>CM039684.1:38850000-48850000 GCA_022530915.1 Paspalum notatum | reverse complement strand
CTGTGAGATGTTTTGAACGCTTCCGCTATATGTATCTATACATGTATATTTTGACATCGCTTCCGCTATATTTGAACATGTATTTGACTATTTATCTTCGGTTTGTAAACTAAGTCTACTTATTCTCTATTTCAACTGACTGTGATGATGTAATCTGTTGTGACTCTTTCGAGGCCTGAATTGATGTCGATATCCTCGGACGATGGTTACATCGAGTGCCCTTTGGGTAGCTCGACGGACTACCGGGTTTAGTCTGGTCTAAGTGCACTGCGAGCCAGAGGTGGCAGGTGTGCTTAGTCTGGATTAAGCAGGGCGGTTCCGCCACACGCCATGTTTAGGCGTCGTCCCCCGTGCTCGCCGCCCCCAACACCGCCGCTTCCTACCTTTTCTCCAACCGCACCGCCACGCACGCGCGCCGCCGGCCAAGCCCCAGCATGTGTCCGCGCTCGTCGCGCTCCACGACGTCCCTGTACTACGTCCACTCCGGCCTTCTTGCGCGCGCCACCGGCCTCGGCCCCGCGCGCGCGCCGCCGGCCAAGCCCCGACGCAGCCTACCCGCGCCGCGGAGTTCTTCCCCGACGAGGCGACTGGCCCCCGAGCTCCGCCTCCCGCTACCACAGCGGGCGTCGGAGCCACGACGCTCGCCCGCGTCGGAGCTAGCGCACCCGCGGCCGCTGCGCGGAGCAGTGGCGGGACGGCGTGCGCGGCGGGGCCTGAGGCGACGAGGGGTGGGCGAGGCGGGGCCGGAGGCGGGGACGGGCGGGTGCGGCGCGGTGTGGCCGGAGGCGCGGAGACAGGTGGGTGCGGCGCGGGGACGGGCGGGCACGGTGCGGTCGGCGACGCGGGGACGCCCGAGCCGAGTAGACGGAGAAAGAAAGAGTGGAAATAGATGTTTATGACATGTGAAACCAGGTAAAATTGTCTTTTCCCTCTGCCCATGTATGGAAAAGATAACAAAATGGATGGAAATGTCAAGGAAGGAACCGGACAAAATTTTAGGGCCAAAGAAGGAACCAAAAATTTTTTTGGTCCAAGAAAGGAACCGGCAAATTTTTTTAGGTCAAAGAAGTAAATTTCTAAAAAAAATATGTTTAAAAAATTTAGTTTTTTTTTCAAAATATGTTACTGAGCCTAATTTGGTTCGTATATTGTTTCTACTGTGATTTTTTTCATTCTGTATGTTTACTTGCATTTTTTATTTTTGTTATAACTGTCGTATGGCGTCCATGTGTACAAAAGCAGCCTGGATTCGAGTCAGGAAAGTAATTGAACAAGTGGTGATAATTGAGAGATGACCAAAGCTAGTATCACGATGAGGGAAAAAACATAATTTCCAACGATAGTCGAGGTGGTAAATAAATCTTTTTTAAGCTAAATCCAGGGCTCACACATTGGCCAGGTATGCCCCAATCATTTTCTAACGATGCCGATGTCCCTTTCAGTGATAAGGACAGTAATCGAATCCGTCAATAAACCAAAAAAAAGCACTGGCCCGCTGACGCCATATTGGCATATTATGAAAATGTTTTTTTAATATTATTGTACCAAAGATATCTCTTTGGTTGGCACTTTGCACGCGCCAACTAAAATCCACCAATAGGATCATGCAAATATGTCGATCCACATATCACATATCAGTGACACCATATTATCAAAATATTTTGTGTGAGCAAATGAATGGTTATGAGGTAAAAAAAAGAATGGTTATGTGGTTTGGATAAGTGATGCTGGTATACCATGAAGTTAGGTTGACACCAATCCCTTCCTCGTTTCCATTCCTCAAACACTGTGCACATTTAATTTCTGTACTGTAAACAGAGAGATAGTTGGAACAGTGGATTAAAGATGTGAGATATGAAAGCTGTTAGATTTGAGTAACCTACGGAGGCATTTGCAGATAAGCCTGTTATATATGAGGCCTTGATGTCACTTTCTAGAGTTTCATATCTCGGATTGGATGCTGCTCTCATAAAATATCTGCATTTCATATTTATTATGCCCAGGCATAAAAATCATGGGAACCAACAAGCTGCAAGTTGTCAGCAGAACCATCTAAATATGGCCAACATGCGTGAATGAGTCCATGCACAACACCTTGCGATATTCTTGATTCTTCCGTCATCTTCGTCAGCAATAAATAAGCCTTGCATTGGGAAAGCAGATCCCGGATGACGCAGCCAACATGCATGTCCGTAGCAATCGATCACCTAAATCTGGGGAAACAATCGCTGACAAAAAGAGCAGTACTTTCAAGGATGATATCGCGATCAAGCACCCAGAAAATCCTCCGATTCTCCGAAACCAACCACACCGTCAGGATCTTATTAGACCTCTGCAACCATGAGTCGAAACTGAAAGCGAAACACGGACACGGTCGGCTTCCCCCCTTTTACTCAGGCTAGCTAAAACTCTTATTAGGCGAGCATTGTCCCCTAATCCTCTTGATTTTCTAAATAATCACTTAATAATCTAGCTAACTTAATACTAATTTAGTGTACATAGGGTGTGTTTATCCCTCCTAAAGAGTGGAAATAGATGTTTATGACATGTGAAACCAGGTAAAATTGTCTTTTCCCTCTGCCCATGTATGGAAAAGATAACAAAATGGATGGAAATGTCAAGGAAGGAACCGGACAAAATTTTAGGGCCAAAGAAGGAACCAAAAATTTTTTTGGTCCAAGAAAGGAACCGGCAAATTTTTTTAGGTCAAAGAAGTAAATTTCTAAAAAAAATATGTTTAAAAAATTTAGTTTTTTTTTCAAAATATGTTACTGAGCCTAATTTGGTTCGTATATTGTTTCTACTGTGATTTTTTTCATTCTGTATGTTTACTTGCATTTTTTATTTTTGTTATAACTGTCGTATGGCGTCCATGTGTACAAAAGCAGCCTGGATTCGAGTCAGGAAAGTAATTGAACAAGTGGTGATAATTGAGAGATGACCAAAGCTAGTATCACGATGAGGGAAAAAACATAATTTCCAACGATAGTCGAGGTGGTAAATAAATCTTTTTTAAGCTAAATCCAGGGCTCACACATTGGCCAGGTATGCCCCAATCATTTTCTAACGATGCCGATGTCCCTTTCAGTGATAAGGACAGTAATCGAATCCGTCAATAAACCAAAAAAAAGCACTGGCCCGCTGACGCCATATTGGCATATTATGAAAATGTTTTTTTAATATTATTGTACCAAAGATATCTCTTTGGTTGGCACTTTGCACGCGCCAACTAAAATCCACCAATAGGATCATGCAAATATGTCGATCCACATATCACATATCAGTGACACCATATTATCAAAATATTTTGTGTGAGCAAATGAATGGTTATGAGGTAAAAAAAAGAATGGTTATGTGGTTTGGATAAGTGATGCTGGTATACCATGAAGTTAGGTTGACACCAATCCCTTCCTCGTTTCCATTCCTCAAACACTGTGCACATTTAATTTCTGTACTGTAAACAGAGAGATAGTTGGAACAGTGGATTAAAGATGTGAGATATGAAAGCTGTTAGATTTGAGTAACCTACGGAGGCATTTGCAGATAAGCCTGTTATATATGAGGCCTTGATGTCACTTTCTAGAGTTTCATATCTCGGATTGGATGCTGCTCTCATAAAATATCTGCATTTCATATTTATTATGCCCAGGCATAAAAATCATGGGAACCAACAAGCTGCAAGTTGTCAGCAGAACCATCTAAATATGGCCAACATGCGTGAATGAGTCCATGCACAACACCTTGCGATATTCTTGATTCTTCCGTCATCTTCGTCAGCAATAAATAAGCCTTGCATTGGGAAAGCAGATCCCGGATGACGCAGCCAACATGCATGTCCGTAGCAATCGATCACCTAAATCTGGGGAAACAATCGCTGACAAAAAGAGCAGTACTTTCAAGGATGATATCGCGATCAAGCACCCAGAAAATCCTCCGATTCTCCGAAACCAACCACACCGTCAGGATCTTATTAGACCTCTGCAACCATGAGTCGAAACTGAAAGCGAAACACGGACACGGTCGGCTTCCCCCCTTTTACTCAGGCTAGCTAAAACTCTTATTAGGCGAGCATTGTCCCCTAATCCTCTTGATTTTCTAAATAATCACTTAATAATCTAGCTAACTTAATACTAATTTAGTGTACATAGGGTGTGTTTATCCCTCCTATTTTTTTTCCTGCCTTCGCCACTGCTAAAACTTGTCTGCATCCTTAATACGAGTAGGCAATCGTAGACCGGAGAATACATACACCCCCTGTGATGACGTGATGCCATGATGCCAGCGCATGGATGATTGATCGATCGCGGCGGTTGCCGTCGTCCCAGAACGTGTCGAACCCACCACCGGCGAAACCATCGAATACACTACTCGTAGCGAAACACAGCGTTTACAAGCGGGGTTCTACAGCTATGCACTAAGGAACCGTTTAGATGTCCGGACTAAATTTTACCTCTTGTCACATCGAATGTTTAGTTAGAAGTATTAAATATAGCCTAACTATAAAACTAATCTTATATTTTATATATTTAAATTGGAGTCTCCCGTTACTTATTTTTCTTTCTCTTATATGTATGAAGCCACGTCATCGTAAGAACCCACTAAATTTCATAACATGTCACAATCCACTAATACATGTATTTATATTTTCTATTGATTTTCAACAACTTCATGCTGTTTTTTTTTTTGGCATATGCATTGATATCTCTCGAATTTCCAGCGAGACGAATTTATTAAGTCTAATTAATCCATAATTAGCAAATGTGTTGCCCTAATTAATCCACGATTAGCAAATATGGCAGCAAATGTGTTACCCTAATTAATCCATGATTAGCAAATATTGTAGCACGTATTAATTAGGCTTAATAAATCGCCTCGCCGTTTAGTCCTCAACCTTGTAATCAATTTTCTAATTTAATCATATTTAATATTTCTAAATAGCACTGAACTAGCACCGGAACATTTGACGTGACACTAATTTTACACCCCTAATCGAAGTCGGCCGGCCCCGCTGTGCCTGCGCGCGCTGGACCGCGGGGGATGTTGCGGTCTTGCCCTTGCACGACGAGAGTGTGGCGTGCAAGGGACGCCAAACTGAGCCGGGACGGACGGGCGGAGCCGGCGACTCGCAATTTTTTCCTTTGCGAAAAACTAACAAACCAGGAATTGAAAACATCCATATCATTGCCAAAAGAAAAGAAAAGGAAAATATCCAGCTCGTCGGCTTCCCTCCCCAAACACTTGCGCGGCAGGCAGCCGAGGCGCCGGCGCATCTGGCTCTCACCTTCGCCTCGGTCCCTCCCTATCCGACCCGACCCGACCCGACCCGATCCAATCCATCCCTTCCGGCTTCCGTTGCGGCAAGCGTCCCATGAACAGCGCGCCTGCAACAGATTACTGTTAGATTATACTCCATAAAACAACAACTACAATACTAGTGGTACTACCACTGCTCCAATCCAATCAAGAGAGAGAGAGAGAGCGCAATGGAATCATCTTATCGTACTCCATGACTCCATCATTAGATTAGAGAGAGAAACCTTTGTTCCCCTTCCTCCTGACTCCTCGTTCCTAGCTTTTGCCCCCCTACCATTCCTCCGACTCTCCGACCCCATCGCCACGAGCGCCGTCGAGTCCAAGGAAGCGGGGCCGGCGGCGGAGCCGCGGAGGAGGAGGAGAGGAGATTTGGCTTCCCCGTCTGGAGCCTAGGGAAGGAGGGAGGCGGGAGGCGGATGCAGCGGCGGCGGGGCCACACGTGGGCGGGGGTGGGGAAGACGGCGCAGGCGGCGGCGGCGCACGCCGCGCTCTTCTGCTTCACGGTCCTACTCGCGCTCAAGGTCGACGGCCGCACCACGTACTCCTGGTGGTACGCGCTCTAAACCCTAGCCCTCTCCCCCGATTCGATCTGGCTGTTCTGTTTTGCGGGGACCGGGGGGCTTCGAGCTGTTGATTTGGACGGCGATTTTCGGTGGAAGAGTGCCTCCTGCGATTCAGATGTAGTTTTTGGGGGATTACTACGGTCCGGGTGACCTGCTGGCTGCTGCTGCCTGGTGTGGACTAATCTGCTCTGAATTTGGCGAGTGAAGAGCTGCTGGTAGTATTCAGTCCATGCCTGTCAGTGACCGCAGTTATCACCTCGCTGATGCCAAATTTGGTACCTCGAGTGCATTGTTATGATGTGGCTATGGTTCTAAACTTCTCTGTGTGAAATTAGGTTCCGCATTCCTGATGAAAACCATTGCAAATCGACAATGTGTTAAAGCTAATACGAAACACTAATGGTTCTACTTTGATCGTGCAGGATAATCTTCATCCCGCTATGGCTGTTTCATGGTATCGTTGCCCGCGGGAGGTTTTCGATGCCCGCCCCTTCATTGCCTCATGGCCGTCATGTGAGATTTTAGACGCTGACTCGGCTGCTAAGCCGGACTCTTCACTGTTTGCGTTACCATGGTTCATTTTCCATCCATGGAGCTTGATACGGTTCTGTTTCCGTGCAGTGGGCGCCCTGTCATTCCATTGTTGCAGCGCCTTTGCTAATTGCGTTTGAGCTGCTGCTTTGCATATATCTCGAAAGCATAAGAGGTAGGGTCTAAACCCATCCGCTGGGTAAACGAAACTTTGGCCACCACATTGCCATTCCTTGACCTGTTTAATCTGAGTGCATGTGACGCTTGTCAGTTAACGTTCGCTCTAATTCATTTTGTAACCTTCACACTTCTTTTCCTTTGTGTTTGCGCAGTTAGAAGCCATCCATCTGTTGATCTGAAGATTGTGTTCCTTCCTTTGTTGGCCTTTGAAGCGATTATCCTTATCGACAATTTTAGGTAATCAATTTGAAAAATTACCTTTTCTTTCCTGGGGATTGTTATATTATGATATTGTGGGTTCTTTTCTTTTTCCAAATATGAGAATGCGTTACACATAACTAGTAGCTACCATTGTCTTAATGGTTTGCCTTTCTACATTTTCTGCTGTACTTTCTCATGCAATAATTTTAGTTCAATTCTATGGGTTTTCTTCTGATTTGATAACTTGCAACTGTTATAATATAAAGCTCTCAATTATCTCTGCTGGATAAAAACTAATCTTTTAGAAAGATTATATCATAGCTTCTATTTCAGTGAAAGCATTTATGTTTGTCCTCAGCAGTCTGAACTATAAAGTTTGATTTTTAATCCAAGCAAATCTTTAAGCTATTGCTTGCCTCTACTGCTTAAGTCAGCATGTATTGCTTCCCATTGCCTGCAAAACAGCATGGTCAGGCTTGGAGAACTTATGACACATAGTATACATTGATGGCTTGTCTTCAATTTTTTTTTGACAGCATTGTGAAAATAGTCATTTTTGCAGGATTTTTCTGTATGTTATTTTTTTCTGCTTGTGCTGTAACAATGTGGTGTAACTTTCTTTGTTACAATATAAGCACCATTGATTGCACTTTCCGTGTTTGTACACGTTCAGGATAATAATCTTTCTCTGAATCCTCTTTACCTTCTATCCTAAATGTGAACTGCATTGCCCAAACAAATTATTATTTATTACTCTCAGAGGTAATCGTGTCATAGTTACTATGGACACTCACATGCATGATTTTCATGGCATAGTTTTTTTATTGTTCAGAATGTGTAGAGCTTTAATGCCTGGAGATGAAGAAAGCATGAGTGATGAAGCTATTTGGGAGACACTTCCTGTAAGTTCTTCTCATACTAGTGGATCTGGCTGCTTAGGGCACAATTTGTCCATTGATTTGAATCACAGCCCATTGTTGAGTAAAAATGCTATAGATTACGAGCGGCACTTAACCAGGAAAAGTTAAGCCGTGCTATATATTGGCATTCATTTGATACTCTTTTGGTAGTGGAATGGATAATTTCATGTTCCACAAATCAACTGCACTGTGGAATGCAGAAAACAAACATATTATGTGAGATGTTGATATTATTTGAAATATTATTATGACAAAACAAGAATATTGAACTACCTGTTCAAATGTCCCGCCTGACTTTGCTAAAGTATCATTTAGTGCACTATAGTGCAATCTGATGCAATGAACAAATATATCAATCCATTAACATAACATTTTGAAATACGTTCTAATTGAAAGAGCAAGCTTTCGCCAGGACTACTGTTTCTCCAAACATGTTTGGGTTGCTCTTTGATATTCTATTTTGTAGTTATAAATTAACTTTTTCTTTGCATTTCATATTAATCTTTAGTTAATATAAACCATCACCTGTACCCCTTATAATTATAAGCAGTAAATGTTTCATGCTTTTGATTTTGCATTTAGATGATACTTGTAGCTCATATGATCAGAAAAATGAATCATTTTTTACTTACAATAGAATATTATGCATTTTCCTTATGATGTTTGACCCTTTTTGTAAACAGCATTTTTGGGTCGCAATTTCAATGGTGTTTCTTATAGCTGCCACCACATTCACTCTTCTCAAGCTGTCTGGTAAGTTTCCTAAATTGTCTTCCAATCGTTACTTACAAAACTGATTTCCTCATTAAGCTGCATTGACCTATGCCACATTTCTCTTTAGCATCTGCAGTTTTTGAGGCAACACCTTATTCATTTGAAGGACCTTAACTATAGCGTTAACACACAGAATGTAACATGTTCTAATTGTTCTGCTTGTAGAACATCATGCACTGTAAATAGTATCTTGCTACCTTACTTGACTAGTACGATTCAGTAAGGTTCCTTAATGTGATTCCTTCGAATGTGCCGCGTTATTTCTTCTTTTGACTAGAATGACTGTTTATCATGACATGTTTCTTCTCTAAGATAATATTTAGGAATGGTTAGGGTTTTTTCTTTTAGTGCTTATGTTGGACTGGCTCAATTTAGCCCTTCCCGTGAGCTTGTAAAATCAGCAGAAATAGTAACGATTTAAGGTTTCACAATTTTGAAGTTTGTTTGTGTTTTCCCTCTCAGGTCTCTATTGCCTTTATTGTACAATGTTTTTGTAATAACACATTATTGCATATCACAGGTGATGTTGGTGCCTTGGGATGGTGGGATTTGTTTATAAATTATGGGTGAGAATTATCTTGGTGGCATTCTTACTTGTTTTCTGAGATGTCAGTCTAATTAGCACCTTCCTTATCCAGGATTGCGGAATGTTTTGCATTTCTTGTCTGTACAAGATGGTTTAATCCCATGATTCATAAGCCTCCCACTCATGGGGAGGCTAGTTCATCATCAGCTGCAATTAGATACCGTGATTGGGAAAGTGGCGTCGTCCTGCCATCACTTGAAGATCATGAACAAGAGAGGCTTTGTGGTCTTCCTGATATTGGAGGTCATGTAATGAAAATACCTCTGGTGGCTTTCCAAGTTTTGCTCTGTATGCGGTTGGAGGTATGTTCCATCCAAATCTTATGGCTGTATGGCACATAGGAAACATTGTTTTGATGAATAGTGCACTGGGATGAAATTTCAAGCACCTTATTTTGTTTCTTCTAAAAAACATTTGATGAATAGCGCACATGAACGAAATTGCAATTTGCATGCACCTTTTTTTGTTTCTTCTAAAAAATATCATACATTATTTGAATATATTAGAGAACAACTTGGCAATCAATGTATGGTACATTGAAACAGCTGGAACAACTTGGTAATTTTGCTGACTTTAATTAGTTTCTTTTTCAATGCAAGCTCTGTCCCAAGCCTCCAAATTGTCTGTTCTCTGTTAACTGATCAACAACAGGCTTCAAAATCTCATTGCTACGACATGTCACTTTTTGTTTCAGGGCACACCACCTAGCGCTCGCTACATCCCAATACTTGCTCTTTTCTCGCCACTATTTATTCTGCAAGGTGCTGGTGTCCTTTTCTCTCTAGCAAGATTGGTGGAGAAGGTTGTGCTGCTATTGCGTAATGGACCAGTTAGTCCTAATTACCTTACAGCCTCATCAAAAGTTCGTGATTGCTTTGCTTTTCTTCATCATGGTTCAAGGTACCATCTACTATCTAATATAAGCTATTTTGTATTTGTTTTTCTTGCTAGTGTCTTCTGCTGTGCTTGAACCATGCAGTAGCATTTTGCCCTGATGCAGGGCTTTAACTATGTGGCATGTTTATCCTGTTGGAGCTAATCCATATACATGTGCTATGTATGTAGGCTTCTTGGTTGGTGGTCTATTGATGAAGGGAGCAAGGAAGAGCAAGCCCGGTTGTTTTATGCTGAATCTACTGGGTATCTTGCTTTTCATTTAAATTCTGTTATTTATCTCATTTTATTTCTATTCCTTGCTTTGCTTCATGCTTACATACTTACTATGCTGATTGCATACTCTTCGGTTGAAGGTACAATACATTTTGTGGCTATCCACCAGAGGTGGTTAGGAAAATGCCTAAAAAGGATCTTGCAGAAGAGGTTACATGATATAATCATTTATTGTTCCATAATTGTTATACCACTACATTGTGTCTGGTTCACAACTTCACATCATCGCACGATGTAATCCGCAACACGTTGACTTCCCACTTGCCCACTTTCAGGTTTGGAGGCTACAGGCAGCGTTGGGAGAGCAATCTGAAATTACCAAGTGTACCAAGCAGGAATATGAAAGGCTTCAAAATGTATTGCCCCCTGCTGTGGCTCTTGATTCTCGTTTTTCCATACATTGGCACCATATATCCTTACACAAGTGAATCAATTAGGTCCAAGCTGTCAACGTTAAGACCTTAGGCAGTGTAACCCTGATCTTATTATACTATATTTGGATTTGCACTGTTGACTTTGTTATTGGCACAATATATCCTTGCTGCCATTGCCTGCTGATAGTTATTACCTTTTATATGGGTCACAAATAATAACATGTTAAATTCATCATTTTTCTTTGCTGAGAGTTATCTTTTCCTCATTTTCCAGGAGAAGGTTCTGTGCAGGATTTGCTACGAGGGAGAGATATGCATGGTGCTACTTCCTTGCCGGCACAGAACTTTATGCAAGTACGTTTCAGTCTCTTTTACTCTTTCTATATATGCTCTATCCTACTATAGGCAGTGTTTCAAATCATTTATTAATATTGATTTGAAACATACATTTCCTCTGTGTTAGGTCTTGTGCTGAGAAGTGCAAGAAGTGTCCAATCTGCCGTGTGCCAATTGAAGAGCGCATGCCCGTATATGATGTTTAAACCTCACTAACTCAGCTTAACACTACAAATTTGTACATGTGGGTTCTTGTCATGCTGTGCATTTGGGCTCGATCACAACTTTAAGCTGATTGAGGTTTGCACAACTGATTGAGGTTTGCGCAACTTCAGAAAAGATTTACTATATGTGGGGGGGGGGGGGGGGGGGTGGTGGGGGAGGGATACAAGTATATCATTTCTAACCAAAAGCATGAAAAGGTGGCTGATGAGCATTTTGTCGGTTGTCATCTACTGTAAGTATATGGCCAGTGTATTTCCCTTCCCTTTTTATGATTGATAGATGAGTCAGATATATAGGCTTGCTTGACTAGCAGCTTCTTGTCAGGATCTACAGTTGTCTTGATGTAAATAAAAACATTGCCATGCTAAAATGTAGTCCTTGGTGAAAGCGAGTGAGAAAAACAGTGATAAGCTCTCCGTTGTGCCATCTCCTAGAAAAATATCTGTGCCGAAATATCTGACCCAGATTCGTCCTCCGGTGACCGTGTGGCTCTTCACAATGTGAAGGGTCGTCTAATGTAAGGTGTGTGTGGAAGTGGAAGCGTGTCTGGACAAGAAAAGGTTGCGTCTTGGTCTGGTCTTTGGCAAGGTATAATGGTGATTTATTTTGTTTTCATCCGTACTGAGATGACGGATTGACGGGAGCTAATTATATGTGTGTGATCATTTGAGCTGGAAAAATGAAGATGGTTGGTTTGTTTCTCCTCAAGCTTTTAGTCCCCACTTGTGTTTGGGTTTATGCAGCGGGTGGAGGGACTAGCGAGTATCGATGGCGGTCTGTGTGAGCGCTTGACTGACACGAGAAGGTATACCTATGCTTTGGGCTGATGAACCTGCCCATGAACTTGTTCTTGTGAAGTAAGGATGTGGGTAAAGTACAATGGCTCTACGAACTTGAATCGGTGTCCTGGGATGATGTCAGTTACCATTACTTGCATTAGCGTAGTTTGTGTTTGCCATTATGCATTAGAGGTGCCTAGAGAACATAGAAATAGAAAAGTGAGGTGCAGTATATAGTTTAGGCCCCAAGTGCCTGTTGCTTATTTTGCCATTGATGCTGGAAATAAAAAAGCAATTCTTGTCTCCAATTTAAGACTAGATCTATTATCATGTTTAGTTAGGATAGGCACATAATCCGTTGACCGTGCAATGGAGCTTAAGATCGATTTCAGCACATCGTGTAAATGATTGTATATGTGCATTTTGAACAATCAGTTAGACAGCAGATCGTGCATGTAGAGCACTTAGAAAATGAAGTGTTAGGCTGTGCAAAATAGACGAGGATATGCAACCTGCTAGACTCAGCCTTATTTTACAAGCACACCATCTAGTGACATGCCTGTATTTTGCAAGCTTCGTTTGTTAGGTGTGGTGCAGTGCGTTCTGTGCCTAGCATTTCCTGTCCATACTACAAAACCACACCATAGAAGATAGAAGTCATGAAAAGTGCCTTAGGGCCATAAAACACAGTAATTTTACAGGAATCACGCAGAAATTTCACAGAAATCGGTTCAATTTCAAAAAAAAAAAAAATCCGCAGAAACAGAAAAATTTTTCTGTGTTCCAAACAAACCTTTAGCCACTCTCCACCAGCGGGTTGTGCAAGTGCAAAATATGGACTGTAGCGGTGCTACAATAGGCTCGAGAGAGCATTCCTGTAAACCCGAAAATGTTTATGTTGTAAGTCCATGTACACTTATACAACTCTACATTTCATCTCTAAAAGTAATATTCTATCATAGTCATCACGTTTTTGAAATACAGTTACCAATCTTCCACGCTCGTATCAACTTTACGCTCCAACCCAATATGAACTAACCTATTCTTTTATAATATTTTTCACCCATCCACCCTCACCCGGACTTTTTAATTGGCCTGTGATGAGAGAGGCGATGGAAAAAAAGCACCACGTGGAGGAAAGAGACAAGATGCAACGGCACGGGAAGGACTTCACATATGCGGTCGTTGGAGGCTAGCTGGATTTTACAATGGGAGCATCCAGTCCCCCGCCGCAGCACATGTTAACCCTATAGGTGACTGCAGTATAATCTCCCACTGAGAGGGCATCTCGAATGATTTTTTTTATAAAATTGAATTGTTTATGTGACACTATTATATAATTTTTATAAAACTATTCCATTCTAAAAATCACTTAGTGAAAGGGAAAATTAGCTGCTGCTTTTGGTATAGTCTGTTTGTACAACAACGCGTGTTACCGACACTTGATCTTTGTTACTATTCTTGTTCCTTGGCGATTGCGTGGACACCACTTTTGCTCTATCTCGTCTCTGGAGGCCGCCACCATTTAATCCATCGATGCCACCCGCCGCCTTGCTAATCTATGATCTAGCTGCCGCGATGTAGGGGCTGTTTGGTTTCACGCCACATTTTACCACACTACAGTGTTGGCTCGCCATAAAAAAATCAGGCTGCTGCTTGGTTCGTTCGTTAGGTGCGGCACGCCACAAGTTTGCAGGTTCTTTTTCTTGCCACGAGTGTGGCGCCGCTAAATCACGCCGCGTCTTAGGCGCCGCCGCACCTTGCCGCAGATTAGGTGTGGCGAGCGGTGGCTGGCTAGCAAACGCGCCCGTAGTCCAACTATGCTCCACCAGCTGGCCGATGGCACTGGCCGATGGCACCAAGCCACTGATGCTGCCATGCCTCAACAGCCTTGCACCCACCACATCTGCCGCGAGTAGAGCTGGAAATTGAACTGTGCCGAGCCAACCAACACGATACGTATTAGTTCCAAGTCGTGCCATGTCTATCAATATGAAAAATCTAGACACAGTTCGGTCCAAAAGCACGGTGGACCGCTGTCGTGCCGTGCCGATCCAAACCCGGCACAAAGATTGTTATAATTGAAAATACTTATTCTATATGTTTAACTTCCATAATCCATATAGATCCATCTAAACATGTAAATATACTAAATATCTAATTTTTTAATTCGTGCCTCATTTCGTGTCGTGTTGGTCCAAACACGACCTATCAACGCGTGCCGTGCCGTACCGCCCAACGTGCCTAATTATCAAACACGGAATGACATTGCCGTGCTAGCATGACCCATTTTAGCTCCGTGCTGTGCTTTAGATTACTTTTTTTTTGTCGTGCCTGGACTAGCCCGAACGGTATGACCCAAACTTTCAACACTGGTCTTTAGGACCGCCCGCCCCGAAACGCTGCATTGCCAAGGAATATGGCCAAAGTGTCAAAATGTGACTAATCGCCTTCTTGACTTTGTCAATCTCAGCTGATCTTGTGTGGGACTGGAGCTGACTCATGTTTCGGTCTTTTAGATGCAATTATTTAGGCCTAGTGTGGAACACCTGAATTTTACAAAAAATATATATGAATTTTAGGAAACACTTCAATTTCACATAAAAACATAGAAATAATTTTTTCCCCTCCGTTTCAAAGGGCCTCAACAATTTCTTTTTTTGCAAAATTCATATTTTATGTTTGAAAATTCTTTACCGCCGGTCAAAATATGACTACCGCTCCGCAGCAGTTCTGATTTTGACCAAATTTAACTTTGCTTCAAGTCAAAGTCTGGATTCTCTCACACTCCTAAATAAAGCCGGCCGCGATCCGTGCAGCGCGCTGCAGCCACCAGCACAGCTAGCGGTTGCCGGATTCAGGCCTGCTGCATCAACAGAGAGTCTATAGCCGAGTCAAGATTTGAGGCTGCGAGCGAATCATACATTGCTGGCATGCGTCGTCCGGCGCACCTCTCCCGCCGCCCGGGCGGCGCAGGCCGTGAAATCTTCCTAGACCGGCCGTCATGTCTACTAACGTATTTTGCCTGTCGGGCTGCGTTGCCCTGTTTAAGAACATGGAAACCGCTGTTCATCAAACTGTTGATCATCTATCACGCTTCCACATACGCCTCGCTGCAACCGCCATCGATTTGATCCGCTGTACTATACGGATGCATATGCTTTGGCAGCAGATTCTTTGCATTCTGCTGTTTTTGGTCAAGTGCATAACTTATGCAATAAAAAAACTACCACTACGATCAATGATCACGGATATTATATCGGTAATGAATCAAGATTAAGCATAGCCTAGAGTGCGCCCTGAATCCATGGAAGAAGGGTCAAACTGCCAGCGGGCAGTGGATCCATTCCGAGCCGGCTAGGCGGCCGGAAGCATAAGCATCTGAGAGAATTGGCCAATTGGACGCGTCCGCGAGCTCACCGGGACGGGACGGGACGGGACGGGACGAGCGTAGACTAGTAGGGGTCCGGGCGTCGTTGCCCCAGGCGCGCGGGAGGCGCGGCTGTGCACGCATGTGGCGCGCGCCGCACGCGCCTGGTCCCGCCCGAGAACGTCGCCTTTGTCCGGGGCCCCACCTTCACATCGGCATCTCCGACCAGGACCAGCAACCACAGAGAGAGAGAGAGAGAGAAGGGCTGCGTCCTACTGTGAGCTTTGAGGACGGACGGAGCCACAGCCATGGCGGCATGGCGCAAACGCTACCAGCTCAGCTCTGCGCTAGCGCACTAGCAGCCTAGCTCGTCGTCGCCCGCGGCCGGCAAGCATGCGTGATGCGTCACCGATCACTCCGGCTCTGGATCCTTCCATATTCTACAGTGCTGTGCTGTGCATGCCTGGTGGGCGGATCCGGTTGCTCTCATGGATCGAGAGCTTCGTTCTTCTCCAGCTCATGCGTGTACTGCACGGACGCGGGACGCACTGTTCTGTGTTCTCAATGTCTTTTATTATTATAGTTCATTTAAGTACGAGTATTTGAGATTGGATTTTGATTTGCGAATTCATTTAATGAGTTGTAATAATCTAGTCTGAATCCTTATTTATAAGTGCGAAAACAGGATATGTTTTTTTATTAAAAAAAGGCACGAATCTTCTGATGATCGATAATAATCTCAGTACTTCACAGGCACTTTATGACATGTGATTTCTGGCGTGGCGACACTTGCGCGCAGTTGTTTAGCTGACAGTAGTACCACCCTCTCCACTCCCTGGATGCAGGTACGGATCTACCACATGGGATAATATGCAATAATTCACACATGAACCTTTTAGGCCTGTTTGAATACATTAGGTCTAAAGTTTAGCCATAGCTAAAATTTAGTAGGTCAAAGTTTAGTTTACTAACCATTAGCCATGGAGTGTTTAAATAGAAGCCCACTTTAACTCACTTTTTAGACTAATGGACTAATGGTTAGTCCAAAGGGCAGCTAAAGTTTAGCCCATTCATTAGTTGTCCTATTTGGATGAAAATAGATTAAATTTTAGTGGCTAAACTTTAGTGTTTAGTCCCTTGTAAAACACACCTTTAGTTTCACCCTTGCATTCACTCAGCCCATCTGCACGCGCGTACTGGCTCTGATTAGTCTGATTGTACGGATAACCACACTACTCCAGTGCACTATGTAAATCTGAACTAGTCGTACGTGATGGTCGCTTTGGGAAGAAAATGATCACCAAAGATTATTGCTCACGTTGTAATTGAAAGATCGATCCATACACGCGGGGACACACACACAGCAATTTGTGAATCCCAGCTCCATTCCTTTTCCTTGGGATGGTTTGTGGTTTTGATGCACCACCTCGCGGAAACTAATTGTATTATTACATGATCGATGAATCTTTACTAAATGCATGCAGACGATAATATTACGCTATTATATACTCTATATACTATTTTTCACTAAACATAGCTACGTTTTTAGAGTTCAAAGTTTATTGAATACATCTATTTTTAAGTTTATTTTAAGCCTGATTGAATAGGCCAGGTGAACGGATAGAAATATACCTTTCTTTTTTTTTTAGCGTAGACATCGCTGTTTTTGGTGTAAGGAGACATTCAGACGAACATCGGTGCTCTAATATGTTCCTTTAATAAAACATATGCAAGATAAAACAATAACGTGCTAAGATTTTGCTAAGTGTAATTATCTCTACTGTCAAGGAGACTTATTAAACCTAAAATCCAAATCTAGAAATTAGCCTATCAAACTAGACTAGTAAAGTAAACACGCAACTACAAGAATGTAAGTGTGGTATGTAAAGAATGAGGTAGAAGAGCAAACTAGCTCTTGATAGTAAGAGGTAATGAGGTATGCAAACCTCAAACACTAACCTTGATAGCCACCAAGAGCAATGCACTAAGCAATCTAAGCAAGTACTCACAAATACTAAGCTTTGCTTTGCTATGATTATAAGAACATGTAGGGTAGATCTTTTTAGTTTTATTACTTGAACTTGCAATATAATATATTTTATTTAATATAAACCATTGTATACCTATAAAATCCAGTAGCGTAATTTTTTCCTTTGTCCTGATTAATGTGGCAATTTCTATTCACACATATTACAATATAAATGGTGGAGATCTTTATTCATAAAATTGCATGTTGTAGTTTTTTTACTTTTTTAACAAATAATGTGGTAATTTCTATACCACATCGCAAATATCATGAATTCTTTTACCACTTATTTTTTAAAGGTAACATATAGATGGTAGAGTTCTTTACCTCTTCTTTTTTAGCAACCTTTGGTTTCTTTATTAGTTTTTTGGTATATGATATTTGAATTAGTCTAGAACGTTGGATGATCATAACAAACAATAGAGCTAACCTTTATAATTTTAGCAACACTAGATATAAAATCTTGATTCAGTATAGACCATTAGATATTAATAGAAAATCAAATAATGCATGTCCTTTTATTTTTCTGGTTAACATAGATATTTTTTAGACCCTCTTAGCGTGTGTGGTGGTTTTTTCAACACTCTTTTAATAAGATAACTAAAAGCACGACATGAGGTTTGCTATGGTGTTGTCTAGAGATTTAGGATTTATTTAAGAGCATTAGAATTTTCAGGAAGTCATAGATATCATTAATGAATCTTAGTTGTGATCTTACGTGGATAGCTTGCATAAATCCATAAAGGGATCAAATATACTATCGGTGTATGCTAGGGTTTGCTATTATAATTAAGTGTTATTGATAAGTAGATTAGATGTACTAAGATTTTTCTCTAGAGATGTGCATCTATATATAGCCTGTTCTAACATATTAAATCACATGCTTTATGTCTTAAATCGTAAACAACTAAAAAAGTGAATAGATGGTTTTTCGCCGAAAAGCTAACGGTAAGCGGATTCACAACAACTTTTTAAATTTTTTATACCGTCCAAACAATTGTAATTTGAAAGACTTGGTAGATGGATACTCATTAGACCCTATATTTTTTAATAATATTTACACTATATTTTATTTTTTCAAAATATGAAAGTTCAAAATGAGAACTATATTTTATTTTTCTTCAAACAATTTGGATCAGTTTCTCTTTTCAGTACCTTCCGTAAACAAGAAAATTTGCCAAAATTCTATGATTTTTGTTTGTGAAGTTGAATGCTCCTACCCATGCCCACCAGTAGAGATGGCAATGGAGAATTTCTTAGGAAGAAAGATTCCCCATTCCTAACCCTACGAAGAACAACAGAGACAATAATTTTCCCATCCTCGTACCCGTCCCTGTTTCTTCTTATTTATTTTTCTCTTATATCATCACGCTGTTATGCACCATCACGCCTAGAATAGAGAAGAGAGGAGATTAGCCATGTTGTGATTACCTCCAAAAAGAAATTTTATGATTAGTTAGTGAGAAGATTGGATTGATTAATTAAAATTTGAGATAGATAATAAAATAAATTGTTAGATTTAAAAGACGATGAGCTAAACAGAGGTACATGCGGCGAACGGATACGGAGAATGCTCTACGATCCCCATCCCCGACTGGCTACTGCCTTGTGTGATGTGTGCGTTGACCGAGTCACGCACCTAGCAAGCAGCTGGCTGGCATTCCTTGGAAAAATGAAGAGAGAGAGAAAGAAAAGAAGAAGGCACAACCGGGTAGCCTGCCTCGCCCTCGTCCGAGCTATTTCTGTTGATTGGATGGGTCGTACGCCATGGAAACGACATCTCCTAGCTATTTGCGGCTTTATATTTGGGGGCTAATACAGTAAAAGTTGTCCTCATCCTCCAGTTTTATCCAAAGCCAACAAAGCCAGGCGACGTGTTGAACCAAGGGGGGACGCATTCGTCTTCCTTTGTTCTCTTCTCTGGAAAAGAAAGGAATACCTGCAGCCTTTTGCTACAGCAACTCTGCATCATTTGCTCGAGAAGGCAGGAGGACGAACCATCACGCCGAGAAATGATATATCCACTCTAGTCTAGAGAGAGAGAGAGAGCGGCGGCGGCGGCGGCCATTGGTGGGAAGGGGATCAATGGTCAGTTCCTCCTGCTTCCTGGTGTTTCGTTCTCCTCCCAGTCCCAGCAGGCCGGCCGGTTGTGGGAAACTGGTGGGTGAAAAAGGAGCAAATTTGGTCCGACCGACGATCGAGTAGGATGGTAAGCTACTGAATCACTTCCTTTCCTCCTCGTCTGCTCCTTTCTCCTCCTCCTCCTTGGCATCGTACCGTTCTCCCATTTGAATTCGTTCTTGTTCCCAGGCCCTTTATTATAGAGTTTTCTAGTACACGCATTGAAAGAGATCAACTGGTTCCATGTTTTTTTCCTTTTCCTTTTCAGATGAAATACACATAAAACACCTTCTTGTCCCTTGGTGCAATCTCTCCCCCTTGCAATATGTTTCTCGGTAAGCTAGTGATTGGGGAAATAGGGAGTGATCTTTTTATAAGCCACGGAGCAGAGTGATGGATTATTTTACTTCTGCTCTTGTACCGGCGCCTACAAGGCTGTACATCATTAGTACTTTTTTGCTAGCTGCAGTTTTCTTTTCATTCCGTATAAGATCCCTGAGTAAAAAACATAGGTACTGTAAGCTCGATCTCCTGTACTTCATTTTTTTTTCGAATACGCAGGAGAGCTGCGTATTTTTGTATTAAGCAAGGAGGATAACACTTGTAGTAATAATTTTTGTACGTCTCATTTTGTTATTCCTATATAAAGATTGCGCCTGCACATGTGATTGGTATTCTGGCTTTCATCAGGTTGAACAGATCTTTGAACTCAATTAGACCAGTTCATTTTTTTTTTTGTATTTACAATTTCCTTTTCTGTTATGGCGCATCTTATAGATACAACACTATATAAAAAATTAACGGGGCTAGATCTTGCTGGAAAGTATTAAAATTCAAAATAATTGGACCTTTAGAGGATCTAATAGGCTGTCTTGGTATCCCTTACCAACCCATAGCTATTTATGGATCTAATAATGTATAACAGAGCTCTGACGCTGAGATAGCAGAGCAATAAATCAAGTACCATATCTATATGAACTGTTTATTCGCCTGTTCAACCTCCTGTTGACATGATAAGAGTACTATTGTGCTAATAATCCTTAAACCTTGATTTTTGTGTAGACGAGCTAGACATGAATAATTAATTTTTCAAAAGGTTAGCGTTGTAGTTTTGTTCTCTACCACACTATGCCTGCTGGCTAAAAAAAACGAATGGTGGTCTTTGGAAAACTATTGGAACCAACCAAACTAGTCGTAGATGTTCACCACTCTTTGACATTTACTCCTTCCATCCTAAAAAATATAGCCACTTCTGGGTTTGTCCCTAAGTTAAAATATCACAAGTTTTACTAAGTTTATATGAAAAAGTATTCACATCTATAGCACCAAATAAACACACCAAAAAATAGATTTCATGATTGATCATCTGATACTACCATGGTGCCATAGATACTCATATATATATTTTATAAATAACCTGACGTAGAACAAACTTAAACATAGCAATATTCAGAAATGGAGGAGTATTTGCATTAAAGGCTATTGTTTTGTTGGTTACATTACACAATTTAAATATTACCTATACATAAGACTATTTTTTGTATACTATATCATTTTGTGCAGGACATTATAATTAGGTGCCGCTGAACTATTGTAAACTGCTATATAGCCTGGATTCATATTTACCATGTTAGAACTCCCAGGCTCTTAGCTATTAGAATACACTAGTACTACATGAACCTATATTTGTACAGGGGCTAGAAATGCTAACCTATATAAACATTGCAATCTTATAGTTATATTTTGGACATAACTAATCAAAATTATTAACCTTCTCTCTCTCTCTCTCTCATTTGTTGGTATTACAATATATTTATCTGTTTGTGATAGACTCCCGTCAATTAACCACTAATACTATGCATTCGTTTTGTATATAATATCATCGACAGAAGTGCATAATTTGAAAAGATATGCTGACATACCTTGAGTTTTCCAATTTTTAAGATAATTATAGATGTTGGAATCCAATGTAGACTTGATGGATTTTTTATTCGTAATAATGATAGTGCTGGGTGATTTAATGCTACTTAATGATTTGTATATATTAGCTATTATAAAAAAGGTCGGCGAGCGTTGTCAGGGGGGGAGGGGGGGTAATGGTAGCACCCTCTTAGATTTGGAGGGTGAGGCATCACCAGGGTATCAACGAACCACGGCAAAAACAATGTCTCAAGAAACACAAGCACAAGGAAGGACATGAGTTTGAGAGGTTTGGACCAATGGTCGCAGCATAAAACCCTACATCGGTGGATGTATTGCTTCCCTATCAAGACTTGTCGGATGATTATAGGTGTGTCTTGGAAAAGGACTCAAGGACCAGGAAGAAGTCCCCTACTATGGGGTCATCCCCTTGCTTTTGTAGCTCAATGGGGGAATGGACCCTCGTGCACAGAAGACATGCCCACTAACCCCCATCCTAATCTTGTAGCCGTGACGCCATTCTATATTGTGTTGTCCTTCTATACATAACGGTGCTCTGCATGCTTGCCGCACCATATGTGGTAGGAGTTCCACTGTGGAGGGCAGTGGAACACTAATGATAGAAAAGGTACATCTTCAATGGTAGCCGCACAATCAAGGACGCATGTGGGCACAATGAACGTCATGACGCCAACCACACCATCTAAATCCTCACCTCTTGCATTAAATGTAAAGGTGAAACATGGTCTCCCTGGTGCCCTGGGGATAGGTGGGTTTGATCGGGGCCACATGGTGGCACTGGAGCCCAGCCTCAGGCCCCAATTAACCAACAAGGATGCTGCCTTCCTCAGGTTGCTTGTTGCGAAGATGAGCCGTTGTTGGCCCAGGGCCCTTTGCCCTAGAGGGAGGGGGCCGAGACATCCTTCGGTTGGCTACTGTGTTGCTTGTGGGTGCACTTTATTAGTCCAGCACTTAGAGGTACATCTTTCCCATGACGCAAATAGAGGTTATACTACTAAACTACCATATAAATGACATAGATGGATGAATTAAATATATTATGTGGTTACATGAATTTATCTTTTGTAATAGCATAATCAATAACTTGCATTCAAATTTGGGAGGAAACTACAAGTTATCTTTTTCATATCGGCATATTTGTACAACAGTTTAGAAAATGAACAATTATAATGACCACTATGGTCAAGGGCTATAAGGCTGTCTCAAACTCCACTCTGTCTATAGTGTAGCTACAGTATCGTTTTTGTACTATAGAAAGTCACATAGACGCTATGCTGGAGGCATCATAAGGTGGATGGTCAGATGCTCTTATTTTTGTAATTTATAGGTTCCTTTTTTTCTAGCATATCTTATGAAGATTAATGTGGAGACTCCGCCAGTGACAATAGGATAAGTAAGGTTTATCCTACACCATCCAAATATATATATGTGGGTCTCATGGACTCGGTTTACCTGCACCCGGACGGGTGGACCGAGTGGTTCCCTTGCGGGAGGAGCCACAAGGAGGCTTGGACGGCAAGCAAACTCGGCTGCTCGGATAGAGATAGATCTCCGGTCGATGCTTATCCTAGTGATTGCGGAATTGTAATCTGTTAAGTCCGTAAGTAGCTGATGTCTAAGCCTATCTCCTCGGCCTATATATCGACGCTCAAGCACTCAGTACAAACCACAATCCCCATAAGGATGTAGGTATTACACGAGCTAGCGGCCCGAACCTGTCTAACTCGCTGTCTTCTACGATCTGTACACACCTTCGTGATCTACTCGTGCAACCCCCTCGATCTCTTAAATCATCGCGTGGTCTACCCCGTGGTGGGCTACCGGTACTAAACCCCATCAATATATGTGTGGTATCTGTGGAGATACAATTTTGCATAATGGAAACAACATAACTAAAGATTCCTTAAGGCTGATCTCACCGTGTGATGCTCATTGGGATGTCTAAAACACTGTTTCGCATTGTGCATGTATGTAGACAGAGAGGAATTTGAAATATACACTTGGATAGGCATTTTGGTGAGAATAGCCTAAATAAAAAATAGAAGAGGTGGGTTAAACAACGAGTGTTGGTGATCACATTAATATCCAACACTTTGGTGATGTGAAGTGCTAGCATTTTTTTAGAAGTGTCCAGCCTCTGTATAAGATCACATCGTATATTAAGTACAAATATCGTATCTTTAAAAGCATGGAGGTAGTCAGCCGCATATAATGCATGAAAGTAGGTAGCACACGGTTCGTTATGTATATAAATATATACATAAGCAATCTAGATTGTATCTATGAATGGTTTGAAGCTTTCTTGATCTTTTTGTAGGTTATCTCCTTGGAGTTTGGAACGTTGAGTACCCTAACCAGTTTGAGAAATAGGTCTCTGTACCCCTTGTTAAGGTAAACTCAAGGCAAATATCTTTCCCATAGTGCCAAGTCAAGGCACATATCCATATATTTGAAAACTGGTGTTGTATTGTTGACTCTATCACAAGAAGGCACATGTACTCGTGCTCTAAATTTAAATAGCTCAATATCGTTCCATTCTTTAATTTGTTTGATGTTACTGAATAATTATAGTTGATCTCAAATATTTTCTAAAATAATCGAGTTATATTGTTCTGAAAGTACTTATGATCATTATTTGTTCAATCTTGATGTTTCAGACCATCATGGTAGAGTTCTAGAAATATTGAGACCCTAATTCAAAACATGTAAAACAGTGAGTGCATCTGTAAGTGGGTAACCCAGCTCACATTTTTCAAGTGAGTATTGATTATTTTTAATGTCCTTGTCCCAATACAAAGCCAATCTCATTTCAGAAAAGGGGGGAAACGAAATGAAGCCACAGTCAGCAATTGTTCCAGTTCCTCCTTTAATTTGGTGGAGATATTATATTTCTGTTTATATACAGGCGCTGAACTGATTCCGGTTCAAGATAGAGTATGCAGTGAGGCACTTGTTTTGTAAGGTGAGGCTCAAGCTAACACAACGATTAATCTATAAAGTATATATGTTAAACAGCTAGGTTTGTACCACAGAAAACCTTATGAGTCATTGTTTTTTATTAATACGTGAGGGCAGTGCATATAATGAGACCATTATTGATGAATTAATGCATCTGGAGCAACATTATTAAACCACCTTAAGGACTATTTGACAACCTCATTTTTCTAAGGAATTAGTGGAATGAGGGGGAATGAACTAATTTTTTTGCTCAAACCCTCCATTCCCCTGCAATTCCTCGGGGAAATGAAATTACCAAAATTGCCCTAATTGATCTCACAGAAAGATCACATGGTGATCGAATCCTTAAAAATTTCGACCTCAGCTCTCCTGGTGGGGTTACAAGGTCAGAATCATTTTAGAGTTACTAGATAGATCTATGCATGTATCCTGTGTCAATATTCATGCATAGGCAATATGACCTTGTTAGCCTTTTTCGATGATCAGGAAATTGTGACTCCGTACGTTGTTCTTGTGCAGATTTGAGCTATTTGCTTTGGTGGTCCAAGCTCCGACCCTGCCTTCAAGTGTGGCGTGCTGCTGCTTTCATGTTCTTGTAGGCCGGCTGCAGAATGAACAGTTCTCCGGTACAGTGTGCTGCTCAATGTACGTATGTAGTTATCCTGATGTGTGGTACGTACGTATGCCATGTTGCAACGATACAATTGCTTTGGTCGTCCTTTTAACACAAAGTACTTCTTCAGAATGACAAGACTAGATACATGTGCACACACTGTTTGTCCTAAGCCTTGCAGTACAACATGTGACCTTTGAGGGGCTGCATTGTGTTGTTGGAATTAATCGGTGTACAATTTACGTGCACAAACAGTTACTATATATATTACTTCTAGGGCCAATAAAGGTGACCCATCAATTGCAGTTCTTGTATGGCAGCGGAGGGGTGCAGTGGTCGGTGAAGGACTACACACGTCCTAAGAGAATAGGTAGGCACGCATTCTTTTAGGGTATGTTTGCCATTGCAATTTTGAGTGTGAAACTGCACATATATAAATGCGTGCACTGTGGCACTGTGTGGTGGTATACATGCACCTCGTCAGCCCCTTAATTATCTTTTTCTCTAGAATTTATGATCTGTTCTAGACAAGCGCAGACAGAAAGAGTTAGTAGGAAACACAGTGTATAGATGAATACTGATCTCACTATCAGTTATCACCTCACCAATAGCTTATTCTTTATCACTGGATTTTGTGTAGTACAAGGAATCTTGAAAGTGCAGGAGGGCTTCTGTGAAAGATAGACAAACCATTATGCTCCCACCTGTTGCGCTTAAGGTGTGTTTGGTTCTTGGATAAAATTTGGCCATGGCCAAAATAGTTGTTCTCAACACCTACTTTGGCCATGGCCAAATTTGGGCCATGAACCAAACATGCCCTTTTGTTCAGATTTTTCAAGTAAATTATCTTGCTGGCATATCTTAATTCTCCGCTTGGGACTTCTATACCTTCATATAGTGTGTGCTCTTTCCTCTAATATAATGTGTCATTCCACACCGTACCCTCTACTGATATATGTTGTTTATTCTTATTTTTTTAAAGTCTGTGCCACTGTTTCTTGTACTAATTTTTGGAGAATAATTTTATTGACTACCTATCCGAACAAAAAGACCAATCTAGCATGTATCCACAAGCGTTTACATTTCTTACCAGATACCATTACATGTGCTAGTCTGAATGCTACCTTTAGTTTTTAAAATAATTCACCATTGACTTTTTCTCAATATATTTGACCATTTGTCTTACTTATATTTTTACTTGTTTGTATAAATTTTTTAAATTAAATAAGACGAATGGATAACATTTTAGAGAAAAGACAGTCGATATACATTAAAAACCATATGGCATAGTGAACATGTTTGGAGAAACCAAATTTAAATATAGCAATAATTAAAATAAATAATTTAATTTTACGTTATGTTTAGTAGATAAGTATAAAATCTGTTTAGTACTAGATATATTTAAAAATTTCTGGAAAGATTACTTTAAGTAGATAAAATTATGAGATTTGTTAGGATGATTGGAAAGTACTGACAGTACTTTTCATAAAATTGAAAAGTACTATTAATATTTTTGGATAGTTATGATTTGAAATTTAGATTATTAAATAAAAAACATCAAAGATAAAATAGGAATTGCACATCTTGTACTGGTTTCACTGAAAATTAGTACTGGTCCTACCATAAATTGGTACTGGTCCCATCGTAAGTTGGTACTTTTCCATTAATTAGAATTTTTTTATTAGTCCTTTCTATTTTTTAAGCCATTAGATCTTGTTAAATGGACGGCTCACGTTAATGCCAATTATTCTAAAACTTGTATTATCCTGTCATATTGTATATATCCATACGACCTTTTAGAGCCATTTGAAAATAAAACTGCACAAAACAAACTTTGATGTCGTTATGCACCTGACTCTAGAAAATCAGCATGTCCTCTTTCTTATGTTAACATCAAGTTAGCTGCATGTGTTGACAAAATTAAGATGCCAACGTACGTCTCACTTTAACCTGATTATGACGCATTGTCGCCATGGACCTATGGCGCCTGTCGGCTGTGCAAGCAGTGGCTATTGGTTGAGCATCCATTTGATTCAGTTCGAAATAAGGACGTTGATCTTCCTCTTAACCATTAATAAATAAACGTAGCTTTCAACATATACCCAATGCTAGTACTAAATATATTACATTATGCACGATGTCCAGTATATGAAATAGCAAGTAGTAATAACTAAGTAATCATAATTTGGTAACTGTATCCAGTATGCACGATCATTTCAATGTGGAAGGAGGTGCCGATATAATCTAACACATACTCTCATACTTCTGGAAACGCAATTAGAAAAGATCAGCAGCATATACTAATAGCTTTATAGCGTGAATTACAATGAAAAATAAAAGACTCCAAGAAACTCGAGCAGAAGATATATGGGATCAATCTACCTTGAGGGATCGAGATACATACCCTATGTAATCAAATTTGCAAATCATCAATAAATTAGTGTGACATAAGTATTTAGCTAAATCATTAACACTCGGTTCCACTTCTACTAAAGGCTTGCTTGATCCATGATCGGTGTAATTATTTTATGAACATCCCATGAACTATACAATTGTAAAGCCATTAGGTGCAGATTTTAACATGCATACTAGCTGCATCAAGGTACAGAAATTGACCTTCAAGGTTTCTACCTAGCAAACCTTCAGTTGCTTTCATTCTTTCATCAAACAACTGAATATATGTACTTGCTTGCTTGCCAACAATAATAATGAAGTTCCATTACAGATACCATTTTCATCTCTTTCATGAAAGAGAGATTCATCAGTTTGGAAATCACAGAATCCACAGATTAATTAGATTACATTAATGAATCAACACAGTGCATGCTAGCTATAATACATCATGCGATGACCAAACCATTCATCGTCACACAGTCAATTACGATGGCTAGAAAGAGACATACACACAGAGATTAACACAAGAAATTATTGAGAAGCTGGTGGGAGGGGCAAAGATATATGTAAGTCGAAAGAGGAGTTCTAGTACCCGTGTTCAGTAGAAGCGAGGCTTCTGATGAAAGACAACTCCTCCGAGCTCCCATTGTTCTTGGCAGTAGTAGCTGCTGCTGCTGGTGCCGCCGCCGCCGTACCCTCCATTGCCGAAGGATAGGGTCACGTCGCTCGCCGCTGTGATTTCTTGCATCCTTCCTCCATTGTTGTGAGTTGATGAGCACCTCTCCTCCAATTCAGCCGCAGCACACGCCATGGTGATGGACGACGAATGGTGGTTCAAATTGTTCGAGCTGGGCCTGTCCCTCGCCACCGAAGCAGCTGCCGCCTCAACGTCAATTGCTGATGCAAGCTTTACCCACCGCATCCGGTGCTTCTCCTTGGTCCGCTCCCTCGCCCTCTCCCTAGCCTTGGCCCTCGTCTCCTTGTCGGGGACGGGGTGTGCATTGGCCGATTTTCTTGGTGGCTTCGGGGTGGTCGCCGCCTTTCTTGGCTTGGCCGGCTTCTTCCCCTCGCTGACCTTCGGCTGCTGATCTCCGCCGCCTCCTCCTCCCAGCCCAGCCGGGTTTTGCTTGCCGTCGACAGAGAGGCTGCTTGAGCCGTCCTCCACGCACTCCGACGACGCGTCGTCGGTCATGATCTCCTGGATGGCGGCCTTGGACGCGTTGAGGAGCCACTGAACCGTCTTGCTGGCCTTGTCGTAGCCGAGCATGTCCTGGAGCGCGAAGAACTCGCGGGCGACGTCGAGGGAGAGCCGCATCCGGCGGTCCCTCATCCCGCCGGCGGTGCATATCTTGCTGTGCCGGTCTTTCCTCGCTGCCGCGGCGGCGGCCGCCGGGTCAAGGCTGACGCCGGCGCCTTGTGCAGCACTGTCGCTGGCGTCAATCTCTGTAGCCGGTGCCGGCGCCTGCTCCATCAGCGGCTGTGCTGGCAGCTCCTCCGGCGAGTCGATCACGGCGTGTGGGGGCGTGGTGCCGACGGCGGCCGAACTACCGAGCTGGTAGCTGAGGTGAAAGCTGGCGTCGGCGCCGGCGAAGGGAGGGGAACATGGGTAGTAGAAGAAGCTGCTGGATTGGTCCGGCTTTGGGGAAGGCGGGCTGAGCTGCAGCTGGTGGTAAAGCGGTAACTCCATGGGGCTTGAGGAATCACAGAATGGAAACATATGCTTTACTGATGGGACTCCAAGGCCCCCTGATGCCTCTCGCTCTCCCCTCTCTCTCTCTAGGTCCTGGCACACTAAGAGCAGTGTGTGTGTGTGTGTCTGTGAGAGAGAGGGGCGCAGGAGGAGTGTGGCCTATGATCAGATGTGTCCGGCCATGTATAAGGTCTAGGCTTGTGTTTCAGACAGAGGAGAGAGAGAGATGATCAGATCATCTATCTCTCTATGCAAGAGGTAGAGAGGGAGGCGGCCGGATCGGAGGAGGACGAGGGCATGGGCTCATCGATCAGCTCATGTGCATAGCATGTATAGGAGACGAAAGTAAGCTAGCTAGAGAGAAATTGTGATGAAGCTTTGGCTTTTTTTTTTTTTTTTTGATGTGAGAGTGTGACACTCGCCCCCTACTACACCTGACCTGAGAGGGGCTGTGCCATCTTATAGCGAGAGGGGAAGGGGATGGTGGTGGAGAGATACTGCATGCCTGTTCGTGTGGATGAGGTGAGGGTGAGGGAGAATACAAGGACCTGCACTATTGGGGGCAAAGCTGCGTGCATGTTGGCACGCTATTGGCTGCAAGTGACCTAGGACATTTATTGGCCAGATGGGGGCGGGCGGCCATAGCAGCATGGATGTGCCTGCTTGAGATCCTTCTTCAGGAAACCAAAGACCGTGTATTTTTGTAGCATCCACAGGGATTTCAGTTAGTTGTATACATGCACTGAACGTTGTTGTGGGGGTATCGGAAAACAAAGGGAGAGCAGCGATGTATGTAGTGTACAAACATGGTAGGGGACCATGTGGTCATATGGGTTGGTCTTCTCAACTTTAGGCATATGGGGCCTCTATGAGTTGTGATACATCCAATGCACTATTAATTATGTCGACGCATACAATGTGATCGGTCTCGACGCCACACAACGTTTGCTTGTGTTAGGCTATCTCCAGCGGTTATCTCAAATGGATGCTCAAAACACTGTGCTGGCATTGTAGACAACAGAGTGGAGTTTTGGAATTTTAGGAATGGGATGAATATGTTGTTTGTCTTTCAATGACAAATGAGTAAGGTTCCTACTTTTCTTGTTGTTGCAATCCATTTAGGGCAAGAGCAATATATATTGCCGACTCCAGTAGTAAAGGGTGCTACCTTTGTCAGGTGGTACTAGTCGCTAAATTTTTCACAATGTAGCCAACCTTAAGGTGATGCCATTTCCAATAAAAAAATCAGACTTTCTCTGCTGACTTTAATTTTGGAGTGGAGAGGGATACAGGAGAAGTGTGGGAGAGAAATTTAATTGTTTTTACTCGTAGAGCCTAGTACCAAGCATATTGCCCACTTCCACAATGGCTACTTTATGCATATTGTAAGCTTTTGGTCCGCAATTTGGATGGCATTATGCTTCAAGGAGTAGACTTTGTGAGAACAGGGCAAATGCCAACCCTATGACATGTCAGGTCGTTGATTTTCAAATTGAATATATTGTAATTGATTTTCCAGTTGAATTTATTGTAATTTGGCATATTATTATTTTGATCAGATAAAAACTGTATATATATTTTTCCCTTTAAAATATATACTTTGATAAAACGCTGATTTTTTTATAGGTCTTAAATAAAGGACACAAACATCAAAGTTTGTATTGAGGCTACCACCAACGGCAGACACCATCGTTTTGTATGGTGTTTGTTTTAGAGGAGCAGATCCTATATATGAAGAGTCCAACGTTTGCTCTGGAGGAACCTCTATATGTAGATAATGCTATAGAGTTTCTATATATGTATACATTCTCTCTCCTCTCTTTATTTACTTTTTTATGTTTAGACAACAATTAAGCCAAAAATAATCACGTACTAATAATACAAGGTATATCTGAGGTTATGATATATTTACGTAGAAAATTCTAGTCCAGATATATCAATAAGACCAATAATTTTGATATATAGAGAGGATGGGATATAGATGACGATTGGATAGGGACCAGATACGGAGGGGGATTCCCATAGACAAGTCTGCAAAGAATGATACTGTCGAGGATATGTAGAGGACAGTTGGAGATACCCTGAGGAAGTTTCCATGTCCAAAAATATCACTTACGTAAGTTACGTTGAATGGGATGGAGCTTTGTCCTGTTTCTCACTGATAAAATTTCAGACCATAATAATTTTCATGTCAACGTGCCTATATGGCATGTGGCATGTGGACCTCGAGGTCCAATATATGCATGTCAGACGCAGGTGATGATGGAGCATAAGGAAATCCCACGATTGTTAGATGCGCATCGATATCAATTTTGAGTCAAAACACTTGTAAATTGGCCAAATCATTACATGCATATAATTTAATCACAACTTAAACTTTGACACAAGACTTATCTAATTCAATTGGCAAGGCGATGCGGAAATCTGGCTACACTATCGAAACTATTTTTTAAAATAATAATATAATGTCCTTTTAAAGTTTTGGGGGAAAATCGAGATAACTAACAGGCAGTGACTTGACCAATGTGATGTACGAGTACTACGCCTACTAAATTAAGAAAGCGCTGTCGTGTATATATATATATATATATATATATATATATATATATATATATATATATATATATATATATATATATATATGAAATGGGAGATTTTATAGTACTCCCTCCGTCCACAAAAGAATAAAATCCTAGCTTTGTCCTAAGTCAAACCATCGCAACTTTGACAAAATTTATATCAAAATATATTAAATTTTATACTATCAAATTAAATTAGTATCATTAGATTCTTGTTGGAATATATTTTCATATCATACATATTTGATATCATAAATGTTGATACATTTTTTTATAAACTTAGTCAAACTTACAAACGTTTGACTTAGGACAAAGCCAGGATTTCATTCTTCCGTGAACGGAGGGAGTAGTTGTAAAGATATTCACCGATACCATACGGTTCCTCTACTTTTAAAAATTTTAAAAGCCTTTATGTCTTTTATTTGGTACCGTCTGATTTCAATACCATGGTACCGTCTATTTATAAACCGTTTGATATTTTATAATAGATAACTTCTATTTTTCAGCCACGGTAAAATTTGTAACGACTTCGCGTTCTAGTCGGATGTATAACGGTCCTTATTTATTTGTTTCCGGGTCTTGTTTTAAATGGTAAAATTCCCAGCTCCTATTACACGTGAGCGCATCTGCCGAGACACAAACACATACTAGCTGCAAAGGCAAACATGCACTGTCCGTAACTTTTATGAGTATTAAAAGTTTAAAACTGATTAGTGTACAGTTACATTGCTTTGTTAATAATTTTCATCTCGAAGTGTGAACTACACTCAGCTCCCACCGCCAAAGTCGAAAAAAATATAAACAGTTCAGAGAAAGGTAAAAAATTGACCTTTACTAATGCTTTGTACCTTTTGGACCGTTAGCCTCATCTTAACTACCACACAGTAAGCAGATAGATACTAGCTAGCATATGCATATGCACTACAGTCTTTAGACTATATCCAATAGGATGTGTAAATACATTGTGTATCTATTATTTCAACTAACTTTTTCTCTGTAAACAGTATCGCTACAGTATATAGACAATCCATTTACCCAATCCACTACGCATAGTCTTAGATGGACCACACCCTGATCTAATAAAAAGCCCTGTATTTTTGCTAGATTTTGCTAAAGGACTCGGTGAAGCCACTAGCAGGGACCGGTTAGCCGCACGTAGCCATATACAACCCCTGTAGCACAGTACCTGCATGGAAAATTTTTGCACTTTTTTTAAGGGTGTGGGGCTAAAGTGTGGACACGAATGGGAGGAGCGGGGCAACTAAATTTTCTCTCACCCAGCTCAAATCCTGTTGCAGAATATTGAAATTGTGCCTTTCTCATTAGTTTTGATAACACAGTATATCCTAAAAAAGAACAATAAAAATTCTGAGCCCGTCTCCAATGGCAATGCCCATATGCATTGCCTATTCCTATTCATCTATTATTCCAACTATCCGCTCCCTCTCTAAACAGCGCTAAAATATTAAACAGTGTCAAACAGTACTATAGACGGTCCATATATATAGGCGCTCCGCTGGAGACGGTCTGACCACACAATCAATCTAGCTTCAGACCTAGGTGACAACATTTCGTAGAGAGGTCGTGCCACACTATAGCCGTAAAATTTGAAACTGATAGTAACACATGTTAATTACCTACTTTCTTTTTTTGGATATGAGTCTATAGATTGAGGAAATGCTTCTCTGTAACCTATAGTATATAGCCACAACATAAAACTAAAATTGTTGATCCGCAGCTGTCTTTGCGACGCAAATGGTTTAGTCCAGACCTCTTTTTTACTATTTCCATTTTATGAATGTATTTTTGCATAGTTTTTTCGTTTATGTATATTATTAACATACACATGTGATACCAACTCAAAATATTTATTGCTTTTAAAATTTCTGCGCACTCCATGTTATCTAATATATACACGCAATTTTTCTGTGCAGTTAATTCCACATCATATCAAGGTGTACTCTTGGCAGGGAAAAGGGCCTGAATACGAAAAAACTAGAAATATTAATGGAATATGACCAGTGTTGTTTTTGTATGGCCTTACACAAAACAAACAGAAACTTTAATTTGATGGAACATGCATGAGAGAGAGAGAGAGCAAGCGCACAAAGAGAGATCGAGAGGTTGTGCAATTGGTTTTATAAATGAAAAACAATCTGATGGAGGTTTGACAGTTCATACTTATTCGCCTATATAAAATTGGTGTGGAAGAAATCATCCCATAAGAGCATCCCCAGTCCCTTTGTTCCAAATGTATTTCCACGAGAAAAAGAGTAATTAAATTGCATTAGTGCTCTTTAAATAAACTTGTCACGCAGTGTCATCCACTAGATCCTTATATATACTCTCAAACACACATTTTATTAGGTCCCCAAACTTGTTATGTGCGTCACAAGGTAAAAAAAACTCCATAATCAGCATAAACATCATTTACAAAGGGAGACCGTCTTCAATGGACTGCCTATATGGATTGACTATACATTGTAGCGCTACTAAAGACAGAAAGTGGGTAGATAGTGAAGGAATAGTACATAGGTAAGCCTTTTAGGCAATGGGTTGGGATGGTCACAGGCGAGAATAACCATCACACCTAGTACTAGATCATTCGGACATCTCATGGCTCTACTGTAGTATATATAGCACATGTTGGGGGTGGCATGAATGATATGGCCTTTGACAGAAAATATACTTTCCCACCCTTGCATATTATCTAAACAACTATTCATTGGCTTTGCACATGGGTTATCCTACGGATGCCGTGCGCACAGGATTTGGTTCATGCGGCTTGTCAACATTTGGAGGTGGTGGTCAGCGAATGTTTATCTAGGCACATGCATGGGGTGGCAATCTAGTATTAAGATTGATAAACATATACAGTATATTGGCAAGCATTTGTACGTAGGCTGTGTACACCCTAGTTATTATGTAGAACTCCGAGCGACCTCAAGATTTTATATGAACTCGGTTTATTAGCTTTGATTTCAATAAAAATCTTTTATCATAAAATAGTTGGTTTCTACAACGGCTCAGCTACGAAAATCTCATGCATGTGACCTCCATTAATTTTCTTCCTAGATAGACGACGGAGATCGCTTTTCCTGTGGTTGTTGCAGTTAACTCAAGTTGCATGCTTAATTAATCTCATTAATCGATGGAGACAATACATGCATATTTTCGAACGGCACACTACATGAGTATAGAACATGCTTTTCTCCTGATGAAACAAATCATGGCTAGATTCGTGATCAACCTAGAACAGAGGTTTGGAGGAGATATTGGGATGTTTACATGTATAAGATACAGGCAAAGTGGCTGCCGCGCAACGCATGCATTTCGATTTGCATTGGCGCGGCTCCTAGATAGTGAGTCTGATTGGACACGGCCGGCGTTTGTGGTTTTTTCTTTCTTTTAAGTAAGTGGCTAATTGCCGCAATTCGCACGGGTCCGTTTCTTGGGAAAGAGTGATCGGCGAGTAGTGAGGTGAGGGGTCCAGGGCGCCAAAGTGGAATTTGCCCCTGGGTCTCAATGCCGTTATTGGGGCACACGTTTCGGGATGCCAGAGGGAAGCGGACACTGGCATACCTGTAGCCTAAAGCATGCAGGGCATTGAAAGTGACACCATCCATGCTTGTGCTCCCAGCAGGCAGCTTTAAAGCACAGCACAGCCTCTCACCACTCACAGACGACACTTCTGTAGACACAGTCCGACTCCATTCCCAACTACAGATGTTTTTGGATGGAAATTGATCGAGAATCACGATCTGTTCTATCCATCCATCCATCCATCTGTCTATCTATCTCCTGCATGCAGGTAAAAGCTACCGAGCTAGCTTGCATGCATGATGGCCCATGGGAACCCGGCCGGCCTTTTGGCCGATCATTTCCATTTCCACGAAGCAATTGATCTGAGTTGCTGATTGTTGTGTCGTGCATGCATGCGAAATTAATTTGACTAAAATTGCAGTAGCAGTATGATTTCATGGGATCCACGGATTCATCACCCGGCTGGCTGGCCCTGTGCCCCTATACATCAGTCTACACAGTCCGTGCACTCCGCTACGTACAGCACGCAGCAGCAGATTCTGGTCCAGATGCTAGCCCAGCGCGCCCGCTGCGTTTGGACAGGGTACAGTAAATAGTTATGGATATGTCCATCAAGCATGCCCTCTAGCTGCATGCATCGACGACGACTGCAACTGCAACGACGGGCGCGCATGGCATGGCAACAGTAGTGGCCATGGCCATCAGCTTCCCCGGCGGCCCTGCGTGTGCGCGGCCGGCCGGCCGGCGTCTGTTCCGCTTTCACTTGTCGCTATAGGTGAGCAGTGACTGATCTGAGTTTGGTACGTACAACGGTACAAGCATATGGCTATCACTCTATCAGCAGCTAGGCAGGCTACTACGGCTATGGCCATGGCGTGGTGGTGGTGCGATGCGCAGCGCAAACACTCCCCCTACAAAGCCTATATACACGGCTAGTGTCCCCTAGACTGCAAAGCATATATGCAATGCATCACCCTTCTCTCTCACCTCACCTCTCTCTGACTCTTCTTCCTTCTCTCATCACACTCGTGTTGCTGTTGGAAGCCCCAAGGGACAATTATTTCTTGCTGGCTGGTGCTGCTGCTGCTGTCGTCGTCTCCCTCGGTGCTGCTGCTGCTGCTGTCTAGCGTGTGTGTACTATCTGCATGCACGCCCTCATCGCTTGCCCTACTGTTTGACCGAGCGACGATTCATGCGTGTTTCTCTCTCTCCCTGTCCCTGTCGTCGTCCCAGCTGTACTTCCTCTGCTCCAAAAAAAACTCGCATGTCTTGATTTCAGCGTATGAAAAACCTTTCGCCTTAGTCAAAAAATATTTAAAAATTTTATTTATTTTTTGACAATTATATTACAAACATAATTATAAAAAATAAAAAAGACGAATGATTTACCGTGAACGGAAATCGAAATAGATGACAACTATTTTAACACGGAGGGAGTACACCGCCGCAGCCCCCACAGCTCTTCTTCCTTGCACGAGCACGCTGCGCACGGTCGCAAATACTGCCTGCTGCAGCGCCTGCTAATAATGGCCAGACACTGATGGGGATCTGAGCAAGACCAATATATATATGTATGTACTATGTATGTTTTTATGGGGATGCCCTGATGCTAATAAGAAATACAGTTATCCTAGGGATATGGGCTGTTGCTTCTTGCCAGTCCAAATTTGTAGTCTTTTTTCTATATTATAACGGTTTTATTGCTGTTTTTTTTTTTGAAGAGACGGTTTTATTGCTGTTCTTGAGATTTGATCGATCGAACCTGAAAAAACTCAGCACTTACAAGAGGATGACACTTGCTCATGACAGGCATAATTAAGAAGTAATGGAGCTCAAACCAGCTGCTTGAGCTTGCATTGGCCAGGTAAAAAAAAGCCTCAAATTGCTGCTTTCGTGTGAAACTAGCTACTACAACTCTACCAGCTAGGCTAGGTGCAAACCTTTTAGTTCAGTGGTGGTGACTGGTGAGCACTGAGCAGGACATGGACGATATATGAACCATAGCATCAGCATCTGGGCTTCAGCAGGCTAGCGGCCTCTCACTGCTTGTGGTTGTTGAGTTGAGAACATGACCTAGGAGTGTACAAGGGTTTGGAGAGACGAGTCCTTGTGATTGGCCGGATGACATGAATAAGGTGTGGGATGGAATCATATGAGGAGCGATACGATCGAGGAGCAAGATCATGAAGAGCAGGAAACGGATATATATGTTCCACTACATTCGAAAGCAATCATTCAAAGTCTTTAAAACATCGAAATAGCATACATTATTAAAAAAGCTATATGCTAAATAAAATGTTCTAGCTGACAAGAAATAATATGCTACACCGTTAAGATAATCTCGCTTGACGTGATATATGCTCCATGGTTAAATAAAATATTTTAGTTTAAAATAAAGATATTTTATCATGACTAAAATGCACCTATGATGTTTGAGCTTCATGGCAAAAATGTTCTATCATAAACTTTATAAAGTGGTTTCCAGTTTGAAGGTAATATATTCTAGCTTTGCGAGAACAATGTTCCATAAGAAATAGAAAATATTCAGATAAAAAATGCTTTAGACCAAACTAAATAATGTTTTAGCTTCACTAAAGAAATGTTCTCACAGTTAGAAACACATTTTAGGTTAAATAAGAATATTCTAAGACAATATATATGAAAGAAAGAACTTTTCACCTTCACAAGAAAAATATTTTTTAAATAGGTAAAATAAGGAAAATAAGATAGTGCAACCATAGAGAAAAAGACATGATCCAAAAGGCAAATAAAATCAGAAGAGAAAAAATGAGTGAACTAAATTTTTAAATGGAACAAAGATCAAGAAAATGGAACAAAAAAGAAAAGAAAAAGTGACCCAGCAAATAAAAATAAGATAGTGACCCAACAAAAAAATAAGATAGTGACCCAAAAGCTATGAAAAGTATCGTGAAGAAACAACCCAGCAATAAAAAAATGGTCGTACACATTGCGCGAATCAGCTCGATCATGTCATAGATAGTAAGCACCGCCTACGTGGCCTAAATGCGTCGCATGTCACTGACGAGTGGACCTAGTCTCATGTGCATCTCCTAAAGTTCCACATGCACAGGGCGTTGTTCAACCAACCTGCAGAACCACGTCCTCATCTGACTCTACAACGAAGTGGAGGACGAGTAAAGGTAGGGATGGGCAGTCAGACCCCCACAGGTGCGGGTGTCCACGTGTTTCATACCCATTGGATGTGGGTACGGATGTCAAATTAGACCTATGGTGTGGGTGCGGGTGTCAAATTAGACCCGCGGGTCGGGTGCGGGTGTTTATTTCCATCCGAGGATGCCCATTGAGCCTCATAAATAATAATATATTGTCCTAAATATTAATTTTTGATGGATTGAATTTATTCGAACTCATTAGAGTTTAGAATCATACTGTGTTTAAATCTTGTTTCTCTTTCTCTATTTGAATAAATAATAATTATTGTTTTATCTGATTTCACCATTATTAATTTAAAATACGAGAAATTTGATTTGGTCTATCGCTAAGCCTACACTATTATGTGGCTAAATTGAGTTTGAAACATTGTTACCATGTGAATTGTCAATATATTACATGCTATGTGTTGATAAATTGACTACCTATATATTATATGTATGTTTTTTACATGCTATTTATGGTGTGGTGTGTGGTGCTACATTTCTAAGCTTGCAATATATGAAAATATCGGCCACCCAACGGGTGCCCAACACCCAGCGGGTGCAGGTGCGGGTGTGAAAAGACACCCGTCAGGTATTACGGGTATGGGTGTGCTTTGATGTAACGGGTGTCAATACGGGTGGGAGTTTGCTCCACCCGAGGGGTGCCCACCAATTGCCATCCCTATGTAAAGGTTGTTTTTGAGGATGTTATAGCGCGGCTACTCGCTTGGATCTTGTTTGGTCGACTTCAATGACGAGGTCCGCATGAGTATGTCTACCAATTTTATATATCTAAATAGCTACTCTCTATTGTCAATTTCTCTTCGTTCCAGTGAAACCACGATATCATTCACTGTGACTTGGAAGATGCTACATGATAAGGCACTAAGTCTCTCTATTTATGTTTCTCACTGATCTCCTGTGACTATAACACTCATATATGCACATGTATGCATGTGACCCTTTCATGATTCAAGTACTGTATTTTTAACTGTCCGTACAACGCGCGGTACCATCTGGTTCAAATAAAAACGTCGCCCGCCCGGGTACAAATTACTACGGCATATTATCCCTTCCGTTAGGAATTCATGTGTTATGAACAGTGCTTCTGCCATGCGAGGAACGAATACTTGTTATTTTAATTCGAGATTAGTAAATCCATGTCTTATATGTGTGGTACTCCAAGTACGTGTGTTCCATGCATATTTGAGAATGACACTTATCATGATTCATCTACTTCATGCGAGGAACGTTCCTAATAATTTTCCCAACGTTCACTGCCGCAGAGACATGGCGACTTCTTGCTGCATGTGGCATGGTATATATTTTGCGGTTGTTGCTCAGGCAAGCTTGCATATTTCCATTATTAAAAATAGGAAAAAAAATGCGGACGAAATTCACAGGATACTGATCCGGAAAACCTCTTCTGAAGTCTTCGTTCTACAGTAAACGGATCAAACCCTTGTGACCAGGAACCTAACATGTATCTACCGGAAGAAGGATAAGCATGCCAACTAAAAAACCTACGAAAGCCCAATAACAATTTTAGTGTAAAATATTCAACAATTGCAAAATGACTAATTCAACATTTTACAAATACTATTTCAACAATGTTGAATCAGTGTAGTTGGAATGTTGAATCGGAATAGTTGAAATGTTGAATCGAGACAGTTGAAATGTTGAATCAACACAGTTGGAATGTTGAGAAAAAAAACATACCACCAGAGGGGAGCGCACAGCGGCCCGGCGGCGCCCCCGTGGTGCCCGGCGGCGGCACCCCCCGGCAGCGTGTGTCCTGGTGCACGCGCGGGCACGATGTGCGTGGGGCGGCGCGGCGGTGCGTGGGGAGGCGGTGGCGCGGCAGCGCGCGGGGGGCGGCGCGGCACGAGGTGGCAGTGCGGCGGCGCGCGGACGAGGAAGGAAAGAGGAGGAAGGAGGAAGATGAGATGGCTGGAGGAGATTGGACTGTATGAATGTCAAACATTGGAAGATGGGTGGGTTTTTCTTCTACAGAAAGATAGATAGGAACCGCAGACCAGCTGCGTGGCCGCGTGGGCTGATTCAGCCGGGTCCAGTCCAAAGTCCAGCACCCGAAGGCTGCAGAACACGCCGACAGGCCCACAGCCTAGGAAGGCGGCACGCCGGCCGCCGGCCTGCTCATTGCTGGGCCCGACATGGAAACTGTGGAGCAGTCTGTGGGGTGTGGGCGGGCCCTGGCCGTGCGCGCAGCCCGATCGACCACAACGGCAGGGGCTTTGTTCGTTTCCCCGTGGAACAGGGCCGTTCGACCTGCCCCCCGCGTGAGGCCCGGCCCATCGAGAGACGCATGCCTCCTTCGTTTCCTTCCCTCGCCTCCTTGGACCTTTTTCGCGGCTCTGGTGATTTGCTGACGGTGACCTCTGTCTTCAGTGAACTTCTCTGTCACTAGGTACTAGGGTGTGAGGCCACTATATATCCAATCTAGTGTGCCACAGTTTTTTCCCCAGGCTGGCTGGATTCCTAGAATCTGCTCGCTCCAAAGGTCACTGGCATATGCCAAGACGGATTCCGTCACGCCATATCACTACCGGCCGGGGTTAAACGCCTGCGTTTCTAGAGGCTACGTAGATTCTTGCTACTTTCCCTGTGGAAAAGTAAACTTTGTCTAATTGTCTGAACCAGCGAATCTGCTGCCTGCGAGCCAAGCCACGCCAAGCTTATTAGACTAGGGTGACCAGAGACAGAGACTCAGAGAGTGAAAATGGATGTGCGAAACACTGTTTACGCACTGTACACAGAGCGAAAAAATAATAATTGTGCACTGTACACAGTACATATGCACATAGTACATATGCACTTTCTGGTGACCATGGTCTTAGTGTCTTACGGTGATGGCTTGCTCCAACCGCACCCCGGCCAGAGCTTGCAGTCAGCGTCGTCAGTGCCCGTAACAGTTGTTGTTCGGTTATTCCACGCTAGCTAGCTGCATGCAGAGGCATGGTTGGATCACGTACGAGACGAAAAGGCGGCCAACGTCGTCGCCCCGATCCCCTGCTTGTATGCATGCACGCACGCATATGCCTGATCGATGATGGAGCTCCAACTTGCCGCGCGCGCGCAGGTCGGTGTCAACCCTTTTCCCGCTCGCGCTCCTTCACCACACACGCCCCGGCGATCCTATCTGCCTACGGGGCAGCGCGGCCGGGGGATAAAAGGCGCCCGGGTTTCTGGCCACATAGAAGATTGTTCTCTCGTAATTCCCTTTCGCGGTGATCCGTACGTGAAATAGTAGGTGCTACTACGATGCCCAACCGATGATACACATGTGTGGCGTCTCAACGTGGTTAACTAACTGGTGATGCCAAAAGAAACACATATTCTGAAGAAAATGAAGAACGACTGGAAGGCGCTGTGTGTACAAGAGGGAGCTAGGCTGCGCCGCTGTCTCGTTCATTCGTGGCGGTCTAAATCAGCGCAGGACGTACAAATTCCATGGCAGATTATTGGACGACTAGACGAATTAGACCGTGGCCACCATTCACCGATCCTCCATAGGATTCACTACTCCAGGCAAAATGATCGACGAGCAAGCGCATATATGCAGCAGGCGGACGCGGCGACAGGAAAGGCATGCGGCGGTCCGGGCCAGGAGAGGGTTTTTTTTTTTTTTTCTGGCGGCCCCCGGCCGAGCACGTACAGCTCATTACTCACTCGGCACTCGGCAGGGATGCTTGGCGCCACTAGCTGTCTGTCGCTGTCGCGCGTCTTTCACCCGGCCGCATGCAACTGCGGCGTCCATTTCACGAACAGCAGAGAGAGCAGCAGCCAGCAGGCAGGCTTTTGTGTGCGTGTGGAAGTGGAAGGAGGAACCCTAGCTATGTAGTAGCGCTTTTTTGTAGGCGGCAAGGGAATTTGGCGACGATGCGAGGTGTTGGCCAATATGCATGTCTGCTGCCCGGCGGCGCTCAGCTATGCGATCGATTCATGTCGTGCGGGCGCAGGGCGCTGTATAGTTTTATGTGTCCCGCTGAAAGGGTGAAGAAGCCCGCGGGGGCGCGGGGCGGGGGGAGAGTGAAAGGTGGAGAGAGAGGCCGGGGGAATGTTTGCTGGCGATCGAGGTGCGGCGGCGGATGCAGAGATAAGAACGCATCTCCAGAGGAATTAGAAACCCCCGCCCCGGCCGCCCGAGGGTGGTGTGCCGATCGTCGTCGACCATCCTCCTGCAAAGATGCACTGAGACATGATCAGTGGAACGTGTGGTTACTGCATTCTGTTACTAATTTAACCCTATTAATTAGTTTTTGCAGTCTATATCTTCTGTCGGCAATCACATACTATTATTAATTTGAGATTTATTCTCACGCACTAAGAAAAAAAATAGATACTAAAATTCTCACAAAAATCAGAAAGATCTGGCCGGTCGTCCATCAGATAGCACTGACAATAATAGCGATTAGATATGCTAGCACGTCAACCCTTTGCAAAGCACAGACTAGCATACAGCATTAATACTAAAAAATTTATTTATAAATTTGAGACCACAATTAATCGAAATTCCTATTATTAATATCTCATCATATTCATAATTTAATAGAACATATTTTTATCTTATTTATCTATAACAGACTCTGATTAATGTTTATATTTTATAATGGCATAAGGGTAATTTATATGCAAATTTAGGTGATGTTTGAAATTACCTTTCACAATAACACAATAGTCGTAATTTATAAGTAAATTTATAAGTAAATTAGAGGACATCTTTGATTCATTTTTTATACACTTTAATTTATATTTCATAATAGCATGATGTGTTAATATTAAAATTTCGGATCCATCTTTCATAACGGTATGGTGGGTTATGCAAATTTATGGGGTTATTTTATAGTTCTTCGTAATGGCATGGTGAGTAATTTATATAGAAATATATATGATTAGTATTATTGATAGTAACAGTATGGTCTTTTATAATGGCACGGTGGATAAATTTTTAGAAAATATAATAAATCCAATGACTAGTATTATTGATACTACTTGATAGATAGCCAGATGTTTCTGATTTTTTTAGAAATTTATAGGATTTATCTATTTTCTAGCACGCTCCTCTCAACATATAAATTATGCACCATACCATTATGAAATATAAATTAAAAATAACAACTAATTTTTTTATATAAATTTCTCACCATACCCTTACAAATGGTGAATTAAAATAATCACCTCTAATATTATTTAAAATAATACAAAATAACGTCTAAAATACAAACATACGTTATTATAAAAATAAATAACAAAGCTAGACATATATATGTTTTAAAATTATTAATTACTGGTATTATTAAAGTTATTTTTCAACTTTTAATAGATATACCGCCTAAAATTTTAACGTGTGAGAGCAGTTTGATGGACTAGTCCTTTTAATTCGTTTCAGACTGGTTCGGTTCTCTGAACATGAATTATGACATAGTAACTAATTGTTTCTTTATCTTTAGGTGGGAATTTTTTTTCCCGGGATGATGACGAAAGCTGCAAGCTCAAGAGAGTAGCTAGCTAGCCGCACAGCTATTGTTAGGTTACATAGGTGAACTTTTTCATATTCCGGTCGGTTTTGTTTTCCGGCTTTAGGGTGTTTGGATCCCGAACTAAATTTTAGCTCCCATCACATCGGCTGATTGGCCGCTAGTTACAACTATTAAATATAGTCTAATTATAAAACTAATTACACAGAAGACTAAATGACGAGACGAATTTATGAAGCCTAATTAATCCATGATTAATAAATGTGATGCTACAGTAAACATTTGATAATTATGGATTAATTATGCTTAATAAATTTGTCTCGACGTTTAGTTCTCGTCTGTGTAATTAGTTTTATAATCAGATTATATTTAATACTTCTAATTAGTACCGAAATCTCTGATGTAACGCGAGCTAAATTTTTAAATTTTAGCTAGCGAGTATACTAATGGTAAGCCTAAAGTGACCTTTTGCCATGGTGACTTGGTGAGGGAAAGTATTAGGTTCTTCTTTTCCACGTCGTGATGCACCACGCTCTCATTTTCCCATAAACTATGTATAGCCCGTTTTGAATAATTTGTTACTGCTGCTGTAGTGGGCAGGCCTTTTGCATGCATGGCTTTACTAATTAAAATCTTGTTACTAATAATACGTAGGTACCTATGGGATCGAGCGACTTGGTCCCCTCCAAGTACCAGACGTCATTCGCCCGTGTAATACAATGATAACTACTTTCCAACATGGGTATAGGTCAACATGACAACATAATCATGAACAAAGCATTTCATTATCTTTGCTCTTACACTGCATTAGGGGAGAAATTCTCTTGCTAAGTGAGCCGATAAGACACCTACCTTAATTCCTACGCAATTGAGCCCATTGGCCATCGGGCCATACACGCAGACCATGTGCCTTTCCGCCAATTGTTTATGCTGTTGACTTTGCTGCTGCTGCTGCTGCTATACTTTTAAAATTGGCACGGTGTTTATGTTGTAGACTTGGATACCCTATAAAAGAAATTGTGAGACAGAGTGGAGTCCTTGGTCGGGGAAAAAGTATCTAGCCGGTTACTCATGGACAGACTAATCTGTCTACAAGCATAGGTAAACAGAACCAAACATCTCCACTGAATGGCACACATCTTGTGTGGTGACATACACGGAGAATTCGATTTGACTTTGACCTCATGGCCGTGAGAGGGCTTGTACTTTTGGGCTGAGAGTGGCTAAATAATTTGAGCACTAAGCCATGGAATTTAGCCTATGTATGTTCGGTCAGCTCATGATGCATGGCTGCTTGTCTCTGAACCATCAGTTCGATTAGTGTAATAAGTGGGCGGCAATTGTATACCACTAGCCTATAACATTCAACCAGCCCAATCACTGCCATCTGTGTCGAATATTACATGTTGCATTAGGAGTTGGAAGTTGTATTAGCAGTCTAAAGTGTTACCGTCTTGTAATCCGAACCTCATAAACAGGAGAGGACACTTGTTGCACCTCACATGACGACTTAGCATGTGTTTAATTGAGAGGATGAAAAGGGATAATGAATGGGTCGATACCCATTTTATACCTGTTTGGTTCGAGAGGGCGTGTGGGGATAGATTCTCCTCAAGAGAAATATTCACCTTACATTCAAGATGCCCCCGTCTCCTTAAATCGAGTAGAAGGTGTCATTCCTCTTGCACACCATCACTCATTCGTCTCACTCGAGCAGAGTTGCGTCAGGCTGCAGTGGTTAGAGAGGAGGGAAGGGGACGAGCGTTGGCCAACCAAGGCGGAGGCAACCGCACATGGGACGAATCGAAAGGTGACAGCGTTGAGGCAGAGGGGCAGCAGCCACCGCGTGATGGGACGAGACGGAGGAGGGAGCTGAGCTAGTGGTGGACGAGCAGGGCAAGTCGGTCGGCGGAGGAGCGGCACAAGGCGGGCCAATGGAGAAGGGGAACGGGGTGGGATGAGGCAGAGGTGGAGGAATTGAAGAAGATGGGATCGAAGTTAATAGGTGGATCCCACACTGATGGTGCATAACTAAGTGATATCCGAATATATCCATCCCTATTAACCAAACATCGAATGGGACTATTCCATTAAGAATTCAAGGATGGAACCATCACATTCCACGTTGTCTCAAAATCAAACACATACTTAGAAATAAGTCTGTAAGGGGAGACAATACCTTGTCAGGGCTCTGAAGTCATATGTGTAGGCTTCAGTTCAATATCGTTGACAAATTGTGTATGTTTATAGCACAGTGTATGCATGTTTGTCTTAGAAAATTCAATCATCGCTTCCACTGGTAAAGGTTGGTAGACAACATCTTGCTACGATTGCCAATTTTGTAACAATTGGAACTAGAACAACCTAAAACATGTGTTACCTCGACATTGGAATTTTTCATTCCAAGACGGTCTCTGTTTTAAATGATTTATGAATTAACACCAATGCTTGCATTAATATTTTATTTTGATGTATTATTTGAATACTGTAGAATCTACTCCCTCTGTCCCATAAAATAAGGCGTGCATGTTTTTAGAAAAGTCAACTCTTTAAATCTTTGACTAATAATTTAGTCAAAAATATATATGTTTAGTGGATGCATGTTATATATTTGTATTCGTATTCAAAAGCACTTTAATATGATGCTACTTTTGTATTCGTAGATCACATATTTTAAAAGTAATAAATGGTCAAAGTTCCGCTTTAAAGACCGTGCTAAAAACATGCACGCCTTATATTATGGGATAGAGGGAGTATTACATTAAGATCTTATTATTTTTAAAAATTTTCTAAAATCTTCGTGCTGTTTTCTCACATTTAATTTAAACCATTTTGACTGGGCTTGGGTGGCCACAATTAGATGGTATTGAAGGTTGGGTGCCTAAAGGAGGATTTTTTTTTTAATATATAAAGGAGGTTGGGTACCTAAAGGAAGGAAGTTTAAAAGTTTGCCATCAAAATTGGAGAAATTGAAAAGTTGATGAGCCAAATATGGAATTGATCCTTTATTTTGTTATGACTTTTAATCATTAATAATTTATATTTTATATGTTTGCACAAAATAATTGAACAAAATAGCTAGTCAAATATGGTTTGAAAAGACAAAGAGCAGGTAGTACGTTGGTGACCAGGGACAAAATCTTGTCGCTTCGGGAGCATTAGTTCGCGCTGTAATAGCCACCTATGCAAAATCTCGTCGTACAACTGTGTTCGATCCTCTCCATAGTTTCTCACTTTATCCGTCCTCCTTTTTCCCTGTTCCGACTGAATGATCTTTGGAGGAGAAGAGGAATAATAATGCGCGATCATGATTCTTGCTGGATGATTTGGTTCCTGCCTATATCATGCATGCACTTCTCTCCTTTTTCTCCACATCAAACCTTCTTGTGCAGAAAGAGGCAGTTAAGTGAATGTGATGTGATAGCATAGAGATCCTGAGAGAAACCCCTGCTCTGTCGTGGCACCGTCGCCGGAGTTAGAGGTGAGGGTTTCCAGAGAGAAGAGACCTACTATCGCCGGCTGATGTAATGAGAAAGCAATTGAGGCCTTCCGATGGAGAGGGGTAGGGCAGCAGTGGAGAAAACATGGGCAGATCACTGTAGACATATTACCCCGGTCAGGCAGACCTCAGCGGCTGATGGCATTGCCGACCTGTAGACATATTACACCTATCAGGCAGCAGCATGCATGCAATCTGTACGGCAGAAATGTTGGACCGGAACGGCCGTCGACCAGACAAAAGGAAGAAAAAGAAAAGAGCGCTCCTGTGCGAAATGCGAACCTGGCTATTTGAACACACGTCATCTAGTTTTCAGGGCCTATCGTAACACTCACTCAGCGCAGCTGGAGCCATATGCCGGTGCTCAGTGGTGAAATTTGTACGTTGTATTTTGTGCTCCAATACAGGGCACCCAGCCTGCGGCATCTGACCGATCCCTCGATCGATCGAAAGGGCTGGCAGTCGGCGGCGGCGGCGGCCAGCGCCGGTGCCCAATCATTTTTCGGAGCACAGCCTAGGTGCAATGCAGGGCTGTCCCTGCAAGTTGCCGTAGTACGTGACAGCAATCGGGAGCTCACAGAACACGTGACGTGGAGACGAGATCGTGAGTCATCTAATCGGCTGGGAGAGCTAGCTGGTTCCTTGGCCTCCCAGGCTCCCATTGATCCCCCTCGAATAATTCAGTACGTGAGCTCCATTTCCGCTGGTCGACACACCAGACCAGAGGATTCCCCCTCCTCTTGCCCGTACCTCCAACATGCACAACAAGGACACTGACGCGCTTTCTGGTTAGGCTATCTCCAGTGGAGCGTCCATATAGAATGCTTATAACACTGTTTGATACGGTAGCGCTACTATAAACAGAAAAAAGAGTAGTTAGAATAGAGATAAGCAACCCACGTAGACATTGCCGTTGGAGACAGTCTTAGCCTACCACCTACTCTGGATCGAGGATAGCGTCCGGTCTACGCGATACGGTAGGAATATCCTGACAATCAAAGTTATTTAGCCTGGGCCCGGGGGTAATCGTAATTTCATACACCAATATACCATGTCGGCCAATGTCGGTTTGCGATCATTTGCATTCACTTCTCTGGTGTGATGCTTGGCATCTAAATTTCTTGCATTTTTTATTGTATTTTTTTTTTACTTTTAGTTGTCAACGTATTCTATTGTTCGTATAGAAAAATCTAGCTTGATGTATATGCGCATAACGTGTTATGTGTCTCACCATCCACACCACACATGTACGTAGAAATAGATGGTCATATCTATTTCCATATCAAACACATAGCTCAATCTAAGATTCCAATTAAATACATACTCACTCTATCATAAAAAACATATGGCATATAGTTTTTTGAAAAAGTCAAACTTTTAAATCTTTGACTAATAATTCAATGAAATCTATATTTTTAGTGTTTGCATATTATATATTTGTATTCATATTTAAAAGATTTTAATACGATGATATTTTTATATTTATAGATGATATATTTTTACATAATTAAGTAATCAAAGTTCCTCTTTAAAGACCATGTCAAAAATGTATGTGTTTTATTTTTTGGATAGAGGGAGTATTAAATACGCATGCAAGTGCGATGTAAAAGAGAAAAGAATGAATATTTATGCATTGTAATTGGTAACTAAAGTCTATTAAAACCAACCAAAAATTTAGAAAAAAAAATTGATACTTGAATATGTTTACTTGATTTATTGCATATATAATATCTATAGTTATTTGTTACGTGCATACATTTATACCTGCTTGCTATAATTTTTTTACAAGCATAAATACGTAGTATAATTTTTAGGCTACAATGCATAAGGTTTATACTTTTAGCTTTTTGTAATTGCCGCCTAAACTGTCCGAACTCCAAATTTAAAGTGACCGACTTTATGATAACAATGGTCAAAATGTGAACATATTAGGGAGAGTAGAGCATCTTTCAATGGCTTGAATCTAAAAATCACTTGCCAGTGAAGAAAAAACGTGGATAGGCAGACTAATTGCAAAAATGGTAACAATCATATAAGGGAGATCGGTGTTTATACCCCTTCTAGCAATTCCAATTGTGTTTTTACTCTCGTTTTTAAAACTTTGTGATTTTAGCCCTATGTTTTCAAAATGAAGACTCGGTTTATCCCTATTTCTAATCTTGTTAGATACATCTAGACACAACCATTTAAAACAAATAGAAAAAACTTTTAAAATAGGAAGAATAGACTATAATGCCCCTTATCCTTCCACCCACAACACATTGGAGTCATACCGTTGAAAATGTGGGCGTGGCATGGCCTGGGCAAGCCGCAACATGGGGAGACCCAGCGGCTGCACAATTGCTAGGCGTGACCCGGCAGCGGCGGCGCAAATAGGGTTTTATTATCTCAAGCCATTAAAAAATAGAGGAAAGATTGTATGGACATGATAGTCTTTTGACACCGAAATTGATATTGCTAAAAAAATTAACTAAATAGGGATAAACTCTATCTTCGATTTAAAAACGCAGGGATAAATTTACAAAGTTAAAAAAGTGAGGATAAAATTACTATTAAACCTCAAAGTGAGGGTATAAACGTCAGAACCCCTTCGTATAACGTTGACGATAGCTGCAAAATAGTACTTCTACATCCTAGCTGCCATTAATATATGATGTTAGATTTAAAATATAATATATTTATGGCCGAAGGGAAGTAGGTCCTAAGACTATGTGCAGCAGGTTGTCTATATGGTTTGCCTATTCACTATTCTAACCATCTTTCTTTTTGTGTACAGTAGCACTATAGACAATTCTTTTACATGTTCCACTGCACTGCACTTAGTCTAACATAATAAGCTATTGCACACTCACCTTGAAAAATAACTGAAACTATTGCCTATTTTGATTTTGATTGTCCTTGTGGGCAAAAAATATTGCCGCTTGTGTAAGAAGAAACTTGGTTCCTCCTCTCGCTTTGCTACGATGCCGACTTCCATTTACCTCGCTAAATAAAGCACCGTGCGCTCGATATGAACAGCAACGAAACGTCACGTACATATATCTGTGTATCCACTTCCACTGTCTCCGTGGTCGATATAGGGTTACCCAAAGCAGCAAGACACACCATACCAATTCGCGTACACCTTGTATATATATATATATCTCCATCATCATTCTTTTGTTCCCAGTGCGATAATTGTTTGGTTCGCAGGTATACGTCTTCTCCAAAAATCTTCTCAAGGATATAGCACACAAGTAGTAGGCGTCATGCTGGAACCCGTCATCACCACAAGATTCAGTAGAAACTGGTAAAAATCAAATTAAAGGCACCATTCATCTGAAAATGACAGGCTCCGACGGACGCCTCATCCAAATCTAGTACTGGAGTAGAAAATTCACAGGGGGGCGAGGCAGTTTACAGAAAATCTGTTAATTCATTGATAAATTAACGACTACTCAAATCACACTGCAAATACAGGGGACAAGACAATCTACTAGAGCAATAACACGCACGAGGCCACGGCAAGAACCAAAGGGCGACTGGTAGAGTGGTAGTCGACGCACGCACGCGCGCGCAGTCTCCCCCCAAAAAAACACCAAACAACACATGGGAAGGGTGTGTCGCAAAACAATGATGATGTCCAGCATGCAGCAGCCACTGTGACGACGACGGATTGACGAGGTTATTATAATCGGCTAATCAGGGCCGTGCTTGATTCGCTAGTGATTAATTTAAGGCTACCAATGGCCAATGGCGGCGCGACCGAACTGTCGCATTCGTGGCGTTGCACCGGGGCTGCGAATTGCTGATCGATGCTTCTGTTCAGGTGGTGGCGATCAGGCAATGCAGTATTGCTCCAGGATGAAGAGCTTCCTCTGTCGCAGCTGCCGGCACTGCCGCAGGGTCTGCAGCAGGTCGTCCCCACGGCGCGACGTGAACAGCAGCAACTGCTTGGTGGGCTCGGCCGCGGTGGCGGCGGAAACGTGCAGTCCGCCGCACTCGTCGTCGTCCTCTGACGCCGGCGGGGCGTCGGTCACCGTCGAAGCCACGGCGACGGCGGCCGCCAGCGTGGTCGTGGACGACGGCACCCGGCGCAGGGTCGGGCGTGGTGACTGCGCCGCCGTCTCGTCGCAGGCGGCCTCCGCCGCCGCCTTGGGCTGCGGCGTCGTGTCAGCGTGACACCGGGGTTGGTCGGCAGCGGCACAGAGCGGCGTGCTGCCGACGAACTTGTTGATCACGAGCGTGGAGCGGTGCACCTTGCCCGCGGTGGCCGTCTGTGGCTGCGTGCTCACCTTCACCTCCACGACGGTGCCCCTGTCCACCACCTCCACCTCCTCCTCCTCGTCTTCATCCTCCATTTCCAGGTCTGCCTCTTCCACCTGCACGTCCTTGGGCTCCACGGTTGGGAAATACGGCGCCTCTGCGGCTGCCGCCGTGATCTCGCTCTCCCGGCTCTGGTCGCGAGCAGAGCACTCGACGAAGGAGAGGCGGAGGCGGCCGCCCTGGCGCTTGGAGTGGAGGTACCCGCGTGGCCTCACCACCACGGCCTCGACAACGAGGCGCCCATCCTGGCGGCGCGGGCGCATCTGCACGCACGGCCCGTCGCGGCGCGACATGGACGGCAGCGGCGGCGGGAACGAGCGGCGCGGCGACCGCGTCCCGGCCGAGCAGTGGTAGTTCACCGCCGCGAGGTCCTTCCTCTCCCACTGCTCCTCCTCGCAGTCGCGCGCCGCGTCGTGCTGCCAGAAGGACTCCTCCGCCGCGGCAGCCGCTGCCGGCGCTGCCAGCGGCGAGTCGAACAGGCTGGCCATGTCCAGGGACGATGTGAAGTCGCCGGAGCCGGTCTCGTTGCCGAGGCTCTCGGTGCAGACCTCGAGGCTCTTCTGGCTCATCAGGCTCGAGGACCGGCGCACCAGCGGGGGCACGTACGGCTTGGACGGCGCCTTCTTGGCGCCGGCGGCCGCCTTGTCCACGTCTGCCTGGATGGCGTTCCATATGTCCACCTGCGCAGGGCGGTGGTCGACGACGACCTCTGGCTTCTTGTACTGTTCGGCCGGGCGCAGCCAGTTGCGCGCCTCGAACGCCGGCACAAACGGGACATGGGCATGGCACAGCGCCACCGACATCTTCGCCGCCTGGAGAAAGATGTGAAGTGGCAGTCGCGCTTTGCTCCCTGTGAAGAAGCACGATCGTAAAGAGACGTGAGCAACAGAGAGATGACTGGCGCTCGCTGCAAATAGTCAGAGTAACCAGCGAACTTAACCGCCGTAGCAGCCTTCTTACCTCACAGAAACCCACAAGGGGAAGCTTGGAATTTGGAAGCAGTTGATCGAGGGATGAAGTGTTTGGCTAGTAGTCCTTCCTGAGTTTCCTCACTCTGGACTGGAGTCTGGAGAGCTAGATGTCTGTTCTGCTATTGTTGCTCAACACAGGCTTTGCTTTGCTGCAAGCATGTATGGTGTGGTTGCTCAGCTCGGGGGGTATTTGTAGGCTCGGCTGGGGGCAAAGGGAGAGAGAAAGGAGAGGGGGGCATTGGCCGTCCAAGGCCAAAGGTGAGGGGCCCATCCTCTTCCACTACTTGCCTCCACCATGCTCTGTTTTTCCTCTGCCCTATTGCATATGCTTTGGCATTTCTTGCGAGGGCGTGCTGTCGTGGTTTAGCCGGGATGCATAGAATAATGTTGCAGAGGCTATTGTGTACAGAGCCTATCATACGGATAAAACGGTTATGGGTGGTGCAGTGCTTGTGGTGCAAACATGGGCATACGTGATGCGTGTGTTTAGAACAGCGACATCGAATATCTCCGCAAAATTCATGTTATCAAAAATTCATGTTTGCACATATTCACAAAATTGTATTGAGTAAAATGGAATTCGTTCCCGCGGATTATTTGAGTCTCCACTTAGCAACGGATGATTATGTTTTTAGCTAAATTTTTTTTCGACCCTAGACAAATATATCCATTTACAATCAAGTGCTTACCGTCACTACACACTACAAGGCGTTATAGTAAATAAGTAAACAGCTGTTTAGTGTATGGCTCTGTTGAGTTTTAAACACGATATTTGATTTTATTTTCTTCCAAAAATATATATAAAATATAAAAATATAAGTCATAATTAAAAATATCATTAATGATAAAATAATCCACACAAGAAATATGATACTTACATTTTTTTAATATTATTTTAAAAACATGGTTTTTAATAGGATGAGTAATCAAATATCATATCTAAAAGTCAGCGCGATATAAATTTTAAAAGGAGATAGTATGTGAAGAGCAGAGCTATGTAAAAGCACCTACGATTTAGAGCCGAGAGATGCCTAGCGTATGTCTATTGATCTATTTCCTTATTATATACTCCCTCCACACCATAATAAAGACGCATATGCCACTGATTAGCATATCTATCTTAGTGACGGACCTAGCATCGCAGTTAATAATAGAAACCAAAACTATATTTAGTTGAAACAATATGAAATGAGTCAATACAATGGTAACTTCGGTCACATTTTTAGAAGATGTGCATATAATTTAGAATGTGCCATTTGGGTTCTACGGTTAGTTTATCATGGTAAATGTGGTAATTTATGACATACTCAAATGCTAGTGGTGCACCGTGCACCCATGGTTGTGGGGCTTGGCGTAGGGACGTGGGACAGGGGTTGGACGTCGGAGGACAAATTATCGTGGTTTACTACCAGTTCACGGCTGAACATCATAGACACACCAAGTGTCCTCTTAAGGCCCTGTTCGGAATGCGGGAAAATTTCTCCGTTTCTGCGTTTTTTCTGTGAAATTGAACTGATTTATGTGAAATTTCTGCACAATTCCTGTGAAATTCCTGTGTTTCAAACAAGCCCTAAGTCTTATCAAGTTAGTAAATTTGATTCCTTGTTAAATATTGGTTTAGCTAAGCACTGCATACAAAGATGATTCTGTTTTGTTCCTTTGAGCTGTTTGCGTCTCCATACAAGAACAAAGAATTATCATTCCTCATTATCTGGTGCTGAAATGACATTAGCCCTATTCACCACACGATGCAGAAGTGAGAAAGCATGAAACAGAGCCACATATGCTTTCCGTTTCTCATCTCACTTACTTTCCATGAGCACAGGCCAATATTTAATATATGTTTATAGGTTAGCTTCTTTCTTTCTTACCCTACTCATTGCCCTTTTCACAATGCAAGTGGAACGGAGATACCATCTCTAGGCTTTTGCTCATTTTTTGTCGGATGAGAGAATGTGTTGTCATGTCTTACTATTTATTAGTTCTTTTTTGTTTGGTAATGCTGAATCGAACCCGAACTCACCGTGAGTGTTAACGGTGTGGAGTAAATGGAGTGTCTATCCCTATTTCTTTACTATTTTAACTACCCTGCTCTCTGTCTACAGTGACGCTGCAGTGTCAAATAGTACTATAGGCACTCCATTTCCTCCATCTGCTGGAGGTAGGCTTAGTACTCTTTGTACTGCATAGAAGTACACTTAAACTTGAATTGCCATTTATCTGTTTGGAGACTGTCTAGGCCATTATTTGTACCTTGTTATTAAATGAGATAATATTTATGAACATAGGCCAAGTACTAGTATGCAACAAAAGTTCAGGAGATCTGACGGTGCACGTCTTGTTCGTAAATTTATGAAGCCAATGGTTAATTTAAACGGCTAACATAAGCCCAAAACGTCGAAGAGCCGAGGTAATAAAACACATCCATTCCACAAGGACATGTAATAATAAAACACATCCATTCCACGAGGAGATCTAACACTGCATGTCATGTTAGTAAATTTGTGCAAACTTTAGTAAACTGCTAAATACTCGTTCGAAAGAAAATGGCTAAACCAAAAAATCAGCACATTTAACATCATTTATTTTAATACTCCCAATATAATATCATAGCGTGGGGCAGCCCCTAACCCAGCCTGGAAAGCTTAAGCGCTCGATAATCAGACTTTTCCGCGGTCCTCACAAACTCAGTTCGTCATTGACCTTTCGCATTGTTTTAATTTTACCAAGATTATTCCAAAACATTGTTAAATACCAGGGGCGAATCTAGGATAAATGTCCACCGGGGTCAGACTTATGACTCATAATTATCGAACCCTATGCATAATAGGGTGACATAACGAATATTGATAATATAATGATAAAATTTAACATGTATAATAAAAAGACAAAATTAGCAAAAACATAACATGATAAAATAAGCTTTTACAAGTGTACCTTTTATAATTTCACTCTACGATTGTGTCCATCCATCTTCTGGAATCGAACTATCACATCATTATTTGAAATTGCATCAAGAAGTTCTTGTTCCATGAAGCTAATGACACAATCATTCATAAAGTCATCACCGATCCGGTTTCGCAAGACCGTCTTCACAATTTTCATTGCTGAAAAAGATCTCTCTACTGATGCAGTTGCAATAGGGAGAACTAGCACAAGTTTGAGAAGCCGATAGACCAACGGAAAAGCAAGATGTTTTTTTTGTATCCACCATTAGTTTACCGAGCTCAGAAATAGTACCCAATTGAGCAAATCTTGCATCAGCTCTCACATTATCAATGTAACGATGAAGGTCACTACTGAGATCATCTAGTTCCCCTGGGCTGAAATCATCAGGGTATGCCTTAGCCAATTCCCTCAAACTCTCATGTTTAAAGGCATCAAAAGAATTATTGGGGCTAAAAGCAGCCATGCGGGTAAGCAATTCAGAATTCACCTCATTGAAACGATCATTGAATTCTATAAGTTGTAAGTCAATAACAGGGTTCAAGCAATCATATCTATAGTGTTGATAGTTAGTTCGGTTGGTTCTTTGCCTAGGCTTGTGGCGATTAATGTACTCATGATCCATGTCCAACTTCGGAATACCATGTTTTTCACAAAAGGATAACACATCCTCTAATAGAGAATCCCAACCATCATTCTTAATTTGCTGAAATTTCTGCTTTGTTAACTTCACCTCTACCCTGGCCTCTAAAATGTCTTTATCTTTCCTTTGTAATGACAATGACAAAGCATTTGCATGGCCCAAAATAAGCAACATTAACTGCAAGTGGAACACAAAGTCAAAATCCATCAAATAGTCCATGAGACAACGTGCTTGGCGTCTCTTGGCATCATTTGGACATTCTTTTTCAACATATTGGAGAACTTCAATTACATCAGGGAACAAACTGCTTAACCTCTGAAGGGTTTTAAAATGAGACGACCAACGAGTGTCACCGGCCCTTTGAAGTGATTGTTCTTGATTTAACCCCGTTCCGCTTCTAAGGTGTCCACTACATATGGCTTTGCTAACTCTTTCTTGCTGACATTCTCGAATCATATCCTTTCTTTTGCCAGAAGCTCCAGCAACATTTATTAATAAGGATACCATATCAAAGAAATCACTAATATCATCATTTTTTTTAGCTACCGCAACAATAACTAACTGGAGTTGGTGAGCAAAGCAGTGGATGTAATATGCAGAGCTATTTTCCCTCAATATTAAAGTTCTTAAACCATTAAATTCACCCCTCATATTGCTAGCTCCATCGTAACCTTGTCCTCTAACTTGTTTTATGCTCAACCCATACTTGCCAAACAGACTATCAATATTAGATTTAAGACATGAAGTTGAGGTCTCTTTCACATGAACTACACCAATAAGTCTCTCTTTTATTAACCCAAGCTTGCTAACATATCTCAAAACAACAGCCATTTGTTCCTTACCAGAAACATCAGATGACTCGTCTACCAATAAACAAAAGACATCACCACCAATTTCTTCAATGATAGACTTCACTATTATCTGAAAAAAAATATACAAACATTGTTAACTCATCTGAATAGACAATCAGTACTTTTGCAAACTAAAAAAAAGTACCTTTTCTTACCTCGGCAAAGCAGTTTGCAATATCCTTTTGGATGTCTGAGGCCAACATTTGGGCGTTCCCTAGCCCCAAGGCCTTATTTCTTTTGTCATTTTGCTTTGCCAAAAGCTTCACCAACTCTCGAAAATTTCCTTGATTTTTAGACCTTTCTGATTCATCGTGACCACGGAAAGCTAAGCCTTGATGCAACAAGTATCGAACGGCATCAATAGAAGTATTTAATCTAATAAGATACTGCTCCTTAGTGATATTCCGTTGCTTGTCAATAGCACTATCAATGGACTGATTAGGCTTCATCAAATTGTCGCATCTTTTTACTGCCGTGTTATGAAAACTATCAGGTCCGGTGCCTACATGATCTTGTAGCCTTATCAATTTGTTAAAGCCATCCCAACCATCTTTTACAAATGCATCATTACCACCTTGGCCCTCATTGCTATCTCTGAATAAGTAGCATTGCAAGCAAAAACATTTATCCACTTTTATGCTGTACTCTAACCAATCATATTTTGTGAACCATTCAGGTTGAAACCGACGTGCATGACCTGCTATGATCTTCTGTGGATATTTAAAGCCAACAGGTGGTCTAAAAGGACCTCTAATCAAATACTTCTTTCTAATTTCATCTTGGAGCTTTTGTCCTATGTAATCGGATATACTTCTTCTATCTGCTGGATCGTAAGGAAGCTCATCAAAGTTTACCTCGTTTCGTGAAACTCGCAAAGGACGATGACTCGCTGTACGGTTAGGGTTAGTGTTTGATGCATTTGCTCCTCTTCTTGATGTCTCTCCACCGTCACCAGGATCATTAGAGTCACTAGCTGGAGGCAATTTTCTTTTCAAAAACCGTTCCATCAAACTTTGGTTCCCTATCAAATTCATGAACATTGAACAAAATTAAAATACTAAAGGATATATGATATGAGCCTGAGATGCAAAAGTGAGCCAAAATCCTTGTCTAACCTGGCATAACGTGAGTTGGAGACTTGGAGGCTCGCCGTCACCTCTCACCAGTCAGGCAGTCACCAACACGGCGGCGCGATACCCTAGCAGCCTGCCGGTGCCGGCCTGGCGAGTGGCGGCGAGGGCGAGGAAAGGAAGATGAAACAGCGCCGCGCCGTCCGCGAGCCCTGAGAAACGAGAAGACGGATCGACGCTTCGGTGGTGGATAGTGCTGGGCTGTGGGCTAGGCTATCGCAATTCGCAAGACACGCAAGGACTGATCAACTGGGTAAGCTGGGCCGCTCGGTGCTTGCTATCTATTGGGCTGATTAAGTGATTAGCACCGGCCGTCGGGGTCAACGTATTTTTTTACTGGGGTCAACCATGGTGAAAAAACAGGGGGTATAAGTGATTTTGCCAAAATTGTCGGTGTCAGCTGACACCGGTGACTACACGTAGAATCGCATTGTTTTAATTTTACCAAGATTATTCCAAAACATTGTTAAATACTCCACTCGGTACAATGTACTACTTATAGTACCCCTGTTTATCCGAAAAGAAAACCGTATATATGCAGTCGTCGTCAGCTTTCACCAATATACTTATTCTACTACTCCTTAAGCAAAGTCGTAGATGCCTCCATTACTACTCGTAACCCGTCCAATTATCCCAACGGACGACTCAGGAGACACAAACAAAACACAGAAAGGCACACGGTACAGGAGGTGCACGACTCAGCGGGACCGTACGCCGTCGCCGAGACGCCGATGCAGCGGCCTTTCCCGTGAAAAGACGCGTCGGGTGAGTTGAGACGGGGGGTCCCTACGAACTTTCACCGGCGAGAGCGCCACCTGGGCGAAGGACGTGAAGCCGCGCGGTGCAACGTGAGCGGCCCGCGCCTCCACGCCGGCGCAGCCGTCCGATGGGCCGCCGGGGCGGATCCGGCCGCCCTCCGCGGCGCGCGCGGCCCCACGAGGCCCTAAAAGAAAGGCGTCGGATTCGCTGCGTGAGTGGGATCGATCGGGCACGGGCGAAGCGGAATGTGCGCGGCAGGCCGGCAGCGGCACAGGCGGCCGAGCGGAAAAGGAATCCCGGCAGTGGCAGTGCCCCCGTTTCTGCGGTCGGGCGCGCCCGGCGGCGACGTGCTGCGGGCGTGTGCGGCGGCCGGCAGGGCGCTTTGGCGCGCGCACTCGCGTTTGTTCGCGCCCGAAACGGAAATCGCCGGTGCGCCGCGAGGAGATGCCCGTGCGGCGAGCGGAGCTGGTGCCTGCTGTTCCCGCTGTTGTTTATTGCGATGGATAAGACAGCACGCGCGAGTGAGTGAGTGAGTAATGTTGTTTATCTTGGGGGCTTGATTTGACGTAGTTTAGATCTCTGTTCTCGAATGAGACAACGGGCGCTCTCCCTTTTTTTTTTCTTCTTCTTCTTCACAGGTATAGTATGGCGGTGTCCATGCCGTGCATCTTTCCGTGTGATAATTGTTGCTCGAAAAGGAAATGAAAGGAGCAGCCATGCTTTTTGCGTTCTTCTTTTTCTTTTGGCAGATTCCCCTTGCATTGCTTGCGTTGGATCGAAGCATGAGGGATGAGAAAATGAAAGAGGGAGAAGACGAGTAGCAGGACTGGCCCAGGATATATCCATGAACGTTCATGACACACGTCCTTTTACACCGGTTGTGTTACGCATTACTCCCTCCGTTCCAGAAAAGAAAAAAAGTCGTTTTGGTTTTTTTCTAAATCAAACTTTCCGTTGTGTTACGTAGTACTCCTTCCGTCCCAGAAAAGAAGTCATTTTGGTTTTTTCCTAAGTCAAACTTTCTAATGTTTGACCGAGTTTCTATAAACATATATAAATATTTATTATATCAAATGAGTACCATTAGATTCGTCGTGACATATATTTTTATAAAATAACCAATTTATTTCATAATAAATCTTAACAATTTTTTCTATAAATTTGATCAAAGTTTTAAAAGTTTGACTTAGGCTTTCTCTAACAACACTTCTCAAATCTCATTCCCTATCACTGTTCTAACTACCTCTCCCTCTATCTACAATGCAGCATTTATGTCAAACAGTGCCAAACAGTGTTTTAGAAAACCCCTTTGAGGAGTCCCATTAGAGATAGCATTAAGACAAAACTAGAATGACTTATTTTTTGGTACAGAGGAAGTACTGTAATTCTGTTTTCCTTACCACCGCAGCACCTCTTCTCTGCCCCCTGTACAGTACGTATACTAACGATCATGCATATATCTTGGTAAAGCCGCCAAGCTAGTTGTTAACCTGCTGCTACTACGGCAATCGTTCAAAGTCTCTAAGAATCGAGCACGGTTAATTCGAACTATCATTCCTCTAGAACCAAAAATAATCAAACAAGCATAGCTCAAATAGTAAATTAACAACCAATGGCCTCTCAACAGGTTTGAAAGCGTCCAAACGGGGCCAGACTCACTGCCCACCCGACAAGCTCGAAGAGCGCAGCGCACCATCGCCACCATGGCACCAAGACAACAAAAATTTTTTGCACCAGCAGAGACCCGAGACCACCACCAACCACGCTGTCTATTCGTGGTCCGGCTCGTGCAACAGCACACTATCAGTGCGATAGACGGCTGCCTCCAATCCATTCCGCGGGAATTAGAAGGGGGCCACCGCCACCGCCGACCGCATCCTTTCTCTCCTAGCTAGCAGCGCCAGGCCCCGACTAGAGTAGTACGCGTTACGTTGCGTACGACGACGCGGCGTCGTCAGCGGCCACCGCCACCGCCACCGCCACCGGCGTGTGTCAGGAACGCGATCTCCCGCCCGATCTCGTCGCATGCCGCCGGGCCAGGCTGCTGCTGCTGGCTGTAGCTTCCATCGGCGGCCGGCCACGGAATCTGCCAGAGCCACTGACGCGACGCCTGAGGAGGAGGCTTGCCTAGCCTACAGCCTTGGCCAGTTGGCTAGGGCTCGCTACGGCGCGAACCGGCCGGCGCGGCGGGGCACGCGGGCAAGATATTCCCGGCGTGAATTATTGCGACGCAGCCCGGTACGCGACCCGTCTTTTTCCCTGGCGCCTCGCTCGCGCGGCCGCTTTGGACCCGGCCAGAAATCTCACGCTATCCGCACTCATCTCACACTATTTCTCTACTTAAAAAAAATATTTTATTCTGATCAGCGAGATTCTCTACCTTATCGAACAATCTCCCGCAGCCATCTCTACCTTATATCTCTACCCTATATCAACTACCACATATTTTTATCAATTTAACCCACCACGGGCCCCACCACTCACCTCTTTTCCCCTCCCTCCCTCGCCTTGCTGCCGCACTTCTCCCTCCTTCGCCTCCCGTCGGCTTCCTCCTTCCTCCCTCTCTCTTCGTCCTCGTACGTCGCCTGCACCCCGCCTCGTCGCCTCCACCTCACGCGCCGTTGGAGCAGCGACTTGCCGGCCCTCCTCGTCACTCCCGCCGGAGAAGCGCCGCCGCCGTCTCCTTTTCCTCCTCTTTTACGCGCCGCCGGAGCCTCCCTAGGCTGGATCCACCGTGGCCGCCGCCGGCCCCGGCTCCTCGCCCCAGATCCACTCCATTGGAGGCCGCCATGGCTGCGCCTCCTCTCCATGCCGCCTCCGCGGGGACCGCCTCCACGCCTCCTTTGCGCCCGGCGGGAGATGGAGCCTCCTCTGCGCCCGATGGCCGATGGCCTCTCCTCCCCGCCACCGCGGGCCTCGTCGTCGACGCCAGCCCCCGGATCTGGCCCCACGCGCCACGCCGGGGTCGTCCTCCCCGCCCTACCCCTCTCCCGCCGGCGCCTCCTCTCCTCCCCTCCGCCGGCGTGCCACGGGCCTCGTTGCCGGCGTCGCCTCCTCGCCGCCTCGTCTCCGACGATGGCGTCGGTGGCCGGCGGCCTCACACTCCGACGGCCTCGTTCTTGTGCGACGGCGGGAGCACAGCAGCCGTTGGCCACGCGGAAGAGAGAGAAAAAGATAGAGTTGGAGAGAGAACGCTGGATATGAGGTGAGAGAAGAGGAGCCCTACCGTAGGGATGGGTTTGCAGTCGACCGCTGCGGGGTGCCAGTTACCCTATCTTGCTTTAGGGGGGCTTTACCGTCGCCCGCTGCGGATAGTATCAGGGGCTAGCTGCGTTGTACGGCACTCGCAGTCGCAGGTGCTCGCGCCGGGCCGTGGGATCCGGATCGGCCGGATCCCCGCGCGTCCAGCCATCGCCATTGCAAAAGGCCTCTCGAAGAAAGAAAGAAAGAAAGCGTGGGCGTTGCCGACCCTGCAGCGCCTATTGGGCGCGGTGCGGTGCGTGGGCGTGGCCCAGCGTCGAACGTAATCAAATCCGCCGCGATCTATTCCAAAGCTGGCGGCCGTGTGGTCCGTGCGTGGTCCTGTTCGCAAAATTCAAGGAAAGCAAAGGTCCTTGCAGCACCGGGAGGGAGGGAGGGACCCGAGGCAGCGAAGCCCTAACGTCTGAGACGATCCCAGAGCACCATGGGACCGATGAATAATTGGTCGACAGGGGGATCTTTGCCAAATGCCGGTGGAGATTCCCTGCCTGCCTCCCGTGGAAACTGAACTATGCATGTTTTGGGCGCAACAGGCTTGGATTCGACACCAAAGTTTCCTCAACATAAGGTATCATATCTATCGAGTATCCGGAAGGAGTACGGTCACTGCACACTAACAGTGGTGCCTCCAATCTCAACTTTCTTTGGTGCGCGTTGGGTTCTCGTTGTCAGCTACCAAGGACAAAAATACTCACCCCTTGCTTATGGTGGTTCTCGTGTCAGTAAGACTGTGAGTTAAATTTTTTGGGATGTTCAAAACTTCAAAGCTAAATCTCATGATCGTGCCAAGCAAACCTGAGCAGAGACACCTTATCAAGTTGTGTGGAATAGACCAATCATCCTCTTGTTTGAGCTTTATCTCTTTCGTTCATTTGCTTTGCACCTATCTATATTTAATATTTGATAGCACATCAACCCGTGCTACTGAGTTAGTAGTACATCAACAGAGATAAAGATTTAAAAAAAATTTATGTAAACTTGACGCTTACAACTAATCAAAATTTATATTCTTCACTCTCTCCTATGCTCATACTCTAGCTCATACATTTTTTTTTTGCGAAGGCTCTAGTTCATATTTATCTTTTGTAATAACATAGTGGATAATTTATACGCAGATTTGGACAGCTACACTAAAATATCTCCCATGGTGCTATAATGGACAGTTTCTATGCAAATTTTCAGGGTCCTTTAAATTATCTATCATAATATAATAGTGGGTGATTTATGTACAGATTTGGTGTTTTATTTTAACAAATCTTTGGTTCATAATTTATATAAAAATTAAGGGGTCACTTTAATCACCTTTCATAATGGTATGTTGGATTATTTTTTAAAAAAATGTAACGGAGTAGAGTTTTCAGTACTCCAAATAAAATTATCATGGTAACCATGGCTTTTGAAAACATTGTTTTTCATAATACCACCAAACAACTCATAATCTGAAATACTATGGTATTACCCTAAACTATAGTATCATCTAAAATCCATAAAAATACCATGATTCCAAACATTTCATAAATGTTTTACAAACTAAAAAGAAAAGAAGACGCCCTGCAAGCTACAGGGCGAGTCCACACTGCAGCCCATACTCGGAACCACATAGGCCTCTCCCCACCCCATTGTCTATGGGCGTGATCGGTACCCTGTATATGCATTGGCCTAGCCCCTAAGATGCATGCAGCGTTTGTTTGGTTACCCGCGTGAGCATCTGGTCATCCAAATGTGTTTGTTTGGTTGCCTGCTCTCTTGCACTCGTTTGCACTACGGAATGCAGAGTCAGCTGTGATGCCCCCGGCATCTTAGAAGCCGTACACACAATTATATGTAAGCTAATGATGAATTAAGACTAAATCATGCTTAAGAGAGTAATGAGGAATGGGTAGATAAACCACTAAGTCAAAATTTCTCGAATCTGAATTTTTAGCTCATCCCAAATTGATTCTGAAATTACTTTTGAATTCACTACACAACTTTACATTCTCCCTTTCTATGAAATGAAATTGAACTTTTTACCTTTCAAATGCACCTATTGTGGAAGTGATTGGCCTTCATTTGATATTTCAAAAGTTGAAAACAAGAAAAACTTTACTTAGAGTAAATCTGCTGTTTTACCAAAATCCTAAACAAGATTAGGGTTGTATTTCAAAATATGTTGTGATTTAGAGGAGGATCATATTAACAAAGTTGTAGGTAATGATCTAGGAAACAACTTTGTCAAAATGAGTCTGGTCATAAAATGAATTATAATAGGTGTTTTGAACCAATTTTTGTCAGCCTAGAAACACACTTTAAATCTGTCCAGTTTGGAAAATGGAGTTTTACTCTAACCTACATTCATTTTCATGCAAGGCCCTAATTGAAGAAATGGTAGGTTTTGAAATTTCAAACAATATTGTCAATAGGCTCCTTGGGTGATAAGGCCCAGAAATAAGAGCTTTGAATTTTCCAAGCAACCCTGGTCTGTAGGCCAAATGAAATTTGAGAGCTAAATTCAAATGAAATTCATAGTTCTAAACACTTTTAGGCCTTGAGCCTTTTTACAAAGTTGTAGATATCAAAGAGTGGAACATTTCATCCAATTAGAGTCTCTCCAAATTCGGTCTCTAAATGGGTCAAAATAGCGATTTACTGGAGTGGAGAAAACACAAAATAAATGGAAATTTTACTCTCTCACTGACAGGTGGGGCCCACCCGTCAGGGTCACCTTCAACCTCAGTACGACGCCACCCCGTGGCGCGCCGGCGTACAGCGGCGTACGCCGCGCCGCGGATCGACGGCCCCACCCCGCGCCCTCAGCCCCGGCTTCACCTAGACGTCGTTCCGGCCTCATTTCGCTCACTCTCATTGCCTCTCCCTCGCTTTTCCCTCGCGCACAGCAGCAGCAGAACCATGGCCACCATGGCCGCCCCCGCGAGCTTGAGCTCCACGCGCCGGCCATCTCCGGCCCTCTTTCCCCTAGCCTCCGCGCGCAACGCGCTCGCCTCGATCTCCTCCACTATTTCCCCAAGGACTCGCCTCTCAGAGCCATCCTCCCCACTGCCTTCCACCGCCGCCGCCATGAACGCCACCGTGGCGACCTAAGCCCCACCGCGGACACCCCTGCTCCGCTGCCTTCCCGAGCCTCCAACCGCCTTCTTCGGGTGCGCCACCTCCCCGCGGAGCTCTCACGCCCACCCTCGTCCTCTCCTCGAGCTCGAGCCGCCCGGAATCGAACCGCCACGCCACGCCACGCCGAGCTCTCGTCGCTCCAGTTCATCGCCGCCGCGCCGCTCTTCCTCTACACCCCGGGCGACGATATCTGGGGGAGACGAAGCCCCATCGCCGGGAACGCCTCCCCAGACCCCGACGGCTTCAAGTTTGGGCCCCAACACGCCGGCGTAGCCCCATCTTCTCCCTCCCGTCGCGCGGTTCGTCCCCGGTCTGGAGGAAGAAGAAGACCTCGCATTTTTGTGAATAACCCCCTGCAGTTTTGGTAATTTCCGTCCCGATTTCTGTACTATGCACTGAGTCTTGAGAACCTTACAGTCTAGCCCCTGGAGGTTATGGTTAATTACGTATAGGTCCTGGATCTAGGGTTAATATGTATTACTTCGGTTTTGAATTTTGAAAAATCATATAAAATCACAGAAAAATTCAAAATGGACAAACTAAGTTGCATTAGACTCCTCTTGAATAGATCTATCGAGTGGGTATGATGTGGATGAGTGAAATGACCATTTTACCCTCGGTTTTGTGCATGTATGTAAAAGGAAAATAAATAGAAAAAGTGATCTAGATGAACCTCTAAAATGGTAAAACTTGGTCAGTATGCTTTGTAGCACATGAGAACACTATGACAAACTTTATGGCCATAGTGCTTGCTGTTATGTGAGGCTTTGCCATTATATTTGCAAAATGTACCTTTTTATTTACTAAAAAGTGAACACCATGCAAAACCTGCTAGAATGAGTCATCTGGTATTTTTCCTATGCACTAGATAACTGATAAGAGTTACTGGTAAAATATGAGATTGTGCATGTCAAGTTTGAGTGGTGTTTTGAAATGGACAAAGTGCCACTAGCTAGGAAAGAAAATAGGAAGAAGTGGGGTTAAATGGCTAGGAAAATTTCAGGAGAACTTTGGTAGCTTGTACATGATACATAGGACCCAAAAAGTATATTTGTGCATGTCCCTCATAATAATGGAGCTGTGTAACTACGAGAACTCAAGTGCATATTTTAACTCACAAATGCGCATGTGTGAGGATGATTAGGGTCTATAAGATGGTTTAGGCCTTAGAATCAATACATGTTCATATGTCCTTTTATATGCGATAGTTGTAGTGCATCTCGGGGATGGTTCGTATAGGTTCCTAGTAATAATCTGAGTCCCTTTTGTGTGGAGCAAGTTTTACGTAAGGAATACTTAAGTAAATTGCCTAGATAATAATTCACATGAATATATCTTTTACGCATATCATGCACGCTTTTGCATTCGTTACGCTTATGTTGCACTATGACATGCATATAGATTCCGCGAACGAAGGACCAACGCAGAAGCAGTCACGAACCCAGTGGCCGGAAGACGAGCCCGTGCACCCGGTGCCAGAAGACGGCGTGTCGCTGATAAAACCGTCCCTGTTTCAAGGGGTTGCCTGGGGCAAAGCCTCACAACCCGGCAAACTAACAGTAGCTTAGTTTGCTCAAGTTGTCAACAACAAAGGTAGGCCCCTTAGGCATTTTCACCTATCTAGGGAGTCTCACCACCCTATACTTGTTTGAGCATTACGTTTAGGGATTTTATGAAACCCCACATGCATAAATCCTTGATGCCCAAAGTAGAAAGGATAAAACGAAGTCTACGCTTAGCCATGCTTAGACGGTAGAAGACGAGTGAAGGTATTCACTCGCGAGATGATAGGGCCTACAAATGTTTTTACAAATCCTTGGATCGAAAGGCAATCTGTTGTGACTTGATGATAAGTTGAGACCGGGCGGAGATATGGTTTGATACGATGAAATTTATGATAATGTGTTGGTGGACTCCGCCCGAGTCGATTAAGGCCCGTCCGCTGTTCGCCTGCTGATTGGCATAACATTGCTAGAGTGCTTATCCGGTATATGGGGCCGGTGAAACCTTACTTGTGCCATCCAAAGAACAGAGACACGTTCCTACCCACTGGTTGCGAGGAAGGTGGTCCGGGGGAGCTTGGTACTCATGACGGGGAGACCGGGATGCCGGCAGGCTCGTCATGGGGGCACAACCCGGAGGTCAGGCGGGAGTGAATCGAACTTGGGATGGGACAAGTGGAGGCGGGGGACCGTATGTGGGAAAGCCGTCGTGTCAGTAAGCATATGGGCCCCTGGCATTTTTAGTTATTCCCGGGAATTAAAAATCGATTCGAATCGCTGATGCTCACCAGGTGTGAGAATGCCAAATATCACTGACGGGCAACGTAGTAACAACTTAAATACTTTATGCTTATATTCATGTTTTATATACAACATGCTTGGATAAGTATGATCCGTCCGACTATTCATAGTGCTGCCCATCCACTGAGAGGAGGTTGATGGATTTGGGAGATGCTTTGAGGTCGAGGGAGAGATGACCCGACGTACAGGAGCATCGCTCCTGAGACGGCTACTCCCAAGAGTTCGATGGGGGCTCTATGAATCTTGGGACGGGGCATGCGTTCATGTTTTATTTTTTCTGCAAGTTTTCCCCCTATGATATTGTTGATAATCATAACTAAGGGGTAGCAGCTGTCAAATCCTGCTATCTTATGATAACATGTTTTAAATAAACAATCAATGGCTAAGGACCCACTTCTAGTAAGCTTATGCGGGTTAGAAGTCAGTCCACCAAAAAGCCTTGCATAATCTCAAATGTGTCGGGCTGAAACCGCCCACGGGTAAGTCCTACGAGTTCCCCACGAACTCACCGTTTGTTGTTGATATTTTTCTTTTAGGTGCATACCAGACTATGATCAAGGATGACTACGGTGGGCTCGAGGTCATACTTGATGTTTACTTTCCGCTGCACGTTACATCTTTGTAAGGATATGTTTTCCGCTGCGAGGTTTATTTTGAAGTTCTTTTTCACTACCTTGTACTCCTTTTGAGCAAAAGTATTTGTAATCAATCGAATTATGTTTGTATGAAATGGTGGGTTGTTGTAATTGTTGCGGCTCTTCCGAAAGCTTAACGTGTGTGATGTCGGCATCCCTGGGAGATGGTTTCATCGAGTGCCCTTCTGGGTAGCTCGACGGACTACCGAGTTTAGTTCGGTCTAAGTGCACTAGGGGCCACTGGTGGCAGGTGTACTTAGCCCGTATTAAATCGGCGGTTCCGCCACATCAGCCCATCGGCCAGGCTCGTGGAAAACGAGATTCGTTTTCGTTCCTACACAGCCAGGCTCAGACGGGGCTGGCTCACGCGGCCAGGCTGCGTCAGCAAGACTATCTGCCTCATGTCCCTAGTGCTTTTTATCCTGCAAAACCATTCTTATTCATTTATCTCCAAAAGCCTATAATATTCTTTACTGTAATATGTTGACACTATATATGTATGTATGGATATACATGTATGAATCAGACAGATCAATTCCATTGCTTCTGCTGTCAGGATTTTTGTTCCTCTCCGCGTGACATCAACTGCAACAGGCAGGGTATCTTTTCCGCTGTAGTCAAGATTCCAATGGAAAACTCGAAGACGAGTTGTGTGATCCTTAGGCGCAATCGAAATTGGCGAGCAGCCTGGTCGTGCAATGTGACCGGCGTACTGACGGTCTTCACATAGCGCGACACATCTTTGACATATCAACCACGTTGTGCTCCAAAGTCAGGATCACTGCGATCAAATCATGTGTTCCTTTTCTAAAGGACCAATGAAACCAGGGTGGACGATCAAAGCACTGAACCCGTTCATGGTTTATGGGCGCGTCAGTTGTCAGAGTACGACGAGCGATGCAGAAACGGAGGGGGGCTTTATTTTCGCTGCCAGAGATGTTTGCCGATATGATCCAGCAGCCTCCCGTGTTCTCAGACGACGAACTCCTGCTGTCACTCCCAGTCTAGGGTTCTGGGAAGCATAAACTGAAACTCGGTGGCATCGCCTCTGCACCCTGTAATTCTCAGCTGAGCGGCAAAACAAGTCCAGTACTTTGAAGCATCCGGATAAGTTCAGTGAGATCACATATTAGGTACCGAGTGAAAGGCGCAAAGCCCAGACCAATCCTTTTAACAAAATGGGAGCAAAAAGAACGAGTGCATCATGGGGGGTGCTTTGGCGCCTCTGACTCCTCTTTGGAACAGCTGAAAGTAGAATCGATTGCGTGTATATATCCACTCCACTGAAATCCAGCTTCCTTTAATTTGGCAAGCATTTTTGAAAACACGCTGTATGCATACACAAGCAGAACCCACGTACTTGGCGAACTAATTTCTCACGAGTGGGTGCTGAAAAGCTCGCTGGAATTAAACAAGAATTTCCCCTGTCAGTTTGTTGGCGCGTGTGGATCGGATCGGCTTTCACTGTTGCCGTTGAGAGATGATCGAAGCAGAGAGGCCTGCCTTTTGACAACATGGGCTTTTGTAGGAATGGACCAATGGAACGAACATTTTGTAATGCGCCCTTTTCGCGTGTGCCAATGGCGCCTCGCCGCCTCGTGCGTGCTGGATCCAAAATGCCTGCCTGATCCACCGTGTAGTTTCTGCTGTTCGTGCCCTGCAGCTAGCAGGGAGCTAGCTGGTGAACGGCGCGGCATCCATTTGAAATTGCGCATGGATTTCGGATAGTGACGTTTCTTGCCTGCATCACCTGTGTTGTGCGCTACTACTCTGCACTGCATGTCATCTTGTTCTACACAGAAACCGCTCGGCAGCAGGAGCTACTCCAAAATTGGATATAGCTAGGAACAGTAATGTCATCTGGCATGAGTTGTTGTCATCTTCTGTCTAACATCTGAACAGATCGAGCTGCATGCTCCCCTAACCTTCGCCACTACTGCGTCGGTGATATTCAGAGGGCGAGAGGCGCGGAATTTTCTTTCGAAAAGTGGGTGTGTTTCTGCCTTTTTTGACCTACGCGGAGAAGAACGTATTACGACCCAAAACCTAGAGCACCATCACCACGTGCTGTTGATTGTCACTACGTGCCTGCACTGCGTGATTTTAGTTCTATTATGACCTGCGAAAAAAAAAAGAACTCGAATACACGCGCATCATCATCATAACTGAGGAACTGTACAGTTCGGATAAGAGCCTGCTCGATCGATCTCCATCTCCAACAGGCTGCACAGAGCAAGAAGATCGTTCGCTCCACTGACTCCGATCCATATGGTTCACAGACCAATCGGCACTCACCACTCAGTCATCGCTCACCATCGTTTTCTCCCGCCGGTGATGGTGAACGATCCTTTTCGACCTCCGAGCCTGCAGCTTTGGGATTGGGAGAATCAAGCTGTTGAGTGGCCGCTGGCCCTAGCTATAGCTGCGATCGTACGACGGAGGATCGGCCGGGGCGATCTACCGACAGCAGGCTCGTGATGTCAAGCCATCCATCTCACGTCTGATGACCCCCCGGCGAATTGACACCCGGGTGGTGCAATTATATACGACATATCCGTCACACGTGGTCGTGGACGTCCCGTGGTACAAGCGCGAATCTCCAGGGGCCCCGCCCCAGCCACAGCTAAAGGCCCGATCCGGCGGACGCGCGCGCGTTTGCCGACCCGACCAACTCCCCTGGCCGGCCGGGAGACCCACGCACAGCACAGGTCGCTAGAGTAGAGCAGCTATCATCCGGTCCACTGGGTCATGCTCATGCACGCACTGTGTTGGTCTGTCGCTAGAGCCCAGCCAGCTCCATACGCCGCGCGTGCATGCATCACGGTACAGGCCCTTCAGATCGAGAGCACCCGACAGCACTGCTCCTGAACCGTATTCCGTGCTCGATCTCCATTCTCCACGCGGCCGCACCCGGCCGGCAGCCGCGACGTTGACATTCGCCAGCCGGCCGGTAGTGATCGATCGATCGAGCTACCTTTGACCCCATGAGAGCGAGCTGAGAGCTCGATCGCCTCGCGCGCCCAAGCAGCCCATCGTGCGTTGTTGCTTTGCAAAAGGTTGCCTTGAGACGACAAATAAAAGCACGATCGCGCGGCGATACCCATGCCTGCCCGGCTGCCCTCGGTCTCGTCGTAGCCGCGCGCTTTAGCCACGATCGAGCCAGCTTGCGAGCTCTCCCCCGCACCGGGCGGTCGGTCCATGGAGTAGCTAGCGGAGCCACGAGCGAGGCCACAGGGGGCGGCCCGGGTTGGCTGGTCGTGCTGTGCATGGCTGGCTTGTTAGCTGAGCGCGCTGGCCTGGCGTGCGTAATAATGCAGCAGCGCGCTAGCTTTCTGGGCGCTGACGCGCGCGTGCACTAGATTGATTTCGAGCTTCCAAACCCCTGACCTGAACCCGCGCGGCTCGGCGCGCAAGTTGCGACTTGTTAATCCGTCGCCCTCTCCCTGTCGCCTGTCGAGGCGAGCACTAGCTAGCGCCCCGCCGCGCGCGACGACCTCACGCCTACAAGCTCCGATCGCTGGGGTGGGGCAGGGTGTGCACGAACGCCCCCGCATGCTTAACCGCTAAGCAAGGCGGCAGGCCGGCCGGCCGGGGCAACGTCACGTACGTGGCCGGCCGGCGCCATCCGCCGAGATCCAGGGGCCGTGCAACACATGCGACGGTGAAGTCGCTAGCTCGCGCTTGCGAGTGCGAGGGCCCTGCGTCTGCGTGTGCGTTTCTTTCCGTTCATTGGATGCGACGGGACGTTGCCTTAGACAGCGTTTGGTTGGAGAGCAGGCTGGAATGAAATGGTTCCGTCCCAAACTCCAGTAATGGAATGGTTCTGTTCTAGATTTTAGGGATTGAATGGCTACATCTCATATTCCGAGCTCGGACCTACTGTCAGTCTCATATTTTAGGTGGAACGGTTGCGTTTCAAATTTTTTTCGGAATGTGCCCATCCCGAATCTGAAGAGAATATTATCTTTTTTGGAACGGATCCATTCCTCAGCCTTTCAACCAAACGCTAGAATTGGTGGGATGGAATGGTTACGTTTCACTCCGTCCCACCAACCAAACGCTACATTTTTTGCGATTCAGTGGAACGGCAACTTGATGAATTGCTTGCGTCCATCGGCCTCTCCCTTTCTTTTCGTGTTCGACTGTGTTGTTAGTGCACACATCAATGCAAAATAATGCACGTCCTTTTTGTTTTTCTCCTCTTTATTATTATTACTTTTGGGGAAATGGATCGGTAATGCGCGCGTCCTTTTTGAACTACTGAATCTCTGTTAAGCTGTGGCCCGATCCAGCATCTGATGATGTGATCCGTCGTCGGGCTGGAAGGCAAGGCAGAGGCTGCCTAGTTGGCAACTTGCGGTAGGTCATCGGACGTATGGCTTGGCATCAGGTGTCCCGAAATGGTTGGTCACTTGCTTGGTCCTGATCGATCATGTGTTGCTGTGGGGCCGGCGAGCTGCTCCACTCGCAATGCACCCTGCTCCCCAAGGGAGAGGTGAGCAGTAGTACATCTTTGCAAATTCCACACTGTTTAGTACGATTTGATGATATGCATTGGTTCCTTTCGAGTTTCGACAGGGAAAATGATTCAGTAGCGTCTGCACAACGGAACAATACTTCTGCGCTGTGATCGAGAAGTTGTGATCGAGACTGACTCGCTGATGACTGTTAACGCAGTGTTGGGTAGCGAGTACAGGCTTGCTGCTACGGGTGACCTGATCCACGAAATCAAGAGTGTGATTAGCTCTAATTTCAATTCATGTATCGTTCAATTTCGCCCTCGTCTTTGTAACAAGCTAGCCCATGCGCTAGCAGCTATGGGATGTAAACTTGCTCCGGGGTCAAGTTTGGCGTGGAATTGCTCCCCTCCCTGGTCTCGAGAACATTGTTGCTGGCGATTTAGCCGCACGTTTCAGAAGTCGAATCCAGGCCGAAAGCCTAAACTATAGGCTTCAGTTGGGGCATAGCCTGTTGGACCTAAGACTTTGCCTCCACGGCCCAGGTACACAGACTACGAGATTACAAAAGCCCATTATTGGTAACGCAGCGGCCGTTCAGGTTGGGCCCGGCATGCACACAATCATGGGCCGTATGCTCACGGGTGACGGAACCAGCTTTCCTTTTCCTTTATGCAAAACAAAAAAAAAAAAGGCTTTCCTTTCCTGAAACTTGTGTTGTGTGACTCATCACCAGACTGAATGAAGAAGTTAACCAGATCAAAGGAACGTCGTGCGAAATCATGGCACTTCACGCCAGCCTGCATCTGAGCATATAATTCCACTCCGTCTCCCACGCGGCTCTCCTGCCGTTCGTACAGAGAGGAAGATCCACATCCACGGACGCCTCCCCCGCGATCACGTGTTCAGATGATGCTCACGCCGAAGCAACAGGGCAGACACGCGCCGCCCGTGCCGGGCCCCTGTACCGCAGCGCGCCTACCGACGTACTGCGTGAGCCCTGTATCTCCGTGAAGTGATACTTGTGGAGTACTCGCCGAGGCGCAAGCGCAAACGCCATCCAGAGTCTAGATCGGCGGAGGCTCGAGAAGATGGAGCGAGACCATCAGGTCCGCGGCCGTGAATCCACGATACCAATGATGTAGAGCTAGTACCTGCATATCTGGCCTCAGATGGTGTTGCCATTTCCGAGGCAAATCTCTGCTGGCCGTGGGCGGTCGTCTAAGACGGTCTCCAGGATACGTGAAAAGCAGGTTATCATGTTACTAGTCTACTAACCCCCTCTTCTCTCCGTGCTTTTCGACTTGAGACCGACGGCGGCCTACCATTGCTCTCATTAGCAGGACCTGTAGTAAGCACGGGGATCCATAAAGAAGTGGATCGAGTGCATATATAGGATGCTTGCTGGGGCTTTCGACTTTGCGATCGGCAGCAGCTAGCCACGCGGAGAGAAGCGACGGGGGGCGTACGGTGTATCTTTGGGAATGATTGGTGCCACGGACTGACGCCTCGGTAGCCGGAAGCTGCGAACGATCTCGGTACTACAGATATGTTACCGGCCGGCCTCTGCAGACCCTGCCTGATGGAGCATCATCTATCTCCCTAGGAAGCTGTGGGTGTCGTCGTCGGCGAAATTTCTCGCCGCGACGAAGCCCCGGCGGGCCTCGCCGTGCTCTCGCGCGTATTATTGCGGTGTCGTGGTAAGAACCGAGGGACACGCCGGGACAGGCACAGGGTGTCCGTAAAGATCGTCGAGCAAAGGACAGCGCGCCCGGTACAATCCCCTGGCGATCTGATCTCGCTGCCGATCGAGCGGACGCACGAGCCTGGGCTTCTTAATTTCCCGCGCACGGAAGATGAGCACATGCACATGCTGCTGCACTACAGGCAGTACAGGACTAACTATTTGGTCGTCGCGATCAATGCCCCCAACAACAGCAGGTTTAGCTGTTCATGATCCGAGCAATCTAAGGCTGTCCCTATGACAGCGACCGTGCTAGCGTTGAAACTTTAAGACTATGGTCACCAAAATGCATATGTACCGTACGCGATCGTTATTTTTTCACTCTGTGTACAGTGCGCAAATAGTATTTGCACATCCATTTTCACTCTCTGGTGATTTTAGTCTTAGATTGTCGGTTGAGAGCGAGGTCGTCTTTGGACGTACAACGGGCTGGAACGTACGTATACGTGCGTAACGTGTACCTTCCTCCGTCGGACGGAGGCGGAAGCAGGTCTCTAGTCTTCCACCGGTACCAAGTACGGTACTTCCCATTTGGCAATCATCGGGTGAATCGATGGTTACATAAAGTGTGATTTCGACACCTTGATTTTTTTTTTTTGGTTGCAAACGGACAACGGATGTGCAGTTTGTAACGACATCACCGGGCCGGAGACAGTTTGTGGATGTGGCCTGTGACAGCAATTGACGAGGGGGGAAATAAAACTGTGAATTGATCTCCAGGACCTTCCAGTGCATTTCCACGTCTGGGTGTTTTAAATTTCTTCGTAGGACAAGTGCCGCCTCGATGAGCATCTACCTATTGGTACGTTCGCCCGACAGGCTCGTTCCGCCCTATGCCACGCTGCGTTACTGCTGGATTGGATCTTATATTGATTATGTACACACATGCTGGCGAAATTTAATCCCCGTGTTGATGAAGCGAGTAAAGACACAACAGGACGTACTACATGTGGTCAATTTCATCCTTGCATTGCATTGGATAGCTCACCACACATGCAGACTAATGACAACTACGGATCCTAGCATATCTCCATCCGTAGTTGTCATTATAGTCGTGGGCGTGGCATAGATGCCGAAGGGGGATAAACATTAATCAGGAACATCGCCTTCTCCTTCATTCTCGTAATCCTAGCCTCAAGAAACTATCCATCTACTGTGCTAGCTCAGACTGATCTCGGTCATATCTTTCGAGTCCACGTCCAACGCACGCCGCTCACACATTTTGTAACCAACAATTCCTGGCCAGGAATAGGCACGCGTATCTGCTATTCTGTTACCCGGTTTGGAAATGTCACCGGCCCCCGGTTTCGACAGCGACGAGCCAGTGACACCAAGGGAATCGTGGCAACATATCCCTCCAAGGGCTTAGACCCCGATGCGTGTGTGTCCATTGACCATTATATTCGCCGGAGTCTCCATGGAGAGACCAGCAGCAAGGTGGCCTTCCCGAGTGACGCCGGGGCCGGGCGAAAACGACCGGCGCGAGCGCTTGCAGCAGCAGTGCGGGAACGGACAACACGTACGCGTCCGCTGCATGCTTCGGTTCCACCCTCACGTCGTTTTCCGCGGCTCGCCGTGCCAAGCTCGCTCGATCGCAGTCGTCGCACGCCGCGCGCGCTCGCGCGCAGGGAGGGGAACGTATCCAGGCAGCCCGCGCGCGTGACGCCGGTTTTTGTCCTGGGCGGCTGCTGGGACTGGGAGGCGGCCGAGCACGTCGCCGTCGCTGATGGCATCGAGCACGGGCAAGGCGCGGCGGACGGGACACAGACACAGCAAAGAACAAACCGGGCTCGATCGTCAGGGGTGCGGTGGCGTGGCGCGCCTTTTTGCCGCGTCGGCGTTTTTGCCGTTTTGTGATGCTTTCGGCAAGGGCCGGCGGCGGCGTTTGGGGCATGCTGTTATGGGCAAAAATCTTCCTTGGTTGCCTGCTCAAAGTGTTGAGGTGTATCTGAATCTCCCTGTGTTGGCTTCAAGAAGGAAGCTCAACGACAGGGACAACCAACCGACCATGTCCAAGTGTCGAGCGCACGCGATGATGTGAACTGATTGCTTTATTTGGTAGGAACTGAAGAATGCCGATTCTATGAGGAATCAAATCGCCCTTTCAGTTTGCACTTTGCAGTACAGCCCCAAAATCCCGATGGCCTCTTCTACAGCAGGGCAAAATTGATGACTTGATGTCATGGTCCAACACCAACTCCCACCGATGAACCGAATGTGCCCTGAAGCCAGATCAACGGCCAAAGCTCCAGGCTCACCTGGTAAGCAGAAGCTGGTTTGAAGACGCGGTCTGAAGTCTGAACACCAACAGCGCCGTCTGCATGGACTCAGAGATAAAATGATAAGAAAGAAAGCTGCGAAGAAAAATCATCCGCGGGAGATGAAAGCTCGTCAACAGCAGCCGCCTAATCATTGTTCACCTGTGACCTGTCCAAGGGGAGCCTGGGAGGTACCGCATAATCCACCAACTCGATACGATCCCCACGAGAATCAAAACCCACCAAACTATTTCTTCCGTGACTCGAGCAGTTCACACTCACAGCAGCACGCCTTTCGTTAGGTTATTAGATCCTATAAGTGGCAATAATACAGCGTGTACGTACTGATCATGCGTGCCTACAAATATAGAGAAACCGTACGGCGAGATTGACACCGATCACCGTTTCCAAAGCTGATAGCGACCACGAGCCCAACTATACTGATCTGCTTTGGTTGTTTAGATGAACAAAGGATCCAATAATCACTTGCTTATGCATGAGTGGTGTCCAAAATGAAATGATCACAGATTAAACTGCTTAGTTCCCGCTATGCATATTTTAATAAAAGCAATTTGTAATTTGATGGAAACACAAAAGACTTCCACGGCAGTAAAGCGTTGTCCAAAATTTATGGTGCGGTTTTCAGGGTACGCAGATGCAGGTTATGGAAGAGACCATTGGCTCGTGAGAACCTCTGTTGCATCCCTTGCCTTTGATGGATGCACAAAATGTAACTCTGCAAATGGATATGTCCCACCTTTTTTAAGAATAAAAGAAAAGCATCCAATCTCAATGCAAGTGTATTTGGCTAAGTTTACCGGCTTGCATAGCCTTTAAGCCATCTGACCAACCAACGGTATGATGAAAGCAGTAAAACTGCATCGCAGACATCAACACAAAAAAAGAAACCTCACACCACCAATCAATACTGAAGCTAGAATGATAAAAATCATGTAGATGAATTTGAAAGGATTTACAGAGTTCAATCCATTCCAATGGTATCCACATGATTTTTTCTATAGATTTTTCAAATATTATGAACCCCCTTTTATTAATAACTTTCTTTGAACAACAATGCGACCTAAGTTGACAATCTGCATCTTAGATACAACTATTCAATTTTAGGCTCCTTTGACTAACGTTATGCTCCTCCATTGTATCCATCTTGCACGCAAACAAAGATGTACTATGTCATGTAGTGCCATTTCACGGTGGCCCCTTGTAATCATGCCAGGCATTCGACGTTCCCACTTCATCATGTATGAAACCATTTATGTTGCTATAGTCACAATTGAACAAAACTTATTGTTTTAACCTTGTTGCATTACATACTCAAAAGCAGATAGATTTCTATGTTGGTTTGTTGCTCATAAGTCAAGAAAAGCCCGTCAATCTTCAATTTGCATTATCTGTCCACATCATTGAAAAAGGTGTTACTATATAACTATTTGCTTATCCATTGTTTCCACTTTAGCGTACAAGAAACTATTTACACCGCAATAATTGCCTTTGGATAAACCGTGACGTTATGCTTGAAACATAGTCATGTTGTATTATGTATGCTCATGAATACTAGGGATAGGTATATCAAAACCGACAAATCTTTACTTTTTTTTGATGCACACGAGACGACAAATTACCCTATGCATTTTCTGTTTACTTTTTGGGTGCGCTATGTCCATTAAAAGAGTTGCATGCTTCCTTATTTGGTACCTCTGAAATATTAGTTTATTGATCCGTTTCTCCTAGTGGATTTCCAACAATGACTAATATATTATTTTTTTAAGGCACTAGCATGGAGGGGCAAACTATTTTCCTATAACTAGAAGTGATGACTGCCATGTCGTGTAGTGCCATTTCACATGGGCTTTCTTGTAATCATGGGCTTATTAGACGTTTTTGCTTTAGTGCATATGAAACTGCGAGACCGTTTACGTTTCCGACGCTGCATTCAGAGAAACCTTACTGTTATACTTGAGATCTACTTTGTTGCATTACACATTTAAAACCGATAACATTATGCTTTTGGGTTTGTTGCTCATAAGTCAACAAAAGTCTGGCTAATCTGCATCTTTTCATCCTTTGTATTCCTACAATGTCTGAACAGTTTCTAACTTAGACTTTTCAGTTTATTCTCTAATTGCTAGCAAAACTCTAATAAAACACATAGCTTATCTGAAAGCCCGGTAAAATGCACCATCGGGGGGCACTTGACACTTGTCATCAAGCCAAGAAACCGTCGTATCCCGCTGCAGTATCATGTATGATTGCATTGGAGTTGGAGTTGCCATTTAAAGCCTTCAGCGGTCTATCATCCGACCGCAGCCCCCAAGGAGAGCAAAGCGAAGCGAAGCATGCCTTGCCTGCCCACATGAGTCAAGCGGACACGCTGTCAAAACCAAATGCCGGCGGGCCCAGCCGTCAGTCCCCCGAGACAGGCCGGGTCCCATGGGACCCAAGTGTGTCGGTGGACCCACCCCTTCGCGGCCCGCCAGACCCAAACCCGAATCCTCGGCCGCTGAGTGCGGGTGCAGCACGGGCGCGTCGCGCCCACCGACCCCCGACCCGTCGCGGACGACGACGACGGGGTCCACTCGTGACTCGTGCCGCCCCGTGGCCCCACCACCACACCCCCGACCCAAAGGGGCATTTCCGTGAACTGCCCCGGCGTTCAGGAGATCCGCGCGGGGAGCCTCCCGTTGCACGCCGAGAGGCGCGCTGATCTCAGCGAGGCATGGGGGGCAGTACGGTAAAAGCGCCCCCCTCCATTCTATCCCCTCCAACGCCTTGCCCTCTAGTAGTACTAGTACTAGGCCAGTACTGGCACCCACTCGTAGCCCAGATCAAAACGACCAAGTAGCCAGCGGGAGGGAGCACGAGAAAAAAAAAAATCGAAGCAGAAAAGAGGAGGCGAAAAGCTTGGGGGGCGACGAGAGGAGGGAGCGCCGCATAAATCCCGAGCCTCAAATCGCAAACCCTAGCCGCTGCCGATCTGCAATGCAGCGGGAGTGAGTGCGCGCGCGCTGGCGGGCGGGCGATGAGGCGGGTGGCGCCGGCGATGATCGCCGCCAGCGGCGAGGCTGGCGGCGAGGAGACAGCGGAGGGGGCGGTGGTGGAGAAGACGCTGCTCAACGGGGACGTCTACCGCGGCGGCTTCTCCGGCGGGGCGCCGCACGGCAAGGGCAAGTACGTGTGGGCGGACGGCTGCATGTACGAGGGGGAGTGGAGGCGGGGCAAGGCGTGCGGGAAGGGCCGCTTCTCCTGGCCGTCGGGCGCCACCTTCGAGGGCGAGTTCCGCGGCGGCCGGATCGAGGGCCAGGGCGCGTTCGTCGGCCCCGACGGCGCCACCTACCGCGGCGCCTGGGTGGCGGACCGCCGCCACGGCGCGGGCGCCAAGAGCTACGCCAACGGGGACTACTACGAGGGCCAGTGGCGGCGCAACCTCCAGGACGGCCACGGCCGCTACGTCTGGGCCAACGGCAACCAGTACGTCGGGGAGTGGCGCGCCGGGGTGCTCTCGGGCCGCGGCGTGCTGATCTGGGCCAATGGGAGCCGCTACGACGGCGTCTGGGAGAACGGCGTGCCCAGGGGCACCGGGGTCTTCACCTGGCCCGACGGCAGCAGGTACGTCGGCTCCTGGCCTGGGAGCTGCCTCGACCTGCCGGCCATAAGCGGCACCTTCTTCGCGCCGGTGGGCGCGGCGGCGGCTCCCGGTGCGGTGAGGAAGAGGTCCTCCGTGGAGGGCGTCGGGGACAAGGCCGTGCCGCGGATCTGCATCTGGGAGTCGGAGGGCGAGGCTGGGGACATCACCTGCGACATCGTCGACGCGCTCGAGGCCTCCATGCTCTACAAGGAAGCCGCCGCCGCGGTCGCGGGAGGAGCAACGTACAAGCGGGCACTGCCCCAGAGGAGCACCCGGCGAGCAGCCAGCGGACTCCCACGCTGGGCATCGTCGGCGGCCACCACGCCGGAGGCTAAGCGACCCGGACAGACCATCTCCAAGGGGCACAAGAACTACGAGCTCATGCTGCAGCTGCAATTGGGCATCAGGTGTGGCTTTGGTAGTTTCCGTGCTTCACTCACAAATCGCAATGTTGTCTGGGTTTTGGGGGAGGGATCGTGTGTCTGGAGTGTTTATGGTTCTGCATCTTGCAGGCATTCGGTGGGAAAGTCTGCTGCCGTGCCTCTGCGAGCGCTGGCTAAGGCTGATTTTGACCCGGCGGAGAAGTTTTGGACGCGGTTCCCACCGGAGGGTTCCAAGGTCACACCGCCACATTCATCTGCGGATTTCCGGTGGAAGGACTACTGCCCCATGGTGTTCAGGTGTTTGTCTTCGTGTACCACTTCATGTGTGATGTGGTTTTGTTGTCGACTTGCTGTTAATTTCGTGCTCTGTTCTAATTTTAATTAATTGGAGCGTTGGATTCTGCACCGCAGGCATTTGAGGAGGTTGTTCGCTGTGGATCCAGCTGATTACATGCTCGCAATCTGTGGCAACGATGCTCTGAGGGAGCTGTCTTCACCCGGGAAAAGTGGGAGCTTCTTTTACCTTACCCAAGATGACCGTTTCATGATTAAGACGGTGAAGAAATCAGAAGTCAAGGTGGTGTTTCTGTTTACCATTGATGTAATCATGCTAATTGGATCGTTAGTTCTTTATCTTAATTGTATTTGTCATTAAATTGGATTGTGGGTTTGGTATTGGGTTGAGTAGATAGTTTTTCCTTGTGGAGCTCCCTGCAACCCTGCTTGCATGTTGCTGTCTTTGTTTAGGTCTCATGAACATATAGTTGTTTTTTGTACCACCATAAAAATGTGCAACCAAGTACAAGTAGTTACAAAGAAGAAACCTGTTTTTCCTGCTTTTGTTGAGGAGCTAATTGCCTTTTTATTTTTTGTGGCAGTTGCTAATTCGAATGCTAAATAGCTACTATCAACATGTCGATCGATACAAGAACTCTTTGATCACAAGGTTCTATGGTGTACACTGTGTGAAGCCCCATAATGGACAGAAGGTGTGTGATGTTTACAACAATAGCATTTTATTGCACATGTTCACAACAATCATGGTTTCTAACAGTTCCTTTTTTCTAGGTCCGATTTATTGTCATGGGCAATCTGTTCTGTTCAGAATACCAGATCCATCGCCGTTTTGATTTGAAAGGTTCATCCTATGGGCGAACAGCAGACAAGTTTGAAGATGAGATTGATGAGACAACGACTCTCAAGGACTTGGACCTCAATTTTGTTTTCCGCTTGCAGCGATCTTGGTACAGCGATCTCCATGAGTAAGTTCAACCTCTGAAACATCTAGGGCATCAATTTACACCTTCACTTAAAAGCTAATTCCTAGAGTTAACTGCGCAGACAACTGAGACGAGACTGCGAATTTTTGGAATCAGAGAGGATTATGGATTACAGCTTCTTGGTAGGAGTTCATTTTTGTGATGACATCTCTGCCTCAAGGACGGATTCGTCTACTTTTACTGCTTCTCCAAGTAAGTTTGGGATGTTTGACTTGGACTTTGATAAGGTCACGTATCTATTCTATGTTCTAACCATCATTTATGATCCTTAACTAGAGCTTCTAACAAAGAGCGAGTCATTTCAAGGTGGTGGTACACCAGAGCTCTGTTTCTCAGATGACGATTTTGATATTATACCTGATTGCCGCCGGTACGTTGGAGAATTTTTATATAATCTATTTTGTTGGTGCACTGCATTCTTCTATATATTCACAGCTGTTACTGAATTCTACTTGTTTAAGCCACGTGCCAGTATGCATTACATGAGACTTGGACCATTTATTAGTGCATTCCAGCAAAATTCTCATAGCTACCACTTTTTGCATCATCTTGGGGAGCATTCTTAGGCTTGAGTATATTGCAGACTGTAGCAAAATTTTGTCCTGTGAGACAAGTGAACTGCCGAACCAACAAATAACTACTTGATTATTGTTTTAATAGATGCTTTTGCCTTGAGGCCTACAAGATTTGTTCGTTTTTTGACAAGTTCTACTTGGAGCTGCCATCATAGCACAAAACTTCATTGCCATCCACTTGGCTTACACATGGATGTGCTTAGGCATTGTTGGGACCTAGTTGTTTGCTTATATGTATCAGAGATGATTGCCCCTTCTAGTTTAAAAGCAGCCAATGACAAGACTAGAAATCAAATAATTTAATTGGTTCTCTAATGACACCTTGTAACATTATTTTAATTTTTTTCAGGAAACCCTTGATTAGACTGGGTGCCCACATGCCAGCCCAGGCAGAGCAAGCATCCCGAAGGAGCGAGTTTGACCCGCTTCTCCTCACTGGCGGGGGATTCCTGTTCCCAAACCAGACTGGTGAAGTGCACAATGTGATTCTGTATTTCGGGATAATCGACATCCTCCAGGACTATGACTTCATAAAGAAGTGCGAGCATGCTTTCAAGTCACTACAGACAGACCCCAACTCGATCTCTGCTGTAGACCCAAGGCTCTACTCAAAGCGGTTTCAAGACTTCATCGCAAGAATTTTTGTGGAAGATGGCTAGCACATGAAGTGGAGACTGGAGACGCAGGGTGAATTTCCATGCGACGGCCAGGGTTCTAGCCGCGATTCCGGCATGGTTTGGAGAGTTCTTTTTTGAGAAGCCCACATAATTGCCAAGAATCATCTTCATTGATGGGGATCCGGTAAAGAAGCAGCTCATCCGCTGGGTAACCTACCGTCAAGCCTCGATCAGCAGGGCAGGGGTGGAAACAGATTTGCCGCTAATTCTTCTCCGGAAATCATCGGAGTGGCTGGATTTTGAAAGAGCAGCCATGGGATCGGAAGATTTTGTATGTAAATTATGTGGTTCGGCGGGTGAGAGATTGGTTCTTCTAGCTCCCTGGTAGCCGTAGTTTTTTTTTTTTTTTTTTTTGTCTCCTGAATTTTGCTGGAGGATTTCCTTTTCTTTCTTTAGTTTCGGCCCCTTTTATATATCGGTCCGATGTAAAGAGAGGGGTAGGGGGGTTTTGTTTCCAGAAAGAGGGATATTTAAGGCTGCGGCTGGCAGTGAACAATAAGATCATGTACAGATACACCTTGATCCTGAGAATGGGTGGATTAGAATTGAATTCGGCATCTTCATGACGCGTGGGCCCCGGACCACTGCTTCTCTCTCTTTTTATGTTGTTGGTTTCTTCCTTTCCCAGTATTTATTGGTACCTTGCCATAGCTTTTTGCAGGCTTGGAGTTGGAAAGAGAGAGGGAGAGACTGGGGAAGCTTGCAACTCCTTGACCTGTGGTGTGTGATGTGTCAGAGGGAGAGATGAGTATTGGAAGTGGGAAAAAGCGACGGGAGAGAGGGAAGGGAGGGGGAGCATGAAAAGACGAGAAAGAGGGGGGGCACAACACAACAGATGGTTTAGATTGGAATGCCGATCTCATCTCTCCTTTTCATTCGCATAACGCCCAAACCTCGAATCTCTTTGCCGATACTACCCGGCTGCTAATTCGGTTTAGCACAAGGGGTTTTCTTGGTCGTCCAGTCCAGTCCCCAAAGCCTATCGGATCAGCCACAGCCCCACTGGCCTGGCCTGACCACAGTGGCAGGCGGGGTCGTTTTTTCCTTGGGGCTGCACAAGCGTCTCGAGCTGTGGCCAGCGGATGCGGACCAGATTTGGCGTCATGGTCCACTCCTCTCCTCGGTGAGGGTGAGCTAATGCAGATGGTCACAGGCGTGGTTAAGGGCTAATGCCATCGTACCGCTCCCACTTAGCAATTTTTTGACTTTGCTTTATTACTAGTATCTACAGCTGCTTGCCAGCAAATTACCACTTTGAGTTGAAAATGTTTTCGATTGGGCCTCATGGGAATCACTCTGACTCTTTGGCCTCGGGGGCTGTGCAAGCCAATAGCTGGACGCCACGTGGACGGAAGGTTAGTGCCTTGGTGGTGGTGGGCTGGTGGCTTGCCCTGTGGTGAAAGGAAAGGAGGTTTGTTCTTACGTAGATTAGATGGGGGCGATTGCTACGGTACACTGAAACAACTGTGACAACTGTGAGCCGTTGATCTAAGTAAATAAAATGAAGTATTACCTCCTAAGAGGTAATGTCTCAAAATAATAAAAAAGCTATTTATTCAATTTTAATATGTAAATGGGATAATCATCAATAACTAACCACCCCATGGAACCTGATCTCTTTTCTATCTGGACATGCGACCCAACGGAGATGTGGTCTTTTTACTAATTGAACGTAACAATTCCATACTAACGAACGTGACAACTACATTGTAAATGAACGTTCATCTCGTTTGCATTACAAACAACGATTTCTTTTAATGAACATGAAAGGCCGGCAGCCTACGTGATATATACATATTTTAACTGATGAACGTGGCTGGCAGCCATTGTACATTGAACGTGGCTCATAATTTTGAATACGCTTGCACATCCACGATTGAGCTTGTGCTTGTCAACCTCATCTCGATTGCAATCAGAGGAACTAAATCTGAGAAGGCAGCGGAACCGCCGCTCGCTTGCAACAGACAAGGCCGGAGAAGCGGAGCGTGCCGAACAAATGGCCGGAAATACCGGTTCTTTTTCTATTTATTTAATTCATTTTCCTTTTTAATCTATTATATTAATTATTTTATCTCTTTTTATTTGGATGGCTGAGATCGATTTGAAGTCTTATCTCCTAAGAGGTAATTTGTGTACTGTAGCAGTGCCCTTAGATGGGTGATTATATTAGGTGGGCTCGTCTAGGTTCGTTTGTCAAGCCAATCGCCCAGGAAAGCTTCGTTTGGGACAAAATTTTTAATCTGCAAGCCACTTCTCTATCAACATTATGCCTTTTGATAAAAGTGTGAATTTGATTTTTTTTTCGCTGACTGTGCATTTCTTTTCTTTCTCCATAAAAACGTGTGGGGGGAGAATGCAGAGGCACCATTCCGTGGAACAATTCTCTCATACGTTGCCTCAACATGACATGAATATTCGATAAACTGTCTCTTAACAAAAACCCATTTTGACTCGGCAAAGCTTCGGGGCATCTAAAATTCTCCTTTTTACTATTTCTCGAACAGAGCTACCCTGATATGGCAAAGAGTACAGATACCGTGTACAGGCAGAGTGATCTCGAAACCCCTGATGGTGACGGCACCACCGTCTCTCAGCAAGGACCACTTCTATCTTCGGCCTCAACACCAGCTCGCCGCTTCCATGTGGCTGCCGCTCCTTTTGAAACAAAATAAAATCCTACAATTTTATGCGCAAAAAAAAAAAAAACTCACTAGCATCAGCAACCTGGAAATGTAGCATCGTGCGGCAGTTCTTTTATTCGCCCACATCCGCAAGATAACATAGACATTTCCTCGACCCATGGGCACACCAACCAGGTCAAACAAAGTCCATGGATGGCTCTATGGGCACTAGCGCCCAGGCCTTTCCGTACGGTTCTACCTCACGTATTGTCATATCCTGGCTGTTCTACGCACGCCACCTGACCATTTCTCTTCGCTTTACGCCTTGAGAGTTGAGACAACGCCAAAAGCATCGGAAATGTTTTACCACAAGCATCGTTTTTTGAGTATGAGAGCCATTATCATTTTTCCATTTTCTAAAATTAATTTGCCGTGTGTGTGCTTTCCTGCGGCTGTGCGGCCGTGCCCGAACACGCAAACGATTCGCTGCATCGGCGGTGGCAAATGGCGGCATCCACGCTTGTTTTTGTTAAGCAGCGCGAGATTTGATGCGACATCGAGACATCACCGTAGGATTGTACTGCTACTGGTACTACGGACTGGCGCTATACCAGTCCTCGTACAGTCGTACTGCCAGCAGCCAGCTGCACGGCTAGCTTCGTATGCGCCGTGGCGTGTGGCTGCTCGCACGCGGAAAGGGAGATCTGTGCAAATCCCAGGCCATGCCGGGGGAAAACAACTCTCTCCAGTCTCCATTTAACAACTAGTAGCTCGGGTCAATGGACTACTGCATGAAGGCGAGGCGAGTGGGCGGCGTGGACGTGCATGAGATTCTAGGATTTCCTCCACCTGCTCCTGGGATTTGTTTCTTCTGGGTTTCTGTAAAAAAACCGCTTGGGTTGGGGAAGCACTAGGGCCTGTGGAGTGAGTGCCTTTTGCGCCTCCAGATGGATGCCCCGCGCGCTGAGCACGACGCGGTCTGCCGTTTCTGCCGTCGCCGCGCGGGCCGACGCGGACGCGGGGTTGGTGCTTGGTGGTTGAATTCTCGACGCCCGGTCCGGCGGAGCTCGGGAGCTGGGCGAGGCCGCGAGGGCGGTGGACGCCGTGACCATGCCAGGTCAAAATCACCAGTTGGATTGGAGCGGATGCGTGCTGCGGTGGCTGCTGTCCTGCATGCAGCTCTTCTACTGCTACGATAGAGAAGGGGTCAGGCCCGTGTTTAACGCGTACTACTACGTTTGTTCTATCACAGTGAGATGCGTTGTCGCCGTGCTCCTGTGGCGTGCGTGCGGCTCGCCGCTCATGTACTATTGTACTATGGGCTATGCAATTGGGTCGCCCAGGCCGGCTGGGCGCTTGCATGGTCTGGCGCGCGCGTGACGCTGGGACAAAGGCTCTACCACAGCCTTATCACTAAACAAAACAGGCTCCTGAGTAGGGCATGAGCAGAGCACAGCGCGTGTCGTATTGTCGTGTTGCCTTGCCGACTAGTGTTACGAGGCCAGCGCTGCTTCCTCCGTGTGCTTTGCTGAGGCTATCTCAAAGATATAGATGTCTATCCACTATTTTAACTATTTTTTTTCTATATTTATATTAACATTGCAGTGTCGTTTTATATTATACATATTTTTTTACACTAATGGGACGGCCCGACTGCTGTGCCCTGGGGTCATACTCGTGGCCTCGTGCAGCATGCACCTCTGCTGGGTGCCTGGGTAGGAGTAGTAGGTAGCACTGAGCAACGCATGCATGCGCGCGTTCGTACCGCTCCGATCCGTCCCTACGTCTACATACCAGCATCGCCATCAGAATGGAATGCTGAACTGCGCTAGCGATTGACGCGTCCGGCGTGCAGAGCCAGCCGTACGCGCAGTGGTTCACGTGAAGCTTTCGGTGCGGTGCCGAGATGCATCTCTCGATCTAGGCGCATGCGTACGTGCGTGCGTGGGTGGAGGGCTCACCAGGACCTGTACGTACCCACGCGCAGGAACGATCGAACGAGCTCGTGTATGCGACAACTCGAGCTGAATAGTCTGTACCAACGATTGAGTGTTTTAAAGGGATTCAACGTGATTATTGAACTATTGGGTCTCGAGATCACTTGATAAAACCTAACCCTACCCTGTCCCGTCACCCGCCTGCGACCCCGCCTCCTCAGTCTTCATCTCCTCGCGGCCACCGCCACCTCGTCGCAGTCTCCCTACCGCGCCTCCACTGCCGCATCCACGTTGTCGCCTCCCCTCGTTCAGATGCCGATCCGTCGTTGCTCCTCCTCCCACGCTAAGCCTATCCGCACTCATTTAACCCTATTTCTCTATCCTAAAAAAAAATATTCTGTCTTGGTTAACAGGATTCTTTACCCTATACCACAATCCTCCGCAGTCATCTTTACTCTATATCTCTACCTTATATCAACTACTCCAATTTTTTATATTATCCCACCCATCCCTCCTAACCCGCCGCCCAGAAGCTTTTCCTCCATCGTCCCACTCGCCCGCGGCGTCCTCCCGCTCTCCCCGCCTCCCTCGCCCGCGCCGCCATCTCGCTCCTCCTCCGCGCCTGCTGGCATGTGGATCCGGTGAGGCGGAGGCTCCTCCACGGCGCCACCACACCCGAAGCCACCTCCTCCCCGCCACCCCCTCTCCCGGCTCCGACGCCGCACCATGGAGCCGCCGCCAGACCCGGCCCCCACGCACCACGCCGCCCCGCCTACTCGCGCTCGGGCTTGCTGAAGAGGTCGCCGAGGAGGAGGCAGAGTGGGCCGTCGACCTCGCGCTCGAGCTCATCCCTGCCGCGCGGCGCGCCGTGGGCCTCGTCGACGCCGGCCCGCTCCTCGGCCCAGATCCGGGCTTCCCCAGGTCGAATCGACGCCATGGCCGCCGCCCGCCATCGTCTACCTCCGTCCCGCCGCCTCGAGCAGCCGCAGCGGCATTTCCTCCTCCTCCGGGCTCGGTGCGGAGCATGGATCTCCTCCCCGCCCGAGACGGCACCCGGCGGCAAGGCCTGCTAGGCCGGCCGTATCCCGCGTCACGCCGCCCGAGGCGGCGGCGCGCGCTCAGCGCCGCCGAGGCCGCCCGCCGCGCGTTGGCCCTCCGCCGCCTCCTCGTCCAGTCGTCCTCCAGCCTGCCGGCCATGGCAGCCTCCTCCCCTCCGCGCGAACGAAGCCAGCTCCGCCTCTTCGCCGTGGCCCGTCACCTTCCCCCGTCGCCGGCCGCTGGCCTCCTCTGCCTCCGTGCGCGGGAGGAACGAGGTCGTTGGTGATGCGGATGAGAGAGAAAGCATAGGGTTGCTACTGGAACCACTGGATATCTGAGGTGAGAGAGACTCGACTGGATGATAGGGTGACTGGTCGAGTCGCCCGCTGCAGCGTTTCTCTACCCTATATTCGACTGGATACGTTTAGGGAAGGGTACGCAGACGATGACTGCGGATAGTCTAACCCGGTTTCGCCGGAGTGGATAACGAGGTGGCAGTGGCGGAGGCGCCGTCACCCCCACCTCCAACGTTGGCCCTAGCTTCTCCGCCACTGCCCACGGCCACCAACAGGTAACCTCGCCAATATTCTTAAGGTTCGTGACGTGACATCCACCGATTGGTTGAAAATTCGCGTGTTTTGATAAATAAATATATGCAATCTTATTGAAGGAAGATAAGAATTGAGACTCACTAGGCTGACGCTGGGCTGGTTCTCTTTTGCTTGTAGGCCAGTACCTAGACACACTTTTCACAGAGCAGCCCTCCCTCCTCTTGATCTCACCGTAGCCACGCTGTTCATTTGTTTAGCCAGTGCGGTTGGGTCGGCGGATCCTAACCAGGGTTTACCTTTCCGGATCGGAATTCCGGGCCAGAATTTCATTTCCGGACCACACCGGGAAGCAAATTTTAGTCCGGAAACCACTATTTTCCGGTTCTATGTTCAAAAATATGAAAAACAAATTTTTTTGATCAAATAAAAATTTTGCTATAGTAAAAACGAAAATGTGAACTTTGATCCTGACGGCCGGCTTTTGGCGGCATGGGTCAAAGTTACCATACCACTGCGGCTGCGGCGCTGGTAGTTACCAACCAAACTAACCAATCAATTGCATCGGTGATGGAGCAGTAGTGGCATCCGATCCTTTTGCTCTTTTTGACCAGCGAGAATCTACACGCCCTTTCACCGTATGTACCCCCAGCCCGGCCTGCTCTGCTGCGATCCACCTTAAGGTTGAAGCTACGCTCCTGCACACCACACTACAAGTCTACAACAGCTGCTTGCTGCTCGAGCAAAGGGAGAAGGCTATTCAATTCGTTGCGCTGTATGCTCACATGCTCGTATCCAGCAGAGCAATGTAGGAGTACTAGCAGCAACGTTGTACCACTACGTAGTATGCTCTCTCTCTCTCATCGTCGTGCCTTCGTTCCTTTTTGCAACCTCTCCTCCCAGCATTGCATAGTCTAGGCACCAACTTTAGCTTTGCAGGCGTCTTTGCTACGCCTAAATGGGGCTCTTTTCTGGACCGTGCCCGGAGCCTTTCTTTGTGCCATAAAAACGCAAACAGTCTGTGCGTCGTTGCATATATGCCCCGGTGCACGCCGGAGGGCCGTGGCAGCCATAGCTGCTACTACAATAGTGTGGCCACGACCACTGCTACAGCTACTAGTAGCACTACTACATTGCACAATATGTAGGTATGCAGCTAGCAGGGCTAGCTGTACTGCTCCCACTCACCCAAGCATAGTTCCCGTCGAGCTCTACAGGCCTACTGCAGGTCACACATACACGCTTGTTTCTACCTGCGCGTATACCAGGAGCAATGCAAAAGCCCATCCCTGCACGCCACAACGGTCTGCAGCACCTCGTGTCTACTCTACTGACGACCGGTGCCTCTCTCAACAGAAGCCCATCTCATGCGCAGTGCAGTGCAGCTAGCGAGGTCCGTCTCAGCGAGTCTCGCTGGCTGCCTGGCTCCCATCGCATTCCGACTGGCGCGCTGGAATCTAGCTCCCTGCCACGGACGACGACGCGGAGCCGGAACATTTCTGCACCGTCCGTCCCTCTGGGCTTCCCCGCTCCCGGCTCCCTTTTCGCGCCGCGAGACACGGCCCGGCCGGCGGCCAACACGCTCTGGACGAGGGGGGGGGGGGGGGGGGTTGGTTCTCTTTGCGTGCGACGGCAACAGGGCTGGGATTGCAACGCTTGTCTCCTCTCCGGTCATCCAGTGTTGTAGCTAGGCAAAGGCAAACGGGTACTAGGAGTAGGAGGCGGGCGGCCCTGTCCTGATTCCTGGAGTGCGAGGCGGGACCACCTGCACGTGGGACCCATCGCCCTCTCCTCCCTTCTGTCTCTACTAGCACAGTACTACTACTACATACCTCTGCCTGTCTGGGCTACGGCCCCGCGGAACAGTCACGTTCTCCGTCCCAGCTCTTTTTTTCTTTAGCGTAGTATAATGGAATTGCAGCGGGAACGGAAGCAGGTTGGGTTACGTGCTCCGGAGACAGTACCCCCATTTGACGAAAAGGACGTGTCTTGGAGGCTTTGGGAGAGCGCAGCGAGCGAGCACAGTGCACAGATGGCCCGGCATGCTCGATGGGCCACGACAGTACAGCCCCAAAGGCACGATCGGCCCGGGCTTTCACAGCCACCTCCCACCGCTTGGCCCCCACTTCCACGGAGGAGCGGAAGGGAGATGGACGGATGGGCAACTGGACGGACCACGGATGTAGTACAGGCACCTGCCACTGTGCGCGCATCACGCGTGCGCTGCCGTGCCCCCGCCACGCCGCGCCGACGTGGCCACCGCGTGTCCACGGACCACGAGCTAGCGCCCTGACCGGCGGCGCGGCTCTGCTTAAGCGCTAATGATGATGGCGCTAACTGCGGTTACGAGCTAGAGGTAGCTGTGGATCATGTGCCGCCGGTAATTATTCGTGTCAAACAGCAGCGCGGGCATCATTTCTCGGCCCTGCATTCATGCAGCCACGTTCTGCGCGCACACGCGCGCGACGCGCAGGTGGCATCATTGCCGCGGCGGTACGTGGTGGTGGCGGTACTGCTCAGTGTCGGCGCTGCAAGTTGGGTGTGTTTAGAACCCTGAAATTGGTACGGTTCCGAACTGAAAAGCACTGCAGCACGTTTCGTTTGTTTGTGGTAAATATTGTCCTATCATGGTCTAATTAGGCTCAAAAGATTCGTCTCGCAAAGTACATCTAAACTGTGCAATTATTTTTTTATTTCATCTACATTTAGTACTCCATGCATATGCCGATATTTTGATGTGACGGGGAATCTTCTTTTTGCATAGTGGAATTTGGAAAAACTTTTTGGGTTCTAAACACACCCGTTGTTTGACGGGCTGAATTGATTGATGAACTAGGTTGCATGTTTAGAACTGACGTGGATTGTCACAGCCAGGGATGCCCTGTAAAAAAATCTAATCAACTGCAGTGTCGCACAGTGAGAACGGCAGGATACGCAGTTACTGGAGTGTTTAGGGCAGTGGCCAGAGTTTTAAACTCTGCTGCCATACCATACTATACACCTGGTGGCTGGCTGGCTGCTGGTGCCAATATCTCGCTATCCCTTTCCTTACTATCCTCGCCTTCATGGCTCCTCCTGGCCCCCCGCACTCAGCCAGTCAGCCGCAGCGCTTTGCCCAGGCGTCCAAATATTTTCCTGTCTGGCGCGTTGCCCGCCCAGCCCAGCTGATCCCTGGCGTCTCAGGCAACAGCGCACACATGCTCAGCCGCAGAGACGGATCGATCGATCATCGATGGATCGAGTCAGAGCTCAGAATTCAGAAATTACTCACCGCAGCAAGGCAAGGCAAGGCAGGGCAGGGCAGCCACGCACGGCAACGGCAACCCGGAGCCGCCCTTTCACATCGGCGTACACGCCGCCGGGGCACTGTTGCGCCGCGAGCGCCCTGCCGAGCGCCTGCAGTGCCAGCGCAGCGCAGCAGCATCCAGCCGGCTGCCTTCTCGGGTTGCCTTGCCGGCGCCCAGCCGCACCCGCACCCGCACTGCATCCCCCGTCGTTGCGCCTGCGCTACAGTGCGACTGCTTGGATTGCTGCCGGTGCATTTCTCCATTCCTCTCTACCATTCCCGGTCGCCGTCTCGAGCCATGTGCATGCATGCAATGCAACCGCAAGCGGCAGCCGCGGCTCGTCGCAGAAGGCGCGAGGCCGGCGGCAGCAGGTTCCATGGCCTGCAACAGAAGTTTCCTGTTCCCCGTCATGGCAGAACCGTGCCACTCTTTTTTTCTTCTTTTCCAGTAAAATCTCTGCTTATTAAATTAAACACGCATTTCTACAAGTGCTGAAGCCTGCAGGCAAGCGTTACTGATTTGGCTTGGACCGCAGACGGGGGCTGAGGCTAACTGTAGCGGCTCCCCGTATGTATTTTCTAAAATTAAATGTCGTACTGTTATAACACTGTACACAGAGACATAGAGAGATAGTTGGAATGAAAGACAGAGGACGGAGGACAGAGGAATGGTTGGGTTCAGCCTGAAGCAGCTCCCATGGTGCCGCTGAAGAACGATAGGGGTGGTACGTCCACTCTTGCCGCACGCACGCTGCACCTAGCCGTCACGTACGTACATGTTGTTGCCCTGTCACGTAGTACACGTATTATTTCCCCGACCATCACGTGGATTCTCATCCCATCACGCGCTGGGCTCGGTTTCCGGACAGCAAGAAGAGCCGAGCGAGCCCGAGCGTACGGCGTGCCTCCAAGGGAATGGATGGAGGAACGATCGCATCATCTCGGCCGTCGAGATATATAGTTGCCGATCGAGGCGCTCGGTCCCGGCCCATCGCGTCGTTGTCATCTCAAGCGCAGCGCCGGGCCGGGGGCAAAGCTGCCGCTGCCGGACTTGTTGTCGTCGCGCGCGACCCTGACCGCGCAACGATCCGCCGGCTCCGCGCCCCGACCGAAGGCGACGGTTAGTTGGCAGCGGTTCGCCGGCGTCGGGGCCGCCTGCTGGCCCTCATCAGCGCAGCGATCCGCGTCTCATTTATTCGGCTGCCGCGGGCGCGACGAAGCCCATGTCCATGTGGGGCGCGCGGTGCCGGCGGTTCACGCGGCAGACGGCAGAACAGAAAGGTGGCCGGCCGGCCGGCCGTGGCCCGTGGCAATAAATTAAAGAGGTGCAGGCGGCACGGCCCTCCGCTGCGCATCGCCCTCCGTCCGTTCGTCCGTCCACTGTCCCATTAATTTCAGAGCACGGTCGAAGTGGCCGGAGGAGGAAGGAGGAGAAGGGGCTTTGAATGTCGTCGAGCGGCTGTGCTGTGGACGGCGGATGACGTGACGGAGATCCTCCTGTTCGCAGTGCGTTCTTTCTGCTGGCATTGAACGCGCCGGCGCCGCGCGGTTCGTGGAGGGCGAGGGGGGGCATGTGAGATGTGATGCGGATTTTTATTGCGGATTCACTGAGCGCCAACGTCGTTGTGCTTTGTGCAGGAGGGTTTTATGGAGGACGAGGTTTCCATGAGCGTGGGATGACATGTCACGCACCTCCGGGTTGGGGAGGTTCCTCCTACTGAGTTCATCAGTTGCGCCGCTGGGCGAGGCCTGGGGACGGTCCAATGCTGGGCACATAGACGATAGTTGCCGTTGAGATGGGCTGTAACGGACCAGTGATGGACCATATGGGGGCCGAACAAAGGTTTGGCTGGGCCGAAGCCGATATGTGTAGCTCGCTTAGCACGGGTTCGCTTCAAGACACTAGTAATATATTTGCAGTCTCTACTTCCACGTTTTGGCAAAATCTATCAGCTCGTTTCTCAAAAAAAAAAAAAAAAAAAAAAAATCTATCAGCTCGTCGTCTCAACCAAAACCACCACTCGTGTGAAATTGCAGGGTAAATTATTGTTATTAAGATTAGTATTAAAAACACATGTGATTATGGTTTGTATCGTACAAGTGACATTGATAAAGTGATCGTTGGTCAAAGCGGAAGATTGTAATTTGAACCCGAGTACAACAAACAAAGCGTGCAGCAACCCAAAAATATTGAAAATTTTGTAAACCCACACTATATCTTCATTCGATAACTTTGCTGGGATAGAATGTTTAGGTCCAGGGTAAAAGGAGCACATCCGTATAGCTTCCGATCAAAGTATCCCTAGCCGTTGGTGCTTCAATTTGGAAATGACGGACTGTACAGTCTTCACTGGTACTACCGCTAAGATGCACAAACACACCCTCTGCACTTGTAGTCGTAACGTATGCACAGTCACATATCTAGTATTCCAGTACATGAATACACTGTTGGCCCACATTACACCACTCTCAAGTCTGAACTTGTGAGCATGAAACCCTCACAAGAAAACAATTACATTCCCGAAAATTTAAGGTGTCATGTGAGACGAACAATTCTCTTCTTATTATGTACGAGACCAATATCATCTGAGGCACTGCCATTGCTTACAGGTCAAAGGGCATTTAATTGCTCTAATATGAATATGAACCTCTAAAATTTCCGGAATCAAGTGATCCCAATGAAAAAACAGAGAGAACTAAAAGACCTGTAACCTACTCAAACCTAGTCAGTGATCATTAGATCGTTAGGGACTTGTCCGAAGATGTCGGGACAGCCTTCCCAGCTGCCCTTTTCTCTGGATTCCCAGTAACCACCAATGTAACGGTATGTGTCAGTAGCTTTGTCCTTTGCAAACCACCGAGGCTTCCACCCGCTCTCCTGCATCTTTCGTGCCTGCAATGCAATCGATACAACTCATATACCCTTGAGGCCTTTACTAATCAAGCCAACCCGCAAGTATCATTCAAATCAGGTAAACTGAGCCAACTTGTAACAATAACTATCTACAAATCTCGTAAAGCTGAAATGAGAAGTTACACAACAAATCTATAACATTCTCACACATGCATCGGCATGCAGCAACCTGTAAATTTTACATTATGTTCTTAATTGTTCATAAAAGTTGTACACAGTTTCAGTGCTGGACCAAGCCTCTGCAACAAATCCCTGGGTCCAGTTTGCAAGTTCACATAAACTGAGTTGTAGATAGTTATGTAATCTGTGTGACATTCATGCACGTTATTAATTAAAAAAGAAGTTTTGACACATGTCTAGGTACAGGCACTCCTGACACCTCAGATATATAAATATGGAATTATATTTCTTCTCTTGTTGTCATGTGGGCTGTGGAACCACGTACTGTTAGCTTAATCGACCTGTTCTCTCTTAAATAGAACTTGTCCCAAATCCATACAACAGATTAATAAAATAAGAACAGGATATACAACTTTCTACTTTAAAGATACAGTTCCATGTATGTTAAAAATAAACAGGTCCGAATCTTGTCATATGGAACATGAGAGGCTGATAGCATGATACAAGGCAGCACAAAGGAAACAGTTAAACTATTTGTGGCTGCTGAACTGTGGTCGGTGCACAGTGAACGTAGTTAATAGGAGAGGAAAACTAAATAGAGTGTTGCAAATCACTGATTTGGTAATTTTCCAATTCACATAAAACCAGTGGTGGACTGAGGGGATGGTCCATATATGCCACGGCATACCCTAAGAACACAAAACATTGCCTACCCTAGTGGTTAGTATGTGTTGCTTTGGTCTTGTAGACTTAAGTTCGAATCGTGTTTTGTACAATTTTTGCTGATTTTTTCACCTGGCATACCCTATGTTTGAAAGCTGGGTCCGCCAGTGCTTATAAGAGGTTCAGAGTCTAGTGCTCATAAGAAAGAAGACTTAATTTAGTCTGTTCATTTAGAAAGAAGGGGGAACAAACATAAAGGCACAATAATACACACTTTATATTTATAAAACTCAGTCAGCAGTCCAGCATGCATCACATCTAAACTTAACTGGTACTGGCACAAGGTGCATCTATGTAAACAGATTTCATATTATACCTACGCAAACTTCATCAAACCAACATTCTTCATGCATAATATGCAAAATACAACTTGGCAAAAACGTCCAATTAGCTATTTTAATCAGGATGTATGCCAGAACATGACACGATATGGCAAATACTGAATCTGCGATGCAGTTGTACGAAAGTATGTTGCACCTGAATTGCATAAATTGCTAATGAACAGTCGACAATTGAATAGAACAAAGCATGTTAAAATGATAAGTCATGCACTGACCTGACGCTGTCTCTGTTCAAGCCTCAACTTCTCAGCATTTGCCCTCTCATATTCACCATTCTCCAGACATCTCTGATCTGGTCGTAATCTCGAGTCTGTTGGTGGCAGTTTATCCTGCTTACATGATAAAATATGAGCCTGAACACAGTAAGATGACCTTGAAACGAAGCTTGATATCAGCAAAGGATAATCTTTACCTTCAGTCCAGGGGTAAGTTCATTCAATGTAATTGCGAAGCGAGTGAGATTGTATCTAGTGGGAAACTTAGGTGGTTTGCTTCTTTTCCACAACAAATGGGCCTCTGAGAACTGTTCAGATCCCTTGCCTTTCCCAAAGCAATCACCCATTACATAGTGCATGCTTTCATCCCACTTTCCAAACAGTGTAGCAACAGTTCGACCACTTCTATCTTGAACAACACCTTGCACCTGCATAAGCATCGGCTGAACTGAATAAAAGCTTTCTGAAGTAGCTAAAAGGGTCGATAGATATGTGCACATCCAGTATCAGAAAGTTGGGTAAATCATCAAATTTGACAGTGCACACACTTAATGCAGCTCAGTATCAGTCTTATTTCAGGTGAAATCATTTCAACTGGGAACAGAAAGAGAATTGTCAGTTATTCTCAACAAGGGCAGGGCATTTTTTATGTTCTTTTAAGCAAATTGATTTACCTTGAGTTGAAAGTTTACATGATCAACAAATGGGATGCAAGTGATAAGTTTTTACCAAGTTAGTGGATTACTTAAACCATTTACTAGTGCACAGCAAAGATCTAGCTCTTATTGTGTGATTTTGCCTGTTATATGAATCTATAAGCTTTTTCAGATATATGAATCTAACAATAATTAGAGTGCTCAGGCCCAAACTCATACAGCTAAAATTACTTCAAGTGAGATTCTACGTACTACATTTCTCAGTGCTTTTAAAAACCTGTTCCCATGCAATACTTGCCACAGTGGGAATCATATCACTTGTCTAACATGCAAAGATTAAAATATCTGGCAAGAAACAAAATGTTAAGGAAAAGCACAGAATAAAGAAACTGGGAGAACTAACATGTTCTGAAAAAACTTTTTTATTAAAACAAAAATGTTAATTACCTGGTGAGGATTGCGATCAATAATTGATTGCTCCTTGAACTTCAGTTTACATGAATACTCACGATTGCCTTGTATGCGCATAGTACCATAATGATCACAATATAGCTTGCCCAATATGAGATTGTAAATTGAAGTTGTGACCTGTAGATATTTCCAATCAGTTAATCTGATAGATCAATCGATTATTATTAGTTAAGTCCAGCAACCAGAAATATAAGTCCATCTAGGTTTGTCCCAAGTAAAACTTTTATCTTTGACTACCAGTATCTATAAAAATATATGATCTTGAATGGAAAAAGTTCTATTTTACTCCCTCCGTCCTAATTTATAGGTCGTTTGACTTTTTTAGCACCAAGTTTGACTGGCTAGTCTTATTCAAAACATTTGCAAAAATGTAGAAAAAATCAATTCATAATTAAAGTATATTATATGATAAACTAAATCACAATGAAAACAAATGATAATTGTGATATTTTTTGAATAAAACGAGCCGGTCAAAATTGGTGTTAAAAAAGTCAAACGACCTATAAAATGGGACGGAGGGAGTATAAAAATAGTTTTCATAATGAATCAAGTAATGTCAACCTTGTGTTGTCAATCAATAGAAAACTTTAGATGTTGATAGTCATTTAAAAAAAAAACTCAGAACAAATCTAGAGGGACTTATATTTGTGTTTGGAGGAAGTATATGATAGTACCTTGCTCCATTGGAAAACTTCACCATCATCAAACTCCAGTGTTAAGGCACCAACCGGATCAAGTTGAATGGAACGACCCCAGAATTTACTCTTAAGGTTGCTATCAGCCCAAAACCTCCAGCCAGTTCCCTCGCAATGGCATGCAACAACCATAGGGTGATGACTAACCTGGCAATTGGTTGAAGATTTTCATCAACGATAATGTAAAGCAATTAGATCTAACTTGCAGAAATCCAATATAATACTCAAGTAGCTATGATCTATGAATCTGATCACATGTTATCTGATTATCTGAAGGTACAGAGAAACGGATTAGAATAAGTGGATATATTGAGTTTATTCAGTAGGTTCCACAAGTAACAAAATGGCAAACACAGTACGTCAGTACCATCACAAGTACAGAGAGCAAGTAATTAAGAATAGGAACCAACAGCAATACTCACTGCAGTTAGTCACCTATCAACAAAGATTTTGACAAACTCCAGGCAACAACTTGATGTTCACCAATCACCATGAAGAAGGCATGCGGGAGATCAAAATCGTGAAAACTAAAAAAAAACATGGATAGCCCAAATTTGTGCCACCATTTCTTGAAAACAAAAGGTGACTAGGGAAATTATATATTGGGCTCATTTTGAGAAGTATAGGGCGGAGATTTATTAAGCACCAAACTTTCCTATTGTATTTTTTAACTTATAAGAGAATAATGTTATTTACGAAAGAAAATCAACAAAGAATCGTGCTTAATTAACCAACCTTTTCAGAGAAAAAACGGAGGCCTTTGTCCGGATAGTCTGCTTCATATGTCTCCCCAAGAAGGGGATTAAAAGGCTTACAGCTTCTTCCATCTGTAGAGGCATATCCAGAAACAGCAAATGCTGCTACGCTAAGAATCCTCATAAGACTATTCCCCTGGGTGCACAAAACAGAGTCATGAGCTGCTTAGCTGTGACCAACCCTTAATATGCATCTTTTTCTTTAATTGGCTGACTAACTGATCACAGATAATTGAAGCAAATGGGTGTTTTAACAGTTAAATGACACCCCAATAGAGGAAGAACATGCAATGGGGATGGGTGAAAGACTCAGCATACACGTGTTAATAATAGTGCAGGAACATTCTCCTGATATGTGAGATGCACCACACTTAATTTATGAAATGAGCAGCAAACAGTAGCCTCGCTCCTAAAGGCCAGACTGACTGTCAGGCATAATAATTAAGTATTATCATTATTTTTTATCTCTGAAATGAAAGGATGCTAGATGGCCAATACTGCTAGCATGCATCTTTTTATGGCATGTTAGGCAAGGCAAGCACAACTAGATGGAATCTCATGTTTGTGTGTCCATGCTTCCATTTTTCAAATTGTTGGCATACTTAGTTTGCATATTGCTAAAATTCATAAATGTTAGCTTTAAAAAGTTGCTAAGAGATAGAGAGCAACTATATATGGAGGGATGTTGTAACCAAAATGGAACAAAGGAAAGAGTTTTTTTTTTCTCTAGCCAGGAAGTCTACCTCCCTCCCTCGCTCTCACGCTTTTATCACAAAGACGCACTAAATTTTCTCTCCGGTGGGGACACGCGCAACAACAAAACAATACAAGTAATTTTGGTCGATGCAGCCACTCCAGCCTCTCAGGTTAGGGGGAGATTGTTGAAGGCATCCCTGTGTGTGCCCAGGTTCCGCTAGTGTCTAGGTTCATTGCTATTAGTGCTAGCTACATTTAAGTATTGTAGTTAAAGAGAATAATGGGTAGATTATATGAGGTGCTAAGTGCATTAATGAGGAGAATACCACTGTCAGGTGTGTATCCCTGTATCAGCTATATATAAGAGAAAAACAGTGAGAGGTTGGAGTGGCCACATTGACCAAAACAGTGTATATATTGTTTTCTTGTTCTATGTGTGCCCACCAGAGAGAAAATTTAGTGTCTGTGTTTATGATAGATGCTCTAGAGGGAGTGGATTCCAACAGGTTAGAGTATCATTAAGGATATGCACTACTTGCAAGTACAAGACGACATAATGCAATGAATAATCAGTCTATAGCTACTTTTTATCCAACATATTATAGAAAATGAGCGCATGAAAATGCTAGCAGGGAGAGGAAGAAGTGATACCCTTTTCCCCCATTCAGAAGCACGATCAATAAGGTAGGAATATTCAAGATCTTCGAAACATTTTTGTAACGACGAGAGTGGCTCATTGAAGTAAACTGGCAGACAAACTTTTGTGAGATCCTTTCCTATGTTGTCCTTGATCATTGACCACAGGCTTACGCCCTTTTCTTTCTCAACTGGATCTGGAAGCTTTTTCCGTCTTCTTACATATGGATAGCTAATTCCAACAGATTTCATGGAAGAATCAATCCCATCCATTGGGTACTCATCTTCATCATCCGAACCAGCTTCAGATCTTTGGAAATCAGATCCACTGCTTTTAAAAGAGCTTGAGGATAGAAAATCTCTTGTATCAAAATAAATGTTCTCTTCATCATCATCAGTCTCTTCAGCAGGATCTTGTGGTTCATTATAATCATCAGATTCGCTAGCACTTCCTTCTGAGAAAGGAAAATGATAGCTCAGTAAGCCAGGTAAAGTAAACTAAAATGGAGGGTTCGAAACAGATGGATTCCACATTATGCATAAAAAAATAAACTAAATGTACATTAGAGAAATTAACCCAAACACAGACTGAACTGTTTCCTTTTCTAGTCAGAAGGAATCACAATTATCGGTAAATGACATACTACCTCCAGTCATTTATTCATGAAGTTCGGACAAAACATATCAGTAGAAAAAGAGCTAGTTAGCTTTCTGAAGCGTCATACATAAATGACCAGAACCTAGTCACTTTATGATCATTGGATGGGATCTTTACAGTTCTCAAATATGGGCTTCTAGTTGGTTGGGAAACTGTATGTCATGGCTGCTGCCAGTAATGATGGTTAAATAGGTTGTTGCTGTTTATTGTGCCTGGCACTTGGGATGGCACATAGCCACTCTCTGGTATAACCTTGAAAACCGACCAGGTAACCATGACAGAAGAGAAGACAATGAGTTGAAATGGTCCTGTGCTATCAATCAAGTCTCTGTTTGTTTTCTAAGGGAACAATAATGCTTCACTGTGATACTGCTTCCATCAAAGGTCATTTGGGAAGGATATCAAACATTGATATACTTGACTAAAAGTTTATAGTGCATTCAAAGGAAAGTTTGAAACTAGCTAAAAGTAAAAAAAAAAAAAAAAACATTCGGATGTTTGTAACTATGTTTAACAAGAGTTGACCAAGGTCAGACAGAATAATATTTCTTATTGCACTACTCATTATATGCTAGAAAATTTCTGCCAAGAAACAGACCTCACAGTCAATTAGGTATTCAAAACACCTAGTAAAACATAGAGAATAGCCAATAAGGTGCACAAAATAGCATAAAATAATCATGGTATTCAGCAATTATACAAGGACACTGCCATCATCATTTAACATAAATGCATCACAATAATCAATAGGGATTTGCCCACAAAGGTAAAGTTCATGTCAATATGCCAATAACAAGCGCAACAGTGAACATGACAAACCATTCCACCAATTATCATACCACTATACTTCTCATGCCTTGGTTTAGAAGCAGATCCGTACTCTTTCGACTGTCTTTGGCTCTCATCAACAAGGGTATTCTCCAAATCAACTTTTTCTGTCTACAGCAAGGCAACACAATACTTCATCAGATAAGAATATCACTAACATATAAACATTTTGCAGGTGCAAAGTTCCGCAATAAACAGCAATATATAGATCTTACAAATTAGTGAACATGGAAAGCAGGAAACAAAGGGAAAACTTAAAACATCTCAACATACACATGGTAGAGCCAGTTCACATGAACAGAAATGAAAGGCAATAACAGGCCAGTCGGTTATACTGTCTTCTTTCTGCCACAACACAGAATTATTTTCCATACACCTTCTAATAAGCTCTAATCAAAAGGCTGACTCCCAAATCGTGATTCAGGTGTGCTGTCAGAGCGCACTTAGCCGTTTATGCTGATTTATGCTAATACAAAAACACCAGTTCCTTTCTCTTCTGCATCCACTACCATACTAGTGTAGGGCTGTATGCAGGTCCATTCTATCCATCTGATCCTCCAACAATAGTAACATTAATATAACTTGCAATAAAAGAAATTCTAAATATCAAATCAAATGACAGTTAACCTGAGCTAAACCAAAAACTTGTGTTACTGAATAAATGGTCTCATTTTTATTGGGTCTGCCATGTCACATGACAGAAATAATATCCTAATGCTTGATCCTGAGGTTAAAATTATTCTGCTTGTTACCCATCAAAACAACAGAAGACTGGTAAATAAACTCAAATAGTCAAATAGCAGAACGTAAATCAAGGAAAAGCCAGGAATAGGAAAGATGGGTATATCAAATGCTTAAATAGCTATACCTGTCACATATGCCAGGAATAGGAAAATTAAAACTTAAGAGCAAGGATATCAACTTAAAAAAAGGATGTAGCAAGCTTACATAGTAGCTAGGGTACCATTTTTGTCCTCGAGAAGGACCAAAATGCATGACAAAACATCATGTGGGCAAGGGATAAAAAGTTCTGTCCCTCTGCAATATAACCACCTGAAACTTTGGTATGACCAAAGTGCAGGTAAAAAAACATCTAGTAGAACTATTAATTGAACCTTTGTTTTGTTTTTTTCTTTCTTGACAAGACAAATGAAATAGACTGCATCAGCTAGCTTCGGTAGCACATTCCGTTATTAAATGTTTTGTGAACTGACAAAAACAGCAGCATAGCATAGACTTAAACGCTTTACAGCACAATCCATAGAGTGACAACGAAAATTCAGATCTCCAAGTACAGTATGGTCAATTGCTGCCACAGAATAGCATGCTCTGTACGCCAATATTTGCCCGTAGCTCCGTACTTTTTCCTTCAATGAGTTCAACCATGTACAGGATGCAGAATATCACAAGCATGACACAGCACGCAATGAAAAGCAACCATTCCCACTTCCTGCACGACTAGATTCTGTTCGATCGGCAAGTACAGTTGATGGAAGTACCTCTAGCTGGCGAAGTGTTTCCACGAGGAGCGTGTACTTCTGCTTCGAGAGCACAAGCTGCTTGTGCAGAGCCTCGAATTCTGCTCGCACGATCCTCTCGCTGTCAGAAATGGCCGCCTCGCTGACCCCTTCCTGCTGCAGCCGCTGCCTTAGGCGCTCCGTTGAGACAGCCACAGCAGCCGCGGTGTCCCCTGGCTCGACCATCTCGCTCGAGGACATCCTCGGGAACATGTCCTTGGTCGCCCGCAGCGCCTCGAGCCAGGCGGCCCTGTCCTCCCTGGTCTCCGCCCGCAGGTGCAGCGTCTTCGTCCCCGAGAAGATGGAGAACCTCCTGTCATCCGATCTGCTCTCCCTCACGGTTGACACCTGCACACGCAACCGCGCCGTTAGCAAGCTGGCAGCGGACGAAATGGATCTGGCGATCACACGGCGGCGGAGAGAAGCGGGGTGACCTTGAGGTGGATTTCGCCGATGGGGTTGCGGGGCTGGTGGTGGCCGTTGGAGTGGGAGGAGGAGGTGAAGGGGCGGTTGAGGCGTCGGAGGGAGTCCTCGCCGATGACTTTGGCGCCCCGCTCGGTCTCGCGCGAGAGAACGATGCGGTCGGGCCCGTGGATCTTGTAGTAGGAGAGCACGCCGTCGTGGAGCGCGAACCAGCGCGGCCTCCACCCGCGGCCGTAGTTGACCCACTTGTACAGGATTCCCGAGATGCCACCGCCGACGATCTCGTTCAGCTTCACCCCCTCGGGCGGCGAGGAACCGCCACCGCTGCCCCCCGCCGCGCGCGGCCGCCTCTCACCGCCATGGGTCGCCGGGTTGCTTCGCGGCGGCGGAGGTGGCAACGGCGGCGGCTGCGGCGGAGGCATCACGGCCGGTGCGCCCGCCACCGCGGAGGACGCAGACGCGCCGGAGGCTGCGGAGGCCGCGGGCGACACGGGCACCAGCGGCGCGCAGCAGAATGGGTGCATGGGGTGGTTGGGATCGGCACCGGCCGGGGCGCGCGCGGTCGCCCCTGTCGCCGGCGAGGTAGCGGATTTTTTTAGTTTAATTTTTGCGCTGGGAACGGGAGCAAGGTGGGTGGGTTTAAATGCCGCCGGGAGCCGGGGAGACGAGAAGGAAGGGGGGGTCTTTGGTCTCTTGGCAAACCTATGGTATCTGTTTTTACTTGGCAGGTCACGACGGCTCGTCGTCAGGCTGCGTCGTGTTGATTTGGCAAGGAACCCGGGTGTTATCTTCTGATGAGCATAATTTGACCTTGTTTTGAATTTGTTTCAAAGTCTTGTCCACCAAATGCAGTGCACTACTAACGTTTATACGACGAAGAGTTCGACGATTCAACCTCGCCTTGTCCGTTTAATTTTCAGGAGGGGAGGTAGTAGACCAATGGTGGAAGGTCAGCACTGGTGTGGTACTTTGCAAGGAATGCTTTGGGAGAGTCGTATTTGTCATGATTACGTTGAGTACATGAATTGGTTTAAACTGACTCCTCACGAATGGTACATCGAAGACGTCTATTGCTAACCATCAAACTTTAAATCATATATGATACTTAATAATCAAACTATTAAAACCGGACATACAATATAGTTAGTTTCATACGTGGCTTATCTATATATTTGTTCTAAAATGAAAAAATATTTGTACACTAGAAATTCATGCTGTAATTAATTTATGTTCAATCAAAAATAGAAAAAAACAATAGAAACTAGTGTTAGAAATTTTTGTACAAATAAAAATAGAAAGGTATTGGGGTCGACTTTTGGGTCGGTGTTATCCCATCCCCCTCCACTATTCTCTGCTGGAACACATTTAGGCTTTTCGGTTGCAAGGAGATTGGAGAGGATTAAAGGAGATTAAACCTCCTCCTATTCAAATTTGATTGGGAAATGATTTAATCCCTCTAGTACTCTTGGAACCGAACAAGGCCTAAGACTAACAATGCTCAAGGGTCAATACTTGCTTATGGAGGCCGTCCCTCCACTGATACATGTTTAGGAGAAAGGTGTCCACTAATGTTTTACATGTGTTAGGGAAAAGAATGTGTCCACAAATGAGAGTACATATTTGCACAACTGGTTGTTAATGCGTCTCATCATATTTACTTTTGGGTGCACACAACTCATACATTTAATAGTTCATGCTATGACGCATGCTTAGGGTCTGTTTGGATCCACGGTATATTTTTATTATTTAGCTAATACTAGGTAGTAGCCATTATTAGCTGGATAATGTTACCTGATGGATGATAGGTGGTAGTGTTTAGATCAACAACTGATAGATTAGATAATAGGTGGAGCAAGGAATAAAAAGTTTAATTATCTCCCATTAGCTGATATTATCTAGCATTGAGTATGTAATGAGAGAATGAAAATCTAAGGTCAACATAATCTTTATCTGGATCCATTTGGATTTAAAGCGCTAAAATTTAATATATTCTTATTATCTGGATAGATGCAAACTGGCCCTTAGTGGAGATATATGTGGATGGTTAGTGGAACGGAGGGAATTGTCATCCTGAGTACATTCCGATGGCAGTTAGTTGACCGAAACGTCGGGGTAATTAATAGAAAAAGAGAAACAGATAATCAGATTTATACAGTTAGCAAGCGTATCAGTTTGGTTGTTTGCGAATGTTCGAAAAAAAAAAGTTTGGTTGTTTGCACAATTATCTGTTTCGTGGTCGTGGTGCTCACGAGGGACATTGCCCGCGCAAATGGGGCTGTGCATGCACGGATATCCGCGGTTGTCATGCGGCATATACGGTTCTGAAGGGGAAGTTGGGTGAAACTAACGAGCCAATTCTGATGCCGGCCAGCCGACTGCAACGTCATCCTGTCTCGCATTAGAAAGATAGGGTAGTTCACAAATTAAGGCGCAAACTTCACTTAAAAAAAACTCTACGAAGTTGTAGCCTGGTCAGTGAGGGCAAATTAAATCAACAACATTGCAAATACTGTAGAAAAGGACCGCTAGGCATCTCCGCCGCGATGAAAACGACTCCTAACCAGAACAAAATGGCCCTTTTTGGTATCGAGTTCACCTCAATCCGTCCATCGCAGAAGCGCTGTTCCATTCCAGTCCACCCTCTTTCCCCCTGCGCGCAGTGGCGGAGCCACGGAAGGGCATGGCCCTCCCAGGCAATACACATTAATCCATGCTAATGTTTATTAGTCTAGCTAATTAACCAATCAATTGTTCCGCGGTATAGCACTAGGACAAACAGAAATACCTATTCATCCATGATGGTCTAATCTCATCACCAACCTCTTAGACTACACCGTATCCAACGATAATACTCGTACAAATTTGTTTAGAAAAAATCATAATACGTAGTTGATATCTATAATTATATATGCTATACTATATGTAATATGTATTAGGGGTTTTGGCTCCCCCTGCCTGCGCGGCGCCCCTGCGCGAGGGCGAGAGAGCGCCCGAAGCTTCCGATCGGCTCATGCCATCCACGCCACACGAACGGAACGCTCACATGCCGCGCGCACACCGTCGTGTTGCCCGGCAGACCGCGAGGCTGCTTGCTACCCCCTCTCGCCCTCGGCCTTTCCGCTGGCCGCCCTCGTGATTTTTGTCCCGCTCGATGCCCATCAGCCGTACCGCCGCGAGCCCACGACCTGCCCCCGCGTCCGGGGAGCGAGCGCGAGCCGCGAGGGGGTCGCCGTGCCCAGCAGCTGCCCCCGGCCGCGCGCGCCCAACTCGGTGTCAGGCTGGCCGCCTTCCACTTGGGGTCCCCTTTTTTGGGGTTGTTTCCGCCGGTCTTGCGTGTACGATACGTGGAGGACTGGAGGGAGCTCCAGGACCACTCGCCTCGCCCGCCAAGAGGCAGGCAGAGGGGCAGACGCCAACCCGGGCCATCTGCAGACGCGGGAGTGGGGAATCGAGATCTCGAGCAGAGCTCGAGCCGAGGCGTGCCAGACGGCGTTGGCATCAGATGTCGTCTCCCGTTGTCTTGTCCGTTGCAACCCCACCACGACACACACGTGCATCTCGCGTCCGTCGCCGCCAAGCGCCAACTGGAGTCCGCCGTCTCCGCTCCTGAGATGACGGCAAACGGCCGATGATTGGCGGGCTGCCTGACATGCCTCGGCGCTGCTTTGCTTTATGTGGTCATACCGTCATCATAGACTCGTAGTTAGCAGCTGATAGGTCTGTTGGCGGGGTCGGGTGGTTAGAGTTAGGTAATTATGCTGTGCGCTCCCCTGAAGCGTTTTTCTAATGAACTTCTGTGCACGTTCCTAGCAATTGCTGTGCACATTATTCCCTCAAACTTTATTCTTAAAAAAATGCTGTGCACGAGAGATGCACATCTCTGTATTTTGTTGGGAAAAGAGACAAACGACAATGAACCGATTGTGGGACCGCTGATATTCTCCACGTTCTTTTCCTTGCAATCCTTTGCTTTTCGATTGCATCGTCTTTGCCGCATAGACTCGATACAATCATTCGTCTGATCAGGGCCCTGCCCCTATTAACTTCAAGGGTATTACTGGCACCCCGAGTCCTGTATACCATAAAAATCAGGTCACCGTCGTGTATTTCCTGCTTTAAACAACGGCTAGTTTAGTTCAACGTTCGAATCTTCATACTGTGCCTGTTACCAAAACTAGTACTAAGAAATCATTTACCCAATTGTATTCGACTCTTACAGCTCAGAGATAAGCTGGCATGTAAACTAATATATTCACGATCTTTAATTTGTGTGCGCGCGCCCCTTTGCGTACCACCTCCACGCGTACAGCCCACGGACGCCTTGACGAAACGGGGAGATCAAGGCATGCGCGCGGGGCGGAACACCGCGTTGCTAAGCAAAGGCGAAAAGGCCAATAAACGCCGCCACAAAAGCAGTGATCTAGGCGAGAGGGGATCGATCGTGATGGCAGCACCACTTTGGTCGAAGACGCAGGCTATAAATATATTCGCACGTATCCGTCCATCCATCCATCCCCGTCCGCCTGGCTACGGCGATCGATACGCAATTCGATCGGCCGGACGATGCGAAAACAACAGGACCCGCGGCACCCCGCATCAGATTCGGCATGCATTGCATTGGGCGCGTTTTGGACGCACGGTTCAAGGTTCTGATCGATCGCGTGGAATGTGCGAACGGCTGGCTGGAATTTTGTATTGCGTCTGACTCTGACAGCGAGCAGGAACAATTCGATAGAAACAGCAGTAGAACACGGGTCCAGAGGTAGGTTTTTCTATCTTTACTCTTTGCAAAGCAGAGCAGGTGCGGAGATTAGGGTTAGAATGGGTCAGCTTAACTTGATGTGTTTATGTTAGTTGCCTACTACTCCGCAGATAGTTTGGTTAGGTTGAGTCTATGGACACTGTTTTGCATTGTTTGACATAAATGCTATACTGTACACAGAAAAAGGGATAGTTGGAATAGTATTTAGGGAGTGGAGATAGGAAGTCATATTGGACTCAGCCTTAGTTAGCTAAGACCAAAGCCAACGGAGGAGTAAAATGGTTGTCCATAACACGGTTTGACACTGTAGCACTGCTGTACACAAAAAAAGATAGTTGAAATAATGTTACATGGACGAGTTTTAGCCATGGGTTGGGGATGGCCTCAAGACTACACTCTGCGGCGTCTTCGCCTTTCAGGTAGAGAGAGAATATCCTTCGTCCATCAGGGATGCCATGATATGCTCCCGGCGAAGCATCTCCCCCTTCATGTGCTAGTACCTATTTTCGACCGTGCAGCGGCAGGCGGAAGCTAGGCTTATCTGATTGGAGCCGCGGCACTTGCCCTGATGAAAACGACTCGCGACGAGGCGCTCCATCGAGAGGTCAGGGACAACGACGCCCACACGTCATTGCGTCGAACGTCGCAGGTTGATTGCCACGCCAGCATCCCTTCTAGAAGCCGCCGCTGCAGAGCTGGTTCTTCATTCCTTGGGTGCGAAGTAGTACGTCAAACTAACGTCGCGCATGATTATATTGCAACCGTGCGCGATGACTGGAGCAGTGTGGATTAGCTTGACTTCTTAAAGCTGTTCAATGCCAAGTGAACAAAAATCCCATTTTTCTTTTTTGGCATACATAGCCAAGTTACGCACGAACCGCGGGTTAGCGTGAGTAGGTTTTCCTCGTTGCCAACTTGCCATGTATATACTTCGTTGCAGAAACGCGGGATGACGCGCCGGACCATAGATAAGGTCAGATAAGGCCTTCTAGACCGCTGGATCTGACTTTTGATCAGCACGTGAGGTTCACGGAGACACGCGCTGCCGGATCGCATCGCCATCCTGATCCGACGTGCGCCCCCAGCCGTTGGATGATCTGCTCACCTGCCGGCCAACTGACCGTCTGACGGCCCAAACCCTACTCACCTGCCCCGCGCTGTCCCCCGTCCGTCCACGTCCACGGCAGAAAACGACGCCGCAAAGCAAGCAGAAGCACTTCACCGGCCGCCGCGCGCTTTTGCGCGACAGGTGAGGCGACGCCCGCGCGGCGCGGGGGGCGGGCGGCGTCGGTTGCCGGGTGCCGGCCCAGCCCAGCCGAGCGACCACGCGCGCCACGCGGCCGGGGCGCCGGGCACGGGGTAAAGCTGCCTGGCCCGTGCGGGCACGGCGGTGCCACCCGCCGCACGCACACCACGGCCACCTGACTGCCGGCCGGCCGGGCGCGCGCCGCTCACACCACATGCGCCAGTCGCCCGGAAGCCGGACCGGAGCCCGTCGGCCTCGCTGTGTTGCGTCGCGTGCGCGGGCAGTGGAATTCACGCCGTACCTGTCTGCCTGCCTGCCAGCGCTCGTGCATGTGTTTGGGTTAGCATTGATTGATGGTGGCGGATTAATCATTGAGACCTCATCTCCCCGCCGCTTATTCTCTGGCCTCCAACTGTGGTGGTCAGGGCAGGCAGAGAGGGGGATCAATGCGTGCGACCTTGACCGACCGTGGGTGCGTGGTCATGCACGTTTGTGGGGGCGGAGGATGGGATGTGGGGACTGGGAGGGAGACGTGCAGTGCAGATAAACATACTTGATTTAATCCGTGGTCCTTCGACCCTGACGGAAAGTTGGAAACCATTACTGATCCTACTCGTGCTGGTGTTTTTTTTTTTTTTTTTGAAAGGGGTGCTGGTGTTCTCCCGGCTGGATAGTGGCGACTGGCGAGTCTGGCTGTCTGGGGCTCACCCTGACCTGACTAGGACCAGGTTTCTGTACTTGGACGGTGCAGTACTGCAGTAGTAGTAGATGGCAAGACAGACAGCAGCTGATCTGGTCATTATAGGTATAATAGTACTTTTTACGTTCGCAGTGATTTTTCCTTTTACTCGAATGAGTTGCAAAGCCGCACTAGCATCGACGCTCCATCAGGTCGAAGCCAGATCTTCAACGGGCAATCATATGACAACCACTTGCACAACCTAACTGATGTGTGTGGCATGATGGACAGCAACAACTAGCCACGCACAGTGACTGTGTGTAAACCCGACCACGAGGCCACTAGCCAGTAGCAGAGGTACAATCGACATCGAGCGGCCTTCGTCTTCGGCAACGACACATGGTTTTGTATGAGGAAAGGGACCCGGGTTTCCCGCGCATTATTTATGGCGCCTGTGAAACTCTGGTTCCCTTTTCAAAGACATCCGAACCAAAGCTCCTGTGCTCCACACAGTGGTAGCCAGTCGCAGTCCCATCGCACTATCAAGTAGAAATGGCCAAATGGACAGGCACCGATGACACGGGAACAGTCGCCGCCCCACGGCCACGGGCCGGCGCCGTCAGGCGCGCCGGCACGGCACTGGTGGTCTGCGTGGCCACACGGTTGGCGGCAGCGCCGTGGTCTGCCGTCGCCGGGAGCGCCGGTGCCGTTGCGCTACCGTCCGGAGATCCAAAGCCGGATCTTCCGGTGCCTTGGGCGGGCGCTCGGATCGGCATGCGTCGATGTGACGATGTCAGTGCATGAGCGAGGCGTGACGACGTCGTCAGACGGTCAGGGCGAAAATATATCGTGCTCCGCGGCAGTGCGCGCAGGCGCAGGGCTTTGGTGCAGGCGTGCAGCGCACCCACATCCACATCCACATCCACATTTGGGCGGTGCCCAGTGCCGCGCCACAGTCCCACGGACGGAGCGTCACCCTGCGACTGAGGACTGATCACCGCTGGCCCTGGCCTTTTGTCACGGCGATCTGCTCGCCGCGCGCACCGTCGTCAGGCCACGGCCGGGGCCCTCGACGGCCAGCAGCGCTCCCGCGTCCTGGCGCAGCGCCCGTGCCCCGACTGATGAGTGAGTGGTGGATCGCCCGGCTCCCGGCGGCAGCGCGCGCTTGAAGACGTCAGACGCCAGCGGGCAGCAGTGAGGGACTGAAGGCCCATGTGCCTCACCGAGCCTCGTCCCACGCATATCCCTGGCCGTCTTCTGGCTGCGCTGCGAGCATAGCATATACTCCCTCTCTCTGAAACTGTACTCTGGTCACTCTGGACCACAGTATCCACAGCTTTGCGACAAATAAAAGGTACCACGCGTATGACCATCGCCATACGACAGCCGCCTGCAGAGGTGGAAGCTAGAACGTGGACAAGGACAGGCCGTCAGCATCGGATGGGCTTTGTCTTGAGGATTCAGGTGCTACCGCCACCAATGGGCTCGTCTCGTGGACGCAGCATCGGCATCCTCAGGATCAGCTCATCAAAGAACATACTCCGTATAATAGAGAGTCTGGAGCGCACAAGCGGGTGATCCATTCCTCATTGAATCGAAACGAGGACTCACTCCATCGCATTCGCACTTCGAAACAGGAGATGCTTTACCTTCAAACTGACAGCAAGATATGCTGAATTTTAACATTAGGCAGCTGGCACCCGGACAACTTGATTGCATCAACGACCTCTCGTTCAGATCATGAGTTCAAACCAATAAGAACATTTTTGAAGTAACACCCAGGGAGCAAAGACTGCCTCTCATAGGAAGAAAGCATCAACGACCTCACACGAAACATATTGCAAATCTGACTTTTTTGGCGGCGACACTATCCACGGTGCTACAATATAACGTTGCGGCGCCACATGCAATGGCGCCGCAATAGTTGCCATGTAGGAGGGTGCAGGAGTGGTCTGCCACATCATTTTACACGTAAAATTCTTGCGATGCCACTGAAGGCACGACAGTAGTATTCTGCGCAGGCTTTAAACTTTAGAAATTCATATCTTTTTCATTCAACGTAGGATTGAGATCATATATATATATGGAAATTGTACCACTCGATCAGATCTAAAACTTTTTAGTTTTGAGTTTTCTTTCAGTTCAAGCCGTTTAGGTGTTTTAGCGATTTATTTTTTCTAAGACAACGCACATAACACATTTAAAACTAAAATAAATTATTAGAGCATCTAAGCGGCTTCAAATGAACAAGCTGAAAACTACAAAGTGTAGATCTCATTGAGAGCTATAATTTTTTTAATATAAAGATCATCCCAATTCGATGTCGTATGGAGGAGAGATGAATTTTCTAACAAAAAAGGCTGCGGCGTCAGTCTGCGTGGCGCCGCAAAATAGTTTTGCGGTGGCATGAATAGTAGTGCCACCAAAATAGTTAGATTTACAATATGTTTCACGGGGGTTTATTTTTAGAATTTGTGTTCCAGATGTTAGATTGGAAAAAAAATGCGCTAACAACAGGTAGCTATGGGCATTGACGCAGCGTAGGTAACTGATAAAGATGGGTTCACTCACGAGGCCATAAGTAGTTCATATTTTCTAGGTTCACGGTGATAAACCCATCCCCACCAGCATACGGGGATGAGAGTGGGTTTACCCGCGAACCTACAAATGCTCTGTGCATTATGCAGTCAACTGTTTTATTTTTCATCTAGACCTTCAACATCTTAGTTGTATAGAAATCAGGAATCTTGGCGCAATTGCATCATTCTTTGTTCAACTACTTGAGACAAAAAGCTACCATTTTTTTACATAGTTGTGGTTCCATTAATAAACCAAGTGGCCCATAATGAAAATACTTTAATACATATAGCTAATATACTATCGGACCTCCATAGAGAAATCTCTGCCCTTGTCTCTCTTCCGATCCTGCTCATGTATTATTCATATTTCATAATCTGCTCAATTTTGTTCTAAGTCAAACTATATAATTAATATAAAAATATATAAACCGACATCAAATTAGGATCACAGATTATCTGTGAAATATATTTTATGGAATATTTATTTCATACCGTAGATGTGAATATTTTTCTATAAATTTAAGGTGTGTATAGTTTGGTGGATAAAATAGTCCATCATCGTATCACCTTTTTTTAAAATTTGGCTTGTAGAATGAAATGGTGGGTCCATTATCGCTTTATCCATCACAAGCTGACAATTAAACTCAAAGAAACGCGATCATTCTATCAAAATTTATGTCACATACCGTCGTATCCTATGATAGTCCGCCTCGTCATAGAGGATAAGATAGTCCCCAAATTAAACACCCCCTTAGTCAAATCTGAGATCGTTAACTTAGAGCAACCTTTGAAATAGCTGTGCTAGTGGATTCACCCCAAATCCAAATTCCAATATCCTAGTTAAGCTGAATGGGGCCTCTCCCTCCGCCTTAATGTGCGCAGGAGTATTATACAAATTCTAAGCTCTACGCGCAAATAAAGCGTCCAAGCCTACAAGGACATACTAGAACGCCAGCAAAGGTGGAAGGGAGCACATGACATGTAGAAGAAGGAAGAAAGGGGACACTCGAACGACCTTCCCTTGGCGGCTTCGGGTGCCGTCAGCAAGGCAGTGTGGCCTTCTGCAAGCAACAGCATCCCAACTCCCTAGGGATCTGTTAAAACACGCGTGCTAATTCTGGAGTGCTGATAACTCCAAACATTGTGTAAAAGGACATGGATGATCAGGTACAAATCCCATTTGCACTTCATAGCTAGAGCCTGGAGGATTCTCACAGCCCAGTGACAAGGGAACCGAATAAAAGCTACCAAATGGTGCAGTTATGTACACCTGGAGATGCTCCTTGCATCGAACAGACAACAAACAATACATGTAGTTTAGTATTAATCAGCTGCCATTTCTGACAAATTGTTACATCAACCTCCAAGCACCAGGAAGCAAAGAATGCCAGGTCGCCACCAAAATATGCTCCCACGTCCCCAAAATCGTATTTACAAACTACAACGGATACCTACTAAAACTCAACAGAACCAGAATAACACAAACTAAAGCACTAGTACTTCTACACAAGCTGCAGATGGGGTGCCATTCAGGAACGTTAAATCCCCTCACTGATCATCCAGCTTTTCAATTACACTACGTAGATTTTGAATCACCGGATTATCCCAGTGAACTCTGATCCTCTCCATCAGCAACCGACATGGATCATTGTCAGTGGGGGATAGATCTCTGGGAATCGGAGGATTGAGGAATGGGTGCTGAAGGAGCTGGGGTATTCTCCATCGTTCATTTCGGTCCCAGGCAAGACACTTTTGCATCAAATCAATGAGCCATGGGTTGTCAACAGGTTCATACATGATCTTGTGGTTCCTATCAGTGACTTCTTTATATTTGGCCCAAAAAGTCTTGTAGTTTGCAAATGGTGTCTTACCATACACCATCTGGTAAAGAATACAGCCAAGAGACCAAATATCAGAAGGGCGTCCACACTTGATAACATTACCACCTGAGTCTGTATCATTGCACATGAATGCTTCAGGGGACATGTAGTTCAGAGTCCCTACCTGCTCATTGCAGTGAGACCAACAATTAGCGTGTCACAAAAAGCAGCACACATAACTTAAGATATTAATATCCATATTAATACACAAGATCACAACACAGCAATGTTGCAACTGTGTGCCAGAGTGTATCACAGGGTACCTGGGCATCACGTTGAATATTTGTTGTATCACTCATTATAGCTTTGGCGATGCCAAAGTCAATTAGTTTAAGCGAGCCCCTCACAAGCATAAAGTTGGCAGGCTTCAAATCAGAGTGCACTATGCGTTCCTCATGTATTGTATTGACAGCTTCAAGCATTTGCTACAGCACAAACAAAAGGGGGGAAAATGAGAAGGTGCCTGAAAGGCTCACATTGTTTCCTGTTTTATTATGTGGGTACAACACCTGTTGCACATAGCCACATAGGTTCAATGGTTTCACTATATTTCAATGGTTTTGCTCTGTAAAATGCATTGATATGTCGGAACATGTAAATAAACCACAAGAAATTCAAGTAATTCACAAATAAGGACTACCTCCATCCCAAAAAGAATGTGAAATTCTTGCTTGTTAAAGTTTTGCATACAAAGTAAAAATCTAGAAGAACTAATATAACTAACTTGCCCAGCAACGATAATCAAAATACATGTAGCAGTACCAGAAACCAGTTGGACACTAACTACAAATTGATCACTACGACCGAGAAGTCTTAAAAGGTTAAACTAATGGGGCTAGCCATGAAGGGTCAATACAACTAGGAATAATAATATATATACAGCAAATTCATTTAACTGAAAAAAATTAATTTTGTCCATTTCACAAAACCACACATTTGGACTCAAGTAACAAAGAACTACTATTTTCATAAAAATGGTTGTGGGTTCCATACTTCCATCCAAATAGGCATGGACTATTTTCTTTTTGAATCACAGGTAGGTCACAACCCTTTTTAAGTTCTAGTTCCCTGCTAGGTGCCAAAACTTTTGTAGTTTTGTGAAGTGGTTACCAGAAGTTGTAGTTTTGCAAAATTAACTCCTAATTGAAACTCGTTATCAAATTCAAAGAGCTTTATCTACAATGCAAAGGTACGACCATTTGGTTTCAAATCAATATAGTAAGAATTAAGAAATGTCTTCAGTTACAGTAGAAACTAATTATCCAGTATTCATATGCCTTGTTCTAGTCTAATTCAGATAAAATGAAGGTTACCTGCCAATAGAAGCGTAGCCAATTTTCATCAATTTTCATATTAGAATTGCTCCTTTCCTTCCATTTATGAGCAACCATATGAGCTAAGTCAATTTCGCCGTACTCCAGGACCATGTAAATGTGGTGATCGTCCTTAATCCTTCCATCCCTGGGTGGCATGGGACCTTCTAGAAGTAAACTTTGATCAGTGACCTGGTTGATCCAAAATCCAGTGGCAGATCAGAATATCTCTCTGGAGATAAAATGGATAATCTGTGTAGATAAGTAAATTTATTCTATGAAAAGCAATATGCACCAAGGAAACTAGATAATAGGTGTATTTTGGATAACCAATAGCTGGTTACAAATTACAGTTGTATGGCAATTTGGATTGAAATCTGTCACTACACAGTTTATGACCCTTTATAGAAAGAGGCCATTTCTGCAAAATGTGACTATTGCGGTACTGGAGCTTGTAACCAAAGATTCTGCATGTAGAATAGTCATAGCAGTTGTTTTAAAATACTGAAAGTAATGCGGCAGAAATTTTGCAGGACATGATGTCAGGTGCGCAGAGCGTACTAAACATACTAACTGAAGAACTCATATAAAAATAAAATAACATCATATATGACAGAGATGTTCCAGCTTTATGTCATGGGTGAATTCCATTGTCTGGCAATGTGCAACTAGTACCAGAAAACAGCGGTAGACTACTGTGGTAAGTTTATGATATGTATGAACTAGAAATAACACAGCATAAGAATTTTCAATTATGCAGTAATTTATGCAAGGAGATGAAGACAATGCTGTCATCATTTAGGTGGTAAGAAATTGAATATTCTTTATACAGAAAAACAAACAGAGGTACTGAAACAGGAAAAAGTATTTGGAAATAAGGTTAGGAATTTGATACCTCATAGTCCACCAGCTGTATGATATTGCTCTTTCCTTTCAACTTATTTAGGTACTCAATTTCTTGACAAAAACCATATGCGGTAGGGTAGTCACGGCCTCTAAGCTTGATTTTTTTCAAGGCGTATATTATGCAATCAGATGATATAACTTTATGGACTTCACTGCTACCCCCGGATCCTATTTTTCCAAGTTTCTGATAAAGTTTCCCATTCACCTTAAAGAATACATTGGGATCATAATTCTTTTTGTGGCGCTCCTTCTCACCCTTGTTTGGTCGGGAAGCAGCAGCATCCTTGGCAGATGTAGACTGCTCATGTGGAGGTAAACCTTCGGGACGCATAGTGCCAATGCTGGAACCAGCTTTGCCCGTGGTGCCATTACCTAGATTATGAACCTGCAGATCATGGGGATTCCAATCACCAACAGCTGTTGCACCTGCATTCTCCTTTTGAGAAACATGACCCAGCACACCTTTGGATGATTCTACTGCAGATTCAGGCTTTTGAACAGGTGAAGCATATCCACTAGTCTGTGGTACTCGTGAACTTTGGATAGTAGGCCCTGAATGTAATGATACAGTGGTAACAGATGAACCGATGGCAGAGCAACGGGTCGTTGGATCTCCATGATTCTGATTACGAACATCTTCAGACACTCTATGAGACAAACTAGGCACATCATATTTGATATTCATATCAGCTGCTGCATTAGCAACTCCAAGCTCCTGATGGTTCCTATTGTGATCATGCGCTCCTTGATTCGCAGGAAAATTCTCTCCTGCCGTCAATGAAACAGAATGCAGATAAGACAACATACTGTCCATTCTACTATCAATAGTCATCCCTACATTATCACCTGCAATGTAAAACTGATAACTAAACATGCACACAACTTTGAAGTAAAGTATCAAAGAAAAGGATTCTTACTCTGTGAAGTTGTTTGTGGATGAGCAACTGAATAAAACTGTCCTTTCTTGAAACTTCCTCCCACCAATGCATTGCGAGATGCAATCTGAGATGAAGAAGCTTCCAAAGATGATCTCTCCCTATCAACCAACAGATTAACCTCACTCTTTTGCTGGTAGTTCTGGTCAATACTCTGCCCACGAGTATCTGTGATATTTTTTAACATTGAAGGTGTTATCAACATCTCATCTTGAGCAGAGGAACCCAATTTAGCATTGCTAGCAACTTTTTGTTGATCAGGTGTCGCATTTTGCAGCCTGGAGGGCTCCAACAAGCCTCTTTGAAGCGGCATAGCCTTTCCTCCGCAGTTTTTGTCAACAGAAGAGTTGGCACCAGCTTTACTTGGTTGCTCTCCTCTGGACACCAGGACCCGTGTCGCTCTTCGAAGATTGGATTGTGCTGTACCTGGGGCAAGGTCAGTTAGAAGCTGCTCAATATACACAATTCATTCAGATACTGGTACATAGTATGAAAACTCGAAAGAACATCACAGACAGTTCCTAGAAACTCAAGGACTATGACAAAGCCACGAAATCAGGTGTAAGCATGAAATGTTTTACAGGGACCACAGTACTCGGAAACTTACAGAAGTAGTATGCTATGTAGTTAAATATATAACAGGGGAAAAGCGGCAAACATAAACTAGAACCCTAGAGGGAAACTTCAAAGGAGACTAGGTGTCCGTAGTAGAATTCACTCACCCAGAGGCCTCTGCCGCTTGACAGCTGCATGGATCTGCTCCAGGAAGTGGGGAGGGGAAAGCGTGAGAGACGAGGATGACCCCGAGGACGACGTCAGGTTGGAGGCGGCCGTGTCCCCGCCGGCAGGGACCGTGACGCCCTTGAGGGCACCAGCTCTGGTAGCGTAGGCGGGGGTTGGGGGCCGAAGGAAGCTATCCCTGCTCTCCATACGCGGCGTCTTGGGAGGCGGCGCTGGGGCCCGCCGGCATCTCGCCGGAACGGCGATCTGGCGGCGCTAGGGTTCCCTAATGGTCGATGGTGGTTGAATCGGTGCAGTCAGCACTCAGCAGCGACCTGGGTTGGCGTCGCGAGGTGCGGGCCGGGAGGTGGCCATGGGAGGAAGGCAGCGGAGCTGAAGCGAAACGAAGGGGAAGGAGGGAATGCGGAGGAAACCCCAAAAATTTGAAATGGAGGAAGACGAAGACGCCGAGGGAGACGGTTTCCCCCTTTTCTTCTGAGGTTGGGTTTTTTTGTTAAAGTTATTTAGGAAAATTAAAAAAAGGGGCCTGAGCAAATGCGACCTGGGCTGGAAAGAAGGGGCTTGGACTTTGAAGCTGGTGGGTTAGTATGGGCCGCGCCGGACTATAGAGTCGGCCCATCTTAACGCCCCACACTCGCCTGTTTCTTTTGCGAAACCTCTGGTTCTCTCGGCTCGGTGCAAGGAAGCATGGCGTCGTGGGCGGAGCAGCTGCAGTGCGAGCTCGCCCGCCGCGGTCTCTCAGTCGCCTCCGTCCCCGGCAAGGGCCGGGGCCTCGTCGCTGCTCGCACCTTCTTTCCAGGTGAAACTGCCTGCGTCCTTTACCGCTCTCTCCGAACCGACGCCGTTGATTTGGGTGCCCACAAACTGCTCGATGGAATGCGCGAATAGTGTTTGGTCTACTGTGAACGCTGCTGCCATGATTCCATGACACTCGTAAATTACTAAATCGTCCTGGAATTGGTGTGATGGTTTGCTGCGCTGGTGTGTTGGCTCGTTTGCTCGGGCTTCAGTGGTGCTGTCGTGCTGACAGAATCTTGCTGTGTGTTGTTGCAGGGGAAGATATTCTCAGTCAGGAACCATACGCTTCTACGCCTAACAAGATTTTAGTTGCATCGAGCTGTGACCATTGTTTTGCCTCTGGCAACCTGAAGAAGTGCTCAATGTGTAGGGTTACTTGGTACTGCGGCAGCGACTGTCAGGTGCTGAGAAAGGCTACTCTATTTTTCTTACATTTCCATTGACTGTGCAACCACATGCTTCTATGACTATGCATGGACATAGCTTTAGTAATTTTAATGCCCTGGATGATACCTTTTTGCACTGTGGATTTTTTTTAGTACAGAAAGAGGAATGGAAACTACATCAGCTCGAGTGTAGAGCAATGGCAGCTCTTTCCGAGGATAGAAAGAAGATGCTTACTCCTACAATCCGTTTGATGGTGCGGCTGGTACTAAGAACAAAACTACAAAATGAGAAGGTAGTTTCTGGTTTGCTTATCTGGGCTGAAACTATAAGTGGCATATCTCCTGCAGTCATTCATTTCCTCAGTGTTCTTGGAGAGTATTCTTGAAAATTGATCTACATACCAGTTGCAGCACATACATGATACTTAGTTTACCACAAGACCTTCTGAACTACTGGGCAGTGTCAGATCGGTTGTGATTCCTTCCAAACCTATGCTCATGATGTGAACGATACTTTTTGTATTTATGATTCACAATTGGCTACATTGTGTTAACTTGATATGATTTGTATTGCCAGGCTATTCCATCTTCAGGCATAGATAACTATAATCTGGTTGATGCCTTGGAGTCCCGTATCCTGTTCCTGCCGCCTTGGTATATTTGACTGATGATGAATAAAAATATTATGATAAGTGATGTTGGATTAACTTCGTACGGATAGATATATCAAAGGTCGATGAAAATCAACTTGTGCTATATGCTCAGATGGCCAATCTTGTGAGCCTGATTCTTCCTTCATTAAAGCTTGACCTTAAGGAAATTGCACACACCTTTTCTAAGGTAATTACCAGCATAATGTTTCATCATCATGACGATAAGCTTATGTTGTATTGGAACTTGAGGTACATAGCAATATTTTGGCTGATATTGAAGACAGATACTGAAATTAGGCTTAGTAATCATTATCTTGAACATTGCTGGTTTCAGGTGTCATCATTGAGTAGGTATTGTTTCTAATCCAAAAGATCTTAGCTCAAGATTAATAATCCTAAAGTTGTTGAGAGCTTATTTAGATATGATTATTTTGGTCCTAACACTTGAAAACATGGACTGGAGTTTGAATACATGCCTCCACTGACATCTCGTAGCTTTATTTGAGTAGTGTACATCTCAGTATGGAGTAGCCCATGAAGGTAAAATCAAGAGACTTCAGAAAAATATGTGCATGTTTTGCTCAAATATATAGTTCTCCTTATATATCAAGCAGTTGTTTGGACTATTCTATCAAAGCGCTTATTTTTAAGCACATTAGTAAAGTGTGGTTTTGCTCATCCTAGATCATGGTCGTATTCTGTGTGTATTGCTCCTATGCGCTGTTACTTGTTTTCATATCCAGGGCCTTCATAACTGAATTGTAATCCTTTGTGCCACTGAGATGGTAAATTATTTCCGCCTTTTTTCAGCTTTCTGTGGACAGGCGCATTTTTAAAATTGCCACTGCTGCATATTTTCAAAATAGTGGAAATATTGCTACTTCTAATTATGTTATACTTTGGCATAGCTGTTAGGAGTAATTTGCAGGTCCAATGGTATTCTTAATGAATTAATCATGAAATGTTGAACTGTTACACATATGCAGTTTGCCTGCAATGCTCATACGATATGTGACCCTGAACTTAGGCCTCTTGGGACTGGACTGTACCCTGTTATATCCATTATTAACCACAGGTCATATACTAATCTATATGTTCGCTTGTTTAGCATCGTTATCAGATTAGAGCAATTAATAATGGGCACTTTCTTTTCACACATTTTTTGGCATATACAGTTGTGTACCAAATGCAGTTCTAATATTTGATGGTCGGACAGCTTATGTTCGTGCGTTGCAACCCATAGGCATAGATGAAGAGGTAAGGATTCTATCTTTACCTTGTGTACTGATAAATAATTCTTAACTTGCATGCCGTGCTTTCATTCTACTTTTTTCCTTTGCCATTGTTATCCTTCTGGATAATGTCGGTTGTGTATCTGTTGTCAGGTATCAATAAGCTACATTGAGACTGCATCCGTCACCAAGGAGAGGCACAATAATCTAAAGCAGTACTTCTTCACCTGCACATGTCCACGCTGTGTCAAGGTTTTTATTTTCATTTGCCTGGGCACTATTTTTTATCTCTTTCATGAGAAATTGACAAACTCTTGAACATTAAATTATATCTTCTGCATAATTTCTCAATGCAGGGTTCTGAGGAGGATGCTATACTCGAGGGGTTCAGGTGCAAAAACCAAGCATGTGATGGTTTCCTCCTGCCAGACTCAGGTTGGTTGGCATTAAGATGGATGATCCTTTAATGAAGGGATGTGAAAAATGACTTGAAACTTGGGTGGATGAACCTAACATCTTATGTTGAAGTTGGAGAACTAATTTTATATTTTTGTTTGACATGCTGTATCGGATAGGTAAAAAGGCTTATACATGCCAGAAATGTGGTGTTTCTAGAGATGAGGAGGAGGTAAAAAGGATGAGAAGTGAAATACTACTGTTATCGGATAAAGCTTCTTCATTTCGTTCATCAGGAAGTATCCTTGCCTATGATTGAGTGTCTATTTGAAACAAAAAACTCTCACATCTGATCAAAATGATTATCGCTTGTATTTTTTGTCCTAATACACATTACCTTAATGAGGGAAAATAGATAACTCTGAAGCAGGTTCCGTGTACAAGACAATTGAGCAGCTAGAGCGGAATCTGTACCATGCTTTCTCAGTCACTTTGCTGCAAACACGTGAAACACTCCTTAAGGTATTTTCTAGCTTGTCTAATACTATCATTCAGTTAGTGGGCACAAACCAAACGGACTAGAACAAGCTATACGCCTATACCCTTTCTTTGTAAAATTTGTTCTGGTAAGATAGGCCCCTGGTATGTACCTAGTGTTCTATGGGATGGGCACCGTAGAACTTTGACAATCCAGGCATCCATTCGACTATGTTCTGCTATCTTTCTACCTGTTGCTGCAGATATATATGGAGTTACAAGATTGGCGGACTGCATTGACATATTGCAGATTGACAATTCCTGTTTATGAAAGTAAGGCTGTTTTGTTGTTATTAGAGCACATTATTTTTCAGTAGAGAACATTTTTCACAGCAACTTTTTTGTTTCTATTTTGTGTCATATAATGATCTGCGAGACTTTATTGCACCTAATCAGATGCTGATGTCTGATGTTAAGTTTAGAAATATTCTGCACATTTGAAAGAAATAAAATATGATGCTGTCCAAAATTATACTACTCAATTATCATTTGATCACATTTAGTAGTACTTTGTTCTATATCCTATTTTTAACTAACATTTTTTACTTCCAATAAGGATCAATGCGCACTAATGTTTTTATCCTTCCATCAGGAGTTTATCCACCTTTTCATCCGATGATTGGATTGCAATTTTATACATGTGGAAAACTTGAATGGTATGGACTGATAGCCATTACCTGCTCCACACAAGGATATTAATCATGAGTGTGTTCCTTATCCAATATAACTCTTATCCAATATAACTGTTTTGCTATTAATCTCATGTGCTCTACTAAAATGGCCTGGGTTGATTCTGACAAAATATGAGCTTAGATTTGATACTGGTGAAGTGTTGACATGGAAGATGTAACATTTAGAACTTTTGATCTTTCATCAATAGAAGTTCACAAGCAGCCTTTCATTTGCCCAGTGTTCCATGCTAGTTTTTTTTTTTAAAACCCCAGTAAATCCTTCTCTGTAGCATTAAACAGTCCTGTTCATGATATTTGGAGTTACACGATTACATTACATCTAAATTTTCCCCCATTGCAGGCTGCTTGAGTGCACAGAGGATGCTCTAAAATCTTTAACCAGGGCATCAGATATACTTAAAATAACACACGGCACAAAATCCCAGTTCATGAAGGAGCTCTTTGGCAAGCTAGAGGAAGCGAGGGCTGAAGTTTCTTTTAGGATATCATCCATACATGGTCATGATGAGCGAGTTTCATGAGAAACTGCAGGCCAACCATGAGGCGATACTTAGGGAAAGACAGGCATTATGGAGACAATGTCTAGGCATATAATTGACATAGTTGTGAAATGATCATATGCCCGTGTTTTGTGACAAAATTTATGCCTTAATCTGTTGTAAAATGGATAGGATTTTGGATTCACGCGGCAAGTTAAACTAGATTAACCTCCTTGCATCCTGCATTCAGGTTCGATTACTAAAGCTGGACATCTTTCACGTGACACGAAGGAGCACCAACGGACCGTCGGAGATTGCATCATCTATGAGAATAATAATAAAAAAAAAGCAGCTACCGATGCTTTTCACTTTTGTGACGATGTAATTTTCTATGTACGTTAGTTTTATGAATCTTAAATCTCGGGCTTTGTTTTGGACAAGCGGTTTTTTTACCGAATTCTCAAGAAACGAACAGCTTTCAACAAAATCGATAGTGCTTCTCAAATGGGGTATTAATATTTACACGTTTTACTCTTTACATTATTACCTCAGGACAGGAACAAAGATGCTACAGAGCTAATACCTAGATCTATAGTGGTATAGGAGTTTTATATTTTTTCTTAAGAGTGTCCTGCGATAACTGTTATCATATAACATTACTGCAATGGAACCCTGTATGTTGGGTCAACCATCTTCAGTACGAATAAGTTTCCCTTGTCGCCTCTTGAAACCCTGCAAGCAAAGGTGATTTCTTGCAGCATTAGCAAATGTCATCCCAAAGCATTGCTTACACAAAGAGAACTTTCTAGTTCGAGGGGGTGATAGTTCATATAACAACAAAAAAGCCTTTGTCCCAAACAAAAACTTTCGAGCTTGACGGTAGTTCAATGAGAAAGCAAAATCATGATGGACAGTATATGTGGCAATGGAAAAATTCAAGTGGTATTGTCAGAACTCAGAATTCAATCCATTCGGAAGGATAGATATGCTAACCTGAGTTCTTCATCAAGATATGTAATTTCAAGTTCACCTTTACCACTTCCTGGTGCTTTGATTGGGATCTAATCACATAGAGAATTAGAGATTAAAATAACATTAGTGGTTTATGAAGCATACTGTAGCCTAAAGATCAACTACGTTGTGTAACGATGAACTTTGCCATGTACTGCCAGGGTAAAAAAAAAAAGGAATGGTAAACAAGGATAATGAGCATGAACAGGAAAAGTAAATAAATCTAGCAAGGGAAGTAACAAGAAGTACATCAGGGCATAGACTTAACACATGTTGAGTTGAGAACATGGTACTACCTAGCATGCCTATCTGTTCACTACTCACCAGTGAATTTACTATGATAAAACAAAGGAAAAGGTAACAATTTCTAGCGTAAGCTAGATAAAACATACATGAATTGTCTAGCGTAACACCAAACTAGTAACTAAAGGATACAAATTCTTACCAAACTAAATATCTTGAAGTAATCAAACTTAACTGCCACTCTTCTAGGATTAAGAGGTACCAAGTTGGCAGTAACCTGAAAAGACAAACAGTAGTAAACCACGGCAGCACCATTTTTAGAGAACCAACACTAGTAGTAATAAGTAATAATACGAAATCAGCAATAATATGGAGAATGCTGTAGCTATTCGGAATATATTTGCAGGGGAAAAAGTACAATATAGCAGCTTTTCAAAGGAAAATGCTACATAATTTCACAAACAACAAAATATATGAAGATGTAGTTATGTAATTGCACATTGACACTAGAAACAGGTTTCAACTGGCATGGCGGATGGAGATAGCTGGCCGTGCTCTAGCAATTGTGATCCACTGATCCCTAGACCACCATGGAATTGAACATGTTACTAAAAAAAATCAGGCAAAACTTCACTACTGTAGTTGCTGTTTCATCTAACATGCCCCTTTAATTATCCAGAGTGCAAGTCAACGCCATACTTGCAAGAATTGTTTGTCCATAATAACACATCAGAAGGATCTCAGCAACGTGCCACACAAAAGCAGTAAAGCATAACATTCCCAAATAAAAACTCATTGCTTCATAACAAAGAAAGGGATTGCAGAATGCAAAACAAAAAAAAAAAAAAAAGCTCTTGAAAGTGAAGGTGTACTGCAACAAAATCTGGTGAAAATTACCTGATTAAAGTAAGGACATGTTTCCATGTTTTGGGCTCTCAAAGTGTCGGCGTTGATTGCTTGGTAAATCTTCCCAAACGGCCTCAGATACTTTGGCCTCTGCAATATGAAGCGAGCAAATTTTGACATCCCCTTGAAAAGAAAAGTCTACCGTAGCTATTCTCTTGAGCATCAAAAAATGCTGAGGATCCGAACCCATCAGAAGCGGATGCATTGCCGAGGAAAGAAGGAAATGAACCTGTGGCTGCAGTATGCTCGTGGAGGTGGTGTAGAGAAGCTCCCATTTGCCGTTGAGGAGATCGGACTTGAGAGGCTCCTTCACCTGGTTCACCGCCTCCAGCTGCTGAACAATCTGCAGGCATAAAGAAAAGCCCGCTAGCTAAGCTCAATGCATCAACCATCAACCAATGCACGGGCCGTCCTCCGCAGGCTAGCGTCTGCGTCCGCACCTTCTCGACGCGCTCCTTGTCCTCGGGCGTGGCCTCGGCGCCGCGCTCGAGCGGCGCGATGGCGGCGAGGAGCTCCTCCTTGAGCCTCGCCGCCTTCTCGGCGTCCTTCTCCCCCTTATTCCCCGTGAGGAACGGCGGCAGGAAGGAGGAGAAGGACGATATGCCTGCTCTCCACCTGTCGCCGCGCCGCCGACTGCCCACGACGCCCGAGGCGAGCGCGAGGCCCGGCACTCTCCTCCTGCGTCCGCTGCTGCTGCGTCGCAACGACGCGGGGAGTTGGGCGGAGGCGGCGACGCTGGCGCTGGGGCTGGCGACCAGTGGGCGCGAGGAGCCGGGCGCGCACGGGACAGAGAGCGGGAGCGAGGCGGGGGCCATGGCAACGGCACCGCCGCACGGGGAGGCGAGCGGAGCGGAGGGAGAGATTGCGGTGGAAGTCGTGGGGGCTAGAGGAATGTGTCACGTTTTTTTGAGTGGCGGATAGAGCGCGCGGCGCCGGCGCGCCGGGTGAGGGTCTGCCCGCGCCCGCGGCCGGGGGAGCACGTCAGCACGTGGTGGTGTCCCGACTGTCCGTGCACCGCCGCCATGCCATCGAGCACGCTTCGGCGGTTCTGCCAGAGCACAGCACGGGATCGCAAATCTGACTGCAGGTTGGGACTGCCGGACTGAACACCGAGCAATGGCTTCAATCGAACGATCCAAAGCATATTTGTCAGAAACAAGAAAAAAAACAAGTCGATCATCAACAGGATAGCCATACCTGTTGATTCAAACACTAGGCAAAACCACCGTATGAACACGCCATTAAAGACACAGCCAGCCATAAAAATGAGACAACATGCTTCGATACGGTAAGAAATCTAGGCAATTGTAAGCTCAGTCTGCATCGTCTTGTCGGACAGCATTTGTATGCTGCAGTTATTCTAAATAATGTCACTTGCTCCAACACCACGGATTCTTATTACTGCCTCCGTTTTAAATTATAAGAGGTTTGATCCTTAATCCATATGGATGTTGATGTATCGGACACTTATACAAACCATATACATAAAACATTTTACATGAATCTAACGGAAGAATGGAACCCCTTTCCTAAAAAAAGACTAAAACCCCCTCCATACAATGAGCTACAAAATTGTTCCCAAAATCCAAAGCTCCTGAATGCAACTTACATTGGTGAAAGAACTCGAAGATGGCATTTCTTTAGAACATGTACAGTGCTATGGTGTTTAAAAAGGTGCTTAGAGAAAAAAAACGCTAAGCATCTGCATAAGCACTCTTTCTTTACAGTGAGAGCACCTATATATGCCGGTGTTTAACTAGGTTGTTATAGCTTAGCATTTGTTTAATCATTTTCCGTCCTACAGTGCAGCAGGTGCCTGCGCATCCACAGCTCCTGCTCGCCTTGTGCCTTGCTGTTTCATCCTGCCAGGTGCATGCAAGGAGTTAAATCGTCCGCGGAAGCCTCGCGTCAAAGCGCCGGGGATACAAAACGGTCTCAACTCCGGACGAAGCGCCGGGGCTAATCTAAGCAGCCGGACTCTCCGCTAAGCGTCGCTCGCGTTGGGTTTAAAAAAAAACCGGGTTTCTTTCCGTAAGCACCGATCTCAGGCACCGCGTTGTACATGCTCTTATAGGCCACAGCCAATATTGTTAAGATAGTAATTCTAGGTCGAATCGAAGGATGTTTATAGGTAAACAAAATCGAAAGCAATAAACCATAAACATTAACATCATAAAAAGATAGATTCTGGTAATTGCTAAAATCATATAATCAAATCCTTTCTCTAATCGTAGTAAGTCGTATAAATATAAAAAAAATCGAGATTTTAACAACCATTCAACGCTCATAACAGCAAGTGTGGGCGACAACTGACAACCGGTGCTTTTCTGTCACGTGATCTATACGTGGTTCCCGAACGAGGGATGAAAACAGAGATATCATCGACAGTCCTCTATTTAAGCATATGAAACAATTGGGATCAGCGGCAGGTGGTGGAAAAATCCTCAGAACACTAGCTTAAGTTAAAAGCAACTCATTAGGAGCAGGCTGAACTCCTTGCATCAAGCACAGGTAGGGCATCTGAGGGACACCAAAACAATGAACCATAAATGTAAATACGAATGTAACCATCATTTAATTAGCATCGATTCATATAATCTATTTCACGGCCTTGCAGCAGCTGATTGTTTCCCCAGGATTCGTCTGTGCCAGCATCAAAGCTCAAACGAGATATTGTGGCGTAAGTGATGGAAAAAAAAAGGAAGAAGCAGAACTTAAATACATGGCGGCAATGCGATTTATTCGTCCTGGGAGGCGGGTGACTTCTTCTTGGCAACTGAAGCCCTCTTTCCCTTGAGAGTCCGGCAGTTGTTCTTCGTCCTCTGGCCACGAACTGGGAGTCCAAGCTTGTGCCGGATGCCCCTGTAGCACCTGATCTCCTTCAACCTCTCAATAGCCACACGGTTGAAACGTTTCTGTAAAGCATACCAAAAAAGAGTGTGCCAATGCTAAGTATTTTCACTCCCTTTGAATCCAAATAAGTATGAAATTAAACAATCAGGGATGGTCTATGATTTAAGTGAAATGGGGTACACAGGTTTGTAGAATGAACTTCAAGCCTTCGATACTTCAAAGAATCATCGATATGCTAATTAGGGCAACCATAGATGTCACTAATTATCATAAAGAACTAAATCAAAGAACTGCAGTGTTGAATTAGCAAAAAAGCCAGGGACATTACAAGGTCTCCCTCAATCATGTACTTGCCGACCTCCTTACGGAGGGTGATGACCTCCTCCTCAGAGAGGTCCTTGGTGATCTTATTATCGAAATTGAGGTCCAAAAGAATCTGACGCGAGCGTGACCTCCCAATGCCATGGATGTACTGCAGCGAGTACTCCACCCTCTTGTGGTTTGGAATCTCAACACCACCGATACGGATGCACTCGATCCGCAGGCCGCCGTGACCGATCCCTCCCTTCTGTCAGGTCCCCAGCAAACAGAAACGATCAAAACCACAAATAAACCAACAACATGAACCTGGGTATGAAGGCTCATCGGTATGAGAATAGATGAACAATATGTCAAAGTATACGCTAGTGTGCTTGTATTGAGGCTGTGCACACAATGCAACAGCTTATACTTTGACACAATAAATAACAACGTTTATCAGGTCCACATCAATATTTCAATTAAAAAAGAACCACATTTTTCTTTGCTATCAGAATCTGACATATACATCGGTGTACCATGAAACATTAGTAAATGTGATAAGGTGACTCATATGCATGAATCAGCATAAACACTATTCCTTGTTGGGCCTTCTAGTGAGCATGGTCTACCATTGTGGCGAGAATTCTCAATTCACAAACCCTATTATTGCAGATTGTACACATAAGCCATTACTGCACACCAAGCTACCCCTAGCTCATTATCCCATTTCGTTCCAAGTATATGTATAAGGTTAAAACACAAGAATCGAGCCTCCCAACACGCGACGCAGGTGCCAAGTTGCAGCGTGTGAACACATATACGAGCAAATGGTCGCGACGGGATGGCAGGAGGGGTTGAAAGGAGAATACGGCACTAACCTTGGAAGCAGGGAAGGATACGGAGGAGCTGCGGCCCCGGGTGGAGACAGGGGCAGATCTATACTGATTCCTGTGTATTCCCAGGAATACCCAACAATTTGAGTCAAGAACACAACAGATACACCAAATTTTGCAATCGACTTCCTTAGAAGCAAAGATCAGGAAAAGAGAACAGAGATGCGAGGAGGAACTGCTCACCGATGCGGTGGCCGCGGAGATGCAAGGGGAGCGGGGGAGCGGACGCAGGGAGGCGGCCGGAAATGCAAGGGGAGCGGCATCGCTTCTTGTTCAACCAGGCTGGGTGCCTTGGGTGGGCGGTGTGTGGAAACTAGTAGGACAAGGATAGGATAGGATGGATAGGCACTAGGCAGGGCGGAGCGTGCGTGAGTACTATATGTTAAGCTGGATGTAGAGCATGGACATGTGAGCACTCACTGGACTGAAACACGATGGAGATCTTGCGCTGCTCGAAAACGCGAGCGATCTCGACGCCAACGATTTAAAAAAATATAGAACTGAAAATTGACTAAGCAGATCCTAACTTGCTAAGCCTTTGCTGCTGGATGCTTAAAGAGCTCGATCTTAGTAGAATTGAAGAAATCCTAGTGGCTAGTAAAAATAGCGGTTTATGACCGCACGCAGGTGCGATCTGAGTTTAGAGGTTGCTCGGAGCACACTAGTTTCTTTTGCAATTGGAACAGAGCAAACGAAAATCTACCACTTTTCTAGAGATTAGACGATTCGTTTGCATCGTACAATATGATATGGCACAAAGTGTTCTAAGATGACAATCTATTTTCTTCAAAATAGGGATAAACATATATCCCACTTTCTAAATATGGAATAAATCTTATCACATCATTTCTATCTCTGCCGCACTCCTATTCCAATATCCAAACATCACTTAAAAATAATAAATTAAAATAGTAAAATAGCATGAAAAATTAAGATACCAATATTTTAAATAGTATTTTGATGAAGCTCATGACTACGGAGGCAATTTTGCAAAACCGTTTTCAAAGTTCTAAATAATTAATTTTACTATTTATTTTACCGATATACGATAGCCACCTATCGAAACCACAATCTAGATGTTTCTAAATGTGCTGACTTTTGAGATCAACAACTATAGGGGTGGCAGTCTCCCATGCGGTCCCTCTGCGTGATAAGCTATCATTATCGTATCTACAATCAAATGGAGCCTCTTTCTTTTCATTATTTTTCTTTATTTTTACCATTTGGTTTCTCATATTTATCGATATGTTCTTTTGTTTTCTATATATTTATCTATATATTTCGAGGGGTTAATTCTGAAATTAAGACGGATGGCATACACCATATTTTGTCGGATTGATCACTGCTTTCTACCTTTGCGAGCGCTTGATTTTTTTGCGGGTAAAGAGAGATTTATATTAGCTGGCCAAACTGTCCATACAATCCGTGGTAATAAGGTCCCTGACACACGCAGGCGCCTGACCTAGCCACGTAGCTGTGTGCGTATTTTGCCTAGCTAATTGAGCTAACTCATGTGCTACAAAGTTGTTCTCTCTCTTGACCTTGGAGATCCTCCAAACAGGGAGGCTCCTACCTAACTCACGTGCTTCCGCAATTAGAAAACAGAGGTCCGATCTATCCTCACTATGAGCCCGTAGTGCCTCTACCATCTGTGCACAGTCAGATTCTAGAATCACTGGTTCATGGCACCACTGTGAGGCTAGTCGAAGACCTTCCAGACAGGCCTGGGCTTCTGCTTCCTTAGCACTGGCGCAATCGAAGAGCACTCTCCATGCTGTGAAGATGACAGAGCCCTCCGTGTCTCTCGCCACAACGCCAGCCCCAGCCGTCCCTGTCTGTTCGACGAAAGCACCGTCAACGTTCACTTTGATCCACCCATCTTCTGGTTTCTGCCACCCCCTTCTCGTGGTCACACTTGCCGTGTCATCCCTGCGACCACGGCCATCATCGCTGCGACCACCGAGTGGCCTCGCCGGCTTCTTCCCCTTCCCCTCGACGACCGTCATTGGCTTGTAATCCTGTGCGACCAGAGCATACATGTTAAGTAGAAACTGAACTGAGTCAGATATACTCACCGATGCTGCTCCATGCATTATATTATTGTGCCTTGTCCACGCTTGCCATAACAGGAGCTTCACTTGGTCACTTTGGTCTATTCCACATTTATCTAGCAATAAGAGTAGCCAATCCGGTCCTGTGTAATGCCATTGATCCTCGTTTGGCAGCCGCCAATGTTGCCTCATAGCCTCCCGTAGATCCATCGCTGCCTGGCAAGAAACCGTAGCATGGTAACTGTTTTCCGTGGCTACGCCACAGATTAAGCACTTGCTGTCTGGTTCGAGAGTTCTTGCCCATTTATTGAGTCTAGTTGGCAGTATGTTTTTGCACAATTTCCAGGTAAACACCTTCACCTTCGGCGGAACCTTACCCTTCCAGACTTTTGCCCAAAGTGCTCTCTCACCGGACGGGACCGAACTAGAAGCAGTTTCGGCGTCCAGGTTTTTTAACTTCATAGCGAGATTATAAGCACTACGAACTGTGAAAATACCAGTCCGCTCCCCATGCCATGCAATAAAATCATCCATCCTCCTTGCTGGAATTTTAATTCTCTGAATTACCTCTCTGTCTGCTTCATTGAAATAGCGCAATAACTTATCACGATCCCAACCAGTACCTTGCGAGTTTAACAAATCAGACACCCAGTGGAGCCTGCACCTGCCCCGTCGAGATGAGACCTTCAGCGTCACTTCCCGAGGTATCCATGGATCCCTCCAGATCCTGACTTGTGAGCCATCACCGATTCTCCATATTATGCCCTTCTTCAGCAGCTCAAGCCCATGAAGTACTGATTGCCAGGTCGCAGATGCATTCGCACTCTTTACTGAATCAAGTATGGAGCACCTTGGAAAATATTTAGCCTTCAGTAACTTTGCACATAGGGAGTTCGGCTTCTCAATCAGTCTCCAAGCTTGTCTTGCCAGCATAGCCTGGTTAAAGAGCCTCATATCCTTGAATCCCAAACCTCCCTGGTTTTCCTTGAGTAATAATTCTTCCCATGCTATCCATGCTGTTTTCCTCTTTCCCTTCTCACTACCCCACCAGAAATTCCTGATTATACTTGTCAGATCATCACAAACGGAGAGAGGCAACTTAAAAACTCCCATAATATACGTTGGCAAAGCTTGGGCCACACTTTTGATTAGTACCTCCTTGGCAGCCGCCGATAAGTGTTTTTCCGTATACGCTGATAGTCTTTTCTGAAGTTTTTCTCTCAACGGTTGGAACTGCACCCCCTTCATGCGACCAGATGGGGTGGAGAGCCCTAAATATTTTGGTTCAAAGGCGTCCAGCTCCACTCTTAAGATTCTCTTGACCTGATCCTGCTCTGTAGTGTCATCTTTCCGTTTGAATAAGATCGAGCACTTTGCGCGATTAATCAGCTGGCCCGTGCCTCTTTCATAATCTTGTACGATCTCGCGAACCTGATGTGCCTGATGCTGGTCTGCTTTAAAGAATAGTATAGTGTCATCAGCAAATAAAAGGTGCGAGACGCCCGGGGCTCGTCGGCAAATTTTCATCTCCTGTAACGCTCCATGCTGAACTCTATCCTGTATAAGAGCAGACAATCCATCAGCTACAAAGAGAAAAAGATACGGCGATAATGGATCACCTTGACGAAGACCACGAGTTGGGGTAAAAGATGGTGTCAAGACACCGTTGAAGCTCACGGAGTACCGCACGGACATCACACAGGCCATGATCCGTTGTACCCATTCACATTGAAAGCCCAGCTTCAGAAGAACACTTTTTAGGAACCCCCAATCAACCCGGTCATACGCCTTGGATAAATCCAATTTATACGCGCAGTAGTCTCCTCTCCCATCTGTATTGTTTTGGATTGCATGAATACATTCAAAAGCAATGAGTGCATTATCAGTAATCATTCTCCCAGGAATAAAGGCGCTCTGATTCGGTGAAATGATGCCATCCAGAAGTGGCCGGAGTCTATTCACCAGGCATTTAGAGACCACCTTGTATAACACATTACACAGACTGATAGGACGAAAATCTTTTAAAGTCTCTGGGAAGGCCAGCTTAGGGATGAGCACAATTTTTGTTTCATTAATACCATCTGGCATAATTCCAGTTTCAAAAAATTTTTGTATCGCCTCTATTACCTCCTTCCTTAGCATCACCCAATTGCGTTGGAAGAAACGAGCAGGCAGGCCGTCTGATCCAGGCGCCTTTAGAGGGCCGATCTGGTGCAACGCATCACCAATCTCCTCATCACTATACGGCTTCATTAGCCCTTTATTCATCTCCTCCGTTATGCATTGTTGGAACAGGCTTACTACTCCTTCAAAATTAATACTTTGATCAGCAGTAAAAAGAGTAGTAAAATAGTCGGTTACCATAGACCCCATCTCCCCTTGGTCTGAACACCAGCTCCCGTCCTCCCTTTTCAATTTCTTGATTCTATTCTTTTTAGCACGCCACATAGCTTTCCTATGGAAGAAATTTGTATTTCTATCCCCCTCTTTTAACCATGATATGCGCGACCTTTGCAGCCACATCATCTCCTCCCTGTATAAGATTTCATTCAGCTGCTTCACTTTAAAACATATAGCTGCTCTATTTCCCACCGGATCCTCCCATTCTAAATCATCAAGCTCTTTCCTAAGCTTTTCAATTTCTTTATTCACACGCCCGAACTTCTCCCTGCTCCAAATCCTGAGCGCAGAAGCTACTTGTTTCAGATTCTCCGCTAGACCACCCAGGTCACTCCCTGGATTCCTACGAGCCCAAGCTTTTTCAATTTCCACCCCCAAATTTTCATCTCTTTCCCACATAATTTCATATCTAAAATCTGGGTTAGCCCTCAAAGACTCCCGCTGCTTGTTTTGGCGCAGCACTAGAACCTTATGATCCGAGCAAGCAGAATTCACATGGGTGATGGATGCATTAGGGAAGGACGTAGACCAAGCTGCATTAGCTACCCCCCTGTCCAACCGAACCCGAACATTTCGCCTCCCACTTTGATTATTATTATAGGTCCAAGGCAAACCCGAGAAGCCCAGATCATGAAGATCACAGTGGCTAAGCACTTCTCTAAAATCTAGCATCTGTCGTTCCGGTCTAGGAGTTTCAGAGAAGTGTTCAAACTGCCACATAGCCTCGTTAAAATCCCCAAACACAAGCCAAGGCCCCTCCCAGATGTCAAATAAATTCCGCAAAGTATCCCACATGGCTCTCCTATTTTCTACCCGAGGTTCGCCATACACAAACGTTGCCCGCCAGGCCGGCTGGTCAGGGCACTCCTTTATTAAAACATCAATGAAACGTTCACTTTGTCCTAACAAAGTAACTGAAACAGAATCATCCCAAAAAAGAGCAATACCACCACTAAGACCATTACTGCCTACAGCTAAAGAATTACGTAAACCTAGACGCCACACAAGATTTCGCGCCCGAGCGGCGTTCATCCTGGTTTCCGACAAAAAAACCAACTGGGGGTGATACAAGCGGACGAAGCCGCTAAGCTCTCGAACTGTACGGGAGTTCCCCAGCCCCCGACAGTTCCAGGCGATGGCATTCATTGCTCCTGACGGGGCTCGTCATGAGCTCCCGTCAGGTTTTCGTCATCTTGATTCAGCTTCGCCCTCTTAACTGGAGATTCACCGTCTTTGCTCGCTGGACCTGTATTCTTAGGGAACAGTACCTCCTCTTGCTTGGTCGCCCTATCATTCATCCAGGTCCCCCCCGCACGCATAGAATCAGCTAGCCCAGCAAGTTGCAGTTCGCGGATTGAGTCCGCAATGCCATCCTTCACCATCCTGCGCCCCTTCTTGTTCTTATCAATATCCTTCACAATGCGGAAGCTTTTCTTGGCAGCCTTCCCCATTTTCTGCACACCTTCCTGCATCGTCCCCTGCCACCCCTGCTGTATATCCATAGCAACCTTTCTGGCAGCCATCTCCCCACCTTCCTCCACCGGACTAGTCTGTTGTGAGCCATCACTTGTATCAACAAAGGAGTCTAGCCCCGAGACTCTTCCTTTTCCCTCCGACAGCAAAGAGTCTGGCTTCTCATTGAGGTTTAGCTGCGCCTCCTCCACAGCCATATTACTCACTCCCTTCACCAGCTCCTTCTCCATCATTTGTGGTATACTCCCCGTCGACTCACCTGCTTTCTCCTCATCTCCAACCTCCTTGCTTTTCCTCTGTTCGCTAGCTGCCCCCATAGACACCTCCTTTGGCACATGCCTAGCCGGTGACCGTGAGTTACACGAACCCGATCTAGCTCTCTCCAACTGAGCACCACTGAAGTTGAGCGCTCTCTTTGGATTCTGCGTATTCGCAGGAACACTAAGGCGCCTCACAAGCTCCTTCTTGTATGGTGAGGCACGCAGGTCTGTGTTAAAATTGACACCCTCGGCCCTCCTATCACCATCTGGGCAGTCCCGTGCCGCGTGCCCGATACGCCCACAACTGAAGCAAAAATACGGGAGGTTCTCATATCTCACCACGAAGCTCATGACTCCCTTTCCTTTCACCTTGATCTGTACCGTAGGCTTTAGAGCATCTTCCAGGGCAAACTTAACCCTAACTCTCTTGAAGTCTAAAATACTCTCGCCCACTTCCATCACCTCTCCTATATTCGAGGCTAAAGCTCGCACAAAGCCCGTGGTTAGCATTCCCAACGGGATATCATAAATCCGAAGCCACATAGGAATGGCCTCGATCTGTATCTCCGACAGCCGGTATGCACCATCGTAAGGAACCACAATCAGTGCATCGCCCCTATACCTCCAAGGGCCTCCATTGGTGACAAACCTGAAGCTACTCTCCTCCTCAAATTCAATGAGAAATTTGTTGTCGCCAATGACCCTCACAGCCGCCGGCGTTCTCAAGCCCCATGCCACACTCATCTCAGCAAACATGCCTTTGGCGCTGAAAAAATTCGAGGAGTAATACCTTGCTATGGCCGCCCATTTGCTGATCGCTACTTCACTCTCCTCGTCATCCCCAAACTCATAGCCCTCATCATCAACCTCTCCCCCTGCACCGCTCCCTGCCATGTGTGAGCCATGCAGGATCATCTCCTTCTCCCCCGGCACCCGCGACGCTTGCTGTTTTCCAACAGCCGCCACCGCAGCCATCGCAGCAAGATCCATTCTTCCATCACCACTCCCATCCTCCTCCATCACCTCCTTCCCCGGTCGCCTGCCTTCCATCGATCCCACCTGAAAGTTCTCCATCCTCTTGGCCTTCAATTCGTCCGACATCTCAGCCATCGCACACCACCGGCAGCCTAGGCATGTAAAGTGTTGGCTTCGGGTGGGCAACCTCCTCACCGGAGATCCCTTGTCACCCCCACTGCCACGAAACGAGACCAGGAGTCGGTGTAGTAGATGGGAACTAAGAGATGAGCACGACGAGGGGAAAACCCTAACTGTTGACCGGCGGCAGTAGATATAGAACTACCCCGGCGAGAGAAACCAGGATGATGGGCCCAGCTTGTTGCATAGATGAAGATCCTCTTCGTCTTGCCAAAAGGGAACTTTCGCCCACCAGAACCCTAGATGGGAACGGTGGCGATGAGAACCACGGGCGAGCGGCTCCCCAGCGAGCTGAGGCAGCCCCGCGAACGACACGCCGGCGACGCGCTAGACGTCCCGGTGACTAGGTCTGAAGGATCACGCGAGATGGCACCGGAGTTCCCTGGTCGCCATAAGTGTCAGTATCATATGACAACAGCAGTGTCAGTATCATATGACAACAGCTTGCGAGCGCTTGATGATTGGCTATATTGACGATCTTGTTGGGATATTTCTTTAAATGAACGGGTAGTTTGATTAGACAATGTATTTGGTTAAATGGGTAGGCATATACATACGCACACAACATCATCGGGATGGGCGAACGTTTGCCACTTCATACATAATAGAATGATTTGGGTTCAAGAAAGAGATGTTATATCGTTTTGTCTGTCAAAATCTGGCAAAACATGCCGCCTTGGACAGTCTGAGCCTTAGCTCTTGCTCCTACGCGCTCGCCTTCTGAACATTGAGCCTAACATAGTATGTTTTTTCAGTGCGGCCGAGGAGAGCAATGACTCTCTTCCTGGATCCCTATTGATGTCTCGCCAGCAACAACCGGATCTAGTAGGCTACGAGTAAATCTTCTTTGACAACGACCGCATGTAACTCAAACGATCAGATTCAGGCAAAAGATCCATCCTTCGCCTCATAATTCTTAACAATTCTAGGTGAAAATAGAAGCTTAATCTTTCATGTATTATGCCTTGGATACATTTAGCCCAAAAAAATCATATATTTTATTAATCTTTGATGGAATGGATGCAACATTAGATAATTTTTATGGAAGATTTCCTTCAAAACTTTCTCAAATTCAAAATGTTGTTTCAAATCTATTTTTAAAAAATTTCAAATCTTTGTATTGATGGACCTCAACAGTCTTCATAAAAATATCCTATACGTTCTCTAACATCTTTTCAAAGTCCCTTCCTTTTTCTCTCGCAATGTTTTTCTCTTCTTACTCTTTTCTTCTCCTTTTCTTTTATTCTCCCTTCGCCTTCTTGTCTAGCTAGCCACTAGGCCCACCAAGTCCAACAATGATTCTTCCTATTCTGTTCTCTTACCCTAGGCCTAGGACCACTCCTCCCCGAGATACATCCTCTATCCTCAAAAATAACTACAACTTAAGTTCAAAGCCTATCAAGCTAAATTAAAAAAATAAGCATACAATTGCAAGAGTATACTATATAATATAAAGAGAGCAATAGAAATGTAACTCCTAAGGATAACAGTGACTTAGTAGAGCCTTTGCAAAGACCTTTCTTCCTTGATCTGAGCAAAGATCAAGAAAAAAGTTTGCCCTTGCAAGGCCAAACTCTCATGTGGTTAACTTCGTGGATAGTTATGGATTTGCTCCACGTGCAAGCAAGGCTCCAGTGATCTCTCAAGGATCCTCTCCTATAATGTCTCTACTATGGTGAGCTTTGTGACAAAAAAACTGAAGATATCCCTCAAACTCACGCGCAAGATTGCAACCACTCCATACATAGAGGGTCATGCAAGACTTACAAGCCCCATATTTTTATAATCTTGGTGTCCTCTAACAATGAACTCAATGATGATAAGCCATATGTGGAAGCGAAGACCAAAGCTTTTCTATTATGTTGCTATTTGTGACTAGGGTGTTTGGATTGGACTAAACTCTGGTCCGTGTCACATCGGATGTTCGAACGCTAGTTAGAAGTATTAAACATGGTTTAATTAAAAAACTAATTACATATACTAGGACTAAACGGCGAGACGAATTTATTAAGCCTAATTAATGCATAATTAATGACTGTTACTGTAGCATCAAATTTGCTAATCATGTATTATTAGGCTTATAAATTCGTCTCGTCATTTAGTCCTCGTCTGTGTAATTAGTTTTATAATTAGACTATATTTAATACTTCTAACCCGCGTCTAAACATCCAATGTGATGGGGATAAAAATTTAGTCCGGTATCCAAACACCTCCTAAATCGTGACATGCAGGCCTGAGTTTCAGCCTCCTTTCATTGATCACCAAGTTTGCCCAGCCTTCTTTGGGCCCAAGAAGGCGGGCAGCCCATGAGTTCGGCCGGCCAGCCTTCGTGGGCCCTCCAATGGCCTATGTCTTGAATCTGTTCCATGAAGACCTAAGAAATATCTATCTCCACATACTTTTTTTTATTAATTCCAAGAAAAAACTACTTAAGAGAATATATATACAAAACGAGGTGAGAAAACACAGAAAATGGTGAAAACATTTTCCATCTGTCAGTTTTAGGTCTTTTCGAAACCTTTCCAATCCTTTCCAACCCATCTAGTGGGGCCATATTTTTGTTAGGTAAAAAATGGTATTGCGAAAACTCACTCTTTATCACTCTTTTATATGAGATAATATAAAAGGGCAAAACTGAGACTCTGAGAGTGATACAACAGACCGAGAACATAAAAGGGAAAATGGACTCGGTTCAGATAATTAGCATGCACAATGGTACAAGTGAACAAGTGACAGGTATAGCGTATACAGAGCAACAGCGAACACGAAACCAGCGGATACAGTGATAGCGTCATCTGGTATTAGAAAGCATTCAATGTTACATCTCTACATCTAGAATTCAATATAGGTATACAATATCAGAAAAAAAATAAAGGTGAAAAATGCTAATACATTTATAGAGCATCTGAAGAAAGTATGTAGATGCTCTGAGGTATCATTCGTATGTTCTCTTCCTTTTCAGGATTGTTGGAGCGACAGCAACAGACCCAATAAGGAATAGAACCACTAATGTCTTGAAGTCATACAACTCTCTAACCGATTTCAGATCGCCTAGGGCTCTACCAGCCTGCAGGATAATAACAGCAATTATTAGCAAGTAAGGACTTGTCGTTCAGAAGGAAAGAAAATGACAGAAAAGAGTCTAAAAAGCAAGGGAAAAGACCGTCAGGTATTTAAGATTTGTTATTTCAACATATAATGCACTAAAGTTTGGTCATACTAGACAATACAAATCTTGATGTAGCAGTAGTGTTTCCTGTTCAGACTCTCAAAGGAAAAGATTAAAAAAAAAGTCCACTGGAGATAACTTAGAGTTGAAGTTCAGGTAGTTTCTGGATCCAGGAAGCAGCCTTTTAAGCAATTAACAAAGTTAATTCTTTGCTAAGGCTAGTATAGGCTTTGAGACTAATTGCATGGGATAGCCAATATGGATAGTCTAACAAGGTTCCTACAGGTTAATTGGACTTAAGAACAGATATAGGCGAGTATAGGTGTTTCTTATTCAAAGTCCCAGTCACCAATGATGGTGTTTGCTCATCTAGCTTCCACTAAACCCAGAAATTTTCGAAGATACTAATTGTATTAAATGTTTGAAGCCATTAGCACAGACATGCTTAGGCAGTTCATGACACATGATTTTTTATCTCCGTTCATCAAACTTCAGCAAGAGAACAATGTCATAACATTTAGATCACTAAACATAACATGCTATCATATTGAGCACTCTAGATGCTTAACCACTCAAGTCTATTTTTCTCAAAATACTACAGTTAGAATTTGGTTAAGAACTTAAGATTACTGATTCAATATAAATACAAAACGGAGTCAAACAATAATACCACATCATCCGTTGTTATAGAAGAAGTTTACCTTCACTGTAATGTAAGATGCTGGGATAAGACCTACTAGTGTCGCAGCAAAGAAAATATGGAAAGGTATGTCAACAATCGGAGACGCCATATTTATGAATGTATTGGGTAAAGTGGGAGTTATTCTCAGAAAAAGCATATAGTTCAATAGTTTTTCTTTCCTCTTAGCAATCTGCATAAGAAACAACAATTTTGTTTTAGTACATGACTACATGTCATTTTGTATGAAATAAAGAAATGGCTATAGGTTTGCTATTTGTGGGAAGGATCCCAAGAAAATGTTAACCAACAGGCATAGCAGAAGATTACCTCTGACTGGAAATATCTCAGTTTTTCAGGCCACAACCAACTAACCAAGGGTCTGCCAATCAACTTGGAGACAAAGTAGCAAGATGATGCACCAGCTGTGGCAGTGAAAACGACCAAAATGCCACCTTTAATCACTCCAAAAAGAGCCCCGGCAAGTAAAGACATGAATATTGTTCCAGGGATCATGAATGTCTGCATGAAGATATATATTGAGCAATACCCCAATATAAAATTTGCTTGATAATCTCTTGCATAAACAGCGAGATTGTCTCTGCAAGTTTAGAGAGACTTATTAGCAAGCAGCAACATATATGTCACAGTCCCAAACTATATCCCATCATTTCATTGGTAACATACTCTACAAAGACTGCAGACATGAAAAATACTCCATATTCATCACTACGAATTTGAAGATAGCAATATTTTCTTGTTATTTTCCACTAACAGTAACAGAGTCTAGTAGAAAATCAATCAACTAAAGTAGTGCCGTTATGCACTAGTGCCTCTGGAGACAATATTCGAATCGTCATATTGGGTGCACAACAAAGCATAAGGAACCTGTACTGTACTTCAATATACACTATGGGTAAAATGGAAATATTTAGTTTATCTAACTCCATTGTTAAGGTATGTAGTCCAAAAACTCTAGATAACTGATTTGGTACTACTACAGAAGGATAGATAAAAGGCATTGTTCAGTGCTTATATATACATATTAACTAAACCCATATGTAACAAGTAGAGCCAAACACAAAAGTGGGTAACACCTTTTGTCTTGTGTGCATGATGGTAAATGTGAACTTTGAAAATTCGATACACAAGGCCAACATACTTGCAAACTACCCCTGCTAATTAAACTGTGAAGAATTATAGTGTCCCTGATTCCAGAGAAAATTTCGAGCAAGAAAGCTAGTCCATAACAATGGACCAGTATATATCGTACAGCCAGTGAGCTCTTAATCCTGCCTACTTTCTAACGAAACTTTTGACTTAGACCAAGTCCCATTGTTTCAGCCGCTACAACAAAAACAAGGAAAGCAACCCACTCTTGTCATCTCCGTTGAAACTAGTGACCAACATGATGTTTTTTTTCCCAAACAATTGTCTGAATCAATCTACCAAAACATGGCTCCGGTTTCGCTCGACTGCACGGCGTGTTCCTACTCGATCTCACTCATCACGAAAACTCACATCTCGATCAAGCTATTCTGATGTTGAAGAACATGTGACAATCCTCACAAAACGGCATCCCCAAAAGTTGCATTAGTAAAATCAACAGAAACCTTGCTTGCAGTACGATTTACACTAGGCGTCTCGGACACGAAACGGCTTCGATCCAGGTTAAAAGGCCGATCAGGGGAGACAAGGAGCAAGCGGACGGTGTAGTCTTACTTGAGAAGGCGGACGTCGGCGAGGCTGCGCGGGAGCCGGAGGATCTGTCCGAACTCGCCGCGCGGCGCGGTGAGGAAGACGCAGAAGATCCCGGCGGTGAAGAGCGCGAGCACGGCCGCGAACGCGAACGCCTCGGACCTCGTCAGCGCGGGGCGAGCCCCGGGGAGCTCCGGCTTTCCTTTCTTCGCGGCCGGCGAGTCGTCGTTGCCGGGTCCGGCGCCGGCGCCCGCCGCCTCGATGTCGCGCCGCGCGAATGGCATGGCCATAGCGGCGACGGCGGAGCGGGGGACGCGACGGGGAGTGAGCGGCGGCGGCGGCGGCTGCTGCTGCTGCTGCTGACGCCGGGGCTACGAGGCATGTCTCGGGGGCGGCCTCATGGGGTGGCGGACGACGACGCCGAAGACAGGAGAGGGGATGGCCGGTGGTGCGGTGCTGTGTTCTGTGCCGCGTCGTTGATTTTTGTTCGGTTTTTTTTTTTTTTCTATAGTTGTTTTTCGTTGCCGTGTTTGATCGGGGGTGCGATTGGTGGGGTGTGATGGGATCGTCGTTTGGCTAACTTATTGTGGGCTGGGCTGGAATAGGTCCGGGCTCTGTCCCGGGCTGGGCCTTGTGATGAGGACGACTTTGTTTGTAGTCCTAGGCTGGCACGAGACACGAGAAATTTTTTCATTTTTATATTTATTTAAATCGTTTTTTCAAAAATAATTCGGTATTTCATAAATTTGCAAAAGTAGCCGTATACCGCCGGCCCAATTGGCGGTTTTTAAAAACCGCTGGGCCGCCCGGCGATATAATGACGTGGCGGCTCACGGCCCGCCTCCTGGCAACGTTCCGCCGGATGGCCCGGCGGTTTTTAAAAATCGCCGAATGGGTCGGCGGTATTTAAAAAATTTCCCGCCATTAAGGCTGCGCAGTGTCGGCGGGATTAAAAACCGCCGGGCCATTCGGCTATATTTAAATAAAGCCGGATGGCCCGGCTTTATTTTTTTCCCAGCATTTTTTTAAATGTTTTATATTTTTTAATTTGTTTATAGGCCGGCTGGCTTTTTCCAATCATTTGGTTGATGCTGAAAGATAAGAATAAAAATTATTTTATATTTTTTCAATTTTTTTATAGAAGAATAATTCTAGTTTTTTTCATGACATAAATTTCACAGTTTACTCTTTTCTCAGTGCCATCTCAGGACATGGTTTGAGCTTTTGGTTGATACAAGAATATGCAGTATTTATGTAAAAAAGTCACAATAAATTGAGGGAAAAATAACACATGAAATTAAACCCAGCTTAAAGTTTTGCAGATAATAACCACAACATAGTACATGGTTTTTGGCATAGTTGATTCTACTACTACGGTACATCTTCAACATGCAATAACCAATGACTATGACCTAGATAACCTACCACAATTTTGCGGTTGGCATGTTGTGATAGTGCCTAAGCAGCTCTATGCATACACGCCTTAGGGAATTTAGAAGCTGGGTAAGGGATAGACCACATTCTGCTCAATGTCTAAGCATAATGTGCGGATGGGAAATGTGAGGATCCTCCTTCCTCGTAGAACCCATGCCCCCCAGATGGTGGTGACTTAGGGGGCCAGTCACTTCTCGGGTGGTATGGGCACTTGCAGAATGGATCTGGACACAACGGGTCATCCTCTAGGCTTACAACCAAAGGTGTCTTCTTGTCCTCATCTTCTTCCAGTGACTTAACCTTGCCCTCGAGCTCATGGATCCGGTCCTTGAGGTAACTGATGTACTCCTCAATGTGTTGATGGTTTGGAGGATCAACCCACTTAGCAAAGCGACAGTTTCCCATGTCATAGTAGTCCTGCAAAAAGCAAGTAATGTTAGAAACTCTGAAAATTGAATAAAATGGACGGTAAAAGTTACGCATACATAGCCATTGGGGCAGCGATAGAACCGACGGCCACCATCTATCCATGAATCGAACACTTGCACAACACAGTGCTCCCCATGGGCACACTTTGGCCACTCCTCCCTCCGGTCATCGTAAGGCCTAAGTCGCCGTGCACCCACGAAAGTGTGAATTCCCTCTAGAGGGAACTGCTCTAGTGGTGGCTCATACTCTTCAGGCCCAAAGGATCCTTCCCAGACAAAGTGGTGAGGTGGGTTTCCCCTCCTCCCACGGCCACGACCTCTCCCAGCTAGTGCTGCCATTTGTTGTTTGTGTAGTATGTGCAAGCCTGCATGTGTATTTATAGTCGTGCTCAGCTCACCTCATATGTGTATTGAAATGTTCTTGATACATCTGAAAAGGCTAGCAGGCAATGCTGCATCACTTCCATCTGAAAAGACTACTGAGTACTATCTGAAAAGGCTATCGGGCAATGTTCAATCACTTACATCTGAAAAGGCTACTTAGTACTATCTGAAAAGGCTATCGGGCAATGTTCCATCACTTCCATCTGAAAAGGCTATTGAGTAGTATCTGAAAAGCCTATCGGCCAATGTTGCATCACATCCATCTGAAAAGGGTGCTGCCTAAACCCTGAAAAGGCTACCGGGCAACGATGCATCACATCCATCTGCTGTGGCTAATGAGTATCTGAGTTGGCTATATTTAGAATCTGAAAGGCGTCATATACTGATAGATTTAATATGAGAAACAACGGATGCACATAAATGCAAAAGTACTGGTTGTCGTAATTTATAGCCGAGGACATCGTGCTATGGACCGGGTCCATGGCAAAGCTCGTGGGAGGACATGATGATGGGGACGACCCTCAGCATCATAAAGGTGGCACAGACGAAAGGAATCCGATGGCCGACTAAAGTGAATCCAATGCAAAAGAAACCGATGCACATAAATGCAAAAGTACTGGTCCATAATGTACAGTCACATCAAACTCATGCATGTCCACACAGCCTATGACAACACACTAGCTACGACCCCTCTTGCTCCTGCGTGCCGCTCACTGGGCAGCCCAAGTGTGGCGTGACCCGTGACTGAAGGGGTCGCGTGGCTGTCTCATACGTCGGGGAGGGGGACTATCGTGCACTGCCTCCTGGTCCTCTGACTGCTGAGTGGCCCGAGGGGGCACGTCGTGTAGCTGTGAGTAACCAAGCTTTTCCTGTGTAGGCGAGGCGAACAAGGACTGCGCCATCTGCTCTGCTACTCCTTGTGGACTGGGTGCCGCCTGGGCAGCTCCGTAGCTATCCTCTGGGGTTGTGCCAGCGGCATATCCTGCAGAAAAAAAACGCATGAATTCATATGACAGAGTATGAATATTATTCACGCGCACCGTTGCGAAGCCACGTACCCCAGTCAATGGGACGAGCCCGTGACGACCCCGCAGCCTATCTCATTAACCTTATTGACATTGTTTTCTACCACTTGTTCAACTATTGTGGCCTCATCATAGACATGTGTGGTTTGTGCTTCAACAATCACCTTCTCGTATGCTTGCACAAAAAGAACCAGAGGTAAACCACGCCGCAGGCTAACATCAACAAACCTCTTCCAGAAGGTGGTATTATCTATTGGAACTAATTCCCAATAAACAGGGGACGAGGTCCTGGTTGTTACTGCTGAAATGTGCAATTCACATTCATCAGCATCCAACTTGAAACACTTCATGAACCAGTTATACACCGAACGGAATGGCCTTTCAGTTGCTCTGTCAAGCCCTTTTGTCACTGACCTAAACCCACTCAAATCTACCCCAAACCGACCGTAACGTATCTCTCCTTGACCATAGTAAATCTGAAAGTATGTTTTTTCCGACATGACCTGAACAAATGTGACAATGCCAAAATCTATACTTAGTACATATGTAACTGCATATATATATACACACACATGTGATTTTACATAGATTTTACACTTATTGTAATTATTGAATATTTAATCTAAAGCGCGTTTCCTAAACATTCAATACAAATACTGTAAATTGACATGAAATTTTACTAAATAAAACTAATCTAGTGCTAATATTCACAGAAATATCACTAATAGTACCTTAACTACTATTAGTTTAGTCAACTCCCTAGCTATTACATGAAATGAGATAACTAATATCACCTAACCTAATATCATTAATATTACTAATATCAATAATATTACTAATATCACTAATATTACCTAAACTAATACAACTAATTGTACCTGAACCACTAATATTATTAACATTACATGAAATGACACACTACTACTAACTAAACTACTAATATTGCATGAATGCTTACCGCCGCCGGTCTCCGCCGCCCGCCCGCGCCGCCCGCCCGCCCGCGCCGCGCCGCCGCCCGAGCCGCCGCCGCCCCCGCCGCGCCGCCGCCCGAGCCGCCGCCGCCCGCTAGCCCGCCTCGCCGCAGCCCGCGCCGCCGTCCGCCGCCTCTGCGCCGCCGTCCGAGGAAGGAAAGACACCGGAGGACGAAGGAGCAAAGAGGGCCGCGGTTTTTTTTTAGGGGCCAAAGAACGCCGGCTGGGGCGGCGGTTTTTAAATACCGCCGTCTCAGTCGGCGGTTTTTAAAAACCGCCGGTCCAGCCGGCGTTTTTTATCTCCGGGCCCACCCACTACGCCACGCCCGGCAGCGCTGACAACATCACGCCGTCTGAAACGGCGGGTTTTAAAAACCGCCGGGCCGGCCGGCGGTATTTAAAAACCGCCGTTTCAGACGGCGGTATAAGGTTATTTTTGTAAATTTTCGAAACTTCCAAATATTTTTGCAAAAAACGATTTAAATAAATATAAAAATGAAAAAATTTCCGAGACACGACATTCGCGTCTCTGTGGGTTAAATTAGAGATGGTATAATAGCCATAGGTATCCGAAACCATATATTGAACGGATTTTACCCGATATAAAGGTGATTGTGGATAAATTCTTCACCTGTGGGTACTTTAATTGGCACAGTCCTCTATCTGTCGGTAGAGTGAGCATGAGGTGTGGTGCGTATATATACTACACATACCCATATATCCATGTGTAATTTATACCCACATCAATCATACATATAAAGCATAATAAACTGGGCCTAAGTAAGTGTATATTTGTCCAAAACATTAGTCAGCTTACTTGTTATATTATTAACTATTACCTATCTTTTATCTATGTATTATTTCTTTTTGTAATTTTATATGTATGTAGCGGGTATCTAATCAGATGTGGGTTACTTGTTAGGGATTTTTTACCCGTGTGGATAAGGATATAGAATGGATTTCATACCCGTTTATGGGTATTCGAGCGGGTATAGAAGGCATGTTCAGTTGGCGGGTAGTGGCGAGCTGCCGCTGTTATGGCATTTAGCTTCAACTAGACCCGCAGAGAGCCAATCGAATGGAGCCAATTTTTTTGGTGGGTATTGGAATGGAATAGAACTTTCCGACGAGTATATATCCGTTGCCATCTCTAAAAACAATATGTAGCCTTCATCATAGAAGAAAAAGACAAAAAAAAACATGCATTACAATTCCGAGATCCGGCGCCACCTAAACCTGATGGAGAATAACATAGGAAAGAAATATGCATGTTTTGACTAAACAGAGGAATAATAAGAAACATAAAGGAGGAAATAGGGAGAGAATTTGTTTGGAACAGAAAACATGAACACATAAATCACAAAAATCTTGTAATAATAAAACAATCCTTGAAACAGTAAAACTTTTTGGCAAATAGTTATTGACTTTGACATGCTGGTCCACGATGTATGGATTCAGTCTATCCTCATCCATCTACAATACGACCACAAAGGATTCGTCTTGTTCTCTTGCCCTCCGCTGGGATTCAGCAGCATTGGTGCTTCAAATGGTCGACGATGGCGACCAGCAATAGCAAGCAGCCATACGGGGAAGCAGAAAAAGCGTAAAAATGCGATATGTATGCGTTGGCAAAACAGAGTAAAGGGAAACAACACGAAAACGTAGGAACTGGTGTTTGGAACACAGAAACCGTGGCACAGGAATATGACTTTACTGTACATGAGACCAAGCCAAGGGGCCTACATGTCATTCAATGATATTTACAGTGTTGTCTTCTCCGATGTTCTTATCCACTCATCCATCATTCCATCCTCTCCGTTCACCATGTGCTTCCTCCCTCCTCTTCTTGCCAAACAAAATAGATCGATTCAGTCGCCATAGCAATCCCAACTACGAGCATGTGGAGCAGAGGATGAGGCAAGCTACAGCTACAGGCTTCAAGCGATTTGGTCGGAGCGCCGGCGGCCAGGCTGCGGCTAAAGACAATGACCAAGCTCGTATTTCATGGTGTAGATGCTTGGTTGCTTGCGGCTAATCCTCATTTTCCAAGCCAGTTAGCGGCTGTGTGCCTCGGCCTTCTGCGACGAAAGGCAAATCAGAGCGCCGAGTGGATTTTTTCATTCCTCTGGAATGACGAAGAGGCTATAGTGTTCCAAAGGAAAACGATGAGTTCTTTTCTATGTTCCAAACGCTATTCTTGTTTTCCTTTTCTAGGTTTTTAGTTTCCTTTGATTTTCCTATAAGAATCCTACGATTCAAACGCGGCCTCAAATTTTGAAGCACTCTCTCTCCTCCGTAATTGGATTCTCGCATGAGAGATTTTCCATCTGTCCATAGCCTCGAGTTTCAACGAAACTTTGTCAGACAGGATCTTTTGTTTCGTGAGTTTTGCGTTAGAGAGGGGGTTTTTTCCTAAAAAATTTAGGCTCACTCTAAGGGGTTGTTCGGCTGCTTTTCCAAACACTGTTTCGGCACTATTTAACAATGTTTTGCATTGTTCTGCATTGTAGATGACATGACACACAGAATGAGTATGATTTGAAGAAGGAGGATAGAAAAGCCCCCTCGAGACAGCCTTAGTAGAAACATTCCTTGCCCCTTCCCCTTGGAGATAGCCTTAGCAGGAACATTCCTTTGTTCCAAACGGTATGCAACGTAGGAATGTCCTTTTGGTTTTCCTGTGAAGATACTCCAATTCAAGGGCTTGTGTGGATTCGGCGCCATATGCGGATACGCCACTACCAACAGGAGGACATAGGGCCTTGATATGATACTGTAGAGCCGGCCCACCTGTAGGGGTTGGATTGTGATCTGATGAGGAGGATTGAGATCGGTCCCTGCCCATCATCAGAATCCTGAATCTCTCGCTCTTTTTTGGCCCATCATCCTGAATTCCTAGCTCATTCATGGGCTCATGGCTCACTGAACCATCATCAATCGATCACTGTTCAAGTTCCAGACCATCTGTCGCGATTATCCCAAACCTTTTACATAAACCTATACAGTTTGGTGTGGTGTCCCTCAATATGTTTTTGCTTGTCTGAACAAACTGACCGACGGAGAGCATTGCTGCGCTACCAGCCTACCATTGATATCACGCTGAAGAATACGGCCACCGTTCACAGATGTACGATGTAGTTGAATTTTTTTTCAAAACTTTAATTATTTATCTTGGTCAAAATAATTTGCTCAAACACATAAAAATATAAATCATACTCAAACTACATTTAGCAGTTAATAAAATAACAACAAAATAAATAATAAATGGATAAGACAATAATCAAAGATAAAAAAAAATCAACCGCATCATTCATTATTTTTGAACGGAGAGAGTAGCAACCAGCATCGACGAATGGCCATTGACCATTCATGATCTAATATCATTTTTGATCGCCTTTGTTGCACGAGACATCCTCCCTGATCCTGCCGAGTCGTCGAAGAAACGATCTGATCCAAAGCCGCACGCAGCATCGCAGTCTGGAGCGCCAGCCTCTCCTCCCGATCGTCCTCACCTGCCACCAAAATTACACGAGAGTAGTAAATCCCTGCACAGGCATGCATATACATATATCCACGGAAACAGTTATATGTATGCACCGACGTCGTCACCACCGGCGATGACGGGATGATCCGCCGCCTTCCATTTGCCCCACTCCAGCAACAACGGCGGGCCTCCTCTCTGCTGCTGCTGCTGCCGCCCTGCACGCCGTGCACGGCTCAGCTGCTGCGCGTACGCGAGGAGCAGCGACCGGCGGCTGTATCCGCCGGCCTGCTGCTGCATCATCGGCGCCGACGCCTTGGCGCGCGTGGTGGCCGCGGACGACGCGACATTGCCGGTGCGCCGGCGCCGGCGCGGCAGCTCCTCGTAGGTGGAGACGATCACCTTCGCATCGACGATCGACATCGATCGGCAGTTCGGCACTGAGATTTTGACATCCATGCACTAACTTCTGCATCGTTTGATGTGGTTGGTCGAGGAGGACAGATATAGGGCAAGGGCTCAGTTTATTGCGCGTGAGCGCGCGCGGTCTACGCGCGCTATTTATTTGTGCCTGCCTGGGAATGGCGAGTCGGGCCGGTTCCTGGTGTGGTGCATGGTGGGGATGATGGGTACGCCTGCGGCTGCGGGGCACAGTTCAGCTCGGTCGCTGTCGCCAGAGACTACGGAAGAGAGGTGTAGCTGTTCAACTTAATGGAGTCAATCTCCTCGCATAAGGAATCGTAGGTTAATACGAAAGTGACGTGCAAGGCAAGTAATAATGCAGGACTAAGGTTATGCACAGGATGATTTGATTAGCGTGGGAGAAAACTTAGCATCTCTTGATGAGTGGTCATCGGTGCGGGTAGTTTTATCGTAAGGAAGATCTTGGTTGACTCGTACCAGCTAGTACGATTATCCTCGGTATTTTTCACATTTAATTACTGTATCGTCACATTGCTGAAAAGAAGAAGAATCCAAGAAGAATGGACAAGTGACAACCCCTTGCAGGTTATGATCTCGGTCGGTAGACGACGACGGCATATATCTTCTCCCATATATGCCCTAGCTAGAAAATTGTTTGGTTGTTATTGCTAGCACTAAAACGTACAGTACGCACTGATTTTTGCAACATGGGTGTCCTGCTTTTCCCAAGCAAGGACGTGCTACTCGCGACCTGAATCTTTGAAGTTTGTTGGGAGCTTTGCTCATCACCGGGGAGTACGGTGCAGTACCATATCCAGCTAAGGTCGAAAATAAATTAAACACATGCTATAATTGAGGTAAACGTCGCAGGATCATTCACCACAGGAGTGGAGTGAGCTGGGTCTGACAGGAACGTCACAGGAATAATAAAGAACTCCGGGAGCCGATCGACCTGCCACGTGCGGCCACCTCGCTCGGTGCTAGCCGCCACGCCGTACTACCAGCAACCATCGTCACCGCATCGACAGAACAACAGACGGCGGCGGGAGGCGTGGGTTGGCTGCCGTTGGCGGGCCGCTCATGTCATGGACGCCCTCGCATCGTGCCAGCGTGGGTTCAGACGGGGCGCTGCCGCTGCCGCAGGTGCCAGCCAGGTGGGAACATATGCACGTCGCCGTCGAGGAAAGCACGCAAACAACGACGCGTCCGTGATCTCTAGCGAAGGTAACGCCGGAGAACGTTCAATACGGTTCCGTTGGTCGCTCTCTCTCTCTCTCTCTCATCTCAGCTCGCGCAACAAAATACAGTGGCGACTGCTGCAGTGGAACCGAGGGGATTTTCCAGATTATTGCGTGAACAGCTGATTTGCTTGTTGGTATTTAATTTTGTGAAGTTCATGCACCTCCACCAAGCTTCGTGTGAATTTCGTGGAGTTGCTGTATTGTCTATTCGTCCAGATTATTGTTTCGAGCGAGAACAGCAATCTCTTCCATTTCTTACAAGAAAGAATGCAACCACCGCACGAAATTCTCCGCACAATTAATTAAGCATGTGGTATCCAATTTCCCAGGCTGCTATGCTAGCTGATAAGATCATCAGAGTAACTAAGTACGGCCACTTGCGCGCTCAGCTGTGTAACGAAGCTAACACGGTACTCGGTACATACTCCAGCACAATCCCCACGTGATGTTTTCCGATCCAAAGGCTGAAGGGCTGCCTGCCTGGTCTGGGACTGGGAGTAGCCGAGCAGCGGCTGCTATCGCCGTCCCCATCCCCAAGCCCGGTACGTCCCAAATCTTCTTGCCTGCCTCACCGGCACCGGCCGCGGCCGCGGTGTGCACTGCTCAGTGCGCGGCCGGCGCCACAGCCGTTGTCAGCGCAGAGGATCAGGCGACGGCCCCCGTTCACACGCTCCCGCCCGGACACACAACACTGACCTGACAACCACGCCAACGGCAGCCATTTATTTACCCCGCCCCCTCACCGCTCTCCCTCGTCGTCGCAGTCAACCCGCGTCCGGCCAGGTCCTCCGCCACTTCCTTAAACCCACAGTCGGAACAGCGAGCCACCAGACTCCGTGTCTCTACCACCGGGCCCCGCGTACCTGTTAGGCCCACTGGCATGGACGCAGCTCGTGCCCGGCTGCCCGTCGACGGTAGGTTTCACTTCCCACCACGACGCCAAAGCCCCTCCCGCAAGCAGCCGAGCTCAGCAGCTCTTCCGGTCCCCCGCCTCTCCTCCTCCCCCCCAATCAATCCTTCCCCGATGCTGCGGCGCAACCGCTGCTGCGGAATCGAGTTCGAATCCCGACGCGCTCCCATGAGCGGCCTCATCAGGATCTAGGAGTGAGCGGCGCTCCTTGGATCCAGATGTTCTCGTGGGGCCGTAAGCAATCCTCCTCCGGCTCTCCCTCGTCGTCGTCCTCCTCCTCCGGCCGCCGCCGCGGCGGGGCTGACGCCTCCATGGACTCCAGCAGCCGCGGCGGCGGCGGGAGCGGGAGCGGGAGCCGCGGACGGAGCCCGCGCTTGGATCGCCGCAACGCCGCCAAGCGCATCGACTACGAGGTGGCCGCGGCCGCGGGGGCGTCCGCGCCGGTGGGCGTGTCCTGGTCCTCCTCCTCCTCCGCGGAGCAGCAGCGCTCGCCGGGGCTCCGCCCCTCGCGCTCGCTCGACCTTGCCCCCGGCGCGGACCTCCGCATCAGCGGCAGCGCGGAGGGGGAGGTCGACGAGCTCTGCCGCAGCCTCGGGCTCTCGGGGCCCGAGGAGTTCGCCATCCCCATCGACGCCTGGGAGGCGCGCAAGTCGCGCTCCAACTCTGACCTCCTCCCGCGCTCCCGCCTCGTCCCGCCCTCACCCGCTGACGAACTCTCGCCGGTCGCGCGCTCGGTCTCGGCGCCCGTGCCTGATGTTCAGCCCACGCTCTCCGTCCCTGCCCCCATTCCTGAGGAGCCGCTCCACTCTTCGTCCTCCACTTCCACCGCCACCGACTCGGCGGAGGAGCCTACCGCCGCGCCGGCGCCGGAGGAGTCCCCCAAGGCTGCCCCTACCGTAGCTGTTGTGGCTCCGGCTGCGGGTTTGCCCCTACCCTCTCCAAGGAGGGGAGGCGGGGAAGTAGGGATACGGGGCGTGCGGCCACCTTTACTCTCCCCGCCTCCGCCAATTACTGCGCTCGCTCCTCCGCCCGTGAGGAAGTCCTTTGTTGCTGATGACATGACTGGGTCGGCTTGGGACATTGTGCAGTCGTTTGCTCCCAGTGAAGAGCCAAGTGAATTGGGTGGGGCTCATGAACATGTGGACACTCGTCACATTTTGGACACAAAGGAAGAGAATGAGGTTGACAATGGGATGGCATCGGTGGAGGGGGAGCTTAAAGAGTTGAGAATAGGAGAGACATTTGAGGGGTTCACTGGTACATCTTCCTTGTCAACGACGAATGATGATGATGCCTCCAGTACAACTACTGAGGCCATGTTCATCATCTCACCAAATGGCAAGTTCAAGCGGAAGATTAAGTCATGGATGCGCGGCGCTCTTCTGGGAAGCGGCTCATTTGGGATGGTCTACGAGGGGATCAGTGAGTAAGTTCTGGTGCTTTTGAATACTTTGCGCTCTTGTTGTTTGCATTGTTACTTGCCAGTCATCCCAACAAATACGGCAACCTTTGGTCTAATATAGGTGTATCATAAAAATTTGCTGTTATTTAGCCTTTGTGCATGTTTATGGTTATTTGATGAAAGATAGACTTAGTCCAAATAGTCCCTTTTCAGTATGCTTGATACATTTTTTTCATTTGTCACTGAGTTTTCCTCCAGTAATGATTGTAGCCAATTATACATTAGTTTTTCGTCATTTATTTAATGTCATACTGTATTGAAAATTGAATTGAAGTTCCATAGTTCACCCAGGAAATCTGAATGTAGGTCGCAAAGATCCCTGTCATTGAATGAATAATAGATAGCATACTTCAAACTGACATGGTGACACCTTTTGAACAAAACTGAAGGTGTGGTTAACTCTTGATTCTGTAGTGACTCCTTTATGTTCAAAGCACTAACCTGAACTAGTAAGGATCGTCTACTTAACCCCCCTAGGTACAAACTTATCAAAACCAGTTAAGCGACCCCTTGCAGTGGTATTGGTGCTTGTTTTTGCCCAGTTGGTGCTCCACGCTGGTGCCTACTGCCACCACGGCACTGGGCCCGCCTGTCAGCCGGATGAAGATGTGGCTGGTCGAGGAGCGCTCACCTGGAAGCTCACAACGGCATCCAGCTGTGCAAAGTGGCTGCTCTTCACCTCGGTGTAGACCCGGGCGAAGTCTGGAGCAGTGGCACGTCCTTACAGCACCACACACTGAGGCAACGTTCTGTGTGCCAAGGGCGTCGCGTGACGCTGACATCTGCGGACCATACTCTCCTGCTCCATCTTGTGTGTAGCGAGCACTTGGCAGACCTCAACCACGCTGCCGACACTGAAGCTGAGGAGTAAGCCAAAGCCACTAGCTCTGAAGTTTATGGCTATGCTGATAGAAATCAGCATGATGATGAGGCCACTGGCCATCTCCCTGCTGCCTGGAGCGCTTGTTGGCGATGGTGTGGCACCGTAGTCACTACTAACTGGAAAAAACAACAAGCCAAGAAGTTTTTTTCCAAGTTAGCAGAATCATGGAATGGCGAAACATGGATGTCATGCGCTCATGTGACGGAAAGGGATCTACATACTTGGTTAAAGAATTTTCCAAGGACATTGCCAGTGCTCTGTACTACAACGAGATGAGCCAGATGATTGACTGGCACGGGCACACGGCAGGTTCACACAGAAAATATCGGCAGGCTCCAGACCTCCAGCCGCTGTCGGGACCCGGTGCTGCACAGACGCACTGTTCCTGCGAGCTGGAGACGGATGTGCTCACTGCTCAGCAAGCAGGAGGTATCGGACCAGCGAATGGAGCACGGGAAGGGGAAGGAAGGATGCCAGCCTTCCCGTTGCGCAAGCTCCCAGTGGAGGTTCGGGCTGTGTGCCAGCTCTGAAGGACAGACTGGCGGTGGTGCGGTCTGGTCACCACGGCACGAGCTGGGGAGTGGGGTGAGTGTAAGGGCTTGAAACGCCATGGCAGGTGGCGCCATTGGTAGCGATCTTCTGAGCATCTGGTTGGAGTTGGGGGAGAGGAGGAAGAGGATAAGCGGAGAACTATGAACCTGGCTGACAGGTGTGGCCCAGAGCCACAGTGGCAGCAGGTGCCAGCATTGACTGCCATCAGAGCAAAACTAGGCGCCAATGCCACTATATACTGTATATCATTCATACAATCATGCCACATCTCATCTTGCAAGTATGTTGTGCTGGTGCTAGTATAACATAGTACATATGCAGTGTCAACTTTACACTATAACTGGGTGGTGAGGTGAAAAAGAACCAGAGAGGATAAAATAGCATAGTAACATGGTTAAAGTCAAGCTATAGAATATATTTAGTGCCTTGTTCACTTTTTTGCTAATCTGGAGCTCTGGGCAAAATGAAGATAGGCTTTAGGGCGTAGGATTGGTTTCAGGAAATTGTAGCATGCAGATTGGTCAGGAACCATCTAATAAATACTCTCACAAGTCACTACAGATATTTATTGATCGCTTTCTAACCGTTTGCCATTAGTAACCTGCTAGTGCTACAGGCAACTTCATGGTAACTTGTCCTGAAAATAATCTTTGTAGTTGAAAATCTCAACCTTTTGAAGATGTAATTAACTGATTATCAATACATAGTCCACATACGATTTTCTTCAATGAAAAATACTTTAGGAAAGATTCTTAGGAGTGAGTGACAGTTACAGAGAAAATGTATTTCCCTTAATACCTGATTGAAGTAGTAAAAAACCACATGTAAAGTGTACTCTTCCTTTTTATTGTTCCATTTCTAAATAATTTAATTTATGCCCCTGCTGTTTGCAGTGAGGGTGCGTTTTTCGCCGTGAAGGAAGTATCTTTGCTTGACCAAGGAAGCAACGCCCAACAATCTATTCTTGCACTTGAACAGGTTATAGTTGCTGATTAATAATCTGATAAATCACCTGTTGTCTTTGAGACTACATTGGTAATACTTGTGTCCCACTCTAATTTTGAGTTTTGTGTTTTTCAGGAAATTGCACTCCTTAGTCAGTTTGAACATGAAAATATAGTCCAGTATTATGGAACTGACAAGGTACTCTGCTGTTCTTTTAATTTTGCTCATTTATGCATTTAGCTAAGAGATAATATAATTCATGCCTTAGTAATATTGATCAATTCATGTGATATGTTAATGTTTCGATGCAGGAAGAATCCAAACTGTATATTTTTATTGAGCTTGTCACACAAGGATCTCTTTCAACCCTCTATCAAAAGTATAAACTACGAGAATCACAAGTCTCTGCATACACAAGGCAGATTCTTAATGGGTTGGTTTACCTCCACGAACGAAATGTGGTCCATAGGTACAAAGCTGCCGTCATTTAATATTTGTTTGGGATAAGTTGGGGGTGTTTGGATCCAGAGGCTAAAATTTAGCCCACGTCACATCGAATGTTTCGGTGCTAGTTAGAAGTATTAAATATAATTTAATTAAAAAACTATTTACATAGTTGAGGACTAAACGGTGAGATAAATTTATTAAGTCTAATTAATCCATGATTAGCAAATGTGATGCTACATAACTAGTGTCCTCATCTGTAGCATCACATTTGCTAATCATGGATTAATTAAGCTTAATAAATTCGTCTTGCCGTTTAGTCCTTATCTGTGTAATTAGTTTTATAATTAGACTATATTTAATACTTCTAATTAGTGTCCAAACATTCGATGTGATGAGAGCTAAAATTTAGCCCGAGGATCCAAACGGGGCCTTAATGCTTGCAATGCTCTAGTGGTACCATCCCCAACAAAGAATAATGTAGGCAGGCAAAGTTGGGGTTTCAGCCATGTATACATTTCTGTTCTGAATGAATTGCATATCTGGGGGTGAGGTTGAGATGCAGAGGTAGCACTACACCGTAGAGTTTGTGTTGTGAACCCTTGAAGAGGCCATCTATCAGATGTAGGGTAGCCTTATTAGAGTCATGGCATGAGCGTCTGCGCAGATCACTCTCAGAATTCAGAATTTTGGGTAATCCAGATCAAGGACAATATTGAGTTCATTATTGGAACCTGGCAAAAGGCCACTTTTCTGGATCATTCATTGCTGTTAAGACTTATAAACAGACAGGCTACCTTGGTACTTATAACTGTGAAATAGTATAAAAGAAATAGTGCATTATCTTTCTTAAAGGTGCTCATTCTGCATGATCCTGTCATTTGAAGCAGTAATTTCATTCAGTTGAAACAATTGCTATGTATGCAGAGATATTAAATGCGCCAATATATTGGTCCATGCAAATGGATCAGTAAAGCTTGCAGATTTTGGATTGGCAAAGGAGGTTTGCCTTCATCCTTCTCAGTTATTTTCGTGTTGTCAATTTCAAAATGTCTTATGGTGGTAGTTTTCAATTTTCAGATGTCAAAAATTAATATGCTAAGATCATGCAAAGGAAGTGTTTACTGGATGGCACCTGAGGTAAAAGTTACACTTTGTGCCATTCTTGCAAAAGATATAAAACCAATTGCAAAGTTGCAAATACCCCTTAGCATTTCTTATTACTTTTGTGTGTCTACCATTCTTTGTTATGAAAATTATCCATTTTGATGTGGTATCCCTTGTGCAGAACTAACTCACCTTCTGATTTTCAGGTTATTAATCCTAAAAAGTTGTATGGGCCTTCAGCTGATATATGGAGCCTTGGCTGCACCGTGTTGGAAATGCTAACCCGGCAAATACCATTTCCTAATGTTGAGTGGGTATGTCTTGTTTTGACTCTTAGTTTATAGTTATATAATATTGATCTACACATCCTTTTCTTTTAAAAATGCAAGCTTAAATATTGTTTACTATGTTGGCCTTATCTGTTGTCTAGAATACAAACATTTGGAAATTAGGACAAATAAAAATTACATTCTCTATTAAACTTTACAATAAAGAAGCACTAGAGTGTCTAAGTTTCCTGTTTTTTCTTTTTTTGGAGGAGATATCCTTTTTCTGCCAAATAGTCGATTGGGAAAGTCATTGTTTATTTTCCTTGCAATCCAGTATTATTGTATCTCCTGTAATTTCTAAATGGAATGGCAACAACTGTATCCTTGTGGCTAAAAAGATTTATTGGACTTGATGCGGCCTTGGTCAAGGCCTTTGCTTGATTTTCGTGCACGTTGTGTGAGAATAGCACCTTTACCAGTGTGAGATACAATGTGCTGCTCTGCTAATATTGCTTTGTTACTTTTAGACAAATGCTTTCTTCATGATTGGAAGAGGGGAACAGCCTCCTATTCCCAACTACCTGTCAAAAGAGGCGCAAGATTTCATTGGTCAGTGTGTAAGAGTTGATCCAGACAACCGGCCTTCTGCCTCACAACTTTTGGACCACCCATTTGTTAACAGGCCGCTGCGAGCTTCATTTGAATCTTCATCCCCCCCTGCCCTCCGCTTATAGTTGTTCGAGAAGCCAATGCTAGGTCATGTACCGGTAAGTTTCTTCTTTCTATAAGAGAGACAATCAATCTTCCATGATCTCATCTTTTCAGTTTATTCACTTGATCAGTTTCCTCTGTGCTTTGCAGACCTCATGATTTCCACTCCTAGTGCCGGGAAGGAACTACACGGGCTTGTTTAGGTATAGTTTAGCATGAGCAGATAGTTGGATGGTGGTGGCATTCAGTATTGGAGGTGTACATTGTATTCTTTGGGTGTTCTTCATTAGGGAAAGGGTTTTCTTGAGGTAATTCGGTAGTTCTTTTTAACCCGTGGTAAGTAAAAAGGGGTAGAATTGCCTATGATAGTGATCTAGAGATAGCCGACCTTTGTAAATGATTGACATCTCTATTCTTTACAGTTTACACCATGGATTGTTGATCGAAAAGCTGGTAAATTTTTATAGTTTTCTGTCCGATGTTTCTTTTCGTACGCAGAACACAATTTTTTGCGTTAATTACAAAAGTTTGGACGTAGGACTCTAACATGGAGTAGGTCGTGAGGAAAGCGCAGATGTGCTCCGCCGTTCATTCATTCTACTAGAATGACTGCGCGCTTCTTGACGACCTACTGGCCATGTGGGGACGCAGAGATGAAGGCAAAGGCAACTGCAGAGGAATTAGGAATCGTGTGGCTAAACGAAGATCTAATCCTGCTAAAGAAAACACTGGAACATTGCCACTCTGAGTAAATGAAATAGAGTGGAGTCAGATTTACCACTCTGAACTTGTCGTTGAGCCTGAACCTCTTGTTCAATTGCGATTTTAAATTGAAACGTATCTATAGAAACCTTTACGCCGGTAGAGAATCTTTCGGTACTGTTGATCAACAGCTCCTTTCCCCCTCTTGCGTGCCTGTAGATCTACAGCTCACCGTGTGCTACCCGTCCGATCATCTTCCTCTTCGTTGGATGCCCGACACGCTCCTGGCCAGAGGCCGCGCCCTCGCCCGCGAACTCCCCCCAGGCGGCGCCTCCCACCCCGAGCGCGCACGTGTGCTGCCCGCCGCCCGGCTCTGCCTCGGCCCAGCGCGTCGCGACGGCCGACGGCCGCCGCCCGCCTCGAGAAGCACCCGCCCCCGCCCGGTGTCGCCGCTTCGCCCCCACGCCCTGGCCCCATGCCCGACGCCGCCCGGTCGTTTAATCTATTTTCCACCGCCGCCGGCCAGTTGGCCACCACTTCTTCTTCCTCTGTACTGCCTCTTCCTCACGCAAGGCAGTGGGAGCAGCTCCCAGCAGCCATAGCTGCGGGCCACCTTCCCCAAGGCGACCTCCCTGCTTCTCCCATGGCGCCGCCCCATCTCCCTGCCATACCCTACCTGTGCGCCGCTCCCTCCTCGGCGGCGAAGGCGAGCAGCAGCAGCACCTCCCTTCCTCCTCCATGGCGCTTCCACCTCCCGCTCCGGCAACACCAAGGCTGCTGGCCCCCTTCGCTCCTCCACACCGGCGGCCAACAGCATCTCCCCTTGGCGCCTCCAAGCAGTAGCAGCAAGCCGGCGCCCTCTCCTGCTCCAAGCGCCGCCGCCCCTCTCTAACTCCATGGCCGCCGACCACCATATCCATGGGCGCCACCCCCTCCGACAAGCAGGCAGCCGGCCGGTGCCCATCTCCTGCTCCTTAGTAATCAACAGCCACGGCGCCACAGCAGCAGCTCCCCCAAGGCACCCTCCATCCTCCTCACCGGCAGGATCCATCTAGCGTCGCCCCTGTTCCTGCGGTGAGCAGATCACCGCTGCCTGGTACGTGTTCGCCGGAATGCCTCAACTGCAAAACGCAGCAACAGAACCAATCTGCTCTGCTTTAGTGCCATCCTGCTCCAAAGGTGCTCGCCAAAATGCCTGAACCACGGCAGCAGCGCAGATTATCACTGAAATGCCTGAACGGTGAGTATTGCCCCTATTCAATTCTGCCTATGTCAATTATGTGCCAATCTCACTCCTTTTTGCGATGCTGAGGTTGACGATTGCCATGATGGTGACCATCGTGACGATAATGGCAACCCGAGCTGCGAGCCCGAGGACAATGTATTATGATTGATTACATGCCAAAAATGCTTAGGGTCCATAGAAAAGCCAGTGCGACGCAAGACTAGAGGCAACTTTCTGCCACGGCCCATGGTATTTATGAAGCCACTTCTCATTTATTTTGATAAACCTTACGATACTTATGCTACTAGCTACTGTTTGGATCTTAATTTGTAACACAAAATGAAGATGCGATTCGGTACTGAGATATTATTTTGGCAAATAGGCAAACAAATAATTCATCACTTTTACCTTTGTATGTTGTGAAATATAGGTTTTCTTGGTTCAGAGTTTTGATGTGAGTGCTTCCACCAGAGCCAAAGACCACAGCCTAAGATTACAGATTACTGCTGCAGGTTACAGCAAATGTCATATATGCAACATAGTTGTGCTCGATGGTAGGACTGAGAGTGTGCAAGGGTACCTCTTGCTCGATATTTCATATATGCTACTACCCAATAGATGCTTTGGTGCTTCCACATTTGCCTTCCGTCATCTAAAAAGTGCAGCCAAATTTTACAATATAGTTACTTCCTACTTTGTTTTGTTCCCGGCTCCATCATCCTTTGGTTCAGGTAGTTCCATTGTAATGTATAGAAGATGTCTCATTCCAGTACTTCTTATGTCGTAATTACAAAATGGTATAAAAATATGCGTGCTCGCCTTGAGCTCCCATGGATGACAGGATAAAGTGATAGATTGGTTTGTGCAGCTAGATGAAATAGGCTCACGTCAAAGTAAACTCTTTTCATTTCTAGAGAAGGATTGCATGTAAAATTGTCAAAAATCACATTTGTTACTACATGTACCCGTTCTTTAGTTCTACGCATATACTCGCACCAATTCTATCTAATGTGTTCCGATTTTTGGGTCCTATAGTCCGCGCTTCTAGCCCGCGCGAAGCGCGGGAGCACCCGCTAGTGAATGTAAGAAATGTATCTTTGCATTGATCATTGTATGGATTTTTATAATAAATGGAGAAGGGGTGCGTTGAACGGTTACCTATTCAGTGGAGGCAACTATCCGCACATCACCAAAAGACACATATATTGGATATATATTTAACTGACTAAAACAACCTTAGATCTCTAATCTTTCTCTTCACTGGGTGTCTCATCTTGAATAAGGTCAACGACTCAACGTGGAAGGCAAGTATAAAAATGTGCTTATAGCATTGACTGAACGGGGTATATAAAAAACGATTATAGTACCAATTTGAGTTATAGATATGTTAGTGTGGTTGTAGTTAATATGCCAGGGTATGGGGCATATATTCAACCAGAATTAAATTGACTGAAATGTAGAACATTTTGCTATACACTCAGTGCAAGTTTAAACATAGAACTATAGATAGGCATTGAACAAGAGTAAAATCCATTTTAGTCCTTAAACTTATCCCGCACTACCACCTAGGTCCATCAATTTTAAAAACACACATCTAGATCCACGATTTAATCCTAGTGCTCATCCACCATCCAAAACTGCCACCGGAACCAATTACTGCTTGCGTGGCATCCACCGTGTGCCAACGTGACCAAAAAAAACTTGCGAATACCCCCTAGCCTTCTTTCATTGCCACCATGCCCGGGCAGGGGCTCTGCAATGTGCAGTGCAGGAAGGCGCCGCCACCAGCATGTGCTACCGCTGCTGCTCCTACTGCTGCGTCGTTGACGTGGGCTGCAGCGGAGCTCGGCGCGTCCATGAACATGGTGGCCAGCCGTTGCTGCTGCAGTTTTCTGTGCAGGTCCTGGTTGATGGAGCTCAACGATTCGATGGATGATGAGATGCTGCTGCTCACCGCGCCGCCACCGTTCATCGCGTGGACGCTGCCGGAGACGTCCAACGCTCCCGATGGCCACTCCCCCGAACAGCACGTACTGGCCGACGGCTGGGGCACGGAGCCCTGGCAGCGACATCATTCCGACGGCGGCGCATGTCTGCTGGTAGTCGGTGGCTGCGGGGACGGCTCCAATCGGCGACAACGACGCCACAAGCGCTCCTCCTCCGGCACCAAGAAAGCCCAGCCTCGCCGCGAACGCCGCTTGATTGGCGGCCTCCACCGGCAGGTTGAGCTAGAGGTGCGAGGAGGCCGCCGCCGCCGCGGCCGCAGAGCGCGAGCGCTTGTTCTTGCTGCAGCCCCCGCGGACGGGCATGTTGTGGAGCGCGCCGCCCTTGGTCCAATACCTCTGGCAGTCTGGCACGTCTTGCAGAAGTCGCGTGGCTACGAGAGGCTGCAAGTAGTTGTAGTAGCAGCACTTTGTTGGGCGAGTCGCAGCGCGGGCATGGGCCACCTGAGCCCCTGCTCCGGTGGCAGGGGCGGAGGCGGCTGCTGCTGCGTGGCTGCAGAGGCGGCGCCGTGCCCCCGTCACCGTCAGCTGCACCGGTGGTAATCCCTTCCATACGTGTCCCGACTGCATCGTCCCCCGCTGCCATACTATTACCACCCCGCGCCGCGCGCAACAGCAGAAGCAACAGCAGCCTGCTGGACGTTGCAGCTACCAGCAGCTTGGCCGTCCTCCTAGCTTGCTTGCTAGGGGATGAGGATGACGACGAGACTAGCTTGTGGTATAGAGAGAAGGCGAGGGGGTATTCGTAAGTTTTGTAGCCACGTTGGCACACGGTGGACGCCACGCAGGCAACAATTGACCCCGCTGGCAGGATTTGGATGGTGGGTGAACACTAGGATTAGATCGTGCATCCGGATGTGCATTTTTAAAGTTGATAGACTTAAGTGGTAGGTGGCAGTGCAGGATAAGTTTAAGGACCAACGATGCATTTCGCTCTTGAACATACAATGTAATATATGAAAATAGTATCGTACTATCATTTAGATTTAATATGTAAATTTGCATAGATAATTTATATATGCGCAAAAAATACAAGTATATGTGTAATATGCCTTTTGAAATGTCATACGTAGACAACACCATAAAATGCTACCAAATTTTCTCATATTGGACTGTGAAACTATCTTTTTTTTTTTGGAACTTTTAGCTGCAAATAATAGAAATGCGATAAAGAGCTGTTGATTGTCCTTTTTTTGAATTTGATTTGAATAGTCGTTTCGTTTGTTTTTTATTTTTTGATTGAGACTTTGTTTTTGGAGCTCACCGTGGGAGAGAAACATATCGTTAGGGTATGAAACACGGGTACAGCGCGATAACGCAACCCCGTAAAGTAGCTTAACGATAACGATTAGCTCCCCCCGGCCACACGAAGTGGATGGCGTATCGAACGTCCACAGCTGCAGCCCGGTCTCTGTCGTCCCGAGTTTTGTCCCGCGAGGCCGGTACTCCTGTGTGCCGCACGCGCGTCGCGTCGCGGCACACGCCAAAACAGCCCCTCGGCTCGGACCGGGGAAACCAAACCGGGCGCTCTGCGGCCCCCGCCGTCTCGGCACGAGCAGGCTGCTGCACCCGCACTGCGCTACCGGCCACCGCACCGCCCGGGAAAATCCAATCATGTCCTCGTCATCCGCCGCGAGAAAAATCCGCGAGTGATAGATGCGCGCAGGTGCAGCAGCGCCGCGCTTATTCCGGCGCAGCACGCGACACGCGGCTGCCGCGTCGCCTCCACACCCCACGCACCCTCCACGGCCGGTGAAGTGGAGTGGCAGCAAACCGGCAGACCGAGGCCTCGGGAGCCGGAAGCCATGAGCGTGCACGCGGAGCGCGGCGGGGCGCACGAGGATCCGAGCTGGAGAGCCCTCGGGCGGCGCGCCGGCCGTGACGTGATAGTCGACGATCGAGAAGGAGGAGGAGGGGGGATGAGGAGGGCACAGCAGGGGCCGGTGCGCGTGGACGAGGCGTCCTCCGCGTCCGCCTTCCGCGAGCTCGACGACGCCTTCCTGCAGGTGAGCGCCCGGAGCTTTTGCTTCTCTGTGGACTGTGGTACGGTTGCCTTGGGGCTCTTGGGGAACCGGGGTTGGTAATGGAACAGTGATTGTGCTTGCTTCGAGCTCCGGCGCCGGCGGCCGGTTTAGCGGAGTGGCTGCTGCCACCGTGATTGGTGATGGACGTCGCTATGTATCCGCGGCAAGATTCTCGAGTGATTCTTGTGCCCTCAAGGCTCATGCGGCCTGTTCGGGTGCTCTTGATTCATAGGATTCCCACGCCAGATATTATAATAGAACTAACCCCTTGCTGATGAACTCGATTTTTTTAGTACTAATAAATAGTTAGAGGGGCAACCGTGGACTAAATAGTTGCCGACTGAATTCGTTGTCGTTATGGTTGCACTTGCACATGAGGTTCATTTTGGCTGGTTTGTGGCGTTTGGTCTCTGGACTGGCGAGTAGAGTAGAGTGCCTTCAGAGACCGCTCGTTTCCGCGGAGATTTTACCGCACCACGCCGCAGAAAGAAGCGCGAAGCTTCTGGACCGTCCATCAGCCGTATCGTACGACGCGGAATCAGCGCTGCTTCTGTTCTATCGCGGAGCGGGAATATTTCCGCTCAAACGAGCGGTCTCTCAGTACTAGGGGATGCTCGGCGCTGTGATTTCATACTCCAATATATATTTTAGTTTTCTTAAAAAAGTATTTGCATTCATGTGGTAAACTTAATTATACCTGATTATATATAGCTATATGCAGTCCATTGAATCTGTGAAGTTTTGTTAATAAAACAAAATACAGTCAAATGAGTTATAGCTAATTCAGGGTAAAACCGTGCATACTACCGGTGCGTATGGGCTGAGTACAACTTTGCACACAGATTGGTTTTGTATGGGCCCGCATAAATGAGGAACAGTCTACTCCAGCACATTTATTGGATGGTGGGTAGTGTACTTGAGTTGTGCATGATCAGTAGCATGTGCAGCACGACTCTTCAATTGCTATGGTTTAAAGCTACAATGCACTAGATTACAACTCAAAATTGAATTCTGAAATGTGCTTAAACGCTGGATATGCAGCCTAAACACCCTACAACTATTCTTAGGAAGCAGAGTTTTTGCTTTCTCCTTTATGCCTATACTATTCTTGATGTCTGATAATCATGCAGAACAAAGTTTTTGTTCCAAAACAAAATTTCTTACTATTTCTGCTTCTGTAAAATCAGAAGACACTCTTATCTGAATTTATTTAATTATCAGTATACTTTTATGTCTCTATTTATTTCCTTTTTTTTTCAGACACAAACAAAGATCTGGCTTGGGGAAGTTCTACATCTTAGGTTTGATGAAGACGTTTTAGTTGCAGACCTACTTGCTGATGGGGAATTACTGTAAGATCAGTTTCTCCACCAAGCCAACCTACATGCACAAAAGTACTTTATTGTGTGTGTGATATACATGTGGTGTAACTATCCAAGTCTTGGATCCCGCTAATTGATGCATTTTTGCTCATAGATAGTTTTGGCTCTTTCCAAATGCCTACTTCTTTAGCATTATGAAGTCGATGAACAGAAGAGAGAATCCCTAGGATAACTGGTTTCTGAAAGAGCAGAACTGTTTTATAATTAATTGTGTACTTATCATGGTTTTTAAGGCGTTAAGGCGAGCCATGGCGAGCGGGCACTGCCCGGACGCCTAGGCAGGGTAGGCGTCACCCTAGGCAACAAATTCCATGGCGACCAGGCACCGCCTGGACGCCTAGGGGTACTTATATCTCAATATATCAAGTTTACTAGTTTCAGTGCCCTGAGACTAGTTCTTGCTTGTATTTTGATGATATGCATTTGATATATTCTGCTCCCTTGTTATATTCATGCTGTAGGTTTCAAGTTTCCAAAATAATATGGAAAAGGCTACTGAGAAAGAACAGGGAACAGCTGAAACAATCAAAAGTGTATATTTATGAGAGGATATCCTTTGGCAGGAGCAATGGAAAATACATGCCCTATTCAAAAGTTGATTCCTTTCTAAAGGTATGGATCATTGCACTTTTTTCCGCTACATAGTTTAATTCTATTAATAAATTTTTGAGCGAAAGGTATCTTGATTTCAACTTGAAGTATGTTCAAGATTTTTAATCATGAAGTGCAATACTTTGGTAAAAGTAAACTGAAATGCATCCTTGGAAATTCAAATATATCTTTCCATCATAGGGACATGAGTGAAGCATTTTTCTACCATGAGTTCCATTGCTAGCAGCCAATCTGATGAATTTGATCTTTGTAAATCGTCTGTGGTGCTTGAGATGTTCTGTCAATATTTTGGGCATGAAGAATTCTAAAACACCAATACTGAATCTGCTATTGATGGTGTTTTGTATTCCCTAGTTTCTTGTGAGTTGCATGCGCTACTGATTACCTCCTCTCATCACAAATATAAGTGCACATAAGTTTGTCCTAAGTCATACTTTTCTAACTTTGATTGATTAGTGATATCTATAAAAATATATGACCTTAAATAAAGAGAATTATATATCTAAAAATAGTTTAAATAATGAATCTAGTGATGTCCATCTTGTGTGATAAATCTATATAAAATTTTAGATATTGATGATCAAAGTTAAAAATGTTTGACTTGGCCAAACAGATGGACTTATATTTGTGATCAGAGGAAGAAATACTGTTGCAATGGAATTGAAGAAGCATTAGGGCTTGTTCGGTTAATCCCCTCCCAAGTCCCAAAGGGATTGGAGTGATTGAATTGCAAGGGATTTAATCCCCTCCAAACCAAACAAGCCCTTAGGGAATAGCTACAGATTTGTTTATCTTATCTGTTTTGCATTGAACTTTAATAATTTTATTAGCTCTCAAGTCTGTCTACCTTTTGTGGCTCAACTGAAACTGGTGCAAATTTCCAGTAAAAAGTAGTAATTTATGTCTATCTGATTAAATCGTTTCTGTGATAGAATCATAGAATAGACGGCGGATCTTGCTTAATTTCCTACTTCTGAATGAAGCCAACTTTTGGGTGAACTATTCGGTGGCAAAACACCACAAAAGAAAAGAAAAGCAACAGTGCTAAGTTTGGGACCTGGTGAACTTTTAACCACAGAAAGAAAATGGGCCCCTCTTCTACCCACAGCTTAGAGCATTCAAGTTTTTTTGCCTATGCTACATTGACAACTTTGTCTGATACCTGAAGCTCAATGAGGTCGCATATACTTTACTGGATTGACATTACATTTCCTCTGAAAAGTTTGCTTGATAATTAATAATCTTTGTTCTTTTCAGATATGCCAAATCCTTGGGTTAGCTGGCATTGATCTATTTACACCTTCTGATGTGGTTGAAAAAAGAAATGTTCGGAAAGTCTGTATATGCATACGGTCGCTATCTAAAAAATCTCACATGATGCACCTAAATGTAAGTCCTAGGTTCTAACAATGCATATTCTAGAAATGCATCTTTTTTTTCAATGACTACCTACTGTTATAACTCCAGTCTACATGTTTCTGCTCTCTGGTAATAGGTGCCTGATTTTGATATAGTCACCTACACAATATCCATGCCCAACTATATTGTTGGGGGTATTTGTAGAAGTCTGGAGCAGCCACAATACAGCTCATCCGGGTCAAGTGGATACAGTCCTCATGCTGTTGGTTCTAAAGAATTACAACAACAGGCAAGCTCTTGGAAGGGTTGATTTTATTTTCCGCACCTTCTTAACATTTACTCATCTAATGAATATGTTTCACGGATAATATTTGACGGACAGAATGATCAGCACAGGGACACACATTATGACTCTGATGAAGCAGAAAGCAGGCTGTCTATTCTAGAACCTGAGGACTCAGTTGATGAAGATAGTTTTGCAGCCGTGCATTTACAATTAACCGATGTTCCCAAGGAAGAAAGTGAAGGCGGTGGAGAAAATGGACATGACATGCATGAAGAAAAATCTCTAGCTGAATCAGTGGGATCACTTGACTTTGATGTTATGGGTTCTGAGTCCTTAGATTCAACTCCTCTAATTCGTAGTAAAGAATCTTGGTATACTCATTCTGCAACCGATCAATGTTCAAGAACTGGAACCACTAAATATTCATTAAGTTCAGAAGAGTTGGATTCTGTAAGCAGTCATTTGGCATTTCACAACAGCAAGAATGATTCAGAGTTGAACAATCATCCTGCCGCAGATTCGGAAATGATTTGTAATGCAGGTGTCAAGTCTCAAGATCATTCTATTCATGGGGGTGGTCAAACACTAACTGATGCTGACCATCCAATAAAGGAGAGTGCTAATCTCCAAAAGGACACTGGCACAATCATTCAACATTGTGATGTTATTGCCTGTGATAGGGATAGGGAGTCTGTGTGTTCAAGCTTCGAAGAGCCGAGATATGTATTAAATGGCGAGTCATCTGACTTGAGCTCTGAATCATACTCAGGACTGACCGCAACTCGTAATACAGGCGACAAATTGCCAATGGTTTCTGAAGATGTGGTGAATAATGTAGAGCCAAGTATAATTGGGGTGATAAATGATAGAATGATTCAAGAGCTAAATCCGGAATCCTGCACTACGAATCAAATGGTAACTCCTGAAACACTGAGGTTTACCTTGCCACTCTTATAATTATGTCTCATGCATATAAAGGCATTCCAAACGTTCCTCTGCCATGCAGGATGGTTCCCAATCTGCTGATAAACAAGTGGAATCCGAACATATAGCTAAGGATAGCATAGCTCCTCAACGGCCTGAAGATGCCCCCAAATCAGGGAAAGGGGTTCTGAAGTCAGTTGCTGGGGGAATTACCCTTGTCGGCGCAGTGTTCTTCATGGTCCATCTCAGGTATAGCATTACATTACAAGTTTGCTGCCAAGTAGCATTACTAGGTCTTCTAAAACGCACCTGTTCTGCACTCTTGCAGGAGAAACAAGGAGAGAAACTTCGCGGCAGTTATACCATCCCTCTCGGAGAAGCCAGTTCAGAGAGACTCTAGGGCTAAGAACATGAATAAAGAAAATGTTCCTGATGTGTATCCCGGGGGATGGCTGAAGGTATAAGAAGATGGGTATGGGATGCGCATGCTGCAGAGTACAGACAATAGCTAGAAGACGGTAAAAGCAGCTCTTAGCCTCTTCCTGAACAGCTTAGTACTCCCTCAGTTCACAAATGTATTACGCGGTTGATTTTTTCTTCCATAACTTCAATCATTCTTCTTATTTAAAAAAATTCAAAATTTATCGTTTATTTTATTATGATTTGTTTTATCACTAAACATAATTTTAGAATTTGGGTGTGAGTTTTGTTTTTATATGTTTGAATATTTTTTTTAAAAAAGGCTAATGATTGAAGTTAGTTTTGAAAAAAATCAACCGCGTCATACATCTGTAAATGGAGGTAGTAGCATATAGAGCCTTTACTTACAGGGCCTTTCAGCTTAACATAATCTGAATAATTTTTCTTGTCAAGTTACCTGCTACTTCTTCATGTACAGAATTATATGGCCATATATATAGGTGATCAATCAATCTATAGATAATAACCGAATAAGTTATGTGCAATTGTATATGATTTGACTGAGATCCTGCAATCTCTCTTCCTTTTTTGTTTGAGTACATTGTAAATTCGTGCGAGTTCATTCGTGATTCAGCCTGTCCAGTTGACATTCAGCAGACTCTAGAACTTGCTCATGATGGAGGCATAAAGGGCTTGTGGGAGAGGGCGTGAGTGGCACATGAATCAGATGCTGAGATGCCATAACAAAGGAGCAGGCGAAACGATGGCATGGGGCCAGATGTGCACACGCACCAAAAGAAAAAGACCAGGCAAGCAACCGGAAAAGTTCCGGGGCAATCTTTCCCCCAAAAGATTTACGGCAAAGCCAAGGAGCTTTCCGGACTTGCCGTTTTATAACTCGCGAACCGTACTTCAAAATACTCGTGCGAGCTGTGCTGGGACGCGCCGCCGCGGCAGACGAGACGAGGCCGCCGACGCGCTGTTCTGGTCGACAACGCACGAAGGCAGGGGCACATCCCTGCTCTGCGCGGCTGTTAGACGAACCTGTTTTCTTTTTTTTCTCCTCGACAGATGAACAGGAAATTACAAGTGGTAATTGCCATCGGCGAGCTTCCAATCGCGTCGCGCCTTTCGTCGACTGTACCACGGTTCAACTGCCAAAAAAAAAAAAAATCGTGGCGCGGTCGGCCATCCTCATTACTGGCACCACGTTCTCGTGTCTCTACCGCGCTGTCGCTGTTTACGAGTTTATCCACAGTTTCATCCACCATGGAAAAACGGTCGGGTAGATCAGGACCGCCATGAGCACGCCCATGGATGGTAAGGTTAGGCATCCCTCGAGAGCTCTTCCAACGTTTTAATCCGGGGAGAGAGCGATCGGGCACCGGCTTCCTAGCCTCACTACCCGCCGGCCCCGCCGGACAGCAACAAGCAGGGGTACCGACCGACCGCGACCAGGCACGACGAAAGCATGCGATGCGCGCGCCCCCCAACCGAACTGGAAAGCTACGTGCAGGCGTGCGCGGCGACGCCGTGATCGCGCTCGCCTTATCAGTCATCTCCCCCGTTCGGCCGGCGAATCCGCGGAGCCGGTCAGGCCGCGCGCGAAAGTTTTATTTTTATACTACCGGTGAAAGACAAACACGCGATCGCCGTCGCGGCACTGCAGCCGCAGCAGCGAGCAGCATCCGCCAAAGTCCAATTCCACCTTATCCGAAGGTTGGAAAAGGGGGGCGCGAAAGATCCACGCACCCACCCAACCCACCAGCCCGCCAGTAGCCAGAGGCCAGACTCCAGAGGGAGAGCGGAGAGACCTGGGGGCGGGGCGGGGCGGGGCGGGCTGGGGGTCGCGCTCGCGCGTCTGCCAAAAAGCGATGGGGCTCCCGTTTGGGAACAGCACCACTGCAGCAGCGGTCAATTCCGGCGCCTGGAGGAGTCAACCGTGCGAGTCGGAGTCGCCCACCTTCACACGAGCGGCGGCGTTGGCGGAGCATGGGGGGAAGGAGATGAGCGAGGCGGCGTGAGCCTGCGGAATCTCGCGGCGCGGCGGCGATCGATCGAGACCCGGGACAGGGTGAGATGTGTGCGTGCGGTGTCTTTCTTTCGCTCTCCCTCGCTGTTTGTGTGCTCGTTCCTTCGCTCGTTCTCGAAGCTCTGTAACGAACCGCTACAAAAGTACTCAATCTGAGTTCACTTAACTTGTTTTTTTCTCGAACTAATGCAGACTCTGTTTTTGCTTGCTTTGACTGGGTTCAGTTTTGTACTAGTTTCTGGAGCGTCCAGTTTGACTCTGATGAACTCCATCATTAATTTCTTGAATATCTTTTCGACATCTTCCTACTCTATGTCTGTGCTTTGTAGACATCGAAATTCAAGTTCTGATATATTGGAAACTGGGATTTCAGGGGTTATATAAACGCCCAGACAATTTGGAACCATCTCATCAGGGTTAGCTAGCTGGCTAGAAAAATTGGGGAACTCAGGGGGGTGGGTGCTTCTCTTGTCCAATACCTTGTGTTATGACCTTGCAGTTCTTTTTTTCCCGAAATAATACTCCTCTTATTTCACTGCGGGTCTGCATTAAAGAATCAATTTTTGCTAATTTCTTAAACAAACAAACGATTTCCGAACCTTCTGGTGACTCCATGATGCTGCACACATGTGGTTTATAATTTATAAATCTTTCTGTCAAACAAGTGTACAGACATATGTGTACCTTCCTTCTTTCGTTTATTGTGTGATCCACATTCCACTATGAACTGATTCGTTTCTTTAACCGGGCAGCCACGGACCACTTGGGTTGCTACTAACATGATCAGTTCGTGCTTGTTTTCTGTTCAGGCAAGCTTTAAAAGGAATTCCTCTGATAGTACAGTAACAATAGAGGAAACATGGAGCTGCTCAGCATCATTCTAATTATAGCATCTCTGCTCCCGTTCTCAGCATCTGATCGTCAAGGTTACCCACATGCCTGTTATATATGCATTTCATCTCTTTTAGTTCACTATCACTATCACCGCATGATTCTCAAGCTCTGACAGGTAACAAAGAACTATCTTTTGTTTTACTTAGGTGATGCCTTGTATGATATGAAGCTGAAACTAAATGCTACTAGCAGCCAGCTTACGGACTGGAACCAAAATCAAGTTAACCCCTGCACCTGGAATTCGGTTATTTGTGACAGTAACAACAATGTTGTGCAAGTGTAAGTTGTGGTGTTTGATGTTTCTCTGCATTCTTATGCTTCGATTTTGTACTTCTATTAGCTACCAAATAGATCACTTAGCTCGTAAATGGATTGATTTGGTTTTGCATTTTCTACATTCATTCCAATAAGCTCTAAAGGTCTCAACAACTCCAGATATCGGTTGAGAGGCACTTCCTTTAGCATGCAATTATCAATTTTTGATTCACTGTCACGTTCGACTGCAATATGTTGGTGTGCAAAACTCATCGTTAAGCTATATGATAGGACCTCCAGTTTGTTCTGAGTTGACCTTCCTGATGGCCTCCTGCAGAACATTGGCTTCTATGGGTTTTACTGGAGTTCTGTCACCAAGAATCGGAGAGCTGGAGTATTTAAATGTTCTGTAAGTACACTATAATATATCAATGGCGCACCTAAATATTTTATGTAGTGGCTGTGATGTAATAACTGCTGTGCTTAGGATTGTATGCAAACTAGCATTTAAGAATAACTGAATAGTAGCTTTTCTTAACTTGCTAGATGAAGTAATGCCTGTGTTGTTATTATGTGATGTCACCATGGACTCCAAGTTTTGTTAATCGCTGTAATGTATGATACTGCAGGTCCTTGCCTGGTAACAACATCACTGGTGGCATACCAGAGCAATTTGGCAACCTCTCTCGTTTGACAAGCTTAGATTTGGAAAACAACCTGTTGATTGGACCAATACCAGCTTCTCTTGGCAGGCTTTCGAGGCTCCAACTTCTGTATGCAGTAGAATCCTTATTCATTTATTCTGTGAATATCCAATGACTTGACATTCTCCTTTTTCGTTTCTGTTCCCTAACAAGGATACTGAGTCAAAATAATCTCAACGGATCTATTCCTGATACACTAGCAAGCATCTCAAGCCTCACAGACATGTAAGCTTTAATACTTAAACGATTGATTTTGCTCACAAGAGCCCACATAGATAAGTTCTTGTATTATATTTACTAACTTTTTTCTAAATGATGGCAGCCGACTGGCTTACAACAAACTCACTGGTCAAATACCTCCTCAACTGTTTCAAGTTGCACGTTACAAGTACTGTGGAATAAATTATTACTGTAAAATTTATGTAGCGTCCACGTGTTTTGAAAGCTAACAAAGGTTCATCCAACACAGTTTTTCAGGTAATAACTTGACCTGTGGAGCAAACTTCCTCCATCCGTGTGCCTCAAATGTGTCTTACCAAGGTAACAAACCATTCATTTTTCTATTCTCTTGTACATTTGTCAATTGCACAGATAACAGACTCCCTATTGGATGTGTTAAATAATTAGATGTGTCTGATAATCTCATCACTTTGACAGGTTCATCCCGTGGTTCAAAAATAGGCATTGTACTTGGAACAGTTGCAGGTGTGATGGGGCTTCTCATCCTAGGGGCTGTATTCATTATCTGTAATGGAAGGAAGAAAAGCCATTTACGAGAAATATTTGTGGATGTATCAGGTAGTGCAGCTGCATTTTTTTCATCAACTTGCTGCAGCTAAATATTATTCATTAGCTAAAAGAATACTGTGTCCACATAATTTCATCACAAATTTAACAAGAAATGAAACCAATAAGTTGAAAAAGACATGTGGAGTGCTGAAACTCAGTTCTATTTAAAGAAAAATAAAAAATGGATTTCGGGTAGAGTTAGGTATAATGAAAATCATGGTTTCCAGAACTGGTTTATGTATGCCTGTGTACTTCGTTTGTGTGGATATTCTGCTTGCTTTACCAGTTTAACACTGCTGATGGCAAGTAGAAACATGCATATGTAGCTACTCCCTCCATCCCAAACCCAAATTATAAGGGGTTTTGACTTTCGTATACTCATCCATTATTCCATGGATGTGTTTTGTATGTGTCTAGATTCATCAACATTCATATGAAAATGGACGGAGAGAGGGAGGGCCAAAGCCCCTTATAATTTAGGACCGAGGGAACTAAGACATCACGACAATCTTACAAATTTTACAGTCGAAAAGATTTGCATTCAACTAAACAATATAATAATTTATGCTTCCCCAGGTGAGGATGATCGCAGAATTGCATTTGGCCAGTTGAGAAGATTTGCATGGCGAGAATTGCAGCTTGCAACTGATAATTTCAATGAGAAAAATGTTCTTGGACAAGGAGGTTTCGGGAAAGTATATAAAGGAGCACTTCCAGATGGTACTAAGATTGCTGTAAAACGGTTAACTGATTATGAAAGTCCTGGTGGAGAGGCTGCCTTCTTGCGTGAGGTTGAGCTGATTAGTGTTGCAGTTCACCGGAATCTTTTAAGATTGATTGGTTTCTGTACAACACAAACAGAGCGCCTACTTGTTTATCCTTTCATGCAGAATCTTAGTGTGGCCTACCGTCTACGAGGTACTTTCTTTCTTAAGTCTTAACCAGCTAATCACTTGTTTCATTGCATATCATTTTACCAGACCATAGTATGCTTATATATTATGTAACTTCTGGTTGCCCGTGTTGTCCGTTGTGGGAAGAGACGAGCTCGGCAACTATGACACACAAGGGGCATCGGTCGGGGTGTCGTTAGGGTGGCCTTTCGCCGGTTTTTAAACCGCGTGTAGGTTTCTGGCCCGGCTTTCCTTAAAATGAGGTCAATTCTCTTCTTAATTGAAATGCAGAACTCCTGCCATTACGTTCAACAAAAATTATGTAACTGTTTCATTTAGAAGTTAGCATAGTGACTTCTGTGCCTTAAAACGATAAGTCAGACAGATCTGGTGTACAGTGTGGGACTGTGGGAACGCCATGCCTAATAATGCTTGAGATTTATCATCCTGTTAGTTCTAAAGGGTTAGGGTCAGCAGAGATTTGCTTCTTTTGTTGAGGATATGTGAAGTGTTTTTCAGAAGGAACCTTATCATTATCAGAACTGATTGGGCAGGTCATAATCAGCCTACTACTTCTTTACATCCTAGATATATACTGTTATCATTTATGCATAGCCAGTTGCATTAATTTATATTGCACTCTATACATCCAATGAGTGGAAAATTTCGCTACTTCTTTTGTTTTTAACTAATAAAACTTTCTCCATCTGTGCTATTTCCCTTACATAGCGATGTTTTATTTGTAATAGACATCCCTGTCTAATATATGATTATCGCGTGGATGATTCAGAATTTAAACCTGGGGAGCCAATATTAGATTGGTCTGCAAGGAAGCGAGTGGCTATTGGCACAGCTCGTGGATTGGAGTATCTGCACGAGCACTGCAATCCTAAGATTATACATCGTGACGTGAAGGCTGCCAACGTCTTGCTTGATGAAGGTTTTGAACCAGTTGTTGGTGATTTTGGCTTGGCCAAGCTGGTGGACGTACAGAAGACATCTGTGACTACACAAGTCCGGGGAACGATGGGTCACATTGCCCCTGAGTATTTGTCGACCGGGAAGTCATCCGAGAGAACCGATGTTTTCGGTTATGGCATAATGCTTCTTGAGCTAGTCACTGGACAGCGTGCCATTGACTTCTCACGCTTGGAGGAAGAAGACGATGTGTTGTTACTTGATCATGTAAGCAGCATCCCGTTGTCTTCTACACTTGATCACCTGAAGCTGTTGTCTGAACTTTACTTCTATCCACGGAGAGCTTTCAAGTATGCTACAACACATCGTATGAGACTACTTATGATCTTGCTGCAAATTTGTAGGTCAAGAAGCTGCAAAGGGAAGGGCATCTGGATGCCATCGTCGACCGCAACTTGAACAGCAATTACAACGGCGTGGAAGTGGAGATGATGATCCAGATCGCACTGCTCTGCACCCAGGCCTCGCCCGAGGACCGGCCGTCCATGTCCGAGGTGGTCCGGATGCTCGAAGGGGAGGGCCTCGCGGAGAGGTGGGAGGAGTGGCAGCAGGTGGAGGTGACGAGGAGGCAGGACTACGAGCGGATGCAGCAGCGGTTCGACTGGGGCGAGGACTCCATCTACAACCAAGACGCGATCGAACTGTCCGCCGGCAGATAACGACGCTGGAATCACACGTAGCTTGTTGTCGTCGCGGTGCTGAGTGCTGACACGGAGCACTGGCGAAAGCTTGTTAGCAACATTTCTGCTACTTGGTGTCCATACATGCCTGTATTATTCTGTAATGTGTATAGGAGGAAGGGTTCATAATTTAGAGGGAGCTCATGTGTTTACCAGCTCCCATTCCGTAGAGGGGCGAAAGCTGGAAACGCCTGTGCCGCCCGGTTTAAACTACATGTAAAAGCATCGGCTTGACGAAGTCGAGTCAAGTGTGAGTCCGGTTGTTTGTGCTGCTACTGCTATCACGTGCTGTGTTTTTTTTTATGGCTTTATATTTTTCGTCTGCTAGACTTGTTAATAATCTAGCTCTGCCTTTGTCTCTTCAGAAAAAAGGAGAAGGAATCTCATCTCAAATGTTTCACCATTGACCATTTGCGGTCATTTTTACTAATGTATTTACTGCAGTGGCATCACAGCCACTGAGGCCATGTTTGGGTATCTGTGCATTGTGGATTGAAATGGAATAAAAAGGATTGGAAAAAATTTTAAACTATTAAAAATTCAAACACATCAGTTTTTTTATTTCATAGCAAATTCACTCCAATCCACGAGTACAAACAAGCCCGAGTGTTCGATCGATCTCTTCAGACTCGGACAGCAACTACTGGTGTGGTACTGTGGTGACTACCAATAGTAAGACCGTGGCTGGCAGCTGGCACGGTACAAGGCTACAGCACAAATCGATGGCACCGTGAACAGCGGGCCGCGAAGCCTGCCTGCTGCCCCAGCCGCGCTGATGGCGGGTCCACGCCTCCACGGACCACCGGCTAGATCGCACCCACCCCCGCGGCCACGCCGACAGGCCTCAGCTGCCGCCATGATCAGGGATGGCAGTCGGACCCACGGATGCGGATGATCATGGGTTTCACACCCATTAGGTGTGGATGCGGGTGTCAAATTAGACCATAGATGTAGGTGCGGGTGTTAAATTAGACCCACGGATCGGGTGCGAGTGTAGATTTCCACCCGCGGGTATCCATTGGACCCCATAAATAACAATATATTGTCATAAATCTTAAGTCTTGATGGATTGAATTTATCATAACTCACTAGAGTCTAAAATCCTACTGTGTTCGAACCTTGTTTCTCTTCATTCTGATGATCATCAACTATTTGAACATATAATAATTATTGTTTTATCAAGTGTCATTTCACCATTACTAATCTGAAATATAAAAATTTTGATTTGACCTATCGTTAAGCCTCCTACAACACTATTATGTGGCTAAATTGAGTTTGAAACATTATTATCATGTGAATTGCCAATAGATTACATGCTATGTGTTGATGAATTGACTTCCTATATATTATATGTATATTTTTACATGCTATTTATGGTGTGGTGTGTGGTGCTACATTTCTAAGTATGCAAATATAGTCACCCAACGGGTGCCCAACACCCAACGGGTGCCCAACGGGTGTGGGTGCGGGTGTGAAATTGCACCCGTTAGGTATTACGGGTGCGGGTATGTCTTGATGTAACGGGTGTCAATACGGGTGGATGTTCGCTCCACCCGCCGGGTGCCCACCCATTGCCATGATCTTCCGCGACCGCGACGCACGCCTAGGCCTAGCCCCGCTTCAAATCATCAGCAGGGACAGGCCAAAGCGGAACCGGCCAGAGGCAACACGCGGTCTCACGTGCCCAGAGCCACTCGCTCGCACCGCGAAAGGTTGGCAGCAGCGCTTGACTTCCAACGACGGGAGTGAGTGTGGTGAGTGACTGGCTGCGACCGCGTGAGGGAAGGTCGGAAGGAGGAGACCGGTCGCTCGAGCTGTGTGAGCTGCCTGCCGCTGCCGGGATGGGCGCCGCGGGGGGGCCTGCGGCTCCGCCGGCGCATTGCTGCCGCCGGCTTCAGCTGCTGCTGCTGGCCCTGGCGCTGGCGCCGCTAGGCGGGCGCGGGTTTCGCGTCCGTGCCGTGGGGGCGGACACGGGCGGCCTGAGCCGGGACGCGTTCCCCAAGGGGTTCGTCTTCGGGACGGCGACGTCCGCGTACCAGGTCGAGGGCGCGGCGGCGTCCGGCGGCCGGGGGCCCTCCATTTGGGACCCCTTCGTCCACATCCCCGGTAACGCATCGCATCGCGACCTCTAGCAGCTGTAGTGAGGTAGATCCTTCTTTGACTGCCTCGCACAGTGATCACCAAGCAATCACTCGCAACGCACGATAGCCAGTGATTCTCATGACTAGGATGCTTGGATGTGTTGGGGCATTGCCACCGTTTGCCTCTGGGCGTAGGGACGATCGAAGAGCTTGAGACCTGTGCTCAAATCTCAAGTCGAGGGATGATAAATGGGATCCGCTAGCTTGCGCTTGTGAAATTCATGGATGCTAATGCTGTCTCACGTGTAATAAACAGGAAAAATTGCCGAAAACGGCAACGCAGATGTTACAACAGATGAATATCATCGCTACAAGGTATGTCACCTCCGTTTTAAATTTAAATTTTATTGCTTAATCTTTTCAGTCGATTGATGGGTCAAACCTTGTTCTGTCAACCTGCTTAGAGTATATATGATGATTTTAGGTAATCACGAGTGGATACTGGTAGGGAACCTCTTGAGCCAAGAATTAATTGAAAAATTAGGGACTATTTCTGTCATTCTGATATTTGCTGTATTAATGCTAATGCTAGTACAGGAAGATGTTGATCTCATGAAAAGCCTGAATTTTGATGCATATCGGTTTTCAATCTCTTGGTCCAGGATCTTCCCTGGTAAAATTCTAACTCTACCAGCAGCATGTACTTGAACTGTTTAGTTTTATGTCACACGTTGCTTATTAGATCCATTGATGTCTCTTGATTAATCTAGATGGCGAAGGAAAAGTTAATGAAGAAGGCGTGCAGTATTACAATAATCTTATAGACTACTTGGTCAAGCAAGGTAACGATTCACATACAAAAGTTCAGCCTTCAAACATTCTACAGAAACATTACGGCCTTCTCTGAATGCCCCCTTCAAAACTGAGCAGGGCTTACTCCTTACGTCAACCTTAATCACTACGATATTCCGCTTGCTCTTCAGAAAAAGTACAAAGGCTGGTTAAGCCCAAAAATTGTGTAAGTAAGAATCTCTTCTCTTTTTTACTGCAAGTTGGAATATGTGTATTCTTGTACTATATGGCGTTGCCTACATGCTATGCACACATAATTGGGACTCAAGCTTCATTATTGATTAATGTAAGAACCTGTACTGGAAAAGCTGCAGTCCTGTTGCAATGATTAGAAGATGGGATGCCATGGAACTTGTAGTCCAATGGAAGACAAGTCTCTTTGGAAGACAAGGTCGCGAGTTCGATCCCTCGTTGGGACGAATTAAAATAAAAAATCCCCCACCCTAGCAATGCTAGGGTTCGGGAGGGGGGGGGGGGTGTTCCGAGCCCTGTTTAGGTTTAATCCTCTGGATTAGAAGATGGGATAGTGGTTTGACATAAGTATGTAGGAAAATTTGATGACGCTTTCTTTTGTCCACGTGGACAAGGAACTGATATTGTTCTATTTTGGTATATATATTCATCTTCGCTTATCATAATTTCTAATCAGGCTGGGCTTTTTCTTGATATTGCTTTCTACAGGGACATATTCGCTGACTATTCTGATTTTTGCTTCAAGACTTTTGGTGATCGAGTCAAGAACTGGTTCACATTAAATGAGCCAAGGATTGTAGCATTCCTTGGGTTTGATACTGGGATCGATCCCCCTAACCGATGTACCAAATGTGCTGCTGGTGGGAATTCAGCCACAGAACCTTACGTTGTTGTCCATAACATTCTATTATCTCATGCTACTGCAGTGGCAAGATACCGCAATAAATACCAGGTAAATTTCTACTGAAAAAGAAGAAGCAAATACGAATTATTGCAGATCATTTTTAATATTAGTATTTATTACCAAGATAATATGCATATGAGCATGTCTGTGACAAAAAATAGAAACAGATGCACTGACACTGAAAATATCAATGGTAGGACAATTTGCATCTCTGCGGCAACTAACCTGAACCTGCAAGTGTTAGTTTTGGAAATACATAGTCAAATACCAACAATTGAGATCTGACAAATGCATCATTGTACAATTGTTTCCCAAATTAGTCTTTTCGACTTTATAGGTAAAGTGAACCCGAAACGACCACCTAAAACTACATTATATCTTATAATACACTACTTCTGCATGCTGTGCCTAGGTGATCAAGTGGCTATTACTACCTGAAATGTAGTAATATTTAAAGTATGGTCTGCATTTATTATCATTAAAATAATTTATTTTTTGAAATAGGATTATCTGTCAACAAGATCAAAATATTCTATTGTCTAGCTGATCCAGAACAAGTTATATTTTCCCCTATAGGCAACTCAGAAAGGCAAGGTCGGGATAGTTCTAGACTTCAACTGGTATGAACCTCTTACCAACTCAACTGAAGATCAAGCAGCAGCACAAAGGGCCAGGGACTTCCATGTTGGTTGGTAAGATCTTAATGGTGATATGTGACAAAGTTCAATATCTTGTTATATGCAGCTACCGATATTAACCAAATCAAACGGTCACGATTCAGGTTTCTTGATCCATTAATAAATGGACAATATCCAAAGACAATGCAGGACATCGTGAAAGATCGGCTACCAAGTTTCACACCTGAACAGGCTAAGCTAGTAAAGGGCTCATCAGATTATTTCGGGATCAACCAATACACTACATACTACATTTCAAACCAACAAACTCCTCAGCAAGCAGCAACAAGTTACTCAGCTGACTGGGGCGTCCAATATAACTGTGAGTTCAACTTACAATTCTGGTTTTTTGTGTATCACTTTAGTTTCTGAACAAATCACCTTCCTTCCCATTTTGCAGTTCAAAGAAATGGCGTACAAATTGGACCGCTGGTATAAGCCTTTTCCTCTTACTACTTTAAATCCTAGTTTGTTCTATTGGTGGTGCAAGATTGGCAAGTACAAGATAGCATGAAAATTTCTTGATTGCTAATCTACCTGTGTAGGCGAACTCAGTTTGGCTTTACATTGTCCCAACGGGAATGTATGGAGTTGTGAACTACCTAAAGGAGAAGTACCAGAATCCAACCATCATTATATCTGAAAACGGTACTTGGAAGAACCAGTCTCCTTCACCTGAAAACCCCGCATCCCCTTCTATTCTGCTCCTTGAATCGCACTGACAAATCATGGTGCCATGCCCATGAATATTATGCCAGGAATGGATCAACCCGGAAACCTCACGCGCGATGAGTACGTGCACGACACCGTGAGGGTCGAGTTCTACAAGAACTACCTCACGGAGCTGAAGAAAGGGATCGACGACGGCGCGAACGTGATCGCCTACTTCGCGTGGTCCCTCCTGGACAACTTCGAGTGGCTGTCGGGCTACACGTCCAAGTTCGGTATCGTCTACGTCGACTTCACGACACTCAAGAGGTACCCCAAGGACTCGGCGTACTGGTTCAGAGACATGCTTTCGGGGACGGGCTCAAAGGCCGCTACCCCTGAAACTGGTTCAGCAGCTTCAAGCAGCCGCACTCCGGCTGCTTCGGCTCCAACCGCCTCGAACGGCCGTGCCCTTCTAGTCTCTCTGTTGATCTCCTTGTGTGTTCTACTTCCATCCGTGTTCATGGTTTCCTCCGTTTAGAAACGGTTTTCCTCTAGTGTAACAGTGCTAAACTTGTAGCGTGGATGGCAGCAGCATGTTCGTTTTAAGGCATGTTGCAGACTTGCAGCTTAGAGGGACCTGTTGAACGAATGATTCGGGGCTTATTTTCTGCCCCTTCTGCGATGGTTCAGAGCCAAATTTATATGGATATCATGTTCGCTTTGTGGTGGTCTGTATCTGCATTGATTAGTGGAGCTGTGGTGTTCTTTTTTCCTCTCTGTTTTTGGCAATTGAGCACCGAGCATTCATACACAGCCCTGTTTGGTTTGCCACATCGAGTCGTCTGGGTCAACATGGCTCCCGGTTGGGGTCTTCTGTTGGTTTTACACTGGATCAGTGAATCCGGCAAAATGAACTACGATTCCACTTACGAAGGAGGATGTGGTGCCGGACCAGGCCATTCCGCACCGCGATCCAAACAAAGTAATAAGTTCGGACGGCTCCGGCCTGGTTCGTTCCAAAAAAAAAAAAAACGCAATCCAGGGATTCTGTAAAGGCCGGCAAAAAGATGTATGATTGCACATGGATGCCAGGTTCCGAGGTTCGTGATCCACTGATCCCTGGTCCATGACTCATCACTGACGCATGGTTGAATACTTGAATATCGTATTCGAAGCGATTGGAGCATGGCCATGGCGGAGAACTCGCGTGTGATTTATTTTAGCGATTCCTATGCATGGAAGCTCTGCAGAAATGCGATGTGTGAGCCGTGAGTTACCCGTAAGATGCGTCCATGTCGAAGGCAAACATCATTTGAATATTTGTATATGATTTTTAATAAGACGAACTAATATTTTAGGACGGAAGGAATGACAAACATCATTAGAAGAGAAATAGTGAAAAAAAAATAGGATGAAAAAATATGCACCAAAAACTAGATCCGCCACTGCACATAATCCAAACCATTTTTCAAAACCGTCCCAAAAGATTATTTATCCGGTTTTATAAAATTTAATGTGTTAATTATTCGGGTTTTAAAGATTAATTAGTAGGTGGAGTAACTGTCATCAAGGGGTTACAACCCTTTCCTCGCCAAGCGTTGGTCAATCCTGGACGGCCGTTCGGCTGTCGAAAATTTGGCCGGCGACCGATATTTGGCAGGGCAGCTTTGGAAGTAATCCGAACACAACATGCCCCGATCGGCCGATCCACCGCAGCCACATGGCGACAGCTTTGGAAGTAATCCAAACACAAGATGCCCCGATGAGTGATGAGACCGACGGCCATGGCCAGAGGAAGCTCAGCAGCAACAAATAGGACAGAGCAGTCTACCACCTTTACTGTGCCTGTGCTACTGTGCTGGCTGACGACGGTGGGGTGTGGCTGGGAGCTGCTATAGCTGCCACTGCTGCGGTCGGCCGCCGGCAGCGAGATGGACGCTCGGTGGGCGGTGCTGCTGGCGCTGCTGGTCGCCAGTAGCTACGCCGTCGCTGGCGTCCGCGCCGCGGGGGCGCGCGGGTTGAGCCGTTCGTCGTTCCCCAAGGGCTTCGTGTTCGGGATGGCGACGTCGGCCTACCAGGTCGAGGGCGCCGCGTCCACCAATGGCCGGGGACCCTCCATCTGGGACCCATTCGTGCACACCCCAAGTACGATGGAATGCCCTGCTTTGGCTGCTAGAGGTGCGTAAACTACTTCAAGTTTAAACTGTTTTCCCACTCTCCCTAGTCACTCGGTCCCCCACCCCCACCCACAACCATCCGTGGCTCCCCCGCCTCCACCAACCGATGTCCCACCGCCCCTCTGACCCTACCAGTCTCGGACTGCCTCTTCCGTGCTGCCCCCACCCCAGACGCCTCTGCCTCCTCTCACTCCCCAGCAACCGGCTCACCGGCGCCATGCCCGACGTGCTCGCCAGCCCGCTCTCCTCATTCACCGCCATTGCCACGCAGTGCTCCTGCCTCGTGCGGAGCAGAGGTGAAGGCAGGGCCGAAGTGGTGACGAGGATGAGGAGGGCCCACGCGGCTCCATCCGGCGTGGTTCAACGAGGAGGCCTAGGCGTTGCGGGCGTAAAGGCCTCTGGCGGCGGACGACTAGGAGGGCTGCGCTTTCGGCAATAGCCGGCGTGGAGGGTCGTGTGCGCTTAACGGAGTGGAAGAGGAAAGGCGGGCGCGCGACGACCTAAGGGGGAGAGGATGGGAGGGTGTGCCGCGGCCGGAGAGGGAGACTGGAGAGGAGGGGAAACAGGAGAGGAAGAGGCGTCGAGGGCGTAGCGGCCTCCCGCGGCGGACGACGAGGAGGGCCGGTGCCGCGGGCGCAACCTCCTCCGGTGGCAAGCTACGAGAAAGGTCGGTGCCACGGGCGCGACCTTCTCCAACGGCGGGCGGCGTGGAAGCCCGCGGGCGCTTGACAGAGGGGAAGAGGAGGGGCGGTGGAGGCGGCACTCAACGCGCGGCGGCTTAACGCAGCGCGACGGCTTGGAGGACGAGAGCAGGATGCGGGAGGACCGAGTAAGGAGGTGGCGACGCTCGTGGCTAAGGGTAGCGCCCGCGACGTCACAACGCCAATCCAGGCTACTCCCGTCGGCCAGAAACCGACGGGAGTTAGCCCATTACCGACGGGAATTAGCTATTCCCGTCGGTTTCTAGCTAACTCCCGTCGGTATCTGGCCGACGGGAGTTATCCGACGGGGGTTACATTATCTCCCGTCGGCTAGCAGGCGGCCGACGGGAGTTATCGGGCGCCGGCCAGACCACGTGGGCTGACGTGGCCGGCCATTAACTCCCGTCGGCTTGGCAATACCGACGGGAGTTATTGTGTCCCCCCCAAAACCAGCGCATATTCATAGCATCCCACACAATATGTGGGATCGATCATACACATTCATCCAATGACATTCATCCAACCACCACATATATATAAAGTATCCAAGCACATGCATCCAACCACATACATATGAAATATCCAAACACATTCATCTAACCAGATATATATAAAGTCCTTAAATCAAACACATACATCATCACAAAGTAAAGTGTCCAATCACATTCACGAACCGCCGTCGTCGGGAGGATTGTTGGAGCTCTGGCCGCTGCCTCCGTCCGGAGTAGGGTACGCGAATAGCGAGTTGATGAAGCTATGCATCGTCCCACTTCCTTCCTGGTTGTTGTCCTACGAAGCAAGAATGAAATTTGTTACCAGTCATACATATTAACTAATGAACTGTCGTCGATAGCTAGAGAGTTAGAATACAAACCTGGACAGGGGCAGGTAGCTGTGCCGGCGGTGTGGTAAACTGAGTCTGCTGCGGCGGAGGTGGAGGAGGGTCCATAGGGACGAACGTCCATTGCGGCGGAGGCGGAGGGGGCACGTAGGGTATGCCCTGCTGCTGAGCTAGTAACTATTGACCAAACATGTTAGTAGTGCGCATGGAATGTTAAAAGCAATGAATGCACAGTAATATGCAATATACTTACTTGAATCATCTGCTGCTGCTGCGCTTGGACTGAGGCATAGTATTCACTTTGAGCCCTCAACTGCTCATCGCGCTGACGATTCTCCTCGCGAAGCCTAGCGATCTCAAGCTCTTGCTCGGTGAGCCGACGAGAGCTAGGACCAGCAGAGCTCCTGGACCCGGATGCCGACCGCCGAGACGATCTAACATTCCTCGTGTTGATCATTCCATCAAAGAGAGAGAACCTACAATTGTTATCATAGAAAGAGTAATTAAGGCATATGCTCGTTTTCACTGTATAAATGGCATGTAATGTAACATCTCACCGTCCGTGTGCCTTCTCTCCACTGCTAGCATGCACGGCTTGGGCATCGATCGGCATGGTCCTCCAATCGCAGTTCTCTCCGTGACGCTCCTTCATCTCTTCCGCATATGCCTCCTGTGATCGATTATATGACCGTAGTTAGTTCATAAGTTGCGCACATTAAGCGAATATTAAGGACTCTAAAATTTATTCATTTTTTACTCGAGACCCATGTCTTCTTATTCATTTTTTGCCCTAAAATTTGTTGATGATACATGCACGTGGCCTGAATCCTTGCCTCGTACAGGGCCTCCTTCACCAACCGATAGGCATTTACGTGAAACACCCTTTCGGCGTGGTTCACGTCAGCCCCGTCGGCCAACCGAAAACGTGCCTACAAGAAGAATGCAATGTTATCTAACTATTATATGATTGCTTGCATATAACATGCATAAGATTACGTACCCAGAAGTCAGCGCGAACGAGTCCCTGGGCATCGCCATAAGTGACATCCACCTTCAGCTTGTAATCTACCCAAGGATGCCCGACAGAGTGCGTGTTTATGACGACCCTAGAGCGCTCAAGCAAAATTTTGGCAGCATAACCCCGCTGCTCTCCATCTGCACGCCCGAGTTGGTGCAGTGGAGAACAACAAGGTTATGCCACCGAAATTTTGCCTGAGCACTCCAGGGCCATCATAAACGGCACACTCTATCGGCCATCCCGAGGCTGTCCAAAAAGGGACAATTCCAGACCGGCACATCTCACATGCACGCGCGGTGCATGTGAGATGTGCCGGTCCGAAACGGGTGACGCATAGGTTTCGAAACCCTAACCGAGTGCATTGTATGATAAAAAATACAACAATAACGGTATATATAATTAAACAACAACAATAATGACCAAAGACATTTTTCATGATAAACAGAGCCATATCAACAATAATAATAGTGACTACATCAACAAGCTTAACTCTAATCATGATATTAAGGACCATAACAATAAGCTTAACTCTAATCATGATATTAAAGACTACACCTAATCTAATCATGATTAGTTAACTCCCGTCGGCTCGATCCATGAACCGACGGGAATAAACAATATTTTTAATTCAATATGCGCCTAAAGCACTCCAACTCACCTGGTCGCCTTGTCGGGCCGAAGGTGATGGGAAGGCGGCGCCGGGTGACGGCGCCGCGGCGGGGAAACGCAGCGGCGGTGCCGGGGCTCCTTCCTGCGGCGGCCTGGCACTGCACAGCGGCCCTCGGGGAGGCAGCACCGGGGTGACGGCGCCGGGGCTCCTTCCTGTGGCGGCCTGCCACTGCACAGCGGCCCTCGGTGAGGCGGCACCGGGGGTGACGGCGCCGGGGCTCCTTCCTGCGGCGGCCTGCCACTGCACAGCGGCCCCGGCGGCACGGGCTCGAGGAACAGAGGGAGCAGGAGCAGCGGACCGGGGCCGTGCAGGCGGCGGGGGCGGGGCCTGCAGCGGGGAGGCGGCGCGGCGAGGCTGCTGGCCGCGGCGGGGCGCCTGGGCGGGGCTGCTGGGCGCGCGGAGCGGCGGGCGGCGGCGCGGCGGGCCGGGGAGGCGGCGTCGGGGCGCGGCGGGCCGGCAGGCCGAGGCGGGCCGCGGGGCGGCGGGCGGCAGGCGGCGGCGCGGCGGGGCAGGGAGGCGGCGCCGGGGCGCGGCGGGGCGGCGGGCCGAGGCGGGCGTCGGGGCGGCGGGGCGCCTGGGCGCGGCGGGGCGGGGAGGCCGCGGCTGGGCGCGGCGTGGGCGGCGGGGTGGCTGGGCGCGTCGGGCGGCGGCGCGGCGGGGCGCGAGGCGGCTGTGGGCTCTGCGTCGGCGTCGGCGTCGGCGTGGGCGCGGTGGGAGCGAGTGGGCATGGGCGCGTGGGGAAGAAAGGGTACGCTGGGCTTTGGATTAACTCCCGTCGGCTGGGGGTGCAGCCGATGGGATTTATTCCGTAACTCCCGTCGGCCGCCAGGTCCACCGACGGGAGTTAATTATATCCCGTCGGCTAGCCCATGAACCGACGGGAGTTAAGTTAATTCCCGTCGGCTACGGTTTGGCCGACGGAGTTACTTAACTCCCGTCGGCAACCCTAAAAACCGACGGGACTTATTACGGCCGACGGGAGAAGGCTGGATTGGTGTTGTGCGTGGACGGCGGGTGAGGAGGGAGTGGCGGTGGGTGAGCTTGTAGGAGCGGTGGAGGGCGGAGGCGGAGGAGAGGGCGAGCGGTTGGATGAGGTGGACGGAGGAAGAGGTGGATCTGGATCCGACGGGGAGAGGGGAGAAAGTCGTTGGCCAGCGTTTGGGGTGGCAGAGGCAGACAACAAGAGGTTGCAGAGGGATGAGGGAAAGGGAGAGTGGTGTGGGCCATGGGGTCATTGGGTTTTCAGCTCATAATATTTCCTGGTATTTTAAAACCATTTATTAGTATTACATATATTCATTTAGTGCAAAGGCAAAGGAGATGGTAGTTGGAGAGGATGAATAAAATATTTAGCAATCACATGTGGAGAAAAGTAAAAAGGTTCACATAACCCTCAACTTTTGTATGGTTGTTTACTTCACACCACCACCCCACCCACCCCCCTCCCCCCACACACACTTCAAACCAGATTTTTAACACCCTAGACTACATAAAACCCGTCAAATAACCCTTGGGTGGTTTTGGTGAGTGGTTTTGAGAAACAAAATCTATATAACCCCCAGACATATACTGGGCAGTCTACGTCACCCCCTGGTGTAGATGTTTTTTTTTTTTTTGCTTTGATGAAATTTAACACTTCGTACCAATTACAATAATCTAAAAACTTGAGTTGTTTGCGTATTAATATCTGAATCATCTATGTCAAATAGAATTATTAGCACTTTAAACAAACAAATTATGTGTACAATTAAATATTACATCCCTAGTACACAACAAAATTAGTGCCATGAAATATTATGGCACTCCCACCATTCGCATCCCCATTATTTCATGGTACTAATATTGTCGTATATTGGGGACGTAATATTTAAAATTTGTTTATTCAAAATACTAATTTTCAATATGAAAAAAAAATTCAGATCTTAATATGCAAAAACTCAAGTTTTTTAGCTTGGTGTAATTGGCACTAAATATTAAATTTCATCAAAAACAAAAAAAAAATCTATATCAGGTGGTGAATTAGACTACCCAGCATATATCAGGGACTTATATAGACTTTGTTTCTCAAAACCACTCACCAAAACCACCCAAGGGTTATTTGACCGATTTTATATAGTTTAGGGTGTTAAAAATCCGATTTTGAGTTGGGGGTGTAAAGTAGACAACCATGCAAAAGTTAGGGTTTATGTAGACTTTTTCCTAGAGGAAATATATAGAAAAATAGGAGTACGAAAACATTGATATCGAGGAAAGAATCTTCCTAAGTACGCTAAAATATTCTATTTCCTACTACCTAAAACATTTATATGGTTCCCCATTTCACCACACGGTTCGTCCCACCGCCCCGTCTGGCCCTCTCCCGTCCCGCACAGCCTCTTTCCATCTCAACCCCACCCCTCCCGTCCCACACCACCTCTCCCGCACCACCCCCACCCTGAGTCCCCAACCCATCCCAGTCGCATCTCGGGGCCCATCCAAGACGGGATGACGCCCCGAGCATCGAACTGGAGGATGAGGTGAGCAAGGAGGAGGAGGTGGAGGCGAGCGAGCGTGCCGGAGGAGAGGACGACCGGAGAAGGTGTGGTACGAAGGTGGTGGAGAAAGGATGGGACGACAAGAGGAGGCGGCACACGGGCGCTAGAGGGCAGCCCGAGGGCGGGCGGGCGGGCGGGCGGACAAGGCGGTCTGGGCAAGGAAGGATGACGAAGAAGGGTGGGTTAGCGGCGGAGGGGAGGGTAAAGGCAGAAAGAGCGAGGAGAGAAGCGGGTTAGGGTTTCCATCATGGCATGTGTTTGTTCCGGTCTTGAGGCATGGGAGTCGTCCGATTGAATCGAACGGTCCTCGCAGTGGCCACCAAAACAGGCCAAGCAGGGCCAATTCAGAGCAATAGGAGTTGGGCTGCATAGTTGATAGACTTTTAAATTTTGCACATGAGTTTGATGTGATTTTACATTTATTTTTAGACTAAGTTTATTTTTACTTTTAGTTCTATGATTATTTTTTTAGTGTAATAAATTATTTACACATATGTCGCGATTGATTTTTTCCGACAAATCTCCACTCGCCACATTTAGAAAAAGTTCCACTGGTTTGTTAGACACATAAAAAATAATCATGTTCGTAACAACGTACGGGCCAATTGTTAGTAATACTAATACAGATATGGATCCAAGAACTAGAAAATATTTAACAGACGGCACATCTCCATTTATTATTTTTAAAATACGCCTAATATATTTGCAACCATAAAAACATGATTCTTCACTGTTTAGATGTCGCAGACCGTGGCGCACGCGGCGATGAGGTACATATGGTGGGGCAGACCGTCACCTGCGACGCTCACCTCCGTGAGGACGCCGGGTAGGACGTCATCGCGTGCGGCGCCGCATGCCCCCACGCCGCCAAGACCTCAAGGGGCCTCATCGAGAAGCTCCGCGCAGTCCTCCCGTGCGGCCGCGGCGAGCTGTGACGAGAACGGGGCGGCGAGAGAGGAGGCCTGCCCGAGGGGCGAGGACAGTCAGCGCGTCGAGAGCCTCGCCCATGCGCGCCGCGGCGGCGTTGAGCGCGCTGATGCGCAGCTGCTCGTGCGGTGCGGACTGGTCCAAGAGAGTTAGGCAAGGGCAAGAGTGTCAATTCACGTGCTATGACCACTGTGGACTGCTTACGTGTCACGCCAAATCGCGCCACCTCAACAAAAGTGGCAAACAGTAGGGTAATCTTTGGTTTTACGATGGCAAATATGTTTGGTGCATTTTAAAAATAGTAACAGAGAGACGCCATCCGTTAAAATGGCAATAAGTTAACGGGGATTTGGTGTTTATACCCTCATTTTGGAGTCTAACAGTGATTTTGCTCTCATTTTTCTAACTTTGTAAATTTACCCTTATATTTTTAAAACAAAGATAGAGTATACCTGTGTTTAGTTAACTTTTCTTAATACTGTCAATTCCGGTGCCAAAAGAACATCGTACGCATATGATTTTGTCCCTATTTTTCTATAACGAATTGGGATAATACACTTATTCGCACCGCCGCAGGCGGGTCATACCTGGGGAACTGTGCCGCCGCCGCCGGGTCTCCCCATGCCACGTCATGCCTAGACCACGCCACGTCTAGGTTTTCACCGGTGGGACTCCACTGGGTTGTGGTTGAAAGGATAAGGGGCATTCTAGTCTATTCCTCCTATTTCAAAATGTTTTTATATTTGTTTTAAATATCTTAGTCCAGATGCATCTAACAGGGTTAGAAAAAAGGGTGAACATAGTCTTCGTTTTGAAAATGCACGGGTAAAATCATAAAGTTTAAAAATGAGAGTAAAAATACAATTGTAGTTTTCAGTAGTGGTATAAACACGGATCTCCCTAGGTTAAATATGCTGCGAACTAGTTGTCCACCCTCGACAATTAATCAACACACCTCAAGTAGCAGGTACCGGTGCCGCAACAACAGTACAACTGAGCTACGGCAGTCAATCAGGCGCTCGGAATGGATTTCCGAATCACCGAATGTGAGCAAGTAGCCACGTACTACTGGATTAGTTGGTTAGGACATTTTTGGTGCAGGCGTAAGATGCATCTAGGAAAAAACTATAAACCAAATATGAAACGTTGGGCAACGACTAATCTGGTACGCCAAGAATTCATCGAGATCTGCACATATGCATGGATCCTCATAAACTGTCGTCAACAGTTCAGCTTAAATAGCTTTCAAATTGTCTTGTGCAAACTTGAGCTGCCAATTAAGATTCTCAACTTTTGTTTTGCTGCAATGAGCAGGAAAAATTGCGGGGAACCAAACTGGAGACGTCGCAGTGGATCAATACCACCGCTACAAGGTACTTGATATGAGAAGGAAATAAAACCGACTTTGGCTTAGAGTTTGGTATCCTTGTATTTGACTCTTCTGTGCTGCTACAGGCAGATGTTGATCTCATGAAAAGTTTGAATTTTGATGCCTACCGGTTTTCAATCTCATGGTCCAGGATCTTCCCAGGTAGGTAAACTTGGCTTAAGCCGTAGCGCAGTAGCGCAAACATGAGTTTTTAGGTGTTACTACTGCTGATACGTGTTTGGTAATTTGGTTTATGTAGATGGTGAGGGAAGGGTCAATCCAGAAGGTGTAGCGTATTACAACAATTTGATAAACCATCTACATCAGAAAGGTATAACATAAGTTGGAAGGGGATAACTCTGCATCTGAGACTCCAATTTGAACATAGAGTCAATTCTCTCAGTGTTATCGGAATTTTAGCCCATTTTCTCATTGCCACCGAAATTTTGGAGTTTTCTTTACTGCCACCGAAAAAATTTGCAAGTTCCTGCACTGCCACTGCCGTCGAGTATCTGTCACGTTCGTGTCACTGACGATAAGGCCCACAAACTGGCCTCCGTTATCCACAAACTGACGATAGGGCGGCACTGGGCGGAGGCGTGGGGATAATGGAGGGGGGTGTGGGTCCAAGCTGTCAAGGATACGAACTTGACAGATACTCGACGGCAGTGGCAGTGAAGGAACTTGCAAATTTTTTCGGTGGCAGTGAAGGAAACTCCAAAATTTCGGTAGAAATAGAGAATAGCGTAAAATTCCGGTGGCACTGAAGGAATTGACTCTTGAACATATGTAAACATGTTTCAATGTCTCCTTGATAACTTAACATGCATGAGTCCTTACATCACCCTTTACCACTTGGATCTTCCTCTTGCACTTGAGAAGAAATATGGAGGCTGGTTAAGCGCTAAGATGGCGTAAGTCAGTCTAAAAATTAATCGGTGTTTATATCTGGTCATATTCACATGCAAGTATTTATACCTTGTTTTTCCAAAGAAAGACTGCACCATATAGAAGCACTCTAGAAATTATATGTTAGCCTAGCTAAATGTGTCGTTATACATATAATTCCACAAGCTATAGAAGGAAAAGTGCCAGATCGTGTTTATATATGTATACTATTTCTTTTGTAGGGACTTATTTACAGACTATGCTGACTTCTGTTTTAAGGCCTATGGTGATCGTGTAAAGCACTGGTTTACATTCAATGAGCCAAGGATGGTAGCACTAGCCGGTTATGACGTAGGGTTAATTCCTCCTGAAAGGTGCACCGAATGTGCTGCCGGTGGGAATTCAGCAACCGAACCCTATATTGTTGCTCATAATTTTCTCTTGGCACATGCTGCTGCAGTTGCATGATACCGTGCAATGTATCAGGTATTCTCTTCTTAAAAATCTCACAGAATTCCTTGAAAAAAAATTGAACTGTTTTTAGATTAAATTGTAGTATTACATTAGGATCACGTTTTGGGAGTGCTAAACTGATGTTATTTTATTAAATGTAGTGTGGCAGGGTCTTTGTATGATTGGAACAATGGTCAACATACTTTCACATTTATAACTCTATTCTTCATGAAATGCATTAACTTGCTTTCCTAAACAGTAGGGTATACCTGTCGGTTCTCATTAACATTTTCCATTTACAACTACTGATAGAAGAACGGCACAATTTATTTTTAACATAGGCTGCTCAGAAGGGTAAGGTTGGAATAGTCCTAGACTTCAGCTGGTATGAACCTCTTACCAACTCACCTGACGACCAAGCAGCAGCGCAAAGAGCAAGGGACTTTCATATTGGCTGGTGAGCTATATGGGTATCCTCTGTCATAACTAAGTTTTGATAAATGAAACATTCAAGTGCTAATATCGTAACTATGCCATTTGATGTAGGTTCGTTGATCCATTGATAAATGGACATTATCCACAGATAATGCAAGATCTTGTGAAAGAGAGGCTGCCCAGGTTCACTCCTGAGCAAGCTAAATTGGTCGAGGGCTCAGCAGACTATTTTGGGATCAATCAATAGTTCAATACACAGCCAGCTACATACAGGGACATAAATTACTCCAGCAGACGCCAACTAGCTACTTAGCTGATTGGCAAGTTAAATATGTTTGTGAGTTTCTTGCCTTAACAAACTCTATTTGAATTTGTTTACTTTGAGATATTTTCACCTAAACCTTCACCTGTAAATTCTGCAGTTGCACGAAATGGCAAACCAATTGGACCACAGGTATGCAGTTTTCTTCCCTTTTGTTGCAATATAATTTACTTAACTGGCCCTACATAATTATAATATCATCACCAACAAATTCATGAATAGTGCAATTAATACTTATACTGACTAATGCATGAACATGCAGGCAAATTCTAATTGGCTTTTCATTGTCCCATGGGGGATGTACGGCTGTGTGAACTACATCATGCAGAAGTATGGAAATCCAACAGTCTTCATAACCGAAAATGGTACTCAGCAAAATCACACGTTTCTCTATTCCACATTTCACATGAATATATTGCATACAAATGGATCCAAATATGCTTTTTTTCCAATGTTACCAGGAATGGATCAGCCTGGAAACCTGACCCGGGACCAGTACTTGCGCAACATGACAAGGGTGCGGTTCTACAAAAGCTACCTTGCTGAGCTGAAAAAATCTACCTTGCATACACGTTTCTTCTTTGATTATATGTATGATTTGTTTGTTGCCGACGCGTTCATTTCTGCCTCTCGATGTATAACCGCTTGAAAACTGTTGATGATGCCCCTGCCAAAGATGGCATTGTATGGGTATGCAACATCGACAATATCAAATAGAATTTCCTCCGTTCTTATGAAAGGCCCTTCATCGAAGGTTACGTTAATTTCTTGTTGCCGATTGCTTCAATCTTTTTTGCCACCAAAGCCATATAGCAGTTGATCTGTTGTGTCAAGATCTTCGAGTTTGAATCCCATGGTTGTATAGCAACTCTTGAATATTATGTCGGCATCACTGTCGTTGTCTACCAGTATTTTTCCTATATCATTCCCCAAGAAATGGGAAAAGTTGATGCCCACCAAGGCTCTGATTACAAGTGGATCTTTGTGAGGGAAATGCCTTACCTTCAAGTCATCTTCGCTGAAAGTGTGTGGGACCACTGGGTCCTGAAGCATCTTCCTTTGCAGACGTGATTGGCACATCTGACGAAGTATCTCCTCTGCTTCTTGGTTTCATGACGTGGCTTTTCGGAGCCGCCAATGATGGCATTAGTTGTGTTAACTTGGTGGCCGGATTGCTGAGTTTGTTAATTTTGGAGGCCTAGGTTGAGGTGTCTTTGGTTTTGGGGGAAATATGGTTTACTGAGTCGTAGTGTTGGGATTGAGTTGTTGTTGGCCATGTTTGTGACTGGCTCTGCTGTTTTTGGTGTTGCGCCGGTTCGGTGGAGCTTGGTGGATTTGGTGGAGGTTGGAGTAGTTGCATTTTGGGTGGTGGTGGCAAAGTTAGTGATGTATGAATCAGTGAAAGCTAAGGGTTATGCATTAGGTGATTGTAGGCGAAGTAGTTCATTGGGTGATACATTGCAGAGTACCTAGTCTACCACTATTGTGTAATGGATTATTTTAGGTTGTGGAGGCTATTGATTTTGGGTTTGAATTCTTTGCTTCGTTTCTTGAGTGATTGGGCAATGTTTTGTTGTGTGCCCTTAGTCTTTGCATGAAAGACACAAAAAATGAGTCTGAATGAGTGGCCAAACTTGTCACGACCATGATAATTTCTTCATCCTCTTCCTCTAAAAGGGGGTTGTAATTATGGTTTTGCTTTTGCGACTTGTCTTCTTCAATGGCGTTGACGCCTAGCTTGTAGATGTGTCAATTGTTTTTCTTGATCTTCTTTGTCGTTTCGTCGCTACGTGTTGTTTCCCCGCGAGGTTTGTCTTCTTTCAGCTTCTCTCCGTGTGGCCAATGAATCCAATCTTCTTTTTCCTCTGTCAGATTTATAATACTCCTAGACAATGTCGATGTGTTCTTTCTTGCTGCTTGCCCTGTGTCTGTCTAGATATTCTGCACATGAGCCCATTTTTAGGCCTTTGATCGTTGCGTCTATGAGTGTATCTTTGCTCACATGGGCACTTGTTCTCTCAGCTTAATGAAACGTTAAAGGTACTGCTGCAGTGTTTCATCACTCTTTTGCCTGCAATTGTAGAGGTCTCCTTTTGTGTAGACCTCGGGCTGGAACCCTTGAAAGTTGGCTACCAGTTTCTCTCGTAATTTTTGTGTACACTGCTGTGCGATTCCTCTTATAGCCAGCCATGATGAAGTCTTTAGCTTTAACTGTGTTGTTTCCACGGGCCGATGATATCCCTCATGAGTAACTCCTTGGGATCGGAATCCCCTTTGTACTAAGGTAGCATAGCTGGTATCTTGAATTTTGGAGGCCATTGAGCTTCCTCCAACGATGATGAGAAAGGTGAATATGTCTTGTTCTGCCTTTGCATGTTACGGTTCTAGTTTCTTTGATAATTGGAAATAGCTCTTCGTATTGGTCTTCATATTGATCTTCATCTTCGTCATCTTCGACATCAATCTTACTATTACTAATTGGAGGTTCTAAAAGTTGCACCAATTTCAAAACTCGCTAAAAAAATAAATAAATCCAAGAAATTCTCACAATAATCAGAAGCATCCGACCATCAATTGGTATATTGGAATATTAATAGCCATTAGATCTGTTTTCTAAGTAATTACCCACCTCTGCCATTATAAAAGGTCTTGAGTTCAACTCTCAATGAAAGCAAATATCCTCTTTTTTTATTATATATATTTTTCAAGTAATTACCCACCTCTACCATTACGAAAGATCTAAGTTCAATTCTCAACGAAAGCAAATATCTTTTTTTTAGATTTTTCCCATTTTCAAATTTACCTTCGGTTTTTGTCTTTTTTCCATTAAAAATGCTAGAAACCTTTCCATTAAACAGATATTTTGTAGACTTTTTGAAATTTCCATGTCAATCCTCACAAGATGCGCTAGAAAAATATAAAATTATAGAAATTCTCACAATAATAAAAAATACCCTATCATCAATTGACATGTTGGAATCTTAATAGCCATTAGATCTGTTTTTTAATTAAGTAATCACCCACATTTGCCATTATCAAAATAATATTAAATAACCCCTAAAACAACATATTAATTACCCACTCTGCCAATATAAAGGAAAATATGAAATAACACCCTAAATTTATATCTAATTGCTCACATTTGCTATTTTGATAGGATAATACCAAATATCTCCTTTAATTTATATTTGAATTGTTCACCTTAGTTATTATGACTGATAATATGATGAAAGTAACTCCTCAAAATTATATTAAAATCACATATTTTTTCAATCGATCAAAGATTATCTAAATCAATTAATCATACATATAAAGTAGCAAGATATGTTATTATAAAAACCAAAGTATAAAAATAGATCTATATATGTTGTACGGTTACGCATAACACATTTAAGACTTTAACCCGTACAAAAGGACGGGTTAATTGACTAGTTCTCTCCTAATAGTCTTCGGGTTCTCTTTGATTATCTAGCCCTTGTATCTGTCGCTGGACAGATTGCATTGATTCTCGTAATTTGGCCATCTGGCTTTGGCGTTCTTGTTCTTCCTTCTGCTTTAAATCCTAGTTTGCTCTATTGGTGGTACAAGATTGTCAAGTACAGGATAGGATGAAAATTCCTTGATTGTGAATCTACCTGCGGCGGACTCAGTTTGGCTTTACATTGTCCCAACGGGCATGTATGGAGTTGTGAACTAACTAAAGGAGAAGTACCAGAATCCAACCATCATCATTATATCTAAAAACGGTACTCGAACCAACTAGACTCCTCCACTTGTAAAGCTCACATCCCCTTCTACTCTTGTTCATGAACTGCACTGAAAAACCGTGGTGCCATGCCCATGAATATAATGCCAGGAATGGATCAACCTGGAAACCTCACTCCCGATGAGTAAGTACACGACACCGCGAGGGTCAAGTTCTACAAGAACTACCTCACGGATCTGAAGAATGGGGCTAATTTTCTGTCCTTTCTGGGGTGATTCAGAGCCAGATTTGTATGGATGCCATGTTAACTTTGTGGATAAGGGGGGTGTGTGTGTGTGTCTGCATTGATTAGTGTAGGTGTTTTTATCTCTCTTTTTGGCAATTGAGCAACAAGCATTCATATAGGGGTTCCATAAAGGCCGGCAAAAAGAACATGTATAATGAATGCTAGGTTCTTGATCGCTGGCCATGACTCATTAGTGATGCATGGTTGGATACTTGAATATGGCATTCGAAGCGATCGGAGCATGGCCATGGAGGATAACTCGATTTATCTTAGTGATTCCTCTGCGCGGAAGCTCTGCACAAATGCGATGTACTCCTCGCTTGTAAGTTGCCCGTTAGATACGTACATTTCGAGGCAAATGTACCCATAAAACATCATCGCGGTACTCCGCGTGGCCTTGTTCTTCAGAGGTGGCAGGAGGTAAGCAGCACCATGCACACATGTAGAGTACTACCAAATACATTATTATGTACTATACATGTAGATTTATTAGCATCTACTTACCGTTCACAAATGTACAACGTGATTAACTTTTTTCTGAAAACTTCGATCGTTTGTTTTATTTTCAAAAAGATTTCACAATTTATCTTTTATTTTGTTGCTATTCAATTTATTATTAAATGTAGTTTGAGTAGGATTCATATTTTTACATGTTTGAATAAATTTTTCAATAAAACGAAGAATTAAAGTTGTGGTAAAAAATCAATTGTGTGATGCAAAGTTATTTAAACAAGGATGGAGAAAAGTCAAAGCCACAGCATGGGATGAAGGGAGTACAAGCATTGCCCTTTTTTGGGCTCCTTTTTTTTAATATAATGGACAGCTCTCAAAAAAAAAAATAAAGGAGTACAAGCAGACGCAACGACGCGAACGCGCGCACCACAACAGATTCGTCGCTGCCACCGTTCCAGGAACGTACACTGGCGCCCACGAGGCCACGAACCCTCCCTACACTGCACTGCACATGCGCGCGGAGGGGGATGCACAGAATGGACGGGGCGCGCCGCGCCGAATCCTGGAGAAAAGATCGTGGCACCTACCGCAAGAAGCCGACATGCGTCGTGAGCCGGCCGCCATTCCCGGCGGGGAGCGAGGCAACGAGCCGAGGACCCAATGAGATAGGCGTGGCCCATGCGAGCACGCGGGCGCGCGGATTAATCACCACTCCAGCAGCGTTCGTGCCGGCCCCCACGCCGCGCCGCGGCGGATAGAATACCCGTCCAAACTCGGGCGCGCGCACCGCCCGTGTCCCCGTCACAAAGATGCCCCGATCCACTGCGCCGACACGGACACGCGACACATGAGACCGACGGCCAGGATGGACCACAGGAGCTCAGCCAGCAACAAATAGGACCGAGCAGCAGCTAGTGCGCCAGCGCACTTTGCTGTGCTACTGTGCTGGCTGACTGACGACGGTGGGGTGTGGCCGGAGTGAGTGAGCTGGAAGCTGCTGCGGTCCGGGCGCCGGCCGCGAGATGGACGCTCGGTGGGCGGTGCTGCTGGCGCTGCTGGTCGCCAGTAGCTGCGGCGTCGCTGGCGTCCGCGCCGCGGGGGCGGGGCAGGGCGGGCTGAGCCGCGCGTCGTTCCCCAAGGGCTTCGTGTTCGGGACGGCGACGTCGGCGTACCAGGTCGAGGGCGCCGCGTCCACCAATGGCCGGGGACCCTCCATCTGGGACGCATTCGCGCACACCCCAGGTACGATACAATGCTCTGCTTTGGCTGGTGCAGGAGGGAGTAAGAAATCTGATGCGTAAGCGTGTATAGTCTAGTAGGTACTAGCGTGGATCCAAGAACTTGTTGTCCACCCACGATAGTTAATCAACAAGAGCGCTAGTAGCTGGTAACTGAACTACCGTAGTCAGTCAGGCGCTGATTACGGAATGGATCTCCGAATGTGAGAGCAAGTAGCTACGTACTTGATTAGTTGGTTAGGACATTTTTTGGGGCAGGGGTGCATAGATGCATCTGGGGAAAAGAACTAGTAGTAGTATAAATCAAATATGGAATGTTGGACGGCATCTAATATGATGTTCATTGGTACGCCAAGAATTCATCGAGATCTTGATAAAAAATAAAAGAATTCATCGAGATCTACACACATGGATCCTCATTCACTATGGTCACCAGTTCAGCTTAAACAACTTTCAAATGGTCTTGTGTAAACTTGAGCTGTCATAGTCAGGATTCGCAGGTTGATATCTGCTCCATCTTTTGGAATTTTGCCTATTAAGATTCTCGGTCTTGCTGCAATGAGCAGGAAAAATTGCGGGGAACCAAAATGGAGACGTTGCAGTGGATCAATACCATCGCTACAAGGTACTTGACTATGAGAAGCAAATAAAACCGACCTTGGCTTCACGCAAATGAAGTTCGAGACATCCCAATAGACTTTAGTATCCTTGTAATTGACTATTCTGTTCTGCTACAGGCAGATGTTGATCTCATGAAAAGTTTGAATTTTGATGCCTACCGGTTTTCAATCTCATGGTCCAGGATTTTCCCAGGTAAATAAACTTGGTTTAAGTTATAGCGCAGTAGCGCAAACATGAGCTTTTAGGTGTTACTACTGCTGATACATCTTTGGTTTTTGTAGATGGTGAGGGAAGGGTCAATCCAGAAGGTGTAGCGTATTACAACAATTTGATAAACTATCTACTTCAGAAAGGTATAACATAAGTTGGAATGGGATAATTCTGCATCTGAGACTCCCATTGGAACGTATGTAAACATATCTGAATGTCTCCTTGATAACTAAACAGGCATGACTCCTTACATCAACCTTTACCACTATGATCTTCCTCTTGCACTTGAGAAGAAATATGGAGGCTGGTTAAGCGCTAAGATGGCGTAAGTCAGTCTAAAACTTAAGCAGTGTTTATATCTGGTCATATTCACATGCAAGTGTTTCTACTTTCTTTGTTTTCCCAAATGACTACACAACATAGAAGTACTTTAGAAATGATAGGTTACCTAGCTAAATGTGTCATGCTATAAATATAATTTCACAAGCTTTAGAAGGAAAAATGCCAGATTATATTTATATATGTATACTATTTATTTTACAGGGACTTGTTTACAGACTATGCTGACTTCTGTTTTAAGACCTATGGTGATCGTGTAAAGCACTGGTTTACATTCAATGAGCCAAGGATAGTAGCACTACTTGGTTATGACGTAGGGTCAAATCCTCCTGAAAGGTGCACCAAATGTGCTGCTGGTGGGAATTCAGCAACCGAACCTTATATTGTTGCTCATAATTTTCTCTTGGCACATGCTGCTGCAGTTGCAAGATACCGTACAAAGTATCAGGTATTATCTTCTTAAGAATCTGAATCTCACAGAATTCCCCTGAAAACAAAAAAAAAATGGAGCTGTTCTTTGATTAAATTGTATTACATTAGGATTACATTTTGGGAGTGCTAAACTGATGTTATTTTATTCAATGTAGTGTGGCAGGGTCTTTGTATGATTGGAACAATGGTCAACATACTTTTCACTTTTAGAACTCTATCCTTCATGAAATGCATTAACTTGCTTCCCTAAATAGTTGTGCATACCTGTCGGTTCTCATTAACATTTTTCATTTACAACTACTGATAGAAGAACGGCATTATTTTTTTTAAACATAGGCTGCTCAGAAGGGCAAGGTTGGAATAGTCCTAGACTTCAACTGGTATGAACCTCTTACCAACTCACCTGACGACCAAGCAGCAGCTCAAAGAGCTAGGGACTTCCATATTGGCTGGTAAGCTATATGAGTATCTCTGTCAGAACGTAAGTTTTTTAAGTGAAACCTTCAAGTGATAATATCATAACCATGCCATTTGATGTAGGTTCGTTGATCCATTGATAAATGGACATTATCCACAGATAATGCAAGATCTTGTGAAAGAGAGGCTGCCCAGGTTCACTCCTGAGCAAGCTAAATTGGTCAAGGGCTCAGCAGACTATATTGGGATCAATCAATACACAGCCAGCTACATGCAGGGACAGAAATTAATCCAGCAGACGCCAACTAGCTACTCAGCTGATTGGCAAGTTCAATATGTTTGTGAGTTTCTTGCCTAACAAACTCTATTCGACTTTGTTTACTTTGAGATATTTTCACCTAAACCTTCACCTGTAAATTCTGCAGTTGCACGAAATGGCAAACCAATTGGTCCACAGGTATGCAGTTCTTCCCTTTACAATATAATTTACTTAACTAGCACTGCATAATTATAATATCATCACCAACAAATTCATGAATAGTGCGATTAATCCTTATACTGACTAATGCATGAACATGTAGGCGAATTCTAAATGGCTTTACATTGTCCCATGGGGGATGTACGGCTGTGTGAACTACCTCAAGCAGAAGTATGGAAATCCAACAGTCTTCATAACCGAGAATGGTACTCAGCAGAATTACGTGTTTCTCTATTTCACATGAATATGCTGCATACCAGTGGATCCAAATATGCATTTTTTCCCAATGTTACCAGGAATGGATCAGCCTGGAAACCTGACCCGAGACCAGTACTTGCGCGACGTGACACGGGTGCGGTTCTACAAAAGCTACCTTGCCGAGCTGAAAAAAGCCATTGATCAGGGTGCAAATGTGGCTGGCTACTTCGCATGGTCTCTCCTTGACAACTTTGAGTGGCTGTCAGGGTACACGTCCAAGTTCGGCATCGTCTACGTTGACTTCAACACGCTCGAACGGCACCCGAAAGCCTCAGCCTACTGGTTCAGAGACATGCTTCAGAAGCATTGAGGTTTCTGGTTCCAAGCCTGAAGTTACCATTTTGCTCAGCTTTGCCTAGTGTTTTGGATTAACGAATGGTTCAATCCATCTCGCTGCTTGGCTATCAAAATGTGAATAAAAGAAGACAAACAGCCACTCCGAATAATTGTTCATTCCATGGTATGGTCAGAACGTTGTATGTTCTCTTCGGAGATTGAGCTGTAGTCATTATTTATCTCGTTGATGATTGAACATAATTGAAATGCTAATGCTTTTTTTCGGAACAAAATAACATAATTGAAATGCTTGTTGATCTGGAATGGTTTGTGTTGTGTTGGTAACGGTGAGCGATGGTATGGTTTCATCAGATTTGCTGATGTGTCACAGGATTTACATGTGGATGAAACCTAGTTGAAATCACCCCAAAATTAGGGAGCGGCGCATGCCCAGACTGCAACAAAGACGAGCTCATTCCTCTCCGTCCGCAGCTGTCTAAGTTTGCCCTCCTCGGCAAAAGCCTGAGCCAAAGCCATGTCGAAACATGCATCAACCACACGCGCGCCATTTTGCATGCCGACCTCCACCAAACACGTACCGCTCGCTCCCCGCGACCCCAAGCCCCGTTCTCGCGCCACCGCCGTCGTCGCATCGCCATGGCCCCGGCGCCCGTCAAGCTCGCCGTCCTCGCCGTCGCGATAGTCGCCGCGGTCGCGCTCAGCTCCTTCTTTCACTACCGGTGCCGTCACCTGCCGTCGCCCTTCATGTCCTCCACCGAGGCGCACCGCCTCATCGTGGTGAGCAACGAGCAGGAGGTCGGCGAGGAGATGGACCTGGCCGACGGCAACGTGGAGCTGCGGTGCCACGGCTTCGGCGAGCACAACCACAGCTGGGCGGTGTGGTCGGCGCGCGCCAGCATCCCCAGCGGCACGGAGGCGAACCTGACGTTCCCAGCCGTGCACGGCGACGAGGTGTTCGAGGTGCTCTGCTCCTACCGGGGGGCCAACCGCTGCTGGGCGCACGGCGTGCGGGTGTTCGAGAACCCGGGCCACGACAACCTCTTCTGCTCCGAGCAAATCGGCGGCTGCACGGTCAGGTTCCGCAAGGACGGCGGCGTCGAGAAGGTGTACGAGGCGAACGTGCAGGACCAGCACGACCTGCAGCCGCCCGTCTTCATGGGCTTTGTGCCGGACTTCGACAACGCCAGGGACGGCGCCTGCTCGTCGGCGAGCTGCGTCGGGAGGACGATCAACAGGGTTATAGGCCAGGAGAGCTGCTGCGACGATTCCTGTGGGGGGTGGGAGAAGGCGTTGCCAAAGAAATGATGATCCATGCTCACGCATGCGTGTAGGATTCGAGCTTGAATTTTGTATAATGTAGAGCATTTTAATGACACATGAATGAATAGGAGACACCTCAAACCAGTTCAACCGTGCTTTATGACTTGGATGGTGCTAGCTGAATCAATCGGAGTGTGAATGTAGCAAGATTCAAAAGGAAAACTGACATGTCCAAGGCAAAACAATACCAAATTGTGGAAACACGTAGATGATTTGCTACAGTCTTACAGACCACGACCAGCAACATCGATGGTCGCCAAAGTATAAGGAGTACAACAGACGAAACTTTGGCACATTTGAAATGCTTTCATTGGAGCATATGCTAAAAATCAAACCTTAAACATAGTCAGCGTACACACTTTTCCAGGAGGTATCAACCGAATCGATAGGTTGCTATGATGTGCTTGACAGTTGAATTGTAAGATGCGGCAGAGGAAACACAACATACGTATTTTTAAAGTGCTCTACTCAAAACTGAATAATCGGGCAAAATCTAGAAAATGGGAGCAACTGCATCCGTCCAGGGTCCAGTACATGCATGTGGCTGATTGCTTAATCGGAGTCTTCGTAAACACCCTCGTCATCAGAAAGCTCATCAAAAGAACGGATATCTAGTTGATAGCGCAACAAGCCACCAATGCCACCAAATCCTCTGCAAAACTGTGACCCCTCTTGAGATTTGTTGGTAACAAACTCAAGCGTGCACCCAAACTTTTTGTACTCGTTGGCAAACCATTCCAAGAGCGAGGTTTTCTCCTGAACCTCCAACTCAGCATTGGTAGATGGATCACGGAAATGGCTCTGGTCAGCTTCTTGCTCTTTGTTCAGATGTTTTATTACAATCTCTCCAGTTGCATTGTTCTTAAGCACATATCTGTTAACATCAAGGTTTTCCCACACAATCAGTGTTTCCACAGCACCCATTTCAAGAGTTTTCAGTGTGTCATCAACACCAAAGACATACTTCCCCGTATCTTGACTAATTTCTTCAAAATACTTTCCAATCAGCTTTTTCTCCTGTATAAACTTCACATTTGCTAGAATTTCAGCTGACAACTCAATAGCTTGGTTAAAACCGTTCTCGCCACCATATGAAACATCAACAACATTAAGTATTTTGGCCTGGAGACGCTGATCAAACATGTCAGATTGGCTCAGCTCTGTCTTAAAATCAGCAGAACCAGCCAATATAAGTCCAGCAACATTAGGCTGACTGGTAGCTGGGTTGATGAAAAACTGTGTAGCAAGTTCAGCTGTCTTTCGGACATAATTATGGCGTTTTTCCATTCGAAGCCGGGCAAAGCGGAGAGCAGACTGTCCTCCTCTTCCATGCTTCTTTGGAAGATCAACAGTGAATCTGTGAAGCACTTCACGAGTATTGCCACTCAGTGTGCCAAAAAGAGTTCCATTACCATCCATAACAATGAAGCCAAACTTGTCATCAGACTCCAAGAGTTCATTCAAAGCTTCAGTGTGGAACTTATTATCACAAAGGTACAAGGAAGCATTGATTGGTTTGAAGGGCTCAAAATCAATAGTAACTTTCTTTTCCTTGCCATCCTCAGTAACAATTGTTCCAGTGTAGAGAACAAGACCATTTGGGGGAACCTTGTTATACAGTTTCAGCCTCTGCTGAGCTGAGGTGATGGCTGCTAAAACAGATTGCCGATTAACTCTACTCTTAATGTTTGATGCAGTACCATATTCATCACCCAACATCTTGGTCACACGGGAGATTTGATCGCGTGGTGGCATAATCAGAGAAATCATGCTGGTGCCATTGCCTCTAGCAGACTCCAATCCCTTGATCAACTTCTTGATCTTCCAAATCTCAATGTTCTTGTCAGTTTCCTGACCATCAGACATCTTGACAAAGGCACAGTACTTGAATCACCCTGCAGAATACCAGATGCCAAGACCAAGAAGAGTGAGATGATGAGAGAAATATAGAAGCTGGGAAGCATAAGATATTGAACATAAGCAGATGGCAAATAGAGCAATACAAATATGAACATAACATAGTACTAGTAAATTGACCATAGCTGTCTTCTGTCGAGAAAAAGAGTGGTTGTATCCAAAGACAGATGTGAGCATGTGACAGTAGCAAAGCAATCATTATACCTCAGGAGTCAGGACTAAGAACATATAGTCTTCATTGGATTGTGCACACAATATGATTGTGGTTGCATGGAAATTACAACCTAACCTAATATTCACAAATAAACCACAGAAGCAAGCAGCTTACAATCTACCAAAATAATGAGGAACCATATGTTCTATGCTTCCTTCTACAAACAAATAACTACTTATGACATATGAAGAAGCAAGAAGTCCATTTCTCTAGAGCATTAAATCCTGTATTGTATACCAAGGGCTTAAGCAGACCAAAAAAAAAAAATCCTTTAGGGCGGTAAACAAACAGTAGCAATACTTTACAGGGGTAAAGTATGCTTTCTATAAGTAATTTCAAGCTGATGCTGCACACTAAACTCAGTGTTCAGGCAATACATATGCACAAATTTTATGGTGAACCTCACACTGTATTCATAACGACCAAAGAAAAATTATTGAACGAATTGTACATTCTTTTGCACTCGGTTTTAATACACATAAGGTCAGACTGTAAGATTCTAAAACAAGGAAATAGAAACTACGAGGCCTCGTAAAAAGAAGTAAACTTGCCATTTAAGAGCGCATTGTGTATAGAAGACTCACAGATCCTAACTACTGCCCAACGAATCAGCAAAATGCTATGAGACAGAAATCATTGGTGCCTATTTTGATTTACTACTAACATGTCGACAGTAGGTCAAACCTTACAGACAAAAAAATTACCAGAAAATGGCTAATGAACAATTGGACATCATCCAGTAAGTCAAAGAGCAAGCACGCTCTTTTAGGTTCTGGTGCTGAGTCTAAAGACCCTGCATATAATGTGAATGCATGGAGGCTTCAAACATCATTCATGGTTCATGGGCGTTGAAGTTGCTCTTTCAAGAGTTTTTTTTAGCTTTCACAAGAGTGGTAGGGAGTATATACTGTACTATACACGCAAACAGTGAAACAGAAGAACTAGGATGGAGATGGGAAACACAGTGAAGAGCGAGAAAACAGAGTCAACGCCACACTTGGAGTCTGCCGCTCTCGGATTGATAGCATTCTTTTAAGTCACAACCCAAACAATTCTGGATTTCTGGTAGCTATAGCACTGAGCCAAGCAGCGAGCGAGATAGATAGAAAAAGCCGAACTGGAACGGTTGGACTACTGCCTACTGGAGCATCCATCTCAGAAACGGGGATTTGGATTTGAGAACTCAGGGAGTGTTTGGATCCAGGAACTAAACTTTAGTCCGTGTCACATCGGATATCCGGACATTTATTAGAAATATTAAATACGATTTAATTAAAAAACTAATTACATAGGCGACGTTAATCATAGATTAATTAGGTTTAATAAATTCGTCTCGCCGTTTAGTCCTCATCTGTGTAATTAGTTTTATTATTACATTATATTTAATACTCTGAAATTTAGGTGGAAGATCCAAACACCCCCTCAGCTCACAGCGAGGATTTTTAGATCCCTGCAGAACAAAGGAACAATCCGTACAAAAAGGAAGCTTGTTTTCTCTTACCAACGAGACAACGAACAGGGTGGCGTCGCGTCCTTCCAGCGGGGCCTTGGGTGGAGGCGTGCACAGCAGGCAGTCGCCGGTTGATACGCTGCCTTGCCGCGCCGCCGCCAGTGGAGAGGCGGAGGCCTAGTGGGGAACGGACAAGATTAGGCCTAGGGCTGGACAAGTCACAAGAGGTGGGGGCAAAGCCGCCATGTTGGATGTGTGGCAGCGTTCGTTTGCGGGTTGCGTTACGACGCGGGGAGGTACGAGAACTTTCTGTGCGTCCCGTGCCGCGCCGCGCCGCGCCGCGCCGCTCTATCCCGCCAAAAAAGGCGGAGCCGGCCATGTTTGGATTTCTTTGCAGCCATCAGTGGCGGTAGACCTGTTTATGGGCTGATTAAAATTGGTTGCCCCTCCACACATAAACCAAAATGAAAACCCTATAGCTAGCCTGACATATGTTGCCATGTTGGGCTGGTTTCCAAGTTCAACTCGAGAAAATGTAAAAAAAGGCAGCCGGTTTCTACGTTCCTTTTAGAAATACAGTACAACATAGGTATTTACATGTGCATACGCTCACCCTTAAAATGCACATATGTCCGCCTTAGTACCTCTATAAATTGGATTGAATTGACATCTTGAAATTCACGAAGTTATCGTAGGCACTTCGCTATCGACAGAAACAACGTTTACCATTGAAAAAATAAAACTATTAAATCATACAAACATCCGTACTAAATCAAAAATTTACACAAATAAACATGTTTCGACAAGAAAATCTAACAAACTAAGCTGCACTCAATTTGTTTCCCGATTTATGTGTTGACTATGGGGAAACCCACAGCACCCGGCCAAACGGGGGGGGCGGGCCCTGCGATAATCGTGGCAGTGGCGATGTCGCGCGAGTACACCGACTTCCACGAGCACATCGAGGCTGAGGCGACACTGGTGTCCACTGTCCAAGGTGAACCTGTATTCTCTGTCCTACAAACATGCAGCCTCTCGCCTATAGACCTGGGTGAGTTGTGAGCGTACTTTACTTTTGATCCGTCTCTTAACCATTCAACCGGCCCAAGCCAACCCAGGCCAACGTGCCACTCAACCTGCCAGGAAGCCGGATTGCTCAACTTGCCAGGAAGCCGCATAAACCTGCCCGCATAAGCCCCGTGCCATGTGTTTCTCATGTGTGGATTGGTTTGGAAACAAACCAGAAACTGCTCAAAACAGCCCATGAATAAGGCTAAGTGGCAGATTAGAGGCCTCATTTTCTTCTTATTTTCTTATTTCTATTCTTTGTTCATACATATATATTGTTATGAGGCTTCAGAAGAGCTCCCATTGTCAGTACAGAGGTAGGGGGTGCTCCAGCCCCCAACCCCCAAGCTGAATCTAGCCCTGGCAGACATGTATGGTTTCGTGTAATATCACAACTCCCCTCCATAATGTTTCAACCAGGTATGAAAGTTGTTTGAGAGATGAGTCTGTTAGTAGCAACTTTAGTGAAAATTTTGAAGCCTACATTATGTAGGCAAATAGGCCTATACTGTTGAATTATCAAACGCATATATCACTCATTTTCAACAATAGTAATGTTTGTCCACGAAAACAATAGCTCAACTTCTCTGCCCACCCAACGAACAAAGCCAGAAATGCAGTAGCGAGAAACAGGATCATCTTCATACACTAGTCCAGACTCGCATGTTAAAGCATGCAGTATGACATAACAGGAACAGACGCCATTTTAACACTGCGCTTGCAGATGGGGTACGCATCACGGAGCCCTTGTAAAGTTGTAACTGCACCCAACTGCACAATTTGCTGGATTCACACTTGGTAGTACGCTAGCACAGAAGGCAACACTGACAGGGAAAAAATGAAACAAAACTACAATTCAAATTAGAACCTATAGTGTTTTACAACATCTATGATTTTGACGCCACTTCCATATACTCGGTTAAGGAATAACGTATATCAACACATGGTCTAACATGTTTCCAAATACTAAGCAAAACTTATAGCCTACCTCTGCAACCGCTCTAATTCGCCTCCAGGTATCTCCCCGAGAAATCAACGCCTAGCGAAAAAGGTAAACCAAGAGGAGACATCCGGATGACACGGTGTGAGAAGAGGTGCATGAAAGACTACTCACTGGAGCTTCCTAAAACAGCTTTTTTCGCAGTGTATCAGCTTATGCACCTCTTTCAGATCCACCAGGACAAAAAGATATGATAGTCAACCCCAAAAAATAGGCAAACCATGGTCATCTGTTACTGAAGTTGCCGGTTTGGGTCCGTGTAACATAGGAGAGGCGCGCAGAAGGGATCAACGGGGCTTCCTCATCAACTGCTGCAGCTTCTGATGCAAGGCTTCCTATGACAGTCCCATCATTGCTATCCATGGAATTGTCAGGTCTGTATAACACCTTCTTGTCCTGCAATAGAATACAAGGGTAATCATTCTCACTTGAGAAACCTGATGAATACAGTAAATTTATTTATTACTGTATATATTTATTGAAGAGGTATAGAAGTAGTTGTATTCACGAAAGGCCAACAGTGAAAGTCTAAAACGGCAAATTACATGGATAGCAGACAGTTCAAGTTGTAAAAATAAGAGACGTCTATGTGCTCTAAACTGTAGTGGAACCTAAGTTGAAGAAAGTACACCATGTGTCTGATACCCTTTTTTGGGACCATGTTTCTAAAACTAAGATGATCATTAGTGGAAGTAGGCTAGAATATAGAAAAATAAGAACAAGATGAAGAAGCTGGAGCTAAGAAAATTAAGGCATGTCTTGAATTGCTAAGAAACCAAAGGGGTAAAGGGAGAAGAAGAAAACAACAAACTCTAGCCCAAACTCCAAAGCCTGTGTAACAACATAATGGACCATGGCTGGAACAAGGTGATGGAATTTTCCTAACAACAGTGTTTTAACCACAATGAAAAAAAATCTGAGTTAATAGCAAACAAAATGATGAAAGGAGAAAAAAAGGAAAAACAATAATCCTATCTCGCTTCTTTGAAATAGTGATACATCTACGTACTACCTCCGTCCCCAAACGTAAGGACTTCTAGCATTTGAAATTTGTCCATAGATATAACGGCTTCTAAAAGTTCCCGGTTCCCACTACTCAACCTTATAACTGTGTCAATCAAAAGCTTACCACCATTTAATTGCATCAATCAAGAGCTATAGCTACCATTTAATTACACCAATCAAAAGCTGGTCCCTGAGTTTTAATGAGGGGAAGTTCAGTCTTGTCTTGTCCTATCCAGCTTAACTTGTCCTAAAAATCCTAGAAGTCGTTATATTTGTGGGTGGAGGGAGTAGGCATGTTTTTTTTTGACTGTGAGTAGGCATGTTGAACAAGGAGACTACCTAACACATTTCATAAAAGTACAAAAACAGCGAGAACTCATACTGACCTTTGTAGCTCTATCAGGAGTGTTATCTGCTGGAAGCTGGTTTGCTTTGACATCTTTCATCTTTAAATAATTGTATAGGACAACACCAGAGAGGGCTACAGATAGAATCGATGCTAATTAAGAAGACTAGTAAAACAACATGCACACCTAATATTAAATATAAGCATATTGTTCAAGATTCAAAAAACAAATAGTAAATGCATAATTACCAACTGCGTATCCAATTATGTTGAGGCTTGTAATAACAGATTCCGGAAAGATAATGGTTGATAGGGCAATTAGTATCCAGTCCTTCAGAACACCAGCCACTCGAATAGTGACAGCTCCAGTTCTTCCAATAACTAGGAATATGGATATGTTCAATGCAAATGCAGAAAGCGCATTCAGGAAAAATATTGAATGGTTGAACTGAATCTGAGATACATCCATTTCTGGCTTTTCCAGCAAATACCACGGAATAAACAGGAAGATGAAACTGCATGAAAGAACAATGCAATAAGAAAACACAAGCAGGGAAAATCAATAGCTATATCAAAGACACTTAGATTTTAGAACATGGAATATAAACATGGATTGGGTTACAATTTAATCGGCTCAATGATATACCCCATGTCGCCATTACATATTTAAGCTAGCACAAACTTGAGATATTTGAATTGCCATGATAAGCTTATTTTGTCCTATGTAAGGTTCTCTTGCAAAACACTGAAACAGAGAGTAGTATACTAGTGCTACAAAATTGCATGACTATCATGACAATGCCATTTACTCCCTCCAAGTCCCCAAAGAGTGTCGTTTTAGAAAAGTTAGAAGTCAAACTTTTAAAACTTTGACTATATATAACTTTTATATGATTTAGTTTTGAATGTTGAAAGTCATATGTATAGATTTGTCTTAACAAGTACTTTTATAAAAGTATAAATTTTTTATGATATTTATTTTTATTTTAACAAAAACATTGGTCAAACTTATGTTTGGGAGACCGTGTCGATGTCCAAAACGACACTCTTTTGGGACCTGGAGGGAGTAATCATCCTTAGATGTATGCGCTCAAAAGTAGAGATATAACATACTCCTTCCGTCCCAAGTTATAAGAGGTTGTTGACTTTTGAATCTGAAGTTTGACCAATCGTCTTATTCAAAAAAATTATGTAGATATCATTTTATGTTGCTATGGTTTGATTATCATCATAAATATTTTAAGCATGACTTAGATTTTTAGTATTTGAACTAATTTTTTGAATAGGACGAATGGTCATACTCCCTCCGGTTTTAAATATATGTTGTGTTTGACTTTTTTCTAAAACTTTGCTAATTTCTATTAATAAAAAAATTATAAGTTATTATTTATTTTGTTTTGATTTGTTTTATCATTGTAGGGATTTTGAGTATGACTTGTTTTCTTATATGTTTACACAATTTTGAATAAGACGAACAATTGATGCTGTGGAAAAAAGTCAACCACGACTTATATTTAAATACGGAGGGAGTACTCCGTATCCAAAAGTCAACAACCTCTTATAATTAGAATAGAGGGAGTATCAAACTATCACAAAGAGATCTTCAGCTGATAAGGCTTAGCATAAACTTGACCCAACCTGGTTATAACTTCTCAAGTGAATAGAACAAATTTTGACTGAGCAGCACGATAGAACAGAGCAAAAGGATCCTTGTATTGTGTTGTAGAATTATTACAGAGTCCAAACTATGGAGACATCTACATGATCCTTTCAAAGCACCTCTAATAAGATTCACATGGGGATCAGTCTTGTAAACCTCAACAGTCAACACTAGCTACTTGTACAAAAATGCGATTGCAAACCTTGAGCAAATGGGACTCCTATGTACCTGAAGTTTCTCAAAACAAGAACATAATCCATTTATTCAAAAAAAAAAAGGTAGTTAAAGCACCTATTTACTAAGGCAGTTTCATTAATCTCTACTACTTAGAACAATGATTGGTGATGACGGTGTGCCTTCCATCACCATCACTCTACCCCTATATTTGGCTTTATTTACCCACCATTGTCCACTGCCACTAAGCACATATAACTTCAGTACTTCACCTTTTTCACCAATATTCTCCAACACCATCATGGAACATAGGTTACTATAATACACAAGCCTTCCTTTGCTTTGAAGAATGGGACACAGGCAATTTTGCTAGTATTGACAACATATTGGACCAAACCATCAAAAAGACTGAAGGCTCTATAGGAAAGTCAATGCCCATTCCAAAAAAAAACTCTCTTCTCCGAACAGAGACATTCCAAAATTTGAGGTACTTGGTATGTGCCTAAGTGAGGCACACATATGCTTTTGTGATCCACTGCAGTTGCAGTATCCATAGGGAAACCAATCAAGCTACAATGTTAGTTAAGTATATGTTATGAAAGTAGTTAGCACAGCAAGTATAAACATTCTCATTGAAGAACCACCGCACAAGCCTTTGTCAAGGAACATGTTCATCCACTAATTAAGGACATCCAGTTCACAACCATATATGCAAAACCATTTACCAATAATATCCGTCAGTTTGAAACATGAACACAACTGTTAGTTGTATAGATTTTCAGGACAGCTAACTCCTTGAAATTATAATTACTGTGCATTTTGTAGGTCATTATCAATGAAGCGGTTTCAGTTTTTGTGTGTGTGTGTAAAGCATCCTGTAAGAGCAAAATCATAATATAGTAACTCGTTCAACAGTTCTTGCCAGAAACTAAATCGATCAAGAGAGCATTTAGAATATGAGACAAGAGTTTCTAGTACCTGCAAGGGGCTATGTAATACAGGCTTGTAATAGGATTCAGGGTTAAGCCCTTCTTTTGGAGAAGGACCTGTGTAAGGACCAGCCTGAGGGCTTCCGCAAAAATGCCAGTTACTTGGTATAATGTTCCGATCACATTAAAGTGAATCTCGCCATACGATGAAACTACAACACCAACACTGACCAATACCATGTTCAAGAAGAGGTCCCATCTTAATTTGTCAGTACCGCATAAAACAGCCATTATAAATGTTGCTACAGGCACTGCATTTCAAAGCATCAAGTCAGTATACATTGCATAAAGTCATAGATAGATCTTTGTAGTGCAATACAAAGGGAGCAGCATGTGAACGCACTCAATGCCTTGAGCATCTGAATGAAGGCCACAGAAATATACAAGTATGCTGTGTTACCAAACCTGAAAAAAGGCCATCAAAATCGAACTATGTATGTTATGCAAGGTAAATATCCATCTCACCAAATTTAAGGAACCATAAAGGAGCACAGAGAATTTGACATGCACAATAAGTCAATAAGGCATATTAATGGGAAGTTGTAAAGAGTGGTTCGAACTTCGAATACTAGTGCAAGAAGCTAACAAAGTTATAGTCGTACAGAGATTTATGCGAGTTGTCATCCAGATCGCATATGGAGGGAGGGAATGAATAAAACAAATTAAATGAAGTGCTCTCTTGCTGCCAAGTCTGTGCCTTAAAGAATTCTGGAATGATAAATTTACTACATTACACATTCCTCTGTTGATAGCTTGATATTGAGCCTTTAACAAGTTACAAATGCATGTCTACTTAACCCCCTCACCTACAAAACTGGGTATTTTGCCCCCTAAACTATGTAGAACCGTTTAAATAACCCCCTAGGGTGGCTTTAAAGGTGGTTTTGCCTATGTGGAACTACACGTGGACAATGACATGGCAAAGATATGTTTTCAAGTCCAGTTCACCCCCTAAACTATCGATGTTCATTTATATAAACCCTCACTTATATAAATGGATATTTTTCCTCCTTGAATATACAATACTAACTAAATGATTATGGGTGTATGATAGCTTTTTTATATTGTCTGTTGTCTCACGGGTATGGAGCTGACACCCTGATTTTTTTATCCCTGTATGCACTGAGAAGTTAATCTTTTAACTAAATTTTAAGCTAATTCTTTAGCCTAATACACCTTTTATTCAATAAGGACCTTCAGACAACAATTCAATAACACAGAAATGTCAATTTGTGTATGTTAGTAATGGAGTTAGTGCTATTGTATAGGTACTTAGTACTTTGGGTGATGACTAAATATCCATTTATATAGGTGAGGGGTTATGTAGCCAAGCATCAATAGTTCAGGGGGTGAAATAAACTTTGAAACATGATTTTACCATGTCATTGACCACATGTACCTATAAAACCACCCAGGGGGTAATTTAAACGGTTTAACATAGTTTAGGGGTCAAAATACCCAGTTTTATAGGTGAAGGGGTAAGTAGACATGCATTGATAGGTCAGGGGGTGATGTAGACTTTTTCTTTATATGAATGAAAGTAACCAAACCAAGCAAAAGTCCATTACAGAGCACTCCTGCATTCATATAGCAGCCTAGCATAACTAAACATACTACTGAATTTCACCCAAAACCATGTTAACAATTTCACATGATACACAAGTCATATTATTCAAGCAATTGGTGGACTAGACTACCATGCAAATGCAAGCTCGAAAAGAATTTGTAACATCAATTAGATCTGCAAACAAACTCATTAGCAGCAATGCAGCACATTATCACAAAGAAATCAACCAGCAGCACTACAAGTATCACACTGTGTGTGCATGTTTAGAATCAATTTATATAAGATGCTTTACCATTTCATACATGTCTGAAACCATGCTTTTACACAAGTAAATAGCTGGAACACACTTGCAAAAAACAAAGGGGGAATGCAAGATCAAGATCACGTTCTACACATTAAGCTTACCACAGACTTGATGCAAAGAAGGCGCTGATTGGAATTACACATGTGGCATATCTGGATAAAGGGGGCCAGATTACTAAGAGACAAACTTATATATAATGAGGGGACAAGAAGTGAATGCTCTTACATATGGAAAGTCATCTTGACGGGTGGAACAACCTGCATTACAAAACAAATCCATAAGCTCTAGGAAAAAGCAAATGACATTACCAGATAAGACATCCCAAGAATCTAAACCAAAGCTGGCAATCAAAATGTTTTCTACATATGTTATTCCTAGTAACAATGGGTTCCTTGGAGTAATTTAAATGTCACTTAGTTGAAACAGGAACATCATAAGACAGTACATGGTATAAAACAGCAGTGGAAGGTTGTCAAGGAAGTGGTGCAGATAATCCCCACCTTAAAAACTCGGACAAGGAAGAATGTCACGATTCCAGAAAATGCCATGTGAATCATTGTAAGGGTGATGGGGAAAGGAAATTTGAAGTACTTTGGAGAAAGGACCCACTGCATTCAAAAAAAAATTAAGAGCATGAAGTTCATAACACAAGTCCAGATGTATCAAAAATAGAAACATATAATTTAAAAACGTATGCAATTTCTGACTCAGCATTATCAGCACACAAGTCCAACCGGGAGGGGAGCAAATTGTACCACAGATTACTAACAGTGACAGTGTGAGGTAGCAAAACCCCGATTCGCCTGACAGCGACAGCTTAGAGGTCCTATATAAGTCAGCATTGTAATGAACCGCTCGCTAACCTAAGTACCAAACAATTGAAAACTATGCCCGGTCAAAGTGGAAACCATGCAAATCCGAATCATATGAACCGCACTACACAGAACAGTAGAGTTGGATACGGGCATAAATTCTTCGCAGACCAGCTGGAATTGGTGGTGAACTGGACAGCAGTTCACCATAGTGTCAGCTGCTCATTTCCCTTGATTGCTACCGCCAGCCACTACACGACGAATCCTACCTTGCTTCGCCACCACTCTACCGCAACGAAAACACAGGGAGGCACGCATAAACCTGCATTGTAAAGGAAGTAGAGCCCTACTTTGTTGAAGAGGATGACGCCTGACGAGAGGCAGACGTAGATCAGCAGGTAGAGGTAGGTCAGCACGAGCTGCCTGCTGATCATCTTCGCCGCGCCGCCCTCCCCCTACTCAGCGCTGGGGGGTGGGGGGCGGCGGTGCCTGGTTGGGCGGCGAGTGGGCAGCGCAGGGGAGAAGGATGCGGAGGCGTTGGCTGAAGGAATCAGATCGGAGATGGATGGGGGTCCGACGGGAGAGGAGGCAAGGGATATCGGGCGAAAAAGCGCTGGCAAGTGAGTTTTTTTTTTTTTCCTCTCTCTTTTGCCGAAGTGCGTTTCGGGATACTCTGAACCGTTGGATTTCGGATCCGATGGCTCTGAGTGAATTGGTATTTAAAATAAGACCAGTGCTAGCGCATGCATCACGCATAATTGTCGTAGACTCGTAGTACATGTGTCTACGCTAAAATAAAAAGGCAAGATTATTTTTCAATTTTCTATCTATCCGTTTTGCTGCGCACATGTAAATTTAATCCATAGGACCAAGGGAATTTAACGGTGCGGTCTCAATTCCTCGTTGTCAATAATAACGGGATGAATTCCCTGCGCGTTGCTGCAGGAATTTGAGTACTATCATGTGCATATATGCCACGTAATAGTATCCATGCATCTAACCATAGAGAATCCTTAGAAGTTATAAATAGATAGCTTAATGAACGGTGATGTGGCATGCTATCAAGTGGACCCTTTGGATGATGTGGCTTCATGCATATCTAAAGAAATCTTTTAGTAAGGTGTAACTATTTAGAGATAGAAGATAACATCCGATCACCACTTTGTATGGTTGGACACATATCTTCCACATTTTTCGTGTTTATTACGACAGCAATAACTACCGTATATGCTACATTCGCTATCGAATGTCTATAGCTTGCTAATATATTTTGTAACTGAAAAACATTAGATAAAGAATAAAAAAATATAGTTTCCATGTCATTTCTATATTTGGGAAAAAAGTCCATTTCACAATCTCAAACTATATAAATAGTCCATTTTTCAACCTTCAATTATGAAATAGTCTATAGCTTGCTAATATATTTTGTAACTAAAAAACATCAGACAAAGAATAAAGAAAAATATATAGTTTCCATGTCATTTCTATATTTGGGAAAAAGTCCATTTCGCAATCTCAAACTATATAAATAGTCCATTTTTCAACCTTCAATTATGAAATAGGATACCGAGTACCTCAAACTATTAGAAACTAAATAAACTTGAACCTTCAACGGTTGGGTTTAGAAGGTAGTTTTCTATTTTTTAGAAATAATAATATCTTATTTCATCTAAAAAATATAATTAATCTATATTAAATTAGAAAACACATGAAACTCTTATTCCTCGTATTTCATTTGGAGCAACAAAATAATAGACAAAAATACAAAATTAAAGATCAAATATACAACCAACAGATAGTTTGTATTTTTAGACAAAATTTTGTTACAGATTTTGTATTTTTATACTCTGTCATGAATTAATTATAAAGTTTAGAGATCAAATAAATTTGTATTTTTTAAAAAATAGAAAACTGTCTTTAAACAGCTAAAGGTCTAAGTTTTTCTATTTTTATAGTTTAAGGTGCTCGGTGTTTGGCTTTATAGTTTAAGATTGAAAGTCGGATAGTATATCCTCTGAATAAATATTTTGTTGAAAATAAGTTTTCATCCAAATTCTTTGTTCTCTCTCACGTCATTGCATCGCGTCACTCGTTTGTTTGTTTTGTGTAGAAATGGTTTTATAAATGAGAAATATCGTTAGTTTTAAATTTTAATGTACCTGACACAAGGATTACACAAAAGGTACAGCTTTTATTTTCTGAATGCACGTTTATTTTCATGCCTTGCTTCACGCTTAGTTAATGTCGATCTTTTTTTTCATCTTCGCCGAGACTATCTCCAGCGAATCGTATATATGAATGGTCTATAGTACAAAACGACACTGTAACACTACTGAAGGAAAGTGGTTGGAATAGTATTTGGACAATATTTTTATTCAAACCGTTGAGACGGTCTAACTCTTTTATTTTCCTATCAAGCACCGAAGTATACGAGACAATCACTCATCTTTCCGATTACACCAGCGGATTGTATATCTACTCTTATGTATCACTATTCTAATCACTTCTCTTTTTGTCTATAGTAGCGCTACAATATTGTTTTGTATTATAGACTAACCATATATACGATCCGCTGAAGATAGTCCTTGCAATGCCAGCCTGCAACTCAACAACGACTGAGGTAGGGACACGGTGACATTATCCAAATAGTTGCTACGGTTCTTGTCAGTGTCGGTAGCTCGGAGCCGTGTGGGGTCGGGGGAGCAATTAGCCTCGTATCTCCACATCTTGATACAAAATTCTGTAAATTTGCACAAAATGCATTAAAATCGAATGATTGTGGTGAATTTTATATTATTTACTACACAATGTTTCGTTTCTAGCTTAGGGTAGAGGCACCAATAAAGCTCGATCGAGGCTCCTGAATTGCTCTGTATTCAACTGGCTATACTCATTTAGAGACCGGCTTGCGTTATAAACGAACCATACCTCGCAAGCCGCCGAGTTCAAGTGGGCTCATAGACTTCCATTAGCTATGCTCGGGCTGTCAGGAAAGTATAACTCTCGCTTGATTTGAGTTCGCTCGAATGACAGATGAACCAAGTATGACCCTGCATGCAAATTTGGGCAGCTCTCATGCTAATGTTGAGCGGAGCCTTGGAGTGTATTTGGTTGATGGCCAAATTTTAGCTAAAGTTTCGCCATAGCCAATTTAGTTCAAAAATGCACTACATTGGCTATGGCTAAATTTAGACCATGATTTTGACTATGAACCAAACATGTCTTTGGGCACCGCACCGCGTACACCGATTACCTATTGCTGCCGCCTGCCTGAAAATACTGCCAGATTGGAGTCTTGGGCTCTTGGGCGGTCCCGTGGACTCAGATTTCTAGGGATGTTTGTGGGAGTGGCTACAACTATACGATGGCTTAAATTAAACTGCCTCACTGTCTGTATTGATAACAGGCAGAGGGCAGTGCGTGGACTAGTGGCGTAGTACATGGTTTATGAAGTTATGTTTGTATGGTATGACCATGTGCTACACTATACATCCTACTTGTATAACAGGACTAAAAATACTATCACTACTAGAGAACTAGTCTATATATAACTGTATTCGTTCTATGTGATTTTTTCCCCTTCCAAGTAGGCAACTGCTACACTTTGATCTTTTCATTTACGTGCAACACTGGTGGTTTCCCAGAGGAACACCGGTAGCCATTTTCTGTGTTCATTCGTGGGGAGACCGTATTTAAGTCAACAGAGTACAACATGCCAAAGACGACGTATTGTTAGTACTATTAAGTATATATATTACATACTTTTGTAATAATAAGCTACGCCAGGCCGCCAGCTGATTATTACACGACGACGCTGTATCAATCAGTTTCGACACACAGACGAAGTTGTTAATTTTGTTGTTACACAAGTACCATCATCGCGTTCATTGGTAACCATGGGTGTTTCTCTGCACATCCGCCATCTGGCTCTGAAGCAGAGAGAAAGAGGCGGCAAGCAAACCCAAAGAAATCGCCCGGGAGCAAGAAGTCTGCAGAAGTGACGTCCTGCGCGCAAGAAGTCCACTGCCCTCCGAATAAAATTAGCGTCCGATCCAAAACGACCCGCTAACCGTTCTACATAAGTTAACGACCCAGTAAGCGCATCCGCACCGGCCCAGTCACGCTCGTCGCCGCTGTCCCCGTTCAAGTCGTGACTCGTGATCGCTCTGCCTCTGCCTCGCTGCGAGGACGACTTGACCTGGAACTGCAAGAATATCAGAGCCTGTAAAAGAATGTACAATGAGATACTTATAGAAGGTGCTTAGCAATGAAAACCGGTTTATTTTCTAGCATTAGATGTTTAAAAGATGTATGAGATGTTTACTTAAACATTGGTGCTTAATGAATGCTAATGAGATGGTTACACATATATAAGTATCTTCCTTGCATTGTAGAAATTAGTTTTTTAGATGATGCTTAGCATTTCTCTCTCTTTAAACACCAATATAAACGATGGTGATTGTACATGCCCTTAGCAATCGCCATCCGCCCACTCGCATCGCAGCTTCCGTTGCTCTCGGTTCCACCATCAAATAGTTCTGCGCCCTGCGGGTCATCAGGTCGAACCGTCCCGCCCTGCGCGTATAAGAACCGCCCGCGGGCACGGACGGGGAGTTCAGCAGCACAGACAAACGCAGAGCGCGCGCACACGCGACGTCGATCTCGGTCTCCTCTCCGGCCACATGGCGACGATTCAGCAGCATCACTTCAAGACACTGACGCCGACGTGGTTTCTTGGCAAGGTTACGCCGGCCCCGGCGCTGAGGGAGGGCGGCAAGAAGGCTGGCGGCGCCTCCCACTCGCCGCTCCTCCTGTCGCCGGCGGTGTGGCAGAAGGCGCAGGACGAGAAGAGGAGGAGGGAGAAGGGCAACGACGACGCCGAGCGCGGCGGCGGCAGCCTGCCGGCGTCGCCTAGGATCAGCTGCATGGGGCATGTCAAGGGGATGAACAACAGGGGCTGCTCGAGCGCGCGCGTCGTCGGCCCCGCGCCGAGGGGCTCGAGGTCCCGCGGCAAGGTGGCGACGCTCGTGCTCGGGCTGTTCGGGCGGCGCAACGCGAGGACGTCGCGCACATGTGCTAAGGTCAGGGACGTGCCCCGTGGCACGGCCTCCGCGCCGGGGACGGGGAGCTCTCGCGGTGCCCGTGCGAGCGCGACCGTGGCAGTGGGCGTGTTTGATCCGCCGTTGCCCGTGGTGAGGCGGCCGCCGGCGACTGACGACAGCGCGCCGAGCCTTTGGGAGCGGCGGCGCGGCGCCAGGGCCCTGGAGGGTCTTCAGCTAACTTAGATCGCTGCAGAGTGCAGAGGCTGCAGGGCACAACAAACACAAGCTTGACAAAACTACTGAGGTTAGTATAAGTGATGCTATCTTTGAAATATAAATATGCAGGGTTGTCCGGGTTTGGAATTGGAACGCCAGATTTTCCCTGGCTCCTGTACAGAACCTGTAAATTTCCAGCCATATCGACCCGTTCTTGATTAGGCCTAGCTACTATCTGCGTACTTACCTTGCTATAAGATGCCTGGGAGCTCTGACGTTATGGTACGCTGTTTGTTCATTTGGTATGGTGAGTCTGTTAGCGTAAGTATTGTATTTTGTTGACCTAGAAGCCAACTGCCTGTTGTGCTCTTGACAAGCGTGGAAAGAAGACCTACTTTCAAATGGCGACAGTAATTCTCAAATCTTCAAATGACCACATGGTGTTCTAAACCACCCGTGCGGACAATGGAAGCCCCTAAACCTCCCAAGAATCTATATATATACTATCTTCTAATATTAAAACAAATAAGGTTTCCTGATCCGATTTCTCGGTCCGTCGTGATGTGTGAACCTCACATATATGACATGTGGGAGCGTTGATCCAAATCTCCGTCTATTCTGATTCAAATAAGACACGGTTCTCTGTCTTGGTTGATGTGTGAGCCTAAAAAACGATCGATCTCCTGGCACCAACTCTTTCCCGATACGAGGGCAGAACCTGTTTCTCCCCTCTCTGCCTTGGCCTTTCCCATGCGTCCGGTCCAATAGACAATGACTATATATATTATAAAACACCAATATCAATCAATCAAATAATAATAATACCACATCGCATCTGATACTTAATTTTTTGCCGATTTATAACTGATCCAAGAACAAAGAACTAGAGATGGAATCCAATCAGGAGGGCATGAATTTCGGAACCAGGCGTATGTATGGAGAGTGAATCGCAGAAATCAATAGAGAAGCTAGACCACATAAAAAATCCAATGGTCGGCGGAGACGTCGGCCGTCGCACCGGGCAGGCTCAATAGAGAGACAAGGGGAAAAGCTAGACCACATACAAAATCCAATGGTCGGAGGAGACGTCGGCCGTCGCACCGGGAAGGCGAGGAGCTCTGCGAGTCAGATGGTGGCCGGCCTGCTCGAATGTGCAGCTGGCTATGTCGTACATCCCTGACCTCAGGCATAGCCGGCAGGGAGAGGCTGAGGCATGCAGGACGCAGTTGTGGAGGCCGGCGAGGAGGAGGCAAAGGTTGCATCTGGCAATTGGTGAACCGTGAACACAACAGCGGAAGGTGAGGTCCTAGAGCGCTGGTCAAAGCCCATCGGATAAGGTTGCAGTGATTTGCAAGAAAGTCATTACCTGCGTAGTCCTCATACCATATGACCTACTTGAGAATAAGAATAACCTTGGGCACCCAATCGAGCTCCTCTGCCACCAAATCAATCTTCACGGCCACTGCGCAGTTGCCGAATCAAAGTTTGCCATCTTCAGACTTCTACTTCCACCAAATTGACCTCCGCCCCTGCTGGTTTGAGCTTCGTGGCTGCCGGTCGAAGTGCAAGGGCGAGGCAAGGGAACCTCCGGCAAGGGAAGCAAACATACCGTAGAATCTTTCATTTTTCACTTTGACAAGCGAGACCAAGGATCCAAACATGCCCGAATTCGCTGCGCTGAGTCAACTCCTCACCCGTCACCTCATCTTTTTTTTTTTAAATTACTCTTTACCTCATCTGTTCGCTGGTCAACAGTCCGAGCTTGGAACCATGGACCATGACCGATGGCCATGTTTAATAACTTAACCTCGTGACCCATCTAACCCAAACACAATACATTAAAAAAAAAGTTTTGATTCTCATATCCCAAACTTTATTAGAAAGAATAGTGCAAAGTCTATATATATATCTAATATTAAAGCAAATAAGGTTTTCTGGTCCTTCGGTTTCTCGGTCTGTCGTGACCTGTGGATCCGTCTGGTCAGCTCCTTCCCGTCTGCGAACCAGATTCAGACTGCAGAAGAAGTCCACGCGAAAACGGACGGTCAAGTCGCATACGGACTCCGTTTTCAATGTTCTGTATATCGATGGAAAACTAAAATAATAATCTTTCCAATCAAACTAAAACCACTTTAAAATTTGGTCTCAGTAAACAGAAATCTTTGAAACAATATGACGTGAAATTTATTCGCGACCCCGGAGTGCAGAAGCCGCTCACGCGAAAACGGATGCTCAAATCGCATACGGACTCCATTTTTGACGTCTTATATATCGATGGAAAGCTAAAATAACAACATTTCCAACCCAATTGGCACCACTCTAAAATTTGCTTGCAATTAACGAAAATTGTCAAGACAATATGACCTACAATTTATTCGGAAACCCGATTCAGACGGCAAGAGCAGCCTACATGAAAACGGATACCCATATCGTATATGGACTCCGTTTTCGATGTTCTATATATTGCGGGATAGAAAAACGGAAACCCGATTCAGACGGGAGGAACGGCCTACGTGAAAACGATTACCCATATCGTATATGGATACCGCTTTCGATGTTCTATATACTAAATAATATTTCTTACCAAACTAACACCACCTAAATTTCGGTTACATGCAAAGAAAAATTCGAAACAATATGATATGGAGTTTATTTGCGAGGATATTCCTATATGTATTGATCTGGATGTGCTTAAGAATTTTTTTCTCCCGTTGCAACGCACGGGCATTTTGCTAGTATAAAATATTTCAGAACGGATGTAGTATATCCATAACGTCAACCCAGTGCAATACACTGGCATTTTTCCTAGTATATGTATAAAGAAATACTATCAAAAATTGATGTCTTTTACGGTTAAATTTTTTTTTAGTTTAGAATTCAACATGCTCATAGTGAACCAAAAGGATAAATTTTATTAAGGAGTGTCTCGGACCGAATGAAATGGTTGAAGGTGTGATTTAGATATGAAATTAGTTTGAGGGGGTATCCAAACAAAAGTCCATACTCATCATGTGCATCAAAACCACTCAAAGGATTATTATTTGTCCGATTTTCAATAGTATAATTGTATAGTACCCGGTTTTGTAGTGGTGTGATATACACGACTACATGTACACCGGGAGTTAGGCTATCCCAATGAGTTGGAGAAAAGGGTTGTCTATATACTATAGCGCTACTGTAGACTTAGATAGAGGTAGTTGGAACAGTGGAGCTTTTTAGGCAATGGTTGGATGGTTTATATAGACTTTTCCGGTGAATATAAGTGAGCTCAGAATTTACTTCATCCCCTGCAGCATCTCAAATGCTGAATAAAGCCGTCGATGCACCTCTCTTGGCACGCTCTGTCCGCCACGATGTCCTGCAGCTCCCTAGCGTTGGTCGCGAACACCCTCCTCTCGTCCTCCACCGCGACGGCCCGAACTGCTCCGGCAACGCCGTGCCGGTCGAAAGATCCGTCGTCCTCGTTCCTCGCCACGAGCACACCGACCTTCCGCCCCACCATGAACCGTGCGTTAGGGCCTTGGTCGCCGAAGATGGGCAGCATGATCATCGGGTGCCCGAACTGGAGCCCCTCGACGATGGAGCCCCACCCGCAGTGCGTCAGGAACGCGCCCACGGCGGCGTGCGCCAGTACGCTGACCTGTGGAACCCACTGTTTCGTCACCAGGCCGCGATCGCCGGTGCGCTCCGCGAACCCGTCGGGCACGACGATGTCGTCTTCGCGGGCCCCGACGGGCGGCCTCAGGGCCCAGAGGAAGCGCGTCCCCGCGAGCTCCAGGCCGTGGGCCAGCTCGCGGAGCAGCTCGACACGCAGCGGCGCCTCGGTGCCCAAAGCGACGTACACGACCGACTTGGCGGGCTGCGCGTCGAGCCAACGCATTATCGCGCCGCCCTCGGCGCCCTCGATGACGCCGCGCGTGCCGTTGGGTGGCGGCGGCAGCAGGCCGAGAGGGATGGCCGGCTTGCCGTAGAGTCTCGCCAGGAGCGAGAACGCGTCGGGCTCCAGGTCTGGACAGCTCCGGATGGCGACGAACCTTGACCTCGTCAGCGTCTGCACGAAGCGGCTAATGATGGACGGCCCCGACGAGCCCTCCGTGGCGAAAGCCTCAATGGCCTGCCGCGCCTCGAACGCTGGCACCGCGCGAGTGGATTGATTGATCGCCTCCCGCTGTTCCTCGTGCGTGACCCCCGGCTGGCCCGCCGAGGCCGCGACTCCTGCAGCGCAGGGCATAAGCATCGCGCACGGCACTTTGCGGTCCTCGGCGGCAGCGGCAACCCAGTGGTGGATGAAGTCGGCGACGATCCAGTCGGGCTTCCTGCCGCCATCCGCCTCGGCGTCGAGGAACGCCGCGAACGGCGCGGCGAGGCCGTCGAAGGCCTTCCTGTGGAGCTCGGACTTGTCGAAGGGCACGTCTCTGGTGGACTCGGCGCCGTCCGGGAGGCTGTCGATGCGTGGGAGCGGCAGCGAGACGAGCTCGATGAGCCGCACCAGCGCGGGACGCACCGGCGGGAGGCGCTCGAGGTTGCGCGGCGTGGAAACGAACGACACGCGGTGGCCACGCGCAGCCAAACGCTCGGCGAGCTCCAGGCAGGGAAGCAGGTGGCCGAAAGCGAGCCATGGGAAGATGACGATGTGCATGGTAGAGTCGTCGGCCGCGGCCATTGCGAGCGGGAGCCGGAAGCTCGATAAGACGATAAGGAAGAAGCGATGGAACAAGGATTGCAGTTGCAGCTGGAACTCTGGAAGTCGCCTACGGCTTCTGCGTTTATTGGTTGTTCCATTCCATTCCATATGTCATATGTGCTGGGAATGACAAGAAGACAACAGCGGGCGTATCTAAGTTTAACAAAGAATAAACACAAACAGATCCTGCCAAATCATATGCACGATTAGATCATGTAGGTAATTTAGGAGCATCTTCGATGATTCGAGAAAGACAGATACCATAGTTGGTCTCGACAGGCTAGAGAAAGAAAGACAAAGCAATGTAATGTGCCATTGTGCCAATGCCAGTGAATAGTTAGTGACTAGGTTCCAATTGAATAACTCCGTACGTAATAAATACAGATAAGTTCTATTTTAGATCAAAATTTATATTTGACTATTAACATCTAAAATTGATCATACAAAATTGGCATTGCTAGACTCATTGCCAAAAAAAAATACTTTCACAAGATATAACTCTTTCCATTTCATATAATATGTTTCATAAATATTGCTAGTTAAAATTTTATATAGAGACCGCATTAATACCCTAAGAGGTTATCCTATCTTACTATTATTAATATGAAACGTGATAGAAAATGATAAAATTTTAGAAATTCTTGATAAAAATGAAGACATCTTGCTACAAAAAAAGTTAAGTACCGAAGAGGATAGATTATAGTAATCCAGTCAAACTTGTCATCTGTAAGTACTACTGACTACTGAGCAGCATTGACTTTGACACGACCCATGACTTTCCATTACTCCGTATAATTTTTTGAAGCAAAGAGGAGTATATGAGTGAATTACTAAAATATCTGCAGGAGAAAACGGGATTAAAAACAAAAATGAAAGACCAAGATTCTATATGATGCCTATCCAAAGGAAATACTGCAATACTTACTACGTATTATACGACATCTAAAAGCCTATATATCTATATCAGGACCTTCAACATGATCAATATTAGTTTGTTAATGAATTTGGCCGTACGTAGCAGTGCTTGCTATTAAAAATGTAAGTTTGCAATTGCAGACTTGCAGTGTGGTCATACGTGCTACATCCATACTACTACCTGTAACCTGTCTACCGGCTTCATACATATTGTTTTACACGTGAACTTTCATCGTGTTTTTTCTCTAAATTGACACAGTTATTTATGTCCTTTTTGTAGGGATTGTGTGACAGACAGATGCTTGGACAAGTCATTCTTCACCCAGCAAATTAATAAATTGCTGCTTGGACTCGTCCTGGAACTGAATTGTTTTGTTTAGTTCAGACAATTGCTTTGGTTAAATTCAGATTTTTTTTGTCCGTTCAAAAAACGTTTGGTTAGAATAAGAGAAGTGTTTTGGTTAAGTCAGACACATGCTTGTTTCGGTTCAACTCGGAGAATTTTCTTTTTTTTTCAAGCATGAGAGCTCTTGGATCTGAAGAACACACTGACCTAGCTTTCGTAGCTAATAAATGTGCTGTGTGATTGCCCTGCTTACTTTCAGTACCTGATAGTTCACAGCTTGCCATCTTGAAGTAGAGCATTCTGATGATCCGATCACCATCGTCGGCCTGGGTTATTGTTTTGTGTCGGTATTCGGGTTTATTATTTTGTGGAAGACACCAGCAGCTGGTTATCAGACAAGTATCGGATGTCAGAGCCTTGGTCAACCTTGCCTCATCGTGTGTAGTAGAGCTTGAGCTTCAGTCTTAAGTACAGATGACGCTACGTGCTTCATTGCCCCTGGCCTGGCCTGACCTGCTATTTAAATATTTTGACATTGGATGAAATAATGACTGACAAAATAAATACCCCAGCTCTTTGGTTCTGGTGAAGAACTAGCGATAAAAAAAAAGGAGGCCGTCTAACTTTTAATTTCAAAAATAAATAAATAAAATGGTGACCACCGATTGTACTTGCCGCAGCTTATTCTGCCCCCGCCACGTTGATAGTACGTGGTGCTTGATCAAGTTGATAGTTAAGTTTATGATGTAGAAGGCTAAGAGCAACGAGTGTTGAGTAGATGGATGCATCTTTTTTTCTAAAAACATGACAGGAATTAGAATTACCCGCCCGAGCTTTTAAATAGAAGCAAGCAAACAGTGCTGGATTACATGGGCAACTCGAGAAGGAGGTGCAGCTTATAATTCGTAACGAACCAAGGAAAAAAAAAATAGTGCAGCAGCGATGGCCCAATCTCTTCAGATCACCCCCGAGCAAGATCTCAAACGCTCCACGAACTCGTCGATGCATCTCTCCTGACACGTCTTGTCCGCCACGATCTGCTGCAGCTTCTTGGCATTGCCCACAAAGACCCTCCTGCGTTCATCCTCGAGCATGACGGCACGGACTGCTCTCTCGACGCCATGACGATCGAATGAGCCGTCATCTTCGTCCCTCGCCACCTGCACGCCGACCCGCCGCCCCTCCATCAACCGCGCGTTGTCCCCTTGATCGCCGTAGATCGGCAGCATGATCAGAGGACGCCCGAACAGAAGCCCCTCGATGGTCGAGCTCCACCCGCAGTGCGTCAGGAACGCGCCGACGGCAGCGTGCGCCAGGACGCTGAGCTGCGGAACCCACCCCGTGGCCACGAGCCCGCGGCCACGCGTGCGCTCCTCGAACCCCGGAGGGAGGGCGTCTGCGTGCAGCACGCCGGCAGGCTTCCTCATGGCCCAGAGAAACGGCGTCCCGGCGAGCTCCAGCCCGAGAGCCAGCTCGTGCACGAGCTCGGTGCTCAGCGGCGCCTCACTTCCCAACGCGACGTACACGACCGTCTCCGCCGGATGCGCGTCGAGCCACGACATGATGGCGTCGTTACTGCTTTCGGTCCCGGCGGCGGCACGGCTTCCATCGGGTGACGGCGGCAGGAGGCCGAGTGGGACGACCGGCTTGCCGAAGAGCGTGGGGAAGCGAGTGAGCGCCTCCGGCTCCAGCTCGATGCAGGTCCGCATGGCGACGAGGCTGCAGTACTGCAGGGTCAAGGAGAAGCGCTGTGCAATGGATATCCCCGAGGAGCTTTCGGTTGCAATCTTGATCTTTTTCCTCTCCGTCTCGAACCTTGGAGCTGCCACCGGCTGCGGCTGTCCGTCCCCAGCGTGCTGGGAATGGGATAAGATGCTTGCGGCCACGGGGAGGAGCATCGCGCACGGCACCTAGGAGATGGAGATCGCTCGTAGGTAGTTAGATTAACGTCAGGACAGTACGGATTCCGTAGTACCGTGCATATACCTTTCGATCAAACGCTGCGGCGGCGGCCCAGTGTTGGAAGCTGTCGACGACGACCCAGTCGGGCCTATCATCCCCATCGTTAGCGCACGCGGCGTCGAGGAACGCGGAGAAGGGCGCCGCGAGGCCGTCGGACGCCTTCCTGTGGAGCTCGAACGCGTCGTACGGCACGTCGTTGGTGGACTCGGCGCCGTCGGGGAGGCCGTCGACGCGCGGGAGCGGGAGCGCCACGAGGTGCACGCGCGGCGCCAGCACGGGCGGGAGGCGCGGGAGCCGGGCGAGGTTCCGCGGGGTGGACACGAACGACACGCGGTGCCCCCGCGACGCCAGGCGCTGCGCGAGCTCCATGCCCGGGAGCAGGTGCCCGAACGCGAGCCACGGGAAGATCACGACGTGCATCCGCTGCCGGGGCGAGCGGTCCGCGACCGCGCCGTCGTCCATCTCCGTCATCCGCCGGCCCCGGCCACGCCAGGGGGCGAGAGCCCGGCTGAGCTACCAGAGAACAGGGCGTGCCGTCGGTCGTCGCACCGGAAGCACACGCCACTACCGCGTTTGATGCATCATGCATCTGCCCTGCCCGTTTCAGTTCATCACGTTATCACACATAGGATCGGCGACATTGGATCCGGTGTACAGATCGATGGGCGATTGCACATGGGATATATATGCTGAGCGATTATATTGCTCACTTGTGCATTAATTAAGGAGGAGCGTGCACATCAGCGCATGCACAGACAAATATATCCTTTTTTATGAGGAATTGAATTCCATTAAACTAATACCGCGGCCAAATCTCAACTCCTGCACTGCACTTAGAATTGGTCGGCATCTTGACTCTCTCCGTGCACAAGCTAATGTCAATTGTCAGCTGACCCTATAACCGTGCCTTTAATATTTGTCAAAGATGGAGACCCAAATTCTGAAATAAATCGTGCACATAGTACGAACGGACTTTTCAGTGGATTACGCCCGTGTTTCGATCCCTTCAACTTGTACAATCTAGATGGTAAGCCGGTTTATAAAATTCCTTTCTCCATTCTAGCTAGATTGTAAGGGTTCTAGATTTCTATTAGATTAATTTATTTTTTCATGTATGTGTTGTCAATATGTGTGTGGATTCATTAATACCAACTACGTATTGGACCGTGCGTTGCTACGACGCAAAATATTTGAATGATACAACAATCTTTACATAACATTCGAAAGCTCCATGAACATGAATCCTTCTAAGTGTATGTGAAATCGCATCCAGCATAGGATTGTAGTTCATGAAATCTTATGATGACACAACGGTGTGTGGTAGGGACGACGGAAATTGGAACACGCAATTTCAATAATATAAGCCACGTTCGAAAAATAGTCCAAATTACTTTGTGTATTTTAAAGTGAACAAATTGTGTTAGCTTTTTTTCTTGCCATACCGGCGCACGGGAAATAATAAGCTAATCGAAAACGTTGTTTCTATGCAAATTGTTAATTCTACGGAGTTTGACATGTCAATTCGTCCAATATGATGCAATGGAGTGGAGTAATTTTGGTTCCACATTTGCGCGGCATGGTCACTGCATCTGGCTCTTCTACTTGTGGATGAGTTTGTTGCAACCGTGCTCGGGAGGATGAAGTACGCCGGTTGCGGCCAGTGCAGAGGACAGCTTGCAGAGGCTGGAGAGGAGGTAGTGGTACGGACGAGCTTGTTATTGCGGTATTGCCAAAAAAGTTGACAAGTCCATCAAGATCAAGATGTGGGTGAGTGAACCTCACCCCTATTGAAACTAGTACAGAGTTTGTGGTGTAACTATGCACTGGGAGAGAGGAACCTAGTGGCTGCACATGTTTGGTGAAATGTGAAGGCGAGAGGTGCCATGTGGCACTTGTTGTGAGATTCTTTTCTCTATTTAAATTTTTACGTACCCATATTTCTCTGTATCTAACTACTAAATATTTATTCATCCTCCTCTAAACCTCCGATTATAATATCCTATACACAAAATGATTATGCAAAATATTTACACATGGAAGTTTATCACCAGAATTTTAAAAATGACAATAACTACTCACCGTACTACCGATTGCAAATTAGAAAATAAAAAAAGCAGATAGAATAAAAAAGGATGAACTAACTCCACATAGCACAAACTTATCTTTTCATGGAGTGTCTGTGAGGCACTCGCCCATCACTTCTTCACCGAGCGTCTCCTGTGAGCTATGGTCGCTCTCTGCTCCTCCAATCCCCGCGCGCATGCCTGCTCCAATCCCAGCCCAGTTAGACCCCTTTTGCTAGGGCTCTTTGAGCGGCTTCGGGTCATGGTAAAACCATGCCAAACGAGGTTAAAATAACGGCTCCTAGGGAGGAGTCTCGAGAGGAGCCGGAGCCACAAAAATGCGGTTTCTTCTGACTCTTTCCTTGCAAATATTAATAAGAGCCATTTTGCCAAACGATTTCTCAAAAGGGCTCCTACTTTTTTAAAGGAACCGATTTTCTAGAGGAGCCACAACCGGAGCCATTTTAGGAGGAGCCGGAGCCCTGCCAAAGAGGGCCTTATGTGCCCCTCTCAGGCTCTCACCTCCGCCGCCTCGCCAAGCCATCCCCAAGCTAGCCAGCGGCAACAGTGTTGCCTTCCGTGCCCTGTCTTTGGCTGCCGCAGGACCGAATCATGACCTCTACCAAGGACCCACCGCCTTCGCCTCGATCCGCCGCCGGCCGTCGCCGCTCCGGATCTGGTGCGTACAACAGCCGCGTGGTGGCCCAAGATCCTAGGACCTCATTCTCCACGCACGACTGCTGCCCACCTGCTTCCTTTCCTTTTCTTCCGACAAAGCGCGCAGATAGTCTGCGCCACCTCCTCTGACGAAATCACCATGGCCGATCTACGATGAACATGGACAGAGAAGGGTTGCGCGCCCTCCACGTCCTTCGGCAGAGCCAACCTCTAACATCCCCACAGGCTCCCACTTTTTTCGTAGACTAAAATGCATGGGTCGTCCCCAAACTTGGCAAGGGGTGTCACTTGGGTCCCCGAAGTTAGGAAACATTAAAAGTGGGTACACAAAGTTGGTTTGGGCTCAATCAGCCATCCAAATGGGCCTCGAGCTGGCCGTGACGCTCATGTGGCAGGTGGCGGCGTGCGCGGCTGGCCGCGGCGAGCCTCTCTCTGCATGCTCGCCACTGGCCGCCCGCGCCTATGCGCCGGCCTCACTTTGTGCGCCTATCGGCCTCTCTCGTCCCCGCTGCTGGCCGACAAGCATTGGAGCAGGGTAGGGGAAGCCTGTTCGGTAGGCTCTAGAGCACATGAAGGGGACCGGCACGACCGCGGTCGTCGCAGACCTCATCGACGAGCGCTGCACGGGCTGGGTCCGAGCACCGCAGCGCGCGTCATCGCCCACCGCTGCGTGGACCTCAAGCCCTTGTCCCACGTGTCGGCGTCGACGTCCATCGGCGTCTGTCGCCACCCAGCGCGCGCGGTGTCCCCCCGGCGTCCGTCGTGGACCGGCGGCCATCTCCACGCGGTGGCCCGGGGCGTCCGACGCCAACCAGCTCGCGCGTGCTCCTCGGCTTCCGGCGCCGCCTGGTGCCACTCCGCTGCGTGCCGCGTGCGCCGCGAAGCGGGATATTTAACTATTTGCCGTCGTAACGGATGGCACCTCTTCATTTGCCATCTTTAAAATGACACTTGCAGAATTGCCATCCCTCCAAATAATTAGCTAATCATTTGTCACTTTTGCCTACGTGGCGGGCCACATGGGCAGTCGATCGTGCACGAGGCATGCAAAAAGACCATCTTGCCCTTCTTCCCTTCATCCACCGACGTGTGGGGTCCAGGCGCAGAACCTTCTTCTTCCTCTCGCCAAGAGCAGCCTGGTCCGTAATGATCGGCGCACAGCGCACCCCTTCTTCTCTATTGGCCTCCATGGACGCACGGCGACGCTCGCGGAGGCCACATGGGCGAGTGCGGGCTAAACCATAAGCCGCACGACGCGCTGCCGGCCGTCCCGCGCAACAGCGTCGCCGCACGCCACGCTGCCCTTGGCGTCGTTGCCGCCCATCCTGCACGTCAGCGCCGCGCAGCCACTGCCGTTGTTGCCACCGGTCCTGCGCGTCAGCGCCGCCGCACGCCGCGCAACCACTGTCGTCGTTGCCGCTTGGCCAAGCGCACCGGTGCGGCCGGGCCGGCGGCTGTGCTGCGGCTGCAGCAGCAGCTGCTCCACCTCGTCGACCTCTCCAATGGCCAGCTCCACCGCCGTCGTAGTAGTCGCCTTGCAGGCCCGCGCGGTCGCGCAACCGCTCCACCATCCTCCCGGCGCTTCTCTCTGCAGCTGTGACGGGTCGTTGCTCATCAAGGGCGCGAACAAGAACGCCGAGGAGGACAACCACATCAACACCGATGACAGCCGGGGGTGTACGCGGGGCTAGCGGTGGTGCGACGAGCAGCCACGAGCGGGCACATGGGCGCGGAGCCGACGGCGGCGCGGCAGGCGCTTGGGCGTGGCCTCGACGTGGAGAGGTGGCGTGAGGAAGACTGAGGCCTCATGCGTGGGTCCCACATGTCGGTGGGATAAGGGAATAGAAATGGAGATAAAGGGAAGGGTATGCTAGTCTTTTCCTCTGCATTTGCCATCGTGGACTGCCTATATGTCTCGCCACGTAGGCAAAAAATAGCAAATAATTAGATACTTCTTCGTAAAAATAGAAATTATGTAGGTGCTATTATAAAGATGACAAACGGAAATATGTCATCCGTGAGAATGGCAAATAATTAAATATTCCCACGAACCACGTCCGCTACCTGTGGAGCCGTCGCGTGTGCCTCGGCGTCCCTCGTGGCGACGCCACGCCGCCAAGGCCCGCAGTGACGGGCGAACGCGACGTCCACAGTGCCGAACGCGGCGCGGGACACCGGGTCCACGACCATGGCAGGCTGGTTGCGAATGCAGGGTCAGTCAAGGCTGGGAGCCTGCGTCTGTGACGCCGGCGGCGCTAAAGCAGACACTGCCGGCACATAGCATGCAGCGTGGCAGGCCACGTGAGTGTTTGGACCGGCTCGAGGCCCGTTATGGACGGCGGATTGAGTCCAAACCAACTTTATGTACCCGCTTTTGATGTTTTCTCACTTTGGGGATCCAAGTAATACCCGTTGCTAAGTTTGGGGACTGACCGCGCATTTTACTCCTTTTCGTATGATGCTGGTTGTGCACGGTATCCAGGCTAACGGAAGGATGAGGACTTGAGGAGAGTTGGCAGCAAGCTGCGGAGGGAGGAAGAAGAGGCGGTGACTGCGGAAGCGCACATGGCCCCACCTGTCGGCTCTGCTCAGGGAAGCGAAGTGAGGAGTGACAGAGTGGGAAGCAGTTCGTGCTTTTTAATTACGGTTATATGTTTTTTTAAGCAATAGAGAAGTAGAGATACGAATGCGGATGGATAAAAAAGCTACAGCCCTTACAAATTGGAAAAGAGAGAGTATACTGCGATTGCATAAGCTGTTTGGATCCCCTAGTTTTGCTCCCATGTGTCAAACAATAATACGGCCTATATGTAAGGGTGGCAACGAGCTAAATGTTTCTTCACAATTCAAATATGTTCTTAGTGATTTTAGCTCAAAAACAAATAGAAAATCCAATCCAGCTCTTTTTAGCCTGATCTTTAAGAATTCTAAACAAAATTTAAAGGCTCTTTACCACTGCCGATATGAAGGGGCCTATCTGACGTCATAGATTGGGAATAAAAGGGTACTTTGGTAATTTGCAATGCAAAAAACTAGCTGTGCTAGAGCTTTCCAACTTGTAAGATTGCACGATTAGTGCTTGTAGATTGTAAAAAGCTTATTCATACACTCACTGGTATTTTTCTTGTCATTAAAATAATGGGAAAGAAAGTACGCCAATCAAACATACCACTTTTTTTTTAATCTTTTTAATTTTTAATTTTTGTCATACAGTTGGTCATCTCATACGTGCACAAAAAGTTGCCGGAGACTGTCACTCAGCAAGTTAGAGCACTTCACGACCAGTTACTCCCACTCAAACTATCCTCAATGAAGGAGTAAAATGGGCTATTTATAACACCGTTTGACACTTTAGCGCTAGTTGGAATAGTTGATCAACAGACTGGGATGGTCTCAGGCGATCAAGATCCAACGGCGTAGACCACCCGCAAGGCAAGGCTCCGTCTCCGCATCCTGGACTAGGGTCTCCTAGGGCACCCAAACCCCGACCTGACGAGCCGTCGGGAGGATCCGCGCGCACAGCAACCCCCAACCCCAAGGCCCCAATCCACGCGCAGCCAAACCCAAACCGGCGAACCCTCCTCTGCCTCCTCAACGGCGATGGCCGCCGCAACGGAGAAGACAGCCGAGGACATCCGCCGCGAGCTCCTGGAGCTCCAGCGCCAGCACCGCGAGGTAAATCTCCCTCTTCATCCAGCGCCTCTCGAAGCCTCCGTAGTCTCCGGATCATCTGCCCTGACCCGTTCTTGACCCCGTCGCAGATCACCGAGCGCTTGCGCGACCCCCGCGGCCTTCGCCGCGGCGCCCCAGGCCCTGGTCCCGGACCTGGGGGCCCTCGCCCGCCCCGCGGCTTCGTGAGACCCGTACGCTTCTCGCCTGCACCTCCTTTATGCCGCCCTTCGTTTTTTTTTGCTTTCTCTATCTGTGCCTCACACTTTTTCGCAATGTTTCTGATGTAGGCTGTGGGTGCTGAAACGGGGGATCAGCCTCCGCAGAAGCGCCGGCTGCTATCGGCCGTGGTTAAGGTATCGCCCGCTTTTTTAATCTCGGTTCTCTCGCACATTTTGTTATGGTCTGTTTATTGAAACCCTAAAATCTCCCCTAAAATCATTCCTCGTTCCTTGACAAATGGAGGTGGATGGCGCTGAAACTAACGAGGCAGGCACAAAGGATGCTGAGGCTGAGGGGACTGAGGCGGGTTCAGCTGCCGCTGATGACAGCGAGAGGAGGGGTTTCAACAATGGTGGGTTCAGGAGGGATGGGAGCCTGCGGATGCAGAGGAGGGTGGTGAGTAGAGCAAAGTGGGGGATATATAGTGGTTTAGCTATTCATTGGGTTATATGTGCTGTTGTGGAGCTTAGATTGTTTTGTTTTGGTTCTAGGACTATAATTCACTGCCAGAGCCAGCTCCAAGGGATCTTCCCAGGAATGAGGACCCAAATTTGGTGAGAAGGAATAAGAGGATGCTGGGCCAGCTTCTTGTCGGTACATTGGAGGTAAAGCAATCTTACGCGTAATGATGGGGTAAAGCAATCTTATGCAATGATAGACCTGCAGTCCTTCAAGAATACTTATTGAGCTAATGCGTTATTCCCTCCATACCAAATTATAAGCCACTTAAACTTTTGTCCTAAGTCCAACTTCTCTACTTTGGCCAAGTTTTTAGGAAAAAAACATATTAACATCTACATCCAAATGAATGTACTATTAAAACATGTTGCATGGTGGATTTAATTAAACTAATTTGATGCTGTAGATGTTGGTGCATTTTTCTATAAACTCGGTTAAAGTTAGAAAAGTTTAACTTTAGGACAAAACTAAAGTGAGCTATAATTTGGAACAGAGGGAGAAATTCATTTCTATTTCATCTCTAGTATTCCTTTAGAAAATCTTGATTAACTTTGACTTGGCCAATGTGGGCTTGAAACCTGAAACTTGCCAGCTGGATATCAAATTAATGGAGTGCAAAGTGCTCAAGGCATTTAGGTTCCATTAGGTTCCGGCAAGTTTGGCAACAATACAGACTTATTCCAATTTAAGGAATATTTGCATTGATGTGTTGTGCCTGGCTATCATTATTTTATTTAAGCTATCCACTTAAATAGGGTTCAAATTTCCAGGACTGTCTCATCTCTGTGGATCTTTGATGTGCATTGTTTGCACAACTGTCTGGGTGTGTGCAATTTTTGTTAATCTCATTCTTCTCATGCTTGCAATGCAGAAATTTCAACAAGAGGATAAAAAACTATCAAACTCCGAGGCTTTTTTGCGCAGATCAGAGACTCAGCGGAAGGTTTGCTCACTTTTCCTGTGCCTATCTCAATTTCTAAGTTAATGACTGGTCTAGGTGCTACTTCTGCCATGCAATAAGTGTTTTTGTCTTGTGATTTTCATGTGCATAATCTACTAACACATTCGGCGTGCTTATGGGCACATAGCCTCTACTTATGATTTGTGAAATTCTTTACAAAGTACATCTGGCATTTGCTTCGGATCTGAAGAGACAAAAATGACTTAATCACAAACATCTTACATGAATATCAATTTTCATGTTGAAATTCATTCTTGCTATGGAATAGCGAAGAAGAAGAAACTTGTTTGTCTATGGGACTTGATATTTTGCACGTCCACATACTTTGGTATATTTTGTACAATGCATCACGTATTCACGTAAACAATCTTCGATCATTGTGGTCGAGCACGCAAGTCTGAAGATTTTTGTGTTTCCAAGGAATTGTGCTTTCTTTTCTGAAGTTGCTGTGTCTCACATATGTAATTAAATGTTTTGAGATGGAGACTATTTGGATGACAAATATCCATTTAAATTAATCGTGGATATTGAAACAATTGAATAATTGATTGTTTCTAGGCTGAGCAAAAGGTTCGCGAGGAAAGTGAAAGGCTCCGACAGCAAGAACGTGAGCAAATTGCAGAGAAGCGTAAGCGTGACATGGTAAGTTTTGTGCAATGTTTTATGTCTTGTATTCATCTGCCGCAATTACACATTTTTAATTGATGTATTTACTCTGTTATTATTCAATACTTGGATGCTCTTTTTTAGACGCTTCGCGCTCGTGTAGCTGCTAAGGCAGAAGAAAAGAGGTTGGAGCTGTTGTACATTCAGTGGACTGAGCATCATAAAAGGCTGTCCAATTTCTTAAGGTAACTTTGCTGCTTTCGATCATTCTTCACTTTGACTTAGACCCAAAATTGGAATCCTCATTTTCTTCACTTCAGCTGTTTTTCATATTTGTGTAGCTATTCTACGTTTTTGTTTGATGGATCTGTTATTTTCTGCGTTCTGCAGGTTATTTTTATTTCTGGTCCAAACGTGTCCATATTGACAATTAAATTGAGGGAAGATGCGTTCTAATTGTATGCAGACTTGATGTTTGATGACCATTAGTGCATCTATTTACATTATACTGAACCATATTTATTTCATTTTTTTACTCTACCTGATTATCCCCTCATGTTTGGCAGGACAAAAGCTGAACCACCTATTTACTACATGCCAACTAAACCAATCATTGATGATCCAAATATTGTTGAACAGAACAAGGAAAAGGTATATCCTTGTATATCCAACTCAAGTGATGAACTTTGTAACTTGTGCATACCCATGTACTGTAATGGAAAAATAAACATTTATAAGGATGGTGCATGATTTGTCTAACAGTAGAGATGTACCCGATGATAATTCCAAGATGCAGAAGTGTCTATTTTATGCTATGGCATTTGTTTGCACTGATTCTAGTTATAGAGATAAAGAAAACCACTAGGATGCACCTGCAACCTTTCATTAAATTTAATGACTTACAATAGTTGTAACTTTGCCTAGCAAAATCCAGCTGCTTGCTATGGAGTTGGTCCCTGTTGAAATGGAAGTTGATGAACTTTGAAATTGTCCCTTGTCATAAGACCTGTTTTAAAATCAGCGTGTATCGTTGAGAGCCATTGACGTTTGGAAGAACCTAGCGTGCACTGGGTCTATAACTATCACTTGTTGCCTAGTTTCTTTGTGATATTGGACATTGGTGTAGTTCTGTTACTATTCTAATTTTGTTTTGCTAATAATATTCATCTAACCGACCAATAGTAAGGTGCTCATAAAATAGTGTAGAAAGTTCTGTTTTAGCTCACCATAAATTCAAAGTTTCAACATGGAGACTTCATTGCTTTCTTCCAATAGATCATATGCACACTCAAGGGAAGGGAATCAAATCGTGAGTGGCAGTTTTGGTTGGAAGCCATAGCTTTCTTCCTTTTTTTTTCATACGCCCTTCTCTTTATTATGTTTGACCATGCAACCATGTGCATGAAATTCGTGGAACCATGGAACCATTCCGACCATTTGCTTTTCACCAATCCATAGTTCAAAGAGTATTCAATATCAGATCAAAGTCCTATTTGCACCATGGAACCATGTGCATGAAATTCGTGGAACTGTCTTTTCTTTTTAATTTCTGTCAAAAATTGCAACATGTATCAGGTGTATGATGCATGATGGGTGAATCTAACATGTCAAAAACACTGCAGGTATTTGAAGAATGGAAATCTATGCGCAGGGCTGAGTTGACCCAGTTTCAGAAACAAGTTGAGGAGCAATATCTCTCAAATGTGGAGAGGCAGTTGGAGAGGATCCAGAATGCCCGGAATGCTCGGAGGGCGAATGGGCCTGCTAACATGCAAGAAATGGATAAGGAGCTGGACACTCACAGGGCAGAGCATGGTCCGAAAACTCGGCGAGTTCCTGAGGGTGGCAATGACGATGATGAGGATGCAGAGGACATGGCCGCGGAAGAAGAGCTGATGGATGAAGTTCTGGGCATCAACGATGTGATGAATGAGGACCAGTCCAAGCCGCCTGAAGAAGCTGGAACTGATGGTGGCGAGCCTGTACCTGAGGAGGCACAGTAGGGATACTTTGTTTGTGAGCTAAGCACCAGCATTCGCTATGGTTTAGTTGTCGTCTTTGTAGGACTGTTTGTACGTGTATTTTTTTTGGTGAGAAGTTCCCCTTCCTGGAATGTCATGTGCTTGCTGTTTGAGCTGCTTGATGTTGAGAACATACAGCAGTCAGTTACTATGATATTATCATCATAAACATTCTTTGGATGTTGCCCGTGTTTGGTGCCATGGCATGGGACGTTTATTACCAGCAGGTGTCTCTTTCACTATGGTCGCGCGAGTCACCAGTTGGGAATTTTACTTTTTCACTTAGATCCGGTGTATTTGAGCATGCTCTCATATAGTCATATCCCAGTAAGATCTAAGGCTAATCTCACTGTCCTACCTCACCAGCGTGCCTTGTTCTTTTGAATCAGCCACAACTCGTATTTTCAGATTTTTGTATCTTACTGAAATATAAGTTATGGTTGACATTTTTCCATAATTTCAGTCGTTCGACTTATTCAAAAAATTATGTAATTATATAAAAGTAAGTCATGTTCATTACTATAATAATAAACAAATCAATTATTCATAATAAGGCAAATATTTAAATTTTTAGAAAAAAAAGCTAACGCGAAATATATTTAAATACTACTGAGTGTATGGTCATAGATTAGTGGTGATGGAATTACATGGAATCAGTTTGCAATGTTGTGCCGTCGAAAGGACGATCGCGTGGCAACCAGCAAAGCGTAAAAAAGGGAAATAACAAAATAACAATTGCTGGTGTACATGAGCCGTGCTGAACAATTGTTAATTGAGAACATGTTAACATTTTAGAAGAGAACATGTTAACTTTTTTACAAGAGAAAAAAAAAAAGAGCGAGCAGTACTGCTAGTGCTATGTAGTACTGTTTATCATCTCTACTCAGTCTTGTTCAGGGAAAACACTCTCTAGGAATTTTACAAATCGTTTTGAATAGGAATTCGGATCAACAGCTGATATTGAAAGAGGATCAAACTTGAGTGATTTAACTGCATGCTCGACCCTTTTTGACACATTGTACTCCTGTAATATGTCTATAATACCAAGGTAAAGAACAACGTCATACTCCTCAATTGTATCTGGGTTTTCAAGTTCCGTGTTCATGTCCACACGCACTTTCTGAGCTCGAGCTGGCATATTCACCCCTAACTGCACACGGAACCTGAAAGCAGGTTACGAGCACACATGAATCAGGAACATAGCTCATTTTGTTTAAGGCAAATAACCATGTAGAACTCACATGCACAGAAGTAATGATGTAGTAGATTCATCTTCATTACAGCTTACAACTACTCAAGCACATTTGAACAATATGCTTTTCATTTAAATCAGAGAGATCAGCCATCAAATTTTAGTGGATGGTCCAAGACAGCTCCGAAGTTGCACAGTTAACCAAGAAAATAAAAAAAATCATTACCTTTTTTCAAGAAAGAAAGAAAAGGTTAAAAACATCATAATACAGGTAGTTACTTGCCCCCTTCTAAGCCGGCAACATATCGAGTGCAATCAAAGTTTTGGTGCAACCACCGTGCAACCCTACTAAAAGTGTTAAAAAAATTCTGAAAAAAATCATAAATGTACATCTCAGCCTACCCCATCTATATATATAATTTAAAGGTCAAATTCGTTCTACTCTAGCAATTACAAAAAAGACAAATTTTCTGACAAACAGTAATAGTTCAAATGCACGCCAAATTTGTCTTTTTTGTAACTGCTAGAGTAGGATAAATTTTATCATAAAATTTTATATATAGATGAGGTAAGCTGAGATGTACATTCATGATTTTTTTCAGAATTTTTTAACACTTTTTTTAGTAGGGTTGCACGGTGGTTGCGCCAAAACTTTGATTGCACTCGATATGTTAAGCCCTTGTTTGGAAACAAAATAATCCCCACAAATCCATACATATTGGGAGGGATTGAGGGGGAGATTAGTTCATTTTCACGCCAATTCATACGTATTGGAAGGAATGGGTTTATCCAAACATGTCCTAACTTAAATAGGTATACAGGCGAAACCATAGATGGGAACAGAAGACGACCTCTAAGACAAGCACTCGAACTGTAGGCTAGTGGAAAGTTTCTCCCATAGCCAGCAAACCACAGGAGACTCCCCAATTTTGTGTAGTAGTTATTATATATCACTTCTATGTGTCCTATTACTGCATTGCAACAGCTTAGTTTGAAGTAGGATCATCAAATATTTTGCAAAAACTCAAGAAAAATATACCGTCCAGTGCCAGGCAAAACAAGGTCAACTTCTTCATAACCAGCTTCCGATGCTCTAACCATGCTTCCTCTTATGTGGGAACCACCGACTGTAGTGCCTGGTTCATGAGCAACAAGCAGAAATCCCTTCCAGGAACTTTTCTCCTCATATTGCAACAGATCACTATCTGGTTAAGGCAAGAAAAACAGATTATTACCGGGTGACAGTCAAAAGCTGAAGGTAAGCAACGAGTTGTTCAATGCTGAATTGCCAATAGAATAAAACTAACAATATAGAATGTAAAAGTGTATCAATCCAAAATTTCAGTTCCATCTTAGGCGAAGGCCAACTTGAGAGGAACATTCTTATCAAAAAAAAAAAAAAAAAAAAAAAAAACTTGAGAGGAACATAACATAATAAGATGAAAATTTATTTCTGGCACTTAGCTGAAGCAGTTCTTGGCAATAATTTTTTCAACTCTTATATTACCTATACTTTTGCTTTGACCTTTTTGCCATTTTTGAACCAACTGCATAAGTTGGCCATTGTGAGACTTAATCTTGATTATTTAGTTGTTTAGAGTTAAGTTTGTGTTAGTGTTAGTAGGGGTGGCCGTGTTGTGCAGCTCAGCATATCTGTGTACTCATGCTATTGCGTGCGTTTGTTTGCATCTGGTTACTGCAGGGAGTACTGGGCGTTCAGATAGTAGCAATGGAGGAAGCGCGCTATACATGGACTGATGGACGCTGGCCAGGTGTGTGCATGAGGCATGCGGCTGTTGGTGTGCCCGAGTAGTGTGGCCAAAAAGCAGGAGGCACGACTTGTGCGGTGTGCGCTAGCCGGAAATCATGCATGCAGTTGGATAAGAGGTCAGCTGCACTCCGGTTCCTGCGTGTGAGTGTGTATTCTTGCGGCAACTAGTGTGGCCGGAGAATGTGTGCAACGGCGAGCTGATTAGTGGGCAGATGCATGTAATGTGGGGTTGTGCGTGTGCACTTAAAAGCTGAAGCATGTGCATGAGTGCAGTGCAGTGTTTGAGTCCACTAAGTGTGGGCAGTTCATACGTAGTGCAGTGTTGTGCAGCTGCTGTGGTTGTTTAGTGAGCCGAGGTGAGAAATACAAGTGAAAAAGTGGCGCTGGTGTGCAGTGTCGTAGAGAAACGAGTGTGTTTCCTCCTGTGTTCAGCTTCTTGCATCTCCATCTCACGTGCGTTAGCAGAGAGAGAAGCGAGCCAGTGAGTGACCATCAAGAGCGAGTGCGTCAGAGTGGAGGCTGGGCCAACAGCCATAATACCATTTTCAAATTATGGAGCAAGTTTTTAGTTGCTGTGAATAGCAATGATACTTAAGGTTACCCTTTTGTTGTTCACAAGGACACATCGCGATCATAAAAACAATATTTTGCCTTGCTTTGTTAAGTTAAATGTGGCTAAACTGATGGATAAGCAAGAACAAAATAGTACCTAAGTACACATACAATACTCCTATCTGGCCAGTCCCTTATGCTAAGTTGTTAGGTTTTCTACGCCACTGTGGGTCTCACGAGGGCTCTTAAATGTTGCGTCGCTGCTTGACAAGGCACGGGATGCTTAAGCCAGTGAATGGATTTCCTGGAATTGTGTGCTCCCAACCTCACTCAAAATAACGGTTTCTAGCTTTCTGCATGGGATCCACAGATTGTGGATATTAAATGGCAGCTCTCCTGCGGCATTCGAGTGTGGATACTGTGGGAATTAGCTGTTGCCGTTGTAAGCAAAGGCTCTTATGCAAATGCTCCATTAATGTCTCTCCTTAAGCGTCTAATGTGTTGTACATGCTCTAAGAGAAGAGTATAAGAAAATTAAACCAGCTTAAGGTTGGAACACAATGATTAATCAATTATACCTGGAATTCCACATCTTTCAAGACTGCTTTCATGTGATGAGGATGTCTTCAGGTGATAGGGAGCTCTAAAATGGATTCCCAATAGCATGCTATAATCTATGATAGACTGGGATTCCAGGAACATACAATCAAGTGATATTTGCCTGAAAATGTTCAGCAAAAGTGTTTAGCAGCCACCAAATATCAAAACATAAGTATCTTACTATCTTTCTACAGTAAGCATAAGTATCTTACTATCTTTCTACAGTTTGTACTGGGAGTATTTGTTGTCATATAAATAATAAGGTCAGACACTTTCGGTTAAAAAAAAGGTCAGACACTTTCGGTTAAAAAAAGATCAGACACTGAAGACTAGTACAAATACAAGTAGATAGTACCAGGACAAGACTTAAGGTATTCATTTTTCTCGAACCACGAAGACTTAAGGTATTTAGAAAAACAACGGGAGCAATAGATTGGCAGCTTACCTGAAAAGTGCATCCCGCCATGGTTTGTCCACATGAAAAACATATGACAGGTCCATGTCCTTTAGTGTTGTGTTTTCATTTATATTTTGCTTTTTTGTTGATCGGCCTTGTGTAGAACCCTTCAAGTCGTACTTACGATGAATTCGCAGCTCAGTGCAAAACATATTTCCCATCACAACAAAGCGAACCTATACAAACCGTAAATAACTATCACATATGCATACAGACTAAATTAGAGTAATGTAACAAGAATGTGATTGCGCACCTTTCTCCCGCCTTTCAGAGTAATCCTGTGCACGCCAAAAAATTTTGTAATGAGCGTATTATCATAAGCTCTGACATGATTGTAATATTTTGGAAGCATCTTCAACAGTATCTGCAGCACGCATTACATCAAACCAATCTGCAGTAGGCATATCTTATCACTCAACAACGATATAAATAATTTTATCCTATGTTTTTTCCTGTTTGTTTACTAATATCAGGATAAAAAAAATCTTACGTGCAATAAATTTTTCCTGGCTGTAAATATATCAACAACTCATCCACATACTAAGAAACAAGTAAAACACACTCGCATAAAGAACCTTGGAGACAATACCTTCAACTCAGCTTTTCTCAGCGTTTTTATGACAAAGCGTTCATCCTGTGAAAGATAGAAAATACTGCCACTTTTCCCAGGTGAAGAAAGCTCTTTTAGACTGTCGTCGCCGCATATGGACATCATGTAATCTGCAGCATCAATGTGGAACATTTCTCGAAGATTTCTGAAAAAAATATGAGTCAATTAGCTATGTCAATAAAGATAAATTAATAAGCAGTAAAAGAAATCCAACTATCCAAGGCGACAGAAATTCATTTACAGTTTGTATAATTCTGGTTGTGCTACAACCAATTAAACAATAATGTTAAGTAGGAAAAACATATTACAGACATAGAAGTATGACTCTTCTTATAATTATTCAAGTTGAGGCTTTGAGAATGCTATTGTTGCACGACTGATGATAAATCAACAAAGTGGTTCAGAGCCTCATAGGTGACCATAAGAATTATGCTAGTTTCTAATTCATTCTGAGATAAATCTTCTGCAAATAATAGCATAAGCGATCTAATTGCACATATAGATTTTTTTGTTAAACAAGCTATTTTTCATATTTGCTTGTTCATACCTTCTATATTTACGTAGGCAGGGCGTGGGTGAGCCATAGCAGAGCACCATTGTTAATTAGAAATAGATGAACCGTAGTTTTAATAGTAAATCACATTCGACAATAAAAGAAGTAAAGAACAGTCGAGAGACAACATAAAAAGTATGAAAGATCTTATACGATTAGCAAACTAGAAAGAGACATACCGGAAAACCATAGGACAATAGTCCTTCCAAAAGAAATCCACAGAGTGGTGTGGAGGGGTATACTGTGAGCCTTCAATTGGGAAGTACATTCTTATTCGTGCTCGAGGTCCAAAATCGTTTGAACGGACTTCGCGCAAAGGCACAGGAGTGATTTTACCTACTGTATACCTGGATAGCAATAGTATGGGGTTAGAAAGGACTGTACATACCTGGACAGCAATAGGGACACAGTCCCTCAAGTGCAGACCATCAGTAAATTAATCTACTGCGGCAAATCACTTATGGAATTTAATTTAGTATTGTGACACTTCCCTAAAATAGATATCACAGGGACAAACAGACAATAAGGTACATTTTGGAGATAAGAATCTGGTGTACAATTAGTACAGGCAACGTCAGAGATATGCCATGTCAACTATTTGTATATGTAGATAGTGCCACACTGCCACACAATATCACTACATTTTCATAATAAAGAAAGAAAAATGTACTTTTAATATAAAAAAGATTCTTTCAGCTGCCACTCAAATACCGGGATATTTCAAAACAATCTTTTTATACATCAGATTCAAATCAAAATTTCACTACCCATCACTAACAGTTCTTAAGTAAGTAATGCTTTGCTCAGAAATAAATAGAACTTCTGCATCTGAAAGCTACACATACATAACAATTCTTTCGATGTAGCGTATCAGTATGGACTTGCAATTCCCTTAGATATACTATTTATACAAATACATATGGAACGATCCAGAAAAACAAAACAAGGACAAAAGTTTACTCTTGATAAAAAAATGAATTCAGATGGTACAAAATGGAAGACATCAATACAAGTAAACACTTACCTGATGCCCAGTTGCAAATTAAGCATTAGGTAATAGCTCCTGTGGCCTTTGTAAATAGTCTCCATGGGCCCTCTAGCTTGTTTTTGCCAGGTATGCTCCTGTGTTTTGCCACTATCCAGCATTCCAGAATCATGGCATTTTGGCTTTTCCGAGACAAGTACTCCTTGTACATATTCTCTTTCATAAACCAATACTTTATCAACTCCACTATCTTGGACACATTCATCAGTTGCCAAGGGTTCAGTAGATGAATCTTGTGACAAATTGTTTCCAGAATTATCATCAAAAACTGGCGTGGTGCCATTGGAAATGCGACTGTGCCAATGGAAAAGGCTGCGTAGTCTCCATGTGTTGCACAGCTTTTGGAATAGAAACAATAGGCCACTACTGATATTTTCATTAGCAGAGCTTGAAGCACTTGAAACATCATGATCTGTTAAACACTCAGACACATCAAGGTTACAAGGCATTTTACTTCCTGGTTGATAAAACATACCATGGCCATCCTTGAGTCCCCTGTCCCATGTACCAATGTAACATGCTCCTGATGCGTATTTGCAAAAACCTTTCCCATGGGCCAGTCCATTAACCCAGTTACAGTCAAGAGTATCACCATTTGTCCATTGCATCACTCCTCTGCCATTCATTTTACCAGATTTCCAGTTTCCAATGTATATGTTGCCACCAGCCCACACATATTTGCCGAATCCATCTGGCAAGCCCTCATTCCACAAACCTTCATAAGTATCATTGTTGGCGTAAACCATTGTGCCCATTCCATGCTTTTTGTTCATCCTCCAACAACCTTTATAAACAGAGCCACCAACTCCTTTGAAAGTGCCTGTTCCGTCAATGAAACCTCCACAGAGATCTCCATCATATGATGCGCCTGAAGGCCACTGAATTACTCCTCTACCAGTCATCTTGCTTGTATCCCACTCGCCATAATAAAGAGTTCCATCTGTCCACATATACTTTCCAAATCCATGAGGAACTAAACCAGCGAAGTTGCCAACATAGACGTCACCATTTGGAAGGGTATTCCCCCTAAACAGAAAGGCAAAATAAGGCTACCAAAATTCACTACTTATATTAAAATATTTATATGGCAGTGAGGAGTGCCTCAAGCTTTGCAGCATCTAAATTGCAAAAGATTTTTTTTTTAAAGAACTTAAAGTAGTGCTGCCAGCAATGCATAAAGAGGCTTCCACTAGAATCGTAACACTAAAAAGGAATATTTGATGGTGAATTTGAGAACACACCTCTGGGTGTCTCCGGCGCTTGTCTCTGCACTGGCCATGCCAAGGTTTACTAGGATGGCTCAGAAACGGAAAAATTCATTCAGCAAGATCTGAAACATCGATTGAAAAAGGTTGTGATAGACGATGGGGTGAAAATAAACGCTGACTTGGAAATACAGACTTGATCCCAGCAAATTACTCCTGATAAGACTTCCAATCAGATTAATCCACGTACTACTACTAGATTTCCAGCCCATGTCTCCACTGAATTATTACCATGCATGAAGGTAACTTCAAATGTATTATAATTATAGTTCAAAAATAGAAATAAAAAAAAATGGCCCTGGACATATTTCAGCGAACATGGAACGCGGAGTGGAGATTCTCCCCTTCAGTAGAAACTTGCAACTAAAGAACTGAATTTACTTTTGTACGTCTACATGAAGATGCCTTTGAAAATCCACTTTAATCACGTAGCTTGGAAACTTGCAAACTGCTCGAATTCCACCCGGTCTACGGGTTGGATCAAAGCAAAAAGGTTATAAACTGCTTGTGCTTCAGCGCAACTGGCCGCCCCGGCAACAGCATCTCCATGGCGAGGCGAAGCAAGCAAGCGGGGACCGGTCCCGCAGGCACCATACCTCAAAAGCAGCAGCATCCGGAGCTCCTCGCCACCGCAGGAGACCGCGTGAAGCCAACTATGCATCACACCAACACCAGCGTGACTCAGGCCTCAGGGAAGGGGATCACAGCTCCAGTCTGCGAATAGAGGAGAGAGAGGCAGACAGAGAGGAGGGGAAAGGGGGCAAGCAGGAGATCGAAGGGGACGGGCAGCAGGACGAAGCCGACTGGGGCCCTGAGGGGGAGGGAAGGGAAGGACGGGGACGGGGACGGTGCGGTGCGGTGGGGGCCGGGAACCACCACCACGTTGCGCGCGCAAGTGGCCGAGCTGGCGCCGACCAATCCCAGCGCGCGCCACGCCCCCACCAGGTTCCCCGAGGCCCCGAGATCTTTTTTTTTTCCCCGTCGCCTGGCCTGACGCCGAAACTCCCCGCGATTGGGGGTAATTCCCTCGGGGCTTTCGGCGGCGGCGGCGTCGTCGATCATGGAAAGCGACGGGACGGAGGGGCAGCCGGGATTAATTCGGGCGGCGGCTTGATCCGCCCCTGCCACCTGCTAGGTGAGGAAAGTGCAGAGGGAGCGTTGAGACGTGCGCGGGCGAGAGGATTCCCGTCGCGTGCTTGCTTTTTTACTGTGGCCGTGCGGGCGGGACGCGCGCATGTGGGCGGTCGCGGCAGCGCCGGGCGGGGCGGTGGTGGGCTGCTGGCGTGGTGAGAGCCAAGCCGAGAGCGAACCGAGACGAACGAGAGGATTGGATTCCCGTGCGCGCATGTGGGCGGCAGGGCAGAGGCGGGGAACGGTCACTTTCGGCGGCGCGCTGTTGTTCGCTTCGCGTCGAGTGGGGGAGGGGTTTGATTCGATTTCCTTGCCATTGGCAGTGGCCAGTGGGGTAGGACGTTCCGACAGGCTTTGCTTACATTATATCCGGTAGAAAAAAATTATCTGCAAAATTGCACTCCCTCAATGCGTTTGTTTTTTTTTCTAAAAACTTCGATTATTCATTTTATTTAAAATATTTAAAATATTATATATTTTGTTGTGATTTGTTTTATCATTGTATAGAATTTGAGCATAATTTGTTTTCTTGTATTTTTACACGTTTTTTTAATAGAATGAATTATTAAAGTTTTGAGAAAAAAACAACCATGATTTATATTTAAATACGGAGGTAGTACTATATTTGCAGCATGTAGTATTTTGCATGATTTAGATATGCGCTGCAACAAATATTCTGGTTCGAGGAACTACCACTATTATTTATTCATTTGCTTAAATGCATTTTGTTGCAACTCTTTCTTACCCAAGGATGTGCTATGTACTGTGCTATGCTGTACAAGTATGATGCCTTTGATGCATCAATTACTAGAAAGTAGTTGGTTTAGAATTTTAGCTAAGAAAATGTACTATGTATTGTACCATGTTGTACAAGTATGATGTCTTTGGTGCATCAATTACTGGAAGGTAGTTGGTTTAGATCTAAACGGGTCTATCTAATAAATCAGTTAACACGTGAACAATCTATTAGCACTAATATACTAATTAAATACAACTCATCCTGGCTAGTACTTCCCAGCTACTTTCTCCGTCCTGTAATTTTTATCCAAAAGAATATATGTCTGGACAAAGAATTCTGAAACATGAGGGGTAATTTTTAGCGGATCCAACCATGACCAAAATGCCTTATTTTTTGTTTCCATGGCTGCTTGGCATGGTGTGGATGCACGAGCTTGCTTGGTCACGCAGAAAGTCGAGGCCCGTGAGCTCGAGTCAGATGGAGGTCACCGAAACATGTGCTACATAGATAGGTGTGGCGGAACCGCCAAATTTAATCCGAGCTAAGTACACCTGCCACCACTGGCCCACAGTGCACTTAGACCGAACTAAACTCGGTAGTCCGTCGAGCTACCCAGAAGGACACTCGATGAAACCATCTCCCAAGGATGCCGACATCACACACGTTAAGCTCTCGAAAGAGCCACAACAATTACAACAACCCACCATTTCATACAAACATAATTTGATTGATTACAAATACTTTTGCTCAAAAGGAGTACAAGGTAGTGAAAAAGAACTTCGAAATAAACCTCGCAGCGGAATACATATCGTTACAAAGATGTAACGTGCAGTGGAAAATAAACATCAAGTATGACCTCGAGCCCACCGTAGTCATCCTTGATCATAATCTGATATGCACCTAAAAGAAAAAATATCAACAACAAACGGTGAGTTCGTGGGGAACTCGTAGGACTTACCCGTGGGCGGTTTCAGCCCGACCCATATGAGATTATGCAAGGCTTTTTGGTGGACTGACTTCTAACCCGCATAAGCTTACTAGAAGTGGGTCCTTAGCCATTGATTGTTTATTTAAAACATGTTATCATAAGATAGCAGGATTTGACAGCTGCTACCCCTTAGTTATGATTATCAACAATATCATAGGGGGAAAACTTGCAGAAAAGTAAAACATGAACGCATGCCCCGTCCCAAAATTCATAGAGCCCCCATCGAACTCTTGGGAGTAGCCGTCTCAGGGAGCGATGCCCCTGTACGTCAGGTCATCTCTCCCTCGACCTCAAAGCATCTCCCAAATCCATCAACCTCCTCTCAGTGGATGGGCAGCACTATGAATAGTCGGACGGATCATACTTATCCAAGCATGTTGTATATAAAACATGAATATAAGCATAAAGTATTTAAGTTGTTACTACGTTGCCCGTCAGTGATATTTGGCATTCTCACACCTGGTGAGCATCAGCGATTCGAATCGATTTTTAATTCCCGGGAATAACTAAAAATGCCAGGGGCCCATATGCTTACTGACACGACGGCTTTCCCACATATGGTCCCCCGCCTCCACTTGTCCCATCCCAAGTTCGATTCACTCCCACCTGACCTCCGGGTTGTGCCCCCATAACGAGCCTGCCGGCATCCCGGTCTCCCCGTCATGAGTACCAAGCTCCCCCGGACCACCTTCCTCGCAACCAGTGGGTAGGAACGTGTCTCTGTTCTTTGGATGGCACAAGTAAGGTTTCACCGGCCCCATATACCGGATAAGCACTCTAGCAATGTTATGCCAATCAGCAGGCGAACAGCGGACGGGCCTTAATCGACTCGGGCGGAGTCCACCAACACATTCTCATAAATCTCATCATATCAAACCATATCTCTGCCCGGTCTCAACTTATCATCAAGTCATAACAGATTGCCTTTCGATCCAAGGATTTGTAAAAACATTTGTAGGCCCTATCATCTCGCGAGTGAATACCTTCACTCGTCTTCTACCGTCTAAGCATGGCTAAGCATAGACTTCGTTTTATCCTTTCTACTTTGGGCATCAAGGACTTATGCATGTGGGGTTTCATAAAATCCCTAAACGTAATGCACAAACAAGTATAGGGTGGTGAGACTCCCTAGATAGGTGAAAATGCCTAAGGGGCCTACCTTTGTTGTTGACAACTTGAACAAACTAAGCTACTGTTAGTTTGTCGGGTTGTGAGGCTTTGCCCCAGGCAACCCCTTGAAACAGGGACGGTTTTATCAGCGACACGCCGTCTTCTGGCACCGGGTGCACGGGCTCGTCTTCTGGCTACTGGGTTTGTGACTGCTTCTGCGTTGGTCCTTCGTTCGCGGAATCTATATGCATGACACAGCGCAACATAAGCGTAACGAATGCAAAAACGTGCATGATATGCGTAAAAGATATATTCATGGGAATTATTATCTAGGCAATTTACTTAAGTATTCCTTACGTAAAACTTGCTCCACACGAAAGGGACTCAGATTATTACTAGGAATCTGTACGAACCATCCCTGAGATGCACTACAACTATCACATATAAAAGGACATATGAACATGTATTGATTCTAAGGCCTGAACCATCGTATAAACCCTAATCATCCTCACACATGCGCATTTGTGAATTAAAATATGCACTTGAGTTCTCGTAGTTACACAGCCCCATTATCATGAGGGACATGCACAAATATACTTTTTGGGTCCTATGTATCATGTACAAGCTACCAAAATTCTCCTGAAATTTTCCTAGCCATTTAACCCCACTTTTTCCTATTTTCTTTCCTAGCTAGTGGCACTTTGTCCATTTCAAAACACCACTCAAACTTGACATGCACAATCTCATATTTTACCAGTGACTCTTATCAGTTATCTAGTGCATAGAAAAAATACCAGATGACTCATTCTAGCAGGTTTTGCATGGTGTTCACTTTTTAGTTAATAAAAAGGTACATTATGCAAATATAATGGCAAAGCCTCACATAACAGCAAGCACTATGGCCATAAAGTTTGTCATAGTGTTCTCATGTGCTACAAAGCATACTGACCAAGTTTTACCATTTTAGAAGTTCATCTAGATCACTTTTTCTATTTATTTTCCTTTTACATACATGCACAAAACCGAGGGTAAAATGGTCATTTCACTCATCCACATCATACCCATTCGATAGATCTATTCAAGAGGAGTCTAATGCAACTTAGTTTGTCCATTTTGGATTTTTCTGTGATTTTATATGATTTTTTAAAGTTCAAAACCGAAATAATACATATTAACCCTAGATCCGGGACCTATACGTAATTAACCATAACCTCCAGGGGCTAGAGCGTAAGACCTGCGAGACACAATGTACAGCGCTCTGGACGGAACCGTGAAAACGCAAAACATCAAGGGCTAAACCGCAAAACCCGCCGTCTTCTTCAACCTCCCGACCGGGGGAAAGAAGGACGGCGGCGCGCGAGGGACCCGGCCGCGCAGGGTCCCGGGACTCGCCGGCGGGGGTCGAGGAGAGGGAGTAGGGGTCGGGGATCCTTACCCACTACCTGGTTTTGACGGAGATGGACTGGAGATGGCCGGCGACGGTAAGGAAAGGACGGCGACTTTCGGCGGTGGAATGCGGGGTGTGGTGGAGCGAACCGGAAGTCTAGGCCTACGGGAATCGGTGGAGGGGAGGTCCCCGAAGCTCCGCACGGTGGTTTGGGGGCGCGGGGATGGCCGGAGTGGCGCGGAGACGGAGCTCCGAGCTCTAACAATGGCGGTCGGTGGAAGAACAGAGAGAAAAATAGGAGAGAGGGCCCGGCGGAGGTAGGAGACAGAGAGAGTGAGCGAGGGAGAGTGGAGAGGTGCAAGGAGACACGGGTGGCGTCCTTGAAGCCGAGCGCGGTCGGGGCGGCCTCGGCCGGCCGGTGGCAGGCGGCGTTCGCCGCGTGGCTTCCATGGCCTGGGCGCCGGACGTCTCCCCCGGATCGAATGGCCCACATGTCAGTGAGACGGGAAAGGAAAAAATAGAAAATGTGTTTTCATTTTTACTGAAATTCGTGTATTTGATCTATTTAGAAGCCGATTTTGGAAAAACTCCAATTGGATGAAATGTTCTACTCAGAGATATCTACAAGTTTGTCAAAAGGTTCATATTCAAATTCGGCCGTAAAATATGAAATTTGTTTGAATTTATGCAGCAGCCATAGGTAGGGACAGGGTAGGTCATCTGCTTGGGAGGGGAAAATACCCTAGTTATAGGCCTCAACTCCACTTGCTCCTTTTGACAAATTTGTTGGGTACTTTCTAAACTATATTTCATTTCATTAGGGCAGGTCATGAAAATGACTCTATGGGTAAGAAAATCTCAAATTACCAAACTAGACAGAGTAGGGGTGTGCTTCTGGGCTGACAAAATTTGGTTGAAAAGACCAATTTGAATTCATATTATGACCAGACTCATATTGACAAAGTTGTTTCCTGGATCATTACCTACAACTTTGTTAATATGATCCTCCTCTAAATCACAACATATTTTGAAATACAACCCTAATCTTGTTTAGGATTTTGGTAAAACAGCAGATTTACTCTAAGTAAAGCTTTTCTTGTTTTCAACTTTTGAAGTATCAAATGAAGGCCAATCACTTCCATAATAGGTGCATTTGAAAGGTAAAAAGTTCAATTTCATTTCATAGAAAGGGAGAATGTGAAGTTGTATAGTGAATTCAAAAGTAATTTCAGAATCAACTTTGGGGATGAGCTAAAATTTCAGATTTGAGAAATTTTGACTTAGTGGTTTATCTACCAATTCCTCATTACTCTCTTAAGCATGATTTAGTCTTAATTCATCATTAGTTTATGTATAATTGTGTGTACGGCTTCTGAGATGCCAGGGGCATCACAACCCACCCCCCTTAAAGAAATCTCGTCCCGAGATTTTGGAAGAGGTCGGGTTCTATGTCGTAAGGTGAAAAGATACTACCCGCATCTTGGGGCTCGGGACTCTTTTAATAGTTGCAAACGCACTTTAACTCTTCCTTTGTCCTTTGTTGGCTTTGTTAACGACCGAGTGAGTGGTTAGTACCTTCCTGACACAAGGTAGTTACAAAGCATCATTTGGTTGACTAGGATGGTTCCTTTAAGGTACTCGATAATTCACGTCTCATATGAGAGGGAATGAACAAACCACGAAGAGAACGTGGTGGCAGCGAGCGAATGACATGGTTGGTTCAAGCACGACGAGAGAGTTACTTCCTGGCTTTGACTCCGGGTTTAGGAGCGTAATAAACATCTGATTTATTTGAACAATGAGAAGCAAAGCATACGCAGTAGGGAGTTTGAATGAAGCAAAAATCTCGCGAGTTATAGAAAACAACAATGGATGTGTTGTTGGGAGGCACGTTCATTTCATTTGATGGGGACTGCGTACACATATAAGATATCAAATCCAAATATTTGCAAAGAGTAAGGTGTGGCGATACATAGCACACACTACTCATTGCCTCAAGAAAGATAACACGGGAAGAAAGTAGAACATATTCACCTAGACAAAGTGATGGTTTGTACGATTCCATAAGATTGGTCAAGTCTGACCAAGAAAAGTACAGGTAGATGATTTGTACTTACTAACGAAAGCAGCGAGATGGCAACGGCACTAGCCGAGCGCAAAAGCTAGTGCAGAGAATGGCCAGAATTCCGCCTCAAGGGGGTAAGGTTCAAATATATATGGAGGAAACATAAAGGAGTGTATTGGAAACGGAGTTGATTGTTCCCACAGGACAAATAGGTGAGTCGAAAAGTACAAGTAGATGAGGTGACAAGACAGTGGAAATGAAATCGACCATTCCTAAAATCTCAAGATGTTAAAGATAGTCAAGGTGGACATAGAGAAGTCTGCGATTTAGACCAAATGGATACAAAGACACCATGGAGATGGATTCTGATCATCCCCGTGAAGCATGACCATCAAAGATAAACAAAGTCAACGAAAAGAGGTGGACGAGTGGAGCCATAGATTTGACTCGTTTCACGGACTGAGAAGACATGGTTCAACAAGGCAAGGGAAAGGTGTGAACGACAGTGGGTTTAAGGTGGATCTCTTCCCACAGATCAAGAAAGGCAAGGTGAAACAAAGCAATGAAATGATACAAGATGGCAGTGGAATTAGAGTAAATTATCTCCACGAATGAGATGTATAGAGGTCCACAAGGCGTTAGAAGATGGATAGGAATGTTTAACAATTGAAGAGGTGTCATGCCTTTGCATGTCTTGATACCAGCGCGCCCCTAGTGGAACCGAGTGACGGCCGTACACACAGGACCCTAGGTTCCGTCGTGGCACCATAGACCGCTCGGGCAAACACCCCGTCAAGAGCGGTATTTCCATCCGACCTCAGAGGATATGCGAATAACACAAGGTTATAGAGAGGCATGAACAAGGAGTTTTACACGCCATAGCCCAATGTTTTCGGAGGTATAATTCATCAGACTTATTTGAATCAGAAACGAGGTAACCACAACAAAAGTGTCATGGATTACAAGGACTGAAGTGCCTGAATGACAAAAGCATGAAACGTGAGAACTACAAGAGTTCCGAATACTCCATTGAAAATAGGGTTACATTAATCATGAGGGTGGGACACATGCCGACTGCAAAGAGTTGGATACATGGGAAACTCGAGAGTTATGAGAGTCAACCCCCTCCCATTACAAAAGTTTTGCGATGACTATTAGCACACCAACTAGTATCTAGCTAGTACTGCCTAAACGTAAGATTGATACGCCCAGGACGAATGCCCGTTTCTTCTTTCAACCAACTTGGTGCAGTGTTGGTCTTCACGTGGGAAACGCCATGAAATAACAGTCTTGACTCTCCACCGAGTATGAGAACGTCACCAAATTCGAGGTTGATCTTGGTCGCTTGGTCCTTGTCTCTCGTGTCGCCGAACATGAACTCGGCGGTGTCTCCTATGGAGATGGATATGAAAGGTAAACCTTTGGTAAGGCTACTCTCTGACTCGTCCTTGTCTTGGTGAAGTCCGAGCTTCCCGGAGTTGGTGTAGTAGTTGACGATGCATATGTCCGGGTTAATTTGAGGAAACTCGCTTGCAGTGGAGTTCGCAGTTTGAGCAATCATCTTGAAAGCATCTGGTATTGTCGGGGCTTGTGCTCCATCGAATGAACGCGTGGGTCCATATGAGCGTGCGGTTGGATCCCAGTTTTTTCCCAGTGACATCATCCATAGGTTCAGCTTGGCACCATTCTTGAGGCTTGGCCTGTAAAATCCCCCTAGGCCCTTACCCAGTTGTCGACACATACTAACCATCCCGATTTGATCTTCAGGCATGACAAATCCTTTTAACAGAACCATCCCAGGTCGCAGATGTTGAACTGAGGCTGCTTCGGTGGAAGATTCTTCCGCTTTTCTCTTCTTTTGTTCTCGAGGTATTGTTGTTTTAGCTTTTGTGGACTCTTGGTAATTAGGGCATAAGTCGAAGGGCTGCGTCGAGGGCTGCGACATCTGTAGCAGGAAGAATAAGGCTCCCATCAATTCAATAGTGCCAAAGGCCAAATGTGGTCATATGGCAATTTGTATTCATGTGCCAATTAAGTTAGGTCTCGAACTTCATCTTCTAAACTTCGTACTTGTTATCTCGATTTTAGCTTGGACTTAAAATGGTTGTAAGTTAATGCCCAGAGTATTTTGCCGAAGGCTCATTATAGATAAGTTTGTTCGTTGAAATTTTCCCCACTACATCTTTCATATATAATGCTTGTTTTAAATGGATACGAGACACGTCCTCAACTGGTACCTCGCTCGTATTCACTTTCAGAGCAAGTAATCTATACCCAAGTTGTCAGAAATTTTGTGTACTATTAGGTCATTATAATAAGTTTCTGTTGATTCTATTCGCAGTTTGAAATGTGTCTTAAAGCCGCAGACAGGATTCATATGCAAAATGGTACTACCCAACAAGTATACTTATAGATGCAGTAAGGAGTCTAGTTGCTTTCAAGCAAATACAAGTAAGGCACATGAGATGAGATGGAATGATGTATGCTCGTTCTATCCGTCTCACATCACACTCCCTATGTACACAACTAGCGATATTTCGGTGACATATATGCACGTCTCTCTCTAGTGCAACTAGTCGTTCTCTAGTCGTTCTTACTTTCGCACGTGGTTAGTGTACCTGCAGAAGAATGCATGCTCTCAACATTACCACTCTAAGCCTAAAAGTGGTACCCACGCAATTTGCGCCGCGTGGACAACGCATCTGTACGGTCCTCTGCTAGACCGGGCTGGCACCCACGCAAGCAAATTGAATCTTGCTGCGTCACAACAGAGAAGTGGTCACAAACACGCCAAAGGTGACCACCCCCCTTAAAATTCTATCCTACCAGTATGAATGCAGAGTTCACAACTATTCGCAAAACCCCGATAGCTTCCACCCGTACTAGGGATAGCTATGGCCGAATAGTTGCTTCTCAAAGCGCCGAAGATGCATATGAATTCTATCTAGGTCAGAATGTTAGTGATGTCACCTGATATCTCTTAACATCCTTATAATGGGCATATACGCGATATCTCTCATTTTCGCAAATACTCTGAAAAGATTTGGAAAATAGGCTTTTGAAATCAAAACGAAGTTGTTATAATTGTTGCTCGTGCATGATCGGCTCTGATACCAGCTGTGGCGGAACCGCCAAATTTAATCCGAGCTAAGTACACCTGCCACCACTGGCCCACAGTGCACTTAGACCGAACTAAACTCGGTAGTCCGTCGAGCTACCCAGAAGGGCACTCGATGAAACCATCTCCCAAGGATGCCGACATTACACACGTTAAGCTCTCGAAAGAGCCACAACAATTACAACAACCCACCATTTCATACAAACATAATTTGATTGATTACAAATACTTTTGCTCAAAAGGAGTACAAGGTAGTGAAAAAGAACTTCGAAATAAACCTCGCAGCGGAATACATATCGTTACAAAGATGTAACGTGCAGTGGAAAATAAACATCAAGTATGACCTCGAGCCCACCGTAGTCATCCTTGATCATAATCTGATATGCACCTAAAAGAAAAAATATCAACAACAAACGGTGAGTTCGTGGGGAACTCGTAGGACTTACCCGTGGGCGGTTTCAGCCCGACCCATATGAGATTATGCAAGGCTTTTTGGTGGACTGACTTCTAACCCGCATAAGCTTACTAGAAGTGGGTCCTTAGCCATTGATTGTTTATTTAAAACATGTTATCATAAGATAGCAGGATTTGACAGCTGCTACCCCTTAGTTATGATTATCAACAATATCATAGGGGGAAAACTTGCAGAAAAGTAAAACATGAACGCATGCCCCGTCCCAAAATTCATAGAGCCCCCATCGAACTCTTGGGAGTAGCCGTCTCAGGGAGCGATGCTCCTGTACGTCAGGTCATCTCTCCCTCGACCTCAAAGCATCTCCCAAATCCATCAACCTCCTCTTAGTGGATGGGCAGCACTATGAATAGTCGGACGGATCATACTTATCCAAGCATGTTGTATATAAAACATGAATATAAGCATAAAGTATTTAAGTTGTTACTACGTTGCCCGTCAGTGATATTTGGCATTCTCACACCTGGTGAGCATCAGCGATTCGAATCGATTTTTAATTCCCGGGAATAACTAAAAATGCCAGGGGCCCATATGCTTACTGACACGACGGCTTTCCCACATATGGTCCCCCGTCTCCACTTGACCCATCCCAAGTTCGATTCACTCCCGCCTGACCTCCGGGTTGTGCCCCCATGACGAGCCTGCCGGCATCCCGGTCTCCCCGTCATGAGTACCAAGCTCCCCCGGACCACCTTCCTCGCAACCAGTGGGTAGGAACGTGTCTCTGTTCTTTGGATGGCACAAGTAAGGTTTCACCGGCCCCATATACCGGATAAGCACTGTAGCAATGTTATGCCAATCAGCAGGCGAACAGCGGACGGGCCTTAATCGACTCGGGCGGAGTCCACCAACACATTCTCATAAATCTCATCATATCAAACCATATCTCTGCCCGGTCTCAACTTATCATCAAGTCATAACAGATTGCCTTTCGATCCAAGGATTTGTAAAAACATTTGTAGGCCCTATCATCTCGCGAGTGAATACCTTCACTCGTCTTCTACCGTCTAAGCATGGCTAAGCATAGACTTCGTTTTATCCTTTCTACTTTGGGCATCAAGGACTTATGCATGTGGGGTTTCATAAAATCCCTAAACGTAATGCACAAACAAGTATAGGGTGGTGAGACTCCCTAGATAGGTGAAAATGCCTAAGGGGCCTACCTTTGTTGTTGACAACTTGAACAAACTAAGCTACTGTTAGTTTGTCGGGTTGTGAGGCTTTGCCCCAGGCAACCCCTTGAAACAGGGACGGTTTTATCAGCGACACGCCGTCTTCTGGCACCGGGTGCACGGGCTCGTCTTCTGGCTACTGGGTTTGTGACTGCTTCTGCGTTGGTCCTTCGTTCGCGGAATCTATATGCATGACACAGCGCAACATAAGCGTAACGAATGCAAAAACGTGCATGATATGCGTAAAAGATATATTCATGGGAATTATTATCTAGGCAATTTACTTAAGTATTCCTTACGTAAAACTTGCTCCACACGAAAGGAACTCAGATTATTACTAGGAATCTGTACGAACCATTCCTGAGATGCACTACAACTATCACATATAAAAGGACATATGAACATGTATTGATTCTAAGGCCTGAACCATCGTATAAACCCTAATCATCCTCACACATGCGCATTTGTGAATTAAAATATGCACTTGAGTTCTCGTAGTTACACAGCTCCATTATCATGAGGGACATGCACAAATATACTTTTTGGGTCCTATGTATCATGTACAAGCTACCAAAGTTCTCCTGAAATTTTCCTAGCCATTTAACCCCACTTTTTCCTATTTTCTTTCCTAGCTAGTGGCACTTTGTCCATTTCAAAACACCACTCAAACTTGACATGCACAATCTCATATTTTACCAGTGACTCTTATCAGTTATCTAGTGCATAGGAAAAATACCAGATGACTCATTCTAGCAGGTTTTGCATGGTGTTCACTTTTTAGTTAATAAAAAGGTACATTATGCAAATATAATGGCAAAGCCTCACATAACAGCAAGCACTATGGCCATAAAGTTTGTCATAGTGTTCTCATGTGCTACAAAGCATACTGACCAAGTTTTACCATTTTAGAAGTTCATCTAGATCACTTTTTCTATTTATTTTCCTTTTACATACATGCACAAAACCGAGGGTAAAATGGTCATTTCACTCATCCACATCATACCCATTCGATAGATCTATTCAAGAGGAGTCTAATGCAACTTAGTTTGTCCATTTTGGATTTTTCTGTGATTTTATATGATTTTTCAAAGTTCAAAACCGAAATAATACATATTAACCCTAGATCCGGGACCTATACGTAATTAACCATAACCTCCAGGGGCTAGAGCGTAAGACCTGCGAGACACAATGTACAGCGCTCTGGACGGAACCGTGAAAACGCAAAACATCAAGGGCTAAACCGCAAAACCCGCCGTCTTCTTCAACCTCCCGACCGGGGGAAAGAAGGACGGCGGCGCGCGAGGGACCCGGCCGCGCAGGGCCCCGGGACTCGCCGGCGGGGGTCGAGGAGAGGGAGTAGGGGTCGGGGATCCTTACCCACTACCTGGTTTTGACGGAGATGGACTGGAGATGGCCGGCGACGGTGAGGAAAGGACGGCGACTTTCGGCGGTGGAATGCTGGGTGTGGTGGAGCGAACCGGAAGTCTAGGCCTACGGGAATCGGTGGAGGGGAGGTCCCCGAAGCTCCGCACGGTGGTTTGGGGGCGCGGGGATGGCCGGAGTGGCGCAGAGACGGAGCTCCGAGCTCTAACAATGGCGGTCGGTGGAAGAACAGAGAGAAAAATGGGAGAGAGGGCCCGGCGAAGGTAGGAGACAGAGAGAGTGAGCGAGGGAGAGTGGAGAGGTGCAAGGAGACACGGGTGGCGTCCTTGAAGCCGAGCGCGGTCGGGGCGGCCTCGGCCGGCTGGTGGCAGGCGGCGTTCGCCGCGTGGCTTCCATGGCCTGGGCGCCGGACGTCTCCCCCGGATCGAATGGCCCACATGTCAGTGAGACGGGAAAGGAAAAAATAGAAAATGTGTTTTCATTTTTACTGAAATTCGTGTATTTGATCTATTTAGAAGCCGATTTTGGAAAAACTCCAATTGGATGAAATGTTCTACTCAGAGATATCTACAAGTTTGTCAAAAGGTTCATATTCAAATTCGGCCGTAAAATATGAAATTTGTTTGAATTTATGCAGCAGCCATAGGTAGGGACAGGGTAGGTCATCTGCTTGGGAGGGGAAAATACCCTAGTTATAGGCCTCAACTCCACTTGCTCCTTTTGACAAATTTGTTGGGTACTTTCTAAACTATATTTCATTTCATTAGGGCAGGTCATGAAAATGACTCTATGGGTAAGAAAATCTCAAATTACCAAACTAGACAGAGTAGGGGTGTGCTTCTGGGCTGACAAAATTTGGTTGAAAAGACCAATTTGAATTCATATTATGACCAGACTCATATTGACAAAGTTGTTTCCTGGATCATTACCTACAACTTTGTTAATATGATCCTCCTCTAAATCACAACATATTTTGAAATACAACCCTAATCTTGTTTAGGATTTTGGTAAAACAGCAGATTTACTCTAAGTAAAGCTTTTCTTGTTTTCAACTTTTGAAGTATCAAATGAAGGCCAATCACTTCCAAATAGGTGCATTTGAAAGGTAAAAAGTTCAATTTCATTTCATAGAAAGGGAGAATGTGAAGTTGTATAGTGAATTCAAAAGTAATTTCAGAATCAACTTTGGGAATGAGCTAAAATTTCAGATTTGAGAAATTTTGACTTAGTGGTTTATCTACCAATTCCTCATTACTCTCTTAAGCATGATTTAGTCTTAATTCATCATTAGTTTACGTATAATTGTGTGTACGGCTTCTGAGATGCCAGGGGCATCACAATAGGTATACACTGTTTACAAATGAAGTTTAAAATAAATGATAAGATAGATGAATTGTGAGTCAACATCATGGGACACTAATTTGGACTTTGGAACTTATTTTTACAAATGGAGTAAGTACTATATATTTTACCATTTGGCCATCTGGGCCACGTGAGTAATTGAGTATTTGTTGTATCTGAGCTGAGCACAGGAGAGTGACGTAAAGATTCTTTGGGTGTGTTTAGATCCCTGAAAACTGGTACTGTTCTAAACTGAAAAGCACTGTAGCACTTTTCGTTTGTTTGTAGTAAATATTGTCCTACCATGGCCTAACTATGCTCAAAAGATTCGTCTCGCAAAGTACATCTAAACTGTGCAATTATTTTTTTATTTCATCTACATTTAGTACTCCATGCATGTGTCGGCATTTTGATGTGATGGGTAATTTTTTTTTGCATAGTAGAATTTGAAGAAGTTTTTTATCTAAACAGGGCCTTTGAACATTCCTTTTTCTTTTATCTCTGCGTCCTGGCCCACTGGACCCCACTTTCTTACTGCGGCATGGAAAAGGTTGGACTTGCACGGAGGAAAAAGGACCGGGAGGTACACGTGTGCGTTACGACCACGAATCCACGATCCAGGCCACAGCAGGTCACGAGCGCCGCCAGCATCTGTAGTTTTTAAGGTCACAAACATAAACCCACCTAAATATGTTTAAGTTACCTATTTTTATATAAATTTCAATGCCAATGTCAAACAAATACTCCAAGCGTCCCAGAATAATAGTCGTTTTACGTTTAAATTTTTATCCCAAAATACATGTCATCCACCACCAGCTGCTCCCTCTCTCCTATTCCGTGGGCTACGTGTCCAACGTGCAGTGAATTCTCTTGTTGTTGCTTCCATCCTGGACGGGTGCTAAGTGCAGCTTTATAGATTGTCTACGCTACGCACGTCGCGCGTCGAGCGCGCCCCACCTCCGTGCAGAAAAAACAGGGTTTCGTGGAGTTTTCTAGACTTCAAAAAAACTGTGGTTTCACATATACTGCAATTTCTAAAACTTCACTATTTGTTTTATCCAAACACCTTTCTTCTCCTTAATACCAAGGTATTTTGTAATACAATAGTATTAGCCTAAAACTCCAAAGAAAACTTCATATCTAAACAGGGTTGTTTTCTCGTGTGCCTTCAGGCTCTTCTGACCACACCGTGGCAGCCATCATTAGGGGTAAAATGTGACTTTTCTCACCGCTGCTATTCGAGCTGCAATTTGGCAGAACAACATGTATAATGGGACATAGGGAGTATATTATCTTAATTAAAAATTAATATCTTTATTCTAAATAGTAGGCCTTTGACTTTTATACATGGCCTTTGACTTTTATACATCGCGTTTAATCATTTGTCTTATTTTAAAATTACTATTATTATTTATTTTCCTGTAATTTAGTTTACCATATAATAGCGTTTATTTTTTGTGTTTATATATATTTTTGGAATAAGAGGAGTAGTCAAAGTTAGTGTCAAAAAATCAACCGGCATACGATTTAAAACAAATAGAGTATTGTACAATATTCTCTCCATTGCAATAAAAATATATTTCTAAAATTTTGCGAATAAAATAGTAGTTGTAGAAATGATTTTGATGCCTCTAATTAAAGCAGACAAATCTTCATGAACCAAAGCTTGGAAAGGGAGAAAACTAACTAAATAAGTTAACTAATGTGCATGAGCATGACCTTGAAAAAGAAAGATTGCACTATGGAAGAGAAAAAATTCACTCTAAACTATGACTTAAAAAACAAGTCTCTCTAAAGTTTAAATTTTATTTAAAAAGAAGTCACTATGGACCTTTGATCTTATTAGTTTTGCATGTGTTTGTTACTTGTTTTACGTACGCTCAACTGATTGGATATCCATACGCTCAATTGATTGGATATCCTTTGAGCACATTTGCATGCATTAGTTACTCCTTTTTTTTGCATGCGCCATGCTAATTGATCTTTCATTTTCCCCAAACATAAGATGGTAACTAATAGGGGCAGCATGGTTATTTCCAACATATATTGATATGTCTAAGATTTTCTAGAGTTACTTTTTTTTCTTTGGAATGGAGAGAGTATCAATACCAATAAATGTGTTTGTATTGGTAAAGGAAAATAGTCAAATAGATGCATATGCAATTAAAGGATTTTAATGCATTCTTTGTGGAGAAATTTGGAATGCTAAAATGCTCTATTTATAGGATACATACACACAGTAGCAATGCAAAAATTGTTAATATATATAAAAATGCATGAATCGTTGCAATATATAAAGCGATCGAGCTCATTAGCTCAATCTTTCATAAACACTTTCATAAAATGCAACACATTGAATACTGAGTTGAAGATAACACTAATGGTTCTATACATGTCGTAGTAAGAAAGTGGATTGGGGTTCGAACTCTAGACCTTAGGGTCCAATACACTGGCTACACACTGCTAACCACCAAGATGGACTTGTTTTCTTTGTGTTTAAAGTCATATATTTTGTATTAACCAGTAAAAATGCACGTGCGTCCCGCACGCGTAAATAAAATTGTTATTGTAATTTTAGATATATCTTTAATAAATTTTTAACATTATGATCATATTTCTATTTATTTTTAACAAATATAAACTTTTGAAATTTGCAGAGACTTAAGACATAATTAAATGTAACTTCAAGAGGATAGAAGAAACCTCAAGAAACATTGCCATGAAAAAGGAAAGATCAAGGTGAAATATGTAAAATTGCAATGTATATGGAACACATTTTGGTAGACGTCGAAGCTAACACCCACTCGTAAGATGGCCGACGAGTCACGAAAGGGCAACATGATAGAAGGCTTTGGTCTTCACTTCCGCAATGGCTTGTAAATCTTGCAGGACCTTTCTGAGTATGGAGTGGTCGTAATCTTTCTTGTAAGATTAAGAGATGTCTTTATTTTTTTCACAAAACTCACCATAGCAGAGGTGGTATAGGTGAGCATCCTTGAGAGGTCACTGGAGTCCTGCTTGCACGTGAGGTTAATCCAGATCTGTCCACGGAGTTACCCACATGAGAGTTTGGTTTTTGCTTGAGCAAACTTTGCTCTTGATCTTTACTCAGATCAAGGAAGGATGGCCTTTGTGAGGGCTCTACTGAGTCACTATTGTCATTAGAAGTTTATATTTCTATTGCTCTCTATACATTTCATGGAACATTATTGCAATTGTATGCTTACTTTTCTAATTTAGTTTAGTATATTAAATTATATATGATTTGAATTTAGGTTGCAATTTTTTGAGAAGATACGATATGGTTCAGGGAAGACGTGGGCCTATACCTAGGGTAAGAGAAGAGAATACGATGGAACATAGTTGGACCTGGTGGGCATAGTGGCCACCTCCAAGAAGGCGATGGGAGAAAAAAAAAGGAAAAGAAAAGAGGAAGAACAGAAGAAAACATTGAGGAAGGAAAAGCAAAGTCTTTGAAAAGATGTTGAAAAACTTATAGGATATTTCTATGACGATTGTTGAGCTTCTTCAACACAAAGATTTAAAAAGCGTTCAAATATATTTATTTATTTATTTGAAAACTTATTTTGAATTTTTGAAAGTTTTGAAGGAAAATTTTCACGAAATGCATTTGGTGTTACATCTATTCTATCAAATATTAATAGAATATATGAATTTTTTTGGGCTAAATGGATCCAAAGCATAAAACATGCTGGAATAGGATTCTAGTCCTTTATTTTCACCAAGAATTACCAAGAATTATGAGGTGATGGAGGGATTTTTTTTTGTCTGAATCCGATCGTAAGTTCCGAGTCACGTGCGATCATTGTCAAAGAGGATCTACTCATAGCCTACTAGATCCGGTTATTGTTGGCGACATCGAGGGATTCAGAAAGAGTCACTGCTCTCCTTAGTCGCACCGAAGAAAACACGTTACGTAGACTCGATGTTCGGAAAGCGAGGGCATATGAGTGAGAGCTGAGGCCCGGACTGCACAGGGCAGCATGCTTTGCCAGATTTTGACAGATAAAACGTTCTCGAGTCCAAAATCATTCCATTATGTATGAAGTCGCAAACATTCGTCCATTCTAGCGATGTCGTGCATGCATATCTTTCCAGTTAATCAAACACATCGTCTAATCAAGTTGTTTGCTTATGTAAAGAAATATGCCAACAAGATTGTCAATATGGCTAATTATCGAGCACTTGCAAAGATAGAAACCAGAGATCAATTGACAAAATATGGCGTATGCCATCTCCTGACAACTAAACTCTAATAATTCTAAAACTAACCCCTCAAAATATATAGATATATATAGAAAACAAAAGAACACATTGATAAATATGATAAATCAAATGGTAAAAAAAAAGCAAAGAAAAAAACAATGAGAAGAAAGAGTCTCCGCCGTTCGATTTTATATACGATAACTATAGCTTATCACGTTCAAGGACTGCGCAAGGGAGACTGCCACCAAGACAGTCGTTGATCTCAAAAAACAACACATTTAGAAACATCTTGGTTGTGTTTCGATAGGCGGTTATCGTATATCGGTAAAACAAATGATAAAATTAATTATTTTAGAACTTTTAAAACATGGTTTTGCAAAATTGCCACCATAGTCATAAGGTTCGCCAAAATACTATTTAAAATGTTGGTACTTTATTTTCTTCATGCTATTTTACCATTTTAATTCATTACTTTCAGTTTTCACGCACATCCACCTGAGAGATTTTGATATTTGACATTTAATTCGCACACTTCTCCATATTTGACAATCAGTTCGCATGCCTTTCGATATTTGATATCGAAACTGCTAACTTCTTCGTTTTGAGGGATTCTCTCTATTTTCTATTTTTTCTTTTTACTCTCTAGGCCATGTGAAATAGACAGTTCTGCCCTCACTTCTCTCCAAAATGCTGCTGGCCACCGCCCGCCCACGTCGCCGTCCGCTTGTCCGAGCCGCTGCGCGCCCGCCTTGCCCGGAAGGAGGGTGTGCCTCTCATCACCGGCTGCACATTAGAGCATCAGCGTGGCCACGCCGGCCCTCCCTCGCACCGCTGCACCTTCCCCCGCGCCGTGCAGGCCGGACCTCCCGCGCGCCGTCAAATGGTCCTCCGCGAGCCTATCATTGCGCGCCGCCCACTGGAGCTCCCCGAGCCGGCCCTCCCGCGTGGTCGCGCGCAGTCGCGCCGCACGTCGGTCCTCCCCACACGACTGTGCTGCCGCAAGCCAGCCTTCCATTGTGTCACCGTCTGTCAGACCTCCTCCCCGCGCCACCCATCGGACCTCCTTCTCACACCGCCCTTGCCGCGAGCGGGTGCTCCACGTGCCATCGACTCCACGCCAACGAGGCGGTGATCATCCTTGTCATGCCTCTCGTCTCTCTTCTGTTCGGGGCAGTAGCAGTGGGAGGAGGGGTCAAGAGAAAAAAGTGAGTCTCCGGAAATAAAAAATTTTTGCTGTTTCGATGTCAAATATTGAAATACATATATAGAGACGTGTGCGAATTATAGGCGTGTTTGGTTGTTTCGCTCGCCTGTCCTCGCTTCGACAGTGTGAGCTACGAGAATCTTGCCCGTTGAGGCGAGCTGGATCAGCTTTCTGCGAGAAGTAATCTAGTGTTTGGTTGGTGGGATGGACCATTCCATTCCACCAATTTTAGCGTTTGGTTGAAAGGATGATAAATGGATCTGTCAAAAAAAGAATATTCTTTTTAAATTCAAGACTGGCATGTTCTGAAAAAATTATGAAACGCAATCGTTATATCTGGAATATGAGACTGACAGTGGATCTGAGTTCAAAATCTGGAACGAAGCCATTCCATCTCTAAAATTTGAGACAAAAACATTTTATTTTTAGAATTTAGGACAAAACCATTTTATTCCATTCTGCTCTTCAACCAAACGCTGCCTAGACAAACTTCGCTTACACAGACTCAACGCGGTGGCAAGACATCTGAACACACGCATTCGTTGGCTCCCGTGTCTCAGCGAAAACGTGCTCGTCGACCGACCCAAACAACCGCATAGGGCCTCGTCGAACCGATGCCGCTCTAATCCCCCACCAAACAACCCACAGCCTGCTTCTCCCGTATGCAGAGCACCAGAGCGAATTGCGGTGACGGAGTCTAACCCTAGGTGGCGAATTGGCAGAGCCGCGCAGCGCAGGGCCGGCCGACGCCCGACGGGTGACCCTGCTCCTGCTCGCCGCGACAGCGACGTCCGCGGCCGCCCCCAGGCGGCCTCCCTGCGTCCGCTCCCCGGCTCCCCTTGCATCTCCGCGGCCAGCCCGTCGGTGAGCACTTCCTCGCATCTCTGTTCTCTTTTCCTGACCTTTTCTTCTAAGGAAGTCGATTGCAAAGCAGTTACATGATACCAAATTTGGTGGATCTGTTGTGTTCTTGACTCAGATTGTAGGGTATTCCTGGGAATATACAGGAACCACTATAGATCCGCCCCTGGGGAAATGGTGTGCCAAGGCCTTTCCCTCTAAAAAAAATGTGTGGCAAAGGCGATTCATCTGTGTTTCTTCTTCCGCAGGAAATGTTGTGAGGGCTGATGCTATAATAGAGAGCTTCCTGGATGGACGGATGCGATTGCATTGAGCCACTATGGCCAACTGACGACCTTCTCGTCAAGTATCAGTACATCTCAGACTTCTTCATTGCCCTCGCGTATTTCTCAATCCCGTTGGAGCTCATCTACTTCGTGAAGAAGTCGTCCTTCTTCCCGTACAGATGGGTCTTGATCCAGTTTGGTGCCTTTATAGTTCTCTGTGGGGCGACCCATCTGATAAACCTGTGGACTTTCACTACACACACAAAGACTGTTGCTATGGTCATGACCATTGCGAAGGTTTCTACGGCAGTTGTGTCCTGTGCAACCGCTTTGATGCTGGTCCATATCATCCCCGACTTGCTCAGCGTGAAAACCAGGGAGTTGTTCCTGAAGAATAAAGCTGAGGAGCTTGATAGGGAGATGGGACTGATAAGGACGCAGGAGGAGACTGGTAGACATGTTAGGATGCTTACTCATGAGATCAGAAGTACACTTGATAGACATACAATTTTGAAGACTACTCTTGTTGAGCTTGGAAGGACCTTGGCTCTGGAAGAATGTGCATTGTGGATGCCATCTCGAAGTGGTTCAAGCCTTCAACTTTCCCATACTTTGCGCCATCAGATCACTGTTGGTTCATCGGTACCAATTAATCTTCCTGTTGTCAATCAAGTGTTCAGTAGCAACCGGGCAATCATAATACCCCACACATCTCCTTTGGCCCGGATCCGTCCTCTTGCGGGGCGATATGTTCCACCAGAAGTTGCTGCAGTGCGTGTGCCTCTTCTACATCTTTCCAACTTCCAAATAAATGATTGGCCAGAGCTTTCAGCAAAAAGCTTTGCAATCATGGTTTTGATGCTTCCTTCTGATAGCGCAAGGAAATGGCATGGGCATGAATTGGAGCTTGTTGAGGTCGTTGCTGATCAGGTTACTGCTCTATCTCTTGCTATGGTTACTATAACATTTATGGTTGTAGGAAAGGTAAAACATGTTTATTATGATTTCGAGGTCATATGATTGGTTGCTCAGCAATCATGATCAGTCTGTTAAAATCTTTTAATCAAATCGGAATTATACTCACAAGTGCTAAAGTTCAATGTAATGATGAAACTTTCAAATTATCCCCAAGTTCATTTTTGCAAATCTTATACGATTCTGAACCCATCTAGCCAGCTGCAAAAAAAAAAAAAAAAAACAGATCTGTGAGTTAAAAAGTTTTTATAAGAGATTGCAATCATATCTGTTATTTATTTTCTTTTTTTTTTGTTTATTCAGGTAGCAGTTGCACTATCTCATGCAGCTATTCTTGAAGAGTCCATGCGAGCACGTGATTTACTAATGGAGCAGAATGTTGCCCTGGATTTAGCTCGAAGAGAGGCTGAGATGGCCATCCGTGCTCGCAATGATTTCCTAGCTGTTATGAATCATGAAATGAGAACACCCATGAATGCAATAATAGCCCTTTCCTCCTTGCTTCTGGAAACTGAGCTGACTCCTGAGCAGCGTCTAATGGTGGAAACAGTACTGAAAAGCAGTAATCTGTTAGCAACACTCATCAATGATGTGCTAGATCTTTCCAAACTTGAGGACGGAAGCCTTGAATTGGAGATTAAAGCATTTAATCTTCATGCTGTTTTCAAAGAAGTATGCACCATCAGTTTTCTGTATCTGACATTTGTATACACGATGAAATTAACTATAATTCCCATTTGGTATCACAGGTGATGAGTTTCATCAAACCGATTGCATCTATCAAGAGGCTATCTGTATCGGTTATGTTGGCCCCAGATTTGCCGTTATGTGCCATCGGCGATGAAAAGAGACTCATGCAAACTATTCTGAACATCTCTGGTAACGCTGTCAAGTTTACCAAGGAGGGACACATCACACTTGTAGCTGCCATTGTGAAGACTGACTCTTTGAGGGAGTTCAGAACCCCAGAATTTCATCCAACTGCAAGTGATGAGCATTTCTATTTGAAAGTTCAGGTAATACCCTATAAAGTCCTTTGTGAATTGTCTTGGGCTTGGCAGAGCTCATAGTCTTCCATAGGATCCAGGAATAATATTTCCATGCAAACAGTTGTATGCATTGTTTCTTTCAAAAGAAAAAAAAAGGATCCATTGTGCACAAGGTTCTCAAAAGATGGCACTCACAAGTAATTTCTTTTTCAAACGTCACAAATGAAACTACAACCATCCATTTGATTGTCCCACTGTCCCACATAACAGTTTATGCCCAGATTGCAGCTATATTAAAAAAATCTCAACTGACTTAGTGTACGGCTACAGCATTAAGGATCTTTTTCATTTCTTATGTGCAGCTGAATTTCTTATCTACTCTGGATTTGTATCCACTATGAAATCTTCAACGAAGTATTTTCATGCTGATTCATTACTCATTAGCAAAAGAGGAATTTTTTGAAGACCCTCTCGAATATTTTGTGCATTTCTAGTATATTCGGTCTAATTATATGTCTTGGTCACTAATTGCATTTGCTTCACTAAACTCGGCTGGACTATCCAGTTGCTTGATAGTCTAGTTGCCCATAAACTTTGTAGGCGTCGGTTCTGTGTAGGTATTAGATCCATGTACAGCTGTCCAATTTTTCCTACCAATATTACAAAAACAGACCGTATCCCAGTCAGCTGTAGCTGATTATTAGTTAGCTGGTCGGTACCAATAGTGCTGTAGCTGTTGGTGGAAGATGTTTGTTTGGATTTTTTCTTAGTTCTAAATATTTATCACTGTAGAGTAGAGTTTCTACTGGTTTGTCATAATGATATTTGAAATTATATCAAACTACTTCTCTACACCACTGAGGCTTGCTCGTTGGTCTGATATGACAGCTTAAGTGCATCGCAATAGGCATCTCAAAGCTTCTGCATGCTCCATCAGTCTGATCGAATGGCACAGATCCACAAAAAACATTGTAACGATGCGATACAATAGCTACTAGCTACTATGTTCAAATGAACGCAGCTGGAGTCTGATATCAGTTTGTTATTGTCATTTGTTGCATCTTGTTTGAGTTTCCGGGGTTGAATAGTATCAGGATTCAGGACTAAGCATAGACCCAGATCACATTAACAAGAAGATAAGATCATAAGATAGTTCTGGATTATAAATGTTAAACTAAATTTTCCATCAACTCTAGACCAGCTTTCCATAATGCTCAACATGCAAAGCTTTTGTGTGTTTCTTTAAACCCTGTCTCTGCCAAAATCAAGATATCTTAATATTACTCAAATCTATCTCAGATAGCATAGTGCTTATAGAAGATCCATTTTAGTCGATACTACAATTCCTGGGTTTCATGCCTATAACTGGAAAAGGGTTTCATATTTGCAGATTCATGCCATGGACACACAACAAAAGTTTTACTTCTGTGGTTAGCTATTATCATCAGTTGTCATTGCTTTACATTCTCTGTTGCTTTACTATTTTGCAGATAAAAGATACGGGTTGTGGTATCAGTCCTCAGGATCTACCTCATGTATTTACAAAGTTTGCTCATCCTCAAAGTGGAGGAAACCGAGGGTTCAATGGTAGTGGTCTTGGCCTTGCCATATGCAAGAGGTAGATCAATTCTACATCTCCTTATAGTTGTTGTCGGTAACTCTCAGCATCGTTCTAAGCAGCACAATTATACCTATTTATTTTGCATTGCATTGCAGCGATAACTTGGTCGTCCATTCACATTATGACTCTCAATATGTTTCAGGTTTGTTACTCTCATGGGAGGGCACATCTGGCTTGACAGCGAAGGAACTGGAAGAGGTTGCACCGCAACATTCATCGTCAAGCTCGGAGTGTGTGACAACACAAACACCTACCAGCAGCAGCTGATCCCTCTAGTATGGCCAAGCAGTGCAGACTCCGATTTGTCTGCTCCGAAGGCACACCCAGATGGGAGAGGTTCTGCTTCTCTGAAATCTCGGTATCAAAGAAGCGTATGAGCTTACTGTAAATGATTGACGGCGTAGTGCCAAGTAGGGAACCGATTAGTTCCATCTTCTAATTTTGTCTGTAACCCTGTCATATCAGGCATATAATGTACAAATAATGTAAAGCAAATGGAGACTGCGTCTGTGTACCTCGGTGGCAACGCTGACTTGCTGCATTGAGCATATATCCTACCAGCGGATTGAATTGCTTGTTCTGGGGCGGGCGCCGTGTGCCGTGTGCCGTGTGCGCGCTCGACCACCTTAGCTTTCTGTTGTAATCCTATGTTCCTATTAATATCCTATAAGATGAAATTCATTACAAATGCATTGTACCTGGCTGTTTTCGGTGCTCTTGCACCGTGAGCTGTTCAAGCGTTCAACCAGGGTTTCAAAAATGTTAGCTGCAATTCAATTAGTCAGTATTAGCTACTACTATGTTTTTTTATTTGATGCGGTTGATAATTTTTAAAAAAACTGATTCTTTGTCTTATTTAAAAAAATTATCACTTATTATTTATTTGAGTATGATTTGTGTTTTCATGTTTGCATAAATATAATTTTTTTTGAATAAGTCGAAGGATTAAAATTATGGAAAAAAAATCAATGATATCAAATTGAAAAGAACGGAGGAAGTACTTCCTAAGTTCCTCGTACCCTAATTTTAGAGTGTTTTCTAAATTATATGCTATTTAGTTTTAAAAGTTAAACTTCTTTTTTTTACCACAAAAGTTAAGCTTCCTTTTACTTTAACTACATTAATAGAAAATATGTTATCTGCAATGCTAAATAAATGCATGACGCGTCATATTTGTAATTTTAATAAAACTAGTGTATTTTTATAAGCATGGTTAAAGTAACTTAGAGAAGTTTGAAGTAAAAAAAAATAAAACGAAAAGCCAATGTTTCAGCAGGTGCATCTAAATGGCATGCTGGTTAAACCACCTCGATGGGAGTTTCATCCTTTATACAAGTGAGGTGGCACATAAGAAAAAAAATACTAGTATATTGGCCGTGGCCAAATTTCGGTCAGGATTGTGGCCACTATCCAAACATACCTCTAGTGACGTGATGACGGAGTTATGATTACGAAGAGAAAGAAAATTAATTTCATCTAGATAGAGCTAGGTTTCCACGGTTTCAAACACAACGAAACTTCCATATAATTATTGAGAAGATTTTAATTCCATCACATTCTATGTCCAATTAAAACCAGCCAGATCTGCATTAATTAAATGCTGTTATTGTATATAAAACAACCAAAATGAAACTTACATCAAGAAGTGTTTCATTTTATCAACTCATGAAGCCATTTTCAGTGAAAATTTTTATTTTTATGTTTTCAAGATGCTACATAAGTAAAAGAAAAATAAAATGATGGATAAAAATTTCTATTGTGAATGCATAGTTTTATTGGTGTGGTTTCATAGGCAACATGCAAAACATATCATGTCTACGTAACTGTGTGCACCGGATTTCATCCAAATGAAACTCATTCCATCTGTCCTTTCATTAATTTACTGCTACGTCATCAGAATCGCTGACATAGCGCATCATTTAATGAGAATGTCCAGATACCCATACCCCCCCCCCCCCAACTTGGCATCTTGGAAACAATAAAAGAAATAACCAGTTGGCCCTAGTCCAAAAATACTACTCTCATACTAAGTTGTCTTAAACAGAGGCCTCACGCATGTAGCAGTAACTGTAAAAAAAATTGGGACCCGATCTCTTGACCTTTTTTTTTTTTTGACAAAGTTTCTCTTGACGTTGGCTCCTCGTGGATCACTGCCATGCGGCCCTCACCGCATGTGCCCCCCCCTCCCCCTCCCCCACACACGCACACACGGAGTGACTCAACTTCAGAGTGATGACGTGCGTTAAGTGATCCTCGTCCAAAGTAAATACTCCTATGTGCTAATTGCATGAGACCATAAGCATGAGAGGCTAGTTGTCATTATCCAACGAAGACGCATTCCATGTAGTAAGGTTGGATGAAAATGGATATCCGCTACACAATTTTGTACTAGTGAATTGTGGTGGCTAGCACTACACGGCATAGGGTGGTTCGATATGGGACACGGACACCATTAGTGATGACTGTTTTGGCTTGGTAGCTTTGTCCCCCATCACCCAAAACGTGCTATAGTATTGTTGACTGGTGTGGAGGTACGGCCCCTTGGGAAGGGACGTTTGTGATGCACATGTTGAGATCTCATGACAACATTTGTCTTGTTTGTTTGAGTCTTATGTTACATGTTGATGTCCAATCCAAACGTGCGTTCATAATTTTTCTTTCAAACTAGACCATTTTGTTCTTTATCACTCCCTCCTGTTTTTTTCTTTTAATATACACCGCGGTTTTTTTTTTAAAAAAACTTTGATAATTTGTGTTATTACTTTTAAAACATATAATTATAAGTTATGTTTAATTCTTTTTAGTGTTACACACAAAATAAATGACAATTTCTGTTTTTTTGAAGTAGTGAGAAAAACCAACAACAATTACGGAGCGTTTGGTTTGGTCATCGTATCGTCCGTAGTCATTCGATCCTAGCTAGCTTTTCTCATTTGGTTTACGACGTGTCGTCAACCGATCCGTCACCAAGTGATTCTAACTGTTAGCCTATTTGCAAGGACCAACCGATCCGGTAAAAACTCAGCTGACTGTCGCTCCGCACGACTCTAATCCAGACTGCTCAACACCGGCGTAAACCGATCCGTCACCAAGTGATTCTGTTAGCCTATTTGCAAGGACCAACCGATCCGGTGAAAATTCAGCTGACTGTCGCTCCGCACGACTCTAATCCGGACTGCTCAACACCACAAACCAAACAGGCTAAAACCGGAGTAGATCGGCTGAGCGGTTGTATCGAGAGGAGACCCCTCTCAGTAGCTAATCGGCATATTTCAGAAGGAAAGAAAAGAAAAGACGAGCTCACCGCCCGCGACGACATGGAGTATGGGTCAGATTAACGACATACGGGGGTCCACCAGGTCGTGACCGAGTCCCCGATTTCTTTCGGCCAACACAATCCACCGTTCCCCATCAAACTCTTCGTCAGTGAGGTTGCGTATTGCGGGCTGCGTGGCCTAGGGTTCATCCCGTTGCCGCATCCTTCTCAATTTCGCCACCGGCAAGGCCTCCCCGGCGAGACCAAGCGAATCGCCGGCGAACCCATCGATCAAGCCGACGATGACGCTGGCCTCGGCGGCACACAAGATCCCGCTGGAGGTCGCGCACACCCTGGTCGAGATCGCCGAGGTCGCGCGGTACGCCTACCACCACCGCCCCGGTCAGCTCCCGGGCCACGACGGCGACGCGTCCACGCTGGTCTCGGGGGATGATGGCGGCGGGAGCGACGGCGAGGAGGCCGCCCGGCTGCGGGAAGAGAACGCCATGCTCCGCGCCCGACTCGCCGACGACCTCGTGCTCCTCCGTGAGCTCCACGGCGCGCCCTCCGTCTCCAAGGAGTGCCCTCCTGATGTAAGCGTACTTTTATGTTGCTGATTGTTACCTTTTTTTTTTCTAGGGAAATTGGCACTACCTTACACAATTATGAAGGGGGCAGAGGCTAGGGTAGCCCATCCCTGCGTCATATTGACCAGATTCTCTGTTTGATACATGTTTTATCTATGATATGCCTGGCTAATATCATCCTCGATCTAGCATCTAACACAGTTGTTATTTAATTGTTACAAAGGCTTGTATATCAATAATTCGATCTGCATCTGCTAAAACCAAATCACATCTCACAGTGATTCTGTGTGATACTTGCTAATTTATCAACTATTTGCAGATAAGAAACACCATATTGTTGAAATTCATTTCTGTGTATCCACATGCCCTATCCAGTTTATAATTATATATCGTTCTTGTATATTGGTTAATTTTGTTGTTTCTGCATGTGATTTTATTATGTAGCTGTACAATCGGCTGCTGGCGGCGGTCAACAACGCTAGCTTCCTTGCTCATCTTGAGAAATTACAGGTTGAATCAGAACGTCAGCATACTGAACTATCTTCTGGCAACATGACAGGTTCATCCTCGCTTTGTGAATTTTGTTTCTAAACTATGGTTTACGGTCACTGTTTGTTCTTCTAGTGAATTCTACTGATTTGCTAAGAACCTAACTCATTTCAATGTTCTGCTTTAATGGAACCAGAGGTGGAAGTTGGAGACGTTCCAGACAAAATGGGTAATGGGAAGAAAGGGTCATGGGTCTTGGTTGCTTGTGATACTGCTGGGACTAATTTGGAAGAAATTAGTGGGATTGATGATGAAAATTATGTAATAGTCAATGAAGATGACATAGTCGATGGTATAGCCTCCTTTGTTGCTAGGTGCATTCTTGAAGATCCAAAGTCCAAGGTACTTGCTTCTTTAAGAGTTATTTTAGAGGCTATCTAGGATTGATGAGCATCCTCTTCAGCACTGCTATGATCTAACTGTTTTATATTATGTTTCCTTCAGTCATTATCGCCAGCCCAGCTCCAAAAGGGTATGTTTATCCTCCATGCTGCACTGAAGTTAAATATTACTATACCTTTAAATAGCTGTACAGGTTACTGGGATTGATCATTTTCAAAACGCTTGCCTGAAATTCTCTATTACTCTGCTATTTATCTTACTAGATACAATATACATGTATGGTTATCATACCATATTTTTTCAATTGTATATAAGATATATATAGGGCACTGTAAAAGATGTTGCTCTGGCATATCTAATCCTTACAGCATTTGAGACTGTACAACTCTAGCTTATGATTCAGATACACAGCTTCTAAGCTAATAGTATATTTGTAGAGAGAACGCCTTGCTAAATTAGATATCAGAGTTTAAGGATCCATTGCTAGCATTCTAGTTTAGATGGTACGGCGTGGCTCTAATGAAGGAATAGCTTCCAACTTCCTGTTGATGACAGTGCAGATTTAGTTTATGTTATATTTTTTTATTCTTATTAAATTAAAACCTAGAGATGTATACTTAGTGGTTAACATGAATCTTATACAGCAGATGGTACATTGAACTATGCTTTTTTTTACTTGCCAGTGTCTGTTTATTGTTTGTTACTGTCTTCATGCATAATCTATTCTACTTTTGTTTTTTTACTTGCCAGTGTCTGTTTATTGTTTGTTTCTGTCTTCGTGCATAATCTATCTACTTTTGGGTTTACCTTGTAAGCAGCTGTTGCAAAGGCGTTAGATAGTATGAAAACTCGGTGGAGATGGTCAACCTTTTGGGAGGCTGGACAAATTATTTATATATTGACTACTTGGGGAATCACATTAGCAGGGTAAAGTTCTCATCACGCATGTTTTCATACCAAAAGTTTGCTCCACTTCGCCTCCATTTTGGTGTATCATTGTTTAAAACTTATATTTATCTTTATAGATGATATATGCTAGAATATTTTTGCAATGCTAACCTGCTATTGGTACTCATTGTCTTAAATACTTATTATGGAATTTAGGGCTAATGATTGCAAAATATTTTCCTTTTTTTTATATCACACTTTCCTTCAGTCATATTTTAGTTTGTATTTTTAAGTCTTTTAGCGAAGTATATAATTATGTTAAGATGATACTAAAGTGACTCCTGCGAGAAAATACTACTACTATTTTATCGACAAATGTAAACTAAGCATGTCTAGTGGCTCTTCTTTTGACTGTTACCTTTTGAATTGGTTCCAGGCTGTACAAGAGCCGTCATGTGCTGAAGGTGGCAGCCAAGGGTGCTGCCGTGTCTGCTAGATTTGTTATGAAAGCCCTGTGAGTGCAAAAGCACCACATGTGGAACCCGCAAGTTGTAAAATGTAAATACAGAACATGTTGCTGCAGTTTGTACATATATGGCTGCAAAATCATGAAGTAATTTGTTCAGGGGTGATGAATTGTTTCATTTATTTCGTTTTATGGAGGTGCTGTAAATTGCAGACGAGCAATGGAATGATCGCTGCTATGTCAGCAAATCCTACATGTAAATATCGTTCCACCTGCTGTGCAATTGTGATCTCTAGTGATTCTCAGTAAGTGGTGAGTTGTACTCTCCGTTGGTTTTTATTTTCGCCTGCTATGTAATGATGATCGCTGCTATGCTCAGCAAATTAGTTCATTTAATCAACCATCAAATGCTCCATAAATTAGTATTGTAGATGTCGGCGCAAAATGTTTTTTAAAAAAGGGCTTGGTCAAAATTAGTGAAATTTTAATTAGAACAAAGCTAAAATGACGCGAAATTTGGAATGAATGGAGCATGTAGGCCGGCTCAACACAATTCACTGAGAATAGTTGGGCCAAGCTGCCTGTAGAGGCCCACTAATTCGGAACCCTTTTCTCCATCTGCCTCTCTGTCTTCCAGTTTGCAAACCCTTCTCGCCGAGACGCCGCCTTCCCCAACCACGACGACTCGGCTTCTGCGGCGGCGGCGGCGGCGGCGGCTGTGAATCCGATGGGCACCAAACCCCACAAGAATAAGCAGCGTTCTACCCCTAACGCCTCCGTAAACCCCATGGCTCCTTCCTCCGATAAGAAACCCAAGCTCCCGAAGCCTGCCGAGGAGCAGTTGGCGCAGGCTTCGGCGTCGGACAAGAAGCCGAAGAAGAAGAAGGCGAGGGACGAGATCGACGAGATCTTCAGCGCCGCCAAGGCGGCCAAGAAGCGGAATCCGCCGCAGCGGGAGGAGGCTGAGGCCCATGGGGCCAAGAGGAAGAAGCCCAAGGAGAGGGACGATGCAGGCAGCAGCAAGAAGAAGAGCAACAAGACGCCGGGGAGTAAGGGTAAGGGTCGGGTGGCTGACGACGACGAGGAGGAGGAGGAGGTCGAGGAGAAGCGGCCGCGGCGGCGCACGGCGGACGGGCTGGCCATATACTCGGCCGCGGAGCTCGGATTCGGCAAGGCCGACGCCGGCGGCACTCCGCTCTGCCCCTTTGACTGCGATTGTTGCTTTTGAGCTTGTGAGCTGCCTCTTCAATCCTGGAGCCTGGAGGTGATGTGCCGGTTCTAATTCAGTGTAATTGTATTGCTTGAAGAATTTGATGGCGAGCTGTTATGTTTGTTTTCTGATGAAATGAAATTTTGGTTCCTGTGCCTGGACAAAAGGAGTCCCACGGGTGAGGTTGAAGGTATGCTGAAATTCAGAGTCACTGCTTACTCCCTGCACTGGAGCATTAAGAATTTTCAACACATCTAGAGTTCTGATATGCAGAATATTGAGCCATAGCTAAATTTCTAACGTTCCAGTCATCCAGTGGATCAAAATCTGCCAAATATGTTACATCATGATGGCGATCCATTGAATTAGAATAGATAGATGTCTTGTGCATGTTTGCGAGCATGGTATCTGAAAAATTTAATCTATGACCCAGTGTTTTCCCCTCTTGTTATTTGGCTTAAGAACATGTTGTAATGTGAGGAGAAGAATTATCTTTTGCCATACTGTTTTATGTTACAAGCTGGAGCCATGGTTTCATAATTCATTCACTCCCTGGGCTGGAGGATAGCATGGATCAATGGATGACCTCCATACTCCATAGATGGCTTCAGCCTTCAGGCATTCCTTGAACTATTTGATTGCTGATTGATTGGTTTGGCACCATGCACCAAATTACGCCACAATTGCCGTAACATCTCTACCCCCAACGCTTCCCAATCGACTGTCCCGAGTGACCTCCCTCTATGCCCGGGATTGAAGGTAAGCATTGGAGAAATCCCTGTCCCACATACCAAACTTTGAACTTGAACCTTCAATCTCTAAGCAGAGGACCGCCAGAGTCATCATAGTTGGAGAAGACTCAACTCATTTGAGCTTAACTCGAGATATAAGGAAGTGCCGGGCGGTGGCTAGAACACTCATGAGTGTTCTTTAGCTTTTCTCAAACTTTTAGATAAACCATCATTAATGTTTATTTAGTAAGAGCTATCTCCAGCTATTGGAACTTTGGAAGAGCTAGAAGGAAACTCGCCCCCAAGCTGTGTGGGCTCTTCCGTAGCATTGAGAGGGAAATGTTGTGGGAGCAGATCCCTGTTGGTCGGATTCGCTCGCAACTTGCAACGCCCAAGCCGTGGCCTCTACTGGGCCGTTGCTCCACGGCTGCACCCCCCGCGTACGCACTGGCGCCAGGACGCCATTGCACGACGTGGCACCTGGAACACCACACAGAGCAGGCGACGTCGGCTAGCAGATCCGGCGCGAGCGAGAGAGGCAGGCGTGCCCGATGGCCGTGCCGCTGCTGAGCCGGGCGCGGTGGCTCCTGGTGGAGCACCCGGCCGTGGCCTCCTTCCGCTGGCAGCCGGGCCACACGCTCGGCGCGACCCCGTCTTTCCCCGCCGCCGTCATCTGCGGCTACCTCACCTCGGTGCTCGTCCTCCACCGCCTCGTCCTGCCGCTCCTCCCGCCGCTCCCGCCGCGGGCGCTCCGCGCCGCCTCGGCTCTCCACAACGCGGTCCTCCTGGCGCTCTCCGCCGCCATGGCCGCCGGGTGCGCGCTCTCCACGGCCGCCACGGCGCTGGCGCCGCGGTGGGCGTGGCCCTTCTGCTTCCCGCCGCGCGGGGCCACGGAGGCATCGGGCCCCGTCTTCTTCTGGGCGCACGTGTTCTACCTCTCCAAGCTGTACGAGCTCGGCGACACGCTGCTCATCCTGCTCGGCCGCCGCCCGCTCACGCTGCTCCACGTCTACCACCACGCCGTCGTCATCGCCATGTGCTACCTCTGGCTCGCCACGCGCCAGTCCATGATGCCCATCGCGCTCGTCACCAACGCCGGCGTCCACGTCGTCATGTACTCCTACTACCTCTCCTGCAGCGTCGGCCTGCGCTGGCCGCCGCGCTGGAAGCGCGCCGTCACCGAGCTGCAGATCGTGCAGTTCCTCTTCAGCTTCGCGGCCTCCGTGGTGATGCTGTGGCTCCACTTCACCGCCGGCGGGTGCGAGGGGATGGCCGGGTGGGTGTTCAACGCCGTCTTCAACGCGTCGCTGCTCGCCCTCTTCCTCGACTTCCACGGCGCCGCATACAAAGCCGCCATGGGTGGCAGCAAGGGCAAAGCAGAATGACGAGGCCAGCAGCCGGCAACCTTATTACTCATGAGTTTTGTTAATTGGATTTTAATCAGTCATCTATTTGCTAGAATGATTTGTGCAGAATTATGATTTAATATCCATTCCCCACCCCCACAACATTGTCTATGTCGCTGCATTCAATTTGAGGATTGGTGTAGGCCAACCACTGATCTGAACTCGGGATGTCTTGTTCAAATATAATTACTTGACGTACGAGCACCCACAAGAATTTGGATCAGAAACCACAGGAGAGTAATCGTCGATGAAGGATTCTTTTATAATCAACGACCAGCACAATATTATTACTCTATTTCATGTAATTTAACTTTGTTTCTCAATGTAAATGCACTTTCACCTAGGCTCCAAAACTCAACATGACCATATAATTTCCATACAACACCAAGCAACTCCAATGATCGATGATGCCCAAATAGAGATGCAAGTGGGATTATCTGTGGAAATTGCGGTATGCCGTTTTTTCGAGTATATCCATTTACATCACTGTGCCCAAATAAATGTGTTTTTCGTGCATAGCCATTAGTGTTTTTTTTTCTAAACCAATGTCTACTGTTTGGTAATATCCTTTTTTGTGCACTGGTCTCCTCGCCTCCACTCCGCCCGTCTTTTTAGTCTCCATTGGCTCCTACTTCTCACCCCTCCTCCATTGTGATGCTAAACAGGCTACCACCATGACGCCTCCTCCCTAGACCCCGACCTTACCCAGCAACCATCCTCTATCGTCTAGCAAGGCCAACATCGTCCCACCACTTTCGTGCTTGGCACCACCATTGGGTAGGTATTTTGTCGCCACCATTCCCTCTAGACAACATCACTTTGGTGAATCGTCAATCCTGAATCCTAATTCTCTGGAGAAAAAAGAAGAAGAATCATCCTAATTCTAGATTTCGAGTCACCTAGAGAGAACAGTGAATATCTTCTGTGGTTAGGATTAGCAGCACTAAAAACATTTAATGGAAAGTAATGGTGGTGTTTAGCGAAGACAAAACATTGTCAGTTGTGATAAGCAGTAATTAGCAAAATCATGGCTGACAAGTCCTCTGAAAAATGCTATAGCGTCTTAGCTAGAACTAGCGGCGTCAAAACATTTCGTGGCTGATGGAATTAAGCACCGTTCACTATCACAGCACAGCAGTTAGCACTATGGACTATGGTAGGTGCAGGCCTTTTAAAAAAAAAGCTATAGCTCAGCGGGCTATCTAGAGCTATGCTCTCTACGCATGGTTTAGAACTAATCTCTCTACGGCTAGGCTTCGTTTCAGCCTTCAGCGAGCGTGACGCCCGTTTAGATCAGCATTCGCTATCATCACGACGAGAATGTACCTTGCATATACAGAACACCAGACAACAATAGTATAAACCCTGTTGTGAGAAAGGCAATCCTTGAAAAGTTGAAATACGGTGCGGAATTGTGGACGGCAAAAGTGCCCACTAAGTTGATGCTCCTTTTCTTCCTTTTTTCCCCCATATTAACAAATTAATCCGTGTTGCGTGAGGCCGAGAAAGACTAACATTTCGCCATCCCGGCCGGCGCTTCCCAAATTATTGAGGCCACACAGGGCCGAGATTTAGGGTTTAGGAGAAATCGGAGCCTCTTGTTTGTCAAAAGCAGTGCAAACACGGTTTACAACTCGATCAAGTAATAAAATAATATGTACGGCGAGTATTTCAAGGAAAAATAAATAAAAATCACACAAGCAGTGCTGTTCACTGATCATCTCTTTTCATCTGCACCACTGCTCTATTTGCGATCCAGGCCACAACAAAACGCACCGAGGCAAAAAGGTTATACCATGAACCTGCTTAGAAACAGAAGGGTTGGAACTGTGCAAGCTCTTGATTGGCCAAATTCCAGTGGTTTTTCTTTAAGCTTACGCAACTGACACCTCGGAACACGCATAGTTTCTCGAGAGATGAATTAGTCTTTTTTACCAAAAAAGATTCACAAGATTTAGCCGTGGAACAACTCCACCGATCTACCGTCCCCAAAGGAGAAGAAACGAAAGAGGAGGGAAAGGAAGATTTTTGCCACCTGCTACGAGCTAGAAGCTACTGGGCGCCCGGCCGGAGAAGGCCATGGCGAAGAGGAGGATGACGAGGTAGAAGAGGATCACGACGAGCTTCATCTGGAACATGGCAAAGAAGAGCTTCACCATGAACACCAGCAGCAGGGCGTCGAAGATGATCGTTATGGCCACCTCCAGGGGCTCCATCGCCGTCGCCGACCAGACCACCGGCAAATTAAGGCGATCGAGATCAACACGCTCTGTGGTGAAACATGCAAACAAGAAACCAGAGGATTGGTTGGTAAAGGCGGATCGGTGCAGAGGCAGAGGCAGTGGTTGAGTCGGGGGAGACGATAGAGGGCGAGGGAAGAGAGCCGCAGACGCACCTGGCTCCTAAGGGCGACGCGTTTTGGGGGGAGCTGCAGGGATGGCGCTTGACGCTGATTGCGCGTCGGGGGTGGGCAGAGTGGAGGAGGTTCGGAAGAAAGAACGGGCGCGCCGACGTCAACCACCGAGCTGGTGACGCGTCGGACCGACGAGCGAGGCGAGTCAGGCCGCGCCGCGCGTACACACCGGGCACTGCACATGATTGATCACCTACCACCGACCAGGTTAACCTGCCGTTCAGTCAGTAGATCGAAACACTACACTGCTGAAAGTCTTGCAATCTGGTTTCTGTTAACTGACTATTGTAATTCAGAAATCAAAGAATCTGCGCAGTACCAGAGGTAATCCCATGTGGCCATGTGGGCAAAGGGCCAGAACTGAGTGCATCAGAAGCATCAAGGCTGATTACTAAGTACTCCCTAGCCCCAGTTTTTAGATTGCTTTACCTTTTTATACCAAATTTGACCAACTCGTCTTATTCAGAATATTAGAAAAATATAGAAACTTTTAGTTCATAGTTAAAGTATACTATGTGCTAAACTAAATCACAGTGAAAACAAATGATAATTTTGAAATTTTTTGAATAAGATAAACAAGTCAAAATTTAGTTTAAAAAAATCAAACGATCTATAAATCAGAACGGAAAGTGCAATCTGCGTGAAGAAAAGGATGAGTGGACGTTAGCCAATAAAAATTAGGTTGGACATCCATCTCAGTGTGGCTAAGATGCATCACAAAAGGCACAATTGTATACAGGTTAGATAACAACAGCAGGTTACAAGTACGGATACAAGAACGAACGGCCAAAATGGAAATCCTTCCGCGGTTGCAATTCAATTTAACAATCAATATAACAGCCAAATTAATGGTAATTGACACAATATTAGGGATGTCAATGAAGATGTCCGCAGGCTTTGCGACCTAGCTAAATACCCGCCCGCGGTATTAGGGATGTCAATGAAGATGGCCGCGGGATTTGCGACATCTTCATTGACATCTTACACAGTATGAATACAGAGCAATCCCCTCCCTCCCTTTTCTTAGATGTTCGTTTTTTGGCAACCCTTCTTTTTCCTTGTTTCTTTGTTTTTTTTCTTCATATTTTGTCTACCTATTTCTATATTCCTTCTTAATACAATGACAGGCAGCTATCCTGCCTATTCGGCAGAAAAAAAAATAATGCTTGCATAAGAACATTCATTTCATCATGCATTGATTTGCTTGCATTCCAACATTCATCTCATCGCTCATTGATTTATGAGCGGGCAACAAAACATACAATCAGCACAATGATGACAAAATATGCACTTGTCTTTCATGGTAAATGGTGATAGGAATATGGAGATCTGTCAAAACTTCATTAGAAATTCTTTCCTGTCAACTGGAATGATGGAGTCCTTCCTAGGCTAAGCCAGCCCATTATAGCACAGGTATACACAGACTTGAGCATGAAACACCTCTTGCGGTAAACTTAGTATATTTACATCCTCTGGAGCATCACCACTGTCCACTATAATCTTCAATTAGCGTGCAGCAAAGGTGCCCAGCAAAGGTCCAGCAGACATTCAAATTTCTGAAAATGGGAGCTGTATTTTCTCTGTTGTTCTTCTGAAGCCCGGTGATATAAAATCATGTGAAACATGCGTTCCCAAGCACTTTAGGAATTGGGTGAATTAGAGCATCATGGCAATCATGTTCAAAATAACCATATTCAATTTTGATAACTTTAGAACGCAATTCACCACCATGAAAGCATTCATGGCCTGCCTATAGAATTTGCTGATTATTATTGCTTGCAAGAAGATATATTTGAATACCTGTGGAACTCATTGCATCAAGAGAACCATCATTCAGGAAGTTACTCAGTTTCCTTCACATAATCATCCGCCAACTCTATCATGCTAGTTTATCTTCCTGAAAATGAAGAAGACACGGGAACCCATTTGCTCAAAATTCTCCTGCTGATGACCAACCATCACGGCATATTCAAGTAGTCAGTTCCCACATCAGTGAATCCAAAATCTCAAAAATTTCCAATGACAATGGATGCTTCTCTTCCCATGAAAAGAAGGCATGATATTGTCCCCTTAATTGCAACCAGCTGCATCCACCATCTTTCTTAAGGCTAGCCCCTCTCATTAGTATCCTCATATCAGCAGCATCTTTCCATTTTCCACAAGATGCATACATGTTTGAGAGTAGCACATAGCCAGCCGTACTATCCTTCTCCAACTCCTGAAGTTTCTTTGCTGCCCTCTCACCAATCTCCCTGTTCCTGTAAGTGTTGCAAGCACTCAGAAGCGCTGACCATGAATTTGCTTCTAATTTACTTGGAACCATGATGAGAAGCTCTTCTGCTTCTGTCAAACGACCAGCTCTAGCTAGGACATCAACCATGCAAGTGTAGTGCTTCTCATTAGGTCGGATGCCATGTGCCTGCATTGTTTCAAAATAATGTATGGCTTGCTCAACCAAACCACAGTGGGAACATGCAAATAGAATAGCTAGAAATGTATGCTCGTTTGGTGTTATTCCATTTGCCATCATATTCTCAAATAACAAAATAGACTCTTCCGCAAAGCCATTTTCTGCGAGTCCCTGAGCCATGGCAGTCCAAGTGATATTATTTTTGTCAGGCATTTGATAAAATATCCTCTTCGAGCTGTCCAAATCCCCTGACTTAGCATACATGTCACTGAGTGCAGTCCCCATAAAGATGTTACCTTCGATTCCAAGCTTGACAATCTTAGCATGAACCATCTTGCCCATCTCTAATGAGCACAAGCCTGCACATGAAAGAAGAACACTTGACAAGGTAATTTTCCCTGGAATCTGCCCTGAAGACAACATTGCACTGAAAAATTTCAGTGCATCAACAAATCGCTGATTTTGTGCATAACCAGAAATCATTGTATTCCAGGAAGCTGCATTCCTTGCAGGCATCTTATTGAAGAGCTCCTCGGCTTCCACCATGTTTCCATTCCAGCTATAACCTGAAATAAGAGAGTTCCAGCATACTGTGTTCTTTTGTGGTAGGGAATTAAAAATCCTTTGAGCATCTGTGCACTGCTTGCATTTGCAGTACATGTCAATCAAAGAGCTGGATACAAACAAATTGCTACTGGAGCCCATCTTCAGGGCATTCGCATGAATCCTTGTTCCTCCTCTTAAGTCTTGAAGGGTAGCACAAGCACTGAGCACACTAGAGAAGCAAGAAATGTTTGGCGTACAACCGTCAGCAAGCATTTGACTGTAAAGCCTCACTGCTTCTGCAGCATCACCTTTCTGCTCATGCCTTGCAATCAAGGTACCCCAGGAGACCTCGTTCCTCTCAGGCATTGCATCAAGAACCCGCCGGGCTCCCTCAAGGTCACCCAACTCAGCATACACATCAAGTAATGCAGTCCATGAGACAACATCCCTCACTTCCATGTCATCAAACACCCTGCGTGCTGCAGCTGCATCTCCCATTCTGAGATACAGAGTGATCAAAGAATTGTGTACCTCGACACTATTCTCAAACAAATTCCATTTGATCGCCAGTCCCACCACGCCCATGGCCAGATCAAATTCGCCTGCACCAACACAAGCCTTGATCACAGAAATCAGGGTAACCACGTTAGGTCTCACACCGCAGCTTAGCATTCTGCGGAACACAGGGAGCGCATCGATATGGAGTTCATTGCGGACAAACCCAGCAATCATCGCTGTGAAGAAGGCAACTGAGTGGAGCGGGCACTGTTCATATAGCTTGACCGCCTCCCTCACAGACCCGCGCTTCATGAGCGCGTCGACCATGGTCGTGTACGACACGACGCTCTTTTCGGGCATTCCTTCAAACAGCCTGCGAGCGGAGGCAATGTCCCCGGCCTTCACGTGCTCCGTCACCATGAAATCGTACGGGAAGGAGGATGCCGCATTGGCAGCAACGCAGTCTCGGAAGGCGCGGTCACGGTCCGCGGCGCGCGCGAAGGCGGCATAGGCGGTGAGGAGGTTCGATGCGACGAAGCGGTCGGCGGTGAGGCCAGAGCGGATGGCGTGCGCGTGTAGCGAGAGGACGAGCGGCAGGCAGCCTGAGGAGGGCGCGTAAGCAAGCGTGGTGGTAGTGGTGGAGGCGGCGCTCGTAGCGCGGCAGAGGCGGAGGAGCGAGGCGCAGGTCTCGGAGTAGGACTTGAACGCCTTCGCCGTGGGCGACAGCGGTGGGCCATTGGCCAGGCGGAGCTTGAACGCCCTTATCGGGGAGATCAAGGGACCGACGGCTTTCTCCGGCTTACTACTCGTCGCCGGTGAAATCGGCGCCCTGGCGAGCTCCGGCGGTGGCCTTTGCGGCCGCGGCCGCCTCACGCGGATCGCCGCTCTCATGCTCCTAGCCCCATGATACATTGATACGAGCTTCCGACGCTGAGAGCGTGGGCCGTGGGCTCGGCGGTAATTGGGCTGCTTCAATGCTCAGCTGGGCTGGAAGGGCCAAATTGGATCCCCAGATCAGTAACGCTAACACATGAACACGAGCACAAAGCTGGTGATATGAACAAAGCAAGCAGCATGATTTCTGATGTTGATGGCGAATACACACTATAGACCAATGGTGCTCCTGGATGCACAGTCATTTTCGAACAATCATTCTCAGTAAGCAAATGCGAAAGTAGAAACAAGAGTCCTGCGCTCCAATAACCGCACTGCCGGAGATCCTTACTGAATTTTCTCCATACCATAGGTATCTTCAGCTCCACTGGCTACCTTTCGTCTTCTCTCTGCTATCATCTCGGTGTACGCCTGAGAGATGCCACCACAAGGTTAGTTCTATTATTCTTGGAACTATGTTTCCAACAGAAAACACTTCAGAAGGCAGAAGCAATGTTCAGAATAGCTCAGACAAAAGGTATTTTGCACTTTTTTTTTCTCAAACACGAACGAGAGCTGTGTATCATTATATTAAGAAGAACAAAAAATAGTCTAAATAGACTCAAAACAATCCCCAAAAAAGGGCAGAGGATTAGTACAAGCGCATAATCGAGTGAAATCAAACTCCTACCAACAAACAGAACGCACACCTATGGCCAAATGCTCCTAAGATCTTTAGCCCCCGCCATAGACAACAATCAGGCATCATCCCTAATGTTTTGCATTATGATTCTAAAGTTAGGAGAGGCCTTTATGGTGCTGCCCGTCAACTTGCTGCACCGCTTGGCGCCAAGAAATGCTTACTTGCATGATAGGCTCCAGTTGGAGGTTGGAGCTAGTAGCAGACAATGCTCCTGACTCCTAAATAGCCGTCTCACATATGGAACCAGAAGAAGTTTTGGAGCCAGTGAACAAGTCAGAATTCTGAGTTTCGGCATGGATGGTTAGTAGTTACTACCATAACAAGTGATAACAATATACCATCATACCACGTTATCTCCAAAAAGATTATTTCTTAGTTTGCATATGGCAAACCAGTTGCATGGTAAATCTGCAATGATCTAAGTGTACAGTTTCCAGTTTGAAAGCACCCTATGCTAAAGGTGATACCTAGTTTTTTGCAATTAAAACTATGCTAAAGGACATGATCTAAATTGACAAGTTTCCTAAATGTTACATTAAAGTTAAGCACGTGTGTTTCTACCTCTATCAATTCTCAGAAATTTTTTCATGATTATGGAAAGAATTACGCCATACATTTCAAGGACAAACTCTAACCAATCATCTAAAAAATTCTAAATCAGAAATTAAATTGTTCAAAAAAAAAAAGATCTGCAAACCTTAGGGTAGGAGTAGAGAAATATGTACCACCATGCACATATTACAAAAGAAGCTCCTGCAGTAACCAAAATAGATTGGATAAGCACCCAACTACAGGCAACCACAACAGTTCCTGTGAGCAATATTGTCCAAGGCTGACACCTGAAAAGGGAAAAATATAGTTGTCGTGATGAGATGACGACCATACAAGCTAAGCTTTACAGAAGAAAGTTTTTCTTCGCATAAGCTCAAGCTGTTAATGTTTGAACAGAAACGACAGCACGATAAAAGGTAATCTAACCACTCCTTTTGGCGTTTAGACTATATATATGGTGCCACTGGCATTCACATGGCTCACATTATAGTACAAAAATGGACGGTAAGAAAATATATCATTAATTACATCATGGCTTGCTTACAGAATTCATGGAACAAAAATTGAAAGGTCTAAATTAAGTCTGGAGTAGACTCCGCAATAAAATCCAGCAAGTCGTTCATTAAAAAAAATGGAAATTGCAGTGAGAGTTTTCTACTGTATTTAAGTATGTAGGCCATTCGAAAAGCTGTCTTTTACGTTGGCCACAACCAAGGTTCACATAAGTAGTAAAGTAATTTAGAATCTTTTTAATGAACAAGCGGGAGAAATAGTTTAGAATCAAGTATAACAACTTATTACAATAAGAACAGCGACGGTAACAAATTTGGACCATCTCTAATTCTCTACGATAGGAATATGTGTCACGTGTCAGCAAACAAATCATGCTTAAGCTTAAATGTTTGAGCCATCATAAGCTTCGTAAAACATCTATAATTCTCTATAGTCTATACTCTATATAGGACAGGGGTAATGATGAATGATGAACCCCAATGTCCAGCTCCAGCAAAAAAAAAAAAAACAGCTACGGATAAAGAGGAAAGAAACGGACCAGGCAGGCTTGGTGTCCCAGACCGAATCGTACTCGAGGGACAGGTAGTTCATGTATCCATCCATGTCGTTCACCACCCCGTCTTCATCAAAGAACGCCGCCGCGCCCCTCTTGCCCCCGTCCCCCTCGCCCCCGCCGCCGCCACCTGCCCGCGCCACGCCGGCGCGCCTCCGGCTCCTGCCGCAGAGCTGCAGCCTTGTAGTGGCGGCGGCAGCAGCAGAGGAGAAGGAACTGGAAGGAACAGCCACAAGCTCGCGCGGGCCCGAGGGGGCCACGCCGGCGGCGCATAGGCAGGGCGACCGAGTGGACGGGAAGAGCAGGCACAGCGCACCCATTTCTCGGCTTCCGCTCGCAGTACGGCGTCGGCCTCCTCCTCCTGCAGGCTGCAGCAGCTGCTTCCGTCCGCGGCTGCCGATGTTGCGGTTATGGCCAGTGTTTGCTTTGATTTCCTGGCAAAAATCTTGCAATTAGAAGCTTTTGGCACTGGCGACTCGCAGACGTGCTGCAATTCCGGCCCAATAAAATTAAAGCCATGGACCATGGCGTTGAGATGGGCCATCGTCCTCATGACTGACGGCCTGGTATCAATCAATTGTACGCAACATTAGTACACAGGCCAGAGGTTTTCATCATAAATTAAGATCAGGACCGGGCATCGAACTGAGATTACTTTTTTCCAAAACATGCTACGCACTCTCTCAGTCTAAAAAAAATACAATCCTGTCATTAAAATTGCAATTCTGGCACATAGCATTAAGGTTAGTAATTTTTTCAAGGATCGAGGGCATTTGATTGTTGTTTTTTTTTCTTTTTAAGATGTATCTGCATTTAATTGTAAGTACTTTCCATTTTAAATTGCATGCGCACAATTAAATAGAGGCATATAGATAATTTCTCGTGACTATATATACCCATGTGGCCATGTACTCGTATAGCTAAATGATTAGCCTATAGATATGAAGAACATTTCATTGCTAATGAGCACATTCCACACTGATTAAAGAATAATTAGCTGAAAAGGAAAGCATTCGAGACTTAGACCTAGCTAGATGTACAACCTCAGGTCTTAGGCTATCCCCAGCGGAACATCTATCCATCTTTCGTATCACTATTCTAACTACCCATTTCTCTGTCTACAGTAGCGCTACAGTGTCAAACAATGTTATATCCATTTCCTTTTCCCACCCCACTGGGGATGGTCTTACTATCCCTCTAGAACATGAGAGGTAATGTTTTTCATATCCTACATTAAATTGGATTGCTTCTTGCAAACGAGCGGAGCCGTCTCTAACTCGTTATCCTATCGAGCCAAACCCGTTCGTTAGCTTAACGAATCAGTTTGAGCTGGACCGAACCGAGCCGAGCTAAAGCTGGATATCCACCCCTACGTGCTACGGACTACGGAGGTACATGCTGACAAAGCATGCACACTCAGCTCCCTGATCCCCGTCACTGGCAACACTGCCTGTACCAATAGGAGTATACGCCGCAGGATCCGAACAGGGCTCCATCCGGATGCGATCGGTTGGACAAGAACCGTGACTCATCCCCAGTCCCCACTGCTCTCTCCGGCCAGGCACGCTGTCAGACTCGATAAGGCCAGTTCGTCGCATCCCTCGTCTCGTCCGAGCTCGCGGGGCTCGGCGACGGCGACGGCGACGGCGGCGTGCGTGATCGGCGAGGCGTGAGGGAAAAAAGATGAGACCGACCGTGTGGATAGCGACGACAGCGCGACGTGACGCGGTCCGGCAGCGGCGGCAGGAACGATGACGCGGCCAGGGAGAATAAACTAACGTGCGGACACTTCGAGAACGCACGCTCGCTCGCACACGCAACGTCCCCCCGCGCCACCACCGCCACTAATCATAATCAGGCCACCACCGTCCAAAACAAGTCGCTAACCACCATGGCACCGGTCGATGCGCCACTGTTGTTTGCCTTAATCACATATACGTATATACGGAGGAAAGGAATCCTTCGTTCGGTGCATGGTGTGTATAACATGTCGCTTGGACGAAATAGGAGCGAGAATTTATGCGAAACACTTGTCCTGCACTTGATTGATTGACTGCTTTGATTAATAATTACACGATGGCATACGTCATTAACAAGGCAGCAGTGCTGATCAGAAATGTATGGGCTGTACATGCCTGTCAGCTAGGTACAGATGAGATATTCACACGCACGCACGCACGCATCAGGAATCAGGATAATTTACAAGATGATGGAGTGGTTGGGTGAGAAAGAGCGAGCTTTATTAGTGGCATCGTCATCGATGGTGAAGTGCAGGACGGAGCGGATCAAGTTAGGCCTGGATGGACGTGGGCTGGACGATGGAGTCCAGGTCGGACCTCACGGGCATCTTGTCGATGCCGAGGTCGCCCTCACCGCCGGCGGCGGCGACGCCCCAGATCTCCGGGATGACCCGCCGGAGCGCGCCGATGTTCTCCAGGGCGTAGTCCGCCTCCTTGCTCCTCGCCCTCTTGCCAACCTGACCCATACACAACCAAAGAATCCATTTAACCATGGAAGGAATTTGCAAGGCGCGTTTTTTTTTTTAAATGAGGATACCCATACTGTATCGTACATCGACCTTTGATCAAAATTGCATGACTGACGACGTGACGGCGCAATGACTAGTACTGTTGGCATTATTTGACAACAGGAGTGCAGGCCACGGCCACAAAATGAAGAACGCATAGCGGTGCTCATTTTTTTCCATTTTGCAGATATTTTGTGCTTGCTCCCCACGGTTTTGTGGCAAAGAACGGTGTGCAATTCAACTCCTTTGGCTACTAGTGTAGTTTTATATGAAAGGAAAAGGCAAATTTTTCTTGCATTTTCGGTCGCCGCAACAGGGGAGAAAAAATGGAACTGCGATAGCTGCCTGCGCTGGATGCATGATCTGATACCAAAGACAAATCAGCTTCCACCAACTCATTGCCAGCAGCCACAAACATTACAGCGCTAATCCTTTTAAAGAGAGATTGGGGCGCTAATCACCCGGCAGTCTAGCAAGCACGCACGAGCGAAAGCAAAGCAAATCAAGGTTTATGCTGGCGAATGATGCGAGCCGTATATGCTCCGGTGCCCCGACAAGACGCCGGGCACCGTCGATGGCCGTCGCCATCGTGTACGTGCTATGGTGGTGGGTAGCAACCGACGATCGAGCTGTGAGCGGCACCGCCCACCTGATCAGATGGACTAACTACTTGCGTACCCATCTGACCTGGCGCCACGAGGCATTTTTGCGTCGTGTAGCCAGCCGGCCGGCCGGTATCGGGCCCCGTTCCCGTCCGGCGAAGGACGGTGCGGCCGGCCGGCCGTCACGGCATTCGATTCCATTGTACCAATCGAGCGAGCAAAATTGTTGGTTGGTTGGTTACGTACCAGGGCGGTGCGGAGGCCGAGAGCTTTCCCGGCGGCGATGTTCCTCTCGCTGTCGTCGAGGAAGAGCTGACAGAGCAACGACGACGACGACAAAGTGTTCAGTGACAGGTGATGATGGTAACTGGTAACGATAATTAAAATAGAGTATGATGTGCTTGGTTTGCTTTCATCGAAAGCATCAGTCGCTGATAAGGCACTGATTAGCGCTGATATGATCGAATGTGATAGCTTGAAGTTCACATTAGACGGACGGTGGCACCTATATAGTTTATATCTAGAAAAATGTCGTAGCGTATATTACCGTCCGGCGCGGGTTGGAGCCGGCGACGCGCAGCCCCGCCACGATGGCGTCCACCGAGGGTTTGAGGACGACGACGCGGGCCTCCTCCCCACTCGGCCTCGCCTCGCCGAACAGGTGCGGGTTCATGGTCTCGAAGCACACGACGGCGTCGAAGACGGCCTCGTCGACGCCCAGCCGCTCCAGCGCCCGCTTCATGTGCGCGCGGTCCGAGTTGGTGAACAGCTGCGCGCGCGAGAGGGGGACACGTAGTAGTTTAGCTTTATTGCTGACCAACAACAATAATCCATCGCGGTAATTAAATAATAATGCGGCTAATAATAATCGAATCCAACGGAGGCGCCTTGCTTACCACTTTGCGCTGCGGGATGCTCTGCAGCAGCCGCGCCAGCTGCAGGTCGGCGGCGATCCGGTCGTACGGCAGCCTGCCGTGCACGTAGCTGCAGCGCCGCGAAACAGAGTTTGAGGTCAGTTTGGGAGAAATGCAGACAACATGTGCGATTGGGAAACTGAAATTGGCTTGGGTTGGTGTTGCGTGGCGTCTGTGCCTGCTTTCTGGTTGCTGACCTGTGGTACTCGTCCGGGTGCACGTCGTAGCCGAGGGCCTGAGGAATTGACGACCAGAGACGAGATCAGGAAACCAACCGATCAGACTTCAGAGGGGTGAGAAAGTGTGTGGATATGCTTGCCCACATCATCACAGCACCGGACGGGGAAGGTAGAGAGAGCAATCAACGTACGATGAGTCCGGCGAGGGAGCTGCCGTGCGTGCGGAAGAGCTCGACGCGCATGGCGGCGGCGCGCTCGGCCGAGACGCCGAGCTTGGCCTGGAGGAACTCGTCGATGTTGCGCTTCAGGGCGGGCCCGATGCCGGTGTTGCCCGGGTACAGCGTGTCGTCGAGGTCTGCAGGGAATTAGCCGTCAGGGTCAGACCAGTTAGCGGTGCCGTGCAGTGCGGTCCCGATCGGCAGTGGCTGGGCCGGGGGCGAGAAGAATCGTCGGCGCAACGAGAGCAGAGAGCAGCCATGTCGCCTCGCCTGCAGCGCCGTCGCCTAAGCTATCGGATGGTGTTTAAAATTACCTAGGAGGACGCAGTCGAAGGGGGTGTTGGCGGCCATGGCGAGGAGAGCTTGAGTCGGATCGGCGAAGCTAGGGGCAGGGGAGATGGAGCTCGTGGTCGGGCGGGGCGATCGAAGTCGAAGAGGAGCAGAGCGGGAGAGAGGTTGGGGGCGAGGCGGGGCGTTTTAAATAGGGTTTCGGGCGAGGCATGGGCCCGCCATGGGGGTGGACACCACGAGGAAGTAGTGCGGTAAATCGGACCCGCCCGGCAGGCAACGTGCGGCACACACGCTCCAACACGGTTTCGTTGGGCTGGGTTCCGGGGGGCCGGGGGCGGCTCGTGTTCCTCGCTTGCGACGGGATCCACGCCACGCACGCGGCTCCGCGATTGGGAGCTGGCTGGGTGTGCGGTCGGTTTCGCTGGAGCTGCCCTGCCCTGCCCACCACACTGCTGCAGTTCAGATAATCCTCCTTTCCATTCCCAGCCGAACCGCTTTGTGGTTTGTACATTGTACGCAGTCAGCCAAGTCCAGTCACGGTACATTTTGAGTGTGCGACCCCGGGTGGCCGTTTTACAAGGCTACCTCCATGGTGTGGTGCTACCTAAATGAAGAATTTGGCACACTAGCGACACAGTACCCAAAATGGTGCTACTCAAGATGATGTGATGTGACATACAGAGTGCAGTGAGATTCGAGAAACGAGGACGAGGAAGCACTTTGGAGACACCCAAATGCTCAACACGGCCACCTGAGGTTTTTAAACAGTTTAAAATGTAATGCGATATTAACGGAATAGTACGTTTTACGGTAAATCATACGGGCATCGAATTTCGGAGTATCCGAAAAATTTGATAGAAAATAAACATGGTCAAACTTTGCTTAAGGGAGGGTGGTGTGGTGTCAAGCAAACAGACACGGATGGAGGGAGGGAATTCAAGTTTTGGCTAATCGTGCATGCCGCCACGGCCGAAATTGTCCAACGCAGTGAAATCAAGCCCACCAATTTGGCGGGTCCTAATCAGCCCAAGAGCCCAAAACAACCTAACACCTGTTCCTCAAAAAAGGAAAAAAAAATCATATCCTCTCTTCCTGAGTTTGGGCTCCAGAATGTTCGCGCGAGAACTCGAGCAGACGAGCACTGTGCTCAAAGCGCTTCTCCACGCTTTCAGGGCATGTTTGGATGCAATGGGAAAGAGAAAGAGAAAGTGCAAAAGGGCAAAAGTTTTGCACTTTTTTTGCTATTTGGATCCAAACATCCCAAAGTGCAAAAGGGCAAATGCTACCGTAATTTTGCTAATTATAGATTAATTAGGCTTAATAGATTCGTCTCGGCGTTTAGTCCTCATCTATGTAATTAGTTTTTTAATTAGACTATATTTAATATTTCTAACTAGCGTCCAAACATCTGATGTGACAAGGGCAAAAATTTTACCATTTGCCCATTTGCCCTTTTGCCCTGCATCCAAACACCACCTCAATCATCCAGAGATCCGAACGAACCTTCCAGAGTTCCAGACCCCGCCACCTTCCCCGACGCGGCCGCGGCTCAAAGGCCAACGATCCGAAGCGCGCGGCCGCATCGCTGAGTCGTCGCGGCTGACCTCCCCCGGCCCGCCGCCGCTACAGCCTACAGCGATCGAGAGATATTCATGGACGTGCTGAAGCGCGAGCTGCAGCGGAAGCGCCAGCTCCTCGACGCCGACTTCGGGGGCCGCAAGATCCTCCGCCGCGCCGAGATCGAGGCCCGCGAGCTCCAGCGCATCCGTGAGGCCGAGCGCCAGCTCCTCCTCCAGAAGCAGGCCCGGGGTTCCCGCCCCGCCGCGGCCTCCCCCTCCCCTTCCGGTTCCTCCTCGAGCTCCTGGCCCGCCTCCGCGGCCGCGGACGCCGACGCGCCGCGGGCGGAGAGCGGGCCCCAGGAGGCGATCCCGAGGGAGGAGGTCATCCGGCGCCTGCGCGTGCTGCGGCAGCCGGCCACGCTCTTCGGCGAGGACGACGCGGCGCGGCTCCGCCGGCTCCAGGACGTGCTCGAGAACCCCGCCGCGCTCGCCGACGTCGACGCGGCGGAGATCGGGGAGGGGCAGACCAACGACTTCCTCCGCGACATCCAGGCGCTGCGTGCCAAGGCTGCGGCCGCGACGAAGCCCAAGCCTGGTGCGGAGGCCCAGAGTCGGGAAGGGCAGGGCGACGGCGTAACGAGAGAGGTGCCGTTCGAGGAGCTCTGCGACGAGGATAAGATCGCCGCTTTCTTCAGGAGGCTGATGGGCGAGTGGAGCCAGGAGGTGGACGAGATGCCCGAGGCGGAACGCCGGACGGCCAAAGGGAAGGCCGCGGTGGCCACCTGCAAGCAGTGCGCGCGATACCTCGACCCGCTCTTCAAGCAGTGCAACAAGAAGGTATGGAGCATCGATCGAAGTGGCTCGTGGTATTGATAGTTGTATCTGAATGACTGAATGCTTATTGCGAATATTGATTCATAGGTTTGTTGATCCATCACACAGAACGCTTTTATTGAAACTTCTACCATAATTTGTTTCATTTTTCACAACATTGAATTTTACTCCTATCTATCAGTAGCAGTTGGAAGCCATGGTGGTTAGTGGATCGTATATGAATATGAATATAGTGAAAGAAGGATGGTTAATATTGTTGCTACATTTAATCTTTGTTTCATCTTACATTTATATTGATCTTATTTTTCCATAGAAGGATGACTACTGCCTATACTGTACCTGTGCCATACCCAGTGGATTAGTTGTGGTTTCTTCTAAATATTTGTTTTAAATCTCTATTATTCTTTTATCCTTCTATAGAATGAAGATGCTCACAGCAACTGGCTATCAATTTAAGGAATACAATCAGCTGAGGGAGACAACAGTCAACAGATGTGATGTTCTTAACCGAATAGATTTTTTATTATATTATTGATGCTCCTTGTTAGGTGTTCAGAGAGTAGATCTCTGTAACACAGGAACCCATTTGTCTTAACATTTCACTTTTGCCCTTGAATAGCAGGGCATCATCCTGAATCTACAAAACACAACGGTTGATCATCAAGTTGCAAGTTGTGCTTTTAAGTAAGCTTGCCACTTCATACTTCGCTTACGGCCTTTCCTACTTCCCACTAATGGCTGCTATTTTCTCTCCAGATTGTGCAATCAAAATTTTCCTGCAGATTATTTAGTTATTTCTATCTATAATTGTTGTTAAGAATTTATATCACATCATTTTGCATCGCCTTATGCTTAGAATTGTTCACGAGGATGGACATGTTCATGTTCTTATGGTTGTTTTATCTATATACTAAGTAAGAAAAAAGGATGATTAGTAATGGGTAATGTGGACTATAACACCAGATGTATTGTTCACAAGTGTAGGCATATCTTGTATTGCAAGGACTCATTCATAATTTGCATTAAATTGCAGGCTCTTCCTCCTGATGTCCGGCAAGCATTGCTAGAGGTGGTCAAGTGCTGTCTGAGACGAGACTATTTGGCTGCAGTGGACAACTATATCAAGCTAGCTATAGGAAACTCGCCATGGCCAATTGGTGTGACAATGGTGGGTATTCATGAGCGGTCGGCCCGCGAAAAGATCTACACAAATAGCGTGGCTCATATCATGAATGATGAGACGACCAGGAAGTACCTGCAGTCTGTGAAGAGGCTCATAACATTCTGCCAGAGGAAGTACCCCACGGATCCATCAAGGTCAGTGGAGTTCAACAGCCTAGCAAATGGTAGTGATCTGCAGTCCCTCCTGGCGGAGCAAAACGCGAAGAATTCAGAAGAAACCCTGCGGTTAGTGGCTGCGTCGTGACAGCATTGGGTCAGAGGAATTCTGGGCAATTCAATTCTTGCGTGATTCATTTGTGATTCGAGAACTGCTTCATTTTAAAAAACTGAATTGCATGTCCGGTCAGTACTGGATTGTGGGAGCTAATGTAACTGGAGCATATTGTTGTTGGACACTCGGATGTTGCTAGACTATCAGACTTGGACCATATATTGATTGTTTCTCTTGTTTAGGAGGATGATATCGCCTGATATGTCGCCCGTTAGGATCTGCTGCCGCTATGCTAACTTCATGATAGATGCTCCTACTTCCCCGGCCGCTCACCGGAGGTCTCCGTCTCCTGCCGCGGTGTCGCCCACTGCATGCAGCCACGCTGGCCGCGAGCCAGCGAGCCTCTCCTAAACTCTTCTTTAGCTCCGTCAGGAAACAAATCTGCAAACCCTGTCTTCTTGCCTCGCCAGTGGGCGCAGCGAAAGTGACTAGGTTCACCAGAGCGTCTATCCAACCCCGCCCATTCACTATTCCAATTACCTCTCTCTCTGTCTACAGTGCCGCACAGTGTTTTGGGCGCCCCCTTTTAGGCAACTGGTGAGCCCAGTTTAGCTGAGTTCAAACACTATTTCAACTATCCCTCTGTCTCAGCATTTATGTCAAACAGTACAAAACAGTGTTTAGAGAACCTATACAAAGAGTTCTATTAGACTCAGCCTTAAAAGGTTCACTCTAACGTTTGGTCGGTACTCCGTACTGTTTAGGATACACATAGTGTGAAACTTGAATTTGAAAAATATGATGAGTTATGAGTATGCTGCTGGAAATAGCCTAAGCAGCGTGTCTATGCAGTTTGTAAATGATTTTAAAAATACACACAAAATGAGATAATGCATGTTTAGTGTATCATTCGATTCATAGCCCACATTAATAAGAGCTACTTACAGTATAATTGACAGTATATTATAAAATAAAAATAAACGGTTATTTTTTTATATACTAGTACCTTTGTTCACTTATATTTGCTGTCTAGATCAAAAACAGAACTTAGCAAACAGACTATATCTTTCCCAACGTTATCTACGCTATAAAAAAACGAGTTTTCTAAAAATATTTTTTACCTATAAAGTCATAGTTATTTTATATATCTAAATAGCTAGCCCCCACTACCGATTTCTCTGCATTCCAGTGAAGCCACATCATCATCCACTGTGATTTGAGAAATGGCACATCATTAGCCACTAAGTCCCTCTATTTATGTCTACCACTGATCTCCTGTGGCTATAACCTTTATGCATACATGTGGCCCTTTCATTATTTAGGAGTTAGGACTTTATTTACTATATTTCTAACTCCGTAATATTTCCGCTGCAAAACGCGGGGTACTGTCTAGTATCCCTAACGCTGATCCCACTACGCAGTTTGAAAAAGGTTGGAAAGGCTCAAAACCCAGAGATGCAAAATGTTTCATCCACTTTCTCTTTTTATTTCTCATCTCATTTTATACCCATACCTACCTATTACTTTTCTTCTCTTAGTTTTAATAAAAAAAAATGACGCTAATCAATCAAGACTTCTTTCTTTTAATTATATTTTTCTTTTTTTTATTATCTATTTGATTATCTCACAACACGTGCATGTTACACATACATCTATGCTATTCTGTTAAAAAAATGGAGTGGGTGCTTAGAAAAAGCACAGGAAATATTAGACAATAGAAAGGCAAAGGTATATGTAAATCATACTCCCTCCGGTTTTAAATATAAATCGCGGTTGACTTTTTTCAAAACTTTAACTATTCGTCTTATTCAAACAATTTGTTCAAATATATAAAATTACAAATCATGTTCAAACTAACCTTGGTAATAAACCAAATCACAACAAAATAGATGATAATTTGTAAATTTTTTGAATAAAACGAATAGTCAAAATTTTAAAAAAAAAATCACCGCCGGAGGGAATAGTTACTGGGACTGGACTGAACGTTCAACCGGTGGAGCTCTCGCTTCATGGTTCAATTGCATTAATATACGAAGCTGCAGCCAGGTCAAATATGAAATAGGTAAAGAAAAGACTCCACGTAACGAAGCTGCAGCGAAGTGATAAGTACTACTGTCATATACTCCCTCCAATCCTTAATATATGACGTTTTTAGTGTAAATTATATTAAAAAAAACGTCATAGGCTAATGACCGGAATACAAAAGGCACACTGAATCTCAAATTCACAAGGTGCAAAGCTGACGGGTAGAGAAATATGATATCAAAATAAACTAACAAAATTGCATTAATTTACAACTCTTTGAATCCAACTACACTAAGCAGACAAGATATGACTTTACAACTTCATCGGTGATGCGGAGATTGCCCAGCCTCGTACACATCCATGCAGTTCTGCAACCAATATACACAACTATGCAAGTGCCCTTCGAACAAAACCTAAGGGCACATGTATGTGAAGCAAACCCCAGAAGCCCTGGGGCAAACATACATAAATAGAACACAAGAGACAAGCTTTACACCATATAGGTTATTTCTGGTCCGTTATGACGAGAGTACAGACTGTAGAGCAAGCTGTTGCTGTGGTTGCAAAGACGACCATGTCGAGGCTAATACTGAAGGAGGCAGTGTCGTCTGAAGTTGCCTTAGTAAATTAATCATCCTGCTGGCAGTCTGTTCTGTTGCTAGATCTTTGCCCGCACATAATACCTGCACTCCGTACAAAAGGGGGTCAGGTTAAATAATGTTCTAAAGCCATTGAGATCTTGCATGGGGAGCCCAGCTTCCTCCAAATACCGCCTTTTTATAGAAGTTAGCCAGTTGGCTTCAGGCTTTTGGTATATGATGAGCTTCTCTATAAAGCCCAAGAAGTTATGGCCATTTGAACTCAGGATGGAGTTATCACACTGATGACAGCATCCACTATACTTACAAATCCTTTTAGTTCTTTTATTTGCGGAATTTTTTTCCTTAAGATCATAGCACTATCGTGCAAAAAAAAGCAGATGTCATTCCTTTCCAAGTTACATTGTACATTCATAGCTTCCCTAATTTGGAATGTTTTGAAAAAAAAAAAAAGGCAAGACCACGTTTATAGATAGCCAATACAAAACCTTGTTTTCAGACAGAATGAAATAATGCTTTGGTGTAACATTGGTGTACCAATAAAAAACATTAAGAACATAACGTTAACACAAAAACATTAGGAATTATTAAGTATTCCATATCAATCAACAAAAAGAAAAAAAATATACTAAGTGCTTAAACATTACATACAAGCATTCAAAATATGAGGCAGGTGACAAAAGGTCATACAGAAGTACACCAAATTGATAATCACATTTCAACCCTAGAATTATGTAATCATCTCCAGCATCTAGCACCTTCATCCAGACCGATGGAACATACTGCTCAGGTTTTAACCCAGAGGTTTAGTGATTTTGTCAGAATACATCCCAGCTATTAATGTACATGCAGATTTGATCTGCTATTATGGCCAATAATATATATTCTATTATCTGTCAGATTTAACCAGATATCTTTAAGGTAAACAGATGCTTTAAGGTGTGCTTCAATGTTGGTAACATTTCCAGAATTCCAGTATGTAAATAGATATGCAATTTTAACATTTAGTTCCAAGAGTCCTGTGCTTGCACTAACAGTAATTCAGTACGACTAGTGTTAATTGTTGATTAGCAAGCACACTTGGAAAGATCAAATTACGTTGTTTTAAAAATGCTGGTAGCAGTGACGACCTTTGAAAACACAAAAGGCAGATAATACAAAGAAAACAAGAAAAATAAGAAACAGCAAAAAGTACCTCTGCAAAAACAGAAACGATCTTTGGAAGATACTGGTTATTATGACCCAAAAGCTCCCTCTCAGACCTATTGATTACACAAAAGTAATAGCTGTTAAAGAAAATTGAAATAAAATAAAATTACAATGATAGTAAATGTTGGGTGATGTTCAGGAAAGCACATAATGCTGCAGAAACAAATTGTGGGAATCGCTTACTTCTCAAGCATAGCACACAGCTGTTCATGGACAAGCTTGGCCTCAATTAAATCATTTTTTATTGGCAGGCAACTTAACCAAGCAGGAATAACCTGTAAGTGAACCAAGTGATGCATGGTCACAAAAAACTGTACAGTTCAGAAATCAATGATGCAGCAACACAACTATTAGTGGTTTATATGAAACGGACGTTACTTCAACTTTTGCATGTCAAGAAACGAAATTATCTGCTACAAGACAACAGGCCTCAATGGAACAGGGATATGTCCATGACAAATGATGGAAGAGCCATATGTCCATATGCCTCTCTTCAGGAAGACGAAAACAATGAACTCTTAAATATTGTCTGGTGGGAATCTTAAATTAAATTAAGTGGCAGTGATAAAAGCAAACCATATGATGCATGAAAGTACAACATACCTGAGATGCGTCGATGCTATCACGATGAAACTGACATATTTTTCCAAGAGCGGAAACAGCATTGTCATATGCCATCGCATTATCCAAATCCAGGGCATTAGGATGTTTGATTACATTGTATAATCTGGATAGGGCCTCTGTAGAAATGAACAAGCTCATTAACAGCATAAAAAGGCAAACACAACTATAGACAAATCTAATTCACCATAAATTCAAAATATACCCCCAGTGTGAGGCCTAAATGCAGAACCACCAAATTCAGCACAAATGCCAATTCCATAAACTGCGGCCTGGAAACACAAAGTTGAAAATGAAAAAAAAAAACATAAGGTTGCTGTTACATGTAATTTTGCTGTATCAGGATGTAGAACAAACAAGAAATACAGACCTGCTTAACATCTGGATTTACACTTGTGCAAGCTTCTAGTAGAGAAGGAAGATATGCATCATAATATCTGAGAATCAGATATCATAAAAACATGTAAAATGATCACAACTCACAGCAATCTTTCTCCATCAAACAAAGTGTTCTGCATGGGATCATACAACTATTACCTAACTGCTGCTTCACGGCAGTGCTCAGCGACATCATCAAAAATGCATATGGCAATCCTTCTTTCTTCCGATATTTTATCCTTGCCCTAATTCATGGAATGTAAAAAGAGTACATAAAATATTTACTGAATATGTGTTCCAGGGTAAAATCTAGAGTTAAATCAACCTGTGAGGCTGTGATGTAGCATGTAGTGCTCAGTACCCTAACAGTCTAACACTAGTAAAGCACATACTCCAGATCCAATGGTTCATCATTTCACTTACCAACATAGGTGTCAAATACATGGAGAGTTCATCAAAGAAAGGAAGAAAATAAGCCTTGAAGGTTTTAACAAGAGTTCCTAGACAATCACCAACCTGCAGAGTCACAAAGGTAAAGGTTTACAAACAGCAATAAGCACTAGTAGTTGTTACCTGACAAAAAAATTGGTTCAAAGTCCAGTACAACAATGCATCCACCTTTCAGATAAACATTTAAGGTAGCTAATTGTGCATCTATGTAAATCTTTCAATGTTAATGCACACATTATTGTATCGATCAGAAACACAATAGGGTCTGATATACTTTTGAGCAAGACTTAGAAACTTCAAGTATTTCAGTAGCTTACTTGGTCAAAGATTTCATCCTCCTGTTCGTTTTCTTCTCTGAGTAGCTCCTCTTCTTCAGAATCAAAGTCTTCAGCCTTTGCCCTCTCTGTACGTTCTATCCTCCTATTACTGCTTGCAACTATTACTTCTTTGATACCCTCCACAATAGATCTTACTTGATTTTCCTCAAGAAGTGTTCCTGATAGCTGATCAGTAAAATGGATAACAGATTATTCAAGTGATCAGTGCACAATAGGAAATATAGTACAAAGTTAAAAAGGAGAAAGATAACGGAAAGATGATTTCAAGCGTATGTCTTCTGTTATAGATATAAAAGAACTACTGAAATCAGGTCAGCCGGATTGATGTCTGGGTTGAGGGACAAGGGTCGCAGGTATCTAGAAAGTAGAAACATGGGTTGAAGGAAGTAATTCGGGATGACTGACCCCAACTAATCTGGGTCAATGATCTAAGATATACCAGGATGTAGGCACCAATACAAAGTACTAAAAGAAAAAAAAAAATATATGGGAAAGGTAAACTGGACTGCATACTTCTGTCCCAATGCCCACCACCTAATGTAACCCTAACCATCCTCATCTCAGGAGTCACAAGACACAACCGCCTTTCTCGCTCCCTCTTTGCTTCTTTCTCTTCTCATGCAACCCAGCGTCTCTAGTGGCCGGCCATATAATAAATAGGAAATAGCTCATCACAAGCCATCAGCTTCACTAGGTACTAATAAAAGCATTTGCCCATGGCCTCTTCTCTTGTGCTCTGTGCTCTCAATTTCATTGGAGATGGACTATTTCCTGTTGGCTGCTGCTGCTACCCAAATCGGGTGATCTTGTTGGCTGGTGGACTTGCTGGCGCCAGTTGCCTCTCGTGTCTCAGCAACATCAAACACAATCATCTTCCCTACTCTCCTTTCCGCTGTTCCTCAATACAACCCATTTGATCCATCAAATATCCCTGTGGCAGCAGAGTGTTGACCCCATGTAGAAACAACACATCAACCCTGGTTCTGATTGACCCAGGCCTTTGATCTGGGACAATTTCCCAGGGACGTTCGATTTGGTAGCATGCATGTATTAAAAAACAAGTGTACACAATCATAATCTGGTAAGGTGGATGGGTCTGTAAATAATAGAACCGCATATATTGAACAGCCATGTCAAAAAATGTGAAAAATAAAAACGAGTTTGTTGTGCTTGAGGTAATAATGAGGCTTCTAAGATCTCATGAAAACAAGGGTTTTTCCTTCAGTGCAAACTATTAAAAGAGTGAAGTATAACAAACCTGTATGGCCCCATTCAATGATTCCAGTATGCTTGCACAAATTTGTGGCTCAGGTTCCTGCTCAAAATTCCATTTACATGCTTAAATTAAGTCTTGTTGAAGAACATACCAGAAATCAATGAGAAGTAAAAGTTTTGATCAGCATGCTGCCCTTACTTTATGCATGGCCTCTACAAGGGCGGGAACTATGTAATCAGACAGTTGCTTAAGATAGGAGTTATCACGACCTTGAGCTTGACCCTTTTCTATAGCCAGTTTTGCTGAACGTAGAAGCTCAGGCATTGCTGCAAAGACCATATAATGTAAAGCACCAGATAACATGCTAAAAAAGTAAGTACATTAAAAATGTCAATTACATACCTGAGATAGCTGCCTTCCTAACTTCTTCATGAAAATAGAACTTGAGGAGAGGTACAAGTGTAGTTGTAACCTGTACAAATCCAGATGTAGTTGTAGCTCTTCATGAAAATAAAACCTAAGAGAGGGGAAGGGTTGAAATGGTGATATGACCTGGTCAATCCATGGGAAAAATCCTTCCTTCAGCTCATCAGCATAGCAACACAGCATATTACATGCTGTAGCTTTCTCCTCCAGTAAACTAGTCCGGATGCCAATCCTCTTATCACCCAGTATAATAGTCTCGACACTACAGTAGCGGAGGTGGTAAGTGAGTCCACATTATGGTAAAGTCAGTAGATAAGAGCCTAAGACCTAGAAAACGTTCTATACAAGACATTTCTGATAATTAATTTTTTTGCTTACTTTCCTGGTAAGATGGATGTGGTGACTCAAAAAATGTAAACTCAATACAGGAAACAAACAAGCATCATGACATGGCAAAATTCTTAAGACATGCCTTTAATCACACACATCAGATTTACAGTTTCCATCTTATGGGTGTGACCAACAGATGAAAGTTTTCCAGGAAAACAAAACATACACCATAGTATCAAAAACACAGAAGATAAAAACTAAACGTACCCCTCATCATCAGATTCACCATTTTCATCTTCTGGTCGAGCAGAAGTGACACTCACATCTGGTTTGAGCTGAGCAGACTGGAGCAGAGGGGGCATAACAACACTCATGTATGGTAAGAAATCCTGACCAAGGCATTTACACAGTCTTGCCCATGCCTACAGAGCTTAGATATATCAAATGAGAAGCAGATTTGGATTGCCAAGAATTGAGAATAAGGTTTCAAGATTTGACATACTTGCAGCGTGTAACTTGTTATAGGGTCATCGGCCTCCATCTGAGATCCTTGAAGTGTCATGAGAACTTCCATCACCTGGTACAAAAAAATGAATTAACCACACCATGAATAGATACAGAACAGATTCCATAACTATATAACATCCCTACAATCTAATTTGATTTCTTTTATACTACAATAAAAAGGCCAAAAAAAATTTCAAATGCTTTTATAGAAGGAAATAATTTTGGACAATATATACAATATAAAGGGAACTAGCAAACCATTACCTGCTTAGCATCATCCTTAAATTTTTGTTTCCCAACTGCCATACCGACTAAACTGATGCATTCCATCGATTTGGCACGCAACATTCTATTGGATTTATCAGTTGCATTCATGAGAATAGCCTTGAGGTATGGCATTACTGCATCATAATATTTTTGGAAGTGTTCCTGAATTGACAGGATCGAAAAAAGATGTTAGAATTAGAAAGAATGTTGACCGGAAGGTTTGAACAGTATTTTCTGATATACCTGAGAAGAATCTGCTGCTGATGCTAAAGCAGTTAAAGCAGCCTCTTGAACCATTTGGTTTCCAGTCTACATCATAAAAACATACAAGCATAAAAATAACAGAATACAGGTTATGTTCGTACCTGATATCTATGCTATATATAGTTAAGGTACAAAGACTAGATGCAAGACCCACCTGAAGCAACGATAGAAGTTTCCCAACTATTCCATCCAAGTATGGTGTCAAAATTTCAGGTCTGCAGTTTTCACTGAAGTTTAGAATAGCTGATGCAGCATGTGCCTGGACTCAGAAAAATATATAGCATATTAGCTATTGGAATATTGGCTCAACAAATGACATAAGCTTGAACATTGTTTATTGTTTTGGACCTAAAACGTTATGTCCTACCCATAAACTCAAAATAAGTCCAAAGTATGATAACCTCAAGGCATCCACATAGCACACACAACTAGTAAAATGGTACATTGATGTCATTAACCCCATAACTACAACCGTGAGATCATTCTCTAATGCGCACTGCCATATCCAAAAACAGTCATCAGATACCACTTACTCCGTGTACTAAAAAAACTTTGCCAACTATATTCCTGTGGATCGTAATAGCAAGAACACTAGGGAAGGGCTTTTTCATAGGCTAAAAGAAAGTAAAGCCATAGCATTAGGCCCGTGAGTTACAGGATCATCACTGCTTTCAGAAATCAGCACAGAAAAAGGGCATTAAAAGAGGCAATTGCATGAGTAGATTAAATAAAAAAAAGGTACAACAATCACTTGCCTGTACGCGTGGGTTCTGCACATCATCCATTGCTGAAGCCAGTGCAGGCAGCACAACATGGTGCAACTGATTCTGCAACCCAGGTCCCAGGTCCGTTGAAAGCTGTCCTACTGCATTTATTGCTGCCCACCTCACCCGAGGATGAGGATCCTGGAAAGAATTCAGCACCATTCCAACCACCTGCTCCAAATTCTTAATCATCACCTTAGCAGAGCCCTCTGCGATCTGTGCTATCGTCACTAGTGCCGCATGCCGTCTTCTCCAATCTTCAGAGGAGAAAAACGATGGAAGCAACTCAGCTGCCACAGGCAGAATGGTATTACCACCAACAGCAATCGCCAGCCGGTCCAGACACTCCTGTGCAAAGACAAAGCTTCCGGTCTCTCCTGCGTCCTCCTCCTCTGATACCGCGGCATGCCACGCCGGTTCATCCTGGACATCGAGCAGCATAGTCATGAGCACCGCGAAGAGCCGCCCAACGTAGCGTGGCAGCTTCCGCATCATCCCGGGGGCACGCTCCCGTGCCTCGGCGAGTGTGACAACAAACTCGACGGCAAGGTGGCGGGTGCCGTCCTCTAGTCCCGGGGCCTCCGCAATCTGCAGCATGGAGGCGACCACGTCGGGAAGCTGGCGGCGCAGGAACCTTGGCTCAGCGCCGGCGAGCTCGATCATCATCTCCAGCGCCTCCTGCGCGGAGCCCTCGTTGCCACAGTTGAGCGACTCGGCGAGAGCCCGCATCATGGCCGGGAGGAGGTCCTGGAACTGGTCGCGTGCCGCAGCGGAGGGGAGGGACTGGATGAGGCTGATTGCGGCGTTGAGCCCCGCGACGCGCACGTCCGCGGACGAGGGGTGGGACAGCGCAGAAAGGAGGAGACCATGGAGGTTGGGGAAGCCGGCGGCGAGGTGGGAGGCCAGCCGTGCCAGGATGTTGAGCGCCGACTCCTGCAGCCCCGGAGGAGAGGAGGGGGAGTCGATGGACTTGTACAGGAAGCTGAGTAGGTCGGGCCACGAGTTGGCGGGCAGGAGGAAGGAGGCGAGCTCGGCGACGGCGTCGGAGAGCTTCCTGGAGATGGACCTGGGCAGCGCGGGCGCGGAGGCGGCGGAGAGGAGCAGCGCGCGGAGCGAGGACTGCGTAGCGGGCGACAGCGCGGGGTAGACGAAGGACTGGGACGAGGGGGCGATGAGGCGGCGCAGCAGCACGGCGGCCATGGGCGCGGAGGGGTGCGCGGGGGAGAGCAGCAGGTGCGCGAGGCTCAGCGCGAGCGCGTCCGGGTGGGACCCCCGGAGCGCGTGGAACTGCCCCTCCGCCCGCGACCGCTCCTCGTTGCCCGGGGAGGTCAGGTCCGCCAGCAGCGCCGTCAGCGCCGCCGGGTCGGCGCCCAGCACCGCCGCCGCGTCCGCCTCCGCCTCCGCTCGCGGATCCATGGCGCACGGGAGACGGAACGGCGCGGGGGGCGAGGGGGGCTGAGGGATTCGGGCGGTTGCGCGGGATCTTTTTGGTTTCGGGGGTGCGTTTTGCGGGGGGAAGGTGAGGGGGAATTTGGGAGCGGCGCGCGGTGAGGCGAGGCGATGCGATGCGCGGGGCGGGCGGAGAGGAGGGGGCGATGGGAGTCGATACTCGAGAACTCGAGATGGCCGGGCCCCGGACACTGGAGGGTGGTGCCGTGCTGGGAAGCGGGCCCCAGTGGCTAGCGAGTTGGGAGTTGGGAGTAGTACTGGTCCATGAGCAGCGGGGCCCAGGATGGTCATCAAAATCAGAGCAGCGCACACCACAGCTCACCCTGCTAATTATGCCATCATATTCTTAGTCTGTTTTCAATGCAAATCCTTAAAACGGTTCTCTAAGACTTCTAAGACTATGTGCAGTGGGTTGGATAAATAGATTGTCTATACACTGTAGCGACACTGTTCACAGAAAGAGGTAGTTGGAATAGTAGATACATGTTCACAGAGAGAAAGGTAGTTGGAATAGTGGATACACAGTGTATTTACACATACTGCTGCACATAGTATAAAACACTGTTTTGCACTGTTTGACATAAATGCTGCACTGTAAACAGAGAGGGAGACAGTTGGAATAGGAATAGGAAATGGGATTTGAAGAGTGTCGTTGGGATAGCCTTAAGCCACTTTTTCCCTGATCACTTTCAGACTTGATTCTTGGCACAAACACTTTTTTGCGAACCTGGCTTCAAAAAATACTTGACGGAACGCTGATTTATATGGCTCTGCTTGATTAAAAAAAGTAGTAATAAAACATGGATTTTTTATAAAAGAAAAGCATGGGATTGGTTGATCTGTTCTAAGTTGTGCTATTATACGATTTTCAGAATGTTTCCAACAAACGTCATCTTCACGATATATGTGTGTGCGCGCTCTGACCAAACACTACCTCTATTTTTAATGTCTATCGTAGGCTAATTTATTTTTAAACTAAAACGTCAAATATAAAAAATAGGAGAGAGTATTTAAATTTTTTCCCGTTTCTTGAGTGAAAGTAAGCAGGACATGCCCAACAGATAGTTATCAAGGATAGGCAGATCGCTGGGATAGGGCTGTCCACATCAGATGTTTGCTTGTGTTCAGACCATGATCACCAGAGCGTGCATTTGTACCGTATATAGTGCACGATCATTATTTTTTCACTATGTGTACAGTACACAAACAGTGTTTTCCACACATGTTTTCACTCACTGGTGACCATGGTCTCAAGGGAGAGTGCCCAAGAGAGAGATATATTTTTTAGGCTTATATAACATGGAACGGGACAAAGATTTTATTAAGCTGAGACCATCAAAGTGTGTATATGGACGTGCAGAATATTATATATGGATACATAGTAAATTTTAAATTTTAGCCAGTGAGATACGGGACTCGCAATGTCAGCATTAGTAGAGAACGAGTGTAGAATACTCTAAAGTCAAGTGATAGCACAATTAACTAGACATGATGCCCATTCAACGGTGTGGTTGAACAAGCCCGTGTGTGCGTCACTGAGAGATCTCATCAATAATGATTGCAACTCCGTCTCTGTCTGGCCGTAGCTCTCTTACGGGGAAAGAAAAAGAAAATCGATGTGGTTAGGTTATTCATATTCCTGCACGGACGTTCACTTGATGAAACACTGGCTTTTCATTCAAAAAAAAAAATCTAAACATCAACTTCTGAAAAGTGAAGTACTACCTGATTAAACAATTCCTGGAACATGCGAACAATATATCTTGAAAACCTAACTCAGCATAAAATCCGGCCGGGCCCAGACAGCCGCGACCAGCTGATCTCTGCCGCCCGCGACCCGCGATAGCACGCGCAAAATTAAAGGCACAAGGAAAGTCGGGCAGGCAGTGCAGAACACACTGGTAATAAGTGGTAAGGCTGTCTCCCATGGTTCCCTAAAACACTGTTTTGCACTGTTTGACATAAATGCGGTACTGTAGATAGAGAGGGAGGTAGTTGGAATAGTGATAGGGAATGGGATTTGAGGAGTGTTGTTGGAGATAGTCTAAGGCTGTCTCCAATAGAAATTGGTAAAGTGATTTCTCAAAACACTGTTTGGTACTGTTTGACATAAATACTGCACTGTAGACAGAGAGAGGAGTAATTGGAATAGTGATAGAGAATGGAATTTGAGGAATGTTGTTGGAGAAAGCCTAACACAGGAATGACCGAATTAATGACCGAATGGGGTCTCAGTTTTGGCGAAACATATAGGCAAACAGGATTATATATTTCTTGTTTGTACTACTACTCTTGCCAAGTTGCCATATCTTTTTGCCGGCATCATCATCATCTGCCGCCGCGTTCAACGAGCATATACAGGGTGTCTTTAGATCCTTGAAAACTGATACGGTTCTGAACTGAAAAGCACTGTATCACTTTTCGTTTTTTTGGTAAATATTGTCTTATCATGGTTTAACTAGGCTCAAAAGATTCGTCTCGCAAAGTACATCTAAACTGTGCAATTATTTTTTTATTTCATCTACATTTAGTACTTCTGCATATGCCGGCATTTTGATATGATGGGAAATCTTTTTTTGCATAGTAGAATTTTGGAGAAGTTTTTTGGATCTAAACATGGCCACAGATACTCACTCAACAGGTACGGCCGTACGGGTGGGGTCGTTGTACATGCCTGGGCGCATGCATCCGCCGCACACTTGAGGGTGTGTTTAGAACCCTGAAAACTGGCACCGTTTCAAACTGAAAAGCACTGTAGCACGTTTTGTTTGTTTGTGATAAATATTATTCTACCATGGTCTAACTAGGCTCAAAAGATTCGTCTCGTAACGTACATCTAAACTGTGCAATTAGTTTTTGTTTTTACCTGCATTTCATATTCTGAGCATGCGTTTTTTGGTACATTTAATATTTCGATGTGATGGGAATTTTGAAAATTTTAAAGAGAAGTTGAGGTTCTAAACACATCCTGAATCGCCGATCGAAACCGTACATGCCGTGTGGTGCCGATGATTGAGAGAGAAGCATGCATGGCGGCGGCACAGTAAGCGGCGTGTTCTTTCTCCCGCCACTCGACGTTGTTTGTTGACTTTAGAGGCCGGCTCATCGGGCTCCTGTGCACGTACGGCAGCCGCTCGAGCTCGATGGAAGAATGGTGCCTGACGAGCGAGGACTCCCCGCTCCCGTATATGTCCGGTCTCCCTCCCGAACCCGACGGCCACTCCCAAAGTCAATTCAGCATGTACAGCACGTGCAACGCAGCTTAGTACTACCAGCATCTAGCAAGCAGCGCCGTGACGTGAGGGTCTCCTCCAAGATTTTCCGGGCAGCTAGCAAGCAACAGTAGCAGCACACCAACCCAACCCAACACAGCGGAAACACGCACGTCCCAACTCGACCAACCCAACTGATGCTCTGCGACGATTCCTGAGACCTAGCTCAACGTTCATCCAGATTACGCTTCTGTTTTATCATCACGCACGCACAGGCGCAGCGAAAGCCATGAGGCCGGTCGGCGGTCGCCGCTCGGTACGTCACCCAGACAACAGCCGACCCCGGCTAGCGCCGGGATCACACAGTCCCACCCTAAAAGGACCCAGCAGCTGGCTGCCCTGGCTCCAAAGCTTCTGTAGCAGTCTACCAGAGAATCAGAGCTCGATTTGGACACACATGAGGATTGAGGAAGCAGGGTCCCCGTGGCGATGAACCGCGCCCACCGCCCAGCTTCCTTTTTGGTTCCAGGCAGGCACATATGCCCGACGCAACAGTGCGCGCTCGCTGCTCCCGGGCGCAGCCGTGAGATCTCAGGCAGGCTCCGGGACCGTGGCCCGTGGCCGGTGACCAGAGCCGGCCCACGGGCACGGCACCGTGGCAGCACGTACGGGCACCTAACCCAGCAGGATCTCTGCTGCATCGGCCGCGAAAACGATCGCGCGCCGGCCGGTGCCTCCTCGCCCGGGCCCCGGCGGTGATGAACAGTTTCCAACTTGGTTTGGTGACGCACCGCCGGAGTTGCGACGCAACGCAGGGGGGTCGCAGATGCGACGGCGCAGCTGCGCGAGAATCTGGTTTCTGCTGCGAGGGCCGGGGCCGAGGTCACGCGCGCAACGCAATAAGGGCAGAGCAGCTGGAACTGGGGCAAAGGAGCCGAGGAGGAGGAGCTCGGACGCGCTGCGGAGCCCCACGGCCACGGGAGTCTCCGAGCCCCGGTACCGGTAATGAGGTGAGGGACGGCCAGGAATCGAAGTGGCCGTGCAGCGCGCACGGTGTCCGGTCGGGCCAACAAGTCCTCCATACTGCTTCATCTGCTTGCGCATGTCACATGCTTGCCGAATGAAACGCGGTCCCAAGGATAAGGATGGATCCGCCGCAGTTCCGCACCGAGGCCCTTCGCGTCTTCTGTCAGTCTCCAGCAGAAGGATATACCTTTTGTTAGCCACACACAGCACAGCAGCATGCCCACCAAGACAGACAGAAGTTACAAACTCCACTGCGGTCTGAAATGTATATGCTCAACTTTCCGTGACTGCCTGCTGATTCCAGTGGAGTAACTGCACGAAACAGTGCAGAATTTCTGCCTCAAAAATGGTACCTGTCCAAGAGGCAAGAGATCAAGTAGCATAGGGTCTCCAGTGCTTCCTTTCAGGCCATTCGTCCAAGTGCTATCACCAAACAGAATCTCTGCCTCAAAAATGACATTTGTACACTGTGTAAGATGAAATGCTAGGAATGACAATATCTCAACATTTAGAGATAATCTGTATCTGCCCATCAACAATCGCGACAGGGAAACACGGAAAACAGGGATAACAGACGGAGGAAGGACAACTGCGCAAATAATGTTCTTTCTAATCACCAGCAATTATTGTAAAAACATTCCAGTGCACAAAAAAAAAAAAAACTTGAATGGACAAAAGGTGAAAAGGCTACCATGTTCGGCAAAGGCTGTACAACGGAAAAAGAAGATGCACAGCAGCGAAGTCGGTAAAACAGGAAGCACAGTAGAAGCCTGTGTTCTACTGCCCTGCGGATGGCATGCTCGACAGCCTGCGCTTGTATCGCTTAAGCACGGAGGCCAGGTTCTCCTTCCCTTTGGGGAAGGCAACAGCACCTGCGGCCGTACTGCTTCGACCCTTGCGGCCAGAGACAGCTTGCTCCACATCCTTGATCACCTCCAGGATCCTAGCTGCCGTGGTGAAGGTTCTAGTTATGGACTTGCTAACCACGCCTGCTTTCTCAAGGCATGCACAGGCCGTGGGGGGGTTCCGATGCTTGGAGAATGCGGGATCAAGGACTCCCTACATCAAATCAAACAAAAGATCATCAGTTTGAAATTTTGGAGGTTCCATGTTCGCGGCCTATTAGTCACAGGGAAACCAACTGCCTGGTACAACATAGGTGAACAAATGTGCAGCTAAGATCGAATTATTCCTACAAACATGAAGAAAGTGTAATTGCTTTGGCTGGTGAACTCTTGCACCCTTCTACTGTAAGAACATGCGTTGCAGTTTTCTGAAAAGTATAGATATATAAAAAGATAAAATAGGATCACCTGAAGACGGTTGAGAACATAAGTATACTTGCCCCAAAGTTCCGGTCTGCTTTCCACAAGGGACAGGTCTAGCACCCGATGGATGCACCAGACACCAAAACTAACAACCAGGGGAGCCCCCCAAACACAATCATCTCCACAGTTGGGTAGTCTTCGCATGCCGTTGGCATCTCTGTCATCACCAGTTTCCTCATAGGAAAGTCTCTCGGCTTCAAAAACATGATCAATTAATTTCTCATCGCAGCCACCATTTTGCATGAAGATCCAACGGGATCCATCCAGCTTCAAAAGTTTCATGATACAAAATCTGAAATACTGAAGAAGCCCATCTTCAAACTCTGTGTATGAGATATCATCCTTGATGACACTACTTGATCTCTGGCCAGTATTCACATTATTCTTGTTCAACTCTGCGCTCGGTACACCGAACAACTGTTCAGAGGGCTGCTGCATGCGAAGGGAGTTAGTGTTCGTGTCCATACTTGACTGCGTGGAGAGAACGTCTCTTTGAACATTGTGCTGTGAAAGATCACTAAGTGCAAGCTGAGATGAGGAACTGGTTGTTGAGTCCACATACTGTGATTTTTCAGATGCCAGCCTACTAAGGTATAACATATTTGCAACAGGACCACTCCATTTTGCTTCATTCAGAAAAGCATTTCTGCTTGCAGCAATAACTGAGGATATGTCAGGTGAACTGTGGTACTTCTTTGAGTAAGGAGATTCGCCGACGCTTCCACTCCCACCAATGGATTTTGGGTCATAACAAGATCTTTCATCCACCCTTGTACTCAAGCGGTTCACTGTTGGGCTTCGCGAAGAGCTAGCTGACAGTGAACCAAGCACATTTTGGTAATGATCATGCATAACAGTGTCAGTATAGCTAGGTGTATATGATTCAGAAGATCTAGGGAGTTGCCTTGGGTCCATTTGAATTCTGGAATGTGCACCTCGAATTGTATTCATCCCTGACAAGTATTTAGACAGATGATACCCATGAAAAGTAGCAGGCTGGTAAAACTGGTTATCAGAGTAACATGGCGTGTTAACATTTGAACAAAGTTCTGCATTCCTGCCAGAACTTGGAATGTCTATATTTTGTAAACGCATGCTCTGAGACCAGGTTGAAGACGCCATGGCACCCGTCTGAAGCCCAAAAGCCAAGTAAGGATTAGAGATATCCTTATCTGGATACACCGATTCGCATGAGTTCAGTACGGTACCTGACCCTTGTATATCACCTCTCATCAGGGGGCTACAAGAAGCTTGAATTGATAACTTGTCATTTTTCAAAGCTGCACTAGCTCTTGCCAAGCTCAATCCAGTAAAAATGTTGAACCTTTTAGCATTAGCTTCTTGTGTAAGCTCACCGTGATAATCAAAAAGATGTCCCCAGAACTCATCAAGAATTACTGCTAACTGCCTCCTTGCTGCACGACCCAAACCGGATGTTTTTGGAAGGCTACCACTCAAATTACCATGACCACTATGTTTCCCCCTACTACAAGCAAGAGATGGTGGATCATGAGAAGTCAAAGACGTCTTACCACCAGCAGACTTCTCAAATTTTACATGGAACCTCAGTTTCCTTGTCTTTGAAAACATCTGCTTCAGCTTCAACAACCTTTTCATTTGCTGCCTTTGTTTCGAAACTTTTTTCAGTGCTATGTTCTACTATGATGCCAGCACAACTCTCTGGCACTGGTTCAGTCCACTCAACACCAACTGATTCCTCATGGATTATAGAGGGTGAGGGTTGAGCTTCAGGATTAATCACTGTATCTTCAATTAATTGCTGAGCGCCACAATCAGATTCTTTAGTGGTGCCTTTTTTTTGAAATGAACTTAGTGGCGCCACAAAAGCTGATTTCTGATTATCCTCGAATGAACCCCTTGGAACAGCATCAACGGAAGACCTCCTAATTTCTCCATGTGCCCAGTTTTTATGTTCATGAGCTGATTTCTTATGACCTTCCCTTGGAACAGTGTCGGAAGACCTCCTAATTTCTTCATGTGCACAATTTTTATGTTCATGAGCTGATTTCTTATGACCATCCCTTGAACCTATTGGAACAGCTTCAGCAGGACAGCTTTGAACTTCTTCATGCACAGATTCTTCCTGGGAAGCTGCTTCTCTATGAGTAATATCCGATGTTTCTCTTTGTGAATGATCAGACGAGAACTGAGCCTCAGCTTCATCACTTGCTGATTTTAGTGGAGTAACAGCAAGAATCAGGGTAAATGCAAGTGACACACATGAAATTAGTACTACAACAGAATATGGAAGTACAACAGGGCTTCCAGGATCTCCTTTCAGGTTGTTTGTCCAAGTGCTATCACCAAACAGGATTTCTGCTGTGAAAATTATATTTGTAAACAGCGCAAGAAGAAATGCAAGGAACGCTAATATTTCAACATATAAAGATATCCTGTATCTTCCCATCAATAATCTTGATGACGAAACACGTAAAATGGGTATAACAGATGAAGGAACAAGCATAGCCTGGATAACTGGGCACATGATAAGTGACTGATATATCCCTTCAGGACCAGCAACCTTTGCACAGTAGATAGTAAGAATCATGGCAAAACCCTTAGGTAGCAAATGATGTGCTGAAAGTGGCAGTTTGATACCAAACAAGTTCTCTGAAATAACATCACTACTAACAATACACGTCAATGATATGATGTGACTTGAAAAGAGAAGGATCACTAATAACACAATTGGTGCCGCAGGATTTGTAAACACCTGCAGAAAACAAGAATACACAGAATTCAGGAGGGGGCCACTTTCAGAATCCAAACAAAAGAAAAATGGAAAATGCACCAACCAGAAGCTTAAGCTGCCGAGGAGTGGTTAGCAAGATGCTTATAATTCAATGATACCACTTATTTTTATTGTCCACAAGACCTATGTGACGAACTAATATTTTTTTACAATCTCGACAAGACCTATGTGATAAACTATTTTTTTACAATTGTCTTTTTTCTTAAAATTGCACCAGCCAGGTCCCAAATTCAGACCTGCTGAAACAAATACTAGACATTCAATGTACCCCAACCAGTTCATCAAAAAGCTTTTAAATTATTGAGATGTGGTGAGCAATATGCTTATAATTTCAATGATGCCACTCATTTTTGTTCTCCAATCTCAATAACACCTATGATATGAACTAAAAAAGGATTGCAATTATCTTTTACTTAGAATTGCACCAGCCAGGTCTTAAAATACCACATCGATATTCAATGCGCCAAGTCATAAAAAAACTTGAGTTGTTGAGGGAAAGTAGACATTGTATTTGTAATTCAACAATTTAAAAAATCCAGACATGCAAAGTACAGGAGAAATACAAGATACTAAACTTGTGGCGTTCCTTTATTTTTATTTTTTTTTTGTAATTATAAGGAGTCGATTATTCCTCATACACTAATATGTGGCAGGATTTTTTGACAAATAAGAAGAAAATGGAGACAACCTGATGCATTAGCTCTGTAGCATCTTGAAAGTTCATGACCATTGAGCCATTGGATTCATCTGCTGCTGAGATCAGGAGTATATAGTTCACAAGGAAAATCCCAGTAAATATAAATAATATAGAGAAAAGGTGGTCATGAAACAGGGAACCAAGGGTATGAACCGAAGATCTTCTCTGGGCCTGCACATAGGATATGATATCTGATTCAGCATGGAACAAACCAAAGATCAAATAACAGAGAGCAAATAAAAAAATGATTTGTTTGTGAAATGGAAGAGAAAGTAAAAAAATACAATTTAATCACTTGATGCATTTTATGAATTGTGATATCCTAAAACATTAAAAACCTTAACTAGCATTTATTTTGTGGGACCATTATATTGTTTTTGCTAATAAAGTCTGTATGCATTCTTGATGAAGAACGATTCATCAAGTAACGGATCATACACATACAATGCAGAAGACTTGTATCTTACTATGAGAACATTGACAGCATGAAAGAAAAATAAAAGGCTGTGCATAGGCTGTTCACATATGGAAGCAGTACAAACAAACACTAACAATCTAGTCCCGGATCGTGATAAAGCATTTGCTTATTGTTTATTCATTACATTCAACACCCCATGGCAAAGTGTGAAACATCAGTTTGAGTGTGAAGACAAATTCAGGATTGATAAGAAAACTTTAGATGAAAGATAAGTCCGGCAAAGCTAAGTGTACCAAATGTACATGTTGTCTGCAAACTGTGCCTATGCATTAGTCAGAGAAGTTGCGACTTACCTGAACAAATGATGAATGAGTATAAAAGTTGTGTGCTATTATATTTGCACCAAGGAGAGCCATCAGTGAGTAAGCCCTTTCACCACTCAACTTGGGGAACATCACATTCACATTGACTTGGGTTTGGGGATGACTGATTAATAAACCAAGCACAAAACAAAGAAGTGTAAAGCCAGCTATGCAGGCATTGAACATCCCAGCCACCTTCTTATCCTAGAATAAAACGAGTAGGAACTACAATTACATAAGTAGACTTAAAGAAGGTATTTCTTTTATGAAACATTTATTTTCTGATTTATAGATTTACCAGACGGGAGAGCGTGTATGGTAGCATATTAACTACAACACTTGCAAAACATATGGATGTGATAAGATTGTCGTATTCAAACAGAAGGTTGAACCCAACTGCCACACCTGCAATCTAAAATAGAAATATGTTATGTTTGAAAGATGAGAACTATTACATGCTCCCGTAAGTGGTAATAAGTACTCTACAACTAAATGTATGTATAGCATGATCACATAAACATCCTGGAATGAAGCATTGCTGAATGAAAATTCTGAAGTCTATAGGCATACCATCGTGAGTTCAGAGGTCAACAAGGATATCGATGCCTGAAGACCAAGAGCAACACATATCACCTTACTGTACTCCAGGCGGCAAATCTTTGGTCATGTAAAAGTACAGAGTATTAATACCTCCAAAAGACTATGCAAAAATTAGCTTAACAAGATTTAGAATAAAAGGTATATTTTCTAGACAGAACTAAACCTGAAGCTATACAAGTAAATCATACCTCTGCAAGATTTTTCCCAGTGACCATGCCAATACAAGTTGATAGATATTGACATAAAATGGCTGAGAAATTGAAAAGCAGCACCAGTAGCACAAGATCGTAACCAAACCGAGATCCAGCATCCACCGCTACCAACCACTTTCCAAGGTCAATATATGCCATTGAAATCAGGAGTGTTGGTCCAAGGGTACGGAAAAGATTATGCTGAGGATCCCCAGTAGCCAGAGAGCTTATACTCTGAACAGCATTCATAGTGCAGAAACAAATGCTAGCCAGCAAAAACTCAGTATGGAATATGGGTTCACACCGATCAGGCTAATAGCCAACAGTTTATCAAACTCAGCAGGTCCTCTGCACTCTCTCGTTGTGATCCAATTGCCACTCTTCAGAGAGGATGACCATCCACAGCAGCGTAAAAACCCAGTACCTGCCACTCCTCGTCTAAGCTCAATCCATCACAATCCACAACCTTTTTCCAACTAGCCTCACAAAGATGAACACCACGTAGTTCTTGCAGAGGTGAACACAATTATTTCAGGATCTTGCGCCCATGGTCCATGGAAGCAATAAACCTAACCACCGAGACACCTGTAACGGGATCAAAGCACCATATAAACCGAAGCAATCAAATCAAGCGTGGTTAAAACAAAAGAAAAACTTTTTTTAAAAAATGAACAACTAGGTGGAGCTCCGTGTCTGCGATGAACCAAACCCTCTTCCGTTGTTACTTTGTTTTTCTTATTACTTATTTCGCTTGGGATTCCCCGGCCACGCGAGCTAAAGCAACGGCGTATAGTAGACCGAAAAGCGAAAACTACTCCATACAAGCAAATCTGTGAAAACTAGTACTCCATACAAACAAATCTGCGCGCCCTGCTGATCGTGAAAGCGGAAAGTCGGGGGAACTTTTTTACGGCGCGTTCCTTGGCCAGTGGGACAGAGGAACTGTGAAGGAGATAACTGAGCCGTCACTGTTCTTATGATCCTCGGACATACCTCGATAGGTGAGAGACGGCGGCGGCGAGCAAGAGCCAGGATGGAGATGGACCGACGCGTCGCAGAGGACCAGAGGTTGTACAGGGCCAAGATGGAGGCGGCGGGGTGGTGGTGGCGAGCAGCAAGGACGTGGAGCCCTGGAGGAAGTGTGAGGACGTCGCGAGGGGAGGGACCGGGAAGTATAGGTGGATGGCATTCGCACGGCAAGACGGCGGGCGGCGGCATCAGGGTTGAACCGGAGGTGAGAACGATCTGGCAGATGGTAGCTCAGATCAAGGTGACGATTACATCTCAGAGTTCCTTGATGCTTTGCTATTTCGTCGTCTATTTTTCAAACTCCATCTACTACATTTCACTTTCCACTCCCACAGCGTAAAACGTGCAAAGTAAAAAAAAAAAAAAAAAATACACGCATATTCATTTGCATATCCGTAGACAATATCCATTGCCTCCATATAGGCATATAGTTGTTCCAGAGGCTAAAACTTTATGTTTTCTAGTGCGTGCTTTGCTAGAGCATGAACAATAGTTGTAGGTGCCCCCATTGCGATTTTGCGAGGCTGCCAAGTTCTTCACTTGGTTGCTTTAATTTGGGGCGAGCTGATGCGGCTCTCCAATTGCAGGAACGTTAAACTTGTAGCCCACTTTATTGGTACCGGTGGCGACTATTAGTTAGTATGATGATAATAATAATAATACAACACACATGTGCGTTCTATTGCTAGCATTGCCGAGGAAAGTAGATGCATGTGACCGCCACGTACCGGGGACACGTGGATGGACACAGCTTTTCACCGGAATCAGGAAGCGTCGTCCTGAAAGACGTCATACTATTTCAGTTCAATGTAGTGTAGCTCAGACAACTCTTTTTGGCCTTGGGTGTCCGCAACCCTCCGTGGCAGAACCGCTCGCCCCATGCCTGCACCTGCAAGGTTGCAACTTGCCACGGGCACCGCACGCCACGGGATAGATGGCCGTTTTGGTGTTTTTCCCCACCACCGTTTTGAGGGTTTTGAGCGCCCACAAGCGCCATGGGGAAGACGTACCTTGGCGACACCCGAGTACCATACTACCCGACACGACTTGGGAGTTGCGTCTCAACTCAAAATTTCCCGAACCTGAACCACAGTCCACAGGACTTTCAGGAAGGGCCAAAATAAGCTTCCCTACAGATTTCACACGTACGTACGGCGGTCGAGGACAAAAAGAGGAGTTTGAGCTACACTACATTGAGCTGTACAACATGATATTTTCACAATGCCGCTTCAGGAAACTACAGCTAAGCTCCGTGCTTAGTTGCCTGCAAAAAAACATGGCGCGATCGAGGACGGAGGAGGAAACGTGTTCTGGTCTCATTGCTCTGCCGCCGCCCCACGGCCACGGGCGGTTGAGAGCCGGCGCTTGTATCGTTTGAGCACGGAGGCCAGGTTCTCCTTCCCTTTGGGGAATGCCACGTCCCCGGCAGCCGTGCCGCTCCGGCCCCTGCGGCCAGACACGGCTTGCTCCACGCCCTTGATCACCTCCAGGATAATGGCTGCCGTGACGAAGCCGCCGGGGATGGGCGAGCCGGCCGGACATGTTGCTTTCAGGAGACACGCGCACGCCGCTGGGGGTTTCCGGGGCTTGGAGAATGCAGGCTCGATGATTCCCTGCATCAAAGAAACAAACAGTTTGTTCAGAAATGCAAATGCTGGGTAATTCATCAGGTGTGCTTTTTTCTAGTGTGGGTGTAGGGGCACGATATGCACTTATGCAGACAAAAAAAAAAAAGATCACCTGGAGACGGTTGAGAACATATGTGTACTTGCCCCAGAGTTCTGGTCTACTTTCCACACGGGAGAGGTCTAGAACCCGATGGATACACCAGACACCAAAACTAACAACCAGGGGAGCCCTCCAAACACATCCATCTCCGCAGTCAGGCGCTCGACAAGCGTCTCTGTCATTACAGCTGGTTTCTTCTAGCGAAACTCTCTCGGCTTCAGAGACTTGATCAATTAGATTTTCATCGCAGCCACCGCTTTGACTAAACAGCCACGCCGATCCTTCCAGCCTCAAGAGCTTCACAATGCAGAATCTGAGAGAGCTAAGAAGTTCCGCCCCACACTCTCTGTATGAGAAACCTTCCTCCGTGGCACTACTTGATCCTCCTCTGCCTGTGTTCACATCACTCCTGTTCAGCTCTGAACTTGACACGCCAAACAGATGTTCAAACGGCTGCTGGGACCAAAGGGATTTGGCGTTGGCGTGCATACTCGGCTGCGCAGAGAGCATATCTCTTTGAACATTATGCTGTGAGCGCTCATTAAGTGGAGATGAGGGCCTGCCTGCTGAGTCCACGTACTGTGATTTTTCAGATGCCAGCCTACTAAGGTATGCCAGATTTGAAGCAAGACCACCGAAATTTGCTTCACTCAACAAAGCATTTCTGTTTGCTGCTGCAATCACTGCAGATATGTCAGGTGAACTGTGATACTTCTTTGAGTTAGCAGATGTGCCAACACTCTCACTCCCACCAATGGAGATAGGATCATAATAGGATCTTTCCACTGTCATTGTACTTAAGCGATTCAAAGTTGGGCTTTGCACAGAGCTTGCTCCCAGTAAACCAAGCACATTCTGGATACGAGCATTCGCCGCAGAGCCAGTATAGCTAGGGGTAGCAGATTCAGAAGATCTAGGAGGTCGCCATGGGTCCAGTGGAGTGCTAGAGTATGGATTTCGACTTGCATTCACCCCTTTCAAACAGCTTGCTAACTGATACCCATGAATGGTAGCAGGCTGATAAAACTGGTTATCAAAGTAAGATGGACTATGGAAGTTTGAATATAGTTTAGCGTTTTGCTCAAGAAATCTGCCTGAACTTGGAATATCTCTGTGGGGTAGGTGCATGCTTTGAGACCATGTTGGTGAGCCCATGGCACCCATCTGAAGCCCAAAACCCGTGTCTAAATTCGAGATATCTTTATCACGAGAATCGCATGGGCCCAATACAGCAGCTGACCTGCGCATTGCATCTGTCATCATGGGGCTTCCGGAAGCTTCAATGGATGGGCTATCTTTCCTTACAGCAGAACCAGGTGCTCTCACTTCCAGTCCAATAAAAAAGTTGAGCCTTTTAGTGTTGGCCTCTTGCGTAAGCTTACCGTGATAATCGAAAAGACGGCCCCAGAACTCATCAAGAATTGTTGCTAACTGCCTCCTTGCTGCACGGCCCAAACCAGACTGTCTTGAGATGATACCACTGACATTACCAGCATCAGTGTCATCTCCCCTGCTCAACGTAACATTAGAAGTGAAATAGGATCCCTTACCCCCAGAGGATTTATCGAATTCCAAATCATGTGACACCTTATAATCCTTCTGTGTGCAAACATCTGGTTCTTCTTGAACAATCTTCTTGGTTGCACTTTTTATATTGATGTTCTCTGTAGTATTTTGTTCTACCATTTTTTCAGTACAAACCTTTGACGTTGGCTCTGTCCAGTCAATCTCAACAATTTTTGTCTCATTGCGGGATGCAGATGGTGCGGGACGAGCTTCAGGATCAACTGCCCTATGACCAGTTGGTTGTTGAGCACCATGATCAGATTCTGTAGCAGCATCAGAACTCTCAGGGTCCAAAGCCGATTTCTGATGACCTTCCAATGAATCCTTTGGAATAACATCGGCAGAGGACCACTGAACTTCTTCAAGTGCAACATTTTCTGGAGAAGTCTCTTTTCTGCAGTGAGTAATGTTCAATGTTTCTCTCTGTGAACCCACAGATAACTCCTGACTTTCAGCTTCATTACTTGCTGACTTTAGTGGAGTAACAGCAAGGAACAGCGTAAAAGAAATAGTTGCAAAAGAAGTTAGGACCATGACAATATATGGAAGTAAAATAGGGCCTCCAGTGTTTCCTCTGAGGTTGTTTGTCCAGGTGCTGTCACCAAACAAGATTTCCGCCGCAAAAATGATATTTGTAAACAGAATAAGAAGAAATGCAAGAGCGGCAAGTATTTCAACATATAAAGATACTTTGTATCTGCCCATGATTAATCTTGATGAGGTAATACGGAGAAGGGGGATAACAGACGAAGGAAGGAACATAGCTTGCATAACTGGGCAAAGAATAAGTAACTGATATAACCCTTCAGAACCTGCGATCTTTGCGCAGTAGATAGTAGGAATCGTGGCCAAGCCCTTAAGTAGCAGATGATGTGCGGAATGAGGAAGTGTAATACCAAAAAAGTTCTTTGAAATCATATCACTACCAATGATGGATGTCAACGAGATGATGTGGCTTGAAAAGAGGAGGATCACTAACAAGACAACTGGTGCCGCAGGACTTACAAACATCTGCAGAAGACAAAAATGTACTGCTGAACTCAGTAAGAAACCTTGATTAACAATCCATACTCAATGCGATAGTGCTTTTATTGGATTTCATGCTGTTACAGACTGTATAAGGTTAGACCCGGAACAAGATTACAAGGGCCACGGTCACCAACTCACAAAGGGGCATGCATCACGGCTAGGGCAGCCACACACGGCTAGCCTACTCTGGCAGTCAGTACAGATGCAAGACCTCCTCCCCCCATCCTCTCTTGTTGTGTGCCCAGAAAATCCGCCAAACCGCTGGCACACCTTCCCCTTCAGCAAAAAACCACCATTGGAATGATTACAATCTAAATCCCTTAGATCCATCGATGGGTGATGATGGAGTGATTGTCTAGTTAATTCCGATAACAAATTACACCTCATCTTTCTAACTAGATATGTGGAGCCATCTAACTAGCTTCTTAGAGAGACTGACCATTTAGGCCACATGTATTTACACCCTTAGATGTTCTGGGTCACAGCAGTGTTTTAAATAGCCATAGGAGTTAGTGAAAATGCTTTTAGTGCCGCTATAGCCCTCTATTTCTATTGCAGCAGTTGTAGCGGCACGTCTTCACAACCGTCCGCTCTTTAAAACATTGGGTCACATGCATGCTACACTTATCTATTTAGGCATTGCCTGATGGGGTCGGTTTATCTTGGAAAATACCAAGGATGGACCCCCTCCCCCCCCCCCCCCCCCCCGCCCCTCTTCCCCGAATGGCAGGTACAACCCGAACAATTAATAAGCTTAAGTTGTTGGGAAACTAAGAAACATGAACTAAACGTGAATTCAAACTCAAAAGTGAACTGCATATTTTCCCCTAAATTTGTGACTGCCACGTTTTGAAATGATGACCTCTTGGTTCTTACAACATATTGAATTCCATACACCAATCAACTCACTCGAAAGCGTAGATGGTTGAGGAAATGTGGGCAATATACTCTAAGAAACTTCAGACAATTGCAAATGGTCATCACGCAAAGGGATAGGGAGACATACTAGATATACCGAACTCAAGAGTATCCCTTTCGTTTTTATGAATTTGATTGCAGCTACAACACTAATAAGCAGAAGCACAAAGGACATGACGTATTAATAAAATATTGGACGAACCTGGTTCATTAACTCTATACCATCTTGGTAGTTAACAAGGGTTATGTTACATGAATCATCTGCCGCTGAGATCAGTAGAACATAGTTCACAAGAAAAACCCCAGAAAATATGAACAGTATAGAAAACAGGTGATCATGAAACAGGGAACCAAGGGTACGAGCTACAGATCTTCTTTGAACCTGTACATATGATATCTGAATTAATATACAAACAAATCAAAGCAGATCAAATAAGCATAGAAGAGACCAATGGAAAAGGTTATGGTTATTAGAATGTAGTGAAGGGTACAAAGTACTATACCACAATGATTTGATGAGTTTTACAGTACATCTAAGGGAAATTTGAATGTTGTATTAGTTGTTATGCATTTTTGCCCACGATATTGTTATTTTTTTTTTGAAGGCACACCGGGGGGGACGAAAAGTCCCCACCTGAATATATATTCCACAGATGCCGGCCGGAGCCAGGAATGGAACAATGGTACAAAAGCAGGTCACAGGTCACAACCGCAGAGTTACAAGTAGGGGCGGAGAAAGAGATGACGACAACAACAACAAGAAACAACGCCACCATTCTCTTGTGAGCATTGCAACCGAACGTCATACTTGCCCGTTTGACAAAGATCGTTGCCCTACCTCGCCACCCCTCGTTGCTACGCCTCGCTACTGCCGCCCTCCAACATCCAGAGGAAGGAAAGAGGATTGAAGGACTGCAACAGTAGAGAGGGGACTCAGAGCATGAGGAGCACACTAATCTTAGCGTCACAGGAAACTCCGAGCTTCCGTGGAGATTGATGGCACCATGTAAGCACATCCGAGGCTCAACCTACCGCCCTCCGACGCCCACCTAGGTAGGGAAGCCTCGATGGAGGGAGGGTCGGCCACCCCTCGAGGGGGAGCGCACCCGGCATTTGATTTGGCACCACCAACAAGAAGGCCGGCGACGAAAAAGAGGAGCCAGAGGCAAGCCCACGCTGAACCTTGGACGATGCACCTGCATACAACACGATGGAGGAGAGGGAGCGACTGATGCAATCCTGTGGACTTGTGCAACCACAAGAACCTCCGATGCAACGCCTGCGAGTAGGAATGCGACGCCAGGGGCGCCACCGTCGCACGTCCGGCAAAGCCGAACTGTGTTTTCACCGAGAGGTGCGTTGTGGACTGAGTGGAGACGGGGTGGTGACGACGACGCCTCCAGGAAGTACATGGCGGCCACAGCCGCCATCGTCGCCGGCAGCCATATGAAAGTCGTGCACAGCTTTCGCCTCGACCTCCCCGCAACCACACCACCACAGACAACCACAACAACCAAAAGCTTGAGCTCGCGGGTGGTGGTCCGCGCGCGCCAGCAGCAGCCACGGCCGCTGTCGTCGCCGGCCATGGCACGCCGCGCGCGCATCCCGCAGCGGCCACCGCGCCACGGAGGCCAGCGACGGATCTGTCCCCAAGCTGGGTCGGCGGCTGCAAGGCCAAGGCGTCGCGCCGCCGTGCCCGCTAGGTCGACGAGGAGGCCAAGGCGGGAGGCAGGAGGCCCGGATCCGTGGACCCATGGGTGCAGAGGTCGACGACGGGCCACAGCCGCACAGCCGCGCCCACCGCGCCGCCGCACCACCACAGCCCGCCACGCCCGCCGGACCGGTGAGAGGCCAGGAGGGAGGCAGATCCGGCCCCTAGAGGCCCGGATCCGACGCCCCGTCGCCCTGGCAGAGCTCGCCATCGGCGGTAGAAGAGGCGTAGAGAAAGGGAGGTGGAAGGGGAGTGAGTGGGGGAGGGAGAGGCCGCGATATTGTTATGGACACCTTTTTGGGCCGTACTTATCATATAAGGCAGTTCAGGAAAGCTACTGTAGAATATTAGTTAGAGAAGTCCTAGGTTGGAGTTTGTTGCCTTAGGCTGTTGGGTTACGGCATATATAAGCCGATCAAGGAGTCTGTAAGGGTCAATACAGTTAAGTTGTAAAGTTCAGAACCTCCTTCTGGAGGGCGAACTAGGCTTAATCCGTACCATTATTCTATCTATTAGCATTGTTATTCTATCTATTAGCATCAGTAAAACTAAGTCCTATCAGATATAATTAATCAAGTTATAGACCATACGTGACATGCTATTACAAAGCAGTGTCATTGTTGGTCACCACGCAGATCAATAAATTGTGGTTGAACTAATGATTCATGTGTATACTATATGAGAATCCTGTGAATGAATACAAATAAGTGAATAAATGTACACATGAAACTAGCACAACGGAACCAATAATCTAGTCATTTTTTTGTGATAAAGGTGTTATCTTGCTATGTAACCAGAAAAGTTAATCTTCCAGTGTTATTATTTGATTGCTGAAAACACGAAACAGTGCATACGCCAACAAGATACAGCCAGGAAAAAAAAGGACACATTAGCTTAGTGCACCAAATGTAACTCCAAATGCTATCTTACAATTCTGACAAACTTTGAGCAACAGACACCTAGATTTACCTGAATAACAGATGAATGAACATAAAAGTTGTGTGCTATTACATTTGTGCCAAGAAGTGCCATCAGCGAGTAAGCACTCTCACCACTCAGCTTGGGGAACATCACATTCATATTGACAGGGATTTTTGGTTGACTGACTAATAAACCAAGCACAAAGCAAAGAAGTGCAAAGCCTGCTATGCAGGCATTCAATGTTCCAGCCATCCTCGTGTCCTAGAAAGAGCACAAGTACAAAACAAGAAATATATAAGATCTTAGAGCAGATCGTGCTTGTTTTAGTGTCTCTTTGGGGTTTATAGGTTTACCAGATGGGAGAGAGTGTATGGCAGCAAATTAACTACAACACTTGAAAAACATACGCATGTGATAAGATCACCACTTTCAAACACAAGGCTGAACCCAACTGCTATGCCTGCAACCTGAAATGCTAAATGTTATTGTTTAGAAGATGGGAACAAGTTGCATTAAACTACAAGTAGTTGGTAATGTATCCATAACATGAGCAATATGATTGTTTAGTGTGCAGAGTGCAGACATACCATGGTTAGTTCTGCAGTAATCAAGGACAGTCCTGCCTGAAGACCAAGAACAACAGTGATCACCAAACTGTACTCCTGGCGGCAAATCTACCGTTCATGTAAAAGTATTGCAAGAGGTTAAGAAAAGCAGAATCTATGCTGAAAACATGACGAAAATATACGTCCTAGATGATTATTTTTCTTGACAAAACCTAAACATAGAATAAAAAAGTTTGTCGGTATATGTGAACATTTAAGATGCCTACGTATCTTTTGTAAGGGTACGTTCACCAGAGTGCCTATCCAACCCCGCCCATCCACTATTCCAACTACCTCCCTCTCTGTTTACATTACAAAACAGTATTTTGAGCCTTTTTTTTGGGCCCTCTGGTGAGAGCAGCCTAAGAGCCAACTCTGAGAGGGTTTTAATATACTGGGCCCAACCCCCAAGGGAAAGATCACACAGACAGCTCACAGCAGAAAGTTATTGTTTTAGCTCTCTTCTGTGGCAGGTCCTACTCTAGTGAACCATCACGTTTCACTAAGAAGAGAGAACACATGTTTCTTTTAGTCCAAAAATTTAAATAAAAAATAGTAATAATGTTAATATAAATGTCCTAAAGACGCTTGAACATGAAACCCAGCACTTGGCTAATCAAACTTGAAACTGCTTGCTTGTCACACAGGTGAACCGTGAAATTAGCATACCAATACATATGAAATACATATATTATCAAATTTCTGTTTATTTATTGTATTGCAAGCTAGAACCAGTGGCATATCTCCACAGACCACAGTGGCTGTGATGACTGATGAGAGTTCTACAAATTAGTAAAGCAACAAATGACCCACCATGCCCATACCTCAGCAAGATTCTTCCCAGTGACCATGCCAACACAAGTTGATTGATACTGATATAGAATGGCTGAGAAATTGAAAAGCAGCACCAGCAGCACAAGATCGTAGCCAAACCGAGATCCAGCATCCACTGTCGCCAACCACTTTCCAAGGTCAATATACCCCATTGAAATCAGGAGTGTTGGCCCAAGGGTACGGAACATATTAGAACAACCATCCCCAGCGGCCAGAGATTCAATACTGCGCACACCGTTCATGGTGAAGGAGGGATCGGTATGGATGCACACTTTAGAACTAAATAGTCAAAAACCAAACTGCCTATCAAATCCAGGTCCACTGTACTATCTCCTTTGATCCAAGCAGTCTAACACCACTCTCCAATGCTGAATTACTGATGACCATCCACAGCAACATAAAAAGTCATGAACATGGCGTTCCTGATCTACGCTCCAACCGAAATCACAAGGAATGAGCACTACATAATTGCCGCAACTGCATTTCCTCAAACAGAAACAGAAGTGGTGAGACGCGCAGCAGAGCTAATCATGCGCGCCGGACCAAGTGTCTTCCTCCCAATCAGACATGAAAGTTTTTGCCTTCCCCACCACAATTATTCAAGAACCTCGACTCCGGGTTGAAGCAGTAACTCCTAACGCGACCGCCCACCTGAAACAAATCGAGACATCAGACACCGTACCATATGAGGAGAAAGCAAACCGAAATCAAGAGCTTCACTCCTCACATGATCAAATGAAGAAACGAAAAACGCAGATGTAAACCGTCGGGCCAAAGAACACTCTGTTAGGGACTGCTGGGCCGCGGACTACCGGGCCTAGTCCCTAACACACTCTTGCTGTCTCGGTGTTTCCTCTGTGTTTTTTTTTTTACAAAAAGACTTTTTTTCTTTTGCTTGGGGTTCCAGGTCGAGCTACGGAGCACTCCGACAAGCAAAAGGGTACGGCCATCGTACCTCGGTTGTGGTTGTCGAATACTCGAATGGCGGCGGCGAGCAGGGACGGCCGGCGGGCAGGCGGAGGGGAGACGCGGCCGGGGTCGGCACGACGCGAGCAAGGCCGCGGCGTCCAGCGGGGTCCTGAGTAGGACGATCCTATTCGCGGAGTAGAAGGCGGAGCGGAGTGGGGTGTGCCGCGACCGCGAGTAGCCGACTAGTGAAACGGGCAGCGGCGCCGGCGCGGCTAGAAGAATGAATGGGGGCCTGAAGGCGATTCGCTTTGCCGGTGGGCCATTCTCGATGGAGTCTCCTCCTCGCTGAGGTCAGGTTCCTTTCAACACAGGATTATTTTTTCTTCGCTGCCCAGGCTAGTTTGTCAACCCTATTTTTTAAAAAAAATTCTCATTTGCTTAAGAAAAATTAGTTTATCTTTTTTTAGAAAAATAGGGTTGCGAAACTAGTTCTAAAGGTAAACCTAAAATATAAAAATTTACAATCCTGTAAAATTTCAGCGTTTTAAGAAAAACTTAAATAAAATATTATATTAGCCTTTTTATCATGGAGTAGAGAGGGCCTGCTAATTTCGGCGCTTTTGCTCACACAACGTTACGGATATAACGATTCGAAAAGCTTTTTATGTTCGTCACTCAATTCAGACGGCCTTAATCCAAGCAAATTACCATAGTGATGCGCCACAGAAGTGAACCCGCGGAAACGAGAAAGGGATATAATATAGGTTGGATTTAAAAAAACCTACAATGTCGAATAAAATTATAAGGGAGAAGAAGAGGATATAAGACTGACATGTCGGTCCCATCATACAGTTGCCACGCAGGCTCGCCGTGTGGGCAGGGACAAAACTGTGTGGATTCGGGTTAAAGGTGTGCGTGACCGATTTTAATAGTTCGGAAACCACGTATGGCTGATTTTACAGTTTAAATAAACTTGGATTCACGCAATAGTTGAAGGGTCATAATAGACTTTTTATAAGCATGCCTTTGGCCATTGCTCCGCCATACCGTGCCAAAATGACGTTGAATCCGTCTATTTCCTAATTTAATAATACAATGATTTGTTGTAAGTTTTCTACGTGAATATGAGATTGGTAATATCTTATCTACCAAGAAAGATAATACATTTAAAATCTATCTTATCTACCAAGAAAGATAATACATTTAAAATCAAGTGCTTTTATGATAATTTAAGCTCTCTCAGTCTATCAATTAGATGCATTTTGCATCGGTGTTCTGAAATAGAAAAAAAAATTAATGATCAAGAGGACAAATCATTACTGAAAAATAATAAATGTGAGTAAGCCCACCCGCGCTACAAATCTATAAAACATATATAAGTAAAGCTCACTATCTATTTCTCTCAACATGCAACCTAGCCACATCATCTCAAAATTCTATTAACTTGCGTGCTATATCACAATCCACTAAATCCTTAATTTATATCTTTCGTCGATTTTTTATGGCTTCATGCATGCTAAACTTTCATGTGGCGTACCATGTGTCATTGTCAAACAAACTTTACGATATTTTTTATCATCATATCCAATCTGTTAACACATACACAACTCATGTCCTATAGCATGTCGTCACAATTTTCGTACAACCATCTTCATAAACCTTTAGTTGTTTCTTCAAAAAATTTGCTACTTTGCTTCTTTCTTAATTAATCACCGAATGGTCATCTAAAACTATCTTTACATTCCTGCAGCCACGTGCGGGGAATTCACCTAGTACCAATTAGACAACTAAGATCGATATTGGGTGGGCCATAATAAATTATAGATAAAATGTTATTTAAAATTAAGGAGGATTAAAAATAGAATCCCAGCCATATGTGTTCTAATATGAACTTATTATCGATGTAAAAAATTTTGACCGGCAGGGATAAGACCGTCTCACGGCATTGGTTTAAGAAGAAGAAGACCTTCTCAACTTATTATCGATGTCAATATTATAGTTGCATTTTGCAGCGTGTAAGAAATTATGTTAAATTATAAGCGCTACGTTTTTCCAAATTTGATAGTAACGACGATTCAGACGTGTCGACCCAGACAACATTGAGACAATCAGAGAAGGACAAATGCGTTAAGATTATGCTATCGCGCGACGGCGACTGATCGATGCCAATGCTGTGCCCATGCAGCTTAAATGCCGATGGTGTCGTGAGCGGTGCGCCGGAGGAGGCAGAGCAGAGCTGTTCAGAAACAGTAGAAAAACAGCATCACGCGGCGGCACGCGGGTGTGGCGCACTAGACGAGGAAGAGAGAGAAGTTTGTTGGTCGAGTAGTGAGTGTAGAATGCGATGCCGCGGGTGCGTGGATCGCCGTCGCCGACCGGGGTAGAGGAGAAGGAGATGGCGCGCAGGCAGGCGGATGCGGATGAAATCAGGTCGCCGCCGATCCCAACCCGAGATACCGCCACCGGCAGCCGACCCTGCTTCCGGCTTTGCTTGCTTATCTTCTGGCGCCTGGCGGGGGCTATGTGCCACACTTGTCAGGTTGTTGCATCCGTGAACTGCAATATCTTCACATTTGTGTCAGCTCGGGTACCAGCAGCGATAATGGCAGAGAGAGAAAAATATAAAGAGGTGATTTGGACGAATTTTTGCACTTGACATGTTGGTCGGATATGTGCTGCGTTAGATAGGAGAGGATAGAGAAAGAACTGTGGCACAGGTTAGCAAATTGTGTGGCATGTACAAACTCCAAAAGGATTGATCAGACGATAGGGTGAGCTATGCATCGACGTGTAAGATGTATCTATAAAAGAAGCTAAATTGTTAGCTGCTGCTAGTTTTATACTATAGTCATACATATATTACTCCATTCTCAAATACTCTCTCCATCCCATAAAATAAAGTGTGCATGCATTTAGAAAAAATTATTTTTCTCAAAAAAGAAAATATTTGACTAATAATTTAGTTAAAACATATATTTTTAGTATATGCACATTGTATATTTGGACTAGTATTCAAACGTGTTTTAAGATTATTATGATATTTTAGTATTTGTTGATGCTATATTTTAAAAAAGATAAATGATCAATCTTCTGCTCTAAAGACCGTGCTAAATGTATGCACGCCTTATTCAATAGGATAGAGGGAGTATTTATAAAAAAACTCTCTGAAAGTAGTAGTTACATGATGGTTTACATTACATAATTTGTTTTCTCCAAACATTTTTTGAAAACCCTTGTCTCTGCAGCCCATTTCTATTCTCTTTACTCTCCTCTTTCTTTTGCCGCATCACCAATAGGATACGGCAATATACACTCCCGTTTATATGAGTTTATTATACTCGTTTTAACTGACTACTGCTACCTCTGTTTCATGAAAAGTACCAATCTAACATTTTAGCTTTTTCTCACAAAGCATCAATTCTCATTAATACTCTTCATTAGTCAAAACAAGTTGCATAGGGTGCTGAATGTGGCAACGTGGGTGGAATAATAGATACTAGCTTTTAAACACACCAAGCAGTATCTTCTACGTATCCAACCCTGATCCTTCACTGCCCTTGGATTTTAGGAGGATGTCTTTGGTAGCGGGAGTTTGTCAATCATCGATTGTTAAGTACATGAGCCAATTATTGTGTAATATTATCTAAATACTCCCTGTATCTCATAGTAGTTTTTTGGGCAGGGTATTTAAGGCAGAGTTTGACCATTCGCTTCTTTTAAAATATGCCATCAATAAAATATAAAATTATCATTATCTTAAAATATTTTTGAATAAAATTTAAGTATATAACATGTATACATTAAATATGTACGAATTTTACAGAGTTATTGATCAAAGATTTAAAAGGTTGAATTTTTCTAATACATATATTCTTTATCTTCGGGATGGAGAGAATTTATATTTTGTGATTACTGTCTATGTTCTCGAATAGTACTTGTCTAGTTATTAACTTTTGAATTAAGAACTAAGAAGGGTCAAATAAAAAACAGAGGGAGTCCATGCAGCTTGATTTTACCAAGTATTTGGTGAAATCCACACGAGATTGCTTGGAAAGAATAACTCACACGACTATTCACTCATTAATTTATATCAACACTGTTTTTTTTTTAAACCGTTTGAATACTGACAACTAGACAAGTGCTGCCATCCCAATTGTTTTTTTTTTTCTCTCCGTCCTCATTGTCATCGTACCTGTTAGCAACTACTTCTATTCACTAAGACTATGTACAACATAGCATGCACATAACTATATACGTACATTTTGGACGGCCGATTAGAAACAGAATTAAATATGCACGAACAGGGGGCAAAATGGAAAGAGCGAGAAATGTATTTTATGCCTATCGCTAGAAACAACCTAAACGGCCGCTACCTTGTAACCAAATGTTCCCATTTAATTGGTCATTTACCCATTGGCTGTTTATTTCGTTTAAGCGACATGTTAGCTCGAAAAAAAAAACTTTAGGCTCCGTTCCTTCAGAGGGTCCGATACTATCGGGTCTGATCGGCTGGCCTTATTTATAGCCGTTGCACAGTAATTTAGCTGCACTCTTTTTCACATAACGTTGTAGCAGTAAAAGAAGGGTAGCCGAATTCAATCCTCTCATCATCGGACGGTACGCGCGTAAATGAACACCGATGAGGCTATCTCCAGCAAAGATTTTCATCTTCATTCTTCAAATCTCGCTCCGCTCTGTGAGTCATATTATATACAGCACAGAACAGTATAAAACAGTGTCAAAATCTTTATTTTGAAGCACGCCATTGGAAACGGTCTTTAGCTCTCAACGTCTCGTTACCCCTCGATCGACCCTTTACAGCTGCAAATTCGTTTTCCAAAAATGGCAATTTTGGCTTTGCCTGCTTCCCCGCCGTGGCGCCGCGCACCTCCAGATGAATCTCCCTCTCCTAGAGCAGATCCTGTCCACGGCCGCAGCTGGATGCGGCACCACAGCGGATTGAGCAGCCTTCCCCACATCCGCTCAGGCACCGAAGTCGGTGTCTCCATGCTAGAGTATGCCCAAGAAATGAGCTGGTGAACTTTTATTCCTGACAAGAAAGAATACATACATGAACATGACAACATTATTCATGCCTTAATGCAGTTCCTCTCTTAACTCTACAGATTATGGTAACAATCTCCGCCTACTACACCCTGACAAAACCAAGAACGAAACACAACAATGCACGGCGTGGTGCACCACAGATTCACAATGCCCAAACGGGTAGCAGAACAGTATCACCTATCTACTCTGGCTCAGATGGAGATGCTGTTGGGAATACCCATGGCAGTGAGCCCCACGCCCTTCTCGCCGGTGACATCCGAAGTGTTGGGGTACAGCAGCATATACGGCATTTCCGCTGGCCCATTCCGGTTCTTGAAAGCCGGATTGTCGTTCATCGTCTTGATCCGATTCTCGATCTCCACCAGCCGGCTGCCGAACCTCTTGAACGCGTCCAGCGCCTTGGCGTCTGATGTCCAGCGCTCGGGCTCATCACGCTGGCCGAGGTACACCTCATCGGAGGAGTGCTTGGAAAGGATCTCGATGAGCGAGATGCCCAGGATAGCCTGGAACTGGCTGGTGATGGTGCGGATGAGCACCTTGTCAGCCTCCTCCTGCCCTGCTTCCAGCTGCGCATACTCCTTGCTGCCTGGCTCTGGCATAGGCTGCCGACTCACGGTGGGCCGGTTTGGGAGGTACCCGGCGTATGGGTACTGACCGAAGTTGACGGCCGCGTGCAGTGCGGACGCCACCCAGATGATGGTTGTGCACGTCCTTGCAAGCTGATGGACTGTGTCCATCCTGGTCCACCAGTCTCGATTCTTGAGGTCGCCGTGCGCCTCCTCACGCACCTCCTTCCACCACGCTTGCAGCTCCACATCGCGCTGGAGCTCACCATCATTAGGGTAGTAGATGTCCAGGTACTCCTTGACCCATCGCTCGATAGCCCACCATATCACCAGCCCGTCCACCGCGTAAGGATAGTCCTTGATCAGCAGTCGGACACCGTACGGGCTTGACTGATCTGGCACGGCCACACCTCTGAACACAACCAAAAGAGCAAACCTGTCAGAATCAGACAGATCCTCGAAGCTCTTCTGCATACCGATCTCATCACGACATCACTGCTTCAGGTCTTTTGCTGTTCTATGTAGAATGTACGTACCTCTTGATGAGATCTGCGGGGAGAGCCTGCTCGTTGAAATTCCAGCTCTTGTACACGTCGGAGGACATCTCCAGTGCGTACTTCCCAGGGAAAACAGTGCGCTCAAAGATGCCACCAGCGTTGATGAGTGTCTGGCGTGCTAGGGCGTTGATGTTCAATGTGTCACGGTAGTGTGGGCTCAGGAGCTTGTGCACGGGGTGCACGACGCTGAGCTGCCTATTCGTTGCTATAGCGAACGGCTCGATCACCGCGTGTGTGTTCAGCCTGCAAACACACACAAAGATCAGTGTTTCCCTACCAAGGAGACCATTAATTTGTCCATGTAAACAGAAAAGAATAAGAACTATGTACCAGTGGCTGATCAGCTGATGCCAGGCAGAGTCGTTGACACAGGCGTAAGCCTTGGCAAGCTGCCAGATGTGGCCATCAACACCAGTGTGGGCCGGTGTGTACACCTTGCTGACCATGCCATGTTGCTGACCATCAGGGTGGGGCAGGCTCAGCTCGATAGCCAGTGGCTTCAAGGTGCCATCGTCCTTCAAGAACAGCAGGGTCCTGCTGGCATAGATGAAGTTGCCATCCAACATGTTGATCTTGTTGAGGTACGGCATGAAATGATCATGGTGGTCTAAGATGAAGAGCTTGTTGTTCTTCAGCGCCTGCACAGGGTTTGTTATGAGAATTAATCCGATGATCTGGTTTTAGACAATTATCTGTGTCGAATCTTTCAGTTATATGCGCATGTGTTCAGTCCAGCATACATTCTGCACTGTGAGGCCTTCCAGGTTGTGCTGAATGTGAGCTTCGGTGATCTTGCTGGTATGGTCCCCATACTGACTTGGGTCCAGGGTACTTTTAGCAGGAAACTCCTGCGATAATGGAAGAGAGAATTTGTAAGGCTCTTTACTCTATTATAGGGGCAAGTATATTTGTTCATTCAAATGATGAAAGATGCTAACCCTCAGGCGTTTGATGATTACTGGGTTCACGCCTGCAAGTGTTTCTCTCGCAAACTCCTCATCAGTCCTCCAGGCAAACTTGAACTCTGGAGCCTGTTTCAATACATCTATTGTACACCAAAATTTAGGCCTGGTCATGATAACTAGTTTCCATTCAAACTCCGGAGCACAGAACATCACCAAGAGGTTCAGTTACCTGATTTGATGATATCTGGAAGGGGCATCTTTAGGGGGTCATCATGACTACCATCTGGCAGAAGACTTTTCAGGAACTCGGGGACCTTTTTCCTGAACTCTGCTACTAATGGACTGTTGGGTGCTTCTGGATCATGTTCATAAAGTCCTAGGATGTCTTCGAATGAATCAAACTCCTTCGGAGTATCATCGATGAAAGTCCGTAGTGTTGGAACAACAGCCTCAATGATTGCCTTCAGTGAGTAGCCAAGGAAATCCGACATCTTGAGATGCCCAAAGCGTTCATCACGTGGGACATAGATGTTTAGGTTCAGCAGAAAGAGCCTGCTCTCTGAATTTGGGTCTGGATAAAAGGTGGAGAAACAAAGGATTTCAGTAAATTTTCTGACATCTTGTATGGACTAACCTGTAGTGACTTGAACCTACCAGATTTTGTTGGGGCACGGCCAGTTCTGCAGCGACGGGGATATGGGTGTTCTTGGCTGCCACCAAGGATCGGCCGTGCATGGTCTTCACCCTTGTCTGGATCACCAAGGTCATTGTAGTAGTCATAACGGTAAACACGGTCATGGTCCTCGTATGGTCCAGGATTATCATCACCTCGAAGAATCTCGAGTTCATCTTGTCGATAAGGCACCAATGCCGCAGGCGTTTTGCTTGGCAGATAGGTCTGCAAAATAGGAATTGAGTGAGCTGACCTGTTTTTCTATAGCCTTGAACAAAAGTAGTGCTGGCAGAAGTTAACCATAGGCTGAGTAACTGATAGGTATGCTAATTTTCCACAAACGCTATGAGAGAAGAGCAAAAGCTATATTGACTTGTGTTCTAGCTAGTTTCTTTTTCTGCTGGGAGGATCTAGTGCGAAGATCAGTAAATGGGCATAATGAATATGCCACGATGGATCCTTTCAAAAAAGAAAACTTAATCAAGCAGGACAACTGCTGATATTTTAGTCATCAGCTACTAATTATAGGCAACTTGCTGTATAAATCCAAGGCAATTAGTAGAAGACTCGTTAGTCGCCTTGAATGGATGAGGTGAGCCAAATGCCTTATCATCTGTTGCTACAAGGACTACGTCTTCCGCATGGAAACCATCAGAGCCTTTTTCATACCGCTGCGACGTTGCTAAGACAATGTTAAACAGACAGTGTTACCACTTACCAATGCTACCAATGCACATGCATTTGGCGAAGTCCTATATAGTTTACATACAAATAGCTAGTGCTGCCAAAGCAGGCATATTCTACAGAAGACAGTAGCTAGTGTTTTTTTTTTTTTCAATCATACCTGTTGTGTGCAGATCTGGCAATGTTTGACATAACAAGGCCAAGCTCGCCAATTTGGCAGCTAAACCGGATCTACCTAACCATAGGGAATACTTATTAATAGAGGTAAATGGCGGAGTACTTATTCTACATCACGACTCTTTGCACTTTTCACTAGTCAATGCGTACAGGTAACATGGTACCTAATCCATACACAAGCATTTAAAAATGAAAAGTTGACCAGCATCCAGTCCATAGTCCACAACCAGACTCCAACGCAAACAAACTAGGATAGGTTTATCAGACGCAAATGCTTTTTTTTTCATTTTGGAAATTGGCTACTAGAGCAGAATTGTTTCACAGCAGCAAAAATGTAGGCCACGTTTTTCTCCTTTTTTAAGCACAGCAACCCTCGATAATCAGTGGCTCGCATATGTTAGTGGGTGAAGCCATCACCAATTATTGTAGCCCCGGTTGATGCTTGTGCCTTTTTTTTTCCGAGGACAGGGACAGGGCCCGTCCAACAGTTCTCGTGTGCACCAGCAGTTCCTGGTACGCATTTGTACATACAGATACAGTGCATCCGTGATGCAGCAGCAACGGGAACCAACAACGCGAGGTAGGAAGAGATGAAGAATTACTCACGTCGTTGGCGAAGAAGATGCGGTCCTTGGAGTAGAGCTTGTGGGGGTAGACCCAGGAGTTGGCGACGAAGACGACGGTGCCCTTGCCGGGGACGCCCTCGAGGGTGAGCGTCTTGAGGAAGAACTCGTCCTGCTGCATGTTCCGGACGAGGACGGCGCCCGGGATGCCCTGCGACTCGTCCCACTCGAAGTTCACCCGGAACACCGTCTCCCCGTCGGTCTTGGACTTGAGCGACACCACCGCCTCCTCCAGGTACGCCGCCTTCCCCAGCTTGCCCCGGCCCCCATTGCCTGAGATGACGGATCCATGGCAGCGAGATCTCGGTCGTCAGAACCCATCGTCGTCGCAACAAAAATCTAGACAAAGCGTCGCCTATAAATTCCAGCGAAGGGAGGGAAGACCCCGCATGGATTCGAGCTCGCGACAGGTCGTGCGGAAGCGGAGCAGATAACGTTGGACGATTGCCGCGGAAGGAACTGCGAATCTCCGTGTCGCGTTGCGCTGCTGTCTCGAACCCACACTAGTTAATGCGCCCTCTCCATCGCATCGCATCGCCTGGCATCGAATGCCCCCAACAACTCCGGGGTCCCCCCGCACCGCACCCGCAGGCCGCAGTGGCAGGTTCGAGCAGGCAGGCTGCTGAGTTCAAACTTGAGAAACGGCACGCCCTGCCACCTCCCACTCCCACCTATCCCTTTCTACGGGTTCCACCAACACTCCCCCTCCCTCACATAGACAAGTCCATTTCTGAGTTTGTTTTCAAGATATAAATCAGTTTTATTAACAACGCCTAGAAAACATTACTATATTACTGTTTGTTTTAAATTAAAAAAAATACTGTAAAAATGTTTCACACTAGAACAAAGTGGAAGGGGGGCAACCGAAGCGAAGAAGAGCGAAACGCACGAGCCGTACGTTTCGGGCACCGATCGCGCGGCCGGCGTCTCGGCCCAAGGGCCACCGGTGGGCAGGGCAGGGCGCGCTTACCGGGGTCGGCGGCGGTGGCGCTGACGAGCTGGAAGGCGACGCCGTTTTCCCAGCCGAGGATATGGTGGACGCCGTCGAGGAACGAGGCCGTGAAGTCGCGGACGCCGAGCGCCTCCTTGTTGACCAGCACCGCCTTGCCGCGGATCTTCCCCTCGCTCCACGCCTCCTTGTTCTTCCCCGTCAGCCGGTCCGCCACCCCGTGCCAGAACAACGACATGGCCGCCGCCGCTGCTCAGGCTCAGGGACGGGGAGGGAAGGCGAGGCGGGGCGCGGTGACCGCCCGCTGGATGGTTTGCCTGCTCGCTCGCTAGGCAGCCAAGCCAATGTGATGTCCCAGGCTGCCAGCAAACAAGGCGGGCAGGCGTATCGAAGCCGCCGCTGCCCCTTGCGCGTCGCGATATATAGATCCGCGGCCGCGGATGCTCGGGCTTAATGCTACAGTGCCTGCGGCTGCGAGCGTCGCCGTATTCGTTACTCCGAGCGTGGCCGTATTCGTTACTCCTCCTGCCCCCCTGCTCGCGATCGATGGAGGCGACGGCGACATGTACTTGGTTGTACATAGGGCAAAAGGGGAAAAAATGCGGGGACGGTATACGTCGTCGTCGACATAATAATTCATCCGTGTGGGGATCGTGCGGCTTATTGTAACAGACTACAGTAATGAGAAGAATTTAGGCTCATGGGGAGGGGGGAGAGAGAGAGAGAAGCATCACTGCATCAGGCTGACCCGGCAGTCCAGCCTCCGGTCCACAGTCTACGGCCACGCAGCGACGCACGCGCTGCAGGACCGACCGAGTAGGTGGCTCCCCAAAGCGCCGAGCGAAAACCGCGGGAACGAACGAGCAGCGGTTTGGGAAGACCGCGGGCTGCTTCCTTCGCCGGTCAACTCGGTCGTGTACCCCGCGAGTTCCGTACGGGAATGGCCCCGCGCGGCGGCGGCGCCACCAGCCTGCCCTGCGGGGCCAAGAAAGGAGTCGGTCGCCGGAGAGGCACGCTGGCACAGTACAGGCGACCATCGAGCGTACCACGGCCCGCGCGTGGCATGTCGCGTCCGTCTCAGCGTGGTACCAATCCGACTCGGTCGGACGAGGTCTCCTGGCTGTCACGGGAGAGGGTGGTACCAATTGCGCAGGGAGGCAGGGGACTGCGGGGTGACACGTACGGGCTTTTAATTGCTCCTGGTCCTTGGCTTCATGTTATTCCGTGCGGGACACCAGAACGGCATCGAACCAAGACGTGTGTTTGCGACTGTGTCATGCTTAACACAGGCACGTGCGAACGCTTCAGGCTTTGCGTTGATCGTTCCGGGGCCACGACCACAAGACGAGGTCCTCGTTGGGGTTGGGCCAGTAGCACATGATGATGATGATGGATTAATAAAACTGCCGCTGCGGTGCTACAAGATTCAGATCAAACTAACATCACCAACGACGGAAGCGTGCGTCGCGTTCTCTTCTAATAATCGGGGACGCGTACGCGCGAGAGATTAATTCCGATCCACGGGGTTTGTAATTACTGAAAGCCTTTGTGGTGACGGCGACCAAATCTTGGCTTGCAAACCAAGCCCGGAAATACGCGTGCGTGACATTACTTCGGGGGGATTTGAATTGAATGTCAGAATGCGAGAGACAAGATGGTGACGAATTTTCAGAGATTTGAGAATTATTCGCCTCGTCACGCACAGTAGATTTTTTCTGACGATTATATCGATGGATGCTGTTAATTCTAGTATATACGGAGCGAGTATACAGGTCCCTATCAAACACGTACTTATTCCTTCCTGTTCAACCAATCCCCTTTATCCAACCTAACCATATCGTATCGTAAGCACAAGCACAACTGGATCGTCAGTTTTGTACGTATGCGATTACTTATATTAACTGGATCGGCTGCTTGACCCGATCGAATTTATGCTAGGCTTGGAGAACCTGGCAGAGCTGCATCAGGTAAACAAGTTTGGGCTCACTAAGGCCATCCCCAACCCAGAACTAAAACTCATCTCTATAACACTATTCCTCTACTATTCTGACCATCCTTCTATATACAATAGCGCTACAGTGTCAAACAGTATTATGGACAACCATTTTACTTCTCCGTTGGGCTTAGTCTAACTCACGTATCTTATCATCCATATTTCAAACTCTATTTTAGTACCTCTGAGCTTAATTATTTGATGCCAACCAGCTCTAAATTGTACTATTCGGTGACAATTGAAAACGCACGGAGATAGGATCTACAATGCTTATAAACACTAAGATCGGTCGGGGAACAAAGAGAGCCCCTGTATGGGCTCTTTCGGCAAAACTCATTCTCCTTCGGAATTAAAAGAAATAGAAGAAAATTAAGTGAAAAATAAATTAGTTTTTTCTTCAACTCATTCTATTTCCTTCGAATCCCGATAAAAAAAAGGTTGATGCAAACAAGCGTAATTCTGAAATAAACACTCGCACGGGAGACTTGTACTAGCGCTGCATCATTGGGCGTCAGACGACAGCCATGCTATAGTAGTGGTACAGCAACGAAGCGTGAGACGACAGCCATCGCATGCATTTCTCGTTGGATCTGACGGGTGCGAGAAACATGCACGTTACCACACGTGAAATAAACACTCGCACGGGATGGCCCTCAGCATTGGGGCACGGATCTAATCATAGCCCTCACACTGTCCTCACAACAACTTCTCATTTCGTTATTTTATATTTGGCGAAAATTTATCTTCTGATGATTGCGGTGCACGCACACATGGCAAAACTTAAGCGGTTAGGCTGTCCCCAATGGGACTCTGTAAAATGGTTCTTCAAAACACTGTTTGGTATTGTTTAACATAAATGCTGCACTGTAGACAGAGAGATGGTAGTTAAAACAATGATAGGGAATGAGATTTGAAGAGTGTTGTTGGAGACGGTCTTATTCCTCATCACGCATATAAGCTCAGAGCTGAGCGATCACATTCACACGCACATGCTATGTAAATAAAAGAACACCGGATGAGACAAATTTGTGTATGGAAGTATGGACTGAAACCAATGAACATCACCAGCTGCATATACCTTGCGCCAGGCGACCGGCTAGAGACAACTCGTTTGAGATTAACTATGCATTATAAACAAAAAATCATGAGAAACGCAAGGCGCCAAAGGTTGACGGGATCATAAGTCAATTGCTAATGAGCGTGCGCCGCTTCATTATTAGCTAGGCTCTCAGAATGGATAGGCTAACCACTGGAAAGCGAAGTTTAGATGGACACCACGTACTAAAGCACAGGTTCGCCAAAAACGTGTGTAATAAACAAAACGAAATTAAATCGGAGCATCTGATCATTCCTGATGTTTCCAGGCCTAAAGCCATGCTCCTTTGTTTCTGTCGTCACAGTGGGCCAGCATCCAGCAAGCAGCTTCACCCACCACGATGCCGATCTCGCCCGGCCGGGGCCGGCCCTCCTCGCTTTGGAGACAAGCGCTGCAGGAATTCAGCGAATCATTTCGTTTAATTACATTTGAGAACGAACAAATGTAGTATATTACTGTAATGTAGGGGTACGCCGTATCTTGGTTATCGAAATATTTTGGATGTTCTTCATTCTTCGTTACGATCTCCCGACTCCCGTGATCTTACAGAGTGCTGTATTATAAAAGAGAATCTTCCGTGATGCTTAAAACTGATTGAAGCTGAAGCAGACAGCCAGTGGCTGGGGACTGTGGTCTCTCCCAGAAATGTGACGGCGCCTGATCTGCTTGCAGCGAGTGTGCTGGTTTCAGGCTTGCCGGGCTGCCGCCTGCCGGCCACTCCTGGAGTCCTGGTAAAGTGACTTGTACTAGCGCTCACTACACTGTGTCTATGCTCAAGGCCACGTCTCCTCCACGGCTCCACTGCACCTGGATAGCTCAAAAGCTCAACATCGCGAGCGGTTGCCGCTCTTTTTTTTAAAAAGGAGATTAACTCTGCTTTTAAGAAAGCAAATAAGGTTCAATTATATATCGCGAGCGATTGCCGCTCTCCGGATGCATATCTGCAGACCGCAGATACTCTTGATCTAGTGATCTCCTCTCATCCAATTATATCCAAAGCCCCGTCGGAGAGATATTTACGTGTGCAGTGTGTAGCTAATCGAAATTTCGCATGGCACATTTTTTTTTGTTCTGACGGAGGCATGGTACCTCTGCGCGCGTTTACATCCGCCATTAGGAGTTCCGACATAAGAGAACAGAGATCAATGATCAATCTCAAGCTGGCTTTTTTAATCAGATTATATAGTACTCAATAACTTCCTGCGTGGTGCATGCATGCGTCAATCGGGTACCTAGCTAGCCCACAGGTATCGCACGGTTGCACATAACACTTCTTTTTTCTTCGAAAGATTTCATACAGCAACTGGAGGTCAACAGTCGAAAGCATTCTGCATCGGCTAGTGTGACGCAGATGCCCCAACTGCCAGCACCTCTAATATATTTTGGGCGAGTTATTTCATTTGGAATGATCGATAGTTATTTCGTGTCACGCACACATAGTGATAGTGTTTTTCTTCTAGTTGGCAGTGAGAAAATTTGATGCTACATCAACTACGTACGAGGCTCTAAGTTTTTTTTTTTAGCCGAGGAAATCCATTTCTACTACTTTCGTAACAAAAATACATCAGGAAATCAGACATAAAAGACAAGAAACAGACAGACACAAAAGAGAAAGGCGCAAATAAGGTTCTTATTCCAGTTCCCCAGCACAATACAACCTCGGATCATTGATCTTTCTCGGATATTCATCCAGATAGTTGATTGACAGGAGTACGAGGCTTTAATTAACTATATTTCTTATATACGAACTGAGCTATTCAATTGGGTAGGTTATTTGCGGCGCAACTTGTCTATATATAGGTTTGAGCTCTCAGCTAAGTACAGGTGCTCCTTTTTTTTAATAACCAACATAAATGTAACATGTACGTGTTGTAAGATAATCAAGCAGACAATAGAAAAAAAAATTAAAAGGAAGAAGTCCTGATTGATTAGCATCATTCTTTTCTCGTTAAAATCAAAAAAAAGAAAGTAATAGATGGGTATGAATATAAAATGCGATGAAAAATAAAAAAAAAAGTAGATAAAATATTTTGCATCTCTGAGTTCAACGTGAAAAGTATACGTATGCCTTTCAGGTAAAAAAGATTTTTAAAAAACTCGCTTTTTTATTTTTTTTAATTTTTATAGCGTAGATTAAAATACAGGACACCTGCCCACTCGATAACGAGGGTGGATGTGATTCATAATTCAATGGCAACATTCACTTCACTTTAACACTCGTGTTATTTCCAATCACCACCAGCACGGCAGCACACACATACGCGAGTCGGTTTATCATCTCTTCATGCTTCTCCCGCCGCTCCGTCCGTACGCTTATTCACACGCCAGCTCGTAGGTTATCGCTTGCTCAGATGGAGACGCTGTTGGGGATGCCCTTGGCGGAGAGCCCGGCTGCGGCGCCTTCGTGGTCCGAGGTGTTGGGGTACATCAGCATGTAGGGGAACTCGGCGGGTCCCTTCCGGTTCTTCAGCTGCGGGTCGCTGTTGGCGGCGACCACCTGGCCCTCGATAGCCACCAGCTCGTCGGTGAAGTGCTGGAACGCCGCCAGGGCCTGGGCGTCGGAGGTCCACTCGGGCGTGTCGCGCTGGCCGAGGTACACCTCGTCGGAGGAGTGCTTGGACAGCACCTCGATGAGCGAGATGCCGATGATGGTCTGGATCTGGCTGGTGATGGTGTGGATGAAGGCCAGCTCCGGGTCGCGCTGCAGCTCCTGGTACGCGTCGCTGCCCGGCTCCGGCATCGGGCGCCGGCTCACGGTGGGGCGGTTCGGGAGGTACCCGGCGTACGCGTACTGCCCGAAGTTGACGGCGGCGTGCAGCGCCGACGCGGTCCAGATGATGGTGGTGCAGGCGGCGGCGAGCTCCGGCACGGCCTGCATGGCGGGCCACCAGGGCGCGTCCTTGAGGTCGCCGTGCCCGACCTCGCGCACCTCCGTCCACCACGCCTGCAGCTCCTCGTCGCCCCGCAGCGCGGCGTCGTCGGGGTAGTAGATGGCCAGGTACTCGCCCACCCACTGCTCGATGGCGCGCCAGACGGCCAGCCCGTCGTTCGCGTACGGGTAGTCCTGGATCAGCAGCCGCACCTTGGAGGGGCTGGACGGGTCGGCCACCGCCACGCCGCGCTTGATGAGGTCGGCGGGCAGGCCCTGCTCCGTGAAGTTCCAGGTCTTGTACACCGTGGAGGACATGGCCATGGCGTACTTGCCCGGGAACACGGTCAGCTCGAGGATGCCGCCGGCGTTGATGAGAAGCTGCCGCGCCAGCCCGTTGATGTTCATCGTGTCGCGGTAGTGCGGGTGCAGGAGCTTGTGCACCGGGTGCGTCACGCTCAGCTGCCGGTTCGTCGCGATCACGAACGGCTCCATCACGGCGTGCGTGTGCAGCCTGCAGTCCCGCGACGATTAGCAGCTACTAGTATGCAAGTAGTAGTAAATTACACCGAAAGAACGAACACAAGGTACGACACGTACCAGTGGCTGATGAGGTTGTGCCAGCCGGAGTCGTTGACGGCGACGTAGGCCTTGGCGAGCTGCCACACCCAGGCCTCGACGCCGCTGGGCGCCGGCGTGTAGACCTTGCTGGTGGCCGTGGTGAGGGCGCCGTCGACGTGCGGCTCGCTGAGCTCGATGGCGAGCGGGGACAGCGTGCCGTCGCCGCGCAGGAAGAAGAGCGTCCTGGTGGCGTAGATGAAGTTGCCCTGCAGGCTGTTGACGTCGACCAGGAAGGGCATGAGCCGGTCGTGGTGGTCCAGGATGTAGAGCCTGTTGCCGTCCAGCGCCTGCTGCACCGTGAGGCCCTCGAGGTTCTTCTCCACGTGCGCCGCCGTGATGGTGCTGGTCTGGTCGCCGTACTTGCTCGGATCCAGCGTGCTCTTAGGCGGGAATTCCTGCATGCATGCGTCGAACAGAGTACGTGTCTCGTTCGTCGTCAGGAGGCCAGGCACATTTAACATTGGCACATTGCAACAATGTAGTGTAGCTGGGGCTCACCGTGAGGCGCGCGATCACCATCGGGTTGAGGCCGGCGAGCACCTCCCGCGCGAACTCCTCGTCGGTCCTCCACGCATCGTTGTCCTCTGCTCCGCCGCCGCACAAGGACAAGGCGAGGCAACACACAGACAGTCTCTGTGTCAGAGCGTGCAGCCAGCCGGGCAGCAGGGACGTACTCGTACTCCTACCCCTACCTTTGATGATGTCCGGGATGGGCAGCTTGAACAGGTAGTCGCCGCCGGCGGGGAGGAGGTCCTTGACGAGCTCGAGCGGGAAGTTCTTGCGCATGTCGTCCAGCGCCTTGATCTTGGGCAGCTTGATGCCGCCCTCGTAGAGGTCGAGGATGTCCTGGAAGGAGTCGAACTCGCCGGGGGTGGTGTCCACGTACGTGCGCACCGCCGGCACGATGCCCTGCGCGATGGCCTTGAGCGAGTACCCCAGGAAGTCGGCCATCTTGAGGTGGCCGAACCGCTCGTCCCGCGGCACGTAGATCTGGTCCACCGGCGACAGCCGGCTCTCCGAGTTGGGGTCTGCGGCCAAGTAAGTCAACGTGACTGTTCAGTCAACTCAGAGACAGTGGCCCCCACACGATGTATGGATGGACCCCACGTGTCATGGGAACTAGCTAGGGAACGGGAGAACGACGAGGCACCGGTGGTAGTGGGCTTGCGGCCGGTGCGGCAGCGGCGCGGGTAGGGGTGGTCGGCGGAGCCGCCGAGGACGGGGCGCGGGTTGCCGTTGTCGGGGTCGCCGAGGTCGTTGTAGACGGCGTAGCGGTACACGCGGTCGTGCTCCTGGTAGGGGCCCTGCTGGTCGTCGCCGCGGAGGTTGCGGAGCTCGTCGTCGCGGTAGGGCTTGAGCGCCGCCGGCATCTGGCTCGGCAGGTACGTCTGCATGCGGCGGCGTGGGCGTCCGATCCGGCACAAGAGACAAAGAAATACTAGTTAAAAATAGGTGGCGGCTAAGGTTACGTACCGTCTCTGAATAGTTAAGCATATACTAGTACAAATGAGCTGCCAATAGATGATTGATACTACTGTACAGCGCTTGAGATCAATACACAACCTTTCTTTTCATTCGACGCGAAGGATTGACTTTGACTGACCAGCTCGGTCATCGGCTGTTTGAATTGGCTAAATCTGCAGCTGTTTTCTCCTCACGCAGAGACTGTAGCAACAGCCGCAGACACTGTAGCAACAGCCAAAGCCAGCCGAACGAGCTGATCGTCCCGACTTTTATCATCATCAATCATCTCGAAAGTAAACTTGAGTGCATTGGCATCAATCATCTTTTACTTTAAAAAGTTTTGTCGGGGCGATGAAACGAGGTTTGCTGCTGCTGCTGCTCACGTGAACTCACATGCCCTCCCCCTCTTTTATTACTATCTCTGTGTGATAAAAGATCATTCTAGTAGTCACTAGCCCTAGATTCTCACCTACCGTGGCAGTTGCACTAGTACCACTTCATTGAATTTTCTTCACCGTACCCATATCCTTATCTACACGTACGCCAATTGACGACAAGTGGGTGCATTATTTTTTTAAAGACACATTGATGTCTAAAAATGCGGCCACCTGATGATAAACCTGAGAAATTAACGGCGACACTTACATCGTTGGTGAAGAAGACGCGGTCGTATCGGTACTTGTCGACGGGGTAGACCCAGGAGTTGGCGACGAAGGTGACCTTGCCGCGGCCGGGCACGTCGTCGAGCGTGATGGTCTTGAGCAAGAACTCGTCGGTGTGGTAGTTCTTGACGATGACGGCCCCCGGCACGCCCAGCGTCTCCACATCCCAGTCGAACGTCACGCTGAACTTGGACTCGCCGGCCGTCGTCAGCGACGCCAGGCTCCCCGTCAGCCACTGCTCCAGCTTCGCCTCCGCGCCGACCCGGCCGCGGTTGCCGTTGTCTGCAGTGCAGGCACGCGCGGTGGCTCGTGAGACAGAGTCGAGAATACTCGAGTGCATGTCAGCATGTGTGCGCAGCAATTCAATTCAAAGGTAAAAGTGTTTTCGTGGTCTCTTGATCTTTCTTCTTTTTTGGGGGGTTTCTGATGAGTTCTTTTTTTGTTTTGTCGCAAGCTAGCGAGCATCTGGTGCTCGCAGCAGCACCCACCACCGAGGCAGCAAGGCTAGCTAGTATATGTCTTTTTCTCGCTGTTGGCTATTGCTCTCGATTCTTTCCATGTCCCATCAGAGACGACCGAGGGCCGAGGCAAAGCTTGCCCACTGCCATGGATGGCCGCCCAAAAAGCAAATATAGCGCTTGCTCTAATGCTTTGTACAGTAGTACTATGAGAAAAAGAAAAAGAAAAAAAGGTCGATCAGGGGCGAAGAACGGAAGAGGTGCCGTCGCCGGCGGGCGGGCGGTGCTCACCGGCGTCGACGAGGGTGGAGCTGATGAGCTGGCAGGTGACCGGCTTGCCGAGGAACTCGCTGAGGCCGTCGAAGATGGTGGCGCCGAAGTCGTTGAGGTCGAGGACGTTCTTGCGCATGAGCACCACCGTGCCCTTGAGCTGCGCGGGCTTGTTCGCCCCCGTCAGCCCGCCGATGATCCCGCCCAGCATCTTCACCTGGTTCACCACCACCCCGACTCCAACGAGCTGATGCCGCCTGCCGCGCCCTGTGTTTTTGCAGTGGTGTTCAGGCGTTGGTGGCGTTTGTGCCTTGTGTGGGAGTAGCTGTGTGTGAGAGGGCCGAGGGCGAGCCCGGGCCCCGGGGGGTTTTATAGCCGATGGAGAGGCGAGCTGGGAGCCTGGAAAACGTGGCGCGGCCACCGCTACAGCGACGTGCCCGTCCTTGTGCTTGTGCGTGGGACGCTGCAGGTACACCATCACACGGTTTTATTTTTTTTTTCATTTATTACCATGAGGTACTGTAGACGGCTAGCGTGTGTGCAAAAGCGTAATTAAATGCGGTGCCATCTATCATTGGGCCGGGGAAGTGAATGGTGTGGGAGGTGCCTGCGTGTACCGGCGCCATCGGCCCCGGCCCTTCCGCTCTAGCGAGGGCGACGCCCGCCGCAGGCTGTCCGTGCGCGCGCGCGGGGACGCGGCAGGGCGGGCGGTCGCTTGTGTGCATGTGCGGCGCCGGCGCGCGAGCCGCTGGCCGGCCGCGAGAAGCGAGATCGGCGAAGGACGCCCCATGGCCGGTGTACCACTGGATTGGATGATTGGACCATGCGGGGACGCGTCAGACTCTGAGCGTCGGCTTATTGTCAAAGAAAAGCTAGAAGACCTTCCATCATCTGGCTTCTCCACTTCTAGCGGCGCAGCCCCGCCTCCTCCTCCTCTCCCAGCGGCGCGGCCCCGCACTCCTAGCTCCTCCTTCTCTGACGGCGCGCACCCGCGCTCCTCCTCCCCTGGCGGCGCGGTCCCAGCTCCTCCTCCCCTAGCAGCGCGCCGGTGCAGACGCCTTTTTCCGTGGCGGTGCGGCCCCGCGGCCCCGTGCGACCGCCTTCTCCTTCTCGGCGGCGCGGCCCGGCGCGTCCATTGAAGCCGGGGCCGATGGTGGCGCAACGGAGGCCGGCAAGAAAGGGGCGCGCGCGTGGATCTGGCGGTGGGGATGGGTAGGCGGAGTTACTCTGTAATTACAGTGTAATTCTGGCCATACATTCAAGATTCAATGCCAAAAATTCAGATCTTGAAAATCATTTCAACACCTTGTTGATGTATAGAAAGGCTATATTATTATCCTACTACTGATTTTACTTCTCGACTTTTTAACCGTTACCTATTAGATTTGGCTAAGTCATGTAAAGGTTGATCTCTCCGAACCGGAGCGTCTTTCCAGGAAACAGATACATTTTGGAGAGTGTAGTGGTGCCTCATGAGGTAGTTCATAGTGTACATAAGAAAAGGGAGTCTGGCTTAATTTTGAGGTTAGATTATAAAAAGATTATGACAGGGTTAGTTGGGATTTCCTATATTTAAGCTCCGGAGGTTTTATCGAAGTTTGGATTTCTTGGATAAAAAATCTACTAGTGGTTGGGGGGTCTATTGAGGTAGTTTTAAATGGGGAAGATAGTGCCTTTTCCAAATTAGGTAAAGGTAGTTCTAATATGTAGCTGATATTTTAACTAGAATGATGCTAAAGGCATCTAGAGCAAAGTTGGTGTGGAGGCTTATGTCTGATTTATTTCAAGGGAGAGGGGATTTTATCGTTACAATATGCAGATGTTATAATTTTATTCTTCAGTTAGAGGAAGATCATTTGGTTAATTTGAAATGTACCCAGTCCGGTTTGAGAGAATTTCTGGTATGTAGATCAATTTTCATAAAAGTGAGACAGTGGAATGCTGAGACAATGGCTCATGATATTTCCCTTTTATTTGAGTGCACTTTAGGAGACTTTTCTCTTAGACTTAGATATTTCTCTAGTGACTAAGCAAATGTGGAAGGTTGTTTCTGAGGTGCTAGAGGTATGAGTTGCTAGAGGTAGAAGTAGGGAGGATTTTGAATCTATAGAAAGGCTATGGCTTCAATAAAATGTTCTTGGTTCATAATATGATTTGCTCGGCATCTTTACAGGGGGGTTTGGAAATTAAAAAATAATCTCTGTTTTCAGTTTGGTTTATGGTAGAACATGGAGACCCTTTTGTTGATGATATGGAGACTAGCACAAAACTGGTTGTTGCTATGTCTAGAAGGCAAGAGGCAGGAGCTTTGCTGTTGGCTAGAAAAAGACATGGGTGGAAGTGATTATGTTGTAAAGGGGTTTGCTCTCTCAAGACTAAAGATCTAGTGTGATCTGGTCATCTGGAAAAAATTTAAAGTGGTGCAAGCTATAGTTAGGTAATCCTGGTAGCCTTCTTAGTTTGTTAATCTCCTTTTTTTTGATTTGGGAGAGTAAGTAGAATTTTGAATTGCACACTATCTCTAATTCTATGAATGTTGTAAATGGTGATTGGTGGTCTTTTGACATGGTTAAAAGTCAAAGATGTGCGGCCCTATAATTCAAAAAATCTTATTCTTTGACTTTTCGTTTTTCTTGGTGTGTTCATAAAATGAGAACACATATGTACGACTGTATGTATGATGGCATTGTATTTAGGGGTGGTGAATGGTTCTCAAATTTTGCCTAGACATTTTAATAGTCGTTTTTTGAGTTAAAAATCAGTAAGGGCTCATTTGGATTGTGAAGAGAAATATTTGGGTCACGAACCATTGCGATCCATAACTATACTACTGTGTTATTGTCGTCCAATGTAAATAATCTTGTATTTAGGGTTATCAAGAAAAAATGTTGGACCGGGACGTATGACTAGAGGGGGGGGAATAGAAGCACTTGAAAACTCAAACTCAAACCTCCACGGTGCAAACTGAAACTACACCCACAACCAAGCTAGACACCGTCCACTGAGAGGATATGTATCTAAATCACAACACGTGATTGGTACTGTTCACTGAACAGATACATATCAAACACAAAGTGGAAGCACACACTCAAAAGCATAGGACAAATGACACAAAACGAACCATCTTCAAAAGACAACAGATTTCAGCCACACAGGACTGAAAAAAAATTGCCAAAATCCTTCAAGCAAAGGTCTAAACTACCCCAAAAATAACCACACCCTTATAGAACAACTTAGAACCACTTCTGAAAAATTCAGATCAAAAGTAGAAGGTCTATACCGTCAGACCATCTGATGATTGGAGCATCGGACCGTATGATGTTCACAGACCGACACCCTGAAAATTTGAACAAAAACCCTACCAAACCAGCTCTAAAAATTATGTAATTTTTATTAAAGGACCTAGGAAACAACTCCACAAAATTACAGCTCAATTGGACAAGAAACAAACATCCAACAACCATCAGACCGTCCGATGGTCAAAAACAATCAGACCTAACCCAAAAGAAAAATACCAAGATCAGGTCAAAACAACTCCAAAAATTATGAAAATTTTATGAGAGCTTTATGATTTATAGGACGAGCTCCACAAAACTTCAGCCCAAATTTTGAATGTTTCACCCCTGAACCAAACAAGGCTCGAAGACGGACAGAACCAGCAGGAAAACTGGATAGCAGAAAACCTCACACAAAAACGATGCAAAACTTGCCCAAATAAACTCCAAACTTCACCAAATTTTGTAGAAACCTAGTTTAACCCATGGAAAAGATTTTCTCAAAAGATCAAGACTAAAGGCTCAAGATTTCTGCATGGATCTTACTCTCCCCAGAGTGAAGCTCACTAGGCAAGAAAGAATAAGGGGATGCTCGTGGATCCAATGGATTTGGCACTTGGCCTATAGATTCATCACGTCCTTGCTGCCTTAATACACTGCTAAACAAAGGGGCTAGACCATGGCAAACATAACAGCACCAAAAGCCATGAATTTCGCCCAAAAACCAAAGGAAATGGGGAGGGGAAGAACACAAGAGAGCATAAGATTGGGATGAAACTTTTCTTTGATTACTCACTTGTAGATCCGGTTACAAGCCACTCCACGCAACCAAAACGTGGATGACGAAAAGCCCAAGCACAAGGGCCACTCTCCTCTCCCTAAACCCTAGCCTAACTCTCACAAGACACAAATGAGAGAACCTCTCCAAAGGGGCTAGAGAGATGGCTGCCTACAGCCCATGTCTACTTATATAGGCATTTGGCTTTTGACCAAAGTGCCCTTACATGAAGCGCACACACCCAAAACACCCGAAGGGCACAACCGTCCAACTTAGCCTTCCTCGCATCGAACAGCCACCCCGTCCTGTTGACTTTGCTTTGGATCGACACAAGCATCGCAATGGTGCCACATGTCCGCCAACTTGAGGTCCACCAGTTGTGTGCATGACGGAGCACACCGCCCGTCATAGCTGCGGTTTTGGGAAAACCGCCAAACCGGCAATAGATGATGGTTTTGAGGAAAACTACCACACCCTTTGGTCGATTTGGGTGGTGGTTTTAAGCCGAAACCGCCAAAGCCTCTCTCGCACGCCTCCGCACCATGCACTCGGATTGAAGCACCACGATCACGCCCAGCTTCCCCGTCCATCGGGGTTGCCTCATAGTCCATCGGAGGTCTTACACCTCCATCGCTATTTTGCCCCTCCGTGTACCAAACTCCCATGGCCGACCGTCGCCGAGCTTTGCCTCTAGTCCATCGGAGGATTTTTGCCTGAGTCCATCCGGGACTTTCTCATCCATGACCTCCAGTCCATCGGAGGGCTTTGGCTCGTGCTCTCACACTCCACGTGCCAGGGTTGGATCATCACAACCCCGCACGACATCTCCAGTCCATCGGAATAGCCTCACAGTCCTGTTGGCGCCAAGATTCAGCCGACCCTGGTTTCCCGCAGCAATAAGTCCATCGGAGAGCTTACTCAGTCGTCGACCACCGCCCATCCGTGTACCTACACACGTAAGCCAAGAGACACAAGGTGGAACCGTGATACATACACACACCACCGCAAACACAACGCCGACTCACACACACTGAATAGCCGAAGCAAATTAAGCACACACACTAAAGGCGGCTAAACAGCAAAACCCCACCACCATCCCGACAATGCTCTCATCACACACAAAGTGAGGTCAAGGCACATATCACTTGACACTCAACACACAAATGGGGCTTGACCTCTCAAAAAACTTAATTAGTGGTGAAGACTTAAGGGATAATCCACCATGGCTCCCAAGACTTAGAAATACATTATTTGAGTTTAAAGGTGTATGTAATATTCCATAAAATGGCGAGCACCACCCATAAATTTTGCTCCAAAGTCAGATAGTGTTCCCCTGCTACGTATAGAACCCTCGCTTTCTTTTCAAGATCGCCTAGACAGCCTGCTTATCGATCGGATTCAAAGTCGTTGCCGCCATTCTGCCGGTATTAATTATATTATTCCCCGTTTCTATTTGCCATTAGCAGCCATTTTATTATATATATATATATATATATATATATATTCTACAGCAAATATAATACTCGTAGCGTACTACTAGTAGTAGTGTGATATACGTATGTTACTTCTTTTAACTTGATAAATCCGTTGGATACCAGTATACTCAGAAGCCTGTCTTTTAGAACAAATTAAAAGCTGAGTACTGCATGCAATGTGAATTGAGTATTAGACAGTTGAAACACGGGCGTTTACTCTTCTTTTTTGCACGAGGCGTACTAGTACTCGATGCCACTACTGTACTGAATATCAGAGCACAAATTGGCAATCTCCTAGTACAGTAGTATATATTATTATATGGTTTTCTGTTCTCAATAATCAGTTTCGTAGGGGCGCTTCCGGCGCTTGGATATCTTTTCCTCCGCCGGCCGCGCCAGCTTAGCGTGAAAGCTCCGGCTGTACTATATGAAATGGTTGTGATGTTACCATACCCAGCACGCCATGCACAACTACGAGCTGGACGACGACGACTCGACAAGGGGAAGGGGGTTAGGCTGAACCAAGCGATTTCCTATCTCACATCCCCTATCACTATTCTAACTAATCATTCCTCTAGCTACAGTGCAGAACAGTACCGTAATAGTATGTAACAGTATTTAGGGGATCCCATATAGAAAATTCCTTAGGTTCAGCCTTAGACCGTGCATATAATCATACGAGTGGGTTTAATAAAATGCACAACGTACTTTTGCACAAGCCGCTGTCCACGGCCTTATCTCGATTTGCATCAGATGTGATGGTGCCATCTGCCATGCATGCATGTATGGTGGCACAAGTCTGGTAGATAATTTCACAGATCATATCCATGCGTGACGATGCATGCATGCCTAGCTTAGCGTTCTGAATTTTCGGTATGATAAATTTTGTATGTGTGGGTCAGAGCGAGTCACGCTCTTCCGCATGCACTCCGTACTCCGCAGGAGTGTGGGCAAACAAGCCAACAAGCTAGATCGCCGGCCATGTGCCCGCTAGGCTGCCTCTAGAGTACAGTAGTATCCATATTTACAACCATTTGTATCATCAGTTGTGAGAGTTTCGATGTGACCTTTCATAAAGAAATAAGCCTTGCTAGGAATGAATGCTGGTCCCCAGCTGATAGATTGCCAAACATCTTAATTTTTCGCATATACACATATACTCCACCTTTTATATCGTTTATGATTATATCAGCGGTACCTGTACCTATCGTCACACGAGAGCGATATATATGGACTTGTGAAAGTGAAGTCAAAGGTGCACAATTACGTGGCTGTCAGGCGCTTGCCAGCCCTTTTAATACCCCTTTTGTCACTAAACCACGTTCTATCACTAGCTACCTACCACGTACGACCACCATCATAATTAACGTTGTTTGACTTGGCGTGTTGGTCTATATATAAGCAATGTTTGTCTAAACGTGCCTCGAGGATATGTTAGTTGGAAGCCAGCGTGAATATGTAGATATATAGTCACATACTATGTGATTAGACATTTAGACCTTCTAGATGATAATCAGTCTAGATTATAGCTACTTGCGAAGATAATAGTCTAACGTATAATAATGTCTAAGGCTAACTCCAACGGTATACTCATTTCGAGCATCCTGATACCGTTTGATATTGTTGTGACATTGTAGACACAGTAGAGTACTTTGAATTGAGGAACGTGAATAAGTATTGGAGATAGGCTAAAAGAATGATGTTTATAAGAGTATAGAGTATAGAGTATAGACAGATGTTATTAACACCGTGCCTAAAACTCGAGTAAAATAGGCTTAATTTAGAAGTACGTCGTCCCAAAAGTTTGTCATGCTACTATTCCCCCTGACTACTTGACAGACCAAAAATACTGGAGTAGTTCAAAATGAACAGGAATCCGGTCGGAACCTAGCATCAATAATAAATGCGATTTATATGGTGTGCCACGTATGCTAGTAACGATGAAATGGAGGAATAAACCAAGTTTGTACGAGGCGCCATATTGGGTAGAACCAGCTAGTAGATAAGGCAGAAGGTAAGAAATGACAATAAATTGAAATAAAAATAGTAAACCTTCTCTCAAACTTGGAAGAAATTATTGTCCTAGAGAAAGAGACGTTTTTTCGATAAAGGACGCTAGCTTTATTAATCTTAGACAATTACATCAAGAAAATACAAGAGTACTAAAATTACTCCCGATCTCTACACACTAATATGTACACAGCCAAAAAAAACAAGAGAAACAGACTCTAACATCTCAAAACGAGCTATCACACACAAACTAGTCTAGTCATCAACTAAACCAAACAAAGCTAGAACCATGCCTCTTATGAGTTGTGAGGCAATCATGAAAGGGAAATTTTACATGGTCCTTGGCCTGGAGCCTCTACACAACAGGCCACCGCTGCGTCTTTTAATTTCTCCTGGTGAAAGGAAGCAACAAAAAACACACAAGGATGTCTAACCTAAATCTTATTGGATTTACATGCACGGCGGACAAAAAATCGCGTTTGGTGATGCGCAAACATTGGCCCTCGATTAATAATTTGAATAATCTTCTTTATAAACAATGTTTGTTTCCCACGTGTGGTGAAAGTGCGAGGCAGCGAGGGGTACGAACGATCGACGGCTAGCTATATTATTTTATTTTATCAGAAAAATACTCGACGCCATTTTTGACGTACGTAGCAGACACGTGCTCGAAAAGGGAGTAACTAAGTTTTTTTTGGGCGAGGAAAGGGAGAACCTAAGTTGGTACTTTTTTTTTAACGTAATGGCAGTAACGCTGTCTTTCAATTAAGAAGATGAATTGATCCAGTTTTTAAGGAAAATCGGGCCGAAAAACCTTCACACAACGGGCGGTTGGATTTGGTCATCAACGCGCGCCGCACAACTCTCACACCCCACACAAAACACGACGGCGTTAACCTGCAGAACAACAGAAGTCATCGGTGCCGAGCATTACCACGAGGCAAGCAGCTCCGACTTCCTCCACTGAACTAACACCCCACACAGAAACACGTCGGCCGAACCCCGCAGTCCGGTGCCAGTCATCGTTGCCGAACATTGCCATGAGGCAAGCAGCTTCGACTTCCTCCACCGGACCTCCATCCTCTGCCACTAACCAACAACAGCCAAAGGAGCGCAAAGAGTGTCATCGTTGCCGAGCTAGGTTACACCCCAACAACGTAGCAGCTCCGACTTCACCCTAGCGCCCGCCTCTAAGAAAGCCAAGCACCACCAACAGGAGATCTGATCCCACTGCGAGCTCCAGCCAGAACCTCCAAGGCAACCGCACCAATACACAACGAGCACCTTCCCACCTAGATCGGAGAACTGCAGCTCGGCATCGTTGCCCAGCTTCACCGCCCCTTCAGTGAGCAGCTTCGACTTCGACCGAAGAACTCAGGCCGACGGGGAGCAGTGCCCGTGAGGTAGGCACCGAACCGAAGAAGCATGACCGTGAAGGCCCAGACAGCAGAAGCCGATCGCCGCCAAGGCACCGTGGGGCTCCAAAGCAACGCCTCCAAGGAGGAAAACGACGTCGCACGCCGTCGCCGCTAGCCCAGGCAGACCTAGGCAGGGTTTCCCTGGAGAATCCCCACGGTGAGGGGAGGGTGCAACAACGACGCTCCCAAGGAAGAATGCGACACCTCTGGCGCCGCTGTCGCCGGCTCTGGCAGTAGCCAGCCCTAGCTTTCGCCCAGCACCCCACCACACAGTGCGGCCACCACTTGGAGGCTGCGGCAGAGGACCCGACCTAGAAGTGCAGTGGGAAAGGCCGACGAGCAACCTTGGCCAGGCTACACGAGCTCCCGGGGCGGAACCGAGGAAGAAGGGCTAGGGTCGGCTGACCTGGTGCTGCACCACCGGATCCGACCGCCCGTAGCCCCAGCAGACGCCACAGACGAAGAGAACCCACGCGGAGGCGGCAAGCCCGAGTACACAGGGAGAAGCCCCCACCCGAGCCGCCACCACCACGGCACCGAGGAAGGAGGGCTGGGCCGGCAGATCTGGTGCATACCACCAGATCCGCCCACCAGCAGCCTTCAGCCGCCGACACCGAGGAGGCCCTAGGCGGGAGAGGCAGCCCCGAGCGCCCGGGGACGAAGCCCGAGCCGACGCCGGCATGGGACCCCCACACAGGGGTGAAGGGCCCGAGCCCGCGCGGTGGGGACACCGGATTTGCGCCTGACGGCGCCGGAACCGGCCGCCGGAGGAGCACTGGCGACGCTAGGGCCGCGGGGGTCCCGTGCCCAGGAGAGAGGGGAGAGGACATGGGAGAGGAGAAGGAGAGGGCGCCCTGCCGCCGCCTTCCTCGCACCGGCGCGGGCCTCCCGGACACGTGCTCGGGCGGCGGCAAGAAGGTGGAGGCCGGCGGCGGGTGGCGGGTGGCCAGTGGGGCGGCGCAGGGGTTCCGCCCGTGTCGCAATATCAAACGGTATCAGGATGCTCGAAATGAGTATACCGTTGGAGTTAGCCTTAGACATTATTATACGTTAGACTATTATCTTCACAAGTAGCTATAATCTAGACTGATTATCATCTAGGTACTCCGATAGTTGGCCGGGTGTAAAGTGTAAAATACGAAACTGAATATTGTACGTGTTATCATAGTACACAGGTTCATAGACAGCGTGCGGTGCGCGGGGAGCCATATGGATAGTTGCATATGGAAAGTTAAAAAACATATTACCTCCATTAAAATACGTCAAAAAAATAAAACGGAGAGAGTATACTCATTTATGCGCAATTGCGTATGTAGGACAGCCGAGAGCCGATTTTGCATTTAATTTGTGGTCGACAATTGCCCACATGCGACTCGAGGGGTTGTAGCATACAAGGCGATTGACGTGGGCTAATCCACCAGTTCATCGAAAGTGCGAGCACCGGGCGGCGGATTCATTTGCTGTCAATGTCAATTGCCTTATCGCTAGACCTAGCCCGTTTGCATTTTTTCACGTGACGCATCCACTGCACCTTGGCCCCGGCCACGTCATTCCACCAGGATATGCTCGTGTGTGAGAGGGAGAGTGACACGCTCGTCTAGTTGTTTCTGTTCCTTACTTGGGACTTGGAAGTGGCTTGGCTATATATGGCGTGAACGAAGTAGCTGGGCTGACTAGGTAGCTCCTCCGTCTGTCATAAAAGGTAAGTTCCTTGGGTTAGCAAGCTACTGTATGTAGGACAGTAGGAGCAACGGGATGGCCAAGTCGTTGGCCTACTGAAATTTACAGTCATATATTTAACTTCGCCAACTGATGATTCTATGACCGTTTTACCGTTTAAAAAAGATGAACTGCACATTAGCCGCCGCTGAATCGAGGCCTTGTCAGCCTTGCCGTCACACAGATCTCGCTTGATCCGTACAGATCTGCAACAACTTTCAGAGTGTAGTATCTTTACCATCGAGACAAGCTTGACAGGTGACTTACAGACAAGAATAAGCTCACAAATGGCGAATGGAACCATCTTTATTTCTTTCATTTCTCCACATGAGATAATCCGATAGACATACATAATGGATTTTGCCAACGCCATCCATTATTGTAACACATATATATGTGTTCATTAGACTGAAGTTCAGATTATATTTACAATGGTTCGGATTGTACAATACACTGCAGGGGGCAACCCAACTCAGAATAGCCTGTTCAAGGAGGACGCAAGTCGCGACCATCAGATGACCACCATCGTCAAGCACCATGATCTCAACAGACTCCATTGTTTCAGCAATCTACCGACCTGCGCGTTGCTGCTCCCACCTCAAGTCCTCGGAGTACTCCATCATGGCAGCCCTTGGATCGCCTTCTGACACAGATAAGTAGTACGCAGCAGTCCCGTCATCGACGTGCAGGCTCCGCCTCACCGACTCAAGAATCCTTCTGCTTCGCCTCTCCATGGAGACAATGTTTGCCAGGGATTCAGTTTTGCCACCTGGACGACCCTCGGGGTAAAATACTGCGACCTCTCTCTTTGCGTTATGGTCCATTTCGATGTAGCAGGCGCTGCCTAACAGGATTTCTGGATTGCTGATCGGTATAAGAAGCCTCTCCCTTGAGTGGATGCCATGATCACTCATCATATTGTTGAACCGTTTGATGTCAGTTACCTGCATATGCAATTCAACACGACAACACGCATGAAGTTGCAGTATCGTGAAGTCCAGAAAACTGTTACAATTTTTTGGTAGGGGAAATGGTTTTTATTACATTATCATCATTAAAAGTGGTAGTCCAGTAACATGGCTAATAATCCTGCAATAGTAGGTAATAAAGTGTCCATGCTTCCAATAGTGCAGTGCATCTGATAAACATTCTCTTATGCCTATCATTATCAAACCAACACAATCCCAGGCATAAGCATGTGGCAATTGCAGCCAGACCATGATAACTGAAACACCAGCAGCAGTAGAGCAAAAAAGAGATATTTCAAGACTCGCCATTGCTCTTCTAACATGAAAATATATGTTATAATATAACGCATAGAGCTCATAAAACTTTATCAGGGCAGTATTTTATGAAAACTCTTGCCTTGTACAAACAAATTATAACAACAGGATGCCAGGAGCCAGCTACATAGCATGCTGCATCTGACCTCACTGTTGAGAGATCGACTTCGTTTAAGATTTTCCGGTATTGGATAAAAATTCTTGTTTCAAAAGCTTTTAATTGTTTGAATAGCAGTCAATTTCAACAAGGTGACTATGCAATAAATCGATAGTTGGCCTGCATCCCAGTTGTTGGATTGACAACATAATGCGCTGGTGGTCTGCATCTCAATCCGGTTGAGCAACTGAGCTGAGCCAATACCAAAAGTGGTAGCATCAATGTGAGGCACTTACTCACAAACTGCAGATAGCGTTAATGAGAAGGTGACAGGCTGATAGCAGGCCTAAGTTACTACCAGAAACTCATTGCGCTAGCTTCACATGCTGTGACAGTCACACAGTATACAACTATAAGTGCAATTCTTAATGGTTGCAAGTAATGATGCTCAATCCCCAGGCAGCAGGCAGAAACTTTCCTGGTCTAATAATCCTAGTTATTTAAGTAATGACATTACATTGAGACTAAAAACCACCACCTTCCACACCAAGAATAGTCTATTTGCCATCCCAGCTCACCAACACCACTAGCAATGCCATAGCGAACTTCCCCTGCACCAACTCCATTGCTTCGTTCCTCTCAATGAAGCATGGTATGTTTTATATACCACATCAAACTCCTGCCCACTACTGCCATACCATCAATTCCCAGTTGGAGCACCTCTTCATTTTCTTCAAAGGGTGTGTTAATGATAGCTTGAGAAACAATGTACTCAGCACGAGCGCTCGGCTTCACTAGTCTCAAGAAGGCATCAAACGACGGATCTCAAACTACACAAAGTATTTGCAATTTGATGATTGTTCTTACATACTTTGTGCACCTACGCATTATTAACAGATTGTGCATGTCCTTTTTAGATTGCTTGTTCAACAACAACTGATGACCAACTGGCGATTAATTTTGACTAGCTCCGTCTTCAGACAACCTCGCATCACTGGTGTTGCACTCCAGAATCCAGATTATCTACTTCCTATACTACGAAGTATGTCATGTTCCGTCTGAATTGATGCATCATGCTGCCACGGAGTAATTAGGACTGGGAACGACAATATATTTTTATGATCAGGCGCTCAAACAGAATACTTACGGTCGATCAAAATCAGATCCATGTGAGGATTATAGGCGATTAGGCAATTAGATATCACCTCAGCAGATTATATGCGATTAGACAAATTTGATATCACCTCAGCAAACAAAAGATATTAGACATCATCATTCGGAACGTAGAGCGCGCGCGGTGCAGAACACGCACCTGCACGGAGTACTTGAGAGCAACGCCGGGTACGGTATCCCCGCGGCGGACGGCATGCGACAGCGCGAATCTCCCCAGGGAGGCGGTCCGCCAGAAGGCCCCCGTCGCTGGCTCGCCGACGACGCGTCGCACGCCCCACGGAGCGCAGAAGGCTGCCTCGAGCACGGCACGGTCGGAGGCCACCGCGCGCCACGCGCGGCAGACGCAGGCGGACCGTGCGACGTCGATCGGCGGCAGCCTCTGCAGCACGGCGCGAAGCAGGTCGGCCGGGAGGCGCGCGTCCATCGAATTCGAGCCCGCGGCCGGATCGGGCTCGGGGCTCCGCGGATCGCCGGGGGAGGAGGCGTCGGGACCCCCGGCTGCGCCGTGTTCCCCGTGCGAGGCCATGGCGTCGGGTGCCTGGTGGGGACGAAGGCCGAAGAGAGACTCGCGCTGTGGCTGGCGTTGGGGCCGCGTGGATGGAAATGGTACACTCTAGAGTCTAGACCCGACTGCTTTCACGTCTGGCCGCCGATCAATACTGTCTAGCTCCATTTCTTAACTTTTAATCTATATGTTACTTATAAGGAAAAAATACTGTCTAGCTCCATCGTCGTCATAGCAGTCAAAGCGCATCAGGAACCCTATCGACCAGGCAGGAAGATAATGCCTACTCTAGTGCTCAGTTTTTCCACAAAGCGGATCAACCATTTTCAACAAAAAGAAAAAAAGATTTATGGATACAAGTTTTCTGTTAACATGAGTGCTGATTTTGATGTTTATTTGGTTGATTTCCCTGGCGCGCAAGCAGATTTTGGCTGGAAAGTTTGAGTCGTGCTCCCACAAGAAGGCGGTGGTGGCTGCCATCTCCACACTCGTGCGTCTGGGCGGTGGCGGTGGTCGTGTCCATGAAGTTCTTCAGGGAGAGGCTGAGGGCGGCATCCAAGGTAGGGAGGGGATGACATGTTGTGATTGATGGGAGTATTATTTAAAGAACCTTTTGCAATTGCCAAGCAATAAAGCCCTCTTTAAAATGGAGAAAAAAATTCTCCATCCTAATTTTTCCTATGAAATTGATTTATTTCCTGTGAAATTCCTGCACAATTTCAGTAAAAATCTTGCGTCCCAAAAGAGGCCAAGCATCTTATACATAACGTTCATACAGGCCATCAAGGCGCCTTGAAAATCTATCATTGTGTACCTCAGTTGACAGGTGTCCAGACAACCAAATCGGCAAGTGAACTTCGGTGCCTTCAATGTCGAGCGTTTGGGATCAAGTGGGAGGTTCCACCAGGCGTCCGTGTGCTGACGCTTCAGGTTCAGGCTACATTACATTACAATCCAACCAAATGACATTTCCAGGATTTTTGGCCAATCTTTAGCTGACAAAATCACAGTAAAATTAGACCCATAGCAACCATCAGCTTTGTTCCAAAGTGTGGTCATCTGACATCTTTTGTGATTATGTATTTCAACAACCATCACTATTTTGAACTAACAAATGATCCTGCCCGTGTTCAAAAACTGAAATAAAGGCTTTTGAGGAAAAACAAATAGCTCACTATGACCAAAAGGCTACTTATAAATTATAACAATTGAAATGCACAGAAAAAAAATCTTCCATGCTATGTTAGTGTATTGAGAAACATCTCTAGGATTTCTTAATAATCTCTATGATTAACCAGGTGGACAATAAGATGCATCAATCACCTATGATTTCCAGTTACATAGTATCATTGGTCCCTCGACGATGGTATCTGATCAAGGACCTCATGCACAAAGAGATCCTGCAACTCCAAGTATCTACCTCTCCATTCTGCCCCCTGTTGGTTTGGAGCACCATTCTGGGCGTTCAGCCCAGAATCAAATAACATTGAAGAACAACCATGCTTCTGGGCCAGTATAGAACAATAAGATGCAATAGAAAGAAATGAGGAAATTATAATAGAAAGATGTATGGCATCGAATGAAAGGCAAAACCTGAAGTTTTTCCAAGAAATTCTCCATAAAAACAGAGGTTTTATTTCCAGGAATAGGAGTGTCATTCTCAGGCCGAGGTAGAATTACAGTGGTCGAATTAACCTCCCCGTTTGCAGAGCAGACTTTACGTAATGGTTGTAACGGTGGCAGTTTTACCCGTTTTGGTGCTACTATTAGAACATTGGTTACTGGACCTGCCAAACAATTATATTATCAAAGCTCAACAGTACTACTGAAAAAACATGATTCATAAACTGTATACATAAAAATGCACTGGTATATTAAAAGCAAGCATGGCAGTAGAATAATTTTAGCGTCAGCTTTCCAAATATGTGAGCTTCTGGGAAAGAGGTCTAAACAAAAATTGCACTGTGACCCATGAAACCTGACCTTGTAGACTCACGCAAGCATACATTTGCAGTCCAGTCATGTCTTAATTATGGAGGCAGCTAATGGGAGACACGTCTCGCGACAGAAATAACGGAAGACCCCCACAGGAAAGCCTCCCCCACCTCATATATTCTACACTGCCACTGTTCTCCTCCATTGTTGCATGTGTTTCCTCCTCCTCAGCTCCCTTGCCTCAACCTCCACCCTCCCAATCCGGAGGTGCCCTTGCCGCCGGATCCGCCGCCCCTGCAACCGCCACCACCCTAGCCACTACTGGCTTGATGCCCCCGCCACCAACCCTCAACTGCCATTCACAACCACCCTGATGGCGGCACAACCGCCACCAATCTGGCAGCCACCCCCCAGACCCCAGCATCCTTTAGATCCACAGCCCTAGATCAAATCCCAAACCCCGAAACCCAAAACCCTAACCCTGATTTGAAGCTCGCCAGATCTAGATGCAATTTGGTCCTCTTTTTTCTATTTTTGGTATTCTCTCCCTCCCAACCAAATCAGTCCTTTCATTTGGGGAAATTGAAACCAAGACTAGGAGTGAAGATTTTCCTGTAAAATTGAGCTTAGGGTTTATTGATGGAATTCAGCCTAGGTAAACTATCACCATTCACCAAATAGAAGGAAATGTATATAATAATGCCTTCAGGTTGGACCCAAAAGTAGTGACAAGCAAAAAATGAAAAAAAAAAAACTTTGGCTAATTGAGTGTCCCAGAAAAATATGTGATCCTTATGTCTCTCTTGGAAGAAAGTTCTACCAGTACATGAAGTAGGCTCACAACTCACAACAACATATACATGCCCAAATTTAAGGATTATGCTCCAATATCACACTATATACAGTCAATGTTAGCCTAAACGGTAAACGGTAAACAGTCGGTCACCCACTGTTTAGCCATTATTCGGTGCTAAACGGCCGTTTAAACGGGTTTAAACGGTGTAAATGGCCAATTAAACGGAAACGGTGAGCCACTGTTTAACGTTTAAACGGTGTTTAAACGAGCTAAACGACCGTTTAGGCGAACAGTGTATACAGTACAACTTCAAGATAGAAGGTTTCAACATTGGTATACCATTTTAATATGAGATTAAAGAGTATAACCTTGCGAGTGTTTGAATTTTCGGGTTACTTGCTGGCTTCTAGTATCCCATACCCGAACATTACCATCCTCAGATCCAGAGACTAGTAGAAGTCCATCTGTGCTCGATGCTAAGCTTGTTACTGCCTTGCTGGATCAGCAAAAGAAGTTACCAGGAAGTACAAAAATGCTATAAATTTGGGACTGAAGTCACCCAAATTAAACAGAGAAATTAGCAGCAAACAAATTTCTTTGGATAATGGCATTGAATAACCTACAGTGCTAACAAAGTTTTTTGACGTGTCGTGGCATCCTATGGCGTTGGGGGTACCTCTGGACACCTAGGCACCTTCTAGGCAACACCTAAGCGATATGGCATAACTAGAACCTTGTGGCATACTGATCTAATCCAATCACGGTATTGTCCATTTGAAATAGTAACCGAGTGGACAGTACACATAGAGCCTAGCTGAGGCTATGATCCCAGGCCTAGGATGGGTCCCCCTATCATAACATATTGAAAGTTTAACATACACAACAAAATCAACAATTAATCAGAATTCCATGGGAGGGGTGGGAACAGGCACATTCCTTCTTAGCCTTTCAAAATTTATCAAATGCAATACCAGGAACTGCATCAAACACTGTCCGTGTCAACACTTCGAATTGTAAGTGTATAATCATTTCACATCCACTATCAAAATACAACCAAAAAATACATTGCTAGTGCCCACACCAATGGTTAAAGGTTAAATATACCAAAATTTGAAGAAAACACAACCATAAAAGATATTAGAACTTTGGACCTAAAAAGTAAACTTATTTAGAGTACACTAGAGGCGGGAGAACTACTGATGAAAAACTGGGTCATAAAGCACACCTGTGGTCATCCAAAGCACCAAGAATAGATGACTCATCACAATCATGAGAGCTGAAATCAACACCCATAGCAGTAACATATATCTTTCCATCTCTACCACCAGCATAGAAAATATGACTCCTTGGGTCCAGCGCTACACAATCAATGCTAGTAGGAAATGAAATGCTTCTTAGCATCCTACCCTCAGATAAACTCCAAATCTGGGAGAAAGAACAGATGCAGTTATCATAATTAGCCAAAGATGATACTCCCTCAGTCCTAGAAATCAAGTCATCCTACAAATTAGTGAACCATTAAAATGCTCATGGTACCACTCTTAAATTGGATAGGAAATCAGCATTACACATGCAAAAATAGAAAAATGTTGCATGCAACAGATTGCTCAACATCTATTTTCGGTAACAAACTCAATCAATTAACATTGAATGCAAAGGATGACTTGTTTTGGAGACAAATTTTGAAGTCTAGAATGACTTATTTTTTTGGGACAGATGGAGTATTAGTTAAATGGTATAAACAGGAATAACAAACAAGAAATATAAACAGATAGACAACTGCTCCTGCACAACATTCAGTTTAAAAAAAGTAGAGTTGCACGCGTACTTTGCAGGTTCGATCCTCTGAAGAAGATACAGCAATTGCTCCAAGAAAACAAGCAATGTCAGTTACAGGCAATGCATGCTGGCTGAAACTATACAAGTATGGTGTCTGAGCCTCCAGCCTTGACTGCTCATCAAGCACCCTGCAACCAACACAGACAAATCCAATAAGAAAATATACATATATAGTTTCCACAATGCTACTACACTAAACAAACATACGTGATGAGATCCCAAACTTTGATACTCCCGTCCTCTGATCCTGAGACAAGCAAATAATCGTACAGTGCAAGGCACCGAACAGCACGATAGTGCGCACGCCATGTGTGGAGAAGCTCACCACTAGACACCTACAAGCCAGCATAAGAAAAAGAAACACCATTTTAAGTTGGATGGGTTTTTAACGTTAATAACAAAGCTATCAGATGGATCAGATACTAGCACAGACAATGTTAAAACTGAATGACAAAGATGCTGGAAAGATCAGGTGCATAGCATAAACTACAACATGAACCCTGCACCCAACAGATAGGCATATAAGACATCAGCAAACATAGGAGATATGATTAGTGGCCTAATATTGTACTGTGAAAAACTGAAAATACACTGAGCAAACAAGCCAAACATTTTACACAGAGTTGAAAGGAAAATGTGGGATTATAATGTGTTTCGTCTGAAATTACTGTATAAAACATCAACTCCAAATAGAAAAAAATGGAAAAGGAAAGGAAAAACGCATCATTCTGTTATGGAATATGGCTTTAGGTGTTATACCAATGTGGATGAAAGGTAAAAACAACCAGTGGTGTTTCATTAAACATGAAACTTTAAACTGATGTCTACGCAACTGCCGACAATATAGTTTTAGTTATCTCAGAGCTTCTAGCACCAAGCGCACAAATTCTACAATATGGCATAGTCTGTAGCTTCTGAAGCTCTCAGCTTATTGATTGATAAAAAAAGAATTAACACAAAATAAGTGTCATCTTCAATGTAAAAGACACTGACACCAGCCTGAATCATTACAGAAGTTCAAAATCTTAGCACCAAAATACATGTTCCTTCACCATTATGTACATCACACAACAAGCTATGAAAAAATATCAACTTCAAGAAACCTAACTAACTAATGTTCGAAGCTAAATAACCCAACTATTTTTCCAAACCAACTAGAACAAAGTGCAGCCCCTGGCTCAATTTTGATTAGCATCACCAGGGACAACCATTTCACACCACCTTCAGCTCACTAACCAAGCACAGAAAACATTTGACATCAACCTTAAACAACAGCACACCTAGCGACAACAATTCAGACTAACAGTTTCAACCCGTCAGCAAGAAAGCACAATGCCCACACCTCCCAAAGGAAAATGCTGCCATTGCTGGCACCGCCGATGAGGTAGCTCCCTTCGTCGTCGGCGATAAGCGCGCGGATAGGGTCAGCGGGGAAGCTCTTGACGGCCACCTGCGGCTGCAATCGAAACCAAGAAAAGACAACGGGTCAGGGATTGGAGTTCCACATTCGAGGTTTTGAGCGAACGGCGCATACCTTTTCCCAGTGGAAAAAATGAATGGGGCCGGAGTTGCCGCCAGCCGAAGGGGCTTGAGCGGCGGCGAGGAAGCGGCCGGCGACCGAGGCGAGCGCGCGAGGGCGGGAGGCGCAGGGGCGGAGGCGAATATCCTCGGCGCCAGTGCGGAGGTCCCAGGCGGCCACGCCCGCGTCCACGGAGGACGCGGCGAGCACTAGCTGCTTCGACGGTGACGGCGGCGCCATATGGGCAGAGACCAGCGAGAGGGGTCTAGGGTTTTGGCAAAACTTTCACGATTCCTGGGGCCGCGACGCCGGCGAGCAAATCGGGCGCGGCCGCGGCGGCACGGACGGGTGCGGGGCTATGGTGAATTGGTGAGGTGGACTTGGGTTTGGGCTGTATTGTGCAATTGCCATGAATTTCATGTGGACCAACTGGGCTCATTTGCTCGATCCAAATTCCCAATGGGCCGAGCATTCCATTCGACACGGCCGCATGGGCTTTCCGTTACTGTGTTCCGGTCGTCCGACCGACCGGCTGGCCTCAATCCGACGGAAGAGTCACGAATCCGGATACAGCGCCGCCCTTGCCCCAAACCCACACCGCTCGGCGACGAACCTCCGCTCTCCAACGCCGCCGCCGCACCGCACCTAGAGGAAGGCGAGGAGGGAGGGAAGGAAGCATGACGACGATCCGCCGGTTCTGCTGCGACGACCTCCTCCGCTTTGCCTCCGTCAACCTCGACCACCTCACCGAGACGGTACGCCACCGGCCCGTCTCCCCTCTCGTTTCCGTGATTCGAGCAGCGCGTCCCCTCTCTGACCTCTCGGTTCGGTCGCCGCAGTTCAACATGTCGTTCTACATGACGTACCTGGCGCGCTGGCCCGACTACTTCCACGCCGCCGTCAGCCCCGGCGGCCGCGTCATGGGTTACAGTATGTCTCTCGTACCTTTGATTTTTCGTTGTTTTGGCATCTGGTTGGTTTGGCCTGTTATATTTTGTGCGCCGAATTGTGTGCTCTGTGCTGCTAGTGCGTCTGCATCTTTGTTCGTTTCGAATTGAAAGTAGCTGGATATGTAACCCTCGAGTCCTCGATGCTAGTTTGAATGTTCAGACACGAGTGGTGTGAAGGCACTAGATTATCTTCATGATTTTGGACAATTTATGATATGTGGTTGCACGAGTCTGGTGGAAAACTGGCTATTTTAGTTCTCCATCCAAGTAGGTATTGTTTCAGGAGTGGATAATGCACTTGAGAGACACTGGGATTTGAAATGTTGGTTCATGGAATGTGTATGTGAAATGACTGGTCAAGACAGGAATAGGATGACTGGTTAAGTCACCATTACCCTATATAACTGTTGTTTTTAATCTTGAAAGGTGAGCGACAATATTAGAGATTTTATCCCCTTCTGAACCATAGGATGCAATATTGTTCTGCATGCTCCATTTCTTCCTTGTTCACCTGTGTTTAGTTCAGGAGAAGTAAGATACACATCTTTTGCAGTAATGGGTAAAGTTGAAGGGCAAGGTGAATCTTGGCATGGACATGTCACAGCGGTGTCTGTTGCCTCTGAATTTCGGAGGCAGAAGTTAGCCAAGAAGCTTATGAACTTACTGGAGGAAATCAGTGATAAGATGTAAGTAGTATGTTTTTTTTGTTTATCTTTCTGATTTTGTTGATATGATATCCTTTTCTCCTTGTTTTATGGATATGGAGTTCTGGTGATATTATTGAATCTTCGCTATGTATGATTCTTGTCATCTTAGTTAGCGTATGCTGAGTTTGTAGTTCATGACATGCTAATAGTTCATACGGGCCTGGTCTGCTCCCTAGTCTCTACATATTATTTTCCTATCTTAATGCTCTAGTCATCATAAGCAAAATCCCATCCTTTGAGCTCTTCTTGGGTTCACATATTATTTTATGCATCAGAAAATTAATTATGGTTGATGCTTCTACTTCTTGATTCCAGCTTTTGGTTACTAGATCAAGGACTATTTCTCATTCTGTCCAGCTTATTTCAAGTTATGTGTATGTGAGGGCAAGAGCATTAGTCAGGAACAGACGAACAGTGTGTGATCTAGGTAGACCATTTAGAATGGCAAGAGCATGGATCCTCTCATTTTCATTAGCACTCTTTCTGACTTTCCAAGGATGGTTCCTAAGAGTATTTAGCCATGCATATTTCCTCCCACTATACACCAGCACATTTACATTGAAGGAGATAATTGAATTGGGACATATCAGCCCTCTTATATCCTAGTCTGTTTTTTGTCACTCTGATAAGAAGCCACTGAACATCTGTTATGTCCAACCAATATTAGTGTTACCATGTTGGATCATAAGCCACTGATTATATGTTATAACTCATATTTAACCGACATTAGTGTCATTATGCTGGATAAGTGTAGTGTCCTTGTAGCCATATATATTGTATCAGTACTCACTACCATTGCTTCACATGCTATTATAACTCAGTTTTCATATTCAGGGATAAGGCCTACTTTGTGGATCTCTTTGTAAGGGCGTCTAACATGCCAGCGATAAGGATGTATGAAAAGGTAATACTGTCTACAAATTCTATGATTGCTGGCCTACTTTATATGTCAATACTACATTTCTGCTGTTCCAAACATAATTTCTTTGATATATTAAATGGCAACTGATGATTCCAAGACTTCGATTAAATAGCTGTAGTGTGGTGTATGAACTTGCCTAATTATGCCCCTTGTTTCCATAGCTTGGTTATGTGGTTTACCGGAGGGTGCTTCGGTACTACTCAGGGGAAGAAGATGGCCTTGGTAAGCACTCAGTGCCAAATTCTCAAGGCATATGTTTTCCAAATTTGTTGCATGTTATGGTGTGCTCATGCTTGTATATGTTATAATGCTCCAGATATGAGAAAAGCGTTATCACAAGACGTCGAGAAGAAATCCATCATACCACTGAAGAGGCCAATTACACCCGATGAACTTGAATATGATTGATGCTAAATGTTTAATGCCTAGTGCAGTGTGATGTTTGTTGTTTACATCAACAGCTCCTGGAATTTCACAAGCTTTGCTGCTTTGGATCTCTGGTAGCATCAATAGTGAGTGTGTATTGTTCTCTTTTTCACACCTGTTAGGAAACATAGGTGTTCGAGGTGAATTCTGCATTTTCATGTTTTGAGAATATCGAGAACTGGTAACTGTGTCTTGGCATGGAATCAAACTGCTTTGTTTTGAAGTCGCACAGGTCACACCATTGTATCTTCTGATGCTTCTTGCTGTGAAATGTGTTTGAGAATATAGTAGCTTATATGGTACAAGTCATACTTGTAGCCTTGCAGAGCTGTAAAGCAGCCATAGGTAGAGTTTAACCCAGCAGCATGATTAGTAACAATTCAGTTCCTGGAGAATTGGAGATACTGAATGACAAGGTGGGCTTGTCAATCAAATGATGGTCATTATTATTTACCCATTTACATGTGTTGGGTGTAATCATGATTGACTAAGCGCCCTTGTTCCTAAAACTTTATTACTCTGAATAGTGGACAGTGGTGGTAAAGCACATCGCTAATAAGAGGACATCAAACAGGAAAACAGAAGTTCATGGAGAAATGAGGTGAAGAAACAGCGAAACACTGATGCTGCTTTTGATGCAAACAGCAATACCGTAGGTTGGAGTGTTTGCTCCTGCGCAAGAGATCATGTGGGATTGTGGCTGACAGTTTTCGGGTGCACGAAAGATGGCCGGTGCCATGGATGTTTTCCATGCAGAACTACTGGGTTGTGTGCGGGCTGCAGAGGAGTCTGGGATGGGCAAGGTGAAAGCCACCAAGCAGGTGTTAGCTCTAAACTTTAGCTAGTGGAAGATCGCTTACTGCCCTTGAGATTGTAATGGGTTCTGATCTGTGTAGACGACTAAACGGAGCTCCAGAATTCGTACGCAATCGTGTTTGCCAGCGATTCGTCTAGCACAGATCATTAACGGAAGTTTTTAAAACATATAAGTCTCAGGATCTAGGATTAACGAGGTTGTCCTGTGTCTGCCTACTACAGCACAAACTTCAACATGTTTGGATGTAGGAGAATGATTCGTGAAGCTACTGTGAATTCAGTTGGCAAAGGACGTTGAATTGTACACCCTCCACGATCAGCCTGTTTTATTAGTAATCAAACCAATTACATTATTTAACTAATTAAATGACAGATCTCCGAAAGAAGGTTAGTTATTTGTATATGAGGGCGTCGCGTCCAGGCCCGACACCAATGTAGTGGACTGGAATGCCGACCAGTTCCTCTATCCTCTCCACGTAGAGGCGAGCAGTTTCTGGGAGATCATTGTAATCTCGAATTGATGAAATGTCTTGCTCCCATCCAGGCAGGACCTCATATTTGACCTGCACCAGCAGAGACCACGATATTGTTTTCAGGAGAAACAAGAACCAAATTAAGTGGGATGCTACTTTGATTTGGTATGTATACATAGTTATATAGCAATGAAACGTGACTCAGTAAAACAGGAAAGACTCGCCATCATTAACCTTTATTTGTTCCAAAAGATCAAGGTCTGCCGGGAATGATTGGACAGTGTTGCCATCATCAGTGTAGTACGAGATACCTAGCTTGATTTCCTTGAGTCCAGTTAAGACATCGAGTTTTGTGAGATTCAGAGATGAGAAACCATTGATTTGGCAACTGTACTTCAGGGCAACTATATCAAGCCAGCCACAACGCCTAGGACGACCTGTCGTAGTACCAAATTCCATTCCAGAAGCACGGAGCAAATCGCCAGTTTTACCCAATAATTCTGTTGGGAAAGGACCGGATCCAACCCTAGTCGTGTAGGCTTTTACCTGCACTTCAAAACATTGTGTTCAGGAATAATGGGAAATAAGAAATTTTAAGCAGTTTAAGTAATTGAGCATACCACTCCAATGATATCGCCAAGATTTCTGGGAGCAATACCAAGCCCAGTACAAATTCCACCAGCTGAGGGACTTGACGATGTAACGAAGGGGTAGGTCCCAAAGTCTATGTCTAACATAGTAGCTTGACCACCTTCAACCAATATTTTCTTCTTCTGCAAGATAGACTCATTCATGAAATGAACAGTATCAGTGATAAAAGGTGCCAGTTGTTCGGCATATCTTTTATACTTCTCAACCTCCTCTTTGAGAATCTTATTATCGTATTCAAAATCTTTAAAGCGCAGAGCTGCGTCTCTTAGTAGGGTGTTGAGTTTTGCACCAAAGGTATCCATATGTCGTAGATCACTAACTCGGAGTCCATTCCTGGTAAACTTGTTTGAATAGCACGGTCCAATTCCTCTCTTTGTTGTCCCTATAAGGGAGTTCCCAAGTTCTGCCTCTCTAAGCCCATCAACAACTTGATGAAGATCAAACAAAAGATGAGCACGGTCTGATACCAAAAGCCTTCCTTCGCAAGAAATTCCATTAGACTCTAGCCCATCAATTTCCTTAAAGAATCCAGGCAGATGAACAACTGCTCCATTACCAATCACACATTGTGTGTTCTCATTAAGGATGCCTGATGGAACAAGATGAAGTGAAAACTTCTTCCCTTCAGAATTGTATATGGTATGTCCAGCATTAGCTCCACCCTAAGAACATAAACAACCCTAGAAGTTAAAAGGGAAAAACAGGCGTGCATCAAGTCTTATTGCAAAAAGTAAGTGCTGGTACTACTATCTCCAACTTTTTCAGAAGAAGGGCCAACTTAAACTAATAACTTGACTTCAAATAACCACTCAGAACAGCAGAAGGAATAGTAAGTTGAGCGGACTGTACACAGGCAATGCTATTCGTAAGGGAGCACAATCAGGAGCTCCACAACCACAAGTCCACATGTCAGTAGTCAATGCTCTTAATAGCGATTGCTATTGATAGTGAACTGCTATAGAGGATTCTATGTTTTCATTGCAAAACTTGGCTGTGCACTGTCCATCTGGCGCCCATCGCCATTTGATGGAGTCCATGATCCCTGGCTATAGAGTGTAGGTGGGTGTCTTGAATCTGAATCCAGAGGGAGACAAATTCCTCAAGTCGCACAACATTGATAATCTTTCCACAGGGGGATTTAATCCTTTTTTTTTGTCGCAAAGCTATAGTTCTACTGACTTATTTTTCCATTTGACAGGTTCAAAAAGGTGTGGTGCAAGACGGCGTGGCGCTGACGGCTGAGCCTTGCAGCCAGCTGTTGTGACAAAACTTGGTCTTTTGACCATCACCGATCGAAATAGAAGTTGTGAGATTATATCAACTTGTAGTCTTCTCCAAGAAACTTTGTATTCATTCATCACCTGGCCCTGGGAATGGCCTGTTTAATTAAATACATGAGCTGGGTCAGAGACCCTATTTAGGAGCAAAAACAGATTACATGACTATGAACTAGAGGGGCTTGACAACGTAAAGATGGAGCACCATGCGGCCTGTATATATAGCCTCTCGTTGCCTCCCAAAACGGCAGGACCAGAGCTTGGTCTCCTCTCGGCAGCCATGCAGCCCCTGATTCAAGGTCATTTCTTCTCCTTCAAAGATCATAGCATTCCTTCTTTTCCAAAGGCGTCAGCAGCACAGAAGGATCAAGGCATTAAACTGAGTCACCGGCACATGGCCAGGGAAGCGCATCTGGTGGAGATCGCGCACATCTGTCACCATGTTTTGCTGAAGGTCTTCTCCAAGAAACTGTGGCAACTAGCTGTTTGTCCTATAAAACCTCATGAACATACTAATGCTTCATGCTCCCCGCTCTTCTATCTATATGGTCAGCAGAGTTATAATCGCATTATTTTAGGGACGGAGGAAGTATATCTCATGTCCATGACACCCAATAGGTAGTGATCTAGCACTGGAGACTGGAGAGGTTGATGTAAACATTCGAGACACTGATTTCTATTAGAGCAAAAAAAAGTGTCGTACTATGTTACAGCTGAATAAAGCTCAGGTGTTCGTGAGAAGGGGCACCTTAGTTTACCTGAACTGAGCTCATTACTTAGTATTGCTAAAATCATCATGATGGGTGGAATGGGATCAAAATATCTTCACACAGTTCAAGAGAACTGGGGACTGTCGAACTAATAATAATACCCATTCTTGATGGGTAAGATTTATCCTAAAGAAAGCATGACTCAAGAAGTCATTGTCAGACTGCCTTGACATGTGCTTTGGATGGTTAACAAACAGTTGCAAGACAATACTCAGCAGTAACTACTCACTACCGAACAGGTTGTTTTGCAAAGCAAGAGACACTAAAGCTTTTGCGAAGAATTTAAAAAGTTTCTGCAATAGCTAACCTCTAGCCACCTCACGAAAATAGTGCAGCGATCGCGCTGACGACATTCTTCTAAGACGACAAGGAACTGTGCCAGACACAGAGAAGAAGCGCAGCGGCTCAAGAATATAAAAAATGGCGAAGTGAAAAACAAACATTCTACAGCAAACAAGTTCATCTCAATGGTTTACCAAATCAACTGACGCCTAGTGAGCCCTGATACTAACTTATATCTAGGTTCAATTCATCGAACACCATCCGGGCCAGAGAACAGTAACGACGCAACGAGCATTGCGACTTCATGAGAGGCGCGCGGGAGAGAGAGACCTGGCACCGAGCGACGACGTCGAAGCGCTGGGCGAGGATGTCTACGAGCTTGCCCTTGCCCTCGTCGCCCCACTGCGTGCCCAGCACCCCGGCCACCTGGCTCAGCGACTCCAGCCGCTCCCGCGCAGCCGCTGACGATGGCTGCTCCGCGGTGGCGGGTGCCACAGGAGCCGCCCTAAGCGGATGACATAGGCGCGGACCAGGCCCCGCGAGGACGCGGCCGCCGCCGCCGGCGGTGGGGCGGAGGAGGGGGCAGGGGGCGGGGTCCAGCGACAGAGGACCGAGCGGCATGGCGTAGCGTTGGCGCGGGTGGAGGGAGAAGGGGTAAGGAGGAGGCGGGCGGTGGCCCGTCTACTTGATGCTTTCAACTTTCAAGACAGTGGCTCTTCAAAAACGGAAAAAAAAGATTCACCTAAAGATCTTTAATTGGCTCATGAATTTTCGTCGAACAAATTGATCGCGTATAAATACTCTAATCTCGGCAATCATTTTTTTTATTTGATAAGGTGCCCGGTGCTGTCTTCGTTTTAGACAATAATACTGCTAGTTTAGTAGTTTTTAGGCACAGCATTCCTTGTTCGTCTTATTTAAAAAATGCTGTAAATGTATTTGGACCTGATCGGCTAGCATAAAGCAGTGGCTGTGCAGCCGCTGTGGCTGCAAAAAAATCCATTGTTCACCTTCTTCCAAAGATATTGTGATGAATGTACGTTCAACAGCATTGAGCACAAAAGATCAGGCCCAGTCATGCTTAGATTATAGTAATAGTAAGGATATGTCACAAAACACAAATTTTTAAAAAAAGAAATGATACATATATACTCTGTGAATATGCATAGCATACACGTTGAAACTCTGTATTTTAAATAACCCCTTGTTACCCTACACTTGTCTTTATTCTAAGTCAAATTATTCTAATTTTGATCAGATCAGATCTTCTAGAAAATTATATCAACAACCACAATACCAAAAAAATTATTAATAAATAATATTATAAGTAACTGATATTATACATGTGTGTATAAAATACTCGAAGTTAATAAGTTTTGACTTAGAACGAAACATATAACGCTCCAATGAAATGGACAGAGAGAGGGAGGGAGGAGGCAAGATGAGCAAAGAGATGGTGAGCTCCCTGATCCTTTGGCCTTCGGCCATCAAGCTTTTGTGAGCCGACAAGGCATTCTCCTGTCCTATAACATCGTCATGTATAAGAAATTTTTTATTGTATTTATCACTCGTTTTCGTGGCTGCATTGCAAAGTCTGAAGCAATTGTCATGAAATAAGCAATGTAAGGCACACCCATAGCCTTTTTCAAAAAAAAGCACACCCATAGCGTGCCAAACGTACATGTCCTGCATCAAACAGACCTGGGCCCAAAGCCTCCCACAGGCCACACAGCCCAAGCCGACGCCCACCGCGATATAAACCAAAACCCTAAAACCCATCTCCTCCTCTGTCTTCCCCTACCTTTCCCGGCCCGAGGAGTAGGCGCCCTTCTCCGCCGCCGCCATGCCGAAGCACTACCGCCCCGCGGTAATCGTCCCGTCTCACCTGCTCCTCCATCCCTCCCAGAGGCCTCCTCAATGTCATCTGCTGAGTCTCTGAGGTGTTGTTCTTGCTATGTTTTAGGGCAAGAAGAAGGAGGGGAATGCGGCGAAGTACATCACGAGGACCAAGGCGGTCAACTATCTGCAAGTTAGCCTCGCAATATTCAGGTTCGTTACTATCTCCCGATTAGAGTACCGTTTGTCGCCGGCGAGTGGTCATCTAGACGGCGTATATCTTTGCATAAGCTCTTGACCAGCTATACTGTTACTGGGAAATTTACTCATTTTATTGGCAGTTAACTTGCCCATTGAGCCAGTTAGTTCATTTGCTCTTTCCTTCATTGCTCATGTCACAAGTAACTTAGATGGTAGCTCGAATTCTCAATTATGCAAAGCATTGTTTTGACGTTTTCCCATTTATTGCAGGAAGCTATGCATTCTCAAGGGGGTCTTTCCGCGTCAGCCGAAGAAGAAGGTGGAAGGGAACCACAAGACTTACTACCACATGAAGGATATTGCCTTCCTCGCTCACGACCCTTTGATCGAGAAGTTCAGGTACCTTTTCCTACCAAATATTTATGTCATGCAGTCTATCCAGGGATATCACATAGGGAGTCATTGACTTTGAAAGATGTGATTGTTTTGCCAAATTCCTTATTGCTCTTCATAGTCCTTGGTCAGTCTGGTGAATATAGTCTTCCATTGTTACATTTAGATCTGCATGTTCAATTCGAAAATGAATCTAATGTTTGTTAATGAATGGAATTACAGATTGTTTGGATCATTGTCTTTTTTACAATAAGCTGATATGACAAAAGGCTGTTTTTTTATTAAATCAACTTAACTACTAACTGTTAAATGATTTGTTTGTTTAATCAGGATAAAATTTGGTTAAGAATGCCTTGTTTTCCCAAATATAAAATACTTAGTTCGGTGAAAACCAAAATCATCATTCACTGTTTTTTCCACAAAAAAAAAGGACAAGGGTCAGATAACACTCACTTTCAATTAATGAAGATGAGTTGAAATATGTACAGGTAAATTAAATCATTTTAAGAAATTTCTTAACCGTACTGATTTTTTAATCTGAACGACCATTTATTGATGGTAGTCAGACTGACCCTTCATTTTTTTTGGTTTTAAGAGTCAAGAGCATCTTATATTGTTCTTTTGCCCTCCTCTATTTCTTGTTTTAATCAATTGCTGCCATGTGGTGCGAAAGTTTGTATTTTCAATAGAAAGGAACTTTTGGAACAAACTCAGTTACTGGCAAATGATGGTCATTAGCTGTACAGTATGAAGTCCTGTGCATAATTTGTGACTTTTGAAAAGCTGATTTCGATATAATTTTATGTGATACCTCCATACCATCACATTGTCCCTCAGAATCCGGAAGCTCCTGACCTATTAATAAGGATTTCTTTTGATTCTCAGTATGTGTCTCCGAAAGCAAGCTGTTTGTTTCGGCTTATGCATCTTAGTGTCCCTTAAGAGTGGTAACCTCTTGGCTTGTTTGTTGGTGATGTGAATCTTGCTATATGATTGTGAGACGCATTAGTGGTCTCTTAGTTACTTGGCTGACGTCAATCTTGATGTAGGTGATTTGTGTGATTTATATTTAAACCATTGTATTTTACAAACCCCAACTCATGCATTGATCTCGGAGCTACTCAGCTAGAGCTGTGCCCAAAGAAGGCCTAAGAATCCTGATTTCTTATTTTAATGTTCTTTCTTTCTTAATGGTATTCTGATCCCGTTTGGTTTTAGGGAGATCAAGGTCCATCGGAAGAAGGTTAAGAAGGCTGTTGCTAAGAAAAACAGGGATCTCGCAGAGAGGCTGTTGAATCGACCACCAACTTACAAACTTGATAGGCTTGTCCTTGAAAGGTGCCAAGTGAATAAAAATGACGTCATGAGTGATGGAGTATTCTCTCCATGCAGCATTAACTGTTTCTCTTTATTGCTCAGGTATCCCACATTTGTCGATGCCCTTCGAGACTTGGATGACTGCCTTACAATGGTCCATCTGTTTGCGGCATTACCTGCTATTGATGGTGAACGTGTTGAAGTCAAACGGATCCATAACTGCCGCAGGTACGTTTTGTTTAAGATTATGATTTTTTTTTTCTCAACCAGATGCTCATGTTGTTTTCGTGTACACTAGGTGATCGTGCTCTGTTTTTTCCTATTTCTGTTGCCATTATGTGTACCACTGTCTTGCCTGGACTTTTCTCTTAAAAAAGACTCCATGTTTTTTAACATTCTGTGCTAGCATTCAAACCTGCATGTAGTCTGCGGATTGCTACTTCGTGATTATCAGGTTCAAACTGAAATAACAATTTTGCAAATGTAAACAAAAGCATGTGCTTTGATGTTTTATTTTCTCTTATATAGGGGCATTTATTCTTTTTTATATGAAAAAGCCATTTTAATTTTTATGCATTTAAATGTTTTTATAGGTTAAGCCATGAATGGCAAGCATACATATCGCGAACTCATTCCCTGAGGAAGACATTTATTTCAGTGAAAGGCATATATTACCAGGTAATTGTATATGGCACACTTCTATCTGTGTACCTATTGTTTGTCTTTCACATGCGATAGTCATTTTCCTATCTGTGTACCTATTATTTGTCTTTCACATGCGATAGTCATTTTTCTTGACTCTGACTTGTAATGCAGGCTGAAGTTCAAGGACAAAAGATCACCTGGCTAACTCCTCATGCTCTTCAGCAAGTATTAACTGATGATGTTGACTTCAATGTGATGCTTTCTTTTTTAGAATTCTACGAGGTAACAGATATGGGGGGCTGCTAGTTTGTTCCATTTGTTTCTTGTTTTTTGCCACTGTCAGAGTGCATTTGAGGCCATGACTTTTGACATGGCAGTGTGTTGTGATCTGATGATGCTGTGGTTTTCCTTGGTCTATAATCCTCTTTTTAACTTATGCCATTTTAGAATTTAGAATATTAATTTGGCCATATAACTCAAATATGTATAATTGCAAAGTCTGAGTAGTATGCCTTGTAAGGCACATGACCAAGGCATGGTGGTGTTTCTTCTTCTTTCTTTTATATTAAATAGGGAAGCAAACGTACACAACCGAGTACAAATACAAGCACATACTAAACGGTTGTGTTTTTCCTACTTGCATTGCCATTGTAGGGTTTCTGAGCAGTTTAACTGTAAATAAAGTTATAAAGATACCATGTTATGCCATCCAGGAACTAATGTGGTGCTTTATAAACTATATATAACTTGTATTACACGGTTTTGTGCTGTTACCTATAATTGTTTTAACCCTCAATGAGTTTTCCTAAACATTATGGGCTATTGAAGCTGTACACATCTGGATTTTCATGGATGCTGCATCAGAAAGCTTAATACTGCTATTTGTAGTGTTTTTTCAACCTTTTGACTGAGCCTATCTTGCCTACAGACTCTTCTAGGATTTGTGAACTTTAAGCTCTACCATTCAATAAAAGTAAATTATCCTCCTATTCTGGATTCTCGTTTGGAAGCTTTAGCTGCAGGTACGTTCTGATGCTTATTATTGTTTAGTTGCCACTGCTCATTTTCTTGAATGTATAAGTTGCCACAATATTTTTTCCTTAGCTCTCTAAATTTATCTGAACCTTTTCCTGTTCTGATATATCATGTTATGTGGTTCCAGAACTCTATGCATTGTGCCGATACATGTCTTCTGGTTCTGCACGAATGATTGAAAATTTGAAATCTGAGGAAACGGATGAGAATAATAATGCTGAAGGTGTAATTGAGGAAAAGAAGGATAAGAAGAGCAAAACAAGCTCAAAGGCAGATAAATCTGAACTCAAGAATAATGCTGACGGGGTAATTGAGGAAAAGAAGGACTCAAAGATCAAAGCAAGCTCAAAAGCAGATGAGTCTGAACTCAGATTGGCACTGCTTCAACATCAGCTCCCAACTAATGAACCTGGCGCATTAATGAATCTTATTGAAGAGTCAACTGCTCCTGATGCAGACGACGACGATACTAAAGAATGTAAAAGTTTATTTAAGAACCTAAAATTCTTCTTGAGTCGTGAGGTGGGTCATTGCAATTTGTTCCTACTACAAACTAATTTTAGAGAGCCAGACCAATTGATCGATCTGATTTGGAATTCATATTTTTATGCTTCAATTCAGGTTCCTAGGGAGTCCCTACTATTTATTATCCCATCATTTGGAGGAACTGTTTCATGGGAAGGAGAAGGAGCTCCATTTAATGAAGTAGATGAAGATATCACTCACCAGGTTGATTTGATTCTCTGCAATTATTGTTACTAGAGTTTAAGTCTATTGATGATGACTGTTGATGTACCTTCTCTAAAATAAAATGCAACCCTAAGTATCACTACAGTACAGTACCATACTAAGGCAACCATTTCCTTCCCTACTTCCTTAACATATTAAGTTGGTTTCTGAGTTTGTCCCAAGTCAAATTATCCTAAATTTGACTAACTCTATAGAAAAACAATATATATTTATGATATCACGATCATCATTAGATCCATTATGAAATAGATTTTCATAGTTTACTTTGATGTGATGGATGTTAACACTCTTATCTGTAAACTTGGAACAAATTCAGATATTAACTTATTTTGGGATGGATACAGTATGCGGCTAACTGTTGATACAGTAATTTGCAAACAGAAAATGATCAATAATGTGTAAAAATGAAGTGTAAACAAATTTCAGTAGTGTTTTTTTCTTCCGAAATGGGACTATGCTGTCACAATACACCTTCATTGCTAGTTGCTGGGGCTGACATGTGGGCATGGGCACATAACCCTTTTAACCATATGGATTTCAATACACTTGAAAATTTTGTGTAAGATAATGCACCATCATGTGCTTGCCCTTGTGTAATATCTGTTTTCTGTTACAACTGTTTCGTCCGTTCAGGCATATACCTATAATTCTCTTTTGTTTCATGCCATTTGTTTATTAAATTTATGTTTGAAAGGTATTTTATGTTTATTATTAGGATTCTTTGATTGCATTTTTATTTACCTAATGCATCGTTTCTGTTATAATGCAGATTGTTGATAGGCCGACTCAAAGCCATGTTTTCCTCTCTAGGGAGTATGTTCAACCACAGTGGGTCTTTGATTGTGTAAATGCCCGTATCTTGTTGCCAACAGAAGGTTATCTTGTTGGAAGGTATGCCACATGCTGCGTGTGATAATCTGACACTTCACCATTGTGCCTGATGCAGATTTTGTTAGATATGTTAAATTTGTAACTGCTTATGCTTTATTTTAGAATCTGTCTCCCATCTTTGAATAGTGGCAATAGCCTTTAATACTATGCATGAGACCTGATTATAAGATTCCTGCTACTCTTGCTGCTGCTGCTAGATTGTGAGTTACTCCCTCTGTTCTGGAATATAGTGTTTTTTTGAGTTTGTCAAGTCAAATAATCTTATGTTTGACCAAAGTTTTAGATAAAAATATTAACATTTACCAGACCGAAGAAGTAAATTATGAAAATATAGTTAAGGATGGATCTAATAATGGTCATTTTATATTAAAAGTATTATTGTTCTTTTTTATAAATTTGATAAAGTTGAAATGGTTCGACTTAAGACAAATCTAGGAAACACTATATTTTACGATGGAGGGAGTACTATTTACCAGTTTCTGGTATCCATTATTAGTTTTATTACTGATAGAACTTGCTAGCTGGTGCTAGCGTGTGACTAATACTTGGTACTGCAATTATTCCGCATGTTGCTGCTACAATATTGTTAAATTTTCATCGTTGGCTGAAGGACTATGAATTGTGCTGTGCAATAAATATAGAAAAGACTCATTCTTTTGCTAGTAGATGACATTGTTAATTTTTTTCATGTTGCAGAGTACCTCCACCACATCTGTCTCCTTTTGTGGACAATGATGCAGAGGGTTACATTCCTGAGTATGCAGAAACAATAAAGAGGCTGCAAGCTGCTGCTCGAAACGAGGTATTGCCTCTGCCAGGTATTGGCGATGAGGATCTGGATAATTCATTGGTAGCAGCTATGGTTGATCGAACAGAATCTAATGAAGCTGCTGAAAAGAAGAGGAAGGTAGGTTTTTTTCAGTTTAAGTGGTATTTAGTGCTTTCTTGTATTGAATGCATTATGTGTAATGCCTTTGGCTGTCTTTTCTCTTCCCCTAGTTGGAGATGCTAGAGAAGCAATACCATGATGAGCTGAAGATGGAAATTGATGGCGTTACCTTCTCTAATCTGTCAAATAAGAAAGCAGATTCATCAGACACCAAAGATGATACGAAATCGGATCACGAAGATGATGAGAATAAACAAGCTGAGAAGGATGACGGTTCTACTGCTCTCATGTCACGTAGGCAGAGAGGCCTGTATAAGGCAATGGAGGTATGCGGGCTGGATGCCTGTATGGCTTTTTTTTTTTTTTTTTTTGTTTTGCACAACTGCATTTTAACTATGGTTACAAGTCCTTTGATCCTGCTCTGGCTAATATCTTACATTTCCTATTAAAAAAACTTTTTGGGCAGTAGCTAACCGTTAGATCCATATCATTAAAAGCTTCTTGTTGCTACCAGATTGGTGCGGCATTGTCTTGGGTGGCTTTTACGAGTAACCTTTCCCTATTTCTTTATGAACACAGATTGGCAAGGAAAGGAAAAGAGAGAAGGTTGAGCTACTGAAGAAGAGGAAAAAGAACGCCGATTCTAGCTCGTCTGCCAAGAAGCGACACTGATGTTTTGAGTTCACCAGTATCGCGTTTCTTCGGCACTGGTGTAGCATTGTTTGTTGAACCGCTGCCATGATCAGCACGCCAAATCCCCGTGATGTGGGGTCGCCTTTGCTATTTCTCCCTATATGGGTACGGGCATAAATAGGTTTTTACCCGCTATAGGATTTAAAATGTACTCCCAAAATCGCAAAATATTCTAATTTGACTTGGTACAAGCTTTTTTTGTGTGTGTGACGGAGAGTTTGCATGTGCCTAAGTTTCTCATAAGTATTGGACCAATCGAGTGGCAAAGACAAATTAAATGCTACTTAGAAGAATTTGTAATCGTCAACCGATTATAAGTTTCGGACCAATCAAGTGGCATAGACAGATTAAATGCTATATACTTAGAAAAACTTGTAATTTGAGTCTTCGGGACCACATGTGTTCGAATGCAATACCTAAAAGTTTCGCATAGAAGTCTTTAGGGAAGCCCAGGTGTTCGGATGCAATACCTAAAGTTTGACATGATTCAAATTGCGTAGGCAAATTTTAAAAAAAACTTTGAAAATGCCAAAGATTTTGGGAATGCTACCAAATGTCAAATTGCATGTATCGGTTGCGAAGCGTCGACCAGGTATTTCACTCTTTGGTTGGACGTAAGTCGCGGTTGCTTCATTCTGAAGAATATGTTACTGTTTTAACACTGTAGAAGCGGAGTTTTAATTTGAGGAATGTGATGGGTATGCTGCTGGAGATAACCTGAGGTCGTCTTCAGTGGTCATCTATTTCGCTAGCTAGATGTCAGCTAACTATTTAATACAATCATTGTGGACTCCCTGATTATTGTAGCGACATTTCCACGCGTGCACCCAGATCACTCACTTTAATGGAATGCATAACCCAATTTTGATACTCCCTTTGTCTTAAATTCACCCGGAGCACTCACTTTAATGGAATGCATAACCCAATTTGGATACTCCCTTTGTCTTAAATTTGATTGACTTTTGAACAATACATTTAACTCCTTCGTTTTATTTAAAAAATTCGTAATTGTCATTCATTTTTATTTTTATTGAGTTTAACGTATAATATAATATACTTTAACTGTGACTTATTTTTTTTCCTTATTTTGTAAATTTTTTGAATAAAATGAGTTGGACAAATTTAGTATAAAAAAAATCAAACGACTTATAATTTAAAAAATAAAATAGCCGCGTAGTCATGGTAACTGATGGTTGTGTGTTGAGTTGCCCTGTGCGGCTGTGCCACATGTCACCCACCCCTGCTAGCTACCAGGGCTGTAAGTCGTAGCCATGATGTGCATAGAATTTGAGCAAGTCTACATACGAAAAATAAAATTGCTAGGTTTTTATTACCGATACCACACGTCGCCGGCCTATCAGTTGTTGCCAATAGCCCTTCTATAAGGTCAGACTGCAATCCCCTGGCACCCCTTCTCCCTAGCTTGAGGACGGTGGTGAGGAAGGTGCACAATATGTATCTGGTAAGTGAATTTGGCCTTGGAACTTGGAAGCTTGCCTGGTATATGTGACGAGCGTTTCCGTGGTACCGTCGTATATGCGTAGTGTGTTTTGTGTTCTAGAAAACTAAGAGGTTGTTTTGAATCTTGGCTTCCAATGTAATATCATAGTTTGCAATTGTTATGACAATAATGTGTTTTTAACTTCACTAAACTATGGTATTTTTTAGAATCTGTTTGGACAACATACCCATGGTATTTTTAGTTAAAACATGAAAGAAGTTAGGCAAATCTATGAAAACTTCGGGTTTGAGTGGAGTTTCTTATATACTCTAAAAATAACATGGTATTCACAGAACCATGGCTTTGAGAATGCTATTATGTTGATTTTTTTTGCTAGGAGAAGTAAGCTGAGCAAGGATAGCCTAGCTTAGCTTAGCAAGGCAAGAAAAAAAGTACCTGTTTGGTTTGCTATCTTTGTCCGGTGAGTGGATACGCATAAATCAAATAATACGGTAACATAGCATGGTCCCAGGTACATCCGTGTTTGCAGCTCTGCCGCATCGCAAGAGCTGGCTTTCCCGTGCGGGAGAGCCAAACAACCAAACACCTTACGTTTAAAATACCATGGTAATGGTATTTGTGTACAGCATGATATCGTCTGGTAACCATAACATGCCATAATACTCTCTCCATTGTGGGCCGTTATGTACTCCATTGATCGTTTCGGCCTTTTTTTTTTTTAATCACGTCCAATGGGCCAGATCTTCGCCAAGGCCGCAACGACCCGCGTGCTCCACCGTACCCCAACCTGCCAGCGAGGCACACGAAATCCAGCAGCGGAAGAGACCCAGCGCGCCGCGGTAGCTTTCGCGGCTTCTTTTTTCGCGGGAGCGATTACGAAAAGCCTCTTCCCGCCGGCGCCTCCATCGCGTGGAGCAGAAATGCAGAATCCTCCTCCATTAAACCCCTCCCGCCTGAGTCCTGCCCGCCATTTCCTCCTTCCCTCCGTTCGCGCCTCCTCTCTCTCTCTCTCTCTCTCTCTCTCTCTCTCTCTCTGATGGCGACGCGGCGCCGACTTTCCCCGACTTTCTTCGGCGGGCTCCGGGCCCGGGAGCTCGGCGGCGCCGGCGGCTCCTCGTCCTCCCGCGCCGCGGCGGGGCTACCGTTCCTCGCTGATCTGTCCTCCGACCCCGGCGGCCGCGGCGGCGGGGTCGTAGCCGTCGAGCACTGTGGCGACCCCGCCATCCCCTACGCCATCTCCTTCGGCAAGGTTCGCATCCTGGGATCCCCTCCTCTGTTTCGCGTGCTTTTTGCAAAGTCAAATCTCTTCTACCTGCGATTTGCGGGTACCAATTGTTTGATGAACTGCGCTGTTTGTTCAGACTGCCCAGACCTCTAATCTACTGGCGGTGGCCGACGAAGACGGGTACGTGGGCCTCTACGACACCAGCCGGCGCCTCCCTTCCAGCTCCTCGTCCCGAGAGAAGTCAGGTCGGTTGGAAACCTTTCCCGCTAGCTACCCCCGATTTGATCCAAGATTTGCCTGTTGATTTTTTTTGGTTTACATTGAGTATCTCGTGTAATCTGTTCCCATCAAATCTGACGTCGTCCTTTTCAGCTGAAACGAGGATGTTCGATTGGGTTGCTCACAACAATGCTATCTTTGATGTGTGCTGGATCAAGGTAACCTCACCTGTAACGATTGAAAGAGTTGATCCAAATGTTAACGCTTTGTGCTCCTTTCTGACTGAGTTCCAACCTTTATGTGTTACTGATGTAGGAGGGATCCCAAATACTGACTGCATCGGGTGATCAAACTGTAAGTAACGCAACAGGATCACATCAATTTGTTGACTATATACCATGGCAACAATGAATTCTCTGTCTCCTGCAAAATCTCATTATGATCGTTCTGTATCAGGTCAAAATATGGAGTGTGGGAGACAGGAAATGCATTGGTGTCTTGTCAGGACACACTGGTAGTGTGAAGGCGCTGTCATGCCATTCTTCAAATCCTGGTCGGTAATGTATAGCCTGAATGGCTGAATTCGTTCAGTTTATTTCGATACACATTTAATCTGCAAAGTTTGACTGCAAACTCCTGTTTAATTAGTTTAATTTCTCTGCAGAGCTCATTGTTTCTGGTTCAAGGGATGGTTCGTTTGCTCTTTGGGATTTAAGGTGTGACCCTAAATCTCCAAACAGCCATGGTGAAACCTGCCTCATGTATGTTGTCCTACTGCTACTAAATGTTCTGTCAACTACCATTCTTCAGTGATCATAAATATTTACAATGAATGTGGCAACTAACATGATTCACTGAGCAAAAATGTGATGTATGTTAGGTCTTCTGCTGTTGTCAGAGAAGCCCACAGTCCCATCCAGAGGAGCCGGACAAGGTCTCGAGCAAAGGTATTAAATCGACATGATATGACTTCTGCTTGGGATGATTGTATGCCCTCTTACGCTCTTACTTATGTTGGCTTGCTGAAATTGGTGATATTTAGGCGGCTTCAACAAGTATCACATCAGTTCTCTATCTGAAAGATGATGTCTCCATTGCTACTTCTGGAGCTGCAGACAAGTAAGCTGTTCTCCCATATTTATTTTGCATCTCTCTTAATTTATTACCTGTCTTTTTATATGGCTTGTATTGCATTGTGATATTATAGTGAAGTGTGAACACAATGCACCTACCTGATGATGAGTTAGCCTGTGATTGTCTATCCATTCATTCTGCTTCTTGAATTTTTTTATTTCATAGAGTAACTTAGATATTTTTAATATACTAACATCACACTTTCATAAATGTATGCCAGTGTTGTGAAAATATGGGATACACGGAACCTGAAGGTGCCAGTCTCCAACAAAAACTCTCAAGCGGGGGCCCAAACTTTGGTAAACATCTTTATTCACTATAAACAATGATAAGTGAGTAGCACAGAACATAGTATCGTGTCTCAGAGTATAACCATGCATATCAAGTTCAAACATCAAGAATGATGGGTGTCCTTAGCTCAGTCTAGACAATCTCTGATCAAACTTACTGGTCCTTTGTTTCTGAAGGAGGGAGTGAAACATGGCATCTCTTGCTTATCTCAAGACTCATATGGTGCATACATTGCTGCGTCATGTATGGACAACAGGTAAAAATAAGACTTGCCGTTAGACATACTGCATAGTATTCATGTCACAGGTGAATTCTGGTTTTGACTGTAACGTGTATGCCTTTCAGAATCTATCTGTACAGCGTTCTTCATGTAAACAAGGGCCCAATAAAGGTTTACACTGGCAGTAAAATTGAGTCTTTCTTTGTCAAGGTCAGTGAGTGGCCATCTGGCTGTCTTCTTGCAAATGTACAAAAGAGCTTCATATGTTTAGTTTGTTCAATGTATGTTCTGTAACCTAAATTTTGTAATATGCAGTCTGCTATTAGTCCTGATGGAACACACATCCTTGGCGGATCAAGTGATGGAAATGTATACCTGTGGCAGGTACTTGTTGCACACTCGTTACCTGCTTTCACACATACTATAACATTATATTTGCACACGTTAATACTTGTCCCCTGTATAGGTGGATCAACCTGAAAGTGACCCTATAGTTTTGAAAGGCCATGAAGGTGAAGCAACTTCAGTTGATTGGTATGGGATACAAAGACTTATGTGGAACCCTTAGTGACAACCCAATTCTCATGTTTCAATATGAATTTTCCATATTTCAGGTGTGCATCAGAGGTTGGAAAGATAGCAACAACTTCTGATGATTCCACGGTGAGTCTACCTGGTTATGCCTGCAATTTTTTGTTGACACACTACTGAAGATGTCTCCATTTGTTCCACTGTATATATTTTTGACAGTATGCTGTAGATAAGAGCATCTACAATTTGTGAGCGATCTGATGCATTGCAGCACATGAAATGAATCAGAACATCTAACAATTCTTTGCCCTATGTTTCAGGTCCGCGTATGGAGTACCAAGAAAATGAACTGTACCAATGTAAGCTCACCAACAGTAATCCGTAAGCGGATAACTGCACCAAACACTGAGTACCGAAGGTGTACTACCCATGAGCAAGCTACTACATCAAGAGACATGGTTGCCTGCACTAGCGCTGATGGTGAGTTGCCAAGCGGTTGTCACTCTCCCCTTCAGCCCAGAGCACTGGACTTCGGCACTCCTGAGTCGTCAAAGAAGAGAGCCTTTGCATTGTTCCAGGATGAGACCCTTGACACAAAGGAGAGCCCGGAGGTTCAGATGAACAGCCCCTCTTCAGTTCTGAGCCCGCCGCCATCATTGAAACGGAGAACTATTCGGGACTACTTTGCTAGCACTGCAACTTGAATCCTGACACTGCCTGGCTACCTGGCAAGTAGCGGATCCCTGGAATTCTTACCGCCCTGAGGTTGGGAGCTCTGTTAGTTTTAGCTTACGGTCAGACATGGAATTTTTTGGGAAATTCTTCCGTGAATCTGTTGTGGTCAAGCTCAGAAACGATCCTTCAGAAACATGGCTGTACATAATTCGTTGCTATAGAAATCGTCCTTTGTATTTGTTTTTCTAATTGAGCCTGATCTAACAGAATTGAAGAAATATTTTAATCTCTATACTCTAGAAGTGCATCTTCAGTTAAAGCTTGCATTTTCTGATGGTGTTGGCTGAGGGCTGAGGCTAGAGTGCACAGATCCGTGTGCTTTGAACTCTGCATCTGCATGCCGCGATGCATATCAGTTTTGTTTGGATAAATAGATAATGGTGAAAAGTTTAGCCTCAACAGTCAACACCCACAAACGACTAAACGAGTGCATTCAGCCAGCGATGTATATCAGACTATCAGTTATTCATCTGGTAGAAGTGAACCCACTACGGGCATTGTTCTCTATATATATGTTACCTACTAGTAGCTCAAATGCTCAATTAAGCCACGCAATAACGAATTACACCTTGGGAGTGATGATGAAGCCAGCAGCGTCCTTGGCGGCGGGCGGGGAGCCCCTAGCCTAGCGCCTGGGTCCAGCGCCGGCGCCCATCATCTTCTTGAACTCGTCGAAGTTGACGCTGCCGTCGCCGTCGGCGTCGACGGAGCGGATCATCCGGGAGCAGTCAGCGACGGAGCACTTGTCCCCGAGCTGGCGCAGCACGCGGTGGAGCTCCCGCGCGGAGATCAGGCCGTTGCGGTCGGCGTCGTACATGCGGAACGCCTCCCTCAGCTCGGCCTCTGCGGCGTCCTCCCTGCCCCTGCCGCCGCCATCCCCGCCGCCGCAGTGGAAGGCGACGAACTCGGCGAGGTCGACGAAGCCGTCGCGGTCGGCGTCCATCTCGTCAATCATCCGCCGCACCTCCCCGGGCCCCGGCGGCGCGCCCAGCGCCCGCAGAACGGACGCCAGCTCCTCCGATGAGATCTTGCCGTCGCCGTTGGCGTCGTAGCGCCGGAACACCTGCTCCACCTCCGCCACCGGCATCCCCAGGCCCCCGCCCGCCGCCGCCTTGGCCGAGCCTCCGCCCTTGACGCTCGTCATGCTCGCTCTCCCAGTCTCCCGGGCTCTCCGGGTCCCCCGAGTCTTCTTGTCTGCGTGTTCTTTTATCCACTGCTCGAGTGCTCGTGCTTTCTCTATCCGTGCAAGAGCCAAGAGGTCGCGCACGTACACTCTACGCTGTCGGACCCACCTATCAGGACATCGGCGATGGCTTTGGTTGGATCCGTGGCAGGCGGCACCCTCCTCGTGACGGAATCGTGTGGAGGAAGAAAGGGAAGGCAGCGGGCGAGAGCGGACAAAAGGCAGCCCCAGCCCGCAGATGCGGACACGTCGGCTTGCGAATCCGGCTGACCTGCGGGGCCCACTACATGTGATTGGTTGCGTGGGCCATGCTTGCCAGGGAGCGAGCGAGATCTGCGCCGGAACGCACTGTGGGCGCTGCGCGGGGAGACGGAAGGTGTGCGCCGACGGCCGACCCCATCGCTAGACTGTTCGCTTCTGCTTCCAACGGCTGTGGGCTGTGGCTGCAGCTGTTTGCACTGTATGCTTGTTTTTACTGTTGAAACCAAAGACATCGCCGGAACGCGCTTGTTTTTACTGTTGGCTTCGCGCATCGTCCTTTGCGTGGCTGCGTTGCCCGTCCCTACAAAACGAATCCAAAACCAAACCACGGACAACTAATAAGGCCACATCGCCCGTTAACCCTTTAACCCTAGGATCCGGTGAAGAAACTACGTGAACCATCCGATGCGGGTCTTCGCGGATGTATCGCCCATTAAGATATGAATCCTGCTGCTCGCGAATCTTCGGAAACCCGCACGGCGGCGACTACCCGGCTCCACCCCCACGCGCTCCCATCCTCTCGACCACATACCTCCTCTGCGCCGCCACGGATCCACACCGCCTTGCCCTTCGCCGCCGCCGGCGGCGCGGGGGCCTGGGCCTCTCCCGCATCGATGAGGTATGACCCGTCTCTTGGTTGTTACCTACACCACCCTCGTCAGCACCCCCTGCTCCTTCCTTCACCTGCCTCTGTCTACTCCGGCTGCAGTGACTCAAGGAGACGGCGGCAACGAGCGGTGCACTATGCTCCCCCGCGCGGCAATGAGTGGCGCACTATGCTCCCCACTCGTCGGCTGTCGCTGCCTCGAACCCACAACTCCCTCCTCTGTCCCGCAGCGGCAATGAAGCGGCTTAGTCCTGCATCATTGGTTCTTCACCCACACACAGATACGAGCCGCCCGTCCCCATTAGCAAGACCTCCGTTGATGATGTTATTAGCTAACAACTTTGTAATTCATGGACAACGTTCATACATTTTGCTACAGCTGTAGATTTCTGGAGCAATCGATTACTCATAAATTCAGACAAGGAGTAACATAACCATCTAATTAACAGCCCTTGCACTTTCCCATTCTGAGCTGTCGGATGGAATAGTAGTGTCAATAATCTGTTAAGGATGGTGTTGGTTCAGATCATCTGTAGTATAATCTGAAATTTTGAGCTCATATATCTATATAATATTCCAAAATATTTGTATCAAAGTGTATTTATATGCAAATAAATAAGTGCAAGTTCAAACCATTCCAACTTAAATCTATGCTAATGAAACGTTAGACCGCTCAATAATCTCTACATACAACAATGCCTGCTTACATTGAGTCTCATGTGCATACAAGAGCTTGGGAAAAAAACTGAACTAACAGTGAAGCAAGAAGAGAAAAAGGTACGAAATAACTCTGTAGGCATTGTGCCGCAGACTTTACTCATCGCTAACATTAGACACCAGTTACATGTTTGTATACATTGCATATATAGAATGAGAACAATCAAATTATATTCTGTTTGCTATAGAAAACATATCTCTAATTTTAGTTCAATGTACTTTCCTTTCAGTTCATATATATCGTTTTTATTTCAAGCTTATGAGCTTATTTCGCAACTAGACCAAATTTATCTCAATAAACAACAAACCTTCTTTTCATGACGTAGGACGACAACAAAGGTAAATGAGACATATTTATCATTTGCCTTCTGGTGAAAATAGTGCTACTGTATCTATGCTCTTTTACTAGCTGTATCAGCGTTCTTTTGCTAACAATGGCATTCCTTTGAAGCACAGAGCGTCCGAGCCATAAGGATAACCAATAGTTATTGCATTAGCAGCAACAACAATCTTTTATTGCATTAGCAGCAACAACGATCTTTTGCTGTGCAAAGATATTGCATATATACAGATTGAATACCAGCTTTCCATCCAGCTGCCATGTGAGGCAGACGGCCACATCGAGGCGGGGTGGCTGTGGCAAGGGCAACGGCCTCATTTGATCTATTGGAGTTGTTGCATCTGTGGGCTCCAGCTTCCCCAAAATCAACCGTTTGCTCATCGACTTGTATACAAGTGTTATGTTTTCTTCTACGGGTAAAATCTTAAATGCATCCATGTCCTAATTTGGCTCATCTGAATACATCTAGCTGTTAATGCAAGCACATCTAATTACTCAATTCAATGGGAAGAAAGGGTCCTAACTGTGTTAGAAAACGTTGTTCATTTGACAAGAAAATCATGAGATCAAGCATCATATTATACATTAAGCACGATTACTCTTTGAATGGAGGTAAAATTATAAGATACTAAATTATGAGCAAAATCAATAAAGGCAAAAAATATATTTATCAATAAAATCAATCAAAGATATAATTACAAGGCAAATATAAACTAGAAAGAGTATTTATCATCTTTGATGTAATAAAGACTTCAAAATCAATAAATCTCCCTAGTTAGAAATAAGGGTGTGCTATTACTTCTACTTTCAGAAGAAACATATAATTTTGTGCTTCCATTTTATTTTCAGGCAGCAGCAATAAAAATACAGATTAACGGTGCGCAATGGTGCGATGTGTTCATGCAAATGAATGGCAAACCATGGAAAGCAACCGCTTAGCTCTAAAAGTATTCAGCATTCCTTGCTATAAAGAAGGTGCTTTACCCCTCGCTGATTATCACCAGTGGAAACCGTTAACTGGAAGTTTAAAAATATTGAACTGCCTAGAAAATATTTTGGCTTCCACCTTGGAGAGGCACAACCCTTTTTACCAAGGTTGTCTGAAACTGTAACTGTATATCGAGTTGATCATGTACATGGAACAACGTGATCAAACGGTGTCTCTGTCGTGCTTTGCTCACAACACTGGCTTGAATTCATTGATTTGGAGGGCCTTACTGGTTGCTATTGGATGCAGGAGAGGTAAGCCAAGTCGCCAACTTCCTTTCTGGACACAAAAGCAAAGTCAATATTATAGAGTACCCTGAAATCCTGATTTCCAAACTATACATCCCAGTACCATTGATTCAATACTGTAGTTGACTGTTTAGGGAAGTAACAAGGTACTCTTAGTCCACTGAAACTGAGCAGACTTCGTTGCTCAGAAAATGTTTCACTTGCAGGCTACCGGCAATCGTTGATTCATATCTTTAAGCATTAGTCAATGGTCAACCAGTGCCTCTTCTTACTTTGAAGAACAAGCTTAATTGGGCCATGTAAAATTCATACTAAATTTTCAATTACATAGTTATATTTGATCACAAGCATTATGTAAATATACATGAACTCTACAAACTGGCCTATATGTCTGGGTGCGCAGCAACGCTGCGCGGGGTTTCCAGTGCTCACGACCGCGACGCGTCTGCTCGCCTCCACAGTTCACGCGAGCCCCAGCAGCAAACGCCATCCTGCCACCACTCACCTGACCCAAAGTACTATTTGCGCATTCTTATGAATCGACTCCTCTTCGGTGAGTTTTTAGGTTATCTCCAAAGGGTATTTCCATCTTCGTTCTCCAAATCTCACTGCATTCTGGATCTGATTGGTAGCCTGCACAAGTTTCGGTCAGATCCGCGGGATGCAAATTTGACGTGTTTGATAGCCCGAATATGCTTTTGAGCCAGACCCAGCACGTGCACGAGGGGGCCTCGGGCCAGGCCCAGCAGATGTGGCAAAATCGGGCATATCCCGCGAGCTAGGCTCGCGTGGTGTGCGGAAGGGACTGGTTGTGAGTAACTTTGCATGCAATACAGGCAACCAAATTGTTATCTTAACTGGGCCAGGCTGAGTTCACCAAGGCAACCAATCAAATCTCCTTTGCACGTGTTGGGACGGGCTCTGAAGGGCCCGCTCCTAGGATCGGGACAAATTGCACTCACTCAGGCTACAAACCATACCTTCTGTGTCTCATGTCATTTACGGTGCGGAACATTGCCGAAATAGTGCCAAATTCCCCAATTTTCTAACTACCGTTGGAAAGAACCTTAAGCTACCTAGCGTACTCATCTCAGTACCCATGACTATAAAGACTTATCTCTACCTAATATTAATATTAAAGTAAATAAGGTTTCACGGTCCAACAAAATTTCGCGGTCCGTCCTGACGAGCGAGACCCACCAGTCAGTCTCCCAAACTCTATTCGTGTAAACCCGCCGCCCAGAGTTTCTTCGTCCGGTACCGTAGCTGGACCTATCTGAGAGAGATTTGCGCACATATCGTCACCATGGGCTGTAACGCCGAGGCCTCAGGCCCAAAATCGCAGAATTAATCCATCTAGACCAAATACACCACATACGACGTTGTAGATTCAAATCAATAAATACCGGATCGCTAAGAAAACTCAGAATAAGCCTTGTCATAACTGTTACCATGGTGAACGGAGCACCATGTGACGAGTAAATACAGAAACATGGCAGCTTGCCGCAAATTGCTCGGTGTTGGTGAGGAAATCCCTTGGAAGAAAAGGGGGCAAATTACAAAGGAAAAATCGAAAACCGACAAGGCCGTCGCGCCGGTGGACTACAGGCAGCCCGAAGTTGACGTTCCCGCACCGCCCATCGCCGCCCTGCTGCCCGCGGCCACCGCGCGTTGACGACGACCCGTGCTAGGAAGAAGGCCGGAAGAGAGCTGGAGAGAGGAACGACCCGTGCTAGGAAGGGGATGGCCGGACAAGCTGCGCTAGAGAGGAAGCCAGAGAGAGGACGGGGATTCTGACTTTCGGAGGCGGAGGGCGACAGATCGGAGAGAGTCTGGGAGTTGAGACTACGACCGAATCTCGAGCAAGCGGTGGCTAGGTTGTTGTGGGAGAAGGAACGAGTGGGCACTAGGGTTTTTCTGTTGTTTTTTTATATGCCACCGATGTTGGGCTCTGCCAGGCTGAAGGTTTAAGCGGGCCAAATGTGTTCTCTCTCTTTCACTTTGTTTCTCTATTTTGACCTGGATTACATATGTAACAGAGAACTAATTTCACCTAAAGCGCGTACTACTCTAAACTGGACAGTTGTTGGTCAGTTACCAAAAGGATTCTGGATCAGCTGCTTGAAATTTATTGCACTTCCTGATGCAAAAACAATTTAATGCCGCAATCAAATGGAGATACACAATGACAAAAAGGAAAGCACACTAGAAAACGTAGTACAAGGAGCTTTGCAACATCTCTGTCGGAACCAACACCCCCATGTCGAGCACGTGCCAGGTCACAGGCCGCCCTGTAAGCACGGTTCGAATGGACATGTATAGCAGGGGAGGAGGAAGGCCTGTCCGCTCGGCGAGGAGAGGAGGTCCGTGAAGCGGCGCCGCGTGAGGGAGGCGGCCTGCTTCTAGGAGGATGTTGAGGTGCGAGTGGCCGAGGGTTTCCCTGCGCGTAGGTAAGATCCGAACCGCTCAACCAGATGAGACGACTGGCATCAAGAGGCCTCAAGCCCAACAAAGCAATGATTGTTAAACCAAATAGTTTTTGCGTGCCAAATCAAACTCTAACTTTTTCCCTTACACCGTATAATAAGTGTACGGGCTTTGTCTAATCACATGAACATCTTTAGGGTCGGGCCTCTTTACGATGCAGGATTCTCAAAACACAGAAATAGAAAACGTAGAATTGAAATGCTATACAATTAATTTCCTATATATAGAAATATATAATGCAAAAAATTTGCAAAACATATGTTTGAATGCTACTCTTTAGGATAGTATGTTTACTTTCATAATCTCTACCTGACATTTCTATCGAACGTTGCTCAACTGGTGTAAATGATATTTCCATCGACTATGAGATCCTTGCCGAACGTAGCCACAGTCGAAACGCTAATCATGTCAACAAAAAGAATATTGTTAAGGTGGTCCAGAAAGTGGTCCATTCTGTCTAGATCCAATTTACGTGATGTTTGATCTCACATGCATCGTAGTTGTCAGATATGTTATGTTATCAATGGCGGGGCTAGGATCTAAGATTTGGAGGATCTATTTTTCTGTTCTTCCTCCTCTTTCCTCTCTTTCTCTTCTATTTTCCTCAACTACTTTGTTCATACATAAATATTGTTGGAGGCTTACGGGCTAGTCCCCCACGATAGATCTTCTCTTAGATGCCACCATTGCCATGCGTGGAAATAGGGTATCGCTAAATCGTGGTTTTGAGACTCTTCTTTTACATGAGTATTGCTACTTCAGCTCCGCGAAGGTTGGGACTCTTCTCCCACGTGAGTGTTGCTACTCCAGCTCCGCGAACGGTGCCTCAGGGTTAAATTATACCCGTTGCAACGCACGGGTATTTTTGCTAGTGAATTATAATATCGCAAGCTACATTGACCGATAACAAATTAGTAAATACTCACAAAACACATTTGTCAATTATGCTTATTTTTTGCACGATCGCATGCTTGAGAGGGTAGTTGCCTTGCTACCTCTCGAACCGTGCGAGCCATGTTTCAAGTGGTTGCATAAATAACTGTCAGCGAGCAATAACAAAGAATTGAATAGATAAAAAAGAGGTAACAAAATGTGGACACATTAGCAACTAGAGTTTACCTTTAGAGAAACTTATTGTCGGTGGAGCTAGAAGATCCATCCAAGGCGAACAATAATAAGTGTCTATATAAAGATAGTATATATCCTGCATTTAGTGTGAGCATCAAAAACAAACTTAAACAAAAAAAATCCTTCAACAAAGCAAGGCCGTTTTGTTGTCCTAAACATACTTGCGGAAAGATTATCCTAAAGTTATTATTTAAAATTAAAAATGAAGGAGCATTATGCAGCTATCCATAGCAACAGAACTCGGAAATGGAACTGCCAACTCTTAAAGGCCATGTAAAATGTCAGTAGCAAATATTAAAATCGGAAGTTCTGGATTTCACTAATGAAGACTAGGAGCTATTGCCGCCCGTCAAACAATGACGTCGGGATCGGATCATCGGAGTGTTGCAGCGAACAAGCGGAGGGAGAGACATCGATTTGCTCAACTCGCTGGGCCACACGAAAGTGTTAGAGAAATAGACGCAACGAGTAAGATAAAAAATCAATCACAAGAACACAAGGATTTAACGCAGAAAATCCTCCGGTCCAAAGCCTCCGGCAATAGGTCTTTGCCTCGCTCACCAATTAACGAGTTCATAAAAATTTGGACCACAATTCAATGACCAGCACAACGGAGGAAGCCACTGCGCTTCAACTGTCTTTCGACACTGCGTAGTCCGAAGGCAACCAGAAAGGACGGCAGATAAAAGACCGACGTAGTCTTGCCGTCACACGTCACACGCAGAAGGTCAAATGTGTTGGATGGGGGACCAATCCTCCCAGCTCTATGAAGTTAACTATAACTATACACATCACATGTCGCCATGGTATATATTTTTGCGAAAATTGATAAAAAATGCATTTTGTTTGCGGATGCTAAGAAAGAAAAACAAATAACAACGGAAATGTAGCTCAAACTCCATTGTCCCTTTTTCTTCTAAATTTTTGCCCACGAGAGCATATGAAATCATAATGATCACGAACTGCTTTAATTAGTTAATATACAGGGCCACCTTGCTAATAAAAAAATCACATATTTTGTTTATTTTTGAAGATAGAGTAGTTTTTTTAAGAAATGGATAAAATTGCGCATGCATTGTCCACCTAAGGACACACCAATTTCTCTAAATATTTATAAAATACATTTAAACAAATCTTACTAGAATGATAAGACTATGTGCAGTGGATTGGGTAAATGGATTGCTTATACACTGTAACGAAACTGTTCACAGAGAAAGAGGTAGTTGAAATAGTAGATACACAATGCATTTACACATCCTGCTGCACATAGACTAACAGTCGCTGCGCAACACCATTGCCACACAAACATATTTTTTAGTGTAACACTGCCACACAAACATGCCTGGCTGGATAGCAGTAGCAGATACGTCATACGTCATACGCTACAAAAGAAGATGCTCATGTCATACTCCATCTTGTTCGAATTCCACCAAACTCCAATAAAATACGGCCATAAAATTATTATGAATTCGAATGGAAAACACCTGCTGCTACCGTGTACACCAACCATGCTAGCCGACTCGACCACCGTCTTGCTGTCTGACGCTGTCCATGCGCAAGTGCACACATGTACACCCCTTGCACTGGCACGCGCACACACGACACACCTCCCGTGAATCTGACAGCCCGGGACTCCGGCCGCGCGCGTGCCGTGTCAGCCTCCCCCGACCGGTGTACACCATGCAAGCCTCCACCCCGGCCACGTACCCCCTCCCCTCCCCTACGTGTCACCGCTCTCGCCACCTATATACGCCGGCCTTGCCCGGCCGGACCCTTCCACTTCACTCTCCTCTACCATCCTGTGTTCTTGCCTGCAGAGAGCTCCTCGAGATTTCCCACCGGCTGCAGCACGCAAGCAGATCGAGGGCTAGCAACCCGGCCGGCCGGCAGCAATGGCGGATCGCGGCGGCCTGTACAGCGGCGGCACCCACGGGCAGCAGCAGGGCCGCCCGGTGGGGGAGCAGGTGAAGGGCATGATCCAGGAGAAGAGCCCCACGGCGTCGCAGGCGCTGACGGTGGCGACGCTGTTCCCGCTGGGCGGGCTGCTGCTGGTGCTGTCGGGGCTGGCGCTGGCGGCCACCGTGGTGGGGCTGGCCGTGGCTACGCCCGTGTTCCTCATCTTCAGCCCCGTGCTCGTCCCGGCGGCGCTGCTCATCGGCATGGCCGTCACGGGGTTCCTCACGTCCGGCGCGCTCGGGCTCGGCGGCCTCTCCTCGCTCTCCTGCGTCGCCAACGCGGCGCGGCAGGCGTTCCAGCGCACCCCCGACTACGTGGAGGAGGCGCGCCGCAGGATGGCCGAGGCCGCGGCGCACGCGGGCCACAAGACCGCGCAGGCTGGCCACGCCATCCAGGGCAGGGCGCAGGAGGCCGGCGCGGGCGGCGCCGGCGCCGGGGGAGGCACCGGCGGCGGCAGGGCTTCCTCGTAAGCAAGTGACGATGTGCGCATGCGGCCACGCATATACCAGAATATATATCAGCAGACAGCAGGGGGTCGTGGAATGCTGGCCGGGGTTGTACGTGCGTGTCCTGGATTTGGTCGTCTCCCCCCGAATGCGAGTTATATTATCCGTGGTGTCCGTGTGTGTGCCGGCCTAGCTAGGCCGAGGTCGATCGGCTGTGCACCGGTGTGTCTGTTCATCCGCGCTCCGGTTTCGGAGCTGTGAATAAGTGTAGCTAGGGGGAATAAGTGAGCAAGGGGGCGCCTGTGTCTGCCTGAGGAAAAGTTCGAGCTTTGCTAGTGTGGCTGGGCTGTGGGTTGCTTGGATGCGCAGCGGTATGTTCTTTCTGTTCATGGAAAGCATTGGTGAATGTATTTCTCCTTGCGGAATAACTTATATGTTTTTTCTCAGAAAAATGTCAGACTTATATCTTATACTAGTTGATATCCGCTGCGGTAATTTTTAATCAATTTTTAAATTAATATTTTAAGATAAAAACTCTGGAGTTATTGTATAAAAATATTATTTTCAAGTTAAAGATAATATATCTGATCACATATTCACGTTGTTGAGAGATCACGGAAGAAAATATTGATGTGGGAGAATTATAATCTAATAGCTAATGTGTCTCAATGTATAGTCGGTTTTATTAATCAATAATTTTTGGTGTTTATTGTATGCGTTGAGGTGATTCAATGGGGTAATAGATAAATAGTTAGTGATATGATTCATACAGTGATAAGCAGAAACTAAAAACTAAAACTAAAAAACTAAAATTATGAAGAGAAATATGTGGGTTTTCCGCATATACGAGTGATGTAAGTAAAAAAAATTCATAGAGGCATTAGACAGGGATAGCTTGATGGTAAAGAGCACTCATATAGTGGTGTGTGTATGTTTTTTCCTTTCTTCTGAGTACATGCATGAGTGTTGTTGGCCACAGAAAATCGATGAAAGAAATTATTCAAAGCATTAGTGGAGTCTTAGTGGATGATGAGGTGGATAGCTTGAGAGTTGAGAGAATTACACAGTAGGTTGCATCTTTATAGAATATATAGATATGTTCTCCAAAACTAAGAAACAGTACGCCAACATTAGTGAGAAAAGACCATACTAATTCATCTAGTAGAAAAGAGAGAGTTTAGATATGACTGTCATAGATGTACGTGCAACATGTGTTGTCAGATAATCAAGCAGACAATATGAAAAAAATAAAATTAAAAAGAAGGAGTCCTGATTGATTAGCGTCGTTTTTTTTCATTAAAACCAAGAGAAGGAACTGATTCATTAGCGTCGTTCTTTTTTCATTAAAACCGAGAGAAGGAAAAGGAAAGCAACATGTGGTATGGGTATAAAATGAGGTGAGAAATAAAGATAGAAAGTGGATGAAACATTTTGCATCTATGGGTTTTGAGTCTTTCCACTCCTTTCCAACCTTTTTCAAACTGTACAGTGGGGTCAGCGTGAAGGGTATACCTATGTCTTTGTAGGTAAAAAATATTTTTTCCCTATGCCTTTGTAGGTAAAAAATATTTTTAAAAAACTCGCATATTTATAGTGTAGATAGATACATTTCCTAAGAGTGAATCGTGTTTTAGCCGATGACGCCATGTTGTAGGATGCAACAACAATGACGGAGGAATAACATGCTCTCTCCAGTTTTAAATATAACATACAAGTTGTTCTCAGATTTTTTAAATATAAGTCAGTTTATTTTTCCCCACAATTGGAATAGTTTGTCTTAATAAAAATTATTATAGGTAAACTAACAAAATAAGTCGTCATCAAACTCTCTGCGCTAATAAAACGAATTGTAGCAAAGTAAATAATAATTTATATTTTTTATATAGAAATTGAAATTTTAGAGAAAAAAATCAACCAGGCTTATATTTTAAACCGGAGCCGGAGAGTAGTATTCTATAGCATAACATGATTGTGAGGTTTATTCTATTTTAAAAACTATCGTTTTGTAAATTATTATTTGAGTTTCCGAAAAAAAATTGAGGTTTGTGTTTGTGTACCTTTGTTTTCTTTTCTCTCGAGTATTAGCAATATGGTCACGCGATGTCCGTTTCGTGAGCGCTTGTCCGGAGCGAATCGGGCGGGCTCATGGGGGCCGGCTCCTTTCCCCGTGTGATGTCCCTGGCATCTCAGAAGCCGTACACACAATTATACGTAAGCTAATGATGAATTAAGACTAAATCATGCTTAAGAGAGTAATGAGGAATTGGTAGATAAACCACTAAGTCAAAATTTTTCAAATCTGAAATTTTAGCTCATCCCCAAATTGATTCTAAAATTTCTTTTGATTGGACTATACAACTCAAGAATTTTCTTTTATATGAAATGAAATTGAACTCATCACCTTTCAAATGCATCTATTGTGGATGTATTTGGACTTCATTTGATATTTCAAAAGATGAAAACAAGAAAAGCTTTACTTAGAGTAAATCTGCTGTTTTACCAAAATCCTAAACAAGATTAGGGTTGTATTTCAAAATATGTTGTAATTTAGAGGAGAATCATATTAACAAAGTTGTAGGTAATGATCCAGGAAACAACTTTGTCAATATGAGTCTGGTCATAATATGAATTCAAATTGGTCTTTTCAACTAAATTTTGTCAGCCCAGAAACACACCCCTACTCTGTCCAGTTTGGTAATTTGAGATTTTCTTACCCATAGAGTCATTTTCATGATCTGCCCTAATAAAATGAAATATAGTTTAAAAGTCCCAAACCAATTTATCAAAAGGAGCAAGTGGAGTTGAGGCCTATAACTAGAGTATTTTCCCCTCCCAAGCAGATGACCTACCCTGTCCCTACCTATAGCTGCTGCATAAATTCAAACAAATTTCATATTTGCCGGCCGAATTTGAATATGAGCCAATTGACAAACTTGTAGAGCTCTGAGAGTACAACAATTCATCGAATATCCACTTTCCCAGATTCGGGCTCGAAATAGGGTAAAAGGTTGATTTTCAGCAAAGAAGAAAACACAAAGTCATATTTCCAGGGGGGGAGTCACTAACACGTGGGCCCTCGGATCCGCGTCGCGCCCACGGCGTGAACCGGCGCGCGCCGCGTGGCTCGCCGACGTACAGGAAGTACGGCGAGCCACCGGCTGGCCGCCCGACCGCGTCAAAAGGAGGGGGGAACCCCGCGCCCCAAACCCTAGCTATTCCCCACCTCTCTGTCCCGTCTCCACCCCGCGCCGCGCGTTCAAACGCCGAGCCGCCATTGCCGCCGGCAAGCTCGGGTTCGAGCTTGCGCCGCGCTCTCCCGGCCGCCTCTCACCCCTAGGCCTACACCACCACCACCACCGCTCCGAGCCGCGTCCGCCGCCCCGAGTCTCGTCGTCGGAGAGCCACCCTACGCCAAGATCGACGCTGCCGCGACGTCGCGGCCGCGCCACCGACGTCCCGGTTCGAGCTCGGTGCGCCGCCGTTTCCCGTCGCTCCTCGCCCCCACCGCCGACGACCCTACCCCACGTTGAGCGCCGCGCCACCGCGCGTCTCCGGCGCCCCGCGTCGCAGCCCCGGCGAGCCGGGACTCACCGGCGCGCGCGCGTCCCGCCGCGCCTCGCCGCGCGGGTGCGCCCGGCGAGAGGAAGAAGAAAGGAGGGCGGGAAATTTTAGATCCGGCCCCTCAGGTTTTTCAATATTACACCCCGGTCCTCCCCCGGTTTCTCTGTGTCTAGCAGATCTTGCGGTTTAGCCCCTGGATCAAACGGATAATTACGGTCTAGCCCCGGATCTATATATTTTTCCATTTATTTGATTTTTATTTTGGTTTGAAATTTGGAAAATCACCAAAATCATAGAAAAATACTAAAAAGGCAAACCCAGTTGCATTGGACTCCTCTGTAGTAGATCTACAGGTTAGGTATGATGTGGATGAGTGAATTGACCATTTTACCCTTGGTTTTGTGCATGTATGTAAAGGGAGAATAAATAGCAAAAGTGGTCTAAATGAACCCCTAAAATGGTAAAACTTGGTCAGTATGCTTTGTAGCACATGAGAACACTATGACAAATTTTATGGCCATAGTGATTGCTGTTGTGTGAGGCTTTGCCATTATATTGGCATAATGCACCTTTTTATTAACTTAAAAATGTGTACCATGCAAAACATGTTAATATGAGTCCTCTGGTATATTTATCATGTTCTATATAGCTAGTAATGGAAAAATATGAACCTATAAATATCAAGTTTTAAAGGTGATTTGAAATTGACAAAATGTTAAGGGCTAGTCTTGTTAAATAGAAAAATGGGTTCTAAATTGCTAGGAAAATTTTAGGAGAAATTTGACGGCTTGTAAATGATGTCTAGTGCTCAGAAGGTATATATGTGCATTTATTTAACTACGGAGTGGAGGCTACAAAGAATATGCTCAAATTGACTCTCTAGCATTTTCCCTATACTTTAGGTAGCATGAGTGTCTCACTGGTACAATACGAGCCCCTACATGTTAAGTTTTAATGGCGATTTGAAAATGATAAAAAGGGTGCATGTTGGAGATGATGGATAGAAAAGTGGTCAAGACTTGCTAGGAAAATTCTCCGGAAAAATTGGGTAGCCTAAGGTTGATGCATAGAGTCTAAAAAATATATGTTTGATCTAGATCCATCGAGGTACTCCATGTTTAGGTAGTTTATCAATCACCTTTTCGCCTGTTCATGAAATGGTTATTCATACGTGTGTTTCGTGTTCATGCATCTCGTTTATTGCATCATCCCGCATGTCATTCATATAGTGACGCTCATTACAGATACGTGATCAAGAAACGAGCGCGTGGGACTACTTCAACCAACGGTGATTCAAAAGACCAACTAAGACCCATTCACGACCTGGAGGGCCCATCAGTCGTGCTTGGAAGGAGGAGTTGTCCAAGGGATCAAGGGGTTGCCTGGGGCAAAGCCTCACAACCCGGCAAACTAACAGTAGCTTAGTTTGATGGTTTATTAAAGTGAATCAAGGTAGGCAGGACCATATTTTCCCAGCTAATGATTTAAATACTGTCTACGCATATACATTAGGAGTTGATTGAAACCAATTGCATTAGACTTCCCGGCCGCCCTGGCCCTAGCACCTATACTAGGTACGTAGGACGAGTTGCCTAGAAATGCTAGGCTTGACTAGATACGAGTGAGATGTCACTCGTCACGTAGGTGTTTCGAAAAGAAAGAGAACACTGTCTATGCCAAGATGCTTTATTATGCTGAGGATTACTTGAAGACCGGGCAGAGATTAAGTTTACTTTTCGCGGTGTGCGTTGTTGCGGTGTAATGGCTCCGCCCGAGTCGCATAAGGCCCGTTCGTTGTTCGCCTGCTGATCGGCATAACATTGCTAGAATGCTTATCCGGTTAATGGGGCCGGTGAAACCTTACTTGTGCCATCCAGAGAACAGAAACACGTTCCTACCCACTGGTTGAGAGGAAGGTGGCCCGGGGGAACTTGGTACTCATGACGGGGAGACCGAGATGTCGGCAGGCTCGTCATGGGGGCACAACCCGGGAGTCAGGCGGGAGTGAATTAAACTTGGGATGGGACAAGTGGAGGAGGGGGACTATATGTGGGAAAGCCGTCGTGTGAGTAAGCATATGGGCCCTTGGCATTTTCTAGTTATTCCCGAGAATATAAAAATCGATTCGAATCGCTGATGCTCACCAGGTATGAGAATGCCAATATCGCACACGGGCAACATAGAACTGTTTGAGGCATGATGTTTTATGGAATTGATGACTTGCGACTACACAATGGATATACCTGTTTTACTTCATGCAAATTACTTACTTTATATTACCATGAGATTCAGGATAAGAACAAGCGGCTGTCAAATCCCTCTATAGCATGACATTAAAACATAGTGGATAATCATGATTAAAGGATAGCGACTGTCAAATCCCACTATCCTATGGCAATATTTTACAGTTTAAAATCAATGGCTAAGGACCTACTTGCTAGTAAGCTGAGCTTTGCGTCAGCCGTAAACCCTGTCCATTAAGTCCTACTGAGTAATTAGTACTCAGTGTTTGCCCTCACTTTTGGCTCACAGGTACTGGCGGCAATTGGATAGTTGCTTGGAGAAGGGTAGCACCGGTGGGCTCGGTGTTTCTCGCCCCGTTGGTGTGTACCGCATTATATGTATTTTGAACATGTATTACATTTCAACTGCCTGTGATGATGTAACTGTTGTGGCTTCATCGCGAGTCGTATGTGTGTGATGTCGGTTTCTCTGGGATTTGGTGCAAATCGAGAGCCGAGGGTTTCTCGACGGATGACCGGGTTTAGTACGGTCTAAGTACACTGTAAGCTAATGGTGACAGGTGTACTTAGCCCGTATTAAATCGGCGGTTCCGCCACACCCTGTTACCCTAGTAAGTGCGTCGGTGTTTCTTTTTATCTATATCTTTTCAAACCATATGCTTTATGAAATAATTTTATTAACGGAAAATTATGCTAACATAATTCTATTCACAGAAAATTACGCTGATATGATTTTATGACATAATTTTTATTTACATGCTGCCATAATATTATTCACGGAAAATTATGCGGACATAATTTTATTCACAGACAATTATGATGACATAATTTTTATGATGATCATAAATTTATGGTAAAAAATTATGACATAAAATTATGCTAATATAAGTTATACTGACATAATTTATCACTGTATGACATAAATGACATAAAATTATGCTAACATAACTTATGCTGACATAGTTTATCACTGTATGACATAAAATTATGCTAATATAATTTATGCTGACATAAATTATCATACTGTATGACATAAAATTATGCTAACATAATTTATTCTAACATAATTTATCATAACTGTAAGACATAAAATTATGCTAACATAACATATATCTCAAATTATATCAAAAAATTATGATCATAACTTTTTCATTCTACCTATATCTAAAATTATATCAAAATCTTATGATCATGTTTCTTTATATAATTTAAGAGTAAACAGGAAATTAAAAAAATAATAAAAAAACCTCATCTTGGCGTAACTCCCAGGGGACAACGTCGCTCGTGGGGACTGGGGAGCACATGGGCGTGCGGGGGGGAGGGGGCACTGGACGGGGGGTGCAGGTGGGGCCAGACGCTCCGCAGGTGGGCATGGGCCGCTGGCGTCGCTCGCTGAATTCCAGCGTAGCGAACGCTCGTGAAATAGCCGCCCCCATATGGTCAGCTTGTCGATTTGTAAAACAACAGCTGCAATATGGTCAACTTATTTTTTGTAAAAAAACGAGATCAAATTATCAACCTCATGCATGAGCGATACAACATAAGGTGGAAATTAATCGACGATCCATTTCAGTGGTCCAGGATGTTAGACCTGATTTTAAATGGTAGGTCTAATCCTAAATACCACGTTTTAAAAGAGTTTGGATATTTATATCAAAACTTTTATTTTAAATCTTTGGATATTTATATCAAAATATCCATTTTAAAACTAAATATTTATATAAGATTCTTGAATTTCAAACGGATCAAAGATTGACTCGTGAATGGAAGGATACGTACTACTAGTTTTTTTTTAACTCTCAATGCTTCAAATAAAGTTACAGTATCTGAACTCGCGCGCTAACATACATCTCACACACGCCACACTAGTTGGCCATTGTGATTTGTGTGAGCCGACCAACAGGTACAGTCGGCGCTCTCGGCCCCAATGGTAGATTCGGATGAAAGCAACGGCGCACGCCGTTTCGCACCTGTGGGCCTGTGACACAAATACAGCGGGCCCCCGTATTTCCAACCCGCACCGCGTACCGACGTCCACATGTCCGTCCGTCCGGCCCGTCAAAAACCCAAAAAGAAAGAGAAAGAAATGGAAAAAAGGACAAAGGAGAAAGGAAAAGAAAACCGAAGGGAAAGCCAAACAAGATTCGATCGAGCGATCAAGCCAAAAAAGAAAGAAAAAAACAGGGCGACGCAAGTACTCCACGGCCCCCGCCTAATCGCCGTCCTCCCCGCTCCCTGCCTGCCCTAGCAGCAACTGCGCGAGCACGCCCGCCCGCCCGCCGCCTTCCACACGGCGAGCGAGCGAGCGAGCGAGCGAGGGAGAGCGCCGTCCGAGCCCAGCCCAGAGGTAACTGCCGTCTCCAATTCCTCCATCTGAATCCGCGCGATCAAAACCCTAGCCGCGGCGGATCTCTTGCGTCGGCCGGCCGCACCCCCGGCCCGGTGGGTTCCTCTGCGTTGACGGTGCCGCGGGCGATCCGGATCCTGGTCGTGTGCGAGTGGGGGTCCGGCGATCGGTTGTTCGCAAATTGCGCCGTGGTGTGCTGGTGTGAACGTTTGCCTCCCGCAGTGGCTTCCGCAGATCTGTGTACCTGAGCGTGGCGAGGTGTGCTGTCTGGTTTTGGTTGGGATCAACAGACCGGGTGGTGGACTCCGGGGTTGGGATCCTTGAGGGGAGGGTTTGGAGTTCTCATGTGATCTGCGTGTGCAGTTGGATTCCGTATTTCCATTGCGACAGTGTTGATGAAAGCTGTATCTGAGCTTGTGGCCTGCGGGCTAGGCTGGTCTTGCTAAGCAAATTGTTTAGGTATCGTGTTCATACTGTCGTATTGAATGATCCGGGTCGATTGCTTTCGGTGCATATAATGCACACAGCTCTAGTTTCTGGTTGGGCTGGCTCGATGGCTTTTTACGAATTAGCGGTTTTTGATCCTTCTGATCCTGTTCTGGATCCAATGTGGAGACAATTCTTTGGCCAGCCGAAGAGTCCTGTGGTGGCCCGTTGATAGTGTTGACTTTAGACTGCCACTTCTGGGGGGACATCTTCGGCAAGGGTATTTAATTTTAGCGTGCTGCTGGAAGACGTGACTTGAGAATGAATGATTTATGATTTATCTTGTGTTGATATGATCTATCACCGGCAACTGTACTAACAGTACTCTGGATGCATTTTTTTTTTTACGTTTTGGATTGTGCACATTCACTAGAATTGGACTGAATTCTGACAAAAATTACATTTCATCTTTGCAGGTCTTTCCTTTTGTGCACTCATGATTTAGCGCCAGCCGTATTGCCTCTGATTTTGGTGATATAGGCTGTTGCTAGGGTAGCACGCCAAGAGCTAAGAATGGCAGATTCAATGGTGGCGAGCTTCTGGGGGCCTGTTACATCAACAACTGAGTTGTGCGAGGAGAATTATGCACACTCATCATACATTGCAGAATTCTACAATACCATCTCTAATGTCCCATGTGTTCTTTTGGCACTTATTGGACTAGTGAATGCTTTCCGCCAAGGTTTTGAGAAACGATTCAGTGTCCTGCACATATCCAATATGATACTTGCTATTGGGAGTATGATTTTTCATGCCACCTTGCAACATGTGTAAGTTCACTCTCGAATCGAAAGATGTTTATGTTTCTGTGAAATGCCACTTTCTAACTTGCGATTGCTAGATTATCAGTAGCTGCTTGAGAAACTGTTATAACTAGGCTTTATTCATTTCTCCGATGTGCTTGATCAAGTTTAGTGCATTATGGGTAGGTGTTGCACATTTTATTCTGGCGTTGGTTGCCATGATAAAACCTTCCCTTTTGTGTTATTAAATTACCTGTGTTTTTCCATCTATGTTAAAGTGTTGATAGGACCATTTGCAGAAGGCTAGACACAGTTTCGCCCTCTTGTTATTTTGTGAAAAACTGCACAGAAGATGAGCTTAGTTATATTTAATGTATCAGCCATTAATTGTTAGGGAATTTTTAATTTGGTACTTCTAGATTTGATGCTTCATCAAGGATATATATATTATTTATCTTTGCTTTTCTCTACAGAGCCATAGATATGGAACTGATGCCAGTGTCATAGTTTATTTTAAGAAAATATCCATGGTTGATTTGCTCGTTTTCTTTTTCATGAATGCCACATATTGTGGATATTTACCTTTGTATGAGTAGATGAACTTTAGAATGTTTTAAATTACTTAAGTGAATTTTACAAAATTGCATGCATTCAGCCATAGCCACAAGGAACTACTGATTTAAGAATTGATTTTTTTTCAAAGCTACATATTTAAGTGCAATCTGTCGTATTGTCTTGAGACTTGAGAACCATTGGGTGGCATGGAACATGGCTTTGTTGGGCCCGCTATCCAGCCTGATGTACATCCTTGGTGGCTTGGCCCTGTTTTTATTCTGTGTATTGAACACTTTAGTTATCGCATGCATTTGAGGCTGGCAGTGGGCTCAGGATCTAATGTTCACATTGTTCGTTTTTGAAGTCATGGATCACAACAGTTCTGTTACTCACTGCACATGCTTTCTCAGGAGTGTTTTCCTTCATACTTGGTTCAACATTACATATGGTAGAGTAATGCGCCAGGTTCTGGTGCAGGTATTAGCATCAGTGTGCACCGTTGACTTGATTTTCATGATTTAAACCCTGAAAGTTTAGCTGTGCTTTCCAAAATTTGTAGCTTGGAACATAAACAAAGATGGTTGGGATGATATTCAAAACATTGGCCAATTGTTTTCTTGTGCTATATTGGTTATTTTTCCTTCTGGGATTCTTGGGTTCATTTTGTGCAACTGCTTCCACATGATCTACCTAAGTTAACGAGTCCTAGAGCCAACATACACACCTTGCATGCCAGAAATGCAAAGTTGCTGTTAACATCTTCCCCGTGTTCCATTTTGGCACATATGGTTCTGTTGTTGTTGTTGTTGGTTTTTTTTTTTTTTTTTTTTTTTTTTTTTTTTTTTTTTTTTTTTTGAAAAAGACAGTTGGCAACATTTTGATGCACTTCCAAATTGACCACCCTTGGCATCTCCTATGACGATCATGCCCAAAATGCTATCCGTTGATGCTCTTCTGACCTTGATCGATAAAATTCAGTATTTACTTAACACGTTTGCTGAAAGATCTGCGTATATTCTATTTTGGCATATTTGTTTTGAGAATCTGTTTTTTCTCAACCTTCAGCACCTGGTGCATGGGAAAAACTTAAGGTAATCTAGTTATCTGCTGTGATGGATCAATTGTCTGCTTCATTCCAATTGATGATTTTGAGTGTAGGCTTATACTTAAGGCTTATGACAACAGAGGACTAAAAACAGTTTATTTTGATCTTCACCTTATAGGCTTATACTTCACTCATAATTTGATTACTTGACATTGGGACTGATCCGCCTAACTTTATGTTGCTTGCCTGGAATTAGGACTAGAATCCATATTTGAAACTGAAGGGTTTCCCTATCTTTTAGGTGGGGCTGTAATTTTTGTTGGCTTTGCTGGGTCATTTTTTTCTCAGCACGCTGTCACTTTTTAGCATAGTGTTGGATATTTTCATTAACTTCCTTTTTCCTTGACATTTGTAGCCATCTTGTACTTTGTGCCATGTTTACTTTATTTGTGCAATAAATTATTTGTGGTAATCTCCTGTTTTGTTGATGTTCTGTTTTCCAGCCTACAACAGAGTGATGAGACTCCGATGGTGTGGGAGATCCTCTTATATATGTACGTCCTTTATTCACCAGACTGGCATTACAGGAGCACCATGCCAACTTTCCTTTTCCTATATGGTGCTGCCTTTGCTGCAGTTCATTTCTTTGCCCGATTCCAAGTAGTATTCAAGGTGCATTACATTGGCCTCTGCCTCCTCTGCATCCCTCGGATGTACAAGTACTACATACAGACGAAAGATGTGGCTGCGAAGCGGCTTGCAAAGCTGTGGGTTCTTTCATTAACCCTTGGGACTCTCTGCTGGCTTGTCGATCGCATCTTTTGTAAGAAGCTCTCTCTTTGGTATGTCAACCCACAGGGGCACGCATGGTGGCATATTCTCATGGGCCTTAACTCATACTATGCGAACACATTCCTAATGTTTTGTCGGGCTCAGCAACGTGGGTGGGAGCCACGGATTACCCACCTTCTTGGATTCTTGCCTTATGTTAAGGTCCAGAAACCAGAAAAGAGGGAATGAGTTCTATCTTTGTTGAACACTGATGCTATTCAGTCTGGCCACCAGTAAGCTAATGCCCCCAATGTGCGCAGACAAGTTGTGGCATTTTTGTATATGGGCATCCAAATGATTACGGACTATAAATGTTCTGATGTCACTCTAGATTTTGGTAACTTAAACTGACACCTGTTTTGTACCATACTTATCGTCGAACAGATTAGTTGGAGTGTTGGTGTCCTAGTTTTGTCCGTCTTTTGGTTTCTTTGCAATTGCCTTTTGGTGCTAATAGGACCGAGTCTTATTTATTTATTTGTTTGTCGTTGAATGGAGTCCAGTTGTATTAGTTACTACTCCGTATGGAGACAGATCACAGATCCATCCATATGATGACCATTGATTCTTTTGACTGATGTTTCCACATCTGGAAAACTTCCCTTAGTGGAGCTGTTGTTGCTTGTGATGGTTGAGGTACTTCGCCTGTGCAGTGAAGCGTTTTGTGGTCGTCATTGGTGATTGGTTGTTTATGTAGCCTATGTAGTGTAGAGTCACGCTATTCTGGCATGTTTAGATAAATTGCTACTCCTATCATTGGTTGTAACTTCAAGAGTACTGATCTACTGAATTTCAGCATTATCCAAATGTGTCGATTACTGCAGCACCATTTACTAAGGGTGTCTCCAATGGAGCTATTTGAACTAGGTATTTGGTACTGACTAGGATTGGATTGCTGATGTGGAGGAGAGAGCGAGCTAAAAAAAAGTAAGGAGGGGTGAGCGAGCTAAAAAAAAAAGTAAATAGCTATTTTTTGGCTCCTAGCTAGCTCTAAACATGTGAGAACTGGTGGTTGTTGTCTAATGAAATTTTGCAAAAGGAGAACCCCACGTGATGAAGGCTGTGTTTAGATCCAAACTTTCTCTCAAATTTTACTATGCAAAAAAAAGTTTCCCATCACATCAAAAATGTCGGTATATGCATGGAGTACTAAACGTAGATAAAATCAAAAAATAATTGTACAGTTTAGATGTACTTTGCGAGACGAATCTTTTGAGCCTAGTTAGACCATGGTAGGACAATATTTACCACAAACAAACGAAATGTGCTACAGTGCGGTACAGTGTCGGATGTGATGTTTTTGCTAAATTTTGACAGATTTCGCCTGTTTTTCGCCTCCACTTTTTAGATCTAAACATAGCCGAAGTGGATTTTTTCTATCTAGTGGTAGCTAGGACCATTGGATGAGCTCTAAAGGCGCGCCTATGCAAAAGCATTCTCCCGTCCACATAGTCTGAGTCCTTTGTTCGGTTCGAGGCCATTTACGGGATAGAATAGCGAGGGATTTAATTTCTTCGATCCCCTTCGATCCCCACGCAACTGAACGGGGCATCGCAAGGACATGCAAATGGTGAAAGCTTTTGCACGCTCTACCGGAGAAGGGCCGTGTTCAGCACCCCGATTTTGGGGTGAAATTGGGCCCAATTTGGGTCCAAAATCACTATTCCGAATCGAAATACACTGTAGCACTTTTCGTTTGTTTGTGGTAAACATTGTCCTACCAAGGCCTAACTAGGCTCAAAAGATTCGTCTCGTAACGTACATCTAAACTGTGCAATTAGTTTTTTATTTCATCTACATTTAGTATCCCATGCATGTGCCGGAATTTTTGATGTGATGGGGAATCTTCTTTTTGCATAGTGTATTTTGGAGCATTTTGGTGCTCTAAACACACCCAAGGAATACAATTCGGAAACCCTCATTATGCCTTCTGAATTCTGAAGCTCAACACTCCCATCAATTGGTACAGAGGAAAGGTGCGATGTCATTTCAACAGGCGTGCATGTGCGTAGCAGTTGTGCTAGCTCCTCAATGATCGTGGACGGCCTCCTCTTGGCATTCCCACTTTCCCAGCGGTCCACATACGGCAAAGTGTCTGGTAGACGGGGTCGTGCCGGCAGCTGGGATTCAGTACCCTGCAGATCTCGTGCTTTGTCCCTAACCGTAACGCTTCTCGCCGAGCACTTGTTACCCTGCAGATCTCGTGCTTTGTCCCTAACCGTAACGCTTCTCGCCGAGCACTTGTTGGGCATGGCATGTCCCGTAGAAGGAAATGCTGGTAGCTCCCTTTACGTTGGCAAGGCATGGGCCTGGCGTCGTCCTGCTGTTGGCGTTTTTTTATTTTTTAGATTTTTATTTTTTTGTTTTTATAAAAATATACACCGGTTGGTAACATTTGCAGAGTTGGTCGACCGGCGCCCGGGGTCCGGGCGCCAGGGGCCTGGCGCCCGGTGCCCAGGCGCTAGGTGTGGGGCCGTCCACGCCGTCCGCCGGCGTCGGCCGACGGCCCGGGGGCCCGAGGGCCAGAGGCCTGGCGCCCAGCCACCCGACGCCAGGACCTGGCGCCCAGCCACCCGGCGCCAGGCATTTTTTTTTGTTTTTTTTTTGATTTATTAGTTCGCTAATCTAACGTTTAATCGCTAATCTCGCTGTTTAATCTCGTGTTTGTTTAATCTCGCTGTTTAATCTCGTGCATCCGATGCGAGTTAGATTCTAACCATTTAGCTTCAACCTTGTCTATTATATTAGCATTCTAAATTAGCGCTTCGACCCTTTCACCAGGACCCCTCCAGTTTATTTTGACCCCAGTTTATTTTGAAATTACAAGTATTTTGCTCCATTTTCTTTCTCCATTTTCTATTTCATATTTTGCGTATGTTTATTTTGAAACTATAAGTATTTTTAGGTCACGTTGTTCTGCTTCGCGAAGCAGATCTTGTCGGCGGTTTAGCTCATTCTCCCTCCTCTTCAGTTCTAAATACTATTAGATGTAAATATTACTACAATATTATACACTAACTAATACACTAACTACTACGTACACTAATACACTAACTAATTAATACACTAACTAATTAATACACTAACTAATCCCCATGCCCCCTGGCGCCGGGGCTCCGGGCGCCAGGCCCCTGGCGCCGGGGCTCCGGGCGCCAGGGACGGAGTCTCCGTCCGACGGACGACGGACGGCGACTCCGTCAGACGGACCGACGGCCCCACACCTGGCGCCTAGGCACCGGGCGCCAGGCCCCTGGCGCCCGGACCCCGGACGCCGGTCGACCATCCCTGCAAATTTTACCAACCGGTGTATATTTTTGTAAAAACGAAAAAATAAAAATCTAAAAATAAAAAAAACGCCCTGCTGTTGCTGTACTCCGGATGGGGGATCCAAAGTGGGCCATGCCCCCGAAACTTGCACGCAATGCCGATGTACCCGAATCGCTGCGCTTTCTGGACGGCCGGGGGACCGTACAAACGGTGGCGGTGGCGCAGTCGTTCAGCTGCCCGGACCCCGGAGCCTTGGAGGCCCTGGACCCTCCCCAGGCTCAAACTCAAAACCAAACCCCTGAGACTGTTCACTGCTACACAGAGAAATTAGGGTACTTGCTGCAACCAGCGCAAGCATTTGTCAGTTAGTAGAACTGTGCAGAACTGGAGAGGCTGGCGCCATAATTCTTCTTCCCAAGCAAAAACACTTCGATGTTTTTTTTTAAAAAAAAAGGCGACTTAGTACAGGTTTCCTGATTAAAAAAAGGTATATTATTGCTTTGCAAATAAAGGGAAAAGGGGCACCGGCAGCAAGCATGTTTTTGTGTCAAGTGCGACTTTAGTGGCCTCAGGGGCCCTGCGCTAGACTTGAAAATTCGCTTTTCTTTTCTACAAAGGCGGGCATAGAAAAACACACATGGCTTTTCTAGAAGATTAGAACCATGTGCTTCTGACCCTCTGTTATGCACACTTGACTACACAAGCATTAAGAAACACACAGGAATCCTTCCGCTAATACGCGTCCACCGAACACCGGTAGGAATTCGAATCACGATCTGGGTGGGATAGACGAGGATAAGATTCCAATCTAGCAGCAGCAGATTAATATTCGGCGCATGATCTCGCGCTCTCACATTTAGCAAATTAAAATGCACCGGAAAGAAGTAGGAAAAAACACACTGAAGACGCCCAACGCCCACTAGCCAAGCCATCCACCAGTCAAACGCATGGAGAACATCACACGCGTGCACAGAAGAGATGATCTTTCCTACTGAGCTCAGCATCCACCAGTCTCCACACTACCCCAGCCATTTGCAACACCTCAGAATTTCGACAAAGACCGTGGCCAATAGCACGTGAATATCTACTTCAGATAAATATGAACGCAGACACCGAAACAACAGCAATAAGTTCAAAACAATATTACATTATTGCAGATATCATCCAACGGGATTATGCAGGCCTCAAGGTCTAACCAAAACAAGGCCACAAGATAATCCACGACAAATGGTAAAGGGTGAAAAATAAACCTTTGAACTTGACAGGACTACTATAGGATCCAAGTAACCACTTACACCATCAGTACATCAAGTATCCAATATCATAACGAACAAAATAAACACTAGGGAAAGGAAAAAATTCCAATACGGTGAACAGGCCTTCTTTTCTTAACAGGGTTAATTAACAAATAGGTAATTTCTGACCGATGAACTGATGCTGCCGGGGTGCGATTCTACCTGGGTTGGCCTTGGAACAACCCCAATCGAGGAACCTCACTCTTTTAACCTACTGGAACCTCAATAATGTATATGATTTACCTCCAAAATTAAAGAAAACCAATCTCTGAATCACCACCTTCAGCTATCCATCTTTGTTGAAAACCTCAACCGATAGGGGGAAAAATACTTCAAATTCATTAGATAAGAATATGGCATCCTCGCATCTTCCAAGCTCTTTGTGCGCCTATGTTGCTAGACTACCAATCTGCTGATCAAGCTGCATCTGTTCAAGCAATGCTCCTATAACTGCAGCTTGGTCATGTCCATCCAGCTGAGCTTCGCCGTTGTTCATGCCGGAAGGCATTAGCGGTGAGGGTCCAACAGAGTTAATGGATTCAGCTGTAGTAACTTGCTTCTCTGGTGGAGACTCCTTAACCAGTGTATGTACCCAAGAGAGATCAGGGTCATCACCACCAGACCTCAGCTCAAAGGATGATGAGCGGCGGAGCTTACCCAATTCTTCACCATTTACACCCCAATCTGGTGTCCCTGAAGGAGATCCCCACTTGGACCATGATGAGCTTAGAGGGGAGCCAACAAGAGCTGTTGCTCGTGCCGCACTAGGCCCAAGGTCACGAGAACTGAGACTCCTCATCGTCTGCTGTTGCTTCTCACGCTGGACAAGAGCAGCAGCTAGGTGGGAGTTCATTGGGGAACCTGATTCTACACATCGTGGAGACATGCGGCCAGGGGAGGATATCCCAAGCGATGCTTGCAACAGAGATGAGTGTGAAGGCAACTGCTGGTTGTCCACAGCCTTTGGAGAGTAAACTCCTGTGTTGATTGGAGAAAGCAGTGCCTGCTGCTGTTGCTGGAACTGATTCAGGATAGCAGCCTTGTGAGAAGGTGAAAACATAGCACCCTGATCAGCATTACTATACCTCGGAGATGACACCATCTCGGCAGAGAAGAGATCATCCAGGTTTGATGGATTCAGGGACTTGGTCCGAGCAGAGTGGTTCCCTGTGGATGAACTGAGACGCGAATAGCACTCATTCATAAGCTGGGAATCAAGGTCCTGCACCAGGGAGTAGTCGTCGGCAGGCATATCCCTTGCACTGAGTGATGTTCGGAGCCTGCTTGACTGAAGGCTGCTGCCAGGAAGGTGTAATGTTGGAACATTTGGCTGCTGCCAGCCCAATGAAGGCGGCATTCCATTGCCTGAAGGGGACATCGGTGGGGTAAATGGGGACATTACCGCTGAAACTGATGATGGGGAACCAGGCATCAAGCCCATTGCTGCAGCCATCTCCATTGCAGCTGTTGCTGAAGCCCTTGGGGATGGCACCGCCGATCCAGTAGAGACATAAAGTGGGCGGAGCTCATCAGTTGTGTGAGCAAAGAAACAGACACGGCGGTTACAGCTTGTGCCATCCTTGCATAGGCGTGTACGGTACTGTGCTGGGTGGAGCCAGCATTCAAACACTCCATGGGCATACTCACACATGTCGCCACGCCGGCACACACCCTTCCTGAAATCTGGGCATGGAACACAGCTGTAGTGAAACTTGCGGGGGTCCCGGCGCCGAGCATTCTCTCCTGGGTGGACAAAGGGGCACTCGGTCCAGTCATGCGAGTATGCCCGCGAGCAAGGACGGATTTTGAACGAGTACATGCGGAACTCATCGGAAGCATAGATGCTGTTCTTGATATCTGGAAGGGATGGATCCACAGGATATTCTTTTTTCTCCGATGTCGCAACCCTAGGCAAGTCAGCAAACTTTGTCATCATCATCACAGCAGCAGATGGAGACCGTGCATCCTCTGTAGTGGGTGATGAAACAGGCGATGAGATCGAGTTGGTGGACCTTGTTACCACCCGGAGCATGCCATGCTCAGGCTTCGGGCATCCAAGAAGATCTTGAAGGGCGACCTTGGCGTCAAACATCTTGGGCGGCGCAGAGATCACATCAGCGGGACGGCGCCCAGCGTCATCCGTGGCGTCAGCGTCTGCCCCCGCCCCAAGCAGCAGTTTGACGGCTTCAACGGCCGTCCGTGAGCCACCAGAGGCGGCACAGTGTAGGGCGGTGGTGCCATCGGTGCCGGAGCGGCGGTTGACGTCGACGGACGGGAGGGCCACCAGCAGGCGGAGCGCGGCGAGGCTTCCGTAGGTGGCGGCGACCATCAACGGTGTGCGGTGCTCCAGGACCTTCCGGCGGCCGTACCAGAGCCCGGCCTCGTCCGCGGCGGCGGGCGGCGCTCGCTCCAGCGCGCGGCGCAGCCCCTCCGCGTCGTCGTCAGCGGCGAGCTCCAGCAGGCCGGCGAAGGCGTCTTCCGTGTCGACGGTGAGGTGCCTCGCCATCTCGGCGACAACGGCCGCCGCCGTCGCATTCTTCCTGGGCGTGCCGGCCGCCGCCACGCCGCCGTCAACACCGGCCGCAGGGGACGCAGAGATCGGCATGCCGTTCATCATCGGAGGAGCTCCTCGGATCGGAATAACTGGAGCGACGAATAGAACAGCACGAAACCAGTCAAGAAACTAGTCAAGCAAGTCATCACTGGCGCACGAAATAGACTAAAAATCACCAAATCGGAAGCAAAACACAAAACCGGTGCTACAAAAATGGAAGCGAGAACGCCCACACCACAAATCCAGCCAGAAGGAACACCAGAAATCACCCCCAAAAAAAATCCAATCTTCGGCCAGATCAGGACTCCTCCGAGCTCACGCTCTCTCAGCCGGCCAGAAAAGGCAAGTGAATAGTACTACTCGCGAGCTGCTCCGCGCAGCAGATCGGAGCAAGTAAAGAGGAAAGTCCAGCGAAGCCCACCTGTTGAGAGTCACAGTAGCGCGTGATGCGGCGAACCATCTCAGCCCCGAACCGCCCCGAAGATCTCCGGAATCCCCATGCGGAGCAGGGGCCAAAACGGGAAAGTGCGAAAGATCGAGAGGAGGGCGGCGAGCCTGCGCCGAGTCGTCCGGGAGGAGGCTAAGATAGGGCCGATCTATCTATCCGCTTCGCGATTGTTGGGGAGGAAGAGGAGACGAAGAAGCTGCTGGGGCGTGGGAGACGCTGAGGGAGGAGAGAGAGTGGGGGATGCGCAGTAAAAAAGGGGAAAGTGAAGAGAGAGAGGGAGGGGGGGCAAGTGGGGAGCTATGGCTTCCGGGTTCTCGGTTCTCGCAGTCCCTCCTCTGTCACTCGCTGTTTATGTGAAGGCCGCGATTAACCGAAGGTAATAAGGCGAGATAAAAACTGTAAATTAATTAAGCCCTTAATTAAGATGGCTAAACGAGTTCTGTGGTAGTGCGCAAATTTAAATTCCTATATTATTTTATAAAGTTTGGTCCAATGATGAAATAGTCCTAGAAATTCTAAAATACTAATTAGAAAATATATGGCGGAGATTAAAATATTAATAGTATATGTACCGCAACACACAAAATTAATGTATACACAAAATATAATATAAACTAGCAAGTTGGCCCGCGCAAATAGCGCGGGTAGCTAACTTTTTTAATATTTTATTAATTTTGCTTGAACTTAATATTTTGTATTTTTGTTTAGCCTTATGTAAGTTTTTTATTGTCGTAAACAATGCATCTCTTTTCATGTAGTTTTTCATTTTGTTGTGTTGCTTTTAGAACATGTTCCCATGAGTTAATTTATTGAGCTATGTAGCTATATTATTATTTATATTGATGTATACTATATATTCAAAAAACGCATATAATTTTTGACACGATTGAACTTTAACTATTCATTTCTTCCAAAATATGTCATCAATAAATATGTGAGCCTATGATTATGCACTGCCCATGATGATATATAAATGGCTTAGTAATTTAGAGATACCAAGTATAACATTAATTACTTTGTTTTTGTTCCTCTTCTTCTCATTGTCCTTTTCTTTCTTTATATCTTGTTTGTTTTTATTTTATTATAGGTATATATACATAACGTTAACTTTGATTTTTCTACACCTTATTTTGTATCATACGGATGAAAAATAAATAATCAAATAAAATATATTATATTCGCCCACTAATTTAGACCGTTAGATCTTCATAAAATCCAATGGTAGAAGGCTTTTCTTTTTTCTGATTAACACGGTAATTTCTAGGCCATCTCGGTGAACGTGGTGACTTATTTTAACACTCCCATATTAATATAATAGATTAAATCCTAAATAGTGTATCTATCAAAATTGCCTAAGATAATCTAAAAAATCGCCTTAATTATCCATAATTTATATTATGATAGATGATTGCTTGAATTTATATAAAGGTTACCCAACTCTGTCATAAATTGAAATGTCCAAACCTACATCTAAGTTACCAACATAACCATTATAAATAATGAATAGACATATATGTGTAATACATTTGTAAGTCCCAAGGTCTATAGCTATTATATTTATCTACCAACTTTAATATATGTCTCTTAAAACTCTATTCCGTGCTCTCGGAATTGATGGATCAGTAGCACTATGGACCAAGAGAGAAATCTGGAGTTGTGGCTTTCAAAGTTCTCGGCTTATGGCTTGCAACAACCACTCTTCCTCCTCATCTACCTACCGATGATAATAACTATACGTACTTAAGCGAGACAGAAATTATCGAATGGATAAAATAGTGTATTGTACCGTGCAAATATTAATTTCCTCTGATTTCATAAAGATTGGCTCACAAGGACGTAATTAACATTCTCTGTGCCATTTTAAGAGGTTGGGTACAACCTTTTTTTTGGCTATATGGAAGATGGCGTTTTATGTTGTGACAAATCTTTGGTACCATTATTTGGTCTGGTGTATATATATCAACGTGTCCTTATAACAGGACACAAAGAGACAAATCAGGAAGTTAGGCACAACACACTAAATGCCCATAAAAGTTAAAGTCAACAGTGGGTGTGTTTTAGATGGTTGAAAAAAACACTGTTCCGAACTGAAAAGCACTGTAGAATCACTGTAGCACTTTTCGTTTGTTTGTGGTAAATATTGTCCTACTATGGCCTAACTAGGCTCAAAAGATTCGTCTCGCAAAGTACATCTAAACTGTACAATTATTTTTTTATTTCATCTACATTTAGTATTCCATGCATGTGCCGATATTTTGATGTGACGGGGAATCTTCTTTTTGCATAGTGAATTTTGAAAGGAAATTGGGGTACTAAACAGGGCCAGTAGACAAATATTGCCCATTTGCATATTTTGTGTGAAGCTAGGCACATCACTTGCAGACACTTGGGCGTGATTGGTTGCTGTACGAGACCGGAGCAGACTGCGCAGAAGAACCAGGCTAAACGTGGCCAAGCTGTATTCGTACATGCAGTGTTGATTGGTTTGTCTTGCTTTGCTATGGCCAGGCTGCTCTGTGAGGCTTAGGGCCTGATTGCTTGCCTGTTTCCACTCGTGCTTGCACCACGGGATGCAGCGAGCTGGTGTTTGGTTACTCAGAGCCTGGCTCTATGTGTTTGAGATTGAGATGGGTGTTTGGTTGCCTGCGTGTATGTGTAGAACAAAGCTAACGCGATTCTCAAAGCACCCTGGGCCAGGCTCTCCAGAAACGAGTTTCATTCTCGTATCTCCAGAGCCAGGTTGGTGGTAGCCAGGCTCAGCTAGCCAGGCTCCTGCGATCCACAGACCAATCAGGCCTTTATTGGTTGCCTTGCTGTGGGTGCGAGATGCACACTGCATGCTGAAAAAGTTGTCACCTGGAGCACGTTCACGGCACCGCCGCAGCCAGGCTCACGAGAAACGAAATCCATTTCCGTTTCCACGCAGCCTGGCCGGGAAATGCGCTTTGCATCCGTAAGGCCTGACCTAACTCGAAATGTAGGTAACCAAACACAGCAATATCGAATCCCACGGGCCTGGTTGGTGAACCAATCACGCCCTTGGTTTGTGAGGCTCCATGTGGTTGACCACATCCATCCAAATTTGAGCTCAAGTACCTCTACCTCAGCACTAGTGTACCAATTATCCCTTTAAATATTAAGAAATTTGTCGGATGACAACAAGGTCTATTCAGTGATTTTATCAATCATCTAAATGTGTCTACAGATAACAAGGTCTATTTTTGGTGATCTTATCAATCTTAAAATCTACCATCTGAGCCCATCAGAGCCATCCGTACAGATTTGTTGGCCTGGACCCTAAAGGTGTCCATGGTAGGTTTTGTATGCATACGTGTTTGCTAGTATGGGTGTACACCTTTGTACTGTATGCTGATGTCTTCCATTCATGTTTTAAAAAAATGCTAGACACATCGCTCGGGCGTGTGGCTACTGTGAAATCGTATGCATGCAGGATAAATTCGATATTTGGTGGATTAGCGAGAGTATATGCTTATTTTTGGGACATATGAGTGGATACCAAATTACCATTGAGAGTTGATTATGTGTCTAGAGCAAAATCGAAAACTACTGAAATTTCAATCGTTTCGTCATCCATAAAAGAGGTGCTTCAATTATCAAGGATAGATCCTATTTTTTAATAGGAGATTGATGCCGTGGGTACGTTTTCTTGCACTGAGTCCATCAGTAGCATCACACTACTAAAAATGGTTAAGATTGAGTTAAGCGATGGATCGGAGATACCTCGTATTCTCGTTCCGTTTGGTTGTTCAGGAGCAAGCCACACTCAACTCTACTATAGTCAATTAACCTACGGCGGGCCACAAACTCACATGATTATAACCGAACCACATGGAAAAGAATTTTAGAGTACACTAGGACAAAGCTAGGTGAACCTACCATACACACGCACATTCTATATTGCAAAGCAAAACACCAGTACCTTTTTTTTTCTGTCCGTGTCATACTTCAACCAACGACTTATCTCCACCAAACCGATCTTAGACTTGGTATGAATCATCATACTGTATTTCTCTAGATTTAGTTTACGAATAAGTACATCGATTCAGTGGTACGAAACGTGTGATCATCGGTTAATTGGCCGAGCCTGCTCTGCTCTCTCTGACGTAGTAACAGTGAGTGCGATGAACCGGGACAACCTACCGCGCGCTGCTGGTGGGCGGCGACCCCCAATCTTTGCATTGCACGCCCCACACCCACGACCCGCCTGCATTTGCGTGTTCGTTCTGGTCTGGATCAGGCACGCAGACGATCCACGCAGCCGCCGAGCCGAACCGACGGCAGCAGAGCAGTTCACCACCACACGCCGTGACGCGCCGGTGGACGACCGCCACCGCCACCGGCAAACCGCGCGCCACCCACGTCGGTCGAGTGACGACTAGTACCAGTACGACAGGCACCCGCCAGTCGCCACCCCCGAGTGCGCGTCCCTTTCCGCCCCTTCTCGAAATTTCCGACGCTGGCGTCCGCGTCCGCTTGTCCTTTTACCGATCGGGACCCCCCGCGGGCGGGCGGGCGAGGGCCGGCACGGGCCACGGGCACGGAGCCAGGCAGGCAGCGTAGCGCAGCGCGAAACGGACGGGCGCTTCTGCCCCGGCACCCGTCCCGCGGTGCGTGCACGGCGCCGCGGCCGGGCACGGGACGAACGCGGGGCGCGTGGTCCAGGCCCCGTGCGCGAATTCCTGCGGCACGAGACGACAGGCGCCCCGCGCGCCCGGCAGCGCCCGTACCCCCGCCGTGGCGATGGAGGCCGCGCGAACGATCATGCCCACGACCAAGGACCAACGTCGGACGGTCGGAGACGTAATTACCAGTAGTGGTAACGTCGATCTCCACGGAATCCGGACCCGCCGCTGCGCCGGTCCAGTGGAGGAGCCGCCGGTCCAGTGCGGTGCGTCAAGTCGCCAGGTCTCGGCCAACGACAGACCGATCGCCACGTTAACAAAAGGATGCTTCACTGAACCCATGACAGCGACAAATGGCCGATGCATTTGGTGGTAAACAACACCGACAGAGACACATGCGCACCACTTGTGGACAACTCTGATTCCGGTTCCTGAAGCATAAGCGCTGTCCCACAGGCAGCGGCAGGCAGGCCGGCCGGCCGTTTGTGCACGAGAGGGGCGCAGTATTAATTACTGCAGGTCAGCAGAGACGAGCAGTCGCACGCACTAGCACAGGTGCACAGCAAAGGCCGGCCGGCCCACCATCGTGGTGATGTTGTTGCTGCCCCTGCCCTACGAGTATCATTTTCTCCCGCTGTCGTTGTAATCATGAGCAAGCGTTGCCCAACCCTACATGTCGCTGCCAATCCAGGCAAGAAGCCAGCTACACAGGCTGCTGCTTGGCGGCGTCCTGCTGCATGCTGCGAGCCTCGTAGAGAGTTCGTAGCCCCCAAATGGTCCAAAATTCCATGTGGTTGGCTCGTTTGCAGCGCAAAGCCTCCCTCGCCCAGATGGTGCCCGGTGTTGAGTTCGGCGACCGAGTGATGGTGCTCTCTGATGGCGATGGCGATGGCGATCTCCACTGCACACGCCCGGGTCTAGTGATGATCCTGACCTGACCCGGCGCATTGGGCTGGGCCGCTTCGGCGAATGGATCCTAACTGAAGGCCTGCACATACAGCTACGTCCGAGCTACGTCCGAGCCTAGAATCGAAGCGGTGTATTGTATCCCCCCATGAAATAAGACCTGCAAAAAAAGTTCTCGGGTAGACGCTTGTGAAAAGTTTCACGTTCTTTTGACTTGACAAAGTAGAGTGTTTTGCCTTTTTTAAAAAAACTTTAGTTTTAGGACTCGATAATTAATTTTCAAAACTCATAAAAATCCAGAAGAGTGGATCCGTTGTGCACAGATGTGTCCTAATTGAAATGTGAATCAGGTGTTAAGCGGATCCGAAGTCAAATAGTTGGGATGTGTAAGCTAAAGTAAGTAAAAATACCAGCATAAATTGTTGATGATGAATAATACAAGTATAGTTAAACACACTATAGGTTATAACAACAAAGTACTTAGATATATTACACAATATAATTGGTTCATGGTCATTTAATATACGGTGGCCGAGCTTCCACTACCAAAACATCCTTCTAAAATCCATATATAGTGAAGGATCGAGATCGAATACGCAGCAGCAGCAGCTTGGTGTGTTTAAAAGCTCAGCATTATTCCAGCTACAATACCACATTCAGCATCCTGTGCAACCTGTTGGTGATGTCTTCATTCAGGTCCCAGCAACTGCTGCCTGCTTAAGCTTGAAATGTCACTACTTACTTTTTAGATAAACATCATTGACTAACAAAAGAAGATGTAAATATAAGTGGCTTTGTACACAGTGATCAAGATCAACTGATAACATGTCTTCGACTAGAAGTTATAAGTTGTAAAGATCAAAAGAGTGAAATAGAGTAGGTAATGAATTATCGCAATGGCTATACACATGGCGCATGCACCAGGTTTATGTTACCAGCAGGTTGCACCAAAGCTACTGTATTTGTTTTCATGGGTGACGAATTTAAAGTATGCTCTTTCTTAACAAGAAGATAAAAGAAAATTGGAAATTAGTGTATGGCCAAAGCAGATAATCATGAATAGATAATGACTGTTGACAGATGATCACCTCTCCAGTATAAATTTCCCTTCTTTGTATTTCTGACTCCTCTCATATGCAACCTCCTATTGTAGAGTCATAAACAGAACTTCAGATGTCAGGCGATACACAGGAGATTATAAGTACAAAATAGTAAACGAATCTTACATATTTCCATCCAACAGTCTCTTGGCAGCCACCACAAAAAACATCAGAAACTAAATGCAACCCTGTAATCATCATGCGTTCTTCTTTTTCTCCAACAGTCACATTGGTACTGGGCATAAATAAGCAAGTTCAGGCATCAGCTAGCTGACAGAACACTATGAACATCGTAACTCACCTCAAGAGAACTGACAGAACAGTACTCCCTCCGTATTTAAATATAAGTCACGGTTAATTTTTTTTTTCAAAACTTCAACCACTCATTTTATTCAAAAAATTTATATAAAGGAAACAAGTCATGCTTAACTCTATACTACGATAAAACAAATCACAACAAAATAAATGATAATTCATCAAATTTTTTGAATAAGACGAATGATCGAAGTTTTGAAAAAAAAACCAACCACGGCTTATATTTAAATACGGAGAGAGTAGAATACTATGGGCATCATAAGTTTTTTTTAAGGATGGGCACCATAAGTTAACCGCAACCAAAAAAAAAAAAAAAAGAAGAAGAGAGATTGAGGCAGGGAGCCGACTTCAGCAGCGCCGCGCTCGCCGACCGCGGCGGCCGGCGGTGCTAGACGGTGGGGGAGCTAGCTGAGTCGCCCCTCCCGTCGCAGTTTATAGGATGCCAGTCGAAAAAGAACCGATCGAGCAGAGTGATAGCATGATTGATTTAATAATTAAGCATAAACTCTAGATCACTTACACCTTGTCGAAGAGGTAAGCCCTGCCCGTCCGGCAGTGGAAGTCCTGAAAAATCAAGACACCTCATCAGTCATCACATCCGCTGCGACGCTCGAAATTAGCTAGGAGTTTCGCACGCATAGGAAGCCGCGGCCAATTGGCAAATAAAGAAACGGGCGGAGAGGACAAGATCGGGCGGGCCTTGGAGATGATGTCGGCGGCGAGACCGAGGGGCGTGCTGCAGTTCTTGCAGCGGTAGACGTTGCCGTCGTCCGCGTCGAGGGTGAGGCGGCAGGTCAGCTCGGCGACGGCAGCCGCAGCCGCGTTTCCCATGCCTTCCCCGTCGCTAACCATCGCCGGTGACGCGGGGATCGTGCTCATCTTGATCGGAGAACAGATTGTTTTTGGCAACGCAAGCGAAGACCTAGAGGAGTCTGACCAACTCTAATCCAACGGGTTAAATATATAAATAAAGGATGTAAAATGTCATCTAAACCCTCCAACAACATTAGTGTCCTGGATCCTACATGCATCAAAATGTATCAAGCTGGTGCTGGTCTAGTGGTCTGTGTGTCGCTAGCATGCTGATTTCATCATGTGCAACTATTTGTGTGTTCATTTCGTTTTTTTTTTCTTTCGCACAAGTTTTTGTTCAAACTTCAATTTTGCATGCACATGTATAATTGGTCCATTCATTTTGTTTTATTTTTCGTACACCATTTTAGATGCTGCTGTGCTTTGGTAGAAGCAAGCAGAGTAGCGCCAGTTTATCGATCCAGGGCACCTTCGTCGGTGCACTCCAGCTCTTTGATCGATGAAGTTAGGCAAGCGAGTTGCCGTTAACATAGACGTCAAACTAAATTAGTTCCAGGGATTTTACGTCAAACTAAATCAGAACCAAACATACTATGCACAACAGGGCAAACCGACCGGGGCAGACATTTGAGAAGCGAACTTTTATTTGGTCATTAGCGACTTGGCATACAGCTCGATGACAAGCAACACGGATTACAAGCATATACATTGTACAGACGGAAACATACAACTTCCAAGGAAGATGGGAGGGATATGATCAGGTCACCTAGAACGACGATTTACGCCTGGGATTCTTTCAATGGGAGCAATATCCCTGGCTGACTAAACACCGACAACAAGGTTATTTACAGGGGATGAACAACAGGCTTAAGATTGTTGAATTGCGCTTCATACATCATCCGGGTCGCTTCCAATCAAGTGAGCATCTTGTGGAATCCAGTACTGGCTTCCATCAGGGCCCGCCACCTTGTACCTGCTTAGAATACAAGTTTATACCAGTGAATTCCGGAGCAACAATAAAGTCAAGACAACGAAAACAGAATTGTTTAAACAGAGAACAAAAATAAAAATGACAAATATAAGGCAAATAAACAATGACATAATGTTGCAGTCATCACCTCTCCAGAATGAACTTTCCTTCCTTGTACCTCTGGCTCTTCTCATGTGCAGCCTCCTAGAGAAGAGCATCATAATTAAAATTTAGATTCTAGGTGATATACACAAGACACTATGAAATAACCTTTGCCAATCTTACATATTTCCATCCAACAATGGATCCACAGCCAACACAGAAGATATCAGAAACAGTATGCATTCCTGTGATCATCATGCGATCCTCTTTTACTCCAGAAGTCACATTGACACTGGGCATAACAGACATTGAGTTAATGATACATCTACTGGATGACAGAATTCTAAGGAATATTATCTCATGTCCATTAAAAGAACTGCACCTAAAATCCTACCAAACAGTGAGATGCATGGTATTGAAGCTATTGGACTGGGATTGCTTTGATATTCAATGACCAACTACCAAATTTAGTCTTCTTGTTGGTAAAGATACCATGAACTAGGCTCACCAGGGCGCCCATCCAACCCCGTCCATCCACTATTCTAACTACCACCCTCTCTGTCTACATTGCCGCACAGTGTATGGGCACCCTCTTTTAGGCCCTTTGGTGAGCCTAGTATTGAGCAGTTATAGTACATCTGTTTTTTCTGCCACACCAGAAGTTTGAACAGCGAGCTTTAGCCTGACAATAATGGAGTATTCCTGAATGACAATCCATGGAGTGCTTTGTCTGATATCAGGCTTACCTAGCTGGCTTAACTGCAGCCTAGTTCATAGTGGGCGTCTATGAGATACAAATACTCTCCAGGAAAGGTTCATAACTGGTGTATACTCCCACAGTCACACAAAGACTGCAGTTCTAGTTGTCATAAGTAAAATCATCTTAACGTTGAACAACTTTATACAAAAAAGAATCATATTTATTTAAGAATCATATTTATTTATTGTACTACTAAGTATAATTAGATTCATCATGAAATGTATTTTCGTAATATACCTAGTTCGTGTCATAAATCATAAATGATGATACTCTTCTCCATAAACTTGGCAAACTTAAGATAGTTTGATTTAAGACAAAACTAAAAATGCATTCTCTCTAGGATGGAGGGAGTATGACGGAAGATATCGATAGGTACTTCCAAATGAAGCTTTGCATTGGGATTTGGTAACAAGAGTGCTCGGTCCAATAATAGACAAAGATCATTTCTATAAGCCATGAACATCGTCATTTCCTTTCCCAGCAAAGATCGTTAGGTACTGATATTTTGATATGACCAGAGATATAATGAGATTTAGACTTAACTTTTGGTTAGGCAAAGAAGCAGGATCAACACTCTCAATTCACTCATTCTCCCGTAACCCTTGCGCCCAGTTCGGCAGTTCCCCTTGTGACCCTCTCACATCAGCGGCGGAGCACAGAGCACTCACCGTTCAGCTCTCCCTCCTGACGGCACCGTTGGGTGCTACTGTGCTAGCGGAGCGGCCTAACATAGAGCCATAGATGGTGGACGCCACCTGCTCGCTGTCCCAGTTACCTTTGGTGTCGGCATCTGCTCATCTCCGTAGTCTCTCTCCCCTCCGCATTGTGCGTTAGTGCCTGCTTTGCCGTGGTCTGATTCCTCGCTTCCCTCTGCTCTGCATCGTCTGCCGATCCAGGCCAAGGGACTAAGGGAGTAGGGTGATCCAGTGCCCAGGAACACGACAATGCTGACGCTGCGTCCAGATCACGGGAGTGGGAGCAAGCATAGTGGAATTTTTGTTTCCTTGTTTTGTTTTTGGATTAGCTTCTTGCTTACAATTTGATTTTTCCTCACTATCGTTGAATCCTGAAGAGAGAATTTCCACTAGACTAGATGTGTTCCTGTTTCCTTGGCGGATTGGAGCTTGATGTGTCCATTTTGCTAGTTTGTATGATTTGTACACACAATGATCTACTGATTTGTGAGATTCGGCTATTTGTTCATCGGGAGTATTTCGGAAAAATCCGAAACCTATACCCGAAATTCCAGGTTTTCTGTTTTTGGGACAAATTTCGGATAGTATTTCCGGGAACCCAGTATTTTAAAAACCTGAAGTGCCTGACCCCGGATGCCCACTCCTAGGTGTTATCATATGAAAGTAACCTTGTCCAGAATTGCATCTGACTTGAATTACGAGCATATAACCTTGTCCAGAATTGCATCTGAATTGCCCACTCCTAGGTGTTATCATATTGAGCTTCGTTCACGAACACTTTAAGGAAAAAGGTTAACGTGTCAAAGGAAAACCTCTACCCCCTTCTCCGCCACCTCATAAACGGTTCACAATATGGATTGACGTTGTATAAATGTAGGTGTTAAAAAATTGAGCTATAAGTCGCAGGCTGCTGAAAATAAATTTAGACCAGCTCTTATAATAAGGACTCATGCAGACTATTACTAGATCATCGAAAGATTTCTTAACATGAAAAAGGTGGGTTGTAGATTGTGCGTTCAGCTCCAGCATATCCATCACACCCTAGAAAGAAGAGAATAATAGATAAAAGAAACGAGGGGAAAGTCTGGAACCATTGCTTTGCCTCTCGTGGATTCTTCTCCATTTATTCCATATATAGATGATGAAGACTTCGATATTTATCTATTGAGTGGGTACTTGAATAGCCATGCAGCCATCAACAGATAATCTAGTAGTAGAGTTTAGACTTTAAAGAGTTCCTATTGTATTATTGTTTCGCTGATTTTACTTATTATCCAAATAGCCCTTTGGGGAGCAGGCAGCATGGCATCGCCCTCAAAAGTCAACAGACATCCCGAAACTTCTCCTGGTTTCGGCAAGAAGTAGATCAGGGTCTCATTGGCTGAAAACTGCCTACATGCCACTGCGAAGTGGTCTCTATCTTTGGCTTGTGAAGCATCCGATTAGGGTCGATGACGACAAATAACCGCCTACCAAATCCACGCTGGCCGAAGCTATCCACATTCCGCCGTGCATTTCCCCCCAAATCCAAACACCAACCAGCGCACGCACCCGAAGCTTAGCTAAAATCAACGAGAACCAATGGAGTAGAAAAGGGGGGCAGGAGGCCGCTTACATCTTGTGGAAGAGGTACGCCTTCCCGTGCTTGCAGTGGAAAGTCTGGAAGAAATCGAAACGCCAAACAACAACCGCCGTCAGCCAGCATCAGCGCACGCATCCGCCGCGGGAGGGGACGCCGAGAAATTAACTAGGGAGCTCTTTGGGTGCGGGGGCGCGGAGGGGTCGAGAGACGGACCTTGGAGATGATGTCGCTGGCGAGGCCGAGGTGGGTTTTGCAGTGCTTGCAGCTGTAGACGTTGCCGTCCAGGTGCACCAGGAACAGCCGCCCCATCGCCGGCTCGCCGCCCCCCTCTCTCTCTCTAGCTCTCTCGCTCTCGCTCTAGCTCTCCCACCTCCGCCCACTCCACTCCAACCCCGCGGCTCCTCGACGATTCCGGCCGCGGACGGGTCGAGCGCCACTCCAATCGCGATCGCCGCTGCTCGGGACCCCTTCTCCGGCTTCACCCGAATCGGAATCGGAGACTGGGAGCGGAGAAATCAAACTGCGGTGGGAGTTGTGTGTGTGTACAGCGGTAGCGTGGTGCGGCTACTGCTATCCCGCTCTCGCAGCAAGCGAGTTGGGGGAAACGAGCGAAAAGGGATTGGGCAGTGGCCTGTGGGCCGGCGGGCGGGGTGGGGTTGGCGGAAGGGAGCGAGAATGATAAGGGCGAGTGCGTGGGATGGGAATGGGACGGTGGGAGGCGGAGGCGCTCGCGTAACGAGTAACGTGGCACGCCTGCTCGTGCACCTGCCGCTGCCGTGCTGGATCTGCAATTTCTGGATGCGCGCCGCTGCTTTTGCCGGATCCGGCGTATTTCAGCCGCGTCTCTGGAGACTACTCGTGCGCCGTTTTGGGTTTCTGCCTTTCTGGTTATGAAAAAATTGCCCGTCTTTGGTCTTTTGACTCTGGTTAGGGAAAACTAGGACAGCGAGCAATGGCACCGTGGAAAAATGTTGCTCTTTTCAGAGACCACGACAGATGGTGTGCAACTTGGCTGAGGCAGTGTGGTGGGTACGGAAGCAAGGCAACAAGGATTGAAGCACGGTGTAAGCTGAGGCCGCAATTGTTGACTGAATCAAGGATTCAAGGTAGACAAATTGGTTGCAAACTCCGGTGCTGGTTACATTGGCAAGGATGTAGCTAATCAATGTCGATATTGCATAAAAAGGATAGATTTAGTCAGGGGCAGGCTCACCATGATTAATGGGTATCCAAGATTTTTGAGAAAAAAATGAATACATATAGTATATACAATATATAAGTATGTACAGATAATAAAAAAACTTATGTACTCAAGTTGCAAATAGAGATAAGGCCACCTTATTCTGCCCCTCCCCACAGCCCACGGCCCAACAAGCCACACGCTAGTCCTCCCGCCGCTCGCGAGCCGAACAGGGAGCCGACCTCCCTCCAGCCATCACCGATTCGTTGTTAAGTGCTAACCCTAGGCGCTTGCCGGCGGCGGCGGCGCAACGCCTTCTCCACTCCCCGACTGCTGGCGGACTGCGGACTGAGGTCTGCGGAGGCGCGGACGGCACGTCGCCGCGGCCACCGCGTCTCATCATGCGGCGGGCTAGCGCGTGGCCGCCTACGCTTGTAGCGTCGCCATCGGAGTGTCCTGCCGGCTGCCACAGTGCTACCTTGCGCCCATCACCCTTGCAACACCCAAAGAGACGGCCAGCGGCTAGGCGGGCAGCAGCAGGCCAGCAGGTCTGCTCTCTCTCCTCTCTACACACTGATGCAAATTTTATTTTTTTTCTATCCCAAAGAGGCAAACAACTATATAAAACAATCAGTACTTCTACGTGTTAAACAATTTTCTGTTACAATCAACTATGAGGATATTTGAACTGTGCTCAATTGTGTGATATATTTACTACCGGCATATACAATGTGATTTCGCACTATAAGATATTGTGCATACCAGATATTAGGTTGTATGTCGTCCAAAATTTTTTTGGCACTTCTACTTTTTGAATACCCAAGTTGAAAATCCTGCGTCCGCCACTGGATTTAGTGTTAACGTCACGTAAGGACGTCAGGCCCTATACTGTAAGGGTAAGCGTATAATTTCGGTGTAGCTTTTTTCCAAGATGAGTATTAAAGTTTGTCGATCTATGAAAAACTAAGTTTAATCTACTATTAATCAAAGATTAACTAGCTAATAAGCATCTATTACTAGATTAGAGCATTAACCAGATTAAGATCAATAACTAATAAGAATAAGCAAGATCAATATAGGGTTTACACAACGACGGGATAAGTAAGATACATGAGACAAACTTCTTACGAATTTAGATTCCGTTGAGCAAAGATCTAGTGTGAAACAAAAGACAAACCTGATCATGACTACAATGAACTTGCTCGAACCGAGGTAATCGACGAACTGGCAAGTACGAACCACATATAAGCATGAACAGATTCAATCAACCAGTAAGGTAAAAATATACTAAAAGAAACGTGGATACCTTACGACACCTAGCACACGTAAACGATGAAGTATTACAAAGCCATGGATCATACATCATATGTAAACAAAGAACTTATAACACAAATGCATATTCATTAATCGAACTCAGGGTTTATCATAGATACAAAGAAAAACAGTGAGTTTACTCAAAGAACATCATGACCCCGAAGAACAAAGTTGTCGAATTTGTCGAATTGAAACATCTCCTTAAAGACGAACTTGAGACTCTCCGGAAAAGCTCTAGGTCGGCCAGCCCAAGATTTTTTTTTTTTTGCCTCTTTCCACTTTGTCCTATCACCGAGAACTCTTTCTCGACTTGTTCTGCAAAGTTGGAAGTTTGCACCTCTAAACCTAGCTTTGGAGATCTATTTGCTTCAAATTGGATGCTCTCTACACATTTGGGAGGCCTTGTATTTATTTCCTTGGGGTGTTCTAACATGAAAAATAATAGGTCGGTTTGGGACTACATCCATGATCTATTTCTATGCGTGTACATGTCTTGTGAAAGGTTCTAGCTTGGGGATGATGTATCTTGCTTGAAGATGAAGTTAAGATCTTGGTTCCTTTGAAACCCCACTTTTTTTATTCCCTGCCTTTAGTATTGCAATCATAGTTTCATCATGTGAAGTCCAACTAATGCAAGTTCAAACTCTAATTTATAGAGCTCGAAAAAAATCTACAACTTTGGTATGCAACTTTTTTCTCTTATGGCGTTGTTAAGGTCTTTAAATATACCTAACAAAGTGCTGCTATCCTGAATTCTGAGAGTATCTCGAGGTTTGGTTAGAACTTGAATTGACCTTTTGTTAAACCTTTCTTATCTTTGATTTCTTCATACTTAATCTATCTTTGGCTTATGAAACCTTCTTTACTAATGGGTTTGGGTTTTCATTTTGGGTTTTAATTTTTTTTTTATTAATCATGCCACCATATATATTACATTTTATCCATTTTTTGTGATATTCGATAAAACACAGAGACCAAAGACATATTTCAAAACAGGGTAAATTGTACGTAAAATGTGAATTCGGCATATGATTATTTCAAAACACATGAAAGTATTTCCAAAACAGAACATAAATACCGGCGTTATATCGCATCAACGTTTAGATCACGTGGCTTGTCGACGGGCATTGCTAAATGCATTTTTAGTGGGTATCGTGGCTCGCCAATGTAACTACCTCGTTTTAATTGATAATACACTAGTACGGCTCACTGATGTAGATATTTTAACAAACATGCTTGTGGAGGTTCGTTGATGTCTTGCATATAAATTTGAAAATTGCGAGATTTATTTTATATATTTTTTTTGAGATGGGCGAGATTTATTTTTATATAAAAGTTAGAATTTCGAACAAACAGAATTCATAAACGCGTGGGCGCTTGTCGGAGTCACATTATTATTAATTAAAGACAGCGTGGCATCGTTATAAACACGGACGGATCGCGCGGGTAGCAAAGCAATCCAGGCTCAAACTAGCCGCACCGGTCCGCGTCGCAGTCGCTCCGAACGTCTTGCGGCGGAAGAAAGGGAGAAGCCGCGGCCCCCGGCCCCGACCCATGTGGCGGCGGGCGGCGACGGCGGCGCTATCGCTGGGCGCCGGTGCCGGCGCTGTCGCAATCTCCACCTCCGATGACCCCGCCGCGACCCTCAAGATCTGCACGCACCTGCCGCCGCGCCTCCTCCGCGACTCCGCCACGGCCGCCACCATCGCGCTCGACTACACGTGGTCCCTCTGGGGGCTCGAGTCGGGCACCCCCGCGTGGCAGAGCGCCAAGCACCACGCCCACCTCCGCTCCGCTAACCGACTCCAGGAGCTCTGCTTCCGCAACGGCGGCATCTACATCAAGCTCGGCCAGCACATCGCGCAGCTTGTACGGAATTTAGCCTCTGGACTTGCCTCGTTTCCAGTGGTATGTGTAATTTGATTTAAGAATAGTGTGGTGTTTGTTTGCTGGTTTTAGGAGTATGTCGTTCCAGAGGAGTACGTGCAAACGATGAGGGAATCGATGCTCAAGAGGTGCCCGGTCTCATCGTACGAGCAGGTCCGCGGGGTGTTCGCCAAGGATCTCGGGGAATCGCCAGAAACTGTTAGTACCTTGCGCCCTTGCCTTCATCCTCTCTGCATTATTTTTTATTACTTTTGTGCAACACAACTGCCAGTAGGAACTAGGAAGGCCGATTTATAATAACTGGAGCTGAAGTGCAGGGCGAATTACTGATGGCATATTATTATTCTTGTGTTTGTGGATCCTATAGTTCTGACGCTAGCGTCAAATAATTGAATTTGCTGACCCGAGCATAGCATGTAGGCATAACTTGAAACAATTCTGACCTTTATTTCTCCTTCCTTCCGTTGTGAAGTTTTTCGCAGAATTTGACCCTGTCCCAATTGCAAGTGCTTCTCTTGCACAAGTCCATGCTGCCCGAACGCGCGATGGGCAAAAAGTTGCTGTTAAGGTTGGGTGTGTTAAGAAGCATTGCATTCTTTCCTGAATATAAATTACACCAGGACAAGCTAAACTAACCTTGTTTTCTTCCTCACTGTATCCTCCTATCTTGATCTCCAGGTTCAGCATGATCACCTCTCAGATACTGGTGTTGTAGATATAGCCACTGTGGATTTGTTAGTGAATGCTCTGCATTATATTTTCCCTACATTTGACTACAGGTACCACTTGTGAATGGTGGAAACTCTCTCTTGTTATATCATTTCATTTTCCATGTTTGATTGTTAATAATGGCAGTCTGCTTGATCCAGTGGCAAGATAAAGCATGCCCTAGAGCATTGTGATTTTTGTTAATCACAAAAAGGCAATAATTTCCCTGAATGTATTTAGCTTTGCAGCTTGAATTATTAATTTGGAATTGAAAATTTGGTCTCCAAGCTCTTAGGTTATCCTGTCAGAGCACAATAGAGTCAAGTTTGGTATTTTTCGTGAAGGATAAATTTGTAGGGTGAGCACAATAATATGTTTTACTACTATTTCCTTTTTTAATATATAACACCATTTTTCACACAACGTTTGGTCATTCTTTGCATAAACATCAGTCTGGCTTCACCCTAACTGAAAACGTTGTGGAAAGTTAAGCATAAATATGACAGACCATTATGTTTTGTGGTCTTACATCAAACTTCATATCCATTTGCATATTGGAGTAGTTGGCCCTAGATCATTGCCTGACCTGATTTGCATGAATCGCTCATAGCCTAATATCATGTCAATGTTACTGTAAATTCTTGTTTGCAATGCTACTTTTTTAGTTTTTCACACAGAGCTCATTTTACATTGTTTCCCAATAACTGCTTCCATGCAGGTGGTTAGTTGATGAAGTTCGAGAAAGTGCCCCTAAGGTACGTTCCTAGTCTCGCCTGGCCTGGCAATATAAGTTTCTTGCTATCGCCTCATGGATTTTATTCTTTCTTTTTACTTGTTACCAAATAAATTAACCAGCTGTTATCATTTGTCATAATTGTTGTATATTGATGACTATGGTTGCTGCCCTGTTAATGTTAAGTTTTGTGCTAATCAAAATTTTTCAATGGTCTTTTCTCTTGAAACTTGATTTTTTATGTAATTTAGGGAAAAAAAAAAGAGGAACCTGGATTTGACACTAAGTTGCTCTTATGATTCTCAGGAACTGGATTTCTTGAATGAGGCCAAAAATAGCGAAAAATGTTTGGAAAACTTTAGAAGGTTGTCTCCTCACATGGCCGGTAGCATATATGCCCCCAAGGTTTATTGGAATCTCAGCACATCTAGAATTCTCACCATGGAGTTTATAGATGCCAAGGAGGTAACTGATGTTCATGGCATTAAAGCAATTGGAGTTCACCCTGTTGATGTTTCGAACCTAGTAAGTTGCCACAGTACATTCGTTTGATTAACCATGCCTGTGATATGTTACAAATACTCACCTTTTAGATGTCTAGGTCAGTAGAACATTTGCTGAGATGATTTTCAAGCATGGTTTTGTTCATTGTGATCCACATGCTGCCAATATGATGGTCCGACCCATGCCACAAGACAGCGGAAAATTTTTTGGTGAGAATCTGATTTCGAATGAAACCAAAGATGCATGTACATTTAGCTTTTCTGAAATACATCGGACGCAACTTGTAGGGAACATAAAAAATTGAGTATTTTTGACAATAAAACAAATGATTTTTCTATTGTTTGGTTTTATATTAGTGCATGACATTGTTGTCTACTTATTACATAGATAACTAGTAGTGTTTCTCTAAAGATAATTGTAGGCTGCTTCATCATGCTACTTAAAATACGCTCTGCTGATTGAGATGGTGTGTGAGATATGTGCAATTGTATAAGTGGTTTTTTATACAAACCTCCTACGATTGAAGGATCATGTCTTGCATTGTTGCATGTCTATGTGGCAACACCACCTTTCTCTGTTCCATCATTTATGTGTTGGATAGGTCATCTGAAGCATTACGTACGCTAACTTCCTAATAAATTATACTTAAATGTAGGTTGGAAAAGGCCACAGTTGGTTCTTCTTGATCACGGTCTTTACAAAGAGCTTGACTATACTACCAGGATAAGCTATGCTTCTCTTTGGAAGGTGACAATGCTATTTTTGTTTCTGAATAATTCTCTGGTAATGAGTAAAAAGCTGGTACTGATTATTTTTTGCGACGTTTGTTCAACTCAGGCACTTGTTTTTGCTGATGCAAAAGCAATTAAGGAGAACAGTATCAAACTAGGTGCTGGGGAGGATCTTCATGCACTCTTTGCTGGTGTTCTCACCATGAGGCCATGGCAAAGGGTGATTGACCCTTCTCCTGATCATCTTGTTCTAGATGGAAAAAATACTGATTTTGCAGAACTACAGGTATATATGTTGTACAGTTTTCTGTAAAATTTCTGATATTGCTGGTTATTCTTTGATTATTGTTCATCAAATTAACAGGTCCTCAAGTCTGATATGATCAACATTATATATAGAAAACTGACTACAAACTGTTGAGTCACCCAACAGTTGACCATACCCTCTAAAATGGGACTAAAGGGATACACATATTCTCTAGATAATGTTTTACTTCGAATCTAACCTACTTCCCAGTTCCCACATTAACTAATATAAAGTTTAAAGTCTTTGATGTTCCTAATCTACATGGAGTGTATAGGGTGTGTTCGACCGCACTCTCTGTAGCTCCTCAACACAATTTTACTGTAGCAACTTTGCACAGCAGCCGCAATGCCATAGGCTGTTATTCTCATTGTTCATTAGATAAATTATTTTATTATGTTTTTTCCTTGCTGTTATATCATGTACCCTAGTGTTAAGTAATTAGATCGGATTCATTTGTTAAATTTTTGTTTTAAACCTGTCAATAGAGTCTGTGGACATTGAGGTCATCGGTGTCTGCCCTTACTGACTACTATTTCTTGAGCACAGAATTACGCCTCCTTATATTTTCCTGAAATATCGGAGCTGCTGAGGAGACTACCAAGAGTCATCTTGTTGATGCTTAAAACAAATGACTGTTTACGAGCAGTCAATCATGCCCTGGTAAGCGTATCGAATTACTAGTAATCTAGTTAAATATGTTCTCATTTTTTAGAAAAATAATTCAAGTTCTCATACCATGCTACATTATTGTCAGATTATTTTTTCTGTTTACGTTTTCAATTGCCGCTGCATTAAAAGGGAAGCATGAGATTGAGCTCGGGAGTTTGTCTGTTATAGATGCTACATGGGCTTGAAATTTCGGTAGCATGGGCAGTAATCAGCAATTGATTACAGAGGATAAATATACTTTTTTTTTTCTTTTCTAAATTCTCCAGTAGCCTATCATTATGCATGTTTTCCCCTTTATATACCAGGGGAATAATTCAATCTCCACTCTTGTTTAAGTAGCATATTTGGAGCTGGGATTGAAACACTAAGGCCAAAGATTAACCAAATCGTTTTTATGCGTACTCTTTTGACAGGTTGGAGGCACTTCCATGGAATCCTTTATGATCATTGGACGGGTCTCTTCTGAAGCTGTGCTGGATGATAAAAGGATGAACAGGAGGTCCTTTCTAAATAATTTGATGATATGGCTGGAGGAAGTTCTTCTGGAAGCTCGATTTCTTAGTTTCAAGCTTTTGTTGTGCTTTATGCAACTTAGGAAGTTACTGCCTGGCTAAAAGCAGCTTGGCATATCAGCAGATTTTGGGATCGGTGGAACCGCGAAGCTGACATCTATCTCCATATCTTTTTGAGAGAGAAAATGAGCATTTTGCTTATATTGTCATTCTGTTCTTATATATCATTCTTTCGTCGACCACTGTTTCACCATGGTTAAGTCATTTCCATGATGATGGTAGGTACATGAAGTACATTGTACTGAATACTGATAGATGTATACATCGTATATGAACTGATGACGTGGGCAAATGTAAGGACAAAACCTTTTTTGGAAGTGAATAAAAATTGGCTTTGGAGGCTTGGAGCAAATTTTAGTCAATGAACTCTAGGGGCGGTTTCTTGCTGTAACGTTTTTTGAAGCACAATGTTTAAGGCAACTGCCGAGCGGAACGTTGTATGATGAAGAAACCACAATTCAACAGGACAGCTGCTGCTGAACCGTGCATCCGTGATCGATGGTCAAACAAAAAAGGTTCCGAGAAAAAAGAGGGTAAGTAAAAAAAAATATCAGATGTTTTTTTTACCCCCACAGTTAAAAACGGTTTTATCAAAAATAGCCAAGTTTAGGAATAAGGGGACTCACTGCCACCAGTAACAAGAAGCCTATCACACAGGAAAGGCAAAGCAACACACAGGCGCCACAGAATAACAAAGAGTTTAGCCATGATACAAGAAGAGGTCTACGAGCTTCTTTGATTCTGATGCTTTGCAACAAAGCCTCATCTTTAAATCTGTGTAGCCAACGGCGAACTGAGGGAACCTCATTATCAAAAATCTTCCTATTTCTGATTTTCCAAAGTTCCCACACAGCAATGATACATATTCTGCAGGATCATATCTTAAATAATTTTTTTTTTCAAATCTCAGATACTTGACCAACCAAGAAGAAAATTGCCCCATCTTGAAAAACACTGCAAATATAAACATCCATAATCCATTGCAAACAGCCTACCACAGAAGCAGAGTGGCTGCAGGTACGGAGGAGACTTGCATAAAATGCTGCATCGCTTACAAATTCTAAAGATTCACAATCTTGTATGCCGTGTAGTATATTCACATTTGGTTGCAATAGCTGATGAGCTATTCAACTTGTCCAGGAACCTCGTCCTCTCTCTGCAAGCTAGTCAACAGCTGCGCCAAAGGTATCTGGCAGTCTTCTTCCGTCACAGGAATAGGCGGCGGCGGCGGCGGCGGCTTCCGGTGCTTCCTCATGTGTCCGCCGAGCGCGCGCCCTGTGAGGCACTCCGTGTCACACACCTTGCACTTGTAGAGGGTCCTGCACACGTTGCTGTTGCCATTGGCACCCTCGTGGTCTGTCTCTGTTCCGACGACGACCTTCTGGTTGGGACTTGCGGCGCCGATGTCCATCGTTCTGTCGCCTCTGGAGTTGCCATTGGTGAAACCATGGCTTGATACAGCGATGGGGCTGCGCTTGTTGCCGAAGCCGCCATTGGCATTGGCATCCTGGCTGCCTGCAAACACAGGCTCACCAATGCCGTCGTTGCCTTTGCCGCCATGGACCATTCTGTGCCCACCTCGATCGACATCCTCATCGCCATGCTCTGCAACGTCCTCGAAAGTCTTCTCCCCATCGCTGCCGCCCTTGCCATTGGCTTTCCCACGGCGCGCCGCCACTGCGGCCTTCTTGTCGGCCATGGCATCCTCCTTGCCCACCGCCACCGCCACCGCCGCCGCGGCAGTCTCCTCTTTGCTCTTACCAATGCCACACGCATCTTCGACGTCGGGACTTGCTGCTCCGGCCATGGCGACGGCGATCTTGGCTTTCTTCCGGTGTCCGAGGACATGGCCCCCGAGCGCCTGGTGACTCTCGAAGCACCTCTCGCACAGGTGGCAGAGGAAACGACCGGGGGCGCCTGCCTTCGCCGTCGCCCGCACAGCCCGAGGCGGCTCCCGATCGCCATCCACCTCGCAGCTCTGACCGCTGGTTCGCTTGCCGCACGCGCCCCGCTTCTTCTTGGCCTCTCCTTCCTCCCTCGGAGCGCGATGCTCGTACGCCTTCTCGTGGCTCCCCTCGCTCCCGGCCTCCCCGGCTCGCGCACCGCGCGGCAACGCCGCCGCCGAGTCCGACGACTCCGAACCGCTCGGTGGCGTCTGCGCCTCCGGCGACGTGACGATCAGTTCGAGCCGCCGGGCCTTCTTGGGCGGCGGCGGGGCGTCGTCCGAGATCTCCGGTGGAGGCCTCTTCTTCTTTTTCTTCTTCTTCCCCGCGACGCCTCCTTCGGATTCTTCTCCGCCCACAGTCGCATCAGCATCATCAGCACCATCACCGTCGTCGTCATCGTTCGCAGAATTCACGTCGAGATCGTCCTCCGCGTGGGTGCCCGCTGGCGCAGGCTGGCGCGCGAGGAACACGTAGCGGTCGACGTCATCCTCGTCGTCGGAGTCGGAGCTGTGGTAGTAGTAGTCCTCCTCGATCAACATCGTCTCGCTCGTCAGCCTCCTTGCTGTAGCGCGCGGCAGACCGATCTATAGCGGCGGCCGGGGCGGCGCAGATCCGTACGTGGAGGTGGAGCCGGACGGAACCGAGCGCTAGCCGCAACTGCTGCTAGCGTACTGCGGCGCGCGCGTGTGGATTGTGGAAGCTGGTTTATTAGGCAGGCGGCCTCTGCTAGGGATTATTGCTGATCCTGAGCGGAGCGATGAGCCTGGCTTGGTTATTGTAGGGGCATGCCTGGGGCCGTGGGCTGGAAGTTCGGCGAGAAACGAAGTGGGATGGGCTAGCCGGGTCAACCTTGACTCGGATTCAGACTTGGGTGCCTTGGTCCGCCTCGGCGGATTTGGGCCCAAGTACTGTTGAGTGTCGAACGAAAACTCTGCAGAATATGAAGGCTGCCGGTGTTTCTCCGGTGAGACCACCCAACCCAATTGCTGTACCAACAAACCCTCTATTCTACAGACCCCACCGTTACAGCCCCTCACACACGCAAGGTCACACTGGCCTACACGTTGAGGTATTCACATTCATTGCTAGCACAAGACCCTCAAAGCCGTAGGCCTCTCGCTATAAGGGCATGGTTTGCATTGTGCCTTGGCAAACATCGATCCGAGTCCCAGGCAACCGAAATCAAATCGGACGTCCGGAACGTGCTGCACAGCTTTGTCCAGGAGCGAACCAAACTAGCCCTAAAACCTCGAACATAATTTTGGGTATTAAGATAGGTTAATCAACACTAACAACAACATACTTTAACCACCTTGAATTGCTCCTTCACCGCATCCAATGAGTTACACCTCTATTGCTCCAGGTCGCCTTCTTCAAGTCTCAGACTATGTTTTAGGTCGATCAAGTGGGTTTCTCTGATATGTCAACAAGATGTGCTTTGATCATGTGCAAAAGTGACCTCCACCATCTACATTTTGGGTGAGTTGGAAGTCATCCTTGGGTCCGTTGGTCGAGTTGGCCGCCCATGGCAAATGAGTTTTCATTTCCTAACATACAGTTAAGTGTTGTACCTCTTTAATATGCTATACCGTGGGACAACATCGTGGAAGTTATTGTGATCTCGCGAAAGCATTCATTTTTTTATCTTCCATTACACATTTTCATTTTAACAACAAGTGAATACTAAATCAACTAAAGGAACACAACGAAGGAGGATCTCACATATGTGAGACGACAATGGAGGCCAACCTGAGCACAGAGGCATGCTACACATTGGACAATGACGATAAAGGCAACTTGACAACATTAGCCATAGCCCATAATTTTTTTTGCATTAGCAATGCCTCTCATACCGAGAATAGGCACTCGTCCCTAGTTAGCAAGACAAGAGGTGAGTCTGTGATGGAAAATACACGAAGGATTGACGGCAGGATTTAGGCGGACCTCATGACCCTAGTTGTCACCCTAGCACTAGATCTTGATGTATGTGCTCCTAGACCTAGGGGGACCTCATGACCCTAGTTGTCACCCTAGCTAGATCTTGATGTATGTGCTCCTAAACCTCGACGTGTACCAAGAGGCCGGTAAGGCAAGTCGGAACGTACAGGAAGAGAAACAACCCTCATCTCAGGTAGAGGCGAAGAAGGGAAGTTGCAGAGGGAGGTTGGACCATGCTACATGGATTCTAGTAATTGTGGATTTTGGTTGGATGTGATAGATAAGAGAGAAGGCGAGAGAAGGGGGGAGTTGGACCGCATAAATGTTCCATGGCTAGATGAATAAATCAATATTGTTGTTTCTTATGATGAGCACTCATGTTACAGACAGATCTCGACTTCACGTAACTTAGAGACACGTTTAATTACACTTCACAGGCATGGTCTCCATTTTCGTGTATGGCTATATAAAGTTTTGGAGGTATGGACAAACTTTCTAACTCCGTGGGAAAACTCCCTACAGTACTTTTATCTTGCCAATTTTTCAACGTGGCCATCAGTAGAACATTTAGATGATGAGGTTCCCTGTTAATTTCTGACTCGTTAGGGCTGAATGCCTCCTCCATTTCGGGCCTTTGTCACTGCAGCACACGCCATACATTGGCAGGCAGTACACGTGAGTAGCAGGAGGAGTAGTATGTAGTAGGGGGCATCCGGGGATGACAAACGACCAATTGACCACGCGCTAGTAAACCTTGTCCTGTGATCCGCTCCGCACAAATAATCGGCGTCGGAGGCCGCCAGCGCAAGACGACAAGCGGTCGATCGAGGTGAAAACCCCACCACCCCGGCACCAGATCGACGACCGCCGCGTACAGCATACGCATCTCCAAGCGCCAAGCGAAGGTAGTGGAGGCCGTACGGCGGTCGGTGCGCGCGCATGCATGCCAATGCCATGCCGCGCGGCAGAGCTGGGGGGGCAGGGGCAGAGCCGCAGAGGCAAGAAGAGCCCCGGCGCGCGCGGCCGTATTCGCCAGGGGATCGGAGTGGGGGGAGAAGCCAGAAGGCCGGCCCCGATGGAGGAGCAAAGGCAGGCAGGCTGGGGCTGGCAGGCGGCAGCTCGGCAGCGTCCAGGGCTCCAGGCCACCGCGAGCGGGTGACTCGGTATGAGCACACTGCACACGTAGTACGTACCTTTTTTTTTTTTTTTGCCTCGTCGTCGTCGTATCGCTAGCGTCCGCAGTAGCCCGTCCCCAATAATTGGTGCGTCCACTACGCCGGGCTGGCTGCTGGCCTGGCCGATCGAGCCGAGCGCCCGCGAGCCCCTTTTTCTCTCGGCAGCTACGAGTCCAGAGACCAGAGCAGCAGCCAGCAGGGCACGCAGGGCCACGGCAACGCGGCGGAGCGCGCGCGGCCGGGGAAGTAGCCTTGCCTTGGTGGGGCAGCAGGCAAGTGGCCAAAAGGACACGCCGGCAGGTGGGCAGAGAGGCGCCGGCCGGCCGGCACGCACGGCACTGCGCAGTACTGGCGTGGCGCGGTTAATTTTGCCGCCTGCCGCGACGCCGGGACGGGAGTGGTACCGGCAGGCCGGGGGGCCGCGGAAAATCCAAGAGGCGCGCTAGCTGCGGGGTCGCCGCCGGCAGGGCCCGGCCGGCCTGGATTCTAGCTCATCGTGCCACTTTGCTCGCCTCGTTATTTATGGTAAAAACATGCAAAATCTCGCATCATATCATCAGTCAGAGAGGCTTACTATACATCTATAGTCTATACGTACTGTACTGTACGCGCCTCCATGTAACTACGTCATGGAGATGAGTGGATGCAATGGGAAATCTACTGTTTTTTCTTTTTTTTTTAATCTCTCCAGCTTATTGAAGTGAACTGTAACTGTGTATAGTACGTACTAGTGTGTACTACTAGTACCACCTCCGGTTAGGTAAAATGTGGTCCAGATCGAATGTCATTTCCATTTTTGACGACCGGAGATCACGAGTAGTGGTAGTGTGTACCGTGTACGTAGTTATGATTCAGGAACATTAATTGTTGAGCTACACACATTTGTCTTGATTGGATCCATCGTCCTCCACCCCAATCCATAGATGGTTTGATTTTTTATAACAAGTTTGAGTCTTTTCAAAAGTTATAATTATTATTTATTTTCGTTGTAATTTAATTTAGTATATAATATACTTTAACTATGACTTTGATTTTCCATATTTTTATAAATATTTTTGAACAAGATGAGTTGGTCAAACTTGGTGTCAAAAAACCAAACGACCTATAAATTAAATTAGGACGGAGGAAGTACTTATTATGGTCTGTGCACGACATTTCATGTATAGAATCCGTACATTTTGTCGAATACACTCAACTTGCATACATAGCATTGCAAGAACGAGATGAGTATATGACCGTATTTCCGTTGAAGCCTGGGGAACACCTCTCCAAACCCTACACCCGAACCCCCTTTTCATAAAAAAAATAAAAAATAAAAAAAATCTACCCAAACGTCTCAAACCATAACTCCCGAGACATATCATCGTGTAGTGTTTGTGGCAAATAACCAAAAAACACGGAAAGTACAAAGAATATTTTTTTTTGAAAAAAGCATGTGCTCTTCTTAGACTATGTTCACCAGTCCGCCCATCCCATCCCGCCATCTACTATTCCAACTACACCTCTTTCTGTTCGCGAACAATGTTTGGGAGCTCCTTTTATGCCTACTGGTGAGCTCAGCCTTAGATAACGAATTCTATAAATTATATCCTTTGACATTAATTACTAAAACATGCAAAACATAATCTCAACAACAACTAGTGCAAAATTAAAAGGAACACACAGAAAACATTGAACGTACACTACGGACGTTAACACGTAGAGTACAAGCCGGGAAACATTAGGTACATCAAATATGCAGTGCATTGCTGCTTCCATCGCGTAGCTAGCTTAATCACGAAAGCTAACTAGCTAAGGCGGTGGTACTTCTTGACAAGGTTAGGAGATGCTGGGCGCTTAGCTTACTGAATCCACATATTGCAGAGAATAATGAAATCTAGGCGTAGAAAACAACAGACTTCAAATCAAGAAACCAGCAGCATTATTAAGCAGAGAGCATACAAATGCATCAAGAAATCTAGCCTCTTTTCCTCTTGACACCACCAGCGCCGCCATCATCAGTGGCGGCGCCCTTCTCATCGTCTTCTCCTCCTGCGCTGCTGGGGGTATCGTCGTCGTCGCCGACGTCCTCGGCCGCCGCCAGCCGCGCCTCGGTCAGCTTAGTCAGCAGCTCGGCGGCGCTGTCGGCGACGACGAAGATATTCCGGGCCTTGACGTCGATGAAGCCCTCCTCGACGCCCTTGTCGAAGAGCAAGAGCAGGCTGTTGTAGTAGCCGTCCACGTTGAGCAACCCCACCTGACGGTACAAGGCAAAGCACCGACGAATTAAGAGGCCATGCAGCTAGCTTTGATTAGTTCGTTGGCATCGCCTTTTCGTGTCATCAGCAAACGACGAGGATATAAATTAACAACGAACCTAGCTAACTATCAGTAGCTACTCCATCAGGCATAATTAAACGGCTAGACTAGGATATAGCTAATATGGCAGTTAAATACGACAAGATTACCGGTTTGCTGTGGATTCCCAGCTGCGCCCACGCTATGATCTCCAACAGTTCTTCGATCGTCCCGTAACCGCCTGCGTTACGAAGGGTGAAGGGTGATGATCGTCGATGATGTTGTTTAATTAGCTAGGGAACGAACAGAAACCCAGGATAATCCATGTGTGTACCATTGACCGACCTGGCAGGGCGATGAAAGCGTCGGCATGTTTCGCCATTTCTGCCTTGCGCTCATGCATGTCCCTGACCACTTTCACCTCTCCCAACGTCTCCCCTGACACCTATACAGCATGCGGACGATGGATCGGCAGCGCACGTACACACGTTTAGTTCATGTGCGCACCCAAATAATGAACGGATGGAGATTTGTGTTTGGCGTTATTATGTATTATTACTTCTTCAGGTAGCAGGGCGCTGGGGATGACCCTGCAATGCAACAACATGAGCAGCAGAGAGGTAATAATCATATATCCAAATGGACAGCACAGGAGGCCGGCCTCGGCCTGGCTGTGTTGAGCGAGGGAGACGAGGAACAAAGCTTATTGCAGTGCGTTATATATACGGTACCCGAGGACGTGGCGGCCGCCGTCGTGGACGGCCTTGGACACCAGGCCCATCAGGCCGCCGCTGCCGCCGCCGTAGACCAGGTTGATCTGCCTTTCCACCTGATGAATGCATGCATGCGCAGGATCAGGATGGATGGGATCGAGCTAGCATTATATATCCCTAAGCTAGAAGAATGGATGGCAGCAGAGTACGTATGCTAGCATTATCACCAGTTGCTTTCCAAGGTCGAGGGCTGCAGCGCTGAAGGACGGCCGGTTCCCCGGCCTGCTGCCGCAGAAGACGCAGATGGTCCGCACCACCGGTCCCCGGCCTCCTCCTCCGCCGCCGCTGCTCTCCTCCGTAGCAAACTTCTCCTGATGCTGCTCCTCCATGAACACCACGACGACCACGAGAGAGAGGAGGAAAGGATGAGACACGCACACCCACGGGTAGAGAGAGAGAGAAGGGAAAGGAGGAGAGAGAGTGGATATTCCCTTATGCGAGTGAGGTGAGGTCCCTCCATGGTCTATGCGGCTCGCTGCCTATTTATGAACGCGAAATAGATCACTTTGGGTGCAATAATTACAGCCCCCATCTGCCGAAATAATGTATCCCATCCCGCTGATTTGTCGCTACCTCTTCTCTATAGGAGCAGGAGCAGGAGCAGGAGTATATAATAAAGAGCACAGCTAAGCTAGATACTCCATCCGTCCCAGGGAAAAAAGGGCCATTCTAATAAGCTTCAAAGTTCCTCAAAAAAAAAAAAAAAAAAAAAAAAACAAGGCCATTTTGCATCTAGAATAAATCTAGAAAATTGTGAAGCACACGTGCCAAGTGCGAAGTTGAAGACTCAAATTCGAGTTGACAGCAGGTTCCACCACCATATATAAGATACTTAACTAGCTCTAGCAATTTGTGTGTTAGACCATATATATACATGTGTAGTACAATATATAGCATCCACATGTATGACTCCAAACCATGCCTCACACGGATCATGTATATGCGGCTATGCCATCGTGTTTAATTTGTCTCCTTATATATATAAACCTCACACACCATGCCGAAGAAACAAACTAGGTATGCCTGGCTTTAGCCCAAGCATGGCACATCCAGACACATGATCTAGATTAATTAGGTTGTGCTGTGGTTGAAGTTGAACCGGACCTCATGCTACCCATTATATTAGACGTACACGATCTGTTTGACTGTCTATTCATAGGGGGGGAGTTAGGACTAGCAATGTGGAGAATCACGTACGTACTAGAGAGACTAGAGTGGCCATCACCACTGCCCTCCCCTACAGCGTGCAAGGTATAGGATGGTGCAGTGCCAGAGAGTGGGCATGTAAAGGAGCTCAATTTCACACAGGAGAAACACCACGTTGAGGGGAAAGTAAATATTGACTAGCACCGTACATTTCACATTCATGCTGCCCTTCTCTCAAAAGGAAGAAAACGAAGGAAGAAACGAACCGATTATTTTTTTTTCACCAAACATATACTCCCTCCGTTCACAAATGTACGACGTGATTGATTTTTTAAAAAAACGTTGATCATTCATCTTATTTAAAAAAATTATTCAAACATGTAAAAACACAACTCATACTCAAATTGTGTTGTTTAGTAATAAAACAAATCACAGCAAAATAAATGATAAATACGAATTTTTTTGAATAAAATGAGTGATTAAACTTTTGAAAAAAAATCAACCACACCGTATATTTGTGAACGGAAGGAGTACAACAGTTTTGACAGTTTGACCAAAAGTACTGTGGACGCTCAGGCAGTACGCACCGCGCGCTCTAGCAGTCTGGAGCAGCCAGTTGACACAGCCTCGCCACAGATACAACAATACGACCGACCGGCCGGCGCGCGGCAAGCTTATAAGTTATACCCCGGCCGGCCCACCGTCCGTCCGTCGGCACAGTCCTCTTCCAGCCGGCCGCTCGTACGCACGCGCCACCAGCACCCACACTCGCGTCGGTGGATCGCGCGCGGCGTACGGCGGGTCGACGACGGCGCACCAGCAGCTTTTTGGACCCCGCCGCGCGCCCCGGCGGCCCTTGATTGGACTGAGTAGTATAGCAGTACGTAGTTCGCGGCAAGCAGGATCGGATGGCGGTGCAGGCACCATGACTGTTGCCCGCTGCGCGCTTCTAGGCTATCTGCACTCGTTGGATGTATATGAGACTCTAAATGTATAGAGTTGGCTTTTCAGTTCTCAAACCCTGCAGCGAGTAGCTGGACGCGCGACTCGACCGTGCAGTCGCCTCCCTCTCACCCTAAATATGCAATGCGTTCTCTGCCCACTCAAAATTCTCTCTCTTCGCTGGGTGCATGCATGGCCTGTCCAGCGGTAGCAGCAGGTGTGTCCAGCAAAGGAGGCAGTTGGGTAAGGAAAAGAGAGATTGAAAAGAAATGATATAATAAATGGTAGTTGGTGTAGGGTTAGCGTATAGAGTTGATATGAGCGTGGAGAATTGGCAACTGTATTTTAAAAACCTGATGACTAGAATGAAATATTTCTTTTAGAGTTGAAATTTAAAGTTGAATGAGTGCAGACAGCCTTAATTTGCCAACTTGGGAGGATGATGATGAACACATAGATGCATGTTTCAAGCGCGCGTGAACATGTGCTTTCTCAAAACACTCATAAGTACAATGTATGCCATCCACACATGCATATATTCCCAGCTTAGCAAGGGGAGAAGAGAAAGAGAGTCTGGCACTGTAACTAATAAGTTCACCTCACCAGTCCGTATATTCCACCGTCTATATTTCACAAGACTTGTTAGGATGATTGAAAAGTACTGACAATATTTTCCATAAAATCCAAAAGTAATGTTAGTACTTTTGGATAATTATGATATGGAATTTAGATTATTAAATAAAAAACATGGAGGATAAGATATGAATTGCACATCTTGTACACTGGTCCCACCGAAAATTGGTACCGGTCCCACCATAAATTGGTACTTTTCCATTAATTCAAATTTTTTATTAGTACTTTCTATTTTTTAAACCATTAGATCTTGTTAAATAAATGGTTCACATTAATGCCAATCATTCTAAAACTTGTAATATTTCATATTCAATTCTGTGTACAGTTTTCATACGGTGTTTTGGTGTTAAATACACCATCTCCGATCAACATAGCCTTAGGCCGCCGGTCTAGATTCTGTCGTCCATAAACTATGAAGTTGCTATATATGGATGAGGATATTAGTGGGACTGGTGGTTGGCTTGTTGCAGCCGACGGCTCTCTCTCAATTTGTTGCAGAACTAGAACACTACAAACGGCCCTATATAAAAAGTAGTATAAACAAATCAAAATTACACCGTCTCCACCAATATCGATGATCAGCCACTGGATTTGCATGCACGCATTTTGTAGCTCCCCGCGTACAAAGAACTAATAAAGAAGAGAAGGCCCATGTCGTCGTTGAAGGATCGATACAGGAACGAAATATGCCGGCCGGGGAAGATTAATACGTGTATAAGGTTGCTATTGTGATATATGTGGAGTGGTAATTGGTATCTTGCTGAAGATGAACCATATATAATGGGTGTATTATTACCGCAGAACGTACGTGCACAAACAGGTGTATCTAATTTTGAGTACTAGTCAATCAACCCGTGCTTTCGCACGGGTTAGAGTCTTAAATGTGTTATGCGTAACCGTACAACATATATAGATCTATTTTTATATTTAGGTTTTTATAATAACATATCTTGCTACTTTATATGTATGCTTAATTGATTTAGATAATCTTTGATCGATTGTAAAAATAGGTGTTTTTAATATAATTTTGAGGGGTTACTTTCATCATATTATCAGCCATAATAACTAAGGTGAACAATTCAAATATAAATTAAAGGAGATATTTGGTATTATCCTATCAAAATAGCAAACGTGAGCAATTAGATATAAATTTAGGGTGTTATTTCACATTTTCCTTTATATTGGCAGAGTGGGTAATTAATATATAGTTTTAGAGGTTATTTAATATTATTTTGATAATGGCAAATGTGAGTGATTACTTAATTAAACAGATCTAATGGCTATTAAGATTCCAGCAGGTTAATTGATGATAGGGTATTTGTTATTATTGTGAGAATTTCTATAATTTTATATTTTTCTAGCGCATCTTGTGAGGATTGGCATGGCAATTTCAAAAAGTCTACAAAATATCTGTTTCATGGAAAGGTTTCTAGCATCTTTAATGGAAAAAAAGACAAAAACTGAAAGTAAATTTAAAAATGGAAAAAATGTAAAAAAAAAGATATTTGCTTTCGTTGAAAATTGAACTCAGATCTTTCGTAATGGCAGATGTGGGTAATTACTTGAAAAATATATATAATGAAAAAAAGAGGATATTTGTTTTCATTGAGAGTTGAACTCAAGACCTTTTATAATGGCAAAAGTGGGTAATTACTTAGAAAACAGATCTAATGGCTATTAATATTCCAATCTGCCAATTGATGGTCAGATGTTTCTAATTATTGTGAGATTTTCTTGGATTTATCTTTTTTTTCTAGCGCGCTTTGAAATTGGTGCAACTTTTAGAATTTTCAATTAGTAATAGGAAGATAAGATAAGATGCTAGCTAAAACTTGATACTTGGCCATATATATATTCATATAAATATCTGATGTATTGCTCAGTGATCAACCCACGGCGGGCAATCAATCCAGCAAAAACGAAATCAAAGTTAGTTGATTTGTGCATAAGAGGGGTCGTTGTGCTTTGCCCCATCAAAATAAAAAACAATAAATAATTCATCGATCTCTCTCAGTTGCTGAGGCGCAAACTGTGTCCTCTACGGGGGCCATATATTACTAGAATCAGTAGTCAGAGAAACCACGTCTTGCATTGCATAGATCGGTCCAATCAAACAGCAAACAGCCCAGATGATACGGCCGTATCGATCGAGAGTACCCGGCCCCTTTTCAGTGAACGACCAAGTACCAACGGTGTTGTACTACTGCTAGTACAACTAGGTAGTAATCGCTGAAGAACATTAACTGCTCGCAGCTATACAAAGGACCGCGCCAACTAAGCACTGTTTCAAATTTAATCAACTAAGCACTGTTTCAAATTTAATCACTGCAGCGGCCGTATCCGTCCTGACGACACGAGCAGTAAGGCTGAACCCAACGGTTCCTTATATTGGTTCTGCAAAATTTAATGCGGTACTGTATACAGAGAGAAAAGTAGTTAGAACAGTGATGAAAGATAAAATGGAGGATGAAGATGGGGAAGGGCTAGAGAGAGCCTAAGGATTCTTCCTCTACGAAGACTAATGATTTCCGCTAAAAAAGGCCCATTAGCCCATACCATACCTACACACAAGTATGATTTTCCGCTGCGAAGACTAATGATTTTCCGCTAAAAAAACAGATGCTGGTGGACATAGAGGGGTGGTAGCGGCCGCGGCCGGCGCATGCAGTCGAGGGCTCGAGGCCGAGCCTATGGTATGATGGTCAGTGGGCAATGGATACACGTTGGCAATGGTGGTGCATTTGACGAATGTACATGTAGATGTAGTGAACCGTATCACGTGTTAATTTTACCCTATGTTTGATGATTTGGTGAAAAGACCTAGTGTGCAATTCGTACTCAAGTTTTCTCATAAGGGCACGTACTCATCAAGTTCAAATGTCCAATGCGTTAACTTTACACAAATGTTTATATACTTAGAGTTGAGCTAGGGAGTACTAAGACTAGCTATTCTCAAGTTGAGTGCGTTGGTTCGCCACATCTCATATAGTATCTCGCACACCACAAACAAAGTAATAACGAGCATCGTCCGCCGGTCCGTACGCCGACGCAAGAATAGAGTATTTCCTATCACCATTAAAAAAAATCACGAGCGACATGATCCTTTTGACCAACTAGAGTAATCGCACATCAGTGTCACTAAACACACTGCTAGGCCTGTTGACTTGTTACTAGCTTGGGCGGCCGTTCGGCCGTTGCGCCGCCCGCCCAATCACGCACGTCGGCACGTAGAAAGGGCTTTAAATTTGCATGGCTGCTGCTGTTGCGCATCTTTGTTGCAATGGATAATCGACGATCTAATCATTGAGTCCACACACCGCTAGCTTACCACCGACCCAGAACCGCGTATTAGTAGGTGATTACATCTTGTCCTGGTATCTATTATACATTTATTTATACGGAGTGTATATATATATATAGTACGTAGTACCAGGAAAAAAATAACGACTCGTCTGCTGCCCATATCTAGGTCGATCCGCTGTCCTAACCTTCATTAACAATAACAAAACAGAAACATTCTGTTTGCGAGTTGGTCGTCTAGCTCGTTTAACCAGTCTGCCATGACTTCGATTAGACATCTCGTCACTGTCGATCGAAGCTGCCGCGTCAGATCAGCCTTTTTAATTCCTCCGATAATTTGCACTGCCCAATTGGATTTTGATGCCAGAGCGCGCAGTATTGGTGGTTTGGTACTGTGATCAAGCCTCCAACTGCACATCCAGGTAAGTAAAAAAAAAATATTCGGTGGTCCTACATGCGGTGCTGCGTAGTACACGTTTGGACCACTTTATATAAAGGCAGTACTTTTTTTTAAACTGTTGTAAAAGGGGAAAATCGAAGGGATCGATCGCGGTATATAATCGCATTGGAAACATGCTATACTTTTTTTTAGATGGTGCATGCTATAAGCGGTAGCCACCGAGCCACGAATGCTTCGCTTCGTTACCATTGGGCCTGAGGTCATTGCTGCTGTGGGCCTCCCACGCCGCCCACAGGACGAACCGATTGGACGCACTACCGCGGCCTGACGGCTCACCCAACGAAGAACACAAACGTTAATAAAGCGCGGAGTACGCATGAATTTTATAAGAATTTTGTAGGAGTTCCATAAGAATCCGTGCGGTTCAATCAGGGATACAACAGGGTCGCATGATATTTTCAAGAGTTGGCCGATCCCCGAATAAAACTACTGCTTCCATGAACAAAATGTGGCACCAGAAGATATGCAAACACATGAATATTCAGTACAAGACCGACGTTGATGAACAACGAACAAGCCAACATGAGACGTTATCATTAAGGATCGGGTTCAGCTTTGGCCTTGTTTTACAGTACAAAACTAAAAAAAGACACGTCACTATAGTTAATCCGAAGTCTGATATTAATTATACAGATGTTTCACACTACACCGAAGATACAACACAACCTAAGTTTCACTTACAAGTTACACAATTACAACACACCAGTTACACAAGGGGGGAATGTGAAAGCCAAGAATGAATTGCCTGAAACAGCAGACCTACCCATCGCATCAGACACTTGGATGGACTACTGCGCCCAGATTGCATTGCACTCTGCCAGCAGGACCAACAACTGGTACCGTGGTACCAAGCTCATTCAGCTCATCAGATGAACGAGCGTTACCCAGAGATGGCCGCGCATATACTTGGGCTATGAATCCAGTCTCAAGTGCCTATGGCTATAGACAGAAACCACTGTTCTAGGATGACAGGCTGCTACTTCATGCCTCGTTTTGTCGTAGCTGCAGTAAGTCACGAGGGACATGGAGATGCTCGGTGTTTTGTTCTCCTAAGGGATGCACAAGCACAGTGTCGGAAATGGAAATGGATATGCACCCGTAACATGTTTCAAGAGATTCTTATGGAACAACTGTGATACCTTTCTTAGGTTCAACTTTACCATTGGGAGTACCATTGTCACTTTTCTTTGTGTTTAGGAAGCGCCCCCCATTTCCTCTTGCCCTCCTCATTGCGTGCTGATGACGAGACTCATGAAGATACGGCTGCAATATCAAATGCAAGTTCTTAGCAAACTGTCAAGTTATATGCTTCGCATATGGCTATGGCTCAACCACTCAGAGGAGTCAAGAAATAATGAAGACACTATGGAGTAGTAAACTAAGGAACTTCCTGAAAGTCACTGATTCTCGATCTTAGTAAACACAGGGGACATATAGAGGAGGCATAATTGTAATACTACTTAACTAACCTTCCTGACTTTGACCACCTTTTTCTGCAGTTCAGCCTTGGCACGTGACTGCCTTCGTCTTAAGATTCCATGGTACTGCTTGGCATTTACATAAACAGGTTCCTCAGATACTTCAAGGGGTAATGGCATGCGAGAGTGAGTTAATCCAGGTAGCTGAAAATGAGCCTGCGCAGACAAGGAAAATTTGTAAAGTAAGGCACTTTTATTACAGAAATGACAACTATAGCACATAAGGAACGTTTATGTTAAAAAAAAAGCACATATGGAATGTATATTTTTTCTGAGTTGATTCAGGCAGTTCAATTATGTTTTCGACATAGAGGTATTGACTATACATTGTATAAAGTGAAGATGAATTTGTCTACTCAGACTTCAGAGTGTTGTACTTGATACAAAGGCATGGGCATTATCATCTTTCATAGTTATGACAAGCAAACATTTCTCCTTTTTAAGATACTTCTCTACTGGGTACAAGCTTCAGTATATGTTCATGTGTGTAAACACACCCACCCTACACATGCACACAACCAAATGTTTCTGCTTTAACATTTTTCTCGTTAAAATATCAAAGGATCCTAAGTATTTCCAATTTAATTTTGCTTCGTATTCTGAATCTGTTCTGTGCTTTCAATACGGAACGTGGTGATATTTGAGATTGACAACTCTTCAGTAGTAACATCTCTACTCTCTATGTAATCCTTTATCTTAGATTTCATATTGTGCTTCAGTAAAGGATATTAGCTAGTACAGTTATTTAGACTAGTACTATTAAGAATTGCATACAACGGTTGCTATGATTTCTAATGGTTAAATGTGCATAAAACAGTACCACAGCTTGAGTTCCATAGGGAGCAACCATGCCTGCATAGTAAGGATCTGGATACTGATATGCTGCAGAAGCCTACACAAGGGAAGATACAAGCATGAGATAAGAAACACGTTGGCTTACAAGTTCATACAAACAAGAAACATAAACAGGCAAGAAATGGAGTCCATCGAGAAAAGGGTGCACACAATTGATTGGTTCAGTTCCAGCTGTGAGTATGGTGCCAAATACTCAGGCACCAAAGCAGGCATCTGTGATGTGGCATGGTTATTTTCTTGACCCGCGCTTCCATCTGGAATTAAAATAACATCACTTCTTAATTTCTTTGGTAGGTAGCAAAAAAGTTGCTTGGAACTAAAAGGCTTTGTTATTATTGTTGTTGTTAGGTGCCGAAAAGATCTACTATCATTGCTGATGCAATAATTGATAATGAATTATTAAACCCTTCAAATAGAACAGCATGTTTATATGAGTACACCTTGTACAGTTTTCCCCGCAGCAAAGTTTTTATAGATTACCAAAGAAATTAGCATTCTCCTCATCTGACTTTATAGGACACAATTATGTTTCTAAATGAAGGAAAGCGGAGGCAAATAGAAACATGAAACAACAGAAGCAAATCAATATTACAAAAAATATTCCAAAACCTTGACCAAAATAAAAGGGGGATTTATATCAAAAGTTCACAGCAGCTGGCAGGGCATGGAATTATTGCAGTCATACTGTATGTCAACAACTTGAGCAGCTGATACCATGTATTTCAATGCAGATTGATACGATTCTTGCAGAGAACCACGGACCATTTAATCCTCTAATGGTGATATATGGTAGTGCAAAACAAAGGCGAGAGAAAGAGTTTGATAATCAAATAGGAGCGCTGAAAATCAGTTTACAGAAGATAAATAGTCATCCCCTGGTAGTGTCAATACTAACAGGCGAAACTACAGTCTACAGGACATTTTACTAGAAGATCGAGAAGACTAGAAGAGCATAGCATTTGGTACCCATCATTTTACACAAACTACACTAGTTAATTAAAGCAATTGCTTACTATCTAGTATCTATAACATGGTACTCCTTCAGCAATGAATAAGGCAAGTGGAGCAATGAATAAACATGATGTGATGATAAATAACAATATAACATCAGCACAGCAGCTACGATTCGGAATCAGAGAACCGAGCAAGATTTTGGCCTTTTGCTGGTGCCAATATTGAGACACAAACCTTCTTTTCCCCTGTGAATCTTAAAGACCATATAAGGAGAAAAATGAATGCAAAACAGCCTTCAGCAGCCTGCATTCAACGTGGTTCTCCCATCCTTGTATACTCCCATATAAGGAAACTGTTGTGCTATACTTATCTATACGTCTTACGCAAGAGTTCCCATTGGGCTACTGTAAATATAGAAAGATCTTCCAACGAATTCAAACCAAGATGCAGTACTGTTGGCTAAAAAAAGCTGTAGAACGCTGAATTGTAGAGAAGTGGCACCACGCCACCACTATAACAACTTCCTGCAATACCAGCTCAGCCATCTCTTAACAGATACGTAAGTATAAAGGCTGGCAGCGCATACCTTTTGGTTCCCCAGATCTCCGTGAATCCTCGCTGCTCTCGTCACTCGCGGCTCCTTTGGCCCCGCCGCCGCCGCCACCACCACCACCTGCCGGGCTGCTGGACAGGCTAATCCCCGGCCCGCTCCCGGGCCCGGGCGCCACAACTGCTGGCGACACCGCACCGAGCCCGGCCCCGACGCCCGTCCACCACGGCTGCATCGGCGCTCGGCCGGACGGCAGCGCGGCGGCCTGCCCTCGGGTCTCCACGAGGTCCGTCCCGCCCGGCCGCGGCTCCATGCTGCTCGGTCACGCTCACTGGCAGCGTCGTAGAGGCCCTCGCTGTTTTCAGTGCCATCAAGCAGACGGGTCATGGAAAAGTCAAACAAAGATGAACAGTGGCAGTAGGCACAAACGAGGACCGAAAACGAGGGCAGCATATGCTCGGTGCGAAACGGGATAGCGCGCGATCCCCATCCCCGCGAGGCCGCGACGCTCCGGAACCGCCAGAACACGGGATCGCGATTCATGCGGCGTATGAACACCGGAGATGAACCAGTTCAACGAGGGATTATGACGGCCCGATCCTCGAGGCTACCATGTCAGAGCCACTCAGCATGGGAAATCAGTAACGAAGCACGGATCAAACGGAAACACCGTCGGACAGAGATAGCCGGGACTGAAGAACACGAGAATTCTCCTCTACTGGAGCAACAAAACCAAGCAGCTAGCAGACTCTCCCGGCTGCAAATAATCACGCCCCCAACAGACTGCTGCTCCGATCAGCAGCAGCCGTCGCTCCCCCGGTCCAACCGGCGGAAGAGAGCTCGGTTCCATCCAGCATCCCCAGGCCCCGACCCACAGGCCACAGCACCAAGCGGAGTTCGCCGCGACGGCTCGCTCCAGGGAGTCGGGAAACCGCCTTATCCGAAACCAGCCGCGCGCCGCCCAAAAACGGAAACGAGGCGGCGGGGCGGCCGCATCAACCCCGAGGCGTGCAAGCAAAAAAAGGGTCCAACAACGCCAAGGCGCCAATCAGGAAACAAGGGAATAAAAGGAAGCGAACGGGCGAACGGGGGGAGAGGGAGAGGCAGGCAGGCCGGTGGTGCTACTGACCGCTGGGCGCGGAGGCGCGGAGAGGCGGCGGCCAATAGACGAGCGCGTCGTCTCCTTCCCTTGTTCCTCTCTCTGTCCCTCGCGTGCCTGCCGGGGTGTGGGCGCGGGGGAAGAGGATCCCAGGCCAGGAGGCCGGCCAATCGGAGCACACGCTCTGCGCAGAGGTCGTCGCCGTGGACGCGTAACCCTAGCGGCTAAAGACGGGATTGGGCAGCGATTATTGTAGTGGTGCTCGGACAGGTGGACGACGTGGGGTTCGGTTTGTGTTATTTATGTACCTAATATATATATATATATATATATATATATATATATATATATTAACTTAAAAGACAATAAGTATTCCCGGTCCGTTCTGACAGGTCGGTCCCACCTGCCAGCCTCCTTACTGTGCCAGGGTCTCACCTGCCAGCCTCTTTGCCTTTGGGCGTCCGTCGTTCTGTGTGGCCGCGTCTCTCCGACTCCGACTTCGCAACATCTCCTCCGGACGACGGCTCTGCGCCGTGGGCGAGGAACGGCCGGCGCGGCGGAGTCCCCGAATGGCGGCCGTCGACGCGGCAAGGCGGAACGACTGCGTTGCGGGCCACGGGCGGAGTCCCTGGATGGCAGCCGGCGACGCGGCAGCGGGCGGAGTCCCCCACCGACGCCGCGGACGGGAAGGGGGCTGCGATGGCTCCTGTTGCGTCGTCCCGCGGCGGTGCGGCCGTGGAGGACCGGCGGCTCCTGTTGCGTCCCGCGGCGGTGCGGCCGTGGAGGACCGGCGGCTCCTGTTGCGTCCCGCGGCGGTGCGGCCGTGGAGGACCGGCGGCTCCTGTTGCGTCCCGCTCCGCTGATGCAACAACGAGAATGACCAGGAGCGCAGGTGGGGAATGAGACGTGATGGACTGGAGACGTCTTGCCTAAACTATTCAATGCGTAACATACCAACCATGGTCCATGTTTAATTTCTTAACCTCATAGCCCATCAAACCCAAACATAAAAGAAAAATTTATTTACAAATACGGTAATATATGTTAACATCTCTTATATACTAACATAAATTTTTTATATATCACAATACCATGTCATTAATTATTATTTTGAAAAAACAAAAACAACCGTATGGATTGCAAGTAAATAATCCACATATCCCAAATAAATATCCTTTAAAAATCTAAAATAAACCGACAAATCTCCAATTCGTATTATATACACAACGTTAAACCCGGTGTAACGCACGTGTATTTTTTCTAGTTATTTATTATATAAACCCGGGTTAATTTAATTAAACATTTGGAGGCACGTGGGGATTCAGGATGGGCGGACGGGTGGACGGCCGGATGCGATGGGTGGAGGGGAAGTGGAGGATTTTTGGCTTCGGATCGGATAGACGTGTGCGCGACAAAAGCGAAGTGGTCACCACGGGCTCTTTTGAGTTTTGGCAGTACCACTACCAGTGGGGGACTGGGGGCGCGGCCGCTGTGCGAGGTGTCAAGTGTGAAGTGACAGGACGGCCAGAGAGGGGGGGAAAAGTAGAGAGATGACACAAAGCAGGAGTGAGGGGGTGCTGTGAACTTTCGTCTAAGGATAATGCTAAACAAGAGTGAGGTGGCCGGGTCTCCCGGCAATGCATGCCTGGCACTGCATGTTTAGGCTGTCCCCAATGGGATACTCTAAAAGGATGTCTTAAAATACTGTTTGGCACTGTTTGACATAAATGCTGTACTGTAGACAGAGAGAAAAGTAGTTGAAATAGTGTTTTGAGAAAGTGGACGAGTCTTGCCATTAGGGTTAGCATTGTAATAATAATGCTCATTACTTAAGTTAGCTTTTGGTTGAAGAGCGGGGTGAAATGGAATTTTAGGAATGGAATGGTTCTGTACCAGATTTCATGGATGGAATGGCTCTATCCCAGATTCTAAGCTTGGCCCACTGTCAATCTCACATTCCAGGTGGAACGGTTGTCAATCTCACATTCCAGGTAGAACGGTTGTGTTCCAGAATTTTTTCGGAACGTATCCGTCCCGAATCTGAAAAGAATATTCCCTTTTCCAGAACAAATCCATTCCTCAGACTTTAAAAACGCTAGAATTGGTGGATGGAATGGTTCCATTCCACCCCATCCCACCAACCTTGTATGCGAACGGCGGCCAGCCGCCGGGTTAGCGGGTAAGCACCGTTTTGATTGGCTACAAATCGTGGATGGTAGTTTTTAAAAGCTACTCACTCAGTTCTTCTCTAACTTTTTTTCGGTCTTTAACTGGGCGAGCGCGAAGGGGAAGGCACTGGGTGCTTAGGTGACCGCGTCGACAATGGCAAATAAGTTGCACAATGATGAACCTGGACGTTTATATCACCGAAGTCATCCGGGTCTCTCTCCTCCACATGATGGTGTTCTAACAAATCACTTTTTCATAGTACAACTGTAGTTAAATTAGCAAAATTTCGTCGGATGGCTAGCTCCGGCAAATACATATAGTCCATCCCTGCAACTTAGGTTGTGTTTGTTTCAGTTGTTTCAACGCAACGGCAAGAACACAACGATGCACATCTACCATAATCTTTGTTTGTGTATACCATTCCTGCTCCCTCGTGCGTCCACGTCGCCGGTAAATCCTAGCCACGCGATCTTCGATCCACGGTGTGGCTGCCTTGCGTCGCCCGCCTCCGGACTTCCCGGTTCCACGCGCAGCAGCCGTCCTACACCCATCCCCGTGCCTCGCCTCCACCGCCGCCGTCTTCCCGTCCCCGCCCCCGCCGCGGCCGGCGCCTGCGAGCCCGCCCCCGCCGCGGCCAATCGCCGACCCCGGAGCCCGTCCCCACCGCATCGCTCGCTCCTCACTGCTGCTTGCTCGCCGCCAGAGCCGGCGCGCCTCCTCCTCGCCAGCTCCACCGGCGGATCCGTGGGGCCAGCGGCTTCTCCTATACGGCCGACGGCGCCTGGATCCGCGCGAGGACCACGGAGAGGAGGTAGAGGGCACCTCCTCGCCGGCCCCGCCTCCTCTGTAACTCCCTGCCCAACTCCTTTCCATGCTCGGCGCGGCTTCACGGCGAGGAGAAGAGCAGGATCCGCCCTGCGCTCAAGACGAAGGAGAGGAGAGGTTGGCAAGGCGGGCGCTGCATCTGCAGTAGAGAAGGCGACCGGCCCGGGCGCCGCCGCGGAGGACGAGGAGCCCGGTTGGCGGTCCACGCCCCGCGCTCTCATGGCTCCCGTCGCTCGGCTCTGCCCCTCGCCCGGCGCCTCGCGACAGCCGGCGCTCGCCGCCCTGCCCCACCAACGGCGCTCCGGCCTGCGGCTAGCGCGTTCCCGCCGCTCGGCTCCGCCGCTGCCCCACCGCCCATCTTGAGGTATGGACCCCCGCTCCTGCCCCAGCCCCACACTCGACGCCGCCCGGCCAGAGCCACCCCACGCCCGGCGCGGCCCTACCCCGCGCAACGCGCGGGGGGTCCTGCTAGTATCCTTTATCCCTATCTTAGGTCTTAGCATGTTCCATGCTTCAAATGGACGGTTTTCAGGACTGCTGGAGTGGAGCAAATGAATATAATTGTCAAAGTTCCGTTTTTAAAGGCCTTACTTTATATACCTTCTTTTTTTTATGGAGGGATTGATATTAGCTCGGTTTTTGCGTCCGTCCGGTGCACCTTAGGCTACTCATTTTAATTTTTCTTTACTGGGCCATCTACATAGCTACGACAACTTTGGCCATGGAATTTTTCTGAAGAATGATGTATTTTCTATAATTTTAAGGCCATCGCATCAAGATGATACAGTAAAGATATACCTTCAAACACTCGTGTTTATATACACAAGAGTGAATTGTATCCGGGGTCTTTAAACTTATCCCGCATTCCCATCTAGATCCATGATGTTTCAAAACGCACATCTAGATCCATCATCTTTTCTCCCCGCTAAGCCGCCATTCAAACGGAGCCACGCGGGCTAATTTTGCCTACGTGGACATGCCACGTCGCCAGGCTGGCTGCTACCACCGCACTGCTCCGCCACGGTCATGCGCTGCCCTACCCGCACGCTTCGTCCGCGCTGCCCCGGCCTGCCCATGGCAGCCAGCCGTGCGAGCCTGCCACATCAAGACTCGCGGCCAAGCAAGGGCGCTCGGGCGGCCATGCCGTGGAGGCGGGTGTAGCGGAGCAGGCACACGCGGGCGGGCATGGGCCGAACGCGGGCACGGCCAAGCGAGCGCACTGGGGCGGCCATGGCGTGGAGGCTGCCGTCGCGGTTGTCGCAGGCAAGGGAGCGCGCACTGGCGAAGCAGTACGGCGGTAGCAACCCGCCTGGCCACATGGCAAGTCCACGTAGACAAAATTAGCCAGTGTGGCTCCGTTTGAATAGCGGCTTAGCGGGAAAAAAAGATAATGGATTTGATGTGCGCTTTAGAAGATGATGGACCTATATGGAAATGCGGAATAAGTTTAAGGACCACGGATGCAATTCATTCCATTCACAAAATAACTACCCCGTCCCGTGCTCTTTGTGCCACTTTTTCCCTCTTAACTAGATGTTGTTCATTTGTGCATTGATTAGCTAGGACAGTTAGCTTGATCTTTCAATCTCCAGTTCGCCAATGATGAGTACATAAATGATGTATTGATGTCTTCTTAATGGTACGTCGACTGCTTTCCAATGAGCCCATATGTTTTTTTTTTTTTTTTGAGAGGCAATGAGCCCATATATTTGTTGCACATCAAAGGCCGGTGGTTAAGGTTGTGTGGCATATGCTACTAGCTAGAGCTGCCGTCTGCGAGATTATGTGACACTCGTTACCTAGGATGGGACGTGATGGTTTTATAGGCCTTTTTGGTTTGTTAACTTGGTGTGATTAGCACGACTCCGGTGATTAGGTAACCTTTGTGGTTAAGAATTGCAGGACATGGAAGGCGAGCTCCCCGATACCTTTTGCTCGTCCGGGATATTCTTTTCTAGAAAAAGGCGTACGTGTATGCTTATTCGAGAAGCGTGGAAAAAAGGACCAGAGGGAGCTCGGTAGCGCCGTAGCGGTGACCAAGTAAGCTAGGAGTTTAACACAAGTTTGCAATGGAGGCTAGACTAGAGTACTAGACCAGATCAGCGGTTTATACATGCGCTTGCTAGAAAATGCCAAACCCAGGAGGGAGGGCCAAGGGCACATTGCAGTCTCAAGGAGGCTCTCTGTCGAGCGGGCCGGGAGAGATTTGCGCTGCAAATAGATCGCAACCAACGTAACCTAACCTGTATGTGTATAGATGCCAGAGTCTTGATGTGGCAGATTTGACGATCGATGTGGCCAAGTCTTCACGATTCGCTGCACTCTGAACTCTGAAGAGAGGAATGGTAATGGAGGGGATTAGATCGGGATCAGAGCGAGTAGAAGAGCGGACGAACTGTCTCTGGCACTGACACTGCCCTCGGGACCGTTAAAGAAATTGCACGCGTCCCTCTGACAAAACTCTCATCCCGATCTGCCTACAGGCAACTACCGCGCAGCACAGTGAAACCAGCCGGATTTGGGTACCCGCGGAACCGCCGAAAGAGGGAGGGCGACTCGCGCGCCGGCCCCCGGGCCAACCCCGCCACCGCCAGCACGGGATCGTAACGCAAAACGACAGCGGCGCGGCGGGTCCCGCTCCCGCGTCACGGGGCCCGCGTCGCGGCGTCTGCGTGTCCGCGGGGCCCACGGAGCGCGCGGCGACAGCCGGACAGCGACGGCGTAGCGGACGGGCGCGCCGCCGCCCACGCGTCCCTCGCAGCGAGCGACGTGGCCGGTGGCCCCGATCCCGACCCGCGCGCGGTTGGTGGAGCGGGCGCGACGGCGACGGACGGGGCGCGGACACGTGACAGCGCCGCGACCTCGGCCGGCGTGGCCTCTGCTGCTACGGAACCAGATCGGGTGCGGGTAGGTTCGGTGTTGTCTCGTGGCGAGGCGGCAGCTCAGGTTTCGCCGTTTTGGGGAGCAGCGCTCCTGGCCTGCCGCGCCGGCCGTGCCGGCGAGAGGGATACATGGATCGAGGAGTATTCTGCACGCACGAGCCTTGCCTGCCGGAAGTTTAAATTCGAAACTCGTGGCTGCGATCTCGAATAATTTGAATATCCTTGAAAGCCGTAAATGCATGGGAACTACTTCATTAGTTCAAAAATATATCGTTTGAGTTATTCTTTACTTGGGCCAAAAGTCACATATTGATTCTTATGGCCTAGTTTTTGAAAGAAGAAATACTTCATCCATTGATCATTCATGACATGTGAGGTTACAGCAGAGTGCAAAGGAAAGTGCAACCAATTATTTGCTGTGCCTGTGAAAAGTCGACCAAAGCCCATACTATACTATCTTCTAGATGCACAAAGCCCATACTATCTTCTAGATGCATTTGGAAGTTTAGTTCCAGCCTCATGCAACTTTTGAGCCTTTGCTTTGGGAGAAATCAGGCTCTCGGAAATGGAGCAATGAAGGATTCAGACCGCGCGAGTCAGCGAGTGCGCGCCCGGGTTTGTAATTTCGTTTTAGATTTTTGGAATTTCGTGTTTGGAAAAAAAATTGACTTTTATATTTTTAAATGCTGAATCCGAAAAACTAAAAATCCGGACCGGAATTTCTGTTCCGAAGAGTAGCGGAAACGGGAAAAAAAAGGCCGAAATTTCGGAAATCCTGAGCGAAAAGGAGAACCGTAACTGCACGCACACGTAGATTCCTCTTCTAGCTCACCTGTGCAAGCAATCGTTGACTGAACCGTAAGATTTCCGGCAGCCATGTCTATCCACTCATCCTCCAATTAATACGCATAACAAGGCGATGCACTGTACTGATCTGGGTGTCAGATGAATCTAACATGTTTTATAAAAAAAGATTAACTGAAACTCTGCTGGTTCCTAGCTAGTGCTCTACGCGCGCGCGTCTGACCGGGCGTCAAGAACCGTTCATTCCAACTTCACATTATTGTATCAGAAAAAATTATACTAACAAGGTAATAGGTCTTGTCCACCTAAAGTTATATTCACTGATTAATGGAGTAATAAACGTTCACTGGTTAATGGCTCCACTTCATGGGCCGGTGGGTGGCCCTTATGGCACAGTTTCTTGGGCCGGCAGATTGGCATGTTTACATAAGCGCGCTCTCTCCCGTCATCTTTGTATGGCTATTTTGGCGCAAACTCAATCGCGCGTCCGGGTCATGCAGGGGCGCAGATTGCCTGACTTTACCAGAGGAAAATCAGCCCTGACTTTACCTCCCTCGGATGTCATCCGTTTCTCATCTAACGGCTCAGTTCTCATCCACTCACTGTTCATCTCCCTCACCCAGCGCTCCACCCCACGCTCGTCGCCGTATGCGACATCGACCTCGGGCAGCGGCGACGCGGGGGACGTCGGACTCGGGCAGTGACCTCAAGCACTCCCTCTCCGAGCTCGCGCACCTCGAGGCGCGCGTGCTCCCAACGCCCGCCGCTGCTTTCCCTGTCGACGCTTTCCTCCGCGCAGTCTCGACCGCGAACGCCGCCGTCCGAGACCTCGCGAGCGCGCTGTCCACCCACCTCCGCAGCCCCGCGAGCCCTGGCCCCAGCCTCGAGAGCTTACTCAACCGCGCGTTCCACGCAGATTTCGAACTGGACGCCGACGCCGACGTCCACACCTTGGACCCGGCGGGCCGGTGCAAGGCCAACCTTGCGGCGTACCACGCCGTCGCAGTGCTCACATGGGTGGAGCCGAGGAGGTCCTGCTCTACGGCACCAAGCACTACAGCGAGGGGCTCAGCCACTTCTGCGCACCAAGGGCGTGTGGAGCGTCCGCGTCCTGGCGCGGTCCGTGCACCCGCTGCTCCCCATGGTATGCGCGGACTACGGCGCGCGCTTCGACCCGCGGTTCATGGTGGACGACGCAGCTGCTCGGGCGGGAAAGCTGGAGCCGGCCCTCGCGGGGCTGCGCAGCGCGCGCGAGGTCCCGAACGGCGGCACTCGATGGGGAAGGCGGCGGCGGCTGTGGGCGTCGCCGCATCGGGAGCATGCACGTCTCGAGGTGCGCGAGCTTGAGCTAGAGCTCGAGCTCGGAGAGAGAGCCGCTGCCCGAGTCCGAAGTCCCCCTCGTCGCCGTTGCCCGAGGCCGACGTCGCAGACGGCGACAAGCGTGGGTGGAGCGCCGGGTGAGGGAGATAAACAGTGAGCGGATGAGGGCTGAGCCGTCAGATGAGAAACGGACGACATCCGAGAGAGGTAGAGTCAGGGCTGACTTTCCTCTGGTAAAGTCAGGCAATCTGCGCCCGTCACGCAGAGGCGACCCCCGTGCCTCTAGCCCGTGCGCGCAACCCGCGCCTTTGGCCCATAGGCCTTCGAACTGCTGCCTTCGTGCATCCAACTCGCTATCAGCGTTGCAATAACTTGCTGATTTTTTAACCATTCAATGTACACAATTTGCTGCCATCTATGCACATAACTTGCTGTTGTTCTAGACATCTGCGCACCTAACTTTTTTCACATATTTTGCTATAACATCTCATAACTTGCTAAAAACTCAATAATTTTTTGCTACAACGGCCAAAAATGTGTGTTACATAATAAATTTTGAGAAACATGCTACACTAGGAACTTGTTACATAATTCTACGAACTTTCTGCAGAATCATACGAACTCGCTAGGCATTACATAATTTGCTATATAATCATATGAAATCGCCACAACAAGAATTTGCTACAAGATAATATAAACTTGCTACGTAATCATATAAATTTGCTAGACATTACATATTTTACTACGCAATCACATAAACTTACCACAATAGAAACTTTGCTACAAGATTCCATGAACTTGCTACGTAATCATAACTTGCTACGTGAACTTGTTAGACTTCGACATAACTCGCTACATATTTCGTGCATAATTTGCTACATCTTTTTTTACATAACTTGCTACACGTCAGGGGTATTGCTATCGGGGTGTCAGCAGAGACGACGAGGCGGCGCGGCCTCACGGCAGGGGACGACGGGGCGGCGCGGCCTCACGCCGGGACGACGGGGCGGCGACGACAGGGAGACAGCCGGCACAGCTCGCGCTGATGGCAGGCGGCGGATGGCTGGGAACGGGGGCCCGGGGTTCACGCGGCCGGATACGGAAGCGTGGGGTCACGTGGGTCAGGTTTGGGAGGCGTCGCGGTCAGCGGAGGGAACGGCGCGGCCAAGAAAGGAAGGAATTGCGATCGAGACGGGGTCGCTCACCCGTCGCGCCATAACGTCGGTTTGGCTTGGTTGAATGCTAAAATAGGCCATTCTAAAATTTTGAGAAATCAGTGTGGTTTACCAAAAATTTTTTTGAAATGAAAGTTTACCAAAATTTTAGCATGGTACGTTTTGGTTGCAAACCTGAGGCAATTTTTTTTTCCAAGGAGAAAACATGAAGACAGTTTCTCTTCTCGAGATCGAAAAATACAGCTCCACGAGTCGCTGTCACACCCTTCTTTTACGGTAAATATAACGGGTTTCCCTAAATCGAGCGCAGCGTGACGCTATTGCTGATACCGGAGCCTGCACTGGTCCGGACAAGAACGAAAAGAGCCTTGCTTCAAAAAAAAAAAAAGAACGAAAAGAGCCGAGCTATCGCAAAGCTCCGCCAGCGACCAGCGAGGCAGCGAGTCGGCGACAGTCTGATGGTGGGGACGCGGCGCGCAGCCGCAAGACGACACCGAGAGCCTACGAGATGACTGGTTGGCGTCACGTACTCCCGTACCCACTGATGAGCTCGACCGGTCAAGCCGCTGCGCGCCTGCGCCTGCGCCTGCGCCTGCGCATGGCCCGCGTGCGCTGCGCCGAAACGACGCGCACCCGCCTGCCCTCTAGTCCGGCCGTGCTGCTGCTGCAGCGCTAGACTGCCGGCTGTGGCCTGTGGCTGGGCCTGAACTTGAACGGGCGTGACAGACACTGGCCTGCCGTGCCGGCTCCTCGCCTCGTCCCTTTGGAGGTTGGAGCTTTCAAGCGCGAAAGCGAGCGGTTTCCGATGCGAGGCCGCGAGGGGGACGAAAGGGACGCCACGTCGTTTCAAAAATCATGGCAAGCGACGCAACGGTCGCCTCGCCTAACCTAGCAGTAGCAGCAGCTCGCAGCGGCCGGCAGCAAGTGTCAGCGTGTCACTCGGCTCTCAAACGCACTGACACCGCACAAGGACTTGCCGCTGCCACTGCACGCTGATTATTTGACCCCTCTTTTGTCCGCCGCGCCGCGTGCATGCATGGGCCTCTCCTCAGCTCCTCTCTTTATAAGCAACACAATAATCGCACAACGGCTGCGCCGTCGAGGGGCAGAGGCGGCAGTCAGCTCTCATCAGCTCTGCAGTCGTCGCGGCGTTTGCGATGGCGGCGGCGGCGAGCGCGCCATGGACGCGTGCCGTGAGGAGGTCGCTGCAGCAGGGGGCCGCCAGCGCGACGTCCTCCTACTCGTCGTACGCGCAGCGAGCCCCGCAGCAGGGGGCGGCGCGGTCCGCGGCCACGGTGAGGTCCGTGGAGACGCTCGTGGTGATCGTGGCCGCGATCGTGCTGGCCGCGGTGCTGGCGGGCGTCGTCGCGCGGGTGTGCGGTGGGCGGCACGTCGCGCCGAGCGTCCACGGCCACGACGAGGAAGGGTGGGTCGAGAGGCGCTGCCGAAGCTGCCTCGACAGCGGCCTGCCGCCGCCGCCGCCGGCGCAGGGGTCGTCAAAGACGAGCGAGGGCAAATAGTACTTTGTGCGTTGTGTTACAAGTTAATCTTGTGGTGCTAGCCTGCTAGGTACGATTGTACTGTAGTATAGTTATACTAGCGTTTTGCGTAGGCATTGCTGCAGGCTGCGGCAATGCAAAGTTCTACTATTTGTACACGTGAGTGGTGAGACTAGTAGGACATCGGCATTCAGGATTAATCCTCGTTGTACTGTAATACTTTTGCACTGATAGATTAGTAGCAAAGTAAACTTACTACCTGACTAGAGAATTAACACTATCAACAATGAAGTCTGTTCGGTCGACTTGGGGGGCAAATCGGTGTGGTTCGGTAGACCAGTGGTTACTGCAGGCGTGATATCAACACCCAAAATGAAACAGCAAGGGATCTAAAATCACCGAGTCAAACGACGGAGTGAGAATTAAAGGTTCGTGTCAACTGTCATCGCGGATCCTATGAGAGGATCATACGTGAAACTATCTATCTATCGGTGATGATACTACCAGAGATCCACGTCGCCCTCCAATGAACCCAAAGAGCATCCGTAATACAAATGTAAAACGCCAATTTTCCTTCGTGAACGGACTGATATTAACATGATATGCAAACGGCTTTACAATAGGCACATCACCCAGTATAATTTCATCGTTTCTTGAGTTTTACAACCACGACTCCAGGCAAAGCTTAGAAATAATGATCCATCCCCAGGACAGGGTAGCTTTCACGCCATTAGCATTCACTGGTACAGGGGAAAAAGTGGGGGTTAGGCATCTGAAAAGTTCAGTCTGAACCTCTTCTGAGCGCAAACAAGCTTCTAGTTATTTACCTCAGGATAGCAGTCCTGATGTACTATGGTTTGGTTGTGTGGATTAACATGCACCACACAAGAAATTGTGCCCTGTAAGAAGCCAAAAACAATCACGAAAGGGTTCAGAATCAGTACATGTGGGTCATACGCTGCAAGCAGAGAACCAATAATGTGCACTCCTCGGCAGCATTCAACCCTATATTCATCGATATTTTCGTTAGCGCAACAATGAATTTGGATTCAACAGGCATAACGCCTCTAGCTTGTGAATGCTACAGGCACCTGTGGAACTATAATTCACCAAAAAATCCCTTCCCAATACACAAAAATTGAAATAAAACCTAATACAATATTATCGCAGCGCTAAGCTAATAACCCACCTATTTTACAGCAATATAAATACCAACATAGAAGTACTGCTCTATCATGTGAAACAAAAAAGGTAGAATGAAAACAATTAAAACTAGTTCCATAAGAATTTTTTCAAGGATAACTACAATTTTTCCATAACTTAGTTCCACAGCAAAAACGTTGCACCTATCTCCAGGTCTAACCACCGAACAAAACTAAATATGGCACAAGATTAGAAATAGGCTTATAAATATGACCTGCCGCCCTACTGTCTTCAAAAGCTAAGCACATATCCAACCCCAAATAATTCCTGCGATTTTTTTGCTCTGGCATAGGACTTATTGTGCATCCGACAGCAAAAGACAAGATCCATCAAAAGCGCATCTATTCCTGTGATTCTACAATGTCCATGCACAGCACTGTCAAACCCTTTCCTTTTTCCTTCAATTTTCCATATTGACTTCCTCCAACATTCAGCAAAAGACTTTATTGTTGTGTCTAGGCACCACATGCAACAGACCAATAGGAGTCAATAGGTAGAGAATTATTTGTTTTATGTTCTGGATAATCCTGGTAATTGATGGTGGGATTGCTAAGTGATAAGGGGACGAGAGAAAGAGGTTACTTGTCTCATCAAGGTTCGGCAATGGAAACTCCATGCTGTCAGAAGGTAGGATTGTTAAGCGACAAGTTTTTGTAGGCCGTAGGATTGTCTAAGCATGTTTACATAGACCTTATTGACATACTTTGAAGGTCCTCCAGACTCCCTCCCAATTATAATATCCTTTTAGTTAACCCTGACTTAAAAGCTTCAGATTGTTCTACATCCAGCAGGACTAGGAAAAACACCACATGCATGCTACACTGTTTATTTGTCAATGCGGCACTTGATTGTTTCCCTAATTTGTGCAAGTGTCAAATACATTAATTAACACTGTCTTTTCACTTGAGCAGAAGGTCTTAATTTGGGAAAAACAAAAATAATAAAGCAATATAGCCTCCATGCTAGTATTCCAGATTTAGAGCCATACAGAAGGAGCAGGAAAGAGTATAATAAAAAATCAACTATGAATACTAGCAAGAGAATATATGCTTTCCCTAGAGATATAACTAGTGTTAACTTCCATGTCCAATTTGTAAGTGATAACAGTCAAGGAACAAGACATTATATCATGTATTAACTATTAATTTTAAACATTTATTCCTCTTCTCAAGTGTTGTTAAATGTTGTTCCTCTTCTGCTTACTAGGTGATCCTTATTGATTGCAATTGACTGGAATTAGTCACTTCAACCAAGGAATAAAAATGGACATAGGAAATTCAATTCGAACAACAGAAGCTAATATCTCATAATACTATGATCATTTTTTTTTGTTTCAAATTAATCAAAACAAAGTAGAACAAAGGATATGTTCAATGATCATGCATTCTTGCAGTGGTAAAACATACTGAATTATTGTTACATCTTGAAACAAAATCTTATAGCAAAATTATATCTAGATGCAAGAGGCAACTAGTCACTGATCATGATAGATTGATAGAAGCAATGATGAATCAAAATAAAAGCTAATGACTAAGTAACATGTCTCATCATGTTTTTTTTCTAGCTATAAAAATTATAACATGTAGTGAATCATGAATTAGACCATGTTCCTTGCTAACAAGACACCAACGCAGAGTGAATCGTGTCTCACTGAGGAAAGATATCCAGATCAATAAAAGATCATTGTGTAAACCTTTTTTCCTCACACGAAAATTTGCTGCAATGAGCATTGTCCTCTACTCCTCTTTTGTTTTTTCTTTAAAATTCATTAGCCTTTAGCCATTAAATGGAATTATGGAGCTTCAGAATTATTGCAGACAGACTATATGGGTGTAAATGCTAAGCTCTTATCAGCAGTGGTGATTCCAACTTGCTTCACCCGACGTCAGTATCCTGCCAAATCTATAGTCACGCATTTCCAAAAGAGACAAAAGACAAGGGGCTTAAGCACAAATACTGATACAGATTCTAAAGCAATTCCAGAGATGCAAGCAATGGATTAGGGTTCCCAAGGCGCGCACCTTGACCGGGATGCTGAGGAAGAAGAAGTGGAGGTGGCCCTCGACCTCGGCAACGGTGTCGAAGGGTACAGATCCCCGCGCGAGGTCCTCGAGCAGGTAGATAGCGTCCTCGACGACGCGTATCCCGTCGAGCTGCAGGTTGGCGTCGACGTACGAGACGGCGCACGCCCGGACCAGCCCGCCGCCTGATGTGACTCGCCCGAGCGGCGCGCCGCGGTAGCCGATGGAGACGTCGAGGCGGTGGTAGTCGAGCGCGAAGAAGTCCGGGTTGCGGATCCGAATCTTGAGCGCGGCGGAGATGGTGACGGCGACGGTGGGGCGCGCCACGACGGAGACGTGCGCGAGGCGGAGGCGGGCGAGGGAGATGTCCGGGTCGGATGGCCAGAGGAGGAAGACCGCCAGCGCGAGGAGGAGAAGGAGGACGGTGGCGCAGGGGACGTGGCAGCGGCCGCCACGGCGCAGGCGGCGGCGGAGGCGGACGGGGACGAGTAGGACGTCGTAGGAGTCGGCCGGGTGCGGGTCGAGGTAGGGCGGCGGGGAGGCGGCGTCGGCGGCGGCGGAGGGGAGCAGGGGATCCCGCTCCTCCGCGGGGGGTTGCGTGGTCTTCGGCATGGGGAGCGCAGCGGTGGGTAGGCGGGTTGTTGCGGCCTTGCGGGGCGGGGTGGTCCGGTGGTGGACTGGAGCCAAGGGCCCGTGAATTGATGATGGTGCGTGCTCCCGCGTGCTCCGTAGGAGTAGCTTGGAAGGGGAGGAAGGGGAAAGCGGTTGATTGGAAGTTGGGAGTGGAGGCCTGGAGCCCTGGAGAACTCCGATTGGTGGCTTGACCTTTGACCTTGTTCTGTAGTGCTCCTGTTTCTGTCTCCATTTTCTCATCTTCGGTGCTTGCTGATTGCCGCGTGGCGTGACTGCAATCTTTTGTGGTACATGCACGGCGGCCTAAAGGTATTTTGAGAAATAGCTATTTTTATTGAAAATCATCTGGGTGCACGCTGGGCTGAGTTCACCCACCCATACCCATCTATTTTACTGTTTATATTTATATTTCAGACTTCTATTATTTGTTGGTTTGTATTTCAAACTTTTATTATTTGTTGGTAGGTTTATAGCATTTTATACATTTATATAAAAGACACAAAAGATACTAAGTGGAGTAAAATGGTCTTCCAACGCAAAAACCCAACAACTGGGTTGCACAATACGTTGTCTAGAGTGTGGCGAAGCATGGAACATTGGCAAGGTCAGAGGCTTAAGACAATCTATAGTAAAAAAATGACATTGTAACTACGCTGTAAACAAATTAGAATTTAAATATAAGTAATGGAATAGACGATCTTCTAAAGTCAACCTAAATGGCTAAGCAGCCACTGGATGATGCATACCCCGTCGTGGTATGCACCGTGCAAACTCAAGCATCATATGATCTATGGTAGCGTGCTTCAAGTCTTCAAAAACTAATATCGTATTTGGAAACACCAACAACTAATGCCATATGTGAATACAATAGATCTAAAATTTAGCATTTTTGTATTTATAATCAATATATAGCAGTTTAGCACCACTTATTATATTCATTCGTTCTAGATTGTTTGGATGCTTTGGGGGTAACAGTTGGTGGGTCTGTTGGTTGCATTGAAACTTTCCAATGTTAGCCTTGATTTATCTCATGCTTTAGAATAATCGTATACAACGATTATTTTTGGCGCAACATAGAACTATGCAGATTTTGCGGCAAACTAGCTAGAGCTTGTGGTCAGATATAGAAATTTTTTTTTGTACGCAAACACTTCCTGTTGTTCGTGTAAATTGTAAGTTGTAATTACATTAACATGTTCAGCTAGAATTTTTTTAAATATCTTAGGATGTGTTTGAATATCATCCATGTCTAAAGTTTAGTTTCCAAAGTTTAATCTATTTGTAAACAAATAGGATATAGCTTTCATTCTATCCATTGGAGCATTAGCTCACGAAGATGAACTAAAATGGGCTAAAGCTTAACCTTGTGTATTCAAACATTAGTATCTAAGAATGGAGAGGGAGGAGGTGAGAGGATGTGATGTGGTTACGGTACAGAATGGATCCTCACGGATTTAGAAAGTTCAGAGGCACAAAACGTTTTTTCCGGCCTCGGTAAAAAAAATAGCCCATTTCGGCTCCTTTGGAACGGAGCGATGCGCCGATGTAACATGAATAACGTTGAAATTTTATATGAAACAATTTAATTTCATAGGAAAAATGCATGAAACGGAAACTAAGTTCTAAAAGGACCTTAGATCATATTTGTGAATTAATGGACTAGTTGTCTGACTCATCAATTAGCTCCGGTTTATAGATTGACTGGTACTATTGTTGATGGCCGATTATGCCTACGCCCCTAGGTCGTTGTCTGTGTTGTCGTGGGCCATTTTTTTTTAAAAAAAAAAATTGTATCGATGATCATCGTGAATGTACAAGCCGTATTGGATGGTGCATGTGCGTCAAGGCTCCATTTGATTCACTCAACTAATTATTAGACACGCAAAATTATAGAAAATTAGTTGGTTAGGTCCAACCATGTCTAGCACTCTAGCAATATATATGCAATCTATTAGCAACAATTAAACTGGTTGGTTGTTGCTAATGCTAATTATTTTAGTAGCTAATTTTTAATTGAACCAAACAGGACTTTAGTACCAATTATATCCATGATTGATTGCAACTAATGCTAACTAATTTCTAACATGTCAAATTTAAAATTTTAACCGATGTGCAAAGTCTCTGAGTTTTTACAAACATAGTTTCTAAACATATTTCGTAAGATTTCTGATCATCCTCTCGGTTTTCATTTTCTTTGCATTTTTATTGTAGATGGAGGAGTTATCCAGATAGGCGGGGGTGGGGCTTAGTGAGAAAAAAAGATGAAAATGGTAGATAAAGATAGGAAAAAAAATCTTTTGGAGGAGTGGTCACTCCCTTTACAATTTGCATGTATCTAGAGATTTTGCCTAATGTATTGCTTAGGCCATTATTAATGGCAGTTTAATTCTCGTTAAATGAGATGTCATGTCAACATTTTTTGATGTGGCAGAGTAGAGTATTAATGAAGAAAGAGATGGAATGAGTTTTATACAGATGAAACCCTATTTATAATATTACCAAGTTATATTGTATATTACATGTTGCATATAAAACACTGAATGGCACTATGCATTGTTAGTAGTTTTTTTCGACTATGATTTTAATCTTCTTTACGTGGCACATTAGAAACGCAAATATGCAATCTTTCTCTAAGATTGGCCTTAAGACTGGTGCCACCAGTGCGTGCATCCCATCGTTTATATTTTAAACTCCACTCTGTGTACATAGTGCGAACATAACCACCGTGTTCGTTTGTGCTAGCTGCCGCTGGACTGTACAGCCCTACAGTGCCATTGGGAAAGCATGAACAGTAGAATTTGCAGCAGAAACGGCTGCACGACAGCTACTTTAGGCCAGCCGAACAGCCTGAGCACCGGTCTAACGAGCTTTGGGCCATGCATCAGCTGTCATTCGACATCATATGATTGTTTGGTTCATGGCTAAAATTGTGATCAAACTTTGACTATGGTCTATATATAGTTTAAAAATGTACTACATTGACTATGGTCAAATTTAAAACCTGCTTGGTTTAATGTTAAAAATGGCCGTATCAAATTTTTATCTAGTCAACTAGACTTTTTCGCTGCAGCTTTTTCTGGCTGCTTCAGCCTTTTTTCTAGTTTATTGGCACTGTAACTTGGCTGCCTTTCACTTTTCAAGCACAGAACAAGCTGTTAAGATTTTATAACTATTTTGGCCACGGACCCTCGCAGCCACTCTTCTCAAGTCAAGCCCGACCACGGCCACGTGCTCAGCCGGTGCCATCTTCCCCGGCCGATGCGCCGTCGATCCCCCGTGGCGCAGTCAACAACCCTGCGGAGAGCTCCGGCCCAGATCACCACTTCCCCAGCCCACGCCAGGGCGCTCCGCTGCCGCGACGACCACCGGCAGCGCCAAGGCCGAACGCGCACGCTCGCGCCAAGCCAAACGTCGAAACCCCCGTACGCTGCACACAACTAGCCACGCCACAGATTGACCGGACCGACCTGAGTACCTGACGAAACTCTTGGCTGCTAAGCTTTCCCGGCCAGTAGCGTCCCTTCCCCCACCCCGATCGAGCCGTTGGAATCGCGCTTCACGGGCGGGATCCGGCGCCGCCGCGGCCCGATCCGATGCTTTCCGGCGGCGACCAAGACGTCCCCGACGGCATCGGGATGACGCGGCTCGCGTGGACGCGCCTCCCCGCCGCCGACGGGGAGGGGGCGGGTCCCTCGACCTCCGGGGCCGCGGACGACGAGCTCTTCTCCGCCGCCGCCGTCGAGAGCCTCGACTACGAGGTCATCGAGAACTACGCGTACCGGGAGGAGCAGGTACGCGCTGCGTCCTTGTGCCGCCCGCTATTGCCCACGGGCGTGTGGGTTTGGTGTGCAGTCAGCTGAGGTGTTTGTGTTGCTGGGTGGGTGCAGGCGCAGCGGAGCAAGTTCTGGGTGCCCTACTACATCATGCTCAAGTGGCTGTTCGCTCTGCTGATAGGCGTCGGTGAGCACTCTCAGCTTGAGCATTTGCTGTCGTGTTTCAATGAGCCATTGGTCTCATTGTAAAGCTTAGTGTAGCAATCACAATTCAAGTAGCTCGAGCAGTATTTAACTGATGCACTAAATCCGTTTTCCTGAACCGTTGTCTTCTTGCTTGACTACACTTATGGATCGCTGGGAACATTTTATCCCAATCTCTACAGCTGTGTTTCGGATTTGGATTCCTCTTATGTTACCAATGCCGTATGTAAGGGAGATAAAAAAATGTGCAACGAAAAAACCTGCTACATTTTTTTCTCTGCGGGAAGTTCAGAATATGGAAAAGCCATTGGGTAAAATCGACTGTATACAAGGATCAGATGACCTGATGATTTAAGCTGTATAATTGCTAAGGGTGATTAGCTGAGTATTGGCTACCATTTTTTTGACCTCAACATTCACATCTGTTCTCCACTCATAGCCTCATAGGACCATCAAGGTCGCGGTCCAGGATAGCAGTTGCATAACTTGAGGGGATTCAACCAAACGATTGGCTGATCCAAGTCCCAACTCAACGCTACCCGAGCTACTTTATGAACACTCCTATTACAATTTACAAGATCGTGGGACAACAGAAATCACCACAAAGTTAAAATGCTCATACAGAAAGTATGAATCTCGCTGAAGATAGCACCTCCAGGCGAGAGATCATTCTTGAAAGCAGTCGCTATGCACATGGAGTCTGTTTCCATGATAACACAAATCATTGTGGTTACCACTTTTTAGAACACTTGAATTTAGCACCTTTCCAGTGGTTTTACTTGCATTGACACTAGTTTTCTCGTTTATAGGTACTGGATTGGCTGCTATATTCATAAACCTGGCTGTTGAAAACTTCTCTGGATGGAAATATACCGCGACATTTGCTATAATAAAGCACTCATATTTCGTGGGATTCTTCGTGTACACAATTTTTAATTTAGCCCTTGTCTTCTCTTCTGTATACATAGTCACAAACTTTGCTCCAGCAGCTGCTGGATCTGGTATTCCAGAGATCAAAGGTTACTTAAACGGTAATATTTAATTACTGAAACATCTGGTACTGGTATTCTGAGAAATTGATGATGTAGTTCGAAGTCTTTATGCAGGAGTGGATACACATGGAATCCTACTTTTCAGGACATTAGTGGGGAAGGTTGGCTTACATTGCTTTCTTCAGCTAATATGATGTATTATACTCATATATGCAAATATGCTAATGCTATTGTGTCTCAGATCTTTGGGAGCATTGGATCAGTTGGAGGTGGATTAGCTTTAGGAAAAGAAGGGCCGCTTGTTCATACTGGGGCTTGCATTGCTTCACTTCTTGGACAAGTGAGTTTATGATCATGATTAGAACTTCCTCATTCAACAGTTTTAATCACAAGTTCAGGATGTGGATGCACGCTGTGCTTCTATCATGTATTCATGTCTATTGTTAGTCAGAATAGATTTGAAAAGAACAGGCAGTTGTCGTATCTCATTGTCCTGAAAAAGGGGTCCTAGGAGAGTAAATAAATTATCAATGTCGAAAGCTAAAGAATGGATTCTCATCAGTATCACTTTTGAAAAATCTTGGCAACCTAATAAGTTGTGGCATTCAATATGACAATTCTCATGTTCAAAATCGTACAATGAAAAACGGCTGACGATACATGTAGTATTGCTTCCGTGTGGCTATATATAGAAACATAGAATGGTTGATCACCACATGAAATATGCAGTATACACTACTAATTCTCTTCTGTAGGGTATATGTTGTGTTTTGGGGGAAAAATTGGATCTTCAACACTCAATAATGTCATAGTTGTCAGCAGTAGTGATGCTCACAACATGAACTGATTGACTACTTTAGGGTCCACCAGTACTATGAATTCTTGTTGACTGGTCCAACAGAATTTGTACACAAAGCCCAGCGCCCCAGCCCCAAGCACATAAAGACATGGAAGCACATTAGCTTTTTTGTTCTACCCTTTTCCACTTGACAGTATTTTATAGGTATCCTACATAAATGCTTCATACTGTCAACTAACTCTAATGTGCATGTGCATAGGGTGGATCTGCAAAATACCACTTGAGTTCTAGGTGGGTACGGATTTTTGAAAGCGACCGTGATCGGCGAGACCTTGTGAGTTACTTTTGACCATGCAATCTACTAACTTACGCCTCCATGAATAGCTGTTAGACAGAGCCACTCTTGGCTATTTTTTGTCATTCTTTATACTCTAATCTTCAGTCAGATTATGTTGTTTTTTCTTGGTTTTCTTGTTCCATTTAGGTCTAGTTTGGCAACCTCATCTCCCACGGGGATTGGAGGGGAATGGAGGAAATGAGGTTGCCAAACTATCCCTTAGTTTTACTTTCCAGCTAGACCATCTTGCTGAATTGAAAAAAACGGAGTGTGCAAACAAATGTAAGCCACTTATAGCCTTTTTGCAGCCCAGCAGAAACTCTGAGTGTAGCCTGGTTCCATAGCATATTTTGGTAGTATATGAATTATGAAATGGATGTTGTATTGTTTTCTGAGACGTTTGCTATGTGGTAATACTTTTGAATAAGATCTTCCAGGTGGAGTGGCTCATATCTGAATGTTCTTGGTTGGTGTGTCGTTCAACTTGGCTCTACACTTCTATCCTAGTGTTGTCAAATGGCCAAGATACCTGCTTGCAATACTTAAATGATCTGGTTGTTTCCCTGTTGAAATGTGTGGGTTGCTAGGAAGCACCATTGTCACCCTTCCTTGCTGATGCATTCTTATCTGCCACATGTTATTGCTTTCTTATTTTCTCGCGTAGATCATGTCTGACAACCAAAGAAGGTTTGCTAGTACCTAATCAAGCCATTTAGGAATGCTTAAGTAAGCCCTGAGAAGGCTGTTAAGATAAAGCAGATTGTCAGTAGGGAACCAAATTTTAAGGCTAACAAGGTGCCAACAAGTTTTTTTAATCCAATCTCTGTTTTTCTTAAGCTTGTCATTTCTAACACTTTTGATGTGTATGATCTAATGCATTCCTCAATTGCTGGAACTAAAAATAGCAATGTAAGGAAGTAATACAGAAAATCACCACCTTTCAATGTCAATGCATTCTTGTATATAGAGTTGAATGCATTCTGATCTCTCCTTAATAATGAACGGATTGTAATATTGAAGTTATTCAAACTATTAATGTTTCAAAAGGTGACATGTGGATGTGCAGCTGGAGTTGCTGCAGCCTTCAGAGCTCCTGTTGGTGGGGTACTATTTGCCCTGGAGGAAGTTACATCCTGGTAAGAATGTTCTATCATTTTCCCCTTTTGCTACATAAATTGAGACACTTAACTGGAAAATTAGCGATTTAGAGCAATGATAACTTATTTGAGTTTCCAAGATAGAGTTTTATATTTGTGTTCTTTGAATTTGCAGCAAACAACCGTTTCAGATATAGAAATATTGTGTTTTTTATGCTTGGGAATAAACAGCGCTACAGCTCAGCTTTGTGAAATCGATTTTTTGCTACTCTAGTTATTCCTATAGTGCAAATGTATATATCTTTTGTTAATTGTATATTGTTCCTTTAGCTTTTGGCAACAAAATCTTTAATGCCAATGTGGTTCACCTTACGGTTGAAACAGCTAGTGACAAGAAAGTGTGTGGGTTGTATTATTATCCTTTCTCCTCGTTAATGCAATGATACACAGCTCTCTTGCGTGCTTGAGAGAGAAAAAAATTCAATTCATATTTGTGTTCGAGCATATTCAAATTCACTTGGAAAAGTGATACTTTCGATTCAATCATTGAGTTCTATTGGATCAATTTCCGCCCCCTATGTTTGACTGTAGGTATCTCTCTTATAAATGTACTATGATTGTTTTCAAAATATGTTAACACTGTCAACCATTTCACACATCACCTTTGTAAGCATTTTTCAGCTTATTTCGCAGCTGTGCATCGAAAACCTCATGCCATATATTGTTTATTACTATTGATTGTGTTCCCATTGTATTGCTGAAGGTGGAGAAGCCATCTTATGTGGAGAGTATTCTTCACATCTGCCATTGTGGCTGTTGTGGTACGTTCAGCAATGAATTGGTGCAACAGTGGTAAGTGTGGTCACTTTGGAGCTGGAGGTTTCATAATCTGGGACATATCTGGGTAAGATATCCCCCTTGCCCCAATCTGACCTCATTCTGGAAATGGCATTTGTGATACTAATTGTTCATATTCTTTGAAGAGGTCAAGAAGATTACTCATATCAGGAACTGTTTCCCATGGCAATTATTGGTGTTATCGGCGGACTTCTTGGTAAGTAATGCAAAGTTGATCCAGTAATTAGGATATGTTAATCATTTAACATGCCCCTCAAATTTGCATAGTTTATTGTCTGCTCACCGTGCTAGCTATTAACCAGTATAGGGTAATGTAGCTGCATTCTTACAAAATCATTCTGTTGCTGCCAGTTAAACTGCCCTTTGGCGTCTTTTATATACTCCTCTAGGCATAGTTGGATGAATTTCTATGGTGAACATAGTATTACTGAGTGATGCACACTCCAATCCAATCCTGAAAATTTGTGCCCCAGTAGATCCAAAGTTCTAAATCAAATAAGCAGTCCTATTATGTGTGTACCATTCGTTTGTCAAATATTCTTTAATCTATTGTGCTGTTTCTCTTCAGGAGCATTGTTTAATCAACTCACCCTGTATATAACTAAATGGCGGCGAACCTATCTCCATAAAAAAGGGAAACGAGTCCAGGTATTCTGTAGGCATGATGGATTTTAGTGGTAGAATTGCTTCTGCGGTCCTAGTGTTATTTCTGACATCCAGAATAACTTTTTCAGATTTTTGAAGCCTGCCTTATTTCTTTGGTAACGTCCACAATTTCATTTGTGTTGCCACTACTAAGGAAATGCAGCCCATGCCCTCAATTAGAAACTAATTCTGGCATAGAATGTCCTCATCCGCCTGGAACAGATGGGAATTTTGTTAATGTGAGATTTACTTTGCGACTCTCTATTTGACTTGCATGCTCTCTTCAGCTACATGATTATATTTTCTTTCTTAATCTTTTGTTTGCATTTATGCAGTTCTATTGCTCAAAAGATAAAGAATACAATGATCTAGCAACCATTTTCTTCAACACTCAGGTTAAATATCATTGAAGAACTTCTCTTAGTCTAAGTTTTCTTGTTTCTGTATTCCTTTGATTTTATTTGACATCATTTTGTTTGCAGGATGATGCAATACGCAATCTTTTCAGTGCAAAAACATTCCATGAATACAGTGCACAAAGCCTGATCACTTTCCTGGTAGCCTTTCTTTGCCTACCTTTTCTTTTACTATTTGTGTATGTAAAATTGTACCTCCTTTCATTACTTGTTATGTAGGTATGATTGCATTGAGGGCTGGGCTAGACTATATTTTGCTGAATTTTTGGTTATATATATTGTTTAGCCAATATTTATGTTCTTGTTATTTTGCTTTACTTTACAATGCTGCTAGGAGTTCATCCTAAGCTGTTGATTTAATACATGTTGTATAACTAGGAACGACTGTTAAAAAGTATCCATCAGATTCAAATAGTCATTATAATCCCTCATGGAAACTTAAGCTATCTGTCTAGTAGTGGGTTTATCAGTAGCTCTCCTGCGTGTTTAAGGAACAAAAAGGAGAACCCATTCTATTAGTAATTCAGTTGAATAAACCATGATAGGTCCCCATTTTACTTTACTAAGATCTGATGGTTTTTAAGATGTACCTTTGGGCTTTGGTTAACCAAGCAAACAAGTTGGCTCTACCAAAATTAAATGACTATTTGATGAGTTTTTTTCATCTACTCACCTTCTCCTTTTTCTCCTTTGGGTCCCAGGTCATGTTTTACTCCTTAGCTGTCGTGACATTTGGAACTGCTGTTCCGGCTGGTCAGTTTGTTCCAGGAATAATGATTGGATCTACGTATGGACGGCTTGTTGGAATGTTTGTTGTCAATGGCAAGTTATATAAGAAGCTAAACATCGAGGAGGGCACGTGAGTCCTTACCTTTTCTTTCTATCCCAGATGCAATATGGTCATATTATTTATGCTCTATTTCTCTTTGCTTGTAGTTTTTGCACTGAATAGACCTTGATGTCACTATTCTTTTATTTTGGTGAAAACATGACTTGTTTTCCGTTAATTATCAATATTATTGTAGGTATGCTCTCCTTGGTGCTGCATCCTTTCTTGGTGGTTCAATGAGAATGACGGTATCTTTATGTGTTATCATGGTTGAGATTACGAACAACTTGCAACTCTTGCCTTTGATCATGCTTGTTCTTCTAATTTCTAAGGTATTAACTCTACAGTCCATGATTCCTAGTTGAACATAATGAATAGAATGTGTCTGCTGATTTTAGTTTATGCAGGCGGTTGGTGACTTCTTTAATGAAGGGCTATATGAAGTACAAGCCCGATTAAGGGGCATCCCTTTACTGGACTCCAGGCCTAAACAGGTTATGAGAAATATGAATGCAAAGGATGCCTGCAAGAATCAAAAGGTGCTGAAGCTCTGTACTCAACTGAGCTGTTTAAGTGAACCATGGAAATTACCATGTATCACTATTATTACGAGTTCTAATGCATCCATTATTCTATCACCTATGTTAGGTTGTCTGCCTACCGCGTGTTTCAAGAGTTGTTGATATTGTTTCTGTTTTGCGAACCAACAAGCATAATGGTTTCCCTGTAAGTTTCCTTGTCAGTTGTTAAACGAAGTTTTCATGGATTTGTCACATTAATTTTTCCCTTCTTTTCTTTCTTCAGGTTGTTGACCGTGGGCAGAATGGCGAGTCACTTGTCATAGGTCTCATACTTCGTAGGTAAGAGTCAATGCTTTGTACTCTTGATCTTTGTCGAATCATGTTACCGAGCTCATCTGGGAATTGAGGTTTTCACAATTGCATTCTGTAGATGAGACTTGGGTCAATAGGTTGCATATATACACAATGAGTCGATGGGCCAGTAAGGAGAGCTATACTTTGTAAACAAGCATATATATTAATCAATATACACTGTCCTTGTCATCCTCTTGTTGCAGTCACTTGCTGGTACTTCTACAAGCCAAAGTAGATTTCCAGAACAGCCCTTTCCCTTGTGGGCCAGGCGTACTGAACAGGTTTGTGGTTTTCTATGTGTTAGCCAGAAATAGCACATTCAATGCATTTTGCTCTGGTAATAATTACATAATTCTGCTGTTACTTAGGCACAACTTTAGTGACTTCGTTAAACCAGCATCAAGTAAAGGAAAGTCAATTGATGATATTCATTTGACAGAGGATGAACTGGGGTTGTATTTAGATCTTGCACCATTTTTAAATCCTTCACCGTACATAGTGCCAGAGGACATGTCGTTGGCGAAGGTAAATCATGCTTTGCTTTTGAATTATGCATCTATTTTACTGAGTCAGTTATGTGATAATCTTTGTGTCAATGGTTTCAGGTGTACAATCTCTTCCGCCAACTTGGATTGAGACATATATTTGTTGTTCCTAGACCTTCACGTGTTGTAGGATTGATAACCAGAAAAGATTTATTACTTGAGGTGATAAGTTTTACTTTTGGCCAAATAGTCAAGAATTATTTCTTATATGGAAATCACTTTGAAATCTTATGGTATTTCAGGAGGATGGCAATACTGTGATGTCGGAGCTCCAATCGACGAGTGTAAGGTTTTAATGCTGCTGCCTCCCAAATATTATCTACATTGCAAGTAACTTATATTCTGATTGTGTTCGCTTCAAAACTGAGGTTTCAATTTCGAGATGTTATTTGCGGTGAATTTGGTTAGGGGTTTTCTTAACACTGCATTGGTTACGGTAAATTCCATTTGCATGGATTTTTGGCTAGATGCTAGAGTGAAGAGTTTGGAAGGCTCTCAGATTGTAAATCACTAAAACATTCCGATTGCATTTTTCTGCACTGCATTCACTAGCGTTCGCTAAATGAGAAGGATCAAATAGATATGAGATTTTCTTATAGCTAGATCTCTGATTCATTCTTAGCATTTTGGACTGAGATTTATTTTGATCCGCAGGGGCTTGCTGAACGGCAAAATGCTCGGTGGTAATGCACATCTAGAGCATCCTCTTCTTGATAACCTTGTGATTGAATAGAGATACGTAACATGTGTCTCAAGATAATTTTGATAGCTACTAGTTAACCTTTCACTGTGTATCGGGCTTTGCGATTTCATTCAAACTTTATATGAATCAACTGGCACCAAGTGGAATGCAGCATGGTTTGGATTCAGTGAGGTGGTACTCGCGGTTAGCAGTTGCGCATCACTCTGCTGTGCCTCCAGTGTAGTGGCTACTGAGGTGATTTCTCCGTGCAGTACTACAGTGTGTTCAGATTAGGTGATTGTAACTAACAGGAGCGTTCATATACATTATACATGTATCTCACGATGATTTCTAAGTCGCCTTGTTGGCGGTTGTAGGTAGTTTTTTTGTAACGGGTTACACGATGGTGATGACAAAGCCACATAGGATTTCCAGGTTCTTTCATGAAACTGTGGTATGCAGTTGCTTGTAAATTTCTTCCATTCCGCCGCACAAACAGAATGGCCAAATGCTTGTTCGGATGCACTAAACGATATTTTAAGTTCAAAATTGGACGAAAAATGTCATATACTAATAGGAGGAAGTGTCTGCCAAACCTTAGATGGTGTTTGGATACATGGAAATGAGGTGTGATAGAGAAATGGAGGGTGGAATAACATATCCTTTTTTAGACTGGGGATAGAAAAATATATGTAATTTTTTTCCCTATCCCACGCTCTTGTTCTATCGCATTCCCTATATCAATCCCAATCCAAACATGACCTGGTGGCGTTTGGATAATGGGATATGGATAAGAGGAGAGTGATAGTTTTTATCCTATATTTTTAAAGGGTTAGAGAAATAGATGTGCGTAATTTATCCCATCTATATTTTCTATTCCTATCTCACCCATCCAAATATAGTAGCAGTACTTTCTTCATCCGTAAAAGAAGAAAATTCTGGTTCCGTGGGCCGTGGAGGGCAATAGAGGAGGCCTTCGGTTAGGGTAAGTGACGAGCCACCAGACTGGAAGACCTTGGGTTGGGTATATGGCACAATCCACTGAGACCATCTTCAATGGAATGTGTAAAAAAAGTATCTATAGTACAAAATGATACTGTAGCGCTAACAGAGAGAGGGGTAGTTGGAATAGTGGATGAACAGTGAATAGACTACTTTAGTCTACCGGTTGGGGACAGCTGAGTGTTATCGAGAGGCTATTTCTAGGGGAAGTTTTATTGCACAGTTACAGAAGGGATACATCACCTCTTTGTCTAGGTAATGGTGTATCTCTCTTCATTAATTTGTTGTCATATCGTCTTTGTCTACATGGCATGCCATTTATTGAAACTAAAACTCAAATAAAACTTATATGGTATATCATTTAATGAGACTAAAACTCAAATAACACTGTCACTAGGAATAGCCTGATCGCCTGACCTCAATTCTAACTTTTAGGCTGCAATTTCAAAAAAAAAAAAAAAAAAACATAGCTCTACTTCAATAAGAAAGGCATAAGGAGAAGAAGAAGGCCCAGCCCGCCCCGAAACCCTTTTTGGGCCTGGTCGAGTCGACTCCGTTCCTCTTTCTTCTTTCTTCTACCCCAAGACGGACTCGCTCACTCGTCGTGAATACTTCCGGTTCCTCCCAGCAACCTATATACTCTGTCGCCCTCGCCTCGTCGCCACGGTTCCTGTTTCTCTTCGCTCGCGCAATTTCGGAGTGCAGGCGAGGAACCCAAGTCCCCGGCAATGGAGTGCGTCTTGGGTGTGGTTGGCCGCGACTTCGCGGTGGTGGCGGCGGACACCTCCGCCGTGCAGAGTATCCTCGTCCACAAGACGGACGAGGACAAGGTGATGGTCCTCGACTCGCACAAGCTGATGGGCGCTTCCGGGGAGCCTGGTGACCGGTAGGTTCTCCGCCCTCGCCGATCCGTTTCGTTTGGCGGCGGGTCCGTCGATTCCATCTTCCGCTTTTTTAGGGTTTTTGTGCGGCGCGCGATCTGATCCCGATCTGGCTGGGTCTCCTGGGGCTCTGATTGGGGTTGTTTCGCTTGGTGCAGGGTGCAATTTACGGAGTTCATACAGAAGAACCTCCACCTGTACCAGTTCCGCAACACCATGCCGCTATCGACCGCCGCCGCCGCCAACTTCACCCGCGGCGAGCTTGCCACAGCCCTCCGGAAGGTACCAATCGGATATCCTTCTCTGTTTGTGCCACTGGGTTGGTTTGGCTGCAAATGGTCGGGCTTTTACCGTGGGTTCGGGTACTAGAGTTTTGGGGGGTGGATTAGGGTTAGTTGTAGTCTGGTCTAAGGCCGCGATAGGACGGAGATTATGGCGTGCTGTCGAGGCTGATTACAGTGTGAGTTTAATTGGGGATGAAGGGGTGCTGATTTCATTAGGCCAGGGGCATAAATCATGTGATTGATATGGCCAACCGAAACAGGGCCTATATTTGCAAGCTTAAGAGACGTATATCCCTGTATGTTTTATCGTGTAAACTTGAGTTTTCCAAGCAGTTTTACTCATTTGCTGTAGTGGTCTGTTGATGAACTAGTTCAGTTCTAGTGGTCTGCTAATGTTTAGTGGGAATATAACATTCTAGTTTCAAAAGGAACATCACATCCCACCTCCCAATGAACTGGTGCCACTTACAAATTTAGACGTTTAGTGAATCAACTTGTGGCCTTGTGCAGATTTGCTAAAGACTGTAATGTTAACGCCTTTTGTTCAATTTGTTGCCATCCCCTTTGTGTTGTTTTAGGAGAAATATATGATGTTTGCATATGAGATTTGCTCTTAAAATAAGCTAGCAGCATAACACCATAGTGTATATGTTCTAGTTTGTGTTAATCTGCGTGGTGGATATTCCTATTATTTAAATTGTAGCATAATTATTGATGCGGGCTTGTTACAACACTCTTGAATTTTGGAAATCACAATAATGCTATATTTAGTCTATTCCATGACATCTTATTATCTTGCTACTATTGTTCTTTTTAAGCTACAACTGTAAAAAAAATGATTACACCCTATCTTGGGGCCATACCCAAATAAGTCGAACTAAAACACGTTTGCACATTCGGTGGAATAATCTTGCAACATGTTGTGTGTGCCTTTTTTTTCATACCCCCACTATGTGAGCAGTATGTTTTCAGTTTTCCAGTAGTAATTCATTTTCATGAAGCTCCAGTAGATACTGTAATTCATGTTCTGCTCTCTGTGGTTTCAGATGACTGTCGCAATAGGTGGCACTATTTATTGTGTTTCTATTCAGAATCATTTATTTATACCATAGGTGATTGTTAATATGCACTCATGCTATAATGGCACTGTACATAAATGTCTTAATCTTATGGGGTGTTTGGTTTGAAGAATGATCTTGTGCATCATCATCTCACTGCTCACTTTTTTATTTGGTTTGTAGAATTGAATGAGTTGATTCATCACCACCTCATTTCTCACTAGCTAATACAGTTGTTGGTATCGACATGAGGAATGTAGTAATTCCACATATTCATGGGATGAACTCAAGATGCACCACCTCATCTAGCATGGGATGATTCCTCAAATCAAACACCCAATTGATTTTTACTTGATCAATGATTCTTCATTATACAGATGGAATTTTAGATCCTTGATATAGCAATATGAAATTGATGGAGCTGCAATAATAGTCATGGCTCTGATATGAATTTCTACACAGATATTTTGTTTGAGTGATGTTGCAGTATTTGATTCTGCTAGAACCGCATGGATCTCTAGTTTCTATGAGCACTGGACTGTTTTCATTTCAAGAATTCAAGCTAGCTGTTTGTGTGAGGGTTACAAAAGAGTAGATACCTTGGCTGTATAAACTGGCGAACTTTTCTCATCCTACCTTGCTTTGGTAGCACGGATAAAGGGTTTTAATTCCTGCTGTATGTCCCTACCATTTGTGATTTCATCCATAAACGATTTGTAGTCCACAGGATTTTTTTGTTTTTGTTTTGCTCTTGTTTCTAGTGAGTACTTACATTAATAACACCTTTTTCCTCACTTTTGTCTGCTAACTTGATCTCTTTATTGAGGTCCTAAATGTCACCTCTCTCTTGACTCTTTTATTTTCATGTTTTCCTCAGAATCCATACATGGTCAACATTATACTTGGTGGTTACGATAAGGATGTTGGGGCTTCCCTGTACTACATCGACTACATTGCAACCTTGCACAAGATCGACAAAGGTGCTTTTGGGTATGGCTCCTACTTCTGTCTGTCATTGATGGACAAGCTGTACCACCCGGACATGAGTCTTGAGGAAGCAATAGATCTTGTTGACAAGTGCATCAAGGAGATCCGGCTGCGATTGGTCGTCGCCCCCCAGAACTTCGTGATCAAGGTCGTGGACAAGGATGGTGCGAGGGAGTACGCGAGGCGTGAGCTCGTCGGCGACAACGCCGCGCCAGCAGAAGCTGCAGCCCCAACCACAATTGCTGCCTGATGCGTGAACTCGGATGTTAAACCGGGCCGATTGTTTCTCAGCGGTGCTACTATGATGTAATCACAAGATACCGTGGGGGATCTCAGGACTGTTTTGTCAATTTTAGCCAGACGTGTGTAATTCTGTCTCTTCACATTTCATGTCTCTACTGAGTACGAGTAGTGTTTGACGCTTGACATTGCTGCGTGCCTGTTGCAATTTCATTCAAATAAACAGAAAAATCTGTACCAACGCTGCTCCACATACACGACATATCACTGAAAAGAAAATTTTGTGACCCAAGCACCGTGGGATGCTTGCCAGGTAAGTCGTCGGCCGGAGCCTGAGGCTGTCTGCAGTGGGCAGCGGTAAAGCCCACCCTAAAATTTTAGAGTCAACTCGACTCCCGCAGCGGTTGACTGGGAAACGTCTCCTACGGTAGGGTGAAGCTGGTCTCACCCCAAATGCAGAGTTGTTATTCTACCCTCCTAGTTGTTGTCGTTATTTATCAGAATGGTGTTTCAGAACTTCAGCTGTAGGTGTAACCCAGCTAGTATATATTGATCTGAATGATGAAGCTAAATGGAGCCATTTTGTGTTATACCAAAAAAAAAAACTTACATCTATGACGTTAGATAAGCACCATGAAAATGTCGAATGTATGTCATGATTTGATCTGATAATACTAATTTGGCGTCATGTGTTTTGATATATTTTTATATATAAGTTTGGACCAGCTTGAGATAATTGGAATTAGTTTTTAATATGTTTTCGGACACAGAGTGCAATTATACCCTTGTTGGAACATGGAAGAGAAGTTGCAAATGAAGCGGGAGGCGGGGCGGCGGGCCGCGGGGGCGAGGCAGAAGACTGATCTGTACTCACACAATAATATAATGATACATGCATGCTGACGACGTTTGATCAACTGCCTTGTCCACCTGACCTCTTCTAAATTCTACTACTAGGAGACGATCCGGGTTGCCCGGTCGACGGGACGGGTCACGGGCGGGGTGTCGACTGTCGAGCATAATATAACACGCTTTTTAAACCAGCGACATGAAGATTGTATATAAATCCATGCCACACACAGGAAAATAAAGTTTATTGCGACCGCAGGAATCGACCAAACCAATTGAACCAATGGGACGAGGCCATAGATACAAGTATACAACACTCAAAATTCTCCTTGCCAGTTTTTCTGAAACGAAAGTTGACACGACGCAACACATCCAGATGAACCGATCATGCAGCTGCCACGGCGTAGACCGCAGCCACGGCGAGCCCGAGCACCAGATCCGCCGGCCCCCGGAGCGCCGCGCCGCCTGATGGCATGGACGGCGTCGCCTTCGACCCGCCGCCCGACGACGACGACCCTGCAAGCAAAGCAAGCAAATCACGGGGAGTGATGAGCAGGTAAACTAACTCGTTCCGGCCGATCCAGCAGCGTGCGTGAGAGATTAAACCAGAGTAAAATCAGCGCGAAATGATGCCCTCACCGTTGTTGCACTGGCTGACGGGCGGTGTGGTGACGTTGCACGCGGCGGGGAGGCCGAGCGCGCGCGACCGGTCGATGGTGACGCCGCCGACGGAGGACGCGTCGCCGCCGATCGCGGCGCAGAGGCAATCCGGCTTGGACTGCACCACGGACTTGAGCTGCGAGCAGCACGACGCGCTGGGCGCCGACGTGCCGTTGCCGCTGATGTAGTCCATGCACGGGGACAGGCTCACCAGCGCCGACGTGCAGTCGCCGCCGCCGCCGGACTGCGCGGAGGCCGCCGCAAACAGCTGCGAGGCCGCGGCCGCGGCGAGGAGCCAGAGGAACGGCGCCGCCTTCCCTGTCGCTGCCATTTTCTTGATCGGCTACGGGCTAGCTTGCTTGGAGTTGCTGCTGTCGTCTACTGCGATGATGGGCTGGCTTGCCGGGAAGTTCTTGGAGCAGGTGCGGTGATTTCGTTCGGGCTTGTGCCGGCGGGGGTTTTTATAGGAGTGATCTGCCATGGAAATTGATCGGGTTGGTAGATGCAGGTGAGCGTCCGGTTCCTACTTCAGCAGGAATTGATCCTACCGTTCCAACACGTAGATGATTTGAGTTGTTAATTACGGACTGTCTAACAAAATGGGCTGCGACTTTCGGTGTTCAGACTGAAATCAGGTGGACATCGTTGGCGTGTTATGAGGCCAGAAACGGTACGAGTATTTTCTGAGAGTTTCAGTACGGAGTGCTAGTACTTAGCAATGCTTGTGTCAGCCTGACAGCTGGCAGGTAACCAACTTTTGAGTAAAGAAATTGTTTCCCACAGAACAAATCTGGTGTGGTGGTGCCTGGCAATGATCTCACATTGCAATCAGTCATGGACACCGTAGCAGACCGTAGACCATGGGAGTTGGAACTGACCTACAGGATTTCGTCAAATCTTTTCACTCTTTGAACGAAAAATCATCCATGTATCTTAGGAGAACTAGCCACACAGTGCACATGACACCACGGATATCATCATACGCACAAGTGCAGACTCGTGTTCTTTCAGAACAATCTATTTACAAACCTCTGATTGTGTCAGGAACACAGAACAAGACTATAGACATACAATTGCACTGCAGCGCGCTACATGTTCTGGGACTGCGATGTTGGACAGCTTTTGTGTTTGCCTGCTAACAGTTACGTCAATTACAGATAACAGAGTAGAAGATATGTGATGTATATATATACTAGTTAATAAGGGAACCGCCAAAACTGAATCTACTTGTTCTTTCTTTGCAGGGATAATCTGTAACTTTATCTTTCTATAGAGGCCTTAAGAGTGGGTAATCTTCAAGAAGTTCTCGCTCTGACAATGTGTCGTTCTCATTCTGTGGAGTCCATAGCACCTCGACTGCCTGTAAAGAAGATTAACAAAGTATCCCAGATCATTGTTGTGGACGTGTGGCATATGAATATATGAATCAAATACAGACAACCATCTGTTTTATTAACAAAGAGGCTACAAAGATGTTGGTCCGTTTGTTTTTTTTCCTTTCTTTCACCTTATTTTTATTCTTATTTTCTTATCATTTTTTAGAGTGAATTCATGAGGATCTAGTTGGTTTAATCTCTAACCCAGTCTAACTTGCTTGGACTAAATGCTTTGTAATCTAGCAAGACGTCCACAACAGGGCTTTCCCAATTGTATTCACTTCAAGAAAAATCTAGACCCGCCGGCCTCATACAACCGAAATGGACTACAGAACTATTTTTGGACCAAGCTGGATGGAATTTTGGAGCAAATACTATTTTACAGAACTGCACAGGTTGGTAACTACAGCCAGGTTGCTTTCAGTGCACATTATTTTACCCCCAATGCCATCAACATGGAATGGATCAGCAGTAGGGATTGTAGGACAAGAATTGAAACTTGGAGTTGATAAGACAGAAAAGAAACAAGCAATAAATACCAGTATCTTGCTTGATGGTATGGCAGCAAGGTTTTGTAGAGCAGTCTTCAAGTCATTGCTGCTATTTATAACAGGTAGCTTATGTACTCCCTCAGCGGCAACCAATATGGTTATCTACAAATATGAAAAAAAAAAGGCTTAGATATCATGTGGAGAGTAATACTAGCAAAACATCTAATCAGAAACATTCCGCCACTCAATTTATAGAGTAACATTACACAAACTGGAAATCATAGACCAAGGAACAGCAGAGTGGCATGGTAAGTACAAGAGTACAATTCCTGCCACCACTGGAACAGGAGGTTATAGAGTTTCTTCTTTTTCTTAAAAAAAAAATTGTGAATGACATCAGCCATCCTGAACTCTATCAGAAAAGTTCACAAAGAAGGTTCAAATCAGTACATGATACTAATGCTAGCAGATATATCATAATACTGTTGAAAGGTAAAGAGGACATAAAGATACTGCATACCATGAAGGTTCCAACTTCCAACATCATCACTACATGCACCTAAGACACTACTCCCTCCCATCAATGTAAGAGGTGAAAATGTCAAACTTTGTAAACTTTGACCAATGACCGATCGAATTTTATGTGTTTAGTGTACAAAGGTTGCACCAATAGATCTACGTTCATAGTAATTTTAAGGTAACACTGAGTTTTTAACAATTGACAACATATTAGAAGACAAATTAACAGTCAAAGTCTACCTTAAAAAAACATCTTGTAAAAAAAAAATGCACCCTACATTAATGGACAGAGGGAGTACATGACAAGCCTGGTACCATCTGGTTACATACCACAATGTACTCGTTGCTAAAACCACTTGATCTTTGGCTGCCTGCTTTATTCCTCTTGATGCTGTTCACATTCACAAGAGTCTCTTCATCAAACTTGCCCCTCTCCTCAATTGATAGTTGATTAAAACGCTTCTCTCCATCGTCTATGCTTCGTTTCACATCCACCTATAGAGCAATAAAAGTAATTATTAATTGACATTGAAACGAGAAATTTACTGAATTCCAGACCCATGACCTTGCCACTTAAGGCACATTCATGTATGGACCATTGATATTACTTACAGCCTAAAAGAAGTATATGATCATTTCATAACAGGTGAAATGGAAATATATATCAAAAAGATCAGTTTGCAATTTTTCTAGGAGCTGAGCATAAAATTGCATTACAGTACAAATCGTAGAGTTACATCATTTCATTGACCAAACATTTTGACAGAAGCATGAGAAAAATGCAATCTGCTAAATAAGCAAAAGAATATAAACTGAAGTAAAAAGTGCTTACTGATGAGTACGCTGAGATACAGCAATCAGGATGCCGAAGCAATGCCAATGTTGTCTCTACAGAACAGCATAACAAGTAAACAATTAGCATGATTTCAGGGCAAAACCAAAATGGTCATAAGTCTTCAGTTTGTTTCATAAGAAACTACGATGCCTATGCAATTTAAACGGTGATTGATTTTGTATCAGGCGAAATGTATCATGGCCCAAAAAAGACTGATATTGGAACAGAAGGTCAACAATGGCAAATTACTTCAAGTAAAATAAGTAAATAACACCCCAATGTGACCCAATCCAGCCACATTTTTAATCTTGATACTTGTCCTGACTCCTGAGCAACCGCAGTGCTCCAAATCCAGTTTAACCTTTCGTCCGATGTGTGCCGCAAGCTAGTTAATGGTGATCGGTGATATAAATAGCTCTATTTCGTGGATTGTATCGCATCCAGCATTACCACTATAACTCTGAAGCAGAAGAATGGATCAGCATGTATGAATTGGTTTCACCTGTCAACACATAGCTCAACCCAGCTGGAGTAGATGTATCTGCTTTCTCAGCTATCTGATCAAGATCCCTCTGAAATGATCGGGCCATACCCAGCAAGCCAACCTACCAACAGATATTAACTTATAGATTAGCACGTTGTCACGCAATGACCATATGTTGTTACTGAAGTTTAATATGTATTACTAAATACTAATAATGAAATTAATAGAAACAAGCATATATTATTTTTATACATACAGGTACACTGTGTAACTATCACAATTTGAAAATGAATACTGCCAAATGCTGAATACTTATTCAAGAGTATATGGATGTGCCAGCTAAACCATGTATGTCATAAATCAGCTATTTACATCCAAACAGTTGCTAATATGAAGTTATGAACTCTAGGCAAGGAATCGGGGTACACTAGGTTAGCCACAAGGCCAGGTTCAGGTATAATGATATTTAAGCAATGGCTTAAACCAAGCATGTCACATGGTGTGGCACATCAGGAAGTATGTGACATGTAAAAATAATCAAGCTAACAACACTCCATATATGTTTAATTTTGCGCTAATCTATGAAGCTACGGCAATCGACCCGTGCAAATGTGAATTTATCCACCAAAAACATACCTGTAGCTTGAGGACGGTGGTCTTCTGCGTCTCGGTGAGCACACTGCCACCGTCAGACGAGTCAGACAGGAACCCAGCGAGGTAGAGGAACGCCGCAAATCCCATGAGGGCGAAGAGGAAGCCCGATCCCCCGAAGCCAATGCTGACGGCCGGGCCCACGGATACGAAGGGCGAGGGCGAGTAGAAGGGCGCGGCCGTGTACCCGCCCCTGGGCGCCGGTGCGCTGTACCCGTAGGATGGAGGCGAGGAGGAGCGCGAGGAGAAGGCGGAGCCGCCGACGCGCCCACCCGAGGCGGCGAGCGCCGCGGCGTGCGGCCCGCCCACCGATGCCGCGGCGAGCAGCGCGCCGGCCAGCAGGAGCGCGAGCGCGGGCCGCTTGAGCGCCGCGAGGGAGTCGAGCACGGACCTCCTGAGCGCGTCGAGGACGAGCAGCGCGCCGGGCCTCGCCGGCTCTCGCGCGTTGAGAGGAGCGGGATGATGATGGGGGCGGGCGCAGAGGGCGGGGAGGCGCGGGGTGCTGAGGAGGTGGAGGCCGCAGCGGGGCGGGAGAGGGAGCGGGCGCGAGCGCGGGAGCGGGGAGGAGAGGAGGCGGGTGGCCTCGAGGAGGGAGGCGGCGGCCATGGCAGCGGCGCGGAAATGTGACGCGGAGACGGAGGAGGAAGGCGAGGGCGCGGTGATGGTGGGAGCGGGAGGGATTTTTTTTTTTTTTTTTTTTTTTTGAGAAATGTGTGGGGGAAGAGGATCAGGTTGTGAGGCTGCGGGCTGGGGATGCCGGGATCGGAAATCATCCCCTCCACGCACGTGGACACATCCCTTCAGTCGACCCTCTTTATCTTCGCATTTTTTACCCCAATTCAGTCTAAATATAGTCTAATTGGTCCAAAATGGACTCTCCTCTTCCCTGCTCTCTCTCTTTCTCCTCGGCTCTGATCCTCTCCCGACGAGCGTCGCCGCCACGCCTCGCCTCCTTCGCGCCGCCGCTCGCCATCACCCGCCGAGGTTAGGGTTCGGGGTTAGGGTTTTGGGGTTGGGGGAGTTCGCCGTCGCCGCCATGCTCTCCTCCACCTCCGGCCTTAGAGGGAGGGCCGGGGGAGGCAGGCCGTCTAGGCGGTGGTCGCGGCCGGCCGGGCGGCTGAGGCCGGTGGCGTGGACGGCGGTCGGGCCAGGGTAGGGCGGGGGTGAAAGGCACGAGGGAGGCGATGGCGGACAACGACGGCGACACGCTCCAGCTTCACCACTCCGGTGAAGCCGGATTAGCTGGCGGCGGTGTGGAGGGCGGCGGCGGGGGAGCTCATCGCGGCGCCGGCAGAGGTCGTCTTGGGGCGGGGTCGCGCGGCGGTGGGGCGGCGGCCGGCAGTGGAGGCCGCGGCGAGGGTGCTGATGCGCCGGCGGCCTCCGGGTGGCGAGGGTGGGGTGGCGCCGGCGGTGGAGAAGAAGGAGACGGCGGCGGGAGGAGGAAGGAGGTGGAGATGGGCCGGCTTGAATTGGGCCCATTAGGGCAGCGGAGAGGCGCACGGGGCTGCCCCAGGTGGAGACGACGACGCCCCGGCCGGGATCGGGTGACGTGGCCGACGGCCGGCGAAGGTTGGGACAGGGAGAGCAACTATGGCTGTCTTGTTCTGGGCAAGAATGCGGCCCAGCCCACTTCCATTTTCCACAGCACACCGTAATAAAAGGAAAGAAGCCAACGGCCCAGATGGAGCCTGACTTGTGTGAAATGATAAGGTGCGCAATGCCTTCTTGGAAATCAAAGAAAATGCTTTCCTGATTAATCCCTGCATCATGTCATGTTCTATGCTAATCGAAAACTCTCTCCGTCAAGTGTTCTAACTCTTTTTTTATTGTCCATATTTATAATAAATGTTGGTGAATCAAGATACATATTGAACACACATAAATGGATAAACGAATTAATCTAGTTAAGATCTAGAACCTCTTATAGTTTAGGACAGATGGAGTAGAATATATCTAATCAAAGACCCCATTTGGATCCACCAACTGATTATTAGTTGTAGGAAATTATAAAAAAATAGTTAGTTTGTAGCTAAACATGTCTATCTAAATATATGTGCAATCTATTGGTTGCTTGAATCCAAACAATAGTAGCTAATTTTTAGCAACCAGCTTCTAGCTTACCCAAACACGGTTTTACTCTCAAGCACGAATTTCTACGAAAACACTTCCTACCTAGCTTGCCTCCTCACCATCCGATCTTGACAGTCAACGAACCAGATCCGCATACTCAAACCACTCGTGATAAATATAATATTTTTGTCCACACTTTTCTCTTGCTGGAAAACACTGAACCAAGCAAGTTTAGGAGGCGAGGCTCGGAGGATCTTTGCTAGATAGCATGTTTATGATGAGCTCTGTTGTACACGTAGGTACTGTCCTCGTGAGATAGCATTTACCGATCATCTATCTTCTCAGAACCTAATTTGATTGCCATCCTTAATTACTAAAGTTCTGAAACGTAGAAAAAAAAAATCTCGTTTTAAAAGACAGGCCTAAAAGCGTGATCTTTTGATAAAGGAAGCCAAGTATTTGTTTAAACAGCCGTAGATAATGCTCCACTTTGTGAGGTCATCTGATGACATATATTTCACTGTACAGACATGCTACAATATAGCTCATGAGTTCAACAATAATAACAAAATGCTGAGCAATGTAGCAAGCGCATTAGCTGCTCCAGATCAATAGTAACAGAATGAGAACACAATGAAAGTGTCTCCGTGAGGAATCGCCATAAAATAACTACTACTAAAACTATAATGACGAAAGGAAAGCTAATACCGCAAAAATAGAAAGACTGCACACGAGTACTCAGATCTGAGTAAATGTTCTAGACGCAATTCTAAATCCAGAGTGCCCGAAAGTACTCCATTTTCTGCTTCTGTATCGGCGCCAAGTCCCCTGGGATGCAATCGTTCATGCAGGTAGGCAGGCAGACACTGCCAGGCAGAGTCGCCAGTGAACATCTCACCGTCGGCGGAAACCACGCATCGCATCCAGTTGCCGCTGTCTCAGGTTGCCATACTTCCTCCTGCGCCGTGCAGTACCGTCGGCAGCCTGAATGTCACAGTTGCAAAAAATAACATTTTAACTTAACAAACAGATGCATATGCCACAAGGCAATTTTCGGGTTCTTCATAAGGCGCCTTTTACCTGCTCCTCAGCTTTAATTGACTCCATGAGCTCGTTCATATCTGGCGAGTCTTTCCCTTGCATTGCCCCCATCATTTTCTGCATTCGTGCACGCATTTGGAAGAGTTGTGCAACCAATTGGCTCACCTAATAGTGAATGAACAGTTAGTTAGGTCTCTTAGTGATTAGTTCGGTCCATATACTAGAATATTACAGGAGAAATTTGTTATACGATAAGAACTCAACCTGCTGTTCAGTCTTTCCAGAGTCCTTGGCCACTCTTCTCCTTCTCTCACGTGATTCAGCTAGTAACTCTGGTCTTTCCCTTTCCTCTGCACAAGCAGTATATAACTGAGTGTATACTTATGGGAGATTTGGGGGGGGGGGGGGGGGGGGGGGGGCATCTACAACGTGTTCCACACTGTTAGGAATTTAGGATTTACTATCGACTGAGGCGCTGTTTAGTTAGCAGCATTTGCCCTTGGGTTCTGAAAGTTAAATGTGATGTATACTTTGTATGTGGAGCTAAAAAAAATTAATGCCCTGAGCAATGCATCCCTCTGGTAAGAGTTCAGACCAATGGAGATTTGACAAATATATCTGGAAAACTGTAAAGAAAAATTATATATTTTTTGTAGTGGAATAATCTCAGATTGAGGCAGCTTAAGACATTTCTTGTGGATGTGAGAACAGCAGAGCACCAATCAAAAAGCTGCTAGACAGTGGAAGTTGAACTATACAGTCACACTATTATATGTTTGGTAATGGCTGGTGAAGCAAGTGCAGAACCTATTGATGTCGTGGCAAATTATTGAATTCACAAATCAATACCTAATGATTTTCAGATACAGGATCCAATATGTGTTCCAAGGATTAAAACTACAAGAAGCCATAAACTGAACAGTAAAAAGTTCAGTAGGAATATGCAAAAAGTTTCTTCTCCCAGGAAATCTCTTGATCGTGGAATACATACCAGGAGTCATTACATTGATCATTGACTCCATAAACTTCAGATTCTTCTCAGCTTCACGTATTTGTGCAGGGGTAACCTATTCAAACACAGCAAAATACTTAGTTTCATATAATTCCAAAGCAGGGTATTAAATGAGTTCCAGAAGTTCACATTTGTACCTTGTTCATTCCCGGAATCATGCCAACTAAACGACTGAATGAACCCATTTTTGCGATCATTTGTGTTTGCTTCAGGAAGTCATTGAAGTTGAATTTTGCACTCAAGATCTTCTTCTGTAATTCCTCAGCATCTTCTTGACGCATCTACTTGTACAAACAGGGTGTGCCATAGCATATTAAATTATATTCTAATGAAAGACATGACAAAAGGGTCACTTTACAAGAAGCAACTTTACCACTTCTTGTGCTTTTTCAACAAATGAAAGTACATCTCCCATTCCGAGTATACGCTGTGCCATACGATCTGGATAGAATGGTTCGAGATCTTCAATACGTTCTCCTTGCCCTACAAATTTGATTGGCTTTCCAGACACCTGCAAATTTTGGTGATTGTTCATATTTGCCATATATGTAAGGAAGCAGGAAAAACCTGCTGATGAATGTAGGCATAAATACAATTTTGTATATAACAGCCCAGCCTCTTTCCCCCCTTTGTGCACACCACGGGACATGTGCCTACATTGCCAGGGTAGTTGGCAAGGGATGGGGGGCTGCTCGTCCTCTCTAAGAGGCACGGAATAGCCGCATTACGTGGACTGATTAATTCCTTGCTTAAGTTCCAAATGCCATGCTCTTAAGTAGACACCGGCCCTAAATAACTTGACTAACCAAAAGATACTCCCTCCCTGCCTGCCTGCCAACAAACTCGAAGACATGCTAATAAAATCAATTACACTAGAGTAACAAACTCAAAGTATATCAGATATCCACTTGTGGTTGCCTTCTGTTGTTTCCTGTGCTGACTGTAGGCTTTGCCGATAAATGCGTACACAACAAGTTTATTAGTAGTATAAGACAAGAGGAAGGACAGGGAAGTCATGGGACATGACCAATTGAAAGTAAGTTAAAAGGGTAGCATAAGACAACAGAAAGTACAGGGAAGCCATTGGACATGACCAATTGAATACATTAAAGCCATGATGTATTTTTCCATTAAGTGGTCCTACAAATGTGTGGTGTTACCATGACTTAGTGGTTTACAATTCATTTATAGAGATCCTTAAATTAATAGTTGTCTGAACTCTGAAGCTAATCTATGAAACAAAAAAACAGAAAAAAGTTTGTTAGTCAAGAGACCTCTTTAACACTCAGTGCTGCTCCACCTCTAGAGTCACCATCCAGCTTTGTCAGTATAGCACCAGTTATACCAATCTCATCATTGAAGGAGCTGACCAATCCTGAGCGTATCAGGAAAAGAAAAAGGGATAAGTGAAGTGCAACTCTAATAAAGGCTAAGAAATTGAGATTTATTTCACATGTGCTACTTCTAGGAGGCACCTTATGCTTGCTATCCTATGAGAAGAACCAAAAAAAACATAGGAGAACACTATTACACATGAGACACGAAAAATGTGAGAGCTCCGAATCCAAAAGAAAAATCCATGACATGAATAAACAAGAACCTACTCCAGGTTGTAGTCATGGGCTGTTGTTGAGGTGTTGGGTAGTGGTGAGGGTCTCCTGTAAGGGCCCTTGAGAAGTTACCCCTTAAAGTTATTCATATGTGATTAGACACGGATTTGGGTGTGTTTTGCAACCTTCTTCCACCTCTTAAGCAAGGTTGAAGTGGGTGTTTTCTACAGGGATCTTTACCCCCATTTTATTCTCTCTATTATATAATAAAGGTACACAGCTCTCTTGTGTGTTAGAGAAAAAAAAAGGAAAAAATACACAAGAACGTATATGAAATAGTATTGATTCAAATGTGAAGTACTTTTCCCGAAATGCGGGCAGAGCATTAGGTAAGCTACAAGCATACAAAGTATAAAATGATGATGCAATAGAACCTTAAGCCTATCTTTAGAATAAAGACAATACATAGCTATATACCTGCAGCTTCTTGGCCAGTCATAGCATCAACCACAAGCAGAACTTCGGTGGGATTCACTGCCTTTTTAACTTCTTTCAGTTCATTCATCATTGCTTTATCTACCTAATGATATAAAATATTAGTCAGCCGACATCAGTTGTACTGGTCGAATTTATTTAAGGTATCACAAGGACAGCTAGCCGCCAAGGACTCCAATCTTACAAAATTTTAAAACTTAAACTACATAGGCATACATCAGTTTAGCAAGAAGGAAAGTAGGAGCTAGGTTAAAACTATGGTATCAAAGATGCTTTTCTGTTGTGAAGCACTCTCATTTTCACACAACCCAACCATGTAACATAGTCCCTCCATCCCCAAAAAATAAGGCCTATAATTTTTTTACAATCTTTAAAGTGGAACTTTGACCATCCATTTTTTTTTTAAAAAAAATCATCAACAAATACAACATTATCATCATATTAAGGTGCTTTTGAATATAATCCAAGCATATAACATGCATACACCAAAAATCTATGGATTCGACTCAATTGTTAGTCAAAGATTTAAAAGGCTGGCTTTTTTTAAAAAAAACTACAAGCCTTATTTTTTTGGGGATGGAAGGAGTATTATCTTTTGAGTCACTTAACAAAAATACTATACTGGACTTAAAAGAACTGAAGAAGCATCAAACATTATCAGCATCTCATTCAAAATCTCTAACATTTCAGATCATTTTTCATGTTGTTACCAACTTTCCTGACATGAAAAAGAAACTAGTGCAATTTAACAACATATGTAAAGCACAATCTAAAATTTTCAAAGTTCAGCATGGTTATGACCTGGATCCCTAGACCTTACAAGTTGCCATTAACCAATTACAATCACAGCTGAAACAAATCAGCCGGAACAGATATTGAAGCAACATGTGTATGACCTGCAGTCTTCCAGCCGTGTCCACTATGATTACGTCAGTCTTCTTGCCTTTTGCCTCCTTCAAACCGTTTTTCGCTATTTGTGAAGGCTTTGCTTCAGTTCCCTCTGAGTAAACTGGTACACCAACCTACCAACATTCAAATGGTTTATACAATAGAGTAAGTAGCAGAGAAAATTCAAGCATGCTTTTACCTTTTTACCCAGAATAGTGAGTTGATCAATAGCAGCAGGTCTGTAAACATCTGCAGCAACCAGCATGCAACTCTTACCCTGTAATCTGAGACTGGTATAAATACAAAAGGTCTATGGATGCATTAGGAAATGTTTTAATAGTAAAAGCAAAAGCTTAAGGAAAGCACCATTTTTTTTAGATAGGAAGCAAGCTTTGCACAAACAGTAGTCTTCCCAACACCTTGTAGACCTGCTAACAAGATAACAGTTGGCCCAGATTTAGCAAATACCAAATCTGATACCTCCCCGCCCATCAGCTGTACTAGTTCATCATTCACAACCTGCATCACAGAGACAAGTTAGTCTTCCTGTGTTCAGAATAAAATAAGTGGCATGTGAAGAACACATTCATTAAGTATTTAAGTCGATGTTAGAAAACAATTTTCATTGTTAAAATTGTTTCTGTGCACAATATATCATATCCATTAATTTATCTGGCTCTCCCAGAAAGGATAATGTGATACCTTCACCAGCTGCTGCTCAGGTTTGACACCTCGGATCACGTCGGTGCCTACGGCCTTTTCACTTACAGACTCAATAAATCTTCTCACTACCGGCAAACTTACCTGCAAATTAGGTTCCACATAAGATTATGAGAGGGGGGATGATGCAGACTGAAACGATGCAGAAGTACAAATCAGACATACATCGGCCTCCAAAAGTGCTCTTCTAATATCTCGCATTGGTTCAGCTATGTTTTCCTTTGTCAATACATCTTCAAACACACAAAAAAACATATTGTTTAATAAAAAATCAAGCCAAGTTATAAAGGGTGGGTTGTAGACATTAATGAAATATGTAATGCAAGGGCATGCCAGCTGATAATCTTGTAACAGAATCAAACACAAGTTGTCCATGGATAACTTTGCCAGACTCAAAATGATTTTGGTATCTGCCCATATTAATAAGACTGGATAAGGCTTACATCTAGAACTGGAGATCAGTCAGGTAGGCCTGCTAACTGAGACTACAAGCAACATAGCGTCGTCAAATATTTCCTAGAAGTTTCGTCAATGATTTCTGAGTAGATTTGTTTGTATATTGCAGAAGATCTGTGTACCATTGTATTAGTAGAAATAAGAGTGGTCCCATACATTGCCCTAGGGGCAAGAAAAATGAAAAAGAAAGGGCAGAGGAAAAGAAAAACACATAACTAGATTAACCTGCGTGACACAAGAAGCAAGTAAAATCAACCAAGACTGGGAAATCCAAACATGCCAAAGGCTCCCTAACTTCTTTGCTCCAGTCAAGAACCAAAGACATGCTTCATCAGATATCTGATATCTCCCAAAGCACAACATCCACATGAGGTGGCTCTCTGTTAAAAATGCAGTGTTTACGGTGTTTACTTATCCATCAAGCGTCAAAGATGATCAATTTGAGTCCCTTTTTTCGTTCTTTGCCGACCCAGCATTGTGCCTGCCACCACCTAAAGATAAGTCCTCGCCTGAGTTATCTGGAGCGAGTTGCTGGACCAGAGGTCTCTAGGAAAAACACATGAACACAGAATGTGCTGAATTGTCTCATCTCGTCCTCTTGGTCACAAAGGGGACAACTCGATGGATGGGGTATATCACAAAGTGCTAAGCAATTCCCTGTTTAGCAGCAGTTAAGAAGTAAGGGTCAAATGAAGAATTGAAATCTCCTTAGTGCCAGGACTTGAACAATCTCTTAAATGGCTCAAAGCGAGTGCTACCAATGAAGAAGGTATGGTAGGCTTATCTTGTGGAAAATTGTGGAAGACGTATGCCTCCAGAGATGCTGATTACATTCCTCTGGGTTAAGGACGATGTTCCGGAGGGAGTCTCAAAGCTGCAAATACCGCACTAGTGCTACCGTGCATACCCCACCATAGATATCTCGCACCCAAGCTCTGTGTTTCTGAACTCAGTGTGACATAAAACTTTATGAGATCAGGGGCCAGGCTGCAGATGGATTGACAATACAAATCATTTTTCTGTCCAGAACAAGGTGTTGTTACCCTTCCCCGCTATTCGAAGCGACCATTATCAGCAACTACAACATGGCATGTGTGGATCGAACAAAAACAATACATCTCAAATAAATAGACATTTGGGGACATAGTCTGGCATACGATATATTTATACTTAGCACTAAAACTCATACGATGTATTTATACTTAGCGCTAAAACTCGTACGATATAGTATTTATACTTGGCACTAAAACTCTGAGCTGTGTCTACCTTTTTTTATTTTTGAAATAGGGAAAAAGTTGGACCGGAGCATCACATATGGCTCAGAGACGCTCACCGACTCCCCGAAGCTTGTTCCAAGCGGACTCGAGGCCGGTGGTGAGCTGACCGAACATCTCCGCCCGCACCACCAGCCCACCCGCCCTCCTCGACCTCCACCACCCCTGATCGGGTACAGAGAGAAACAGGTCAAAGCAGCAAAAAAAAAAAAAAAAAGGAAACCTCTCGCCGAGGGAACCGAAGAAACGAAAGGCCCAAGTCCAGGAAGCGAACCTGGAAGGGTGAAGCGCGGGAGCGGAGTGCTGGGCTCTGGGCCGCGCGGAGGTGGAGACAGGAGGTGGCGGAGAAGCGGCGAAGGTGGAGGGAGGCAGCGGGTGCCTTCTCCGGCGCTCGGCGCGCGCCGGTGGGGGACGCGGAGAGCGCGAGCGCTGTGGTGGCCTCCATTGTTGAGGCCTGATGAGTGTTGTACTCTGCTTCTGTGGAGGAGAGGGAAGAGCGACGGGGCGGATAAGAGCGGTTGGAAACTGATACCGCTGCAGTTGGGCCTCACGGGCTTTGTTGGCTCGTAGGCCGTGACTCATGAGGCCCACGATTGGTTAGTTCTGTTACCGCTGCAGTTGGGCCTCACGGGCTTTGTTGGCTCGTAGGCCGTGACTCATGAGGCCCACGATTGGTTAGTTCTGTCTGCTGCGCTAAGCAAAACTTAAGATTTCAACACGTTAATTGATGATAGGGTATTTTTTATTATTGTGAGAATTTCTATAATTTTATTTTTTTCTAGCGCATCTTGTGAGGATTGATATAGAAATTTCAAAAAGTCTACAAAATATCTGTTTCATGAAAAGGTTTCTAGCATCTTTAATGGAATCCACTCAAGTACTGTAAATTCAGAATTTAAGTTTCAAGAGTGTAATTGTATGCAAGGAATTTGAACACGACTAAGACTAAGGTCAATAGAGAGTGGAAATAGGTGTGGAAAACACTGTTTACGCACTGTATATAGAGTGAAAAAGTAATGATTGCGCACTGTAAACAGTACGGATGCACTTTCTGGTGATCCTGGTCTAACAGAGCAATTATTTATCACTAGCAAATCAATCATGTGCAAAGCAAGGGTTAGCATAAAACATTAGTATTAGTAAATATGAGACCACATTTAATTAAAGATTCTATCATTAATATCTTCTCATATTCATAACTTAACAGAACGTCATTTTATCTTATTTATATATAACAGAGTTTATATAATTAATATTTATATTTTTATAATACCATAAGTGTAGTTTATATGCAAATTTAGGGGATGATTGAAAATACCTTTTCACAATAACACAATAGACGTAATTTATAGACAAATTACGAGATATATTTGATTTGTTTTTATACACTTTAGTTCAGCTCTAATAATAGCACGGTGGGTAATTAATATTCTAATTTTAGAATTAATTTAATTGTTCTTTTATAATTGCATGGTGGGTAACTTATATAAAAATATAAGGGGTTATTTTAATGATTTTTCGTAATGGCATGATGGGTAATTTATATAGAAAAATAGAGAATTACTTTAATGGTCTTTCATAATGGCATGGTGGGTAATTTTTTGGAAAATATAATAGATCAATGGCTAGTATTATTGATACTAGATGGTCAGATGTTTCAAATTTTTGTAAGAATTTTAGGATTTATCTATTTTTCTAGCGCGCTTCGCAATTCGTTTTTTTTTAACTTTAATCAGTGGTAGTAAGATAAGATTGAGGCTGGTGGTGATTCTAAGTCAGACGGAAGATGATGCAAAAACGTAGGGCCTCCACGAAGAGCCACGCGTACCCGGAGACATGGCTCAAGAGTGGAGCAAAGTTCCTTTAGATCATTAGATGCATGTTCACAAAACTGACTCCGCAGTGCATCCTCATTTTGCATGACATTATTTTCTTTGCTATATGCATGTTCCTCTCTATGTATATGTATATTTATGGTCGCAATCTATTATCGTTTCTCCAAATAAACATATACTCTCTCCGTTCTAATTTATAGACCATTTCACTTTTTGACACTAAATTTGACCGGCTCATTTTATTCATAAAAATTCACAATTATCATTTATTTTCATTGTGATTTAGTTTAGCAAACAATATACTTTAATTATGAATTGAATTTTTCTATATTTTTACACATAATTTGAATAAAACGAGCCGGCCAAACTTTGTGCTAAAAAGTCAAACACCTAGTTAGACGAATGGATTTTTTTTTTTGCATGGTTTGATGTACTGACTAATTGGCGGAGACGCATGGAGGTTTGGGCGTTCGTTCATGTGTGCAGAGACGCGAAAGGAGGGTCTGGCAGAGTTGATAGACACCATCGATCGCCATCGTGGATGGTTCCGGCGAGGTAATAACATTTATGATTACTGAACAAAAAAAAAACATTTATGATTACCATGTAAAAGCAAGAACGATGGCCCGTATTCTTGTGCCTATTTTTTACCGTCTTTTCATGATAATGAGCGCGCGATGCTTTAGGACGAGCAACTACGGTGTTGATGTTGACGAACCCCGTGGGCGTGGGAGGATGGAGCGCCGATGGAGATGACCTCTTTTGTACTTATCACCGCCTAGACCTTCCCTCTTCTCTGTAGTCTGTTCATGCATGGATCGTTCTTGTTCTGGCGAGTGGCGATGTTGCGCGTGAACTCCAGTGAGTAGAGCATAAGTGCATAACCTGATTGTGATAACGTATTAGAGTGAAGTGCAAATGAATGCAAGAATGATTCATTGCATCGATTTGGGATGAACAGTGTGATCTGATTATATAATCTATCTATGTACATCGTCTTGAAAGGGAACCAAAATTAAACGTACGTACGTGTGGCCATTCTAGAGCTTCGAGAATAACGGACGCTTCTCTATATATGTGCGTACGGTCGTCATCCTATCATTAAAACAATCGTCACTACAATGAATCAGCGACATAATAATGAATCGCTGATTGATCAATAGACAAGTATATATTGCCTGCAGCCGCGGTTTTAGGCGCGAACGCGGCGGCGGGACAGCACGACAAAACGTGAAAACCCAAGGTGAGCGGCCACGCGTAAACCGCAGCGATCTCCTCATCCGGCCGGGCCGCCTGCCCGTGCTTGCTTGCGAGGCAGACGATCGACATGGACTTGATGATCTCGTTATCGTCCTCTGTCAGATCGTCAAACTTCGTGTGCCTTGTCAGTTCGGAGAAAAAAATAAACGCATGGGCGTCGTCAATACATGGCATTGTAATTTGCTCGCTGTGACAGTTTCCAAGCACGGGCGGCGCATCACAATGCGAAGAAATATCATATGACAATGACGTTGCTCGGTGCTCCTGCTATTCACAATTCACAACCACAAGCCGAGTCGATCCCTTCCCGTTCCAGCTGACCAGAAGAATCGATGACATCGGATAAGATACGACACGACACATGGTATATATAGCAGCTCCATCATCTTGATACCTCCAACGCGTACTCCAAGAGGAAACAGGTCGGGGACCCACGGAGGCCGTGAGCTCACGCTGCCGGCGATGCATCAGCGTCAGCTCAGCACCAGCGTCTGTGGAAGAGACAAACAACTGCGCATGTGTGCTTCTACAAAGCTTGCAAGTACATATCAGTCCTGATAGTTCCTGACCTCGATCGAAGACGATCCATCTTACAAGGACATTATATTACTACTACACTGCATGCATGCCTATCCAAAACATTCCAAATTCACATCGGAACTCCCGGCCCGGCGGCCGCCACCGGCCGATCGATATGATGAAGCTTTTTCCGTAAGCATGCCGTCAGGCCGTTCATCAGAGAAGTAACACAATGGCCAGAGAGTTGTGTGCACAACGAGACAAGCATTGATGCACGTTTCTAAACGCCACATCAAAGCCAACTTGTGATAATACTGCGTGTTTATGTTTATATATGGATAAATTGTAATGTTTCTTACATCAAAACCAACGAGTACAATTTTTTTTTTGACAGAAACAGGCTGAAGTTGGGAAATGGAAATCTTGAGTCATGAAGGCATAGGCTATATATATAACAATTCGACAAGTTACTCACACACAGACAGCGTGCCCCTAGGCCCCCCAACTCCCAAACATGTCATGGAGCTAGCTAGAGGACCATGCCTCAAACTCTCGAACCCTGTTCCTGTTGAGACATTGTATTAAGGCGAGAGTTGTGTGCACACTAATTATAACGCTATATTACAGCATGTTACTCTTGTGAGAGTGCCCTAAGTTAAAAGTTCATTTAAGAAACTCAAACTATCCAAGTCGTCCAACTTTCAACCCTTAAATTATGAAACCGGACACAGAGCGTCTCAAACTATTAAAAACCGAACAAACTTGGACTTTTATTTAACAGGTCTTTGAAGGTCGGTTTTCTTTTTTAAGAGATAATATATTATTTCATCTCTAAAGTTTATAATTAACTCATTTTGAATATAAAAAAACTAAAACATATACTATACATTTTTTGTAAAAATGTAATCTATCTATTAGTTCTTTGTTTGGGTTATATGGAATTTATTTGTTCATATTTTTTGTGTTTTATTTGGATAAACAAAATAATAAATGTAGAAATACAAGATTTGAAAACAACTCCAACACCTAATAGCTTATATTTTTAGAAAAAATATGTATAGGTTCATATTTTTATAAATTAAAATAAATCAATTATAATTGTTTAGAGATTAAATAAGCATTTTATTATTGAAAAATAGTAGAAATCGCATTCAAAACCATTTAAAGGTCCAAATTCGTCTGTTTTTCTTGTAGTTCAAGGTGTTCGCGAACCTAAATTGTATAAAGTTGTAAAATAGGCATTTCTCATGCTGGTCAAATGCGCCATACTGTTATGAATAGCTTTTAGGCTTCCCAACCCAAAGAAGTAAGGTCGGCCAGTAAGGCAAGTCCAATTATCATATCGTCAGATTTTAGCATATTTGGACAACATAGATATGAGATGCGGAGATAATTGTAACTATCACAGATAGATAAAATACGATCACGATTCACGGTATATCTATATATGTAATGTTAGAAAAATGGGGCCTGTTCGCTGCAGCTGAAAAGAAGCTAAAAACACTGTTCCGGCTGAATGATTGTGAGAGAAAAACACTGTTCAACGGCTGAAAAGAAGCTAAAAGTAGTTCAAGCGAACATGCCATGGTAAACACGGCATAGAGTAAATATAATCTTTTTGATTGAAGTTAACTATTAATGCCTACCAATCCCAAAAATTTGCATCGTAGCTTCCGGCCAGAATAGTCGATTGAAAAGCACGTGGCACTGAAAGGTAAAACCATGTTCTCTACGAGGACCCGAGGTGATCGGCATTACGTTGAGTCGAGAAGCTCCTATAGTATACAATTGCTCTGCTTTTCTTTTAATCATACAAATCGCTCTGGTCTTTGCATGGAGCCAGAGCGCACGCCTAGTGTTAATAAAATGATATATTTAAATAGTAGATCTTGCTAGTAACTACTACTACTCCACAATGCTTAATGAGGACGGCTGAACAAGTCAGGTAAATCTTGGTTACTACTAGCTTTATACTAGTAGTAAAGTAATGATTTCTTGCACGCAGAACTGCACATGATGTCACTACCTGCTCTAAGTGCCGGAATGTACGATGGACCAATAATCGTTCTAACCGAAGAATCACGAAAGTGAATCTATTTTAGTATATATCAGTCACGATCTCATGCGCGCCCACGTACTAGCTCGCATCGTCACCGAGAGGAACGCAGCTATAAATACCTAGAGCCGAGCGTCCAAGCTCATTAGCTACTAGTAGCTCAGACAGATCATCTAGCTCTCTCTGATCACCAGCCAGTATATATAATTACTGGCCAGACGTCAGACCGTACGCGTGCGAGAGCCAGTGTGTGAGCGATCGACCTGCAGGTGGCCGTAGAAGCCACCCGCATATATCAATGGACGAGAGCATGTACAACGCCATCCTCCTGGCCCTCCTGGCCGTGTCGATCCTGCTGTTCCTGCGTCCTGGCGGCTCCTCCCGTCGTCGCCGGCCGCCGGGGCCCCGCACGCTGCCGGTGATCGGGAGCGTGCACCACGTGGTGAACACGCTGGTGCACCGCAGCCTGCGTGACCTGGCTGCCGTGCACGGCCCCATCATGATGCTCAAGGTGGGTCCGATGCCGCTGGTGGTGGTCACCTCGCGGGAGCTGGCGCGCGAGGTGCTCAAGGTGCAGGACCCCAACTTCGCGAACCGGCCGCGGCTGCTCGTCGGCGACATCTGCGGCTACGGGTGCGCGGACATCATCTTCGCGCCCACCACCGACTACTGGCGCAAGATCCGCAAGCTGTGCATCCACGAGGTGCTGAGCCCCAAGCGGATCCTCTCCTTCCAGTTCATCCGCGAGGAGGAGGCGCGGCGGCAGGTGGAGGCCATCCGCGCGGCGGGGCCCGGCACGCCGGTGAACCTCACCCGGATGCTCTACGACATCAGCAGCCGCACCATCTCCAGGTCCTCCTTCGGGGAGGTGCGCCCCGACATGGCCGTGTTCCAGGACGCCATCAAGCGCGTCATCGGGCTGTCCAGCGGCTTCAACGTGCCGGACCTGTTCCCCAGGCTCAGGGGCGCGCTCGGCGAGGTCAGCGGCATGAAGCGGAAGCTCCGGGAGATACACCAGACCTTCGACGCCATACTCGTGGACATCATCGAGAAGCGGCGCAGGGAGCGCGCGCTGATGGCGGCCGCCGGGAAGGAGGTCGTCGACGAGAACGTCGTCGACGTCATGCTCACGCTGCAGGAGGGCGACGCTGCCGCCTGGGGATTCCCACTCACGGACAACACCATCAAAGCGGTCGTCTTGGTTAGTACTCCCTCTATCCCATAATATAAGGCGTGCATGTTTTTAGCACGGTCTTTAAAGCGAAACTTTGACCATTTATTATTTTGGCGTGCATGTTTTTAAAAAAATCAACTCTTTAAATCTTTGACTAATAATTTAGTCAAAAATATATATGTTTAGTGGATGCATGTTATATATTTGGATTCGTATTCAAAAGCACTTTAATATGATGCTACTTTTGTATTCGTAGATCACATATTTTAAAAATAATAAATGATCAAAGTTCCGCTTTAAAGACCGTGCTAAAAACATGCACGCCTTATATTATGGGGATAGAGGGAGTATCTTTGCTGAATCTTTATACTACTACTAGTACTAGTATATAATTTTTCCTTCATTTCTTTCCTCCCTTTGATTTGTTCTTTTTATATATACACTACTACTATATATATATATATGTAGATTCGATTCCATCGACAAGATTTGTACTACTATAGTACTATATATATGCATGCAAAATAACTGTTGTGTCGTCGTTCACTCGTTCTGACCCTGACGGCTGGGCTGACGTACACACGTACTGTACGTAGGATATGTTCGCCGGCGGCACGGGGACGTCGGGGTCGTCGACGGAGTGGGCCATGTCGGAGATCGTCCGCAACCCGCGCGTGATGAAGAAGCTGCAGGAGGAGATCCGGAGTACGTTCCGCGGGAAGGCGGTGGTGACCGAGACGGACCTCCGCAACAGCGACCTCAAGTACCTGAAGCTGGTGATTAAGGAGGCGATCCGGCTGCACCCGGCGGCGCCGCTGCTGGTGCCGCGGGAGAGCATCGCCGCGGCGGAGCTGGGCGGGTACGAGGTGCCGGCGGGGTCGCGGATCGTGGTCAACGCGTGGGCCATCTCGCGAGACCCGCGCTACTGGGAGGACCCCGAGGAGTTCCGGCCGGAGCGGTTCGCGGAGGACGGCGCCGCGGACTTCCACGGCCTCCACTTCGAGTTCACGCCGTTCGGGGCGGGGCGGCGGATGTGCCCCGGATACAACTACGGGCTCGCCGGAATGCAGATGGCGCTGCTGCAGCTCATGTACCACTTCGACTGGGAGCTGCCGCCCGGCGTGGACGAGGTCGACATGGAGGAGGCCATGGGGCTCGGCGTGCGGAGGAAGAACCCGCTCATGCTCTGTGCCACTCCCTACGACCCTGCTAGCTGCGGCGGCTTAGCTGCGGCGGCGTGAGAATTGAGAAGCACGGCGAAATAACGAGCGAGAAGATGAATGCCCCTCCGCTGCCCTTTCAGTCCGTTCCCTGCCGCCCCCGCCCATGCGCCATATTGTGAGTGTTGATCTTTGGTCGCACGTATTCAACCATCTATGCCCTTACCAATGAGTACATGTGTTTCGATTCTAACAACTCCTACAGGATGTGCCAGGAATAGCCATCTCAAAGATGGTGCGGCAACGCCGCGCCCAACATTTCTACTGTATTTAGAACGGAAGCGCATGCATGCATAGAAATTATACGGCGTTGCTCACTTCACTGATGGCTTAAAGTACTGAAAAAATACGATGCAGCATCATAAGCATCAAACATTGGTTGTCATGAAAATAAAATAACATTCACATGGATTCTACAACCTTGGTCATTACAAGATCCACTTCTCTCAAACTTAACCTTGCGTCTGAAACCGTCTTGACTAATAGCTTCCAGCCCCATCTGTCATTCATCTGTATACCATAAATCGTATCCAATACCAGGCCAGCCCATGTCAAAAACACCTGTAGCAGGATGCTTCACATCACCCACTCCTTGATTTTGGCATGCATAACAAAGACCTGGTGAGAATAGCGACCCAATAATTTGTATTAGAACACTGTAAACAAGTTGTAGTAGAACAAGGTAAATACATTCATATTTATATTTGATTCACTAGACACACCATCTTCATTTGCCTCCAATGCGCAGCAGAAGTATGATTTTCTGCCAAACGTCTGCTTCGCTTCGGCGAAGTACAACACAACAACCCAATTATCTGAATCAGCCTCCTTCAACTTCACCGTGAAGTTATAGTGGTGGAAAATTTTATTGTAATTCTCGACATTGACACACTGGACACTGGTAGCAAAGTTCGTCGAGCTGGTAGTCAAGTATCTGAAACAAATCAGCACATTGTTAGCAAGACCTCCTTGCAGTTTGAAGAACCGAATCATTAGTAGTTATGTGTACCTTGAGATCATCTCTTCTTCCAATATAATTCTGAAAAACCACCATCACCTCATCACGCATCCATTTCTTTGCATTCTCAACAATTTCTTCCGTTGAAGCTTCACAACTGTATTGACATCTGATTTGATATCGACATTTTCTTACAAGGATATATCAAAATATGATGTCTCCAAAAACAAACATTTTTTTTCCTATCAACAATAGCTATGTTCATTGTTCAAAACTAGGTAATGAGAAAAGAATACACCATGGAATTCAAATTCTGGCACACACAAAAACTTGATAAAAAGCTCTCACTTGCCAGGTCTTGTAATCCATTTTATTATCATAAAGAATAGGTACTACACAGGGGAACCCCATTGTGAGGCTAAATGGTACCCATGCGTCAATACTATCAGAATATTTTGGTCAAGAATCATAGGCAAAATATATAGGGTCCAACCATAGTCACAACGTACAAGGTCGATCGGGTCGAGGTACGGAATCGCGAGTCGAGGGTCGACACTTTAAAAATATGTGGAACGAAGGGGATATACCCTTTTGGTACGACGAACCAAAATTTGGTACGTGAATCAGTAACATTTGGAGCAATGACCCCGGTTCGGATCCAAAAATAGTGGATCGCGTACCACAGTTTGAACTCGCAAGGTTCTGTGTTCGAAACCCCTAGTTTTTTTTTTCCTTCCAGCCAAATACACGCGGAGGGGTTTTTTTCTCTTCCCATCGAATACGCCTCCCTTATCCTCTCGTGGCGGCGACGCAGCTCGCTAGCGGCTAGCGCACCCCCTCGCTCCCCTGGCGGCCGGCGGGGTGCGACCACTGCGGCCGCGCCCTTGCGCCGGCATCCCGCTCCCGCCCGCGCAGTCCTCGTCCGGCTCCGGCTCAGACCTCCACGGCGGCGCCCGAGCGGGTGGCGCGGCGGGCCGCGGGCGGCCGGCGGCGGCGCCGTGGTGTCTCCGCCTCCGTCTCCAAGCAGCGGCCAGGCCCCGGCGAGCTCCATCACTCTGTAATTAGCTCTTAGCCTATTGGCCAGTACTGTTTTACGTACTTGGGCTGTTTTTCTTTTTTTTCTTTCTTCTCTCTGTTCTCCGTGCTCCCGGGGTTTGTTGTGAACTCTTCTCCTTCTCAATGCAAGGGCAGAACGCCTGCCATTTACTGTTCAAAAAAAAAAAAAAAAACAAGTCGTCGAGAACGAAGGGCTGTCGCCAGCTAGGATCTGATCGTGATAGCCTACTTGTGCAGAGGGTTTCCTTGCACTTTGTTTGTAGGGATGAAGTTGCGGCATGGGGGGCTAGTTTGCAAAATTTAAAGGAACCGTTGGATGTCCATCCTATGGCCTGGGCTGGGCGCCTGGGCTGATTGCGCGAGTGCACCAATCCCCTGATTGCACACAAATTGTTGCCAAATATATAATGATATGGAATAATTGGGTGATTGGACACAATTTACAGCCCTGCACACACAGGGTCATATCTTGTCCCCCTCTGAAACATTATGCCTTCAAATAACAGAGCAGAATTAAATCATAGGTCTTAGGCTGAGACTCTCTATATAGGTTTTCTATACACTATTTTGCACTGTTTAACATAAATGCTGAGAGACAAAGGTAGTTGGAATAGTGTTTAGAGAGTGGGGATAGGGAGTCTCATTGGACTCAGCCTTACTATATGTCAGTCTGTATCCTAAGTTCCTAATTTTTGTATGTCAATAAACCATGGTTTTGCAACTTTAATAACGAAAGTGAAAACGGTTAAACCAATAGCAGCACGCGAAAGCAATAGGGTTAAATAAGAGAGAAAAGTGGAGACTTAAGATTGGAACCTTGATCTTGATTTTCTGTGTAGTGAACTGTGTTGAGGATTAGAAGCTGCAGCAGAAGCCTCTTGTCGTGCCTGATCAACAAGGAACTGCCTCCTCGGTGGTGGAGGCGGCTCTGTACCCTGCTCAGCAGCTCGGGCAGTAAGAAGAGCATGCTGTGCAGCTTTAAGTTTATCAAAAGCTTCTTCCATACTGACTGGAGGATTCGCAACAAAGTACTCTTCAAGCAAACGCAACTCCTCCTCCGTGCTAAAGAAAAGCATGCCCATAAACGTAAAATTAAGCCAAAAATTGGAGTTAAATAATTACATCAAATGGAATTGCAAGTGGAGAAATTATGAATGTGAAGTGAATTTATTTCCAAATTCTCGAAGCAAAACAAAAAGGCATGTGTACTGGAATTTTTTTTCTCAACATGTAGGAGCTGTGTATCATTGAATTATTGAGAAAGGCCAGTGATATAACAATATTTATTATTATGACTACTTGCATTGTTATGCACCCTCATATGCGGTAGTACTACTCTATGCTACTTGGCTGGTGTGGTGTTACAGACTAGAACAATATTCTGCACATTATAGTTAACTTAGTACTACCATTTGAATTACGATTTCGAATGTACAATAATCTATAGTGCTTACATCTTTTGATGTTACACCAAGGACATGCCACCTTGTTACTTCTTGCATTATTGAGCTCATGCATGCAAGGGGGAACTATAGTGCATGAAAGTTTCTTGCAATTTTTACTATATTTAAGACTTCAAACAACAAATAAAAGATATCAATGCAACTTTAGGAACATTAAAAACGTTACGTACTCATCATCTGGATCTCCTGTGGACTTCTCGGTCATTTGAGTCACTGGCAGTGCCTCAGATCTAGACGAATCAGTAACCATTGGACTAAGCTTACCACTGTTCCCATCATCACCATGCTCATCAAGCCTGATTGAAACATATTACCATATTACATTACAGTACAATAAATAAGATAAAAGCTATCTACTGTAATACAAGCAGAAAGGATTGAAAAAGAGATATTTGACCACTTACATTGCTTGTCCTCGTACGCCTCCCAACCACTTGGGGCGAGGCGGACGAGGTATATAGCGAAGAGTCTGTGGACCAAGAATTCTAAACCCAAATCCTACAGGTTCAGGGGGGCTGCAAAGATCGCAAGTTTAGGTGGCAATATAATTTGCATTATTTAATCTTGTGCTAATATCTTTACAGACAAGACAAAGTTATTTGCTCACTCTGGTTATAAAGATGTAACGCAACAAAAGAACTAAACATTTGTCTCAAGGAGTTACTAAAAGAAGTTTTGCAGCCAAAACCATGCGACTCTTATTTCTTGATTTTATGGTGTCAAACTAACCATAAATTGGTCTACTATTACTTTTTCATATTATGAAGTCCATGTATCTGCATGTAAAGACTGTCTTTGAAACTTCTTATCATTATGCTTAGATAACAAATATAATGGAGGTAAGCAATAGAAATACAGTTCATCATCATCAGTCTCATCTGTCATCTCATCAGCAGTTTGAGGGGTTGACAATGGTGGATCACTCAGTGACAGCTCCTCGAATCTTGCCATATCTGTCCTGCCAAGCTCACCGCTGTTCACCATGCTGCTGGGATGCTCTTCAGCCCTGATCAAAGCATAAAGAATATTTTAAAAAATCAGTACAAAGGATAACCAGAAGAATGGACTATAAATTTGCTATAGACAAAAACACAAGTCAAGAAATAAACATAATAAAGAGGTAAAAGAAAATAATAGTTATGACACTTACGGTGCTGGCCTTCCAGGTCGAGACCGCCTGGGACGACCTGAATATAGAACACTCTGCCGGACACGAATTCTGGTTCCAGCCCTTCGAGGTCCAGAAAAGACTAGAAACATTCAATCATCAGTTCAGCACATGTAAGTAAACTGATCAATAGCAATCTACAATCTTGTTCTATTACCTTCAAGGCAACAATATATATTTATTGGAATCTTCTATACAGGTCAAAAGATTTTAAAAAAGAGGGTCCAGCAAGAAACTTTAGGCCAAAACATTCCAACAACAACAACAAAGCTTTTCTGTCCTAAGTAAGTTGGGTAGGCTAGAGTTGAAACCCAACCAGAGTCACTGACAAAAGAAGAAAGCAGAATTGAGGAGGAAATTGTTTTTTTGAAAGGAACTAAAAAGGATAAGTGGTATGATCACTGTTCAGGCACGTGGATAGCTGCTTTCCAAGCATTTCTATCTAAACAAAGCTCTCTCGGATCGAAATATCTCATCCTTTCAAGTCCATTTTGATCACCTCCACCCATGTCAAGTTTGGCCGGCCCCTAACTCTCGTTATATTATATTTTCTTATGATGCCACTATGCACCGGTTCCTCTAGAGGTCTTCGATGAACATGTCCAAACCATCTTACAAATGTTGGATAAATTTTTCTTTAATCAGCGCTACTCTGAGCCGATCACGTATCTCACCCAGTCCAATCCCGTATGCCCACAGATCCAACTCAACAATAAGGCATAAACAAAGAAGCCCTTATGACTACAAGATTACAATACTTCTATACAGCTAGGGTGTTAAAACGCTCATAGAACTGTGGACAACAGTCCTATGCATTTTCTGAGCCATTAATGCTAGGACACATCAAAAGTTAATGGATCTCCCAAAGAACCTCAGAAACATTTAATAAGCCCCTACAACTACAAGAAATTTAATTTTCTGTGGTTGACATTTAATCGCAGATTGCAAGAAGGGCCTAGAAAGGAAAGCTATCTTGTCACTGGCATTGTAGAAACCACTTGAAGGGCAATACATGCTGCTTCTTGCAATCCGTGGCAGTTTGCTAGTTGAATTAGAGAAATCGAATGGTAACAAAAATCAGTTATAAAAGGCACAACCATCCAGCAACATCATGATAATTCCACTCATCAATGAAAAAAATAATTTTGGGAGCAAAGAGTAGCATGTTATTTTTCCAACATCATAACCTGGGAAGAGACACTATATGCACAAATTACAGCTCAGCTCTAAGATAGAGGATATCTTTTTGTGGCAAAAATAAAAAAAATATTTTTATAGGGGCTTGGATCTACCGCCTCTATTCACTTTGTAATTTTATATTATATAGCACCGATTTTATGTGCTACTGCAAGAAATTCTAAGTTTTCTTGGTGGATTTAGAGGAAGACAATTAAAGGTATAGTCTCGTAAGACTACATATGGCATAGGGCCTAGGGAAACTTAATTATTTATTGTCCTCTGAAGAGATAAACCCCACCACATTCACTATGATAACCGATTTTAGTTGTACAAACTAATTGATGCATAGTATGCGTACAATGGTTGTTTACATAAGACAATGAGGCGGCTGCTTGTAGTCAAGGGACAATTTACTGGCCAAATTAGAGAGCTTGAAATGGTCATCATAGCAGAAATTAATTATAAACAATGGGAAGGGCAGTATTATCTATGATACGCAATTTTGATGTACAAAGGACTTGAAGTTCAATACGTGTTGCTTGATGCAGTATGACAGAGTTTGCTAGTTGAATTAGAGAGTTTCTCATAGCTGAAGTCAATAATACTTCTTGCAGTAATAGGCAGGAGTAGTTTGCTAGTTGAATTAAGAGTTTGAAATTGGTCTCCTGACTAAAAATCAATTATATAAGGCGCAATGATGCAGCAGGATCATACATAATTGACTCATAACTCATAAACGAAAATTTTGATATTTATGGGAGTAAAAAACATCAGGATAATTTCCAACATCATAACCTGGGAAAGGGCACTAAAAACAGTCAATTTTACATTTTTTTTTGTTAAGTGTCAATTTTACATTTCAGAGCTAGATAGAGTATACTGTCTTTTTGTGCCAAAAAAGAGTGGTTTTTTTTCTAGAGATCGGTATGTTCTGACTCTGCTCGATTTGTATCTTTACTAGATGACACTGATTTTAGTGTTACTAAAATAAATTGGACAATTTTCTTTGGTGGATTTAGAGGAAGGCATCAGAGTGCATATGGCCTAGAGCTAGGGCAACTGAACTGGAAAAGAGGAAGAGAAAAATAGAACTCACTCGGAGCTGACTTCAGCTGAGCAGCATGCCCGAGATCGCGGGATTTCAACGGTGGTGACGCGCGGGCGCTCCCGAGGAGATAGAGGGCGGCGGGCAGGAGGGTCTGGATCTCCAGGAGACTGAGGGCAAGCTAGACCGATAGCGCCACCATCCACGAGGATCACAGGTAGGTGTCCGGAAGCAGGTCACCCCGCGGCGGCGGCGCCTGGGCACCCCGGCCCGATTCCTCCGGCGACGCCATGCCAAAGGTGAGACTTTCACTGGGGTTCGGGTGGGCTTGGAGAGTTGGAGTATGGAGTGATCACAAGCTATTTTCCCATTCTTTTCTTTTTAATAACTCATCACAAGCAATTTAATATATTATACTAAATTGTAATGCAACAGATTGATGAAATAGGATGAAACAAAACTCCATTGCCACCACCAATGCTTGTTTCAACGGATTTTTAAAGTTTTGGAAAACAAGGTACGTACATCCATGGAACCGAACATACCTTGGGCTAGATTCTGCCCTTGATCGACGGCGGCGGCGGCCGGGTAGGCCTCCTTGCACCGGCCGAATACTTCGTGCTGACGCGCGGTGTTATGGATAGATCAAGCGATGAAAGAGTGAAAGACCGACGGCTGGACACGTACTAGTACTACGTCTATATCTCCGCGACCGCGACAGCTACCAATTATGACTCTGATGAATTCGAATACGTTTTATTTTTGAATCAATTCCATACAAACCATTATTATAAAAGTTTCCGAGCTCATCTCGTGCCTGGAATCCGTGATCGAAGAGAAGTCCATGGCGCTCGCGTCGCGTAGTCGCGTTCCCAGGGCTGCGCCAGATGTTCATGCTCAACAACACGTTTGCGCCGCGCCGTGCGCTCCGACCTCAATCTCTTCCTGCTGGCTGCCAGCCAGGGGTGGGCTTGCGAACGCGAGGAGCGCATGCAAAGCCTACATCAAAGGGCTACATGGATGCGTCGTGGAAACCCATAGTCTCACGCTTGGACGGCGGCACCAAGTCGGCTGCTGCCATTCTTGGGCGTCGGCGAATCAATCGGCCGCGGCAGGGGACAGATGTGCCCGGCCGGGCTACAACTACGGGCTCGCCGGCATGCAGTTGGCGCTGCTGCAGCTCATGTACCACTTCGACATCCCATTGAAGGACCCCGGCCACCCCCATGCATGCCGTCGGCCGTCGCAGTGTGCCGCCGCACGGGGCGGGTGAGCGGATCGGACGCCGCAGCCGATCGAGTGACTTGGAGGCGCCTGTCGAGGTTCGCGACGGATTGATGCCGACGATGAGGAAAACCACGGGCACCGACATGTCGTACTCGACTAGGGGTGTCGGTGCTGAACTGGCGAACGGCCAATTGCACTTGCCCCTCCTGTCCTAATAAACCTGACTGGTCGCAGGCCCTGAGTACCGCTGCCCCCAACGGCCATCCTCCGGCCCCAGCCAACCAGTAGCTCCGCCTGAACCCTGAAACGCGACGGCCAGCAGCTGGTAGCCTGGGAGAGGAGAGACCGACGACGACCAAACTGCTCCAATGTATCATGTGCGCATGCCAAAACTCTGCATGCTGGAACACTCAACTCTCTTCCTAGCACAGTGACAGATTAAACTTATGAGTAAGCTCTGAAGCTTCTAGGATCTGGAGCACAGAAGATCTATGCTAAACAAAATGAAGGCGCTGCTGGAAGTATTAACCTCGGCAGGCCGGATATATGCTATCCGCTACTCTGTCGAAGTTTGCCTGAGGCTCAGAGCAGAAGGCTTGAGCATTGTAACTCTCCGAGTTGTCTGGAGCTCTAAACACTTGTGAGGTCCTTATGAGTGTAATGGAACAAATTCATCTTCTACAACACTGCTAAGATAGGCCCAAACAATGAGCATTGTATGTATGCTCGGTTCTAGATTCTAGTAGCCAACAAAGTGTGGATCTACCTAATGTTCAGCAGTACCCATGAGAAAATTCAGTCAGCATACTAATCGACCACCACCAGGCAGCTTTTGAGGAAAACGTGAGATATCAACTTAAACACCCCCCATACGTGCATTATTTGCAACACATGGATATTTAATCCCTTCAGCAAAAAATAAACATGCACAGGACTACAGAAACAAAGATTTACAAGTTGTAATATTGTAACTAGCAAGGCCAATAAAAAAAAAAGGAAGTATGCAAGATATTGTCATTCTGGATAATCAAAAGGTAGGTATCAAAGCATATAGCATGAACGCCAAAAATTGCAAGCTGTACGTCTAGCGCAACTGCATTGTGCATTCATTAGTTTAACACAATTAGCATAAGGCACCTTAAATGGGTGTCTCAATTGTCTTGCAGTATTTATTGGACGAAAAGCAAAGGGATACATGCAAGCACCAGCAAATATGTCACCTAATTCTAGTAGATGTCATTTACCCAAGATGCTTAATCTCTCCAAACATAGAAGATTGGATTCTTGTTGAATGTCCTCACAACTCTTTCAAAACTTGTTAGTCAGCGCTGGTGACTCTGAGAAACATGGAACATATGAAGCAAACCCATAGGTGTCGCTGATGGTGTGGAGAACAAGCACTTCCTTACTGCACATATCATAAGATATCAGTTGATCGTGCCAAAGAAAGAAGACCATATCACGATCAGGATGAATGGCGACTACATTGTAGTCCACTCCAGCTTGACAACTCTTTTCCCCAAACAGGTGCAAAAAGCTCACACTGTGCTTCAGGTCCCATTCTTGTGTACCATCACCCTTAAGAACCCAGATGGACAGTTCACAGTCCACATCATCAGCATCTTCTGTATGAACATTAGCAGATTGTTCAGAAGGGTAATCATAATCAGTATATTCTTCTGGTTCCGCATGATTGGCATAATGCAGGAGCCCTTGGGATTGGCCAACAAAATCAGACACTGTATTAAACTTCTCGCGCTGCATCTGAAACGGCAAAGTGATGAGCTCCCTCGTCTTCCCTTGGGCATCCACGGCAATCAAGTGATCCCCATCTAAGACCGGACCATCTCCTCCTGCATCACAGATCAGATAGAGCATGCCATTGATAACAGTACTCTTCCTCTCAGGTACTAATAAGGAACCACTCTGGTAACGCCATCCTTCGCATGGGGCTTGCTTTTCTTCTACACTCCAGTCACTTTCACTGTGAGTCCATGCACCAGTTTTCGACGAATAGGTATGCACACATGTCACTCCGGTTAATAATACATCCACCTCAAACTGTATCAGGTCAAAGTGACCAGATACATCAGGATTGGACATCAAATAGGCAGAAGTCCCATTTTCTGGCGGCGGAGTCTGGTCGGACTCAGGCACAGCCACCCATTTCTCCGTGGCAGGATTGCACACGACATAGCTTGGTGTGTCAGAATTGTAACAACGATCAAGGAGGAGGAGCCCATGGCAGGTATCCAACAGCCTAATGTCCTCGGGGGCCGCCAGCTTCGGCAAGAAGGTGAAGAAAGGTTCTACGATAGGCACCGATGTGCCCGACAGATCGAAGTATCCCACACAGCCGTGGCGACGTTTACGGCCGGTGTTATGCTCTGCGCTCTCATCGCGGCGGCGGTGCACCTCGTGGAACAGGCCTTCTAGAGTTTGGGGGAGCTTACGGCGGTGGAGGGGGTCGACGATGAGGTCATGCCAGGCCTTAGCGACGCACTTGAATCGGCACATGGATCTGAAGGGGACCCGGGAGACGATCTCCAGGAGAGGGTCATTGGGGAAGCCGACCGCCGCACTCGCGCTGCCATTGGGGCAGTCCATGCCCATGCCGCCGGGGAGTGGGACGACGGCGCCGCAGTAAGCTGCAAAGCTGGATCTGTGAGAGGATGCACGCGTGAGAGGACGAGATCTGGGGGGCAGTAGCGTACCGGCTGGTCGAATCCGAGGGGCAGACCGGCTCCGGTCTCCGGCCAGCCGCCGGCCGCCGCAAGGGTGCGGCCGGTGCGGCGAAATTCAGCAAGAGCGGTCGGTGCCGGGCCTCCGATGCGGCGAGCGCGATGGCCAGCGGATGGAGGCTGCCCCCGAGGAAGAAGAGGAACCGATTGCTTGGGGAGTCTGGGAGGGCCGGAGGGAGGAGATAAACGAGACCAGAGGGGTTTTGCAGTTTGCAGTGACGACTGACGAAGTGACGAGTGACGAGGGAGTGAGTGGAGTAGAGTGGACGCGCACGCGGGAAATGAGGTTGGGTGCCTCTGGGACGGTAGCGATAGGCTTCACTAGTTCACTCGCATCGCAACCCTTCTGTTGGCATCCTAGGGAATTGTTTCATCGTGGATTCACTGTATATGAATTGAACTGGAATGGCTATCGTGGATGACGGGGCACTGATTTGTTGTATACATAATACATACAGTATGTAATATGAATCCATGGCATATGGGCAACAAACATCGACCAGATAAGAGAGATCAAGCACATAAAAAGGGCAACTGAATTTTATGGACCAAACTAATTAAGACGAGATGGAAGTTGATTATTATTAATGAAAAAAAAAAAAAGATAAGGAAGCCGCGAGGCTCTCAGAGCATTAGGCTCCTTGATACCTGCATCAGGCTGAGCTTGGCTACATCTCAGACACGCCAATTAGTGGTACGATTGTTAGCTCTGGTTATACTAGGAATCCATGCATATCAGCTGGCCATCTGCCTATTTGATGCCCAGATGGTGAGGATTTCAACACATTCAGATGCAAGTACTACATAAGTGCTTCCAATTAGGAAAAGAATGTTTGGGTGCTTAATCAATGTATATGATGAACAAAACATGTTAGTATAATCCAGATTAAATAATCATAATGTACATGCAAAAATGAAGGTATTTAATAACATATATGAATAGGTTGAATATTACCTACGGTAACTTTTCACATTCCTTCTGGAGGAAAATCTTGTCACCGGTTTAATGTCATCAATCAGTGTGTGATACTTGCTAGCCAACCATACTCATCCCTTTTAAGCCTGCCTCTTGGAATGAGCCACCATATATAACCATAGAAGTAGGGAGAATCGTTATGCATGAAAGTTAGGGGGCGCCGCTCATAGCGAGAATCACTCCCGCATAGCCAAACAGCAAAAAACCAATCTGCTCCACGGAGGGAGCGGAGTGAATCTATTCTCCGATTTGTAGAAGCCAAAAAAAAAAACATGCTCCTCTAGCTCCCAACATGCTTCACGTTATAAATGCACATTTAGAATCACTTCACAGACAAACAACCAAACACTTCATCAAACAGGTTCACTCTTGTCAGAGAATCACTCCACTGGAGAATTAGCTCCGAAAGCTAGAGAATCTGGGAGCAGAGCTCTACCAAACATACCCTTACATGCTCCGTGAGGAATCTATAGAAAGATTCCTTAGTGCATGGGCCTCACTTGTACACAGATTGGCCCTTGTAGAGGTCACAGGTCCCTAGGGTGCTACTCCTGCTCGGTGCCCAGTGGCGCAACCTATAGTGAGCTACCTGTCGTCACTCCAGCATGCAAGAGAACCAACCAGGGGACAACAAATCAAGAACCATGAAGATAATCCATAGATGAAATCACAACCCAAGAATGAGGAGACACTGTGAAAACCGAAGGCTTCTCACCTTTCTCTGATCCAGGAGGATCTCCAATTGCTTACCTTTCCGACATATATATATGAATAGGAATATCTGGTAGGAGGCCCGATCTAAAAAGAGAAGGGGGTTTGGGGAGGTACCGGATTTGCGGAAGAAGAGGAAGTAGAGAGCCTTTCCTCCATGGCCCCGAGCGGATCTGAGCGAGCATCTCCTGTTGCTCACCTTTCTGACCTCATGGAGACCCAAACCGAATAGGGAAAGAGATGTTCTGGAGGAGAAGGACCTAGTCGGATCTACAGGAGAAGATGAAGATGGAGAGAGAAGTTCCTCCGGTGTGAGTTCCCTGAGGGAAAAAGTGGTGTTTAGGGTTTCAGGGTAGGTGATTTTTGGTTTTTATACTAGCCTTGGGTAAACCATGACCGTCGGTGGCGATGGATGGTCTGGGATGCGCAAGAGGGCGGTGGGCTCCTTTCGGCCTAGGTGGGAGCAAGCTTTCCCAGCCCAGGCCTTGGTTGCGTCTTGATGCATGGGTGCACGAGAGGATTGGGCCGGCCATGTCAAGATATTTTGGATTTTGTTTCAGCTCTCCCCTTAATGTTCCCAATCTTGTAAAATCCTATTTCTATGTGACTTTCTTATTTTATATTTGTTTTATGATGATGTTCCCAATCTTAATAGAGTCTCATTTTTGTTCGGTTCCCATGATTACTTCCTTGTTTTATCTATGCGACTCTAATATTTTATTATTTGTATTCCATATTGAAACATCACATTTCAAGATTAAACATTTGCATACCTTCGTGTTTTGTAAACTGCTTCAAGCCTGTATCAAATCTCTCGGCCTCACGTCTGAAGTAACTAAAATACTTATCCAATTCGTCGTTGACCGGTCACTATCGCCGCAATCTTACGTGAAGTATCGATTCCCAGGTTATCAACTTCTCATTGTGTTCATTTCAAAAAAAAAAAAACTTCTCATTGTGTTACAAGTCTTTGCATATTTGGTTCCTCGCACACACAACAATGCGTACATTAGTTGTTGCCTTAAATACAAAACAATATCTCCATATCCAACCTTATTTGTGCAGTAGAAAAAAGGCAAGGATCATGGAAAAGATAGCATTAAAGGAGATGTTACATTGTACTTGCCTATCTGAGAAGAAAGTAGTGTTATCAATGGCATGATACTTCAATATGAGAGGGTCATGTCTTAGATATGCAGATCACATTATGATCCGGTGGGTGTGGATGGGAAGCTACATTAAAAATCATCCTTGTGCCATGTCCTAGATTAGTGCATGAGCTCTCCTCGGGCAAGGATGACTTGGCTCATATTGCATATCTAGGATTTTTGGTATATGTGGTCTAAGTTGATATAAAATTTTCAAATACCGAAAATGTAGCAATATACAGCAAACAAGTACTTTACCATCTATCCCTTGGTGATTGCTTGCCGTTTCTCTTAAAATTTTCATAAAGAATTTGTGTAGCACTGTTCTTATGCCTATTTCTCTCTGATGCAACGATATCGATCTCACGAGACAATGAGTTAGCAAACGAGCCAAGCAGAACTAGACTTTTAGCCCGTTAGGACAATTAGGCGAGCCAAGCTGAACCACCTCGTTATCCTAACGAGCCAGAACAAGTTGAGTAGAGCCGAGTTGGCTTGATATCCAGCCTTAGTTGTTTGAAGGAATGGAAGCGCCAAAGCAGAAATGACATGACTTGATGTGAACAAGTATGAATTTACACGTTGTGTCCAAGGGTTCATTTTCTAATCCTCCCTCCATTCTTTTTTATTTGTTCTGTTTTAGTTCAAAACAAACTAGCATACGACAAATATTCAAGAACAGTATTCAAGAATAGAGGTAGTACATAGACCTTGGAGTAGGGTATTTTAGTGTGCCATAGCCCTAGTCCATGTTCTTATGCTGACATTCTCAAGAAGCGTGGTTTGAAGCATCCAAAAATAACTGAAGTCTCAGATTCAAAACAACCACATAGGCAGCATGAATAGTGATAAAAATCAGTTTTCTTTACAACAATATCACTCCAGCATCCCTAAGAGAATCTATCACGGCCTTGACCTTGCCATGGTACTTCTGGCCTCTTGACAAGCAGAAAGATACCGCAGGGATACCCTTGAACAGCATGCGCTCACCGAGCAGCTTCCCAATCTTTGCCGCTGCAGCAACATCCCGTGTCGACTCCATGCTTGGCCTCAGGAGTTTCTCTTGAGAGCTTGCGGAGCATGTGACTGTGGCTGATGGGGTGTGGATAACCTGAGCACTGACAAAATTGTTTGTGAAATGCATCTTCAGAATATAGGGCTTCAGGAACTTGGTGATTGCTGGAGCCCTAACTGGTGGAGGGACAACCATATCGCCTAATCAAGCTGACCTGAACAAGCCCAGAAACAAGGCATGATAATTAAGAAACAGCTCTGACAATCTGCCCAAAAACTCTAAGAATAGACAAGGAAAATGTGCAAATAACATACATGTGTATATCTTGTTAATTACAAATCCAGGATCACAGACAAACATATCCAATAACACGAATTGATATACTAGGCTTTAAGGTGGGAGATAGTTTCGAATCATTGGTAAAATGTGGCTTAGTAGGAAAAAATTCTTGGTACCGAATATCATTTGTTCGGCGGCTCTTTGGGGGCTGTGGAAGCTGAGAAACGATCTGTGTTTTCAGAGGTCTATGTGGAGATGTATCATGTATGGAGGTTCTACTGTTGTTGGTGTGGAGATTAGTCCAAAGTTGGATCCCGCTGTGTCCGGAGGTAATGAAGCAGAACCTATCTGGTCGACTGGAGATCTTGAAGACAAAAGCAATGGAGAAAATCATCTTGCTGAAGGGAGCTTCGGCCTGAGTTGGGATCATCTGGCGATCTGGTAGATGTTTTCAATAGAATGCATGTTGTTGGTTAGTGTTTTTGAAGGATTCGAGACATGCTGTTGAGATGTTTAAGAGAAGCTCGTTCAGGCCTGCGTGCCGGTGTTTTGGCTTATGCCTCTATGCTGTAAACGGTTGATAACAAACTTTTGACTTTAATGGAAAATCAGGGGGTGTGCCCTTTTACTCTAAAAAAAATAACACGAATTGACCATGAACATTCAATGGTTCTTTTTTTTTTTTTTTTTCGAACAACGCAGGAGAGCTGCGTGTCATTTCATTAAGATTCAATGGTTCTTGTTACATAACTCTACGGAAAGCATGCGATAGTATTCACCATACTTAATATTTAGGATAGAACTTCAATGGATGGTGTAATTTATGAGCTTAGCACCCCCTCCAGTATCGACAACTTGTCACTGTTAATCTTTTATAGTCTTCGAGTTTTACCTTTGATCAGTATTTTTCCTTGTTAGAACGTAGTTGCAATATCAAATAAACATGATACTATGGAAGCATCTATGGACATAAAACTACACATATGATTCATATGTTTTCAAACTAAAAATTTTGAAAACTATTTGTGGTTAAAGTTTTAAACGTTTGGCCAGATATTGGTCCAAGCATAAGTATCTGTGCCTAGATGGAGTGTATACATTATTAGTTGCAGCGTTGCTAAATTCCACCGTGTAATTACACAGATTACTACATGGTACATAGGCACGGAGCAATAATATGATTGCCTTATCTTTCAAATGCATTCAAGAGTACAGAAGAAGTTCCACATTTGGCTTTATCATCCTATAGCTGTTAATCAACCAATCAGTCCTTATCATAAACTATTTGAATAAGTTGGCATACTTCAAACTCTGAGCCTCTGAATGAAGAACTAAATGGCTCAGCTGAAGAAATACTAGCCACCGACAAAGACATAGTTCAAAGCATCTTAGGATGGAAAGCCAAATCCATTTATGTGGTTGCTGACAGCAGAGTGGTTGTTTTGTCATTTAAACCTTCGTACAGTATAGCATGTAAGACCAAATTTACTTCACGAATATTGATCTGGGTAGGCATCTTAAATTCTAAAAGATTTTTCACCTCTGGCTGAAGATGAGAACCTTGATGCTTGGTGGAGCAGAGAGAGTATGAAAGTTTCTGATCTGGCTCAAAGAGGATTTAATTCCCTTGTTATCCTAGGTGCTTGGATATTGTGGAAGCACCGTAACTTGTGTGTCTTTGAAGGCGTGGCGCCTAGTTTGGCGAGGGCCATGCTCCTTGCTGAGGAACAGGCACATTTTTGGATGCTGGCCGGGGCTCGAGGGATTTCCTTCTTGTCAGTCCCAGAGCCTGTTGGGTAGACTATCTGTCCTTGATCATTGTTTTTTCTTTAGACGGGCATGAATGTATCTATAAGCCCTAGTTGGTGGTGGTTGTGTGTGGTTGTACTCAGGGTTCCAACCCTTTTTTTTCTTCTTTAATATAATGATACGCAGCTCTCCTGCGTGTTCGAGAAAAAAAGTTCTAAAAGATTTTTCTTCTCTTCCACAATGAAAACAGTTTGGTGGATGCAAGTGCTAGAAATCGCTATGATAAAGAAAGACATTAAAGCACGATTATAATAAAAATAAAAAAACATTTTGTATGCTGGTTCAAGTTGAATAACCATACTTCTGCCGTTCACTTCATTCTATCCCACTCTTTCTGTAAAATAAAAGGGATAAGGTGGTTTTTTTGTGTCAATAAACATGATAAAAGTTTAAACTTAAGGCAGATCCATACTTCTGACAACAAATATGATAGAAGAAAACCCTCGACTGAACCTAGGACATATAATACTGCGACGTGAACCCGATGATCAACATGAATGGTTGATGTGATTCCAGGATGAACTAAAATCCAAAGCCCCTGAAAAGGTCACAATGAAATAAACAACTTTCGCTTTTCTTTTCCTTTTCGTTTTGCAAAAGAAAAACTCTAGTAGAAGCAGCACCTGATCCACTTGGTTGCTAACAGTGGATATGGGTGTTTTGTCATTTGAGACTTGAAGAACTCACTTACAATACCACAAGCAGGAAATGACAAGTTCACTTTAGGAAGATTGTATCAGGTGGGCATCTTTTCTTCTGAATGCTACCTTTCTTTTCTTCCATTGCATAAACAGTTCATCACAGACACTAAATTTCTAACTGCTACTTTAGAGATGGATTGCCAGTTTGCTACGTAATGTGACATCAAGTTGTTTACTTTTGTGCAAGCATAATAACATTTTTATGGTATACACCATCTTCTTGTTTGGTTCAAACAGAGAAAACAGATCAATAACAATTATAAGGTGCACAAAAAACTAAGGACTAGTAACATATTAGAACTTATAACATCTAACAATTTCGTTTGGTATAACAATAAACTTGTATTTCAAAGTGCTTTAAGGAGATGCAGATTTCTGACAATACATCTGATAGAAAAGTATTTAATCGAAGCCACGACACATTTCACTGCATTTGCATAGGCAAAGTCTATGAATTGAATCGGTTCCAGACTGGAACAGAAACCATTGTCAGATCCAAAAGGGTGGTACTGCATAGGTTGGGTAGCACCTCCATAACATAACTATTCTTTTCTGAAAGATCCCTAACAAAATTTTAAGTTGATTCACACACAAACCCATGGGACATCAATACTTGAATTATAAGTTCATCACACCTTGTTATTTCTGTACCGGTAGGCGGTTAAACCTTGTGAACTGAAGCTGTAAACCTGTAAAAGAACCTGGACCAAGGAGGTTACGTTTCTAGGTAACTCGCTTACAGACAAAGGGCTGGCGTCTTATATAAAAAAAAAATCAAGTAAGAGCAGCTAAAGGTTCAGATCCAAACGAGTGGAGCACAACAAAATCGGTCAGCATTATACTGAACAGCGACGCCGTACTGGAACTATCGCTTGTTACCACAGGAGGCTGCTTGTTTCCGCCGATGCCGCTAGTGTAAAACCCTAGCTCAGGGGAGCAAGACAGAGAAGGAGAGGAGGTGTACCGGGTCAGTCGTCGCGGCCGAGGTGCTTGGCAAGGGCGGCGGGCCGGCGGCTGAAATTGCGGTTCGAGGTGCAAAGAGAAGAAGCGGCTATTCATCGGGGGGAATTCTTCTGTTCTGATCTGCCCTAGCCCCTAGGGACTATATTGGAAATTTAAAAGAGAGCAAGGGTGTGGCTGCAAAAACAAAATCGAACGGTCACGAAAGGTCCTGGACCGAATAGGATGCCATTGAGAGGATGAAATGACGGAGGTACCCCTGCGGCCCTGCCTATCATCTTCCCCGCGAGCACCTCGCCCTCCCCCATCCACCGGTAGCACCTCTGCCTCCCCCTCCCCGGAGCCTCCGGCGGACTTCTGCTGCGGGCGCCCCTCCCCTGCGCCTCCCCGTCACAGAGCCAGGCGCGTCGACGGCGGACCAGCTCCCGCGGCGTCCCGGCCAAGCGTGGTTGCTTGGGAGGCGGAGCCGCGGCCGCCGGTGCGTGCAGGGGAGGCCGGACCGCTGCGGCCGGCACGGGGAGGCGGGGCCGGCAGCGCAGGCGCGGGGAGGCCGGGCCGCCGCGCAGGCACGGGGCTGCGGCCGCCGTCGTGGGCACGGGGAGACGGGGCCGCCGCGCAGGCTCGAGTGGAGCAGAGGGTGGCCGCCGTCGCCGGAGGTGACGAGGAGCAGGAGATGGGAAAGAGCAGGGGTATATTGGTCCTGTTTATGGGATATATCGGATGCAATTACCGTACACTCTTACTATGATTTTTTTTTTAATTTTAAAAAAAATCATGACTGTATATCTCAGCTTGTCCCATCTATATATATATATAAATTTATAGTTAAATTTATTTTAATCTAGCAGCACTGTTTGTTAGAAATTTGTCATTTTCGTAACGGTCAGAGTAGAATGAATTTAATCATAAATTTTTATATATATAGATGGGATACGCTGAGATATACATTTATGATTTTTTTTTAGAATTTTTTAAATTTTTTTTAATAAGATTGTATGATGACTTGCACCGTAAAGTTAATTACACCGGATATAGCGTTTTAGGTCCTGACGGAACTCTAGCGTGTGTACCCAGTTCAGTCACGAAGCTTTTTGGCGATGGCAAAGTGGGCGCCACTTTTGACCATGGAGAGTGGACAGTGTGCGGCGGCGGCGAGAGGAGACGAAGCAGAACGATGCAGGCGGTGGCACGGGCCGCCCGTGGGCTCGCGGCGGCTTCGGGGCCGTCGGTGATGGAGGCGGGGAACCGCTGGCAGTTGCAGCAGTCCAGGGGCATCGTGGTGTAGGTAAGGGACGGGAACCTGGAGCTGGCACTGTCGCTCATGGAGCGCAAGATACGGTCCAGCGGCATGGAGCGCCTCATCCGGGCGCGCACCCACCACCACGTGAAGGACTCGGAGAAGCGCGTGCTTGCGCGCAAGGCGCTGATGCAGCGCGTCCGGTCCCAGGAACTCGGCAAGAAGCTCCGCCAGATCCTCATCAAGAAGATCAGGTCAGGGCCACCCTCCCTATCTCCACCACCACTTGCTCCTGCTAACATTACCGCACCTTCCTGCGTGCTTGTGCTTTCCATGTCCTGCCGGTTGCTTTACTGATGTTTAGTATGTTCCTGTGACAAATCGTAGAGGCTTTGGTTTGTGATGGTCAAGTGCTCGACGAAATGTCTGACGGAGTCTTAGTTGCTAAGCTAGAGTGAAATTAAGTCGGTTTGCAAATTAGGGTGACTGCACACACAGATTTACAAATTTGAGGTGCTCATAGCCAACAGTGGGCAAAATACTTAGCGTATGACCCACAAGTGTTGATCCAGTAGGGAACATGAAGGGAAGAATCTAACTGCTTGCTTTAGCTCCTTGTGACTACCAAAGTAATCCATAAGTTGTACATTACTTGATCCAAAATTAACTACATACATTCACCTGAAGTGTTATATTAATTCTAAAGACTGCTCTTCCTTTTTTTTTATCACAGAATCTGTCTTGTGATATGTCTGATGATGAATTCTTTTGTTTGGTGCTTCAATACATTTGTGTAGAATATTGCCTTTCCTGATGAAGTGTATGCAGCATATCTCCCTGTACACAGCCTGTATATATTACCCTGCAAGTCGCATGGCACATGTACCATCTAAGTTATGCCAGGCAGTTGCTAGCACTATTCGTTTGCCATATTTCAATAAGTATGTGCCAAAAAGAAATAAGAAAAAATATTTTTATATCGACCATCTTAAATCTTAACAATAACCAATATAGGTTGGTGGCATACTGGCAGTGTCAGAAAATTATTATCGGAACCAATTTCCACCATCAACTGATGAATATGTTTGTGCCTCTGTTAATACATCATATAGTGACTTTAGCTGCTGCATGATCATTTACTGCTTGTGGCCATGGGATGGTAATTATGAGTGGTCCAAAAACGAATACTTTGCTTCGATGGTGACTTCATGAATGTTTTTTTTACATCCACAATCATCAACACCCCAGTATTTTTTAATCAATTGTTATAGGTAAATTTCAGAAAACCCCAGGCTTTGTGTTATTCTTGTATAAACTGTGAAATATTTTGGCTTATGGTATGTAACATCAGGTTCTATGGCTACGTTGTTTCACAAAAAAACACCCTAACAAAATCTCACCACGGCTAGTTGATGAAGTGGAAACTGCAGACATCATTGGCATGCCAATTCACTTGAGAATTTGTTATAGGTCAAGAGATTTTCAAACATTTTTGTGGAGTTTTTTTTTTTTTGAAATTTACTCAATATAAAAATTGCCTTTGTAGTCCAAATAGAAAGGTTCTCATTGAGTTTACTAGTTGCCGATAGCTGAGAATCCAAGGGCGGCTAAAATGGCCAGCATTGAAATGTAGAATAGCATCCCTGACTTGTATATTTTGTATTCATGGATAATGGGATAGTAATATACAAGTGAAGCCTCACAACCAAGGATAGCAAGTTGCGTTACAAGTTCAGTATAGCAATAGCATTTCTTCATTCAACTCTGGGCTGTGATCATAGTTGTGGTCTCATATTTGATGAGTTACCATGGAAAGTTGATTACGACTATGTTGACACATTCGCATCCATTCAAGTTTCATGTCTGAGAATGTCATGCAAATAGTCACTGTTGGTGATATACCGATACAACACCAATCATTTGGTATTATGTTGCTGTATGACTTCTATTTAACTATTTCCCCTTTGGCAAACAATATGTTTTTATGCTGTGTACAATCTTTGAAGTAGAAATAGGCAGTTGTTGTTTAGTTGTTCATTGTTGGTGCATGAACGCCTGTCTTGCTCATTGGGAAATTGTTGCTCTGTGCAGGGGCCAGTGAGGGCATATCTCAGCGAGCAGCACATCGACAGTTTATGGGTAGCATTTTTGTATGGGTGCTCCTTGTTGAACATGTAATGTGCCAATGATGGATCTACATCGCGTAGCTGGATGATAACAACTGAACCACGACTGTAACAAGGGCGGAGCCAGCCCTGTTTGGTGCTGTCCCTGGACAGCGATGGACTTTTGCTTTTTCCGTTGTAATTTTCTCTTTTTTATATGAAGATGGTGCGTGGTGTACTAGTAGCGACATCAATGGATTTTGAAGCTAGATCCACTACTGACTGTAAGAAAAAAAAAACCTTTGCTGCATTGTTGCGTCAAGAACAGATTAATGGTAAAACTATTGATTTTTTTTAATTTTACAACTTAGTATCTGCTTCAGCCATGGTACACAAGACATGATTCATGCTTGTATAAGTGTATAACCTTCGGAAGAGACAAACTTCAGCCTGTCTCAGATAAAAGAGCACGGCACATATAAGGACTAGTACGTTTATTATTTACGGTTGCAGATGATCTTGGACAGCCACTTCACCGTGTGCCATGAAGGGCCATTCAACGCAACGAAGGCGTCTGAAGGATTTCAATTCTCAAGCGACAGCTTAAAGAAATTCCACGTCAGTGGCGACCTCTAGCACAGAGTGTTCGGGTTTTGGCTGCCGGGTTGAGCATGTGGTGCCGGGAAAACAGAGGTCGGAGAGACGATTAGACTAGGAGAGGTGGATGGCCTCCCAATGTCTAAACTCTTGTTGATTTTCTTAAAGTCCATTTTTCAAAATTCTATATGCAATTGTCTGATTTAGACCCAGTAATTCATAACTACTATATTTCAGTTCTAAATTACTGGTTGTTTAACTTTTTTACATTAACTTTGACTATTCATTTTATTTCAAATGTATAATTGTTTTTCATTGTGGTTTAGTTTTTCATATCATTTAAGGATGACTTGGAATTATTAATAAGTTTTTCGTTAAGATGAATGGCCAAACTTTATAAATTGAAACGGAAAGAGAGTGATAATTAAAATGGAGTCTTTTTCTTCTGCGGTCCTACGTCCTATGCTACGACTACGAGTACCTTGGCAGGATGACACCAGCCACCAGGCCTTCCACACGACGAAAGTTTCATGAAAATTGCAGGAGGACAACATACAATACGACGAGCAGGCGGCCCCAGAAAATCTACAGACTATGCCACTATGGGCCATCACCGCCATGATGAAGATACAAGATGCACCCTAAACAAATAGGAGTACTTTTCCGGGTCACTTCCCAGTCCAGGCCCAACCAACCTTTGCGGGCGGTTGCGGTGATCGCCGACGCCGACTAGGGGAAGAACCGATGGAGGCGGCGGCGAGCGCGAAGCCGAGGCGGGAGCCGCCTCCCATCCCTCCCCACTACGTCAGCCTCCGGAAGCTTCAGGAGCTCCGCCTCAAGGAGCAGGAGGAGAAGCGGCGGCGGGAAGAGGAGGAGGCGGCGGCCAAGCGGGAGGCTGAGGCTGCGGCCGCGGCTGCCGCGATTAAGCGGGATGCGGCGCTGAAGGAGGCGGCGAAGGGCCGTGCCGTCCCGTGGGAGGCCCCCGACGGGGCCAAGGAGAGGCACCGCGGGGGGCAGGGGCACCAGTGGGTGCCCTCGGCGCATCGGGCTCCGGCCGCGACACCGCGGCCGACGCCGACGTGCGGGGAAGTTGCGGCCGTGGATAGGGGACGCGCGGTAGGAGGCGGCCGTGGGAAGAAGGGCAAGGGGAAGGCCTCCCCGTGCCATACTACTGTGGATGAGACAGGTAAAGTGGGCGAGGCAGCTCCTGCATCATCGAACGCCGGCAAGCCGGAGGACAAGAGCAAACCGAAGGCCAAGGGGAAGGCCTCGGGTGATCAGACCGCACAATCGAGATCGAGTGGCGGGCGCCGGCGGCAGGTGGTGGAGGTTCGGGCCGTGGCCGAACTGAACCCACGGGATGTGAGGAAGTGGGCTGAGCCCCGGCGGCGTGACCGGGGCATTGAAGCTGCAGAGCAGCACGGGCGTGTGTGGGTGCCTAAGGCGGCGGCGGCGACTGGATCGTCCGCCGGCGCCGGGCTCTGAAATTGCTGGAATAGACGAATAATTTGGTTGCGATTGAGATCGCTTGGAATTTGTGGGGCAAACTGCGCTTTTGTAAACACTTGACTAGTGCATGGGTGATCTGGGGAAAGAGAATCGATGCCATGGCATATGTGCTCTCTTTAAAATTGGGAATTTGGGATGAATGAATCTGAAGCAAAGATGATGTCTGAATTATTGCAAAATCTCCCCTTTGGCTGATTGAAATACCATCCTAGTCTCCTAGGAACTACATTAGTTTATCAATCCAGAAGGCTTTCTAAGCAAATCAAAACATCAAAACTCCCTCCCAACTGCTTGATAGGGGATATAACGCATGGTTCTACTGCCTTGAATTGATCTTCACCTTCTGATTTCCGCTAGCTACATGCCTACATAGAACATCATCATCTCCCTCGCGCATCCTAATGCGAGGGGAAGTACCTGCTCAATCCATAAGGAAGAGCATAGAATTCCTCGCTCCTGGTGTCGTTCTTGTTGGATTTGAACTTCTCCCACCAGTGCCAACCCCTGTCCTTCCTCACTTGAGCTTCCCAGTAGAGGTGGGCGCAGTCCAGTATGTAGGCCAGTATGGCAGCCACCGTCGCCGGTGAGGAGAAGATCACATTGACCATCACATTGAACTGCGATGCCATGGGTAGGAAGTTATCAGATTATGAAAAGGAATTTATTTGTCACGGCTGTGTTAAGTGCGCATACCACAACTGAATGGGTGTGAACTGGCCCAAAGCCAAAGAACATCTCGTAGATCCGGAAGTACTGTGGGATGGACAGTCCCATGAACAAGGAGACGCTGAGTATGAACTTTGTTCTCAGGGTGTTGAGGTTGCAGTACTGAAGGAGGCAGAGGCCTGCACCAACTGTGTCAACAGAAAGCAAGTTCAGATCAGCAAAAGATGATTTGAAAACTCCAGAATCCATACTATGATGGGGTGACCATAAGTCTAACCTGAATATGCAAAGAGAACACAGTAGAGTGCAGAGAAAAGTGGCAATGGAATAGATGCAAGAAGTGCCCCAAATTTCCCTGTTCATTTGCAGGTCATATCAGTATGGTGAAATAACTAGCTATGAAATGTTGAATGCTGTAAGTGCTACAATTTTCAGATAATGAGAGATCGGGGCCTAAATATGTGATATATGGTCACAATTTTCTAGCTAGAAGTCCAGATACTTTAATGACTAACTTCAGAAAATTTCTAAGAGCTGGAGCTATCTCAAACAGATATTGCAAACTCTAAGCATAGCATTTTCAAAAAGCGGTTACTCGGAAGTCTGAACTTATTAACATCTTGAGAAATTCCTCTCTTCTTATTAGTATTTCCGTTTGTTTTAAAACTATGTCTCGCCCATAGTTTGGAGAGAAGAAAAATTCTTATTGGTTGCTTCTTTGAATTTTGTTCAGTGATCAAAGCAGACCAACCATTTTCATCTGACCAAACGGGAGAGGAAGTAATACAAGCAAGCTAAATACAAACAAATTATCTATTGCCTGACTCAGTAACAAAATCGTAGCTACCGCCTACAAATAATCTCGAAGCGAACTTGAAGATGAGAATAGAACATGCCATTCAAAATGTTCTGTAGCACTACTATTTTACAGAATCCATAAACGAGCTGCGAGCGTGAATAAGAAGCCCGTATCCTATTCATACAAGAAAGATACTATACTAGTACCGTATCTATCTCATACTGTATTATCTATTCTTCTCTGAAAATATACTTGCTCTTTATTCAGTTGAGATACTTAATCAGTTTGGTCTACTCAAACTAAACAAAATCATTAGCCTTGTAACTGTTGTTTGACATCCAATCATCGAAATCTTTTTTTTTTTTTTTTTTGGGGGGGGGGGGGGTTCTAGATGCACTTATAGTTCTATGTGTTTGCAGATTAATTAAATTTGAATCACCAACATCATCGTAGAAATAAGCAAGTAATTATTGGTGGTGTTACAGTATCATTTAAGAACTATTTGGTAGAGGCGTAGAGCTACCCGAGTAAGTTTAAATGATAAATCCAGAAGGAGCTCTATATATCAAACAATAATTTTGCATAAAACTGACTAAAGAGGGTTGTACTACGGTACACAAATTACCTTCTAGGAGGTAAGACTTCAAACAAATCTTAACCATTGAATTAAGATAGAATAAAATAATTAATATAATTGATTAATTGGGAGAAATTGAAAAAAAAAAACTCAGATCCGCTTATTCCTCTCCCCCACGCCGAACCCACGAGCCACGACGCCCTTGACGGTTCGTACGTCGCCTCGTCCTCCCTCTACCCTCGGCGTGAGATCCGCGGCTTGTTACGACCGCCGCCTCCAGCTTCACGCCAAGTCGCCGACCGCTGCGAGCTGCCTCCAGCCGCTTCTGTCATCCACGTGATCCATCCCTGCAGGCTTTTGTGTCCAATCCGCCTGATCCATCACTGCAGTCGAACCGATCGGCATAGAGTTCGTTTCCATCAAAATTAATCGATGATTCGCCGCGCGGAGATCACCCTGCTCTACCGTGGGGGTCAATCTAGCTTGTTCACATTCAGTACAGAAGAAGATCCAAGCCGGCCACATCCATTATAGTTAATTTATTTATCCCGATCGTTTTGATATTACATTAAATAAATAATTTCGGTCACGTCTCCATCAAACATCACGTTCAGTGCAAGGGAAGACCACGTTTCTGTCCAAGCCGCCACGTCTGGTAGTCAGTTGACGTAAATTATCGATCATTATCCTAATCGTTTTGATATTAGTTTTAAATTATTTTTAGGTATTATTTCCTAAGAGGTAATACCTCATTTAAACCACCTATATCTAACAGAATAGACAGTCCACAATTGTTTCAGTGTACCGTAGCAATTGCCGACTAAAGATTCTCAAGAATGAACTAAAGTAGGAGTCTAACAAATCTAATTTCTCCCTGACCCCACTTCCCACATAAAATTAGTAGGAACTCTACCAAACTATCCCTAAACAACCAAGGCAGTACCTAGCTAGGGGCGGATTTACTGTAAATTGTCAAAGGCCAGCAATCAAAAACAGAACCATCCATCTTTCTCTGACCAAAATAGGATTGTATGCTGCATGACTTAACAGCAAAATCGTAGTCGGCGTTTACATACAAATCTTGAAGTGAACCTGATGAAGATGAGAATTGGACAAGTCATTCAACAAAATGCTCGCTTTACAAATCCAGCTATAACGAAGGGACCCCGGGCGTGAGGTAGTTGGCTTTTGTTGTTAATAGGCTTAGTGAGTTAATTATTTTCAAAATTTATTAGTTAATATATTGTCTATTTTGTAAATGCCATATTTGTATACGGCTGGGGTGTTCATTTCCGCGTTTCGGAGGCCAGAGCCCAACGCAGTTTCCACAAGAACCCTTCCACGCGCTTGATTCTTTGAATGATATGAAGGCCGCTAAGGCGCGGTCTAGAGACAAACTGTTTGCGTTCAAGAAACGCACTTGTGAACTGAAACTATGAACCATTGCAAGCCTATGGAGAGTGATGTATTGATCAACGTGAAACTAGCGGACAAGGATCAATCGATCTGGACGTGGAAAGAGAGAGAGCAAAGGTGCGTAGCCAACTGCAGCACTCCACTGGCCCAACTGACGTGTGTTTCCTGGCTCCTCGATGCCTGTGTGCAGACGATTCTTAGCAGCCGGTACGGTGTGTGGCGCGCCTTGACGAAGCACAGTGCAACAACTTTTATACAGCTTAAATTTTTTCTCTAAACCACAATGTCCAAATAAATTACTACTGCTATTTCGTTCCTTTCACGAGGGATACAAACGATTGAGGTTGGGCGCCATGTTTATCGATCGCTCAGCATATGTTCAGAGTCTAGTATTCTCCATCTTTCAGTTACCAGTATATATATCCAGAAGCAGATCTAAATATGACCTAAAAGATTTCACATTGCAATGGAATATTCAATGTAGGTTAACGCCAAAAGTCTCAAAGAACCAATCTATTAATTGTCCTCATATATATCCAAGAAGAAACATTTCCGGTCCATGTTAGGCTAAGAGAAAAGATCACCGAAGTGTTTCTATATGGTATCATCATTTTACTGTCTGTGGCTGACGAGTCTCCGGCCGAGCCCTGCATGTATACACCCTATATAAAGGGCCCACGGCTCCATGGTTACTCAACAATCCATCCCTCGGTAGCCACTACAACTAGGAGCTCTCAACAGCACATTAGCTGATTACTTCTTGCTTGGCCCTAGCTAGTTGATTAGCGATACAATGGAGTGCTCCAAAGCCCTAGCTCCATTGCTCACCATGCTGGTGCTGGCACCTCTCCTCGTCACGGCCACCGATCCAGACCCTCTCCAGGACTTCTGTGTCGCCGACCTGGACAGCGAGATATCAGTGAACGGCTACCCATGCCAGCCGACATGGTCGGCCGGCAACGAGTTCCTCTTCTCGTCGAAGGTTGTCACGGGAGGCGATCCGACGGACAGCCCCAACGGCTCCATTGTCACGGAGATGGATGTGTCCGAGTGGCCCGGCGTGAACACGCTCGGCGTGTCCATGAACCGCGTCGACTTCGCCCCCGGCGGCACCAACCCGCCGCACGTCCACCCGCGCGCCACCGAGGTGGGGCTCGTGACCAGCGGCGAGCTCCTTGTCGGCGTCCTCGGAAGCCTTGACTCCGGGAACAGGTACTACTCCAAGGTGCTCCGCGCCGGGGAGACCTTCGTCATCCCGCGGGGGCTCATGCACTTCCAGTTCAACGTCGGCGAGGAGGAGGCCACCATGTTCGTGTCGTTCAACAGCCAGAACCCCGGCATCGTCTTTGTGCCCCTGACATTGTTCGGGTCCTCTCCGCCGATCCCGACGCCGGTGCTCTCCAGAGCACTCCGGGTGGATGCCGATGTCGTGGATCTCCTCAAGTCCAAGTTCGCCTGTGGGGTTTGAGATCCAGATGCTAGCGCACTGATGATGTGGCTTCCTGGATTTCGTGCTCCTTATCAATGGATGACGGTCAGAATAATGTCTATGTCAAAGCACGCAGCTATAGTGATTAAGCTGTATAGTTAGAAGGTGTGTGGTATTTAAGATGGAATAAGTTATTGCCTCGATATTCACTATCAAGTCGGGGAACTAAAATGTATTTGCTCGTTTTTCATGTGTGAAATGAAAGTATATGTCTTTTCCGATATTTGGTTAAAATGTTAATAAATGATTATTAATTTTTATGGTGGAATTTGCCCAATGATTGATTTTAGGTAAAGAAAGTGGCACAACCTTTGTCAAACAGTCTTATATTTGACCAACCATATACTAAAGAATACTCCCTCCGTCCCTAAAAGCAAATCATTCTAGTTTTGTTTTTAGTCAAACTTTCTAAAATTTAACCAAAGTTGTATAAAAAGTATAATTATTTATAATATCAAATGAGCATTGTTAGATCCCTTGTCACATATTTTCGTGAGGCACCTATTTAGTGTCATGTATGTCAATACTTTTATCTATAAATCTTGTCAAACTTTAAAATATTGATTTAGAACAAAACTAGAATATCTTTTTTTTTCTAGAACAAAGGGAGTATCAACAATCATATGGTGTCAAATAAGTATCCACTACTTGAAGTGGGCTGAGCAATCGGAGCATAGAGCAACAGTGTCTCGACAGTTGGGCTCTATCTATATCTTGGACTCTCGGTCTGTTGGGTTATTACCAACCCTGCTTGATGTGAGACACGCTGGAAACCGAATGGATGAATGGATGTGGCCCATCTTTTCGTTCTTTTTTCCCAACTGAAACGGAATTGAAGCCGGTGCTATGCTAGGAATCCTGATTTAAATAAATAATATATATCCAAACTTTGTTCCGCACAGCTCCAGATTATTCCAGCCCAAGCTGGAATTAACGTTGTCTGGTGTTCACTAAAAATCTAGAAAGTTTCCGTGTTTGAACCTGAATTTGCTACGTATATAATCAAATTTCGATAGATATATAGAAAATTATCCAACAATTTGATACTCCGAAGTCCGAGCTTATTAGCATGTCTTCCCTTCTCATTACTTTTGTTTTTCTTAAAAGTGTGTCTTGCCAGTATCCTGACGGAAGCAAAATTGTTATTGGTTAATGTTTGGATTTTATTTGTTCATCGATCAAAGCAGAACCATTGAACCAGACGTTTTTTATCAGATCAAAAGGGAGAGAGGCTAGTAATACAACAAGCTAGCTAAACAAAACAAATATCTACTGCCTGACTTAACAACAAAATCGTAGTGAACTTGATGATGAGAATCCTATTATTGGACAAGTTATTCATTCAAAATGTTCTGGGGTATTTTTTTAAAAAAATCCAGCAATAATGAAGGACCTCCGTGCGTGAGGTAAGAGCTACATATAATATATAAAACGTATGCATCCACAATTCCACATATGCATACATGCACTAATATCTGTTTGATATGATCCACTGTTCTTTCTATTTTGTGAGTTACCTTCAACGTTATATTAGCAAATATTTTGTGATCATTATATATTAGTATGGTGAGTGATATTTATATTTAGGGAAAAGTCCATTTTACGACCTCAAACTATCACGGTTGTCCGATTTTCATCCTCCAACTACGAAACCGGGTAACCTAGGTCTTCAAACTGACCAAACCGGGCAAAATACCCCATTAAGACCTGTTGAGAGCGGTATTGGATGGTAGTTTTCTGTTTTAAAATAATAAAACCATATATAATCTCTAAAAATTCATAATTAATTCATTTTAAATTTTTAAAATATGAAACTTATATTGGTTTTTTTCTAAAAATATATTCTATCTATAGATGCTTTGTTTGAAGATATTTGGAACCAATTGGTTCCTATTTATAATGTTATACTTAGAGAAATTAATTTAGATGTATGAATATAATACTAATCCAAATATCTTAAAATTGAGCACTACTTGATTGGAAATATTTTTAGAAAAGATTTGGTATATTTTTCACATTTGTTTGATTTAAAATAAATTAATTATGAATTTATAGAGTTTAAACAATGTTTTATTATTTTCAAAAATAGAAAATCACCCTCCAATACCGCTTTAACTGGGTCGAGGGGGTATTTCACCCGGTTTGGTTAGTTTGAGTGGCTAGGTATCCGGTTTTGTAGTTGGAGGATGAAAATCCTACCGATGATAGTTTAAAGTTGTCTAAGGGGCTTTTCCCTTATATTCATGATGAACATGAAATTAACCAGCGAGGATCTGCACGTGGAACAAGAGGACAAAGGTACGTAGCCAACTGCAGTACTCCGCTGGCCATGTGACGGAGCCGTGTTTCCCATTCAGACATATTCCCGTTCTTTAATTAGCAGCCGGTATGGCGCCTTGACCAAGCACAGTGCAATATAACAACTTTTATTATACACCTTACATTTCTGAAAAAAAAAAAATCATGTCAGGCCGAGTTCAATCTCCAAATAAATTGTTTATAGTTCCTCTTTTACGAGGGCAATTATATAATAATAAATAAATAGTTTAGTTTACCCCCATGTTTAGCAGTCTAGCTACCATGTATGTTCAGGGTCCATGCCATGGTTTTTTCTTTCAGTTATCATGTTACTAGGAGTATCTCAGCATTCAATTCAGTAGTACATCTAAATATGACTATTGTAAAAAAAAAAAGATCTAAATATGACTCAAAAGATGTCATTGCAAATTTGCAATGGAACAATTGTGATTTATCCATGTGTGACGACAAAAATCGCAAAGATCCAATAATGCCCATTCTTCATGTCCGGGAAGAATCGTTTCCTGTCCATGTTAGGCTAAGAAATCATCAGGTGAAGTGTTTCCAGAAGAAAAAAAGAGTGATGAAGTGACATAAATTATACGGCTGACGAAGACACGAGTCTCCGAGCCCATCTATATAAAGGGCTCCATGGCTCGCCTCAACAAACCATCCCTCGCTACTACAACAAGGAGCTCTCAACGGCACATTAGCCGATTACTTGTTGGCCCTCGTTATTGGTTAGCGATACAATGGAGTGCTCGAAAACCCTAGCATCATTGTTCGCCATGCTGGTGCTGGCACCTCTCCTCGTCATGGCCACCGACCCAGACCCTCTCCGAGACTTCTGTGTCGCCGACCTCAACGGCAAGACATCAGTGAACGGCTACCCATGCCAGCCGTCCTCGTCGGCCGGCGACGAGTTTCTCTTCTCCGCCAAGATCGCCACGGGAGGCGACCCGTTGGCCAACCCGAACGGCTCCAATGTCACGGAGCTGGACGTGTCCGAGTGGCCCGGCGTGAACACGCTCGGCGTGTCCATGAACCGCGTCGACTTCGCGCCCGGCGGCACCAACCCGCCGCACGTCCACCCGCGCGCCACCGAGGTGGGGATGGTGACCCGCGGCGAGCTCCTGGTGGGCATCATCGGCAGCCTCGACACCGGGAACAGGTACTACTCCAAGGTGGTGCGCGCCGGCGAGACCTTCGTGATCCCGCGGGGGCTCATGCACTTCCAGTTCAACGTCGGCAAGGAGGAGGCCACCATGGTGGTGTCGTTCAACAGCCAGAACCCCGGCATCATCTTCGTGCCACTGACACTGTTCGGGTCCTCTCCGCCGATCCCGACGCCGGTGCTTGTCAAGGCGCTCCGGGTGGACGCCGATGTCGTGGAACTCCTCAAGTCCAAGTTTGCCGGTGGGTATTGAGAGCCCGCCGCTGGTGCACCGATGAATCGATGATGGCTTCACAGATTTCTCCTGGGAGACGATCAGCAACAAATTAATGTGATACGGTGATATGCCGGGAAAATAATGCAGCTATATATATATAATGAATAAGTTGGGGTTAATAAGTTGTGATAATTAACATGGAGTTGTTGCCTGATATGATATTCACTACGACCTAGTCAGGGAACTATAATGTATTTGCTCGTGATAATTGAGTTTTTTTATATTTAATGGAACTTGCCATGTGTGTAAACATGAATGAGCAGTTTTAAAACAAAAGGGTAGGAACATTATTGGAAGCATAAATGATCTCATGTAAAAATAAAACATGCACATATGTACATGTGTATACACTGCTAATTAACAGGTTACAGCGTAGTTAAAACAAACTAATTCAATTCATCCGAGAACAATTACTAGAATTGCTTTGATCGATCCATTTTCATTTGAAGGATTCCTATCCTTGCTAAGGCCTAAGGAACAATGAATTGGAGCTATGTGTCCATTTTCATCTAGTAGTGTTTGAGGTCCAATTTAATTCATCAATGGCAATAGCAAGGCCGGATATATATGTTTGTTTCAGCTTATCTTGACCCTTAGGGTAGGATTTTACTAGCATACTACCTTCTTACCATAAGGTACGGAAACAGTTCCTGAGAACCAAATGAGGCCGCCTGATATAGTTTTTAAGGTGACAATGAGTGTTAAAAGAGCCTTTTTATTTGGAAACCCAACATATTTCTTCTCAGTCCAGCCCCTAAAGAGCTGTTGAACTAAACACAATTAAACTTGTAGCAAAACAAGAAGCATAGTCTGACATCATGAAGCATAGTCTGACGTAAAAAACATCGCTTGAAATTAATGGTAGGTACCCATGCCGGTGATTTAATGGTTATGAACACAGAATTCTATTGAAAGGAACTAAAGTGGTGGGGGCCGGAACCTAAAATAAATGTTTTGAGTTATATTCGCTCCATCCTAATTTAGTATTCAAAATATTACAAAAAATAGAAACATCAATTCATAGTTAAAGTATATTATATACTAAAATAAAATATAATAAAAATAAATGATAATTGTGATATTTTTTTAATAAGACGAACCGGTCGAATTTAGTGTCAAAAATCACACGACTTATATATTAGGACGGAGGAAGTACACCAGGAACTTTCGGTTCCTTCCAAGCACCCTGTAGTTACAGTATTTCTTGCACGCTTTCTTCAATTTAAAATGGACTCCTCTCGGTAGTTTGGAGCAAACAAATTTCCATTTATGGTTACTTGTTTGAATTCTGTTCATTGGACCAAAACAAAGCCAGCCATTTTTTTTTCTAAACGAACGGGAACAAAACACTATGCCTGTCCCCTGCTTGTCTCCCTGGCTCACCAACCAAATCGTAGCCGCCGCCTACAAATCTTGAACCAAACTGGACTGTGAGTTTTGGACTGTCATTCTGAAGGCCCATCTACTGATCTTGTGTTCTCTAAAAAATAAATCCAAAAATAACGATGGACCTCCGGGCGTGAGGAACGGTAAGAACTAAGAACTGCATTTGGAAAGTTTCTGTTCTGTAATCCACACTATTTAAAAGATAATCTGAACTGTTCATGCTGTCCGTAAGGTTTGAATGGAGAGTGCATATCATGACCCATCAACGGTAGTAGCTGGCGAGAATAGAATCTCCACGTGGAGCAAAAGCAGAGTTGCGTTGCCAACGGCACTACTCCAGTCCCCACTCCCCAGTAGTCCAGGGACGGGTTCTGTGCTAGCAGCTCGATCCTCTCCAGTCTTCACTCTTCCTTGTCTGTCTGCACGCACAAAGATAGGAGTATACATACACCCGTTCCTTAGCAGCCGGTATGGCCTTTTGACTACTGTGCTGACACGGGGCCTAACTACTGTGCTGACACGGGGCCTAGCTATCGAGCTCAAATCCATTTGTCTCTCTGAACGATTTTTTAGCGCAAAAAAAATGTCCATTTAATTGTGTATTAGTTCAATGATATATCTAGGGTTTAACTAACCACCGTTCTGTTGGTGTGTTGGCCTCTAAAACGATGGCTTCAAAGATGATACAGAGATTGGCTTTCACGTACGGATATCTCGAGATACGATTATACGAAACGGGTGACAGGCTCAGCTTCTCTGCCGTGCTCGAGGAAAGTCACGAAGCACAGCAACTCGCGTCTAGGTGCACAGTGCAAGGTAACGTAAATCACCGCAGCAAGGTGCTGTTCACCCGAGCCACAGTTCATCGCGTACTGTTTGTCAGTGAGTGTAGCATGTCACCGTGCTGATTCATCTGGTCCGTCTTTGAACGGACGGTTGGTATGCATAAAAAATTACAAGAAACGGTGTTTCCAGAGCCTGTTAAATGATTTTGTTTTCAGTTATAAAGTATATATGATCAAGCAGCCGTATAAGAAAAATAGATTAATACTTGCTAACGCATTGTAAGTTGTAACTACGTACTACTACTACTAGTAGCCAGATATTCTTGGTTCACGCGATGCCATGTCAGCAACTGAAGGCCGGAGCGCACGGTGCCCCAGGCAGGGAATACCTTTCCGACGGAAAACCGCCGGTTTTCCGGAAAATTTCCCGTTTCCGGACGACTACGGAAAGTGGAAAACCGGATTTTTCCGGCGGATTCCGTTTCCAAATTCAAAAATTTAAAAATTTTTATAAAAAATTACTAAAAAAATCTGAAAAAAATATGATAAAAAACTAGATGTTTTTCTGAGCCATTAGCACTTGAAATCGTTCAAATCCAAGTTGATTTGGTTGGTTAAATTGATGAATTGGGTTCGGATCCGTTAAGATCCTAAAACCCGTTATGTCGAGGGAGACTTATCCACTCCACCGACGGAGCCGAATCGCACCAGAGCCTTTCACCCGACGCTTTCCTCTCTCCTGCGCTCTTCCCCTGCGCTCCCTCGACGATCCGCCGCCGCCGCCGCCACATTCCGCCGCGGGGAGGCGGGATTCTGCATTCTCTTGTAGGCTTCATGCGTACTTTGGACTTATTTAGATCGACAAGCCCATTCATTATGTTGTAATAATTTTAATGGACTTTGGACTACGTATGAGTGCACTTTGGACATAAATTATGTGTTAAATGTTGTGTTTCTAATTGTTTGGTGGAGTTTCATATATTCTATCTACTATGAACTGTCAACGTACACATAATCAGATAAAACTCTGCCAAATTTTCTAATTTTTACATATGCACATAAATTTTCTAGCTTTTTTCCATCGTTTTCTTCATTTTCCGGTCAAAATCCACGGTTTTCCGACGGAATTTTCCGGTTTTCCGACGGAATTTTCCGGTTTTCCGGCCGGGAAACTTCGGAATTCCTTTTTGAATTTGAATTGTGCTACCGGTCGATTTTTGCGGTAAGTGGCGGAAAACCGGCCGATTTTCCGTTTCCGGAGCTGTCCGGGATTTGGGAAAAAATCGGAAAGGTAATCCCTGGCCCCAGGCCCGCGCCGTACGCGCCAGTTGCCACTCCGGCGAGCCGCGCATGAAGTGCCGCCACGAAGCAGATCAGGAGGCGCTTCTTGTCAGCTCGAACACAAAGACCACCCCTTCCGCCTTCCGGCTCCGGCAACCCTTGGTTGGTTGATGCAATTTGGGTGGACCGGCCATGAAACCGTACCAGACGGAGGTAGAAGACCAAAGGGAAGGGACATCTGGCTCCGGAGTGAGGCAGCGCTCCCGGTGAGCTCGCCACTGGATCTTCTTCTTAGTCACGAAATTTGCAGAAGTCTCCTGGAACGGGCCGTGCCTGTGCGACGACCCGGATTAGGCTGAACCCAACCATTCCCTCATTTTTTATTTCTTATCACTATTCCAACTACTTTTCCATCTATGTACAGTGCCGCGCAGTGCGCTACAGTATATAGGGGAGGCCGGATGAGGGAGCCGCTGGCTCCAGCCTTACCGGATATTTACAGCAATACCTTGCTCAAATCCTATATATCTATACAGATGGAGGTCACTAAAACCATATCTCAACATACAAGTTATCCACATCATCATCCACTAAAAAGCCATGTCATCATTCATCAAGACACTCTATTAATATATTTTGCTGATATTCTGTGGCTAGTAGCATCCATCCATGCAACCATTTATCTTTTCGATCACTTCGCCATAAAATTCCTGCAAAATAAACACACAGATGATCAATCATTTAAAGGTCAATCTCTCTCATTTAAGATGAATAAACTATCAAGTATAATGTATTTAAAAAATAGTACATTCGAAAATAATGTGTTTAAAAAATATTGTCATACCAGATGATCAAAAATTTAAAATTCAATCTCTTTAAATTAAGATGAATAAGTTATTAAGTATAATGTGTTAAAAAAATATTGCCATACAATATACATTAGTATATTTTTACTTTCAAAGTCCACGTCATCGGTCCCCACAATGTGTCGATTAAGGTGAGTCATACTTTCCACATATTATTTATTTTTCAATTAGCCTAAGTTTCCTATTAATAAGGATTGTCAAATACCTGTTCAAGTCGCTCTCCTCTTCGGTTTACTGTACAACTACATATCTTTTTTTCTTTCACACATATATACACAGGTGAACCCATCGTGCTTTTGTCATTGCAATTCATTATGTAGCAAGTTGAAGTTACTCCCTACATCTCACATTCAGTGTATTAATGTTGCTACACTTTCTAAATGTAAGACTTCGAATTATATGAAGGTATTTGCATTTTTTACCCAAATAATTATGTAATATCCCCATATGCAGGATAACAGGAGATAAATTAAAGCATAGATACTCTGTGCAGCTCTTTGATTCACGTATTGTTAGAAAGCGCACCCAAAAGTAATAAATTGTCATCCTAGAGATGCGTTGCTCATGGCATAATAAAATATCCACTCCACAAATCATTTTAGTAGTTTTAGTTGTATAGATTTATTTAAATCTAAACTGTAAAAAAGCGAGTTTTCTAAAAATCTTTTTTATCTACAAAGGCATAGGTATACCCCTCACGCTGACCCTACTGTGTAGTTTGGAAAATGTTGAAAAATGGTAGAAAGGCCCAAAACCCATAGATGCAAAATGTTTCATCCACTTTTTCTCTTTATTTTCACCTCATTTTATACCCATACCCACCTGTTACTTTCCTTCTCTTGGTTTTAATGAGAAAGGAACGACGCTAATCAATCAGGACTCCTTCCTTTTAATTTTATTTTCTTTTTTTTCTTCCTATTATCTGTTTGATTATCTCACACCACGTGCATGTTGCACGTATATCTATACTAGTTATTGTTGGAGACTGAGTACTGACAAACCTATGGCATTTCTATTGTTCTATTTTCTCTGTTAAATGAATATTTGAATAAATACTATTTTAAAAAAAAAATTATTGAAATCACTGTTTAAATCCCGAAAAAATCACCTAGTATTTTCTTAATTGTCGTCCTCTCCCGCAGTCCCGCCTCCCTCCAAATATCAGTTTGACACGCACTAGCGCGTTCGTCCACTCGAATGTTAACAACCACCAGATGAATTACCAAATCACTCCAACTCTACACTCCAGCAAACTCAAGTACTGATGATATTTGGTACAATGTGAGATAGAGCTTGAGAAGGAATAGTAAGCAGGGCAGTAGAAACTACAGGATTAGCGAGGTCTAGAGATGGAAAAGCATCAAGAACACAAGGGGATCAGAGGAGGGAACTAGAGGAGACCCGAGAAGACGATGACTGCTCTGAATAATTGATGCTCCCTCCCGTCTGCTTCCCTGCTTCTTGTAGCATAAGCCATCACATAATTGGGCTGGGCCATGGACTACTGGGCCGGCAGTCCCTAACATTCCCCCCTTCTTAAATTTCGGCTTGCCCTCAAGCCGATGTTTACTTTTCCTCCAGGATCCCTGATGCTTCTCGAAAGATTATTCCACATAATAGAATTAGCTATCTAGAGAAGCTCTTGTGATCCTAACAGAAATGCAGCAGCGATGCACAAAGTCCTTCTGTCTCCTGCACTTGGATAGAATGAAAGTTGACACACCATTGACAGGTTGTAACACCAGGCATGTAGCAGAATTGAATCTTCTAACATGAGATCAACTGATGCTGGTGTTAACTGAATTTTCACTTCTAGAAATATATTCCTCATGTGGCACACATAGGAAGGACTGCTCTCCACCTTGACAGTAGATACACACTTGCCCAACCCAACCACTAAGGACAGAAACTCAAGCAGGAAACCACTTAGGACTGAAAATCCCATCCCATCCACCTGAATTGCAGTGCCATTCCACTGAAACTGGATTCTGAACAGAGTAATAGAAAATGCTACTATTCTATTTCCAATGCGTATATTTGCTTCCGTGCATGTCAACACTGCTTGAACAAATAGTTGTGAATGTGATAGCTGAAGGACGACACCCCATGAGTCAGCTGCAGCATCTTGATAGGAACTGAAGCTGAGAGTGCAGAGTGCCAATCTGAAAAGACTGATAGCACAAGCAAAAGCAACGCTCAACTGGTAGCACTTGCTCTGCAAAATTAGCCTCCAGGAAAATATCAACAATAGCACTCCTGTAGTACCAATAAATTCCTTCTTGTTGAAACCCAAATAGAATTTTCGACCTAGCTTTGTTACTGTAAGGTGGGCAAAAAGTGCAACCCCTAACTTTCTCCACCACAAGACACACCAATGAACCAGAACAAGTGGCAGTGGATATCGGAAAAATTGTTGCTTACTGTTGAGGACACTGAACTTACACCACTGCGCATTAACGGCCTCAAATGAGCATCTGGAACTATGAATAGAATTTATGGAAATTATGGATCCCTCCATTCTGATAACTCCATGTACAACTCCAGAGTCCCAAGGTAATTGTATCATCCTAGCTGAAATAATATTCCATGGCTCAACAAATAGGCTATCAGCCAGCACAATCTCATACCAGTGAGGTGGACTTGCTTTGCCATAAAAGCTAGAAATATTGATGTGCCATGCAAACAGGTACCATCTTTGGTGTAGCAGTGAACTAACAACAGTTGGGATGTCAGGGATTAATCCAAGAATTTCTTTACTGAAATCTGTGATCACATTAGGTTCTCTAAGACCACTACACTCTCGCTGTATTTCAGTGATGGAATGAACAAGCACTGCTAGGAGTTGCTGACCAAACTGGTGGCTATGAGCCAAGGAAAACTCAACCCATACAATAATGCACCACTGAATTTGAGCCTCGAAGGAAATAATATCCCAATCATGCAGCAACAGTACACAAGTAAAGCTAATACCAAAGATAGCAAGATTCCAAGGTTGGTACCCTCTCCTAATGGAATTTCTACAGGACATTGTTATCTTTTGCTCCAGAGCATCATCAGTCATAGCAATCACACATCGAAATAACCGCCCATCTAGATGTAACCATGGGGGCTTCCAAGGACAAGTGAAACACCAAACCATAAAATCTGCAGCCACAAGAAAGAAAAATGGCCATGGCAGTGGTCGCAAACTAGACATACCGCTCAATACCATCAATAACAGAGGCGGAGGCCATGGCTGTTGGAGAACTTGCTTAGCTGCAGTAGGTAACATGACAGGTATACTTGGCTTGAAAATTGAGAACATGGTGATATTAGGTTCAACCTGAACCAAGCAGTCCTCCGAAAAATCCACCATACCAACTATTGCGCAGGCTGAGCATGAAGTAGCAACTGACAAATCGTTGTTCTAGGAAAGCTTCTCACTGAAATTCCAGGTAACAACAATGCCATGGCTCTTGGGTGATTCCTCAAACACCAGGTGGGTGCATGTAGAGAGATGCACCTGTGGTGAAGAAAACGGCACATCAAGGCTTGGGGTCGAGATATTGAGAAGTGGAGGTGTTGGTGATGATGTTGGCACAGCCTTTTCTACAGATGCTGAGGTCGGGTGGCCAATGCTCATTCTCGGGCATTCTGTCGAACACTTGGAGGGCACATCGTCGTGGAGGTTAAGGTCAGCGTCCAGCGTTGGCGAGGAGGCTTGCGTGGAATCCTTGAGTGCTGGAACATCTGCGGACATGGCCTCCACAGGCATGGCTCCGTTGCTAGCGATGTCGACGGTGAGGTCCGATGTCGAAGATGTGGTGGGCGCCACGACGCAGGTGGCGACAGGAGCGGCGTGGGTGGCCGACGAAGACGCAACAGCAGGGCTGGCATCGTGGCCAATCTCCGGCACGGTGATGGATGTTGAGGTAGATGCCGTACGGGGCACCGAGCCGGTGGATGCCTCCCATCGCCGACGGGAAAACAACGTATCCAACTTCGCCTCTTGTGCGTCAAAGAGCTTGGAAATCTCCTCGAGAAGAAGCTTGGTGTCGAGACTCATGGCGCCTAGTGATGGGGATGCAAAGATCGAGTATCTCTGATACCAATTGTTAACAACCACCAGATGAATTACCAAATCACTCCAACTCTACACTCCAGCAAACTCAAGTACTGATGATATTTGGTACAATGTGAGATAGAGCTTGAGAAGGAATAGTAAGCAGGGCAGTAGAAACTACAGGATTAGCGAGGTCTAGAGATGGAAAAGCATCAAGAACACAAGGGGATCAGAGGAGGGAACTAGAGGAGGAGCAGACCCGAGAAGACGATGACTGCTCTGAATAATTGATGCTCCCTCCCGTCTGCTTCCCTGCTTCTTGTAGCATAAGCCATCACATAATTGGGCTGGGCCATGGACTACTGGGCCGGCAGTCCCTAACATCGAACGACAAGGCTAAGGCGCGCTCCGGCCAACATGGTGACGGCGCATGCTCGAGCTCGAACAGCAGGCGCGCTCAAAGTTTGAGCGTCATATGAATTACTAGCAAAGGGCTGACATATTCCCAAATAAAATTACAGTTAATCCACCAATAGATATCAGGCCTCCCATATCCACTCGGGGAGAGGCAACAGGGTTAAAAAAAATTGTGCTGTTTTTATTTGTCAAACCGATTTCTTGAGAGGAAATCCGTTGAATTACTAATCTACTTCGGTTATAATCGATCAACGCCAGCACAGACCAAATATTATTCCTAAATGCTAGTTTCCCACCGCGCAAGATTCCATGCCTCGGCACGCGCACTGCATCGCGCCATCCATTAATATCAAATGGTCACATCGTGAACCTAAATACTATCGTGAAGTCTCTGACGCCCCTGCATGGCTGCATCCACACGGACTGTGGGGCCCCGCCCATGTGCACCTCCCTGCCTAACTACCCAACGCATCTTCATTGCGCAACGAACATACTATATATCTAATTTAAAATCCGTTTTCACATTTGTGATGTCTGTAATTTTATCAACAAAACAAGATCAATATTGATTATTTTGGCATAAATTTTTCTCTCGGCATAAAATTGCTTATGGTAGAATTAAAAAATACCGGACTAGTCTATTAAAAATACCTAAACAATTTACTAAAAATGCTTATTCGCTTGAGTAAATTATTTAAATGATTGATATTGATACTGTAATGATAGATTGCAAAGTGTAAACAAGAGTATATATGTATTAAAAACATCGAAAGGAACACAAGTCTGAATAGGTGATTTTTTTACATTTCTGTCCATAGGCATTTTTAGCAAACCAACAAAGCATTTTATCAAACTGAGACTAGTATTTTTCCATTAACTTGTAGGCAATTTATATCTATTCAGAAATTATTGTTGGAACATATGCAAGTGATATCTTATTTTGAAGATCTCGGCGAAGGGAACACAATGACGCAATCGGTTTTAAATTTAGATTTCTCGTTTGTGAGCTACATCTTTTTATTGTTTCGTGACTATATTATGTATGTGCAATAAAATAACCATAGTACTTGTGATCCACGTGATATCAGTCTGACATGTCCTCTCTTTTTACCATTCGTCTTCTCTATGGCCAGGTGATGGTACGAAAACTCGAGCACGGGGGCGGGATTTCCTTAACTGGACTGTGCAGGCCGACGACTAAAATCCTGCGCGCGCGGGATTTAGCAAAGTCCAATATTATTAGGGCACTCATATTATTTTGGCCAACCAGCCCAGTCATAATCCAAAGCAAGTACTCCTACCATATTGCACCATTAAGTTTGCGCACGCTCCAATGCTCCATCGCGTACGCCATATCTTCGCGTAATCACATCTCGGACCCTGCAGCCTCGCTTCCGTCGAGAACCAGCGCCTTCCAATTCTTCCCCGCGGCGGCGGCGCCGGCGCGCAGGAACTCCACGAACTCGTCCAGGTTGCGGTCGGAGCTGCCGCCGGGCGCGGCCGCGGCGCGGGCCTTATCCCTCCATCTCCCCGCCGCCTCGCGCGCGGCGGGCGCGCGCTCACCCTCGCCCATGACGGCGCGCACGCACCGCTCGACTTCCCCGCGCAGGAACACGCCCGCGGCGGCGTCGCGGCGCGCGCGGACGCCGGCGCCCCAGGCGCGCTCGACGTAGCGCGCGTTGGTGGGCTGGTCGGTCCACAGCCCCAGCGCGACCATGGGCACGCCGAAGCTGAGCGCCTCCAGCGTGGAGTTCCAGCCGCAGTGGGTGACGAAGCAGCCCACGGCGGGGTGGCTCAGCACGTCCAGCTGCGGGCACCAGCGCACGATCATCGCGGCGCCCGACGCCGTCGGCTCGTCCAGGCCCGGGAGGCGGTGGCGCGGGAGCTGGTGCTCCTCGGACGCCCTCACCACCCACAGGAACGCCTTGCCGGCGGCGAGGAGGCCGCGGGCGAGCTCCTCCGTCTGAGCGGCGCCGAGGGATGCGAAGCTGCCGAAGGAGACGTAGGCCACGGAGGCGGCGGCCTTGGTGTCCAGCCACTTGATGCAGGCATCCTCCGGGTTCAGCAGGTTGGCGCCGTAGGTGATGCGGCCGGTGTCGGCGGCGGGCAGTGGCACGCACGGACCGATGGCTCGGGCCTTCATGTAGTTTCCCAGTCCAGCCAAGACCTACCATGATGCATGGGAGGCACATGAGAAGTGATGCAGATTATAGTCTGTTCCAACGGATAATGTATTGCAACACGTATGAACCAAAACATTTGTGTGTTTATATATATATATATATTTCTAAAAATAACTTGACCCATAGAAACATCAACCCTTATTCACGTATGATGGGCCCAATATCCAATTAGGCCCAAAACATAGACCTAGCTAATGTCCGAACTTAACATGTAGTGGGAGTATTTTTTTCGCTCGTGCCCAAATGCTTCTATAATATTCCGTTGGAAAAAGTTCGCCACGGGTCCTTCAACTTGTAGCCGAGTCTAGGTTTCGTCCCTAAACCGCAAAACCAAAAATACTGGGTCCTTCAACGTCTGAAACCGGTCACATTTCATCCTCGGCTGAAACCAAACGTGGTTTTGTCCCACGTGGCGATCCTACGTGGCACCTGTGTGGTGGGATCCACCTGTCAGCCTCTGTATCCAAAGGCTCTATGGCGAGCCGCCGCCGCCCTGCCCCTTCTTCCCCCCTCCCCCGCCGCCGCCCGGGACGAGTCTCGGCCCCGTGCCGACGGGCTCCTCCGCCGGAAGAAGCGCAGGCTCTCCGCGCGCGGCAATCGCAGGCATCGTCGTGGGCGCCGTGGTGGCGGGGCTGCTCCTCCTCGCTGCCGTGTTCTGTGCGGCGTCCCACCGGCAGCGGCGGAGCGCCCGCCGCGTCCTCCGCGGTGGGAACTGGGGTGAGGGGCCAGCCCCCGCCGTTGGACGGCGCGGGCGGTAGCGGCATGACGTCGTCGTCCAAGGAGGACCTCGGTGGTGGCAAGTCCGGGTCAGCGACTGCCATGGCGGCCTCGGTGGCGAGCGGCACGGCCAGGGAACAGGTGCCGCCGGGTACAGCTTCGACCTGGAGGACCTACTGCGCGCGTCGTTCTGCGTCGTGATTGTCTGTCTGCTCCTTCAATGGTTTTGCAGTGCTGTTGTTTGGAGTTTGAGCGGCGTGGCGTGCTCCCCGCCGGCCATGACGAAGTTAAGCTGCGCCGTCCTCAACGTCGTCCTCGCCTTACTCCACGCCATGCGCCGCACTCACCGCCGCCTTGACTTCTACTTCCATGTGGTACTCGGCACGCGCGGCGGCCTCCTGGAGTCGCTCCGACCCGGCCACCGCGGCACTGCGCTTCGCCTCGTGGCCAACCTCTGCGGCGTGCGCAGGAGCCCTTATGCCACCGAGGACGTCGTCCGGCAACCACCGTGACGTCGAGGAGGAGGCCGACGATGATAGCTGGGTCCTCGTCCCCGCCGCACCCACGGTGGTGTACGAGCGACTACAGCGGGCCCTCGGGTGCGGGACCTCGTCGGGCGGTACCTCCCCGTGTGCCGTGCCCTGTGCTGCGGCAAGCTGTCACCGCAGATCCATGACGCGATGGCGCCTACTCCGACCTCATCTTCGTTCCCCTCCCGTGGACGTAATGGCCGCTGCCTCTCCCAAGGACGAAGACGGCCGCGTGTCGACGATGCCGCCTCCGAGGTCGAGGATAGCCACTGCCGCCCCTGAGGTCGAGGATGGCCGCCGACGAGGGCTAGAATTTTTGCAGCGAGGGGCGATGCCGCCGGCGGGACGCCGCACAGAGCACGGCGGCGAGGAGGAGCAGCCCTGCCACCACGGCGCTCACGACGAAGCCAGCGATTGCCGCGCCGAAGAGCCTGCGCTTCTTCCCGGCGGAGGAGCCCATCGGCATGGGGCCGGGACTCGTCCCAGGCGGCGGCGTCGGGGGAAGAAGGGGCAGGGCGGCGGCGGCTCGCCGCAGAGCCTTTGGATACAGAGGCTCACAGGTGGGTCCCACCGCACAGTGTCACGTAAGATCGCCACGTGGGACAAAACCACCATCGGTTTCAGCAAGGACGAAACATGGCCGGTTTCACAAGTTGAAGGACCCAGTATTCCTGATTTTGCGGTTCAGGGACGAAACCTGAACTCGGCTACAAGTTGAAGGACCCGTGGCAGACTTTTTCCTATTCTGTTTAAATGAAAAAAAAGTTGGCCCATCAACATATCTACCCCCATTTCTATCTACTAGGCCAATATGTGGCCCAAAACCCCACAAGTAGACTCAACCGTTAGGAAGAAACCTAAAGTAATTTTATAGTCTAATAAGTGAGAAAAATGTGCTCGAGCTAACACAATTTTTTTAGAAAATCAGGCTATTGTATTGCCACTAAGACTCGATTCTAATACCAAAAGTGAAATTTTAAATACTCCTTCCGGTTTTAAATATAAATCGCGGTTTACTTTTTTTTTCAAAAACTTTGACTATTCGTCTTATTCAAAAAATTTGTTCAAATACATAAAATTATAAATCATGCTCAAACTAACCTAGGTAATAAACCAAATCACAACAAAATAAATGATAATTTGTAAATTTTTTTAAATAAGACGAATGGTCAAAGTTTTAAAAAAAAATCAACCGCGACTTATATTTAAATCCAGAGGGAATATATGATATCACCAAATTCCAAGTGAAACTCCCGCGCATGCGGAAAAGCTGCTTTTGCTGCCCTTTTGAAAAAATTGCTACGCAACGAACCTACTATGCTCTCAGCAACCTATGAATGAAGTGTAATATATGGCTAATAAATTCAATGATGAGTAAACGAAAGCTTGGAAATCTTCACAAAATCACTCACCTCGCTCTCCAGATCTTCGAACGAGTTGAACAGCACCCAGTCGTCCTTCCCCTCATCGGCGAACTGTTTCAGCGCGTTCTCGGCGATCATGGGGAACGGTCCATGGTCAAGCACGAAGGACGGGAACTCCGACCTATCCATCTCCGGCAGCCCCTGGAACGCCTCGCTCCGGGGTCCCTCGCCGTCGTCGCGAGCGCCCGCCGCCGGCGGCGGCACGGCAAGCCTCCCCTTGCTGAAGTGGTAGTAGACGGCGCTGACGGCGCAGGACTGCGTGGAGAAGGGGACGGCGGGGAGTCCCGTCCGCCGCGCCACGGGCGGCACCCAGGTCTCGAACGAGTCGTAGACGACGCACGTGAAGGGAGCCCGGCGGCCGCCATCCGCCGCCGCCGACGAGGCGCGCGCCTCGATGAGCGCCGCGAGCGACGCCGACCCGGCGGCCACCTGCTTCTCCAGGTACTCGGAGACGCTGGCGGCGGACGCGAAGCCGCCCTCGTCGTGCCCGTCGGAGATGGCCTCGACCATCGCAGGGCGCGCGTCGACGCCCGACGTCCTGGCGATGAAGCGGGTGACCACGAGCGTGGTGGCCACGCCCTTGGACGCCAGCCGCTTGGCGAACTGCACCATGGGGTTCATGTGGCCCTGCCCGGGGAAGGGCACGACGAGGACATGCGGCGCCATGGCTGCTGCTTTGATCCTTCTTGCAACAAGCAATGCTGTGGAGGTAGAGACGATGGAATTCCTAGCGAGATCGCAACGTTGCAGCAGGTTGCAATGTTACCCCGGCCGGCCGGGGCTAGACGACTGATCACCTCATGTAACATGTGACGGCAAAGCTTATCTTGCCGAATGCGTTTTCCCGGTGACGATGCAAGCTAGCGACACCTTTCTCATTGTTGGCTGGCATACACACCTTGAAGATTAGTAACTGATCTTGTCCATATTAGCCGTGCTACGTGTATGACGAGATGGTGGTCATATGGCCAGACTGCAAGAGCTCCTGCAGTCCTACTACACTGGCCACGACTACGAGATATGCATGAGCTGGGTCCCACTTGAAACCAGACTGCGTGTAATATAAAGATATCGAGGAGTTGGCTGTGCTTGACTTGGAAGGGATTTGAAGACGTGTGAAGTGTGCATGCATGTAATCTCGTGGATTTTTCAAGTGAAACTGGCAACAATATGTATCTGGTCTGGCAGTCTGGATTGATATGTGTTACGACGACAGTTTCGAATTTAGCCGAGTGGACTACAGTTGGACGCATTAAACATCTGGCCATTTGTGTCAAAAAAAAAAGAAATTAATTCTCTAAAGCAAGTACATGAAGGAAGAGGTTTCTCTGCACAATCCCATATTTGCATTATTCTGCCCAAAGCTCTAGATTCAAACTACTCCTACAACGGAGTGCTAACTATAGTTCTTTAAGCTTTTGGCCTCTCATGGAGATCCAGATCACGGATCCTGTAGGGGTGCGAATTGGTGACCCTGATCCTGAGAACGAGCAATGAAAAAACTGCGGTGGCAACTGGAAGCTTGCATGTAGGCGTGAAAAATATTGTACACTCATTGTACATAGAATAGAATTTGAAATATACACTGGTATAGCCGGACTGGTGAGCTCGACCTTATACAAACAAGGCATCCATTGATAGTGTGTGAAAAAATGTCTTAGGCCTTGTTCGGTTACATTTCTATTTAAATTTGAATCCCCTTCAATACATGTGCAAACCGATCAAATTATACCTGGCAAACTTAGGAGCGAACTTATATACTACTACAACAATAGATTTTAGGAACAAGAAGCTAAAGCCTGGCATCAAGCTTAAAGCCTAACCTTAAAAATTACCACCTATGTCCCTTAAATAACGTCATTCTAGCATTTGAAAAAACTCACAAAGAAGGGGAACCCATGGACATTTTAGGTCTTAAGCTCATCATCCACTCACTGAGTGCAAGGCCCATGGAACTTTAGCTAACAGAAAAAGGGGAACCCATGGGCCATGGCCATTTTAGGTCTTAAGCTAATTTATCTGAAATTTTCTACTCTTTATTGGACGGAGGTAGTAAACAATTACAAAAAGAATGAGCGGTTGAAGAAATAGATTATTTAGGGAGGAAAAATATTTTCCATTAGATGTGGAGTGTATGTATCTTAAAGTTCATCACACTTCGATCTTAAGGTGCCCTTAATGTCTATCTAGAGCTTATATATTCCATATGCCCTTAAGAAAAACAATAGATGAGCAGATTTTTTAGGCAACAATACTTTGTGATTATTACCATATGATGATAAAACATAATGGTGATATGACAACATTCGGCTAGGACATAAGAAGTAGATACTACCTCCATCCTAAAATATAAGTGAATGGAATGAATTGATGGACTTTTTGGCCTATAATAGCTCTGTTCCGTTATAATTTAGGACAAAATTTTGAATGCTCCTTCCCTTATGCTTCCGGGGAAGGAGTACTTTTATATGCTTAGTCCTACCACCATGGACTAAGGTATTGTTGCATGCCTAGTCCATTTTGGTTGGCTTATGTGTTTTGCCATGTCAGAAAAGTGGCTTAAAGTTATGAAACTCTCTCTCTCTCTCTCTGATGGCAAGTTACGTTTTTAGACTATGTTGCGCGCACTGTAGAGATAGAGAGGAGGTATTTGGAATAGTGGATGGACGGGTTGGATGGGCTCATTGGTGAACATAGCCTTAGGAGCCCTTCTAAACCTGGTATTTGAATGAGTGCTATTCGAATGGTGGCAAATAGTTAGAAAAAACTTGTATAAATTGATACTGGTATCATCTTTTACATGTCTATATCTCTACTTATATCACATCATCTCTAACAAAAATAAGCATAGGGATATAAATAAGTAGCTTTGGTGCCAGATACACAAAATGTGTTAATGGAAGCACATATGCAATTTTTTGCATAGCCCGCCTTGGTTGAAACAGTTTGCCTACTCCTATGACTCGCTAGTCCTTCTACAGTGACCAAAAGAAAAATATGTTCTTAAGAAATAAAGAAACCAAAATATTTTTCTAAAAAATATTATTTTAGTTTGATTTCTCGTTAAACCGAAACATACCCCTTAAATGGAATATTAACAAATGTGAATACGAGGATAAGGCCTAAATGGCATTGTTTCTCATTTGTGGGCCTTAGCTCACAAATTGATACTGTATATAAAGAATGTAAAAGCATCACTGTTGGGCAGGGCCTTATGATGATCTATTTTATTATTGTTGTTGATGAGCATTTGTTTGGGCCAACGGTCGACGTCATTCTTCATGTCCTCATCACACGACACAGTGAATCAAGCAAAGGCTCGAAGCCGGCGAGGAGCGAGCCACGGGCCGTGAGCGACTCGACGGAGAGGAGTTGAGGCAGAAACAACAGACGTGTGGGCTGTGGCCTGTGGCTATCCCAGCCCGTGCGTGCACACGAACCATACATGCCTGTCGATGTCAATGACACGATGGTCCGAGGCTCCGAAGAGCAGGCTCTGGCGCTCTGCAATACCGCAACAAACCCTGGAAAATGCTCGAGTAGGTTAGAATTTAAGGTTATCTTTATCGCACCTTGTGTTTAACTTTTTATCAATCTTTTATTTCAAACTTCTTTTCATCTACAATGTTCTGAGACTGCACAAACCTGAGACTGCACAGATCCTAAAGCTCAATTAAAGGTCACAAATCTGATAGACAGAAAAATAGCAAAAACCTTATTTCAAACTTCTTTTCATCTACAATGTTTTACGGATCCATTTGATGCTGAGTCGGGTAACCATAGCCTGTGCGTTCTGAGACTGCACAGATCCTAAAGCTCAATCAAAGGTCACAAATCTGATAGACAGAAAAATAGCAAAAACCTTATTTCAAACTTCGTTTCATCTACAATGTTTTACGGATCCATTTGATGCTGAGTCGGGTAATCATAGCCTGTGTTCATGGAATGGAGCTTCAAAATCTGCTCTTGCTGATTTGTACGCCACGTCTATGAACTTATCTTCACTCAGAGTTGGACTCGTATCCATCACTTCGATGCTCCGTCTAATTCTAATCTCGTGTTACCTCTTGAGTCATTGACCATATTCTGACAGCAATTTTCTTTTCCAGATAAATAAACAAGAGAAGCCTGCTTGCGGCGAAGGAGCACGTGACGACCTGTCCACCACCTCCGCGCCTGCGCCTGGGCGCGTGGAAGGCTGTCTCATTGGAGCTGAGCTGCTTTGCTGCTCCCCTTGCTTTTCAGAAGCGAGGGTGGAGAGCAAGGACTGGGATCCTATGGAGTTTGAATCACAACTTAGCGCGGCCGGCCTCTCTAAGTATGGTCGGTGCCTTGGTCCTTTGGATGATCCACGGGAGGGGTTTGTTGCGGCAGTTGATTCGCCGTTGGCTGTTTTTTCGGCACAGGACACTAATGAAGTCATGGGCTACCAGTTTTCCAGAGAGGGCTTCGATGAGCCGTTGCAGCATGTTTCATCGGCACTGGAAGCTGATGATATTCTCCCCGCTTCCGGGCTTCCTCCCTCCAGTGAGGCCACCCCTCTCCACCATCCCTCGCCCACCGCTGTAGTGGCTGCAGTGGCGGTCACCGTGACCCGGCCGCCTCAGGAGGAGGTTGTTGGGCCGGTTCCTGCTGTGCTTTCGCAAGGCACGGCAGATGGGACTGTCCCAGCTGAGCCTGTTGTGGATGCTGCTACTTTAGTGTGCATTCAGGAGTTCTTTGCAAATGTTCAAGTTTCCACCTCCAAGCTGTTGGACACGCCCGCCACTTCGAGTGACGCTGGGACTGTCCAGAATGGCTGTTCAACCGTAAGGCCACCTTTGAGGAGCAGACGTTTAGCCGCTAAGGAGCTCGCCTCTGTTCCAGTGGCCAAGCGTGGGGAGATACTGCTTAAGAGGCGCCTGGGCTTTGACCCGAAGGTGCCGACCTCAACCTCAGTGGCCAAAGACTATGACAGCCTCTACACCGATGACTTGTCAGCTAGCCACTTGGACGCGATCGCCGAGCTCTTCCCGCACATGGCCCCGTTCGGGCATGGCGTGGATGCCACGCTCGTCGCTTGATCGCGGGCCTCGTTTTCCTAGGTGTTTTCTTCATGATGTCGAATTTAAAATTAATTTCCTGGAACGTGAGGGGGCTGAACTCGCGGGCCCGTAGGGACAATGTGCGCACTCTTGTGGACAGCGTTAGTGCAGATGTGGTGTGCCTGCAGGAGACCAAGCTGTCTTCCTTCAGTCAGTTTGATGTTTTCTCGCTGCTGGGTTCCGGCTTCGTTGATTACGCGTTTGTGCCGGCGATTAACACTAGAGGTGGCTTGCTAACCGCGGTGCGTGGGTCTGGTATTTCGCTCGTGGAGGTCCACCTGGGCTGCTTCTGTATTACTGTACGTGTGCTCTGTGAGGCCACAGGGAGTGCATGGTGGCTAACAACGGTCTATGGACCTCAAGATCAGGAGGAGAAGCTGCTATTCCTGGAGGAGTTAACTGCTACCAGAGATTTTTGTGAGGGGGCTTGGCTCGTCGTAGGTGATTTTAACCTCATTCTCAATGCGTCGGACAAGAGCAATGGCCACATCAATCGCAGGAACATGCTCCATTTTCGCCGGTTCGTGGACAACGTCGAGCTCCACGACTTGCATCTCCTTGGCAGGTCTTTTACGTGGAGTAATGAGAGGGAGCTCCCAACCTTGGTGAGGTTGGATCGAGCGCTTGCCTCGTTAGACTGGGAGGAACAGTTCCCTGATTGCTCCTTGCAGGCCCTTGCCTCGGATGCTTCTGACCACTCCCCCTTGCTGCTATAGACTAACGCCGGTTTCACTTGCAAACCTCGCTTTCATTTTGAGTGTTTCTGGCCGAAGTTCGAGGACTATGTTGAGGTTGTCCGCAGGGGCTGGCAGTGCTCGCCGACCATCTCGGACCCCTATCAACGGTTGGATGCGTTGTTTCGCAATTTGATAAAAGAATTGCAGAGTTGGTCGGCCAAGAAAATTGGCAACGTGAAAGAACAGCTTCTCATGGCCAGGGAGATTATTCTGAGACTCGACCAGGCGCAGGAGAGCAGGCGACTCTCCCAGGCGGAAGTCTCTTTGCGGGCCTCGCTTAAACAAAGATGCTTGGGCCTGTCCTCCTTGGAACGCACCATAGCGAGGCAACGGGCAAGGGTACGACAGCTTCGTGACGGAGATGCCAACACCCAGTACTTCCACATCTTAGCGAGGGGAAGGAAGAAGCGCATCTTCATCCCAGCCTTACTTATTGGGGACAACACAGCAACTTCCCAGGAGGACCTAGAGCGCGAGATTTTTTACCACTTCCACCAAGTCTTTGGGCATGCGCCGACGCGTGATTTCTCACTTGACTTTAGTCTCCTTGGGTACGAGCAGCTTGATCTGTCCACCCTCGACGCCCCCTTCACTGAGGAGGAAGTGTGGGCGGCCGTAAGGGACTGGCCGGCGGACAGGGCACCAGGCCCGGATGGGTTCACGGGAGCCTTTTACAAGAGCTCCTGGAGTGTGATTAAGGATGACATTTTGGCAGCGTTCGGCGCTTTTCACTGTGCAAATGGGGGCGGCTTTTCCAGTCTCAACAATGGCCTTGTCGTCCTCCTGCCGAAGCGGCAAGGAGCTTCCTCGCCAAATGACTTTAGGCCGATAGCCATGATACACAGCTTCGGCAAGCTTGTGTCTAAGGTGCTCGCCTCCCGCTTGGCGCCACACATGAAGCAGTTGGTGGGAGTGAATCAGACTGCCTTTATTAGAGGGCGTTCTATCCTTGACAGTTTTAAGTACGTCCAGAGCGCGGCCGCCCTGTTTCGAAAGAAGAGAATACCCAAGATACTTCTCAAGCTCGACATTTCCAAGGCGTTCGACACTCTTTCTTGGGCGTTTCTCTTGGAGGTGCTTCAGGCGCCGGGCTTCAGTACTAGGTGGAGGGATTGGATCGCTATCCTGCTCGCTTCAGCATCCTCACGCGTGTTGGTCAACGGAGTTCCCGGTCCTAAGATTGTACACCGTCGAGGGGTGCGGCAGGGGGACTCCTTGTCGCCGCTCCTCTTCGTGCTAGCTATGGACTGCTTGAGCCGCCTTGTTACCGGTGCTGTTCAGGCTGGAGCGTTGCGGCGTCTCGAGTTGCCCCAGGTTAAGTACCATTGCAGCCTCTACGCAGGTGATGCGATTCTGTTTGCCAGCCCGTCTCTGAGCGAGGCTGTGGCACTGAAGCAGCTGCTTCACACCTTCGGCACGGCGTCCGGCTTGACCACCAATCTCAGTAAATGTTCCATCACTCCCATTTCGGTGCCGAATGAGGATCTGACGGAGTTTGCTTCTACTATCGGCTGCTCGATTGCGGAGTTCCCCATCACCTACCTTGGGCTACCCTTGAGCTCTAAAGCCCTCTCGAAGAGACAGCTTCTCGGCATAGTTGATGACGTGTCTCGGCGTTTGCCAGTGGCGCATGGGCTGCTCTTGACGAGGAGCGGCCGTCTCGTTTGGGTGAAGTCTGTCCTCACCGCTGTGCTGTTATATACAATGATGGCAGACCGCTTGCCGCCTTGGGCACGCAAGGAGATCGAGGCCACATGCAGGAGATTTTTTTGGGCAGGAAATGACCGCTCGGTTCGCAGCAAATGCGCTGTGGCTTGGCCAGCTGTCGCCCGTCCAGTGCATCTCGGTGGGCTAGGCGTGGCCGACCTGAACCTCACCAGCTTGGCACTTCAGGTCCGTTGGCTTTGGCTGCAGAAGGCTGAGGATGATCGTGTTTGGTCCGGCTTGCCAATTAAAGTGCATGATGAAGTTCGGGATCTCTTTGCGGCTGCTACTTTTGTCAGGGTAGGAGATGGCACTTCTACTCTTTTTTGGCTGGACAATTGGATTGATGGGCGATCAGTGGCCTCCATAGCGCCCACGCTTCCGGCTCTGGTTGACAAGAGAACTCTACGCTCGAGGACGGTGGCAGACGGGCTACGGGGCAGACGGTGGGTGCGCGACATTACGGGTGGCCTCTCGGTTCCAGCCATCGCCGACTACGTACGCCTCTGGGATGCCGTTGACGGTGTGCAGCTCCTGCAGTCTCAGGACGAGACCGTTTGGAGATGGTCAGCTGATGGACAGTACAGTGCCAAGTCAGCCTATGAGATGCTGCATGCTAGGTCTGAGATGTTCCCGGGCTACGAGCTTATTTGGGATGCTTGGGCTCCGCTCAGGGTGAAGATTTTCCTTTGGTTGGCTTTTCGGCAGCGTCTCTGGACGGCGGATAGGCAGCGGCGCCACGGCCTCGATGCCAGAGAACGGTGCTTCCTTTGCGACCTTGAGCAGGAATCGTGCTTACATCTATTCGTCAAATGTAGCTTCGTGACTCAGGTTAGGGCCGCTATTTGCACTTCTTTGCGGCAGCCTCGGCCGGATTGGAGCTACTCCGACTCCATAGTCAGTTTCTGGACCCATGCGAGAAGGAGGTGGCCTCCCGAGCTGCGCACTGGTTTTGATTCCCTCTTCCAGCTCGTGGCGTGGCAGCTGTGGAAGGAGCGGAACGAGAGGTGTTTTAGGAATGAGCACTCTGATTTACCTACTTTTCTACGTACCACTCTACCTGTTGCTTCGCTGTGGGTGCGAGCGGGGGCGAAGCTTCTTGGGGAGTTAGTGCGTGAGTAGTCCCGGTAGTCCCTAGGCCGCCTTGACGGTCTCGTCTTGTACTTTGTTCTAAACTCTTCTTAATACAAAGATACGCAGCTCTCCTGCGTATTCGATGAAAAAAACAAAAAAAAAAAAAAGAGAAGCCTGCTTGACAGTGGCCCAAATCTCGTGGCCCCAAAAATCTTCCCGTATACCACACTACCTACCACCAGTAGATCGTAGACCCCAAACCAACACGGCCACCTCAGAAGCCCCACCGAGAGACAGAAGACAGAACACCCATAGAAACCCGGGAGAAAAAACGTGCTCTCCTTCCGTCTCCTCCCGATGCGGCGCCTCGCTCTCGTCCTCCTGCCCCTCCTCGCCGCCGTTGCCGCCGCGGCGGCGGCGGCGGAGCCCGCGGCCCCTCCAGCCTCCTCCCCGCCGCCGCCACCTCCGCCGTCACCACCGCCGCACGAGAACGCGACCCTCGCCGAGCTCCTCCCGCTCTACGGCCTGCCGCCGGGCATCTTCCCCTCGACTGTCACCGCCTTCTCGCTCGCCCACAACGGCAGCCTCACCGTCGACCTCGCGGGTCCCTGCTACGTCGAGTTCGAGTACCTCACCTACTTCGAGGCCCGCGTCACGGGGGTGCTCCGCTACGGCTCCCTCGACGAACTCGAGGGCATCCAGGTCCGCCGCTTCCTCTTCTGGTTCGACGTCATCCGCATCAAGGTCGACCTGCCCCCGCCGCCCCGCTACGTCTACCTCGACATCGGATGGATCACGCGCAAGCTCCCCGCCGACGAGTTCCAGACCGTCCACGCCTGCGAGGACTCCAAGCGCTGCCGCCTCACCTCCGCGCTCGCCGTGGCCGCCAAATGGTTCCAGGTAGGAGCGGTCTCTCCTCCCCTCTTTGCCTGGCTACTTTCCTGGCTTGAGCAGACATTTGGATTCGACCAGTTCCTTGTTCGAGCTTAGCTTACTGGAATTTCTATGCTGAATTTGGTTCCCTCCCTGATTGCAAATTGAGTTGACGAGTGCCGAGCCACTTTAATTTCTTCCGCCGTGTGTTTTCTTGTCTGACTCGTGGATCGTGCAGAACGATGCTGAGAATATGCTGCTTCGTATGCTAGTAGTTTCGTGTGCGACTCGTGTGTGAGTGAGACTAGCTCTCGATGTGGATGGTGGTTGGTTTTGACTTTCTATAGACTCTGGAGGTGGCGTGGTTTTCAAGGAAAAACTGGCTGAGGGTTGCTTATTGTGGATAAATTTGACATGGAATAAAAGGAACAACACATGATTGTAAATAACATGAATGACCTATATTAAATGATTGTACATGTTGACTTGTTCGTGATTTGCTACCACAGGATCAGTGTACGAACTTTTTTTCATATAGGAGTGAGTTTTTCAGAGTGAGCAAGTAGTATCTCAGTACTAACTGAAGGAAGCACTCTGCCTATATGTGATGGTTCTTAGATCGTGTGATTGCCTGATTAGTAGCACTTATGGATTTGTATACTCATCAAACTTATTAGCCCTGTGGTTGTTGAAGTTCTCTTTTGAATAAGAATCTCTTTGAGCTACTGTCCAAGTTTACTTTACTGATGATCATGTGTGCCACTGAATGTTACTTGCGCTTTTCTAATCAATTTAAGTGTGAATTTATATCAGTGAAAATTAGTTTGGTTTTTATCTCTCCCTAAAAATACAGAATATCTTAAATTACACACGCAGAAAAGGGCACAGTAAAAGGTAAATGGAAATCAAATTGATTTAATGATTCATGGTGTTCTATAATAATATACACTTCAGTGACTCAATTTTTTCACTGGCTGAAGCAATTTTAAAAAACAAAATTCCCATTTGAGGTCAGGATGAATGGTTCAACACTTAAACATATGGAGAAATTGCTACATCAGATTAGTTTGGGAATCTGACATGTCATGTCAGCATTTAATTTCCTTTTGATAATATTGCAGATGACCTGTATGACATTGATAGTTTGATAAGATTGCAGGTGACCTGTAGACAAAATATCACTCCCTCTAATCTTTAATATACGACATTGATTAGTTCAATTTTGAACTAACTGGCAGCATATATTAAAAACCAGATTATATCATTGTTTCATTATATAGAAAATTGTTGTGCATGCCTGCATATCTGTATGTCGCTGTGCAATTGAGAAGGTTACCTTTTTATGGCATGGATTATCGATACAGTATTTAGCCACATTGTCATTTGTTTAGTCTAAATACTGTCTTGGACTTTGCAGGACTTCTTTGCCCAATTTTAGGGGATGGGGAAGGTCTATGATTCTACAACAGCATTGCATGAGGTAACACATTATTTTGATTATATGAAGATTTGCATTGCCCTTATCCTACACCTTCATCATGCTAAATTGACATTGTGTTTGTTGCACATCATTTGTGGCAATCTACCGCATAAGGTGTATTTTGCTTAGAGAACATCTTCAGTTGGCTGGAAACTTATTACTGGGGCACATGTTTATTTCCTCATTTTCAATCTTAGCAATCAGCTTCATCACTTTCTGGAGTTTGTTTCACTGATTTTCTCCGTATGTGTGTATGCATTATGCGCCCCTCCCAGCTGTATGCATTAATTGATTGGTTGCATTTATTGTTTGGTTCCCCTACTATTTCGATCCATTTTTTGGGTCTCCCAATGGTTTATCTTAATAGTTCACTAGTTTTTAGTGTTCCATATAGTATCCCGATGCTATCACTAAATAATCAGCATGTGGTTTACTGGTTTTGTGGGGGTGGTCTTGGAATAACAAGAACAGCCAGCCTATCATATTTATCCCAAATTTGATTCAGAATTGGTCACAATTTACACAAGCTTGCCTTGTTGCTGGTGCCCAGTTTCTGTCACCACTTAAATACTGGTTGGGAGAACGGCTAATGCATATGCTAGTAGTGAGATGGGATCTGGCATGTGGCCTTGCAACCAAAATTTAAGGCTCTAAAATTGTGCATATGATAAGTTTAGCCAGATGGACTGATGGTTGTCCCTCTCTAGTCTGTACCATTTCCTGATGCATAACATGGATGATGGATCAAGGGGCTGCTTGGATTTTGTGGCAAATGGCCTCACCTCGTCTCCAGCATACCTCATCTAAGGCGGTTAAACTGACCACATCACTTTAGGCAGATTGTGGTGGCAAAAATGAACTAAATTGACATTAGAAAGTTGTGGCATGCCTCACTCGAGGCGCTAAACCAAACGGTCACCTATAAATCTGTGGCATGCCTCCTTCGAGGTGAAGCTTTTGAGGCATCAATCCAAACAGTCCCCAAAATCAACTGATGTCAAATAAATAGTTTAGACATTTTCTGACTATCTGCCAACATATGATTCTGTTGGTTTACCGTTATTTTGTACTAATCTTTCTCTCTTACAAATAGTGTGTACATTTTCTGATTATCTGCATATATATGTTTCAGTTGGTTTCCAGTTATTTTGTACTAATTTTTTTTCTTACTACGTCATGCAGTGTCCAGCCTTCGACGCGCTGAAAGAGTTGTCTAAGCCATGGACAAGCCGGTACACTTGCATTTGTTAGGATCTCTGCACGTGATGCAAGTGAAGCTGATGTCTCGTTTGTACATTTTGTCGACGTTTATTACCACGATCTTGTGGATTGCGTTATTAGAGCGTGTTCCACACTTGAAAACAGGAAGCAAATATGACATTTCGCAGCAAGCTTTAAGCAGTACCGCCCAATCAGGGTTATGAAGTTTCAGCCCAAAAATAAAGATGGCAAGAAAAAGTTTGCAGTTGCAAGTTCAGCACAACCCTTGTCTAGGTTAGGTTTTAAATTGATTAGAACAGAGCGTGCATATGGATCATATTGATGTGTATATTTTGGTTAGTTGATTAGACAGTCCAGCAAGGGGCTATTAGAAACATCGAAACAGCCTAGAACCTCCACTAGAGTGCGCAACCTATTCACCTGTCGCCGCTTCTTTGCTAAGACAGCAGACTAGCAGAGTGTACAGGTATAGAGAATAGCATGCATATCGATCGGAACACGAGACGGTAAAAAAAATGACGTTCGCATATACCACCCCAGCCGACCATACCCACTAGCCACCACCCCCTTGCCAACGCCGTCGTGGCCGTGCCGCACCGTCAGGCCACAGCTTCCGGCCGACCCAAAGCACCTGATGGCCGCCTTGTCCCGTGAGCCTAGGGCGCTGGCACATGACAGTCTGTTAGGTTGAAACCAAAGGCACCCCCCATTTTCCTTTCTTCGTACCAGTACCGCATTTAATTTTACAGTCCACACGTAACAGTACCGTATTTAATTTTACAGTCCACGTATGCAATCGCCGTTGGTTTTAGCCTTAACGTTTGTGCTTGCTTATAGGCAAAGGCAACGGAACTCAATTAGACAATCAGCAGTCAATTATACAAAGGAGATCTTATAGGAGCTGCATTAACGCTTACTGCCCTTATGGATCGTCATTTCATTCAAAAAAATCATAATTATCATTTATTTTTATGGTTTAATTTAGCATATAATATACTTCAACTATAAATTGAATTTTTCTATGTTTTCGCAAATATTTTAAATAAGACGAGCAAATCAAATTTGGTGTCAAGAAAAATCAAATGACTTGTAAATTGCGACAGGGAGTAGAATCTAGCATTACATTTAGCTAGAAATGCACATTGTGCCAAGACCATGCGTCCTGACAAGATGGCGACTATCCTAATTTTTTACATAACTTCTGAGATGTTACGTAAGCACAGCAACTTAAATGGAAACACGGTTTTTCTTCCATTAGTGCTGCGCAGCCCAACATTCCGTACAGGGGTACAATAATTATGCAAAGGCACGGAGACTTATGTAGAGAACGGCGGACGAGTGTCCCTGAACACCGACGAAGAACCACCAGACGCGGCGGGGGAAGGTGAAGATGCTACATAATTACTTCCTGGCAATGATGCCGAGTGTAGGCCAGGAGGTTGACCTTGGTGCCCAGTTCCTGCAAAACGTGATGGACTCGCTGTAGAGAATGTTGCCGGACTCCTTGGAGTGTGGCCCTGTAACATCAGATGTGGTCATGTGGTTCATTAGCTGAACAGAGAAGGCAATACCGGATGTCATCACAGCAATCATTATATTCTAAAATCAAAAGGATGGAAATGGTAATGTAAGAAAGCTGGGTAGTATTTAGACGTTAGAAAATCAACTTTATTTACTGCTTAAGTGACAAGAAGACTATACACTTGGTAACAAAATCATGTAACACAGAAAAAGTAGATATGAACTTGTAATATGACTATTCAATGATCATTCGAATAACTTACCTGTAGAGTGCCAAACGGTGATCTAGCAAAAGAGGCTGTTGAAGGAGAGATGCTGTGGAAGTGATGCAATGGGCGTCCAGGAGTGCCTTGGTTGGAACCAGCATCTGAATCGCCAGCAACATCACCAAAATTGACATCAACTGTCATTCTGGGGGGCAACCTAGAAACATAACTTCCATCTGTTGCATTTTCTGGTGGCTGAGGCATGGCAGGACGCAATGAAGCCTGCATGTTCCGCCTTCGAATTTCTTCTTCAGCGTTTAATACCTGTTCAAACAGCCAAAACAACATCACCAATACACTGGCCATGAAGTTCTCAGTCTGAATAAAACAAGGCAGACAACCAACAAAATAGCAGTGTATGCATACATTGTTATTTTCTTCCTTCTAAACAATGGACTGAGTGACGAGCCGATAAGTATAACATATACTTTAAAGACAGGAGATAGACATGAAAACTATAGTTAGTGACATCTAAATATCATGAGGATGAAGCTTCTTATCCACAGACTAATCCAATAAAATGCCCTATGGGAAGTTAATCAAACTGTCCAATTATTCTGTAAAAGTACCTGGATGGAATGGCATCTACAGCATATTGATTAAAAATTAACAAGAACAAAATTACTGTAACATATTCCACAAAGACTAACGACCAGACCATTTCAACTTATTCATACATACTAACCTCTGCAAGTTTCACATTTCCAATGGTATACATGCAACTCAAACATTTGGAGAATTTTCCTACCACTAATAACAAAGCATCAAAACAACTTAGGTTGAGCCAAATACTTTATTTGGAACTGACTGTTATTGTTCCATCAATTCCATTCACCTAATGTACTACTCCCTCTGTTCCAAATTATAAGGGGATTTGGCCCTCCCTGTTCAGATGGATGTCGATGAGCCTAGGCATATATACAAAACACATAAATGGAATAATGCATGAATATATTTGAAGCCCAAAACCTCTTATAAGTGATGGACAAGCAGCAAATACTCATTTGTTTTAGACTGCAATACAACCACAGGCAAATCAACCAGAAAAATAAAGGATGACACAGATAAATACCTGCTTCAGCATCTGCACAAGATCATGCTTCTTTTTATTAAGGACGTCCAGCTTGTCATTCAACTTTCTCTTCTTCTCATTGATTCCATCAGGACAACTCACCTGGAATAAATACAAAACCATGATGGTCTCAATAAAGCCAAGTAGATAGATAGTGCTGTCAGCATAACAAACAGGAAGCATAAAGGTTAAATGTTTAGAGTTTAGACAGCTATTCAAAAGCAAACATTATTCAGTTCTACTCAAGTTTTCGTGCCTTAACAAATCAGAGAAGGTCTCTACGCAATACATTGGTCTTAATTTGAATAAGTTTGTGTTCAGTGGCAACCAAGTAAAGTGCAAGATGATCTTTTATAGGGCAACTAAGATGCTTGATGCTGATTAATCTCAGAAGCTTCTTCCTCAGACCGGGGTGCCCAGGTCCCTTCTTCAGTTCTTCCTTCCTCAAGATGAACTCCTCTGACGGCTAGTGTTTTGCTCCAGTCCTCCACTCCCGCATCTTCTTACTGTGTTTATAGTTGTGGCTTGAATCTTGATGCTATGTTATGGTTCTAATCTCACAAGTGGCTACTGACCAATTAAACATACACTACAAAGCTAGGCTCGACTAATCGAATTGATCAATGGTTATAATCACGACAGTCATCTGATCGGAGCCATAGTGACTTGGTTCGATTATACCATTTGGAAACGTTGCCTCAAGGAACTTAAATCTTCCTCAAATCCACCTCTATCCTCCATTCCTCCTACACTCCAAGGAAGGTACTGTTAACACCTAGCACAATGAAGAATCCATCTCTATCCTCCTACACTTAATTTTTTCCCCTGGTTTAACTTTCAAGGCACAATCCTAGTATCTGCATGGTTCCCGAAATTTCCTGGATATTAGCAGTTAGCACATGGGCACTAGCACAGTGCCATAACAATTGCACACGGATCATAAAACAACAAGCTGCTAGGAAAGTGGGAATTGAGACGTCTGACAGCCCTCACCTCCTCTTGGTTAGGGTCGACGCCTTCACTTTCCCCTTGGCCTTCTTCAGCGCCGTCATTGCCAACACCTTCAACAACCACCTCCCCCGCGTCATCCATGTCTGCATCTTCCACCGCCCCCTCCTGCCGCTCCTCTTCCTCCTGCTGCTCTGCCTCCCCATCCTCCTGTTCCTCCTGATGCTGCTGCGGTCCCTGCTCGTTCTCTTCTCCCTCGTCCTCTTCCTCCTCACCCGGCGCCTCCCCCTCGCGCTCCGCGGCGCCGCCACCGCCATCCCCGTGCAAGGATGACGGGGATCCGGACCGCCGCTGCGACCCGGCAAGGCGCGCAACGGCGAGCGAGCGGCTGCGCACGAGGCGGCGGAACCGCTTCGCGGAGAGGATCGGGCGCGGCGGCTCCCATCGGCGCGGGGCAGCGGCGCCGCTGCCGGAACCGCCGATGTGGAGGTTGCCACGGTACATCGAGATGGCCACCATCCTGCTGGCTCCCGACTGCCCCCGCCGGCCGGCCGGCCGGGCGCCGCCGGCGACGTAGGGTTTGGTGAGTCGGTGGGTTTGGCTCCGGTATGGCAGCCGTGGCCTGTCGTTTGGGCCGGCTTTTCACTCTCGCCGTTTCGCTGGTGCAGTGCGCTGGCGCTGGGCAGATTACGAGGTCCGGGAGCCCATGGGCTGGCCGTCTATCACCGGCATCGTGGGCTTAATAAAGTGTAGAAGGTCGCTCCGCTCCAAATTAGCTTCATTTCCTCAACTCCCATAAAAATCCTCTCACCAAACCACTTCACAGGTTACCCATCTGCAGAAATCACTATTCGCCTAAACGATCCGTTTAAACGCTAAACAGTGGCTCACCGTTTCCGTTTAATTGGCCATTTACACCGTTTAAACCCGTTTAAACAGCCGTTTAGCACCGAATAATGGCTAAACAGTAGGTGACTGACCGTTTACCGTTTAGGCTAACACTGGCAGAAATTCAGTTCAAATATGCAACAGTTTGGAATGAAATCCTGCGCAGACTTACCTTATCAAAACGACAATTTTGGTTCATTTCGTGGCCCTAAGGAATTGGTCTTGCTTTTGTCATATACATATACTCTATATTACCTTAGTACTCTATCCGTTCACAAATCGTATGATGCGGTTGACTTTTTTTTTTCAAAATTTCAACCATTCGTCTTAATCAAAAAGAAGTTATTCTGACATATAAAAATACAATTGAACTCAAATTATTTTTATGCGATAAAACAAATGATAACAAAATAAATGATTTTTTTTAATTTTTTAAATAAAATGGATGATTGAAGTTTATAACATGTCAACTCAGTCGCCGAATTACACAGATGTGAAGTCTAAACCAGCACTTCCATCCCCACTAGTCAGGCTGACCCACCAGGGTCTAGGAGTCAGACCGTGTCTAGCGGATTGTAATTCCGTTGTTATAACTACACTATAGAAAAAATAAAATTTAAAAATGACAACGAAGATAGAGGATCTACCCTGCTAGACTCAGCCTCACGAGACCGGCAGCGGCCGCTGGCTCGATCGGTCCTTGTCAGAAATTCAGGTCTGGAAGGGTGACAGGTGTCGGGGCTTCATGTCTGGCAAGCTCCAAAGTCCAAACCACTCGCGCCGTTCAGGCCGCGACCGCTGTCCCGCGCCGGACCCAGCCAACTCCAGAGGCCAGCGAGAGCTGCCAAGCCAAGAGAGCGACGGCGCCCATCCCACCCTCCAATCTCCGGCCCCGGCCGTGCGCGCAGCCTGGACCGCCAGTCGTCAACCACCACCACGCACACGGAGGCAGCGCCAAACGCCGACGAGCCGCCCGTCCTGTCCGTAAGCATGCCAGGCCCGGCGCGGCCGCTGGTCCCCCGGCCCGCCCCCGGACACGATCACACGAGCCAGAGCCACTGCCACTCCCGATCCCAATCCGACGCGTACATGTGGACGCAGGCATGCAGCCAAAGCGAAGCCGCGGCCGCGACGGCGGAACAGTGGCGGCCACCGGCCACAGCGAACACGACGACATGACGAGACACGACACGACACGACGACGCCTCGCGAACGGGCCCGGGCAGCAGACACAGCGACTGTTGCGCACGGGAGCGAGCGCGCGTGCGTGCACCGTGCAGGCGCATGCAGCTTTTGGCGGTTTGTTTCATTCCGTTCGTTCGTTGGGGCAAGGCCAAGGACGCACGAGCCGCCGATAAAAGCTCGCTTTTATTTACTGATGCTGGCAAAAAGGAATGGTAACTGTGTGCTAGTACTATTCCATTTCCCTTTGCTTTGCTGGTAATAATTGGCCAGGCCAATCATGGAGCGAGTTCGTAGCTAGCTTGCCAAGTTGCCGTTGATTTTTCTTTCAACCGAGGATTCGATCCGGTGGTGCCATGCGCGCGCCGCCAGGTTTGAAGAAGGCCTCGATCGATCGCGTGATTCGCCGTCCGCGTCGCCGCACCCCATGCGATCAAGCGGCTGGCTAGCAGTGTGTTTGCGAATTTGCGGCTAGTACTAGTACACTTGGCGCTGGCGGTGAGACACGTGAATTGTTACGAGTCATCGTCATATACTAGTACTCACTACGTCCTGGAGTACTTCGGTTGACGAAGTCTACAGTCAAACGATCCCATCTCGTCGATCTCATATTTTTTTTTATATTAAAAAAAGAGATCGCATCTCCTTCCGTTGTTATTAAATAGCGTCTAGAAGGTGTGCGTGGTATTAGTATGCACAGTTCAAACCGACATTGACGTGTCAATCTCTCACCCCCTCAGACGACTAGTCTCGGCGCCTACGTGCATGCATGCATACTCGGCTAGTCGGCTCCAATAGAGGTACTCATCAGTCATCACTCATCATGAAAATTGAAAAGAGTTAATTAATCGTATGGCCTCTATCCGTCACGATAGCTGACGCTTGACGACTCTGCCCGTTCCCACATCGCGTAGCCAACAAAGCGTGGATTTCTTCTGTTTCTTCGCGTGGCCGAGACTTTATTTTCTCAGTGCCTCCGCCCGGCCGTCTAGGCGTCTACGATGCAATTTGCATTGCTAACCTCTTCATCGATCCGTTGTCGCGCATGCAGTCACTGCTTGTGCCTCCCAAGCTTGGCAATCACAAGCTATACAAACACGACAGCAGGTTTAGGACAGAACAGAGCGATCGAGGCGACGTACGTAGCCGCCCCTAAAGCTGAAGCCAACAGCACTCCGTCTCTCTCTATTCTAAGTATATTCTCTTTGTCTACGGTGCAAAATAGCAACTTAAGGCTAGCTCCACCGCATACCTCATCCGGCCTCCCTCAACACTGTGCTGGCGGGGTGGGAAATGAGAAAACTACTGGAGCTAGACTAAGACTATACGCACCGGTCAATCCATCCCACTCCGCCCATTCACTATTCCAACTACATCTTTTTCTGTCTACAGCGCGCACAGTGTTTAGACACCTCTTTTGAATCTATTGGTGAACATAGTCTAAAAGCGTGATGAACAAACAGCGTCAAATTTCCGCAGCATTTGTAAACAACCACACGTCCAAGTGTCCAGCTAGCTTGGCCACCATTTGTGATTTGTGTGTGACGCCGATCGTATCGAGTGACGAAAAAAAAGGCAAACAACTACACCAATCCCAATCCCATCCACAAAACGATGCAGGTCACTGTCCAAGTGTCCAGCTGCAGCAAAACAGCCATTATTGTTTGTGTGGCGCACGTCGACGTCTTTATACAGATTTTTGTTTCCACGGCCAAAATAACCTGTCTGTCTTTCTAGTTCCAGTTCAGTTCCAGTTCCAGTTCCAGACTTCCAGTTCCAGGCCAGCTTCCAGCCAGCAATCGTCTAGCTAGCAGTGCCAGGAGCGAAGTTGCACTGCGTCGTCTGTGAAACGAGAAAATATGAGCATAAGTCCAGCGGCCAGGTATATACGCATCTATTCATTGTTCTAACTACACATCTCGTTTTGTACTATACCGGCCATTTATCCAAACCATGGACATTGGCCTGTTTGGTTTAAAGCCAAACTTTAACCACGGTCAAATCACATTTGCCTTTAAACTAAAATTTAGCCAAACAAATCGTTTATATAGTTTAAATATAGCCAAATACACCATACAGATGAGCATTATGTTGTATGATGCAATTTTAATTTAGTCAAACATGGTCAAATTATGACCATTTTAGCCTAGCCACCAAGCGCCTCAGGCAGAAGCCAAAGATCCCCCATGCCTCCATCCCTATCACTATTCCTCTCTCTCAATGCCTCGGCCACGCGCGCAAGCGGTGCCGGCACGCCGGCCTCGGGCGGACATCGGAGGAGGCGAGCTGCGCGTTGCCGAAGGGATCACGGAGGGGAGCAGTGCCCCGCGGCGCAGGGAGCACCGGCCGGCCACGGATGACCGGAGAGGAGCAGCGCCCGCGGTGGACACTGACCGCGCATTGCCGGAGGCGAGCAGCGTCGGTGGCAGAGGTGGGTCTCGCTCTCGTTCTCGCGTCGCTAGAGGGGAGCAGTGTCGTCGGCTGCGGAGGAGGACCGCACATCGCCGGAGGGCAGCACAGAGGGGAGGCACCGGCGGCGACGGGGCAGCGGCCGGCGCGAGCGACGGGGCGGTGGCCTGCGCGAGTGACGGAATGGCAGATGTGGTCTCGGGCAGGCGGCAGTCAGCGCGAGCGGCAAGACAGCGGCTGACCTGGCCTTGGGCATGCGGCGGCCGGCACGCGGCATGCCAGCGGCGACGGGGCGGCGGCAGGCATCGCGAGGCGACGACCAACCTGCTTCGAGTCCTAGGACGAGCCAGACATAGAAGGCGAAGAAGAGAAAAATAAAATAAAAAAATTAATAGATAGGGATATGATTTGGAGGACATCACTGCGGGAGATAATGATTTGGAAGATACAATTTTATGAAGGGGCCTGTAAAAATGCTTTTAGAAAATGAAATTTAGAGGCTACCGCTGCTATCAGCCTTAGCTTCAGCCTCAAACCAAACAGACCGGGTCCTCTGACAATATGTAGTGAAACGTGTAAAAAAACTGCATATATATTGTAGCGCTAATGTACAGAAAATAAACAAATTATACAGACAACCCGCTACACCCAGTCTCACGACTCACAGCTCTTCAAAGTCTGCGGTCTCACAAAGTGCACCGTACGTACTGTACCGCGCTGCAAAGCCACTGGATGCATCAGTATTCAGTGGTCAGTGCATGGTGGGAGCGGGCACGCACGTGCAGCTCCGGAAAATGGGACCTTCCAGCATCGCACACTCCGTACATCCGTTGAATCGCACCACCACGGGCGGCCGAATCGCATTTGAGAAAGATACATTAATGTCGTTCCCGAACTTATTTAATGATGTGGCGTGTATGCTCCCTTAATTTCTATGTTTCTACAGTGGTTTACTCAAGGTTCAAAACTAGTATATACCAGCTATTTTGGATATGTTTGGATCTTCTACACTCTTCTAGTTTGGCCGCCAACAATAGAGCTAACTACTCATATGTGTGAACCTCCAACGACACACTCAGTTAAAGAGGCGTGTCATGAACTGATAAAAATCCTGTTATGATAAATCCAATCCATCACATTCCATATTGGCTGGAGTAGAAAATAAATCATTTTTCTCTTGATTCCCCTCAATATCTATCGATTTGAAGGTTTTTTTCTCTTTCCAACAATTCTAAAAAGATCATACCGTTCTAAGATAAGATAATAGCTGGTATAGTACAATTAGACGTATATTTATTTTTTCTATGAATTTACAAAATCTTAAATGCATAAAATTGATATAATATCAATTAAAGCGATTTACATATATTTTGTTTAAACCATAGACAAAACGAAGCATCTAAAATGCTCTACCAAAGAGGAATGCTGTTAGCTTGTGTTATTCATAGTCTTCGAAAACTTGCATGTATTGATGCAATGCCAAGATAGCTAGGCTGGGAAGGTACCAGCTGAGTAGGCCTAGCTAGTAGCTACAATACCGAGACAAATTTAGCGTAAAAAGGCCTAGTTAGTAGCTACAATACTGAGACAAATTTAGCGTAAAAACAGAGGAGTACCAAGCCATGTACCTCAGCTTAATTGCCTAAAACCCATACATATCGAATTTAAGGTTATTAGTTTAGGTACATGTGTTGAGCGTGTGCAGTGTGTGAAGTTTAGATATTACAACTTGCATTTGAAATGTTGAGGATTAAAAAAAAGGTGTATGTATAAAAGAAATGTGTGTAAAAAGGTCGAATTGACTTGGAACCGTGGATATAGGTAGCAGCTGTCGCTATAGCTTGTAAGTTCTTTTTTTTTTAAAGTTGATAGCTTCCGATGCAAGTTCCAAAGTTATCTTGTTGTGCATATCATTATGGAGTATCTACTGATTACTCTATCCGTACCTACCCCAAAGGCCAGAAGAAAAAGGAAGAGAGCACAAAAATTCATCGAGCAGATCAACCACCTTTTCTGACCAGAACAGTTCAAGATTAGTAGGCTGGAGCAGCGTTAGCCTGGGCATCGTCGGAGTCACTCATCCAGAAACTAGGCCACTAGTCGAGACGAAAGAAAATTCTCGATAGCAAAAATGTCTCTTCCCTCATGGAACAAAGAAAAATCTATCAGGGGATCTTTGGATCTTTCACCTAAATTTTAGCTCCTATCACATCAAATGTTCGGACGCTAGTTAAAAATATTAAATATAGTCTAATTATAAAACTAATTATGCAGATGAGGACTAAACGGCGAGACGTTAATTATAGATTAATTAGGCTTAATAAATTCGTCATCTCGCCGTTTAGTCTTCGTCTATGTAATTAGTTTTTTAATTAAATCATATTTAATACTTCTGATCAATGTCCGAATATCCGATATGACATGGGTTAAAGTTTAGTCATTTGAATGAAATCACGCAAGCACCGGTGTATCGAGGCAAGAGGAAAAAGGATATCGTTTGTTTAATTAATTACTCCCGGCACGAAATGCCAAATGGTGACGTCGGTGGCGGTGCCGGTGCCGCTGCCGCCTGCGTGTGCCGCGCGCACCCACCGCCGGCGCCGTGGACCCGTGGACCGCGTCCACGCACACCACGCCGGAAGCAAAAAGGGCCCTGCTGCCGCGGGGGAGCAGGAGGCGAGCGGAGGGAACGTTTAATCGCCGTGACGTGATGTGATGCGTGTGCCATTGCAATTTGTGGCATTTGGCCCTGTTTAGTACACCAAATTTCTCCCAAAATTCACTATGCAAAAAAAAGATTCTCCGTTACATCAAAATGCCGGTACATGTATGGAATACTAAATGTAGATGAAATAAAAAAATAATTGCACAGTTTAGATGTACTTTGCGAGACGAATCTTTTGAGCCTAGTTAGGCCATAGTAGGACAATATTTACCACAAACAAACGGAAAGTGCTACATTAGTTCTACAGTGCTTTTCAGTTCGAAACAGTGTTTTTTTCAACCATCTAAACACATTCAGCTGTTGTCAAGTCGGTGTCAAAAAGCTGCCCAGTGGCTACTCTATACTCTCGCCTGCACGGAAGAATTTCTAGCAGTGCTAGTGTTTGTATTTTTCTTTTTTTTAGACAGGGTGTTTGTATTTTTCGTTGGTTCGTCTGGAATACGAGAAGTGGACTGTTAAAGTTTAAACTACTGGGACTGCTGGGCGTGCATGCATGATTATGAATGGTAAGGACGGTGGGACCATGTGCCTCATGGTGCACGTGCACCTCGATGATCCGTGCATGGGTGATGACTGATGAGGGTGGGTGCACGTGATACGGGGACTTTCTGTCAAGTCCATTGTCGACACCGTAACCTCGCTCGGGAAGAGTACAAACCTGAAACCTTATCGATAGACGAAGATGGAGACCAGTAGATACCATACAGAAGCAAAAACACAAACAATTAGGGTGACGTCACACATCTCTTGTGTGGATAGACGGAGATTAGAGTAGTTTACAACACTTTTATTTCAAAACGTACTATTATATGCACAGACCATATTCTAAGAACTAAGATTAATTAGGACGCCCAAACATATCATATCAACAAAGGCATCGTACCTCGACTAACTATAGATAGACTAGACCAAAGCAATTGCCTTCTTAAAAGGAGTGCTAGACAAAATTACCTCGTTCGAACCAAACAGGCTCGTACGTGCCCCGGGAACGTGACAGCACCCATTCACTTCCACCGCCTGCCACGCCCACGCCACCTCAAATCTAACCTCACCTGTACCGGTCAACAGTGCCACACGTACACCGCATCATATGTCACAGCCTCACAGGTTGCCCATCCCGTCCCAACCCCCACCCGAGGCGGGGGAAAGCGTGGGCCCCACCCCAACGAGAAAAGTGGAAAACCCACGAAGGAAACGACCAGCCAGCCGCCTACCAAGGACCGCGTCCACCCCCGCCCCGCCGCCCTCTCGTGTGGGAAGGGAAAGCCAGAGAGCCCAGGAGGAAACAGAGCGAGACGGAGGCGCCGCAGCGGGATTTCCCCGCAGCGCCACCACCACCTCCACCTCATTCTCTCCCATCACCACCACCAGGGGTCCAGGGCCACAGCACCACAAAGTTCGCGTTGCGCCGCGCCGCGCCCCCGCCGCGCGGCTCGCCTCGCCTCGCCTCGCCTCGACCCTCTTGGAAATCCTCCCACGCGCAATCGCGCCTCGCACCGCCACCCGGGGCCCCGGGGCGCCGATCTCGCATCGCCCCGCCCCTGCCGGGACGAGGAGGAGGTGGGAGAGGATGGGGGCGTGCGTGTCGCGGCCCAGCGCGTGCGTGGGGAAGCCCCACACGCCGCGGTCGGGCGACGCCGGCGGGCGGGCGGGCGGCGCGGGCGGGGCGCGGCGCAGGCGGAGCCGGCGCGTGGGCAAGAGCCGGAGGAAGGCGCCCTCGCGCGCCGCGTCGATGGAGACCATCCAGGAGGCCGAGGTGCCGGGCTCGCCGTCCGCCGCTGCCGATCACCGGACCTACAGCAATCCCGCGTACCAAGGTGGGTGGGTGGGTGGGATGGGACGGGACGGATGGGCGGCTTCCTCCTCTCCATTCGCTTTCCTCCCTCCCCCCCGTGCGCCTTCCGCCCGCCCGCTGGAGGGCTGGATTCTGATCTCCGGGGGACCATACGCGCGAGATTGCGCGCTCCTGGGGGTTAAATTAAATTACTGCATCTGGGGATCGTGCGCGTCCAGCAGCAGCTACTCGCCTTTTTAAATTCGTAGCTCGGGAAAGCTTTGTTTACCCTGTTCTGCTGTAGAGTGGGGTTGCAGCTAGTATCCGGGGCAGTACGCATCGCAGTTCGTTTGCGTCAGTTCGTACTCGATACCAGAATTGACCTGACGTGATTTCGGCGATCTCGTGCTGCAGTGTCGGGGAGCATCGAGGAGGATTGGTACGACTCCTTGGCAATGAGCGAGTCGGATGCCGAGGACGACTTCCACAGTGTGCAGGATGGTACGCAATGTGATACTAGCTTGGTAGCTAGGTCCCCCTCACAGCATAATCTCGATGGTTAATTGAACTCTTTTTTTAACCATTGCAGATGCTTTTTCATTGAATGGCTTTGAGAATGAAGCAGCGTTGAGCACGAGAGATGGCAACGGTGGGAGCTTCAATGGAGCTGCGCAATCAGGCGAGCACCACCTTAAAAGGCCAAAGTCCAGTGAACTGTCAAAGGGGGGCTCTGAGAATGGTGTGAGGACGTCACTGAGCCATGAGGATGGGATGAGTGTTTCTGGCGAGGATAGCACGCATGGTGGAGGTAGGATACTCGACGACTGTGGGCTTCTGCCAAATAATTGTCTGCCTTGTATTGCCTCTGCCGTTGGGGTAAACGAGAAGAAGAGAGCTCTTTCTTCAAGTCCTACTCATTCAATGAAGATGCCTTCCTTGAAGCTTTCGTTCAAGAAGAAGTCTGGGGAAGCTCATCCCTCTTCCACACTACGTAAGCATTCTTCACAAGTCATTGTGTGAGCCCTGCCCAAAAGCTGAACTGCGTTTTGTACCAGTTTTCCCCAACTTGGTACAAATTTCCCATAATATTGTGTTCGGTAGTTAAAACTTTGCCAGCAACTTGCTTTCTCCCTTTCATGACATATTGCTAGTCAATTATGAGCGTCCATAGGACAGCTCATTAAGCAACGAAGAAGAGAAAAGGCAAAAGGTGGTGCAGAGAACTGATGCTTTCAAGTAGTGACAATATCTTCATTGCTTGCCGGTTCACCCCTGTCATACCGATCATCTTTCATTTAATGTTAGCATTGCATTGATAAGACTGTTGAAACGACACACACTGGTATGTTAAAGATTCCTCGGCAGTCTGCAGAGAGCCAGAGAGTACCGCTTTTGTCTGTGAAGGAATTTCCAAATATGTAAAACAATAGTTTAAGCCAACCTCTGGTACAAAGTTTATCGTAATGTACTAGGAACTTCATTTGCTGCTAGTTCATAATATTAAAGAAATTTCAAATATCTTGACATTCATTTTTTTTGTGCCATCTGTTAACGGAAACGTGTTAATACAACAGGTGCTGGGAGCTTTTTTTTTTCTTTAGACAAATAACATCAAACATGTTCACCTGTCTGAGAAAAATATTAAAGTGACATTTATTTTTTTAATTCAGTATCTACAAAGGATTTCCTTGAGAGGCCTCTAGCAGGTTCTCAAGTGCAGTTATGCTTGCTGGAATCGAAAATGCTCAACAGCTGGTCCCATATTGATCCTGGTACATTCCGAGTCCGTGGAGCAAACTATTTTAGGTAAAGTATCATATTCATATCTATCGCTGATTTATTTGGAACTTCTGGATTCTTTTACGGGAGTGATCTTAGATTCAAATGCACTTCTCCAGGGATAAGAAGAAAGAGTTTGCTCCAAACTATGCTGCATATTATCCATTTGGAGTTGATTTATATTTATCACCACAAAAACTCAATCATATATCTCGATTTGTTCAACTTCCTGATATTCAACTCTCCAGCAAACTCCCACCTCTTTTGGTAGTCAATGTACAGGTAAGTCGTAAGTACACTGAAGGCAAATGCCCTCTTTTGTGGTGAAAGTTTTGTATGTAGTTCCTTTATTCATAAACTCTCAAGTCTTCAAATGTCAAGTGTCAAACATGTTTATACAGAGCACCTATCTGGATAGACATTAGTCGTGAAGATGAACTGTATGTATACTTGATTTGAACATATTTGTACAAATGTGTACCAGACTACAAGCCGATGCATATCTTTTAGTGCCAAATAATTTCAGTTTAGTGAACTAGTACAAGGGCTAAGCTGACGCAATTGGTGAGCTGTATGTAGCATGTTATTTGTATTTGCCTGCCTGAAGTAAGCTGCAGCAGTGTGCCAGCATAGCAATCTTTGGTTTAAGAAATAGTTATTCTAACACGGATTTCAGTCGAACTTAAGCACTATGAATATTTCAAAGTCTTATGCTGTGGTCACTATTCATTTATTGTATTGACATTTTGTATGCTTTTTCTCAGGTTCCATTATATCCGGCATCATTATTCCAGAATGAAACTGATGGGGAAGGGATGAGCTTTGTTCTGTATTTCAGGCTTTCTGATGGTTACTCAAAAGAGCTTCCACCTTCATTCATAGAAAGCATTAGAGTAAGATCTTGACTAATCTTAACTATCTCTGTTCTTCAAGTAATATCTTCGGTTACTACTTTTTTGTGCTTTTTATATGTAATAATTCAGCTATGTACCTTTTCTCTCTTAATGAAATGGCACGCAGCTCTCCTGCGTAGTTCGAGAAAAAAAATCCAGTGAGTACTCCAATGTCCTACCTTTTTCTGGAAACAGAGAATGTGTCCGAACAAAAAAAAAAATCTACCTGGATGAAAGGGAAAAAAACTTGTAGTAGTAGTTTTATCAATTCTTGCAGGTGATGCAAAATTATATTGGAGAATACTTATTGTTGGGTTTGGTGATTGTTTCAGTAGAAACATCATGCATACGTTTTACCTATAGCCCCAAACTTTATGGTGAACTGCAGCTGAAGTCCCTTCGGGGGCTTTTGCCATTCTTTTAAGTAAAGCATCCTAGGGCTTAACTCCTTAGGCATATGCACCATTTACTGTTTCTCAAGAGAAGGCAAGACATTTTTGCATGCCAAAAATGCGGATTCAGTTATTGGAATCTGTATAGGAAATGTAGACTGGCTCTTTATATCATTGATGAACATAAGTATACTAGTAAATCAATAATTTATATGGTTATTACGTGATATTCAATCATTAGCTTGGCAATTCTCAGCGATATTGAGTCATAACTGTCCGTAACCAGTCTGTTTTTTTCCTTCTGTTTTAGTTATTATCAGTTAATAATACTCTTGTTCCTTCCCAACAGAGGTTGGTTGATGATCATGTAGAGAAGATAAAAGGATTTCCAATGGAAACCAGTATACCATTCCGAGAGAGGCTAAAGATACTTGGTCGGGTGGCTAATCTGGAGGATCTCACTCTGAATGCAGCAGAGCGGAAGTTGATGCACGCATACAATGAGAAACCTGTCCTTTCTAGACCACAGCATGAGTTTTACTTGGTTAGTCCTGTTTAACTCTAGAACTTATTTAAGTTATATATAAGGCGTGTTTGGTTTCGGAAAGGGACTTGCCTCGCCTGGCTGCCACGAGCACCGAGGCCCTAGCCCCACCCTAGCGAGCCGATCCTGCTCTCCTGCAGGAGAAAGCCAAAGCTTGCTGGCACATGCTCCCAAGCAAATTCGCCTCATATCCAAACATGTGTGAGTCTTACCTATCCTTGCTTGGAGAGGCTAAATAGTACCAAGCAATGGATCTAAACATCCTCATAGTAGTCCTCTATATTCAGCAGTCACCATCTGATAAATAAACACAGTATTTTAAAATAATTTGCTTTAATAATGCATTTTAAACTTGGATTACTTTCTGGAAGGAATATTGAAGCATTCTTTGCTTCTGTGCAGGGTGATAACTACTTCGAGATTGACATTGACATGCACAGATTTAGCTACATCTCAAGGAAAGGTTTTGAAACATTTTTGGACAGGCTAAAAGCATGTGTTTTAGATGTTGGCCTGACTATTCAGGTATGCCAATTATAAACGATACATCTTTCTGTGGTTTGCAAGATAGAAAAAGGACAGTTCAGGTGTCAGATCACTTACTGTGCTCTCTTCTAAATGCAGGGTAATAAAGCTGAAGAGCTGCCCGAGCAGATCTTATGCTGTGTTAGGTTGAATGGGATAGATTACACCAAATATCAGCCGCTTTTGACACATGGTGCCTGAAAGCTTAAAAGAACCCCAGCTAACCGTTGTTTGGATGCTGAGAGGTAACCATACCAGGACCAGGCTCCTGGAGATTTCAGACCAGGAGCCGCTGTTGACTCTCACAGCTGCTGTTGAAACGCCATCATCCGAGACTAGTAGTGCATACCGGTAACATTAACAAAGGGGTGAGTGACTGGGCGGCCACTTGCTGACCCCATCAGATCCGTGGTGCTAATATAGCCATATCTTTCTGAAAATGTGGAAAAAAAATTGGTGGAAACCGCGGTACATGTAAATCTGTACATCATTGCGCGAGAGCTCCTGTTTCCTCCCTTGTTGCTACTCGACGTTACAGATTTAGTAAATATCACTAATTTTGCCTATGCTGAAGTAGCTTTAGGAACACTGAAACCTGTAGAGCTTTTTTTTTTTTTAATTCGTGAATACCAGCTGTTTCATTTATAGAGCAAATACAGTATGGTCTCCGCCCAAATTATTATCGTGTATAATTCGCATGATGCTGACTTGCTGAGCTAAGTTGGTAACTTTGAAAGCTTCTGGGGGTATAGAGGTATAGGGAACGAGAAATTGTGAATACCCGAACATAAGTTGCAGTTTGTGCTGGAAACAGATTAACAATAATGACTGCCCTGCTTCTTCCAAGGATCGGTTTGACAAGGCTTCAATAATCATGTTGTAAAATTAGAGTCTGGAAGAAAACAAAGAGGCTTAAGCATCTGCGTTTAGGAAAAGAAAACCAGTACGACTCAAGCTGGTACTCTGATTTTGTGGAGCTGTCCTGTTTGGCTTGAAGAATTTGGAGTGGAGTTTATTTTTCCTTGGAATGGAGCAGTCCTAAACGGGGCCAGAATATCCAGACTCCAGAGCTAATGGCAATTGCCTTGCTTGTTTGGTTGGAGGTAATTGGTAGAAGGAATGGTAGTTTTATGAGATAAGTTTAAAAATGTCTTGTTTGTTTAGTGGAAATGGGAGTTTTGGTGGAGGAGGAATGAGAGTTTAGATGAATAACTTCCACGAATTAATTCCCAGGGGGAGGGTGAGAATTGGATGAAAATTCTGGTTTGGTACAGGATTAATGCATCTCAACCGTTCATCGTGACTTAAAAATAACTCTTATCTGAATTCTCTCTCTTAATTTTCTGCACCAACCAAACAAATGATTGAGACTAAAAATCAATTTCTCATCCTAATTCCTTCCTTCAACTCCCACCATCAATTCCATTTTCTCTTCCCAAGCACTTGCCAAACGAGCTGTTAAAATTTTGGAGCTGGAGTTCCGCCGAAAGAGGAGAGTAGCATCCAAATGGGCTGGTTGGGGCTCCCATCAGAGAGGGGCCCGAACGGTGGCTATTAGTGGGCCTAAAAATCGGACCCTAGGGTTTACGAGCCTGCTCGGCTTCGTTCTCTACTCGTCTCCGATATCCGCATGCTCCCCCGATCATTTACGAAGCCGCCGCAGCTGTCTTCGATCTCCCGCGACTCCGCAGCCGCCCGTCTACGACATCTCGAACTCGAAGGTGAGTGGTATCGACGTGTTGCGTATTCCACCATCTCTTTTTAATGTAGTTCGTATGTGCGCGCATTGCAAATCCCTAGGCGAGGGGTTTCCTCTAGGTCAGGATCTCCACTTGGTAGTTTCCGAGTGGTCGATTTGAAGCCTGAACTTTGCGAATCAAATCGGGCAGGTCGTAGCTTGTTTCCTGAGAAGCCAATTACAATTATCCTCGCGTGTAAGGTGCGATTAGAACGTAATGCCTTATGATCGAGTTCTGTTGAAGGGAACCATTTGGCAGTAATTTGGCCTTCTTATTATTTGCTCTTCTCTCTGTTGGAGTAATTTGGCCTTCTTATTATGTGCTTAACTCCGCTGAACGCACACTAAAACACACAATTAACAAAACTCTTAACTAATCAAGATTAGTCCAACACTCTCGCTTCGTGTTGACTATATACAGTATGTTGCAACTGAACTGTGTATGCGCCTGATCGTTCGATTCTGCACTCTCAGCCACTGTAAGCTCCCCTAGTCGCCACCATGCAGAACGAGGAGGGAAAGACGGTGGACCTCTACGTCCCTAGGAAATGGTGAGCTCTGCTTCAGTTCTCTTGTTCACCTCAGCGATGGTTGGTGTCTAAGCCGGTGTTTGTGCTGAGTTTTCTTCTTATTTTGCTCCTGCAGCTCTGCGACGAACAGGATCATCACTGCCAAGGACCATGCCTCTGTGCAGATCAACATTGGGCACTTGGATGAGAATGGCATGTACGATGGCAGCTTCACCACATTTGCTCTCTCCGGGTTTGTCCGTGCTCAGGTGATGATCCTTAAGCTTTCAATTGTGAGCTTATTATTGAGTACCTGACTTTCCTTGCAGTGGATTTGCATGACGATATACCATACATCAATATAGAAAATGCACAACAGCATTTTTTCACTTTTGTGCTGGATCATGAATTTTGTATTGGATTTTATTCTGCCCCATGATGTTGAGTAAAGCTCTGTCATGGTAGGAAATATGTAAGTTTCTTTAATTCTTTTGGATTGTAAGCCTCATGATATGCGATGAAGTTACCAGGCATATGATACTTTATCAGTCAAGGTTGTATCCCCTTAACCGGAACGTGCTAATTTAATCTTGTTTTTCTACTTTATCTGCCAATTAAGCACACGAGCTGCTGGAGATCACCATAATTAGAGTTCAAGGCTTCAAGCTGAATGCAGCAGCACACCATCCTAGAAAACGTGCTCCCTTCGTTCTTGAATATTTTTCACCGGCCAGTTTATTTTTGAACTAAAAAGCGTCAGATAAAAAAGAACGGAGGTATATTGCTGGCCCTGATTTCACATTTTCTTTCGACAGGGTGATGCTGACAGCTCATTGGACCGGCTGTGGCAGAAGAGGAAGGCTGAGATCAAGCAGTAGTAGCTCGCGCTTGCTTCAAAATTCATCTGAATTGACTATTATGATGTTGATGCTGCCCTTGGTAACGTCTTGAATTCTGTATTGGACCGTTTGGATGAAAATTCTGAGTTCAGTTGGTGCCACTAGACAAAAGAATTGCATCCTAACTCTAAAAAAAAGAATTGCATCCTCTGCCTCTGCTCGATCCCGTTTTGAGGCTGTTTAAGCTAAACCTAGGTAAGTTCGGGCAGGACAATAACTGGTGAGAAAAGAATTGATGGAGAAGAGGAAATTGTTTGTAGCATCTGTGAATCACGTTTTGAAAATTAAGGCTGGATCAGTGCTACGAAAACAGAGTTTGTAGCATAATTTTCCTTCCTGAAACCGTATGGGAAGTGTTGCGCCCGTATCGTCTTATACTTCGTACCGTTTGTGTTATCAATGTGCAAGGGAAGTAGATCACGCTTTCTTGAGTGCGTCAGGAATGACGGTGGCATTCAAGCAAGAATGGTAACGACATGAGTTCGCCCGTTTTTCCTTGAGCACTATCTCCATTCCCATTGACAAATGTGTGATGCTGTTAACTTTTTTACATGATTTTTTATTTTATTAAAACCAGCATATCGTACATTTGTGAAACAGAGGGATTACTATAAAGCAAACGGGAAATAGTAGTTGTGGCCTGCTGATTGCGAGCATGTTTTCTTGCTGCTTACTCTAGCATGGGTTGTTAACTGTGTCAGCAGTGAGATTTGCAGTCGCTGACTGATTCAAAATAATATACTAATGCTGATCATAATGTTGATAGGTTCTTTTTTCGGGTAGTGAAAGTATCAACACTACACTATCATGAATTTTTATGGACAGAGCTATTACCATTTGACCCTAAATTACATAGAAAATCAGGCAACTTCCCGAAGAAGTCTTGTCGGTTCTTCTCTTCGTCGGCTCGCCTATTCCTTTTCCGCCTGTTTAATTGTTTGCATTTTGTGAGCATGATTGTCAGGAGGACTATATATTGATGGTCAGTAACGATGCTTTGCATGGAAGCAAGGGATGAAGGTATGGTCGTATGGATGCATGGAAAAGGGTAGACGTGGTGGCTCGGCGTGTTGTCTAAGGCCACGTACAATGCTATGATGCTTAAAAAGATGCTTAGGGAGAAAAAACGCTAAGCATCTGTATAAGCAACTTTCCCTACAATGGGAACATATGTCCTTGCCGGTGCTTAGCTAGGTTGTTAGACATTAGTCTATTTTTAAGGAGCTTAATTCCCACGATGCTTAAGGTGTTGACCGGTGCTTAGGTAGTACACGACCTGCATGCATGCATGTTGTTGAATAGCACACCGAAGCCTCAAGATGGCATCTGCATAAGCATCGGTGATAAAAAATAGCATCAACCAACAGGGAAGCGTCGATGCAAACTTAAGCACTCCTGCCTTTCCCTAAGCACCGTCCTCACCCGGTTCAAAGAAAAAAAACCAGAAGTAAATCTTTAAGCACTGATCTTAAGCATCGCATTGTACAAGCCCTAACAGAGTGACAGGCTCCCATGATTCTGCATCGACCAATACTAAAACTGCGGTGGCTAGCTCAAGCTGCTCAACCAAGAATATGGGGGGGAAAAGATAGCCGATTCTTTTCTAAGGCTAACATCTCTAATCCTCCTATCTATACATATATATTTCAAATCCCACTAAATACCATGTACACTATTTTGTACATCTATTTACATTTTTTAGGGACATCAACCTAAGACAGTGAGCTTTTAAAAATCCCCTATTATTTTAATCTATTGTATAGCCTACGACATAGTATAACTTTATGTAGCGTTTGGATTTTTTTCTAAACGATAGCGTTTGGATGGTTGTGTGGACCGTGGACATCAGACAGGGATGCAGTTAGGCACATTCATTTCTCCATCGTTTAGGTTTATCATGCCCTCTTATTTTTCTATTTCACATCTCATATTCTAATATCCAAATACCACATTAATTAATCTATATTTATATTTCAACTGTCAAAGTTGATTACCCAACTTTGACGTCGTTCAACCAACCTATGTATACCGAACAAGGAATGCATAATCAGATGCTCATACATCTGTTTTCATATACATATATCTATACTACATCAATATCATCTCTAACAAAACATGCATATGAGGAACAAAGTAGCAGTATCTTAGATGTTTGATGCATAAAATCCCTTCTCAATGCGGTGGTTGTTTGGTCGCCATTTTCCCTAGTAATTGAAAGAATATTTTCATGTATTAAAATAAAGTATTTCTGTTCGAACTGAATTTAAATTCTCACCTGTTCATACGGAGCGTGTAAAGAAACTTAATAAAACTTCCACGCCGCAAACTACTCCTATATTATGTATGAGGACAGGACCAGCAATCAAGAGCAACTACTCCAGCTACCTGATCGCTGGCGCCTTAATACTTTTGTATCCGATCTTGGATTTTTTTTCGAGGGAAGAATCCTGACCTGATTAATGGCTGAAATCGATTGGAGCGGGTGGGTCGGCCGGTGAGGAACAGATTAGGGAGGTCCCTCCGATCCAGCTGAAACGACAATGACGTAATATGATGGCTCCCTACTTCTAGAAGGCGACCTCGTAACAAACTTTAATTTGCTGATCGACGCGGTTCAGTGTTGTTGGAGTTCTTTAATCTTCTTTCACGGGGGAAGCTTCAACTCAAGCCAGTGTTAATCCACTGCGGTGTATGGAGAATTTCTCGTCCGATCGTGTTACAAACAAATCTCAATGCAAATTATTGGCTTGAGCTCAAACATAATCAATTGCTCCAAGAGATGAATATTATCCGGCGCGAACTTAGTTTCAAATTAGAAACAAATTATCTTTTTATAGAAAGAAAACACCGCTATATCAAGCAACGAAGCTAGAGTAAAATGGAGAGCATGTGCATCTCTCGTGGGTGCATGAACAAGGAGAAGGGTACATATATCGTGAAAATTTATCTACGAGTCTGAGTATTTATTTATATTTGCCACATCTAAAATTTATCAACATGCATGCAACATATTTAGAAAAAGTATAGTTGTTTCGTAGTAGGATTAAAGGTGGTCTAAATTTCAGATATTTTAGATGATTTTCATATCTTTTTTGTCAACGGTGTCTATTCCACTTCTGGGCATTTCCATGTACTAACTACATCTAAATTTTGTGAACACACATGCAACTTGCTTAGAGGAATTCTAAATCCAGTGATTTTTTTTATTTTTTTTAACACCAGAACAAATTTGGTATACAATTCAAGTTTGTTAAAAAATGAGTTCCATACCAAATTTTTAGTCACACCTGTTTCATTTATTAGTTGAACAAAAAAACATTGAAGTCTAATATAAAATTTTCCTAAGTAACTCTCATACTCCCTTGGTATTAAATTGTAAGATGTTCTAGGTTTTAAATAGATTCATTCAACATTATATGTATGTGTTTTTGTATGTGCCTAGATATATAAGCATTAATATGAACATATACATGAAAAACGTATGGATCAAAACCTCTTACAGTGTGAAATGGGAGAGATCATGATTTAACTACAATAGAAATTCCAAGTGCTAGGGACTTTAGCAAGACCTGATTTTTTTTCATTACTTTTATGTGCATGCTACTTTCAAATAAGAAAGAGGAAAAAAGGTCCAAGTTCGAAAGATTGATACATTCCCATCGAAACATGTGTTACATCTCTGCACGGTTATTGAATTAAAAATAAAATTCTGCTTTTGATGTACTCTTGGAAACCCATTATTAAGGAAAATAATAGTTCTAACATGACATGTGTGTTCATGATTTAGCTTGATGATCATGATGTGGTGTGTGAACATATTCTGATTTATGAGAGATTGCCGTATCTAATCCCAACTACTTTCTTTCATTAGAAAAACAAATGGTGTACCAGTCCAAATTGCTTCTCTCACAAAAGTCAAGAAGCAGCTTATAAAAGGTTCGTCAGTCTTCCTCACCCCAGAAGTCCAAAACGCAAAGCGCAAGCGAGCAGCATCTCAGCAGTCATCCCCCCCCCCCCCCCCCCCCCCCCCCAAAAAAAAAAAAAAATCCCAACACCCAACGGCCATGTCTCCGCTGCCCCTCCTCATCGTCCTCTTCGCCGCCGCCGCCGCCACCGGGGCGGCGGGCGGCGCATCGCTCAATGGCGTGGCGAACGATATGCTCCCCAAGTACGGACTCCCGAAGGGGCTCATCCCTGACTGCGTCGCCTCCTACACCTTCGATGCGGACTCGGGCGTCTTCGAGATCAACCTAGCCAGCACCTGCTACGTCCACTTCGGCTCCCAGCTCGTCTACTACGAGAAGACCATCACCGGCAAGATCTCCCAGGGGCAAATCTCCGATATCACCGGCGTCCAGGCGAAGAAGTTCTTCATCTGGGTCTACGTCACAGGGATGGTCGCGCACCCCGACAAGGGCACCATCGAGTTCCAATCCGGCTTCATCACCGAATCGCTGTCGGCCTCGATGTTCGAGGAGGTGCCCATCTGCGGCTCCAGTGTCGGCGCGCAGCTGCGCGGCGTGGCAGGGGTGATCGGGGAGCTCGGGCTGCTCCCCATTGCGCAGGTATTTTTACTATTAAGTCCAGCGCTAGTCTAAAACGGGGTTCGCACGCTGTTATGACATTGTTACCTACGTGGGGGGTAGTTGGATATAGGGACAGATGAATGAAGGTTCTCAAATGCTCTCTCCAACACCGTTCCTGCATTGTACGGCACTGTTTCTGCACTGTAGACACAAAGACAGGTAGTTGAAATGGGATGGAGGATGGAAGAACGGCTGGTTTCAGCCTTAACCTCTTATAAGCTGCTTAGTTTTGAATTAGATTAGTTGAGCAATGGAAGAGAATTAGCTGCAGATTTGTTTGCTTAAAATATGAAGAAGTACCAGCTGAATTTTGATCTCTGCTAATCAGGCGCATGCATGTTTAGTAGTTTTCCGGCTCAACTAGATAGAGATTTGCACTTTGGAGATTTTATATCTGAGTGACTAAATCCATCCCATTCTGTTCATTTTAGGTTAAGACAAGATAGTTTGAATATCACTTGTGCATTGTTCTGTAGTGCTCGTTTCGTGTTTGGCCGTTTTGCCTTCCCATATATTGTGTAGTACTGTTGTCTCCTTTTCTGCTTGAACATGCATTGCAATGTGTGAAAGTCAAAGTTGGATGCAATGTTTTGTCTCCGTGTGATTATTTACCACAGTTACTAGTGCCAATAATATTGACAGAGTGTATTTTTCTCCTTCCAGGCCTGAACTACCTTCCACTTCCAGTTCGCTATTGCGTGAGCCGTAGAGCACAGGAGGTTCAGCTGTGTTCTATTCTGCCTCCCGCCTCAATGGGCATGGATTCTCTGTAGAGAAATGCGATATCCATACGCTGTTACTGTACCTGTGTAGTAGGATGTAGAGAAAGTCGTCCTCGATATCTTGTGCTCCCGGATTATCGGATATTCATGTTATCATGTGTGGAACTGGAACCATGAGCTGCCCCAGAAGTGTGTAGCGGCATGGGCATTGCATTTGCATATGAATGCGACTATTTTAATGTATAATATATGCGTGTTTCTGCAAAGTTCGCCATCTTGGGCATCATTCGTGGGCCCAAAAATTGCTTTCGGTATGATGATGATGAAGTGGTCAATTAGTCCGGATTGATGTCGATTAAGGTCAACTTAAACAAAATTGCACGTTTATGACGCTGCACAATGGTGATGTCTTGCTCGGCTAGCATGTAGTGTAGGACGAGAATCCGATAACCTTGATCGGTTGGAGGGAATACTCTTGTAGTCTTGTGTTTACATCATAGGGGTTTGCCGTTTGCCAGGTTTGCTTGTGCTCTATGCCGCAGGCAAGCGCGCCGCAATTGTTGTCGCCTACCTTCACACCGTAAACCACGGATTTCTCCATATCAAAAGGAATTTCCGCCAAGGACTCTGCCGCCGCGGGTCCCGTTCTTCTTCACGCGCTCCGTCGGAAGAGAGAAAACATCGTAGGAGACGGGGGGAGGGGGGGACGGATCGATAGAGGAGGAGGGTCGGAGGCGGCGGCCGACGGGAATGGAGAGAGCGGTGCGGAGGGCCACCGGATCTGGCGGCGCATGGGAAAGGGAGAGGGAGGACGCTTGTTTTAAACGAGACGAACTGGTTTGACCGAATGTCAAAAAAATCAAACGACCTAAAAATCAGAACAGAAGAAGTATATTTAAATACTGAAGGAATACTTTACTTATTAAACACAGGTGGTGTACAGTCCAAATTGCTTCTCTCAAAAGGCAAGAACTCGTCAGTCTTCCTCACCCCCAGAAGCCCAAAACGCAAGCGAGCAGCACCTCAGCAACACCCCACAAAAAAATCCCAAACACCCAACGGCCATGTCTCCGCTGCCCCTCCTCATCGTCCTCTTCGCCGCCGCCGCCGCAGTCACCGGGGCGGCGGGCGGCGCGTCGCTCAACGGCGCGGCGAACGACATGCTCCCAAAGTACGGACTTCCGAAGGGGCTCATCCCTGACAGCGTCGCCTCGTACACCTTCGATGAGGACTCGGGCGCCTTCGAGATCCACCTAGCCGGCACCTGCTACGTCCACTTCGGCTCCCACCTCGTCTACTACGAGAAGACCATCACCGGCGAGATCTCCGAGGGGCAAATCTCCGGTCTCACCGGCGTCCAGGCGAAGAAGCTCTTCCTCTGGGTCTACGTCACGGGGATGGTCGCGCACCCCGACAAGGGCACCATCGAGTTCCAGGCCGGCTTCATCTCCGAATCGCTATCGGCCTCGTTGTTCGACGAGGTGCCCACCTGCGGCTCAGGCGTCGGCGCGCAGCTCCGCGGCGCGGCAGGGGTGATCGGGGAGCTCGGGCTGCTCCCCGTTGCGCAGGTATTTTTACTATCTTTACTTCTTATACGCTGCCTAGTTTCGAATTAAATTAGTTGAGAAAAGGAAGGGAATTAGCTCCAGATTTGTTTGCTTAAAATATGAAGAAGTACCAGCTGAATTTTGATTTCTGCTAATCAGGTGCATGCATGTTGGTAGTTTTCCGGCTCAACTAGATAGAGATTTGCACTTTAGAATTTGATCTGTAAGTTCGTGGTACTTGGATTTCACGCTTTGACTTGAAGAGCCAATATGGTATTCGCATCGGTTGAGCGTCAGAAACGAAAGGCTTAGTTTCAGCTTTATCTACAGTTGCTGACCTTCTGTGATCGATGTAGATGGAGTACAGTATTGCGTGCTCACGAGTCCTCAACTGGCTCAATGATTTATAATTTTTAATTAATGAGGTGGTGTTTATATATATATATATATATTTTGGTGTGGCTTGGTTGTGTGTTTGAATTTGGACAAGGGAAGGGGATGCATCCCTGTTCCAGAGGGCTCTGCTTGAATTTTATTTTATTTTTTAACTGGGATACAACTTAAAATCAAGAGGTTAAGGAATGTCGAATGTTGTGAAGATCTATCCTAGTCTTGTGTATTCCAGGGAAGAAAAAGAATGTTGTGATTTGTGAAGATAGCCTAGAGGTTATTTGGGTATACAGGCTTTGATATTCCTTTTTCATCGTATTAGCCATCTTCTGTTACAGTCACCTATCTAGCAAACCAAACAACTAAGCGGCCCGTCGAGTTTGTTTGCTTGAGTTACATCACTTAATGACAGACAAATAATCCTTCTGTTCTTTAGTATTTTTCCACTAATATGAGTTAGTCTGAACAAGCTCTCTAGCGGTACTTCATTCTAGCAATCAATTTGATGCACCAGTAGGTAGCTAGTTGCAAAGCTTAGTCCTTTTGGCTTCGTTAATTAGTTGCACCAGTTACATGGATGATGCATGAATTCATAGTATGTTAATATTGCAGTGCTACATTTTGGAGATAAGGTGATCAAAGTATGTTTGCCTAGTCAGTTTGCTCCAATGGTTGAACATCCCTCCCTCCCTCCCAATGTTTCAAGTTAGATAGTTGCGGGGGGGGGGGGGGGGGGGGTGGGGGGTTTGAGTTTTGGCCTACCGCCTAATGGACCAGTATTGAATGATTTTGGTGTCTTTTCAGTATTTAGAGAAGTCACGCCTTCGCTATCGTGTGCTTTAGTGAAGCCAACACCCAGTAGCATTTTAAAGATTATGTACCAGCACTCATTACTCCATGCACGCAGAACTAGATGCTTCTAGTAGTCGTTAACATGGACAACTTCTACTGACTCTCCTGTCCACTATGTATCCTGATCCAGTGTCCATATCGCTGTTGTTGCGTTCATAAAGAAATGGTAACTGAATGATACTTACAGGGATATCTGCTCTCTTCTCCATGTTGTGGGATCCTGGTACATCAAACATTCAGCGTAGTATTATGAGTGCTCTTTGGGGAATGAGAATTTCTTTTGGGTGCCTAGTAGACTAGTAGTTCAGCAGCCTGAGTAGCACCTCTAGGTCCTGAGTTTGATTCCCCGTTGGAACGTTTTTTTTGGGTTGGTTAAAAAAAAAATCCCATAGTTGCACCTCGCCTGCACTCGAGGTGCTTGGTCCCAGCCTGTGTCCTGTGCTTGGCCCTCGTGTCTGGGGACAGTTGTTGAGTACTTGAGTCAGCAGGCGCAAGTTACGGTACGGCTCGTTAGACTATGTGCGGTGGGTTGGGTAAATGGATTGCCTATACACTGTAGCGACACTGTTTACAGAAAGAGAAGTAGTTGGAATAGTAGATACACAATACATTTACACATCCTGCTGCACATAGTGCTAGTGATGGGAGGTCATGGTTCGGGGATCCAAAGACTCGTGGTTTGGGACCTTCTTAGCCATCTGACGTAATACTGGGAGGGGGCGGTCTTTCCCTCCCCAGCTCAGTTTTTCAATCTACGTGTCTCTGTTTTCAATTTATGACATGAAATTATTTGTGGCTTTTAAATCATTTAATTTAAATGTGCTGATGCATTAAATGAACTGTTTGGTAGAATATGTAGGATGACAATAATGATCAAATGGAATTACCTTGTTAAAACATGTATTGTTGGTCAAATGGTCATAGCTCATGGGTCGTAGATGACTAGATGCCCTCGTTTCATGTTTGGCCGTTTCGCCTTGCCATATACTTGTGTATTTGCATGAATCAAGTTGCTATCTGTGTGAACGTCAAAGTTGGATGCAATGTTTTATCTCGGTGTGATTATTTACCACAATTACTAGTGCCAATTACTAGTGCCAATAATATTGACAGTGTGTATTTTTCTCCTTCCAGGCCTGAGCTACCTTCCACTTTCAGTTCGCTACTGCGTGAGCCGTAGAGCACAGGAGATTCAGCTGTGATCTATTCTGCCTCCCGTTTCAAAGGACATGGATTCTCTGTAGAAATGCGATATCCATACGTTGTTACTGAAACCTGTGTAGTAGGATGTAGGTAAAGTCGTCATCGATCTCTTGTGCTCCCGGATTATCAGACTTTTCATGTCACCGTGTGTGGAACTGGAACCATGAGCTGCCCAGTCCCCCAGAAGTGTAGCGGCATGTGCATTGCATTATATGAATGCGACTCTTTTAATGTATAGTATATGCGTGGTTCTGCAGAGTTCGCCAACTTGGGCATCGTTCGTGGCCCCTAATAAAATTGCTTTCGATGCGATGATGATGAAGTGGTCAATTAGTCTGGATTAATGTTGATTAAGGTCAATTTTAACAACATTTCGGGCCTGTTTGGTGGCATGATATTTTTGGAGTTTTGAAACAATACCATGTTTTTTTGCCAATACTGTGGTTTTAAAAACCAAAAGATGTTTGGTTGATATTAGCAGAACACAGTTTCGGATACTATGGTTTATTCAAAACTATGGTATTTTTAGAGTTTTGGAAACTGTAGAACCAAACATTGGTAGTTGAAAACCGTAGAACCAAACGAGCCTCGATTTTTTTTAAAACTGTGAAAAACCATGGTATTTAAAAACCGTGGTGTTTGTGTCATAAATAGTTAAAACCCACTGTATTTAAAAACCATAATTAATGTTTATGACGTCGCGCAATGGTGATGGCTTGCTCGGCTAAAAAAAAAAGGGACGGGAATCCTTCGGTTGGAGGGAATCCGATAGCCGCGGCGGCGCTCCAGTGTCCTTGTTGCGGGCGCGGCGGTTGCGCTCGCCACTCGTCATGGTGCTCCACCAATTCAAGTTTTTTTTAGCGCATCCACCAATTCAAGTTTTTTTTAGCGCATCCACCAATTCAAGTGACATGCTGTGCCCTCATAATGCTGGCACAGTGAGCCCAACGGGCCGGCCCGTTTAACTTCATCTCAGCATAGAAGATTCCATGGGTCGTGTGCCAATGTCGCCTGGCCTAATTAGTTTGCACTTTTTTTCACCGTGTAAAGAGTCGGTTATCTCGAAATTCACGAAGTCACTACAGGCGTCTCGCTGTTGAGGGGGACGTCACCTACCACTATGAGCACCTCCGAAGCACCGTGTAAAGAGCCAATTCACGAAGTCACCACAGGCGCCTCGCGGTTGAGTGGGACGTCACCTACCACTATGAGCACCTCCGAAACACCGTGTAAAAAGCCAATTCACGAAGTCACCGCAGGCGCCTCGCTGTTGAGGGGGACGTCACCTACCACTATGAGCACCTCCGAAACACCGTGTAAAAAGCCAATTCACGAAGTCACCGCAGGCGCCTCGCTGTTGAGGGGGACGTCACCTACCACTACGAGCACCTCCGAAGCACCGTGTAAAGAGCCAATTCACGAAATCACTATAGGCGCCTCGCTGTTGAGCAGGATATCACCTATCACTATGAACACCTCCGAAGCACCGTGTAAAGAGCCGGCTATCTCGAAATTCACGAAGTCACCATAGACGCCTCGCTGTTGAAGGAGACATCACTTACCACTGAAAAAATAAAGCCGTTAAACCCTAAAATAATTCGCTCTCACCAAGAGTCGAACCCAGAACCCCATGTGCCGCTGCAACCACTGTGCTACAGGCCTTTTGGCGGATTGCCCTGTGGACTTGACTCTTGTTGTTCCCTAAAAAAACTAGTATTGTTGTTTTCAAAACAAAATGTTTATTATAGGTGCTTCAAAACCATTTCGGTGTACATGCATGACTAATGACTTCATCTCGGCTTTTTTTTTTTTTTTTGACGCCGACTTCATCTCGGCTATTGTTGGATGTTGGTGAGTCGCACTATGTGCCGTCCTGTCCAGTGTCCCCACCGCAAAGATTACGAAAAGGTGGGAGGAAATAATCAGAACTCAAAAAAATCGAATCCACCAGTAGTGCCACTGCCACGAAAGTTTTATGTCATCATGAGTCGACGCCGCCGCACCCCCATGGCCAGCTCGACGCGACGTGACCAACTCGGCTTCACCTCTCTCGAGCGGTGACGACCAGGCCGGCCGGATGGCGGACCGCCCTAGGCGGAGCGCACCGTGACAATCGACGGCGGCATTTGTCGCGCGTCCCGTTTCCTTCGCCGCCGCCGATCCACGCGTCCGCCATCTGCCTGCCTGCCCCTCTGCGCGGCTTCGAACTCGCGGGTCCCAGCCTCCAGGCTTCCAGCTAGCCAGGCCGGCCAGAGATGAAAATGGGTACCCGATTTGTCTGAAGAAATCTATTATTTTAAAATAGATACCGAACAAATTTAGTATCCATTTTCATATATTATAGCAAAAACATTACAGCAAACAAGATTCTAAAATTAAATAGATATTTGCTTTCCTTATTTGCTTCCTACGAAGGAAAATATTAAAAACTATTTGTATCCGTATCTGAATGCTACCTGAATTTTTGAATCTATCATTTGTGTAGATATATAATGAACTTGGGGTTGATTTTCTATGAATCTTAACTAGCCTGACACACAAAACAAAAATATGGATTTGGATGAAAAATTACATGTCTTTATGAAAAAGAAAAGATGAAAAAAAAAACCAGTATCCGAATGCTACCCGTTTTCATCCCTTGCGCAACTCGCCTCAAAAAGTCAAAAGTCAAAAACTCACAGGGGTGCGGACTGCGGTGCGCCCAGCGCCGCTGCGGATTGACGTGTGCGAATATTGCATGGCTCGGTGCATTCTTGCAAATTGGCACCTAGGAACTGAAATTCTTGATCTTTTCTGAACATATTAAATCAATGTTACAATTTTTTTAACAATCACAACAATATTGTAGATGGTGTATATTTCCCGCAAGAATATGTTTAGTCATTACTTGATTCGTTCCAGATTATCAGGTATTATACAATCTCTAGCGGATCGTATATCCACCCTTGCCTAGCACTGTTCTAACTACTACCCTCTCTGTAGTAGCATTACAATGTCGTTTTGTACTATGGACATCCTATATATACGATCCGATGGAAATTGTCTTATGGTCGTCGACAATGAGTCGCCCTAGGCACTATGCCACTTCTGAATTTTGAGATCCGTCAACTGAGTCTAGAATGTGCTCATAGATGTAAAATGTACTATATGTGTTCATATGGATAAGATATGCGTGCATGTTTTTGAACATCTGCATTTTATATTATGTGTGTTTAGAACGGCATTTTGCTAACATCTACTAGTAAATCTTAGTTGAGGTCATGTGTACCCGCTACTAAGTCGTGTCAAAACGACGAAATAAAGAAGACTACATTAAGCAAGAAAAGAGCGTTCGATGTTTTTTATATAATAAAACTAATCTGTTTGTGGTAGCAGTGGCGGACCCAGCCTTAAAGCATAGGGTATGCCAGAAAAAAAAAAAGCAAAAATAACCTTGATCGGGGTTCGCCACTGTGGTAGTACTAGTTTTTCTTGTCTCAGCGTGAAGTTTATTTGATGGAGGAGTATTATTTCCTTCTAAGCTAATAATTGTACTACGACCATGGTACTGTACCATTTGTCTAAAGCAAATGGCAACGTGCTAGCGTACACACAAACCGCACAGAGAGCAAAACCCCACGCAATTAGCGAACTCTGAAAGGACGTGCACGCGAAAAAGGAAAAACAAATCACGGCCTCGCCCTTCTCTCAAACTTAAAACCTCTCAATTTCCAAAGCGCCGCTCAAGCCTCGAGGCCCCGAAGTGCCGAACGCACTCCCTCGTCGCCACGGTTTCCATGCGCCGGCCGCCCCGCGCCGGCGGCCTCCGGCCGCTGTTGCCTCTGCTCCCCTTTGCCGCGCTCCTCTCCATCGCGACCTTCTCCCTCCACTCCCCCGACCGCCTCCTCGTCTCCGACACGGCGCAGCGGGCCGCTTCGTCGTCCCGCCACCTGCACCGCCGGCTCGCCGTATCGAGCCTCGACGTCCGCGCGCTCAACGCCTCACTTCCGTTCCACGCTTCCGCCGCGCGCGCGTTCCGCTCCGGCGGGCGCCTTCTCCGAGACGTCCTCTCCTCCCCCTCGTCATCGCCCCCCGCGCCGCCGCTCGCCGGTGTCGGCGGCGCGACGCGGTGCCCGGCCTCGGTTACGCTGTCGGGCGCGCAGCTGCGCGCCGCGAGCGGCGGCATCCTGCTGCCCCTTCCCTGCGGCCTTGCGCTGGGGTCGCATGTCACTGTGGTTGGCGCGCCGCGCCGCGGTCGCGGTCGCGGCGCTGCCACCGTGGCGCAGTTCGCGGTGGAGCTGCGCGGGGAAGGGGACGGGGACGGGGACGCGGCGCCGAGGATCATCCACTTCAACCCGCGGCTCGGCGGGGACTGGAGCGGCCGCCCGGTGATCGAGCTGAATACGCGCTTCCGCGGACAATGGGGACCCGCAGTCCGGTGCGAGGGCCGTCGGTCGCGCCCTGACGAGGAGACCGGTGAGGCTGTGCCCATGTCTCTTCCTTGCTTGCTGTGCTAGTACCAGTACTACTTTTTTACCATCCATATCTTCTTCATGATTGCACGGTAATATTGTTGTGACCTGGATTAATAGTGGCCAAATCGAACAATGAAGTGGATTAATATTGTTTATAGTAGCAAAACGAACGTGATGGTACTCAGCAGAGTAAATTAGGATGTTAGTTTGCATTAAGGGTGCTTTGGTTCGCGCCTTCATGGTAGGTGTTACTATGATTGTGGTTTTGATCGTACGGTTGGTGCGCAAAAGTCTGCCTCTCGGCTCTTTTGGGATGTTCCATTAATTATCAAAGTAGCTTTTGTCCTATACAATTATTTGTTTGCAATCTCACCACACCGGTGGATTCTAGGGAGCTATTCAAAAAGAAATTTTCTACGACTGGCCATGCGGCTCAGTTCTTACTAATGCCTAAACTACTCATAGCCATAGCTTTGCTACTTGTATCGATTGAATGGTATGCCATTGCAAAACTAGGAGAACAACTAACAGGGTGAAAATATGAATATCCTTATAGGAGTACTGTAGCGAACTAGCGATTGTTCTTTTGAGGAGTGAATATTCCAAAAGAGCAATGTAATTTAGTTGATCTTCTTAGAAAAACTCAATGAGGCCAAGAACATGTTGTTGCTGCACAACCCGTTGGTCCTTCCCAACATTAAGTTTTCTTTGTTTAGTTGATGCTTCTATAAAAGGAGACTTGCCTCCTTGTCTAGAATAGCCAAGACATGCAGAAAGCTTATACATAGTGGAGTCCTCTGTCACCATTTTTACTAGGGCGGTTGAGCAATTCATGGATTATTTCTTTCCATTTAACATTACAATGATAATGTTATCATCTCGTGTCATAGTTTGCCTGTTAGTTTTAGTGCTAGTTCTCATGTTATGCTTTCCGATGTAGTGTATTTGTTAGTTGTGCCATTTCTTGCTCGCAGTAGATGATAAAACCCGGTATAACTGAACATCCCATCAAGCATTTGTATGTTGAGCACTCAATTGTGGAGCCATGAACTACACAGATAGAATATCAGTGGAAACATATTCGAAAAGGAGGGTTCTGTTTGTTTGTTCTTCCATAATCTTTATGTATTGTACAAAATGATTTTTTTTCATGGCACACATTTCGATATATAGAGACGAGCCTTTCTAGTTTCTACACGATGCTGGCCCACATCGCCATTGTTAAAATATATACCTAATTCTAACAGGATTCCTCTGATAACATGATAGTATTCTACATAGATTTGAAAACAAAACCCATCCCATTTCCGTTACAGGAACAGAGATACTCTACATAAATTGTTTGAAATGAGAATTGTTGACATGAAAAAGTTTGGCATATTATCGTTGTTAGATCTCTTATATTGCTAACCTGTGGTGCAGTTGATGGATTAGTGAAATGTGAGGAATGGGCTGGAAACTTTGGTGGTGCATCAGAGGAGTTGAAGAGATTGTGGTTGCGGAACCATGTTATTGGACAGAAAAACCGAAATCGGATTTCTTGGCCGTATTCATTCATGGAGGGAGAGTTGTTTGTTCTAACACTAAGTGCTGGTCTAGAAGGCTACCATTTTCATGTTGATGGGAAGCACGTCACGTCTTTTCCTTACCGTGTTGTAAGTTTTTCTTCCTTTTTAAACTACTTACTTGATTTAGTTTATGCGCTCACTGTTCTTATTTAATAACTGTGGAAAATTGTTCTGATATGTTGGCGTATTTTTTTTTTCTTTCAAGGGCTTTGTTCTTGAGGATGCCACTATCTTGAATGTGAATGGTGATATTGACGTTCAATCAGTAGTAGCTGGTTCATTACCAACAGCTCATCCTAGCATTGTACAAAGGAATCTGGAGTTGCTGACAGAACTAAAAGCACCTCTTCTTGCTGAAGATAATGTTGAGCTGTTCATAGGTATTCTTTCAGCCGGGAGCCATTTCACTGAGCGTATGGCTGTGAGGAGATCATGGATGTCTTCTGTACGAAATTCATCAAGCATGGTGGCACGTTTTTTTGTTGCATTGGTAATTTACTACCTTGGAATATGCTCCCTTTTTGTCTTGTTCATGTGCACATAAATAACTGAAACATGTTGTAGGGCAGAATGGCAGAAAGGAAGTGAATGAAGGTTTGAGGAAAGAGGCAGATTTCTTCAGGGACATTGTCATTGTGCCTTTTGCTGATAGCTATGATCTGGTTGTTCTGAAGACTGTTGCCATTTGTGACTATGTGGTACGTAGCACAAGGATGGATATAAAATAAACAGACGAGAGTGTTTGCAGTGCATTTTCTGACAGTTTTTATTCACGTGTTGTCCCATTGTTTCACTTGATGTTGTTGTTTGTTTTTCAAAGGCTCGTGTCATTCCAGCGAAGTATGTCATGAAGTGTGACGATGATACCTTTGTTGGACTTGATTCAGTAATGGCTGAAGTTAAGAAAATCCCAGATGGCAAAAGCTTTTATATGGGGAACATGAACTACTACCACAGGCCACTGCGTGAGGGAAAATGGGCTGTCTCATATGAGGTAAACATGTTATCACCATGGTTCCCCAAATAGGACTGAAAATGGGCTGTATCACACAAGGTAAAAATGTCCTAAAAAATGTCATTGTTGTTTTTATTCCATGTAGTAACGCTAGTTATATATGGCTTTAGATATGAAAACTAGTGAAATGGACGTGCTACAAACACAATAATGAGTCTCTGCCAGCATGACAAATAATGAATATATGATTGCTGCATGAAACTTCAATCTCGTGAATTGATAAGTGTTAGTAACTTCTGATGACTTGACTGAAGTGGAAGATTTGCCAGTTTCCATTTACACCTTATCACCAACCTGTTTATGTTCTATCCTTCAGAAGCACGAGAGTTCTGAGTTTGACTAAACAAACAGTTTGCGACACATTATCTTGGAATGTAACTGGCAGTCAGTTCATAAGCATCACAAGATGCCCTCATCAGTACATTATTGTCTCCTGTAATCATGTAGGCTAATTGCCTGTACCAGTGCAAGCATGATTGAGTTAGCACTGTATCGTTGTCCTCATTTGTAATGTTCGTTCAAATTCCAGGAGTGGACCAGAGAAGAGTACCCGCCTTATGCCGATGGTGCAGGCTATGTTATTTCTTCTGATATTGCAAACTTCGTTGCATCTGAAATGGAGAATGGACGACTGAATGTAAGATCTCTTTCCACTCACCATATACCCCTATTCATTTCGTATCAGGTAGCAGAGGATATTGTGCAGTAGCTGCAAACCAAATGGGATCCACACTAGCACAGTAGCACTCAAGACTCAAATGAGTCAAAGGGCCATCCACTTTAACTTGGGTTCCCTTGGATGGTGCAACTCTTGATGAGAAAAAAGAGAGACATGAATCCAATCATGCCTGACCCTGGAAAGATTTACCAACAGCCAAAAGCCGTGCCCAGCACCATCACAGCATGCAGTGGCTGCGTGCACGGGCGCTTAACAAATGATTACATATTGAGTCTCAAGGGAGTAACAACAACAATGATTGTGTTGCATCGCATTTCCTCAGCTGTTCAAGATGGAGGATGTGAGCATGGGGATGTGGGTGGGGCAGTTCAATGGCTCAGGGACAGGGAACGCCGTGGCGTACGTTCACAGCGCCAGTTTCTGCCAGTCCAGCTGCATCGACGGCTACCTCACCGCGCACTACCAGTCCCCGGCACAGATGTTGTGCCTCTGGGAGAAGCTGCGGCAAGGTAGCCCGCAGTGCTGCAACGCAAGGTGACCCAAATCTTTGAGGTTCTGCCCCGAAAGCTTTCGGGCCTTCTTGGGATGGGATAGGTAACAAAACCACAGGTGACGGCTGTATTATTGGAGGGTACATAGCTGTGTTTTCTCCACTGATCGGAATCAGTGATGAACACAGAATACGTCGGAAGAAGGGTAGTTTACACAACATCTGTAACATAAATTAACCTTATTATAGTATTATTGGTATAGCAACCTCTCTCTGTATATAAATATATATACGTAAATACCTTTGGCGTCAATTCCCGTGGTGTATTCCAAAAGAATGCCCAGCCAAACTGTTGTCGGCATCAGTCTCGTGCTCAACACCAGATCGGAATGACGGAATGTCTGCAAGATCAGCCCTTCACTGTTTACGTCGTTGTGCGATCGGTCTTTTGTCAGCAAACACGCCGTGACAAAATAAAGAGAGCACGGCTACTGGCTACTGCTGGCCTGGCCGACCTGGCCATGCACTCCTGTCTGGTTTGCTCGACGTCCTGTCTGCGTCTGTGTTCCTGGCTTCCCCTCTGCCCCAACTGTTTGTTGGCCGTGCCCTCATACCGAGGTACGTAATCTGGAGCTAATCCTTTCCTTTGGATTAGGCTGAATCTAGTGGAGACTGCAAAAAGCGACTGCAAAATTTAATGCGGTACTATTTGGTACTGTAATTATGAGTGTGGATAGTTAGAACAATGATGAGAGAAGAGAGGGGGAGGGATGGAGGTGGCGTTGGATTCAGCCTTAGAGACGCGGGCACTTCGCTCGTTGGAGCCTCCTGAAAGCTTTATTGAGATGTGTGCATCTGCAACATGACCCCGATCATAGCAGTGCCATACTGCCATGTTTTTATTTTAATTAATATAATCTCAACGGCTGTACAGACCTGTTATAAATTCCATTGATTATAAACACGGGTATTTTAGTTTGTAGCAGGTCAGGCTAATTTGGTTTACTGAGACAAATGATTATTCAGATTTTGGAACATCTAAACAGGAAATACCTCTCTTTAGCCACTTTAGCCAGATTCAGCAGAAAAACAGCCCCAAACATTACACGCTACACTACTAGTGGACAAGTATCTAGGTCTGCCGCAGTGAGTGGAGTGCAGAGACGATCCTAGCTAAAGCTCGCTTGCCTAAGCAAAGTCACGTACTTAGTGTCTGTTTGGAACAAAAGAAATCAAAACATAAGAACAGGAAAAAACATAGAAATGAGATGGTGTGAAAAGTGAAAAACTATAAGATTCTAAACCACATAAATGTATATTTTGAGCTATTTGAAATGCAGGAAAATGAGTGGAGGAGGTTGTACGAGGAAGAGGAAGCAAAGATTCCTTTCATTGGGTTGGAATGTATATTTTATTTCCTCTATTTTGCATGGGAGAGCAATCCATTCCATAAAAAAAGAAACATCCATTTCTCCATTCCAAACACCATGTGATGTAAGCAAAACATAGGAATTTGATTTCTTTAAAATTTCTTTGAAATTCCTTCAATCCAAACAAGCCCATAAGCTATTATCACCAAACCTCTGTCACATCTTTGATTTCAAACTTTAATTCATCTGCAGTGCTTTGCACGCCATGGTACTCATCGCTTAAAAAGTTTGTCTATCCACTGTTCTTCAACTATTTCAACTGCTTTTCTCTGCAGTAGCGCTACCGTGTATACACCGTCCATTAAAGATAGCCTAACCGCGGAACAATTAGTGACTCCCTTAAGTCCCTGAGACATTATCAGCGACCTGGAAGGCTTCGCCCGCCAGCGCCAATGTGCCATACTACTGCCGTTTGACCACGAGCCCTCTGCCGGTGTGGTGTGGCTGCACCTTTCCGCCCGCCCCCCTCAATCCGGCAGGCAACAGGTCAGACTCAGACGGTCAGACCCGGGAAAAACAGCAGAGAAACCTGAAGGTTTCACGCGAGCAGCGATGGCGGCGACAACAACGGCCGCGGCCGTGCGTCGGCTCTGCGCCGCCGGCAATGTGCGGTCGGCCCTGGCGGTGTTCGCCCGCGGCGCCAAGTCCGGCGACGCGGGGATAGACGTGGCCGCGTGCACCGCGCTCGTCCACGGGCACTGCCAGCACGGCGACCTCGCGGAGGCTCGGAGGGTGTTCGACATGATGCCGCGCCTCGGCGTGGCCCCCAACGAGGTCACGTACACGGCGCTGATCCACGGCTACTTCCTTCACGGTCGCAGAGACGCGGGCCTCGCCTTGTTTGAGCAGATGAGGAGCGGCGGGGTCGAGCCGAACCTCTACACCTACAACTGCCTGATCGGGGAGTGGTGCAGGGCGGGGGAGCTCGAGCGCGCCCGGCGCCTGTTCGACGAAATGCCCGTGAAGGGTGTCGTGCGCAACGTTGTCAGCTACAACACCCTCATCGCGGGGCTATGCAGGCGTGGCAAGCTGAGGGATGCCGTGCGGCTGTTTGAGGTGATGACAAGAGAGGGTATCCGTCCAAGCACTGTGACGTTCAACATTCTTGTCGATGGCCATGGCAAGGCTGGGAACATGTCTAATGCCTTACGTTTCTTCAACCACATGAAAGCGGCGGGGTTGCCGCCTAGTGCGGTTACGTACAACGAGCTTATTGCTGGGTTCTGTCGTGTTAGAGATATGCCCCGGGCGATCAGGGCCTTCTCTGACATGAGGGAGCGCAGATTGGCGCCCACGAAAGTGACGTACACCACACTCATTGATGCATTTGCTAAGGAAAATGAAATGGACAGGGCATTCGAGATGCTTTCAGAAATGGAGAAGGCTGGTTTGGAGGCTGATGCACAGAGTTACGGTGTTCTCCTGCATGCACTCTGCAAGGAAGGGAGGATGTTGGATGCCAGGAAGCTGTTTCAGTCAATGGAGTCGAAAGGTGTCAAACCGAATAATGTGTTATATGACATTATGATCTACGGCTATGGGCGGGAAGGGAGCTCATATAAGGCTCTGAGGTTGATCGAGGAAATGAGGAAGAGAGGATTGATTCCAAATGTTGCTAGCTACAGCCTGACAATCCGTCTTCTCTGCAATGAAGGGAAGTGCCAGGAGGCTGAGGCTTTGATTGATGACATGGAGAGTGCTGGTCTGCAAACAAGCGAGTCCATCTCCACAGTGTTACTGAATGCTAAGGCAAGATTGGAGAGTTCTACTAATGACCATTTTACATTAAGTAGCTAGGCACATTGTTTCTGTTATCTGACAGGGAATATGCTACTACAGTTATCTTGATAAAGCGGCATGGTGGTATGCTAAGAAGCACTGCTAGAGAGGGCTGTCATGTACCGACGCTTTGATGGTTTATGGTGGAACCTGCAGCTCCAGCCCTGAACTTCCAGCCGGAAGAACGCCCTCTCACCGAGGACGCTTTGATGGTTTATGGTGGAACCTGCAGCTCCAGCCCTGAACTTCCAGCCGGAAGAACGCCCTCTCACCGAGGATGAGGACTTCCTGTCACAATGGCCAAGACTGTTTGGTCCCTTTTGTGCAGCAGTGGATAATGAACATCCACATGTTGAGACAGTGTCCTGCTAATCATATCCATCTGCAAACAAGCGAATGGATGCTAAGGTCCAAGAGCGGTATGCAAAGAAACAAATCCATCTGCAAACTATGATTGGATGCTAAGGCAAAATTAGATGATTCTACCAATGATCTTTTTGCTTAAAGTATCCAGGCACATTGTTTTTGTTATTTGACACCTGATATGTATCTATCATGAGTTCATGAGAAAGTGGGAAGATGATAAGCAAAGTAGCACTGCTATATAGGGACGGTCTATTGAGATCTGAAGCAACATTTTGGTGGTTTACTAATTTCCCCTTCTCAATGGGTGAGAGTGGTTGACTCCTTATTTGCTTAGTGGTGAAAGGTGAAGACCCATGAGCTGAGACAATTTCCTGCCAGACAAAGGTCAGTACATTAAGTCAATTTTTTTTCATGTTCTGTCAATTAATTTTATTTCATGTTCTGTCAATTAGTGGGTGGGTGTTTTACGTTCTGGAGCAGGCCTTGACCTCCCCTTTATGTTTCCTCTCTTATTATTAAATGGACCTCTCTGTCTCGTATGAGGTAAAAATGTTACTATTGTTTTATTCCTTGTAGTCACACCAGTTTTATGGCTTTAGATAGGAAAAGTAGCCAAGTAATCGCGCTACAAAGGCAACAAAGAGTCTTTGTTTGGATGACCAATCAAACAATTTGCTCTGTAGCAAGTACAGAATAGTTGCATGAAACTTCAATGTCGTGAGCTGATAACTGGTTGTAACTTCTGATGATTAAAGTGGAAGATTTGCCATTTTCCATCTACACCTTATCACTACCCTGTTGTTGTGCTATCCTTCAGAGTTGCTGCAATTCTGGGTTTGACTAAACAAACGGTTTGCATCAGATTTGCTAGGCATGTCACTGGCTGTCAGTTCATGAGCATCACAAGATGTCCACATGAATACATTATTGTCTTTTCTAATCATGTAAGGCTAATTGCCTTTCATCAGTGCAAGCATGATTGAGTTAGTGCTGCAACAGTTGAAATATTTTGTAATGCTTTTCTTTCAAATTCCAGGAGTGGTCCAGAGAAGAGTACCCGCCCTATGCTGATGGTGCAGGCTATGTTATCTCTTCTGACAGTATTTCATGTCTGAAATGAGAATGGACTAAGTGTAAGATCTCTCTCCACTCACCATCTTCATTCATTTTGTATCGATTAGCAGAGGATATTGTGCAGTAGCTGCAGATCAAATGGGATCCACACTATCACTCAAGACTCAAGAACTACCTACTTTAACTTTGGTTCCCTTGGATGATGCCAATCTTTGATGAAACAAAAAAGGCATGAAGCCAATCATTGCTGATCCTGAAAAGATTTACAAAAGCTGTGTGCCCATCTTCATTTCACCATGCAGTGGCTGTGTGCACGGGTGCTTGGCAAATGATTAGCCTCAAGAGATAAGAGAATAGGCAACGACAATGATTGAGTTGCATTGCTTTTCCTCGGCCGTTCAATACGGGAGGATGTGATGAGCATGGAGACCTGGGTGGGGCAACGGCTCCGGGACGGTGAACGCCGTGGCATACGTTCATAGCACCAGTTGTTTCAAGTCCGGCTGCATCCACGGCTACCCCATTGGGACTACCAGCCGCAGTGCTGCAACGCAAGGTGCCCCAAATCTTGTAGGGCTCTGCCCCTGAAACCTCACTTCAGCACTTTCCCTGGGATGTGATAGACTGATAGGCGTGTGTGCTCCTGTCCTGGGGTGCTACCGTGCTAGTCCAAAGAAGAATGCCCAGCCGAATTGTCTATTGTTATCATCGTCAGGCTCATGCTCAACTCCAGATCGGAATGTCTGCAAGATCAGGCTATCACTATTTACACAAACTGAGCGCAGATGTGCTACGGTACCGATTTTTTGTCAGCGACAGGCCGTGACAAAAGGAGAGCACGGCTACCGCTGGGCCGTGCCGACCCTACTAACACGCGCTCCGGTCTGGTTTGCTCGACATCCTGTCTGCGTCTGTGTTGCTGGCGTCCTATGCTGCAACTGTTTGGTGGCCGCCCTCCTACTGGTACGTGTTCAGGAATTAAATCCTTTGGGTGACTTGGGTTAGACGCGTGGTTACTCTTCTCGTTCGCAAGTGAGATGGGTGCGCCTGCAATATTGTCCATGTCAGATCAGTGACATGTTTTTTTCTAAAAAAAATCTCAACGGTGGCTGGCACAAACCCTGTTACATGGTACTCTGCATAGATTGTAGACACGGCTATACTAAGTTTGCAGCAGGCCAGAGAGGCTAGACTGAGTTATTTAGAGATAGAAAACGATTGTTCAGCTTTTCGAACATCCAAACCGGATATTTATGCTTCAATTACTGGCAGTGCTTTGCAACGAATGTGGCCGAGAGCATAGACTGTTCTTGTACTGGAACTATTTACTGCTCTGCTGCTTCCATCTTTAATCATGGAAGCAGCATTTGGCCCTGTTTAGTACACCAAATTTCTCCCAAAATTCACTATGCAAAAAGAAGATTCCCCGTCACATCAAAATGCCGGCACATGCATGGAATACTAAATGTAGATGAAATAAAAAAATAATTGCACAGTTTAGATGTACTTTGCGAGACGAATCTTTTGAGCCTAGTTAGGCCATAGTAGAACAATATTTACTACAAACAAACGAAAAGTGCTACAGTAGTTCTACAGTGATTTTCAGTTCGGAACAGTGTTTTTTTCAACCATCTAAACACACCCAATTGGTGCGATGGATGCCTCTCGGTTGGTTTACCTGATCGATGCAAGTACACTTGTCTGCTCCCTGTAATTGGGCAGCTGCCACCTTTAAATTGAGTAGTAGTGCGACAGAGCGCCCAGATGGATATGTACGTAGACAGTCAAGCAAAACATACACAAACATATCATAGGCTAGACGACATGCGAAACGAGAAAGCCAGAAGGTAGCAATTCCTTGCTCGCCACAGTACGTATAGATATTTATTATTTATACCTACATCTCGTATCACAAATTTATAGTACGTATACTAGCTGATACAGTACGCGTTCCATGGCATCGTCCTTTTCTCCTGGTACTGTTTGTACCGGCTACCGAGCATTCTTTTTCTTTCCCTTATATCAGTACCTCTCAGTAAAAAAAACATGCTCGTATGTTTTCTACAAATATCAGAGTATCAGTACAACACCGATCAAAATGGAACAGTTCCCTACGCCTATTGCTTTGACTTTGCGCGAAACAAGGCAAAGGGCAAATAGTCCAGTATTTATTTATTGGCTACTAGTCGGGCTGGCCCATGCACCCATGAGGCTCTGAACTCTGATCCAGGCCATAGTGTGTCCACTGTCCTCCTGGTTTGAAGATTTCCAGTGCCATGCTGTGTGTGTTGCCTATTTGGCATCCTATTCACTTTAGCTAGGTTCATACTCGTGCCGTGCACAGACGATCCTAGCTAAAGCTCGCCGCCTAAAAGTAGAGCAGCTTAACATAACGGGTAGAGTAATTAATGACTCCCAAGGACATTCGGGACGGAGGCTACCATACCATTCCTCCCTCTCCCTTGCAGTATGCTTTTTACAATGATTACCGCGCCAGCTCCTTTTCCCCTCCCTCCTCCGGGGGTCAACTAGGAGTTGGGGGATGCAGACGCCGAGGATAGATAGGACGGCTTGGTGCTTTCTTTGCTTTGGCCTGGCCTTTGGGGACGTGGCGTGGCGTGCCCCGTCCCGTCCCGTGTCGATGTCGTGCTGTGGTGCTGCCCGCCTCTCCATGTCTCCATGGAGTGCAGATGACCGAGGGCGAGGAACGTCAGGGCCCACGGGCTCACGGCCCGGCCGCTTTCGACGGAGGACGGCGTTCAACCGTACTACAGATCTCCTACTAATCACCGCCGCGCCATCCGTCTCCAACCAATCTCCGCGGCCTCCGCTCGTACTCCTCCCCTCTCCCTCCCGCCGTCCACTGTTGTACCCTCCCGGCTCCGCCAGTCGTCACTCCCAGTGCCCGCTGCTTTTATTCCTCTGCCGCCTGTCGTTTGACCTCGAGCCCGGGCCTCTGCCCCTCCCCTCCTACCCGCCCGCCCCCAGGCCCAGCTTTCCCTTCCCTCGCCGAGCTGCATCCGCAGACGACGTGCAGGTGCAGCCGAGGACCGACGGCTTTCGTTTCCCTCCTCTGCCGGCCCAAGCAGAAAAGTCATTCCCTGGTCGGCCGAAAAGCTCCCGTTTTGCAGGCCCGTCCGTGCCCGCCATTACGCCCTGCCTCCGTCCCCGATTCAATGCCCTCATTCCCTTCTCTTGAGCAGCTCTTCCCTCCCTCCCTCATCACCTCCCGTGCCGCGTATCTATTCTTCCCCACGCTTCGCTGTGCTGTGCCTGTGCCCCTTTTCAGGCTTGGAAGCACCTGCGTGTCCGCGCCCGCCCGCCTCTCCTATACTCTCCTCTCGCATCGCATCACACCTCACCGCCCCGGCCGGAAAGCTCCAAGCGCGGATTTTTTGTCTGCACGCATCCGCTTGGCCCTTGCTGTGGTCGCATCGCCCCGCCGAACCCCCTCTCAGCTGCGGCGTGCGGAAAAAATTTAATAATAATAAACGAGAGCAAAGTTTGGCATCAGTTCCCCGGCGCCCCGTCCCCTCATGTGCCCGCGCCAGTGAGCTGAGCCGAGCGAAAAGGACCGCCGCCTTGGCCCGGAGCCTATACCTGCCTGCCTGGCGGTTCTTGGCCGGGCCTCTCCTCCCCCAATTCCGATTGCTCGGATCGGACGCGCGCTCCCTTCCAGCGCCCTCGCCCGTGCGGGACTGCGGGGGGAATGCAGGTTTTGGAGCCGCCCGCCCGCCCGCTAAATTTCCGCTAGCTACAGAGTTCCGAGGAGGCGTTGGGGTTGCAGCTCGAGGTACCACATCATACACCCTGTAGTCTGTAGCCATCTCTCTTGTTTTCTTTACTCGATGGGAAATTGGTGGGTGATCTTGTATTGGAGGCCTTGATCTTGTATTTTGTGCCGTGTGGTTTGGTTTGTGGAGCCGCGGGGTTTCCGGATTCCTTCCTGTCATCTTCTCCTCCTCCTGCTGCTGCTGCTGCTGATGCCACTGCAGCTTCCCATCCCTTCCCAGGTGCGCGCACCTAGCCGGAGCCCTGAACTGAAGTGGGAAGTCGGGCGAGAATGGAGAGCCGAGGGCGGCGGCCGCGGAGCCCGGAGCGGCAGCGGCCGGCGGCGCGGAAGGTGCCGGTGGTGTACTACCTCACGCGGAGCCGACACCTCGAGCACCCGCACTTCGTCGAGGTGCCGGTGGCCTCGCCGGAGGGGCTCTACCTCAGAGGTCAGTCAGCGGAAGCGGTTTCGCCGTTGCAATTTCTTTGATCTTTCTTTCTTTCTCTCCATCCATGGAGGATAGTCGAGTCGGGCTACCTTTGCTCGTTTCATAACGACGGTTGCTTTTTGTTTGTGTGGTTCTCAGATGTGATTAACCACCTGAACATGGTCCGAGGCAAGGGCATGGCCGCCATGTACTCGTGGTCCTGCAAGAGGTAATGCCACACTGCTGCTCTGTTTCCTTGCCGAGCTTGGGTGTCTGTCTGCGTGCCTGATTGGTCCAGCAAATGGTTGGTTTCAGGAGCTACAAGAACGGGTTCGTGTGGCATGACCTTACCGAGGATGACCTCGTCCTCCCAGCAACCGACGGCGAGTACGTGCTCAAGGGCTCTGAGCTCGTGGACCAATTTTCTTCAGGTAACAAGAAAAAAAAAATAGCTGAATTCGCAATTTTGTTTTTTTAACTTGTTGACTAGAAAATGCAGTGCTCAGTTCGCGGCGGTGTTGGTTTGCTGATTGATAGTATACTTTCCCTGCTTTTAGGTCAATTTTGCCCTGTCAGTAACGGCAACCAAAAGCAACCGAACAGGCTGAAAGAGGGTGCGCGGCAGCCATTGCCAAGAGACCATTCCTACCCATCCTCACCTCCTAGCGTGATAGTTAGAGAAGCCAAGCCCCGGCGTTCACCATCCGTGCCTTCACAGGATGAGGATGACACCCCCTCGCCATGCAGGGATCGCTCCTTGGGGACCATGTCACCGGAGCTGGAGCCCCAGAGGAACGAGAGGACTCTACGGCCAGCGAGTGGGTCTGTGAGCCCAGCAGAGTTCAGAGTTTACAAGCCCACCGGTTGCATCGATGCTGCAACTCAAACTGATGATCTTTCCAGAAGATCAGGCCGGAGAGCACCTGAGATGCGCAAGAAGAGTCTGAGCACAGATCATGATTCTGTAGTTCGTGAAATTACCGAGTACCGGCAGAGCCATCCTCGTCGGTCGGCGGATCTCCAAGGGATCTCCAGGGAGCTCCTATCCCAATGCGCTACTCCATTGGGCATGCCTTCAATCCGCAACAAGTCCGAGAGTTTGGAGTCCTTGATACGAGCGGATAATCTGACAAACAGCTTTAGGATTCTTGAAGAGGAGGATATTGTTGTGCCCACCTGCCCGAAGCTGAAGCCGACAAATGTACTGATGCAGCTCATCACTTGTGGCTCACTTACTGTGAAAGATCATGAAAATAACGGAATTGTTCAGGCGTGCAAGCCAAGGTTCCCAAACCTGAAGTTCCCGTCACCGTTAATTTCTCGCACCATGATGATGGGTGAGCTTGATTACCTGTCAGAAAACCCAAGGTTAATGGGGATGAGGTTGGAAGAAAAGGAATACTTCAGTGGAAGCCTTATCGAGACTAAGATGCAAAGAGATGTTCCGTCTGAGAGATATTCAGCACTTAAACGGTCTTCTTCCTACAATGCAGAAAGGTAAGCTTTCGTGCTTCGCTATAATCTCAAATTTTGTGTTTAGATAACTTGATATTTGGGTATTATTTATGGGTACACAAAAGAATGTGTATAAACTAACTATACAAATCATACTTAATTCTATGACATGCTTATTGGAAGTAGATTTTGCACACATATATTCAGCAAGAGCACGTCCACTACCAAGACCTTCCAATCTATGACTCCATATCATTCTCATATGTACTACAGAATTCACTTGTTCTCGTGCCTTTAGCTTATCAATTTGGATCTATCAATTATGTTGCCTTTTCCAAAATTGTTTCTATACTCTAATCATGAGAGTAGAGCAAAAGCCAATGATATGGTTGTTGAATCCAAAATTCTGCACTGATTGTTGATAGGAACCCAACCCATAATTGGTTGCTCATTTTTTCTATAATTTGGTTGGGTTGGTTTAGGCTGGGATCAGAGAGTTAAGAGTTGGAAAATAGCCATGTACCGGATAATATTTATGAACGTGAGGACCATTGCTTTTGCAGCTGCTAACAGGTTGATACCAGAAACACTGTGTGTCTGCCATATAACGCCAGCATGTAGTTGTCTTGTATCTGTCAAACAATAGCAAAGTACGGGAATCTATCTTCTTGGGAGAGAATTTGAGGCCTGTACGATCTAAAATTGGTAACAGAGAGAGTATAACTTGTAAATGAGGTGCAGAAGCAGAACACAACGTGACAAAATACTACTAGCCTGATTAGAATGTTAAGATTATCGTCGTACAGGGGCCATGACTAGTTAGCGTGAACTGGCTTAGCAAAGATGTCCCCAAAAATACAGATCGGAGGGTGAGTTTTCCTTCTGTTACATTTTTTAGCACCAGTTCACTTCTAAAATTTTAGCGATTCCCTCATTCTCACACAACACGAGCTGCTTGTCAGATGTAGAGGACCACATTGCTTGGCTGCTAGGCAAGATTCTCCTGTTTCTCTACTGACATACAGAGGTGACCCTGTTGGATCATCCTCATATGAACAGTCCATTGCTATCCTTACAAGCTGTCATTCTATTGGCGGGACCATTTTTTTAAAAAGGATAGCGCTACTCAAAAGGTAGCTAGTTTCTGGTTCCATTCTATCTGCATTGCTACTGGATCATGGTTTCTTACGCCGGTTAAAATCCAGTTTTTACCTAGCAGAATCTGGGAACCACAGAATTCAGCATTATCCTGGCCAGTGACCAGTGGTGTACTTGATATATGAATATTCAGTAACTTTCTGATGGCCTAGGATTGTGCTTGGCATATGTATTATATTCTCACTTTCTTTTATGGTGAGAGCATGCTTCTTACACGTGAACAATCTGCAGGGGCAGCGAGGCTCTAGATTGCACAAGACCTGATGAGGATACAACCGACACATCATCCCGCTCTAGGTGCCTCCCCCGGACGCCTATCCTGTCATCCTTTCTGCACCCGAAGAGTGACACGACCAAGTCCCCCGTCTCCGACTGCCGGAGGAGCTCCTCTGCCCGGCAGGACTGCGACCTGGCCTCCGGGGACGGGAGCAGGAGGTTCACTGATGCCTCGGTCGCCCCTGCAGCGAGGACGGATTCGTTCAGGAAGGAGGAGAAGCTCGTCAAGATCGAGGAAAGTTAAGTGCAGCTTGTGGCCTCTCTTACCTGAACGTACCGTGAACTCTTTGTCAGTGCTCGGTATGCACTCGATCGATGCTATTTCTTTGCCCCGTCGAAACACAATGGGATGATCCAGGCGGTGGTCTCTGATCCTTCTGGTATTGAGGACTGTGCTTTTTGAACCATTCGTGCAGGCTGTCGTCCGGAGCTCGCGTTGTGATCCAGTACACCGTCCCATGCAACGAAAGTGACGAAGGATCTGAAGTCTCTGACTGCGAGGAGTGAAAATGCTGCAAGGATCCTGCTGCTGCATTGGCAGATTTGTGGGGTGTGAGGCATTGTGGCCTTACATTTCTTGAAACATGCATGCATTTGGATAGCTGACATTTTTCTGTTTTTTTACTTTATTAGAAATCTTAGTTCTACTTGTCGTTGTGTAAGTGCCGATTAAAATGTATCTTATATGTCTTCTCTGCTCTGCTTTCGTGATCATTTATATTTTCTCCTCCGTGTAGACTTTTTCACTTTATCCTTTTGCCAAAAAAAATGTTAAAATATGCAACTCCCACAAACCGAAATGACAGGATTTAACTACCGCCAAGTAAACTGGTGGTATTATTATTAGATTATTGTCATCACGGTGTGTAAAAAATTGTGCAATTATGTAGTAGTTTATAGTTTATAACTTTTATAACTCTGTCCCCGAAAGAAGCGATTCTAGCTATACATCTACACAAATTAGTACCTGTCTATTTGCATAGTAGAAATTGCATTCTTTTTTGTAAAATTTTGGTAATCCCACCGATTCAATTGCGGTATTTAAATACTGCCTTTCAATCGGTGGGAGTAGTATGCCTTTTCTTTTGTAATTTTATTGATTAGGGTAAAGAAATTTTGGCCAAATCGTTTGCTCCAGCCTCCATGTATGGCTCTGTTTTATGATGGGCCATGTGTGGAGCCCATAAGTCCATTATGGGCCATAGTATCGCTGTTGAAGCCGGTTGGGGATCCCCTTTATTTCCTGATCAGGCTTTGTTTGATTCCTTGTGGATTGAGGTGGATTGGAGTGGAATGGAAAGGAAAGGATTAAAGAAAATTTTAAACTATTGTGAATTTAAATACACAACAATCCCTCTATTCTACTCCAAACCCACTCCAATCCACAAACACCCAAACAAGCCTCAGGTGTGTTGTCCCAAACATATTTCCTGCTCTAGCTCTACTCAGCAAAAAAATAATCCAAGTTATTCCAGTTCAAAAAAAAAAAATCCAAGCTAATTTCTGTTTCGGTCCCGTTCCAATCGGTGGAGATTATACGCACCGCAGCGGAATCTTTCCACGCTGCCCACTGGCCTGATTCTGGTTCGTTCGCTAGAAAGGACGGTTCGGAAGGCGTGAGATACTATGCTGTGGAGATTATCCACACCGCGCCGCAAAAAGGAACGGTGCCTTCCACATGTTAGCTTGTGCAGATAGCATCTCCAGGTTATAGGTATTGCTTAGAATCTGTTTATGCAGTAAACATGCCTGAAACCCTGCATTCAAATTGTCGTATAGCTTCAGCTTCGTAAATCAGTTAAACTATGCGTGAAGAAACCCAACTCTTAGTCCAGTCTGATTGGTCCCTGAACTCCCGTGAACATTATCAGCAAGAAGCAGCTGTAACAGAATCGACAAAGAACGGGATGATTACTCTTTACAATTTATTGCATCTTGTAATAGAGAGAACAATCGGCAAAAAGAAATCGAACAATTATAGTCAGCACACAGCAGATTTTGATGTGCCTCGTCCAAACTGTAAATCGTGGACGAAGAAACAGATGATGTTACTACTACACCAAATTTACAGGATTGTACCGCTTCTGCATCTAGCCATTGATGGCAACAAGATCATCACCGCAATCTATGTACTAAACCCTAACGGCGGCTATCTTGTGCGGCGCTTTACTCGAACTCCCACATCGCTCTCCTTTTCTCCACGGCAGCCTCGACGTCTCTGATCCTCGCCTTCTCCCTCGTGGGCTCGGTGAAGGCCGCCGCCGCCGCCACCTGCCCTGTCGCCTTCGCCGCGGGCACCGAAGGAACAGCTGCTGCTGCTCGCTTTGACATGTAGGGCAGTGCGAGCGGCGGACGCGCAGATGGTGGCGCCGGCGTGTACAGGTCACGGCGCCGGCAGGAGCAGCAGCAGTGCTGGTGGCGACGGTGGAGGAGGGACGGCTGCACGTGGCTTCCCCCAGCTGCGAGCTCCTGCGCGCTCTGGACGCGCGTCATCATCCGGTGCTGCTGGTGCGCTCGCGCGGCCAGCCCCTGCTCGCTCCGCACGCGCCGCATAGCCGGCGCCGCTCCCTGCCGGTAAACCCCGACGCCGGCGGCGGAAGACGATGCGGCGGCGGTCGTGACGTCGACGAACACCCGGAACCTCGCGGCCGGGCGGGTGGCGCGCAGGCGGTCGTGCTCGCTGCGCAGGTGCGCGAGCTCCTCGTCGCAGGTGGCCGACACGACCACGTCCTCGAGCCCGCCCCCGCCGTCCGCGTCCGCGAGGCGGTGCCCGATCGCGCGCACCTCCGCGACGCCGGCCACCTCCGCCAGCCGCGCCGCCAGGGCGCGGAAGGACACGTCGCGCGGCACGGAGAGGGCGCGCGTCTCGCCGCCGACGTACCGCAGCGCGCCGTCGGGGCCGCGGGGCACGAAGCGCCCGCCGTGGCTGCACAGCAGCTTCAGCGTCTCCGTGTCGTCGTCGCGGCGGTGAGCCTCCTCCGCCATGAGGGAATCGATCGAGTCGGGTAGACCGTAGAGTAGAGTGGTTTGTGAGAGAGAATGTTATGGGGGCGGGGCGGGCGATTATATATCATATGAATGAACACCGAGTCCGATCCGACGAGGAGAGGAGTTCGAAGTCGTGTAGAACTGTGGAGTGTAGATCGATAGGCGGTGGCGCATATCGCGCACGCGGCTGAGAAATCGGACGGACGCTAACTAGTCAAACGCGCGAAGGCAGCCGTTTTCTTTTGGGCCGTGCCAGGTACGGCGAGAAGGACGAGTAGTTCTGATTGCTATCGCGCGCGCCCGACCCATGCTAGCCCACCAACAGAGATAATCTGAAGGCCCACCGTACCTTTGGCCCAGCCGGTCCACCTTATCGAGAGTGATCACGGCCCATGATAAAATGAAGAGTTGCTGTTTCTATTTTTTAATTTATTTTTTTGTAAAACTAGTTGCTGTTTTTTTTTTTGAAAAATTGCAAACTGGTCTTGACCAAGGATTTATTCATGCTAGAAACGGATCGATCCTTGTTGATGCAAGACACTACACGTATGCCTGAAGATGTGAGATCTGAGCACATGGTAGCATCAGCAAGGTGTTTGAGGGAGAAAATACTAAGGTACTGCTCTTGACCAACCACGTTACTGTGCACTTTCACCGAATTTCTATATTACTATATAATAAATTATAAAAAACACGGTGGTCTATCTGAGCCCGTGGTCCAATTTTAGTTGACTGCATTTAATTTGATGTTGTGCTGAAGAGTTATTATGCTGAAACTCAGTCCAAGTTGAGTTCCCATCTGTAGGCTCAAGGACGAGGCCTGGATTTTACATCTCTATAGAAGCGAAAAAAGTATTGCGCGAGGATCACGCTGGCCTGTGTGATTCGTCATATATAATTCTATAGTCGAAGATGACGAGATCGTAAATGCATACAGTGGCTGCTCCAATTGAGCAGCTATGCTGAAATCATTTGTCATGTTTTAAAAATTTGTACACTCTCGTGGGGGCAACACCAGGTGTAGGTGGTGGGCTTGTAGGTGCAGAGGAAGCTCAAAGCTTCAGCTTCACCGAGAATTAGCATGCAGGACATCATCGGTCGGCGGCGCGCGGGGCCACGGGGAAGCAGAGGAACGCGCAAATAAGAAACAAACCTGCGTGGAAGGTACCGAACTCTACAAGTGTATAGTATATACATGGCTAGGCCGACGTCACTGGCTGGGGCGCTACTACCACTAGGCGCTAGCTGCTGAACCATGGACCGAGGCACCGTCCGTCCGCCGCCGTGGTAAGGCGAAGAAGACGATCAAAGTCGACCGTCGGCAGCGGCCGCCGGCGCGTGCCTCTACTCATTGCCGCACATGGTGCATGCGACGCCACGCCACGCCACCACCCCGCCGGCGCTCCCCAAACCCCCGGCCGGCCCGTTGGCCGTTGTTGAGTGGTTGCCTGGTTGGTGTGTCTCGGCTCGCGGTGGTCATCCATGCACCCTCCCGTGCTCCACGGACGGTCCAAGGGTCCGGCGGCGGGGACCGAACGGTCAAAAGAAAAAAGATCCCCCGGCCCCGGCCGGAACACAACGGACATTCCTGGCTCCGACGCTCCGTCATGTTTGTGCCTCCGCAGCATGCTGCATGCAGTGCAGCCTGCAGCGCGGGGGATCCCCTGTCTCTGCCTGCGGCTGTGGCCTACCCAGTAGCCAGTAGCCATCTCAAAAGCCGGGAAGAGGACGACTAGGCAAGCCAGGCCAGCCGCCGGGGTCCGGCTGCATGCGCCTCCTGATCAGCCAGCCGTACACGTCACCCAACAACGAGGCAACGACTAGGACTCCGGCCGCCGCCGCGTTGCCCAGTGCCGAGCAGTGGATAGCGATGCGTCCCTGACGGAACCTGGGGCTTCGCTTCGAGTCTTTTTTATCAAGGAAATGCGCCATATCCGCCATGGTGCGCGCCCAGCTAGGCCCTGTCTCTTGGCGGAGAGCCGGCGGCCGGCGGGGCAAGGCAGGGAGATAGCGATGGATGCGTCCGTGTTGGATTGGGAGCGGCGGCGGATGGTGGTGTTGTCGCCCGTAGGCCGTAGCGTAGGGACGACGGGCGAATCCGGCTTTTGCCCCCGGCCGGCCGGCCTTGGACCGGCGGCGCACCTAGCCTGGCCTCACATTGCTCTCTCTGGCAGGCTTCATGTTCCGGGGGAGCCATATGATATCCATTCCGTCGTGCGCCGAAATCGAGCATCCATCTCTTCGCAGAGTGCCGGTTCACCAGACGCATCTGTAAAGAGCTTTCATCTTGGACGGCAACTCAGGGACTAGACCTGAGAAACTGGCGACTAAGCGGCAATTTACACCACTGATGGACAAGCACGGATGCTGTTCCATCAACCTCAAAAAAGGGTCTTCATTCGCTCATCATTCTAGTATGCTGGGAGATTTGGATGGAGAGAAACAACCGCATTTTTAACCGATCAGAGAGTCCAAATGGCGTAGTTCTTCAAAAAATCAAAGATGAGGCGCATCTCTGGACTACTGCAGGAGCAAAAGGGCTAGCGACCCTGTGTCGTTTAAACTGAGCCTATGCTTTTGGGAGTTTTTTTCTTTTCTATATGTGTATAGTTGTATAGATGTAAATCTCTTGTAACTTTCCTTACTTCGGAGTTTTCCTTCTTATTAATATAATAGGCAGCTCTCTTGGCGGTTCTTTTCAAAAAAAAATGATATCCATTCCAAGGGGCAAAGGACCGGCAAATCCATGCATAATCATCGCCGCCGCGAGCGTACTGGTGCTCTGATGCGCTCGCTCAAACTCCTACAGTATGGTTTCAGTTGCTACAATTTCTGTGCCTGTTCCATCCCTGATACCGACGATCCCCCGATCGAGAGGCTGGCTAAACAACCACCAAATATACCAGATGGTGTTTCCAAGGTGGCGACTGGCACTGGCAGGGCAACAACCGTCCAATTGCGATCACTGGCGCGGCCAGGCTTACGGCGTTGGTCTTGTCACCAACCGTCCAACTGTTGCTGCTGCTGCATTCTCAGCCAGTCAGCCAGGCAACCTCGTCGATACGATCGGCCGTCGGCGTCAGCAAGAACCGGACCGGCCGGGCCGCCGCCATATGCAGCGAAATCATTGATGCCAATGCCGCAGGAGCGTGCAGCGCCATCATGCCTGCTTCTTGCTCCTACCTGGTACTACATGCATATACTCCTAGCAGCAATGCTAAATCAGGCAGTCAGCAGCCATGCTAGCAGCTAGGCCCCACCGGCTGGGCCCTAGCTGGTGGTACTGGTAGCTGCTGACAGGATACATCCATCCATACGAATAACGCTGGATCGATCCCGCTTGCCACTCTTGCAGTACTGTACTCCTGTACTGCTGCTCTTTTGGAACTTCCCTGTCTGAGTGTCTGCCTTCCTAGCTCCTCGATCGGGCCGGGTGTCGGCTGGGTCCATCTGCTAACTCGATCTTTGCTCTGTTTCGTACTAGTTGATAGGTAATTGGTTGATCACGACTGGACTAGACCTGCTGGTGCCGGCCTCCTGATGTGTACTTTTTTGAGCGAACCAACAAAGCCGGTCGACAGTCGGCAGACAGCAATGTTCCTGGCTCGCTCGCCACGCACCTCTGCATCTATGTAGCATCAATCAACATCATTGGATCGAGCCCCAAAGCGGAGCCGAACTGCATGCACCACAGCGTCACACAGACAGCAGGATCCATATGTATGCATATATATAAAGATCATCATGCGCGATGCAGCTTATTGCGTTGCTATACGATCATCCACACACACACTGTCAGTCTCTCCCTCACTCTCCTAGTCTCCTCTTCCATAGTTCCATCACCACCTGTCGTCAGTCGCCACTCTCTCTACTCCCAAGAACTAGATCCCTGATCGATTCCGTATATTCCGCTGCCTGACCTTTGCATTGGGTGCATCTCCTTTGAACACCGCCGTGCGCCGTCGTCCTTCTCTCTGCTATGCACTACAGGCACAATAGCTAATAGCTGATACAAGCAAGGCACTGCTGTATCATCAGTGCTCACCTGGACAGAAGAAGCATCAACCACAATATGGGCAGTCTGGCCTTGCTCATCTCTGTAGTGCTCTTGTCGGCGGCAATGGCGAACGGCATCAGGCCTGCAGGGACTGTTGCCGGCGGCGCCGGGGCTCCTACTATCTCTATCCCTGACGCTGCTGTCACGCAAACAGCAACGCCGGCTGCTGGTGAAGTTACGACGACGGTGCCGCCAACGGTTGCTACCGCTGGAATTACAGCGCCTTCAGACAAGCACCAAGATGATCAGTACAAGGACAGCAGGAGGAAGGTGCCCAACGGACCTGACCCTATTCATAACAGGTACTCCTACTAATTAATTTCGCCTGATGTATAGATCCTACAGTACGTATTAGTTCTAGTATATAGCACAATGTTGTGCTTGTGCTTGTGTTTCTAATGCAAATCTCTGAACATGATTTGCACATGCCAAACTATACAGCAGCCGGCTCAGTAAAAGAATTCATGACATTCTTCATATATATGTGGCCTCTTTGATTCTAACTACTGGTAGTAGTCACACCATGTCTAAAAACTTCATCTTGAAAATGTGATTCAAAAGGTTTCTATTCGCAAGGCAAGATGATGAGCTTGCTTTGGCATCTCGTCATAAACGGCGTTTAGCTTGTGTGGCCGCCCAGGCAGCTGGGGACCCATAACTTGGGATGGGCTGGGGGTAGCCGATCTGAAAAGAAGAGCTTAAGCTAAGCATAGATAGAGAGATACGCCTCGACTTTTGTGCTCGTCGTCGAGACCAGCAGGCAAACAGGCAGCTGGCAGAAACAAGGAAGTGATAGGGACACGCATATATGCATGAAAGAAAGAAACAACAAATGATTGCAGAACAAGTACTTAGCACAGATCATGCAGAGTGTCTACTATCTATTTGCCAATCATGAATGCATGGGTCCCATTGAACACTATACCGACCTCGACTCATATCCATCACCGCTGTCAAATTTTTTGCATTGTCCTCTCTGATCGATCTGCATGCCCCTAACCATGATTCACTTGCTTTTCTTCTTCCAGGAGAGCCAGATGGGGAGAAGCACCGTCTAGGAGAGTGTAGGGTACTAGGGTGTGGCGATGCATGCAGTATACAGAGGCCCAACAAAGGCTAAGCGAGCACATTGATGAATGATGATGTGGAATGGAATGGAAGGTTCCATAAGACGCTAGCGAGACTGAGCTCCAACCTCCAGCTAGAGCCATGGCGCTCATGATGGTCGATGACGACGACGACGACGGCCCAAGTGAAGACACTTATATGTATGCATGTAGTATTAGATAGTGGGGGTGAGAAAGGAGACCGAGAGAGAGAGATCACACAAGGCCATACACACGTACAGGATGGTACGTACGGTGGATCTCTTCATCACTCTGGCGGCCAAAGTGATGATCGTTCTGCTGGTCTAGATCCTCTGGTCTCTCTCGCTCGATGGGGTTTTTGATGTTCCTCTCTCTTTTGTTTCAATTTTTTCTTCTTTTGGGGGGGTTAATGGTGTTAAAAGGAGCACTAGTCCAACTCCAAGACCGCTTTACTTCTCACTCACTCACTCACTCACTCACTCACTCACACAGATGAGAGTACGTAAAAAGCTCACACAGCGCTCGAATATTCATGAACAATTCAAAGGCTACTAGTATGGATTCTTGGCACACATTTTAGCAGTTTAGCTTTCCTTGTTCCCGATGGCCGTACATATGTCACTTTAAACGATTGGGTAGGTGTGGTACGCGTGAGCATGCTTGATGCTTCGAAAGGGCTGAAAGAAGTTGGAACAAATCCCATCCTCACATATCACCTCATGCATGCATGTACCAGTCCATCAGTATTCAGTATTAGACATCAATCAAATCAAAGCTGCAGATCGATCTATCGGTAGCTGATCATTGGGGCGCAGCCACGGACTACTCCTGCGCGCGAACTGCGGAGCCAGAAACAGTTTCTGAATGGGAGGAGAGGCCACCTCTTGTCGATAAAGTGCCACACGTCATGGTTGTTAGTTCATGTCATGGGGACGATGCGTTTGGCTCCAGCGTCGGCCTCTTTCCTCTCGGCATCGGCATTGGCGTTCTTGCCTAGCTTTGGCCACTTTGGCGCACAGGCAGGGCAGGCAGCACCCCGTGTCTTCAGATCAGTTCGCCGCTTTATCTTTTGCTGCCGCTGCGTGCTGCCATCAAGTCACGCATTTTGAGGATTTATCTGCGTATGCTGCTCTCACGCGGTACGGTCTTGTATATATGACTATATGAGGCTGGCTGGCCGGCCGGGGATCCGAATCGGAGCTGCTATAGGACACTGATCTATAGACACTGTGAAGTGAATCAGTGCGCTCTGTGCTGCGCAAATCGATGGCTCCTGCTGTTTTGCTACTACCAGATTTGCTACATCTGTATGGGAAGGACGAGTATGAACGAGTTCAGTTTGATTCAGGCATGACAATTGCTATATGTATTTGCAGTGCTGTTTTTGTCTGTCATGTCTGCCAGTGCGACTGGAGACCAGAGTCCAACGAGGACCTGCTGCCGTTGTTGCATGCATCAGGTTGGGAATTGGGATTCGGTGTGTGTGATCGTTTTCGTCAGTCCATCTGGAATTTTTGAGCCACCACCTCCTGTTTATTTGTTGTACGCACTATGGAGCATGACCCGTCTATATACCCGGGTCCATGTATTCCAAAACCGGCTTTGCGTAATCGGATATTCGGATGTTCCGACGATCGGCTTGTTAGCCCTAATTGGATCACTAAGCCGCTTGTACAGCTGCTGCTACTTCTTGCACACACATTCACACTTGGGCGAATTGGGAGGAGAGGTGGAGAACAGAGAACACTCAGGTTCTTGGCTGAACTGAGTTGCAGCTTGGCTGCTCTTCTATTTATAGAGGAATGAAAATACATTCAAGTACATACATGGTGTATCTACTCTCAACAACTACCAATCATAGGACTTCTACCTGTTGGATTGATCTCGGGCTTAGGAGGGAGACGTCCTGACTGAGTCTGAGCCCAAGACTGGGCTTTGATCGGAGGCCCAAAACCCCCTGAGGTTGTGGCTCCCTTCCACCCCGCACCGCTATAAAAGAACCACGAGTGGCACACGAACCAACGTCCGCAGCCTAAGATCACATAGAAACAGAGGGATCCGATCTCCCAGGTGCGGGAAGTGGAGCGAAGAGCCTCAGCCGCCAGCGCCGCCCCTGCTGCTACTACTCACCGCCACCATGGCCGGCGACCAACGACTTGCAGGAACACCCATTGCCCAAGCGCACCGGTCAAGCCATCCCGTTCATCCCGAAGGTACTACTCTCCCCGTCTCCTCTCTGTCTCCTCTCTGGATCACGAGATCCAACCGATGAACACTCATGAACATTACAATAACCCTAGTGGTTAAGGGTTTCGGGCACTAGATCCGCGACATGAAATCCAATAATTGGTATCAGAGCCAGGTTGCCCGATTCCTAACCCTAGCGGGATTATTGACCTTCGGGTCAAGACATTGGATAACGGGATTATTGACCTTCGGGTCAAGACATTGGAGAAGAAATAGACAAGAATAGAATAAAGATCCATCCGGATCTTGAGCCATCGGCTCGATTTCGTCAAGAACAGATATGATCTTGAGCCCTGGGCTCGGATCCGAGAAGAGAACAGAAATGAAGAACGGAAAGGGGAGATTTTCCAAACCCTAACCCCAAGAATCACAACCTAGCCGCCCAAGAAACCCCGTAGAGGGGAGAAGATGTACCTGGGCTACGGCCACCGCACCGGCTTCCATCGCTGCCGGTCGCCGTGCCGACAGCCAGCGCCGCTGTCCCATGAACTCCGGGACGGGGAAGCGCGCGCGGGGGTGATGCACCGCCGCGGAGCCACTCGACGGCGGCGCACTCATCCTCTGGGGGAGCGCGCTCGCCGGCGAGGGGCTGCGAGACGGCACCGGCGCCGGCCGCCATTGCTCTCTCTTGCTTCGGCTGGGGAAGATAAGGGCGCGGGGAAAGGAAAAGAGAGGCGGGCGCGTGGGCCATCCGCCTACGAGGGGCTGCGCCGGCAGAGCTGGCCGTCCCGGTCTCCCGCGCCGCCGCAGCGGCTTTGCCCCTCACTCGCGTCGTCGAGCTGAGAGAGAGAGAGAAGAAAGGGCGACGGCGTGCGAGGAGACCAAATGATCTAGGGTTTCGGGAGCCCAGAAATTTCGGCCTTTTATCCCGAGACGCAACAGCCCAGGACCGTCGGATGCGATCCGACGGCCGAGGGCGAGGCGGGCGCGCCATCCCCATTAGCCGGGCTGGGCCGAATGCGCGGCCCAGGCCCAGGTTTGCGGCGGCCTTGACACGCGAGAGGGATGCGGTCCACGTCTCCAAGTAGGCCGTGGGCCGGTTTTGGGCCAATTTTTTCGCCAGATTGAAAAGAACACATCAATTTTTTTTATTTGCATGGATATTTATATGTATGCATTTAAACATTGACATGATTTATTTCTCGGAGCTGAGAAAGAGATGCAGAATTTCGATTATGTTTCCGCTGCAATAATGATTGTTCATCATGTTTTTTCTCTGATGAATTTGAAACCAACGTGAATAATTTATTGGAAAAATGCATGTTGACGATTGATTTATGGCATTGTCATTAATTTTAACCAACGTTGAAATTTTAATAATGAGCCATTATTAGATTATGATGTTGAGATCTATTTTCATCCAACGATGAATTTAGAATATGAAATTGACTTGTGAATTGATTTGAGCATGTTTTATTTTTTTTTACCAACGTTGAATCTAATTCGTGCCAGAAATATTTGATTCAGAAAATTAAAAAGATACTTGTCTCTGAAGATTGGAAAGGGATTTTGTTAGTGTGTTTTAAACTTGACCAACGTTAGGTTTAACTCATGCATGACATTTGTCTTAAAAAGTACGATTTTTGGCGTGTTTTAATCTTGACCAACGTTGAGTTTAATTCATGCAAAAGACTTGTTTAAGAGACAATATTGAGCCTATCATGACCTCATATATATATATCTTATTTTCTATGAAGGCTCGAATGACATTACAACCCTCAGAGGGTTGAGAATCATAGAAATGCCAAACGGAGTGAGAACTCCAGTTGGCATGAGAAAGAAGACATGGTGAGAGCTCTAAGTGAACTAGAGCCAGCACCAGAGAATAACAGCTCCAAGATAGACAACAAGAGGAAGATTGTATATTTTTCAATTCATGTAGCACTTGTATGTGCTGCAAGAAGAAAGGATTATGTGAAAAGATGAAGAATTGAATTTTTGCTGATGCAAAAGAATATCATGTCAAAGCCAAAGATAATTTTTTCTAGAAATTGATGAGAATTAGATCATGGCTTTGTATGTAAGACATATTTTATATGTTTCTTCCTCGTGAAGAAACATGATTTAAATTCTATGAATGAAAATAACAACAATGAGAATCCTGAGTTCATTATTTTGTGTAATAATGAGAATGAGAGTCTCGTCTTCTGACGAGACATGATTTATTTGATTTCCCTGAGCGATGTTCTGTGAATGAGATAAATTGATTCGAAAGAATGTGAGTCTCACCATGTGATGAGACATATTCGCTTTTGCCTTCCTAGTGCAAAGTTGAAAAGAGAAAGATACATCCGTTGCTATAAGCAAGAAATTGAAATGATATGGTAGAGAAACTTTCGTCGAAATTGTGTCTATTGATTAGGACACATTTCGAGGGGGAGAATATGAAAGTTTGCTTGATTATTATCCGAAACTCCACATCCACTAGACTCTATAGACTTAGAATGATGCATTTATTGCATAGAATGATTTTAATGAGAGCGCGTTTTAAAGACTAAAGAGGTGATATCTGATTGTGAGGGAGTCCTACAGTCACCATATACCATATGGATAAGTTTCAGAAACTCTTTTTCAAGGTACTTGCAAGAAAATGACCAAGATGCCTGGTATATAACACCGGGTAAACCTGTGGATGGAGGGTATTCAAAACCGCCATTCATATAGGCTCCAAGTACATGAGTACTTAAGATACTGACTAAGATAAAGAGAAAGCCCACGATAAACTATTTAAAATTTGGGGCTGTCCATCTGAGACTAAGACTATTTACCCTGTCCAAGGGAGATAAGATGAAAAGACAGTGAGTCGCCATTCTATTGGCTATTGACCCTGCTCAAGGGAGATTATACGAGAAGACCGTAAGGTGCCATCCCATTGGCTAGCATGAGAGATTGAAGTGTTTGAATTCTCACTGTCAAGATAGACATTTGAACTGCATAGAAACAAGATACTTAGTGTTTCTAGACAATGATAAGATTCGGGGAAGCACGATATTATGAGAAATGAACCTTGAGGAGTAGAGGATATACATCCTAATTCCGATGGTAGAAGAACACACCTCCGTTTTAAACGGTTATTGTTGTGACCCCTGCTGTGGATGTTGACTCGTCAAACACGACAAATGAATGAACTAGAAACTCTTAACTCACCCAGTGTCTGAGCCTCTGGCTCCTACTGTGGTTGATGCTAAAGAGCTAGAACAAAAGACTACTGCTAATGACCCACACCAGAGTAGCCAATAGAAATACGACAAGACGTGCTTACGAGAAAGTCATAGAAATTATTTATAGATCCTTGATACCTACGAGACATATTTCAGTGATGATATACCCTTAGAGGGAGACCCCTCTTAGTATGAAAAGACATAAGAAGTCCCAACTCTTATATATGGCTTGACGCCATAGAAGATGAAATTAGATATCTAAGTTTGAATTCAGTATGGGACTTAGAATAAATTCCTAAATGAGTCAAGACAGTAGGCTATTTCTTTTGGTCTACAAGATTAAGAAAGACTCCGAAAGAAATACAGAAACATAGAAAGGAAGACCGGTGAAAACTAGCTTTGAAGAACAAGAAATCGACAATGGTGAAACCTTTTCGTTGTTTCATCAAAATACTCCTTTAGAATCATCATGGCACTAGTTGCTTATTTGATTCAGAATCAGATCAATCGGATGTGAACATAGCACTCCTGATGGAGAGCTGAAAGAAAACATTCATATGGCTTTACCTAAGGGTTTGTCATGAAAGAAAAGAAAAAGATGGGTTGCCACCCAAAGAAAATCCAATTTATGGGTTTGAAGCAAACTTATAGGTGTTAATACCTAAGTTTAAATACAACTATTAGAAAGTTTGATGTTGAAAGAGGAGGACATTTACATTGTATTTATGCAAGGATTAAAGAATTGGAGGTATAACTTCCTAATGCTATATATGGGTGATATTTCACTAAATAGCAATGATGAGCATTTATTGCTAAAGACAAAGAAATTCCTTATCCTCAAATCATGATATGAAACATCTGGGATAGGCACCCTGTATCCTGTGGATTCAAATCCGCAGAGACAGAAACAAGAGTATACTAGAAATTGTCATGAAAAGACATAGTATGCAAGCTGTAATGCAGCGTCTGCTCCAATAGTCAAGGGCGATAGATAAGATGAAAGTGTCACAAGAACATGAGATAGATCAGATGAAAGTGACACAAGAAAATAAGATTATAAGATTGATTAGATGGAATTATTTCCATATGCTTCATATAATCGGAGGCAAAATGTGTGCTCGAATATGCATTCGTCTTGACTTGACTTTGTATGATCGGAATACTTGACATATGTCTGACAAATCCAGATGATTGACAAAAGACCTCATGATAATTTATAAAAATACAGATGCCCTGTAGATTTTTGGACTACAAAGATACATACTGGACATGGTGTAGATACATCGTGAAGTCCACATCTGCATATGTGCTTACTCCAGTAGGAGGAGACATGATATAAAAAAGAGCTACAAATGGTCAGTTGTTACATCGTCGACAATGTACACTGAACCTAGTAGCTTATCATGAGGCAATGGGGCAGACAACGTGGCTAAACGAAATTGTACCCGGATTAAGAGTGGTCGGCATTATAGAAATACCACTTAAGACATACTGCGACAATGAGTCGGCAGTGTATTATATTATCATAACGAGAAGTCAAGGGTGGCCGCCAGGCACATTGATATTGAGATTTATGTTGTGAAGAGAAAATCCAGAATAGATAATCGAAAATGAGCACATGATAGTGAGAGGATGCTCGCGAATCCGCTCACTAAAGTATTCCACCTAGCGTGTTCAGAGAACATGCAGCCGGCATTTGGGGTTATTGGAAAACCTATGATTCTAGATTTAGGGCTATTCGAACGACTGTTTTAAAGAAACTGAAAAGAGCCTCATTCTAAGATATGTATTATAGTTAATAAGTTCAGTGGCACGTAACTGGCCATCTGCAACGCATTGGTCTCGATATATTGATCTATCAAAAGATGGAGCATGGAATTTGAAGAAATAAGATAGACCGAGATCAGGGGAAGAATATTGGATTGATCTCGGGCTTAGGAGGGAGACGTCCTGACTGAGTCCGAGCCCAAGACTGGGCTTTGATCGGAGGCCCAAAACCCCCTGAAGTTGTGGCCCCCTTCCACCCCGCACCGCTATAAAAGAACCACGAGTGGCACGCGAACCAACGTCCGCAGCCTAAGATCACACAGAAACAGAGGGATCCGATCTCTCAGGTGCGGGAAGTGGAGGGAAGAGCCTCAGCCGCCGGCGCCACCCCTGCTGCTACTACTCACCGCCACCATGGCCGGCGACCAACGACTTGCAGGAACACCCGTTGCCCAAGCGCACCGGTCAAGCCATCCCGTTCATCCCGAAGGTACTACTCTCCCCGTCTCCTCTCTGTCTACTCTGGATCACGAGATCCAACCGATGAACACTCATGAACATTACAAGAACCCTAGTGGTTAAGGGTTTCGGGCACTGATCCGCGACATGAAATCTAATACTACCAACTATATACTCCTCTCTATTGCCCTCTTCCTGCCTACAGCAGCGGCAAAAGTGCACTGGCCGTATGGCCTATTGTAGGGAGCACTTGCACTAGCTCCACCAACTACCTAATACTAGGATACAGGATCAATGGAAGTGCTTGGGTGATTAAGTTCATCACGGCTTAGGCTTGAGCCATCTACAGTAGTATTTAAACATCAAATCATGGACCACTGGGATCCCAATTTTTACCGGGCGCGCAGGCGTTGCGAGGTGTGCTGTCCGGCCATTCTCACACGCCCTCCCTGTAGGGGCCCCCATGGCAAGTGGCGGAGCTAGCTAGCATAAGCAGCCTGGACATAATTATACACTAAAATTCAGCAAAGCTATATGCATATAACAAAACTAATTCACTTAAATAAATGTTTAATGTCATTAGCCAGGGCACATGCCCACCCTGGCCGAGCCTTGCGAGCGCTGCGGAGTGCTCGCGCCGGGATTGTTTAAGTAAAACAAAATTAAACGTATGTCTAGTGTAAACAAAAATCTAACTTTGAAATTAAAAGTGCATCGAAAATCATCATGAGTGCTGGTCTCAAAAATTTTCTTATCTCGCAAGTCCATAACGTTCAGCCCAAATTTGAGATCAGATCAAATTCGTTTTTTTCTCTACATCTCAAAAACAGTCCATGAAGCTCATTTCAATTCTTGAAAGTTATCTCCTTGAAGTTTCTCCACCAAATTCCGCTCAAATCCGGATATATCAAATCAATCCACAATAAACAAATTAAGGCCAGCTTTAGGACAAATTTGCCCGGCCAGCAGGCCTCTCCCTAATTCTCTCTCTCCTTTTCTCCATATTTTTTTTTCCTGGCTGGCCCATCTTACTTCCCTGGCCCAGCCGAGTCCAACCCTCCATTCTCTTCCTTCCCTCGGTCCAGCTGCGGCCTTCGCTAGCCCAACTGATCGTCATCGTCTCCGTTCGACTCTCCTCCGCCGAACACATCAATGAACGCTCGAAACTGAGCAATAAGACCTCAGCAGTCAGTAGTACTCCTATTTCCTTTTTCTAATGTTCTAAGGAGCAAAAGTTCTGTGTGTGTAGGAACAGATATGTAAAATGATAAGAAGCTAGTGTAAATCTGTTGGTTAGCTAGGTCTATTTACTTCGGTGCTCTCTTACTTTTTTGGGGGATCTTTTAATGATTTTAACGATGCTACCAGTAGTGGTTGGAGGAGTGCAAGACAAACTAATGATCTCAAGATCTATTGACTCAATCTCTCGAAGATTATATAGAGATAAATGTACATGTGTATCAAATGTCTGCGTGTACGAACTGTGTTATAAAAAAATAATAAGATGTTGTGGGAACATCTTTTCGTCCCGTGTACATACTTTTACATTACATACATGCAAATACACGAGTACCCAGCACATAGCATCATGTACCTACCATGCAAATTTAGGTATCACCTACGTGCCATTGCCGTAAGAACAAGATCACAAACTGCGCGCGGCAGTACTATACTATACATGAGGTTCTCATATATGGCACATTCCACAAAGCAGGATTCACACCCACACATTGCGTTAGGTAGCTAGTACTCCGTATAATGCTGAGATCGTCGATGCCTGCCGCTGCCAGAGCGGAGCACCGCCGCGCCAGCGGCAGCAGCTCAATGCACGCGCGGCCCGGCTCGATCAGTTCTCGTCTTGTACGATGCACTGCCTCGGCCGGAAGTTCTCCTCCGACAGCAGCGAGGTGACGAGCCTCTGCAGCCGCTCGGCCCCGGGCCCGGGCCGCAGGAACGCCGCGTTCCCGTTCCCGACGGCGGCCGCGCACGGATCGCTCCCGTTGTTCCGCACCTCGCCGCCGCCCGCCGCCGTCTCGCACCAGCCTCCGGGCGCGACCATGCCGGGCCCCTGGCGCGCGAGGATGTCGGCGTCGATCCGGTCCAGCACGGGGTCGTCCCTGGGGAACTTGCGCGCGAAGGGCGCGTCGCTGGCGAGCATCCGGTCCCAGTCGTCGAGGGTGAGGTAGTGCGGGTGCTGCATCGGCGGGTTGTCCCAGGAGATGAAGTGCAGGTCGCTGTTCACGGTGGTGTTGCGGAACCCGTCGGCGTTGCACACCACCGTGTGGAAGTAGCCCTCCGGCGAGGAGATGAAGTTGGCGTAGTACATGAGCACCGTGCGCGGGAGGTTCTCCCACCCCCAGATCAGGTACTCCACGAACGGTCGAGACAGCACCATCCACGCCGAACCTGCAACCAGATATATACTAGGATTAATTTAATTGTTCTGCTGTTAGCAGACACTTGATTTTTCAAATCCTTTTTTTTTCTGTCAAGTTGGTTATCTGTGGACAAGTAGCCGCTGCCATGCTATTCTGATCCTTTTATTAATTGTTTATGAAGGCTTTCATTCTGCTGTTAGAAGAATAGCATACCAATCCCATACCATGTTTCAATCATTATTTAGGTCATGACGACATCATGGATCTATATTTTGATCTTTAAATTTTTTATACTATAAGTCTCTACCAAATCTTACGTGAATATTAAAGTTGAAACGATACGGTTAGAGTCTACTAGGGATGATGGATACATGCTTCTACTTTTTATGAAATCTCTAAAAAAAACAAATTGCTTACATGTCTCATGTTCAATCGCTAATAGATGAGATTGTGCTAGAAATAAATGAAGATGAAGAGCAAGTCATGGACATCCCTACTTCCCTGTTCTAACTTCCAACACAATTTGTCCCCATCAAACAGAATATTGGTTAAAAAGTAACAGATTCCATGGCCTTTTGTTGTCAATGATGGTTAGAGCTTATCATATTGATGGCTAATGCATGTCTCATCTTTAATCAACAATAGAGGTTGTTGTGCGTTGTGGCAGAAATAAATGAAGGGAACGAGTCATGGACAATTATCCCCATTTTCATGTTCCAGCTCCCAACTAATTTGTCCACATCAAACAGAATATACTGATTACAAGGTTATTTGGTGGGAGGAAGGGAAGCACGTCCGAATCAGAAATTGTTGCATTTATAGAGCTGCTAACAAAAGAAAAGAGAAGAAACCAAAACGTGGCCTCCAATCATCAGGATCTGATTAGTCAAGGAACAACGCAGCTCAATGTATAACCGAAAATGCAGGAAATGTGAAATCAACATGTCAAGCACTTATTGGTAATATCACGCAGGTAAGCAGGTTCAAATCCGTCGCTGCAGCAAGTCAGCTGAAAGGATCATTATGTGCGCAGAACATTTTCACCATTTCGTGGTTAATACTTAGTACTCCCACCAGCTACTACTAGCTTATGATGATTCTGTACGCAAAATCCCAAATTCAGCCCACCCTGGTTTTGGCGGTTTATAACCATAGAAAAAGGGGTCACACTCTTGTCCGGAAGGGACAAGCTCTTGTGAGCTCCTTTGCAAGCTGTCACCAATACTGAAATGCGCAACTCAGTCTGAACAACCGAGTAGTAGTGTCTTGGTGATTTTAACAACACAGGTTCTTGGAATGACGACAACCCAAAACGACCTAGCTGATGATTTAATTTGTAGCTATTCAGACAGTAGAGCAATCAAGAGGCAGAGAAAACGACACGCGCTGTGAAGAACAGTTGCGTGGTTGCACTTAATGACTGCCGGAGATTCCTCTGTCAAGTAACAATCAGGGATGAACAGAGAGTACTGATCCATTGATAGTTCCATACCTGTGAACAGTTTGAAGGCTGTCGGCAAGCTCCGCTTCTCCGGTACCCAGAACAGATCGCCCTTCGTCTTCATATACAGCGCCGGGTCTATGATCACGGGCATCGCCCTTGCAAACCTGCAGACGGCATCACACACCACTAATCTCAATTATCAAGAACAGAATTGATAATGGACAACGCATGTGCCAAAATAATCTAACTAAATTATCCTCCGCCGCCTGCTGGCCGGGCCGGCTAGTTAAAAGTTGGGACACGTACGCTTTCCAGCTGATGTTGCTCGTGTGATCGATGAAGTTGAGATCTCGCGGCAGCTTGGAGAACACATGCATGAGATCTGCGACACACAAGGATCAAGACCATCACGCAATCGGATCGGAGGGGGCATGGAAAGAGAAAGAGAAGAAGCAAACAAATCCTCACCGTCCTGCGTGACGAGCGGGTAGTCGGCGGCGGAGAGGTTGATGAACCAGTCCCAGTCGGCGCCGCGGCCGCGTCCCTCGCCCCACAGGAACGTGGCGGCGGCGTGCAGCGTGGTGGTGACCATGGTGGGGCCCCTGTAGGTGACGAGGTTGGCCTTCTCGATGACCCTGACGTTCCCGGCCGCGGCGAGCACGGGGTGCGCGGCGACGAAGGCGGCGAGTCCGGCCCGGTCGGCGTCGGGCGCCTCCGCGTCGAGGTGCAGGATGTAGCGGTTCCGGGGGTGGTAGAGCGCGAGCAGGCAGCGGCGCATCATGCCGGCGTCCCCCGCCGAGCCGGAGATGAGGTATGCGAAGCGCGGGGGCGAGGCGGCCGGCGGCGGCGGCGGGCGCGAGAGCTCGGGCTCCACGAACAGCGGGGGCAGCGTGCGCCGCGACCGCGAGGAGGGAGCGCGGGAGGAAGAGAGGAAGAACCGCGAGGGCGAGGAGGAGGGGAGCGGAAAGGGGGACGTGCCACTGCCGACGGTGATGAGGAGCAGCGCGAAGAGGCCGCCTGCGGCGACGGAGAGCGGCCAGCGCAGGTCGAAGGCGGAGGCGCGCGTGGAGGCGGAGGGGGCCGCGGGCTCCATGGCTGCTGCGGTGGACTGGTGGCTAGATTGGAAGGCGGGAGAGTGGGAGGAAGCCGGGAATGCGGGGGCCGTGGCTTTATGGGATCGCGCCACCCGGCAGCGTGGACTCCGAGCGCTGACGTCACGGCGCGTGTGCGTGTGATGGGGGAGCACGACGCCATGGACATGGAAGTGAGTTGCTGCCGCCGCGCCGCGGTGGGAGTTGGTTGGAACCGCAACCAGCCAGCGATCGGCATCAGCATCAGCGTCAGTGAGAGCGGCAGCTGAACCTTCAATTTGGAATTCAAATTTGAGGCGCACAATTCTATTGCCCAGTTTGGATTTCGAAATGACTTGGTAAACGCGTGGATGCGACCCCCGGATTTTGAAAATTTTCCGCCGTGCAGACCGTGCGGTGGTAGTACTGTACGAGCGCTACGGCGACGACATCGACATGGATTGGTTGAGCTTCCGGCCGCCAAACTAATAATAAACCAAAAAAAAAACTTATCAAATCAAAGAGAATAAATAAATAAAGCCAACCTTCCCTTTCCTGAACTGGTGGGGGGCGGCGACGTGCGCGCGGCAATTCAGTGTACGTAGGGGCCGCCGCGTCATGCCCCGCCATGACGTTGGCATGGCCGGCCGTACGCCGCCGTGCCAATTCGTCCGGAGCGCCGGCAGGACGTGGCGCACACACACCCAACGTCCCCACCCTCGGCGGCAGGAATTACCAAGAGGTCCAGCCGTCCAGGCTTCTGGGTTCGTCGGATTGCCAGTCGCCGTCACGGCCACGGGGCTTGCACATTGCAGAATCGACGAGAATTCGCAGCGCTCGATCGAAATGCGCGGACCTACGGCGCCATTCACCTTCCATTCAAATTCTTTAATCCGAATTCCGGACGTGTAGCGAACCAGCGATTCGTCCATACCCTACGACCGAACGGCCTCGATCGCGCGAGGCGAGCTGGAAGAACCCAACCGATCGCTGACAAGTGACAACGAATTCCAAGCGGGAGCGGGAGACGTGGCTCCTTCCTTGGATTTTGTTCCGTCCGGTGTTGGAACTGTAAACAAGGCCTGTCCTGTTCCTCTTTCTCGCCGTGTGGACGCCAACACCTCGGCACGACGGGGCGGCAGCCGGCGCCTGGCAGCGCAGCACGAGGAGCGGACACAAGGGCATGGACGGCGCCGGATCCTCCAAGTCCAACTGTCCAAGAGACGGACAAATGATGGGAAGTTCATAACCGTCGACAAAGACAAGCCTACCGAAACTGTCACTCACGCTACAAATGACATCAATCGATGTTCCAAATGCCACATTAATATACGGGCGAATCGAAGTCGATAACACGCTACACGTACAGTATGTGCTAGCTCCCCCCACAAAACTTGAGCTAAAGCCGCAATCTAGCTACGTTACATACAATACAAGCTGCAGAGTCTCCAAGGCTGCACGTCTCAAGAGTACAGCACTGCACATACGACAGCCAACGACACAGCTACCGCCACTGACTTCCCTAGCCGCGTCGCCGGAGCGGACGACGACGGCGTCCCGGTCCCGTTGTTGGTCGCCAGTTTCTCCGCGGGGCAGGCGTAGCCGCACAGGCTGGGTCGGACGACGCGGTACACGCCCTTGCTCGCCAGAACGAAGATGTCCCTGCTGTTGTCCTCCCCGAACGAGAAGATGTAGCCGAGCAACGGGTCGGTGCTCCCGGCGGTGGACTCGCAGGCGATCGGGGAGCTCTTGGAGCAGCTCAGCGGGATCACGGCTGAGGTGTAGTTCCCGCTGCCCTCGGGGGTCTCTGTGCCCGTCCACATCAGGGATGAGTAGAGGTCGGTGTAGAGGTACCTGGCAGAGCATTAGCTGACAGGATTAGCAATCAAAGATGAAACTAGACAACAAAATATACGCAACAGTTTACTGAAGGAAGATGTAGGCCGTATCCCTCTCGTGTCATTCTAGATCAAAATTGTCCAAAACAATTAAACGTGGAAATGTTTTTTTGCTAGGTAGTAACTGCATATATATACCTTCCATACAAGCAGGGATCAGCAGACGCTCGATAAACATATCCGCCTGTAATTGACGCAGATCCAATGTCCTTGTTGACAGTAGAATGGTTGTAGCCCATAACAGGGAAAATGGCGTTTATGGAGTCAAGTGACGTATTCCCTCCAGGTGATGATTGCGGGTGATAAATGTATGGGCCCTCGTATACACGCCAACCATAGTTTCCTCCCTTAGTGATTAAATCTACCTCTTCGTATGTATCCTGCTCATGTAAGGTAAAAGTCCAAGATATTATAAAATCAAAAGAGCAGGCGAGCAGCCAGGGATCAAGCTAGGAATCTACGTTTTGTTCATATGCCTATCTTACTTCTCTGATTTTGGAATTACATACTATTGATGAAATGGCTGTTCATAGCAATGAAAATAAATTTATTGGTATTGTGTATGCATTATATATTATTTTCTGAAAAATAAGCACAGGAAACTTTATGATCAAAATATGAGGTTTGATAAACTTAGAACTGGAATGATACCTGCCCAACATCTCCACAGTAGAAGTACGAAGGCCTCTCGGAGTCAAAACTGCATCTCCATGGGTTGGCAAAACCCAAGGCCCATATCTCTGGTTGTAACCCACTGTCATCAGCAAATGGATTGTCCTTCGGAATAGAATAGTCACCCCATAAGCTTTGGTTTATGCTCTGGCCTGAAACATAACAGAATTACAAAGGCTGAACAAAACCCAATCACAATCCAATCTTGTACGTCATTCTACATGCAGAAAACTTTATTTAGAAAAATGAATAGAGAAATGCTCCGGTACACCCCTTTTCCAACTTGCACGAATCTTAAAGCAAATCTGAGTAATTAAATTAATTAATTTCGCCTGGGTTTCTCGAATGAATAAGTTCTGGTCTATGTAGAAAGCTTCTAAACAGTTAGTATTTCCCTTCAAAAGAAGGAACTCTGAAATCAGCAAGTAACGTGGTCATTCACACATTCTGATGACCAGACACTAAAATAGCACAGCCAACTGGTTTTTGATAACCATAATCCACAGCCATAAGTTTATATCAAAGATTTAGTCATTGCATTTATGAGGAAGAGGAACTGTTGCGACCTTTGAGGACAATGGAGGCAACTAGCTGTTCTGAACAAAATCATGGCTCCACAATAGGTCAGTAGCTGATCTATAGAACATCAATATTAACAACAAACCAAAGCCAAGCATTATTGCCAACTTACTTTGTGTGCCATCAATGTCAAGTCTCATTATTTTCCCCAAAAGTGATTTCTTATTCTGAGAGAAATTAAAAGGATCGCCTTTGTTTCCGCCATCCCCCATCATGAGGTAAAGGTATCCATCTGCTGGTCCAAATAGTATTTGCCCACCATGGTGAGCTGTAAATGGAAGTCCCATTGTAAAAATCCTTCTGACCTCTAATGGATTAGCAGATGTTGCCTATAAAAGAAAATAACCCTTGAGCAATTTAACTAAGATATCAAGACTTTAAGAGGTGAAGGTAAACAAAGCATACCATAGAAACATTGGATGATGATGATATTTTTGCAGAATACTCTGAAACAACAACTTGATACTGGCATGGCAGAGCACCGTTATCAGGGCCAAGATTCGATGGATCACAATTAACATCAGAGTTACATGAACACCTACCAGCACAGCTAGGCGATTGAGTTCTATCACAGTTATAAGAAACAAAGAAGCGTCCATTGGTAGCGAACTTTGGATGAAATGCTATACCCATGAGGCCAAACTCAGAATCATAATGAACTTCATCAGTTAGATCAAGGAATGGGTTTGCCTCATCATATTGTAGAGTGCCCCCAGAGCCTTGTTCTGGGACGGTCGCCAACCATATCTTTCCAGCTTGGCTAGTCAAGAAAACTCTGTTGGATCCATCAGGATGTGGAGCCATGTTCAGATAGGATCCATTCCCTAATCTCTCAAGGCATACCCCTTTAGGTGTGGGTGATGGTTCTGAAGTGTTGAAGAAAACTGCATTTCCATTGAAGCATAGAGACTGGCTACTAGATGACCCACCAAATGATGTGCAGAAGTCATTTTCTGACCGCCAGACATCAGTGAGCTTTGACAATGAACTGGGCAGCCTTGCACTTCCTTGCAAGGGAGGTTGAAAAGGAGAGTTCACCATTGTAACATTTTTGCAAGTCTCCCAAACTAGTTTACAGTAGTCTTGTGTAGAATCTTTCGATTGAGCAGAACTTGCTGAAGAAGTATAGTTGCACAGGAAAGGGACCATCTGAATCTTTGAGCTTGAGTTGAACAACTCAGCTGAAAATGGACTGCATTCCTGAAGGCAAACCGATATATTCGTCACTAGTAATATATAAGAGCACCAAAGGAACAGAAAATTATTGGCAAATGTAAAACACAAATAACCATAAATCTTAAAAACATGCCATAGCGAATAGTATTGACATAGTGACATGCAGTAAGAACAAAGGCTCGTCATCTTGATTCTCACATATAAGAGTGATTTTACGCAAGTCTTCTTTTTCGTCCAAACCACGAGTTTCTTCCACTTCCCAACAGAAATTTACATTCAAACCAAAAGAGGAAAAATTATCTTCAGCTACAGAAATATGCTTGCAGTGAACAAATTAACAAAAGTCCAATACACATACTCCTCTGCTTGCACGAGCGCTGGACACTTGAATGTCCCTAAACATGCAGCCTTTTTTTAGTCTCTCCATTTCGGGATGCACATCGATGTTTCTTAGTATATTCTTCCCAAGATTCTCGGTAGTAACATAGGCATGGTAGTGGTAGACAGCGTACCCGTATCTCAATGAAGATCCAACTAGTTGTCCAGCTCTCCGAGATCGATTAGTATTTGACTGAGTACTCATATGACGGATCATCACTAGTGGCACAATTTTAAAAAGGAAAAACTACCTAGTATTCACGAAAAGATACCACTACATTAACAATGCAACCCCCGAGCTTTCGTTTCCCCTCGGGCCCTAGGCAAATTATCGAGCACGTCGCGTGCAACCCGGACTCCCGGGCTCGCAGTCAACAGTCAGCACTCAGAACACAACACTACAGCACAATGTTCAGTCAGCCACGCTAACCGGAAAACGGGAGCAGGCAATTCAAACCAGTTGGCGGGTAGGGTACTTACCGCGCAGAGCACGGACTTGACGACGGCAGCGCAGGGCGCGTCGGAGATGTTCATGGCGCCGAACCGCCTCCGCAGCGCGGCGTCCGCGGTGGCGTCGCAGCAGCTGCTCCCGCTGCCGTTGCCCCCGCCGTAGGCGGAGCAGAAGCCCAGCGTCCTGTTCAGCGGCACCGGCGCCCCTGCAAGCAAGAAACAACCGCATCATCAGAACAGAAGATGGCGCGAGGTCAAGGACGAGCCAGCAACAGCGGGCGAGGGGATCGGACAATCTCCGCTCACTTCCGTCGGTGCATAGCGGTAGGGCGGCGCACGCGGTGAGGCAGCAGAGGAGGAGGATGGGGAGGAGCGAGCAGCGCACGCGCGCCGCTAGTTGAGGCCTCCTCATCCCTGCTGTTGCTGCTCGTGTGCCTGCCTCCTGCGGGCATGGCCGAGCCGCGCCGCGCCGAGGAGCAGGTGGATTTATTGGGGAGACGGAGGGGGCGGGGCATCGGCGGCATGGCCGCATGTGAGTGTTGACCAAGTTGCGTTTAAATATGAACGGATAGAGAAGGGAGACATTTGTCTACGGCTGCTCGTTGGATGGATGGCGACGGGTTTGACTCTTATCATCACTTATTACAGTGTTCAGCAAATTTTTTAAATAAAGGAAACAGTGATAGTACAATATAAACACAAACATTCAGATTTACACATATTTCTGGTGAAAAAATTGATGAGAGTAAAACCCCTCGATATACTTTCCACACGCTCCTTTTCTAAAAGATAATTTAAATTTGTCCATACGTCATTCGAATTTTTTGAACATTTTATTGATCCGATGGCTCTCGTGTTTCTTCCTTTTGTTTTCTTTGCTTCTTTCCCACCGACGAGTCTATATATATATGCTGTATAACGAATTTGTTCCACTCTCCTCCCTTCCTGTTTTTATTATTAAAACTAGTTTTTAAGTATAACTTGTACTAACTTGTACACATTTAGATGATCCTGATAAACTTAGGTGAGAGTTGGAGGCCGGGGACAACTACTGGTCGGTGTCAGTTGCGACTTCCAAATTGCAAATTGCGTGGACTGTGAACTTGATGCCTTGAGACTAGGCAGGCTGTAGCATGTAGGCCACAATATATAGTGGAACTATGGCCGCTTGAGCATACGCTTGTAGTACAATGAACAAAACATCTTTAAGCTTCCAATATACTACGTACATTTGTACGGGGAATATGAAAAGAAAGCTTAAGGCCTTGGTTCGGTTGTTCTGATATTTGGGAATTGAGGAAAATTAAATAACTTTCTATTGAAATTCGACTAAAAAGAAATAAATCTCCTTCAATACCAGGTCAACTAAACAAACCCTTTCTACTCTACTGCCTCTTGTCATGAAAGGCAGTCTGCTGAAATCTCAAAAAGGGTTTCTATGTTTTTGTCATACAAAAATATGTTCAAAAATTTTATAGGTTTTATGGCCAGCCGGCGCCGCGCGGGCGTCCATCTTTTCTCGGTTGCCGAGTGCCGACTAGCCTTCATGCACCTGCGCCAGTTGACTCATAAGAGTAAACACGGGAACAAAGAGTGAGTACAGAGATGTTGAGAGGTGCATACTTTTGACTTTGCTTTTTCAGGAGCATCAAAAAGTCACCACACATTTATGCATGGAGAGAACATTGTCAAGTGCGTACAGCCATCATTGTGTGGCAAAAACACAAGTCAATGGCACATCGCCCTTCCGGCAAAATCATAAAAGAAAACAAAAAAAATGAGAAAAATGTTATTATTGGCACTTTTGCAGACACCGAGACGCCTCAGAGCAGTTCAAAACATACGCTAGGATCGACGTCGCCGTTAGGGCACAATTCAACATTGTAGTCGCCTAGTCGCCAGTGTTTCCTCACATAATCGTCATATTTGTTACTTGCAAGCTGCGTCGCTATGCAGTCCTTGGATGATAATTTTGTACCACTAGTACGCTAACTTTGTGCAAAGCACAAACTATATAGCATTATAAAGCATAAATGATAGAAACTCGCATATAAAATTTGGACCCATAATTAATCAAAATTAATATTATTCAATATCTCTCGTATGCTCACACTTTAATAAAATTAATATTCATATTTTATAATGGCATAGTGGGTAATTTATATGTAATTTAAGGGTTATTTTAATTCAGCTTTCATAATGGCAATAGTGGTCGGTGGGTAAATTATATGCAAATTTAGGTGCTATTTTAATTCATTTTTTATAATGGCACTATGGGTAATTTTTTAAAAAAGATATAATATAGATCCAATGCTACTATTATTAGAGGTGATCAGATTGTTTTCTCTTTCCTGAATTCGTCCTAGAAACTACTATGGAATCTCTTTGCTAAACGTGCTCGCTAGTGTTATTCTATCATCTAAACCATATGTTGAACTTGTACGCGCGTTTGAGCGCCTGCATTGTTTTGTGTTTCGTAAAGAAAAAAAACTCTCTTCGTAACTATATATAGATAGATAGATATTGTAGATCGATCAAAACTGCAGAAAGGAAGCGACGCATAACAGGCTAACAGCAAGCCACAATCCTAATGGTCTGGCAATCCCAGTCCACAAGTCCACTGGACCTTTGGCCCACAACAAAAAGTTTCGGATTCTCACCACGTCCCGCCCCCACCGCCAAATGACCCCGCGGCCCCGCCTACACGATGTACATGTACTAGGAGTACATGCTACTGTGCTATAGGCGGCTGCAGTCGCAACCGACCACCAGTCCACGTATCGTTGTTCGCCGCGCGCGCCGCAGGGTATACGTATTGCGGGTTGCGGCTGCCTTCCCGTAATGCACGCGCAACTCTATCCATTAGGCAATAGGCATTAATCTCTACTCCCTACAATTCGCAAACAAACTCCACTCTAGTCGAGTCGATCTCGATTCAATTCTCGATCGTCATGGCGGCGGCCGCCGGCCACGACGGGCGCATGAAGCTGCTGTGCAGCCACGGCGGCCGCCTCGTGCCGCGCGGCCCAGGCTGCGCACCCCGGTACGAGGGCGGCGAGACGCGCGTCCTCGTCGTTCCGCGCTCGGCGACCTTCCGCGACCTGGCGGCGAGGGTGTCCGATATGGCGGGCGGCGCGGAGGTGCGCGAGATCAGGCACAGCCTCGCCGACTGCGACGAGGGGCTCGAGGACGTGCTCGTCTCGGTAACCTGCGACGAGGAGCTCGCGCACATGCGCCACGAGTACGACCGCCTGCACGCCACCCGCCCGGCCGCGAGGTTCCGGGTTTTCGTCATCACCGCCGCTGTCTGCCAGAACCAGAAGGGAGCGGCGGCCGGGCTCCCACCACCACCTCTTCTGCCGGCGATGCGGCGCGTGCAAAGCGAGCAGGCGCTCGCCGCGCGGGCACAACTGCACCGGGACGGAGAGCGCGAGCAGCGGAGACGCCCTGTGGCGGCCATGGAGAACAGAAGAGCGATCTGGGAGTTCGAGTGAAGGTTTTTGGGTTAGGGTTTAGTTGCCTGGGATCATACCGGTCCCTGTAAAAATTATGTACATGTTGATTAGAACCGAGAAAAAAAAACTGTAAAGTAATATGAGTTGACGTCCTTTGTTTTGATTTGGACGAAATTGTCGACTGATTCTTATTTTGTCTGCAGTGAATGTAAACTTCAACTACGTAATCAACGGCGAAGGCAACAGAATGAGGCTTCTGGGATCTCCAATGAAACCGCGAGTGCAAACGGTGATCTCTATTAAAGAAACTAGAAACATTAGTGAAATGAGTTCAAACAGAAGATAAAAATCGGGAGACTGGAGGAGTTTGAGTGAACGAACGACAACACGCATTGCTGCTATAATGCTGTTAGGGCCTGGTGACACTAATTTACTATCATTTGCTAGGTGCACAAGCTGTACATTATCTAAAAAAAGGTGCACAAGCTGTGAGAAATTCTGAAATTTAATGTCCACCTTTTATTTGTCCAAGATTACTTTTGGAAGAATTGTTGTTTAGTACTTGTCAGGCCCGGCCAAGAAAGAATTATCCCCTTTCCCCTTTAATGGATGCATACCCAGAACTGTGTAAATACAGATTATTTTGTCATGTTATTTGTTACGATTCCATTGATTTCTCTTCTTGTAGACTTTAAAAGCGAATCATATGAACAGAATGGAAGCATCCAATGTCCAAACTCATGCAGCCTTAATGACACTAAAAGCAGCAACAATAAAGCATCCTTCAATGACACTAAAATACCCATAAAACAAACATTTAGCAGTTCCGTAACCAGAGCTTCAAACAGGAAACAGAACATTAGTAACATGTGACTATGTGAGCAAGTAATCAAGTTTATTAATGAAGCATCCACCTGTGCAGAACAATGATGTGGCAGAACCTGTGCAAAAGGGCAGCAAGCTTCATTTCATTCAACACTAGTGAAACTATGTAATTCAAATCCAGTTCTTGCAAATAAATGTTAGACAACCCACAGCCATTGCAATCACAAAGCACAGATGGCGATAGGGAAGGAACAGAATAGGTTCAAGTCTTCAGGCAGCACGTGTGAAACCTCTAGGATTCTTGGAAAACAGAGTACTACTGTTACAGTGTCAGTACACGATCTGACCTATCTACCAAGTCCCAAGGCTAGTACCTGTGCTCCTGCAAAGGCGATCTTTTATGCAGGACGTGCCATGATTTGTTCCTGATCAAAGGTGCAGAAGTTCTAGCAGTAGTTTTTTTCTGAGCTAGGCTTACCAAGGCTAGTAGTTGTGCTCCTGCAGAGGTGATCTTCTATCCAGGACGTGCCCTGGTTTGTTCCTGATCAAAGGTGCAGAAGCTTTGGCAGTAGTTTTTTCTGAGCTAGGCCTGTCATTGCATGGTTCCTGATCATTTAATTTCTGCACGATCCTTTTGAAATTTGACATCAGGTTTTCATCTTCATAAACCACCTCCCCAATGGTATTGGTCAGTCCAGTCAGATCATCCACCAACTGATTCCTCTCTTGACATATATCCTTAAACATGTCAGTTGTTCTACACTTCAGCTCTCCCAAATGCTTTTCTAATGTTTCTTTACTTTCCTCCAACAACCTCAGCTTATTTGTAACCTCCTGATGCTCCTTTGCATTTTCTAACATTTCTGCAGCAGTCTGAGCTTTGAGTTGCTCAATAAGATTCTTCAAATTTCCAGACTGTTGCCTCTCTAGCACTAAGCTAACATGCAGTGACTCAAGTTCGCTTTCACACTCAGCAATGATCATATCCTTGAAAACTGTCTCATTCTCTTGGATAATGTTAAGTGAATTTAGAGTTTCTGCAAAACCATAAAGTTGCTTCACCTCCAGCTGAACTTCAGCGACTTTTGCTGCTGCTGCTTCAAGGTGGTGCTTGATGTCAAGCTGAACAGATTCAACAGTCTGTTCAATATCAGAAATAGCAATTTCTTTCTCTGCAATTAGTGTATACCAATCTGCTTCCTCTAGATCAAACATGTCCATGATCTCCTGCTCCCTGCGTGTGAATTTTTGCTCAAAGAAACTAAGCCTTTCTTCAAGCTCCAAAAGTTTTTTGTCAAAGACCTCAGCAATTCCAGAGTACCTGTTGTTCACTTCTTGAACAGACTTCTCATACTCTATCTTGATAAGACTTCCCAAATCAAGTTTTTGGCCTATGTTTTCTTCTTCGAGTAGAGCAATGTATTGCTGAAGTTCATCAGTCATCATTCCTTTCTTGTTAATTATAACACATAAATCCTCTTTTTCTTTTGTATAAGACGACTCAGCCTCCATTTTGGCAATAAGAGCAACATCCAAATCTCTCTTCAGTACACAGTTTTCATCCATACATGTCTTCAGTTCAGTTTCCACAACAACCTTCAGCTTCTTCAGATTATCCAGTGCTTGCTTTTGCTGATGAAAATTGATTTCATATTGGGTCAGCTCAGTGTTCCTCTCAGAAAGGGCACATTTCACCTCATTGAGAGCACGTAGTAACTCCATCTTTTCTTGTCTAAACAACTCCTTAGCTTCCATTTCAGCAACAAGAGCAGCATCGAGATCCCTCTTCAGTATACAGTTGTCCTCCATATAGCCCTCAAGTTCAGTTTGCGTATCGATTTTCACCTTTTTCAAATGCTCAATTGCTTGCTCTTGCTGATGAAGGTTGATTTCCAATTGGCTCAGCTCTCTCTTCTTGTCAGCAAGGGCACAGTTTGCTTCATCAAGAGCACCTAATGCTTCCCTCAACTTCTCCTGCAGGATGTTTTCCTTCTCTGAAGCTTCATCTTTTAGGCAGTAAACATCTTTTGATTTCTTGTTAAGCATCTCTTTGTATGCATCAAGCTGCCTTTGCATCGTCTTGTGTTCTTGTTCCATATGTTCAAGCTCCTCAATTCTTGCATGCAATTTTGCTATTTCCTCAGATTGCTGTTTCAGTTCAGCTTCAGATTGAACAATAATGCAAGTTTTTTCTTCTAACTGTTTCCTGGCAGAAGCAATTTCCTTCTCAATTTCTTCACAGTGATGCCACATACTCCGTTTGACATCATCAATACATGAGCAGGACTCACGGAATTTTGACTCTACAACAGTAAGAATTATCAGAGCTTCCCAATTGTCCACAGTTTGTTGCTCAAGGGACCTATAACTGTCCAGCAACTCAATCTGCATTTCCTTGATAACCGTATCTTTGGATTTCAACCGTGATAAGCATCCATCCAAGTCACAACCAAGCTTGTCCATCTGTGTTCTCCATTCTGCTTCCTTATCTCTTAGCTTGTCAGTGCAACTTCTATGTGTCTGCTCCAAGTCTCTGAACTTCTCCCGCAGAGCTTTCAATGACACAACAGCATCTGCACCACCAATCTGTGCCTCCTGGTACTCCTTCAGCGTTGACCGCAAGTCCTCATTTTGTTGCTCAAGATGTGCCTTACTGTATCCCATCTCCTTTAGTAATGTAACCTTCTCAGCCAGTGAGCTTCTCAAAGATGCAATCTCGTCATCCCTCTTGGCACTCAACGACTCAACTATTGATTTGGTCTCTTCATATTCTGCGACCACATTGCCATACATATGGCGCAGCTCAGACATCTCTGCCTCGACCCGCTTTCTGCGGCCTTCCTCATGTGCCAACGCCTGGCTGCACATCTCCAACCTCGACCGGAAGTCCTCTGCAACCCTGGTCTTGGAATCCAAGTTAGCCTCAAGTGTACCAATCCCATCAACCAAGCTCAACCTGTCTGAGCCCCACTCCCTCTTGGCAGCCCTGAAATCATCTTGAACCTTCTTCAACGCCTCCTCGAGGTGCCTGAACTGTTCAGTCTTCCACTTGAGCTTTCCATCAACGGCAGCCTTCTCCTCCTCCAGCTTCACCAGCACGTCGTCTCTCATCACCACCTCCCTTGGCGCCAACACCCTCTTCTCAACTTCGCCGCACTTCCTCTCCTTCTCTGACAGCAGACCCCTGAGCCGCGCGACCTCATCGTCGCGCGCGCGGAGAGCGGCCTCCTGCTCGGCACGCCTCGCCTCGGCATCATCGAGTGCCGCGAGGAGGCCGCTCTTGTCGGCCTCGAGCCCCTCGATCTTCTCCCGGAGCGTGCCCTTGAGCGCTTCGTGCGCCGCGCATAGTTGCCTCAGCGCCTGCTCCTTCTCGGCCAACCTGGCCTCCAGCGCCCCGCACCGCTCCCCGGCGGCGGCGGCCTCCTCGCCCCGGGCCGCGGCCTCCGCCGCGTGCCGGTCCGACTCCGCCCGGGCATCCCGCAGCCGCGCGGCCTGGTCCGCGGCCGCGCGCTTGAGGCCGTCCGCGAGGTCGGACTTGGCGCGGAGCTGAGCGGTGAGCGTCTCGACCTCGGCCCGTAGGTCGTCCAGTTCCTTGCTCATCTCCTCCATTTCCACTGCGCAAAAAATCGAAGGCAAAGCATCAATACAAGACCCCAAGCAATTAACCGAATTCAGAGGCTAGCAGCGGGCGGCGGGCACCTTTCTGGGAGGAGCAGGTCGGGAAGAATGAGCGGGACATGGAGCGGCCAGGAGGCTAGCGGCTCGGCATGGACGGGTCGAGCAAGGGCCGCGGCGTTCCGACGGTCGGTCTCTGCCTCTCTGGGCTGGCGCAGCGGGGAATGGGGATGGTGAAACCCTAGAATGGAGTGGAGGGGAACGAGAAGGATTTGAAAATTCGGGGGGCTTTACCTGGGATTGGGAGTGACCGAGTGGAGGTGGTGGTGCGGCGCGGCCGCAGCAGCAGGAGGCGGCGGCGGATCCGATCTGGGCGGCCTGCTCCGTCCCGTTTTCACTTGCCGTCCATGCCTCCAAGATTTGAATTTGGCTGCGCGGCGGTTACTCGGAGAGGCCGGTGCTCTGCTCCCGCATCCCACTGGGGGGGAGTCGGGATGACGCCAGACGGTGGGGGGCGTTCGTGGTACGCACACAGTTTGGGCCTATTTCAGAGCCAATGCCTCGGCTATTGGCCCACTAAGCTTAACGAAGCCCTTAGGTGGGCCTTATACAACCTCCTCCAGGCTCCAGTCCTCCTGCTGCCGACGACGCAGCTCTAGTTACAGCGATATCCTTCAAAATTATCAATATCTTCAGCTTTTCCCAAAAGATTCTATCCTCTATATAAAAATCCTTTCTAACAACACTTCGCACATCACGACCTCTATACCCCCATCTCTTTCGATGTAATTTATGTTGCAATCTAATTGATATATTGTGGGCTGGTTCAAAGATTTGACCAGGCACTGCCTATGATTTTTTTTGTTCACATATGTGACAATAATTCATCTCGTTATCTGTTGTCCACTCTGACCATTTGTTTCTTTTTTTAACTATAGTTTATATGCAGAGAACGTGGCTTCACATAAATTGGATGCATAGGAGAGAATTTGCTACAACAGCCTCTAAATAAATGTCTAAATGATTACATGAAACTTGAAAGTGAAACTATCGAACCATGGATGGTCATTTTATATTTACTCTTTTCCTTTTAAGGCCTAGTTTAGATCACCTTGGATTGAGAGTAATTGAGGGGGATTTTGATCTATCGAGGATTTAAACACACACCAATCCCTCCAAACCACTTCAATCCGAGGTTACTCAAACTAGGCCTAAAGCAGCAAGGCATTGTCAGTGTTTTTTTCATGTATATGCGATAAGAATTCATCTTGTGCTCCACTCTGATCAAATTTTCTCTTTCTTAATATAGGTTTTTATGTATAAAGGCCTAATGCAAAGGAGAGAATTTTTTAACAAGAGCCTGTAAAATGATTTGTATAGATGAAGATGCAGTTTATTTATAAAAATAGTAAGGTTACAATTCCTGCAGTATTTCCACTCATCGCCTTCTAATAATTTAATAGTGCACAGATAAAAGTGAAATTATTGCACCATGGATGGCCATTTCTTTATTTATTCTTTTCCCTTGAAACTCTTATATGTATTTATGTATGTATACGTGGGTTGTTCTGTACAAAATTACAAAATGCTGTGAAACTGAGAGATTAATAATCAGGAGCCTACACGGCTTGGGTTGATGCCGGCTGCAAAGCAAAACCACTCATCCACCAATCCCCAATCCACTGGTATATCTCGTTGGTCAGACAAAGACAGCGAGCCCCAGCCGCAAGTGCAAAGACCGCACCTTCCGCACAGCTTCCCAGTTCCACGCGCACGCAGGTCAGCAGGTGCCCATCTACCCCGCGGCACGCAGGTCGGCTCGCGCCATGGACGACGCCACGCCCACGTCGCGCAGGCACCAGCAGCAGGCGGAGGATTCCAGGGCGAAGACGGCGGAGCTGGACGCGCCGCTGCACGCCCTCGGGTTCGAGATCGAGGAGCTCTCCCCGTCGCGGCTCACCGGCCGCCTCCTCGTCACGCCCACCTGCTGCCAGGTTGGTCCTCGCACCTCTCGCGGCGAGCGAGAGCTTAAGCCTAATCTAGCATCTCGCCACGGTTCAAGGGATGGATAATATTACGATCGATGAGGATGAGGATGATGATGATGCAGCCGTTCAAGGTGCTGCACGGCGGCGTGTCGGCGCTTGTGGCGGAGGCGCTGGCGAGCATGGGCGCGCACATGGCGTCGGGGTTCCGGCACCGCGTGGCCGGCGTGCAGCTGAGCATCAGCCACTTCCGCAGCGCCGCCCTCGGCGACACCGTCGTCGCCCGGGCTGTCCCCGTCCACGTCGGGCGCTCCACCCAGGTTTGTTGTCTGTCCGCCTTCGTGCTGTCCTCCCCCTTCCATTTCCATGACTGATTCCATCCCTGGTTATGGCCATCGACCACCTGCCCTGCTGCACGGTCTGCCTGAGCTACCTGGTCAACGCGCGAGCCCCAATTGGCAAGTGGTCGAATCTCTGAATTCTCGATCTGCACTGCCCATGCTTTTCTCTGCCTTGCGGAATCCGGTGCTGTCTCTGCGGCGGCTTGGCTTCGATCGCGGGACCGCACGGACCGTGTGGACTCCGTCCGATGTGATCGCATCAGTATACCTCCGTACTGCTGTTCCTCTCCGTTTTTTTTACTTTGGAATTGGAAGATTTCGTAAATTTCAGAGGGTCTCTCACTCTCAGGACTTGTGCGGTACAAAGGAAACTACGAATGTAGGTTGCTGTGTTGAAAATGGCCCAGCAGGCCTAACAATCAATCCATTCGCTGCCAAGTACCGTGGCCCAGCGGGCCTAGCAACCAATTCCCTGTGTACCTTGGCCCAGTGTGATGCGGACCGACACCGGACGCAAGTCGTCTCGTCGCCCGTCGCCACGGAGAAGGCGGCGGCGTGCATCGTGAAAAGGAAATTCAGAATTCTACGGCGCATAGCACCGGACGATCCATAAACTAGAGAGCAGCCTGCGGTTTCTGCGGAGACCAGTGAGACCGGGGTCACCAAGAGAGGGAAAAAAAAAAGAAATGTATCCGTACTTTTCCACTCTGTATAGTACGTAAACAGTGTTTAATAGTGTTTTCCGTATGCCCTTTCCGCTGACCCCGGTCTGACAGCGAGGAGCAGGCGACGACTCCAGCTCCAGACGACAGCTCACCCACCAATCCCTATCCGAACGTCCGTCGTGGTTGGTACGATAGGTCCGTCAGGCCGCAGCCGCGAGCTCAAATTAAGCTTCCACTTGCACTTCCACGTCCACACGCTGTGTCCTTTCCCCAGCTGCCCAACCCAACTACCCCGACCGCGCGCGGCATCAGGTCGCGTCTCGCGCTCGCCATGGGCGACGCCGCGGCCTCGTCCGGCCCCGGCGGTAACAAGGAGGCCGAGCTGGACGCGCCGCTGCACGCCATCGGCTTCGAGATCGAGGAGCTCTCGCCGTCCGGGATCGCCGGCCGCCTCCTCGTCACGCCCGCCTGCTGCCAGGTCAGTCTTCTTCTTGCCATGCCAGCCACCAGTAGTCCAATACCCAACGCGCCGGGGACCCGTACGTACACAGTACACACGTCGCCCTCTGCTGCGCGCGCGCGTGCTCTGTGTGTTGTTCTGACATGTGCGCGCGCACGCGTGCCCGGTCCGGGACCGGCAGCCGTTCAAGGTGCTGCACGGCGGCGTGTCGGCGCTGGTGGCGGAGTCGCTGGCGAGCATGGGCGCGCACATGGCGTCGGGGTACAGCCGCGTGGCCGGGGTGCAGCTCAGCATCAACCACTTCCGCAGCGCCGCCCTCGGCGACACCGTCCTCGCGCGGGCCGTCCCCGTCCACCTCGGCCGCTCCACCCAGGTGCACGCTCGCTGTCTGCCTGTCTCGCTGCGTGCTTCATCTCCATCCAGTAGTAGTCTACTACAGTGGTACTTCTCTGCCACAGTGCCACCAACTGCTTCAACCCCACGGATCGCTTTGATTCCTTTTCTGTTTCTTAAACTACTCTGTCCCAGAAAATAAGGCGTTTTAGTTTTATCCTAAATCAAATTTTTTGAAGTTTGGTCAAATTTATATAGAAAAATATAAATATTTATAATACGAAATGAATATTAATAGATTTGTTGTCACACATATTTTCACGAGATACCTATTTGGTGTTACGAATATCGATATTTTTCTCTATAATTTAGTCAAATTTTAAAAAGTTTGACTTGGGATAAAAATAGAATGACTCGTTTTTTAGGATGGAGGGAGTAGAAGAAATTTTTGAATTGCATGTAGAGCGACGCAAAACAGTAGCATCAGTTTTAAAAAAAATAAAATCAAACCCTTTGTCGTGCTTCCCGATCGATTATTTTTATCTATGTTTTTCTAGAGAAAATGTTCCGCCGTCAATGATTTGTTTTTGTCCATGTTATTTGTTATATATGCTCTTCGTTCCATTTTTGAGACCCTCTGCTGACTTTCGATTGGAAGGTTTGGGAAGTAAAGCTCTGGAAGATGGATCCCTCCACACGAGAGAAGGGCCCTCAAATCTCCGAATCCAGAGTCACGCTGTTGTGCAATCTGCCTTTGCCGGAGGAACACAAGAACGCAGGAGACGCTCTAAAGAAATACTCAAAACTGTAGAAAAAGAAACTTAACAAAGATTTGATAGATATTTATTGTAAATCATTGTCTGCAATATTTCCTACTACTGTTGTTGTTCCCTCCATCCCAATTTATAAATTGTTTAACTTTTTAACACTAAATTTGATCAACTTGTCTTATTCAAAATATTTGCGAAAATATACTCTCTCAGTTTCTTTTTCTCTCTTTGATCCACGGCTCGACGCCTCTACCATGTATCCAGTTGGAGCTGGCTTCATCACACCCCTAGAACAATACGAACAAAGGTACTCCATGTGTTTTGACTCAACGTCATCGGTTGCAATAAACAGGCAGTGGACTGCCCGCATGTGAAACGGTTCAATGTCACCAAACCTTTGGTACCCGTACCCTCAAGGCCGCAACAGAATTACGACTCTGGTTTGGCTCCTTCGCTGATCCAGAGAGGCCCCTCTTTCCTTCGAATGTCACGGAATGCGATTAGGTCTCATTTTCGCACTAAAAATCTTTGTATTGTAGTATTACAAAGAGATGCGTGGAAACCAACCTTGGAGCCCTGTGAGTTGTTTCAAGACAAAGAGATAACCACGCTGTTTTGCATGATCAACATTAAATTGTTGGCACAGAGGTTCTAACTGTTTTTAATTGGGCTGGATTCATTTAATTTATTTCTAATTGAATACATAAATTTTAAGTCTTCAATTAATCCTACTAGTTTTATTTACAACAATATAATATGTGAAATCAAGAGAAAATTACATGATAGAGGTCATCACTACTCAAGAATCCACTAATTTGATCACATGATGGAGCTTGCAAACACCTCTTGTCAAGCATCCTCAATGCCTGCCTCTCTGGCCATGTGTCCTAACCCTTAAGGACCAATTCTTGGCTCCCCGAACACATTCTTGGATAGTCTGGGCGACAGAAGCTGTTTCTCATCTGAACTTTGCAAACCGTACATTCCTTCTTGGTATCCAAGAAACGCCGTGAGCTCTCTGTGCTCGTGTGTGCGCTGACCTATGAACCTCTGCTGCTCGATTGATCTATGCATGCTTTCAGACCCGGAGACCGACCGATTCCTGCAGGGAAGCTGATGCGCGCTAGCTGCAGTACAACCGCTCCCTCGCTCCCCCAGCGAGGCAGCGGCCGGCCTCCCTCGCCTCCTTGGCGTGACGCCGGCGGCCCATTTCTCCTCAGGTGCAGCACGACGCCGGCTCACGCTGGAGCGAATTGTAGCGGACCCTTGACCCCGATTCACTCCACGATCATAGAATATTGCTCAATCTCTCAATATCCACTCAACTATCATAGTACTTGGTACATGAATCAGAGAGGAAGACAGAGAGCTGATAGAGGAGGAAGAAGACATGGGTATTTAATTACTCCGTATTAGCCATCTCTCCATTTGCCATCCTTATAATGCACCTACATATTTGCCATCCATGTGAAGAGGTTGGTAGTTATTTGCCACTTCTGCTGATCTGGCACGCCACAGAGACCATCAACGGTGGCAAAGGTAGGAGAAAAAACCGTCGCGGCCGCCCGCGGGGACGGCAAGGACGTGCGAGGGGCGAGTGGGAACGGTGGCCGCACGCGGGGAAGGCGGAGGAGTTAATGGAAGAGGAGGAGGAGTTTGGGCGGAGGCGATGGCGGCCTCAACGTGGAGAGGCGGTGTGAGGAAGGAGATGGACAGGTACCTTTGCCATTGTGGATAGCCTCCATGGCTCGCCGATTATCAAAAGTAGCAAATAATTGGCAACTTCGTTGCATAGATGGCAAATACGTAGATACCATTTTAAGGATGACAAATAGAGAGTGGCCATTCATACAGATGGCGAGGAGTCCTTGGCAACTTAGCCTATATATCTACACTATAAAAAAGCGAGTTTTCTAAAAATATTTTCTCTTTTCTATTGCCTCCTTCGTTATCTCACAACACGTGCGTATTGCACGTACCTCTATGCTAGTCATAGACTCAAGACCCACAATAGACTAATACGCTGCTAGGCTTGGCCCATGACCACTGTACTCTACAATTTGTGAGGTCGATGTGGGAATTGGCTGCAAGTTGTGACTTGTGAGGTTGTTGTTCCTCTTTTACAGGGGCGAAGCATTGAGTGGTGGCTCTAGTTGCCGACGACAAAGACGAACGGGAGATCTTGCAAGGACCTAATTTTATTTCTTTGATCATCAAGGATGTCTTTGTAAGGAATTTTATGTAATCCATATGAATAAATGAAATGCAACCCCCAGTTTCTCAAAAAAAGAAATGACGGCCATGGCATGATGGGCTCACGTGTGCAGCGGAGTCTGCCGGTGCGTCACTGCTTTCACCCCGTTGCTGCCGTTTGTGTTGAAGAGGACAAGGTACATGCGCTGAACCAGTTGCTGTTGTCAGATAGACTTTGTACGTCGGATGAGGAGGCTCAAGTTATGCCATGGCGTGAATCGGACTCCCGAGACTGATGCCGGGAGGTTGGGAGCATCTTTGTCAAATCCTAACAAGCACACGTAGGAACCAGTGGATAACCAGATATGCTCACTGGATGATTTCATATAATACTATATATTTTTTGTCCGTGTATACTGCCAGTAGATGTTTAGCTTGAAATCAATTTCTAGAAAAATGCATTATAATGCAACCAGCTTCTTACCCGCAACCTTGTTTCCATCCGGCGTATATTTTTCCCTGTGCCCCCCATCCCCATGCTAGTAGAAACGACAAAGAACTCCCGTTGCATCCGCTCCCCATAACAGAAATTGCATCTTCCCCATGCTCCCAGCTCCTTTTTTTTTTAATAATGAAAACTTAGTTTCTGGCTTTAACTCTCGAACGAGAGAATCAGACCAGAGTTATTACAAACCACTCTAGAAAAATAAACGACCAATACAGAGTTCAAATTATTTAAAAGGAAATCCTGGCCACAGATGGCCAACCAAAAGACGCGAACACTTGTAAAGCCACCCGTCTCCATTCTTTGACAGCCTTCAACAATCAATTGAGTTCGCTCTTCACTTCACTGCAACTTGACCCATAGCCGAAGCCAATGAGTTTCCTTGAAAAGAACCTGTAAAAAAGATTTTGGTCGAGTTTTCTTAAAAACAACATCATTTCTAGATAACCATAAAGCCCATCAAAACCCTGCTGCTCCCAACAGAAGTAAGTTACCCTGCCCTCCATTCTGAGACCAGGTTTGAAAATGATTACTGGTCTTTAGAGGTGGCTCGATACCTAAGGCTATATGGCATATACGTCACAGAAATTTAGTATAGGGACAATCAAAAAAGAGATGTTGGATCGTTTCCATAGTGCTACAAAACACACAGTTTTTGTCCCCTCCCCCACCAACTCCTTCTACTGAGATTATCTTTAGTTAATAACACCTCTTTTTTTAAGTACCACAAGAAAATTTTTAATCTTTAGCGGTAACTGCGTACGCCAAATGTGTTGTGACACCCTAATGTTATTGCTGATAAGATGTTTGTACATCGACCGCACTAAAAAAGATCCGTTGCTATAAAGTTTCCATCTAAACACATCATTCCCTTCTATTAAATCTGCATTCATCGTGCGAAGTACTAAATTACACCACTCTGTAAGCTTATTCCCCGTCAAAGCTCTCCTGAATGACAAATTCGGAGGCGATGAGCTTAGGACTTCAGCTACGGTTGCATTTTTTTTCGGAACGATATTAAACAAGGAGGGAAAAATGTATGCTCCCAGCTCCTTACTCTATGTTTTCTTGGTTAACTTTATGTTTGCTTCACCTATTTCACACCTTGAATATTTATAGGGCGAGCTAGGCAAAGTGAGAATTGGTACAGTTGTTATGGATACCATGATTATGTCAAAGTAGGTGATGTATTGATTGGGGGGTTGAAAATAGATGTCAATGCGAAAGTACTTGCCAATAAAGGTCTTCTCTAATAAAAAAAATGAAGTGGGCAAAGGATACCTGGGCCACTGAAAATACAATTTTTTTTTGGGGTGTGGGGTCTTGACTTAGAATGGTAATTGTGGGTGCATACATCCCATGAGTTAAATAGATTGCTGCACAAATTTCTAACTGCCTCTAAAATCCTATAATACAAATTTGAAATGCTAGTATGCTATATTTTTCAGGACAGAGAGTACACAATTAGTCTTGTACATGTCTCTAAAATCAAAAGGACATGTCTGTGTGTTTCAGATATGGCCACAAATTGCTGGACTTCCAGTTCCGTTAGCGTTGACAACCATCTGACCCATCACCATCAGCCTGAAATATGTAAACGCGTATGCGTAATTTATATGTAGGGGTTACTTTAAACCATTATTCATTATGTCATAGTGTGTGTAAGCTACATACATTTAGATGTTTATTTTAAATTATTTTTTAAAATGATATGGAGGCTAGTTTTTTAGAAAACCAAATCGATCATATATATAATGTATATCTAGGATTTTTATGTGAATCTTTATATTTTATCTTTTTTTATTTTAATACATATTGTAAATAGAGCAATCTCAGTTAATAGCTGTAAGATGTGTTCGCTTAGGTTGATCTACGCCTAGATGGTTTTACCGTACGGTTTGTTGGATCCAAGTGCGTGTGCTTAGTGCAATAATACATCATCTTCTCTTTTTTCCATCTATCGAGCCACGCTCGACTTGCGTGTGGGCAGGCTATACCTCTGTCAGGGAAACAATTCCAACGAAAACCGCCGGTATTCCGGATTTTTTTCTGTTTTTGGACGACTGCGGAAAGTGGAAATCCGGAATTTTCCGGCGGATTCCGTTTCTAAAATTCAAAAATTTTAAACAATTTATAAAATGTTTCTAAAAAATTTCGAAAAAATATGATAAAAAACTAGATGTTTTTCTGAGCCAGTAGCACTTGAAATCGTTCAAATCCAAGTTGGTTTGGTTGGTTAAATTGATGTTTTGGGTTCGGACCCATTAAGACCCTAAAACCCGTTATCTTTAGATGACCTTATCCACTCACCAAGTTGGCTCCCTTCGACCGACAGGCCTTCACCCGACCGTTTCCTCTCCCCTGCGCTCCCCCGATGAACCGCCGCCGCCACATTCCGCCGCAGGGAGGCGGGATTCCGCCCGCAGGCCATGGGATCCTGACCGGAAAGCCTACGTATGTGCAGTTGCCATTGCAACCCCTCCAACCTCCGTATGTGCAATTGCCATTCTAACCATTTGGTCAGCCGTATGGCTCGTATCTATACGAGGGACCACTGGGAGAGAGATACGAGGAGGAATGAAGAATGCAGTTACTCATCGTACGTATCATTATTATTTATCTTATGTTTCGCTTTCTTTACTTATTCCATCTATTTCATAAAAAGTTTTAAATGCAGATATTATGCCTTACGATTAGTTTGGATGGACTACGATCTATGGATGCATTATCTCATAGGCTTCATATGCGCTTTGGACTTTTTTGGATCGATTAGTCCATTCACTGTGTTGTAATAATTGGACTATGCACTTTTGCATTTGGATTTTGGACTAATTGTAATAATTTTAATGGACTTTGGACTACGTAGTTGTGCACTTTGGACATGAAGTATGCATTAAATGTTGTGTTTCTAATTGTTTGGTGGAGTTTCATATATTCTATGTACTATGAACTGTCAATGTACACATAATCAGGGGAAACTCTGCTAAAATTTCCAATTTTTACGTATGCACATAAATTTTTCAGCTTTTTTCCATCGTTTTTTTCATTTTCCGATCAAAAACCACGGAATTCCGACGGAATTTTCCGAAATTCCGACCAAAAAATCTGGTTTTCCGTTTTTGAATTTGAAAACTGTTTCCGTTCGAAAACCACGGAATCCGGCGGAATTCCGTCCGAAATTCCGTTTCCGGATGAGTCCGGCATTACGATTATAAACGGAAAGGTTTTCCTGACCTCTGTAAGACGTCGGGATCCTCACGACGCAATAGTTTTCCTTCCCACTTGGAGCGACTGATGGACGCGCAGCCATGCAAATCGTGCGCGTGGACCGAGCTGGTGCGCGAAGCCTAGTCCGATGCTGAAGCGATGCGCAACCACTCGGTGCGCGACCGACGGTGCCGACCACAGCACTACCCTAGCTCCCGCGTGACTGCACAGCGGAGCCGTGCATTGTATAGCATTTTTGTCAAACCCTAACAGGTAAATGGATAGTTGGCTTGAAATTAATTTGTAGCTAGAAGAATGCATTACATTAGAGTCCAAGCGAGTTCTTAATTACCTGTATTCTTCTCCGTAGCAGTATATATCTTTCCTCGTGCCTCCCATCCTCACGTTGGTGGGAACAAATTAACAATCAGAACTGGAAATGATGAGTGACACTACTCTTCGATCCATTCCCTTCCCTGTATCAGAAATTGCATCTCCCCACGCTCCCAGTTCCTTAATTTCTATCTACTTCATCTATTTCGCACTTGCGTATTTATAGAGTGAACCAGACCATGCAAGCGTAAAGTATTACGAAGAGTCTGTCTATGCATCAACTAGGTGTAGGAATAAATTTTTGACCATTAGATCTTAGATGGATGACCAGAATTACACTGTAATTATAGTATATATACGTAATTACAGTGTAACTCTTACTACCCCCCACCCCCACCCACCGGCTAGAATCTACCGCGCCTCCCCGCCTTCTCCGCCGACGCGCCACCAGCCGCCTCCCGCACCGGCGCGCCGTGCCTCCTCTGCCTTCCCCGCCCCCGGCGCGCCGCGCCTCCTCCCCGGCGTTTAACCGGATGAAGAAATCGATCCCATCATCCGATTGAGTTTTAGATTTTATCATTATGAATACTACTCGTAGCTGGCTGTTCTCTGGAGGTCAAAACGCGCAGTGTGGCTGCCCGTACTCCCCTGGCTCCCAAGGGAAATCTGCGCAGCCTTGTACTTGCATCGCTGCACATGACACACCTTGCGTCCAGATTTGTCCAGTAGAAGCATGGCCTTGGTAACGTGCAAGCTAATCCATGAAGACACAACATGATCCTTGAGTTAGCGATTGCTGCAGCATGGTGCTCGACTAACCGTTAAGCCATGTAGAGGAAGCAAGAAGAACAACATAGGACACTTGTTACAGTAACGAGGGTACTGTAGCGCCGTCCTGTAGCATGGGTCTGGCCCAAAGGGCCTAGCCTATCACCCATTACAACTTCCAAAGTAGGTACCGTATTGATCGATCAGGTAGGTTGACAATAGATGTAAGTGTGAAAAGTACTTACCGATAAACCCCTATGTTACCATTGCGAATTAGATGATGTTACAAAAGGAATACTAATTTTGATGCGCGCTAGGAAAAATAAATTCTAAAAACTTTCACAAAAATCAGAAACATCTATCATTTATTAGGTTGCCTCTCTAATAATACTAGCCATTGAATCTATTATATTTTCTAAAAACTTTTCCAGCATGTCATTATATATAATTAGAGGTTATTACAAAAGAAATATAATTTTGATGTGCGGTAGAAAATGATAAATCATAAATCCTATAAATTAATCTGTAAATTTGCATATAAATTACTCCAAATGCCACTATGAAAGATTAATTAAAGTAACACGTAAATTTACTTATAAATTACATATCATGCTATTATAAAAGATCAATTAAAGTAATGACTAAATTTTACATATAACTTACCCACCATATGCCAATGTGAATGATGAATTAAGGTAATCCCTAAATTTGCACATAAATTATTGTGCCATGCAATTATCAAATATGAATTAAAGTAGCTCTAAATTTGTATATAAATTACCCGTTGTGCCATTGTGAAGACAATTTAAAACAACCTCCTAAAATTGCATAGAAATTACTACTATGCTATTATAAAAATATAAATGTTAATTAGCTAGAGCCTATAATAGGTAGATAAGATGAAAAAAATTATGAGAGATACTGAATAGTAGCAATTTTGATTAATTGTATATCTAAAATCTATATATACTATAGCACGTGCTTTAATTCTAATCTCTTTGTAAAAAATAGTTAAATTTGGTCCTTTTTTTCAATATCGATAGAGATTGCAGTTTTGGTGTTGTTGAGGGTTCTGAATGCATTTTCCCTTTGCAGTTTGGCACCCTGTTGGGTTAATTAACTGGACGTGCAATATTCGCTTGTGAGACGCCGTTATTATTTTTTACCAGCAGCGTAGGAACATCACTGTATTGGCCAGGTCCTTTGATTTTTAGAGTAATTTCTGGACTGTGCTAACTTGTTCATTGCTATATAGCTGCAACTACCTCCAAACACTGATTGCGCTATCACTACTCAATTAGTGTGTACTTCCACCATAACTCACCTGCCTGCAAGTAGCTCCAGACACTGAATCCACTAGAGGTCATGCTTGTGCTCTTATAAGACGCGTGAAGATTGAAGGCAATGAAGCCAGACATGACTTTATTTAGAAAAGATAAAAGAATTTGAAATCTCGGAACATAACCATGCCATCGTCTTTCTCTCTTTTGCTCCAGTGATAATCTTCATCCCATAGAGATTTATCTGTATCCAAATTCGGCCTTCGATTTGGTTTCATTCTTGTCCACATCCGGAACTTTCACAAATATGAGAATGGGAGGTATCAGGATTAATCCTCCACCTATGTTCTACGCACTTTCGACGTATGGTAAACCTCACACTTCTTGCACGTGAGGATTCGCTGCTTGGGTGATATGAGAAGGACGGGTGCTGAGGTTGGCCAGGTGAGGAAAGCACACCACCAAACTACTGGTGCGAGATAAGCCCTTGGGCCCATAGCCTAGCAAGGTGGAGGGGGATGATGGTCTCAATCGTGAAGTTAGCTGCTCGGTGTGGTGGTGAGTGGTGACGGCCGTCAAGCGATGTTGCTCCTCTTTTTCTAGCTAGCTTGGGTGATGTGAGAAGGACGGGTGTTGAGGTTGGCCAGGTGAGGAAAGCACACCACCAAACTACTGGTGCGAGATAAGCCCTTGGGCCCATGGCCTAGCAGGGTGGAGGGGGATGATGGTCTCAATCGTGAAGTTAGCTGCTCGGTGTGCATGGTTTGCAGCGATCCCTTCGTCGGCAATGTGGTGGTGAGTGGTGACGGCCGTCAAGCGATGTTGCTCCTCTTTTTCTAGCTAGCGACGTGTCTCTCATATTCACAAAGTTCTGATCAAGTTGACTGACATTTTTATGTTGAAAGTGGACCGTGCAGTGGGTCTTTCAGAACAGCAAAAATCAGAGAACTGGGCATGGCCCAGGCGGTGAAGACCTCCGGCTGTGGAGGCACCGGGCAAGGTTCGAGTCCTAAAACTCGCGACTCTGTTTCTCACCCGTCTGTAGGCCTAAATAATTTTCGCAGGATGCAGCCTCTCACGCGTGGAGCCACAAAGAGACTGCGACGTATTCCGTCGTTTACGGAGGACGACTCTGGTGATCTCTCAAAGGACGCGGTCTTTCAAGTCTCTGTGTAGTTGTAGGTCTGTTAGTATACGCGTGGTGTGAGTAAAGTGTGCGTTTGTAGTGGTGGGTGAGCGTTTGTATACAAGAACATATGCTATAGCTGTACCAAGATGAGAGGCGTCAAAAAAAAAAAAACAGCAAAAATCAGTAAACCTTTAGATATCTGTTTTGTATAAAAAAACATGTGGAGTCGAGCCATTGGCCATATGCAGATTGTGAACTCAGGGCGGCGTGGACGACCTTTGCCCCACGCACGCCGTCTAGCGTTTCGTTCTCTCCCCGAGAATCCTTGGGGAATGGGGATGCATTGTGTTCGGCGACGCAGCACATTGCGGCGTTCGTCCCGAGTGTCTAAGCATGTGTTTGGTTCAGGAGTTGATAGGGGATGGGCTGGGTCCATCCCAATTCCACAGGTGTTTGGTTCAGGGGACGGCCAGTCCAGGGATATCCCACATGGAAATATTCCACTGATATCGGGGATGTCCCCATTCCTCCAAATCGACCGGACAGAGCCATCCCTTTTCGACGCCGTTGCTCGTCCGTCTTGCTCCCGCATCCGCGCAGGCTCCGGCGACCACCTCCGGCCTCCTCCGTCGACCTCCCGCTAGCGGTGGCGCCGACCCTGCGACCCCCTCCTCCGTCGATTTGCCACTGCGGCGGCGCCGACCCCCCGCCCCCCACCGGCAGCCTCTTCTCCGCCGCGGCAGAGGCGGCGCTGGCAGATCGAGGCGACGCGAGCGGAGGCGCGGCGGCGGAGCGTCTGTGATGCGAGGCGGAGCCAGAGTAGAGGAGAAGGGGTGGCAGAGGGGCGTTGACGGTGGAGGAAGACTGTTGCCGGTGGATCGAGGGGAAGCGGCGGCGGCGGATGCGAGGCGGAGGAGCCGCGGCCGCGCGAGAGGAAGGGCCGCCGGCGCAACGGGGTGGCGTCGCACGGTAGCGAGGCGGCGGTGCGACGCGAGGCTGGCCGAGGGGACGGTCGCCGGCATGGCGCTGGGCAGGCAGGGCGGAGGGGATGGGCGGCGGCGGCGGAAGATGGCAGTGACGCTCGGGAAGGAGGTGGTGCTGTGGCTGACAAGTGGGCTCCACAGCAATAGTGCCGAACGGCCTTTTGACGGTGTCCATCCCCTACTCTCCAATCCCTTGACCAAACAAAAAATGAGGATGGTTGTATCCCTACTAACCAAACAACAGATGGGACGGTTCTATCCTAAAAATCAGGGATGGAACCATCCCATCCTATACTGTCTCCAAACCAAACACATGGTAAGACGGCGTACGCCCAATCGGCGCCGTTGACTTGTGACCATAGTCACAATGCGCAATTGTCAAAAAAAAAAAGTCACAGTGCGCAGCTAATCAAACCGATCACTCGGTTTGTTTTTTTAAAAAATACCAGCGGTCATGGGCCACGCGACCACGAGAAGTTTTCGATCAGGGCGGAAGGTGATTTGGACCAACTCCTGGGCTGCTTGCCTTTCTCACAGACTGGCATCGTATAACCGTCGACGTCGAACACTCCGGAACACACCGGACTGAACTCAGCCATGGAGTGTAGTAGTACTCTAGTACATAGCAAGTAGCAGCATATGAAATGCACTCTCTCTTATCAACAAGGGCTAATTCCGAACAGAAGCCAGCCAAGAAGTATAGTAGAATCCTCTAATTTCATTACAAGATAGAGCTTGCACGCACCTCTAGCCAAGCATCCTCAATGCCTGCCTCTCTGGCCATGTGCTTGAACCCTGACACTACTACAATAATGGCTACTAGCAACGGTGCAAAAACCCTCCATCAAAAACGGTGGGAGGAAAACGTTTCTACACAACTGTTTCTGCTATTTTGTAGGAGTAAAAACGGTTTCGAAACCATTCCTACTATACAACGTCAGGAACGGTGCAAAACATAGACCGTTCCTGATATTAGATGTAGCAGAAACGGTCCATGTTTTAGACCGCCCCTGCTATTAGATGTAGCAAGAACGGTCCATGTTTTGGACCGTCCCTGCTACTTCTTGCCGCGGGAATGGTCCACATTTTGCCCCGCTCTTGGATGGCTACTTCCCGCCAGATGGGTTACTTGTGGGTTATCCTCTGATAATAAGTTATGCTTTGCAAATGCATTAAAAATGTCTTTCCCTTCATTGATTTAGGTGAATTATCAATTTCCAAGTAAATCTAACATGTTGAAAATATCAAATTCTTAAATACACCAGAGTATATCATACACAAATAAATTTCAGAAAAAATATGATATACAAAAATTTTGCATAAGAAAACATAAATTACATGAAGTAAAAAATATAAAACACATGAAAATGTATAATACACAACAATATATGATAAAGAAAAAAGTAAAGCAAAGAAATATAAATTACATGAACAATAAATAACCGCATGGAAAAACAAAGTAAAATATAGCATACACAAATAAATAATAGGCAAAATATACACATGCACAAATAAATTACAGAAACAATATGTTATGCAAAATTTACGCATAAGAAAACATAAATTACATGAATAAAGAAATATATACCACATGAAAATGTATAATACACAACAATATAGGATAAAGGAAAGTAAAATATAGCATACACAAATAAATTGCAGGAAAAATATACACATGCAGGAATGACAGAGACAAGCATCGGAATTTCACCACTCGGCGCGAGATCGGGGACGGCGGCGCGGCACAACGGGGACGGTGGCACGCGCGGCGAGGTGGGCCGACGCGGAGGTCAGGAGACGGCAGCGCGGCGGTCGGCGGGGGCGACGGGGACGGGTCGATGACGACGAACTCGGAGTCGGTGCGGTGGCGGCGCGCGACGGAGACGGCGGCGGCACGGGCGGTGTCGATCGACGCCGAGCTCGGGCGGCGCGCGACGGAGACGGCGACCGGATGGGTTGCGGTGCGCGACGGAGACGCCGAGCACGGGCGGCGGTTGCGATGCTCGCGGCGGCGGCAGGAAGGCGCGCGCGAGGGTGAAAAATTTCAGCAGCCTGCCGGCGTTTTCTAGAAAACAACCGCGCCAGAACTTGGAAACTTTTCCCCTTTCCCGCGTTTTCCTTATACGCCTTAGTAGGAACGGACGGTCTTATCCACCGTCCCTACTAACTCAGTAGGAACGGTGGACATTGCTGACCGTCCCTACTAACGCAATATTAGGAACGGACTATAACATGCACCGTTTCCACTGACACAATAGTAGAAACGGACCGTAACATAGTCCGTTCTTACTAACGCAATATTGGGAACGGACCGTAACATAGTCCGTTCCTACTAACGCAATAGTAGAAACAGACTGTAACATACACTGTTCCTACTAATACTTCCTTTCACTTATTTTCTTTTTCATGTGTTGGTGGGTTAGGGTTCCAAACAAACCTAGTTTTGACACTTTTTTTCACCTTTTTTTTTACAATTCTCACTTGAAGTTATCTTAGTCTAGCGGTTTGATGGGTGCAGGCACTTTATTTGCAATTTTCTATGAAAACTAGAATATTTTATGAGTTTACTTGCATTCCGGGCGATTTAACGTAGAAAAAAAATCAATAATAGACAGATGGGCTCAGAAATTCACGATATCTGGCCGAGGGCCAACATGTGTCCTCGTCCCACCCTCAAAAAAATTTGGGCAAGAAACTCCACAAGGTGCCGGCGTTTCTTTCAATATGGCTTCGTCTCCTCGTGTGGGTTACGTGTGAAGTCACACTCGCCGTCCAACTTTCAACGTGACCAACAGTTTGCGTCATCACCTCCACGCGAGGATTTGAGGTTACTTTAGTCTAGCGGTTTGATGGGTGCAGGCACCTTATTTGCAATTTTTTGTGAAAACTAAAATATTTTTGAGTTTACTTGCATTCTGGGCGATTTAACGCAAAAAAAAAAATCAATAATAGACAGATGGGCTCAGAAATTCACGATATCTGGCCGAGGGCCAACATGTGTCATCGTCCCACCCTCGAAAAAGTTTGGGCAAAAAACTCCACGAGGTGCCGGCGTTTCTTTCAATATGGCTTCGTCTCCTCGTGTGGGTTACGTGTGAAGTCACACTCGCCGTTCAACTTTCAACGTGACCATCAGTTTGTGTCATCACCTCCATGCGAGGACTTGAGGTTACCTTAGTCTAGCGGTTTGATGGGTGCAGGCACCTTATTTGCAATTTTCTGTGGAAACTAGAATATTTTGTGAGTTTACTTGCATTCTGGGCGATTTAACGAAAAAAAAAATCAATAATAGGCAGATGGGCTCAGAAATTCACGATATCTGGCCGAGGACCAACATGTGTCCTCGTACCACCCTCAAAAAAGTTTGGGCTAGAAACTCCACAAGGTGTCGGTGTTTCTTTCAATATGGCTTCGTCTCCTCGTGTGGGTTACATGTGAAGTCACACTCGCCGTCCAACTTTCAACGTGACCAACAGTTTGCGTCATCACCTCCACGCGAGGACTTGAGGTTACCTTAGTCTAGTGGTTTGATGGGTGCATGCACCTTATTTGCAATTTTCTGTGAATAGCCACACGAGGACTTGAGGTTACCTTAGTCTAACGGTTTAAAACAGCCACCGTTCTATAAATAGCAGGAACGGTCGGTGTTTCCAGACGTTTCTGCTATTGCAGTTAGCCGAAACAGTCAGAAATACTGTCCGTTCCTGAATGTGAGATAGTAGAAACGGTTGAAAACTCGGACCGTTCCTGCTATTTTTAGAACGGTCGGAACACCGTTGCTGCTATTTATAGGGACGGTGCATTTTTTGAACCGTTCCTTGTAACTATGTACCAGGAACGGTGGAAAAACATGAATCCACCCTGAGTACAGTAGGAACGGATATCTTTCACAACAGTTTCTAAACTTCCAAGGTCTGCTAGCCATCATTTCTGTAGCAGCGTGAAGGACCAATTCTTGGCTCTCAGAACACATAGTCTGGGCGACCGAAGCTGCTTCTCTTTCTGAACTTTGCAAAATGTACATTCCTTCTTGGTATCTGAGAAACGCTCTGTAAGCTCTCTTGTGCTTGTGGGTGCTCTGACCTGTGAACCTCTGCTGCTCGGATTGGAGACCAGCTGATGCGCGCTAGCTGCAGGCGAGAACAGTGGCTGCAGTACTACAGCTAACTCGCTTCCCGTGCGAGGCAGCGGCCGGCCTCCCTCGCCTCCTCGGCGTGACGCCGGCGGCCCGCCCCTCCGTTGCAGCACGATGGACGCCGCCACGTCAGTTCACACGGGAGCGAGTGCACGGGTTCGCGTGCGCGGGAGTTCGCCGGCGCGTCATTGTTTTCTCTCGCCGCTCCTTTTGTGCGGAAGAGGACAATGCATATGTGCTGAACCGGTTATGGGTTCATTGGACGTCGGACGAGGAGACTCGAGTTAGCTCCTTCTTTCTCCATGCAGCCTGATGGGAGGCTGGGCGCATCTTTGTCAAATCCTGACAAGTACGTACGTATGAATCAAGCGAATATGTTCGTCAGATGATTTCATATACTAGTGTTTGTTAGTAGATGATGACCACTACATCATCTTTTTCGTGTATATATAGTACCTGTATAGATGTTCAGCTTGAAATCAATTTCTAGAAGCAGATTCTTACCCGAAACCTTGTTTCCATCCAGCGTATATTTTTCCCTGTGCCTCTCATCCCCATGCCAGTAGAAACTAATATAACTGAAAACGACAATGAACTCCGGTTGCATCCGCTCCCCAGAACAGAAATTGCATCTCTCCCCATGCTCCTAGCTACTTACTCTATGTTTTCTTAGTTAACTCTCACTGTTTGCTTCACCTATTTCACACCTTGGTTATTTATAGGGCGATCTAAGCCAAGTGAGAATAGGTACAGGTGTTATGGGATACCTTGATTGTGCCAAAGTAGGTGATGTATTGATTGAAAGGTTGAAAATAGATGTCAATGCGAAAAATCTGACTATTCCTTAATTGAAGGTTTAAAAAAAACACTAATTTCAAAGCGCGCTAGAAAAAAAAGATAAATCCTAGAAATTTTCATAATAATCAGAAACATCGGACCATCAATTGGCATATTGGAATATTAATAGCCATTAGATCTATTTTCTAAGTAATTACCCACCTCTGTCATTACGAAACTTCTTGAGTTCAACTCTCAACAAAAGCAAATATACTCATTTTTTTTATTAGCTCTATTTTCTAAGTAATTACCCACCTCTGCCATTACGAAAGATCTTCAATTCAATTCTCAACGAAAGCAAATATCTTCTTTTTTTTAGATTTTTTCTATTTTCAAATTTACCTTCAGTTTTTGTCCTTTTTTCCATTGAAGATGCTAGAAACCTTTCCATGAAACATATATTTTGTACTCTTTTTGAAATTTCCACGTCAATCCTCACAGGATGCGCTACAAAAAAAATCATTGAAATTCTCACAATAATAAAAACACCCGATCATCAATTGATAGGTTGAAATCTTAATAGCCATTAGATTTATTTTCTAATTAAGTAATCACCACCTTTGCCATTATCAAAACAATATTAAATAATCCCTAAAACTACATATTAATTACCCACTCTGTCAATATAAAAAAATATGAAATAATACTATAAATTTATACCTAATTGCTCACATTAGCTATTTTGATGAATAATACAAAATATCCTCTTTAATTTATATTTAAATTGTTCACCTTAATTATTATGATTGATAATATAATGACAGTAACCCCTCAAAATTATATTAAAATCACATATTTTTGCAATCTATTGAAGATTATTTAAATTAATTAAGTATACATATAAAATAGCAAGATATGCTATTATAAAAAACTAAGTATAAAAATAGATCTATATATGTTGTACAGTTACGCATAATATATTTAAGATCTAACCCGTGCGAAAGCACGGATTGATTGACTAGTGCTTGCTAATAAAGATCCTCTCTAAAAAGATGAAGTGGGCAGAGGGATACATGGGCTACTGAGAATAAAATTTTGTTTTTTAGGGAGGGGGTTTGGCTTAGAATGGTATATTTTCAGTATTGTGAAGCCATATAATTGTGTGAAATTGTGGGCACATACATACCGTGAATTAAATCGATCGGTGCACAAATTTCTTATTGCCGCTAGAATCTTAGTAGAATACAAATTTCAAATGCTAGTATCCTATATTTTTCAGTATGGAGGGAGTATACAGCTAGTCCTATCGTATTTGTCTCTAAATCAAAGCATTTCAAACAAGAGACGTCATTTTTCTCCTCTTTTTCCATCTGTCAACGTAGATCAGCAAGAGGCACGTTCGACGTACGTGTCTATGTTTATACCTCAGGAACACGTTGGGATCCTCACGGCGCAAGAGCTCTCGTCGAAACCTTGAGCGACGCCAAATGCTGCCACTGATGAACAAGCAGCCTTGCAAAATCGTGCGCAGCACGGGTGGAGCACGTGCACGTCGTGAAGCCTAGTCCAATGCTAAAGCGATGTGCAATCGCTCGGCACGACGGATCGTCGCTGTCGAAGTATTGCCCTCGCTCCCGTGATAGCAGAGCGGACCCGCAGAACAGTGCTTGAAGCAAGTACTCCTACATCGTGTACAGCATCTCTGTCAAACCCTGACAAGTGAAAAAAGTTAAGCACTGCACCCCCTCCCCCACCCTCTCGGCACCCGCGTCGTCCCGCAGGGGTGACTCGGGGGCGACCCCGCACCCCACCTCCACCGCCACCCCTTGCCAGCACCACACCGGCCGTCGGCGCCCCAAAAAGGTGGCCACCGCACCCCCTCTCCCACTCATCCCCCTTCTTCCCTCCCGTTCACCTCCATGACTGCCGACATCCGCGCCGCCGGCGGAAGGTACTCCTGCCGCCACCGCTGCCGGATCCACCATCTCCGGTGCCGGATCTACGCCCCTCGGCTCCGGATCTGCTGGTTAGACGTGACGGCGGGCGCCCTCCCTCGCGCCATGGCGGCTGCCGTTGGTCAGCTCGGCCCGCTGCTGCGCACGGCGAGCGTCGGCTCCGACGAACTCAGCTTCCTCGGGCCCTGATCTACGCACCCCAAGCTCGCGACGCCCGGGCCCTCGTCGCCTCCACGCCGTCAGGGCTGCGCCGCCGCCATCGGCGACTGTCGCCGTCTCTGAGACCCCTGAAAGGAGCTCGACCCGGGCCCCCCTCCTTCGTCGCCAAGAGAGCGGGACCACACACCCGGGACCTCGTCGCCTCCACGCCTCAGGGCTGCGCCGCCACCACCGGCTCCGGGCCCCTGAGTGGAGGACGTCCCGGGTCCCCTCCCCCCGCCCTCGATGCCGGAAGAATGGGGCCACTCCGCCACCCCAGCTACCCATGGCCGATCTAGCACCCCAGAGTCGCTTGCTGCTTGGACTGCGTCACCACGCCTGGAGGCTGCTGTGTTCGTCGTGGCTTTGCTGCGGCTTCTCCACCGACGATCCAAGCACTCATTGTCGCCATGCTGGCTCCCGCTGGCCGTCTCGCGGGTTTGTGTTTGTCCAGGTACTCAGACACTGGGCTGCTCCGCCACCGTCGGCATTCGCCGCCAACCCGAGGCTATGGAGTAGCACGACACCCTACACCTAAAGATTGACGTCCTGCGGGGCCATGGAGTGGCACAGGCGAAAGCTATGCAACGGCGACTCCCGAGGGCACCGTGCACCCCACTTGGGGCGTTGCGACAGTGTCCTCCACACCCCCCCTGCAAGCGAAACGACGTGCCTCTGGTCGCTTGCCCCTAAGTTCTGCTTTCCCGGGTCAGGGTCACAGGTGAAAACCTTGATGTCGACGTCTGCGGACGCCGAAAACCTTCATGGAGGCGTCTTCTTGTGACTCGCCGCCTGCTGTGGTGAAGACCTGTGGGTGCCGTTTCTGGTGGTTCTAGTGTTTCCCTTCTGATGGGGCATGCCATGCTTGCCCCCAAAACTCTGTCGCCGGTGATCTTGCCTCAACCATTCTCTAGGTCCTTGATCAAGTTGTCTCATCATATGCCGGTTGCGAGACCATGGTCCTCTCTCTTGGACCTCCTCGTTCTCCTTTAGATGGCCCTCCCTCTCTTGAGGCTTCCTCACCTCAAGGGGCGTTGGCGGGCATCTGTTAGACCTCGGATGTGCCTTTCTAAGATGACGAAGTCACGATTTTCGTCTGTCAGATGGACTCGAAGCCTAATAGTCGCGGGGAATGGAGGTCGTCGGAGTATGATCGCTCGGTGATAGCTTTGGGTATTGACATCGAATGCTTTCGTCCTAGGGACTAGACATCTGGTCGGACGATTATATTGTAATCTTACGGGCCGTGTGGGGCCGTGTTGTTGTTTTGTTCTCTTCTTTTGTAGTCTCTGTTCTGCTTGTTGTAACCTTACGGGCCGTGTTGGGCCTCCTGTTTCCGACCTGGCCGGCATCCGTGGAATATAAATTCAGGTGAGGACTTTTCGTCCCCCCGGTGACTTCTAAAAAAAAAAAAAAAAAAAAAACCCTGACAAGTAGCAATACGTAGTAATCAGTACAGTTTCCGGCGCCGGATGATTTCAACAGGTACACAGATTAAACTTCCTCAGTGTATATAAATGGATGGTTATTAGCTTGGAATTTATTTCTAGCTAGATAGAAGAATGCATTTGAGTGCAAGTGAGTTCTTAATTACCTGTACTCTTCTCTGCCGTCTGCCGCAGCGTGTATCTTTTCTCGTGCCTACCATCCTCACGTTGGTAGGAACGAACCAAGCCAGAAATGACAAGTGACGCTACTCTTCGATCCATTCCCTTCCCCATATCAGAAACTGCATCTCCCCATGCTCCCAGTTCCTTAACTCTATCTACTCCACCTATTTCACACGCGTATTTATAGAGCGAACTAGACCATGCCCACGTACAAGTATCATGATACCACTTCCAAAGTAGGTGGTGTATTGATCGATCAGGTAGGTTGACAATAGATGTAGTAAGTGCGAAAAGTGCTTGGTGATAAACATCTCTATCTTACTATTACTAATTACATGATATTACAAAAGGAATACTAATTTTGGTGTGCGCTAAAAAAAAGATAAATCCTAAACCTCTTACGGAAATCAGAAACATCTGCCCGTTTGTTAGGCTGCCTCTCTAATAATACAAGCTATTGAATCTTATTATATTTCTAAAAATTTTCCACCATATCATTACAAATAACTAGAGCTTACAAAAGAAGTATAAATTTAGATGCGCTAGAAAAAAATCCTACAAATTCCAATGAAAATCAGAAACATTTCGTTTATCAGGTTGTCTCTAATAATACTAGACATTTGATCTATTATATTTTATAAAAAATTATCCACCGTGCAATACAAAAGAAGCACTAATTTTGATGTATGCTAGAAAAAACGATAAATTCTAGAATTTCTTACAAAAATCAGAAACTTTGGACGTTATCAGTTAGCCTCTAATAATACTAGCCATTGGATTGATTATATTTTCTAAAAAACCTACCCACCATGACATCTTACTATTACTAATTAAAGGTTACAAAAAACACTAATTTTGATGACTGCTAGAAAAAATATAAATTATAGAAATTCCTAAAAAAATGAGAAGCATCTGGCCGTTTATCATGTAGCCCCTATTAATACTATCCATTGGATCTATTATATTTTCTAAACAATTACGCATCGTGTAAATATAAAAGAGCTCTAAAGTAACCCTTAAATTTGCATATAAATTAACCACCATAAAAAGCATTAAAATAACTCCCAAAATTTACATATAAATTACTCAACATTCCATATGAAATAAAAATTAAAGTAACATCCTAAATTTGCATATAAATTACTCATGATGCCACTATGAAAGATTAATTAAAGTAACCTCTTAATCTATATATAAATTATCTATCATGCCTTTATGAAAGATCAATTAAAATAACACCTAAATTTATATATAACTTACCTACCATGCCAACATGAAAGATGAATTAAATAATCTCTTAATTTGTACATAGTAAGTTATTGTGCCATGTAATTATGATATACGAATTAAAGTAGCTCTAAATTTATATATAAATTACCTATTGTGCCATTGTGAAAGATAATTTAAAACATCTCCCTAAATTTGCACAGAAATTACTACTATGGTATTATACAAACAAAAAATGTTAATTAGCTAAAGCCTATTATAGGTACGTAAGATAAAAAAAATTATGTATATATACACATGAGAGATATTGAGTGGTAGTAATTTTGATAAATTATGGGTCTCAAATCTATATATACTAGCTAAAAATTTGGTTAAATCTGGTCCTTTTTTTCAAGATCGATAGAGATGGCAGTTTTGGAGTTGTTGAGGGTTCTGAATGCATTTTTCTGTTTGTGGTTTGGCACACTGTTGGGTAAGTAACTGGACTTGCAATATTCAATGTGACGTCGATATTATTTCCTACCCGCAGTATAGGAACGTCACTCTATTGGCCAGGTCCTTTCATTTTTAGAGTAATTTCTAGATTGTACTAACTTGTTCATTGCTATAGCAACTAGTAAGTAGCTCCAGACACTGAATGCGCTATCACTACTACTCAATTAGTGCGTATTTCCACCATAATTAACTCACCTGCCTGCAAGTAGCTCCAGACATTGAATCCATTAAAGTGCGTGATTGTGCTCTTATAAGACGCGTGAAGGTTGAAGCCAGGCAATGAAGCCGAAAGAGTAGACAAGATTTTATCTAGAAAAGATAAAAGAATTGAAATCTTGGAACAAAATCATGCCATCGTCTTTCTCTTTTGCTCTAGTGACAATTTTCACCCCGTAGAGGTTTCTGTATCCAAATTCGGCCTTCAATTTGGTTTCGTTCTTGTCCACATCAGGAACTTTCACAAATATGAGAATTGGAGCTATCAGGATTTATCATCCGTCTGTGTTCTACCCACTTTCAACGTGCAGTGAACCTCTCACTCCTTGTCATGTGAGGATTCGTTACTTGGGATAAGAAAAGAACATGTGTGAGGAAAGCACACCACCAAACGACTGGTGCGGGATCGGAGAAGCTAATGCCACGGGCCTATGGCCTAGCAAAGGTGCAGGCGGATGATGGTCTCAATCGTGACGTACGTTTGCTGCTCGGCGAGTGTGGTGGTGATCAGGTGGCGACAGTCAAGCACTGTTGTTCCTTTTTTTGGGCGACGGGGGTCTCTCGTATTCAGAAAATTCCGATCAAGTTGACTGACATTTTTATGTTGAAAGTGGACTAGCGATATGCAGATTGTGAACTCATGGTGGCGAGGACCTTTGCCCCACGTACGCGCGCCATGAATCTACCCCAGAAGCCTTGGGGATGCATTGTGTTCGGCGAGGCAGCACATCGCGGCGTTCGTCCCGAGTGTCCGTGGCGGCATACGCCCAACCGGCGCCGTCGACTTGGCTTGGCCATAGTCACAACTAGACACTACCCTGCGCGTTGCAGCAGAAATTTTATTGTGTTGTATGGTTTGCATGCATGAATGCTATTAGACACAGAAGATCGGTGAAAACTATTAATGTATGGTCTTAATGGGTGGTGATATGGCATGTAAATTAGTGGGTTCTATGATGACGTGGCTTCACAAAATAGTAGAGAAATATGGTAGTGGGAACTAGCAATTTAGATATATATAAGACGTGCAGCTAGAAATTAATCAATCTGATCACTCAAGAGTTTGTTTTTAAAAACCACCAGCGGTCGAGAAGGTTTCAATCAGGGCGGAGGGTGATTTCGATCCACTCCTGGGCTGCTTGCCTTTCTCACGGACTGGCATCATATAATATCGTTGAACACAGGACTGAAGTCAGCCAGGGAGTGTAGTAGTACACTAGTACATAGCAAGTAGCAACATATGAAATGCACTCTCTCTTATCAATAATAAGTGCCAATTCCGAACACAGGACTGAATCCAGCCAAGGAGTATAGTAGAATCCTCTAATAATTTGATTACATCATTACATGATAGAGCTGGCACACACCTCTCTAGCCACTGGCCATGTCTCTGAACCCTGAAGGACCAATTCTTGGCTCTCCGAACACATTCTTGGATAGTCTGGGGCGACCGAAGCTGCTTCTAGTTCTGAAGTCTGAACTATGCAATCTGTAAATGCTTTTAGCCCACGTCACGTCACGTCGGATGTTTGGATGCTAGTTAGAAATATTAAATATAGTTTAATTAGAAAACTAATTACATAGACGAGGATTAAACGACGAGACGAATTTATTAAGCCTAATTAATCTATGATTAACGAATCTTTACCGTAGCATCACATTTGCTAATCATAGATTAATTAGGCTTAATAAATTCGTCTCGTCGTTTAGTTTTCATCTGTGTAATTAGTTTTATAATTATACTATATTTAATACTTCTAAATAGCATTTAAACATTCGATATGACGGGTCTAAAATTTAGCCCGGGTATCAAACACCCTGTGCTCGTGCGAGCGCTGACCTGTGAACCTCTGATGCTGGGCATGCGTTCAGAGCCTGACACCGACCGATTCCTGCAGGGAAGCCAAACCGATGCGTGCTAGCTGCAGACGAGAAAGCTGATGCAGTGCTACGGCTCCCTCGCTTCCCCTGCGAGGCAGCGGCCGGCCTCCCTCGCCTCCTCGACGTGACGCCGGCAGCCCGTCTCTGCTTAGGTGCAACACGACGCCGGTTCGCGTGGGAGCGAGGGCACAGGCTCACGCGCGCGCGGGAGTCCGCCGGCGCGTCATTGTTTTCTCCCGCGCCAGTGCTGAAAGTTTGGCCCAGTCCAGACACGGTATGAAAAACACAGACCAAAACACGGCACGGTACGAAGTTAAATAATATACAAAATAAGTATTTTAAATTATAACAATTTTCATACCGGGTTTGGACCGGCACGGCACGATAGCAGTCCACCGTGCTTTTGGACCGTGCCGTGCCTAGATTTCTCATAGTTGGACCGGTACGGCACGACACGAAATTAATTCATGCCGTGCAGACACAAAACAATTAGACACGAAACACGATGAGCTCATTCAAGTTATAACAATTTTCGTACCGGGGTTGGACCGGCACGGTACGATAGCAGCCCACCGTACTTTTGGGCCGTGCCGTGCCTAGATTTTTCATAGTTGGACCGGTACAACACGACACGAAACTAATTCATGCCGTGCAGACACAAAACAATTAGACACAAAACACGATGGACTCATACTGGCACGGTCCAATTTTCAGCTCTACTCCCGCAGCTCCTTTTGTGGGGAAGAGGACAATGTATATGCGCTGAACCGGTTGCTGCCGTGGGATGGACTTTGCACGTCGGACGAGGAGGCTCAAGTTACGCCATGATGTGAATCCGGCTCCCAAACGAAAGAGCTCTGTGTTGCGGCATGAACTCTGATGGGAGGCTGGGAGCATCTTTGTCAAAACCTGACAAGTATGCACGTAGAAATCAGCGGATATGCTCGCCAGATGATTTCATATACTAGTATTTGTCAGTAGATGACAACCACTACACATCATCTTTTTCATGTATATATACTACCGGTATAGATGTTTAGCTTGAAATCAATTTTTAGAAGCAGATTCTTACCCGAAGCCTTGTTTCCAACCGGCGTATATTTTTCTCTGTGCCTCTCATCCCCATGCTTGTAGAAACTAATATAACTGTAATCGATTTGCATCCACTCCCCGGAACAGAAATTGCATCTCTCCCCATGCTCCTAGCTCCTTACTACTCTAGGTTTCCTTAGTTAACTCTCTCTCTCTCTCTCTGTGTGTGTGTTTGCTTCAACTATTTCACAACTTGAATATTATAGGGAGAGCTTGGCCAAGTGAGAATAGGTACATGTGTTATGGATACCATGATTATGCCAAGTGAGAATAGTCAACACACTCTCTCTCAATGTCCGAATTGATTGGGAGGTTGAAATAGATGTCAATGCGAAAAATAAAACTTTGTTTTTTTAGGGAGGGGGTTTTGCTTAGAATGGTATATTTTCAGTATTGAGAAGCCATCTAATTGTGCGAAATTGTGGGCGCATACATACCCTAAATTAAATCGGTCGGTGCACAAACTTCTTACTGCAGTTAAAATCTTAGTATAACTAGTCTATCAACCTGTGCTCTCGTATGGGTTAGAGTCTTAGATGTATTATGTGTTATAGTACAACAGATATAGATCTATTTTTATACTTAGTTTTTTTATAATAGCATATTTTGCTATTTTAGATGTATGCTTGATTGTTGATTATGTAATGTTTGACATGATTGTAAAAGTAGATAATTTTAGTTTAAATTTGAGGGTCTATTTTCATTATACTATATATATCGATTATAATAGCAAAGGTGAATAGTTTAGATATAAATTAGAGGGGTTATTTGGTATTATCCATCATAATAGCAATGTGAGCAATTAGATATAAATTTAGGGTGTTATTTACTATTTTTTTCATAATGCAAAGTTTTGAGGTTATTTAATATTGTTTTCATAATGATAGAGGTGGGCAATTACATAGAAAACAGATGTAATGGCTATTAAATTTCAATCTGCCAATTGATGATCGGATGTTTCTGATTACTGTAAGTATTTCTATAATTTTTTTCTTTTTTAGCGCATTTTGTGAGGATTAATAAGGAAGTTTCAAAAGGAGTTTCTAATTAGTAATAGTAAGATTAGACACAAAATATCTATTTTATAGAAAAATTTCTAGCATCTTTATGAAAAAAGTTACGGAATCATTTAGTAGGGTAAATTTGTAAATGGAAATAATCTGACAAAAGATAAAGGGTAAATTTGAAGATAGAAAAAAATCCGCTAAAAAAAGAAGAAATTTGCTTTGGTCGAGAGTTGAACTCAAAACCTTTCGTAATGGCCGAGGTTGGTAATTACCTAGAAAACAGAGCTAATGGCTATTAATATTTCAATATGCTAATTGGTGGTCGGATGTTTCTGATTATTGTGAGAATTTCTAGGATTTTATATTTTTTTAGCACGTCTCGTGAGGATTAACGTGGAGGCTTCAAAAGGATACTCAACTAAGGATGAATATATAAAAATTTGCATAATAAATACATCACTAAATATACGATAGAAAATGTCACTGAGGATACTTAAGTAGGTGTTTTCAGAACTTACGATAATGTTGGAAGTTTGTCATTTATAAAATCAAACATGGTTACTGCTAGGGTTTAAAGAAAGCGAGGATGGTGATAAATTGCACCAAGGAGCTGAGAGCTGCAGTGGACGTGTGCTTTTGCGTGCCTAACCCAGTCCATAATACTCTGGATTGGAGGATCAGACCAGTGCTAGCGCAGATTACATTGGACACCAAATTCCAAGACTGTACAATATAGCACGGAATCAAGCAAAAACGGCGAGGCAAACCATTCCAACGCAAACTAGGATCGTTTGTTCAAATTATGTACATGGGGATTGCCCTATTTCTGAAATCTTTCATTCCTCTAATCCGTGTGATTGGGGATAAATTGTTCTGCAGCTAGTATCTTGTTCCTAATATAATATAAAGTGTGTTTTTTTGTAGTAGTGGATATGCTCATATTTACTTGGAAAATAAATTGAAAATAAAAAAAAGTCTGCCAAAAAGAAAAAATTTGCTTTCGTTGAGAGTTGAACTCAAAACCTTTTATAATGACAGAGGTGTGTAATTACTTAGAAAATAAATTGAAAATAGAAAATCTGTCAAAAAAAGAAAAAATTTGTTTTCGTTGAGAGTTGAACTCAAAATGTTTCATAATGGCAAAGGTGGGTGATTACTTGTAAAACAGATCTAGTGGTTATTAATATTTCAATCTTCCAATTGATGGTTGAATGTTTCTGATTTTTGTGAGAATTTCTATTATTTTTCTTTTTTGTGGTGCGTTTCGTAAGGATTGACGTGGAGGCTCTAAAAAAAACCTCTAATTGGTAATAGTAAAATTAAGATACAAATTTCAAATGTTAGTATTCTATATTTTTTAGTACGGAGGGAGTATATCCTGTTTTTGTCTCTAAATCAAACCATTTCAAGCAAGAGACGTCATCTTTCTCCTCTTTTTCCATCCGTCAACGTAGATCAGCAAGAGGCATGCTCGATCGAACATGATGGGATCCTCACGACGCAAGAGCTTTACTTGCAACTTGGAGCGACGGCGGGATGCAAGTGGAACTACTCGTGTGTTTGGCGACAACTAAATACCCGCAGAACCCACGGAAAAATAGTTTGTCGTGAAATCCGCAAACATGTCTGCTTGCATCCCTAAGCGACTCCAAAAGCTGCCGCTGATGAACAGGTAGCCATGCAAATCATGCGCGCGGGCGGAACGCGTGGACGTCGTGAAGCCTAGTCCGATGCTGAAGCGATGAGCAATCGCTCGGGGCGACTGACAGTTGCAATCATCGCATTGCCCTAACTCCCAGAGCGGAGCCGTGCATCGTGTATAGCATCTTTGTCAAACCCTGACAGGTAATATGGCTAGTAATCAGTACTGTTTACAGCGGATGATTTCAACAAGTGCACAATAAGCTTCAGTGTATATATATATATATATATATATATATAAATGGATAGTTGGCTTGAAATTAATTTGTATAGCTAGAAAAATGCATTAGAGATTTAGAGGGCAAGTGAGGCACCGCTCGATTCAGCGGGCAAGATGCCGCAACGCTGGAGCGCAGTACCGGCTGCTTTTCTCCACCCTTCGATCCATTGGATCAAGTGTTCGGATGGTTCTAATCTACTGTGCACTGTGTCTGCGTCGTCCAACCCGCCAAACCGAGCAGTACCTGAGTTCTTAATTATCTGCACTCTTCCCTACCGCAGTGTATATCTTTCCTCGTGCCTCCCATCCTCACGGTGGTAGGAACGAACCGAACTGGAAATGACAAGTGACACTACTCGATCCATTCCATTCCCCGTAGAAATTGCATCTCCCGTGCCCCTGGTTCCTTAATTTCTATCGACTTCACCTATTTCACACTTGTGTATTTATAGAGCGAACTAGACCATGCAAACGTACAAGTATTATGAATACCACTTCCAAAGTAGGTGCCATATTGATTTCTAGTGATATGTATTGCATCTCTTCAGTATTATGAACGTCACTGTATTCGCCATGTCCTTTCATTTTTAGAATAATTTCTAGACTGTACTAACTTGTTCATTGCTATATATAGCAACTAGCAACTTAGCAAGTAGCTCCAGACACTGAATGCGCTATCACTACTTCTCAATCAGTGTGTATTTCCACCATAAGTCCATAACTCACCTACCTGCAAGTAGCTCCAGACACTGAATCGACACTGAATCCACTAGAATGCGTGCTTGTGCTCTTACAAGACGCGTGAAGGTTGAAGGCAATGAAGCCGAAAGAATAGACAAGATTTTATTTATAGAAAAGATAAAAGAAGTTGAAATCTCGGAACAAAACCATGCCATTGTCTTTCTCTCTTTTGCTCTAGTGATAATATTCATCCCGTAGAGATTTCTCTGTATCCAAATTCAGCCTTCGATTTGGTTTCATTCTTATCCACATTAGGAACTCTCACAAATATGAGAATGGGAGGTATCAGGATTTATCCTCCATCTGAGTTCTACGCACTTTCAACGTTTTTTTTTTAACGTAATGGCAGGAGCTCTGTCTTTCAATTAAGAAAAAATAGAGCTACCCAGTTTTAAAGAAAACCGAACCAAAAACCTTACACAATGGGTGGTTGGATTGTATCATCAACACACGCCGCACCACATACGACACTGGCTAGTTGGATTGGAACATCAACATAAGCCGCATGACACTCACACCCCACACCAAACCTAACGGCGACCTCCGCAGCCCGGAGCAAGTCATCGTTGCCGAGCTTAGCGTGGCTAAACAGCTTCGATTCCTCCACCAAAAGCCACAGACAAAACCAGCAACAGCCAGAAGAGCGCATTGAGTGTCATCGTTGCCAAGCTAGGTTGCATCAACAACGTAGCTGCTTCGACTTCACTAAAGCACACTTCTACAAGAGCCAGACCCTAAAAGAACACGCGGCCACCCAAACTGAGGAAGCCCACCGTGTGTCATCGTTGCCAAGCTTGTCACCTAAGTGACAAGCAGCTCCAAACTTCCCACGGCGAGACACCCTGTAGACACCCTCGATAACGGCAGCCCCCAACAATGCCCATTGTGTGTCATCGTTGCCGAGCTCGTCACAAGAGACGAGCAGCTCCGACTTCTCACAAAGGGCAGCAAGGACAGCCAAAGCCACCTGATGCCACCTACACACAAGCACCAACCCTCAAGGAGAAAGATCGAGATGCACCATCGTTGCTGAGCCTCGACGCACCCCACGCGAAGCAGCTCCGACTCTTCACCAACGAGCAAGGTCCAACAGGGTCGAGCACTAGGAGCAAGCAGACCAAGAGCAACTCTGACTCTCCACCACCTAGCCAAGACGAGTGACGAAAAGCCCCTGCTGGCCGGCGACCACGCAAGCAGGAAACTGGAGGTCTCCTGGACGACGCCTTGAAGAAGGAAAAACGACGCCGAAGCGCCGCCGCCGTCCGCCTAGTGGAATCTAGGCAGAGTCTCTCCTGAAGACTCCAGCTGAGACCTGCGCCGTGGTGACCGCCGGAACCAAGGACGAAGAGCTGCAGGAGCAGCCACAGCAGTCGCCACCCCAAGGCCAAGCCGCCGCACGTCGTCGCCTCTCGCCACCCGCCGACGCGCCAACCCTTCAGGCCTCACGCCCACGTGTTGGACAGCACCACAGCCGTCGCACCACGCCGACGCATCTCTACCCGCCGCGACCCCGCAGAGGAGAGGATCTCCCAAATCGATGCCTCCAAGGAGGTGGAACGGCACCCTCAGGCGTCGCCGTCGATGACTTTCGCCGGGATTTCATCTCCTCCCCACGACGGGTCATCCCGGTCAGTACCGGCAGGGGAAGATGGAAGTGGCAATGGGCGACAAATCCCGCCTCCACCCGCTAGGAGCCGACGGGGAGCACCACCGGGAGCCGCTCCCAACCACCATGGCCGCCGCCCACCGTCGCCCGCGCCAGGCCGGGCGGGCAAGGCCGATAGATGAACGACCGAGGAGGGAGGAGCACACCACCGCCGCGCGCCGCGGCGCCCGCCGCACCCCCAAGGCCACCGCCGGAACCGCCGCGGCGCCCGCCGCACCCCCAAGGCCACCGCCGGAACCGCCGACACCACACGCCGCCGACCCGCTGCACAGCTGTCGGAAGACCATGGCCGTCGCGCCCTTCTCCCCGCCCAGATCCGAGCACGGCCGGCCACAAGAAGGAAGAAGGCCCCGCCGCCGCCATCCTAGGGGCCCGCGCGGCCTCCAGCGGCCCCCTCCGGCAACGGCGAGGGGGAGGGAAGGGGAAGGTGGGGCGCCGGCGTCTAGGGTTTTGGCCACCGCCCGTGTCGCCCAAGCGGAAAGAGGCGACGCGGGGGCGCAGACTCTTATGCTCGGAAAATTTTCAACGTATTTCAAGTCTCCCAGTTCTCGTTATGTGAGGATCGTTGCTTGGGATCAAAAAAAGGACCACCATGCAAACTACTGGAGCGGGATCGGTGAATCTAATGCCACGGGCCCATGGCCTGGCAAGGTGCAGGCGGATGAAGGTCTCAATTTGCTGCTCGGTGCTCAGAGATTTCATCGACCCGTGAGTGGCGACGGTCAAGCACTTCCACTTCTGGGCGACGGGTTTCTCGTATCCAGAAGGTTCTGATCAAGTTGACTGACATGTTTACCTTGAAAGTGGACTATGTGGTCTTTCAGAACAGCTAGATCTTTCCGTGTAGCAAATTAAAACCATTATACCTTTCTTTTGTAAAAAAAACATGTCGAGCGGCCCATTGGACATTATGCAGATTGTGAACTCATGGTGGCGACTGGCGAGGACCTTTTCCACGCACGCCGTCTAGCGTTTCATGGTGAACTCACGCTTGCGTTTAATTCTCACGGACAGGTGTCATATAATCGTCGAACACAGGACTGAAGTCAGCCAGGGAGTGTAGTCCATAGCAAAGCAACATATGAAATTCACTCTCTCATATCAATCAGTGCCAATTCTGAAAAATCACCAACCTCTTGTACGCCATCAAAACTCTAGCACACACAAAGGGAAGTGGGGAACGGAGCTCTGGGCTACTAATTAAGAAATAAAACTTTTTGGGAGAAATGGCCTAGAGAAAATTGGCATTCTCGTAAGACCGTAACCCTAGGCCGGCACACTGTCGAGTCAAGTCGAGCCCGCCCGCCGCTGCAGCACGCACTGGGAAATCGCGCTCGGCGCGGTCCCATCGCGTTGTTGCGCTTTGGGACTCCTAAACTGTGGCAGCGAAATGAAGGGCACAGTGCTTGAAGCAAGTGCATTATGCAACTTTGTCAAACCACAAAAGTACGCAATGCAAGCGTAATCGTTTTGGACAGGCTCGATTGCTAGATGATGTTTTATCTGATACAAGGTGGCATCACCCTGGCCGGGAGCAAACCAGCGAGCAACACAATGGGAGCAATGCATCATCTCCATAGCAATAAAACAGCGACGACCCAAACCGGGAGCAAGAAGCATCTCCCTACAAATCTGGGCCTACCCTCATGGCCGCCCATGCCGGCGGCATGGGAGTTGATAGGAGAGGGAGAGCCGGAGAAGAAGAATGTTTTATAATCCCTACATTAAAAGTCAATTCTTATCCATGCTCTTCTCTTTGGTACCGTGTATCTTTCCATGTGCTTCCCATCCTCATGCCAGTAGGAACGAGTGGAATTGGAAATGGCAAGTAACGCTCTTCAAACAATTATCGACTACGGAGGTTGTAAATAGATGTCGGTGTGAAAAAAGTATCTGTCCATGAGGATCCCCCAAAGATGAAGGAAACTGGGGGAAATGATTGGGCCTTCTAAAATAAACTTTTTGAGGGAAATGAATAATGGCCTATAACAGTAAATATAGTTACCCACAACCATTACCCCCAAGCTGCTCCTTTCATGTCCCCATGGCATACTGGCATGCATGTTATATGCAACTTTTTATGCATCGATCACTATTTCAGGCATTACTCAATATCGTTCTTCTAGCTAGAGATGCAGGATGATTTATGTGAATCTAGGCACGATTTACAGGCATTAGGGACCCGTGGTGCTATGCAATTCAAGCGGTAGCAAGCCAACAACTGCGCGAGGAGGCAAGAATACCTTGCATATGCAACTTGCATGTACTCTGCATGATAAGAGTCATTGTAAAACAGTCTACGCGGTGCTGATTTAGATCAGAGCCTTGAAGAACAGACCTGACCGGCTCACTCTAAAAACTACAGTACTCTGGATTTCAGAACTAGTGATTTTAGAAGAAAGGGGAAGGGTCACACAGATGTGCCAGCTGCAAAGCATGTTCGTTAAAACTTAAAAGCCTCCAATGTTCAGTTATCATCAGTACGTAATGTGTTGAACAGCAGGGCAGCAAGGCCACACCATGAGAAGCTTGTAATGAATTAGCACGCGTTTGGGATTCAGTTTTGTACAAAGATCAACTGTGATGTTTGAGCATGTATTGTGTATTTTTGCATGTAAAAGGTTAATTAGCATCCTTTTTTTTCGAACATTCAGCAGGAGCACTGCTAATTCATTTAAGGAGGAGAAGCAAGCAGTTCAAACATAGTTCGTTACATAAATAGAAGCTTAAACTCGGCGACACGTCCATTTGAATTTAAAACTAATCTAAACATGGCTGCGCACACGCAGACACTCTCAAAACCATCTCGTCTTTAGCCAAGGAGAAGACCACCGATGGAGAAGCTTGCTTGCCATTAAACACGCGCCTGTTTCGCTCTTTCCAGATATTCCAAGCTGTGTACATCAGGATCCCAGAAATTGTCCTTTGCAAACTCTTTGGTGTATTCTGAGTGGACAAGGCCCACCATTCTTCAACACTAGATGTATCGGGAGAAGGCGGCAAAATCAAATTGTTGGACCAAACCCTTACTGCCTCCCAGACCTCAAGCGCAAAAGGGCATTTTAAACAGAGATGCAGAGCACTTTCCTCCTCCTGATCACACAATGGGCATATTGGATTACATGGCCATTGCCTTAGAATTAACTTGTCTGCCGTTAGAATTTTAGCCTGCACCAACAACCATGTAAAGAATTTGTGCTTCCCTTCAGCATGAGCCTTCCAGATTTTTTTGGCCTTGAAAGAGCAAACTGAACCATGGAATTGAATAAGATAAGCAGATTTGGAGGTATAAGAGCCATCCGCTGTCCATTTCCACCGAATGCAATCCGGCTGATCAGATAGAACAATATTTTCAAGGAGATCCCGCAGGTTAATGAATTCCTCCAAATGCTGCGAAGAATCCATCCTCCATAAGCCTCTAGTCCAATTCAAATTTACTAACTCCTCACTGACTTTTTTATTCTTCCTCCAAGCCAATGAAAAAAGATTTGGAGCAATGTCCATTGGAGCCCTACCCGATAGCCAAGAATCCTGCCAGAAACTCGTGGACTGCCCATTCCCAACCGTAACTTCAGTGGATGCTCTAAAAAGAGTTAATTAGCATCCTAGTTAGCGGCGGCATGTTACCAATTTTGGTGATCTCCTTCTTTATAGGATTATACCTCCACGGTGACCAGAGAAGGATCACTCCTCGATCTAGAGACTCTCCTTTGAGCCTCCTAGTGTGTAGGTTCAATTCGTTCACATCTACGATTATTAGACGGAGAGCCTGCGTGGTATCGACGTACCGTGGCCGAGGAGGAGCGGAGCACGGCGACGTGTGTCAATGCATGGCCTCTCCGTCGATGACCTGTGTGCACCCTGCTGTCCTCGTGGTCGTGGCCAGGTTCAGGACCCTGTCACCCTGTGGCCGCACACACCAGGGTGGCATGTAGATGGCTGGTTGTATGTTTCGTATTATTATTGTAAGGTTTTTGAAAATTAATTTTATCTATTTTTCGACCATTACAGAGACATTTTTTTATGTGAGGCAACGGGACATTGTTTTCCTCTTATTCCACAGCGATCGGAGTGTACTAGAAAGAACCACACACTCGATCTACTACCCTAATCAAATGTGCTCACATTTTCACTCGTGCTTCCTACTTCTTCGCGCAACACATTCACCGTGTTCTAGCAGCCGCAACAAGCTCTGGATCGAATCCTTGTGACCAAGGGACTCTTCGCTCAACTTGGAGTGAGCAAAGCTGATTAACATGGTCAGGCCACTGAGAGAGTCGTGCGCGCGGACAGGATGCACACGGGTTGTGAAGCCAAGTCTATGGCCGTGGTACGGCGGTCCGACACTCGGAAACTTGCAAGGACCCCAGTACAACGGCACAGGATAATGGAAAGGTGCTTGAAGCAAGTGCACCATTCGCTGCATCGTTGTCAAACCCTGACACAAAAATACATACGTATAATCACAGTGGACAGGCTCGCCTAACGCCCGTTAGTAAAAGACAATTAGCATCTAGACGAATGATGCGTTATGATGCTAACCAACTCTTACCCAATGTCTTCCGTCGCGCTGTGTGTATCTTTCCCCACGCCTCCCATCCTCATGCCGGTAGCAGCAAGCACAACTGAAAATGGCAAGCTAGGAATGCTCTTCGATCAATCACCTATGACATAAATTGCATCTCTCTCCACTCTCCATGCTCCCACAGTTCCTTACCACTCTCTGTTTATTACTAATTCACCTATATATTTGACACTTGGGTATTTATAGAGCGAGCTAGACCAGATGAGAATAGGTGAAGGTATTATGGACATCCCATACTACCAAAAGTAGGTGTCGTATTATGTACTTGAAGCATTGAGGATTGAAAAAAAAGTAGGTGCCGTATTGATTATTGATCAGAGTGGTTGAAAATAGAAGCCAGTGCAAAAAGCGCCCGCTCACAAAGATCCCCTATATAAATATGAACGGAAATGGGTAAAGAACGGAAGTAGGTTCAGGTTCCTTACTCTGTTTACTTCACAAATTTCTCACTTGGGTATTTATAGAGCGAACTAGACCCAACTGGGAGGTACAGTATTATGGATGCCATTAGTACAAGTAGGATACATATTGACTAGGGAGGCTGTAGACATATTGACTAGGGAGGTTGTAAATAGATGTCAGTGCGAAAAAGGACATATATATATCCATGAGGATCCCCAGATATGAAGTGAAATGAGTGGAGCTTCTAAAATAAACTTTTTGTTGCCACCGGCCCACCGAGATGAAGATGGTCACGAGCTCACGGCTGCCACACTGCCGCTGTTTATTAATTGCTCCCATGCATATTGAACCCGTACTCCAGGTCTCCAGCTATAGATGCATCGGCTTCACGTTGTTGACCAAGTCGCGTGTGACAATCCCAGGCAGGTCGGTGGTCGGGACGTCGATCGTGTTGGTGTGGGTTTGTACTGGATAGTGTCATGGCAAGCGCGCCCAGGTGACAATCTTCGTCCTACTGCCCTGTTAGTGAGAATGAATTTTCGACCATACACTGGTCGCCGTTTCAAGCAACTGAGACATCTTTTTTTTTTATGAGAAGAAGAAGCGAGACGTTTCTTTTTTATTCTTCCAGCGATCGGTGTGGACTAGGAAGAATAATAATCACACTCAATCTACTATCCTAATCAGCTGTGCTGCCTATAATTTTTTTGTTTATACCTCTGCAACACGTAGAGCACAAATTTCTCGTGCAACTTAGAGTGAGGAAAGCTCCATGACATGGGCTGCCAAGACAGTCGTGCGCGCGGACAAGACGCACACCCCCTCTGAAGTTTACTCCATGGCTAGAGCGCTCCTTTAGTCGCCTGGCGTGGTATGGCGCTCCGACACACAAAAACTTGTGAGGACAGCAAGACAACAGCACGGGAAAATGGAACAGTGCTTGAAGCAAGTGCGCCATTTGCTGCATCGTTGTCAAGCCCTGACAGAAGTACGTAGTAATCAGTGGACATGCTCGCCTCACGCCAGTTGATCTCACTGGCTAGGTCTAGATGCACAAATACTAGTAATAAGCTTCAGTACGTGCATATAGGCGAATGATGCGCTATGATGTTAGCGAATTCTTACCCATTTTGTTCCCTCCATGAGTGTGTATCTTTCCCTGTGCCTCCCATCCTCATACCGGTAGGAGTAAGCAACTAAGCATAATTGGAAATGGCAAGCTAGGAATGAATGCTCTTCGATCAATCACCTATGACAGAAATTGTGTCTCTCTCTCCACTCCCCATGCTCCCAGTTCCTTACTACTCTCTGCTTACTAATTCATATATATTTGACACGGGTATCTATGTATACTATGTAAGTGAAGCCCACTAAATTTTTCTCTCGATATGCAGCCTATCCACGTCATCATAGGATTCACTTGCCACTACACACTACTCATGGATGGTTTCATTGATTTTCTGTGGCTAACATCTTTCATGCATAGGCTTAAAATTATACATACACATATATGTGAAGCCCACTAAGTATTTCTCTCGACATGCAGCCTATCCACATCATCGCAGGGTCCACTTATCACTACACTCTTCGATTTTTTTTGAGGCTAACATCACTCATGCATGTGCTTAAAATTATATACACATATTTTTTCCTAATATTTTAGTATTTTATTTATTGCATCTCATTTCATAGATAATGTCCATTTCAATACTACAAAATCTCCGCTACAACGCGGTATCATCTAGTTTATAGAGCTAGCTGGACCAGATGAGAATAGGTAAAGGTATTATGGATACCACCAAACCAAAAGTAGGTGCTGATTATTGATCGGGGTGGGTAAAAAAATAGATGTCAGTGCAAAAAACGCCTGACAATAATGATGATGCCCTATATAAAAATATGAACGGTTGTGGGTAAAGAAACGGGGCTACTAAAAATAAAACTTTGTGTCAAAATCGCATAGAACTGTAACCCATTGTCACTACCTCCAAGTTGTTTCTTTCATGTCGTCCCGATGGCATATTGACATGCATGTTTTACACCAGCAATGAATTTTCAACACAACCCACAGACATCAACCACAACTTCCAGATATCACACAATATCAGTCTTCTTTGGGAATGCGAAATGGTGCATGCGAATATAGGCACCTCAAATTACAACCATCGGGAACCCGTGGCGTGTTGTGCTGTGCTGTGCGCTTCAAGCAGCAGCAACTGCACGAGGAGGCAAAGAGGCAAGATAGAGTCATTGCAAAACAGCGACGTGATGTCTATTTAGTCCAGAGCTTTGAAGAACCGACCTCTCTGACTCTCTCTAAACAGTACCGTACAATTTGGAGTCCTAGGACTCTTAGGAACCTAGGGCTTTTGTTTGGATGCAAGAGAGTATTGAAGGAGATTCAATATTTTACTAGTCAAATTTAAATAGAGTGATTCAATCCACTTTATTCTCCTTCAATACTCTTGCACCAAATAAACCTGCACAAGGCCAGGCACGGACGCTGCCCTACCCAGGGCGGTGTAGGCCGGCAGCCCAACAACGTGAAAACACGTAGTAGGAAGCAGTTAGCACGCCACCCTCAAATGGTTGCCCAACGCCATCCTCACTGCCCTCACACACGGTGCCCATTTGTGCTCCTAGTTCCAGGCTGTGGTGGTCGAGGACCAAAGCCCAACGACAAGAACACACAGCTGCATCACGCATCCTAAGCACCCGCTCAACCAGTCCCACAAGAGAAGCTCAATGTGACAACTATGTGCAATGTGTTCACACCCATATTATCTCTCAACATACTCCCTCCGTATTTAAATATAAGTCGCGGTTGACTTTTTTTCAAAAATTCAATCACTCATCTTATTCAAAAAAATTGTTTAAACATGCAAGGTAACAAATCATGCTCAAACTCTATACTATGATAAAACAAATCACAACAAAATAAATAATAATTCATCAATTTTTTTGAATAAGATGAATGATTGAAGTTTTGGAAAAATTCAACCGCGAAGGAGTATCTGCTTCCACTTCATCATACGGAAATCTCATGAGATACTTGGCTCACATCCAGTAGATATACACCGCGTGGACTGTTATTTGACCAACTTGGTTTCACAAGAGGGTGAGTTTTCTTTTCTCTAACAAGAGAGTGAGTTTTCTACAATTACACCATCTGCCGATTTAAGCAACAGACATCATTTCCTCTTCTTGGGGCAGATGAAGTGGATTTTGTAAACTGTAATGATCTACAAGACGTTTATACGTGCGGAGCACCTTGGGATCTAGGCAAGCTAGGCACCTGCCGTGCAACATGGAGCGACGCAGCCAAGCATGTTTTGGGCTGGAGAGCGAGTGATGCTCACGCAGGCGGATCCCAGGCACGCCGTTGAGTCGAGTCCACGTCTGAAGCACTGGGATATCGCTCGGTGCGACCCCATCATGTTGTCGCAGTAGCTTTCTGGAACTCAAGTGGTGTTACGTTGCTCCGAAACTAAGGCCCGGATTGTAGTAGCTCTTGAAGTAAATGCATCAGATACCGCATCTTTGTCAACCCTGACAATTATGAACTCCCTTGGTCATAAAAAGAGGATAATCCTAAGAATTTTTAAGACACAATATTAGTAGTAATGAGAAACAATGACCTCCATGCTCCCATTTCATTATGCCGTATGTATCTTAGAAATAAAAAATATATATACCGCAATTAAATGTGCATGCATCTTAAAAAACCAACAATTAAATGTCTATGCTCCTTAGAAAATATACTACTAATATTGATTCCATATGCTAGAATTGCATTATTTTTCTGAAACAAAATTCAAATGCTAGGACTATATTCTTTTGGAAGGAGCAAGTAGCAGTATATAGATGTATAGTTTGAAATTTCTATAAGAATGCATTATATATAGTGCAAAGCAATTCTTACCCGCATTGTTCCCTGTGGTAGAGTGTATCTTTCCCTGTGCCTCTCATCCTCACGCCGGTAGGAGCAAGCAAGCATAGCTAGAAATGGCATGGAATCGATCAATTACCTAGAACAAAAACTACATCTCTCTCCAATCTCCATGCTCTCAGTTCTTTATTACTCTTCGTTTGCTTCACATTTTACACTTATTTATAGAGTGAACTAGACTAAACGACAATAGGTACGGGCATTATGGATACCACTATGCCAAAGTAGGTGCTGTGTTGATTATTGATCAGGGAGGTTGAAAGTAGTAGATGTCAGTGCGAAAAGTGCCTGCCAATAAGGATCCCCTATAAAGATCGAGATGGAGGGAAATGGGCAAAGGAATGGAGCTACTAAAAATAAATCTTTTGGGGGAAATGACCTAAAACGGCATATTGTTAGTAACCCACAGTCATTACCTCCAAGGTGCTCCCTTCATACCCCATGGCATATTTGCATGCATGTCATAAATTAAAGTGCATTGTTTCGAGTTCAGAACTATTAATTTTAGAAAATGCAAGGGGAAGGATAAACAGATGTGCTAGCTGCAAAGCCTGCTGAAAGCCTCCAATGTTCAGTTATCATCAGTATGTGATGTCTAGAAAAAGCAGGCCAGGCCATCATGAGAAGCCACTACAAGAGATCTATGCTTCTATGACCATTTAAAAATGTCACAAACAAGTTTTTTTTGTCACAGAAGACCATCAGTATGTGATGTCTAGAAAAAGCTAGCTTGTACTGAATTAGCAAGTGTTTGGGCTTGAATTTTGTACAAAGATCAACTGAGATGTTTGAGCATGCATTGTGTATTTTTACATGAAGAAAGTTAGCATCGAGTTAGTGACATGTTACAAAATTTTTGTAGTAGTGCATGTTACAAAATTTGATGATCTGATTCTTTATATAGGATTAATTCCACGATGACCAGAGAAGCTCTCACTCCTCTAGAGTCCTTGGAGCCTCCTACTGTGTTGAAAATAATTGAGATTGAATTTGCCATTTAGAAGTTGGATGTGTTGCGCAGCAAGGGCACTTTGTGTTCTTCACGGTTTGCTTATGCAGCCTCATGTACATAGATCTGGTGATGCACATGCAGCTGGTAATCCGCTCTCAGGTGCGATCCTTCTGCAATTGTTGGTCCCCTGCTAGATGTCCTGTCCCTGAGACCCGACAATCCAACTTGTTCTTCGACACAGTTGGCTCCATGAAGATGTCCCTGAGATCTGATTGTCCCGGGGAGTGCAAATGGTGATGCGGCTACCGTCTCTGTTTGGAAAACACCCCCTTCAAGCTTTCTATCACGATTCAGGGGACCTTTAGGTGCAGTGGAACTACCCTCTTCAACACATGGTGATGGAGATGGCTCCCCTGGAGGCCAATCCTTGCCTCTTGGTGATAGTACTTTACTGGATTTCTTTTTCCCGGTGCCTCCCCATCCCAAGTTCATGAAGTCGCATCAACAAAGAAACAATGCATGGTTTCTGTGGACTAGCTCGCTTTGTTCATTCTCTCTCTCTCTCTCTCTCTCTCTCTCTCTCTCTCTCTCTCTCTCTCTCTCTCTCTGACTTGTTTTCATAGTAGTGGTATGAATACGGAAGATGGAATATATAAAGAAATGCAAACTACTTCATCCAACAAGATGTATATATGTGCCTTTTTCTAAAAAAAGGACGAGTAGATATGTGATATGTCATCGATGGAATATATAAAGAAATGCAAAGTACTTCATCCAACAAGATGTATATATATGCCTTTTTCTAAAAAAAAGAACGAGTAGATATGTGATATGTCATCTAATATTTGGACCTACCCTCTACCCTGTACTTTAATTGTATGGCTGCATGTTTTCGGAGCCCAAAATTCAATCCACACCTATTCATGTTACATAGCGTCCGTCCTCATGCAATCATGCTTATAGTTCAAGAAGTTGTATCTACACAGTCGTTCTAGACCTCTACACCAACGCTGTTGAAGATGGTTATGTTGAGTTGAATACTTGAATGCGGACTGTTCCATGACATGTAATTTGACTTTTCCTAGCACTCATATTGTCTTTTCGGTCTTACTATCCAAACAAGTAAATTGAAGAAGCAGAAAAAAGACAAAAAGTTTCTCTATTCATATTGTCTTTTCGGCCTGATGCCCACACCATGTATGTCCGTTACGGCTTCTGTTTGGATACGATATAACCAAACCGTTGTCATTGCATATGAAAATCGGACAACACATTGAACCAATACATTAGGATAACATATCAATACACTGTGTCATATGAGGTATGCTCATCACACACCGAGGATAGATATACCCATAGCACGCACAGACATTTTTTTTTTCTAGTATATACTAGTAGAATTTCCCATCCAATAGTCATCAGTAGATACACTGTGGCCTGTTATTGATGTCAACCAATTTGGTGTCTGATGGGTCACACACGGCCGCCGTTTTAAGCAACCAGACATATCATATTCTCCTCTTCGTTCCAGTGACCCAAGTGGATCAGGAAAAGCTAGGCTTGATCTATGTTTATACATGTGTGCAACACTTTCATGGTTGATACCAACGTCGCCCTCGTTCGTTAATCACCCGTTAGTTCTGGAGCAACGCACGCTGCAGAGTATAGTCGTCCTGGCGAGTGAGTTGTTTGTGACTTCTACGCACGGGGTAGCGCGCTCGCGTTAAGTAATATTTGGGCGCGTCGTGGAGCACAGGCCGCTGCTGAAGCGCTTCGGAGCGGAATGGCGCGGCCCCTTCTCGTTGGCTCGCTGTCCCGTATGGCGCCATGGCACTCGTAAACTGCTGCCGGGCACTAGGACTGCGGCGGGCACCAACGAAAGCAAGTCCAGCATGTGTTGCATCTTTGTCGAACCCTACAAGCACAGCACCACCTTTGTCATATTTTTGACGCTTACAACCAAAGAAACTAAAGGAAAACAGTAGGGATTGACTGTAATGAACGTCAAGTAAAAAATGAAGAAGAGACAGTATGTAGGTAGTAATCAGTGGACGTGTTATCCAGAGCTTACCCTCAATTCTTTGCCCTGCAGCATGTATCTTTCCTGGTGCCTCCCATCCTCATGCCGGAAGGAATGAAAGGAAACTGGAAATGGCAAGGAATACTCTTCGATCCATTCCCCCGAAACAGAGATTGCATCTCTCTCCATGCACCCAGTTCCTTACTGTATGTTTACTTCACCTATTTCACCATTGGATATTTATAGGGAGAACCATATACCAAATGAGATTAGGTGCAGCCGTATAGGTACTACTGGATACCACTATGTCAAAGTAGGTGACATATTGATTAGGTAGGTTGACAATAGATGTCAGTGAGAAAAGTACTTGCCGATAAGGATGCCCTGTAAAGACGAAGTGAAGTGGGGAAATAAATAGACGTACTAAATAAAAATAAAAAAATAAAACTTTCTTCTTCTTGTTGTTGTTATTATGTGTGCGTTAGGAGGGAGGATGATCTAGAGCAATACATAGTCAGTAATCCACAGACATTATCTCCAGGCTGTTCCTTTCATTATCCAATGGCATATTGACATGAATGTTATACACCAGCTATGATTTTTTTTTTTTTTTGCGAACGAACGGCAGATCGCTTGTATTTCATTAAGAGGGAAGCAAGAGAGTACAGAAACAGCAAGCCCTGGCTTGCCAAGAACACACTCACACGCACGCACAAGGATACTAACACTCAGACTCACACCAGCTATGAATTTAAACACAACCACAGAAAGGCAATTTCTTCCGCATCAGATCACTATTTCAGACATAGTAATCCTTTGATGATGAGTAGAAAGAGGTAGTATGCTACTGATCCTCTTCATCGTTAAAGTTTAAATAAAAAGTTTTACGCTGAAGGATCTCATGGAAAGTAATCAGTTCCTGAACTTGCTGGAGATTAATTTTCTTGCTGCATGTGAAAGAGCGGTAAGAAGCAGCTGAGGGGCAAAAATCATTACAGTCATACAGTGCATAGCATTCATTCTTGCGACGTTGGCCGCTTCAGCCTTCAGGCTCCGTTCGGTATTGGCCCTGATCGCTAACGCCTGCCTATGTTGAGGCTGAAGAAGTGGTTGCAGATGCTCAAAGTAGAAAGATGAGGCCCAATGTTTTTCCTACAGCTTTTGTCCTGTTTTTATCTCGGTAGCGCTGTCCACTTGCTGAAGTGGAGGGTCTGGAAGGCCTCAGAATCGTGTTGCTGGACTTTGCCGCCGAAAAGCGGCGTATGCCTTTCCCTATACCTCCCATTCTCATGCCAATAGAAACAAAGAAAGCTGGAAATGGCAAGGAACGTTGTGTCCACGTTTCCCTAAGGGAACAAATCACTTTCCATACAGTCCATGCTTCCTCGCTCTCTGTTTGTCACCTATTTATAGAGCTGGATGATTATTCCTTTCACCTAAAAAAAGTATACAGTTGGATGCTTATAAGTGACCTGACCAAGTGACAATATATAGGTACAGGCACTGTCGGTGCCATTACACTGAAGTAGGTCGAGTATTGATCAGAGTGAACAGACGCTGGTGAGAGAAGTAACTGAAGATAAGGATCACTAGTACAAAAAAAAAAAAGGATAAGTGGGGAATGTAATGGAACTAAAAATAAAATCTTCTGAAAAAAACATCCAGAATGGTAGATTTGTCAATAACCCACAGGCCCCTACCTCCAAGTTGCTTCTTTCATGCCTCATGACATAACAGCATTGGATCTGTAACAGTCAGATGCAAGCAAGGCAATTTCTTAAGCATCGCAATTTCACACATCACACACTACCAGTCTTCTGCGGATACCAAATGGTTCATGAAGAAAGTACAATTTTATGATTGGTACAGAATTGAGAGCTTGGTGGTTCTGGGCGCTTCAAGCGGCAGCAACCGCGGGAGGAGGCAACAGAGTTATCTCCACATTGTCATGAACACCCTGCAGAAGCAGCTCTCCATCATAGGTCAAAATTTTCCTCTTTTTGGCGGCTCTCAAGGTGCCGACTAGAGCTTCAAAAATATTTGCACAACGGTCGTCATTGAAGAGGACGCCGAACTTGACCTGCAAAACAATAGTTCTGTAACACAGTTATCCTTTGTACAGATTCGCAAGGTATAGGAAGATAAATTTTTAAACATGTACGATTTTCCATAATCTTTGTAGCATCATAATGGTAAATCATGTGTTATAAGGCTAGCTTGATAATGTCACTGACACTTAGACTCTTCAAGAAACAGCGTTGCTTATAGGATACAGGCATAGAACTAACAATGGTGGAACTCTTTTAGCAGAGCAAGATCTGCATTAAGCGAGCCATGGCATCCTCACCTGCCAGCAGTGTTCTGATTTAAGAGCTACAAAATCTCACAGTACTGGGATCATGGGATGGTACTAGGAACTACAGCCATGTGCTATACCAGATTATTTCTGCATCCATTCATCCTTTTCATCGTTACCTTTTGGCTAGAATCAGGGACTAAAGATCGCATATTTAAAATATGTTAAGAGGAGTAAAGAGCTATGGGCAAAGAAATGAACCAAGTCGCCAAGATTAGGATATGCAAAGTTCAGATTAACATTACGTAAAATGAAAAGAAACAACCAAGTCTTGAGTAGTAAAGAAAACATTGACTTCAGTTAAAGAGGAAAATGAAGGAGAATCATGATGGCAAGCCCTTCTAAGCTATTATATGCTGCACTTTAGAGCTTCACATGATTAAGACACAACTTGGAAACGAATGACTAGGAAAAGTAATACAGAAGATCATTAGAATGTAACACATGATTCATATGGAATATTAATCCCATGTTACTAACTACTAAGCAAACAAAAACAGAAAAATAACCAAAGTAGTGGTTGACGCAGTGGTCAACGAAACAAATATCTGCCATGTGAAAGAGCTATGTAAGCAATGCCAATGACTACAGTCCTTGATCTGTTACTCTTCTTTGCACAACCAAATTGGACATCTTCATTGTACATGACATATATGGATATGCGCTAACATTTACTAGGGCAAGTAGCCAAGTAGGACAGAGTAGACAGATGTTCCGTTTGTTCAGGCTTCTTAAATTTTTTGCGTTCAATCAGTTTGGTGGGATGGGGGACATATGATGCACCGATACTGGATACTGATACGGTGATACTGATACAGCGATACGGCAGGTACGAAAAATAAGGATACTCCGATACTCTGAGTATATAAAAAAATAATAAATAAAAATAACAATTAAGATAATTAAAGAAAACATGGTTCAATAACACATTTCAGACAGCATAGTACTTTGTTTTTCCAATAAAATTCTAAAGATAAATGACTAATAATATGAGATAGCAAGTAAATTTTAGCTGCATGGCCAGACTAAATGAGTGGTTATGGACCATAAAGTATTGAAGAGGTATTGAAGTGTATCGAATAAATATCGAGATTAATTTTATTTATTTTTCTGTCCTTAGTTTCTGATACGGATACGGTATCGGAGGAGTATCGGTGTATCGAAGTATCGGATACGTATCGATATACTGATACTGCGGTTGGGTGCAGTATCATTGTCACCAATACGGTATCGGAGGAGTATCAGTGTATCGAAGTAAGGATACGTATCGATATACTGATACTGTGGTTGGGTGCAGTATTGGTACATCATAGGGGGACAATATATATGGACTCAATAGCATGTAGTAATCTCACAAGAACCTGCATGAAATTCTACCCCCCGTTGCAAAACTACTGAAAGGATTATATTTAGCTATAATATCAACAGATGGGTGCCAATGCTCACAACAAGGTCCACTTGCTGACTAGGTAAGGTAATTAGGAGAGGTGCACAGAATTGGGGATCTGCACTGCCTGTCAAGATAAATGGCTTCACATTGAACAAGGCCCTGCTAAATATTGATGATCTCTCAAAACCCATCAAATCGACAATGGCCTCTTCAGAACTCGCCTCGATCGGGACCCTCGCAGCTTCACGCCAGATGATTGGCCTGTGAACATCATATTGCACATTGCCCCCCAAGCATCGAAAGAAAAAAAAATGGAATCCTAGCGCTGGCCATCTGGGAGATGGCAGCACGAAAAAAAAATGAAAAATGCGGTGGCGCGGATGGCTCAGATCTGCGGCCGTTCCGGAGGGAGAACCAGACATGGAAGGGGGTACCTTGTAGGAGCCGTCGGGCTGCTGCTGGCCGAGCCTCTGGATCTCCTCCTTGAGCTTCCCGACCTCCTCCTCCACGTTCATGGCGCCTGGGACTCTCGGACAGTCTCGATTTCCTCCGCCCCTGTCCGTGCGCGCGCGCGAGTTCTTGGATCTTGTCGCGGCAGCTGGTGTCAGGATCCAGGATATTTCAGGCGCAGAGGAGAGGAGCCCTGTGCAGTGATGGTTAGTGTCGTCAACCGTCACGCGTGGACCGTTTGATCGGGAAGACGGGAACTGGATGGGTGAGATGGACTAGCTGCTTGCGGATCAGCCGGTGAACTGTGATGGGGACCCGACGAACATTTCAGCGAGATATTCATATGCTCAGGACTTCCATAGAAATTTAAAAAAAACATATCGTTTTCAAAAAAGAAAATGTAGAGACATGCGTTCCAAAGATACCATATCATGAAACAATACAATGTCATGGAATGAGTAAAAATTGCTTATATTTCAGTCGGTATCAATCCTCTTTCTCTAATCTGCTTCAAAACTTGTCGCCATAACAAGAAGTCAAACATTTAGTGTAAAAAATGAAATTCAGTTAAAAATATTTGCTGATTGTATACAGTCAAAAAATGAATACACTTCTGAGTTCGATGAGCAGAGCATCTAGCAAAGCTAAAGTCACCCGTGCTTGCATTTATATATGCAGAACACGGCAGTGAAATTTGAAATAGAAAAATAGGATACGATGGAGAATTGGGGATGTTAGCGCAAGCAGAGCTAAAGAAGTGTTTCAAACGATGAATAATGTTCCACGAAAGCACACCACAATAAAACGTGAAAGGCCATTGAGAGACCGAAGAATGTACTAGTACTACGTATAAAACGAATGAACGGAAGGACACGATCCGATTCCGATCCCACGACTCCCCCACCTCGAAATCCGCCACCTCAGCTCATCCTCGGATCGTCCCCAACCTCGCGTGCTGCCGCGTCGCGGCGTCGGTACCCACGGGGCGGGCGCCTCGGCGTCGCCATCGAAGGAACCACACACATCACCCGCACACCAGCCGTCACCTTCACCTCATCACCTGCGAGCTCATGTCGCAGGGATGTCACAGTCACTGACATGACGGACCTCACCCGCGCAAACGCTACGCGCGTCCCACCTGTCATCCACCGTACCCATCAAGCAGACGCTGACCGCCGAACAATCCCCGTGCCAACGCGACGAGGGGAAGGCACCGGCAACCACCAGTCCCACCCCGTGACCCTTCTCAGTTCTCACTCCCCCACACCCTCCCACGCGACGCGGCGGCGCGAGCAGCCACCGACCAAGGAGCCACCGAACAGCGACGGCCGGAAAGCGAGGGAGCGGGAGCGAGGCGAACCGGGATGGCGGCGGCGGTGGAGGGGGAGGAGCTGAGGCGGGACATGTGGGGGCAGGAGTACCGGACGTCCTCCGCCGAGTGCGCGGCGGCGCTCGACGCCTACTACGGGGCCTTCATGTCCTACGGCCGCGGCCGCGTGGCGGCCGTCCTCCGCGCCGCCGCGGCCGACCCGTCCTGCGCCCTCGCGGCCGCGCACGCCTCGCAGTCCGTCGCGCCCAGGGACCCCGCCGGGGCAGCCGCCTTCCTCGCCGCCGCCAGGGACAACCTCGTGAGCTCCCTTCCTCCTCTCGCGCGCGGCGCGGCCGGTCGGGCCTCCCGGCCGGGTTACTCATGCCTTTTGACTTGCGGTGTGCCTGTTCGTTCGTTCGCTTCCCCAGGGTAGAGCGACAGAGTACGAGAGGGCGGTGTTCGGGGCGCTGTCCGCGCTGGTGGGCGAGGAGAGGGACGAGGAGGCGGCGATCGAGCGGCACTTCGAGGTTTGACACGCCTAGATTTTGTTTTCTCTGTCGATTTTGGAGGCTGAAATGGAAGGGTGTGATGTTGGATTCTTCTGCTGCTTATGGAATCAATAAATGCCAATTTGGTCGTCTGTGTGACAGCTGCTCAAGCAATTCCCCAGGGATCTCCTGTCTCTCAAAAGAGCGCAGGTCTTCTGTTTCTATTTGGGAAAGCCAGATTTATCGCTTGAATTCGTCCAACAAGTAAGCCAAACGTGGTTCCTGTGTATTCATGTGCTTCAAATTGTGACTCCCTCCATTCCAAATCCAAAATTTAGGTCACTTTAGAATTGTACTAACTCCTAAGTAAAACTTTTATAAGTTCAATGGAACAGAGGAGTACTTGACCCAAGAAATTGAATTGATGCAGCATTTCTTTTTCACCTCATGTACCTGTGTTGATTCATCTTAATAATATCAATGATGGCAACTTTGTTTCAAAATAGAATCAAGTAATTGCTTAAAGCAGCATATTCTCACTTTTTCCTAACTGCACGTCAGCTAAGTAGTGTTGTATGCTTGCCTTTTCATCGTTTTATTTGGACATTTTTATTTTGCCAAATGGTGCATTCCCAGAAGTTTTAGATGTAGCTATAACCAAATATTTATAAACCCAGCACCCTCTATGAAAATATTGTTGCACTTGTAACAGACTTTTTGTTCACTAGATTTGTGGTACTCAATGTATCTCAGGTTTTGCCAGAGAATCAAGATCAGAACTACATATATGGCATGCTTGCCTTCCCTTTGCTAGAGCTTGGACAGATGGATGAAGCTGAGAGAGCTGCACGAAAAGGCTTGGCTATAAACAAGAATGACGTCTGGTCACAGCATAATGTATGTTCATGATGTGGGTGTTAGTTAGTTTCAGTAGTTAAAGGCATCCCATGCAGGATTGGTTCAGTAGGAATAAAAAATGAAGTAACAGTTATTGAAAGGTTCCTATGCAGGATCTTGTGTACTTGAGTATTTGCAAGTTGTGGTTTTAGTTTGACAACACTCAAAAAATAACCTGGCTCTGGGAAACTGAACCACTCGATTGTTGAATCATGTTTCCCTCATCTTCATTTTGATTTGCTCATTGCTTTAGAAGCTGTTATAATTGTTTTCTTGTCATTTGAGATAGCTGTTACAGTCCCTTCATTTATCAGCCGGGAGAGTTTAAATTACTGAATTCTTCTCATGCCGTCACTCTGTAACTTCTTTTAAATTGGAAACAAATATCTTAGCCGTAAGAATTTTCACTTAGTTAATATGCTTATAATTCAACAACAGAAAGATCATTTTCTTCTTGCAGCTGTGCCATGTTTTTCAGCAGGAATGCCGCTTCAGAGAAGCTACCGAGTTCATGGAATCATGTTCTCCATCATGGGAGGCATGCACATCATTTCTGTATGTAGTTTTCCAATGCATTATATTGATGCAAGTCAACAGCCATGCACATGGTTTTTTTAGTTTTGTTTTTTTCTCTCTCACAGGTTAACCCACAACTGGTGGCATGTCGCTGTTTGTTACTTAGAAGCTGAATCCCCTTTGTGTAAAGTTCTCGAGGTATATGATCACAACATCATGAAAGAACTTGAGAAAAGTGATTGTGAGGCTGCAGAGGTATTGCTGGCAGTTTTTTTTTTTTTTTACCTTTAGAAATAGGTCGTTTGGGACACTGAACAGTTTCTCATGCATTCAGGTGTATTTGAATGCTCTAGGGTTGCTGCTTCGCTTGTATGTGCGTGGTCATATAGATTCAGCCAAAGAGAGGTTAACGACATTGATGGATGCACTAAAGAATGAGGTATTGACTACCAACACATGTAAACATTTTTGAATAGGTTTGATGTGTATATAAGTAAGTTGACAATTGAGGATTCTACTGATCCAAACTTAAGCTATGTGAGACATTATTCTAACTGTAAGTTTGAACTTTGTTCAGTCTATATGGCATGTGGAATGGCTCCTTGACTTGCTTATATTATGGGCACTGGAAAGTATGGGTGAACTAAAAAGTGGGCAGAACATGTTGGAATCATTGAAGTCAAGGTCAGATATGTAAAGTATTGTGTTCTGCAGGAATATATGAAGGTTTACTACTACATATTAAATCAGAAATAGCAACCTGATTGCAGAGTCAATTCAATGGACATGAATCGGCAGCAAGTGATGCAAAAGGCAATCCAGGTATGCCTTTTATTTCACCCCCACCCCACCTTTTTTTTTTTTGTGCGTGGAAGCTCCTGTACCATGATAGACTGATAGAGAAACTACTTGTAATCCGTATTACTCATCTAAGAGTAAGCATTGGCAATACAAAGAAACCTCTACAGCAACAAAGCCTTTAAGCCCCGAGGCGAAGCCAGCAACCAAATGAGGGTGGTGCACATGAGAGTAATTTATACAATTTTCAGTCAAATACATGGTAGATTCAAATAAATTGCTAGTGAATTTTTTATTCACCATGGTGCCAGTGCACCAGGGTAAATGCACTTGGTGTCGCCCCTGTTAATTAAGCCCCATGCATGTTGGGGTAGGCATATGCTAGAGATGAAACCTAAAAAAGGACACTAAAGGGGAGAACAAAAAAATGTAAATAAGAACAACCACAAGGCAAGCTCGTAGTATTTCTAAAGAAAAATAGGAATGTCCAATTTGGGCGCCTAAAGTCCTAAACATCGCTGCACACAATGTGTGCTCTTTGTGGCAACTGGCAATACATCCTAGCTTGTCATCATTGTAATTTTCTTGAGGGTTACTAATTTATTTGCTCCCTCTTATTCCAAATGTAAATCGTTTAGGGCATCGACACAGTCTTCAATGTGTCACTTTGACTTGGAACTTTTGTAAAAGTGTAATATTTTCCATTGAAAAATATTAAAAAGTATTTCTCATTGTTAAACATGACCTAGATTTTGAACCGGAGTAAGTACTTGTTGTATATTGTAACATTGGCAAAAAGGAAAAGACTACATCACAAATTTTCTCTTGGGAGATTGATAAAGGCAATTGATAAATGATGCTTTCAGTTCTTTCTTCCATGCAGCTAGCAGAGGCTGCTTATGAGTATGGGAAAGGAGATCACATGAAAGTCTTTGACACTCTGGGTCCAGACTTCGATGCGCTAGGCTATAAAGTAGGATCTGGAATCTTTTTTATTACTTGAATACAAGTCATTATAAAATTTGCTTGTGTTTGCCAAAGATTAACAAATGGTACAATTAGATGATCGGTGCATCAGATGAACAAGTGGACGTCTTCAATGAAGTTTGGTACACTGTTCTTATAAATGCAGGAGAGACTTCTAAAGGTTTGAAATCTTCTCTACTTGGAGACTTGAACTGTTGTTCTGTATCTCCCCATGTTAGTAGCTAATGCAGTTCCAATTACAGCAATTGAGGTGCTGGGCAAACAAATTAGGAAACGAGAGGGTGCACCTTTCTTGTGGCGCCTGCTGGTAAGACTGCTCCACAATCACACTGCTTTTTTTTCTGTTTATTTTTATACTCAGGAGTTTGTTAGCCAGTATTGTTAAAGATGGCTCCTATGCGAAGGATGTCATGGCCTTAAGCAAGAACTAGACCAAGTTAGAATAGCATGATCAGAACCTCCAAAGTCCTGTCCCTGTTGATGAGGGGCAGCTATAACCATTATCTTCCACATGACCCCATACAAATGAACAGTACCCTACCCACACCTTTATTCTTAGTTCTCAGCCTTGTCCCAACGACCCAACCCATTCCATATCACTACCATTCTGAGAAATGTACTGAATCATTGATAAGTAGTCTCTTTCGCATCAGAGTTAATGCTCCATTGTGTGGCCAAAACTAGATAACATTAAGATATTAACATCAGACATAACATTAAGATATTATTCAGCCAGAAAAGGGTGTGTTGGTACTTGGTAGGTTCATTTTCATATTTGTTGGTTTAGTATGGTATCGACGTAAGCAGATTGTGGTATTGACAAACCAAAGTTTCATTGACTATTTTTCAGCTAAAGCCAGTCAGTTTATATAAACATCTTTAGATGTAAGAAACTGATAAGGTCTACATATTTTCAACTTCACTTTCCAGGTATTGAATTTTGATTTTGTCTCATTTTCACCAGGATAAAGCATACTCATTGGATGGCAGAAACGCAGATGCTTCCGTAGCATCCGAAAAGGCAAATGCTCTACAAGCTGCTTATTTCCACTAGCTGAATAGCCTTGCTTTTGGAAGCCCAACCTTTCTTCTTTTGATCGGGGGAAGGTCATGTAACTATCGGTATATTACTGTACCAGTATGCATCATAGGAAATATACAGCCAGTATACCAAATAAATTAGCAGTTAAATGTGTGCGTGTGTACATTGTATCAATATGCTCATACCTGGAAGTTTTATGTTAAGTAATGGGGTATAGATATGGCTTTGGATTCCTTTGCATGTGAAACTTACTCTTGGTAACAAGCAGTTCGGTCGTTTACTCTTAGGAGTCTTAGTAACAAGCAGTTCGGTCGTTCATTCAATATTTGTATCCAGGTCTGATGACCCCGCTAACGAACTGGTTCTGAATAACGGATTTGTTTCAAAGAAATGTGATCGAGATGTTGCTCGACATTTAAAAAAGTAAAATGAAATTGAAATTACCGTGAGAAAATATCAGCCAATATATTTGGTTGACACAACTAGTATGAATTCACTTCCTATTCTGCTGTCGCCAAGAATAGGACAAAAAAAACAGACTGCGCCCATTGTATCACCGCACGTCATCAATAAACCAGGCTAAATAATTGTCAGTTAGCTTCGGGCAAGATTTTATCATGACACTGGCCATAAAATGCCACCAAGGAACACTTGATAATACAGCTCAAATGACATCACCAACACAGATTCAGACGGATTGCATTTATCAGCTGATGAGAATCATACAGCTCATTGTTTTTTTCATGGCAAAGGAGGACAAACAATTACCAACAATGGACTAGGGGGCAGAGCACCACAAAAGGGTGACGAAACTACATACACAGGAGAGCTAACAAATCTAATAACACGAATAAAGAACATGTTGTAGAGTTATACTACTAACAGGGGACTTCGTTTTTAGTCCCGTCTAACTCCAATGTTCATCACGGAAGAATACTTTAGTTGGTGTCTATTGACTGATCTTGCATCCATGAATATAGGGATGCTCGTAATTGATGTATTTTGTCCAGTAAGGTCGGTACTTCGTCATTGCGATCTCCAGCCAGGGCTTCATGTTCCCATTGTAGTGGATGACTGCGGCATTATCTATTTCTGACCGCTCAATGGTTGGATTGTACCCTAAGCCAAGCACATGCCATGACTTGTCCAGAGGGTGTGTCAGCTTGTAAAATGTTAGAAGACCTGGCGGCAATGTCCCCAATTTCCAGAGCAGCCTGTTTTCATTCTGTTCAAAGAGAAGGCGAAACGATGTGAAATACAATTACAGAATACAGTAAATGCATGCATTGACTGATTATATCTCAAGCAGTACATTTGTGTTTCCACTAGTAGTTCTATAAAGGATTGATTAATTCTTAGTAAAGATCAAACATATGTTAATTGCTAATTAACCAACTGAGTTTCTGATTTCATGCAACTGAAAATTGGCATTATGAAAATTAATTGCAGGCTCCAAAGCAGACATGAAACCATAATAAATAAATCATTTAGCATTTGCTTCATGTATAGTGGACAAGTTATAACCATACACGCATGCCAATGGATAAAATCACTTGGTGGATACCTAGAATCTGGAAACACCACATTACATATAGGCAAGCTGGTTTTGTAAGACCACAGCATGCAGAAAAGCAGGTGCGGGCATGCCAGTAATGGAAACCCTATTTCCAACTCACCATGTTCTGCCATTTGTGGTAAATCCCAGTAATGTCTTTCTTCTTCCATTCTTCCAGATCAAACATGTTCATTCCATACGCCCAACCACACGCATTAGGATCAAAATTCTGAGCAATATTTGGGTTGGAGAAATTGAGGTACTTGTCAAATCGGTGAAAACTCTCTCCACATGTTTCCACTGCTCCATTTACATTTCCATTAAGATCAACCTCCCAGAGTCCAGTCAGGTCCCTCTGGACAACTATGTCGTCATCCAGAAAAAGTATTTTATTTAGCTTGGGATAAACTTGAGGGAGGTAAAATCTTAGATGGTTGAGCATGGACAAATATTTTGGGTTTCGATACTTCAGATTAGAGGAACCAGCAGAGAGTGTTTTTGGACGATCAGCCTTGAAATAGTACTCTTTCATGGCCGCAGACTCAAGCTGCTTCAGAACAGGGCAGTAAGAGGAGTTTAACCATCTGAAGTCATCAACATTTTCAACATGGATTGTTGCATCCCCAGGTGGATTTAGCAAAAACCACATGTTCATAGCCCCAAAGTTCAGTTTATCAGTAACAAGATGAAATACATGTTTTTCAGGCTCCTGCAGATTTATGGCAAGACAATCAAGAGTATTCAATTGGTCAGTCAATTACATACATAGTGAAGAAAGTACATTTCCAATTTGAAGATCAGATTACACTGACCTTTGCATTCATGATAGTTGAGTTGACCACAACTGATGCTGCCAAAACATTGTCCGAGAAAAGAGCATAATGGTAAAGATCAGGATTTTCCAAGTTCTCGCTATTGGGGAACTTCCTTTTCTCTGGAGAGAGGAGGTAATAATCTATCGTTAAGCGCATGGATAGACAATGGATGCCATTTGGGATTGTCTTAGCTGCCAACTGGCTAAGGAAGGTGCTCTGCTTCTTTAAGCTCCGGACCTGCTCATCTGCTGACAGAAGCATTGCTCTCAAACGCTCAGTAATAGCCTTGCAATCGTACAATATATCCCTTGCTTTTGACAAAACTTGGCCCATTGCCCTGATTCTATCTGTAGCACTGCAAATTAGAGAAGAATGGGATCAATAGAGAAGAGAGAAATCGGCACATTGAAAATGTTGGCTCAAAGAACAGTTCGAGCAGCCACCACCTCTTGGGAAGTTCAGCATCAGCAGTAGCTTCCCCAAGGGAGCGCTGGCTTTCCTTGAGTCTTGCAAGTAGCTCCTGATAAAGATCAAGCTTGTCCCTAGATTTGGCAAGCACAGAATATATTCTGGCCATGATCATTTGATCTCGCATGAGACGAACCTTTGAATCCGCCTTCTCATTTTCATTTTCTCGTCTCCATAAGCTATATTTTCCCAGCACAGCAGAATCAACAGCTTTTGAGCGTTCGATACCTGCGTTCTCAAGTTTAACTAGGGCTTCATCGTCCTGCTGCACTACATCCATTTTCTTCCTTATGCCAGTTCTCCCTCTTAATTTCTATAATAAGGAAACGTCAAGATGGTCAGAGATAAACTGAGACAAGATTTTGTTTCATACTGGCCCTGTTTGTTTCCTCGTATAATCTAACTTCTTTAAAGTGGATTAAACAAGGTAGATTATAATAAGTTGTAGGTAAATATCCCTAAATCTTATGGATATTGTTATAGATTAGTTAGAAATAATCTGAAATAAGCTCCCTTAGAGTAGCTTGTAGATTATGGTAACTGAGGTGTATAGATTAAATAAGTTGTATTTTAAGCTAGGCTGTTTGTTATCCACTTAAGCTTATTTAAGCTAGATTATATAATCTATTTGGTAAACAAACATGGCCTAAGCTATAAACCATGAAAACATGACATAACAGAGTTAACTGGTCATGGAATTAAATAATAAAAATTTGAATAATCCCTACTTATATTGCAATTTACAAGTGAAGGAAAAAATGTTACCCTGCGTGTTGTTTCCTCTGACGTGCCCAGGGGATGACGGCCATCTGCAATAAAAATTGAAACCCTCCAGGTTAAATGTGTTGCTCTTAATAGGTGCGCTCACATACAAGAACAATATATAAATACTCTGTTACCCACCCTTTTGACTCGAGGAAAAATTCCGCAGTTCAAAGTTGGGTTGCCTACTCCAGTCAGATACCTAACATCACAAAAGCTGCCAATATGACACATATCTCGAAAGAGAAGAAAGGCATAGGGCAGGAGTATGTTTACTAACCCGTTTAGCATGATCCACTCGGGCTGGACAAAGCAGAAACAATCAAATTAGCATGAACACAGAAAATACATTAAATATAATATCTAGAAGCAAGTTGTTTCTTATTAATTGTGTGAAGAAGACAAAATTTTCAATCAAACACTAAAATGGTTCCACCAGAAATAATGATGCCTACAGAGCTAAAATGATGCGCATAAGCTACAAAAGACAGGATAACATTGTATGCTGCCAATTCGAAAGAGGGTAAAAGTTCAGGCCAAAGAATTGTTAGTTTGGTGAAGCGATGCAATCTTACGGGCAAGGATAACATTTCTAATCTATAATACAATTGGCATTTCCCAAAAAAATGGCAATTCCATTTTAGATCGGGAATCTAGTAATGTCTGGATGGGTAAAGAGTTTATTTGCTGGCTATACAAAAGTCAAACAAACAAATGGAAACTCTGCACTTTGTCAACATCTTCCTGTAACACAATGTAGCTTGAAATTGTGTGGAAATAAAACACACATCTTGACTAGACGAAAAGCATATGCTGAAATGCCACTAAGCAGTTCAAAAATGGCATCTGATGTCCCCCCCCCCCCCCCCTCTGTAAACTTCATGGCTTTACAGAAATGACAGGATGAATGGCTGAAGAGACTGTGTTCCAGGCAACACAAACCCATGAAACCCCTTAATATAGTACAACATGCCAATGTAATGCAAAACAAATGCTTGAAAGGAATAATTTATGCAACAGATTGGTTTCAAAGTTCTATAAGTTGATATTATCACAATTCACATCCCAAATGATCCAGGTAGAATTGTTCTAAAAACAAATCTAATATAAATATTTATTTGTCTTATTTCCTTGTGGATGAAAAGTTTGACATGTAACCAGGTTAGAAATGTAGTCGTACTCTATGTTTCAACTATGCCAATCAGTTAACAGTCAAAGATACAGGCAGAGGAAATTTTAAAATTTGTGTGGGTTAGGACAATTAACTATAGCTGTGTGCCAGCATGAAGTATAGATGGTCGCACAGGGGACAATATTTACCATTACAGTTTACATATAAGGATAATTTTAGGAAAATCCTTAGATAGTTAGATATACATTATTATAATCTGAAAATGCAGGTGGCCATCTTGACCACCTACATGGCAGCACAGCAAAGCTATCAACAATAGAACATGCAACAGGAAGGATATACTAACAACAGCGAAAAGTAACCCAGCAATTAACCCACATTTTGTGATAGTATTTCAGCCAACCAATTGCTCATAACAATATTATCCCTAGACTCTACCGCGACAGGAATCACTCTGCAGAATCTAAGTACTACACCAATGTATCAACATTAGCATGGAACATTTCGGTAACTGCTACTCTCTCAGTGGATGCATTCATTGCCTCCACACATGCGCACGCAGATAGACGTCGTCGCATCTACAGCCCACTCCCAACATCTATTCGGCACAACCAAATCCATAACAGGACTCTCCCCCCAAAATACCAATCCACTTCCGTATATCCCATCACCTAACGATCGGCGCCGTTCCCCAGCCGCGAATGGGGAAAACACACAGATCTAGCGTCGCCGCCGTGACATTCTCGAGACCCCGCGCGGACGGACAGAATCCCGGGAAGCGCGGAGGGAGGGGACGCGAATGAGAGAGACGGGGCTGGGTCGCTAGCGGCATTACCTTGGAAGCAGGGGGAGGCGACGAGGAGGAGGAGGGCGATGAAGAGGAGGAGGGCGGAGCGGCCAGCCCTAATCGCCATGGCCGGCCGGCTCGGGTCGGATCGGAACAGACTGGAGGAGGAAGGCCCGTGCAGGCTTTCGAGGGTAGGGGAGGGAAGGGGACGAGTGGTGGCGGCCAGTACACTGGGTACTGGCACTGCTCCGCCCTTCAGTCACTGACAAGGTTCCGTTTCACACCTGTTGTTGTCGCTTGTCGGTGCCGTACTACTCCTAGTTCTCTATCATGCGAATTATGACTGAACTAAAAGAATTTAAATTTCTTTTTCTTTCAATGAAATGAGTTTTGGATTCAAAGAAATGTAGTTGAAAAAATATACGGTGACATGTTCGTATTGCTGCTGATGGTGTGTGCATCTATGTACAATAATATACAAATTTAAATAGAAAAAATTGTAATAGATAAGCAATAGCTTAGTTACACAATTTATTTTTCACACGGAAAAAGAAAGAGAGGATGAATAATCAAAACAGAGGTGCATCTCAATAATATCCTTGTTTTTGATGTTACCAATATGTTTGTGAGTCGTAGCGGGAGGAAATTGTTAACTTAAAACAAACTACTTAAGCAAGTGTATATTTTTGTAAATAACATTATTGCATAATCTATTATAATTAAAGTTATTATAGGCAATTTTATTTATATGTATTTGTATTAATATTATTGAAAATTCCTAAATGCCCATACGTTGTTACAATATGCTAATTGTGTTGTAAAATATTGAGAAACCTAGGAGTCTATATTGCGATTTTCTATAAAATTGCACAACAAGTATTGTTGGCGATGCATTTTTTACATCAAGCCCAGTGCTTTTCACGTGAAAATTCCAAGCTAAATATTAAGAAATGGGAAATTATTTTGAAGTTTTTTTTATAAAATTGCATACATATATTGTCGCTGGCACATTATAAACAAAGTATGGGGGCTTTCATGTAAATTTGTCAAAACTAATTCATAAATTGGATGGACTCCACCAATGCATTTGAGATAAACCTACTCAGGCTACGTTTTTTAATGCTCAAAACTGACATTGGAACATATTTGATAGCAAATTATTTTGTTAGAGTGTAATTTGTAAAAAAAAAATAATTTATTAGACAACCTAAAACTTCATTTATTTATAACCAGATAGGAGTACCACTAAGTAGTGGCCATTTTTCCTTGCTTTATCTTCTGCTACTTTCGCTTTTACTTTCATTTAATATATATGTTATCAATATATATTAAATATAAACAGGAGGAAAAAGGACCAAAACCTCTTGTAATTTGATTCAGGAGGAGCGTGTTTCTTCATTTTGTACATGCTACACGAAAAGGAAAAGAATTTGTCAATTTAACGACATGGTGTGGTACGTGCGTGAACTCGGGAAAAAGTGGTCAAATTAGCATCATGGTGGGCGTACTTTCTCCTAAAGTAATTGGGAGGCGCTTTATTCTCCATCATCGAGGGAATAATAATGGCATACTGCGCGTCTGTTTTTCGGCTTTGAACCCGTTCCCGCATTTTGCTACTCGCCTATTCGTTTTTTTAAACAGTTTCTTTTATAGAATACTCGCGCGCCTTAAGTGGTCCGGCAAAGAGCATCTCCATTCTCCAACAAGAAGCACAAAATCATAGCTAGTACTGAAGTAAAAAAAAAAAATCATAGCTAGCACCTTATGGGCTTGTAACCACGATGAGCCTAGGCCGCATTGCCCGGGCAAAGCCCAACTCCCGACCCCGTTTCCAAGAACATGTCGCAGTCACCATAGGTAATCACGAGTTGGGCTGTGCTTTCTTAAGTACTTTCAAATCTACGTTGGAAAAAAAATCTATATAACCCCCGAAATATATAAGGTGGAACACATCATCTCTTGAACTACGAAACCAGATGTTTTGCACCCTAAAATATAAAAACCCGGTAAAATAACCCTCTGAGCGTTTTTTGTGGGTGGTTTTGATGACGTGACATGCTGATGTATTCAAATCACCCCTAACTATTTCAGGGGGTGATATTTTTACCGTATATACTTCAGGGGGTTATATTTTTTTAAAAAAAAATCTACACGGTAGAACCTCACAAGTAGCGGTACGGCTAACTAGCCGCCTCCATCAAATGCCTAAGACATGAAATAAATATGCTCTTGTTCTTTCGTGCGCCTGGAGAGATTGGCAAGCTTCGGAGCTCTGACGGCGTTCAACGATCTCAGTAAGGATTCCAAAAAAAAAACTTGCCCAAAAACAAGAGGACGTGCATCGGTGATAGCAGTGCAGGTACGGTGGGGGGTGGGGGACTCTGTGGCCGAGCTCTAGGTTGTATTGTTTTCTTTTTAGCCCTTTCTAAATACTTTTTACATCTGGACCCTTGGATACTTAACTGCAAAAGTGAACCAAATACAATAGTGATAGGTAGTCTTCTAGGTTGCCATGTATGTAGTGGAGAAGTTAGAGCAAACCAGATGAGGCGAAACTCTCTTGTGGGCTGCATAAGCATGCATGATCTATACGGCCATATGGGTGTATATATGGTGAAAATTTGAATAGGACGACTATTTTACATGTGTTTTGGGGTGCATTTGCACCCCCTGGATTGAACATAGAACATAGCCCCCGCGCTGCATGTATGGCATGGACAAAGTTCTTGATATAATGGCACATCATGCGTCTAACGACCTAAGGAGGTGTATTCGTGGTTTGCCCTCGTCCATGCTAGATCATGCAGAATTCTGCGTTGGCTGTCCAGTAGAAAAACCAAAAGATAGACCAAAGAACGAAATATGCACCGTCAACAATGTGCATAGAGTGAAGTTAAATTTTTTTTTGTCTATTCTTTGGTTTCTCTTACTCGAATCAGCCTTAGCCATTCCTTGTATGTTGTGCTCGCCATTGTCGTATCTTGTGTAGCAGATGTTCGTCTCCTCGTTTACTCTCCGTGCCACGTAAGCTAAAAGATTTAGTGCCACTTTGCATGCACGCAGTTAACACAACTCCCGTGACCACGAAGTCTCAAGTGCTCCACGAGCATCCACGTTCAAACCTTCATGCAAGTCACAACAAACAATGACTTTCTAGAATGATAAAACCAGGCGGCACAAATCCCGGGGCATAAACAGCCAAATCAAAGCACCCAGGTCCCCAGCTGAAGCATGCGTCCCACAATTAAATAATCCAAGCCGTACACATTAATTAGCAAGCCAGTCCAACACAATACTCCGTCCACCACGGCCCACGGAGCCCACCTCTCCTACCGGCTACCCGGAGTCTCCATACAAGGGGAGCGGAGAGCGTGTGCGTGAGGAGTGGGTAGTGGGGGTGTCAGGCAGACGAGGTGAGCCGCGTGGTTGGGAGTAGGGGAGGGAGGGGCGCTTCTGGGCTGATCGAGGGTTTAGGGTTTCTCCTCCCGCTCCTGCTCCCCCTCCCCGCCTCCACCCCCGCCGCCGGCACCGCCATGGCTGCGGTGGACGACGACGACGGGTTCAAGGATGCCCTGGCGGGGGCCGCCGGTCCGTCACCTTCCAAGCCCAGGCCCGCTGCTGCTGCGGGTGGCGGCGGTGGCGGTAGCTTTGGGAGGAGGCTGCTCGCCTCCATTCCTATCCCAGCGTCTCTCTCCGTCGCCATCGGCCGGTTCTCCGGCCCCAAGCCACCGGCGTCCAACGTGGGCCTCGGCCTCCTGCTCCACGCGGCGGGGCCCGCTTGCTCCGCGACCGATACCCCTGCCTCCGACGCGGCGTCGGCCGGCAGCGGCCTCCACCCGCCTCCGCTGGCTCCCCTCCAGCGGCAGCGCGGGGAGGATCAGGTTGCTGGGCGTAGCCCGAGTGCGGGGGAGGAGGGGCTAGGGTTCGTACTGGCGGAGGAAGGGCGGCCTACAGCTGCTGAAGGCCGGGGCTTGGAAGGTGTTGCTGTTGATGGGTGGTCTGCGAACAGAGATTGTTTCCCTTCGCCAGGTAATGAGGAGGGGGAGCAGTGTCTTGGTGATGAGTTGGGCGCAGCCGTGGGCGGAAGCGTGGCCCAAGATCAAGATGAGGAGGTGGTGGTGGAGCAAGGAGAGACCACCGAGGATTGTGCTGCTGTGGTAGAAGATCAGAGTAACCACTCTGCAGTGGAGCAATGTGCTGGTTATGAAACTGGGGCAGCCAAGGATGGCTGTGCTGTGGAAGTAAGTGAGACGGTGATGAAGCAAGGATCTGTTGGCATACTGGATGCACCCAAGGATAGTGTTACTGTGGAATCTCAGGAGGAGGATGTGTTAGTAGCAGAGCAAGGCGAGGATGGCATTTCTGTACAAGATCAACATGAGATGGTGGAGCAGTGCACTGGTGATCAATTGAGAGCAATCACAGATGGTAATGATGTACATGATCAAGAGGTGGTGGAGCAAGAAGGGGCATATGACTGTTACACTGCTCTGTATGTTGTAGAACAATGCACCAATGATGGGCCAAAAGCACTGAAGGATGACAATGTTCTGGAAGCAGAGGAGAGGTATGTGAAACAAAGCGGTGCAGTTGGCGTATTGGGTGCGCCCAAGGATGGCATTTCTGTGGAATCGCAAGAGGAGGGTGTGGTGGTGGCAGAGCAAAATGAGGATGGCATCTCTGTACAGTATCATGGTAAGGTAGTGGAGCAGTGCACTGGTGATCAATTGAGAACCACAATAGATGATAGTGCTGCACATGATCAAGAGGTGGTGGAGCTAGGAGGGCCAACTGAATATTGCACTGCTGTGGAAGCTGTAGAACAATGCACCAATGATGGATCAAGAGCAGTCAATGATGACAATGTTGTGGAAGAAAGCGAGAAGGAGGTGGAGCATGAAGTTGCTGCTGGCGTCCTGGATGCAGCTAAAGACTATGTTACTGTGGAATCACAAGAGGAGGATGTGGTGGTGGCGGGGCAAGGTGAGGATGCTGTTTTTTTGCGAGATCAACACACGGTTGTGGAGCAATGTGCCAGTGGTCAACTGAGAACAACCATGTATGATAATGCTGCAGAAGGTCAAGAGGTGGTGGAGCAAGAAGGTGCAATTGTTGATAGGGATGCAACAACAGATGTCATTGCTGTTGATCAAGAGAAGGAAGTGGAAGAATCTGATGTTCACGAATCAAGGGCAACCAAGTATGAAAATGCTGTGGAAGTTAACAAGAAGGCCATGGATCCAGAAGATGTAGTAGAAAAACATGGTGCGATTAAGGCTGTCGGCGCTGTGGAGTTACTAGAGAAGAGCGACGTAATGGCTGTAGAGCAAGATGGGGATGTCATCTCTCTACAAGATGAGGGCAGTTTGCTGGAACAATACAACAGCGATAAACTCAGAGCCAGCACATATGTTAATGATGCAGAAAATCAGGAGGTGGTGGAACAAGGAGGTGCCATTGTTGGAAGGATTTTGACCACAGATGGCATATCTGTTGAAGATCAAGAGAAGGAAGTAGAACAATTTGCTTGTGGCGAATCAAAAGCAACCAAGGATGACAATGGTGTGGAGGATAATGAGAAAGTTGATCAAGAAGCTGTGATTGCCAAACAAGGCATAATCAAGGATGGCAGTGGTGGTGTGGAGTCACTAGAGGAGGACAATCCGGTGGTTGTGGAGCAAGGTGGGGATGACTTCTCTGTACTAGATGTGGATAATGTGGTGGAGCAATGCGCCAGCGGTCAACTGAGAACAACCATGGAAGATAATGCTGCAGAATGCCAAGAGGTGGTTGTGCAAGAAGGCGCCATTTTTGAAAGGGGCGTGTCCGATGGCATTCCTGTTGAAGATCAAAACGAGGAAGTGGAGCAATCTGCAGGTGATGAATCAAGAGCAACCAAGGAAAAGAATGCTGTGGAAGATAACAATGAGGAGGTAGATCAAGAAGATGCCATTGACAAACATGATGCAACTAAGTATGGCGATGGTGTTGAGTCACAAGAGGAGGAGGATGTGGTGGTTCCAGATCAAGGTGTGGATGTCATTTCTGTACTAAATGAGGATACCTGTAATCTGGTGGTGCAATGCACAAGTGATCAACTGAGAACAACGACAGATGATAATGCTGCAGAAAATCCAGAGGTGGCGGAGCAAGAAGGTGTTATTAGCACACTGGGTGCACCCAAGGTTAGCATTTCTATGGAATCGCGAGAGGACATTGTGATCGCAGAGCAAGTAGAGGATGATGTTTCTGTACAATATCAAGATAAGGGGGTGGACCAATGTACCAGTGATCAACCGAGAACAACCATCCATGATAATGCTGCGGAAGATCAAGAGGTGCACAGAGAGAATATTGGTGACTCTGCAGGATACCCACAGAAGCCTGGTAAACTGAACTGCCGCTTTTACATGTCAACCGGGAGATGCTCATATGGGCCATCTTGCCACTTCAATCATTCACTGGTAAAAATGCCATCAACTTATTATCTCTTGTGGCTTTTCGGTTCCATCCTTCTATCATCTGGTTAATGGTATGACAACCAACCATCTAATATAATACGTCTTCCTCCATTTGACTTGTTTTACATATGTGCTTCATCTTCCAGTATGTATTTTCCTCCATATGTGCTGGTCTGCTGCATTTACAGTATGCACGATATGGACATTAGAAAATTTGGATTATACTTGTTTAGTGCTTTGTTTTTATTTTGTGGATCTTATTATCTGGCATATCTTCCCCCTTTTATTAATACTGAAGTATGTTTTCACTTTTCAGTTTTCACCACTACAGATGAAACCAAAGCTGGAGCTTTCAAGTTTCCCCTCTGAACAAAGAGATCATGAAGTTGAATTTCTGGAACTGAACCGTGTTGGTCTCCCCATTCGAGAAGTATGCCTTTTCCCATTTCCCTCTATCCATCTAAGTTGGCTGAGAAACTTATGCTTTGCATTTAAATCTGCTGAAGCTACATTTTTGTTCTTTGATCAGGGTGCAAGGAAGTGTACCTATTACATGCGTAATGGTACATGCAGATATGGAAAGAAATGTTGTTATAACCATCCAGAGCAAGTCCTTGACACTCAACTCCACACGCCAACAGGGTGGGATGATACTAACTTGCAATCCTCACCCCACTCAAAAAAGTCACCTGAACATGCAACCATAGATGACAATGACGTATCATCTGGCTCAGGGATTCTACCTCCAAACATAATTCGGATGCTTTTACCTCGCCAGAATGTGCCTCCTTGTACAGAAGAAAAGGAGATGAAGGTGAAAAAGGTACATTCATACATGCTATGGCTAGTATAACCTTATATGCCAGAGTGGATTTATTTAAATATGCATCTTCCGTATCTTGGAATACCTCTGCATGTTTCGAGAAAAACCTATATTTTTTCTTGTAGCATATCTGCTTGTATATGCATAAAGTATTTTTTCCAATCTTCATTGGAATTGTGATTTACATCTTTTATCCTTTTTTGTCACTTTAAGATTTTATCGACCCAAAAACCAAGCCACATGACCTAAAAAACCATGTCACACTGCTCACATTTATTTTTGTTGATGTTGTTGACCAGTCAACTGCACTCACATCTTCATATATTGGTTGAATCTAGTGGATGCTTGAGTTGAACTTATAGACCTGAACCTTTATATAAAAAGGCACTCTAAACATCTGATGATTAATTTAAAAAGGCTAATTCAGTATCTACAAATTTTTCAGAAAAGAATTGTCATACATGTATGATACTAACCATTGGATACGTGCAAGTTTCCAAAACCTCTTTAACATGCACACACACACAAACCAGATCTAACCAATGAGATAACAGATCTCTGAACAACTGAGCATACAAATACTTGAAAGCAGGTACTATTGGACAAGTTATCTAGGCTCCTGTCTCTTCCAGCATCCTCTGCTAATGCTCTCATGTCTCATATGCCGTACGCAATGTATTGCTTAAGGCACATGGCATAATATATGAACTTATCAGTTTTTCTTATTAACTGCCTTAGGGATTTGCATTTTTTTCTTCATATCGATTCAGTTCTGGCCAAAGTGTTTGAAATTTGCATGCTGCTATTAGATTGCATTAGGCATGCATCTTTTATATTCAAGTGAAGCAGATTTGTTACTTTTGCAATTCTGGAATGCTGCATGGTACTTTTGTAAACTATGGCTACAGTAATGTAATCTTAACAATTTTTTTCTCATCTGCTTCAAGTAGGATCCTGAATGGTCATCTGCTTTGGATGATTCTGATGGCTGCTGTTCGGCAGATAGTTCAGATGGGCCTTTGTGCAAGCAGGAACATATGGACTATCCTGAGAGGCCTGAATGCCCTTTCCTTCTGAAATTTGGTAATTGTAAGTTCTCATCATCATGCAAATATTACCATCCAAAAGACAAATTCCCAAGTAGATACCATCCAGAAGACAAATTCCCAAGTAAATACCATGCAAGAGAAAGACTCCCAAGTAGATACCATCCAAAAACAGACCCAACACTGGCAGAAGAACTGACGGTCTATCCTGACAGACCTGGTGAACCTGAGTGCCCCTTCTATGTGAAAACTGGGTCCTGTAAATTTGGGACAAACTGTAAATTTCATCACCCAAAGGATTTAACTCCAAGCTTGCAGGACTCAGCAAGTCCAAAAAGGTCTGTTGCTGCTAATGAACACCATCCAGCAGCTGGAACCACACTACAAAACTGTATGTACCAGCAACAAAAGTATCCTGAGAGACCTGGTCAACCGGATTGCCGGTATTACATGCAGTTTGGGAAATGCAAATTTCAATCAGCATGTATATTCAATCATCCAAAAGATATACTTTCAAGTGGGTGGCATCCTGCGGAATGCCCATCCTACATGAAAACTGGGACATGCCAATTTGGATCAGCTTGCGAATTTCATCACCTGAAAGATCGTTATTCCAGCAAAGGGGTATGTATTTTTATTGATGGTTCATCCAGTATTAGCTCTCACTAGAAAACACATGAGAGCTGCAAGTCATTGTATTAGAGATAGTCTTTTCTCTTCTCTTTTGTTTGATGGGTACCTATGGCTAGTTATTTACCTTTTTTGAAGAACTGGAAAAGGCACACAATCTAATAACTGAAAACACCTCAAATTAGCTGTGGCATTCTGAGATTCTTTAATTGATTTCCAACTATAGTTATACTCATGATTTGATTATCCATAATGGATATAAGAAATACGGAGTAGTACACAAGCTCCTTTTTTTCAACATTGTGATCTGCACTGTTATTCCAGATCTGATGTTTATTTAAAGTATAATAAATGCTATTCCTAAATGGCATGTACGATTCTGGAGTTAGTACTCACTTTTTTTTAACGTTGTGATTTCAACTAAATACTGTTCCTTTCTGGTATTCGAACGGTGGCACTGTGCTGTTTCAGGATGGTACTGACTATGAACATGATCTTGTCACAAAGTCAGAGATTGTTCTGCAGCAACATGAACAGACAATGTATCCTGAAAGGCCTGGTGAACCGGAGTGTCCTCACTACATGAAGCATGGCTACTGTAAATTTCAGATGAGATGCAGATTCCATCATCCAGCAGAGTGTCTTCTAACGAAATAGGTACAGTATATACTTGTTTACCTTTTTGTATCAAAAAATGTTCATATAAATATGCCTTACATCCTAGTGGCATAGTGGGTTGTTTCGCGTGCTTTACAGTCAAGCAGTTAAGGGAAAAAAGAAAGGACATTGTATCATCTCAGTTTATTACTCTTATGATGCTCTTTTCTTGGTACTGCATATGCTACTGACCTGGCACACAAGAATGGCACTATTAGATACGAGTACCATTTGCCGTCGCTGGTTTGGACCCCTTCTCTTCTTTTGCGCAACATGATCCAAAATTAAGTTGGTCACTGTTCAGTGTTGTATTTGAATCAACTGAGGGTAGTAGATGTTTTAACAGCCCACGAGCTGCTGCAGCTGACATGCCTAAACTAGCTATCTGTAATGCAAGCATTCACTTGTCTTGTCCCCTCATCTGACTTGTTTACCCTTATGTTTTGGTTGCCTTGTTTGCAGGAGCAGGACTGTATCGGTACTGCCACTTTAGTAACTGACCCAGGTGTCGGTATGACTGGCTGTGGATGAGTGGAGGTTCTGATGATGGAACAGATATGCTTATAGGAATCGCAGTCTTCCTTTTTTGAAGAGATCGACTCAACTCATGTTTATGTCGAGTTTCTGCCCTATTCTCGTTAGAGCTATCAAACCAGATGCGAACTGCCTGGTGGCTTCCCACTCAGTCAATCACATGCCATTTAACATTGCTGTGACATCCCTGTGGTGTTAACTAAGGTTGCGGATCACTCGGCATGCAGCTCAGATACCTGCAGCCCCTTAAGATTGTGGTCATGGACTCCTGGCCAGATTAAAATATCACGCCATACCATCTTTTGTTACGTTCGATCTTATTCGTTTTGTTTGTCGTTTTGGTTGTGATCTTCTGTTGGAGCCTGGAGGATCGTTTGTCTGGGATGGGTTACTAACATGTATGAGTTGGTTTTCTCCCGGGGTTGTAGGCTGTTATTACAAACTGAATGGTAGTCAGGTCATGTATTCTTTACCTGACCAATCCTGCGCGTTTAGAATGTTTCGTGCGTTTCCCCTTCTTTCACCAGAAAGATGGGTGTAGACAATTCGTTGGATGTTGCGCCTGGGATTAACGTATACCGAGGATTAGCAGAAGTGCATAACCAAGCGACTTGGAAAAACTTGTTTGTCTGTCGACCTGACATAATGCAACAGTAAGCTGCCCATTCTTTATTTGGCGTGCGTGTCACGGCGCACATTCCCGATAGCACTCGCTCTAGGTGGAAGCAGCGAGCGTCAGCAGCAGGCTCGAACGTGAGGCTGATGATCTGATCATTGCAGTAGACTGTCAAGTACAGCGCGGCCGATAAGAGTCTCACGAGAAAGATGGGTGGACACAATTCGTTGGATGTTGCGCCTGGGATTAACGTGTACTGAGGATTAGCAGAACCAGGCGACTTGGAAAGTAGTTTACCTGTCGATGGCAGAATGCAACAATTGGGGTCAGTCAACATATATGCCAAAACACAGAGCAACGTTTTTGGCACCAGCTGGCAAAGTGCCAGCCCCCAGCCATTCCTTCCATATCTCCCGAAGGACTCGCAGAGTGGGCGATACCCACACGGCCACACATTCCTCAAAGCGCCGCTCTTCTCCGTTTGTTCTCTTGCTACCACGCTCCCTGGTCATGGCAGCCGTGCTGGACGCGTTCGCGTCCAAGCTCTCAGACATCCTTGTGGGCATGCAATGGCGAAGGACGAGGCGGAGATGCTGCTAGGCGTGCCGGGAGAGATAACCAAGCTCGAGATGACGCTTGGCGACCTGAGCAGCATCTTGGCCGATGCCGAGAGAAGACGCGTCCGCGACTCCGCTGTGGAGCGGTGGGTGAGGGAGCTCAAGGATGTCATGTAAGAGTGTAAGACGCTGATGACATCCTTGATCTCTGCCAGATCATGGAGGGTGGAGAAGATCCCTCGTCATCAGCTGCTCCGAAAACCAATTCAGGGTGCTGGAGCATGCCCAAGATGTTTTATTGCTTCCGCAACCCCGTCGCTGCGCATGAGATCGGGACAAGGATTCAGGACCTCAACAAGCGGTTGGAGGACCTTGAGAAGAGGAGTTCACGCTTTGGGTTCATCACACAAGCAATCAACTCCGCCTCAGCTTATTCCATCGACAAAGCTTTTGATTCTTTGTCTGAGAAGACTGGATCGATCATTCTCAAATCTGATGTTGTTGGCGAGAAGATTGTGGAGGATACAAAGAAAATCGTTGATCAACTAATCAAGGTGGATAGTCATCCCGAAGGATCAAAGGGTAGCAATGTGGTTGTTGCAGCTGCCATCACAGGCATGGGTGGTATAGCCGTATAGGCAAAACCACCCTGGCTAGGATGGTTTTTAATGATAGCATGGTGGATGGAAATTTTGACAAAAAGATCTGGTTGAGCGTCAACCATAAGGTTAACGATATCAGTGTTCTACAAAGTGTTCTGGCTTCTTTTGGTGCCTATCATGAAGGCTTGGCAGCAAACAAGGACTTGATTGAGTGTGCTTTGAAAGACACAATCCAGCAAAAAAAGTTTTTGTTGGTGATGGATGACGTGTGGAGCGAAAATGTTTGGAACTAATTGCTTAGAGTGCCACTCTCCCATGGTGCATCCGGCAGTCGTGTCTTGTTGACTACCAGAAACGATAAAGTTGCTCGTGGGATGAAAGCACATCATCTCCATCGAGTTGACAAGCTAGGATCAGAAGATGCTTGGATTTTGCTAAAGGATCAGGTCAGTAACATTTAAATTTATTATAAAACTAGTCCATTAACCGTGCTTTTATATAAATTTTATATAAAGGAGTTATTTTATTTCATCTTTCATAATGGCATGGTGGATAATTTTTATCTAAATTTAGGCGGTTATTTTATTTTATCTTTTATAATGGTATGGTGGGTAATTTTTACATACATTTAGAGGGTTATTTTATTTAATCTTTCATAATAGCATGGTGGGTAATTTTTTAGAAAATATATTAGATCTGATGGCTATTATTATTAGAGTTACACGATGGACGCCCAGATATTTCTGATTTTTTGGAAATTTTTGGGATTTATTTTTTTTTTTCTAGCACGTCCGATGAGGATTAACGTGGAGGCTCCTTAGGAGCCTCGAATTGGTAATATTAAGATATTCACACCTTAATTCAGTATGCATAATTGTATGCCAACCATTATAATTATATAAGAAAACCAGGACAATATGTATACGACTACATTTACAAAGTTGCAGGTCTCATCGATTACTAAAAAAAATGATATATAACACATCTCCATCCATCTCTTTTGATAATTCTAAATTTTATTTTAAATTTGAGCCCCTAAATGGTCTCGAAGATAAGGTCATCAACGACATAGTTTTATTTGTATGTCCTCTATTTCTAGATGTAGGTATCCTAAAATGGCCATATCTAAAATGGAGATCTTCTGTCAAATTATGACAACATATAGAAAATTAAAGGGGCTCTAGCGTTTAAACACTCATTTTGGAGCCTACTACTGATTTTGCCCTCATTTTTTATTTTATAAATTTATCCCTATGTTTTCATATCGAAAATAGAGTTTACCTATATTCAGTTAGCTTTTCTTAAAAGTATCAATTCCGGTGCAAAAAAAAAAACCATCATGCTTATCTGATTTTGTCTCTATTTTTAATGGATTGTATAATACCCCTATTCGTGCCGCAGCCGCCGGGTCTCCCCATGTTGCACTGCACCCAGGCCACGCCATACCCAGGCTTACACCATTGAGACTCCAGGGGGTTGTGGGTGAAAGGATAAGGTCATTCTAGTCTATTCCCCATATTTAGAAAGGTTTTTCTATTTATTTTAAATGGATTAGTCCACGTGTATCTATCAGGGTTAAAAATAGGGATAAACTTGAGTCTTTGTTTTTAAAATGTGGGGGTAAATCACAAAGTTTAAAACCGAAGATAAAAACACAATTGGAGTTTCTAATAGGGGTATGAACACCAATCTTCCAAAATTAAATAGGGTGCCTAAAGATCATTTATGCAGTATTGTACGAGGCTAAGTCTCAAACTACCAGAACGTTTCAAATGTTTTATAATAATAACTAATAGGGAACTATCAGAACATTTCACATGTTCTATAATAATTATAGTTACTAGAGGATCCTATTGACACAGATTTAACTTATGTTTGACATCTCTTATTTAGTCTTTTTTTTATTACAATATCTGGTATAGTTATTATCATACAGTAAATTTCAATGTGTTAGAGCATTTCTAAGAGTCCTAAATTTAAATCCGTGTTTTCATATATAGGAGCCACACTAAACATATATTTTCTGTAAGTTTCTTTATATCTCCAAAACAACATAGTGGGGAGCGACAAATTACTATAGATGGGACAGGGGTGATTTAAGATGCGCGTAAATATATTTCATTTATTAGGATGAGTGTCGAAGAAGGATTTTGATGCTGAGCTTTAAATTAAATTATAGAAAGCTAAGTAAAGGAACACTTGGAGATGCTCTTGGAACACATCGTAATCTTCTATTTTCTATATCTAAATAGCTACTCCCCACTACCGATTTCTCTGCATTCTGATGAAGCCACATCATCATTCACTATGACTTGGGAGATGCCACATCATTAACCACTAAGTCTCTCTATTTATGTCTTCGTTGATCTCCTGTGGCTATAACAATTATGCATGTATGTGACCTTTTCATTTACTATTTCTAACTCTCGCACATGTTAGAGTTTTATTAAAAATATAGATTTAATTCTTAGTAATATTATAGGTGATTATTTTAATTTATATTTAATGGTTGCATCTTACCATTACTAATTGGAGGTTTCTTCTGAAGGTTCCATGTTAATTCTCACAGGATGCGCTAGAAAAAAAAAAAGAGAATCATAGAAATTCTAACAAAAAAGAGAAACATCTGGCCATCCATTATGTGAATCAACTAATAATAGACATCTATTACATTTTTTTAAAAATTACCCACCATGCCATCCACCGCCATTATGAAAAGTTTTGAGTTCAATTCTCAACGAAAGCAAATTTCTTCTTATTTCATTTTTTTCTTATTTTTAATTTATTTTTTAAGTAATTACCCACCTCTGTCATTATAAAAGGTTTTGAGTTCAACTCTCAACGAAAGCAAATTTCTTTTTTTTAGAAAATTTTCTCCATTCTCAATTTATTTTCTAAGGAATTACCCATCTTTGTCATTATAAAAGTTTGTGAGTTCAACTCTCAACGAACAATTTTTTTTTCTTTTTTTAGCAATTTTTTCTATTTTCAAATTTACTCTCAGTTTTTTGTCGAACATTCCCATTTACAAATTTACACTACTAAATGATTCTATAACTTTTTTCATAAACATGCTAGAAACTTTTCTCTGAAATAGATATTTTATGCTTAATCTTGCTATTACTAATTGAAGATTTTTTTTGAAGCCTACTTATTAATCCTCACAAGATGCAATAAATAAAAGAAATAATCATAGAAATTCTCACAATAATCAAATTGAAATCTTAATAGACACTAGATCTATTTCCTATGTAATTATCATAATTATAATTAGAGGCTCCTTTTGTCGGCTCTGCGTTAATCCCCACCAGATGCGCTAGAAAAAAGAAAAGTCCTAAAAAATTTTTCAAAAAAGAGAAACATCTGGCCATCGATTAGGTGACTTAAAATTACCCACCATGCTATTATGAAAGATAAATTAAAATAATTCCTTAAATTTATATAGAAATTATCCACCATACCATTATAAAAGATGAATTAAAATAATCTCCTAAATTGCATAGAAATTATCCACCATGCCATCGTGGACATGGGCGAGCGATCTGAAGCAGGCAAGCAGGACAGCCTTGCTCGGCCTCGCAGAGGATACTGGGGACTCTGGATATGCGCTAGCTGCGCCTGCGGAGGACGCGCATAATATGCACAAAAAAAATGCCGCCTTTTGCAATCCGTTCCGTTCTACGTTCCTGGTGGATCAAGGCAAGGACGTGGTTGCTGTATCTGTTGGTGTTCACCGCCGGGGTTGGTGCATACAGTATACTATTAGTAGCACTGATGTGCAAAATGTGCTCCCGATGCAGCCAGCGTTTGGCGAAACAGAACCTGATCGTGGTCTCTGACTGTATCTATGTTACCCTGCATTTCGCATTTCGTTTTTGCTGATATATATGGACGAGATTTGCTGCCAAGGCACTGTCTGCCTATCTGTCTTTATTCCAGTGGCACAAATCAAGATTTGTTGCATCGATTGTTAATGTGCGCTGCATGGGTTGTCGGCACCAAGCCTAGCCTGCCATCCACCCCTTACCGCCGCTATACCCAACATCGCACCCTGCACCTACACATACTGTTTGAGCCAAGAGACGTGTATCTCTAGCACCACCACCTCCAGCGCGAAAAGCATAACCAAAGCAGTCTCCACGCGTGCAAGGTGCTGCAACAAACCATGCGAGTCAAGGCTGTGCACCCGTGCCCAAACCCCTCGCATCCCAGATCAGATCCGCACAAGGCCTTCCGTCGAACAGCCCAGTGCAACTGCAGTCAACACCAATGGAGCATTGAGTGGTAGTTGCTTAGCCCGTGATGCATATCATTCTTGTATCGATCACAACCGAAGCAAAAGACTAGCCATGAGGTCGACGAACATGGCCCACATTCTTGTATCGATCGACCCCGACCAAGTGTACGACCGATCACAGCTAGCGTCTGCAGCCCGACTGGGGTGGTAAAGAGCCCTCAAATTTTGTCTACTTATTTTACGGATCGGATCCAAAACGAATCAAATCATATTTTTATTTATTTTTAAACTAAAAATCATCAAATACTCGTTTGGATTGTGAAGAAATATTTGGATCAATGGCCTACTGCCTTCCCCCGTCGGGTTGCATTGTTGCCTCACCAGTCGGTGGTCGCCGTCGCCACACACGTCGGCATGCACACCCTAGTCTGATTGGTTGTTCTTTCTCAATTGAGCTTTGATGGGAGGTGGATGCAGGCTCGGTTGGGCCAGTATCTATACATGCAGCTGCTATTGTTTGGTTGTATATTTAGATTGGCTGCAGCCTGTATTGAGTTTTTGTTTGGTTGACCGCATGGATCCAAAATTAGAAATAGAAAAAAATAATTTTTGAAATTTATATGATAAGTTTATTCTAGTTTTGTTCGTAAAAAAAGTGGGGAATACGAATATGTAATTAGTTCAGTGATTAGATGACCTAATTAAGAGATATAAGCAATAATAGATTGAAAAACTGTCTTTGTTTGCCTCGCAGCCTGGCTGGCCAGCGACGCGGCTCCCTCGCGTGCCTGGCCCTGGGCGTACAGCTGCATGCATGCAGCCAGGCCACGCCGCACGCGCAGGACACCAAACATTTGCAACCTGCATGAGCGTGGCCTGGTCCAGGGTTGATGCGGGGAACCAACCACGCCCTTGTTGAATGCATGCAGTTCGGTTATCCCCTCCCTTCTTTTTCTCCCCCTCACATTTTCTCTGCTGATTTCAGCCCAAAACTGGCCGTTAAACGCCACTTCCTCCTCCCTTCCCCCTACCTGTGCGCTGCCGCCGCCGCAGTTGGAAACCCTGTGCAGAAGGCATTTGCACTTGAACACACCTTGCCACGGCAGCGATCCATGCTTGTTTAGTTTCAGAATTCAAAAATCCATGTTGTTTACTTTCAGATTAACAAGCCTGACAATCTAGCTGTTTTGCCACTAACCACTTTGTTTTCCACTTTTCCTCTAGTACTGTATCATTGAGGTTTTCAGCTTGGGCAGATATGCAGTGAGCTGGGACTTGCCCGGAGCAGCCGGCAAAGAAGACACCAGCCAGCTCTGATCACTAGCTCCATGTGCTAATCCGACAGGGTTAGTTGATGAGACACCAGAACGCGTACAACACGGACTTGCATAAATTTTGGTTTCAGACTGGGAATCGTCGAGGTCTAGCAAATACAGTACTCTTATATTCTTTTTTATTCAACGTTATCGAACATGTAACAAATAAAAAAGGACAGAGGTATATAGCGTGCTGTTCTGGCCGGCCGCTATGCATTGTTTTTCTTCTTGTAAGAACCCCTATGCGCCGTTCAACTTGTCGCTTGCCAATGCTGTCGTGATCCCAGGAACGTGCCTGAATGGCTGAATGCGCGATTCATTGAGAAGGGAATCAATACAACTGGCACCAAATTAATGGTCGAGACCAGAGACACACACACACAGGGGTCACTAGTACAACATTATCATGCAGCAAACTGCAAAACCGACAAGAACACAAGTATATTTCAATCCAGTCCACGTGTGATTTTTCATCCATGGGTGAAGCCTCACCATCTAGCTGCTCTCCAGCTATCAATTGCATCATCTCATGGGCAAATAAAAGAGGTAAAGCAAGTAGTATAAGTGTGTAACACAAAGGCACGCCAGGTTTGTGTTCCATGTCGCTGTGCCTGCTGAGCTAGCTGGCAATAATTTATGGTTGAAGCTGCGCTTTCTTGTGCATATGAAAAAGAAAATAGTATAGAGAGACTAATCAGACTGATGAAGCCGGCGTCCAATCCGTAGTTTTTTTTTTTACGCCTCTCACCTGGTACAGCAGCAGTATCTGTTTATGTACACAACTCACACCACTACATCCGCACACCACACATACACTAACAGACCTACAACTACACACAGATACGAAGACCGCGTCCTTCGAAAGATCACCAGAGTTATCCTCTGTAAACGACGAGGTGCGTCGCAGCCCTTTTGTGGCTCTACGCGTGAAAGTCTGCACCTAGAAAATTTATTCAGACCTGCACAGACCGGTGAGACGCGCGGGTCGATCCCAGGAATCGAATCCGGGCGGGCTGCCCAAGCTACGTCGGAGCAAGCCACCCGAGCTAGGCTCGGTTCTCGTCCAATCCGTAGTTAGCATAGTTCAAACTTCAGATAGAGACAGAGTACACTTCGTCACCCGCTGTCCACCGAGCTGGCGGTGGTTCGACCATCACCATCACCCAATAAAAACTTTAATGCGCGCAGTCCAAGATGTTAATTTGTTTAATGGCCCTATTTAGTACCCAAATTTTTTTTCAAAATTCACTATGTAAAAAGAAAATTTCCCGTCACATCAAAATGCCGACACATGCATGGAATACTAAATGTAAATGAAATAAAAAAATAATTGCACAGTTTAGATGTACTTTGCGAGACGAATCTTTTGAGCCTAGTTAGACCATAGTAGGATAATATTTACCACAAACAAACGAAAAGTGTACCAGTGGTTCTACAGTGCTTTTCAGTTCGGAACAGTCTAAACACACCCAATGTGTAGAATGGTAGAACTGACAGCGAAAGGACGACCGATTGGTCAGCGTAAATATCCTAGCTGCGAGATGTTTCGTCTCAAGCTGGCAGCGGTTGCATGTGGCCATGTGGCTGCCTGCCTGGTTCAGATCCGCGTTCAGCGATGAGCGGAGCGGAGCCGAGGAGGGGGGAGACAGAACACCGCCCAGATCGCTTGTCTCATGTGCTAGCTCTTCCCTTGAGGCATGTGGACACACCGATCGAGGACTGGTGGATCCATTCAGCCGTTGAGGCAGCGACGGCGGTGATGAACGGACGAATACGACCCAAGCAAATTTTTTTTTTTTACATATACAAATGACGAAGGGAGACCAACGATACGTACGACTTGCATCGGTAGCCGTTCAGACAACGTGCTCATGTATGCCAAACACAGAGCAACGTTTCTGGCACCAGCTGGCAACGTGCCAGCCATTCCTTCTATACAAAACATCTCCCAAAGGACTCGCAAAGTGGACACAATACCCACACATACCTCAAAGCCCCTCTCTTCTTTGTTTGCTCTCTTGCTACCACGTCCCCTGCTCATGGCGGCGGTGCTGGACGCGTTTGCGTCCAAGCTCTCAGACATCCTTGTGGGCATGGCGAAGGACGAGGTGGAGATGCTCCTCGGCGTGCCGGGCGAGATCACCAAGCTCGAGACGAGGCTTGGCGACCTGAGCAGCATCTTGGCCAATGCCGAGAGGAGGCGCATCCGCGACTCCGCAGTGGAGCGGTGGGTGAGGGAGCTCAAGGATGTCATGTACGATGCTGATGACATCCTTGATCTCTGCCAGATCATGGAGGGTGGAGAAGATCCCTCCTCATCTGCTGCTCCAAAAACCAATCCAGGGTGCTGGAGCATGCCCAAGATGTTCTATTGCTTCCGCAACCCTGTCACCGCACATGAGATCGGGACGAGGATCCAGGCACTCAACAAGAGATTGGAGGACCTTAAGAAGAGGAGCTCAGACTTCGGGTTCATCACACAAGCAATCAACTCCGCCTCACAATATCCCATCGACAAAGCTTCCAATCCTTTTTCTGATAAGACTGGATCAACCATACTCCAGTCTGATGTTGTTGGTGAGAAGATTGTGGAGGATACAAAGAAAATCGTTGATCTACTAATCAAGAAGGTGGATACTCCTCCCGTAGGATCAAAGGGCAGCAATGTGGTTGTTGCTGTTGCTATCACAGGCATGGGTGGGATAGGCAAAACCACTCTGGCTAGGATGGTTTTTAATGATAGCATGGTGGATGAAAATTTCGACAAAAAGATCTGGTTGAGCGTCAACCAGGAGGTCAACGAGATCAGTGTCCTACAAAGTGTTCTAGCTTCTTTTGGTGCCGACCATGAAGGTTTGGCGGGAAACAAGGACTTGATCGAGCGTGCTTTGACACGCACAATCAAACAAAAAAGGTTTTTGTTGGTGATGGATGACGTGTGGAGCGAAACTGTGTGGAACGAGTTGCTTAGAGCGCCACTCTCTCATGGTGCCTCCGGCAGTCGTGTCTTGGTTACTACCAGAAACGACGAGGTTGCTCAAGGGATGAAAGCACATCATCTCCATCGAGTTGACAAGCTAGGAACAGAAGATGCTTGGATTTTGCTAAAGGATCAGGTCGGTAACTTTTTAATTTATTATAAAAATTATACACACCTTACTTTCAACATGGATAATTGTGTGCTGACCATACTAATTTATTATAAAAATTATACACACCTTACTTTTTTTTTTATGTTTACACACCTTACTTTCAATATGGATAATTGTGTGCTGACCATACTAAAACTAGGACCATGTATATACGAATACACCAATTGAAAGCTCAAGTTCAAATACTCTAGATTATCTAATTAACAGTACAAATACAAAGTTGCAGACCTCATCGATTACTAAAATTTTAATATAGAGCATATCTCCATCATATACCTTTTTATAATTATAAGTTTTGATTTTAAAATTTGAGCCCCTTTGCGAAGATAAGGTTATTAGCTACATAGTTATAGATCCTACGAGCTTTGGGCCTGTTTGGATCCACGGTAGATTTTTATTTTCTAATATGTATTAGACAATATTAGCTAGATAATGGTTAATTTGATGGATAATAGGTGATAGTGTTTGGATCCACAACTAATAGATTAGATAATAAGTGGAGTAATGAAGGAAAAGTCCAATTACCTCCCATTAGCTCATATTATCTAGCATCGAGTAGATAATGCGATAATGAAAATCTAAGATCTAGATAATCATTATTTGCCTATTATCTGGACCCGTTTGGATTCAAAGCGCTAAAATTTAGTAAATTCTCATTATCTGGATGGATCTAAACAGGCCCTTACAATGCCTTACAATTTTGATATAAATTTTATTGCCATCTGGTTCATTTTGACAAAAGAAATATTATTTTATTTATGTGTCCTCTGCTTCTAGATACAGTTATCATAAGAGACTTGTTCCAGTACTTGGCCGGAACCTTCGGTTCCTCCAGGCCAAAAAAACGCAGACCGTTGATGTACCAAAATACCTGATTTATTTTGATAAGGATAATTTAGTAATTGTTTCCCCGGTAATTGCCTTTCTTTTCGTACCCCGCACCAACGCCGAAGACTGTAATCAAGCGCAGCCGCCGGCCGCCGGCCGCCGGGCATAGTGGTAGCCGCATGCGTAGGGGCAAGCCGGCACTATGCCCTCGTCCGCTCGCGCCGAAGCCCAGGAGCTTTGCCTCCACTGCTCAATCCATTCGCCTACAGCCTCGCAAAGCCACTACCGAGCACAGGCAGTCGCTGCCACCGCTCTCGCAGCAGGAATTGGCCGCCGTCGGACCGGCCGGGTCGCCGTAACCGAGTGTTGCTAGCGCGCGACGACGGCTTGCATAGGGGCAGGCCGGTACCGTGCGCTGTCGCCGTCTGCCCACACCGGGACCTGATGACGAGGTTTCTCCCCAAACTAGCAGACGAAGGAACATAGCCCTGCCACCAAGGCACAACACCGTGATGGCTAGGAAGACGATAGCAGCCGACCGAGGCGAGAGACCAAGAGGGTGACGATTGACCGCCGGTGAGGGGCGAATCCCGTGGCATCCCGACAGCGATAGCCGATAGGACCTAGAAAGACGACAGCGTGGTGATATACCAAAAATATCCTTTATAATTCGTTTATAGATAATAAAATTTAAGTTTCTGGTCCACAAACTTTTACTTTCGGGCCACGACTTAAGTTCCTTCGCACAAATTCCTCTTCTATTTTAACCATCAGATCTAAGTGAACGTATGGCTGCCATTAATTTCAAGCGCTGTAAAATTTCCCTTATCATAAAATTGCCATCTCTAGAAATGAGGTATTTCTAGAGACCGGCAAAGAATGTTGGATCCACTATCAGACTATGATCACGCGTACCAAAAAATCATTTATGCTGTATTGTATGGTTCCAAGTCTCAAAGTAACAGGACATTTCACATTCAATAATTATAAATAGTATAATTATAATTAATAGAGAAACTATGATATCATTCACATCTTACTATGATTAATTAGATTATATAAATAAACAATACTTACAAGACATACTTAAAAAAATATAATTTCTAAAAATTTCTAAAGAAAATATAAACATGTCTCTCTTCACTTAGTCTCTAATAATAATAGCCACTAGATTTATTACATTTTCTACAAAACAATCCATCGTGCCATTATGGAAGATGAACAAAATAATCTTGTCTTTTCTTTTATAGGAGCTATAATAGACATATATTTTATCTAAGTTTATTTATATGTCCTTAATCATAGTGGGGAGCGACCAATTACTCTAGATTCAGCAGGGGTGATTTAGGATGAGTGTTGGAGAAGGATTTTAATGCACATAACTTCAAGTTAAATTATAGAAGGCCAAGTAAAAGAAACAATTAGAGATGCTCTTGGAACACATCATAATTCCTATATATGGGAGCTTTCCAATTATACAACACTTCATTATCTCACACATAATTTGTATTCTTTTTTTCCAATAGGTAGTTTCGAATGAAAGTGATGAGGTCGATGTCGACAGATTAAAGAGTGTTGGGATGAAAATTGTGAAAAGATGTGAGGGGTTGCCATTAGCAATCAAGGTCCTGGGAGGAGTTCTGCGCCGCAGAAGTAGAACAACTGATGCTTGGATGGATGTTAGTAGCCACTACACTTGGTCGACAACAGAAATCAGCAAACATATTAACAAAGCGGTCTATTTGAGTTACGAAGACTTGCCTTCATACTTGAAGCAATGTTTTGTCTATTGTTCACTTTTCCCTAAGGATGAATTATTAAGAAGGTTAGTTATAGTCCGGCTTTGGATGGCCGAGGGTTACATATGTAACAAAATGAGCTCAAAGACACTAGAAGAGTTGGGGATTGAGTACTACGGAGAATTGATTTCAAGGAATCTTCTAGAACCAGACAAAGATTCTTATGGTCAATCAGCATGCACCATGCATGATGTTGTTCGTTCATGTGCCCAGAATATAACAAAAGATGAAGGAGTACTTCTTATAGAGGGTCAGGATGTCAATCGAACTCTTGGTATTGCAAAGCTTCGTCATCTATCTATCTCAAACAAGGCACAATGGCTGGACATTTTGCAAAAACAAGCTTCACTTAGAACATTAATGCTATTCGGAAGCACCACAGTTGAGCTGAACAAGGATGTATTGAACAACCTTTCTTGCCTAAGAGTATTGTATATAGATAGTGTAAATCTAGTTGAGCTCCCAGAGTCCATAAGCCATCTCAAACATTTAAGATACTTGTTTCTTTCTGGGACAAGCATATCCACTGTACCTCGAGGCATAGGAGAACTAAAATTTCTACTGGCCATTGACCTTCGTGGGTGTACATATATTTCACAACTTCCTGGCAATATCTTGAAGCTACGGAAGCTAAGGTCACTCAATTTACGAGGCACGTCAATCACTTCAGTCCCTCGTGGCTTCCAAAAGCTAGAAGATCTGGTCAACATGGTGGGGTTCAGAACGCATTCAGAGGATAGCTTAGATGGTTGGTGCAGCCTAGAAGAACTTGGGCCTCTGTCAAATCTCAAATTGCTTGAAATAGATCATCTGGAGAAGGCACCTTCTGGTTCTATGGCAGCAAAAGCAATGCTTAGCAGTAAACGTCACCTAACACGCTTAGATTTGATATTTACCAGCAGGCTTGGAGAGAACGGGGAGATTATTGAAGATAACATCACGGACGAAGAGCATGGGAGAACAGAGGAGGTACTGACTAATCTCTGCCCTCCAACGTGCATAGAAACACTTGATATCAAAGGCTACTTTGCACGTGGGTTACCGCAGTGGATGAGAACAATGTCAACCTTTGGGAGTTTAAGGAGGTTGGCGCTAGATGACTACGCGTGGTGCACGCAACTGCCTAATGGATTGGGCCAGCTGCCCTTTCTAGATTACTTTTGGGTCGACCGCGCTCCGTCTGTCCAGCATGTTGGGCATCAACTCCTCCACGACTCCTCCTTGGGTGGTGATGTTGCATTTCCCAAGCTGAAAAAACTGGGATTTGTGGGCATGCTGGGATGGACAGAGTGGGAGTGGGAGAAGCACATCCCAGCAATGCCTATTCTAGAGGAGCTTTCTGTTGCGGACTGTAAACTGCAACGTCTTCCTGCAGGACTTACACACCATGCGTGTCGTTTGAGAGAGTTGTACCTGGAACGTATCCTGCACTTGGTCTCTGTGGACAACTTCCATTCGCTAGTGAAGCTTTGGCTATATGACAACCCAAGTGTTCAGAGAGTCAGCAACAACCCAAGCCTGCAATGGATTAAGATCTGGAATTGTCCAACACTAGAGGAGTTGGACGACTTGCCATCCCTCCGAAGCTTGGAGTGGAGGGATTTGGGTGCCGAAGCGCTCCCACAATACCTACGAGTGGTAAAGCTAAATAAGCTGCGTGTGGACTGCAGTTCAAGGCTGCTCAAACTGATAGCATTACAAGATGACTCCTCGGAGTGGGGAAAGGTACGGCATATCCAACAAGTAAAGGTATATGCGGATGGAGATGGTGTTGACAGGCACATCTTCTACACCAAGGAGCCGTATTCCTTCGACGTAGCCTTGGGTGAGTCCACAGGTATGATTTCGTACATCTTCTACTTACCTAGTTGTTCTAGAATTGCAAATTTACAGCAAGTTACATAAGATATCTCTGTTTACCAAACTTCTGAACTCGTCTTTCTTCGTTTCGTCACTTGGCTTCTTCACAAGATGGGGATACATCAGGTGAAGAGGACGAGGCGAGAGAAGAATAGAGGCCAGGAATGACACAGGAAAAGATTCAGACTGGTACGACAGCAGGAGCATTCCTTTCCGTCCAAGGATATGCAATGTAGCCTCTCGTTTCGAAATCACGAACCGTCATGGCCTACGTACCGAAAATGCGATGACTTCGTCATGTCAATGCAGGTTGCAGGAGGAGCAGGGGAAGGAGGGCCAGCGCTGCCTTTGCATCGACGCGGCGCGCGTCGGGCGGGCACAGACGGAGCGGCGGGCTGGAAGCGGGGAGCGCCGACGCAACGCGCGATCTGCCCGGGCACGAGAGCAGGCGAGCGACTGGAGGCCCGAAACGCCCAGATCGGCAGATCCAGACAGCACAGAGGACCGCGCAGGCGAGGCACAGCGTGGTTCGTTTGCCACCACTTTTGATGACCGTTCCTGGTTTACTGCACTTTGCACCTGACCAACCAAGAAGTTGCAACTTCTCCAGCAGTGCTTACTAGAGACCCAAGATCGAGTGGGTAATGTCTTCGCACTTCTTTGTGTGCCAACAGTATTTTGTACTAGTACAGTAGTACTCCGCGATGGAACCATCGCCAGATCCATGTTACTGCACTAAACAGAATGGCACTGCACATTGGGAGATTGGCATCGGACATTGGCGTTGCGCATTGGGAGATCTCTCCCCAGAAAGAGGTAGACAGACAGCATGGCACTGAGCTGACAACATCAGTTCCAGATATGCAATACAGACACTCTTTTTTGCGATCATGCCTAAAGCACGATTTTACATGAAGAGGGGGTAGGAAAACTACATGAAGTCGCGGCTATGGTAATAAAAAAAGGTGGCTATATGTGATCTGCCGATGATGCAGCTGAAAAGATGATAGCCACCTAGAATAACTAGATGTTCCTATGCTAAGACTAAGATGCTTGAAACATATACATACACATACATATACTTAGCTCAGGGCATATGAGCTCATCACACTGTGTAGGACTGCTGGATGGTGTCGATGTCCAGGCCCTTCAGCTTTACAACTGACTCCACATGCCCCTTCAGCGTGTGAAGCTCCCTCAGCCTGCAATGAAAAGTCAATAAGCCTACGGTTACCTACTTATTAGTTTACATATCCACGTGCCATGCAAATCGGATGTCATGTTTTTCATTTTTCTTTTTGCTCAAGTGACAATGTCAGTACCGGTATTCTTTTGCAAATAATCTCAGCAGATTGTAATTGTATCTTACCTTGCAATCTCAGCCCTCCGTTTAGCCTCTTCAGCCATTTGATTCAGCTCGCTCGCCCTGTCAGGGAACAGCTTGGCATCCGGTGGCTGCAGCCCATGGAGCGTCCTCTGCGCGTGTGCCCACTTGAGCTCCCTCTCTTCCCTACCAAAGTCCTTCTTCCTCGTAAATGCAATCTGCAAAACCAACAATTAGCCACAATCACATGGAATTCACTGAAACAGGTGTTCTGCATAACAAAAAAGCAGCGCATATTACTCTTTGCTCAATGACAAGATCCCATGCTCTCCCACTCAGAGCATATCGGATGAGGAACTTGAGGATATCTAGTGGGAAGTAAAAGATGAGGTTGTAGAGCCACACAACACCAGCCCAGCCCCATCCAATGCCTTTGATTGAAGTGAATCCCCAGTCAGCGTATACGGCAATCAATGTAGCTATCTGCATCCAAATGGATGAACAGGGTCAATGGGACTTTTGTTCCAGTAACTGAATTTTATCAAGGGGTACAGAGCAAGTGGGTGCAGAGCATACCAGTTGTGCAACCAAGAAAGCAAACACTAATAGAAAGCCTGGGCGTTCAACAAATGACCAGCTGCGAGACCTTGTGACGAAGATGAGAGCCTGACTGATGGTGCTAACTTGGAGATATACAGCAGAGGCAAGTTTCTGGTAATCATCTTGCGCTGTCTTCTCAAGGCTTTCAACATGAAAGATCCTCTAAAATAACATTGAACAATAAGAGTTAATGATGTCTCAGAAGCAGCCACAAAACCTCAATGATGTAGTTCTAGCTTCATAAGCCATTTCCTTGTCAAAATGTTAAATAGGGCTTTCCAATATAATTAAAAAAAAGTATTTTGGAATTTTCCATGATCCTTACTGGGAAAAAGTTTGTCTTGTATGCAGCCCAGAAAAAGATGACAGTCATCACTGCCAAGTATCCACCAAGGACAATTCCAGTAGTAAAGATCTCTGCCAGCTTCCAGCTGTCAGGTAGAGGAGAAGGCTTTACTCGATCCTTTGATATGGTCATTATGGTACCTGTTGATACCAGGAAATGATTGAGGTGAAAATGAAAATTATGCACCACCATATTGTGTGATAGACAACAGAGATGAAGGGATCAAGGAATGTACCATCATTTAGAATTGCAATAATTAGGACCATAAATGGTGGGAAATCAAACTCCCATATGAGGGCGAGTAGCATAAATCCAAGCTGTTGATTGTAGAGAAAACAAATGCATTACTCCAAGATCATTCGCAAAATTTTAAGGGTCAAGATGAATATACCACATCGTTGACCATCAATTATATATAGAAGGGAAAAGGCATACGCCGGAATCTAATTAAATGTGATCCTAATTAACTTTCAGCATAGCATTAACAACTAGATCCTGATTAAAAAACATTAGCAACCAAAATAAGGACTCAAATAAATACAGACATATTCCACACATGCATGGGTAAAAATATTAAAATAATTTAGCCAAAGAAGACCAATAAATTTGGACAATTTCTAAGTTCTAAAGAACAAGTCAAGAACAAAACATACCACAATACGTATAGTAATGGAGACAGCATAAATCTGCAAACATGAAGATGGATCAGCAAAATAAATAAAAAATCCTGAAAAGCTATTTCAGTAGGTTTCCTTCCTACATACAGTGTAGTTCTTCATCCGCTGGAAAATCGCTCGGCTCGTAAGAACAGCACTAATGATCACACTCAGGCCAGGTTCTGTGAGAACAATATCAGAAGCACTCCTGGCTGCATCAGTTGCATCAGCAACTGCTATACCAATATCAGCCTTCTTTAGGGCCGGTGCATCATTTACTCCATCACCAGTCATTCCACAAATGTGTTTTCGTGCTTGCAGACGTTTTACAATCTCATATTTGTGCTCTGAAAAAGGGGGAAAATTACTTTGTTGTCATGCTTTTTTTCCCACTATCTACCCTTTGAATCTTTTCCCCTGCTACTGAATTGAAACCTACCTGGGAATACACCAGCAAAACCATCAGCTTTCTCAATTAAATCATCAACCGGCAAAGCAGCAATAGACTCATCCTTGTTCTGTCCCAACAAAGCAGAGGAAGGATACATGTTAGTACCCATTCCTAAGCGACGTCCTGTTTCCTTCCCAATTGCTAGCTGATCACCTGGAAATAAGAAAATAGGTTTGATTCACATCAGATGGATGGCTTTATTTTTATATATGAAGCTCTATTAATTTCTAGATCCCGGTTCAGCAAAAGTAATACAAAAGGGGAGCAAAGATTCAATACATATCTAATGAAACATCCAGTACTGACTCATTTCAGTGTTCCAACCCCTTACTCACAGCATAATTAACAAACTGAATAGATATTATATGTATAGTGTTAAGTTGTAAGCCCATGATTCATGCAATTGGGAAAATTATTTAGTGGCAACCTATTATACTATATTGGGTTCTTATCTCTAGGAGAGACGTCTTTGCCCTTCAAGCCATGTACTCCTGTATAAACAGCAATCTCTATTCTTCCTACACAGTATCACGAGTTTAGGGTTTCTAATCCTAGACCTAGGCTTCCACCACCGCTGCCACCGCCACCCTGAGGAGATCAATCTTCCACTGGGGCAGCAGATCTGTGGCCATCGTCGTCAAGTCCAGCAACAGTAGATCGGGAATACTCATCGTCGGCAGCTACGTCTCATGTCACAAGTGGGCGTCACCATTGGTCTTCGGCTCTAGTGTTGGATCTACACGTTTGGGGCCCCTTTCCGCACAATGTCATGGTGACGGCTGCAGCTGGGCCATCCCTCCGCCGCCGGCAAGGTCGAGTGCCACTGTGGCTACCACCTTCGCTGGCAGCTAGACCACCCCGCCCTATCTTCGGTGTTGTCCAAACCCTCACTCGATCGGGCCACACCACCTCGCCACGCGGTGGCATACCCGTCGTACTGTGGCTCCATCGCCGGGGCCCTCCAGCCTCCACCGTTGAACCATGTCGGTCCATGTTGCCGGCCTACCAGGCTGCACCGGGAGTCTGGGACCCTCCGCCATTTTGGCCCGTGCCGCCCCCCGCCACCGATCTACTAGGCCGCGTCAGGCCTCTCCGCCATCGGGTTAGATGCACTCGCTAACGGCCTACTTGGCTGTGTCGCAACACGCCACGGGGCCTCTTCGCTGCCGGGCAGTGCTGGACAGAGGGGGTCCAGGGGGGACCAAGCACCCCCCCCCCCCCCCCCCCCACACACACACACACACCCAGACTCCAAAAATTGTATTGTATGTACTATAATTTTCCTACAAATGGTAAATTTTGAGTCTAATTTTTCTACTAATCATGATTTTTAGGTGTATCATTGATGGCACTGTATCTACGAAGATTGTCTGAAAAGCTCAGTGAGCAAGCAAGTCGTAAGACCAGTGCGTCCACCCTCCCCCGAATGGGACAAAGAACAACATGTGTACCTGTGATCATTTTCACATTAACACCAAGGTTCAGTGCCCTCCGTATTGTTTCTGCACTGTCATGCCTTGGAGGATCAAAGAGTGGCATTAGAGCAACGAAATGCCATGGCCCACCAAGACTCTCTTTCCTTCCATCTGGCACTTCCTACATGACAGAAGAGAACAACCATCATAGAAGAACATGTGAGCATACATGACAGAGAATTATTGGAAGAAAAGTCAAGCAACAAACTTGATAAAAAACTGTTCTTAGTTACTACTACCTTTTCTTAAAAAAAATATATTCTGACTACTAGCTAATCTATAGTTAGCTTAGATTTTGCAACTTTTAAGCGTGCTCTGATTGAATGTCCTTCAAAGTTCACCCACCTGATATGCTACAGCAAGAGACCGAAGCCCACGCTCAGCAAATTTGTCAATTACAGCGTGAACTTTTCGATCTATCTCTGACTTGTTGGACGCGAGGTTGAGAATCTGCATGCCATTTTGACCAAAACGAGTATCAGACCATGCTACAAATGATAGATCCAGTTCATGCTTTTGAAGCTATGTTGCAATCCAGTTTTTGTATACCTGCTCTGGTGCACCTTTACTAACACGATACATCTTCCCATCAGTATCAATGTATGTCAAGGCTGTTCTTTTGTCGGTTGGATTGAATGGCAGGAAATGAACCTCTTGAATACCAGCACGGGCCTGTGGGAATCATCGTTAGATGTTTACAACATCGAATAAATACGATAGGTATACCTATTTCATCCATATTCAACAAGCATTATACCTCTTTTGGATCAGCTAGCATCCCAACTATTGCAGTATCAATAGCATCTTGATTTTCTATACGAGATGCTCTAGCAGCCATCAGAATTACTTGGTCTTGAGTCACCCCCCTTTCAAAAACCTGAACCAATCACATACATGACACTAAGTGTTCTATTGTCAGATACGAGGGATTAGATAATGGTTGTTCAAGTCTAACCTCAATGAGGTTCTTGTCCACTGTGAGTTTATTCAGAGTCAGAGTTCCAGTTTTATCACTACAAAGTACATCCATACCAGCCATCTCTTCAATGGCAGTCATTCTTTTTGTTATAGCACCCTGCAGAAGAAAGAAAAGGCAATTAAGTATATAGTACATGTAAAACCTGTTGGCCTGGTCATCGCTTGATTGACACTGTCATCAAAGAGATGTAAACCTGCTGAGCCAAGCGGTGAGACCCAATTGCCATGGTCACAGACAAAACTGTTGGCATGGCTATAGGAATGCCTCCAATGAGGAGCACCAAAAGATTGTCAATCCCAGGACGATATGCCCTATGCTGGATAGGGTACATGACAATTATCTCAACAAACATCCCCACAGCAATCGAGCAAATACAAAAGTTTCCAATTGCTGTCAAGACCTGCATCAATCACATGATCATGAATGCAATAATATAGTGATGAGGAAAACAGATAGTGTCAGATACGTAGTATTAGTGTATGTGAGACTTCTAAATCCTGCCTTCTGGAAATGGCCAACTTGATTTGTGGAGTCAACAAGATGTGCAGCCTTCCCAAAGAAAGTGTGGACACCAGTTGCTATCACAACAGCCTCAATCTCACCCTGCTTGACCGTTGAACCAGAGTAGACGCCATCACCAGGACCTTTGGTGACTGGCAACGATTCTCCAGTTAGCGCAGACTACAAAAGGGATAAAACAAAAATGTGAGATGAAGAAACCAGTTGGATCAAATGAAGTGTAAAGGTGACTAGCGTTTGGTTGGAGAGCGGGGTGGAATGGAATGGTTCTGTCCCAGATTCTAGGAATAGAATGGTTCTGTTCCAGTTTCCAGGGATGGAATGGCTCCGTCCCAGATTTCGAGCTTGGGCCCACTGTCAGTCTCACATTCCAGGTGGAACGGTCGCGTTCCAGAATTTTTTCGGAACGTGCCCGTCCCGAATCCGAAGAGAATATTCCTTTTCTGGAACGGATCCACTTCTCAGCCTTTCAACCAAACGCTAGAATTGGTGGGATGGAATGGTTCCATTCCACTCCGTCCCACCAACCAAACACTACCTAAATGTCAAAGACATAAGGACCTGATCGATCTTCAACGGATCTCCATCGAGGAGTCGAGCATCTGCAGGAATGATATCTCCCAGTTTAATGCTGATGATGTCCCCAGGCACAAGGATGGCTGCCTCTTCCTCGGTCCAACGGCCATCACGAAGCACCTATCCACCAATACGAAACGTTAGCTCTGATTTTGAAATGGACATCAGAAAGATGGTCCATGGAGAATACAATGAAACATCACAAACTAAGTGGATAATTAAGGACCTTGGCTTTCGGTGCAAGACGGGCCATAAGTGCCGCTGCAGCATTCCCAGCATTATTTTCCTCAATGAAACTGATAGTTGAGTTGATAACCAGCAGTGTGATGATACCGACGAAGTCCTGCCAGTCTGGTGGCTTCCCCTGATGAAAACGAATATATCATCTAGACATCTATTGTTAAAAAACAGAATGTACACTTTACTCATCGCCGATCACTAAAATAGACGACAGTAATCAACTTAATGGGATTTTTCCCCATATTTCTTACCCCACCATTGGCAAGTGCGATGGCCATTATAGCTGCGGCCTCCATGACCCATGACAGTGGATTCCACATGAACCCCAGAAACTTGAGAAATTTGCTCTCCTGCAGTCACGAACAGTGCAGCCGAATGAGACATGTGAAGTAACATAGAGAAGTGAATAATCATAGTGTTCACTCTGACAATCAGAAAGAACATAATCTTTTTAGAGAAATGACCAAAGGGATGACAAAACATGACCTCCTTTTCTTCGAGCTTGTTGGGACCAAATAGTTCCAGGCGTTGCTGCGCCTGCTCGGATGTGAGCCCCCCACGGCTGCATCTCAGATTCTCAAACACTTCCTCAAGTGGGATGTTCTCCTGCAAAACATTGTAATAGCAACATTTTAAAAACCGAACAAATTAAATCATTTGGAAAACAAAAGCAACTAATTTGATTGGGATGACGCACATAAAAAATGATGAGAATATAATGCTAATTCTAACTTGCCTGTGCGAAACCTACTATTGCTAACAAGTAACAACCAAACCCAGGGTCTAAGGTAAGATTTCAAAGAGAACAAAACTAGCACACGGGTTATTTAACCAGATAGTAAAAAGTACCAAAAAGGGACATGAAATTAAGGCAAGACTTCAATCAATATCACACAAGCAAAGGGATATCATGATCTGAGAGAGTACCAAAGAAAGACGTCAACTTATTCATACAAAGGACGTCATGATCAGAAAGAATAGCAAGAACACGGAACTCTAAAATTAGTAAGCTCAATAGAAAGAACACATAGAATTCTGAAATTTACAAACAACAAACAAGTAACCATCCCAATTCTGCCACCTAGCGCACCAGCCAAACAAGAATTAGCAACCCAAGAGCCTCTCTGCATTTCCAAGCACTCCATAAATTAGCAACGAAGCACTAACGCATGAATTCAAGAACATATAACGAAGAAAAAAAATCCACTCCTGCACATCACCCGGCAGAATAAGAATTAGCAGACTGATTCGCCAGCCCTGCAATGAAAAGGCCAAGATGTCCTTGCTGCTAATAACTACACAATCAACATGCCAATTTGAGTGCTAGCCCCATGCCCCCATCCCAGCGTCCTGAAATCATGAGCATACCAATAACGAAGAAACGAAACACCGCCCGTTCTACCGGGGTGCTAATCCAAGAACCAACATATGCGTAACGGCAGTCTCTCCGGACACTACGCTACAACCCGAAGAACTTCCCCGCAAGAGCAACGCCAGTGGTTACCAAGTCGACGGCCTCCTTGAGGACGGCATCCAGGTTCCCCTCCTTGTCAGCCATGAAGGCACCCCCTCAGATCTCACCGGCACCAACTCCCCCTGTTCTCCAACTTCTCCTCTGCTCCGCCTCCGCAGCTCCTCCCTCCTGTATTTTTATGCGGGAGCGTAGAGCATTGGAATTTGGTAATGCGCTGCGCTGGGATCTTCCGTGCGTCTGGGGTAGAGTGAGCGAGTGTGACGGACTGATGAAACGTCGAAACCTCTGGAGCGGCGGATAGTGGTAGGAGTAGGATAGAGGAGTGGGTTTCCACGCGTCGCGCAAGAGACAGGTAGGGAAGAGGTGGCGGAAGAAAGCAACAAGAAATGGAGTTTGGAAAAAAAAAGGAAAAAGGGAATGAAAAGGTGAAAAGTGTTGGTAAAAGTAGGAATTGGGTTGGTGAAGAGTGGGTTCATGCTGAAAGTAGGATCTTCTGCGGCCATTATGTTTGTGGTTCCATGTTCGCTTAAACACCTATTTAAGTTACTACCTGCAGAAGATCAACTACTGCATCCACCAGAGCTAGCACCTCTGTCTCAAAATTGATACAGTAAATTTCTATAAAGCCTTAAGCATATTGATATACCATCAGTTAAGCATATCATCTATCATTAATGGCACACTCAAAGCGCGCTAGAAAAAAAATTTAAATCCAAGAAATTTTCACAATAATCAGAAACATCCGACCATCAATTGTCAGATTGGAATATTAATAGCCATTAGATCTGTTTTCTAAGTAATTACCCACCTCAGCCATTACGAAAGATCTTGAGTTCAAGACTCAATGAAAGCAAATATCCTCTTTTTTTCATTATATATATTTTCTAAGTAATTACCCACCTCTGCCATTACGAAAGATCTTGAGTTCAATTCTCAACGAAAGCAAATATCTTTTTCTTTTTTTTAGATTTTTCTCATTTTTAAATTTACCTTCAGTTTTTGTATTTTTTCCATTAAAGATGCTAGAAACCTTTTCATGAAACGGATATTTTGTATACTTTTTGAAATTTCCATGTCAATCCTCACAAGATGCGCTAGAAAAAAAAATAAAATTATAGAAATCCTCACAATAATAAAAAAAATACTTTATCATCAATTAACATGTTGGAATCTTAATAGTTATTAGATCTGTTTTCTAATTAAGTAATCACCCACCTTTGCCATTATCAAAATAATATTAAATAACTCCTAAAACTACATATTAATTACCCACTCTGCCAATATAAAGGAAAAATATGAAATAACAGCCTAAATTTATATCTAATTGCTCACATTTGCTATTTTGATAGGATAATACCAAATATCCCCTTTAATTTATATTTGAATTGTTCACCTTAGTTATTATGACTGATAATATGATGAAAATAACCCCTTAAAATTATATTAAAATCACATATTTTTGCAATCGATCAAAGATTATCTAAATCAATTAAGCATACATATAAAGTAGCAAGATATGTTATTATAAAAACCTAAGTATAAAAATAGATCTATATATGTTGTACGGTTACGCATAACACATTTAAGTTTCGCATGGGTTAATTGACTAGTGGTTTAAATTGGTTTGTGCAAACTCTATAGGAACAAAGAGGGACTGGTAATTGCCCATTCAAAAATATAGGAGCATTTCAAGTGCCAAGACTGTTTCTTAAACTTTGGATTCTTACGTTGAAGGTGGGCTTTGTGGCCTAAAAAATAATTATTTTATGGCAAATTTGTTAGATATATTTCTATTTAGAGACAATGGAAGTCAGTAACACCAAGTTTTAATTCACTATTATTTATTTATAGGTACTAAAAGTGAACCTAGCCCGTGCTCCGTGCTTTGCACGCACTAAAGACTAGTTCCTCATAATGCTGGTCGATCTTACGCAACAGTGTCACGCATAATTATGCTGTGCGATCGAGATTTGTCAACTACTCTCTTGACTCTTCTTTTGTTCCATAAGAACAGGAGCACCATTTGCTATTCGATGTGTTGATTTAATTACTCGTAGTGCACTGCCACGTGTTTATTCTAGTTAGTGCATTTAGGTTTGCATCAGAATTTCTGAAAGGATAAAAACTGCAGCATCTTTTTTTTTTGGTCGTTGTTGTTTATCACCAGATGCATGTTTATCGTGATGAAAAAGCGGGATCCCATGGACAAAGACCCGCACATCAAATCTTGTAGGCCAAATAGTACCATGCCATGATGAGGTGCGAGATACTTCTGTTCTGTGTGGCAGCAGCCAAAAACGCATGAAAGCGATCGGTCTCTTCAAGCTTAGGTAGGTGAAGTTGCCTTGCATCTTTCCTCTTGTGTTGCCTTTTGTCACCCACAAAGAAAGGCATAGTTATCTGGCACTTCCTTTTTATATTTAGAAATAATCAAGTACTTTTATCAGAAAGAAAGCAAATGATTCTTGCTTAGCCTTTTCCTAGTCGCGATAGATCGAAGCATCAAATTTGGAGAGGGACGCTTGTTCGTGCAACGTGTATAATTCGTGAACATTTTCCAATCTGTATCGTGTAGAACACCTACTCTCTCCTCTCGCGCGCTTATTTGGTGACTGAAATCGTAGTTCTTCACAAAAAAAAAAAAAAAAAAACTGAATCATGAAAGATACATATACACACATTGCACACCTACCTTGCATTAATCATGAAAATTTAAGCCTAATTAATTCAACGAGAAAATCTGAGATCTATCCGTTCTTTGTCCCAAAACAAATTGTGACCCTTTTGCACCTTGCATTACATACATAAATATTTTCCCGTGCAGGCTAGTATGCTACAGTTACACTGTAGTCTTTCAAATGTAGCTTTGCTTGTGACAATAGCTGCCCACGGAGGTTGTTCTCGAGAGAGACAGCAAGCTTGCCCATCAGTCATCAGCCAAAATAAGAAAAATGTAGCTTTGCCACTCCTTTCTTTCTTACGCCCCTTTTGGAACGTGGAAAATTTTTCATGTCCCTACGTTTTTTCTGTGTCAATCCTATGAAACTCCCGTGTTTCAAAGAAGCCCTTAATATAAGTGCGCACAGGAAAAGATATTACCAACAACTAGGCATATTTTGATGAAGAAGAAAGGCACTCGGACACGTGACGGAAAGAAACTGGATTTAGAAGGGAAGGTACACAAACACCAACAGAGAACAGGCATGTCATGTGCACAGTGCACTGGCACATCGATATCGGGTAGCGACTTTCTAGTAGTAGTAGTACCTTGTCTAGTAAATGTTGTCGATCTTAAAGACTCGTGAAATCAGCATGGTACCATGGCAGGACAGCCGTGAAGAATCCAATGCAAGATTAACAACCACTTCCAGATTCATCTGGTGATTCTCTGTGAGTTGATTTCATACAAACACATCCCTTAATTCTTCTGTGTTCAGATGTTAAGCATGTAGCCTAAGATTTGTTCATAGTCATGTTTAAAAGATCCGGGATGCCTGGGCCCTGGGGTTATCCTCAATATTTGGAACCCTCACCGCTATCAACAGGATACTAGTGATTGCTAATATAAGTGATAAAATCAACAGCACGAAACTAATCCATACTGGTTAATCTGCTCTCCTGATGCAATTATTGTGGGTATCTGAAGCTTGAGTACTGTAACAAATTAGTATAATGGAAGGATCGTTTTCACTCCTGCAAAATTCATGTGAAACAGGCTCAATAAAAACTTAGCTCGGTTTTGTAACCTTGCCTGTCACCAGCCATGCCTATCCGGGCAGAATCTTAGGAGTAATTATAAGATTCATTGACCAGATTAGCTAATTGTACATTACTAGCATAGCTCTCCTGTAATTTATCTGCCTAATTCACTCGCACATGCCCTGTGCCATTAGAAGCATGGTGAGGTCCCAATGAGAACTTATTGTGGGACTAATCTTATTCATTCAGATATACCCAGCTGCTCCCAAAACTCTCGTAAAAAACTTTGACCACCCTAGGAGGAATATGATGGAAATAGACACACTTTTTGTGAACTACCCTTGTACCATTACTGTTGCTCTTTAGTTTTTGTGAACTACTCTGAAAAACATACTCTTCTGAAAACACAGATAATAACAACAGAGTGGAAGTTTGTAGAGATTTCTTGAAGAATATGTGTAACAGAGAATCCTGCCAATTTGCACACCCTGGGACAAATGCTGCGGTTTGTATTTGTGCCTTCTCTTTTGCTGTGTTTTCTGCTAGTTTGCAACCTACTAATCTGCAAGTTTTTATTTTCTGCATCTATTCAACCAGTCAACGGTCGACAATGTTGAAGTTTCCCGTGATTTTAAGCGAGGAGAATGCAATCGAACCACCTGTCGCTTTTTCCATCCATATACAAGCTGAAGATTCTGTTAGCTAAAGTAAAGTAAACTACACCTTGTTTTTTGTCCTTTTAACCTATAGATCAAATTGCTATAAATGGCAGTCAAATACATATAGATGAAGGAATTTTTTGTCCATTCTAACCAGCTAAAGTAATATGTAGAAAAGTTGAGGTTGCAGTTTTTGTCATTTGAGTATCCTGAAATAGACCCACCCCAAATTCGCCTCAATGATGAGGACGTGAACTTTGGTTGTATGGGGGTGTATCTCCATGCCGCAGACCAACTTGCTAAGTTCCAGAAACTTCCAACCACTGGAATTTACTTAGACGACCAGCAAAAATTTTCACTTAGTTCAGAACTTCATTGTCAAAATTGGGCTATCGTTCTAGCAGTGTCAGAAACCAAAGAATATGCACATGGACTGATCGCGTCTATTCAGCTATTTTCCATTAGTCGTGCTCCCACCCTTGTGGAAAGGCCAGAGGCTAGCCAACCTTTCGAGCATTCCGGCGCCTTTGGAGAAGTAGCCTAAGGCTTGTGGGGGAGCTGCAGGGGGGAAGTCCTCCGGAGGCATGGCGAATGGTCGCACCATTTTCTCAAACTTGTCCATCGTTAGGCAGGACCCTACTTCCTGTAGTCTCTCGGGTCCCATTATCGGCAAGGTGTGCTCCTGAAGCAAGGAAGAACTTTCACTGGTTTTGTCCTGGACCCAACATACATTCAGTTAGTAAACTGAAACAATTCTACTTGGAAGCAAGCATAGCTGATTTTATGTCCAGCATTGTGAATACAAAGGGGCATCACCTCTAGGGGACTGAGATCGGCACCACGACTGAACGTCATTTCCATCCTGAACCTCTTCTCATCTTCCAAAGGAACCTGCAAAGAAGAAATTTGGTCAGCAGATTAGCATGATTGAGCAACTGATAATTGTAAAGTGGATGATTGGCATAAGCACGAGAATTAAATGACATGCCTGTGATTGCAAAATAAATGCAATCACAAGACATGCTATATGAATTACTCCTGGATGTGACAGGATCTTGCAATGAAACTGGTAAGAACAGATACCTAAGACTATTGATATCCTGAAATTCTTCAATAGTAACAGGTAGTTTGGCATCCCCACAAATATAGTTCATACAAAGTGTTTGATCGATTAGTGAAAATAGGACAGTTGAGTACTGAAATAACTTCCACAAGAAAAGGATCCAATACTTTTAGTGTACGATAAGATGGACATAAGCTCAAAATCTTTCAAAAAGTACTCATATGAAGGCATGAAATGGAATTATGTAGGATCAACTATACCAGAAAAATGAAATCCTGTTCAGAGACCAAAAAATATAATGAAAAGATCTATACCTCTATGTTTTCGAACATTCTAAGCACAATGTTACTCATGTAATCAAGCTCCCTAGTTCTATGTAGACGGTCCAAAGCACTCTGGCAGACAAGGCTATCCTCTCCTTGTAGACTTTCATCCAAATTGCAATAGCGAAGGACATTCATCAAAGAGTGTATATGAGATTCCTGGTGCAGAAAATGGACATGATATCACTAACAATTCCAAAGGGGTGATAATGGCAAAGCATGCGGCAAATAAGTGCTCCAGCCTACCGATGTGAAGTAAAGCCTTGTGCGGACATGACGCTCAGGTGTCCTTACATTGGCATACCTGCAATAAAGTATATTAGCAACACAAACTTCACGTGTAGAATAGCAAGTAAAAGTTGTATTTATAATTATAATAACTCACTTGGGATCTAGTCGGTATTTAGTCTCTCTATCATCTTCATCTTCTTGGTCCAATGACCTCTCACTCGTAGAACTAGATCTTCTTCCATCCTCATTTCTAACATGAATCTTTTGCTGGTGTTCTGCTTCTTTCGTTGGTAGGAATAGAGCTTCATCTTCAATAAATTTCGGCTCAGCGACACTGATAGCTTCTTCACGAGTGTTGCGCAGATCAATTAGGATTTTCCCCAATAAACGGCGCGCTATCTAGACAATATATATTGTACAAAAAGGAATGAGCAAGCTAAAGAGAGACACTTTAAGAGAAACAGAAATAATTAGATAACTTTTAGAATCACCCCCACAAAGTAACTCATTAACAGAATAATATGGTATTGCTTGTACCAAAGTTAGTATGATAGTTCTTGTACAATCTAGACAAATAAAAACCCTGCTCAGATCAGTAATGTCACTCATGCATTGACCAATAGGTGTTAAAAAAGGTTGCAAGTTTATGGGCAAATTTCTGGCAAACACCATATCGATTAAATCATACTTTGTCCAATATGTGAAAGAATGAAAAGTTGTAGTGGAATATGAGAAATGGTAAAGATTACTCAGACAGAAGTAAAAGTATTGAAAATTAAAACATATGAATCACAATAAACACTTCATAACTTGAGTTTCTACCTAGCTAAAACATGATCATGTATTCATGTCCCCTCCTTTTCCCAATCCTGCATAAAATTGCTAGACATCTAATATGTGAAATCTTAATTCAGAACAAACCTTTGAGCCAATTTTTAGTTTTTGCTTCGGGTTGATCCCATACTCATTTGGTATAACACCATCAGCCATCGTCTAAAGGAATACCAGAGTATCAAATACAAATAATTAGAGAAATGCCCAAGAGATCACATCAACAAATTAGCATAAAGACCACTATATACACAAACAAATTTTGAAATCATCATGACCGCAACTAATAAACGACAGATTAACCACCCAGTCTATTCATGAGATCTCTCTGACATTATATAATAAAAGGAGAGTGGCATTGGATCCACTGTACGATATAGAAAACAGAAGCAATGGCCAAGCAAAATATCCCTCCCATGTCACTTCAGTCAGAAATGTAACATAGCTCGTGTTAACTGCTTTGTTTAACATTTAACACGACAAAATTTAGGAATATTGCTTATTTTTATGGTTGTGGGACATGAATTTGTATGAAAAATGATTATATCACCACTTCAATGTTCTATCTACTCAGCCATTTCTACCAAGACAATATGGCCTTGTATTGCGCTCCCATATCATTATGTGTTCATTAACTGACGCCTATTTTAAAATGCGTGATCACTGATCAGTCAACATAAACATTAACTGACGCCTATTTTAAAATGCGTGATCACTGATCAGTCAACATAACTTTGTGATGACTCAAATGCCGCATTGAAGAATACAAATGTAAGGTTGCTACCTTGGCATTCCACCACAATTACAGATGTCATTAACTTCCACACACAATCAAAAGCCTTATAGAAGAACAAAAATGTAAGGTTGCTTACTTGGGCAACTTTGAATAGCTCTTCCAAACCCTTGAGATCAAGATGAGCATTATGCAAAAGGTCATACCTGCAATTCACACCATTAGTTTAGGAGTCATGCCACTTACAGAGTTATATTACAAACTAGAGGAATTCCCCATGCATTGCTGCGGAAATTCGAGGGATAGCAATGTATATGCCACATAAAAGCACTACATGCATGATGTTGTAGAAAATCGATAGAATATATAAATAGATGTGTTAGTGGATTGTGACATGTCATGGAATTTAGTAGGCCCTTGTGATGATGTGGCTTCATGCATGTCAAGAGAAATAGATAGTGGGGAGGTTCCAATTTAGATATATAAGATAAGATTTACAATAATTATGTAAACGATAATATTTGTTTTTAGACAAAAACATATTGATTAAAAAAAAAGATGAATGGTAACACATCTATTTTGCATTAATCTTATCTGGTAAATGCATCTCCCTTACATTTTCAAATTTAAACTTTTCATATTTGAGGTGTATTACACATTTATACACCTATTAAACATACATTATCTTAGTCAAGAATTCTAAAAAGAATGCACCAACAAGAGAAAAATGACTTTTCTTTCCACTTTCCACGTTCTAAACAAGGCAATTGTTTGAAGATCACTTACTTGCAGGAATCATATACATCTGGGATCTGTGTAATGTCAAAACGGCTGCATTATGATACAAAGCACCATGAGTGACTTGGACAGAAGTAGAATAAAAAACACTTCTTATTTCTAAACATCCAGAGGTGGAAAAACATTACTCCTTTCTTTCGTTGTATAGATCTCTCTCAAGTTTTCTCCATCTGGCAAACATCAAGAGGAAGCTTTCACTACCACAAGGCAGCCCAGCAGCTATACGAGCCACATCAATAGTTGTCTTGCCAAGAGCTTTTGCTTGGTCATATTTCGAAAAAGAGCTGGTCAACGCAAGCTTTTCATCTTCACCTTCAGCAAGTAGCTTGACTTGTGAAGTTACTTCTTTCGTTAACTTGGCCTGGTTAATGTGTAATCATTATTAGTGACAGTAGAATATTATGCAGCTTATAAATACAAACAACAGTTTGCATCAAAAATCCAAATTGCCCCTGCACTTGTTTTGTATTTGAAATATCAGTTACATTCCTAAGATCGTTCACATGGGAAAGCTGTTGACAGAACTTTCAGTATGCCACTATCATAACAAATGTAAGCATTCGAACAAGAGAAAAGAAATGTGAAATATTGGAATTCAACCAAATCAACAAATAGGTGATTGACAAGTAACAACTTGTGGTACTTCTGTAGGAAATGTGCAAAGTGTGAGTAATGATCTTTATATACACTCAAAGTACTTTACCATCTTAGGCAGGAGTTGGGAAGCATTTGCAGGCAATCCTGCACCATCAACCATCCACGGAAACTCCAGTGGCCCTTCAGTGTTCTTTGCTTTTGCATTTGAAATAATAATCTCATGCAATCTGGCCTGAAAGATTAGTTCATTTTAACTTCTAGTAAGACTCGATGACGAAAGAAATAATATGGTAAAATTGTTTCGAAAACAAGTCTCCTAGGAACCACCTTCATCCTAGCTCCAAATTTCCTTCTAGATCATTTAAATGACCACATAGGCGCTAGGCAGCACCCTTACTACCAGTGCATTCTCACATAGATAACCTAATCTCCACGACCCAACAAACGCCTAGTGCTTTTTAAAAAATGGATATACAAGATAAGCAAGGGGCGTGAGAATACCTTAACACCTTAACACTAAAGTTAAACCTGGGCTGTTTCACTTACAAAATCCATGAAGAAACTAATTTTCTCCTAAGAATTCCATGGAGAGTCTGAAGAGTTCCAGGAGATAATAAAGTTCAGTAGGGCTGCTAGATTCTGCATGTATGGCTATAATTCAATCTGAAGCTGAGCCTAGCTCAGTTGGTTGAAGGTGTGGATGTAAGCCCAGACCGCCCAGGTTCAAGTCGTGAATTTGCGTGAATCTCCCATCCATCAGAACCCATGTCCACCCATCCACCCCCTCTCCCCTTTCTATCACAATGCCGATTTCGGCACAAAACAGCCCAACACCCTATGACTCCCACCCCTCCGTCGCCACCCTCTCCTCTACCGTCTCTCCTCTCTTTTTCCGCCACCGCCAACAGGTAACTTTGGGGTTCAGGTTCGGGGTTTGAGTTGGGGGTGCCGGGCCAGGGATCTTCTCCACCTCCGGCTGTAAAGGGGAGGCCCGTGGGCGGCGGCAAGACGGCAGCGGGGGTGCCGCTAGTGCGGCAGAGCACGTCCAGCGGGAAGGGTTAGTGGCAGGGGCAAGCGGCTGCACTAGGTTAGTGGAGGGCGGCGGCGGCAGAGGGCGCAAGGCGGCAGCGAAGGCTGGGCGAGAGGCCGCAGTGCCGTCAAGGCACAATCGGCTGGGTACAAGGCGGCGCACTGGGCCCGGATGGCAACGAAGAAGGAAGCAAGAGGAAGGAGGAGGAGGGGTGGACGGGAACTTGGTCCAATTAGGTGGAATCTAACACAACCGAATTTCAGTGCCGTTCTTAATATAAAGCCACCTAGTTGTCCTAGACTCCTAGGATGGTCTAATTGTTTTTTTATGTGTGCATGATTCAATCTTGAGAACATACTGTCACACTGCTTTATACAAGCTACAATACCTAGAGGTCTAGACTCTAGAGGCCTACATTATTGTTTCAAGGGAAAATGCAAAAATATATAGAAGAATATTTATGCAATTCTTATTTATTCAAAACTTCAGATAAAAATGTATAGTTTGCTTATCAAAATATAAAAGCAAACCTTAGCTTCATTCATCTCAGTGCTTGCATCTTCCAGCCCATCTAGCATAGATGAGTCTTTACTTACTAGAGATACCTGAAGAAGTTATTATAAATGGTAAAATTGCTGTAGAGGTGAAATGAAGACATAAAAAGGGGTTTTCCAGATCATAAGCAACCAACCAATATGGGAGTTAGCTGTCCTTCCAAATCAAGAAGGCCTTTTGCAAATGCTGCTGCAGACATCTGAAGAGCACACCATGAACTTGTTAATTCGGAATATCAGTTGATTACCAAGAAATTGCAGTAAGCCACATGCACAGGTTGCAGAATCCGACTCAGAATTACACAAAATAAGGGGTCAAATGGGATGAGTGGAGGTGGGGAAAGTTTATCCAAAGGGATGCATGTGGAGTTAAATGATGTTATCTGTTTTGCCCTCATTTCTCTTCCCTCCTCCACATTGGGTAAACCTTTACGAAATTTTCTTAGGCATTCCAAGACATCATGGGGATATCATGGTCTTTTCTTTTTTGTAACCTTCTCACTCCCATGCCTAGTTCACATGCAATGTAAAAAATTGTAGGAAATAAGATCTCTCCTTCGTTAATTACCTTCAAGGTCCCATGTGGGACAACTTGAAGAGTTGGATTTTTTTTCTTTGGCTAAATCCAGTGATAAGCACACGAAAGAACGAAGTATCATTTACCCAGTAGAGTCCTAACTTCTATGTGAGATGACTTTCCTAAAAATCATTCCTAGCATTCTGTGACAAAAGGCAGTGATTTCTGAGACCACAAGCAACTTTTAATAATACTAAGTGTTCCAAATTTGCTAAAGTTTGGGTATTTAGTATTATGTACAGCAGTAACACATCTCATAGTGGTATTTTGACCATTGATATAGGAAAAGGTCAAAGATTGAAACTAGCTGGAAGTATAGTGCGATCTTACAGCCAAACTGCCAGGGCTCCAAGGGAACATAGAGGCCAATTTCAGAGGATTCAGGAGGGATTATTTCATAGCCATAGGAGCTGAAAGTATACCTGTACACGGCCTTCATCTGAGCTATATATTTTCAAATCATGTCTGTAAGTGCTATGGAGACGAAGCAAACCAGTTCCTTCACCTATATTTAATTGATATACCACACTCATGGTCAGGAGAAAACATCTTCGAATCCAGGGAATATACTTCAACATAGAAACTCCATATAGTTAAACATTAAAGAAACAAGTCAAGTTTCAGGTGGAGAAGGCATTTTAGATTTTGAAAAGAACTGAAACTCAAAAGCACTGGAAACATCATCTTTGAATCCAAGCAAGACCACTGGAAGCAGAACAGACTTCTAATAGATGCAAAAGTGAAAGTAATGAAAGACTTTAATGGCAGTATACATACACTGGATGTCTCTAGATTTTCAGAATTCCTTATATCTAAACAGAAGATTATAGAGAAAGAATTTCCAAAAAATGTAAAGATCTAAAGTGGAAATGGAATTTTAAGGTCCTTTTGTACGCTTTGGGCCATCATGAGGCTTGTGTGATCTCCAATGACTAAAACAAGCCACATCAGCCACTTCACTTATACATGCAAGTATATCCAAACCTCTTGTCAGTTGTTACATTGTGGAATTCATGATTAAACTAACTACAGTAGCCTAAGCGACATCATGTTCAAGATTAGGAACCTGCCAAGGTAATTTTCAAGTTTAGCGGTGGTTGGGGCCCAAGTGGCTCCACAGTCAAAGATTCTCAGGAGCACAAATTTCTCTTGAGAAAGCCATACAATATAGAGATAAGCAAAAGATGTAAAATAAAATTATTAATAACAATAAATCTGCTACTTCACAAGGTGATAGGGGCATGAAGGATGTGAACAACCTGGATATATGTTGTTTCTGAAAAACCTTCCCAACTCCTCTGCCTGAATGAAAGCATAAAAGAAGAATCAATACAGCAGATCTAAGGTGATTACCAATGTAATTGCATGAAATTCATTTCGTCATATCCCAATTTGGAAGTGGTTCACTGAGCATAAGATATTCAACATTTTTAAAATTTAAATGTGTAAATTGAAGTAAAAATATGAGTATAAAACCTGCTTTCTCCCAGCATGAGTGAGTACACCGCCATATTTCAGAATCATCAGGGCTTCAATTGGCCGTTCCTCTTCACCATCACCATTACGCTTCGGAACTTTCATCCATTTCAGTGGCTTTAGTTGCACTTTCCTATAAATGCCAGAGAAATGCCCGCCCTAGTATTGGAATAATAGTGCAGGCTATTAAATTTAAGAAGACAGGTATAAGCTTTTCATGGCACATAAACTCAATCACAATAGTAACAGAAGGAAAATTAGTTGGTGGGAGTAGTAACTTATGTGTCCCTCTTTTACTTTCATTTCCAATGATTCTCATTATATCACAAACTGAGTGAAAAAGTTAAAATTTTATGGATGGCAGATGCACATCAAATAAACAGCTACCCTTCAGCTAGTTTTGAGCACTGTTTGTGGATGATTATTAGGTGCCAAATGAAATAGTCTGCATCTAGCAATTAGTCTGCACTTTACAGTAGACATGCCATCTACTATCCAGTGAAATGGTACTCAACATGTATGTGATAAATGTTGTGGGTATGTAGATCTGGATCTGGATAATTAGAAATCACCTCCTCTAGTACTGCTTTTACTTGACGAAGTTTTTCAATATGCTCAATATCTTCAGCGTCACTATCACTCTCCCGACCAGACCTAAAGGTACAGGGCATTCATCAGTTTTCCAAATTTAAATCAAAGGAACAGGTAGAGAAACACAAGATCAAATCAAACTAACTAGTTTAAACAATGCAGCAATCCAGTAACAGAACATGCAAGCACAGCAGATAAGTATAAAGTTGGGGAAGCAAATTTCACAAAGTTACCATTTGATATGAATACTAGGGTAAAATACTTATCCTATCACACGGTACCTAGTTGGTGGTACAAGTTGCCTTGTAGCATCTAGCAAGTCTTGCAATTGTACAGCGCTTTTTAGTTTTGTCTGCAAGAAGAGCCCAAAATGTCATGCAATTTAAGCACCATAGATTAATTATAACTAAAGATTCAGAAAAGAGGGTACCTCAACTCTTGGTTTTCCACCATTGTACTTCAACATCAAATTCAGCAGCTTTTCCTCTGTAACTTTCAGTTTCACCTTTTGCTTTGGTGTCCGATCACCACTAAACAGATGTATGATGTCAGCATATAGTAGTAACAATTATCATACAGAAACAATGGAATAATAATATCCTTACTGGCGTATCACAACAATTACACAGCGTAGTTCTTCTGACTGCCCAAATGTACCGATTATGCCACTTCCCTGTCGCGTGAGACCTTCAGTGGTCTGAGCTGGTTCAGATTTCCAGGGAAGAGTTGGAGGGATGGTTGACGAAAGGTGAGGAGCTTTTGCATCAAGAAATATTTTTCTCAAGATGCAAGCAGCATCATCATAATACCTGGATGTATAGTTTGTCCAACCATTAAATCCAACAGACATGTTTCCCAACTAAAAAATGAGCTTTAAGAGAATTACTTATATGAGTTCTTCACAAAGCTCCATCCATTAACGTCACATACATACGATCTCCCATCAGACCTTAAGAGATCAAAACCACAAACCTATGGAAAACAAAACGATAGATCAGAACATAGAAGGAAACTAAGAAATAATATGATGATGTGATATAATCATCAGGGGAAAACAGTATGTTTTAATAGTTGGGAAGTATTCAAAACATAGATATGGAAATTCAATATTATTTTCTCTTGTCCCCCTATATAAGCCAGCGGCAACATGAGTTCCATCCAGTTTAATTGCAGATTGGAACGTTTGCACGCAACTAGAGAAAAGTGACCATCTATTTGCACACAACTAGAGAAAAGTGTCTATCTCCGTGAAGTGACTATTTAGTTCTTTCACTTCTTTTAGGGGAGGGAAAAGTCTACATGACCCCCTAACGTTTGAGGGGCGGTCCACTCCACCCCCTAACCTACAAAACTGGATATTTAACACCCCCAAAGTTTTTTAAACCGGTCAAATAACCCCCTCCGGTGGTTTTGTGAGCGGTATTGATGATGTGGTGTGCCACGCTGGTAGTGGGCCCCACATATTCGTTTTTTCTTTATTTTTTTCTTTGCCCTATTTCTCTCTCTTCTTCCCTTTCCCGTGCTCGCAGTGTGCGCTCGCCACCACCTTCGATCTCGTCTTCCTTGCCATGATCGCCCTCACCTCTCCCGCTGCCGCCACCGCCGCCGCCGCCGCCACGCCACTGGCAACCACATCCTCGACGACGGCCGAGTGGACCGCGCAGGCGCCGCAGACATGTCCAAGCGGGAGGGGAGCTTCGACACCACCGCGGAGTCTGAGTCCACCACCATGTCCAAGCGCTCCGAGTTCGCTGTGTCGGTGGCCGCGGCAACCGCCGTGGGAGAGGAGGCGTCCGCGTCCCCCTCCGTGTCGAGTTCGCTGACGTGTGCCGCCGACGCGCTCGCCATAGATCCGCCTGCGTACTTGCCACGCTGGCCGCCAACGCCTCGCCGCCGTCGCACTCGCCGTAGTTCCGCCCTCGTGCTCGCCGCGCCGGCCACCAGCGCTCTCCCTGCCATTCCGCCCTCGCACTCGCTGCACTGGCTAGTAGTGTGGAGCTCCAGTGTGACGAGGGGAAAGAAAGTCGGCAGGCGGAGGAGGAAGGAACCAGTGGCGCTCGAGCTCCGGCTTGGAGAGGAACGCGAGGAGAGGAGTGAGCAGCGGCACTGGCGAGCTCCGTGTCAGCGCGTCCTTGTCATGGGCGGCGCGGGTGAGGTGTGGACAAAGAAGAAAGGGGGAAAGAGACTGTATGGCTAATAGACGGGGCCCACTGCCACTCTATGCTGCCCACGCCACGTGGCTATCTGGCGTGGCAAAACCACCGTCCAAAACAACCTAGGGGGTCATTTGTCCGGTTTTACAAAGTTTAAGGTGTTAAACATCATGTTTTGTAGGTTGGGGGTGAAGTAGACTGCATAGGGGAAAACAGCAGGAGACCCCCAAACCAAACAATAAACAAAATATGGGTGAACCAAATTTTGACTTGCCAAAATGATGGGATCACATACCATAGAGAAATGCATGGAAGGATCGCATTAACAAAATGTAGTCCTCAGTTTTAATCTTGCCAAATCATGGACAAAATTGCCTGGGCATTACCAAAATATGGTATGATGATGTTGGTTCTCAGCCAAACAAACCATTCTTGAAATATGATTTTCGGTTTTAAGAAAAAACCTCCATGACATATGCTAGCTGAATATAAACTAAACGCTAGAAAACAAAAAAATAATAGGCTTCTAGAATAAATTTAACAAAATTACGTAGTGTTACCATCTGTCTAAAAGCACTGCAGACATCTCTTGCCATTTGTTTCTCTGTAGGGGTCAAAAGTACAGGGTATCGTACCTTCAAGTAACAAAATAAAAAAAAAAGAAATCAATTTAGAAAACAAGAATACATTTCATCATAATCTAAGAAATGAAATAATCATCAATGTTAAAAGTTCGAACTGAGTAAGCATGACTTAAACATGATAGCACCACAGCAATAAAATCCAACAAGCAGCACTACACATGAGAACTGAACAGTAGCATCATGACCTAAAAGATGTACATCTTGGCAAGTAGATCTTAAATTCAAACTTCAGAAAACTCATAAACATATATGTGAGGATTTTAAAAAACACAACATAGTAAAATATTGACTTTACATAAATGAAAGAAAAAAAACAAAGGCTATTACTTCTTTCCCATCAGGGTTCCTCATAACAACACCATCAACAACTGGCGATTTACGTGCCTCAGCATGTGCATATCCTGGACCAACAGTGTAAACCTGAAAGGTTTATTGTAAAAATTCAGCTAGATAATCAACAATTTGTAGAATGGACAATGGTTTAATTTATTCAGATTTACAGGGAAGAGGTCAGAAGCTATATCTTTTATGACAACAACAATATAGCATTTTAATCCCAAGCAAGTTGGGGTAGGCTAGAGTTGAAACCCAAACCAAACCGCTAGAAAGTGGAAGCTATATCTTTTATGAACACAAGATAATATCCATATCAAGTGAGATTCTAATCCACAAATTTACGTCTGGAGAAAAGAAAGGGGAAACATGCGGATTCACTTCGCATTCACAGGGAAGATTCACGAGACCATTTAGAGAACAACCAAAACCACAAATTAGATTTAAACTGTTTTATGACATCTAAACCGCAGTGCACACATCAGTAGACAAGAAATTTGTGAAATCCATCTTACTTTAACATCTGTGCCACCAGTAGGCATGAACTCCTCATATATGTAAGATCCTTCACGCCTCACTCTCCTAACATCAGGATGAAATTCACTAGAACGGTTACCAACCTACAATTATTCAGCAATGCAAAGACATTATACATTCTTACAATTGCAAAAATAGTAAACAGTACATAAAGACACCCAATAGTTCAGAATTTAAAAAAAAAGGAAAATGAAGAGCTGACACTTCAATTCTACACAGGGCAACTGCATGGGATTACCCTCCTAAAGCAATGATGATTTAAGTATTATTAAGACACAGCGTCATGAGTGAATTCTAACAAGCGTTCTTCCAGTTATTAACTTCAACCACTGATATTTCTACTGATATGCAAAAAAATGAAGAGACAATTGGTGTTGGCCTGGCAAACTAAGGCAAACAATGTCAAGATGTCCAAATAGCTCATTTCTTTTTTTTTTTTCGAACAACACAAGAGAGTTGCGTGTCATTTCATTAAGGAAGATAGAAACAAACACAACCCTGAGAGGGTCAGACCCTCTCCGGTACAAACCCGAACACGGGCAACACTAGAACACACTCTCTAACCAAACAAACTACCTGGTTGGGCGCATTTCTAACCAAATAGCTCATTTCTAAAATGCCTGAAGGATGCAGAGGCCTCAGTTCTGACATGTTCATATAGCAAAGAAAATTTAAAGAGACATTTGTCCAAATCAAAAACACAGAACTCCAAAGACTAAAATTATATGAACCTTTACCTTTTCGTTTTAGGCTAAAGTAGCTAAGTAATTGGTTCATCAGGAAAAAGAAGTGGGAAATATGCCATTAGAGTAAGCCAAATGCAGAAATAAAGCTGACCCTTAGCAAGTTACACTTAAGTGACCACAATTTTGAGTCAGAAGTTCACCTTTCTGAATAATTCCTTCATTCCACCACCAGCATAACTAGGATAATAAATCATTATTCGGTGATCATCACCTTGTAAAAGAAAAAAAAAGAATCAGAAGGCATTTATTTGATCATTTTAAGTGATCATAAACTATCTGTACTTCAACAATAGATATCCCTTTCACCTCTCTCATATCTCCCCCACACAAAAAAAAATAGTTGCTTGCATAAAACCAAACACTACAGTACCAAAGAGAACAACATTCAGGTCCACAAAGGCAAATAGCAGCACATCAACATGACATTATTTATGTGAATATGGGTGAATTACCATTGACAGGTTTCTCCACAAAAGGCTTCAAAAACCGTTTCCCATGGACCTCAACAAAATCTTCTTGCTCAATGAAGTAGTTAAGCTCTTGGTATGGATATTCCCTATTGACAAGAGCATAATTGGGCACAGGAATTCCATACTTCTCCAGATGCTTCAGCATGAAATGATTATAGTTAGATCACTTTAAATTGTTCAAGATACATACATATACATACATACATACATATATATATATATATATATATATATATATATAGATAGATAGAGAGAGAGAGAGAGTAAATAAGAAGTCGTTTTAACACATCGGAAATAATTCTTTGAGACCAACACATTGCGTTAATTAAGGAAAATCATTGTGATTTAGCGGGTGATAAGAAGCCATATGTTTTTTTTTTCTTTTTCTCTATCTTTAGTTTCCTTTGTGTTGGTAGCTCTTGTTGAGTTTCAACTCTAGTGTACCCCAACTTGCTTGAGAATTAAGCTTTGTCGTTGTTGTCTGCGTTGCGATTTAGTGGGTGATAAGCAGTTACAATATTTAGAAGAGTAAATTGCATGGCTGAATGCCAAACCTGTCTAGTTCGCTGAACTTGGTTGTCAAACTACTAAACTACATAGTTAGGCCACTCAAGGTGGTTAAGTGAGAAAGTCATTAGCATAAAATGGATGATGTGTCGTGTTGATTTGACCTGTTGACGAGGTGTCGCAACCTGTTCCATGTCCTACAGTGCAGCTCAACTCAACAAGCCGTGTCCTTGGTCTAGAGGGACACACTTAGACCGTTGGAAATAAACCTGTCACAATGTTTTCAGATCGGAAAGGCGAGTCTAGTCGCGTCAGTAACGACTAGGCTGACTAATCACGTGACTAATCAGGTGACTTTCTAAGTAATCACGGTAAAAAGCAAGCCGCCTCTGTACAGACTAATCGCGGTTAGTCGGACAACTTGAAAACAGACCTGTGTATATGTCCAGATTAAGCATGTGTCTAGGTTCAGTGCTATTAGTGCTAGACAGATTTCAGCTTGTAGTTAAAGAGAGCAATGGGCAGTTCATATGAGGCATTGACTGCATCAATTAGGACGATATTATGGGCAAGTGTAAAGCCATGTAGCAGCTATATATATGAGAATGATGAGGGGCTGCTGTGGTTGCATCAACCAAAAACTACTTGTATTGTTGTGTGTTTACGTGTGTGTCCACCAGCGAGAAAACCTAGGGTCTGTTTGGTAGCCACGCCAGGCTCCCAGCCCAGCTACGCCAGTGCGAGACCCATTGTTTGGTTACCTAGGCCACCCACCTAGCTAGGCCTGCTTAAAGCACCCTGAGCCCTCCAGGGTGGCTCCACGAGAACGGTGAAATCTGCCGTTCTTTCCTAGCCAGGTTCGCTCTATACACGGGTGTCCATAACAAACGCAGAAGGAGCAAGGACGTGCCCCGCCGCCCCGTCATCCGCCGCCGTGCGGCCTCTGCCGCCTGTCGCCCCCACCTCCATCTCCCCTCGCCGCCCCGCCTCCCCGACGCACAGACTCTTCTGCCCGCTGCCCCACCTCCACCTCCCCCTCTGCTCGCCGCCCCCATCTCCTAGCCATCCGCCGCCGTGCGGCCTCTTCCACCCATCGCGCCGCCTCTACCTTCCCCTCCACTCGCCGCTCCGCCTCCTATTCCGCTCGCTCGTCGAATCCAGAGCGGGAGAGGGAGCCGCCGCCTTGGTGCCCGCGCCGCTGGCATCCGACGTCTTGGCCCTGGCCGCGGCGCAGGTGGCTGGCAGGTAAGAGAATGGGGGAGCATGGGCACTCCTCCAAGGAAGACGATGACGAGGACGGACTGACGGTCATAGGTGGCGGAGAGCAAGCAGAGGACCGGTCGGCGGCCAATTCAACCAAACATACTCCCATTTTGTATGCTTCTTTGGCCATCCTCAACCAAACAAACCCTCTTGCCTTGCCAAATCCTGTCCATAGCCAACCTGGTTTAGGGAAGCTAGCCAGCCCAATGATGGCCACCTACCATAGTGTATGTTTGTGATAAACCTTCAAGAGAGGAGTGATTTCCAACAAAGATGAGTGATTCACAGCGCAATACACTAATAAGGATGTTAAGAGAAAATGGCCATAAAAAAACTGCAAAGCTATAACCAGTTAAGCTGAAATAATTTTGGTCATGACACAATTAAAACAATTTTCACCGTTAGTCTTCATGCTACACATCTATTTAAGTATGCACTCCAAATACACAAAGAGACATCTTTCGTACTATCTCCCTTTAAGGTGGATATCTTTCAGGAACATCAAATGGATGACTTAACATAGCAAAACAATAAGCACCTCATGCACCATAGGATAGGTGTCGGTACCCAGCAAACCGGGTACCCGCTTATACTGGACAAAAACTAAGTACTGCCCTTAACAAGGCTCCACGCAGCCTGACAAAGAGGGTTTTTCCCTTTTTGCGGACCAACGGTCCTGGCCTCCCCGCCAACCAGAGGGAGCGGCCAGTGTCGCCACGTGTCTCAGTAAGGAAAGAGCCCAAAGCCACTCGCAAGCAGTTCTGGCCCACCACTTGTGGGCCGGACTGCACCCCGGGTCCATATGAAAGTCCCAGACCTGTTCCCGCGAGGTCCGGACCTCAGTTAGGGCGCGTTACGTCCCCAAGAGGGGAGCCGAACCCGATCCAGCTCGGGAAGGTCCGGAGCAGCCACGTGCCATTCACCCAGCGAGGAAGCTGCGGACTACGGAGGGTGCCCGCCCCCGCGGCAGCCTGGTCCGGGGCCGCCACGTGTCCCCAGGGCTCGCGGCGGGGCCTCCGGCTGCGGGCCACGCCCACCTACCGCATTCATTGCAGGCAGGCGGGCGTGCCCTGACATCCGCTGACAGGCGCTGGCACCGCCGCTGACAGGCGACAGCGACCATACTGCGGGACGCGCGTTACCGAGGAGCGGCAACCATGACAAGACGTAGCGGTCAACTTCCCGCCAGATATCGGGGATTAAACCGCATAAACAAGTACACCGTACGCGGCATGGGCTGCGCCGCGCGCACGCGTCAGCCACGCCCAGGCTATTACGGTAGGGTCACTGTGGCACGCCGCAACCTACCTGTAATGTCACGCCGGCACGCCGCCTGCCACTCCTGCCCCTGGAGCCATACCGCCGGGTACAACGGCGGATTGGACCGAGCAGCGCAAGCCAAGGCGGCGTGGCGACATTTCCGGACTGCACCAGGCCGGCGGGGCTACTTCCCGGACGGCGCCATACTGCTGCGGCAGATGCAGGTACAAGGCGCAGGGATCAAAGGTCATCACGGCAACGGAGCACGGGACATATCAACGGAGGGGTAGCCGAAGGCCCTGACCTCCGCCGAAGATAACCCAAGAAGCCAAGTCAGCATAAGGGAACTCTGCGGAGTAGAGATAGCAGGCCGGGACCACCTGTCGGGCCCCGGTCACCATGTACATGCACCCCTTGGACTATAAAAGGGGAGGCATGCGAGACGTAGGGGGACACGCTCGGAGGGGATCCTCAGAAAGAGACACACGATCTTCTTCACTTCCTTCACACTCAAGCCAATACAAGAACACACCTCTAGTGGACGTAGGGTATTACGCTCCGGCGGCCCGAACCACTCTAAACCCTTGCGTCTCCATCGTGCCTTCACTACGTAGCTATCAACGATCGCTCCCCCTAACTACTCATAGTACTTAGGATCGGACGGGTGCATTCTGCCCCGGCCGGAGCTCACGCTCCGACAATAGGAATACTAACGTTTCTGAGCTACAACATGTGACAACGGTATTCCAGAAAATCCAACTAAAGAAGAGGTAGTTGAGGATCGAGATCATCTGTAGTGGCTAATGGCTACTACAAATGCGAACAGTAACATGCATCAAGGGAGGCACATCTGTACAGTTAGACTCAGACCTGCTATGAACAGTATGGATCTCCAAGCTACATCACTAGTAAACAGTAAAAACACTACAGTGTTTTCCATTCCGTCGTGGCCACGTCATTGTTTGAGTTACTTCCCACTGCAGAGCCCTGTAGCTGTAGGCAAACTATACTATTATTCTCTGCCTTAATCTACATTATAATGCAGAGGATATGCATCCTATAATTGACCATTGTCGGAAGACAATGGTAAATTAAAATGCTCAGTGAAGTGTTTCCAAAACGCAAAAGGTTAAGTCTATAACAAAAAACCACCCTTGGTAACACATGCAGAAGAATACTGCTTTGAGCACAGTGATAATCTACAGAGGATAAGGATGCCTTTAACTGCATGTGATAGAAATCACTACATGAATTCCACTACCATACCTCATAAACTTTTCTGCGGTCATGAAGGAGGTACTGTGGTTCCAATTCATTCACCAAAAAAGGCCTAACATTAAGACAGCACAAGATCAGTCAAGTTAATTGAATTATCAATAATTTAAGAAAAGAACCCTGCTATTCACATCAGTAATAAGTTTCCACCACTGAGAACGTAAGGTACTAAGGTAGTACTCAATTTTTAAGTTATGCAATGGTCATGTGGATTTGACTAATTGTGCATGCATGTTTACGCATAGAAAGACTAAAGAAGACACAAGATCATTAAATAAGAATAATGACCAAAACTGTAAGTTAATGAGGACAAGGACCTTTACATACGACTTTTAAATGGTGGTATCCCTTCACTGTGTCTACAATATACGTTCATTAGAAACATTTTCTAGAAAATTGAGAGCCATCCTGCATTTACTTTAATGATCTAATGACAAAGTGAAAAACTCTGCATGGCTGCCTTGATCTGGTTAGGAGGAACATTGTGGTGTTGGAGAGAAATTGTCACTTAGTGGGGGACATAGACAATTGATGAAAGTGGCAGAGTTGTTTGCCCAATCACAAAGCAGCCACCCAACAACCAGGCAGTACAAATTGCATTTCTGAACTGGTAACTGTTGCCAACATAACAATGCATAGTTTTGTCTCCCCAGATATAAATAGTTGCCCTCCTAAACCGTACGCCTTCCCAGAAATAGTTGCATTCCCAAAAGCAAAACTGCTGTAAATCGTGCCCCGGAACATAAGCAATGCAAGCCTCATTCTTTTAAGTTTCTTATATCGAATAGATATAAGTAGACTGAATACAAACAGGTCACTTAAAGGATATGAGATTGTTTGAAGATTGCAAAGCATGCAAGTAAATGTTGATGCCCCTATGTCCCTCTCACCCTCAGTATTAAGACATATTATTGAAAATGACATGTAGTTACCAGAACAGCTATCGTTTGAAACAAAGGTTATATAAGGCAACGGAAAGTATAAACCATACCTTCTCAAAGCAGCATAAGCTTGAACTTTTTGCAGAGGAAAGCCCGAGGAATAGAAGGCAATCAAGCAATCGCACATTGGCCAGCTGCAAATAAAATGGTGGATAGGTGAGATGCTGCAACTAAACTCAGTCAGACAGCAGTATGTACACAGCAATTAGGTCAAGGCTGTAACACAAAGAATGTGGATAAACCTATACACAAAATAACTTTGATTAAGTTATCAATAACCTGAGTTCGCATTACATACATCTCAATAGGATCGTCGAGAATAACCTTATCTCCAAATATTATAATCTGCAAAACAATTTAAATAATGCAGAATGACAACTGGTCTGAAAGGTTTCTATAACAAAGTATATTCCAACAGGAAGTTGAACATGGCTAAAGGTAATTGGAATTTGTGGATAATATAGTATATAATACACAAGTTAATTAAGGTTAGATTATGCATCAAAGACTGCAGTGCTGAATTATGAAGATGTGGCACAAAAACAAGAGAAGCAAAAGAGGTAAGAGAAATTGGAATCATGAGATTAATTATATAGTACAAACTATGGTGTTATTTTGTGACGACCTGGAACACCTAAGGGGCATCCACAGTCGTTTGGAGAAATAGCCAACCTACGTGGAGTCCAAAAGAATAAAAAATAGCATGCCCTGCTGCCGTCCAGGTTTCGCGCGCGAGAGCGAAGACACAGTTCGTCTCGATTGACGTGCGAGAGTAGCTATTCTTCCGTCGCTAGCGAGCTTGCTTTTCGTTCTCCCTCTCCTCCACGTAAGACACCGAGCCTCAAATAGCTAGCTCAAATCGATCCATTGGAGACGCCCTAAGCAAGAGATGCAAAAGAGCCTAGTGCACAATGGCGCTAATGATGCACTAGAAAGTTAGAACCTTCCCAAGCACCAAGATAGACACGGGTAATATAACCATGCATGAATTTTTTTTTTTTTTTGAATAAAAGGGCTCCACCCCTGACTTTACTCAAGTCAAAGCATCACCAAACAGTTTACAGTTCCGTTTATCGCAACGCCGCATCGAGCCCATTCAAACAGACAACTAAACCATGCATGAATTAAGAATGGATAAAGAAATGAACCATGTGCTGAAGCTTGGAAATAATCAGAACTCATCAATTCAAACATTAAAAATGGCAATATTGGTCCTACAAGCCAGACCTTGGTGAAGGAATGGGCCAAACTAAGTGACCAGTGGTCCCACCTAGATGCCTAGAAATAAGGGGAATTAGCGGTACGTCTTATAACAGATTAATATATGCATGCCATGGACCAAATCTAATGCATAATCCTTTTCGAGATGTTGAAATGCTTATTGCTTTCTATTCTCATTCATCGTTAATACTGATCCATATCCATTGCTTATAGTACAGTACCAGTCAACGTTGGGCATATACAATATCATGACAGTATGGACCACTCAAAAAGTGCGAACCTTCTAATTTAATTGACGCCGTGCTTAAACAATCAGTAAAGCAAGTGAGCAGACTATAGTCTTCCAAAAAAAGATACCAAGAATCAGCCAGCGATCATTTTGTCCTCCAAAAAGTACATATTCAGGGACACATTTGCCATATCCTGGAAATTTTGGGCACAACCCGTAAAAGCAACCACATGATGGGGACCACAGGTAGTGTTCGCAAAGATGCAGAATAAATTGGTATCCGCAAAGATTCACGGATGTCTCGCAATAGAAAATTTCATAAAAGAAAAAAGTCACATGCAATTCGACGCCATCCACCCATTTACTCATCCCACGGACAAACTTCAATCTCACACTCGGTTCCACCTTTTTTGCAAATTGATGGACCAGGAAAGGGAAATGCCGCGGGCAAAAGGAAGGATCTTGCGCACCTCGAATTCTCCAAACGCGCGGAGACGCTCGAGAATCTGCTCCATTGGAGAAGAGAACACCTGAACAAGATAGAAATTCAGAACTTTCGTCAGGTAAGAACGTATTCGAGAGGTAACAACGCAGCTCCCGCATTCTTGGTGAATTCCAGGAGCGAGAACCGGCCAATCGAGACGTACGCGCTGGAAATCGAGACGCACGCGCTGGAAGAAGAGCAAGAACACGAGTCGATCAATAACAAGGAAGACAGCAAAGATCAGGGAGAGAGGACTCGAGATAGGATAAAAAAACAAAAATCAACAACCATCTAGTATCCATGTGTTCGCGAATCCGTGAACCATAAGAAGAAACAGAAAAACCTCAAGAAATCCAATCGCCAAGATCCCGACCTTCTTCTCCATGACGCAGACACCAATGGTGATCCTCTTTGCGCCGCCATTACCATCCATCACCACCATTGCCCCCCGCCCCCGTCCTGGCCTCCTCCGCCCCCGATCCGTCCACAGCGCGTGCACGCGAATCCCGGGAGATCACGCGCGATTTGGTGCCGCGAGGAAAAAAGACTAGACGCCTTCAGGAAGGGGAGGCGTGCGTATCGCACACAGCTTTTTCCTCCCCGCTGCGGCGGCGGCGTTCGGGTCAGGCCAGGGGAAGGGACTCGTACGGTGGGCGGCAGCAGGGTACGGGACGGCAGCGGGGCTCTTCCTTTATTATCGGTTTCCTAGCTGAAGTCGAGTGTGATGGTGTGGTCACGCCGTGCGCCCACACAAAAAGGCCAACACATGAGAGGTTCTGGTCGAAAAGGTTAAATGTGCCGTGGGTGCTGAAACTTGTCAGGTTCCACGGTGGTTTTACTGCGTATTCTATGATAATTGAAATTGTTCAAAGTATTTTCAACTCAAACAACCTCAGCATTAGAAGTATCATGCGGATTACGAGTGTAAAAACTCTGGTAAATTTTTGGCAATATATGTCTATTTGTGGATACAGTAGACTAACTGTTTTCTGCTATTAAAAACTCAAATATAGTATTGCTACCGACTTGTCCTAGAGCACATTTTGGCAATAACGGTGTCGAACTCCTAATCAAAAGATTTAACAACATGTGGACTTGATTTTTTTTTTTGTCGGTATGCTAGGGTGTCCTGAACCGTAGGGCCAAAACGCTTGCATATGTGGACAAGAGACAAAAATGAAAACATAAAACGTAGACATTGTCAAAACTTACGGAGCACAGAGAACGCAAACGTTGCACTCACTAACGAGCTATTTTTTCTGAAGCTAGAATTCAACGTTACCTAGCTTTGAGCTAGACCGTTAAGGTGGTCGTCTCACAATTCTCTCTCCTCCTAAATTTGATTATTGCCTACTAAATTTATGGTCACAAAAAATATTTGTAAATTGTTGATTTGCCATGCCAAAATCATAAAACATGTGTTTCACAATTTCAACCTCTATTTATAATTAGAAAAATTATGCATCACCCCCTAATCTATCAATGCATGTTACTTAACTGCTTTACCTATAAAACTGGATATTCTACCCTCTAAACTATATAAAATCGTTTAAATAACCCTCTAGTGTGATTTTAGAGGTGGTTTTGCCTATGTGGGTGTGGCATTACACGTGGACAATAGCATGGCAAAGATATGTTTTTAAGTTCCGCACCCCTAAACTATCGATTTTATTTATATAACCCCTCACTTATTTAAATGGATATTTTGCCTCCAGTGCATGATAGTTTTTTTTATAGTGTCTCACGGGTATGAAGCTCACGTCCCAATTTTAATACCCCTCAATGCACTGAGAAGTTAATCTTTTAACTAAATTTTAAGCTAGTTCTTTTTTATTCACTAAATACCTTTATACTACAGTTCAATAACACAGAAATGTCAATTTGTGTACGTTAGTAATTGAGTTAGTGCTATAATACAGGTACTGTGTACTTTAGGTGAGGGCTAAATATCCATTTATATAGGTGAGGGGGTTAGGTAGCCAAGCATCAATAGTTTAGGGTCAAATAAACTTTGAAACATGATTTTGCCACATCATTGTCCGTGTGTACTGCCATATAGGCAAAACCACTTACAAACTCATCCTAGAGGGTTATTTAAACGGTTTTACATAGTATAGGGGTAGAATACCCAGTTTTGTAAGTGAAGGGGATTAAATAGATGTGCATTGATAGGTTAGGGGGTGATGTAGACTTTTTTCTTTATAATTTCATATGAAACACTAAAAACCAAACCGTTACTATATTTTCCAAAGATCTCCAAATCCGAAGTGCAACCAAAGATGATCCTCAATATATTTGGATAGTTCTCAGCCTATTCATAATTTCATATGAAACACTAAAACCCAAACCGTCAACTTTTAGAGATCTCCAAGTAGAAATGCTACACAAAGATAATCCTCAATATATCTAGGTATGAGTAGGGTGTTTGAACTTCATTTCACTATGGTGGCATGATGAAACATGAGTCTCAACCTTACCATAGATGGTCATTTTGTTATATATGTGGCATTCATTTCTTATTAGTTAATGTATGTCACTATCCATCCCAAATTGTAGGGTTCTAGCCTTTTTTTTATTTGTCAATATTCATATAAATGTTGATGAATGTAAACATATATTGAACATACATACATACATGAAGAGATAAATAAATCTAGATGAGGTTTAAAACCCCTTACAATTTGGGGCGGATGGAGTATGATTTTTCGTGTGAATCATGCATCACTGGAGGGAAAAGTAGTAATAAGTTGTAGAGGAAGCTGCAGAGAGGTGAACCTCATCACCAAAAACATGGAGATAAATGTGTGCCTTTCATGTTAAACCATTGAATCGAGGAGAGTATGTGCTACATTTTCCACTTGAGATCCAATTGTATACGACTACATAATGGCATACAAGGTATCATTGTACGACCGACTTAAAAAAATAAAGATATTAAGAAAAGAATATTGTGGACTGTGGAGTACTTTTTTTCCACCATGCTTTTTCACATCCTCTCTATTGAAATAGGTAGCATGCACTACCAGATTTCTCTGTAATTTTTTGAAGTCGCAACTTATATCACCATCTAGTAGTAATCTAGAAACCTGTTTTGATGGCTTTCATATTTTTTTATAGCTAATACTCTTTCTGTTCATTTTTATTTGTCACATTTTAGTTCAAAAATAATTAGCGGACGATATATATTCGATAACAGAAGTAGTAACGTTTATGCATATAAATCAGTAGCCTTTGCGAGTACATCAATATAAGACTTCCCATAGCATTGCGCGAGATGGCATCTACATTCATTAAGAGGGTAGTACTACCAATTAATTTGATGTACCATTAAAAGTTTATGTAAATTTTACCTACAAGGAGCTGAGGTCGCAATTGACACTCTAAACATCACATGTGTGTGGGCACGTGGAGTGCTTAGCTATCTCAGCACTATGAAATCCAATGGAGTGCGAAAGCATGCAAATCATGCACATGTACCGCCATCTGATTGCAGTCAGGCAATGGGCTATAATTAAGCATGCCAACTAACCAAAATAGTTGCTTTTACCTGGTCCATCCAGCTAGGCTAGAAAGATCTCATTTAATTTGACTGTTTGCAGCTTGGTTCTGATCCAGAGAGAAATTAATGAATTAATTCTGACTCAAGTGCGACCAGCCGACCATATAGACCAATCTATAGTCATGGTGTGCTGCTAGTATATGGCTGCTTAAACTATACCAAAGATCGTAAGATCATTTGTTGGTATATCATCAGAGAGTTAAAAAATACAGGGGAGATGAGAGTGATACGGAGATGGCTCCAAGCAAAAATCCAGACGTTCGTAATCACATTGCTGCAAGTTGCATTGCCCGGCCGGATTAAATTAGTCTAAAGTTATCTTGAGAAGAACTCATCGTTAGCCAACCAGCTGTACGGCAACCCTTGCAAAGCAACAAGCATCTCTGAATCTCTGCAAAAGGAAAATTGCAAAGGTGAAAAAAGCAATATGCTCCTCACTGACCTAACTGAGAAGTTTTGGTTAGGTTGCTCTAGTTTTCACGTGTAGGGTCTTGATTTTCTTTCACATACAGTTTGTGTTGTTCCAGGATGTAAAATTCTCGATCGGTTATATCCTGCGTAAGTGCGTAAAATAACCATTTGATGATGATGCGGTCGTTGTCCTAGAGTTTTTTTTATAATGCTCCATTTGAGTAAGAATTTGGAAAGGAACAACAGCTCATCACTTTGCCTGCTATGGTTGGGTTGGAAGACGCAAAAGCCCTGTCGAATACTCGTAGGGGCCTCGTAGCCATTTGACCCTGATGTTGACGAAGCAAGGCGCGCGAAGGGGATGGGCCCCGTGAGCTATAGTGAGAGATCCGAGAATCTGTCCGTAGCTTATTTTAGTCTGGAGATTAGGCATGTCGTCTGCAGTGGGCCCGGCATGTCTGTATGGCCTGGATCAGTTTTTTTCGGCTGACCCGAGAGGAGGATCCGATCCACTAGGATTTGCTCTGCTCGTGCACGTTCGCAGTGGTTCACCCAGGCTTTTGCAAATTGCAACTTAGTAGGAATTTTTAAAAATCTCACAGAAATTTCATAAAAATAATGTAGTGTTATAAGAAAAAACACAGGACACAGGGTTTAGGAAAAAAACACACACATTACAAACAGAGCCTAGAACTAGGAGTTGTATTTATTGCTCTCTTGCGTACTCGCACGTCGTCGTTTTCCTCGTATAGCAGTACAACGCCAAGCGGAAAACTCAGTGCGAGAGAACAGAAAAGCGAGCAATAAATACAATACGCCACAACCAAAGCGCTCGATCGTCCTGGCCTTGACACGCGGGGGCTTTATCGACTGACAGCGACGGCTTGCTGCGTTTCGGTGAGCTGAGAAAGCGATTTGGATTTTTGCTGAACACACTCGATAATCCAAGCTGCAAGGCCTACCAGCAACGCACGGTGTCCGGGTGTCCCCGTCCGGTCCCGTGCACCGGCTGCTTTGCTCATCAGCGATCACGATGCCACGCACGGCCGTTGATTCCGGAGCCCCCAGCCGGGGCAGCCGGGTCCCAAGAAGTAGATTAGCCCGTGGACGACGACGAGACACGCGGACGGATAAGGCGGCGCTGGCTGGGGATCACGTCGCGGATTCCGGTCGTGTGCCGCGGCCGCACGGAAGGAAGGCGCACGCACGCGGCAAAGTGGGATGTGTGATGTGACGGCGAGGGCTCGCGGCTCGCCGGCGCCGCTGCCATCTCATCTCCCAGCCGGCAAAACGCGTCACGGACGGCCAATTCCGAGTTTCCGACGGAGGAACGAGGATGAAGGGCCCTCGACGCAACGATCTCCTCGCCCTGATCTCAGCCGCTCGAACTGGACCCAAGCCAAGACCAAGAAGGAACCAGTTTCGCGAGTTCATGGAGTATGGTATACGTATACTACTTGTGTGATTTTGATTTGTGTGGAAATTATGTAAGTTTTCCAAAAATGCGTCCAAACATTCGTACTGTAGTACTGATGCGTACAGCCGGAACGTGCTGTGTGGACCGTGAAGTGGACTTGATGATCCCCGTAGCATCGCTGTCGGTCTGTCACCTTTCCGAAACCTGTATGGTTCAGTGCAGATTCCCTGCCTGTTTCCTCGTGCGGTGTCGTGTGGCGCCCTGAAAGATACCGCCGAACCTGCGGCGTCCGGTGGCAGCGACACTGGATGATTCTTTCGATTTCTGATGAATTTTGTAGTTGCAGCCAGCAATGCAGCTGCAGCATAGCGCAAAAGACTGCTTTCCAAAAAGGAAAATTGGCTTGGAGTTTCGTCTACTTCTTCTAGTGAAATGCTATGCCACGCATGGCTAATATTGTGCGGGGATGAAAATGTCTTTACCTAAGCCCACCCTGAAAATACTATCGGGCCTGATTTAATGGGCTGAGTTATGAGATGAGTAGTCACTCCCTCTTCCTTCCGTCTAATTTGGGTCTGTGTGCTAAAAAAAGGTCTAATTTGGGGCTAAGTAGGCTTGACTTACCTCTCCAAGACTGACGTGGCGCCACTCAAACAAGACCATCCAAGGTGCAAAACCCAATGATTTTTCAAACGGAAACGCTTTGCCTCGGCCGTCTGGAGAGCGCGCGCTCCATCTGATTGTAAGGCTGAAGCTAGGGGATCCACATCTCCGTCACTATTCCAATTACTCTTCTCTCTGTCTATAGTGCAAAACAATACCGTAACAGTGTTTAGAAAATCCCATACAGAGGATTTGTTGGCTTCAGCCTAATACGTTATGGAAGAAAAAGCAATGGTGGGCACTGCTCGCTGTATATCAACCATCAAGGGCGCGCTGCTGTTTTTACCCATTCAACCAATATATCGCTGGTTGCTTTTTTATCCTATCTTATCTTCACCAAAGAGCATGCGTCCGCAGCCATACAGGAAGTGGTGAGCCAGCGTGCAGCGCTGTCTGGGTGATTTGGTTGAGACTATTAGTGGACGTTGTGACTTGTGATTTGAGATTGTAATAATTATTTTAAAATGTTGCATGGAGTCATTTAGATGTTTCATAATTCACATGGTGACTTTTGACGTTGCATGTTCTTTGATGGGATTAGCTTTTTAAAAATTTTGCGATTATTTTTATTTGATATTGCAGCATGCGATTTGAGATGTTGTAATATTTATTTTTGGGTGTTGCATCCAAGATGTTTGATTCAATGAGTACTGATGTTGTATGATTATTGCTAGGGTTGGTTCTTTTTTTATTGTTATGGTATGTTTCATTCAATGTTGCAATTAGCGGTATCCTATGTTGCAATATGATGTAGTCATAAAAAATTTTGCACGACACAAATGGTATGTAGTTGTAGAACTTTTAAGCTAAAATATTGCATGGAATATGTTGCGGTGGTTTTCTAAACTTGGTAGGAATTTTTTTTCTTGACGTTGCAAACAATATGAAACATATGTTATGGTAGAAATCTTACTATTATTAATTAGATGTTACAAAAGAGACATGAATTACGATGCACACTGAAAAAAAAATTCTGACTAATTAGAGGTAACAAAAGAAACACATTATGTTGTGCACTAGGAAAAAAGATAAAGGCATCTATCAAGTTGCCTCTAATAATACTAGCTATGGATATCTATTATATTTTTTTAAAAAATTACCTACCATGCCATTATAAAAGATAGCACCTTTTAATTGAATATAGTCAAAAAATCAAGGGATTTTCAGGCTGTTATAGGGCATGGCCTTATACGTTTTTGGACAAGCCCGTTCCCTGGCCCGTCACGACATGTTGGCCCAATAACAGTACAAACTTGACGCGCTGTATCTGGGCCAGACCAGCCTGCTTGGCTTCGTAGCGAAACCAAATTCAGATGTTATTTTAGCAGATTTGGTGAAATAAGTTTTAACTATACCTATACTGGATGTTTTATTTTCGAAGGTTTGGCTGACTTTTTTTCGTTTCGCACCTCTCACAGTCACATCTACTGGCGGCCCAGCGATGCGATCTTTTCTTTCTTCCTTATCAACTTACACCCTACGCCTACAGTACAGCTCGTGCGTTGTCGATGCAGAGTTCCGTTGTAAGATATGAATACAGACATAGCAAACCAAAAATCGATCCCCATGCTACTACAATCCAGTTCATATCCAAACAGAGGTAGCATCAATGGAATGGAAGCCAGAATTCTCTACGACACTTAATTAATTACAATCATCATATCCAAAGTTCAGATTTTCTGAAACTAATATGCTTGCTAGTACAAACAAACTAAGGGTGATGTATGCATCAAAAACCAAGCATCGCATCGCATCGATCGATCGTCCTTCCTGCACACCGTCATCACTCAACGCGCCATGGCGAGCGAGCCGTCTTTCATGAGGCTGTTGCTCAGCGTCTTGAACCGCTCCCTCGAGTACTGCCGGGACGCCTTCCTCCAGTCCGTGCCGGCCTTCATCATCGCCACGAACTCGTCGAAGCTGATCCGCCCGTCCTGCGACGTGCGACGACCATTTGCAGAATCTGAGGTCAGGTGCCTGGACTGGGAGGCAGACGACACAAGACACGGTGCAAGCTCATTGCCGTGACCGGCTACTGGTTGTACCTTGTCGGTGTCGACTTCTCGGAGGACGTTGTTGAGCGCGGCTTCGTCGGTGTGGCCGGCCTCGTCGGCGAGCGCGTCGGCCAGCTCGGCGCGCTCGATGTAGCCGCTGCTGTCCTTGTCGAAGAAGAGGAACGCCTTGCGGAGGTGGCCGTCGTTGGAGAGCCGCTGCAGGTGGATGGTGATGGCCACGAACTCGCCGTAGTCCAGGTACCCATTGCCGTTCACGTCACCCTGTGAAATTAAAGACATAGTATCAAATTGAGTTCCTCTGCTGTGAATTAATGAAACTTGAGGTCGATCATCCAATTACAGATGCACAATGGCGATTGAGATCATCAAAGAGTAGTAATCAGGATAGATGCTAGACTAGATAAGCTTACGGCCTCCATGAGCAGCTCCATCTCCGGCTCGCCCAGCTTGGACCCGACCTTCTTGAGCCCGGCCTTGAGCTCCTGCAGCGTCACCCTGCCGTCCTTGTCGGTGTCCATGAGCGCGAACATGTCCCGGATCACCTCCACCTCCTCCACCGACAGGTGCTCCGCGATCACCCGCATGGCCTTCTTCTTGAACTTGTTCATGGCGGAGAACTGCTGCAGCCGCGCACGCACGACGTCGCCCAGCGGCACGTTGGGAGCCTTGCGCGCGTTCTGCAGCCACGGGTGCTCTGCCGCCGCCATGCCAAGAATTAACCACCGGCACATCTCAGCATTCATGGATGAAGGGAGGCAATAGGCAACGGCGGACGACGACGTACCGAGCACCTGCTGCGCCGTGGGGCGCTTCTTGGGGTCCATCTGGAGCATCTGGCGGACGAGGCTCTTGGCGCCCTCGGAGATCCGCGGCCATGGCTCCCGCTGCAGGTCCAGGCTGCCGCGGAGGATGGCGCGCGCCACGCCCTGCTCCGTCTCCGCCCAGAAGGGCGGCACGCCGCAGAGGAGGATGTAGAGGATGACGCCGGCGCTCCAGATGTCCACCTCCGGCCCGTAGCTCCGCCGCAGCACCTCCGGCGCCATGTAGTACGGGCTGCCCACGATCTCCGTGAACCGCTCGCCTGTGTGATTATAATTTGCATCCACAATTTTTTTTTTCAGTAAGCTATTAAGCATCATCAACCAGAGATCAACCGAACTAGTAACTAGGGTGCAACTATGTCAGCCCTGGGCTTCATGCATATTAATTGTCTGGTGAAAACAGGAACATCCACAAAGCCGTGAAATTTTCCCCAAAGGCCAAAGCGTAGACTTTTTTGTTGTCAGTTTCTTAGTTTCAGACGATTTTGTCAACTTTCTGAATACGAGGTGGATCCATTCCACTGTTGTGAATTGTGATAGTTGGCTGGAGCCTGCAGCCGCAGATTCATCTCGGACCTCTCTTTTCTTCCACTGAAACGTCAGGCGCGGCAGATTCCAAAGACAAAAATGGGCTTTCAGAGTCGAGTCGGCAGGAGACTTGTTCTCTGTTGCACACTTGCACTGATGTCTTCCTCATGCTACAGGCTAGTATTGCAAAGAACTGGTATTTACCTGCCACGCACACGCACGCTTTCTTGCGTCTTGCCTACATTGAAAAATTCCACGACCTCGCGAGCGGGATCACACACTTTCTCACCAATTGCAGCGCTCATAGATACGTGGGCATCTGAGATGCAGACATGCCACACACACTGCTGGCATAACCTCACCAAGTCACCGCTACTAATTCTTTGAAAATTGACCAAAAGCCAGCACGTATGTTTTGCTAAGTACTAAAAGCAACGCTTTATATAATGAGAAACACATACGCCAACAATTAATCTTACACGAACTACAATAAAAAACAAATATTTCCACAAATACACACTATAAATAATGTTGATAAAAACTGGTAAAGATTATTAAGGTAGCGCCTAATAAAATTTTGAGAAGCACACGGAGGAAGACCGCTGGCTAAACCCCACGATATATCATGCAGAAGATTAAAATTTGGGAATTCCTAACAAACGATCTGATCGGTGATTTTGTAGCGGACTATGCTGACCTGGTTTGAAGAAGACGGAGAGGCCAAAGTCGATGGCCTTGAGCTGCGCGTCCTCGCTCTTGCCGGCGTACAGGAAGTTCTCGGGCTTGAGGTCCCGGTGCATGACCCCGTGCGCGTGGCACGCCCTCACGACCTCCGCCACGGTCCTGGCCGCGGCTGCCGCGGCGCGCTCCGTGTACCTCCCGCGTGCGACGATCCGGTCGAAGAGCTCCCCGCCGTCGCAGAGCTCCATGACGAGGTGCACGGCGTCGGCGTCCTCGTATGCGGCGCGCAGGCGCACGAGCGCCGGGTGGTCGGGCAGCGACGCCATGATGGCCACCTCCCGGCGCACGTCCGCCACGTCCACGGCCGTGCGCAGCCGCCGCTTGGGGATGGACTTGCACGCCAGCCGCTCCCGCGTGGCGCGGTCCGTGGCTAGCCGCGTGACGCCGAACTCGCCGCGCCCCAGCTCGCGCCCCAGGTGGTACTTGTCCGTGACGCGCAGCCGCGGGTGGTGCGGCACCACGCCGTCCAGCACGCGCGCCGCAGACGCGCCGCCGTGCGCCTTCGCCGCCGCCGCCGCGTCGTACGGGCTGGGCTTGGACGGCTTAGCCTTGGGCGGCCTCGCCTTCGGCTTCGGTTCCTGGCTGTTGCCCTGCTGGCTGCTCGGAGGCGTCGATGGCCTGCTGCTCTTGGTGGTAGCTTGTGCCGGCGGCGCTTTGCCGGCCGTGGGTTCAGGCTGGTCGGGCGAGGTGGAGGTGGTGCCGCAGAAGCACACGTTGCCCATGGCGGCACCTGCTAGTCCCCGATCGACCTCCTAAATCTTGGTGGCTCTCGTCTCGTCCGTTCCACCACAGCGGCGGCTAGTTAATAACCTCGTTGGTTGCTGTACCACCGTACCCGTACCGCCGCAGTGGAGGTCTCTCGATCGATAGAGCGCATGGAAGAAGATGTGTTTGGTGAAGAAATAAGCACAAGGCTGTTCTCTCTCTCTCGAGCCTGTATGTATACCTACTGGAGTGGGTGGTGTGCATATGGAGGGGAAATATCTCTCAACTCTCATGCATGCACCCTCTCCGCCCCTCTCATCCGGCGGCCAAATAAAATCTCCTCTGTCTACTTGTGAAACGGAGAAGATCTGGCCGCTGCAGCTGTAGCGTGTGTGGTCGTCTGAACAGTTGGAGACCAAGCTTGCGAAGATACTTGGGAGAGCTGGGGAGGATGAGTAAATGAGGTCGCTCGGGAGGGAGAGAAATGGTCGCGAGAAGTCCAGCTAGCTATATCCAATACGCGACGACGACAGGGACGAGAAAGAAGTAGCATATGGCTATATGCACACGCAGCTTTCAAATAAAACATCAATAAAAAATATCGAGATGATCGATCGACCCGGAAAGGGCATGCTTTGCTTCGCGCCTACGTTCTTTGGAGGCGGGGGCTGGGGCTGGGGGCCGGGGCGGATCATGGCCCTGGCCCTGGCCGGGTCGCGAAAAGTAGAAACCGGGTCCGATCTGGAAGAGCGCGGCGGCGGCGAGCACTGAGCAGCGGGAGGTTTCCAAGGCTGCGGCGGCGTGGCGTCTCCGGCCTTTGTCTCCCTCCACGGCCTGACGGCTACAATGTCCAATCTCCTGGCGCGCGGACACCATCATCACCGTGGCTCGCGTCGATCCAACGAGTTGGTCGCTTGGTCTGGGCTGGGGCAGGCTACAGATGCCGCGCCGTTCTCGTGGACGCCGCGTGCGCAGCCTGCGGGCGGGGTGGCACCGCGAAAGCTGCCGCCTGCCGTGTGGATTCCAGCAGCGGGGAGCCAGCCGGGCGTACGCGAAAACGACGCCCGGCGTTATGGCGCGAGAGCTGCGTATGGTGCGGAGGAAACTGACGGGAAATTAGCCGGAGAGCGATGGAGGGTTACTGTGAGCCGGGACGATCTTTGTGACGAACTGGTCTGGTGAACAACGGTGTGCCGCCCTCTACGTACGAACCCAATTCTTGTGCGAGCATGACGTGACGTGACACGACGATGAGACGATCCCATGTATAACGTGGGGGGAACGGCCCTTAATCAATGCGGTTTCCACGTACGCCACACACGCCCCGTATCGTAGTAGTCGTGCCGGCCATCGTGTTGCGGCCATCAAGCGCAATGACACGCGCGCGCGGGCGCCCGTTCCAGGCTCTCGCATCTCGGTTCAATTCGGTTCACTATTGATGCCCCATGCCCGCTGCTGCCAGGGACAGGGATAACCGTACCTACCGCTACCGGGCAAGCAGACCATCCTACCACACACTTGATCGAAGCAGCTAAAATTGACGGCGGTGCTGCTTCAAAATTAATTACTGCATGTGTTTCTATATATGTGTATATGGTGATTGTGGCAGCATACATAATCACCGTCGTCCATGGATTTCAGTCCAGCTTCGGCGCCCCTGCTCGCTGCATAGGTAGGAAAGAAAGATACTGCATGAGAAGACCGAGTATTTAATTTAGCTAGAGCCATACACCGCCCGTACAACGCATTTTAGGCACGGCGAGCTGATGGATAAGTAAGCAACATTATTACTCCATAAGCATATGTTTCTAGGACCACAGCAGGGCCGTTGGTAGCTGGACTAATAATGTCAAACTGCGGGCTCTAGTCATGATATTGGAGGGCGCTTTGCTCGACCCCTTTCCGCTTTGGGATTACACTTAAACACTTTGCACAGCGGGGCAAAAGCAGCTGCCGTCTGCCGCGGTCAAAGAAAGGTGACATGCATGCGTCACCATGATTGAGGCATGAAGCGACGTGCGGCGAGTAATCATGCATGGGCTCGCTCGGCCCCCAGCCCATGATTCTGCGCCCTGCGAATCGAACGCGAGCCGGACAAAATTACCGTGCCCTCTTCCTCACCCCGTAGCCTTTCGTGCGCCATCGAAGGCCTAGTGGTACTGGAAAGGTTGCCTTTTGGGGGGAAGAGGAAGCGTAGCATCAGCCATCAGGCAGGGTGGGTGAGAAGCGGTTGGGTCAGGTGAAAGATGGGCTCAAAATGAACCAGTACACGGTCCTGTCCGCGTACTGCTCGCTCAGCAGATCAGCATTCTGAGAAGACAAGGAACATGGGGTAATTGTTGGCTGGCTACTTCCCTAGGTCAGCTGTTTGATCAAATCCTACCAGAACGCTAGGCAGACAGGCAGGCACGAGTAATATATTGACACGACCACGCGCAAAGCCAGCCAACAGAAAACGATAATTGCTTCGTGTCAAGGTCATCGAAAACGTAGCCGCAACTCGACCTACGAACCGTTACGCCTGACATTAGCAGAAGCGTCATAAGAGGTTTGTATGTATAGACAAAACAATAAATCACCGGTATTTTAGATCATCGTCCACGCCATCCGCGAGCATGGGAAACAAGCCAGAGGGACAGATTCGGTGGCTACAACAAAGCGACAACCTTCAACCTGACAGGCCAAAGGTTGGTCAGCTTGAGGGCAACCGAAGTTACCGAACGGGCCCAACACCACCTGTAAATGCTGCATATAGGCATCTGATGCAGCGACAAAATCTGGTGACAACATCGACAACCACCAGGGCACAAGGAAACGAAATAAGGGCATATTAACACGTGACGACGTAACTCAAGAGAACAAATGACCTGAAACTACTTTCCGAGATTGTTTCCACATTACCGACCAACCATATGCAGGTCACTGCAGTGGCAAAATAACTCACAGATGGGGGGCAACGGTGACGTAATAACAGGCTAAGTTAGTTCTATGATAACAAAATGGCTCCCCTCCCTCACTCCGCAACCAAAACAGTCAACGAGCTAGGCGTTTGCACCCAGCTCAACCCTCCCAGGATGCCCATGCCCACCTCCCTGAGCACCTCCACCCTGGTTGTTGTAGTACGCGTTGCCACCACCCGAGCGACCACCCCGGCCTCTGTTGTAGTTCCGTGGCTGGTAATATCCAGACTCATAGTAGTACCCGCCGCCCCCGCCACGGCCATTCTGGTATCCACTGCCACGTCCGTTCTGGTACACTCCACCTCTGCCTCCGCGCCCTCCACGGCTATTTGGATAGCCCCTCCTGCCGCCACCACGACCACCACCACGCTGGTTCTGGTAAGATCGCCGCTGGATGAATTGTTGGTCTTTTTGTTCCTGATCCTCCACATCAGCATCAAATCTCTCCTGCTCTGCCTCAGCTGAAGGAACTTCATCAGTTGAGTTCACCAGGCCTTCATCATCCTGAAATTACACAGTACAATAAGGAAACATTCAAGCCAGAAAATTATTCACCAGCACATTAGTTTTCGTAAAAGAAATATCACATGTTGAGCATCGACAGCAGGAGCCCCCTGATGATCACTGTAGATTTCTGTAGCCTGAGAATCTTCCTTCTCATCCTATTAAGGAATACAAACATCAGTAAAATTAAATACAAAAGCCAGGGCTGACAAAGACCACTAACAGACCAAAAGAAATGTTAACACACAATATTTTATCACAAAAGTATGAATGGCAGGGCCAGCCTGCCATAAAAAAAGAAAAACATGTTCATAAGAAAAGAAGGAAGACATTTCTAACCAAGATGCATGAGAATTAGTAAAAAGATTTAACTATAAACAAATATATATTTGTGAAAAGGCAGGCTAACAAGAAAACACAATCTTCCTAAAAAGAAGACACCGCCTAAACAAAAGAAAATAAATCTAACACAAACCTATGTGTTTATGATAAAGACAGGTGAATCTGTAATAAATAAATTAAACACAAATCCCTCTCATATACAGAAATAAATCATAAAAAAAATATCTGACTGAATGAAGACATCCACTTTACTATTAGTATTTAATCTTCGCTGTTCGTTGTGTCTAAACAGAAATAAGAATGTGCACAATGTCAAGGGAGGCAAGATATATTCTAATTTTATAATATTTTGTAGACTATACACATCTGAGAAAGGTTTATATAGTTTCTATTGAGCAATCAGTGCTGGTAGTGTGAAGATGTGCGAATGCGAGCTATAACATCAAAACCTACCAAACAAATGTGTATCACTTAAGCTCAACTTTTATGTTCAATTTAAGAAAAAACAAAACTTTTAAAAATCTAAAACTAGCATAACTAATAAACAACTCATGTTTCTTTTTGTCAAGGAAAAAACGCTAACATTTCTCTCGCAGCACAGTATTCTCACAATAACAACTCCAGAGCAATTCAAAAGATATTGTGAGACAGAGGGGTACAAATCTACCACAGCAACCAGCAAGGAAAATTCCAAGTTAGTTTTCTGTGTGTAATGATCATACTAATAGATCTATTTTACAGTCACATCAAATTGAATTTATCCTACTGCAGAACAATTAGAAAGAATAATTTTAACACATTTCACTTTTATTTTCATCATTCAGGCCATGTTCAGATAGCAACTAAAGAGCATTACTCTCAAATAGACACATTTCACTAAATAACCGCCCAGAAGAATTAAGTCATAAGGTATTGCATACTACAAGTGAATCAATAAAATGCCCTTTCCAGCCAATAGGGTTCAGTCACCTAACTAAGTCACCAAAAGCTCAGGCCTAACTATGTTGACATATGGACAAGGTTCATTCTACTGTTAAGTATGAACCTATAATTTTCATTTCACGAGAAGGTCAACTTCCAGATAGATGTCAAAACTGATTGTGGCATCCAGTCTAAAAAGTTTTGCTAATATGTGACTTCATCTATTGTTACAGTGAGTGCAGCATATTTCATAACTGAGTATATGAATACCTACTGGCTACTGTATTACAAGTTGATGCTACCTATTGGCAAGAAAAGCATTTCCTATTTCTTTTTTGTCCATTCTGTTAGAGCAAACAAAAATGATAGGTCCTAATCAAAATGATACAGTATGTTTGATAACAGTCTGGTTTGTTGAACTAACATCAAGTTTCATACCACATCCAGGGGGCTGTTCGCTTGCTTGCGTGGCTTGGAGAGGAAAGCCCAGGCATCAAGATCCAACCCCAGACGCTCAAAATCAAACATCTGGGGGTGCTGCCTGGTCTGGGCTAGAATTCCAAGTCAGCAAGCAAACAAGCCCTTATAATGGAGGAGACGGCAAGTTGTGTTTTATGAACAAACAAACATGAGCTCTAAATTCTGTAACTTCCAGGAACACAGTTAACACACGGATGGTCATCCAATTAAATTTTTGAATAGTCAGTATTCTATACAATTGTAGTGTGTAGTTAAAAAGAGTTTTTTTATAAACCTGTCTGTCTCAGTTCAATGTCAGTGCTACCTACTCCTACGGCAAAAAAGGCCAATACATATGAATTTCCAGGAATGAATAGGAGGATCAACTATAAAACAATTTTGGTAGTGTGACTTAACAGAGCAAATTATTTTACAAAAAACATGTTTCTAATCGTACGAAACACTGCTACTATCGAAAATGAGCAGTTCTGGCTCTCATTAATAGTTTCCCTGTCAGCATGGCAATCCAAAATAATGTCTAAAGCAACATGATACCAACAACTAGGTGACAAAATTTCATTGTCATAATGTCTTAGTATAATATTTATTTTGCCACGGAAATAAAAAAAGTCAAATTATCACAAATGCACTACTATCCAGAATAGAGATACTCACATAAACGTTGTAAACTAAAATCTAATTCATTTTCCTAATAAGCTCTGGATATTAAATATCACATCTTTCAGCTCAAATATTAACATCTTTACAACACAAAGGTCTTGTGGCTTTACAATATTCAGGGCCTGTTTGGAACGCAGGAATTTCACAGGAATAGTACAGGAATTTCACAGGAATCAGTTCAATTTCACAGGAAAAACGCAGGAATGGAGGAAAAATCCTCCATTCCAAACAGGCCCTCACATATGTATAACAATACGAACCAGCATCAGAGATGAAGTTTAAATGATAAAACGGACAATAACAGGAGTTATCAGTGGGAACACTGAAAATCATAAAACCAAATTTGATAGAACAAATCATAAGTTCATAACATGTTCTGTTTACAAGACAATGTAAAAGGCACAATTTCATGCCACTGGAACGAAACAAAAGTAGCATCAAGGCATTAAAGATTTAGCTGAGTGTTATGAATTTATGATCCACAAAACAAGTGAACTATTTATTAGATTAAACCAGATAAAGCATACAACAATACTAGTACATCAAGGGGCAGAATGAAGCACATTGCCCATTTCAATATGGTTACAAGGTTGCACGGAGTGCATGAGGTGTGCCTGACCCATGCTAACACCACGATAGCCCCCTAAGTACACACTAAGAGTCTAATTAAAGGATGGCTCATGGATGTAAACATAACCCATTGTTAAAGATCTAGACAACAATACTAGATTATTAGCTGTAAAATAGACAAACAACTAAATTAAATTTATCCTTCAAGATAGAATATATCCGTTTCAAACAAATAAGCTAATACACCATTCACAGATTATTAGACAATGCACCCAAGTTAGCATATATCTGTACTTTCATCTCGAATGTATATGTACCGCCTAATTTGAGCACTAAGTATACATAATATTGATTTAACAATTGACACTCTTGGAAGGGTTGGATGAAAAGCTCATTGAGGTGGCGAGGTGCCGCATTTCAAAACTGTTGCCATCACATTCTTTTTCTTTGAAAAAAAATTAGTTGATTCTGGATGGAAGTTGATTCTAGCTCACTTGTTAGGCTCAGTTTGAAGGTCTCAAATGATACAAGAGACTGTAGTAAACAACAATAAATCATTTTGAAGAAAGCTTGGGCAAAAATTAAAAAAAAAAATGATTTCGCTCATTATCCACCATACTCTTGGATTCAAACAAACAAATAGAAATGATTTCAGAACATCTAAGCCATCTAGAATCATTAACTAACAAATACACTTACACACCTAGCACAAAATCATAGTTTTGAACTAAGCAGTATAATGTTAGCTACTACCACGGAACATATCAATTAAAAGTTCACTAGCTAACAAAATCATAGACATCATTCTTTCAGAAGGCATAGCTTCTCAAGTCTCAACTACCCAAATGTGATATACAAAAGTGTATTTGTATGTCAAAATGGTACTCAGCACATGAAAATATAAATAAGACTTTACAAAACCATCTTCAAGGTTTTTCCCAAGCAAAAATAATATAATTTCCTTCCAATATATTACCATTTCCAAACATCATAGCAATATAATGTTTGGAAGTATCTTCATGTAATGTTTTTGACAACCTAAACCAAGATACTAAGAACTGTTACTAGATTACTAATCTTAGATATAGACATTCGTGACAGAAAGACATAATCTACAAGCAGCAGCCAGCAGTAATTATATTGTACGTTAGACCAATCATCAATCCACATCCAGCATTTGGATTTGACAAACCAAAATTTGATCAAAGCAAAAGACATTAGTAAATATGATTTCAGTATTTCACCTTGTGTTCTTCAACAGCCAGGCTCTCCTCAACCGCTTCCGGTGCCTGAGGCGACACAACCATGCTCTCCTGTGCCTGCGCACCTCCAGCTCCATAGCTTTCCGCTGCAGCAGCCAAAGCCTCTGTTGCCCCAATTTCTGTCCGTGCTGTGTAATAGTCCGATGACATGATCTTGTCCAGCTTTGCCCTCACACCAGCATCTGCAATCAAAAGGAAATACAGATTAAGAGCAAGTCAGCTTCTATACTACCATCTCAAATCAATCAAGGGCGAGTCTTTTAGAAAAACCAACATGTGATGGTGGAGTCAGGGTGGATGGGCTGATCTGCGCGGCGGAGCCAGAGGCTGGCGTGGTGGGCACAAGCCTGGAGTGCGTCCCGGTGGGAGACCCCAGCCGCAGTAGCAGGGCGCGACGCGGCGAGGGAGGCAAGGGCAGAAACCGCGTCTAGATCGGTCTCTACAAGCAGCTCTGCATTATCGTCCGTGACGTAGTCATAGGTGAGGCAGCAGTCCCGCTCGTGCGTGCGCGCGACCATCGTGGTGACGAACTCGGTATGCTGCTTGACGTCGAAAAGGGAACCGAAGTAGACGAGCGCGATGAGGTCCTGGACCGACGAATCTGAGTCGGAGGAGGAAGCGGCAGCAGCAGCGGGGGCGGGGGCGGGGGCGGGGGCGGGGGCGGGGGCGGGGTGGGAGGAGAGCTCCTCCGCGAGAGCAGAGGCGAGCGGAGCGCGGAGGCGCTCGAGCTCATCGATAAGGGCGGCGACGACGGGCTTGGAGCGGAGCACCTCCTCCTGCTCGTGGTTGAGCGTCTTGCCGGCGGCGACCGACTCCTCCATCAGCGTGATGCGGTTGTACTTCTTCCGCAGCGCCCGGAGGCGCTTCGAGACGACGCTGAGCACCGGGCCATCGGTGGCCTCGGCCGCCGTCGCCGCGGCAGCGGCAGAGGAGGCGGTGGGAGCGGAGGAGGACGAGGCGGCGGGGGAGGTGGCCATGGCGATTGGCTAGGGTTTTAGGGGCGATTTGGGGGCTCGGGAATCGGAGCGGCGAGGGGGAGGCGAGGAATGGAGGCGTCGGCGCGTCGGATTTATGGGACAGGGAAGGAGACGAGACAGTAGGGCAATCGGGAGATCGGGTGGGCGGGGTTGTCGTGCACGAATCCTGAAGCAGCTCGTTAGAAAAAGAGGGATAGGGTGTGTTTAGATCCTGAAAACTGGCACTGTTCTGAACTGAAAAGCACTGTAGTATTTTTCGTTTTTTTGTGGTAAAAATTGTCTTTCTATGGTCTAACTAAGCTCAAAAGATTCGTCTCGCAAAGTACATCTAAACTGTGCAATTATTTTTTTATTTCATCTACATTTAGTACTCTATGCATGTGTCGGTATTTTGATGTGATGGGGAATCTTCTTTTTGCATAGTAGAATTTGGAAGAAACTTTTTGGATCTAAATAGGGCCATAGTTAAAATTCTAATTGTGTTGGTACCCTTGTTTTTTCTATATTTTCTCCTAGATAAGTTGTGGGACCCACGCAAGCATCATCAAAGTAGCAAGGGTTTGCTTGGTTGAGATCCAATGTGAAGACAAAATCAAGTCATGCTAAAATCAGGACCACAGATCTAGATCTGCATTTGGTTTAGAGTAAAAAAAATGTGGCGGCCAATACTTTTTTCCATATTTTGAATTTCAATAAGTCCCTAGTGTCTTGCCATAGTTTTGGCTACAAGCATCAATTCACCAAATATATTCGGATGTATCCAGGGACGAATTATATATAGGCCTAAAAGCAATAAAAACAGTGGAAGAAAAAGAGACCTTCACAGTTTGGAGTGGACCTTCACACACCACATTCGCCCTCAAAACCAAACAGTTAGTTCATTTCTAACTCAAATCTAAAACTATTCATTGAACTCTACCAGTTTTAGGCCTTTTTCAACATTTTCCAATTCTTGCCAACCTGTTCAGTGGGGCTAATGTGAGGGGTACAGATGTTTTTGTTGGGTAAAAATAGTACTGCAAAAACTCGCTTTTTCATAGTGTAGAAGATTCAGGTAAGCCGACTTGCCACCCTTTCTCCACCGTTGATAGCTTTACTGAGGTGCATATCCAACTAGTAAATTTTTCCTGTCACTTTCTGCTTAAGCCACCAAAGCACTTGGCAAGCAAATATTAAATGCCACCAAACCACTACCACTGTTTCTCTTGAGTACCATGACTAACAATGAGGCTATTCTCACTTGAAAGTTCATCCAACCGTCTATATTTGAAACTTCTCTCTATGTATTATACAGTGCGTGCGCAGTGTAAAACAATGTTTTGAGCGTTATTTTGAGCACCGCTGATGAGAGCAGCCTGAGTAGGAGTCTTCTCATCTTGTAAAGTGTAGCTACACTTGGAGTATGGTTGATTCAAAATTAATTATGATAAATTAAAACAGAAAGTTTTTTATTTTTAACAAGATATAATGTATTTGAATACTCTATAATAATTGGAAAGGGAGCCAGGGAGGGAATATTTCTTTGGAAAAAACGACAGGAGGTGCTCTCATCCTTGGAACTGGACTGCGGCAACACCCGACGCGCGTCCAACCATCCAACAGACGAGCTGTTCTGTTCACAGCTGCGAAGAGAAGCGAGCAATCCCACTCCCTCGTCTCCCTCCTCGCGGCGGCCTCCTCCTAGCCCAGTAGCCCTCCTACTCATCCTCCACTTCCCCCCAGCCGTCGACATGTCGGAGCACCTCGCGCTCCGGAGCTCCGTGGGCAGCCGCAGCTCAACGCTGCCATCTCACCACCAGCGCCTCCCGCCGTCACCGGACCCGCTTTCCTCCGTCTGGATTCGCCGTCTCCACCTTACCCCCAGCCCCGCGCCTCCGCCACCGCCGCGGCCCCCGCCCCTGCCCCGCCGCGCGCCTCCACCTTCTCACCAGGACGCCGTCTCCACGGACGAGTCCCGCACGCCCCCGCCGCCCCCGCCGCGCAGCGCCGGGTTCGGCCCTTTCCGCTGTAGCCCGCGCCCGTTACGGGGCGCGCCTGTCGGCACGTGGGATGCCGCGGCGGCCTACGCTGGTGGTAGTAGTGCCGTAAGTGGCGGCGGCCCACCGATGCTATCGCCGTTCTTCCGTCTCCCGGCGCCGCAGCCACAGCCACCACCGCCGGTGACGCCGATCGAGGATTTTAGGGAGATCGCGCACGTGAGGCCGCTGATCGGGCTCGGAAGCCACATCGGCAGCAGCGGGTTTCCTGCGTTGTCGCCGCCGATTGTCGGCGGCGTTCACCCCCACGCTACCTGGCTTGCGGCCAGAGCTGCAGGTATATAATTGATTCTGGCTCCTTTGCACCTCTGTCCTCGATGCGTACAACCATTTAAGTACATTTAACTTCAGATACCGAAGTTGCAGTTTCTTCTGTTTGTTCACCCACAAATTTCTGCTACGTGGATCTGACTTATACTAATCTGAAGCTACTGGTTAAGGCCTAAGGCCTTGTTCGGTTAGGAGAAAATCCAAGGGGATTTAATCCCTTGCAATTCAAATTTTACTAGCAAGGGATTAAATCCCCTCCAAAACCAGACCAGCCGAACAAGGCCAAATGTTTTGAGTCACCTAGAATTCTAGAAATATAAACCCTGTTTCACGGCGTGGGATAGCCAGCCATGTACTCGCTTTTAACTGAAACTGGGAACTAACAACGAGCGCCTATTGCAGTTTTGCACATTGATTTCAAGGAAGGAAAATGTAGTTCCAATACCTGTAGATGCACTTTATTTGCAATTAAAGTGCATTTACATATTATTTAGCAAACTTTCAATCATACTTTTTGTTTATATTCTTTTAAACTGTCTACAGATCCTTGTCACTGGCTTCCTTACCACCTTGTGGGCTGTGGCCAGTGAATTTGTCAGGTGCATAACCATCTGTAGGGATTCCTGTTTCTAAGTTAATGGATGCTTGACACTACTATGGGAGCTTTCTTTTTCGTGACAATGGTACTGTTTTATTTTTTGTGTTCACTGTTAATGTAGTGAGTTAGTGACTAGCGAGACTACATGTATTCATTTCTTCATGTGACCCTTGAGAATTCTTGAGCTTTTCTCTAGATAACTTCTCATGTTTATATAGAGATATATAGATGTACTGGGTACGAGATAAAGTAGACCTAATAACTTGCAACAAAATCCACTAAGAAAGTTGCACATTATTTTCACTGTTTTATCCAGATAGAACCTTGGAGAGCACCGCATCAAATGTTGATTTCCCACTGGATATTAATAACCCTGTAATGACGAAATTTCTATTTGTTCAGGTGCTGCTTATCCTAGCCATGCTTTGGACATGGTTCCCATAAGAACACTTAATGTAAGATTTTGAACTTCATTTCTTGCATTACGTGGCGACATGTATTTTTATGGGCGCTGTGGATTCATTATTTGTAGATTGCCATGTGTAATCCCATAACAAAAAACATAAATAACCTCCATTGTCTTTTTGAGCCTGAATACTTACAAGAACTTGTGTAATCAGTCTAACAAAAAATGCGAGAAAGATCTTGGCACATAATGTTTTATGTTCTAGATGACCAGTTTTGGTACAAGAATGGTTTTGAATTCTGATTGCTAGTATAGTACCAAAATAGTAATTCGTTTTAAGTTATATATAGCTTATTACTCCTTGGTCCTTCCATTTTTTCAGTCAGATCTTGCTTATCTCTAGCTAGCGATCAACAGCCAATACTTCTAAAGGTCTGATCCATAACGTAGGTAAAGCGTGCTAGTAAAGCAACTATTGTTGATGGTCCTAACTTAAACCATCGTACTGTAGTTTCTGATCGTTGTTACATATAAATTCATATAGAGGGTATCATAGCAAGGTATCTGGTTCATTAGTATAACTGGCTTGCTTGGATAGGGAGGGTCTTTTGGTATCCAAATAACAACATTGTACTGCTGAGACTGAAGAACTGATAAAGAAACCTAGCTTTAAGGAACTATTACTTCGGTCCCAATTGCAAGGGTTTGGGGGTTTCAAATAGATTCATGCATACATGACTGTGTGTATGTGTTTCATATAAGTAGATTCATCAATAAGGAGGGGGAGCCAAAACCCGTTATAATTTGGAACAGATGGAGTAACTGTTAACATGACATCATTTCCTTCGCTAAATATTGTCTCACCATTTCTTGCAGGATCTGCATGATAGACAGCATGGTGTGATACAAGTACAGTCAAATCTCGCAAGGCATGATCCTGGCTCTAGCAGCCAACATGATGAACCTTTCTCATATTGGAACATGGGGAGGTTTCGGAGAAACACCACAACTTCATCAATCACACCTACCAGTGTTTCGTCTGCCAATTTCGGCATGAAGAGGAATGCCGATTCAAATAATTTTCTCCCTTTGAAGTTCAGGAAACTAAGCAGGGCTATTTAGAGCTCACTCAAATATCTGGTCGATGTCTTTTTGTGAAACGCGTAAGAAGCATCGGGAATATGCTGTTAGCTGGAACAGCGTCTAGTAATGCTTCACCAAGTTAGAGCGTGAGAAGGCTAGAGATGGACGTATTTGGTGGCAACCGGTGTAAATTGTAATTTTGCCCCGAAGCGTTGGCTGTGGCATCCTTTGAGCCACTGGCCTGCATGTTGGTATAACTTAGTCCGATATGTAGAGAAATGCTATGCGCGAAGTTTCCTCTATGGCCTGTATATTTCAAAAGATAGACTTAAACATGTACTTTTGGTTCCAAAGCATTGTGTGTTTTTTTTTTGGTTGCCCTCGGGCCATGTCTATTTAAAGTTGAGTGTTTAAATATTTTTAATCTGTTGTTGCATGGACCCATCTACAACTAATATATCGGTGTACCTTGGAAGGCGAAAATTGACTTTTAATTGATTGGAGATTAACTCCGCTACTACGACAAGACGTTGGCTGGTTGGAGCCCTGAAGGAAAAATGTTTGACTACAAATCGTTAACTCGAGCTGTCTCGGTCACTATGTTGACATCCAGTCAGTTGCTGGGAGACAAGAACAATCAACCTTGCCCTCTGTTTTCGCGGAACAGGTTGTTCCTATGTGTTTCGCTGTCTGAGATCGCTGTCAATCTTCTGTGTAAGAATCTTTCGACCTTATCCATGTTACTCCGGGATTATTTTTCGAGAGAATCTCACTTCTGTTGGAGTGTATCGTTCTAAAATTCTAAATAAATCACACGGTTGAAGTTCAAGTAAAGTTTTGGAGCACTATATTATATTTGATTAATTATAGAAGTTAGGGGTTGTTTGGTTTGAAGGAGGTTAAGATAATTAAATTCCTAACAAATTAAATCTTTTTAATTTTATCTAATCCTGTTCGTTTCGAGCCTAAAACGAACAAGACCTGACAAGAAATGTAAAGAAAGGCTACGTGCTATAACTTTGAATGGGTCTAATTTTAGTCCTTACGTTGAATGCACCAGTTTTTATACACTCTCTATTTTGCGTAGTCTGACACCTCGTTTCTTGTGCCTTCACAATATGCATATGCAAGATCTTTTAGATTCTCTAATCGATCGTCTAAAATACATATACACACTATGTACGCAATATGTTGCACTGTCTTAAACCCCAAGCAAGCAGAACATGCTGACGTGCACCAGCTTTTTATATATTTGATTCATAATGACCTATTCTATATTGCTAAACGTGCCTAGCGAGCGGATGATTTTTTTTTTTTTGAGGAACACATTACAAACGCACACATTCACACACACGCATATTCACCCCTACGCACAAATCTTATCCCTATAAGCACCTCCGAAAAACTAGATCGACATATCTTGAGATTGATGAAGTCACCATGGTTACCTCGCTGTCGACAAAAACGTCCCCTACCACTTAATGTACAAAACCGTTAAATTTTGAATTAATTTGCTCTCAACGGGAGTCAAACCCAGGACCTCTCTGTTGTCGCTCAAATTGCTATAACCACTAGACTACAGACCCTTTGGCCCCAATGAGCGGATGATGACAAGCCCATGCACACTAAGAAGTGATGTCCTCGTCTACGAAGTCTTTAGTTCGAGGGATAATTTCATCTAGAACCAATGGATTCATCTCGAAAATTTAATAGAATGAACCTATTACTAATTGTTAAGATAACCATGAGCTTGGTAAGTGGTGATGAATTAACCCGTTTCATCCTAACCCAACAAAAAGCACACCATTTTCTAAATCACAAATCAAACACTATGGCTTTACGGGGAATGAGCCAAAACTTCATCTCTCAATTCTGTAGTGTAGCGAGCTATCAGACCACGTATTCAATATCTATATCCAACCGAGATATAAATTTCCACCGAATTTTTTTTTCCATGAACATTTGGAATTTGCACATACTGATGAAGACTTGACTGCTGCAAGCCCACAACTCGAATGATGAAATTAATCAAAACAAAAGGGTCACAATTATGTCCTAGGGTGCAAGCAAAACAAGGAATGCACACTCATCCAATTCACCAAAAGAACTGCATCAAATTTGTACATCTGCAAATTGAAGGAATTGAGCAGGAAGTGCTTCATTTGATAGGCATGCCCACTTGATATAGAAAACATTTACTTCCTGCAGATCCCTGCCTACTTGTAACCTTCATTTTGTATACAAGTGTGAGAATTTGAACCGACTTAACATTCAATAATCTGATCTGTTTTAGTCATCGATCAATGCTTGTATAACACATGAAGGTTATGTTGAATAGTTACCGAGAGATGTACTTTGGAACAAATACCAAAACTCTTGCCGACAAAATCACAAAAAGATTGCAATTTCTCCAGGGATAGGGATGGGGAGCTAGATAGGTGTACCAACAAATGAAACAACCAGGATATTGGACGAAAATCCAAGCGGCACAATGCAGTAAATTCACCCCCAGAACCTGCTTAGAAGACCCTTCTTTTCTTTCTTCATTCGGTTTTCAAGGTTTGGAAACTCAACCGCGTTGTATGCCATATCGAGCACAATTGGATTGCATGGGACCGCTTGGAAGGGAGGTGGGAATTGCACGATGCGACATGGAGCTTTGGTGTTTGCCTCACCAATCGCTGACTCATAGCTCTCTAGCATATCAAGAAGATACTTGCTTTCCTGCAAAAATGCCAGTATATCATCAGTGTATGTCATAAAAAATGAGTAGAGCTGTGCAAGGTATCATAAAGGAGCAGCCCAGGTCATGAGTTCCCGCTTGCGCGGGTACAGGGAAGGGTCAGACCCACTTTGGGGTCTATTGTGCACAGTTTTTCCCTGCATTTCTTGTAAGAGGTTGTTTCCACGACTTGAACCCGTAACCTCCTGGTCACTAGGCAACATCTTTACCACTGCGCAAGGTATCATAGTCGAGGAAAAAAAAATACAAAATCACGAAGTGGCAACTTGTCAACTTAACCGCTTCTTGATAACATTAAACATAGGCCAAGTATCAGTTACAGGCAGCCAAGCATATCAGGTCACCAATTAGCAGCCTGAGGAACATAGGCCGAGCATACAGTTTAATTCATGCTTTACCCAAATATATAATTGTGTAGACTAATACTTCTGCGATATTTACTTGAGGAATGCAATTTATATACATGAGCTGGTTGCAGGTCCCCAAAGGCCCTTATCACCCTTACTATTTAAAAATCAAAACAGCAACATCAACGTCTCAGTCATCCGGTCATTCTCTTCGTTTGCCATCGTAGAACAAACGATATAAACATTGAAAGTGACTAGGTGCAAACCTATATCATAATGGCATCATACCAATAATGCTGCAAACCTTAACCATACTCGCATGGGCGGTTTCATAAGTAAAACATACCTTTGTTTTATCGTCAGCAAGTGACATAGTTGAGACTCCTTTAGAAAGTTTTGAAGGAACATTTTCCGCCTCCATAATACCTGTTGCATGTTCTATGCAGCTATTTGATCTACAGTTGTCAGATAGAGACTTCAAATCTTGGATTATAGCCTGTGAAAAATGAGCACACATTAGAATTAAGCACCTTTCTTCTGTAAAAAACCAAGATTTTTACAACACCAACAAAGTCATCCAAATTTCTTCAACTTAGAGATGACCATAAACTATGTTATTAGATTAACCAGCCTACGAATAAAAGTCCTTGTATCTATTGTCGTTATTTACGTTAATAGTCCTCAAGATCCAAAGCAACATGCGAGTAAAAATTTTGCAAGCCATTGGTTCAGGTCAAACCTTGTCAGCATTGTGTGCAAACTGTTGCAGTGCAGAATCAGCAAGAGTACGCGCATGACAGAACAATGCATATGCTTCAGCCCTTTTGCCAGCTGAACTATAAGACTTTGCCAAAAAGAAACATCTGCACAATTTTTCAGAGTGAAACTTCAAACTTATAAGGATAATCCACCCATGCATGAGATGTAAGTTTTCTAGGGTACCAACTGAAATCTTGCTAACCATCAGAAAGATTTAAGCAAATGAAGTAAATTTACTAGCTATGCAAGTGGCCTGGATTGAGCTTTTATTTAACCTGTCACTTAATTTGTGTCTTGGTATATGCATAATTGATGCAAATGGCAAGCGAGACACAATGTAAAATTTATTTAAAAGGGTGGAAAATAAAATAGATCACGAACAGATCTATCACGAAAGGAGGCAATGACGCAAAGAAAGCAAATCTTAAAGAACACTTGGATACAGTGTTACAGACCTTTCAGCTCGGAAAAACAAGCCTTTCAGCTCATACTCATGAATAAAGGAATTCTCTTCTTCATTTTTGTTTCTTCCAGAGCTAACTAGATCTGTCAAGTCCGTGGTATTCTGCAAAAAGGCAGATTCAAATAAGCTAAAGTACACAAGTCTAGTAAAGAAATGATAAACATCTAAGAAAATGATGTGATAGAAAATAAATTACCTGAATAAGCAGATCATAGAGCCGAACAAGTTCTTCAGGCTTTGTGATTCTCTCATTTTTCTCATCTCGGTGCTTTGTAAATTTACTTTTAGCAATGCTAACAAGCAACTGGTTACGCTCTATAGTCCTCAATCCTAAAACAGCACTAACAGCCTTGTCAAGACCATTCAAGTCGTCTCTTATATCCTCAGCATTGCCAGCAGAAACCTACAATTGGAAAATAAGTTAGAATACAAATGGTAACAGTTGTATAACATCTCTAGTATGTTGGCCCATACCACATACATCCAGCAAAAAAAAAAAAGAATTGCGTACCAGGTCACTGCGGATGCAGCTCCGAGCATCATGATATGCAGAAAATATTTTGTCAAAAATGGCAAGCTTTTTGTCAGCCGCAACTGATTCTGTGGCCGCACCATTTAAGTCTCTCTCAAGCTGCTGAGCTGATCATACCACTCGATTAAAGCAAGGTCCATGAGTCCACAAACATGAAACCAAACAAATGCAGCAAGAAAATGGCTCAACAAAGGATTTTAATCAGTCATCTATCATGGACATGAATTATCTACTATCTCAGTCAAAATTAAAGGGCGGTTATTATGGTAGTTCTGCGCAACGTAGCTCCTAGAATTAAAAATGAGATAGTAACTATATACCTTTCAAAATGGAGACACGGGTCTTTGCGTTTGTAATTGGAAATCTGCGACCAAGCCAGTTAAACTCGGTCATGGAAGCTGCCTGCTGTGATCTTGTCTCAGACAATACAGCCTGAAAGATTTTCAAAATACATCTATTATACTATATAGGAAGAAAAATGTGTCTACGGCAGGCCAAAAACTATAAGCAAACAAGCCGGTGTCAAATTTTATAATCTTGAAATAGTCCAAGATCCAGAAAAAATAAAGATATAGCGATGGTGTGCCAATCATGAAATCAGATGGCAGGATGAATGTACTACTAAATATAGCATTTTTTTTATTTCACAACTGTACTATTGTGTAGAATTGCATAGCAGACAAATACTAGGTAGCACTACATTGAAGAGGAAAAAGAAAGATCCCAAAACCTCTCTATCACTGCCTTGAGTGTAGCATTGAAGTTTCTTTTTAATTTCTCATAGCAAGAACATTAGCGTGTCCAATATCTTAATCTAAATAGACATAGAATAGAATTTCAAGATGCATCATGATTGAGATCCCCAGAAGTTCAAACAAAATATCAACATGCCAGGATTGTGATGCCTTCATCGCAAAAGATAAGAGTAATCTCCGGCCAGTAAATTAGATGCCAACACTCCACATGTGCAGCTGCGTGCAATACTGAAAGTAAAACATAATTGACAGTAACGCAACAATTTGAAATACAAGACATTGCAACTATCAAATATGATATCTATGCATGACCAACAGAAACAAAGAAATTCCAAAGTGAATAAAATGTAACAGAATACTATCCTGCTCATCTGACATTAAATTGCATGGCCTGAGAAAACCCACAAGTTCAAACATGTAGTTAAAACCCTAACAGAATACTCCTATCAATCTAATGTCAGATGAGCAGTAAGAAAAGAAAATACCTCCATCTTTGCCTTGAGAAGATCATTAGCAGTATCCAGGAGTTCATGTGCTTGTAAAGATGATCCACCTAGTTTGTGTGAACAGAAATCAATCATAGGCTCCACTTCTTCGATGCGCTGACGGCATAAAAGTTGATTTTCTATACTGCCATACTTCCCAAGCTCCTCATATATAGCCCTATGGAGAATCAATAGTATCTCAGTTTATCAAAGAATTCACCCTAACTACTCATTCAAAAAGTAACAATAATAAAAAAAAGATATACACAAGAAGGAAAGGCAGACTAGATACTAAATTCTGAACAAACAAGAAACAAGCCCAAGTTAACAAACCTCGTGTTCTTGAAATTTATCATTGCGGCCTCTATGTTCTTGTCTTGCTCAAAAAACAAAGCGCCTTTCATATATGAAGCATATGCCTGTAAAAAAATATATTTTGAGTGAAAACATTTCAGGTTGAATTGGATGGTACATTTACTATTTGAAAGATAGCGCAATAATATTATTGAAATATACGATTGAGTGGAAAAAAAAAAAACATAAGAAACATACCTCAGCTTCCAGAGATGTCCTCGAATCTCCTTTTACAGAACATAATTGCGAGAAAAGGGATGCCCATTTAACTGCTTTCCTAAATCGACCCAACATGTAGATACGCTGTTGTGCATTTGTACCGGCAGTTTTCTTTTCCATGGCATGACTCCACGCTCTCTCAGCCATGTAAAAAACTACATGGAGAAACCTGCTCTCACATGTTAAAATTGCTTCAGGAAGTACTCTCAAGGTTTACACAAGTCATGGTGGTCTTTGCTCAAATTGTCACAAAAGATGTAGTAGTTTGCAAAAAGGTGAAATTGTGAATAAGATTTCTGTTAAACTTCCTATAGCCACAAAAAAAAAACACTACCATATACATATACTACAAAAGCATGCATGTATGTATGAAAAATAGAAAATGTTCAAGGAAGGGCATAGCACTACTAAAACATACTGACTCGACCTTTCTAAGTAACAAAACTACCAAGCAAAAGTACAGAAGCTTCCCATTCCAGAGAAATTCACTGGTTTTACATGACTGCAAAAACTACCAACGCCAATTATTGACTGAAGCATCATGCTAATCGTAAGTACTAGGTTCATCAAGGATCCAGATATATGACTGAAATACTTCGTGTGGTGCTACGAGCCAATATTAACAGGGTCTGTCTCGATGCATGATAAAGTTGCAGATACATGGTGCATCATGTTATAACATTGCGAAGAGAATTATGAAGAGAGGAAACAACACGCCATAGAACAGATTATCAGCAAAAGGCATCACACCTCACATCTGTGACTGTTGACTCGGTTATATTCCTCCTGGTGTATTTACCACGGCCATGCAGAAACTTGAGAGACTTGTACAGCCTTCTGAGTCGTGCAGAACAGTATCTCCTACAGGCAATGCAAAATCATTCAACCAAAGATGCAAAATCATTCAACCAAATATAGAAGGATACCTGCACATAAACAGGTCGAAAACTGTAAACGAAATTCCCTACAGGGTACAAGTACAAACGCATCGAATTGTACCAGGCATGGATATAGCATCGAATTCCCGTCTGCCAGAAATTGGATAAGAAAACACCTCGTCGCAAATCAAATCTACTATCACAGCATACAGGAAGGTAGAAAAAGGCACTAATCGAACTAGACGCGCAGATCTGGGGGGGAGGGGGTAGAACAGAACCGGCTGGCGCGTGCGTGCGTGCCATCACGAACCTGTAGCGCGTGTAGTCGCTCTGGCGGAGGCCGTGCTGCATCTGCGCGTCCCTCATGAGCTCCAGCACTGCGGGAGACGAGACCGATCAGTAAACGGAGCGAGTGGCCAGATCGCCGGAGAAGGGTCAGTGGCTCACCGTTGATGGAGAACCTGATGACCGGCTTTTCCTCGGTGGAGGCGGAGGAGTCGACCTCCATGTCCGACGGCTGCTGGTCCGCGGGCTTCGACATGGCGACGGCGGGAGCGGCTTCCGACGGCGAAGAGGGGATCCGACGAAGAGAAGCGGAGGCGGAGAAGGGCTCCGATGGGGTTTAGGATTGGTCGGTTGGCCCTGTGGATCAGCCCGCCGCAGGAAGAAACCCGGCCCATGAGTTTTTGTGAATCCGGTTAAGAAAAAGTCTATCTATCTCCTTAAACTACTTCTACGGTTTATGTTAGCTTGTACTCCTCGGCTCTTATAAAACCTTTTAAATTGGTAACCTCACTAACCTCATCGGTCCGTGCATATATAGATTGTGTATGTGCTATACACCGTAAAGCTTATCCTTTTATAGGTGATTTTGAACATTATTTTCTTATTAGTTCAAAAAGCATCATATAAAATTTTTAAATCATAAAAATATCTCCAAGCTTCTGAATTTTTTGAGAAAAATCTTAGAGACATATGGGACATGATAAATACAAAATAAAATATTTATAATTTAAGAATGCCTCTAGAAGAGCATTATATTGTCTTCTTTGGTATATTTTATAGGCAGCTTATGGCCAAAATAAATAGAAATTATTCCCTCCGTCCTAATTTATAGATCGTTTAACTTTTTGACACCAATTCAAAAAAATCATAATTACCATTTATTTTCATTGTGTTTTAGTTTAGCACATAATATATTTTAGTTATGACTTGAATTTTTTCATATTTTCTGATTTTTTTGAATAAGACAAGTTGGTGGGATTCGATGTAAAAAAAGTCAAACAACCTATAAATTTAGACGGAGGAAGTATCACACAAGACGTGTGCTTTTTGCAAATTCTTTTGACCATGCATTTTTCCATGTCTCCATTTGTATTAAAAAAACAGAAGCTGGATCAAACCAACTAATACTGACCACGCTTTTCACTTATTTGCATAGCTTCTCATGAAAGTGTTTCTCTGCACAGTTGTACAAAACATGGCCTATAAATTAGGTTTACTTCTAGACAAATGAAAAACACCTAGATATATAATTCCAAATACATTCTAATAAATGTGTCTGACTTTGTTCTCAAAATCCTTTTACAATAAAGACACAAGATGCAACTAACAAGAATATAACAAACACGAATACATTTAACATTAACTTGTGGTTTTGTACTCATCTCGGTGACATATCATTTTTTTAGAAAATTCTAAATATGGCATTAGATAGAAATTAAAATATTTTAGGGGTTCTTCATGATTTCTATAGACAATTCTATTTTTTTACAGCTAATTGAACTCTAGAAGGTTTTAGATATATTTTTAGAAACATAAAAGTAATTTATCAATATGTCAACCCCCGGATCGAACTATCCAGCTGGTCTCGGACACCCCGAGCGGATTATTGTCCAGTCAGCGTATCGCCTGACCTTGGTCTTCACCAACTTCATTACCTTGGGCCAAAAAAAAAAGTTTATATGACCCCCTGAACTACCGAGGATCGGACACATAGCCCTCCGAACTACAAAACCGGATATTGAACATCCTAAACTTTTTAAAACCGGACAAATAACTCCCTAATCGGTATCTGAGGGTGGTTTTGCACATGTGACAGGCCACGTTGGACAAATATGCCACGTCAATGTACACGTGGCCTCTTTCTCTTTTACTCTCTCTGTTCTCCCGGGATCCGCTTCCGCTGTCCCGCACGCACACTCACAAGAGCCGCCGCCCACGCCCACGTGGACCCTCGCCGCCACCAACTGACTATCCCGCGCGCACGTCGGAGCAGCCGCAGCCGCCGGCCTCCCGCATTCGCGGTGGCGCAGCAGAGGCAGGGGCGAGGCGCGGCCCTGCAAGGGCGAGTGCGGGCAGGCGGGGCGGCCCCACGCGCGCGGGCGTCGGCCAAGCGGAGGCGAGCCCCGTGCTAGCCGGCGTAGAGGGCGGTCATGTCTGGTGGGGCGGGCGCGCGTGCGGCCGGTGTCGAGGGCACACGGCAGGCCCTCCTGTGAGCTCGCCTGAGACAAGGCCGCCGCCATCCTGTGAACTCCGTCGGCGGTGGGAGGGAGACAATGGCGCTGGCGCGCTGCTGTTGGGGTTGTGCAGATGAGCACCAGGCACCCGTTGTCGGCAATGAAGCAGCGTGCTCGCCGTGGCCACTCCATCGCCGTCGTTGTCATCGTGTTGGGAGAGGATCCGCTGCTGTGGCTCAGCGGGCACCATGGAGCTCAGTGCGGAGCACACGGCGCGCGCGCATCCACGGATGGCACTCGATAGCAGCCTGGTCCGCGGTGCATTTATAGGTGGCACTTGGGGATGGGATGCCTGGTCAACGGCGAGCAACACGGCCGTGAGCGCAAGAGGGCGGGCGGGCGGCCACAACCTGCGCAGCGGCAAGCTGTGCGGTGGTGGCGAGTAGCACAGGCAGCCAGGCAGGTGGGCGTGAGTGAGCATGCAGGGATGGCAGTGAACAAGTTCGTGGAACAACGAAGAAGAGAAGAGAAGAGAAGATTATAAGAAAAAAAAAGAGAAATCTTATGTGGCATCTCTATCCTACGTGGCATGCCACATGTGCAAAATCACACTCTAAAACCATCCCAAGGGGTTATGTGTCCGGTTTTAAAAATTTTAGGGTGTCAAATACCCGGTTTTTTTAGTTCAGAGGGTTATGTGTCCGACCTCTATATCTCAGGGGGTTATATAAACTTTTTCTAAAAAAAATGTTGTCTGCTCGGCCAGTATTGCCTCCACCAGGGCGGAATGACTGGTACTCCTTTATCATATTTGCGCAATAAGTGAAAAAAGTGGTACTCCTTTGTTTCCGGCAGCCTCTGGGACAATAAGTGGAAAAACTAACAGGAGAGGGAGCGATGGACGACAGAGAATGAGAGGCTGCCATCTCGGCACTAGGCAAATTAGCATTTAGAAAAGGCATGCTCCTTTGCATAGATGCGGATCTTCTCTCCTGCCTCACTTTCTAGTTTGAAGCTGGCATGAAGTTCTAAAGCACGATGTGATATTTGAGAGCGCACGGGGGGACGATTGTCCCCACCTGAATCGATTACCAATAGATCCCGGGCAGGCCGGTGCTTGGTACAGGTAGTTTTAGTGTTTACAGTTCATGCTCTATAAGAGCTGCCAAAATTAAGCAAGGGGAAAAGCTAAAGCCTTTTACATGGTGAATTTTGAACACCAGAGATCTACAGCAGCTCTATGCTGGATAGGGAAGCGGGAACGCCATAGATTTGCTTCAATCTTGCAGTCATGCAGCATTTGGGTCAGGTTTGGTTCCCGTGCTCTAAACACGACTTCATGTCGTCGTAACCACAGACGCCAACAGCACAGCAGAATCATCGTTGCCAAGCCGGCCTTTGGGAAACCAGTCGGAGGCTGAACACTCCACAGATTGTCGGCTTCTGGCACGACGTGATTTTGATTTTTTACACCAAATTTAACTAAATTTTTTCATAATTATTATTTTTGAATAATCTATGAAGTTGGTGTAGAAAAAAAAATCAAACGATCCATAATTAGGAACCGAGGGAGCAATTACTAATTACCGTAAGAGCACACAGAAGAGAGCCGGTGAAGATTGTAAGAAACCATACTGCCGTAGTATTCATTTGAGCCCGTCAGTCCACCGCCAAAACTTGGAGTCAGACACGCGACCGCCGCCGATCTCTGAAGAGGATACTCGCAAAGCGGACACCGGATTGAGCTTACGACGACATGGACTGATCCGCCGCCTTTGGGGGCTCGGCTCCTCTACAACGCGCATATATTCTGCGGCGCGGCCATCCGTCGTCCAGCTCGAGCGGTCGAGCACCGCACCGCGAGCCCCACAACGCACCAACCGGCTTCCCGTAGTCACGTCCAATCCATTCCTCGGCGTCCAAGTCCATGCATCCATCAATGCAACAACCGGCCGGCGAAGTGCGCGCGCGCGCGCCAACGGCCGCGACGGCGACGGCTGACCGGCTGCCCTGGCCCCTGCTACTGTTCGCTAGTACAAGGAAAGTTTGGCGTCCACTGGCAGCGGCAGCGGCAGGGCAAGGTATCATTTCCGTGCGTGGCGCCGTCGCCCGTTCGCCACCATCTTGTCCGCCCGCGCAAGTCGCCCCCCGGCCGGCCCCGCGCTTTTCCTCTCACTGGCATGATTACCGGCGAACGGTGGTGGACTGGCCGGAACCCGGGACCCGGGAGCTAGGGCGATTGCGCGCGTGCGCGCGCCCGGGGTCTGGCTGGCTTCTTGCAGTTGCAGGGTGTTGAAGCAAAAGCAACCCACCCACGCAAAAATTGTAAGCAGCAGCAGCAGCAGATAGCTGGTCCCTCCCGTGCAGTGCAGTGCAGTCCAGCAGCCTCCAAACTCGACCGGACGGCCCCCCTGCCCTGCCTAACCCAGGGTGCGTGGGAGAGAGAGGTGTCTGTCGGTCTCGGTCCTACTCCTACCGGCAAGGCGAGGACCCGGGTCCAAGCGTCCAACGACACAGTCCACAACGGCAACGCATGATCACCAAGTACACACACACGCCAGGGTTGCTCTTGTACTAGAGCTAAGCTACGAGTACTAGACGGGCCAGGTTGCCGTTTCCTCAAGTCAGAGAGAGGAATGACTGTTCAGGGCCTGTTTGGATCACAGGTTTCTTGTAGGAATTTTGTAGGTTTGTATTCCTTTGCAAAGGAACTGTGAGAACACGTTTGGAACGAAGGAACTGCAGTTTCCTTTTCGGCGGAAAGGGAATGCTCTGCGTGCATTTCACAGGAAACAAAACATCCAGTCGGATTCAAGGAAAAGTTCTCTCTTGCTTTCTCCTCCCCGCTGCGTCCTCTTGTTCTCTGTCCTCTTCCCGCCATGGATGCAAAAGCGTGAGAAATTTGGCGTGAATAGATCGAGATGGCAAACTAGCGGCAAATAATCAGTCCATCTCCACCAAATCCCCCTTTCCCCACTTCTCCAGCCACTCTGCATCCGCAAGGGCTAGGTGTTCATCAGCAGTATGGGGGGACGAAGAAGCACGCCATGAAATAGGGGAACGAAGAAGCACGTCATGAAATAGGTACATTGATCTGCCCCTAATAAAAATCGATCTGGTTAGAACCTAGTTTCCTCCTTTAGGATTGTCGTGTGTTCACCAAACCATGCCGCCTTCGAGCTGCCAGCTGCCACCTGCGGCAATGACGTGAACTCCATGGGCAAGGAGCCCTGCAGTCTGCTTGCGTTGTGGCCTTGAATGATATGAATGGCTATGGATGAGAACGATGACCAGATAAAAAGCATATCCGTGTATAGACCACGGGGCCGACTTGTAAAAGAGTTAAAAGAGATAAAATAACAATTGTTCTATTTCTTTTATGGTCTACGGTTGTTTGTTTGTCTGAATGTTTGGTATAATCAGTATTTTCATTAAACCTACACCATGGTTCCTATGTTATGGATTCCTGCGATCCAAACAGCCTAAAATTTTCAATCCTATGTTTTAGACTCATATAGTTTTCCACTTTTCGCTCCATTCTATTCATACGTTTTTTCCATTTCCTCTGTTTTAATTCTTTTGTTTCAAACAGGCCCTTAATGATCGCAGCATCCAGCAGCCTAAGGGTCTGTTTGGTTCAGGAACGGGTGAGAGCGGAGCCATCCCATCCCTCGTTTGGTTCCAGAATGTGGGATTGGGTAGGAGCGGAGCCATCCCAGAAAAGGGAATATTCGCTCTTTATTCGGGATGAGTTCGCTCCGCCGAAAACACCGGACGCGCTTGCTCCCGTTTGCGCTCGCTCACACCGTCTCCCTCATCACCGCCGCCCGCTTGCGGAGTTGGAGCGCCGCCACCTCTCCTCTCGGTCGCCTCTCTCGCCCGACCGCCGGATCTAGAGGGCCGCCGGCACCTCCGCTCGTCGCCCCCATCCAACGAAGCTCGAGCGCCGCCGCCGAAGCAAGGAAGAGGGCGACGCCGGTGGCCACGTGCGTAGGAGAGAGGCACAGAGGTGGCGCCGACGGGGATGAGCGGGAGGGAGGCGCGGCGGCCACGCACGTCGGCGGGGAGGTGGCACCGGCGGCCGCGTGCGTCGGCAGGGACGAGCGGGAGGGCGGCGCGGGGGCCGAGCGCCTCGGCGAGGATGAGCGGGGGGCGTGTACCGGCGCGCGCGGGCGAGGAGACCGCGGCCGGGGGACAAGGCGAGGTGGCCGCCGCCGAGGTAGGAGGCTCGGACGGGGGGAGGAGGACGGGCCTAGGAGACGAGGCGAGGCCGAGCGAAGAGGCGCCGCCTGGGGACGCGGGCAGAGGGACGGAGGAAGAAGAAAAGGCGAAGACACCGACAAGGGGGCCCCACGTAACGATGGCTAACGGGAGCTACTCACGTCCCTCCAACCAAACGCAAAATGAAGCCATTCCATCCCAACAACCAAACGTAGACATGAAAACAAGAATGGAGCCACTCCATCCTAGAATCGGAGACAGAGCCATTCCATCCTACCTCGTTCTACAACCAAACGGACCCAAAACTGTCCCAAGTACGTGTATAGTCTGAACGAGCTAGTAGGAAGAACATGTCCGGCGCACCGGCTTGACGCTGACGCGCAGAACAGAATCGACGCGACTGTACACTGGAGTGCATGCGTGAGGCGAAGATTGTTTGAAGAGAGGAGCCATCGGATGCCTTGCGATCCGGAGCAGATTCTTCTCCTCCGATCCTCTCTCTGCGTGCGAATGGTCCAGGAGGGTAATTGATCGATCAGGCGGCGCTCATTGGCCACGGATCCTTTCACTGACGACTCCCCTTGCGATCCTGCCAGTTCATTGCGTACTGTACTAGCTAATTACATGTTTCAGTAAACTGCATGCTCTGACTAATTATCAGTGCCTGCTCATTCGTACGTTCCGAGAGTCGTCCCCACCCTATCCAACAAAGTCCATGCCAGGCCAGGGCTTGTGACAAGATAAACAAAAGAGCACTACGTCTACATCCTCCTCCCTGACAGAAATTAGCCTGTTGATTTTTCCATTCTACTACTGTTTCTCATTCACTGCCGTTGCATATATATGTGTACTATATATCCAGACTCCTTGTAACCAAACCCGTTAGATTCCTCTAGCCCGGCCTGATTGGTCCCTACCATATATATTATCCAGCTATTAGGTCCATGTCAAGGCATCACAAAGTCAGAAGCAAGCAAGGGAGGGCCCTGTCAGTTCTTCTCTTCTATTGTGCACTGTTCTCCAAGCACTGTTCCTACATGAATGCATGAGATATCCATATCCTATAATACTGCTGCCGACGTGGATACGATTCTATTTCTATCCCCGTCAACGTTGCTGGCCTCTCCCATCCTCATCACACACCGTACAGATCCAGACCAGAAGGACAACACAACAACGCAAAGGCGCTGCACTCCGTCTGAACGATTATTGTTACCAACAACAATAAGAAAATGCATCGATCACGTTGTTATGCTATGTTAGGTCGATCCGTAACGACTAAAGCGCTGGTGGGTGAAATAAACAAAACGGAACTCATCAGCGTATATAATGGAACCATGGATCCATGATCCATCCACGGACGCGGTCACCTAATTAAAATGAACAAGGCCGCCCCTGGAGAGGGTCATGTGAAGCGAGCCTCTTGAATTATTATAGTCAGTGACCAACCATGTGGACGATGAATGCAAGCTGACAACGATGTTTGAACGATAGTATTTGCCTAAGACTACCTCGGGCGAATCTTCACAACCTTTTTATTTTGGCCACTGGCCAGGCCAGGCCGTGGAGCAAACAAACAGTTCCTAGCTAGTCCCTGCATGCATCTCGTTCTATTTAATACAGTGCTACTAGTATATATATGCACACAAAAACATACGCCATTTTTGCAGAAAGTGGTGACCGAGGGGAGGTTGTTAGTGAGTGGATGCAAAAAAGGACTCAATAATCAAGTGCCATCATCTGCTTTCATGACTGCGAGCTTGAGCCGGTGGGTACAGTTCGAGCAAGAACAGCACGAGTAGTAGTGATGAGAGTAATTCTAAGTGTAATTAACATGCCCATCACGGCCTTGTGTCACGGCAAAAATAGCATGTCTTCAGGAGCCTGGACGAACTTCAGACTCTGCAGCCGCTGCAGGGGCGACCGGGCGACCCGATCGAGTTAGGCAAGACGTATTGCTCGACCCATAACTTTTGGAGAGGGACAGCAGGGAAGAAGGAAGGGGGAGTGGTGCCAAAAGGGAACAGCACCGCGCTTTGCGTGTTTCCATGTGCCAAGGAACCTCAAGTCCTCAATTATGCCCCGCCCTGGCTCTAGCTCTCGCAGTCACTGCTCACTCGACGCAGCCATGCTAACAACTCGATCGCCATTTCGCCAAAGCCCCGAGCTAGGTAGCAACGAAACAAACACTCGAGATCCAACAACTCCCTCCCAGCAATAAGCCCCTCTCCCATTGGGTCCAGCGATTCTTTCCTCCCAACTTGCCGCATCCGTTTCGGCAATGCGAGCGTTTGGCTGGAAAGGTCAATGCCATTGGTCCCTCCCTCGCTTTCATTTCTTCTCCAAATTGCTTGTATTGCAGCTTCTCTCTCTCCCTCACCACCAGAAGAAGATAGGACAACCTATCTGACCAGCGGAAGCGAAGCTAGAAACTCAAAATTTTCATTGTTAAAGGACCAATAAATTTTATTTCAATTTTAAATTTTTTACTATAAATTTTTGGATCATAGAGGAGGTTTGGCACCCCTGGCCCCTCTGTCTCTGCCCATGCTGACCAGGGTAACTCAGGACTTGGCCACCTCTGTCCAAACCCATCTTCTTCCTCCGCCTCCGCCAGATAGAAATGCCTTTCCGCGACACTGATCGATCAAGCAGGGGAGCGGCACTGAACCAAACAGCGCTCGCTAAACCTCCAACGGTGAAATTTCTGAAAGCTAGCTTAAGCAAAAAACGAAAAAAAAAAAAACGTCGAAACACCAGAGCTAGCGGTGGTCAGACGCGTCACCGATTGAGTGCCACTGCCTTGGAACCCCGCGAGACCTCCTCCAAGAGCCTTATTACACTCTGTCAGATTGTCACGACCAGCGACAAACGACGAACGACGAAGAAGACACGGGGGTACCACACTTTGCTGCTGGTCGCCGGGGATTCGCTTCGCCTTGCGTTGGACTCAAAGGCGGGCGGCACGCCACCATCCCTGCCAACTTAACAGCGACGGGGCGGGGGTGACCACACCACCATACGTGCGGTGCAGCTACGATGAGGTCGCCCCAGATCGCCCCACCCAACCCAACCCAACCCCGGCCCGCGCCAAGTCGCTTTCTCAGAAGCTGTGGGAGTAATCGAAATCGAAACGAAGCTATTGCTAAGATCGGCAGCACTCAGCAGGGACCTAGATGTGATAAAATGCAATCTGGGGTGGTTTTGGGGGAAATAAAAATAAAACGAAATCCTCGGCTGGCCTGGGCTCGGGCTGGGCCCCCGTGACTGACTGCAACGCCACTGCGCGGCCTGCTGCTGCTGTGTTGGGACGGAAGGCCTTTTTATATGCCGCCGGTGGGCATGATGCGCCTCTCATTACTGACAGGCGCCAGAGACACACACCAGAAGGAGGAGGGGGCGGAGGAGCCACCAGTCGAGCAGAGCACCCGGCCGCCGGGTGTAGGGTAGCTTGAGCGAGGATGCGCGGCGGCGGCGGCGGCGGGCGGGAGGACGAGGAGGTGTCGCGGAAGCTCAAGAGCATGGACGTCGACAAGCTGGAGGACGGCGGCGGCGACGAGCGGCCGCCGCGGCCCGCCGTCAAGTACCACGGCTGGAAGGCCATGCCCTTCATCATCGGTGCGTGCGTGCTGGTGGCCTGGTGCTGTGTGCGTGTGTGGTAATGGTGGTGGCTGATGATCTCGGCCTGAATTGCTGCAGGCAACGAGACGTTCGAGAAGCTGGGGACGCTGGGCACGTCGGCCAACCTGCTGGTGTACCTGACGCAGGTGTTCCACATGCGCAGCGTCGACGCCGCCACGCTGCTCAACGGGCTCAACGGCACCACCAGCCTCGCGCCCATCATCGGCGCCTTCCTCTCCGACGCCTACCTCGGCCGGTACCTCGCGCTCGCCATCGCATCCATCGCCTCCCTCATCGTGAGTCCCCCGCATCATCATCCCCAATCTCCATGATGCTCTTGCTTTGCGTGCTCTCCTCGCCGTCGCCGCCGGTGCCGGATTTGGGGGGTGGGATCCGGCGCGCGGATTGCTGGCTGGCTGGGTCGTTGCTTTGTTGCTTTGCTTGACGGGTTCAATTCGTACGCCGACGCTGGACGCTCGCCGGCCGGGGTCAGATTCAGTTCTGCCAACTCGAGAGACCGAGCGGCAGATGACGGTGGGTGGTTGGTGGCCTCCTCTGCCCCGGACTGCGACGTGCGAGGTTGGACTCGCTCTCGAGCAGCCGAGCTCTTCGTCCTTCGTTTTTTTTTCCCCTTTCCCCTCACACCCTTTCGCCGCGCCGGAGACGATCGGCGGTGGTGGTGTGGTGGGCGGCACATGGGAATTGGGACGAGCCGCCCACGTGCACGCTCGCTCACTTGCTCGTGATCGCTTCCTGGGAATTTCTTCCGGTCCATCCGTCCATCCCATTCTCGACCTCTTTCCAACATGAATGTACTGTACGTTGGAGATCTGGAGGGTCGAGCTCGGGTTGCAGTGAGTGATTAGCAGCACGCCCTGCGCACTAACCACTGTGTCAGCGCGAGTTGACCTGAATTTCCAGGCGATTTATGGGATGGAAGACTTGGCCGATGGAGCACCGTTCGGATCACACGACTACCGCGGGTTCCAGTGTGCGCTAGTACTGTAGTATTTTTTATGTGCGGTTTGAGTGGATCTTTCGCTGAGTTATACTTGTATCATATCAGTGATGATGTGGTGCTGGGAGTCCAGTAGTCGTCTTCAGATTTTTTAAGTTGTCTTAACGGGTCAAATTAATTGGTGATTGGATTGGCATTGGTCGAACGCGCGAGACCACGTCGCCTGCTTTTCCCACCGACGATTAGTGGTTGACAGATTCAGCTCGCGTAGCAGTACGTGCTAGCATATACTCCTCTTTACTTATTCGTCCAAGAGACCACCATATTTCCTATGAATATATACGAAGCATATATGGTTGTTAGGATTCCAATTCTTTTACAAGGTGATTATTCATTAAATTAAAACTAAGTGCAGGACAATTATCTCGGGAAAAAAAAGGCGAAGATACCTAAACAAGCTTATTGACTGATTGATTCCTCCCACACCCAACGCAGTGCCAGAAAGAGCCAAAATATCCTAGCTGCTAGCATTAGGTGGCCGTAGCAGTGACGGGGCCTTCCTCGTTACGGAGTACTACTAATTATTCATAACCCTTAGTGAAGACTAATAAGTTGATCGTAGCTACAGCGTCGTGTCCTCCATCATATCATGCGCAAACGCACTTTATCCTTTAATTCCAGAAAGTGCACGCACTACTTACGTGCTCCACAGCCCACACCACACCAGGGCATGCAAGGGGCCAGGCCTCTTGCTTTTAGAATTAGCAGTGTGGTAGCTCATGAATCATGATTAGCGCCGCGCTAACCCCGTATTATTTCAAGTGGCCTAGTGTAACTAATCCACCTTTTATCATCTGGATAAACATCTGAGTTGGCCAGTGAGGCATATGGGCAGCTGGCTCGCGCGTTGCCCCCCACTACGTAGCAAACTCAACGATAATTGAGCTCTCTAGTCGAGTAGTCGTAGCAGGTAGCTGATCATCAGTGCCAGCGGTAGTAGTACCCCCAAAGCACGCAGAGCCGCGCTAGGCCAAACCAATCAATATTGCTTGCTGCGTATGCGCCACGCCCGTGCTCCTCGGTTGATTTTAGAAATACAGAGGGGCCGGGATCCATATGATGTACCGGTACAGTACTAGACTACTACCAGTAGTGTACTAGTACGTTTTTTAAAAGCAAGCTGTGTTTTGAAGCTTTAGTTGGTGGATGGATCACCTTGCCTCGCCGTGCAACGAAGTGGACTTGATCTCTCTCCGTACATATCTCATCCACCGGCGATCTTTACGCGACCGAACATGCAAATAGCTGCGCACCACCGGCCGGGCCGGCGACGTGAGACGCACGATTCGGCGTGGGTCAGTGGGTGTGGTGAGTCGTTTCGAAGAGAGGTGTACATAGGCGATCGAGCACGATGAGCGCGAGAGGAGAGGCACGGACACCAGATGGAGCCAGACCTGTACTAGTCTGCAGACGTAGGTAGCCGAACAAACGACGCCCAACTTGCTCCAACCCTTGACGGAACATCACGCGACGTAGACTGCCTGCCTGCCTGCATTTGCAATCAGGCGAAGCTTCTTCCTCCCGTCACGGGCTTCACGGCCAAACATCCATGGCCATGCCCGGCCAAATGATGATGACTCTCGCCCTTATCCGGACAGGCACGCGTATCCGTCCCGACGCGACCGCCAACGAACTGCACCAACAACCAAGCAGCCCCACAGTCGCGAGTCTTGAGGTGGAGCCGTCGGAGGTTGATGACTGTTGGACCTGAACCGATCCCTCGCTTGGCAGTTGGCACTCCAGAGTCCAGAGCGTTGGCCTGCCGTGCCGTGCAGTGTGCACGGCTAGCACAGTGTGCAGGCCAGGCAACGCAAATATCTCCCGCGATCGCCTGCTTGCCGCGGCCGAAAACGACGGGTCTCGTCTCGTTCCCAGTTACTCTACATGGGCCGGCAGACACATCAATCATGCCGGTTCTCAAAGTGTGGTGCATGGTGGGGTGGAGTGGTGCGTTGGGGGATCGAATCGTGTAGGCGCAGCACCGTGGCATTGCCGGTTCGGGCGGGGACGCTGGGTGTGTCGTGGCCTCATGGGTGCGCGAGGGAACCTGGCCACTAGCAGTAGGAAACTGCGAAGAATGGCGGTGGTGCCCAGACGGGGCTCCGGTCCCCGCGGCCGCGTCGCCTCACCATCCGCCCGGTGTTGGTGGGCACGGGTGGGGAAGCGGGGAACGGGGGCATTGGCTGCCCACGCGGCCGCGTCGGGCGACTCTCGCGCGCCGCTGCTGGTTTTGTCCGATTGCGGCCGCGCCGACGCGCACGCGCTTGTTGTGGAACTGTGCAAGTGGGCGGGGCCGGGGACACGACAAGCCCGGTGCGGTGCCGAGGCAGCCAGCGAGCGAGCGCGGTGGCGTCGGAGCCGTGCACGGCAGGAGTGGGTGGGTAGGTGGGCCGTGGGCAGGGTGCGTCGGTGGTGGGGGGCGCTCAGGGCGGCGGCTGGGTGCGTGCGTTCCGCTCCTGCTGCGGTGGGAACGCGTGCGTGACGGGGAATGTTTCGGTCTGGACCGGACCCAGGGGGTCGCCCAAAACCAAAACTACTGCTTCCGCCGAAATAGTGCTCGGATCCCATCTCCTACCACATTTACGTACTCCGGTCAGTGTCAAGTCTAGGCTTCTAGGAATCTAGGGTACGGGGTGAAGCTGTGCTGCGCGCTTCTCATGTGGGTTGGTCGAAAACGCCATGTGCGGCCAGATGATTTGGCCACCTCTTATCCGGACATCTCTCTGTCTCATCGAAGTGGCCGTAGATGCACAATCACAGCCACAATCACAAGCGGAGAGACGAGGACAGGACAGGCGTGCGGCGGCGGCAGCGGCCCGCGTTTGCAGAGCCGACGCCACGTTCCAGATCTCCACGATGACAAGCGCAATTAGCGCGTGTCTTCTGGTTGTATACATGTATCGCCGCCGGTAACACTTTTGGCCCGGTAGTGGTCTGGTGGATGTGGATTCCTGTCGACTCGCCGGCGCGCCACTCCCATGTGCGGATGTGCCGTGTCCTGTTACCGGCGGCGTTGGGTCGGGTGAATGCAGTGGCAACGTCGGAGGTTTCGATCATGTGCTATGGCCTGCTAAGGGGCTGGGCCGTTTGGTTGGAACCGTCGTGTTAGCTGAAAGAGGCCGAGATGGAACATGCGTGGGCCTGGGCGGGCTTTTCACTTGCAGGGAACATAAGTGGGCCATCAGCCCATGACCAAAGAGGCGCGTAGGGAAGGGACGAGGAAACCATCGTGATTGGCATTACAAGATTTTTCTAAACTGATTTTTCTAGAGAAAAAAAAAAGAATTTTCAAACTTACGCTCCCTCCAACTCCAACGCATGAAATGATCAATGTAGTACGTACAATGTTGCCTCTCTCGTGCTCACTTGTCTGCTCCTCCATGAATATGCATCATCGACCAGGGCATGTTCCTGCTGACGCTGACGGCCGGCGCGGACAGCCTGCACCCGCCGGAGTGCAGCGTGGGGGAGACGTGCGAGAAGGCAAGCTCGTACCAGTTCGCGGTGCTCTTCATCGCCTTCGCGTTCCTGGTGCTGGGCTCCGCGGGGATCCGCCCCTGCAGCATGCCCTTCGGCGCGGACCAGTTCGACCCCAACACGGAGTCCGGCAAGCGCGGCATCAACAGCTTCTTCAACTGGTACTACTTCACCTTCACCGCCGCCATGATGCTGTCGGCCACCGTCATCATCTACGTGCAGAGCAACGTGAGCTGGCCCATCGGGCTGGGCATCCCCACGGCGCTCATGTTCCTGGCCTGCGTGCTCTTCTTCATGGGCACGCGCCTCTACGTGCGGGTCACGCCCGAGGGCAGCCCCTTCACCAGCGTCGTGCAGGTGCTGGCGGCCGCGCTCAAGAAGCGGACGCTGAAGCAGCCCAAGGACCCGAAGCAGGACCTCTTCGACCCGCCGCACACCAGCGCCATCGTCACCAAGCTCGCGCACACGGACCAGTTCCGCTGCCTGGACAAGGCGGCCATCGTGGCGTTGCCCGAGGAGGTGCGCCCGGGGGGAGCCGCGCCCGCCGACCCATGGAGGCTCTGCAGCGTGCAGCAGGTGGAGGAGGTCAAGTGCCTCATCCGCATCGTGCCCGTCTGGTCCACGGGGATCATCTACTACGTCGCCGTGGTGCAGCAGTCCACGTACGTGGTGCTGTCCGCGCTGCAGTCCGACCGCCGGCTCGGCCGCGGCGGGTTCCAGATCCCCGCCGCGTCCTTCACCGTCTTCGCCATGCTCGCGCAGACGCTCTGGATCCCGTTCTACGACCGCCTCCTGCTGCCCAAGCTCCGGAAGATGACGGGAAAGGAGGAAGGGTTCACGCTGCTCCAGCGCCAGGGCATCGGCATTGCGCTCTCCACCGTCGCCATGGTCATCTCGGCCATCGTCGAGGACCGGCGCCGCGCCATCGCGCTCAGCGAGCCCACGCTCGGCACCACCATCACCGGCGGGGCCATCTCGGCCATGTCCAGCCTGTGGATGGTGCCGCAGCTCATGATCCTGGGACTGTCCGAGGCGTTCAACCTCATCAGCCAGATCGAGTTCTACTACAAGGAAATCCCGGAGCACATGCGGAGCGTGGCGGGGGCGCTGGCCTTCTGCAACCTCGCCCTCGGCAACTACCTCAGCGGCTTCCTGGTGACCATCGTGCACCGGACGACGGGGTCCGGGCAGAACTGGCTGGCGCAGGACCTCAACAAGGGCCGCCTCGACCTCTTCTACTGGACAATCGCCGGAATCGGCGTCTTCAACCTCATCTACTTCGTCATCTGCGCCAGGTGGTACAGGTTCAAGGGGACCAGCAACTGATGATAGAGGCGACCATCATCATCTCACGAGTGGAGTGAGCTCTGAGCTATGTGGCGGTGATGGCAATCTGTTGGTTGGGCAATTATGTTATGGCCTTGGGAGAGCAGGAGCAAAGTGGGGGTTAGAATAAGGCCATGATAATTAATTTGTGTTTACCATAGTAGTTGTTTGATATTGGTTTTTTTTTCTGTTACCTGCGCTTTCATTTCAAACTATAGGATGATCGAGTGGCTGATCAAAGAGAGGAAAGAAACAAAAGAGTTGGTTTCTTGTAAGTTGTTAAAATTGAAATATAAATGGAGTTAAGATGGAACGAAAGTTCAGTATGCGTACCTTGTACCTCCATCCATATGATGCTTTTGATTTCAGGTTTGTCTGTATATATACCTTCAAACTTCAGTTATATTTTCCCTTCATGCTGTTCACCTGATAAAGCGCTCAGCTAAACTATGAATCGGTACACGTGAGCAATACAGAGATAGAACCAAGCTGATCCACTGAGATGTTCAGCTCAAGTGCTTCTCTTCCAGTCTTCCTTTGCAAAGCAAGACCACTCTGCAGTGATTCCTACAGCTGGGGCTAGAAAACAATAGAACATATATCCTGGATAAACGAGATTTTGTCACCAAAGCATATGTATATCGCTACATTGTTACACACAATGAAGGTGAATCAACACCCCTGAGCATTTGAATACTTTTGAGAACACAGCTATGCTCCACCAGGAAGAACGGGGGAGAAAAGAATAAACAGCTACTTTCTTCTCCTATCTCAACGGGGTGACACATTTCGACGACACCCTACACTGTTTATGTGTACACGACTATCTAGAAAGAAAGAAATAACCGAAGGCAAAGCTGATTAGTTACAAGGCGGGATCGATCTTGTCAGTTGGCACCAGCCATACCAAGAAGATTCTAGACAAATGATCTACAAAAATGCTACCATGGTGCAAGCTTCAAGTCAAGTGACAACCAGAAGGTTGTTTTCATGCCCATTGTTGTGCACAGTGGGTCGCAGTGGATCATTCTTCCAAACACCATCAACAATAAACTTAATCTGAAGGACAGATGGAAACTATCAGAGGATGTAAGCATAATGATGATTGGGGCTAAAAGCCCCTAAAAGGGCAGATTGTTACCTCATATCTACCAGGGTACAGCCTCAGATTTAAGGAAAACATGCCACTTTCCAATCTTTCCAACTTTCTCTGTGGCAATGTTTAGTGTTAGATTAGATTATTATCCTTAAAAAACGAAACCGCAATGATGAATATTCATAAATGAGGATAATCTTTCCAATATAAGGATTCGATCATGCAGGGAAAGAGTTACATAGTGCCAGAAGATTTCCTACATCGAACATAAATTGTAAAAAATCAACTCTACTTGTTGCTTGAAAACAGAATCAATGTATGCCTTTTGGAACAATATCTGCTTTGGCCCTTGCAGAACAGAAATATGGATTCATTCTAATTGAAATTTGCAAGATTATGCCCGCCTACTAGCTACTAAGAATATTCTAATAATCCAGCACAGCCATATCCGGATATATGGTACTACAGGTAAGTGTCCTTGCACACCAAGCAATTAGCTGACAATCAGCTGTAAACAGCACCAGTGCCTGCTCGCCATGGAATTTTGCCGTCAAGGCGACGCCTACCCTACCTAGGCATCCGGGCAGACGGGCAGTGACCACTCGCCATGGCTCGCCTTACCACTATTGAAACCTTGAACAGCACAGCATTTCTTTTGTTCTAGAATGTGATCAAAACATCACCTCTGTGCGCTATCATGACAAGCTAACATCATGTGGGCACACAATCCAAAGCCGAAATACAAACAATGTGCTTCACACAGTTAGAATTTCCCCTCTATGATCTTAGATTTGAATTGTTCTCGACATCGACAGTCTATGAGGCAGAACTTGACTAGCAATTTCTATGAAGTAAAAAGGTCTACATATTGTGGAAATACTTTTCATAATGAAACTACTAACACAAGTGTTGTAAAACTACCTAACTCATTACATATAACATATTAATGGTCACTGCTAAAAAATGTTTTGACCTGCATGAATCCTAAAATGATTTGTATTTACGAATTACGATCAGAGGGAATGGTAACCTGTAAAGTATATTAAAGGTGAAACTAGGCTACCCGTCTAAAGCAAATATACCCATAATAATCAGTAATGCAGGCTATATCTACCACTGTTTTTATTTTTGTTGCCCAATGCAAGAAAGAAATGGGCATATAAAGGGCATCCAACTAATTGGATATTATCGTCAGTACTGACAGTATGGCAGGACAAGGACAGATGACGAGTACATTAGTTGAATATAAGCAAAGGTGGCAAAGCCTAGACTTAGGGTAAAGCCATATGGAATAGATTTGTAATCCAAACCAAGAGGATAGAAATAAGGTATTAAAAAGGTGGAAATACTATCAGTTTCATAGTCAGCTAAAGAAAATTTGTGGATTCCTTAAAGTGAATGATTACTGAATTCAACATATGAAGTGTCGTTATTCCTCTACAGCATGTTTTCGTAGGATAGAAAAGCGTGGAAACCAGCCAGAAATCCACATTCCTGAACCATGACTTAGGCTTTCGAACCTCTTTACTTTAATAAAAAGTTTCCTCTTTGTTGGTGGCTGAGGTTGGGCTTCTTGGTGGCTCCTTGGCATTAGAAGGCAAAGGTTACAACTGCATCTACACAACATATGTGTAGCTGAACCAGTTTATGATACCCACATCCAAGTCATTCTTATTGCCTTTGTCATTGTCCAATCCTCATACAAATATGCAATAGCATAAAAGATAAAAATTGAAATCAAATTGTGTATATTACTACTCCTTTCCATAAAAAACAAGATAAATGTCTTTAAATCTCTCTGCCCGACCAAAGGGATAGAGTTTCAGATCTAGCAACCCACCAGTCTAAATCTGGCTACACCTTCACCCAGATCAACCACCCTTTGCCCCATTCACCCTTGTGCCTACTGCCTACAGTGTTTCTGCATTTCATGTAGTCAGTGTTTTTTCCCTTTTAGGAGTTGACACATGGCATACTGTTATTGACATGTGTCAAACATGCCAGCCATACGAGTTTTCAGGATGTGGTTTCCATTTAGGAGTCTTTTAAACAACCGATCTTGACTGAGCTTGTTTTGTGATGTATTGGCAACATTTTAATCACATGTAACACAAGGTGCTAGCAGTTAATTGCATCCGCAACGCAAAACAAATAAGAGAAGCAATATAGTTTGTGTAACAACCCTACATCTATTAGAATAAAATCAAAAGAATACTAAGTACATCCAACAAAAATAAGTGGCTGTGAATATAATACATATCTCGCAATTCATTAATAAAGTTCAAGTTTATAAGATATAACGGAAAATTGGGAAGATCAGAGTAGGTGCTTACTCGACTTGTCCAGCCATCAAAAGATCCAACCAATAAAACCTCTGAAGCAGGACTGGCCCACATGATACAAACAGTACGGAGCTCACTCAGGGCTTTCTCGACTTCATCAAGCCTCCTTTGTTTATCTTCAATTATTTTGTTTCTTTCACTGATGAAGCGGTAGATATTATATTATTATAATAGAGTAAGTAGGAGGGAATGAGATAAAATATGAAGCATAGATGATTAATGTGAAGGCATACATTATCTCTAGTGCCATCTTCCCTTCTAATACAGCTATTTTAGCCCGGATTGATCGTAGCTCCTCCTGAGCTTGCATTACTTTTGTCTCCTCAAATTCCCAGTCATCAGAGATATCGTCCAGCACACTTGCTCCATAACCATTTGACTGAAAAAGTAAGCAACAAAATAACAAAGCCAGCTTGTTTAGAGAGACAAGAATAATTCCATCAAAATGATGAAGATGAGAAACATCTCAGAGATGATGACTCCGACAGCTGCTCTGTCTCTATTACCATTCAACATTAAGGAAACAACAAAGCTGGATATTTAGAGAAACTACTGGCAAGTACAATGCCTCTAGAAACATCAACATCAGAAATTTATCACCAATTTCTCAAAATTATTTGAGAGGCTGTTTGCTTATTTTGCCATCAATAATATTATGCTTCCGAAAACATTGAAACGTCAACTAAGTTTGCAGCTAACTACATGCAGAAAACATTTAACACTGCAAGGAGCATCCTCTATTGTCAACAGAATCATTTCTACATTCGCTTGCACCATCTTCTAATGACAATGTAGGTGTTCATGATGATATCATTAATCACAGTGTACAAGATTTCATCAGATGGTTGGGGAAGGGGGATTGTCGGTTGTTGGTGTAAAAAGGAAAAACATATTAGACAGTTCAACCACATCAATTATGCTGATTAAATACCTATCAGTTGTACAGCAAGTAAATAAAAGTGAATGCAAATAAATCATTTTAAAAATAATTAGATAAGGTGAAGAGATACACACCATATCTGATAAAACTTTGTCAAATCTTGATCTTAATGTCTTGAGAGCAGCAGAAAGGTCCAATTCCAAATTTTGAAGACGTGAATGTATCTCATCTCTTTCAGTGTCTATATCATCACTAGGATAATCTCTTACAGCCACACCATTAGATGGCCTGTGAATGTCATTTTCCAACAGTGCAATGTCTAGTTCATCTCGTCGAGATAATTTTCTGCTATCAGTTGGTAGGACCTCAGCAGCTGCAGTGCAATTAAATGTTTGAGCAAGTAATTATTGAGAAAATTATCTGATAAGCATGATGCCCTATACAAAAATTAAGATCAGCAGACATATAACCTTCAAAATCAGATAAACCACCCTTGTCAAGGGACCATGTTTTCCATGCATCATTCCTCGAACTCCATAAAGTGCCGTTGCCCCCTAGTGTTCCATTTTGTGAATCAGACCCATGGACACTTCCATTCTCAGGTACCCTTGGAGTATGCATGCCACCAGCCCCAGTACGATTAGGACCACCGCTGTTGCCAGCTAAAGCGGTACATTCGCAACACAGTTGGATGATTTTAGTTAAATATACAAAAAAAGAATATGCAATGATCTATGATAAAAGACAGAAGATATGGTGCAGAGTACTAGCTAAGATAAATCAGCTGTTTGTACTTCATAAGCCACTTGAGGCCAGACAGAAAAAAAAAACTGCTGTGATTCCTCTGTTGGGGCAAGGAGAAAAGAACAAAATAAAATAATCCAGTGGTGCTTTCACAGCCAGTTAAAACTTCAATCAACTTGAAACAAAAAAAACGCAGTGGTATTTTCACAATTATTCAGAATTTCAATCAACGCGAATGGTGTGAACAGTGGACATTAACATGAACACCAATAGTATGATGGATCACAGAATAACCACAAATAGCTGCCACTATTCAATTTTAACCTTAGCTGACAAAAAGGTACTTTGTTTGCTGTGTAGCCTTAAATGGAGAACCGACAAACCACTCCGATAAATTTGGTTACGTGTGTAAAAAGATAACGGCTGGTTTAGAAAATTCTCCGCTAGAGACAATATTAGGAAACTCCCGCAGAAAACCGTTTAAACAGGGAAACAGGCGGCTTGGATGAACCCTTCGTGATACACTAACTGAATTTCCTGAAATTTCTTTCCCGCGCTTTTTATTTTTGCGAAGCAAGGAGCATCGCTAAAAGAAGCTAGCCAAAACAACTACCACTATGTGGTCTATGCAAGAATGAGCTCCTTGATACACAAAAATTAAACTGTTGCAACCAAAAAACTACGTAATGTAGTAATAGAAGAATGCTTTCCATCCATGTAATAACCATTAGAGTTTGGCAAAAAAAAAAAAAAAAAAAAACACTACAGCCAATGCAACATCGGTAACAACTTATGTTCCTGAAGAATTCTGAAAATTTAGAACCCGCATACCACCATTGTCACTTCGGCCTTCTGTGCCACTACTGCTCCGTGGCAGAGGCCGTGCCCGCTCCCTATCCCTCTGCAGTCTGGTGAGCATCCCCTCGATGCCTGCTTTGAACCTGACCTCCCTGCAACCACCATGAAGATCATCACAACCATGATTAACCAGCAGAGGACCACAGGGATCGAATCAGATTTGAGCTTCAGCAGGCACCCACCTGGTCTCCTCCGTCTCTGGCTGCCGCCCAGATGGTGACGCCTCCTCGTCCGCCTCCTCCCTGCAACGCACACAGCGAAATTCAGCAAGGCGTCGCGTGAGAAGGGCACAGCGGAGCGCGCGCGCGCACAGAGCAGTCCCATTCCCAGACACCCACCACTCGGAGTCGGAGCCGGAGCCGGAGCCGGAGCCATCCGCGGAGCCCGGCGCTAGGTCACCACGGTAGTAAGCACCCGTCTCGGGAGGGTAGTCAGGGTGCCCCCCGCCCGTGGACCGTGGCGCGGCGGGCGTCGCGGGGCCCTCCGCAGCGGCGCCGGCGGGGGACCAGCCGAGGGAGAGCCAGCTACCGCTGGACGCGACGGCTGCCGCGAGGTCGGCGCGGCCGGCCGCGAGGAGCTCCTCGCGGGTTGGGAAGGCCCCGGGCTTGTCGGAGCGGCACATGAAGTCGTAGATCGCCGCCTCCAGGTCCTCCTGGCCCCGGGCGCCGGCATTTGCGGGGCGCGGCCGCTGCTGCTGCTGCGGGGACGGGCGCCGCGCCTGCGCTGGTGCCGGCGCTGTTGCCTGGTTCGGCACGTTGCGGCGGCGGCGGTAGTACGGCTGCCTTGAGGGCGAGGGGGAGGACGAGGACGAGGAGGAGGCGGCGAGCGGGGCGCGCAGGAAGCAGGTGCGGCGGGGAAGGCGGTGGTGAGGAGGATGAGGCGGCGGGGGTGGTAGGGCTAGGGCTGGGATAGAGAGGAGCAGGGTGGGGACCAAGGGGGGCATCGCGGCTGCATTTCTCTCCGCGCTCCCGCTCAGCGGAGGAGAGGAGAGGAGGGGAGGACTGGTTGATGAGCAGCGCAGGGGCAGGGCGCCGCTGGCAAAGGCAGAGGCCGACGAGGCGAGAGCGCGACGCGACGGGAGGGAGAGATGAGGAGGAGGGGCCGTGGGGCGAGGACGCCAGCCAATCCCCCGCCTCTCCTCCTCGTGCGATGCGACTCGAATAGGGCGCGCGAATGGCAACGCGCGCTCTCCCAGGGCCCGGGACAAGCCGTCAGGTCAGTGCGCCAGAGAGCCCCCACGCTGACCGAGCGGGGGCGGTCGAGTGGAGACGAGTGGCTCTCGGCGGCCGTCCCGCGCCGCGCCGAGAGCCGTTACCCACCGCGTGAGCTCCATCAGTTTTCACCGCGAAACCTTGCGCCCCGCGGCTGGCCTGTTCCAGAGTTCTCGTGGCTGGCTGCCACCGGTGGTGCCGTGGTGGCAGCCTCACCCGGCGCCGTCAGGATCGCAAACGAACGATGCGACCCTTTGCTGTTGACACCTCCCTCCAGGGAGGGAAATCTCGTGACGCTTTTTGCTGCCGGCGACGTGGACTCGTCGGCGCGATGCAGCCGCGCGCCGCGCATCCCCACACGGACGGCGAGGCGTCGCGTCGGTGACCCGTTGGTACAGCGATCCGCGGCTCCGGTGATGCATGTTTGTTCCACGCACGCTGCCGTTTATCCATCAGGTCAGGTCTTTGGCGTTCCTAATGCTGCCGCTCTGTGTTAATTAACCCTAGCCCATGGAGAATAGAAGATTTCATCCAGTAGGAGCTCCTCGGATACAGACGTACTAGGACACAGACGCACGTGGCAGGTTTGGCCCATCGGGTCCGATATACACTCTACAGCGACGCTGAAACGCTGCTTTGGCCTGTGCATTATCGTGACATGACCAAACCATCGTGGTGGCGGCGGAAAACGATACTGTACATGGCTTTCACTTGACACACGGAAAACCTGGGCCACAAGCTGATCAACCTATGGTCTGGTGGACCAGCAGTCTTGCACGATTCATGCCAATACAACATACCATATACCCTGGATAAAAAACCAACATAACAACGAATGAAACCATCGGAAGGGTTTCCAAAACATCCAAGGCGAATGAGTGCTACATAGGATTGCTAACATTTTTTCAATCACCACACAAAGAAAGCAAACCAAGAACGGATAGAAACACTCCATGCCGACCTGCAACTGAGTGAGGCTAGTTCAGTGATTATAATACTTATTAATAATAATACTTCGAAAATTGTAACACAAAACAAGCCAGACAAGAGACAGTAACTAGCACTAGCTTGTGATACTGTGAAAAACATGATACCGATACACAGTTTGTTCCTGCACGCACATTACCGAATAACTACTGTGGTGTGAGATGCTGATAACTGATCTGCTCCTCATAGAAAGTGGAATACCAAATAGAAACTGTTGAGCGACTTCAGCCTAGAAACCTGGACGGGCTGACCAAAGATGGAACATGATCCCAGAGATCTCATGAATCGGGTATGTAATTTGTTTATAATACGAGAAGATATAAGATCAAAGGCCTCCAATCATCAAAGGATTTCCAAATTAGCGAAGGCAAATGAGTGCTCAGTAAAATACTGAAAACGATTCATGGTACAAAAGGCAACAAATTGATAAGGGAAGTACAGAGGAACTTCTGCTTGCATGCCAAAATGAAACAGAAAATAGGGTAGTCGCATTACACCATTTTGAAACAAAAGAGAATGCAATCACAGTCAGTTTGTGGGAATGACATTCTTATTCCTTGACCAAGTAGACCTGAAGCGACCAAACTTTCACAAAGTATACCTGCAGGGAAATTAAGTATAAAACTATAAGATCATATGAAGCGTCAGGATAAAGATATTGAACAGAAATGGGCAGCAGGTTATCTTGAGTAAAAACATACAGCCTGAAGGCTCATGCTCAGTAACAACTCAATAAAAAAAAGTTTATACAGTATCCTGTTTCTCCAGCAGGGTAAAGAATTTTCCATTAAAAGCCTAGAAACAATAATCTCTCAATTGGCACGCATATCACAAGGTGCAAGGTAAGGTTCAAATTAAACTAGAACAAGACTACTATCAAAACAGCCCATATTCTGATCAACATTCCAGCCAACGTGGGAAGAACTTGCAAGTCCAATTTAGGCCATAAACAAACATTATATATTAGATGAAATAACAATGCAGCAAGCAACAAGAACATAATTACATGGCAAAAACTATCTTTATATCAGTGCAAATTGAGATACCAAAGTGTAATTGCTGAATTGCAACAGTACCCTAAATCATACATATCCCACACAACCTAAACCTCCCTTAAAATTTGTACTCTTCTCTTTATGCCTTTGCATTTGTGTGCATTGAAGACTCCTATTTCACATGGGACATGATTATGCCATTTTTTGTCTTCGTTATGGTCATCAGACGTAATCTGCGAACTGGTTACAGGAACAACACCAATTCCAGTGTTCAGTTTCTTTTGAAGTGTTGCAACTGGCAAAGTGGCAATATGGACTCATGAGGTATAGAGAACAGAACAAAAGTGAAGACTCTGCTCTGAAAACTTCAGACACTGATAACTTCAAGAAAGCTCCATGGATCATGTACAAACTACAAGATTTGACAACATGTCCAAAACTTTGTATGGACATATCTGGGTTCCCTAACAGTGCACCAGAAGAACTCAAACATATTTTGTTGTCGGCACTCGGCAATCACATGTTTAGCAGGAACTTAAGGAACTGTCTTGTAAAACATAATGCATATTTCTGATACTTCAACAGAGCAGCCAAATTCAAATGAGGAATTTATATGACAGCAATACGTCCAAGGCCTATACAAGCATGATCCATCATGTACCATAAGTCTAGAACTTTAATCAGATCTCAAGTTCGCTAAGAACACATCAAACTGAAGAACACATGATTGAGTTACAACAGTTACATTTGATCAGTCAGGCAACTGGGTTTCAGCACAAACTTGAGCCCTATACTTTTAAGCAATCTAGGGCAGCCTCAAATTATATAGATGCAAGAACATATACTTTAATTTTATCTAAGGAATCTAAACATGGATATAAACATACTTCATGCTCTTGAAACTGAAAAAAGAATAATGTGTTAATGCAATGCATATAGCAGAGGAAACTCGAGTTACAGGAGTATCTTGAAACTCGCCCTCCTTACCATATAGACATGATAACAGATGGCTAGGAAGCAACCAATTCACTACTCACAGAATTCACTAACTATGGCATAAACTGCCCATGCTACAGAGCAACTACATGCAAGTTTAGCTAACCTACGAAAGTCAAACCATTAGCTAAACCAGATTTGCCCCCTCTCCGATTCCATCCGACTGAATCAAAATTGCAGAGCTCTCCACCAACAGAAAGCTAACTAAACCCTAGGTAGAGCCCGCTTCAGCAACCAGCGGCACAACTCCCAGCAAAGGAATCAATCAACCAGAGATTTCACCCTACTGTCGCCAAACATCAGGCGCTCCCCGCACAAATCCAACCAGCAATCGACGCCGAACAAACCCGTCTATCCCCAATCTATTCGACCAAATTCCTACGACGGGCAGCATCGAGATCCATCCAGCAGAGGCAGGAGCGTACCGGCACGGGCGTTCAGGATGACGGCGGGCTGCCGGAGTGGCGGGTGATGAGGTCGTCGTAGGGGTCGCGGCGGCCGGCGGCCTGGCTGATCTGGGGGTCCCAGGAGAGCTGGGAGTTGAAGCGCTCGAAGGTCCAGAAGCCGTAGGGGCGCAGTGGGAGGCTCCACGCCGCCTTGGTTCGCTCGCACCGCTCCTTCATCTTGTAGACGTGCTCCCGCCGCACCTGGTCGCGCTTGTCCGGGTCTTCCATAAGACGGAGGATTAGGTTCTCCGCGAACTCCATGATGAAACCCATCGCCGCCGCCGATCTCGTGTCCCTCGCCGGTGAGCTTGGGATCTGCTGGTGCGCGTCAGCCCCTCGGTCGCTCGCTGCTGTCCTGGCTCGAGTAGGCGAGTGTGGTTGGGCCTACGGTCTGGCTGTGGTGGTAGGATTTTTTTTTAATCATTTTAACCCATTTTCTTATTCAAGGTTCGAAAAGAAAAGCTATTTCACAATTTAGTACCGTTGACGGTGTGGTTTTGGAAAACCGTGTTACTCCCTTGGTTCACAAAACATTGAGATTTTAGTTTTGTCCAAAGTCACTGCCAGCTAACTATAATTAGCTTTGCAATGGATTATATTTTTATATTATATGTATTTGAAATCATAAAGGTTGCTACATTTCTCCAATTTGATCAACCTTAAGAAGCTTATACTCCAATGGAAAACAAGTCTCTTTGGTACCCTCTAGGGCACGGGTTCGATCCTTCGTTGAGATGAATTATCAAGGGCCTTTTCGGACCTCGGTGAGGTTATGCATCTTAAGGTTGTCTCCAATGGGAATCCCTAAAACACTGTTTTGCACTGTTTGACATAAATGCGGTACTGTAGATAGAGAGGGAGGTAGTTGGAATAGTGATAGGGAATGGGATTTGATGAGTGTTGTTGGAGATAGTCTAAGAGGGCGGACCCATTCATGGGCATGCCTGGGCACCTGCCCGGGCTCTTCAGCAGCAAAACCGTAAAGCGTAATTTTTCCTACCGTGACTGGAACCAAGACACTGCCCAACGAGAACAACATATTAATAGCCTAATCGTGAAGCTTTGACAATCTCCAATCATAAGCTCCTGCTGCTGCCTGCAAGACCGCAAGCAGGTCTGGACTCCGTACGACTGCACCATGGAACAAGGGAAATGGAAGAGGAAATTCAAGCAATCAGGTTAATCTCATAATCTCACGCTGGCAGTTAATTGAGCTATGTCACTATGTGTGCTTCAGTACTTGGCAAATTACTTTTGATGGAAAATTATCAATCACAATAATTTGTGTTGTAATGAAACAATAATCGTCATGTCTCTTTTTTCATATGTTATGGACAAATATGTCTTGTAAGTGTCAACTCCGCCCAAGCTCTTTAAAAATCTTGGGTCCGCCACTGCATCTTAATGAAAACACGGGGGTGACCGCGTGCAGCCTATATATGGAATCTGGCACTGTTCTAACGGTGTTTAGAGAGTGGAGTTTGAAATGAAAAAAAAAATACTTTACATACAATACGGCCTTGCCGCTTTGGCCCCATCCAAACACATGACATGGCAAGTGCTGTTGCGTTGCTTTCAGTGGAGGAAGATATTGGGTGCTGTTACATAGGACCATCAATGCATTGTACAGTAGCTATATCTTTTTGGGCAAGGATTGTACATATATGGTTGCATATATCCAATATAAGGACTAAAAAAGTTAAATACATTGGAGATCCATTAATTTATGTTGGGGTTATAGTTAGACCTACAACTACAAAAGTAACTTTTCAAATCCCTTTTTTGAGGCCCTGTTTGGATCAACTAAATGTTACCTGGCATTTGCTACATCCAACCGGCTAAGGAATACTAATAGATTTCACACCTATTAGCTCTAAACCAGCTAATACTTCCCGTAATTTTGTATAGCTAATAATTAGTCGGCCGAAGTGTGGTACCAAATGTTTTCAAACCAGCTAATACCCCTTTCACGCAAAATGTTTTTTCCCGCCTAATAATCTGTTAAAACTCTACAGAGGCAGTGATTGCATAACGGGCAGAGGGGGAGGGCTCACATGAACCGATACGATGCAGCCTAGAATATGCTACTAAAACAATTCCCTCCTTATTTCCTATCCCCACCGTCCTGTGCATTTTCCATCGCTCTCGATGAACCACTGCGGTTGAGCTGAGATGCCACTGCGGTGGCTTTGTGAGCATCCATGGCAGTCTGCAGGGCGCCAGCATTGCCCACTTCTTGGTGTGGAGGAGCACAAGGTGCACCTGGATCAGAAGGATTTTGAGATGCTTCAGCAGATTCAACTTGAGCGCTCTTTTCTTTAGATACAACTGTAAAAAAAAAAAAAAAGTAGGCATCAGGGCAAACACAAAGGGTAGCTATATTAAGCATGGGATGTCAGGGCTCGTGTGAAAACCTTGGGAAGAAACAGTACTGTGTGAGACTGGCTGCACAGCTTGCAATGAAGCAGACGCTACTGAGGTTCCTCTTTTACTTCTTGACTGCAACCAGGGAAAAAAAGAATGTGACTAAAAGGATGGAGAAAGCATGTCATTTAGCAAAAAGCCCATCACAAGAACTGCAGATCATACCTTCATCTCGTCACAATACTTTACAACAGAGGATATATTGGAGTAACGACCATGAACCAAGGTATACACCCACAAGAGGAGCTTTCTCGGAATACTTAGGTCTAAAGTCTCAATTACCGCAGCAGTTTGCAGTAGCCCTTCAATAGGCTCCTGTGATGGTGTTACCGTGTAGAGATTAATACCTGAGGGAAATGTTCCACAAGAGCTCTCCCGGTAGAAGTTGTAAGTGCTCTTCATTAATGTAACAGCAGTCTCCAAATTATCTTCGGATGTTTGCTTGATCGGGATGTTCTTAATTCTGTTTAGTGTCTCAAACAAGTTCATGTCAAGTCCTTTGAATTGAGCAGGCCCATCAGGGGACGAGATAAGAAGCTCATCAGGTTGCAAATCAACATAAAGTAGAAGTCCGTTGGATAATGGAGCAGGCTGATTGGCTGCATCCGTGGATTCAGGCAGTGGAGTGATTGAGGCCAGTTTGATGAGAATACACCGGCACCATGCCAGAGAAGCATGCTTGCATATCTTAGCAAAGTTGCTATTTGATAATTTCGGTGTCTTGAAACGCTTTCTTATCTTCTCATTTAGTCCTTCGAGAACATCTAGTCGGACATCACTCTCGAGCAAATGGATGTACTGGTGGACATAGCTGCCACAAAAAAGTGATATTTCAAAAATACAAAGTTTAAGAACAATTTATGGCACCAGGACTGAGTAATTTACCTGTAAAGATTGCTTTCTGATAATTCTGGAGTGTTCACCTCTGGTATAGTGCTTATATCAGCCCACAAGTTTGCATGATCCATGAATATACTGAACATTTTCTCGAGTAGATGTTCAACGGAAGCATCACCAGAAGCTTGACGAATCTCAGGATTATGAATTGCCGCTGTTAGAACTTGAAGGTACTTCCCAAGACCAACAGGAACAATATCACCCAAACACAATGCAAACTAAAGAAGAGGGGTAAACAAGCTTTTAATATCCAGCAAAAACGTACAGATTGGCATAGTTATTCTGTTGTTAGGAGGTACCCTCTTATCTGTCCGCAGATACGTATATGCCTTCTCGAGAGTCCACAGGTCCCTATTCTTCTCCAACAGGTTTAAGTAGAGTATCATGTACTTCCTGATGCATGTAATGAATTTTCGTGAACTTTCTGATAAACTGACCTCCAGATTCTTTCTGGATCCGCCAACATTTGGATTTTTCCTCCTGGAAGGATGGAACAAAATTCCATCTCAGTTAATAATCTTATACTATCTCCGGACTGAAATAAATAGGTTCCCCAGAATACAGAATACAGAATCAAACTTTTAGAATTTTAACCATCACTGGATATTTTAACTAACATTTGTTGTATGAAAATAACATTAATAGATTTGACATCACATGTACTTCTACATCAATAGGTAAGTATTGCATAAGATAGAGAAACTGAACTTTACCTTCCTTTTCTAACAGTGCCATCAATCTCCCACATGTTCACTGTAAACGAAGACCGAGAAGATTTGAAACAGAATGAGAGTTCTTCCTTAGCCCGCTCCAGGTCCCCCGCTTCCCCTCTTCTATAAAATCCTTGAGCAAGCTTGTATCTTGCCTTGTGGAAATGCTTGAGCTCCCCTTCCACACAAGTACTCAGAGCATAGAGACAATCATCATAAAGGATGTGCCATACTTTATCAAGTGTATCAGGTACAACAGACTTATTTTCCTCTTTAGTATCTAATGCAGATTCTTTGTCAGAAGATGAATGTGAAACATTAGTTGTAGATCCCAACATGCTCAAGACATTATCTTTTGTTGACTGGTTGTACGTGTAGTCAGCAACAACCTATAAAACAAACAATCAACCAAGTTAACATAAAATTGTCTTCTAAAGAACTATGTCAGATGCCCTACTTAGGAAAACAGAAATAATACAATGCAATGCACAGAATATTGAACTACAGGAGGGGAGGAATGATTACAGAGAAGCTCAAAGCAATAGTCATAATCTATAAAACGATGAAAAAGAGTAAGACAGGAGTTATCACCGTAAAAATTAAATGCTGCAGAACTGTGTCTCTTTGAGTTGGCTAGAAAATAAAATAAATAAAATCATTGCAATTCAAAAATCCTACAATCAAGTTTCATTTCTAACTGTAGCCGAAGCTGAGTTATATTTTTAGGATGGAACCACCAACACGAGCATACTGATAGAATATAGATAATGCTATAACTCAAGGATTTTATAAACTCAGTCCCATCTTTCACTATTGAGGAAGAAGAGTGATTTGGTATATTTCCCTTCTTCTCAGCTACAATATCAAGAATAAAATGAACTCAGCAAGTCAGCATTTAAATGTTAACTTGAGCCAATATAGCCAAACCAAGTTCTCGAAAAGTCAGACCAGGTCAATTGTGGGCGGTAGGCAACAGCAACCACCTAATTTCTATGGGATCACAAATCATGGCTTAGGATATGGATGCTATTGAGATCACCTCACCAATTGCCTCAAGGAAATCCCTTTTAGTGAGAATCAATCACAAGAACCATATAAATTTTTATTGGTCTAGATAATTCAGGCCGTATGATTATCAGCCCTCATGACTTTGGTAGTGAAACGGTTCATGTGGTCATGCCATCACTCGCCAGTCAGTTAGTATGCAAAAGCATAGCTTTTAAGTTTTGACAAGAGTAGACTTAAAAACCATTCAATAAAGAAGCTCGCTGTAATATCAAATTTCAAGGAAAAATAACTCAAAAACTGGCCGGGTACATCTTCGACATACCTTTATAGCTTCAAGATTATGTTTGCCTTGAGTGTAAAGTAACTTCAAGCGTGATGCATGAATCCTGTAAACAGGATCGACTGCAGTTGGATTCAACATCATGGCTTTGTTGTAATATGAAAGTGCCTTAGAAAAGGAATGCCCCAGTTTCTCACACAATTTTCCAAGGTAAAACGCATGAAGCCACTGTGCCCTGCAAGTAAATAAGTGTAATATCATCCCATGTGCGAGAAGCAACAGATAGAACATGAAAACAGATTAGGAGTTCTCAGTTACTTGATTTCAAAAGCCTTCTCGAAGTGTTTCAGAGAATTTTGACAAAATATCTCCCATGTTGAATCCTTCACTGGCAAAGTAGCTCTTTGATCATAAAAAGGTACTACATTTTGAAGGCTATCGTAGTACACTAGAGCCAGTAATTCATGTGCCTCACTCTGGATGAAAATGGGTTTAGATATCATCCAAGCAATAAGCAAAGCTTTCATCAAGAATAATGGAAGGTAACTAACTGATTGGCAGAAAAATGCAACAGAAATACACAATACACAACAGACAAGAGGAACTAACCTGCTCAGGAGCAGTTTTGGCCAGTAGTGAACTCATCAATAAGCAGCGCCGACTATGTCGACGACCCATCTCAACACGTCTGATTAAATCAGTGTTTGTTTGCCAATCCAAGATACTTATATGTTTACTACCATCATTCAGTAACAGATCAACTTCCTGTCGTAATAACACTGGTTATGAAACAGAACTGACTGATATAAAGGAAGTGATCCAATCAATTGGTACAGCTAAAAAGATATCACCTCATCATAAAGATTGGAAAGCTTCTGCCAGCTTTCAAACCGCAACGGATTGTACAACAAATCATACTTGAAAATATTAGCACTCTGCTCAACAAATTCTTCTCCTTCCTTTTTCAAAACAAAACCTGCATGCTTGTCAGTGGCACTGATATCTTCAGCTTGTGCTATGTAGTAATACAGGTTTCCATAAACATCTGAATAAGGCTCAGAGCTGCAGCGAATAGTTGAACATGTCGTTAGGGCAGATAGAATAGCTCTATTTCAAATCATAGAGAAGGGACTCTAGGGTAATGCACAAGCCAACCTGGCAGCGGAGAGTTTTTTGAATGCTTCGTAACCTCTTTCACCTGGGAACAATACATTCAGGATAGCTTCCCTAGATCCATTGCTTTCACAAATTTCAGAGAGTATTTTTTCACATGAGTCAGGTCCATCAAGGAAACTATCAATAGGGTTATTCACCAATAAGTCATAGGGTGGCTGTGGAAAGTGTTTACGTATAGCCCGCAGCACTCTCCGTAATTTAACCAAGCCAGTTTTCTAAAACACAGAATTAAGAACAGGCAAGGCATTAGACACTATCTTAAGCTAGCTACCTAAAAGTAGGAAACATGAAGGTAGTTATTAAAAAAACTCACAGATAGAGCTTTTGCATATGGCAGGACATACTGAAACACATCGGCACATTGTTCTTTTGTTTGATAATCACCACGGCTTGTGTTTTTATGCACCGCAAGATCATCTTCACTGCAGGAATCTGGGTTTATTTTCAAACCATACAAGCAGAAAAAAGCCTGGTCCAAGGTACTATCAAGACATGACTGTATCTCATCCAATTCTGCATGAACAGGACATTTATCAGGGTATAAATTTCGGTACCAAACCATACCAATAAAATATTGTGTTCATTGCTTTATACTTTCACTGCAGCACCAAGAATTTATGAAATTATAATTCAAAAGACAGATATAACAAGCCAGCATTATCTCAAGTTATGCATTATCTTCAGCACAAAATAAATACAAAATAGCTGCACAGTACTAAATGCTCTGTGTAGTCCAGAATTACCTGATTCTTCCTCATCATCAGAGTTCTGCTTGCTGTCATTAACTGATGGATCATCCACCATACTGTCTTGTGCTCTGACATTTTCTGGAACTGTGTCTTCTTCCATCCCATTTGAATCTATACGAGATAGAGAAAACCAACAGATGTCAGTTATTAATCGACAGGGAAACAACATGTCTAACATAATAGAGTTTGGCAAGAAAACCCTACTAAGTTGAGATTTTAGTTTCACGTCTAGAGCCATGAGGTGTTTGATTGCAAACTTGAGGAATGTCCCTTCCTCCCCTTCATCCCTTCCAGCACAGCAGAGCCCATACTCAGCAAGCAAATCATGGACAGCGACAATTAAGTCAACCTGCATTGGTGAATGAATGAATGACCATCGAATGGGAAAAGCAATATGCTCCATTTCTTTTTATAAGGCACACATAATTTAAGATTCAAAACTCGTAACCTTCAACTGAAAACCAGCCTTACATGATGTAAATTCTGTTGTATGAGAGCGGTATCATTGGATTCTTATTTGAAAGTTCTATATCTTATGGCTATGTTTTGTTGATACAAACATTGCAGTACAAGAGAAATTATGGGTTACAGTCTAATTTTGGAGACAGTGCTGACTCAGATTTCCCTTTATATTTGATGAAACGGAGGCTGTACTACAGAGCTCTGCAACTTTGCCTAATATGAAGGTGGCACATACCTGAGTTTTGATGGATATTATAGGATCAAGGTGCTGGAGCTTGCAAAATGCAATGGCTGTGTCTATGAGGCAGGAACTTTCCAACTGGTCAACCTGATAGAAGGTTCCAGAGCATGATGGTTTTCTCGATAGAATTATCTTGACAGCAGCACACATTATTGTCAGTAGCAATGATTGAATATCACCAACAATAGAAACTAGTGAGCTCCAGCCATCCAGCCCATCCTGCAAAAACGAAAATAAAATTATGACCCTGATGACAGTATTAAGGGAATTAATAAATAGGTTTCCTGACTTGTAAGCAAGCATAGAAGTTGGGTTATGCATTAAAGAAAACTGATACAGGTGGCATTGCAACGCCTTTAACTAGACACGGCAACGTCCTGGAGCATTTCTCACAAGATGAAAGTATGAGCGGTGCACATGGATAATAGATATTGCTCAAAAACAATAAAAGTATTTTCGCTTAACTTTTTTGAACATGGTTAATAGACAATGCAGTTTCGCCGACTACGTGGAATAAACAGGTATACCAAAACTTCGTCTTTCTCACCTGATCAACCAGTTTACTCCTTCCAGTTAAAAACATAAAACAGTTTCTTCTGTTTACTCACGGTCTCCAAGATATGAGGACATGTTTAACCACTGGTACTTACCATAATATGTTCGCAGACACCAAAGACTACACACTAAGAATAGTTTGTACAAAACTAAAACTAATTTTTTACTATGGCCAATCCAGATGTCCATAAATACATGAGTATTCAAAGACATTAAGATGTTAAATATGTCAAAGTTTTAAAGTTCTGACTTTGCCATGTCCACGGAAAATACTAATCAACCAGAGAAAAAAAATCAATCTCACTCTTTACTACTATATAATATTTCTCTGTTGGAGACACTGTCACAATGATACTGTTATTATACTTATGAATTACACTAGCAAAATTCAGTACATATTGTGCCAAGAATTAGAAACTTGAGTTAAGAGGGCGATGAAGGAAATTCTGAGAAAAGAAGAACATCCAACTCACAGAATTATCGCATTGATCAATGAATTCTTTTGCTTTGCTGGCATTTCGAGATACATCTTTGACTGCTTCCACAACATTTTCTAGCCGGTTCCTGTTCATTGCTTCCACAAAGTCCACGTCGGTTGAATCTTTTCCCTTCAGGGGAGTAACAGATCCAACCACACCAGCTGCAACAGATAGGACTTGAATTTTTCTTCTATGGGAGTCAAGATATACCTGGATGTTCATTGGTTTTGCTTTTTCACATGCAGATATTAAGACATCCAAGGCCGACAACTCCAGTGAAATAACATTCTCGCTTCCTCTTTGTGGACCATATGCATTTCCAACATAGACATCTTTGGTGGAAAGCAAAAGTGGAGGTAGCAATTTCATGAACTCTGTATGAGTTATTTTGTTGATATTCTCATCATTATTCCAAAGTAAAGATTCAAGCCTGATCAAGTTAATTTCACGGAGAATCCTATCACTTGTAAGTGATTTTACAAGCTTGGTGTGAGGTAGAAGAATGACCTCTCCACAGCTTTTAGCATTGTTGCTATTTCTTAGGATTGACAGGGCAATATTGAACTCCTTGTAAGCTTTCTCTTTGTCATCTGATGAAAGGGAGAGACAACCACTCATCCAGAAGAAGCGAATCCAGAATGCATAATTCATGTTCAAAGAATAATCACATTTGGACTTTTGATCACTAAGCATGTCACCGGAAACAGGTTTGTTAGAATTTGCCTGATTGCTCTCAGTTATATCACTTGAAGATACATCGGTCTTGCTACTTTCCGTATCCAAATCCAAGTTGGTGGAATGGGTTTCTCCAACAGATGTGTTTAGTGGCAGTTCCAGAGCTACTGACTCGATGATCTTACAAAGGTGGTACGATGAATCAGACAGTTCTTCAGATGTTGATGGGCTTCCAGAACACAAAGCCCTATCATAGTACAGTTCAGCTAGAAATAAACTGCACAATGCAGATCTTTCTTCAGCCCAACCTCTAGTAAGTTTGTCCAGTTCAATGAACTTGACAAAATAATCTTGGAAAGGCACTTTGAGATGAGCTATCTCCTCAAGTAGCATATAACCAATGTGATGAGGACCAAAATTTTTTGATATCTTGCATAGAAATCGCTTAAAATCATTGGCCTCGTCATCAGATGTATAGATGAGAGTATCAGGATTAGAAGCATCAGCATTTCCAGAAAAATCATTCTTTTCTTCAACACTTGGTCCCTTTAGTATAAATGGATCTAGAAACTGAGTCATAGCATGTGATATATCTTTACCATCAGATCCAGTTTCATCTTTTCCAGATTTGCGACTTCGCAGCCTCTCAAGGCGTGTGCTCCGCCTTTCATGATGATGTTCTCTATCCGAACTAGCATCTTTCTCTTTAACAGCAGTTTTGCAATCATGAGATTGCACAGTCTCACCATCATGGTGCGAATCATTTCCATTTGTACCAGCAGAGTCCACACTTGTGAATGTATCTGCTGCTACAACAACATCAATCATGTTATAAGCAAGCCCCTTGGCACTACCCTCACTGCCTGAACACCTATAAACAGTATCTGTGCAATTGTCTTCATCAGCCTTCTCATTATTTGCGCTTAAGAAGCTTATGATACCGTCTAAAAGGGGCAACCATTTTGCTTCATTCAATTGCAATATAGCACTCTGTTTAATCTTTTTTGTCCCTGTATCTTGATATATTTCATCGTCCACAGGTTTTTTTTTATTGGAAAAGATGAGTTTCACATGCTTGGGTTCAAGAATGTCAATACCTCGAGGTGCAAAAGGTACCGGCTCAGCACATTCAATGGTTTTCTTCACATGTAAAGCACGATTATGTGATGGCCAACTCCTAAGTATTAAATTTGCTACAGAAAGGCATGCCACTTCATCACGGATTGCTATAAGGACCTCCAATAATTTCTCCATGCAGTTCCCTGCAGAGAGCATAAGTAACTGTATAAGAACCCAAAAATAAGTACTCCCTCCATCCCAAATTCTGAGGGGTCCTAGAATTCAACTAGATTCATTCATTCCTTCATGTATATGTGTTCAATATGTGTCTAAATTCATCAACATCCATATAAATGTGGACGAATAAAAAGAGGGCTAGAACCCCTTACAATTTGGGATGGAGGGAGTATCAACAGTGTGATAGATCAACTGAATATCAATTATAATGAGTAAAAATGGATATCATACAGTTGTTTGGGCTGCATAGAAGCCCTTGTTCAAATGCCCATCTTGATACGCTCAGCAAACCCATTGAACAAGAAAGTGTTCCCAGATGATTCCAGACAACTGAATCATTTGAATCAAGCTCTACAGCTTGTAGGTAACAATGAAGAGCATTGTCATAAAACTCTGGACCTAGTTGAAGGAACACAGATGCTAGGTTTTTCAATGTCAAAAACCTGTGCAATTGAAAAAGGTGTATCAGAATTTTAGCAATCAGATGATGAGATGAATCAGCCATTGGAATCCATATTTATATCTAATTCAACAGCTATCACCAATCAAGTAGGCAATTATATTGTGTTTGTGTAACAACTAAAACATTAGTTATTTCAAGCAAACAGTAAGTTTATGATGATGTTATAATTCATATGTGTAGAACCATGGACAACTGGAAAAGGGGTGTCATTTCAAACAGAAAGGGTATGATGCTGTTATATGTCATGTATATAACCATGGACACCTGGAAAAGGGGTATCATTTTGAAGAAAGAGAGAGTACACCAAAAACAACATCATACCAAAATTAAAAAAAAAAACTGGTGAAATAGGCATAAAATGAGTATTTTCGTTCTTGTGAAATAATACATCATTCCCTTAATTGTAGTATTGCAATTTGTGCATTTAATACACTTCAAATTCTGATCACTTGAAGGACAAAGTTGGTCTTCCAAAGTCACTTTAGCAAGAAGGCAGTATCGTTGAATACCCGGTACCATAATATCTAGAAGCACCATAGTTTTACGCAACTAAATTGTTTCGTGAATTGTCTTCTATTTTGTATTTTTCCTCAGTACTATGCCTAGCATTTCACTAAATGCATCTTTACCATAAAAAATGAAAGGTGTGAGAAAAGAACCTTAGCTGCAGCAAATGCTGATCACTGCCAATGTTATCAACCTGTCGAAATAGACTAATTGTTGTTATGGATAAGATCACAAAAGAAAATATAAGAAACTAAAAGGTGAAATTGCCTGAATGTTTGATATTAGCGGGTCCTTCAAAACATCCTCGAGAAGTTCAAGAGCTTTCACATAGTCTTTTTGTTGCAACTTGAGGAGTCCCTCATGGTACTTCTGGGAGAGCGCAAATTCCTGACAGCATTAAAAGGATATCTCAGTAACACAGTGACATTGAGGCAGAGTATTAAGAACATTCCACACTGAAATTTCCATTTTTTTCCACAAGTAAACTATCATAATTGATTCATCAGATGATACCTTAAAAAAACTATTCAGCATATTCTTATATCAACCTAAATTGATGTAGCAATAGCAAAAATAACCATTGATAACTTGCACCAACTGAAAATTGCTTGATAAATGATTGATACTTCAACCAGTAAATTCATGAAAAATATATGTGGGAGAAAATCACTTCACGACAAAAATATATATGCAGATTCTCCTCTCATGTGATAGGTACTCCCAATAATTGATATAGACAAAAGCTACAGAGAGGTACTGCAATATTATGACTGCAGTGGTTTCAGTGCTGCTACGGGTATAAGCCCGCCATTCAAGAAAATAGAAGTGCACTATTATTAAAAGAGCACCCCAAAAAAAAACAGGGCACCCCAAAAAAAAACAGGGCACGGTGTGTATCATATTTTAATATTTTGGAACTCAGAGACCAAAACTTTCAGATCTCAATTCTCAGATAATACAGAAAGAGTAGGTTTTTTGTTACCAAATTACCAAGTAATCTAATCTAAAATATCAGTACTCGCATGAGATCGATTTTTAAAGTAATTAAGATATAAGAACACAAGAAATTAGGAGTACATTTGTTCATAGGAGATCCGAGGTTCTCAACAAGAACTTTTTGTTTGCTACAAGCACTATTTTTTTTTTTTCTCGAATACGCAGGAGAACTGCGTATCTTTGTATTAATAGAGAGAAAAAACCGGCCCCTTACAAGCAGCACACCCCACTCCGAGCCGAGCTGTGAGGGGCTGAAGAACTAACCAACCAAGGTGTTTTACTCGATACAAAATACAACAGGCTTGACCATGAACTGAACAACTAGTCAATAAACACTAGCCTAGCCCAATACCATGACCAGCACTCAAGGAGCAAAGGCCCCGAGCACCTGCAAGACACCACATATGGTGTTCATCCTTGAAGGCCCGGATCAGGTTATCCAAATTCGGGCTCTCTCCCTCAAAAACGCAGCCATTACGGTGTTTCCAAATGAGCCAAGCCCCTAACACAATCAGAGTATTAAAACCTTTCCGTTTGTCTTTCTGGACCTTCTTAACACTCTTCCTCCACCACTCTGAGAAGGAGCTTTCATGACTTGAGGGGACGCAAATCTGAAAATTGAACCTTGACAGGATGCGGAACCAAAACTCTCTCGCAAAAACACAAGTAGTTAGAATATGCTGGATATCTTCCGTCTCTTGATCACATAACACGCAACGCTCGGGGTGAGGGAGATTTCTCTTGGCCAAACGGTCTGCTGTCCAGCATCTGTTCCGCACTGCTAACCACAGGAAGATTTTGCATTTAGCTGGTGCCCAAGATTTCCAAATTCTGTGCCAAGGTTCGAATTTGGTTGCGCCATTAAAAAATGCCATATAGGCTGATTTAGCTGTGTACTGCCCTGAGATATCTAGCCTCCAAGTATGAATATCTGCCTCATGAGTTAGAACCACCTCGGAGAGAACATTGGCTAGCTGGAATAGTTCATAAAGTCCGACCATCGATAAGCCTCCTTGTACATCATGCGTCCACTGGTGATCTAGCAGCGCTGCTGAAACCAGGCGTGTGTTTTGAGCACGAGCCGGGACAGCAGCTACCACCAATGGAGCGATATCACTGATTGTCTTGCCATGGATCCAATTATCCTTCCAGAATTTTGTGGTAGTCCCATCTCCAATGGTTGTTTGCATAGCAATTCGAAAGAGTGCTGTCACATTGGAGTGGACTGGGATGTCCAATGACAGCCACGGTTTACTTGTGTCCATTTTCCGGAGCCAAAGCCATCTTACTTGTAGTGCCCAACCCATGAGCTCGAGATTAGGAATACCCAAACCACCAAGTTCTAGAGGCCTTTGCACCTTTTCCCATGCCACCAGGCAGCAGCCACCATGTACTTCTCTCCTCCCTTTCCACAAAAATGCTCTTCTTATCTTGTTGATTGCCTTGATGAACCATTTAGGGACGTTTAATGCAATCAAGACATGTATAGGAAGGGCCGAGAGGACAAACCGCACCCAAGTTGCTCTTCCTGCCATATTCATCAAGTTAGCCTTCCAACCAGGCAGCTTGTCCCCGATTCTCTCCACCCAGTGCAAGAGATCTGCTTTCTTTAGTTTCCTATCTGAAATTGGAAGTCCCAAATAGATACATGGAAATTCAGAAACCGAGCAGGCCAAAGTTGAGGCTATAGTTTCCCGTTCTTCACATCTTATTGGTATCACACAACTCTTCTGCAAATTGGTACGAAGACCTGATGCTTCTCCAAACACCTCCAAGATCTGAGTGGTCAGGTTCATCTCATCAACAGATGGCTTGATAAATAATGCAACATCATCCGCGTAGAGTGAAATTCGCTGTCCAGCAAAGCCTCTGGTCAGTGGCTGTAGTAAGCCCATTTCCTCCGCTTTGATGAAAAGGCTGTTGAGAGTATCCATGACCAAAATGAATAACATGGGCGATAAAGGATCGCCTTGGCGAAGCCCCCGTTTGTGCCTGATTTCTTCTCCAGGTTCTCCATTAACCAAAATTCTTGTGGAAGCCGTTGTGAGAAGTCGAGAAATCAAATTACACCAAGCATTACCAAATCCCAAAAATTGCAAGATTTCCAGCAAAAAAGCCCACGAGACGGAATCAAAAGCTTTTGAAATGTCAAGTTTCAAAAAGATGCTTGGTACCTTCCTTTTATGCAGCAGCTTGATGGTTTGCTGGACAAGCATGTAGTTATCATGAATGCATCTTCCTCTCACAAAGGCACTTTGGTTAGAAGCCACCAGATCTTTGAGCAGTGGCGCCAAGCGATTAGCCAAAATTTTTGTAACCAGCTTTGCAAAGCTATGAACCAGGCTAATAGGTCTAAAATCTGTTGGCAGAAGAGCTTCCTCTTTCTTGGGTATTAAAGTGAGATAAGCCGAGTTTAGAAGCCATAATTTCCTTGCATCTCCCTGCTGCAAAGTGATGATTGCAGCCATGAAATCCGTCTTGATAATCTGCCAACAAGATTTATAGAATCGCCCGGTATAGCCATCTGGTCCCGGAGCTCGATCAGAAGGAAGATCCTTAATGGTTTGCCACACCTCCTCTTCAGTAATAGGAGCATCCAAGGCATGTCCTATTTTGGTCAGAACTTCTTATTAACCTAAGTTATAACTTGACATATCCTTCAGGTGTCCCTCTTAACTGACTCAAGACTTGCAACAAAATGCCTTTCCACGCATGTATCTCCTTCCACATAGATAAACTTAGTGCTTGGATTAAATATCTAAATCATAAGGCCCGTAGATTCAATATTATTGCATTTAAACTCAATGGGATACATTAAAATACCACTTTTAAAGATGCATAGCAAACCAGGGCTAGAAGCATTGCATGAGGATACTACATTTGGGTGCAGTGTCATATGCCACATCAAAATCTGCCCAGCTCAAAGTTCATCACAGCCACTAATTTACTATATTGATGCATCAATATCTCTGACTAAATTATCTTTTACTAACATATATCTTGCAAAACAGGCCTAAGTGCACAGCAAGAGTTTTTATAGACACAAACCTTGAAACCATGTTACTCAGTTACGGGACATTTATCTGCATCTAAATGACAACAGAACTCGACATAAAGAATAGCAACTTAAATCTGAAAGACCTAACAACTTTGTGCCTGCCTGCAACTATGGTTGAAAGGCTGTGCTTCGATCTATATAATGTCCAATCTTAAAAACAAACAGTTTTAGTAAGAACCAAACTTTACAATCTAAAATCACCAGTGCTAGTTGAACATGCAGTACTGATAGATGGAGCAGTGTTCTTCTTGACAGTGTGCCTAGTTGGACAGGTCCACACATAGAGTAGCAAACAATGCACATAGAGCTTCCATGCATGCTTATGCATGGAGTTTTTTTTTTTTTTTTTTTTGTGTTGAGGTTTTCTGGATTTTACTGTACCCTGTAGTACACTAAATGACAGGACGACGCTACTGCACAGCTCATGGTCTCGCAAAGGGTGGCTTGACAGAGAAATTACAAAACAGTTTCGTCAGATGGAACACGATTCTCCCAACACATTGCTTTCGACGAATCGGAAGCCCTAACTTACCACAACCCACGAGCTGAATAAGCATTAAGCAAAATTTGCGGGCAGTGGAAAAGTCGGATCCATAAGGGGCCAAGGAGGAAGAGGAAACCTACTTGAGCTTCCTTGGTAGGCGCGAGCGGCTCCCATTGGCCGCCGGAATCGCTCTCGTTGATGGCCGCGATGGAGAACTGCGAGCGCACGAGAGGGAGCAGGGGTGAGACGAAAAGCAATTCGAGCAGGGAGCAAGAGGCTTGCGGTGGAATAGGGTGAAAGCATGGCCCACCATGGTCAGCGGCGCCGCGGAAGGGGCTGCGGGAAGATCGCCGGCGACGAGGGTTCCGGCAGCGAGGGGCGCTCACCGGCACCGCCGCGCAAATGCGTAATTACGGATTTACCAACAATTGTTGGGGTTTTGTGTTGGCCTGCTTTGGTGCTATGGTTGCAAACGGGGCGGCTGCGGGCAGCCCGCCCCGCGTCCGCGTGAGCCTTGCGGGCACATGCGGCGCCACGCGTCACGCCACCAGATCTCGCGGGCTCGTGGCCGGCGGGCCGGCCCACTTCTCAAGCCGCACGCAGGGACCGGCCACGCCGCCGCACAGCCGCACAGGGATGATGCGCTACCGCCGTCTCACGCGCGCTGCTTGCCGCCTCCTATCTGCTCCCCCCATGGCCTCACTCACCGGCGTGGAACAGCCAAGCAATCACGTTGCCGCCGTTGACTTCTGATGCTGTTACGCCGCCGTTGGCATGGATATTGCTGGCAAATCGGCAAGGGGAAGCGCCGGCGCCAGACGCCAGGACAACGCGGAGGACGCGGCGGAGGCAAAATCCCGGCGGAGCCTACGGTCTTCGTTCGGTCGACACGGAGTCACGGACACGGTGTGTACGCGGCGACGCCGCCTGGAAAGAGTGGGCTGGTTTCGGGGAATAGGTGGGCTGCCCGCGCGGGCAGACCCAGCGGGTTCGCGGCCCAGCCCACGCCACTTGCATCCCTGTTTGGTGGGGCCAAGTCCGGTAGTCGGGTTGCCAACTGGGGCGTCAAATGCATCGATGACGGGCTGCCCCCCATGCAAACCAGTTGAGTCAAGTGCCAAACACAAATCAAACAATCTGTAACCATCTTTATCGGAACGTTTAAATGGACAATGTTTTGAACTGTAAAAACAATGGAATTTGAAATTTGAAAATGAGATAAGTATGCTGTCGGAGATAACCTAACGATGTCAAAGTGAACAAATTTGTTTCCCTTGCCTAGAAAAATCCACTCATTGCTCAAATTTGTGACCATTGATTTTGTTCCTAATGATTTTCATCGAATTATGAGGATTGTTGGAGGAGGGGTGCTTTTTTTTTATCTCTGTTGGAGAAGCTCTTATACTTGTTTATTGTACGAAGGGGTGCAATTTCGCTGGTTTGGAATAGACAAAACCTACTAAACACCAATAATGGAGGTCGTTGTGTGCTACGATGGCGATATGAAGTGATCGTCTCCATGGCGGCCAAGGAAGTGAGGTGCCAAAGTAAATGGCCATGACTATGTGATGCGCTTCTCTTCGCTTTCGTATCGAGCCAATAGAGATATAGCCCTAAATACCAATAGGCCACCATTAGTCTTTTTATCGAGTAGCGGGTGCCTAATAGGTAGTGTGTGAGGGGCTTTAATCAAAATTCGATTAACGTTGTTTTCTCTATATCATATTATATCTCATCTAGCACAATGTTCATTTATCTGATTTCATATTCGTGCATTTGAATTCCAATCCTAGACACTTTTGCAGCGTTGCATTATTGACATAGCTCTCTGGTGGCAACATCATAGCGAAGCCAACATGTCGAATCGTGTCTCCTTCGTCAATAGGAAGTTCTCAATGACAATCGGCACGAACATTTAAAATACATGCCAATTCTCGATCTCATACTATTCCAATTTTAAAATGCATAACCACCTTATACACATAATTGTAACACTCACGTACGAATAGGAGGTGGGAGGGTTAAGAAGACAATTCTTCCTCTTGCAATACAACACACATGCTGGAGCAAAGCTTCTCATGGCGGCAAACTTTGTTGTTGCCACACATGTGTTGCCCCATTGAAGACCCATCCTCCTATTTGAGATCTTGCCGGTTTCTTTTGCAGCAACCTATTGCCATGTACAAATACAAGTATATTTTTTTATGGTCACCATAGTTGTTGTTCTGTCTCAGCCACTTAATTTTCCACTTAATTTTATTTTATTGGTGGTCACCCTTAGCAGAAGCTTATGGAGACACATACTTGTCGTAAGTTCTATAAAAAAAGTCTCTCGTGCCATATGTTACTTGGCACTGAGTTGTTGACCACAACCAAGACGCTACGACTAACACGCTAGGCATGCATGATATCATAGGGTTTTAGTCTTTTATAGATGTAAAAGGTTGAAATACAAAGGGGAAAGGTAAACTTCAAATTATATGCAATCTTGATAATGACAAAAAATAAATTTATGTACAACCCTACGGGCCTCATAATAAGTTTCTGAAAAATCAAAGAAAATTTACAGTCCAAAGCAAATAATTACACCTAAAGTGCAAAGATCTAATTTGCTGAAAGCACACAATGTTGGATCATTCAACGTTCATAGCGATGATAGGCAGAGAACAACTCAAATTTTGTACAAATACTTATTCTTAGTATAACAAAACTTACTTTTTTGTACAACCCTGTGCATCTTCGGGAGAGACTAAATGGCGAGCGCTCGCCAGGCCTGAATCCAGCGAGCGACGTCCCCCTAGCCACAGCCCACCCCACACATGCGGGCGTCCAAGGGCCAGCCCACCTGCTCCAACGCCACCGTTTGGCACCCATGTGCCTTCGGGGCCCAACGGTTTATTTTTTTTCTTTCTCTTTCTTCAATGCTTAACCTTGGAAAGGTCAACAAGGAAATCCGTGCATGTTCCGGCCCCCTCATTTCCATATTCTTTTTTCTTCCACATACTTAATTGATTATATTAGTACAAAAAAATATACGACTAATATAGATGATCGTAAGTTTTGTTCTATAAAAAAATCAAACTAAAGTTATGTCATAATTATGTCAGCATAATTTTCAGTGGATAAAATTATGTCAGCATAATTTTCTGTGAATAAAATTATCTCAGCATAATTTTTTGTAAATAAAATTATGTCATAAAATTATGTCAGCATAATTTTCCGTGTATAAAATTATCTCAGCATAATTTTTCGTGAATAAAATTATATCATAAAATTATGTCAGCATAATTTTTCGCGAATAAAATTATCTCAGCATAATTTTTTGTGAATAAAATTATGCCAGCATAGTTTTCCGTGAATAAAAATTATCTTAAGATAATTTTCCATGAATAAAATTATGTCAGCGTACGAATAAAATTATGTCAGCATAATTTTTCGTGAATTATGTTTTCACTAAAATTATCATGAGAAAAGAGGAAAAAAAGAGTTATCATGAAAAAAAAGAAAAAGAAAAAAAGGTACGACCAGCCAATATTGCATCTTACCCTTCGCCGAGAGCAGTGGACACGAGCGCTCGTGCCGAAAAAGGCTAGAAGCTGGCCCACCATGTACGGCAGGCAGGAGGTCGCTCGGAACCCCCCACGTGCTGTCAAATCGATAGCTAGATTCCAACCGAACGAGCGCTCAACAACGAGACATTGCGTACATCTTCTCACGCTTTTTGAGAAGCCCAAAACAATCAAAGTGTCTCAGCGATACTAGATGAAGAACGACTCAAATTCTCTGTAAGCTTGCCGACCCAACCAAATATATGTTTGTACAATCTTGTAGAGCTCCACACAAGTTTTTTAAAAAAGTCAAAGATGATCAAAATCTCAAATCGGGAGTGAAGAGTTCAACCAAATATGAAGTACTGGTGATTCTACATTTTAACGACGTGTGATCCTATTTGTGTTTTTTTAACTATTTTCTATGAAATCTATGTATGTAGCACAATTTTGCTCTCCTTTTCTAAAAGAAGAAAGGCACGGAAAGTCGACTTGAAAACTCAACTTGTTTAAGACCAAGCCCAACCCAGGAGTATATGGATGTGTAAACACTGTAGCGCTACTGTAGACAGAAAAAAAAATCTGAATAGTGGAGGAATAGCGGATACGCAAGATTTTTACTCCATGGGTTGGGGTCCTTGGGGATAGTCTAACCATCTGTGGAATCTGGTGTGTTCCAAAGCATATACTCGCAAAACGGCAGATTATTCCCCTGTGACCGACTTACAGGCCCCACATCGGTATGCCCCACGTAACAGTATCTGTACCCCATCTTTTTGACCCCACACGTCAGATCTTCTTGTGTTGCAAGACAGCCCCAGCGCGTCACCAGAAACTGGGAGTAAAACGAAAAAAAAAATCCCTCGAGGCCCCTCTCCGTCTATAAAAACCGAACCCTAGCCCAGCCACTCCGTGTTCAATCTCCCTGCCGTTCGTGTCTTTTCTCTGTTCATTCGTTCCCCACCTAGCTAGGGTTTCGCCGCCCGTCCCGGCCGCCGCCATGCCTCGCCGCAGCTCAGGTAACCATCCCTTCCCGCTCACCCTAGGTTTCGTTCTTGGATGCGATTCTTCGTTCCGTTGACGGGCCAGGCCGGATCCATCCGGATCTGGGTTCCCGGAGCGTAGATTTGGGCGCCTGTTCGATTGAATTCAATCCGCATGGGGCTGTTGCCCCCTTTTTAGCGCTTTGGATTGCGCATGTTCGACATGTTTAGATAGAAATAGCCGGATCTGTTGAAAGGCATAGAAATGGTTGGGTATCCGGCGATTTAGATAAGATAACTGTAAGAAATGGGCGGGCCCACGGGTGTCGATCGGCGGAGACCGTATTGCTTCTTGAATAACCGATTGCAGATACTATCCGTTCGCAGGCGGTTCAGACAGGGGCATAGAGCAAATCTGAATCCCTGCGATGCAAGGGTTATTTCCATTGATCCTTTCTCGCGTGGACTTCATATAGATTTACATATCGTATGACGTGGTCCGAGTATTCATGAGATCTGTTACAGCGTCAGGATTCAATCTGTCGAATCCTGTATGTAACCGTCATCAGTTGATGAATGCCTCTTTGAGTAGCCATTACAGTCCTGGATACTGTCTTGGTTTAGTTAGGAGGCGCATAACAATGTGCATCTGATGCACGCTCAGGCCTTTTGAGGGGGCATCTCACTTGTTTCAACAGAAGTGCCCCCCAAGCAGCCCTAGACATTTCACTACACTATCTCTGATAGTAAATTTTGGCACAGTTTTGTTCATGCTGCTCCATGTAATGTCTTTACAATTAGTTTTCGGAGATCACTTGTAAATCTGCCTTTTTGAGTAGCCATTATAGTTGTATATACTATCTTGGCTTAGTTAGGAGGCATATAGAGATACGTGACAAAGTCACCATGACTGATTCAGAGTGGAACACCATACTTATACTGGAGGTGTTCTTTGAAAAGCCTTACATTATGTTTTCTTCATCTTTGTCTTTCCTTGGGTTGTTGTATGCTTATGAGGCTACTGGCTTGTGTACATGTAGTTAGTGCAATGCTATTACTATTCAGATATAGTGACCCCAGACTTATACTGCTGGCGTTCTTTGAAAAGCCTTACATTATGGTTTCTTCATCTTTGTCTTTCGTTGTGTTTTTGTCTGCTTATGAGGGGTACAGAATTGTATACATGTAGTGAGTGCAATACTATTATTATGCATGGTTATTACAAAGTTTTGCAGAATAAAGTTCTTTCTGAATGTTTTTGTTTTAGGAGTATATAGTATATATGACCTCAGTTACAAACTGGTAGCACTAACTTGCGAAACAGACGATGTGCCTCTCGAATAACCAGTTGCTGTGATTAGCATATTTGCGTTTGGTTCAGACAGGGGCACATAACAAAATGTGATCTTTTGAGGGAAGGGATTTTGTATTCTGTTCATCCCTTCTTAGATTGGTCCCAATAGTTTACTGCTATTTTGTTTGTTATATGTTGGGGTTGGAGGTGCATGCTGTGGTAATGCCTGCTTTGTAGTATCATCATGGTTTGGCTTGCCCGTGTTGAATCTGTCCAACATTTCATGATGCGTTTGAGTTATACTCATTTATAATAAACGGTACTGTGGGTTGTAAATTTTATGCTTATGTCTGCCATTGTATTGGCAGGAAGGTCTGCACCACGCCCTGTTCCGCGTGCTGCTCCTGTGAGAAACCCACCACAGCCAGGTACTCATGCGATTCACTTGACTATTATACTTTGAGTTGGCAATGGTTCAGTTTGGGCTTGTAGTGGCATGGTCTGCATATTGGTTTTTTGACACTTTGCCTTAGTATGCTACAACTTTGCTGCGAGTTTACTTACCTTTCTGGGTAGCATTTTTCTGTTGGTTTATTGCAAAAAGATTCCATGAATTACAGTAACAATATTCATGACCTAAATATATGCAATACCCATAGCCAAGAACATTTCGTGTAGTCTATATTTCATTGGGTCCATAGTTCATTGCATTTAAGTTTATACAGGAATTCGATTTGGTTGAGTTTATTTTGGAATTAGGGTGTTATATTTCTGTTCCTAATGTATCACATGTTTTATTGCCAGCACGCCAGGCTCCTCCTCCAGCTCCTGTTCAGAGCAGTGGTGGCTCTGTCCTTGGAGGAATTGGGTCTACCATTGCTCAAGGTGGGTGAAGCTTATTCTTTCTGGAATACCCTTTGCTATTAACATAATTATCATTGTATTAATTTGAATCTAACATATTTGTTTTAGGTATGGCGTTTGGTACTGGAAGTGCCATGGCACACAGAGCTGTTGATGCTGTTATGGGTCCCCGGACCATTCAGCATGAAACTATTGTTTCGGAGGCAGCTGCCGCGGCCCCTGCTTCTCCAATGATGAATGCCGATTCTTGCAGCAACCATAACAAGGCCTTCCAAGATGTATGCTTGCATGCCCCTTATTTCTCATAATTCTTAGTTTGCTGCATTTAACTTTTGTTACTCACCTGTGTCACATGGTAGGAACGTTATGATTACTTTTGTTGTGGCTTCGTTCATGCTTTACCTGATTTTACTGTATTACTTTTACCTTGTTGATAAATTGATTGATAGTAAAATGCTATACCATTTTAAATGGAGGGTCTAATTCGATCAATGGTGAAGCGACTGGTATGGCCCTTTTTAACTGTTAATTCTTGTTGACACTGGTTAGTTCAGTGAGATAAATAGAGTGTCTAGATCATTGTTGGAGCTGAAGTTTGGCTTTATGCTAGAACTAGCGAGGAATATCTATTGGAAATTGTCTGCTAGTTGCTTATCAAAACTGGGTTCCTGACCTGCTATCCAAGTATCCATGTTGCCTTTGAGTATTGGATATTGTTGGCTGAGTTCAGATCTTATTTTCTTATCATGCTGACTTGGTGACGTGGCCTAACTGGTTCTTGATTGATGATGCAGTGCCTCAACCACTATGGCACCGACATCAGCAAGTGCCAGTTCTACCTCGACATGCTGAATGAGTGCCGCCGTGGTGGTGTGTCTGCTTAAGCTGCTGCTATTATTGGATTTGGTTCAGGGGTTTTCTTTTGTCTCATGATGATATCATTAATAAGGCATCGTGAAACAATGAGCTACTGCAACATCTTAATATATGTACTGTGACATTGTCACTTGCGCGTGTTGTTAAGGTTGTGGTTATGTTCTGTTGTCCTTGGAGTAGTACATTCTGATACATCCTAAATATTCTTGGAACCGACCTTTATAACGATGGACTTTTGTCTTTTCATGTGGAAGTGGTGTGTGATGTTGAGCATCGACCGTCTTTTATCCAGCCAATGTTAACGACGAAAACGAACTGCAACGCTTTTCGTGAATTGCCTTGTTATGTTTATAGTTTGATCCCTACTAAACCGCAAAAATTGGCTGGCTGGTGTTGCGGAAGGAATTAAAACTTGTTTTGATGTCTTTTACGCTTGAAATGAACTTGCAAATCTAAATTTAAGCTATTGATCCACGCACAAAAAAAGCCACGTTTTATCAACATGGATCCAAACCCTTCCTAAGTCCACTAAAATATTTGGAAAATATTTTTTAATCACTACAGTTAGGACTGCAGATGCGACAATACAAGCGCCAGCGTTCCGCGTTTTGCGTGGTTGTGGGGAAAACTGCTTGTGCGTTCCGAAAACTCGTGTTTTGGTATTTCCTGATGGGGCACAGAAAAAAGGTTGGCATGCCCGTTTCCAAATTGGGGTTGGGGATATGGAACCAGCCTCGTGCAAGTGCAAAAATGTCCGCCTCGTCGTCGGGATCGGGTCCAAGTCTTGCCCGTCCCGCCGAATTGTCTCTCTGCGGTCTCGGATGCGGTCCTGGCTCCAAGCTGCAGCCAGCTCCACGGCCGCTGGAACGGAGCGATGGGTACGTTCATGTGTCCACGTCGCGGCGCAGCATGGCTACCGGCGAGGTTCGCTGCACCTGGACGCCCTTGCCTTTGTCTCGGTCTCGGACCACCGCTGTGCGTGGCTGGCCGTCCGTGCATCACGCACGGACCCCCCAAGTCTTCTCTCATACTGTAATCTCATAGTATATATGCATAATAATATGCCCATGGAAAACATGGGCGAATCCTTATTCGCGGCAGGAGGAGAGCAGAGCCGTGAGCCCGTGACCACACCCACTCCGCAAACTCGAGAAGTTCCCGTTGCGCGCGGGCGTGCTCGTTCCGACGCGCGCGGATGGGGCTGGGACTGGGAGATGGAGGATGACGCGTGCGTGGCTGGGGGAGAACCACGGGAATCGGGATCTCCATCATCTCCCGACCCGCGAGGCGGGAGCGGACGGCCTCGAGTGGATCCTGTAGGCCACCGGCCAGTTGGTGCGTCCTGTTCCGGCTCCGGACAGTGAGCGAGGCACTTCACAACTTTACTCGTCCCGTCACACTCAGCACTTCAGCAGTAGCAGTGCCGTACCACAACTCAACCAAGCACCAGGACCGGACTCGAAGGTTGGCACTGCTTGCCTACTTGGCAGTTGGCCACTGGTTGTTACAACTACCAGTCCTCAGTGCCGGTCAACGGTTCTTTTCAGGTACAGTAAGTTCGGCGCTGCAATCGTTTTGATTTAATTTAATTCAATTTGGGCGCCACCCACGACGAAGACGAAAGCAACCAATGTGCGGCGACGTGATAACAGAAAGAGGATGCAGTCAGACACCAGAGCTGGAGATCTGGGACAGATGATTAATTAATTTAACCAACTAACCAACCATTTTTTTCCTTTCTTATTAATGCTTCGGGTAAATAGTGGTTCCTGTACAACTCTTGAGCTCCCAAACTCCGAAGCACAAAATAAGGATGAATAAATCCTAGGCATCCCAATGCTCTTCCAATTTTCTCCCTCCTGTTAATATCCTGCTCCCTCTCCTTAATCGACCATCGGAGCAGTGGCGCTATAGCACCACGGCCACCTGCTGCTGCTTCTGCTGTTGCTGCGACGGTAGCCTCCCCTTGAGGAAGCCCCTGCACACCTTCTTCCACAGGTCCTTGTCCGGCTGCCGCACGTCGAAGCTCGCCTTCGCCACGTCCACCTGGCAGTCCTGCACGCCAGAGAGAACATAGACTAAGACCACTTGATCCACAGTGACCAACACCTGCAAACTGTATTGCTCATGCTGCTTACCAAGATGAGGTTGCGCTGGAGGAGGCGGTCGGCGATGCTCATGAGGATGTCCTTGCTGTACTCGGGGTGGCCCTGCACGCCCATCACGCGGTCGCCGAGGCGGAACATCTCGACGCGGGTCTGGTCCGACCGCGCCAGCACCTCCGCGTTGGGGGGCAGCTCCCACACCTCGTCCTGGTGGAACTCGATCACCGGCATGTGCACCGGCAGCTTCAGCGGCGCGAACAGCCTCGCCGCCGCCGCCGTCGGGTGGATGCAGTTCACCCCGATGTCCCACCCCTTGGTCGACCGCCCCGTCCGGCCGCCCAGCGCCCGGCACAGCACCTGCGTAGCAGTTTTTGTTAGATGTCAAGATTAATTCATCTTCTGTTTATTTACAGTACAGAAAACAGACACTTTGCAGGACCCTCGCATAAAAGAATATACAGGAGTGTCTCTGAACTTGGCAAAGAAAATGAGTCCAGTCGCAAGCAACCAACGGTGGACCAGACCAGGTCGCCCTGATGGGGACTGGAATGATTGCTTAGTTAGGCTGTAAGCTGGCCACGTCCAAAGCTCTAAAACGCGGTCTCGATCAGCTGTGCGCTGACACCGGGGGCCATTAACAATGCCGGGGTCGGCGACAAATCACGGTCCACTACCATGGGGCAAAACCCATGTGGAGAGCATGGACGACGCGGACAAGACCGGCATGACTGAAACCAATACCATTGACGCCACCGTTCAGATCGACAACGCCGCGAGATCACCGTTTCCTTCAGAAATCAGAAACAAGCGATTTCAACACACGAACCGTGTCCGCACAGAGAGTCCTGTTTCAGGCTCAGAAAAAAAAGAGTCCTGTTTCATTTCAACGGCCGTGCTTGTACGGCTGTAGAAGCGCCTGACTTTCTTCATGGCAACGACGCCACGACGGCAACCTAAGAGTATTTTTATATCACTTGGGAAATGGGAACTCGACCTAGGTTTACACTAGGCGACTAAACAATTGGGACGGAGTCGTCGTCTGTTTTATGGTGGACGAGCTCCATCGGAGCGGAGGCCGTCTACGAAAGAGCAACTCGATTCGAGCTTTTCTACCTGATGAAGAACAGAAACAGCCCTGGCTCTTCAATCAGACTAGGGTCAAGGACAATGCGGCTATTTCCCCCAAATCCCGGTATTTATTTTAACCTTTTCTTTCTTCAAAAAAAGAAAAAACGAAAAACACTGAGACCAAGGTTAGCAGGAGATGCATTCGTACCGTCTACGGTGCGCTATCATTACTTTTTCACTCTATATACAGTGCGCAGATAGTGTTTTCTACACTCATTTGTACTCCTTGGTGACCCTACTCTAAGGCGGCGTGTACCACGAGTAGCAGACGTCACGCGCGCACACCCTTTGCATGATGGCGAGTTGATACGCTAGTAGTAGCGTCATTTCAAAAGCAACCGCTCGGCGAGAGGCGTCACGCCATTTGTGTTCATCGCCCCACCGGGAGGCTTTTAAACTGGGGGAGTGTTGTTTGCGCGCCAAACCCAAATCATAGACTGCAATCAATGGTGACTTGCTATGCGTGTTCAGAGGCTCAGAATGGAGCCACAGCACGGGCCACCCCGGCAGCGGGCGTAGGGAGATCTCGCAGAACTAGAACACACACTTTTGTTTGTGTGCGTCCAACGACAACTGAGCTGACACGGCCACAGACGTCCGGCAGCGAGGCCAGGCTGGAGTCCTAAACCTTTTCTTTTTCAGAGATGCTGCCGTCTTAAGCTACATTAGCGTGGAGTTTATTTATGTACTGAGCGAGGTGTCCCGCCCATGTCAGTTTGCTTGATTAGACTCGAACTAATGGTTTGTATGAACGATTACACGAAACCGAGGAGAACAACGTGGTGCACATGACGGGGCTCACAGACAGGTGGGGCCCGTCCCGCACCCACCGGGCCGCCGGAGCCCGGAGGTTTCTCGCCACAACCACAACTACGGCCTTCCCAACCAGTGGAGCCCAACGGGGCTCGGAAAATGGGATTTATTCTTGCTTCCCTTCCCTTTTTTTTTTTTTTTGAAAAATGCATGGGATTATTGTGTTCTTTCCCTTCCCTTGTTTTGTTGGAAAAAAAAAAATGCGGCCACACTGGCATGGCATGGATTTCTACCCGTACCAGCTTCCTATTCCGGCGATTTCCACTAATACGTAATACTGGCGCCATTCACCTGCCAAACCCAGATCGCATCAAGCCACTGCCCATTTCGCTTCTCTCTAGTACTACAAATTTAACCGCACCGTTAAAAAAAGCTGTTTTTTTTTTCACCGCACCGAGCACGAGAACAGGCGGAGGGAGAAGAAGGCGCTAGAAGAGCGGCAGGTCCCCTGCCCCGTGATGGTGATGCGTGTCCCTTTGCGTCGCGTCGGTCGGAGACCCCAGTCCCCAGGCCAGGGGAACGCGCGGAAGCAACGAGACGACCCAGCTCGAAGCATTCCTCCTCAGCCTTTCAATATTTCCTTTTTACCGTTTTACCCCCACCCAAGGACGAGGACGGGGCGAGCAGCCGAGCACCAAACACGGCGAGCCGCGCGACCCATCCCAACGAACCCAGCCGCGAGACGAGAGGCGAGGAGACAGAGGAATAATCAATGGGGGCGCGGGGAGCAGGGGATTCGCATCGCACCTGGTGGCCGAAGCAGACGCCGAGGATGCGCTTCCCCGCGGCGTGGAGGCGGCGGATGAGGTCGACGAGCGCGAGGATCCAGGGCTCGTCGGCGTGCGCGTCGGCGCAGCTCCCGGAGATGACGAAGCCGTCGAAGGCGGCGGCCTCGGCGTCGGTGGGCAGGTCCCCGCGCGGGGCGCGGTAGACGCGCCAGCGCTCGCCGTCCTCCTCCAGCAGCGCGCGGAACACGGGGAAGTAGCCGCCGTACTTCTGCCGCACGTACTCCGAGTCGTCGCCGCACTGCAGCACCGCGTACGACCCCGAGAGAGCGCCGGCGGCCGGGGCGCCCAGCGCGGCCGCGGACGCCACGGCCGACGCGGCGTTCTCGAGCGGCCCCATTCCCATGGCTGGCTGGCTGCCGGCGGGTGTGGGGTGTCCGGCCCGGGAACGGAGGAGGCGGGGATCGGGGTGGTGCGGCCGGCGCCTCGGCTGGTTCGCCTCTGGTGCGGGCGGGCGGGCGGGGGTGGGAGGGAGCGGCCGGAGAGGAATGAGGGGGCGTAGCGGAGGCGAGGCCGCTATTTAAAGCGGAAATGGGAGCGGTTTTCTCTCGCGGGGGAATAAATGGCGGCAGTAATAATAAATAAACAATAATAAAGCTGCCGCGGTAATTTTGGTCGTAGCATGCGGTATACGTATATGGCACCGCATCGACGACGCCACCTCCATCACCCCCGGGTCTCCGCCCCGTTTGTCTGCCTGCCGCGGAGTACTCCTGCTCCGACTCGGATCCCCTTCCCGTTCTGTTCCGTTCTGTTCGGACTCGTGTCTTCCTCCTCTGCTTCTCTCTCGGCTGACTAGTCCCTAGTGCGTAGAATCTTCTGTGACGGATCACGCATTGGTGCGTATGCAAATGCGTTAGCGTTAATGACTGACCGGCATCCGGGCGAGAGGGGCGGCAGCCGGCAGGAGGCCATGCATAGACCGTTGCAACGGAGAAACAGAGCACCTCTTTTGCTTGCAGGATGTTCAAGCGTGGAAAAGAATCGCGCGTGCTGTGACTGTGACCAGGCGTCGTCCAGGCCAGTGGCCACTCCCCCCCAGCGCGTGCTGTCACGGAATACTATGCCGCCGTCCGTGCAGCTCATGCAAGTTGCAGCGAGTTGTTGTTGTTGTCGTTGTTCCATTGGAAACCCCACTGGATCGACTTGGCTGCCACGAAACCAGCCGCTGCCTGCCACCTCGCTACCTCCTGTGATCCTGTCCTCTGGCCGCGAGAGGGCATCGTATTCGTGCGTGGTGGCCTAGTGGGCGACAAGCAACCCAGCGACGGTGGCGCCAATAGGAACCAACGGGAACCACGGCATCCGCGCGACCTCCGAGGTGCCACACACACACGGCTGGTCCACAAAGGGTGCTTTCGGTGCCGGGAAAACCTCGAAGCTCCACATCCACGCCGTGTCAAAGACTCAAAGGTGCTTGTTGGAAATGGACCTGGACAAGATTTTGGGAGGGGGAAACAAAGGGTGTCCAGGTTCGATGAACCCGGGCGAGCCTTGTGAGCAGGAGTACATTTCTGGTTCCACGCCACGCGCGCACGCTGTGCGAATGCGGGACGGGCCACGGCCAAAAGTCGCCTCGCGGCCGGATTTCGGATATACTACTGCCCTCGCTGTCGCTCGCCAAATTTTTCGGCGTAGATTTGGACCGAATCCGGAGTTTGTCGTGATCGTGGAAGCGGAAGCTTTTGACAAATGTATTTTTTTTTTTGGAGCGGAAGATTATTGCCACAGTTCTCGTTATAGTAAAAGGAAAGGGGTCTGTCTATTCGTTCACCCAGCAGCCCCTACCATGCGTCCATTTTAAATGGCTGTTTCTACTCAGTCTCAACTCATGATCTATTTTGTTCGGCGCGTTCAACCTTTTGCACACACCGTGGCGAAAAGAACTTTTCTAGACCTATCTTCTCAAATATCTTCTACCTAATTAATAAGATTCAATATAAACTGAATCATTTTCTAAAAAAAATGCATTTTTAGATACGATTGTTATCAAGTGTATTCGAAAACAAAATTTCACCTTTTCAAAGCTTTATGTGCCAAAAACAGCCTATAAATATTTTGACTAACAGGAGGAGAAGACCATATGTCCATGAGCTCTACGTCTTTGATGCATTTGGTTGTTTCGTAATTTATTATTATTTTTTGTTTTAAAATTTGAGGTCTACAATTTTTTTATTAAAATCTGAGGTTCTTATAAAGCTTCTCTTCGTTCAATTTCGTGTGACGCTTCTCCGTTTCAATTTATAGATCGTTTTATTGACACCAATTTTGTGTACTTGTCTTATTTAAATTTTTTTTTTAAAACATAAATGGATGGCATTGTTTATTTTGCTCAAGATATTGCTCTGTTTGACTAGCATTTGTGGTTCTGAAAGTCTGGGAGCGTGCGTACACGTGACTACGTGCAGCAACATGCACATGCAAATCCCGAGAGATGGAATAACGAGGCAAGGACCACATGTGCTGTCAGATGGCACCACACACCAGTGATTCGGATCCTTATTTGTCTGTCCCCGCGTGAAAAATCTTGTCTTTTTACTACTGAAAACTAATAAAGCATATCCATTATTCTAACAAAAAGTTACTTTCCGTAGTAAAAGCTTACTACTACTATCAATGTGCTTATATGTCTTGATCCCTTCGTCCTTTTTCTTAGTGCGTGCGCGCATGTTCAAGAAACAAGATTGTCAATTTTTTTTCATTTCTTCCCGTCCATCAAAGCTAAGACTAGAATAGAACTATGCAATAATTCTTGCCAAATTTAAAATTTGAACCTAGGTGGATATTCGGAGGGGACTGGTCATAAGCTAACCAAATGAGCCACACTCAATTCACAGTACGGTGAAAATTATTAGCATACTTACGATATTATTCTCTATAGATATATAGTATTTTATTTCGGTACTGTGTGGACCATGAGGTGGTTAAGTATATAGGAACATATAAAATCTATTAATGTTTATAGGTACTAGTCAATCAATCCGTGCTTTCGCACGGGTTAGAGTCTTAAATGTGTTATGCGTAACCGTACAACATATATAGATCTATTTTTATACTTAGATTTTTATAATAACATATCTTGCTACTTTATATGTATGTTTAATTGATTTAGATAATATTTGATCGATTGCAAAAATAGATGATTTTAATATAATTTTGAGGGGTTACTTTCATTATATTATCAGTCATAATAACTAAGATGAACAATTCAAATATAAATTAAAGGGGATATTTGGTATTATCCTATCAAAATAGCAAATGTGAGCAATTAGATATAAATTTAGGGCGTTATTTCATATTTTCTTTTATATTGGCAGAGTGGGTAATTAATATGTAGTTTTAGGGGTTATTCAATATTATTTTGATAATGAAAAAAAGGTGGGTGATTACTTAATTAGAAAACAGATCTAATAGCTATTAAGATTACAACATGTTAATTGATGATAGGGTATTTTTTTATTATTGTGAGGATTTCTATAATTTTATTTTTTTCTAGCGCATCTTGTGAGGATTGACATGGAAATTTCAAAAAGTCTACAAAATATTTGTTTCATGGAAAGGTTTTTATCATCTTTAATGAAAAAAAGATAAAAACCGAAGGTAAATTTAAAAATGAGAAAAATCTAAAAAAAGAAAAAAAATATTTGCTTTCGTTGAGAATTGAACTCAAGATCTTTCGTAATGGCAGAGGTGGGTAATTATTTAAAAAATATATATAATGAAAAAAAAGGATATTTGCTTTCATTGAGAGTTGAACTCAAGACCTTTCATAATGGCAGAGGTGGCTAATTACTTAGAAAACAGATCTAATGGCTATTAATATTCCAATCTGTCAATTGATGGTCGGATGTTTCTGATTATTGTGAGAATTTTTTGGATTTATTTTTTTTTCTAGCGCGCTTTGAAATTGGTGTAACTTTTAGAACTTTATTGTGAGAATTTTTTGGATTTATTTTTTTTCTAGCGCGCTTTGAAATTGGTGCAACTTTTAGAACCTTCACTTAGCAATAGTAAGATAAGATGGGAGGTATGTCAATGACGTGCAAATCAATTGCAACGTGAATTAATTCAGTCGTCCGATTGGACCTGCGTCGTGGCCACATTATACATTAAAATAATGGAGATTTTAAGACGACGCAAACAAATTGGGTGCGGTTTGAATCACATCGCTAGTAATAATAGTCGATACACTAGCTATAGAAGGGTCCTAAATATATTGATGAACTTTGCAGAAAATATTTGGGCAACGTAATGGATGATAAAATCCGATACACCCAACCATCAATAATGGTGAATACTGGATCAACAAAATGTACTGTCTTTATTATGAATTTGAACACTGGTGGTTTTGGTAGTAAACGCAATTAAAGATCAATTGCGAGGAACACCCGAGATTTCCGGACCTTTTTTATCTGCACATCCGGGATTCTTAGATCTCTTTATTACAACTTTATTGTCTCCGTTTAAAATATAAAGCACAGCTTCGTTTGGCACGGTCTGCGTATATAGTACATATAGTACTGTCCCCGTTCTTTTATATTTGACTCAATTGATTTTTTTTTCAAAACTTCAATCACTAGTTTTATTTAAAAAATTTGTACAAACATATAAAGTACAACACATGTTCAAACTAATCTTAACAATAAAAAATAACAAAAAGTAGATGATTACTTACGGATTTTTTGAATAAGGCGAGTGATTGAAGTTTTGAAAAAAAAAGTCAATTGCGTCAAATAAAAAAGAACGGAGGGAGTAATATTTAACGCTTATTTCACTTATGTTAAAACGTTGGCGCATAAAAATGTACTTTCAAAGGCGAATCCGATAACAATCCATCAAAATTTACATTGTATGGCACAATTCTGCCGGAAAATCATGAGGTGTGTTTGGACCTTGAACTGCATGCCATGCATCATAGAAGAAATGGAGCCTCCCCTCCGGTTTCAGGTAGAATCCCCCGGCCCTGCTACTATGACGATGCCACTGATTCCTGAAATCAGTTTCCTTCCCTTGGAGCATGAACACTCCTACCATCTAGGAGTACGCAGCTAGGATCGCAAGCGCCAAAAATGTGCTGATTTGACTAATAAAATCCTTCTCAGTTTGCCTAGACCAGTGTTCCCCGATTTAAGGGAAAGGAGATGAATGCATAGATCGAGCGACATGTTGTCCCCGCGCAGCTGATCAAAATTAAACACGCACGTACTGCGCAATTAAAGGAATCGCAGCGTGACACGCATCAGGCGCCGTGCTGACTGCTAAGTCATCAATCATCATCTACCTGCAAACAGCTAGCTGATGGCCGAGATCGATGGGCTATGCACGCACGCATCACCTTTAATTTGTTTGCTATAGCAGCACATAAACTTCCGATCCCTCCCTCATCATATCACCGTCATCCTGCAACGCGCGCCGACCCCGTACGACGTCTAATTGAGCTCCTGAGGCACGCGATCCATGAGTCCAAACCATGCATGCATGCGATCCAGCTCAGAGGCACTACTACATATCTTGCGTGTCTCAGCCTAGAGCTATCAGCTGCGTTGGCGGCCAATGCAAAGCAGCTCGATCGCGAGCTCGTCACCCCCCACACACAGCCAGCGCCAGCAGCGGCGCCATGGATCCATCAATCCTTCCAAAGCTGGGTGAGGGGGGGGGAGGGGGGGCAGGATATATCAAGGTTTTAAATAGCGGGCTAACCTATTTAGTGGTAAGTCGTTAAAAAAACTAAAACGGTCAATTTAGCGGGTTATAGGTAACTATAGCGGACTATTTGGTTTAGTGGAAGGCCTTTAAAACTGCTAATAGCGGCTATATAACCGGCTATTTAGATGCTTGGGATATATAGCGGCGCAGTACGTAGTGGGGCGCTATCGATCGAGAGTGAACCGAGACGCTTAATCCGGCCGCATTGCCTGCCGGTTCACCGAACCTGGCCGCGGTTACGGCGACGTTTTCCATCGAGGCGCGGCCGCCGCGGCGTGCAGCTAGCGCCAGGTGCGTGTGCGTGTGTCCCTGCTTACCTGGTCGATCTCTGGTGCCCGGCAGTGGCATCACACGCACCAGTGTCGTTAGTTTTGGTGCCTGAAGCAACGGCTTTTAAAAGCGGTGGTGCAGCATGGCCTGCAGTGTGGTGAGTAGGAATGCGTTGCTTGCAAGGAAAAAGAAGCGATCCACATCCACGAGCCAGCCAGGCAGCCAGCCCCATGCGGTTCGTTGTGATGGGGGCTTACGAGTTTGTTGTTGATGATAGTTCTGTTGAGGAGCATGCATGCGCATGTGATCGAGTTTGCACACACACACGAGATATATAGGAGGTGCTAACGAAGGGGGCGGCGATGTGATGTCAAGCGGAACTTGACATGATCATTCATTTCTGTTCTGAAAGAAAAAAAAATACTTCATCAATTCGAGCTCCTCAACATATAAACGTATATACTCAACATCGTCTGTTCTAAAAAAAATTAAAGAGCTGAAGTTGACATATATACCTAAGGTATTTGGGCGAATCATTTTGTTTCTATTCAAGTACAGATATTAATTTCTTAAACAATTTGAATTTATATATTCAAACTTTAGCTCTAGCATAGATGAAGAATGCAGAACTGTGCAAAACAGATCCTAAATAATATACCTCAGCTAATTTGATTGACGTTTGCCCTCCCCCATATTTTCCGTGGACGGCGCACGTACATGGGTTCAAAATTTCAACCATGACCTTTACTATTATTTGCGTACAGAAGCCGAGCCCCAGAAAAGAAAAACGAGACGCACGACCACGTTAATGATGAACCGTCGCTCGATCAACGTCACCATTAATTTTTCAACACTCCCCCAAAGACCTCGGCAAGCCTGAATGGATTTGGAACTGAGGAATTGAGCAGCGACATTGCCAGGAATATAAAACCATTTCCCTTTGGACTGCAAGGGATCGACGATTGATAAGCGATCGAGAAAATTACTTCGTTTACCTGACCAAACTGGTTTAAAAAAAATAAATTAACCTGGTTCGTAAGCCGTAACACGGCGCGGCAAAATTTGCGATGCGGGGAATTTCGTCATGCATGCTGCCGACGACCGTCCACATATACAGAGGGTAATAAAATAAATAAAGCAGCACTGGTCATCAGGAGGCTCTGGTGACGGACTCGCTTTATATTAGTACCATTGATTAACCATCATTTTCGGAGATATATAATCAAAGCGAGACCGGTTAAATCCGGCGGCCATATCGGGGTCAAAAATCAACGACGACACCTTTTGAACGCTGCAGTGAGCTGCTAATTACCGAATCAACGGTTAATTAAAACTGAACTCGCAGCTGGCACGGTCAAAGCAACGACAGGCAAAGTATAGAACTACTACTTAGGCTATCCCAACAACACTCCTCAAATTCCATTCCCTATCACTATTTCAATTACCTCCCTTTCTGTCTACAGTGCAGCATTTATATCAAATAGTGAAAAACAGTATTTTAGTAAAAGAATTTCCATTGGAGACAGCCTTAATAACAGTAACTAAATAAATGTGTTTATTACTACTACTGTATACATGCAAGCCACACCGGTACGGTCCACAAAGCGTGTCAACCTGCTGCTCTGCTCTGCTTCCGCTTCCATAGGCGCGAGAGAAGCTGCGAACTTGCGAAGCACGGGGCGACGGCCGACGACGCGGCTGGCCGATCGCGGCCGTCAAAGGCGGCGGCGCATGCAGCTGGATGGCGAGTTCCGCGTGGCGCCGCGCACGGTCTCCCGGCTGACTTTTGGCTCCGAATATGTCCGTTCACACAGCAGCAGCAGCTTTTCTTCTTCTCTGCCTCTCTTCCCTTTGAAGCCACGTACTCATTGGCTGATGGGATTTGCTCCGGTTCTTTATTTTTTTTGAAAGACGAATTTGCTCCGGTTCAACGGAGGTACACGTACACGTTGTGTCGCGTTCTATGACAATTGGTTCGATCCATCGATTGGACTGGCAGGTCAAATCCTTCGCTTCAACGAAGCTTCGCCTCGTACCTGGGGTCATACTATATGTTTGTTTGTTTTGTCATCTCACCAGGCTGTGTGCCTGTACTCGTCTCAAACAATATGACATGGATCATGCCTTGCATAGTTGCATAGCAAGCATAGGAGACCGATCGATGCATGGATGAATGGATCCGATAGCAGGGCGCCGATTCAAACCCCACCGACAGGAACGCGGGTTTGGCCCATTGTCGCCAAGACGCCATGCATGACACGCCGTGGCGCGCGTTCCGTACGCACTAGGTTTTTTCAGTGTGTCACGACGACTGCATCTCGGTCACCTCGTCCTCGTGCGATGGAATGGATGAGAATACACGCTGAACACAGATACTGTGCTGGACTACTGGTGCTGCAGTGCTTGTACCAGGAAAGATTTGGCATGCCACGACTGGTTCCCTGCCTCGTCCTCGCCCTGCTTCCTATCAGGCTATCACATCGGGCAGTCGGCATGGACACGCCATGGCTGGCAAATAGCAACTTGCCAATGGTCATGGAGTCGAAGTCTATCATCCCATATTCTTAGCGTTCTTGTCCAAGTAAAATCCGATCATAAAGTATTTCCTATGGAGATTAGAGGGAATGAAATAGATTAAGAAAAAAAATTAGGTCATTTCTTCTCCAATCTCTCCCGATCATCTTCAATCTTTATAGGGAATTGGATGTATCCAAAGGTAGAATTGAGACTTTGAGAGATTCTTTCCTCACATTTTCCTTCGACTATTAATACCTATAATTATAAACCATATCTTCAATCGATGAAAAATACATTACATTTTCCTTCGACTAGTAATATCTATAATTATAAAACATATCTTCGATCGATGATATATTGCAGGGTTAAAAATATATTATTAGCTACTGATGATGACACCCACCTTCCTTTATAACACGCATGCTTATTGCTTAGACTGGCTCACCAAAGTGCCTAAAAATGGATGTCCATACACTCAGTGGCGGAGGACCTGTTATGGCTTACTGTGGCCGTCGCCATACCTAAACTGTTAAAAAGTTAGTAGTTTCACCATGTCAACTGAAAGAACAATGCGGTGTAGTGGTGTCAAGAGCACAATTTCAGCCACTTGGTCTTGAGTTCGAGCGCTCAAGCTCTCCTATTTTGGCTCTTTTTTCTCATTATTTTTCCCGTTGGTTTTTTCTACCAGTTAGTATTTTTAGTGGTCATACCTCATTTTTTTGTTGCCCTCCGCCACTGCATGCACTGTACGGCACTGTACATAGAGAGGGTGGTAGTTGGAATAGTGGATGAACGGAGTTGGATGGACGCCCTGATGAGCCTAGTCTTAGGTTCGACGTGCCGCAAACACAACATATATAGATGCAGCCTACATTGGTTTCCAGAGATTCCAATGACATCATTATATATATTAAAAACCACCGACATGAGTTTGCACCAAGGCCCCGATTTTCAAAGCATAATTTTTCCAGGTTCCCGCAGAATTCGAACAAATGATTTCCCGTCAAGTTCAGCTCCCATCATCTGGAATATAATTTTCTGTCGAATAATAATCAGAGTTCGCAATGTTAGCGACACCAGAGGAGCTTCTGCTAATGATAAAGCCCGACATCCACATGGGCACGCTCTGAAGTCCGGAAACCCTTCCCAACAGATAAAGCGAAATATTCAGTTCAAATGCATTGCACGTCTCAAGCTCTGACACAGACAGCAACAACTCAGCTTTGTGTTGCCAGATCTGATCACTACTTCCCAAAGAGAACCCGAGAGACTATAATGCACCAACCTGGCAGTGCTTAATTCAGCTAAGTGATGCGCCAATCAGGGGCCTCCAAATGCGATCCTATCGGCGATCACAGATCTATCAACACGACCAAACCAGACAGTCCCTTTCCAGCACACCGCAAAACACCAAGAGGACTAATATAATTGACACAAGCTGCCAAATGGCACGCGTTGCAGGAACACCAACCCTGCATGATTCACCGTCAGAAAGGCAATTCTATGAGTCCATGGGCATTGCACGTTATCGTTGACAAGGAAAAGATACCACAAATTCACAAGAAAATGTGCACTGTGACACGCTGGCCACTGAAGACAACTTGCCTGTATTGGCATAGGCAGATTGATAACGTTGGTTAAGAAAACGAAAGCTATACACATGAAAGCCTCTTTCATAAAGGACTATAAAGACATGAATGATGAAACAAGTATGGGATGAAGACAACAAGCATCTAGGTTCTGTATTGTTTTCTTCAAGTATGGGCTGTAGCTGTGAGGACATGTCAAAGCCCAATAGATACTTTATGTTCGTACCTGCACATGATTGGTCCATCACTGCTCTCTGTCTGTACTTCTGAACATGTGAGATCCAAGTTGGAAGCACATGATGATTTCAACAGTCTTTGGCACAGAACTGTTCGAAATACTTATAAGTAGGTACAGTTATAAAATATAGTCCCTGTGTTTAGATAGAAACTTTCCTCCAAATTCTACTATGCAAAAAGAAAATTTCCCATCACATCAAAAATGCCGGCACATGCATGGAGTACTAAACGTAGATAAAATCAAAAAATAATTGTACAGTTTAGATGTACTTTGCGAGACGAATCTTTTGAGCCTAGTTAGGCCATGGTAGGACAATATTTACCACAAACAAACGAAAAGTGCTACAGTGCGCTACAGTGTCGATGTGATGTTTTTGGCCAAATTTTGGCAGATTTCGCCTGCTTTTCGCCTCCACTTTTTGGATCTAAACACAGCCAAGTAACTTGGTTTGCATCAGTACATCCTGCAAGGTATTGCTGCATAGCACTGTTAGGGTATCTACACATCTTAGTAACAGGCAGGAACTGTTCATAGTACTGAAATGCCTTGATAAAAAAAGTTTACTTCTGAAGCAAGCACCTGATGTACCAGAAGGCAACTTAATTCAAAAAATAAGGATAATTTGATAATACGGACTATCACTATCACAAGAAAATATGAGGGATTTAAGCACAATGACATCAGGATCACTAATAAAAAAGATTAGGAGAAGCAGAAGTTGACAAATGTGTCTTGCCACCTCGTATTGGGAAATATCTTTGTGTGCTACGTCTGGCCAGCTCAAGAATTCAAAACTATTACATATGCAATCGTACTCACCAGATAAGTTAAGTTCTTTCAAGAAGTAAAGTTTTGAAAGGATGCATCATCCTACAGAATTCAGCTCAGAATAAATTGCTGAGCTGAATGTAAACTTTGTTTCCTTTATATCTAAATTTAATTGAAGAAAAAAGTTAAAGAAAAGGAACAAGAAGAATACAAGTTCCTACAACCTTTCATCTTGTCTCTTTCCCCCATATTTTAGCAATATATCTGGAAACGGAATGCGAATGGCTCCTTAGGTAAATAGTGTTGTTTAGGGAAGCAAATTTTATCAGTTCCAGGCATTCTTTAGAATACACAAATCAGAAACAACACTAGAATATGAGTTGAACAATTTGAATCCACTTTATGAAATGAAGTGGAACAATAGAAACTTTGCTATGATAGGTAGTGCCTGAAGCCTTACCACCTACGACATCACCTCACCTGACCAAATTGTTTAATACTGATAGACAAAAAGAAAACTGAGTGCAGCAATAAAGCAGTAGAGAACCATGTTCCCATAATGGTTGATTAGAATAACAACTACAAGTAGTGTTCTGTTGCTTTATCCAACATCTTGATGTTCCACAGTGCCAGCCAGCATTGATCGACCAACTTTAGCTTTGCTTACAGTGGGATAATTTTTTCAGGTGTCAGCACCGGTGTGATCTAAGTACTTTGGTGGCAAAGTCAAGTTGATGCTGTCATGTAGCTCAGTTGCTGAGACTATAGTATTTCTGTACATGTTTTGCAAAATTATAAATTTGATTAACTTGTGCCTATACTGCCTAGTGGTTGATGGCTCAGCATGCCATAGATAGTGTAATGCCTCTTTACAAGCAGGAGACAATGCATCTATTTCCAGTTGCAGCAGACAAGACAGGCAATGCACTAACAGTTCTGACCGTCATTCAAATAAATTACTGAGACAACCAAAGCATTTACAAACTTTCATTATCAATATTCTGGTGAGCCAACAACACTTCTACAAAAAATGGATGTTAGGTGTTAGACGAGCATTTTACCACCAACGTAAACAAATCTGTCATAAGATGAATCAACTTATGCGCTATACACAAGAAATATTGAATTTGAAGAACATCATGTGTGTTTTTTACAAATTGATGCAATTACTCAAAAAGAAAAAAATAATTTTAAAAGACCAAGTAGAAGTTGAAATTGAGTGGTCATATTATTTATCATGAAAATATCATAGTGAAAAACAGCTATTCACCTATAAACATAGGCATATCAATTGTCTATCCACAAAAATTCTTTTGTCAACTGGCAAAACAAAACCCCTTGAAAGATATTGGTATTGTACAAAGAAGATGTGAATGGAAAGGAGCACTGCCAATTTCAGTGACAGACAGACATGAGCAACATCTATTACTATAGTCAAATCAAGATTGCTTACGACTCAGGATGCTCTTACCTATTAACAAAACAAGCTTTCACCTAAAAGCATTCCTTCGAAGCACCAACTAATTAAGGTCAAAGTAAGTTGAAGTGACACCACTGAAGTTGATAGTGCATTTTTTGTTAGGTCAGCACTCAGCAGTGGTGGATCATGCAAGATCTAGTAACAAGTCCTGTGAAAATGTCAGTGTGGTGCAGGCATAACACCATGAGTTTTGCAGATCTTCGTTCTCATTACCTAGGTATATTTGACATTAACAAGAACTGGACACAACTGAGAAGACAAATCTACGATACCATTTCAGGCTTTCAGCTATTCCAACCCAACATAACTTATTTCTCGCTGCACTGAGTGGAAAGCAATATCTGGTTTATTCCTTCGTACTCATAAATGTATTCATTATGTATTGAAGGATCAAGGGATACCCTTTGGCGTGATCATCCAGTGCGTGATCATCCAGTGCTAATTGCTCCATCCATGTGCTGGACAACTAGGGATTCAAGCAGAAAAATGACTTGCCGCAATGTCCACAAATAGGCCCGCTTGCATCCCTATGGACAACAATCACTATGGAAAGAGCAAGGAGCAGAAGACCCAAATCTTCTATTAGAGAAGAAAAGATGAAATTGCTGATGTCGACAGTAATCCATACTATTCTCTCTACTATCTAAAGTTACCGCATAAACATTTAACAGGGCATAGCATCAAGAAAACAGCAATTAAGCTGAATTTTCTGCTGTAGTAACAGATTCCTATGAAGGTCAGAGTAGTATAGTACAATCCAGCTACAGAACAGAAATAGGATTTTCTTTTGAGAATAATTCTAAGAAATAAAAGGGTTTCCATGACCATGAACAATTCATGTGGGCTGCTCACTGCTGGGCCAGGCATACTAGTTCTAATGTGTTTATAACAAGCATAATCTAGAATCTTCTTATGCCAATGGAGCGTGGATGTATTAATCTAATCCTGACTTTAACCCTAATCCTTGCTTTGATTATCTGATACCATGTTACTAACCTTGGAGATTTGAGAAGATAATCACCCTGTTAGTGGGGATGCCAGTATATAGATAATATCATGGGCCTATAATATATGTACCTTAACACCCTTCACTAAAGCTACTAACCGCGGCACCCAAGGATCAAACACAAAAACATCCCAACATCCCTGTACATAATATTAATCAAACCTCACAGCATTCTTTAAATTTATTAAAGAGGCAGTGAAACTACATGATGCCATCATAGCAAGAAGTTCCACAAGTAACAGTTTGGCAGGATTCACTTTTTCTGTACATTCCTCAAAATGCAAACAAGATTGACAAACTGTTCCTTTGCTTCGAAGTTCAAACCAACATTGACAGTGAAGATAGAAACAAACAACCAGAGAAATGAAAAGCAAGAAAAGTTAAGAAGACAACAGCAATAGAAGCAGATGCAATGTTAAGAGATTGAAGTTATGCTACTTATTTGATGTTTGGGTTGTAACATGAACAAAAATATACCACCTGCAACTGAAACATTCAAAGATTCAAAAGTACCTTCCATTGGAATGTTTACAAGTTCACATGCTTGGAGGGTCTCTGCAGAGAGGCCATTCCCCTCACTTCCTAAAACTAAGCACAGAGGCTCATTCAACAGTGAATCAGCTAGTTCTTTGGACAGCGACTGGATCCCTTTGGATGCTTTACTGTTACCTTCTGGATGACCTGCCATCATCTTCATACCATATTTAGTCATCAATGCATGCAGGTCATGCCAGTTACCAGAGACAATAGGAAGCTGCAAAGAGGCTCCACGGGCTGCACGAAGAGCCTTTTCATTGAAAGGATCACAACAAGCTGGAAGAAGGAATACTCCATCCTGTAGGCATTTGGGTTTACAAGTTGTTAGAAGTGCAGAGTTGGAATAGCAAAATGGAACTCTAGTCTCAGAAAGGAAAAGTATACGATCTGGCAGAATTATGGTAGATCGGCAACATTATTCAACATAGCAGCAGTACAGTGGCATACCCATCTGAAAGCACAAGCTGATCTTATGAGTGTTCCGAGGTTACCAGGATCCTGCAAAGTAAGGGCACTATGGTCAGCATTAGATGCATTGCACAGAATCCAGAACTATGCCTGTAATGCACATGACCACATTTCGCTTCAAATGAAAACATGCATGGGTTGGAATTATGTTTTGCATTGTACTGCAAAAATGCACAAAGGATGGAAGTGATCATCTCTCTGCAGAAAGGTGCGTACTGCATATGCTCACCTGAATCCCATCAAGGACTAGAATCCTCTTTGGACGATTGAACAGTCCGTGAAGATCATCCCCGTCCTCCTCGCTTCCAATGTCGCGGAAATGCTTAGGCATTTGCATGACAGCAATCGCCTCGGTGGAATCAACCGATTGCATCCCGGACACCTTCTTCATCACCGCGGCGCTGACATACACGACATCGCCAGTGAACTCGCGCAGCTCCTCCGGGACCTCTAAGCCGTCCAGAAGAAGCAAGCAATCGATGGCATCGAGCTCAAACCTACACATCTCCCTGAAGCAAGGGGCAGGGGCCAGGGGTGTGTGTTCAGGCCAGGACAGGTAAGGTGACAACTGACATAGGGCCATGGCGTTTCAGAGGAGTACAGGATGGGCACGAGGCCGACGAGGAGGAGGCGGCGGCACGAGCGGCGGTACGCGGCGGAGAGCCGGAGCTTCACGCAGTGCTTCACCAGCGGGTTCGCCACGCTCGCCACCTGCTTGAGCTTTTGCCCGCCCCGGGAGGAAGCCGCCCATTTCGCCGCCGCGGCGGACGCAGCAACGGCGGCGCGGGAAGAGGATAGGCCGCGAAGGCGAAGGGCGCCATCCAGGTTCGCAGCGAAGGTGGCCGCCGAGAGCGGCGGCGGAGACGGCGGGGCGCGCACCAGTAGCATCGCGGTGGTTCGCGGCAGGGCCGTGGTGCGGTGAGCTACGTTTGTTACTGGGCTTCGCGCCCATCTTATCTGCTCATGGACTCGACACGGACCACGGTCCATTTGCTGCGCACAGTTGAACTTGTGCACCCATTCGATCAAATTCATTCTGTACTGATGGATACGATCAATTGAGCATTGCCTCTGTTTTTTTTCTATTTCTTGCGTTTTAGTTCAAAATGAATTAACGGACGACAAACATTCAAAAATGGAGGCAGTACGAATATAAGATTTTGCCCACGGTGACAAACGTGAGAGGAACTGGAGCCAAACCGCACGTCCGCACACTGCCGGCGGCAGGTCTGGTCGGTATACGGCGAGTGGACCAAGCTTTTGTTCACGCTGTCTTGGTCCTGTGATCTGGAGGGCTGGAAGCCACACACTTCTGTAAACAACGCAACAGCTTGGCACCACTTCAACCAGATTATGTTATTCACGTACTCTAAAACCCTTCCAAATCTCATAACTCCGGCGATCACATCATTATTAGCGCTGAAGATTGAATGAGTGGTAATTTACAGCTTTACTGGTCACCATCTATCAGAAGAAGAATCTGAAGTGGTATCTTTACAAGAAGCATCTGCACACACCAAGCAGCTAGGCACAACAGATCGTGAACAACTGGGGCAGAAACTTCTTCCCTCCTTCTCACGAGGCAGGACCATGTGAGTAACCCTATAAGCTACAAGCCGCAGAAACAGTCAAACAAAGCTATGACATGACCTCTTGGCACAACTCATTCGTCTCCCATTGCAAGTTCTAGCGCATAATCATCTCTTTCCTGAAAAAGGAGGGAATCAATTTCTTCTTAGGAAGAGAACCTATAAACAACAATTTGTGGATCAGAAAATTAATGTTACTCACCACAGGCCCTCGTGCAAAATATCTCCCGAATTGGAGCCAATATACCTGCAAATCGAAAAATAGTTTGAGCAAGTTACATAAGATTGTAATTCTACTACCTCCACCCAAAAAGAATGTAATTCTAGCAATTCTAGGGCAGAGTTAATGACCTAGGTGCCTGTCATTATTGTAGTCATCACAGGCTTCAACGTTTTGCTTGCCAAACTAGTTAATGTAAAAAGGAAACAATCTCCACTAGACAGACGCTTTGTTAACTGTGTGCATATATGCCAAAGGCTAAACTTCTCATGCATTAATTTAGATGCACCCACAGCTGGTCTAAAAGCAAAAATGATACTCTTTGTGAGATAAATTGTAAACATAAGAGTGGCGTTCTTAAAGTTCCAAAAGTTGATTAGACTATTTGCTTGCCTCATCTTCATCTTGAGTCTCGACTTCAACATCACCAGACGGGAAACCAACACACAACAAAGCATAGCCCTGAAAAGGAAACCATACAATTTAACTCACCAATCCTGGAGCACCTACCATAGTTGATAGGCAACATTGGACAATATTTTCAATTGAATGGCTGATTCGCACTGGTGAATCTCTCTATGTTGCTTGATCCAGAATAACTACTCCCTCATAAATATATGACATATTTGTAACACAAAATATACTAACTAAAACATAGGTTACATAGTAATAATAACCCTTACAAAAAAGATGGCATATTAGACAGGCATGAAGCTGCTAGAAATTCTCCAGGAACATGAACATTAAACAACCTGTACAAAACTGTCTAAACTGGAGGATAGGTTAACAGCACAAAGTCACATTTTCTATTACGTTCAAAAAAAAAAAAGAGTCACATTTTCTAGACCATGTAAACGGGGAACCATGGCATGGGCAAAGTACTTGAATCACATTCCAACTAGTGGAAGAAACATGAACATTCAGGAACTAGTAGAAACTGCCTAAACTAGAGGATATAGGTTAACAGTGCAGGGTAACATTTTTCAGACAACGTACATGGAACAATAATATGGCATGGGCACAGGTACCTTATCTTTTAGTTCTGCAGATATCCCAAGTGCTTCGGGTTGCCTTATTTGTCCTGATTTTATACGGACTGCACAGCTTGTACAACAACCTGATTACCAAAACGAGTTTTCTACTGACTGTTATTTAGATAAGAGGAAATAATAGAGAAAACTGCTACTAAAACTAGTGCATTTAACCTATGTATCAAAAGTCAATGGCATTTTTGTTTAGGTGTTCCTTAATTATGGTTGTAACTTATTGAAAAGACATGAAGAGTAGCAAATGAGTAGAGCATGGTTATGTCTACATGTTCCGAAAGCCCAAATATAAAAGTTGAGCGATGGGTTCCACGAGCTCATGGTGAAAAGCCTTTATTTATTGGGCAAGATGTGTCTTCCTGATAAGATGCAATGAAATATGGATCCAATCCCAGTGAAACCAACATGGCAATACGCATTTGTCACCTTAACTGATGTAACAAAATGACACCCTCTAGGGAGATTGCCTTTCACATTTATCAGGAGTCAGGATAAACGGCAAAACCCACTAATTCTTTCTGAAACAATAACTGAACAACCAAAATCGTTTGTGTAGTTGTGCAGGACAGTTGTGTCAGCTCATCAAAATCAATCCTAGCATGCTATGCTGAGGTCTTGCTTAACTCAGTTGACGTCCAAAAATACAGGGACAATTGAGAATGGCAATGAGAGCAAAGAGTGGAGGGGAGGATTCAGGATGCAATCTAATCTACCGTGGCGGCACGCGAACGGCAGCCTGATGTCCTGCGCCTCCGCGGTGTGCAGAATGTACTGGTCCTGCGCGCCGGCACCAACATGAAATTGAAGCCCATGTCAGTTGTCACTAACCAAACCAACACTTCTTTCCCGGGAAAGAGAGACACCGGATGGAGTAAGAACGCGCTGGTATGGGGGCGAAGGCAGCCAGGCAGGGTACCTCGGGCACGACAAACTCGTGGACGACCCCGCGCTGGCGGTCGTGGACGGTGACCTTGTGGGTGGGGACGGCGGCGGAGGCCGGGCGCGGCGCCTGCTGCAGCTCGGAGGCGCGCGCTCTCGTGCCCCGCCGCGCCGGGAGGGTCGGGAGCAGGGACGCGGAGCCGCCCGCGAGGACGCCGGCGCCGCCTCGGTCGCTCCTCGTCCAGAGGCACGGTCCTCCTCCCCGCGCGCCGACGCGAGCCCTGCGAAGCGCGAGGTCGCTACACATTCAGCAGCGTAGGCTAGTAGGGTATAGTATATCCGGTGAATTAGGAATCGAGAGAACGGCGGATTGGCGATCATTTTGCGAAGACGAAGAAGAACGCGGTGGGTGAGCGAGCGAAGCGTACGTGGTGGCTACGGGGCATGCCATTGCGCGCGGCCGGCCTTCTGCTCGATCGGTTGGTTGGCGGGCGCGTCCTGCCCGCGGCAGGTGGGGTGCTCTGCTCTGGCGGACAAATGGACGGGCTGGGCGCCGGCTGCCGAGGCCGGAGTAGGGGAGCGGGAGCGGGAGCGGGAGGACGACGCCGCGACTGGCTCGTAGCGGATAAGGGGCCTTGCGCCCTTGCCTGCCACCTCTGCGACCGAGAAGGCGCGGCCAGGAGCAGGATGGGCCAGGTAGCCGTCGGTCAGCCTCCCGTCCTCCGGTCCAGCCCAGGTCGCGAGTGAGCCCGGCCCGCGCCACGAGCGCGCGCTAGGGACCGGGCCTACGGCGTTTGTTGAGTTGAGGCCCAAGTCGGGGACGCGTTCGGCCGCCGCTGGGTAACGATGACCAACGCCGAACTCCGCCCGACCTTCCGCGCGGGCGATCGGCCGGAACCGGAGGCAGAGAGGCAGGGCGGCCGTGGCTCGCGTCGCGTCTCCCCGAGCCGCCGCTGCCCGCTGCCCTGAGACATGGTCAAACGCCGCTGCCGTGCCGGCGCACGCAGAGCGGTATGGCCGTTCCGATCATAATAATCAGCGGTTCAGGATGGTTGGAGATTCGAGGGCTCTGCACGTAACGGCCCTCCCTCCTCATCACCTTCTAGTCCGATGGATCAGGACACCATAATATCTGCATGCACGCCGTCGAGGCGTCCACGAAACACACGCGCCGTTGGAGCTACTTGGCTCTTCCAGCGCCGGGGAGGGAAGAGCCGCACCCAAAAAGCACCCGGGCACACGGCCTTTGTGCTCCATCGGTGATCCTGCCTTCTCGGTTCATGCCTCACTCACCGGTCATCGCCTGTGCTGTGCCCATGCTTTTTTTTTTCTAGTATTTTATCATATCATCAGCCACGCATGTTGTCTTAGGGCCTGTTCGCTGCAGCTGAAAAGAAGCTGAAAATATTGTTCCGACTGAATGATTGTGAGAGAAAAATATTGTTCTACAGCTGAAAAGAAGCTGAAAGTAGCTCAAACGAACAGGCCGTTAGCTTCTACTGTACTTGCAAATCGAATTGAACGTGCAAAGTGCAAACAGGCGCGAGAGCGAACGTCAGTCCAGTCAACACGGGAAGTTCCTGGTTGGTTGGTCGCGGTTGTACGTTGCTATCTATCAGTAAGCAGATTAGGACAGTAATGCAACCACCACCTAATACGCAATATATATATATATATATATATATATATATATATATATATATATATATATATATATATATATATATATATATATATATATATATATGAAAATTCCTTTCTACATACGCATGTAGCTACACTCGCGTATGTATCTTATGATTGAGGGCGTATCTGGTGAAACGGAAGGTATGTACACGGAGTATGGGATGATACTAGACCATCCGAGATGATATGTGTACGAGATATGCGAGTATACCTAAGGTATGTGGACATACCCCGTTATATGTACTAATACGAATGTATTATTAAAATATTATAAAAACTGGAACTGTTTTGTAATTTTTTCGAGTGGTGACATTTGAGATATTTTAAAATAAGTATATAAACATACTCAAACTGATAAATGAGTATGCGAACATATCTTTATTGGTTTATTGAAGGTAAACATCGAGTTTTGTTTGGACTTTGGAGCGGTCACTGTTGAACTTCCCCGGCCGGGCGCTATTTTTGTTGCAAGTAACAGCAAACAAAACTCTAGCACTACTGTACTGCGTCCGCATGAGTTTTTCAATGCTGCATGCAACACCCAAGTGGTTTTTTAAATTGCTCCCCTTTTCTTCTGGCTTGGGATGTTCTCTGAACTCTCAATAATAACAAAGGATTTATCCAGGACCAGCTTGTTCTGCACAGCGAAATATCTCGAGGGAGACACCCACCCCGCAAGGCTTCTGTTGGTTTTTGCATCTCACGCAAATGTGCGATGCACCCACCGCCACCGGCGATGTTTGTGTTGCGCGGCTCGTGGAGGTTTGTCTGCGACTGCGAGCAGAGCAGAGCGGCGGCGACCACATGGACGACATGGGAAAGCAACTCGATCTCTGGCAGTGAAACCAGATGAAACCAAGGAGGCGCGCATGGCCAGTATCCGAGTGGCCGCCTGTCGTCTGCTGGTTTGTTTTATTGGTCTGAGCTCTGAACAGCAGCGGCTCTCCACGGCACCGAAGAGGTCACCGCCCCGCCTCCTCCCACCCACAAAAGGGCTCACCTCCTCTGTCCTCTCGCACCTTATCTTACTCGTTTAAATACCCCGCGCTTCTTCTTGGGGGGAGAGAGAAAGAGTAGACCTAGAGAGAGAGAGACGGGGGGAGGAGGATGGCCGCTTTGCTGCAGTGCCAGAGCCCTCCCGGCATTGGCTGCAGCAGCATCTTCTTGGCACGACCGAGGGTGCGGCAATGTCTGGCAGCGGCGTCACACGCGCCCCACCTCCTCGTGCACGCCAATGGCGGCAGCAGGACGACGGGCCGTTCTTCCCCTTCCCTCAAGAACGCTGGCAATGCCACAGGCTTGAGCCGCCGGAGAAGAAGAGACCTGCGCGTCGTCGCGGAGGCGAGCGCGGCGGCCGGCAAGATCGTCACGCCGGCGTCGCGGGGCGGCGTCAGCGTCAGCGACGTACTCTGGCCTTCTGCCGGTGAGTCCTCCCCGATCGATGGATGGTTTTTGCCTTTTGGCTATGGCTACACTGCCTCTGATTCTTTTCCTCTTTTGGTAATCCTGGAGACGTTTTATTTTATTTGATTGATCTCTGCGGTGTGATCTGCTGTCCTGGCTTTGCTGGCTGGCCCTGTCTGATCTGATGTTCTGAGCAGCTGGGCTGCCAGAGATGAGGACAACTATTTTTTGCATATTTATTTCTGAGAAAATAGTATTTCTTGCACACAGACAAAGCAAGTTTACTGAAGAGAAGGCCTCTCTCTGATTCTTTTCCCCCTCTGAAATGTTGATACCATGCAGGCGCATTCTTGGCCATGGCAGTCCTGGGGAAAATGGACCAGATGGTGGCGTTCAAGGGAGTATCCTTGACGATCGCGCCCCTTGGAGCAGTCTGCTGCGTGCTTTTCAGCGCTCCAGACTCGCCTGCAGCCAAGGTTCATGGTCAACATTCATTTTAAAATATAGCTACAGAATATTTATATTTGTGAAGCTACTAACCTAGGATTAAATGTTCGCTCTGGGCGCCAACGACAGCACTTGAATGCAACGAAACCCTAAGCTCAAAATCATCTTAGCCTTTTCTTTTGAGGCACAACTTTTATCTTTTTCCAAGATTAGGTATGGTGATAGGTATAGGACACTTTCTCATATTTTTATTTTCGAAATGATCTACTGAATTCCTAAAATTTAAAAGTATTAGCATGTTGCCCTAGTAGTAGCCACTTATGTGTATCTGGTTAACCATTGTTTATTTAAAGGTAACCGAAATTAAACGAGAAAAGGATTTAGAGTTAATTTAAATAAACAAGAGAAAAAAAAAGATAACCTTAAGCAAAGAGTGACAGACACAAACAAGTGGAAAAAAAAAAGCACTGAGATCTCATAGTTGCAGTCTTACAGAAACAACATATCCAGTAACAAAACATGTCACAACTCACAAGTAGCAGCGTAACACTAGAGAATTAGCAACAAGGAGCTGTAACCACAAAACTGTATGTTTGCCGTTCAAGATTGTAGAAACCAGTAGCTACTCGTTTACGGCGAATCAAAATCTCTTGAAAATCATCTACTTGTGAGTGGATATACATATACTTACGAATCAAAAGGTCTTGTGCTCCATTTATGATAGCCAATTATACTAACATGGCTGGTAGTATGTGGTAACAACACTAACACGGCTGGTAAAAACATGCAGAAATATAATATGTTCGTCGCCCAGATTGGTTGTGCCTTGTTTGGTGTATTAGCCCTCTCGTTGTTTGGGCCTGGCTGGTTAGCAAGAGGCGCAGCTCTTTCTGCCTGCATAGCATTCATGACAATCACAGGTGCCACACATCCTCCAGGTAAAAGTCTGAGACAAATATTCAGTCTGGTTGTGGTCGTGTTGCACTTGAACAACTGTTTGTACTTCATCTGTGCTTTACCGAACTCTTGTTTTGTTTGCTTTGCTTATCATTTCTGGATTTTTGCAGCTGCAAGCTTGCCCCTCTTATTTATTGACGGCCCGAAGTTTCACAATTTGCAACTTTGGTATGCGCTTTTCCCTGGAGCTGCAGGCTGCATCATCCTTTGCTTGATTGTAAGTAAATTGGACTCACAGCTGCCTGAAAGAACAGAAGGCATAATAATACAAAATAGAACATTAACCCTTATGCTGCATTTTTTTTGCAGCAAGAGGTGGTGATTTACCTGAAGAAGAACTTCAAGTTTTGATTCAAGCAGCATGACTCTATGACCTCTTGTGGCAGTGGTTTCATTCATTATTCAATTATGTACCATAAATTACACTACCTGCATTTGCAAGACGTCAAGATTTGAGAAAATGTAGGTTTACGGTCACTTGGTTGAAGAAGGAAAGAAGACTTTCTTGATACTTTATACTGACCAAAGTGCAGAGGATACAGATACAGATGTGAAGTACAGTACATACCAATCTCTTATCGAAAAAAGTCGGACAATTGTACACAACTGATTCCCAACTTTTTTTAGTAGCACCAATCATGTAAAGTAATTGTACAAATTCAAATAATCAGGAGTACTTCATGATAACCACTGGTTTTCTGAAGGGAGATCAAACAATTTTTTCCTGAAAAGAGTTGCAGTTGCATGGACAGTGCCCACAAGCATAATTTGCTCACCCAGACCCAGTACAGCTATGACTAACAATTGAAAAATGTTAGATTCATAACGGATTTAGTAATGGAATGCAAGTGACATGACATGACAGACACAAAAGGGAGAATCTTTGAAAAACTTAGAACAGGGGATATGCCACACTTATGTGACAAACTGATGGCAGTTAGTAGTTACATGAATGGCACTGCACTGGTCCAAAACTTTCCTGACTACCTATGAACTTTGCTAAGCGGGCTTTCTAAGAATCAAGAAAAAGGCTAACCAGCTATCTATGTCACTATACATCCCAGCCATCCCCTCGGCTGTTAAAGAACCTCTTGGAAGTCAAATTCCCATAGATTCCCGAAAATATAGCAAGGCATTTGCTCCTAACATGGTAATGTGCCTGAGTGTTTCGACTAATGGCTACTCCTGAGAACTTAGACATATCAATTGCCCAAGCTGGTTTTACATACTCCACTGTGCTTGTCGAGCTTGCATTTGCAAACAAAAAATTTAGGAGAATATCCTCACAATTAAAGAAACTATCAACAACATGCCTTCCTATCTCAGCCTCTTTGCTCCAGTACCTCTTGAAGGCCAGGTCATGATCCATAAATGCTGCTCCTGTTAGTATTATGTTATAACCTCCTTGTTGCCGAGCATACCTCTCATTGCGGTATTTCAGAGGACTGCCCTCAACAAAGCGTGGATAGTAGCCTACAATCCTATCAGGATGATCCCTCCATACCTTGAATCCACGCTCTAAATCATCACATGTCATCATGATATCATCATCAAGCTCCATAACAGCTCCTGTTTTAATTTCTTTGTCTATGTTGAATCTGTTGTTCAGAGTGTTCTTATTTTCAACCCTGATCCTAACAGGTACCATAGACTTCAATTCACCTTGCACCGGTGCACGGCCTTTGTTCCACACCACTATGATCTCTCTCACTGATGTGCATTTAGAGTAATGCTCCACAAACATCTTCAGATTCCATAGTCGAGCATCATATGTCATGGTTAACAGTGTGAACTGTGAGTACCTACCCTTAATAGGATATGGCTCTTCTGCACCATTTCCACCAAAGATGTAATTAGTCCCAAAACAAGTTAGGACTACCAATATCAATATTATAACAGCTATACAAACTCGGCCTTTCCAAGCTCTGTAATTAATTCTTCCACCAATAAGAGATCCCAATTTGTTAACATTGCAGATAACCAAATCAAACTTATGGCATAGAAATACCTGCTTCTTTATATCGAAGGTGTCACTCCGTTTTTCGGTATGTGGTAAATACCATCTAATTGGTAAGATGCACTTGATTGCACCAATAAGTCCACCAAGCAGAAGAGCTAAAATGCAAGCAATACCATATGACATATAGCCTATGGTCAGACGATGGATCAAGTCACCTGGGGGCACTCTGTCGCCATCCATTACCCCAATCCAATGTTGACCTAATGGAAGCTGCTGGATATCAAGGTGATGGAACCTCGCACCATTCCATGCATTTCGTCCCTTGAGGGGTTTGTCAAGGACGAATGGGACTGCAACTTCCTTGTATTGATTTACTGTCAGGACTTGAACTTTGAATACCTGCATAGTATAGCCAGATCCACTACCACAATCTTTTCCTACACGATACAGATTGCCATTGTAAATGAATGGTCTGCCTCCATTTCTGGCACTCGACTTGTTGCCTGTATTATGAATTGGATTCTGCTTGTGTGGGTTCCAAGGACCAAGAGGAGAGCTGCTGTACCAAATGAAGAGTTCTCCTGTCTGTTTTGCACCATACGAACTTAAATCTGATCCAAGGAGCCAATAGGAACCCTGGAAATTTATGATGACCGAATCTACAAGTGGCCTCTCCAGAAGGACCTTTTCTAGTTTCCACTTAAGGGGAAAATCCACAGCACGGTATAACTGAAGGTTTCCTTTCTTGCTGCTTTCAGGCATCATGTAGGTCTGAGAAGTAAGGTAAACAGATGGATATGAGAAGCAATTAAACAAAAGCTTTTTTGTCCAGTACCAATATCACACGATTTCTCCAAGACGCGAATAAAAGAATTACCTCATTTTCGTAGCTAAACACATACGGATAGGAAAGGTGCCACTCCTCATCCAACACTACACCCAGCTGCCGCCATGTTGATCCAGCATCCTTGCTCACGGCAGCAGCAATGTCGCCTTTCATTGTAATGGGGTTCTTGGTCTCGAAAAACATATAGATGGCCTCCCCCTAAAGACATTGCAGCATTGCATTAGTCAGGACTCAGTCACTCAGGAGCGGCGCAAACTGCAAACTAAGATTTAAACCACAACAGAACGTCAAAATCGCGCCACTGTCATGAGATCGTCACGCATTCTAAGTCAACAATTTGATGACACTGAGACAAAATGTGACACAGACACACAGTTGATGCAATTGTCATAAAATCGTTCCCAATACGAGTTTTGAACTTCTAACAAGGCTAAGAAAGCAAGCAATGCTCCAAACCTGGATGAAGAGAAAGGGGTTGGCGACGAAACTGCTGGGGAATCCAGCCTCCGCCATGTCGGCGCACGTCACCACTGGGTTCGCCACTGGCCATACCGCTCCACCACCGCTGGAGATCCCCCACTGCAGCCACAAAAAACCAAGCTAAACAGCACCAACACCAGGAGAAGAGGATGAACTGGGGAGGAGTTGATTACGTCTTCTATGGGTTTGAGGGAGAAAGGAGAGTCCCCGAGGAAGACGCCGACGGACCAGGACCCCTCGGCGTCAGTGCGGCACCCTCGCGTGGCCGGCGGGTGCGGGAAGTGGGGGAAGGCGGCGCGGGAATAGGCGACCGCGGCGAGGGTGAGTACAGCGAGCGTGGCGGCGAGGTAGGCGGGCGCAGAGGGCGCCGCTGGAGGCTGCTGGCGCCGTCGAAGCGCCGTCGATGGGCGCGCGAGTGACGACGTCATCGGCGGGCAGTTAGTTAGAGAGATGGAAGATCGCCACGCGCGCTTCCTTCTCCCCTTCCTTCTGCGGTTCTGCTACGGCCCAGGAGTCAGTTACGTTTTAGCTTACGTGGTGCACGTCCCATGCTTCGGCTGTGGTGGCCTGCGGGTCCCTAAATAATTGAGATATTTAGGCGTTGTTTGGTGGGGCTTCTAGGGCTCCGGCTTCTCCATCCTATCTAAAATACAGGAACCTAAAGAAACCATAATTTTTAGGCTCCAACAGCTCTGTGAGAGGGAGGAGAGAAGAGAGAGAAAAATGGCTCTTAAAAAACACGCGGGCAGGCAGATCCGGAGCCGGAGCCACCAGCGCCAAACGAGGCCTTAATTATGTTTAATTATCTACTCTCTAAATAATTTATAGATTGTTTATAGGTTGTTTGAATTTTTTATAGTAAATTTGATTTGTTCGTCTTATTAAAAAATTTCACAACTATTATTTATTTTTATTGTGATTTAATTAAGTTTTTTTTACATTTTCGCAAATATTTTGAATAAAACAATCCGGTCAAATTTGATGTTAAAAAATATAAAACAATCCGGTCAAACTTGATGTTAAAAATCAAACAGAGGGGTATCATTTTTATCGATGGCTATTCTTTAAACGCCAGTGTGAAAGAGAAATATTACACGATTGTCACCATGTCCAACATGGCGAGCCATGTCATCATGTCCAACATCGGAGCACCGAAAATCATCTCAAGAATCAACTCGCATCTCCGTCACTGGATTTGCAAATAATGCCAAAACTGTTTTATTTACAGTTCTGAAACACAATTCGAAGATACAGATGTTACAGGGTTTACAATCACAATATCTTCCTAGCCTTTAGGTATGAGTACATGAGGAAAAATCCAGCTATTGCTCCAACTACTATTCCACCAGTTGTCGCCCAAAATGCCCACTGCTCGAAAACAAACTTATTGTCAACGACAGGACATGCATGCTATATTGACTTCAGCTAGTGCCGATACATGGCACAAGCAGAGAAATAAAAAGATCAGGAATACAGGTCTATACCGCGTTCATCTCGAGGTACGATTTAAGATTCATGCCAAATATTCCTGTAAAGAAAACACCAGGCCGTTAGTCTAAGAGTGGTGACGCAAATAAATATATAAAGTAACTTGACGCGAAACATAATTTACAAGATAACAAAATTAAGATTCATATACCCGCAATTAATGCTCCTACTGCAACGCAAAATGTTCCCACTTGAAGAAGCAGCTCCACTCTACTTACTTCAAGTCGTCGGGAACTGCAAGATTTCCAAAGCAAAGGTAAACCGAAGCAAATCCGTAACATGTCGCAATTTAGATAGTTTGCTACATCCATTTCTCATGATAGTTAGCAGTATTTTGTAATTCTTGGTTATAGGATGCAGGATTCAGAAACCAAACATGAACCCAGCAGAAAGGGTTGAGACTTGAGAGACAGTAAGTAACGTGATGTTCCTGTTTTGACCTTTCAGTCATGTAGATAATTAGTCATATTTTGAATGATTTCTTTGTCACATATATATTCATATTAATTCAGGTTTTTGAGCATGCATTTATATATAAACTTGGACAAGTTCAAGTAAGAAAAAGAAATGAGTAGAAATGAGAGGGGGGCCTTTTTTCTGTGCCGTTGTTGGAGCAATAAATAAATTAATTTATTAGTCATGTGGTGGTTTATTTATATTCAGAACTGTTACTTCTCCTGAATTATTATTAGTGTATTTGTTTTAAATTTGGGGAGCCAAAAGTTCACACAAATGAATATATCAACAACTACAATTTAGTAGCAGGGGCATTAGTGAAAGAGAGAATATTTCGTGAGCTCAGGTGGTGATAATGGGCAGACCTTAAGTTGACAGCAATTGAGTCTTCCATTTCTCTTGCAGAATTCAAAAGCCTCTCTGCTTGACCATGGCATGATTCACATCTGAAAGAATGCACAATGAAATACAACGGCTGCCAGCAAGAAAAAAACAAGAAACTAAAAATACATAGTGTTTGCTGGGAATGAGAGGAATACCGTTGAAGATAATTTTCCAACAACATTTCAATCTCTTCCTCTTCCTCTGTTAAAGCCAAAAAAAGTTACACATAAATTAAGTAAAACCGAAAAGTTTCCTTCCAACAAACAGTAGATCCCAGTTCATAAAAGGAAACCCCATTGCCATAGGAAAATATATCTTGCCCAATCCACAAAAAACAAATAAACATAAACTCCTATTTGAATAAAATTATAATTCACTTCCAAATTTTACTCTAGTTGCCTTCTTCTCTTTCACTATTTTTTAATAAAATTGACATGCTATTTGTACTTCGACATCTAAAACCTCATCCTTAAGTGTGAAGTAATGTATAAATACATATACCTGCTCTTATAAGATTTCTTCCAGGTAAATAAACAGCACAGAATTACATATACTAAGTTGTGCAAATCTTTGTTGACAGCAGTCAAATTTGTTGGCACATCTCAAGTGTTTAACTGGGAATAAAACTAATAATAAGATTTCAATAATCGGTAGATTTAAGCATCCAGCAAAAGTTGAAAGCTTCAGCGAGATGAACACAACAACCATAGCCTCCAAAAATATGCAAAATCACATCACAATGATATATATTACAGATGTACCTTCAGCAATCTGCTTCTCTAAAGGAACAGAGCACTCCATGTTATCACTCAGCCTATCAAGTGTGCAGTTTCTCCCCATTATGCATATTCGGCGAATTTCATGAGGATCATCTAGGAGATCAATGAGCATTTGTTTGAGGTCACCTGCTCGTGAACCCAGCTCAACCTTAACACATACAAAAAATCAAAATCAAACTTGAGAAATGGCCACAAAATAATTCCAGAGCGTGTTTTTTATACCAAGGCTTGTTTACTGAGACGAAGCTGCTCCAACACATCAGCAGTTAAGCGATTTGGTAGAACTTCAAGCAATGTAGCCACCTAAAATGCAAGCCCAAAGCAACGTTTGGTCATCAAAGTTCTAAATGCTTCAGCAATATAATATTCAACACAAATGAAAAATCTATGGTGGCATGGAAACCAAAAATATATGAATAGTTCATATACTTCATTTCACAATGAAATGAAATAAAAAACAACTATAGTAATGAGCTTCGACTCAATCGCACCATACCTAGTTCAGCACAATGAAAAACGCAGACTCAACTTGGTAGGGCTCTTCCCTACTGTATCTCAGTCCCAGGAAAAGGTAGCATAGGCTAGAACTGACGACAAATTAAGGAATTTTCTGAAATTGCTGCAACGAGCATTTGGCAAAGCATGCCTTGTCTCAGGTCTGCTGGGAACCGACAGAAGACTTTCAGCACTGGAATTAAACAATTTGTAGCAAAAATTGGGAGTAAATAATCTTTTATTCTGTGTACTGGTAGTGTTAGATGTATCTGAAGATCAGGAACTCTGATTAGTTCAGATGGGAAATCTGTTACAGAAAGAGAGGGGAAGCAAATTTGCAGTTGGGCTTCTGAAAGGCATGCAAGAAACCGAAATAAGTGAAAGCATTTCTGTTTGAATGCCCCTATATGTATATGTACTATTATAAAGTGAAAGTTGTCAAAATTGAAATTCCGAAGAAACGGGGAATGTGAGTAACAGCTTAAAAGTTTGAAGTCACTGACTGGGAAAGACAAAGTGATGATCCTTAAATCGAGTATGCAGTAACAACCAAATTTATCACACACACTTTTGCACACAAAGAGCAAGAGTTATATTTAACATAAACAGCTTAAGTAAGCAGATAGTTACATGGTACTCACACGAGGCTCAATTTTCATTAGTCTCCGCTCCAATCTGAGTATTCTGGAAAGCAGTGCAGCTTCAACAACCTGCACGCAAGGAAATCACAATGAAAGATTATTTTATATTTCCAGTGTTTGGAACACTAACACTTCCAATTTGTGTGTAAATGCAAGCACACAACATATTTTATGCAGAAGAAAACAATAATACCACATTTTGCTAGGAATTTAAAGTTTCAAACAAAAGTGAATGTAATATCAAATAAGATCAACCAAGATAGTATACAACGATTATTAGTGTAGTATAATGGATGATGCCTATGCAATCCTTCTACCTTATATTCTTGACCACAAACGAAGACTCATGTCATGGTTAAGCCACATCATTAAGTAATTATTAACCATCTGATCCTTTTATAACAACACCTGAACCGTATAGATTATAGACCTTCTGTATTGTTTCATAAAGATCCACTGAGTAGCTGGTTGATTTGAATATCTACATTTAGCTATAAAATTGTGGAAATAAAATATAACACAAGGTTGCCAATTTTTTTCCTCGAACACACAGGAAAGCTGTGTATCATTATATTAAAAAGAAGAAAAAGAGTATAAGAAGACTCAGAACAAGCACAAAAAAGGGCAGAGGTTTATTACAAGAGGATTACCAGGTAAGGACAGACTCCGACCAACAACCAGAACACACACCTATGGCCAAATGCTCCTAAGAGGCAACCAGAACACAAGGTTGCCTCTTAAATAGCCCTTAGGCTCCTGCGGAAGTGGTGCAGGAGCCAAATGTGGCCTACTACACACACTCTGCTCGGTCTTCAAGGAAAGACTATCTCCGTTACCCGAATCACATTAACGAACATACTCTTAGCAACATGCAGGGGTATACCAATCGATTTGTTCAATATTCCACAAATCAGATTAAGGATCACTAGAAAATCTTGCCTCAATAATTAACTTGGGTGCTGACGTAAATATTAATTTTCATAAGCACTTATTTACGTCCTTTGTTTATCTGTTCAAAGTACAATGCAGATGTAAACAGAAAGATGCTGTCGTTCTTAGCAATATCTGAATCCTATGAAACTTAAATTTGTGACAAACTTTTGATAGAAAACGGAGAAGAAGATGCATTGACACAGTAGCATATCATTTATATCACAATTGCTCCCGAGAATATAGATTGATGGATATATCCATTACCTCAAGCTGAAAAGGCATTGCGGGTCCGCCGTTTATGTTTCTTGGATTTAACCTTGGCAGTAATAACCCTAAAAAGGCCTTTCCTCCTGGGCTACTCAATTCACAAAAAATAATTGATAAGTTTGTATGCTCATGGAAGGAAGTACTCCTAACTTAACATTATTAAAGGTGAAAACTGACCTGTTATAGTTGAATATAAGAACACGTTCATACATAGCAATTGCTCGCAAGGAACCAAGATTGACTAAAATTGCTTGTTCACGTACCTACAATAGATGAATTATGTTTTTCATGTGCTATGAAAAGGATGGTGTTTAAGAGCAATATGAATGATAGTGCGAGACAGTGGAAACAGCACCAAAATAAAAGATCAGGAAAGAACCACATCCCAACTAAATGCATTAACAAATAAGTTTACAAAATTAAAATGAGCAAGCACATTGCAGATGTAATCATGCAAACTCACTTTTAATATTTAACTCAATGTATCAATTACATCATGGTAATATGGATCACCAGTATAACTAAAAAATGTTGTATACTAGCATAAACAAAGGAAAATCTACATGGCTATGTACCAAAAACATCCAATTACCAGCAGGGAAGGCATTGAATTCATTAACCATAGTGACGGGTCAACACTTCTAGTGTCTCGTAGGCGGAGGCCTAGCATGATAAAAGATGAAAATCAGAAGTCATTTGCATGTGCTTGGAAATAACAATATAGGTAGTAAATCACACGAGCTAGGCATTTTACAGTTTAAAGTAGTACAAAACAGGTTGATATATGCGCACATTGCTTGAGAAACACGTTCCCTGTACATACCACTAGATTTCAGTAGCTGCCGCCTGCTTATTTTCTTGGTGGACATCCTCCCATTAGATCTCACTTCTATCACCTGAATAACGTTCATTTCGGAAAGGTCAATGACAATGCGTTTTGCGAGGTTGTAAAATCCAAATTAATCTGTAATGTGCATATCATCAATTCATCATAAGCCAACCTACAAAGCATAAACATGCCACAAATCAAACATGACGACCCTTGATTTGAACGGAAGGAAACAAAAGCACATATGATCATTTAGCTTCGGACGCAATGCCGAGATCAAAACTGCTGACTGGCTAGCAATAACAGAATGTGAAACGTCGTGCGAACAATTTCAGCAAGACGCCATTTCAGGCACACTGAGGCTAGCTTTGCCGGGCCGCCTAGTACCTCGTAGACGGGCTCCCTGATGCCAAGAGAGACGTAGTCCGCGGAGAACCGCCCCTCGACCCTCGCCGCCCCCTCCTTCGAGCCGCCACTACCCCCTCCTCTCTCCTGAGCGTCCTCGTCGCCCTCCTTGGTCACCTCCACTTCCTCCTCCTCCTCCTCCACCACCTCCTCCTTGGTCATGGACCGCCCATCCTTCCCCTCCGCGGCCCGGGGCGGCGCCAGGAGCGGCAGCGGCAGGAGCCCTCCCTTCCTCACGCTCGAGAGCCCCGGGGGCACGGGCAGCCTCGGGAGGCGGTAGCGGAGGCAGCCCGGCTGCAGGAGCGGCAGCGGGAGGACGAGGAGGCCGGCCTGCGACGGCGAGGGCAGCGGCACGGACGCCATGGCGTGGGCATCAATCGCGGGAGCGCGTCGCGCGCGGTGAAAACGCCCCGGCCCTGCTGTCTGTGCTTCGGTAATGGCTATTTTCCGCCTCGAAGGCGACGGAGGCAGCGAAGCGAAGCGGGAAGAGAAGACGCTATCCGGAGTCCGGACCGGTGGTTGAACGCGTGGCTGGGCGCTCTCCGCCCCGGAGAGACCCCGGCCGTCCGATCCTCCATCCCACGGCTGGGAACGAGCCACGAGGGCGTTCACGTGGGTGGGTTGGCGGTCCCAGACTCCCGGTGCACGACAGCACGAGCAAGCGACAAGTGCGCGGTGCAAATTTACTTGGGCCGGCAGGCGTCAGGCGGCAGGGGGTTTCGCTCCCGTGTATCCGGGGCAAGGCTGTGGCGTCGGCGAATGCACACGCAGACAGACTGCGGCGTCGGCGTCACCCCCGCCCATCGTTTTGTTAGCGAATAGAGACGACACCTGCATCTGGAACTAGCTGGGAAATGGAATTTGTGTATTCCTATGAAACATGTGTTTCTCGATGGATGTTTTTTAAAAAAAAATCATGCGATCCGTTATTTTTTTGTTTGAGATGTTCTTCAACAATGTGATCCTATATAATTTGGTTGAGAACGCATCAGGTTTCTGTCAGAGATGACGCCCATGCAATCGATGTTCTTTCCATTTTCAAGCAATTAGTGGAGCGACTTCACAAATAATGGTACCTCTCGGGCTCCCACGTTTTTTTGTAGCCTGTAGGTGCATGCTAGGGCATCGACCTATTCGGGTGAAAACCCAGCAAAACCAGCTTATCAATCGAGTCGGTGGTGTCCCTTATTGCAGGTGATATGTTCGGGGTGGATAAAAAGAACCTTCTATACAAATATCAAATGAAATTTATATAAAAAATAATAGTAGTAACTGAAAACTAGAGCAAAGCAGATAAGGCATAGCCGATCAGCTCAAGAAAACATTACCGATTATCGTCACGTTGGACTCGCAAATGCAATAATATCTATAACTACCCAATGTCAAATCAATATATTAGCCAGCATCAATCGAAGATCCAAATTATCGCTTACGAAACACCAATTCATCAATCATCATGAACTAGCATTAGGCAGTAGTATTTAGCAGAGGTGCTTGGAGCACCAAACTACTGAGGACGGAAGGGGTCGAAGCAAACGGTGAATAGGGCAAGTGTTCATGAGTCATGACTCATGATGCGGGACCACCAACCGAGAATGGCAAGTAAAAGAAATTGTATGCCTCGGCTACCTCCATGTGCCACATTGCTTCACGGTCAGGCTGGGATGAGAGGTCGACCATCTTATGCACCTGCAATAATCATTTTGACAGATTAGAAATTTTTACAAGATTGTATCTTTGATTCGCCAACATGGTAAAAAGTTAACATCGATTGGTTGATGTTCATATAGAAATTTCCCTATTAAAATCCATCAGAGCGCTTGATTGGTGGATTTAAGAAGCAAGGGAAACATTATTAGGGTGTTTGGACATAGAAACCACCCCACCCCCATACTAGATCGTCATGAGTTCATCCCATGAATTTTGAGCCAATAATGTATGACATCCAGACAACAAAACACAGCACAAATTAACCTATTATCTATTCCACTAACTAAACAAAAAGCGTGTAGTGAAAAGATGATGCACTAGCACATTCCTCAAACCAAACATCCCATACATGTCAAAACAGCCTCTCTGTTGTGCATGTGCTCAAAATAAAATGATATATTGTGCACAAGCATTATTTATTTCCACATCTTTTCCCTGAAATGATCGCAGGAAATTCTTGTAAACTAAGTTTGATGCTAAGCAGCTCCACCACTGAAATTGATTAACTTTGTACCTCAGCACCGGCATGGCATGTATTAGCATAATTTGCAATAAGCTAAACATAAGAGGTGTAAATTACATATGCTTTTCTTTTCTACTTCCTCTCATTCAATGAAACATCAGCTAGGAATGACAAAACATGACTTTACTGAATTGAATATTCTGAATCATTCAAAGTGAAGTATCCAATAACATTAAAGAATAAAGAGAACCTCCAATTATCAGTAAATGGCAATAAGGAGATCAGAAGTAGAGGACCTCCAATTCTCAGTAAACTGATGGGAGAAGGCATGCAATAAAACAGGGACACACATGAGATTGAGATGTGAGGGAGGGAGATGTCACCTTGATAGTTGGATAATTGTCCTTAGACTCTGGTGCAACATATGCTCCAATAACCATTACATACATCCCTACATCACAAGATAGGCCATCAACCAGCATAAACAAAAAAAAAGTGACTCAGAAAACAACCTAACAATGATAGAACAAACAGAATAACATCTATATAAACAGTCACTCTTCAAGATAAAATAAAGAGTATTCTAAAATAAAATGATGCATAGCGTAGCTTCTAATCTATGCAGCAAAATTAGTGTGGCAGATGCGCAGATTGACGTGTCATGACATGCCGGCATTGCGTAACAGCACGCTGATATCAAGTCATGGTAAGCTAACTGTAAATATCATATGATGTTAAGAATTCATGAGCAAACTCTACAATTCGATGTGGTAGTCGAATAGTGATGGTATGCAGTTAAACCTTGCATTTGTAGTTGTTGTAGGGGCTATTAAGCTCTTATGTTTTCCAGGGATGCTACAGACAAAAAGAATTAACAGAGTTGAGCAGCCTTTTGGTAATGGGAGAGCTATACATGCAATTCACGATTTCTCACAAAACATTCGTGAATTCGTCACATAACATTAGATTCAGGACACCGATAAGACAATATCAGAGAACCAACAAAGATTCAAGAAACCGGCGTACCTGCCCGCCACAACCGGCCCTCGGCTTTGCTGGACGGCAAGAAGAGCTCGGCGATGCAGGACCCGTCATCCAGCAGCAGGCGCCCTTCGTCGGCTTCGTCGTAGTCCGCCGACAGGATCACGCCCTGCCTGCCGCTGCAAGTCCTCAGGGCTCCAGCCAATAAAAATGCGGGGGGTGGGGATGAGGGAAGGGCGGGTAAATTAGGGGACCTGGACCCAGGCGCGCTGGAAGCGGACGTTGAAGAGCATCTGCGCGGCCGAGGAGCCCTCGGAGGACGGCGCCTCGGTGGAGTCGGCGAGCTGGGAGGCGAAGACCTTCAGCACTGCAAGGCTGTAGTCCATGGCGACCGCCGCAAGGCGCGCCACCGCCGGGTTGGGGTTTGCTGGTCTCGCCGCCTGGGTCGCCGACGCCGTTCCCGTGCTTGCTCCCTGTAGCCCGCTCCGTACCGTACCTCACGCGCTGGCATAAAATTTAGTCGTTAATGGGCTGGGCCTCAAAGGCCTTTTGGAATTGTCGAATTTTTTTTATTTTTTTATTTTTTTAATTCTTTTTTTGCAGAAATAAATCACGGTTTGAAAATTTTGCAAATGCGGACCTATAACGCCAGCCCAGAGAGCGTTTTTTAAAAAACGCCTGGTCGGAGGGCGTTATTTAAAAAACGCCTGGCCAAACGGCTTTACGTTGGCAGGCCGTGCAGCCAGGGATGGTGGTGGGCCAGGCCACCAAAAAACGCCCGGCCCGTCGGCGTTTTTTAAAAAATGCCCGTCCCGCCGGCGTTATTTAAAAAACGCCCGCTCCTCCGGCGTTATTTAAAAAACGCCTATATAAGTCACGGGACAGCCTTTCTTCTCTTCTCCTCTTTTCTTTCTCCTTGCTCGTTCTGTGCCGCGCCGCCGCCGGCCAGGCCAGCCTCTCCGCACTGCGTAAAGGAGAGGGAGAGGGAGAGGGAGAGGGAGAGGAAGAGGAGGAGGAGGTGAGGCGCGGCGCCCGGAGAGGAGAGGTGGGGCGTGGTGCCGGAGAGGGAGAGAAGCAGGGAGGTTAGAGCGCGGTAGAGGGAGAGAGGAAGAAGAAAGAAGAAAGAAGAAAGAAGAAGGATTTTTTCCTTGGAGTTGAGGTATATTTTCTCGAAGTAATCTTAGTAGTAATTTACATAGTATTAGTATTAATTGATAGTAGATGTATTATTATTAGTGTTTGTATCATTATTAGTTCATAATAGATGTAGTTTTGTTAGTGTTAGCGTTAGGTTAACAGGCGTAGATATATTTAGTAGTAGTATTAGGGTTAGATAAATTTAGGTATAGTTGAATAATATTGTTAACAGGCGTGCATTTTGAATAATTTAGTGAGTACTTAGCGTTGGAGATGGTAATGTTATTAGTTTCATGGTTTTGAATATATATTTAATTTTACTAGTTAACGATATTTGCAGTCTTGTTAGAGTAGTATTATCATAGTAGTTTAATTACAAAAGTGCTCGGGTATGTATTGAATATTGTTTTGGTTTTTGCATTTGGTCAGACATGTCAGATAAAATATATTTTCAGATATTCTATGGTCAGGGGGAGATACGTTATGGTCAGTTTGGGGTAGATGTCACTGGGTTTCCGTCCGTAACAAAAGGGATTGATAGACCAAGTGAAAGGTCATTTCGTTCATTTTATAATTGGTTGATAAAGTGTCTAATGTTGAATCACGATGAATGGGAATTAACGATATCAGCGGTGAGCACTAGAATGGATTCTCCTGTATATTGGGAATTAGTTCCAATACTAAGTACCAGAGTATGGAAGGCATTTATTGAGAGTACCACGCAGCGTGGTTTACCTCTTATTATGTTTGTGCAAGCAGAGGAGAAGGTGAATGCTGAAACAGAAAACCCACAGAGGTCCGATGAGGCCACAATTCATGAAGAAGTAGTGGAAAATAATGAGAATAATGTAAACGAGGTGGGCGTTGATATTAATGAGGAGGGTGAAACAAGTGAAACGGTGTGGGAGGCAAGGGGTGAGGTAGACGAGGGTGAAGAAATTCCAAGTTTGGTTGAATAGATTCAGCGGGGGGATACCGAGGCTGATGTCGCTGTGGACGAAGATTCAAATGATGAAGATGATACATTGAACCAGGTTCCAAGTCAATGGGCCAATTATGATTACTCACAACTTGTAGTGAATGAAGGTGAAACGGTGCCATGGGAGTACAGTGAGAATGAAGTATCAGTGGGAGCTATTTATCACAGCAAGAAGAAAATGAAAGAGGCCGTTCAAAGATGGGCGGCTAAGTGCCTGTAGAAGGAGTACAGGGTTGTGAAGAGCAGTCCAAGAGTGTATGATGTGAAGTGCATAATAGATGACTGTCCTTTTAGGGTGCATGCATATTTGGGAAAGTATGAAACCTTTTGGACTGTTTCAAGAATTGAACACCATACATGCATCCTTCAAGAGTTTGGGAGTCAACACCGTAACTTGATAGCTGATTTTATGGCCATGCATATATACTCGATGATAGTAAACAATCCAGGATATGAGCCGAAGCAAATAATAAATACCATAGAGGATGACTTTCAGTATAAAGTAAGTTACAGCAAAGCTTTTAGAGCAACAGAAGGCTTTATAAATGAGATGGGGAACCTATGAGGCATCGTACCACAACCTCCCACAGCTGCTCAGCACACTCTGCAGCCGGAACCCAGGCAGTTGCTTCGAGATTAAGCACTACACTTTGCCTCAGCACCCTACGAAGCGTGTTCTGCAGCTGTGATGCCCCGGGCATCTCAGAGGCCGTACACACAATTATACATAAGCTAATGATGAATTAAGACTAAATCATGCTTGAGAGAGTAATGAGGAATTGGTAGATAAACCACTAAGTCAAAATTTCTCAAATCAGAAATTTTAGCTCATCCCCAAAGTTGATTCTGAAATTTCTTTTTAATTCACTATACAACTTTACAATCCCCCTTTTCTATGAAATGAAATTGAACTTTTTACCTTTCAAATGCACCTATTGTGGAAGTGATTGGCCTTCATTTGATACTTCAAAAGTTGAAAACAAGAAAAGCTTTACCTAGAGCAAATCTGCTGTTTTACCAAAATCCTAAACAAGATTAGGGTTGTATTTCAAAATATGTTGTGATTTAGAGGAGGATCATATTAACAAAGTTGTAGGTAATGATCTAGGAAACAACTTTGTCAATATGAGTCAGGTCATAATATGAATTCAAATTGGTCTTTTCAGCCAAATTTTGTCAGCCCAGAAGCACACCCCTACTCTGTCCAGTTTGGTAATTTGAGATTTTCTTACCCATAGAGCCATTTTCATGACCTGCACTAATGAAATGAAATATATTTTAGAAAGTAACCAACAAATTTGTCAAAAGGAGCAAGTGGAGTTGAGGCCTGTAACTAGGGTATTTTCCCCTCCCAAGCAGAAGACCTACCCTGTCCCTACCTATGGCTGCTGCATAAATTCAAACAAATTTCATATTTCCATGCCGAATTTGAAATCATGCCTATTGACAAAGTTGTAGAGTTCAAAGAGTAGAACATTTCATTCAATTGGAGTTTTTCCAAATTCGGCCTCTAAATTGGTCAAAATGGCGGTTTTCAGCAGGGGAGAAAACACATTTTTATTTTTCTTCTATTTTCATTTTCCTACTGTCACCGACAGGTGGGGCCCACCCGTCAGGGTTGCCTTCCACCTCGGTACGACGCCCGCCGCGTGGGCGGCCGGCGTACAGGGAGCGCGCCGCGCCGCGGATCGACGGCCCCACCCCGCGCCCTCAGCCCCGGCCTCACCTGGGCGCGCCCCGGCCCTCTCCACTCCACTCGCCGCTCGCTCTCTGCTCCCTCTCCCTGCGCTCGCACTCGCAGCGCGCCGCCGCCATTAGAGGCTCGGGGTCGAGCTTGAGCTCGCCGCGCCGCCGCCATCCGACCTCCTCGCGCCCCGAAGCTGCCACCACCACCTCCGCCGCGACCCGGCGCACCCACCCCGCTAGGCCTCGCCACCGTTCCCCTCCCCTCGGAGTGGGTCGAGCCGCTGCGCCGGGCGCCGCCCGCCATGGTCACCATGGCCGGCCCGCGGCGAGCTCGGGCCAATCACCCCTCCGGTGATCCCCGTGCCTAGCCGACCAGCGCCCCACGCTCGCCCCGACCCCCTCCACCGAATCCCCAAGGCCTCGGCCCTCACCACCGCCCCTAGCCCCTCTCCCCGCGCGCGCCGCTCGCGTGCACCCGTGCCGCCCACGGGCTCGCCGTGGAGAGCCCTCTCCGGGCCGTCCCCGTGCCTCCAGGCCGCCACCGCCGGGCTCGCCATCCCCTCGCGCATCTGGGACGCACCTCCGAGGCCTCCGCCTCCGACTGGGCCGCGGGATCGAAGCCGCTCCGCCGCGCACCGCCGCGCCGTGACCGCCTTCAGTTCACCGCCCGCGCCGCCCGTACGCTCCTCACCGCACGACTAGACCTAGGGGGAACAAACCCTCGAGGTCGAGGCCACCGTCCGGTGCCGCCTCGGCTCCAAGTCCGGCTTCCCCGCCGCCGGCGCAGCCGCGCCTCTCCCCGCGTCGCGCGCCGTCGCCCGTCGGCCCGAGGAAGAAGAAGAAGAAGGAGATTTTGCGATCCGGCCCCCGACCTTTTGAAGTTTCACAAAGTCATTCGGTGCACTGTGGTATGAGTCTGGTGATTCTTGCACGCTAACCCCCGAAAGCTATGGTTAATTACGTTCGGGTCCTTAGTCTGAGTATTTTTCTATTTAGATGCATTTAAATTAGGTATGAACTTTGGAAAATCATATAAAATCACAGAAAAATCCAAAATGGACAAACTCAGTGGCGTTAGACTCCTCTTGAATAGATCTATCGAATGGGTATGATGTGGATGAGTGAAATGACCATTTTACCCTCGGTTTTGTGCATGTATGTAAAAGGAAAATAAATAGAAAAAGTGATCTAGATGAACTTCTAAAATGGTAAAACTTGGTCAGTATGCTTTGTAGCACATGAGAACACTATGACAAACTTTATGGCCATAGTGCTTGCTGTTAGGTGGGGCTTTGCCATTATATTTGCATAATGTACCTTTCTATTAATTAAAAAGTGAACACCATGCGAAACCTGCTAGAATGAGTCATCTGGTATTTTTCCTATGCACTAGATAACTGATAAGAGTCACTGGTGAAATATGAGTTTGTGCATGTCAAGTTTGAGTGGTGTTTTGAAATGGACAAAGTGCCACTAGCTAGGAAAGAAAATAAAAAAAAAATGGGGTTAAATGGCTAGGAAAATCTCAGGAGAACTTTGGTAGCTTGTACATGATACATAGGACTCAGAAAGTATATATGTGCATGTTTAAACCACTGTTTTGTATTAGGTAAACTCTTTTGCTAATTACACTCTAAGAGTAAGCTAGTTTAGTTAATATGATTAGTTGAGCTAGCTTTAGGTGATGGTTTATACGATTTCTTAAAAGATGGCATGCAGGATGTCCTAGGAGAGTATGAATGCTTTCCTCGGGAGGTAGACCTTAAATGAGAAGGCTTGTTTACTTTGACATGTAGTATCCACCGTGGGTTGATTTTCTACTGCACTCTATCCTGCATTGCATCCTTACACTCATTTACATATCTGGCATGCATATAGACCACGAGATCGAGGAGCCGACGCAGGATCTACCGTCGATCGAGAAGCCAGACGACAAGTGGAACCCGGAGCACGAAGACGACGTGTCGCTGAGTTGGCCATCCCTGTAACAAGGGGTTGCCTGGGGCACAGCCTCACAACCCGGCAAACTAACAGTAGTTTAGTTTGTTCAAGTTGTCAACAACAAAGGTAGGCCCCTTAGGCATTTTCACCTATCTAGGGAGTCTCACCACCCTACGCTTGTTTGTGCATTACGTTTAGGGATTTTATGAAACCCCACATGCATAAATCCTTGATGCCCAAAGTAGAAAGGATAAAACGAAGTCTATGCTTAGCCATGCTTAGACGGTAGAAGACGAGTGAAGGTATTCACTCGCGAGATGATAGGGTCTACAAATTGTTTTTTTTACAAATCCTTGGATCGAAAGGCAATCTGGTATGACTTGATGATAAGTTGAGACCGGGCGGAGATATGGTTTGATATGATGAGATTGTGATAATATGTTGGTGGACTCCGCCCGAGTCAATTAAGGCCCGTCCGCTGTTCGCCTGCCGATTGGCATAACATTGCTAGAGTGCTTATCTGGTATATGGAGCCGGTGAAAGTCTTACTTGTGCCGTCTCAAGCAAGGGGCACGTTCCTACCCACTGGTTGAGAGGAAGGTGGCCGCGGAGGCGGGTGTCAAAGGAGGGCAGAACCCGACGTAACCGAGGTACCGCTCCTGCGACAACGCGCTCCGGGAGTCAGGCGGGAGTGGTCATCGAACTTGAGATGGGACAGGTGGAGATGGGAGAAGCATATGTGGAACGCTGGGAGTTAGTAAGCATATGCCATCCTGGTGCTTCTAGTTATTCCCGGGAATTAAAAATCGATTCGAATCGCTGATGCTCACCAGGTGTGAGAATGCCAAATATCGCACACGGGCAACGTAGTAACAACTTAACTACTTTATGCTTATATTCATGTTTTATATACAACATGCTTGGATAAGTATGATCCGTCCGACTATTCATAGTGCTGCCCATCCACTGAGAGGAGGTTGATGAATTTGGGAGATTGCTTCGAGGTCAAGGGAGAGATGACCCGACGTATAGGGGCATCGCTCCTGAGACGGCTACTCCCAAAAGTTCGATGGGGGCTCTATAAATCTTGGGACGGAGCATGCGTTCATGTTTTATTTTTCTGCAAGATTTTCCCCTATGATATTGTTGATAATCATAATTAAGGGGTAGCAGTTGTCAAATCCTGCTATCTTATGATAACATGTTTTAACTAAACAATCAATGGCTAAGGACCCACTTCTAGTAAGCTTATGCGGGTTAGAAGTCAGTCCACCAAAAAGCCTTGCATAATCTCAAATGTGTCGGGCTGAAACCGCCCACGGGTAAGTCCTACGAGTTCCCCACGAACTCACCGTTTGTTGTTGATATTTTTTTTCTTTTAGGTGCATATCAGATTATGATCAAGGATGACTACGGTGGGCTCGAGGTCATACTCGATGTTTACTTTCCGCTGCACGTTACATCTCTGTAACGATATGTATTCCGCTGCGAGGTTTATTTTGAAGTTCTATTTCACTACCTTGTACTCCTTTTGAGCAGAAATATTTGTACTCAATCAAATTATGTCTGTATGAAATGGTGGGTTGTTGTAATTGTTGTGGCTCTTCCGAGAGCTTAACGTGTGTGATGTCGGCATCCCTGGGAGATGGTTTCATCGAGTGCCCTTCTGGGTAGCTCGACGGACTACCGAGTTTAGTTCGGTCTAAGTGCACTGTGGGCCAGTGGTGGCAGGTGTACTTAGCCCGTACTAAATTGGGCGGTTCCGCCACAGCTGGTATCAGAGCCGATCATGCACGAGCAACAATTATAACAACTTCGTTTTGATTTCAAAAGCCTATTTTCCAAATCTTTTCAGAGTATTTGCGAAAATGAGAGATATCGCGTATATGCCCATTATAAGGATGTTAGGAGATATCAGGTGACATCACTAACATTCTGACCTAGATAGAATTCATATGCATTTTGGGCGCTTTGAGAGGCAACTATTCGGCCATAGCTATCCCCAGTACTGGTGGAAGCTATTGGGTTTTGCGAATAGTTGTAATCTCTGCATTCATGCTGTATAAGTAAAAGCTCTTTAAGGGTGGTGGGCATGTTTGAGGCTTTCATACCCACCACACTTACATTCGGTTTTGGGATCCACCTTTTTCTCGACAATCCCCAGTACTGGTGGAAAGTCAGGCTTTGAGGAAAAGGTGCAGCGGCCCACCAACGTTGTCCACGCAGCGGTCACGCGTGGATGCCACACTATGTGGTAATGTATGAGCATGCATTCTTCTGCAGGTACACTAACCACGTGCGAAACTAAGAACGACTAGGACTCGACTAGTTGCATTAAGGAGAGACGTGCATATATGTCACCAAATATCGCTAGTTGTATACTTAGAAAGTGTGATGTGAGACCGGATAGGACGGGCATACATCATTCCATCTCATCTCATATGTCTTGCTGTGTATTTGGTTAAAAAGAAACTAGATTCATATTGTAAATGTACCTATGTTGCTACTATTTTGAATGATAGTAGAAAAGCAAGTGAAATTAACAAAAACCTTGCATATGAAACTGGTATAACACATAACTTGGGATAACTTTTCTATGTATCCCTCGCTCTAGGTATGAATGGTTTAGCAAACGTAAACCAAATACATTAAGCATCTTTCAGCCCAAAAATCAACCCTTTGTGAAAATTTCAGGTTTAAGACATGTCACACATTCTCTTACTACAAACATTGGGTATAGAAGTCGCACATAGTGTAGTGATGAGTTCACTTCTCAGACGTATTTTCTTCAGCACATAAGTACGAAATGCCCTATGACCACATTAGGCCTTCAAAACTCCCGAATCGACCGGAGCCTAAAATTTTCTTGCTACAGATGTCGCAACCATTGACGCAGCCCTTCAACTTATGCCCGGATTACCATGAGTCAGAGAAAACTAAAGCCACAATACCTCAAAGTCATAAGAAGAGAAAAGCGGGAGAGTCCTCCACGAGTGCAGCTTCAGTTCAACATCTGCGACCCGGGATGGTTCTATTGAAGGGATTTGTCAAGCCTGAAGATCAAATCCAAATAGTTCGTGTATGTCGACAACTGGGTATGGGCCCAGGCGGATTCTATAGACCAAGCTACAAGAATGGTGCCAAAATGAGCTTATGGATGATGTCTCTTGGAAAGAACTGGGATCCAACTACACGCTCATATGGACCAACCCGTCCAATCGATGGAGCACGAGCCCCTGCAATACCAGAAGCTTTCAAGATGATTGCTCAAACTGCAAATTCTACTGCAAGTGGATTTCCTCAAATTAACCCGGACATATGCATCGTCAACTACTACACCAACTCCGGGAAGCTCGGACTTCACCAAGACAAGGACGAGTCAGAGAGTAGCCTTACCAAAGGTTTACCTTTCATATCCATCTCCATAGGAGACACCGCCGAGTTCATGTTCGGCGACACGAGAGACAAGGACCAAGCGACCAAGATCAACCTCGAATCTGGTGACGTTCTCATACTCGGTGGAGAGTCAAGACTGTTATTTCATGGCGTTTCCCACGTGAAGACCAACACTGCACCAAGTTGGTTGAAAGAAGAAACGGGCATTCGTCCTGGGCGTATCAATCTTACGTTTAGGCAGTACTAGCTAGATACTATTTGGTGTGCTAGCAGTCATCGCAAACTATTGTAATAAGAGGAGGTTGACTCTCATAACCCTTGAGTTTCCCATGTACCCAGCTCCTTGCAGTCGGCATATGTCCCACCCTCATGACTAATGTAACTCTATTTTCAATGGAGCATTCTAAACTCTTGTAGTTCTCACGCTTTTGTCATTCAGGCACTTCAGTCCCTGTAATCCATGACACTTTTGTTGTGGTTACCTCGTTCCTGATTGAAATAAGTCTGATGAGTTATACCTCCGAAAACATTATGCTATGGCGTGTAAAACTCCTTGTTTATGTCTTTCTATAACCTTGTGTTATTAGCATATCCTCGGAGATTGGATGGAAATACCGCTCTTGACGAGGTGTTTATCCGAGCAGTCTATGGTGCCGCGACGGAACCTAGGGTCCTGTGTGCACGGCCGTCACTCGGTTCCACTAGGGGCGCGCTGGTATCAAGACATGCGAGGCATGACACCGCTGAAATGGTGGAATATCCCCATCCAACTTCTAACACCTCGTTGACCTCTATACGTCTAATTCGTGGAAATAAGTACTCAAATTCAACTGCCACCTAATATCATTTCATTGCTTTGTTTCACCTTGCCCTTCGTGGTCTGTGGGGGAAAGATCCACCCTAACCCCACTATCGTTCACACCTTTCTCTTGCCTTGTTGAACCATGTTCTTCTCGATCCGTGAGACGAACCAAATCTATGGCTCCACTCGTCCACATCTTTTCGTTGACTTTGTTTATCCTTGCTGGTCATGCTTCACGGGGATGAGCAATTCTATTCTCCACGATACCTTCACAACCATTGGTCCAAATCTCGGATTTCTCTGCGCTCACCCTGATCTTCGTTAACATCTTGTATGTGTGGAAATGCTTGATCTCATTCCCACTGTCTTACTACGTCATTCCATTTCTTTTTCCAACTTGCCCCTCTCTGAATGGTGGAGACAGCCAAACTCTGTTTCCACTGCTTTCTCCTACGTTCCTTTCTGAAATATATTAAACCTTATCTCCTGAAGGGGAACTTCAGCACCATCCGCCGCGCTAAGCTTTTGTTCTCAGCTAGTGCTTTTGTCATATCGTCCTTTTCAAGAAGCTGCTTCGTTCTTCTTTGAAAATCATCCTCGGATAAGCTTACTAACACTGACTATTGTTTCGTTAGTAAGCGCACATCATATGCCTATACTTCTCTTGGTCAGACTTGACAAATCTTATGGAATCGTACAAACCATCACTTTGTCTAGGTGAATATGTCCTACTTCTTCCCGTGTTATCTTTCTTAAGGCAATGAGTAGTGTGTGCTATGCATCGCCACACCTTACTCTTTGAAAATATTTGGATTTGATATCTTATATGTGTACGCAGTCCCCATCAAAATGGAATGAATGTGACTCCCACCAACACATCCATTGTTGTTTTCCATAACTCGCGAGATTTTTGTTTCATTCAAACCCCCTACTGCGTATGCTTTGCTTCTCATTGTTCAAATAAATCAGATGTTTATTACGCTCCTAAACTCGGTGTCAAAGACAGGAAGTAACCCTCTCGTCGTGCTTGAACCAATCATGTCATTCGCTCGCTGCCACCACGCTCTCTTCGTGGTTTGTTCATTCCCCCTCATATGAGACGTGAATTATCGAATACCTTAAAGGAACCATCCTAGTCAACCAAATGGTGCTTTGTAACTACCTCGTGTTAAGGAGGCACTAACCATTCACGAGCCTGTTAACAAAGCAAGTTGGTGAAGGATTAAGTGTCACCATGTGTGACAGAAGCACACAAATCACGACGCCAAAACCATTTACACTTCGCGGTAAGCCGTAGAACCCCGCTTCCTCCAAACCTCGGGACGAGATTTCTTAAAGGGGGGTGGGTTGTGATGCCCCGGGCATCTCAGAGGCCGTACACACAATTATACATAAGCTAATGATGAATTAAGACTAAATCATGCTTGAGAGAGTAATGAGGAATTGGTAGATAAACCACTAAGTCAAAATTTCTCAAATCAGAAATTTTAGCTCATCCCCAAAGTTGATTCTGAAATTTCTTTTTAATTCACTATACAACTTTACAATCCCCCTTTTCTATGAAATGAAATTGAACTTTTTACCTTTCAAATGCACCTATTGTGGAAGTGATTGGCCTTCATTTGATACTTCAAAAGTTGAAAACAAGAAAAGCTTTACCTAGAGCAAATCTGCTGTTTTACCAAAATCCTAAACAAGATTAGGGTTGTATTTCAAAATATGTTGTGATTTAGAGGAGGATCATATTAACAAAGTTGTAGGTAATGATCTACGAAACAACTTTGTCAATATGAGTCAGGTCATAATATGAATTCAAATTGGTCTTTTCAGCCAAATTTTGTCAGCCCAGAAGCACACCCCTACTCTGTCCAGTTTGGTAATTTGAGATTTTCTTACCCATAGAGCCATTTTCATGACCTGCACTAATGAAATGAAATATAGTTTAGAAAGTAACCAACAAATTTGTCAAAAGGAGCAAGTGGAGTTGAGGCCTGTAACTAGGGTATTTTCCCCTCCCAAGCAGAAGACCTACCCTGTCCCTACCTATGGCTGCTGCATAAATTCAAACAAATTTCATATTTCCATGCCGAATTTGAAATCATGCCTATTGACAAAGTTGTAGAGTTCAAAGAGTAGAACATTTCATTCAATTGGAGTTTTTCCAAATTCGGCCTCTAAATTGGTCAAAATGGCGGTTTTCAGCAGGGGAGAAAACACATTTTTATTTTTCTTCTATTTTCATTTTCCTACTGTCACCGACAGGTGGGGCCCACCCGTCAGGGTTGCCTTCCACCTCGGTACGACGCCCGCCGCGTGGGCGGCCGGCGTACAGGGAGCGCGCCGCGCCGCGGATCGACGGCCCCACCCCGCGCCCTCAGCCCCGGCCTCACCTGGGCGCGCCCCGGCCCTCTCCACTCCACTCGCCGCTCGCTCTCTGCTCCCTCTCCCTGCGCTCGCACTCGCAGCGCGCCGCCGCCATTAGAGGCTCGGGGTCGAGCTTGAGCTCGCCGCGCCGCCGCCATCCGACCTCCTCGCGCCCCGAAGCTGCCACCACCACCTCCGCCGCGACCCGGCGCACCCACCCCGCTAGGCCTCGCCACCGTTCCCCTCCCCTCGGAGTGGGTCGAGCCGCTGCGCCGGGCGCCGCCCGCCATGGTCACCATGGCCGGCCCGCGGCGAGCTCGGGCCAATCACCCCTCCGGTGATCCCCGTGCCTAGCCGACCAGCGCCCCACGCTCGCCCCGACCCCCTCCACCGAATCCCCAAGGCCTCGGCCCTCACCACCGCCCCTAGCCCCTCTCCCCGCGCGCGCCGCTCGCGTGCACCCGTGCCGCCCACGGGCTCGCCGTGGAGAGCCCTCTCCGGGCCGTCCCCGTGCCTCCAGGCCGCCACCGCCGGGCTCGCCATCCCCTCGCGCATCTGGGACGCACCTCCGAGGCCTCCGCCTCCGACTGGGCCGCGGGATCGAAGCCGCTCCGCCGCGCACCGCCGCGCCGTGACCGCCTTCAGTTCACCGCCCGCGCCGCCCGTACGCTCCTCACCGCACGACTAGACCTAGGGGGAACAAACCCTCGAGGTCGAGGCCACCGTCCGGTGCCGCCTCGGCTCCAAGTCCGGCTTCCCCGCCGCCGGCGCAGCCGCGCCTCTCCCCGCGTCGCGCGCCGTCGCCCGTCGGCCCGAGGAAGAAGAAGAAGAAGGAGATTTTGCGATCCGGCCCCCGACCTTTTGAAGTTTCACAAAGTCATTCGGTGCACTGTGGTATGAGTCTGGTGATTCTTGCACGCTAACCCCCGAAAGCTATGGTTAATTACGTTCGGGTCCTTAGTCTGAGTATTTTTCTATTTAGATGCATTTAAATTAGGTATGAACTTTGGAAAATCATATAAAATCACAGAAAAATCCAAAATGGACAAACTCAGTGGCGTTAGACTCCTCTTGAATAGATCTATCGAATGGGTATGATGTGGATGAGTGAAATGACCATTTTACCCTCGGTTTTGTGCATGTATGTAAAAGGAAAATAAATAGAAAAAGTGATCTAGATGAACTTCTAAAATGGTAAAACTTGGTCAGTATGCTTTGTAGCACATGAGAACACTATGACAAACTTTATGGCCATAGTGCTTGCTGTTAGGTGGGGCTTTGCCATTATATTTGCATAATGTACCTTTCTATTAATTAAAAAGTGAACACCATGCGAAACCTGCTAGAATGAGTCATCTGGTATTTTTCCTATGCACTAGATAACTGATAAGAGTCACTGGTGAAATATGAGTTTGTGCATGTCAAGTTTGAGTGGTGTTTTGAAATGGACAAAGTGCCACTAGCTAGGAAAGAAAATAAAAAAAAAATGGGGTTAAATGGCTAGGAAAATCTCAGGAGAACTTTGGTAGATTGTACATGATACATAGGACTCAGAAAGTATATATGTGCATGTTTAAACCACTGTTTTGTATTAGGTAAACTCTTTTGCTAATTACACTCTAAGAGTAAGCTAGTTTAGTTAATATGATTAGTTGAGCTAGCTTTAGGTGATGGTTTATACGATTTCTTAAAAGATGGCATGCAGGATGTCCTAGGAGAGTATGAATGCTTTCCTCGGGAGGTAGACCTTAAATGAGAAGGCTTGTTTACTTTGACATGTAGTATCCACCGTGGGTTGATTTTCTACTGCACTCTATCCTGCATTGCATCCTTACACTCATTTACATATCTGGCATGCATATAGACCACGAGATCGAGGAGCCGACGCAGGATCTACCGTCGATCGAGAAGCCAGACGACAAGTGGAACCCGGAGCACGAAGACGACGTGTCGCTGAGTTGGCCATCCCTGTAACAAGGGGTTGCCTGGGGCACAGCCTCACAACCCGGCAAACTAACAGTAGTTTAGTTTGTTCAAGTTGTCAACAACAAAGGTAGGCCCCTTAGGCATTTTCACCTATCTAGGGAGTCTCACCACCCTACGCTTGTTTGTGCATTACGTTTAGGGATTTTATGAAACCCCACATGCATAAATCCTTGATGCCCAAAGTAGAAAGGATAAAACGAAGTCTATGCTTAGCCATGCTTAGACGGTAGAAGACGAGTGAAGGTATTCACTCGCGAGATGATAGGGTCTACAAATTGTTTTTTTTACAAATCCTTGGATCGAAAGGCAATCTGGTATGACTTGATGATAAGTTGAGACCGGGCGGAGATATGGTTTGATATGATGAGATTGTGATAATATGTTGGTGGACTCCGCCCGAGTCAATTAAGGCCCGTCCGCTGTTCGCCTGCCGATTGGCATAACATTGCTAGAGTGCTTATCTGGTATATGGGGCCGGTGAAAGTCTTACTTGTGCCGTCTCAAGCAAGGGGCACGTTCCTACCCACTGGTTGAGAGGAAGGTGGCCGCGGAGGCGGGTGTCAAAGGAGGGCAGAACCCGACGTAACCGAGGTACCGCTCCTGCGACAACGCGCTCCGGGAGTCAGGCGGGAGTGGTCATCGAACTTGAGACGGGACAGGTGGAGATGGGAGAAGCATATGTGGAACGCTGGGAGTTAGTAAGCATATGCCATCCTGGTGCTTCTAGTTATTCCCGGGAATTAAAAATCGATTCGAATCGCTGATGCTCACCAGGTGTGAGAATGCCAAATATCGCACACGGGCAACGTAGTAACAACTTAACTACTTTATGCTTATATTCATGTTTTATATACAACATGCTTGGATAAGTATGATCCGTCCGACTATTCATAGTGCTGCCCATCCACTGAGAGGAGGTTGATGAATTTGGGAGATTGCTTCGAGGTCAAGGGAGAGATGACCCGACGTATAGGGGCATCGCTCCTGAGACGGCTACTCCCAAAAGTTCGATGGGGGCTCTATAAATCTTGGGACGGGGCATGCGTTCATGTTTTATTTTTCTGCAAGATTTTCCCCTATGATATTGTTGATAATCATAATTAAGGGGTAGCAGTTGTCAAATCCTGCTATCTTATGATAACATGTTTTAACTAAACAATCAATGGCTAAGGACCCACTTCTAGTAAGCTTATGCGGGTTAGAAGTCAGTCCACCAAAAAGCCTTTCATAATCTCAAATGTGTCGGGCTGAAACCGCCCACGGGTAAGTCCTACGAGTTCCCCACGAACTCACCGTTTGTTGTTGATATTTTTTTTCTTTTAGGTGCATATCAGATTATGATCAAGGATGACTACGGTGGGCTCGAGGTCATACTCGATGTTTACTTTCCGCTGCACGTTACATCTCTGTAACGATATGTATTCCGCTGCGAGGTTTATTTTGAAGTTCTATTTCACTACCTTGTACTTCTTTTGAGCAGAAATATTTGTACTCAATCAAATTATGTCTGTATGAAATGGTGGGTTGTTGTAATTGTTGTGGCTCTTCCGAGAGCTTAACGTGTGTGATGTCGGCATCCCTGGGAGATGGTTTCATCGAGTGCCCTTCTGGGTAGCTCGACGGACTACCGAGTTTAGTTCGGTCTAAGTGCACTGTGGGCCAGTGGTGGCAGGTGTACTTAGCCCGTACTAAATTGGGCGGTTCCGCCACAGCAGCGGGCTTTCTTTGCATTGGGGGCGTGTATCAATGCATTCCAGGACTGTCGCCCAGTTATATGCATCGACGGGACCTTCCTAACAGGGAGGTACAAGGACACAATGCTGACAGCCATTGCTGCTGATGGAAACAATCAGGTGCTCCCAATTGCTTTTGCGTTTATTGAGAGTGGGAATGGGGACAGCTGGTATTGGTTTTTAGAGAGGCTCAAGGCATGTGTTGTTCAGAACCGGTGGGATATGTGTGTCATTCATGATCGCCATAAAGGCATTATGCAAGCGGTGCAAGATCTACGAGAAAGATCTGTACAACGTGGAAAAGCTCCAAAGTGGGTCGATTTGAAAAGTCGGTGGTGCATGAGACATATGGGAGCTAATTTTCAGAAACAGTTCAAGAATAAAAAATTAACAAAACTTTTTAAGAGGTTGTGTAGCCAGAATCAACAAAGGAAGTTCAATGCATTGTGGAAGAAACTTGATGAGTTCACAAAAAAGCAGTCTGCAGAACTACGTAGGAGGGCTGTCAATTCAGAAGAAGAAGAGCCTATTGCCCTGGACGATGTGGGACTGGATGGTCCTAATGTGCGAAGAAGGGCCGGTCGTTCGGTAAAGTCATTTTCTGAGTGGATTGAGAATGAGCCAATGCAGAAGTGGTCTTTGTTGCATGATGAAGGAGGTGCGCGCTATGGTATTATGACCACGAACCTCGCTGAGGTTTACAATTGGGTCATACGTGGCAGCAGAAGCATGCCACTTGTTGGGATTGTGGAGTTTTATATATACCGCACATCCCAATACTTTCGAGACCGTTATGAAAGAGCAGAGAAGGTGTTTTTGGACCAGCGCCAAATATACGGCCAGAAATTCTCAGAAATTATAGACAAAGCAAATAAGAAAGCCGCAAGACATCGTGTGAAGAACATGGGCGTCGCCGAGCGTCGATTCGAGGTCCTATGTCGTGACAAAGGTCGAAGGGGGGGCAATCATGAGAGGCACGTCCAAGAATGTGTCTTGTATAATGACCGTTATGTGTGCAGCTGCCAGAAGCCGAGGTTATACCACAAGCCATGCACACATGTCATAGCTGCATGTACCGAAGTTGGAGGTCTTTCTGCACGTATGTTCGTGTCGCCCTATTACATGAAGTATGCAATCTATCACACCTGGAGGCATGAGGTATATGGCTTCGCTATCGCGGGTAGTTTCACCGCTACTCCAGAGGGTCCTCCTGATTTCATACCCAATCCTCACCCTGACGCTAAGCAGAAGATAGGGCGTCGCAAAATGCGTCGGATTCGCAACGACATGGACGAAGCCGAAGCTGGGCCAAGAATTGTCATTTGCTCCAAGTGCAACGAGTTTGGCCACACCTAAAAAAAATGCAGCAATACACCTACAGGAACCATTTCCAACATATTTGAGGCAGGGCCCTCAAATGATGGTGGTGTTATCTAGGGGTACTTAATAGTATTATGAACTCTGGTTGTGTAATAGTATTATGAACTCTGGTTATGTAATTTTATTATGAACTCTGGTTGTGTAATACAATTATGAACTCTGGTTGTGTAATAGTATTATAAACTCTGGTTATGTAATTTTATTATGAACTCTGGTTGTGTAATACAATTATGAACTCTGGTTGTGTAATAATATTATGAACTTTGGTTGTGTAATAGTATTATGAACTCTGGTTATGTAATAGTATTTTTTCATGTCATACATCAATTTTAAAGTGTATTTATGATACCAATTGTTTTGCAGCGATGGCTGCTGCAGAGGCCTACGTGACTCCCGAGCTTCTTGATCCCATGACGGATAAGAAGCACCGGTCCTACTTCAGTGCAGTTTTGGGGAACGAGCTTGGGCAGGTTCGCGCACGTGTTTCGATTGAGACGATGGCCTTGGACCATCGTTGGTTACCGAGGTTAGTTTGTGGTTCATCTATGTCTTCCATTGATGCTAAATTGTATGCAACTAATTCGTTTGTTTCTAGGCTTTCCGCCGCAGGACTGCTCGGTGTTGCTCGGTTGGTAGAGGGCGAAGGGCCATTGCGTTTCAACTACGACTACTCCCTCCTTGCAGCACTGGTGGATAGGTGGAGACCGGAGACCCACACTTTCCACCTTACCGTGGGCGAGATGGCCCCTACGCTCCAGGACGTCTCGTACTTGCTCGGGCTACCGTTGAGGGGTGAGGCCATGGCCCCACGGACGTGGGCGCAAACTGGCGTGACGACCTGGTTGCTCGGTTCGGTGTTGTCCAGCGCCACGAGACGTCACCCCAGTACAGGGACATCCCACAACAGCAGAAAGGCGGCCCAGCGAAGTGGTGGATTCAGCAGTTCACGGTTAGTTTGACTTGTCATCGTACTTTTGGACAACGTTTCATATCGTGTACCTAATATTTTTTCAATGTTTACAGGCGAGCCGGATTAGAGACGGTGCTACGGAGTACGAGGTTGCGCGACACTTGGAGGCCTACGTGATGTGGTTGATGGGGTACGTGCTCTTCTGCAGCACATCGGGCAATGTAGTGCCGAAGCACTATTTGGCCTACGCACCGATGGAAGAGGTCGCACGTTTCAGCTGGGGGTCAGCAGTCCTTGCGGCCACTTACCGTGGGCTCTGCATGACTTGCATGAAGAGTTCCGCAGCGGAGCCCATGTTTGTGGGTTGTCCGCTATTGCTGCAGCTTTTTTTTATGCAGCATGACGTTATCAGACAGATTCACGCTGACGCTGTCTCGTACCGTCAGCGTACTGCGGCCATGACGACAAACGACCACAACGCCGCGTACGACAAGATAGTGGCGCTGTGTACACGCCTGATGAGGTCGTTGTCCTGCCGTAACGACGACGTTGCCGTACCACCACCGCAGCCCATTGAACCACAACAATCCTTTGCACCACCGCCGCCGATGTTCGGTGCAGCTGGCACCACCGCACCACGACCACGTCCGGTGCCGGTGTACGAACAGACACCGCCTTGCATGTACCAGGGGCTAGGTATACATCAATCTCGTTATATTCGATATACATAACTTGGACGCATGTTTATCAACGATTGGTGTTGTAGGTACGCAGTACGGGACCCATGTTGGGTCCTCGTCTCGTAGGCCACAGTACTATCAGGACACCGCGGGGCCATCAGGGCACGGCGGTCGCTGGGGTAAGTGCCTTTTACATACCAAATCCTTTGCATAATGTTACATTTCAATTCTAATCCGTGCGACTTCATGCAGGACTTGACTCTACATGGACCCCGGACGCTTCAGGCAGTCGAGGTTCCGGTGTTGCTCCACATAGTCCTGGAGGAGACGCAGAGGAGATGGCACACATGTTTTTCATGAACAGGCCGGTGCCAAATGTCATGGGTTCGTCGCAGCTACAGGACGCCCCAATCCACACCACTCAGCCGTCACATGAGCCGGCACCCGAGCAGACCCTACCACAGGACAGGCGTACGATTCGAGCACCTGACCCCTTTAGCCACGGGTCTCGACACACGCATGCGGCCGTGAGAGCTGCACGTAGGGCCAAGAGGCGTCGTTGATAGCTGGTACCACTGCTTTTGTCTGACGTTTACCATGCATGTTGTTCTGTGACATCTCTGAGACGCTTTTGTGTGATGCTTCATAGCCTTTTCAGATCGACATGAATGCTTAGCTGGGTATTGGCTCATAGCCTTTTCAGTTCGACGTGACGACACAATGGCACGCTACCTTTTCAGTTCAATGTGACTACACAGACACAGCCTTTACAGGACCATTCAATGCCTCCCCCGACGCCAACTTTATAGCCTTTTTAGTTCCACAAGACCGTTCAATGCCTCAACCTCACGACCACCTATAAATACATACCCTTTCCGCGCCTCATTCAACTCAAGAACACAACACATAACCTCCGACTCCGAGCAATGGCGGAGCCGAGAGAAAGGGGGCGAGGGCGAAGAGGGAGGGGTCGACGCCGTCGTAGCCACGACTTTTTGTTCGGAGGTCTGCAAGGCCCAGACTGGTATGCCCATCCATTGGAGGAGTTCCCACTAGAGGGAATAGACACGTTTGTTGGAGGACGCAAGCTTAGGCCTTACGACGATCGCACTGAGCCCTGGCCTAAGTGCAAATGTGGTGAGTATTGTGTCGTGCAGGTCTTTGATGAGTTCGTCCATGGTGGCCGTCGGTTTTACAGGTACCCTTTTGGCTTTGTGAGTGCTAATGTCCCTCACTCCTCGTTTATTTACAACAAAATGTCTGACTTTGTCTAAAATTATTTTTTCTTGCGGAACTCCCATGACATGGGAAACTGCCACTTCACGAAATGGGTGGATCCCCCCAACTACGACCATGTCGACAACTATATCGGCCACCTCAAAAACAAGATCCACGAGCTCGAGTGCAAAGTCAAAACTCTGGAAGATGAGGCTGAAAAAAACGCCCTAGTGGTTGGACTCGAAGATGATCCAAGATGCCCTGACTCGTTCTGCACGTGCCCATACCACCCGCGGCCAAATTGGTCTCCCAACTCCCCGCCCTCAGGAGGTGCAGGTTACCCCGATCCTGGAGGCCCCTCCGGAGGTGCAGGCTACTACGATCCTGGAGGCCCATCGCAGTACTATTATATCCAGTTCGCCTAGATAACTCGTTTGTTGTTATTAGACTCCCGTTTTTTAAAATTACCTAAGGCACACTGTTGACGTGCCATCGTAATTGTGTCCATTTTTTGTTTCTTTCGTTCACGCACGTAGTTGAGTCTTCGTTTCATCCCACAAATGTTACTCCTACACGTTGTGCTGTTCAATGTACCTGCAGTCGGGTTTCGATTTCATGTATCATCTGTGTGGTTGAAATTTTTCTAATTACTAAACTTGTGTTTGCTATATTTTTTTATTTTTAAATTTAACGTTTATCTACCTCTATGTCAAAAAATATACAGCTTCTTTTCAAGAAAATGTTCAATCATTTTAACTATCGATTCCAAATCACATATTTTCAAGAAAATCTAAAACTATTCGATTCCAAAACCAAATAAAATGCCAAATTGCTAAAAAAAATTACTGGAAAAAAAACCCCCCCCAACGGGCGTTCTTTAAAAAACTCCCTGTGGGATGGTTTTATTTAAAAAAAGCCCGATGAACGAGAGTTTTTTAAAAAAAACGCCCCGTCACGGGGCTTTATTCAAAAAACGGTCTGCCAAGGAGTTTTATTTAAAAAACGCCCCTCCAGAAAGCGTTTTTTAAAAAATGCTTTTTCGCAAAGCGTTTTGTTGTCAGGGCCTGTTGGTCGATCACCCCGCAGGTGCCACGTCGATATAACGCCCTCCCAACAGGCGTTTTTTAAAAAACGCTATCTAGGCCGGCGTTATAAGTCTACATTTGCTAATTTTTTAAACCGTGATTTATTTTTGAAAAAAAAGAATTAAAAAAATAAAAAAATAAAAAAAATTCTGGAATTGTCCCTTCTCTCTTGCCGGACTGGACGCCTGGACCTGAAGCACATGCTCTTTTTTTTGTTATTTTTTTGGAAAAAATCTATCTGACGGCTCTTAATTTTGGCTGTTGTTCGATTTGCACCTCAATCTACAAAACCAGAAATCTTTGCTCCCGGAATTGTTGAAACCGGGTATTTTTACACCTTGGGTGGTATACGAAGGCGGTTTTGTGTGACGTGGCAGTGGGTCCCACTTGTCAGGTGACGTGGCAGCGGGCCCCACGTGGCAGTGGCACAACCATCTTTTACCTCACTCTCCCCCTCTCGTACCTCACCGTCACCGCCGTCTCATCCTCCCTCTCCGCCTTTCCGCCTCTGCCCCTCCCTCGCCGCCACTAGCGCCGACCCGAGCTGCGCCCCTGCCGCTCCGGCCGCGGCACCGCCCCCAGCCGCAACGACCTCGGTGCCAACCCGAGCCGCGCGGCCGCGCCATGCCGCAATGGGGACGGGCGCCGTGGCAGCGCCGTGATGAGGACGGGAGTCGGAGGAGCGCGGCGGGTCAAGGTGGCAGCAAGTGCAGGCCGAGGAGCGGGTGCCCGGCGAGCGGCGGCGGGGGAGCTCGGTGGTGGTGGGGAACGGCGGTGAGGAGGGGCAGATGCGGAGAGTGAGGACGAGACGGCGGCGACGGTGAGATACGAGAGAGGAAGAGGGAGGAAAAAAGATGGTTGTACCACTGTCACGTGGGCCCCGTTGCCACGTGTCATCTGACAGGTGGGACCCACTGCCACGTCAAACGAAACCGCCTTCGTATACCGCCCAGGGTGTAAAAATACCCGGTTTCAATAGTTGCGGGGGCAAAGATTTTTGGTTTTACAGTTTAAGGTGCAAAATCGAACTGCGGCCAAAGTTAAGAATGGCCACGTGGACTTTTTTTCTTATTTTTTTTTTTGACAAGCTGTGAGAATGGGTTGAACGCGGAAAACCCCCAAGGCAGGGGCAGGTGCTCTCGGTTCCCCTTCTGCGGCGCCCCCCACAGAAAGCGGCCTGCACTTCGTGCTCCTCGCCTGCTCGGTTCCACCTCGCCGGCATCCGCGAGTTCGCCAGTCTCCGCCGGACAGGCTGCAATGGCTCCTGGCGCTCCACAAGAGGGTGCCCTCGGGGAGGGCGAAGCGGTGCAGGACGAAGGGGAGTCACCGCAGGAACGAGAAGAAGCGGGGGAGCAAGAGGATGGCGTCGCCGTCGTGGAGGAGGAAGATGAGGATGAGGAGGAGGCCGCTACACACCTCCCGTTCGCGCCGTCTTCCGAGGTTGGTGGCCAACTTCCCTCTCCTGCCCATGCCTCGCCTTGGGTGGGGTAGGGGTGGGCGGGGGTTTACTGCCTCATGGTCAATTGGTCATTCCGTTGAGCAGTTGGTGCCTGCCGTGTGGCCATTGGCTCTATGCTGGATTTTCTTTAGCTTAAGCCTTGGAACGAAGCGTATGGCTGGCATTTACTGTTCTGATGCTCTGTCTCCTGCTTTTAATGGCCTGCAGCCGCTTGATGATTCAACAACTGTTGATCCCAGCTACACTATCTCCCTTATACGGCAGCTACTACCCTGTGGTTCCAATGTGGAGAAAGAGTTCAGGTAAGCATTGCATTTGTGCTTGGGAGTGGAAGCCAGCAGTCATGGTGATTTTATTGTATACCTCCTGATACCAAACAAAACAGTGCAAAGCAAGGTGCCCCGGAGGAGAAGCATGCAAATTCTGTCAATGGCGGATCAGCACAGCCTGAGGATAAGGATCCATGGGAAGAGTGTGGTTGCATTCTGTGGGACCTTGCTGCTAGTAAACCTCAAGCAGAGCTGATGGTGTGTTACCATTTTCTTCTTAGTTCTTACTAAATATTTGCGATGCGGGTAGTTATGCTGTTCCCATCTTGTTATCATTGCTATTGATTTTATCATATATGCTTTCTTTAGAAAGGAAACTGAGGAAACAAAAGATCTTACACTGAGATTTCAGTACAAACATTGAGTGTGGGGATTAGATGTTGTTACTTGTTAGATCGATGCACAAATCTGAGAAAGAAAAAGGCTGTTTTCTCTCTTCCCAAGAGAATGATGAAGATGGAATCATGTCACCTCTCATACTCATTAGTGGAGGTAAAGGATTCAGGTCCTTGGGTGTGAGCTCTTACCCCATCTGTTCTGCAAATTTACGTGGTACTCTTGTGAGCTAGTCAGCTAGATTATTTGCAAGTACCAGGAGAAGAATATGCTTTTAAGTTGGAATGCTACAAAATGCTTATATCCTGAAAACATACTGGTATTGACCAACCTTTGATTAAAGGGAGTTGCACCTTATCCATAGATAGGTACTAACTCCAAAATATATTGCTGTACTGTACTACTGTTGAATGTTATGCATCATTCTGCCATTGCAACTAAGTTGAATGGTTTTAATGAAGACTCTACTCATGCATACATATATGATTTTTTTTCTGGTAATAATATTTGATCGATACAGCTTCACAAGAGGTTTTTTAGATGTTCCTGTGACGTACTGAAGTCGTTTTGTTGATTTCTAATATTTCTTGAATTTGTCGCTCTTTTTTGTTGCTATTGGGGACACATGTTGTTATAGGCTTGTAGTGTGAGTGGACCCATAAGGCCATAACTGCTGACACTGCAGATCTTTAATTTGTGTAGATGAACAATCTTGTACTTGAAGTGCTCTTGGCAAACCTCCATGTGACCCAATCTCCTAGAGTGAAGGTGAATTAGTGCCCTTACCTTTTATCCTTGCCCCATGCCCCATATTTTTGGTAATCATATATTAATTTTGTTTGTTTATTGGATATTTTATCCCTACAGGAAATCTGTCTTGGAATCATGGGAAACTTAGCCTGTCATGAATCTCTAGTTAATGCAATCAGCCTGCACAATGGTTTGACTGCGACGGTTGTGGATCAGCTATTTCTAGATGACTCTGCTTGCCTTTCTGAAACATTCAGGTCGTTTTTTCATGACTATGGTGTATAGCTTGTACTTATTAAGGTTACCATGCATTCCTTTCTTAGAATCTGATTTGTTAAAATAAAACCTGCATAATGTCCTGTTTCCTTCTCCTTTATCGACTCACTGTAAACCATGGTCTGTGATCTTGGAACCTATCATGTGAAAGAGATCTAGCATCTCAATACAGCCATTAAACTGAAGTAATAAGCACTTTTCATGTGTTCTGTGTTTCATTTCCAAAAACTTTGTGCAATGTGTATGGACTATGGAGTAGGCCAAAAGGTCCAGTTTGGTTCTACCATATCAATATATGTCCCCACACAAACATAGTCATGCTTGGGGCATTTTTTTCCATGTACATATACACTTGCATGTATACATTCAATTGTAATTTGCTGAATGGCCAATAAAATTGTTTATACCAACAACCCTTTGGAGGAAAAAATATAGCTATATTTACTTTGCTAGTGTAAGAAAAAAATGAATTTATGTTTTATGTTCTGTACTTGATAACTATATATCAAATTGCTCTTGTCAATCTAGAAACAAAAACAAAAACATAAAATAAGCAGTGAATGCAAAAATTTATGTTTTTCGTTTTATCTTATTGATATTGTATTGTTGTTCTTTGTTGTGTGCCAAGCAAAAAAAAAATTTTGAACGAAAGTGCCAAGCAAATTTGAGATAGAACAAGAATTCTCACTGAAAATTGCTGTAGCCACGGTCAACATAATCTTTTTGTATGACAGGTTTTTGGCTGCTGTTCTTCGTAGCGGTGCATCTGTTTCTTGGGCTGAAGCTCTTTTACCTGATGAAATTCTTTCACGTGTTCTGTGGATAGTTGGAAACACACTGAATTCTACATTACTTGAGAAGGTACAATACTGATTTCATATATGCAACCTGCCTCTGACTAAGCAGATTATTTAATTCTAAAACGTTTAGTATCATATTAGATTTACCTAAATCTTGATATGCCATGTATCATTGTATCTGCCTAAAGATTTAACAATTTGATTTCAACTTTGTAACTATAATTTGGAGCTACAGTGCTGTTTGCAGCCTATGAGCTATTATTAATTTGGATTGATGTTGTATACCTTTTAGCCATTGGACAAAATTGTTATTACCTTACTACTATGTGGTTGGTTCAGCTGAAACTATCTAAGGGCGTCTTATTTTTTATGTTCTCCATGGAGCTTGCTTCCTCAAAAATGTGGTTCCTCTTTCTTTTTTAACCAAATTGTTTGTTGCAGGGCATCGACTTTTTATCTACTGTCATTGATAATCAAGATGTGACCGCCGTTCTTCTTCAGCCATTGATAAAAGTGGGTTTGATTGACCATGTTGTCAGTTTGTTAGCAAGTGAGATTGAAAAATTATCAGATGAGGGTAAATTAGACAGGTATGCTGAGTAGTATTCCTGTGTTTTGGATCAACTTCATCATATCCTGACTTCATATGACATAACATGTTGCACATATTGAATTTTCTTCTTGGTATCCACAAGTGTTCACCACACATTTTGGGTTTTCTTTCTTTACGAATGGCATACATGGTCATCCAATGTTATGAAGGTCTACATGACCACATATGAGGATTTATGCTTAAATCACTTACAATCTCCTTATGACCTTATCAGGGTTGTAATGCAAAAGTTAAATCCTTAACCACTGTTTATATCAGTATATTTTATGAACAAATTTCAGGTCAACTTCTCTTGATTTGATCCTTAATTTCATTGAAGAATTATCTGCTATAGACAGCTGTTCAGGAGTGATGTCATCAAGTGATCAGCTGATTCAAGTGCTTGAAAGCATAGTTAAGTTACCTGATAAATTTGAGGTGTGCCCCCATTTCACGATGCCCTGTTCATCATACAGTTTGGTTTGATTTTCTTGCGTCTTGCCTCTTTGGTAATTGCATATTCACAAGCAAGTTGGGGTAGGCTAGAGATGAAATCCAACATGAGCACCAAGATGCCAACCTGTATACATCATAACAATATGCAGTTACTGTTAGTAAACCATGAAATGGGAACAAAATGCCTCTTACTTTTTTATTGCTTCTTGAATATTTTATACCCACTGATGTATTGAAAGCTCTATCTTTAGATAATATGCGACACAAACATTTCAATAGTGTTAATTGTTCAAACTTGGCTTCAGGTTACAAGCTATTGCGCTTCTGTGGTTATCATATTAGCAAATCTTTTGGCAGATGGAAAACATATTCTGCCTAGGCTCTCTCACGGTGGGTCATGTTTATGAACAATGCATCTTACAAATCATGTTTCTGTTAGCACTATTACAAGCCTCTGGTCTCTTTATTCGTTCAGATTTGCCCATCCTGGAGGGCCTCTTTGACATCCTTCCACTGGTATCTGATGATAAGCAAGCCCGGAACGCTCTCTGGTGTATCTTAGCATGTTTGCTGGCACAAGCACAAGGAATCGATACTGACTCTTCATCCCTCGAACAATTTGTATCTCTGCTGTTAGGAAGGTTCACCCTCATCAAAGATGACCTTGAGAGCCACAGAATTGGCAAACAAGAATGGTCAGCTGAGGACACTTACTTGAAGCATGGGTTATCCACATCTGTATCCTTTGCAATAAAATAATTTACTTCATTTTTCATAAGGAAATCACAACTACTTAATGAGATATATAGATATTTATTCACTTTTGAAAAAAAAACCACTAAACATGCCAAACCTATATAGGAGAAGAACACCTCATTGGTTTTCCTATGCTAAAAATAATTGGCAGCTCGGGGCAATTTGCTGTGTCATGGAGAAATGGATCGAGGAGAAGCCATCCCGTGGTGAAGACGACTCTTCACTGACTGAAAACACCCTTGATAATGCTAGAAAGCTGCTGAGCTACTGCCAGAATTATGATCTGTAGCTTGCTTTAGTGCAACTTTAGTGGATGATAGCTGACATGTGGGGTTGCAATGCTCGGGCTCGGCTGATCAACTGTAGAAAGTCGTTTAAATACTAGTGATCGGTTTTGATTATTTTGGCTGCGGATGGCTGCTTTCACAGTCCATAGTCTGCTGCTACAGTGCTGTAAGCAGCCAGGCTAGGCTGTGACTGTGCAGTTGAGCACTACCGATCGGAGCTGAGTCATCAGTTGCTAAGCTACTTTGTACTACTTACATTTGTATGTCGACTTGCTGTGCTGTAGTAGCAGAGGATACATTCTGCAGCTCGCATTGGTGCAGGTGATGAATTAGCTCGCTAATATGATAGCTGACCATGCTACACCTGAAGTTCCTCGTGAAAAGATCTCACAAATACATCGTGCTAAAAGTTACGCACATTGTAAAAAAAACATTTTGCGCAAAAACGTTGTTGCCACGTCACTTCCACCTTGTCGTCAGAACAGTGCTACAGCAGGTGTTCTTGTCTGAACGTTGCGACAGAAGTTATTTTATATTTTTTGCCAGTTAAAATTTTATATAGAAAGGAGATTTAAACGTTGTTGACTTGTTGTAGAGTTACTGATATTCAGATTTTATATAGAGAATTAGTGAATTGCATACGTAAATATGGTGTTAAAAGATTATAAGAAAAAATAATAGGAGTAATATAATTCCCTATTCAAGGTACCATACTCTCTGTTCGCCGAAGTGTTCTTTTTACATAGGCCCATATTTTTTAAGTGTAGGGTTTTTCCCTAACAATATTAAAAATTACAGTAACACTTATATAGGAGTAGTAAGAAATGGATGGATCTTGGATTCATGGTGTGCATTACAAACAAGGTCAGAGCATAGAGATGTTCTTACAAATAGGATTTTTTTTTCGGTTATATCATCTATTTTCTAGTTAAACATCTGTACATTATTTTTTGCAGGTTGTATGCGCAAAAAGGGCAATCCGACTCAACTATTCCTTCGCATCACCACACGTTACACGAGGTGGTACCCCAGTTGCACCACTACAGCTCCCGCGCCCGCATCACGGCCTTCCATTCCCCAATCTAAGGTTGCGAGCTCCACGCAGCCGCCGCCCATGCCCGACGCGGACGCGGAGATGCGCGAGGCCGCCGCCGCCGCCGCCGCGGCCCCAGCCGGCGACGACGACGACGGCGAGGATGACAGCGAGGAGGAGGAGGAAGAGGAGGAGGAAGACGATGAGGTCGATGACGATGAGGACGAGGAGGAGCTGCCCGCCGCGGCGCCGGCGCCGGTCGAGGAGCCCTCCGCCCCTGCTCCCGTCTCCGCCTTGCCGGGGAACCCGAACCAGCTGACGCTTCTCTTTCAGGGCGAGGTTTACGTGTTCGAATCCGTCACCCCCGATAAGGTCTCTCCTCGATTCATCCCGTTCTGTTTTGCAACCTCACGTGGAAATGAGGAACTCAAATATCCGTGCGACCGAATCATAAATTTGACGTGTTTAGTAGTACTCAGCAGTGATTGGATATATGCTCGATCTTCCTGTTTTTTTCTGGGCCTCTGGGGTCATTTCGTTGTCTACACGTGCGCATATTTGAATATCAGGATTTGGTCATTTGGCAACTGTTCTCACGCTGTCAGGATTTTTTTGGGTTGGCCTAATGGCCTGGGTTGATCACTGTTGGTTTGCCGAAACATAGTGGATATCAAGTACTGTTTCATCGGTGAAGGAATGGAGTTATGTTGTTGTGGTGGCCTAATGGTTTTTAAAGCTATTTCTTCCTTGTGTTGACTTGCAGTCTGTAGGCTATACTTTCCTAAGTAACTTCAAGCTGACAAACTAGTACTCCCTCCGTTCCAGAAAACAAGTCGTTCTGGATTTGTCCTAAATCAAACTTCGTAAAATTTGACCAAATTTATAAAGAAATATATCGTCATTTACAGAACCAAATTGATACCTAATGAAAATATATATGACAAGGAATCTAACAAAACTATTTGGTACTATAAACATTTACACTTTTTCGTATAAATTTGGTCAAACTTTACAAAATTTGACTTAGGACAAACCCAGAATGACTTGTTTTCTGGGACAGAGGGAGTAGCAACCATTGAGATACTGTGATTGAATTGTGTGATAGTTTTGGTTGCTGGGCCATTATGCAGCATCACTGTGTGATAGTTTTGGTGTACTACCATAAAATGGATAGTCCTTGGTCATTGTGGCTTGAGGCAGTTTTCAAACCTGTCATACCTTAGCTTTTTTTCTATTCTTGTAAGGAGCATATTAACTAAACTGCGTATTTGTATTTAGTGCTTGCTAGTACCATAATTCATACGTGTTACCGTAGTAATTGAATATCTATCTGGTTATACATCTAGCTATAGTTAAATTTTTTTTTTAATCTCTAACTCCCTGCTCTGCATGTATTTTTTTCTAAGCCGAAGTTTCTTTTCCAGGTTCAAGCTGTCCTGTTACTGTTAGGACGCGGTGAATTGCCACCTGGTTTAACTGGCATGGTTTTACCTAACCAAAATGAGAACAAGGTATGAACAAATTGTTCTGCAGCGTATATGACAATAACTCTATCCTGATTTCTTTGTTACAATATTCTATTACCATTCCTCTGTAGGGCTATGATGATATACTTCGAAGGACAGATATTCCTGCAAAAAGGGTTGCTTCACTAATAAGGTTCCGTGAAAAACGGAAGGAAAGAAATTTTGATAAGAAAATACGTTATGCTGTTCGCAAAGAAGTGGCACTTAGGTTTGTAGCTCGTCTTGAGCAACCTCAATTCTTTTTTCTAATTAAAGGAGATGTGGACCGCTAATATATTATTTTTCTTCAATCACCTCTAAACCTTCTGATTGTATTTAATGATGAAATTACTTTGGTGCCTATTGGAGCAGGATATATTTCTTGCAAGTAGTTTCAGCTATTTTATCAGCATGTACCACTTCTTCTGCTTAATTAAAAAATTATGATTGTTAAAGAAGAAACAGTTGGTTTCACCAGAGATGAGACTAAGCTCTGCTCGGCCTTTTCACAGCTAAACCATAACCAAAAAAACATGCTGTTAGTTTTTTTGCTCTTACTGAAAGTTCATCTGACCAACTTATATATCAGCCAATCTGAATTTGTCCTAGATCCTTGCTTTACTTGCTTGGTCAATATGTTTGTTTGTAAATATTATTAGTTAAGGTAAACTGAAGTTGTTCTTTTCTTGATTATAGCAATAGTGTAATAGTATCATAAAATCCAACATATATAATATAACAGTCATTCGATGTGAGGCCATATGCTCCTGCAAACCATGGATGTAACATAGGTTGGAGGAGTCTAATAGGATCATTGGAATAGCTTAGGGCCTTGGATGCAGAGGAAGACGTATCCTCTGGAGTCTGGACTGCTTGGGTTTGAAACGTAGGCACATAACATAACTGCCTTGTATGTTAAAACATGTAGCCTCGACATAAACTAAATCATACAGCTAGCAGGTACACTGCATGTCTTAATAATTGCCGGTGCTTTTTATTACTCACAGGATGCAGCGTCGGAAGGGGCAATTTGCTGGAAGGGCCAGTTTGGAGGGAGAATCTCCAACTCCTGGCTGTGATCCTGGTTCGCAGGGCGCGGGACTTGATTTTGCATCTCGAGAATCTAAGTTTGTCTTGTATTATATTAGTTGACGATTGATATGCACTCTGTCTGTTCATTATTTTGAGGAATATTGCCTTTTCCCCTCCATATTCTGCAGGTGCCAGAACTGCGGTACTAGTGAAAAGATGACCCCAGCGATGCGTCGTGGTCCAGCTGGTCCAAGGACTTTGTGCAATGCTTGTGGATTGATGTGGGCAAACAAGGTACAATCGTATGCTTAAACATGATGGATTCTTTCTTTCTGATGGTTCACATAATCATATATTCATATCCGTCTTCATTTTGTATTACCAAAGCATCACCCAAGATGAATATATATTGTTTTCATATGATGTGTCTATTCATTGTTGACACCATCTTCAATTTTTGAATAAGATTGATTAAAGTTGTGGAAAAAAAATCAACCACGTCAACATTTGTGAAGGAGGGAGTATATTTTTATACAAGATTTGTATTATGTTGTAAAAATCAAAACCTATAATATTTTTTTTATTAATTTAATTGACTTTTGTGAATTCAACTAGACTTATTGATATTATTTTCAATGCATCTTAATACTAAGCAATATTTTATCATAATCAAATCATTAATTGTTATTTATATAGGTTATTATGTAGCATTGTAGAATAGGGGTACTATGAAATTTCATGTAGGATCGTGTGGAACAGTTTTATAGGATTGTGTACGAAATTTTGTCTGGCGTCACCTTATTCGACTTATTATAGCTACTTACTACTTCATGTTTGGTCACTGCAGGGCACCTTGAGAAATTGCCCCAAGGCAAAAGTTGAATCTCTTGTGGTTGCGGTTGAGCAGGTTCAGTTTTTGTTTAGTTTTTTTCTCAATTACCATCAATATGACTTTTGCACACATTTTTGGCCTTTCAACAATTTCAAACCCCTAGGGCAATGCTGTTGTCTCTCAGGGAGGAAGTGACAGCAAAATGACAGTGACACCCAAGAATGACAATGTTGCAGCAAATAATGGCGATGGCGAAGCGTAAGCGTCGAATTTGTTTTCCTATTCACTTAACGAGCCCATGATCTGCAACTGTGTTTTGTCTTTTCCAGCACAAGTGCAGCAGAAATAGGAGTGGAAAAGGCGCTGTGATAGTATAGTATATGGACATATTATTGTTGAAGACGAAGATTTCAGATTCTTTGCCTATAGCTAGACAAGACACCTTGATAGAAAGATTTGCTAATGAGGAATACTGATTCTCATAAGTGTACATTCATTCTTGCCCGACAACATTAGACATGTAATTAACATAAGGTGTCCATTTGATATCTGTTGTGTAAACAATAAATCCAAATGGCATCTGTTGCAACATTTGCTGCTTTTCTCAGCAATGCATTCACATAAAAATTATAATCAAATATCCTTTATTTCCTGTATGTTATGATACATATGCTTCTTGTTATGAGATTCCATGCTCGTTTTCCCCGTTGAACATCATCCTGTTGCTACGTGTAATTATCTTCTTCTTTTTTTCCAAACTTTTCTTTTCTTTATTTATTTTTAATAATATTTGTCCCTTTTATTCTAATGATGTGAATGTTTTCTTGTGAAGTTAGAACACTTTTTTGAGCTGGAATAGTTTGTTCGTAAAGATGGAAATCTTTTGCTCGTGAAGATCATTTTTCTCATAACAAAAAATGTTGTTCTTTTAAACATAAAATATTTTCTCATCAGTCTAGAACAATATTATTTTGGTTTTGGAATATTTTCTCATAGAGATAGAACGTATATGAGATCATCATGAATTTTGCTCTCCTAGTGATAATTAGCATTGACCCAAAGGAAAATTAGATTCGGTGGACGTTGATTCTTGTTGACGTACCAAAACAACTCAGGACTGTTTGGAAGCAATGTAATTTCATGGTTTTAATGCGATACTATGATATTTGAGTATATTATGGTATTTTGTTAAAAAGGTGTTTTGGTTGCTTTTGAGAAAAGTTTATTTTCAACACCATGGTGTTGTCAATACCATGATATTTTTAGCGTATTGTAAACTCCACTCCAGAGCACACCAAAAATTTTTTATCCAAGTGGTAAAACCATAGTATAGCTATGAAATCAAACACTTTCTAAAATATTATGGTTTTAGTAGTAAGAAGAAATGTTGTGGTAATATCATGTCCAGTATAAACAATGGTATTTAAAAACCATAGTATTAAAGAATTTTGCTTTCAAACAAGCCCTTAACGCTAGAGGCTCTGCAATTGCCATCCATCCAGCACTTCGTCGCTTCACGGTTGTTGCCTTGATGCTCTGAGCGCGGCACGAGTAAAACCTTCGTACAATAGAAATAGTTGGACCTCAAACAATCCGCCCACTCTTTATTTAGCTACATCTAATGAGGGTGTTTTTAAGAAAAACGTCTAAACCTCCTCCTCTGTTGACGGCGCCCATATAATTCTCTAGAATATTTTTTGAGTTATGTCTCCATATGTTTTAGTTGTTCCAATCTATCCATTCATAAAAAAATTCTTTTTTATTTCTCCACATACAAGCTGGATTTTAAGTTCACAGTCCACGGGTGACATAGCTTACGTTAGAAAAATACATTATGAAGCATATAAAAATAATGCTGAAAAAGTTATAATGTATTTAAATATAATTCGTGGTTGATTTTTTCTATAACTTTATGTCTTATTCAAAAAATCTGTGTGTTCATAAGATGTTGAATTTCACCTTCTGCCCAACCATTTCTTTTGTTCTCTGTCAACTAGCTCACTCTGTCAGACCAGGGGTCAAGTGTGACACCGTTAAATCGTTTAATTTGCTCCAATACCAACACACCTTCAGAGTTTATGACTTTTATCATAGGGTGTGCACATGTCCTCGTGATGTAGCGTTCTCTGGCAGGTTAAATCATAGGGAAAAAGGAAGAACACGGGCCACCGGCAGCTCGTGTCGTGATTAATCGTGGCTCATTGTCCTCTTATAACCAATCAACCAAAGCATACAGTTGATCCATGTAGATTTTTACACCATTTTGTGGAATACTGGAATCCCCTGCATCTCAAAAGCTTTCACCTGATCATAGATTAGACCTTTTTAACATTAAACTTAATTTCCTCATCTATTAAAAACTTTCATAATTATCATTTATTTTATTGTGATTTAATTTAGTATATAATATATTTTAACTATAACTCTAATTTTTTATATTTTAGCAATTTTTTTAATAAGACGAATTGGTCAAACTTTATGTTTAAAAAGTCAAACAGTCTATAAATTAAGATAGAGGGAGCAATTACTTGGCCACTTTATATACATAAATACACGTTGTTTTCAAATGATCGGAGGATGAATGGTCTAGAAAGATGGGTCGAAGCTTTCAATTCATCATTTTTTCTAGAGTAGACAAACCCAATATCATTGTTAAACACGCAGTGAAATTGAAAACTTATTATGATGTTTTGGTTTAATTATGGAAAAAAATAAATTCTATAAAAAATACTTCTAGCAATCCACCCATAGAATCTACCCACATCAATTTTAAACATATGGGGATGATGATTTTTACACATTGCGTCTAATATTTTGGCTTACTAAAAACAGTGTGGTTATCATTTATTTTTCCAAAACTTCCTTTTTATCATTAATAGTGCTTGTTAAGTTATGTTTTTTTATATTTTATACATAATATTAATAAATAAGTGATTAAACATTATATTCAAAAGTCAACACATGTATTAAAACAGAGGGAGTACAAAACACCAAAACATGCTTAACTAAGAGCTATTAAACTAGTTACACCTTCTCATTATCTTGCATCAAGGGTCCCTGTTTGGTACCAAAGTTTTCTAATATTATGGTTTAGAGTTGTACATAACAAAAATACTGTGGTTTTCCTTTACTGCACAAAAACCATAATATTATTTGATAATGCATCTTGTTTGGTACCAATGTATTTCAGTTCACATACAGCCCAACACTAACCGCTCTCCCTCCCCCCACTGGGTCATCTTTCTTCTGCCGCCCTATCCCTCTCCCTCTCCCCCGCCGCACTGGGAGGCCATCGCCGCGCAGGAGGCAGCGCCATCCCGCCATCGCCATCGCCCTCGCCGGCCCCCAGCATCACGCGCGCAGCACACCACCGCCGGGCCAGATCTGAGGTCGCCTTCGACGAGATCGATGGGGACGCGCCACGAGGGGGTCGGCGACGCGCGACATGGCGAAGGCCGGCGAGGAGGTGAGAGGAGGGACAACGCCGGGAGGACGTCGGCAACGCTCGGCGTGGCGGCACCGGAGAGGCGGTGCGCGAAGGGGCGGCGCTGGGTCGGCGATGAAGACGGCACAGTCGGCGGGCGGATCCCCGCGGGCCACCTCCCTCTGCGGCAGGCCGGCAGCGCGGCAACGGCGCACAACGGCCTCGCCCAACCCGCCGGAGTCGGAGCCGGGGTGGGCTCCAGTAGTGCACGAGGCCGGCGTCGGCGCGGAGGCTAGCGGTGGGAAGCGGCCGGAGGCGTCGATGGCGGGATGGCGCGAGGTCAGCGTGGGTGCGTCAATGACGAGATTGCGCGGGAGGATGGGAGCAGCGCGGGAGACAAGGCCATCACAGCAGCTGTGCAGAAAAAACTTTGGTTCTGATCTAAGTATCCAATACTCCAAAATTACTGTGGTTTGGTTAAACCATGGTATTGGATAATGTAGTTTTGTAGATTTAACCAAACACCTTTGCACCGGAAATAATATAGTATAGACCAATACTGTGGTTTTGTAGAAAAACTGTAAAAATACTTTGTTGTTAAACATGGCCTAATTTTGATATTTTTCTGATGACCAATGAGTGCAAATTGCGAATAATGAAGCAATGCCATGAATGGATAAACTATTACTCTGTCTTCAGCAGGATTATTTGCGTGTGTGTCTATTTTTCTGCGATGGAATATCTATTTTAAATATCCAACCACCAACCTCCATGACTCCTATTATCTTGTCTTTCTCTTCTATCTACATGTTTTTTAGTTTTTTTTATAAATGCTATATTTTCTGTTTGAGTACTCTGTTGGAGATTGCAGTGCATGTGAAATGTGATGCATCCGATTAGGTAGTTAAAGTGTTGCATATTCCACATTTGCTGTTTGCTACTGTTACAAAAAGTTTCGCCACGCCAGCCGCCCACTCGCTCTCGAGTCTCGAGTCCGGGGCGTGCGCGTCCGGCTCTCTCCTTCAGTCCTTCCTTCGTTCCCAAGCGTACGCCTCCCGGGCCGGCCTACCTGCATCCGCTGCCCGCCGGTGATGTCGGTGCCCCCCGCCGGCAACCGCCAGGTCCCTCCCTCGCCTCCTTACCTCGCCCTCTGCGTCTCTCTCTCTATCTCCCCTTCTCGTTGGCTCACCCTTTATTCCCTCTTCCGCAGGTGTCCCTGCGGGGGTCGAGCGCGAGGGAGATCACCCGCGACGCGCTGCTGCAGAAGGTCTCCGAGGAGCGCCAGCTCCGCAGCCACCACCGCCGCGCCGCCGCGGCCGCACTCTCCATCCAGGTACACCCGCCCCCTGCTCTCCCATCATGTGTACCTACCTAACCACCCACCGCCCACCAATTGCTGCCGAAGGACTGAAATCCGCTTGCTTCCACACGGATTTTACTTTGCATTTTTTGGTAGTTTAGTCGACGTGTGAACCCGGGGTTCATTGGAATGGTACACACGATCGATTTGGATGCCAATGGTCGAGAGGGATGATTGCAATGACTAATGAGTATGCTTTTCTTCTTGTAATTTTGCGGTGTGTTCAGTGTCAGTTGTAAGTATATACTAGTAGAGAGGCTGATAGGCTGATTCATATTTTAATGTGTTAGCTGGATCCCATATTTATACTATGTTATTGGAATGCATGAAAAGCATCCTGAAACACTATTGGTCTACTAAATATGCAGGTGATATGAACAATAGCAGTTAGCTTAATGCATAAGTTCTATTTGTTGATCTAGAGTATATCCAATATTATACACAGGAGTCAGTCAAAAACATTCATGTACTATGTAACTCAGATATGTGCAATTGCTGAATGGTTGCTTTCTTGCACTCATATGATGGTTACTGTTATTTTCATTTTCTTGTGCCAGCGAATATGGAGAAGGTACCATGTGATAAGAACTGTTTCAGAACAGCTCCATGAAGACTGGGAACTATTAATGAACCAGCCTAACATTGATTTGACAACTCAATGGATATCTAGAAAGATGCTTAGGCCGTTTCTTTTCTTCATTACTCAACCTTCAAGCTGGTACAAGGGACAACGGAGCAAGACTATTGAATCTATATTAACATGCTTCAAGATTATCTTGAATAGTATAAACTCAGCAGGTATGTCTTCTTTAGTACTACTACTTTTGCTTCGACCTCTCTATTTTTTGTGGTCCTCTTGAATGTTTCTTATAACTATAATCTTTGTATTGCTCAAACTCTTATGTTGTACAAGATGGCTGAATACTAGAGACATATTAGCCAGCTTAACAGAAATATACAAAAGTCTAGCAGGGAGAGTACACAAGTGTTGTTTGATGTATTCAGGTACTGCCGGTTGTGTCCATGTCACACGGCAAACATATGACTGGAATGCCCCATGATTTATGGTCTGTTTCTGGCACTATTTGCTTGACTCTCCCATCTAGTCAGTGATTTAACAATGGAAACGTTCTGGCTACCAAAATGATGGTTCATGAGTTCCTAAATAAAGGAAATTAGTTTAGTGCTTTAGTAGTTTAGTGCCATCCCAGGATGTGCATATAGGAGAAAATTCCTTCCATTGAGAGGATCATATGTGGTACTTGGGGCCACATTCCAGTGGCACATTGAATCGTATTTCCCACCCTAGTAATCTTTTTTATGGTATTGATCAGTATATTTAATGAATTTTTACAATAAGACAACCAGTTCCTTTATTACTGTTTTTTTATCTGATGGTATTATTCAATGTGATTGAATTTACTCTGATTTAAATCACTATGTATTCGAAGCTTAGGCTGCAAGAAGAAGAATGTTCTAACCAGCTACAACATGACCAACAATAGATAGATGCATGCTAAGCTTGAGAACACCCGCACTGAGTATTCGAAACTCGAAAGTCAATGAATATTATTAAAAAAAAAAAACTCGACCTGCGGGGGATAAGACAGCCCCCGAGCATTTTTGCTAAGAGAAGACTATCTCTGACAGATCAAGAAAACCCTTAAACCCCTGCCCCACCCTTACATAGCGGCACTGTAGCCCGTGTGAGACAACCAACGACCTGGGCCGGTCCTTAGACCTATGCTTTGGCATGGGACAAGCAAGGCGAAAGCCAACGGATATTATTACATCAGTGGGAAACTGGGAATTTGATAGGAGTGACAATAGCCTTGCTTTGCTATACGATATATTAGGTTACATGCCAAAAGTTTAACTTCATTAGCTTTTAGTCATACAGCGGAACAGCGAATTGTTGGTGCAGGTTCCTTGTGCTTTTCTGATCTGCATACCTTTCTTTTTGACTGACTTGTATCTTCTCTCTGTAGATGCAAACAAAAACTTCTGTTCTTTTGCTGTGGGTATGCCGGAAGAGAGGTCTATTTGGGTTTATCAGGCAAAAAAGCTGATTTCACTGTGCTCTTTCATTCTTGCCAGGTGTGACCATTCCTGTTGCAAGGATGTAAGCATGGTTGAAATGACTGCTGTTGCTATGAGATTGGCTGTATCTTTAACTGATTGCAAAACATGGAAAAGCTTGAAAAGTGAGAGCACTAGAGCTGCAGATGCTTCTGTAGAGAATTTGATTGAATTTATTGGCACATGCCAGAGTGGCACATATAATTGTGTTAGACAATATATAAAGTGCCTTGGCCCTCATGTTACTTCAGGGAAGAGAAGTTCTGCAACTGGAACAGATGATCATTTTCTGATTACTGCTAGTGCAATCACTTTAGCGCTGCGGCCGTTCCACTCTAAGAAATTAGAGAGGGACGCTGCTCTGAGTGGTGCTTCAAAGGAATACTTCACATTGATACTTACAATACCATATCTGTGCAAACGCATGCCGCCTCTTCTTTTACCTGCTGTTAAGCATATTTCTGTACTGCAACCATGTCTCAATATTTTACTGGTAAGGGTCTTAATGTTGATATGGACAAATTCTTCTCTGGCATTTTCCATGTTATTGGATTGATTTTTATGCAAGCATTAATTCTCCAAAGACTCAGAACTTTCAACTATTATTTTTTTCTTTGTGTTGACATGACACAATATTAAGAATTGTTTGTGTAATTGAGCCCTCTAACTTGCAAAGCAGCGTATTTATGATCTGCTAAATTCTTAACTGATGTTTATTTTGCTCTAAGAGGTGCTGATTTACTGATTGTGATAAATGTACCGTTCTGTATGTTGGTGCACCCTTGCAAGATACTGCCATAACACCGATACTTGCTATGAGCCTTTTAGTTTATAGTGTGACTAACCTTGTTGTAAATGAATTAGATTAGATACAATTGTGAAAGAATGCCAAACTTATTGTAGTCTCATTTTCTATTTCTGCTTGTCCCCACATCCTTGTAGTGAACTAGTGATTATAAGTAGTCTAGATGCTGTAGTGTTGGTATTGATTGCTTCGCTACCTACTGCAGCAGTCGATTTTTTTATTTTTAGATGAACCATTACAATTTGTACTATTGTAAAGATTGGCATATTGTAAGTGTGGAACTGATCAAGCCATGGCAGGTGGTGGCAGATCTCGAAGGATAAAATATTTGAAGAAACAATAAAATTGGAGCAGTCAGAGGTTTCTGCTGTTGTCTCTAGTATTATTCCTTGCTCTGGTTGGGCTCTTGGAAATATTGTAAATTTAGCTACCAATCATGATGATTTATCCAACTCAGGGAGCTTCATTCAAGGTCTAGATTTCCGCCTATATGTTGATGCTATTAATTGTATTTCCCAAAACTTACTTGAAAGTTTTGAGAGAAGCAAGGGAATGTCTCAAAGTGTTGGTAATACTGCTTTCCATGCTGACACATCTGTTCCAGAGGAAGGGGATACCAGTGACGGCACTATGAGAACATTATTTCTTGATCTTCTGAAGCCAATTTACCAGCAATGGCACCTGAGAAAGCTTCTGATGTTGGCAAAGGAGGATGTTTCGTGCAGTAAGGGAACTAATAATGACCCAAATCTGAAGCATAATCATTTTCGGAGCCTAAATCTGTCAGATGTTGTGTCCTTCTACTATCACATGCTCAGAATTTTTTCATCTTTCAACCCTTCTGTTGGTGCTTTGCCAATTCTCAACATGGTTGCATTCTCTCCTGGATTTCTTGCTGATTTATGGGGGGCACTAGAAATATCCATTTTCGGCCAAACTATCCAGAATTTACAAGAAACAGGACATCCTAACCAGTTGGCTACAAGTAGTTCAGGTGAGCAAGTGTCCTCCATGAGGCAAAGAAGGAATGCCAAGGACACAGCAAACAAGTGGGTAAATGTTCTCCAAAAGATCACAGGGAAATCCAATGATTCAGAGGAGGTCACTTTGCCTGATAATATTTTAATTTCTCAGCAGTCTAATGCTGATGCATTAACATTATGGGATATCAAAGCTATGAGACATGCATCTGAAGGTATTGGAAGGGACTTGATGTGCATGATGTATCTTTTCTGTGCTATATATGGGCACCTATTACTTGTGCTAGATGATATTGAGTTCTATGAGAAACAGGTAAAATGCTTTGCGCCCATGTGCATCTCTATCTCTCTTTCTAGTCTCCTCACCTTTTCATGTACGCTTTGGCTCCTTTGACTTCACAGGTTCCTTTTACTTTAGAGCAGCAGCGGAAGATCGCATCAGCACTTAATACATTTGTATACAATTCGTTCATTCAGAATGGTGGAAGTTACAGCAAGCCTCTTGTGGATGTAGCTGTCAGATGTCTTAATCTACTCTATGAAAGGGACAGTAGGCATAATTTTTGTCCTACTTCTCTGTGGTTGGCACCTGCTAGAAATGGCCGAATTCCAATTGCTGCTGCTGCCAGGGCCCATGAGGCAGCATTCGGTAATTCCCCAGGACATAATTCTTCAGGAATGCCTACCCGGAGCTCAGTACTTACCACATTACCACATGTATATCCATTTGAAGAGAGGTAGCTTACTGTATTTAGGTCTAAAAAATCTCAACAATTTCCATGGACATCGACACATCATAAACTGAACTGAAATGATGCTGTGAACTTTTTTTTAAAAAAACTTAAACTTATGTTTATGATATTTTAACCAATTGTTGATACCTACCTTACTTGTCCTGCTCCTTTTTGCTGTTGACAAATTGAATCTGGTCATCATTAGGATTGTTCTCACGCACACACAAATCTCCAGGCACCATGGTTCACTTTAGTAGTAGCTTTTTTTTTCTTACTGTATCATACTACTTAGCTCTTATGACTGATTGTAGAAACATGATAATTCATAAAATTTACCTTGCTGTTAAGGAAGCTTTGATACACTTTGTACCCCTTTATAAAAAGGCCAAACTCGTCCCTTTTATGAAAAATGTTGGAATTTGCATACAAAATTCAGTTTTGATCTCAGTTATCAGACTTTTCCACTGCTGGAGCTCGTGAGGCGATCATAATGAGCTTTGTAGCATTGGTTGCTATAGTATGACAGGCATTTCTCACTAGTTTGTAACTTTGTATTCATTTTTTGTTCTGACTGATGAGTTTGATCTATAAGAGCATATAAGTTCTTTTTGCAGGCAACACACATTTTTAGTACTTAAGCATTTCTATGCAAGGTTAATTTAATAATTTTCTTAACACCATTTTATGTCTTACCCAGAGTACAGATTTTTAGAGAATTTATTGAGTCAGACAAAGCATCGAGAAGAGTTACTGGTGAAATTTCTGGGCCAGGTCCAGGATCTATTGAGATAGTTATTCGCCGAGGCCATATAATTGAAGATGGATACAGGCAGTTGAACTGCCTAAGATCAAAGTTGAAATCTTGCATTCATGTGTCATTTGTAAGTGAATGTGGCCTTCCTGAAGCTGGTTTGGATTATGGTGGTCTCTCAAAGGAGTTCCTAACGGATCTGTCTAAGACCGCTTTCAGTCCAGAGTAAGCTTACTATTAAAATTTTAGCCCTTATTTTTTTTATGTACTGCCATTCAAGAAGGCATCGCTGCTAACCTTTTTTTTTTAATTTCTCATATCTCACAACACTCAATAGGTATGGGCTGTTTTCACAAACATCAGCATCTGATACCAGCTTAATTCCCAGCAATTCTGCTAAACTTTTGGATAATGGCATTGATATGATTGAATTTCTTGGCCGAGTTGTTGGCAAAGCACTCTATGAGGGGATTCTATTGGAGTATTCTTTCTCACCAGTATTTGTGCAGAAACTTCTCGGACGGTATAATTTTTTGGATGAACTATCAACACTTGATCCTGAGCTTTATAGAAATCTTATGCAACTAAAGGTACTATAGATTTTTGTATTGGTTTAGTTTCCAAGATACAAGCAAGTTAAACCACTACCTAGAAACTAGAATATTATCATTTTCTATTAAAATGATCACAATATGGTGGATGGCTATTATTCAACCCCTTTATTCTAGTACTGTATATCTCCTGTGATATTATTAATTAATATGCCTTAACAATCTTTCATTTGTAGTGTTCGCAAGTTAGTGTTACCTTTTCGTTCAAAAAAAATAGTGGTACCTCTAGGAGTCAATGTCATGGCCCAAGTCCATGATGGGGATAATCACCACCGGGATGATGGCCAGGTGGAGTCGGCTTGTTAGGGTGGGACTGTGGGAGATTAGATCAAAGACAAGATCATGAGAGACGAACACATAACGGCTCACTGGAATGATGGCTGGGTGGAGTCGGCTTGTTAGGGATGGGGGATTAGATCATATACGATACGAGAGAGACGAACACAAAACAGGACTGATTGATTATTTCTTGGCTTCTTTGCACCCTTTGATGGATACAACTCCCCTCTTATATAAGGAGGGTTACCTGACTGGTTGACTCCCATGAAGTAGATCTAATCTACTATTAACAATTCTGATCTTATCCCTAGCTGACTCCAAGGGAGGCGCCGCTACAGTAGCTGCTGCTACAGGTTGCCCATGATATCAATGCTATGCATTTATTTTTGCTCATCATATTTTTTACAAGATCTTGCCATTTATTTAAGTATTGTTGAAATTGGTTATATTTCTGGGATTTATGAGGTTTCTGCCTGTAGAGGTTATATATAATACCAGTTTGTTTATCAGTTATCTCTGTAAAGACTGCATGTGGTACCAATTTGGCTTTTATTTTTAATAAATAGAGTTGATATAATAAGAAAATAACATTTTGATGCTATTATCTTTTTTTCATAACAACAATGTGGACTACTTTGCTACCAAACAGCACTATGATGGGGATGCTGAGGATCTATGTTTGGATTTTACTGTAACTGAAGAGTTGGGTGGTAGAAGAATTGTCCATGAGCTGAGACCTGGTGGTAAAAATATATCTGTCACGAACGAAAATAAGTTGCACTATGTTCATGCAATGGCAGATTTCAAGCTTAATCGTCAGGTTCGTGACTTGGTCCTTTCTCTTATGATTTACAAGTTTTTTTCCTGTATCAGTAAGAAAGCTTTTTATAGCACTATTGTCCTTGCAGATACTTCCATTTGCTAATGCGTTTTATAGAGGCCTCAGTGATCTCATTTCACCATCTTGGCTGAGCCTGTTTAATGCAAATGAATTTAATCAGGTAATTCTCTCTCCCTGTTCGGAGAGGATTTCTTCTCCATTTTGGATACTGGAATTAACCCTGTTGCCCTGTTACACCGTGGAAAATGAACATTGGTCTAACAGTAGCAAACAAAGTACTCCCTCACCATTCCAAATTATAAGTCATTCTAGCTTTGTTCCTAAGTCAAATTTTTCTAACTTTGACCCAACTTTATATATTGGTTGTGTATTTATTTGATATTTGTTGATGTTATCATGTTAATATGTTTTTCTATAAAATTTGTCAAAGTTAGATAAGTTTGACTTAAACCAAAGGTAAAACCCACGATAATTTGGAATGAAGTACAAAATTTTGCATGGATTCAAACATTAAAAACTAATAGAATTTTTCCAAATTAAATTTTTTTCGTAAACTGTGGAAATTAAGAAATTTTGAAATTTGAAAATTTGCTCTACTGCTCTTGGATAATACTGCAATGTACTTTTTGTAAAGAGAACCAATTATAGCTGGCCAAACACCCAAAAAACATTCTCTTAATATATTAACCATTAAGACTAGCTCAACAAACATCCTGTATACAATATACATGCTGGTGTAGTGTGTGCAACATGCCAATGTGATAGCCCACAGTTTCAAAATCCTGCTAATTTATCTTTGCCACATGCAGTTACTTTCTGGCGGGCTGCAGGATTTTGATGTAGATGATCTGCGGAACAACACCAAGTATACTGGTGGTTATTCTGAGTCAAGTCGGACTGTTAAACTCTTCTGGGAGGTATATGTATTTGTTTAATTCTGCATTAATTACTTCTTGCTTCTTCCTCTTTTGCATTTTTATGTCTTGTGATAATGTTTTACATGTAACTTGGTATGGTCCTAAGACTATCAGCTTGGTTACCCATGTTCATATAGTTATATACCGATTTTGGAAAAGGTCTGGAGCACTGGAGTTTGTTTATGTATTTTCTTGCTTGATTATAAAGTCGGAAATATAATTCCACATACTGTAATATAATTGTGATTCTGATGACGGGAGCTGAAACTTGCCATGTATTTGCTTGTGCAACATGCATTTGCCCACCCTTTTTCTGTGCTATATAAATGGTTTGGTTTTGTGCTGCTTAGTTATTTCAACCAAATTTAGTTAAATAGCTATGCTTTACGAGCAGCATGTTAATGTGATTGAGTGATTCACAGTTCACACATATTTACTCACTGAGCAGGTCATCAAAGGATTCAAACCGACGGAGCGTTGTTTGCTCCTAAAGTTTGTGACTAGCTGTTCACGAGCCCCATTACTTGGATTCAAGTACCTACAGCCTTCTTTCACAATACATAAGGTTTGATGAAGCAAACTGTGAGAACTTTCCTGTGTTGTTGATATATGATATTTTGGCTTATGTTGCTGCAACTTCTGAGCACTTGACATCTTGAGCCTTTCAGTGTCCTGATGAATTAAATGCGGCATTGCATAGTTCATAATAGGCCATTCCATTGAATATAGTAAAATGTTGCAGATGCTAGGCCCAAGTGTTTTTTTTCTTCATTTCAGTCGTATAACTTGAGAGTCGTAATGCGCTCTAAATTTGTTTACACAAGCACTATAATCTGCTAATTAAGGAATTTACTTGATGGTATTTCTTTTAATTCTTTAACAATCCATGTTCTAAATTTGTTTACAATCCATGTTTTTTTTTTTGTTCTTTTCTCAGTCTGATTCATCAATCTTCTTTTCGTTGACCTAGGTTCCGTGCGATGTAACACTTTGGGCGTCAATTGGAGGCCAAGATGTAGATCGCCTTCCATCTGCTTCCACATGCTACAATACTCTCAAGGTATAGCTATATGTTTTTACATCCCATCAGCATAATCTTCCCACTCTGGTGTGGCTATTCCACTGTTGTAATCTGTTTGGGTTTGTCATTTGGCAAGTCAATTGTTGTGATCACTAATACTGGCATCTTGCTCTCTTCTAACATCTCTCCTTTTTGTTACCTTCAGCTTCCGACATACAAGCGGTCAAGCACTTTAAGGAGCAAGCTGCTCTACGCCATCAGCTCAAATACTGGATTTGAACTGTCGTAGAGGTATATGAGGCGGTGTTTCTGGCGTTGTAACCATGTCGTGGTTTTGCTGTGAATAGAAGTATAGCAAAATTTGATCAGATAGCAAGCGGCGCAAATGTATCATGTTTTTTTTTCTTTTCGGAATAACAATAACAGCTCATTTCAAGGTAAACTTTTGTTGGCAATTACAAGTGCCAGACTCGTGCGTATTTCCATGGTTTGTGCTTGACTGCTCGTGCAGTTCAGCAGTTTCCAGCAGCTGAGTGCAGAAGATGGCAGGCCGTGTTCGTAGACCCAACGGCTATACTTTGAAATATGCTAGGTACGTACTGTACGATCACTCAAACGTCCAAACTCAACAGGCAGATTTGCAAGCTAAGACGTGGAATATAATTATACAGAGTGGCACTTTCTTACACCAGCCCAAGGGTCCAACTGTTTCTAAGAAGCACAAAACGATCATGGACATACAACAAAAACAAGCACACATCAGCGGCACGGGACAACGGAAGCAAGGTACATAGGATCATATCAGTTGCTCGTAGTATGACGAAGGGCGGCGGCGGGAACTGGAATTGAAGTGTATTGTCACGCGATGAGCTGCAGGCCCTGGAGAAGCAGGGCGTCGGCGAGCACCTTGTTGGCGGCGTCCGTGGGGTGGAAGCCGTCCCAGAAGACGTAGCCTGTGGCGTTGGTGCACGTCCCCGGCGCGCCCTGGTGGCACAGCACCGACGTCTCGATCGTGCCCGTCCCGCAGCACGCCCGCCGCGACTCGAAGAAGCCTGAAGAAATATATATATATCATCATCGACATGGAGCATGCATGGATTCACCCTGCTTTGTGCGTGGTGAGATTAATAGAATTTGAGATTGGAGTGCCGTCGATGTCCGTGTGCTCTCTCGATCGATCGTTATTCGTACCGGCGCTGGTGGGGTTGTTGACGAGGTCGAGGAGCGGGTGGTAGATGTCGAAGACGACGAGCTTGAGGTCCGAGTGCTGCCGCTTCACGGCGTCCGCGGCCGCGCCCAGCTTCCGGTTGAAGGTGAGGGAGTCGTTATTGAGGCGCTCCACGCAGCCGCCAGCGCCGCCGCCGAAGAGGGTGACGGACGCCGGGAGGCACCCCATCGGCGGCAGCGACGTCACGCCGATCCGGCGGGCGCCCAGGCTGTACAGGCCCTGCATTTCCATATGACATGCATGTTTTTTTTTTGGCACGTATAGGAGTATGCAAAGTAGTACTAATATATACTTTAGCTGATTCCAACAGATATGCCCAATTGTTTTGAAGCAGAGCATCATTCGTTGCTCTCAGTGTTTCAGTCTTGCATGCAGTTTTATTACGCAGACTCGATGGACAGATAAGGCAGGCTTTCTGGAAGGAGATTTGGCACGTCCTTGACCTTGACTGCTCTCTGGATCGCACTTATTACTGTGTTTGGTACGCCATTTAAGATTTCACTGCCACGGGCCACGGGCCACAGGCAAAGCCATGTCGGTATTTTTCATGTGCGTACAGTAGATGCAATGTACAGCAGCGTCGTCAATGAATTATGAATGTGAATATGTGACGATACACTATGCAACATATAGACAACAGTACTGGTGCTAGATAGCCGGCCTTTTTTTTTTTTTTTTTGCGTATTGGGCATTGACTAGTGCTGACTAGTGACCACCAACACCAAGCGAGTACGTACAGCGACAAGGCCCGGTCACACCAATGCAGGGCCGGGGTTTGTACGTACATGTCTATCTTTTACGTGAAAGACCGCGCATCTCTCTCTCGGTCTCCCTTCTCTCTCTGGACGGTGGACACCTAGCTAGCATAGAAATGTAGGTGGTGGTACTGGTCACTGGTGCGACGGCCGTGCGGGTAGTTGGGAGAAAACAGCACAGCTGAACCGGCGCCATGCACAACGGTGAGGCGCCACCGTCTCTCTGCTTTCCACTTGTACAGTAAGCTGTAACATACTAACGTGCACCAGCTTGATCACATGCACCACGACATGCGGCAACGAGATCTCGGACCACTCACGGCGCACCAATCTCCAAGCATGGCAACTACTCCCCCTATTCGCTCATGGTGGTAAAGTAGCGGGTTACGATCCAAAACGTCTCTTCACAATTAAATACACTTTAATAATTTTTAGTTAAAAAATGAATAGAAATATAATCCGATTTGTTTTGAGACTCGATCCGTAAAACAGCTAAAATTTGAGCGCCAGCGGTGGTAGAGACGACATGTGACGGCAATAAACACCGCGCCAGCAGCGGTCTGTAGTTTAAAGGGTTGGGCATTGATGCCACAACAACAGCTATTGCTATGTACGTACGCATGCTGCATGCACGTACGTGCAGGCGCACAGTGTGAGAAGAATGGCAGGCGAGGCCATGTTCATCCAGCAGGCGAGAGTTACTGCGGGCATTTGCCTGCATTCATTCCTACATGGCCCTACCCGCGGCAGCCTGTGACGCATATCATATCCACCCCTGCCACGACGCCAATCACAATTTCAATCGCGCATGTTCCCTTGCACTTTTGCATTGCATGCCAAGGTGATTTGAAAGTTTCCGACATCACTTGCTGCATGCATGCCGTCAATGAACTACCCTCAATAACTCTTTTTTATAGTTTAGACTACCGTATCAGATGATTAAAACAAAACAGATTCTCTGATAAAGACATGTGATTACTTCGTCCTAATTAATTAAGCTCAGCACTTCATAATTATATAGATTTTAGCAATATCCGCTGATGGACAGCACCATGCATGCATGTTGCCTTAATCAGTAAATGTAATCCTAGCTAATTCCAGGAATTAATTTGCAGTCGAAATGAATTTGGGATGATGATGGCTGACGAGCGAGAGTACTCTAGTAGGAATTCAAGCATGCATATATGTATATATGGCTAATTAACTACCTCGACGAAGGTGGTGAAGGGCTGCATGAGCGCGTCGGCGAACTGGTCGGGCGTGTAGGCGGCGGTGAGCACCGGGTTCACGTAGTAGTTCTGCACGTAGTCGCTGGTGCCGGCGCTCACCACGTAGATGGACTCGGACGTCAGCGCCTTGGCCCGCTGCGCGCCCGCCGACGCCGCCACGCGCGACTGGTACTCCCGGAAGTACCCCGCCTGCCGGCTCAGCGAGATGGCGCCCTGTGTGCGTACGTGCACCATAAATTAAGCATCGCATCAGTACTACTAGTAGCAGCGCGTGGCGTGTGCGGTGTGCAGTTGATGCATCTGCTGCATCGAATAGATAGCCGCCGGTGAGACGTACGTAGAGTGCGGCGGTGGCGTCGAGGTAGCCGGCGGCGCCGGAGGCGAAGTTGGCGCCGTGGAGGAGGCTCTTGTTGCTGCTCTGCGCCTCCTCACTCAGGTACGCCGGCGGGTACGAGCTCAGCCCCAGGTTCTCCACTGCACATCATTGATTTTGACACGCCAATATAATGCAAGAAAGAAAGCATGGAGATTTTGGCGGCGGCTAGCTGCTGCTGGTTGCTTACCGGTGTAGTCCGTGGCGAGCTTGCCGTTGCAGAAGCGCCCCGTGGGCGCGTGCGTGGCCGGGAAGTCGCGGCCGTAGGGCGGGAAGTCGGCGCGCACCAGCGTGGCCAGCCGGTTGTTGTTGCCGGCGTCCACCACCGAGTCGCCGAAGATCATCACGCCAGGAACCAGCGCCTGCCCTCTCACAACAGTCGCCGCCGCCGCCGAGAGCAGCAGCACCGCCAACACCGCCGCCGCCGCGGGCACCGAGCTCATCTTCATCGTCCTCCTCGTCCTCAGCGCGCGCGTACTGCTAGCTGGAGTAGCAGTGGGGACTGGGTAGTGTGTGTGGTGGTGGTGGTGGAAGAAGCTGCAGGCAGGCAATCGTCACCGCGTGGTTTTAACGAAGGTGAAGTACCCGTAGGACATTAACTGCTGTTGGATGGTTGTGGGAAGAGGTGGGAGCAGACATTCAATGAGGTGGAGTGTGTAGCGGGGCGGCTCGACTTTCTCCATATTATGATTTGGTTGCAAAGATCATGTTGTTAGTGTAGCTGATCGCGTGATTCCATGGGGATGGAGTAGGTAGCGCTCTACTACAAACAGAAACAGGAGCAGAGGATGTTCTGATCGGACCCATTTAAGGGATAAAGTCTTTTTAAACCCCATCAACAATAATCGTTGCTTGGACCTTGTCAAACTCATGGCTGCTGGATCTCCGCCCCTGTCATGGCAAGGACCTGAAGGAAAATCAAATGTCACATGACTAGTTGGGAATCTGTGAGCAGGACGAGAGACCAAAGGTCTGGAGTGTCTGGACTTGGAGTACTAGCGGCTACAAGTACTCCACACCGATTTCTTCAGACCAGTCATGAACTTGATGATCTCATCGAACTTCGCAGAGATCTCATCAGCAGACAAGGGAGGTTGTGTCATTGGATCGGTGCCTGATGAAACTCATGGTCTAGTTAAGTGGATCTAGAAGATGTATAAAGGCTATGAATCTCTTTGGTTTAAAATTGTCCAAGCTAAGTTTATGACTCCATGAGACTTCTTTAGATCAAAGAATGATATAGTTTCTCCATTCTGGCTAGGTTTACACAAGGACAAGGTTAAGCATTTATACATCTGGTGGTCACTAGCAACCAAACAGCCTTTTAGAAAGACGTGGTTAGGCAAGGTGCCCTCCAGACTTATTTGAAAAATGCTGTGATCCTATAACGTCAGAATTAAACACTGTTGGGTGGAAGAAATGTGCCATGTTTGCTTTAAAAGGAGTTTGATTCCTAGTGAATTATTGGACCAATGGGAGGAATTGGCGATTCAACTCGAACCAACCAATGGAATTAAACACTGTCCGGCCAGCCCTTGGATAATATCATCATCTCCATTAGTTATCTCCAGGTCTGACCTATGGGAGGGTTAGATTTTATTGGTAAATGTCGAACGCCGTATCATTTTCTCTTTGCAGGGTTTGCATGGGCAAAAAAACAAAACATCATGCTTAAACGTACGTGTTGAAGTGATGTATGTTGGATGTTGCATATCTGCAGAAGTGGGGTGCCTCTTCTTGAAAAGCAAGATCGGACCAAGATGACCGTGGTGACAAGCAGAGTGATGGAGTGGCTAGGAGATTATGCTGCATGTGGATTGTTGGTGTCTGATGTTATCGAGCTTGGCTAGTTTGAGTGAAGCATGTTCTGTGTTTTGCTGGCTTAGTTAGTGGCTTAGACATATTTTAGTTAGTTGCGTTTGTGTTGTTTTGTAAACAGGTAACATCAGTGTTGGATGTTTAAACTCCTAGATTTGTTTTCTATAAAAAGCAAAGCTATATACATCCTCTCTTTTTTAAGAAACGAGATTTTTGCGTCCTATTTTCCCCTTTCTCAGTCAACAGACTATGACTATCAATATCTGGTCTGGGATAGAGGCATTTCATTGCTACATTTTTGTCTTTTTTATTCATGACTGATTGCCAAAAGAGAGGGGATTTCCCTCGACTATCCCAAATAGAAGGGAGATGCATCTTTCACATCGTTTTGATGAATCTTCCACGCCATGGACCTGACATCGCCGTCTCACTCCCTCAAGGCTCAATTAAGCTCAGCGATGAGTACCCTCCTACATTGCCAACCGCCACATCCCTCGCCAACTAATGAACTAACCCAACCCTCCCACACGGCAAGAGCTCCGGCGACCAAAAAAAAACGAGCGCAAAGTGCAGAAGAGAGCAGCAGGAAGGGAGGAGGTGGCCAACCACCCCCGCGGCGCCAGACCAATTAACTGGAGGTGATATGCGTTTCTCTCTGAATTGCCAGTGCAAAACACACAAATTAATTGCTCTGAGTTGAAAGGATAGAAGTTGGTAATTAATGTACAAAATACACGGTAGAGTTAACATAATGAACCGGGAAATGTATGATATTTTCGAGATGCATAACCAATGGGAACTAACGTTGTAATAATTCCCGGCGAGCTGACCGCTGACAATTGCTAAGAACTTGCACGAATTGAAACAATCGCTTACAGAGCTATGGAAAACAGGATGTGGTGCTGCAAAAACTCGACAGCTTTTCTGTGTTTACAATCACTTACAGAGCTATGCACAACAGGATGTGGTGCTGCAAAAACTCAGCAGCTTTTCTGTGTTCATTGACTGAAACTTAAGTATAAGAAACAAACAGCTAATGGTGGCACACACTAGTTGCCCTGCATGCGCGGCATGCTGTTGAACCGGCCCTGCCATCCCAAAGCCACGTACATACCGCGCATGATGCCCTGAAGACCTAGGACACGCCCCGCATGAACTTGCATGCGTCAGGCTCCAACAGAAACGACGCTCAGCCTTGACAAACTTGGCCGGCTTATTCACCTAACAAACAGAACTGTAAACTATCGTAGAAAGCACAGGATTACAAGTAACAACCACTTAATACTACCAAAGACCACCATTACTGGGAATTTGATACGTACATCTTGAGGACGCCTTAGGAGGTCAACGATCTCGAGCGCCAGCTTTGCATTTGCGATCCCAAGTTCAGCTTCAACCCTTTTGCTGAGACTGGTATCAGGCCAGAAGACACCACCATCTCAGTGCCACATGTACAAGAGAACCGATAAAGCCTCCCAGTGCTCCACTAATGATGCTTGAAATGCGTTGAGGTACGTCACTGTGTTCCATCGGTCGCCGCTAAATGCTTACCGAATCACTTTAAACCTAAAGGATTCAGAGTACATGATCATCATTCGCACACAGGCATCCTTGAGCTGAGGTAGGGGAGTGATGCCTAATCGAAAGTGAGCCATCGTTCCCGTTGCTTCCATTGACGAAGCATTGCGCAAGGGTATGGTAGTTAGCATCCTGTAACAACCATCTAACAGTGTGCTGTATCGCTCGTTCCATTGTCCTTCTCCTCCAATACCTCCTGCAGGATTCAGCCACACAACCCGGGAACATGTGCTCATACCCTGTAAAGCAGTGCCAGGTGTTTTCGTTGTTCATGAATGCAACCGGGTAGGTATCAGTGTCGGCGAATGCAAGTGTCATTCGGTCTTCGCCGGTCTCCCCACGGAAACGCTGCTTGATCCACCTTCCTGGCCCGGAGTTGTCACCCCCTCTAGTGTAGGGCTCAGCGTCTTTCACGCCTAAAAACCGATGGCCTTCCACTTCCATTCTAGGTACTACATCAGTGTATATCTCATACAGGGTGTGAAAAATGTCTAGATGAGCATGCTCCATATGGTTGAACTCTTCAGGGGTTACATCAACTTGGATGTAACCACAGTGGCCTAGTTGGGTGAGGCATAGAAAAAACATCCATACCATCCTCACGGTGCAGGAACGCGATGTGGTCGCAAAGAGATTGACGCCGGAGTTGCTCCTCATCTTGTCACTGCCGAGCTTCAGACGGCCGGAGTTGCTCTTCATCTTGTCACCGCCGTCCTTGTGCCCTCGTCTGTCACAACCAGTATCGTTGAGAGATAGTAGTAGTAGGGTATGAGTTTTCATTAAAGGATCGGACACACTCTGCTTATATACTAACATGACACCTATCGCCTTTCAGGTCATGCTTGCTGCACTTTCTATCCGCCTCTATTCACACCTACAGCGCCATTTACCTGCCCATGCACAGCTCCTCCGAAACGCATGGGACTACTGAATGAGGATTGAGGAGGAGCTTCAGTTACCGATCGTCGCAGCACCGCGCGCACGCGGAGGCCCTTCCTCCAGTTTCTTTCGTCGTTCAACTTGTCGACCTGGCAAGACACAGGAACAGATTTCAGTGGCACAACCAAGGGTGTGACGGGCACTGGAATAAAAGAAAATGTTTCGTGTCTGTATTTGACTTGCTGCTCTGTGGGCTTGGTGTGAGGTCTCGTACTCTATAACAGCATGCACTGTGACAATCACAGAACCACAGAACAGACAGAATTTTCAGATGAGAAGATTAAAAAAACTGAACTGAAACAAAAAAAAGAGAGAAGGGCTTGGCATCACGGCAACATATCCTGTACAAACCGGGCTTCTCATGCAACTGCGCAAATTCCAGCTGTGGCGCGTAGTTTTTTTTTTTTTTTCAAGAAAACCGCCGGGATCGAGCGCCGCGTCGGTTCGCATATCGCCGTGTGGGCGTGCCGCCACGCTCCGCCGGTGAAGGTGCCCACCGTCCTCCCGGCGTCAGCGCTTCTCCATGCACCCCTGCTGTGTTGGCATCGCCACCACTCACCACGTCGCCCTCGCCGCCAGGCTTCAAGGCACGAGGAAGCCCGCTGTCGCCAATCCCCAAAGAAGCACTCCTCCAGGCACCGAAGACTGCAGTGTCCGTGCGCCTCGTCGCCGCCACCGCCTGTCACACTCCGTGCCGGCACGGCACCCCAAGATGAGCTAGGACGCGTTGATGCCTTGATGGCACTGCCATGGATGTTGTGCACGTAGAAGCCCTTTTCTCTGCTCGCCATGGCTGGGGAGGCCAGAGCACTACTAGCATGAATGGCTCTTCCTGTCAGACCTCTGTCTCTGCTCGCCATGAGGGCTGGGACGTCCCACCGCCTAGTGTGGTGGGCATCCAAGCACACGTGTAGGAAATGTAAGCAAGTAGGCCTACATGATGCAGGCAATTGCTCAAACAATTGCAAGCGTTAATTAACGGCACTAAACAAGCTATGTCCTCGGTTTTATTTAGCAACCTAAAGTTCTGCTTCAATCCTGGGTTCCGGCTCAGTCCTAGGTTCAGGCAGTCCTATGTTGTACAGTATACTGTTTAGTAGGAAAAAAGAAACAATGGTCATTTTCATTTGGAGAATACATGGTCAGTCTTTCTGTTTCTGTCGCACTGTTTTTCTATTGAGAATACTAAGCCACATTGTTTTTTTAGATCACATGATCAATTTCTAGAATACATGACGGAGAGCAGACTATGAACTTGAAGGCATAGTCTTGAAGTCACACATGAATATGATTAGTCCCCCCTGCCATTAGATTCAGAGACAAATTTATTATATTGCTTCGTTCCCTCCGTCCCAGCCGGCGATACTTTTAGTAGTAGTACCTAAAGTCCTGCTTGTGTGTGTTTTGTTTATTGATAAGCTGTGTCACTAGGTTGTCGAGTAACTCTGGAGTATTTTGCACTTCGTTACTTCACCGGTGAAGCAAATAGGGGAGTAATGTTTGTTTCAAGTTGCAACATGTTCAGTTCAGTAAGTTTGGCTCAGTACTAGCTACTACTACTACGGTGAAACAAGATGCAGTTTAGCAGTACTGAATGAGTAGCAAATGGTGGTAAACGATTGTGTTAAGTACTAGCAAGCATGAAGCAGCAACACGCAATTGATGATAGTTTCATTCCAAATTGTTGGATATGCTCCGCACAATTTATTAGGAGGCGCTCTGGATGTGCTCTGTATACAAGTTTTCATCACAGTGGTTGCAAAGCAAGTGAGCAAAATTTTTGTCCACGCACGCAACACCGATGTTGGAATCACGCATGTCGGTCTGTAATGATGAAAAAAATTAGCTCTGAAATACTAAGAAATTATGCACCATCAAATACAACATTCCATTAGATAAACAAAGCATATGTGTTCAAAATTTTTCAATTTTCATATAAATTTGTGACAATTAAGTAAACTACACCCGTGCTTCATATGCAACAAAGACAAATTAATGATATCAACATGCGACCATGTAACAAGATATGCGCACACTCACTTGTGCACAATTGATGATTGCACACAAGCCCGTAAATTAACTCAAAGTGATTGAAAAATGTTTAAAAGGAAGATGACATTGTCAACAAACCTCGATGAATCTAGTGGCAAGACTGAGTGGGTATTCAAGCATGTCTCCTAATTACCAATTCATTCGTTAGACAAACAACATGAATGGTACAAGATGTTAGCTCAATGCAGGAGGAGGGCTTGGACTGATATTCCGATGAAGAAAACGTCATTGACCTTGAAAAGGGCTAAGAATGCTTCTATCTTGAACTATTGAGATTTCATCCCTAAAGAGAGATTGTCTTCTTTCTGTGGTTGTGTTCAATCGTGTCGCATATTATTTTTGCCCATTGTTGATTACCTTCATCTATAGGACGCCATTTGTGGTGTCATGCTCAATGGGTCACAAGATAGGACAGTCTGGAGATGGACTCAGGATGGATAGATGTTATAGCGCCAATTTAGCTTACTTGGTGCTTCAGTTAAGGTCTGTAGGTTTTTCTGGGCACAATCTCATCTAGAAGTCCTGGGCGCCACTGTGGGGTAAGTTGTTCCTCTGGTTGGCCTAGCGCCGCTGACTCGACAACAGACAGGCAGTTACACCACGGCAATGCTGGCAGAAGGAGAGGGGTCCTAGGGGGACGAAGCACCCCAAGACTCCTAAAATTGTGTAGTGTGTACTATATTTTTCCTACAAATGTTAAATTTTGAGTCTATTTTTTGTACTAATCATGATTTTTAGGTGTAGCTTCTACTAATATGTTATAGTAATTAGTAATTACTAGTCAATCAACCCGTGCTTCGCACGGGTTAGAGTCTTAAATGTATTATGCGTAACCGTACAACAAATATAGATCTATTTTTATACTTAGGTTTTTATAATAGCATATCTTGCTACTTTATATGTATGCTTAATTGATTTAGATAATCTTTGATCGATTGCAAAAATATGTGTTTTTAATATAATTTTGAGGGGTTACTTTCATCATATTACCAGTCATAATAACCAAGGTAAACAATTTAAATATAAATTAAAAGGGGTATTTGATATTATCTTATCGAAATAGCAAATGTGAGCAATTAGATATAAATTTAGGGTGTTATTTCATTTTTTTTCTTTTATATTGGCAGAGTGGGTAATTAATATGTAGTTGTAGGGGTTATTTAATATTATTTTGATAATGACAAAGGTGGGTGATTACCTAATTAGAAAACAGATCTAACGGCTATCAAGATTCTAACCTGTCAATTGATGATAGGGTATTTTTTTTATTATTATTATGAGAATTTCTATGATTTTATTTTTTTTCTAGCGCATCTTGTGAGGATTGACATAGAAATTTCAAAAAAAGTCTACAAAATATCTATTTCATGGAAAGGTTTATAGCATCTTTAATGAAAAAAAGAACAAAAACTGAAGGTAAATTTGAAAATGAAAAAAATCTAAAAAAAAGAAGATATTTGCTTTCGTTGAGAATTGAACTCAAGATCTTTCGTAATGGCAGATGTGGGTAATTACTTAGAAAATATATATATTGAAAAAAAGAGGATATTTGCTTTCGTTGAGAGTTGAACTCAAAACCTTTCATAATTGCAGAGGTGGATAATTAATTAGAAAACAGATCTAATGGCTATTAATATTCCAATCTGCCAATTGATGGTCGGATGTTTCTGATTATTGTGAGAATTTCTAGGATTTATCTTTTTTTCTAGCGCGCTTTGAAATTGGTGCAACTTTTAGAACCTTCAATTAGTAATAGTAAGATAAGATTGTCTATATTTGTATAATTGAATGATATAATGATCATTATATTCATAAAAATAATATTCTCTCTATTTTTTGGTTGCTTGTCCTAAGTTAAATTGAATGTTATATAATGCTTCTCCTAAGTTAAATTCCTGGCTCCACCCTGCGCCACGGCCTAGAGGCCAGTGATTGTTGCTTTTGGTTCGATAAGGAGCTAGAGTCCACCGTGCATCTCTTCGTGTCAAGTGCAGTTTCGTGACGGTGGGTTTGGTTAGCCATCTGAGTAGCACGGTTGCCTTGCCCAGACAAGACAGCTTGCAACTCCATGTTTGACTTTTGGAGTACGTCGAGGATCCGCTGGCCCTCGGATCTACATGGCAGCTTCGATTCTCTCTTCTCACTCACCGCCTAGCAGGTCTGGAAAGAAAGAGAGAAATGGGCATTGCTTCATGGGCGAGTCCTCTGTCCTCTGATCGCTTAGTTTCTCAGGACCACCTCGAACTTAGCTAGACTTAGAGTATGTGCAGGAGTTGTTGATCTTGGTCGATTGGTGTGCGAGTAGTTCCCTCCTTGTGTTGTGTCATTTGATCAGCCCCCAGGGGGTGACCATGGTGGTCTTCTGTGTCGGCCCAGCTGGCACCTTGTAACTCCCTATATCAGGGGCGAAGCCACGATTTTTCGTCATTGGGGTCGGTATAAATGTACGATACTAACTTATAGGTTGAAAAATAAATACAGTGCATAATATTAAACATCGATAAAATAATAGCAAACATACTATGACAAAAATAAGTTTTCACAATAGTAATTACCTTCTATAGTTTCACTCTACGGTTACGGTCCTTCCTTGTGAAAGCGAACAATCACATCATCCATCGGAATCGTGGCTAGAAATCCTTGCTCCACAAAGCATATGATACAATCATTCATAAATTCATCTCCGATACGATTTCTCAATAATGCCTTCACAATTTTCATTGCTGAAAAACACCTCTCCACTGATGCAGTGGCAGTTGGAAGAACTAATACTAGCTTGAGAAGCCGATAGACCAAAGGAAAAGCCTCATGTTTTTTTTATCCACCATCGACCTAGCAAGCTCAGAAACAGTGTTCAGGTTGGCAAATCTTTCATCAGCTCGCACATTGTCAATGTAATGATTAAGCTCACGACCAATATCTTTTAGTTGTGTTGAATCAAAATCATCAGGGTATGACTTACCCAACTCTATTAAACTCTCAACTTTGAAAGCCTCAAAAGAATTTTTGGGATTGAATGCAGCAATCTGAGTAAGCAACTGAGAGTTTACCTCATTGAAACGATCATTAAACTCTGCAAGCTGCAGGTCAATAATTGGGTTCAAGCAATCATATCTGTAATGTTGATAGTTTGTGCGGTTGGTCTTTTTTCTTGGTTTATGGCGATCAATATAATTTTCCTCCATATCCAACTTAGGAATGTCTCCTTTTTCACAGAAGGAGTGTACAGCATGCAACAAAGAATCCCAACCATCATCCCTGATTTGCTGAAATTTCTGCTTTGTTAATTTAACCTCTAACATAGCCTCCAAGATGTCTTTATCTTTCCTCTGTAAGGATAGTGACAAAGAATTTGCATGTCCTAAAATGAGCAACATTAAATGCAAGTGGAACACAAAGTCAAAATCCTTGAGATAGTCCAGCAAACCACGGGCTTGACGTCTTTTACCATCATTTGGACCTTCTTTTTCAACATATTGGAGCACTTCAATAACTTCGGGGAATAGATTACTGAGACTCTTCAAGGTTTTATAATGAGAACCCCATCGTGTGTCTCCAGCTCTTTGAAGGGATTGTTCTTGATTTAATCCAGTTCCACTACTTAGTTGTCCACTTCCAATGGTTTTTATAACTCTCTCTTGTTGATTTTCTCGGATCATATCTTTACGCTTGCAAGAAGCTCCAGCCACAGTAAGCAATAAGGATATCATGCCAAAGAAATCACTAGAGTCATCATTCTTTTTAGCTACGGCAACAATGACTAGTTGTAGCTGATGAGCAAAGCAATGTATATAATATGCAGAGCTATTCTCTCTCAATATTAAAGCCCTTAATCCATTGAACTCGCCTCTCATGTTGCTGGTTCCATCATAACCTTGTCCTCTAACTTATTTTATGTTTAATCCATACTTAACAAACAACTTATCAATGTTAGATTTGAGACATGCAGCAGATGTCTCTTGCACATGAACAACAGCAATAAGTCTCTCCTTTATTACCCCAAGCTTGTCAACATATCGCAAAACCACTGCCATTTGTTCCTTGCCAGAAACATCAGCTGACTCGTCAACTAATAAGCAAAACACATCCCCATCAATTTCTTCAATGATAGATTTTGCTATGATCTGCCAAAAAGTGATAGTTAGTACTTAGTTCATATTTATGGACAATGGAAGATAACATAATTATTTTTGGGAGCCTTACCGCAGCAAAACAATTTGCGATATCCCTTTGGATTTCTGGAGCGATCATCTTATTATTTTTTGGAGCCTTACTTACAAACTTTTTTACTTTGTCATTTTCCTCTGCCAAAAGCTGTACTAACTCTTTAAATTTTTTCTTATTTGTAGACTCATCTGATTCATCATGACCACGAAAAGCCAAACCTTGATGTAGCAAGTACCGGACAGCTTTAATAGATGTCTTTAACCTGATCAGATGCTTCTCTTTAGTGACATCGGTCTGCTTGTCAAAAAAAAATTACCAATACCTTGTCCAGGCCTCAACAAATTGTCACATGTCTTAACAGCCGTGTTATGAAAGCTGTCACATTTACTGCCTACATGATCTCGAAGCCTATCGGATTTTTTCCAGCTATCCCAACCATCTATTGCAAATGCATCATTCCCACCTTGGCGCTCGTTACAATCTCTGAACAAGTAGCAATATAAACAGAAACACTTATCCACTTTCTCACTATACTCCAGCCCATATGTAGTGAACCATTCAGCTTTGACACCGACGGGGATGACCCGCTATGATCGTTTGTGGAAATTTAAAACCAGGTGGTGGTCTACAAGGACCTCTAGTTAAACACTTTCGCCTTATGTCATCTTGTAAATTCTGGTCAATATAATCTGATATTCTTTTTCTATCTGCTGGATCATATGGAAGCTCCTCAAAATTTACCTCCTGCCGTGAAACTCGTGATGAACGATTAACATTAACTGCTTGAAGATTGGTATTTGATGGATTGCCATCTCTCCTTGAAATTCCTGCTTCAGGTTCAGGACTGTCATTATCAGTGGTTGGCGGTATTTTCCTTTTCAAGAATCGTTCCAACATGCTTTGTTTCCCTGTCAAATTAGATAGCATAATTAAACATTAAAGTGTATACTGAACAAATGAATGTGCAAGCAGTCAACCATAATAACAAAAATATCACAACTTTTCTTACTTGACATTTTGCTTGAATAAGCTCTCTACTGATCTTGGAAAGAAAGTCACACACTTGACACTTGTACTACTAATCTGCTTGGCTCTGGTTATACATCAATAAAAATAAATAACCTAATTAATGAATCAGTAACAAACTAACAATAAACATTAAACATGCCCATGATGATCAATCATTCAATCTGATAAATTATAAATCAATTAGACTCACAAACGTCAATTGCACATCCTGCATTGCATATTACTTGAGCTGCCTCCATGCCTGCTAGCGCCCTAGCGAGTTGCAACCTTGCAGAACGCTGCAGCCGGCCAGCCGCCGGCGCCAGGCAGCAGAATTCGGTGAACTGGTGAAGCCTGAAGGTGAAGGTGAAGGTGAAGGCTTGAGGTTGAGGGCGAGACCGCGAGACGCCGAGACCGAGATACGGCGAGTCGCAGAAGCGTCGAAGTCGTCGCCCTCCAGAAGATGAATCGTCGCGTTTCCTTGCAGTGGTCTCCGAGAGACTTTTGCCTTTTGGGCTACTGCATCCAGTCATACATCCGCGGTTTGGGCCTTTTTAAGCCTTACACGTTGGTTTATCTCTTTGCCTCTTTGGTATTGGGCTGTTGAACTATGGGCTGCCGGGGTCTTTTATTTTTTTCGCTGGGGTCTTCAGCGGTAAAAAAAAGAAGATACCGAGAGCTACCGAGAAGTCGTCGGGATCGGCTAACCCCGGTCGTTCCACGTAGCTTCGCCCCTGCCCTATATGGCATATGCACATTGGCCTTCTTTTTAATACAATGATGCATAGCTCTTCTGCGTATTCGATAAAAAGTACCTCAAAAGTTCAAGATTTGGGAAACCTAAAGATTAAACATCATTATCAGATCATATATATCTAAGGCTTTCATATATACACCTTGTTGGATCGGACTTGAGAGTTGTCTTGACTCTTGAGCCAACTCATTCCAAATTAGTATACATAGCACATTCACACTGCCCTCCTAACATTGTACGGAGCAGACATCACAAGGTATCGGTGTTTCTTTCATATGGCTTCCACTCGTTGTCTGGATTACGTGTATAGTCATTTTAACCATACAAGTTTCAATATGATCAATAGTTCACTTCATCGTTTTCATGTGGGGACTAGAGGTTACCTTTTTATAGCAAGTTTATTGGCCCAGGTAACTTATTTGCAATTTTCGATCAACTCTGAAATATTTTATTAATTTAATTGCAGTTTTGATGATTTACCGTAGAAAATTTTTTTAAATGCACAAATAGCCTCAAAAGTTCATAATATTTGGTGGAGGAGCAATATATGCCCACGTAGCTTCCTCAAAAAAAGTTTGGATAAAAAACTCGGTGTTTATTTCATACCGATGTTTATACACAAACGTTGCACAAAATAAAATTTTGAACAAGTTTTGTATTTTGAGTTCCCCTCAAATCTGTTGTTTATATCTTCAAAATTTAAATTTCAATCTGTCTTAAAAGTTTGGTCAAACCACACTAACTAGGATGCTAGTGGGACCCACATGACAGGTGGTCATCCTACTTAAAAACACTTGTGACAAACAACAATGTCATAAACTCATTGATCCAGGTTACGACAAATTGTTTTCGTTACTAAGTAATATAACATTCGTCACAAATCTAGTATTGGGTTGGTTTGTGACGAATTTAGTGACGAACGTTTTATTTTCGTCACTAAATCATGGCTCAGTCTAAAAAACGTCATAAACAGAGCGATATAATGACAAATTGCTCTATTGTCACAAAGCATTCGTCATAGAAGATCAAATATCTTGTAACGAGATCCAATTATTTGAAATTATCAATTGTGTGTTGTGACATGTGGGCCACACGAATGCGTGAAGTAATTAAGGTGGTGCTGATATATGAACCATGGTGGCCATCCAATTTCGTCCGCGCGTGAGTTGTCCGGTTTCGCAAAGTTTCATATTTAATTAAGAAAATATGGTTTTTCAGTTGATTTGGGTGATATGTATTCTACCCGACTAGAGTACATGCGTTATATAGACTTTTTTTTTTTCTAAATATAATTGTATACACCTCACCATTCCACGCCAAAAATTCAACGCTGCATCGACACTCTTCACTCTCCGTGCATCACCAGCATATATGTCCTGATGTTTTGCCTCATGCATGCGTACGCACAAAAGGCTAAACACGATGGGTCGAGAGGTAAAAACACGCAAGCAAGCGTGTTACTTCGCATGGAATGACTCCGATTCTAGTTCGGCCCGGAATTGAATCCTACTACTATTATTTATAGCAGCAGAAGAAGCGCCTACGTTCAGGCAGGGAGAGAACATAACAGAGTAGACCGACCGACGAACAGAACAGAGTACACATTCTATCGCCAGGCGAACTGAGGACGTAGGTGAGTGATGGAGATGGAGGCCCCCCGGTGGCTTCCAGGCGACGACTCCTCCGAAACGCCGACATTCTTCGTCCGGCCCTCGATGGCACACAGAGTTGATGGCGATTTCGAACGCTACATGGGCGCAGGCCTAACCTCAGTGACGGACTGCTGCAATGGCCTCGTCCTGCAATGTCTCTGTGGTCAACCTGGCGACAAGACGGTGGATTCGCTTACCTTGTCTTCGATCCCACATGTGTACTCGCGCTGAAAGCTCCTAAACACCTGTCAGAATGGCTACCACCTGTGTACATGATGTGTGTCTACTCATCTACCACAGGGAGGTGGGAAGAAAGGCCATTTGTCCGTGAAGGACCCATAAAAATTGTTGACAGTGTATGGTCATGGCAACCTGATGGATCCCCTCATGCTGCCTATTGGAACGCGTTCTGGGGTGATTTCATTTTGCGGTACGTAGCCACTTGTTTCTGTGTCTCTCTTCCTATATTTTTTTAATTAATCTATAATAAAGTAGCTCGTAGTATGGTTTACTAACTTATTGTTTTGAATGACTTTATTGTAATTGCAGAATAAGCTTGTCTGATAATAAGTATCAAGTAATTAATTCGCCGTCAGCTTATATGTATGAAAGCAACCACTACCAATGTCATCTTGGGAAGTCAAAGAACGGGGTGCGTCTTGCAGTTGTTGATAATGTGCAGCATCGACTCCAAGTTTGGTTCCTTGATGAATCTGGAGACAAGACGGAGTGGTTATTCAAGCGTGGCACCAACTCCCCGTTCATCCGTGACACAACTGACAGACCCTGGGTTGTACAAGGCGTTACCTCAGTGCAGGAGGAGGACTTGGATTGGGATCCCGATGAAGAAAACGCCGTTGACGTTGATCGTGAAAAGGGCCAACGATGCTCCTCCAAGTATCTTGAACTATTGGGATTCCATCCCTACAGAGAGATTGTCTTCTTTCTATGGTCATGTTCAATCGTCGTCGCATATTATTTCAATACCTCAAAGGTTCAAGATTTAGGAAAGCTAATCATTAGGCATCATTATCAGATCATATCTGAGGCTTTCATATATACGCCTTGTTAGACTGGAGAGTTGTCTTGAACAAATTCATTTCCAAACTTGTACATAGAGAACATCAATTGTGCGTTGCAACATGTGGGCCACACGAACATCTTATCTTACTATTACTAATTGGAGGTTCTAAAAATTGCACCAATTTCAAAGCGCGCTAGGAAAAATAAATAAATCTTAGAAATTCTCACAATAATCAGAAACATCCGACCATCAATTATCAGATTGGAATATTAATAGCCATTAGATCTGCTTTCTAAGTAATTACCCATCCCTGCCATTATGAAAGGTCTTGAGTTCAACTCTCAATAAAAGCAAATATCCTTTTTTTCATTATATATATTTTCTAAGTAATTAGCCACCTCTGCCATTATGAAAGATCTTGAGTTCAATTCTCAACGAAAGCAAATATCTTCTTCTTTTTTTGATTTTTCTCATTTTTAAATTTACCTTCAGTTTTTGTCTTTTTTTCCATTAAAGATGCTAGAAATCTTTCCATAAAACGGATATTTTGTAGACTCTTTTTGAAATTTTCATGTCAATTCTCACAAGATGCGCTAGAAAAAAATAAAATCATACAAATTCTCACAATAATAAAAAATACCATATCATCAATTGACAGGTTGGAATCTTAACAGCCATTAGATCTGTTTTCTAATTAAGTAATCATCCACCTTTGCCATTATCAAAATAATATTAAATAATCCCTAAAACTACATATTAATTACCCACTCTGCCAATATAAAAGAAAATATGAAATAACACCCTAAATTTATATCTAATTGCTCACATTTGCTATTTTGATAGGATAATACCAAATATCCCCTTTAATTTATATTTGAATTGTTCACCTTAGTTATTATGACCGTTAATATGATGAAAGTAACTCTTCAAAATTATATTAAAATCATCTATTTTTTGCAATCGATCAAAGATTATCTAAATCAATTAAACGTATATATAAAATAGCAAGATATGCTATTATAAAAACCTAAGTATAAAAATATATCTATATATGTTGTACGGTTACGCATAATACATTTAAAACTCTAACCCGTATGAAAGCACGGGTTGATTGACTAATGTAAACTAATTAAAGTGGTGTTGACATGTGAGATTGTGAGCCACAGCGGCAAAACCACCATCGAAAACCGTCTAGGGGTGAATTCTCTGGTTCCGCAAAGTTCCATATTTAGTTAAGAAATCTTCTAGTTTCTCGAGTAATATATATTCTTGAGTCTGTCTATGGCTCTTTCGAGTGTTTCTGTGCACGTGTCACTCGGTTGTTGGACCTCTTCTAAACACTCGATTTTCTTGCGTTTCCTGATTCGAGTGCTCCGTGCTATTCCATCACACGAAAATCAATGACCCCACAAATCACATCAAACGGTCCATATCAGATTATTCAATCCATCGCATTCAAAAAAAAATAAAAAACAAAAAATAGGTATTGGTAGGAGAGTAAACCTACACTGTAATTACAATAATAAAACACTGTAAGCATAATGGTGACACACTGTTAAATTAGCGTTTGTATAATATTGACTGTAATTACGGTAGTGATACACTGTAATTTGGTGGTGGCACACTGTAATTACGGCGATGGCATACTGTAATTACGTTGGAACACGATGTAATTATAGTGGTGACGCATTATAATTGAACACACTGTAATTATATTGCTAAATACACTGTAAATACGTTATAATTACGTTGTATTTGTGGCATCGGATGACATAGGACCTGGAGTCTTCAAACTGAAAACTTGAAATGATGTAATTTTCAAAAGAAAATTGAAATAGTACACGATGTACACTATACCCCTCGCATCAGCCACCCTGCACCTGTCCTGTCTGCCCGTTCACTGCACCCACGCAGCCACGCTGCACCTGTGCAGGCCTGCACGCTGCACGTCGGAGTCCTGCTCACCCGTCCACTGCACTCCCTCGGCCTCCACAACAGGACACATGGACGGTCCACAAATCGCGTGACGAAAGTTGACAAAACAACCGGTTAACCATTAGCTTTTCAACGCAAGGCTGTCTCGACACTCTTCACTCCGTGCATCGCCAGCTTATATATATGTCCTGGTGCTTTGACTCATGCATGCGTACGCACAAAAGGCTAAACACGATATACGGATCGAGAGGTAAAACACGTACGCAAGCGCGCGCGTTATTACTTTGCATGGAATGACGCCGAGTCGATGCTAACCAAGCGACCACAGTCCACTGTTACCTCTATGTGGTATCGATGGCTACATGTTCATGGTTAATTCCTAGATCATCCATTTTAATTTCTTATTCATGTACGGCGGCCCGCCGGGTCAGTACGTGATTGGATTATTAGGCGATATTGTAGCATATCCTCTTGAACTCCTCGAGGTGGCCCTCGAAGAGCGACACGTAGGCCTCGATGCCGCCGTCGCCGAGGAAGGAGGGCAGCAGGAACAGGGTGCCCTCCATGGGCAGGTACGACGGCATGAAGTAGAAGGGGCAGCCGCCGCCGAAGTCCAGGTCGTAGAAGTTGATCCCCAGCCAGCTGTCCACCTCCACGTCCGGGCACAGCACCACCTGCGACTCGTCGGCGGTGGTCGCCAGTCCCTCCGCCTCCACGGCGCCCGAGGCGGCGAAGTCGACGAACGAACGGAAGTAGGCGTCGTCCACGCGCGACACGGCGCGGTGGATCAGGTCGGCGGCGTGCTGGACGGGCCGCGACACCAGGTCGCCGGCGTCGGACCGCGGGAACGCCCACAGGACCATGTTGCCGAAGTACTCGCGCGGCACGGGGGGCCGCATGCGCGCCCGCCCGTTCACGGAGATGCGGAGCTTGGTGGTCTCGCCGGCGCGCAGCCCCCGCGCCGCGGTGACCGCGCGCCACAGGTGGCCCACCAGGCTCTCGAAGGTGCTGTACCCGCGCCGCTGCGCCGTCGGCGTCGGCGGGAGGCCCGCCGACGACGAGACCCGTGCCTTGAGCCGCGCCACGAACTCCTTGGTGAAGAGCACCTTGTGGACCTTGATCTTGTCGTGAGCCACGCCGCCGATGATGTCGTCGTCCTCCTCCTCCTCGCCCTCGCCACGCTTCTTGGCGGGCGGCAGGTGGTACTCCGTGTCGCGGTGCGGGAACTGGACGAGAGGCTGGTCGCGCGGCTGGAACCGTGTGGCGCGGTCGCGGACGGGGAGCGGCTCCACGGGCAGCAGCCGCGACGCGAGCCCCCACGCCACGAGGAAGTTGCCCGTGGCCTGGCCGTCGGCGACGTGGTGGTGCGCGGTGAAGCCGACCACCAGCGACCCGCACGCGAACCGCGTGAGCTGCACCTGCACCAGCTCCTCGATGGGGCCGTCGATGCTGGGGTGCAGCCGCAGCAGCTCCGGCGACGGCTTGAACGGCATCGACCGCGCCAGCGGCGCGTCCACGGTGGCCTCCACGAACCGGGCGCCGCCGTCGTTGAGCAGCACGGCCGGCCGGCCGTCGGGCCCGTGGCCGAGCCGGCCCGCCCAGTCCCGGTACACGGCCAGCGCCCTGGCCAGCCCCTGCTCCAGCGCCGCGTTCGGTGGGTTGGGCGGCCGGAACGCGTAGATGACGGCAATGTGCACGTCGTATGTCACCTTGTCGAACACGTTCAGCGGCACGCTCTCGTCGGTGCTCGGCGCCACGCCGGCGTCGTCGTACGCCGGCTTCACGGTCTTGGAGCTCGTGATCTTGACCTTCATGGTGAACTAGCTATGTGCATGCACGTACAAATTGAACTAGCTACCTGTTAGCTGCTGCTCCTACTTGAGGTGCTCTGCTGTGAGTGGGATGAGTAGTAGCTGTGCTTTTGTTTTGGTTTTATCTCCTGGGCTCTGGGTTTCTAGCCCTCTGATGTTTGTTGGCTAATGCTGCGACCAACGCAGCGTATATGTAGGTGTACAACATCTATGCAAGCTTCGACGACGCCGTCATGGACGGATATGTGAAATCGTAAAGTTGACACGAGCATAGCAGAGGCAGGCAGGGAGATTGCGTCGGAAGGCTTGGACTGGTCCAGGCGCACTCGGACCTGCATCTTGGCCTCTTGGGCGGCGTCTCTATCTTTAATAAAAAAATCAAATTATCTCTGCTGAGCTCTAGTGCATGCATGAAATTGCATGATTGCCTCTTAGACACATGCCATGGCCTTGAAATGTTTTTTGATGAGAAACAATTTAGATGCATATTTAGGTGTTCCTTTAGATTTTTTAATAATATCATAATTGAGCAATTTAGTGGAAATTTGGGGGTGTTAATTAATTAAATGAAGATTAGATGTTCTTTTGTATCATTTTCCAAATGGTAGCTAGAGGCAGGTAATTTAGATGGAGATTAAGAGGATTATTGTAGGTTTATTTTTATTTAATTATAATGACAGAGGTGGGTAATATATATATATAGATAAGGGTTACTTTAAGTCTTTTCGTAAATCATAATGGTGTGATGGATAGTTTTAAGAAAATAGTATAATAAATCTAATGGTAATTATTGTCAGTTATGATTAGATTGAGTCCACCTAATTGATGCGCATATGTTTATGTTCTTTTGCAAAAAAAATTATAGGATTTATCTTATGACAAACAAAGAATGATGGATAAACTACACAAGAATCCTTGCTTAGAGCTACAAGCTCTACCAAACCTCAGGCAGGGACGTGATCAAGTGATATATGATTGTAGCTCATTCATAATAAGTTACCAGAAGGGTGCATCACGTGTTGCTACGGAGATTAGGACGGAATGAGCTAACTAAAAGCAGTTAATTTTTATAAAGTGACAGACTATTTTAATACTCCCTCTAGTTTTAAATATGTATAAGTCGTGGTTGATTTTCTTCACAACTTCAATCGTTCGTCGTATTCAAAAAATTTTTGTGTAAACATATAAGAAAACAAATCATGCTCAAACTCTACACAGTGATAAAACAAACTACAACAAAATAAATAATAACTTATAATTTTTTTGAATAAGATGAATGATCAAAGTTCTTTGTGTTGGTAACAGCATATATACACATAGCTTGGTTCACTTTTTTGTTATTCCTTGAACTTTTTCTTAATTGAAAAGGGCTGGAGCACAGTAGTTGCAACTAAACTGAGCATGCGTGCCTTAAAGACTAGTAATTCTTTTCTTACGGATGCCACTTCGCCACTAGCCAGTGCTGTTTCTTTCATTTCATCTGCATACTTGCCCAGATGGTATATAGAGATCAGGACCTTCTAATAAGTTTTCCTTGAATTGGGAAGTTATTTTCACTCCGACCTCTGTATTTTACCTGATCTACACACAGGCAGTAGTTAACGCTTTTGTGAGGATTTAAATTATCACGCAAGTCGGCAAGTGTTGTATATCGATTGTGTTTATTGAGTATATACTTATACGGAGTATATATAAACAATCAAACAGAGGCCACATCAACATCACACAACGAAGTTCTCACCCCAGTAGGCACCTGTCAAGTGTGTGTTTATGTAGGATGTGGTGCAGGTTGCAGCATATACTAGGGGCGCTCTCTTCATTCCATAGCTGTTAGTCTGCACCGATCGAGAAAACTAGGTGTCCTGATTCAGACTTATTGGCCTGATCGATCGGATGCTGCTTAGAATATTTACCTGTATATATGTTCATGTCCCACCGATTAATAGTCTAGGTTCATCCAGCCGATTAGATTAAAAGGTTTTTTTTATAAGAAATTAGATTAAAAGGTTGGTATGTGTTTTGTGGATGAAATGGGAAGCAATTGAGAATGAAGTTGGTAGATATTAGAAAATGAAGTTGGTAGATATTTGAATAATACGCCCCTATCTGGTTTCTAATTTCGACCGGGGAAGAGATCTTATCACTGCTAATAATCATGTCATTTAGAAGTGTAGCTAGCTAGCTTATGTCGTACGTAGATCCACAACTTTTGGTCAAAGTGCCCTTATCAAATTTATTTGTGTCAAACGTGCACAATATGTTATCATTATTACCGGTTAGCGTATTTGTCAAACAATGATGTGCTCTCTAATGTGATATATTATCAGCAAAGACAGGCAGACTGGACGATATAAAGTACTGCCACGGCTAATTAAGGAGACAAAATTATAACAATAGCATAACACATGGTATATTTAAAAAAAAATGGTTGCATTTGCATTGGCATGCATGTAAACTTCACATTCATGTTCAAGAAAAGAAGTTGGCTGATAGCCGTATATATTAAGTAATCACTAATCAGTATGAGAGCAAATAGAGGGGGACGGCCTTTTACGTCACGTATTGAATAAGTGTATATACAGAGAATAATTGCCATAAAAATATAATGCTCGGTCAATCTCAAAATCTATCAGTTTAATCTCTCGAGAGTACTTATAGCAGTGAGTATATACGCGCATTTCTGATCTGAGCGTCTGTAATGTATTTTTCTCTTGCTATGATTTTGGTCAAAGCGTAATTACAATCTAGATTCACATGATGTATAATGCAAGTAGTACTTGTTAGAAAATCAAGCACTTTAATAATGAAAACAATCTATAAAATAGAAACTATATGAACAAAAGATAAACCACAAATAGCAAACAAAAACATGTCTATAACTATATATCAGACTAAATCTATTCCAAACACATAAAAACCAAGTGTCTGAATGATAAAAATATTTAGACACATTGTTCTCTCCACACGTCAACATCGGGATAGAGAAGTCTGAGGTCGAGCGGCACCGAGGAATGGAGAGCTCGCTTGCCAAAACCCTAGTTGATAGATTTTCAAGGGATTGAACATGAATGGGCTCAGGACAACCTTGCACAAAAGGAAAGAAAACTAACTCACTCACGACCTCCAGGATATGATCAATTCAGCTCCTATTACTTGATGCGTAAGATAAGGTTGGATTTAATTGTGGGATTTGGCAAAGGCAAGATGAAATTATCACCGGTCACAGTGACACTGATATTTATATGAAAAAACACGCAAACTCTAGTTCCTCTCTCTCATGCTTCCACTCAAGGAATGAGAAGAGTCAAGTTATTTAATATTTGACCCCTTCCATCATCTCTCGTGCTTGCCATGCGGAACTAAACTTCACCATACCCCTTATGCATGGATGGACCTTTTAGATTTATTTTGAATTTTTAAAGCAAATAGATCTCGGCACATAAGCTCCAACATTGCTCTCTATGTTTACATATGTACGGCAGTTCAATTTTTTTCACAATGCATATATAATTTGCCTTTTTTAAAATTTTTCATAAGTTATTACTTATTTTATTGTGATTTATTTATTTTTCTAATAAAGTTTTACTATGACTCGTGTTTTACATGTTTAATTTTTTAATAGGATGAATGAACAAAATAGTGATAAAGATCATCTTACTACTTTGGAGGTGTTATTGAATGGACCAACGGATGCACAATTTTTATGTACTTAGAACATCGTAAAATTCATCAAAACTATATAATTTCTTATTTAAATTTACTTTTAGTAGATACGTGAGGTATATCCTACAGCGCAATGAACTATTCTTGCCAATCATTGGAGATATCTCACAATAGGGCCAGTTATGTACGATTTGACCAACGTTTTTCATAATTAGTAAGATACAATGACAAGTGGAGTTAGAAATAGATTGGGCACCTGTTACCTGTATCCATAACTATCCACAAATTTCCTAACCACAGGAACAGTTATATTCGCAGATATGTCTGCACCAATCTGTTTTTTTATTTCGAGCTTGACATTTTGCTGTGTATCCTATACATATACAATGTCACAGCTTGTATACAAATTCTTTGACTTGATTAATTCGTTGTTAGAAAATATCCAAAGTAAAAACATATATATTCTTTGACTGAATAATTACTACTGAGAATGTAAATATATCTTACGCAAACAGAAGAAATTAAGATTAAAAAATATACACGAATGGAGTCTCAATGGCAAACAGCAGTTAACGAACCCAATCAATTTTGAAGAGAAATGTACGTATAAGTATCTCAACGTTTTGAGGTTGTTCGAAATTCTCATCACATTATGGGAAGTTACAAAATGTTTCGTGATTCTCCATGTTCGTTATCTGGGGTCGGGAACAACTGGAGCAGAATTAGGACATGCGCATGCAAGCAACAGATTATTTGAGGCCGGCTTGATTACAAGCTTGTTTGCATATAGGACTCAGAGCCTCTTGCTTGAGTGATGACGTATGTGCATGTGTCAAATTTGGCTTGGTTAAACCAACCATACATCTAATATACACGGGCATCCATATATATAAATAAATTATCAGATTGAGATCGAGAACAACATTGATGTTTTTGGACATATATAGTTCCGGTAGAAGTAGAATCATCTCTACCGAAATGCTGCATTACTGTGATAAATTTGTATGAGAGGTATGTGTGCGATATTGTCAAGTGACTACGAATAGAGCAGAGAGATCACTCACTGTGCCCATGATTGAAGCCTGATACATGCTCTGTTCTTAAATAAATATTTGTTACGGTTGAGTTTTTTTCATAACGTTAGCGATTCGTCTTATTTAAAATCTTTTACAAATATATAAAAGTCATACTGAAACTACCTTTATTGATTAAATAAATCTCAACAACATTAATTATAATGAGGGAAAATTTTTGATAAGACAAATGCTAAAAGTTGAGAACGGACAGAGCAGTATAAGTCCACCGAATATCGATACTAGTTGCTGCTCCACTAGCGCATATACGTTGACCAGATTTTGTAAGTTTTGGTAAGATTCCACTCTTTGTGTCAGGACTGATACTGGTCCATTTCCTTCTGAACTTTCAGGCAATTCCCCAAGCTGAAATTGGACAGTAGTTAAGCAGCCAAACTGCGCCGACATGGCGACATTGTTGTATGTTTTGTGGCCAGGAGGTGATCGAGGATTTAGGCTACGAGGATTCGAGGTGGTTCAGTGCATCTGACAGCAACAGGAGGAATTCAATCAAATCGAAGTCAAACCTCTGCAAAGTATTGCAGTACCATATATCGCCATCGTCATCATCCAGCAACTAAAACATGCATGTTCTATGTCATTCATCTTTACCTTAATTGCTTCCTTGCTAGGGCTAGGCTCCTAGCACAAACGAATTAAAGATTCTTTAACCGTGTCTTGTCACAAATTAACCATATTCAATACAGTTCTTGGCTTTACTCCATCTTCATAAGGTCAATTCTTTAGATGATGATGTACTTCGGGCCAATGCATGAAGCCACTACTGCATCGGCAGGGTGAGTTGTAGTATGACTCAAAACTGAAAGGAAGAACTGGAAGAATTGGACGAAAGATTCTAGAGTGAAAGTCAAATGATTCGAACAAGCAAAAGGTGAATAAAGGCGTTATTAATTTTTGAGTACCTGCAGATGGAAAGGCCTATAGGCCTATATGGTAGTATCCCTGGTCTAATATTTTCGCCGGTTCAATATGAGTATATTCAGTTTGTTGAATAGACTGGAAGTTCATGGTACCTGTCACGGGATGATCATATATAAGTATAGTCCCTCTGTTTTTTTATTCGTTGTATTATTTTAGTTAAAAATGATTAGCAGACGATAAATATTAGAAAACAGAGATAGCATATTGATAAATAGATGTGTCGTCGCAGCGAATGTCCAGTCGTTTCATGACTTGAACAGTTTGATTTATTTTTTTGGAGGGGGGTAGAACAGTTTGATAAAAGGCCATACTGTAGCGGTGTCTTTGCGTTTACCATACTGTAGCATGTGGCCCATATTGATAAAAGCCCAAAAAACCTTGAGTCATTCGAGCCCAAAAAAGTTGTAGAGGAATCCAATTAGGCGGGGCTGACTGCGGTGCACAGCCATCTACGACATGATACCATGTGATCATCCTCAAGCTTTGCATGACTACAATAGTCACACCGTTCATCTTCTTCATCTAAAAGAAGGTAATCTATAAATACAGAACATTTTATCTTCTTAAGCCAGTGATGTGACTGGAACGCATCTTGTTACACCGTCGAAGCTTTCCCTTTCTTTTTTTTCTAGAACATTTTGATGGAACATTTTTTTACTTTTGTTGAACATATAGTTGTTCTATCGAAGATTTTTTTTCCCACAATGGATGGCTAAGAGAAAAATATATCCTATTAAAAAAACATCCACTTAGAGCGAAAAAATGAAAAAAATGCTCAGTTAGCTATTTTTTGCAATGAATAACAAATTAAAAACACCTTCTGAAAATTTGTTTTACACGTCCACGAAAACTTTCTAAACATGTCTTCTATTCAAAGAAAAAGGGGAAAAGGTATTTACTCATCAATGCTCACTTTTCTTTACATCAATATATAGAAGAGACATTTCCTCCCCAAAGTAATAAGAATTTCGAGACATCTGATCACTGCTCAACGTTCGAGATTCATCCGCACCACATATAAAAGATCCACAAACCCTAGCCCCTCCCAACCTTCCCCCCTAGGCGCCGCCACCTCCGCAACCGGCTTGACCCATTCCAACTCACGCTTCACCTACCGCGCCGACGTAGCCCTCTCTATATAACCCTAGTAATGGTTGCCTTATCTTTTTCCACAAACGAGACGACATCGCTTCCTCCGCCGCTCCTCTCCTCGGCTCCAACACCGCCATCGGTAAGCAGGACTGCAAGCGCATCGACCTCTTGCATCACAAATGCCATTGACGGTTCTCGCCGGGCTAACATGTACATCTTTTGCGGTTTGTAGGAAGAGGGTTGGATCCAGAACCAAAGCCTAGGCCCCAGCCAGATCCAAGCTCCTCCTCCTCAAGCGTACATCGCAAGGTAATACAATTTTCATGGTTTGCGCGTGTTAGGGTGCATTTGATTGAAGGGTTTTGACGCAGCGCGGCGCTGACGCCGAATAGCTAGCTGCGCGTGGCTTGTGTGCCGCGCCGCAACGGCAGAAAGAACGCAGAAACGAACGGTGCCGTAGTAACCGAGAGCAAAGCACTGCCGATCCAAGCACGATTCAGCACCATGCGTGTTCTCTGAATGTTCGCATCGCACGCATAGGTCAGGAGTCCCCTCACAATGTTTTCGTGGCGGCCGGTATACACAGAGATCTCGTAGTTACAGAATACAGATCGACGCCCAAATCGCGATTTGAGAGATCGTTCGGAGCTCGGCATCATGAGGCATGTGCCTCGTAAATCCCCCTTGCCCGTGCACGCGCCGCCCGAGCCCGGCCGGAGATCTCCCCGCCGCCTAGATCGGTGACCGTGCGGTTACCATTTTCACCGGAGACAGTTCCTTGATAGTACGCTGACAACCGGGCCCGCTACAACCGGGCGGCGACCAGCCGGCGGGTCGCCTTCTGCCGAGTGCAAAAAGGTTGCAGGCGCGGGACGTGTGATCGGTGTGGACTGTGGCCTCGGGGATCACAAATCCGCTCGTCGCTGACCCGCGGGGCCAACCAGTCGTGTGGCCCATGTGTCAGTCTGGGAAACCCAGGCCGTGCGTGTCACTTGGAATTCGCTTCCCATCCGCGGCAGCCCGCGAGCCGCAACCCCTTCCAAAACCGGCCCGGATCCGGATTCGGTGCCTTTGCTTGAGGAAGGCACAACGGATCTTACCTTCTGCATCTACCCTCCAACAAAGGCAGCCTCTCTCTACATCTCACTGACGCGCAGGCCCCACAGTCATCTTCTACCTCAGGATGGTCCCCGCGCGAAGCTCCACCACCGGCAAATGGCGCAGGCGGCCTCCCCACGCGCACGACGGCCGCCGCGGCCACACCTCCCCAAGCGCACGACGGCCGCCGCGGGTCCCGCACGCCGGCGCCCCCTCGCCGCCGCGCTCGCGTTCCCTCACCTCCCCACGCGCACGACGGCCGCACGCCGGCGCCCCCTCGCCGCGCCGCCGCCATCCGCGCGCCAGCCTCCCTCACCTCCCCACGCGCAAGACGGCGCCGGTCCCGCACGCCCGTGCCCCCTCGGCGCGCCGCTGCCGCCGCGCGCCCGTGCTCCCTCGCCGCGCCGCCGCGCGCCCGTGCTCCCTCGCCGTGCCGCCCTCGGCCCCGCGTGCGCGCTCCCTCGCTGTGCCGCTGCCGGCCGCGCGCGCCCGCGCTCCCTCACCTCTCCACGCGCACGACGGCCGCCGCCGGTCCCGCACGCCCGCGCCCCCTCGCCGCGCTGCCGCTGCGTGCCCGTGCTCCCTCGCCGCGCCGCCGCCAGCCACGCGCGCTCGCGCTCCCTCCCCACGCGCGCGAAGTCTTTTTTCCTTCACATCATTGGATCGCTGATGGATGGCAGATACGAAGAGGCAAGGTACATGGTGCCTTACCCGCTAAGGCACTCAATCTGGCCCACCCCGGCACACCCCCCCCCCCCCCCCCCCCCACCGGCATCGCCGTCGTGGTGCCTTACCCGCTAAGGCACCCAACCTGGATCCCCCCACTTAACCCGCCGTCGTCCGCGAACTTCTCTGAAACCGGTTGGGCGCCTTGTGTGCTGCTGCGCTTGTTTGTAGGGCCTGCGCCATGTCCACTCGCGGCGGGGTCGGCGGGCGGCGAGGAGGCAGGGCCGACCAAGGAGTGGGCCGCGGAGGCGGAGGTCGCGGCGGCCGGGGCGCCGCGGACCTCGGAGCCCCACGCGGAGGGGTTGGCCGTGGTGCCGATCGCGCTCCTCCACCAGGCGCCACCCAGAGAGGTGGCCATGCCCAGGCGCCGCAGCCGGCGGCCCCAGGCGCCATCCAGAGAGGTGGCCATGTCCAGGGCCCGCAGCCCGCGGCCCCAGGTGCCACCCAGAGAGGTCGCCATGTCCAGGGCCCGCAGCCGGCGGCCGCGCCCGGGCGTGGCGGCTACTCTCGACCGCCGCCTCAGGGGCGCGGGCAGCAGCAGGTGACAGAGCCGGCGCCGGTGCCGACGGGGCCGACTCCGGTGGAGGTTGAGGCGCTCAGGCGCCAGATGGAGAGGAAGATGGTGGTGACCGATCAGGCACAGGCGGCGCCGCGCCAGGGATCGTCGTCGTCGCAGGCGCCAGTTCAGGCGCCCGCGGCGGCGGCGCGCCTGTTGATGCAAGGGAAGGCGGCTCAGGTGGCGCCTGCGCGACCGGAGATGATGCCAGCGAAGGCGGCTCAGGCGGCACCGGCGGGTCCTGCAGCGAGCTCATCATCGGCGTCCGCTGCGGCTGCAGGTACGCTGCCCCCGGCGTCGAGCAGGGCTCTGGCGTTAACCCCGCGGCCGGGGTACGGGACGGTCGGGCGCAGGTGCAAGGTGCGCGCCAACCACGTACAAGTCCAGCTCCAAGACAAGGACATCTACCACTACGATGTATGTTACATGCATATTCTTCAGCCCTGCAACAAAATTCATATACGGTGTTTCAGACACTCCTGTTTTTTTAAGAAAACTACAGTCTACAGTGTGATGTATAATCGTCTTTGCATGTATGCAACATGTGTTGTACACAACAGGTGGTGATCACTCCGGAAACGACCTCACGGGCAAGAAACAGATGGGTCATCAACGAGCTCGTTAGCTTTCACAGGCAACACTTGGACGGGCGGCGCCCTGTGTATGATGGAAGGAAGAGCCTGTTCACCGCAGGCCGTCTGCCCTTCACTTCCAAAGAGTTTGTTCTCAGGCTAACAAACCCTGAGAGGGCAAGCCAGGGGTACGCACGGTGTTTCAGACACTTTCAGTACCTGACCATATTAGCACGCAAGTTTGTCTGTCTTCCATTGCTATTATTATGTGTCCTAACTAATCCTTTAATTTGTCGTCCTGATGCAGTGAGAAAGAGTACAGGGTGGTCATCAAGGACGCTACGCAAATAGATATGTACAGCCTTAAAATGTTCTTGGCTGGTAGGAGCAGGGAGCTGCCACAGGACACGGTCCAGGCTCTTGATATCGCTCTGAGAGAAACCCCAACTGCTAGGTAACGAGTCCCTCCACACACTCATGGATAATAATTCAAGCCTTAGGGCGTGTGGCTGGTCTACAATTCTCCGAGCCGATCGACATCATATTTTGCATCAAAATGGTGAAATTGTGTTTTTTTCCTTCGATTCCTGCCGCAGGCATACACCAATCTCAAGATCGTTTTTCTCAGCACAAGCATTTGGAATTGGTGGGCATCTCGGAAATGGTGTGGAGTGCTGGAGGGGTTACTACCAGAGTCTACGCCCTACCCAGATGGGGTTGTCCCTTAATATTGGTAGGGTTTGCTCCTGTCAAATGCCTTCTTTTTTTTGTGTATATACATGATGGTATTGCACACTGTTACATCTGGCTATCACTAGTAACAAACTTGCCATAAGTTGCTTTCAAAATGGGGTGGCTAACTAAGGATTAGTTAGGTGATTATGTAGCCTAAAGGAGTGTTATACCGAGGTAGAGATGATTGGTGTACCTGTTTAATTAATTAGTTAAGGGGTTGATTTGCACCAACTAAAACATAAAGGGTGGATATCACACTTATGCAATACTTAAAGGATGAAAAATACACTTTTTCCTAATAGGTATGATTTTTTCACTGAAGACATTTTCTTGTGATGATTGATCAAATCTATATTTCTTCTCTTCCAGATATTTCTGCGACTGCATTTTACAAGGCCCAACCCATTATAGACTTTGCAATTGACTATTTGAACTTGCATGACACTTCAAAGCGTTTGTCTGATCAGGATCGCATAAAAGTACGGACCATAATACCTTTATCATACCCTCACTTAGTTTTTTGTTTAATTTTTTTTCATTGTATCATGTTTTGTTGTTTTTCTTTTTGCGTCATATATAGCTGAAGAAAGCACTTAGGGGTGTCCGGATTGCAACCACGCATCAACATGGCATGTCCAGACGTTACAAGATTACAGGGCTAACTTCAGCTCCACTGAATGAATTGACGTATCTATCCTACTATATCTATAGCTCCTTGTGTTGCATCCATTTATGCAATCACATTATATTCTTAAATATTTTTGAACATGCATACAGGTTTGATCAAGATGGCACAAGGGTATTAGTTGTGCAGTACTTCAAACGGCAATATAATTACTCTTTAAAATACACTCAGTGGCCATGTCTTCAGGCTGGAAATGGTAGCAAGCAGATTTATTTACCTATGGAGGTTGCACTTTTATGCTTCTTGACTTTGTCACTTCAGTCACTTATACCTTTTCAGGACAGCCATATATAATATATTTCTCAACCTCCTGCTACATATATGATATTTCTGACCTATTTACATGTTTTTGTAATGTTCATACTTGTGCAGGTTTGCAGTATAGTTGAGGGACAACGCTACTCAAGTAAGCTGAATGACGAACAAGTCAGGAAGATCTTGAAGTTGGCCTGTGAGCGACCAGCAGACAGGGAGAAAAGAACTTTGCAGGTGACCATCGTCACTACTAAGTTTATATGTATCTTCACTCTGTATTTTCTGGTATATTACTTTATTTGTTCGCATTATTTGTTTTTATTTCATAAATTGAATGTCTTGTGCATTCAGGTATTCCAAAAGAACGATTATGCCAATGATGAGTATGCAAAAGAATTTGGCATTAAAGTGGTGAACCAACTTGCCTTGGTTGATGCGCGAGTGCTCCCAGCTCCAAGGGTAAATGTGTTTCTTCTTTTGGAGTAGGGGAGAACATCATTTTGTTAGTTTCCATCTACTAATCATTGACCAATATTTTTTAGCTTAAATACCATGACTCTGGAAGAGAAAAAGTTTGTAACCCTTCCGTTGGCCAATGGAACATGATCAACAAGGTATCATGCTTTTGTTATTTGAAGTTCCATCTCTTCTCTCTTTCTTCACATTCTTTCGTCAAACATTCATGTTGCTCGGTTTGCTTGCTCATTTCGTTGGTAAATGTTTTGTACTCCCTGTTTTTGTCACCAAATGAAATAATTTTGTAATAGCTGCAATGTGTGTGTCTATTAGATTCCTATGATCTGTGTGAGTGTGTGTGTGTGTGTATCTTAGAATATTTGGTGAATTTTTCAGAGGATGGTTAATGGAGGATCTATAAAATACTGGGCATGTGTAACTTTCACCTCTCGTTTGAATCCAAATGATGCTGGGATGTTTTGTGAGGATCTTGCGAGCATGTGCAATAACATTGGCATGGTATGTTTCTCTCTCAATAAGGAACTTTTGCCTCTGATAAAAAAAATGTTGGTTAAAGTATTTTACTATTTTATTTGTAGCAAATGAATACCAGACCGTGTGTAGAAATTAAAAAAGCACACCGAGACCATTTAGAGGGCACAATCAGAGGTATCCATGCGAATTCTGCACAAGTGCTTGCTCAACAAGGTCTATCAGGGCAACAACTTCAGTTACTCATCATAATTTTGCCTGATATTAGTGGTTCTTATGGTAAGTTGTTTAAATGGATCTTTAAGATCACAATTCTTCGTCTTTTTTTTTTCAAATTGAAGTTCTAATTGTTGGCATGTTATCGGATATGTAGGAAGGATAAAACGACTTTGTGATACTGAGCTTGGTGTGATAACTCAGTGTTGTGCACCTAAGAATGTTTGCAAAGGAGGAAAGCAGTATCTTGAAAATCTTGCCCTAAAAATCAACGTTAAGGTAGGTTGAACCTTTTTAGGTGTTATATGCATCATCCACTTTATAATCAGGCTGAATGAATACTGATAGCGTTGCATTTTTCAATTAGGTTGGAGGGAGCAACACAGTGCTTGAAGATGCTTTGTACAGGAGGATACCACTTCTAACAGATTTGCCTACAATTGTCTTTGGGGCTGATGTTACCCACCCATCTCCAGGGGAGGGTTCATCTCCATCTATTGCAGCAGTATGGGTTCTCTCTCAGTTTCTGACATCCTTCTTAGTCTTACTCTTAGCTCACAATGCCATTGTTTTCTGTGGTTATAGAACCTTGCTCTTAATGTAGTCCATGTTTTTCTTTTCTTTTTTTCCTTTCTTTCAAGTATGTCTCATGCACATATCTTAGTATATATCATGTGCTTATGAAAGATTAACAACATTCCCAGATACTTGTTACTGGTTGTTTGGAACTTTTTTTTTTTTGAACACTGGTTCTTTGGAACTTCACTTTAAATATTGTATGTTGTTTGAATTTAAAGCTTTTCTAATTCATATCCATTTAGGTTGTCGCATCCATGGATTGGCCACAAGTTACGAAGTACAAATGCTTAGTATCTTCGCAGGGCCATAGGGATGAAATTATAAATAGTCTCTATACAGAAGTGAGAGATCCACAGAAGGGCATTGTTAGAGGTGGAATGGTTAGGTTAGTTAAGAAAACTCAGCACTTTGTTTGTTTTCTTTTTTCAGTACTAACAGTTCTGTATTGCAGAGATTTGCTCCTATCATTCTATAAGTCAACTGGCGCGAAGCCTTCCAGGATTATATTCTATCGGTTCGTAAAGACAATTTCATGCTTTTATTTTTCTTTTATCTTTGTTTGATATTGATATGGTGAATCTTTTGCAGTGACGGTGTTAGCGAGGGGCAATTCAGCCAAGTCTTGCTTTATGAAATGGATGCTATTCGGAAGGTCTTTTTTTTTTGTTTATTCTGCTTTAGGTGTTTCCACCATTTTGTGCATTTCATGGCTATGTGATATGGATGTGTGTTGTGACGCCTGCTGTTGTTTGTGACTGTGATGCCAGGGATGCGCAAGTTTAGAGCAGGGCTACCTCCCAAAAGTCACATTCGTGGTTGTGCAGAAGAGGCACCATACCCGCCTTTTTGCGGAAAATCATGGCGCAAGAGACCAGACAGACAGGAGTGGAAACATCCTGCCTGGTAAGTTGACTTCCTAGGCAACAGCCAATGTTGACACGCATGATTAACTTGAAGTATCAATTATTTTTTCGAAACAAGATTGAAGTGTCAAATACACTTTGTCCTCAGGAACTGTTGTTGACACAAAGATTTGCCATCCGACTGAATTTGACTTCTATCTCTGTAGCCATTCTGGCATTCAGGTATAGTGCTTATAAATTGCATCTTTACCAGCGCAATCCTTGTGATTTATTGTTTTGCGATCATTTAGCATTCTCCTTATTTGTTTGCCTTTGGACAGGGGACGAGCCGCCCAGCACATTATCATGTTCTATTCGATGAAAATGGTTTCACTGCTGATGCACTGCAGACCTTAACTTACAACCTTTGCTATACGTAAGCTCCATAGATGATGTTCCCTTGTCAATTTGCATAAAGCACTACCATGATTTGACCCTTTTCATATTGATTAACAGCTATGCCCGGTGCACTCGTTCAGTCTCTATAGGTGAGCACTAGTGTAGTCAGAAAACTATGTTTCAGCTCACAAGAACAGTCTCTGTTCACACTTTGATGTGGTGTTTATATTCTAACAGTTCCTCCGGCATATTACGCACACCTGGGCGCATTCCGTGCACGTTACTACATGGAGGAAGACAGTTTTGATCAGGGCTCGTCATCGGAGACATCTCGGACGTATGATCCATCTGCCCAACTCCCCCAAATCAAGGGAAATGTTCAGCAGTTCATGTTCTACTGCTAGAAGTTGCACTGTGTCCATCTTAGATCTCGTGATGCCAGTTGCCACTTTTATGTTTGGTCATGAATGGTTTAACAGTATCAGTGACGTCTTTTGGTTTTGTTATAAATCTTGTCAAAAATCATTTGCCGTTGCTTAGCTTTTTTAAACGTTAACGGATGCCTTTTTGCGATTCTGAAATTATTCCGCTTGCTGGAGGAGTCACGAGTGTCTGAATTTGCTGGCGTTTTGACATGTAGCGGCTGAACGTGAAGCAATGTGCTTCGCAGTGTTTGGACGATGTATGCACAATTTTGCTGGCGTTCTGATATGCAGCGGCCGGCCGAACATGAGGAATGGCTTCCAGCCTCCCGCTTCTGCAGCAATAGTAATCTATTTGTGTGTAACATATTTAGATTCATCAATATTTATATTGTATATGATATAAAAGAGGATTAGAATCGCATCAACATAGATGGATAAAAGAGAAGTAGAATCTCTCACGATTTGAGATGAAGTAAATCTCTATTAGCGACTAGGTTTGTATAAAAATACATTTGTATGCATGGGTGTATGACACACATCGTGCCTACCATTTTATTAGTCATGCTAATAATTAAGAGATTCACGAATGCCGGCGTTTCATGATGGTAGAAAATGGGACCAGCTAGATGACGAGGTTTTACAAAATTTTTTTCTCGTTACACGGGATAATCACCGAGTGCGAGTGTGCGACTACCGAGTACGTACTGGCCGGCTGGCACACTCGACACCATTTGAACACGCAACAAGCTGCAGCGCGCGTCTCGCGGGAAGACGGATCATCAATATTGGCACTGTTTAGTACACCAAATTTTTCCCAAAATTCACTATACAAAAAGAAGATTCCCCATCACATCAAAATGCCGGCACATGCATGGAATACTAAATGTAGATAAAATAAAAAAATAATTGCACAGTTTAGATGTACTTTGCGAGACGAATCTTTTGAGCCTAGTTAGGCCATAGTAGGACAATATTTACCACAAACAAACGAAAAATGCTACAGTGGTTCTACAGTGCTTTTCAGTTCGTTTGTTTGTGGTAAATATTGTCCTACTATGGCCTAACTAGACTCAAAAGATTCGTCTCGCAAAGTATATCTAAACTGTGCAATTATTTTTTTTATTTCATCTACATTTAGTATTCCATGCATGTGCCGACATTTTGATGTGACGGAAAATCTTTTTTTTCGTAGTAAATTTTGAGAGAAAATTAAGGTACTAGGCCCATCTAAACACACCCAATGCCACACACCCAATGCCACAAGGTGAAATGACGATAGATGGCAGAAGTGGACGACGATGCCAATGCCATCTGTGCTGTGCCAGCAGCCATCATTGCAGAGAGAGTTTGCGGCGGCCAAAAATCTCTCTTTCCCAGCGGATCTTCACCCCTTCCCTTCCCTTCCCTCCTGCTCCTGGCAAGGTGCAAATCAATCGTCGGCTCGCTCCTTTCTCCCTGTCCCGTCAGGCTGTCCGCGCGCGCACGTTCCCAATGCGCCGAGCCGCGCCGGCCGGCCGACACCATGCCCGAACAACGCCGGACGCCCACGCCGTGGCTCGCCGGACCCCATGCTTACGTACATCTTCCACCTCGTACGCTTCCATCCACCACCAAAAACAGATGGAGAAATCGAGAGAAAAAAGCATACCAGAGAAACCGGTGCCACACTATCGGTTTTTATCCGTGGTAGAGCGGTAGAGGGAGCAATTAAAGAGTGAACCGAACGCCAAATGCCTAAATCCTCAGATATACCGTGCGGTATTATTATTTAGGCCCATAAAAATCTCTAATCCACGCTCGAGTAAACCAGCTAGCAGTTAGCTAAGCGAAGTAATGAAATACTCCCTCCGTCCTAAAAACAGTGTCGCCCTCGATTTCAGTGTACTACCTTCCATTTTTCATATTATTCATTTTTTTTACAAATTTCATTAATTATTTTATGATTACGTTTATAATCTTAAGTACTTTTTTATTTTTTTTAAAAAAAATTCGAATTAAATTTTTGAATAAAACGTGTACCGGAACGTGTACTGAAATCAAGACAGACGATACTGTTTCTGAACGGTCCCATCAATAGTTTAGCTATTATTATACGATCTGACATTGTTTGAATCTATGCAGCTAATTTTCATAGCTAACAATAGAGGCAGTGGATCATGCATGCTATAAGTTTTACACACGGCGGAAGGATATATCTCCAAAGTAAGCGAGGAATGAACAAATAGAACTGGCGAGAGAAGCAAGAAAATTGATAAAGAATACGGTCACTACAATTTTTTAATACTATAGTTCTTTTGGAATACTACGGTGTATATGACAAAAATACCATGGTTTTTGTTTGCTGCAGTAAAACTACAATATGTTTTAGAACCACCACAGTTAGCCATTTATGCGATGAATAACAATTTAAAAAATAACTTCTAAAAGAACACTTTATGCGTAGTGAATACTTTCTAAAAACACCTTATGTTAAAAAAAGAGAAAAATTACTCACTTACCTCTATTCACTTTTCTTTACATCAATATATAGAAGAAACATTTCCTTTCCAAAGCAATGAAAATTTCGAGGCGTTCGATCACTACTCAACGTTCGAGATTCATCCACACCATATATAAAAGATCGTCGAACCCTAGCCCACCCGCAACCTTCCACCCTAAGTGCCGCCCCCGCTGCCACCGTCTTGACCCATTCCAACTCATGCTTCATCTACCGCGTCGACACACAACCCTCTCTATATAACCCTAGTAGTGGTTGTCTTATTTTTCTCCACATACGTGACATCATCGCTTCCTTGGGTCGCTCCCTCTACTCGGTTCCAACATCGCCATTAGTAAGCTGGATTGCAAGCGCGTCGGCCTCTTGCATCACAAACACCGTTGACGGTTCTTGCCGGTCTGATGTGTACATTTTTTGCGGTTTGTAGGAAGAGCGAGGGTTGGATCAAGAACCAAAGCCTTGGCCCCAACCTGATCCAAGCTCCTCCTCCAGCGTCATCAAGGTACTACAATTCCTATAGTTTCCGCATGTTAGGGTGAGTTTGATTGGGGGGTTTTCGACGCAGTGCAGCGCCGAATAGCCGGCGGCGCATGACTTCTCTGCCCGCGCCGCAATGCCAAAAAGAACATAAAAACGTATGGTGCCGTGGCAACCGAGAGGAAGCGCAGCCTATCCAAGCACGATTCAGCGCCATGCGCTTACAAATTCCCTCCCGCTATGAACGACAAACTTTATTTTTTCCCTCTGAATGTTCGTATCGTAGGCAATGATAGATCGGGAGTCACCCTCACAATGTTTTCGTGAAACGGCCGGTATACATGGAGATCTCGTACCTACAAAATACAGATCGATGCCCGGCCCAAATCGTGGTTTGAAATATCGCTCGGCGCTCGCACTTGCAGTTGGGCATCACTGCGATCACGAAGCGAACGGGCCTCATAAATCCCCCTTGCCGCGGCTGCATCCTGACGCGTGCACACGCCGTCCGACCCCAGTCGGAGATCTCCACCAAGATCGGTGAGACGGTGACCATGCGGAGCGGGGGATCCAAGCGCCGCGACTCTGCGAGCAATGAGGCTGTCTTCAATGGGGAGCCTTAAATGGTTCTTCAAAATATTGTTTGGCACTGTTTGACATAAATGTTGCACTGTAGACAGAGAAAAAACAAGTTGAAATAGTGTTTTGAGAAAGTGGACGAAAAGCACACCGTGACGATATGGTCGAGGCCAGCGTTTCCACCAGACTATTCCTTGACATTACGCCGCTACAACAGACGTAGTCGCCGCAAGGCGGGTCGCCGTCTCCCGAGTGCAAAAGGTTGCACGCGCGGGACGTGATCTGTAGGCCTCGGGGCTCACAAATCCGCTCACGATAGCATGGTGGATGAAAATTTCGACAGTTGAGCGTTAACCAGAAGGTTGACTAGATAAATGTCCTACAAAGTGTTCTGGCTTCTTTTGGAGCATATCATGAAAACTTGGCGGGAAACAAGGACTTGATCGGGCGTGCTTTGACAGGCACAATCCAGTAAAAAAGATTTTTGTTGGTGATGGATGACGTGTGGAGCAAAAATGTATGGAACTGGTGGAGGAGAGGAAAACTAGTGGAGGAGAGAGAAACTACTGAAGTATGAGTGATTCTGAGCCACTGAATGAGAAATGAATGGTTTAGATAAACCCTGTTCAACATATACATGTGAAAAAAAAACTCTTTAGTTGCTTAGGGCTTCTCCAATGTATATGGACCAAGTAGTCTATATGGATGGATCATATTGTAAGTGGTCTTTAGCTATTACAATTGCCACAATATGTAAAGGTTATGTAGACCATAGTAATAGGGTCCACGTATACTTCTACATCCAATAGAAAGAGAGACATTGAGGAGAGATGGAAGAATATGTAAGAAAATAATATTTTATATTTTTTATGGGTAACTCATATGCATATAGATACCCTTTACTATGAACTACTGTATGAACTATTTCCACAATGTATCAACCCGTTTAAAAATAATATTATATTGCTTATGGACTACTTTTGCTATATATTGTGGAAGGCCTGGAGGGCCACTCGTCCTCCACGAACTTCTCTGAAAGCGGTTGGATGCCTTCTGTGCTGCTGTGCTTGTTTGTAGGTCCTGCGCCATGTCCACTCGCGGCGGAGGAGTCGGCGGCCGCCGCGGAGGCAGGGGCGACCAAGGAGTGGGTCGCGAAGGCGGTGGTCGCGGGTGTAGGTGGGGCAGGTGCCAGGTGCACGCCAACCATGTACAAGTTTAGCTCCAAGACAAGGACATCTACCACTATGATGTATGCTGCATATTCTTCGGCCCTGCAAAAATTCATATATGGTGTTTCAGACACTCCTTTTTTTTTAAGAAAAGAAAACCACAGTCCACAGTGTGTGATGTATAATCGTCTTTGCATGCAACATATGTGAGTACACACCGGTGGTGATCACTCCGGAAACGACCTCACCGGGCAAGAAACAGATGGGTCATCAACGAGCTCATTAGCTTGCACAAGCAACACTTGGACGGGCGGCTCCCAGTGTATGATGGAAGGAAGAGCCTGTTCACAGCAGGCCTTCTGCCGTTCACTTCCAAAGAGTTTGTTCTCAGGGGTACGTACGGTGTTTCAGACACTTTCAGTACCTGACAATATTTGCACGCAAGTTTGTGTGTGCTCCAATGCTATTATTATGTGATGACATAACTAATCCATAATTTGTCGTCTTGATGCAGCGAGAAAGAGTACAGGGTGGTCATCAAGGACGCTGCGCAAATAGATATGTACAGCCTTAAAATGTACTTGGCTGGCAGGAGCAGAGAGCTGCCATAGGACATCATCCAGGCTCTTGATATCGCTCTGAGAGAAACCCCAACTGCTAGGTAACGACTCCACACACTCGTGCATAATAAATTAAGCCTTGCTTGTCGAGGGCAAACTTTAACTATATATAATTTTTATATGATTTAGTTTTAAATGTTGAAAGTCATATGTATAGATTTGTCTTAACAAATACTTTTATAAAAATATAAATTTCTCATGATATTTATTTTTATTCTAACAAAAACATTGATCAAACTTATGTTTGGAAGACCGTGTCGATGTCCAAAACGACACACTTTTGGAATCTAGAGGAAGTATAATAATCTCTTTTGGGACCTGAAAGGAGTATAATAATTCTCCCAGTTGATATATCGACATCATATTTTGCATCAAAATGGCGAAATGTTGTTTCTCAATTTCTTTGATTCCGCGGCAGGTATACGCCGATCTCAAGATCGTTTTTCTCATCACAAGCATTTGAAACTCGTGAGCATCTCGGAAATGGTGTGGAGTGGTAGAGGGGGTTACTACCGAGTCTACGCTCTACCTAGATGGGGTTGTCCCTTAATATTGGTACGGTTTTGGTTTATATCAAATGCCTTCTGCCTTTTAAGGCTGGTGTCACCAGCATGTCTATCGATCTCACCATCTATATTTCAAACTCTACGGTGTTTTGCACTCATATACATTGTCTACAGTGCGCAAAAAGTGTTTTGTACACTCATATGACTAGGCTTCAAACTATACTATGTCTACCATGCGCAAAAAATGTTTCGCACGCTCATATCCACCGCCTAGTGACACAGTTACATCTTTTGTTTTATATACACGATGATATTGCACACACATCTGCCTATCACTAGCCACAAGTTTGCATGTGTACCTTTGTCATCAACTATCTGGGATTGCACAGGCTAACTAGTTTTTCACTTCTTATCGTGATAAATTAATGTTATTCTATGTGCTGTATAAATACATTACTGAAGTAAAGTATTGGACTATTGGTGCATGAGCACAGCAAAGTATGTGATTCCCAAAGTGAAGCTATTTTAACTGAACCATTTAGATTCACTGAGTTAACTAAAATTTTGATACCTTTCACCCATTACAAAGTATGTTTTGTTAAAAGTTGCACGACCCTGAACGAATCAAGAATGCGATGTGTATATATATCCACCTATCCGATGTAAGTATAAGTAGCAGTAGCAACAGTCATGGTTTATAACAACTATATGATACCAGCGCGTTGTTGCAGTATGCTCACAAAGGATTGCATACATGATTGTTATTAGCTATATAAAATCTCTAAAAAAATCAATATGGAGTATTAGTGGATGATGATATGACTTCTCTTTAATTATTAGTGGACAGTGGGCCTTTGCAATGACATGGCTTCGTGAGAAGCTAGGAAAATATGATAGTGGAGGCTAGCTATTTAGATATATACAAGTGTGTTATCCTTTCTTGCAAATTGTATGTTTTATTTTATTTTACATTATTTGGACTTATACACATCTTTTTCAATCATATGATCTTTGTTTTTTTGTTATAATAGATATGATGTATTTTCATTGATGACATTTACTTGTGATGATTAATGAAATATATATTTCTTCTTTTCCAGATATTTCGGCGACTGCATTTTCCAAGGCCCAACCCATTATGGACTTTACAAGGGACTATTTGAACTTGCATGACACTTCAAAGCGTTTGTCTGATCAGGATCGCATAAAAGTATGGACTATAATGCCTTTATTATTACTTTTTGTTTATTTTTTTCATTGTATCATGTTTTTTTTTTGCGTCATATATAGCTGAAGAAAGCACTTAGGGGTGCCCGGATTGCAACCACGCATCAACGTGGCATGTCCAGGCATTACAAGATCGTAGGGCTAACTTCGCTCCACTGAATGAATTGATGTATCTATTCTACTATATATATATATAGCTCCTTGTGTTGCATCCATTTATGCAATCACATTATATTCTTAAATATTTTTTACCATGAATACAGGTTTCATCAAGATGGCCCAAGGGTATTTGTTGTGCGGTACTTCAAACGGCAATATAATTACTCTTTAAAATACAATCAATGGCCATGTCTTCAAGCTGGCAATGGTAACAAGCAGATTTTTTTTTACCTATGAAGGTTGCACTTTCATGCTTCAATACTACAAGCAGATTTTCAAAACTACAACTAATTCACGAATGCTGTCCTGATCGTGGAAAATGAGAACTTAGTCATGAGATTTTACTTTTTTTTTTTTTACATTATGACTGCCTTTGGAAACATCAAGCCTTTGCAACCCAACTTGTAGTTTTGAAAAGTTAGGTGTACACTTATATAATAGCTTAATCTTCGTATAGTTATAGTTAGCTCTATATCCATGGGAGAATACGCGCCCTCTCAGACATCCTCCGCGCGCCCGTCCAGCTCTATACGCGTGGCTCCCACTCTGCGCTGGCGGCCTGGCGCCAATACGCTCGCGTGTGCTTCACGCGGAGGTGCTCCTCCCAGACAACACCCCGTCTTCCAAGAAAAAAGGCGGTCTTCGGTTCTACCTCTCGCGTTGTGCTAGAATCGCCTCGCCGCCGCCTCCTCCAATGTCGCTTGCTCACGCCTACCGTCGCCCGCTGGTTCCTTGAGCCTCCCTTCCTTGGCCACAGAGACGCTGCCTTCCCTACCCGCACGCCGCCTCCCCGCTGCGGCAGACCCGCGCCGCTCCTCCTCGCCAGCCTCCTCTCCGTGGTGCCCGGTGCGCTTCCTCCCCGACACGACCAATGAACCTCCTCCTCGCCGGCTGCTTCCCTGCAGCGCCCGACGCACCTCCTCCCCGCCCCGGCCTGCTTCTCCACCGCCCCGCGCGGCCCGCAATGGGCACTGGCCTGCTCCTTTGCCCCGCCAGGCCACTTAGTTGGTTGCCGTACGTAGATCTGGACCCGTTGTGCACCACGCGTGGTGCTCGCCTCTTTGAGGTCGGCCTACTTCGCCTCGGCCGCTCTACCTGTAGTAGACCTCGGTTCCTCCTCCGCTCCGTCTGCAGTCGCACTCGGTTCCTCCACCGCCAATTTCCCTAGGTCCGTCTATCCTGTGCCTACACATATGCGTATGCCTCTTCTCTCTCAGGCCTTCGTCTTCCTCGCGGGTCTTGGTGCCCTTCCGTACGCGGCATTGCCTCGCCGTGCAACCTGACTGTCTGCTGGGGCGTCATCGGACGCGCTCTGTTGCTGTCCTCTCCTTCGGTGCCTTCTTCGATTCGCTGCTCTGCGCTCATCATTTATTTATGTTTCTATTTCCCCTGTATTGTTGCTCAAGTTTAGGCGCAATTTATTCACGATTCTTACGCGTCGTCGTTTTTTAGCTCACCAGTCACCACCATTACTGGGGACCTTCAATATTCGCTAGCCGTGTTTCATTCCTTAGCACTACAGGTATGTCCATTTTGTCATTTTGGCTGCACATATTTATTCTATCCCTCAATCTATGGTCGTCGGCGGCGCGATTGAGTGTGACCTGTTAATGTCGCCTTAATCGTCTGTTGTTGCTTCACTATGTGGTTGTTTGTTCCTACGCAAGCTCTATCCTGTTTGATGCAGCTCACCGTGCCTAGTCCATTGCCTCCTCTGCACGTCTTTGTCACCGGCGCTTCGCGTGCACCTCTGCCGCAGGCCATGTGTTTGCTTCATTGCCTCACCCATCACCCGGTTGGTTTGTGCTCTGGTTTTGTTTCTTTATTTACTAATTTACTTTCCATCCTACTGGTTTAGCTCAGTTTCAGTAATTGTACTTGACGGATGCCAAATTACTCGCTGATATGTTTCTAAATGGATTTTGACCTGTTCTTTTAAAGTGGACTGCAAAATGGCAGGTATACTATCGACATGGCTGAAACTATTAATATGTGCTTCGATCTCTCTCAACAGAACCAGGCAATTCTTTATGTATTCATCCTATCTTCATGCATTTGGGTTCAGAATGTCACAGGAGATCTATTAGTTTTTTTTTTTTGGCAATTTTTCCATATCCTGCTAGCTTCTGCAGGAATGGAGAATATGAAACTGGCACACTCCAATTTCAGAGACAAGAATTTTCTAATTTCAAAGAACAAAGAGCCACACGCAACATCTTTGCACTAGGGTTCTGAAAGAATTATCTATTAGTCCTTCGTGTTATTTTGAATCCAGGGAGTATCGTTTCCTTTCAACACATTGCTTTCGCATCTTAAATTATGTGTTAGGATCATGAATAGCGTACCTGATGATGTATTTCGTAGTTTTTCTTAATCTTGATTAGTTTATGCCTATTTAAAGTTTAGTATTGTACCTTTTAACATTATAAGAATGTGTGAACCACATAAGCAACATGTTCGACAAGAGAGGATATAAAACAAGTGGACTATAGATTCAAGGGCAAATGTTTTCTAATTTGAAAACAGAAAGAGCCATATCCTACATATCCGATTTGTGGTTCTAAAAAATTGTTTGTTAGTCCTTCCTGCTATTCAGTATCCATTGAGTATAATTTTCTTTCAGCATATTGATCTCAGATATTCATATTGTCTGTTATGATCACAAATAACATACTTAATGTTGGGTAATGCAGTTTATCACTATTTGGTGATGGGACCTTTTGGTCATAGGTTAACGCTAATATAATCTGCTTCACATGCGCATAGTGTGTCCTTTAATTTTGGGGATCAACTCCTTCATGTTGCAGGGGATTTAATTTCCATGTTTGAGGATCCATGTTTGTGTTAATCCAGCGTTAGCTGCACCGGGTAAATGTCTGCATTTTAATTAATGGAATTCTTGCAATTTCTTTGGCTAATCCCTGTTGACTATCTCTCCAATTTGTATGCCGCATCCTACCAAATGCATCCTAAATTACTTGACTAATCTTCGGTATTCCATATTCCTAATATTTTTCAAGTGATAACAGCAACATTCTTTTCGCAGTTTGCAGATAGTGCCATATAAGCTTTGTCTCAGTGAGCGACTAGAGAGGTGAATGCAGTCTTATATGGGTTTTCTAATAGTGCATGTGAGTCTCTGCCCCTGTGCTCTTGAAGTGAGCTAACATTATCAACAACGTTCCTGCAAAGATGTCATTAATGTCAGTGATTTCCTACATGCCTTTCACTTCTTGCAGCCTTTTATTTGCTCCATATTGGACAAGGTATTAATGTTTGATATTGTTGAACATAGTCCAGTTCTTTTTAGCAACTCTTCTTACTACATGAGTGTTGCGGCCTTGAAGATTCTACTCTTTTTTTTTTCTATGTTGACCTGCCACTAGAAGCACAGTATGTATCACATATCCTATTTTAGTAATCATGGTATGTATGTTTTGATTAAGGCCTAAAATTTTTGTGACTATTAAATATCGTTTTGATGATAAATAACAATCTTTTTTTTTTGTGTTCAGGCCACACAAAATGTGATTGCCAATTAAAGATTGAACGAAATAAAATGTCTATGTAGAATAGAGATTTATCTGGCCGTGTTTTTTTGCTGCCCTATGTAAGGTAGCTGTTTACATCATAGAAGATGCATTTTTGATAAAAGCAGAGCTGTCTTTCCCTTAACCTCAAACAGATTCATGTCTTATCCCACATAAAAGAAATGTATGGTATAAGCTTATAAGAAAATAACCCAAGCAAATACTAACACGGGCGCAGCGTTAGCGCGCCAAACTTCCTAGTAAGCTATACGTTTAATGCATGGTAAGCCTTCCGGAGTCCCTAAACAATCCAATTTAAAATGCTACAAGTGAGTGGTCCACTTTTCCTCGCTCTCTAATTGTTTTTCTTTCATATCATCCTAAATTTGATGTGGCACTTTACATCACCCTAAGACTATGTGCAGTGGGTTGAGTAAAGGGATTGACTATACACTGTAGCGACACTGTTCCCAGATAGGGAGGTAGTTGAAAAGGTAGATACACAATGCATTTACACATCTTGCTGTACATGGTCTAAGCCTTGCTATAAACTAAGAGGATGTTTAAATACTCCCTCCAGGCCCGAAGTAGTTGTCGTTTTAGGAAAACTGAAATCAAACTTTTAAAACCTTGACTTTAGTCTTGAATCTTGAAAGTTATATCTTTTATATTCATATAAGCATAAATTTCCTATGATATTTAATTTTATTTTAATAAAAATATTGGTCAAACTTATGTATTGGAAACTGTGTCGATGTCTAAAACGACAACTAATTTAGATCTGGAGTACACAGTCAATTTTTTAAAAAAACTAGCACGGCGCACCGCACGCCGGGCGTGTCCGCGGACGTCGTGCCCGGATAGATGTGCGGGTGGGCTGCCGGTTGCTTCCTCATCGGGCAGGTGGCCTACTGGCCGTCTATCTGTTGGGCATGGTTGCTTCGGTTGCGGCGATTCTTCTCCTTCCATGTCCTTTCGATGGTCCTTGTGGTCTTGTGCGGGCGTGGGAGGGGTGTGGGGCACTACCGCATTGTGTTTATGCTTAGTTTGATGTTTGCTGTTAGCATTGTGATGTGTGGATGGGCAAGCAGATGGTGAAAACCTCGCTCCTTTTGACAATGGCAGCATTTGTGGACGTCGCTACCTTTCTTGAAGGCATAGTGATGGAGTCTTTCTTTGCCCCCTTACACCGGTTGCCATGTGAAAGCCTATCCTTTTGGAGGAGACGACAGACCAATTTATCGTCGTATTTCCAGAGGGACGTTGCTCCAGAAGACTTTTGTGTAACAATATCAAGAGTATATCTTTTCGGACGGTGGTTGGTAATTTTGTGTAACAATATCAAGAGTATATCTTTTCGGACGGTGGTTGGTAATGTGTTTTGGAGGAGGAGAGGGCCCCTGTTTGTGGGAGTTTAGTGGAAGGAATAAGCTCAATTGCAACTCAATGCATTGCAGCTGTTCTAGTCTACTGTTTCGATCATCGTTTGTGGTTATCAAACGTGTTGCTGGTTAGCGAAGAAAGTGGGCTCTAGAGATTCATAAGATGTTTTAGGCGAACTATTCATCAACTTCTTTTGGAGAGTAAGACGGAGTTTTGTAAAGTTTGACCATCTCACTTCGTAGTACTCCAGTACGTGAGAATAAGTGCAGCGATATTAAGCTTTCTATATAGTTAGGTTTTAGAATGTTACGTAGTTTGAGTTGTATGTTGATTTTGTAACTCTAGAATGTCTTGCGCATTTTAGATCTCTTTCTTCTTTGTTTTTATTTTTATTGGCTGAGTGCACAATTTAAGTGCAGAGGCTGAAACATTAGTTTGTTTTAAAATAATTTTTTTTATAAAAAAATCTCACAGTCAATTAATATGGATCAAACAAGTTTGCACAAGAGATACAGTACATTAGTCTGCACAAGAGATACAGTGCATTTGCAAAATCGCTGAGTGCGACTTACGAGTACGGTTGTGTTTAGATCCGCTGAAATTGGAACTGAAATGCACTGTAGCGCTGAAAAATACACTGTAGCACTTTTCATTTGTTTGTGATAAATATTGTCCTACTATCGCCGCCTAACTAGGTTCAAAAGATTCGTCTCGCAAAGTACATCTAAACTGTGCAATTAATTTTTTATTTCATCTACATTTAGTACTCCGTACCGGTATTTTGATGTGATGAAAAATCTTCTTTTTTTATAATGAAATTTGGGAAAAAAATTTGTATCTAAACACAGCCGACGATGGCGCGGCTCCCTGCCAAGGCCATCAGCCATCATTGCAAAAGTTTGGAAAACGCGGCGGCCAAAGATCTCTCACGCTTCCCCGCGGATCCTCCTCGCCCTCCTGGTGCAAAGTTCCATCAATCGTCGCCTCGCTCCCTTCTCCCTGTCCTGTCCGCGCAGGCGCGCACCTTCCCCATGCGCCGCGCCGGCCGGCAGCGCCTGCCCTGCCCCTGCCGCGGCCCCGGCCGCCCACGCCATGCCTCGGATACACCGTGACCGTGAGTCCGTCACTCGCCCGTCCGCTTCAGACTGTCGGTTTTGACGTAGCCTTGACTGCAATGGGACGTCCCCGCTCTTTAAATATTATTTTAACTATTTTTTTCCGCGGCTCTGTGTTGATCAAAAAATTTCTTCCAAATTCTACTATCAAAAAGAAGATTCCCCGTCACATCAAAATGCCGGCACATGTATGGAGTACTAAATGTAGATGAAATAAAAAAATAATTGCACAGTTTAGATGTATTTTGCGAGACGAATCTTTTTAGTCTAGTTAGACCATGGTAGGACAATATTTACCACAAACAAACGAAAAATGCTACAGTGCTTTTCAGTTCAGAACAGTACAAGTTTTCAGAGATCTAAACACACCCTGCATTTATATCTAACAATACAAAACAGCGTTTATAAATTCCATACAGAAAATCCCGTTAGAGGCAAGCTAAATCTTCTTCCACCTACTACGTACGGTTCCATCCACCACAAAAAAACACATGGAGTCAAGAGAGAAAGCATATCGTGCGATATTAACCGCTTGTTTGAATTTAAAGCAGCCAATATTGTCGTGGAAGTGCTCCGTATCTCCAAAATAGGCGGGGAACTTCCGAGTATAATTGACACGCGTGGCTCGAGTGGTGTTTTAATTGCCAGCTGTGCTTGGCGTTTGTGACTGACGCGGGGCCCCGGCGTGATTACATGGTCAAGTGCGGGGTAGGTCCACCGATTGACACGCCGGCGCGTGTCGCTTCCACTTCGCCTTCGCGTCCGTCTCCACGACCACGCCGCTATATATGAGTTCGCTCCTCCGCCTCCGCGCGCCCGTGCTAGCTAGGGTTCCGCTGCCGATGTCTTCACGTGGCGGGGGCGGCCGGCGTGGCGGTCCAGCCGGCGGCGGCGACCACGGAAGAGGCCGTGGAGATGGTGCCAGTGGCCGGCGTGGCGGCCGAGGCGCCGGTGGAGAGCACGGAGGAGGAGGAGGCCGTGGAGGTGGCCGAGGGCGTGGCCGGGGTGCCGGCGCGGAGTTCGGTGGGCGAGGTGGCGGTGGGCGAGGAGGCGGAGGCAGCGAGAGAGGTGGGAGCTCGTTCCACGGGGCCCAGTCAGTCGGCGGGCGAGGCGGACAGTACGGCGTGGCTGGTCAGGGGCGCTGGCAGCAGGTGCCCGCGACGCCGACGGCGACACCGGCGGAAATGGAGGGGCTGATGATAAGCGCCGAGGTGGAGAAGAAGCTGGAGATCGCGGTGGCGCGCGACGATGGGGCGTCGGTCGCGCCGCACGAGCCTGCCGCCCCGGCGCGGGTCGAGGGCCAGCAGGCGGCTCAGGCGGTGGTGCCTGCCCCAGCAGCAGCAGGAAGGTTGCCGCCGGCGTCGAGCAAGGCGCTGGTCTTCACCGAGCGGCCGGGGTTCGGAACGGTCGGGCGGAGGTGCCTCGTGCGCGCCAACCATTTCCTCGTCCAGGTCCAGGACAGGGAGATCTACCATTACGATGTATGCATTCCGATGGCCTTACTTCTTTCGATTTTTTATTTCTAGAATTTTGTTGAGTTTAGAATCATTAAATACAACATGTTCCCACTTTATGAAAGGAAACCTAAGATTTTTATTACACTGATAGGGTATTTGCTAGTAGTTACTAGTCAGTGATCCCCTATGTCTACCCAACATCTTTTTTTTGTTTTGCACCTGCAGGTTGAGATTACTCCAGAATCGAATTCACGGGAAAGAAACCGATGGATTGTTAACGAACTCGTTAAACTGCACATGCAATACTTGGATGGGCGACTGCCTGTTTATGATGGTAGAAAGGGCCTCTTCACCGCGGGTCCCCTCCCGTTCAAAGCCAAAGAATTCGTTCTGAATCTGACGAATCCTGAGAGAGCAAACCAGGGGTATGGTGTTTTGCTTCTCATGCTGCTATGTGTGTATATGCTGTATCTGTATTAATGATTGTCTTCCTGCCTGCAGTGATAAAGAGTACAAGGTGACCATAAAGGGTGCTGCAAAAATAGATCTGTACAGCCTTAAGCAGTTCTTGGCTGGTAGGCAGAGGGAACTGCCACAGGATACTATCCAGGCCCTTGATATTGCTCTGAGGGAATGCCCAAGTGCAAGGTAACTAGGGTTAGGGCACATCCATGCACATTTAATATCCATGTAGCTCCTGTCAGCTTATACTGCGCGCCAGACTGGCTGGTGTATATACGCTGTGTTTAGATCCAAAGTTTTGAGGGGTGAAATGCACTGTAGCGCTGAAAAATACACTGTAGCATTTTTCGTTTTTCGTTTGTTTGTGGTAAATATTGTCCTGCCATGGCCTAACTAGGCTCAAAAGATTCGTCTCGCAAAGTACATCTAAACTGTGCAATTAATTTTTTATTTCATCTACATTTAGTACTCCATGCATGTGCCGACATTTTGATGTGATGGGGAATCTTCTTTTTGCATAGTGGAATTTAGGAAAAGTTTTTTTGATCTAAACAGCCATGATCCTTTTGCACTTCATCAGTTGTCTTTTTTTTTTTTGGCAAACTGCTGTGACAGGTATGTATCCATCTCAAGGTCATTTTTCTCTACCGCATTTGGACATAGCGGTGAAATCGGCAATGGTGCCGAATGCTGGAGGGGCTACTATCAAAGTCTACGTGCTACACAGATGGGATTGTCCTTAAACATCGGTATATTTGTGCCTAACTCCTTTCACCTTGACTTGGAAGTAGTATATGTAGTTATCTACTGTCTATATGTGTACTAAATTAAAGAGTAACAGACTCAACGTAAAGCTTTGGAAACTTTTGCTTCTGGATTGGGAATGATGTATTCCCCACATTTATAGTGCATTAGTGCCCTTGTGTAACTTTCTCATCAATGAATTAAGTTAACTCACCAGTTTCAAGACTACTTTTTTGTAACATGCAAGTGTGCTCTGTACTATGTATTGCTCCATCCAAACCAAAATTTAGGCGGTTTTAGTTTTGTATTAAGTCAAGGTTTTCTAGCTTTGACCAGGTTTGTTCAAAAATACTCCAACGTTTTGACTTTAGTTAAACTTTATGCCAATTAAAATAAACGATCTACATTTGGGAGCCATTTTGGTATTTGTTTGATATGTCTGCCTACTTTAAATAGGACTGTATATAAATTGAATGTGTTCAGTTTTATTGACCAATGGTGCGAAAGCACTGATTCTATACTTTCTCTAAACTATAAAACTCTGAAAATATATTTTACCAGCATTTTTGGGATTTGTAAATGTCACTTATTGCCTAGCTTCAAGTAACCTTCAGTCTGCCCATCTCGCATTCATATAAGAAAATGTAAACAAGTGATAAAAGTATAATATTAGCATACATGCCTCTTTTTTATTTCTTTTACATGCATCTCATGACAGTGGCTCACGAATTATGTTACCTATAAATCTCTCTTTTCTCACACACACCTTACATAAATAAACACTTCACTCTGCAGCACAAAAGACGAACTGAGCAGTGAGCAGCCCTCTACTCCAGCGAGGGCCAGATAAACTGAAAAATATGCACTTATTTAGTTTATTGGGCACTGTTGTCTGTTGGACTATATATGTATGTGTGTGTGGGGGCCCAAGAGCCCAAGATCCCATGTATAACTAAAGTTGAGTAAAACAAAATTTGCCAAAAAGGAATTCTTAGACAAGAAAGTGAGGTAGGATGGCACAATTGTTAGCATTATTTTTTCCTTCAATAAATTCAGGTTTAAAAAGTACCCTTACAATTGAGCAAAGCTAGATTAGGGCTACATGCATAATAAGGTTGGGATTGTTTCTAGTTTGGATTTTCTTTGATCTATTTTTTTCTTCAAGTTTCGTGTCTTTGACTTTTTATTTCTTAATATTAGTAAGGATCTTGTGAATTGATTATAGATAATTTTTCCTGATAATTTTCTGAAAATATCCATTTCATCCTAGGCTACTAGAAACCACCACATGGGTTGTAATTGTTTTTTTTTTTTTTGATAATTTGTTGCAAATCATAATTTATAAGATGATATCTGAATTACATCATCTCTTGGTATTTTATAAAGATATAGGTCTCAATATTAACCACTAGTTGTGCAATCTATTGATTTCCCTTTCAGATATTTCAGCAACTGCATTTTACAAGGCTCAACCCATTTTAGACTTTGCATTGGAGTATCTCAACATACGTGACCCTTCGAGGCGCTTGTCTGACCAGGACCGCATAAAAGTATGGACCATGATGCTTTTACTTTATCCTCATTTAATTCTTATGCTATATGGTTATTGTATCAGGTATTGTCGTTTCTATTTGTAGCTGAAGAAAGCCCTCAAAGGAGTTCGGGTTGTGGCAACACATCGCCATGATATATCCATACGCTACAGAATTACTGGGATAACCTCACTTCCGTTGAATGATTTGACGTAGCTTTTTGATTTAATTGATCTTTCTTTCCTTAACTCAATCTTGCTGCATTCTGTTTTTTTCTATCAAACTATATATCTAAATATTTATGTATGCTTATACAGGTTTGATCAAGATGGGACAATGGTTTCGGTTGTCCATTACTTTAAACACCAATATAATTATGATTTGAAATACATTCACTGGCCATGCCTTCAAGCTGGCAGTGATAGCAGGCCAACATATTTACCCATGGAGGTTGTGCCTATGTCCTCATCTTTCCTGTTACTTCCAAACTTCAATAGAAGACTTCTGTTTGCTTTAATGATTTTGTCAGCTTTCTTCAAAATGCACCTTGTCTATGCAGGTTTGCAAAATAGTTGAGGGACAACGCTATTCTAGAAAGCTAAATGAGCGCCAAGTCACTGGCATCCTGAAGTTGGCATGTGAGCGACCAACGCAAAGGGAGAATAGCATTTTAGAGGTGAATTTTACAACTCTCCGATCTTGGATCCTCTTCTTCCTTTCTGTATTCTAGTCTTTAGGTTTGTTTGGTATCCACCATTTAGTTAATAAGATCAATACCCTCTTTTAATTTTCTCAGGTAGTTAGTAGGAACAACTATGGTAATGACTATGGTGCAAAAGAATTTGGCATTAAGGTGATAAATCAACTTGCCTTGGTTGATGCTCGTGTGCTGCCAGCTCCGATGGTAGTATTTTCTTTTTCTGGACAATTTTATTAACATTTTCTTTTTCTGGACAATTTTATTAACATTCTATTCTAGTTATCTATCCTGCTGACTATTTATATCCATTTTAGCTGAAATACCATGACTCTGGGCGAGAAAAAGTGTGTCATCCTTCCATTGGTCAGTGGAACATGAATAACAAGGTTTCTGGCTCCCTTTCTTAATTGGGTAGACTTGGGCCATTGTGCAATTACCCTTCTCTATTTCTTTCTGATCTCCACTTTACCTTTATGAAATGACACCAGGAGATATGTTCTGTTTTTTTTTAAGAATTTCAATTTCATATGTATTCACAATTTTGTCACTGACAACTTCTATTGAGGCATATGCCCAGATTCACAAATGTAGTCATTATTATGTTTCCATATATCCGTTGGCCAACCATCTTTTTGTGTCTTTCTTAGAGATTGATCAATGGAGGATCCATCAAGTATTGGGCCTGTGTGACTTTTGCTTCTCGCTTGCATCTAAATAATGTTAGGATGTTTTGCAACAACTTGGTCGGAGAGTGCAATGATATTGGCATGGTAAAGATGTAATGTTTCATTATATGTACTCCTTTCACTATTGTCTATCTAGTTTGTCATTTCTTTTCATTTTGTGTGGCAGCAAATACATGGCAGACCATGTCTTGACATTGGGCAAGCACGCCCAGATTATTTAGAAGCTACACTCAGAAATATTCATAGACAAGCTGCAGAAGTGCTCACCAAACAAGGTGTGACTGGGCAGCAGCTTGACTTGCTGATTGTTGTGCTGCCAGATGCAAATGCAAGTGTTTTTTATGGTAAGCTTGTCAAATGGCTTTCAAAGTTGGTACAACTTTTTTTTTGCTATTTTGTATGTATACCTGTTGTTGAAAGTTAAGTTCTGCCCTTGCTTTCATGTCCAGGAAGGGTAAAGCTGCTTTGTGAAACTGAGCTTGGTGTAATGACCCAGTGTTGTCTACCTATGAAAGTTCAGAAAGGCGGCCAACAGTATCTCCGAAACCTGGCCCTTAAAATTAATGTCAAGGTAAGGTAGCCTTGACAGTTGCTCAACATGGCTTTTGTACACTCGAGCCCAGGTCATGTATTGCCATTTTGGGCTGTGTTGAGCTTAGTGCAGAGATCTCAGTGAAGTTGGCTTCTGGGTTTGGCCTTCCTGGCTCAAGAAAGAAAAGAAGCCAACATGAAACTAATGCCAAGACCACTTACATCATTCACAATTTGCACATAGGTTGGTGGCCGTAATACAGTTCTTGAAGATGCATTGCATAGGAGAATACATTTGTTAACAGATTTGCCTACAATGGTCTTTGGAGCCGATGTTACCCACCCATCTCCAGGGGAGGATGCATCTCCATCTATTGCAGCGGTTTGTATTTCGCCCATCTTTTCCTCCTTGTTTGTTCTTAACTTGATTTGGGATCCTTTTTTTATTGAGTTATGAGACATATACTGCTGCTTAATTTTATGAGGCATATACTTATGTTATGATGTATGCACACAAGACATTGAGAACTTTGGTAGTAATACTTTTGTGTGTTAATGCTATTATCCTTTATGAGAATACCAGATGGGTGTCTTTCCCTTCTGGTCAAGTTTTTTTTTCAAAAAAAAATTGTGGATCATTACAAGAATCTTGAAAATATCCGGGTGAATAAATGCACTCAAGAATCTAACATCACAGAAAAAACAAGTCTTTGTATTATTTGTTTCTTCTGAAAAAAAACTTCTCGTCTAGATTAGTCAGTCAGTTTTGTTATTTCCTTTTTGCTTCCAGTTTCAACTGAGAGCTGTATGAACAGTATGTAAAAAACGTTATAAACAATTCGTGCATTTAATAAAGCTTGGAACACGCTTTTCACTGATTGAAAGTCAATTTGCTCATATCATCTTGTCAGGAAAATAGAGAAACAATTTGCTAGATAACATTTTCTATTTGTCATGGACATGTCCTGTTGGATTGATCTCCATGTTGCTTCTAGTTTCTAACTAGCCATGTTAAAGCTGTGATAGGTTGTTGCATCAATGGATTGGCCCGAAGTTTCAAAGTACAGGTGCTTGGTGTCTTCTCAAGGTCATAGGGAAGAGATCATCACTGATCTTTTCACACAAGTTAGGGATCCACAAAAAGGACTTGTTCACGGTGGAATGATAAGGCATGCTGGACATCTTGCTTGTAAAGATTCGTTGTTCTTGTGATAAATTACATCTGCTTTATTTTTAAAACAAAAATTGGTGCCTTCAGGGAACTGCTCGTGTCATTCTATAGAACAAATGGGAGCCGCAAACCTGCAAGGATAATTTTTTATCGGTTTGTAAAGGAAATTGTGTCTGCTAGAATTAATTTTGTTTGCTGCCTCAACTTAAAACTCGTTTCCTGAAAAGAGTAGAATCAATTTAGTATTGTTGACTTGCAGAGATGGTGTCAGTGAAGGTCAATTTAACCAGGTCCTGCTTTATGAAGTGGATGCAATTCGCAAGGTGTTAGTTATCCTTCTTTTGAATCGCTTTTCTTGTGTCTTTACTTTTGCATGGTTTGGCTGATCTTTGTATTTCTGCTCCTAGGCATGTGCTAGCTTGGAAGAGGGCTACCTTCCTCCAATTACATTCATTGTGGTGCAAAAGAGGCATCATACCCGGCTATTTCCTGAAAATCACCGTGCACAAGATCAGACAGATCGAAGTGGAAATATTCTGCCAGGTAAAATAATTTCTCTATGGTGCATGATATTGATGAAGATGCATTATTTGTTCTGGCTAATACTTTCATTGTGTTCTCAGGAACTGTTGTTGACATGAAGATATGCCATCCAAGTGAATTTGACTTCTACCTCTGTAGTCACTCTGGTATTCAGGTAAAATGATGATCAATCATGCCACGCTTGTGTAGCGAATTCTCTTGTCAACGGCTCAAGGTTTCTTGTTTATTCGTTTGCCCTCTGGTAGGGAACAAGCCGCCCAACACATTACCATGTTCTGTATGACGAGAACCAATTCTCAGCCGATGCACTGCAGACATTGACTTACAATCTGTGCTACACGTAAGTAGTCTTGGGCTCATTCTATGATCTTACCGTTCCAATTGGTCTCAACATTTATCTGAGCTTTCTGATTTGGCTTTCAGGTATGCGCGGTGCACACGTTCGGTCTCTATAGGTTGGCAATTGCTTGCAACTTTATACTGTCTGAAGTTACTATGCTATTTTCCATATTTTGTGTGGTCAAGTCACGGGTAACAAATTTTGTTCCATGTTGCCCACAGTTCCTCCAGCGTACTATGCACACCTGGCTGCTTTCCGTGCCCGCCACTACTTGGATGACGGCATCTCTGATCAGGGATCATCATCTGCAGTGGGCTCTCGCCTGCATGATCATGCCGCTCCTGTGAGGCAGCTGCCGAAAGTGAAGGAGAACGTCAAACAGTTCATGTTCTACTGCTGAAGTTTGCGTGGATCTCCTGCAAGATCTGGTTTCAATGCTTTTGTGGCCGTAGCACTCCTGGTGAAGTAGTTCCGGTGTGGTGTAAATATGGCTAACTAGTTCAAAAGGCGGGCGCATGAACTTTTGGATCATCTTTTGGACAAAGTCCTTCCCATCCCAAACATGCTGGAAAACGGCGAGCTGGCTTCCTGTAATCATGGTAGCTTCTAATATTTTGAACTCGATTTGCCAAGTCCAGGGTCAGGGCTGCTTATTTTGAGAGCTCCCGAGCTGTTGCTTCTGAACTTGCCTGTACAAGGCTCTGACCTGCCACTTGGACCTGTCAAATCATGGATGTTTGTTGCATTTGGGACACGCAATGTCCAAGTCATGGTTTCGTCACTACCATCCACGCGGCATCATAATCCTGGATATGATAATTTTAGTTTCGAAACCAATTAGAGCCTTTCATATGGCTCAAGGCTCCCCTCCTTTGCTGCTCGTTGCCTACCTTGGGTTCTCCGCCGGCTGTTCCACGTACGGCGTGTCTCCAGCGCCTTCGCCACTCCGTGCGTCTGTGTTTTGTTTAGGGCTGTGTCATCTTTGAGGACTTGATGATTGATGTAAAACTTACGAGCGATTTTGGTAAAAGATCAGGCATGATGATATCGTTTCCTTTTTGGCTCTTTGGTTTGTTTTCCGCTATCATAGCAAGCTATCATATCCGATTATCCACAACGGAACATAACAAACTTATTGTTTTCTAGACCCGCACCTGCCACTGCACCACCAGCTACTTTGTCAAAATTTTCATGCAAATCCATCGTTCATTCACCAATGTTTCCGGTAGAGTTTCTCGATTTGGATGTGCATGGCTTGTTGCGCTGCATTTTTTTTTTTTTTTTTGATAAAGCTGTTGCGCTGCCATTGGCCGCGCGAATGGAGACTGCCCCCAAATAATAGATGAGAAGCCGGTGTGCTTATCCGGCGATGAAACGCCCTGGAAACTGCTGCTCATCAGGACTTATCAGCATGGAGCCCGAGTATTATATGGCCATTATTGACTGGAGTAGGCTGACTTGGGAGTTTAGATTATCGTCAGCGTTTGAATATTCTCACACGTCTTGGATTTGTTTGGTCAGACGAAAGAGACGTTGGTAGCGATTGACAGAGAGATTCGGTTGAATATTCACGTGTGATCACTCTGTGTATTTTCATTTCGCAAATTATATCGGCAGAGAGTGTTGTTGACGTCATGGCGTGCTTGCGGCAATAATGCTGGATGCCAGAGGCATCTACGATCCCCGGTTTTCAGGGAAATTTTACCGTGTTTAGTTTAAGAAATCATCTCATCCTATTTTGGTGGGATCATTTCACATGCTTAACTATTTAATTATTAGCTTGTGAGGGATTATATAATAATAATAATAATAAATAATGGATCATTTCCGTTCTACGAACCCAACAAAAAAAAGTAAGGACCGAGAACATGATGTATCAATCCATTAAATATATTTCTGAATCTAAACATCCCTTCTGTTATTCCCTCGTATGAAGGTCGGGAGAGAGTAATTGAATCATCAGCGCAATGGTGTGAGGACAGCTTAGGGCACATCTGAATTTATTTACGACATTAGTGGCGCCTAGCAAATTATTGAGCATCTATGAAAGTTAAGGGAATCGCCAAACCTTCGAAGACCGAAAAGCTCAGAATGTCAACAGAATTTGGTAAACAACCAGACATCATCTCTGACCTGTTTTTTTCTAAACGTTTCCATAACTTTTTTAAATTTTAAGTTATATAAACCTGTAACTTGTTTAGCAAAAAAAAATTGATCATGAGTATTGTTATAAACTTCGTTTCCAGAAAATTAAGAAAGTTACAAAGTTATTATGTATATGTAACTTATGCGCACGCATAATACTTTGTATGAGTAGTGTGGACGAGTGGATTTTGCAGCCTCCACAGTGGGCGACTCTACCCTCAACTGCAGTAGGCTTTATAGTAAAAAAAGAGCTGCAGCGAGGCAACCGTAAAACTGACTGCACCATTCCCCACGCACGGGTGAACCCCAAATCTAGAGCAAGTACCGTTCTACTCCATCACCCCTTTCTCCTCCACGGTGGCAGCGCTTGACAGGTTGGCGCCATAGCCCGGACAAGAACCGTCGGGAGGAGAGGCGGCGCAGTCGGAGGAGCTAGGTGCGGTGATCCGACGAGGCAGCCGACCGGCTATGGCGGAGGAGCGGTCCCGCACGAGGTGGGGTGGATCCGGCGAGGCGGCGGCCGGTGGATCCGTTTCTCCACCGGCGAGCAGCGCGTCGGGGCAAAACGCGGAGATGAGGAGGCGGCGACGCAGAGAAGAGGAGGTGACCCGGATCCGGCCGGAGGAGGCAGGGCCGACAGCACCATGGCGGATCCGGCCCGGGGAGGCGCTATGGCCGGCGCCCGGCGGGGAGGAGGCGGTCCACGCGGCGCTGTGGCGGACGACTGGCGGACGAAGGGAGGGAGCGGGTGGCCGCGGGACCGCCGCCGGCAGATCCGCTGGCCGTTGCCGGAAGGCGGGGTGCGTGCGCGCGAGACCGAGATGGAGAGGGAAAGGGAGGAGTTTGAGCGATGGGTTGACCGGTGGACCGGCCGTATGGGTGGAAACAATAATAAAATAGACGAGTAGTTGGTATAGGGTTGATGTATAGAGTAAACACGAGCACAGAGAATTGGCTACTATATCTTAAAATGGTGATGATTAAGACAGAATATTTTTTTTAGATATGTATAGCCTTTGTGCTTCCATGAACAGATACGTGATATTACAGTTTGGATTCTCCTAGTGTGAATTCGTGCTTTGTTGGTGTTTATTTGATGGGACAGCACATGTGCATTCGTGCGAGTAGAGTAGTCTTCTATTTCCTTGCGTATTGCATGCGTGCCTGATGACCCCGGTCTGACAACAAACTCCCCGCACGAGTGCATCTAGAACTCGTTCAGCCGCAGGCAGGGCTTCCTGACGTGGCCGATCGAAGGGCGAATGCGCAGGCTGAATGGCTCCATCCATCTCTTGAGCCACAACTCCGTCCACAGTATCGTACGTGCATGCGCGAGCCGTTCGTAGTGCTTTCGTCAGAACAAATACAGTAATTTAAGTGCCAAAGAGCATGCAGGGAGAATTTTCGAAGCGATGGGGACCGACTGCGGGTCGCGGTGCAAAGATACCAGCACGCCTGCGCTTCACTTACGGGCCAGTAGGTTTTTGGGTCAAGACTCGAGAGCACGGAGGATCCCTCGGATCAGTCCATTTCTCTCGGTTTAGTCAGCAGCGTAAATAGGCTTGCGTTCCCATGCATGATACGTATATCTGACTCATCTCTCCAGCTTCCATTCATTTTATTTGCACGCGGTCAACAGCTAGCGCGTCGCATTATATTCTCTTTAATTATTTCCTGCATAGAAATTTAATTATAGCAAAGTTTTTGTCTAATTACACGTACACGTGGGAATATTTTCCGAGTTCTGCTATGAAATTAAATTGTTTATTTCGTGTGAGATTCACGCGGTTGTGATGTATCGTTATGTTACACGTACGGGTACGACGACTATTTGGACGGATAATAATCGCACCATCATTCATCGATCCATGAAAAAAATACTACTACTAGTCTACTAGTAGCTTCTTTTTGAGAGAGAGAGAGAGGGGAGGTCTACTAGTAGCTATAGATATTCCCTCCGTATTTTTTTATATGACGCTAGCTAGTTCAAATCTCTATTGGGCGACATATAAAAAAGAGTGGAGGTAGTACGAAGGAGTGGGAAAAAGAAAGATTGATCACGACGTACGCACAGCCTGCGAGTGGTAAAAAGCTAGTCGTCGTACGTCTAGTTTCAAGTTTCAAACCCTTCTAGTACCTAAGTAGTAGTTTAATTTGTTTAGGAATCATATCGATTAGATTATATTGCATTGACTATATTGGACGGGTATAATCTAGAACGTTTTACATTTGTGGCTCACCAGCAAATGGCGGCCGCCTGTGTGTTTGCCTTGACTAGTCGACCGACCGATCCAAAAACACAACACGATTGTCGTCTGTCGTTAACTGTCGCGAGACGTACAGCATTTCTGAAACTTATTGACACAAAATTTCAACACAAAGATATACGATGATGGAACTCAGGAATTTCACAGATGCACGAGGCAAAAAAAAAAAAATTGAGCCATATGTTCCCACACACGTCATACGATGCAAGTTATCGGAGATGGTGTGGTCGTGAGGCGAAGTATAGCCAGCCAGAAATAGCTCGATCCGTGCATTATATTGCTGGTTTGTTTGCCTTTGCCACAAGTACGTTGTACGTACATGGCGGTACCAAACAGTCAAAATATCGCGTGCTACCTCATACCGCTACCATGGGTGACAAATAAAAACTAGAAATTTGTGTAGGATCCACGTTGGGTGGATGAATGAAGAGGACGTACTCCCTCGATCCGGTCGGAAAAATACAAGCCATCCGACAAGTGGGTTTAGGCGTTTAGCTTTGATTTGTCTGAAACAACATCTAATTCCAGCGGGGAGGGTGTACCATTTTATGAAGAAAAATAGGGAGATAACATTAGATGAGAAACACCGAGTAGATTAGATGTAAAAGTGGATGATCCTCCACCAAACGGCTATGCTACTGCAGGCGTGGAGGGATTTACAGTAGGTTCGGGGCAAAATTTGGGAGAAGGCCTATCGTTTGCGATGGTGGTGGTGTTTCTCTTTTGTGAGGTCCGCATTTAAATTTTGTATCCAAAATAAGAGGAACAAAACAAGGATCTTGATAATTATCTACCATAGAGGTTGTAGTTCTAAGCTAAATAATTGTAAGTTCGACTGGATTTATATAATAAAGTATCAATATTTGTGGTGCCAGACAAGTTTTCTATAAACTTGGTCAAACTGTAGTTTGACTTAGGCAAAATTAGAGTTATATTCTTTCTTCGACAGAGGTAATATGCTCTAGTGAAATTTGGCTGCCCAAAATGCAATGTAATGCCAGGTCTACTATTTCTGTATCCAAAACAAAGCTAAGTTTTTCTAACTACTATATCAAGAGAAAGCATTATTCATGAATCGCGGTCATGACCGTTTCAAAAAAAAAAAAAAAAGAGCCATGACCATTGTATGATACTATGGTTATCATGCTTTATATATAGTACAAAGTCGTGAACTCGATTTATTGTAATATCGAAATGTACAGTTTTTGTACGCGTGAATGCGTGCGTGTCCTTTTAAAAAAACAATGTCATGGAATCTTTTGTTTGACAAATGCAAAGCAGACCAATATATACCGTAAGACTATTGTCGCCAAGACGTAAAAACGTGCAAAATAATATAGACGCATTGTACACATAATGGAGTTTGAAATAGAACGTGAGATGGAAGATGGCAGGTCGGACGACGATACCCTAACACACTAGCGCAAGTGTGCAAGCGACCAGAGACTATTATTCTGAATGAAAAGTATGCCAAGAGACTTCTCTGTGACGTGCGTTGTGCCACGCCAACTGACAAGTAGTAGTCAGATATCGGAAGCGTATGCGGTATGCACCACCACCCCCTTAATAGCCACAAGACGTAAACAAGATAGCACATGTACATAAGTCGTAAAAGCTATCTTAGAATAAGCAAGCCGTCTATCATTTACGAGTACGTAAGAATATCTGAATCGATACCTCGTTGACACTTTGAAATCATTATGTGCCGCACTTAGTACAATATTCATGACCTGTTTACATGTGTAAATACATTAAAAAAGTTAGACTCGGGGTTCTTTCATTTTACTACTAAAATAAGTTCCATGCCACACTTGTTTTTTAGCATCAATTTTATGTCAACACAAAGTAACGACACAAAAACAGAAAACATGACTAGCTTAGCCTAATTAAAATTATTTGCCAAATTTGCCTAAATCCAAGAGCATAAAATAATTTGTTGAACTAAGTTGCGCGCTTCATTTTTCACACCATTCTTGCGCTCCTCAAATATTGACACCAATAGTCCATTTATTCTACTTAGTTATGCAAAAAGACTTTTTTGAAAACTTGTAAGCATGTTTTTGAGAAGAAATAATCAATTAATGCACTTTTAAGCATTTCCTACATGAAATTGCTTGTAAGAAAAGTTTGCCTAAAATATACTCTAAGCGGGTCCCTTACTTTTTGAATCTTTTTCATAATAACATTTTGAAGCTTTTCCATAATAAACACAAAGTTATGATTTTATTTAGATTTTGAAAATCAAAATTAGAAACAATGTCGTTTTAGTTTTGAAATCTTTTGTGCGGAACACAAAATTAGATTTGGAATCTATGTCTCAAAGCAAAATAAAACATTACCACTGTAATGGTACTCCCTCCGGTCTTTAGTCGTTTAACGTTGGCCATTAAATCTTTGTGAAATCCATTTTATTTTAAGAATTGGCAGTTTTTATGCTTTCTCGAGGAATACAGTAGCTTCTTTTAACACACACACACACACACACTCCATGATAACGGCAAGTGTCCCAAACAACGATACAACAACACCGATCGATTGGCCAGTTCCGTGCTTGTCATCATCGAAGCCAAAAAAAATCCTAAATAATGCACGTGCCTTTGTTGCAGCTTGTAGTGGACACGTGTGTAAAGAATTTAGATCGAATTTCCTTTTGAATTTTGATTGTTAGCCTGGCACCAATCACTCACACGGTCACACCTCGCGTCGTCGCTCGTGCGTGGTCGACTGGGAGCTAGCTCAGCTCACACGTGCAGTCTTGGCTCTTTAGCCGTCTCACTAGTCACTACATATAGCTCGCCACCGGATCGGAAGCACAGGAGTCAGGAGCTCACACAAGTGGTTAGCTAGTGACCTCTTCTGCCTGCCTGCCTACCTGCCTGGTCGTCCCGAGAACGTACCACCGGCGAAGCAAGATGGTGTTCGGCGACCGCGGCACGGGCGCCCCCGGCTCCGACGGCGCGAGCACGATGCGGTTCGCGCTGCACGTCCTGCGCGGGCGGTGGTTCATGTTCTTCGCGTCCATCCTGATCATGGCGGCGGCCGGCGGCACGTACATCTTCGGCATCTACTCCAAGGCGATCAAGTCGTCGCTGGGGTACGACCAGCAGACGCTCAACACGCTGAGCTTCTTCAAGGACGCGGGCGCCAACGTCGGCGTCCTGCCGGGGCTCATCAACGAGGTCACCCCGCCGTGGGTGGTGCTGGCGTGCGGCGCCGGCATGAACCTGGTCGGCTACCTCATGATCTACCTCTCCATCACCGGCCGCACGGCGCCGCCGCCGGTGTGGCTCATGTGCCTCTACATCGCCATCGGCTCCAACTCGCAGTCCTTCGCCAACACCGGCGCGCTGGTCACCGCCGTCAAGAACTTCCCCGAGGACCGCGGCGTGGTGCTCGGCCTGCTCAAGGGCTTCGTCGGCCTCAGCGGCGCCATCTTCACGCAGCTCTACGTCACCATCTACGGCACCGACAACGACGGCGCGGACCTGGTGCTGCTCATGGCGTGGCTGCCCGCCGCCATCTCCCTCATCTTCATCCCCACCATCCGCTTCCTCCCCCGGAACGCCGCCGCGGGGCCGGCGGACCGGGCCCGGGAGCGCAAGGCCTTCTTCCTCTTCCTCTACTCCTCCATCGTGCTGGCCGTGTACCTCCTCGCGATGACCTTCGTGGACGAGGAGGTGACCAACTTCCCCAAGGCCGGCTACTACGCCACGGCCGTCGTGCTCCTCCTGCTCATCTTCCTCCCGATCGTCATCGTCGTCAAGGAAGAGCTGAGGACGTGGCACCTCGACCCGGCGGCGGCGGCGGCGGCGACGTCCTCCTCCATCTTCCTGACGATCACCGTCGACGATAAAAACAAAAACCCGCCGGCGTCGGCGGCACCCACCACCGACGACAACGAGAGGAGTAGCAGCTCTCCGCCGTCCATCCGCTGGTACCAGGACGTGTTCCGTCCTCCGGCGCGGGGCCAGGACTACACCATCCTCCAGGCCCTGTTCAGCGTGGACATGCTGGTCCTGTTCGTGGCCACCATCTGCGGCATCGGCGGCACGCTGACGGCGGTGGACAACATGGGTCAGATCGGCCAGTCGCTGGGGTACCCGCAGCGCGCCGTCGCGACGTTCGTGTCCCTGGTGAGCATATGGAACTACGCGGGGCGCGTGGTGTCCGGGTTCGCCTCCGAGTACATGCTGGCCCGGTACAAGGTGCCCCGCCCGCTGGTGCTCACGGTGGTGCTCCTGCTGGCGTGCGTGGGGCACGCGCTCATCGCCTTCGGCGTGCACAACGGGCTGTACGCGGCGTCGGTGATCCTGGGCTTCTGCTTCGGCGCGCAGTGGCCGCTGCTGTTCGCCATCATCTCCGAGGTGTTCGGGCTCAAGTACTACTCCACGCTCTACAACTTCGGCGCCGTGGCCAGCCCCGTGGGCTCCTACATCCTCAACGTGCGCATCGCGGGGCGCATGTACGACGACGAGGCCCGCCGGCAGGGCCAGTCCGGCGGCGACCTCACCTGCATCGGCGTGAGCTGCTTCAGGGAGTCGTTCATCATCATCACCGGCGTCACGCTGCTGGGCGCGCTCGTGTCGCTGCTGCTGGCGTGGCGGACCAGGAAGTTCTACCGCGGCGACCTGTACGGCCAGTTCAGGGAGGTCGCCATGGCCGGCGGCGGCAAGGTGCATGAGCCGCAGGCGAGCAGCAGCGGCGGTCTCAGTGACAGCGACACCGCCAGGGACACTAGTGGCGGCAGTAGCCGCAGCGAGACCGCCGTCGTCCATGGCGAGCGACAAGGTTTGAACTAATTAATTAGCAGCAACTGCTGTGAGTGTTGACGATCGACACATACGACGGCACGACGCAGGAGGAACTGAAGAAAAATGGATCATTTGTTGAGCGTGTATTTGCCACATATTTATGCATTTTTGAGCCACCAGTGTGGTGGGAACACCATGTTGGGTACTACTTACTTCCCATGTGAACTGTGACGACCATCTCTGATCGATTCCCTGCGGGGAGACTTGCATTGCATTTGGTATTTGGTGGCCTACGTTGTCAACAACACATACAGCGGGCCGGGACCGTGGGACGCGGGCATGTACGATGCGCGTGCCATCAGCATCACCGGCTGCCCCGTGACCAGGTCCAGAACGCACGGCCGCGTCGTGCCGCGTGCCGCGCGGTTTCCTAGCACTAGCACTAGCACTAGACGAGCAGACTCTCATTTCGGCCTGCACGGACTGGTCAGGGAGCTGAGCTCCCGGCGACCGCGTCCACCCCCACCCACACACACACACACAAACGGTGTGAGTCCAGGCTATTTTGTCACATATCTTGGTGGGCGGCCCGCGGCCCAACCGCGCGCTCCCCTCCCGTGGCTACCGCCGCTTGTTGCTCATGTATCGTTCAGAGGGGATTTCGACTGTTTATAGCTCGTTTGGTTGGAGGTAATTTTTTGATAATGGAAGAATTCGGCTTCAAACCTCTTCAAAAAAGAGACATCAGACCAAGTTATTACAACTCAACACAAGTTCACAACCAAATAGAGTGTTTAATTATTAACCAACACGAAACAAAAAAGACCATCAATGGAACGCAAAGAATTCCATGGCCTTTGACTCGAAGCTTTGACATGCTTTGATCAACTGTTCCTTAAGTTTTTCAGAGCGTTGCAACGCAGTCTAAGACCGGAGCCAGTGTATTCCCCTGAAAAATACCTGTAGAAAAGATTTCGGTTGGAGATTGTTAAAAACACTCTTATTCCTTGTGAGCCAAATTGCCTAGCAAAGAGCTGTTGCACCTGCCAATAACGATACGTTGTGTTTATGCCCTTCCATTTTAACCCAAACGTCAAACATATTCGATACACTCTGGGGAGGAGCCAAACCAATTACTAAATGAACAGCACGCCATAAGAATTTGGCACAGAGGTAATTGGTGAGAGGGAATAGGAGTTTTAGGAGATAAGTTTAGAAAAGTTTGTTTGTTCAGTGGGAATGAGAGTTTTGGTGGAGAGGAAATGCGAGTTTAGATGAGCAACTCCCGCGATTTAATTCCCAAGAAGGGATGTGAATTGGGTGGGCATTGTGATTGGGTACAATATACATCTCGGCCATTCATCGTGACTTAAAAACAACTCTTATCTAAATTTCCTTTCTTAATTCCCCCCACACAAACCAAACAAAAGATTGAGACTAAAAATCAATTTTTCATGTTAATTCCCTCCATAAACTCCCACCACCTATTCCTCTTCCCCTTCCCAATTACTTGCCAAACGAGCCAATTGGTGATTGTGTTCTCCTCGGTCCTCTTCGTTCTCTCTCAGAAGTTGTGGATTCAATCCTGCAAGTGAAACATCACTACAAGAATCTGAAAATTTTTCGAAGGCCGCGATAGTTTTCATTGGTTTTTAGGGTAGCTGACGGAAATGAGCCCATTTCCGCCGATCGCAGGTGGCTAACGAAAATTAAGATTAATTTCCGTTATCCTACTTGGAAGCCAGCGGAAAAATCAACATAGAGAAGAAGACCTGGGGCTAGGCACTCAACAGGAAGGTAGCAACGGAGTGGTGCCGTGAGCCTGCGACGGTGTGGAGCGATGGGCACTTGGCTTTCTATATGTGTTGAGACATTTGTACTGTTACGAGGAATGGGTGTGGTGCCGTGAGCCCGTTCGTATTGCTTGGGAAATACGAATGTACTGTTATGAGGACTGGATATGAGATATTTCATTATATGTGTTTCAATATGAATATATATGAATGTAGTGGAACAAATGAGAAAAACATAAATTTGGAGGTCTACAAATGTAAGATATTTTCTTAGGTGTGTTTTAATTTGAATATAGATGAATTATGTGAAATAAATGAAGAAAACCGAAATTTAGAGGCTTGGAAATGGTTAATTGGCTGAAGGTAAGGTCGGCCAATCCTGGCCGATGAAAGTCATCGGCAGCCCATCGATAATCTCCGTCTAATTTTCGTCAGATGGGTGTAGATGACGTAGCTAATTTCTGTCGATAATTAGGCATCGGCTGGAGGCTGACAAAAATTAGCCGAAAGCTGACGGAAATTATTTTCGTGGGTATAGGGCTAATTTCCGTTTGCTTTGGCCGACGAAAATTCTCTAGATTCTTGTAGTGCATCCTAGCATTTTCTTAACCCTGATTGCGTGTGGGGGGCATGATGATTGTACGGTCTGCTTAGTGCTTGCGTCTGTTTAAATGATAGATTTCCAGCTAGCAACAAATCCCTTGAGGCTTCTTGTATCAAACTTTGATTTATATATGGTGCGTTCCGTTGGATGTGATTCAGCTTATTTCATTATTTGCAAATTGATGGATCGGTGCTGCTTATTCATTGGTATTAGCCTTGCTACTAATACCGTTTTCTCGATCCAAAATCAACAAGTCTTGAGATTTACAGTACTCCGTTGCCGCACCAGTGTTTTGATTATTAGTAGTGCTCGTTAAGATGGACTGATGCATTTTGCTTGACACCCGATCGAGCCGTGGATGAAAAACCACAAACCAGCATTGCAGATGCATGCTGACGATGCCATCTCAAGGTCCAAGCTATTAGCATGCTCTTTTAGCCTGTATAGTGCGTTCAGTGTGTGTGTGTGCTGATGATGGGCTAGGCTGCAGGTGTGATAGCCCCAAGCAGCTAGCAGCGCCATCGAGCACCAACCGTGGGAGCTGGCCGTGCGCGCAGGCGTGATTCTGTTCTGAGGAGCGCCGCTCCTGCGGGGAGGCGGCGCGCCGCTGCACTGTGTGGTTGAACGGCTGCGTGGATGACGGAGGCGGCGGGCTGAACAGAGCGACGAGGTCCAGCCCTCCGGGCTCCAGCCCCCTTGTCGACAACGCGGACGAGCCGCGAAGGGGAACTTGCCCGTGAGTCTGTGCAGACGAGGATCCTTACCGCACAATATACCAGAGGGTCTCCCTCCGTGCCTCGTCTCTTCTCCACCTCAGTGAAGCGGGGTTGTTTAAATGTAGGATGCGTATAGCGTCCGAACGTCTTGTCCGAGCGTTTTAATATAACAATTTTTTTATTTTTATTTTTTATATAACTAAATAAGGTTCTCATCTTGCATAATATAACATAGAAAACAAACTAAGGTAAGGAAAAATGAATTAAACCTTGCAACAACAATTCTATATATGCCTTGAATATCTCAAAAACCACGATCCTAGATAAATGAAACTGAGCAACCATGCAATGAGATACGGAGATATCCATATAAATAGGGCTCTAATCAGAGAGCCATGTCCCAATTAGTATTAAGCAAACTTGTTAGTAGCAACTCCCCCCTCCCTCCTAGTTATTATTGGCAAACCCATTGTGTGTACTAGTACCATGAAAATGCAACATCAAAGGACATAAAGGTGACGGTACCACATGCAATGCAAATGAAAATAAAAAAGGGCATAGTTTTACAATCAAACATCTAATTAAAATTAGATTGCACCATTCAATTTGTTACAATAAAAAGTTCAAAATAAGATGTCACTCGTTATATTTTTTGACAATAACGGGCATCCCCCACGGACTATGTGTGAGCAAATGAAAGTGACGTCCATGAAACGGGAGGGAGGGGCATTTTGGAGACAGCCGGTCCCCCTTTTCTTTTGTTAGGATGAGGCTAGCCTGGATTTTGGAGGAATATTACTGTAGAGCAATGTCTCTATCCCAATTGTTCCCAAGTCTTAACCAAACAACGTGATCGTCCCGCCTTTTCATACATCATCCTAGCAACCAAATACACCTATGAACAAGCGATAATACGTGGAGCAAGAAAGATGTTGATAACGAAGTGTGGAACAAGATGGAACAAGGACGCCACAGAGTCGCACACAACACCCATACCACTTTTTTTTTACACCCTCTCACACCACATTTTTTTTTTGAATTTTGATAGATTTATCGGCAAGCTAATCTAAAAATAGCATTCCTTATTAACTCAGTTAACCATCTGGCCCAGAAACTGAGGCCTGGTAAAAGCTACAAAGGCCCAATTTCCCAACTGGTGCCAAGAGATTAATGACCCGTCTTCTCTTGTCACACGGCCCACCGCCCACCGTGCACGCAGCAAGCCGATCAACGAATAATTGACGCAAGCCCTAGCGCTCTCGCGACATCGTCCCCTTCGCTCCTCCTCCCCCCTCCCCAAACCCTAATTTTCTCACCCCCCATCCCCGCATCTCGGCTCCTCAGCGGAATCCGGAATCCATTGATCGGCCGGCGGCGATGGAGGGGAAGGAAGAGGGCCGGATCTTCGTGGGCGGTCTGTCGTGGCAGACGGACGAGCGCAAGCTTCAGGACGCCTTTAGCCGCTTCGGCAAGGTCGTCGATGCTCAGGTACCCGTAGTTCCCTCTCCCGGATGGTTTCGCTAGATCTGTCAGTTTCACGTTGGCCGCGGTGCGATTTTGGAGGCTGTGCTGCAGGGTCGAAAGGTGGATCGGTGGATTGTTTTTGTGTGCGGTGGAGTGGTGATGTGCTTTATGCATCTCTTTATCTGGGAATAGGCGTAAAATGGTTAAAAAGTTATTTAGTTTAAAGCAACAAAATCGAATCCTTTAGGTTCGTTACGAACGAAACTAAAATGATGAACTGATGACTAGCAGGGCTTGCTGTCATGATGATGGGGAAAAAGGAATTAGTATCCTGTACAAACATGCATCTTAGCTTCTCAAAGAGGGTAAATACAATGGTGGGATTTGTCTATGTTTCTTTTAGGATTCTTAGCTATGTTCCCTCCACTGCTGAATGCTTGCTCTCAGACATATTTTGCGAGTACTCACTGCTCTTTTCATCTTTTTTTTTTCTCACCTGAGGCATGTTCTCGGCCATCCCTCGTTTGCTGACGCCGAATGAGGTAGCACACTTCTAGAGCTGGATTGCAGTGCCAGTGATATATCCTGCTTTCTTGAGCTGAAACGCTGATGATGTTTGTTACAGTTAGATGCCTGAATTGAGCACTTACACCTGTGAAATTGGATTGTATGAGGGAACAGCGGTTGATCCTACTGTGCTACTGTTCTGCTATTTCTTATTTCATTTTTGTCCTCTGATGAGAGAGAGGGGGATGGTACCGCCTTTCTTGGCACAATTGGATGAGCGATACGTTGCCCTGCCCTGGCTTTTTAGTTTCTGATCTTCAGTCCTGATTTTTGAAATTCTGCTCGGCTAGCACAAGAGTTATCCACACCTATAAAGAACAGCAGCAGGGCTATGTTCATGACACAGGACAATTGATGAAATTGTGTGGCTGATTTCTGTAGATGAAAAGATCTGAACACACTGCTGTATTTGGTTGAACCGAGCTGATTGGTCTATACGGTACACCAGAAATCAGTTATAAGTGTCTGCTTGTATTCACCACCATGGACATGTTTCAGTTGGATTCATTGGCATTCATGCAGATAGAGATCACAACAGCTGTTTACTTGTTTGCCTGTAGTTATATGACTTGCCCCCAGTAAGATTCATTGTCATTCATGCAGATAGAGATCATTGAATTGTTTTTATTTTAGTTACATGACTTGCTTGCATAGGTTCTCACACCTTGCTACCTGTGTCAGCATTTAGTGAACTGGCAACAATCTTGATCTTTCCTTGTTCCAAGTTTTGTTAGAACTGGTCAACTGATAGATTATTTACACAGGGATGTATGGCCACAACTCTTCATGCATATGCTTAGTTAATCACATTATTAATATTAACAGATCCAGGAAAAAAATCTGCATTTTTTTGTATTTCAAACTCAAACAAGACCTTTTAAGCACACCTCGCTCTGAGTTTCTTTTTTCTATAAATAATTCATTTTTTACTAGCATCATTGCTGATAGGACAGTCAATGATTCCGTTGGACGAAATAAATTCTGTTTAAATTCCAGATTTGCCTGTTGGTGCATTACGCAGTATTCACTGATTATGTACGGAGTATGAACATTTCAAGGTCAAGTGTTGGGACAGAATTTGCACTAGCCTCACCTGTGCAGACCATTGATACATTGCCTGTCTCTGATATTTCTTTCAGCCACCTCTGCGTGTTGTATTGCAGTGTTGGGAAGACAAACTGGGTTTATTTATCAGGCCAGCTAGCCAGCACACTTTCACTGTTGTTTCCATGGACATGGATGCTGTTTGCCTCTGTTGGTTTTCAACATTTGTTTAGATGACCTGATATGTTAAGTAGAGGATTGGCAGTGGGGTATACCTGCTTGATTGTCTTGACACCAGAATGTGCTGAACTTATTGAGAGAAGGTAGCTCATGTGGGTAGTGTAAATTGGTGCTTGTTTTGGAGTAGTCCACTTTTGCAAAGGCGAGAGGTTCAATTCCTTTGCTCCTTGTGCATGATAAGGTTTGCTGCCTTGGGAATAGGCTCTTTCATGAAGTTAGTTACAGCTAGATACATCTGTGTCTGGATTACAATTTGTTCTTGAATCATCAAGATCCAGGAATAACCTAATCTCAATGCTTCTCCCAAGGTAATGTCTTTCTGTTTTCCATCAACTATCTCTAAATTTATCCAGGAGTCATTCTGGTTAGTGTAATATGTTTCACACAGCTGGTACTATTTATTGATCAAGATGCTGTGTTTTAATGGTTTCTTTTGTGCACCACTGCTCGTTAAGACATCAGCGTTACATGTGGCAACCTTTATTGACCATTGTTATGCTTCTATGTTGAATAACCAGGAACACATCACAGTTTTTAATATTTTAGTAGGAAACTCAGGATGGAATTTTAGATCTGCCTCCTTTTGTACTGAATGGTGAATCATTTGTTGAAATTAAGTGGTTTCTTGCCCTTAGATCATCGCAAAATTCAAGTACTTATTAGGACTGGTGAAAAATAGTAAAATACTCGTGTAAGATAGTACTGTAACATTATTCTGAGCCATTTGTTACTGAAGTTTGTATTCTTTTCTCTTGTATTAGTATATATGTTCATATTCTGCACCTTATAATCACGAGTATTGCTACTTGTATTTGTAGATCATGCTGGAGAGACACACGAACCGCCACAGGGGCTTTGGCTTCGTGACTTTTGAAGATCGCCGGGCAGTTGACAGCGCTATCAAAGAGATGCATGGCCTAGAGTTAGATGGTCGCACCATTTCAGTGAATAAGGCTGAGCCCAAGATGAATACAGATGACACAAGGTATGATGGCGGTGGTGGACGAGGAGAGTATCGTGGTGGTAAATTTGATGGTCCACCCCCTGGCAATTGCTACGAGTGTGGTCGTCCTGGCCACTGGGTGCGTGACTGCCCAAATGCTACTGGTGGCCGTTCTGGTAGATTCTCATCCAAGTTTAGTGGCGGCGGTGGTGGCAGCAGGGGAGACCGTTTTTCTGGATCAGATAGGTTTGGTGACCGTTACATGGATGATCGTTATGATGGTGGCCGTTATGGGTACCGTGACCAAGTTGATGCAAGAGACAGGTACACTGGGGGCCGTGATCGGTATGCCAATGATCGCTACGCCTCCGGTGATCACTTTGGTGCTGACAGGTATGGAGGTGCTCCAGATCGTTACGCACCAAGTGGTTATGGCAGGGAGCGAGAAAGAAGCTATGAGAGAGATGGAGTTCGTGGTGGCGGTGGCGGTGGCTATGATAGGAATGGCCCAAGGGGTGGTGGAAGCTATGACAGAGATGGCCCAAGGGGTGGCATGGGTGGTGGCTATGACAGGGATGGTCCACGTGGTGGTGTCGCTGATCGTTATGGTGGAGGACCTGCACGCTATGAGGGAGGAAGTTACAGGGAGAGGCCTGGGCCTTATGACCGCCCTACCAGGGGTGGAGGACGTTTCGATGATCGCTACTGATGAGCTTTTTGAAGACTCAAGCTCTTTTATCTTACAGTTTCATGTTCGCAGTTTCACATAGCCAATGAGTTATGGAAGATGCTTAATGTATCGGACCTTGGCATTGTTATGTTTATTTGGTATTTCAAGCAGTACTGCAACCAGTGTTGCCTTGATAAGTTTACCCAGCAGAATGTTTTTGCATGTCAAGTTGACAAATCTTGCATTGAGCTGTTACTTCGCTGCTGGATGTTCAGCTGTGGCATGTCATGCTGCCACGCATCCTGATTCCTGCAGTTGTAGGGAGTTGAGATTCAAGGTAATTGTATAATCACTGTTGACCTGAATATCTGATATGGGAGGGTTATGTTTTCAGTGATTGTTTTACCCCTGTTGGTCTGAATAGAAGGTCCACGTGGAATTTGTTCGGTGATGATTCTCGATCAGAATAGCCTAGCCATTCTTGGTCTGAGTATCTGGGACGCATGGATTGTTACAGAACAGTGGCCAAAATATCTGTGCTGGAATTAGCTGAAATCCACGCTAAGTTTGCCGCTGATTTTTGCCGTCGGTCCTGGAGAGAAAGCACACCAAGCGTCCAGTCAGAACTCGTTGGAAGGTGTCTTCTGTTGCAGTAGTTGGCTGGGGTGTGATGTTTCTGACTTTCTGTACAGCAAACCAATGGGGGTCCCGTCGTTTCTGAATTTCATTTTTCCTATCATGTCATGTTGCAGTGATGTCTTATACTGCAAATTACGTATTTACAGCTCTGAAAACGATTGGGAATTATTTTAATCTCCCATTCACGTTACTTGGAGTCAGGCAACTAGTGTGCATTCACGTACAGTTAGCCCAATCATACATAGCCGGTTCGACGGTGCCGCCTGTCACCGTTTCCACGTCCCTATCTCCCAGCGTGACTTATCCAAAAGTTCCCGTTCTCTATCCTCCTCCGTCTTTCCACTTGGACTCGTCGAGGAAAAAAAAAACACAATCTCGGTTACGTGATATGCTTCGGTCCACTCCTTTTTTTTTTTTTTTTTTTTTGATCACTGGAAGAAACTTCCATTACACACTGGCTCCAAGTTGATCCCCAGAGACCAACACCGATGCAAAGTCTGGGGGATGACTCATAAACATGCATGAATCACCCTCCAAAGTACACCCAAACGCAGCTAGGCTGTCTGCTACAGAGTTATAATCTCTAGTACAAACATTGACAGTATATTGAACAAAATTTGACGCTATAAAGTCTCGTATCTGTCTAAACAGACAGCCGTTTGGGCTTCGATCAAACTCTGATGACGTGATGGCCCTGCCGACAGTCGATGAGTCTGTCTGTCTCAAGAATGATCCTTGTCATGCCCAACTCCACAATACGCTCGAGGCTTCTCAAAACACCCAGAGTTTCAGCTTGTTGAGCATCAGCAACATGAAGAATGCTCCCTGCTCCACCCTCCAGAAAAATACCATTAGCGTCTCGAGCCACAAACCCCCACCCTCCCTGTTTTGAAACTTCATGATATGAGGCATCAACATTTATCTTGTAGTAATCTGCTGGTGGAGGTCTCCATCTAGCACTCGGGCTCTTAGCCTTGTCCTTGCAATTAGTGGCCAACTGCTCAAGTTCCAATAAATAGAAAGATACAGAACTGCAAATATCGCTCACAGTGGCCAATTTGCTGCCGTCATTTGCTTTATTTCTTGCTGACCACCACCTCCAGAGCCATATGAATACCCTGTTTTGCTCGTGTTGCTCCAGGTTCAAAATTCTTGCCACAGTTTCTTTGCCGGACTTACACAATTCCAAATCAGCACGTACGTGCTCCAGATTCATGGCGCGCCAGCATTGTTTCGCCTTCTTACATTTGAAGAATAGGTGGCCACAATCCTCATCAAGGCGAAAACACAAAGGACAAGCAGTTTCAGTTTTTATTCCACGTCTAGCTAAGTTTCGCTTGACTGGCAAACTGTTGTGAGCTAATCGCCAAATGAACATATTGACCTTGTTTGGAAACTTCAATTGCCAGATTTTATACCATTTAAAATCATCTCCCTCTGTTGTAGCCGATATGACAGCTGAAGTTGAGGCATCTCTGCCCCTCTCATGATCCCGAATCTGCACAGCCAATTTATATGCGGACTTCACTGAGAATATTCCTTTGGGATCAAAGTGCCAAGCCGGAAAATCATCCAAATCTGCATCGATAGGGATTGACAAGATCACTTCTGCATCCTCTTCCCAGAAAGTGTCCCTCACCAACTGTTCATCCCATCTACCTGTGCCCGGATCAATCAAGTCTGAAACTTTGGACAGCAGTGATGGCCCTTGTGGAGTGATTGGTCTTCTTGTACTTCCTCGGGGAGTCTAGGGATCCTTCTAAATATATGTGCTACACCCATCCCCTATGCGCCATATGATTCCCTTCTTGAGCAGCTCAACCCCTTTCAAGATGCTACGCCAAGTATAGGAAATCCCACTCCGTGCCTTGCAATGCAAAATGTTTGAATTCGGGAAAAACTTAGCTTTTAGAACCTGGCCACAAAGAGTATCCGGAGCAAGCAGCAACCGCCAGGCCTGTTTAGCTAGCATTGCTAAATTGAACAAATGCAGATCCCGGAAGCCCAATCCTCCGAATTTCTTGGATCTAGTTAGCTGATCCCAAGCTAACCAATGAACCTTATTGGTTTTGTCTTGCTGGCTCCACCAGTAACGGCCAATCATCGAACTTAATTCATCACATAAGCTCTTTGTCAGATCAAAACACGACATTGCGTAAGTCGGGATAGCTTGTGCTACTGCTTTCACAAGAACCTCCTTCCTTGCCTTTGATAACAATTTCTCTTGCCAGCCTTGAATGCGAGCCCAGACCTTGTTTTTAATGTATTCAAAAGCTTTTTTCCTAGATCTGCCCACAGCCACTGGTAGGCCTAGATATTTCTCGTTCATGGCTTCTTGATTGATAGAAAATACTGATCTGAAACTTTGCTTTATATGGCTGGTAGTGTTTGGGCTGAACAGAATTGACGATTTGTCTTTATTAATCACTTGACCTGAGGCCAACTCATAAGCTTCAAGTATCGTTGGCGCACCAGAACATACTTTAATACCCTGCATCCTGTCCTCAACTTCAGCATGCAGTAGCAAGACAGAGAGACCTTCATTCACCTTTATTCGATAATCCATGGACGCCGGGTAACCGTCGCCATCAGCGCCAAACGGGCAACGGCACATTCATTCATGCTGCATGCTTTTTTTTTTCTTTCTGACAGTCGCAGCATGCTATTCTAGTGAGGCGCACTCAAGTGAAACAGATTTACAGCAATAATAAATATGGCTGTGTTTAGATCCAAACTTTCTTTCAAATTCTACTATAAAAAAGAAGATTCCCCATCACATTAAAAATACCGGCATATGCATGTAGTACTAAACGTAGATGAAATCAAAAAATAATTGTACAGTTTAGATGTACTTTGCGAGACGAATCTTTTGAGCCTAGTTAGGCCATGGTAGGACAATATTTACCACAAACAAACGAAATGTGCTACAGTGCGCTATAGTGTCGGATGTGATGTTTTTAGCCAAATTTTGGCAGATTTCGCCTGCTTTTCGCCTCTACTTTTTAGATCTAAACACAGCCTATGTTGATCGAACAACTGGTCAGTATAACATATATCGCTGAAGTGGAGGAGCCCATCAATCTCAAGTGCGTTCTTTTCTACATTGATTTGGTGTATGCGATATGCGTTCTAAAATTTTAGTTGCTACTAATGAGTTGAACAGTAGTAGTACGTGTTAATCGAACAGGTAGCACATGGTATGGATGGACCACCCTTGTCAAAATTATATCTAGGCTGTGTTTAGAACCTCAACTTCTCTCCAAAATTTCCAAAATTCCCATCACATCGAAGCATTAAATGTACCAAAAAACGCATGCTCCGAGTATGAAATGCAGGTAAAAACAAAAACTAATTGCATAGTTTAGATGTACGTTACGAGTCTTTTGAGCCTAGTTAGACCATGATAGAATAATATTTACCACAAACAAACAAAACGTGCTACAGTGCTTTTCAGTTTGGAACAGTACCAGTTTTTAGGGTTCTAAACACACCCCTAACCTTCAGATGGTTGGCAGGAAGCAACGGTTAGAAGTGAATGTGTCAAAAGTTGCAATGCTTTGCCAACATTAAAAACCTAACAGATATGGTAGCTCCTGTGTTGCTAATCTCGACGTGATAGATCTAAGAGCATTGCCACATGAAGGTCAAGGATTTCAAGTTATTTTTCCAAAACTCCATATTGAAAATTTTACCTATTCTAAACTAAATATAAAATTTTATTTTCTAAGTTTTTAGCTTATTGTTTTTTTAATCTCCTCCCGTATATTATATCCTACTACAAATAGAAGACGGCGTTTTGTTTTTTTCAATCGTGTTCTAGTGATACCACTAAGCAATGTGATTTGTAGCCGGTGGGTGCATTAACTGCCCAAGATTAAGATGCGTATATTGTGGTGAATGCTAGTAGGAGTACATTGAAGTTGTGCAAGGGAGTTTTAATAAGGAAGGCCACTCCAGCTATCTCAACCATACCAAGCGCGAGATGAAGCACTTTGTCCTCATCCGAAAGGCCCTTGAAATGAAAAACCGACCCCAAAAATACTGCAAAAAATAAACGCATCCTGTAATAAATACAAAAAAATGAGAAACGCCCAAATAAATAAATAAATCCAAAAAAATCCCTCCTCCTCGTCCTCAGCCTCCCCCCCTCCCTTCCTCCGCCTCCGCCTCCGCATCCCCCATTGATCCCCTCCCCCCTCTCCACTCGTCTCCCAAATTGCCAGCGAGCCATGCCGCCTCCTTCCCTGCCCTCGCCGCCCCTGACCGGCTGACCCCACCTCCGCACTGCTCTTTCCTTCCACCTGGGCCCCATCACCTTCCCCTTCCCCTTCCGTCGCCACCAAATCCCCAAATCCCGGAGGGAGGAGGAGGGAATTCGTCGCTGCCTGATCGATCGGCCGATCCGCCGCCGCCAGCCTCCCAACCCGCCGCTGCCGCCATGTTCAACAAGATCATCAAGCGGGGAAACCGCAAGGGCTCTCGCGGGGACGGCGCGGAGCCCGGGGCGCGCTCCGCCGCGCCCTCGTCGTCCTCCGGGGGCGGGGGCGCGGCGGGAGCCGCACCCGTCACCATCAACCATGCGTCCCGGGCCACCGCGGCGTCGCCATCCTCACCTACCTCGCCGCACGTCGCGCCGTCCGCGCTCGCGACCAACATGGCGGCGGGGGCGGCGTCGCCGCCGCTCCTCGAGCCGCTCCCTCTCCTCCGCGATGTCGCCGCCGCCGACCGCCCGGGGCTCCTCCTCCGCAAGCTCCGCCTCGTCGCCGCGCTCTTCGACCTCTCGGACTCGCTCAAGCACCCGCGGGAGAAGGAGGCCAAGCGCCAGGCGCTCCTCGAGCTCATCGATTATGTGCAGGCCCCAGCGCAGGCCGCGGGGGCCAACGCGCCCGCGCGCCTTCCGGACCACGTCCAGGAGGCGCTCGTCGCCGCCATCTCCACCAACATCTTCCGCCCGCTGCCACCTGCGCTGCACGAGTCCGCCGCTGCAATCGACCCAGGCGCCGCGCCCGACGACGAGGAGGAGCCCTACCTCGACCCCTCGTGGCCGCACCTCCAGCTTGTGTATGAGCTCCTTCTCCGGTACGTGGTGTCGCCGGACACCGATACCAAGGTCGCCAAGCGGTATGTGGACCACGGTTTTGTTCTGCGCCTCCTCGACCTCTTTGACTCCGAGGATCCCCGTGAGCGGGAGTACCTCAAGACCGTGCTCCACCGCATCTATGGGAAGTTCATGGTACACCGCCCATTCATCCGCAAGGCTATAAACAATGTGTTCTACCGATTCATTTTCGAGACGCAACGCCACAATGGCATAGGGGAGCTGCTTGAGATCCTTGGAAGCATTATCAATGGCTTTGCCTTGCCAATGAAGGAGGAGCACAAGCTGTTCCTTTCCCGTGCTCTAATCCCCCTGCACAAGCCCAAGTCTGTTGCGATCTACCACCAGCAGTTGTCCTATTGTATTGTTCAGTTTGTTGAGAAGGACTACAAACTAGCAGATACTGTGATCAGAGGGCTGCTCAAGTTCTGGCCAGTCACAAATTGCCAGAAGGAGGTGTTGTTTCTAGGGGAGCTTGAAGAAGTGCTCGAGGCAACACAGTCTGCGGAATTCCAGCGGTGCATGGTGCCACTATTTAAGCAAATTGGCCGCTGCCTTAATAGTTCCCATTTCCAGGTACTGGTTTTATTGATTTGTTGGCTTCTGGTTGAGTATACGTTTATCAGCAGGTCAGCGTCATTGCATACATTTCTAAATTTTGCTTTTTTTAATCAAATGTGCTCCATATATTATATATTCCTTTTTGAGTGGATATGCTTCATTAATAGGAAAATGAAATGGCTGCATTGCTTTGTGCATGTTATTTTCACAGCCTAGCATAAAGAGTTCTATTACGTGTACACAAATGAGTTTTCAGCCAGTGGCATGCAACCATCGAAAGTTATAGTTATCTTTTGCACTACTATTTGTGGTGTGCCATTTCGTGATTCCACACTAGCTTACTGCTTGAGGTATAGGTTTTGTGTCCTTCTTGGACGCAGGGTCGTTTCAGGGCCAACCATCTCCTCTGGGAAGTTTCCAGACAATGTAGTGGCAGCTTGATAGCTTTCACTGCTAATTGATCCATTGTTACTTTTTATTGACAAAATAGCTACTGCAACATATATATTATTGGGAAGCTGGCACTTGTTTTGGTTCCATCTGTAGGGTTAATTTTTGTAATTGACTCCTCAGTAGACTAGCCATCACCATCATTCAAAGGCTGCCACTACATCACAACAACTATATGGAATCATGAAGTGTTAGCAATGTGTATAACAGTTGAGCAGATATTTTAATAAGTTTCCAATCTTGCAGTTTGAAATATTTTATAAAACCTGGATGCTATTAGCCTATTAGATGGATGAACCTAAGTTGACTTTAGCTAGAAGGGCTGCCTTATCAATCCTCCCTTTCCCTTTTTGTTTTCACGTGTTATTGGTTTATGTTATGTCACAGTGCATCCAGCTTTTAATGTTTGTTTTCTTTTTCGTTTTTTCATGGTATTAGATGCATAACATCTGCAGCTTTTAGCAGTAGGATCGCATAATGCTTAATTTGAAATTCAGCATTGAAAGTGCCATTTATAGCAAACAAGTGGGGGCATGGAATTTTGTTTGAAGTACTTCAGATTACTGCGCAATTACTTCCTTAAAATACTGTACTACATCCCGAGAGGAGAGATTACTTGCTTTTCCACACTGCACTGAACCTATAACTGCAAAGGTATCATCTACAATTTCTGGAAGAAAATACCTTTGCTATCTATAAGAAGCCAGATCTATCTATTCTTGTCTCAGTGATGACTAGTATAATCTTAGATGTTAACTTTTGTGAAATGTTAGCTGACCTGGGAGAAAGTCGTTTGCGAAGCTAAAACATGCGTAAGATAACGGAAGCTATTAGGCAAGATTGGTTCCCAATGAAAACTTTTCATTGTGGGCATGTTCGGAGATATCTATCCTAACGTGTTTCATTATAATAGTCACACCCCTTAACAACAGTTGCTAAAGATGATTTGTTATGAGTTGCTCAGTTTCTGTGTTATTTCACTCACTGTTACCAAATATTTCATTGGTATTGACAAGAATGGTTCCCTGATCTAGCAACATGCAGCATTACTTATAGTTTTAACTGGCCACAGAATATATTTCTATATCTGCTGCTGGAAACTTCAGAAAAAAGGATTTCATCCATCCATTTATTGCATGTTGCTACAAACTGTAGTGCGATAATTTTTTTTTTTCATGATAATACCTTATTGCAATGTCGTGGGCACCTTATACTATTTTTTATTTTCTGGTGTGTAAGTGAAGTTATGTTGATGATCCAATACTAGGACCTTCCTATCTAACAATGGAATGAGCTGGTTACTTTCTCTGCTTACTTTCATCTTGCCATGTATCTCTGCACCAGTTCTATAATGATGACTCTTTCGCCCACTGCATTCCTTTCCTGGTCCTGGCTTTTGCCTCTGAACTGATCTCTTTCTGTCCTTGTTACTCCCTCCTGCCATAAATATATTACGTTTTTTTAGTTCAAATGGGAGAAAGTATCATTTTTTTTGGATATGCAATAAGTATAGGCCTGCTGTGTTTAATTCTGCAAAAAAAATCCCATCCTATTGTTTAACTGTGTTTGTTCACCCACATTTAAATCACATATTTGGTCTCTAAGTGAAATTATCTTGGCTTGTGTCTTGGCAATTATATAACTTATTCTTGGTTCGGCTTCAATTGAAGCTGAATCTTCCTAAACATCATGTGCATAACCGCGCATGCACTCATGGATGAGTGGGCAACCGGTCTCGTGTTTATCTTGCCTTGTCGACAACCCTCTTTTTCATTGGTGACAGCTTATACATGTATATGCTCATATGCAGCTTAACCAGTTAATCAAGACGCCCTCTCCTCCCACAAAGATGAGTGATACATTTATAACAGTGCACAAGCAGTGGCACATTTACAACAATGCAAAAGCTACATTTATATTTGTCTTTTTTATGGCATTTTGAGCAACAAAATTTGGTTGCTGTTTTCAGTTGCTGGCGATAAATGGATCGAATAAATTGCTCACAGTATTTCTTGTACACCATGGGCACTGTAACAAGGCCTATTAGATGGCTGACACTGGCGTGCTGTATGCAAATTACTTGGCAGCAGCCATTTGCTTGTTCAGCTATTCTTGCCTAACAAAATCTGCTCACTGTTGCTAGTTCTGAATTTTTTTTTTCTCTATTTAAAGTTACCAGTTGCTGCTCTTGTGATACATAATCATCTCTGATATGATTATTGATTTTGCTTTGTCAGGTTGCTGAACGTGCTTTGTTCTTGTGGAACAATGATCACATTGTAAGCTTGATAGCTCAAAACCGTGGTGCTATATTTCCAATCATATTTGAAGCGCTTGAGAGGAATATACAGAGCCACTGGAATCAAGCCGTTCATGGTCTCACTGCAAATGTGCGCAAGATGTTTTTGGAAATGGATAGTGAGCTATTTGAAGAATGCCAGCAGAAGTACATGGAGAAACAAGCAAAGGCCAAAGAGATGCAGGAGCGACGAGAATCTGCGTGGAGACAATTGGAAGCTGTCGTTGCTGCTAAGGCTGCTGCTGATGACATGGTTTTGGTCAACTAGGTAATATAACCTTCCCACTTCATTTTGTTAGTGCTTGTGTTCGTAAGTTGTTTTTAGTCTTGTAACCTAAGACTGTACTACTCTGTTTATGCCCTCTTCTTGATGTTCTCACTTTGTTTTAGCATTTCTATGAGATGCATTGCCGCTTTTTGTACTGCTCACCTTTTGTTTTGACTTGGTCATGGCAGTTCACAAAAAGATGGAATATATCTGTACTGAACTTTCAATTTATTATGGACATTTATTTTTTTAGTAAACTCAAGCAAACCCCAATTTGTATCGGTATCCATAAGTATCCAAGCATCGTTTTAAAGGATGTTTATGCTTCCTCAGATGATTGCCGTTCACTTATCCCATGAACACCCATGTGTGCACATATTGAGACGACAAGATATCAGTGCCTGTTGTGGTGCTCTCATATCAACATTGATGACTTGGAATTACAAGATCAGTGTTCCTTGCATTGGAGAAAAAGTTGTTTGACTGCACAAGGGCCAATTCATGCGTATGATTACTGAGGTCCTGCTCTGGCTCCGAGTCGTTCCTTTGTTCAGCCCCTTCCTTTTCTGTTGCTTAATTCATGAATAATCAGACCCTTGTATTGATCCTTCATTGTTTGGCCTAGTTCCGTACCCACAATCGAGAAAATCCAGGTAGAAAAATGACTTGAGCTAGATGTAAGTTTTTTCCCTTTCTTCTTTGACCTTTTTTTATTTCTTTGGAGTTATTTCGGTTCATATTGTTGTACGCAACTATGGAAGTAACATCACGAATGGTGATAAAGGCGCTTTTAACTAGTGTGGCATGACAGCAATAAAAATCGTACATCTGTAGAAAGTAGAAGCTGCAGTTTCGTTGCTGTGGTTGTAAGCAATAAATGTCAATTTGTGGTTATATTACATGTTAGTTCACGGGAATTGGCTGATTGCTGATTATATGCCCCTTGCCCTCTTGCATTCTCATCTCCATGTTTAGGCCTCATGTTTCAAGTGTTATGTGTAAGCCCGTCGTACTATTTCTGCACAAGTCAGCTTGTTTCCAGACTCGCATACCTAGCATTGATTTTTCTTCGTATGCCCCCGCTCGGCCGCTTCATCAGTTCCCCAATCAAAATATTTTGACTCGGCTCATTTTGACCAGGCATTTGATGTTTGGCGCAACAGTCCGTTTACCTGTGGACTGGTCAGAGACCGAACCTCGTGGTACCAAACGACTGCACAATTTGCCTGTGAAACTTGCAATAACGTCACTGCGCTCGTGAGAAGCAAATCGACCTCAGGAAAGCTTGGGAAAGTACTCGCGTGAAACAGGATAGCTTTTCGGTGGGCAGGAAAAATCTGTAGAAAGTAGAAACTGCAGTCACGTGAATGTATCGTTTCCCAGAAGAAAAGAGTGGACGTGTTCGTGATCCCATCCCATTTTCACGAAAGAATCTGAAGGCTTTATACTGGGATGCGTACGGACCACGCAACAGAGTCTAAGTGCCTCCAAGTCCCAAACCGAAAGATGATACTGAAGTGAAGTATGGTGTCACCATCCGCCACCCATAGACCTGATCAGTCAGGGACAGAAGAAAAGGAATTGCATCACACAGGCAACAAATAGTACAGTAACATTTATGCAACGAGGCTGAGAGAGGCCAATCTGCGCTTTTTTCCTGACAAACTATTCCTTCATTTGTATAGGCTTTAGGATGCAGTTACACTTGATGCGCCGACCAAAATGCAAACCAATGTCAGCCAAACATAAGTCCAAGGCACATTCAAATATGGATCCAGTGCTAATTTTGTTTAAAATCTTGTAGAAAGAAACTGGTGAATACTTCAGTATTCAGTTCTGCATAAACATCCACCAATTCCCTAGAACAAGCTGACAAATACTCCTTCTATCCCATAAAATAAGGCGTGCATGTTTTTGAAAAAGTCAACTCTTTAAATCTTTGACTAATGATTCAGTCAAAAATATATATGTTTAGTTAATGCGTGTTATATATTTGGATTCGTATTCAAAAGCACTTTAATATGATGCTAATTTTGTATTTGTAGATCACATATTTTAGAAGTAATAAATGGTCAAAGTTCCGTTTTAAAGACCGTGCTAAGAACATGCACGCCTTATATTATGGGATAGAGGGAGTAGTACGCAAACATATACGAGACCCCAAACCTGGCTGTGGGGGACCACTTGTTTTCAAGTTACAACAATGCTGGAAACTAGCCAATCGGATATTATGTACAGAATCCAAGGTCACATTGTGCTCATGAGGGAGCTGATTCAGCCCCATCATGGAGAGCACAACAGACAGTTGCCTTGTGATGTCCCTGGTACACCCTGATGGCCTCTCCGGTTGAGACAGCCCACAATCTTGCGGTAGTATCAGAAGAAGCTGCAAGGCAGAACAATTCATTCAGCTAAAGAATTTTTAGTGAAGAAAGAGTAGTGTAAGCTGTGGTTTGTACCGGTCATCAAGTAAGCACCGTCTACTGAGAAGTGAGAATACACAGTCCCAAACCCAACGTTGATGACCTGAAGTTGAGTGCCTGCAATATTTCAGGATACCATTCAGAAATTGTCACAGCTTTTGGTTAAAGTGTTGGAAAGTACTCATAAATCAGAATAATACCTACTAAAGTTCTAACTTGAAGCCATCAACATTCCAAATTTTTACAGTGTTGTCGGATGATGCTGTTGCAAAATGACAGAATTCAGAAAAGAGTACTCCCTCCAGGTCCCAAAAGAGTGTCGTTTTGGACATCGACACGGTCTCCCAAACATAAGTTTGACCAATGTTTTTGTTAGAATAAAAATAAATATCATAAAAAATTTATATTTTTTATAAAAGCACATGTTAAGACAAATCTATACATATCACTTTCAACATTCAAAACTAAATCATATAAAAGTTATATATAGTCAAAGTTTTAAAAGTTTGACTTCTAGCTTTTCTAAAACGACACTCTTTTTAGGGACCTGGAGGGAGTTAAGTCACAGAGTTATATTACTTGATGCAATCATGCAATACATGCTGTAATGTGGGACCAATGGTTCACAAATGGAATGTTACTGATTTGTCCACCTCCAATATATATTGGCACACAAAATAACTATGAAGAGTGCTCAAAATATGAATGAGGTTGAGGAAACATGAAACATGCACACTAACACTAGTCCTTAACGATTACATTACCTGTTTTTTTATAATAATTACATTAACTGTTAGGATCACAGAATTCTGGTGAAAGAAGGCACTTCAGAATGTATCCATCATGGGCTTTCAACTTATGGAGGGTTCAAAGCAGGTAATTGTCTGTGTAATAGATTTCATACAGTTGAAAAATCAAAAAATCACAAGTGACTATGTTCAACAAGGTAGGTCAGTAGAACTGACCAACCTGTGTACCATCAAGCAGGCGCCAAACATAACATGTCCCATGGTCATTAGCAGCAACCACTATACTCCCGTCCCACATGACTGACAGAGATCTTACAGCGGTATCCTTTTCTGGCTCTGGTACCTGGATAAATAGAAACACATCAATTGCATTCTTGCATATCACCCAACACAGTAGAACTATCAGGGCATGTACAATGCAAGGTGCTTAGATAAGCTCAACATTAAGCACTACCCAAAAAATGCTGATCCCTACAATGCAAATAGGTGCTTAGATAGACTCAACCACCCTCTTATAGTACTTATTAAGCACCAATGTTGATGCATCTCATCCATCTTTTAAGCACCAGGTGCTAATGAATAAACCGGTTTTTTCGCTAAGCAGCAGGTGCTACTTCTCTAAGCACCTCCATTGTACATGCTCACAAGGACCTGTAAGCACCAATTCACAGCTGCACGAGTTAGCAGCCAAATCCCATACACGTATGTTTCCATTCTGATCACCAGATATTATTTCTTTCTGAAAGATAGGGGATACAATGTTACCAAAAGTGGTGGCAAGAAAAGAATATAATACTACAAGGAGCAAGCTGGTAAGAGAGTTATCTCAAGTGGCCATTCAATTTGTAAACTTTAATAAATAATACTTAATCTATGCATAGGAAAATGAAGTTATACAAGAGACTCCAAAGACCAAAAGAATGATAGAGGCTTAGCCGCTCAGGATCAGTTTCACAATGGAGTTGCTTGGAAAAATTATCAATTTCCTTTTTAATCTTGGTTAAATAAATAAGCCCAAGCACATCATTGAGAGACGTAATAACATAAACCTAAACCTTAGTAGTACAACACTGCAGTGCATGGCACAGGAACTACAGACTGAACTTTACTATTTCTGAGCCATTATAAAAAAATCTTAGTAGCACAACATCGCAATCGCACAGGAACCACAAACTGAAATTTAATAAGACAATGGAAATACTAGTAACAACCCAGTTATCACAACTAAATTTTGAAAGCTATGACCCCACAGAAAAAGAAAGTTTCACAGATGCATGCATGCAGCTGTGTTATGTCAGCATATTGCCCAAATGTAAGTTGATGAATGCTGTACATGTTCAATGAAATTGTTTATCAGCTGATACCCTAAAAAGATGATTCTAACCTGATTTGGGTGTAGGACCACTGTGTTGACAGCAGCATGACTTCCATATTCCCGCTGACATGTGGCGGTCCTGAAACCATAGATGCACAAGTACAAAGACAACTATCAAAGCATAAGATGCATTGATTGGACAATTAGTAGCATGAGCATTGTACATAATTTGAAAGGCTAATATCTAATCCAAATCCCTCTATCAGTGCTGTAAATCAAATTCTCATATTGGGAGTTGTATGAAATGTGGATGGATCAGATTTAGATAGAACTGTCTTGGTGGGGATTCTTCATAGATGATTTCTGAATTTGTTGGGGCCTAATGTGGCATTTGTTTTCTGTATATCTAGCCCTCCAAACCAACCTGATAGACGATATAGTGAGTTTGCATGATAACACTTGAGATGGATTTGCACTAGATTTTCCTCCTTAATTAGAACTTAGAATAGTTGTTGAAGTTTACCTTAGAATAGCAGACTAAGTAAAGAAAAATGGTTTCTAAATCTAGAAACAGGAGCCCACCAAGACAACAAGTTCTGAAATCTCACCGTAAATCTCAGATCCGCACAGTACCATCCTCTGAACCTGAGCACATCCAGTTACCATAACAATGGAACCCCACAGCCATCACATTAATTACTAGTATGTGAATCATAGCTAATTACCCGCCAGGTGTAATTTAAATAAGGAAAAGGAAATGACGGCCCACAATGATTGCTTTTGTAAACACATACACATACCGGTTGAGGGCTATTTGAGGTAACATCAAAAAGACAGGATATGAGGATTGTCAGCAGCAGCTAAAAATTGCTTGTCCAGAGTTATCTCAAGGCGATTAACATGCTGCAAATGACAGGTTACTGCAGACATAAGGTACATAATGTTTGTCTAAACAAAGTCGACCTAACCTTAAACTGAACCACAACTAGTATAAGCTTTGGTCCATGAGTTATATATGTTTTCTTTGTGGTCCCATAAAATATTTCCCCCATTTTTTGTTGCGAAGCATGTCAAATAAAGGGGAGTTCATTTTAAGCATCAACAAAAATAAGCTATGGCAGGGCATCCTTGAGCCACACTGAAAACAAATATAGTATCTATTTTCATTGTTTTAGTAGTATAAAAGGTGCATAGACATTGATACCACTAAGATAGCATTCGTACAAAAAAACATCTAAATACAACTCACTGAAATTATCAAAATGAGGGAAGAAAATATAGGAAACCGGAGTTTGACAAAACAGTACGGTATAGACAAACCATGGTATGTGATTGGAAGGAAAGGAGTGACGAGAACAGAGGCAAAAACTTACAGAGTCTGGATACTGAATAGTGCGGTAACAGCGACCACTCTTGGCTTCCCAAAGCCTGATTGTGTGATCATAGCGTGCAGTTGCTAGAATGACAGAAGGCTGAGCCATTTTGCGCCTTTAGCCTGGCCATACATAACACACACGATATGGGGGGAGTTCCATTGGGTATTCTAGAGAGAGAAATATGATGAACACTCTTCAGGTTCAGTTTGATATACTCGTATCACTAAACCCTACCAAATTCATAAACCCATTGAATCAACTGAACTACTGAACCGGTGCTTCGAACTCACACGCCAGCAAATGGAAACCGAAGTCCCAAGTAATAGGGCACGCCGGAGCGGCCGCGGTGGTCACGCTTACAAGGGCTAGCCGAGGCGAGGATGAAGCACGGCCAGTGGGCAGCGGCGGGTGCGGGCCACCGAAGGTGACGCGCCGCCGGTCGTCTTGATCGGGGCACGCTGTCCGTCGACGCCCTCCGCCAGTCGCTGTGGTCCCGCGCTCCCGTGGCGGGTTGGTTGTTGGGCTGGCATTGATCGCAGGCTGGTTTTGCGTGTGGGCCGGCGGAGTGGGACCTACCTTTTCGTGAGAGATTTTAATTTGTTATGAATTTGAAGCCAAAATTAAAGGGATCTCGAATAGAGAACGGAGTGAGTAATTTTTACATCACTGATTCAAATCTTATAACATATTTACTCAATTCCACCAATCAAAAATATCTATTCTATCCGACAACAAAGCTACGACACCTCTACTTGATCTACTACACATCTCTAGTGATATCACTGAAGTCATAACCACCACCCTAGCCACTCAATATTAAAACCCGCACCCCTACTCTGTCCACTGATCACACTCCACTATCCAACCACACTACGTTACCGCAGCCTTACTAAAGGTAGGACCGACGTCTAAGAGGGAGGTGAATTAGGATTTCTAAAAACTAAGCCTCACTAAAAACTACAACTACTAAGCAAAACTTATGCAAAGTAAATCTAGCTATGTGCACTAAGATTTTGCTAAGTGTTGCTCCTTCTACCGTGGCTAAGTCTTGCAACCTAGTTCCACCTAAAAACTAACCTATCAAGCTAGTCTATGAATGTAAACACACAATTGCAATAATGTAAATGCGGAAGCTAAAAGATGGGATAGAGAATGCAAACTTCCGTTGACGATGGTGATAGCACACGAAGAAGACACGACGATGTTTTTCCGAGGTTCGGGGAGGCCAACGTGCCTCTACCCCCTACGTCCTCGTTGGCGCTCCACAAAGGGCTTTGTTCTCGCGCAATCCTCAAAGGAGTGCGGCCTCGCCCACGCAAGGGTGGAGGATGGTAAAGTGACTTTCTCGGAAGCCAAGCAACCACGGTCGGGTCTCCGGATATCCTCAGTACACACCCATCCGAGCCTATCTCTCACGTAGTCCTCCACGGGCTACGGCCTCGCCCACGCAAGGGTAGAGGATGGATACGGCCGTTGGGGTCTTCCGAGTCCTTCTCGCGGAGCTATCCCGCCGTCTCCACTAGGGGAAGCTTTGGCCAAAACACTGAGAGCCTTCCTCCCTCTCACAAGGTGGTGGCGGCCACTTCACACTCCGGAGAGTCTCGCAAGACTCACAACCGCACACACACAGTGGTAAACGTGCACACAGGCACGGGAGATAGACAAGGTGGCCTAAGCAAGGATGCACTAAGCACTAGTTATGCCGGATATGTCTAGTTTTGCTCTTGTGGTGGTTGAGCTCTTAAATGATGTTGCTACACTTCAAATGGGCATGGGGAATGTGTAACAACACTTGTGCTAGCTCAGGATACTCCCCACCACAATGTGGAGGCCGGCCAAGGGGATATATATAGGCCTAACCTCAAAACTTACCGTTGGGAGCAAAGAATCCTGCTCTGTCGAGACCATCGGACCGTTCGATGGTGGGACCATCGAACCATCCAATGGTACTCCCAACTAGCCGTTGCAGTCGACCATTGGAACTTTAGCCGATCGTTGAGACCATCGGACCGTCCGATGCATGGAATCGCCGCGGTCTTCGTTATGTTGGTCGTTCTGTTCAACTCGTCCGATAGACCATCGGACCGTCCAATGGTAGGACCAGCTCTGAAAAGCCGGGACTTGGTCTTTTTCTCTTCTGCCGCCCAACTGGTCTGATGGACTGAAAAGCCGAGACTTGGTCTTTTTCTCTTCTGCTGCCCAACTGGTCCGATGGACCATCGGACCGTCCGATGGTGGGACCATCGGACCATCCGATGGTGGAGTTTTGCGCTGGGTCTTGTATCTTCAACTTTGGGCTTTTTCTTCTCGCCGGTGCACTCGATGGGGCTTCTCCGGACTTCTTGGTGCCCCAAAAAATCGGCCCGCTGACCGGTCAGCGGGACCGCCGAGTCAGGACCCTCGCTTGCAACTTGATGGTGGCTTGGGTCTTTTCTTGTGTCTTTTAGAATCTCTTTTGAGGTGTTTCATACCCCAAGTCCATCTTTTTCACCCTAGGACTTAGACAAGAACACTTGTACACAGATATTAGTCTCATGGCACGTGTTGTCACTTCAATCATCAAAATCACATTAGGAAACTAAGCACGAGGCTTAGAACCCATTTTTCCTTACACTTACTTTGTCACCCCTACGCTCATTGTAGCCATTATGTTGGGTTGGCATTATTGCCTTCTCATCTAGTCTTACCCTTACCACTTTCATGGTGAAAACCCTCCCATCTCCTAGCCCCTCTTGTTTTAGCTTAATGCGAGCCCCTCGCCATTGTCTATCGAACAATACTAGCTGGGAATTAGGGGGTTAGGGTTTCAAGATTGAGAGTGTTTTGGGGGGAAGATCCACGACTAGCAATCTTAGAGAGATGGCCGAGAGACTGGTTGAGGGTTGGGGGGCTGGGTCGTGTCACAGGCATAGGTTCACGGATGCAGTAAGACGGCATGGATGTCGCTAGATCCGAAGGGCTGTAGTGGACACGGGGATGACGGGGCTACACAATTAAGGGTAGCATATCCAGTGGCAAGGGCGTCATTGGATTTGGAAGCGGCAGCAGGTGAGTAGGGGACGAGTTAAGAGCATGTTTGGAACACAAAAATGAAAAACACATGAATTGAAGAAAACGTAGAAATAGGAAAGAAACTAAGGTGCAAAACAAAGGAAAGCTAATGTATAACGTTTGGAACGCATGAACATAAAGAGCTAGAGACCAATGAGACATGAGTGTACGCATGGGAACCATTCCCCTAGATCCTGACTTTCCTCTAGAATTCTTGTCACTGTTTCCTTCATTCCAAACGTGTGATGACATCAACAAGATGGAGGAATGAGTTTCCTTTGAAAATCTTCTGAAAAAACTCCATCCCAAACGAGTCCTAAAAGGAGGAAAGGATCATGCTCGCGAGGAATATGAAGGCTAAGAAAGGAAGTCTCATTTATGTAAACACGAGAGAGGTGTTGTTTTAGTGTCTTCTTAAAGAGAGATGTAAATTAATAGACGGAGAGAGATGTGTAAATTGATGGATGGATGGAGAATCCGGACGACAACGAGGGGGGTTTGAATGAATGAATGTGGTGTCAAGTATGGATACAATTGCACTTAGAAGCTTACTTCCATCACCAAGTCATGCTAGTGAAAGCAACCGGCTCATGACGTACTCGTAATTTGCATTGCCAATTTTGCTATACGTCGATCTTCGGCTTCGTGATTAAAGCCAAGCACAAGTATCTACGCTATAAAAGAGACCGAGTTTTCTAAAAATTTTTTTTACTTAGATTGGCATAGGTATACCCCTCACGCTGGTCCCACTATGCAGTTCAGAAAAAGTTGAAAATGGATGAAAAGGTCCAAAACCTATAGATGTAAAATGTTTCATCGATTTTTTCTCTTTATTTCTTACCTCATTTTATACACACACCCATGTGTTATTTTTCTTCTTTTGGTTTTAATGAGAAAAGAATGAGCCAATCAATCAGATCTCCTTCCTTTTAATTCTACTAGGTATATGCCCGTGCTTCGCCACGGAGGCAACAACTATAAGCACAGATGATTTTTTAAGGTGCCACACGATGATAACAATGCTACTACTTCCACATGTACAGTAACTACAGTACTACAATGCTTTTTATTAAGGTTTCTAAAACACAAGCAGAATCAAAGCTAATTCCTATCCAAAGCAGGTGCAAATTTCTCTACATTGATGACACTGATATCGGGCAATAGCTTAGTAAGGAAAAACATAAATTAATACTCACTAATTTTGAGCTACCATCCTGCTATTATCAAAGATTAGCCTGTGCCAACGCAAATAAGAGCATGGATTTTACTGATCAAGCAACATATTTTAAGACAAATTAAAAATCATATGCATCAACTTTACATAATAGTCTGAAACTGTCCGAGCTATCGAAGCATAGATGTCATTGACATCTCATCAACCTTACAGTCCTTCATAGAGCATGCACACACACGTTACCAAAAAACAGCTTGTTATTATTAGGCTTGCTAATTTTAATCACTCTTCATGATATTCTGGGTTCTTCTTCAGAATTATAAAGCCTTCTAATACAAGATTCAAAGAGAATATATCTGCAGAACACAAACAAACAGTAATCAGCTTTTTTTGAGGAAAATAACACAAATTGTATAACACCGTATTAGTTCAAAATGCATATTATTTTTAGACTTTTAGCTGCTAAATCAGCTCACGAGAGTGGAATGTGTCTGAAAGCCAACAATTATCTTAGACCATGTCCTGCCTGAAAAACTAAGTTGATAGCCTGCTCTCCTGGACAGGATCACAAGAGTTGATAGCTTGCTGGACAAAATTTTTTTTGCCCACAAAGAAGAAAGAAAGCTGCTAGAGGCAGTTTGTGCAATAAATAGGTAGTGGTGCACAAATGATTGAAAGGTACGATATTCCAGCATCGTTGTCTCTAAATTTGTTAACTGATGTGTTAATATTTCAGTCAGAGCAAATTGATGAAAACTATAAGCCCATTTCATTTCCCACAAAAAACAAAGTGCCCTTGGAGGATGTTCATTTCCACTGCGTTCTGTTACTGTGTAAACTGCAATCAAACTAAAAGGCCAAAAAACGAAAAACAGTTAAAGTCGTGTGCGTGTGCACAGGCGCGCACGTGTGTGGTAGCAAGGGGGTCTAACTTCTAAGTGTAGAATTTTTCAAGCCATTATAATCAAGCCACATCAGATAGATCATCGATGTCATACACCAAAGTAAGAGTTGAGTAAGCAAATCTCTCAAGAAGGTAATGACTCACCTTGACAATTATTATAGCTATGACACCAGAAACAATAAGAAAAGGCATGGCCATGATGCATCGATCAGTTGCAACCTACTTTAAAATAATCGATAAAATGATAACAGGTAAGATCATAGTTGATTGATAAAGTAAACAAATTGTGAAATTGTGAGATGAATTTACCTGTGTACCGATTTCTTTCACCAATTGAGATGCCTTTTTAATGGAGAAATGGATGGAATCCAGCTCATTAACAACTCTGCTCATTTGTTCTGTCTGATGAAGAAGAAAACATAAAAATTATCTTTACCATATCCTGATTGGAGAACATAAAAAAATATCTGGCTGCTTCTGGAAATAAGAAAAGAGATGTGCCTGTGCTTTGCCCAAAGGCAGGGGGCAAAAAGTCATTGTTTCTTAAGAGCCATGTAAGACTTTAATTCTTTGATCTGCAAAACAAGACACTCGAGTTTAGCGAAAGCTGTTGAATCAGAAAGGTAAGTGGATTGATTCACATGAAAACACGTTTTGCATTACTACCATTGACTGCTTTCTATCATACAACATTCTTGCTATCTCCGGATCAGCACACCCTGAAAGCAGTGGATTTCCATTGAAGCACATTAAAATGGGATGCCCATTGAAAAAATAGGACCAGGGTAAATTGAATTCTTTTAGAAATTACAGACCTACAAAATTTCTATCCTTTTGCTTTTGAAGTTCCTGAAAGTGAATCCTAGGTCTACGCCCGTGTGTTGCCACGGGAGTTGCAAATTCTCAATGTAATCACGCAGAGCATGAATTATACATGATCATAGCAACACTTTATTTTGAATCCTATTGAAATGCATAAGCATTAATTTTAAATGACAAACACAAATTTTAAAAAAAGGTTCTAGTGTTATTATGAAATGCTTACAGTAAAACCAACCCTACTTTATTACCCTACTTTATTAGTCTTGCTGTCAGTACCTAATAAAACAAAAAAAGTAAAAGAAAAGGTGTGCCTCTGTGGCCCACACACTATCCTTGCTGAGCCATTGTGTTTGTTTGGATTTCTTCACCAATGAGCTCTAGCCTACCAGGAGTTGCGTATTGTACATATTGTACCGGTGAGCTCTAAGGCTGTTCACAGCGATGACCGGCAAACGGTCTGGGACCGGCAAAATATAAGAGAGAGGGTTCAAAAGTATTCGCTTACTTTTTAGTGCAGCAGCTGCAGCACGACACCATCCAGTTGCAGAAAAACATACCATGCCATCTACCCTGGTCTGCCTCCAGCACAAATGCCTCCCGCATCTCACACAGCTAGCACACTGCAGTCTGCAAATCAATTATATAGACAAATGTAACTGTTGCTGCAAAATCTTAAGAGTTCAAAACATTCATTTGCATCACTCGTTTGGCAAGAAAATAGTAGAACACGTCATAAATATATAGTGCTGAGCTAACCTATATCAAACGAAAATACTGGTTATAATATTTAAAATGACAACTCTATTTTGCCTGTGCATTACTTGAAGAGGTAGGGGACGAATTGCTGTTGTTGCTAAATAATCTATCATATTTCCTAATAGACTGTTATTGTGCCACTATGTGCATCATTCATTGTATCCAAATTCACTGCAGTCATCTAATCAGTTGCATAGTATAGTACACTATTCATATAGCTTTTAGAAAGAAAAAGAACTTCACATGTACAAGCAGTCAAGCATACAAATCAGGTTGGATCTTTTCTCTTCCTCTCCACATACATATGTTTAATCAGGGATATTTTGCTAATGCATCACCAAATACTTCACAAAAAATCATCACCAAAAAAATTTCAACACAAATGTAGAGAGTTTTGTAATATCCAAATCAGAATCAAATATGAATATGTCTCACAAAAAACAGGTTAAGTGAAATGTTCAAATTATCATGTTAATAGTCATCGACAAGCAATAACATGTGCATCTGCCAATTTGATGTATACCAAAAAATTAGCAGCAGTATGTTGTTCATTGCCACTATAAAAAACAGTACCGTGATACTCTCTCCTTGATCTGTAACTGTAACAAAGAGGAAAAAATAAACATGAAAAAAATAAGAAACATTCTACTACATAGAAACTTTGTTAAATTCGGCTAATACAGAACAATCATGTTTATCTGTTATCACTGGAGATTAGCAATTATAGGTTCAAGCGGCTTGTGAGAATTATATTATGAGTCTCAGTGAATAACTGGATATAGCCCTCGTTATTTGCATCTTCCTTACCTTTGAATGCCCGTCTATCAAGGAGTATCACAGTACATTGTCATCATTGTGCACGCTGTTTGCACTCCCACCAATTCTGATTCTTGCAGCACGCATCAACCAATGCTGGTAAGCAGCTGCAATCACCAGAATGCCTCACTGCTTTTAGGAACCTGGCCGCTACCTGCACTTGGCCTCCATCACAAAGTATTAATTCTTACAACTATGCTACAGGTGAACTCATGATCACAATGTGTGTGTACAAATTAGGCTCCATCCCTGCTCCCTTCATATTGTACATGACGTCATTAACCACACTGTGTGCCAACCCCCAACTAAGCATTTTGTCAAGCAGCTTGCAGGCACATTCATACCATGCGCAAAGCTCGACTCTTGAGTGGAGCTCGCCCATGAGCTGTTTGTTCAGGGCATGTAGTTGCGCTGGCGAGTTGGATGCAGGCACTAATAGCACAGCAATGGCAGGGCCGATCAAGTGGACGAGCGCGAACACCACTGGGTCGCAACCGTTGCCCACAACCAGCCCAGGCCACAGAGCTTTGTGTGTTAGAGCTGTGGGTTAAGCCGCACCGACGAAGAGCATCTGAGCCTCGAGCTCTGCGAGGAGCATGCGAGCGGCTCCTACCCCGCCGCCACTGAGGTATCGCAGCACGGCTACAACCATGGTCGATCTATGCCTGACGATGGCCAAGTGCGTGAACCCCGCGCGAGCCGCATCGGCAGATTGTAGCACTACTCCCGCAAGGTGCCAATCACCCCGCCGACGGCGGCGCGGTCGAGCACACGAATTGGGGGGAGGGACGTGGTGGAATGCCTCTTACCTGCTTTCTCGATGTCGATGTTGGCTGTGGATGACGCCGGCCGACGTGTGAAGGCGATTCTGCACAGCGAGGTGATCCGCGTGGAGGACGGTGGCGGCGGGGGGAGGCGATCCGCATTGAAGAGGGCGATTTGAGTCAGTTTCCGATCTGGTTGGGTCGCGGGGCGGAACGCTGGGCGGGGATGGCGGGCGGGGTCGGCTTCCGGGATGACCGCAGGGCTAGGGAAGCGGGCGGAGATCGGGGAGCATGTGATGGGGTCGTCGGGGAACGCGGAGACCCGGGAGGACACGGTTTGGCGGGGGCATTCTGAGCGAGGCCATCGGCGGGGTCGAGCGGGGGCACGGGGCGCAAGGCCATGGTGGTGGTGGACGCCCCCCTTACTGTCTTAATAGTAGGTACAGGGTTTTTTTTCTCATTTTTTCTATTGTCTGCTCGATCATCTCAAAAACACGTATGTATTGCACGTATATCTACGCCAGCAATAACTGACCCAGAAAATGCAAGGGAAGCAAAAGGTCGGCACCGGCAAATCTCGTCGTCCTCTTTTCTCCCCTTGTTGGCGCTGCCGCCCCACCACCAATACAACAGCCGCTGCAGCGCCGCCCGCACACGCGCGCGCAGATACCTTTCCTCTCCCCTCCCACCCCCGCTTCTGCCTCCCGCGGGAATCCAGCGGCCGGCCGCTCGGCGCTCGGCGGCCCGCCATGACGAGCCCCTCGTCCTCCTCGACCCCTTCCCGGAAGGTAACAAACCCTAGCCGCCCTCCCGATCCCCCGATCCAGCCGCGTGCGTGCGAGGTCTCCGCCCGATTTGACCGCTCTGTTTCTGTTTCCTTTTTTTTTTCATTTCCCCTTCTCGCGTTCTCGCGTGCAGGCGCTGAGCAAGATCGCGTGCAACCGGCTGCAGAAGGAGCTCGGGGAGTGGCAGGTCAACCCGCCCGCCGGCTTCAAGCACAGGGTCACTGACAACCTCCAGAGGTGCCCCTCCCTCCCTCCCTCCCTCGTCGCCCTTACCACCCCCTTCCTCGCCAAGCAATCCCTGCGGTCCGGGGTCTCTCTCTTGGTTCTTTTCGCCGTCGCTCGATGCTTGGCTACTGTTTGTCTGTCTGCGGGTTTAGATTGGTCCTGGTGGGAAGTAGAATCGCGGAGCCCCTTCTCGCCTCCCGGCTGATGCCGAGACGCGTTGCGTGCGGTTCGGGCTTGTGGATGCGGAGTCCTTTTACGATTTCTATCGTCTTCTTTTGCAAGTGTTTTCTATTTAGAATTTTCGGAGTAGTTTTTGTGACCCTGGACGAAAGGAAAACGTAATGAGAATAATGGTGGATTGAAATGGCAAAACAAAAGGTGGGTCATCGATGTGGCCGGGGCGCCAGGCACGCTCTACACTGGCGAGACGTACCAGCTGCAGGTGGATTTCCCTGAGCATTATCCCATGGAGGCGCCTCAGGTTAGTCTTTCATTTCCCGTTTAGTTTAGTTGCAACTGATTATTACCTGCACGCTGGATTTTAGTGTTCTTATATTTTTGTTGGTTCCTTTTGGCAGGTCATATTTCTGCATCCGGCCCCAATGCATCCACACATTTACAGCAATGGCCACATCTGTTTGGGTATGACTTAATTGCTATTCCCCTACTGACAGTTCTTTTTTTCATACTGTTTTAAGTTCGTTAGATATCTCATCTTCGACAATGAGGGCTCGCCGGCCTGCGGCCACCAGAGTCCCATTAAAACCAGCCCTAGGACTCATTTTCTCACCTTGGTCACTATTGTTGTATCTCTAGTGAACTTGATCACTGCGCTTGTTAAATCAGCCACCGTTGCATTGATTTTAAGGCGTCGCCTAGGCGACGACTAGGCGTCCGGGCGACGAAAATTCCTGGGCGTCCGCCATCGCCATGCCAAAATCAGGGAGGAAGAGAAGAAGAATAGGAGGAAGAGGTAGGCATACATCCAGGGCGATAGTGGAGCCGCGGCGGCCGGTGCACGGCACGGAGGTGGAGCCACGGCGGCCGGCACGCGGCGCGGAGGTGGATCCGCGGCGGCCGGCACGCGGCGCGGAGGCGGCAGTGCTGGACCGGATGGGCGGGAGAGGGCAGTGACCCCGCCGCCGGCCGTTGCGTGCACCCGAACGCGCCGCCTCGACGGGGTAGGGAGGAGGCTGCGGCTGGCCGGCCGGATCCGGCCGCGGCCGGCGCGACGGGGCGAGGAGGAAGAGCGTGCGGAGGTGGAGCAGCAAGAAGCGGCGGCGGCGCGCGTGGGGAGGGCTGGGAGGAGGAGTGAATGGAGAGCTAGGTCTGCTGGTGGGCTTTTAGTGGGCTGGGCCAGGCTGTTTCCTTCCATTTTCTCTTGTTCTTTTTTCTTTTCTCCCTTCTTCTTCCTTCTCTTTTCCTTTTTTCTCCCTAATCCTGCTGCCATAAGGCGTCACCTTGCTCGCCTAGGCGTCCGCCTAGGCGTCCAGGCGGGGGTTGCTCGCCGTGCCTCGCCTTACCGCCTTAAGAACTATGCACCGTTGGCATATCTATTGTTGAATCAATGGTATATTTAAGGAAATTTATGGGTCTGTCCATTCAACTATATGCATACCATTCAACTATATGTCCATTCTCGCTCTGAGTCAGCATCTGCACATTTTCCCTCACCACACCTCAAGCTTTCACTTTCATGGTGTTATTAGAGCACCATGACAGCATTCTGACATATATGGCATGCTAAAGTACCTGGTTCTTGGCATGGTCAGTAACCATTGGTACATATGCATCACCCTGCATCCATTGATTTTGCCCCTTGCTAACCATCTGGACCACTTTGTGATGTTAATGTTTTTTCCTAGCTTGCAATGACCCTTAACCTGTAAAGTGATGTATGATCTATTAATTAAGAATTTAAGATTAGAGTTGATTGAGCTAGAGTTATAGGTTATCTTTGCAATTCATGTCATTATAAGCTGTCAGCTTTAATCTTATCTTGATTGACAGAAGTCCTTCTGGATCAATAATAAACAACAGTAGTATACTATATATGATGCACCAATATCAGAGGAGGTGTTGTCATGCAAGTAACACTTGTAGCAATCTCTATTAGAGTGTCACTTTCATGTAGAAAATGGTTCTAAAAAGCCCAATAATGTACTATTTGGGTTTTCCATGGTGAACAATGTATGCTGCCTTCATCTCACTCCACTACATTACCTTGTTGGAACACCGCACCAGGGTTAATGTTTAATCCAATTAGTCTGTTCATCGATGCAGTGGGTATTATTATAGTTATAGTGAATCTTTTTGTTAGACTGTTGTCTTGTTCAGCTTGCTCCACTGGCTATGCTATGAAATCTTAGAAATACAAGTACTAACTAACCATGATTCCATGATGACTGGGTTCTTGGGGTTCTTTTCTAGCGCCGCATCCATTTCATATGTTGTGTGCCTCTTTTTCAGTCTTTAGTGACTTTACCTCATCAACTCAAATCACCAATGTGTCATCTACCTTTTCATTATTTAAATTTGCTAGCTTGGCACAACTAAAAAACGTCTTCTGCGTTAGACTTCTTTTTGTATTCCGAATACTGTAGAAGATGAAACTTGTAATGTCTCCTTTGGTTTTGTTTTTGGATGCAAGACTAAATCCTAACAACCGACTTCTTTTGAACTTTTACCATGAAAATGAGCTATTCTAATAACCATTGAATTTGACTTGTAGAATTGTAATTTGTGGGTGTTGCAATTCCAGATTTATTTGCTTACTGTTCCTTCACTTGTATACAGATATACTGTACGACTCATGGTCCCCAGCGATGACTGTCATTTCTGTCTGTATCAGCATCTTGTCTATGTTGTCAAGCTCGCCAGCCAAGGTTACATGTTTTATCTACATAATATCCTTGTTGAAATGGTGATCTTGCTGTCTGACTAAAACACACCTACTATGATTGCAGCAACGCCCAGCCGACAATGATCGCTACGTCAGGAACTGCCGCAACGGGAGGTCGCCGAAGGAGACCAGGTGGTGGTTCCATGACGACAAAGTGTGATGGGTGTTTCAATGATTTGGGCTTGTTTCAAGGGACCCATTTGACCGGAAATTAACATGCCCTTGTGGTTTGTAAATGAATGTGCATCAGAGCCAGGTCCTGTACTTGTTGATCCTTACAAGTTACACCTTTGATTGATATATAGAATAATGTTTGTGTCGTGCTAAATTTACAGGAAATACGTGAATGCGATGCAGGTTGAGCCTTGACGTCTAGTTGAAATGAGGGTCGTATAATATCGGCGATATGGCTATAATATCGGTCGTATATATGAATATAATATCCGTCTAGATGGTGCCAGCGTCGTTTGGCTCACGCTCACCGCAGCTGCTCCTCTTCATCCATCGGTGCTTCTTCTACTCGCCACGAGTCCGTACCAGAGAGTGCACTTGGACTCGAACCGGTCAGGCGGGCCCACACCGCCTCACATCGACCTGCATTCGCCTGTGTTCCTCTCCCACACCGGGGTGCCGGAAACCGGACACGTATGTGTTCACGTGTTGGTCATGCAGGCAGCTCTGGAGGGTCCAATAATATGCTACGTGTGCTTGCAGTCAGCATGTATCCACGAATCTTAGTTAATCATTTGTTCAAAAAAAAAATCTTTGTTAAACACCTCGATGTAATATGTTTGAAATTTAAAAGTACATTAATATTTTTCTTCACAAAAAATAAATAGACATGGAAAATAGCAAAGCATCTGTGGATCGAAATTTTGATTGATCTCCAGATTTTTTTTTTTTTTGGTTAAACCTCGTTCTCGTACTTGTTGCCGCTGTGGCGTGATGGCTGTCTTTGGTATAATGGCCAACAGCTCACATTTCAGAGAAGGTAATAATTGCAGAATGATGAGTTTGTGGATCAGTTGATTTTTGACAGTTGCCGTATGATTTTCTGCTTTCATGGAAGTTTAATTTACTGCCCTGCTCGGAGGAAAAGGGGATATATAGAAACACTATTCTGCGTAGGGTCCCAATGGTCCTGGGGGGTGCCGTGATGCTAATCCATCATCCATGTATTCATGATTCCAGCTTGGGGCAGTGTTTGTCGTCGTCTTCAGAAACCACCAACTCACCAAGACTGCAAGCGCCGCAGCGTAGCGGATACATGGCAGAGCAGATAGGACCGGTGGCCATTGGTGCGCGTCCATTTTGACGTCCCTAGCAAGTAGCAGCACTCCTCTCCCTGTGTATAAGCTGAGACACCTCGGCACCTCGCTAGCTCTCCAGACGGCCTCGATCAGCAGTAGCAAACAGCAATGGCGCAGGAGATCGAGCACACCCACCTCCCCATCCGCGGGCTCAACCTCCACGTCGCTCAGGTCGGCAAAAGTGAGTCCCTGATTGATTCCCTGAATCGTCTTCCCATAGCAGTACATGTCCTCAGAGCAGAGCAAGCGAGTGTTTGAATCGCATCGCAGGTGATCTGGGCACGGTGGTGTTCCTGCACGGCTTCCCGGAGATATGGTACTCGTGGCGCCACCAGATGCTGGCCGTGGCCGCGGCGGGGTACCGCGCCGTCGCGCCGGATTGGCGCGGGTACGGCCTCTCCGACCAGCCGCCGGAGCACGAGGCGGCCTCCTGGGACGACCTCGTCGCCGACGTGCTCGCCATCCTCGACGCCCTCAACGTCCCAAAGGTAAAACGCCAAGGCGCGCGGCGCATCGTCCAAGAAAGACCTGGGTGTGGCGTGTGACCGACCGTGCAAGTGTTTTCCGTGCAGGCGTTCTTGGTGGGCAAGGATTTCGGCGCGCAGCCGGCGTACGAGTTCGCGCTGCAGCACCCGGGGCGCACCCGCGGCGTGGCGTGCCTGGGCATCCCCTTCAGCCCGGCGCCACCGCCGTTCGACGCCGCCATGCCCGAAGGCTTCTACATCCGGCGATGGCAGGAGCCCGGCAGGGCGGAGGCGGACTTCGGCCGGTACGACGCCAGGCGCGTGGTGCGCACCGTCTACGTGCTCTTCTCCCGCGCCGAGGTGCCCACGGCGGAGGAAGGGCAGGAGATCATGGACCTCGCCGACATGTCCGCGCCGTTGCCGGAGTGGTTCACCGAGGAGGACCTCGACGCCTACGCCAAGCACTACGACAAGTCCGGCTTCCGATACGCTCTCCAGATGCCGTACAGGTACGTACTGCCGCTGCTGGACTCCAGTCACGCGACAGTGATGCATGCGACCCTGATGAGATCTTTGATGGATTGGTTGGGGCATGCAGGGCCATACCCAGGCTCCCGAACCGGATGGACGCCAAGTTCCAGGTGCCGGTGTTGATGGTGATGGGGGAGAAGGACTACTGCTTGAAGTTCCCAGGCTTTGAGGCCGCGGTGCGGAGCGGCGCCATGGAGAAGTTCATGCCGGACCTCAAGATCACCTTCATCCCGGAGGGGAGCCACTTCGTGCAGGAGCAGCTCCCGCAGCAGGTCAACCAGCTGCTCATCGGCTTCCTCAACGACCATCCCAACGCTGGCGCAGCATAAAAGGAGACCGAGAGACGGTGGGAATAATGTTTGAGCAACAGATTCCAATCGCTGGGATTGATTGTTGGTCAATTTGAGGCTTTGAGATCATTTAGGATACTCTCACCAGAGTCGAAGAGTGTAAAAGAGCAGAGTGTGTAAGGATGCGCGATACAATACGCTATAGACGCACTGTAGCGATTAAGGAATAAGGAGTACAATCTGTTGAAAGAGTGCTGCAGGAACTTGCATTACACCATTTACGGTTTACGCAGGACGCCATCATCAAGCACATTCAGCAACAATGTCACTATTTGACCTCCATGTCTTTTACATATACGCTACAGATTACAGTATATGGCAACCTGCGGGGCGAACTCAGCATCGAACTGCAAAGACCTCTACTGAAGCACCGCAATGAGCTCCTGGACATTTGGACAGCATCACCATCCCGAGCCGGCCCCAAAAGAAGGCCTAGCTTCGCTAAAAACTTTATCCTCAAGGGCCTTCGCAATTAGTTCCTGCCTCTTGTCATTTGGCTTAAGTCCTCCATGTTGCAGTCACCGACAAACTTGAAGGAGGACATGGAATCGACCTGCTTCACATATTCTTCATCCGACCTCTGTGCGGAGCACGCTGGAATTCAGATTTCAGATGCCAAAAACTGGAAAGCGAAGAGCATCCTCACCATCTCCGTATGCTTCTATGTACACAGGTCTGTACTATGTTTCGAAATAAAACAGGGAAAAATCTACAACTCACTGCCAGTTTGCTGCCTCGGAGCAGCAACAGGAGCTTTAGCAGCTAAATTGTGCGAATTCTCAGTGAATGAAAATCCATACCTCATTGGAAGCATAGCTCCCCAATCTGTGTAGTAATAACCGTAGAATTAGTTTACAAAGCTATTCTACGCAAATTTAAAAAGCATCACAAATACACTACGCCAGTCACCTCTCCGAAGTGCGGCGAGAATTGTAATGTGTTCTGTCCCTTGCGCTTTTTTCCCTTTTGTTTGTGCTTTTAAAAAATCTGCCAACAAGGAAACCTCATCGAATAAATATAGCTACATCTTCACCAATAGAATATACATGCACTGATGCACACAGTTCTGAAGTACCTCGTGCCATGGATTAGGGTTTATGTTTTCTAGGAGGACGAGGCGGCCTCTTATTAACTTACAAGGCCATATAATTACGGATACAATGCCTAACCACTATACAAGATATATCTGGATATTTTGATGGTACACCTGATTGCTAACTACACCCGCGACAAAAACTCCCCGCTACACCCTACTATATACAAAAGGAGCTGACTGATACAATGCAATGCAGCCCAAGAGGCGACAAGCCGCTCCATAGTATCACAGAGCAGTATCGAAAATGACTGCATCATGTCAAAATGTACAAGCTGCAAACAGCATCGCCAGGCTGTTTTTACTGCTCATGGAGGTCCTCATATGATGATCTGGAGGAGGAATCACTTTGATACGGTGTTGTTTCCCGTGGACTAGATGGGAGTGAATCTTGCAATGACAAGCCTAACGAGATGAGGAAAAGAAATTGTCAGTCCTATAAAGAGTGGAATTTGTGATTGTGCACTGGTTAGCGAACCAAAGTATCAACATGGGATTGTACCTGAGCTCTTTTGCCCTCTTGGACGAAATTTCCTTCGTATGAGCTTCTTGGCCTTTGTAATTGTAAGCTGCCTTGCAAAAGGGTACTCGCCATCGCTCTCACTCCATTCATCATGATATTCATCATTGTGCCCATCACCACGCATTGTCCGAATCACAAAGGCCTTTGCTTTACGGCGTTGTGTATTGAAGAGCCCCCTAATTGATGTGACAAATCCATCACCTGCACCATCACCAGGCCTCTTCAACCATGAAGCTGTTAATTGATCAGGCCTTCCATGATGACCAACATCACTATCACTCAGGTTAAGATCATTTTCAGGAACAGCACCCTCGAGTGTTTCCCTGTGATGATTGCTGAACTTCTTGCCCTGCTCAAATGGACACCATGAGTCACCCTTTCCAGTTGAAACAAAAGTAAGTATTGCTAGTTTAACAGTAGATGAACATGTCTCGATCTGTTAAAAAACTATTAAACAAAATTACCAGACAGATTGGAACAATGTAACCACAAACAGTAGCATTGTTGCTGAGAGTTTCAAACAGAAAGGGGGTCATACAATTTACATAACTCCTAAGACTATCAAGTATCAACAAAAAGAACATGAAGCAACAGAGGTTAGATGTTAGCACAAGCAGCGTTTAACAATTAAGGGGCAAGGGTAATTTCTCAGAGGAAGGCCCAGTAGAGTTTCAAAAACAGAAAACCACAAAGAAAATTAGCTGCTTTGGGACCTGAATCTACACTGTCTTAGAACCAACATTCTTAGTGTGCACTTGATTGGTGTATCAAACTCCAAAAGTACATCACATAAGATAAGACAAAACTTAACAGAACACAGAACTGCTTTTGAACATAGATAAAGTGGTGACAATGTGGATCTTAGAATATGAAACAGCTAAGCACTGTGAGGCACATATTTGGTAATAACAAACTAGTACACACTAAGAGCACTTGCCTGCATTCCAGTCACTGACTTCAAAACTCCCCAGATGATATGTTTCTTGACTCTAGAGAATAGTCGCCTCCATGTACCAGTAAATTCTGCCTTGTGGAAAGTATCCATAAGTAGCCTTAGGTCATTGATAGCAAGCCTTGATCCCTCATATGTAACAAGAAGTTCAACCTACAACATCGGCAACCTTTAGTGTAAGACAAACTGAGATAACTCTTTTAGGGCCTCTGGATGCAGCAATCATACCTGGCTAATCTTGATGTTATGAAATTCCATCAATTTCCGAGCTCTCGTCTTTTTTTCATCACTAGACTTCCCAACTTTCTTTTCCTCATGAGACAGACGGCCAGACTTGGTAGGCTTAGAATCTTTTGTTTTACTTCTCCACATCTCAGTTCCCACAATAGGGTTCTCTAACACAGAATTGCTAGCATCTCCTTTTGAAGAAACAGCTGAAGAATTCACGAGTGATACCACATCATTACTTGTGACACTTTCTGCCGCATTTTCTTCCCAAGTCCTTTCGAATGAAGATGATCGGCGTAACTCTTGATGCGAGCCACATACCATATTTGCTTTTATACTCTGAAATTTTGACACCTGTGTGCAGATTAAACATTAAGACAATTTGTTTATACTAAAATATACTTACCATTTCACCAACATCAACAGACATCCAATTGATGCTAAATCGTTAGGTTCAAAGTTCAAACAAGAAATGATAATCCTTACTCTGAAATAGACTTCTAGCCTAACCTAGTACATCACCTCAATTTATAGACATAAATATAAGTTAGAATACCAATCCTTAGATCTTTTTTTCCCTCTAACATGCAAGAGGGCTGCTTATATTTGTACTACCTAAGATTCTCTTTGTATGATGCTGCCCAGGTCAAACTTGAGTTGCATGGCATCAAACAAACAAATACAATCGGAGGGAGTATCATAGAGGGATCCCACAATGGGCAGCTGGTTGACATCATGGGCTCAGGGCGATCGAGATCACAACAGATGGCTTTAATGATAGTAGAACATGACCACAATAGGCAGCAGCGTATAGTACTGAGTTTGCGGCAGGTGGATGTCTAAGGTCTGAAGGGGATCTGCGACCACATGTCTTTGACGAGCAGCGAAAGAGAGGTGCACTGCAGACGAAAACCAGTTGGGATTCATGATGTCAACAATGCCCCGCAGACAGGGAAAACAAAATGCTGCAGATGAACAGACGGTGTGATCCATGATCCCCCATAGGCAGTGCACCATGATGGAGGATGCCACGACAGCACAATGGGCCGCAGAGGGATAACCAGACAGGGGGACTAGGTCGTGACTTCCAGTCAGGCCACACAAGGGGAAAATATGTGCCAACTGCCATCCAGACCATGTGACGGTCGATCCCGGGCCACATCAACCAGGAGGCACCCAACCTTGAAGATAACTGCTTTCTGCTGCATGACAGCTAGACAACTGAGACGACATAAAAAACTACACAAAGTAGCATCCAGTTTAATACCATGCACTCTCAAAATTCCAAATAGCTTTAATTTGTAATACAAACTCGGATGCCATCAAGTAACTGGTGGAATCATTGTAATTCCAGGTGGGATAGCTGCAACATAATATAGTTGCAAATACCCCCACAAAAATAGGTATATACATATGCTTAGAACAAGTTGTGAATATGTTTACTTCATCTACCTACAGTGTTCCAGTTGACTCACCTGTGAGTTGTCGCTGTGTAAGCCCTGCCAACTTGAGACATTTGTTGATGTAGATACAATTGTGCCTGATTTCCCAGGAAGATCATGTTCTCTGACAGAATAGCTGCTAGAAGCAATAGCATCCAAACCAGAAGAGGGCCTTCTTGTTCTTCTAGGCCCTGTCGATGTTGAAACTCTCCAAACTTCCTTTTTTTTCCCAACAAAAAGAATATTACAAATTAGGACTGTAGGACAAAGCAATGAGAAAAACGGAAGAGGATTTGGTTGGGTGCCTCCTGGTCTCTGCTTGGCTCCATTGTGCAATGGGATGCAATAGGAGAAGCTCGCCTTTGAGAAACCCGTTTCAAAAGCCATCAATTTTCCATACAAATAGAGATTCTGAAACACAGGCTCCTCAAAAGCAGGCTTCTCTGATTGGCTCCCTACACACTAGAAGTTAAGCAGCCCAAACAAACAGTGCCTTACAATTTACCTGTCGTCGTTGGGAATCATCTTCTTCAGGAAAGAAGTAATCCCACATCATTCTATACATTGCTTCAGACAGGTATATTCTCAATGGGTAGATCTCAACCTGAAAAACTTGAGTTAATATGAAAAGAAAACAGAGCTAGTATAGCAAATGTAGAGACTAGACAATGGCACTTAGTTTTCAGTACAATCAAGAAATAAGCTCAAAATTTTTAGAGTCAGCAACTGGACAAAGATAAAGGTGCTCCGTTACTAAATGATCCATTTGCATGCTGAAAATGCCACCACATGAAGTGTGTAAGCAAAAAAAAAAAAAAAAACATCTTAATTTTACCAATGATACATTTGTGAATGCTAAGACTGGCCTATAAAAATATTAAATAATTTGCAGACCTCGAAATATTCTAACTTCATTTGCATTGACAGATATGTTTACAACTTTACATAAAATTGCTGGTCACTCCCTCAAAAAACAATAATAACTTTGTGGTCATAGTTTGATTTTATAAATAAAGCCTATGTCCAAAACATGCTTAAAAAATAAAAGAGCTTCCACCAAGACCATAATCTAGCTAGATTAGCTGAAGTAAAGATGTGAACGGAGTAGAATATGCAACAGGTGTAGAGAAAAGGTTGTCAAGAACAAACGGTGCGGTGCACTGTGCATCGATACTGTTTTTCAGTTACTAAGACTGAATCAAGCATGAGATAGTAAAAAACAGAAATACAAATGAATTTAATATACTTGTAAAGTGTTTGAATTTTTGTTTCCTTAACGCTTTTCACCTCCATGTATTGCCACTCTTCATATTTACCACCTGATCATAGGTATCCCAAGAAAATATGTTCTATGCTTATTTTTTTCTTGCCCTAGCATCTTCCATGTAACTTAAGATGAGTTAAAAGGACAGCCCCGGTGCATGAGCTCCCGCTTGTGCAGGGTCCGGGAAAGAGTCGGACCCACTTTGGGGTCTATTGTGTTAGGGGTATAATAGTCAAGGGTATTAGTGTACCTCACTTTCGTTGAAGACGCTGCTGTCTGGCCCTGCTTTGCGTATGAGGGAAACCCTAGACCTAGGACATTACACTAATACCCTTGACTATTATACCCCATACATATGCACTCAGCCCCTGCATTTCTACAGGAGGCTGTTTCCACGACTTCAACCCGTGACCTCCTAACATAAGATGGCTTCATTTCAAAAAATATTTAGCTCCCTAGAAACCAAGGCAATTAGCCCACATTATTGATAGTGGCTTACAAACTTCAATGGAAGTCACCAGGGCCAAAATTTAATCGCATGGCAAGCACAGAGCCATAAATTGAGCATTTTCCTAAATCAACCTGAAAGAGCTCAAGTGGAGAACTTCCATCCTTAGGAGCACCTTGCTTGGCATCCACACGAAGCATGTTAATTCTGTAAAAGAATCCAGTCAATTGTCACTCAATGGAATCCCATTTTAAGAGTAACTCACTGTGAACTTAAGACGCTCCCAAAAAAAAAGAACACAGTTGATAAACATGTTCCATAGAACTTTCCATACTACACTCAAATGTCAACAGGCAGTTTGAAAGTGATCAGGGAGACAAAATGAAAAAATAATTCTTACTTTCCAGGAGGAGTGTTCCAGGCAGACAATAATGTATCACATTTTGCATTGGCCATGCAATTCCTCACAACAAAATATTTAGTTGTAAACCGAGCAACACCTATATCTTTGTAATCCCGATCAAAATCATACACCTGCAAAAGTTTTTTCAAGTTCTCTGATCAAACCACAAAATGGTTAATCAATAAAAACAGTTCTCCAAATGTCAAGGTAGTTATATAGATGAAGATTCATCCACAAATGGTGATCAGCCAGTTGTATTTATTCCCACCAGTTTTGAGTCACCAACATGGATTTGACACTAAAAAGAACAAAATTGCGCATTTGCCACCAGAAGTGTTAGTCAACCATCAAACATTCCATTGGACTGTCGAAGGGGACGAACACCAGGCACATGATACCAATGCCCCTTTATATCTTTATATTCCTTAACTCAAACACTAAACATCTTCATCGGTCGCTGCTCATCTCCATCGCCCCCCCCCCCCCAAGCACCTGTCACCCTCTCCAACCAAAATGAAGGGCTAGAATCCCATTCCACCAAGTCCACGTCAGCCCACCAACAGCCAAGTATGTCCTCCCCACTGACAGCCTTCTATTCCTACCAACCACCATCCATATCGCTAAAGGGTGGGCAGGCAATCCTGGGATGCTCCCCTATCGCAGATCTGCACAAGCTCAGCCTTTCTGTATCCCCAGCCCATGCTCCTCTCTGTAGCCCAATCTTCTTCAGGCTCTCACAGCGGCACAGTGGTTGTACCAGGCAGCAGTGTTGGGGGATCATGATTCATGACACCAACAATGAGCAAAGGGTCCAACAATGGTCAAGTCTGGCTCCTGCCACAGCAATTGGAATTGGGAATAAAAAAAACTCGACCCGCGGGGGGTAAGACAGCCCTTGGGTATTTCGGCACCGTAGCCCGTGTGAGACGACCAACAACCTGGGCCGGTCCTTAGATCTATGCTTTGGCGTGGGACAGACGAGGGGATTTTTTTAACCACAGCCTGAAATTTGCTCCCACATGGAGTCGAACCCAGGACCTACGGAGTGCCATAAGAGCCACCTAACCAGTTCAGCTAGAAGCCCCTCATTATATAAATGGATATTTAGATCCTCTAAGTATTTAACACCAACTAAATCATCACATGCATATGATGGTTTTCTATATTGTATTATTGTCTCACCCCTGATTTTTTTCATCTCTCTACACAACCGAGAAGTTAATCGTTTTACTACATTTGAAGATAGATATTCATTCTAATATGCTTGCTATTTAGTATGGCACTTTAGGCTGAGAATCCGCCACTTGTCCCCCTAGTCATCTTCGCACCATTCTAGCTCTGTGACAACTTGTATCACGTTGCTTCTACCAATCACATCAAATAGTGCAGAGATGACTAGTGCTATGTTATCATGCATGTGGTCCGCACCGCAAAATAGCATAAACCATCATAGGGGATGATTCAAATAGCAACAAGTACTACGGGGAGGGCTAAATCTCCATTTACGAAGGTGAGGGGGTTATATAGCCAAGCATTAATAGTTTAGGGGGTGAAATAGCCTTTGAAACAAAGTCTTGCCATGCCACTGTCCATGTGTAACGCAACATACGCAAAACTGCCTATAAAACCACCCTAGGGGGGGTTAGGGTTAGTTAGACGGTTTAAGATTGTTTAGGGGGTAAAATATATGGTTTTATAGGTGAGGGGGTTAAGCAGACACCAGACTAACCATAATAGGTCAGGGGTGAAGTAGACCATTTCCTTTCCTAAATCAGTTTTTTGAAATGAGGGGTGGGGTGGGCTCGCTGGTCAATGGCGGTTTTGCAGTTGGCAAATCCTAGCTAGAGGGTGGTCAAACTAGTGCAATTTGTGTGATGATGAACCTCAACAATAGTCGAATAAGAAGTAAACACAAAATGAACTGAAACATAAAAAGACCAGAGAAATTGGAAATAAATAGTTATTGGAAAGATCACACACCATATCATTGATCTCAGCTTCTGCAAAAGTGTTTCCATCTGCGAACATGCTCCATACAACCTTGCTAATTTTCATAGAGATCCGCATGGCACAAGAAGGGGTTTTGTTCTTTTCTTTCTCTGTCAAGCGTAATTGTGCAGCATTTTGAAGTGCTTTCCTTAATGCTGAAGATGCAGATCTTCGAGACTTCTGTAGGTTTATAAGATCCTTCTTCAGTCCTTCCACCTGATTACAGTAAAATATTTATCAAACATTGCACTTTGAGTTATTCAACAATTAGATTAGCTACATTGATCAAGAAATAAAGTGGTTTACTGAACACTGCAGAAAATACAAAACCATCGATTTTGATAGTCTGTACAGAGTCAAGGTTTTACCAATTTAGTTTTCCCGCTGCTGATCATCCATAAATTATCACCCTTTTCTGCAGAATGACATTGATCAGTTCCATTGTCACCATTTCCAGTGAGGGACCTTATATCATCAAGCAGTAACTTTCTTTCCCTTTCCTTCTGTTCGAGGTTAATTTTTGCAAGTTCCACTTCTTCCACTCCATCAGGAACCACCTCATCAGCCTCTTCTTCAATATCTTCATCATCCGATGGATACTGAAGACTGTTTTTCCTAGGTCTGTGCCAGGAAGCTAATCCTAATGAGTTTAGATAATAAGTTGTGTAAAAAAGGGAGAATCTTAGAAGTGCAATGCGGAGGTGAATACTCAATTCAATATAAAGACAAGTGTAAGAGGTAGTCGAGAAAAAGACGAGTGTAAGAGATCCGTACTAGAGAAATCTACCAAACACATAGAATCTACCAAACACCAGGACCCTAACAATCACTGCCACCCCTGCCTTCATATCGCCTAGCCATACAAAACTTACACATAGAATCGTAATATGAAGAATCACTTGATACTCGATATGAGCAGAGCATGTCATATGATCTTTTCAAAGTCAACAGTTACATACACATAAAGAAATGAGTTATGCGATTCATCTCAACAACCTAAAGCAACCACATTTATGGTAGCCACTGAACAATAATTTGCAGATGTCAAATGCTTAATTTGGGTAACACTAAAGGATGCTAATTCTGAAACAGTAAACAAGTTGCAAATTCTTGTCCGAAGAAAGCATTTCTAGTTTACCACTAAATATACTCCCCATGCTAGAAAAAAAAAATTCAAACAACGCTCGCTAGAAGCATGTTGATTCCAAAACTGTACTTTTCAACTGTCATTATCCCTAAGAAGTACTTTATCAAAACAAACTATGAAGTTATATTCATGTTCTAATAAATATTAATTATTGTGCTGGAAACGAACACAAATCATTGGACCAAAAACAATCACCAAACTGTATGCACCAAATATGGTAAAAAAAAAATCATGAAACTCAACGAAGTCTCACTTGGGAGGTCTTGCGAATAGAAGATTCCTAAGCACGTCGAACATAACTTGAAATTGACGTGAAGTCATCGTGGCAGTAATGTCTGGAGAATTAAAACATAACTCCTTTAATGGCTTAACCTGGATCACAGAATATGAAATTAATTAACCATCAGGATAAAATTATTTCCTGTATTTAGTTTTCTAAAATGCCTCCAATACAAGCTCATAGGTATCAGGCATTTACCCTCAAGTCTGCAGTTCCACCTTTGTGTCTAGTGTAGCGGAAGTACATTTGACAAGGCATAAATACTCTCTCTAACAAAGCACCTGTGCGCTTCAATTTCTCAGAGCTACCTAGAATCCGAGGAAGCCACTGCAGGCCAGCACCAGGGTCTACATCAGTGGGAGCCACATGAGCTTGAACATCTTTAAGCATCACCGAGAGCTCAAACTTGTTCCAGGTCATTTCAGGTTGTAACTCAAGAAACTGTAGACTGCTCGCTCCCAATGCTTGCTCTAGCATTTCTTTCCCAACATGAACAACTGAATGAAACGAACGAGCCAACACACGACCACTGGCTGCAGCGAGTAGAAACCTTCCCTGGTACATACAGAATTTAGCTTTAGTTCGATCCCTTGGGCTGGTTTATGAGTGGTTGTGGTTCCACTCATTTTTAGCAACCACCAAACATAATCATTGTATTTGAATTTTATGGCCATCTAGTGAATTTTATGGCAATAAAAGTGTAAGACAGTTAAAAGGATGCGAGTTGAAACCAGTTGTTGTGTTTGGAAATTGGACTGTCCTCCAATTTTGAAATCTCAAAATACAGTGGGTTATTCTACATGGCATTATTTTTTTATCACGGCCTAGATAGCAAACTAATGCATAACACGAAAGAAGAAAATTGGGTCAATGTTCAAGGTTGAAAATTGAACCGTCCTCCAATTTCGAAATCTCACAATACAATGGGTTAAACACTTAAACTACATGGTATTATTCTTTATCACGGCGTAGATAGCAAATTAATTCATAACTGAAACTCACCAGGCAAGAACAAAAGAAACATGTATTTCCAAAATAACTTACATTTGCTTCTTCAGAGTGTAGGTTGAACTGAGGTGTGATAACGTTAACCATAAACTGGGGTGTCCCTCCCTTATCTGAATCATCAAAAATGCCATGCTTCACTGCAATGACAGTACAAACTCAAAGATCAAACGAAAAAGTTCACAATAACTTTAAACATTTCAACAGTTTTAGATTTTGATGGACTCAGGTAGCAATAAGATGATCAAAACTTGCAACTTGTGGATCAGCATGGGAAACATATAGCAAAAATAAGCATACCAGCCATATCAGAGGAGCGATTGGCTTTACTATGCAATGGGGAAGATGAACCTGAAGTGTCCACGTGTTGCACTGATGGAGAGCCCACATTTATGGAAGAGCTGGCATCCTGTGCCAATTTAGAGCCCTCAGCATTCCTTTCTTCGATCATCTTTCTTTGTGCATATTGTCGTGATGGAGAGGGTTTGGGAGGCTCAAATGCTTTGGAAATTCCTCCAACCCATGACCAAACTGCATCTCGGTTCTCAATGGTCCATAATATCTTAAGGCCATAAACAAATACTCTTTGGCAATTGTCCGCAAGCACCACATTAAAATCATCATCATCATCACTAGGCTCAGATAGACTGTGATCACTTTCACTGTCATCCTCAAACTCAGACCTAACATATGTTATTTCAAGATTCCTACCAGTATCCTGCCATCCCATAAGTCTTTCAGGATCTGCCTTACGAGTTTGCCTTCTTATAGTGAAATAATCCGAAGACAAGAGGAAGCCATCCTCGTGTTTTTCTTGGAAATTACCCATGCTGCATCTATCATGAACAAATTTGCCCAGTGACTGTTGCACAGCAATCCTTACTTTTGATACATTTTCAACTGAAGACAAGTTGCTATCTCGCATTAGATAAACCTCTGGCCTGTGAAGATCCAGACCGCGATAAACAAGGTCCAGTGATTCACGCTTACAATCAAATGTGTACTGCTGTTTGCCTCGACTGTAACATAACTCGTACTTCAAATTTGACATCTTGAACGTTAAGCCACAAGCAGGGTCATCCTCAGTTAACGTTACATGTTTTATGCAACAGGGAGTAGCATCAACACGGAAAAAGAATTCAACCAAAACTTTGTCCAGTGAGAGGTTGCCAGATCTAGCTGCCCGAGGAATTCCAAAACGACGCCATCTAGAGAAAGAACGAAGTTTGTGAGGGGGGCTGTAGTTTAAGCTCCACCACTTGAAAACCCAAGCGAGGTCATGAGCTCCCAGGTTCATGGTAGGGAATTCATCATCAGCCATTTTGGAAGAACTACCAGATGTCATCCCACGGAGCATTGAATTATTTCCATAAAAGGGAGATGATGGGCCATTATCATACTGGGACGGCAATGGTCTAAGGGAGAAGTTCCACCTAAGAGAGAGATAGGTAGATCGAAATGGATCGTAAACTTTCTTCCGTGGCTCCCCCTCAACAGGGAGTGCATGCAAATAGTGATTCAATGGATTACTAGATTCACACTGCCAATCCATAACCACATTTAGGGAGAATAAAGGAGCATATATAAAAGGTCTTGGCACTCCAGATGGAACTTTTAAGCTGCAGTTCTTCATAATACTCTCTAAGCTGCTGATGTATATCTTGAATTCTTTTGCAGAAACATCCACATGACCATCTGTTTGCTGGATCTCCATGTATTCAGAAACAATCTGGAGTTTGTCCATGTGCTCATAAGGATTAGTTGATGACAGGAACTTCCATCTGGTCTCATTGAAATACAAAACTATCTTTCCATGCAAATAGTATCTCATGTCATCCCACCATGGTAAGCTACGCTCCTTTTTAGGTGGTTGGATCACTGGCCCAGAACAGCTAGCCCTGGTGCTAAGATTAACTCTCCGCAGGGCTACTTGAAATGCATAACTTATATCAGCAAAAGATGGCTCATAACCAACTCCAAAAGATATCTCTCCCTTCTGGAAATAAATAGGTAGATTAGAGTACATTTTCATTGCTGGTGTAGTACCACTGGCAGAACGTAGCATTTTAACCTTTTGCCATCTTCCAATATACAAATCTTGATGTATTTGGGGTTGAAAACATGTCGCCTGAAAGTAGGCAGTAGACACAGCGAGAAACAAAAATAAGGATATGTACAAGGATCAGCCACCTGCTCTTCATAAACAACTAAAATTTAAAAATTTCAATAACCTATGTTTTTGTTCTCATCAGAAACCATTACTGATTGAACATGAACTGATTTTCAAAATGAAGTGTCCGTATGAATCTGAGTTATCAAAACATTCAGTATTTAACACTTACCGGTAAACAGGACAGACCTAGGCACATAATTTTTCTCATGGCTAGTAATAGTATATTTATGTGTGCAATATTATAATATCCAAATACATCACAAATATTAGTATATAACAGGACCTTCTCCTTGACAGATCTGCCAAACTGAGAATCAAATCATACTCAGAATAACACAAATTGGATAGTTCAATACTTATTAGGACGAATTCCATCTGGTATGTATAGCTGTTTTCAATGTGGGGGGCATGGCCAATTACAATGACCATTATTCTGGTCAGGACAGCTTAATGTTGGGTATCCAGTACTAGTGCCAGTCTACTGGTATTTAAAGAGAAGGAGCACAAGATCTGCTCCTCTTTTGCGGTTACGCCCCTGCTGTCTGCCATAATTTTTTTCATAAATTTTGTTCAGCTCCTGCAGCACCGAGAGTAGCAGTAGTGTCCGGACCCCATTATTCTGGTCAGGGCAGCTTAATGTTGGGTATCCAGTACTAGTGCCAGTCTATTCAGGTGGGGCACAGTTGATTTTTTCTTGGGGGGGGGGGGGGGGGTGGCACATAGCAACTGAATTGGGGATCAGTCTGCTTTCAGAACACATAAGCACTCCCCATTTTCAGTTTCCATGTAATGACCCAAGTCCATGACGTGGATAATCACCACCAGGATGATGGGGGTGGAGTCGATGGGTGATTAGATCATAGACCAGAGAGGCGAACATAGAACGGGACTAGATTTGAGTATTTCTTGCTTATCCTTTGATAGATACAACTCCCCTCTTTATGGAGAGGTTTGCTTGAGTCCCAAGTAATAGATCTAATCTACTACAAACAAATCCAATCTTATCTCTAATTAACTTGATGCTACAGTACCGATCCGGCCCAAAGGGCCTGGATAGCTGCCTATGACACTTCACCCCTCCTTTCATGCAGCTCGTCCTCAAGCTGCAGACTGACTAGACTTTCACTCGCAGGTTCAATTGTAACAAAAAACGACTCTGTAATAAGCTTTTCACATCTCAGCTTAGTCTTAGTACTAACTCTAACTAAAATAAATTAGGATATATCTTGAAGTGTTGTTCCTTCTGTCCAACTTGGAAAGCAGGGGCCCCATCCCAAATCTCGAAGAGATAGTAGTGTTGTAGACGTTGCATATGGTTTCTTCCCTACAACTTATCTCGTATTTTATTGGTAGTTGTGGATGCACCTACCAGATAATCTAATGTGCCCGTGTGTTAATACTAGACCTGGGCATTCCTCGGTTCGGGTCGGGTCAGGTACAGGTCTGGCCGAAAAAAAACCGGTGTTCTTTGAGACGGCCCGAACCCGACTTGACCCGGCGGTTGGGTCAAAAAATCGAGCCCGCACCCGACCCAACAACCGGTCGAGTCGGGTCGGGTTCAGGCGGGTCGGGTCAGGCCTGTGTAAATTGTCGGGTTCTTCGAGTTTTTTCGAGTTTCGGGTCAAAATTCTTGGCCTGGACCCGACCCATCAGCAGACCGGGTTGAAAATCTTGGCTCGAGCCCGCCCGTCAAACTCTTCAGGTCAGGTCGGGTCGGGCTATTTTCGAGCGGATCGGATCAGGTCTGCCGGGTCGGGCCATGCCCAGGTCTAGTTATTACTTCCGTTTGATGATGCATGGCTAAGGTCCAGGCATAGCATATGCATGACTTCAATCACAATACAGCCCAACGTCATGAGGCTGCCAAGACTCTGTGACGAGGAAGCACGTGCTAGCAGATCCAAACAGAGATGGTGCTGAGAAATCAAGATTTAGCATCTTGATCGGTGCAAAGGAACCAGATGCGACGTGGGCGGCCAGCGCGGCGCGAGCCCCTCGGCAGAGGCCGGTGGGGACCAGCGGCACGGCCCCGATGGAGGCCGGCGAGGCGGAATCCAAGGCAGGGCGCCCCGACGGGGGCCCAAGCAGGAGGCCAGGACGGCGCGAGCACAAACTGCAGCCCAGCCCCGTGGATCCGAGCGCTCTTCCCACGGCCGTCACCACGACGGCGTAGGGAGAGGGAGCTTGGGTGCAGCCGTCTCGATGACGACTTGCGGAGGGGGCGGGCGCGGCCGGGCCGGCAGCAAAGCCGAGATCCATCCGACGATGACGCCCGAGCCGATGGTGAGGTTCCGATACGCCCGAGCCGATGGTGAGGTTCCGATCTGTTGTGCGCTTGACGATGCGACGACGAACGGCGCATTCTACAAGGGCGCTGCCCCCGGCGGAGATCGATCTCCCCGGGGGCGGCGCGGCTATAGAATGCCATGTAGGAAGATAGGATTGCATATAATGATTGGATGTATTGCATGGAGCCCTTAGGGCGAATATATAGGAGTACAAGACTTGGGGGGTAAGGCACCTCCCTGAATACATATGGCAGTCCTAGATACATAAGACTCCTAGATAGATAAAGACTAAGACTGCTAAACATACACGACATCTAATACTACCAATTGTACTCTCTAATAGTTAGTCATAAGGGTCGGTGTGATGACAAAGTCGATGACCAACTCGGGGGTAATATCTGGTTATTTAGCAGCTGTGATTGGGCAGGTACCAAAGTTGGTTCACCTGATGTAGTCTTGGATACTAGGGTTGTAACTACTTACTAATGTGGAAGTTCAAACCAAATTATGCATCTAGAATGTGTCAAGTAGTGTAACTTAGAACAAAGGTAAGCTGGCAGAAATTACAAGAGGGTGGCAGAAACTTAGAACAGTTTTGATTTTCTGAAAGCACGTCCCTAACCCTCTCAATGTACTACAAATATTTTAAAAATCATTAGTTCTGACACAAAAGAAAGAATGCAATAGACTGACCTGCTGGGCAAGCACAATACGACCTTGGCATTTCCCATTGAGTGAGGAAAACAGAGGAGAAGTATAGTCTCTCAACTGTACGACCAAGGAACCAACAAGGACAGAAATATCACTACCATACAGCCGAGAGAATGGTATGTTTTGATCCTGACAGACAGGGTCAAGTCCCTTTATAAATTCAACCATTTCTATCTCTCCACCATCTATCCTGGTCAAGGTAACATCCAGCTCAGAAGCAGAAAGTGAAAGAAGTGAAGCTCTCTGTGAGCTCGGTTTGAATCCAGCTTGGAAACCTTGTGAACATGCTCCTGATCCTTCTGCAGGTACCATGTTTCGACAAGCCACGTAATATGATCGAAATGCTTGATTATGGATTTCTTCCTGCAACCTTTGAAGAGCTGTAGTGTCATGCATGCCAATTTCAACCCCATCATAGATAACTTTTCTCTCGGAGCTACGATTGTTCAGATCTACACTTCCTGATGTAGCTTCCTCAAGAAACTTCAACCTAACATCTAGCTCACAGACTTTGTTCCTCATCAAACGGTAATGTTCATCAAGCCAACCTTGAATGGGCTCTTCCTCTATATCTGCGGTCAGTTTACGCAATACAAACTTCACAGATCCAAATTTGGATGCCCCAGAGTTAACCTTTTTCGATTTTTCTTTTCCATCAGGACATAATATACTTCTTTTGGCAGATGAGACAAGCTTTAGGGCACGAATCATATCTTCAACAGCATCCTCTATGGCACGCAATGGCAACCTATAAGGCATGCAAATGTGGACATCTAGCCCTTGAACAACCCAGTCTCTTTTGGATGATGGCTCAACCTTTGCATCAAGCAAACTTCCAGTAGTGAAAGGAATACATGATATCTGTATGCGGGTGCTCTTTAGAACTCTAGCACCATTAAAAGTAAGAGAAAGACCCTCAGACAGTACACCTATCTTGGCATTTTCGGTAAAGATAGATTGTACGTGCATGCTTGCTTCAACACCATCTGCAAGTTCAGCAGATACCCTTAATACATCAACATCAATGGCAAAAATTGACCCTTTTCTGTCAGACTTCTGAGGTTTAACTGGACCAGCAGTCATGTTGCCATGTTCATTTGCTTTCATATTAGCAATTTCAGTGTTGACCGGCTTTTCAGAATTCTGGAACTTGTTCTGATGTAGGAAATGATTAAAACAGATGAAGGTATCATATAGTGCTAAATGAGCATCAGGTTCCCATCTCAGATAAATGTCTGTAGCACTAAAGAGGGAACAAACAGCAACTTCTGTATGGCCACTGGATCGGCGGACAATTTTAGCATTCTGCATATCTAGTAAAGTTACTCTGACACCAGAGCTATGATCCTCAGGTAATTCCTCATAGATTGTCCTCACCCGTTCCAATTCCACTTCTGTTGTTTTTTTCTCCTTGTCTATACACATCGAGAGATGAGATATTATCAAAGCAGCAGAGAACCGCAGGTGGTTGCCTGGTAAAACTGAAGTTATACTTGCTGTACGTGGTGTGCCATCAGCAGAAACACTAACAATTACTTGACCGCCTTGAGAGCCATAGTTCACACGCTTTGGATCAGCAATTGGCATATTTACTATGTTTGTGTCACCACAGTACGTAATAGAGAATTTTTGTAGGCTTAGTTTCAATCTTTTCACGCCTTTTGTTTTCTTTTCCCCTCTATGCTCCAAATTTTTTTCTTTGGCACTTCTGCCAGATGACCAAAGATTCTTAAATAGAGTCCTAAACGACATCAAATTAAGCACAAGTGATTCCAAATGCTTGAAGCCAAACTTCACCTCTATATCACTAATATCAATGGAAAAAACAAGTGCATGCCTACTAGTTTCAACCATATCTTCAGTATCACTTTCCCTGTATCCCCAGTCAAGGCTCACCCGAGCGATATGCATTAGGGTACCAGAGTAAGTATCCACACCAAATATGTTTTCCTTCAAGAACTCTCTATATTCTTCCTCCATGTGCACCAGCAATTCGCCGAGTTCTGTGTGTATCTGAATTCCCTTGCTTGCAATATTATTTGCAAATAAATGTGATGACTGGGAACAGGCCTGGATTATAAAAAGGAACATATCAACACACGTCAAGGGATGTTTCTTAGACATAGCAGGTAAAGGCTTAATGCATTATAGAATCTAGAGCATAGCATCAACAAACGATGACTAAATTACCAACACAAAAGCTAGCTTAAAGAAATATGCATTCTATGGTTCAAACAGGAAGTGGTACTCAAACATACAAGGTAAAAAGGAAAGAAAGTGATTGCTAGAATCCATAACGAGAGCTAAGCCACAATACCCACACTATCCATTGTTTTCCAAGTCCCAATGGTGAACTGCACGACCAGCACATATATTTAAAATGAACTAAGCTCAGCATCCACATACAGCAAGCAAAAGTACAGAATTTTTTTATCAAGCGCGCCGGATAGTTGAACGCCTTTGTATTAGAGATAAAAAGAAAGGAAGGCCCCTTACATTGTACCAAAGCTCAAACACAAGAACACACCCACCACCCAGACACGCATCAGACACACACTACGACACACTGGCACTCAGCAGGAAGAGCTCTCCACAATGTTTCACAAAGGATCTGCAGCACACAATGATTTAACAGAAAATTCTTGTTGTAACCAGCACAAATCATCTACATATGACAACTATTTATGAAACACGTCCAAGTCCCACAGAAAAAAAAAACATTCATAAACATAATAGGTCGCATTCTTATGATGACCTAGGAACTTACATGGTACAATACCAATCCATTAAGATTGTAAAGCATAACAGTCATTTCCGGGGCAGCGACCGTGCAAGTCCACAAAATCGGCTTGATCTCCCTTTTTTGAGAAATTTCTTGATTGGAGTCCCTCTTAGAAAGATTTATTCCTTTGGTTCTCAAAGAATGAAGCCGCATCCATGGCATCAGTCTGCTTAACATAACATTGCATTGTGTACCACCAAGCTTGGCATCGATCTCAGCTCTGATTGGAAGAAATGGCTAAAAGAAAGATATATTTTGAGGCTCTAAAAGGTGATGAAAATTACAAACAACTAAGTGTAGGATACTTACGTCCACAGGGACATCCAAAGAAGCTATTGCGACAACTTTAAGAACTTCCAACAGAGAGCTAGAACCTTCTCTAAATAACTGAAAGGAATTAAATAAATTTTGATTGATTAAAGAATAGCTACTAATAAGTACGGAGTACAAGGGTATTAGGTAAAACAGGAGAAAGTTACATGAATTTCGCTAAGATCAATTTGAACATCGAGGTGCGGTGTAGCTTCTTCTAAATCATCTTGTGGTAGGGACTTTGCACAAGTAAACTGGATCCCTGTAATGTTGTTGTCAACACTAAGTCCTTCATGTAGGTGTCTGAACTTCACGTCAAGCTTCGGCACACTGAAGCTAACCTTCCAAAGAACAAACACAATATTTAGCTAAATTCGTGTTTTCATGAGAATAGAGCAGAGAGAGAACACAAGTGATACTGATCACCAAACAAGTGATTTTGGACATCAACAGAGCCTTAAAAGATATAACTTGGATCATTTTTCACTGCAATGGATCTATACATACAACTTCAGAACCAGGTATTTGCAATTTCAACCGAAAAAATCATTTTGGTTTCCCTTGATTTGTATAAATATACAATGGGAAAGGATGTGTCACTGTGGCATCCAAATCAATAAAATAACAAATCTGAAAATTGTGGCATACACCATTAGATTGTGCAGGAAACATCCCACTTTCTATGCAATGTGCCAAATTTTGCACGATACAATAGTCCATATCAAACTGTTCAGACTAACTGCTAGAATGAAATGTCATTAGTGTTGCTCCAGTATGACACCACATCAACCATAATCAATTGAATAGATGTCCTTTCTGTTCTCATTCAAAGAGTGACTCCTTACCAGGTATCCCTTGCTACACTTGCAGCTTGCAGAGAACAGCATTAATTTTTTAACCCAGCCTCCCATGCATACCCATTTTGGGGTTCAAGGAGAGGGAAGCTAAAAATGAGTACCATCTCTCCACTACCTGTTTCCTGTGTTCGATACGGTTGGCAGACTGGTGGGAGGATAGATGAACAGTTTAAGGGTAAATATATTAGGTTTTTCGCATTCGGGTATCGGTTTGGGTCTTCTATTGGAGATCACCTTTTTGCATACGCCACCCGTTTTTGGTACTGGCTTTTGGGTCTCAAAAATGGGTACTTTTCAAGACAGAGCTATACATTTTAATATATCTAATATAATATTTAAAAATACACTAAAATCAAGTTTGGACACAAATATTAGAATACGATTTACAACTAGAGCAAGCAATTTGCAAACAGTAAAAATGGTAGTTCATTAAGCCATTTTGATAGCCAGAAGGAAAATGCAAATCGCGTTATAAACATGCAGGCTTAATTAAACATACAAGTTGCCCTAATTATACACTTAGACTACATGAGTTCAATTAATGTTTCAGAGCCCTTCTGTCACTCGATGATATTTCAAACATGTTAGTATGTTACCTTGTTAGGCACTGTTTTTCAATAAAATTGCACCTTTAGGAGACTCAAATACTAGCGCATAACAAGAATTGTGAAGAGTATGAATGTGAATTGAGTTAACAAGGCAGCATTTAAATGATATCAGCAAAACTGTTACAAAGTTAACATGAAAAAAAATAGCATTGGCAACAGAAGAACATACCAGTTTTCACACAGATTAATAGGAAATTTCAACTCAAACTTTTGGGCAAACTAACCTTATCTGGAATCACGAGCATTTGTTTCTTTAACACTGGTAGAATGGATTTCCTTTTTGATGTCTGTTTAATCGCTGAAGTACCTGTGATAGCATCTCCAGTATTTGAAGAGACAGAATTATGTTCTGAAATTTTATGCTTCTTGCGGAACAACCTTTCATCAATGTTGGCAATAGCATACCCACATTTCAATTCCAGGTTAATGATTTTGATACCTTTCTCCCTGATAAAAAAACTAACAAGTTGTAAATACACACAAAAAAGGTAATATTGTTGGAACATTATATTATTATGTTACGAAAAACTTCTTGGGCAATGAAATACACAATATATGTCTCATATCATATGTAATCCCTACTTTCGATAATCATCCTCCTGCTTTGAAAACAAAAACTAATCCAAGAATACCATGCAAGATCCCAGACATGTTTGATGATTTCACACTAGAGTGGTTAGTATGTTGGTAAACAAGCTTCACCCCAATATCAGTGGCTAAGAGCTGAAAAGGAACTCACTTTTCATGACCAAAGTCACAAGTAACCAACAAATCTTCACAAACAAATGGGGCCAAGCTCTTCTCCGAGTTAGATGCAAAAGCTTGATCAGACTGGAAAGCATCACGTAGATTACAACTGCCCATCGGATCAGCAGTAAATCCCAAATCTCCAAAATGTATATTCAGAGGTAAAAGATGCAACTTAACACCAAGAATATGATTAGGTCCAGCAATTTTAAATGTGTCCACCGTTAGTTCTTTGATGTCAACAGCACCTTTTGGTACCTACATCATTGGTTTCAAAATTAAGGGGGGTCATAAGTAGCTGCATGGACCAGACACCACATACATGAGGAAACAGATTATTTGAAAAGCATAGTGCTTCCAGCCAAGCATTCAACATGGGTGGGTGATGTGTTCTGCTACACCTTTCACAATAATTTTGCGTAAAGAACCCAGATCACAAGAATTATGAAAATGAAAACAGACATCGTGCTAGCACATGCAAATAAATCATCAGTAAATTTGCTTGAAGCTACAAGCACAGCATAAGGCAGGAGCTTTAGGTATACACAATGTTAGCATTGCTCTACACTGTATGAGGGCATTTGTAACATGTAAGAAAAGGCGAGGTACTTCTGTCCTATTTATTTTTGTCATTTGTTCTGTGCGTAGACTTGTATGCAATTATTTGTAAGGATATCATGATAGGCAGATTAGTCAAGTAATGGAGAAATTTCATCTTCATACACATCCAAAGGGATCAATCTATTTCCTATCTGAAAAAATTATTGCATTTTTACTGCTTTTTCTGGCAATTTCTAGTTGGCTGGGTGTAGCGCAAACCAAATTTTAGCTTATGATAAATCATCAAGACAGTTTAAGTTACCTTGATCATAAGATCCGTCACAGAAACTGACAAAAGTCTTGCCATGCTTGATGTGACCAGCCATTTCCCTTTTCCTGTAGAACGAGGCCTTGTTGACTTCCTTATCTTTTTGTCTTGTGAAGATGGCCTTGTTACAATTTCGAGGTCATGTATAAGCAATTGCAGTTTCGGGTCCTTGGAGATAACACCGAAACTTAGTTTGACCAGTGACTTGCGGAAACTTAATTTTATTTCACCAATCGAAACAGATTCAACTGAACCCTGAGAAAGAGTTGGATACCACGAGCAGATGGATTAGCAAGAAAGAAAAAAAAGTTAAAGGAGAAATATAACTGGATACATAATTATTCAACATAACATAGATAATTTTTGAGTCTTAAGAATATCGATACTGCTTCCGTCCCAAAAAAATGCAATCCTAGTTTCATGCTAAGTCAAACAAATTTAAGTTTGATCAAGTTTATATACAAGAGTACCAATGCTCAAGGTGCCAAATAAGTATAACCTGATTCATCATGAAACATTTTTGTTGTTATTGTTGTTGTACATAGAAGTACTAGCTGCTTGAAAACTGTAATGAAATATGACGTGGACTCGATAAAGTAGCAACAAGAAGCACCAGAATCACCCAAAAATACGATGCAAAAGGCACCAGAACAAAGTGTTGCTATTAAATTGACTTGAAAACCAAAGCATGCCGGTCATTAACTTCTTATAGCTGTAGGATCTGAGCAGGATGAGATGAAAGACAAACCTTACAGAACTTTATCGTTACATCCCGCAAGCAATTGCACCCAGCAACTCGAAAGCCAACAGAAGCTGAGAGTACACGGCTCAAGAACCAAGCTAACAATCTCGCAGCAAATCTGCAAAGAAGAAAACACATATCGATGCTGAACAGAAAATTCACCAGAAAAATAATTACAGCAACGCATTAAAGTGTTAGCAATTGTTTCAAAGGTGCACGCATTAAAGGTGCACGCTCGCCATGGCTCGCCTTACCGCCTTTGAAACCATAACATGTCTGTTTGTAACCGCAACCACTTGATCATGGGCAGTACAGCATTCGATTTAATGGCATAGTCCTAACTATGTGTTATGGCAGTGCTGGGGCGCATACTATTCACGCGTGAACAGTACCACGGTTAGATTAGATTGGATAAGATTAGTTAGTTTGTTAGGGGAGAGATAAGATAGATTCGGTTAGATATTTGCTTAGTCTCCTCTATTAAAGAGACACCCTTGTATCAGTTTAGATTAAGCAGAAAATAGATCAAGAAAGCAGTCAGAGCCTCCAAGGGAGGCCGACTAGCCCATCTATCTGCTATCCCAATCCCATCTACCCACCAATCTAGCCATATCGCTATGAATGATTGCTTTCAGCAAGGTTAATATTAATGTTCTATATTAAGACATTGAACAATCAAAATAAGTCTAATCATGTCTAATGACCAATTCAACAATTAGGTGTTGCGGAGATGCGTATGTTGCGTTGGATGTGTGGGCATACAAGGATGGATCGAGTTCGAAACGACGAGATACGGGATCGTCTTGGGGTAGCTCCATTTGAAGAAAAGCTTGTGCAACACCGACTAAGATGGTTTGGGCACGTGCAACGAAGACCTCTAGAGGCACCAGTGCATAGCGGCATCATAAGGCGAAACAATGATGTGAAGAGAGGCAGGGGCAGGCCAAATTTGACATGGGAGGCAGTCAAGAGAGACCTAAGAGATTGGAATATAGTGAAAGAGTTAGCCTTGGATAGAGCTGCTTGGAAAGCAGCTATCCACGTACCCGAGCCTTGACTAGGCTCTTCTATGTGCTTCTCAAAAAAAAAATCTTTTAAAACCTTTGTTTTCTTGTTGAAAGTGACCTTTCAAAAAAAAAAGAACTTTTCTCGTTTCTAGCGGTTTGGTTTGGGTTTCAACTCTAGCCTACCCCAACTTGCTTGGGATTAAAAGGCTTGTTGTTGTTGTTGTTGTTGCATGTCTAATGACCAATCAAATGTTCTTTAACTTATAAAGTGGAAGAAACATAAAACTGCAACCAACATGAATAATCTATTAACCACACAAAAAATAAAAAAAAATCATATCTATCTTTCCAGGTTCAACCGCAATGTGGCATCAAGCTAGCATTTAATTGGGATGGGGACACACTGAATCTTGAACATAACAATAACATGCAACATATAACAGCAAAAGAAAACTAAACTATTCTAATAGCTACATGGAAAACGATGATTTTGTGAACATGAATCCACGCTCGAAAATAGCATAACATGATCCAATTCTGCACCGATGAGCAAGAAAATGGCAGCAGAGCACACCGGAACAAATTGCTACTGTGGTAGTCAAAAGTAAATTAGGCTGAAGTATAAGAGCTTTGATATTGAGCGGCTCCAAACAGTGCAACCACTCACTGGAACGACCATCTAATAAGCATGAATGAAGCAGCTCTTGTGTCTGCCATCTTAGCAAAGCTAACTATTTTCACTATATCATTCAGCCCACTACTGATCGCATGCTCCAGAACATACAGATCTTGGAATCCTCCAAAGAAGCCAATCAACTGAAGTACTGAACATTGCACAGGCTGGAGCAATGCTTAAGCTTGCAGCTTGCCACTGAAGACTACAGCACTAACTTGAATCGGATTCTATTAGTCAAACATCTAATGCTCCGGAACAGATGGGCATGCTCACCCACCAAATACCCCAAAGGATGATTCCAGCAAAACCCCAGGTTCCCCATCATGCAGCTCCTGACCAAGCCCAAAACCTCAGTGAGCACTGCCGCCGCCACAGTGAGCAGCAAGCCAGCAACATGCTGAGACGACGGAATAGAGACACGGCAGTTTCCAGGCGCCGGTGGGCATCACCAAAAACCGCAATTCACAACCGCGGAAGCGGAATCCCATCGGCGACCAAGTAGCGGCAGCAGTACGCAACCCCTGCCTCGCGAAGCTCCGCCATGGAATGCCGGATCCCCCTACGTCCCCAGCAGTCCCACACGCTAGGCCACTACCCCAGAGTCGAGTCACTATACCTCCTCCGCGAGATCCTGCTGTCCTACTGGGCTCCAGCGCCCGGGAGTGGCAGAGGAGACTTACGTGAACACCACCCATCCGAAGACGGAGACGGCGAGGAACACCGAGAAGAACTTGACCGGGGAGGACGCCATGGCCGGCCGCCCCCTACCCGCCACCTCGCGCCCGCCGGATCCGCGTCACGCCGCCCGGATCCGGTCCTGCGCGCGCGCCGCCATGGTGGCCTCCCTCGAATCCTAGCTTCAGAGGGGGCCCTCTCGGCCCGCGGCGCGCGAGGGGACGGCGGGAGGGGGGGAGGGAGGCGGCAGCCGGCGATCTCGCGTGGGGAGTCGCGCGGGGTGGACGAGGGAGACGAGATGCTCTGTTGTGATGTTGCCTTGGGGTTTGCGTCAGAGGACTCCCTCGCACAAGTCAGAGCGAGAGGGGGAAGCGGGAGGAGCACTGTAGCGCTGGGCAGGCGCCCGCTGGAGTGTAGTAGTAGTTGAACTGTAGGAAGCGATGAGAGTCTACTCCGGAAGACACGGGAGACGGTTATCTGAAAGCTTGAGAAAAGTTGCGAATACAATGCAAAAAATTCAGATATGAGAAGCAGAAATACCACTGAAAATTGAAAAGAGTTGTAGTCATGCAAACTCCGTAGCGTATCAGAAGCCCTGTTCTATAGACAGCAGCAGAAACTTTCTGTCAAACAGTAGATATACCCATTGCCCTACGTTTTAAATCCTAGGATCCAATACTATGCTGCATATCTTTTGGTCCCGTTTGGATGCCTAGACTAAATTATAGCTTCCGTCACATCAAATGTTTGAATGATAGTTAAAAATATTAAATATAGTTTAATTATAAAATTAATTACACGCATGAGGACTCAACGGCGAGACGAGATATTAAGCCTAATTAATCTATGATTAGCAAATGTGATGCTACACTAACTATTTGCTAATCATGAATTGATTATGCTTAATAAATTCGTCTCGTTTAGTTTTCTAATTAAAACATATTTTTCAAGCATCGTCTAGGGAATCATTCTTTTGGCCTCTCATTTTTTCAAGTTCAAATAAGTCACTCTTAGTTGTTTCTTTAAGGACGTTCTATATTAAAGGTGGTTTCTGATAGTAACGGTTGGGTGGTGGTAATATTATCGTTTTATTTCTACGAGTGGTGGATGTCTCAGGTGCCTCCGTGCCCTAGATTTTGTGGTAAATTCCAGAATCATGCGTGCTAGGTTTAAATCGGTGATTCTAGCGTAACTTTGGCTCCCAAACAAAAGTTGGGAAGATGCATTTTGTCTGAAAACATACAACTACAACATCGAGCTCGCATTTTTCTTAGGCAACCTCTTGTACATCAAGGATCGTGGCGCATATAACATATAGTGCATACAACCTCCACCTTTGTTGTTGATGGCCTCATCTCGAGTGGCAGCAACGTGTGACGTCCGATGCCACAACCCTTTCCACCTAAACACTTTTAAAATCAATGTACTAGATTTTTTACAAAAAAATTAAGTTAATAAAATAGATGTTCCGTATTTACATAAAAAACCCATTCTACCTTCAATTGTGAAATATTCTAACTTCAAAGACTGTTCTACCTTCAAATTTAAATATGTTGTAGAATATAATATTCAACCTTTGTGAAAAATATTCTATTTTCACAAATAAAATACTCTAACTTTGCAAGTAGAATGTTCTATTTTTATTTCTAAACACTGTAGATCCATAGGAATAATGTTCTTAGCATTTGAAGAAACAAATGCACAACTTAAAAGGATAAATTTTAAGGATAACAAAACACAATAAAAAGAAAAGGCGAGCCGTCAACCTGTGCAAGGAGAGAGGAAGAGAAAAGAAAGAAACAAGTGTTGGGACTATCGGGTCAAATTAGACCCAAAAGCAGTTTTAAAATAAAAGCTTAAGTGTGTGGGTGTCAGGATGCTTTCGGTCTACGTAGGCGGAGTGGAGCATTTCCACCTCCTGCGTGATTAGGTCGAGAGAAAAAAAAATACGGCTATGACCGGGTCTAGGGATAACGTGGCATAACTCAAAGTTTTCAGGAACAAAAAATGAACATATTGTATTGGAGGAATAAATGTTTTCTGTTACTGAATTATTTCGAGAATTGTCCCAACTCCCAACCTTTTAGACTAGTGAGACTGGAAATAGTAAGCACTCTAGATGAGACTCACCAATCGGGCCGCTAGGCGCGTCCGTTAGCCAAGCTCATGCTGAAGTTGGCGAGACAGCCTATTACCAGCTACCAAGACAGGTCAGGCTTCTCAGCAGCGTGCAGGGGCCAAGCTATGGGAAATGGAAATACTACAGCTTCTGCAGCAGCAAGTAGCGTTTACTCGAAAAAAAAGAAAAGTACACTGATCCATCCAAGCTGTGATTGTATCCATCGATCCGGCCACCATTTGCAAGCATATACCATCGCCATGGAATCCTCTATATATTGTTCCACGGAAAGAGTGACCCGTTTGAAACATAGGAATTTCGTAAAAAATTCATAAAAACGGTTCAATTTCATAGAGAAATGCAAAAAAAAAAAAAACTTTTTTAGAGATCCTTATGCCCAGCGTGAAATTCTCGTGGACACCGTTCTTCCAAAATGGAAAGATTCACCGCGAGGGGGTCCACACGGACCACACGCCTTCTCAACTCCTCATCGTCCATGTTCTGAAGAGCGATGGAGAGGCCCATCTTCCTCTGACCTGCCTGCTGCACGAGGAACAGCAGATCTGACTGCTGGTTCCCCACAGCCAGGCAACAGTAGTCAGTAGATGGATCCATCGTCTACCAACCACTACCAGCAGAACAACGTGCATCTCGCCGCCCGGCCGGGCGTGCAAGCATGCATGCGTGACGCGTCCGGCGCCGTGCCTGCCCGATCCGGAATTCTACTCACAAAGGTCCCGATCCCGATTCCCGAGTCGTGAAATGCCCTCTACCGCATCTCACATGCGGTGTCCCTGGTCGCCCTCCTCGGCGGATCCCTCGACGCCGCCGGTCGCCGGCGATATCCGATCGAGTCAGACCGCCATTGGCCCCATTGACAAAAAAAAAAGGAAAATCAAGCTCGGTCCTTATATATAGGTGTCTCTCCTTGATCTCTGAAAAGAGAACAGCACGGAGTCTTGCAGTTCTTTTTTGGTTTATTGAATCGGCGTCTCATGCGCGGCGTAGACTAATGCCACGATTAATTAGCGTGTTGGGCAGCTGTTCATTCAGAGGCCGCTTTCTAATCGTGTGCGCGCGAGGGCAGCGTTAATTAATTGGTTTATTTGTGGTGTGGTGTGGTTGGTGTTGGTAGTTTGGGCTGATCTGATGGCACTGTTGCCTGTTGGGGACACACGTCTTCTTTCTGATTGACGGCGATCCTCTGGGTTTTATCCAAGAGAAGATAAGGTCATGTCTGCCCACTGTCCCCGTCTTGGATTGCACATCATCCAAGTTTTACATCAAGCTAGGAGACGGGATTCCAAGCTATATAGATACTGAGAGAGAAACGGATCTGCAGTACTAAAGCGTTGAAACCGACGAAAGATTTCTATTTTTTTTTTTGTCTCTAATGCTGTCTTGGCGTCTGCCCAACTAAAGCAACGTGGCAGCGTCTAATCACCCATCGCCATTCAGAGAGAGAACCTATCTGCTCTAGATTCGGCCGCATGCACCTCTTTTGCGTGCATTGCATGGCAGATGGCGCCATGGTGCCAAAAAGGAGACAGTACTCCTCGATGCGAAATAAAATCACAAAAGGGCCGTTTCTTGTACCATAATGCGTAAAGGCCCTTTTTTTATACAATGCAAAATCCTACAGTATAAAAAGCTTCTTCTGCAGTCCAAAACGAAGAGGGTCTCGTGTGAGTTGTGACGCAGGCAATCGTGGAAAGAAGGACGTGAGGTACGACATATGCTTGGTACAGTGCTACCACACATGACTATGAGAACGAAGAAAAATGGAGATAGGGTTATCTATACCATACTTTATTCTAAGATGATACACGTTAGCTAAAGATCCACCGGGTGCTACGTCATAAGCACATTGGGAACGTACCTGAAGCCAAACAGGCAGTCGATCGATCGATTTGCCAAAGTCAGCGACCACCGACCAGAAACGCGCTGCACCAAATTGGTTCGAGGGGGGCATGGTCGCATGGAAAGCAACCTCTGCAGGTACTGCTGTTGTCTCACCAAACAGGCTTCACTGATACATCAGCAGTTGAGCACAGAGGGATTCATGCATCATGTACTTGTACACCAACAACGAAAAAAAAAAAGTACACGCCCTATGGTCTTTTTGTTGCTCGTGATTCATCATGCATCACGCACTTAAATGCCTCGCGACTTCAATAGTCATGCAAGTTGTTATAGCTCGACTAGCTGTTTAGTTTAGCAAAGATTGTCTCAAACAAAAAGAATAGGGGTTTCTTTTTACATAAAAGTCTTCCTTATCCCCTTTTTCTTTTCAAACTCAATACATGTGCTCATGTACGTGTACATCACGCCCACGCATATGAATCATGAATGCGCGCGGTGCATAACACGGACACATACATCTTATCTCTACCGGTGATTGTGAGATTCTTCTAGGGGATATTGATGAAGTCGCCATATGTGTCTTCCATTGCTCATCATCAAAAGAATAATTAGAAAAAAAAAAGCATGTCGTCGCCATTGTAAGAAGAATTAGCTTAGAAAATATAAGCGTACTTATCAAGGCGAAGACTTGAGCCAAAGTTTAATTAAAAGAACCAACCAACACTAATTAAAAGAACCAACCAACTCGGCGCAAAACTATTATTCATTCTCTTAAAAAGGGCATCATAATTTATTCAATATTTTTCATTTTAATAAATCTCTAAGTCTTCGGAACGACAACTATAAGGGCTAGTTTGGCAACAGTGCAGTATCTAGAACTTTTTTCGAAAGCACACTTGCTGGCTTACGGAATTGGTGGTTTCCTTTTCTTCATGGATTATTCCGTAGACATTTGATTCCTGCTATTACAGGGGGAGCGCCATGCATACTTCAAAACGGCCACAAAAGCTATTCACAGTTGCACTAGATAAAAAAAATGGATAAGCACACAAAACGTCTCACACTTTCAAGTCTTTAACAACAATCACTGTCATTCACAACCCTTTTCTGCCCCTAGTGTCACTTGCAGCATACATAGTAGGCAGCCCAAAAAGTGCACACACACAAATTAGTGGGCACATACATGATGCATGATTGCAAAACCTCGAAAAAAAGAAGGCAACGATCGAGGGAGAAAGGCAAAGAAAAAGGTGGGATAAGATATAAACAAGATGGGTGATGTGTGGTCTTTGAAGCCCCAAGGCAAGAAGCCGTTTTAGGTCCACCAACTGGTTGTTATAAGGAGATGGAGACCATCCATCGTCCATCCATCATCTATCATCTTCGTATCCAGTTCCATCCACATCCTAACCAAAACGTCCACTCCCAACCTCAAGGTGTGCCGTGTGCGCTGCAAACCCGCGCGTGACTTAGGTTTAAAGAATGGTTCCTCTGCTTCATAAAATTTGGTTAAAATAACCATGATCTGCTAATAGAGTTGTAGTTGTAAGTTGTCAATTTGCTTATCCTGTCAGTTTCACCCGCCACGCGTTTGGTGATCCAGCTAAATCCTGGATGGATTGAGGTCTTAATAACCGAGACATCAATTTATTATTAAATTATAGAAACACGTGCTAGCCTAGTGTGGATCACGTGGTAAGGACGTAGGCCAAGATAATTACTAGTAGTACTGTGGTTAGCTAGCTCCTTTGTTTACATGCACAAATTAAGTGCAAATAGTGATGATGTGCACTTATTACTACTTCGAACCGTAAACAATACTTATGAAAGAAAAATACTACTTAGAAACGCTGTAAAGTATCTAAAAATTTTCGAAATAAATTCTTCTCTGGGAGCTGAAGGAAAATATACCTTTTTCCCATTTTGGTGAGGGATCTTTTTATATCAGTATATCACCCATGAGAAAAATAAATTAAAGATGGTCCAAAATTATTTAGTTTTAAATGTTGAAAGTCATACGTATATATTTGTCTTATCAAGTACTTTTATAAAAATATAAATTTATTATTATATTTATTTATATTCTAACAAAAACATTGGTCAAACTTATATTTGGAAGATCGCGTCGATGCCAAAAAACGACACTCTTTTAGAACAAGGGAGTAGTTTTTAGGCTGGGCAGCTGGACGCATGATGTGTGTCTGCTTGTCTCCAACTGACATAAGTGCGATTATACATCCAAATTAAATAAAGTCAACTCGCATTAATATTATGATATGAACTTGTTAACTACAGCCAATTTAATAGGTTTCCACCCAGAATCTTCTTTGAAACATGTCTATGTACATATTTCGTCCGTCCACACCACCAGTAGTCCACAAATATGACAGAAACTACATTGCTCACTTTGTTGCTCTATCCATTCTAAATTATAGCCGGCTTTAGTTTGGTCGCAGGCCAAAATTCTCCAATTTCAATCTATACTATATACAGCTCGTTATCTTATTGTCATCATTTTGAACAGAAACATAAATAATCAAATCCATTTTGTGTTCGCCCGAATCATGCAGTCCTGTACAAGGGAAGTACTGCGTGGTTGAAGGCCTGCCTGCAATTCAAGGGCGAGAGGGAGTACAGGTTTGCCATACTTTCCCCGCCGCCGGAGCGTTTGTCGTGGTGGGGAGAGTCGGATGCCACATGCGATGCGATAGATCCTGCGCCGCGCCGCGCCCATGTCTTTGTCCGGAATTGGAAACGATTTCGCTGACCCTGCGTAATTGCGGCGTATCGATCCCCGGCCGCGCGGCGCTGGATGCCGCCGAATCGCGGGCGCGGACCTCTCCTCCCGTGCGCCGCCGCCATTAAATGCGCCGGCGTTTTCAGACGGACAAACAGGCTGCTGATCGCATCGGATCGCATCCCATCGTCTCTCTTCGGATCGCCGGACACGCCGCCGGCTCGCATGTCGCACGGCCAGAGATAGAGATACTCACGCCGGCGTCGCCGTGTCGTTGGTCCCGCACGCGTGGCTGGGGCGGGGCCACCGCCGCCTGCGTGCGCTCGCCGTCCGCCAACGTCGGAGCGCGCAGAGGAAATCCAGAGTCCAGACAGACCCCCTCTAGGAAAAAAAACCGCCGCATGCATATGGTTGGTTCGTGATGAGATCCTCTGTACGACTGTACAACCTGCAATCGAGCCTGCAATCCTGCATCGTCCGTCTCCGTCGCCCAGGGGCCCAGAGGAGGCTCTCCCCCTCCCCCCACACCTCTCCCCGCACGCGCCGGCCGTCCTCCTGTCCAATCCCTCCCTTCGAGTCTTTGACCCCGGCCGACGAGATGGGGTTATGGGAGGACGGCCGCGCGGTCCAATCGGGGAAGAAGGGGGAGGCCAGGCTTTGCTTTTCGTGCGGCGCCGGCGCTGCGGCGCAGCAGGGGAGGGGGCAGAGCGGCACAAGTGCCACGGCCGGATGCCGCTGGCCCACGGGGGCGTTCCGGCCGGGTGTACAGTTTGCACCGGCGGCAGTGGGTGGTGCTTTGGCACTTGGCAATTGGCATAGTGTATGGAAGACGAGCTACTGACAGCCCAAGGTAAAAATGGAGTGTCACGTCCACAACACGAACTCCTGTGCTGTCTTGACCTCTGTCTTACGAGTGAGACGCCTGGGAACGGACAAGGGGTGTGCTGTACCGTGCATCCCAACTCCAGATCCGAATTCAGAAGGTGCCGATTCTCTCATTGATTCCAAAAATGGAAAAGAAAAAAAAAAACAGTTCCTCGCTAAGTATGTGGTAAGACTGATGCCAGCAGCTAAGGTAAATACCCCATCCATCCACTGTTCCATCTACCATTCTCTCTGTCAACGGTGTCACTACAGTGTCGTTTTGTACTATACCCGGTCTTTTACCTCACCTGCTGGATTTAGCCTAATGTCCTCTCTCCTTTTCCCTATTCATGTTGATTCGTTTGGATGATCTTAAGGTTTACTACTGCCTGAATGCTACCTTGTACGGTACAACACTAGATTATTATACCTGCTCAGACCGTCTCCAACGACAATGACTATATGGATCGCCTATCCTATTCTAACTAACTTACTTTAGCGATACAGTGTTAAACAGTGTTACAGACATCTATATAAGCACTCCGCTTGAGATAGCCTCATGGAAGGCGTATGTACCCAACAAGAGAGAGAGAGGAGCTAACAACAAAAAAAAAAAAAAAAGAAGAAAAGAGCTTGAGTTGGTACACCACGAGCTTTAAATTTTATGCGTACTCACCTATGAGCTATAACCAATAGAATAGCCACATAATTGGTGCGTATGGCGAATAAGAACGCCCCATGTCAGTACGCGTTATCGTCAAGGAAGAAGCAACTGGAAGTTGTGGTGGACACACCGCCAAGTTCCTCCAGCCTGCCAAGTTGCACATCGGAGGATTGGAGGCTTGGAGCCGGGTTGATCTGAGCTGAGTAGGTTTAAACCCTCCAAACCTCCCCAGCCCCACCCAATAATCCTCAGCAGCAATAATCAACCAACAACGGCAGCAATAATAATTGATAAAGAAGAAATATGGAGGGGAGAAACAGCTTTCTCTAGCAGGCCCTCTAATTGTTTTTATATTGGGTGCTGTTGTTTGCTGCAGTTAGTGGGTGGCGCTGGATTTCTTTTATTCTTTGGGGTAGGAAGGAGGAGGAAGGAGGCGCAGAGCAGGGAGAGGAGCTTCTCTCGCCTCTTCTTTTTCTCCTTTTGGTATTGTTATATCTTGGGATCAGATTTTGTCCCCATACTGGGAGGGAGGGAGGGGAGAGGGTTGGTTTCTTTCTCCTCTCTTCTACTCTCCTCTCCTCACCGGACACCGGTCACCGCCCCTCTTCCCAAGGGTGAGCAAGCATCAGCTCGGGTCTGGTGACAGCAATCCCTGCCGTCTCGCCCTGCCTCCCACAAGGAGCACACCATCAGGTATGCCTCCATTTTCCTATTGCTTAATCAATCGCCTCCACATCATTGGCTCCTGCCTGTTGGTTGCAGCCGCAGCGACACAAATTCTTTTGGTGCATATTCCCCCGCTGCATGATTCGGCTTGCTTGCTTGCTCTGCCCTCTGGTTCTTGCTCTTCTCTGCTTATGGAATTGTGGCTCGCCCGATTTCGGTGGGTGCAACCAATCCGCTTGCTTCCCATGGGTGCTGTTATGACTTATGACCCCAATGATTGGTCGGTCTACTCTCAATTATATGGTGCTTCTGCTAAAGCACAGTGTTTTCTTGGTTCCCGAGGTCTGTGGGATAGTTGTCCTCTCTGAATTGTGAAGTTTCTTGCTGTCCCCTGGGTTACTGAGGTGGCTTAGGGATCTGTAGCTGTGACACCTTCATTGGGAAATTCCAGGGTTCTTGCAGTTGTGTCGAGTTCCCTTTCTTGTGGAAGTGCAGGTATGGGGCTTAAGGTGATGAATTCATCGTCCTCCTTTACTTGCTGGCCTCAAATTCTTGATCTTTTTGGTGTTCGTGCCTGGAGAAATCGTCCCATGTTCTTCAGCTGGGCTCAGAATTCTGTCTTAGTTTATTGAATTTTGAGTTTAATGGGTGGTGCTTGGTTGCCGTTTGATATTGCACACTTCTGAGTTTCTAATCGCTTCGTCGGTCACCGCTAGAGGTGGCTTTTTTCGGGGATGATAGAATTGAGCTTTGATTGCGGTGGAGCCCTTCTGGATTTGTTGTCGATTCGTGAATCTTCTCTTTATCTCCCGTGGGGTGCCTGCATGAAAACCATTCTCTGTTCATAAAGCACTGTTCCTTCCCCCCCTTCCGATCATTTCCCCCATTTCTTCTCTGGAGGTCGTTCTTGTGTTGGCTTACTCCCTTAATAACTCTCTTATATACTTTATACGATGGAATTCTTAGCTCCTTTTATTTTATCCGAGTTGAAGTGCTCTCTTATTTTTATTGTGTGTGACAACAAAGTTTCGCCTAGGACATTTCTCCATGTTCTGCCTCTTTCGTATCATTAAAATAGTAAGAATTACAGCTGCAAACGAGCAGTGAAGAATCCAGGTCTCTTCTAGGAAATTTCGAGCTAGAGATCTCATGCTATTTCATCTCTCCTTTCAGAGTGATTCTGCAGCAGTTTTCATTATATCAGAGCGCTAAGCTGGTAAAGGAGCCTATTAAGGATAAGACACCTCAGTCATCAGCCAAGTGATCGAAAAAGGTATTGATATCTTACAAGTATTTCTTGTTCAAAGAACTTCCCCCCTCGAGATCAATTTTTGTCAGCGGTCTCGCAATTTGCCTGTGTGTTGTGGAATATGATTTCTGGTTGGGCGCCTTGAATAGCTGCATTTTTTTGGTGAAACAGAAGGAACACAACCACATTCTTATCCTCGTTGTAATGAATAGCAAAACCCACCAACAACTTAGCTAATGTCATGGATGAAGGACCACTTGTACCTATGGGTCACAAAACAGCGTCTTATCTTGTCAGTTATATTCTCCTGTATAATGAGAGTTGCCTGTTGTTTTCTAGAAAGGATAGAGAAAATAACAAGTGGTAAGTACTGCGTAAACTGAGGGTCTGGCCCTGGGTCTCACACTCGTGACTGGCCTTTGTATCTTTTATGATTTTATCTCTTTACAAGAAGCAGAACCAGCTTATGGCTTAGCTTATTCACCCTTCCTTTTTTGGAAGTCTTTTTTCCCTATTATTTTATGGCGCATGAAAGTTCTGCTCCGTCACCTGCTATATCACTGTATACGCAGAAAATATTTCCTTATTTTAGTGAATTTTGCCCTAACTGTTTCCATTCCCCAAAGTGCAGGTAAGTCAGCAGAAACATTGGTTACACTTGATGCCTTTGCAGTAATCCCGATACGATAAGTGAATAGTCAAAGCTGGGATATGGCTACTTATTACTCGAGCCCTGGCAGTGAAAGAGAGTCAGGCAATGCATCATATCCTGTGCCATCAGCCCTAGGGAACTTGCTTTATCCAAACAATGCATCTTCTGGACCATATACAGAGTTTAGTGGTATTATCCAGCCTCAGCAAAATTTCATGGAGCTTCCTGGCCATCCTCCAGCAGTGTCGCATGATTCATCATCCAACGAAGCTAACATCGGCACTTCACTCACAGAGCAGCGCTCTTTTGGTCCTTTGAAAGATGTGAGAAATGAGATGTTGATGCATTTGATGGATGGAGCACACAGCGGTGGCAGTGATCTTATCCACAACGATGCCCATAACACTGCACAGCTCGACTTTGGCATGTTAAACAACCACAACTCAACAAGTGTTCCATCAGCACCAGGCCAAGGGCTGTCTCTGAGCCTAAACACGCATATCTTGGCGCCTTCCTATCCATACTGGTCTGCTAAGCCAGACCTACTAATACCAAATTCTTACCAGAGTGATGACAGCAGAATGAAGAATATTCAATCTGAGGCCTCACCGGCAATCCGGAACTCTAAGTATTTGAAGGCAGCACAAGAATTGCTTGATGAGATTGTCAGTGTTTGGAAGAGTGTTAAGCAGAAAGCAGATAAAAGCTCTGCTGAAGCAGGAAAAGCAGATGGCAAAGAGACTGATGAGGGGACGAAAAGCGAGGGAGTATCTTCCAATCCACAAGAGTCTGGTGCCAATGAGGCAGCCGAGCTTTCAACCGCTGAGAAACAAGAGCTCCAGAATAAGATGGCAAAACTTATGGCAATGATGGATGAGGTGTGTGAGTTTACTGCACTTGTACCTTACCATTAAAAATCAAACTTCAGTACCATAATGATGCTTTTGCTAGACTGATTTCTGTATGAGGTAATCCACATGAAGATTCAGAGACTTGTTCGCAATGATTAGGTTGCTTTAGTTGCAAGCCATTGACTTGCCAAAAATTTGGCTTAGTCAGTTTTGGCACTAAACCAAACAGACACTAGTTTCACTTATAGTCCTTTTGATATTCCAATGTGAAGTTTGATAAACCAATACTTTATCTAGGGAACAGCTGTAGGTTACTTTTTCTCATATATCTGAAGTAAAATCCATTTTCTGTCTTTTGTTCTTAGAAACTTTTTTGACTTTATCTAAAAAAATCCTACCTTTGGTTCTTAGAAAAATACCTGAGGAATCCCAGCCCCTTTGGTTCCGTTTGAGTTGAGACCTAAATACCGAGTCAAACAATTGGTTCATGATCCAAAGGTCGTTTACAATGGTTCAGCTTCTAACAAGGGCTCCCACAATCATGCCCATTTAACAAGGTTTGAGTTCTTGGAAAAGCTGGGAGGGACTGGTGGGTTTAAGGTGGTCTACCCTTCTTAATAGTGCCTAGTTGCCCACAATCATGGCAATTAACAAGGCCTGAACTTATAGGTAGCCAATGTTTTAGCTGAAGTCCTCCAAACAAGCATTGAGCATATTTTGGAGTAGGAACAGCTATTTCCATAAAGCTATGATTCAGGACAAGGTTGCCACTGGACACAGAACGTCATTTGCCCCATTGAAAGTCAGATGGCTGCGCAAGATTAAATACAGTTTTCCCTTAGCAGTCAGCAAGATAAAATTTAGTCTTAACCTAGGATTGGTCAGAGGAATGCATTAGGTGTTTTTTTTGTTGTTTCATTAATGCAATATATCTGAATTTTTTAGATCAAATTGATGTTTTCTTTCAGGTGGACCGAAAGTACAAACACTATTACCATCAGATGCAACTTGTAATGTCCTCGTTTGATGTGGCTGCTGGTTCTGGAGCTGCCAAGCCTTATACTGCAGTAGCACTCCAGACAATCTCACGGCATTTCCGATGTCTAAAGGATGCTATTAATGATCAAATTGGTGTTATCCGGAAGAAACTTGGAGAGGATGATAATACATCTGGCAAAGAGGGCAGACTAACTCGCCTTCGTTATATCGACCAGCAGATAAGGCAACAGCGAGCTTTCCAACAGTACGGTATGCTGCAGCAAAATGCTTGGAGGCCACAGAGGGGACTACCTGAAAATTCAGTCTCGATTCTCCGTGCTTGGCTTTTTGAACACTTCCTTCACCCGTAAGTTTTTTTCTTTTGATTTGCAGATATGTACGCTCACCCCTTTTGCTCTTTTGGTCTCATGACATTCTGACACCCTTTTAGGTATCCAAAAGATTCTGAAAAGACAATGCTATCGAGACAAACCGGATTAACAAGAAGTCAGGTATTTTTGTTTGCTTAAGATAAGTATTTTCTTAGTATTTATTAGCTAGACTACGTACCACTACCACATCAATTTTACAAATCATTGGTATGCCTTAATTTATTACAATCCATGGCCATGTTTTCAAAGAACTAATTGGGTTGTTGCAGCTATAAGTACTCCGTATATGATTCTGCTGCAAACATATTCTGCATGCTCCAGGCTGCCGCTTATCTGCTCTATTACAAATCTCAATCAATCTTGACATCTTAAATTTTGCTCCATCAGCAAACAACGTTTAAATAAGTTCTGCTATTGCTCATTTCTGGTACAACACGCAAGCTCTTTTGGATAAGCTAGTACTGGTGATCTGATGGCTTCCTAATGTTATAGTAGCTTGCATTCTGTAGTGAGTAATGGAGAAAGACCATTACTGAAAACTCATCCATTTTTTCCGTCTAGATTTCAAATTGGTTCATCAATGCCCGTGTCCGGCTCTGGAAGCCAATGATCGAAGACATGTACAAAGAAGAGATTGGTGAAGCAGAGTTGGACTCCAACTCGTCCTCTGACAATGGTCTGCGAAGCAAGGACAAACCGCCATCTTCGGAAGAAAACAAGGAGGACCTGAACACCTCAACAAGCCAGGGTTACCAAACCAGCCAGCTTAGCGAATCCAAAGCCAATGTTGTTGGGATGATGAGCCTCAGTGGAGCACCAGCCAGCGGCTTCCAAAACGAGGTCAACCCTGACAGCTTCATGAGCCTGATGCTGAAGGCCCAGAGACCGGGGGAAACCGATGTCAGTGGCCTCCTCCACGATGCCGTTGCCCATCACTCGGATGAGAGAGCGCAGTTCATGGCATACCACCTAGCAGAGCTCGGGAGGTACGGGAACGGGAACAACAACGTGTCGCTGACGCTTGGTTTGCACCACGCTGATAACAGGATCTCAGTCCCACCAAACACCCAGCCGGGCTTCCACAGTGTCAGGGACGAAGACATCTACACCACCACAGCTCCTGTCAACATAGCCTCCACATCTTCAGAGTATGATTCGACGAGCCAAATAGATCAACAACAACGGCAGCAGTTCGAGCCGCCGCCTCTGATGCACGATTTCGTTGCCTGAATGATGCCACATTTTACAAAGCATGGGGGGAAAGATTGGCATTTGTAGTGCCAGGATGAATAACATGCCTGGCCTGAATTTTCAGGCATGGAATTGTAGCTGTAGTTACAATTGGGGTACAGAAGGGGTGGGAGGTATATTATATATATAGCGTAAATGTAATGTAAATTTAGGTGGTGGGGGTGATATCAGTAAAGAAATCCTGTAAAGATATCATACATTTATACGTGTAAAATACTGTGATTTAAGGGCCATACTGTAAAAAGGAAATACATGTAATAAGTAATGATCCAGGTGTATATACTGTGCAGGCTGTTGAAACAAAAAGCGGTTGAATTGAAATTATTGCAGTAGAATCTTCAGCCTTTTATTTGCAAGTGCACGCTTCAAGCTTTGTTGCTGTGGTTGGGGTGTGGACCAGCTGCCGTGTTCCCTTTTGATCTTCTGCAATATGAGTTAAAGCAGGATGATCGTTGAGAAAAAAATGCTTTTTCTATCTTTACATTGCTAGCTTCTTTCTGAAAGTTCTGTTGCGGAAAGATAATGCTTTGTGTTCTCATACTCATTTTTTCATAAACAACTTTTTTATCTTAGTGAATATGAGCATCCCAAGTCAGGGGAGGATGAGGTACTGATGCTGCCTCGGAGAATGGCTTGTCCTAGTATTTGTATACACTGTAGGCCTGTTGCTGTCAGGTGGGTCCGGGAATGATGCTCCAGTGGGGTTGGATCGCCATTGAGTTGATAATTTGGGCAAATCAGAAGTATATACTTTCTGTTTTCTGTTGCGAATGAAGAACACTAATAGAATCAATGATTTTAATCGGTTTTGTAAAATAAAAATCTCTAACAAGTACCAGTGGAATAGTACAACATTTTATACATGATATAATTACTTTCTATATTAAATCCAATTTTACATTGGCTTTCTAAAATTGATCGGTTACATTCATGTTGATTAGTTTATTGTAGGTTATTATTGTCAGTAACTGTTTAAATAAATAAATAAATTCAGAATAGTCCAAACCACTCGGGCTGTTTGGTTGCCTGGCTAGCGGGCTGGCCATGCCACTCCAGGACGTGGCCCGTGTTTGGCAATGGATCCCCCTCCCGTAGCCCGGCCCCGGCAGTGCAAGGAGAGCCCCGCGGGGTGGCCACGCCCGAACGGCCGATTCGGCGTTTCTTTCCTAGCCCGGCCACGCCAGACTCGCATGCGCTCTGCTTGGCGCATCGCTTGGCGCAGCTCCCCCTCCCGGCCGACGCGTTGTCCGCCGCCGCTCCCCTTTCCATCGTCGCCCGCCGTTGCCCCTACAGCCGCGACCTCCCTGCTTTCACCTCGCCGCCGTCCACCCCACCACCCCTTGGCGACATGGATCCAGAGGCGGAGGTGAGAACGGCGGAGGCGGCGGATCTCGCGGCCGGCTTGGGAGAAGAGGAGGCGCCGTTGACGCGCGAGGAGGAGGCCCGGTCGCGGACACGAGGATGCAGAGGACTCTCTGGCGGCGGCCCTCTCCGCCGGCCCGAGCTCACCTCGCCCGCCGGGGCGCGAGCTCGCCTCGCTCGCCGCTCCAGCGCGACCTCGCCTCGCGGCGGACTCCGCTCCCCACCGGCCCGAGCTCGCCCGCCATCCCGAGGTCGCCTCGCCGCCGCTCCTCTCCCCGTCGTCGCCCACCGCTGCTCTTGCTCCCCGTCCGGCGCCCCTCTCCGCCGGCCCGAGGTCACCTCGCCCGCCGGTCCAGCGCGAGCTCGCCTCGTCGCGGAGCTCCGCTCCCGCCGGCCACTGCCGGTGCTCCGCCGGATCGAGCTGGAGAAGGTTGGGGAAGAGAAGGTGGAGGGGTGGCCTGTTGATGTGCGCTGCGCTAACCAAACACGAGCTAATTTTGGACACCTTCTATGGCCATCTACAACCAAACATAAGCCAACAGTGTACAAAACCATCCAACCTGGCCTACGGAGGCTAGCCAGAACATATTGGGCCGACAACCAAACAGACCCGTAGTGTCTCTTTTGGACAAGGCCTCAACAGCCCAACCCATCCTCTATCCCTCTCAATGATCAGTAGGGGGCATATGTCATCCCTCTCCCTTTGCGAGTCTGCGACGACGTACTACTCCAAGCAGGAACAGCCGCTTGCACGGCTCACGGTGACGGCCCCGCTCCGATCCCACGTTCCCCGTGCTCGCCGGTCGCCGCACCGCACCCGCCCGCCGCTCACTCTCGTGAGCGCCGGAGGCCTCGTAAAACGGACTCGTTCCCCTTTCGTTCTCGTTCTCCCGTTTCTACCGCAGCCGGCGCCGGCGGTTATTTGTTCTCGTCGATCGAGCACCGATCGCCAGGACCTCGACGCTAGCATGGGCTCTCTGTTTCTGTAATCCTCGTCGAAATCCGTGAACCACAGCCTGATCTTTCATGCCCGGCCCCCCTCGGTGAGCTCTCGATGCACTGCCATGGCGCCTCCTCTATCCTCTGCATACATCAGGTTTTGTTCCTCTAAATCCAGGTGCGGCATGATCTGTCGTCAGTACATTTTTCGACTGAAATCATATCTTAACACAAGGATTTGTGTTCTAATTTTTGTCTACGAGGGAAGCTCACGTTCCAAAATTTAAGAGTCAGTCAAATTGGCGTAGTTTTAACTTTTAACTGAGGGCAGCAACGGATGCTGCCCTACTTGTCATTGCAGTATTTCGTTGGGAACAACTCCATTGGCCATTGCCATTTATCAGCAGAGGTTCAGGTTACTAACAATGGTAGGTGCCGAGGTGGTGGAGGACCGGGCCGCGCATGGATTCATCGGTCAAACGCGGGCCGTTCAAATCGAGCAGGCAGGTGCATGCATGCATGCAGGTCTTGGATGCCACTGTAGAGATCGATGGATCACCTGAGGCAGCAGAAAAGGCACCGCACTGCTTCCCAAAAAGAAACAGCACCTGCCTGCCGCTCCTCTCCTCAATCTGTTAGGACCGGTCCAATCAGTCACTTGAGACCACTGAAGCACCGCTCTCCACTGCAATGCCACCTCCCAAAACTGTATCCATCTTGACTGCTTTGACCTACTAGATTGATGATTTAGTGTGTTCATTTCATCCATCCACCACATCCATAATGAGCACTGAGCATCTCACTCTTCGGTTAGGATTGGTCACCTTAAATTTTATTATCAGTTGAGCATCATTCCATTATGCATCACTCACATCCAAATGCTTGCAACAAGTTACAGCAGCGCGTGCAGCAGTGGAAGGAGCCATGGGTGTGTTTAGATGGTTGAAAAAAACACTGTTCCGAACTGAAAAGCACTGTAGAATCACTGTAGCACTTTTCGTTTGTTTGTGGTAAATATTGTCCTACTATGGTCTAACTAGGCTTAAAAGATTCGTCTCGCAAAGTACATCTAAACTGTGCAATTATTTTTTTATTTCATCTACATTTAGTATTCCATGCATGTGCCGGCATTTTGATGTGACGGGAATCTTTTTTTTACATAGTGAATTTTGGGAAAAAATTTAGGTACTAAACAGGGCCCATGTTAGGAGTATGTCATGTCATGTGCACCCCCAAGCCAGAACAACCTAGTGCAGTGCAGGCGCCCAGAAAAAAGGCTCCGGGCTTTCCATGGATGAGGACAGAGGCGGCCAGCTACGCGCGCACAGCACCGGAAAGCAGAGCAACACGGCCGGCGTGCAGTAGCTCTGAACTGCTTGCTGGTCCTGGCCCTGGCCGGCCGGCCTGGCTGTGTTTAGATCCACTGCACTGTAGCGCTGAAAAGCACTGTAGTGCTGAAAAATACACTGTAGCACTTTTCGTTTGTTTGTGGTAAATATTGTTCTACTATGGCCTAACTAGACTCAAAAGATTCGTCTCGTAAAATACATCTAAACTGTACAATTAATTTTTTATTTCATCTACATTTAGTACTCTGTGCCGGCATTTTGATGTGATGGAGAATCTTCTTTTTGCATAGTGAAATTTGAGAGAAAATTTTGGATCTAACCATGGCCTTTCTTGAGATTCTACACTAGACCACACCACACCACACTCGGCCCAGGCAGAGGCAGCCAGCTAGTCTAGTGGCACTGGTGTAGTAGTAGCATGCATGTCATTGCAGCCGGCCGGCACGAATACACAATGCACAGAGATAGAGAGCATTGCATATCTGTATCTGCATGGCCATGGACCATTGTATGCAGCTGCAGTCCCCAAGAAAGGCTACCCAAGCCATGGCAGTGCACTACTGCAGTGTAGTACTGCAGTACTAGTGTTGTCTACTAGATAGGTAGATGAGTGTGGACTGTATACGAGCGTTACCGGGCTGTGATGCTAGTGTAGAGTAATAAGTCTCGAGTGACAGCACACACTGACGTAGGGAGGCTTGCGCTAATAAAAGTTGCCAAGTTTAAGGGCATGTGTGGATGACTTAAGTTTCGTCACATCGAATGTTTGACGCTAGTTAAAAATATTAAATAAAATTTAATTAGAAAACTAATTACATGAGGATTAAAGGGCGAGATGAATTTTTTAAACCTAATTAATCTATGATTAGCTATCCTTAATCATGAATTAATTATGCTTAATAAATTCGTCTTGACGTTTAGTTTTTTTTATGTAATTTGTTTTCTAATTAAACCATAATTAATATTTCTAACTAGCATCAAAGTATCTGATGTGATGTGAACTTCTGAACCCAAACACCCGCCTTTGATCAGTGCAGTGCAATGCAATGCAAAGACGGTCAAGCCTCCACAGTAGAGAGTACAGACAGTGGGCTGGCACAGTACAGAGCTACTCCACTCGAAACCCCCCTTTGGCCTGCCTTCATTTGTCATATATCTTTTCAACTTTATATATGTGTGCATCGATATAATAGATAGGATATACATCTCGCGTCTACTCTCTGCCAGCTTCTCTTCTGCTACCTCTGCCTGCTGGTCCATTCCTCTGCTACCGTCCCGTCCCCCACCAAAACTAGCAAAGGGTGTGTTTAGATGGGGTGTGTTTAGTACCCCAATTTTCTCCCAAAATTCACTATGCAAAAAGAAGATTCCCCATCACATCAAAATGCCAGCACATGCATGGAATACTAAATGTAGATGAAATAAAAAATAATTGCGCAGTTTAGATGTGCTTTGCGAGACGAATTTTTTGAGCCTAGTTAAGCCATAGTAGGACAATATTTACCACAAACAAACGAAAAGTGCTACAGTGGTTCTACAGTGCTTTTCAGTTCGGAACAGTGTTTTTTTCAACCCCATGGTTGAAAAAAACACTGTTCCGAACTGAAAAGCACTGTAGAATCATTGTAGCACTTTTCGTTTGTTTGTGGTAAATATTGTCTTACTATGGCCTAACTAGGCTCAAAAGATTCGTCTCGCAAAGCACATCTAAACTGCGCAATTATTTTTTTATTTCATCTACATTTAGTATTCCATGCATGTGACGGCATTTTGATGTGACGGAGAATCTTCTTTTTGTATAGTGAATTTTGGGAGAAAATTGGGATACTAAACAGGCCAAAGGTAAATGCAAGTACCAACTACTAACTCGACTCGAGCCTGTGTTTCTTACGATTTGTTTTACACACCTTCGTAATCGAAGAATCGTCTTGTTTGCCTTCTTCAATCAGATTGATAGATGTGGTTTAGTTGCTGCTACTACTGTTTCTGATTACTTCCTGCAGTTTGCGACGTTGGGTGTGTTTAGATGGTTGAAAAAAACACTGTTTCGAACTGAAAAGCACTGTAGAACTACTGTAGCATTTTTCGTTTGTTTGTGGTAAATATTGTCCTACTATGGCCTAACTAGGCTCAAAAGATTCGTCTCGCAAAGTACATCTAAACTGTGCAATTATTTTTTTATTTCATCTACATTTAGTATTCCATGCATGTGCCGGCATTTTGATGTGACGGGAAATCTTTTTTTCATAGTGAATTTTGGGAAGAAAATGGGGTACTAAACAGGCCGTTCACGGAATTAATATTTCAGGGTACAGTTCATAAATACACACCCTCGGTGTAGCTAGGCAGCTAGCTAGCGATGGTCATGGCGAAGCAGCTCGACAATGACAAGGGCTCACCAAAGCAAGGCCCCAATAATGGGCCGGCCTCCCACGGCGCCGTCGCCGGCGGCCGGCCACGCCAGCCGGCGCCTTTCCGGTTCGAGCAGTGCTGCCACTGCGAAGATCGCCAGCGTCAGGCCGACAGGCTGAACGGTCCCGGCCCGCTGCTCCTGACCCTCGGCCCTCTCGGCTCGGCGGCCACCGCCGACCGCGGCTGCTGCTCGTGCGCCGCCGTGATGCCGGCAGCGCCGGCGCCGGCCACGATGTCCGCGCTTCTTGGGTCCCGGTACCTGAGGCCGGCCCAGGAGCTGCTGGGCGAAGTGGTGCGCACGGCCGACCTGGCGGCCGGCGACGACGAAGACGAGGAGGAGGCTGCGGAGAAGCAGCGGCCCAACGGCCGGGCGGTTCTCCGAGCGGCCAAGAACGACGGCGACGGCGTCCAGGCCAAGCTCCTCGGCCTGCTCAGCGAGGTCCGTCAGTCCGTGTTGTTATTGCTGCGTTGCATCAGGTTGCATCGGCCTTGCTGATTACGAGCTGACTCCGTCCATCGTCGCAGCTCGAGAGCCGTCGGGAGCGGTACTTCGACGAGCTGGGGCGCGTGGCGTCGTCGTTCGAGCCGGCGCTGGGGGGCGGCGCGGCGGCGGCGTACACGTCCCTGATGGCGCGGGCCATGGCGCGCCACTTCGGGAACCTGCGCCGCGCCATACTGCGCAGGCTGCGGCTCCACGCCGCCGCCGCCGCGGCGAGGAGGGCTCTGCGGGAGGACGACGACAACGACGACGACGAAGAGGACGAGGAGGTGACCGAGGGGATGGTGGACAGAGTGGCCCGGCGGACGAAGCTGGCCGCGGCGGCGCGGGCGGAGCGGGCGTGGCGGCCGATCCGGGGCCTGCCGGAGGGCTCCGTGGCCGTGCTCCGGGCGTGGCTCTTGGACCATTTCCTCCACCCGTAAGTGCCCGACACCGTTACGAGACAACACCACCTTCCACCTGCGCTCGCAGCCTAATCAATGGCGCATCCACCGTCCTGCAACGCGACAGGTACCCCGACGACGGCGAGAAGCTGAGGCTGGCGGTGACCACCGGACTAAGCAGAAGCCAGGTCCATACTCCGTAGCGCTGCAGGCTGCTGCACAAGCGCAGACCATTAAACGTATCTGCATTTGGCATCATCAGAATTTAGTTGCGTGATTAACCATCTACAGTTGTGCACACTTGTGACGATGCGCAGATATCGAACTGGTTCATCAACGCGCGCGTTCGGCTGTGGAAGCCGATGATCGAGGAGATGTACAAGGAGGAGTTCTCCGAGGGCTCCGCCTTCTTCAGGGACGACGACACCAGCGCCAGCGGCGGCGCCTCCTCGTCTTCTTGATCAATCCACTATTCCACTCTCTCGAACGTTTTGCCAGTTCATATGAAACTTGGTCGATTAGTTCTATTTTGTTTGGTTTGGTGTATTATATTTATTTATTATCCATGCTTAATCACGTGCCTCTTATATTTTTTTAAAAGAGCATACAGTATCCTATCAAAAAGAAAAAGAACATACAGTAGTTTAGAATTCAACGAATTCCTGAAGTGATATGTGATGCTATGTCTATGTGTAAGTGTAACTGAGTGCTCGTCTTTTTTCTGAACCCGATCTAGGGTTTGATTTTTTTTTAGTGGGATTTAGGGTTTGATTGGTTCATAACCACAGCGGAGTGGTTCTTTTTAAAATGTGTTCAGTTGGCGCCACAATTACGACGTGCCAAACTTTTTTAGCCCTCTCAGACTAAGGCTGACTCCAGCAGCCTGGGTAAAAACCCCATCTATCCATTATTCTAACTACTCTACTCTCTGTGAACAGTGTCGCTACAGTGTCATTTTGTACTATACCCGGCCTTTTAACCGAACTGCTGGGGTTTTTACCCTGGCTGCTGGAGTCAGCCTCATGCATAGAGCCTTTCTTGCCAGTTGCCAATAGGGTTTTCTTTATCGATATTGAAAAAAAAAAACGGAAGTAACCGAGAAACGTGATTATCGGATTTCTCAAAAAATTTCGGTTCTCTCAAAAAAATTTCAGACAAAATTTAGAACAAAATTTGTTTATTTTCTTCAATTAGCCATATAGATTACCTTGAACAATTTAACATCAAAAAATAGATCAAAAAACACAACAAAAAAATGAATCATGGCACGCTATATGTGCGTCCTGTTTACCTGTGACGGTGGTTTAATAAAAAGTGCAAGATAAAAGTAGAAAATGTTATTTTATGACTATATGTGGGATATAAACTGCTCATTTTGCAACTTTAATCTATTAGAGCCATTTTTTGACAATTAAATTTAAAACAAACAAAAAATTTAGCCGATAATATAAAAAACCAGTCTCAACCGAGAAACACGTGAAAAATCGGATTTCTCGTTTTTCATCGGCCGAGAAATTTTTCCCTGCCACCAACATAGCGACGTAGTACATAATGTTCATTGTATCGGGAATCTTAGATGATATGCAAGTATTAAACGTTTGAGAACAAATCTAGAATTTTTTCCTCCTATGATATACAATGTTCTAGCTTAGAAAAAAATTATTCCATCAATATAAAACAATAATTTCGCATGTAAAAATGTCGTTTGAGAGGCCAAAAGACGACCTAGCACCTAGCGAAGTGAAAAGGCTAGAAAAAAGTAGATTATATTTGTAGAGATCTAGTTTTTAAAAAAAAATACTCTAGTAATAGAAACTAAACTATCAAAAGTAAAAATCAGCTATGAAGAAACTAGGGTACAAATTAAATGTTCATCAAACCGTCGAATCAAGGAATCTCTTTTTCCTAATAAAAGGAATCAGTTCCGAACACTGATAAAACAAGATTTTTGGTTTACGCAAGGCCTTGGGCAGGTGGAGTCTGTCACCAGGACAGGAGGCTTAGTTTGGATACTCTTGATCTATTAGAAATTTAAACGCACTCCAATTCATCCAAACTATTCCAAAACCACTCCGATCAATTCTAAAACCACTGCGATCAAGAGTACCCAAACTAGGGATTGCAAGGTATTCCCACAATTCTGGATGATAACACAGCGAGAATCATCATGACAGCCTAAATATACAAAATGGCCAGCACAAAAGAAACCCCAGCGTGGAAATGTTGTGCTCGTTCCCTAATCGATGGACTCCAAGTTCTTTATATGGTCCTTTTTCATTGCATCAACTGCCTCCCTGCGAATGTGGAAGAACAAAATTATACAGATACATAAAAGATGGCAAACCAAACAACATCCCCCTAAGCCTTCCCCCTAAAGCCTTGTTCGGTCAGAGGAGGATCAGAGAGGATTGAGTCAAAATCCTACTCGATCCATTTGAATCACTTAGTCTAACCAAACAAAGCCTAAGTGAATATCGACATCCTTTTATTCTGGGACTCTGGGAGAAAGAGAACTAATGGCAGGTTACGCCAAGTGGAGCTCACCCACACCTTCAGACTATTAAGTGAATATAGCTAACCAGTTACTTGCACATAGTTGAAATGGCTTACTATCATACCGAATAAAGCAGTAAGGAAGTTCGAAAAAACAAAACCTTTAGCAATATAGGCTAGAATAAAGCAGTAAGGAAGTTCGAAAAAACAAAACCTTAAGCAATATAGGCTATTAGTCCATAGATGGTTACCGGAACATTCTCTCCATCTCAGTATTTGCAGGGTCCAGCTTCAACCCAGCCATGAACGCATCACATGCTTCTTTGTACTCCTGGAGAATGGGGACGGGTTGAGACGATAAATATAACGTTTGGTGGCATAAAACGATATTACAGGGGAAATTATAGTATTCTATCTAACCTTGAGTGACATGAGGGCAGCTCCTTTCCTATAGTAACCTTTTAGCCATTCAGATCGCATCTTTATGCAACTATTAGCATCACACAGAGCCTTTGTTTCTTCACCAATTTTCAGAAGGCAAAGGCTCCTGTTCGAATAAAGTGTTGCATCAGCTGGGTCTAGTTCAATTGCCTGCATCAGAACAGATAGACTTGGTGAGCAACACAATCCAAAAAATTTCGACAAAAACAGTCAGTGTATGTGCCTATAAGCAATGCCATAACGGTATTTTGATTCTTGATGACACAGATCTAGATTGCAACCTGAAAACAAAAGGCCTGAATTCAGGACTTGCACACCAGCAGTTTTTTAACAAAGCATATAACCCTACTCATGTAGGACAAGCACAAAGTCATGAAGCACCAGAAGATCATAACCAAACGAATACTGTTCATCGTATCTGTTGACTGCTAATCTGTGTGCTCTTGTTCTGCTTGTAGAAGCAGCCCGAGGAGCTCCTGCTCCCTGTATCCTAGAGGCCTAGTGGCCATAGTAGTAGGTAGAAGTAGAGGCATGGCTTACTCAGCCATTTGTACAATGCCTAGTAGTTGGTAGTTGACCATAGGTGTAGTTGGCAGTTGTTGGCAAAGGCCATACCTTGTAGTATACCTACTCCCCTTTTCTCTTGTATATGTACCACTCATTGGAGGCAATGCAATTTAGCTCAAAATCACCTGAACTCTCTCTTCTTCACTCGGTGCGTGTGTGCAATTCTGTGAGCTGTGAGTGTGAGCACTGACCGGTGCTAACAGTATCAACACTAACCTTGCCATAGAGCTCTGATGCGGCAAGGTAGTCCTTTCTTCCAACAGCCTTGTCACCATCTAATTTCAGCTTATCCTTCGTGCTTTTATCATATTGCTGGACCTAAACCATGAAAATAAATCAATCTTCGAAAGACCATAACAAAGATATTGTAACTCATATCACCACTAACCTTGCCGTATAGCTTTGACGTGGCAAGATTGTCCTTTCTCCCAGCAGCTTTGTCACCATCTAATTTCAGCTTAATTTCTGAGCTTTTGTCATATTTGCCAACCTAAATTATGAAGATAATTAATCTAACCGGGAGATATATAACTTGCCAAAGATTGTTTGATGGGGTAACATCGCATCAACAGATGCAAGGATTTCAGAAATAACCATCAACTGTTTTGCAAGTTTATAGAACAATAACAATTTAGGAACAGAGCGATTATGTACATACACCCACTGTTTATACCTTGGTCTTTGAATGTTTCGAGCTTTTTGATTTGGCATGAGCAATGATTCCATCAACAGTCCATTTTGACACAGTTTGAATGGGAGAAGTGAAAGGAAATAGCATCTCCACATGCTTTCTTCTTCCATAGCCTGCAGCGATTTCAATTGGTATAGAACCACACTGTCAGGCAACACAAGAACAGAGAGGAACTTTGTTAGAAGTATTCTATCAGGAGATTCAAAGCATATAACAACTTAAAATGGTAATATGTATCTACCAAGACTTGCACCTGTACCCATACATAAACGGTAGACAATGCAATAAATACAGAACAATGAAGCACCGCTATTTATTTATCTTTTTTTTTTTGGTACTAAGCGTTACTCAAGTGAGAAAAATATACGTACTCAAGCATGATTCCTTCCATCATTCTTGTCCCACACATTATATTAAGATCAAGTTCCTGAAGTAAATATCCCAAAATCTTAAAGACAACAAGACACATCATCTATCCTAGCTTTAGGATCCAAACTAATGATGATTATCCATTTGACATGGTATCAAACTGTTACTTATTGACATGAAAGTTGCATACTGATTGTACGGCTTAACAAGATGCTTGGTTGTTCAAACTAAAAAAAATTAGATGTCCTGAGTATCCTAAATAAAACCGATGATTAACAAAACCATAGATACAGATCCTTCAGTAAAAAGTATATATATTTATTGGTAAAAAAATAGCAGAAAGATCCGCGTTAAGTACAACGGGAAGGTAAAAAGCTGCAAAAGAAAAAAAAAATACTCACACAATTTTTTGGAATATTAGCATTCGCACCAGCCTTCAATAAATACTTAATGCAGTCAGTCAGGCCATGAGTAGTTGCTACCACTAAGGGAGTGTCAGGATCAGTAGAATTCACATCTGCGCCTGACTGTAGATATGAATTGCATCGAATTAGAAGTTTGGAGTGATGTATCAAAACAAATTAATTCCATAACCTTGCTAAGCAGACGACCTCGACAAGTAGCTTCACACACTTCATTGAGATAGATTCCTCAAGTCCTTCTGTAGTAGCATGAATTGTTGCAACCAGTAGTGTACCTAAAACTTCTGATACCATGTTGGGCTACATTAAAAAGAAAAAGAAAACATCACCTTCAGTTAGAACTGATAAGGCATTGAATACAATCTATGCAAGAGATGAACTGAGTAACAGAAAGGCAAATCAAAAGAGATCCAGATACAAATGGCATATATAAAGGACATCTTACTCAAACCCTCAAACAATAGTATAAATGAAACGTCTATCAGGCAGATCTCCTGCCGGTTCGTTTCAAAAAAAGAAACATGTCTCCATTCTTAGAAATAACCTCGCCTTTACTTGCAAATGGCATAACAAAATACTACAGGATCCTGACAGTTTGTATTACACTTCTCATTGATGGCTAAGCCTCAACTGCAACAACAGCCTTTCAAGCAAAGCAATCATGACAAACATAATCAGCAATCACGCAGTGCAGCAAGAAGTTTTCCTGTTCATGCTTCAAATTGAGGAGACATTAAAGCAGTGAGAAAATGTGCTATCTATATATCCTGTTAACGATTGAGCATCACAAAGCAAGGAAATAAGAAGTTGCAGCTGCAGAAAACAACATGGCTTGGTGAGTTGTTTGTTCCAGCTACTCCCCACATGATTTTGAGCTGATAGTAATTGGAAGTCAGGTAAGAAAGTTGGTAGAAGGACACAGCAGAAATGCAGTCTTAGCATGGATAGCAAAAAAAGAGTAGAGTTTGCTTATTACATCTGCATGGTGCTCCGATAAAACTCTCATGACATTGGTCTTCCCAAAGGCAGCAGCAATGTGGAGTGGTGTACCATGAAAGTAGGCTATATCAACACTAGCTCCTCTAGATAGCAAAAGCCTTGCTACTTCTTCATGCCCTATACAAGAACAAAAAACCCAAGTCACTAATTATCATTTTCCTAAATATCATGAGCAGAAGAATTCTCACACAAATTTGCTAAACAAGGATATTATAATAGAACATATGTATGATTTTATCATTTCCTGACCTAAGCATGTATAATTTAAATAAGACTGAACTGAAAGAACCTAACCATGTCCTATATGGCCTTGTTGACATATAAGTGAATTGACCACCTTTCCCTATCAGCTTAATCTTTTGGGTTGAATGGGTTGGTGCATGCAACTCTATAGGTCTCAAGCATCATCGAATTAATGCCATTTGAAGGTAAACTACCGATGTCCTCAACGTCATCTCAGCCAGGGCTCAGAAGGTAAAGAGCATGCTTATTGGATTGGATAGTATTAAAAGACAAAAACTGGGGAAAAGTACAATAAACAATAATGACTTTTTTAAGCCTGTAAGAAGGCCCAAAGAACAAGAAAACCACATCTCACTAAGAGCAGGAAAGGACAATACCTGGAAAAAAATCAGTGTCCCATAGTTACAAGAAACATGGCATGGGTTCGCGGTTTGCAATTCGCTTCGCTTAAAAAGTGAGGTTCGCTAGGTTCGTGAATTGAAGATGGGTTCGCAGTTCAGAAATGCATCCTATAAAACCTATAAAGATTTTTCTAACACATGGCCGTACACAAAAATATAGGTAGGTAGATTCCAGGTAATACTCTGGCTGGACTACAAAAAATATTATACCATACATCATTTGTAAGTTGTAAACCTAGCTGCAGAGTCTCGATTTCAGAGAATTTGGAAAGTGCCTCCACCGCTAGACAGGATGGTCAAGAGTCACTATGTGCCATCCTTGTCATCTGTAGCACCACAAGCTCTTCCCACTTGCGCTCTCCTACCGTGCACACATGTGCTCTCTCAACACTACAATTGGCATCACCCAAGCTCTCCTGCTGGCAGCCGCGTTCAAGATGAAGGCAGTGAAGATGCTAATAGCTCTGGTGCCCCTTGCTATGTCTGGGCCCCACATATCACTCGACATTTCAGAGCGATGGAATTCATGCGCAAACCAGGAATGGTTAGCGCGAACTGAATCGCAGTACGCAGTCTAGATGCATAATTCTGGTAACTACATGCTTTGTAGCAAACGTAAACTGATCAATTATATCTATTCCTTTAATATAGCAGCAAATCATCAGATAGAAACTTCAGAATATGTTGATAAAATACCATGTTTTGCAGCACAGTGAAGAGGAACTTGGCCCTGTTCGTCTATCTTATTTGGATCAGCCCCTTTGTCCAAAAGGTACCTCACAATGTCCAGTTTCCCATCCAATGCAGCAGAGGACAAAGCCGTGAAACCTGCCATAAGATTGAAATCAAACTACTAGCTGTAACCATCAATATAAATGTACCAATGCAAGTCCCAGCCAGCTAAAGACCATGGATCTGCAAAAGCTACAAGAATGTGCTTGGACGGGGAAATATGCACATATTGCTGTTTTTTCGCGAACGTGCCTAGCACGTATTTCATTAAGAAGAAGCAAGGAGTTACAACGTACACCAACTAGTTAGCCATGGCTAACCTGAGAGCACACACCCAGGGAAAAGCCAAAGTTTTAATTTACAGCCCAAACTCGCGACGCAAACGAACTACAGTTGGCTTGACCACCGCTAGCTGAAAGAAAAAGTTGGAACAGCTTTCCTATCTCCGCAAATCCGGCGAATGTCCAAGACTTAGCCTCGACACTGATCCTAGACAACAAATCTTCAATCGAAGACGACGAACGACGGAAGGTCCTCTCATTCCTTTCCTTCCAAAGAATCCAGGCTGTTAGCAGAACGAAGGCGTCAACCCCTTTCCTGAGATCCTTGACCACCAACTTTCTTAGCCGCGACCACCAGTCTATAAACATGATACGGTCAGTTGGGATATGATTACTCAAACCCACCGGGTTCAAGAGGCGAAACCACAGCTCCTTTGAGAAGGGGCAACCAATCAGCAGGTGGTTCATCGTCTCAGATTCTTGATCACAGAAGACACATGCGTCATCTTCCTGCAGCAGGTGCCTTTTCCTCCTTTCTGCTGTCCAACAGCGATCATGCAACGCAAGCCAAGCAAAAAACTTTACTTTGGGCGGAACTTTCGCTTTCCAGATCAAGGTTGCCCCAGCCAGCCTGATGGAGCCTTGAAAGCACGCCATATAGGCCGATTTGGAGGAGTAGCATTGGTCTGACGCCCAACGCCAAAGAAATCTGTCAGGCTGATCTGTGAGCACGACGCTGTAGCTGCAAATACGATGTGCAGTGAATGGCCCATGAATTTAATATCATGAGAGAATTTAATGAACAGACCATCGAAAAGCTAATGGATCTCAAATGCAACGACTAGATAAATTCATGACAGACTTGGAAAAAATTCAGGCTCATCCAAGTATCAGAGGAACAAATCTTAATACCGAGGAAGCACATTGGTCACACATACCGAACTTGGGGCCTTCGTGGTTGACGTCGAAGCCCAGTTCCTCCACCATGTACCTGACGACGTCCAGCCTCCCCAGGCGCGCCGCCGCCTGGAGCGGGCCGATGCCCCCAAAGCACGCGTCGGCGAGCCGCGCCTTCTCATCCGCGTCCTTGACGCCCGCCATCTCTTCGGTCCGGGATCACAGAATGAATGAATCCGTCAACCGCGGTTAATTAGATCAAACATCAAACAAACACAGCACTAGTAGCACCACGCACGCACGTAGCCGCAACGGGGGTGCCAGCGGGCGCCGCAGCGCACCGGCGGAGAGGAGCCCGATTACATACAGGGTCGGCGACGGCAATGGCCGGGCTTTAGGCTTACCTTTGAAGCGGGGGATGTCACCCTCGAACGCAGCTTCGAAGAAGTCCACGTCCGGCCCGGTGGTTCCGTACGGGAGGCTGCGGTTGAGGCTGAGCATGACTCGCATCTTGAATTCGAAGGCTCCTTCCATGGCCGCCGACGGCCGCCCGGCCGGGGCTCGTCTAGCTCGCTAGGGTTTCCGCCTCGCGGCGGGGGTTTTGGGATGTACTGGCGGGAGACTGTGCCTGGAGCGCGGCCGTCGAAATCAAATTGGGAAGGGGCACCCGCAGATATAGGCAAGCGGCACCCGGAAGGCTCGGATGTGTGCGGGAGAAATGGAAGCCGTTCCGTGAGCACGCTCCAGAGCAATGACATTTTAAGCATCTTATCAACATTTTAAGCACAATCATAATACATGCTCAGGCTCCTCGGATGGCAACATGGCTGATAATGCAAAAATCACGGATTGCTACTCCGTATTTGGATAGAGGTCGTCTGAGGTACCATCAACCATTCCGCATCCAACATAAACTATTTTTGCAATATATGGACGATGCCAATTATTATTTGTCACTAGCAAAAAAATAGATATAACAAAAACGTTTTCCTCGAGTCGTAAACAAGCGACGGTTCTGGGCTTGTTTGAAATGATTCCAAACTTTGACCACTGTTTTTATTTATCTATAATATCTTTTAAATATACACAACATTTGAAGAGGCTACACTCTTCGTGTCACTTCCAAACGTCCTAGACCTAAACATGTAAAACGAATTTTGTAGTCAGAGTTTAATAATTAGAATGGTTAACTTAAGAAAACCCAGAACATTTTACTACTTTATCAATGGAGTCCATCGACTCAACCCCGGTTCTGTTGAATTGTGATCCAAATCCCGTTGGAGATGGCCGGGTTGGTCGCTCCGCTCCGGCCCGTACCTGGGGACGCCCGGGGGGGTGCGGGGGGCGGAGCCCCTCGTGGTACGGTACATGTTATAATACCGTGATTAGGGTTTTGGATAGATAGAATAATTATCGTCTTGTAAGCCGCCGCCGTCAGCGCGGCGTCCTGTAAACACTCCAAAATATAGTGAAAGTGTGGCTGGCTGGTGCCCGTGGTTTTTCCCTTCGCCTTGAAGGGTTTTCCACGTAAAAATCTGTGTGTCGTGCTCTGTGTTTGGTTGATCTTCTTCGTTTGCCTGTCGATTTGCTAACAAGTGGTATCAGAGCTTTGGTTAACAGATTGGTTCTTGGGCATGGCGTCGTTGAAGTATGATCTGCCGTTGTTGGATCGCGACACTAGGTTTTCGTTGTGGCAAGTCAAGATGCGGGCAGTGCTGTCACAAGCCGACCTGGATGATGCACTAGAGGGTTTCGGCAAGAAGGACGTCAAGGCATGGACTGATGAGGAGAAGCGCAAGGATCGTAAGGCGCTGTCTCATATTCATCTTCATCTGTCCAACAATATCTTGCAGGAGGTGTTGGCGGAGAAGACCGCTGCTGCGTTGTGGCTGAAGCTGGAATCGATCTGCATGTCTAAGGATCTAACCAGCAAGATGCACATGAAGATGAAGTTGTTCACGCACAAACTGCAAGAAGGAGGTTCGATCTTGAATCATGTTGCGTCCTTCAAAGAGATAGTTGCCGATCTACAGTCAATGGAGGTAGATTATGAAACTGAAGATTTAGGTCTGATTCTCTTATGCTCTCTCCCTGGTTTCTTTGCAAATTTTCGAGATACAATATTATATAGTCGTGATGAACTAACACTGCAAGAAGTATGTGAGGCCCTTTCACAGAAAGAGAAGATGAAACAGATGGTTCGCTCGGAAGAATCCACCTCTAATGGAGAGGCGTTGGCTACTAGGGGCAGGGAGGAGCAGAGAAGCTCAAAGCCTGGAAATAGAGGCAAAAGCCAGGGTGAAAGAGGACGTTCCAAGTCCAATAACAGAAATAAGATGTTTTGTAAGTATTGCAAGAAAACCAACCACTGGATTGAGGATTGTTGGAAAGTACAGAATAAAGAAAAGAGAAACGGTAATACCCGTTTCAAGAAATCAGAAGATGATGGTAAGGCCTCTGTTGCATCCAGTGAGAATTCTGATAATGGTGATGTTCTTATCGCTTTTGCTGGTTGTGCCTCAATGAATTCTGAATGGATACTTGATTCTGCTTGCTCATATCATGTTTGCATTAACAAAGATTGGTTTAGTACATATGAGTCTGTGCAGAATGGTGGTTTGCTGCGGATGGAAAATAATACTCCATGTGAAGTCATCGGCATTGGATCAGTCAAGATCAGAACGCACGATGGCATGACACGCACGCTGACAGATGTGAGGCACGTTCTAAATATGTTCAGAAATCTCATCTCTTTGAGTACCCTTGATAATAAGGGGTACAGGTACTCCGCTCGAGGTGGAGTTTTGAAGGTATCTAAAGGTTCTCTCGTTGTCATGAAAGGAGTTATGAAATCTGCAAATTTATATGTTCTTTGTGGTAATACTATCACTGGTACCGCTGCTGTTATTTCCGCTGTTTCTTCTGTTACATCGGATAATTGCAGTGAGTCTAAGTTTTGGCACATGCGCCTAGGACACACATGAGTCAGCTTGGTTTGGCAGAGTTGAGCAAGAGAGGACTGCTGAAGGGATACAAAAATGATGAGATAGAGTTCTGTGAACATTGTGTTTTTGGTAAGCATAAGCGGGTAAAATTCAATACTGATATTCATACAACCGAGGGCATATTAGATTATGTGCATGCTGATTTGTGGGGGCCTTCGCGGAAGCACTCACTTGGTGGTTGTCGTTATATGCTTACTATTATTGATGATTACTCCAGAAGGGTGTTCCCTTATTTTCTGAAACATAAATATGATGCTTTTGATGCCTTTAAAGCTTGGAAGGTTATGGTAGAAAAGCAAACCGAGAGGAAGGTAAAGGTGTTGCGTACAAATAATGGTATGGAATTTTGTTTCCATGAATTTAACCTTTTCTGCAGAAAAGAGGGCATTGTCAAGCACCACACCATTCCGCACACTCCACAGCAGAACGGTGTTGCAGAAAGGATGAACAGGACCATTGTCTCAAAGGCACGTTGTATGCTGTCCAATGCCAGTATGGGCAGACAATTTTGGGCTGAAGCTGCTAACACAGCTTGTCATTTGAGAAATCGGTCACCTTCCAATACCATTGATAAGAAAACACCCATGGAGGTATGGTTTGATAGTCTTTCAGATTATTCTCAGTTGAAAGTTTTTGGTTGCACTGTTTATGCACATGTGGACAATGGTAAATTAGAACCTAGAGCAGTAAAGTGTATTTTTTTAGTTATGGTTCAGTGGTAAAAGGATATAAGTTGTGAAACCCTGAAACTAAAAAGAGCATGTTGAGTAGAAGCGTGGTTTTTAATGAATCTGAAATGTATTATGCTAACCGTGCTACTAATACTCATGATGATGTGCCACAGAAAGTCAGTGTGCAGGTGAAGAACTTGGATGAGGGCGACCATGTAACTCATGATGATATTGGCACACAGGACACACATATTCTTGACGATGATTCACCTGCTGTTTTGCACTCTCCTGTTTTGCAGTCTACGCAGTCTATGGCAGTTGATAGACCCGCGAGGGTTCGAAAGCCAGTGAGAAGGTTGATTGAAGAATGCAATGTCAGTTTTGCTTTGAGCTGTGCTGAGAAGATTGATTGCGGTGCTGAGCCGTCCACCTACGCTGAAGCTATGATTTCTGGTGATCGTGAGAAGTGGATGTTTGCTATGCAAGAGGAGATGCAGTCACTTGAGAAAAATGGCACATGGGACATTGTTCGCTTGCCTGCAGGGAAGAAGGCAATACGGTGCAAATGGATTTTCAAAAGAAAGGAAGGTTCTTCTCCTAGTGAGACTAACAGATGCAAGGTAAGGTTGGTTGCAAAAGGTTTCAGTCAAATACCAAGGTATTGATTACAATGATGCGTTTTCTCCAGTTGTAAAGCATAGTTCAATTCGTACTTTATTTGGTATTGTTGCTATGCATAATCTTGAGCTTGAGCAGTTAGATGTGAAAACTGCTTTCTTGCATGGTGATTTGGAGGAGGAGATTTACATGGATCAGCCTGAGGGTTTTATTGTGCCTGGTAAGGATAATTTTGTATGCAAATTGAAGAAATCGCTGTATGGTTTGAAGCAGTTACCTAGACAGTGGTATAAGAAATTTGATTCATTCATGATTGCTAATGGTTTTAAAAGATCCCAATATGATAGCTGTGTCTATATTAAATTTGTTGATGGGTCACCTATATACTTGTTGTTATATGTTGATGACATGTTGATTGCTGTGAAGAGCAATGTTGATATCGCTAACTTAAAGGCACAGTTAAGTAGCGAGTTTGAGATGAAGGATCTTGGTGCTGCTAAGAAAATTCTTGGGATGGAGATAAGTAGAGACAGAAATTCTAGTTTGCTATTTCTCAGTCAGCACAGTTACATTCAGAAAGTCCTTCGTCGCTTTAATATGCATGATTCAAAGCCAGTAAGTACTCCTATTGCATCTCACTTCAAGTTGTTATCTTCTCAGTGTCCTAGCACAGATTCAGATTTTGAGTACATGTTAAGAATTCTATATTCTAGTGCTGTTGGTTCTTTGATGTATGCCATGGTTTGTTCACATCCAGATTTGTCTTATGCTATGAGTTTGGTCAGTAGATACATGGCTAATCCTGATAAAGAACTTTGGAATGCTGTGAAGTGGATTCTTAGGTATTTGCGGGGTACGTCTGATGCTTACTTGCAGTTTGGCAGAAACAGAGAGGGACTTGTGGGCTATGTCGATTCAGATCATGCTGCTGATTTAGACAAGAGAAGATCACTGACAGTTTATGTGTTCACAGTTGGAGGATGTGCTGTCAGTTGGAGGGCTTGTCTACAGTCTACAGTTGCTTTATCTATCACTGAGGCTGAGTTTATTGCAGTTTGTGATGCTTGTAAAGAAGCTGTCTGGTTGAAAGGTTTATATGTTGAATTTTCTGGAGATACATCTTGCATTAATTTATTTTGTGACAGTCAAAGTGCTATTCACCTTACAAAAGATCAAATGTTTCATGAGAGAGCAAAGCACATTGATGTCAAATACCATTATGTCCGTGAAGTTGTTGCAGAGGGCAAATTGAAGGTATGCAAGATTAGTACTCATGATAATCCAGCAGATATGATGACTAAGCCTGTTCCTGTTGCCAAGTTTGAACTTTGCTCAAGCTTGGTTGGTATAATTGTTTAGCCCTAGTGGCTATGTTGGCATCAACAGTTTGTTCTTTTGTTATTCAAAAGGATAACTATATACTACTGCTACAAGATGGATTTATCTCAAGGTGGAGATTGTTGAATTGTAATCCAAATCCCGTTGGAGATGGCCGGGTTGGTCGCTTCGCTCTGGCCCGCACCTGGGGACGCACGGGGGGGTGCGGGGGCGGAGCCTCCCGCGGTACGGTACATGTTATAATACCGTGATTAGAGTTTTGGATAGATAGAATAATTATCGTCTTGTAAGCCGCCGCCGTCAGCGCGGCGTTCCTGTAAACACTCCAAAATATAGTGAAAGTGTGGCTGGCTGGTGCCCGTGGTTTTTCCCTTCGCCTTGAAGGGTTTTCCACGTAAAAATCTGTGTGTCGTGCTCTGTGTTTGGTTGATTTTCTTCGTTGTTTGCCTGTCGATTTGCTAACAGGTTCATCCTCCTGGACTGCCTGGGCATGCAGCAGAACTAACCTGGCTTCACTCCAAGGAGAAGTCTTTGGCCATCATTGGGAAGCTGTCCACGCTCTGTTACCGGCCTACAGAACAATTACGCGGGTGACGATCGGGAACGGGCAAACCACAAATTTCTGGCTTGATCACTGGACCGGTGAGCAGCCCCTGGCACAATCCTACCCCGCTCTATACAGCCATCTTACTGACGACATGGCCTCGATTAGTGCTGTCTCAGAGAACGGCCTTGAGAGATAGTACCAAGGCGCTCCCGAGCGGCAATCAGGGAACTGGCAGCGGTGCAAAACATCCTGAGCTCGGTGGCACTGAATGACAGAGAAGACGCTCGATGCAGCCCCCTCATTGATGAAGAACATAACCTAGACACCTCTCAACTCTACAGAATCTCAACCGCTGAAGGTAGCACCTGTGAGCATTTTGGCTTTGTCTGGAAGAACTTTGCGCCGCCCCGTGTGAAATTCTTCAGTTGGCTTCTCGTTCAGGGCCGCATCCAATGCAGGGTAAATCTGCTACGCAAGAAAATGATTGATGCTTCGCCCAAGCATTCTGGTTGCTGCTTCGCCCAAGCATCTCTGGTTGATGCAGGGTAAATCTGCTACGCAAGAAAATGCAGGGTAAAGCTGCCCCATCTGCAAAAACAGTCAAGAAGACTCACCACATCATCTCTGGTTGCTGCTTCGCCCAAGCATTCTGGGCAAAGCTAGGATGGAACCCTGATGATCTCCCCACTGCATCAGCTCCATGGCTTACCCAGTCCCCACCGCACCTGCCGACTGAACTCCTCTCCACCATGCTCCTGCTTTGCTTCTGGCACCTATGGAAACATCGGAATGACGTTGTGTTCAACGACCAAAAACCCGACCTAAGAAGATTGCTCTCCACATGTAAAACTGAAAGTCGCCTCTGGGCGTGCAGGCTACCAAGCAGCGGAAGTGGAGTTGTTAACAAATGGTGTAGTGTCTTTACAAATATGTAACGCCCTGCTCAACCCCCCTCTGTAATCTATCCCAGCCACACTTGGCTCGTAAACTCTAGGGCACACCATGTATGTCCTTCCATCACCGGATTATTCTGGAATCAATGGAAAATGAAAAGGTGGGGACCCTCATCCCCCCGATTAAATAAAAAAAAAACTTTATCAATGGAGCGAGTGCATGAAAAACAATAAACTTAGACAAAAGACATGTGCTGGAAAAGGATGAGAAGCCGTTCAATGACCATGGGCAACGAATTTTGACCCATTGAGCTGAAGGCCTGTCCAGAGGTCGCCGTTGTTGCCCATGTTTAGGCTGCGCTCGTTTCCGGGAATAAATGTTGCGCGGCGTGGGATGGCAGTAGTGCGCGTAGCTTGAGTGCACAGCCCTGCACCGGGACACTCCCCACCCCGAAACAAGCATAGAGGAAAGTACCACCGAACCACAGAGCCACCGAAACAAGCATATGAAGACCATGAGCGCCGGCCTCTTCCTCACCACGCTCTCACTCGGCTTTTTCAGCTTCTTCAGCACTGCGCCATCGTCAGCGTCGTCAACGCGGCCACCACCTCCGGAGGACGAAGGCCAGGCTGGCTCACCGACGACCTCTCGACCAGGGCAGCCTCCACAGCTTCTACTGGCTGCTGGCGCCTGGCAGTGGCAGCCATCAGCACCGTATACCGTCGTCAACCTGCTCGCGTTCATGGCCGCCGCCACCCGCCAGGGGATACGTCTACATGGAGAAGCCCCTGCATGTGGACGGCCAGGCATCATCCACAACGATTGCGGCGTTAGACCATCCCAATGGGTGGAGTATATTGGATGTCTACAGTACTGTTTGACACTGTAACGCTACTGTAGAACAAAGAGAGGGATAACTGCAATAGTGGATGAATAGGGATACACAATGCATTTGAACATTTTTATTGGGGATAGCCTTACAACAAGGAACTAAACAAAAGATGTTTTCCCTTGCAGCGTAACGGGTGGCACCGGGACCTCGTTGCATTCCCGTTACCGCTGGCGTTGAGAGTGCCAATTGTTAAAATTTCTCGCTGGCGTTGGGCCCTAATAAACCAAACAACACCCAAAAAGTAGAGTCGTACAAAATGGCCTTTCTCTTTTGAGCAAGAAGCAGCAGCATGGTCATGGTGACACTCCCAAATGACCATCCATCCTAACTCAACAGGAGGCAGAATTGCACGACCTCGATCCAAATTCCATGTTACGTTCAAGTATCAACTAACTTTTAACAGCAACACTGTCCATTTTCATGGCCTCGATCCCCTCCCTGCAAGTAAGAATGAAATTGTAAGGCTATGTTCACCAGAGTGACTATTCAACCCCGTCCATTCACTATTCCAACTATCTCTCTGTCTACAAGGCAAAACAGTGTTTTGGGCTTTCCTTTTGGACCCTCTGGTGAGAGCAGCCTTACAAAGGTCAAACGTGGATTTCAGTTTATGAAAAATGTAGTGTTGGCTAGATGCGTTGTGCTGCAATACTTTATCAAAATGCGTGTAACACAATTCATCGAATAAGACAGGATGTGTAAATGCACTGTGTATCTACTATTCTAACTACTCTTTTTCTGTAAACAGTGTCGCTGTAGTGTATAGTGTAGAGACAATCCATTTATCCGACGCACTGTACATGGTCTAACACTTGCGCTGAACTGGTTTATCACATCTCTACAAACTCATTAAGCACGGACGGGCTACGTCCAACTCTTTCGTCGGTCCGCCCACGTTCTCCTACGCGCCCCCGCCTCGCAACTGCCTCGCTTCCTCTCCTCCGCCAGCTGCAACATGCCGCCACCTGCCTCTCCTCCTGACTCCACGCTCCAAGCCGCCTGCACACCACCTCCGTCGCGCCTCGCCTCCATTGCCCACCACTCGGCATGGCCTCCGTCGCCGTCGCGGCCACTCCGCCTCCGTCGCCTTCGCCGTCATGCCCGCGCCGCTCCGCCTCCGTCCTGACGACGTCGAACCAGCGCTGCCGCTCAGCCTCCGTCGTCCAGCGTCCCCGGCCGACGCCGCTCGGGCCTCCATTGCCGTCGCGCCCGCACCACTCCGCCTCCGTCGTCCCGCGTCCCCGGCCCAACGCCGTCGATCTAGCGCCGCCGCTAGCCCTCCTCCCTGCCGCGGCGACCACGCCGGCGCGCCTGCCCCGCGCCCCTGCCGACTCCGGCCCCGCGGGACACCGCCGGGCGCCGGCCTTCCGCCGCTGCCGCCAGCCCCCGGGACGCCCGACCCGTCGAAGCCGGCCCGTGGGACACCGCCGCCGACACGCGCGTCGGCCCACGGCACGCCCGACCCGTCACCGGCCCCGACCGACCCTTGCGCCCCTGGCCCAGGGCCCCTGCCCCGCGCGGCGCCGCCCGACCCACCTCAGCCGCCAGGTCCGCGGCACACCCGACCCGCCGACGCCGGTCCAACCGAGGTACTCGCTACGCCTCTCCAAAACCGCCACGCCCACCTGGGGCCTGCCTGCCTTCTCCCCCGCGCGGCCCTCCGCAAGCCGCGCCACCACCGCCACACCACCGCCAGCCGGCCAGCACGGCCCTGCCTTGCACTTGCGCCGCCCCGCACGCTGCCCGCGCGGCCCTGCCTCACGCCCTCGCCCTCACCCCGCGTGCCGTCGCCGCCCATGGCCCCGTGCGTCGCTGCCACCGATGGCCTCTACCCCGCCGTCGCCGTTGGCCAGGTACGTATATTTTTTCCTAGCTCCTCTTGCTTCTGCACTGATTTTATTCAATTCGATGCTTGTCCTGGCCTGCAGCTCATTGCCTGCCTGATTGGCGAAGGTTTAGTGACTTGATTGGGTTGGAATCCCTCTGCTGTTTGTGATTGGAATCAGTAATATCGTTGTCCCGTTTTGCTTGGCATCCAAATACAATGTTCAGACCATACTCCTTTTTATTTATGTTAGACTTGCATTAGAGTAACAAAGTATCAATTGTCGGTAATTAGCATAGGAGAAAGGCCAATTAATTTATATTAGTTATAATTTTCAATCAACTGTCTCTGGATGATGTACCATTCTCCTACATTCTCTAATCGCCGTCTTGCGCGAAAATTGATGGAGAAACTCATAGTTTGTTGTAGGTAACTGGTGTTGAACACAGTTCTAAATCTTCCAACCTCTTACCATTGTGCTTATGAATTTGTTATTTTATTGTAATAAAGTAATCTGTTAGCTGTGTGGGATCATTAGTTATCCATTAGAACCACGAAGTCTCAGCCGGTCATGGGTAGAAAAGGTTTTTGATATAACTGAATTTTGATTCACTGAAAAGGAGGGGGAGGTGAATTCCATGAGCTATAGATTTGGGCAACTGAAGGTAAAAAAATTAGTTGTTGCATTGGGCGTTGAGATAACAGTATTCACATCTAACTGCAAAGGATTACTACTGCCACCTAGCCTTGTTCAGAGCACTCATGTAAATTCGGACCTCTAAATAATAGGGGGTCCTTTTCTTATTTTGTAAACACGTACCCATTCTGTATTTGTGCTTGTGTATGGTGAATTTATAGTCTTTTTTCTGGACTCATACCTCTCTAGCAACTTTCAAATTGATATCAAATAGTGGGGACTTTGGTTGGATTGACCTCTACATCTATCCACACTTCTACAGAACAAGTTGATAATTCAGTTACAGAATCAGTGAACAAATTATCGAGGTAGCTATCAAGGAGTCCATTATAGTTAGAGTTAGCTAAAATCTAGGTCTTTACTGTAGCTGAAACTTGAGGCATAATTATATATTTCATCTTTGCTGATTCAAGACGAAGCACACCCACTTTTTAGTAGTTTTCTTTACTCTCCGACTTACATGTAAATAAATAGACCTTGAGTATTATTTGGGTAGGTTATGTGTCACGATCATCTTGAGTCCACGTCCGTGCCTGATCCCGCCGCTGAGGCACCCCTCACCAAGAAGCCCAGGAGCTCCAACATCCGAACCTGCCCGGTTAAGAAAAGGTGCGCCCCAACCCACCACAATACCACACCCGGTGCCCTGCGACACACTCGCTATGTGCCCAGCCAACATCTGAGATTTGACCGCCGGTTGCGCTGAGGCCTCAACGGTGGCAACATCACCTCATAGTTTTTTCAATAATTCAATGAATGTATATGAAATAAGAGACTGTATGCCATTGATGTTTTTTTCTTAATCCGAGCTAAATTACTAACATATGACACAATCGTATAGAATTTCCATAGTTCACAGCAAAATTGGCCAGCTGCAGGAAACCATTTATGGTCTTTAGCCTCAGCTTGCTGTGAAGCTGCGCCGGGCTACCATAGGGACAGTAGAAGTTGGGGTCCAGAGATCCAAAACTGTCTCCTTTCTTGTGCTGAGATGCATCATCATATTTTGGAGCTATAAGAATCAGAGATAAAGCAGCAACAAAACTCGTTAACTGAAACTATTTTAGTATATATAATGGAAGGAACATTTACATTAGAGAAGGTAACAATAGTGTTGTTGACGCGGCTTAAGTACTAAATTTATGTTATAATTTCATATGTTTTTATGCCGTTTCATAAATTAATTATATGATTTATTATTATTTTGCTAACAATTAACCCCGTTTTCGAGAATGCTCTTTGTTTTTGTGCATTATTGATTTTTGCAGGAAAATAGGTATAATTGATATAAATTTGAGGATTTCTCGAAGAAAGGATTTATGCTAAAAGTCCAAAAGAAGACCCAAGCCCATTATGGAGAATGTTCCGGAGGATAAAGGATGAATAATATGAAGATAAGGAAGGTTTATTACAAATCCAATCAAACTTCCAATTAAAACTCGAGATATTCTCGGATTCCAGGACAGCAGCACCTTGTGGGCCCAATTCGGTGACCTTAACGATGTCAAATGAAGAAAGTTTGAATACCAAAGTTGTAGATCTCTTCGAGCTCTACAATTTAGAGTCTGAGTTTGCATTTATTGGACTTCGGAAGACAGAGTTATGGTCAAAATACTAAAGGCTGCAGAATATGGAAATCCTATTTCTGGAAGGACTAGGACAATGGCTTCATATCCAAGCAAGGGAAGATGGAGGACGACCGGGACTCTTCTAGAGGCTTGTATACACATGGAAATAGGTGTTTAAGTCCTATTAGGACTTTTAGAACCGACCTATTAGATTCCTTGTATAGGGGACTCTCCGGAGTATAAATATATGGCCTCCCAAGGGGAGAGGCATCATTGTTCGACACAAATCCATTGTACACCGAGAGTTTAGGGCAGAGTTCGGGGGCCAAAAGCGTTCAACTCGGCGAGAGGGACATCTCGGCGAAAGGAGCAAGCAAGAGGAGGCAGGAGGCCTGGGGGTCGGCCGACCCCTAGGGGGTCTGGTCGGCCGACCCAGGTCCTCCCGAGGGCTGCTCGAGCTCATCTTCCGCCGACTTCTTCGTCTAGTTCAACTCGACGACTTTGGGTCACGGATTTCGATGTATCTTGAGTAAATCCCTCGAACTTCTTATATACTTTGATAAAACCTTGATGATTGATCAATAAAGTTTGTCTTTTAGATTTAGCTTCTTGTTTATGCATGTTTATGATCCATGTCTTTGCAATGCTTCATGTCTACATGTGTTATTGTGGCCACAATCTAGATGTCTCACATGTCTTTTAGTAGATCTATTTTACCTGATCAGTAGATTGAATCTGCTCATGCTTAGAGATGGTTAGGGTTTACTAGTTCGTCGATTACCTGGTTACCAGTGACAGTGGAGCCCGGGGAAAGGTTCGAGTAGATCTTTGACATTCATATTCATGTTTATTCTATGCTTGTTGATTAGATCTTTATCAAGGTGGTTCTTAGTTCTTAAGTTGTTTGTCTCATATCTCTTGTGGATCCTTTTGCCTGTTTAAATCCTATCTATCCCGAGTTTAGTTTAATCGTTGATTATTCTTTTTATGCAATAGATTAGAGCTTGATTAGAGTATATTTAGAGTATAATTAGAACCGTTATTAGATTGCAATTAGATAGCCTTTATCTTTCATTTAAGCTTATTTAGATCTATTAGAATTAGATAGTAATTTAGTTAATATTAGGTTGATAGCATCTTAAGCATAATTAATCTCGGATTGACAAACCCAAGATACTCATCCTGGGGAAAAGCTACCGCGATACTGTGCGCTTGCAGTATAAGGATTTGGCGTGCTTAAGTGCCGTCAACAAGCTTTTCTGGCGCCGTTGCCGGGGATAATTATCGTTTACGTTATTATTAATCTTTTATTAGCTTTGTTACTACTAGTTTTAATAGTTAGTTTTATTTATTGTGTGATTAATTAGTTTTGCTTATTTTGCTTTTTAATTAGTGTGCTATTTTATTTATTTATTTTGCTATTATCGAAATAAGGAGTAGTTTTTAAATTTTGAAATTTTAAATTTAGTTTTAAATTTAGTTATTTTGTTTGGATTTAATTTGGTCTAAGTACAACAAATTTTTGCTGTCATAGATCTTTTGTTTTGTATTTTTGTCTATATTTCAGGTATGACTATGATGAGTGAGGGTCTGACACTCGCGGAGTACTTAACTCCAAGAGTGGAAGATTTGAAGTTTCAAAAGTCAAATCTGATGCCGGAGTCAGGATCCTACGAGTTGAAGTCAGGAATCATCCGAATTGCTGCCGAACATCAGTTCAGTGGTGAAGATGATGAGAACCCGTACAAGCACCTGGAGAGGCTCAAGCAAGTGTGTCGCACATTCCATCAAGACGGAGTTCCAGAAGAGTGGGTCTTGTGGAACCTCTTTCCATTTACACTGGAAGACAGAGCCAGAAAGTGGTACCATGTTGCATCAATAGAAGCTGAAGGTGATTGGAAGATTCTCGAAGTGAAGTTCACTACAAGATTCTTTTCTCCACTGAGAGTGCACAAATTGAGAAAAGCAATCATGAACTTCGAGCAACGAGAAAATGAAGACATTGATGAAGCTTGGGACAGACTGGAAGAAATGAGGACACAAGGACCACCAATTGGATTCACTCCAGAGATGATGATGTCCATTTTCTACTATAGTCTTACCACTAGAGACTTTGAGCGACTGAACACTTGTGCTGGAGGATCACTGCTGACTCGGAAGTGGAGTGAAGCTATGAAGATTTTGTCAGATGTCTGCTTAACCTCAAAAGCTGAAAGAGACAGGAAGGAGAGTGTTATGCAGGAGCCAGTGGTTGTGGCGCCTACATATGCTATCTACAAGGAGCAACAACCTGTCAAAAGAACTACAGTGTCTTATGCAGCTGAGGAAGAGGAGTACGAGAGTTTTGCACCACAAGTGAAGACTGAGTGTTCAAATTACAGAAGCCTTGCTAGTGCAAAACCACTAACAGAATTCGACAAGACAAGCTGGATGCCAGTGGATTTTGGAGATACACTGAAGTGTGCAGGACCACTCCCACCAGAAGACTTAGAGGAAGAGGAAGAATTGTTTCCACCAGAAATTCCACTAAGGAGGAGCTCTGATGATCTAAGTACAAGGGAAGTGCTGCAGAAATTATTCCAAGAAGAAGAGCTGGACAGTGACTTTGTCTCTGAAGTGAAGCGGGTGATTGGTGTCAAGCCGGAGTCATCACTTACTGAGGAGATTATCGTCTACCTGGAGCCAGAAGAATCTTCAACTGGTATTTCTTGCTCCATCAACAAAGAAGACTTCAACAATATTCACTGCTCTATGGAAGCCCAGGTAAGTACTATGAGCTATGAAGTTTATTCTAAATTGAGTGATAAACCACACTTAGTTTCTACTAATATTAAAATTAAACTTTCTAATAATGAAGTAATTAGACCTGTAGGCTTAATTAAAAATGTTGAAGTTAACTTTGCTAATAACATTATACCAACTGATTTTTATATAATTAATGTCTACGATAATGATATTAACATAATTTTTGGTAGACCTTTTCTTAAGTTGGTTAATGCTGTAGTTAATAATGATAAAGGAAAGGTCAATATTAATATTGATGGATTAAAATATGACTTTGATTTCCTACCGGCATCTAAAGTGCCTATTAATCTCACTCCCGATATAGAGGAGATAGAGAGTATTAACTATATTAACGCTTTTAGAGAGCCGTTAAAATTAGTATTAGAAGGAGGAGAAAAAGGATTCTTCTCTGAGGAAACAACCATTGCCACTAATCAACTTGAACTTAATCAAGAAGAGACCCAAGACATTCCTGTAGAGCCACTAGGTGACCCTAACCCACAGGAGGCGCCCGACGTGGAGCTCAAACCACTGCCCGAAGGACTTAAGTATGAATTTTTAGGAGAAGAGAAAACTTATCCTGTAATTGTTAGTGATCAGCTGAGTCCAGAAGAAGTGGAAAGATTGCTAGGAGTGTTAAGGAAACATAAGAAGGCAATTGGTTATTCTCTAGCAGATCTTAAAGGAATTAGCCCAGCATTTTGTACTCATAGGATTCCGATGGAAGAAGGCCACAAGCCAGTGGTAGACAATCAAAGGAGACTGAGTAACGAAATGAGATCCGTAGTGAAGAAGGAAGTAATCAAGCTGCTAAACGCCGGAATTATCTACCCAGTACCAACTAGTGAGTGGGTTAGCCCTGTTCATTGTGTGCCTAAAAAGGGAGGTTTAACCGTAGTTAAAAATGAGAAAAATGAATTAATTCCACAACGAACTGTCACTGGTTGGAGAATGTGTATAGATTACCGGAAGCTTAATAAAGCCACTAAAAAAGATCACTTCCCTTTACCCTTTATAGATGAGATGCTAGAGAGACTTGCTAAGAATACCCATTTTTGCTATTTAGATGGTTATTCTGGATTCTTTCAAATCCCTATCCATCCAGACGATCAACACAAGACAACTTTCACTTGTCCTTATGGAACCTTTGCCTATAGGAGAATGCCCTTTGGTTTATGCAATGCACCAGCTTCATTTCAACGGTGTATGATGGCCATTTTCTCAGACTTCATTGAAGATATCATGGAGGTTTTCATGGACGATTTCTCAGTTCACGGCACTAGTTTTGACCATTGTCTACGGAATCTAGAAAAAGTTCTGAAGAGATGTGGAGAAGTAGACTTAGTGTTGAATTGGGAGAAGTGTCATTTTATGGTGAGAAAAGGACTTGTGTTGGGACACGTCATTTCTGAGAAAGGAATTGAAGTAGATAAAGCCAAGATAGAGACTGTAGAAAGGTTGCCACCACCTACAGATATTAGATCTCTCAGAAGCTTTCTCGGACATGCTGGCTTTTATAGGAGATTTATTAAGGATTTTTCTAAAATAGCTAAGCCACTGAATTACCTACTCCAGAAGGATGTTCCTTTTGAGTTCACTGATGAGTGTGAGGTAGCCTTTAGGAAAATTAAGGAATTACTAGTTAGAGCGCCTATCATTCAACCACCTGACTGGAATTTACCTTTTGAGATCATGTGTGATGCCAGTGACTATGCAGTAGGAGCTGTGCTGGGGCAGAGAAAAGACGGAAAAGTACATGCCATTTATTATACCAGCAAAACTCTTAACGAGGCCCAAGTTAATTATGCAACTACTGAAAAGGAGTTGTTAGCAGTAGTTTTTGCCTTTGAAAAGTTTAGATCTTATATTGTTAATTCAAAGGTTATAGTCTACACTGACCATGCTGCTATTAAATACCTCCTCACTAAAAAGGATGCTAAACCTCGTTTAATTAAATGGATTCTAATGCTACAAGAATTCGATGTAGAAATCAGAGACAAGAAGGGAGTTGAGAATGTAGTGGCAGATCACTTGTCTAGAATGAGCCATAGTAAAGGAGGTCCACCAATTGAAGATGCGTTAAGAGACGATACCCTTTATGCGGTTATAGATAAGGATTCTTGGATGCTAGACGTAATTAGAGCCATTAGAGGAGAGCCACTGACTCATCTCAACTATAATTCAAAAAGGAAAGTCCTTGCCGAAGCCAAGAAATTTTATTGGAATTCACCCTACCTATATAGATTTGGATCTGATGGAGTCCTCAGAAGATGCGTACCTGCAGATGAGAGAAGTGAGATTTTGAGAAAATGCCACGCTGCAGAATATGGGGGGCATCATGGACATTTCAGAACCCAGGCTAAGATATGGGCGAGTGGATTCTATTGGCCAGGAATGCATGAAGATGCAAGGAAATTTGTCGCTTCTTGTCCTGAGTGTCAGAGAACTGGAAATATAACAGCTAGAAATTCAATGCCTTTGACATACAATCTACAAATTGATTTATTTGATGTTTGGGGAATGGATTTTATGGGACCATTTGAAAATTCACATGGATATGAGTATATTTTAGTAACTGTGGATTACGTCTCAAAGTGGGTGGAAGCTTTGCCATGTAAGAAGGCGTCTACGCAAGAGTCCATAGAGATGATTAAGAATAATATCTTTCCAAGATATGGAGTACCTAGAGTTATTATCTCTGATGGAGGATCGCATTTTATTGGAAAAGACTTTACTGATTATTTGGCAAAGATGGGAATTGAACATAGAGTTTCTACAGCCTATCACCCACAGACCAATGGCCAAGCCGAGACATCAAATAAACAATTAAAAGAAATTCTTAAAAAGACGGTGATTAAAGGAGGCAAAAATTGGTCGAAAAAGCTTAATGATGCTCTTTGGGCTTATAGGACTGCTTTTAAAGCACCTATTGGAATGACACCCTATCAGTTAGTTTATGGAAAAACTTGTCATTTACCAGTAGAATTGGAGCATAAAGCTTATTGGGCAATTAAGGAATTAAATTTAGATCTAGATGCCGCCTTAGTCAAAAGAAGGATTCAATTAAGTACCCTTGATGAAGCACGGTTACAAGCTTATCATAATGCTACCATTTATAAGGAAAGGGTTAAGAGATGGTTTGACAAGAAACTTCTTAAGAAGGAGTTTAAGCCAGGTGATAAGGTTCTTCTCTATAATTCAAGGTTTAAATTATTTGGAAAAGGAAAATTACAAAGTAAATGGGATGGACCTTATATTGTTCATGACGTATCACCTGCCGGAGCAGTTACCATTATGGATTTTGAAGGGAACAAATATATGGTAAATGGACAAAGATTGAAGGTCTACATTGAAGAGGACAAGATTGAAATCAATTATATTGATACATACAACTTCAAAGAGGTTAGAGTTGACTGCCATATATATGACCCTTAGATTTCCATATGTAACCTATCCTTTGTAAATAATTTAGTTACGTAATTTAAATATTTTTCAAATTTTTCTGTACATAAATATTTTTATTTAATAAATAAACTTACCGACCAAACCTGGGGCCCAGAAGCCAGAGGAGGGGCCCAGGTCGGCCGACCAGAGAGGTCAGGCTCGGCCGACCTGGGTGGTTTTCAAGTCGGTTTTGTTTCAAGTTTTGGTATGCGTAGTTACACGGAGTTCTGAGTCAGTTTAGATTGAATTTAGGGTCGAACTCCAGAGATGACTAGGACACTTAGCATTAGCTAAGTGTGGGGATGTGTCTTCCCCGTTAGATTAATAAAGCGTTTGAAATAATAACGCCCTTTTATTATTATTATTATCATTATTATTATTATTATTGTCTTTTATATTTTATTACTTACTAAGGTGTGAGTTGACAGGATGGCGTTATTATTATTAATAAAGTATTATTATTATTATTAATTTTGTCTCGTTTTATTTAAGTTTATTCTATGCATTTACTTTGATAATTAATTTTGCTTAAGTTGTCATGATTTGAGTAATGTGGGAATTACTAAAATAATTAATAATGCATAACCCATGTTTTGTTGGAAGATTGTGTTTTATAGCTTTGCCAAAGTTTTCAATTAAGAAAAAGATTAGAGGACTTATAAAAAAAATCTTTTTATTAAATTTATCTTTATTTGATCAAGTTTTACATCCCTTAAATCAAGAGAGAGTTTTTAATACCTATTAGAGCTTAGTTTATGAAAGCCAGTTTATAAGCAAGTTATTTCATGTGAGTTTGATTAAGTTTGATTTCTTTAGTAATTTTGATCACTTTAAATAATTTTTGGTCATCGATTTTTCATCTTTGCTAGCCTTACTATATTCCAATTGCTTAGAAATAATAAGCAATATCTTTATCCTATAAACCTTTTTATCATCTCATTTTTTTTACCTTTACCTATTTAAGTGAGGTTTTTGCTCATTAATTAAAATTAAATTAAAAAGGGGACTTTTGAGATGAAAAAGGAGTAGAGGTTATAGTAAAAAAAAAATAATAGACCAAGTGGTCAAATTAAAAAAAAAAGAAAAAAAAAAGAAGAAAAAAAAAGAGGGAGAAAATAATGGCCAAGTGGCCGAAATAAATAAAAGAAAGAAAGGAAAAGAGAGGTAGAATTAGGAAAAAGGAGAAAGGGGGAGAAATTTATATATACATTTAAATTAGTCTCTTTGAAAGCCTTGAGTTATTGTTATAAAATTAATGAGCAAAGACTTTCGCTTTTTCTAACCATGTGCAAAAGTTCTGGAATTTATTCCAATTTTCATTATATACATGCACATGTCCACTATCTATATCTTCTTTTTCTTTGTCTATATATATATATATTATTTTCTTTATTCTCGATGACCAAAATTGTTTAAAGTTGATTGATTGAGCTTTAGAAAGATAACTTATTTGAACAATAAAATGTTTAACTTTGCTAAGCCTTTACCAAGCTCCATATATTTTCCTGTGAGGAAGAGAGAGTAAATCTTTTATAGGATAGCCATTTATAATGAGTGCCTTGTTGAGAGCTTGATTTAAAGGGATTAGTGATTTCTTGATCATTTGAAGAGATTTTGTTTTTTCTAAAATTATATTGAAAAACCTCTTTTTATATTCTGAAAGGAGACTTTGGCATAGTTATGATTCATTTGATTTCGTTAAATCTTGTGGGGATCTATATGCATGAAAGTTAAATAAATATTCCCATGTTATGATTTGAGTGATTTCTAAAGTAAAGTTATTTTAAGAAGTATTTGTTTAGAATTAACATAAATTTAGTTGAGAGTTTATTTTAAGATTTATCGATCTTATGCTCGAGGACTAGCATGATCTAAGTGTGGGGATATTGTTGACGCGGCTTAAGTACTAAATTTATGTTATAATTTCATATGTTTTTATGCCGTTTCATAAATTAATTATATGATTTATTATTATTTTGCTAACAATTAACCCCGTTTTCGAGAATGCTCTTTGTTTTTGTGCATTATTGATTTTTGCAGGAAAATAGGTATAATTGATATAAATTTGAGGATTTCTCGAAGAAAGGATTTATGCTAAAAGTCCAAAAGAAGACCCAAGCCCATTATGGAGAATGTTCCGGAGGATAAAGGATGAATAATATGAAGATAAGGAAGGTTTATTACAAATCCAATCAAACTTCCAATTAAAACTCGAGATATTCTCGGATTCCAGGACAGCAGCACCTTGTGGGCCCAATTCGGTGACCTTAACGATGTCAAATGAAGAAAGTTTGAATACCAAAGTTGTAGATCTCTTCGAGCTCTACAATTTAGAGTCTGAGTTTGCATTTATTGGACTTCGGAAGACAGAGTTATGGTCAAAATACTAAAGGCTGCAGAATATGGAAATCCTATTTCTGGAAGGACTAGGACAATGGCTTCATATCCAAGCAAGGGAAGATGGAGGACGACCGGGACTCTTCTAGAGGCTTGTATACACATGGAAATAGGTGTTTAAGTCCTATTAGGACTTTTAGAACCGACCTATTAGATTCCTTGTATAGGGGACTCTCCGGAGTATAAATATATGGCCTCCCAAGGGGAGAGGCATCATTGTTCGACACAAATCCATTGTACACCGAGAGTTTAGGGCAGAGTTCGGGGGCCAAAAGCGTTCAACTCGGCGAGAGGGACATCTCGGCGAAAGGAGCAAGCAAGAGGAGGCAGGAGGCCTGGGGGTCGGCCGACCCCTAGGGGGTCTGGTCGGCCGACCCAGGTCCTCCCGAGGGCTGCTCGAGCTCATCTTCCGCCGACTTCTTCGTCTAGTTCAACTCGACGACTTTGGGTCACGGATTTCGATGTATCTTGAGTAAATCCCTCGAACTTCTTATATACTTTGATAAAACCTTGATGATTGATCAATAAAGTTTGTCTTTTAGATTTAGCTTCTTGTTTATGCATGTTTATGATCCATGTCTTTGCAATGCTTCATGTCTACATGTGTTATTGTGGCCACAATCTAGATGTCTCACATGTCTTTTAGTAGATCTATTTTACCTGATCAGTAGATTGAATCTGCTCATGCTTAGAGATGGTTAGGGTTTACTAGTTCGTCGATTACCTGGTTACCAGTGACAGTGGAGCCCGGGGAAAGGTTCGAGTAGATCTTTGACATTCATATTCATGTTTATTCTATGCTTGTTGATTAGATCTTTATCAAGGTGGTTCTTAGTTCTTAAGTTGTTTGTCTCATATCTCTTGTGGATCCTTTTGCCTGTTTAAATCCTATCTATCCCGAGTTTAGTTTAATCGTTGATTATTCTTTTTATGCAATAGATTAGAGCTTGATTAGAGTATATTTAGAGTATAATTAGAACCGTTATTAGATTGCAATTAGATAGCCTTTATCTTTCATTTAAGCTTATTTAGATCTATTAGAATTAGATAGTAATTTAGTTAATATTAGGTTGATAGCATCTTAAGCATAATTAATCTCGGATTGACAAACCCAAGATACTCATCCTGGGGAAAAGCTACCGCGATACTGTGCGCTTGCAGTATAAGGATTTGGCGTGCTTAAGTGCCGTCAACAAGTGTGTAGCCTCCTTTCCCTTTTTGCAGGAATTGTATACTCTCTTTTAGAAAACAGATTCTAAGTTTAACGAGCATAAACATGGTGGAACAACATGATCAACTAATTTGAGCTGAAAAAGAGGGTATGTACTTTTTTCAAATTCAGTCTTCTATGTACATTGTCTAATGTTAGCCCTTGGTTTTCAGTTATCACTGTTGTTGTTACTGCTACAGTGCTACTCGTAAGTTGATGGCAATGACACACCTTTCTTGTTAGATTTGTTATTCTTGTTTCTACCATGCAGTAAGTTCAAAGAAAGTAGATGATAGAAGGGTTTGTAACTCTGGATTTAGAAACAGCAACAGTAACATGACAAACAACATGATTCATGAACATGTGGCCAGATTTGTGTAAGAGATATTAATTAGGTTTGCATAATAATTTCACAATGTTTTTGCTGTTTATTATATTATAAAGAATATAAAAATATGCTGAACTGAGTTTTTTCCTGCATTATCACTTAACGCCTATTTTTCTCAGGAGCTACAAATGTATTGTGAGAAGGAAGCTAGGCAAAGATAATGCAGTGCAAGTTTGATTGCAACCACGGGGTTCGTGAAATGCATTCCAGATTTCATCCCATGTGTTGGCGACAATGGTATGACGAGTATATGTTCGAGGCTGTCTCATTCAGATTTCTTTCTATAATTACACTGTTTTCCTCAAACAAGTCCACGTTCCAAGAGGTTGATGAGGTCTTCACTTGCACCGTCGAAAGCAAACCGAACCTAGCAAAGTATACCTAGAAGACTGTACCAGTATTACTTAATATGCTGGACCTAACACTCTTGATTAGAAACGGGTTGCTCAAGGATGAGAGCGTTGTTCGAATTATACCTTTTGCTTGAAGTCGTGTGCTTCAATATGTCACATATATGAATTATCGTTCATGAATCTAATCATCCGCTGCTATTCCATGTCATTGTTTTGTGTCTTTTCGAAGCTTCCGTGGCAACGCACGGGCACCTAACCTAGTACAGATAGAAGACTGCATCTAAAAGATCTCATGAAGATCTCACTTAAGTTTCAGAGTCCGTCGGTTCCCATCGTCCCAAATCTGCCGGGTCCGAGGCGGTTTGGAGTTAGGGTTCCAGGCTTATATAATCAGGGCAGGGGCTTCGCACGGTGCAGCGCTTTTGTGTGTGTGAGAGAGAAAGTTCCCATCGGGAGCAGAGAGTCGCATCTGCCATGGTTGGGGAGAAGGGAAAGGGGACGCAGGAGGAGATGGGGAAGCGAAAGGGGAATCTGCAGATCAAGGAGCCCAAGATCCGGAAGGTGGGGAAGGGGAAGAAGCCTTTCCCGGGGGCTGTTGTGACGGCGCGGGTTCTAGAGAAGATGATCGAGTATTACCGCGCCGTCGTGGAGGAGGATTTGGAGGATAGGTACTTCAAGGAGTCCGCAAGCGTCTTCCTTGGTGGGCTTGCCCGGATCAGGAACCTGAACAACAGGTTGCGCAACATGATCAAGTTGCACAAGGAGTTCTGTACTCTGCGTCTCAAGGAGTATGACGTCAAGGGCTACCTGGAGTACTGCTACTGCCCCACCGATGATGCCAACCTCGGCCACAGCAGCCATCCTATCGGCGAAGGCAAATAGGATTGTTAAGCCTGATCGGATCACTACGGGGAGCTGTCTGCCTGCCTGCCTGCCTGCCTCTGTTATGATGCTTATTATTATGTAAGGCCTTGTCTGAATTGTCAACCTCTATCCGTTTCTATTGCCTGCGTGCAAGTACTCAACCCCATATATGTTCTATTTATATGACTGTTATGATAAAGTATGTGCTGGATCAAAGTTTCCCTTCACTGAATTAACTCGATCTTAGCTATCTACTATCTGAGCTGTCAATGTTAGCTGCATGTTGATACAGAGGTTCGATTGCCTTTTTTTTATTGGTAGCAACACTCATCAATCCAGCGTGACCACTCCACGCAGGAGAGCTGCTTTCTCAGAATTAACAATTGCTGGCTGCCGTGTACTTTAACTGCAGGTTTAGTTATGCAGTCACATTGCAATTGCTATGTAGTTTATTTAGGTGTTATTTTTTCCATTCATGTAGGTTTATTCGTGCAGATCGTTGGTATTGGCATGAATCTTATGTGTTCTTGTTCGTTTCAGGCGTTCACGTGGCTACGTTTATTAGGTGATTCAGGCGTTTGTTAGCATTATTTCCATTTATCTTGTGTGTCATCTGTTGTGTGTGTATAGCTGTTGAAGCTCATTGTTTATAATGATACCCCACTTGAATTCAGTCTCAAGCTGTACAATCCTCCATATCTTGAAAGCCAGCTGTGGTTGCAACTTTTCAAATGGAAAATTGTGTGATAACAGTTCCGTGCTTCCAGAAAGAAAGGATTGAAGGAACATGTGACATCATAAAGTCTATATCTTCCAGTATGATCGTTTGCTTTGAAGCTGTACTCTTACCATGGAGAATCAACCTGTCGCATGAGTGAGTGTTGTCGATTACGGTGGTGCATGGTTGGAGGTGTCTCAGTTGGTGCATATGTTTGTCAGCAATTTGGGCGCATTGTGACACTGTGGCAGACTCTGCTGTGGTGATTGTTCATGCTCTTCTCACTTTTGTTGTGGCAGTAAGGTTTGTCCAGAACTGCGTCTGTGCAGATTCATGCTTAAGTGTTTAGGTAATTGGGAACTTATGGCATACAAGGAATTTATTTGATGGTATCTGGGTCAAGAAGATAAGACGAAAGTATCTTCGTCTCTCCATAAAAAAAAGTTCAAACAAGGATTTGATCCTTGGACCTTCGGGTAAAACTCCGAAGAGCTTAACGAACATGCCACACAACATTTTGTGTTTTCTTTTGCCTTCCTCCAACGTGCCACACAGCATTTTGTGTTTCCTTTTGCCTTCCTCCAACGAAGACCCAGTGGTAGTTTGGAAGGCCATTCCGCTCACGGCCTTTCTTTTTGGCGTACTACGGGCTACGGCCGAGGTTTGCCGCGAGGTTCGTGCATCTTCGCAGACCAACTCTTGGCGTAAAAAAACAAAGAGAAATCGAACCCCTAACCTCACTCTTGCTTCGCTCTTTCCCACTGCAGTAGCGTTGTTTTACTGATGTCCCTTAGGTCTAGCTTGAATTATATGTCTTCGGAAGGCTCAACTCGAATGTGCTTCGGGATTCCAATCCATTGCAGTTATTGATCCCTCTTCGCTGCATGGATCTTCGGGTTTTATCCAATGCACTGACTTGGGATTGAAAAAAAAAACACAACCGAGGGTTGAACCCGGGACCTTCGGTTCAATAGCAAAAGGGTTTCGGTTCAATAGCAAAAGGGTCTAACAAATGCAGCTTGTAGCCCTTTGTTGTATTTTATTACATTTCTTCCTATGTACTTCGTAAGCGAAGACCCGATGGCAACTCAACAAGCTCTTCTTTTTCTTACACTTCGGCCCACTCCATTTTGGCCCAAGTCTACCACCGGATCTGGCCAGCTCTTTTCCGAAGAGGTAAAGCGGCCCGTTCAAAAAAAAAAAAAAGAGAGAGAGAGAGAAGAGTTCAAAGAGGGGCTTGAACCCGACCTTTGGTTAGCACATCAAGAGCACCAACGAGTGCACCACATCAACTGTTGTAGATTGAATTGCACTTTTGCTCAGTGTTCACCTCTTCGAATTTCGTCTCTCTCCTCAGAAATTTTAGGCCGATGTGCCTCTTTGAATTTCATTTTATCTATTTTATTCTCACTTCGGCTTTTATCTTATTCTCACTTCGGTATAAAAATAAAAATAAAATGAAGAAGGACTTGATCTCAAGACCAATGGGTCAGTAGTTAAGTAGCCTAACCAATATACCACACCATCAATTGCAGACACTCTTCGCTTCAAGTGAATTTATTTGGCAGTTTGCCTCTTCGGAATTGGGCAGCCTTTGCCTCTTCGATCAAGCAGGCTAATCCTGTCAGCTACTTCGGCAAAGCATAAGCAGAAACTCGCAATCACCAGCCAAGAGGGTCTAGGGAGGGACATGCGGTCCTATTTTGTCCCAAAATTCAGGTATTCCCCGGTGATCGCAAGCATGAGGAGAAGACGAAGACAAGTACTTATTTTGTCCCAAAATTCAGGTATTGCCCGTGATCGCAAGCATGAGGAGAAGGCGGAGACAAGCACTTCGTCGCCGACGACTTTGCCGAGAGCGGCTATGGTGCCCCCTTCGCCTCCGCCGACACGCCTCGGCTCGAGAGGCTCTACGACTTCTTCGCCCTAGCCAGCACGCTTCGGCTAAAGGGGCTCGACGTCCACTACGCCTCCGCCGACACGCCTCGGCTCACGGGGGGGGGGGGAGGGGGGGCTCGTCTACATCTTCGGCGGCCACAACTTCGCCGAGAGCGGCTATGGCGCCCGCTTTGCCTCCGCCGACACGCCTCGGCTCGGGGGTTCGTCTACATCTTCGGCGACCACGACTTCATCAAGAGCGGCTATGGCGCCCGCTTTGCCTCCGCCGATACGCCTCGGCTCGAGGGGCCCAACGTCCACTTCGCCCCTGCCGACATGCCTCGGCTCGGGGAGCTCGACGACCCAAGAGATATAACCATAGTGTCCGGGCCTCTTTTTTGCGTATACGACGCTTTGCCTTGTTTTTAAACAGCTAAGGACCCATTTTCTCCCCCTCTTCGCTGCGCGAAGACGCTTGTACGGCCTCGGTTCTCATGCTTCGAATCTCGCCGGTGAGAACCTCCAATGCTAGAGGTAAACAATTAGCTTAGAAATTCAACACCATTATGCTACATGGTAAAATCTAGACTATCTAGTGCAAAATAGAAATACGTGATTGTAGTTCGGAGTTGGCACAATTAGTACACACAGGCACCCATGCTCCAGCAGCGTCCTCAAGTAAGCATGCTTCTTTCTTCGGCATAGCAAAACCATTCCAATCGAATAGGCTATATGCATTCCGCATTCATGTGATGGCATTGAGCTTTGGATGTCAAAGCCATGGATGTGTGAGTGCTCACCTTGGCACGGTTGTAGACATCAGAAATGGTAAGTAACCTAAGGCTTCGAGCAGAATGGTGCACGGGTGGAGCGGTTCGTCATTTTACGTAGGACTACAATCACTACCACCCCCTTCCTGCACTTTCACCGTCACACCACCAAGGCTAGGACAACAATAAGCCCACCACGCTGCACAAATGTGATCCTCATCCAAGCCATTTAGATAGTAAATCAACTCTGTCCAAATCTAGGTTTCCCAAGAGAAGTAACGGGTCTATTAGACTTGAGAATCTCTTTCCCCATCACTTTGAACCTTTACTCCTAACAAGAAAAATACAAGCTCGCTTAACTTGGTGAAATTGACTTATTATAAGGTGACTCACTCTGTTGTGTCAGACTAGAAAGAGAGTTATTTTCCCCATATGAAAATATTTCTAGGCGGTTGGGGCTCTGAATTTTTTCAAAAAAAGAAAATATATGCCAACTTCCCTTCTCTCCTTCTCCAGACCAAATACTATAACATAGTTTAATTTGTTAAAAATGCAATTTCTGATTATATGGATGTCGTGGTTTTGGAAAACTATGTATTAGAAAACTGTAGTTTTAGAACATGAGATGTTGTGGGTTATAGAAAAAAAAGGTCTAGAATGGAGTTTCTAAAACTCTAAAAATACTTTAGTTTTGGCAATCCCATGGTTTGTAACTACAAGTTTTGTTCCATCCAAACACACCAAGACTATAAAACCAAAGCATTGTGCAAAATCACGGTGTTTGCCCAAAGCTCCAAAAGTACTTTAATTACATCCAAACAGGAACATGCATTCGATTGACCTAGCTAGCGCAGGAAAAGCACGCACCATCACAGAGGCCACCGCGGTTCACGTCAAATCCGAGGTCCTCCACAAAATACCTGCACACCTCCAGTTTTCCTAGGTGCACGTACGACCAGTTGTAGTAGCCCCATGAAATCAATATTTACGTCGGAAAGCTTCTCTCTGGCCTTCTTTTTCATGCTATTCACCAGCCCTTCAGCACCCAACACGTCAGATAAGAATCGCAATAAGTTGAAAGCATATAACAATGTAACCGAAGACGAAAGGAACCCACCCTTGAGGCGGCGGACATCTCCGTCCTGGATTGCCTCGACAAGCTTGAGTTTAATCGAGTCGCCTACGGCTGGACGCAGGAAAAAACAACCCGAGTAACTCGCCGTTAGTACGCTGCGCCATCGGAGCAAATGGAACGAGCTTAGGTTTTATGGAAGGAGGACGGCAGGCGGAGCTGCACGTACCGAGGATCTGGCACCCGAGCTAGTAGTAGAAGTCGTACTTGTCGACACCACCACCGGGTGGCCACGACGGCGATATGGGGGTTAGGGGTGGGGTGGGGGTTGGCGGTGGCTTCTCGGGGAAGGAGATGAGGGAATTGCGAGGCGAAGAGGCGGGAAAGTGAATATAAGTGGCAGCAGGGTTAACAATTTCAACAGAAAGGCATTTTTCGGTGGCCTCCGGAAACAAAATTTTAGCCGGAATTTTGAATTTTCCGACCGGAAAGAGAATTCAAATTCAAACTCCGATTTTCAGGATTTTCCGGTCGGAATTCTAGATTTTTCGTTGGAAAATAGCATTTTTTTAACCGGAAATTGCTCCAAACATATAAAAAAATTAAAGATTTTTGTAGAATATTGTTTGTATCTTTTGTGTATGGCAATATAACAATGCATATTAAATATATTCCACGTAATTTTTTCATAACAAATGCATACAAACATATGTTGTCACATGAAATCACAAAAACTAAATTTATTACAATAACACAAGTACATAGTTACATGGCATAGACCATAATACAAGTTTATCGTACATAAATTGCATTGTCTACATAAAAGCACAAGTTCAATCTAATAAAAATGTCTATGTATATCTTATTACATCACATAGTACTTGATAAGTAATGAAGATAGTATGAAGCCCAAGTTCAAACTAAAGGTTTGTTTTTGGTGGTACTATAAAGCTCAAAAGGTTCAAAATTCCATCATAAGTACAGTCCTCTTCCATCACAAGTTTACTACAAATCCAAGCCATTGTCCAAATTGCACATGCAATGAACATTGAACTAACCTTAGGATTTCAACTCACAAAACCTAACATGAGTGATTATTTCCATCACTAAGTTTTTGAACTCACAAATTACCTAAGAAATCCCTAACATTCAACTAACCCTAAACACTAACAGTCCAAACACTAGGTTTTCCTACTGCATATATGAGTATAATTCACAAATAAACATTAAGTATCATAGATCAACATCAAAATCACCAAAATCCCTTACCAAAACCCCTGTCCAAAACCACCAAACCAGCACTGGTTCAAGAAAAAATGATTCTGATGGCCTTTTCGGTTGAATCGAATCAGCACTAGTTCAACCAGTCCTGTCCAGATTAACCAAATCATCATTTTAACCAAGCAAATCAACTTAGATTTGAACAAGTTTTAGCGCTAATGATCCAAAAAAAACACCTAGTTTTTTTATCATATTTTTCCCGATTTTGTACCAATTTTTCACATTTTGTTTTGAATTTTCCAAATTTAAAACGGGAAATTCCGAAATTTCCCATACACTAGCGGAAACGGAAAAAACCGAAATTTCGGCGGAATTTCATCGGAAAATTAAACCCTGCGCGGCACGCGGGGCTTGTGCTTATTTTCTGTGGCGTTCGCGGTGGGCCGGTGGGGCTGCAATCCACTCTCCGCAAAAAAGATTGTAGACTGTGTCCAGCAGATCGGGTAAAAAATCATCTATAGTAAAAAATAATATTATAACTACATTGTAGACAGAATGAAATTTAAAATAGACGATGAAAATAGACAATTTGCTGGATTTAGCCTAAAATTGATACCATGGAATATGTGTCCCTTTCCTACGAGCATTCATGACATAGATTTTTTTTCCACACAAGAAGGAAAAACTATTCGACGATGAGAATTCTCTATTGTTGATAGAGAAAGAATTGGTATGATGTATGTGTATCATTAAAGTGTTTGGGTTGCCAATACAAAAGCGTTAGCCTTTTAACCCTTTAGACTTGATCGGGTATATGGTCATCTATATAGTACGAAAATGACATTGTAGCTACATTGTAGACAAATTATCTAAATGTGCATAATGGGCAATTGGGCATACATGTAACACGCCCACGTGCATGCATGCATGCATGCGAACACCTATATACTAAAAATGGGTATATTCTTTTTTTGGATACGTATTTTCCTTTACCTTTTATAGTTCCATTCATTTTCACATATATATATAAACATTTTTGACCTGTTTGAATTTATTCGCAAATGATGGTCGAGGAGGGACACACCGCACAATGCCACTGATTGCGATTGGTACCGGGCAGTGGCACCGGTACCTGCAAAATGCGAATGGTAAATGGATCAATGTCACGCTCAGTTCTCAACCAACGGAACCGGAACAACATATATGTGCCAGGAACGTGTCTCACATATATCATGACAATAGTGACATCACAGAACGTGCATAAACGATAGATAAAACGTTTACATAGAGTATAACACCACTTTATCACAATAAGACAACATGTCTTTAAACCAGAGTCATAGCGGAAGCGTAAACGAAGATAAACGAGCCGCCACAGGGACGTCGACTGGTGGACCGGTACGCCTAGAACTCGTTGAAGTCCTGAACATACTCTTCGAAGTCTTCTGGAGCTGAGCAGCGGTTGGGTTCCAGCCAACAATAGGTTTAAAGCAAAGCAAGCGTGAGTATTTCATACTCAATAAGCACAACATGAACTATGAGGCATCTAGGGTTGGCTGACACTTAGCATGAGCTTTTAGTTGGTCAAGTTTTATTAAGCGACTAATTACTACAGGTGAGTTGATAAACCATTAACCCAAAGTATAGCATAAAAGATTTAAACAACAACTTTAACATAAGTACCACTTTCAAAACCCAACAGAACCACTAATCTGCATAAAGGATCTGGGCCGCTCATAACTGTGAGCACGGCTGACATGTCAGTTTTACACTCTCGAGAGGTCGTACATCTTTACCCATGAGTCGTGGGCTACGCTAGTGGTCCACCACATTACCTTAGATGAGATGGCTAGCATGCACACTACGAGGCCTTTACAAAGATCACGTTGGTAAGGTGTAACCGCTAAGGTTTCAGGGTCCGCAGCTGTGGAGCAAGCCTCAAGGGGAGATAAACACACTCAACCCAAGTAGCGCGAGGGCCACAGAAGCTCACCTCCCCTCTTGCCCCGTCGGTAAGTTACTCCCAACCAATGCAACCTAATTAATTAGCCAAGACCGTCCCATTCCAGTCTCATGGTAGCACTGTTGTCCCAGGTTGTCGCTTTGCGAACCGGTCCTTAAGGAGAGTGGCTATGAGCAAAACACATGCTCATGCCCCCTAAACCAAGTTGCTAAAAAGCCATTTTTAAAGGAACATGAACCACAGCGGGTCAAGCTCAAGATTTGATTGCATAGATCCATTTAAACAAATTATTAACAAAAGATACATGAGTTCGCGCAGCAACTAGCAAAACTTAACCAACATGCAACCCATAGGTAAACATATCGATAAAAGAGGCTAGGTACAGTCCTTATTGGCATACAAAAATTAGACACATGCATATGAAGTGATTAAGTGGTTATTGGGTTGTGTCCATGTTATACTTGCCTTGCTCAAACTGGTCGTGAGTCTGCTGCTCAACACCCTCAAACTGGTGCTCTTCGTCACCAACAAACTGCTCACCGTCTAACCACGTTCACGGCAACGTACAAGCATTTCCACGCATACATACATGCAAACAAGTACCCAAAGGTGAGAAACAGTACATCATATCATAAAAACAGAAGATAAAACTGTACTAAAAACATTCTACATGTTTCTACGGTCGTGTGAGCGCAAGAATCACTCAAATCGGAGTTAAAACGCGGAAGTTATGCATAAAACGGGCTCCTAGGGGCATAACTGTGATAGAAACATTGAAACCAGGGGCTAGATTGGAAAAACCGAGGACTTAAACGTAATTAACCGTAGCCGCCGAGGGTTTCCAGGCAAAACCGCCGGGGCCTGGACGGCGGGTTCCATTTTCCAAAAGCACAGGGGCTAAAACGCTAAAACTAGGACTAAAATCTAATTACTTTTCAACGCTGGTAGACTGCGGGTTGATTTCTCGAAAGTCCAGGGGCTCTTTAGCAAGACTATCGGCGCTGACCGGTATTGACCGGTCATCGGTGCGTGTGAGCGGTTGGATCTCGATCTAAAGGGTGACGTTAGATCGGATCGGGGCTCTGATCTCGCGCGTCGGATCGAGATCCGACGGCGCAGAGAGGCCGGGGCCGAGGGCGACGGTGACCACGCCCATGGCGTTCTCGTCGCGCGGCGGGGCCGGCGGCGCGGCGGCGTTCCGGCTCGGAGAGGGTGCTAGGCTCGACTAGAGCTAGCCCAAAAGAGCGAGGGTGTTGCGGCGAGCTCACCGAGGGCTTGAGGGCGGTGGGAGATGGTCGGTGGCGGTCCAACGACGAGCGGCGGCGGCGTCGGTTCACGGGCGGTGTTCGTCCGCGTGGAACGTCAGGATGGAGCGTCTCCGGGACTCCGAGGATGGGCGGCGAAGCTCCGGGGTACTCCTGCGACACGACAGGGGGAGGAGTCAGGGCCGGAGGGGCTACACCGACGACGAATTTGGCGTCGGGGCGGCTTACCGAGGCGAGGCTCCAATGGCGGTTGCGAGCTCGAGAGGGCACGGGAGTGAAATTGGTGAGGAGGGGAGGTAAAGGAGACGGAGGCGAGCCTCGGGGTGGGTTTTATAGGAGTCTAGGAGGGCCGAGGGCGTCGGGGCGCGGTGATTTCGCTCGGCGGCTTTGAAAGCCGGACCCGGCGCAGTGAGGGAAAGGAGGGAGAAGGGGAGACCGGGGCGGCGACCGCGGGATTGAGGGTGGGCACTAAAGGAAGGGGACGTGGGCGTGGCTTCGGCTTCCTTTGCTTGAGCGCCGACGTGGCCGAGCGGGGGAGTAAGGAAGGCGAGCGAGAAATCCGGCGGGAGGAGGGAGACGAGTCTGACGCGTGGGGCCGGTGCGGCAGCGGCGTGAGGGAGGGGAAGGCGCCGCGGGCCGGTGCGCTGGGAGCGGAGCGGCGCGGCCGGGTGGGCCGGAAGCCGGCCCAGGCGGGAAGGGGGCGCGGGGCGACCGGGCTGAGCCCAAGCGGGGAGAAGGGGGCGGGGGTTCGGCCGGGCCGGGGCCCAGGCGGGAGAGAGGGGGCGGGGCTGGGCTGGCCGGTCGGCTGGGCCGGCCGGTCGGCCTAGCTCTTCTTTTTTTTTCTTTTTGAATTCTTTTGAATTGGAGAAGGAAGGCTCCAAAAAAAATTCAAATAAATTTGAATTTGAATCCTTAATTCACACAAACAAGAAACAATGCACCGGCATGAATGCACAAGGAAGTTGGGCCTATGATTTATTTTATGCAAGCATTTATTTTAAATAAAACCTGTTAAATGCAACTAAACATACAAGCCTTAGGAAAATTAAATAAATTGCTCGAAGTTTATTGTGAAGTGTTGGAATTTAAACTAGGGTGTTACAATCAATCATCAACATATTACATATACTAATACTGTACAATACAGTGGGACTATGCATGGGAGGATCAAGGCTTCAGAATCAGATGGGCGTTGTACCGCTAGACGCCGCGGCTCGCTCAATGGACGGCAGAAGCTGGCGGCCAAGATCATCTCCACGATGGACAGAACACTATAGTACTAAAAAACATTATATACAGTGTGGAAATAGTGATAGACATGTTGCCAGAGATGGTCTAAAACCATTTTCAGCCGAACAACATTATATACAGTGTGGAAATAGTGATAGGCATGTTGCTAGAGATGGTCTAAAACCATCTTCAACCGATCATATATCCACCATTATCAATCATTATTCCGTTTCGTAATATATAGGCATTGAAGACAGTCTAAGCTGGCAGCCTAGCACAGACAATACGGAGAAAGCGAACCATGGCCTTGAACTGTAATAACAGCAGGAAAGAGGCAAGCGACACTATTTCGGATGAGTCCCACTGCCCCATGGGCCCAGACCCACCTGGTAGTGAGCCAACGGCAGCACGACCTAGACCATGTTCAACTGATGCAGTAAAAGTCTTGCTTGCTTATCACTATTTCTCTACTATTCCAATTACCTCTAAATCTGTCTACAATGGCGTTGCAACGTCAAACAGTATTATAGACAACCCATATAAACGCTCCGTTGAGACGGTCTTACGCAAACATATTCTAAACTGTCGTGTCGACAGCAATCCAAAGCTCGACTTACGCACCACAACAGAAGATAAACTATCATGTTTGGAGTGTTAACCAAGATAAGAGAAATCACAAAGTAGCAAGATGCTTGCAATTCCAGGCTTGGCAGTGCAAAAGAAAACATGTTACTGTCGTTTCAGGACAAGCAGCACCAAGTCACAGATCAAGGTTTGAGAACCACTGTTCCAGAATCCAGACAGTATCATGCAACAATACCGTACACACAAACGATAAGTCCAAAAGAACAGCTGAACTCAGCACAGCTTGCCCAAATGCTAATCAAACGATTTGACACTCTTCCCAGCCAAATGTTCCTTCTTCATTGCCTCAGCCGCCTCCCTGAAAAAACCGGAACCAGATGTAGTTAGAATCGTTCAAGGGGCCTCAAGCAACTGACATGATGGGTAGGGCAAAACTGCCTCCGAACCTTCTTAGATACAAATTGTAATCAATTTCGCGAGAAAGAAAGATATGATGTATTTGCAGATACAAGGTTAAAAACTTTTCACAAGCAGTATCAAGGAAATGGAAGGCTAGAAGATATACCAGAAAGCTTTCTCTATCTCCTCGTTTGTAGGGTCCAGTTTAATTCCAGCCATGAAAGAGTCGCATGCTTGTTTATACTCCTGAGATGTAAATATAAAAAGACATTATACAGATTACCCACAATGCAGAAGATGTATAAAGCACAAGTGCACAACTAACAGCAGAAAATTGCAACTTTATGACTCTCACCTTGAGAGACATGAGGGCAGCTCCTTTACGATAGTAACCTTTTGTCCACTCAGGCCGCAATCTGATGCAAGTATTAGCATCACAGAAAGCTTCCTGCGCTTTTCCCATTTTTAGATGGCAAAAGCTCCTATTGGAATACAGAATGGCATTTGCAGGATCCAGGTTGATAGCCTGCATCAAACAAAATGTGAGTGCACCCTGTGGTTCTGGAATCAGAAAACATGATTACATGAACATGTTTTGGTATCTATCATAGTTTGTTTAGCTGTGAGCAAACACACCAGATCGCACTATACTGCTGCTTAACATGTAAACCAAACAAGATTGCAAACTGAAAAGGCTGGGAGCCAAGGAGAAATGTTGCTGCCAGAGACACACAAAAAATGATTTTAAGAGAACAAGACTCAGATTCAATGTGCAAACCGAAAAACATGGAGGACACAGGTGCACAAAAGAAAAGATACACTGTGTGAGAAGAAATGCACTCAAAAGGATCCTTAACTACTATGCTAGGGACGCATCAGCATGCACTATGGATGTGATTGAACCCTACATAGCATATCCCAAGGCAGCATAATGGAGTGCAACGAGCTAGTGCTTGCTCGTTTGTTTGATCTGTATAGTTGAGTTGTACTCCCTCCGTCCCAATTTATAGGTCGTCTGACTTTTTTGACACCAAGTTTAACTTACTCATCTTATTAAATTTTTTTCATAATTATCATTTATTTTTATTGTGATTTAGTTTAGAATATAATATACTTTAATTATAAATGACTTTTTCCATATTTTTGCAATTTTTTGAATAAGACGAGTTGATCAAATTTGGTGCCAAAAATAATCAAATGGTCTATAAATTGGGATTGAGGGGGTATCTGATAAGGTTGTGTTTGATTGCCTGACTTGTATTGTAGATAGTCACCTCTCTACCCCCAATCTCTCTCACATAGAGCTGCACCCAAATCCAAGCAAGCAAGCAGTAACAAAACACACGTCCTCTCACTCATTAAGGCCACTGCAAGGAGCACTGGAGCAGCTTGGACCCTGCAGCCACCGCAGACAAATAAAAGGCCATCGATCTGCATCCAGATCAAAGCAAGCAAGGAGCTCGAACTTAGTGCTCAGATACCGTGGCCACAAGCAATGAGGTGCTCAAGGCCAACATCACGCACTTCAGCATTTAACAGCTCTTCACCAACACCCGCACTTCCGCCCTCATCTGTGATGCACTCATCCACCACAACAAGATGCCACATGCTCAAAGCTCTCCGTCAACAAAGGGGACTTCACAGAGGTTGTTGCTGCTGGAATTGCATGGTTTGGGCGTCCGGGCTGACATCAAGATGGAATGGGCATCTCGACAATACCAGCTACAGCAAATGCAACCAACATGCAGGCTTGCTCCCTCCTTGGTGTTGGCCGTGTGCACTAGTGTGAGTGACGAGTTCTAGTGTGGTGTTTTGCCCCTTCTGAGTCATCTAGACTCTTCTTTTCCTTCTTGATATAAGTTCCCCTGTGTGTTGGAGAATAAAATGTGCTGCTCTGCCGTGGTAGAGCACACCGCCACTTGTCATCTGTCAGCTTGTACAGCTATCTCCAGGTTGCTCCACTGATTGCATCATTGCATGGACTCAGTAAAAAGGCAATGGAAGGTGAACATACTCGGGTGTGTGGGCCCAGGTGGATTGTGCAAGCCTGCACATGATAATACGCACACCAAATTTCCATATACCATGCAATGCACGCACAGAGACCAGTTTTGCACTAAATAATGCTGCATAAGGCATGATATGGGTAACCAAACACCAAAAGCTTGCAGTATGCAAGCTGGGATACAGCCAAATGTGGGCAGCCAAACACAACCATGTAACTGGCAGAGCTTTCCAACAGGAAGATAAGACATGTAATGGCATACCTCACTGTAGAACTTTAGTGCCTCAGCATAGTCCTTCCTCTCAACTGCTTTTCCACCTTGCAGTTTGAGCTGGGCCTTTCTATCTTTATCACTTGCCTTATCCTACATCAACCAATAAAATTCAAGTAAGATCAAAACAAAATATATTTACAGCTTTATAATACTAGTAACATATATGCCAGGCCGTACATCAGTACAAGTCTTGGATGAACCAGTATCCTGTTTCTTGACAGTTTTTTCATCATGTGATTTCAGTTGAACCTTGATGTCTTTATCACTTCGATTAACCTACAGAAAAAAAAATGTTGCAGTTTCTACACACAAAAGAGGTTGATGCAACAAGTGATCGCCATACACTAAGATCAGGAAACTATCAGAGAATAGAAACCATATTTATGAATGCAACATTTTGAGCATAAAGATATTGCAATAGCCAGCTCTGGCACTTCATTTGAACAGTTTTAACCCAAAAAAAAAAGAAAGAAAAAATAGTGAGGCTGGAAGGAAAACATTCATTCCTATTTTCCCTCCCATTTTCAGTGTTTGTGTATCATTAAACAGTGTTCAAACTATTTGTTTTTTTTGTCAGAATACTCCTTCAATGTCTTCCCAAAAAGATTAGTTACAACTAGTTTTTCATTCCAGTCCAGAAAAAATCATCATTTCTTTCTCACTGGATTTATTTGCACTTCACAATAAATTCATAGAATAAACAAGGAAACAGATTCATAGAATTTACATGGTTCTCCAATTAACCTTATTTACATGATACAAGCGCATGGTCGATTGCTATCTGGCAGATAGGATGCAGATCAAGAAATGAAGTCCATATATAACAGATAAGTACAACATATACGCTCAAAAGGTGAAGCTGCATAAGGATAATGGCACAAGGACATGGGCACTGACATAAATGAAAACATCAATTTACACTACCTGTTCCTTTGAGTTAATTGATTTTGCATGAGCAATTATTCCTTCGACACTCCACTTTGACACAGCTAGGATTGGTGAAGTGAAAGGAAATAGGATCTCTACTAGCTTTCTTCTTCCAGACTCCGCTGCAATTTCAATTGGTTTGTTACAAGCCTGTCGTATAACAAAAATAAAAGAACAGCAAACCTATTATCACCTAGTAAGGATATTAAATAGGAATTACATACATTCCGCATGCAAATTTTACAACAAGAGGGAGAAAAATAGCCTGCAAATTGACATAAATACCCATTCGCCCTCTTTTTATTTGTCCACATTCATATAGATGTTGATGAATCTAGACACATATTGAATACACATACATGGAGAAATGAATGAATCTAAGAGGTCTAGAACCCCTTACAATTAGGGACAGAGGGAGTATGAACCAAAACAATCCAAAATTGACAAAAACAGTTTAATGAAACCATTGAGGATTTGAGGTCGATAAACTAAATAAGAGGATTACCAAAAGCAACTTCCAAGAAATCAAGAATTACCACAACCAAGCACAATCAAGAATAGGAACTCACTTCATCAGCAGGAATATTGGCATCTGCACCAACCCCCAACAAGTATTCAACACATTGTGCTAAGCCTTTGATAGTCGCTATCACCAGTGGAGTTTGTGGATTTCTACGGTTTAAATCAGCACCAGCCTATGTGTACAGATGATAAGATAAATCGTGTTGTGGAATGCAGACATCAAAGTCCAAATACAAGATACAAAAGGAAATTGTTTCCACAAATTCACATGGGATTCCCTTCATTAGATAACATACAAATGACAATGTCAATCAGGCACCCGACCTTGATGAGGAGTTTCATGCACTTCAGACACATTGATTCATTCAATCTTTCAGGAGTGGCAAGAAGAGTTTCAGCCAGGGGTGTACAACCCTTTGCTGAGACGTTATTCACCTGGAAGGAGTCATTCAGTATGTAAAATCACAAAAATTACATGAATCATTTATATGAATATATAAACCTAAAACTACAACAGCTCATTAGCCAATTTCTGCATGATGCTCCTATAGCCATTTTCAAAAGGGCGATATTAATGAAATGACATATCCAGGCAGAATTCGAATGGAACTTTTATGTGGCAGAATGCTCACTGAGTATAAACCATTTAGAAAGCAAGTTTAATGTAGCCACTAGCAAACACGATCTGGAAAACACTGCATCATATTGGAAGGCTATTTGGATCAGCCTACAAACACCAAAACCAAAGCTATATATATCAGTGGAGTCAAATTGCTTTAGTCAGCTTGGCTCAGAAGGGTAGCATATAAAGCTTATGGGGTATGCTGTTGCTCTCACCAATTATGGCTTAACTTCTTTTATAGTCAGTGTCACAGATAGCACAAGTAAAGAAACCATTAAATTTATTATTACATCTGCATGATGCTCGAGCAATATCTGCATGATGCCAGTCTTTCCATACACAGCAGCAGCATGCAGTGGTGTCCCTTCAAAAGATGCTATATCAACAATAGCTCCTCTAGATAGCAACAATTGTGCAATTTCATCATATCCTACAGGTAAAATGAGATCAGGATATAGTAACAAATATGCATTTATAATACATTGTCATTTCACTTCATCTGTTCTTTTTACCAAACTACAAATACAGAGAGTACACTAGGGCTGGAAATTTGGCTCAGGGCTCGCAGCTCAGTTAGACCGAGGCTTGCAGCTAGCTCTGAGGCTGTTTTCCTGGCTTGATTTTTAGAGATAGCTCAGCTTGGCTCGCGAGCTGTCTGTTGGCTCAGCCAAAGCGCCGATATTGGAGTAATCCTAGCCTGAAGGCTGAGCTGAAGCCGCCTCTTCCCCTGTCGCTCACAGCTTATGCACAGCAGCAAAGTCAAACTTGCGCAACGCACAGCTAAAACTGTTTGGTTGTGGTAGCGATCATCTCAGCAGCCAGGTTAAACCAGCACTTCAACAGTAATAGATAAAGACAATACCTAACTGTAACATGAAAAATGTGGGTAGAGATCTAAAAAAGTGCAGAAAGGCAGACCTTCTTTCGCAGCTTCATGCAGAGGAGCACAGCCTTGATGATCTTGCTTATTTGGATCTGCACCTTTGTCAAGAAGATACCTGACAGCAGCCACTTGTCCATCCGAGGCAGCAAAAATCAAGGGCGTCCCACCTGCCAAAAGCATTAAAAGCAAGAGTACCAAATTAGTAAGATCATTAATATCTTTGCATGACCCATCACTGCACCACAGCATACCACATTTATATTTTTAACATGTGCAGGCATTCCATAAAATACTTGAGGTCAAAGGCACTTAACGTAAGTTGTTTTAACAACTTATGCTTGGCAAATGAAATGCTAGCCACAGCGCCACAGCGATCAGTGACCACATAGAGACAACACCTTGTAGGTGTATATGGAGTTAGGGACAAGTTCTATCGTCGACACCTCATACCACAATATTGAATACCTATTTACAAAACATCTAAAAATCCATGTACATGGGAATTGTAGGAAGGAAAGATTGCGTATAATAGATTGGATGTATTGCATTGGGGCCTAGGGCCGTACATATATGAGTACAAGACTTGGGGGGCAAGACATCTCCCGGGATTCATTTTTCCTAGCACTAAATTTATAAACACAAATTGTTGGTTATAATATACAATCTACATAAAAGTTGGAGCACTTGTTAAACAGTTAACTTCACACAATAAATGTGAGATACTATCAACATGGATACAGGTGAGAAACATCACTTGATATATGTGCTGGCAATTCAAACTCCCAATTATTACTTAAAACAAATGAAAGGTTACATTGCATAACTCGAATGTTTGAAGTAGGAAAACATGAAAGCATCTACCCAGCACAATAGAAGACACATACCCGATTCAGGTCTATCAACTGAATTGACGTCAAACTTCAGCACCTCCACCAAGTACCTGCAATTTCCACATTACCCTTCATTGCTGCCGCATGCAGGGCCCCTAAACCCTCCATCCTCACAGAGGCGAGCGATTCCTTAACATCTTGATCCAGGCTATCCACCAGAGCTTCAAATAGCAAATTACCAAAAGGAAACCAGTAAAATCCAGTGTAAATGGAGAAATCAGTGTGTGGAACCAAAACTGTAACAAATCACTCAAAATATAATAAACCAAATTAGAATTTGAAATCCCTAAATAAATGGGCCAGCACAAAATGTAGAATCATATACTAAGACTATCCCCAACCATTGCCTATATCCACTTGCCTATCCACTATTCCTTCACTATTCCAACTACCTTTCTCTCTGTCTACAGTAGCGCTACAGTGTCAACCAGTGTATAGGCAGTACTATGGGCAATCCCCATTGGGATGGTCTAAACCACCAGTTACAACAAAGAAACCTATTCCATACTCATCGACCCCAGAAGTACGAAATAGGTTAATACCAAATCGGTCTGTGTTGCTAACTAAGGCCCTACATGAAATACATGAATGGAAAGGCAAATCATACCGTGAGGCATGAACAATGGAACATAATTAATTTTCAAAGGAAAGGAAATACATAATTAATTTTCAAAGGAACAGGAAGAGGATGGAAACACATTGGCACTCAACCGCTGCACGACTAGAACCTCACTACACTACACTACACTGTTAAAATTAGAACAAAATTACCCACAAGTATTGAATAAATAGATAGATAAATAAATAAATAAGAACTAGTACTTAAATCAGAGCTAGGCCGCTAGGGGTTGTTAGCCTAGCCCGGGCATCACTCAAAATACATGAACTGAATAATCACGTCATACAGAGAACAGTGAAACAAACTAGTTTTAGAACGCCCTTCAACAACCATAGATCCCCTAGTAGACACTGTCCAAAGTGAAAAGGGAAAAAACACGAAAGAAGACCCCACCCGCAGGCCTAATTAAAACCGCAGAACCCCAACAAAGCCCCAAACAACTAAATCCCCCTATAAATGGCTGCTAAGCCTCTCATTTCATAACTGGAGCGGAGATAGAAAGCGGAGGTCCGTCTCACCCTTGACGCGGCGGAGGTTGCCACTATCGCACGCCACGAGGAACTTAATCTGCGGCGAAAACTGGAGGTCCGGACCATAGTCTACAAACAGCACCGGCAGCCATCATTAGAGGCCATAGCAAAACCCAGCAAGCAAAGCGAGTGAGGGGAGAGAAAAAAAAGTGGGAGCGGAGCAGCCGCTCGCACGTACTGATGGTGCATTGGAACCCAAGCTTCGAGGCGACGTCGCGCATGGCCTCCGCGGTCTGCCGCTGCTGGTCGTAGTCGTCGCGCCCAGCCCCATCTCCGCCTCCGACCCCGCGTCCCGTCCCACCCCCACATCTGCCCCCGCGTCCAGCGAATGAACCCCTTCCACCACTGCCGCCGCCGCGGCGACGCCTCCCACCCGGCATGGCGATCGGAGTGCTCTGGAAGTGGGCAAGCGGCCGGTGTGACGGCCTGACGGGATGGGACGGGACTGGTTGGAGTGGTTGGCTGACCCTTGCGGCTTCGAGGGGAAGCCGAGTGGGCAGCCTTTATGGGAGGCGAGAGAGAGAGGCGGGACGAAGGTGAGATCGGTCGACACGTGTCGCTGTGGACGGTTTTGATGGAGCAGTGAGAGCTCGTGGATAATCGCAGTGCTGCGCGGCCTCGGGGCTTGCGGACTGGCAGAGACTCCGGGATCGTGTCTCTGAAATGAGGATTTGCATGTGGATATGGAAATGTTTTTTTTTTTTGAAAATTGCCAGTTCCTACCCTCTATTTTAGATGAGCTAAAAACTAGGGATCATCAAGTATTCTCACAGAAAAATTATAGTAACGGAAAACAGAGAAAAGTTTTGAATGAAATACTGTTTGGATCGAAGAAAGTCCCTACAAAATGTTGATGTAGGCATACGATCTCAAAGGAAAGAAATAATCTAATCCTGCCTCATGATTTCTTATCCCTCGCTAAATCAAATGCAACCATGTGTGCTTTTGTTAGGCTAAACTTAAGGGATCCTTCAAATTCATCCCTTATACACTGCAGACAATAAATGCGTGCACTGTAGACAGAGTGAGGGGTAGTTGGAATAGTGACAGGAGATGATAAATAGGGGAATGGTTGGGTTCAGCCTTAGCAATTAAGCATATAGATAGCTTAAATTAATAACCTCACTAAGTTATGATGGTGTTTCGTCGTCGTTTGTATGATGTTCTTCTCCTGTGCTGTAGATTCCTGCATTTCAAACACCTCTCCTCTCCTAACTATTTTCTCGTATTTTCTATCATTTGTCTTGCTATTGCATTCATACTTCTTCCCTATATTTTTTTTAGCGTTCGCATGTTTTCATTTTTCTATTCCAAATAGACCCTAGCCGTTAAATCTATACTTAATATTAAAGCAAATAAGGTTTCACGGTTCAACGTTTTCAGTCCGTCGTGACATGTGGGCCCTACCTGTCAGCTACCAGGAGGGTTTTTTTTTTCCACCCACGAAATTTCGTCCACCCTGCCTAAATCCGAATTGAGTCAACGCCCCTGTGCGGTTTGCTTGCCGGGTAGCAGAAGGTCTTCCGTGTTGGAGACCGTAAGCAGGACGAGCAAAGGAAACAACGTGATCCAATCCGTTTCCACAGAGGAGGAGATCCAAATATCCAAATAGAAATACAACAATAGATTGAATCACCCAAATCGATTTAGCCGGACATGAATCAAAAAATCCGACACAATCAAGCTGCAATAGAAGGATCTCATAAAAACCACAGCAGGTTGCATGCAGTAAACGACAGCAATGGAGGTGGTCGTCGGCACGGACGGAGACACAGTCGGCCGTCCTTGGCGTCTCCCTGCTTCTATCAGCGTGTGGATTGATGTCCAGCCACAGCGGCGTCTGATTCGGCCGCGAAGAGGAGGAGGCGAGCTGCGGCTGCGACGGAACTTCGAGTGGCAGCATGAAGAGGAGGGAGCGAGCTGCGGCCGCGGCCGCGGCCGCGGCACCGTCGCCGCTTCAAGCGGCGGTGTGGAGATGAGGCGAGGCATGGGAGCGCGACCGAGTGGGGGCTCGGAGTCGGAGACGTAGCCACAGCGGGCAGGCTAGGAGACGGGCGGCGTCGGCCGACAGGGACGCTCCTCTGGCCTCTGGCTTCATGGCTCCGCGGTCCGTGCTCGCCGGTGGACGGCGACAGGGCCGTTTTTCCTTTTTTTTTGGGGGGGGGGGGGGCGAGAGACCGAGAGTTGTGGCCAGGGCCCAGGGAAGACTCGGTAAAGATAAAGGATCGAGATGGTTTAGATGGGTTGCATTGATGGGCCTCAATGCTGCCTCCTCTCGTCGATCCAATCAATATATGGTGTGACCGATCACTCTATGCCAATGATCAAATCCAACGGGAGGAACCGGCTGTTGTTGAGTTGGGTCCCTCATCAATCACAGATTGGCAGAGGTCCCATAAATTCTCACGACGTTAAGAAATTTCATCCTGAATGCCGGTGAGTTTTTCCGCCAAAAATTTTATAGAGTTATTGAATTCGAATTTATTTGTGAGTTTTTCTGCCAACATTTTGTTAAGTTATTAAATTCGAATTTATTCATGAGCTCCAATTCAAAGCGGAAGAGCATGCCACACGAAAACGCTCAAGCCGGGCACTTAGTCCATTTATTACGTTTTGCATATATATATATATCGACAGAATAGAGATAAAACTTTTCAAACTAATTGGCACACAACAATATTCGCTCGGAATTGACGGTAATAGTCCAACCAAGATGACATCAATTTTTTCTTTTGCGAAAAGTTTGACGTATACTCTAATCTTGCCAGTTACGACTTCTTTTCGGCACAATATGACCAAACCATAATCCTAATTTATATCAAAAAAAATTGAGAAAAGAAAATTTTTCATTCAACCAATACATTGGAACAACACGTCGATACATCTCTTAACACAAGACGTGAACCACCCCATGACTAGATTACATCGTGATTACACCGTAGCAACGCACGGGTATTTTTGCTAGTACTAACTAACATTAGATGCAATCAACCGGATAGCTAGTGTTAGTCATGGATTTAATACCGCACTATAGTGTTATACCATCGATATAGAGCCCTATATCTCCACAACACCACAACCATTGCCTCTTCATGATTCACGATAGCGATATACCACGTCTCTTTATGTTGAGTACTAGAGCAAGCAGATTGGAGATGCCACTGAATAGTATAAGCACGGTGTTAACTTGATGCAAATTAAGGGCCTAGAGCCTCAAGGTTGTATAACGCAAGACAATATTGCTGGTTTGCCATGGTAAACAAGGCTATAAAAAACGAGTGATCAGAGTTGGTTTGTTGTATTGTTGTGCGATAATACTAGCTACGTTATTGTAGTGACGTGAAAATGAGTGCCAAAGGCGTAGACAAATAAAATCAATGAGGTGAGCGATGTGTGTGCGATAATACGAAGGCAGCTTGCTTGACGACCCTCTAGATAAAAGAAGATACTTTCTCATCATAAAAGATTCTAAAGTGGATAAGGCATAAAAGGTTGATGTTTTTCTCATGGTGAATGAATTTTATTTGCTACGAGCTACTCTTACTCCTAGCTAGTGATATAAAAAAGCATCGGCCAAGTCGTAACCATAGTTGTACCATTATTAAAAAATGATCTATTTTCCATTCATCGAGTTAATAGAAAAAAAAACCTTGAGTGAAAAATACTGGATAATGCAAGAAAAAAGATATTTTTCATCCGGGCATCTTTATTTGCCATGGTTTAGTGCAAAATTGTATTGGCCAGCGACAAATAAAAAACACAGAGGTAGTAACATAGTATATAAGCAACCAACTAGAAAACATATAAATAAAAAAATATCATGGGTAATGAGTTAAACATTGAATAAGAATGCTTAAACATACGAGGTTTGTTACAGTGCTTGAAATTAATTGTAGCCATTCATCGGCTCCAATCTAATGGCTAAAACTTAGGAGAAACCAATTGAAAGGAACCAAAGTTATGGACAGGAATCTAAATCATGTGGACCGGAACCTAGATTTCATGAGCCCGGAACCAACGGTTTCTCCGGTTATCTCACTAAACTTATGGACCGGAACAAAAACATATGGACCCGGAACTGGGTTCCTCTCAAGCACCGTAAAAAATCACTAAACATAACTAGGACTAAAATTGGTTCATGGGTCATATAAAAAACATTGCTCAAATTTATACATTTTGACTACCCAACTATACCTAGTTACCTACATGCTACAGTATGCTAAAAGAACCAATTGTCGAGTATGGCAAATTCCCAAATAAGAATACAAACAATATTTAAAATTGTATCTGTTGGTGTCATCTGTCAGTCATGTAAAATTACGTGCGTCGGTCAAAAGCCTTGCCCCAAATAAAACACGGGTTCATCAATTGTATCTGTTGGTGCCATCTGTCAGTTATTTTCCCCCCAATAAGACACTTGTCTGTATTGTTGTCTATCTAGGCTGGAACTCTGTTATGGACATTTCGTTCACAGAGAAAACAGCAGCGGCGGCGGCGGCGGCTCCACCATCGTTGCCTGAACCTCCCGACGATACATTACTGTCGCCTGCTTGCGTAAAGGCGAACGCTGGCTTGGATGGCGCAGCAAAGCTTGACGTCTGTCCGTGGAGCATGACGAGGACGTCCAGCATGGTCGGGCGGTCCGCCGGGTTCTCCTGCACGCAGAGGAGCGCGAGGTGGATGCACTTGAGCGCCTCGCTCTCCGGCGCCTGGTGGCCTGGTTCCAGCGACGGATCCATGGTCTCCAGTGCCCTTCCATTGGACCAGTGATCCCATACCTGCATTCAATTCAGTGTGCTACTAGTGTTCATCGTGGTCTTATAGTTATCGTGAGCAAGAGACAGAGACGACGGACGACTCACGTAGCTCAGCATTGTGCTGGATCCTTGGACGTCTGAGCCTGACTCAAAGCATGCGTCGGTGTTTCTCCTCCCGGTAACGACCTCAAGGACCAGGACTCCGAAGCGGTAGACGTCTAGCTTCACTGAGAGGAGCCCCATGACTGCGTACTCCGGCGCCATCTATCCTCTGCGAGATCCGCGAAATAGTAATAAGCAATGCGCACAATGGACGTCAGAACATTGCGGTATATATACCTACCATATATATATATATATGTGGTAGGTATATTCTACAGCCAGCCACAAAATAGCTTATTTTGTAGCCGGGCCGGACAGTGCAGCAACCTAGCCACCCAGCGAGCTCCGCTTTCCCTACTGTAGCGGTCATGACCCAGCGATAATTCCGCTCCATTCGGCTCAGCCTGATCGATGAGCCCCTGCCTGCGCAGGCAAGCAAGCCGACCGGAGCCGCTGTTAGCCGAGCCGTGCTTGCGTGATTAGCGGCAGGCAATTACCATTTACTGCTTGGTACATTCAATGTGTCGGCATAAGTTGTATATCTACTAGAAAAGTGTTGCAATCAGGCAACATCATTTAAAAAAATACACTTTGGCAATGTGATTACAAACAATAATTTCAGTAGTCAATTTACTAACGTTCTGCCGCTCTTAAATTACTGTATAATCCATGCCTATTACCTAGTCAATTTACTAACGTTCTGCCGCTCTTAAATTACTATAATCCACGCCTATTACCTTTGTAAATCTGAGAACAGTGATGTATGGGAATTTGTAAATGAGTTAATATAATCCAGTTACTACGCTAGGAGAAAAATAACGTAAACACTTCCGATGAGTAAAACTGCTTGACACAATGTTAAGATGGGGAATCAATATTATTTTAGATAGTACTAAGAAAATTATAGCGACAAGACAACTTTACCAAGAACAATTAATGTGTGTAACGTGTACGGTGATTTTACCACAATTTGGTACGCACTTTCTTTGGCATCAGAAATGGTAGGCGCAATTATACCAGTGCGTCCAATTTACTATAATACAGTATGTTACTACGATAACAAAATCAATTTACATTCATATTAATCATGAGTTGAAATTACCAGAATTCGGTATCTCCAGACTAGTTACTATAATAGCAGGGCCAATTCACCGTGAAAATGGTTACGTTAATTTGAATGGCTTGACGATAATTAGAACTTTTTACTAGAATCCTGAATCCATATGGATGCAGACAACAATGGTAAATCAAACGTCTGATACTATGTAACTCAGAGTACATTGACTACAATATAAAGGAGTCCTTGTCCAGTAGCTCTTGCATCGGCAGCACTTCTTGGACCCACTCTAAAGTGAACGTTTTTAATCTTCCCAGCTTTGACAAGGAGGCATCATGTCTTGAAAAAAATTGTCATAAGACTGGAACAATAGTAAAGGGTATAAAAAATCATGAAGAGAGCTCACTGAATATAGTTCGCTCTATATTGATACTATGATTTATCCAAAAAATTGTAAATGATTTATGTGAATATAAGATATATGAATTGCCATACTTTAGAATTGGACAAGTACAATTTACGAGAGTTGTAGAATATATGCATGCCTTTGCCTTTGCAATTGTGATAAGAGTTGTAGAATATATGCATGCCTTTGCCTTTGCAATTGTGATAATATATATATGAATATTTTAAGCTATTTAATAGAATATTCTAGTAATTCTTCACGATTTCTAGAGTTCCAGGATAACTTCACTTATATCGTTTTTGCAAAGGGAATAATGCTAAAAGTATGTGCAAGAATATATGCCCTTTGCAAATGATTTATGACAATCTTGAAACAACTACGATTTATGAGAATTGCACAAGGATTTCTAGAATAGTTTTTACTATAATATATGCATACCCTTAAGTCTTTTGTAAATTGTAATTGCGATGTTCTATAAATTTAATAGAATTTTGTAAGCCATTTACTAGAATATTCTACTATTCTGGTAAATATTCAATTTGAAAAGTGAATATTATGTGTACAGCATTTACGAGAACATATGCCCCTTGCAATATGTTTAATAATTAATTTACGAAATAGAATTATATTGTAACGTGTGGTAATTAGGTTATGAAAGTTAAAAGTATATACAATTTTAGAAAAGCATGAAGTATGTTTTCAGGGTAGTGACGATGCTTACATGCAACCTCCTGCTTACATGTAATCACCACAGTGCTGTCATCAAGTTACCATAGTGGCATTTACCACAATTTACTAGAAAAATATTCCTAATTTATTATAATTCAGAATAATAGTCATTTGGTAGCATGTTTATGACATCGACAATAGCGTATATAGTGTACCAGAACTTATATCCCAGCTCTGGTTTCAAGAACAATATCGATTATTTCAATATGCAAGAAGAATGAAAAAATATACAACAGCACTATGAGAAAAAAGAGGACTCAAGAAACAAGATAAGATTATAAGAATGCATGATTATTTCAAACTGCAGCAACAAGAAAAATTGGGGATAGTCACAGTTGCATACATACTCATCTGGAGCCCAGATGGACGAACCTAGCACAAGCAGCGAGGTAATTTTGAGCTCATCTCCTAGGAATAGCAGTTTGAGTTACGAAAGAATTCTGAAATATAATATCACACTATAAAAAGGCATGATTAGATGAAGATACAAATTATAAACATTATTACCCAAATCTGGATTGAATGATCTTATTACAATAAGAAATTGATTTCACTCTCTTGAATGATCTACCCAAGGTGGACGAATGTAGCACATGCAGTGTGGAATTTTGTGCATATATCCTAGGAAGACGAGTAATTCACCGGCTCTCTTGACAGAATGACGAGAAATTAGAAAGGTGAGTCTGGTTATAAACAAAGCTGCCACGGGGATTGGCGTTTCTGGGGTCAACGAGAAAAAGACACAATTTGTAGTGGGTAGCTAGGGTAGGACAGTGGCAAAGATTATGAGTATCTTACCATTGCAGATTAGAGACGCTGGACGCGAGCTGTGTCGGTGTCGCGCGGATCAGAGTCACAGACGCCACCACGCTAGTACACGAGATCAGCGGACAGCCCATCCCGCCGGTGAACAGCTGCTAGGGCGCTGCCCCACCCCGTGGGCTGGTCGCCGTCGTCTGCCAGTCCACCCACGCCCGGACACTCGCCGGACGGGCATTCAAGCAGATGCGGTGAGCCGGTGACGTCCTACCGCGGCGCACACTTGAGACTCTGTGGCCTCCGCGGCTCCGTCGATGAGCTCCGCGGGTGATGGTGCGCAGAAGGAAGCAACAGGCAGACTTTCAACCATGGGTTCGCCGGCTCCTGGTGTTCCACCTCCGGCGCCGAGACGAGCGGATCGAGGACGTCCCCGATGGAGAAGATGCGAAGGGAATCGTTGGAGCTGGGGATGCGGCGGACAGAGAGCGGAATTGGGGATGACGTTTTGGGGCAGTGGTATCTGATATCTGGCTCAGCCGAGCCGGTCAGCCGGGTGAGCCGAGCCGTGAGCTTCAGAATTGGAACAGATCACGGCGGTTGCCGGGTTCGGTTCGGCGCAGAATATCTTATTCTATAGCCGGATACAGTATACGTATCCTATATATATATATATATATATATATATATATATATATATATATATATATATATATATATATATATATAATTGGTGTGGCTGAGTGAGTGCTGTAGGAAGTTCTTCATCATGCTTGTTCTTGGTGATTCTGATGGCATATTTATATGTGGAGCAGAGTACTGTCTTACAATGTGCCCACAACTTGGCTTGTGACCGTGGTCGTCTTGTCGCCGTTGAAGAGCCTCGCCAGCCCGAAATCGGAGATCTTTGGGTTCATGTCGGCGTCCAGCAGGATGTTGCTGGCCTTGAGATCACGGTGCATCACCTTGATCTGCGAGTCCTCGTGAAGGTACAGCAGACCTCGTGCTGTCCCGTAGATGATGCGGTACCTCGTCGCCCAGTCCAACAGGGCACGTTTCTCAGGCACTGCAAATCAAAACACATGCATGCTGATAATTTCACTGAACAATACTAGTAGCACCATATATAGAAGGAGTATCTGCGTAGCGTAGTACCAAAGAGAAAGGTGTCCAGGCTTCGATTGGGCAGGTACTCGTACACAAGCAGCTTCTCCTGTTCCTTCAAGCAGACTCCGTAGAGCTTGGCGAGATTGTTGTGCCGAAGCTTGGCGACCAGCAGCAGCTCGTTCTTCAACTGCTTGAGCCCTTGTTCTGAAGCTTTGTCCAGCCTCTTCACAGCGATCAGCCGGCCATCGGGCAACACCCCCTGGAAAATTAAAGAGTTCAGGCCGCTATTAGTGAGGTTACCTGTTGCTCGGGAAAATTAATGAGATTGTTGAGTCAGAAATTGTCAAGCCAAGCTGCGGAGGTCGGCGTGCCTTCTGCTGCTAGCAACAGTACCTTGTATACTGCACCAAAGCCTCCATGCCCAAGCTTGTTCTCTTCCGCAAAATTTTCGGTCGCCCTTCTCAACGTTGTCAGGTCAAAGAGAAGTGACCCGGAGTCCTCTTCTTCGCCGTCATGATCTGCAAAGACAAGCTTTGTTTTCATTGTCATGGAGTTCAAATTACTAAGCTTAACTTGAGACCCCGCTTGCTTCATTTAACTCTCATTTCTTCCCGCCTTCTGTCCAATTATGTTCTAACTAACCAATATATGTCACCATATGCAGAAGCTAGGACCTTAGTCAGACCGCAATATTTATTCTCCATTAATCCACAGTTACAGTAGAATACAGTAGGTTTCTGACACTATTATTAGTTGTCAGTTTCAGAAATTTATCCTATAGGTTTTACATAGTTCATTAAAATAATATAGTCAGAAGCAACTCAATAGTTGTATCTTTATGAAATTAACCCTTGTAAAATCAGATACGTGCAGAAGTTATAGTTGTTTCTCGGGATGAATGGAAGATCAGAGCGCATTGCTGATACTACGTACTCACATTGCTTTGCTTGAGCTTTTCTCCGCAGGAAGACGGTAAACGTGGACACAAGGACGACAGCGAGCACGCAACCGAGGATGGCGGCAACTATTGTTGCTGTATTTATTCCTGCTCCCCTTGTCCTGTTTGCTGCGGTAATTACCATAAATAATGCAGACGATGAAATTCAACCGCAAGTGATGAGAGCAAAGACGAGTAGACGACTAGCAACAGTTGACAACAAATTGATCTCTCCAAGTTGTCGGTAATTTATTCCTAGAGTACTTCCGAGGATGTTGCTTACAAATTTTATTATTACTATTTTTTGAACATAAACTGGCAGTACGTGCCGTTTATTAGTACCAGTTGCTGGTAGCTTGACTCAGTCGTGAGTATCCATTGGCGTCGTTGTCAGCCGCGACCAGACCAACGACCATGGAAGTCTGCCGCACAGAAATTTAATTATTACTGAGGGTGTGGGGCAGCGTAGAGCGTACCGTCGTTCAGCTGGCCAGGCGCACTCGCCGGAACCGGCGTCGGCGTCGACGGCGGCGCGACCAGGTTCACCACTGGGCTACTGTCGTAGAACGGGTAGACCTCGTACCTAAGGTTGCACCACACCAGATTGAACTGTGCGCCAGTCGTGCCGGTGAACAATGCCGGCATCCTGGCCCTGAGCCCGTCGAGGCACCCCTGGCACGCCGCCGGCGTCTGGTCCGGCGTGCACTGCACCAGCCCGTAGATGTCGTGCACCAGGTCGAAGTCCGTCGTCGTGAACCCGGCGGCGGAGGTCGCCACCCCGGCGGCGTACCTCGACGTCGAGTTGTGCGCCGCCCAGGCGGACAGCGCGCCCATGAGGTCGGCGGCGAGCCTGACGAACCGGCCGGGGTCGCCGGTGATGTTGACCTCCAGGTTGAGCCCGTACTGCGCCGGCGCCGTGGGGTCGTCCGGGCTGGCCAGGAAGTCCTGGTCCGAGAACTGGAGGAGGCAGCGGTCGTAGTAGACGGAAGCGTCCTTGCTGCCCCGGCAGCCGTCGCCGAAGGCGACGCCGGGGACGAGGGCGAGGCAGGACGCGCAGCTGGTGCCGTTGACGTCGCCACGGCAGAGCGCGAGCCCCCACACCTGGTTCGGGGCACCGCCGACGGTGCCGGTCGCGAAACCGACGGTGGAGTTGGAAGCGTCCGCGGTCAGGGACCCGAGGAGCGCGACGACGTTGGAGTGGTAGGTGGAGTTGAGGCCGTATGAGCTGCCGTTGGTGCACATCAAGTTCATGAAGTCGAAGGCGTGGCTCCGGCCGGGGTAGTCAGCAGCTGAGAAGAGAGCTAGGAGGAGGAGGATGACCATGTTGTTCATGCTGGTGGTTGATGGAAGCGGTGCAGCTCACGGTAAGGTGCCCCTCGGCCTGGGCTACACACGGTTTGTCTATCTAGTTGGTAGTATACTCTATGATTTTATATCTGTTTTACAAAGTTTTATGTCACCTATCATGAATTTTTGGAGTTAGAAAAACAAAGTCGTAGCAAGGGTCGTGTCAAGCTCACACCATGACCACCACAGCAGCGAAATACTAACATTGTTTTTATAGACCACTAAGACCAGTATGGAGTGAGTAATTGAGTATAGAAAAAAGAACAGAGACGGTGTCAACAGCAGCAGCAGTGGTGAGTCCCTCTGGAATATGGGGAATGGCACAAACTGTTATGCGGAGTAGTATTACTGAAGAACGATGGCTCATGTGGCTGTCATATTCTCTGAATTGCCCTGCTAAACATTTGTTCTTCTATGCGTTCTCTTCTCCAGTCGGATCTCAGTTCACGAGTTCCGCTGTTTGTACAGCTTGCTTATTATGATGTTCTTCTGAAAATCTGAAGACCTTTTACGATTTTGCATGTTTTACTGAATAAATACTCTTTTATTTAACTGTATAATCGCATTGTTGTTTAGAACTACTGGAAAATATCCTTAACTGACAACATTGTTTCAGCTAATCAAATTCTTTATCATACATCGTTATTGCGGATAAAGGATTCGATCATTTCAAATAACGCAATCTACATCAGTCTCGATTTAGTGTTGACAACATTGCAGACAACAGATTCTTTTACATGCATTGCATACAGCGATCAAACGAAATCTCAAGCGACGCACGTCCTTCGTCTCTTGGGTACCGGCGATGCCACTTCCTCCTTCTTTGTCATTTCCGGCGCGAAGATCTTGGCGAACCATGGCTTCTTAAGCGCGGCGGCTGCCGTCAGGCGCTTGTCGGGATTGCACGTGAGCAGGCCGCTGAGAACCTGGAATCCTTCGTTGGACAGCTTCGTCTCGGGGAACTGCATGCGCAGGAAGTTTTGGCGATGCAAGCACAGTTCCGGCATCACATTGGCGGCGAAGTCTGTCGACGAGAATCACGGCCACGTCGTCTCATCCGGCGCGCCGAGCAAGTCGAAGATGCCGCAGAGCTGGTCTTCGTCGTTGTCGCCGTCGAACAGCCTCCTCCCGCTGATGAGCTCGGCCATGACGCAGCCGAGCGACCAGGTGTCGACGAGCGCGTCGTAGTCCGGCTTCTCGAGCACCATCTCGGGCGCCATGTAGCGCAGGGTGCCTGCGACCTCGTACGGCGGCGGCTCGGCCACCATGTGCACGGCGAGCCCAAAGTCGCAGATCTTGACGAACTTGTGGTCGTTGCTGACGACGATGTTGCCGGGCTTGATGTCGCGGTGGATGATGTGTCTGGCGTGCATCTTCTTGACGCCCGTCAGAAGCTGCCACATGATGGCGCACACCGTCGCCTCGTCGGGCAGCGCGAGCGCCCGGACCCCGGAGGCCCCAGCTTGGAGCTGGAGCAGGATGTCGCCGAGGCTTTGGCCGCCGCACTCCATGACGAGGCTGCTGATGTCCTTGGTGCCCGGGCGGGACGCGATGCCGTGGAAGCCGACGACGAAGGGGTTGTCCCGGCTGCACGCGTCGAGGAAGGCCGCCTCCCGCAGCACCGCCATGGGGCCGCCGAGGACCGGGCTGACGTGCTTGATGGCGACGACTTGGCCTGTGGCGCGGTGGCGCGCCTTGATGACGGCGCCGTAGCTTCCTTCGCCGAGGCAGCACGTCTCCTCATACTGCTCCATGCTGACGAGCCTCCTCTTGACGCCGGCGTGGTCGCCAACGGTGGCGGCGTCTGCGCCCGTCGCCGTCGCCATGGCTGGTGGATGGAAGGGAGTCGGCGACTGGGTGTTTTGCTTGCCCTAGGGAGGGAGGGAGCGATCGCGCGAGGTGGGGTGGGGGGAGAGGCGGCGGAAACAGCAGGCTGCTGTCGGTGTGTAATGCTCGTGTGGGTGTGGCTAAAGGAAATATATAGGGGTGATCTGTGATGCCGAGTTTGGCAAGTCGAGTTCGAGTCGAATCCAGCGAACTGACCAGCAGGTACCTGCCGCGGACGGCGACGCGTACGTACGACGCAAGTCGTCTCCTACCCTACGGGTTCATCCACCGGCTCTCCGCTCTCGGCACCGTGACCGTGCGCGCTGCGGCGGTTAGTCCTCACCAGCCACCGAGCTTTTTTTTTTTCAATACGCACGAGAGCTACGTATCTTTGTATTAAAAAGAAAAACCTGATAGATACACAAGCAAGTCCTAGACGAACCATGCTAAAGAAAAAACAAAGAACAACCTCTCGATCGTCAACGCACGCAACAATCGAGAAACCCACTACAGACAAAAAAAAAACGCCAAAGAAAACTCAAGACCCAAACTCAACTGCGGAAAGAACAATGGTGAAACCTTCAAGAAGGGAAACGACGCTTAGACGCCGTTAACACCGGGCCGACGGCCAAAGCTTTCGCAGAACGGGAGGTTAGGATGGCAACGATAACGCTCTCAACATGGTCACTGCGTCAAAGACGAAGCCGTTATTAGCAGAGCTTTTGCTCGCCCATCCCAGAGCATCCTACCCCGTAGCCAAACAGAACACTGAGCAAGTGAGCAATTTTGGTGAAACCTTGAAGCACTTGGAATAGAGTGGAGCTCCGCCTCCGCAGCACGGCCACAACGACAACAACTCATAGGGAAGCAGCATCAACCCAAAGAACGACAGAGCATCAGCTGGAAAGTTTCGAACTTTTTGTGCCTACTTGTTCGATTGTTCTTGGGCAGTTCAATTGTATCTGCTGTGCAAAAACATAATGTCTGTTTGGGTCTACTTTAGTACTACTTCGTGTGACTTAATTAAAGTGCTTCACAGCTTCTGCTGTGTGACAATCATAGAAGGCTTCTTCCGTGCCATGTACAATACAAGTTTCTCATCTCTAGGAAACTAACTACAGGTACAGGAACAAAGAACAAACATGCATCAAAAATTCAAAATTCATTCTAATCCAAGTTTTTTAATTGTTGCTGGCAAAAATTATCACCCAAGTACATTCAAATCACAATCAGTGAAGGAACACGGTTAATATATCGACAGTCGAATTACATAGATCAACTCCTTCTACAGTTCTACGTACTCAATCTACAGAGTTTCGACGATGAGCTCCTGTAGCGCACGTCTGGACGCCTCGATGTCGCGGCGAGTGAGGAACGGGTGCATCAACAGCTTTGCCACTGTGGCGCGCCGCCCCGGGTCCTTGTGCAGGCACGCCGACACGAACGCGCGCAGCTCCGCCGACGCCTCTGCATCCTCCGGTACGGACGGTGGTTCGCCGTGGCAGATGGCTCGCTTCAGCTGGTCAAGAGACGCCTTCCCTACGTCGGGCAGGACGGCGAACCGGCCCAAGAAGAGCTCCAGAATTGTGACGCCGAGGCCCCAGACGTCGGCGGCCATGGCGCCTTGCGGCCCGGCGCGGGCTCTGGGCGCGAACCGCTCGGGGCTGAAGTAGGCGCTCGTGCCGGAGGCGAGGGAGACCTGGAGACGCTCGCCGGCGCCGCCGTATAGGATCTTGGAGGTGTTGAAGTCGCTGATCTTGATCTCGCCGCGGGAGTTGGCGAGGAGGTTCTCCGGCTTCACGTCGAGGTGCGCGACGCCGCGGGAGTGGAGCTGGGCGAGCCCCATGACGCAGTGCGCGGCCACCTCGGCGAGCGCTGGCTCCGGGATGCCCAGTCCCCCGCGCCGGCACATGATACGGGCAACAGAGCCGGCGTCCATGTACTCGAGCACGTACCCGGGCTCACCGTCGGGCCCACGGACCATGGCGTAGCAGTCGACGACGTGCGGTGACCCGGCGGCGCGCCGGAGCACCGTGGCTTCCTCCTCCACAGAAGGGTCGTCTGCGTCGAACGACATCTTGAGGGCGAACACCGCGCCGGTGCTGCAGTGGCGTGCCTTGCTGACCCTGGCGAAGCCACCGCTGCCAAGGTCGCCGATCCACTCGAAGTCCGACAGCTGCAGCTCTTCTAGTGCCGGTGCCGGCGCCGGCGCCGCCACAGGCGTCGAGGTCCTCATCATCTGGTGCGGAGCGGCACCGACCTGGTGGGGCAGCTTCTGGGGCGCAACCGGGATGACGGAACAAGCCATCGGACAGCGGGCGATGGACGGGTGTGAGGAGGAGGAGGTGGTCGGCCGCACGCCGGCGCCGGTAGCAGATGCAAGAGGTAGAAGATGGCGCGAGAGGCGGAAGAGGGAAGCAGCAAAGGCAGGTGATGATGCGAGTAATGCTCGTGTGGCGGCGGAGGGCAAGACCGCAAGAATTTATAGAGAAGACCCGAGTGGATCCGATCGACAATGCATGTCTGGGAAGTCGAGTTCGAGTCGAGGTCGAAGTAAACATGGCGACGCGTACGTGCGGCGCTGATTGTAGTATATCACAGATCACACTTTCCTTTCCCGCGACTACGAGGCCAACGAACTCAGTCCTGTAAATATTAATTTCCTTTCCCACGGGCCAACGAGCTCAGTCCTCTCAATACTAATCCGATTAATCGGTGCATATTAAGTAAAAAAATCCTAGTGTATTTTTTCCAAAATATGAATTCAAAGTTTTCAATGCACCACGGTATTCAAAATGTTGAATTTTCTTTATCGATGAACAATGTGAATGCCTTTAATATTTTTATATCCAATTATTCAATTATACAACAATAGTTCATCCGATGAAGCTTGGTTTGCATCAAGATTTCACTGATAATTTGCCATCATTTTCACAAAACTATGATCTAGACACATACTGCTAGTCTGATTCAAGCTTGGATACGTTAAACCATGGTCAACCCTTCTTCTTTCAAGGGACACGGCGATCTTGTTTCTTGCTATGACTAGTCTTGTTAACACTATGATCTACTACTGCATACACTAGTAACCTAGTACTATCTAAAAATTGTACCTCTGATTATACCTTCAATCAAGTGTGGAATTGAGGTACCAAACTACCAATTCATGTGTGTCCATGCCAATTCGGCGTTTTGAGTATTCAAGACCGTAACATGCACGTAGTGATAGTGGTGCCCGCATCGCTGCAATCAAAACCTGAATGATAACACGTCAAAATTTCAGTAGGCTCAAGAGTACAAGACATTCCAGAGTTCATCATTAGAACTTGAGAGGTGAAGGTGTACTACACTCTGCATGAGAGATTCTGTAATGCATATACAACATTAATATATACTAGTACTTATTACACAGCAAGCTTCGTTCCTAAAGAACAGGCTAATTATTCATGCATACAACGATCATGCGACGCACATCCTTTGTCTCTTGGCCAATGGCGGTGCCTCGTCCACTTTCTTTGGCACCTGATTCGACGTGTAGATCTTGGCGAACCATGCATGGTTAAGAGCGGCTGCTGCCGTCAGCCGCTTCTCCGGGTTGCACATGAGCAGGCCGCTGAGTACCTCGAATCCATCCTTGGACAGCTTCGACTCCGGGAACTGATCGCGCAGGAGGTTTCCCCGCTGCTGCAAGTCCAGCTCCGGCACCACATCGGTGGCGAACCTCGTGGACGCGAACCACGGCCACGTCTTCTCATCTGGCACGCCGAGCACGTCGAAGATGGCGCAGAGCTGGTGCGTGTCGTCGTCGGCGGCGACGCCCTGGAACAGCTTCCTCCCGTTCACGAGCTCCGCCATGACGCAGCCGAGCGACCAGGTGTCGACGAGCGCGTTGTAGTCCCGCTTCTTGAGCAGCATCTCGGGCGCCATGTAGCAGCGCGTGCCGGCGGACGCGTACGGCGGGCGCGCGGCCTTGTGCATGGCGACGCCGAAGTCACAGATCTTGACGACCCTCCGTTCGTCGCTGAGCAGGATGTTCCCGGGCTTGATGTCGCGGTGGACGATCCGCCTCTCGTGCATCTTCTTGGCGGCCGTCAGCAGCTGCCACATGACGGCGCACACGGTCTTCTCAGGCAGCGGCGGGCTCTCGGGGCGGCGCCGGCGCAGGAGGTCTCTGATGCTCTGGCCGCCGCACTCCATGACGAGGCAGAGCTCGCCGGTGCCCGGGCGGCTGGCGACGCCGAGCAGGCGGACGACGAAAGGGTTGTCCCTGCCGCTGGCCTGCAGGAAGGACGCCTCCCGCAGCACCGCCGCGCGGCCGCCGGGGCCCGGGGCGAGGCGCTTGATGGCGACGGTGCGGCCCGTCTTGCTGTGGCGCGCCATGAAGACGGCGCCGAAGGCTCCCTCGCCGAGGCGGGTGATCTCCTCGAACTCATCCGTGCTGCCGAAGGCGTAGCGCTTCCTCTTGAGGCCGCCGGTCGGTGGTGGTGGCGCGGCGCCGGTGTGGTCGCCGTCGTCGTGGGCGGCCGCTACGACGCACGGCTCCATTGCGAGGGGAGGAGCTAGGGGATGGAGTCGGCGACTCTGTTTCTTGCCCTAGGGTAGGGCAGGGGATGGTCGCGGCGAGTTGGGAAGGGAAGCAGGCGGGTGATGGTGCGAAGAATAGTGCTCGTGTGGCCAAGTACTCCAGCTTATATAGTTGAGTGCGGTGGGAGTCCGACACTCGGAAGCAATGAGGAGAGAGGCACACAGATGCCACCGACTTCCGCAGAGGCAGCATCGGACGGCAGCATGCATAGCATCCGCAGCGGCAGCGGCGCATCAACGGACGGTTAGGCGCAGGCGGTTCGCGGCAAGATCTTAGCGGGCGCGTCAAGGCGCCTCTCTTCTTGGCCACCTCGGTCTTCCTTGCTCAAAATATACAGCCATCCACAGGCCACAGGCCAGCATGAAGAAGAAAACATATATGTGCCCAGTGAGATAAGCCAAAATTTGCTGAAATGCAGCGCCACTGCACCAGGAGATTGGGATTGCTCCGATAATGTGACAGCGTCCGCAGGATGAACTGAAGAAACCAGGCCCATGCGTGTTCAGATCAATGGAGAAGGTGTGCCATGACAGGGACGAAGTGACCTATGTAGTGCAGGGATTATCTCGTCTCACGTTTGATGTTTTCTCTGAAACTGAATACAGTGTTTGTGGAAGAGTAAACTCTGAATATGATGTGAGCTTCTGAATATTGTGAGCATTCAGGAAGACTCTGGATGATGTGTGCTGTCAACGGAAATCATAACTGAGAGTGGATTCATGTGTGCGTGCTTCCGAAATCCGCTTGAAATAAAATTGAAGCATGAGTTGTTGGTTTTCATATTCGTATATAGAAGAATTTGAGATTGTCAAAGATGAAGCCGTTCCTCAATTCCTTCCAGGTACGCCATACGCCCATACCAATACGGCAATACCAGAAGACACGCGCCAACGAGGTCTAGTCCGCACGCACGCACGCACTCCTCCATGTAACGTTTTTTTTTTTTTTTTTTTTGAGGGGACGCAGAGGTAACGAATGAAGCCGCAGTTTGGCAAGGCCCAAGGTGTGTGAAGTCCATGGATGACGATTGACGGGCAGAGCCCAAGTCGTCGCACTCAAGGCAGGAGAGGCCCAACCCACTGACTGGGCTCTTCTCTTGGTTCAGAATTGAGTAGCAGGACATGCCTTCAACTTGTAGCAAAGGACCCACTATTCCTGGTTCGTTGCGCATGTAAGTGCTGCAGTTCTCCGCCCCGTACTAGCAAATGCGTTCATTGAGTAGTGCCCAACCTTGCAATTAGCCAAAGGTTTTTTTTAGGTAGCGTGGATCTCACTGAAATGTTACAGAAATTAGTTCTGTTCCATAGGGAAAACACAGGATTCGAAAAACATAATACGGATGACGATGCCGCGTGTCACAGAATTCGAGTTCTGGAATCAGCTCGCCTGGCCGGTGACAAGCTGCCGCCGATCGAGTGCAGTGCAGAGAAGCGCGCCCGGCACGGGGTCCAATCTGCGACGTGCTGCCGTGGAGCAAAGCGCCATTCCGATTCCAAGTCGAGGGCTTGGCGCCGCAAACTGCAAAGTGATGGCGGGTGCCCAAGCCAGTCAGACGCTGAAGACCATCAGATCTTGGACGGGGAACAAGTCTCTTCCCATTTCCCATTAGAAATTGACGAGAGGAGAAGAGGAGGGGGAGGAAGAGGAATTCCGCGAGCGAGTGGAGCTGAAACTGAAGCTGAAGTGGAAGCTGGGTGCGCGGCTACCTGAAGTGGAGGCGGAACGGCCGTGTGCGCCCGTCCGCCCGGCCGCGGCGCGGCGCTTGTAGGATTCTCGCCAACTCTACGCCGCGCCTAGCGCCCAAAGCGTACTGTAAATGTCGATTAACTTAGCAACTTTCCTTTACCTTTTTTTTTTCTTTCTGCGCCGTTTAAACTAGAGCTCAGATTAGCTAAGCAAGGAAAATGTATCTAGCCAAACATTCTTTAACCCTTTTTTTTAGGAAAATGAGGAAAATTATTGTCAAAGAGTGGACGGGCATTTTCGCTTGTTACTTTACTGATGATTCGGGCTATTTTGAAATTTGGGGAATATGCATGTTAAAGCAGATCGATGATTTAGTTTTGCGATATATATTGACTGGTAGCAATAATTGGACAACCTGTAAGGTGTCAAAGGCAAGCAAAGAGCGAAATGGAAATGTTCTTTTGTTTTTTATAAGCAAAAAAAGGAAACTGAAAACTGTTCTGATGATCCATAAATAAAAAAGAGATTGAGCAGACGCAACTTTTGAAGATCAAAATGGCTAATCAGTCTCTCCTGTTATTCAACTAAGTAGCGGCACTATGTACAGTTCACATGAACACTCTCATGATCTACCAATATCTTCTTCTATCTAGATCAACCAAAGAACGAAGAGCACCTGCTTCTAGCTGAGACCGACCCAAAAAAAAGGAAAGAAAACAAAGAGGAACAACGAGCGCTCGATGGAACGCCGTTGTCGTCGGTCACGAGCTCTCGATGCCGGCGGCCGGCCGGAGCATGTCGTACTTGGCCCAGACGGCGTCGAGCGGGCAGGGCCTCCCGGCATCCAGCCTGTCCCAGGGCTTGCCCTTGCCGCTCCAGTGCAGCAGGCTGACGGCGCCGGCGTGCAGGCCGCGGCAGAGGCCGCGGTAGTTGTCCCCGCCGAGTCCGTGCTGGTTCCACCGGTGGTCGACGGCGGCGATGCGGCCCGCGAAGACGAGCAGGAAGGGCGGCAGCGAGCCCAGCTCGTAGATGCGCAGCCGCTTCTGCAGCTCCATCCACTCCTCGATCTGCGCCGTGTACCCCGCGCGGCGCCACCGCGCGAGGTCCAGCACCATGACGCCCGTGTTGAAGTAGCAGGCGCGGCGGCCGGCGAAGGTGGCGGACAGCGTGGGGGACGCCCAGAACCCCGGCGTGAAGTAGGCGGTGAAGTTGGCGCCGCAGTACTCGGGCGCCGCCACGGCCGCGTCCGGTAGCGGGGTGGCGGCCAGCGCCGCGATGTCGTCGGTGAGCACCACGTCGGAGTCGAGGTACACGACGCGGCGCACGCAGGGCGGCAGCGTGGACGCCAGGTACGACCGCGCGTAGTTGAGCGGGCGGTCCAGCGCGCCGCGGATGGAGGTAGAGATGAGCCCCGCCACGCGGGCCTCGTCCGCGAACGGGTACACGCGGAACGCCAGCGATGGGAACGACGCGCGCACCGTGGCCCGCAGCTCCTCCGCCGTCGTCGCCCCAGACCCAGACCCGGACGCGGAGGCGATGAAGTGGAAGTGGATGGACTCCGGGCACGAGGCGTGGCGTAGCACGGATAGCACGGCCGCCATGGTGCCGCGGAGGTACGACGCGTCCAGCGTCATGGCCACGTGCACCGCCGCGTGCGGCGAGCACGCCGCGTCCGCGTCCGACGGAGGCACCGGCGGCGGGCACTGCGCCGCCGCGGAGTTGGTGAAGTGCGGCGCCTCGCGGTACCTCGGAACGGCGGCGGTGGCCGCGCCGACGACGGCGCAGAGGAGCAGCAGGAGCAGAGGAGAAGGCGACATCTCGGTGATGTGTTTGGCTGTTTGCCTGCTGGTCCGTATGAGCGCGGCGAACCCCGTGTTTAAATACGGGCAGGCGAGAAGGCGCGTGTCAAACTTGGGTCAAAGGCTTGCGGGGGGGCTATGACTGACTGGCAAAGCGTGTTTGAATGCGATTTCTGAGTTGAGCGTGTCAAGGGCAAAAGAACGCGATGTGATTAACTCGTGGTTAATTATTTTATTAGTAATCTTTCCAAAGTCACAGCTACTTTGCGTGTGGTGTGTGACGGTGAGGTTTGTCGACTTTAGGCACGTATACTGCTACACGTTAGCAGCTTTATAGGTGTTATAGCATCATATTCATATATAGGAATTATTTTGATGATTTTTAAATGAATTATTTTGGTAATCTACACTATAAAAGAGCGAGTTTTCTAAAAATCTTTTTTACTCAGAAAGACATAGGTATACCCCTCACGCTGGCCCACTGCGCAGTTTGAAAAAGGTTGAAAAGGGATGAAAAATCCAAAAACCCATAGATGCAAAATGTTTCATTTACTTTCTCTTTTTATTTTTCACCTCATTTTATACTCGTACCCACATGTTACTTTCCTTCTCTTGGTTTTAATAAGAAAGGAATGACATCAATCAATCAGATCTCTTTCCTTTAATTCTATTTTTTTTCTCTTTTCTATTGCCTCCTTCATCATCTCACAACACGTGCGTGTTGCACGTATATCTATACTAGTGTTAAGAAAAGAGAAAGGTGAGAAAATGGTATAGGTTCCACAACATGTACACCTTAATCCTCATTGTACGGGTTGTTGCTTTGCATTTGCAACTCATGGTTTTTTTTTTCTATCTATGTGCAAAAATTAAGAAACTATACAATTGCTATAAAACAACCTAAAATACAACTAATTCTATAAGACAGCTGTACCTTTCTTCATAGAAGTTATTATTCTTTTTTGAGAAACAGTACAAACGCAGACGCTCACTTATAACGCACACTCTATCCCTATGAGCACCTACGAAAGACTGGGCTAGCAGATTTTGAGATTGACGAAGTTACCACAGGCGCCTCGCTGTCAACGGAAACGTTGCCTATCACTAAATGAACAAAACCGTTAAATCCTGGAATAATTCGCTCCCAGCGAGGGTCGAATCCAAAGCCTCAGGTGCCGCTAAGCTGCTGCAAGCACTAGGCTCGTCTGGATCATTTGGGTGTCTAGAAACGAATTCACAGTCAATAGCCTTAATCCCTCTTTAGTTTCAGGTTCTTTTACATTTAGGAAAGAATTTGCCATGGCTATCCATAGGGTAAGATGTGATAACCTTGTATAATTTTTCTTTTAATAAATCCCAGACCAGTAGAGGCTATGTCTCTCCGGCCTGTTTCATAAAAAAAAAATTGTCTCAAATAGCAATGCATTAGACCATCTACTAGACAACACTAATGCACTTGCTTTAGGCATTGCCAGAGTGTGAAAATAATTGCAAGCGTATTAATTAAAGTGAATCTTAGATTGTGCCTTTTTTAACTTTTTTGTGGACAGTGATATTGTTAATATAATTAAGTACTTCCACTTGTTTATCGCATGGGGTCTTTTTGTTTTGTCATTCTGCCGAGGTAAATATATCCGTGTAGCTAGGGTGGGCAGTTCACTTTATCCAAGGAGATTGTGAAGATATGCGAGAAAATGATTGATAGTATTGTCACTGCTTTCGTTTGATGATTTCAGTTGGGTATCAAAATCATCGTCTAAAAAGCTTTTGCTCAGCAGGTTGGGATAAATATAGTGGACGATCCATGATAGTATATCCATTAAGATTGTGCGGCCCTCGTTGGGTGACCAATCAGCGTACCAATTTATTTATTTATTTTGATGTGGGATACATGTTAATAATTAGTGTCGTGAGCCAGTGCCTTAATCCAAGTTGTTAGTGTGGCAGAAACCGTGGTTTATTTACTTTTTTCTTTATCGCAGATTGCTAGTGAAACCATAGACATAACAAGACATCAAACCTAGACACATCAGATTAAAATAATCCCCACTCAGCTCTCAACCAAGATTTGTGGTTATGTTTTGAATAGGAAAATGTCCATTGAAGCTCTTTTATTAACCCTGGACTCAAACCATCTAGCACGAACAATTACGGAGTAACATTGTTTACTTTCACCTAAGGTTTCCATATAACCCCCAAGTTCTAAGATTGATGTGGCAGATGGATTTATAATAAGAAAAAAAACTCAAACACCCAAAAATACTTAGAAAACACCTTTTTTATGTTTAGAAAGTATTTAATTTGAAGTTTCTAGAATTTGTACATCTTTAGTTTGTCTGTAGGACTCCTTGTGTTGCAAAATATTCCCAACTTGTCATTTTCCTTTTCTTGGAGGTGTTTGAGTTTTTTTTTTTTTTTTACGTAAAGGGAGAAACCACCTAACATACAAACCTTAGCTCGTAGGCCACTTGAAAACAATCAAAACCCAGACTAGAAGTTAAAACTGAACGTTTTTAATAGTTCAGTGCTGAATTTAGACGGTCTAGAAGTTGGAGGTCTAACAAAATGACACCACAGGCACAAACTTCTTTTTTTTAAAAAAAAAAATCTTCGCGCGCGGGTCACCGCTGATTTCTCTGAAGTACCAACATGCATCAATGCACGTGATGCCCACTCCGCTGAAATTGCTCACAGCACTCACTCATTCAAGCCCCTGAACTTTAAATTGGCATCGATCTCGTTTTGTCGGTGAGGGATATGATATGATAATCTGTTCGTTTCTTCACTGCATTTGCGTGAAGCATGTGGGCTTGTGGGCCCTCCCAAGAACGAGACACGTGGTAGCACCTGGCCCGACGCGGCATCTAGTCTAGCTCCAGCAATCCAGCTCGGCAGGCAGCTCGGTGCTCCGCGAACGCACGCACGCGTGAGGTGAGATGCGATCGCAGGCGTGGAGCACCGAGGCAGCAGAGGCTGCTGCACTGGTGCCTGGTGCAGCGCGGCGGCGGCAGCTTCTGCGACTGCGAGCGAGACATTTTTTGAGTTCCACGCGCGAGGCGAATCGACCGACAATGGAGTGGCGATCTCAAGATCCGCTTCGGATCGGGAGGGGCGGCGCTCGCGGCGTTTCCGATGCCGCCGGCGACAGCGAGTGCGCCGCCCCAAAATTTCCGTATGCTGCTACTGTACTGTACTCTTAATCTACTGTCCCTCCTGCGCAAATTGGCAAGGAGGATGGAATTGGATGGCGAGTGTCTCGGCGTGCACACTTCTTTCTTCTTCTTCTTGTAGGGCAAAGGGCCGGGGACTTAACAGAGTTTAAGCCCCGCCTCACCAATGTGTCAATGTTTATGCTGTCCATTTGCATCTGATTGATGTGCGAGCTAGTCGTCGTTGACGGAATACACGGGATGGCAGCTGTAGCAGCTCCCTTGGAAATGGAAAAACTCTACAGTCCTCAGATCTCTGGGAAATGATACCTAGGATTACTAAACGGGCACAAGTGCAGCTGCATTTTCACGTGTAGGACACAGTACGGCCTGCGTGTGGTAGCTACGAAGGGTCAATGTACCTGTTACCTGCAGCAAGTCAATTTGTAGCTCGATCTGCTGCCCATTATTTCGCCTTTAAAAAGAATTAGAAATTGAAAGGGTAAAAAAAATGCTTAAAGCTGAAGATCTGCTTATCAGCAGTAAAGAATATGTCGAACAGGTCAAAGTCTGCTGCAGTATAATGTATCGTGGGGATCTATGGCCGATCAGAGTACCTAACACGGACCTTTTAAGTTTTTAAGTAATCGATCGAGGCGTCCTCCCAGGTTTCGAGCCTCCACCGATCCCTTGGTACGTCGGAAATGTGAGCTGCATTGTGTACTTTACTTGTGAGAGCGTGCTGCGTCAACTAAAGAATCTGCCGCGGCACCTGTGATCATCTGACCTGCGATTATTCACGTTCGATTCGTGTTCTTTTCTGACAATTTCCGATTCGTGCAAGATTTATAGTTTTGTGCGCAGAAAGAAATGTTATTTTGGAAAGGCAAAGCACGCACTGAATGAATGGCTCCACCAGCTTTCGGAGGAGGAAGAAGAAAAATTGACCGCATTCCACACTCAGCTCCTTACGTGTTATTGTTGTTTGATCTACTTGCATTGCAATGCCCTTGGGTTTTTTTTTTGACTGTCAATGGAGAGGGTGGGATGCAAATTGTAATGCTCTTAGTACTTTGGTTGAAGGTGAAGAACAACAGCTTAGCAAGCAGCGGCCGAGAACCGGCGAGTCGGCCCGGCCGTCGGCGACCCGGATTGCGGCAGGCGGCGACCTGATGCTGGGCTTTGGTAGATACTAGTACTAGATACGATTTCCATGTGCTTTGTTTGATCACAAACTAAACCGTGGAAATGCATGCCAAGTAGGCAAGCCCCACTCCCGCAGGCCGCGCGCACGTACGCAGCCCTCGCCGAAACTCGCATTGCACGCGACCGGCTGACTGACTGACCATGGGCAAGTCCAACTCCAACGAGACTTTTGACGAGAGATTGTAGGCCAGCAGGCAGCAGCCATGGTTCAGTACTTTGCAAACCCCCCGCCGCGGCCACCGCCACCGCCACCACATCGACAGACACCCATTTCTCAAAACACTGTTTTGCACTGTTTGACATAAATGTTACACTGTAGTTAGAAAAAGAGATATTTGAAATAGTGATAGAAAATGTGATTTGAGGAGTGTTATTGGAGATAGGCTTTAACAGTGGTAGTAGGTGGCAGTCTCCATGGACGGAGTACTGTCAAGCTGGCAGACCGACGCTGCAGCGGGGCGGGTACTGCAGCACCAGGCGCCAGCGCGGCATCTTCAGCCTACGGCGATCGACGACCGTGCAGGCGGAAGCGGTGGCGGCTCCACTAATCATTTGCCCACCCCACTTCCCTCCCTGAAGCTTCTTCACCGTACCTCCCTCCGATCCGCCGCGACCTGCCGAGCGAGATCCAATCCCAATCCCTATCCCCATCCGTTCCGCCGCCGCGACAGGCCGTCTGCCCCGCTTTTCTCGACAGCTTCGCTGTCCAAAGTGCAAACACGCCGGGGCTTTTCTCCACGGAAAAGGCGCGCGGTCCATCGGTCCGGCAGCTCGCCACAGCGCGTCTTGTCGGGTTGACGCTGACGCCCTGGTTCTTCAGTGCTCTGCGATCACACTGTTCCGTACTAGTAATATGTGGATAGCGCACAGCTACATACTCCTTCCGTCAATTTTAGTTTTTACAAGGCAGGATTTTTAAAACCTAAGCAGGTTTATATACAGACAGTATCAATAGTTAGAGCTATATAGTGTATGGACGACCACTCTGGAGTCTTCAACTTGTTACACAGGATGCTACTTATGTTAGATCCATAAACTCCCAAATCGTACCGATGACATTGGTGCATCAATTAAACAAGCTGAAGTTGCCATTTGTATGATTTAAGAGTTTATGGACCAAAGCGATATCATTTTACAAGTTTAAGGACACACATCTTACTAATTGTAATTGGAGGCTCCTTTTGTTAACTCTCACCAAACTCGCTAACACAAAAAATTAAAAAATCTCATAAAAATCAGAAACATTCGGCCGTCCATCATGTAGCTCTAATAATAATATCCACTAGATCTATTATATTTTCTAAAAAGTTACCCACTATGCCATTATGAAAGATGAGATAAAATAACTCCCTAAATTTATATAAAAATTACCCTCATGCCATTACGAAAGTTGAATAAAATAACCCCCTAAATTTATATAAAAATTACCCACCATTCCGTTATGAAAGATGGATAAAATAACCCTTTAATTTTATATAACAATTACCCCACCATACCATTATGAATTTGAATGAAAATAACCCCTAAATTAGCATAAAAATTACCCACCATGCCATTATAAAATATGAATTGAATTACCCCTAATTTCGCATATAAATTACTCACCATGTCATTGTAAAAAATAAATTAAAATTTAAAATAAGTCCTAAATATGCATATAAATTACTCAATATGCCATCATGAAATATAAATTAAAATAATTCCTAAATTTGCATGTAAAACTCACAATGCCGTTAGAAAAGATGAATAATCACCTCTAATATTACTAATGATTAAAACTCAACCGTGCGAGAGGGTTGATGAACTAGTCTATCTCTAATATTTATGGCAATTTATGAATATATTCATCATGCCATATATTTTTATATGTCTTGAACGTTGATGTCTTTTTCCTATAAATTTGGATAAGTTTAGAAAGTTTAGCTTACGATAAAAATAGGTTTTTACCATTTTCCGTCCCCACAACGAAGGTCAGCGCAACTGGCTGAGTACTTCTTCGAGCCTCCGGTGGTTCACTGTCGCGCCCCCGTTCTCGATGGCCACTGTCCATCCCGTTTTGGATCCTGGACCATCGCCCAATTGCAATTGCATTGCTGTTCTCGTCCAATGGATGGGCACACAAGCTGAAGACAACACCACATGCCTCATCGCTTTCTCTGCACATTCCACAGTGGCCACGAGCTGAAGCGCAGCTTCATGCACTTCTAAGTTCTAACTATATATGCAAAGTCAAGCTGCCGAGTGCAGTACGGTTGCACTAAGCACCATCGCAGCGTACATCAAGTCAAACCCATGGCTAAAGCCTAAAGCATCAACAATGTCGATCCAGATTTCGGAGATCGCTGATTACGGCCCTACGCTGAAAAGCATATTGTTTCTAGATCCATGGGACCGCAGCCTGATTTTTTTTTTTTTGCTGAATTGGCAGTAGGGCCCGGTGTAAATTTCTAGGACTCCTTGGTAAGGCTCCCGTTTCTGAACTGATGCCTACTTGCCAAGTATATCCTGTAACCAAAGTTTACCAGGAACCACCCGTACTTTCTTCACTGAGAATGAAAACCACAGTTGCAGCTTCCAAGTGATTATGAATCTTCTGATCAGGACAGGGTCATAGTTTTCTACCACACAGATCTTGCTTTCGTGTTTCAGCTCTTTCAAGGCGTTGTATGTTTCATGCACCGTTCAGTTTGCGTTTTGAACAAAGGGCCGAAAATCTCGACCTCTACCTTGTTGAGTAGTAGACCAATGCTCCTTCTATACTGAAGGCTGTACGGTTTCGTGATCAACGTAATTGCAGCCTTGCCGTCAAATCTGGACATCCAGTGTAAATCTTCAGACTCCAGATCAGCAACAGTCACTCAAGGCTCTTGAAACACAGAAACAGCAAGAGCAAACTCAGCTTACCTGTTTACTATGAATGAACAGTTGATCACTGAAACTCTGGGAAAGGGTATCACTGTCTGCTTGTTACCATCACAATCTCCCCTGCCACGATAGGAGTAGGTCCTGCATCCCTCAGGTAAATACGCGTAAGTTGGTATGTTTCGGGACCACACGAAAACACTTTCTTAGAGCATCTCCAACAACTCGCAAGAGCACAGATGAAAAAACCTCCTCCAACAGATCCCAAACACTTCTCCCAATCGCCCAAAAAAAAAAAAACCCCTCCGCGAACATATTTCCGCCGGCGATACCCTGCCCCAATCCGTGGTATTTTCCCTCCCGCGTACTGAAGGGCCTTGGCGCCAATCCTCCCATCCGGCCGCCGTCTCCGCGATTCGTCGGAGCATGCCATCATCTCCTACTTGCCTCAAGCCCAGGCCTCGTGTATGGCATCGGCCGTCGGCGCCTCCAGTCCCATGACCCCCATCCGATGCACCCCGCGCAGGCCGTTATCTCCGCCGTCCGCACACCGGCCTCGGCAGGCTCCATCGGTGGGAACTTCGTGGGTGGAATACCATGCCTATACAATGTATCAGTTTGCTATGCTATAGTGCCTCATCGTGAATCTTGCAGGGAAACAATGCAGAAACAGACTACTCTCGTTTGTTGTGTTTAGCATTGTTAATTCATTTGATTGTATCATGGCAAATTCAGGGAACTGTTTCAGTTTGCTGATATGAACTATTATATGTTAGTGCAAGCAAGACATACAGTGGTTTTGGCTGCACTTTTTTTTTAGAGATGTCAAAATGAAGCTTCTTTTGATGTTTTGAATATTTGGACTAAGAGTTTGTTGCCCAGAGCATGGCTGAATGGATGATGCACTATGTGCAGCACCTTCCTTGCCTGTACATGGCCAGCACTACATTGGAGATCTTGACGGGTGACGGAAGGACAAATTACTCAGCACTCAGCAGCGTCCAGCACTAGCAGACTGACAGTCTCCCGGCGACGACCCGTCGTCCAGCCTAAAAAAGGGCGGGGCTCCTATCCGCCGGTGCCGGCACCAACGCCGAAGGAAAAATGGTGAGACAAGCGGCACAAAGAGAAAGTCGATTAATTTGGGGGGAGAAAAAAAGGAGCTATTGGAGGGTGGGCATTTTTCTGGTCCCAAAAACTTTTGAGGAGGTCCCAATGTGAAAGTATTGGGAGCTAAAATATTAGGAGCTGTTAGAGATGCTCTTAACTCTTATGTATTATATGTCCTGCGCTATCCATGGCTAAATATTACAGATGCAAGTGGGAGATGACTTCCCAACAATTGCGCATCATGCTCACCACCAAAAGGCTAAACAGTAATAATCACACCAGGTTCCTACTAATAAATACAGTACTATATAAGGTGCTGTAAAACGCAGACACTTATCTCTAAATACATATTCTATGGACACTTCATAAACACACACGAATAACTTACGCAACATTCAGCACCAAGCAATGGCTATGGTACAGACCCAGCACTGAAATATTCTGGCAATAGCAATACTCAAATCCAATATGCCATTAGTGTCAATGTCGACGACTTTGAAATGCCAGGAGGCTTGCATCCCCCAGATTCCAACTATGACGAGCAGGGCCACCAGGTAGAAGTTGCCAACAGCTTTAAAACGCAAGAAGGCTTGCAATCACAAGAACTCCAACCATGATGAGCAGGGCCTTCAGGTAGATGTCTGCCTGCTGCTGCTGTCCCAATGGGGCTTGGCGGTGGACACCGTGGCCGGCATGTCCCATATGCCCGCCATGGAAGCCATGGCCATGTCCATACCCATAGTGGAACCCAGTAGGTGGCGCATATGCAGTGGCATCTGGGAACCCATGAACTTGGAAGCTAAGCATAGGGAATAGCCCCCCGAAAGCAGCCGAGAATGCATAATTCCCCCACCGTGCATTCGCCATAGGAACTGCGCCCATGAACCATGGATTCGCATTGGCATTGGCATTGGCATTGGCATTGGCAAAGTTGTTATTAGCATCAGCCTGTGGGGCTGTGGCAGGCCTCTGGCCAGTCGGGCGGTGGGGGATCTCACCCTCGGGCATGTTCTTTGACCTTGGGTCGACACGGTCCTTGCCACGTCCATAGAGGGGCACAAGCTTGTCCTCCTCCACAAGGGCCTTGCACACTGGGCACTCCTGCGAGTGTGCATGGACGTGCAGCCACCGGTAAAGGCACGGCCAGCAGAAGAGGTGTCCACAAAGAGTCACTATTGGCTCCTGAGGCAGCTCAAAGCATATGTTGCATTCAAAGCTGCCTCCAGCTGCGTCTCCGCTGCTGCCAGCGCTCGTTGATTCGCCGACATTGGCTGACATCTTGCAGTTTGTTGGGGGTGAACCAAGCTGCAACTGGCAAAGATTTCACAATCACCAACACTGCGAGAAATAAAAATGGCTGAAGCTACAACCAACTTCAAACAAATAAGAAATTATATAACCACAAGTGGCATCCTATTGTTCTATTCAGCATAATGAAAGCAGCCAAAAGAGTCAATGGGCAGGGAATCAGGCCCTAAACTGAAACGTACAGTATAACAGCAAGAAAGATTCCCCAATTACTTCTGATAAAGACGACAAATCTTGAGCAGAGAGTCCCCAAAAAACATTTCAGAATTTCACTTCTGCAGGGAGATTATTAATCTAGACGTGCAACCTGAAGGTTTCACGATGAAATTATAGGCATCTGATATCCTAAACCATTTTTATCGGCAGAAACAAGCCATGTAGATTACTAGATTAGTTTCATACAAAAGAATCCCGACAATTCAAAGGGGAAAAAAAATATAACTCCCACGAGATCTGTTTGAAGCTTCACACCAAACTCTAGAATAGCATGGGTACCAGCAGAGGGCAACCGAGCCCATCGAGACCGCTGCCCGGACCAAAAATCGTTCACCTTCAGGAGAAGATTCCCCGAAGGAAATCTCCAAATTCCTCTAATCCTCTCTCCGACATCACTGACCCGCGCCCATAGATCAAACCATCAAACAAATCACCACCCCCATGCTGTACCCAGCCTAGAATCGCTAATAACCGCCGGCCCCCAAATCGAGCGCCAGACCTAGCGCAAAAACCCACCGAACGAATCAGGGCCACGAACACCACATCCGTAAATCAACATCGCCGCAATCTAAGCCCTGCATCACCGTAGAATTCGACGAGGAATCCAGGCGGGGGGTACCTGCGAGCGGGGGGCGGAGCCGCGAGCGAGCTGGCGCGGAGAGGCCGGCCGAGAGGAAAGGGACGACGCGGAAATACTCGACTCGACGGCCCGCGACCGACCGACGGGGACGACGAGGCGAGGCGAATAACTACTCGACGCGGTGGTGGCTGATGACCTGGACCCGCGGCCGCGGGCAGCATAAAATTAGGGGAGTGGCGCGGGGCCCACAAGGAAGTTTCTAGAAGCTGATGCGCTTTCGCGGCGGGTTGCGCTGCGCACTTGCGCTGCAGTGCTGATTGTGACCCAGGGGCCGTCTTCCGTGAAGGGATACGGAAACTTCGTAGCAGTTTCTGGGCCGGCCTGTTTGGATTGAATCTTGTACATCCACCTATACTCATTATTCTCCCCTCAAAAAAAAAAAAAAAACATATACCCATTATTCACAATAATCTTATAATCTTTTTTTTGCCATCATGAAAATATCATAAAGTACTTCTATGCGTGTTTCTGGATTACCCACTTCTACTAACACTAATATACCTATATTTCCTCGGTCTTGAAATATAATGGGTTGTGAATTTATCCCAAGTCAAATAATCCTAACTTGAACTAAGTCTGTAGAAAACAATAAAAATATTATGATATTAAATGAGCATGACCATATATTTGTGGTCTACTTATTTGATGTGATGTATGCCAATATTTTTCTATAAAGTTAATCAAACTTTTAAAAGATGACTTAGGACAAACTTATGATCCTATGTATTATCAGATGGAGCGAGTGTGCATTAAGTGATGTGATAATGATTCCATGTTAAACACATAGCTCAAATATTATAACTAATTAGATGTTAATCAGACAGCTATGAACGAGGATAAAAAAGCATATAGTAACTGGTAACTAAAGTCGCAGAACTTGTAGATGAAAGAAGATTACAAGATATCTACATGACTATGGGTTAGAATATAAACAAATGAAAAAGGGCACAAAAGGAATTTGATTAATTGTCCGCCCTAAATTATTCCATGGATTTCTTATATAGTGTCTCTTAGGGCCTGTTTGGTAGAGCTCTGCTCCTAGATTTTTTGGCTCTGGGAGCTGATTCACTGGTGGAGTGATTCCATGTGATTCTCTGATGGGAGTGAATTTGTCTGCTGAAAACCGTTTGGCAAACTGCGTGTGAAGTGATTCCAGAGGGTTGGAGAACGGGGAGCAGGTGGGAGCAGCTTTTTTCAGCTCCCTGGTTGTAGTATAAAATGGAGGAGTGATTCCCTCTGATTCACTTGAGAATCGATTCTGCTTTTCACCGTTTGGCTGCGCTCATTGGATTCACTCCACTGAATCTGGGAGTGGAGCTCTGCCAAACGGCCCCTTAATTAAAGCATGAAAATGTTGTGCTGACAAACTTGTTGGTTGTAATTGAGAGAAACAATAAAGCATCAGTATGTGAAGTGTGAAGAAAACAGTAGAAAAACAGAATGTTACAATCCAAAATGACAAGAAAACAACATTCCCGTTTTCTTGTGAGAACTATCCCATCTTGAGGAAACTCTCTATCACCTTGCCTCGTTGTTCTGAGAGGATCTTGGCTAATTGCTGCGAAGTGCACCTCTCTCGTATCAGCCTTGTGCATCCAAATCTACTGGAACACAGACATGGATGACAAGAATCTTTTGGGCTCATACTCTCCTACCAACTCCCGGAAGAGAGCGTGCCCCAGGAGAATCGAATCGAGAAGCAGCTATGACAGATTCCCGTGTGCCTCTCATTTCCACGAGATCACATCAGCATCCTGAATGGATTAAGCACTCAATGGAAGGATTGAGAATGAGGGAGAAGCACTCATTCCTATTTCATTGCTGATGCTTGTTTTTTTTGGGAGAGGGAGCTGCTGGCTCTCTCTCTACCTATCTTCTCCCCTTTTATGAAGAACCCATGGAAGAAATCCTTTTCTATTTTGAAGTTAGCGAGGACATAAAACTTGTTCGGGAGATAGTAGCCTAGTAGGTAGGTGCCCATCAACATGAGGAATTGCCCCCTTATAAAAAAAAGAAAACATGAGGAATTGCCGTGCATTCAGCCCTGCCAAGTAGGTTAAGGTGGACGATGCGTGAAAGTATATGTAGGTCTATGTCCACGCAGAGATTAGGATTAATTAGTCTAGCAGTTTGGTAAGAGATGTGCTGAAAGGTTTTATTTTTTAAACATCACATCTAATCAAAATTGCTTCTACTTTTTCTACTTTTCTTTAACACAATACGCATATAGTACTATGCAATTTTTATATGGTTAGGTGCATTTCACTTATCAATTACTCACACGCGTTTTTCATATGTTCACCACTTTTTCCTCACACTGTACCTCCATGCATGTTCAGCATGTATTTAATTGGGTGTGTGCGGTCCCTTTAGTTTGAGGTATGGCAGCACATTTATTTTCGTTATACGACTCTGATATGATCATATCTTACTACTACTAAGCATAGATGTACGCGCAATATGAAATAATCAAATAGATGAAAGGAAAAAATTAAAATTAAAAAAAGAAGTCCTGATTGATTAGCATCATTACTTTCTCATTAAAACTAAGAGAAGGAAAGTAATACGTGGGTATGTGTATAAAATGAGGTGAGAAATAAAGAGAGAAAGTTGATGAAACATTTTGTATCTATGGGTTTTGGCCCTTTCCACTCCTTTCCAATCTTTTCCAAACTGCGTAGTGGGGTCATCGTGAGAGTTATACCTATCCTTTTATAGGTAAAAAAGATTTTTAGAAAACTCGTTCTTTATAGTGTAGATTATTAGACCTAGATCATTAGACTGTGTATATAGACATGCATTATATATAGACCATGAAGTTTAAAATATGGACAATGTCATAGGCACTCTAGCGACATCAGCCTTACTAATTGGAGGCTCTAAAGAAAACACAATTTATGAATTATTACAATATTTGTTAGGATAAACGATAAATCCTAAAAATATTATTGAAATCCTAAAAACGTCTCTTCATTGATATCCTAATCTATGGAGAAATTCGCCTCCAAGAATAATGTTAACAGAAAAGCTGAATTCATGCAATTAGGCTGAAGCAGCGTACCATGCCGGATCACCTGTGTTTTGCTCAACCTCCAGTCCTTATCCTGTGCGTCCATATTAATTAGGCTTCGTCGCTGGGAAGCTAATTAAGCTGACTGGAGAAGTCATAGACACGATCAAAGGAACGGTGCGCCTACTAGTTTGCTTCAGCCAAGAGCGTGGATAGATCCTGAGACGCCTCTCATTCCTCATGTGCAAGTTCAATTAGGTTCCTAATAAAGGGGGATGTGCACTCATGAATATTTGGACATGCACTGAAACGAGAATTTGCGAGCTCCGATCAAGGATTGGATTCTAGTTGTGCGAAAATATGGAAAACCAGAAGTAGTGTAAAAGGTGAGGATGGGAGTAGGGATGAAAACGGACGGGAAAAATACCGTCTCATCCCATGCCATATTCCCGTTTTTTCTCGTCCGTTTTCGTATTTTCGGAAAAAACGGTAACGGGACGGAAACGGGATGGCAGTGAACGGGAATGGAAACGGAAATGATTAGGGGTGTTTTCCGCCCGTATTTGCGGTATCCCGTTTTTTATCAGGATATTTTCGTTTTCATCCCGATTGGCATTTTTCCGGAAAAGAAATGGAGTTGCTTTGTGTGGATGGTGGATTTTTTTCGAGGCTCTGTGTTGGTTGTTGAGAACTTGAAATGCATTGATTATGGATTCATTTTAAATATGTACTTAATAGTTGTGTAATGCTTATTGATTGTTATTTGTATGGGAAGTGCCTATCGGATCATATTATGTATGGGATATTGACATATTGTATTGTATATTTGGATATCCCGGCTAAATTCCTGTTACCGTCCGTGTTGACCGTATATCCGTCCGTATTTTATCGTTTCCGTATAACCGTATATACCGCAACCGTTTCCGTTCCTAGCCTTCCCGTTCCCCTCCCGTTACTGGTAAAAAAATATGGAAACGGAAACGGGAAAGGGTGTTTCCCGACCGTTCCCGTCTGTTTTCATCCCCAGATGGGAGTCATCCCTAGCTCACGCACGCCACTTCATTATCTCCCGGTTCTCATGAGATCTTGCTTATAAAAGGTTTGCTCTCGGGCTCTTGCCCGTGGGGTAGTAGGACTGTACTAGGGGAGTGCCCTTGCACTGACAATGTTTGTAAGCTATATATAGGTCTTTCTGATTATGCGATAAATCTATCTCATTACATATGAGAGCATCAGACATATGTTGCTATTTTGGTTATTTGATTTGCATTATCAAAACACATATTATTCAATATATTGTCCCATGTCATTATATAGCACGGGCGTTACCCTAGTGCAAAAAAGGAAACGAGGCACACCCCACACAAGTGTATACAACATCTATATTTCTGTATCAGCTTATTACAAATGCTGAGCAAGCAAAATTGACAAGGGAACCTGGTCAGCGAGCCCCACAAGTTGTGTTGGACTACGTATATATGTTTTTACTATTAAACCGGTGAAAAAACAGTCCCTGTTTTTCTCTCTATTTGGAAAAAGTTCGTTCTTGCGAAACTACAATGGCAGGAAAGAAAATATTTCCAAATTTAATCACAGCGTCAACGTGTCATGGAATTCGAACTGTCAACTGTGGTGGGTGCGTGTTCGTTCATGGTGCAGGCGATGATGGGCCTGAGACCGCCTGACGCTGATGAACCTGCTGTTGCTCATTACATGATGGCTGATGCTGGGAATGGTACTGCCATTCAGGCGACACGCCGCCGAGAAGTGCACCTTCACACCTGATTGGCTGTGATCGGCAGCCATTGCTGCAGCTGCTGCTTGAACACTTCCAAGTCCTAGACCACTGTAGCATTACTGTACCTATTGAGAAGCAGCAGCCAAACCTATATTTACCAATCGGGGCTAAACACTCCCGTTGACCTCGGCTGTCACTGCATGCGACAGTATGCAATTGCATATGTAATTTTAGCTGGCTAGCCAATAGCAAGGAGGTGGAGGTACATGAGTTGCCGATGCCTCTTATTCCCATGTTCAGCAATGAGGACTAAGGTTTTTCCCCCTTCCAAAAAGCAGTCAAGTTGATTGGAGACTCAAGCATGAGTGAGTGCTATCGCTTTCTTATTCCCCTGTCTCACATCACACATCCCTCGGGTGGCTCTTGGAGCAGCTGTTCTCTCGACCATCTACTTATATTACAGAAAGCTCAATGTTCTGAAGGCGCAACACGTAGTAATTGACAGGTCCAGTAATGGTAGCTGGAAACCTCAATAAAACTATGCAATCAAGAACATTCAAAGTGTTGGTACTAGAGTAGCTTGTGCTGATTCAGTGACATGGGATAATTATTCTCTGAGGGAGAGGGAGGGAAACTGAGAAGTGCTAGCTGTTCTGCAAGAGATAGTCATGCCTCGTGGTCACAAACTCAACCGTCCACGGTCTGATCTCTGGACATCCAGACCGCGTAGTGCTCAGTATGGTGCTCGACATATCTTGATTTGGAGGCTTGGACTGGACGATTAGACAGCCTCCATTGCTGCAGCTATCGGTCTGAGCTAATTAACAGACGCCGACGGCGACCGCGGGAGAAAGCTAGCATTAGCAACATGTTAAACAGCAACAGGACCTTGTCTTGTTGTTCACAGAAGACAATTATCTTGGCTAATTGCTGCGAAATGCGCCTCTCCCGGATCAACTGCCGGAAGAGAGTGTCGCCCAGCAGAGCCAAAATTGAGAAGGCCACGACAAATTCCTGTATGCCTCTCATTCCCACGAGATCACACCAGCATCCTGAAACTAGACACGCATCGGTGATGGATTAAGCACTCAATGGAAGGATCGGAAATGAGAGTCAAGCATTCATTCCTATTTATTTTCTGCTTCCTTCATGTTCATTTGCTCGGTGTTTGGTTCTAGGGACTTTGTAGAATCCCTAGATGTATTTCGACATGTGTATAGCTTCGCTCCGTTTTGTATAAAAGCAGTGGAAGTAATAAGCCAACAAGAACCGATAAGCTACCACACCCTCGGCTCCACGAATCGAACACCCTGTAACTCTGTAGGTTGTACAATTTTCGTATACCTACTGTTTAGCATTGCCGATTAAAATTGGGACTGAGGGGTTGCTTGGTTTGGTGCCAAAATTGGCCATGCTAAAAAACCACTTTTGAATAAAACCAAAAAGCTCTGAAGGCTGTAAATCAAGATGTGCAATCGCAGCACTTCTGCTGCATGTCCAGTTTGATACACTAGTCAATCAACCCGTGCGAAAAGCACGGGTTAGAGTCTTAAATATTTTATGCGTAACCGTACAACATATATAGATCTATTTTTATACTTAGATTTTTATAATAACAAATCTTACTACTTTATATGTATGCTTAATTGATTTAGATAATCTTTGATCGATTGCAAAAATAGGTGATTTTAATATAATTTTGAGGGGTTACTTTCATCATATTATCGGTCATAATAACTAAGGTGAACAATTCAAATATAAATTAAAGGGGATATTTGGTATTATCCTATCAAAATAGCAAATGTGAGCAATTGGATATAAATTTAGGGTGTTATTTCATATTTTCCTTTATATTGGCAGAGTGGGTAATTAATATGTAGTTTTAGGGGTTATTTAATATTAATTCGATAATGGCAAAGGTTGGTGATTACTTAATTAGAAAACAGATCTAATGGCTATTAAGATTCCAACATGTTAATTGATGATAGGATATTTTTTATTATTGTGAGAAATTCTATAATTTTATTTTTTTCTAGCGCATCTTATGAGGATTGACATGGAAATTTCAAAAAATCTATAAAATATCTGTTTCATGGAAAAGTTTCTAGCATCTTTAATGGAAAAAAAGACAAAAACCGAAGGTAAATTTGAAAATGGGAAAAATCTAAAAAAAAGATATTTGGTTTCGTTGAGAATTGAACTCAGATCTTTCGTAATGGCAGAGGTGGGTAATTACTTGGAAAATATATATAATGAAAAAAATGATATTTGCTTTCATTAAGAGTTGAACTCAAGACCTTTCATAATGGCAAAGGTGGGTAATTACTTAAAAAACAGATATAATGGCTATTAATATTTCAATCTGCCAATTGATGGTCGAATGTTTCTGATTATTGTGAGAATTTCTTGGATTTATCTTTTTTTTAGCGCGCTTTGAAATTGGTGCAACTTCTAAACCTCCAATTAGTAATAGTAAGATAAGATGGGCCTCATCTCTGGTATGTCATCAGAATTCACACCAAGGTACAAGTAAAACTAGCAATTTTTGTTTAGCTGAAATATGCAATGCACGACTAATCTTGGGTCCAAAATTTCCGACTGCCTTCTCATCAGAACAGTGAGTCCCACGAAGGCCATGAAAATTGCAGCTGCAGAGACATCGGCTGCTGATCTGGCTGTGGCTTATGTATCTCAATCGGACTACTATACAAGTATGTGAAGTAACATATTACAAGCTCGAGCAAGCATCAGTGCAGACAGAAGTGTGTCATGTGTGTGTACTTCGTAGCCCATACCATCAATCCTATTGCCACCCATGCCTCAGTATTGATACAAAACCAAGTATGGACTAACACATTCGAAACAAATCGAATGCGTACTGCTACGAGGAGGATGCTCATTGCATATCTCCTTTTATTGCAAGCTGTTCTTTGACACTCCTCTCAACTCTCAAGAGTTTCTATTGTCCTTCTCCATCCTTTACGGTGTATGCCGAGGGCTATCCCCTTTCTTTTGGGAGAGGGAACGGCTGGGTGCTGGCCCTCTCTCTACCTATATATCTTCTCCCCTTTTATGAAGAACCCATGGGATAAACCTTTTTATTTTGAATTTAGCGAGGACATAACTTGTTCGGGAGATAGTAGGTGCCGATCAACATGAATAAAAATGAGGAATTGCCGTGCAGTAAATCGTCAGCCCTGCCAAGTAGGTTAAGGTGGACCATGTGTGAAAGTATGTGTATGTTTATTTCCACGCAGAGATTAGGATTAGGCTAGCAATTTTGTAAGATAAGAGGTTTTATTTTTGAAACATCACATCTAATAAAAATTGCTTCTGCTTTTTCAACGTTTTTGTTCTTTACTTTAACACAATACGCATATAGTACTATGCAATTTTTGTATGGTTACGGTGCATTTCACTTATCAACTACTCACACACGTTTTTCATATGTTCACCACTTTTTCCCTCACACTGCGCCTCCATGCGTGTTCAGCATCTTAATTGGAGCCTCCACATTAATCCTCACGAGATGCGATAAGAAAAAAAGATAAAATTCTAGAAATTCTCACAATAATCAGAAACATCCGACCATCAATTGACAGATTAAAATATTAATAGCCATTAAATCTGTTTTCTAAGTAATTACCCACCTCTGCCATCATGAAAGGTTTTGAAATATTACCCACCTCTGCCATTATGAAACATCCGACCATCAATTGACAGATTGAAATATTAATAGCCATTAAATCTGTTTTCTAAGTAATTACCCACCTCTGCCATTATGAAAGGTTTTGAGTTCAACTCTCAGCAAAAGCAAATTTCTTCTTTTGTTTGGCAGATTTTTTCCATTTACAAATTTAGCCTACCAAACGATCCCATAATTTTTTTATAAAGATGCTAGAAACCTTTTTATGAAAAATATATTTTTTGCTTAATCTTACTATTACTAATTAGAGACTCCTTTTGGGGCTTCCTATTAATCCTCACAAGATACGCTAAAAAATCATAGAAATTTTCACAATAATAAAACACAACCGATCATGAATTGACATATTAGAATATTAAGAGCCTTTAGATTTGTATTCTATGTAATTATCCACCTCTACCATTATGAAAACAATATTAAGCAACACAAAAAACTACATATTAATTACCCATTTTATCATTATGAAAGAAAATTTGAAATAACACTCTAAAGTTATACATAATTGGTCACATTAGCTATTTGATGGATAATACCAAATAGCCCATCTAAGTTATCAAAACTGTTCACCTTTGCTATTATGACCGATAGTATAATGAAAATAGACCTCTCTAATTTATATCTAAATTGTTCACTTTACTATTATGACCGATAATATAATGAAAATAGACCCTTAAATTTATATTAAAATTACCTACTTTTACAATCGTATCAACATTACATAATCAATAATCAAGCACACTCTTAAATTAGCAAGATATGCTAATGTACTATAACACATAATACATCTAAGACTCGTACGGGTTGATAGACTAGTGTATTCAATTGGGTGTGTGGGGTCCCTTTAGTTTGAGGTGTGGCCGCACATTTATTTTCATTATAATTGATACGATCCTATCTTACTCTGAGGCCGAGATCATTAGAATGTGTATATAGATGTACATAATATTATAGATGCATTATGACAGCAATATGGACGGTGCAACAGGTAGTCTAGCGACATCAGCCTTACTAATTGAAGGCACTAATGAAAGCACAATTTATGAATCTAGAGACATGAGCCTTACTAATTGAAGGCTCTAAAGAAAGTATAATTCAATATGTGTTAGGATAAAAGATAAATCCTAAAAATGTCATTGAAATCCTAAAAACGTCTCTTTGCTGAAATCCTAATCCACGGAGAAATTCGCCTCCAAGAATAATATTAGCAGAAAAAGCAGAATCCATACAATCAAGCTGAAGCAGCATACCATGCCGGATTGCCGGACCACACCTGCGTTTTGCTCAACCTCCATGTCCATTGTATCCTTTGCGTTTGTACTAATTAGTCTTCACTAGTACGTCAACCCGTGCATAGCACGGGCTAGTATCGTTATCAAACATAAATATTACAAATTTGTATAATTTTAAAATGCATAGTAAATTAATTTTTTTACTAATTATTTTTCATGTGTTTATACTTTAATACAAAATCTATATTTTTACCATATCTATATAACATATAACACGCATGCTCTAGTTAATCTTTGTATTTCATAGTAGCATAGTCAATTTTATATATAAATAAGAGATTTACTTTAAATCATACAAATTTAAGGGATATATTCATCTTTTATAGTGGCATGGTAGGTAATTTCTATGAAAATTTAGAGGTTATTTTAATTAATCTTTCATAATAGCACGTTGGGTAATTTTTATGCGAATTTAGGGGGTAATTTTAATTAATCTTTCATAACGGCATGGTGGGTAATTTCTATGCAAATTTAGAGGGTTATTTTAATTTATCTTTAATAATGGCATGGTGGGTAATTTCTATTCAAATTTAGGGGGTTACTTTAATTTATCTTTAATAATGGCATGGTGGGTAATTTCTATGCAAATTTAGGGGGTTATTTTATTTCATCTTTCACAATGACATGGTGAGTAATTTTGATGCAAATTTAGAGGGTTATTTTAATTCATCTTTTATAATGGCATGGTGGGCAATTTTTTAGAAAAATATAATAGATCTACTGGTTATTATTATTAGAGTCACCTAATGGATGGCCAGATGTTTCTCTTTTTTGTGAGAATTTCTTGGTTTTTTCTTTTTTCCTAACGCATCTGGTGAGAATCGACGTGGAGGCTCCAAAAGGGTCATCAAGCATAAATATCACAAATTTGTATAATTTTAAAATGCACAATAAATTAATTTTTTTACTAATTATTTTTCATGTGATTATACTTTAGTACAAAATCTATATTTTTAACCATATCTATATAACATATAACACGCATGCTCTAGTTAATCTTTATATTTCACAGTAGCATAGTCGATGTTTGTATAGAAATAAGAGATTCACTTTAAATAATACAAATTTAAGGGATATATTCATCTTTTATAGTGGCATGGTAGGTAATTCCTATGAAAACCTAGGGGGTATTTTAATTAATCTTCAATAGTGGCATGGTGGGTAATTTCTATGCGAATTTAGGAGGGTTATTTTAATTCATCTTTCATAATTGCATGGTAGGTAATTTCTATGCAAATTTAGAGGGTTATTTTAGTTCATCTTTAATAATGACATGGTGGGTAATTTCTATGCAAATTTAGAGGGTTATTTGAATTCATCTTTTATAATGGCATGGTGGGTATTTTTTAGAAAAATATAATAGATCCTACTTGATGGCCAGATGTATTTTTTTGTGAGAAGTTTTTAGATTTCTCTTTTATCTTAGCGCATCTGGTGAGAATCGACGTGGATGCTAGGAGCCTCTAATTAGTAACAGTAAGATTGCTGGGTTACTCTGAGCCACAGTTCGGTAGCTCTCGTGGTAAAGTAGACAGCTTTTTTGTGGGAAGCTAATTAAGCTGACCGGTGAAGTCATAGACACGACCAAAGGTACGGTGGGCCTATTAGGTTGCTTCAACAAAGAGCATGGATAGATCCTGACGCCTCTCATTCCTCAGGTGCAAGCTTAATTAGGTTCCTGGGTGTCATCCTAGCTCACACACACCACTTTAACTTTGGGTTTGCTCTCGGGCTTTTGGCTGGGGAGTAGTAGGACTGTAGTAGGGGAGTGGGGTTTTTCTCCAAAAAAAAACGTTTTTGAAAACTTTTTTCAGTAATAGGCCCTTAGCAAAACTTATTCTAATAATGGACTTAAACCTTAACATTATAGGACAAAACGCCGAAGTACTGTTAGGCGGCGCTATAGTATATCATTTGGCTACATCAGCTGCTCCGTTGAGGTGAATACCAAGGGTCGGCGTTATTTGATCAAATCCTGACCTGTTATACGTTGGCATCGAATGAATAAGCACCGAGCTAAGCTTGCACCACTTGGCTTCACGCTGAGGTGCCAACCTGCCGGTGCCTCCACGGATGCAAGCGCGTGCATGTATGCTTATTACAGCTGAGAAATCCTCGATGTTTTTCCTCTCTAAACACTAACTAATTATGTTCTTGCAGTGAGAATGTTTGTATGCTATAGGTATTTCTGATTATGTGATAAATCTATCTCATGAGTAGTACGGGTCTTACACTAGTAGTGCACAAGAGGGAAATGAGCCACACCCCAGAAGTGTATACAACAGTTATTGCGGGGAACCTGGTCAGCGAGCCCCACAAGTTGCACTGTATAATACGTTTTTACAACTTTTATGGTGGTTGGAAAAAATGAGAACCGTTCATCAAGCGAGATTTAACGGCTTATAAATAGACGAAACCACGGAATCGGAACCAGACGGAACCAAATAGGTAGGCCCGGAACCAAAAACAGTGGGCCCGGTACCAATAATTGTTTTAGTTTTATAATTTTCAATACATATTTCGGCCATAAAAATTAAAAAATGTCTGGTTCCGCCTGGTACTCCTGATTTCGTTCCAACCACCGTAAAACGTCTTGTACGTTTTTGCTGTTACATCTGTGAAAAAAATAGTTCCCTCGTTTTCCCTGTTTGGGGAAAAAATCTTGCAAAACTACAATGGCAGGAAAGAAAATATTTCCTAATTTTATCACAATGTCAACGTGCCATGGAATTCGACTGGTGGTATGTGCCTAATAACTTCCATATCTTCGAACAACGAATCAAAAGCTCATGTTCGTTTATGGTGCAGGCGCTGATGGGCCTGAGACCGCGTGACGTTGATGAACCTGAGGTTGCTCATTACATGATGCTGGGAATGGTACCGGCATTGACACGCCGCCGAGGAGTGCACCTTCTTCACACCCGATTCACTCCCATTGATCCTTGCTGACACTGCATGCGACAATGTGCAATTGCATATGTAATTTTATCTGGCTAGCCAAAAGCAAGCAGCAGAAGGTGCATGAATTGCCGACGCCTCTTATTCCCATGTCCTGAACATCCCAACCCGGACCTCCGTTGCAAAGCGGCCAATGTTCAGCAATGAGGACTAAGGTTTTTTTTTTCCCCTTCCAAAAAGCAATCCAATTGATTGGAGACTTAAGCATGAGTGAGTGCTATCGCTTTCTTATTCCCCTGTCTCACACATCCCTCGGTTGCCTCTTGGAGCAGCGCTGCTCTCGACCATCTACTTATAGTATTACAGAAAGCTCAATGTTCTGAAGATGCAACACGTGGTAATTGACAGGTTCAGTAATGGCAGCTGGAAACCTCAATAAAACTATGCAATGAAGAACATTCAAAAGTGTTGGTACTAGAGTAGCTTGTGCTGATCGATTCAGTGACATGGAATAATTATATATATTTTTTGAAGCATAGACATGGAATAATTACTCTGTTCCCCAATGGAAATGGAGGGAGGGGGAGGGAAACTGACTGAGAAGTGCGAGCGGGTTGTGCAAGCGAGAGTCGTGCCTGGTCTCATCCGTTGGTGCCGGCCTCTTCAAACTCCCAGGCTTGGACGATTAGTCAGCCTCCATTGCTGGAGCTCTCGGATTGCTGACCAGGGCGCGGTTGTTGGGTTGCTGCTGCTTAATCTTTTGGCTGAGGTGAGGGCCTCTGGCAGCGAAAGGAGACCGATTGGCCCGGCAAGTTAGATATCACCTGCGGTCCTGCGTCGTTTTTCCAGCTAAGCGGCCCATCGCCAGGTGGAAGAAGGTCCAGTGGTTCTGCACGTGGGAAGTGGGTAGGACACAGGTGAAGGATGAATCCTGATACCTCTCATTCTCATATCTGTGAAAGTTGCTGATGTGTGTATGTATAGACAAATAATGGAACCAAACTCTCCCTGTGTTTTCTGATACCATATGCAATTTCCTTGGGCTAGCTTCCATTGCCTTCGAACCTTCCTGCTCCTTATATATTGTGTGCATTTTTGACGGTGCATCAGCGAGTAGACAGAGAGGCAGTTGAGTGTGAGTTATGGTGGAAAATAGCGGTAACCAAAAGTAGTAGCGTATTCAGTGTGTGCGCGCGTGTCGATCATCAGGCGCATTCATTTGTCGCCTCAGCACAAAAGAAATGCATCCAGAGCCCTAGTGTGAGAAAACTGGCTTAGATGTCGTGGGGACGTGCCGCACAAAATGTATCTGTCACCGCAGCGACGCCAAAGCTATCCGTTGCTAAAGAAATTTCTATATATGGGTCCGTGTGTTTTTGGCTAGGGTTCAGTTTTTTGTTTTCATGAAAAAATTCAGAGAGGGCTGGTAGGACTACAAGAAAAAAATTCGGTCCAATCTTTTGAATTTTGGGCAAATTTTGAACTAATTTTATCCAAAAGACAATGTATATATTCTGGAGGTGTATGGTAGGACCTAAAATCTTGAAAATTCCGGCTCAACCCTATTTTTTGCCCAATCACTTTCTACCGCGTTTGTTGGGCCTAAGTGAACTGATTCCACACGAAGGACTAAAGCAAAAATGTAAAGAACTAAAGAACTATTTCATAAAGTGACTTTTTCTTGGGATCTCAACCCCTTTTCAAGTACGGGAGGCCTATTTTTATAGGGAGGTGAACCGACTATGAGTATAAAAACCGAGTTACCCCTCATACCTAATACATTCGAGCAATATCCGGGTTCTTTTCACCGGGACGCTTTACAACTCCACATGGACAGAAACAGCAAAGCCTAAGAGGACCTTCGCCCTGACCACCGGACCTTCGCCTCCGCACTTGGACCTTTGCCTTCGTCCTAGGACCTTCGCCTCCGCTCTTGAACCTTCGCCTTCATCCTAGGACCTTCGCCTTCACTCTCAGACCTTCGTCCAATGACCCGAGAAAAATGGTCTTGACGATTTCGTTAGATAAACCTTTGATCTTAAACCCGTGAAACAGCTTTGTTGGGACTTCGGGGATTGCGTCTCCAACACCGTCCATCCGGCGACTATTGCCAAAAGACCATTGCTCATGTTATATTATTGTTCTAGATACTATTACTGTCTACTAGTTCATTTGTGTTTAATCATCACGTGTCAACGAATTCAGTTGTGGTGGCATGCATGGTGTGGGTGCCTAATAACTTCTTCCATATGATCTTCCACCAATGAATCAGAAGCTCGTGTTCGTTCATGGTGCAGGCGCTGATGAACTAACCTAGTGTTGCTCCCTACATGCTGCCGGGAACGGCACCTGATTCACTCCTGTTGACCTTCGCTGTCATCACTGCATGCATGTGCGACAACATGCGATACTGCAAATGTAATTTTAGTCCTGGGCCCCTTGCTAACTAGAATGAACCAATAATTGCAGGTTGCCGACGCCTCATATTCCCATGTCTCCTCAACATCTCAACCCGTCGATCGATTTGGGGAGTGCACACAGACACAGCACACACACGGCCTGGGCGCGGCGCGGCGTGGACCGCAAGCAGGGATTCTTTACTGCTGCATGCCACTCTGCAACGCGCCGCAATACTCCCCTGTGACACAATCTCTGAGTGCCGGTCTTCGGCTTAATGTTTGATGATTGGTAAACTTAATTGTCTTTCTCTGTTGTTTTGTCGAGTCGATGCAAAATTTTCTACTTTACGAAGGGTAAGACCGAGTCTAGTAGTCCGGATAAATGGCCGGACATAGTACAAAACGACACTGTAGCGATACTGTTTACAGAGTGAGGAGTAGTTGAAATAGTGGATGGATGTGTGGATACCCTGGCTGCTGGACTCAGCCTAAGGCGAGGCACTAGCCCAGGCTGCCTAATTGTGCAGGTGCAAACAGCTACGGTCTGCCAGTACCAGTACAAATCTCCTCAAATCAACCTGAGTCCTTTTCGTCCTAAGCGACGAATCCTTTGATGAAAGAACCAAGCTGGCTTCTTTCTGTTACAAGTGGGTAAAACATAGATGGAGGATAAATCCTGATGCCTCTCGTTCTCATATTTGCGGAGTTCATGATGTGCTGTGGAAATGTTTTCAAAAAAATAATGTGCAGTGGAAATGTGCATGGAATGTGGACAAGAGTGAAACGAAGTAAAGGTTGATCTTAGATTCGACTCCTTTTATCTTTTCCAAAATCTTGTGTATTTTTTTGGCTTCCATTGCCTTCAAAGCTCTCCCGCGCAGAGGCGGCGTGCGCGCGACGACGATGAGTACGACGTGGCAGCCATGGAAGGTTAGCAGGGGAGGAAAAATAATCTTTCTATGACATGTGAATCTCGCGTTTTATCGTGATATGTACGTGCAACACGCATATGTTGTGAGATGATCGATCAGTTAATAGAAAGGAGAAAAAAATAAATTAAAGGAAGGAGACCTTTCTAATTAAAACCAAGAGAAGGAAAATAATACGTGGGCGTGGGTATAAAATGACATGAGAAATAAAGAGAGAGAGTGGATAAAGCATTTTGCTTCTATGAGTTTTGGGCCTTACCGCCTCTTTTCAACCTTATCCAAATTGCACAGCGGAGCCAGCGTGATGGATATACCTGTACCTTTCTAGATAAAAAAGATTTTTACAAAACTTGCTTTTTTATACAGTGTAGATAAACAGAGTTAGAACTAACTGCATTCTCATCCCTATAAACAAATACAGAAATAGTACCGCTCCAACCCTTCCATCCATACACAGGAGACAACCATTCTATCCTAAATCTAAAATATTCTAACAAAGCCGTTCCATCCTCATCCTCGCTCTCGAACCACAAACCGTCCGTATGCCTGCCTCCGATCCCGTCTCGGTCACCGCACGACACCACTGTCAGGTGTCAGCTGGTGGGGTGCACGACGGCGGCCTCCTCGTCGATCCTCTCCAGCGGCGTGGTCCCGCCGCGCCTCGTCGCACTCGCAACCGCCGCGCCGGCGTCCTCCTTCCCCTTCCCGCTCCCAACCGCGGCAGTCGACAGCGCCGCGGCGCGGCGGGCCTGCACGGCGCGCACGAGCTCCCGAAGCTGCTGCTCCTCGTCGGAGTCCCGTCTGGCGCCGGCGCCGAAGGCCCTGGACGTGGGGCGGCCCACGCCGGCCCTCCTGGGGCTCGCCGCCGCGACCAGCCTGTCGAGGCCCCTGAGCCCGCGGACGTAGAGGTCCCGCGCGCAGCGCAGCGCGCGCATGGCCGCGCTCGGCTTCTTGCGGCGGCCGCGGGGCTCCAGCTCCCCCATGGGTGGCCACGCACGGCACGGCGGCGCGGGGCTGTGTAGACGTTGCTCCGGACGGCACTGCAGCACCTAGTTTAACACAGGTAGTGGAACGCGATGAAGCCGTGTGCGAGAGATGAAGGTTGTGGATATATAGGCCGCAGCACAAGTGGCGCGAACAACGGGCACTCTGCGATATAGTATCAGTAATCAGTCGGCTTCACGGTTGAAGTGTTCTTGGCGCTCTGCTTCTGGAACTCTTGACGGAACAAGCAAGATATATGGAGAGCCGGAAAAAATAGCAGCCTTCGCCAGAGAGGAAAAGACGGGTGCACTGACGTCGACATGCTGCCAGGGATGGAGAATCAATATATTAAGATAATTAAGACTAGTTAAAAAAGAATAGAACCATCGATGACTTTTGGTGATTTGAGGCCCCATGTCTGAATATTCTCATATGGAGGGCATGGGAAGTTCGAGCACCGTTTATCATTTATCAATATTCATTCATCTGGATGAACGAAACCAGTCAGTGACAACTGACAACTTTTCCATCCCATTACATGTGACTTGGACCGGCGACCGGGGAAGAAACTAATTACACCATGTTCGCAGCCACGCGTTAAGCAAAGCGCTCGTCAACCTCTGTGGTTAGTTAGTCGCCGATCCAAGGATTTCGTCGTCTACTGGCGGGGCGGATGATCAAACTGCTAAGAGTAGGATTTTTTTTTTTTTTTTTGAGAGTGAGCATTGGGGCTGCTGCGTAGTGGGCCTTGGACACGTGCCCCTTCGACCTCGAGGGAACAGCACACGGCCCACGGACCGCGCCGTGGCCGCATCGGGTGGAAGCTGCAGGCCCGGCGGAGGAACACCGCACGGAAACGGATGTGCTTCCGCCAGCCGGGCCGTGGGGCACAGCGCATGGTGGAGCCGTGGACCACAGGCGGTCCCGCTACAACACCTGCCAGTCCATTGGTTGGTTCGTGGAATAAAAATATGTGCTTGCTTTTTTCAAAAGAGTTTCTCTCTTTAACGGCGTATCTATTTTCAAATCCATTCTAATCATGTTGTTGTCTGAACGCAAGAAAATAGTATCTATTTTCTATTTTTATTTTTTTAAATCAACATTTTGGATATATTGTTCTAACATTTCGCGTAAAAATGTTAAGTTAGTTTACCTAGAATCTTGAGTTAGGTTCTGTACAATGTCGACCACCACCATCCACAACTAACCTTCGCCTCTTGTCACACCCGCTGCCGCCCTACACCTCAGGGCCGTACCTAGGATTTTGAGGCCCCGGTGCGACACACAAATTAAGACACTACTTTTATAAAACATATATTTTAAAAGTACTTTTATGTATAATATAACTATATGCTTTCTTATAACACTAAGAAATACAATGTGTATTCAGGCTATCAAAATAAAAGAGGAAAAATATACATGTGAACAGACTGTGATGTAGAGTTAGTAGAACTAACAAATCAAAATTTAGAAAATGGTGTGACAATTAGGACGCATACATTGCAAACAAATGACAAACAGAGAAGATAAATCAAAATATATTCTAACCAGTAAGCATACTAGTATCATTTTATTGATTTTGGAGGCCTTGATTTTTTTTGAGGCCCTGTTCCGTCGCTCCAGTTGCGCTGCCCAATCGACGGGCCTGGTCCACCTCCCTTGCATCTAGCGGATTCCACCGCCTCCACCACCACCAACCACAAATCTCGCCATAGAGCGTCGCATCTCCACCATCGACTCTCCAATCGCCTCCGCCGTTCACTGGCAATCCTCCGCGGCCCGATTCCAACACGTTCAACCGCCCAACACTCGTAACTACCCCCGACCTCCTCCTCTATGTCCGACAACACAAGATACCCCCGGACAACCCCGAGAGGAAGAGAGAGGGGGGGGGGGAGTGCAACCCTGCAAGCACCAAGTGGTTGAGTTTCTGATTATCTATCTTGTAGCATCCAACCAACACAAATTCTTCCACCAACCAATTGATTGTCTAGGATGATTGCTGGTCTATGATAAATCATCCGTATGTAAGACATGTGCAGGACGCTGATATTACAAAGGTTAAAAGAAAATACAATGGAGTGTGGCAGAGTACAGCCATTACTTGGTGAAGAGCAAAGCAATTAAAATAAATCTCTTGGTTATGCAGTAACGAATAATAATTGCATGCACAAGAGCAAAAAGCATACGGCAGGTTCCTGAGCTCATGCAGCTAGAGATCATTTGACTGTCCGGTACTGTCGTCGTGAAGTGCCAGGGAGAAGGCGCTCTCATATTGCACAAGTCAAAGTAAAATCAAAGTAATCGAAGCTTCCCACCTCAACCTCGCATGCTCACATATTCTACTATTCTAGCATGATGACACTGTCACACTGATGAGAGCTTTCTCACTATTGTATTTCTTTTGCGCACGGCTAACACGTTATGCCTGTTTGTCATGGATTTTCTATGACCTGTCTGTGGTAGGTTGCCGGGGCCCTGGTGTACTGATAAGAGACTCACTGCAGCAGAATAATCGGTGATGGATGATACGTAACCTCCATTGTTCAGAAGCATACAAGAAGTTAGGAAGGTGTGAGTAAGCTATCTGATCGTGGCTAGTTTCCCCCAGGCGTTGCTGCGCTTCAGTTTTTTTTGTTGCGCGCGCTTGCATCCACCCCTGCACGAAACTGCTTACTTGTGTTTCTATGCTTACTTGCGCCCTTTGCTCAGATGATCAAGAGGAATCAGCTCTGCATCTCTTCATTCACTGCAATTTTGCAAAAGAGTGCTGGGCAACCTTAGGCCTACAAGTTGGCCAAACATCAGATCTCCTGCACGCCCTGGAGTGCTTCAAGCAGCAGCTCTCAATCCCTTTCTTCATGGAAATTTTAATCATCATGGCATGGTCTATCTGGACGACAAGGAATCACAAGATTTTCAGAAGCACCAACCCAGAGGTTCAAAGTTGCAAACAGCTCTTTGCACAAACCCTCAAGCTGATGGCCCATAGAGCCAAACAAAGTTATTTTACAGCTTTTGATTTCTGGCTTGAGCCTTTCTTGTAACTCGCTTCTCTTTCGGTTTTTTCGGTTTTTTGTACCTTATACTCCTTTTTTTGCTATCTTAATATATCAGTAGGGGGAAACCCCCCCTGTCTCTTAAAAAAAAAATTTATCTTTGAGCACTAAAGAAGCGAGCACCTGAATGCGACTCTGTGGTCTGTGCGTTACTGGTGGGACAGATGCTGCTCGCATGCCGGTGCCGGGCTACCGGCCTGGTGAAGCGTGTTGACGAGACGACGCGACAGGGCTCGGATCGGAGCAGCATCAGCGGTCAGCGCCGTCGGTCTGGTAAAAAGTCCATGCGAAACGGATAGCAGGCCTGAAACGTTCCATGGTGCGGCGGCGGCGGCGGCACTATCAGGCCAAGATGCCCGGCCGGAGAGCAAGGCGAAAGGTGCGTCGGTGTCGTCGTAGGCTGCGGCGCACCTATGTTCTCGGCGGGGTGGGCGGACATGCGCTTGTGCCAGAAGCGCACCGTCGGCCGCTTTGCCGGCGGTGGCCGTGGCCGCCTGCCCGGCCGGCACCGTGTGGTTGGGGGCCGGCCGGTGACGCCGTAGTGTTGGGCGGTTGGCACCCATCGCCCGACCGGCAGAGATGAAGAAACACGTTCGTGTGGTGCTGCTGAAGCCACGGCCCACGGGCGTTCTGTCTGTTCCACACCAGGAAGGAGGGACGAACGGAAGAAAGATATGGATATCCATATCCCTGTCCTTGCTTCGTCACCGCCGCACCGTAAGATGCAGTTGCGTCACCGATTCTGCTGACAGCTCCGGCAGGAAAAACTCTCGCCCTCTCGCGTACCGCTGATATCCATTCTTTGCTTCTCGGAAGGCTCTCTTCCGTTCTTCAGATGTGCGCTTCAGTCTTCAGAGTTGAAACTGAATTTATTACTGCTTAACATCACGGCAGCGCTCTCGCGGTCTTGCCTGCAGCTTCATTTTACAGAAGGCGAACTCTCATCGCTGTAATAATGTCCCTGTAATAGTAGAATCTTCCACTTTTGAAAAAAAAAAAAGGAACTCCTGTATTACTAGAAGATAGCCAAACCAAAGATTCATTTTTTTTAAAAAAGAAAAGAACAGCTATCCAAAAGATCGAAGAAAGGATATACATAAACCAAAGCAAACCGGGATACCACTTGACGAAGCCCGGCGGCGTACACGTCGTGGCAGGCTAGGCAGAGGCACAGCCAGCCGTGGCCCGGGTTAGGCCGGCCGGCCGGCCGTTCCGCCCCGTCCCCTTCGGCGGTTCCACTTCCACGCCCCGTTGACCGCGCGCCGTCCCCACGTGCTCCATTGCACCCAGGCAGGCCAGCCGCCTCTCCCTCTCAACGTCGACTAGTCTGGTGGTCTCGTCTCACACTGACCTCACCGAGCCTCGACACTAGCCGTCGCGTGGCAAACCCCCCCCCCCCCCCCCCCCCCCGCCTATTTATACACGGGCAGGCCACCAGGGGCTCTCGGCATCGGCAAGAGCGAGCTCGGAGACTCTGGCTGGCCGGCATGGATCACGGCGACAGGAGGAGCGGCGCGCACGCGCACGGTGCGGCGCCGAGGCCCTGGCGGGGCAGCGGCGGTGGCGGCGCCGCTCCGCCGCCGCCCAAGGTGTACCGCGTGGAGCCCAGGGACTTCCGGGAGCTGGTGCAGAGGCTCACGGGCGCCGGCGCGCCCGCCGCGCCGGGCCCGGTGGCCTTGGCCGCGCAGGCGCAGGCGCAGGCGCAGCAGAGGGTGGCGATGGCGCCGGCTATTACGGTCGCCGCGGAGGGCAGGCGCGCTGAGGCGGCCGCGGCCGCGGCGGAGCAGTTCGACTACGCGGCGTGGTTCTCCGCGCCGCTGTTCAGTCCGGCGTACGGAGCGCCGCCGGGGTTCAACGGCCACCAGGGGAGCAGTGGCCCTTTGCTGTAGGGAGGGAGCGCCGGCGGCGGCCGTAGGTAGAGAAACAGAGTCTCCTCCATGGATCACTTGTTCATGTTCCACCGTCTCATACTCCCATGTCCCTTTTGTGTTTTGGGCACGACAACAATTTTTTTTTTTTTTTGCCGCGAATGAATTCAGCAAAGACATTATACAGATAGTTTCCTCATATTTTTGTAGAGAAAGAAAATAAATCTCTTCATATGCAGCATCCATATCTTCATATGATTGATGGCAACCGTGGCAGCATGCTTTTCTTCGACTTTCGGTGGCATGTAATCATTCATTCCATCGTCTTTGGGTTTGGGCTCAGCAGCTGCCAAATTTTCACTGATTGCGGCTTGACGTGCTCAGGCTGACGTGCTCATCAGTGGCTCATAGAATATGCTAAAGAGACTCTGAACAAAATCTACCGCTGCGTCCGAGGGAAACTAACGGTTTGCTGTTGTGACTTGGGAGCCATCTGGCTTTTTTTTTTGTTTGTAAGCTCGAAAAATAGAGGGGAAATTAGGAGGGTCAATAGGAAAAATCTAAATAGGAGTATAGTATTACATTATTTTACATAAATGTGCATAATTTGTCTCCAACAAATGTCTCGGTATAATCTCAAGCGCAACTTAAAAGATAACGTCGTCATGAAAAGTTCATTAGAGAAACTTCTATTTTTGGAGATTTGAACAACTTCAACATAGAAGCTTTTCACCATTCAACTTGTTTAGATAAAACCTTTTTGCCCTATTTAATATGTTCAGGAATACTTTAAATTTTTGAAAAAAAACACGCATACATATTAGTTTCTAGAACAAATCTTTTTTATTATTTCATTTTTTTGGAAAAATGTTATCAAATGAAATTAATTTTTGTACTAACGAAGTTTTTGGGACCCAATTTTAATAAGTTTCATAGCTAATATATTCTTAGAAATTTCGGCGACAAATATTTGAGAAGGGGATAATAATATTTAGAAGTAAATAGGTAGAATGAGTGCAAAAAAGAGGAAAGAAATGAAAGATAAAGAGAAAAGAAAAAGGAGGATGGAGAAACAGGAAAGAATTGGTGTTTATTGAGGGACCACTTCCTCCTTGAATGGATCATTCAAAAATTGATGGGTGGATATGCAAAAATACCAATCTTTTGGGTAGAGTTCAGGCTCCTCGTTAGTGGATACTACTTGCCGTTTTCGAATATTTATCGTCTGCTAATTTATTTTTCAACTAAAATGCGACAAATAAAAAGAAATGGAGGTAGTACAATTTTGCTCATTCCTGTGTCATATTTGTTAGGTGAATTTTGTTTAGTTCTCAGAGCGCTAGTTCTCGTAACATTTTTCTCAGAGACCTAGCTAGATCGTTTTCCTCATTGATGGAAGAACGTTTTTTCCTACACTAGCAATTAGCCCGTGAGTTGCTATGGACATTTTATATTTGACGAAATAATTATCATTCTAACCAATATTCTTTGAATAAAAAATTATAGTTTATGACCAATATTTGTTGGCGAAACTCAAACTTATCCTTACTCTTTTTTATTCAGAGTTACTTATAGATATGTCTGAAAACAAGAATTTTGAGAACATCTTATTTATAATTATTGCCCACTATTGCTCGCTATTGTACGCCCTTCTACTATTGTTGCTAAATGTGTGAAAAATCCACAATTAATTGACAATCAATACTTAAACTCTGCTGAATGCAGTGAGTTGGTACCCATGTGTTTGACAATCAATACCCAAACTCTGCTTAAACTTATTGTTTAGGTCATGTGTGATCTGGTAATCTTAGCAGTAAACAATTGTCGACAGTAGTAAACTCAGGGCCATGGCATGAGCATAGAGTTGAGAAGATGAATGAGACACTAATCTATATAATGGCCTAACATAATCACCACTGTAATTATGTAAACAACCAGGATAGTATAAGATATAGACTCTGTAATCACGGTGGCAACTAACATGCAAAGACTGAAAGAACAGTGAGAGCTGATCCTTAGCAAGTCACTAAAATGGCATCCATAAACAAAATGGTCATTTCTGTTGGCACCTACATCAAAATTCTTTATCGATAATATCTCACATGCACCTCTGAAAAAATAACAAGGAACAAAGGCATCCGGCTGACCTACCCCAACAATTCAACGCTACTGATGTTAAATCGAACAACTACCATTCTAAAAGCGTGTGAGCAGCATTTCACAGTGCTCGGCCGCCTAGGAGAGTAAAATTTCGTTGAGCTCACCAGTCACCAGTTCGCGTAGAGACGACGACATACGGACAATATGTGTAGAAAGCTGGTTGGACGCCAACGGAGGTGGCAGCGGCTCCCTCTCCACCATTGTTGTCCTCCAGCACGTCATTGGCCTGGACGATGTGAAGATCTCTCCCGCTGTGTGCCACGCTAGGTCCCGTGACAACAATAGCTCCTCAGCGTCACACTCCTCATCCATGTGTACCTCAAATTGATTCACACTTGATATAACCTAGAATATTCAGGCTTCAAGTGTTGAGATAAAAGCAGCTGATTGTATGGTTGTCTAATTTTGCTTTTATAAACTAAATTTTCATTTCTTTAGCTAACTTAGTACACTATTTACCATCGGTTATAGTAGTTTCATATTCACATTTAACCCCAAAAATAGTAGGGGACTTACTACATCTAATTCGGTGGTTTGCAGTACAGATAACTTGGAATAAAAACCAAGTTCTTCCATATTCATGTGAGTACTTCTGTTTTTTTATGTCCCACCAAAATTAGCTCTAGGAATGTATTGAATCAACTTGCAAAGAAAAAATATTGTGGTTAATTACCGTACTGCATCTTACGGGATGGGTCTAGGGGCCTGCAAATCTCCAGGTTCTTCCTCCTTCCCGTAAAGCTTCGCTCTTCGCCAATCCAACCCGTGCAGGCGAGCTCCTCGCGATTAGTGGGCAGCGGCACACCACGCGGGAAGCTACGCGGCGGCGTCCATCTCCGGCGAGCGGCCGTGGCAGGGGCAGCGGACGGCCTGGCCATGGGCGGAGAAGACTTGGTGGCGGAGGAGAGGCGCGGCAGCAGTGCTGCCACGGACGGCGGCGAGCGGAGGAGGAGAGGGAACGCCTTCGGCTACCGGAGGCCCGCGGAGGAAGCGCGGCGCCCGGAGGCGGCTTGCGCCCAGGGCGGCGGCGGGTGCAGCCTTGCCCGCTCGGCGGGCGGTGACATGACGGTGGCGAGCGCGCGGCGGCGGATGGGCGCGGCAGCCGACGGCGGAGGGTGCGGGCACGCGGCGATGGATGGGCGCGGCCGTCCGACTGTCGGGGCAGCGGCGGCGGCGAATGCCCGAGCAGGGCGACAGCGGTGGTTGCGCGGAGAAGGGGTGTCGGGGCCTCGGGGGTGGCGGAGGCAGAACGGGGAGCGGACCGTGGGGGAGGCAGAGTGGGGAAATATTGTGAATTTTTAAGGGGCAGAGATTAGTGGAATACGTTTTTTTCTTTTCTTGAGTGGAAGATCCAAGATCCTTAGGCTGTCTCCAATGGGAGGGATTCCCTAAAACACTGTTTTGCACTGTTTGACATAAATGCGGTACTGTAGACAGAGAGGGAGGTAGTTGGAATAGTGATAGGGAATGGGATTTGAGAAGTGTTGTTGGAGATAGTCTTATTTGAGCGAAACATAGGCTTGAACATTTGAGCTCCTTAATAATGCTTTGCCCTCGTGAAAAAGCACACCGTATACAATACCAAAAGGAAAACACACACACAGGAATATACGTCTAGAGCTCTTTATTGATGCATGCGTACTGCATTTCACAAACCATATATTTCATCATCTAACTTAATGAAAGCAAGAACATAATGTAGACGATTAAACACCATATAATAAGTAGAGCATCTTAGACATGATTAAAACAGCTCTTATGTATTTCGTGGAACCTGCATCACTCATACGTAGTTCCAGAGGCACGCTAAGCACTGTTATAACACTGCAGTTAACAACCCGTACGTACTCGGTACTCTTCTTCAAACCCACCGACGCCCGTGCCATCACTGATCACACCAGCAGGCAGCAGCAGCAGCTGGCCGCTCACTCACGGTCGCTAGCTAGGCGAATGAATCAGCAGTAGGCCGTGCACTTGACCTTGCAGTCGACGGTGCAGCTGCCACCGCCGCCCCCACCGCCGTACCCCTTGCCGGCGCCGCTGTATGAGGAGAAGCACTTCTTGGGGCAGGTGACCTTCTTCCTGTAGCACGGCCCCTTGTCGTAGCACGTGACGGTGGGCGCCACCACGCCGCCGCGGGCGTACCCTCCCGCGGGGCCGCCGTAGCCGCCGCCCCACCCGCCGGCCATCCCGGGGATGCCGCCGCCGAACCCGCCCATCCCGGGGATGGCGAAGCCCGGGATGTTCGGGATCCCTCCGCCGCCGCCGCCGGGCGCCGCGGGCGCCGGCTTCGCGGCGGGCTTCTTGGGGCCGCCCTGGTACTGCTGGGACGGCTTCTTGGACGCCAGCTCGGCCGCGTCGACGGCGCCGGCCCGCGCGTCGTGGGCGGCCGTGGAGAGGAGGCCGAGCAGCAGGAGCAGGACGGGCGCGGCGCGGCGCAGTGCCACGGCCATGGCTGCGGGCAGCGGGCTTCCTCTTTGCTTCGATCAGCTTTGGCCTTGCTCGCCGAGGTAGGTGAGCTTGTGTGTTGGCTGTCCCTGATGGGCTCGTGAGTTTGGCGGCAATAAGTAGGGGGTTTGTGCGCCGCGGGCGACGGAGAAGGTGGGCGCGCGCATTAATGGAGGCTGGAGGTTGGGGATCTCGCGGGCACAGGGAGGCGGCACCGGCTCCAGCAGTAGAGATAGAGTGGCGCTCCCTCATTATGATGATCGGCGACACCACCGGCTCGCGCCAGCGGTTTGGTGCCCGTACCGGACGGGACCCCATCGGCGCCGGGCGGGTCACTGCACGTCGTCCGGCGTCCATTCGTCCAACGCTCCCAAGAGATATATCTCGCCGTCGAGTCCTCACGGTACTCCCCGCACCGCGCGCTTGGCAACACCTGTGAGGGCCGAGGCCGAGGGAGGCACGCAACCGTGCACATTTATGGCGCTCGCTCGCTCGTCGTGGCCCGTCGTCCATTCTCCCCCACCGGCGAGGGCTATATCGGTGACCGAGCACGGTCGCGCCGCCGCGTTTCCGGCTCGCCGCCACGCGCACATCTTTGATACTTCGGTGCGGCAGCTCGGCCGGGCTTCTCCAGCGTTCATCGCCACCATGCGTCGTTTTCACCTGTGTTTGGCATTCAAGAATTCAAAGATGATGATAAATGACGCTATCCATTCGACCAGGGAGTGCAGTGCAGGTGTTCAATGCTCCGGCCAGATTTGGCAGAGCTGCTGTGGCGCGGGGAGAAAAATGGGCGGGCGGGCGAGCAGCAAGTCGCCGACAGGCAACATGGGAGGAGTTGAAGGCGACAGAGATATATGGAGATGGGCGGGCGCGGTGGAGTACTGAGCTCAGAGTTTGCAACACAGCTCACTACCGGCGCTGCTCGATCGGGCCGGCGATCGCCCAGTCCCATCCCAGCACACAGCCTTCCGATTCAGGCCTCCGGCACATTTACCTGAATCTGGATAGTTGGGCGACGCCGCGTGATCTGATCATTCCTTCAGACTTCCACTCCGTCACATTTACGTGCTGCTTCCTGCTTCCTGCTGCCATGTCACAACACAAGCCGTGTCCCTGGCTGCTGACTTGACTGCATGTACGCTGATCAGATGGTCTGATTGGCCATTCTTTGCAACTCAATTGCACTTGGGATCATGTCGTGCATGTACAGTTTGTACATTGCTGTTGTGAAAAGATGAACTCCTCAAATTTCAGATCACATCTGCGTATACCGTACCGGAGAAACCAAACCACGACAGCCAAGCAAGCAAGTCGAAATGGGGGTGAGAGCTACACCTTGTACGACAGCTAATCCAACCCAACCATTTTTCAGGCCCAGCTCCAAAGTCCTAAGCCACACGTCACCGCCAGTTGCCAGCGTCCTCTCCTCCGGAATGCACGTACGTATCTGCTCGGACCTCAGCTGACCAACCACATTTGTGTCTGCGTTATAAGCCACACACAGACACACACTCCTGTCCTTTTTCTCATCCAATCAATACAAGAAGCTCTCTTATCAAAAAAAAAAAAATACAAGAAGCTCTAGAGATTACATCTGTTACGTAGCTGGCGGTTGATCCGAGAGCGAGGTAGGATGGAGCCATTCCGTCTCTTATATTCGGTTCAGATTCAGAGCCGCTGCCTCCTAAGAAAAAGAGAGAACGCGTTCATCCCATCCTCATGCCTTATGTCCGTCTTCCTCTCATCCCTCTCACGCCCACGCGGCAGCCCCGCATGGCACAGCCCAGCACCGCAGGTGGTGCAGTGGCCCCGCATGGCCCAATGCCGTCGGCGGGTGAGGTCGCGGCGGGCCAGGACGCGGGCTTGGCCGGCAGCAGTGGGAAAGGGAGGCGCGACCGCAGCGAGAGGCAGAGGCGTGGCAGGCGGGGAGCGGAGGCGTGACCGGCGGGCCTAGCCTCGGCGGGGAGGCGAAAGCGCGGCGGGGAGCAAAGGCGCGGCCGGGGAGCCTGGCCTTAGCGGGGAGGGAGGCGCGGCGGGGAGCAGAGGCTCGGCCTGGGAAGGTGCGGCCAAGACCCGCCAGAAGAAGATGCAATTTGACTGACAGGCGGGGCCCACAAAACGGTGGCTAACGGAAGCTATTATCCTATCGTTCCCATCCCTTCAACCAAACACAAAACAACACGATTCCATCCCTACAACCAAAAACACATATGGAACGATTTCATCTCTACAAACAAGGATAGATCCACCATATTGTAAGATGAAATCATTACGATAAAAAAACTATATGATGCCCTTAGTCTAATTAAAAAAAATAGTTTCATGGTGACATCCTTCATCACAGGATATACAACTGTTCTTCATTCATTGATAAAAGAACAGATGCAAAGAAATTGCCTGTGTACAGAAAGTGCGGTATGGATCAGTGTGCCACCTGCAGTTCATAGTGTGCACTGCAGATTTAAGACAGAGCACCTAATTCTTTCATGAACCAAGTACTAGGCATCATAACGATGTGCATAGCATGGAACGCACGAATTGGCAGCTTGAAACTTCAGTGAACTGTGCATCCAATTTGCCCATACAGAGCAGCAGGCACACAGACTTATAGGAAGTCAACAGCTACAAAATGAAGCACACGATAGCTCGTGTCCTTCAGATACCCAAGCTACTCCAGCTACATCAACCGCTGAACTTACAGGTGTAGATAAACGACTACGCGGTACGCGCCTCACGGAATCCTTGTTTGGCAGACTTCGGTGCCGAGATGTCGAATCGAACACTGAAGAAACATGGACTGAATACCGCGCCGCTGATATCTTCCACCCTTCAGAACAGAACAACCGCGCTATACCACCCGTTGCAGGGCAAAAGAACTCCACATCCACAAAATACTGGCATACCGATCCTGCAACAAGGTCCAAGAACAATTAACAAAGATAATGGTCCCGATAAACAGTGAGGTCTTTATTTCATCGCAAAATTAGGATGCGTTTTTTTTTTCCAGTACAAAACGAAAACCTTTGGCAGTTGCAGAGCATCAAGCGTCTTCTTCCTCAACAACCTCTCCATCTTGCACGAAGCCCCCTCCCGCGTCGCAAATCCAATCCCAAACCTTCGCCGGCACGGGCATCACCGACAGCCGCGGCTGCCGGAGCAGCGCGAAGTCCCTCAACCCCTCCACCTCGCCCGCCGCCTTCTTTATGTCACCCAGAGGGACGGGGTTACGGAACTCCCCGACCGCCCGCACGTCCACGGCGCCGCCGGCCGCCGCCGCCTCCTTCCCCTCGCCTTCGCCATCGCCCTCGTACCAGGGCCGGGCGACCTCCACGACTCCGACGACGCGGCGGGAGGCTGCGCCGGCGCCGGAGTGGTAGAACAGGCACCGGTCTCCCGGCCGCATGGCGCGGAGGTAGTTCATGGCCTGGCGGTTGCGGACACCGTCCCACGGCGCGACGCCGCCCGGGGCGCGCGCCTGGTCGGACCACGACCACTCGCCCGGCTCCGTCTTGAGGAGCCAGTACTGCGCGCCGCCGCCGGCGGGCGTGGAGGCGGGCTTGGCGGTGGGTTTCGCTTTCCTCGGCATCCTGTGAGGGGCTCGCTTCGGGGCTCCGGCGATAGCCGCAGGCGGCAAGTTTCTTGTTTTGGCGGGAGCGTAGGCGGCTAGGGATCCTAGATGCGCGGGATCGCCCGTGTCGTTCCATCTTCCCCTTCTTCCTAGATTTTAGAAAGCCGAGAAGTGCGTGCTCGGATGGGCCGAGAAAGATGGTTCGGGCCAGATTTGCAAGGAATGGCCCAGCACGGTACCAGAGATCTTTCCAGAGTAAAAAAAAAAAAAACGAGATCTTTCCTTCTAGAGGCAAAGTAATCGCGGTTTCTAGCAACGAGATATACTTGAATACACTGCCCATAAAATTCATCTGAATACAAAGATATGCAAATTGTGGTTTGGACTCCAAACCATTCTGTGCATTACAGGGTGTATTCTTCCAGCACGAAAACCAGGGCAAAAAACTCAAGAGAGAATTACTTCTTTGACCTAAAAAAACTATTCCTTACCTTTTTGGCCTTGAATTTTTAAAACTTTCTTGTATGGCCAAAAATTTTGTTCTCATTCCTTACATGGCCCTTTCCGTCAATTTCTGACTGAACAGTGTTAAGTACATGGCAAAAAGACATTATTGCCCATAGTAATTGTGGGCCCCACTAGGATTTCCTTTCCTCTTCCTTCTCTGTACCAAGCTCGGCTAGCAGCCCACGGGAAGCAAGCCCGCCGCCGCTAGCGCTCGCAACGGACCCTCCTGAAGCGCCCGATGGCTGTCGCCGTAGCGCCTTACGTGGCCCACCCCCGCCGGTCATTGTCGCGGTCCCTCGCGTGGCGCGCTGCCGCTCAGCAGCCGCCGTGGCCCAACACGCGGCGCGCTCCCACACAGCAGCCGCCACAGCCCGTCGCACGGCGCGCGGCGTGCACCCGCCGGCGTCGCCGTGGCCCGACGCGCGGCGCGCTTCCTCCCAGTACCCACCACAGCCCCTCGCGCGGCGTGCCCCCGCCGGCATCGGCGTGGCGCGACGCGCGGCGCACTCCCGCTCAACAGCCGCTGGCCATCGTCGCAGCCCGACGCGCGGTGCACTCCCGCTCAACAGCCGCTGGCCGTCGCCGCGGCCCCTTGCGCCGGCTGTCGCCCCAGCCCGACGCACGGCACGCACCCGCCGGCCGTCGCTGCGGCCCCTCGCGCAGCGCGACGCAGCCCCGCCGGACGTCGCCGCAGCCCGACGCGCGTCGTGCACCCGCCGGTCGTCGCCGCGTTCCCTCGTGCAGTGCCCCTGCGGGCCGGCTACTTGCGCGGTGCCCTCGCCGGCCCTTCGCCGTGGCGTTGAGACAGAGGAAGAAGAAAATAATCGCGCGGGGGGGGGGGGGGGGGGGGGGGGGGGCACAAATGTCTTTGCACACTACTTTTAACACCGTTAGGCCTTTAAAGTAACGGAAAGGCCATGTAAGGAATGAGAACAAAATTTTTGGCCATATAAGAAAGATTTAAAATTTCTAGGCCAAAAAAGTAAAGAGTAGTTTTTTTAGAATCAAAGAAGTAATTCTCTCAAAACTCAACCAGGCTAACAAAACTGAAGCTAGCTCAGGACCAAGGAGTACACGCTCGTATGGACATCAGCTTGACAGCATTCAGTGTTTCAATTCACATAACTGCAAAGGGAAAGGGGCTTTGTCAAGTTGAACCAGTCTGGCCTTCTTTTGCAGCCTCTTGTTGCTGCTGCTTCTCTGCCCAGTACTTTTGAAGTGGAGGCCCAAATATAACATTCCCAGAAATCACTCCAATCCTGCAACATTTTCAGGAAAAAATGACCAGGAACATCAAGACAAGCTTGACAATAACAGTAGATTATGCTGCTGATATGACAATTGGATATGCAATTGCGACTTTAACGGTTTAACCAACAACACACCAGGAAACAGGGCTTTCTCAGACAAAGACAACTCTCGAGTCAAAGAGATATGAGCAGTGGACAGAGCAATAACGGACATCTACAAGCCCTGGTTAGCACAAGGGAATACTATTAAAAGGGCAGCCCGGTGCATGAGCTCCCGCTTGCGCGGGTCCGGGGAGGGGTCAGGCCCACTTGAATACTTGCAAAATAAAATTGTATGGATGCCAGAGAAACTGTACCTGTTATTACCACAGAGGTACAAAAACACTAGAAGCTTCAGTGTTTGACTTCACGAGCTGCTAACTCCAAAGTCTATAAACGATTACTCTACTACCATTACTTTCAGATTACACAAGCAGCTTTGCACAGATAATCTACTCATGAAACCTTGTGTCTACACTAGTAAAACGTGCATTTTAGAAGCAATAGCAAGCACACAACGTAATCAAAGGGCAGTGCACACTATGATCATGAAGAAATGATATTTTGTGATCCACAAAATTCTTCAATGCCAAAGGGCTCTCAGAAATGATGCTTTTGCAGTTTTTGCACACACCACGCCTTATGCGATCACAGTAACACCACTAATTAATCATTTGGCCAAACTAAAATTAGCACACAAGGAACTTTTCTTACGGATCATCCCAAGAGATTGTCTAGAGATGGATTGGCTATCTGCCTACACACTTCATTCACCAGCTGCCATATTGCCTTAGCTGTTTTCTAACAATGTTCTATTTCATATAAATTCTGGTTCCCAATCAAATAGAATGTGTGTACACTTTTCGATTTGATAGCATTTCAAAGCACAGCTTTAATTGGAATGGAAACCCAAAAGGCAGTTCCACCAATTAACTATCTGGCTTAATTTTCTTTAGTCTGATGATGTTTGTTAATTTGCCATCACAGAAACTCCAGGGTTAGAACTTACAAGTTGACATCAAATTAATCTGATATCCTGCAGATTAGGGGAGCAATTTGATATGTTGAAAATGGTGGCAGTGGCTAGGGTAAAAGGATTAGGTGGCATTTTATTCAGAGTAAAAGGATTAAGGATGCGTAGATGACCAATTTCTAAAGTATAAGAGCCATAATGGCTAACATAAAATGCAACCGCCTAACTAAGCACTTTTAACATTGCAAGGAGCAGCCATTGGGCGCCAACATAACATTTCAGGTATGCGTCTACGGTATTTCACCTTGAAAGCATTTTGTAACTTGTTGTGGACCATGGAGCTTAAATGAATATACTAGCTTTCAAGCTCGGATTCCAAACTCAATTACGACAGTTAATACTACCGCACTACTAAACACATGAAAAATGGCAATTAAGAGATGCATATTTATGCTAGAACCATGACCGGACCAACCTCAGTGAGAGCAGAGATGCCTACGCATTCATTCCGCATACCTGAGATGCTCCTATCCCACTATGGTAGCGGGTCAGGAGCTACATAATACTTAATACACCACGAGCAAAAAAAATCATGAGCAACCTACTGCCATGGACGAAGCTTCGCATGCACCTAATCAGAGATGTGACCGACAGTCTGATGCCCACAGCCCTTGCGCGCTACAGACGGGAGTACAGTACACGCCCGGGCAATATCCATCGTTAGACCCAAATAGAGCAAGAACACGGTGTTCCATCTGCACCGGATGGCAGACACTACACCAAGAATCAAATATCGCAGTAGAGCAACAACTCGACATCGCGTCTAGATCCGCATCGGACTGGCGACGAACAGGAACGCAGCGTGAGATCCAAGAGGCGGAAGATGCCAGGGAGAGATGGGGAATCGAGAGACTCACAGGACGGCGCCGGCGACAAGGGGGAAGGAGAGCCGCATGCCGATCCCCTTTCGTCTTGCTCTAGCTGCTTTTTCAGACTAACGCAGACGCCTGGGCCCTAGGGAAGGGAAGGGAAGGTGCCATAGTGCCAAGGTGGGTTTCAGAGTTGGGTGATTTGGGCCTCGGCCTCGGCCTGGGCTGGCGGGATTCGGCCAACCACGCGCAATTCCTATCTATCTTCCGGCGGTAGAAAAATCCACCTATCTTTCAACATTTGAGATTCGTGCAGTCCAATCTCTACCATCCATCTCACCTTTCTCCTTCCTCCTCTCTCCTCTCTCCTCCCTCATCCGCGCGCCGCCTCCCCACGCGCCGCAGCGCTGCCGCCCCGCGCGTCATGCCCGGGCGTGCCGCCGCCGCCGCCGGGACGCGCGCTGCCAGGGGGGCCGCCGCCGGGCGCCACGGGGGCGCCGCCGGGCCGCTGTGCGCTCCCCTCTGGTGATGTTTTTTTTTCAACATTCCAACTGTGTTGATTCAACATTTCAACTGACTACTCTGATTCAACATTCCAACTTCATTGATTCAACATTCTATGTATAAATTGTTGAAATAATATTTGTAAAATGTTAAATTAGTCATTTTGCAATTGTTGAATATTTTACACTAAAACTGCTATTAGATCTTCGTGGGATTTTTAGTTGTCTTGCTTGTCCTCATTCCGATAGATATATAGAAGGTCCCTAACCACGTCCATATGAAAATTTGGTTTGTTTTAATTTTAATTTGTATTTGAAAGAATATGCGCTGTATGTACCGTCTATTGATACGGCAAAATTCATATAACACAGGCGGTATTTAAAAGCTGTCATTTGAAAACAGCGGTACGGCGACCCGATATCCTATTAACATTTCAAAAGGCCGGAATGGGTTTTGAAATAAGGACACGGAAAGCGTTTTTGGCAAAACGCCATGATGCTGGTTGCTGGAGAGAGCAACTTTAGTTTCTTCCCTTTGGGCATCATTATGCTACTGATCTAGCTAGAGCAACCCGTTTATTTATTCATTATTTACGTCCAGAGTGACATTATTAATAATTATCGCACCTAATATAATGTGACCACATGCATGCCAGCGTCATCCTGCCAACTAAAAGAGGAGGAGGACAACAACAACAAGAGCGGCGCTAGCTCCTCTTATCATTACTTGCGCCTGCTTAGATTTTTATAATTAAACACATAACCACCATGTATGGCTTTGCCAAGGGCAAAATTGGAAAGAACTTGGCTTTAACCATTCGGCGCGCTCCCTTTTCCTTTTTAAGCAGCAGCGCAAAGGTGGCGAGCCGCTTGCTGGCCTTTCTAGCGTGCTCACACTTCATGCCATCGGCCGGCCATCGCCGCCATAGCCATCGCAGCGCTCGCCATACCCAGCCAGCGGATGCCAACCCTCACGTCGGACCCCATCATTTCGTCCCCGAGGTGGGGCGTCCCCTTCTGCGCCGGCCGCTCATCAGGCGGCAGGCCGCGCACGCGCCGCCCGCCGTCGTCCACCGGTGGTAGTACTCAAGGGCACGGCGGCTGCGGGTGGCCGCTGGATCGCGTGGCCGGGTGGGTCGGCGGCGGCATCGCCGCGGTGTTCTTCGCGTCCCTGGAGCGGTGCTGGTGCGTCAACGTGCGCACGCACGACGACCTCATCGACGACGAGCAGCGGGACTCGGAGGCGCCGCTCATGTTCGGAGGCGGCGGCAGCGGTAGCTCCACGGCCGGCTCCGGCGGCGGCGTGGAGAGGAGAGGAAGCTGGAGGAGTGGCAAGGGCAAGAGGGCTGGTGGTGGCATGCTGGGATGCTATGGGGATTTTTAGCTAGCGTATGGTAATTAGTTATCATTCTTCTGTCGACGTTTATTTTTGTTCAAAGTTCTTGGCCTAGGTTCGACTGTCGAACTAAGTTGGTGCGCCTGAGTCCTTCCTGTTGCGTGCTAGTTTTGACTTTGTAATGCTGCTTTTCTTACTACATTTTTGTTTAAATCATGAGTATATATATGGATGTTTGATTGTGTCTGAATTGGATTCAGAATTTGATCCCTATAAACTAATTTTCATTTTCTTCTTCTCCATTTTTTGTAAGCTAACCATAGGGGTATTTGAATACACAGAATAAACTTTAGTCCTCGTTAGCTCACTTTAGTTCATCTAATGGTCTAATGGATAGAATGAGTTTGTTGGCTAAATTTTAGCCCCCAGTTAATTAGTTGTATTCACTACAAAAATACACTAAACTTTAGCCATGGGTATCAAAAACTCCTTTACTAGTGTCATCAATTACACCTATTCATCACCTAGGAATTATGGTCTCATTCGGTATGTTGTTTTTTCAGCCAAAGACAAAAGGTGAAAAATATATTTTGGTATGTATTTCGTCTAATAGTTTTTTTTTTTTTTTGCTACCATATTAGTGCTTAGCTGGCCATGCTCATCCACACTGTATTTTTTGTTTGAGTATGCAAATGATGTGCAAAAGGTGTAGTTTCCAGGAGTTGTACAAATTCAAATAAAACATCTGCAAATGTTTCTCAAAACATTCTCAGCTACACTCCCACCATCCTGAAATTCAGTGTTTTCTAAGTTTGTCCTAAGTCAAAATCATTTTTAAGTTTGACCAAGTTTTTAAAAAAATAATGATGCTTTGATATGAAATGAACATTATGAGATCTACAATGAACTATATTTTGATATTTACCTCTTTGATACGATAGACGTTAATATTTTTCTTTACAAAATTGGTCAAACTTAAGATTGTTTGACTTATGACAAATTAAGAAAAAACATTGTATCTGAGGACAGAGGGAGTAGCTACATATACATGCATAGGATCTCAGGCGTGAGCGAGGCTAGTCTATGTCCATGATAAAGTTAGTTGGTTATGAAAATTGAACCGAAGCTTGTCAAGAACATTATATTGTAGATTTTTGTGAGGACGTCAGTTATCTACGAGATCTAGCCAGCAAGATCAACTACTAAGTTGATTAGATGCGTTGTGATGCTAGTGATTACAGTTTTAGCACTATATATAATTAATATTAAAAGAGTCGACAAATAGTGCCACAAATGATGGTAGGGGGTGGCCTACTGGCCTTGTTTCTAAAACACATATTGTACGGGGTGATCTCCACCGGCTCCTGGTATGGAGCTTTAATTTTATATATAAAGAAGTCTATGATGAGCAAGGTTTTAAATAGCGGATTAAGCCATTTAGCGGTTAGCAGCTGAAAAGGCTATAGCGGCCAATTTAGCGGGGTATAGTTGCAAATAGCCGGCTATAGCGGGTTATTTGGCTTAGTGTAAGCTTTCTAAAACAGCTAATAGCGGCTATAGCGGTAGCTATAGCCGGCTATTTATATGCTTGATGATGAGTTGCATGTTCCAGGTTTATTCTCCCTGCTTGAATGGATTTAATTGCAGCGCCAGCATAAACATGAATAGCTGATATGAAAAGAGAGAAAAAAATAGAGGCCGTATAGTTATTTTCATAAAAAGACATTTCATATTGAATAAATAGAGAAGAAACCAAAGATTTTTTTTTTTGCCGTAAGGAGAAGGTTAATAAATGCAAGCACCGTTTTATGTGCCTAACTGTGAGACGGCAGGCTATTAACTTATATAGAATTCTGCTTTATTTGATTTCAACTTTTCAAGCAACACTCAATAATATAAACTCACAACTCATTCTATGTAACTGTCCCTCGTCTAAAGCACATGCAGGTAGATGTATACTGGGAGTGCAGCTATTCACGAATATTTGTCGCCGGCTAGTTAATTCTTTAAACTAAAATGCGACAAGTAAAAAAGGAGAGGAAGTATAGTACAAGTGTACAACGAATTTTTCCTAAATACATTGCAAAACAATTCTACATTATTTCCTTTTTATGTATCGTAAACACTCTATAGTAAACCCTGTTGGCTGTTGCAAATAAAGCAATTAGTAGTGAAGGTCACCGTAGTACCGGTGTAAAAAAAATAGAAGCATGCATCGCGCTTCGCGCATGCTCACTGGCTCATTGCTCCTCTAACGTCTAATACCTTCCCAGTTCAGGGTAGCGCGCTCCGTGGTTGTAGTTCCTCGCCGGGGGCTTCAATGTTCCGTCAGGTGCCGGGTTCCTGTCGTAGTACGCTGCCGTCGGTTGCGCCACGGCGGTGGTGAAGCCGCCGCCGCCGCCGGCGTAGTAGCCATCGACACGAGCACCAGTCTGGCCGCCGTCGCCGTAATGGACGTAGCCCTGGTGGCCGTGGTGCTGGCCATGGCCACCGCCGCCGTAGTAACTGCGCTGCTGCTGCTGCCACGGCTGGTGGCCATACCGCCCATACGTCGTCGCCGTGGGAGGATAAGAAATGCCCCGCGGCTCAGCATCCCAGTCGTCCTCGTTGTGGCAGCCGAAGCACGAAATCTTGAGGCACATTCTAGCTCTTAGCTTGCAGATGATGATGAGTCGGCTCCTCAGGTAGTACTTTGTGGTGCTTTCGAAAGTGCCTGGCTGCATGTCAGGGTACGTGCTCTGGGGACTACCATATATATAGAGCTAGAGCTCCAACGGCGTGCTGACGACTGGCTGCTGACGGCAATGCTTGATGCTTCTGCTCATCGTCGGTCTCGGCCATCGAGGGCGCTAGGCAGTGATGAGTGGTGACCAGAAAAGGCCGTGTGCTCGCGGAGCGCGACTGATGACCAGGTCAATTAGGGCCCGGCCGGCCCTGAGGCCTGAGTGAGGTCGATCTGCTGTGAGCAGGGAACGCCTTTCCGCTCGGAAAGGCTGGAAAACCGAACCGGAATTCCGTTTCCGATCTCTACCGGAAAAGGAATTTCAGTTCGAAAAGGGGTAGATTCCGGTTCCAAATTCAAAAATATGAAAATCAAATTTTTTTGCTCAAACCGAAATTTTACTACAGTAAAAAATGGAACGGTAAACCCTCCCCACCGGTGCAAGCCAAGACCCCGGACTCGGCCAAGTCTGCTTGCCTTGGGACCTCTCCAGTCCATGCTACCGCGTTGATCCAAGTACAACTTTCAGCATCAGGCTACCGGCAGGTTTCTGCGAGGTCCATGCAGGCCACTGGACCAGGGCGGAGCGGAGAGAGCTACCCGTGTTCCTCGACGCCGCTCGCGCGCCCGCGGCGTACGCATCGACCGTACCGTTCCGCCGTGTTGGCTGGGCCTGGGCGAACGAATCGATGCCATTTTTGGTGTCACTGTTCTTGGAGCTCAGACCGGGAACAGAAAGTATGCAGCGCATGTATGAACGGATGGATCTGCTTCTTGTTGTTTTGACTGTCAAAACTGCGTAGCGTCCTCAGGACGTCGTCAGGTCAGGCTAGTACCTTTGACGAGACGTACGAGAGGAATCTCATATATCCATCAGTCATGCAATTCGTTAGAACGATTTGGAATATCTTCTTCATGCACGGAGAAGCTGGTTGCTGAAAGAAGAAACCACTTGTACTGTACTTGACACTTCACACACTAATAGCGGCCGGGGCCCAACTGGCCTCGGCCCCAGTGATCGGAGATTCTGTAGCTCGAGCCCAATTATCAGGTTCCCAGCTTGGTACCACAATACGGGCCCAGAGTAAGCACTTCCAGGCTTTCCGGCCCAGAAGACCATTTTGTCGTTTCCTTTCTTATTTGTTCCTAGCGTTGTTAGCAGTGGACGTTCTCGGTTGACTCGAATAAATGTCGTTTTTCTCGTAGCGACCCAGATGTTGATGCGCCCCATGTGTTTTGTCTTTCCTTCCTGGTAGCTAGCAACGATATAGTACAGCATTGCACGCACAGTTAGCCCCTAGCTTGCGCAAAGGCTAAATCTACGCCTTGTAACTAAAGTCATGGATTGATACTGTTCATGATCATACCTGCAACTAACTAAAGTCTCCAGACAAAGTACGTGTATTTATAATATTGCGCATCTTCTAGATGTAGCTAGTAGGCATGGAAAGATAACATCTGTACACTGCAAGATTGGGCAGATATGACAGACTGAAGCTAGTGGGCTGTCTCCATATATATATTGCAACTAAAAAGCATGCATGCACCTCCTTTAATTAGCCTGTTTTGCTCAACAACCAACACACTATTTGGAATTTCAAATAAATAAAGCGTATAATTCAAAATCTATACATGTTTGGCAGCACTCACCCACGCGAGAGCGGTTCATTGAAGGTAGCCAGCGTCCAGCGAACCTTTACGAGCAAAAACACTGTTTGCTTTGGTGAAACAGACCAAACGTACGTCCTTGCCCGCTACCCAGCCAGCTAAAAAGCCTAAAAGCATGACCGATAACTGATAACTATACGGGCGGTGCGTTTTTGGGCACTGCATGCACCTCCTCTTCTTTCGGTGTTCCATCTCTCGTGCCAGTGTGCCACCCACTTGCTGAACTTCTTGCGCGAGATGACATTGACATGACTGGTGGTGATGAAGTAGCACTCAATCACTCATACAGGATCAGAGTATGGTTTAGCCAAATGCCGAAAATCCATCGATCAAAACCAGAGGACGATAGAGAAGCATTACGGTATATACTCATTATGATTCTATCAATATGTATAGTAATACCACTGGATTTTAGATATAAAAGTTTGACCATTTATCTCTCATCCAGATTTTAACATAATTATAAGATGCCGAGTTGGGAACGCTGACAATATTTTTAGAGAAATAAGTATCGTAAATCTTCTAAAGAACGAAATTTCCAAATGTTAGGATCCATCAAGAGAGGATCGGAGGTGCTCACACATGGAGTGCCGACGTCGTGGAAAGCCCCATCAGATATTACCACACCTGTTCGTTGCCTCTCGCGGAAATAAACGATACAAGACAAAAACAAGAATAAGGCTGAGTCCAATGGAACTCCCTGTATAGATTCCCTAAACACTGTTTGACATAAATACTGAGAAAGAGGGGTAATTGGAATAGTGTTTAGAGAGTGGGGACAGTGGACTCAGCCTAAGAACGGGTGGATGAGGTTGACTGGGTATGGGCTGGATGTGGGTAGGGCCAGGCCCAAATGAGGCCTAAGTGGAAGATAGTTACGAGTTTGTGTTTTAAGATGAGTGCAATTTTTTTTAAAAAAAAGTGCATCTCTTACCAACAATGTTATTACTTTATTGTTAATAATTTACAGAACATATATTTAGAATACTAATAACAAAATGTGCAGGTAGAGGATATTAATCTCCAACCAGAATCAAAAGTTACAAACTGGATGAGGGCTCGCTTGTCGAGGGTTAACTGGCTCAGCGCATCCTTATCATGTCTGAACATCGTTATTTGTTACTAAAGGTTCCTCTTTGTATAAGCTTTTGGAGGAGTGGCCCCGTGGATTAGCTTGCTCACTTTTACATGCATTGATGGGTCTAAGTCTATTGTCACTAGAGTTTGTAAAAATATGTGCAAAACATTGTACCTATACTATGAGTAGAGTTCGAAATATAAAGCGGAATACTTGAAGGTTAGTGACGGGGAAGAATACAAAACCCCAGAGAAAAGAACCCCAAGAAAGGCCTGCACAGGCCCAAATCAAAGGCCCACGACCTTACCCAATGCACAGCAACCGGGGGAGTGAGCCGATCCGACCCTCGCCCCGTACGCTCGTACGGGACGGAGGCGACCGACCTTCCCACGAGGCAGCCGATCCTCAGATCAAGGCTCGACGTGCTCTCGAAGCCCCGCCACCCGCTCCAGCAGCGGCACGGACGACGGTGGCGAAAGCCAGGCGCACGCTGAGCCAACTGCCTCCCGAAGGCTCTGGAGCTCCCCTCGCAGCTCTGAAAAGAAAGAGCACAACAAAATCACGAACGGCCCTCAGGCGAAATCAAGAAACCTCCTCAAAACACCGCTCACCGGCAATGACGGAGGCCTGGGCAGAGAGCTCCGTGCAGGACCGCTCGAGCGAGCCTATCACCTCGAGCAGGGCCTGCTCCGCCTCAGTGGCCCGCCGCGTCGCGGCTGTGAGCTCCCGGCGCAACGCCAGGGTATCGTTCATGGCGGCGGTGCGCTCCGCTCGAAGCTGCTCCGTCTCTCGACGGAGGCCCCACGCCTCGGCGCGCAGCGAGGCCGCTTCAGCCGAAACACTGTCGAGACGCATGGTCAACGTGCTCGCCTGCCGGACGGCAGCGGCCCTCGCCTCCTGCGAGCGCGAGGCATCCATGCGCGCCTGCGCCGCTTCAGCCTGGGAGGCGCCGAGCGAAGAGATGCGCTCGGTAGCCTGCGCCAACAGAGCCTACAACAAAAAGGTTCCACGGATCGGAAAGATCCAAAGAGACACCGATACGAAGGAGGACGAAAGTGACCGCCCCATGATGAACCACGCGTTGCGAGATCGCTTCCTCAGCACGGGTCGCCGCTGCCAGCATCGTCCGGAGGGAGTCCAAAACCGTCCCCATGTCGACGGCCGCGCTGGTGGACGCCTCCTGTACGATCCCCCAATCCATCGCCTCCTGCTCCGCGGAGAGGGGCGAAGACTCCTCCCGGACAGCTGGAAGCAACCGGGGAGGGATGAACAGACGGATGGCACCCGATGGAGGAGGCCCAGGAGGGGGTGACGGCAGCGGAATCATCGCGCCACCTGAGTCCGCGGCACCCTCGCGAGCAGGCTCCAACCGCTCCGGCGTCGCCTCCCCCACTGGATCCGCCGCGGCGACCCTCGGGCCCGCCGGCGACACAACAGGGGGTCGGAGGATCGACGCCCCCGGCAAGGAAGACGCCGCCGCGGACGACGACGCCGCGGATGACGCCCCCTGGCACGCAGCCCGTGCAGCCTCCGAGAGCGATTTATACGGGATGAACTGACTGCACCAAAAGCATTCAGCCATGCAAAACAAGAACGGAGGGAACTACGACCACGACAGAAAGGCGGGAGGATTGCTCACCGAGAAGACCGCGGCGTGGGAAAGAGACGCCTCCAACCTCGAGACGCCGTCCCCGGCGGCACGTTCGCACTTGCTGGCAGGGAGACGGACGGCGCGTCGACCCTCAAGGGCGGCTCTGGCGCATGAGAAGTAACGGGGGCCACGCTCGCCGCCACCGGCAGCGACGACTCCGACCCAGGAGGTGACCCCTGGACGGTCACCGCTACCAAAGCGCCCGAAGAAGAGCCGGCAGCGAGCTCGGCCGACGCCCCTGATGGTAACACAGGCGCCCCCGAGCCTCCGGACGCCTCCACCGGCACGGTCCTTGGCGTTGCCACAGACGTCGATGTCAAGACCGCGACAGAGACGCTGGACCCTTCCGGCTCCGGCGAGGACGACACTTCCACGACCGGCTCCACCCGCGCCTGAACCACCATAGCCGGAACAGGAATGCGCTGAGACTCCCCCGCCGATCCTTGAGACCCCCTCAACGGGGGCACGGCACCCGCCGCCGGCGGAGTCATGATCAGCATCACCTCAGGGAGGACGCCCGAGCCAGAACTTTCCCCAATCTCGCCAGCAAGCGGCACGGCCTCGAGCGTATCATCCGAAGACCACTCCTCGTCGGATGATGCAGTAGAAGGAGTTGGCGAGCGACCCTCCTCCCGGGCGCGCTGATCGCCCTCCCTCTTCTTTCTATCGCGGGCGAGCTGATGGCGTTTCTTGCACTCATCCGCCAAGTGCGCCTCCGCCTCTCTCTTTCACTTCCGGTCCGCCTTCACGGCGGCATCCTCAGGAAGAGGGGCGGGACACGGCTTCATAGAACCAATGCCCTAAAACCACACGAGGCGCGGCATTAGTAAGCCTAGAAGCACTCATCACACAACCCGGTAAAAGAGACTTATCAAATTTTCTTTGATCGAATGGTTGAGGGCCAGAGGACCGCCAAAGAGGTTCGCCGTCGAGGGCCCCTCGGTGATGGCGATCACACGGAGCCAGATCTCTGCAGGAGTAAGCTCCTCGCCAGAGATTCGGTCCGGATCAGCCGCGCCGTTATACTCCCACATGGGAAAACGACGGCACCGAAGCGGTTGGAGAGCCCTCCGAATGAAGGTCGAAACCAACACCACGCGCGGTCAAGCCGCGGCGACGGAGGAGCCCTATCTTCTCCAAGAGGAACCCCACCTGGTTGCCGCTCCTCTTCTCGCGACCCCAGTCCCATTGGTCCCGCCTCGAGGGGGCGGCACCGGTAAAGGCGGGGGCGCTCCCGATGTATCCGGGAGGGGGCATGACCCCGTCCGGCAGGGGAGGGTCGCCTAGGTTCTGAACATAGAACCATTCCCCCGAGTACCCATGGATGGAAGACGGGAAGGGGATCTGAAGGTAGTCTTGCCGACGGCTGTTGCGCAGCTGGATGGTCACGCCGCCGACAAGGGACTGCCCGCCTTGCCTCTGCGAGAGCTGGGGGTGAAACAGGTAGCACCACAACTTGAAGTGCAGCGCTATCCCATGGAAGGCCTCGCACAGCGTGATAAAGCACGCCATGTGAAGCACGGCGTTGGGATTCAAGTGCTGAATCTCCAGGCCGTAAAAGAAGAGGAGCCCCCGCACGAACGGGTGCAGGGGGAGACCGAACCCGCGCTCATAGAAGGGCGCAAGAACGACGATCTCGTCTCCCCGGGGATCAGGCAGGCTACCGAGCTCTGGCAGCCGCGATCCCGACACCGTCCGGGGGGGGAGGAAGCCTTTCTTCTCCAAGAGCGCCAGGCGCGTCCTGGGGGTCGTGCACCGGGGGAAGGAAGCCATCGGCGGCGGCGAAGAAGCGCGCAGGAACTAACGAGGAACGCGAGGAAGGAGAAGGCAAACAGCAGAGGCGAAAAAGAGGCAAGTAAACAGTCTAATTCTCTCCTCTTCCCTCGTAAACCCGCGCAGAGGATAACGAGGAAACAAGGGACAAGCGAACGTGGAGGGCCGTCGACGGGCCCACCACTACGCATTTACCACCGCGACCCCCGGCGTCTCCTCGAAAACGGGGCCACGATCGCGCCCCAACTTCTCTCGAACGGCGCGAGAAAGCAGAGAGACGGGACGGCCCGCCTCCCTCAAAAGGTACGACCCCTAAGCTACCCCGCTTGCATTAACTGAGATGGCAGGGAGCCGGCGTCGACGGAACGACACGCGGACGGGTCCTTTACGCCAGAGCGATCCTGGGTAAGCATAAACCTGACTCCAAACCAATGCATGATCCAACTTAAATCAGCGCATAGAGCGAGGGACGGTCGGCAGGCAAGCTCCCAAGCGAGCTACATGCCAGGTGAGCCGGCATAAGGCCATTTGCCCCGACCGTGTCTGAGACCATACCTCAAACTCTCTTGCGGTAACCCAGCTGATGGGGTGGCCACGTAGCCCCCCTTTGGACAAACTTCTGACCAAAGGGCCGGAACAAGATCGAGTAAGGAAATGTTCTTTCAATGAGATGCCCCCAGCGGGTCGAGCCCCTCAACGGGATAACTCGCCACGACCGTTCTAAACCGGAAGGACCGTCGGATCTCACTCGGACTACCCACTATTAGCTTGATGGCCGCCGCACCCACGTCAACCTGGCTGGTGATGGTCGGCCCAACCTTCAAAAGGTCAAACGGACAGGCCTTCCGGAGGGGGTCGCGCCAAGAATCCCATTTGAAACTGGGTACTCAGGAAACTCTCCTAAAAACCTGACGATGGGGTTAAAAGGCAAAACCTGTGCAATACCCATAACGGCTTCACACACACGAGTGATAACCCCCGAGCGATTCCTCACAAAATCACTCGGGGGCTCGGGGGCTACATCCCACGGATGCGCTTGCGCGCCTCCCCCTAGAGTGAGCCTCCGACCAACCACAAAAGGATTGATCGAAGGCTCGGGGGCTACTGACGGGGGAGAATACAAAACCCCCAGAGGAAAGAAGCCCAAGAAAGGCCTGCACAGGCCCAAATCGAAGGCCCACGGCCTTACCCAACGCACAGCAACCGGGGGAGTGAGCTGATCCGACCCTTGCCCCGTACGCTCGTACGGGACGGAGGCGACCGACCTTCCCACGAGGCAGCCGATCCTCAGATCAAGGCTTGGGCGAGGCGGAGAATCCCGACCAATGCCACGCCCGATGTTGGGACCCACCGGCGTGCGGCCCACGACCAGGCAGCGAAAAGTCCACTCATGGGCCCGGATGATGGGACGACACGCTGCCTTTATGTGCCCACGCCTGCTACGACGGAACGGCGTCACGCTGCCACCACCTGCCAAGCGCGTGCCTGCACGCGTACTCTTTGCGACAAGATGTGTTATCAACCACCTGACGCCGCACGCCTGGAACACCCCGCCACGACGGGGCTGGGTGGATGACGCTGGATAGTGGTTGACCCTATAAAACGAGATACCTGGCAGGGTGTGGCGAGGCCGGCAAAACCGAACAAGCGCAAGAGACAGAACCACCAACCCCCGCCTCGTACAGACTTACAAGGCGGAAGGCAACTGACCGACCTTCACCCCTCGGCGGGGCACGATGATACACGAGGCACCGTTACGGATGGACGGAACGACTCGGCAGGGACGCTCCCTAGCCGGATAATCCGTCACCTAACTTCACGCCCGTCTGACGCCAAGAGCTAAAGAAAGGAGGCCAGGACGGACGGGACGGAACACCTCCCCCATGCGACTCTTTGACCCCGTGAGAGTGGAAGCATTCGCAGATACACCGAACCCCCGGCACGGCTCAGCTACAGGACCGCGGATAGACGACTTCACCACATGTGACAAGGGCGTGCCGGGAACGCACGGATCTGTGGCAGGATTCTTGTAACAGGGGGACCCACGTGTCAGGATCCCTCCCCCATCTCTGTGTATCCTTTCCTCTTCTTTATCCTTCTCCCCTTGAACTGTAAGCTCCCCCTTGGACTATAAAAGGAAGGGAGGCACTCACAGAGGGTAGGATAGCAAGAAGCACCACAAAGAGCACAGAGGCCAAGTAACAGGGAGACCCTCTCCGCTGCGCTTGCGCCCACTGTAACACCGCCACACACCTCGTAATACAAGAAACATGCTCCACTGGACGTAGGGATTCATCTCGAACCAGTATAAACCTTCGAGTCTACCGGCTCACCATTCGGAGCGAGTCCGTGCTGACATCCCCCACCGAATAACAAATCTACTGTTTGTGTCACCCCGGTTCCCGGAACCACGATAGTTAGATAGATGGGCTGGTGACATCAGCCTAAGAAATGAGTTGGTTTGTCATCTACTTGTTTTTCAACTTTTTTATGTGTGGAAATATAAAGCATTGAAGCGACGATGCCATCACCCATCACACTAATTGATCTCTGTAAACAGGCTTGGAGGCACTCCACTTAAACCAGGTGCAAGGTCCACCTAGCCTTCCTCATTTTTTAACATGTTCTTCTAGGAACATTTTTTTTCATATGGAACATTTGTGTTTATATTTGGCTGTGAAAAAAAAACTTTGTATTCATATGTTTTATGGCGATTTATTTTATCTAGAATACAATGGTTCCTTAAACCAAACAGATGTTTTATTTCGTTCTATATATATAGCATATACACATGCATATTGATACATATATATACCAGCTAAACCATGAAACATATTTTTGGTTTCTTTGGTCCAAAAACTTCAAAAAGGTAAAACCTCAATTCCAGAGAAGGTCGTCTTAAGATAACCGCCTCAAAAAAATTATTTCTGCAAGTTACTTGGCGGTGTGTATATGGCTACTATGTCTAGAAGCCTTTGCATACAAACTAATCACATGATCATCTACAAAAACATGCTTTAGCCGACTAGCTATGAAGTGTGTTGTTTGCATTGGTAGCAATCACGCCTCTTCAACTATTCAATTTGGTTTCATGGCATCAATAGCTAAGCATTAGTGGTGGGCTGGTGACTTTAATTTGTTAATCTCATGATACCGGCCTAGTGCTTTGAAGGCTTTGTAGAGGTGAAATATGCGTATGAGATGCATGAGCATATATATATGTAATTCTTTGCAAAAAAAAAAGACTTGGGCATCTATAAAAGCAAGCAAACATCTTTTATTGTACTATTGTAGACCCTCACCATCAACGTACAAAATACCAGAACACCCCTCGTAAACCGCCTATAAATACTGCAGCCCTCTACTTCTTCCCTCCCTTTTCCCTCGCTCTCCACTGACAAGCTCACCAGCCCCTTACCATGACTTGCATCGACATGCAGCAAGTGCTCCCGTCGATGGCGCCGCCGCAGGTCGGGTTCCAGTCCGACCCCATGGAGAGCCCATTATTACATATTCAGCTCCCGACGGCGGCCTGGCCTGATGAGGTCTACGCCTCTGACGACGCCGCCGCCGCCGCCGCCGCTGTGGAATGCGTCGTCGACGAGCAGCAGAGGCGCCTCCGGCGGAGGATCTCGAACCGGGAGTCGGCGCGGCGGTCCCGCGCGCGAAAGCAGCGCTACGTCGACGAGCTCTGGGACGGCGCGGCGCTCCTGGAGCGCTGGAACCGCGAGCTGGCGTCGCGCGTGCAGGACGCGCACGGCCGCCTGGCTCTTGTCCGGCTCGCCAACGCCAGGCTGCGCGCCGAGGCCGCCGCGCTGTCCCGCCGGCTCGCAGCCGCGCGCTCGGCCTCGGCCGTCGTCTGTACTACGCTGCCGCGACCGCTATGGCCGGCAGCAGCAACGGGCAACGGCGGCGCATGCTGCCTCGGCTTCGTGGAAATCAATGACAGCTTTGAGCCGTACCCGTACGTTGGTCTTGATGCATGCATGGATCGGAGCTAGCGCGCGGCACCGTGTTTGATCTCGGAGAACAGTGAACGAAATGCAGTGGACGAGTAGCTAGATCCTGAAATTAATCTAGCTTGTGGATTACTATGAATATGTTATCACAAAATCATGGGTGAAAAAAGACTGTTATGGAGTATTGTACTTGTACGGTGACAGATCAAAATGCATGCAGAGAGGGCCGCTGGTATGTAGCAGCTAGCAGAGTGTAATTAGTGCGTAGTATATTACTATATATGGATTATGCAAAACTGAACCAATGAAAAATTACTTTTACTGTACCCCTGTACGCACAGGATGGATGCAATGTCAAAAACATGGCCATGCTCATGCCCATGCATCACACGAATGGAGGTGACACCAATGGTAGCTTGGACGACTACATGAGACGTGCACCGGCGGCTTCAGTGTCCAGTTCTCCACCGCGCGCTTGATAGTGTACCCGAGCCATCCGACCATCTCCATGGGACGGCTTCGGTTTGATCTCCATTGAACGGCTACGATCTGATCTCGTGGGCGTCATGGGCCATGAACACACGCAAGCAGTGTCCTTGTCTGGGGTGCATATTAAAGCACAAGCAGATGGCGACGAGGTTAACTTGGCGAGTCGTCGTAATGCGCCCATCGTCATTAAAGAGATGTCTTGCTTTGGGTTCAATAAGGCCAAAACCCACTAGATACACTAGAAATATATTCACTCTGTTGTTTTCAAAAGTGTCACGTCGTGTTTTGAGCTTAATAGGAGTGAAAGAACTCGATCTCCCTCTAATCATAATGCCATTTATGTTGTTTCAATATGCCGTGTGATAGCATTTGATTGTGATATATGGGATCTAGCAGCAAGTACAACAAACAATGACACAGGTAATAGATGTTTATATGTTTGTGCCACATCACATAAAACGGTACTTTGACAATCTATTCTTTAAAAATGTACAATCAACAAATATAAATTTATCATCATATTAAAGTACATATGAATCCAAGTATATAGCATGACTGGGCTAAAAATATGTGGATTTAACTCAATTGATATGGGAGGAGGCAGTTAAGAGAGACCTAAGAGATTGGAATATAGTGAGAGAGTTAGCTTTGGATAGAGCTGCTTGGAAAGCAGCTATCCACGTACCCGAGCCTTGACTAGGCTCTTCTATGTGCTTCTCAAAAAAAATCTTTAAAACCCTTGTTTTCTTTTGAAAGTTTCAAAAAAAAAAACTTTTCTCGTTTCTAGCGGTTTGGTTTGGGTTCCAACTCTAGCCTACCCCAACTTGCTTGGGATTAAAAGGCTTGTTGTTGTTGTTGTTGTTCATCAAATGTTAAGTGTTTAAAAATTGATTTTTAAAAAAAAATCTATATGTTTTATTTTTTTTACAATAGCGGGAGTATATCATACTACAATATCCAAAGCTTTTGTATCGCATAAAACAAAGCGCCATTTTATAAGGCTCCTCTATGCTGGCTTCTACCGGCTCCTGCATACTACGGAGTCTTTGCCAAAACCTCGTCTGAGTGTAGCAACTCCAAAGCACTCCAACCAGCTAAGTCGGAGCCGTTTTGCCAAACATTTTTGAAAGTGGCTCCAAAAAGATGCTTCTCATGCAAGAGAAGCCAGCACTGTGGCTATTCTTAGAGCTAAATCCCTCCTTATAACAGTCCTTATTAATGTAAGAACTAAGATACAACTCCTCAAATGTAGTAATGTGTACTAGTCTTTTATCTTGATTGTCTCAGATTTTTATTTGCGCGAAACCCCTCTCTTGGTGGCTCCAAGCATGTCCCTCATTCCACCTACCTGGTACTTTACTTATTGAGAGCGAAATCAGTCGTGCGATTGGTCTAGTGTGGTTCTCGGGTGGGATTAGCCGTTGATTTGGTGGACTGTGATTGTGACGGTCGCCATCCGTCCCGTGGCGACGTGAAGAGTGGGGCCGCCGGCCGGCGGCGTGCGATACGATATGCGATACGCCTTCCGAAACGCGCGGCGCTGACTGCTGAGAGATTCGGCAACAAGGAACGATCGCTCTCGCTTTCCGGCACAAATTGGCCCAACTGATAAGGCCCGATGTGGACTGGCCCAACGCAGCGGACGATCGAGGTTGCCGCTTGACTGGCCCAGTTGCTCCTCAAGCGGTGCGTGGTACACGGCCGTCGAGCCACTAACAAAAGGGTCGACTGGACTCGTCTTTATTCTCCATCAATCAGTCTGTGAATTTACTCATCCGTCGCTCAAAAGATAACAAAACAAGCATAGCACAGGGCTAAAACACTTTGCCCCAAACCCATTAAATTTCCTTTTTCTGCCATTAATCTACCAGTGCGCATCTGTGTGTTCCCTCTTTTTGTGCATGCTGCTGCTGTGATGAATGGTCATGGTTTCAGTGGAGCTCAGCTCAGCTCTGCTCCGTCTCCGGCGTTCCGGCCAGCGGGGACGACGACGGTGACAGCCGGCCGGTGCCGCCGTTCCTGTCGCCAGCCGTCAGATCAACACTGTTCCAAAAAAGACGCAACCTTTTTCTGCTGATAGGTACCGGTATCACCACTATATTTTTCTTGCTTCTTCAGGCTTTATGCATTTCTTTCCGCAAAATGACAGGAAAAAACCGTTGCAAAGACCCCGCACTGCCATGTTTTGGTTCGTCTGAAGACTCTGAACCCATATATGGCGCTGCAAATTGCGTCGCGTCGTATCCGGTGCCGCCGCAACGGTGATCACCTTCTATGCCATCGGACACCACAATGTCTCGTTCCATTCTGCAGAGCGCACGGGAGAATCGCAACACAAGATGAGTACAAGATTCAGAAACTGCTGAAGAAGCTAGCGATGCTCCTGACGAACCGTTCCATGCAAACATTTCTCAATGCTTTCTTGGCAACCCATTTTACTAGATGTGTGTCAGACAGTGACCAACTGATGCAACGCAACGCAACCAATCCCCGGCGGCTCTGATCTTAACCCTATGCATTGAGCTGTGTGTCCGTCCGGTACAGTGTCATCGTCTACAGTGCCTCGGAACTTCCAGGTTTCAGCTGCTGCCAATAAATTTTCACCAGCATAAAAAAGGCCCCCCAATGACGACGAGGGCAGCGGAACCACAAGCGAGTCACAGGCTTCATGCACTCCCCACCCATCTCGCAAAAGTTACCGGCAGGCGGCAGCTATCATTTGCATGAGCAATGGGGGCAGCAAGAGCCAAGGAGCCCCTTGTCCTGCGTCTGCCTGGGCAAGAAAAGGTACTTGGGGTCCCAGGCACGGCAGTGCTGTGCTAGCATCCTAGCACTCTGCTCCCTATGCTTGCGCTGTCCCTCGGAAGAGGGGCACTGCCGCACTGGTGGTGCGTGAGAGGTTTGCGGGGCCTGGCTTCGCTTTCGCCCGTTGATTGGGGATCTGGGGGTACAGAAAAGCCAGTAGCGGCGCGCCGAGAAGGGCCTGTGTGGTTTTCTACTAAAAATCTAGCCTTAAAACCGTTTTTCTATACGTTCGGTTCCAAAGACTAAATGAAGTACTAGACCATTTATTATTGTTTAAAAAGATCTCAATACCCTCAACTCTCTCTCCCCATCTTCCCCACGGTCCCCATGGCGCGGAGGGGCAGTGCGCGGCGGCGGTCGGAGAGCGGCGGCGGAGAGGATCGACGACGCGGAGGGCAGTAGGAGAGAGAGTCGTCAGTAGGGGTGGGGACCAGGGGTAAGGGGAATCATTCTCCCACTTTTTTCACCTGTTTAGCATCTCCTTTGTTTCTTTTAGGTTTTATCTAGTTCTAACCCATCTAGTCAATAGTGTTTGGTTGTCTAGTTGTTTTTTTACAGAGTCTGGTCAATTTTTTTCTAGTCCTAGACAACTGTCCAGACGTACAGTGTTGCTGCATTGCAAATCCTGTGTTTTAATCAAAATTCGCTTCTTGTTTGTTCAAAAGTATTTAGGTTTTTGCCGTTGTGAAACTTGATCCCACGCTAGAATGCCTTTGGCCAGATTTCTAAACCATTTAATCATTTTTAGCTAAGAAACGCCACCTACACAACTACACTGACAAACTTTACCAATAGATAATGCACTCATGTGTCATTCTAGCTGTTTCGAATATTTTCGGGGTCCTCCATCCTCCTTCTCCTGTCACTCTTACAACACTGTTATGTACCGTAGACAGAGTAAAAAATAGATAAAAAAATGATGAGGATGGAAGAACCGTTGGGGATGTCTCTTGGAGACAGTCTAATAACTCTACTCAACACGCATGGCTGAGGAGTCACCGACACCCTTTGGTTCATTAGACCGTTTTTAATGGACTGCTTATACACTGTCGTGCTATTGTAGGCAGAGAGAGCATAGTTGTGTAGTGCTATTGTAGAAAAAAAAAATAGTTGAAACGGTGGATACACAGTTCTTTTACTCCGTCTGTTGGAGACGGTCTTGGGAAATGTTGACTTGGGTTTGAATATTATGGACGCTCGTGTAGCAGACTCCATCTATCGGCAGTGTAGCAGACTAGCAGCAGCTCATGCACTTTGGACGGGCAAAAAGCCTGGTGATTCGCTGATTCTGTATCGACTTCCCACTTGCCAGTGCCCAGGAGCAGGAGGCTAGCTGCTGCCATGGCAGCCACAGCCAGCCATGCATACTAACCTGTGGGTGTTTCGTTGGAGCTTTGTGCTTGCCATTTACCGGAGCCTGCCTGTCTCTGGGCACGTCTGGATTTCTGATGCACCTTCAGGTTGCATCTAATGATCCACAGTTGACTCCTTGGTTGATTATTTATATTATTTGTGGCAGCGCTATGAACTGCAAGACTGGAATGGAGAGTCGCGTACCAACCTGCAGTTGCATCCTGCTTCAATTGGCCTGGCACCGACTGTATCTATGCTTCTCTGTTTCAGATGGAGCATACAGTTTCTAGAAAAAATGTATAAAGTCCGCAACGTTTATATTGTTACTTCAAAGCTCAAGAAAAATAAGAAGGATGAGCGATTTCTGTTCTCTGTCCGGCAATGAATCCATTCTATTTGATCAAAGCTATCATCAACCTTTAACTCGTTATTTTTCTCTTTAGCGATCTCTTTCTCTATTGCACGTGCTAGCGCTTGCCATTGCCATGTTTCTAGCTTATCGACGTTTGTATATAACCTAAAAGGTTGGATAACTAATGGGATTATAGTCTATATTGTACCATCAGGCTTTCAACCTATCCAGTTATTTCGCTTAGGGCGCTTCCAACGGCGAAACCAAATCGCTAAGGTAGAAAACAATAAAAAAAATAAAAGCTACAATACCTCAGTTTTTATAATGGGAGAGAGAAAGACACAACCTGTATTGGAAAATGTGTGAGCATACTACTTGCACTAGCGCTAGCGATTTGCTTTTTCTCATCTGAACTGAATAAAATATTCAAATAGCTAGTGAATCGTCAACCGATGGGGACGCCTTTAATAAGGCGTAAATTGCCATGGTGGAGGGAAACAGATCGAGAGAATACAACAATTTTCATGCAAATGATAGCTAGCTACAATGAAAAAGAAATTATGGTTTACCTAAATACGAGTTATGTTGGAAGTCTAGTCTAGCAGCCATCTCCTAAGAGCATCTCCGATAGTTCAAAAAAATCTATTCCCAAAAACAGTGATCCAACGGTTTCCAAGCTCAACGTCTAATTTTTCCACATGCCCAAAACACCTGTCATCTATCCCCACCCCAGATTCCCACCATTGAATCCTATGTTTTTCCTTTTATCCCAAAAGTTTTGGAAAGATCCTAAGCTCTAGTTATTAAGAGTATTTATGTATTGTTAGAGATGCTTAGATATATATGTAAGCGCCTACTCGTGGGCCCAGCGGTGAGTCAGTCCGTGAGTAGACCTGATTAGAGCAAGTGATGTAGGCAGACTGTAAGAAATGCCACATCATATTTATGGTGATATGAAAGAAACAGAAATGGAGAGAGAAGGAAAGCGGAGCTGCTCACTTATAGCCAGCTCAAAGTAGGCTGCTCACACTCCAAGACACTCTGTGAGAGAAAGATGTGGGCTAGATATTAAATATAAAGCTTGCACAAGGATAAAGCTATTGTATGAACGGACTTTTAACTGGCTGCATATGACATGGCAACATCATATAGTCCATAGTGGGTGCTATTATTAATCTTGCTCTTAGACAGGTAGCAGCAGTTCCCCCTAAAGCATCCTGGACCCCTAAAATACAGGATAAAGAGCAAAAAAATCTACTGCAGCGGGGACCGGTAAATCATCCTGTATTCTACGGGGTGAGGCTATCCTCCCCCAAATCCGGAGGCCCAACACCATCCCGTATTCCCCCTCTCTCTCTCTACCGTCCGCAGGCGGGGACCAGCGCACGCGGCGGCAGCAACAGGGGCAGCGGGCGACGACGGAGCATTTGGCGGCGACGTGCTTGGCGGCGAACGCTGGGAGGGACGTCAACGGCGGAGTCGAGCGCGGGGAGGGGCGCTGGTGGCGGCGGCGAGCGCTGGGACGGGTTCAGACGGCAGCGTCGGCAAGCACTGGGAGGGGCGTCCTGCGTAAGGTGGGGCGGTGGTGGGCTCCCCATGGCGACGGTCTTGCGCGGCGCCGACCAGTAGAAAGGAGGTGGCGGCGGCCCTCGGCCAGCGGAGGGGGCGGCGGCGGCGGCTAGCGCCGTTGCGCCGGCGAAGCGCCGCTTCGGCGCTCTGCCGCGTGAGCTTGTAGAGAGGCAGCGGCGGCCTTGCGCTGGGGAGAAGGGCAGAAGGCACGGTAGTAGGGAGGAGGAAGAGGAAAGATGGTGAGCCCGCTTGTCAGTGGTGCGATAAGAAGAATAACAAAAAAAAAAAAAAAAAGATAGAGGGCAGATGATAAGAGGACACCGCTGTAGACAGAAATGGTTTAGGGGATAAATATTTTTAAAAGCACCTTCAAACATCTGCCTTGGGATGGAATTTAGAGGACACCGCCTTAAATCATATGCTTTAAAGCATTCCATGTCTCTTACTTTCTTTTCATTTTTTGTTTCGTTTCTCTTGTTTATATCCACCTGTTTTTAGAAAAAAAGAACAAAATCCGGCTTTTGCAGCCGCACACAGCAAGTCCCTACATAGTTTATAACCACCTGTTAATTGGCACTTTGTTTTAAATAAAAAAATACTTATTTCGATTGAAGAAGAAAATAAATGCAGAGTGCGTACTTGTTGTCCCTTTTCATTGGCTTGTAATTTTTTTTACCACGCCGGACAGGCGGTGAAATCCTCGCACTTTTTGCTGCTGGGCAGCCAACAATGCCAACCACTTCGACACATCAGATCAATCCTCAATGTGTCACACAGCCACACTGCAACCGCAGACGACCCGGAGAGACCGTGCGGCCCAGGCCCATGCCGTTCTCCCTCCTCGCGCCGCGCCACGGGCGATGGCCACGCACGCACTCCCCGCTCGGACACGGGACACTCCCCCGCTCCACTCGTCCCTCACTCCCCTCCCACTACCCAACAACCACCGCGGGGACCCTCCGGAGCTCGCGCCACCCAAGCCCCAAGGATATGAGAATACTATGATCCTGCCCCCGGCCCCCGCCTACTCCCTCTCCACAAACTTTGCCGTCACATGCGCACAAGAACCCACTGTTGAAAAATTAGACAATATCTGAATTAATTTCTGAAAGTAAATCATGCAAAGCACAGCACAAACTAGCATGTACTTATCTAACATACTAGATAGAACAGTCACAGCAAAGATTTCACAGATCATAATTAACAGATAGATTGGATAGATCTGTTTATACCTGTCGGCAGCTAGAGCCGATTTCGTACTGGGGATGACGTTGACGATGACCGTGTCACGGACGTCGCAGGTGCTGTACGCAGCACGATGCAGAAGCCCGTGAAGAAGTCGGCGGCGATAGCCTCCGGCAGCAGAAGAAGACGGCCGACCCGTGGTGAAGACAGCGAGCAGTCGCGCGAAGCGCTTCCCAAAAACCTTATTCGCCTTCTCCCGGTGCAGAAGCTCGAAAGGCGAAGGGTTTCGGAGACCTGCTCTCCCGGTCGCAGATGCACGTCGGCGGCGGGATGGAGAGAACTATGAAGACGGCGCAGTAGCAAGCGTTGGCAAAACCCTAGGTTTTCTGGTGTGTTTTTGGTGGTACCGGTAGGCTGTTTATATAGGACCCGACGACGCCCCGTGCCCGTGCCCGAGCCCGGCCCGGCCCGGCGAGGCGAGGCGAGGCGAGCGCGCGCGTGTGGTTTTCCTTTATCCCTCCACACCATGACTTAGTGGGAGGGGAAGAGTCTCCATATTTAAGTGGGTGAAACTCCCCTTCCACTAGCAAGGTGGGACTAAAGGTTCCACACTCCCCTTGCACACACACATGGGCCTTTGAGATTTTCTAGGATTAAATAGATGGGCTTGGCCCATATATTCAACAATCCCCCACCAGATCTCAAATGCCCATTTTGAGATTTGCCAATACTTACTACCGTTTATATACCAGTGTTTCAGCAGAGACTGTGAAGTTGAACTTCTGCCTAGAACTTCAAGTTACACTCATCCACAACTTGAACAATGGACTATGCCTTGAATTGCAAGTTTTGTGCAAACAAGTTTCACTTAAAGTCATACCTAGTACGTGACTGCCAGTAGTTCCCTCCGCGGTTGGAGCATATACGTCGTACTCCCTGGTCTCTTCATGAGCTTACTAGAGATCACCCAAATCTCATAGACTGCGACGTTTTACAGTCGAACTCATATAGGTGTGTTCTTTCAAGAATGCTCTGTAGGACAGCATCTTTGCTAAGTTAAAAGCCAACAGAAACACATTAAGACATAAAGTCATCCTACCATACAGGTTTTGAGAGTGTTGCATCTTCACATAGAGAGGGTTAATAATCACTCTCCTCAGTTCACCAATAGCTTGTTATTACCCAGATTCTAATTCACGGGATCTCCGATCACAAAGACTGGGTTTCCACTATTGCAACTTAAATAGGTCTCAAACCCATCTCTTTCGATGCAATGTCTATCACATTACGTGATAGTCCCTTCGTAAAGGGATCTGCCAGGTTTTTCTCAGTTTGAATATAAGTCACACTTATCACTCCGGAGTGTCTCATCTTCCTGACAGATTTAACTCGTCTTCTAACGTGTCTCGAGGACTTCGCATTTTCCTTATCACTGTTCACTTTGGCAATCGCAGTCTGATTGTCACAGTTCATAAGAATAGCCGGTATTGGTTTCTCAACCACTGGCAAGTCCATCAAGAGCTCACGTAACCAATCTGCTTCTACAGACGCTGTATCTAAAGCAGCTAGCTCAGCTTCCATGGTTGACCTTGTCAAAATAGTCTGTTTGCAAGACCTACATGACACGGCACCACCACCAAGCATAAACACATATCTACTTGTGGCATATAGCTCATCATCAGATATCCAGTTCGCATCACTATATCCTTCGAGCACAGCAGGGTGCCCTGAATAGTGAATACCATAACTCATTGTTCCTTTCAAATAGCACATAACCCTTTCAAGTGCATGCCAATGATCTGTACTCGGGTTGGACATGAACCTACTCAATTTGCTCACAGCAAATGATATGTCGGGTCTGGTAGCGCTAGCAAGGTACATGAGCGAACCAATAATCTGAGAATATTTTAATTGGTTTACACCAATTCTCTTATTCTTTTTCAATGTCACACTGGGATCATAAGGAGTGGAAGAAGGCTTGCTGTCTATATAGCCGAACCGGCTCAAGACCTTCTCTACATAGTGGGTTTGAGAAAGAGTAATCCCACTCTCATCCTTAATAAGCTTGATGTTTAGAATCACATCTGCTTCTCCCAGATCTTTCATATCAAACTTCGTTGACAAGAAAGACTTGACTTCATTGATCACATCAATGTCTGTGCCAAAAATCAATATGTCATCAACATATAGGCACAATATAACCCCTTTACCTCCACCATAGCGATAGTACACACAACTATCTGCTTCATTAACGACAAATCCTGCTGATGTTAAGGTGGTGTCGAACTTCTCATGCCATTGCTTAGGCGCTTGTTTCAGGCCGTACAAAGATTTCAATAACTTACATACTTTGCTTTCTTGACCTTTTACTACAAACCCATCAGGCTGTTCCATATAAATCTTCTCTTGCAACTCTCCATTAAGGAAAGCTGTCTTTACATCCATTTGATGAATGATAAGACCATATGAAACAGCCAGGGAAAGCAGTACACGAATAGTAGTCATTCTAGCAACAGGTGAGTAAGTATCAAAGAAGTCTTCGCCCTCTTTTTGGGTATAACCCTTGGCCACAAGCCTCGCCTTGTACTTCTCAATAGTACCATCAGGTCTAAGCTTTTTCTTGAACACCCACTTACATCCTACTGGTTTACAACCATAAGGCCGTTCGGTCAACTCCCAAGTTCCATTGGAGAGAATAGAGTCCAGCTCACTTTGAACAGCTTCTTTCCAATTATCTGCATCTGAAGATGCATACGCCTCACTAAGAGACATAGGAGTATCATCCACGAGGTATACAATGAAATCATTGCCAAAAGATTTTTCAACCCTTTGTCTCTTGCTCTTTCTCGGAGCTTCATTGTTATCCTCCTCTGGGCTTATTTCACGTGGTGGTTCAAAAGCTTCAGTTGGTGCATTAAGCTCAGGAGTTATTTCAAAAGAAAATCTTGAAGTACTGTGCATATCTTTCATCGGAAAAAATTCTCAAAAAATGTAGCATCACGTGACTCCATAATAGTATCAACATACATATCAGGCACATCAGATTTTACTACTAAGAATCTATAAGCAATGCTCTGATGAGCATATCCCAGAAAGATACAATCCACCGTCTTAGGTCCTAGCTTGCGCTTTTTGTTAACAGGCACATTAACTTTTGCCAAGCATCCCCAAGTACGAAAATAAGAAAGTGATGGTTTCCTCCCAATCCACTCCTCATAAGGAGTTTTGTCTTTATTTTTATTAGGAACTCTATTTAGGACATGACAAGAAGTCAATAAAGCCTCCCCCCACCATGCCTTAGATAAACCAGCAGTGTCTAACATGGAATTCACCAAGTCAGTCAATGTACGGTTTTTCCTCTCGGCAACCCCGTTAGATTCGGGAGAATAGGGAGGCGTCCTCTCATGAATAATACCATGTTCCGCACAAAAATCATCAAAGACTTTAGGAAAATACTCGCCACCACGATCAGATCTAAGACGTTTAATCTTTCTCTCTAGTTGATTTTCAACTTCAGCTTTATAGATTTTAAAGTAGTCTAACGTTTCGTCTTTAGATTTCAACAAATAAACATAGCAAAATCTAGTCGTATCATCAATCAAAGTCATGAAGTACCTCTTTCCACCTTTTGTCAACACACCATTCATTTCGCATAGATCAGAATGTATGAGTTCTAGAGGTGCCAAGTTTCTCGGCTCAGCAGCCTTGTGAGGCTTTCGAGGTTGCTTAGATTGCACACAACTATGGCACTTAGAACCTTTGGCAAAAGTGAAACTCGGAATTAAACTCATGCTGGAAAGCTGTTTCATAAGACCAAAATTAACGTGACATAAACGACCATGCCAAAGACTCGCATCATCATTAACACCACCGCAAATATGGTTCACACACTTATTGCTAAAATCTGAAAGAGATAAGCGGAACAAGCCTCCGCTAACATAGCCTTTACCAATAAATAAACCATGTCTCGACACGATTACTTTATTGGACTCTAGCACTACCTTAAACCCATCTCTCAATAGAAGAGAGCCACTAACGAGATTCTTGTTCATGGAGGGGACATGCTGCACGTTCTTCAGCTGCACGATCTTTCCCGAAGTAAACTTCAGATCCACCGTACCAGTGCCAAGAACAGAAGCAGCGGACCCGTTCCCCATCAAGACGGAGCAATCTCTTGTGATCTGGTAAGAAGAGAACATAGCAATGTCAGAACACACATGAACATTAGCACCCGTATCAATCCACCAATCGAAAGATTGAATAACTGAAAGGACAGTAGGTAAATTACCATACCCTGTATCTCCAGTTTTGCTAGCAGTCACAGTGTTGACAGTCTTGGACGATTGTCCATTACCACCTCTTTTCCCTCGACGGTCTGCACGCTCTGGACAGTCCTTGGAAAAGTGCCCAAGTTCACCACACGTGAAGCAGGGTAACTCAGCCTTGTTCTTTTTCTTCTTGAAGTTGGTAGTCTTGTTAGGCTTGAACTTCCCTTTCCCCTTGCCTTGGTTCCTCTGATTCTGAACCGTATTGGTAACTGAGTGGCCCTCACCTCCTTTAGTGTCCTTAGCCCGAGCCTTCTCTTCCACATCAAGGGACGCTATCAGTTCTTCAACTGATATCTTCGTCCTCTTATGCTTCAGAGCTGTGGCGAAACTCCTCCGTGAAGAAGGAAGTTTTGCAATAATGCAACCAGCCACAAACGGATCAGGAAGAGAACACTTAAGGATTTCGAGTTCCTTAGCAATGCACTGTATGTCATGAGCTTGCTGGACAATTGATTTGTCATTGACCATCTTAAAGTCATGAAAGCTCTCCATGATATACAGATCACTGCCTGCATCCGATGCACCAAACTTAGCTTCCAGTGCATCCCACAGCTCTTTCCCGTCTTTTATGTGCATATACACATCAACCAGGCGGTCGGTAAGAGCACTCAGTATGGCTCCTCTGAAGAGAGTATTGGCCTCGGTAAACCTCTGCAGATCTGCATCTGAGAGATCACCCTCAGGTTTGCCTTTACTCACCCAGAACACATGCATAGCCTCAAGCCAGAGGGTGCACTTGATTTGCCACCTCTTGAAGTGCACACCAGAGAACTTCTCCGGTTTCAGTGCATCAGCAAACACAGCCATTGATAATTCAGGAAATTGTCTACAATAAGGTTTTTGGATTGTTGAAAAATTAGACAATATCTGAATTAATTTCCGAAAGTAAATCATGCAAAGCACAGGACAAACTAGCATGTACTCATCTAACATACTAGATAGAACAGTCACAGCAAAGATCTCACAGATCATAATTAACAGATAGATTGGATAGATCTGTTTATACCTGTCGGCAGCTAGAGCCGATTTCGTACTGGGGATGACGTTGACGATGACCGTGTCACGGACGTCGCAGGTGCTGTACGCAGCACGATGCAGAAACCCGTGAAGAAGTCGGCGGCGATAGCCTCCGGCAGCAGAAGAAGACGGCCGACCCGTGGTGAAGACAGCGAGCAGTCGCGCGAAGCGCTTCCCAAAAACCTTATTCGCCTTCTCCCGGTGCAGAAGCTCGAAAGGCGAAGGGTTTCGGAGACCTGCTCTCCCGGTCGCAGATGCACGTCGGCGGCGGGATGGAGAGAACTATGAAGACGGCGCAGTAGCAAGCGTTGGCAAAACCCTAGGTTTTCTGGTGTGTTTTTGGTGGTACCGGTAGGCTGTTTATATAGGACCCGACGACCCAATCTCGTGTCGCGATCACGATCTCAATCGGATGCGGATTCCTTAGTTTGACGGCCAAGTCAAAACAGATTAGGAAACCAAAAACTTGGAGGCCAAGTCACCAAAAATTAAAATAGCAAAAGGAAGCCGCGCACCCGCAAGGTCAGGATCCGGATTTCGGCGGACCATTCACGCAGGTGCCGCGTGCCGCGTGCCCGCGCCCATCGCCCCGTGCCCGTGCCCGGCCCGGCGAGGCGAGGCGAGCGCGCGCGTGTGGTTTTCCTTTCTCCCTCCACACCATGACTTAGTGGGAGGGGAAGAGTCTCCATATTTAAGTGGGTGAAACTCCCCTTCCACTAGCAAGGTGGGACTAAAGGTTCCACACTCCCCTTGCACACACACATGGGCCTTTGAGATTTTCTAGGATTAAATAGATGGGCTTGGCCCATATATTCAACACCCACGAGCAGTGCCGCCATTTCCTCGCGACCAGCAGCAGCAGCGCCCGCGGTGCCTTCTTGACCTGCCGGCGACCGCCGCGATCTGTGTCCGTCCGTGAGCGTGCATTGTGCCTGCTAGGCAACAAAGCGAGGGCCGCGGGGGGCGGCGATGGCAGCCGCGAGGAGGCTCTCGGAGCTGCTCCAGGAGCAGCAGGAGCCGTTCCTCGTCGAGGCCGCCAAGGCAAGGAGGCCCCGGCGCGGCCGCGGCGGGACCGGAGGAGGAGGAGGAGGAGCGGGAGGACTGGGCGGCTGCTGCCCAGCCGCCGCGTGCCGGCGGCTGCTCAGGCTCTGCAACCACGGGTTCAAGAAGCGGCGAGGCGCCAACGCCGGCGCCGGCGCGGGCGTCGGGAGCGGGCTCAGGTCCGCGCTGAGCAAGGTGCTGTGCAGCAGGGCCATGCGCCGGGTGCTGCGCTGGGAGGATCTCGGCGCCGGCTGCTTCTCCGGCGCCGGCGCCTGCGGCGGCCGCGAGTTCCGCCGCCTGCGCCGGTCCCTCGGCGACAGCGGCGAGTGCGACCCTCGCGCCATGGTGTTCGCTATGGATGATGACGGGGAGGAGGAGCGGATGGGGTGGAAGGCCGACATGGACATGGACGTGGACGTGGACTCGTCGCGGCAGCTCAGCCCGGTCTCCGTCCTCGAGCTGCACTCTGACGACGACTCGCCGGCACATTCCCACTGTAAGCTCTCATCAACATCCACTGCCATTCTGGTAGTTACCACTGTAAGCTACTCAATTTACCGCTGCAGGCTCGTTATCATTTCAAGATTTTTTTTCCCTTTCGTGTCTGCAAATGTTCCTTGTCTTCTTTTAGGCCAGAAATTCTCTGTCTTTACACATCGCTTGTTGTGTTGTGTTCCTCAAAGTATAATGCAGATCGTTAGCATGTGAAAACAGACATGATGCTAATAAGCCATTCTTCTCCTCCGTTCTTACAGGGGGAGACGAGAAGCCATCCACCTCCGGCAGCTCACCTCCGTCGGACGCGTTCCTGGGGCCGACCTCCCCATGCTTCACCTACAACCTCGAGGACAAGCTCTGCGAGATGGAGGTGGACGAGGAGGAGGAAGAGCTGGTCGTCCGGGGCGGCAGGTCCATAGAGGAGCAGATCTCGTCGTGGGAGAAGATCGCGGGGGACATCTCCCGGATCCCCGCGATGATGGAGCGGGACGTGTCGCGGTCCATGCGGCAATGGCGGGAGCTGGAGCCGGAGGTCAGGGAGATCGGCGCCAGGATAGAGACGCTCATCTTCGAGGACATCAGGAGCGAGACCGTGGGCGACATGCTCGCCACGCACTGTAGATCGGCGGCGGCGGCGGCAACATCTTGTTGATCGCACGGAGGAACAGTGGTGCTGCTTGCTTGGTGGGTTGGTTAGAAAAAAAGAAAAAAAACGGAGTAAAAACTGTAGAGGATGTGTGGTAGTGTGTACTGTACTCCAGTACAATTTGAGGCTTGCTTGATGTGGAATTCTTTTTCCCCAAACTCCAAAGCCTTGGACTCCTTGGTCTCTTCCCTGCATTGGGTTCGATGTTGTTTATACTACGATTTGCAAATATGATATGGGTGGGAAAAGGACAAGCTTTTACGGTACCAGTTAGTTAACAGAGCAGCGCAGCTGATGAGTCTCTGTAGACTAAAACATGCTGCCAATGTGTAGACTTTCTTTGCTCGAAAGCAGCTGTCTGAAAGTTCAAAGCTGCAAAAGCGCCAGTTGTTAGGCTTTTGTTGACGAGTGAGTGAGTGAGTCATTGCCTGTCTGAAATATAAAATTCAGCAGCAAACAAACCATTTCCCCAGGTACTACTAAATAAACATCATCGGCGGCAGGCAGATCTGCTGGGGGCCCCGGGGGAAAGTCAGAAGACGAAGGCTGCATGCCTGCATGGCCATTGTAAAGAAAAGCATCAAAGCATGGGCTTTTGTTAAGTGATGGAGGGGTTTGTCCATCCTGTTATTTATTTATAATGGCAACGAAAGCCGCAGAACTCGCCACATCTGGAATCTGAGCACAAGTGCATCCGGCAGGAGGGTGGGCTTCCTCCTCCAGTTCCCATTTCCCAAATGGAGAGAGTGAGAGAGGTAGGGAGGGGTGGTGGGGGCAACAGCCCAAGCCTCCCTGTTGTCCTTTGCAAAGAGGACAAGCATCATGTATAGGATACCCTTTGGGTCAGGTCTCAAGTGCATGTCGATGTGCAAGTTGATCGTCATTGATTAGGGAGTCAAAGCGGCAGCTCATGGTTGGCAGTACAGCAGCCCTGCTGCATTTGCCTTGCCCCCATGCTACCAAATTACTACTACTACTATACTAGTCTTCTAGTGGCTCATACATTAGAGTGGCTAGTACTGCCGGCGCGGTACTTAACTGAAAACTGAGCCGCAGGTGAAGCGATTCCCTGTCGAGGGAAACGGTTACAGAACACTGGAGAAACAGCGCACGATGCGGGATGGCACGGGGAATTTTACCCTTTTTTTTTAGCTTATTAAACCTTTTTTTTCTTGTACGTACATACTACACCATCGCCATCCCTTGCAGGACAAGGACAACATCACTTAGTGCGTACATACACCATCGGTTATTTTTTTTTTTTTTTGACCAAGCCACTGTCTGTTTGTCTGAAGTCTGGGCTATGGAAGTCAGGAGATGGGAGTGTGAACTAATTATACTCTAGTTAACTCTTTTTGAGCGAATATACTCTAGTTAACTCTGACGCGGTGAGGTAGAAACAAATGGACGCCACCCCTTGCCCATCCCATTCCCATCCCTTGCGGCGGCCATGCCTGCAAAAATGTAATGCATGCAGCAGCCGCGGCCGAGAGCGGCGGTTAGCGATGGGGACGGCGACGAGGGCCATGCGCCGGCGTTTCGCCATCATCAGGCACGGTGGTAGGGCCGATGGAAGCTGTGGCGGGGCACTGCTCGGAGATCGCGTTTGGTGGTTTGGCTCTATCGCCGGGGCGGGGTGGGGGTACGAGCAGTGAACAGTGATGGACAAACCGCAATTTAGCAAAATCCGAATGGATTGCGCGATGATTACCCCCTGTCTCAGTCTGTCCGTCTGTCCGTCCGTCCGCCTGTCTTTTTGTGGCAGCCGATCGAGCCATCTCCCTCGTTGGATTGGATCCTTGCGTCCCGAAAAAATTCGGGCGTGCACCCAACCCACCCCGGCGGCCCGGCTGCAGTGTGCACGAGGGGGAGGGGAGCGGCATCCGAAGTGGGCCGTTCATCCGTCGCCGAACTGGGAGTACACAGGCATAGAGGCCTTCTACCTCTCTCGACCTGCAGGTAGGAGTAGGAGGAAGACAGGCACATGCAGTACGTAGTACAGTACATGGCCGGTGGCGCCCGGCTGGAGCGCCCGTGCGGGTGCGGCGGCCATGTCCGTGTGCCCCATTAATTGCGCGGCGGCGGAGATGGCAGCACGGAGGTACGTACCCGCCGCCGATATTGATGCCCCACCCAACCCCAACCTCCATTGTTCCTTTCCTTGTCGCTCCGGTGGGGCGGGGGCGCTCGCCTGGCCGTGCGGTGCGCGTGGCGTGCGTGCGCGTGTGTCCACAACGACACACCACCAGGCCACCGCCCCCAGTCCCCCCCACGCCCCACACCGTCGCACGCGCACGTACGCCGCGCGACGCGACGTGCATCGGCATGCAATAAAACTCGGTGCCTGGCTGGCCCAGCCACCGGTCTTCAGGAGAGCAACGGATCGGCGGAGCAAACCCTGATTGCCACGGCGTGCGCGTCTGTAGGTACTGGCTCCATCCACCTGCATGCAGTCATGCAGATAAATATTATTTCAGGACACGGGCAGGGCGCAGATCCTGGCTGATTTTTTGAGTTCCCTTGGTGTGAATGATGATGGATAGAATGGAAGCTGTGGATCAGGTACGAGCTCCTTCCCTGCGTACGGGTACCACTCATAACTTTGTCGTCACTGGTGTCTGCATACATGATACATCAGCATGTGCTCCAACAGTCGTACATCCTGCAGGCAGTGGACAACAGTGGCAAGTCCCTCGCCGTCGCCGCACAGACATGCGCGGGGACTCTGCCGTGGTACGCGACGCGGAGCTGGAAGGCTTGCTGGGGGGTGTCTTGCAGTGCAGCCTCGGATGCCCCTTGGGCCTTGGGCGACCTCCCCGCGCCATCCGCGGCGCGTGCGTGCGGACAAACCGGACAACAGGCAGGCAGGCAGACAGGAGGGAAGGGCGCCGCGCCAAAACACGGAACAGGACAAGACGAGCCCGGCCGCGCCGGCCGCTGTTGCGCGCCCACGACGTACCGCCGGGCGGGCGGCGCACCTCCGCCGCCGCACGTCGCGACGATTATCTGCTGGCCGCAATCTACTAGAGTAGTACAGTAGTATCTCTCAAGGGTGCCCTGGCCTGCCCATGCTGCCTCGTGTCCGCGTCGCGTTTCTGTTTGTTCCGTAGCCGGCGGATGGGGTCAGGTTCAGGTCGTTCCTCCTCCTCCACTCGACCAACACGTGCTTTGTGTGCTCGTTTTTTGTTCTGCTTATCTCCCCTGAGAGAAAGGAAGGCGACAGGGAATTGAAGTCGCGCTCGACTGGAGATGGAAAGGAAATTGTAGCCGGTCGCAGTTGGGTTATCGGAAACCTCTGGGCTGACCTGCCTGCCGGCCCATCTTTTGAAAGAGTGGCCCAGTACAAGCCCAGCCCATCTTTTTGCGGACGGCGGCTGCAAATTTAAATGGAAAAAATCCGCCACGGGTCCTTCAACTTGTAGCCGAGTCCAGATTTCGTTTTTGAACCGCAAAACCAGAAATGCTGAGTCCTTCAACTTGTGAAACCGGCCATGTTTCATCCTTGGCCCAAACCGAAGGTGGTTTTGTCCCACGTGACGATCCTACGTGGCACTGTGGGGGTGGAACCCACCTGTCAGCCTCCGTGTCCCCTCCTTTTACCCCCACCCTGCACCGATTCCTCTTTCTTCCTTCCAGCCGATCCACGCCATTGACCCGTGCAGGTAGAGCTCGGAGCTGCTGAGCCGTGCCCTCCCCGTCGACAGAGCGATCGCTAGCTGCGGGCGGCGGCAGAGATGAAGGTGCAGTGCGACGTGTGCGCTGCGGAGGCGGCCTCCGTGTTCTGCTGCGCCGATGAGGCGGCGCTGTGCGACGCGTGCGATCGCCGCGTGCACCGCGCCAACAAGCTCGCCGGCAAGCACCGCCGCTTCTCCCTGCTCAACCTGGCGCCGCCGTCCTCGTCCTCATCGGGGTCAGCGCAGCAGCCGCAGCCGCCGCTCTGCGACAGACATCTGCCAGGTCCGTTACTAGCTCGACGCCCCATGCAAAAAGGAAAGGAAGAAAAAATCTTTCCTTTCCGCGAAGCTGACGAACGATGGATCGGACCGTGGTTCTTGGGAACGCAGGAGAAGAGGGGGCTCCTGTTCTGCAAGGAGGACCGGCGGGCGATCCTGTGCCGGGACTGCGACGTGTCCGTGCACACGGCCACCGAGCTCCCCATGCGCCACACTCGGTTCCTACTCACCGGCGTGCGCATCTCCCCGAGCCGGCCGCGTGCCCGGCGCCGCCGCCGCAGTCCGAGGACGAGGACAGCAGCTGCAGCGCCGGCGCGTGCCCGTAAATGCTTAATTAGCGCAGTGGAAGGGAGAAGAAAGAGGAATCGGTGGAGGGTGGGGGTAGAAGAAGGGGACACAGAGACTGACAGGTGGGTTCCACCCCCACAGTGCCACGTAGGATCGCCACATAGGACAAAACCACCTTCGGTTTTGGCCAAAGATGAAACGTGCCGGTTTCACAAGTTGAAGGACTCAGTATTCTTGGTTTTGCGGTTTAGGGATGAAATCTAAACTCGGGTACAAGTTAAAGGACCCGTGGCGGATTTTTTCCAATTTAAATACAGTAGCCAAGGCCCATGCCGATTGGCCGCATTTCTTCCTGCGTCGGCTTCCCTGACGATCTGGGCACGAACGATGTGTCCATGCGTTTGTTTTCCGCGGAGCAAGGTGAGCGCGACATCCGGCATGAAAGAAATCAGGATGTAAACAATACAGGAATCGGGGCATGGATATTATAGGGAATCATACTACGCACCACATGTGGTAGCATTGGTGATTGACCTCTGATTTTATTTTCGGTTGGAATTCCAGCGTGTTTTCGTGCAGTCAGAGGCAGGGGCAGACCTGTTGTTGGTCAATGTTGATGTGAGAAATCTCTGAGGCAGGCTGGCAGCTGCGTATGCAAGCCGGGTTTCCGGCCTGCTCTTCATGCAAATAGGTTCCTGCCGGTAGGTTTCGGCTGAAAGTGACTGTTCCTTATTACTACTAGCTTGTAGCGAGAAAAACTAGAAAGTCTCACGGCCGGCCTGGAGTTTCTGCTTGATTTGCTCGTGAGACGGTGAGAGTGACTCCTCGATCGGCCCGGCTGACGAAATTTCCACACATCGACCAGCCAACGAGAGGGTTCGTTCTATGTCTGTCTCGTCTCAATCCGGTTACCACAAGTGCGCATCCAAGTACGTATACGGCTTTTGCCCACGTAAAATATTCCGTTCCCACCACCACCTCTCCGCTCTGCTCTGCTCAGCATGAGGAGAGCAGCTAGCGGTCGGCGCGTGGTTGTCTTTTGGCTCAGGGCATGCCATTGTTTGACAGCATGCAGATGCAGATGCAGGCGCGCGCGCTTCGGGTGTGTTTAGATCCTAAAAACTGGCACTGTTCTGAATTGAAAAGCACTGTAGTATTTTTCGTTTGTTTGTGGTAAATATTGTTTTACCGTGGCCTAACTAGGCTCAAAAGATTCGTCTCGCAAATTACATCTAAACTGTGCAATTATTTTTTTATTTTATCTATATTTAGTACTCCGTGCATGTGCCGGCATTTTGCTGTAATGGAAAATTTTCTTTTTGCATAGTAGAATTTGGAAGAAATTTTTTAGATCTAAACAGGGCTTGGAGCAAATTTCTGAAATCGGGTGAGTTTTCTGCCAGCAGTAGCGTCATCAACTGATCCGATCGTCAGGGTTGGACGGTGCAGTTGCCGTACGAGGCGAGATGGCAGCAGGCATATGATGGTACGCGTCGGGTCCGGGCAAGATCGTTCGTAACCCCCACCGTACCAAATCGGAAATGTTTGCAGCTCAACGCCAATTAACAGCCACACAGGTACTGTGTTATGTGAAACTAATAAACTGTAATTGAATTGAATAACTGCAATATCTAGAAGGGGAAGGAAATCGACTCGCGTCGTCAAGCAAGGACGACTTGCAATAATCATCATTTACCCACCAGCTGGCCATCGAGTCATCGACCACGGTTTGTGCGGTGGCCGTTTCGCGCAGCGAGGTGTGCTCACTGATCAGTGATCAGCAAGCAAAAGACGTCAGGTTTGCACGAAACGGCTGCTATTGACAGATGTTTACTACGGCGTGCCGTGCGCCCTTGTCCGCGAGGAATTGAAGAGAAGCCAACAAGTACTGAAAGAGAGACGAAATGACGCGATTCATGCGCGCGTCGTAATAATAATAACTGCGTATACCCTCAGTTTGACATTGTGCGTGTGAGCTCGATAGCTAGTTCGCTACAGACTGCACACAACACAAACTCTCCCATTGCATCGAATCCTTCAGTATCAGTAGCAACAGATGTGTGCCTGCTCTACGGTGGGAAATGGGATATGTGATGTTACAGTTATCCCTATCAAGTACTGTCAACTAAAACATGGATATGGATATCTAGAGATCCGTGTAATGGAGAGTAAAAGAAATGTATCTGGGTCTGTTTCCCATTCATTTCTCTGTATCTCCCAATCTGTATTCGAGGCAAACAAAGGGTTAACTTGGTTCTTGGCCAAAATATGCCAAAGCCAAAATTTTAGCACCCATTTTGACTGTGTTGAATATACATAAACTTTGACGGACCAACGTATTTTTTATTCATGTGGTTTATTTAGTACCCAAAACAAGCTGTATCAATAAGAAATATGTTGTTTGGCCAAAATTTAATACAGATTCGACGCTGTCAAAATACGCAAGAAATTTGGCTTTGTCGCATTTTGACAGCCAAGCAGGCCCAAAGTATGCCTAATATTACCCGTGTTCGCAAAGAATAAAGTGCCAAGTGAAGCTACGTAAATATGATATCCCTATGGATAATGACAACAGATATTAATTTCGATTCAGCAATCAGTATATCGATGGATAGTACTCATTAACATTTAAAATCGAGTAGATAACCAATTGTGAGTGTAAAAAATATTTGAAAAGACAAACACATCAATCTGTGCCACGCTTGGGGTATTAGTTTTGTATTCAAATAAGCCCAATAAAAGCAACTTGAGTTAGTGTACAACTTCAATAAGGGTGGTGATTGCCTCGTTCAACTTTTCTATACCTGTTGTGTATATCGTATCTTTGGAACAAACAATTGAAAGCAGGATTATTGGAAAACATAGTAGGCCGGATTCAATCCTCATCACGGAGCTCAGGGATCTTCGCCAGCCTGACGACGCACTCCTCCACGGCCCCACACGAGCTCTTGCAAGAGAGCCCGAGGCCAAGCCCAAGCCCAAGCCTAAGCCCGGCCCAGCCAAGCAGCCTCTGGGACTGGGACCCCCTCCCGCCGCTTCCGCCGTCGTCCGTGCAGGCCAGGTAGGCCGCGAGGAACGGGTCGTCCCGCGGCCTGACGCCGCCGCGGCTCCTCGGCCTGCCCTTGTTCCCGTTCCCGGGCGCCACGACGGCCGGCGCGCCCGAACCTCCCGGCGGCGGCGGCACGCGCAGCCGGTGCCGGTGCGCCGCCGTCACAGGCGCAGCCGCAGCCGCGGTCGTCGCTGGCGGCTTCTTGCTCTTGCCGGCGCCGCTCGCCGGCGTCCTCCTGCTGACAGCCTCCGCGCGCGGCGCCCCGGCGCCTGCGGTGGCCTTCTTTGCCTCGGACGCGCTCTGCTTGGACACCCCCGGCTCCTGCTCCCACGAGAAGGCCACCGCGCGGCTTGCTGGCCTCGGCGCCGCCACCGCTCCTCTCGGCTCCATGTCGCCGACTCGCCGTCGGCCGTGGGAAATCCGTGGAGCTCGATCAAGCTCGCCCGGCAACAGAGCACAGCGAAGGACACGTACTCGCCGCTCGACGACGACTCTGCTACTACGTCTATCCGTCTCCTTCAGGTCGCTCCTCACGGAGACAGAGGAAGGGAAGCAAGGAGGCCGCCCAAGAAGCTAGCAGGCTGCCGTGCAGGGCGTGCACGCGCCGCGCATGCGCAGACTTCGCAGCTAGCCGCTGCCGGTGGGTTATGGTTATGCAACGGGAAAACGCCGTGCCGCGACCTCGAGGTGGAGACGCGATGGGTTTCTTGGATGGAGCTTTTATAGCAGGAGGGCACCTGGAGGTGGGCGGCAGGCAGGGCTTGATCCGGCGATGGCGACGGGGTTCAGAAGTGGAGGCTTGACCTGACCGGCCGCGGCCGTCGTTTCCCGCAATCGTTGCGTCGGTTTCCCTTTTTTCGCCGCAGCTAGTCGTCGTGGTGCCGTGCCGATGGTGTGTGGGTAGGGCAGGCCTGGCTGGGGGGCGGCCGTGACGTACGGTGGCTCCAACGTACTCGCGCATCGGCATCGCCTTTTGAGCTCAGCTCAGTGGCCAACAGACTGCATGCACCGGTCGGCCGCCGGCAGCGATGCTTGCGGCGTCCGACCATCTAACGGCTGCCCGCCGCAGCGCAGATTTTCGTTCGTGCCTTTTTTTTTTTTTTTGGTTCGGGTGGGTTTCACTTTCACACTCTGGTGCCTGTACACGGTCGGTGGTGTATCTGTGGTGCTGTGTATCTGCAGCTGCGCACGCGACAGTTACACAGTACGAGTACGTATACAACTATATATACATCCACCCAACTGTATCTACTTGTGTATCTAATGGATATCACACTTTGCTAGGTAAGTAGGTATACAGTGGCCACCATAGTTTCAATTCACTGAGACTATGGAGTAATCTACGTACGTTCCACAGAGGGCACGTGTTTCGCTGCTTCGTGGACGGCTAGCTGTTTGGCGCACCACGTTCACGTGTCACGTCCGCCTGACGGCCTGAGAGTGAAAGAAATCTACTAATGGCTGTGACCTGGACGCTAGGCTACAACGCAAGAGTCAGAAGGCAAGGCCCGTGACTTCCATGCCTACAGCGCACACGTACAGATTCGGCAGGCCACCGATCGAGCACGAGGACAAGTTCAATTAAATTGGGGTTCCAGTGGTGGAAATGTCACAAGCCGATCGTCGAGAGCAGCAGCAATGCTAATTTAATCACGGCTTCAGCCGCATGTGATGACTGATGTAGATGTGTGGTATATATCCTACCCAACTCAACTCAAACATCAGTTCTTTTTTTCTGTTTAGGAAAAAAAAAATACGGGAGATGTGAAATATATGTCCGGGACTGATGAAGCCTGCACACACATACAGCGACAGCGGTGGACAGATGCAAAATAGACGTGGAGCAGGTGAACACGTTAATTTCACCAATGCAAATTAGCTCCACTAAATCTACGACGGAGCATGTTTCGGTAACACGTCGATTTTGTTATTTTAGATATTAAAAAAATTATATAAATGTTTTTAAAATTAAAGAAAAAAATGATTTGAAACAAAACAAGAATGAAGAACAGGCGGAACGGTTGGAATAAATGACTTTGTAGATGTGCAGCAATTTGAGATTCAATTTTACTTGTCTTTCTAGAGAAAAAAAAAAGGAATTGTCGTGGAAGATCATAATAATAGCAGCTGCAAATCTACACATGCAATACAAGCCCGAGAGAGATGAAGCTTCGCCTAAACACAACAAGTAGGTTCTACTGAAAGAGACGATCAAGGATGATATATATCTATATCTATTTACCTAATAATAAAGCAAATAAGGTTTTCTGATCTCCGGTTTCCCGGTCCATCCTGACAGGTGGGACCGAATAAACCTGTCCACGTGGGACCCGCATGTCAATGATAAAGAAAGGAGGGTTTTTTCTTTTTTCTGCCTCATTTTTTTCGTCCACCGACGACCGCAAGCGCTGCCCGCACGCTTTCCGTAGCCGCGCGTCCTCTCCGCCAGTTCGTCATCGGCCTTCGCCTTCAACCTCCCCTCCGACCTCGGCTTCCAAGGGTAGGGCAAAACCGAGTAAATCATATCAATGCAGCAGGAACGCGGTGGAAACAGAGTCCAATCCGAGTTAGCATCATGCAGCTGAGCGACTAGGCCAATGGAACTCAGCCAAAAAACGGCCCGACAACCCTCGTATCGACCCAACAATAATCACTCATCGAGCGGGAGGAGTCCGAGTTTGCAGCACCATCGCAGAGGAAACCGATAATCTATCTATCTAATAAATCATCCGATATTATACTGGGCTGAACCCATAAAGGCCCAAGGTTGAGACGTATATAGTATGAATATATTATTTTACTGAGTACAACAAAGAATATGTTAGGTAGCGTTTGGTTGAGGAGCGGGGTAGGATGGAGTGGCTTCATTCCAAATTCTGAGAATGTAATGGTTCCATGGTAGGTGTTTGGTTTAAGAGTGGAACGGTTTCAATTTTTGTTTGGTTGGTGGGATCTGAAGACTGGGATGACGGACTGTTAACCCACCGTTCGGTGGGGGTTCACACGTCAGCGAAATAAATGGATCCTCCATCCTCTTCCTCCGCCTTCTCTGCTCACCCCGCCGCTAGCTCCTTCCTCTTCCTCCGCATTCTCTGCTCGCCCCGCCGCCAACCCCCGCCCTGCTCGCCTCGCCGCCGGCCCCAGCCCCTGCCTCCGCACCTGTCCCGGCACCGGAGGAGGAAGCGGCGAGCGCAGATCGAGGGACGGAGGTGGCGTCGCCGGATGGAGCGGCTGCCCCTTGTCCGCCTTCACCGCCGTCGCCCATTGGCCCCGCCTCGCCGCTCCCTCTCTGCTCTTGCCGCTCCCTCCTCCGAGCTCGCCGCTCCCTCTCCACACTCCGGCGAGGCGACGCGGAGGGGCTCCAACGAGGCGGACGGCTGGCGGAGGGGCTCCGGCGAGGCAAGGCGGGCGGGCGGCTGGGCTTAGGAGGCAACGCAAGGAGGAAGACAACGGGAGGAAGATGACGTGCGAGAGGAACAAGCATGTTCCACAAAAAATTTGGAACGAGTGCATTCCGCATCTCAGCGTAATATTCCCATCTGAGGAATGGCTCCATTCCATGTTCTCCGAACCAAACGCTCCAAAAATTGGAATGGAACCACTCCGTCCCGGCCGGCTCCCCTACCAAACGGCACCTTAGTTTTGTACCAAATCGCCCATGAAACACGAAATACGACTACTCATAACCGTTCTATACGCTCATCAAATCACAACATGGCAATCATATTACACATGTGTGGATGCAGAGAAAGATTTATCTGTCCGGCACGCTCCAACATGGGAAAGCGAATAAGAAAGATTGAACGGAAAGGAAAATCAGCTGATCCGAATCTGGTGGACAAAGAACGTCAGAAGGGGCTGCAAAAAGAAACAATGACAGATTGCTTGATTGCTTGTAGACTGACGAAGAATAAAAGAAAGCTGTGCAAAAATTAACGGAATAATACGATTAGCCTTAACGGAAAGCAAAAGCAGCTGCGCTGCTGCTCTCTGGGGAGAGTTGAGGACGATTAGGGTAGTAGGGCCTCACGCCAGTGTTTATATACGAAGCAATTGAGCTGCCCGTCGTCCATCTTGTTATCCAACGGCTAGGAAGGCGCCGGTGCAGTGTGGCCTCGCTGGGCTTGGGCTGCCATGGTGGTCGGGCTGGCCTCACTTGGATCTCGCTTAAGGTACCTCTCATTGCTAGGCTGCGCTCTTTTTGGAGGTAGTAGCTGTGGAACATATGCTGGGCTTATAATAGATTGTTCAAATTGTGTATGTGTGTTTTGGATAATAGATTGACAGTCGATTGTGCTATATATATTAAGAAAGAGAGCGTGAAAAATATCGAGCTATGTAAAATAAACAATGAGATAGTTAAATCGTTGGACTCAGCCACCGTCACATGCTGCGAATCAATGGTGCTGAGACATGTTTGCAGGAGAGATCTCCCGCACCTCTAGAACGAGCAGTGTCCGAGTCTTTATCAAAATAGCTCCCATGGATTTTACCACACTCGGCAAAATTTAGAGGTATCGAGACCACGATGAGATATGTGAGGATTGCTATAGTAAACCTGGTGTAATGATTGGGCTACGACTGAGGAGAAAATTATGCGGGCCACGCCGTTTTTAGTCTCTTTCTTTTTTTTTTCAAATGCTAACTGTCTTTTTTTCGGTTGCAACGCACGGGCATTTTTTGCTAGTCTAATATTAAAGCAAATAAGATTTTCTGGTCCATCGGTTTTCCGGTCCGTCGTGACAGGTGGACCCGGCTGGTCAGCCCCTCCCGTCCTGTATCCGATAATCCGAATCACAGCTACACTATGAACTAGATTCGGGCTGCTGAAGGAGGCCACGCAAAAACGGAAGTCTAAGTCGCATACTGACTCCGTTTTCGATGTGAAGGTAGAACCGACGCCTAAGAGGGGGAGGGAGTGAATTAGAATTTCTAAAAATAAAGCTCACTAAAAACTACAACTACTAAGCAAAACCTATACAAATAAATCTAACTATGTGCATTAAGGTTTTTCTAAGTGTTGCTACTTCTACCGTGGCCAAGTCTTGCAACCTAGTTCCACCTAGAAACTAACCTATCAAGCTAACCTAGGCAAGTAAGCACACAATTGCAAGAATGTAAATGCGAAAGCTAAAGAGATGTGATAGAGAATGCAAACTCCCGTAGACGATGACGATGATGGCACATGATGAGGACACGGCGATGTTTTTTCTGAAGTTCGGGGAGACTCGCGGTCTCTACCCCCTACGTCCTCGTTGGCGCTCCACTAAAGTCTTTGCTCACGCGTGGTCCTCAAAGGAACACGGCCTCGCCCACGCAAGGCTGGAGGATGGCAAAATGACTTCCGCGGAAGTCAAGCAACCCCGGTCGGGTCTCCGGATATCCTCGGCACACACCCACCCGAACCTATCTCTCGCGTGGTCCTCCTGTACCACGGCCTCGCCCACGCAAGGGTAGAGAATGGATAGGTCGTTGGGGTCTTCCGAGTCCTTCTCACGGAGCTATCCCGCCGTCTCTACTATGAGAAGCTTCGGCCGACTAGCCGAGGGCCTTCCTCCCTCTCACAAGATGGTGGCGGCCACTCCACACTCCGAAGGGTCTCGCAAAACTTACAGCCGCACTTGATACAAGGTCGTGCACGCAGGCACGGATACTAGACAAATAGGCCTAAGCCAAGATGCTAACGAGCTCTCGCTATGCCGGGATGTGTCTATTTGCTCATATGGTGGTTGGGCTAAAAAATGTGGTTGCTACACTTCAAATAGGCATGGAAATGTATCTCAACACTTGTGCTAGGCTCAGGATGTTCCAACCACAATGGAGAGGCCGGCCAACGGGGTATATATAGGCCTCACCTCCAAAACTAGTCATTTAGAGGCTTTTTTTCAGTTTTCTGCGTACCCACCGAGTCAACCTTCGCTTGCAACTTGACGGCGGCTTGGTCTTTTTTTTTGTATCTTTTAGATCCTCCTTTGAGGTGTTTGTACCCTAAGTCCACCAATTACACCGTGGGACTTTAGACAAGTATACTTGCATACAAATATTAGTTTCATGGCACGTGTTGTCAGTTCAATCATCAAAATCACATATGAGAACTAAGCACAAGGCTTAAGGCCCATTTTTCTTACACAATGTTCTATATATCAATGGAAAGCTAAAATAATATCCTTTCTAACCCAACTGAAATCACTCTAAAATTCAAACTCAGTCAACGGAAATCTTTGAAACAATATGATATGAAAATAACGAAAATCGTCAAGACAATCTGGTCTATAATTTATTTGGAAACCCGATTCAGACGGCAAGAGCAAGCTACATAAAAACAGATACCCATATCGTATATGGACTCCATTTTTGTGTTCTATAAATTGCCGGAAAATAAAAAATAATATTTTTTTACCAAACTGGAACCACTTAAATTTCGGCACACGTAAAAAAAATTCGAAACAATAGGATATAAAATTTATTTACGAGACTATTTTTACGTTGATCTAAAGGTATTTAAAGATTTTTTTTTCTTCCGTTGCAACCCACAGTTATTTTGCTAGTCTATTTTATAAACGAATACAGTTCCGGTGGGCCTTACTAGGCAGCAATGGAACACCTTTCCTAGAGTCGGAGCCAAGCAAATCTGATTCCAATCCAAGCCCAAGGAGGTACCTGGACGACAGGTAAAGCTCGTCGTTTTGGTTATGATCTACTCGCTGGAGAAATTAACTGAATTCTTCCCCACGATTCTGACCGCGCAACTGAATAAGAATAACAAATCCGTTTTTTTTTCGATTCCGTTATTACTTGATGATAAATAACACGTCGAGCCTACTCGTATACATTGGCCATGTCTCAATCAATCACCTGCTGCCTCCACATGACCAGATGATTGTGTTCCGAACGCAAGAACAAGGGCAGGCTGTTACGCCTTTGGCCCGAGTCGCTGTCCGGTGGTATCTGACACGTGCGCTCGTGCAACACTTGTGTTGCGATTAGACGCTGCAAGTTTCCATTCATATATCGATGTAGTAGTAGTAGTAGTAATTTTTGTTCGTAGGAATGGTGGTTGTTTTTTTTTTAAAAAAAAGCTATAAATGCTTGTTTTTTTTTTGTTTACGGGCCATGTGGTATTCATCATTTGGGCCTTCAGTACGGCACCGTAGGGGTCTGGTTGGGCCGAACAGAAATAAACAGCCCACAGACCAGAGTGCAAGGTCCAGGGTTTTCCCGATCCAGAATAGGGGTGTGTTTAGATGGTTGAAAAAAACACTGTTCCGAAAAGCACTGTAGAATCACTGTAGCACTTTTCGTTTGTTTGTGGTAAATATTGTCCTACTATGGTCTAACTAGGCTCAAAAGATTCGTCTCGCAAAGTACATCTAAACTGTGCAATTATTTTTTTATTTTATCTACATTTAGTATTCCATGCATGTGCCGGCATTTTGATGTGACGGGGAATCTTGCATAGTGAATTTTGAGAGGAAATTGGGGTACTAAAGAGGGCCTAGGTTGGGCTCAAGTTTGCACTCCATCAGAGGCACCGTTCCTTTTAGATTATTGCGGATACGCGCCGCTATTTCCAGAAGATTCCGCACTCCCACGCTCGTCCGATCACAAGAATGGACGGCTGTCACTGAGCGGAGACTTGACTTCCTCGCGGCGCGTTTCCACGCCGCTGCCCGCTAAAGAGAGAACGCAGCCAGAAACCATCTGACCTCTGATGACGAGAGAGAGGGCCCACATGACGTCACGGATCCCCTTCCCCTCGCGCCGCCTGCCAGGTGGACGGGGTCGGCGTCGTCGTCTACATAAACACAGGTAGGGTCCGGCTCCCAGATGGCCAACATCCTACGAACTCAGATCCCTCTCGCTCCCTCGGCCAATTTTGTCCATGAAATCAATCCGCGACTCCTTTTGCTATCTTTGCCCTTTTTTTTTTCGCTTTCCAGTTTTCTGCCCTAAACATTTCTTGTGTTTTCTGCACATTTGATTTCTGATTGGATTTGGATTTCTTCTTGAGAAGGAGTTTGGCCACATCCAGGAGCCGTGGCTCCCAGATTCGATGGCCGCGGCTCCCGTGCCTCGACGCTCCCAGATCGATCTCAAATCCGAGGTTTACGTAGCCTGCGCCCGGCGTAGAGATGGGCTCCTTAGGTTATACGCGCCTCGCACATGCCGATCCGATCGACATGCGCTCCAATCCTCCTGCTGTGTCGTTCTTCCATGCGTGATTCTTCGTCCGATTCCGTGGTCAATTTTGGATTTTTTATGGTATGTTTGTTACCGCGATAAGAGATCTAGTGAACCCTTGCTCGTCACAGGGTGTCACCTTTTTTTCTGGATAACGAATTGGGATTCAATTCGTGCCAAGCAGGAAACAGTGTACCAGACAGTCTTGGGAAGTCCCTTTTCTAATTCAGATTCAGATTCTCCTGGAGTTGGACTAGTGGAGACGTGGAGTGTGTCAACACTCAACATACTATACTTGCCTGCTCCACATGCCATGGATTGTGCATTGTGTTTTCAGTTTTGTAGTTTTCTTCAGTTTTGAGAGGCTCTGCTTTCTGGTGTGTAGTTGCCGCATCATAATCATGGCAGAGAAGAGGGAAGGATGATCATGGTCATGGGCAAGATGGGATGATCCTGGTGCCAATGAAGCGTCAGCCTCCACAGAATCTGAAGCTTGTCGCCTGCCTCGGCATACGACAAACTCTGAAACGTGCGTTCCTAGTTTATTCCTGTCCCTGGCATATTTGTTTACTTGATTGACTGATGCCTCGTAGATTCACACCTGCATAGATTTATCCATAAATGGCCTCTCTGTTTTGGCACGGATCCGTGTATGCGAGCACACTGGGTCCTGGAAAATCTTCCTAAACGGTCAGATTATTAAAATCTGACACAATGAACTTTGCAGTTTTTTTAAAAAAAATAGGAATTTAGGGATATACCGAATCTTTTTATCAAGTTTAATGGAGTGTATGGCTAAAAGATTTACAGCACAGCAGAAACCCTTGATCACCTAGTTTATTCCAGCTACAAATTTGTGTCGGGTCGGACCTTAAAAAATCGCTGAAACAAAAACAAAATGGTAACAAAAGTTGGTAGGCTTATTGGGCCGAATATGCTAGCAGCTCAAATTCTACTGTACTAGTAATTCAGAAAGCCCAGCGATTGTGAGAATAGAGTAGTTCCAGAAGCTTCACGCCGGCACCCGTGTGCACGTTGGAAACCCTAGATCCCCAAATCTGTCGCTCAAACCCTCCAATGTCGGGCGAACCTCTCCCAGCGCTCTCCGCCTCGCTCTCGATTCCCCATCGCGGCCTTATCGATTACGAGTTTCGGGGGGCGTTTCTGTTCTTTCAATCCAGATGCTTAGCTTAAATTTCTGCTTTCACCTGTTTATTCATGGGAGCCTGGGTCTCATTCCTTCGAGCCGTGGCTTGCGAATTCGATAGCCATGGGCTTTATTCCAGTCGCTCCCAGATCAACCGGTGTTCTAAAAGCCGCGGCCCGAGTAAACGATGGGCTTGTGGTTACGCACCCCCGCACATGCATTCTTTTCTCTCAAATCTCAATGTTTAATTTTTTTTTTCCGCTCAATGTTTCATACGGATTTGGGGATGAGCAGCTGTGGCTTGCTGCTGCGTGGCTGTGACGACAAAAGGATATTATGTTGATTCTGATTGTTAATACTACCATTTAAGGACCAAATCGGTGATGACCTTTTTTGTGCGTGTCTGAGCCGACGCAATGCAGCATGCCAGCGTCCTGCCAGATGCGGTTCAGTGCTTGATTTTTGTGTTCTTCAAACTTTTTGTGCTCTACTGAGGATTTTGCACTATTGTTCATTCAAGTTTGGTCATTGGGTGGCTTGATGCGCCGGCTGATGCCCTTTATTTTTTTCTGTGTGTCAGCTTGGATTGCTGCCTTGATGGTATTTCACCTGGCTTTGGCTTTGACTGTTTCCGCGTGGCTGGGATGACAAAAACATACATTTCTCGATCCTGATACTTGATTTGATCAAAGGCCAAACTTTGATGACCTCTGTGCTTGTCTGAGCTAGTGCAAATTAGTATTCTTTCCTTATTCATTGTTTCAAAGCTGTGGTTGTGTCTGGTCTTGTGCGACGTCCGTGCTTCACCTGCTTATTTATGGGAGCTTTCGCCTGTTTATTTATGGGAGCTTGGATAATTTCCGCGAGCCGTGGCTTGTGAATTCGATAGCCACGTGTTTTCTTCCAATCGCTCCCAGATCAACTGGTGTTCTAATAGCCGCGGCTCGAATAAACGATGGCCTTGTGGTTACGCACCCCCGCACAGGCATTTTTTTCGATGTTTAATTTTTTTTCGCTCAATGTTTTTTAGGGATTTGGTGATGCGCACCTGTGGTTTGCTGCTGCATGGCTGTGATGACAATAGGATATTGTCTATTCTGATTCTTATTGCTACCTTTGTTCACAAATGTATGTACCAAATCGATGATGACCTTATTTGTGCGTGTCTGAGCCGATGCAGTGCAAGAATGCCAATGTCCATGTTTGCCAAACTGTTTCTGTTTGATCTCTCTTTTTCTTTAGAAAAAAAATCTTTGGTTCTAAACCCTGGTTTACATCCTGAGAGATACTGTTCAAGTGGTCATTAGCTTTTGTTCATTCGAGTTTGGTCATTGGATGGCTGCTGATTCAGGGTGCAAATATCTTTGTATTTCTAGCTTACTGGATTATACTGGATAAATGATGCGCCGGCAGATGCCCTCTGTTTTTTCTGCTTGTCAGCTTGAATTGCTGCCTTGCTGGTATTTGACCTGCCTTTGCCTTTGACTGTTTCCGTGTGGCTGGGATGACAAAAACATACATTTCTCGATCCTGATACTTGATTTGATCAAGGACCAAATTTTGATGACCTTTGTGCGTGTCTGAGCCTGTGCAAATTAGTATTCTTTCCTCATTCATGGTCACAAAGCTGTGGTTTTGTGTCTGATCTTGTGTGTACGTTTCTCGGTGCTGAGACTTGATTTGTTCAAGGACCTAATTTTGATGAGCTATGTGCATATCCCAGCCAATGTGCCTATACTGGATTCATTCCGTGAACAAAGTTTGATCCTTTTTTGTTGACCATGAACCACTTCTCTTTGCCTGAAGTGATGTTAGTGGTTGCTTCTCTGCCGTGGTGTTTGGGGAGTCTGCAAATTGGTGCATGTTACTCTAGTTCACTTTATGACACTGTGTTCGCGTTATGTTATTCTATGGTGATTGTAATTACTATTCTGAATGTTTATAAAAAAACTATTCTGAATGCAGTTGGTAATTACTATTCTGGATGCAGTATGAGTGTATGACCTACAATTTATTCTTTGCGTGAAAAGTATGATCCTTTTCTGTTGTGCCAGACGAATTTGAGTTTTGTTTAGCTCACTTTTGCTTTCTTGATTCACTTATGGTTGTCATTGTTGGGGAGTTTTCAAGTTAGTGATTGTTATGCTCTGCTTAGCAACTCTTTTGCGTCCCTAGATATCATCATCGCTGTCCTTGATGATCATATAATCACGAGCAATCTCAGGCTGCCCGAGCTGCGATGCCAGCTGTCCTACAATACGAGCTGAGGCCCCAGTCATGGTCACAATACATGAGTCCCATATATTGGCTTTGCGGTAAATAGTTTCCTACCGCTGGTACTCTGTTATTACCAACCGTTCTAAACCTACGGTGCAATCCTATGCTGGTACTTTGTTTGCTAGGGCTGGTCTTTTAAATAATTTTCTGTTGGTTCAAATGGATATCCAAAGTGTTTTTTTTTTTGAAAGTCAAACCATTAAACAACTAAAATTTGTTTAAGATACAGCCAGATTCAGAAGAACAGATAATTCAGCTAGCTGAATACTACAAAACCGAAATACAAAAGGAGATAGCGAGCATGCATGGTGCAAACATTGAGGTCATGGCAACCATCTTTTTTGAATTCTGACCACTGTTTGCTTCCATAGTGAAATTCTATGTCAAGCTCTCCATGGATTGAGGAATCATGGTGCGCGATCAAGATTCAGTAACCAACCATATGACCTTGATTCACACCTGTTCAAGTCTTCACTATACTTGGAATTTGTTAAGATCTCACCTAGAGGTCCACCTTGAGGCATCTCCCAAGAACTCGAGATGCAATCCTGCTGCGCTTGTGTCATGTTGGGTGTAAGGCAGGTGGTGTGTGGACCTTCTGCCAAGTAGAAAGTCGATGAAACTAGCATGGAATCAGAATATTTGTTTTTCTCTGACTCCATCTTCTCATTCTTGGCTAGGCTGAAATTTTGAAGGACTGACTGAAGGGATTCAGCATCGTGCAGCTGTGTGGAGGAAATGCTCTTGTGACTCTGCTGGTTGCTCCCTCCCCAGGATTTCAGTATTGTGTCTGAGATGGTCTCACTATCTATGGCAGGACCTAGCTTATCTGGTTTGTTATGCTGCTTCAGTTGAGAGAGCAGAGACAAGGTGGGTTGTCTATCCGTAGAATTGAGCAGCGGAGAGTTGTTGTCTTCTGTTGGTTTGTTTGCTTTCTCTCTGCTCAACATTGTCCTGCAGATGTGTGAAAGATTTGAAATGGAAATTGTTATTAGCTTATTATGATTGCCAAGTGGCAACTAGAATCAAGAAGATAATCTTACATATAACTATTACAGTGTATTCCAGAACCTAAACGTTTTCAACATACACTCTCCTTTATTTTAACCCCTAGAGTTCTGTTGATCTGATGCAACAAGTATTAAAATGGGATTTTATTATTCAGATTGTGATGCCAACATAGCATGCTTTGTATAAGAAAATGAAACTCAGTGTAAGCATATAAACATTTACCTGTTTAAACTATCTTCCCAATAGCTGACAGTGCCTGGCTTGGAGCCATTAACTTTTGCCTTCTTCAAGCTACCCTGTGACACAGCACATGGTAATGAGGTGGCGGCAGCAGCAGCAGGCAGCTCCTTGGTCTTTTTAGGTTGGTTTTCCACAGGCTTTCTTGAACGGTGACGGTTTCTGTTGATGTGCCGCTCGCAGTACTTGTGATCAGCCATTGCCTCCTTGGAGCAGCGCCATTTCTTTCCATCTGTTCGCCGGCATCTTCCAGGTTCTGGGTCGGAGTCTGCATTTGTGTAGCCTTGATAAAGAGGCCTCCAGCTCACTGCATTAGAGTATGTCAAGCTCTGGTTCCATTTATAATGCAAAGCAATACTGTGGCTATTCTGTAATGACTTGCTAGGATACAAACTGATGGTAACATTTTGATGTAGCAACAGTTGAAAGTAATGTGTTTGTAGTTTCATGACATGCATATATTGAACTTGCCTCCTATCTTGGTTTACTGAAAGAGCTAGTTGTTTTTAGGCATAATAATAGGAGGAAGCTAGTTTCCTGTTTCAGAAAGTGCATACCTCTGTTGGACGATCTGAAGCTCTTGCTGATTGAAATGAGCAGGCTAGAAGGGATGGGAGCCTTGGCATTGAGATACTTGTATATCAGGGCCTGGTGCTCCAGCTCCATCCACTGCGAGGGAGTAAAGGGCCTCTTGGTCCTGGACAGCAGGAAAGCCTGCTCGTTTGGCCTTCCAAAATCCAATCCTAGATGATGATAACGATGATGATGGTGAAACAAGGGGAATATTTAGTCTGACGAAATCTGAGATACTGAAGCAAGCAGCGACCTTATCTCCAGAGACGTGCACGGTGGAGAGGAGCGCCAAGACAAAAGCGTAAAGGTGAAAAAGAAAAGAAAGCAGATGAAATGTTGGGGAGGGAGGGAGGGGGGCCCAGGGAGAGGGTGTGGCCGGTGCTATGCAAATCCCTATGGCTGCTAGGCCCCTCGGCTGTAGCATTCATGAGAGCTCTCAAGAAGTTCCATGAATGCTGCACCTCTGTTCTCCTTTTGACTTTTGCTTTTCCTTTTGAAATATTGCAACAGAGAGGGAGATACTATTGCGCCGCCGCTGTCTATCATGATTCGCAGAGAACATATCTATCCAATAGTCCAATCCAAGAACATGCAGCATCGAATCTAGGAGTATCTTTTTTTTTTTATCTGAGCAGCCTAATAACGTGTTTGGTTCTACTATTTTTTTTTTCGTATGAACTGAAGAAAGAATGACGAGGAAGCAGGAAGGATGAAGCATGGATATACCTGAAGGCAATGTGTGAGCCGCCTTGGAGAACCTGAGCATCTTCTGTTCGTCGAGGAAGGGGGAGGGGTAGGACGCCGCGGCAGCCGCCGCCGGTGTGAGGCCAGCTCGCTTGAGAAGACCCAGGTCGCTGTCCCTGGGGGGCGGCGCGGCGACGGCGACGGCGCTGCCCTGTCGCAGCCCCATCGCGTCTCCGTGCTCCATGGCCGCTGCACAGAACTCGGCGGCGCTGCTGCTCATTTGGGGGAGGAGCAGCAGAAGAGGCTGGTGAGAGAGGTGGTGCGCATTGTTGGGGGACAGCTTGTTGGTTTTACAGGAAGAGGGAGAGGGGGAGAGAAGGTGGGTGTGCTTTTCTGGTGGGAGGCAGCAGGGTGTGTGTGTGGTGGCTCTTTGGGGGACTAGGGGGTGGCCCTTAAATAGCACCAGTCCTTTCTTTCATTCTCTTGGTGGGTCTTTGGCCTTTTGATTGATGAGTTTTTGAGAGATTTCTTTCTTGACCTCCTCAGCACTGTTTTTTTTTTCCTTCTCCTCCTAGGGTTTCATTTTATCATCGTCATCATTATTGCTACTATTATTATTATTATGGCCAGCAGTGCAGTGCTGTGCTGTGCGTACCACGGCTGGTGTGGTAGCAACAGTGAGTTGTTAAAACAGAATCTCAATCTACACCCAAAGGCAAAGGTACCATGATCAATTCAAACTGGAGGACGGTCCTACCTACGGCCGGCCCTCTCTGCCTGCCTGCCTGTTGAAATGGTTTTTTGCCTTCTCCTGCAAAGCCATTGGTGGCGTGCGACTTCATGTGTCGCTTCAACCTCTCAAGGAAAGAGAAGGCGTGCGTGATGTAAATTCAAATAAAGGCAGTGTGTATGTGTGTGTAGGGGGCGCCGGTACGTGCGCGAGTAATTTTCCGAGCTAGTACCGGTACTTCTAGTTCAATAACTACGACGGAGGCCTTTGTATCCTTGCAGGTAAATACGAGGAAGTAAATGGCCGGGCTTCATCCATGTGATGGACGCAGGACGCTGAGCAAAATGTGACGCTCTGAGTCGCTCACACGCTGTAAACAGGGGTATTGACTCGCTAGACAAAAGTGATGAAGAGCAACTTTACTACGCATATAGTGCTTGAGGTAAGGCTATCTGCGACGGTTTCTCTATCCTCGTCCCTCAAATTCTAACTCTACTACGTTTATGGTGCATAATAGTGCCAAAGCGGTGCCAGATTTCTCATTTCAAGAAAACCATTGGAGACAAGCTAACTATCGAAATATAGCCCACATCTATTTAGAGGGCTATAATGTGGTTTAGGTTTACTTCAAATGTTGGTGCATAAACTGTCTGCGTCTAGCGATACGTCGGCTATTACATTTCATACTTCAAATGCTGGTGCATGAACTGTCTGCATCTAGTGATACGTCGGCTATTACGTTTTAGGTTGCGTTTGGATGCTGCTAGATTTTTGGAATATGGATTATGTGAAAAATCTAGATAGTGGACTGATATAATCTATAGTGTTTGGATGTCCAGATAGTGGTTGAGTACTTTTCTTTATTTTCCATGTATATCCTTTTTCTCTCCCTCCAAGATAGTTTGGATATATTGTTTATAGGGGAACGAAGGAATGTAGAAATTTTACCGAAAACAGTTAAATTTAAGAGGAAAAACACGTTAAATTTAAGAGGAAAAATGCAGGAACGGTGAAAAATTCCTGTGTTCCAAACGAGACCTCAAGGAACCATTGTTGTAGCAAGCCCAAGATCATAACCGCGGGGGAGTTGGTGCTTGGACGTATATCAGTGGTGGAGCGTGGCAATGTGGACTAGGATTGGAGGTTTATCTATCAATAATATGAGATAAATCCTTTATCTCCGAGAGTTTGCCCTTTGTGTCCACATTTACATTTTTGTTCGTTGTTAACTTTTATAAAGTAACTTGATAGTATAGTTGAAAGTATTTACTATATGTTGCATAACTCTTCGTGGGCGGTAGGGCTAGTCCCAATATATACTATCCTACTCATTAATTAGATAACACGTGTTTTACGGCTGTTGTTGCCAACGACTCAATTGGAGAGTGAGCAAAGCTGGATACTGGTTTGGCATGATATGTTAGACAATGGCACAAAGCCTAATCTATTGGATCCGCTCTCGTAGACACAAAATCGCAATTTTTTATTTCTTTTTCAAACATAAGTGTGATACTATGTGTTACAGGGGTGTTTCATCGTGGCAATATCGTAGCATTTCATCCAATGTGACATTCTCGACTCTATGATAAATTGTGTGCACCGGAAAAGAGGCTGAGAAGAGAAATAGACAAATCTTAGATGTACTACTACATGTAAACAGCATTGCATTGTGGAAGTCGTTGAATCTAGAACCAACACGTAGCAACCCTAGAGGCGTCTTTAGGTCCTGCATCGAAGCACGCAGGAGCAGTAATTGGCACAGTAATAGCAGCAACAGTGCTCCTCCTGCTAGCACTAGCAGTAGCCTGGATTGGGGATCTTTGCGTGTTTGCCGGTGGCCGGGCCGGGCGGGGGTCACGACTCACGACCGCATCCTTCCCACCATCGCAGTCCCAGATAGAGAGATACAGATACTACTCCGCTGACCCCTGCCGGCTACCGTCGATCCCGGCGATGCTCGGCGCTGCCGGCAAACATGGCATGGGTCCGGCAAAGTACGTACGGCCCCGGAGGCCAGGCCAGGGCAGGCGGTCACGAGGGAGAGGTGACGCTTTTCATCCCCCCTCGCCGGGCTTCATTCATTGCCCTTGCCCCTCGCAAGCGGCGCGTCCATCCCAGTTTCGCGGGCGCGCGGCCGAACGCGGGAACGCTTGCACGGGGCGGCGATCGAGGGGAGGGGAGCACGCCGCGCGTGGCAGCAGCAGGGGGCAATTTAACCCCGCCAGGCGCTTGCGTTCGTGCGTGAACGCCCGGCCGGCCGGCCGGCCTGCTGCCGCCTGCCGGACAGCGGACACAGCCGGAGCACCGGACGGACGGACCAGCAGCGGCTCTCTCCGTATGTCTCGCTCTCGCTCTCGCTCCGCTCCTCTTTGATACTAGTACCAGCCTGAAGGCTGCACTGCTGGTCTGCTGGAGCGCACGCACGCACGCACACATTTTGCACTGCCAGTGGCTTCGGAATCGAGTTGCGTAGCGTAGCGTGGCAGTTGCTGCTGCCACACGCGGGCGGTGCCATCAGATGATCTGGACTCTGGAGAGCAGCCAAAGCCCAAGGGTCATGTGGGCTTCGGTCGGCCGGGCTGGCTGGGCGCCCATTGCACGTCCCAACGCGACTATACCTACGTACCTGCCTGCAAAAAGGGGAACGCCGCTTTCGGCGCCAGCCATTTTTACCTTCACAGTGCTACGGCGTTGCTACTGCGGTGGGCACCTATGCTTGCTAGGCTAGCTGCTCGAAACTGATCTCCGGAGGGGGAGGAGGAGGAGGAGTCTGGAATTCTGGATGGGGCACAGGGCAAGGCTCCAACCTCCAAGTCCAACGGGTCAAACAAACCTGGGGGCACGCGGTTGCCTGGTTGGTGCTCCGCTCCATGGATTCTCTTCTTGCATCCCATGCAGTAGGGTTCCGTTTCGTGATGAAACAAACATGCATGTGGGCGACGACGCTTGGCATGGCAGTGGCAGTGGCAGGCAGGCAGGGCAAACTCGCGAATGTTTTCCTCTCGGCGTGCAGCGTTTGGGGCCGGGCTCCTATCCCTGACGATGATACGGTCGTTTCGACGCTGTGCTCGCACAGTGGCGCTCCCCTGCCACGAGGCACGGGCGGCATTTATATACGAGCGCGAGGAGATGCTACGCGGAGGTGGTAGGGCCTGGCTGCCGCTACATTTATCGCAATGTGTTTGCGTTGTGTGGGGTGCGGTGCGGTGCAGTGCAGTGCAGGACAGAGAGCGGGGAGATTTGACGGAACGGACCTCTGCACGGCGCGCTTGGATACGGTACGGTACGGTACGGTACGGTACGCGCGCCCTTTCTTTAGTTTAGTTTCGATCGTTTATTATTTCAATTCCGGGCCGCCGGGCCGGCAGCCAGCACGGCGGAGAGGTGGTGTACGTGCGTACCATACGTGGGAGGAGTAGTAGTAGGTGTGCGTACGCACGCACTCACGCACGTACGTACAGTGGCGGAAAGGAAAGCAGGCACGTACGGTACGGGGCGGCGGGATAGGATCCCCTTCCCGCCCCGCACGAGCCATCAATGCGATTTGATGGCTCATGTGCCGCCCCCCGCCGCGCGACGGTGCCCTTTTTGCGCCGCGTCCCGTGGGGGAACTGGGAAGGCGACTAGGCGAGGCAGGGCAGGCAGGCATGCGGGGCGCGCGCGGCTGCGTAAATACGAAACTGCACTGCATGGTACCCGGCCTCGTCGTCGTCCGTCGGCATTCAGCAAGAAGCAAAAAAAAAAAAAAAAAAAAACGCGTTTTTGCATGCAAGGTTTGTTTCCTTTTCGCCACGGACGCTACGGTGTTTGAACCCTGGCTCCTAGAGGACGTACTTGCTTCGTCGGACGGCGCGGCTGCAGCCCGCAGGCAGCTCCCAGCCTCGCAGACCCAGCTCTGCGCCTCCGTTTGATTTGAACCACCGAGTCCACACGTCTGGACTAGAGACCTGATGATATGCATATGCTTGCATTGTGCTCCCCCGTGTCTCCTACCGCTCTTTTCTTTGGACAATTGTAGTATTTGTGAGCACAAGCACATGCCCCATATAGAGACGCCCGGTACGTGCGAAGGAACTGGTTCCTCCCGCCCGACCCACTACGGTTGCCGGGGGGCGTGAACTGAAACTCGATGTACGGTGCCGATGCTGCTATGCTCGTCAGGTTCGTTTCGTTTCGCCGTTCCATCTGTTGCTGCGGTCCCAAGACCGAGGGCCTGATTAAATTTTGGCAAATCTGACCATATTTGAATCTAGGTAAAAAATTTTAGTTAAGTAATAAAATTTTCATTCAGATGAATTATTTGAGACCTGAACAATCTATCAAATTCAGATGAATCTACGGCTCTCTCTCTCTCTGATTCTGTGAGAGAGCACGTCGCGCCCGGCGCCGCGGGTACGGGGCTCAGCGTCTGGTATTGCATACATGGGGTAGAGAGCGGCCGCGTACTGTTCGTACGCAACGCAATGCCACGACGCGAGATACGAGGCCCGTGTCAACGACGGCCGGCCCGGTAGCGCACGCGGCCTGCTGCGTTGGCCCCCCGGTGCCAGTGCCACGGCGGCGCAGGGCCCAGGCAATCCCTGCTCCAATGCTACAGCGCCGCCGTCCGTGGCAGCACCTGATTGAACTTTCTGATCTGATCCTATCCTACGCGCCGCGCCGCGCCGTTTTATTTTTTCAATACGAGCGTGCAGCGCAGAGTTCGATCTACAGCCACTGCCCCGTTCCGTTGGCCGTATCCCGTATACATTCCTGCGTGCTTCAAGATGTGGGAGATACCTTCAACGCCGTATCCCGTGGCAGCTGCAAGGACCATCATATCATGAATAAACAATCCGATATCTTATTTGGCGTTTCTGCCGAACCCTACGGCACCGCCGCGTCCAACGCCTCCGTTTGTTTCCAGGATGACCGGTACAGTTTCCGGACCAAATCCATCCTGCCGTTCCAGACTGGACGCCGCACTCCCACCAGTCTGTATACCAATACTAGACAGCAAGCCACCTGGTGTACTACAATGAACGGCTACGACTAGCATCTTTCAATGTATAGTACTCCTACCTGCCTATCTACATACTGTTTGACCGTACGTATCCCGCAGTTTCTAACATCTGGCTCTCTGGTCCAAGAGGGAACTATATAAACAGTGGGCGGGCGCAGGGCCATCGTCATTGTTCCTCATGTACGTCCGTCTCATCGTATATCTCCTCCTGCGTTACCAACAAAGAGAAAAATAAGAATCCCCAGTAGGGCTCAAGCTTTGTGCACGATATAGAGGCGAGCGGATATGCAGAAGTTATCCCTCAGCATTACTTAAACCAGCACAATAGAGGGCACTGAATTTCAGAATGTCTTTACGATTTCCAACAACGAAAAGAATCACCATAACATTTTGTCACACAGGTCGCAGCTAGGACCAGAGTTTATCAGGTTTAAATGCGATATGCATATGCAAATTGCAAAACATCATAGACGATCAAACAGTTTACTCGGCAACTTAAAAAAATAGAAATCTGGAGACCACTAACCTGCAGAAGCTCTTCTATGACATCCTCCATGGTTATGATGCCAACAGCCTCTTCATCTTCGCTCAAAGTGGGCAAGGGCTCGTTATGTACCTGCAGAACGTCCGATTGGTCTTTGGACCATTTTTTAGGCCTATTTCCTCTATTTGACGCGTTCTGAGTGTTAGGGTAGCTCTTCCATCTTCGCAGCGGTGGTGGGAGGTTCTTCACAACCTTTTCACTGTTCTTATCATCAATAGCAATCGACACCTCTTTGGTCCACGCCCAGAGAAAGGTAAGCAAAGATCGAGTAAGATATATTGAGAAGATAACAGGAGTGAGTTACTAAGGAGTAAGAACTGCTTTGGAACTCACCCAAAGTTCCACCATCATTGGCAGGTTGTTCAGCTGGTAGGTAATTTGCATCATTTTTCCTTATGACCACTGCCATGTGGCTGTGGCCTTTCTGAAATTCGTTTAGGATGTCATAGAGGGGCATGTCTTCTAAAACACTGAAATCCAGCAAGGGGCAAATGTGTTAGCTGAATATATATTAGGTCCTACCATCATAATATGTTGAAAATATGACAACCAAAGCAAACAACTCACTTGTATGCTGACCTAACTATAAAAAACTAGTGAAATCAACTAATTGTACATGCCACAGATACGAACGCTCTTCCAATGCTATCTAGTAGATGATGAAAATAACAAAACCAAAACAAAGCGAAGTAACTGAAATTGTACTACAGTGTTAATTTAGGACCCATCCTATGTTCATGACTGGTGGAAACAACCTTATGGGTCATTCTTTGTATTTCCCAGTGAACTGATAGATATGGGAACAGAGTTATAGTTCGCTACAGAAATCACCTAAAAGTGTTGGATAGAAAGAACCTCCAATTACCGTGGAATTTTGCGAATAGTCACACTTTTTATAGGAACCTCATCATCAGCACTAACGGATAATAAATTCTTCACCTGAAAATTCATAGCTCATTTCAGATAAATAAAGCACATTGATAATCTCAATGTTACCAAAAAAAAAAAGTAACAACATAACCTCTAATATTATCACACCCACAACGCATCACAGTTTTGAGTCGTATTGGTTGACCGTACAAGAGAGCCTTTTAAAAGGTAAATACCCGTCATTCTTGGTTGCATTGCCATATATCAAATCAATATACATATACATCTGGCAGTAGCTACATGGACAGCGGCTAAATATGAACTCTGAAGTATTTATTCCTTAATAACATTAATAATGGAATGTACTGTGTATCCAGCTTAACAAATGATTCATGGTTGCCCTATCCCGCGGGTTGCTATCTTGTTAAAATACAGGTGCAAAAAATTCATTCTAAACCAACAATACGCACATCAACTTTGCTATCAACCCACATTGCTAAGGACTGACAATGGCAATCCTGTTGGTTATAGTTCCCCTGCCATTTGCCTGAATCTCTTCTGAAAATAATTTGAATATTCTATTTGGCTACTGATTGGTATCCTTGTTGCTGTGGAGAATCCTATTCTACTGAAAGAACTTCCTTCAATAAGGACAAAAATTGAAGGGTAGACAGAAAATACTAGAATTCCAATGTGTTTTTTGAAAGATGCATAGCATAATTTAACAGCAGAAAATTACCAATATCAATCCAATAATATTTGTCTTCTTCTCATAATAAACAGGGACTCTGCTATGCCCTTTCTCAAGGACCTCTTGCATTAGGTTCCTGCACAAAGCAGAAATGACGTATGAGCAATGACACCATTTGTTTAACAAAAAAATCTGCATAACTGTAACGCGTAGTTTAACAAAAAAAATCATCCATAAAATTAGATATAATGCCCTACCTATCAAGTTTTGCATTTATATCAATTGCAAATGTTTGACATAGTGGCGTCATAGCATCTTTAGCTTTCTTTTCAGTCAGTTCAAGAGCTCCTGCTATTATGGTGGTTTCATCATGGGTCAATTCTCCACCTTTGCCAGCCTGTTTAAGTTACAAAATAAGTAACACCGTTAAAATAATAGAAACTTTCATACACAAGCAAATATTTAATATTCATATCTCACCAAGCATGTGTGATGACATCCTCACTAGAATTTTGTGTGGATAACAAACAGCTAGTATATATCTATTAACAGCCCGTTTGGTTTGCGCATGGAGTCATGTGGGACCACAATAAAAAGAATGAGTTGCATTGTATTATATGCTTTGAAAGCCTAAATATCCGGACTCACACAAACTGATTAACATATGATAGTGCCTTAAACCTATTTTCAACATATTGTCTTCAGTTTTCACAAAACCCCTGCTTGTTTTTAGTACCCTTCAGCTGCTCCTCTCCTAAGCATTGTGCACGCTAAATAACATACCTTGTGAATCTCTATCCATCTAAGGACATATCTTAATCCTAAAATTGCAAGTTTGAAACAGAGTCTTAAACAATTCACAATCACCTAACTAGTACAGTCCTACACAATTCAAAAGTATGCACCTTTATTAAATTAATCCCACCAAAAATACTACTGTAATAATAACTGAGCAATTCACCTTGCCTAAAGTATTCTAGACATGGACCTCATGGCATAGAATATGCATCAGAAATTGTGAGAATAACTTGTTAAAAATGGTGAGATAACATGTTTAACAATAGATCCAGTAGGGATAAGTACACAGCCCGCAAAGCAGGGGATGACAAGGACAAAAAGGCACTACATCTCCACTGAGCTTAGGAAGTTAAGGCTATAGTGGACACCCACCTCAGCTAGGACAAGGTGGACTACGAGATGGACCACAAGATAATAGATTACAGATAAAAGGGTTTCCAGAGGACATCTGCAGAGAAATAATGTTGCCTGAAAAGCAACAATACGTCAATACCATGCCTACAGTACGTTTCAGTAGTTTATCTTCCTTGGAAATACTAGCTAGGTTGCACACCAAAAGATAAGCTGAATTGCCACACCAAACAACAGGGGAAAGGAAATAAATAGCAGTCCTTTTCTACCTTATTGTTGGCACAGATAGATCAGAAAGATTGCTAAACCTTGATGAATGAAGATAGCAAGGCAAGATAAGCAGTATAATCTATACATGACAGCTATCATAAGATGGCTGTGCTTGTATCATCTTAAGGCTAGAAGTGGTCTTAATATGATTGTATCATCTTGATGTAATCATCTAAGACTAATAGAGCTTCCCTTGTAGGAAAAAAAAGGTGGCTGCTATGCAAATTCTTTTTCTCGAACATGTAGGAGAGCTGTGTGTCATTGTATTAAAGATAGAAAGTCCAAGACAAATACACACCGAGCCCTCAGCCAGGATTAGTTTACAAATAGATGCGCGCCTAAGAACAGACTAGACAGCCAAAGGAGACACCAGGCCCTATACCAGACGTAAATGATTGCCTAGTGCCTTGGCACCAGCAAACACCCAAAGTCTCGTTTGATCCACAGCTTCCTGCACCACCTCCTGGGACGCAGGCCACCATCCATCAAAGAGGTAACAGTTGCGGTGCTTCCAAACAGACCAGGCAACCAGGATAACCAGTGAATTGAAGCCTCTCCGTTTCAGCTTCGGGACTCGCCTAGAGGCCTGTTCCCACCAAGACTGGAAGACAACATCCTGCTGCTGCGGAACCAGATCCTGCAAGCCAACCTTCTGCAACAACAGGAACCAAACTTGCATCGAGAAGACACATAACACCAGGAGATGCTGGATTGACTCTGCCTCTTGTTCACAAAGCAGACAGTGGGGCGGGTGTGGCAGCCTACAGCGGGCTAAGCGGTCTGCCGTCCAACAACGGTTTTGAGCGGCCAACCAAAGGAAGAACCTGCACTTCAAAGGGGCCCAAGACTTCCAAATGCGCTTGCATGGCTCGAAGGAAACTGCACCAAGGAAGAACCTCTTATACGCCGAGCGAGCAGAATAGACCCCGTCTCATCTGCTGTCCAAATGAGTTGGTCCGGCACCTCTTCCTGAAGGTGGAACTTCTCAAGGGCGTCCCAAAGGTGCAAGTAGTCGACCACAGCAGCATGGAAAGGCCACCTCCAATGTACAATGCAAATTGGAATAGCTCAACCTATAGTCTGACACCCTGCAATCTTCCAGTATCCTCATCTAGCTACGTAAGGTTTCATAGGTCGCATTTTGTGCCAATTTCATTTGATAAGTGAGGGAGTTATTTGCCAATGCCAAGTATATAATGTCTGTCCTTATACGAATAAAATGCTTGAATCAGCAAGCAAGCTTAAAACTAACATATTACACAATGCTCTCCTATAATACTTTCTAAAGAGCTAATCTGTTACTCCCTCTAGGTCCGAAATTCATATCGTTTTGGACAATGATTGGGTCAAATATTTTAAACTGACTATAAATAACTTTTTAATTATTTGGTTCTGAAACTTTGATGTCATATCATTTGATTTGTCTTAAAAAGTACTTTTACAAAAGTATAAATTTGGTAGGGTATTCATTTATATTCTAATAGAAAACATTGGTCAAAACTATGTTTTGAAGACCGTGTCATTGTCCAAAACGACATGAATTTCGGACCTGGAGGGAGTATGCAGGGGAGTATGCAGGTACCGTGGAGAACCCGTGCCCTTGTGCATATTTCCTAGTGGGTGCATAGAGAGATAGTGCCTCAAAAGCTACATATAGCTATAAATACACTATGGGCAAGGCCATGATCATTCTAGCACTGTAGCTTCACAGCAAAGGAGCATTTGAAATATAAACTTGCTAATAAGAAGATAAAATAATTGCAATACCTCGTTTCCATGAAGAGTGACAAGTGTTTTTAGTTCAGCTCTACGGAAGAGAGCTGTCTGACCATGACCCAACACAAAGTCTAATAGCTGAAATGCAAAGGAAAAAAATTTCAGTCCATAGAACTTGGAGAACTCATCAAAGTAATGATAATACACTTGATCTGGGAGTACGCTTGTTACCTTGCTTATAGGATAGGCAACTGGAAAGCAGATCCAAACAAGCACACGGACTAATGGAGCAACTGAAGCACCAATCGCTAGCCCATAATGTGAGCAGATGGATTGTGGCAAGATCTGATTCATACCACAATATTAGCACATGTGAATCGAGCTTGACAGATGATGCTGAGCATCAGTAAGTAAATTTTGGATGATTCACCTCACCAAACAGCAGAATCAGTGTCACTGATATCAAAATCGCGCCCCAAGCAGTCACCAAGCTATCAAGGAATATGGGCAAAGCCTAATATACAGACAAAAACATCTCATGACGACTTATTTATTGCGGAGTTTTGAACATATTATATCCAATAGTGACTGGAAGCAAAGAACAGCACCTCCATGGCTGCAGCATTGCAGATCAGAAGAGTACATAACAGAAGGTGCTGGTTCTTCACGACAGGCAAAATCTTAGCTGCAATAAAGCAACATAGTGTCAGGAGTGCTGGAAAAAGACATCCAACACGACAGTTTGCAGTAAATTTTTCCTGCAGTTTATATCATAGACGTTTAGTACTTTTGCATCTGCGCACGAATAATATATCATAGGACTCATCGACAACTATGAAGCACAATCCCAAAGCATATCAACAAAACCTAACTGAAGACCACATCATTTCTCTTTGCACTAAAATCCAAAACCTGACACATGTTTTTACAAACAAAACCCAGCAAGTCTCCCTTCACAAACACGCGCGCGCATGAAAATTAAAAGGAAGACTCGAACCCACTTCCCAGGTGATCAACAGCAGCCGTATCCCATTCGCAGGTGACCAAGTACAGAAGCACGAGGTGACAGGGTTTTCAGATGAGTGGCACGAACTGATCTAACAAAACGGGAAGACGGCCCATCAGTTCACCATCCACCGATTCCTCGAAGCAACACGCTTATCATTAATGGAACCAGGAGCTATTCGACGAAATGCCAAACAAAACCACCGATTCATAAAAATTCTACGTATTATTCACGGATCGAACCACCACACACGGGGCTCGGGAGCTGTTCGACGAAATGCGAAGCCAACCCGTGCACCAGCCGCAGCGAGAGACCCGGCCAGCCGCGCATCCAAATCAGGCACCGCACACCCTGTCCCACCCACACAACGCGAGCGAAGGGACCCGGGGGGACGGCCGGCGAGAGAGGAGAGCGGCCGAAGCCGGGGTAGGCGCAGCGGTACCTGCGTGCTTGCGGTCCTGCTCGGTGCCGGACTTGGCGAGGACCTCGAGGTCGACGAGGCTGAGGGACATGAGGCCCAGGGTGAGGCCCGACATGAGCCCCGCGAAGAGCACGAGCACGACGATGATGACGATGTGCTCGAAGAAGGCCGCCGAGCAGCAGCTGTACTCCACCGCCATCCGCTCCTCTCTCTCTCCCCCCTCCGCCTGCTCGACGCCGTGCGCCACCACCAGAAGCTTCTCTCCCGCCGCCCCTCGCGCGAGCTCCCTCGCCCCACCGTCCTCCTGCTCCGCGAGCGATTCCGCAGTTGCTCCCTTCTTTATTTAGGGGCGCGGCCGCGCGGGCGGGCACGGGCGGGCGTGTGTCAATCGACCGTGCCGTGAGGGTGGTAGGCGTGGCCTCGGAGGCCACGCGACTCGACGGGTGGCCACCGGCACGGTGCTGACATGTGGGCCCACTTGATCCGGCTAGTGGTCCAGATTCGAAGCCGTACCGATTCGTCTCGCTGGGGGTGGGCCCGGCGCAGGGTCGGTACAGTGAGAAGAGGGTCCTACTCCTACCCCTAGGAGAAATTGCTGGAAGACACCTGCGCGGGCTTTACGGGCTGTCGGCATTTTCTGGCGGTGCTTCTCCATGGGGCAAAGCTGCAGGTCCATCAACAGGTACTGGTGGCGACCGGCGACGCATCGTCGCCTAGCCCTCAGAGTTCAGAACTTCGGAGGTGTTTACATCGGGGGGACTAAATTTTAGTTCACGTCATGTATCATGTTTTAATGCTAATTAAAAATATTAAATAAGTATGATTTAATTAGAAAACAAATTACAGACAAAAATTAAACGTCGAAACGAATTTATTAAACCTAATTAATCCATGATTAGCAAATGTGATGCAAGGCTTAAAAAAATCATGTCGTCATTTAGTTCTCATCTGTATAATTAGTTTTCTAATTAAATTTTATTTAATATTTCTAACTAGCGTTCAAATATTCAATATGACGGAGGCTAAAATTTAACCCGTGGATCCCAACATGCCCAAATCATCGTGGTCGCCCAAATCATCGTGGTCAAACGCTAAAGTATATTCGCCAAGAATATACTTATTTCACGTCACATCCATTCTCAAACGTATTGTCATCGATTAACTCGTTTTCAAACTAAAATGCTTAGAGAAAAATAAAAGGGGGTGGTATTTGCTGAAGTGGAAAAGGCTTACAACTTCTATCATTTAGCTTAACCTTCTCACTCACCGCAGTTGTGTATGTCACTATATTGTCTTGTTCTGCCTGCAACCCAGGTTATGCATCTAAATTTGCTTTACACCTTTTGTCTTTTGGATATCTAGTCATCCCGCTGAAGTGGCATCATGTTACTTGTTTCATCTTAAGTCATCGCACAATTCTAAAAATAAATAAAAACATATTACTTGAGAGTTAGCCCCTTGAAACACATGGTTTTCATAAAAATCGTGTGGATTTTTTTTTAAAAAAGGAACACTTCAATTTTATAAAAAAACGCATGAAATTTTCACATGTTTTATAAAGGCTATAAGATCGAGGTTAACAATAGAGCTCACTGTGCGCTATATGATGACGTTGCCATGTCACATCTAGCCCGCTTTTTCTCACAACTTCTTGGAGTCTGTGAGCCACTTTGAGTTGGCTACAAATGAGCAGCTCGTTTTTTTTTCTCTCTCCATTTCTCATTCTTGCATATCATCATAAATCTGATGCAGCATTTTTGCAGTCCGCCTAAATCACTTTATTATATTATATTTGTTCTAAGTAACGACGTTTGTGGGTTACACGCTGGTTGCAGTTATCACTTCCAAGAGCCATACACCTAATACACCAATGAGGAGTGTACTCCCTATAGACCCGAAATTTATGTCGTTTTGGACTGGAGAGAGTAGTTAAATTTGCGAGGTGGTTTGCTTGGCCCACCACAACTGGCATGTGTAGATATCCAAATACAAACATCCTAGCTCAAAAATGATTCTCGGGACGGCCGGCCAAATCTAATAGCCACGACCTAGTTCCCGTATCTATATATGTCGCAAAGGTCTGGGTTGCACGTCAACCCGGGATAAAAAGTCTGTAGAGGTAGACAGGCAGAGGCAGGCTTCAGTCCACGTCTCCACGATGCCGCTGCCTCTTGCTTGCATGCGGGGCGCGTGTCGTGTGTGCACGCACCCGTGCACGAAGCGCAGCGTGGTACGGCGTCGCGGCCATGGAGTACGGGCATGGCGCGTCCGTCGAGATTACCAAGTTGGACACGGTCCTATCTGTTTGGAGCCTGTTTTCGCCTTCATCTGGCGTCAGATTTGCAGGTTGTTTTTCCTTCCTTCGACGCCGACTGATGCAACGGTCTTCAAATCAGGCAACATGCAGTCGCTGTTCAGAAGGCATCGAACGGACGCTCTACCTACGCCAAGCAATACCAATGTCGTTTTCCCATGTGGCCATTTTGTCTACGGCGGTTTTTCAATCGACAGGTTGACATTGATCATTATTCTGTGGAAATAAAAAAAAAATCAGAGATATACTCATGGATGCATCACGGTATTATTCCCCTACTTCAAATTAACAGTTATTTTAGTTTTGCTGAGATCAAATTTATCATTAAAAGCGGTGGCTGGAAAAATAAGAGTAACTCATCGAGAGAACAGAATGGTCTAAAAATTGGAGACCGACGCCTATACATTTTTTTAATTCACTACAAAAATTCTTATTGGCATTGGCCGGTGGAAATTCAATAGAAGAGATAATGGTAGGTTACTTTTTTAACCATCGTAAAATACCTCTGTCTGTAAACGAATTATGAAATATATTAGCGTCTAAGAGATATCGTATTATGCGGTGTATCTAATGATGAAGATAGCTTTTGACTGCCGGTAGCTCATCTGATCAGCTTCAAAAAGTTGTATCGAGCACCCCCGTGAATGCAACGAACACACAATTCTTTTAGGATCATACATTATAGGCACCTCACACACACAAACGCACATGCTATCACTATAAGCGCCTTCAAGTTAGCCAGTTAGGTCTGTCATTATAGGTGTCTAATTTTTGTTTGTTACCTAATTGGAGAAATTTTGATGATAAGTTTTTTTTTTAATATAAGAGATGATAAGGTTGGACGGTCTATATATATATGTTCACCTAATTTAAAAGCGCCATGATTTAGACTTGTAGCTGCACGCCACCCTCGACTGTTTATAGAACTTTCTCGGTTATCTCCTGAAAATGATAGCTCAAATAAATCAGTGACTTATAGTATATATATTGTGCGCATGTTTAGTCAGTTGGCTGGCACCTGTTGTTCAAGAAAGTGACGTACTGTATATGGTAGTGAAGCTGAGCCACGTTAGGCTGAGTCTAATGGCACTCTCTATATGAGTTTTCTAAACACTTTTTTTAGACTGTTTGATATAAATACTGAGAGAGGGGGGTAGTTAGAATAATGTTTAGGTAGTGGGAATAGGGAGTCTCATTGGACTCAGTCTTAGGCCCTTTAATTTTTCCTTAATTTTTGTTTAAGCCATTGTAGGCTTTTATAATATCGGAAGCAAACCATGTATGTATACCTTTCTCCCTACATACCGTGAAGTCGTAAACACACAAACAAACTAGGAAATGAACTAACAAACTGCCACGCTAGCTTGGGCACGGTTTAGGCCTCCAATTCAACACGGCTCTTGCATTTATAGCTAGCGTGCTGAGCATTTTTTTTGGAGACACTTGCATAAGGTAACATAAAGTATGCGCACATATGAGTGTTTCTGCCGACACTATTGGAGTATTGGTTTGATTGGATCGATCATTTCCGGTCGGAATTTAAGGTAAATGGAGAGGATTGGAAAAAAATTAATTCATTTTTCTCTCAATTCCATCCGATACTCTTCAATTCCAAAGGGAAAATGAGTTTTGCCAAAGAAACACTATATTTTAAAAGAAAAGGGAAAGGGTGAGTGTATGTACATACATACAGTACGAACGTTTCTATCAACACAATGTTTCAGAAGAAAATAGGAGGCATAGCATTGAAACCGGTGATTTTTCTCACAACAAATACATTTGGGTCACATATACCAGATCAGTTTGGTCCGCATACGCTACATGGGCTTTAGCTTTTGAGGCCTGTTGGGCCTAGATAACATACAGTAGCCATCGAATCTTTCTAGAGCTAGCTTTCACAATTTCATTTCCAAAACTGTGTAAAGACATGTACACACCACAAGCCTTATTGTACCGTTTTCAAAATAAGCATCCGTGTAGTACCTCTATTTCTCCAAACACTTTGTTGATATCATTCCTTCCTCATAAAAAATAATTGATCACTCTACTTATTTGTAAACACAGCCTCATGGCACTCAAGTTAGTGTATGTACGCAGTTAGTGTAACAGTCACAGATATTCGTCTGTTGTAGTTGTAGGCTTATAGCCTTAGGCTGAGTCCAATGAGGTTCTCCAAATCCCATTCTCTATCACTATTCCAACTACCTCTCTCTCTGTCTACAGTGCAGCATTTATGTAAAACAGTGAAAAACAGTGTTTTGGAGAACCCATTTAGGGAACCCCATTGGACTCAGCCTTAGAGCGCCATTCATTGGTTTCCTAGGCGATGCTGGCAGCGTTAGGCAGGGCGGCCAGAGCCTGGTTGTGGAGAAACGAGAATGAATCTCGTTGCCCGCAGGCTTGGCTCGCAGCCTGTTTTTGCACGTCGCAGTGCAAATCAGCGCAGATGTCCAAGCAACCAAACACGAGCTGTGAATGGATAGATGCAAGGAGATGGAACCAAACAAACTTATCTTGCATCCCAGCAACCAGGTGCACCCGAATGCAGCTATCCAATTATGCCCTTAGCTTTGTGTATCGGAGGAACAGATCACCGAGAGGCGAGAGGTCACTAGCCACCGTGATTTAGAAGAAAGTAGAGTAGTTAGCAATGAACGTCTTTGAGGGCTTGTCCGGTTGGCTTGGTTTTGGAAGAGATTGGAGTGTTTAATTCTTTGCTAGTCAAATTTTAATAGGAAGAGATTAAATCTCCTCCAATCTACTTTTTAGAATTTCCCCTAACCGAACAAGGCCTAAAGAAAATGGAGGCTAGGTTTAGTAGTAAGCTTGCAGAGTTGATATCAGCCGATTCAATCTACCTTTTGCTTTAGAGAATGTGGCCATCGGTAGGTTGAGAAGGAATTCTCCAATTGTGAGGCGTGATCTAACGATCCAAAGCGCCCGATGTTTTTTTAGGGATTGCCACGTGTGGATGCTTGAAGCATATAATTTTTTTCAATATAACTTAGGACGAGGAGAGTACGGGCGTGTTTGGTTCTCAAAGCCGCGCTTGCTTTTGCCTTCCTTGCCCAGAACCCGAGACAGACGGTGCGTTTGGAACCAAAGTAAGCGTTTCTCGGGGAGTGCGCTAGCAGGTTTTGCTATGCTTTTGGAGGAAAGCGTTCGCTCGCCGGCGTGGGCAAGGCAAGCCTTAGGCTCTCTTCAATGGCGTTCTGTAAAATGGTTCCTCAAAATAGTATAGCGGCACTGTTTGACATTGTTTTGCACTATTTTATACCGTTTGACACTGTAGCTGACATGACACACAGAGCAGTGTGGAATTTAAGGAAGTGGGATAATGAGTATTGTCGGAGAGAACCTTACCTGGCAAAGGCAGGCGAGGCAAGCAGTCAAGCCAAACAAACACGCCCTACACCATTTATCACATGAAATAAATAAAGTATACAATTTCCATTTGTAAATATATGATAATGTTGAAATTTAGATATGACGTTCGATTATTTGTCATAGTTTATTTTATTATGTTGCGAGTTGCGACTAGTTTTTATGTTTACGGTCTTTATAAGCATGATGATTCATATTTTTTATATGTGGATATTATTTTTGAGCAAGATAAATAGTTAAATATCCTCTCCAAATATATCATTTATTAAATGAACATAGGTACAACTTTTTCTTATTGAATTAGGGTTGTAGAAAACGCACTCAGAGAGGCAATGCTACATGAGCAGGAGGACACTGACCAAAGTTTTCATTACAAAACCGTCACTTGTTTATTAATAACGCGGAAAAAGAAATTTAAGCAGAGGAGGATTGCTGCCATCCGGTGCGAGCGGCCCCATCGAGGCCCCTCCTCGGCCAACCACGCCTCGCCACGTTTCCTGTCCCAGTTCCCACCCCAGTGCAGTTGTAGTGGAGCCGCCCCCTTCCCCCTCACTTTCCCATTGGAGCATTTTGACTCGAAAACTCTCGCTCCACTCCGCCACCCCCATCACTTTTCCTTTCGTCTGGTCGTCTGGCCCCGCAGGCCCATCCCCATGCCATCCTTTCCTTCCGATCGAAACTTCCAATTCCGATCCCACCAACCCGACCAATCCCGATCGCCAACTACTCCTCCTACTCCTAACCATCGACCGCCCCCTCAACCTCCCGCCCAACCCCGAATCCAATCTCCGCGTCTCTCCACTTCGATCGCCTTCCTTCCTTCCTCAGTTCATTGCCATCGGCGGCGCGCTGCCGCCGCCGCCGCCGCGCGAACCGACTCGAGGACAGGTGATCGCCTCGGCCGCCCCTTGCTCCGCGTACCGCGCACGACTCCAGTTGCCGAGTTTCTCTGTTTTTATCTCCCTCCTGACATTTTTTTGGGTTCTCGATGGCTGTGCAGGGTTTTTGCGGAGTCGCGTTTGGGCGGCATTGTTGGGCTCAACTTTTTCCGCCGACTCGGGGGGAAAGGAAGCATCGGTTGGGGGTAAGGTTGCTTCTTCGTCGGTGCTGTTGATATTTACCGAATGATTACGATTGTTTTGAGAAACCGTGCCCTCGTGTGGACTCAGGGTAGTGTGCGGAAACCGTCGGCGCTGTGCTTGTATGATGTTTTCAATTCGAGACTATGCTAGTAATGCATGCCGCCCGATTTAAACTGGAGGGGATGGCGAGTGCGAGATTTTGAAGTTGAGTGTCTTAGGGGTTAAGTATTCTTAATTTCGCTGGTGGGCTAGGCGATCCGCTGCTCTAACTCCTAATCATGACATGCAACGCAACGACTCGGACCGATGGGGATACTCAAAATTAATACTGTATGTAGTACTGTGAGAATGAGACCATGGATTGGGCGGTTCTATTTGGTTAATTAACTGTTTTCGTTCCATAGTTTGAGAGGGAAAAACAATTGGATTTGGAACGGTAGTTATTATACTGGGCGAACTGTGATAGTTCTTTTTGTCCCTTTTGGCAGAAACTGACAAAAGATTCTTCATGTCTCTTGTGGCATCTGTCAGATATTCCATTCTGTACTTTTCTATGATGCAGCCAGCCTGCTGCAAATCTCACTGTCGAATACACGGAGGAGGAACCATATTTCCTTTGATCCAGACTAACTGCTTTTTTTTATTATATGCCTTTTAGAATTAACAAAAGAGATCGACATTATTTCTTTTATACAAGAGGTGATGTCTACTACTCTACATTATGTACCCAATAAGGGTGGCAAAATGCAATTAGAAGAGAACAATGAGCCTTTGAGAGCATTAACACTACATAGGCTAAATGGACATTCAAAAGTCGTAAATACTGAACTGATAGAAGCTAAACCAGTTATATATACATATGAAATTAACAGTTAATTTCCTATGACTTGTATATGTATGTGAAAAGTCAACTATCACTCTTTTCCTGCAGGTACTAACATAATCAGGAAGCTTCTCATACTCAAATGACAGGAGTGTTGGATCTCAGAAACTAGTTTCAGAAAAAAGAGATGAAAGTCGGTGGTCTTCTGACCTCTGCTGGAATCAACATCGGCCTCTGTGTACTTTTTCTGTCATTGTATTCCATTTTAAGGAAGCAGCCACAAAATGTTAAGGTCTATTTCGGTCGAAGAATTGCTGAGGAGAACAACCGGCTCCGTGATGCTTTTATCTTGGAAAGATTTGTTCCATCCCCTAGTTGGATTGTGAAAAGTCTGCGGTGCACAGAGGATGAACTCTTAGCTACAGCTGGCTTGGATGCTGTTGTTTTCAATAGAATTCTAGTGTTCAGGTACATGCATACTTTAACATATTGTACCTTTTCAGTTTCCAGTTATGGTTATAAGTTGCTGCCACAAAAATTTAGTTTTTTGTGCTGGTGTTACTTGAATCTATCTGTTTCTACTTTGGTCTTACAATGGTCATTATGTTACTGAGAACGATGAATCCACTAACCTGAGTATATTACTTTCAAATGGCATTGGATTTTGCCACTAATTGTGAACAAAGTTATACGGAGAGAAATCAGAAATTAATGTAAGTTTGGGAATTAAATAAAACAAAGAGCAGAGGGAAAATTATATCGGACAAGTATAACATACATGTTAAATATCATAGCTATTGTCGCAGAGTATGCTTGTTAGTGTGTCATCCAGGGTTAGAACTTGTATCACCATTCTTACCATGGTCCAGTATCAAAATGGATGGACTGGAAGTTGAAAGAATTAGAAAAATCCAGTGACCTGTTAGATTCGATGGACTTAGTTATTATTCAAGTGCTACCTCCGTCCTGAAGACAAGCACTTGAACAGGTACATGCTAGAATCCCTTACATTCCTTATACTTCAGGAAGGAGGTAGTATAATCTCTGCAGCTTACTCTATGTTAGTCACTGCTATGAACCTGTGGAACAAGCACTTTTTATCATCGTTATTGGTGGATGTCTGGGCTATTTCTCTTATAACTGCATTTTTAAGCATCTATGTGTAATTCAAACAAAAAGAGAAGGAAACTTGTGGCCTTGGGTAGGACATGGCATAACCTTTGAATATGTTACTTTAACGTCGTACCTTATTGTTTGCTTGTGTTTCAATGTTTTTATTTACAATACACAGCAGGAACCACTGATGCATTTTATTTTCAACAGCATACGCATCTTCTCCTTGGCCACCATTCTTTGTGTATTTGGAGTCCTTCCACTGAATTATTTTGGACAAGATATGGATCATGTCCGGATTCCCTCAGCATCATTAGAAACATTTACAATAGGAAATGTGCAAGAAAGATCAAGATGGTAAGTAGTAAAGCTTTTCGTAGCTGATTATAAGGTTTTTAACATGTAGTTAAGTACTCCTTCCTGGATTTTGGCTATGTATCTAATCCCTTATATTCCTGGGAGTATGACACCTTATATATATCATATTTGTACTTACTATTTTTATTAGCTATGATCTCAGCTAACTAGATCTGCCTTTATATTTTGTATTGACCACTGAATTGCTGGTGCATACATTTTAGAAAATTATACGTCCCATTTGATCTTTTAACATGCCAGTTATAATTGCAGGCTCTGGGTTCATTGCCTTGTACTGTATATCATAACTATTGTGGCTTGCGTTCTTCTATACTTGGTAATATCAAGTAGTTTGACCGTTAAGAAAAGCATCGCTCTTTTACCAATAAGTAACTTATATTATTTTATACTGTTTCTTTAGGAGTATAAGCATATTGCCAGACTGAGGTTACTTCACATTTCTCGAACAAGTAGCAATCCTAGCCATTTTACTGTCCTTGTCCGAGGAATACCAAAATCAAGAACAGAATCCTTCAGCAGGACCGTTGAAAATTTCTTTACCAAATACCATGCATCAACTTACCTATCTCATCAAGTCGTTTATAAAGTTGGGAAAGTTCAGAAGATAGTGGTAAGCAATACCTACAGTCATATGCTTTATACACATCATGTTAAATTACAAAAACTATTCTGGTGATTTACGCAGGAAACTATCAGTCTAGTTCATGGGCGAAACTCAAACTTAATATTAATGAGGCAGATGCTATAGCATAACTGTAATCGTAAGAAAAATGAAATTTATGATGTAGATAGTTCATTTCCTCTGTGATACTTCAGTCCCTTATCTAAAAGTGAATTGACCTGAAATCTCCAAATAAACTTCGCCCCTGCATCTTCCATATGTAATTCATGTTTGTAGTAGTAACTTTTATTTTCTTTACAGAGTGGTGCGAAGAAGGTTTATAGGAAGTTCAAACATTTCAAGGGTACCACAGTTGATCAGAGATGCAGACCTATTGCATTTCAATGTTGTTTTTGTGGAGCGTCTTCTAATTCATTCCAGTTGCTGCCCAGTGATTTCGAGCAAGAGGGTGAAACGCCAGTGAATGGTTCAAGCTTGAGCTTACCTGATGAGGTCAAACTAGCAACAATCCTGATTATTTACCGTTCTTACTAAACTACTCTAAAGTACTTATTAATTTGTGGGACTCTGAATGCAGGAATGTGGTTCTGCTTTTGTATTTTTCAAAACTCGGTATGCAGCACTAGTTGTAGCAGAAATTCTTCAGACATCCAACCCTATGAGATGGGTCACTAGTTTGGCTCCGGAGCGTGATGACATATACTGGTCTAATCTTTGGTTACCCTACAAGCAGCTCTGGATTCGACACACAGCTACACTTCTTGGTTCTATTATCTTCATGTTTTTGTTTCTTATACCGGTGACGTTTATACAAGGTTTAACTCAGCTGGAGCAACTGCAGCAAAGGCTCCCTTTCCTGAGAGGGATATTGAAAAAGTGAGCCATGTAAACACTTACAACTCACCTTTTTTTTTTAAAAAAAAGAGGCATCACCCCTTTAATATTACTATATACTCCCTTTATCCCAAAATCCTAGCACTTTTTTAGATAAATTACTGGTCATGAGAAATGGCATGCATGCCTCCATTTAATCATGCACGTTCTAGGATGCATTCTTTTTGGGATAAGTTTCAAATGGTAGGATTGCATTCTTTTTTGGGACAGGAGTACATATATATGTGTGGTTTTCTTGACTTCTGTTAGCATAAAGTGTACACCATAACACCATATTCAAAATTGACCTATAAGTTAGGATAAATCTGCCTTGAGCATCTGGGATGACATTGTTATAGTAGTGGTGGTTCAAACTGATGTTACATTCCATTTACCAAATAAGCAAAGAATATAGCCTTCCATTCTGGCATTGTACTGTAGTGTTTTATTCATCATTTCAGCAACATATATTGACTATTATTTCGCTTGCAGGAAATACATGACCCAGCTAATAACTGGATATCTTCCCAGTGTCATACTGCAAATATTTTTATATACCGTCCCCCCTACAATGATGCTATTTTCTACTTTAGAGGGGCCTATCTCTCACAGTGAAAGGAAGAAAAGTGCCTGCTGTAAAGTCCTATACTTCACCATTTGGAATGTCTTCTTCGTCAATGTCTTATCAGGTTCTGCAATTAGCCAAGTGATTGCTTTATCAAGCCCAAGGGACATTCCTATGCAGCTTGCTAAAGCAGTACCTGTGCAGGTGAATCAAATATTTGTTTACTTTGTTGTAAGGAGAAAGAGACGATATATTGATTATGCATATATGTTGAACATTAGTAGTTTATTGAGCTCTCCAGTAGATCATTGCAACTTTCTGAAGACTTCATTTCCATTTCAGGCTACATTCTTTACAACCTATGTTCTTACTTCAGGATGGGCTAGTCTATCATCAGAGCTTATGCAACTCTTTGGTCTTACATGGATCTTTGTAAGAAGATATCTTCTGAGGATGAAAGAAGATAGTGATTTACTTTATTCATTTCCCTATCACACTGAAGTGCCCAAAGTTTTGTTGTTTGGACTGTTGGGCTTCACATGCTCTGCACTAGCACCTATGATCTTGCCCTTTTTAGTGCTGTACTTTTGTCTTGGATACGTCATCTATCGCAACCAGGTAAGAATGTAGGGATGAGCGTTTTTTCCCCTTAAAGCCCATATGCATAATTTACGTGTAGTGTAACTATGACTATTATCTGGAGCATATTGAAAGTTTAGGTTATAATGCTTTGTTATCTAGCATATTTTCTTTTGTTACATGTAAACTTGAAAAGTTGGCAATGACATGTTCTTCGAGTTCCGTATTTTTCAGTGAAAATGCAACTAATGATTCGATACAAATACATTCTTTCATGACCTCTATTTATGCTTATTATGTTCTGCGTGTGACATCCTGCAGTAACCACAGAAGAAAATAACCCCCTACTAGCTAAACATTTCTTTCTTGTTTAATTTGGATTGAGAAAACAATCAAATCTCTGCTTTTTTTAACAGAACAAATTTGTTAAAGAACTTGTCCGGTGCTGCACTGCTGCTTTGTTCTATGAGCTAATGAGTTTGCAATTTCTTCCTTTTCAGTTCCTCAATGTTTACTGCACAAAATACGACACAGGTGGTCTATATTGGCCAATTGCACACAATACTACAATATTCTCTCTAATCCTCACCCAGGTCATCTGTGTTGGTGTATTTGGCCTTAAAAAGTCCCCTGTAGCTGCTGGCTTCACAATCCCTCTTATCATCTTTACTCTTCTATTCAACCAGTATTGCAGAAAGCGTCATCTCCCGTTATTCAAGACTTTTCCTGCACAGGTTAGTACTAGGGTTCAAGTTTGAATTCAAGGCATTAGGCATGCATGGTTGTCTTGCCTGCACTTTCCTAGTCTTGCAAGGGTAGCAAAACCTTATTAACGGAGGAGAGTCAGTTTGACACTTACATAAACCATATTCTTAACCTTGTTGCCAGTTTACATTTTTTTTATGCTATCAACTGTGAATTGGTTCAAATCACTGTCTGTCATGAATCACTCTGATCTGAATACTGTTTGCTGGACGTGCACAGAATTTAATTGACATGGACAAGGAAGACCATCAGTCTGGTAGAACGGAGGACCTTCATCAACGCCTCCATTCAGCCTACTTTCAGTTCCCTGACACCGACGACATACCTTTGGAAGGAGTTCAGACTGCTGGCATAGACGAAGACAGAAGCGGCACTTCAGGCGAATCGAGCCGAGAAGAAAACAAGGCTGACAAACCCAAAAGTGACCTATCCCACCCGACACTGGATGGGCTTCCGGTTAGTCGGCTACGCAACGCGGTGAGATCACTTGGTTCCATTTGGAGACCGCAGAAGAGAGAATTACCGGTATAGCATGTCCCCTTATCCGCACATGTAAATTCACAAACCACACGCACACGGTTATACTGATAGCACGTACAGGGAGAGACGCACATAAATGAAAGAGACATCACCCTTTTGCAAGGGTAGAAATTTTGATGCGTCAATTGATATTTGGATGACTTTTACGGCCATCAATTGATTCCTTGTGTTATCCCACGAGGCGTTGTTCAGTATGACCTCTCTGGTTGTGTGCTTTCAGTTTCTTAAGCACTGTGTCTACTTCACTTCTGTATACGGTGCGCTAGAGTCCTGTTTTTGTGGATTGTCCGTGGCAGCAGTAAAGTAATCTGCTGGTTGCTGGGGCCTGGGGGCGTCCACGTCTCTGAACTTTGTGCGGAAATATGGTTTCTGAACCGTGACTCTGTTGGATGCGAAGCCCGGAGGCGCCGAGGCTCTGTTGGACCTTGGTGTAAGCAGGGTTAAGACGACGGAATTGGGGCGAAATCACGGGAACTGGTGGCCAAAAACTGATCACCCGTTATTTCTTTTCAAAAACGGAGTTACATAGCGTGACACAGAACAACTAACAAATAGTGTTGGACACACCAGATTAAGCATGCGCGGGCGTGCGCCACACGTCACAAGATGGTGCACGAGGACCCCTCCGCGGCGCCGTCACCGGCGGCTGCTGCGGCCGCCTTGTCGCCGGGCTTGGCGACGCCGGGCCAGTCGCGGCAGGCGCAGTGCTGGCCCTCGGGGATCTGGCGGTGCACGGACGCGACGTGGCGGCCGCACCCCGCCCACGTGGACTTGCCGCACGTCCCGCACTTCACCTGGTAGCACATGGCTTCCTCCTCCTCTAGGCTAGCCTCAAGCTTCCCCTCCTCTCCTCGCCTCCTCTCAGCCACCTGCAGGCTGAAGCTCCTCGAGGTCGAAGGCGACGCGAAGCTACCTGAGGCTAAAATCTGGGTCGATGTGGGCGATGGCTGTGGCTGGGAGGACGAACGGCGGAGCTGGTTTATTTATACATGAGCTCATTGTCAATTGGCATAGGCAGCCGTTCCATTCTCCCTTGGCGTGGTCCATGCATTTTCCGACGGTTTGTTCCTTCCGCTGACCTGCGAAACCGATGCCGCTCCGGTTGGCCGATGCTGCCGTCTGCCAGCCCGGTACATGTGCTCTGCAGAAAACAAAAATGCAACGCTGGGGCTCCAATGTCCAAACGCTCTCTTTGGTTTCTGGACAAATGAACTGGACGCACAGGGGCTAAAGCCGTAGAGGATCCTGGATCCATCCAAGCCACTCATCGCTTACCTCACGCAAATCCACTTGGGTTCTTGTTCCAAGTTCCAACTGGCTTCTTTGTCACGGTCAAACCGCTCTTGTAGGTTCATACCGTACGTACGCTGACATTCGACCCTCCCCAACTTCGAAAGCTCTTTTGAACCTATCGAGTCGATCAAAGTCTTTGGCGGAGGGAAGACGGCGCAAATGGTTGAAGTAGGGCGACCCGGCCTCGGGCTCAACCCTCCGTCAAAAGCAAGCGTCCAAGGTCCAACAACTCAAAACACACATGTTCCATTCCATCCTCATGGACGACCCAAGCGTGTGTCAGTGTGTGGCCGTGTCCGTGTGGGTGTGGCAGACTAGCAGTTCCACGGTCGCACGACGACAAGAGCCCACGACTCACGAGACGCGACCAGTGTGGATGGAGAAGAACGACACCTCTAAGGTCGGCTTGCCGTCGAGGATTCGCCCAGGCGGACGTGTCGCTCTTTCCGCCAACGACGCACCGCGCCTCCTCGCCCCGCACTCAACCGCCGGATCTACTGCTGGCCACCATACCTCGTCGCCCCTGCGGGCACCTTTTTCTCTGGCTCGTCACCACCGCTAACGGAGGTGGCATCGACACCCCCGCCGCCTCCACGGTCCGACCGCTGTCCTACGCCACCCATGGCCGGCGGCCCCCTTCTTCCCACCTTGCTGCCACCTCGATCCACTTTTCGCTACCACAGCCGTGCCACCAGCTTCTCCGGAACCCCCTCTAAGGCGGCCGGAGATGACACAGGTAACCCTGCCGGTGTTTACGTTTTTGTTTTTAGAGAAAAAAATCAGACCCACGATAGAATCGAAATTCTTGATTTTCACTGAAATTTCGCCTGAAAATTATAGACATTAATGAATTTTGATCAATTTTTCAAAAACTTGGTAGAACATCATCCAACGACAATCCAAAATTGCCAATATAATATTTATCGGAGGAGGCCGATAGAACCGAAATTCGCCAAATGGCCAAATTCTGAACTTTCTTCACACCTGATCCCGAACCCTAACCTCGCGGGCGGAGTCATTACAAGTTGGACGGAGAAGAACGATACCTCCAAGGTCGGCTTGTCGTCAAGGATTCGGCCAGGCGGACCGTCGCTCTTTCCGCCAACGACGAATCGCGCCTCCTCGCCCCGCACTCAACCGCCAGATCTACTACTGGCCACCACACCTCGATCCACTTTTCGCTACCATAGCCGTGTCGCCAGCCTCTTACCCCCTCTACGGTGGCTGGAAATCACACAGGTAACCGCAATAGAATCGAAATTCTTGAGTTTCACTGAAATTTCGCCCGAAAATTCTAGACACTAATGAATTTTGATCAAATTTTCAAGAAAATTGGTAGAACATCATCCAACGACAATCCAAAATTGCCAATATAATATTTGCCGGCGGAGGCCGATAGAACCGAAATTCGCCAAACGGCCGAAATTCTGATCCTTTTTCACACCTGATCCCGAACCCTATCCTCGCCGGCCGGCGGGTTTCTTCTTACAAATATAGTAAAACACACAAAATAAAATGAGTCGTTTCAAGTTGTAAACGAGCGGACAACATTTATTCGGTCAATACGTACATATCAAGGCGGTACGAAATTACAGCACGGAACACAACGAACATGCGATTGGATAGGAGACTAGGCCGGGGAAATCGCTGGCAGCACGACGACGACCACACGCGCGCAGGACGCCGACGACGCCAGGTTCCGATCGAGATCGTCCGGCGGGAGCGAGCGAGGCACGCGAGCCTCACTGGGCAGCAGCGCCGCCCTCCGACCCCTCGGCGGCGCCGGACGTGGTAGTCTTCCCGGCGCCGGCGGTGTCGGCGTCGGCCTTCTTCTGGACGACGGGCGGGGCGACGCCGGGCCAGTCGCGGCAGGCGCAGTGCTGGCCGTCGGGTATCTGAGCGTGCACGGACGCGACGTGGCGGCCGCACCCCGCCCACGTGGGCTTGCCGCACGTCCCGCACTTCACCTGGTAGCACATGGCGGAAGCCGGAAGGGGACGACGCTCGTTGAGAATTGTTGCTGCTGTTCAGCGGGGGTAGTTGGAGGTGGACGACGAGCGCGTGGTGGCGAGCACTTATAGACCGACTGGTGGGCTCGGCCCACTGGTGTGCCGTGTCGGTGCAATTGGCCCAACTCGTTCAAGCCGACGTTCAACTACCTCCACTCGCAGTCGCAGGCGTCCAGAAATTCCAATCCAAACAGACAGAAGGCCGTCAAAAGTCAAGACTCAATCCATAAAAAAAAAAAAAGTCAAAACGCTGCCCTGGATGAACAAGAACCGGCGATCCGCACGGCCAGTCCAGCCGCCTATGCCCGTGAAGCAGAGGCCCAACCCTCCCGAAGCCTGCCCGTAATAGGCCCATGGGCCGGCACGTACAGCGGATGGGGTGGGAGCCCCGTGGCCGTGGGCCGGCCGGCCTCTACGCCTACCACCGCCGATCGGAACGGAGAGGAGACCGACCTGGACACGCACAGCACACACAGCACTACTGTTGGGGCCGGCGGCCGGTACGGTGTAACAGTCGCCGTTCGTACGACGCTTTAGGGTGCGCGGCATCAGACACCGAGAGGAGAGGCGGTTACTAACTCATGTTCCGGCCGGGCCCGCCGGCGGCGGGGCGGGTGGCGCGTCGTCGACGCCGGTGGGATCGGGAGGCGGGCCGCTCTCTGTCGTCCAGGAGAAGCGGCGGTGGTGCATGGCGCGGCCGTGTCCGTAGGCTGGTAGGGCCGCGCGCGCGCGTTAAACTAGCTAGCTAGATAGGGCCGGTGAGACTGTGAGAGCTCAACGAGCGAAACCCATCTTCATCTGATCATCTCGATCATAAATAATCTTGTGTCTTGTAGGATCGGACACGTACATGCCTGTTGATCCAGGCTGCATCGTCGTCGTCGACGTCGTCGAGGCAACACATACACATTATTCGTACGTGCAGACGTTTCTTGACCTACGACGACGACGACGACGATGACGTTTCGACGTGACGGGGGTCGTCGTCGGAGCAAAAGAGGAGGATCATATCGGAGGCAGAAGACGACGACGACAGTCGAGTCGACAGAGCGCCCGCGAATCACGCGCTCGTCTCCATTAATTCCGCCATTCCAAACGCTGCTTTGTTAATTTTGCAGCGCTGGAGCAGCAGCCAGAGGCTTTGCAATTGCCACCCGACCCCGATGGGCTGGGCGCCGCCCCCACGGCCCCACCACGTACGCGCCGTGCAATGGAAAACCAGCTAGTACCCGGCCCCGTGCTTGTAGCAGACTTGCACCGTTGCGCGCTCGGCAACGCATGCATGCGCCAGCCACATAAAGATCGTCCTTCATCACGCATCCATATAGTACTACTCCTATATTGCATGCCATTTAGATTATTGCGATCTCCACTGCACCACACTGCTACCATGCATCTATTTCCATGACCGACAGACAGCGCATGCATGCATGTCTTACTTTGCAGGAGTAATAATAACACACAAGTCATACGTGGAGGTGTGGAGTACGTGGTAGGCCCTTCCCAATTACAGTTATGTACATGATATGTTATGTTATGTTAGCGATTTTGATTGATGCGTGGCAAATAGTTACTGAAGAAAGTGATGAAATATATTTCACTAGAAGAACTATTTTACTTAATTAGTAAAGTTATCTCTTATGCTATCAAAACTACAGCAAAAAAAAAAAGGTATATTATTGTGAGAAATTATCTTTTACTGTGTCTAGTGTGACAAGTTTCAACCGTGGTTTTATTTCTTTTTACTAATGTGGCAACTTGGAAAGTATATCGTTGTAGCAACACACACAAGAAACGTTCTCACCTGTATATGCGCTAAATGGACTAGGACTACTGCTACGTACTCCCTCCGGGCCTCTAAAGAATGTCGTTTTAGAAAAGCTAGAAGTCAAACTTTTAAAACTTTGACTATATAAAACTTTTATATGATTTAGTTTTGAATGTCGAAAGTCATATGTATAGATTCGTCTTAACAAGTACTTTTATAAAAATATAAATTTTTATGATATTTATTTTTATTTTAACAAAAACGTTGGTCAAACTTATGTTTGAGAGACCGTGTCGATGTCCAAAACGACACTCTTTTGGGACCTAGAGGGAGTACCACAGTACTAGTAGTAAGGCTGTCTTCGATGGAGCGTGTAAAATGACTGCTTATATACTGTAGCGACACTGTATACAGAGAGGGAGATGGTTGGAACAGTGTTTGGGCAGACCGTTGCGATGGTCTAATGACCGCGCAACCTATATACCACAATGATGTTAGAATCAGGATATAGTGTACTCCAGGTAGTTACTATAATTTTTTTCATAAAAATTTTGTATCATAGTATCAGTATCCTGTTAGGATCTTTAAAATATTGTTTATATAGGATTTATAATATGTTTAAAAAATATGGCCAATGATATTTATTTCCGTTAATTTAAATTCGTAGGTTGAGATATCATTAATTTGTCAATTATATCAATATTATGTATGACCATAGAATTATAAACTTGAGATACTATGAATTTTTAAGCAGAATTGGGTGCAACAATTTTGAATCTATAGAATCGTTGTATCATGACATCCGGCCAAGAATACCGACAACTTATAGGTACATTCACTGACGATCTCGAGCAGGCCGGCCGGGCCCCGTCCGTGCAAGCATCGATCCATGGATATGATTAGGGTGGTGCCTGCAGAGATCTTCGTTAAGCATTCAATTAGCCTGCTGTCTCAAAGCTGTCCCCAGTCTCTTTCTCTCTTCACGCCGCAGCCCTCTGCACCGTTGCTCAGGCTTTATTTAGCTGCTTCCAGCCTTCCACTGTGTGCTACTGTGCTTGCCAACAACTGATGAGCTAGTCCACAGTGCCTTGCGTCGTGGCATGTGCTCCACCTTTCTTTTTTGTACTTGTCTGTTTTTTTCCTCCCTTTTCGTTCCATGTGGAACTAGATCTGTTTGAATCTAGACAGATAATCATAATATGCTAGAGTTTAACTCTAAAGATTCAAACGTACCTAGATAACTACATTCAGATTTCCATCATCTTATAATCCATCAAAACCTAGATAATATCAGATACGTACGTGAGATTATTTGGCCAAGATGTCTGCGATACCCCTCCTATTTTACCGAGGCCGACCCGCTCGCCTCCGAAACTTACAAATTTTCCTTCTTTTCTTCGACTTTTTAGCCAATTCATTTTCTGTGGATCCAAACACTCCTTGATACTATCCATCTAGCTAATGCCTAATAGCTATATAATGAGAAGCTCTAGTTGATCCAAACAGGCCCTAATTAATCCGTACCTTCTTTATTTAACCTTCCATATAGTCAGTCACATGAGATGGTATGCAACCTTATGGCCATTCCCCGTGCATGGTAGTTCATTGCACAGTTACCAATAGTGTCACCTCAACATAGTCTCCTGAGTTTTATTTAGATGAAACCCTCTCTCCCTCCTCCCATAAGCTCTCTCATATCTCTCACTAATTTCATCACCTTCGCCATGTCATCATATGTGTTTATGTGTCATATCATTTGATGAGATTGAAACTTAAATGAAATTCCTATAGGGAATGATGTAAGGGCAATTGTAGTTGCCTCTACACGAACTATGTAATATTGATCGTCCCGCGCTGCTAACACATGCATGCACTCTTGTACCGAGTTTAGCGGATCGTGCCTTGACCTAGAGCATGTTTCCTTTGGGCTTCCTATGAATCTACTTCAATCAAATTGGAGCCTGGCCTCGGAGGGTAGTGCCTTGACCTAGAACATGTGAGCAAAAACAAGACGCATGACAGTGGATGTAGGGATGGGGAAGGAGTGCTTGGTGGTGGCAAGAAGGTAGCTAGAGGGGCTAATTAATTGTAATGACGAGTGGCCAGGAGAATTAATTCTGTTGGGTTAGAAATGGCAACATCGAAGGATGGAGGTATCGCATCACACTTTTTAAATGATACTACACCTTATAGAAATAAATTACATATCTAATTCATCCCAATTAAAACTACTCCATATTTTATTTATACGCCGATTTTTAGATCCATCGATGATCGATATGGCTAGCTGTATGAAGACAACTTGAGGCTATCTTTAGCAGTGTACTCATCCTATTCCTCAAATTCAAATTTTATTTTGTATATGAACAGTACCAAATCGCGCCGGATTTTTTAGGACGAGGCTACCGCTCGAGTGAGCATGACAATAGCACCACTGGAAAGTTCAAAAAAAAAAAAAATTTTGTTGAAAAAATTACACACCACGCGCTCTAATGGTACAGTGCATGTGGACGCGTGCAGAGAATGTCACCTAGCTCGCACATCGCCCTTTAGATTCCTTTCGATGTGGACAGAGATTGATATTTAGAGCCCGTTTGGATCTCCGGACTAAATTTTAGCTCCTGTCACGTCGAATGTTCGGATACTGATCAGAGGTATTAAAATATTTAAATTATAAAACTAACTACACAGATGAGAATTTAGCGGCGAGACGAATGTATTAAGCCTAACTAATTTATTATTAGCAAATGTGGTGCTACATTAACCATTTGCTAATTATGGATTAATTATGTTTAATAAATTCGTTTCGCCGTTTAGTCCTCGTCTACGTAATTAGTTTTCTAATTAAACCATATTTAATATTTTTAACTAGTATTCAAACATCCGATATGACACGGAGCAGTTGATGTCGCTGACCCCGCCATACAGTATATCAATATATAGTAGGTACTGTATATAGCCGTACGTCCCGAGTGCTTCATATGTTTTACGTACAGACATGACCGATCCCAGGACGTACGCGCGTGTTGCAGCAGCAAGGAGCTAGCCGACCAAGCTGCAGCAGGTGCTGTACACTCGTGATGCGTATGTATATATGTTGCCGGCTCGATTGGATCGGCGATCTACTACGCTCCTGGCCACTTATTAACCTGCAATGGCCGGCGGCAAAAGCGACATTACCTTCCCGTGACGATAGATGGAGCAACAATAGCACGCAGACGCAGGTGGTGGTCACGCTCACGGGTGGGATGCACTCGCTCTGTGGCCGGCCAGATGGAGCCTCAACATATCCAGGCGGTGGCAGGCAGGCAGGCAGGTGATAGACGACGCGACGTGTGTCACGTCCGCATCGATTGACCCTAGCTAGCTGGTGTGCGCGCGCGTGGGCGGCCTGTGGTGGCCCTGGCGGGCCTCATCTCCTCCCAGTCCCAGTCCCAGTCCCAGTCCCACCTCGTAGCTAGGTCACCGTGATTTCAGAATCAAGCTGCTGCGGCATCTGCCGGCAAACGTGGCGGCCGGCGGTCCCTCTCCCTCCCTCCATCGCTCTCCCGCGGGCGATCGATCGAATAATATTCCAGCAGGTCGAGCACCACTCTTGCATGTGAACGCGACCAACAAGCGATCGATGATGGATGGATCTAGCAGCAGCAGCAGCAGCATCTGTCTCAGGCGGGAAGAAGGTCGATAGAGATACGCGTCGCGGTTGCGCGTCCGGTAAGCTTCAATTCACCCTTCGCCTTCGCACGCAGCGACCTGACCTGATGACGGCGGGGAACTAGGCATGGCCGATCGGTACGGTGGCCGGTGGTGATCGCACAGCGACGTGAGGATCGATCGAGCAGCTAGCTGAGCCCGCCGGCCCGCGCCGAGACGTCCGTCGTCCAGGCGTCCACCTGGTCCTGGCCATATAGAGCACGCGCCTGACGACCCTGCCCCGTCGCGATCCGGGACCATGCATGAAGCGCGCGCGGCTCTGATGATCTCTCGCCATCCGCGACCGCGGACCCAAGCTGGGCACGTGGAGCCCCGGCCGGCGGTTGCCCTGCCCCGTCCGTCCATCGGTCGCCACCGCGTCCCAGTCGCGCGCGTGCGTGCGGGCCGCCGCCGGGCCACGCGGCGCGCGCGCGGCCGCATGCATGATTGGCCGTCGACGTCGTGGTTGTTGATTGGCGCGGCTTCAATTCACAAGGGCCGCGCGCGTCGACTGATATGTGATATGGTACAGTATGATGCTAGCTCGCTGTTTCCATTATTTAAGCTGGATTATACTATAATCTGTAGAGTAAATGTGGAGTAAATAAACAGGACCTAATTATAACACAGTAATTAACGGAGACACGTTCGACTTACATTTTAACGCTGATTTCTCAAGTTTGGACGAACAGGCAACGTACATACTGTACGTACGTACAGGCAGGCCTCGTCTTCTGCCACGGGCGTGCAAGCCCAACCTCTATCTATATGGCTGCTTCTTGCTTTTTTTTTTTAATTATAATATCTGCTTCTTGCTTTGACAGAATGACAGCTAATACGAAGAACCTTTTTTCTTCAAAAAAAAAAAAAAAAAGGCCGAAGCACCTTTTTGCTAGAGATAGTGCAGCCTTCTTCTTCTTTCACAGGCTTTCGACAAAGAACGAAGAAAAAACCACGCATCTGATTGCAGTGACATCATTTGTCCGTGCGACTCGATCACGGTTCGCATTAATTATGACAGTCTGACATATGTGTAGTTAAGGGGCTGTCTGACACGATTCCGGACCTTTGTTGTCTGAAACATCACGCACGAAATTAAGGGGCAGATGACCATTCAACGCGATCCACACAACCAAATATCTGGACCATCATCTATCTATTCTGTTCGTACACAAAGTTCCTTTCGCGCCGTACGTACGGCAAGGATACACGGAATTTCGGAGCAGGTCCCCGAGGTTTTGTCGTCGGGTGCAAAAGCGCGCTTCACTGTTTTTTATTCCTTCCTAATAATTATTAGCAAAATACCCGACCGTTGCGACGGAAGAAAAAAATTTGAAAACACATTTAGATCAAATACATATGTATAACGTTAAAAACGAAGTCTTTCGTGACCCAGGCGTCCGTTTTCACGTGCTCACAAATAAATTTCACATCATATTGTTTCGATGGTTCCCATTGATTGTCAGAGAATTTTACAGTAATGTTAGTTGGGCTGGAAAGATTATCATTTTAGGTTTCCATCGATATATAGAACGGCGAAAATGGAGTCCGTGTGCGACCGGAGCATCTATTTTCGTGGACGGCTCCTGCCGTCCGAATTGGAGTTACACGTATATGACCGATTTCACATGTCATATATGTGAGACGACGGACCAAAAAACCTTATTCTCTTTAATATTAGGTGGTAACGATTATCTCTGTTTTTTTATTTGATGTCCTTTTAGTTCCTGATTGAGCTAACTGGCGACAAATATTTAATAAGAGAGATAGTATTTTATATATATAGGATAGTCGTGTTAAAAAATCAGGTTGGGTTGGCGAACGAAATGACACCATACTTCTGGTATATCTTTTTATTTCTTATTAGTAGTTTCATGTAGCTAGTTATAGATGTGTCCGATCTGATCTGCTGCTCATTATAGATGTGTCCCAAGCCTCACAAACGTAAAAAAAAAAACTCGATGATGACACAAAGTCTCGTGAGAAAACATGTCTCTCTTGTGACCCCTCAGAGACATGCATTACACACATATCTAACGAGGGACGATTGGAGACTTTTGTAGCTAATGCCATAGAGATTGACGGTGATTTACTGACAGCCCACCATAGGATAGATCCCATGGGAGGTTTTTAAGATCAAGGAAGGTGTACGAGTAGATCTGAAGGTATACGACATGAGATGACATGGCGATGTAGACAGGTTCAGGTAGCTGAATCATTGTACCCTACATCCGGTATAAGAGTAGTGGATTGTATTGAGCGCTTGAGCATCAAGAATGCGAGAGAGTATCTAGGGCCCCTAGCTTCCCTTATATAGGTCGAGGAGCTAGGGTTACAAGTCGGCTGCGTATGGATTTAACAGATTACAATCCTGAGATTACAGGAATGGATATCACCGGAAATCTATCTCTCTATCCGATCAGCTAAGCTCGTTTGGCGCCCAAGTCTCCTTGCGGTCTTCCCAGCAAGGTTACCACTTGGCCCACATGTCAGGGTGTGGGTAAACAGAGTCCATGGGTACATGAAACTCACAGATGTAAATAAAAGATGAGGGGTCTTTTTATCTGTCTTTTTCCCTCTTGTTTCTCCCTTAATCGCATGTTAGGCCTGATAGTGCCCCAAACCCAAGGTTCGGTGCATCTCGGAGCCAAAGGAGCCCCAAACCTTCGGATCCTACACAACTTAAGCATCGGAGGCACACACAGCAGGTAGGCATCTATCGTGGGTTGCGTGGCTCGGTGTGGTGTGATCGAAGAGGGTTGTAAGGTTCGGCGGCGGTATGGGCCGTGAGGCAACTCTGCATCGATGCGGCGCATGTTGTGTTCATGGCATCCAGTGGAACACCACCATAGCGAGATCTACTCGCAGTTCGACATCCTATAGGTCGAGGTGGAAACTCGAAGGGGCTTAGAGGTTTTTTTTGACCGATAAGATGTGCTCCCACTATTATTGACTGTGTGTAATGGAGCTCTGGTACGGTCCCTAGCTACCATTCTCATTACTCTAATTGAACGACAAAATTGAATGGTTATACTCTTTAATAAAACACTAGATAGAATCATTCCATCTAACCCGCTATCCAACCAACCAAAATATACCTTTTTAGCGTGCTTGTAATTGAACCCTCGAGCTAATACTCAATAGCTAGTGGCACGTCTTGGCCTATCCAACCACAAAGCTAACAATTTGCTCAAGGGGATAAGGATAATCAATGCCCTGTGATCCCGATGCGCCGGCGCCGCCGGCGTTCTCCCCTCCCCTGCTGTGCGCTGCGTCCCGTCCATGCATGCACTCGCGACGGCGCACCGCATGCTTTGGACCACCAGTTGAGTCACCTGGCTCAAAGCAACACTGGACGTTTGGACCAGCAAAGCACCATCCATTCCAGTCCAGGCAGCTAGCAGCTCGCATGCATGTGCCACGTGCACGCCCGCAGACGTTTCATTTGCGACAAAAGTTGCCCCCTGGTCCTCACCAGCTTATCCCCATTAACAAAGGTTGCACCATGCATATGGGGCTAGTTTGGTTGGCACCCTGGCCGCCTTGCTTGGGCCAGGCAAGCGATCCTGGCCCCAGGCGATCGAAATCGAACGCCTAGGGATGTTGCCTGGTGGCCGGACCTGCCTGGGCGCTGAAACCAAACAAGCCCATGCTACATACACGCAGAACAAAAGCTTTTAACCACAGTACCATGCGCCATATGCTTAGTAAGGCTATCCTCCTCAAATCGCTCGTACCACCATATATATTTCAAGCTCATTTCAGTCTACAATGTACGTACTTTTTTTTTTTCATTTTCATTTGGATTATCTGGTAAACACAATCTAATAGGGCATATCAACTCACTACTTAAGCATGATATATACACATGCACTGCCACACCTGCAGTGTGATGGGGATTAACGTGGAAAAAGAAAATCAATTAGTAATAGTAATAATAAGCTTCATTGGAATGTATTATCAACAGTCAGAATGATGTGCGTGGTTGGCTCCGTTTACGTACGTGTATCCATATGAGCGATTGTACTTCATGTCATGAGCCTAACTAGCTTGAGGGTGGCTCCAACGGGAGCTCACCACAGCATATATAATATTTTATATGACATGGAGGAGAGTGTATGAAATTACAACGCGTTTGTGCGTAAGTCTTCAAAAGATATAGGCTCGTAGGTTTCTCTATTAGGCTACGTTCTATGCTAATTTAACACTGTACAAAAAGTGGAATTTGAATCAAAAAGGTAGGATATGGTTTTCCTACTGGACTCAGCCTTAACTTGTGTCTAAGGTTTTGTTTGGTTGGATGCCTCAACTTGGCAAAGCCGCAACACCGGCGTGCCTAACTTGCGGCACCAAAAATCTGCGCGGAACCTTAGACACGATTTAACATAGAAAATTAACCAGCAGCTAGCTAACATTCTTTAGCATGCCGAAAGTCTGGGAGTGAAGCAAACAGCTGCCTAATAATATTCTGCGGCGTGGCAAATTGTGGCATCCAACCAAACAGGGCCTAAGCTTCGTACTATGCATGTGTCGTGTCGTGTCGTAGCACCTTTTCCACTTTGACTATTTTAATTATTCTATATCAGGCCACATATACCGGTGATTTCACCACTAGAGACGGCCTGATCGAACACCTGCAACTACATCTATGGTAGACAAAGGTTATTGAGAAAATTTCTTATCTGCTATCGAAAGAAATCAGTGTGCTTTTTGGGCCACTAGAAATTTTTGTGTTCTCTATCCGCCATTCGCTCAAAACTTTTTTCTCCTATCTATCACTACCATTAGTTTTACCATAAGTTGATGTTAAGTTGTGCCAACATTGACGATTTTATCCTCAGTGTATAAAGACTTGTAATTTGGGATGGCTTGTATTGTTGGTTGTCTCTAAGCCTTCGGTCACGAGGCCCCGACAGCTAGCTGCCCACCTAGGAGTCCCTCGCCGCCGCCCTCCCACTCGTCAACTTGCCTAGGAACCGCGGCCACCGACCCACCCGCCCACCTGAGAGGTCCACACCGCCGCTCATCGTCGCCCGCCCCGATGGTTGTGGCCCGCTCGACTAGAGGCCCGCCCCCGTCACCTAGGAGGCCTCCACCACCAACCATCGCCCGCTTGCCAAGGAGGATTGTCTCCTAGTGGTGGTACGAGGACACTATTGGCTTGGAGCTTGACCGAATGCCTGATGTGTGTTTTAAGGAAAGGTATTTTAGCCAATTCATAAAAGAACTTCATATTTCCTAGACTTAAACGCGTGACTGAAGTAGATGGTAATGGCAGATAGGGAAAAATTTTCTGAGTAGATGATAGATTGGAAACACAGAAGTATCTAGCACGTGGCACAAAAGGCATGTTGCGGATAATGAATTTTCTCTTAGGTTATTCGAAGACCGAATAGAGGAGCTATATCACAATGCACATCTGCATTGTGGCGCACAGGAATAGTACTTCACGAGGACGACGACAAGGGGCCGGGCGCTATTCCCCCACATGATGCAGTACCAGCTTATATAGAGCGCTCCAACGCAGGAACCATTTATTATTAAGGTGCACAGATCTGCATCGTTAAGCATTAAAACACCTTGTCTGAAGCCGTCTCGATCTGCAACAACTTGAGCATGCCGCAAGCAGCATCGCCCCTCCGATCCGATCCTCATCTCTTAAGACTTTACTGCTTCTGCACCCATTTCATGCACGCTGTACGTATGTAGAGGTAGCGACTAGGAAAGGCCACGCAAGTCTAATAAAAACATGGCGTCCTCAGAAAATTCGGCGATGAAATCCTTTTTGTTTTATACTAGTTTTTATGATATTATAAATATTGAATATGAGCATCAATTTCAGTTCAGTCCAAACGGATAAAATGACAATTCAAATTCGAATTGAGATGATTTTGTGCTACACATAAACAAAGTCCAAGGTTAAGCACGAATGCAAAGCTTACAACAAGTTGGTTAAGTTACTTGCTATGGATCGGAACTTGTCCACACGAACTTGTCCAAATAACAACTACTCTCTTTCAATGGTACGCCACGTGTCTGTCGATAACGACATAAGAGAGGCAATCAATCTGCAAACAAAATAGAGAACCTTTTCCCTCCATCAACAAGATTATTTCCCCCCATTCCCTGCACAAAGGAAAAGATCAAAATTTTCCCCCATCCACATATGCGGATGATGGGAGAAGCACTTTACACACAAATCTTAATCTTAGTATCCTAATACATTTCATCATGTAAAACGATAGTATCTCATCAAATAGAGACACAAAAGAAAATGCAAAGTTAGAATGACATAGTAAGACTACCCATTGTTCTAAATTATGGGTTACTTATATTTTTTTAAGTCAAATTTCTTTAGTTTTGATCAAGTTTTTTAAAAATACATCGACATCTACACACAGTTCTTTCGTATCATCTTGATGTAACTGGCTAAGATTAATAAAGCTTCCTTTTAAAAAAAAACTAAATTAGTTTCATTAAAGCCAACATTAAAAGTATTGATAATGTATTTATTTGGTATATATATACTGCTATATTTTTTTCTAATAGTTTTTTCAAACTTATAAAACTTGTTTTGACTTAAGATAAAACTAAAAGTACCATGTAATTTAAAACATAGCGAGCATGAGGCAGAAATACACTTCTTTTCTCATTAAAGGGTAAGCATTTTATAGAGATTGGTTAAAATATGTTCTGCCTCTGTCCATGAAAAATACAAATATGTCTTTTTAGACAACTTAGTGCTAATATTAATTAGGGTCATGCAGAAAATAACAGCCCAAAATAGCTGTCTTTTCACTTTTGTGGGAAATTTTTGAACGCAAGGTCGACACTCTTCATAGAACGGAGCCACGGAGGTTAGTATCATATTAATCAATTGTAGCTACCTCAGTTAGCTAAAGTGTAGATGGTGTGGATTATGCTGCTTGGATGGCCAAAGCTCAAATTCTTAAGTTGCTTGAAAACACAATTGAATTTTCTGGAGGACGTATCAGATACTACGTATCAGATACTCCCTTTTCTTCTGCATTATATTCAGTTGTGCTCGTACATAAATTAAAGCTTGATCACAATGAAAAACATTCACGGCCGAAAAAACCTCAAAACACATATGGTGTGAGCAGAAGGTCCAAAAATCGGAAGTTGCAGGAACATGAAGCCCATGCAAGTTCACTGCAATTCTGTCTGAGGGTGTGTTTAGAACCTTGAAATTGGTACTGTTCCGAACTGAAAAGCACTGTAGCACGTTTCGTTTGTTTGTGGTAAATATTGTCCTATCATGGCCTAACTAGGCTCAAAAGATTCGTCTCGCAAAGTACATCTAAACTGTGCAATTATTTTTTTATTTCATCTACATTTAGTACTCCATGCATATGCCGACATTTTGATGTGACGCGGAATCTTCTTTTTGCATAGTGGAATAAGGCCCTGTTTAGATCCAAACTTTTCTCCCAAATTTTACTATGCAAAAAAAAAGATTCTCTATCACATCAAAATGCCGGCACATGCATAGAGTACTAAATGTAGATAAAATAAAAAATTAATTGCACAGTTTAGATGTACTTTGCGAGACGAATCTTTTGAGCCTAGTTAGGCCATAGTAGAACAATATTTACCACAAACAAACGAAAAGTACTACAATGTATTTTTCAGCGCTACAGTGCATTTCAGTTTAAATTTCAGCGGATCTAAACACAGCCTAAATCATAGCACTGTCAACGAACAATTGGTCTCTGCGCAGTACGGACCTGCCGGGTCCACCTGTTTCCTGCAAAGATGCTCAGTACGGTAGGAGTAGGTCACTGAATGGATTGAATGACCCGTCAACTGTGTAGTTAATCTAAGAGAAATAATTAAGTGACGGGAAATTAAATAAAACAGTGTTCCTCCGATAGATCCGAATCCGATGCATGCAACACAAATTGTATGAAGGCCAGGTTTCACATATCGGCTACAGTCGTGTGTTGTGACCTGTCTTTCGTGATGGTGATATGCAGAGAGGAACATTTATTCGTTAACTAGTAAAAATACACGTGCGTCCGCATGTGACTATAAAAAATATTAAATAATCATTTTTAAATTATATAAATATCGAATTTGGTGTATTGATTTTTTTATTTAATTTATTGTTAAAATGAAACAAGACATGTGGCTACATTTCGTACATATTTATATGAATCGGTTTAAGTTTAAGTCTGAGATCTATAACTTACGATCCACGTGACAATGGTTGCTGTTGCTATGCCACGTTTCGTGAAGTCAGACGACTGGGGAGATGTCCCTTATGCACGAATACATCTACACGGCAAAAGAAGGGTCGCTTTGGCTCGAGAAGGTGTTGGATTGTTTGTAACTGCACCGCGTTTTCTTCCTTGCTCTAATGTACCACTGCCTTTGTGTTATCCAGATGTTTTTTATATTATTTAATTTTTATTAGCTCCATTTGTCTGCGAAATCTTTAGATAAGCATGAGGTTGCAAGGTTACAACATCCATCAGGCCTTTTGGAAGATTTTCATAGAAGTTATATAGAAATTTAACAGAAAAAATACATTAATAGAAAACTTTTTCCGCATTCTAAAGGGGACGTTAATGTTTTAGGTACCATGTGCTAAAAAAAAATGGTGAGACTATTTTTACTCTTTTGAGAAACATAAATCATGGATTAGATTGGGTAAAATAAATTGATTTTGCATGCACATACGCCTGAATTAATTGCGACAGTCATCTCACGCCTGAATTAATTGCGACATTCATCTCTGGAGCGTATTACTCACACAGACTCTCTCTCCCTCATCCGCTCCCTTTCTCTGAGGGAGAAACTGAGGAAGCACGCCGCGCTGTCGCCTCCATCTCTCCGGCGCGTCCCTGGCCTATGAGCCGCACACGCACACATTTGATTTGGTCTGTCGGCGTCAGCACGCGCTCATATTTTGATTTGGTCTGTCGCCGGGTAGCACCGGTCTCGCTCGCAACAACTGCATCCTGTTTTCAGGGATCTAGACTTGCATGATTTCGGCAACCTACCCGTACCGCTTGTTTTTAAAAAATTTCATTTAGCAAGAGGTATTAAAAATAATGCTCAAAAACAGTAATTTCATATATAACACCAGTTATTTGGGAAAAAAAAGAAGAAGACCGTCACAAAACGGTGCGGCCCTCTCAATTTCCTCCTCAGCCATAGCCCAATTTGGCCCAGTACCGCGGCTCCTCCTCAGCCGTTGATTTGATCGAGCGGTCTCCGCTTGAAACCCTAACCGACTCACTCTCTCGTCTCTCCCATCTCCCCCACTCGGCCACGCCCCGGATCTGCAGCGCCGCGGCTCATCGCCGTCCTTATCGCCGTCGCCCACCCTCGCCCCAGCCCCCTCCTCCGCCGCTGGCCGTTCGTCCCCTGCGCCACGGCTCCTCCGCCGCCGGCCGTCAGCCCCTCGTCTTCCCTGTCGCGTTCGCCGCGGTCGCCTTTCCTCGCCGCAGAGGCCAGGAGGTGGCCGCCGCCGGCCAGGAGGGTGAGATTTTCCCTTTTACTCTTCTCTAAACTGTTGATTTTGCCACGATTTTGCCCCGTTGATTGATTGATTTGTAGTGCCTCAACACCTCCTTTCTTGAAATCCAACTTTTTTTCTTTTTTGATTCTTGGCTGATGTAGGATTGTTCAACAATGGTTATAAACAACATTGTCCACAGTTGCGATTCCAGTTTGGGATTATATGCTTGTGTTTTTATCTAATCAATATAGTATTCCGCCAATGTTATATTATGCTTTGGGCTTTATGGATCTAGCCCATAACATGGGTAGCGATTTTTTGGGTGAAAACATGGGATCTTCAGATCTCAGTTAGAAATCCGAATCGTGGGTGAAAAAAAAACATGCAGAGGATTACGCGAGGCGGCAGAAACTTTTTCTCTCGTCCATTCGATTTTGCCGTTGTTATTTCTAGCGCTTAGATTTTGCTCGGAGCGCGTAAACCTCCTCTGATGTTGGTCTAGATTCTAGATTGGTGGGGCCGAATTGATTAAAATCGATGGTTAGACATATTTTGAGTTGGCATATCTGAATTTTTGCTGACGATATGGTATTATATAATCATATATCCTGCTACAAATTTATTTTATTTTGGGCTGATGTTTGCCGTATTAGTCATGTACTTACTGGTTGTTGGGCCATCACATCTCTCTTGTATTTATCATGTATTGAGGCCAAGGCCTGCTTGGATCTTTCTTATCTGGTTCCCATCGCCTGGTACGGGTATATAAATTTGGGTACTTTCTTGCGTGAAAAAAGTATCAAAAGATATTTACGCCAGCTAATATTTCAACGGCAGGAACGGGCGTTCTGCCGTGGGAGCTAGGTGGGCCCAGCTTTGTTCCGTGGGACCGTTTTAATGGATGGTTTGATTGTTAATTGAATTTTAGATCCAAGGGTACAAAATATAGGTGGGTAGATGGTTACGGGTAGAAATTGATTATCGTTAAACTCGCTCTTTATAGTATAGATGTGCATTCTGACCTGATGCTACTTCGTTTCATATATTTTGCTGGGTTCTGGTACTGCATATTATTGTGCTCATGTTTAGTTTTTTTTTTTTTTTTTGCTTTTGATTTAATAATGTCGTCTCTTGTTATTAATCTTCTAATAAACCAACAATGTTTAATACTGGCGTTTAATTATAAGAGGAATTCTTCTGACACTCTCAAGTGCTTGCAAATCACCTTAATCCTTGATGAAAAGTTTTTCACAAAAAAAATCCTTGATGAAAAAGGTGGAAAATTCCAAGCATAATCGGATAAAAAATAGCTAGGTATCATAAACATATCCAAAAATAAAATGCATATTCATAACTATATGTCGTTACTTGTTTAAAATGTGTATTCATGACTATATGTGGTTACTTGTTTAAATGGATTCAAAAAATAGATCTGGAATTCTAAAAAAAAAGGTCCAAGCCAGATGCATAGCGCTCAAGGAGTTGGTTTGGACACAACAAATATCTGCATTAAAAAATCAACATTGAAGACTATTAATATCAAATATCAATAAAACTTTTGATTTGGAAACTCCAAAAAGTTAAAAAGTTAGACTCATCTCAAAAGCATTTATATCCACACTCAATGTATGATCAGTTCTAAAAAATCCACAAAATAATGACTCCCTTATTATGATGAAGACTCCATCTCCAAGTCTAGTGCAATTAAGTTTTGATTAAATGAAGATCTTTTTGTAATTTTTTGTGAGATGAAGTTGAAGTTTCCAGAAATTGGGAACATGTATGAACTCCTCAAATATGTTAATGAAAAATAACCAAAAAAATATGACATGCAATGCAATGGGAGAAAACAAGCATTACTTGATCCTTTAAAATGAAGTCAAACATAGTTTTAATAATCCTATGTGAGATACGGATTTTCAAGGGTCATATGTTGTCTTAATTTGAATATAAGGGAAATTAATAAAAAAAGGAATTTTGAGTTATCGCATGGGGCCATATTGCCCTGTTTGGAGCATAGGATTTTCCCTATTTCTGCATTTCTGATGTAAAATTAAACTATTTTTATGTAATTTCTATGCAATTTCTGTGTTCCAAACGGACTCTAAGCCTTTTCCTTTTCTTTTGGCTGGAGGGGAAGGTGTTCGGTGGGTTGGGGCCTGTTTGCTAGCGTGCATGGGAGTGTTATTAGCCTATATGTACCGATGATAGAGCATATAAATGACAAAAAAATATGGAGTCAAATGGAATAATTGGTGAAGAATCATTATTCGATTTTTATATATTATTAAGTAGTAAATTCTCATACTTTCATATTAACTGAAGTGTGCACACGTGTGCTTACACTAGTGAGTGGCTGACATTCCCAGAATTCTGTCTTTCTGGCTTTTTGCAAATTAAGGCACGGTTTGATGACAAGTACGTGATGGAAGTTTTAAACAGAAGAAGTGTAGTATTCAGGTAGGAGTGAAAGAAAAAAAGGCCCGAGATAATCGTAGTGTGGGTTTAGATGATCTTTCTTGATAAATTAAGTTTCATTAGCCTCGCTATTAGGGGAAAAATGTTGATCTGATATGATTGTTCCTGGGACAGTGCGACCGTACAGGTATTTCTTTCCTTCAGAAACAACTCGATCAACAGCGACCATTTGCCCCTCCCATCCATTATTGGACCCTTTAATTTCTGTCCCATGAGCTATGACTATCCAGCGACTGTATCCTCCCCCTCCTTCTCATCCCCCCCGCTCTCTCTCTCTCTCTCTCTCTCTCTCTCTCTCTCTCTCTCTCTCTCTCTCTCTCTCTCTCTCTGATCCAGAGATTCGAAGGCAATCCAATAGACAACCTTACCTTTGCCCTAATGCCGCCTCCTCCTCTATTCCTCAGACAATCAAAAATTCTCCCCAGATACTAGGTCGTCGGCACGCATGGAGCAGCTGCCTGTTCTTGCCGGTGGCTCAAAAGCCGCCACAACGCCCTTCTACCTCACCTTAGATCACAGGGCCTCCACATCGTCTTCGCCACTGGCGGAGGAGCCAACGCCGCCGCCGTCTGCCGTCTCAGATCCTTCTAGGCAGTCCAGCAGCGAGAGGGGATCCGAAATCGTCAAAGCGAAGATCATGTCGCACCGTCTCTACCCGGCTCTCCTGAGAGCCTTCATAGATTGCCGGAAGGTAATAATATACAATTTTTTAGCTGATTTCATCAGGAAAGCATCCTTTAATTCCTTACTTCCTTTTTCTCCTTCAGGAAACAGAAAGTATATGCTTTCTTCATTTCTATGTGCTCTCCTTTTTTATATATTATTCTCTAATTTCAATTCCTTGAGAAACTCCTCTTGATCTTTTGTTACTCGAGATCGGAGCGCCCCCAGAAGTTGCCGGTCGACTTTCCGCTCTCGCCGGTGAGGTTGAGATGAATTCAGAAGACAGGCAAGAACAACCAGCAGACCCAGAGCTCGATCAGTTCATGGTAACAGCACATATCAGTAGTGACGAGTAATTTCTAATTCTCTGAAACAAGTGGCTGAGACAATGGATCTACTACATTTTCTGTGCATGTGTGCAGGAGATGTATTGTCACATGTTGGTAAGGTACAGACAGGAGCTCACAAGGCCAATCCAGGAAGCCGACGAATTCTTCAGAAGCATGGAGGCCCAGATCGACTCGTTTTCGCTAGGTGAACATTCTCCACTATAACCTGAATTCGTTGGTCTTGCTTGAGTTATTTTTCTGGGTGTTTGGATTTGGAAGCGGCGGTAGTAGTATACTGCTAACTGATGCAGTGCAGGTGTCCGGCCAGTACATGCTTGCTTGCTTGCCAATTACCGAAAAAACATTTGGTGCTCTGTAGCATTCCATGTGATGTGCTATTCTTATTCATGCACGCGCATAACGTGGTGACGTGGTAACAGTACTAAACATGTTTACCAGCTGTGTGACAAACATAAGCAGGTGGTAACAGAGAAATTATTAGGACCAAGCTTTTTCTAAAGTGTGAAGACCAGAAGAGTGCCAGCCTAATGTTCCCACAAAGAGGAAAGCCCAGCTGAAAGTGTTCTGGTGTCAACTCTGAACACATGTAAAACCTTAATTAAAAAACGAATTGGAGCAGCCATGAGACCATGAGAGGTCCTAAATCCATGAGAGGCGCCCTTGTGCAGCTTGCTTTACACAATCGGCGTAGACTAGCAGCCTTTTATAATCATACACGTACTTTCAGCTACTTCTCGATCTAGCTAGTTAACCACCGCCGGCCTGCTTAAATTCTTGCTGAACTTGTTGTTGTGCAGAACTTATTACTACACCAATTAGCACCGCATGTAGATGTACTAGGTATAGTAGCACTGATGACTACTACTAACCAGCTTGGTAGTCCTATATATTAATTGTTGCATAATGCTTTATTGATTAATTAGTTTGCATCCAGATTAGTTAGCACTTAGTACCACCACCATGCCATGCATCATGCATGTTCCTATGGTAGGGTTCTTTCCATGTATCCTACTGTTGAGCCCTGTCAGAACCCTGGGTCCTCCTTTGTCTGCGACTGCGACGACTCTGGGTGGCATGTGGAGACGTACGTACCGGATGGAGGGCGCGCAGGAGAATGGGTCCTCTTCTACCTCGGGGTGCAGGCTGCAGGGACGCATGCATGCTGGGTTTGCTGGCGGCTGCCTGCCTGACGATGCAACAACAAGGCCCCAGCGCTGCTGTTCAATTCGCTACCACGGCCGGGCGGGGCATCAATTCATCAAAGCAACTAGCAGATCGTATAGTAGATGTGCCCATGGTTTCACTACCACTTGTCGATCCCTCTCTCGGCTTATTGGTACGGTGGTGGATCCCGGCCCCGTCCTCCGATCCGCCGCCGTGGCGCCGCCGCGAGAGCCAGATCAGCGCTAGCTAGCTCATCATGGTATCTGCGGTCCGGACCGCGATGCCGGTCGATAATGTCACTCAGCTCGTCTGCCGTGCTGGTGACTGTGACCGTCGTGGGGTGTAGTGCTTGCATTGCATTGCATGGCATGGCAGCAGATAATGGCAGAAGCCCCTCGCACACACTGTGCACGTGGCTCGTCAGGTCCTGGCCTGGGCATGGCGTCGATCGCCGGTGACATGCATTGCATGCGTGCCATGCATGCCAGCGCCGAGCTTGCACTGCATGGGCATGTGACTATGTGAGGCCGGGCGTCCCTCACTGAAAGTGTTTCTCCCTGCATGCATGCCACTCGTACGAGTGCTTAATTATTGGGCAGCTAGCTTTCTGTGAGTGACAGTGAGTAGGGCTAGCTTAATTCGGAAGAGATGATGAGTTTGCTGTTGAACGGTGGAGGTGGTGGTGGGGTGCACATGTTTTTTATTATATATGTGTGGATATATTAACTTGCAATCGGTCGTCATAGTATCTTTCTTTCTCCAAAGTTTGTCGTCGCCGGCTAACCCATTTTTTTTACTAATAAGAAGTGTAATAAAAAAGGGAGGGAGGATACATCATTGCATGAATTATGCACTGATTTGCCAAGTGAAATGAAGTGGTGCTTATACTTACTAGTCACCAAAATATATACCTAGTTCAGAATAGCATGCTTCATTCTACTGCATGCGCTACCAGGGCTAGTTCGAAGCTTACATGCTGCACCATCCAACTTGCTACCAGGGCTAGTAAGAATAGCTTGGATTAACAAGTGGTACATATAGGGCGTGTTTGAATACAAGGGACTAAAGTAGCCACTAAAGTTTAGTCCATTTGCATCCAAACAGGATAACTAATGAATGTGGCAAATTTAGCTAACCTTTGGGCTAGCCATTAGTCCAAAAAAAGAGCTAAAGTGGGCTAATGCTAATTTCTAGTGTAATTAATGGATCAGCTAAGTATTAGTCCATACTATTCAAATACCCTATGACTAAACTTTAGCTAGCTAAACTTTAGCTATGGCTAAACTTTAGATCTAATATATTCAAACAGGCCGATACTGGTACAATGCTACAAATCTAGTAACACTCAATGGACTATGCAAGTCCAAAAATTTTAACATGTTAATTTTTCCTACACATCAATTTGCTGAGAATAGTGTGGATCATAACTTTGTATAACAGATAGATGGTTTTTGGGGCTTAGTTTCGGGGTTTGGCGTGGTGTTTTGTCCCTTTGGCTTAGAGGGATACGTTGGCTGCTGAAAATATTGGCCATTGGTTTGATGGCAATGTCACAAGAAGAGGGAGGGTGACAGAAATATACAAACATGTTTTTTTTCATATGCATGTGCTGCCACATGGATTATCTGCACCATTCATTTGCATCAAAATCAGTGCAGCAAGAGGAAGTTAGAAAGAATCTTGGTTGTTACTTGCTAGGATGGGATGAATCATGTGTCGAGATTTGTATGGCAGGAAGGAGTTGAAGGACTAAGATAAGCCCTTAACAAGCCATGAGAGGATGGGCATGGACGCATTGAGTTTGTCATTGAATTTTTCAGTCAATTGAACAAAGTATATAGCATATCCGAGGCTAAAGCCTGATAGTCTTATTCAAGTTTCCCTTGGAGTAATTTTGGATAAGTATGCACAAAAGGTGTCTGACCTTTAGCCTAGGGTGCCAAAAAACTGGCTCTAGTACACTTGGAGTAACTTTGGATAAGTATGCACAAAATGTGCTTAGTTATTGTCGTTAGTTGTATTGCCTCGTTTGACCCTAACTTCTTTTTTTATCAATATGATAGGCAGGTCACACGTGTTTTTGTTTGCTTTCTTAGAAAGATGTTAACACGGTATTGTATATATGGTAATAAACCTATGAACATCCATGCTCAAAACATCATATTCTTGATCCGATGTTTATATTTTCTAATGAATATAAACTAATAAAAACCCTACAAATTAGAGGCTAGTGTAGCCCCTCGCGTCACCTACTCTTCTGGACACTATGGACTAGGTTCTCTCTATTTTTCATGAACATGTAAAGCGTTTTTTTTATTAAGAGAAAAACAATAATAGCACAAGGCCTTAGTAAGCCTATAGGGTAACCGAGGACGGAAACTCCGATCCAGACAGCTGAGAAACAAAGTTTCGTTTAATTTGCATCATATACTTTTGTGCTAGCTGAAACTACGGTGGCCAACAGGCCAAGGATGGAGAACCCCAGCAATGTCCATATCTGAGCTTTCTCCACAAGTCGGAACACGATGATTCATGCATGGCATCGCTGCCCGGCGACGAAATGCCATCCATTCATTATACGCTCCTTCTAGATCATCCAAATGGTTAGGAAGGTTCTCTCTATGATATATACACTATAGCCATGTCTTCCTCAAAATCCTAGCTGGCCGGAGGGAATCGTGTGAGTGTTCGAACCATGGTCGTGGACTTAAGCCTGGCCATCTGACCAACCTGCAGGTTCTCCTCCTGGCTCCTATGGAAAAATTGTCTAGCTCCCACGGTTGACCTAAACAATTTTAATTTTTCTTTAAAGAAACAATATCCGGCCTCTGGCCACGTACAGCCAAGTTCGTATAACGTTTTCAACTAAAATGTTGATTTGATATAAAGGAAAAATAAAACACATAGAGAAAAGTATTATAAGCAAAGTCTATTATTGCTTCTCCATCCACTGTTAGCAAATGTGTCTAAGGTGATAATCTTCGACGCCTTGCTAACTAAACGGACAGTCTCCCTTGTGTTATCACGCTGCAATAGGGCAAACAATTTTAATTTGCAAGAAAGAGATTGGCTGAAGCAGTTGACACAAATAAGTACATCGTTCCCTCTTAATGAAATGGAATACACGCTGCTCTCATGGAAAGAGAAAAGAAATGAATGCGTACAACGGGGAAGCTGGAGGCATTTTGACCACGAGCTAGCTATCTCTGCATGATGTCTTTGTAACATTATTTACAGGTTAAGATGTATATATGTGCTCGGATGCTTAATTAATATATAACTGTGTGATGTGTCGCTGCTGCTTGCTGATTGCCAATTAATATATTGATATTGGAGCAGATGACAACGGCTACGAAGGAGGCGGTTCCTCCGACGAGGACGAGCAAGAAACCGCAGACTTGGCCGGTCTGCCGGTCCCTGAGACGGGCAGCCCGAGCGGGGAGGACAAGGAGCTCAAGAACCGCCTCCTCAACAAGTACAGCGGCTACCTGAGCAGCCTCTGGCGAGAGCTCTCGAGGAAGAAGAAAAAAGGCAAGCTGCCGAGGGACGCGCGCCAGAAGCTCCTCCACTGGTGGCAGCTGCACTACCGATGGCCCTATCCCTCGGTACTTACGTACTCCTATCCTACCATTTAGGCATTTACCACGACGTCCATGGTCACCACTCACCACCATGTGTATATATATATATATATATATATATATATATATATATATATATATATATATATATATATATATATATATATATATATATATATATATATATATATATATATATATATATATATATATATATATATATATATATATATATATATATATATATATATATATATATATATATATATATATATATATATATATATATATATGCCGGCCGTGCAAGCTAGACCGATCAAGCTTTGTAGCGATTAATATAATGGCGCCGCATGCGTGATGCAGGAGCTGGAGAAGGCGGCGCTGGCGGAGTCGACGGGGCTGGACTCGAAGCAGATCAACAACTGGTTCATCAACCAGCGGAAGCGACACTGGAAACCGGCGCCGCCGGCGCTGGCGCTGTCCACGGACTACAGGCTGCAGCACCCGCACGGCGGCGGCGGCGCGTCGACCAGCAGCTCGGTCGCCGCCGCTCGCCGCGTGGAGGGGCAGCAGTACTTCACCGGCGGCGGAAGCTCGTATCCCCGTGGCCCGTGATGTCGCCTGCGGCCCATGGATTATTGTTGCCGTACATGCATGCATAGATACGTGATTTGTTATTGGGGGTATACTTTTTTTTTTATCAATATTGGGGGTATACTTGGTGTGGACGTTTGGTGTTTCACAAACAGAGATTTGGTGGCTTCTCCTTATTACTCGCTCATATACATATATACGGATATGTGTTGCTAATTGCCAAAGTTATAAAAAGTTGTAACCTTAATTGTTTACTAACAAGAGAACAGTTGTTGTACACATATATAAGCATGCATGTTCCATTGTTCCTCGTGATGTACTGTCCATGTTTAGCTATTGTTGGAACAATATGTCCACTGTTGGATCGTCCGGTTGGTCTTTGTTGATGAAGCGGTGCTGTTGTGTGTGCAGGTACGAGGTGCATTGCATGCGATCGACCCCATCCCAGTACTGTGCAGCCCTCAGATTGTGGTGTAGCGCGAGGGTGATCACTGTCGAGAGGGGTACACGGCCGGTATGATCAGAACAGAATCAGATCTGAACTTTGCAGAAATTGCTGGTGGTCATACATATTGCGAAGGGTTGAATTGAATGCAAAAAACAGGTACGAATTGAAGGGAAACAAAACACACAGTTCATCACGAGGGCAAAAATATCAGCCAAGTGATTTTCAACTTTCAGGCATAATTATTTCAAATTCTCTTTGACGTGCATTTTTTTGTTGAAGTCTAAAATATGCGTATTCACGGTAGATTAATTAAAAAGTTTATGGTATATATCTACATCCGATCAATACCATTTTTTTCAAAAAAAAATGTTCATAAAAGATGTTTTTTTATTTTTGTGATTTTTTATTTATCTTTTTTCCTAACGCGTCTAGTGAGAATTAACGTAGAGGCTCCAAGTCTCTGATCCAATTAGTAATTGTAAGATATATATTCATACCATTTTAAGTGCATATTCATAATTGATTAGGGAAAAGTAAAACACATCTTAGCATGGTGGCAGAGTCATGGGGTTATGAGTATATGCATCATCCAGGCTTTAAATCTTGGTGCTTTTATTACATTCTTGTATTTTACACACGTGTTAGTGTTTTTTCACGTTAAAAAAATTGTGTGTTCTTCTCTGAATTGTTTTTTCGTGTTAAACATTCTAAGCTCTAAAGCATGAATCAAAAGAAATGTCATAACTAATGCCATCCAAATTTAAGTTGGTTAGACGATTGCTTGCAATTGCAAAGGCTGGGTGCCTTTTCTTCATTTTTGTTAGGAAGAAATTTCTTGCTTATTAGAAATGTAGAACTTTATAAAATTATAAGGCAAGCAAGGCACGGAATTTTTACTTTTGATTGCTTGTTTGAACTAATGAACGGCCATCTTGTGTGTCTTTTCTGTCTTTAACTCTTTATCATGGCATCATGCACTTAGTTGATGCAGTATATGATTATATTGATATATTCATTTCTATTTTCTCTATTGAAAATGCCAAAATGGTGATACATGTGTTGTAGTTTGTTTTTCTTTCTTTTTTTGAAAACGCTAAATGAAATGCTATACCGTGCTTAGCGTTTTGGAAGGGGCAATGCTAAGTTGCATAGCAACCTATTTTGTGTCTTAACTTTATGGAGTACTAGTGGGAGCCTACATTTCTTTCTTTTTTTTTTTTTTGGAAGAACCTTACCCAAACTTCCAGTCATTTTTAATTGAAGTGAATTAAGTAGGGCTACATTTCCAAGGAAAAAGTGGTAAAAATGCATGAGTATTTCAAAAAAAAAATTTAAATAAGTATTAACTTCATTATTCAGAGAAAAGGAATCATGAAAGAATTCAGAAACAGGTGCGCTGAAGAATATACTAAAAGTAGCCGGTCATTTGTGTATTAATTTCTTGTGAACTTTAGAATTGTGGCGATACATAAAGATAACGCATGTCCACCATGTGATCTTATGGATTTGATAAAGATACATATATATGAATTTGATCAGCCCCTTATTCCTGGGACAAGAGTAGGTTACTGGGCTGGCTAGCTAGGCATCATATATAGGTAGTGCAAGGCATATATAGCCAGGACACGTCGTCATAGACATCAAGTTTCCCGTCCCGCCACGTATGGTTGGTTTGAATGTGCACTCGCTGCTCATATCACACTTCAATGTTGAGCACCAGGGGCGCGTCGCCCTTGTCGACGGTGAACGTCTGCGAGACCTTGCCGGTGGGTGTGGTGACGTCGATCTGGTACTGGCCGTGGTGGCCGCGGAACTTGAACTCGCCGTTGTCGTCGGCGTGGCCGTGCGTGCGCGTGAGCCATTCGCGCTTGAGCTGCAGCAGCCGGCGCCCGGCCTCGTTGATCTCCCCCTCGGCGTCGACGAGGTGCGCGTCGTCGCGGCTCATGAAGAGCTCCCAGAATCCCCAGAGCATGACGCCCTCCACGGCCGGGTGCGCGTACGCCTCCCGCAGCATCACCTCGAGGTCGTCGGCGCGCACGTGCTCGTTGGCCGACGACACGTCCACCTCCGTGAACCAGAGCGGCAGGCCGAGCACGGCGAGGCGGTCGAGCACGGAGCGGATCACCGGGCCCACGGGGTTGCTGACGTGGCCCTGCAACCCGACGCCGCCCACGGGCGCGCCCTGCTCCTGCAGGCCGATGATCTGCTGGATGTACGCCTCGGGCGTGGCGCGGACGTCGCACATGCTCTCCACGTTGTAGTCGTTGACGAAGAGCAGCGCGTCCGGGTCCAGCTCGCTGGCCGTCTTGAACATGGCGGCGCGGATGCCCTTGCCCAGCTTGTCCTGGTAGAAGGAACCGTGCAGCATCTCGTTGTTGACGTCGTAGTGCTTGAACTTGCCCTTGTACCGGGTGAGCAGGCCGTCGATGCGGCTTTTGACGGCGGCGGAGAGGTCGTCGGTGGACAGCGTCTTGACCCACTGCTGCACCGCGTTGTCCACCTCCCAGAAGATGCAGTGGCCGCGCACGGACATGCCGTGGTCGGAGCAGAGGCGGAGGAGGTCGTCGGCGTCGCCGTAGTTGACCTGCCCGCGCTGCGGCTCCGTCCAGTACCATTTGAGCTCGTTGCCGAACACGGCCCAGTTGAAGTTGTTGGTGAAGAAGTCGACGAAGTCCTCGTTGTCCATGTTGGTGCGCATGATGCAGGCGCCCAGCGGGAAGCTGTTGGACACCTGGTGCACGCGCACCTCCGCGCCGCCGCCCGTGACATTCACCACGACGTCCCGCCTGCGCACCTTGTCGGTGAGCCTCCGGAGGTGCTTCACGCGGGCCTTGCGGTCCACGGGGAACACCTGGAGCCCGGCCACCATGAGGTCGACGCCGGCGTCGGGGCCCTGCACGTACACCATCACGCGCGTCGCCGGCTTGGCCTCCACGCGGAACGCGCCGCCGACCTCGTACCAGCGCTCGTCGCGCGCCAGCACCTGGCCGCCGTTGAGCCACTGGCTGTCGACGGCGACGGCGATGTTGATGTTCTGCGGCGGCACCGGCGAGCCGCTGGCCTGGGCGCCGCCGACGCGGACCCAGGCGGAGACCTGGTACGTGGCGTAGAGGGTGAGCTTGTCGGTGATGATCTGCGCGGGGCCCATCCACGTCTGCGTGCGGTTGGTGCAGTGGATGTGCTTGCCGTTGAGCGGCTCGTCGTCCAGCGCCAGGGACTCCTGCGCCATGGGCGGGAGCACGCACGGCGCGCCGTCGTGGACGGACAGCGTGCAGGGCCCCAGCGGGAACCAGCCGCTGAGGCCGTCGACGCCGTCGTCCAGGTTGCAGTTCTGGAGGATGTTGGCGCCGTACTCAAGCTTCTGCAGCAGCAGCAGCAGCAAGTAGGATCGCGTCACTCAGCAGCCAATAGAACAGTAACTCCACTCTCCAGCTGGTATAGCTGGTAGCGTGTCATCTTCAGAAATACGTGAAGAAACATGCATGTATGGTATGGTATATGCCAGCAGATTTGCCGCACGGCACGCAGTACTGTACTGTCAGGACTGCTCGCTGGGTCCTTCAGAAAATGCAGTGCTACTGTACAGATCTACGGCGACTACCTCGAAGTCCGGCGCCGGCGCCGGCGGGGCCTTCTGCACGTGCTTGACCACCAAGCTGTCGAGCAGCACGTCGACGCCGGCCGCCGGCCCTTCGACGTAGATGGCCGCCTTGGCCACCGTGCTGTTGAGCAGGATCTTCCCCTGCAGCTGCACCCACTCCTTGTCCGACACCTGCGACCTGCCCTCTCCACCAAACGCATAGAACGTTCAGAATTTCATCAGAACCCCGGAAAGCCGGCACAGAAACAGCAGGATCCATCCACTCACTTGCCGATCCCGAGGTACTGCTGCCTGCCGTCGGCCGTCTGCACGCCGAGCGTGGCGCGCACCTCGCACGGCGCGACGGCGGCGCCGCCAACCGGCGCGTGGAGCCGCACGGTGGCCGTGGCCTCGTAGAGGCGCTTGCGCTGCAGCCGCGCCGTGACGTCCTGCTGCACGCCGTTCCACGTGTCCGTCCGCCCCGTCGCCGCCACGAAGTACTTGCCGTTGGCCGGGAGCACCTTGCCGTCGTCCAGCGAGTCGTGCAGCTCGATCTTGCACCCGCTGCCGGACCAGTTGTCCAGCCCGTCGTCGAACTCCGGGTTCAGGATGATGTTGTCGTCGCCGCCGGCGCCGCCATCGCCGCCGATCGCCATTAATGCTAGGCTGTTGAGTCGTCAGTCGAGCACTGATCTAATCAACCAGCTGGCCGGCTGATGATAACTGTAGTTGGCTACTGGAGCTGGCTGATCTTGCGGCGATGCCAGTGGCACGAACTGGCCGCGTATATATACTGATCGATCCAGAGAGGGAGCCCAAACAGACGGAACCCAAGAAAGAAATGTGGCTGGGATTGCAAGCTACGCCGAGGAGGAAAAATTCGCATCGACCGATCGGTTTCATTTCGCCTTGACGAACACTTGATCTTATTGCCTCTGTTCTCTGGCTCGTGCTTAACGACGCGCGCGATCCAGGATCGATGATTTGCCTTGGACCCGATGGTTGCTTCAGCTTAGGGGTTGAATTACCAGCGCCCGACGACATATAATCCATTCTCCATAATCGACTCGATCCCCAAGCCTAGCTTGCCCTACAATATACGGCTCCATGCAAGGAGCCAAGGACCTCTCGTTTTCTCCCGGAAGTGCTAGCTCCGTATATGTATGTATCCATCTATGTATGGACGGCGGAGCTGGGCAGGCCGCGGGGGGGGGGGGGGGGGGGGGGGGGGAAGGCGTTGGAGTGAAGGGAGGAGCGGCGCGGGAAGCACACTGGCGCCAGTGGATATACAGGATAATAACGGCTCCTGTGAGCACGGAAGGCCGGGCGATTAGATTGTGTCGGAGCAAATGGGGATCGAGAGCGGGATGGTCACGCCAAGGCTTCGCGTGCATGTGGAAGATCGAGATGACGGCCGTCGTATGATAGAACTGGACGCGGCGGCGGCTGCGACGTCGCCGTCGATGGGAAAGACGCAGGATCGCCGGCCATTGGCTTGCTGCGGCAGCGAGCATGCTATAACCGGGGGGGACTTGGCTTGCTGACACAGCTTCGTGCAGTGCAGTGAACAGTGGATGCGTGCTGACAGCGTGGCTCCCCAGAGGAAAAGATGTTAGATGTCCGGCGGACCAGCCGGCCCATGCCGCGACACGTGATGCTGGGCCGTGAATTTACATGTCGCGCTCCTTTGAACATTTTTTCCAGAGAATCTTTTTCTCAGGACATTATTTTCCTCTGCTAGAACAGGCAGCTGTTGCCCCGAGAATTTTTCTCCCGCTCGTAGATGATTACTCTTGTGAAAATTACTCCACTCAGGCAATAAAAGTTTCACGGAAAATAAAAATAATTTTTCCATAGACTATCACCTGGATTTATGGTTTTTTTTTTTGCAAAGATGTTTTTTAATAAAAAACCTTTTTTTTGAGAATTTTTAATAAAGAAACTGGTTGTCATCGTTTGCAACGTGCGGCTGCGGCCCGTGGATTGCGCGCCGGCACTGCAGAGCCTGTTTTTGGACCGTTTCTTTGATGGGCCGGCAGCACCGCAGCACGCTGGACTGAAGCACTTTGGAACCAGGCCTTTAAACTGTTTCTGCCTTTCTGCCGGTGAGCAAGGCTCAAGAAGACAGGAAAAAGTATAGGTAACCTCCAAACTATACAGTGTGGATACTTCACCACCAAACAAAAAAAAAGTATGAAATACACCCTAAACTATTCTAAACCGGATATATCACACCCCAGGGTGGTTTTGCGGGCGATCAGCTGACGTGGACACCGGTATGGTCGTCCACCGTGGCCTCCGCCGACGCTCCTGCACGCGCCCTCCTTCCCGCTGCCACTCCACGCCCCCGCCGACCCCGCCTGTCCGCCCCTCCCCCGCCAGCCGCAGCTCCGCTTCCGTGCTCCCAAACCTGCCGCAGCCTCCACTCCTGTGCTCCCACCACCAAGCTCCACCGCGACCAACTCGCACCAACGCAGCGCGTTCGCGCCCTTCCGCCTCGCGCCACCACCGCGCCCGCGCGGGAGGGCACGCCGGCAGCGGCGGCTCGAAGCGGCCATGCAGGACGGCACTCCGGCAGCGGCGGTCGGAGCGGCTGCATGGGAGGGTGCGCCAGCAGTAGCGGCTCCGAGCAGCCGCGCGGGAGGGCGCGCGGGCAGCGGCGGTGTCCATGCAGGAGGGCGCGTCGCCGTCAGCGGAGGAGGCTGCGGCAGCGACGGAGTCCCTGCGTTCCTCAACGCCACGGCCGGGGTGGTCTGCGCCGAGACTCCCTGCGTACTCTTAACGTCATCGCCTCCCGCTCTCTCCATCGCTGGATCCACGAGCACTGCCACTGTCGCATCACCGCGCCCATGCGCCCCAGCCCGCTTGCGATCCTCGCCTCTGCGCCACCTGCCCTGGTCCGCCGCCGTCCTGCGGTGCGGGAGTGGAGCAGCGGCGGGCGGGGGCGGCGCGGGCGTGGAGCGGCGGCGGGAGGAGGACACGGCCCAGGAGCTTCGGCGAAGACCACGGACCAAAACAGCCTGCCCTCCGCAAACCGGTGTCCATGTTAGTTGATCGCCCCCAAAACCACCTCTAGGGGGTGATATATCCGGCTTAGGGTAGTTTAGGGTGTATTTCATACCTTTTTTTTTGTTTGGGAGTGAGGTATCCTTCACCATATAGTTTAGGGGTTATCTGTACTTTTTCCGAGAAGACAACAAGCCAAGATACGTCAAATATGCTGCGTCGTCAACATGGATCAGACGTTTATAAATTCTGTTAAAGAACGTTCAGAAACTAATATATATTATTTTAAAATAGAACATCTATAGCAATTTTTTATTGTACCATTGTGTTTCTTATAGTAACATCTTCAAAATTAAACCATAATTGGATAGATTCAGATAACATTATTTTAAAAACATTTTTTCATTAAGCCTCATTTCTTATATGATCTTTTCACATGGAATAAATTATGTGTACACACGAAAAAGAACGCTCGCTTACAAGATTTTCATAAACTTGTGAAATGAAAACTCTACACCTGGAACAAACTATACTAGCTCATAGAAGAATATCTCTACACACTATACTAGCTCATAGAACAAATTATGTGAATCATGTAACAAAATGATGTGTACATATAACAAATTATACTAGCTTACACAAAATAAATATATGTACACCTAACACCTAGAGCAAATTATGTGAACATATGTGCAAAGATAGGACATCTTAGAACACACGTTGCATATTGTACTCGTAGAACAAATTATATTACTTAGCATTCTGGTCTTTTTCTTCTCCTTTTGTTATTTTTCCTTTTTTCTGATGTAATGGATATGTGTTCTTCCTTGTTATTTGTTTTAATTTCGTAATATGGAAATTATACTTAATTATGAATTGGTTTTAAACAAGACTAGTTAAACGTGGTGCACAAAACTGTTAACTATCTAAGAGTGGATGAGATACAATATACGTAGTAGAATATAGAGCTGGAGGAGTACCAGCATACAGGACAGGATACAAGATACAGCGTGCATGTGTACACCGAAAGCAAAGCCGAGCTGACAAAGGGGGAAGTTGAAAGCAGAGGGTGATGAGTCATCTCTCATCCGTGTGTTTCTTTACCACCTGTCCTCTTCCTGCGAGAGAGAATCCGACCAATCCTTCCTCGCACATCGGCGCACACGGCCGCGCGCATAAAACGCCCGCACGCGCATTGCTCTCTCTCTCTCTCTGAACTCTGAACTCTGAAAGCCTGAAGACTGAAGGCGACTCAGCTGGTCGCCAACTTTTGCCTTTCTTCTCCATCATCGCCTCCATCCCCCGTTCCTCCCCCCACTACTGCTGCCCTTTTCCCGATCTCCGTCATCAACATGGGCCATCTTTTCCTGCTCCTGGTAGCTCTCCTGCTCACCTGCACGCGTGCCACCGCCGTCCACGCCGCCAAAGCTTCCTCCGTCATCGAGGTCAGTGGCAAAATGAAATGGTTACCGACACTACAGAGTGCAATACCTCATCAATCAGCTATAGGCTTCTTGCTTGGATGGTTCTTTCAACTGAAGCTTCTTTCATTCAACTGAAGCTTCTTTCTCTGTGGCCTCGTCCGTCTTGCAGGAGAAGAGCTTCGCAGGCATCAGGGGCGTGATCGGATCCAGGCCGCCGAGCTGCGAGGGGAGGTGCAGGTCGTGCGGCCACTGCGAGGCGGTGCAGGTGCCCATATCTCCGCAGGAGCTGAAGAAGAAGAGGAAGGAGGAGGAGCAGGAGCAGCTGGGCCATGGCGGCAGGGCTGTTGCTACCGCCGCCGGTGGGAGAGCAGCGCCGGCCTCCTACGACGACCACTCCAACTACAAGCCGCTGAGCTGGAGATGCAAGTGCGGGCGGCTCATCCTGGACCCCTGAAACGCCGGCCAGCACTGCTATGCTTTAGCTACTGTAGTCAGAAGCAATCTGCTTGTGGATACTTGTAATGTACTATTCTAAATAGTAGTATATGATGATCTCCTTTGGTGCTGGTGATTTGTTTCCACTTCCTCTTATGATCGAGGTGCTGAACTTTTTGCGATGGGTGAGTCCTCGCGAGAAACGTATGCTCCTCCTGCTCTGTACTGATCGAACCTGAGCAATGCAAGGGGTTGTTTTGCTGTCAGCTTAACTCGTCAGCTGTGCGCTGGAAGAGTAGGAGTACATACATGTTCAATGCCATACTGTTAATGGCATCCAGGCTATTAATTGTGTTTCGATCTTGGTTCGCCTGTCTTTCAGTGCTCGCAGCAGGGATTGACTGAAGTGTGTGTATGAACAACAGGGGGGGGAGGTTTGTTCGTCGTCGTTAAATGTTCAACGACGGTCGCTGGACTGTAGGAGCAAGAGAGCACTCTGCCATGTGATGCTAGCTACTAGCGTGTAGTCCGTCCGAGTACAGGCAGACAGGTTTTAGGTTGCTACTCCTTGTTGTTTATTAATTCAGAGATAGTAGCAGATGCACTTCAGTAGGACACGCCAGAGGCCCCCCTGCTGCATGATTTGTCCCGTCCCATTGAAAGCCCTCTTCAGCAAAAAGCGGCTCACAGCTCGCTTGGCCAGGCCAGGGGCCAGCCGATCGATCGATCGATCACCGCTCACATTGCAAAACCAAAATGTGCAAACACTGCAGATCACTGCAGACCGCTGCTCCGAACTCACAACTCACAGGCTGCTAGGCTAGCGTTGCAATGCAAGCAAACGATGCAGTGATGACTGCACGCAGTGCAAGCAAGCGAAACAAGCTGCAGCAGGTAGTAGCCGCTGCTGCTGATCTGCTGTAGCAATAAGCTGTGCGGCGATTCCTTTCTTGCAAGAAGGCGCGAGGGGCCGCAGGGGGCGAGGGGGAGTTGCATGCTCCAAATGGAAAGCTGAAAAGGCCTGTTGGCCCTCGCTGTGCCATGCTCACATTGTAGAAGCGGCAGTGCAGCGTTGCAGTGAGCGTTCCAATCCAAGCTCAGCTCCCACCCAGAATCCCCACCCCAAGGTGCATGGTGGTGGCGGGCTGTGTGCAGTGTGATGAGCAGTGGCGTGGTGGCCTCTAGCGTGCGCGCATCAAAGTACGCGCAGGGCACTCTTTTGCCAGTTTGCCGAGTACAGTACTGGAGTAGCTCCTGCCGATGACCGTCCTGCAAAAAAAGCTTGGAGATTTTCACCTCCGTGTGTCCATCTGTCAGCTGGTTGCCTGGTTCTCACTCGCTCCACTTCACATGCGTCCTGGTCCTGGCTGGTAGCTGGCCTTGAAACTGATTAACTACAGGATGCGGCGGATTATACCATCTTAATTAGAGATAAGCTTCGCAAACATCGAAGCGAAGGGAGGCGTCAGGCGAGTCAAATTCTTCATTTGCGGCAGTGGCAGGCGGCAGGCACCAGCGGCTGAAGGGATGGATCAAACACTTGCATGATCTTGCAATCACTTGTCACATCAAATCGGCCGGCCGGCCGGCTATCATGGTGCTTGTGCCGATGCCGGCGACGCCTTGGGCATTTCAGCCTCTGAAACAGTGAGATGTCACTCGTTGTCGCTGCCTGCACGTTCTAATTAAATTCGCCAAATAAACGAGTGGTATAAACTAAACGCAAGGTCAAACTGCCTGGTGGGACGAATTCATTTTTAAAGAAAAAGAAATAAACCAGGACTAGGTGCTTTCTCTATGCTTCGTCTATGGTGGAACTTGCAAGTCCGAGCTCTTTAACCGAATTATGAAACCACATGCTTGTGTTGTCTCATATATATGATAATAACTTTGCTAAGCTAGGCTCTTTTTGGAATATGGGTTTTTTTTCGTCCCATGTGTTTTCTCTATAAAATTTATGTATAATCTTTAATATGACTGTAAAGCACAATAGATGGAGGATTTAGGGAAAGCTTGCCTACCATGCCGGTGCATTTTTGTATGCTATATTTAGAGGATCCATATATTATCAAGCCTTCAAAAATGATTGTAAAACGCCCTCAATCTGTGGAGGATATTGTTCTCTATCTGTTTTTTCATGTGTAGATAATGAACTAAGCAAACATTAAACATGCAATATGATATTTAAGGCCATGGTAAATATACATATAAAAAAATCGATTCAAAATACACCGTTAATATAGGTTAGTTTTCTTCGCAATTACAATAATAAAATCTTTTGAAGCAGTGGCACTACTGGATGAGAATCTGACGACGCACACGGTCTGGGTATCGTCTGGTCCCGTCCAGTCCAGCCCGGTCCTCTCCGGTCACGTCGTTTCCGGCCCCCGGCCTGTCATGGCCGCCTCCCTGTCAGTCTCCGGTCAGCTCAGCCCTGCTAGCTCGGCGCCGAGAAATGGCCGGCCGGTCCTTTTGGGTCGGTCAGGGTCAGGGACGTACGTACCCACGCCTTGTCACTGTGCTGGCTGTGATCGCCCGATCGGTACGCGTTGCTTGCGGCGCTGTGTGTGCCTGTGTCGTTGGTGCTCTGCCAACTCGTCTGCTTGAAGGATGATCCCGTGCCTCGCGCGCCCCTGGTGTTCTAATGATGCCTTAGTGCTTATGAAATTTATTCCTTTAACAAATCATGTATCATGCCGCCGATAAAATAGTACTTTTTCCACACATAAACCATCCCAATGGAGATATCAATATACGTTGTCCAACAGTGCATAGACATTCATTTTATATATTCCACCAGAGATAGCCTAAAATAAGGTCGATAGAGGCCGTATAGACAGAGTTGGAATCGGCCCTGTGTCGGTCGGTCAGTAACGTTTCTGATTTTTCTCGGCGGACGAAGCAGACAAGCAGTCACTCACCAGTCACCACTCCCCACTCCCCAGTCGCCGTTCGCCGAGCACGCACGGGTGTCCTGGCGGGGCCGGGTCGTTCTCACGGCGCGCTTGCTCTGGGTTTGGGCCTGCGTATCTAATCTGTCGCGGAAGTACATCTGACCATTCTTAATTGGTTCGATTTTGCACCTCAAACTATAAAATTAAAATTTTTTATTTCTGTAACTATTGAAACCAGGTATTATTACACTTTAGGTGGTATACAAAGGCGGTTTTGTATGACGTGGCAATGGGTCCCACTTGTTAGGTGACACGTGACAGCGGGCCCCACGTGGCAGTGGCACAACCATCTTTTACCTCACTCTCTCCCTCTCGTACCTCACCGTCGCCGCCGTCTCATCCTCCCTCTCTGCCTCTGCCTCTCCCTCGCCGCTGCTGGCGCCGACCCGAGCTGCGACCCCGCCGCTTCGGCTGCGGCACCACCCCCAGCCACAACGACCTCGGCGCCGACCTGAGCCACTGGCTGCGCCATGCTGCGATGGGGACGGGCGCAGTAGCAGCAGCGCGATGAGGACGGGAGCGTGGGACAGCGGCCTCTGCAGCCGGCGCCGCGGCTCTCCCTCTTGCTCTGCTCCGCTTCATTCGGCGCCGGCGAGCTCCCCGTCGCAGCTCGCGGATGTCCAGCTGCACCTTGTTCACGCCCTTCATCACCGACCCGTAGATCTTGCGCCACCGCTCGAATCTCGTCGAGTTGAAGTAAGCGCGCACCGCCTTCTTGTCCCCGCCGCCCGTCGCCTCCGCCTGCGCTCCGGGTCCGAGAGCGATACCACCGCCGACAGTGTGGCCGCCGCAGCCGGGAGGGAGAGCGGCGGGAGGTCGGCGGCCGTCGGAAGCGCCGCGACGGCGGCCGTGGGAGGTCTGCGCTGCGGGTGGAGGAGGACGTGGGACCGCGGGTGCCGGAGGAGCGCGGCGGGCCAAGGGGGCAGCGAGTGCAGGCCGAGGAGCGGATGGTCAGCGAGCGGCGGCGGGGGAGCTCGGTGGTGGCGGGGGAGCGGCGGTGAGGAGGCGGAGAGGGAGGACGAGACGGCGGCGACGGTGAGGTACAAGAGAGGAAGAGGGAGGAAAAAGATGGTTGTGCCACTGTCACGTGGGGTTCGCTGCCACGTGTCATCTGACAGGTGGGACCCACTGCCACGTCACACGAAACCGCCTTCGTATACCGTCCAATGTGTAAAAATACCCGGTTTCAATAGTTACGGGGACAAAGATTTCTGGTTTTACAGTTTGAGGTGCAAAATCAAACTGCGGCCAAAGTTAAGGTGGTCAGATGGATTTTTTTCTTTTATTTATTACTAGGCCCACGGCCCATAATGCTCCTTTCCCATAATCCCGTGCGCTTTGATTTTTTTTTCTAGGCTGACGTGAGGCTCGTGCGTTGTGTTGTACATTACGCGGCATTTTCTCGCTGGTCTTTGTTTTTTTTCCCTTTAAGTTCGCGTTCACCTGGATTTTACTTTACCTTTCCTTTTTTTGTATTTTTCTTTTATTTTCCTTTTCTCATCATTGTGTTCCTTTTATCGTTTTTCTTCCATTTTGAATGTATTTACATTTTTTTCGTTTCTTTTTCTTATACTTATTCTATCCTACAGAAATTAAATTTTTTCTGTGTGGTCTTTTGGAACAAAGGACTGAGTTTCTTCAAATTATATGAAATTTCTATGAAATAGCTCGCTGCATTGAAAGTTTAGTGGATTTCTAACGTGAGATCCAACCTCTTGAAAACTTCGTTATGTGTCTACTTCTCTTCTAATTCTTGTGTTCTTCCTTTGTTGCATCCAAGCGCTCCATTTAAAACTTTTGTACATTTCTAATTACGGCAGAAAGAACAACTTGAAAAACTAAAGGACTCAGATGATCGTTTTGATGCTTCATGGATCTGGATGGTACCGTGGGGTAAATTTAGTGACATGACATACAATCCACTCTTATCAAATTTCGCAAACTTTTAGATTTAGAGAGATAGAAGATATTGGAGTGAGTTTAAATCAATAAAATTCTCCTAAAATCCCTCCCTCCCGTTCCTCCCGGTGAGAGTGATGCGAAACTGGGCCTTAGTGAGAGAAATCCAATTAGACCCTAATCGAACCCGACTTCCGATCCATGGAGCCGAGCAGCGACGACGGCGAGATCGCATGAGATCCAAATCCATGGAGCCGGGCGGCGGCGAGAAGCGTGCCAAGCTCTCCTCTGACGCCGGCGCGACCGCCAGCAGCGAGGACCGCCTCAGCGCCTCCCTGACGATATCCTGGTACCCATCCTCCTCCGCCTCGGCACCGCCGCTGCCGTTCGGACCAGCGTCCTCTCCCACCGCTGGTGCCGCATCTGGACCCTCCTCCCGGACCTCTTCTTCCCATCTGCCCCAGATCCCCACCAAATCGGCCCCGCCCTCAAGGCCCACGAGGCGGCCCTAAGGTGCCTCTTTGTCGGGACACGAGACGCTCCCGCCGACTCGGTGGCGGCCTGGCTCCCCCTCGCCGCGCGCCGCCTTTCCGGCTTCCTCTTCTTTCAAAATACTGAGCAAGAGAGGAGCGCACACACGAAGGCGAAGGCAACGACAAGGAGACCGCGCAGAGGGACACCGTTGAGCTCCCCTGCTTGGAGAGGGCCGCCAGGGTCTCGCTTCACCTAGGATTTCTTGGCCTCGCCGTGCCGCCCGCTGGCGTCTTCGCTCGGCTCACGGAGCTAGTCCTGGCTCGCGTCTGGCTGCACGGCCCAGGGCGTCTTCCGCCTGCAGCAGCTCACCATCCTCTCGAGAGCTTGAAAGTTACGCACCACTTCTTTTACAGTCAAAATGAACCGATTGCCAGCGTCTCAGCCCCTCAGCTTGTAACCCTTGCACGGACAGAACCATATGATCCAAGCTCGGTCCATCTTGGAAAGATGAAACGTCTTCGATCGCTGAGTCCTTTCTTCTTCGTTGTGTATGGGCAACCTGTCATGCCACACAATGACTCTTGCTCAAGTCTCTTGCGGCATTTCAAGGTTGTCGAACGTCTTATCCTCACACGTGCCTATCTGTGGGTGAGTCCACTTCCTCTCTTGTGTGAATTTTCAGTATGTGCATGTCCTTTTGCCTCGGCGCGGATTTGGGTAATACTGTAAGATAATTTTACAAATTTTCTGTTTGTTTATTCCATCCAAAAATATCAGTTAATGTTACAGGTTAATGTGTTCCTTATTCCAGGCACAAACTACATGCTCGCTAGGCTGCATTTGCAGTGAGCATCAAAACTGGGAAAATGGGCAGCTCTCTTTGAATCGCCTCCGAGAAATAGAAATCATTCAGCTGCGAGGATCTGAACATGAAGTTAATTTTGTGAAGTAGCTATTCAAATGGGCAACATTATTAGAAAAGATGACTATAGCTTTCGATAACTCACTCAGTGAAAGCGTGGCCAAGGAGTTGACCCAAGTGTTAAGAAGCTTATCTAGGCCAGAAGTACATGTGGAAATTCTCACGTATGGAGACATGATTATGAAGATGTGTGTATCTGACGACTAAGGCATCAGATTATCGCTTTGTGTTCGTAATTTTCCTCTTTGTTATGTACTGCGGTAGTTGAGATCATCAAAATGCAACAACTGTTGCCAATGCTGGCATGCGAAAGATTGGAAAATGGAAACCAATCTTCTTTGGACAATTAAATCCAATGGTTCCATAATTGCACATTCACAGTCTACGCTGACACACAGATTAAGACACTTCAACAAAAGGTAAATCAAATATCTTCATGTTATTGCAAGCGGAGCATTAGTCAGTTTGGCTATGGCATTCAGGCTGATCCGACGAGCAATGCCCCGAACACGAATCCCTTGCTGGAGGCGCGGAAGAATAAAAAGTGGGTGGCCATGTTTGGCAACACAAAATCCTGCACTGGAGACCTCAACCCAAATGCTGTCTCAAAACCGAAATTCCTCGATGGCAAAGCTAGTTAGCCGCTATGTATATTTTTGTGCTTTGATATTTTTATAAACAAAATTATACCAGGATTGCTAAGTAAATTGTTAATTGTATGTTTTTTTTTTGGAGGGGTAAGTTAATTGTATGCAATCGAAACACATCAGCCGTTTATAAGGCCCAATCCCATCATGGATAACCAGTACCAGCCCATTTCGCCTCTGCCTCTGCTCGCCCGGTCGCCGGCGCCTCCCGGGCACAGGCAGGCGCGGTTGCCGCCGGCAGGTGGCAACGGTCGACTGCCTGAGCGCCTGAGCCCTGGCCCGCCTAGCAGCAAAAGCACAAGCACCCAACGGGCAGGAGCAGAAGCGACGCGCGTCCATCGAGCCCAAACCCCCAACGGTCACAAGGCGAAACGGACTCCGGCGCAACGCCGATCCACCCCATCAGTGGCAAGAACAGTATAAGAGCCAGCTAGCCGTTACAGATCAGGAAACAGATCTTCCCATCCCCAGTCGAATCTCCGCCGCGCCGCCACTCCCTCCCACCCCCAGTCCAGAACTCACGCTTCCTTCCTTTCCAAATCGAACGCAGCCGCATGTCGATGGCCGCCGCGACGAGGTCGCCGTCCCCTGGCCCGGCCGCGAGGCCGTGCTGCGGCGGCCTCAGGAGGAGCGCCGACTCCAGCCCGGTCAGGCCCGCCCCGTCTCCATCCGGTTCGATAATCCGTCCTCCTCCATCCTCTTCAGCCTTCCCTCCCTCGCCGCGATTTGTCGCCACGATTTTCCTATTTTCGCCGTGGGATTTGCCCGGATCCCTTTCCTCTTTACCCCTTTCCGTTCTAGTAGTATTCCTTACGGATTTCTCGGTGATTCGCAGGCGGTGTCTCGCAGCGGCGCTGCGTCGCGGAGAAGGAGAAGGAGAACGATCCGCGGGACGTGAGGACGCACAAGGTTCGCTCCAGTGGTAGTTGCGGCGGCGGCGGCGGCGGCGGCGGCGTCGCCAAGAGCTTCATGGCGCCCACCATCTCCGCCGCATCGAAGGCCGTCGCGCCGTCTCCCTCGCCGAGGAAGAGGATCCTTGGTGAGCGCAACAACGACGCCGTACTCTCGTCCCCGCGCGACCTCGCGCACGGCGCCAAGCCTAGGGGCCCGCATCCGCCGCCGCCGCCGGCTCTGGGCGCGCCGAGGCGCCTGCGCCTCTCGCTCGACGGGGCGCCGCCCTCCCCTCCCGCGGCCGCGCAGCTCGCCTCGGACGGCGCCCGGCACTCGTTCGGGGGCGACGAGGAGGCCGACAACTACCACCATCGTCACCGCGACGCTGCTTCGGCGGCGGATGCGGAGGAGGTGGAGGCGGCCCCGTACGACCCCAGGACGAACTACCTCTCGCCGAGGCCTCGCTTCCTCCGCTACAAGCCCAACCCCCGCGTCGAGATGTACCGTCACAGCGCCGGAGGCAGCGTGCGGCGGCTCGAGGACGGATTCGCCTCCGAGAGCAGCAGCGAGGAGGTCGACACCGCCACCACCACCACCACGGAGGGGGAAGTATCCGAGGAAGACCAGGAGCAGACGACGCTGTCGTCCGTCCCAGCAGATGGCTCCACGGAAGAGGAGACTTCGGCTCTGTCCCATGCGTCTGTGGCCGGAACCGAGTCTGCTGCTCCGGCCGTCGTCCTGTCGCACCCCGCGCCGGATTCGCCACTGGCTCGGGTGCAGACGCCGGAGCGGAAGGAGTCCGCGCGGGCTGGTGGCGTGTTGACGCCCGAGAAGGAGCCTGCAGCGAGCCCCGCGCGAGCTCATCCCAAGAAGAAGAAGTCTCCGCTGAGGTTCCTGCTCGCGCCCCTTGCTCTGGTTCTGTTCATGGCTGCTGCGCTCATCTGCGTGCCGCCGCCACCGGGTTCCCCGGCCATGCTGAACACCTCCCTGTCGAAGGTGTCAGACTTTCTTTCAGTTCAAGAATTGCATCCTGTGGAGTTGGCTGCTAGGCTGAAGCAATTGTCTAGCAGTTCGTTGGACTTGGTCACATCCTACTGGGAGGCTCTTGGGTCTTACCGAGAACAAGAGGTCTTTGGCCCGCACTTTGCACTCAATTTGAGTGCTGCAGCTGTAGTAGATATAGATCCTGTTGGTTTCTACTACGGTGCTACTCAGAGAAGCGAATCTATTGATGCTGCTGAAATGGAGCAAGAAGCTGCTGAAATGGAGCAAGAAGCCATATCTTTAGGTGAAATGGAGGAGACAGTAACATGTGCTATGGAGGAGACAGTAACAGGTGCTATGGAGGAGGCAAATGAATCTGTTGATGCAGAAGTTGAGGAGTTCGGTGCTGAGATGGCAGAAGAAGTTCCAGGTAATAGTGGAGAAGGGACGGCAGCCTTCATTCAGAACTTGGATATCCCTTCTCCATCCACTCCCGAGCCTGAACAAGGAGAGGGCATGGACGAGGTTTCATCGCAGCATGTTCAGACTCAGGACTCCGAGGGTGATCGTGCTGATGGCAAGGGGGACCAGGGAGAACACCACGATCAGGAGCTTAGATCAGATATGTGGCCAGGTTACTTGGACAAAATCTCAAATCTTGCTGCGATCGGTGCTGCCCTTGCTGCCATTATCGTTTCAGCTGTTCTGGCATTCCTTTACATGTGGCACAAGCAAGCTCCCGTTTCCTCCACCTCCAATGAACCAGTTGAGCAAGCTGAGCAGGCTGCGCAAGCTGAGAAGGCTGAAAGTTCAGGAAGCGGTAAGGGGCATGCTGCCAAGGGCTCACAGTTTCAGAACCCCTTGGTAGAAGAAAGCGAGAGACTCGGTGGCTCTGGCGCTTCACAGTATAGCAGCAGCTTGTCATCTGGGCCTGGCAGCAGGAGGAGGAAGGCCAAGGTTGAGGACACTTTAGGCCTTGAGCAAGGAGTATCAAGGAGACACTCCACGACACGATCCACATCGTCTTATGGCAGTTTCACCACATATGAGAAGATCCATGCCAAGAAAGTAGGCCACAATAGTTGTATTTATGATTCAGTTTCTATTGATTTTTGTTTGATGTGTATGCCTGCCCCTTGTGTTGTGTCTAACTTGAACCTATCTTGTTCAATGCACAGGGACAAAAGGAGGATGAGGCGATGACCCCAGTCCGGCGTTCCAGCAGGCTGAGGAGCGTGAAGTCACCTGAAGCCTAAGCTGGACTAAGGATCTAACTCTTACAATTAGCATACCTGGCACTTAAGCTGCTGCTTGATTTCATGGACATGTCTTGGCATTCGACATAATGTGTTAAACAGCTCTCTGCTGTTTTTTTTCTTCTTTCGTTAACGTTTAGGACTTGTTTAGTTAGTATAACTGATTTCATAATCATTGCTGTTTGAGATATCTTTTCCAATGTTTCCCTCGCTTGATTGATGCCTAAAGGCGATTTCCTAAGCTACAAGCAGGTTTCTTTTGTTTAGTGTGGCTTGGTGTTAATGTGCAATGCTGAAAATTACACTTCCCTTGATAAGAGTAGCTTGGATGTGGATTAAAGGCGTGGCCACAGGCCGAGTGAAACCTTGAGAGCGGAATCTCTAGCCGCACGCAGTCTCGCCTGGTCGGTCTGGCCGTGCTTCAGTCTCACGGAGTAGCGTGCCAAACCGTCCGTTGCAGGTACCGAACGCTGATACTATGCCATCAGATCATCGTTGCAGGATACTAGCAGCATCCTCGTCTGGTCTGGGCACCAACAACGTCGTGTATCCTTGCTGCTTCCTGTATGCAGTAGCTTCGATTTATATGGATGGTGCATTGCTGCCTTGCTGCTTCGGCGGAGCTCCGGTGGGCGATGGCCATGCTCCCTGTGCGGGTACCAAAAGCAGCCCTGGACATGAGCTCCTAGTTCCTGCCTGTGATTCCGTGAAACGTCTCTTCTACACCGATGAACAGTGCTTCCATAGGCTCACTCGTAGAGTCTCATAGCAAGGTCCTCCTACCACTGTAACAGGCTCAGGGTAGCAAGGTCCTCCTCCTTCTAAAACCGCAAAAAGATCAGTGTATCCTCTGAATTTTGAACCCACTCGGCTCAGGGTAGCAAATATGGATCACATAGATAGAGTACCAGGAAGACTAAGGCTGAGTCCAATGAAAATATCTATCCCCACTCCCTAAACACTATTCCAACTATCTTTCTCCCTCAGCATTTATGTCAAACAGTGCAAAACAATGTTTAGAGAACCCATATAAATACTCCCATTGAATTCAGCCTTCCCGTTTGATTCACCCAAACTATTTTTAGCGTAAGTTTTATGTTTGGATACCTCAACTAAAGCACGATTGGTTCCATACTAAATAGGTCATTTCCCACCAATTAGTTGTAACCGTCATTAATCAAATTACAATTAATCAATATTGGAAATTTATATATAAATTTGAGACACACATTAATCAAAATTACAATTATTCAATATCTCTTATATGTTCATACTTTAATAGAACCCCATAATATTTTTGTATCACACTCTAACTAATTAATGTTTATATTTTTATAATGGCATAATGGTAATTTATTTGTTACTTTAAATTATCTTTAACAATAACATAATATTTAATTTATATGTAAATTAGGGGATACTTTTAATTCATTCTCATAATGGTATTTTTTGCAAATTTAGAGGTTACTTTAATTCATCTTTTACAATGGCATGATGTGTAATTTATATGTAAATTTAGAGTTGGTTTAATTGATATTTTATAATGGCATGATGGGTGCAAATTTAGAGCGTTATTTTGATGCCTTTCAAAATGGCATGTTGGGTAAATTTTTAGACAATATAATAGAATTCAATGGCCAGTATTATTGGAGACTACTTGATAGACGACGAGATATTTCTGCTTTTTTGAGAATAATTATATTTATTTTTTTCTAGCGCGCTTCATAATCCGTGTTTCTTTTGTAGCCTATTGTTATTTAATTAGTAATAGTAAGATTAATTGGATTGTCTTAGCTAAGTTTTAATTATCTACTCTCTCCGTTCGTTTATGTATGTCATTCCCGACATGTTTGGAAAAACTAAGAAAACAGTGCAATGACGATTTTACCCATGAGTTCCTCTCCCTGTGCACTCCGCTAGCTATTGTCCACGAAAACAACGACATCTAAATCGCTGACTTTTCTGCGGCGGACCGAGGTCGCGCCGGCCGACGCCACTGTCTCGCGCGAGGGGCACCCGATGGAGGAGCAGCGGCGACGGGGCGAGCGTAAGTGGCGAGGGCGGCGGCGTCGAGGCCGGCGCAGGCGTAGAGGTCGAGTGCGGCGAGGGACGGGAAGAGGCGTAGCGCCGACGCAAGCACGTCGCGGCGGGACGCGGCCTCAGAGCGCGCGAACACGCGGCTCGCGAGGCCGAGGAAGCGGAGCCAGCTCTGAGAATGGCGCGCGGGGGTTGAACGACAACGAGATCCGCCCGATGCGCTGAAGACGGGGACGGCACCACGTGCGGTGGCACTATCTCCTGCTCCTCCTTCTTGTCAGACTCGTCGCCGCCGCCCTGCCCGTCCTCCGCGCCCCACTCTGGCCTCTCAGGCCTCACCGGCACAGACCGCCTCGGCACGGTGGTAGGCGCTGCTCGGCCGCCGCCGCCGCCCTCTGGCACGGGCACCCCCGCCACCGAGTCGTGCTCCTCGGCGAGGAGCGACGAGAGATCGAAGATCGGTGGCACATCGTGCGCGTGGCACCTCGCGGCCCGTGGTGGCTGGGGGCGGCGGCAGCAACGTGGGCTACACCATAACCGCCGGCCACACCAAGTCGCGCTAGTTGAGCTCGAACGGCGGCGGCGCGGTGTCGGGGAACGGTTCATCGGCTGGCCACTTGACGTGGTAGCACCGAGGGTCGAGGGGGTTTAGGGCGGCGCCGCGCCAGCAACCGGGGTCAAGGGGGTCAATGGCCGCGCCGGCAGCCGGGGTCGAGGGCGGCGCAGGGGTCGGAGACGAGGGTGGCGTCTGCGGAGGCGGGGACAAATGGACAGCAGCTCCTGCGGAGGCGGGGATGGGGGGATGTCAGCGGTGACGGAGACCGGGACGGAGGCCAAGGGGTACGGATGTCTAGTGTTGTTGGCTTTCAACTACGCGTGAAACATTTGCAGTCTTTTCCGAATGTACTACGGGTGGGCTAAGGCTGAGTCCAATGGAACTCTCTGTATGGGTTTCTAAACATTGTTTTGCACTGTTTGACATAAATGCTGAGAGTGATGCGTAGTTAGAATAGTGTTTAGGAGTGGGGATAGGGAGTTCCATTGGACTTAGCCTAGCTACTGCATACCGGGACTTGTTTGATGCAAGTTCGATTTTATAATATAGACTTCTCGATAATTAATGCTTAAACAGCTCAGCTTGAGAAAAATATTACTCAATTTTTATTTCTGCTTGTTGCAACTCTACGGACTTTATCTACAACTAGTAGTACTCAACTATTTTACACGTTATATATGCTCATTGCTTAAGCTTGTCGAATCATTTGTCTTTCTCCAATAATAACTTAACTTTTTTTATAAATGCTCACTATAGGTCCATTTGCCATACACGATTTTCCTTTTTTTTTTCTCATTTTAAAAACATGCACAAACCACTCCAGAAGGCGGGAAAGAAACTTAAACAGCGGTTAGGCCACACGTCAGCACCCAATCCGCCCAATCCGCAGCTGCCGACCAGGTCAGACCCACATGTCATTACCTGCCGTCCTCCGGCAACCACAACACAATTACTCGCAGAAGCCTCCCTTCCTCGCGTCATCCGCCGGCCCACCACCTCCGACTCCTCCCTCTCCCCCCAGCTCCCCTCCGCCGCCTCCGCATCCTCCACCGTTCCACGCGAACCCTAACCCTAATGGCCGCCTCCGCCGGGACCGCCGGTTCATCCCCCTACCTAGTCGCCGCTTCCTCCCCCGCGGCCCGTCGCTACGGGGCCGCCCACCGTGTACGCGCCTCGGGGGCGAGGGAGGCGGCGATGGACGTGGTCTCGGAGGCGGAGCTGCGGGAGAAGGGGTTCATGGGGATGCGGAAGACGAAGCTGGTGTGCACGGTGGGCCCCGCCTGCGTCGAGGCGCTGCCGGCGCTGGCGCGCGGCGGGATGGGCGTGGCGCGGGTCAACCTCTGCCACGGCGGCCGCGAGTGGCAGCGCGCCGCCATGCGGGCCGTGCAGAGGCTCAACGAGGAGGAAGGGTTCTGCATATCGCTTATGGTCGACACCGAGGGCTCCCAGCTCCTCGTCGCGGACCACGGGGGTGCCTCCTCCGTCAAGGCCGAGGTAGGTCGCTCTCTGCTGTTCCACATCGCGTCTCATCGACTCATTGCATCGTGTCATTGAGGCCCCCCGGGGCCACATCCGATCATGATCGTAACCTTGTGTTATGTAGCGAATACGCGATTTCTGTACTGTCGTTGTTGTGGAGCAGTGAACTGGTTGTAAGTGTTTCTTACACTGCTTTAAATAGCCGAGTGGCATCAACCTTGGTGCTCTCGCTCTCTTCTGATGAAGGCAGCTGTTATTTTGGGATTAATTCCATCAATCATATGGGACCCATACTCATTTAGTGTGATTAGATGGGATCCATAACCCGTTTGGTTAGGATAATCAATGGATGTTTTGGGATTGTTTTGCTTCTCATGATATGGTGATCAATTGATAGTGGTATTGTGTGAGCCTTATCCTGTTTAAATTGTTTTGATGTTTGATTGGGTTAGATTGTAGGTCTTGACTCTACAAGGTATAACTTAGATGTTGATGCATCCTTTTAACTGCATATTAAAAGGAATTCTCATTTTTGTTTCTGCGTAATGCTGATATACATGGAGTCCTGGACTATTATTGGATTAGATGTTGAATGAGACATTGTGATTATGCTGAGGGGCTTTGATGTACTTGATGTTATTTTTTCAGAAGCAATAGCTATTTTTTCTGTGCTCATGTAACATCATATATATTAATCTAATATATTAGTCCACCTTCATCCTGATCTTGCTCAGTGATTTTCTTAGAAGTTTTGCTCACAGATATTAATTCCCAGAATCTCACTCTAGCAATCAGATTTGTGAGTTGTGGGGAAATATCAAACTGCAGAATACATACTTGTGTTCGTTGCTGCTATCATACCAAAAACATGATTGGTGAATGGTGATTACTTTTTATAATGATACAAGTGACAATCCTGAAACCATTTTGGTCTAAATAGGTAGTTTGGCTTTCAGGATGTATATACTAGAACAGTAGGCGCGCTTCGCTGCGCCCGTAGCCTTAGAATCCTAAGACATCATATGTTCCTTTGTATATATGTATGTATTTTATTATAATAAAACCAATCAAAAGTATTTTTTTGAGCAGATGTTCCAGCAGGTTACATTGTACAATAACACTTAATCTGGATAGTACATTTACATTAGCCCCTTGTACCAAGATGTGCCAAAACAAACAGACGTGGTTGTCAGGGGTATGTATCTGAGTATAACAACTCTGATGGATGCTTTCTCTAGAAAATTTAGACTGTTGCTCGTGGCCCCCTATTTGCAGTTTCAAGATGGATGACAGTGTTGTCTACTTGCCTCTCATGATACACCCATTTGCCAAGCATTTCTTCGAAGACAAATAATGCCGAACTCACATCAGTCATTTCTGCAAGCGTTAACAGACAACTATTATTAAACCAAGGATAATTAGGAAGAGAGAGAGAGAGAAAAAAAAAGGAAAACACAAACTGCAATCTGTGTTGTACACATCCAAGGGTATTCAAGAATGCCCTTAACATATGTGGGAATATGCCAGGAACGAAATGGAGTAAAGTGAGTTTTCTATTGCAGGCAAATCCTGCCATAAAAAGAATACTAACAGTTTTTTTTTGACATGAGACCACCCATATCTATTACGACAGTAACAGAAATACAACCAGCTTTTCCAGAAGATAGACGGAGAGCAAAAGAGGAGAAAGGCCAACACTCTTCTACCTACCCCAGGACCACATCCCTCACCAAAGCAGTGATCTGGATCAGATTTGCTTTGGCAAATCCTGCCATAAAAATTAAAAAGAATACTAACAGATAATAAGGTAATATTTGGACTGAGTATTTGCATCCTTTATGAGTGCCTAAACAGTTCAAAGCACAACCTAGGTGTCTAAATTTTCATGGCTTTGCCCTAGCAAATAAGAAAGGTGACCAGTGCGACAAACGTAAAATGACCAATGTAAAATCACCTGCGCCTGAACCATTATGAAGTCAAGCTACGATGAGTGTCATTCATGGTTGAGTGGTAACATCCCTTGCCAACAGCCTAACATGATGGTAAACCTGCAGATGATCCATGTTGAGAGAACAAAATAATTGCAGTGGCCAATGCGAAAAACCGTGACCAATGGAAAATCACCTGCTCCTGAAGCATTACAAAGTCAAGCTAGCATGAGTGTCATTCGTGGTTGAGTGGTAACATCCCTCGCTAACAGACTAACATGATGGCAAACCTGTAGATGATCCCTGTTGAGAGAACAAAAAGATCGCAGTGGCATGCAGGTCAACTTCCAATGCTGATAACTTGTCTCTGAAATACTACATCCAATTGCACTTTTGTATTCTAAAATAACTGAGCAAACTAATTTGTATGTGCAACATTGAACCTACATATCATCTCTGAAAATTGAATTGTAGCATATATGCTTAGCATTAACTATCATGAGATGGAACAAAAGAACGTGCACAAGCCACAAATTTATACACAACTACCTGTTGTTGCCTAGAAGCACTAAAATGATCCATGTGCGATCAAGTAATATAAGTATTACCGCGAAGTTAGGAATATGACGTTTGTAGGATAAGGCATGGTAGTTTTCACCATTCAAATCATAATATGGTTTCAATCATCAAACATGAATTTAGGTGGGAATTGTTAAATGGTGCGAAGAATTGTGAGCACTTAAGGTTATAAAACATAGCTCAAAGAAGCCAGGTACCTGCATGGCTGCATCTGATAGAATCATGTGCGCTTGGTAAGTAAATATTCCGAGAACCACATATGTGTAATGTCATGAAACTGCAGTGCTATATTCCTTTTTTTCTTTCAGCCAAAATTATTATAGGACTCCAATTAACTGGTCTATGATTTTATCTAGGGAGTTTGCATTGCTTGCATAATTCAGTCATGTCAATGCCTGCAAAAAGGGAAGCAATAGCATCAGGTGTTGCCTTCATTTTCAAAGAGTTTGCATGATTTACATACATATTCCTTTATTTGAATGCCTGCATAAAGGGAAATGCTGCATCAACTTGTCTTCTGGTAGAGCTATGACTGATGAGGTATTGAGGCTATGACAATCTAAGTATATGTGCTGAAGTAGCTGATCAGGTTCAATGCAAATGGGCAACATATGATTTTTGGTCTTGGTATGGCAATTCACATATATATTTTTTTGAAAAACAGTAGAGGTTTTCCTATCGTTTACTCATATAAATGGTTGAGCTTCGGTCTGACTGAAACTGTACAAAATATCAGAGAGGCAACACACTGAGTAAATATGCACAACTTGCTGAAAACATACTGTTCTCATATATAAGAAATTATGAAACGGATAGGATCAGTTTAAATGAGAAGATGGTAACAACTAAAATTTGACCTGAAAAAACTTTTTGAGGGAATAAAATAAGCTTCATCATGCAGCATATCGAAGGATACATATCAGCCTTGCTTCGTGGTGCCTGCTGCCCCTGTGGCTCAATGGAGCTCTTGAACTGCCTCCCACTGATGACAGGGCCAGGTGGCTTGCATAGGAAGCAGCAGGAGACAACATCGGAGGTGACACTCCCCTGCAAAGGGCGCCGCTGACCACCATGGCCACTGCTGGTCTGCACAGGCTGCAGCTGCCCTCAGTCCAATAGCTGCATACCATCTTGTAGGAGCCGGTGTTTGTCCTCTTCCTAGGAGGCGAAGCAAAACACAAAGGGGCCAGATTTGGTGATGGAGTCATGGAGCAGTTGCCACGAATGCAACCTTGCCGATGCAGGGGACGTGACAATGTGGAAGTAGGGGTTTACCATGCTCAAGGTCGGCAGGCTGCAGAGGACAACGACTGCATGGTTCAGCAGGAGAGCCGGTTTGCAGGAGGCCGGAGACGGTGCAGAAGGCGAGGAGAGGTGGCAACACGAACAAATAGGAAGTGATTTGTTCCTTGATGAAGGAGGATTTCATAGACTGCTGAGAGAAAGAGGAGCTTGCGGAGGGAGGCAAGATGAAGAAGACTATGCTCGATGCAGCGTTCAAGAGAAGAGGAGCAACAGTAGAGGGGAGGAGGGCGGTGCCTCAGAGGAAGAGCTGTGCAACCTGCAAGCTGCGACGGAATGGCGTTGGGCCAAAAATATGACAGGTTACCGATGGTTCACGGCCATGCGACAGCACAAGGATGGCCACGTGGAGATTTGGGGGGGTGGGGGGTGCTTTTCTTCCTTCTCTTTCTCTTCTCCTTCCTATTCACTGTCCATGCATAGATATTGGCCGCACGGGGGTTGGGGGTTCTCCAGCCCCCATGCTGGATCCGCCCTTGGCCACAGGCAGAGGAGGCGCCTATCCTCCCCGTGATGTACTAATGTGCATATGGGTTAGTATTAATGATTGGTTTCTGGTAACTCAAATGTGGTAGAGGGTGGGGGTGCCTATATTAGATTGAGCAATTCTGTTTGTACTCCTTTCTAATTGAATACACACATATACTATTTTCCTTAATAATATCCTATTTTTTCCCTGCATATTCAAGAAAAAAAGTATCCTGAATGTACTATTTTTGCAATCCAGAATGATTTAATCCATACCACCACATGGTGGTGCATCTTTCATCTATACTAGTCTTTATCATTATGTTATGGGCTGCTAGCTGGGCCTGGGCTGGGCTGTCACTGTAGCACAGTGTTACATAGATACGGGCAGGTGTCTGTTTGATCCAGCAGGCTTTTTGGGATACACCAAAACAGTGGGTGCGGGTGTGTGACTTGGCAAAATAAACAGATAAATAAAAATCAAGACACTGTTGTCCAGGTGACACTGCTGCAGAAGCACTACAGTAGCTTCGTCTACTGTGGCGCTGCTCGAGCGTTGGCCTGGACCCACCTGGCTTCCCAAAACACATTACACATGGGACCTGACGCCACATGTCATCAGGGGCTTTGGCTGCCAAGGGTGGGGGCGAGGGGGCCTGCCTTGCTACAATATGATCCCCCTTCCTGTCATTTTTCTGGCTTCATCCTGCATTTCTTTGACCTGCTTCGTGGTATATATGAAAAGTGCACTGAAATTGTTATATGGATGAGATACCCTTTAATAATGTGACTTGCATCCAATACTTATCTAGATATATTGAACTTGTGCAATTATCCAACGTGTATCATGATATGGAACTATGGGCGTTCCAGTAAACTAAAGTATTGAGGTTACTGTAACTGCAAGACCTTGCCCTTATCCCATAACTATATAACTGTGCACCCAATATGGTTTTAATTAAAGGAATTCCTTAATTAAAACATACTCTTCATTGATCTTTCAAATCATCTTCTCTAATCTTTTCAGAATTAACTAAACGAATCGTAGTTATAGATCACTATATCTGTAGTGGTATGCAGTATCTTCTGGAGAAGTGATCATTTTTCATCTTTTCGTGGTATATTGCAGGATGGTTCAGAGTGGCTATTTACAAATAAAAAAACTGATGAAGCCCATCCGTTCACTATGCTCGTGAATTTTGATAAGTTTTCTGAAGGTTTGATGATGAACAGGCTTTGTTCATTGGCTGTCCAAAATACTGAATTCTTAACATTGCTCACTAGAAAACAATTTCTGCACATTTGCAGGCATTTTGATTGGTGATGAGCTTGTTATAGACGGTGGAATGGCAACATTTGAAGTTACTGAGAAAATTGGAAATAATTTGTGCTGTAAGTGCACAGACCCAGGTTTGCTTCTTCCTCGAGCCAAGTTGTCATTCTGGAGGAATGGAAAATTAGTTCAAAGGAACTTTGGTCTTCCTACATTGTCAACAAAGGTTATTTTAAAACACAATACTTGCTATTGCTGGAGCTCATGTATTTCGTTTTTGTAGTTACCTTTTGAAGCAGAATTTTTCCAGAGTTATTAAGAATGTAGCAATTATCATGGACCGGTTTTAATTTTTAACTTGTTTAGACATGAAACACGTGATGAAATTTCTAGCAAATTTTATGTGGCCAATATCTTCTAATGCCTATCCCTACTTAATTGACATGAAAAAGTTTTGTTGTTTGTGGCATGCATATAATCTGATAATCTTCTGTCTTTCATTGGAAACGACTATGTATTTCCTGCTTGCTGAGTGTATATATTATCTTGTAGGATTGGGCAGACATTGAATTTGGGATAACCGAAGGAGTTGATTGCATTGCTCTATCATTTGTAAAAGATGCTAATGATATAAATCAGTTGAAGGCTTACCTCTCTAGAAGATCATTAGAGTGAGTAGATCACTGCCACTTACTGTCTGATGCTCTAAAATTTTGATAGTTATTTGCTACTTGAGAATTGTTTAAAATATACATATGGATTGGTTAGAAAGTAGGTGCTGTCTCGATTCTGGAGGGAGTAATGCTGTGGTTAACTAAAAAAAACTCAACTTCACTATACATACCACTACTGAGTTGAAATCTCAACAAAGAAATGTAAAAACTTCCAGCATCAGGTACGACTTCCAATCGAATAAGTAATAATCCATTTTTTATGTAGTGAACACTGCATCTAATATAGAGTATGTGAAGCTGGTGTAACCGTGTAACAATATAATGAATGCTATTATTTTTTAGTTATTGTTTACAAATATGCATCTGAATACTGATTTTGGAACTTGTGCCTCTGTTATCAACTGATGTATTTAAGTCAAACTAAGCAAGTCAAATGACCTCTTCAATAAAAACACAGAAATACTGTTTTAGATATTTTATTACTGCAGCTTGTATTTATTACTGCTGATTAACTATTTTTATTTGAAGCTGGCAGTCTTATGCATCTGTTTGTATAATAGGCACATCAAAATATTTGCAAAGATTGAGAGTCTGGAATCTCTCAAGAACCTGAAATACATCATAGAGGCATCTGATGGAGTTATGGTAGCACGTGGGGATCTTGGAGTTCAGATTCCTCTGGAACAAATTCCAGCCATTCAAGAGTCAATTGTTAAACTATGTAGACTTCTGAACAAGCCTGTGATAGTTGCTTCTCAGCTTCTTGAATCAATGGTTGAATATCCAACGCCAACTCGAGCGGAGGTAGCCGAACTACAATACATGAGAAGAAGCATATATCTTGTAACATGTTCTTGTTTCATCTAAAATTTTCCTTCAATCCACAAGTCTGAACCTTTTCTCCAAGTTTTTCCTTTTTGTTGGTGGTTTATTTTGGGTTTCATCTGTAGCCTATCCTAGCTTGCATCAGGCTAAAAGGTTTCGATCGTTATTGTTTGTAGCCTTTTCATTATTACTCTCTAATGATGTTTCCTGTACTTCTTTATGAAGGTGGCCGATGTTTCAGAGGCAGTGCGGCAATATGCAGATGCTGTGATGCTTTCAGCAGAGTCAGCTATAGGTGCATATCCCCATAAAGCTCTTTCCATCCTTCGGGCGGCCAGTGAGAGGATGGAATCGTGGAGCCGTGAGGAGAACATGCAGAAATTTCTTCCACAGCATCAGCTTGCAATTGCTCTGCCTGATCGGATCTCAGAGCAAATCTGCAACTGTGCTGTAGAAATGGGTACTTTATTCTTTCTTGTTTAAAAACATTGTCCTATCTCTTGGATTCTCACAACATTATTTTTTCTGCAGCAAACAACCTTGCTGTGGATGCCATATTTGTTTACACGAAGCATGGTCACATGGCATCACTTTTATCACGTAACCGGCCCAACCCTCCCATATTTGCATTTACTGATAATGCCAATTCAAGAAAGAGCATGAACCTCTACTGGGGAGTAATTCCGCTTCATCTACCATTGTCAAATAGCATGGAGGATAACTTTAATAACACCATCAGCCTGATGAAGTCAAAGGGTTCAGTGAAACCTGGAGACACAATCTTGGTGGTCTCAGACTCTGATCTAAACCGACCTTGTGCTGCTACCTCGGTGTACCAATCCATTCAGGTCCGGTTAGTGGAGTAGGTTAGGGCGCTAGGCATGAATGAACAAGCTATTAAGAATGTGACGTCTTTTTGCAGTACAGGGTTTTTTGCAAATGCACCACAGTACCGCAACGGCTCGTGTATTTGTTCATGGATTACGTTTCTCTGCCTCCATTCTTTAATAAAGAGTAATTTGAATTCTATATATATATATTATATATGAAACGATTGTTCCTTTGTTCGTTGTTTCCAAAGGATAATTGGAAGGAAAATGTTATCCACGAGTTTTTTCAACTGTGCTGAGTGTTGAGAATTTTTGCATTTTTTTTACAATATTACTCCAATCTGGGTAGTGGCAGTCAGGATCTAGCCATCTACTGGTTTCACGCTACACATCTTGGTAGCCTGGCAGTCAGGATTTATTGAATAAATTATCCTTGATATATTGTAGGGGACGAATGTGACTTTGTGATAATAATAAGATGTTACAACAATAATTGTGGCAGTCATGTTGGTGCAAGCTTTCGTAGCTCAGTTGGTTAGAGCACCTGTTTAGTAAGCGGGAGGTCTTGAGTTCGACTCTCAACGAAAGCATTTTAATTTTTTAATCTGGGTGCCTCTGATTGTCAGTTTTCATTTTTCTACTTTTGATTTTGAAATCCAGGTGTCTTTGACTGCAGTTATCTTATTTCAAAATTTATTTTTTTTCCCCGAAAGCAGTCCATTTTTCTACATGTTTTTAATCTGTCTTGTGAAATTATTTAAAAAATCTAGGTGTCTGACTGTAATTTTCCTTCTTTGCTGAAGATTTTTTTTGAAAGGCCACTTCTTTCAACTTTTCAAGCAGGTAACCAGGTATGTACTCCTTGAATCACTGCTAGTTCATTCTACCGATGAACACTACTTGCCGTAGCATCCTGTGAGAAAAATCTCTTCAAAACAAAATTCAGTGAGAAATCCTTGTTTCAGCTTTGGAAGCATGGCCATGTGCCCATAATGACCAACTACAGAGCAACATGGCTCTGGCTCCCTCGAGGTGCAGTGCAGATGCCATAATGACCGCATCTGAGTGCATGATGGTCCTGCTTGTGGTAGCTATACATTGGGCCCAGATAGAGATAGCAGGTGGCCATCCTACAATACAAAGATGGCAGCAGCTCCCTGTAGATGGATCGCCCACTTGAGCGTCAATTATTAACGGGTGGTTGAGGTCGCATGGCCCAGAAATTAGTGTCCTATTAGCCCTGTGCTGTCTGATGCGGACGATATGCCTGCATGCTTTGCACTGACCCGGTCGATGCGCCGCTGCGTGATGTGTCCCTCTGCTGCCCCTGTTGCAACACGAAAGATTGGAGGGGTTGCAGATCGAGGCCCCACGAAGTACGCGGCATCAAATCTTGGACAACACTTGCCTCCACCTACCGGGGACAATATCACCACGACCTTTTGGTTCTGGGATTTCATACATTACAAAAATAGTACTGAAGAATGCTGCAACCTGCAAGCAGGCAGGAAGGCAGGCATCGCATCTGTAAATGACGCATTCACACCCTAATTTACAGAGACATAGAAATGTGGCAAGGTTTCATGGGTGAAAGTTATAGTTAGGCTCTGCTGTTTCTGTCATCAGTGATCCTTTGAAAGGAACGTGTGCTTTACAAGTTACTTTTGTCAAAACCGCATTCCATTCCTGCGAAGCCGATGTATGCTAGCTAGAGTGAGTCGACCAATCACGAGAAGCTGCGTCGTCCGTCCTTTCACAGTCAGCAAGAAAGACGAAGGCACTCGCACGCCCAGCTGCGAAAACGAAGGGCAAGGCGGGCGACATCAGCCATGAGATCGGCGCTGAAGATTTTCTGAATATACAAACCCCGCTTGGACCTGGTGCTGACGAAAATATATATCATCGAGAGCGTTGTTTGATCCATTGACCAAGCCTTTCTGAAACGAAATCTCTCTCTCTGTATATATATATATATACAAACACCCACCCACACATGTGGGCTAGTTAATTCCGCAACCGTTTCCATGCATGTGGGTTCTTCGTGTGACATTGATCGATATCGATCCCACGCTGCGGCGTTTCCTACCAAACCGGATCTGCTGCCTCTCCTGTAGACAGATCAATGCCGTCCACACCCCCCCCCCTGTGATCAAGCTGACACAATCTCGTGCCGGTTCATAAAGGATCAAAAAGATCGCGCCAACCCCTCCAGCCAATCGGATCAGCGCACCTGACTAGTATAGTACAGGCGGAAGGGAACAGTGTGACCTTGCTTGGTTGATTTTTTTGGGGGTTGGTTTGAGGGGAAGCAGCAAGCCATATATGGGAATGCGACGCTATCACTTAGCAGTATAGCATATTAATTGTTCCAGTCTTCCAGATCTTATTTAATAGTTAATACTGTACGTTCAGACAAGGACATGCTGCGGCCTGTTGGCATATCAGAACCAACTTCCAGCTTTGATGAAGGCTGTGTTTACATCCAAAATTTTGAGGGTCAAAATGCATTGTAGCGCTGAAAAATACACTGTAGTATTTTTCGTTTGTTTGTGGTAAATATTGTCTTACTATGGTCTAACTTGTTCAAAAGATTTGTCTCGCAAAGTACATCTAAATTGTGCAATTAATTTTTTATTTTATCTACATTTAGTACTCCATGCATGTGCCGGCATTTTGATGTGATGGGAAATCTTCTTTTTGCATAGTGGAATTTGAGAGAAATTTTAGGATCTAAACAAGGCCGAAACTGCGAAACCGCTAAACTCATATAGTAGGTTTGTACCACACAAACTAATTAATCAGAGTACTCTCAATGCATGATACTAGTGCAGTACTTTCTTGTTCTAGTTATATTATCAGTGTCCAAAAGTGTATGATCTCGATCGAGACCATGGCGTTGATGCTCACAACGCCACTCGTTTTATTGCTGAGCACTGGGACGATGATCAATCTGCAGGTCAGGTTGGTGCAAGTACATGCAACTTGTATACCAACAGACAACAGCAACCTTCTCACCATTTTTCCTGGAAGCAAGAGACATGGCTTGATGTAGTCAGCTGACTTGAGCAGTGCGTGAGAATTGAAATGAAAGCTCCAACAGATTAAACCATGCATGGTCGATGGGCCAAAATAAGCTCCAAGCTTCAAGCTGTGGTGCGCAAACTTTCGACACACAGAGATTTTTATTATTCACACACTACTACATCCAAGTGGGACGTGCGTGTGATGGGACGCCAGATCCATCATACACACTCTGCAAGGCACACAACAGGTCGAGCCCAGAGAGTATTCGGTGCTGCTAGTTCTTTAACTGCAGCAGCTCTAGCTTCTTGTTTGCTCTTCACTATTCCTAACACACTGCTGCAGCGCTGCATTAAGCCTCCCTACAATGTCGTCCGCTGTGGTGTTGAAGCCCTCCGACGCCTGAACGAAAAGAGGACACAGGGTCACATTGAGAGAAAAATCATAATCTGCAGGTGTGCGACATGCCGTAAAATCATGTTTGATGAAAATTTACATCACTCTTTACTAACTACTAGTAATTACTTACAGCAACAACCCAGCTGCAAGTTCTGAAAAGAGTAGAAATTTCTTCATGTAAAGTAAAACAAAAGGTCAAATTAAACACACTCTTTTGTTGGTAGCAGTTGTGAGTTGTGTAATACTGAATATAGCTGTGCATTTCAAATGCAACCATCAATTCGATGCATTTCTCAGCTAATTATAGCTGTGGTCTTGGTGAACTCAGATGCAAATCTCGAAGATCAAACTAGTCCAAATTAAGTTGAGCTAAACCCTAAAAAAACCTGGAACAATTCTCATTCAACCAAAGGGAAAAAGTAGGAGCTATCTTTCTAGTATTAATTAACTGACTGAAAACAACTATGCCTTATTCGGCAGCAGCGGTGATTATAGCAGAGCATCAAAATGTCGATCTCTCCACAAGACAATGATTCTTTTTCATCACCATACCACACTGAATTTGTCATTTCCAAACCTAATCAGCAAAAGGCTAAAGAACTTGCCTTTGCCATGATGTTTATTATCAGAACGCAAGCCGAGAAGGGCATGACATTGGTGTGCGTGATGCGGAGATGGAGCCCCTCCACCTCGGCCAGCAGCCTGACGAGCACTCCCTTGGCGTCCTCGCAGTGGATCCTCAGCATCACCACGTTGCCGTCCGAGATCCTCGCCTCGATCTCCGGCAGCACGTTCCTGGTCACCGCGGGCCCAGACGCCGCGCACGAAGGTGCGCCGCCGTCTTCATCATCGTCCGTTGCCGCTATGCGCGGCTTCTTATTGCTCTTGACGAGCACCGCCGACTCCATGCCCCGGCCGTCTTGTTGGAGTGTCTTGAGCTTTTCTTGGAGCTCCTTCACGTACCTCGTCGCGTCGGAGAGGATCGTCGCCTTGTCCATCTGCTCAGAAATTAACCGTACGTCGGTCGCATTGTGAAATCTGCGTCGTCAGAGACTGATGATGAAGAAGAAGAAATCCAGGGATTTAATTAACATGGATGTGACCTTCTTGAGGCCGGGGATGACTGTTGAGAGCTCAATGAAACGCTGATTGATCTTCTCCCGGCGCTTCCGCTCCGCCATGATGTGGTCCTGCGAATACGGCGCTGACGAGGAAGACGCCGAGATTTTGGCAGTGGCTCTCCTCGCCGGCGGTGACACGTATTGCACCATCTGCGGCACGCCGCCGCCGCTCTCCGCCCTTGCGGCGGTGGCGGCGGCGGCAGAGTTGTTGGGCTGGGCTTCTTTGATGAGCTGCGCCGACGCCGAATGGAAATCCCAGCTCACTGGCTGGTTGGTGGCGCTGCCGCTGCTGCGGGGCGTGGCGCAGTTGACTGAGTTTTGTTGCGACGGCGGCGACCAGGCGTCGCGCTGCGTGGCCGTGACGCACGCGGCTGCGCCGCCGCCGCCACCCCCGCTGTCGGTGTCGCCGGAGCTAGAGCTGTTGGTGGCGCGCTGGCCTTCTCGTGCCGGTGGCTCCCCCGGCACCATGCTGTTCACTGATGCCGAGTATCCCAACACCGGTACCTGGATTGACGAGAAGGTGTTGCAGCCATTGTCGTCGTCGTAGGCGGCGACCGGCGTCGCCGGCGGCGGGTGCTCGTCGTGCTGCAGCGTGCTCAGGGCCCACTGCATGAACTGGCAAGAGTCCTCCATGCTGCCTGCCTGCTGATCGATGCTAGCTGTGTGCTGCCTAGAGCGATACTCCTATATAAGCAACACGCATCAAGAACGGACAGGAAGTCAGGAAACCGATCGATGCCTATCTAGAACTCTGGAATCCAGAATTCCATGTGATGCAGCTGGTTGCTGTTTGCCCTCATGTTATATAGTGTCTGATGTGAAGGCGCTGTGTAAAAACATCAAGAAATCGATGCGACAACTCTAGTAAAAATCGGAAAGGAGATCAATCTAGTCCAAGAACTGCACCTTGCCCCAACATGTGAAGAAGTATATATTTGGCTAGTACATAGCTAAGATGGCTGGCAATCCGCACAAGATTCGTCGTCTATCATCATGCGGACAAAATAAAGATGACTGCCAAATAGTGGCAGCAAAAGTGTTGCCGGCAGCTGGACCGATGTGAGTGTGACCCCCCTCCCAATTGGTCAGGTCAGGCTGCCAGATCAAAAGACGAAGAGGGAACGAAAAAACAAAGCTCGTGAAGAAGAACATAGAGCATACGGGACACATATACTTGCATCTCAGATCTTGCAGATGTGATGGTATTGGTGCTCACTATACAATACTAGTATATCCAAGCGTAGATGGGTGTGAATATCCATTTTGCGTATCCAGATATGTATTGCAGTGGGCCGTGGGCATCCATTTGCAGGGAGAACAAGGGGATTACGTTCAACCCTCTTTCTTACCCAGCTAGTGAGGATTACATTGTACATCTGTACTAGTAAACCAACCAATTCCCCATAATCTGTTATATTAATATGGGAGTTTAAAAAAAAAACCACCGGATTGGCCAAGAGAGCCAAGAAATCTAGCTACTCCCTCTATCCCATAATATAAGACATATAAATTTTTAGCACGGTCTTTAAAACGAAACTTTGATCATTCATATCTTTTACAATATGTCATCAATAAACACAAAATTACTCTCATCTGAAAGCAGTTTTGAATATAAATCTAAATATATAACATGCATACATTAAATATATATTTTTTGGATTGAATTATTAAGTTAAAGATTTAAACCATTGACTTTCCTGAAAACATAGGCGCCTTATTTTATGGGATGGAGGAAGTATTATTTTAACATAGAAATGTTAAAAGAAGCCACCAAATTCGCTGAGAGAGCTATGGAATTCTCATGTTAATCAGAAAAAAAAAATCTTCCACCGTAAGATTTTATGAAGATCTAACGGTCCACGTTCCATTAAGAGTCCATATACTATATTTGAGTTATTGAAGATGGAAATATTTCATTGTATAACTAATGTACCTAATTTAATAGATAAATGCTGTTCCCTTTCTAAAAGTATAGACAAAGTTATAGGAGCTGACGTAGAAGTATATAAAGAACTTATAGATGTTTTTTAAAACATGTCTCCAAAATTTAATAGGTTATATTATTAAAGCATGGTATTAAAATAATAAACCAAAATGAATCCTTGTGTGCTTAAACTTGTAAAAATGCGTAATCTAAGCCAAAAGTTTCTAAACTACCCCTATAATTACCGATGTGGCATGTAGGTGTATTTTGGCGAGTATACCGCCTCTCAATCTTGCTCAGTCCATGGGTCCACCATATTAGTCCATGGCACACCCACCATGTGGACTAATATGTATGCCATGGACTAGTCATATTCTATTCCGTGCTCAAAATTTGTATGCGCACACATTGTAATGTAGATACAAGACCGTTTACAGCCTTTACTTTTATCAAAAAATAACCCAAAATACACAAAAATTACTTCAACATTCTAGGAACCCAATAACTTCATAACACCTTTTTAGGCTCAAATAAATTGTTGACGTAATATGTTTACATTTTACAAAATTCCTTACACCCATATGCACTACAATTCACTCGCTCTTTATTCATTCCAACTCCAGAAAAAGCCCTAGGAAATCCCATAAATCCCCTCACACTCTCGAAAAATATCTGAAACTTCATTTGAACTCATCCTCGATGTTTCCATTGAACTTCATATCGAACACTTGAGAAGTTGAGAGACAATTAATTTAACGTTCTAACTAAACCCTATCACATTCTATGACAGCCTTTTCATCTCACGTTAAACAAAACTTAGTAATGAACACGCGCACACGATCGAGATCCTCGCATGCGCGGTCATCTCCGCCTTAGCTTCGACCTCCAATTTGGCTGCGGGCTAGCTCACGGCGGCGATACATACACTCCCCCTGTCTCTGACTTGTCTTGGCTGCGTAGCCCCCTCCGCCTTGTGGTCTGTGGTGCGCCGCTCTCTTGTCTATGCTGTTCATTGCAAGATCAGATCGATGTGGCCAAAAGATTAGCATTTTTCAGCTGTGCCAAACAGCTTGAATGTATAGTGCCTCTTTATTACATGAGTAAAAACATATATATAGTGCCCCTGATTCAAACAAAAAACGACAATATCTCTGATTGAAATAAACAGTTTTCTTCCAGTTCCATCAGCGCGGCCATGTGCCCTCAGGTAGAACTGTGTATAGCATGCTAGCTTCTATAAGCAGTAGTTTAAGCAAAGCCGCATCTTTCCTGAATCACACACCTATAACGGTACATTCTTTGATACATGCAATGGTGATATACTATACTAGTCAATTAACCCGTACTTTTGCACGGGTTAGAGTCTTAAATGTGTTATGCGTAACCGTACAATATATATAGATCTATTTTTATACTTAGGTTTTTATAATAACATATCTTCCTACTTTATATGTATACTTAATTGATTTAGATAATCTTTGATCGATTGCAAAAATATGTGATTTTAATATAATTTTGAGGGGTTACTTTCATCATATTATCAGTCATAATAACTAAGATGAACAATTCAAATATAAATTAAAGGGGATATTTGATATTATCCTATCAAAATAGCAAATGTGAGCAATTAGATATAAATTTAGGGTGTTATTTCATATTTTCCTTTATATTGGCAGAGTGGGTAATTAATATGTAGTTTTAGGAGTTATTTAATATTATTTTGATAATGGTAAAGGTGGGTAATTACTTAATTAGAAAACAGATCTAATGGCTATTAAGATTCTAACATGTTAATTGATGATAGGGTATTTTTTTATTATTGTGAGAATTTCTATAATTTTATATTTTTCTAGCGTATCTTGTGGGGATTGACATGGAAATTTCAAAAAGTCTACAAAATATCTGTTTAATGGAAAGGTTTCTAGCATTTTTAATGGGAAAAAGACAAAAACCGAAGGTAAATTTGAAAATGGGAAAAATCTAAAAAAAAGAAGATATTTGCTTTCGTTGAGAATTGAACTCAGATCTTTCGTAATGGCAGAGGTGGGTAATTACTTGAAAAATATATATAATGAAAAAAAAGGATATTTGCTTTTATTGAGAGTTGAACTCAAGACCTTTTATAATGGCAGAGGTGGTTAATTACTTAGAAAAAACAGATCTAATGGCTATTAATATTCCAATCTGCCAATTGATGGTCGGATGTTTCTGATTATTGTGAGAATTTTTTAGATTTATCTTTTTTTCTAGCGCGCTTTGAAATTTGTGCAATTTTTAGAACCTCCAATCAGTAATAGTAAGATTGGTAGGTAATACAGTACCTGTTTAGTCATGTGATGCTAGCTGCCGTGCTGATGGATGGTACAAAAGATCAGGATAGCTCTGATCTGTTGTTTGTGACAATATACATAAACAATGGGGGTCTGTCTATAATATAATCGGCCGACTAATTTAGCTCCACGTCTCATCCGGTTTTTATTATCAGCTCCAATATATAATTTAATAAACTAACAGACTCCTTGTACTGTGTAGTGTCGTGGACGATATCGTATACCGGTAGTACTTACGTATCTATCGCGCCATCTATCGCGTTGCGTTGGCTCTATCTATCGCGCCTCGTCACGCTCTGTCTGGGGTTCAAGAGCTAGCGAGGGAGATCTAGATTCTAGAGCATGGGCATGTCTCCGATCGAGATGATGGCCAATGCAGTTTATAGATGGAATGGGTGCCCCCTCGACTGGATCTCCATTTTTTTTTCTCGGGGCGCAGTGCTGTATCCTTTTGCAGCGTGCAGCTGCAGACTGCATCGTGCATCACTGAACTGATGCCCGCCCGGCCCTGCCGCAGTCGTGCTTCCCTTCTTGACATCACACGTTCCTGGGCACGTGATAAACGAGCCTCTTGTGTGGTGGCGGCGGCGTCCTGCGCGCCAGAGTTGCGTGATTAAGGCTTTTTTTTAACGGGGAAGTTTTTTTATTTCTGCGTTTTTCTGTGAAATTGAACTATTTTCGGTAAAATTCCTGCACGATTTCTGTGAAAATTCCGCGTTCCAAAAAAAATCTAAAACTGTTCACCAAAGAATTAAAATTGAACGTTTAAAACACTATTTTGTACTATAATACACCGTAAACATAAACAGAGACCGATTTAAAATACGGGGTGGATGAACGGACGAACGGTGATCCGAACGGGACACGTCATATCACGCAGGGACAGGGATGATGGAAGGCTGGCAAGCCGCACGTTGTCACCTGACGGTGTGCTCGCGCTCCTCTGTTGTGTGACTGTGTGTGTGATTCGGCTACTACCTACTGCCCCCTTGATGGAACGAATCCTATGCTTGCTTTGATTTTGTGTGTCTCTCTGTGTGTCCGTGTGGGTTCCACGGTCCACAGCTCTGCTGATCTCGATCAAACCACTGCTGCGACAAGCTATACTAGCTGTAGAGCTCAGGTGCATTGCTTGTGACCTCGACAGTGCTACAGGGAAAAAATACAATGGGCACCAGTTTTTTTGCTCAAACGGAGCTCTCAGAAGGATGAAGAAGATGTCGAAGAAACGAGATCGATCGATGAGAGCAGACGTCCGGTGCATATTTAAAGAAAACTTACCAGATTAGCTGCCGCCAGCGCGTGACGATATATATGAAGTTATGAACTGACCCGAGCTTTTCGTGTTTGGCCCTGCTTGGTTCTATTAGTGCCTAATATTTAACTGGCTAATATCTCTTAGCTATAATTAGGTGAGACAAGTTGTTAGGCGGCAATAACCTATTACCTGTATAGCGTTTGGTTTTAATAGTTAATGGGTATAAAATGTTTTTTATATGCTATTAGTTGCTATTAGTTGTGTTGAACCGGCTAATAAGATAACTGTTAGCTGAAGTCTAGCTAATTGTTAGCTAATTTTTCAGTCGGTTCTGTTTGTTAGGCCATTCTCAGCGATAAATTTCACTTTGTATTTTTCAAAGTACCACATTGTCTAATTTAGTTTAGAAATTAAATGAAATAGTCTCTCGATGCATATTTTCATTCCATGATTTCTTATACCATAATATTTTAATTGCAATATATATGATTTGGACCTAGGCCTTTGGCGGCACGCACTCCGCTCTGGGATTCCACAGAGTGAATCCGGGGCGGACTGTCAAACGGATAAAAGTTGGAATCATTTCCGTGCGGGAGCTGGGCAAATTGCTCTGCTATTCCTTCAGGCGTGAGTGAGCGGAAAAAATCCTCGCGCACCGGTGGGAGGAGGACCGGCGGGGCCGACGCCGTGGCGGAGGTGGGCGAGGCAGCAGCCGAAGATGCACCGGAGACAAAGCGGGGTGATATTCTGTTCTAAGAATCACTCCACACAAAAGACAGCCAAACACGATTCAGCAGACTGATTCACTCGTACCAGAAAATCACTCGCAGTCACTCCACCAGAGAATCAACTCCCGCAGCTGGAGAATCAGGGAGCAGAGCTCTACGAATTGGGCCCTTAATTGCAAGTTTCAATGAATTTCATAGTCTTAGAAACAGTAATATGCGCCTAGTTTCGTCCTCATTAAACTCATTTTATCTACGCTATAAAAGAGCGAGTTTTCTAAAAATCTTTTTTACCTACAAAGATATAAGTATACCCTCACGCTGACCCTACTGCGCAGTTTAAAAAAGGTTAGAAAGGGGTGGAAATGGCCAAAACCCATAGATGCAAAATGTTTCATTCAATTTCTCTCTTTATTTCTCACCTCATTTTATACCCATACCCACATGTTATTTTTCTTCTCTTGGTTTTAATGGGAAATGAATGACGCTAATCAATCAGGACTCATTCCTTTTAATTCTATTTTCTTTTTTTCCTTCCTATTGTCTGATTGATTATCTCACAACACGTGCATGTTGCACGTACATCTATGCTAGTCTCTCTAAAAAAACACACTATCACACTATTTTTTTTCTAACGTGACACATCATTTAATAAGAATGAAACCCTTACTGAGAATGGCCTTAGACTGTTCTTCTCAATGGAGGTTTCATTTTCATTAAATGTTACGACGCATCAGCATGGTGGATGACATGTCAATGCAGTTATGAGAAAAAAAATAGAAAAAGTTTAATGAAAAGAGAGAAAATTCCATCTCGATGAAACTCAGAATGCACTGTTGCTCAGAGAAAAGCTTCCCTCGTTGAAAATGGCCTTAACAGCTCATTAGTACAAGGAACCCCATTGTCTGGTTAATTAGTACTATGTACTGTAGGCCAATTAAGGCTAATTGGATGGCGCCGTGTCCGAGGAGGCGGCAACAAAACATCAGAGTGACATATATTCCGTTCAACCAGATTTATACAATCGGCTGCGAGCAAGAGATGTTTTGAATAATATCCCCCATATAAAGAAATCGAGATTCCCTGCAATGCTTGGTATTGGAAGTTGGAACTAAAAGTTACTAGACACAATCGGTCTGAGACCAAACACGAGGGGACGTCGATCTGGGAACAAAAATAAACAACAAACCAGCTATAGCATAGTACTTGAGGTTTGCTATGACAGAAAATAACAGTACATACCACCATAGCAAGTTTTCTGAGGCAGTGTTTGGCCGGTGAGATGGGGTAAAATGGAATCATCTCATCCACTAATCTCAGTGTTTTTGTTAAAAATAGAGGAATGGATCCGTTTCAGAAAAGAAAATGTTTACTTTACATTCATGATGGACATGTTTTTAAAAATCTGCAACACATCTATTCTATTTAAAATGTGAGATTTACGGTAGACCTAAGTTTGGAATCTAGAACGGAATCATTCCATCCTAGAATCTAGGACGGAACTATTCCATACCTAAAATAACGGACCATTTCATTCTACCTCGGTCTCCAACCAAAAGGCACCTAACAGATCCATCACAGTCGGCAAAAAGTGAGTTTGCACACGAGCTCATACCGTATGGCTTTGGCCATCTCCAACAAAATGTGCAAAATATTGTTATGGCACTATAGACATTAGAATTGAAATAAATATGGATATTGGGGTGTGTATGTTGCTGAAGATGGCTCGAAGAAGCGAGCGCGATGCACGAGACACAGTATCAAAGGAGCTTATACAAACCTAAAAGTTATTTGCAAGTCAGTTGAAATACCCACAGCGTATTTTTTTTTCCCATAGCAACGTCGTCGATGCCCATTTACGTGGAGGTATTTACAACCAGGGAAGGGATCGGAAGCAATAAAATTCAGTCTGGACAGCACATAGAGACGCAAAATTCCCGCTTCACTGTGTCTTCTAATTAATCTGCTTGCTTGATAGCTACAGCAGATAAGTTTTGTTGAGAGTTAACGTGCCGGTGTGTTTTTACCTTTTTAGCCCCCTCTGCATTCTGCAATCACCATTCACCACGAACAGACAAACGTTTCTAGAAGAAGGCACGGGAAATTAAAAATGGATACCTAAAGTCTAACCATTTTAGGTATTTCAAATCTTTTACAATCAATAAAATACAATTCGTCTTTCGGTTTGCATCACAATAATGGTAAATTAAAAATTGTGCTAGAAAGGTCGTCCACGTCATGGAGATTGGGCTGTCTCCCCATGTCAATTCATGAACGCGGATCACTCATCAAATCACCAAGAATAGTACAGTAGGGGTGCTATTGTACTAGTACTACTTTATGGAGACTGGAGCATATAGCAAATAAGCAATTATACACAAGAGCTATCAGATCGATTGGGTGGCTGCCGCCTGAAGGAATAGCGTAGATGGCGTTCAATTAATCTATATATACTCTTGGTTAAACAAGTACATTTTCCGATCCGTTCTCATGCTTGACTTCCTTTCACAATTTATTTAGCTGTTCGCCTTATTTAAAAATCTGTTGATGTTGTGATTTGTTTTATAGCTACAGGTTCTTTGACCATGACATGTAATTTTACATGTTTGCACAAACTTTTTTTTAAATAAAACGAATTTTCAAAGATGTAGAAAAAAGGTCAATGGCAACGAATATGTCTCAGTAGGTACTTTTTTTGAAAAATTACACATACTATTATGAAAAAACATCAAGTAACCTTAAATAACGTCTAATTACTCATATTTTTCTATTAGAAAGATTGTATGAAATAACTCCTAGATTTGTATCTAAAAATTACACACCTTTGCTGTTATAATAGAATAGATAATACAAGATAACCTTTGCTATTATGGTCAATATTCTAAATTAACCTAAATCACTAACTTCTACCACTTTAAAATTTATGTACCAAATTTTAACATGTCTTGTAAGACTCTAATCTGAATGTGGGATAAAAAGGACTGATGGACTAGCTGGATGTACTTATATTTTATCTAGCTATTAAGTGCGTGCTCTACAGTATTTTCGTTTGCACTCGCACAATTATTATTGCAGTATTAATTTACTAAGTATATATATCCTGAATTCTATTTCTTCCCTAGGATTTCCGTCGAGGCAACTCCTCGAAAACACTTCCTGATAACCGAACCTTGATCAAATTCCTCGATCCTAGATAATAACAAACTAGAAGAACGCCCACATAAAGTTTAAGGGCCCTTGTGGGACGCAGTATTTTCACGATAAATGTGCAAAAGTTTTAAAGGAAACAATTAAAAACACATGAAAAATGCAAGACTATGGAAACTTTCCCGTGTTCTAAAGGGGCCATAATAAATGTAGGAGATTTATCATCGCTCGGTTTCATCTCTTGACAATCTATATTAAATCGTTGTAAATTATCTGATTCTTCTTTCTTAACTGAAATAAAGTACAGCACTGATCGTGAATGCACTCATATAGATCGATCTAGACAGCTAGCATCAATATTTCAAAAAAGAAAGCTAGCATCATGAACAGTGGTAATAGTACATTTATAAATATATTATATTTCTTGCATGCATGGGAGCTAGTAAATCAATTTGGCAACTTGCAGACCACTTATTGGTTGGTGGTATGTACTTGCATGTTTCATTTCATTTGGAAGCGACCATGTGACCTTTCTTTCTTTCTCGAGCGCTTTTTCCTTAACAACAATAGCATCCATCTGCATCATCAGCTTTGGGGGTGTTGCTATGTCGCACCAAATAGCAAACATGTGGTGCACAAATTCTCGATCGTCTCGAGCATCCACTGCTAGTGTAGTGTAGTAGTACTAGTGTGCATGCTAATGCTCACAGGTACTACTGTGCACGGCCAATTGCATGCACGCTACTCCCTCCGTCCCAAAATACTTGTCGACTATTTCATTTTTTGTGCATGGTAAATCGTTTGTCTTATTCAAAAAATATTTATAAATATTATTTATTTTTTTATAACTACGTTTGTAATATGATTACAAACATAACTGTTAAAAAATAAATAAAATTTTTAAATATTTTTTGAATAAGACGAACGGTTTTCCGTATACTGAAATTTAGGTACGTGACAAGTTTTTTGGCACACGGAGTACGTGCAAAAGGACGTCGGACGTCTCTCCAAGAAGGACAGAAAAAAATGCTCTGCAAATTGTTGCTATAAATTATAATATCATAACGCCGTTTGGCCCATTATTATATCATATCTTACTATTACTAATTGGAAGTTTTAAAAGAAACACTAATTTTAAAGCACGCTAGAAAAAAAGATAAATCCTAGAAATTCTCACAATAATCAGAAACATCCGACCATCAATTGACAGATTGAAATATTAATAGCCATTAGATCTATTTTCTAATTAATTACCCACCTTCTACCATTATGAAAGGTCTTGAGTTCAACTCTCAATGAAAGCAAATAACCTCTTTTTTTCATTAAATCTATTTTTAAGTAATTACCCACCTCTGCCATTACGAAAGGTCTTGAGTTCAACTCTCAACGAAAACAAATATCTTCTTCTTTTTTTAGTTTTTTCCCATTTTCAAATCTATTTTCAGTTTTTGTCTTTTTTTTTTCAATTAAAGATGCTAGAAATTTATCCATGAAACAAATATTTTGTAGACTCCTTTTGAAATTTTCACGTCAATCCTCACAAGATGCACTAGAAAAAAAAAATAGACAGGTTAGAATCTTAATAACCATTAGATCTATTTTCTAAGTAATCACTCACCTTTGTCATTATCAAAATAATATTACCCCTAAAACTACGTATTAATTATCTGCCAATATAAAAGAAAATATAAAATATCCCTTTTAATTCATATTTAAATTGTTCGCCTTAGTTATTATGACTGATAGTATAATGAAAATAACCCCTCAAAATTATATTAAAATCACCTACTTTTGCAATCGATCAAAGATTATCTAAATCAATTAAACATACATATAAAGTAGCAAGATTTGTTATTATAAATAGCTAAGTATAAAAATAGATCTATATATGTTGTACTTTTACACATAATACATTTAAAACTCTAACCCGTGTGACGCACGGATTGATTGCACTAGTTTATACAGTAATAGCAGGCGCAAGCGAGTTTCCTGTCTCTTCATCAGTTTTGCAGCTGCTGCTTCGCCGGTTCAATAATGCGCAGTTGAGTCTGCCAACGATCTCCTCCTCAGTTATTACAGTGAAACCATCATCCACCTGATTATTGAACGAGAATTGTTTGTTATTACGCCGACCTGACGATGAATAGCTACACTACAGACCTTAGATACTGTATTGTTGTTTGCATCCAATTAACCAGAATTGCTTTATTGTGTGCTGTGTAGAGAATGTACTATACATATTAGCGCGTAATTACATCAGTAAACAAAAACAATTCAGGCCATAAGTACGTACAATATAATCATCCAACCCTTTCCGTTAAAAATGTGACAATTTTCCATGAGGTCTGATGTGGTTTGTGACATATATACATCAAACAGAGCAATGTCGTCTACTTTATATTAACCATCACTTGTTCTACAATTAGCAGACATCCAGCATATTGCATTTTCATTTTCCAATTAGACAGACCATGTATGTATGAAAGCTGTTGTTCTGTAAAACTGTACAAATGATTGTTACATGTGTAGTATTAACTTCAAACACATGATTAACAAAAACATATAGGACTTTTCTCCTTTTACCGATTTATATCAGGATACTAACCATAAAGGTTGAAACTCATAAGAGGTGTCTTGAATCCAAATAATTTATAAACAGAGAAAATCAACAGAAACACCTAATTTGGTAGTACCGATAAACATCTTAAAAATGCATAATGATGATGTCCCTCACTATCCAACAAAGGTCAGTAACTCAATGCAGATGTGGTTTGAACAAAAAAAAAACTAATCAGTTCAAATTTAAACGGTATATATGCATGAATGAGATTAAGGAAGAATTAACATGTTTAATTAGCTAGCCAGGGCATAGTTAAAATGGTTTCATTTCAAGGCACACACGTCAGGGACAGATCAATTAATGGCGACTGAAATTCCAGTCTTCCATTATCAGGAAATGATGATCAGAGGACTGCTGATGATTAGACAACAGACTGGTTAGTCAAAATTAAACTTGCCTTCGCCGTGATGGTTATGATGAGAGTGCCCTCTGGGAACGGCATGACATTGGCGTGGATGATGCCGAGGTGGAGCTCCTCGACCTCGGAGAGCACCTTCACGGCCACCCCCTTGCCGTTCTCGCAGTGGACCCTCACCATCACGCTCTTCTCCGAGAACCGGGCCTCGATCGCTGGCAGATGCTTCTTCCTCGCCGCCGGCGGCGACAACGGGGAGCCGTCGTCGTCCGAGTCCGGCGCTGCCGCCGCCGCATGGAGGCATGGCCTCTTGACGAGCACCACCCTCCCGATGCTCCTGCCGTTGCTGCCGCCAGCCTCCAGGTCTTTGAGCTTTGCCTGAAGCTCCTTCACGTACTTGGTCGCGTCGGAGAGGATCGTTGCCTTGTCCATCTGATCATCAGGAATCAATCGTCGTCGATCGTAGTTTGCGATTTTTGTGTCAAAGATTATCAGATTAGTGATTCCTGATAGCTGAAGAAGGGAAGAGGAACGAACTTGATTTGGATCAGAGAGGACGGACCTTCTTGAGGCCGGGGATCACTGTGGAGAGTTCGATGAATCGTTGGTTGATCTTCTCCCTCCGCTTCCGCTCGGCGATGATGTGGTCTTGAGCGTACGGCGCCGACATGGATCCCGCGCTCTTTAAGCCGGCTCTCCTCGTCGGCGGTGACCCGTACGCTTGGTCCGGCAGGCAGGCGCGCTTGGGAGCGGCCTGCTCCGCCGGTATGCCGTCGATGCCCAGCTGCGCCGCCGCGGCGCTGAAGTCCCAACTTACAGGAGGGCTTTTGGTGCCGGCGGTGCCCAGGCTTCTGCTTCTGCTAGGGGAGCGCCGCCTGGCAGAGTTTGGCGACGCAGGCCAGACGGCGTCGTGATCCACGGCCGGAGGAGGGGCCGAGTTGTTGCCGCCTCCGCTGCTGCCGTCGGTGGTGTCGCCGGAGCTCCAGCTCTTCGCCGGGGCTTCCGCGATCAGCTCCCGGACCATTTCGGCTACGTGCGAGGCCTCGCGGAGCGCTTGCAGCGAGGGGAAGATCGCCTCGCCGCAGCCGTCGTTGACGGCGGCCACCGCCGGTTGCTCGTGCGGCAGCGTGTCCATCGCCCACTGCATAAACAAGCTCGAGTCCTCCATTTGGCCAGAACACCAGATGTAGCTCTTGGCGGTGGTGTAGCTGCTGAACAAAATTATTATATGCTTATTAGTACTGGTTTACTGCACCAGAAAGAACCATCGTTTTTAATTTCTTAAAATCAAATATAGATATACTCTATGATTGTTGCAGATTCGTATGATCAGGGGAGATGACGATTCAAGAAATCTTTTTTGGATATACGATCCAGCTTTCAGGAAAAAATAATACTACTCCTGTGTGTGATGACCAGCAGATCTTGCTAGTGCTACCAGACAAGTTCAAAGAACTAGACAAGAATAACCTGTACAAAAGAGGATGCAATGACAACAAATGTACAATAGCGTGATAGTACCTCAGATCCTTGCAAATTACTACGTAAATGATTTGCAAAATATTAGCTTGATAGTACCATCCTGTCCCCCTCCACGCAAAATAATGTCGATCCGGGAAGAGCATGGGAAGGAATTGCCCTTTTAGAGGTGGTGCCGCCGCAAACTATGAAAGACCAGTGATTGATGTCGCTATAATGGTAGGAATTTTAGAGAGGAAATTTAAACCCACTGTTTTCTTTTTTACGAAATAGCTTAGACGTACGTGCAACACATATGTGATACGGGATGACCGGCCAAGTAATAAGAAGGGCTAGGAAAAAAGAAGGAATTAAAAATGAGGAGACCCGATTAATTGATGTCATTCTAAGATAAGAAAAATACGTGTGTATGAGTATAAAATGGGAGTGATAAAATAAAAAAACTAAAGGTTGAAAATATTTTCCTTCTATCAGTTTTACATCCTTTTCAACATGCACAGTGGAGCCAACATAAGAGATACACTGAGACCATCGTAGGTAAAAAATAGTTTTTTTAAAACTCGCTCTATTACAAGGTAGATTAAATTGATGATAGCCCACTCGTGGCCTCTCTTTCCGTCCAAAGGTCAAGGAAAGAATATGAAATACGTTTCTTGGGATTCTCATTTTGTGCCTAAATCAAGTGAAAATGATAGTTTTTGCACACCACTAGGGAAGGTGATACACACAGGTAAAAGTACAGCCAAGTCATGATATGTCGATTTGGCGTTCTATCCAAATCAAGGTCGGGTGAGCAACAAGCTAGGTATGTTGGTGGGACAGGTTTGTAGCTATTGATTACTGGCCAATAATGCATGGTTATTGTTTGTAACAATGGCTATTAGCCGATCCGCATAGATTAACGTTGAAACGGACACACACTACCACACACAAGCAGATCTAGCAATCCAAGAAATTAGAAAACAATGACACAAGATAGGGACGTATAGCCTTTCGTATTTTAAGCAATGAGGAGATATGAGTGTATAAACTAATAATTCCATGACTTTCAAAATTGAAAATAAATTAAAGTGTCATGGACTGATCCAGCCCACGGGCCTAAGGGCCTATAAACCTGTAATCTATGTACCGTTCTTTTTTACTCTCAGGGACACTGCCGGCTGCCTCGGCATTGGCGGAGCTTGGATCTAATTCTAGTGGGGCCAAGCTAATAATCACAAACAAAAACTCATCCAAATTATCCAAATCAGTGTATTGTTTAGCAAACAAGAGGTAAATATTACTGGTGGCAAAATAAAATGTCTAGGAAGGGGGCCATCTTGGCCACCTTTGGTCACAATGAAGCTCCGATTCGCCCCCATGCCTCGGTCTAAACTCTACAGGAACGAATTCACACAAAAAAAATGTTAATAAAGAAATAGCTAGATTAGATTTTTTTTAACTATACTCTCTCCATCTAAAAAAGTGTGCATGTATTGAAAAGGCCATTACCTTTTAATTTTTTTGACTAATAATTCAGTCAAATCAATATTTTTAGTGTATGCGTGTTATATACTTGATTCATATTCCAAAGTACTTTAATAATATGATGATAATTTGGTATTTGTTGATATATTTTGAAATAAATGAATGGTCAAAGTTCCATTTTAAAGACAGTGTTAAAAATCTATAAGCCTTATATTTTTTTAGGTGGCGAGAGTTATGTCATGCGCTCATGATCATGGATGTGATTTGAGGAAAAAAAGTATGATTGTGTGTGTGTGTATCATTAAAATTAAGGCGGCTGAGGATATCTTTTTGAGTCATTAAAATTTTGCTATAAGTTAAACATGAATCAACCACACACGTGAAGAGTTACAATATGGTATGCTGTAGGACACAAAAATCCCTTTGAAATGCATGCCTTCTTTGAAGTTATTCTTTGCATGCCTCTTATCCCTTAATGATTGGAGGACCAGGAAACTTACAGCACCTTGGTTAGGCTATTCTAGTGCAAAATACTCCATACTACGATATCTAAGAATGACACATAGAATTAAAAATATGATATTGCTAGGAAGAAACATCGACCTCAATGCATGGCCCTATTTGGTACAGTTTCTCCTAGCCGCTTTTTTATCATAGCTGTACAAATAAGCGAAAAGCGCAGTTAAAATAAGCGGGTTTGGCTTGGCTTCTGCTTTTTAGCACAAATGAATGTTGTCGAAAGAAGTGCGGCCAGGAGAAGCTAAAAAAAATGCTCTGTATGGCTGCTAGTTCTTGCTTATTTTGTCCATAAACAGCAAATAAGTTGTACCTCATACATAAATGCTCAAAATAATTAATTAGTTTGATCCTTGTGTCTATGAAAGTGGACCGATCGTATTATATTTTGTACCATGGTCTAAGAGCAAGTATAATAAGGCTGATTAGGCATGCTCCAAACAGTTCCACATCACTAAAATCCTAAGTGGCAAGGTGGGAACACAGGAGAGAGAAGAAAACGGGTGCTTCACGAGGAGCCTAGCCCCAGCGCAAGTTATGAGGAGAAAAAACCTGCTTGCAGCCTACTGCATGAGTTAAGGCTAGCTCTTTATTTCTCTAACCAATCCAAATTGTCTCTATCCACATACATTAAATACTTTCAGATTTAGTTTAATCAATCTAGAGTCAACTAAGAGTAAGCTATGTATTGGTTTTATTGTTGACTCTTGATGATGTGGGAAGAGTATGGAGCCTTCAGTTGGCTCCTCTATTAGCCTTGCTCTAAGATATCATGCCAAAACAGTATTTTCCTCAAGTTACAACTTTCTTCTCTCTCATTAAATATGATGCCGTCTCAGCTAAAAATCCTAAATAGCATCTCATTAATGACCACGATATTATTACCCACCGGAAATAGCCTTAATTAGTGTATCATGCATGTGCACATGCGATTTAATCAGGTTTGGTCTGGGCTCTGGGGTGTAGGTTTTCTTTATGGTACTAGTATTTGTTTGGTTTGAGAAATTAATTAATCAACCAATGAGAATATGAGAAATTAATTAATCGATCCAAGAAAAGATGATCAATCGTTATGGGCCGGGGTCATCCAATCTTGCTTGGCAGGATCACACCGTTCCTCACATCACATTGATCACTTTACTTTTTTTTCTAGGTATGAAACTATTAATCACTTTGCTTATTGTGGGATCGGATAAGTGGTGATGGACAAATCCGACAGTATGCCTGTTGGGTTTTGCAATCAGCAATGCTCAAACAGACTTAGGAACAAACCACAAAGACATAATGAAACTGCACAAGAATTTAAAAAAGTGATAAAGAAATGACGAGAAATTAACAATTAGCAGTATACTGTATACGTAATCCTTGGATTAAGTATGTTACTTTTAAACTTGGTTTTCAGTTAGAAACCCCCCTTAATTCATAGGGAACCCTAACTGGCCTCAAATTGGGTTAACATTTTGCCCTTATTACTACCTATTACATTCTAAGAATATTTGATGTCAAAACGGTCTTTGCATGATTAGTTTGCACGTAAATCACTATATCGCTAGCTGCAGCGAAGTAGAGTCCTGAATTCCGAATGTGATCTTTTAGATGATAAATTTTGCTCCCAGCAGCAGGGCATGAAGCTAACTAGATCTTTCAGATGATGCGGCCAAGTTGAAGATTGAGCTTCCCATGTGAACGTTGCTCGTGATTTCAGGCATTGACACCACCGGCAGCTCCGAAAATCCTTACAAAACACAATATAATGTGTTTAGCGATGTCGCCTTTAAAGTGGAGCACATCACAAAACTTACTATATGACGACGCTTATGGTCGTCAAACACCAACAATTTTATGGTGCAACAATGTGAATCCAATTACTATTTGGTGCGCGCGCGCCGGGAGGGGCTAGCGGCGCGCGCGCCACGTAGCGCTGTCGGAACGCGACCGGGCGGCGCAGGAGAGGGCTGGCGCGGCGGCCGGCGGGCAGGGGAGGCCGCAATGAGGGTGCCGAGGCGGCGGTGGCCTCCCGGGCGGCGGTGGGCAGGGCCGGGAGGCGCGGCAGCGGTTAGGGTTCGAAGTTGCTGGGGTTGGGACCGCTGGCGATCCCATCTCCTCTACCGCCGGCCTTGGAGGGAGGGCCGGGGCAGTCGGCCGGCCCGTGGCGGGCAATGGGCGGTGGAGAGACCGGGGCGGGGGACGGCGGTTGGGAAGGGCCGGTGGCGGGGGCGATGAGCCACCTAGGTTAGCGGCGGGCGGAGCGGCGAGGCGCCGGGAGGCGCCGGCCGCAGGCGGAGATCGAGGCGGCGGTGGGAAGCGGTGGGAGGAGTGGGGGTGGGAAAAAAAAGAAGAGGGAGGAGGAAGAAAAGCAGTGCGCGCCGGGAGTGGGTGACAGCGCCCACGCGTCTAATAGGAACCCGCAACGTGAAGGATAGTGACATGCATAGTGTTAAGCGGCGAAGGTAAAACCCTAACAATTCCTTTGAAAACAAACAAGCTTAGATTTAGAGCTAGGAATATCCTAGGATCAGATGACGGATGACCCATCACCATCCACTCCTCAAAACAGAACAGTCAAATAATTGCACGTAGCTGTTCATCCAAAAGTTTAATAAGAAAGACAGGATTTATATACAACAGCACTCCTCTCTCCTAGGGTGTCTAGCCTCCGTATGCCTATGAAAATGACAGAAGGTGAGCTGTGGGATTATTATTTCTTCACATGTGATGTTCAGCGCTGGCACTCATACTTGAGTCTTTTTGGCTCCAATATAATACACCTGACACCTCACAACAACCCACAAATAACACCACACATCTGATTTGTTTGTTGACTTTGAATATCTCAAAAATTACACGATTATATATGTTTATATTGAAATTTTTTCACAAATATTCCAAGATACTAGTATGTTACAAACATAGTAGTATAGTACATAGAGAATTCTTTTTACTAACAAAAAAGGTCACATTTTGGAAAACCTTGTGCAGAGAGGGACACAAAGAGAATTCTTTTTTATTATATAGCCTACAACTACTAGTATATTAATGTACTCTGGTCTACGGCGCGCTTAGCCACAAATGTAAATTAAACTAGGATTATTAATTAGCTCCATCATTGGATCAGGACCACTAATAAACATCTCACAGTTCATGGCGCTATCTCCTGGACTGCTGCATTACATGGAACGTGACTGCCGTTTTGTCAGCAGGTAAAACATTTTAAACTCTATCCCCTAACGTACGCGTGCGTGCGTGCGGATATACCATACTTTATTACTGGAAGCAAATATATTTAACCAAAGCGTAACTGTCGCCGTGCAGCTGGTCTCAACAAGTTTTGCTAGTTTAATTTTTAGATCCAAGCGAGGTGCAAAATCACGTGTTGTTTGCTGCTTCGATATGCATTGCGCGCTACTGTGCAAAATGCGGCCGTTCAATACCATAACCTCTTTTCGATCGATGGACGCATGCAAATCGTGCAAATTGTACGCCCCCTGAACACAACTCCAAAAGAGTATTATTATTTGAATCCCCTGTGTTATGCGGATACACCTTAGTATTGATCACACAATCTTAAGCTATTGTCACCAAAGGGTGCAAATAAAGTTGCAAAATACTATACCCACATTGTGCACAGGGTAGAATTTAAAATATAAATGATAGAATATAATAGCTGATGACATCAGCCTTAGTATAAAGTTGTTACACGTACATCAGCCTGGGTTGGGTGTTTACTAGTCTTCGTTCTCATAACGCCATGAAAATTTTCTTTTTCAGCTTCTGATTTGGTGGTTCTTTTGCATTGGTCATGCCAATCCACTGCTACAAATAGTGCCCGACAGTCAACACACTGCCAGTTCCAAACCGACCCTTAGGCTGCTGTCACCGGATGGCCCAAATAGAGAGTACAAAACCCTGTTTTGCTGTAGACAGAGAGAGAGGCAGTTGGAATAGTGGATAAGCGGAGTTTGATAGGCTCACTGGTGACAGCAGCCTTACTATGAGTTTTTTTTTTATAGTTCACTATTGGTTTTGGACCTGGGTAAGCGACAATAGTACATAATAGTAGCAGCTATGTAATAATGGTCATGATTGCCGATCAAGCGGTGATAATACGTAGATATCACCACGGGTTATGGAAGCATTAATCACTGCTCCATCCGAAAAAATAATAATAAAATTTTAGTTGTCCTAAGTCAAAACATTATCAGCCTATTCGGACCTCTGTTTTCCGCATGTTGTGGCTGCTGCTTATTCGAACCATTGGGTGCTACAGTACCCACAGGCAGTCCAAGCTGTAGCTGCAGCGGCAGAGGAGCAGAAGCCCGCCAGCCGAACGAGCTGTAACTTTGCCGACGTTTATATTAAAATGTATTGAAATTTATGTGTCAAATTAGTATAATTAGATTTGTATTGTAATTTTGACGACGTTTATATTAAGATGTATTGAAATTTATGCTATCAAATTAGTATAATTAGATTTGTGTTAAAAGTATATTTTTATTGTACATATTTGACATCATAAGTTTTGTTAATTTTTATATAAATTTGGATAAAGTTACGATGGTTTGATTTAGCATAAAGCTAGAATTTTATTCTTTCCTAAGTACTAAAACATGAGAAGTTTTTCCATAAATTTTCTAATATTTTCACATTTGGTCCATGACTCCTACCATTTTTATATTAAGTATCTTGGAAATGTTTTGCAACATACATCCCATGCATTGGACGATGCACTTTGTCACACGCTCAAACCACTTTGCTTCTGGCCACCTTCTTAGACTGAACCCAGCGGTTCCCCCATATTGGTTTTGCAAAATTTAATGCGGTACTGTAGACAGAGAGAAAGTAGTTGGAATAGTGATGAGAGAGAAGATGGAGGATGGGGATGGAGGAAGGGCTGGAGAGAGCCTTACTTCCTTAGAGCTTGGCTCAAGTAGCACCACACACACGGATACACCTTTTCTATTCACATTCATCTCCACCTCCAATTCTCAACCACTCATCTCTCTCTCCAAAACAATCTCTCTCAATGAGTCCGGTCATCGGGCTCTGAGAAACCTGCAGATCAATGCGGCGGCAACATAGGCCTACCTCGACAAGGGCGGCGGTGCACAGTTTCTATGGCCATGGCATCGGTAGCCGTTAGGAAAGGCACCTGCGCGAGGAGCGTGCCAGCGTTGGACTCTGAGGCATTCGGGGATCTTGGAGGCTACGACCCTGCTCTGTTCATCTCACCGGGCACCGGCGATGAGCGGCGTTGAAGTTTGAGGCATTAAGGATGCCGATGCCCGTGGCCTAGATCTGCTCCATCCAGTCCAATCGTCGAAATAGTTTCTAGAATTAACTTGTGATGTTGCAAAATATTATCAGTAATGTTGTAAGGGATAATTTGCGATGTTGCAATATGAGATTTGATCGAGACTTGAGATTTGTGTTTTATTCATGGTGCAGCTTGGTTATTTTTTTGGATGTTGCAACAATGTATTCTTGATGTTTCAACCGTGTGTTTTTGATGTTGCAACATCACAATAGGAATGCTACGGTTTTTAATTTTTAAAATGTTGCATCGATGTTGTAGCATCATTGTCGATGTCTGATTATAGCCTAAAAACACAAGCATGTCCTATCGGATGTCCGCACACTAACATTCCCTAAGTGTTTAGCCAAAATCTGCTAACCGCCTCTAGCTGGAAAATATATTTTCAGAGGGTGATCATCGCAATTATACTACCTCCGAAAATATATCTATTTTTATGATAAGAGGTTCTATTAACATATTGTCTCTAAAAGACACATTTTCAAGAGCGTTCTCTTAAGAGAACGGTCTCCTGGAATCTAAGGCAAAAAGTTCATTCGTTGATTGGCTCATGCATCTAAACAAAAACTCATTAAATTACAGAGGATTAAGATAGAGTTAGAATTTTTCCATCACATTCATAATCCACTAAGATAATTCCATGGAACTACTAGATATTAAACCAAGATATACTAAACTATATAAGCATACTGAAAGACACTCAATTCAGCGTTTTGAAAATTATACATTCAATATTTCCTAAAATCTTTACTAATATTGTCAAAAAAATGTAAAATCGTCAGAGTCTCCGTGGAGGACTTCTTTTGAACCACATTTGGGTCACAGATGGTTGGGGTTTTGCATATTTATTCTTTATATATAGCCGATAAGGCCCACCTTTTTTTTTTCTCTGGGCTCGCCATTATGGTGTGTGCCACATCTAGTACCACCCATGGCCCATGTATAATATATAAGGACTACTTGGTTCAAAAACAAAAATGATGCTACAAAATTTATTTATTGTATTCGGAATCTTTGGCAAGGGATAAAATAAAAACTTATTAATTTATTTAACCATGACTTTTGCCTTGCCTTTTTGATTGGCTTGCTTAGCAACAAGGGGACTAATAATTTTAATATTACTAATAGAGGCTCCTTTTGGAGCCTCAACGCTAATCATCACCAAACGCGTTAGGAAAAAAGATAAACCGTAAAAATTCTCATAAAAATCAGAAACATCCAATTGTCCATCATGCAGTTCTAATAATAGTAGCCATCAGAGCTATTATATTTTCAAAATAATTACCCATCATGCCAATATGAAATATTAAATAGAATAACCCCTAAATTTATATAAAAACTATCCATTATGCCATTATGAAAGATTAAATAAAATAACCCCCTAAATTTATATAAAATTTACCCACCATGCCATTATAAAATATGGATTAAATAAATTACTCAACATGCTATTATAAAAGATGAATTAAAATATGCATATAAATTATCTAATATGGTGTCTTCAAAGATGAATTAAAATAGTTTCTAAATTTGCACGTAAATCACCCACAACACCATTACGAAAGATGAATTAAGATAATCATCTATAATATTACTAAGGATTAAATCTATATCTTCTAACAAAACTCTAACATGTGCGAGAGCACGGATTGATGGACTAATGGTAGCTAATGATAATATAAAATATAAATAAACATAATTGAGATTAAGCTGTCTATATTGATGCCATGGGCTCAATTAAGAATGAGGCCCTCTGTTCACCGAAACGTTGAACATATATGGAAAGTAAAGCATATTCGTTCATATGTAACATTATGAGATTGGGTCCAAAGCCTAGGTTCGCCGGCTTTTGGCAAACATATCTTTTTTACTCAGCTGATTTTTTTTAGTGAAATTCACTCAACGAGTCAGCATCTTGTTAAACTAGTCTATGCAAACACCGTCGTATCCTTCCGCGCCTTAATTTGTTTGCCTTTCTTGTTGCGACCGAGGCTATATATATACTCCAGTACTCTAATAATTCATTGACATCTTGGTCAACTCATTATTTGTCATGCATTACTTGCATATTCAATGATGGCAGCGTATTACAGTTTTTTTTAATTCGTTCCGTACTGTACAATTTTGAACGCGCCTTCTAGAATGTCAGTCGTCGGACAGCAAAATTGTCGACTTTACGCTAATGCGTTTGTCCCAAATTATATGCACTAGCCTATTAACCCGTGCGTACAAAATGTATAGATCTATTTTTATACTTGTTTTTTTATAATAGCGTATCTTGCTATTTTAGATGTATGCTTGATTATCGATCATGTAATCTTTCATATGATTGCAAAAGTAGATAATTTTAATATAAATTTGAGGGTCTATTTTCATTATACTATTAGTCATAATAGCAAAGATGAACAATTTAGATATAAATTAGAGGGACTATTTGATATAAACCATTATAATAGTAAATGTGAGTAATTATGTATAAATTTAGGGTGTTATTTCATATTTTATTTTATAATAGCAAATTAGGTAATTAATATGCATTATAGGTGTTACTTAATATTGTTTTTATAATGGCAAAGATGGTTAATTACATAGAAAACAAATCTAGAAGCTATTAAGATTTCAATCTTTCAATTGATGATACGATATTTCTGATTATTGTGACAATTTCTATGATTTTTTTTTCTTTTTTTAGCACATCCTCTGAGGATTAATAAGGAGAAAAAGAGTCTCTAAATAGTAATAGTAAGGTTAGGCATAAAATATCCGTTTCATTGAAAGTTTTCTAGCATATTTATGAAAAAAAAGTTATGGGATCATTTAGTAGGGTAAATTTGCAAATGGGAAAAATCTGACAAAAATAGAGGGTAATTAAATTTGAAAATGGGAAAAATCTACCAAAAAATAAGAAATTTGTTTTCGTTGAGAGTTGAACTTAAAACCTGTCATAATGGCAGAGGTGGGTAATTACTTAGAAAATAGATCTAATGGATGTTAATATTCCAATCCCCAATCTATAATCGGATGTTGTTGATTATTGTGAGAATTTTTAGGATTTTATCATTTTTCTTATTGCGTCTCGTGAGGATTGACGTGGTAGCTCCAACAGGAGTCTCTAATTAGTAATATTAAGATTTGTTTTGAGATTCATATAATGTTCTATGTATACGTTTCGTATGTGCCTATATTCAACATCTATATGAACATAGACAGAAAAATTGAGGGTAAAACCTCTTACAATTTGGATAGATTATATTTTTAGAAAAAGTGTGATACAAGTTTTATATTTTCTAATTTAAAACATACTAATTATTATTTTTAAGATTAAACAAGATTTTATTATTTTTAAAAATTAGAAAAACACTCAAAATATGTTCATGCTAGAGAATCGCAAGTTTCTTACGTCCAAACAAAGTATTTACTTGTTACTAATAAAAAATTCAAAAGTTTACCTATGTTCTTCCTTAGATCCCTTCTTTTACTCCGATAGTATTGCGAATCGAAATCGATGCAAAGAAAATGTTTATGCATGGCGAAAAGGAGCCTAGGAATGGTCTTAACTGAATATTCGGACAAAAAAAGAAAGAAAAGATTACATTGAGACAATTAGGAGTTTGAGTGTGGCAACTGATATTGTACCATTACTTAGAAGTGTATCTTATCCGGTTTTAGAAAGTTAGGGACCTAGATTATTCAATTTCATAGTTAAGGGTTGAAAATCGGACAATTATGATTTGTCCCTAGTAGTATATAGTGTATTATAGATTTCTAGGACTGACAATATAGCTTGTTTTAAATTTCTATTCATAATAACTTTCCCCTTCCACACCTATTGTTTCTTATCATTCCAAGCTAATGAACCCCGTTAATTTCTCGCCAAGCTAGTATTAAACAGGGGGCACGTTAGCTTTTGTTGTCCTCTTTAGACTTTAATATTGTCTTAAAATTGCTCGTCAAAAAAAAAATTGCTCCTGTCGTTATATACTCCGTATTCCAGACGGACGGAGTGCATATCATTGATCAAAGGCGCAACCGCGCAACTCCGTCTCAGTAGAGGTTCCACTAATTATATATAGTACCATCTCTCAATTGTTTTCTGATTGAAATGTACGGCACTATAATACTAGTTGTACATATACATGAATGTGTATATATTTATCGATCGATGGAGGCAGCCACCAGCAAAGCAGTATCTCATCATGAACACCAGTGATATGGTAGTACTGAGTACATATATAACTTTACAAAGCTTGAAAAGTCTTTGGTGTAAAATGAAAATCAACACTTAACAACTTGCCCGCGGCAAGTACACATACTATAGATTAATTGACCACTTGTTTAATGATTGATTTTTTTTTCGAGAACAGTCGTAGCACCATACCCCAATTCATGCTAGCTATGGTGTTGATATATTTTTTCCGTACCAAGTTGCCAATCAACATGTGGTGGAGGAATTCTCGTCGGGGTTATTAGGTATCGGTGCTTGGGGGCAAATCACAAGCATGTGTGGCTCATAAATTCTCGTCAAGCATCCACAGATCCACTGACCACAAAAAAAGTGTGAATGCGATGCGGTGGTGGTGGTGGTGGGTGGTTAATCGCATGCACGCTAATTAAACCGAGAAAAACTTTAAGCAAACAAACAAATATAGTCGTACAGTGTGTGTACGCACGCGAAAGCTAGCGAGCGCTTCTAGCTTCAGTAGATTCACCATGTTTCTTCAGTGATGTTGCATGCAGCTACCAGCATGCTGGTGGTCCAGTACTGCAGAGTTGAGTGTGCCAACTATCTCCTCCGGCGTCACGGTGAAGCCCTCCTCCACCTGATGATGGGAATGGAAGCATCTCAAATTTAGAAGTTTCAAATTACTACTGGCAACATTATTAAACAATTACTACTACTAATTAGTACTAGCAAATTAAAACCTCCCTCGGTGCCAGAAACTAATCGTACCTGGCGCACGTGTTAACACGCAAGCAGAGGTAATATAATAATCTGCGGATTAGACAGACATCACAGACAATAAAAGGTACATTGTGCCACCCCTGCATGTCCCTACACTATGCAACTCAGAGTATGTGCAGTGGGTTGGATAAATGGATTGTTTATACACTGTAGCGACACTGTTCACAGAGAGAAAAGTAGTTAGAATAATAGATACACAATGCATTTACACAACCTGCTGCACATAGTCTCACTTGCATTATGACGTGCTTAGATCTCTAGATTGCAGCTGTTAGACTATGCACAGCAAGTTGTCTATATGGCTTATCTATCCACTATTTTAACCATCTTTTTCTCTATATACAGTAGCATTATAATGTATAGACAGTCTTTTTACGCATTTCACTGCACCTATGCACCTAGTCTTGCAGTCCTAAACTCAACAGAGAACTCTTCGATGTTTAGATCCAGACTTTCCCCCAAATTCTACTATGCAAAAAGAAGATTCCCCATCACATCAAAAATGCTGGCACATACATGGAGTACTAAACGTAGATGAAATCAAAAAATAATTATACAGTTTAGATGTACTTTGCGAGACGAATCTTTTGAGCCTAGTTAGGCCATGGTAGGACAATATTTACCACAAATAAACGAAAAGTGCTACAGTGCGCTACAGTGTCGGATGTGATGTTTTTGGCCAAATTTTGGCAGATTTCGTCTGCTTTTCGCCTCCACTTTTTGGATATAAACACAGCCGAAGGGAAATTTAATTTACAACGTATCTATGCTCCTATAACAAACGTCTCATCAGGTGTCTCTTTCGATATCCTATATGGTACACTCTATACGCCACAATAATCTTGCAAGAGGGTACCGTGTCTCTTTTCATCATTATTATATCATCATGATCACGTACTTTTACCTGGTCTAATAAAAATTTGTTATGACACAGCACATACACTTTTTAAAGAGACAAGGTACTAATAAACCAATTGGTTTTCTTATGTAGCTTTTTTTGCAAATAATAGTGTACTCCGTACTCTTCAAGAAAGGTAGTACAATTATTTAATTAAATTAATTCAGAACTTTCTCCAAAAGTGGGGAGGAGACCTTTTGCATAGTCTGAGGTTTGCAACATATACACAATAACAAAGACCAATATGTTTTTTTAACTCTTAACTGGTTCCAATTTTAGGAGATTCCCACATTATTGTTTTTCTATTTTTGAAATTCCATTTGATCATCCATATAACCACAGTATTCCATTCGATCAAACTTGTATTTTGTGTATGATGCCAATGGTTCTTGAGAAGGTTGGTAACAAATATTTTCAAGCTTCATAATATCACAAAATAGTTATTTCGTCATATTTCCTTAATTTAGTTACAAAAGAAATGCCTATGTAGATCAATCAATGTCATTATAATTAACATTGTTATCATAAAATATTTAAGGGCATAAAGGATCCTTTCTAGAGATTAACATGGGAATTTCAGCCTTCCAAGGCAATAGTGGTATGTGGATCCAAACTTTTCTATATGCAGAATACGTATGTTTTATTTTTGCTTGTACCATATTTTTCAAGTACATAAAACCAGCATCCTTCTGTAAGTACATATATTAAAGAAACCATAAATTCTCAATAACATTGACATGAAACTCAAGGACACATGTAAATATGTATACCAGCATGCAGAGGGACTGATCAATGTTTAGTGGGATAGAGATCTGTTCACTTTCTTAGAATAAAATCAAGAACACGAAAGTTGAAGTTGGACCTAAATCTATTCCTATTGAAAAAGTCTACTATATCAATTCGGAACTTGATTCTCTCTCGCAATATTGTTATGCAATTAGGGGATGTTTGGCTCCTAAGAATTTAGAGAATTGAAATATGACTAAATAGTTGAGCTAATGATGCATGTGGATTGGAATCCATGCATGGTTCCACATATGTATTAATCCAAAAGAAAGTGATTCTTCTCTTTCACCGGTGAATTGGTTGGAATTGTATCATTAAATTGTGGAATCCTACCTCTTGCTCTCTTTCCCCAAAGGCTCTCAAATTATCTCTTCTCTTCCCATATTAGTGGGAAACAATGAAATTCCAATTCAAGAGACCCAAACAGCCCCAAGTTTAATTCGGACCTGCTTGCAATTTCCCATTAATTTGCATTGCAAAATTATGCTAATAACATAACGAAATATAAAGAAATGGGTTGCAATGATATGCTTGACGAACGTAATACAGATTGTATTTTGGGTATGTTCTCTTCAATTATTCCTAATCAGCATATAGCTTTTTATGATGCATTCCATGCGCCAAAAGACAACACAGATTGTTCCTAAGAATAATGTAAGCAGCACACAGTACAAATATGAGGGTGTTGATTAGTCAAAACGGAAAGAATAATCGCAAAATTGTAGTAATAATACTGAACAGAATGGTAAAAAAACAGCCCATTGCAACAAAGACGTGCAGTCCTAGAATCACAGCATAGAATCACGATTCTGGCATGCATATGTATGGCGAGAATGAAGAGGATCGGAAGCAACAGCAGAACTTGCCTTTGCCGTGATGGCTATGATCAGAGTGCAAGCAGTAAACGGCATAACATTGGCGTGGATGGTGCTGAGGTGGAGCTCCTCGAACCCGGAGAGCACGTTGACGACCACCCCCTTCTTGTTTTCACAGTGGACCCTCACCGCCACGCTCTTCTCCGAGAACTGGACCTCGATCTCCGGCAGCTGCTGCTTCCTCGCGGTCGGTGACGTGTCTGGCGACGCCGGCAATGGGGAGCCATCATCGCCCTCCTCCGGCGCCGATGTCCCATGGATGCATGGCCTCTTGACGAGCACCAGTGTCTCGATGCTCCTGCTGCAGCTCCCGCCGGCCTCCATGTCTTTGACCTTCTCTTGGAGCTCCTTCACGTACCTTGATGCGTCCGAAAGGATCGTCGCCTTGTCCATCTAGATCAGAAATTAACCGTTGAATTGGGTAATTAATAATCTGTATCAATATTAGGGATTATATATTGGTGTCGTCGTCGTCGATCGAAGAAGTACTAACAGTTCTGGATCGAGAGGATATATAATCACACACCTTCTTGAGGCCGGGGATAACAGCAGAGAGCTCGACGAAGCGCTGGTTGATCTTCTCTCGCCGCTTCCGCTCCGCGATGATGTGGTCCTGCGCGTACGATGCCGCCATGGATCCCGGGCTCTTTATTAAGCTGGCTCTCCTCGTCAACGGAGGCCGGTACACCAGATCCGGCAGGCCGCGCGTGGCAGGGTCCTCCATCTCCATCCCGGCAGGCTGAGCGGAGGTGGCACCGAAGTTCCAGCTCGCGGCGGGCACGTTGTCCGTGATGAGCTCCTGGACCATTTCAGCTGCGTACGAGGCCTCGCGGAGCGCTTGGAGCGAGGGGAAGGTAGCCTCAGTAGTGAAGCCACCATCGGCGGCGATGGCGTCGGAAGCGGCCGGGTGGTGCTCGTGCAGCAGCGTGTTCATCGCCGCACCCTTGATGAATAGGCTCGTGTCCTCCATCGTCGTCGCCGGATGCCTGAGAAGCTATAGGTCTGTATGTGTGGTGCAACTGATATTTTTGTTTTAGTAACTCAAGGTGCATGCAGATGCAGTAATTAGAGCACAAAGACCATCAAAGCTAGTTTGTCATTCAGAAGACAGGAAATCTGCATCATGAAAGGTGGCCTACTACAACTATAAATGTACTGCTAATTTAGAAACTCGGTTACCTTTGCAAATAAATGATCTGGAGAATACCGGCTTGACAATGTTCAAGTGACCACCATATATGGAAGAAAGTTCCCCTTTTATAGCTAGCATCACCATCCACCACGCACTATAATGCCAACTGTGCTTACACTGTTTATTTGCTCACTTCAGGTCGTTCAGTGACCACTTTCTCTTATCTCCAAAAGCCAGGAAACGCATAAGTTATAATTTCCAGAGATTCTGATTTTGTGGCCTATATCTAGTGAAAATGATGTTTTAGCACTTTCCCACACGGAAAGTGATACATGAGACAAAACAATACAATTTAATTTGTCAATGTTGACCTCCTATCAAACTCAAGATCTATTTTTAGTTATTAATTAGATATGAATCATATTACAAAAGAGAAGATAAAATCCATGAAATTCTTATAGAAAGAGAAACGTCTAGCCATAAGAATAATAGACATTGGATCTATTCAGTTTTTGAAACAAAATATCATTTCTGCCATTATTAAATTAAAAATATGATTTAAAAGTAATCCCTTCCGGTTGTATTTTCTACTACTCTAGCATTATTAAAGCTGATTTAAAATAATCCTCCTAAAATAACATCTAGTTAAATTACCCAATCTACCATTATTAAAAAATAAAGTAATAACATCTAAATCTGCATTAGGTATATAGTTATGTCATTGCCGTGTATGTGCCATGTCCTTGACACACATTTACCTATCAGTTTAGCAACCTTTTGCAGCACATGAATCCCCTGAAGATACGTCACCAAAATCCACCCCTCGATAATGATTGTGCCATGAACACTGCAATATCTGAATATTTTTTTTACTTCGGCCCATATGTGCAGAAGAAAACATAACAATTAGACTGAATATATGACTGCAAAAAATATCATGCAGCAGTAGTTATAGTCTCCCAAGCCTATTATTCCTCTTTTAAAAATGTACATGAACTAAAAGCAAATTAACTAAGTAATACACATAGAAGAAGAACTAAACATCAATTTTTCAAGTAGTCAAGTCTGGTTTCATTTTTCCCAAAATCAAGAAGAAGAAAATAGAAAATGCCCGTCGTGTCGACATCTAGATTATTTTTAACATCAGCTATTATGAAAAAAATGAATACATACAAAGTTGTAGAACTTGGACTAATGAACTTTTCTAAATGGATATTCCCAGGTTTTAGGTCCAAGGGAAGATCGGAAGAATACATAAAGAAGATCCAAGTCAAAAGGATCAAGGCATTGTTGGTCGTAAGGGCAATGACATAAAGCTTTTCTGAAACTGAGAGCAACAGTTAGTCTGTGTGAAGAAAAAAAATCAATTACTGGATAATCAAAGGTGTGTGGTAGGTGTAATAAAGACTTGGAAAAGGGGTATGCACCGGATAATCGTCAGGAGAAGCCGAGGTGAGGATAAGTTGCACGCAGTGGTAGTCGTCCTATGAACTCATACACAAATTATCCAGAGGCAGTGCGGTCTGGAGAACGCTAGGAAAATGAAACACATTGGATGGCCCGGTGTGAGTATCACACAAAATGGCCTCATTCCTCTAATAATAGCTAGCTAGTTCAATGGTCAGCCCAACCGTAGTTTGAAAAAGGCACACACATGTTTGGATTGATGCCTCAAAAGCCTCATCAGAAATGAGGCATGCCACAAATTTATAGATGACCATTTGGTTTAGCGCTCAAGTGAGACATGCCACAGCTTTCTAATGTTAATTAGTTTATTTTTACCACCACAATCTAACTAAGGTATAGCTAGTATACTTGAGTTGCGCCCATAAATACGTGACTGATTACTCTCAAAAAAACAATTCAAGAAAAGCTTATTAACGTGTTACACGACGACGGGGAAATTTAACCCCAAATGGATAGTTTACTTACATAGGAAGAACACCATTATTGGATGAAGGATAACTGTAAACATCTTGCTTTGGCCTTTCAGATGTGGATGCCTTTCCCTGGAAAGCGACCGTCCGTTTTGTCCGTAGCTACTGATAGAAAAAATAAATAAATAAAATCTCAAATAATTGACGTAGGCAGCACTGCCACTGCTAGCTGATGCATGGTGGCTCCAATGCTTATATTAGTATGGGTTGCGTGAGGATATCTTTACTTAACACTGGTATAGCAGGGGACTGGTTTGTTTTCAACACTTGACCAATTTTAATTTTATGCCGTCGTTTGATCGATGAATAACAGCAGCAGGCCAGCAGCACCTATGGCCTGGTGCAAAATCACGTGCGCGCTGTGCAAATTGCGGCCGTCAAGAACCTTTTTCTCGACGAGCGGCGAGATGCATAAAATAAAAACACTGATCGAGAAAGAAATTCCACTTGCGGATGTACCTATTTCTACGGAGCATTTGCAGGAGAAAACGTACGGGTTACATAAAAATTTTGTAAGGACATGGACAGTTTTTCCTTTTACAAGGAGTAATAATGGCGTTAGACTTTTTCTTTTGCACAATATAAATTTGCGAATATTAAAAAAACACAAATTATGATAGTTGGAAAAATTAGAGCCGTTCATCGAGGGAGTTCCAATGATTTAAAATAGGCGGTATCAAGAAAGAGATACTAGACAGTACGTACTAAGTAGGTAGGAATGGTACAAAATAATTTAGGACCGGTATCCATAAAAGATTTCTTTTTTATTCACTAAAGTCCTATTTATAGGTGTTTTACGGTAGTTGAAAAAATACCCACTCATAACAGGAGGCACCTCTCTCGTTGAATTTTTACTTAGTAAATTAAAAAAAAAGAAATTTGTATGGGTACTGGTCCATTTTTTACCGGTCCTACCTATTTAGAACTGATTGCTACCGCTTACTTGTTACTGCCTATTTTAAACCGTTAGATCTCGCTCATTGGATCTCACTTGATGAACTATTTTTTCAACCACCATAAACTTGTTATTTTATAACAACTAGTAAAATTCAATGGGAGAGGTATCTCCTAAATACCGATGGGTACTTTTTCAACTACGGTAAAATGCCTCAAATTTTTTAAGTTGAAGAAAGACCAACTTCTAGCCTCCCCAATAACCAATTATGCAACGAAAGTGCTAAGGATCTCTAGCCAACTACCCTCACGTGGACAACAGAACACCTCTGCGCCATTTTTAAGCAGCAGCCTTTTATTAATTCGAATGTCAAAGTTTCTATACAAGTTTATTATTTTGTGATGCCTTTCGCTGGTTTCGAAATGGTGCCTCGTCAGTGTAAGAATCCCAATGCAAGCACATTCGTTTTCTAAAATAATTGTTTCTTACAGGCTTTGTAAATAGTGGCGCCAATAATGAAGCAGATTGAAATAAAAATAATAAAAGCTAGTACATATAGCAAGCTTGGATGTCCCCATACTACAATATTCAATTCATTATCATACCAACTACTTCCACCAATTGGACCACTAACGTATTTAGTTTACAAAGACTACCTAGTTGTAGTAATGCTAGTTTTTTTTTTCTAAAATGGGGTTTCGATCAATTTTCGTTCGAGACATAAGACAACGGAAGCTTTATAAATGCATGTTTGTTTGTACAGTATTTTCACAGTTTCAATCTAATACCGTGGTATTGGACAATACTGTGGTATTTTAGCCTCAAAGGTGTTTGGTTGGCCTGGATAAAACTGTGTTTTGAATACCATGGTTTAAACAAAACCATAGTATTTTTGGAGTTTTGGAGACTCCACTAAGACCAAAGTTTTCTTCGGTCTCGGTTGCGCTCACACCCTCATCTTCGTCCTCCCCGCGCCTGCCTCCACACACTGCGAGCCTGCCCCATCGGCGTCCCTCCCCGGCGACGCGCCATCGCCCGCGCAACCCAGTTCCTCCCCGCGCTCTCCAGCGCCGAGCCGCGCCCCATGGCCTCCCGTCTCCCCGCCGGCGCGGCCCCCGTCTTTCCCGCCGGTGCGGAACTGCCGAGTGGTGGCGGGCGAGCGCCGCGCACGGCGTGGACGAGGAGGGCGGCAGGGGCGAGTGGAGGCGGGCGAGCGCTGCGCTCGCGGCGCCCTGCTTCCCAGCCCAGCCTCCCATGGCGGCCCCGCCGCTCGTTGTCGTCCCTGCCTCCGGCGGCGGCCCCGCCGCCCCAGCCTTCCGCGGTGGTTCCGCCGCTCGCCGCCGCCCTAGCCACCCGCGGACCTCCGCGTCGTCCCCCTTCCCACCGCGGACGGCCATCTCCCTATACCGGATCGACGCCGCGGCGGCCACATCTCCTTCGGCGTGCTGCAGGGGGAGAAGAAGAGAACGGCGTGTGTGAAACTGTGAACAAATACCGTGGAACCAAACATGGTACAGTTTTGACAGATACCGTAGTTTTATTAGAGTATTCATAAACCACAGTATTTCAGTCATATACATCTACAAACCATAGTATTCTAAAACCATAGTTTTAGAAAACTTTGCTATCAAACATGCCCTAAATAGTAGTAGTAGTAGTATAATATAGTGATAATAAAACAAGCAAGTTGGAAAATGCAATATTTACACAAATTGCATGTGTATGTGGCTGTGCGCTAGGTATTAATTTCCGTGATTCTAGTGGTGGCTGAAAGGAAATCTGAAATTTAGTTATATAAAACATATTACCCTAGGCTCATTTTCTCTATTGTTTGTGTTGTATATTCTTCTTTCCAATAAGTTATCACTATAATCATGTTAATCGTTTGTTTCAATATTTTAGAAAGTCATGTATTTTGGCGGAGGCTCTAAAAATTGGACAAATATCATCCATAATTTCGTGAATTTTGACAAATTTCATCCAATTTTTTGTGATTTTTGTTGATTTACACTACTGGAGAACGGGCTATCCGTCCCCGAGATCCGTCACGGTGGGAATTGGAGCCGGGACTAATAGTATAATCAGTCCTGGTTTCAAAGCACAGTACGCCTTGGGGCACCATGCGGGACGTCTGGAGACTAAAACAGTCTAGGTTGGGAACCCCAGTGGCCCCCAGAGACAAGTCAGTCCGGGTTTGTGTAACCAACCGGGATCAAATATTAACTATTTAGTCCCGGTTGGTAACACAAACCGGGATTAGTTTGATTTTCTAGGAGCTCAAGACAGTCCCGGTGTTTGCTACCAACCGGGGCTAAAAGTCTCATTTAGTCTCGGGCCATGCAACCGGGACTATTGGTGGTGGGATTTAGTCCCGTTTTTTAGTCTCGGTACGGATTCCGGGACTGAATGGGGTTTACCAACCGGGGCTGATAGGCCTTTCTGCCGTAGTGTTATGTGATGGACAGAAAAAATGAAAACAAAATCCGAATTCCTACATGTGCCTCCTCTTAATAAATTTTGCAGATAGAAAGTAGAGTATATATAGTGGTCATTTGTCCATGGTAACAGAACTCCTGCGTTGTGTTGTGTTGTGTTGCATTGCGTTCCACAATTCACGGCAAACCACATGACTATATATTCTTGTTTATATCCCATTTTTCTGCGATAATTTTCCTAAACATTTTTCTATCTATCCAAAACCAGTTTATGAAATGTATATTTGTCATATGTATGTATTCGTGGTACCTTAATTGTATTGATTAAGGTATAGTACATTGTTAAATCAATTGTTTAATTGTTGAAGAAATGATGAGCAGTAGCGAGAGGAACGTGAAATAAACTCTGTATAAGGAAAGGTTCTCAGCTTACATTGGATATATGCAGTTAAAACGGTCGAAATAAAACAGCAAAATAGCGTCACTTGCTGATGATCCTACTTTGCTCCACCAGAGGAGAGGTTGACAGGGTGTATTGTTGCCGTGTTTCCATGGATATCCCTCAGATACTTTCTCAATAAAAAAATATCACCGTTTGAGTTGACACATATGCACTCCCGACTTATGTATACTGAAGATGCACGTAGCTTTAAAAAAGCACATAAATACCAACACATTAATAACAGTCATTAGAGTACCTTGCCACCTATGAACTACTTTCGTCCCAAAAATAATGCAAATCTAGCTATATGTTTTTAGATAAATGCTTGTCCAAATAGTACAACAAAGGCATATTCGTTTTCTTAAGAGGCACTCAGGGAAAAAGTTCCATCACCGCCATCGAGGTGCCGCTAGCTGTATAACTAACTAAGGCAAGTGTCGTTAGGGTGAAAAAATTATGAAAAACACTGTTTAAGCACACGTCTAGCTCTATGTTTTCAAAGGCCCTAGCGCAAACTCTATAGCATGGGCCCTAAATGCTATGTATATATATATTTGTGCATGGTAAAAATATACGCGTATATATATGTACTTTATTTGCAAAATAATTAATAGTGACGTAACTTCCAATGATCCAATGATATAATCTTAGTTTGAGATATTTAATAATGATTCTCAAATAAAAGAAGGTTAATAAAATGATTACCTTAATTAATTAAGAATGGCTACAACAAGAAGGCTACTAAAATAAAAGCGTAACGAAACTAATATGATTACCTTAATTAAAAATCAAACTCTATCGATAACACTTAAACAACACAAGAGGTGATGGATCTATTTTTTTTCTCATAATGGATAGAATTGTACCGATAGAGTTCTACCGATAGCATGCGCTGTCATAGGTTGTTCCGTGTTCGCGTTGCGTGGCCGTATGGGCAGGCCAAATTCGCGTCGTCGTGGAGACGCACGGGAGTCAGGAGACGAAGAGTCAAGCACGGATCGATGACACGATCAAACGAATGCGAGAAATTGCGAAATTGCGGTGCAGGCAGCCACAGGCAGAGACAACACGAATGCCAAACTTAGACCATCCCCAATGGGGGAGTATATGGTTATGTAAAAAGACTGTCTATAACACTGTTTGACACTGTAACGTTACTGTAAACAGAGAGATAGTTAAAATAGTTGGGCATTTAATGTTTGCACAACCATATAGTCATGGATTATGGTTGGTCTTATATCCGTGGAACTAGACTACAGACTACTGGATACTCTACCAAATACATAGGCCGTGGGCCCCAAGCTGGCACGCCCACTGCACCTACCTAGAGCCGACCCTGTTTTGCGCATCCTGATAACATTAGCCTAAGTCGAAGTTAGCTTCAGACTACATATTCTTATGTGTGTACGTAGATTTAGACCTGTTTGGATGCACCAAACTAATTACTATCTATATTAAATTATAAAAAATAGTTAGTCGAATCTAAACATATCTAGCTAATAAATTATTTTTTATGAATAAAAACAGTGGTGCATCTTATAAAATGGCAATATGATCACCCGGGCTCAGCTGATGCCTAATGGTGACATTTTCCGGCACATAGATCTATATATCTACTCTTTTTGCTAACTTTTTTTTACTATAAATATAATACACTTATTTTATTACATAGGGTGACAACTACTGGTCTATATACTATTATATATACTCCTAACATCAGTGTACAGTTATATATCGTACGGATGGGTGAATACCTATTACTTTCTATATCCAGAGGCCGGCGATAAATAAATGAGCATGCGTAGGAAGTGGACAGACAAGCAAGCAGGCGTGTCAAGTCTGACGGCAAGACAGCAGGCAAAAAACAAAATTGGCTGTGTTTAGATTCAAAAAACATCCCCAAATTTTACTATGCAAAAAAAAGATTCTCCATCGTATCAAAATGTCGGCACATGCATGGAGTACTAAATGTAGATGAAATAAAAAATTAATTGCACAGTTTAGATGTACTTTGCGAGACGAATCTTTTGAGCCTAGTTAGATCATGGTAGGACAATTTTTACCACAAACAAACGAAAAGTGCTACAGTATATTTTTCAGCGATACAGTGTATTTCACCCAAAAAATCTTTGGATCTAAACACACCCATTGTATACAACTAGTTTAAAATAGATATTATTAGATGTCACAAGTACAACATATATAGATATATTTTTATATTTAGATTTTGATAATAGCATATCTTGCTATTTTAGATGTATGCTTGATTATTATGTAATCCTTGATACGATTGCAAAAATTGGTAACTTTAATATAAATTTGAGGGTTTGTTTTTATTATACTACCGGTCATAATAGCATTGCTTAAATTAGAAGGGGTCATTTGGTATTATCCATCATAATAAGAAATGTGAGCAATTAGATATAAATTTAGTGTATTATTTCATATTTTCTTTTATAATGGCAAAGTGAGTAATTAATATGTAGTTTTGGCTATTATTTATATTATTTTCATAATGTCAGATGTGGGTAATTACATAGGAAACGTAACTAATGGTATTAAGATTCCGATCTGCCAATTGATAATCGAATGTGTCTGATTATTGTGAGAATTTCTATTATTTTATTTTTTAGCGCATCTTGCGAGGATTAATAAGGAGGCTCCAAAAGGAGTCTCTAATTAGTAATAGTAAGATCGGGTACAATATATCTGTTTCACAGAAAGCTTTCTAGCATTTTTATCAAAGAAAAAGTTATGACATCATTTAGTAGGGTAAATTTTTAAATGAGAAAAAACTGACAAAAAAAGGGTAAATTTAAAAATAGGAAAAAATATAAACAAAAGAAGAAATTTGCTTTCGGTGAGAATTAAACTCAAAACCTTTCATAATAGGGTAATTACTTTGAAATAGATCTAATGGCAATTAATATTCCAATCTGCTAATGGATGGTCGGATGTTTCTGATTATTGTGAGAATTTCTAGGATTTTATCTTTTTTTCTTAGCTCGTCTCATGAAAATTAACGTGGAGGCTGCAAAAGGAGCCTCCAATTAGCAATATTAAGATTAAGATTAAGATGTTGCTCCCCATACCGTCCTAATCCTAAAAACTACCGTCTTACAGTATAATTAATTAAATGTTAAGAGGTATTTTATAGTGGTTCTAGAAACCCCCCACCAGTAACTATTTTTAAAAAAAAATCTGACCGCGTTATTGAATAATTAAAAAAAATAAGGAAAGAGTATTGGTGTCGGTATCATCATTCTAGATACCGGACCTACCTATTTGGTGCCATCCGGTACCGTAAACCGATAAAATTTGCTCGATGAATGACTCTTATTTTTCTCAGCTACTATAAAACTCGTAAGATGTTAAATGTATAGAATAGAGTATGGATTATAAGCTATTTAGATGGTTCAAATTTTAAATTTACATTTTCGTATTTTAATGGTATCTTCTTCACAATACAGTTTTCTGTTCCACAAGGTCATAACTTAACTGTCTTACCACAACATCAAAAATATTTATGTGACATCTAATAAATAAGTAAGCTACCATGCACTTGGAATAGCTAGCATAATGAGCATTTCAGCACAACAGATCTTTAAAAGATGCCAATTTTCATCTCTGGTCAGGTGAGTGAAACCTTCCTCCGACCAGCCCAGTAGCAGGATTCTGCGGCCGGTTTCTACCCCGTACTGGCTACGTACATAGAGACCATTCCCATTTTTCTTTTCTTTTTTTCTTCTAGTTGCTCGTTTTTCATTCTTTTTTCTCATTTTTCCTATTTTATTTTCTGAGTCTTTTTATTTGTTTTCTTTTGAATTTGTTTTTATTTTCTGTTTACTCCATATAGTCATTTGTTATCTGATTTGCGAATAATCTCTATTAGCAAAAGTAGAATATTTTTTTATAAAGGCAAAAGATTTTATACGTTAAGGTGAGTATTTTTATTGTGAGCATTTTCTTGTGAGAATAGAATATTATATCCCGAATCTGTAAATACTTTTCTATGAAAATACAATATTTTTTATGAAATTAGAATATTTTGCTAGTGAAGTTAAAATGTTTTTCTAATACACATTGAACATGGCTATGGTGCACATATATCTATAAAATAGTAGTTGTAGAAAGGATTTTGATATCATGAACGGATATTGATTTGGACTTAGGGTTTAGTGGCTATGACCTTTTTTTAATTCATCTTTCTGGTGGAGCCCACGTCATCATAACTATCTTTAGCATAACTTAATATTATTCAAAAATTTGTGTAAATATTATTTATTTTATTACGGTTTGTATTATTACCATAAGTAAATTTAGCATGACTTATATTTTTAGTATTTATATTTTTTATAAACGAATCTCCGATATCACTAAAGATTGGACTGCGTGCCATCCACATTCAACTTGTTTACTCACCAATGTTTCAAAACAGTGTCCTGAAAAATCGTGTGTGGGATATCGAGTAGTACTACTCACGTACACGACTGCATGACGTACGTTTCGGACAGAACAAAATAGTGCGCTGGACACTAACAAATTGGGTGGTCGGAACATCAAACAAAAAAAGATGGAGGGAGCGGTATAAGGATCAGAAACACTATGGTGTTTAGAGCTCCGTTTGGTGGCTTTATTAGTTCTTAAAAGATGTTTAGTGCGATTTGAGGAAACATATATTAGTATGTACTACACACTATCAGCGACCAAGATCAACCACCTTGTCCTATTAACATACTTATTTAGTTATAGTTGCTAATATTTTACGTAGGTATTGAGGAAAAATGTTATAAGAAATGTTCTTGTATTGGCTCTTAGTTCTACATGTTCTTCTGTGCTGACGTCGATGATTGCTATGGGGCTACCTATTCTTTGGGCCTTTGGTAGTATAAAATACAGTAGCTAGGGCACACAACATTGTACATATATTTTTGGAAAATCTCCATTTTTTATCATCAAACTATTGTCCAAGTCCGAATTTGACTATTGAGCTCTAAATCATGATATCTTTGACCATCCAACTATTAAAACCAAACACATTCGGTCCTCCAAGTGGTTTCAATAGTAGTTTTTATTTTTTTTTAATCATAGCAAATGAGTTAATCTCTCCAAATTCATAACTCATCCAGTTTAAATCAGAAAAATATAAAACTAGTATCATATTTTATAAAAAAAATAATCTATCCGTTAGTGTCATCTGATAGAGTTATTTAGATTTTATTTATTATTCTTTGAAGTCTTTTTTTGTTCTAGTCATGCCTGCATCTATGAGATTTATGTAGCCTTATTTATCTTTTTATGTATTCCTATTCTATTAAATTCTTTTAGGTGACCTCCTAATCTAGTACAATGCAAAACAATAATAAATATGAATAATGGATACGGATGGATACGGATACAAACAATAAAGCACTAGGAGGGATAATAAATGAGACTCGAATAACTCTAAGCAGAGTATTAATGGATATATTGTATTTTTAGAATTTGTTTGTAGTAATTTAATATGTTTATAATTTAAAAAAATCGTTATTTAAAAATAAATAATTTTTATTATTTTATAAAATGAAAAGCACCCTTTAAACTATCCGGCCAAATATGCCCGGTTTCGATAGTTGGGTGGTCAAAGATACTTGGTTTTTAAGTTGGATGTTCAAGTACTAAAATCCGTAGTTAAGTTGATAGTTTGATGGTAAAAATCAGACTTCTTCCTATATTTTTGGATAATATATGATGTAAAATATATTGGAGCGCACATGTATAAGATGTACACAAAATTGAGTTTTCCGGTTAGTATTCTTGAGTTAGTTCGTGAATCGCTCGGTTTGGACGTGAGGTGATGGAACGGTTCAGTTAGTTAGGCCCAGAACTTGTTTTTGGGCCCGTGGAAAATTAGAGACAAGCCCAATGATACAAAACGAGCGGAGACCGGCCCACACCTCCATCTCCTCTGCCGCTTTCCGAGATCTCTCCGCCGCCTCTTCTTCTATCTCGCCGCCGGCGTCTCCCGTCCGCGGCCGCCCGCCACCGCCGCCCCAGGCATCCCCTTTAGTACGGAGAGCTCAACATATCCGCTGGCAGCATCTCCTAGTCGAAGAGACAGGAGGAGGCGGCGGCAGTCGGGAAGGTGGTGGTCGCCACGGCCGGAGAAGAGGAGAAGGCGGTGGTCGATCGGGAAGGAGACGCGGAAGAGGAGAATAGGAGGATGAGAAGGAAGATGACCGGACACTGAATAGAAAACCGCCACAAATCAGCGTTACTGCTCTGTGTTCCTCTGTTCGCTTCCGTGGAGGCTCCGCCCCTCTGTTCGGGCCGCTTTTCCTCAGGGATCATGGGGCTACTCAGCATCATACGGAAGATCAAGCGCAAGGAGAAGGAGATGCGCATCCTCATGGTGTAGGTTCCTCCTCCTCCCTCCATCTTCGTTTGATCACATATGCGCCCGTTCCCCACGGTTCTTAGTATCGTTCGGATCTGGTGCTCGCGCCATGGGTTTCCTCAATTGTTTGGCATCTGCATTTTTTTAAGGATTTGGCATCTGCATTGATTCACGTTGGCTGATACAATGTGTGTTCTGTGGGTTTGTATCAGGGGCCTGGACAACTCGGGGAAGACAACCATCGTGCTCAAGATCAACGGGGAGGACACCAGCGTCATCAGTCCCACACTCGGATTCAACATCAAAACCGTCAAGTACCAGAAGTATGGTCCCCTTCCTTTATCTTCCTATTTTAGTCCAGTTCATTTGGAGTGGAGATTTATGTTATGCACTAATGCCAAAATCCCAAATGGAATGGATTTCTATACAAGTATACATACAAAGATGATATGTTGATTCAGATTATCCGTTCGAATTAAGAACCTTGAGAAATTTTCACCTCAATTGTGATTATATAGTGGGCTTGTTTATTGTCTGCACATCTGATACATTGTGGTAACATCACTTTTTTCGCCCTGTTGATTTGATTATGGTTATTTTCCTGAGCTGTTTATTATACTAGAAAAATACAGCGCCCTATCGGGCGCTCTACCTGACATATGAATAAAAATAGTAAAAATGTGATTGTTTGTGAACGGTAGTGAATCAATATTTGTACTCAATGCAATGTGACTGTCATACAGTTAAAATTGTGAGCATAAAGATAGTTAAAAACATAAACATTGCTGATATCATTATATGGTCGCAACCCAGTTTCGCCTATCCATAGTTAACATGTCAAAGCCAGAATTCATTACTACCAAATGGTTCACCTGATAGCTTAGAATGTTGGCCAAATTTACATCCATGTCATCAAAAGCAAATTAATTATGCTATTACTTAAACAACCAGTATGCAGCTGGGTTGCTTCAGACAGAATGCTTGGTAGCAGGCAATCGCTCATACAAAAGAGTGGCCTAGGCTGTTCCTGTCTGTTCTCTTGCATGTCCAGTGGCAGTGGATCTTAGCACAAATAGGCTAAATTGTCGACGGTGAACCATCACCAGAGGACCAAGCTTTGCTGGCTCCTTTCACAAATAAAACACCATGATTCAGTGGAAACCTAGGATACATTAGGGTATTAAAAAATACAACATATACAAAAATGGCATTAGCAAGCACATGAGATGCATTTTAGGAACATAGCAAGCCATAAGTTCAACAGATAATGCTGACTTGAGGTTTTACGGCACAAGTAGAACTGGTATGACATCTAATCAGATACCAAACAATTTATTCATATAATGTGTCCGTCGTTCATTCATAGATAATTTGACATGTGACAAAGCCTATTTCCCATGATAGGGAGCTATGATCTAAAGTAGCATATCACATACAGGTCTATAATTACAATATGTAGGTCATTATTTTTGCTAAGAAGAACATCGAGCATAGGAAGGACAACATGCATGAATCAAGAACAGGATGGTCCATGTTATTTGGCCTACCAATATATATATTAAAATTAGCACATACGACAGCAACATGTAATGCATCTCCCTTTACAATCCAAAATATGCAGTCACTCAAAAAGTCAAAACAGCAGTAGCAGCAGGCAGCCACACATCAACAGGTCTGGCTGCAATTGGGAAGACAAAAGGTACACGTCCCTCTCTCTACAACTAAGCATATCTAGTTGCACAAAAGGGAAAAACAACAGAGACATGTAGATGTCAAAAATAAAATGGGATAAGACCATGCTAGAAACTGCACCAAGTTGGTAATCTGTAACCATGCTGCAAACTGGAATCGCAAGAGTTTAGAACAATAATCTAAATTCAAGTTAGATCTCAATCTAATTATACATGTGCATTTTTTATTCACTTTTTGACAAGTATGTATAACATATATTATTTATGTAAAAAGTAACACGGTTTACAAAAGCATGCGACCATAGAAGATTACTACAAAATATAATATCCATGAGATTCCTAGAGCAACAGCAACAGTAGGGTGATGAAGTGGCAGCACTGAAGGATGGAACATAGTGCGCCTACAGGTGCATACCAAATTGATTTTATCTGCTATGCAGAATCCCAAGCCATGTCAACCTATATTTACTGGAATAAGTCTCCTAAAAGATGGACTGAAAGGGTTATTGTAGCACACATTATTAAAGGCACATCTACGGCTGAAAAAAGGAGAAACATAATAGAAAGGTCGCAGCCTTACCGGATTGAGGAAAGATGCCACAAGCTGCTAGGCATGGTCATGATCTCCCTGTTCCATATGTTAGAATCTACAGTACGTTGCAATTTGGTCAATTTACAACTCACAGTGATACCTGAAAAATAATAATAGACAGTTACCGTTCAAGGAGATGCCTAACTTTTCCCCATAGGTACACCGTACACCAAAAAGAATGTGCAACAAACAGTTAAATTGGAGTAATTGCTCTAACTCAATTTGTCATTGTCATTTTTTATAATGCTATGCGGTTCAGGAACAATCTGCAGAAGGGACATGATATAACCTAGTCTAGCAACATCGTGGTGTGCATGCACAATTCTTGTAAGCTAGATAGTCGCTGGGGAAGCAGTCATCTGAAATTACCTTCCTTCATGTAACTTGTTTCCGAAATATAAATTCTGTACTCTGCAGAAGGCACAAGGTTTGACTAATGGTTAGTCATCATATCTAATAATAAAAAATCATATGCAAAGATCAAATAAATGGCAAAACACCATCCAGTTTGGATTCTTTAGCACTATGTTCAGTTGGAAGACGTCTGAACTTTCCTGTCAGCGAGGCAAAGCCAATTGCAACATCGATGCAAGACTGCCCAAATAAAAATAGCTTCAGCTTGAAGCAATGGCATCACTATTGCTACATTCAGAAGAAATGAGAAATACGGATGATTATGTTTGTCACACCTTCGCCTTACAGACCGGCAAGGACATCTAGCAGGAATCAAAACGGCTTCACCAAGCTTCTGCTGAAGCGTACAAGGTTCAACACCTACTATATAACAAGCATGCCATCACATGGGAGAACAAAATGGCAACAGCTTGAAAGAGTGCTTTTCTTAACACTGAGTAGTTCACTAATCATATTATCCTTTCATCTTCTCTTAAGTAAGAATTTGATTAAGCAAAGCTAGCATTTTTTTTTTTACCAAAAACTTGAGGGACGTACCCACAGTATAGCGAAGCAAGTAGTTTAGTAAGTATAATATCCTCTGGACGAAGCTTAATTTTGTAGAGCCAACAATTATACTTCCAATATTAAAGACAACAATCAACACTTATGCTATTAGACAAAAAATAAGGACACAACACTGCCTCAAAGTCAATGAAGGGAACAAGCAGTTTAAACCATGCATGTTAACTAAGAAATAAGAACTGACATGAATCAGATCACAACGGACATATATCCGTCCATTCACTTCATAAAGCGATAGATTTGATGAATACTTTATGCATAAAACATTACTGCACGACATATATGAAAGATTTATTCGCAAATCTAATTGCTAGTCTGAGCACTACATTAATAAAGCGGCAATGGAACCTTAATTTATAGTCTTTATGGTTACAGCATAATGCATCTTTTCAAGAAAATTTTATCTTGGCCAATATCTTTTTATGTAACTTTTTGGTCAGCAACTGAGCTTATATGAAGTTTAAGTTGCACATGAGTTATCATCCAAATAGCACTTGTCAATATATAGCAACCAAGGCACATACAGACATACTTACATCATTTTATTGGTCAGTACTGATGATTTTATTATAAAATCATCAGTACTGACCCACCTTAGTTGTCCAAACTTCGCTGATATTTGAGAAGGGTGGCTGCTCCAGTAGCAAGTTGAATCAGAAACTAACCAAAACATTAACCACATCACATGAGCCATGGATTTCCAAATACATAATCTATTGCTGCCTGCAAGGCTGGCACAACTTCAGCCACAGTCTGCATCTTAGTGAAGCAACGAATTAGTGAATATGATGTGCCTGCTCAGAGAACTGGAGAAGGCAGCTGAGTTGGCGACATCCTGTACCTCTGCCTGCAACCTCTCCGAAAGGCAAGAACGGATCCAGTGACTCCGGCGCAGATCCAGCCCACTGACGCTGGCCCCCTGTTGTGCCTGCTCGGAGAACTTGGTGCCACCTCCAGTTGCACTGGTTGCCGTGGATACACCAACAAGGCCCCATCGGCGGGGAGGATGCAGTTCCCACCACTCGTACTCCTCGCATCGGCAGCGCGCTCCACCTGCGTCGCCACCGCCGATCTGAGTGAGAGAGAGAGAGAGAGCCTCCGCACGACGTGGATCCGCCCCGTCCAGGCACCGGAGAGATCCCCGCAGCGCGCTCCCCTGCTCCACCACCCACTCTTCTGCCGCCGCCGATCTGAGTATGAGAGAGAGGAAGATAATGAAATCGTGCACACGAGGGAAGGGGGAGGATAAGGCACCTTGGTGCTCACCGGCCGTGGTGGCCGCACAACTCTCGAACATGATGGGGGCCGAGCCGGGAGGCGAGAGCGGCGAGGAACGGCGGCGGCGGCGGTATGGAGAAATGAGAGGAACGAGGGAAGGGGAGCTAGGGTCGGGAGTGGGCAGGGAGCCCCCTGCAAAACTGTCCGCGGGGGGTCCATCGTAAAATGGGCACGATGCCGATTTTTCTTTTCTTTGCATTGAAATAAGTTTTACATCAGGGTCTTTTATGAAAGATATCCGAACGTGGTCACTGTTTGTCCAGGATAATGCGGAGTGCGGGTAGATTTCTATAAAATAGGAGGGCTTTTTTGCAAAATAGCGGAGCCACGCGTCACCGTGCGCGGGCGTCGCTGGGGCGTGGATGGCTCTCGTGAGGGCAATCGCCCTCAGGTTTTAAGAGCTCCGATTAGACCAATCCGCAACTAAATTATGTGATATAATGATCTACTAAAAATGCCAAGGATAAAAATTAACAATGCTTCTGTATAGCCCTCACATATTATGACATCAGACACAGTTCCAATGTTTTACTTCCATGTTTGTCATCACAGACAAACAGTTTCGATGTTTTCTTCTCCATTTGAAGACTTGTGAAATAAAAATTGCACAGGCTAGCAAGTTCATAGTCAAATTTTTCATGTTGGTTCATGCAAATTCGAAACTGCTTGGCATTTTGAGGTGAAAGTTCTAATGTACGTGCATTTTTATTTGAAGTGCTGAACTAGTGTAGGTTTTTAGTACACAATTTTGAACTTTAGGACCATTCAGTTCAGCAGAATCATAGAAGCAAGCTTCAAGCAACGCCGATTGCAGCCACTCATTGACATTTTCCAAATGCCAGGACAGTAAATCTGGCAATCATGCTTTTTTTTCATCTTACTGCAGGTGGGTCTGATTAGTTATTAAATTTGTTAATTGTCTCAGGTACTCTTTGAACATATGGGACGTTGGAGGACAGAAGACAATCCGGTCTTATTGGAGAAATTACTTTGAGCAGACTGACGGGCTAGTTTGGGTGGTTGATAGTTCAGACATACGGAGGCTTGATGATTGCCGTGCTGAACTCCACAATCTCTTGAAAGAAGAGGTATGGTATCACCAGACGTATAGACGATAGTGATGAACTGGATAGTTTATTGTGATTCTATAAAATTTGCTGTGTGAAACATTGTTGTCCTTCAACGCCATGGGAACATGACTGTGATATATGCTGTTAAGTATATTCGGTCTGAAATGGCCTGCTGCCCTGCCCGTAATTTAATAATGGTATTGGGTTAGTATCATAACCTTGTTTACTTAATGATAAGATGTCTCTTGGTTAATGAACTGAAAACTTGAATTTTTTTCCCCATTGGCATCAAAGATAATGCATTTATGCATAATAAGAGCTATTGTGCTTGCTATCTTGAGTTCCTTTGTTTTAGCTTGAAACGGTACTGAAATAGCATTTCAAGCATTCAGGGCCATACCACTAACGAGTAATATGCCATGTGTTTTGAATGATCCTTGAAATGTTAATTTTAACAGAGACTAGCTGGAGCTTCGTTGTTGGTTTTTGCAAATAAGCAAGACATACAGGGAGCTCTAAAGCCAGATGAAATTGCTAAGGTAAGCAAAGTACAGTCCTACTTTTGTATTAGAGGCTTATGTTTAGCTATATTGGTTTTCCTATGCATATTTACGGTCATTGGCATCATTGTTATCATGTACCTCACTTCTCCTGCACTCATGTTTGACAAGATTTAACTTTGATGTTGACCCAAAAAGATATGCCAAATTGAATTTAATTTCATCAGTTATGCTCTCAATTATTGATGTTCTGAAGCGCCCAAATTTCAATGTTTATTGTGATAGTGGAATCCACGTGTTTGTGATCTATTATGTATTTTTGTTCTCTCAACAGTAGGAATCCATAAACTAGATTTGGTCGACAGCATGTAGTTCTCTTATCAAACGGAAATTGCCATGTAGTTCTGAGACAGTATTGAAGCACTCGTATGAAAAGAAGATTCTATGTGCAAATTGGTGTAAAAGAAGCAGCTCTAGTGTTACGAAAATTAGGATTGCTTTCTGACATTATAGGAGGAATAATATCTTCTCGATATAAATAAGCAATAATTTCTTTGTTCCGCTTTTTGGTAAAGTTAACACAAAGAAAGCGGTAGCGTCATTCCAGCAAGCAGCCATCAGTTACCGGCCCTATCTGCTTTGAAGCCGTGCTGTCGTTATCATCATAAGGATCTGGTGAAGATAGTAGCAGCTTGCCAGCTTGTAGCATCAGTGATTACCAAATTTGCCTCTTGGTTTCATCCAACTTGAATCACTTCTCAGACAACCTCGTGTCATGGAGAGGGCTCCAACTTAGTCGGTGCATCATTTTAGTTCTACAGCTTGATCTTCTGTATGTGGTTAGATTCAGCGTGATTGGTTATCCTACTGGGTATCATGCGCTGTTATCTGCAGTGATTTAGGATGTGGCGCACAGCTACATTCCGAAATCAAGCCTTAACACTCTTGTCCTGATAACAGTTTGTACTAACCAATTGCTTGCGCATCCTAATTTTAGCAGCCGAAGGTTAGCGAAACCTGAGGCTTTGAGCGTAGTTGATAGCATTTGGTTTCAGTCATCTATTGTGTTTGTTCTGTGGATGCAGAAAGCCCATTTCCCCCTTTTTTTTTCCCCTGTGACTCGCTTGCCTTCCTTTCAGGTTCTGAATCTGGAAGTGATGGACAGAAGCAGGCACTGGAAGATTGTGGGCTGCAGCGCTTACACTGGCGAGGGGCTTCTCGACGGCTTCGACTGGCTGGTCCAGGACGTCGCTTCACGGATCTACATCCTAGACTGATTTTTGTAATTCTGCGAAGCCGTGTGGTGTAAGGATCTTCAGAATGTAAAAGCTTTGTCGAGCAATTTGAAAGTGTTCAAAACTTGCGACGATCCACAAATCCGCGGTTCGTCCAAGTTGCTTGCTTGTGCAATTGTGCCTGCAGATCTAAGAATCCGCTTGTTCACACTAATGCGTTTATATTATCTTAAAATGGAAACGGTGTAAAGAGCGTGCTAATGAGCAGAGATGTTGGTTCTCTTCTACAGCGTGCTAATGAACAGAGATGTTGGTTCTAGTACAATTTGTTGGTTACCTGATATGGTCTTCCTTCGTCGAGTATCCTGTAGCGGTTGAGCGGACCTCAAATGGAGAAAGGTTGATACTGTTTGCGTTTGGGATTGTGATTCGTCCATTGCATGTGTTGAAATTTGTTCAGTGTTCAATTTTCTTTCGGGCCCATAGATAGATTACGCGATGAGCAAACAGAAACATAGATGAGGCAACGAAATGCGAACAAAAACCTTGCCCACTCTTTTCTCATTACATAGCGAACATCATTTCACAGGACCAATCCGAACGGTAAACTTCATCATCGCGGGGAAACCAACACCTAAGCCAGCGGTAACAGTGACACTTAACAACCAAGGGTAACTTGAACTCATCGAACGGTAACAGTAACACGATAGATAAGGTAGGATAACTTGGCCGAAGCCAGGGGAGGGCGGGCGACCCATCAGTTCCTCCAGTTGCCACCGGAGTCGCCGCGGCTGCCACCGCCATAGCCGCCGCCACCGTAGCCGCCCTCGCGGCGACCGCCGTAGCCGCCGCCGCCGCCGCCGCCGCCGTACCCGCCCTCGCGGCGACCGCCGTAGCCGCCGCCACCTCCTCCGTAGCCGCCGCCGCCGCCATACCCGCCCTCACGGCGCCCGCCGTAGCCGCCGCCACCGCCGCCGCCGCCGCGGGACTGGGCCTGGTTGACGGTGATGTTGCGGCCGTCGAGCTCCTTGCCGTTCATGGACTCGATGGCGTCGAGCATCGACTGCTCCGTGGCGAAGGTGACGAAGCCGAACCCACGGGACCTCCCCGTCTCCCGGTCGGTGATGACCTGCGACCACAACAGAAACCGCATCAGATATACTGTTTGATCCGAACAAACGCAGATCCGAACCTAGAGATGCCAGATCTAGCGAACCACGTCACGGATCTAGCCTCGACAGCACGAGAGAGCGCCCACCGAGCAGACTGACCTTGGAGTCAAGGATCTCGCCGTAGGAGGCGAAGGCCTTCTCGAGCGAGTCGTTGTCGGTGGCCCAGGCGAGGCCGCCGACGAAGCAGCGGTACTCCACGTCCGCCGCCGCCGCCATCTCCCCTCCACGAAACCCTAACGAACCCTAAACCGAGAACCGGGAACCTGGTAAGAGGGGGAGGAGAAGCCAACCCACCTCTGAGAGAGCACGGGGGGAGGGGTGCCCTACCCAGCGGCTTTATAGCGGGCGGCGCGCGACGGACGCCGTCGTGATCGGATCGAGCGGCGACCGGCCGAGGCGCGGTCCGAGGCTCCGAGCGCAGAGATAAGGATCCCGAGGTGGGCCCACCGGGAGCTTTCCCGAGGGCGAGATATTTTTGCGATGGCGTGAGGGCGTCCGCAGTGCTGCTGACGATTTCGACAGCTGACGTGTTGATTTACCAACCATGGTCCATCTGTCAGATTAGTAAAATACACCATGGCTGTGTTTAGATCCAAAGTTTTGAGGGGCGAAATGCACTGTAGCGCTGAAAAATATAGTGTAGCATTTTTTGTTTGTTTGTGGTAAATATTGTCCTACCATGACCTAACTAGGCTCAAAAGATTCGTCTCGCAAAGTACATCTAAACTGTGCAATTAATTTTTTATTTCATCTACATTTAGTACTACATGCATGTGCCGGCATTTTAATGTGATGTGAAATTTTCTTTTTGCATAGTGAAATTTGGAAGAAGTTTTTTTTGCATCTAAACACAGCCCATTTTATTTTTGCCATCTATTTTAGTTGGCTGCCGAAACGGAGAAGCAGAGGCTGGCTCGGTACGCGATGCGCTCTCTAGCTCCGCGCTAGCGACGAGCAAATCGCTAGCGTTTTGCTTTTTCTGCATTCTCTCCCATCAACGTAATGCGCAGTGTCTAGTCAGCTGACTATTTCCACATCGGGTGTGTTTAGATGGGCTGTGTTTAGAACCTTGAAATTTGTACTGTTCCGAACTTAAAAGCACTGCAGCACGTTTCGTTTGTTTGTGGTAAATATTATCCTATCATGGCTTAACTAGGCTCAAAAGATTCGTCTCGCAAAGTACATCTAAACTGTGCAATTATTTTTTTATTTCATCTACATTTAGTACTTCATACATATGCCGACATTTTGATGTGACGAGGAATCTTTTTTTTCATAGTGGAATTTGAGAAAACTTTTTGGGTTCTAAACACACCCATGGTTGAAAAAAACACTGTTCCGAACTGAAAAACACTGTAAAATCACTGTAGCACTTTTCGTTTGTTTGTGGTAAATATTGTTCTACTATAGCCTAACTAGGCTCAAAAGATTCGTCTCGCAAAGTACATCTAAACTGTGCAATTATTTTTTTATTTTATCTACATTTAGTATTCCATACATGTGCCGGCATTTTGATGTGACGGGGAATCTTCTTTTTGTATAGTAAATTTTGGGAGTAAATTGGGGTACTAAACAGGGCCATAGTTGGAGGCGCCCTGAGGGCACCTGCAGGCTGCAGCCGACAAGTGACAAGAATGATGCTGGATCGAACCGGGCCTGAAGGCTGGGGTCAGTCTCCTCATCTCCAAAATTTTTTAGGAAAATGTGGTTGACAAACTAGCCATGAAGAAAATCTCTTATTTCTGTATTTTGTAAATTGAAACTCTTACATATTTTTTATAAAAGTTCTACTAAATACGTTCCAAACAAAGCCTACAATGTAGATGTTATGGGTATTTATATACACGGTGTGATAACATCAGTCTGAAACTATACTAAGTTAGAGGGTTAGGCTCAAAAACCAAGAAATTTAATTCATGTTTGAAATATTGAAATAGATGCACATAATACATTATTTTGTAAATAATAGGCAATAGACAAACGATCTAGAAAACAAGGTCTATAATAGTTATCACATAGTCACATTAATTCCCTATCATTATTTGGTTTGATCATTAATTTAAAAATCATAATATATTATGCAACAATGTTTATTTTATGCGTATATATACACATTCAATACCACTCTATGTTTCAAACCCCCCTGAATTGCCTAACCTTCATGTACGTATACCAAAATGAATGCCTTATATCTTAATAGCAGAAGTTGTACCGGATGGTTAAAAAATTATAGAACCACGGACAGTATGACCTCCATTTTATGGTACACAGATATCGCAAAGTTATACATTTAAAAATACCATATTCCACCTTGTTATACCGTACGTTTTAATACATGCATATATAATATTGTTGATTTTTGCACATGGTGTTTGATCATTTCTCTTATTTATAAATTAGCTATAAATAACAAATATACAAGATTCAGTGAAGGATTTATTAATGTAAAGATAAATAATAGGGAAATAAGTGATATTTAGTCAAACAAAAAGGATAAGAAATAACCAAGAGTAAGCCAATTTTTTCACTTGCATTCTCAACCCATTCCTTATCGACGAGAGAATCTCGGATGAGAATACCTCGATAGCATGTTTGGCTGGAGGTATTTGTTTTTAATAGATTTGCTAGGCCACAAGTTAGAATCATTAGAATAGTTTTTAGATCATGCTTCTATCAAATTGATTTGTGCTTACATATTTAAAATAATTAATCCATGATTCTCATCTATGGGAAATGATGAAAGTTGCCACTTCTTTTAATTGTGAGTTGATTGTATTTAATTAAGCTAGCATACCTCTCAAATCGATGATATTTTATAGAGGTTAATGACTTTACTTAAGACCATCATACGTATTACTCTCATGTTTGAACTTATTAGTATGATAAATTGCTTGCATTTTGAAAATTTAAACTTCATTAGATCTACATATGTGAATTTGTTGCGATAGGTACACCCAATGACCCAATACAGCCTTAGGATTTTTACCTTAATTTTTACACACTTATCTTTTATACACTATAAAAGAGTGAGTTTTCTAAAAATCTTTTTTACCTACAAAGCCACAGGTATACCCCTCACGCTGATCCCACTGCGCAGTTTGGAAAAAGGTTGGAAAGGGGTGGAAAGGCCCAAAACCTATAGATGCAAAATGTTTCATCCACTTTCTCTCTTTATTTCTCACCTCATTTTATACCCATACCCACTTGTTAGTTCCTTTCTATTGATTGTAGTGAGAAAAAAATGACGCTAATCAATCAAGACTCTTTCCTTTTAATTTTATTTTTCTTTTTTTCTTTATATTGTCTACTTGATTATCTCACGACACATGCATGTTGCACGTACATCTATACTAGTGTTTCAAACGAGTTAGTTAAGATGATTTTTTTGTGGTCATTCCTTAGCATACCTTTCATTGCTAGCCCTATATCCACGGAAAACGACTTTTTCTACATTGGAAATGCCTAAACCTTACGGGATATCCACTAAAAAACATTTAGCATAGTTAAGATGATTTTTTTGTGGTCATTCCTTAGCATACATATCTCTAGAAGATTGGAGCTTACAAGTTTCAGTAGTAGCTTCATTATATTTCTATATCCATTGCTCATACTCGATAGCGAGTATCGTTAAAAGGCAACACTAAGATTCAGCTGCTAGACAATTTCTAAAAATCAAGCAAGAAACGGTTTTGGGATGCAAAAGAAAAATAAAATTAGAGAGAAAACGTCAAGGAAAAGAAAAGAAAAAATCTCCTCAAAATTGTTCAATGCTTCGAGACAATGCAAGGATTTTTCAAGACCAAGTACTTCAAGCCTTCATACTTCATCCTAATCATATGCAGGCTGATAACAGATATCATTTGTGCCTTTGGGATCATCGACCTGGCATTTGCACATGTATCGATAGATTGTGATCCTGGGTCGCATGGATAAATACATTTAGGCCCAGATCTAGTTTTTGGGCCCGTCGAAGATTTGAGACAGAGCCCAAGGATACAAAGCGAGCGGAGACTTGCCCAGGTGAAACTGAAGCATCGCTGTTTTGCTGGTACTGCGTGTAATAACATGCACGTGTAATATGTAGGTGCTGTGAAATAATTAGGTAGATAATAAAAATAATAAAATGAAAATAGAATTTAAAGAAAAGAGTTATGATTAGCGTCATCTTTCTCATTAAAACTAAGAGAAAAAAATTAATAAGTGGGTACGAGTATAAAATAAAATGAGAAATAAAGAGAAAAAGTAGATGAAACATTTTACATATATGGTTTTTGAATTTTTTCGTTTCTTTTCAATCTTTTCTAAATCGCACAGTGAGATCCGTGAAGGGTATACCTATGCTTTCGTACATGAAAAATATTTTTAGAAGACTCGCGCTCTTGCAGTGTAGAAAAGAGAAAAGAACTGGAGTGAGAAAATCACAAATCAGCGTCACTGCTCTGTGCTGTGTTCCTTCCTATGTTCGCTTCCGTGGAGGCTCCACCCCTCTGCCCGGCCGCTTTCCCTCCGGGATCATGGGGCTACTCAGCATCATCCGGAAGATCAAGCGCAAGGAGAAGGAGATGCGCATCCTCATGGTGTAGGTACCTCCTCCACCCTCCATTTTAATTCGATCCCATATGCGCCCGTTCCACACGGTTCTTAGTATCGTCCGGATCTGGTGCTCGCGCCGTGGATTTGCTCAATTGTTTGGCGTCTGCATTGATTCACGGTGGCTGATGCGATGTGGTGGTGCTGTGTGGGTTTGTCTCAGGGGCCTGGACAACTCGGGGAAGACGACCATCGTGCTTAAGATCAACGGGGAGGACACCAGCGTCATCAGTCCCACACTCGGATTCAATATCAAGACCGTCAAGAGTATGTTCCCCTTCCTTTATCTTCCTATTTTAGGCCAGTTTATTTGGAGTTGAGTTTTATGTTATGCCAAAAATCCCAAACGGAAGGCATTGCTTTACATACAAAGGTGATGTGTTGATTCAGTTGATATGGTCTAGTGCCATTAGTTGTTGGTTGCAATTTAGACCCTTGAGAAAATTTCACCTCGGTTATGATTATTTAGTGGATTCATTTATTTTTCTGCGTGTTCATCTGATACAATGTGGTAACAGTCATGCCATCGCATTTTTCTTGCCTTTAGCCCTCACATGTTATGACATCAGATAAGCAGTTCCAATGTTTTTATTTCATGTTTGTATAGATATTTGAAATAAAAGTTTCATAGTAGGCCATTATAGTCTAGTTATGCAGCCAAGTTCCATCAGTGACTCTTGGAAATGAGAACCTCTGGCATTTTTTACCACAGTTGAGATAACCAAATGGACTTGTTTACTAAGGAGTGACCAGTGAGAACTCACCCAACATTTTTTTTTTCTTGTTCTGCTGCTTAGATTGCTGTTAATTTCTTACAAGGTTCCAAATAACTTAGTATCCATCCACTATAGCTGTGTGACGCATACAGCTATGAGCCTATGAACCTATAAGCAGTGCTGCATATTTTGCATTCTTGCCTCTATGCTGGTACAAACACTACTTAGAACCACGATCTCTTAAGTATAATATGACAGTAGACCAATCTATAGAGTAAACTATGTGGTAAAAGGGTCTATTAAAGATGTGAGGGCAAAATTGAACATTCCTTCTCTGTAGTCAGTCATATGCTCTGCCATCAAAGACAAACAGTTTCGATGTTTTCTTCTCTGTTTGTAAAAATTTGAAATAAAAATTACACAGGCTAGCAAGTTTAGTTCAGCGGAAACATAGAGGCAAAGTTTCGAGCAACACGGATTGCAGCCCTGAGCCCCTGACTGATATTTTCCAAATGCCAGGATAGAAAATTTGGCGGTCATTCTTTTTCTTCCCATGCTGTACTGCAGGTGGGTGTGGGTGTGATTAATTATTAAATTTGTTAATCGTCTCAGATATTCTTTGAACATATGGGATGTTGGAGGACAGAAGACAATCCGGTCTTATTGGAGAAATTACTTTGAGCAGACTGACGGGCTAGTTTGGGTGGTTGATAGTTCAGACATATGGAGGCTTGACGATTGCCGTGCTGAACTCCACAATCTCTTGAAAGAAGAGGTATAGTATCACCAGACCTCTAAGCGATGGTGATGAACTGGATAGTCTGTTGTAATTCTATAAAATTTGCTGCGTGAAAACACTGTTGTCCCTCAATACCATGGGAAGATGACTGTGATATATGCTGTTAGGTATATTTGGTTTGAAATGGTCTACCCTTAATTGAATCATGCTCCTAGATTAGTATCATGGCCTGTTAGTGATAAGAGTTCTCTTGGTTAATGAACAGGGATAGGGATTTTTTTTTTCCATTGGCATCAGGCGCGCCTTGGCATCAAAGTTAATGCATCTATGCATAAAAAGTGCTATTGAGCTATTTGGGTCCCTTTGTTTTTTAGCTTCAAATGGTACTGAAATAGCATTCCAAACATTCAGGGTGATACCACTAAGGAGTACTATACCATATGTTTTGAACAGAGAGTATTCCAGTTGAATGGTCCTTGAAATATTAATTGTAACAGAGACTAGCTGGAGCTTCGTTGTTGGTTTTTGCAAATAAGCAAGACATACAGGGAGCTCTAAAACCAGATGAAATTGCTAAGGTAACCAAAGTTCAGTCCTACTTATGTATTAGTAGAAGCTTATGTTTATTGGCTGTCTCTTTTGTGCTTTTGTTACAACCTGCATACATCAATTGGATGCCATAGACTTGTTATGTTTAGCACTTTAGCTATATTGGTTGCACATTTACTGTCAGTGGCATCATTGTTATTATGTACCTCACTTCTACTGTCCTCATGTTTGGCAAGATTTTATTTACTGTCAGTGGCATCATTGAATTTAATTCCATCAGTTATGCTCTCAATTATGCATGCTCTGAAGCATCCAATTTCATTGTGCATTGTGATAGTGGAATCCACTTCTTTGTGACCTATTCTGTATTTTGTTCTCTCAAAAGTATGAATCCATAAACTAGATTTGGTTGACGGCATGTAGTTCTCTTCTCGAACATAGCTACCCGCATCATTTCCACTTGACTAGATGGAGATTGACATGCAGTTCTCAGACTGTATTGAAGCACTCATGAAAAAGAAGATTCTGTGTGCAAATTGGTGTAAAAGAAGCAGCTATAGTGTTATGAAAATTAGGATGGCTGCCTGACATTGAGAAAAGTGTCAACAATTCATATATAGCATAATAGGAGGAATAGTATCTTGGTACAAATAAGCAATAATTTTTTTGTTCTCCTTTTTGGCAAAGTTAACACAAAGGAAGTGGCGGCGTTATTCCAGCAAATATGCCGTTATTATCATCATAAGGAGCTGGTAAAGTTAGGAGCAGCCTGTAGCACTAGCACCAGCGATTAACTAAATGTCCTCTTGGTTTCATCCTCAGAACGGCATCATAGTTGGTGCGCCGTTTTAGTTCTACAGCTTGATCTTCTTTATGCGCACCAAATCAGTCTCGCGATTGGTTATTTACTGGGCATCATGCGCTGTTGTATGCACAGACAAGACAGTTTGTACAAACCAATTGCTTGTCAATCCTAGATTCCTATGTTAACGAAACCAGAAGCTTTGGGCTTTGGTTTCAGTCTTTGCCGTACCCGTACGCTGACTGAGTAGCTTGCCTTCCTTTCAGGTTCTGAATCTGGAAGTGGTGGACAGAATCACAGAAGCAGGCACTGGAAGATTGTGGGTTGCAGACACTGGGGAGGGGCTTCTCGACGGCTTCGATTGGTTGGTCCAGGATGTCGCTTCACGGATCTACGTCCTGGACTGATTTTTGTGTTATGCTGTGGGTCGTCAAAATTTTTGTAGGATCGAAATTATCCAGCCTATACATTTATGCAGAGCCTCTGGGGAAGGGCATCACTGAAACATGGGTCTGTTTCCCCTTTCATAATCCAAGGGAAACTAGAAGACTATATTGAGAAGTCAAAGAAAAATAGTTCTTGTGCACAAGCATCCCAAGCACTTTTAGCTTCATGCTCTTCATTATGTTCTTTTGGTGTTCAGTTATTCTTTTAATCATTAAAAGACATCGCTCTCTTTTGGCGTTCAGTTGTCTTTCGGTGTTGCTTTGATGCTTTGTCGTCGACCGCCAAGTAAGTTGTATACAACAATATTAATCACAGGGCACAGCACAACGATCTGCGAACAAAAACCTTGCTCACTCCTTTCTCATTTCATAGCGAACATCACTTAAGGGGACCAAATCGAACGGTAAACATCATCGCGGGGGACCAACACCTAAATCCAGCGGTAACAGTGACACTAAACAACCAGGGGTAACTCGGAACTCATCGAACGGTAACACGATAGATAAGATAGGATAACTTGGCCGAAGCCAGGGGAGGGCCGGGCGACCATCAGTTCCTCCAGTTGCCACCGGAGTCACCGCGGCTGCCACCGCCGTAACCACCGCCGCCACCGTAGCCGCCCTCGCGACGACCTCCGTAGCCGCCACCTCCACCGTAGCCGCCGCCGCCGCCGTAGCCGCCGCCGCCACCGTAGCCGCCCTCACGGCGACCGCCGTAGCCGCCGCCGCCACCGTAGCCGCCCTCACGTCGCCCGCCGTAGCCGCCGCCACCACCACCGCCGCTGCGGGACTGGGCCTGGTTGACGGTGATGTTGCGGCCGTCGAGCTCCTTGCCGTTCATGGACTCGATGGCCTCGAGCATCGACTGCTCGGTGGAGAAGGTGACGAAGCCGAAGCCGCGGGACCTCCCCGTCTCCCGGTCGGTGATGACCTGCGACAACAACAGAACCCACATCAGCTTTGCTGTTTGATTCGAACAAACGCAGATCCGAACGAGAAGATCTTAGATCTATCGAACCACGCAACGGATCTAGCCTCCACAGGCCGAGGAACAAAAGTAGTAATAACAAGCTGCCTGACCTTGGAGTCGAGGATCTCGCCGTAGGAGGCGAAGGCCTTCTCGAGCGAGTCGTTGTCGGTGGCCCAGGCGAGGCCGCCGACGAAGCAGCGGTATTCCACGTCCGCCGCCGCCATCTCCCCTCCACAAACCCTAACGAACCCTAAACCGAGAACCGGGAACCTGGTAAGAGGGGGAGGAGAAGCCAACCCACCTCAGAGAGAGCACGGGGTTGAACGGGTGCCCTACCCCGCGGCTTTATAGCGGGCGGCGCGCGACGGGCGCCGTCGTGATCGGATCGGGCGGCGACCGGCAAAGCCGCGGCCCGAGCGGAGGATAAGGATGCCGCGGTGGGGCCCACCGGGATCGTTCTCGAGGGCGAGATATTTTCCGATGCCGTGATGGGCCTGCAGCCGACAGGAATGCTGCTGGATCGAACCGGGCCTCGCGGCACGGGGGGGTGTTGGGCTCCGACTCGACGGACGCAAACCAACCACCCTATAGGCCCACGCGCTTGGATAGCTGCAAAAGTCCATTCTGGGTCCCTCGACTTGTAAGCCGAATTTGGGATTCATCCCTGAACTCGAAAACCGGGTATGGCGGATCCTTAAATTCGCGAAACCGGTCACTGCACATCCTCGGCCGAAACCGTTGGCTGTTTTAGCCTACGTCGACCGCTGGTCCGCCATGTCACTGTGCCGACGTACAATGGACCCACCTGTCAGTCAAGTGGGGAGTTATATCGGGCGGGGTGAGGGAGCCGTCGAACGCGGCCCCACGCGTCATCTCTTTCTTCCCCAACGCTCCCATGCGTTACTCCACCAGACCGGGTCGAGCACCTCGGTGGAGCTGAGCTCAAACTGGTCCGTATTGTACCCTCCGGCCACGTACACCCTCCCGTCGATGACGCCGTCGGCGAAGAATGACCGCGCGGCGAGCATCCGCGTGACGATGGCCCACCTGTCGATGCAGACGTCGTACTTGAGCACGAGGTGCAGCGGGCAGTGAGCTCGCCGCAGACAAGCAGCGCGCCCTGGTCCGGCACGGCGACGCAGTCGAAGCCGCGCGGGCAGGCGCGGTCCCGGCATGGCATGGCAGGGACGGCGTGCCACGCGAGCTGCGCCAGGTCTAGCACCTTCTAGTGGATCTTGCCCGTGCGGCGGCGGAAGGCAAGCGTGAAGAGCTAAGGCGACCGTAGGCCCAACGCCCGCCGCTGCGCCAAGAACCGGGGCCGGTCGGCGAGCAGGCGGCGCCAGCGGCGGCACATGAGGCGGCCCACGCCGTGCGCCGCCACGTGCAGGCGCAGCAGGCAGCTCAGCGCCGCGTCGTCGGGGAGGCCCGGGATGTGCGACGCGTCGTCGTCGTCCCACGGCGCCGGGGCGGGCGAGGGCGTGGGGGGGTGGCGGTAAGGCGAGGCGGAACTTGGGCGAGAGTGTCATCTGCGAGTCGCCGAGCCTGTGGACGGGGGAATGGTTGGAGGAGACCCGGAGGCGACGCATGCTCTGGAGCTCCACCGCCTCCAGCCGGAGATGTCGCCATGAGCCATGGTGGTGGATCCGGGCGTGGGAGAGAAGGAAGCGGCGGCGGCCATGCTGGTAGTCTGGTGGAGCAACGCATGGGAGCGTTGGGGAAGAAAGAGATGACACGTGGGGCCGCGTCCGACGGCTCCCTGACCCCGCCCGATATAACTCCCCACTCGATTGACAGGTGGGCCCATTCCACGTCGGCACAGTGACATGGCGGACCAGCGGTCCACGCAGACTAAAACAGCCGATGGTTTCGGCCGAGGATGCGCGGTGACCGGTTTCGCGAATTTGAGGACCCGCCGTACCCGATTTTCGAGTTCAGGGATGAATCCCAGATTCGGCTATAAGTCGAGGGACCTAGAATGGACTTTTTCCTACTATGGGTCCACGCGGCCCACGAAGGAAGATTAAATTTGAAATTGCTACTTGAAGACGGAGTAAGTTTGAGGTTCCTATTTCTATACGACTGTTTTTTTAAAGTGTCCATAAAAAGTAGTAAAAGAATATGTGGAAGTCTAAAGAAACGTTGCTTGTACGTAACCATGTGTAACAAAACTTTATGAAAAAACTCAAACAAAACTCATTTTTATTATTTTACATACTATGGTGGTACACAAATGGCACAAGTCATCCTTAAGAGGCTTTAGTGTAAAGATAAATCATAGGAAATAAATAGTATTTACTCAACAAGAAGGAAGAAGTGAAAAAAAAAGAGGAAATCATTTTTTCACTTGCATTCTAGAGCCATTGCTTATTGACGAGAGAATCTTACAAAAAGAGGAGTACTTGACCGATCTGAGCTGCTTGAGCATACGAGGTGATTATAAAACTTATACTTAGCAGGCTTGAAAAATGTCAAGTTTTCCAGGAGGTGCACCAGCGGAAGAGTGAAACAAAAATATAAATAATAAAGATCCCACCGAGATTTGAACTCAGGTTACTGGATTCAGAGTCCAATGTCGTGACCACTAGACCATGGGACCGTTCGTGGCCTTTCATCGAATTTTAATAATTTATTGTAAGAACCTCAAGGCTGACCGTTCTGGAAAATATCTTAGGCCAGGGGGGGGACCTGGGCCATGGCACCCCCCTTGGGTACGAATTGTTGGATCTGCACATTTGCTCAGTGATCATAGAAAAATATCTTAGGCCAAGGGGAGGCCATGGCCCAGGTCTAGGATGGTCGATGAGTGGCTCCGCCGCTGCCTACCATCCCATGCCTCATCGATTCGGAAAATGAGCACAACCTTCCTCTAACCATACCAGGAGCAATGTTAATAACATAGCTAACTCAACTAGAAGAGCAGGCCAAATCAGTATCCAGTATTCCATTGTCTAAAGAAGAGGAGCAGCATTCCACTTTAACAAATTAGCCAAATGTAGAGTGCATGGTACAACTAAGGTGTGGGTTCTTTGGCGGCCCAAGTTCGTATGTCATTGCTTCGTGTTCTGTGACTTTTCTACTAGTGTACCCAACCTGACCGTGCATTTGTTGGGGACAAGCATTTTTTTTACGTTATTACAGTTAGGCATTTTTTACTGGCACAATGACACAAAGCGCCTGTAGCTCAGTGGATAGAGCGTCTGTTTCCTAAGCAGAAGGTCGTAGGTTCGACCCCTACCTGGCGCGTTTCTTAGATACATTTTTCTTTTCAATGTTTTTTCCATTTCCTAGACACACTCTTAAAACACAAAATTCCATGTATTTTTTGAAACTCGCTCTTTCAAATACTAGAAATTTTTTTCTGCAATGTTTTTTTCACTTCCTAAACACAAAATTCCATGTATTTTTTGAAACTCGCTCTTTCAAATACTAGAAATTTTTCTCTGCAATGTTTTTTCACTTCCTAAACACAAAATTCCATGTATTTTTTGAAACTGGCTCTTTCAAATACTAGAAATTTTTCTCTGCAATGTTTTTTCACTTCCTAAACACAGAATTCCATGTATTTTTTGAAACTCGCTCTTTCAAATACTAGAAATTTTTCTCTGCAATGTTTTTTCACTTCCTAAACACAAAATTCCATGCATTTTTTGAAACTCGCTCTTTCAAATACTAGAACTTTGCTTTGTTTCAAGCTGTTATGAATGATGGCGAATCGCTCTTTCAAATACTAAAACTTTGCTTTGTTTCAAATTGTTATGAATGATGACGCGTTTTTTAGATACATTTTTCTTTTCAATTTTTTTTACTTCCTCAACACAAAATTCCATGTATTTTTTGAAACTCGCTCTTTCAAATACTACTAGAAACTTTTCTTTGCAATGTTTTTTTTCACTTACTAAACAAAAAAATTCCATGTATTTTTTGAAACTCGCTCTTTCAAATACTAGAACTTTGCTTTGTTTCAAGCTGTTATGAATGATGGCGAGACAGATGATGGTTGTCTCTTTTTTTCAGTCAAACTTTCCTGGTTTCTGTTGATTGAATCTAGAAAAATCTAGGGCCTAATATGTTGCTTGTATGGCCTGCCTCGTACTTGAGAAGCAGGTAAGATAGTATTTGGTTACTCGCATAAAAACACATTACCTTGTATATGAGATAAAAATAGATATATAATCAGCACTATAGAATTTATTACGGGCAAATCAATTACAACTTTAACTCATCTTATTTCTCTTATATTTTTAAAGCAATTTCATACAATTTAATATTTTGCTAATTATTTGCCGGGTAATTGCTTGCATCGAGCGAGCTTGGCCCAGGAGAAGCATCCCATGATTCTTGTTTGGAGCCAGGCTATGAAGTACCTTTTGCATCTGGTGGGTAGGGCCCAGCTAGCTATGTAGACAACCGAATAGACAGATGTTGCATTTTTTATTTGCCAATGAGTTCACCAGTCATGCATAAATCATCTTGTGAACCAATTAGCTTTACCTCTAAATAAGTTTATTTGGAAACTAAAAAACACCACTTAAAATTAAGACTTTCATGTGGCTCTGACAAAAAAGGTTAATTTTAACCAAAGGCAACCTTCTAAAATGCAACTGGAATGGCGATGCTAATTGTTGTTTCCGCAACAAGAAGGAAACCATCTATCGTATCTTTTTCCTGACAGCCACGTTGCAAACTTTATTTGGAGGATGGTTCAAATTACTTTTGGTTTACAATCACCAAGGGACATAGATAATTTACCACAAATTGGGTACAACAACCAGACTAAAGATCATGAAATCAAGTTTGGGTGGGGTGTCTGCAATTTATTGGTCTATTTGATTGAGTAGAAATGATGTGTTTTTCAATAGAGAGAGTATGTACACATGTAAATAATTTCTAGGATAACTTTGTAGACAGGAAGCTGGTCCATTATTCAAAATGAAAACACTCAGGCCGACTAGGGTTGGGCGTTCAGGTTACCAGGAAATTTCAAGGCGTGTGATCCGGATAATTATAATACCAGATTTCAAAACTTGCTTATGAATTTTTTTTCAAAAAAAAAATTGTTACCTGGAGTTTCGGGTACTCAATAATTTGAGTTGGGGTACCTGGTTTTCCCGATTCACACGAAGTTGGCGAGCATGGGCGGTAGGCTGACGAGGCATATGGATGAGGGAAGGGGACGAGACCTCGTAAACACGCTCATCGTCGATGGCCTGCAGGTGAACGGCTAGGGATGGCGATGCTGCAACCTGTAATTTAGCAGCATCCACGCCCAGCTGCCAAGCCCAAGCGTGCATGGATATGGCGACATGGCGATAGAGCAGAGAGGAGCGCGTCGTCGTGTTTATATATATATAGGACGAGTTTTATCTACATGCGCTTGTAGCTATCCTCATCTTCAGTAAACCAATAAGGGTATGTTCACATACTCATTTATCAGTTTGAGTATGTTCACGTACTTACTTTAAGATACCTCAAATGTCACCACCCGAAAAAATTACGAAACAGCCCCTGTTTTTAATATATTATGATAATACATTCGTATTAGTATATATAACGGGGTATGTCCATATACCTTAGGTATACTCACATACCTCATGTACATACCACCACGGATGGTCTAGTATCATTGCATACTCCGTGTACATACCTTCCGTTTAGCCAGATACACCCTCAATCATGAGACACATAGAAAAATTTCTTTCTACATGCGCATGTAGCTACACTCGCATATGTATCTTATGATTGAGGGCGTATCTGGTGAAACGAAAGGTATGTACACGGAGTATGCAATGATACTAGACCATCCGAGGTGGCATGTGCACGAGGTATGCGAGTATACCTGAGGTATGTAGACATACCCCGTTATATATACTAATATGAACATATTATCAAAATATAATAAAAACAAGGGCTGTTTTGTAATTTTTTCAGGTTGTGACATTTGAGGTATCTTAAAATAAGTATGTGAACATACTTATATATATATAGGAAGAGTTTTATCTACATGTGCATGTGGCTACACTCACCTTTAATAAACCAATAAGGGTATATTCGCATACTCATTTATCAGTTTGAGTATGTTCACATACTTATTTTAAGATACCTCAAATGTCACCATTCAAAAAAATTACAAAACAGCCCCTGTTTTTATTATATTTTGATAATACCTTCATATTAGTACATATAACGGGGTATGTCTACATACCTCAGGTATATTCGCATACCTTGTGCACATACCACCTCGGATGGTTTAGTATCATTTCATACTCCGTGTACATACCTTCCGTTTCACCAGATACGCCCTCAATCATGAGATACGTACGCGAGTGTAGCTACATGCGCATGTAGAAAGAAATTTTCATATATATATATATATATAAAAGAGTAGTTGCATCGTTTTGGGACACACCCTCCCAAAGATCATATAGCTTCGAAGCTACCACAATAGCAAGCTTTATTCGTAGCATTCATGGTGTTTCGGCACAATCGAGTACCAAAGGATAAACCTCGGAATTGCTGAAGTAACTTCAGGTTTTGAGACCTGGCACCCAAAAATCCTAAACTAAATTTTGGGTTTCGTGTGATCTAGGTCTGGGTTCGGAGAAATCGTTCAAGAGTGGGATTACAGGTTTTTGCCCACCCCTAAGGCCGACGATGAAGGTGGCGCACGCCATACTTTGGGGATTCTAGCGATGGAAGTATCCGAATGAATGCCAGTAGCCACCTATACGCTAGTTTGTTTGTTTAAAGTCTATGTTAAAAACATGTCGGCTTGTGTTAGCGACATTTGTTTCGGCGGTGTTTGAAACTCTATCGTTGAGTTGTTCTTTTTTTTCAAAAAAAAGTGAGTTTAATATTGTTCCCATAGGTAGTCCGATTTGGTCCAAAAATTCTCTCAACAGTCAGTAAGATTATGAAGGCGCAACATTGAGCTAGAGGCCTGCTACGTACGCCCAGCCTCTCGTCACTCCGACCTGCACCACAAAGCCGGGAAGGTCCGCAGGCCAAAACGACGACGCATCATCCTCTGCTCTCAAAACTACAGGCGGGATGGATCGATTCAGCCCATCACCCTAGTCCACATAAATGACCCTACTGGGCCCCTTTCTGGCCCACGAAGCCAGCACAGTCCATCGGATCAGAACCGATCCACCCGTCGGCGCCTCCGCGGCGGCGTCACCGCGCTGCGGGCTTGCTCCATTGGCGACGTGAGGAAAGTCCAAGAGGCGGAGCTCGTGACACCGCATACGGGCAGGAGCACGAGGTACAGACCGTCGTCATCTAGAAGGCCTTCGGAGGTTATTGGGAACTGGTACTACCGGTAGCTGGCGCCTGGCAGCGCGAACCAGCCGCCCCTTCCTGTGTGCCTCTGCACCCGCCCTGCCCCCGATACGGAGCCAGCCCCGCACGCCGCCCTACCCCTGAGACGCCGCCAGCCCTCATGCACTGCCCCTCGCCCCTGCGGCCTGCCCCTGCGCTGCCGCCGGCCCGTGCGAGCCGCCGCCGGCCTCTCGCTCGAATTTGTACGAAGTTATGTGATCCGCGCGTCTCCGACATCAAGCCTAGCGGCCGCGCCTCCCCACGTCAAGCCCGCTGCCCGTCAGCCGCACGTCACCAGCGTCGAGCCCCTAGTCGAGTGTACCCGTGTGGAGCCGGCAGCTTGTCGGCCTCACGTCACTGGCATCAAGGGCAGGCTCTGGCCATGCGTCTTCGACATCAAGCCCACCTTGTGCGTGTTCTCGCCGTGAAGCTCGCTGCTTTTGTTTGAATTCCGTTTCGGCTATACTACTCCCGCAGAATAAACTCAATTTTGCCATGTCAAACGCAGGTGTCGTCCGAATGCCATTCCTCGTTTGGGCTTCACTGTCATGTCATTATAAAACGCCATATCCACACGCAAAAGAGATTATTAGCTCATTGCCATCGGATACGTGTGGCTTCACAAAATTGCCACCTTCGTCGCGGGCTTCACAAAATTGCCACCTTCTTCGTTGCCAACTTGTTTTTCTTGCTACTTTTCCTCTTTTAATCAATCTCTTTTTTCCATTTCAAATACCAGGCATGGGAAATGACCACGCTACCCGCGGTCCCACATGTCATCCTTCTCCCTCATCTCCTTCACTCGCCTCCCCAGCCCGCCACGCCATCCCCCCTCCACATCTGCTGCCTGCTTGCTCGCGGTCACCGCCGGCTGCATCGCGGCGGGGCGCGGTCCATGGCGAGCGCGAGGTGGCCTCCTCACGCGTCGCCGCCGCCACGCCCGGCTGCGCATCCCTCTCCCCCTCCTCGCCATCTCGCGTGCCGCCACCACGTCTGGATCTGCGTCCCTCTCCCCTCTCCTCACCGTCCCGCGCACCGCCGCCACGGCCAGCTCCATGAGCTGACCTTCCTCGAGCCACTCCATGTATTTGGCATCGTCGTCCAGCTCGAAGATGCCGAGCACGGCGCCGACGGGTCACGGGGAGCACGTCGTGCACCCCCTCCCACACCCCACGGCGACGAGGGTGCCCCACTCGAGCTCCTGGCTGCCGGGAACATTCGGCTATGCGTGAGGCCAAAGGAAGAAGAGAAGGCTCCACGCGTGGGTGCGATAGGTGGAGCGAGGGTGCTGCTGCAGCTGGGGTGTGCCACCGGCGATGGGAACGAAGATAAGGGCTGCCGGCAGCAGACGCCAAAGGGAGGTCGTTCGCCGAGGAGAGCACTGGAGACGAGAGAGAGGACGCGTCCCCAAGCGAGCCAAGCGCTTGTGGTCAGCAACTCTAGAGATGGACAGGATGAAAGGATAAGGCCAGGTGCAGAATCATCTTTTTGCATGGCGGTAAATAGGAAAAGAAAATGTAAATGGATTAAAATGCATGGCGGTAAATGAGACCGTTCGGCTGAGCTACATGGACTGATTTCAGCTGGACTGATCTGATCTCCCCCTCGATTCCCCCGCTGCAAACTGCACTGTTAGCTGCCTTGTGACCGTTGGCTGGTTGTAGATTTTTCTATGGCTGAACAGCTGTGCATGCAGACGCAGCCACAACTGCAGCGAACAAGCTGAATGTACCAACGTTGTGGATGGTAATTTGACGAAATCAACGACAGCCATGGCAGTTCTGCGAAACCACTTCTCGCGGTGGCAAATAGCCAATAGGCTTCACGCAAAAATGCCATTTAGACGAAAAAGACTCAATTGCCCTTGCCTTCTTCCTCCCGCCGCCTCCTTCCTCTCCTCGAGAAATTTGGTTTTTTGGGACTCCAAAGAAGTGGCTTCGCCAAAATGGGACTCAGAACGTTGGTTTCGTTAAAATGGGACTCAAAACGTTGTGTTTTTTTGTTTCACTGCCATTTTCGCCTTTTTAATCATTTTGATTTTCTTTCTCATTTTCAACCCCTGGGATTTGACCCTTCTACCCCTGTCTCATTTACTCTTCATTCAGTTCGGTCTGTCCGGACAGCAAGTCGCCAGGAGGTCGACGACAGGGCGCCGCCGCCCCCATCCTCGCCGGCGGTCAGCCGGCTGGGCGCCGCCCTCTCCCTCCCCTCGCTGCTCCAGCCCGGCGCCGCCCTCTCCCTCCCCTCGCTGCTCCAGCTCGGCGCCGCCCTCTCCCACGCGCTGCTCCAGCCGGGCCCCCATCCGGCGTGGTGCTCGTCCGCCGTGGTGGCCCTGGTGCCGCGGCGAGCTCCCGTCTCCAGGTATCAAAGTCGTCTCTCCTCTTGGATATTGCACTGAACTTGGGTTGATTTTTGGTTGGCACATCGAAAACCTAAACCTTGCGACATCTCCGCAACCGGTCGCCGGAACCGCAACTGCTGGCTACCGGAATGGCTACCTTGCGACATCCTCGGGGGCGGCGCACAGCGCGATGGGGGCGGCACACAGCAGGATGGGGAGGGGGCGGCGCATAGCGGGATGGGGGCGGCGCGACGAGGGCGGCAGGCTGAGGGTGGCGACGGGCCTGGAGCAGCGCGAGGAGGGAGGAAGGATGGGGGCGGGCGGCGACGGCCTGGGCGGCGACGCGCCGGCCTGCCTCCGCCGCCGGGGAGAGAGCCGGGGAGAGAGCCGCCGGCGTCTCTCTGCTCTCTCGTCTAGGTCTGCGGCGTGGGAGGAGAGAGCGGATAAGGTAAAAGCCCCAGGGGTAGAAGCGTCCACAAAAAAGGGAGAGAAAATCAAAATGATTAAAATGGCAGTGAAACCAAGAACACAACGTTTTGAGTCCCATTTTTGCGAAGCCAACGTTCTGAGTCCCATTTTGGCGAAGCCACTTCTTTGGAGTCCCAAAAAACCAAATTTCTCCCTCTTCTCCCCGCCCGCGGCCGCTCCCTCTCCCGCCCGCCGCGGCCTCCACCTCCTCAACACCCCACGCCTCCCGGCCCTCCGCGCCTTCCTCCACCGTCCCGCTCCTCTCAACGCGCGGGAGCCGGCGAGGCCCGGCGCGCTGCTCGTCCTCGACGCGCTCAGGAGATCCGTGCTCGACTCCCTCGCAGCGTTCAAGCGGTCCGCACTCGCGCTCCTGCTGGCTGGCGCGCTGCTCGCCACGGCATCGGCGGGCGGGCCTCCGTCCTACAGGTATAGCGCACCGGCACCCAGGGGCGGGTACGCGGCCGCACCCTTCTACTCGCCCTCGCCCTTCGTATCCGTGGGCCCGGGCGTCAGTATTGGCTTCGGGGGATCGACGGCATATCGGCGGAGCGCGCGGCGGTGGAGCCGCTCCAGGTAGCGGCCGTCGGAGGGGAGGAGGCCGCAGGCGGCGGGCGAGAGGCTTCCAGGCGGTGGCACGCTGCGACGAGGCTTCCCGTGCGCAGCGGGTGGCGGCGGAGGGAGCGCAGCGAGGGGCATTTTTGGCAGAAAATGGTGGTAAAGTGGCCAAATAGCATTTTAGCGTGGGGGCGTGGTTTCATAATGGCATTCTAGCGAAGCCCAAATGCAGGATGGCATACGGGCGAAGCCCACGTTCGACGGTGGCAGCAAGGAGCAACCTCTTGCACATTAGATGCACCCTATGCAGTTTAATTCCTGAGATGCAAACAATAGGCTATTTGGCATGGCTGAGAATATAATTTTGACTTTTATTGCAGAATTCGAAGTGCAACCTGCTGCCTCGTTATAGAACTCCTGAAGTCTTGGACCTGAGTGATTAACATAGATTGGTATTCATTTCATAACTTATGGATGGAAGATTGGTGAGGCATGTACATTTGCTTCCCAGAACTCTTTCGTTTATACAACTGAATGCTATGTCCTCATTCTCTGCCGGACATGGGCGCCGACCCAAGAAGAAACTATATCACCGTGAATCTGGTCTTGACAAGGCCATGGACCTTCAAAAGAAGCCTGCTCTCCTCCTTCGTCTTCGTGACCTCATCTTGGCGCAAAAGACAGGTTTACTACTTGTACGCGACCTAGAAAAGGAGGTTGGCTTTGTCCAAAAATGGAACTTTCTTTCGCTTATCGAGCGCCACCCCAATGTCTTCCATGTCTCTGGTGGGAGTGCTTCCCGAGAGCCTATTGCTGTCACACTTACTGAGAAGGCTAGAAAGATATCCAGTGAAGAGGCTGAAGCACGCAAATTAATGGAGCCAATCTTGGTGAGAAATCTTAGGAAGTTACTGATGATGTCCATGGACTGCCAGATCCCCCTGGAGAAGATTGAGCTAATCCAGTCTGAACTGGGCTTACCTAAGAACTTCAAGAACAACTTGATTCCTAGGTACCCTGATTTTTTTTCAATCCGTGATGTGAAGGGATTGGACCATTTGTGTCTGGAGAATTGGGACTCTTCACTAGCAGTTACAGTGCGGGAAGAGAAATTGAATTTTGAGGGTTTTCAGATAGGCTGTAGAGGGATTCCTAAAGATGGAAATATCTTGGGTCCTTTTGCTTTCAAGTTGAAGTATCCAGCAGGATTTAGGCCAAACCGCAAGTACCTTGAGGAGGTTGTTAGGTGGCAGAAGATGCCATTTCCTTCACCTTATTTGAATGCTAGAAGAGTTGAGTCTGCAACACCACAAGCTCGAAAGCGAGCTGTTGCTGTTCTGCATGAGATTTTGAGCCTGACAATGGAGAGGCGATTGACATCTGATAAGCTAGATATATTTCACAATGAGTTCAGGCTTCCATGCAAGTTGCTTCTTTGTTTGGTGAAAAATCACGGCATCTTCTACATCACTAACAAAGGTGCAATAAGCACTGTCTTCCTGAAGGAAGCCTATGAAAACAGTGACCTTATCAATAAGTGTCCTTTATTGAAATTCCATGATCAGTTTGCATCTTTGATTGGCCGGCCATGCTCCAACTCAGACAGTCCACTGGCAGTATAATTGGAGTGTACATTTACTGGTCAAGAGACATAACTATGGTTGGTGCATCTGTTTAATTGAAATTCAGGTCAGCCCGTCCAAGCTCATTTAGACATTTACACATCATCACATGCCACTACAGTTTAAGTCCTTTGTACAATGGGTGTTCCTGCCAGCTCACTATCTGAAGAAATGAAGGAACTAGAGAATTGAAAAGACAAGTGCCCCGTTTCAAATGAGAAGCCTTCTGAGAAGTCTCATATTTCTTTCCCACCAGTGTAGGTTTGGATCCTAGGGAACGTTATGGTTGGCTTATAATTTTTCTAGGAAGGATTAGCTGATGCTATGCAGCTTACAACCCAAAACAGAGTTACATTCGTTACCCTTGTTGGTGTGGTGTGTGGGTGTGTTGTAAGGGCTCTTTACCTCTAGTTTCTTCTTAATATACGCATCCCCCTGCATGTTTGAGAAAAAAAACATTTGTAACCGTTCTTATTATTATAAGATTTAGTTTGCTTCTCTTGGTATTCTGATAAATAACTCAGTCAGATTTTCATTGATTTGAAACTGTATGATACTATCTTCTTATTCTTCTTGCAGAAGTGTACTTAATGTCATTCTACGTCTAAGAATGTGTCATACTAGTAGACAGCTATTGCTTAGTTGTGTGCTTTTAGTTGACTGGTAGTATCACTTTGCATCTACTTGGGGTACTTATCCCCCCCCCCCTCTTCTTAATATAATGATACACGGCTCTCCTGCGTGTTCGAGAAAAAAAACTATGTATCTACTTCCATAGATCGATTGAGCCTATAGCTAATGGTATTAACTCCGGCCAGTATTTTTTCTCAGTCTGTTCTTCTCATGATTATTTCTGCATCCACACACAGGTGGAAAGTTCCAAGAAAATGCTATGTATGTTGTCAGTAGCTGAAAATTTTCTTCCATTTAGAACATTGAATGGCCTGCTAGCTTCTGAATTTGTTCACGATGCCATGCTTTTATATATTCATGATGATATCTGCTTGTTTGTTGGATGTGAGCTTTGATGTATGTGTGGCGTTGGATGATCACAACACAAGAAAATGCTTGAATTTGTTCACGATCCCATTTTTTTTTTTCATTAGCAGGATCTGTTTACTGAATTGCAGCAGCGCATTCTTGTAGTTCTATGTTACTCAAGATGTGAACTTGATTGAAATTTGAAACATTGTTAGCATCCTCGTGTTGTGAGTTGTCTGCTTCCTTCCTGTTGCATTTAACAGAGTTTTTGTGCTTATGCTCACATGCGAAACATGCATTTGTCAAATATTTGGCAACCATCTGTGCCATTATTGTTGTTCCAAAAGACATATGTTAATGTCTTCCAATTTTCATTATGCGAAACATATGTTTTTGTTGTGCCATATTAACTCTCAACTGCCTATGCACAAGATGCATCGTGTGTCTGTGGCACATTGATGAGAAAAATAAAATAAGCATTCATTTTTCCTTGTCACTGATTTGCTGCGTTGATAACATTGTATTCAGATCATCCATGATTTATGGACCCTACAACTATGGACCAACATTCCAAGCAGTCAGCATGGAAGGTCCATTTGATTGCTGTGTGCTCCTGGATTATCATTGCATCTGACAGTAATGCGTGTCTGTACTACAACGATCATCTTTTATTGCCAGCCTACCGTGTGTTCCTGCATTCCTGGTGTTCTAATATTTTTGTACTAGATGTTCTGTATAGAATAAAATAAGTTAAAAATTTTAGTTGCCTCGTTTATTCTGATGTACACCCTCCGTTTCACAATACTTGTTCATTTAGCTTTCGGCACGGAGGTTAAGGAGTATAAATAGAAGTTATTCCCTCATTAAGTACATCACAATCCTTGATGTCTTGCATCCTTATTGCCTGGTGCATTGTCCTAGATTAGTAGGCTATGTGATTGAGTGTTGTGGCATCAATGATGAACGGTAAGGAGTAAAGGTTTAAGAATGCTTTGGAATGTGAGATGTACAGTTTTTTTGATAAAAGTATGAATAATAGACAAACAATTACTGTGAAACGGAGGGAGTAGATGCCAATAATGTGCTTCAACTGATTCATACATATCTATCTCAGACCTACTAAGATTTGCAGTGTGCTCACTCAATTTTGTCCTGCAGCATTTGCATACTATACAATCATCACATTTCATGTTGCAGATCGCCCCATTTCTGTTAACCAAGACTTTTGCACATTGGATTATTAGCCCCACTTCTTTGTGATGCACTTGTAAGCTGGACAGAGGGAACAAACAGTAGGGTCAACTATGATAAATGCTGGCCAATGAATTATCTTTTTTTCTTCTTCTCGAACATGCAGGAGAGCTTCATATCATATATTAAGATGGGTCAAAAGAGGACCTGTACAGGCCCACTGGCTAATGAATTATCATGTGGCCTTATATCCATCAGGAACAGGTATGCAACCATGTAACTGTTTCATGTTAATCTTTTAGAACTTTTTGTAGCAATGAATCATTCTATACAAGTTAACTAAATCATCATGGCTGTCTATGGAATCTAGCAAGTGTGCGCTTGACTATATCACTTCTCAGGTCATTTCATGGCAGGTATGTCATGCTAATGTTTATTTTTGGCGAAGGTTCTGCTTTGTTTCAGAATTGATTCACTCTGTAGCTGTCAAACAAAGTGACTTTCCAATTGAGTGCTCTGGCAAACTGATACCATCCTCTGAGAGCCTGAGGGTTACATAGTTTGTTTGCTGTTGAATAATGACCAATGAAATTGGGGGCACTCGGTGGTGTTGATCAGGGACTAGATTCTAAATGGAGGGAAAGGCTTTAGCAATGGCTATGCTATGCCAACTCCCCACAACAGGCTAATAATAGGCACAGGTTTGGATCCTTTTCATACCTTCTTCGCTATCTTGTGTATGTTTTGATTTCTTGGTACCGAAGTGGCTGTCCACAATGCACATGGAATGCCTTGGTGGGAGACGCATTACTGATGTTCTCAGACTTAACTGCAACGCTAAACCGAGCTTTCAGTGGGATCTGTTGGAATAATCAGATGAACATATGCCATGTGAAGATCAACCGACAATATTATGGGCGGTGTGGACACATTGAGGTGAAATCATGCCAACTGGCTGCTGCTTGGTGCTTGGTTGGCTACTTGATTATAACCCATGAAAGTGAGGAGCATATACGGGGTGCAGCGACTGGGACCAGATTCTGCAGACACCGAGAGGGCACCCATAATGATAGTGGTCATGAGCCTGGTCAGATGCACTAAAAGCTAGATTTGGATGGGAGTTAGTGGCTGATAGTTTAGGCAGGCTATCCTCAAGTCATACGAACAATGGATGGAGACTAGACGCCCTTTTCATGTCCTGCTTTTCCCCCTTCCTTCTGGTAAGCATTTATGCTTCCCTCTTCAGTAGCCTTTCTGTTTGCTGTTACTTCCACAACTTACATTGTGGACCTTGCATTGGCCTCACTTAAATTTGTTGGCTCTATTATTGGGCCACCAAGAGCACATACTTTTACTTTGCTCCTCCAGTCGCCGTCAGCCACTAGTGAGTGACCCATCTGGATTTCCAAGTTGATGCGTCTTCCTTGTACACCATTCTTTGCTCGCCTGTCACTGTCCTTGGGTAACATTACCCGTTCGATAAATAACTTTTGTGTGTGTCTGGGGCCTGCCTTTCGAAGTTGGTAACTTCCACAAAATCACAAGGGTTATCGCTGCTTGGGAACCAGCATGCCTGGTTGGTTTTGGTGTCCCTTTCCCTGGACCCTGCCTTGACTTTAGGAAGCTACCATTATCTTTACTTGCCCTCCACTTTGGTTCCCATACTTAACACCTGATTTAGACCTAAATCTAATTTTACGTCGCCAGTTAGGTGGGCTTCTGTCCCCTTGCAGCCTATTGCTCGAGCATCATTATCCTCTTGATTTTTGCTGGGCGTCTGTTAACTTTGTTGATGGCTCTTACTTTTTTCTGCTCTTGGATTACGTGATAGTTTCTCAAGCTTTAGATAAAGTTGATTGATCCGGCGAATCGCGTTGTTAAACGTCTCCTCGATGGTTGAATGTCACGATTAGGTTTGGCCAGCCCAGGCCACCCCTTGTGTTCCTGTCATTGCTCACCTAGTGTCTATCCATTTGGAGGAGAGCGCACCTCATTCAGGGCGTGCAACCATCTCCCTTTCGCTTGCTTGAGCGAGCAAATTGGCGCTTAGCGGGTAGAAGAGTCCTGATTTGAACATCACCGTCGCCATCCGCCCTCCCGGACAAGAATTTGGACTATATATGTCTCAGCGTCATCCTGTAGTCTGGTTTCTTCCGACTCCTCCAGCGGCAAGTCATTTTTATACTGCTTGTCTCGTCTGAAGAAAGTAATGTGTGCTTGATGTATCCACGGAGTAGGGGGTCCATCGTGGCGTAGCCTTGTGTGATTTGTTAGGTTCAGATTTCGCAATCTGAGCGTACAGCAGCGGGGCTGTCTGTCTGCCTGTACCTGATCCATTGGTGGTGTCTGCAAGTTTTCCTGATCTTTCTCTATCCCTGTCATGTTGACAAGTAAAGACACGGGCATGTTATTCTTCTAGTCCATTACTGAAGGAAAACGATTTTATTCCATGTCAATCAGGCCAGGCTGAGCATCTGGACAGGGAGATGAATCATTCCGCCCGCCTTAGGCTCTCCACCAAACCCACCGGGTCAGTCAATCCACTGAAGTAAGCTAGCATTTGTATAGCTTCTTATTAATGCACCGGGCTGCACAGTTTATACTCCTTTAATTTGCGGAGATTTTGCAGGGTCGCACTTGGTGGTGCCGGAGCAATCATGTTCCTATCTGATCGGTCGGGTTTAATCGGCGCTTCATCTGATCAACTAATAACAGGGTATAAAGATTGTGCCGGCTGCGGGTTATGGAATGCGGTCGACTTTATTCGTGGGCAAACAAAAAAGGAAGAAGACGAGCTAACTTTGGCAGGAAATAAGACCTACTGGGCTACCTTGCAAAAGAAAAATCAAAGCTGTAATGCGCCGGAGGTCAGGTTTTGTTAAAGGTAAGCAGGTGATGAGCTCTTTCGGTGTTTGGTACGGCCAGCTTGGTTGCCGAACAGCATGATGAAACGCCGCCCAATCTAATCGCCATTTGCCGGCCAACCCGTCTCTGTACAATACGTGCCCATCGATCATTTTTTTCTTGTAGCTGCCTGATGTGTGCATCATTCTCGGGTGAGAGGGCACATGCATATGCGTCCACGCCTCCACGGCAGTGACTTGTGCACAGGACAGGACGCTGCGACGGACGCATTGTGTCGTCGCTTGTGACCTGTATGATGGTGGAGGACCGCCGGCCGGTTCTGCTCTCGTACCTTTCCCGCCAGCAGAAGCGTACGCCGTGGCAGCCGTGTTTTGCTTTCGCGATGGACCTTTCGCTTCCTTCAGCGTCACTCATCGACTCATCGGCAGCAGTATTTTTTTTCTCTGTTTGTTTGTTCCCTTGTACAGTTGTATTCTCTGTTGAACTGCAATGAGAACCTTGCGCGGCCGATGAGTCACTATTCTACTATTATTTATTGTATTGCTTCTGGAAACCGATGAAGTTTCGTGTACAATTTTTTTGCCCCAGATTATAATCGGAGTAGTATTATTTGTTTCCGACAAACCTCCAATGGGAGTCTTCTCTAGAGCTTTCTGCGTGCTAATTGTGGCGTTTCTTTTCTCCCCACGGCCGGCCCGTCATTGTTGGTCACAGCAGCAATTACAGAGGCGATGGTGGCATGGGAGGCCGCGCGCATAAATCCAGGGAAAGGGACGCGTGTGCATAATTGCGCACAGCGCGCGCACACACGCACCTATGATCGAATCATGTGTCTACAACATGCATATAATAATAGACGCACAGCTCCTGGTGTCTGGTGTCTGTGACATCGCTGGTCCTCCATGACCCCGATCCCGATGCATATACATATATATACATATACACGCAGATTGATCCTGACGGCATCGTCCTGGCGCACCAAAGAAAACAACCGCACCATCGTCTTTCGGCAGCACCTGCAGCAGCGCTCCGCGCGACACGAGGCCGTGGGAGGGAACAGAACAGGGCCGGCCGTCGATTGGCATTTCACGTTCGCGACGAGAGCCGGCCGCGCGGGCCCGAGAGGAAAGGAAAGGAAACCGCGGCCATTTTCAGAGGCCAGCAGCGTTCAACTACCCTGCAGTCCTGCACTGCACTGCACAGCCTCCCAATAACCTAGTATGAAAGGAAGCAGAAAAAAAAAGTTTAATTTGCGCGCGCGCACACACACACACAGAGAAAGAGGATCATGCATGCATGGTTCCGACGAGGTTCTTGTCTATGATGACTCGTCCAAGACGATGGCCTGGACCACGTGTACGTCAGGAGGCGAGCTGTGGAAAAAATACAGTAGGGTACCTACTGCAACAACAACAACGCCTCATCGATCATGGAAATGGTCCATCCATCATCATCCAATCCGGGGGTGTGCTGATGGTGTTGGGTGGTGCTGGTGATCCGGTCTGCTGCGTGCGTGCGTGTTGTCACAGCGAGTGTTCCAATCCATCATGGGCGTGGAGATCCGAGCTAGAGGCGCAAGGCATATCGTACGCGTGTACGTGCACGCTGGGAGCGCCACCCGTGGTCGCCGTTGGGGGGGCGTCGGTGGACGGTGGGGGTTGATGGTAGACGCCGGCAGCAGCAGCAGCACCAGCGGCGTGTGCGTGCGTGGTGCGAGCGGCACTGCGGCTGCTGCTGCTGCTGCTGTGCGTGTGTGGCCTAGAAGCAATCGAAAAGGGTGCTGCTGTTTTGCCGCTGAAACTGTGATGAAAGAGGATGGCCGGCCGGCAACGCACTCGATCATGGGAAGTATGTAGTACGTACCCCCCCACTGACAGTGTAGACGACGACGGTACGGTACTGTTGCAGCGCGATATCATCACCCAACAATCCACACCTAATAATAAAACTAACTGGCCCCTCCGATCCGATCCTCTTTCTCGCGCTTGCAGAAGAGAAGTTGGATGTGGGAAGCAGCAGCGGTTATAGGTGGGTAGCAGCTAGATCTAGATCAGGGAGAAATATCTCTAGAGATGAAGTTGAGAGGTAGCCAGGAGGCGTGCTCGCACGGCCACACGTACGGCGTTGCCGTTGCACCGCACCGCCGGCCACCACCACATGACACAACGGCCATGCCATCTCGCGCGCACTCTGATCCGATCGGACCGATCCTGAAGGGCTAGGTAGTTGTTGCGCGCGCCATATCGCATGCATTGGGATCGACCCCCAGCTACTACCTCTACCTGAGATCACGTTCACGTCCCTCTCCCTCCTGTCCCCCCTGTTTGTTTTCATGGCGTTATCAGCACACGCACACGACACGATGGTGGTCGTGCAGTGCACAGCCGTAGCGTGACCACACCACACAACCCTACCGCACCGGGATTTGAATCTCATCAGGATCGATACAAATGCGCCGTCGATCGTCAGTTGGGCACGGCATCTCTATCTTTCTCTCGCGCCCGCACAGTGCCTCCGTCCCTGCCTGCCCGGTGCGGTGGACGATGATGATACCACTACCACACCACACCGTGCACGTCCGGTGGGCCTGGCCGGCGACGGCGACACGCGGCACGCAGCTCGATCGGCTAGCTGCGCCCCGGCCGGCCGTGCGTGACCAACTGACGGCAACGGTAGTATATGCTGGTACAGAGACGCGCGTACGACCTCCGCACAGTGCTGCGTGCTAGCTGTCGGCTGTTGCGCGGGTCACCTCCACCATCATCAGAATGGAGTATATGGCACGTACTAGTTGCGTCCATCCATGCCTGAGATGCCTGCATCCATCCTCAGCCTACACACTACACACGTACAGTAGACTAGTCTTGGAACGCCGCATCAGACACGCATATATCATATAGATCGATGATGCCGTGCAGTCAGTGCCGCCTGTCATCTACATACTAGGTCGATGTAGATGCACTAGAGTCCTCTTCCTCTCCTCCGGGGGGCACGAGGGGGACCCTAGACGATCCCTCTGCCACGCCACATCCCACATGCACGCACTTGCATTGTGTGGGAGAGAGCGGGCCGGATCGGCGGAGGAGGGCATCTCCGTCGACTGATGAACGGTGACAGCGAGGCCGGCTGACCGACGACCGGGACGAATTGAAAGGGAAACAAAAGAGCACGGCGATAATATAATGGTTGAGGAGCTAGCGAGGATCGATATGCAGATGATGGTCCAGCCACGCGCGCACGCACGGTGACTACTTTAGATTCTCACCGGACGTGCTTGTTTATTTTTATTGGGTTGGATTGTATTGTGTTGGATGGAGTTGGAGCCGTCATCATCATCATCTCTCCAAAGCTAGGGGAGGGGATCATACATCACTAGCTTAGCTTTGCTTTCAGAGATAGGCTAGGGTCGGTTTCTTTTTCGTGTTAAGTGTAATAAGCAACAAGTTGGGCTAGGGGTTATTACTAAGTTAGTTCCGTTTTATTAAGAGAATTGTAATTAAGGAGCCCATCGACACATCATGCATCATGCATGTACAGCAAGCTAAGATTTTGTTTTTTGAGTGTGATGGCAAATTGCCCGTGGATGGAGGGAGCACGCATGCATCAGGAGGATAAATAACCATATCAGGGGTTTCGGCTAGCTTTCTGTGTGATTCGGTTGGACGCTCTAGACTTTCATGTGAGGTGGTACGGTGGGATCGGGCGGGCGACCTCTAGCTATATAATTAAGCCGCTTTCTCGCTGTGTCAGATGTGATCTACTACGCACCTAGATTAGATGGGTGTTGAATGCACACTCTTTTATTTTGCAACATCTCTTTCTTTTGCAGTTTTCTCGGTGCGTTAAGCCTAGAGCGCCAACGTGGTTAGACTAGTCGATGGTACCACAATGATATATATATATAGCCACAAATTTTTTTTGCAAAAAAAAAAGGATTAAAAAAGTGAATGAGAATGACACCTACTACTATATATATCGCATTCACCTACATGTCTATCCATCCATCCATGAATCTGTCTTGGCGTGCAGGTTGGGCAGGAATAATTTTTTTCACCACCCGCCAGCCTTTCTAAAACTTCGCTCTCGGCCTCTTTCCGCTGGCTCCATTATATTCACCTCTCTCGATCCTTTTCACTATCATCACACCGGCCCAATTCTTGCCCTGTGGCAGAGGTTGAAAGCAGAAGCGATTCCATCGTCGCCATGAGGGCATGAGTGGACGCAATGCAATTCTTGCATCTGCTTTTCTTGTGTGTGGTCCAGCCGGCCAATATATAAGTGTACAAACATGCATGTCAATGTTTGTCGCCATGGGCCGCCGTACGGTGTTGATCGCTGCATCATCACCTGATGCTATCTGCCTGCTAATCTCTGAAAGTGGCGCCTTAGCTTAAAGCACAAGGCTGCTTTAACTTTTCTCAGGTTACTTCAGAGTCACAGGGCATTGGTTATTGATAAAGCCATATGCGTATGGCTACTAGCTAGTTAGTGTGGGGAGCAATGCTGGTTACTAGCCACCATCAAGGTGGATCCATGATATACAGCATAGGATATAAATGGTTAAGTGGTGTGGTGTCCATCCATGATCGATCTTGCATGCATTGATCTCACGAGAGGCAGCCAGCTCGATCAGCTCTCTTTCGATCATTTTGGCAGATTGCATGGTTTATATATATAAATTATGCTGCTGCTATATGGAACACGAGAATAATCCTTGGCTAGCTTTTAGTAGACCCCATGCATGATGCATACATGCACGTGCTTGGTAGGCTAGCTCAAAAGGCTAATAAGCATATATATGTGGCATGTCGACATGATATCAAATCTGTGCCATCTTTGTTGGATGGTGTTTCGGTCTGGCTTCCAAGGAGGAATAATTAGGTTCCATGTGTAGTGGTGCGTAGTCGTGTAGAGGCTATTTGCCTAGTACCAGTATGTATTAAAAAGGTCAAGTGGCACCATCCGTGGTGGACTATATATGCGACTGTTTGCAGGTATTAATTATTGGCTAGGAACAAAAGATATTTCCTTTGTTTCTTTCTTTCTTTTTGTAGATGAAATATTCCACCCATCATCAGCCTTTTGTTCTGTCGAATAATGTTCCACCTCTTTCGCTCACCCCGGCCCCTGCCTATTGAACTTCGGCCGGGCTGAATAATTAAAATGGTTCTTCCTTCCAAGTGCATTAGGTTTCAGATGTGACACAGCGTTTAAAGAATATAACCAAGCTTACGTTGCTAACATTAGGTGAATTTGCTTTGTCAAGATATATTACAATACAAACACGCTGTCCATAAAAAAATCTATATATATCATCAGTTGTATTAACTATACTTACCATGTCTAGTTCCAAAGAAAAAAAGAAAATATTCACTGTTTTCTCCAAGGAATAATCTTGATTAGTCTCGTAATAATAATGTGTATAAGCAAACATTCAATCTAAAACTTACTACTATAAGCATGACCGCTTTGAATACTCGCCTCTATTTTTTCTTTATTTGTCACATTTAGTTCAAAAATGAACTAGACGACAACAAATATTCGAAAACAGAGGTAGTAGTTTTTTTCATAAAAACTATTAAAAATTCTATGGCTGTTGGAAAAAAATAGGAGCCATCCATCAAAAGAGATCTAGCATTTTAAAAATAGGCAGTACCCTGGTACCAAATAGGAGAGTCCAGGGTACCATAAATGTTGAGACCGATACCTATATTTTTTATTTAATTAAAAAATAAAAAATAATGGTATGGTCTGGTAGCAGTGGTTACATTTCCAACCACCGTAAAAGCTCTCAAAAACTATGTATATCGATATATTTATATTTAAAGTTGTTAATGATTACCACTACTACAAGTGTTTATGTTAATTTCTATTATTGTAGTAGTGTGTATCTATCCTGTGAAAAAAAAAAGCAGGTACGGTCTACATTATTGGAGACATGTCAATGCCATGTAAACTAGGCTAGGGCGCATGCACGATTAGCATACATAAAACTACTGCAAGGGGATCAGCTTTAATTTGATGGCTTATTTATGTTTTCCAGTTTGGGGCCCTTTTTATTCTAACTCGATCTATCTATCTACATATATATTCTTGAGGTGAACAAGCATCAAATAAGCATTCTACTAGATAGCTAGATATATATGTTGGACTGTGGACGAGCTAGGACGGAGCCATATCCGCGCAAGCACACAGCAAGTTGGCTTTGCAGTTTGCACTGATCTGGAATCTGCACCTTTGCACGGGCCATCACCATGCATGAATTCATCATCCGCATCTCCGTCGTGCACTCCTCCCAAAACACACGTGACGTGAGTGAATTAAGCTTTAATTTGGAGGCGAGGACGAACAAATAATTAAAGCCCTCTGCCCGGGGCTGCTGTGGTGCACTTGCTTGTGTGTCTCCGATCCTCCCCTTTTGCCTGCCTTTTTTCCTCCGCTAGCTCCTCATCAGCTAGCCGGCCGCCTCAGCTAGCCTCTTTGCTTTGTTAGATAAATGGAGGAATCACCCTTTATTTACTCCTTTATTTGACCCGTGAAAGTTGAAGGGCGACACGACGACGGCCTTGCATTGTGGGCATATGTTGATGATGATGATGTCTGACGGTTAACCATATCTCGCTCGCCAATCGATCTCTTTAATTTGTGTGCGTGTGGTTGCGCGATTAAAAAGGGCGGCCTCTCACAAGAATCCGTGTGCTAGCTAATTAATATAAGCATGACAAATGTATGTAATTGGAGTGTGTCTGTCTCTCTTGTGAAAACGATTGAACCTAGAAGAGCCTTAAAGGTAGCCTAGCTAGAAAATGACACACGGTAGACGTTGATGTGGTGCGGCATGGCCATTATTAATTCGTGCGAATTTGCTTTTTTTTTTAACTATTACTGTCTCCGTTCACAAATGGATGAGATGTGGCTGACTGTTTCCCACAGCATCGATCATTCGTCTTATTCAAAAGATGTAGCCAAGTATATAAAAACACAACTCATCATATTCAACTATCTATCTTTAGTGATACAACAAATCACAACAAAATAAATAACAACTCGCTGAATTTTTTGAATAAAACAAATAATCGAATTTATAGGAAAAAAAAAGGTCAACCGCATCCTACGTCTCTGAATGGTGGGAGTAATTCACATACTTATATATTCTACCACGGCGTTATTTAAATCACAAAAATAGAAAAAAACTTTTCTTTTCTACAGTAGATTCTAACATCTAAAAATGCGATGTAGAGCGTTCCACGAAACAGTGTAATGCACCGTAAAAATTGCGAAGACGACGGAGATGGCGACGATAGATGCACAAACACAGGTGCGGGCGGCTCGGAGACGATGGTCCTCACAGACGGTACATGCGTGTGGGACTGGCTAGGATACATCACCAGGTCAGTGTATATAATTGACTGGACCGCATCGATCGATCACGTACAGCGGTACAGCAATGCATTGACGACGGTACGGTGCTGCTGCTGCCTGCTGCACCGTACCTTGACAGGTATGCACTCTGCTATGCTCCGATCCATCCATCCGTCGTCGTCGATGCACAGCTAGCTGCCGGCCGGTGAGGCGGTGAATAACAATGCTGGATCACGTGCAACTTGTGATCTGATACACGGATCGATGTGCAGCTACCTATTGCTATAGCTCTCTGACGGACGGCTCCGCATATCATCCTCATCATCCCGTTGGATTCAGTGACTAGCAGCAGCAGCAGCGACGGCACAGCAGCTCGCCCGCCATAGCTACCTTTTGGCGCTAGCCCCGATCCGTGACAAGGAAGGATACGACGACCTTGCATGAATGCGAGACGAGAGCAGCAGGGAAATTGAGAGCTAACGGCACTGACTCTGATGCATGGGAGCGAGGGAGAGGAGACGGTCCAAGACCGCCATCAAGAATTGAAGATGCAATTTGATTTGATTTGAGCCCCTATCTACTGCTGGCGCGGCGGCTAGAGCGGGATCGGAGGGAGTAGACGTTTACTTGCCAGCTGCCTTTGATTTGAGCAGTTTCTTCGATCCATCGTGTGTGTGTTTTCTTCGATGTTTAAGCACCACAATTTTTCTTTTTTTAAAAAAAGGAACTCCAAATTAAGCCAACTTAATTAGTCAGTAGCATCCAAGATCCAACACATCACTGAATTCCGATTGTACAGTATAATCTTGCTGACACTCGTTCCATGGTTAATGGTTTATATACGTATAAAAAATATACTCATCATCCCATCTAGAAGCAATAGTACAGTACTACTATTTATACCACATCTCATCTTCTAGCTAGATACGATCCGAGATAGTATAGTACAGTACTCTATCGGAACCGGGAATAATCGTCTACCTGCAGATGCCATCTTTCTATCCCGGCCAGTCAGTACGACCTCGGGCGGATCGGCCTATCCTTCTATCCCGGCCGAGTCCCGTCCCGTCCCGTTCCGTTCAATTCGTGGGCGACGGGCATCTCGCGTGTATGCACGTGGGGCAGCGCGAGGGCGCGCGCGACACGTATTTCTATCACGTCCGTCTCCTCGTGGGGGTGGCGAGGCCATCACACTCTGTCCCGTACTCCCGTGGCCACGGCGCGTGCCGTCTTTTCTTTTCCTGATTGATAATGAAGTCTAAAAAAAATGCTAACTACGATACACGAGACAAAATAAGTTTTAAAAATTTCCATAAAAACAAAAACCTAGTAACAGTAGCCATCTGAACTCTTCTGATTTCTAAAAAAAATATCCATCGTGCAATTATAATAGTTAAATTAAATTAAAAGAAACATCTAGAGTTTATATAGTATATAAATTATTTAACATGCCATTTGTTCACGAGGCATAACAAAGGCGAGGCAGGCTTGAAGCTCGGTCAGGGAAGCAGGAGAGAAGCCTTGGCGTGTTAGACGACATGGACGTACGTGCGGCGGCAGGCCGGCAGCCATGGCTCTAACCTCTAAGAGCACTCGTTGCCTGCTGGATTGGTTCCATGGCTATAGTAAAGTATTAAAATGGCATGGAATAAACTTGTAATGGCATGGTTCATGATAATAGATAGATGAGGTATAGTGGTATATCTTCAATCCGTGAAAGTTATAATGATATTAGATCCAATCAACGGAGTAGAAAAGGCTTCCGTTTTCGCAGCCGATCAATCGGAAAGGCTTGTTCTGCTGTTGTTGATGTTCAACGCGTTCCTATCTGGACGCCCCCAGATTCGTACGTGTCCACCCAAAGCAACCTGGCAATCCTGCTGGCTGCTGCCGTAACGAGAGGCGGCTGATTTGGCGCCACCATATTCTCCGCTCCATCAATCAATTCAATTCCTGCCGCAGATATGAGGTATTGTACAGTTGTAAATCCCAGCAAACCCACAGCAAATCGTGCCTCCATTATTCTTGGTTTCTACTCCAAACAAGCCGGGTTTTATTTCACGATCAACCACGTAATAAAGCAATTGCCTCCTACTAAAACACAGCAAATCCTTTTCAAACGCCGCCTCGGATTATTTGCCTTTTTTTTCGTTTATTTATACTACATGCGTTGCGTCGTTGCTTTCTCACTGACGGCCAACCCATAAATACGCGCGCTTCGTTCGTTCGTTCCAAGGAAAGGAAGGCCGCCTCCTTCCTCCTGTGTTGCCGCCTAGCCTCTCCTTCCTCGTCCCGAGGCTGGCTGGCTGGCTGGCTGGCTGGCTAGCCGCTGTGACGTCCGCACCCCCGCGTCGCCATCTCCACCACCGCATCCAGGGAGGCGTAGGCATCCACCACCATCGTCTCGGGCGACGGGCCCTCTGCTTCGCTCGTGGTGGACCATCGACTGCTCTCTCTGCTAGCTCATGTGCTCCCCCTAGGCCCTAGCTATATAAGACGCGGACGCGGACTCAGGCCTGCCTGGGAGGTCGAGGACAAGGAGATACTCCGGTCCGGCCTATCTGGTACTACTCTTTAAAGGAGAGAGACCCCGTCGTCGCTGCACACGCCGGCCGTGCCGTGCAGATCGATCGACATGGCCGTGGAGGCGCACCAACTACTCCACATAGGCGGCGGCGGAGGAGGAGCAGGAGGGCAGAAGCAACTGGCCCACGCGGGAGCGGCATGGGCCTGGCCGGGCGACGACGCGCCGCAGGGGAGGCGGCCGTGCTACGGTGGCAGGGAGGTCGCGGCGGCGGGGAGGCCCATCATGAGCCAGCAGCAGCAGCAGCAGCAGCAGCAGGGGTTCCAGTTCCAGCACTCGTCGTGCGTGGGCTTGGGCTCGTCCGCCCTGGCGCCGTCGGCCCCGCCGACGATGATGACCGCGGCCCAGCACTACGCGGCCGGGCAGCTCTGCGCGGCCGACGTCGCCTCGGAGAGCGGCGTCACGTTCGGAGGCGGAGGCGCGCGGCAGGAGGCGATGGAGATGGCGGCGATGGCGCCCGCCAGGAAGCGGAAGCGCGCCGAGCAGCAGGGCCAGGCTGCGCCGGTTCTGGGGGCCGGCGCGGCGGCCGACGTGGCCGCGCACTTCCAGCAGCACCTGCTCGACGTCGACCGCCTGGTCCTCCAACACGTAAGCTCCGTTCGTCTCTTTAGGCGTCCGCCGCCGGCGTCGGTTGTTTGAGCCGTGCGTCGTCGCTCCGACGACTCCGAGGCTGACGACGTGATTTGCGCTTTGTTGGCTATCTGCAGACCGCGAAGATGTGGGCGGAGCTCGCGGAGCAGCGGCGGCGGCACGCTCGGCAGGTCGTGGCCACCGTGGAGGCCGCGGCGGCCAAGCGGCTGCGCGCCAAGGACGACGAGATCCAGCGGATCGGCCGCCTCAACTGGGCGCTCGAGGAGCGGGTCAAGAGCCTCTACGTGGAGGCGCAGGTGTGGCGCGACCTCGCGCAGTCCAACGAGGCCGCGGCCAACGCGCTGCGCGGGGAGCTCAAGCAGACGCTCGACGCCCAGCAGGCGCGCTGCGGTGACGCCGCCGGCGCCGACGACGCCGAGTCCGCCTGCTGCGGCGACAACGGTGTCGTGGCGAGCGCCGCCGGAGCGGGAGCCGGAGAGGAGGACAGCAGGGAGGTCGTCGCGACGTCGACGCGCCGTGGGTGCACGATGTGCGGCGGCAGCGTGGTCGAGGCGCTGCTCCTGCCGTGCCGGCACCTGTGTCTGTGCACGGCGTGCGCGGGCGAGACGCGGGCGTGCCCGGCGTGCGGGTGCGCTAAGAATGGCAGCATCTGCGTCAACTTTTCGTGATCGTTGCGGAAAGAATAGCGCTAGGGTAGGTTTCGTTTTCTTTTCCCTTTTTTCTTCCCTCTCTGTTTTTTTTTTTTTTTTGGTTTTTGCTGAAGAAGATGATAAATGAGACGGTTTTAGTGATGTGGATATGAGAGGGATGAATCCTTGTAGCTTTTGCAACCTGTTGGATCTCTTTGATCAATCCACAACAAAGAATGGGGAACAGATCAGAAATATCCGTGCCATCGTTGCTTTAGTTATTTTCTGATTTGCATATTTGTTTCCATCGGCATGCATGTGTTTTATCGAAGAAAAAATTGTGCATACTCCAACCGTTTAAAATTAGAGATCATTTGACACCAACTGTTAACTATTCATCTTGTTTAGAAATTACTGTGATTTAGCTTCACATAGTATAATATACTTTTTGTGTTTTTACATATTTTTGAATAAAACAAGAGGTGAAATTTATTAGTGTCAACATTGTTAAATGAGTGATAAAAGAAGCCATCGTGTTTGTTGAGAGCATATAGAGATTGCTACTAGAAAAAATTAAACTATTAGATTTTACTCTATCCGTCTATATTAAATCTTATATCAAACATAGAATGATCTACCTCATTGATTGTTATGTTCAACCAATGTTCTAGATTAATCTAAGCATTTTGTGTCATGTACAACTAAATATAATAACTCTATCAGTCCACTTCACTAGCAGGAGGAAAGTTGTCATATGTCATGGGGTTTGGATACTCCCCATTGAGTAAAGCACGAGATCGTCACACATGTGGATTATAATTTGTTAGGTTTTGTGTTGTCCCCTTTGTTGTCATTAAATGGATTCCAAAAACGGTACATACTCCATAGCAACATTACTATATCTTTTTCCTCGAGAGCGTGAATCATATCCTTGCATTCAATCCAGGTCGATTATTAGCCCATCAACTATCATGTTTGTCTAATTTTGATCTCCAACTCCAAAATAGTCTAAATTAGACACCCTAAGTTTCAATACCATTTAATCTTGGCAACTAAGTCCACTTTGAGTGGAATTTTGTTCCCATCCATGCCATTGACATTACAATTTGATGGGAAAACCTTTTGCCATAAGTACAAATGGCGCATCTTCAAATGCAAAGTTTAGAATGATGGTCCCTTTTTTTTTTTTTTGCCATTGGAGATAGAAGGATTCCTAATCTTTTGCCAAATTTGCCTACTTGCAAGACATTAGGCTTGCCCTAAGCTCTAACTCACCACCACCCTCCTCCTCCTCCTCCCTCCTTGTGCCAAACATAAGTTACAACGACCAAGGTCGATAGATCCCTGCATGCATGCCAGACGGGCTGCGCGGTGCGTGCGCGCGAGACTAGGACACACGCATACGCATGGACTCTTTCTCGATCGGTCGCGTCCGCGCGCGCCACCGACGACGACAATGGCGGCCATGCACGCAGCGCTTCTGTTCGGTCGCTGCAGAGCCGCTGTTGGCGCATGCAGCACGCCCATGGGGATCGAGACGAAATGCTATTGCAGAGAGTTGAGGTGAGGTGAGCTAGCCGCCGCGCATGCACGCCCAGCGCGCCCCGCGCCTAGCCTGCCGACGCGCCGTGCCCCTGGCCGCCCGACGGCAGAGGCCGCGTGACGCCGTCACAGTATCACAGCCGTACAGCCGCGCCACGCCACGCCACATGCATGCATGCCTGATGCGTGCCCGGCCTGCCGCGCCGGGCCACTGCTATAGTACCTCGACCGATCGATCGATCTCCCTGTCGCCACACCAGGGTGACGATCTGGTCGGCCCGTCGCATGCATGCATGCAATGCGTCGCGCACGAAGACGCGTGATCTTGTGCACGCAGCAAGAGCCCACGCCGGCCGGCCGGCCAGCCGGCATCAGAGCTCGACCTAGCTAGTTACCTTCGTCGTCGTCCGTGCTAGGGGGCATAGTCGCACAGCGCAGTCTATGTATCTCAGACCATCTCCGTCTAGCAGTATACACATTCTTGCCTATCACTGTTCTAACCATCATTCTCTTTATCCACGTAACGCTACAATATCGTTTTGCACTATACAGGCAATCCATATATACGATCGGCCGGAGATAGTCTTATCCATGGATCACGTCTCGATCGTGGACACATCTTGATGTGTGCCCTCCTGGTGATCGACTGAGCTCTCATCCATGCATCGACGACTCCACGTACACGGCACACACTCCGTCAAGTGATTCTCCGCCGCTAGTGCGCTAGCGTACGTACGTCATAGAGTAGTAGGTAGCTTTTGGACAATGCATATATGCACTGATGATGCACCGGCGGCCCGCTGCACACACTACAGTACAGCTGGTCTGAATGAGACTCGCATCGCGTGCATACATAATAATCGATGCACCTGTGTGCTGCTGCACTAGCTACCTGTGTGCTCCTGCTCCTGTGGTACTGTCGTGTGTGAGTGCCTTCGTCGTCAAGACAAGATGTATACACACATGGAGATCATATCGATCAAAGGCCGGACGATACGGCACCCCAGCAGATTGGATCAGATCAGATCTCCCATCTGATCGATCACCTTTTTTTGCTGCTTCCTTTTGACTCTGATCCTGCACACAAGTGAGAGAGACGGTGTCCACTGTGCGTGGCCTACGACTCCTCCACTGCCAACTGCCAATCTGCCATCGTCATGGATCATCAATCAACTAGACAAAAAGCGAAAGCTGCCCACGCACCAAGATTTGTAGCTTTGCCCACGGGGGAATACTTCACGTGCACACGATCACACGACCAGATGTTTTCACTATTTTGCTCATAACTAACAGGTTGCGGATCCGTGTATGAACAGTACTCTACGACCCTATAGCATGCTGATTTTTGATAATTTTCAACCATTTTTGGTAGATTATTTTAAAGCGGTGCCCAGAAATCGAACGAGTTTGGTGGGCTTCAAATCACCAAGTGGTTCATGGGCTTTTCTCTTCTTAGCAGCACGGGCCGAAACCCAACCCAAGACGTGCGTGGACAGGCCCAACTCGACAACTCCCCGACATTTCCGTGCGCCGTACTTCGCCTCCCCATGTCTGCCCTCCAGCGCCAGGGTTCTTGCTAGGGTTCTTCTCCTGCGACCACTCCGCCCGCCGCCACCGCAGCGATGGCCACCGCCGGCGAGGATGACGCGGCGTGGGAGCGCGCCATCTCCGCCGCCACCAAGGCTACGTCCGCGCCCAAGACCCTCACCCTCGACGGAGCGGTGAAGTCCTCCACGGGCCGCCTCCCCTCCCCCGCCCTCCTCGAGCGCGTCGCCGCCTCCCTCGAGGAGCTCTCCGTTGCGGGGGCCCGCCTGTCGTCGCTCGCGGGCCTCCCGCGCCTCCCGGCCCTCCGCCGCCTCTCGCTCCCCGACAACCGCCTCTCCGGGGCCGCCGCCCTCGCCGCGGTCGCGGAGGCATGCGGCGCCACGCTGCGCCATCTCGATCTGGGGAACAACCGCTTCGCCGCGGTCGACGAACTCGACCCGCTGGCCAAGCTAGGGGTCGAGGCGCTCGACTTGTACCAGTGCCCCGTCACCAAGGTGAAGGGGTACAGGGAGAAAGTCTTCGCGCTGATCCCCAGCTTGAAGTATCTGGATGGCGTCGACGCCGAGGGCAACGAGCGGTTGGAGACGGATGACGAAGAGGACAATGAGGACGACGACGAGGAGGAAGGGGAGGATGGAGAAGAAGGGGAGGAGGGGGTGGAGGGAGAAGACGATGATGAAGAGGAAGGGGATGAAGAAGATGCGGAGGATGGGGAAGGGGATGAAGAAGATGAAGAAGTGAGTTTTTTTTTTTTAACTCTAAATCCTGTCTTGTGTATAAATCAATATTGGTATTATCGGTTTTTGACTCCATGCAACTAAATTTTTATAGTTGATATATACAGCAATGCAACTCAACCCTTAAATCTGACAAGTAATACCGTGAGAAATAGGTCAGAAAGCGCATTCTAATGAAGTTATGTGAGTTCTGAATTCTGATTGATGAATGATGGTTTTGGACACTGGATCTCACTTGTGAGTTGTTAGGTTTTGTGTCACCGGTCCAAAAACTACACCTACGGCACTATTTGGTTTGAGTTGCAGGTCCACATCATCCATCTATTCTGGTTAGCGTTAGTACTTAGTAGCAGGTCAACCTACAGGATCAGCCCCTCAAGCGAAAGTCTATTCTTGACTGCACCTAGCTGGACGGGGCCAATAGAGCTGGAAACCAAACATGCTGTTATTTGATATATTGCTTCTATTTGTGTAACTTTTTTCCTCTAGTTTTTAATCATTTTGTTTCTGGGCCAGTTTACACCTTGAAGTGCTGTCCATCAACTCATGTTATTTGCTACCCCATTTTTCAATCTTTGGTGGTGCTGAAGTCCTGCACTTTGAGATGAGTACTAGTTGGTGTCCAATATCGTGAGTACTTGTACCCGAAAGTACTAGAACCATGGGATTTATCAAGAATTCGTCGTACATCTGTTGGTTTTTTGGTGCATGGAAGAAATACTAGTGTGAGGTTATAACTTGTAAACTTCCGTCGAAAACCTTGAGTCGGGTGAAGATGCACTGTTCTAGCTGAAATGTTGTTATGTCAGTTACTAATTAGATGATCGTTAGATGTTATAAACTTAGAATGTATCGCTTGATGTGCTTTTGCCTAGTTCTTTTATTGTGGAACACTGCTGCTTGATTGTCTACATAGATGTTTTGTCTCTGAACCTGCTATTTTCATGCTAGTGTTTTGTACTGTTGCATTCAGTACCATCAAGGTTTGACATTTCTCTTTTATGTATCATCACAGATTTCTTTGTTCTTGTAATTCTTTAGTACTATTTTTTTAGTTTAGTTATGAAGAACACACAATTCTTGGTCTGTTTGTACATCATCAGTACCTTGATTTTGTTTTCTCCGTCTGGGTAGATAGCAGCAACTCCATCATGCTTGTTTGTTGTTCCTCAAAGATGGTAGTGTTGAATACGCCTGTTCAATCACGGTTCTAGCCGGGTTAAGGCCAAACACCAAACCAACCCAGCAGCAGCCCGGTTTCCTGGTTTGGCTCTAGCGGTTTCAACCAGTTCACACTGGCAGCACAGCAGCACGTGTTGTCTTCTGTGTCTTCTCCTTCGGTGTGTCCTCTGTCAGTCCTATTCCCCTTGCTTTCCCACGAACTAGCAGGACACAATGGAGAAAGCTCAAATCCTTCGGGCAGGAATCAATAGCAGCTTGAGCCTTGAGTACATATCTACTACCTCAGGCATCAAGCATCAGGTTCTACCGCCAGCCCATCCATCCCTGTTTTTCCATTGCGCAAGCTTCAATTTCCACTGTTTGGCATCGAATTCTGCGGCGACCAGTGATCTTCACTAACCTTCAATTCCATCAATGTGAGCTTACCCAAATCTGCTGGCACGGGCGGTCGTCCGTCGTCGATCTCACGGCTAACTTTAAACTTCTGTTTACACGTGCAATTAGCAGCTAATGAAAGTTCGACGAGCTCGTTTGGTGCTAAGAACCATTGGAGCCTGCTTGCACCTGAGAGAAATCCATACCCCTGCTCGCTGATGTCGCAGTTGGCAACGACTTTAACTGCTTGGCCGGTCCAAACCACGGTTTGGACTAATCCGATGCAAACCGCGGAATCAGATTGCAAAGGTTTGGTTTGCTGGGTTGAACGGGTAGCAGGGCTAGTGTTGAACTGTTGATGGTGTTGGCCTGAGCAGTTTAAAGTTGGTCCTTTTCCCTGTTGTATATATTCGAACTTTCAACCATCTGTGTCTCATGGTCCCAGATACAACATGTCATATATCATGTCTATACATATCATTCTTAGATTTTTCCTGCATCCTTTGGGATGGCCTAAAACAAATGAATTGAGCAACCCATTTGCAGACTGAAACTTGATTTTGCGGTGAAAACAATCCAGTCAGCCACATTGTGCAATAATTTACTGTACATTTCACCTGTCCACTGCTAAATGTGTGCACCTCTTATTTCAACAAAATTACCATTTTCAGGCTGAAGACGAAGAGGATGAAGCTGAGGATGACGAACCTGATGCAGATGCAGAAAACAAGGAGAACATTGAAAGCAAGGCAGGATCGTCACTGCCAAGCAAGAGGAAAAGAGATAACGACGAAGACACCAATGGAGACAAGTAAACGGTGAGGGAAGTAGTTTATGTTGAACTTTGGAAGCTTTCTTGCACTGATAATTCTTTGCATGTTTTCTGGGGTCTTATTTCCAGACTTAGTCTAGAGCACATTGTTAGGTGATTTCATTTCTGAATATCTTCTGGAAGTTATTTGACACTGAAAGCATGAGTAGTCTTGGACGCCCCCAGCATAATCGTTTTCTTCCGAGTAACTTCCTGATTGTACTGATCGAGATCACTGTTCACGTTATGCTGGTTCTGGTTTTGGAGGGTGCTGGACACCTGTTTCTGCTTGTATGTATGTATGTCAGTTCTGCATTCTTTGCCGGGCGGACCGTTTGGGTGAATGTTGATTCCAAATTCGAACTAGCAATGCTTTGTATTCTTGAACTACACCCATACTGATTCAATTCGTTGGTGTTACTAATGTAGTGCTTATTGACGCTCTCTTCCGTCCAGCTCTGCTTGTTTCTTGACAGGTAATATTCCTTGGGAGTTGGGACCTGCGTTCTTTACTGATTTTGTTAGGCTAAATTTGTTCACGTGATCGTACCTTGGGTATCATTGATCGTGACTAGTACTAGTACAGCATGGAAAGTTCAATGACGACACTACCGATAGGCAGGCGGAATCAACGTGGATGTTGACCTGTCACTTAAGAGTTCGGCTGGGGGGTGCTATCTGTTTCGCAAGGAAACGATCAAACAGCGACACCCACTGTTTGCAGTGGAGAAATTTCCCATCTCCAGCACGCGTAGTTTGTATTTTCAGTAACAAAATTCCTACTCGTACATGAGAAGTCCGATTCAAAACTCTCTTTGAATGCATGCATCTTGCCGTAAAGTGCGTGTCGTCTAGTGATTTAGTCTACATATCCTCCAAAGTCCAATAGATAAGCAGCAGCAACACCGGAAGGGCAAGAAGTAATAGTAGCTGTTCACCGAATGAAACTGCTTCTGGCAATAGGTGTCGACCAACCCCAACGGCCGCCGCGCAAGCTCCGCGTGCACCATGGCACCCATCCTTCTCCTCCTCCTACTGCTTCTCTTCTCCGGCCGCAGCCATGGTTTCAGCCTCATGAACTACTACTGCCCCAACGGTAGCTCCTATGCCGTCAACTCCACCTACCAGTCCAACGTCGTCGCTCTCCTGAGCTCCCTGTCAGCCCAGCTCCGCCGTAGGCTTCGCCACCGGCACGGTCGGCGCCGTCTCCGACCAGACGTGGGGCCTCGCTCTCTGCCGCGGCGACGTCAACGGCACCAGCTGCGCGTCCTGCCTCGCGCTCGCCCCCGGCCTCGCCTTTGCCAATCGTTCGTCCGGCGGCTGCAGGGGCGTCAAGGACGTGACCATCTACTACGACCGCTGCCTGCTGCGGTACTCGGACAAGGACTTCTTGGCCAGCCCGGGCGACCCCGCGGCGCATTTGATGTACAGCCCCAGCCTCACCGACAACGTCACCGACGACTCGGCCGGCCGCTTCGTGGTGCTCGCGGCCGACCTCGTCGGCGCGCTGTCCGCCTGGGCGGCGCAGAACTCGACGGCGAGGTACGCCGCCGGGGTGGTGACCTCCACGGAAGGTTTCACGACCACGGACTACGAGCTGGTGCACGTCATCTACGGGCTGGTGCAGTGCGCGCCGGACCTCGCGCCGGACGCGTGCCAGGGGTGCCTCGGCGGGCTCAAGGACACGATGCCGGACGTGTTCAACGGCACGGCCGGCGCGCAGATCAACGGGGTGTGGTGCAACCTGAGGTACGAGGTGTTCATCTTCTACGACAGTAGCCCTGTGGTGAATCTCGTGGCCGCGGCGACGACGCCGCCGCCGCCGCCGCCGGGTGCAGCAGCCCCCAACGACGGTACGGAGGCCACTACTGCACACTGCACTGCTCCTTCTTAAGTGTCGTCTGCTGTGATCCTGGAGCAACTAGAAAAACCAACTCGTCGAGTGTTTAATATCGCTTGTTGCATTATGTAACTGCAGCAAAGAGGACAAGGGGAGCAGGAAATGCAGCAACAGTGGTGGCCATTGTTCTCGGGGTCCTACTCTTCATCCTTGCGTCCACATTCATCATCTACGTCTGGAGAAACGCGCGAGTAAAACAATGTGCGATCTCTTCTCGTGGCCAAGTTCTGTATATATATTACTTATTCGATTTGTTTGTTAGTTTCATACATATACATATATAAAACTTGGAAGAACCGGGAAGGAGGGCGTAGAAAAAGGGTGCCATATATATCAAAAGAAAAGGAATCCGGGGGGAAATCCTAACTTTCATGGATATATATATGCAGGTGACGCGGAAGATGACGGTCCCCGTTCGCTCCTTTTCGACCTGGTTACATTGAGGAGGGCAACTGCAAATTTTGCACAAGAGAATAAGCTTGGACATGGCGGCTTTGGCGCAGTGTACAAGGTACCATTGCTGAGAGCCTGGGGACAATCTGAAACCAGTTATGTAGAACAGTAGGAGTACGTACAACAATACAACAAGGTAACACTCTGTGCCTGAGTGAGCTTCAGGGCCTGTTGCCTGATGGACGGCAAAGGCTTCAGGGCAAGGCCTGAAAGAGTTGAGGAATGAGCTGCTGCTGGTTGCCAAGCTTCGGCACAACAACCTCGCAAAGCTTCTCGGCGTTTGCTTGAAGGGACAGGAGAAGCTGCTTGTATACGAGTACCTTCCCAATCGAAGCCTGGACACATTCCTTTTTGGTAATAACTACTGTATATTAACGCCATTATTATCCTGTCATCCTGTTTAATGTCAATTGTGTCAAGTCACCAATGCACCCATGAGTGTTTCTTGTTTCAGTCCCTGAGAAGCGTCTGTTGTTAGACTGGGAGACAAGGTACCGCATACTCTATGGAACAGCACGAGGCCTGCTGTACCTGCATGAGGACTCACAGATCAGAATCATACACCGCGATCTCAAGGCCAGCAACATCCTGCTCGACGCCGAGATGAACCCAAAGATCTCCGATTTCGGGCTGGCGAGGCTCTTCATTGGCGACAAGACTACCACCATCACAAGCCAAGTTGTCGGAACGCTGTACTGAAACTGAAACTCACCGAGCACATCAGCTTACTTACTAGTGCTGCTCTGTCCTCTTCAACTCATCTTTAATATTCGCATGCTTGGCAGAGGGTACATGGCGCCAGAGTACGCGGTTCTTGGCCACCTGTCGGTGAAGCTAGACGTCTACAGCTTCGGAGTCCTGATCCTGGAGATCATCACTGGACGGAAAAACACTGACATGTTCGAATCAGCAGCAGCAGCAGCTGGAGAATCTACCATTCTGCTGAGCTATGTGAGTCGTCCTCCTCCTCGATTGTTCCTTCTGAGCTACATGACGTGAAATACTTGCACATTTGCAGTTGATCAAGTGATTACATCATGATCTTGCATTGCCAGGTGTGGGATCACTGGCTCAAGGGCACAGCACTGGAGACCGTGGATCCGTCCTTGGGCTGCCAGGCCCCGGAGAGCGAGGAGGTGATGCTCAAGTGCATCCACCTCGCGCTCCTCTGCGTGCAGGAGAACCCGGCGGACCGGCCGACAATGCTGGACGTCCTCGTCATGCTCCACGGCCAGTTGTCAGGCTTCCCGGCGCCGTCCAAGCCCGCTTTCGCTTTCAGCGCCTTCACGTACGGGGATCAGACGGGGAGCTCCGGCTCCGGCGAGCAGGGTAGTAATAATGTGTCTGCTGGTGCTGCTGCCTTCTCTTTGAACGGGGTGTCCGTATCATCAGAGTTCCAGCCTAGATAGATGGAACCATAGAAGACACACAGGCAGGCAGGCTCATCTACTCCTAGGTGAAATTATACGTACGTACGTGACCAAATTAGTGGTGTCGTTGAAGTCCTTAGTTGAGATGAGAATGAGACAGGATTAGTATAAGCAATAAGCTACCATTTCTAAAGAAGGAAAATAATGAGCTTGAGAAGGAGAATGTAAGAGAATTGGATGATTCAAATTTCAAAGTGTCAGCAAGTAGTGTTAATAAGCGGGCGGCACTTCCTGCCAGTTCAAGTAACTGTTGCTGATCATCAGGAGTAGCATCGTCTGCACGCATTATGGTAACCGCAGCAAACAGGACAAGGGGAGCAGGAAATACAGCACCAATAGTTGGCATCGTTCCCGGTGTCAGTGATCGTTGTCGTCCTTGTCCACGTTTACCGTCATCCTTCCGCAGAAAAGCTCAAGCCTCAAGTAAAGCAATGTGAGTTGTATCAGCACCGATGCGCTCTGGTTCCCCATTCGGCGAAACAACTAACTTCTGCACGTATCTGATTTTAAGGGTTAAATTCATAAAGATACAGCTAGCTGCACCTGACTACGTATAATATTCTAATTAAAGTAGGACAAATTTTGCGGAAAGGAAGCTTGGGCATAGGAGGCTTTGGTGCAGTACACTCGGTCCTATTCACCGACACCCGCAGTTCCGCCTCCGCTTGACAATTTCTGAATTAGTAAGACTCAACAATCTCATTTCATTTGCCCAACTGGTAACCTTGCTAACACCGGCCTGTGCTTTCTATGAGAGAGAGAGAGAGAGAGAGAGAGAGAGAGAGAGAGAGAGAGAAGCGCTTCAGAGCAAGGCCTGAAGCACTTGAAGAACGAGCTGCTAGTCCTGGTCGCTAAGCTTGGGCACAGTATCTCGCAAAGCTCTAGAGCATCTGCTTGGAGCAAGGAAGCTACTTGAGTACTTGTCCACGAGTATCTGCCCAAGGACGGTCCCTGGCTGCCATGAGACAAATTTACCATCACCACTGCAGCAGATCTGATCATGTGGAGCATTTTAACCAAAAAAAACTTAAGATTTCTCTCTCATGGAACGGTATTTGCTGCATTTTACGCTGTCGGGTTACATCGATGCACACAGAAAACACAATAAGACACAAAGCAAAACCAGTTGAAACAACAAAAGTAGGGGAAACAAACATGGTCTATTCCAAGTGGCATGTAAGAAACATCCTCCATGTAACCAGGAATGGGCATGTGCGGTTAAGAGTGCCAAGCATCAACTACAAACATAAATAAACTATCATACAGCCTGGAGATCTGCCTACCACCAGGAAAATATTACATCGTGAGGATATTACACCAATCAATCAACTGAGACTTTCCTTTTCCCCAATGACGCAGATTCTGTGATGCATTTCATCCACTATGATAAAAGTCCACCAGAGTTCAGATGTCACTTTGTGCCTAAATGGGCTAAGCTACTCCCTCCTACAAGCATGTGTCCTCCCTCCTGGGAGGTTCAGGAAGCAGCCACCATTCACCTGAACTTTGGCTTCTTGGGGGGCGGTGCTCCCTTGAAGCTGCTCCGCTCCGGTGCGCGCGACTTGCCGAAGGTCTTCGCCTTGCGGCGCCTCCTCTCCTCCTCGCTGTCCGACTCAGCACCGTGTTCCCGGTCTGCATTGCTTGCCTCGCGCTCCAGCTCCTCCCAGGTTTTGCCCTTCTCCTCCTCTGAGTCCTCATCCGACTCCTCATCATCATCATCAGATTCCACCAAGGACTCCCTATCAGAGTCGTCATCTTCTGACTCAGACTCCGGCTCAGCATCAGAAGGCTCATAACCCTGGTCTGACTCCTCTGTTTCCTCAGTTTCAGAATCGCTCGCCTCCATGTTCAGGAACTCCCAGCCACCGTCGTCGATAAACTTCTGAGGGTCATCAATGATAGTTTTCAGGATAGGACGCCAGTTCAAATTCAGCCTGCTCTCATAGTACTTGAGGTCAGTTGTGTCCAGCCACTCCTTTATCGCGTCGAGTGATGAAGAAGGGATGGAATCAATGCGGAGAACATCCTTCTTAAAATCCTTGAACACAATAGCCATGTCAAAGTTCTTCGTTCCAAATCCCACCCTCTCCAGGTTGACAATCTCTATCTCATTCAGGCTCACCACAAGGAAGGGGGTCTCAATCAGCTCAACCAAACAAGTAGAAGTTGGAATGATGAAAGCAGAAGCTTTATATGGGACACCATGAAACCCAAGCTCTCTAAGGGGGACGTCAAATTCCAGGTCAAGCCCCTTGAACTGTGGCTGTGACCAGTGGTCATTAACCTTGTTCACAAAGTTCTGAAAATCCATGTTTATTCTGTTCTTCCGATCCCTCTCACGCTGCTCTTCTTCAATCTCATCAGGATCAAGTGCCGTTCTCCTACTGCCACCAACGGTCTGTACAACATCCATCACCTCAACATAGAACTGGACATCCTTCGTTTTTTTGTTTCCAACCATGATATGATTGTGCAAATGGAAATGAAGCAGGGTAATCATTTCTTTCTCTGCAGGCTGGAAAAAGGCATGCTTTATATTCCCATACATAATGTCCACACGCTCATCAGACCTTGAAGTAGAATATCTGAAACCATTGAAATGTGCTTCAAGATTTCCTGTGAGCTTCCTCCCACGACCACCAAATGTAGGTCGTATCCATACGTCAGAAAGTCTCATCATCTTCATTCTGTTGTTCCCCATCTGAAGTTTCTCCTGAGTAACAAGGGTTGCCCTTTCAGCTCTCTCTGACTCCCTTGAAGCAACTTGCCTCCTCAATGTTTTGATCTGTTGAACAACTTCACTGCTATGCCGTGGGTCCTTTGAGCGGAATGTAATTTCTTTTAGATATATAGCACCTTGAGAATTCAGCTTGCTATCATTTGAGAATGGCATGCCAGGTACATTGAAGAAGATGCGGATAGTGCAGGTGCGGTTGTCCTGATGGCTTGTCACACTCTTGACAGTAGAAACATGGAAAGGAACCATGCTGCCATAAATAGGTAAGAGGACAGCTTCATTCTTCTGATCGACTTGTATCACCAACTCTCTTACGAATGGCACATCGTTAACATTCTTGTATGCAACAAGCTCATTTGAAGCCCTTGCGGGACCACGTCCCTCGCCAGAACCAGAATCAACGCCAGCAAGCCTCCTAGCAGTCTCTTCATTCTTTTGACGAGCAAGTTCAGCCTGGTGCTGTCTCCGAAGCTCTTCCTTGGACATCTCCTGGTTGTCTGACCTGAGAGTTGCCTTGGTTGGCACTACATCTACGGTCTTTGACACTATCTTCACTGCAGGGGTATCCTCCTCTTCTTCATTGAATGAATAAGCAACATCCTTAAAAGCCTTGGAGCAAGGCGCTGTTAAGATATCACGTCCTCTTTCACTGACTAAAACTGTATCAGCCAACAACAGAGAAAACAGCTTAGTTTTCTCGCTGGTGGTTTCTGCCTGGACATTATGCAAACCAAGGGAGACATTAAAAATCATTCCCGGTTTGATCCGACGATCATTCTTGGCATTCAGATATAAGCCAGATTCACGGAATTCGAGTCCCATTCCAGTTCCAGCTGACTTTGTTAAATTGGGAAGTAGTTCAGGGGCATCTCTCTCAATCACTGCCACCGCAGCCTGGTAAACTGCACTCATCTGATTGCCCGGTTTCAATGCTTCTATAGCAGCTTCATGAGCTTTCAGAAGGGTCTCATATGCTTTACTCTGCGTAGGGGTAGCATCTATCAGATAAGTCCGGGCAACATTTGAACAATAGCTACTGTATTTGGACCCAATCGCACAGATGATAACACTTGCTGAATCATAATACAGATAATCATCATTGCTAGAGGCACCAGGCTTGAGATCGAACTTCCCCCCACTTTGAAAAACTGGAGGATAGCATATATCAACGTTGTCAGGCTTCAACTTCACCTTGACCTTGAGAGGATCAAGAATGGCCTTCTCTGTGTCATCCATCAACGAGGAGTGTGTGACTTTGTTCTCCTCATCTATAACCTTCTCCAACTTTGGAACCACAAAATTTTTCAGAACAGATGAAGTTAAGTAGGCAGCCTTTTTCACACACGTGACCTCTGCAGTGTCCTTTACAGCAAAAAGCTCAGAGAAGCCATTTGTTACATCTGTAAGCCGTACACCTGACCCAGATAACTTTTCCACCCATGTTTCAAGAAGCTTACCCTCAGGTGCCTCTTTTGCAATGTGTCCAACAACCGGATTGTCTGATTTAGACAGATTACGAACAGCATGCACTATTTCATCCATCAAGTCAGCACCATTCCCATTCTTAGGTTTCACATGAAATACAATGTCAACTCCAACAGCCTCATTTGCAGCCTTCTTGAGGGTCCCAATAAGATTTGCTTTCTTCTGACTGCATAAAACATGTATTTGCTTGTGCGTGAAGGAAATTATCGTCTCTGGAAATTCATATCCAAGCAACCAGATGTTCAGAGCTGAGGATTTCAAATAACGAAGATCATCAGAAGGAGGTGGGGTAGCAATGACAATAGCATCAGAAGAACCCCAAAGATCAGACTTGTGTTCCTTCCAATGGTCATAGAATACCTTCAGCCGCTTACTGAAGTTCTCTGAATTGATTGTATAGGCTCCCAATCCCCCTTTGGCATTACCGTTATCAGCCATCTTTGTCAATAAGAAAACATTAACCTAGGCAACTGCAGCAAGACATTTGACACGAAGTTAGTAAACCATTTGAAGGAAAAAATTTACAAACAAAATGATAATTGTAAAGGCAAATAGTACGGAGCATTAGAAAGGATAGAAACTTGCAAGCAGCTTCAATTATTATGGTTTAGCTATCGTCAAAACGAACAATCATTGTCCCAGTAACACCAGAATAAAACAGACACTGGTCAAAAAGATGCTATCTTCAGAGAGTCCATAGTTACAATCACAATGGATATCATCTTCCATGATTCATTTGATTTTGGGTGGGTGGGTGGGTGGGGGTGGAGGGGGTTGGGGTCAGAATTCAACTCCTTACGGATTCACTTTGTATAAACAGGTCTTACAGAACCATAAATAAATATACATACTGCTGGCAGTGACAGGTAATGGGTCGCACCACTTGGATTTATAACTTCAATAAATGTTAACAGAAGGTCATAGTTTGGTGCATCTACTAAGCCATGGTGGCAAGTTTCCATAATCTGGTACCTGAGACACTGATATCGATCATGTCAGAGAACAATCACATATGTTTCTCAAAGACATATTCTACAAATCATGTTGCTGTGCTCGAGATATTTTGGACACATGTTGCTTGGAGTGTCACAATCACTTTCCAAAACATATAAAAGCATGTTAACAAAGTAACGTGTGCAATGGCTTTAACCTATTGAACCAGACATGTTCTATATTTTCTAGGTAAGCACTATATAAAAACGTGTTACTCCGCACGTGGGTGCATGACATCTGGAACAGCCATAACTCTTCAGTTTCTTTCCAAAGATTACTGTCACAAGAGGCACGTGGCTGAATCTGATGGACGCGCTCCTAGGGAATCCTAGAGAACATGCACACCCATGCACCAGAAAGACCGCTCCACTATTGACAAAGGCATCCTGCTCCAGAGTCTCGACGGATTGGCTACGGTGCCACGCTCATGAACCCCAGGCCCAGGGGCAAACCATCTTCAGGGCCATGGGGAATGAGCAAATTCTCACCAATCAGGTCCACAGTAGCTTGCCCAAACGGCCCTACGCCTCAACTCTAGCCTAGGGTTTCTCGAACGAACCTTATACCTACCGTACCATACAAGACATCCCCACGCGCATGAAGAGGGCGATAAGAGTTCACATTCCAGACGCAACAATTACCCCGCAACACGGCGAGCAAATCCGCGACGAACTGGGCGGATCGGGGGCGCCGTACGTGGGAGCTTGGCTCAGATTCGCGGGGTCAGGTCACGGAAAACAATCCACAGGAGCGAAATCGAAGGAATCGCACGAGAAGCAGAGGCTAGGGTTTCCTTACCCAACAGCGCGAGGAAGGGCGAGAGGCGCGTGCTCCCGGCCGTCGATGCAGGGCGCCTCCCGGGCGGAGAGAGGTGCCGGTAGACGGAGGTCGGAGGAAACACCCGCCTGCGGCGCGAGGGTCCGGGCGAGGCAGCGGGATGCGCCGGCTCGTCGGGGTTGGCCGCCGCCAACCGGGAGGGGAGCAGGAGAGGAGAGGGACGGAGTTTTGGTTAGGGCTTCGGGTGTGACGGGAAGAAGGAACCGCGCCTCCACCCTCTCTGCAAATAGCGGACTGAAGGAGCAAACCGCGGGGGCGGAAGGGTGGTGTGGCGTGCGGCGGCGTGGACAGTCGGAGAGGGGAAGGGAAGCCTCCGCCTCCTGCAAATCGCGAACGCAAAGAGGAACCGCGAGGGTGTGCTGCGGCGGCGGTGTGGACAGTCCGAGCGGCTGAGCCTCCAAGCGACATGGGCTGAGATTGGTTTTGTGGGCTGGGAAGCTATGTGGGCCGGGATATAACTCCTGCAATACCGATAAGTGGCTTTCCCTCAAAAAAAATAAAATAAGGCTTAAGGTTGATAAAAAAAAATGTGTTGCAACTAAATAGGTGAGGGTAGTAAATTAGGTAAAATTATAAAAATAATCAAACATGAAATATGGTTTAAGATAAAGTTAGAGAAAGAAACTTATGACAATGGATATTATATTGCCATGCCCATCCCACTGTAATCATACTACCAGAGCCTACAAAATGAGACCATAACTAATCATGTTTCAAAATAGCTCTATTTGCCCATTAAGTGTTTTATTTGCATTGTTTTACTCATAATGATTATATTAGTATTTGTCAAGACATATCCTTGTGGTGTACTTGAAATGAAATTAATGGAATTTTGTTTTTTAGCTAAGAGAAAGAAATAATCATTATGAGATCAGAGAAAGTAACTATCATTCTTTGAGCTAACATAGAGTAATTATCTGTCAAAGCTAACGTAAAGCGATTAACATTCCTTTTATACTAGTAATATGCACTTTTTTGCCCAAGGATGACCATTGAGAGCTTAGTCATGTCATCATGCTTCTGTTGTTTATATGGTGATGTGAGAATATGTAGTATTCACATTTCGATTTTATTATTGTTATAAGCACATTCAATGTATATATGTTTATGCTCTTTCTGTTGTTTTCCTATTAAGTAATTAAAAATGATAGCTTGTGCTTACAGGGAAGTGGTGGAAATGTAGTTCATCGGGGTAGAGGTGAAAATCTGCACTATTATAAGTTTTCGCAATACTGTTTTTCACCCAACGAAAACCTCTGTTGGAAAGTATTAGAAAGAGTTGAAAAAAGTTTAAAACTGATACAAGGAAAACGTTTTCATATTTTAATCTTTTATTTTTTCACATGGTTTTGTACCCATACCTACCAGGTAGTTTCTTTATCTTGTAATTAATTTTAAAGGAAAGACATCAATCACGCATCCTTCCTTTTAATTCCCCTCCCTTCATTTTTTTTTCTAAACTTCCTGATTGTTGGACCGGTCATCCTGTGCCAAAGTCGTCCTGTGTCGCATGCGTATGCTGCACGTACATCTAAACTAGTGTGAGAAAAGAGAGATATATGATGATGACATCGGATCTAATAAGGCTAAGTCCAGCAGGTGGGGTAAAAAGTCGAGTATAGTACAAAATGACACTGTAGCGACATTGTTTACAGAGAGAGGGATAGGTAGAACAGTGGATGGATGGGGGTTTTATCCCACCTGCTGGCGTCGGTCTAACTCTGTTGCTACCAACGCACAGTTCAGATAGTGGACCATACGGGGCTACAATATTCCACTGTGTTAACATGTTATTGCCGGAGAGCGCCCGCTTCAACGACCGCGGGCTCGCCCCCGTCAGGGCGAGCTGGAAGGGCCGGTGCGTCGACGACGGCGAGCGGTTCAACGCTAGCATGTGCAACAACAAGCTCGTGGGCGCCTGGACCTTCAACCCCGTCACACGCGCACGGAAGGATCGACGAGAAGCGAAGGCGTCCACGGTGGTGTGCAGTCCCCCAGGGACAGGGTCGGGCACGGCACCCACGTGGCGTCGACGGCCGCCGGCTCGGAGGTCCCCGGCGCCGGGTTCTACAAGTTCGCGAGCGGGACCGCGAAAGGCGTGGCTCCCAGGGCGAAGGTCGCTATGTACAAGATGGGCAGCAGCGCCGTGAGCATCGTCGCGGCGATCGACGCCGCGGTGAAAGACGGGTGTCGACGTCCTCTCCTTGTCCATCGGACTTGAAGACGATCCTAACGTCCCCGACCCCGACTTCTACCAAGATCCCATGGCCATCGCCTTGTTTGGCGCCGTGCGGGGACATCTTCGTCGCCTGCTCGGCCGGCAATTTCGGCCCGGACGAATCCACGCTGAGAAACGTGGCTCCGTGGATCATGACGGTCGGCGCCACCACCCTGGACCGGGTGTTCCCGGCGACCATGACGCTCGGGGACGGCCAGGTTCTGACCGGGCAGTCCCTCTACGCCCACACGGCCAACCACCTCCGCGAGATGCTCAAGCCGGACGTGATCGCGCGAGGCGCCAACATCCTGGCCGCCTGGCCCGACGAGTCTCGGCGCGCGAGCTTCAGCATCGAGTCGGGCACCTCCATGGCGTCCCCGCACATCGCCGGCGCCGCGGCGCTGCTGAAGCGCAGGCACCCCGACTGGACGCCGGCCATGATCCGGTCGGCGCTGATGACGACCGCGGCGACGCTCGACAGCCACGGCCGGCCCATCGCGGACAACGACTCCGCCGCCTACCCCGGCCGCGCCACGACGCCGGGCACGTCCGCCCGCAGCAGGCGGCCGACCCGGGCCTGGTCTACGACGCCGCGGCGCAGGACTACGTCGACTTGCTCTGCACGCTGAACTACACCGCCGCCCATCGCCGGCTGCGCGAGGACGCTCCCCGGCGGCCTCAACTACCCGTCGTTCGTCGCGGACCTGAGCGACGGCACCCGCGTCCGCGTGCTGACGCGCACCGTGACCAAGGTGTCGGAGGGCCCCGAGACGTACACCGTGGCGGCGCCGAGCCGGCTGGTGGAGGTGACCGTCACGCCGCAGACACTGGAGTTCGGCGGCGAGCGGTACGAGAAGAGGAGCTACACCGTCGTGTTTAGAAGCAAGAAGGCGCTCGGCGAGCGCGCACCGCAGGGCGGGGATGACGCGGACGCGGTTCGGGCAGATCGTGTGGGAGAACGAGGAGCATAGAGTGAGGAGCCCCGTCGTTGATCTTGAGCTGAAATCTGATGGTATGGCAAACGTGTTGGGTTTTGTACTGCAGATCTGTTCCGTTAAGCGAGGATTAAGTAATAAGTACCGTACTGGTCGAAAACAGAGTGGATGTCGCAGTAATATTCACTAGTTCATGAGAAAAAAAAAAAGGCCATGCTTTCAGATTCAGGGTGAAATGCAGAGCCAGAAACGGTAGCCGCAAACTCGCAATACGATGTTGCAGTCTAGCGTACCAGAATCACCGATCCCTTGTTACCATCATTACAGCTTTGCTATGCGACAGTTTGAAAGATTTAAGTTTAACACTTGCGAACTCCGATATTTCACTACATCACCGTTCCATAAGAGAAAGCTGATGTTGGTGAGGCTCACAGTGACAGCCTCACACATACACATTCTGCAGGGGGCTAAACCAGAGACGCAGTCTCCTAGTTAATTCATCATTTCAGATGGAAACCCACAAAACGCATGCAATTCTGCGGATTACAGGATTAACGAGTTCATAACAGCTGCTACTGCATTCAGCTACAGATGCAACTAAACTTCTAGACATGCTAATGGCACGACAGTGGCACTTAAACATCACGAGCTAATTGCACGACAGTGGAACTTAAACGTCACGAGCCTTCACGGCCAACAAAAGAGACACCACGGTTGCAAAGTCATCGACTCATCGGTCATCCTAATCTAGATAGATACGGAACGGCACCACCTCCGCATCGGAGTGAAGGAATCCTCAGACGCCAGTGGATCCGAACCCTCCCTCCCCGCGCACGGTGGCGTCGAGGTCCTCCACCTCCGCGACCTCCGGGGTGGCGATCACCTCGATGATCATCTGCGCGATCCTGTCGCCGGGCTTCACGGCGAAGTCCGCGTCAGAGTGGTTGAAGAGGATGACCCCGACGGGGCCGCGATAGTCCGCGTCGATCACGCCGGCGCCCACGTCGATGGAGTGCTTCAGCGCCAGCCCCGACCTCGGCGCTGCAGAAAAACGAACAGGCATTTCGTCAAACACCTGAGGCGCGAACGGCCGACCCCGAGAAACGAAACACAAAAGAAAGCACAGAGAGGGACGGTTCGGTCGCTTACCGATGCGCGCGTAGGTGCCCTCCGGGATGGCGATGCTGAGATCCGTCGGCACCAGCGCCTTGCCCCGCGCAGGAACAACCATCTCAGCCGCACTGGCAACAAACCAAATAACCATCAACAGATCCGCGCGGCATGAGGGGGTTTTGGAAGGTTAGAGATGGTGAGGGAGAAAGCGTGTACCTGGAGAGGTCGTAGCCGGCGGCGAGGGAGGAGCCGCGGGACGGAAGCACGGCGTTCTCGGAGAGCTTCTTGACCTTGAGCAAGGGAGAGATCTTGGGGATCTTCTGCGGAGGCTCGTGGACGGAGTCGGTGGCGGCGGCGCCGTTGGAAGCGGCCATGGCGGTTGTCGAGAGGCTTCCTGGGTGCAGACGGTGGAAGAAGTGGAGAAATCTGGGTGGAGTAGGGATTGAGGGGAGGAGGTGGCGGCGATGGCGGGGGCTAAATAGGAGAGAGGCGGAGGCGCGGGAACAGATGGCGCCAAACTTTCCCGCCATGTTTGCCCTGCCCGCCCGAAATTTTTTCTTGGGCCGTTTCGTTGGTCTCGGTCAGGCTCGGTCTCCCATGCGGTCGTGCTCGTGCCGCTCGTTTTAAATGCCACGGCCACGAGCACGAGGCAAGTTTTCTGCCGAGGCGGAGAGCAGTAGTTTCGTTAGAAAGGAACTCCACACGCGAGGCAACGTCAAATAGTGCAGTTTTCACATATGTATACATATTGTCAAATTGATTGCAAATACAGATTCTATTATCCTCAAACACACACATGAATCAGGTTGTTTAAATCCAAATGTATATTCAAATAACTAGCCATTATGGTTGAATAATGTGAATATCCAGCAGCGCTAGCTAATAATTTACTTGTAGATTATACACATTTTTTCTTGCTTAACATTGTCATTTGTATCAAGAATAGCTAAATCGTCGGGAAATGAATACACATCACTTTTGATATAACATAACTGGAGAAAAATCAATGAGAGGAAACACACGCCATTTACTGTTCGACTTGGTAAGAAAACAGCGTGCTAACCGAGCAACATAATGCGTGTCAGCTAATGTTTCTAATTTGGAAATGGGCAAGCAGATAAACTGGTTCCGGAATATACATGCTACTTCTCTTACTCAAAATTAAAGGTTGTACAGAGAAAGGCAGGCCACACGTTGCTGATACTCTGGTAATAACAGTATAAACAGTCACTAACTCAACAAGATACAGCAGAGCAGATGATATCGTGCTAAGTAATTGCTTTCCCCCACATTAAACATAGGGCATGGTACTTGGTACACAAGATTCTATACTAAAAAACAGCAAATTGATTCCCAGGAACAAGTCTGAGTCAGATCACCGATCACCATTCTTAAGGCGTGACTAGGAACATACAACACTGGGGAGATAAGTTGGCCTTCAGACTATTTTCCGGTGTCCACTGAAAGCCCATATCTGTAAATTTTCAACAAGAAGCAACTTAATATCAGAATATCTAAGTAAAATCCAAATCATACTTTATCTTGGATTGTTCTATATGGCAGCGAGATACTCAAAACTGTAGTTCTCAGAATTTGCAATAGAACATGTTATGACTGGAGAAAAGGAAGAGACACATCCTAGGTCTTAAGTGTACTGCTATTCCAACCCAACGAATATTCCTTTTCAATAACAAGAACTACCTCCCATTCATAAATGTATGATGCGGTTGACTTTTTTCTATAACTTCAATCCTTCTTCTTATTCAACTCGCCATACATTTGTGAACGCAATACTGTGCAGGACTCTCAGCCATCTAATAGCAGCTAAAGTTGGCAAAACACGGCACACTATATTCCCTTATATCTTAAAACAGAAGTGTTGACCTATGATACATGTGTCATAACATTAGGGGTTGGAAGTGATTGGTGAATGAAAGGTGCACAAAACTATCACAAGAAGCAAGGAGTCAAACCATAACAAAGAACATAAGATGATATAATAAGTATACCAAGTAGTATAACTAGTACAGCTCTAGTAGAACTGCTTGTGTCCAAGAAAAGCAACTGCGGAAGTAGTCAATGAAGACATTGTTTTTTCTTAAATTACCTTTAAATTTTTGTCCCAACTTCCTGTGCACAATGCACTCCCATCAGATGACATCCCAAGGCAGCTTATACGACCATCATGGGAATTTTGAAGGTTTCCCAAATTAAGTACCACCTGTAGAAAACCATATAAGAAATAACGAGAGGCAGATAAAAAATGGTGGGAGGAGGCCCACAAGCCTTCACAATAGCTTGAACTCAGATATGTTTTTATATGCAGGTATACAATTGCCCATTAACTTGGCCCAATTCAAAACCTATGTTCTTGACCTATAGAAGTAGCAGGCACTAGGAATGTTTTGATACTACAGTCTACAAGGAACCACAGCAGCATCCACTAAATATGTATGCATGGCCTGCATAGATTGATGCTGTGTGCACTAATAAGGAGGAACAGAAGCTAGGCTCCTTAATATTTGAGAGGTTCAGGGCCTAATGCAAACATCGAATCATGTCACCATGATAGTTGCTGACTCAAAAGGAAAACATAGTTCCTCATATTTCATTGTTTACCACTCTGGCTAATGTTCACTTGATAAATCATCCATCCAATCAAATTGGAATGCCTTTAGTGCTACTTTGTTAGCCTAACATTGCCAAACTCTGAATTTATGGTTCACAAAGTGTACCGTAATCAAATATTTTATATTTTTTAACAGAACGAAACCGGCTGTGGTGGAACAGTAAAGTATAGCAGTACTTAGACAACAGTTGATTTTTTTTTACATTTGTTTCTCTTTGTAATATATAATATGGATTTTATTTCATGGAAAATGGCCAAAATGCAAACCTCGGCAAGAAGCGTGTCCCACACATAACAGTCACCATTGGAGTACCCAGCAAAAAGTAGCCTTCCTGATATCGAAAACGCAATAGATGTAACAGTAGGCAGTTCATTATCATTTCTATCAGGCTCCCTACTGTACACCTGAAGTTGATGCCCCGTCCTCATGTCAAATAATCTGCATGTGCCATCATCTGAGCCAGTACCAAACCTATGGCCATCAGGGAAAAACTTCACACTGTTAACATCAGCTTCATGTCCATGATAGGTCCGAACAGCCCGACTAGCAATTCTGATATCCCACAGCCTCACAGTTGCATCGCATGAGCCAGAGACAAACATATTTGTATTTGATGAATTGATGGACACACTGAACCAAAAAATGGAAAGATCAGACAACTTGAAACCAAACCCCAGTACACAAGCAAATGCAAACTCTAAATTTCTATTACTTAACAAAGAAGCACTTTCAGCAGAAAACAGCGAAGCAGCAACATAACCTTGCTGCCATGAGTATTTGCTGCATAGACACAATGCATTTACCTCAAATGCATGTAGTAAGTGGTGCCTACTCGGGCAATTGTATCCAGAACAACTGATGTAATATCAGGAAGCAAAGAGTGTTAACTAAGCGCCTCCTCTGCTACCGCATGAAATTCTTGAGTACATGTTATTACTAATTACAGCCAGTTCTATAAAGTAAGCTTGCATTGTCCAAGTAGACAAATACAAACTGGCCATTTATTTAGGTAGCTAAAGGACTCTGGCATGATTCTTTCAACATAGTTTTGAGAAACTTTATTCAACTCCACATTGATCGCAATCAGCTCGCTAACAAAACTTTAAAAGTAATAGCAGTAATGTTGGTATCGTATATTGACATATTGGTAAAACTAGAAACCTAACGTGTACCAGCCGAAGTTGAAAACGTATAGTGAGAAGGTATCAACTAACTATGACGAGAGAACTTTGCAAAGTACGCACAGCAGCAAAATCTGCAGTCCTGGATTACCTTTGAACATCAGCTGTATGTCCTGATGGAAATTCACCTCCAAATATCGATATCCTCTGGCCGGTAGTAACATCCCACAGAACACATGTCTGATCACCTGAGCTTGTAATAAGTCGAGTTTCTTGATCTGGGACATATTGGCATGACGAAACATAGCCCTTGTGCCCAGTAAGAATTCTTGATACTGGCATGTTTCCATCTCTGTCTGCTTGCGAGTTAAGATTGAAAATAGAACACGCACTATCAAGACCACCACAGGCAACAGATTGGCCGTTGGGTGCAAAAGCACACGTCATCACCCATGGGCAGTGCAGCTTTATGGCATGTGTTTTCTGGCTTGTTAATGCATTCCATACAATTAGCCTTCCGTCTTGTGAGGCACTGACTATCCAATTCTTTTCAGGGGTCCAATCTAGAGAATATACCTGTGATGACTCATGAGTTAATATAAAACCATGAAACCATTTCATGTAAGCAATTTTGCAAAGTACTCCCTCCGTTCACAAAATGTATGATGTGGTTGACTTTATGTTCGCCTTATTAAAAAAATCATAACTTATCATTTATTTTGTTGTGGCTTGTTTTATCACTAAAGGTAGTTTTGAGTGTTTCTTGTACTTTTATATGTTTGAATATTTTTTTTAATAAGACTAATGATCAAAGTTTTGGGAAAAAGGTAAAACACACCATACATTTGAGAATGGAGGGGGTAGTACCCTAAGAAAGCATCTGAAGTGCTCAATTTCCAAAAACAACCACAAAACCCAAATCCAGTCATCAAAGAAGTCTTAATCCTGGTACAATTATTTCTGCGCAGACAGAATGCTGTCCCTTTTACAGGGATGACTTGACTTGACCCCTAGAAATGATCTTTAAATTTAAGTAAACATTGTCCCTCCCATAGAAAGTAACTCTAAAGTGATAGACCCACCAAAATACATAACTATTTACTCATATATCTAGCTACCAATTATCAAATAATATTTCAATGATGGGTTCCCATATATCTGGCTCCATGTAATGGCCATATAACTAAATCATCTCTGTCAGCGGTGGAGCCAAGTTAAGGCCATCCTGGGCTCCGGCCCCTCCATAGAAAGTAACTCTAGAGTCTAGACTGATAGATCCAAGAAAATACAGAACTATTTACTCATATTATCGAATAATATTTCAGTGATGGGTTCATCTGGCTCTGTGTAACATATACTAAATTATCTCTATCAGCGGTGGAGCCATGTTAGGGCCATCCTGGGCTCCGCAACCACCACCACCGCCATGGTTAGTTTTCAAAAGATTAAAAGAAAAGGTTTGCATGGCTCCATGCATGTCCCCACCTGTGCAAGTTTGCATGCCGCATGCCGTTCCATTCATGAACTGGCCCCCAATGAGCAGTACAGGTAGCATAAGTTCATGCACACAGTTTCCAGCCTTGCATCTCCTTGCCGTGATCCGTCTCTGTTGTACTGGCTGCAGGCCTACAGTAGCCGTGCTTGTATGATTTATGGTACCTTTGATCGTTTTCTTATCTATTGTTCCTTGTTCAATACATTTAGTTTTGCGTTACAAACCAATAAAATAACCAATGGATTGTCATTAGCTTGAAACTGTCCCCACTTGATTTGGTTCCACCACTGAAGTTTCAACCAATAACAAGATCATAGGTGAAGTAGGGGTTGTATAAAAGCAATAGTGAAATATGCAGCCCTATATGTTTTGTAACAAAAGGGAGCCTTTCCACGGACGAACCCTGGTTGTAACCAGTTCAACACTTACAGTGGCAATGGTGACAATGTTTGTATCATGCTTGGCCCAGCTTAACGAATATCCATTTGTATTAATGATTCTCCATTGGATAATAGATGGCTAGGCGCTAGACTGGACTTCTATTTTCCTCAGGGCTATGGAAGGAATGGATATGAAGTGTCCTCACTACTCCGCTAGTCATTCATATCTTCTTTTCCTCGGGGCTATGGAAGGAATGGATACGAAGTGTCCTCACTATTCATTAATATTTTATAATCTTAATATAGCAACTTACGGTTATCAAAATTAAAATCTGCACTTTGATTCGACATTAAGATGTGTTCTGTCAGACGCTAATATTATTTGACAAGGGGTGTGGTGGTTTATACCCATAATCAAGCTGTGCCTACGTACTGCATAGCACCCATAATTCTATTCACTTGGTAAGATTATTCTTGTCTATTAGAAGAATCCACATATTGAGGTACCTTTTCCAGTTATCAACAAATATTTACAAATCTTGATCCTTGAATCCTGTCATCACAGTTTCTTTCAATTCGATATGGACCACTTAACAATTATCATAATCCAAAATTGCAATCCAATTTAACCTAATCACACATTCTGTCAAAGTATTATCTAATTACAGATGCAATGCCAAGTCACTACAGTTCAGAACCAATTAATGGCTAAATACTGCAAAACACCCATAATTGTATAACTTCATAGGGTAAGTCTTGCTAACTGGATGAGTCTGCTGATACACTTCTTGCAGGATAACAGGACCAAGTTTTACAAACTCTGTCCTGTTAAATGCATGTGTCTTCAAGTTTAATTGCGCTCTTCCTAAATGGCATCATGATTTCAAGCGCATGAAACCAACCGTTCCCAAACCACAAGCTATCTTTGCTGCAATCAATAATAGTGTGTTGAGACTGTAGAGAGAAACTTCAATGGTCCTAATCCAAGATAGATTAGACGAAATCGTCAAAGGGTATCAAACGGAAGTTGAAGTCAGGCACGCCACCAGGAGGCACAAAGGGCACCCAGGTCAACAAGCATGCACCTTAAGAGTGGTGGCGATCATATTGACCAGTTTTACTCAAGGCAAACAACGTCGCAGGTAAGAATTACCACCACTAGTGACTCCAAATTTGACAAAAGAAAAAAAAAACTCACCCATCTGACATTTTCAATAGCATACTAGGAACGGAAACTAAAGCAAAACTGGCAAAAGCTGCGCCGAAGTGAAGGTGAGAGACCAAAGTCAACAACCTTTCCGCTATGGCCCTGCAGCGTGCGGCAGCAAACCAGATCCGTCGGGTTGAAGCTCACCGGCGCCCTCCCATGCGCCTTGGAGTACCTCGCCACTGCACCGCACAGCCGCGCGCGCACAGAGCAGTCAGCAAATGCCCGCGAATTCCGCAAACCCTCGAGAGGGTTCCCGAAGAGGACGAGCACGTGGGGGGAGAGGCCTCACCGTCGGTGTCGAGGAGCATCTCCCGGCGCTGCCGGAGCCGCTCGCGCAGGGAGTTGACAGACGCCGTCGCCGCGGCGTGCTTCTCCTTGAGCTCCGCCACGGACGCCATGGGGGTGCGGGTGCCGCACGCTAGCCTCGCGTTGAGGCCGCCGCCTCGGAATTCGAGTGCACGCGGGTGGGGATCTACGTGGATCCGCGCATGGAGCAGAGATTCCAGTGTCTGCGGGTATGGTACGGAGCTCCCAAGTGGGAAGAGGATGAGGCGGCGGACGTGGGATAGGAGGAGAAAGGGGGCGGCGGCGGCGGTGGCGGTCGACGACGGGAAACTGACAAAGTGGGACGGGACGGGTGGGGAGAGGGAGCGGTTGGGATGTGAGTTGTTGGGGACGCGTTGCCGCGTTGGGTTTTGGAAGAGGGGCGCAGCGAGCCCATGACATGTGGGGCCCGGCTGACTTGGAGATGATTTAGGAGAGCCCGCTGACACAGCAGTGACCGTTGAGATTGTGGCAGGTTAAAAATTATGGGCAATTTATATGGCCAGTGGCCACCCAAACGAATGGGTAAACCGCACATTTCCGTTTAACAGAGCGTAGATGTACATACAACATACACGTGTTGTAAGATAATCAAGCAAACAATAGGAAGGAAAAAATAAAAATAAAATTAAAAGAGTTCTGATTTATTAGCGTCGTTCCTTTCTCTTTAAAACCAAGAGAAAAAAAATAAAAGGTGGGTATGGGTATAAAATAAGGTGAGAAATAAAAAGAAAAAGTGGATGAAACATTTTGCATCTATGAGTTTTGGGTCTTTCCACCTCTTTCTAACCTTTTTCAAACTGCGCAGTGGGGTCAGCGTGAGGGTATACCTATGTTTTTAGGTAAAAAAGATTTTTAAAAAACTCTCTCTTTTGCGGTGTAGAAATAGAAATAAAAAAAGGTTCACCCGTTGTTTTTAGATGATTGCCATTGATATTCAACTCTTTTTTTACCGTTGATGTGCTCCATTATGTTTATTGATGATTCAAAAAAAAAAGCTAAGGCGGTTTACCTATAACATCTCTTTAATGATTTTTTTCAACTAATTGAATTTAGCCATTTTTTAATTGACAATGGGTTACATATACTGCTTAGCGTCGATGAGAGTCTTTATCGCATCGAGACATCCCCTTCTCAATATAATTCCTTCACATGGACCTCTAGACGATTTCTTTTCTATGTCATATTTGTATTCAAAATGTGTATTTTATTATATCATGCCCTTTATCCAAAAGAGCATCGTATTATTGATGTGTTTTATATCAGAGTTTTGTTTACCTATGTATCTGCCCGTGGATGTATTCACGGATTAAGAAGGGGATCCATGCTCACCAACATGTTCTCAACGTTGCTTGGTAGCAGCGGAAGATGTACCTCGTAGCTAGGGACGGTTCCTCCGGCGCTATCACCGCCAAGTGGAGCCGTGCCCATATGTCAGTGGCAGGAGCAATGTTAGAGGACCCCAATCGTGAGAGCTGCACGTAGTGCAGATGGCAAAGACGCCGGCGTGCGTTTGAGGCCACCCGCGTTTGATTCTCGAATCGAATTAGGTGTTTCGCCCGGGACCATTGGTTTCCAATTAAACTTCGCAGGTTGAAGCCTCTCGCGTATGGAGCCATAAATAGATCGTGACGTGTCCGTCGCCTTCGGAGATGACTCTAGTGATATCTCAAAGGATATGGTCTTCTAGTCTATGCGTAGTTGATATTACAGCTATGCTCAGATGAGAGGCATAAAAAAATCCCAATCATGTAGCTACCAGAGATCTCACCGTGGATAAATGCCATCACTGAAGAACTGATAGAGAAGAACCAGGGGGGTGCGCTGCCTGATGCAACCACGGCCGGTGACCGGTGTAGGTGAATTGTTAGCTTTTTTTTTATCGAACTAAGCTTGTATGGCGCGCTAGTTAAGCTTCGCCCTGACCGAATGGTCCGTTACAAAACTGGGCGCGTTGAGAACGACGTTGGATGATGGTGGCAGGCCGGCGGTCATGTAGGCGACGGCCGACAGGCGCCAGCCGCCATGTGGTCGAGGAAAACCGACAAAAGGATGGGCGCTGGCCGGATGGATCGGGCAGGTGTCGCAGGTCCACCCCCACCAACCGTTATCCCGCGAGCGAATTCCAGCCGCATCACCGGTCGACGCTTTTCCGTTAATTAACGCTGACAGAGCACGTTGGCAGAAACCTTCTTTCCCGTTCGGACCATCGTGTCACACAGTATGATATACTAGCGCCTTTCCGTTCTGTAAAAAGATCCAGCTGCTTGGATGCTGACTGAAGGAAATGCCTTTTTTTTAGCAAGTACATGCATGATGAATACATACACGAAGCTTACGGTGATAATGACGACATCTGGCAGCAGTTCTTTACACGAAGTCACAGCCCAGAGGCTGCCCAGAGGCAGACAGCACAGCACAGGGCAGCTGAAAAGGAAGCAAAGGAAACTTCTGCTGCTAGTGCGACGACGAAACGAGACGAGAGGATGCTCCTGCACCGGTCGCATCCCTCGCACTACAAACAACGGCAACCACCACAAATTATTCGCGCCTTTATTCAGTCCGCCAGACCCTTTTTGGTGGCCCGCGCCCTGCAGTAGTAGGCCCGGATTTTTCACTCGCCAAGCCATCATTGTACTCACAAAATCGAATCATGTGCCACGGGGTTAACGTAACGAAAACAGCGCGCACGTCCTTGTATCATTGGCCTCCCCCGGTGTACACGCACGCGCCGTAGCCTGCAGAGATCGTAAAAGGGCAATGAGCTTTAATTATTTTCAGATACGAAGATAACAAACACCTTCGTCAAGGAAGCGCGGCTGCTGATTCTGTGTAGGGAACTGGAAAGCGAGTTTTATCTACTCCAGTTCCCAGCACATACAAATGCCAACCGTTTTCTACAAGCAAACGTGCAAGCAACCGCCGAAAATGTGGACACCTAGACAACTTAAGCGATGCAAGACTGTGACTGCAGCAGGGCTAGCAAGGAGCAAATTAAACTTGTGCACTATCGCTTTGCCACTAATTACGCGATCGTGCACGGTGTATGCGCCTAGAAGTAAAAGTATGAAACTGCTTCAAGCTTTCTTGCAGAGAGACATGGAACACGTCAGAAAGCATGGCCGCCTTCTTCGTCGACGACAGGCGACAGGGGTCACTGCCGAGTGCAGACGCTGGCGCGAACTGTCTGTCAGCTCATGAACAATGGATCAAAGGAAAGAAATGACGGGTGATCGACGAGGAAAGCTGGTATCCTGATATCTATCATGCAAATACCATGTCACCATCGTCATGTGCGTGCGGCGCTGAAAAGATGGCATGAACAATCCGCCCGAACAGATCCGCCCATGTCGGCCGGCGGGCTGCCCCTGCCCAGCGACGGCGGCGGCTGACGACCCACGACGAACAAAGAAGGATGATGGGTGCACGAAACGAACAGTCGTAGCAGTAGAGTTGGAGGGGTACGTTACGTACTCGGGTTGTTGGAGGTGAGCGTGGCGGAGGCCCGGAAGTCGCAGTTCCAGGGGTGGCGGCCGGCGGCCTGGTAGAGCTGGTTCATGGCGTACGCGGCGTGGGCGCGCACGGTGTTGGGCTCGAAGCAGGCGCCGCCGGGCTGGATGGCGGCGCAGTCCACGCCCAGTTGTGCGCACGCGTAGTCCAGGTCCGCCTGCAGCTCCGCGTCCGTGGCGCCGTCCCGCGCCACGCACCACCCGCCGCCCCTGCTGGGCTGCGCCGCGCCTCCTCCGGCCGTGGACGACGACGCCGTCAGCCCGGCGTCGTACGCCATGCTGAGGTCCGTGTGGTACAGGCCGAAGGAGCGCTCGGACGCCGGGCCGGGCTTGAGGTCCTCGTCGTAGAGCGCGAACAGGTACGTGTCCACAGCCTTCCCGGGCATCAGCGGCGTGCCGACGCCGGACCGCAGGTGCGCCACCAGGTTGGACACGTAGGCCCGGGCGTTCTCCACCGTGGCGCCCGGCTCCCCGGCGTCGCCCCTGGTGGGCCACCCCGTCTCGGCCACCACGATGCCCACGTCGCCGTACCCGGCGCGCACCAGCGCCGACTTCACGGCGTCCAGCTGCGCGTCGAACATGTTGGTGTACCTGATCTTGGACCCGCCGTCGACGCGCCCGGCGTTGGGCTGGAAGAGGCAGAATGCCAGCGTCTCCGGGCGCGGGTCCGACTGGTACGCGAACCACGGGTAAGGGTTGATCATGAAGGGCGCGCCGGTGCGGCTGAGGAACCCCAGGATGCCCTGCAGCTGCGGCGCCACGTCCGGGTGGAACGCGCCCGTGGACGGCGGGTCCGACTGCGCCATCACGCCCATGGTGTTGACGGTGGAGAACCGGATGCCCGCGGCGCCGCCGCCCGCGGCGACGGCCGCGGCGCGGAGGTTCTGCATGGCGGGGAGCAGCGCGGCGGCCAGGGACGCGTCCCCGGACTCCAGCACCTCGTTGCCCACGGCCACGGCGGAGATGGTGGTGGCCGGGACGAAGGGCAGCACGTTGGCGGACAGCCACCGGGACGCCGCGCCCGGGTCCGCCGCCAGCGACGGGATGTCGCCGTTCGCCACGCCGACAACGACGGAGATGTTGGACCCCGCCAGCGCGCGGATGAGCCCCGCGTCCACGCCGTAGAGGCGCACGGTGGAGATGGACGTCGACTTGAGCAGCCGCGCCGTCTCGTCCGGCGACGGCAGGTTGTCCGCCACCTCGCCGTAGTTGACGCCGATGTACGGCTGCGCCCCTGCCCCTGCACGCGCGCGACAATGGCTTGGCTCTCACGATGCCACAATCCGATCGAAATCAACAACCCAGCCTAGAAAAAAAGGCACAAAATCCATTCCAGAAGATCTTTTTACGGCAAGGGAAAAGCCGATCCGCCAACTTTGCCTGCACTGCACTTGCCGGGAGTCGGCAGTCGGCATCGAGATCGCTGCTGCTAAAAATCCCCGCGGAGCGAGAGAAAAAGACAGCGAAAGAGATTGCTGCTGCAACTGGAAAGGGAAGAAAAAGGGAGGCGGATCGGGTTATCCTCACTCGCTGTGCAGACGAGGCAGAGCCAGATTGGCAGCAACAGAGCGGAGAGGCGCTCCCTCTCCCTCGCCGCCGCGCCCATGCCCATGGGATTCGTCACCTGTCAGACAGAGCCCAGAAGGAGAAGTGTGGGGAGGGGGAAGGATAGGGACGAGCGCCGCAGCGGAACGGAACGAAGTGTGAGCTCAGCCAGTGTTAGGATTGGATTAGGAGTGGAGCCGTTAAAACGTGGACGCGATTCCGGCTCCGGGAGCGAGCTGCAGTGCCGCGCCGGCCAGATGACGCAGGGAGGAATCGTATGCCTGCGCGGGGGCTAGCTACACCCAGGGCAGTAGCAGTAGGGCACCCGCGACGGCCGGCCCCCAACCCGCCGTGGCGTGCGGCCGTGGGACACGGGGCTGGCGGGTAAGGTATCCGGTGTGTGGTGTGCCGGAGGCTTGACTTGAGTGCGAGTGCGAGGGACGACGAGAGGAGAGGAGAGGAGAGGACGCGCGCTGAGCTGTGGCCACGTGCGTGGGCCGTGGCGCGTGCACGGCGGTCAGGGCGCTGGAGACGACGGCGCTCCGAGTCCGACAAGGTTCGCAGAGGCAGAGGACGACCCCGGACCGACCCCGACGCCCCGAGAGCCGTTATTACGCGCGCACTCGCGGGACACAGTGCGCGCCATGATTGTAAATGTAACCGGACAGTGCGCGGTGGCAGAGCCTCCAAATCTGGTCGGGTTCGGCTTTAGATCCCAAAATTTATCCCAAATTTCACTATATAAAAAGAAAATTTTCCATCACATTAAAATACCGGCACATGTATGGAGTACTAAATATGAATGAAATAAAAAATTAATTGCACAGTTTAGATGTACTTTGCGAGACGAATCTTTTGAGCCTAGTTAGGCCATAGTAGGACACTATTTACCACAAACAAACGAAAAGTGCTACATTGTATTTTTTAGCGCTACAGTGTATTTTGGCCCTCAAAATTTTGGATCTAAACACAGCCTTCGGTTTTTTCACCTCTCGCTCGGGGTAATTTTTGAGTCTGTGTATGCATCAACCGGTGTGAAAATGTCTCTCAACATCTGAATTTTTGGTCATTGAATCTTAGATGAAAGGCTAGAATTATACTGTAATTACAGTAAACACAGCTGCAAGTGTAACTCCTCTACCCTACCCCTGCCCTTACCCCCACCCCCACCCCCACCCCCCCAATCCCCCCACCCCGACCCTGACCCCGACCCCGACCATCCCCTGCGCCGATCCTCCGCCGCTGGCCCCGGCTCCCGGAGGCGTCCACCCCGCGCTCCTCCGCCTCCCCTGCCGGCGCCGCGCCCCTCCCCCGTCGTCGCCGCGCCTCCCCCGCCGTCGCCGCCGGCGTGCGCGGCTTCCGACCCCGCCGCGCGCGGCTCCTCATCCGCCTCCGGCCTCCTCCATCGTCGCCGCGCCTCCCCCGTCGTCGCCGCTGGCGCGCGCGGCTCCTTCTCCGCCTCCGGCCGACTTCTGGTGAGGGAATTCTTCCCATCAACCGGTTTATTTTTAGCTTTTTCTCTAATTTTTTGCACGAGGTCGTTTGGTGGATTGCGTTGATGGCGCAGGGACAAGCCACGGCCGCATCGCACCTGTGGTTTTGTACGTACTTCGTCCTTGGCACCTCTGAATTTTTTTTTTTGGGCTGACGCACAATGGCTTCTGCACCCGTGCATATATGGGACTAGCAATTTTACTGAGGGACCGTCTGCGTATGGTTTCGTTTCATGCAACCAACGCAACGGCTCTGTGCGCACCGTCGTCGATGCATGTGGGCGAGTGTGGATCTGCGGCTGGCGCTGGACGCGTTGAGCTGCGATTGCTGGAACGCCGAAACAAACACTGCCTGAACTGAATTGGCCAATCTATGCCAATCGGGGAATAATATAACGCAGCAGGTGGTGCGCGCGGCCAAATAAAGGTCGTTTGGTTGATGCAGAAAGTCGATTAACATGAACTATAATAACAATGTTCTAAGCAAGTATCCAAATTAAGGCAAATTCAGGAACACCATCACATTATTGCCAGAATTCAGATATGAATGCATTGCGAGACAGACCGTGCATATGCTAGGATAGCAGTCGACACCACCAGCGTGTTTCAATATGCAACTTTGCAAGTGTGTGGAGGAGCACGGCAGTATGTAATTTCGTCTTTATCATCGCCTATGCGCTTGTGGGCTCCAAATCGTACTGGGTGGCTGTGTTATGTCTATTGCTTAATGGCTAATGGTGCAGAGTTGCCATCCCGTAGACAGGTAGACGATGCCGCATACTCCCTCCAGGTCCTTAAAAAATGTCGTTTTAGAAAAGCTAGAAATCAAACATTTAAAACTTTAACTATATATAACTTTTATATGATTTAGTTTTGAATGTTGAAAGTCATATGTATAGTTTTGTCTTAACAAGTACTTTTATAAAAGTATAAATTTTTTATGATATTTATTTTTATTCTAACAAAAACATTGGTCAAACTTATGTTTGGGAGACCGTGTCGATGTCCAAAACGACACTTTTTTGGAACCTGGAGGGAGTATAGTTTATCGTCATCAACCATCTAATGAGTAATGATCACTTTGAATCAGGTTCTTCTTCGTCATTCGTCACCGCTCTAATCTCCTTGCCCGGAAGCCAATCTGCTTTATGAACAGAAACAAGTACACGCGAGCATCTAGATCGACACAAAGGGCGTGCACGTTTATTCGATTATGTTAGTAGTTGTTAGAGAAGGGGACGTGCATGCAAAAGAGATGCATGCGACGACCGGTCGATCGAGGTCGCGACGATGCAGTATACGCCAAGAACTGGAGCTGCCTTCCTGGGCGCATGGGCTTGCTGTCACGGCTATCCTACGCACGGTTTTGGTATATACTTCCATAGAATATACAGCTGATCGAGAGGCAAAGGAGAAAGGAACAAAAGACAATCGTTCGGTTGGAATACGTGCGTGCGTAGTGCGTATATGTACGTTCGCACTTCGAAAGCCAGCACGGTTATTGTGCAGAGGACGACCGACGACGCAAAGATACGACTCTTCGTGGGCAGTGTTCCGGCAGTGTCGTAACTCGTACACTGCATGGTGGGCCCCTTCTGGGCCGGATATGGCCCTCTAGCTCAGGTAGAACGGGCCATGGACCATAAGCGCCTGTTTGGAACGCAGGAATTTCACAGAAATTGTACAGGAATTTCACAGGAATCAGTTCAATTTCACAGAAAAAACGCAGAAATGGAGAGAAAATTCCGCATTCCAAACGGGGCCTAAGAGGAGTGACGTGTTTTGAAATTTGAGTTGGCCTTCTAAAAAGTACATGTCTGCCCAATCTCTTCCTGTTCGATCAGGAGGTTTTTTTTCCGAGAAACACGGTACAAACACACGTACGCTCACACACGCACGTATACTCACCCCTATAAATGTACGCATGCACAGCCTGTCTCTATGAACACATCTGAATACTGGGCCCGCATATCTTGATATTGACGAAGTCACCACGAGTGTTTCGTTGTCGACGGAAACGTCGTCTGAATGAACAAAGTCGCTAAATCCTGAAATAATTCGCTCCCAGCAGGATTAAAACTAGAATCTCAGATACCGCTCGAACTAATACAACCAGCCACATGCCTTTGGCAGGAGCTTTCTTTATTACTACAAGAACGAAGGCGAAGTAAAATGTTTCTTACAATAGGGAGTAAAATGTAAGAAAAAAAAAGAAAGTAGGACTCCACAACCCCGTGATCGAGATTACCGTGCTACAAAGATGCGAACTGAGCCCAATCATTCAGGTAGTCGTGCCCTGCTGTGAAAATTGTGCAAAAATGAGGGCCGGCAGTCTGGCACTCGGCACACAGGATGATTGGTAATGTCTAATGTCACCCTTTGAGACAAATAGTTAACTAAAAATGCGAACAATTTTCTTATCGACTTGGTTATTCACTAGTGTGATCCAAATTTGAAGGACTGTTTTGGCAAGACTCATTTCCTTTTAGGAATTGAAGAGGATCAAAGGATATGAATTAATATTTCCCAATTCCATCATTTCCATTCAAACCCCAACGAAACCGGTTGATCCAAATGAGTGCTATGATGTATTTTGAGCCACTTGTCGCGATCTTAGGCTATTTTCAATAGGGGAGTAAAGTGTTGGTGCGTAACACTATTTGACACTACAGCTCTACTATACAGATAAAAAGGTAGTTGGAATAGTAAATAGGCAATTTTTTTACTCATGCATTGAGATGGTCCAAGAAACGCGCGCTCTCTCTCCTCTCATGATTTTTTTTTTTCATTTTCAAGCAGTAGACCAGACCGAAATTTGTTTCTATGATTCTGTCCCCTCGACCCTCGTGGCCTCATCGTCCTCTAGACGATTTTTCTTTGCCTCCGTCTTCCACATCCCCAGCCCACCGCGGCGCGGCGGAATCCAGCTGCAAGCCCGCTATTTTTAATGGGGAAGTAAAGTGTTTATGCATAACACTATTTGACACTGTAACTCTACTATACAGATAAAAAAGTAGTTGGAACAGTAAATAGACAAGTTTTTTAATCATGCATTGAGATGGTCCAAGAAGCGCGCGCTCTCTCTCCTCTCATAATTTTTTTTTTCATTTTCAAGCAGTAGACCGGACCGAAATTTGTTTCTCTGATTCTCTGTCCCCTCGACCCTCGTGGCCTCGTCGTCCTCTGGACGACTTTTCTTTGCCCCCGTCTTCCACATCCCCAACCCACCGCGGCGCGGCGGAATCCACCTGCAAGCCCCCCCAAACCGAGCGGAACCCCGACGCCACCAAATCCTGCGGCCTTGGAGATCTAGAAGAAGCGGGGGCAGACACCGTCAGAAGAGGAGGACCAGCACCAGCAGGAAGGCGGTGGTGGCGAAGTCGTCGGCGTCGGCTTCGGCAGCGGCGGCGGCTGCCGGGGTGTCTGCGATGATAACCCGGTCAAAGCTGGTGGAGCAGCTGCGCGACTACCAGATCCGATCCCAGCACAAGTAAATCCCCCGCCCCGCCTCCATCCCCCTGCCTGAAACCCCGACCGGAAACTCTGCCTAGTTCGTGGTAGTTGCTGTGTGCTCAGATCTCGCGGTCCTGGACGCGTTCCGTGCTAGATTTGGTCCCATAGTCTGTGGTTAGGTTTTGGGCCGGAACTTCAGTGGGTGGAGTTGCGTTCGCTGTAGTGTTGCGGTGGATTTGTTTCTGTTCGTGAATGCATTGTTGGTACCCTGAAGATAATCCAATTTAGTTGCAGAATGCACTGCTCTAGTGCTTATTTTTTAGATCTTGCTGTGCTCTCTACCTGGATTTGATGTGTTAACCTCGGGGAGCTATAGGCACTTGACAAACTGGAAATTTCAGTTGTCACCTTGACTTGGTATATAATGCGTGGGCAGCTCTTTGCAGATCAATAGGGGAGGGGGTACGCAGATACACATTGTGCTGGTTTTACCATCTTACCAGCATAATGTGCGCTGTTTAAAACGCTGTGAATAACAGTGCTGGTGGGTTTTTATCCGGGGTTGATGAATTGTGTTGTGTCTTAACTTCCTAATATTTACCACAGCATGCTAACAACCACACCACTCTGAATAGCCTACTGTCTCTTCCAGAAGTTCTACAGCATGCACTTGCCTGATGTTTCTGGAATGGGCAATGCTAAACGTTGCTAGCGTAACACTTCATGTTTCGAATGCCAATTTTGAAGCTGATAGTTCTCTTAACATATCATGCGACTGTGAGATGTGTTATTTCTTCTACTGATGGAAAATCATTTCTTCTCCCTGTTAGTCGAACTCAGCAGATACACCTTCTTCAATGATCTGAACATGAATCTGCTTTCAACATTCTGCAGGCGCGACATTATCGGAGCAATATCATGGGGCTTGCTGTGTTGTTTTCTGATAATATCTTCGTACATGACCCTATACTTCAGGCACTTTTGGCTTAGTGCTGTTATTATCTCACTCGGTATTCTTCTTCCGGCTGGCCTGTATATTTTGAGGCAAAGAAAGCTGGCTAAGAAGCGAGAGAGAAGACTATTGTTGCCTCTCTCTATGTAAGGTTGTTGGTAGGTTCCTTGTTTCTGTGCTTATTCTTGTCTTGATAGAATCCGCATTCTTGGCTTGCGGCTTGCCTAGCCACACACCCAACATTTTATACGTCTCTGGCCCTCTAATACATGCCCATACTCTTCAGTGTTCTCCAAAGTTCCTACACGAGATATGATTATGTTCCGAGCTCAACAGTTGTGCGAGTCGATACCAATTTGCTTTGTGCTATCAGCTTCAGATTTCTGTTTTTTTTTTTTTTAATTTGTTTGATCGGTACCTCCAACCTGAAGAAAGTACCGCGACATGTCAGATTACCTTGGGTGTCGCTACACCCGAGTAGTATGTGCTTTGTGCTGTTTGGAACTTGTTAGCTCCATATCCGCGGTGCCTAGCTCATCTGCTCAAGTGAGTTTGTGGTTAGAATGTGGACGCTGGATGATTTTTCGTTTCTTATCATCTTATGGTCAGTTGATGTCTGTTTTTGGCCGAGTTGTATATTGGATTACTGATCACTGATGGCAGCTAGGTGCTGCAATGGGGGAAGGAACGTGGTACGTGGAGGGTGTTGATTTTTTTGCAATAAAATCAAATTATTGTGCTAGTTCTTTTCACAGCAGACTGCGCTGCAGATATGTCATTTTTGTACTGCATATCAAATTGTCAGCTCTCCCAAAAGAACGCCTGCTGCAAATATCTCATGTTTGCACTGCATATGAAATTGTCAGTTCTCCCAGTTTCAAGGTTTCAAACGCGGGACTGTTCAGACTTATCTTCCTGTGTAGCAGGCAAGCAACTTGCTTTTCCTCTCCATTGGCAATTGGCACATGGTAACGGGCTAACGGCTAGCTTCAAACCTGTTTCACTTACGATAATGGAAAAGCTCCGACAACGTCACACGCTGGAATACATTCGCACTTGCAGGCGCTGCAAGAGATCTAGTAGGAGTACATTGTCTGGAATGCAAGCAGTTGCTGCTAACATTAACCTCAGCAACATGTTTTGCCTGTGCCGTATCTTCCCTGTGCCAGCTGTAGAAAAACAGCCGAGAGACAGAATCTGAAAAATGGACATCGCCATGTACATGGTCCTACGACAACATGCCGTTTATAGCAGGAAACGAAGAATACCAGTAGCTCCGATTAACGTTTTCTTTTTGGGATTCCGATTGACGTTCGTGAGGGCAATAGCAGTTGGGTGTTGGGAGTTGGTGGTAAATCCCAACATTAGAATCCCGGTTGGCAGGCGATCAAGCGCCACCGCACCGGCACCGTACAACAGCCGGATCCGGATGGCTTACAGAGTTACCGTTTGCTGCACGACCATGCGATCCCGCAGCACATTTGATCATGCTCATGCATGCAAGCTGACTACGAAAACACACTTGGGCCAGACGTGTCATCCGTCAACCGTCACACCTTGGGCCTTGCCAAACTGCGGCTTCATTCGTTGCCCTATGGAACCCAACTGATGCAGCCCTCGTTGCCCTGTCCTACCTGGAAGGAATCAAGGAGCTCGAGGAATGGCTTCATCTTTGACAATCTCAAATTCTATATAGGAATATTAAAACCAACTACGCATGCTTCAACTTTCAAGCGGATTTCAAAAGCACGCACGCATGAATCCACCCTCAGTTACTATTCCAGTTGACATCACACATCATCCCTAGCCTTCCTGAATGCTCAATATTCAGAAGTTCACAACAGTCAGAGTTTATTCTTCCACAAACACTGTATTCAGTTTCAGAGAAAACATCAAACGTGAGACGAGATGATGATCCTTGCCTACACAGGTCACTTCGTCCCTGTCATGGCACACCTTCTTCATTGATCTGAACATGCATGCATGGGTCTGGTTTCTTCAGTCCATCCTGCTGGCGCCGTCACATTATCGGACCAATCTCCTGGTGCTGTATTTCAGCAATTTTTTGGCATGTCTTACTACTGCTCGGTACATATATGTTTCCTTCTTCCTGCTGGCCTGTGGGTGGCTGTATATTTCGAGGAAGGAAGACCGAGCTGGCTAGGAAGAGAGGCGCCTTGACGCGCCCGCTAAGACCTCGCAGCGAACCGCCTACGCGCGACGCTAATCGCAATTGGTTCACGCTGCGAACCGTCCGTGGATGCGCCCGCTGCGGATGCTGCCCGTGCGGGAGAGTCGGGAAGTCGGTGGCATCTGTCTGTCGGTGTCCGACTCCGATCAGCAGTACGTCCACATCTCACTATCTGAAACTCACTCCGCGCTCAGCTATATAAGTAGCCAGGAGGGCTTGGCCTCCGCCACACTATTTCGCACCATCTGCTTCCCTTCCCCCATCTCGCCGCGATCATCCCCTCCCCCTAGGCCCTAGGGCAAGAAACAGAGTCGCCGACTAGCTCCACTCGCGATGGAGCCGTGCGTCGTAGCGGCCGCCCCCGAGGGCGACCACGCCGGCGCCGCACCACCACCACCACCGACCGGTGGCCTCAAGAGGAAGCGCTACGCTTTCGGCAGCATGGACGAGTTCGAGGAGATCTCCCGCCTCGGCGAAGGGGCCTTCGGCGCCGTCTTCAAGGCGCGCCACCGCAAGACGGGCCGCGCCGTCGCCATCAAGCGCCTCGGCCCGGCCCTCGGCGGCCGCGCGGGGGTGCTGCGGGAGGCGTTCTTCCTGGCGGCGAGCGGCAGGGACAACCCCTTCGTCGTCTGCCTGCTCGGCGTCGCCAGCCGCCCGGGCACTGGCGAGCTCTGCCTCGTCATGGAGTGCGGCGGCCAGAGCATCAGAGACCTCCTGCGCCGGCGCCGCCCCGAGAGCCCGCCGCTGCCTGAGAAGACCGTGCGCGCCGTCATGTGGCAGCTGCTGACGGCCGCCAAGAAGATGCACGACAGGCGGATCGTCCACCGCGACATCAAGCCCGCCAATATCCTGCTCAGCGACGAACGGAGGGTCGTCAAGATCTGTGACTTCGGCGTCGCCATGCACATGGCCTCGCGCCCGCCGTACGCGTCCGCCGGCACGCGCTGCTACATGGCGCCCGAGATGCTGCTCAAGAAGCGGGACTACAACGCGCTCGTCGACACCTGGTCGCTCGGCTGCGTCATGGCTGAGCTCGTCACCGGGAGGAGGCTGTTCCAGGGCGTCGCCGACGACGACGACACGCACCAGCTCTGCGCCATCTTTGACCTGCTCGGCGTGCCGGATGAGAAGACGTGGCCGTGGTTCTCCTCCACGAGGTTCGCTACCGATGTGATGCCGGAGCTGGACTTGCAGCAGCGGGAAAACCTCCTGTGCGATCGGTTCCCGGAGTCGAAGCTGTCCAAGGATGGATTCGAGGTACTCAGCGGCTTGCTCACGTGCAACCCGGAGAAGCGGCTGACGGCAGCCGCCGCGCTTAACCATGCATGGTTCGCCAAGATCTACGCGTCGAATCAGGTGCCAAAGAAAGTGGAAGAAGCAGCATCACCGTTGGCCAAGAGACAAAAGATGTGCGTGGCATGATCGTTGTATGCATGTAAAATTAGCCTGTTCAGCTGTTCTTAGGAACGAAGCTTGCTGTGTAAAATATATTAATGTTGTATACGTATGTTCATTACAGAATCTCTCATGCGAGTGTAGTACACCTTCACCTCTCAAGTTCTAATGATGAACTTTGGAAGGTCTCATTGCTGTGATGCGGTCACCACTATCACTATGCGCATGTTACGGTCTTGGATGCTCAATCGCCGAATCTGCATGGATACACATGAATTGGCACTTCAATTCCACACTTTATTGAGATAATTAGAGGTACAATTTTTAGATACGTAGTAGAATGCTAGTGTATGCAGGGCAAGAAACAAGATCGCCGTGTACCAGTGAAACAATGGTTGACCATGGTTTGACGATGTATCCCAGTTTGAGTCAGATTAGTATTTGTGATAAGTCATAGTGCTGTGAAATGACGGCCAATGATTAGTACGCGTCGCCCTACATCCACGTCTGGCAGCATCTGGTGGTTTACGTGGGACTGAGAGAACGAGTTTGTGTCCCCGTACGTGTCAACTTCGACCTCGACTCGAACTCGGCTTGCCAGACATGCAGGGTCGATCGGATCCACTCCGGTCTGCTCTATAAGTACCTGCCCCCCTCTGCCGCCCACACGAGCATTACTCGCACCAGCCCCTGCCTTTGCTACTTCCACAGTTCCACCTCGATCCACCATCCACCTCTTGCATCCGCGCTAGCGGCGCCGGCGACCGACCGCCTCGGCACCTCTCTTCACCCGTCCATCGCCTGCTGTCGGATGGCTTGTTCCGTAATGCCCGCCACGTCGCAGCAGCTGCCCCACCAGGTCGGTGCCGCTCCGCACAAGATGATGATGAGGACCTCGACGCCTGTGCCGGCGCCGGCACTAGAGGAGCTGCAGCTGTCGGACTTCGAGTGGATCGGCGACCTCGGCAGGGGCGGCTTCGCCAGGGTCAGCAAGGCGCGCCACTGCCGCACCGGCGCGGTGTTCGCCCTCAAGATGTCGTTCGACGCAGACGACCCCTCCACGGAGGAGGAAGCCACGGTGCTCCGGCGCGCCGCCGGGTCACCGCATGTCGTCGACTGCTACGCCATGGTCCGTGGGCCCGACGGTGAGCCCGGGTACGTGCTCGAGTACATGGACGCCGGCTCTGTTGCCCGTATCATGTGCCGGCGCGGGGGACTGGGGATCCCGGAGCCGGCGCTCGCCGAGGTGGCCGCGCACTGCGTCATGGGGCTCGCCCAGCTCCACTCCCGCGGCGTCGCGCACCTCGACGTGAAGCCGGAGAACCTCCTCGCCAACTCACGCGGCGAGATCAAGATCGGCGACTTCAACACCTCCAAGATCCTCTACGGAGGCGCCGGAGAGCGTCTCCAAGTCTCCGTCGCCTCCGGCACCAGCGCCTACTTCAGCCCGGAGCGGTTCGCGCCCAAGGCCCGCGCCGGGCCGCAAGGCGCCATGGCCGCCGACGTCTGGGGCCTCGGCGTCACAATTCTGGAGCTCTTCTTGGGCCGGTTCGCCGTCCTGCCCGACGTAGGGAAGGCGTCTCTTGAGCAGCTGAAGCGAGCCATCTGCCACGGCGAACCACCGTCCGTGCCGGAGGATGCAGAGGCGTCGGCGGAGCTGCGCGCGTTCGTGTCCGCGTGCCTGCACAAGGACCCCGGGCGGCGCGCCACAGTGGCAAAGCTGTTGACGCACCCCTTCCTCACTCGCCGCGACATCGAGGTGTCCAGACGCGCGCTACGGGAGCTCATCGTGGAAACTCTGTAGATTCTACGTAGAAGAAGCTGGCCTCTGTAATTCGACAGTCGATATATTAATTAACTGTGTTCCTTCACTGATTGTGATTGAATGTTCTTTAGCGTTCGAGACTAGAATAGTAGAATGTATATAATTTAGTATCTGAGTTCATATCGTCACCTTGGATGATAACTTTTGCCAGCAACAATTCAAAAATATGGATTAGAATGAATTTTAATGCATGTTTGTTCTTTGTTCGTGTAGTTAATTTCCTAGATGAGAATCTATACGTGCCACGGTTCGGTAGAAGCCTCGTTATGATTATCACACAGCAGAAGCTGTGCATCACACAAAGTCGTAGTACTGCAGGGAAGGGAAAAATGCATAGAACTATCAGGGACCGTTTGGAATACACGAATTTCGTAGGAATTGTACAGGAATTTCACGGAAAACAGTTTAATTTTACAGGAAATCGCAGGATTGAGAAAACTTTCCCGTATTCCAAACGGGCCTCAGACATGTTTTGACACAGCAGATACAAGTTGTCAACGGCAAAACAGTTTATTCTGTTCAGTGCACTGCCCAAGAACAATCCAATAAAAAAGTTCGAAACTTTCCAATTGATGCTGTAACACTGAGTGGCTGGTGAGGACTAACCGCCGCAGAGCGACGGTCACGGTGCCGAGCCGAGTCCGAGAGCCGGTGAACCCGGAGGAGAAGACTTGCGTCGTACGTACGCGTTGCCGTCCGCGGCTGGCACCTGCTGGTCAGTTTGCTGGATTCGACTCGAACTCGACTTGCCAAGCTCGGGATCAGATCACACATCACTCCCTACTATATATTTCCCTTCGCCACACCACACGACGACCATTACACACGACACCAGCCTGCTGCCCTGCTTCCGCCGCTTCTCCCCCCACCTCACGCGATCGCTCTTGCTCCCTCCCTAGGGCAAGTAGTAGTCGCCGACTCCCCTTCCGTCCACCAGCCATGGCGACGGGCGCAGGCGCGGCCACAGTTGGCGACCACGCCAGCGTCAAGAGGAGGCTGATCGTCAGCATGGAGCAGTATGAGGAGACGTGCTGCCTCGGCGAGGGAAGCTACGGCGCCGTCATCAAGGCGCGCCACCGCGCCACAGGCCAAGTCGTCGCCATCAAGCACGTCAGCCCGGTCCTTGGCGGCCCCATGGCGGTGCTGCGGGAGGCGGCCTTCCTCGACGCGTGCAGCCGGGACAACCCCTTCGTCGTCGGCTTCCACGGCATCGCGTCCCGCCCGGGCACCAAGGACATCAGCAGCCTCGTCATGGAGTGCGGCGGCCAAAGCCTCGGCGACATCCTGCGCCAGCTCCAAGCCGGGGCCGCCGGGGGCCCGGCGCTCGCGCTGCCAGACGAGGCGACGGTGTGCGCCATCATGTGGCAGCTTCTGACGGGCGTCAAGAAGATGCACGCCAGGCACATCATCCACCGCGACATCAAGCCCGGCAACATCGTCGTCAGCAACGACCACAAGTCCGTCAAGATCTGTGACTTCGGGCTCGCCGTGCACATGGTGGCCGAGCCGCCGCCGTACGAGGTCGCAGGCACCCTGCGCTACATGGCGCCCGAGATGGTGCTCGAGAAGCCGGACTACGACGCGCTCGTCGACACCTGGTCGCTCGGCTGCGTCATGGCCGAGCTCATCAACGGGAGGAGGCTGTTCGACGGCGACAATGACGAAGACCAGCTCTGCGGCATCTTCGACTTGCTCGGCGCGCCGGATGAGACGACGTGGCCGTGGTTCTCGTCGACAGACTTCGCCGCCAATGTGATGCCGGAACTGTGCTTGCATCGCCAAAACTTCCTGCGCATGCAGTTCCCCGAGACGAAGCTGTCCAACGAAGGATTCCAGGTTCTCAGCGGCCTGCTCACGTGCAATCCCGACAAGCGCCTGACGGCAGCCGCCGCGCTTAGGAAGCCATGGTTCGCCAAGATCTTCGCGCCGGAAACGACAAAGAAGGAGGAAGTGGCATCGCCGGTACCCAAGAGACGAAGGATGTGCGTAGCTTGAGATTTCGTTTGATCACTGTATGCAATGCTTGTAAAAGAATCTGTTCTTGGCAAAGAAGCTTGTGCTGGCTTCTCTGCATCTGCAATAATGTCGTCAAAACTCAATCAGACTGTGATGTAAATTTCATTATCTGAATTCATTGGATCATTTTCTGCAATGGTTTTGAAACAATCTGATTTGTCTGCATTCTTGACATCAACAGACAGGCACGAACTACAGCGTTAACAGCAAAAGGCACCCTTAACACTAACAAATTTGAGATGTTTGATTCGTACATAGTTTCGTGTTTTGCATAATCGACTATTTTTTCCCTATATCACGGTTTCAAGTTTTCTGATGTGAATCCCCCAAAAAAGGGTATATCAGTCTGCAAAAGCTGTGTCAAGCAGCTTAATTGAATAACAAAGTAGGACTGGAGGAGAAAATTAGACGCACAGAAGAACAAATCACAGACATACCTTTCAGACACATCAGATACAAGTCTCAACGGCAAAGAGTAGACCATACTCCAAAATTAGAGAAACTCTATTCATACAGTATCCCTTATTGTGGAAGGCGAATTCTATATTAAATTCCATCTTTATAATAAAGTGGATAATTTTAAATGGATTCTGATGGCTGTGTATGGTCCGGCTCAAGATGAATTTAAATCCGCTTTTCTCGCGGAGCTTGTGCGGGCGTGCCAGCATAATTCTCTCCCGACTCTCATAGGAGGAGTTTTTAACATTTTAAGGAGTAGTAAAGAGAAAAATAATGACAGGTTCAATTGTCGTTGGCCTTTTCTTTTCAATGCTGTAATTGACAGTTTTGATTTAAGAGAAATTGATCTGACAGGGCGACAATATACCTAGGCAAATTCCCTTCCAAAACCAACCTATGAAAAATTGGATAGAGCCCTCATGTGTACCGAATGGGAATTTAAATACCCTTTGGTCACAGTGCAGGCTCTAGACAGGGGTGTTTCAGACCATACCCCTCTTCTCCTTGACAAAGGGGATCCAGCCTTCCCGGGAAGCAATAAACAATTTAAGTTTGAATTGAGTTGGTTCCTTCGTGAAGGTTTTGATGAGCGTGTCAAGGAAATTTGGATCAAGATGACCAAACGTCGAAATTCTGTACAAAGATGGAACACCAAGCTGAGTGCTTTGTGTAGATTTCTACGAGGGTGGGCTGCTCAAACTAATGGGGAGTACAAGAAAAAGAAATCAGAGCTTCAAAATTTAATTTGCTCATTAGGTACTGCTGCTGAAGTCAGAGATCTGACTGAGAGTGAGCAAGATTGCTTGGCTCAGTCTCAAGATCACCTGACCAAACTTCTTAGGGAAGAAGAAATCAAATATTACCGGCGTGCGAAAGCAAAGGATGTCCTACTAGGAGATAACAATACACGCTATTTCCATATGATAGCTAATGGGAAATATAGGAAGAAGAGAATTTTTTCACTTGAAAACGGGGAGACCAAAATTGAAGGTCATGCTAATCTCAAAAGCTTCATCAGTGAGTTTTACAAAGGTTTATTTGGTGAACCGGAAGAAAATTCCTTCACTCTAGATGAATCCAGCAACCTAGATATACCCTAAGTTTCTAGTTGGGAGAATAACTTTCTTATGGCTGACTTCTCTGAAAGTGAGATCAAGGAGGCTATTTTCTCGATGAAACCAAATAAAGCACCAGGCCCGGATGGCTTTCTAGCTGATTTCTATCGGCATTTCTGGGAAACCGTCAAGGGGGACCTGATGCAGATGTTTTGTGACCTTTCTAAAGGAGACCTCCCGCTTTTCAGTCTAAACTTTGGGGTTATCACCCTGATACCGAAGGTTCAGGAGGCAAATGTCATTCAACGATATAGACAGATATGTCTACTTAACGTGAGCTATAAGATCTTTACAAAGGTGGCCACAAATAGGTTGAGCTCGATAGCAGACAAGGTAGTCAGCCTGACTCAAACTACCTTTCTAAAGGGTCGAAACATTCTTGAAGGGGTGGTGATTCTACATGAAACATTACATGAACTTCATCGGAAAAAACAGAACGGGATAATTCTTAAGCTAGATTTTGAAAAAGCTTATGACAAAGTGAGGTGACCGTTTCTATTCCAATCACTCTGGATAAAAGGTTTTTCGTCCAAATGGATATCTTAGATTAAGACTTTCATATCAGGAGGGAGTGTAGCGGTGAATGTCAATGATGGCATCGGGCATTATTTTCAAACGAAAAAAGGCTTTCGATAAGGAGATCCTTTGTCACCTCTATTGTTTAATATCATGGTAGATATGCTAAAAGTGTTCATTAGCAGAGCAAAAATGGACGGGCAGTTTGAAGGAGTGGTTCCCCATCTAGTTGATGAGGGACTCTCGATCCTTCAGTACGCGGATGATACTATACTCTTCTTGGATCACGACCTGGACAATGCTCGCAATATGAAGCTTCTCCTCTTTGCTTTTGAGCAAGCGTCAGGTCTAAAGATTAACTTCCACAAGAGTGAATTGTTCTGCTTCGGGACAGCCCAAGATAATCTAGACCAATATATAGAGCTTTTTGGGTACAAAGCGAGGAACTTCCCGATAAACTACCTTGGTATCCCAATTCACTTTAGAAGATTAAGAAATTGTGACTGGGTTAACGTCGAGGAGCGTTTTGGGAAGAGACTTAGCAGCTAGAAGGGGAAGCACCTCTCAGTCGGAGGACACCTGACTTTGATTAATTCAGTACTTAGTAGCCTTCCGATGTACATGATGTCGTTCTTCTCCATACCCAAAGGAGTCCTTAAGAAGTTGGATTATTTTCGTTCTAGATTCTTTTGGCAAGGGGACGGAAATAAAAAGAAATATAGACTTGCTAAATGGAGCATTCTGTGTCAACCTAAGGACCAGGGGGGTCTTGAAATTCTAGATTTGAACACTAAGAATATTGCATTACTTAGCAAGTGGCTATATAAATTGCTTACCTCCGATGGGATGTGGCAGCAAATACTTCGAAACAAGTACTTGGGCTCAAAGCCTTTGGCTCAAGTAGAGTGGAAAGTTGGAGATTCCCACTTTTAGTCCTGCTTAATGAAGGTGAAGCAAGATTTTCTATGCTTCGGAGCCTTCCTTGTAAAGGATGGATCTTAAGTACGTTTTTTGGAAGACAACTGGTTGGGTGGGACTCCATTGAAAGACCAATATCCCTCTTTGTATAATATTGCAAGGCCCAAGTTCACCACGATAGCAGAAATTCTAAGTGCTTCCCCTCCGAGCATCTCGTGGAGGAGGCAGCTCTTCGGACCCAATTTGAATGCCCGGAACGACTTGTTGTCACGTATCGAGGGTCTTGTGTTGTCTTAGGAACACGATGCCTTTTACTGGAACTTAACCTCAAATGGACAGTTCTCGGTAAAATCACATTATTGTGCCTTGATGCTCAGAAATACTCCTAAAGTGGACAAAGAGTTATGGAAACTTAAGGCCCCTTTGAAAATTAAAATTTTCTTATGGTATTTGCGGCGTGGAGTAATTCTCACGAAAGATAACTTAGCGAAGCGAAGCTGGAAAGGAAGCTTATATTGTGTCTTTTGTCATAAGAAGGAAACTATTAATCATCTATTTTTTGAACGTCGCTTGGCCCGGTCGGTCTGGGGCATTTTGTAGTTGGTTACAGGTATTGGTCAACCAAAAAATGTGGATCATTTGTTCGGGTCTTGGACCCGCAGTTTCAATAAAGATAGGAGATCTTTGTTTCTACTTGGAGGAGCGGTTTTGCATTGGGCGCTCTGGCTCTGTAGGAATGATTTGGTTTTTAAAGAAAAACTCTTTTGCTCTCCTTTATAGGTTATCCATTTGGCGGCCCGATGTCTCTTGAGCTGGGCTATCCTCCAGCGGGAGGATTTGCAGGATTTGGTTGTAGTGGGATCGCAGCTCTTGGTGCGGGCGGCTACGGCGTTTTTTTCCCAGGCGCATGGGTGGCGACCTAGTCTTCGGATTGATTGCTCCTAGCTTTGGGTCTATGGTTTTTTTTCTCTCTAGATGGCTGTGTGCATTAAGCAGAAGCCAAAAGTTGTATCAAGACTTTGTATCTTCTTAATGTATTGTACTTGATATCTTTATAAAAGTTTTCTTTATCGAAAAAATACAGTATTTGGAAAATGTGCAAGTTCTCAGCTTTCTAAGAAGCTCATTTAAGGTGTGAAAATTGCAATTGGATGAGACACTACAGTCCTTGTACTGATGGAAAAAAATGCTTTCTTCTCGCCCTTATTAGCTTGTCGCATTGTCCCTGGCAGGCAAGCACACTGATCCGAACATGGGCATTATATTGATGAAGTTTCTGTAATGCGCAGTGCTAAGCCTTGCTAGTTGCTAGTCCTTGTGATCTCTTCTCGCCCTTAGCCATTTCATCCCTGTCAGGCACATCTGCTTCTGAACATGGCAACGGTTTCTTTGTTCTGTAGGCGCTGACATTATCGGACCTGTCACTTCAGTATCCGTTGTTATCTCAGTCACTGGGCATTCTTCCTCCTGCTGGGCTGCTGGCCTGGCCTGTATATCTTGAGCAAAACTTCACTATAATTTGGAACGGTAGTATTAAAGAGGGGCTCTGGATAACTGACATCCGAATAGCATCGAATAGAAGGGGGAGCTCTGGATAACTGATATCTGAGTGTAATTCAGGGGAAAAAATAGATAATTGCTGAGGATGCTCGGATGATACATACCTCTGAAAGCTTGCTAGATAGCCTTGAATCAAGAGCCCAGCCCATGGTGGCATGCCGTTGAAGTAAAAGCAATGTACACCATATGGGTCTATTTGGATAACCGCTGTAAGGCTCTCTCTAATGGTTCTACTCAAAATGAGAAACCAGGTACTGTTTTGGCACTGTTTAGCACTATTCTGCACTGTAGCTGACATGACGCACAGAATGGAGTGGGATAAGGAGTGTCGTAGAGATAGCCTAAGCAAGGCACGCCCATTGATCAGTACATGTAAGGTTCAGTTACGCAAGGATACCTATTGACGAAAGGGTTGTAATATGCAAGGTCGAATGGAATGATGTAGCCATGGTCATAATTTTTAGTTTGAACATTGTTAGTTGAGTTTGCTTTCTTCCACTTCTTCAGTTGATGTTCGGTGTTGATCCACTTTGCATCTTTTACTACGCGGGCTTTGGCACTTGCTACTACGGCCTTCTCTGCTGACACTTATGGATACTTTCGGATAATGCACTCACTGACACCAAAACATAGGTTTTAAAGATATATACATATGGAGTATGTGAAAAATAACTTATTTATCACAAAAACTGACAAACAACACTTACTTCTCAATACTGCATCTATCATCGTCACATTTTTTACACAATTGGCAGCGGAGCTCTGCTGGGAAGTCATTAACATCACTCGCTTGTGCAGCCGAGAGAAGTGATTCCAGAATAGCTTTGACAGGACCTACAGTTTGTACGGGGGAAAGAGCCTGGCTCGTTTTATTATTTTCGAACTTGGGATCACCAATGGTCAAGCAATGGTGAAATGCCCTGTGATTTGGTATTTGTAACAGATGTATGTGTCTTATTTTCATGTATGCAGTGTTGAAGGAAATGACATGGAACCCCACAAGGATGCCAGTCTGCATATTTCCATCACCCATAACAAAAATCAATTTGATATTATTTTTGAAGGCTTTGCTTTTGTAATGCACATCAATAGAAAAATACACTGCCCAATAATATGTTCCACTAAAACAACATTGCAAGCTTAAAAACTCGAGCCAACAACATGTATGGGCATACTTCATGACTGCATCTTTTCTTATTAAGAAATTGGTTTAGGATTGTCAACACATATTCCATATTAGATTTAATAAATGTTGTAGATGCACAACCTGTTTTTTTTTTTTTTTGAGCACACCTGTTTTTCTGTGTCTGTTTAGTTTTCTCTTCTCAGACACTGAAAAAAGCAGCAGCCCAGCAGCAGCAAGTGGAGCCGATCAGGCCCAGCCCAGGTGGGTGTAATTTTACGGGAAAAGGAAATGTAATAACCAGGCGCCAATTTTTATCTCGCCAACAAGTCCGAAACCCTAGCCGTCTTCTGCTGGTGTGCACGACTGACTCCACACCATGGCGGCATCTAACAGCGGCGGCGGCGGCCCGATCTCCGCCGAGGGGTCGGCTGCGCTTTGCGAGGGCATCAAGCTGGTCTTTGGGCGGTGGACGGCTCTGCAGATGGCGGTGGAGAACCAGTGGGGTGGCCGTGATTCCCGCGCCAAAGCCGACCAGATCGGGGCGTCCATCCTCTCCTGGTTCTGCAACTCCAAGGGTACTTGCTGCTCCCTTTCCTTCAATATTCCCCGCTGGTATTCTTCACCTTAACCCAGGATCCGGTAGAAAAAGTTGTCTGTTCGGTAGTAGTAGGTTTTAAGTTAGTTTGTGAATTCAGCGAACTTCGTTGGTGGACTTGGGTTCGATTGTAGGAAGTTATTGTCTGCGCGTGGCTCAGTTGAGCGTTGATTCAAATTTTAGACTACATGGCGCTGTGCTTCGTGTGAATTGATCACTGTAGTATTTGTGGCTATTAAATGGGAGATGTGGGGTAACGTAAGATTATCTGATTACTAGTTATTATATAGTTGCTTCCCTGTTGGACTGCAATGATCTGAATAGTGGAGATAAGATAATTTACCGTCAAACAAACAATCATGGAATTTGACGGATTCCTATTTGGTGATGAAATCGACAAATCATCACTTGTAGGTGTTGTGCTGACTGCATCGAATTGCTAGTTCATACATATTAGTGTAATGGACGTTGACTAACTCTGGCTATTTTAAGCTGAATATAGTTTTATGGGTATCTCATGGGATTACATTGATCAAATACTTGAGCATCAATGTTTATTCAGTTCACTGCTTTTAGCAGAGACGCAGTATGTGGAATCAACTCTGCCTGGTTATGATCTTTTTTTTTTCTTTTGCATTAATCAAAGTTCACAATCTTATTACCAGAATACTTACCACAATGGTCGATGCTAGTTTCCTATTGGAACTAGCTACATCATGAGGCGGCTTTGGATGTGCATTGTAGCGTAGCAGAAAGATTAATATGCTTCCGGTTTCAAAATGGAACCATGCAGCTAGCGTGCATTATGTAGTCAAATTTTACCACCTTATTTATTTAGATTTTAAAGAATCAGTTTCTATAATCTATTACATACTCATAAATATATACTGATAAAAAAATGACAAAATAACTAGATTCAGACATTTGTAACTGTCTACCCGACGAGGGATGCCTAGTTGTTCAGGAAATGAACAACTGCATCATACCATGCTAATACACTCTGAGAGATCTACATGGCATTTGTGGCAGGAAGAATACAAGGCTCTTGTGACTGGTTGAGATTGACGAGACATTTTTTGGATTCTCTTGCTGTTTTGTTAGCCACAAAATACATATTTGTTGATCCGTTCTTAGCCAATAGCCATTCGCTGCCTATAAACACCTACTGTACTTTGTTGCAGCTCAGGGGTACATAGCCATAGCTAATTGGATCTCCATCCAGATCTTTCACAGAAGCATGCCATTGGTACCCATGCCAAGGCTAAAGAGTCCGAGGTCTTAATACTCTCTAAATATTATCCAAAATATGTCAAACCAATTTATTTTAAGCAAATTGGATCGCACGGTCGCACCATGCTAACATACTACTTCTCTGCGAGTTTTTGGTTTTCTTGATCTTCTCTCTGAGCACTATTACAGTTCTAAACAAAACCATTTTTGGTTGAATTAGGCCAGTTTCTAGACTCAAATATTGGCTAGTACTGTTACTCAAAAGCATGTGGGAGTTGCCTTCGAATTTGGGACTAGCAGCCAGTTGCCATTGGGATTCCAGATCATGTTACTTGTGACACTTGAATAAGTAAACATGAACACATGAGAGTCTTAATATCCTTTTGCTGGTATGTATGATTTGAGAATTTCTTATATAAATTGGTTGTTTAACAAAATGGAAATTTTTCTACTATGTAAACTTTTGCAAGGTTTGACACTTCAGCTTTATCTTGAGCCATCTTTGTTATGTTTTTTGTTTACTTTGGATATTTGCATCAAATTTTAAGGAAACTAGTACTACCTCTGTTCGTTTATATATGACGCCAAACAGCTCAATTTTAAACTAGCTGGCGTCATATATAAAAAAACGGAGGGAGTATATACTTTACAGTTTACACATTATTCTGTTTATTCATCTATGAGACAGAATTTTAAGAACTCAATGAAAAGTGGAATTTTTGTACAAATTTTTCACAGATTTGTATATTTTACAAATCAATTTTTTGCATGTAATTTGAATTTTTTGCTTGATGGTTCAGTTTTTTTCAGCTTGGGATTTTTTTTTTTGTATTCCATTTTTATTGACAAGGTATCTGTTTCAGGTCCACATTATTTCGAAGACTTAGTGGATATGATGTATGACAGTATATCTGAATCGTTCAATGCCGACTTTGAGGATAATAGTGTTGAGGAGGTAGTTATTTCCCCTGTTCATTCTTGTTCAACATTAACCTATCTTTTAACTGTTAACTTGATAAAGTTTTGCCCTAAACCTAGTTCGGTTAAACTGCATGGGTACATATTTCTATTACTGTTTCAAGTGTCTATCTGTATGCATGTTTCCTTACCAAAATATATGGTTCTTGCTTTAGCATTAGTGGAATATATGTTAGTCGGGATATGCAATGGCCTTTTTTTACTAGTTGATTGATCCTCTTGCCAATTCAGCAGCATGTCTGTACCATTCCTAGTATGAAGTATAGTTTAATATTCTTTCCAATTGCTTATGTGCAAGAGATGTCAGATGTGTTCATGACTTGAGTGTACATGGTATTACCTTCTTGAATCATGCCACTTGTCTTTGAATTGATTGTTTTGTGCCAGATGGGTAGCTCAAGAAGTAATGGTTAATAAGTCTTGGATGATAATGAATATGTATTATATCAGTCCAGTTTTACAATGGGTATTGGGGTTGGGTTTTACAATGGGTATTAGGGTTGGAGTGATCCTGTGTGCTAAATAATACATATACTACTCAAGTAGCTAATGTTTCTTCAGACAAATTTGATCATGTTCTATATTAATTAGTATATCTAATTTGTCTCCAAGGACTGTGGAGCTATTTCCAGGTCTGTAGCACACAACCTGAAACTTTTACAATAACCATGGGCGAAATTTGTATTTTCTGGTTTCTGTAATTAATTGTTATTCGTTGTACTTGTTTAAACCATATTATATGCTTATTAGTTTCACTATTTTGTTTTGTCGCAAACAGGTTGCTGAACAATTACTGATTATGCATGAAGAATGCCTGCAAAGCAACTATTCATCTATTGAGAAGTTAAGGAACTCGCGTGTTAAGGGGAATGCTGTTTCGCAAAGTAGACAGGTATGTGCTACCAGTCCAATTCTTTCTTTTTAGTGAGGTTGTTGCATTTTATTGAGCCACGTATTTTCCAAAGTAAATGAGTACCCGCTTTAGCATCCAAGAAAGTCACAGCCTACTCCTTTTTGCTTATGTGGTGTGCTGCTGCATCAGTTCACACTTCTTTGCTAACATGTGCTCCAATTTAGTATCAAAATGTGAGCAGTCATCACTTCCAAATGGCTTAGTGAGGTTGTTGCATTTTATTGAGTCACGTATTTTCCAAAGTAAATGAGTACCCGCTTTAGCATTGAAGAAAGTCACAGCCCACTCCTTTTTGCTTATGTGGTGTGCTGCTGCATCAGTTCACACTTCTTAGCTAACATGTGCTCCAATTTAGTATCAAAATGTGAGGAGTCATCACTTCCAAATGGCTTAAGTTTGAGGCGAATTTTGCTGTGGGACACTGGAAAAACGTGTAATATGCCGATACACACCGCAAACGCTAAAATTGGCCGAGTACCATTACAAAATCGCGCTCCTTTGCTACAACACACCGCACCGAATATCATAATATTTGTTCAGATTTTTGGAGAGAGATTGCAGGGGAGATGACCGTTTTGCCCTCTTCTTCAACCTCTCCTCTCCCCTCGCCGGTGCTCTCTCTCACCCACCGCTCTGCCACTCCCCCGGTGACGTAAGCGAGATCAAGAAACCGAAGCGGTGGGCTAGCTGGCTCTCTCACCGCCGCCGGACTTGGGCGGCACCGCGGCCGCGGGCGCCAGGGAGTACACGGCGGGCGCCTCCCACTTAATGCCGCACTACCCGTAATCCCGATGCTTCCCTTCCCCTAACTCCACCACCTCCCTCCTCCTCCCTTCGGCACCTGCGCGCGGCACGGCTGCCACCTTCTTCTCCCCATGAATTTCACCTCCGCCGCCGACTGCAGACGCAATCCATCCTAGATCGGTGCGGCCGCGCCGCTTGATGTCCGATCTGTGAGAGGGGCTCGCCACCATGAGGGCCTTGCGGCGCGACGGGGCCGGGCTCTCCGCGTCGGCGTCGTCATCCTTGCTCTTTCCGCCGTCGAAGCACGGAAAGCAGCTCATCTTCCTTTCCCCTGGGCTTTCCCGTGGCTGCAACCTTGAGGACGCCGGCGTCTCCACTTCATGGAACGTCGTGCCCTGGCCGGCTCGCCGCGCACGCGTCAAACGAACCTGGATGGCAGCGTGGAGCAGAGGGGGAGGAGCGTGGCAGTGGTGGCTTGGCTCGCTCGCTCAGGCAACAGGAGAAAGGGATGAGACCACCGCGGGGAGACGGTCGGTGTCAATGGTGATGGCAATGGAATGAAGGAGCGGTGGGTGAGAGAGAGAGAGTAGAGCATCGGCGAGGGGGAGAGGAGAGGTTGAAGAAGAGGGCAAAACGGTCATTTCCCCTACAGTCTCTCCACAAAAATCTGAACAAATATTATTATATTCGGTGCGGTCTGTTGTAGCAAAGGAGCGCTATTTTATAATGGTACTCGGCCAATTAAGACGTTTGCGGTGTGTATCAGCATATTACGCGTTTTTTCAGTGTCCCACAGCAAAATTCGCCTAAGTTTTAATAGTGGGTATGCCAGTTTTTTTATTCTTGAGTGTGTGATCTTTCTAATATAAATGCCTTCCTCACTGGGAGCTGTGATACAATTGACTATTGCTAGCTTCAATGGATGTGTCATGGGTGCATATCTGTTCATGGGGACTTTAAACATCATTTCATAACAATAGCTGGGAGCATGATCTGGTGCAGTATGTTCCCAATATATATGCATTTTTTGGGTGGCCATACTTTTTTGATATGTGAATTTGAATGTAGCCGGTAATTTCTTGAATACCACATGAACTAAGCAATTTCATTCTTCCGATAAGCTGGTTGAAGCAGATTAGTTTAAACTTTCACTTGATTTGGGTGTTAAGCTGTCCAGCCTAATAGTTCATTTTCATTGGACTTTTGCTTAGATTTTCCCTAACGTGAGCTGATATGTATCTATTATATTGATTAATTGAGGTTGCCATTGATATGAATGAAGCATTCCAATAATGCACCTTTGCACCTTCCAAGAAGAGTAGCACTGGTGATTCACACTGATATAAATCACTCATGGTTGGTCAATCAACCAATCAAACTTAAAATATTCTGAAGTGCTTGTTCAAATGATTTTTTTTTTTTTTTTGCATCGGCAGCAGTTTCACTGGCTTTGTGCTGCACATATACGTTTCTGGTTAACTGGTTTTCTCCTCATGTGCAGATAGCAGCCGATGACAGTGATGACACTGATAGTTCAGATGACGACGACACAGCGATGATGGACGATGAAGCTCCTGCCGCGCCAGAGGAGATGGCGGTGGACAGGCCAAAGCCCTCCAAGCCTGCCCCCGATGCAGATGGTTGGACTGTTGTGCCTCCTAGGCGTGGCCGGGGCAGGAATTAGGCAGAGCTGGAAACACGGTGGTAGCCGCTGGTTTTGTATTACTCGGGATTTTATCAGGGATGTTGAGTGTAGTATTTTTGTCATATACTCCATCCAGAATTCACAGGCGTATAACGCTTGGAAAAGCATCCAAGATTGATAGGCGTATAACAATTCCCAGCGTAGGAACGTGGAGTACCGAGCCTCGTATTCTGAAGAATAATTTAATGCTACCGTTCGACGCTTCAGCTGCCAACCGTTCAATCGAGTGCTGGGCTCCTGGCCATCCGTATACTAGTACTACTCCTTTGCTCAAGCTGACCATTCTATATCATCCCTCACCATTTCCTCCTTTGCTGAAGCGTACAAACCATTCTACATCATTGTCCCTTCTTTGCCGGCAATGGACGTGGACCAAGTGAATCTGGCGACGAAGCATGTCGCCGCCGGCGACCATGAAGCGAACCAGGTGGAGGTGTTGACGAACAACATTGAAGAGGCTTGCAAGCGTTGCGGGCGAGTCCACGACATCACGTTTGAGGAGTGGCGGCGCGCACGCCAGAGGCCACCGTGCCAACGTTGTGGTCTCGTTCATGAAGATTACAGGATCACGGCTCGGCTATACGGTCTCAATGAGTTCGACTGCGAGGTATGTTTTCCGGATATAAACGATCTCAAGATGGATGGCAAAACGATCTTGCTACCTGATCGTTTCTGGAAGGTGCACAGCGAGATGGAAGACTCAGAAGAAGTTCGTTTCGTTCCTGACTCTTTGGCCGGTGAGACTGAGGTGCCGGATTCTCAAAACACTATGGGTGTGGCGGATGTCAACAATGAGTTCAAGGAGTAGTTCACATGAGTTTAACGATTTTTTTCATGCAAGTTTGATTATGTTGCTATGCGTATTGTATTTTGATTATGTTTAGATAATTAGAGACAATGAGACATGAAATGTCGCCGGTTTGATTAAAATATTGCAATGTTGCTCGCATACAGTTCGGATACAAGCTCTTCTATGAGAGAAATTGTACAGCTTGATTGTAGATCTCTATAGGACACTGGAAGCTAGTGGGTAGATCACCTTGCATTTCTAATGTTTTCTTCTTCGTGTGTGGGACATTATAGTGCTGCCCACCATTATGCTTCATGATCTCCATCATGCAAGATTGTTGTGTTAGGAAAATCCGGTTTGACCTATCCACCGGGTACTCCTGAAATGCCTTGTGGATCCTTTCAACAATTTGCTCAACATTGTTTGGAGTGCTTTTGTGAAACAACGCCTGGATTGCAGCAAAGAAACCAAGGTCAAGCACATTAAGATCAGGTGAGTTAGGCGGCTGGCATGTTAGCCGTATGTCCCACCCATCTGCTTGGGCAGCTTGTACAAATTCTGCATCATTCACGTCAATGTGCGTCTTGGCGTTGTCTTGTTGGATGAATATGGGCATTCCTCTTTCTTCAGCAGGCCATTTCTCTTTTATTGCTAGTAGGACCTTGTTCATAATGAAATCTCGACTAACATCCTTTGTGACCGATGTCATTGCCTTTGTAACCAAGGTACCTGCACATAGAAACAATTTGAGCAACAAATCGTGGATGTAATAAGATACTCTTGGCAAACAATTTGAGCAACAATTGAGCCACAACTACATGTCATACCTCTAGGCCGATTAGCACTGTTCCTTTTTGCTGGTTCTACATATACAAATGGGAATACACCAATTTTCCCATCAAAAATGCATGTACCATTCTCATCAAACCTAGGTCGAGTAACAACCGTGAGTACCATAACCTTCTCTATGAAGTTTTTGCTTTTAACCTCCCTTTGAGGTCTTTCTTCATCATTGGCGAGATAATACTTCTGATTTCGCCTAGTCCTATAGAACCACTTCTCATCTATGTACACGATGTTGTACATAGGATTGAAAATAGGAGCATTTGGATAGTTGTTCAAGAGCATGGATAGGCAATACCGGACACGGGCTTTTTTATTGTCGTCGGTCAAGGCAAACTTTAGATCATTGGTGTGGCGACGGAAATAACCTTCCTTGAAACAGTTATGAACTGTGCTTTTCTTCTTACCAAGGGCATTGGCTAGATCCTGGAAGGTTGTGCGCTCTCTCAAAGGAATGGCTTTGATGGCTTCCGTGTCTATTTCTATTCTTTTGCGACCACAATTTTTAACTAGTTTGTTTATCACACCAGATACTCCACCAGCATCCTGTCCTTGCCGCCATATACGCTGCACAACTCTAGGATGCACACCGAATTTATGTGCTACCTGCCTAGACACTCCTCGATGCAGGACAGGAGGATGTGTCTTCGCCAACAATTCTAGATATATGGCGATCTTGATGTCATCGGTGTGGAATGTCCTCTTCCTCCTATTAGAACCTGCAATATGCTAACCATGTGAAAACAATGCATCTAAAATCAAACCATGTGGGAATTACTATCCACGTACCCTGTGCTTCAATGTTGTGTGTCCCTCCATTAACCACAGCTGTAGACTGATTTTGAACTGTAGACTGATTTTGAGCTGTTCACAGACCAAACCATGTGAAAACAATGCATCTAAAATGAAATCAAGTAGTAATTGTTCTGAGAGCTAGTATTTTCAGTATAGTAGTGAGAGCTGCTTTGAGTATAGTACTGAGAGAACTGAATACATGATCATGCGAGGGAACAAAACAGCACTCACCCTGCTCTCCGAGTGAATGGTCTTCCTGGGCACCATGTCCTTGTTGTTCTTCAACTATCAAAGCAAAAAAGAAAAAGAAAAGACAAATGAGCAATATTCTAGTAGATTTACCGGACTAACTAAAACTGATTTGGATTATCTTACCTTGTACTGCAACATTGTCAGCACATCTTCCATCTGCCCCAGCATCATGAGAGACGTCTGCTCCATGGGCGCTCTACTTGTTCATTGACATCTAGAACACGACAGGTAAAGAGAAGTTAGTGCATCACTGAAGCTACTATCTACCAAAAAGCTAACACAACAATCTGTCCAAGGAGCAGTACCTTCCAGCTGATGCGCATGACCCTCCCACACCAAATCGTAATCCAGCTGATGCGCAGGACCCTCCCACTCACGTATGGCATCCCAATCGATGGGTTCATTTAGGTCGACTTGCAGTGGCGCCATGAGTAGTGGCAGAGACTTGAGCAAGAAATACCGAAACATAGGATCGGGTGGTATAAATAGGGCGATTTCGTTTAGCCACGAAACATCAGATGTTTGGGCGCGCGCGGTGAAAGAGGACAGCATGAAAATTTGATTTTTGTTTTTGGCTTGCGCGGGCGATTTCTGTTTTGACGGAAGAGAAGCGATGTTTTCGGCGAGGCGCGGCTCACGCGGGCTAATTCGGCAAGGCGCGCTGCGATTATGCATGCAGCCATGCAGACGTTACAGTCGGCCAGGAAACGAAGTGCCTGCACGCCGCTGAATAAATGAAGGGGCTGCACAGCGCATGTAATTAAAGACTCCTTGGTCTTGGTGATGGCTGCTTATGCGCCAGTGAATTCTGGATGGAGGGAAAAACTTGATGCTCCTGTGAAGAAATCGACCTCACCGCCGTTCTTGTATAAAGGGGTGGCTTTGAAGCCCATGGCCCATGCTCAACCGCTCTAGCCCACAAACTCAGCCGCCTGTCCTCTGATGATGGCCTGGTTGGACTTGTGCACTCCTGGCGCTGGCGACGGCGTGTGCGGGGACAGCGGGACAAGGCCGGCTCTGCTTCCGGCCATACAATGCTGTCAAAGTGTCAATGCACGTACACGGTGAGCGCGCACTGGAGCCAATGGTCGTGATAATTTTGCTAGGGCTCACGCAACTCACTAGCAAACAGAAGACTGTGTGGAGCCAATGGATGAGTCAATGTTGTGAGCAAGGGATTGCCAATTATACTTATTGCCTGTTTTAGTTCTCGCTTCTGTGTTTTTCTAGCAATATTCCTAATTCCTAGAGGAGTAAATTTCACTGTCAGTCCTCCCGAGTTCTCATCCAGGTCATCGTACTCTCAAAATGCACGTCTAAGTCCATAAACTTGCTAATCCGTTCCATGTAGGTCCAAATTATCGTAAATGTTGGGTCGGCGTCTAATCCCCCGAAACTCCCTCCTCTCCGCCATGGTGGCTCTCCCTTGAGCCGGATCCGGGGTCGCCGGCGCCATCCTCTCCGCCGACATGGCTGCCTCTCCGGATCCGGTGCTGCCGGGCCGTCACGGTCGCTTCGCTCTGCTGGCATGGCCTTCATGGCCGGAGCTTGAGGAAGCCCACGCCGTCGCTGCTCCGCACCTCCGCCCCGCTGCCGGGCTCGTGTCGGAGGAGAGCCATGTCGAGAGCTGACGGTGTGGTGGCCGGCGCGGCGCCGAGGCGGTGGACGGAGGCGAGCCCGACCGACTTTTGGAGGAGGATGAGCGGCGGGGAGGAGGCGGACAGACCTGCAGCTCCCCCGCCCGCCTCCCCTCCGTCCCGCCCCACGCGACCCCCGTCGCCTCCCCTCCCGCACCGTCCCCCTCCACCCCGGCGACGCCCACTGCGCCGTCCCCCTCCACGCCCTCCTCCCTAGGGACGCACGCCGCCACCAGCGACCCCGTCCTGGCGCCCGGGAGGACGGGGCCAGTGAGGGCCATGACCTCGTGGAGAGCAGCAATGATGCTGAGTTGACGGCGGCGTCGGCGTCCTCGGAGCGGAGCGAGGCGACGAGCGGGTGCTCGGCCACAGCGTCATCGGCACACGGGTGGCGGAGACCCCAGCGCATGACAGCGGGCACGGCCAGGGACGGGCAGCAGGGGACGGCGGGGACGGTGCCGCCCACTCGCCACCCAATGACATGTGGTCCCCACATTTCAGGACCTCCTAAACACACGGATTAGTACATGATATGGAGATTTGGACTTATACGTGAACTAGGTTGCTACGGGAGACAAAAGATTTCAAATGTGATGATCGTAAAAATTTCACTGGTCGGTTTTTATGCTACTAATTGCGTCCTCACAATGATTGGACTATATGACCATAAGAACTAAATATTGTTACGATGTCGTTATACAGTCCAATCAATCTGGTGAAATAAGATTGAATACATGGTAGATATGGTAATATAGGAAGCGGTAGATGTAGCACTTTGGTCCGTGCATTTGGTCTTCCTGTTCATCAGGGTTCGAAACCATTGTCCTCTCTTCAAATGACAATGTCAAAAACCTCATGTTATATCGTGAGAGATTGTTGGCTGAGATGGCAAACAAGCAACAGATAAAAATATGAGAACAAGGACACCAGAATATGTATCTATATAATTCAAATTAGACCGGAATGCATCATGAGTGTTACAACAAAATTTAAAGTATTTTCAAAGTGTTATTAGAACATTCAGCTATGAAAACATAAACTAAAGAATTAGTGTAGCCGTATCACAAATGAGAGTCATAAGTTGCGCCGATAAAAATATTCAGAAAGTCTATAGCATAGTTTGGTTGGTGAATAACTATGAAGATAATATTTCTTTGACTAAATAATTGTGAAGACAAAATTCAGAAGACAATATTTCTTCTGAATATGTGAAGTAGAAACAAAATATGCTAGGACATAGTAACAAAAAAATCTGTGGCAACTGTACCATATTGTAGATGAATTTGGAGTCATGCCAAAAAATAAAAAAACTTGCCTCTACGTTTGAATAGTGATGATACATTATTCAGAAACTTCTTTGTCTGTTCTCGTTCAAAGCGTAACTATCTTTCAGAAAAGGTAAACTACAACAATTAGCAAAGCACGCAGGTAAATCATATTCCAGAGCATGATAACAATCAACCCGCCTGCAAGTTTTGTATACAGAAAACCATATACACTTGGATGCCCTTTTCCTGCACTTGAGCTTGGAAATCATCCTGCCACGAAATTGTCACATAAGCTAACTGTCAGCTCTGAAGAGTTAATGCCAACATGTTAGTGCAATTGTGTGTGTTGGAAGACAAGGAGAATTGGAGGTACATCAGTACGATCCAACTTGATGATTTTAGCGGGCACTGAAATGTTTCCCTTGGGATCCCATGGCAAAGGGACGCAAAAAAGCTAACCCCGTAGTATCATATAGCTCCCAAACTATATAGTCTGAACTCTGAACATGAACTACAAAGCCAAAAGGTACTCAGTTTCTTCATCAATTGCAGGGTCACCCAATGAGCATTTGTAGATTTGGTAAGAGTGCATTAATATATGGCTTCAGCATGCATATTGAGCAAGTTAGCATATTTGCATATGCATCCTTTGAACCGAGACCCGATGCTCGCTACCTGGATAGTCCCTGTCAAGATTGAACCTTAAAAATAAATGAAAGAACTTGACCACCTTTGAAAAAGGTAGAGAAATTTAAGGGACTGAATTCAACATATATACTCATATGAGGTCTGGAACAACATGACACCACCGTAGCTGGCACCAAGAATTCGATTGATTGCATGGTCTGACAGAGGTGAAAATGTATATGACTCATTGAAAAGAAATTTCACCAATAGTCTCTAGAAAAGAAAACTCATTGGTTTACTTCATGTAGTTTAATTGTTGGCACGGGAAACAGTATAATCCTATGATTAAGAAAGTATCAGACTCAATCCTTGCCGATTTCATCTTACAATCTACAACATTTTACAATTCCACATAAACCCACCTGAATCACATGGAGTTTCCACCAGCAAAGAATAAAAGGGCTCAGACCGATGACCAAGCGTATGGCACTGAAAGGTACCATAAAGCTGCGATATTGTTAAGGACACCTGCCATCGGTGCCCGCATGGAGAGGATGCATCACCTTGAGCCGAGGCTCTCCACGCGCCATGACTTGGAACTCAATTTTTGATGGGCCGTGGTTGATCTGAAGACAAGAAACTCTCGATTTTGGGTAGGGAAAAGCTTAGTCTATGGGCGGTCATAGAGGAAGGACGGAAGCAAGGAAGCTTATCTGAATATGGTCGACGAGGCCGGAGAGGTCGCCGAGCTCCGGCGGGATAGTGCCATCGAGCCCATTGCTGCCGAGGTCGAGTGGCCAGGGCGCGCAGCCACGAGAGGGACGCGGGATGGCCGTTGAGGTGGAGCGAGATGAGGCTCAGAAACGCGTCCGGATCGAGCGCGTCCAGGCCGCCGGCGAGGCCGAGCCCGCACAGACGCGGCAACGCAACGGCGCCGGCCCTGTCGCAGGCGACCCCGCGCATGTGGAGCAGATGGAGGCTGCGGTGGCGTTCGTCCAGGTGGAGAGCGTCGGCGGGTCACCCAAGCTCGACTTCCACGCCAGCAGCGCGTCAGCCGGCGACGTCGCGGCATCGACGGCGAGGGCGAGGACGACGAGGACGGGGGCCGCGAGGAGGAGGCGGGAGCGGATGGTGGCTTCGACATTGGCTGAGGCGCCGCGCTGCCCGTGAGCGCGGTGAGACGGGGTGGGATGGATCGGAGAAACACTTGGTGGGTTGCAGAAGATGCAGAGCGAGTCCTCCTTCGTCCTCGACTCCAATGAGTCCTCCTTCACGGCCTCCTCCGCGCGGCAGGACTGCTCCGACAGCGTCTCCTCGGTGCCCGCAGATGCGCGCGTCGGCGACGGCTCGTACGAGTCGGTCGTGTAGACGCGCGGAGGCGGCCGCGGCGCGCAGACGCCGACCGGGCGGCGGCGCGGGATGGTGGAGACAGATCGGACACCAGTGCGCTCGTTGGCTGCGGCGGCGCGAAGTCAACGCGCGTAGCCCTGCGGCTGGCCCGCGGCGGCGGCGGCGGCACGCGGAGGCGGCGAGGGCCCTCGACGGCGCTTGTCTGCGGCGGCGAGTAGGTGTGCAGTGGCGGCGCGTTTAGGCGGGTATGGGGTTGGCGCACGCATCATTCTCGGGTTTGGTGGGCGGGATTGCCGGGCGCTGTGATGAAGACCCGGTAATGGCGGGCGGAATCTCGGGGGCAGAGGGGCGATGGCGAGGGCGCGGGGGAGCGAGGGCACAGGTGTTGACGCCTACAGCACGTGCTCGATAAGTAGCAGAGATTTTGAGAGTACCGGATCTAAATGAGAATTCAGGACAAGCTTGTGGACCGCCAGCGAAATTTACTCTTTGAGTAAAGTAGCCGTCTAACTTTTTTTTTTTTTTTTTGAGAAGAGTAGCCGTCTAACTATGTGTGGTGTCAGGGATCAGGTAGACAAGAGGTACGTTGCTGGGCCGTTGAATGGTTGTATCATCAACCAGCAACGTATGCAATGTTCTATTTATGCTCCCTAGTTGCCGTTCCCTGTCTTTAGCAAGCAAAGTGTTTACTTTTGAGATGTACTTAGAAATTTATTTTTGCCTGCCATCTATCTATACTGAAATTCTCTTATTACTTGCTGTTCACATGCTCAAGTGAATTCCATCACGCAGCTTTGCTCGCATTAAGGCTAATCACAGTGCAAAGTATCGTACTGCAATATCCAAGAATGCTACATTGGATGAAAATCGTGACGCTGTTATAAAAAAACACCCTTCACAATGTATAGTATCATACATAAATGTTTAAATGAATTAACTACTGTGATGTTTGTGTTTATAAAAGTGGACCATCATATATTAGATTTTGTGCCTAAGATGTCATGGTAAAGCACTATCTTCCTCTCAACAAGACAATCACTTCGGCCAGAGCTAAAGAATTTAGGAATTTGTCATCCTTGTTCTTTACTCCTCTGTCATCAGAAGAATATCAACAATTTCAGATTTTCTCGGATCAGGCTACAAGCGCACAAGTTACATATTTAAGTAACTCTTGGTCATTCATTTCGGGCACCTCCGATTACTCAACCAATCAAGCTTATCAACATCCCTCCGGGCGAAGACAGGTTTATGCAAGTTTTTCATGGTTTTGGAAATCTTTCTGTCAAAATAAACATAGGGTTTGTTTGGTTGCAAGTCTCCGTGGCCAGGCCAGTTATAGGCACGCTATTATGTGTTGTGCATCTGTTTGAGCATGTGTTTGGTTGTCTTGGCCCTCTAGCCCGCCCAGCAGGAGCCGGTGTTTGGTTGCCCACCGGAAACTCCTGCACTCCCTCCACCTTGCCGCTCGTCGACGCCGGGAAGATGAAGCAGCTCCCTGCCGGCCATGGAAGCGACGTCCGCCATGCCCGTGCCGACCTCTCCAGTCCGCGGGGACACACCGCCATGGTCGCACACTGAGCTACCGTGAGGGCCCGCCACCGGATTCGCCGTCAGCGCCGCTCCCCACGCCTTCCCTCCTCCGTGCCGCCCCGCCTGTGGATGCGGCAGCGCAGCTCCAACGCGGAGCAGGGCAACACGGAGGCACCTGCTCCTGCTCCCTCCTCCGCTCGCGAGTCGTCATCCTCGGGCCCGTAACGACGGCGACGGGCGCGGCCGCAGATCTCCGCCACGCCGGCCGCCCGGCCTGGTCCCCATCCTCGGGCTGCGACGACGGCAAGGGATGCGGCTGCGGCAAGTAGGAAGCAGGGAGTGTGGCGGCGTCGCGACAACCGGCGGAAAAAAGAGGGGCAGCGTCGTGCACTCGTGCCGGACGGAAGAGGGGAAGGAGAGGGGTGGTGTGGAGACGGGAGAGGAAGACGAGCCTGCGGGGGCGCATCCTGGGCGCAACGGAGCTTGGTCCGAAACGAAACGCCGATTTGGCCGTTCCCCCAAAGCCACCCGCGGGGACTTAAGTTGCATAGTTTGGACCACCTACAATCAACAAGAAAAGAGAGCAACCATTTTTTTTAAAAAAAAATATTACAGCAAATTAAAAATTCGCAATAGAAACTAGCAACCAAATGAATAAATATTTGTGCATACAAAAGGGAAGAAATAAAGAAAACATGGTTACAATGCTTGTCGAGTTTCTAGATGGAACGAAGTACACCCGACGTATGCTTAGTTAGCTAGTCTTGTAGACCACCATATGTGTCTCCAATCATCTATTGTCTATTATTTCCATCCAACAGGGTGTGCATGGAAAAGATGATTGTATGTCTTGCTCATTAACTAGCTCTTGACCATAACTTTGTGGGTATAAATTCCCCAGCTCTTGAACAGTCGAGCTGTTTAAATGATAGGCAAGTCCTCTCTTTATTGATTGGCTCAAGAAGATAATCTCTTTATAAGGGTGAAATCCAAGTATATCAAGATGTCCATAGTCGGCATCATTGTCCACGCTTGAGTCAGATGTTTCATCATCGTCTGATATGTCTGAGCTCCACTCAACAGATCCCTTTTTCACAAGTGCTCTCATGTAGACGCCCTCTCTATAATGGCAGTTAATATCCTGCAATAACCATGGTCCACGAATTTGTTCACCACGTGAATAGTACGGGTCACTGAGCCCCTTCTTTTCTTTTTTTTTTGATAAAGAAAGCATATATTAAAGATATTAAGTACGATACATCAAGAGGATGCCCCTTCTTTTCTAACAGCGGGACAAGGTCCTGGTCATGCTTCAGCACCCACTCCATCGAAGAAGATGACTCATTTTCATTGAGGATCCAAACTTGAAGTCGAAATTGTCCAGATGCACAATAAACACCCTTCTTCGACTTTGCCAAATAGAAATTACTAGCTCCTGCGGGTGGCTTGATTACATGGTACATGCCATCTGACAAGGATATTCTGTAAAATCAAATCGCCGGTCAGAGTGGTTATTAGAAAATCATACTGTAGCTAGGAAAGAATCAAAGAGTAATAGCCTTGTCATATATATATGTATAAATTAAAAAGAATGCAGACATGTATAACAATAACAATGTTCAAGAAGAGAGACACAGAGAAATTCGAGAAGTGGATATACCTCATAATAAAATCAGCTTGGCAATGTATATACAGTTGTCCTCGTCGGTAGGCAGCGCTGCGTTGGTCGTGTGCCCAATACCGATATCGTCTCATGTCAGCAACAGTAATTCCAGCCGCCTCTCCTACTCGAGCAAACGATCGCTCCTCCCACCGCCCGGTTACCGACGAGAACACTTGCAGGATGCATGTTGCCGGTGGCCACTCCGATTGCTCATCTGTTGCAGGACCGTCATCTGCTTCCTCGCGGCGCGCGCGGCACGAGCTGTCGTGGTGGTGGTGGTGGCAGAAGCCGGGGATCGAAAGGATGTGGTAGTGCGGCGAGACCGCGGGGTCGTAGACGAGGTAGCACGCGTCATATTCGCAGCTCCTTATCCGCCCGGCAGGCAGGGCCGGAGCGCGGGGCACGGGAGCGCGCCACCGCGTGGCAGGGTTGGTACATGGGGTGGCCATAGATGAGCAGGAGGCCGTTGCAGTGGTCTAGGACGGTCGACCACGAGCCCATCTCGGCTTCGACTAGGAAGTCGTCGTTGCGCTTGCCGCCGGAACCGGAGGGGCGGGAGAAGAGCTCCGAGATGTCGCGCCACTGGTAATTGATGAAGAAGCCGAGCAGCGAGAGCGGGAGGAGCTCCGCAGTCGCGCGCAGGCTGCTGTGGTCGTCGACGGCGGCGCGCCACGCCTTGCAGACGCTCCTGGACACGGCGAGGTCCCGCGGCGCGAGGCGGCGGAGGACGCCGGCGAGCACGTCGTCTGGCAGCAGCGCCAGCATGTCCGTCTCCATCGGCGCCGCCTGATCATCCATGGCTCCTCTCGCTCCGCTTGCGTTGGCCGCCGTCCCCCGCGTGAAGAGGCTTTTCAGATATCGGATCCCTCGTTCGTTCTCGAATCTGTTTGTTTTCCCGATCGATGACGATGATGATAGCGAAGCCAACTGCACGCGGAATCGGAGGCCGAGCTGGATTAATTGGTGGGCCGGCCTTCCGTGTGATCCCATGGCGCGGGCCGAGGTTTCCCCTTCGCTTACATGGGCTGGGACTGTAGACTGTGGGCCTCGTCGCCATTTGGGCAGCCACCGACACCTCTGGATTACAAATGACACGATTACAATTGCAACGATTTGATGCGTACTTCGTACTGATTTCATATCTCCGTTTTGCAATGGGTGGCAATCCCAGTAAACTCGTGTGGATGCACAGAAAAGGAAATTAAACCATCCAGTCCTTGGCTCGTTGCCTATGTATCAGGAGGACAAGAAGCAAAGAAGAAAATCCAAACACATAATAAAGGAGATAGAAATAATGTGGCACATCAATGTGAGAAGAGGAAAAACAATTCACAAATCATCAACAGATCAGAAAGGAAAGATATCAAAAAAAATTGCAGAGAGACAGACGTTGCAATTTGCAAACAAACAAGCATGCCTCCGTTAAACGCCCCACCGGCCACCATCGCCGGAGCCTCATCCATCTGCTCTATAATACTAGCACAAGCAAACTAGTTAACTTAGATTGGTTGACTCACCATATACTCTGTCAAAATCAACAATTTTGGAGGGTCGGGGGCTTTGCCTTCATCAGCGCCACCAAATAAACATGATACCAATATACTGTAATTTAAAGGAAGAAAACAAATCAGATAAATTGATACTGCGCTATAAGTATAATGACAAGTGTATTTTACTCAAAAAATTGGAGACAACAATTTTATTTGCGCGGCTAATAACGAACAATAGGTTGCATCCTTCATCACATCTTCCTCCCATAATCATATAATTAAAGTGAAACCTATAACAACAATTTTGATATTCATTTTGACAACTTGGGACATCTAAAATTCTAAAGAGTAAATTAAACTATTGCAGTGCTCAATCGAAATATTTCAGGATCGCTGCAAGGTTTTATCTAAACGAAACCAATAAAATATGCTACAACTCACGTGAAAAAAGTAGCTACCAATAATTAATGAAGACAATCGCAGCAAATATATAAGAAAGGGCAGGCCCGTCCGAATGAAGGTTACACCTTATTACGCCAAAGCAACTGATGTTTTGTATATGAATTGAAAAGGAACGCAAGCTGAACTCTTGTTAAATTTGGTTGTAAGCTACCTGTGCGACACAAGACATTGAGAAAGCATATTTCAACTATCCTCGCCTATGGTTTGTCCCAGCAAGCATGGTGTGTATGGAAAAGATGATGTTATGAGCTGTTCATTCCCTAATTCTTGTCCATATTGTGCTGGATATATATTGCCTAGGACTTCAACCTTGGAGCTATTCCAGTGATAGGCAAATCCTCGACTTATTGATTCACCCAGGAAGATAATCTCTTTGAATGGATGAAACCCAAGAATATCCATGTAACCACTGTGGCATCTGTCTTCATCGTCAGAGCTCCATGCAAAGTTCTCATCATCCACTGATGCTTCAGAGCAGCATTCAAGTTCCTGTTCTACTGGTGCTTCCATACTCACTCCATTGTGTTCATCATGATTATCATTTTCATAATAGTAGTTAATGTCCTGAAATTTCCATGGCCCATTAACCACTTTGTCCTCGAAGTTGTGCTTCAACAACCACTTAGAAAGGTTCTTGTCATGCTTCAGTACCCACTCCATGTTACGACCTGATTCGTTAAGGCTCCAAACTTGAACTCCGCATCTTTCCTTGATTGATGCACAGTACACACCTTTACTGACTTTCCTAGATAAAATCGTGCATGACTTTCCATTTCAATACCCATTGGTGGCTTAATCACGTGGTACTTATCGCTGGAAAAGGATATTCTGCATATAATAATGAAATCATTAGAAAGCATCTAGGGTGAAAAAACTATATATATCATTGAACTCAATCAAGTAATAATAATAGTAAAACACAAAGGAAAAAGTAGGCAAAAACGATATACAGTATAAGATGTTCGATCAGTGAGTATGGATGTCATGTAGGTACCTACTACCTCATAACGAAATGAGTCTGGCAGTGTATGTATAGCGCCCCTTGCCAGTAGACAGCATTGCGTTGATCGTCTGGCCTTCGACCGCCGTGCTCCATCATGTCAACGACGGTCCGTATAGCCTCACCTTGTCGAGCGAAGGACCTCTTCTCCCACTGTGCAGTCCTCGAAGAGAACACAGGCAAGATGCAGACGGACGGTGGCCACTCAGATTGTTTGATCTGTTTGATCTCGGCCAACAGCGCTTCTTTGGAACTGTCGTAGCCATACAGTCGGAACCTGCCATCGAAACGGGTAACTGAGACCACCTCGTAGTCCGGCGAGGTGGTTGGGTCAAAGACGAGATACTCATCTTGATAGGTGTCCATCTCCACGTCCATGGGCGGCTGGGGTGGGCACGGGGGCAAGAGAGCCAACCACCGCGTGGCCGGGTTAATAAGCACGTAGTCATCGACCAGCAGGAGGCCGTTGCAGTGGTCGCGCACGTAGCCCCAGGAACAGCGGCTGCCCTCCGGCAGGTAGTCGTGCTTGCCGGAGATGGAGATGAAGGCAGGGTCTTCCGAGGGCGCGGAGAAGAACTCGGACAAGTAATAGTTGTGGAAGTTGATGAAGATCCCGCCTAGCGAGTGGGGGAGGAGACCCGCCCGTAGCAGGCGGCGATCGTCGACGACGGCGCGCCACGCCCTGCAGACGCATCTGCACGCGGCGAGGCTCCGCGGCGGGAGGCGCCGGAGCGCGTCCGCGAGGACGTCGTCGGGCAGCACCGCAGCAGCGCCAGCCCCGCCACCACCGGGCCCGTTGGGCTGCAGTCGCGCCGGCGATCCCGATCCATCGTCTAATTTCCCGGCCCTTGGGATCTTGATCCCCGATCGATCGATGCGCGTTTGCCGAGAGCTGAGCCCGGGAAGGATCGTGAGGAACGAGTGCGTCCGGCCCGGCGGGCGGATCGGAGGTGGGGATTATTGATTCGTCGTAGCACAGGTAGTTACGGCACGTGCCACGAGCAGCGCATGATCCGGATCATCCGATCGTTACTGAAGAAGGTTAGCCAGTAGCCACAGAAACCGTAACGTTCGTATCCATCGGACAGTCTCTTCTCTTACTATTGGGCCGGGTTTTTATTCACTGCGCAAACCTATTTCCAGCTATGTCTGCTAGTAGCCTGGTCCACGTATCTATAAATTTTAGTTTTGTTATAATAAAGTAGGGGATGGCAATGGGTAATCCACTATATCAAAACACACCCGCACCCGTAATCCCTAACGGGTTCATTTTCACACCGCACCCATTGGGCACCCATTGGGTGACCGGCGCCACACACCACACCATAAATAGCATGTAAAACAGCATACATTGAATATATAGGTAATCAATTTATCAACACATGGCATGTAATCTATTAAGAATTCACATGATAATATTGTTCTAAACTCAATTTAGCTGCATAATAGTGTTGTAGGAGGCTTAATAACAGGATAAATCAAACTTCTCATACTTCAGATTGGCACCGGTGAAATCACACTTGATAAACACATAATTTTTATATGTCCAAATAGCCCATGAACAATAGAATAAAGAAAAACAAGGCTTAAATACAGTTGAATTCTAAACTCTAGTAAGCAAGAACAAATTCAATCCTTCAAGAATTAAGACTTAGAACAATATATTATTATTTATGGGATCCATTGGGCACCCACGGTGGAAATCCACACCCGCACCAGATCCATCTTAATACAGGTCTAGGTGGGTGTCGACCCATGGGTCTAATTTGACACCCGCACTTGCACCCAATGGGTGTGAAATCCGTAGGTCTGACTGCCATCCCGTCTCGTGTTCATACCAATACTCAGTTGTGATTTTGTTCTCGTTTTTCAATGCGATTCCGCCCTTAGTCAATGAGAAAAATAACAATCAAAACACAAAGAATAAAGTCAAAATCATGTTGGTTTGTCAAAAGAGTCGCAAAGTTAGAAAAATGAGAGCAAAACCATATTGCAGTTTATGGTGGGAGCGAGAACACCAACTAACTTTTTTAACAAAAGAGAAGCATCGAGACCTAACACTCTTATACTACTGTTTTTGACTAAATCATATAAATTTTAGTGTACTTGTTTAGTGGCGTTGGCTTTTTTTCCTTTTAAAATTTGTTTTATTTTTATCTGAAATAAAAATCCTGACATAATTTGGTTATTCTTATTATTGTTATAGTATATCCTTAGTTTTGTTTTTTAACTGCTTCATTATATATTCACGGTCCACCAAACAGAAAAATTGGAAGGCCCACCAATTTGGAGGCCTTGTGCGGGTGCTCACCTCGCACACCCCTATCAACGGCCTACGTGCATTCAGTCGTTCAGCCGCTCACATTGGCTTGTCGGTGAAAGACGTGCAGCCATTCAGGTTGACTTGTAGTGAAAGACGTGGTGACTTGTTGGTGAGGACATGACTCAACGTCCTGAGCCCTGCACTACACATGCATGTGCTATATAAGGTTGGGCCTCGTGATCGTCAAACATAGGACCAGGCTCACCAAACAGGGTATATGGAAGTGCAAAACACTGTTTGCGCACTGTATACAGAGTGGAAAAGTACGGATACAGTATGACTGCACTTTTTTTTTGCCCCTCCTGCTAACCCTGGTCTAAGTGCTGCTCCGCTACCGGAAGTGGCAGATCTAGAATCGGGGTTCTTTCTCCTCTTATTCTTCAGTCTTTTTCTATTTTTTTAATTCTCCATCTTCTTTGTTCATGCCTAGAAAATGTTGGGGGGCTTCAGAGGGCTCCATTGTCCGTACGGGGGTAGGGAGGCTGGAGCCCCTTAGCCCCCACCCTAGATCCGCACCTGGCTACAGGTAAATCTCCGTTCTTTCTCTTTAGTGTTATGACTGTTTGAGTTTTGACTGAAGAGCATATCTTCTCTTGTAATGCAACACGCTCACCGTCGTGTGCCAGCACCAGGTGGACGGGCTGGAGGTGCAGACCAGGGACGGAGAGTGGATCCTCATCAGGCCGGCGTCACCGGCGTCCGTCTTCGTCATGGCCGGCAACGCCGTCCGTGTACTAAAGATTGCTGCTTTCTTCACTTCCCGGCTCCGGCCGGCGGTCATAATAATTGATCAATTGACTACTCACCTAGTCACCTTCTCTATTAGGCATGGACAAACGGCCGAGTGCACGCGCCATTCCACCAGGTCGCCGTCGGCGGAGAAGTGCCCAGGTACTCTGCTATCTTGTTCGCCGTCTCAATTCAAGCGCCGGATGAGCTTGTAGACGACAACCACCCTCGCCTTTTCAAATCACACCACCAGCGATTTCATCCGCTTCTGTGCTTCTCACGACGCTCGCCAAGAAGACAAACTCTAAGCCTTCTGTGGAGTATAGGTATATGCGGAAATCTATGTCTGAAGCGTCCCAGCCCTTAAGCAGGACTAAAATGTGTATTGTTACCATTCCCAAGAGTTATGGTAACCACATTTGTTCATCAGATGTATACAGATCCGCCCTAACGGGACAGACCAAACGGGGCGCAGCCCAAAAACACTGCAGCGGAAAACTTTAAAGCGCGACCCATACTTTCCCACAACACACAGTTGGGAAGCAGGCCGTAACCCTCACACGTCCATGATCTTCTTTGCTCTGTAAACCAACAACAAAGCAAGGGTGAGTACATACGTACTCCGCAAGTCCACCTTCTTCCATAGGAAGGGGGATATAAGCTATCATTTCATGCAAGATATATCTGGAGCTGAAGGTAAATTTGCAGTAAAACATTTGATATGCAGGGTCCCTTAGTTCTCAGTTTTAATTGAGAAAACATCTTTATCCCAAAAGAGGTTGCCACTGGACTTGCCGGTCCATCGCGGCTCGTGGCACGCATGCCATCACATTTTCCACACACACACCTCCTCGGCAACCGCAGCTGCCTCAAAACCATCATTTTGATCCCAACCCGAAACCATATTTTTATAAGAAGCTAGTTCAGAAACCAAGCCGTAACTCGTTTGTCCATACCAGTGGACAGCGGACTATCATGATAGATTTAGTTATACTCTGGCCAGAGGTGCACACTTTACCCACAAGTTTGGTCCAGGCACTCATGATCAGTGAGCCCCTTTCCGCTCGCCGGTTTTTCCCCCGCAAGGCGCTCCCCAGACTTCAGCCATGAGAGAGTACGGGCCCACCTGTCGCTCAGACCCGCAGCCACACGACTGTTGACCCCTGACCGCAGCCATGCAACCGCGCCCATCCACCCAATCTCTCATGCATCCCAGCACACCGGCTTCCGCCTGGTTCGTCCAAAGCGGGTTCTAACCGAGGGTTGCCGCATACAACCTCGAGTGGTTGCGCTAGATGAGTTAGGCAAGATGAAACGTCAACTCGGTCCTTCAGGGTGGAACTCCCACAATGCTCACGCATGAGCAACACCAGCCCAGTCCTCACAACAAGGACCAGGTTTCCACCCCGTAAATGGCTTCAACAACCGAAGTCGTCTGCCAGGGTCTTACCCTATGTTTTACTGAAAAACAACCGCACATACCCACCATCATATTCCCATCATTTTCATCAAGATTAATGTATATAATTGAGTGAGCGATCCACCTAAGCGCACTACATCTAAAGTGGCTCGGGAGGCTATATCCTACTATGTTTTACCTTAGCCAGCAAAACATGCAAGTTTTCTTGTTTTACAAGGCAATAGGATGTGTATATAAAAACATGGGTAATTTATGCATCAAGTGAGGATTCCAGTGGACTTGCCTTCATTCGCCGAGGTAGCCGGTACGACGGTCGTTACACCATTGGACTCCTGTTCCGGTCTCTGAGTCAACCATTTCAGAGACGGAACCGAACGGCTCTCCGAGAAAGCCTACACGTACAGACAAGCAAAACACACCAAATCAAGGTACGCTCTGAGCTCATCAAGATATGGGCTTTGTGGAGCTAAAGATATCCTTATGGTTTTCCATGTGATCAGAACGAGAGTCAAACGGATAACTGGCGCGTTTGGCATCCCTTTTAGATATCAAGAGTTTGATCTTTAGTGCCATCCATGCCGGGCTCATGGGACGGATTTTCCGGCAGCATGAGGACAGCATGTCAGCAATAAAGATAAATTTTGGAAGAAGGGAAAGACGACACGGGCCAGCTCTGGCGCGTGCGGTCCAACTCGACCTTCCGGTTGGGCTCGGTCTACTCTCGCAGCGCGATGGGCTTACATCGCGGTGAGGGAGAGAACGACGAACTCGGGCGGTGCTAACCATCTCCTCCTGTCGTCCGCAGTACGGGGACAGGGGTAGAGTTTGACAACCGTCCGGTTCGGTTCAACCAAACCGGGTCTTCAGTGAACCGATCGGCGAGGGCGGAACTAGTGCACAAGTGGCTTGCCACAGGTGCCCTAGTCCCGTCGTCGCGGATCGACCCAAAAACGACGTAGACCGTGGATCTTCAAGTGTCGTGGCGGAGTATGTGAGGATATTATGAAAAGTACGTGAATAGATAGAGCTTGATTTTCAGAGAATTTAGGTGCAAGAATCACATAAATCGGAGCTAGAACGGAGAAGATACGGAGTATTTGTGACAGGGGGTATATTTGGACTTTCTGGATAGTTCAAGGGTTAGGGATAAACTTCCTTGGATGAATTTCTGATCTGGCCCGAAGGGGAAATCCGGCCCACGCAGGCCCTTTTTCTTTTTCTCTTTTTCTCTGCTTTCGGCCTGGCCCGCGCGCACACCAGCCTACTGGGCCGGCCCATGTGGCCAAAGGCCAAGGCAGGGGCGAGCCGAGGCGTCCCCGGGCGAGCGCTCGCTCGCGCAGAGCGCCCGGCTCGGCTCGGGGTGGACCGCTGGCGGCGGTCCGGCGGCGGCTCGCCGCCGACCGGCCGGCTCCGGCGAGAAGGCCGAGCTTGCGACGACGAGACTGGCGCGGCGAAGCTCGTGGTGCGGGTCCCATGGCCGGAGGAAGAGCGGAGCGGGGAGGTCCACGGGCGCCGGCGGCCATGGCCGCGGCTGCTCGTGGGCGGCCCTGTCCGAGCGACGGAACGTCGATTGGAGGTGGGGCTAAGGTAGAGGTGGTAGAGGTGGTGCTCCCTGCGAAAGGAATCGGACCGAGGTGGCGCGTGGATGGAGGAGGCAGCGTCGGCGCGGCTCGTCGAGGCGAGCGGCGCGGGCGGCACCAGCGGGGGAAGGGGGAAGGAGAGCTCGCGTCGGGCGGCTCCGGGTCGTGGCGAACCGAGGCCGGCCGAGGCGAAGAGGGGGAGAGGGACGACGACGTCAACGCGGCTCGCCGAGGCGAGCGGCGAGGGCGGCGCGAATGGGAGCATGGAGGAGGAAGGAGCGCGGAGAGGATGAGCTCGGCTTCTCTTATCGCGCGCGGCGGACAGCAAGGGAGCGTGTGTGTTGGCGAGGCCGGGCGGCGTCGTGTAGTGCGCGGCGCGCGCGCGTGCGCTGGCGGCGGCAGCGAAGGGGAGGAGGAGGAGGCCGGTTGGGCCGTTCGGCCTGGGCCGGGAAAGGGAGAAAGAGAGAGGGGGCAGTCAGGCCGGCCCGAGAGGGAGGGAGGAAGGAGAGGCAGGCGGGCCGAGGCCCATGCGGGAGAAGGAGAGGGAAAGAGGGAGGTTGGGCTTCGGCCCAGTGAGGAGAGGGAGGAGTTTTTTCCATTTTCCAGATTTGAATTTGAACTAGGATTTGGAGAAGAAATTGAATGAATTTTGGAGAAACTTGAGAAGAGATTATGGAGGATATTTGGGATGATTTTTGGTTGAGCTCAGAAAGGTACACTTGCACTCAAACAACAAGTTTTCGAAATTCATTTTGAATTAAGGGGGGGATTAGAGGGTAATTTGTTAGGGTAAATTTCCGGGGTATTACAAACCTACCCCACTTAAAAGAAATCTCGTCCCCGAGATTAGGTTAGAAGGGTTTACAGGGATAGCTTTACTTCAGCTAAACAGCTTCTGCTTACAACTGGAACTTAAGCCTGCACGAGCGGAAGATGGAACTTCATGAACAAAGAGCTCTTGCTTGGACTTGATCCTCTTTTTTTTCATTTCTCTTTTCTTCATTCGGGAATTTTTTTTGCCGTGCAAATCTTCCACATGCAAAAGAGATTTTTTTCTATCTCTTTCACCTCATGCACTTGGAAGGTTGCTCTGGGCAGTAGCGGCAGGCGGTGGCATGCACTGGCAACTCATGCATCATCTAGAAGTTTGCATGCCTCAACTTTCTGGATCTTCCTTCATCAGGACTAGCAGAGGGGAGGCTACCCCACTTAAAAGGATTAGGGTACCCTCTAAGTGGATTACTATCCCTTCTGGAAGCGGGGAGTTGCCGGGGAAGAAGCGGTCATTTGGGATAAACTTCTTCATGTTACTTTTCTTTTTATCCCAAGCGCTTCTGGTTACTTTTCTCTTTATTCCAAGCATAACTTATTGCCTGCTTGTTGTCTTGATTCCTTGCTTGCTTCTTGGAGCTTCTTCATCTGGGGGCCGCTTTATTAGCAGGGAGCTTCTTCTTGCTTCTTCTCTGCCCGTGGGAGAGTGACTAACCGGAGGAGGATTAGGAGGCATAGAACGAAGATCTCAGCAAAGACTATGTAGCGAAGTGGAAGGCAAGCTCTGGTTTCTGGGTTCATAACCCGAGTGGATTCGGTGGAGGGTGTGGGTAGCAAGGCTTAGTCTAAGTAGACAATCTCACAGACGATTGTCTCCTTGGGGGGGTGGAGAACAAAAGGATGGCTATCCGGAAGGAGACTTTGATTATGTTGATGAGGACGATCAATCGGACGAGAAGGGCAAAGAGGGTTCCCAAACTCATCGATTCTGGGTGGTGTGGGCTTATCTCTCTTGTTTTGCTCTCAAGGGAGGGTTTGATGAATCTTCCCACAAAAAAAGGAGGTACATGATGAAAATGAGAAAAGCAAGAGCGTAGAAACCAAAGAGGACTTGTTCGATCAGAGAATCAACGAACATCTGGGGAAGGATTATTTTGATTTAGCTGGTGGAGGGGGAGTGTTATGAGCTTGCTCGGCGGGGTGGATGAAGAGCGACGTCCGGGGGGGTGCTTTTATGGACGCCAGGGAGAGTGGTGGTTACGGTGCGGTGGCTTGTGCATCGAAGGGACATGAGCGGTGGAGGTGGTGTTGGTACACGCGGCGATCATGCAGGGAACAAGGGCAGTGGGGACCGGGTTGCGGTTGACAGCGGCGCGGAGGTGTGCTGCAAAAGCGGCAGGCAGGGTACGAGCGGATGCATGCGGCGGCCTGCATGCGATGGTGTAGGGGCCGGTTTCGGTCGGCAGCAGCGCGGGGGTGCACTGCTAAAGCGGTGAGCGGGGCACATGCATGCCTGCACGGCGGCAAAGGCAAGTGGGTGGCGGGGGCAGGCGCAGTGGGTGCGGCGAAAAGACAGGAGCGGCAGCTGATAAGGCGGGGAGGTGAGGGCGGTGGGAAGACGAGAGCGGCAGGGAACTGTGGCGTACACAATTCGCTTAGGGATTGTAGTATGCAGTGTCTCATCCGGTCTTTTCCTTTTTCCCAGGGCACTATTTCCTTTCACTGCGTACACTTTATCTCCTCGTTTTCTGCTGTTGGTACTGTGCTTTCTTGGACACACTGTTGTTGCATGCTGACTGACTGGTTTGAACAAGGCTTCTTGTAGGCGTTTTGCTTCCTTTTAACAGACGTTTTTTTTTTAAGGTAAGAAGGGGAAGCAGGGATGAGAGTTAGGTCTACAAATGATGTGTTCTTTATTAGCAAAAACTCCACAAACAAAACTGCAAACACAAAAACGAACACACTAACGCGACTACTCACGCAGGACTCCTTTCAGCTTCTGCTGCTTGGAGGCTCGGTCTTGCACTGGTGGCTGACCACTGGATCCTTCTCCTGGGAGCGAGAGCGACAAAAAGGCGCCCATGCTTGCTTTATCTTCTCGTCTGTTGAGGTCTTCTGGGTTCTTATCACTGGTCTGCATGTGATTGAGCAGGAGGGCCTGAAAATTTCCAGGATGACTCAGTATTGGTTGGTTAGGAGGGTTTGAACTTCCTGCCATCATGGGGTTCTGTATTTCTCCTTGAGGTGGGTGGCGAGGACCGGACATGGCCCTTACCCTTACTCCATGACTGAGAGGGGAGTCTGTTACTGATCCTGGATGCATCCACGCCCTCTTATACTTGACCAACTCTCTTTCTGTGTCTTGGTGTCGGTCTACCAACCTGTCATGCAGGCGGCTCAGTTTTTCATACTCGTCGTCCAAGGCGAGCAGATACTGGACCAGGTAGGCTAGGGTAGGATCTCTGGACTTCTTGATCTCTGTCAAGATTGCTGTCCTCTTAATCCAAGTACTAGCACGTTGGTTCACTGGTGGAAAGAATCTCATAGGGCTGCTTTGTACTGCCCCATGGTAGGTCGAGCATAACCTTTTTATTGCCCCACGAGCGGCAATGTGGCAGGCTTCTAAGAATCCATTGCCGATGGCTCTGCAGTACCAACCGTTGAGATTGAGGTTCTCTCTGATATAAAGTGTGACGGTCCATCCTCGTTCTTCCCTTTCGGGGAATGCTAACCCGCAGTACTCCGGGTATCCTGGAATACTGAGGTATCGCATGGTATCTCTTAGCAGCTCGGGAAAGCCACTTTCTTCCTGGCAGCAGCTGACATACTCGGCAGATTCCATCTGAGCAAAACAGGCCGAACTCGGCTTAACACTAGCGCAACAGAAAACAAAAGGCTACAACACAGACGACAACAACAACAACACTACAACACACGCAGTCTACACGATTCACTCTTACAGAGGGTGCTAACTAAAGCGGAACAAAAATTCCACTACCCACATGTAAGAGGGGAACTGGGTACAACTAACTGCGGACCACACGGCTTCACTCCCGGAGGGCACTGGTGACTTCATCCGGGGATGACTCCCTGGATCTGCTGTTGACCTCTTGCAACGACGGGGGCCAGACTACTGAGTCTTCTTCCTGGCAGGACGAGGCAGAGCTGGATGGTTCTGGGGTAGACTCCACAAGAGGAGACGCAGCTCGCGTCCTCAACAGCTCTTCCCAAGGCAGCTCACTGAGTAAAACAGGACTTGGTGGCGGAGCTCTTGGGCTTTCTACTGACAACGGGGAGGTTGGTGCAGCTTCTAGGGTTTCTGCTAGCTCTGGTGAAGGAACTGGGGAGAGCTCTGGGTGATCTGGCTCACTCTCCTCAACTGGTATGCCTTCTAGGATCGGAACTCCATTGATGAGGTCTCCGACCTTTCTCTTCTTTATAGGCGTGGGGATGCCTATGTGCGTTGGAGGTTGCTTGGCCATGGCTGCTTTTACTGGGGCAGTTCTTGAGTTCTTCTGGCCTTCTGGTGGGCTTTTAAACACCTTGCCGGCGTGTCTGGGGCTGAATCCTGGTGTCCTTTCCAGACAGCAGACACGGCGTTAGGCACCGCTCACTGTGTTGCACTGATTCAGAGGGGCTCTGCATGCACGGTCCCTTGTCCACTGTGCTGCACTGCAAGGCCTTTCAAGGCAAGGGAGGCGGGAAACACAAGGAGGGTCACTTCCTTGTTTCCCGGTGCACGTCACGGTCATCCATAGGGTAGGGTGCCACTTTTGACTTCATAGGGTGTGCACACCTTTTGTTGCAGACAGGTTGAACACGGTCTTCGAAGCGGAACACTTGACTGAGGGAGGGGAAAAGAGCAGATAAACTCATTTTGAAACGGAGTATGATAAGGAGTAGAGGTGATTTTCAACTGAATTTGGACCCAAAAACATTTTTCCATCCTAGGGTTACGTCCTACGGCCAACTTACGGCTCTGATACCACCTGAAGCGTCCCAGCCCTTAAGCAGGACTAAAATGTGTATTGTTACCATTCCCAAGAGTTATGGTAACCACATTTGTTCATCAGATGTATACAGATCCGCCCTAACGGGACAGACCAAACGGGGCGCAGCCCAAAAACACTGCAGCGGAAAACTTTAAAGCGCGACCCATACTTTCCCACAACACACAGTTGGGAAGCAGGCCGTAACCCTCACACGTCCATGATCTTCTTTGCTCTGTAAACCAACAACAAAGCAAGGGTGAGTACATACGTACTCCGCAAGTCCACCTTCTTCCATAGGAAGGGGGATATAAGCTATCATTTCATGCAAAATATATCTGGAGCTGAAGGTAAATTTGCAGTAAAACATTTGATATGCAGGGTCCCTTAGTTCTCAGTTTTAATTGAGAAAACATCTTTATCCCAAAAGAGGTTTCCACTGGACTTGCCGGTCCATCGCGGCTCGTGGCACGCATGCCATCACATTTTCCACACACACACCTCCTCGGCAACCGCAGCTGCCTCAAAACCATCATTTTGATCCCAACCCGAAACCATATTTTTATAAGAAGCTAGTTCAGAAACCAAGCCGTAACTCGTTTGTCCATACCAGTGGACAGCGGACTATCATGATAGATTTAGTTATACTCTGGCCAGAGGTGCACACTTTACCCACAAGTTTGGTCCAGGCACTCATGATCAGTGAGCCCCTTTCCGCTCGCCGGTTTTTCCCCCGCAAGGCGCTCCCCAGACTTCAGCCATGAGAGAGTACGGGCCCACCTGTCGCTCAGACCCGCAGCCACACGACTGTTGACCCCTGACCGCAGCCATGCAACCGCGCCCATCCACCCAATCTCTCATGCATCCCAGCAAACCGGCTTCCGCCTGGTTCGTCCAAAGCGGGTTCTAACCGAGGGTTGCCGCATACAACCTCGAGTGGTTGCGCTAGATGAGTTAGGCAAGATGAAACGTCAACTCGGTCCTTCAGGGTGGAACTCCCACAATGCTCACGCATGAGCAACACCAGCCCAGTCCTCACAACAAGGACCAGGTTTCCACCCCGTAAATGGCTTCAACAACCGAAGTCGTCTGCCAGGGTTTTACCCTATGTTTTACTGAAAAACAACCGCACATACCCACCATTATATTCCCATCATTTTCATCAAGATTAATGTATATAATTGAGTGAGCGATCCACCTAAGCGCACTACATCTAAAGTGGCTCGGGAGGCTATATCCTACTATGTTTTACCTTAGCCAGCAAAACATGCAAGTTTTCTTGTTTTACAAGGCAATAGGATGTGTATATAAAAACATGGGTAATTTATGCATCAAGTGAGGATTCCAGTGGACTTGCCTTCATTCGCCGAGGTAGCCGGTACGACGGTCGTTACACCATTGGACTCCTGTTCCGGTCTCTGAGTCAACCATTTCAGAGACGGAACCGAACGGCTCTCCGAGAAAGCCTACACGTACAGACAAGCAAAACACACCAAATCAAGGTATGCTCTGAGCTCATCAAGATATGGGCTTTGTGGAGCTAAAGATATCCTTATGGTTTTCCATGTGATCAGAACGAGAGTCAAACGGATAACTGGCGCGTTTGGCATCCCTTTTAGATATCAAGAGTTTGATCTTTAGTGCCATCCATGCCGGGCTCATGGGACGGATTTTCCGGCAGCATGAGGACAGCATGTCAGCAATAAAGATAAATTTTGGAAGAAGGGAAAGACGACACGGGCCAGCTCTGGCGCGTGCGGTCCAACTCGACCTTCCGGTTGGGCTCGGTCTACTCTCGCAGCGCGATGGGCTTACATCGCGGTGAGGGAGAGAACGACGAACTCGGGCGGTGCTAACCATCTCCTCCTGTCGTCCGCAGTACGGGGACAGGGGTAGAGTTTGACAACCGTCCGGTTCGGTTCAACCAAACCGGGTCTTCAGTGAACCGATCGGCGAGGGCGGAACTAGTGCACAAGTGGCTTGCCACAGGTGCCCTAGTCCCGTCGTCGCGGATCGACCCAAAAACGACGTAGACCGTGGATCTTCAAGTGTCGTGGCGGAGTATGTGAGGATATTATGAAAAGTACGTGAATAGATAGAGCTTGATTTTCAGAGAATTTAGGTGCAAGAATCACATAAATCGGAGCTAGAACGGAGAAGATACGGAGTATTTGTGACAGGGGGTATATTTGGACTTTCTGGATAGTTCAAGGGTTAGGGATAAACTTCCTTGGATGAATTTCTGATCTGGCCCGAAGGGGAAATCCGGCCCACGCAGGCCCTTTTTCTTTTTCTCTTTTTCTCTGCTTTCGGCCTGGCCCGCGCGCACACCAGCCTACTGGGCCGGCCCATGTGGCCAAAGGCCAAGGCAGGGGCGAGCCGAGGCGTCCCCGGGCGAGCGCTCGCTCGCGCAGAGCGCCCGGCTCGGCTCGGGGTGGACCGCTGGCGGCGGTCCGGCGGCGGCTCGCCGCCGACCGGCCGGCTCCGGCGAGAAGGCCGAGCTTGCGACGACGAGACTGGCGCGGCGAAGCTCGTGGTGCGGGTCCCATGGCCGGAGGAAGAGCGGAGCGGGGAGGTCCACGGGCGCCGGCGGCCATGGCCGCGGCTGCTCGTGGGCGGCCCTGTCCGAGCGACGGAACGTCGATTGGAGGTGGGGCTAAGGTAGAGGTGGTAGAGGTGGTGCTCCCTGCGAAAGGAATCGGACCGAGGTGGCGCGTGGATGGAGGAGGCAGCGTCGGCGCGGCTCGTCGAGGCGAGCGGCGCGGGCGGCACCAGCGGGGGAAGGGGGAAGGAGAGCTCGCGTCGGGCGGCTCCGGGTCGTGGCGAACCGAGGCCGGCCGAGGCGAAGAGGGGGAGAGGGACGACGACGTCAACGCGGCTCGCCGAGGCGAGCGGCGAGGGCGGCGCGAATGGGAGCATGGAGGAGGAAGGAGCGCGGAGAGGATGAGCTCGGCTTCTCTTATCGCGCGCGGCGGACAGCAAGGGAGCGTGTGTGTTGGCGAGGCCGGGCGGCGTCGTGTAGTGCGCGGCGCGCGCGCGTGCGCTGGCGGCGGCAGCGAAGGGGAGGAGGAGGAGGCCGGTTGGGCCGTTCGGCCTGGGCCGGGAAAGGGAGAAAGAGAGAGGGGGCAGTCAGGCCGGCCCGAGAGGGAGGGAGGAAGGAGAGGCAGGCGGGCCGAGGCCCATGCGGGAGAAGGAGAGGGAAAGAGGGAGGTTGGGCTTCGGCCCAGTGAGGAGAGGGAGGAGTTTTTTCCATTTTCCAGATTTGAATTTGAACTAGGATTTGGAGAAGAAATTGAATGAATTTTGGAGAAACTTGAGAAGAGATTATGGAGGATATTTGGGATGATTTTTGGTTGAGCTCAGAAAGGTACACTTGCACTCAAACAACAAGTTTTCGAAATTCATTTTGAATTAAGGGGGGGGATTAGAGGGTAATTTGTTAGGGTAAATTTCCGGGGTATTACAATGTCCTACCTGTCTTTTTTGTTTGTGCCGCAATAGTTGTATCCGATCCGAATCCAAAAAAATAAAAACAATATAGAATCAATAATATTCATTCATATTGAAAAAGAAAGAAAAAAGGTATTGAAAAAGAAAGAAAAAATATAGTTACGGAAATAAAAATGGAAGCGATTGTTGGGATTGTTGGGTGCACGATTTGCGCCCCGGATCCGCTATGGCTATCCAATCCTCTTACCGAACTGCCTTGCTACAGTGATCCATGCTATGGAATACTGTTTACCAAGACACAGAGGACTCGTGAAAAAAATGTTTTATTTGTATCTCCGTGGACATCCCACAGTACCGAATTGCCTTACTACAGTGGTCCATGCTAGACAGAGAGGGCTCGTGAAAAAAATGTTTTATTTGTGTCTCCAAAATGATGCGCTCGTGGGCCACGAAAACCTTGTCTTATACTTCTATATGCATATTCATAAGACAATTGCTACGGTACACTGAAACAACTGTGAGCCGTCAATTCTATTAGATCTAAATAGTTAAAATAAGCTATTACCTCTTAGGAAGTAATATCTAAAAATAATTAAAAATCTATTTATTAAATTCTAATATAGAAACGGTTTGGAAAATGATCGGTAATTAACAACAACTAACGGACGAGTGGCCGGCATGCACGGAGACGGGATCGATCTGTTCAACGGAGACGGGATCGATCTGTTCCAGGGAGACTACGTGATCGATCTCTTCCGTTGGAGACCATGAAGACGTGACCCTCTGTACGTACTGAACATGACAAACATTATAACTGGTAGCGCTGGGAGACGTGGAATCCGGCGAGGGTGCAGGCGCAGAGGAATTTGCGTGGGAGAGAGAAACGAGTTTTTTTTTATTTTTCTCTATTTAATCTATTATAATAATTATTTTATTTTCTCTCAATTCAGTGGTCTGGGTCTATTTTAAGTCTTACTTTCTGTGAGATAATTTATGTACCGTAGCACATCCCTATTTATAAAACTTGACAGCAGTATGAAAAAACGAAACACAATCGAAGCTTGAGGGTAGTTGACGACGATAGTTTGATACGGGAAAAGAAGCGAAGGGAGCATGCAAAAGAAGGGCTATATATTTGTTGTCGTCACGAGATAATGCAAACAATAGTGGGGCGGGAACAACGATCAAAGGGCCATATAAAAATTAAAGCCGTGCGGAATATCCAGGATTCCATGCCGTCCTTTTGTGCAATGTCAAACGATCGAGATCCTTTTGGCGATAATCGAACAAGCTTATCCGCGTCGCGTCAACTGACCCGCCATTAATCGGTAGTTCGGTACGGAGTACTTCCCTTGCGCGGCCAGGCGCCGCTGCTGCCATGAATCGTGCCTTCATCGAATTACATGCAGAGAGCTCATCAGCTGAAGCGCTGCACTTGCACTCTGCACCATGGTGTACGTTTTAGTTTTTACTGATCCGAAAATCGGTTTGATAAAAAATTTTGATTTTTATATTTTTAAATTTTGAATCAAAATACATCAAAAACCGGATTGGAAATGGAAAATATATATTTCCGGTTTCCGATGCTCCGTTCGAAAAGTTCAACCCTGCTCTGCACACAAACCAACCCAAAGTCATGAATGCCAGTTCCTTTCATCCAGGCAGTAGTGATTTCTGGGACTCTCTATCTAAAACTAATATTTTGGGTACAAGATTTTATCTAGAACATAGGTTTTTTATTATGTAACGTCTGATTGTAAATATGTACTCTTTTATTCTTAATGATATACCATTGCTCCAACTAATTCTTTTTTTTAAAAAAGAGGCACATGTATTTTAAAAAGTCAAACTTAATATTTGACCAGTATAATTTAATAATTTGAAAACCATTTGTCACAAATAGGTTTCATTCGATTCATGAATGGAGTAATTTCCTTCAGAAGTACTTTATAATGATCACATTTTTTTTGAAAGGGGATGACATTTCTATTTATGAGAAATGATACACTATAAGAGAAGTTAATGGTGGAAATGTGATTTTTGAAGACCACACCAAATCAAATCATACCTTATATTTTTGGATGGAGGGCTAGTAAGTGTACTCTCTCCGTCTCAATTTATAGGTCATTTGATTTTTCTTAATATTAAATTTGACCAACTTATATTATTCAAAATATATGGGAAATATAAAAAATAATTCATGGTTAAAAGTATTATATGTTAACTTAAACCACAATGAAATAAATAGTAATTATGAAATTATTTGAACAAAACTAGCAAGTCAAACTTAGTGTTAAAAAAATAGAAAATCCTATAAATTGTGACGGAGAGAGTATATGTTATTTGTGTAATTTCTTCCACCAATAATAATATTTCTCTTAGCTAGCCCGCTACTGAGATGAGATGAGATGAAATACTCTCCCGGTCTCAAATTCACTGTGCAAATAAATATGAGAAGCATAATGACGCGCACCGCCGACAAGAGTGAGTCTACGTGTAATCACCGGGGTCAGCCGACCCCAATGGTTTTTTCGAATTATTTTACAATTTCCTCTTCAAACCCTGCAAATCATGGTGCTAAACAAACAAAAAAAACATATTTGACCCCAGTAACTAGCACCTGACCCCGGTAACATAATTTTCTAGATTCGCCTCTGGCCCCGATGCAAAGCATTTCACTTCGAAAATCACCGATGCAAAGCATTTCACTCCTAGAGTTCGATACCAATGCATATCGGAGATCCAACTTCGCCTTCAAGTCGACCAATAATCAAGCTCCAAGCTAAGCCTACTACCCCGTAGAATTGATAAACAGTGTACTTTCCTTTTAAAAACTAAGGGCCCCTTTGGAACACAGGGTAGGAGAAACGTAGGAATAGGAAAAACGTAGGAATTGAGAAGTTAGATTTCTTCAATCCTATGGAAACCAAAACCATAGGAAACTAGATCAGAAGTCCTTTGGCAGCACCACAGGAAAGGGATTTGGTACATCCAGCGAATATGAAAAACTAGCCGTTATGCCCTCAAAGCAATAAGCTAGCCGTTGCAACATGCAAGTGCTTATATATACATATGCAGCACGCAGTCTCATTTCTTGCAGGACATCACACATCTAGCTAATCACCAAATCCACTCATCATGGCACATGGCAACATATAGCCACTTCATTCGGTAAGTCATACTCTCATATCAAAACTTCTATATTCTGATGTATGAAAGTTACAATTTATTTCATTGTTTCTTCTCATACATACCAGGTCATAGGTACTTGTAGATCAAACCGGTAACACACTTTGAGCATCCCTTGTTGGTTTTCCATTGTGACTGTCATGGATCCAAACTATCGACGCCGATCACAAAATGAAGATGAGTTTATGCTTTTTGTTCACCCCACCATAGAAGGATCTTCATCACAGTCATCATCTAGTAGGAGACTCATTCATACATCAAAATTATCAGGGGCTTGCCGTGTTAATGAAATCCTAACAGGACATGAGAATCTAAGTAAAAGGAACTTCCGAATGGAGGCTGGTGTCTTCCAAGCTTTGGTACATAAGTTGCGTGAGAAACAACTGCTAGCTGATTCAAGATTTGTATCAGTAGAAGAGAAAGTTGCAATATTCTTATATGCACTGGCAAAAAATGCCAGTAATGAGACCTTACAGTATGAGTTTCAACACAGTGGAGAAACAATTAGCCGACATTTTGGAGAAGTTCTTGATGAGGTTACACAGCTTACATGCGTATACATACGCCCACCCTCCCTACACCCACATCAGATATTGAGAAAACCAAAATTCCACCCCTTCTTTGAGGTATGAAAAATGCAAGATTTGATTCTTTTAATTTACAATCAAAGTAGTGTGTAAGGATTGTATTTGGTTTTTTATTCATGTAGGATTGTATTGGCTCTATTGATGGCACTCACATACCAATGATTCTTCCATTAAATCAACAAGAACCATATCGAAATAGAAAGCAAACAATATCCCAGAATGTTATGGTAGCATGTGATTTTGATCTAAAATTTGTACATGTACATGCTGGCTGGGAAGGGTCGGCTTCAGATGCAAGAGTTCTACAAGATGCACTTAACCATGGATTTGCAGTGCCTCATGGTAAATTTTTTCTAGTAGATGCTGGCTATGCAAACACAACGCAATTTCTTGCGCCATATCGCGGGACAAGATATCATCTACAAGAACAAGGAAGGGCTAATCAAAAGCCACGAGATTATAAGGAGTTGTTCAATCTTCGGCATGCACAGCTTAGAAATCATATTGAGAGAGCTATTGGTGTATTAAAGATGAGATTTCCTATACTGAGGACTGGCTCACACTACCCAGTTAATAAACAAGTAGACATATCAGTTGCTTGCTGTGTTCTACACAACTTCATACGCCTACACAATGGAGATATGGTGTGGCCAAATAACAGCAATGTGGAGATTGATACAAACCAGATTGTTGATATGCCAAATGGGGACCACAATTATAATGGTGATATACAAGCATTCAATAACTATAGAGAAGCTGGGAATCAAAAGCGTGATGACATAGCACGCCGGATGTGGGCTCAGTATATTGCACGAAGGACTTAACATATTGCAGCTTACTGTCATGACAGTCATGGTCAAATATGACCCTTGTAATCTAATTAGTGACACAGCTATATTGTACTAATTTGAGTAACTACTTGCATCCTTCTTTTTACCCCTTACCATAACCGAATCTACCTAAATATAATGTAATTAGATAGGGCCATGCTTACGAACTAGCACCCTACATATTACACAGAAAACAAAAGCACCTGCCCTCTGCTTCACAGAAGCACCTGTCCTCCACTTTGCAAAAGCACCTGCCATCTACTTCACAAAAGTACCTGCCAGCATCTGATAGAAAAGCATATCTAGAAACACCCTAACCCTATAAGAGTGTTTGCTGACGGTCAATCTCCCTTTTAATCCAAGCTAACTGCAATGCATCGGTAGAAAATGACAAGAAAACTTCCCTGTTCTCCTTACTCTTGAAGATATCGGATGGCACTAATATTTCTCCCATTTGTAGACCATGTAAACCTTCAAGAACCGAGATACACTTGTTGATGCTGTACGGGTCTTCCAATTTTTTCTCCTCAATAGCAGCAAATCGATCTATTTCTTCTTTTTTCAGCTTTAGGTATCTCTCATGAAATCCATCATCAGGGCTAGCAGATTTTCCCTTCTGCTTCTTTCCACGTCGACATTCAGGAACCTCTGTAGATATCTGTGTGGAGCTAGGCGGCACTTGCGTGTGATTCACTGGAGTACTTGAACGCTGCGAAAAATCCAAATTGACCTCCTCAATTTCTTCATCGAAAGGGAATTGCAAACCTAGTTCACATGGAGCATTTAGCGTAGGAGATGGGGAGTGGCATGTATCAGCAACATGTGCTGCTTGCATGGAAGGAACTGATGGATTCTTTGTTTTGCTTGCATAATGGTCCATGCCTTGTCGAGTTCTCCCTTCGGCATGACGTCCTGCACAATGATGTTCAACAAAAACATGATTATCACAGTTCATAAAATGACAAATCAATGAGTAAGAAACTATATAAAGCTCACCATCATATAGTGGAGCTAGAGCATCATAATATGGGAAAGGCCTGTCTTGCCAATGAAGGGCGTCCCTGCTGTTCTTCCGAGCAGCAAAAGAGGCCCAAACACTTGGTAGTGCATCCACCATCATTCTCTCAGGATCCCATCCAAAACCACTTTCAGCTAACAAATCTTTAACACTACGGTAATCTTTCTTCAAATCTTGCTCCTTTTGTTTGACTTGGCTCAGAGAATAAGATGTACCAAACTTTGTATTCACCCTACTAACAATGTTTGTCCATGCCTCCTTACTCCAAGCATTTTGCGTGCGAAAACCTGGCACATCATAATCTTTTAAAAGATTGATAAGGTACACCTTCATCTAATGACTCCATTTTGCTCTCTTTGTGGTCCCTAAATTTGCTGCATTTAAAACACTTATACCTTCAGTTTCTGCAGTAATATGCAACACACATTGATGCAATGTAGAGGTGAACTAAAATAATATGAGGAATTACCTGTTTCTTGACTAGGCTCTGCAGTCCCATGGTCACTGTCAACATTAACAAACCCTTGCGATTGGGGGTGATGGTCCTGCCGCTCGGACCAGCTTCCTGTATAAAAAAAATATAATCGGCATTAGAGAGATGATCTTTAAATTGACTAGCCGTAATATTTTAGATTTTCCAAAGCCTGTCGAGAATCAGTGCAAGCAACTGTGACCTAAGTCTGGACAGATAGATCGGTCCAATTACTCCACAAACCACATAATCTTTGCCGATTTAAAAGTGTGAGAAGTCAACAGCCTGGACTCCCACTCCGCTCTTCCCTCGATGCCTCGCCTCCACCAGCTTTGCTCCGGCCGCTCGCGTGCCCACCACTCTCCCTCCTCGACGCCTCCTACTCCCACCTTTGCGGCGACCGCGGCTGTCGTCGCGCCCCGCCGCCCCTCCGCGGTGACCGCGGCCCCGTCGCGTCCCGCCGCCACGCCGGAGCAGGAGCGGAGCGGCCTTCCCGTCGCGGCGCCGGCCCTCCCTCCTCCCATCGCGCGGCTCCTCCAGCCAAAGCCAGCTGCCGGCGCCGACGAGCGGGACCTCGTCCAGCGCCGCCCACGCCGCCTCAGCCTCCTCCGCGCAGCCGCCGCCTTGGCCTTCTCCGCGCGGCCGCCGCCGCTCCGGCCGTCGCCCTGGCCACAGACGCCCCTCACCGGACGGCCTCCGCGCGGCCGGCGCGGGGGAGAGGGGCCGGCGGCGGGAGCGAGCCCAGCGTCGGGCGTGGAGGAAAGGGGTGGGCGAGGGGAGGCACAGGCGTGGGGAAGTGAGGCTGGAGCGAGAAAGTACTTGGATGGGAAAACAGAAGTAAAGTATCAAAAGATTGGGGAAAAAATCGATTCTCTCAGATGGGAAAACAGAAAGTACTTGGAGAGGATGCCGAAGCCATGGATGTACCTGCACGTCCTATGTACAGGCCGCGTGAGAAGTTGCCGGGGAGGCTGGACTTGCCGGCGATGGAGAGGGCGGTCGGTGGAGGAGGTGCTGGTCTCCTCAGATCCCCTAGCTGTCTGTTCGCTTCAAGGTGACCTCTCCGTTTTTTCTGTCAAACCTCCCCGTTTCTTTATCCAGAAGTAGCGCGAAGAGACACCGTTTTGCCGCCAAAGAGCGAAAAGCGGCGCACACAGCAGCCAGGGACGCACCAGAGCGCACTCTTTTCGCGCCAGGAAATTTTCCGAGAGGTCCAACCTCTTGCTAATTTTCCTATGGAATTGAGGTGTAGGGTTTGAATCCTATGGAATATTTCCCTTATTTTCCTACCAACCAAAGGCCTTCATAGGAAAACAATCCCTAGGAAAACAATCCTACAAAAATCCTTTGCCTACCCTCCATTCCAAAGGGGCCCTAAATCGACTGCGTATTTGCATAACAAAGAAAGTGCTGAAGTAGTAGTAAAATAAGCTACAGGCCGACCTGTTGACGCTGACAACACAACCGCACACAGTACAAAGACCGTACGGCCAAGTACGATGCACCCGTACTCCACAGCCAAAGTATATTGTTTTTTCATATAGAATATAATCGGCCAAATTATATTATTCGAACTGTTCCTATGCCATCCGTCCATAATTTGGATGGTGGTACGCTTCAAGTACGGTACTGTTGAGTGTCTAATCAGTCCATCTTACCTGTACTTAATCAATTAGTGGTGTCCCAATGTCAACTTATCCCTAGCACTACAAAATTGTCAACTACGTGCTGTACTAGTACTACTCTCCCTGCTACTCTGCTAGCTGCATGCGTGTGTTCTGTTGAGCTGAGCAACATGAAACTGCACTAACAAAAAGCCATTACGTTGTCAACTACTCTGAGTTCATCACTGTTCTCCTCTACATTTCTATAATTCCTTTGTTTGAGGGAGGCATCACTATGAATAATGCAGCTGCCCTAAGTGACACCCACGGGCCATGGTCTATGGTGTGTGCTGAAAGATCAGGTGGCTCCAAAATTCCAACTTTCCAAGCCCTATATATACAGTACACGCAAACCCCTCTTAACAACAACTGAACAACATCATCATCATAAATTCATATGTTCTGTCTGCCCTGGTTACTTGGATCATAGATAAAGAGCCGAGAGCAAAAATGTCGTCGCGAACCCAGCAGCACGCCCTTCTCCACCTCGCCGTGCTCGTCCTCTTCGCCACCGCCGCCCCCTTCCTCGCCGACGCGCAGCCGGCGGCGCCAGACCAGACCGTCGCCGACGTCTGCGCCAACCCCGCGGCGGACGGCGCGTGCCACAACGTCCCCGAGGCGCTGCGGCTGAAGCTGATCGCCATCCCGACGATCCTCGTGTCCAGCGTCATCGGCGTGTGCCTGCCGCTCTTCTCCCGCTCCCTCCCCGCGCTCCGCCCGGACCGCAACCTCTTCGTCATCGTCAAGGCGTTCGCGTCGGGGGTCATCCTCGCCACGGGCTACATGCACGTGCTCCCGGACTCCTTCACCAACCTCACCTCGCCGTGCCTGCCGCGCAAGCCCTGGGGCGAGTTCTCGTTCACGGCCTTCGTCGCCATGCTCGCCGCGCTGTCCACGCTCATGGCCGACTCGCTCATGCTCACCTTCTACAACCGGAGAGCCAAGGGCGGCGCCAGCGCGTCTGGCGCCGCGGTCGCCGATGATCACGAGAGCCCCGCCGCGCATGGGCACTGGCACGGCCACGGCCACGGCCACGGCCACGGGGACATCGTCGTCGTGGCGGACGAGGCCGCGGGTGTCGCCAAGCCCGACGGCGACGAGGCGAGCATGGTGCAGCTGCGCCGGAACCGCGTCGTCGTTCAGGTATTCATTCTTTGATTTTTTTTTTTTGGAACAGTATTATCGTAGCATCATCACGATGACTAGTAGACAAAAATTCATACATGGCTACGTCGCACGAGAATATGTATATATAGGTCCTTGAGATGGGCATCGTGGTGCACTCGGTGGTGATCGGGCTGGGCATGGGCGCGTCGCAGAGCGTGTGCACGATCCGTCCGCTGGTGGCGGCGATGTGCTTCCACCAGCTGTTCGAGGGCATGGGGCTCGGCGGCTGCATCCTGCAGGCGGAGTACGGCGCGAGGATGAAGTCGGCGCTGGTGTTCTTCTTCTCGACGACGACGCCGTTCGGGATCGCGCTGGGGCTGGCGCTCACCAAGGTGTACCGGGAGAACAGCCCCACGGCGCTGATCGTCGTCGGCCTGCTGAACGCCGCCTCCGCGGGCCTGCTGCACTACATGGCGCTCGTCGAGCTCCTCGCCGCCGACTTCATGGGGCCCAAGCTGCAGGGAAGCGTCAGGCTCCAGCTCCTCTCCTTCCTCGCCGTCCTGCTCGGCGCCGGCGGCATGTCCGTCATGGCCAAGTGGGCGTGACGACACTAGCTGTGACCCATACCATGCCATACGCAGTACGTATTCGCGCGTGAATAATGCACTAGTGCACTTGTGTGTGTGTGTGTGTGTGTTGCAAACTTCCTTGGGAAATCCAGAAGCGTACTCCGTATATTAGTACTGGTATTTAAGGAATTATTCACTACCGTCCACGCCTTTCCTTCACAGCATGCGTGATGTATGAATTAGTATCAAATAGACAAATACTCCCATCAATCAGACCTGTCCGCCCATTGCTAGTCTATGAATATACTACGCTCTTCGTGCTGGTGTATGAGTGTATATGTTTAGTCACGGATGGTAATATAGCTGACGAAGGGAGTACTATGATTTTCTAACAAAAAAAAAACAAGAATAACACAGCCATGTACGAAGGCGGTGTTGGTTTTAGGCCCGGCCGCGCACGACAACTGACATCGTTCCAACGGAAACGAAACGCAGCATGAACGCTGCTGCCAACTGCGAGCTGAGTGCAAGTAGTGCTAGTCAAGTACACGTACGAAATTCTCCCAGGCCACGTACTGACTCTGAAGCTAACGAAACGTTCAAACCAGTTCGGTCGTCCAACGCCCGTTCCAGAACGGCAGCACGGCGCCGTCAGGCTGCCGCCACACACGCAGGACTAGGAGGCGTCGAGGCCTTGCCAGTGCCCCTTGCAGCTCCTCGCCGGATCAAGATTGTGTCGCCATGGCCGCGGCTCCAAATGGTGAGATCCCACGGCAGCGTTGAGCTCTATTCTTTGGTAATATTACTAATTGAAAATCCTTTAGAGCCTTCACATTAATTTTCACCGGACGTGCTAGAAAAAAATCCTAATTTTTTTTTCAAAAAATAAGAGACATCTAGCCGTTTATCAATTAGCTTTAATAATAGTGGTCATTGATCTATATTATATTTTCTAACAAATTACTCGTCATACCATTATAGAAAAAATAACCTCTAAATTGCATATAAATTACCAAGTATGTAATTGAAAAAACAAATTAAAATAATCGCATCTAATATTGCTAAAGATAAAATAAAATAACATATAAACTCTAAACTATAGAAATGTATTTTTAAATTATCAACTAATGCTACTATGAAAGTTATCTATCAACTTTTAATTCATATGCCTCCTAAAACTTTATTCCGTGTGTGAGCATGGGTCGATGGATTAGTTTAGCAAATCTGTTGTCTTTCATTTCATCCCAATAAGAGAATTTGATTGTGCAAAAACTTTTGATATCTTATTTATATGTCACAAAATTACATTTTTACAAGTATCTCACCATCCATCACAGCTACTAATATTTACAGCTGAAATACTACTACCCATGACTCCATGAGACTAGGGGAAAAACACCATCAAGCACAGCCAAGTAATACTACTGTACAACAAATGTTATTTGACAATCACAACAGAAGGAAGCCGCAGGTGGGGCCGGTGAGCCGCTGAACATGAAAGCTGCGGGAGGCGGGAGCAAACACAAAATATATACACGTACGGCACCTGAACCTGATTGGTTCTCCGTTTTCAGTCAGCCTCCTCGCTCCGGGCAGATCACGCCCACTTGGCCATGACGGACATGCCGCCGGCGCCGAGGAGCACGGCCATGAAGGAGACCAGCTGGAGCCTGACGCTGCCCTGGAGCTTGGGCCCCATGAAGTCGGCGGCGAGGAGGTCGACGAGCGCCATGTAGTGCAGCAGGCCCGCGGACGCGGCGTTCAGCAGCCCGACGACGATCAGCGCCGTGGGGCTGCTGTCGCTGTACACCTTGGTGAGCGCCAGCCCCAGCGCGATCCCGAACGGCGTCGTGGTGGAGAAGAAGAACACCAGCACCGACCTCATCCGGGCGCCGTACTCGGCCTGCAGGATGCAGCCGCCGAGCCCCATGCCCTCGAACAGCTGGTGGAAGCAGAGCGCCGCCACCAGGGGACGGATGGTGCACACGTTCTGCGACGCGCCCATGCCCAGGCCGATCACCACCGAGTGCACCACAATGCCCAGCTCCAGGACCTGATAGATGAGAGAGAGGTCGTCGATGAAGACAACAAATCACTAGATATGTTGTTGTATTCAACGAGATGCCCAGATCGGTTATTACCTGAACAATGACACGGTTCCGGCGCAGCTGCGTCGTCCTGTTGCCGGTCTCGACGTCCTCCTCACTCTTTTCCGCCGTCGTCACGGCCTCGGTGATGTCTGTAGGTAGATGGCCGCCGTGCCCGTGGCAGTGCCCTCGCGGAGGGCTGTCGTCATATCCATGGCCATGGTGCGTGACTGCAGCGCTGCCCTTGCCCTTGGCCCGTCCGTGGAACGTGAGCATGAGCGAGTCCACCATGAGCGTGAACACCGCGGCGACCATGGCGACGAACGCCGTGAACGGGAACGCCGCCCAGGGCCTCCGCGGCAGGCACGGCGAGCTGAGGTCGCGGAAGGAGTCCGGGAGCACGTGCATGTATCCGGTGCCGAGGATGACCCCCGACGCGAAGGCCTTGACGACGACGAAGAGGTTGCCGTCGGGGCGGAGCGCCGGCACGGAGCGGGAGACGAGCGGCAGGCACACGCCGGCCATGCTGGCGAGGAGGATCGCCGGGATGGCGATCAGCTTCAGGCGCAGCGCTCGGGGGACGCTGTGGCACTCCCCGCCCACGGCCGCGCCACGGCACGCGGAATGGCTGGCCGCCGGCGCCTGCGGCATTGTTGTTACGGGCGGCTCGGTTTGCGCAGAGGTGGCGATGGGCGCCGCCGGTGAGGATAGGAGGACGAGGAGAGTGACCAAGATCACTCTTGGTGCCTGTGATGAAGACATTTCACTCCGAGTTTTGGATTTGGGGCTTATGTGGACTCGCAGTTGTGTTGAGCTGATGAGCTTGGAAGCAGCTCATTATATAGGAGGAATGCATGGAAAGCTCCAAGACAGGTAACTCCATCCAGATCCACCAGCTTAATACAAAAGCCAGAAAATTAAACGAGATGCCAAAAATGGCGATGCATGTCGGCTGTATTATGCATGCCATTTGATGTGACCCACCAAACGCAGAAACAAAAAGAAAAAAAACGCAAATCTTGATGCAGTGCTACGTTGATCAGCCTGTACGGTGCTTGACCTCAGGCAAGTTGCGCGGCAGTGACGCACGCAAAGGGCAACCGTGGCGGGCAGGAGCCGGCAACGGGGAGGGCACGCGCGCCTCGGCCCCGCCCGCGTGCCGTACAGCTCCGTACTTCTTGGAGCCCGAGCGCGGCACGCGCCCCCTCGTCCGACCGGGCGCTGACACCGATGGCCCACCGCGTGCGGGACCCGGGTGTCAGTGAGCGCAACTGGGGCCGTGTGGCGACTGGCCACGTGGAGCAGCAGGGGTTTCGGTGGGCGGCCGACGGCCGCTGGATTCGACGATGCCGCGGGCGGCGAGCCGGCGACGGAGCGGCCGTGGGAGTATCAGCCAATCGGCTGGGTTAATTAACTGTGCGCAATTACGTGTGTCGTTAGTTAAAAAATCCGTTTCTTTGTTAATTCGTGACACTGGGAGAGTCAACCGCGTAATCTTGAAGCTGGTTCGTAGTGGTACTTCAGTAACTGTTGACGATGTCGGACATACAGCCGTGAGCTAGTGTGCACTGCCCACAGGATTAGGCAATGAAAACTTGCGATTCAGAACACATTTCAGTGTTACACAAGTTTACTTTAGTTCTGAATATAATGCGCGAACTCGCTTTCTTGGTAGCACGTTAGTTTCTGATTATATACAGTATAGGGCCTCTAGTGAAAACATGGTGCCGTCTTGAAAATGTATGTAGGGGCATGAATTTGTTGGGCTCCATTTTCTATCATCTACTTGTAGCCTCGATCCTGTTCCAAACTTCAATTAGCTCCTTTCAAATTACGCGAATTTTCAGATGGCATGATATAATTATTATAACTTTTGTAAAATCTAATACAAAGTCTATATTTATATAGTCTTATTAAAATTTGGAACACATAAGGATAGTAGGGGGCATGCCCCCATCAGCACCGTGCCTTAGCCCTGCCGTTGTTAACCAAACGTATCAGCTAGCTAGTGGATGTGCAGGCGGGCATAGCGAGACGACAGCCAAAGCTCGGCCAAATAGCCTTGTTGCATCTGGTAGTTTGATGGTCGGGGGGTGTTGTGGAGCAGGAACTCAAGTCAAGCACCACATGCCGTCCTGAGCCGTACCGCTCCAATTCCCCGAAACGAGGGCAGCACATGTAGTAGTCACAATCAGACCGGAGAAACCTCCAAAGTCACATGTGTGTTTCGGCCAAAATGGACCCAGGTTTCTTCATTTGGACCATGTCTGTTTGTTCTAAATTGAATCTTATGAAACATCACCAGGATCACATGATTTCTTTTTCCAGACGCTCAAGAACCGCATAATTTGTTGTTGGTGCATTTTTTATATAATTTTATTTTCCGCTTCAATGGTATGATTTGTTCTTATTGTATACTCCTTCCACCTCAATTTATGGGCCATTTGATTTTTTTGACACCAAATTTTACCAACTCAAAATATTTACAAAAAATATATAAAAAAATTAAGTTATAGTAAAAATATATTATGTGCTAAACTAAATCAAAATGAGAATAAATGATAATTATGAAAAATTTTGTACAAGATGAGTTGGTCAAACTTGATGTCAAAAAATTCAAATGACCTATAAATTAGGACGGAGGGAGTACGTGTTTTTCTTGCACTAAATTCTTAGTTCTGTTTTTATCAACTTTTTATTTCAATGCAGCAATTCATGCTTAATTATGTTACTTTATGAAAGGCAGGATTTGCTTGAAACTAAATACATACAGTAGATCATTAGCTGCACTTTTAGCATAATTATTATCAAGTAATTTTTTGTGAGTAAAAAAGTTGGACATAGGGTGGTCGGAGCTCGGAGGGCACCATCAAGTTGCATTCGTGATTAAAGAAGCTTTGCCAGTCTTATCACCGGATTCACCATAATCAAGCAGGCCCCTTGTTTTCCCGGGCTGAGAGGATGAGCGTAGAGCTACTGTGGGCTGGTGGTGGCATGCCCGCTCTCACCTGGGCCGCTGGGTTATGGGCGCTCTGCCGACGCGGCCCACTGGATCATTCGGCTACCAACCCACCATGAATTTTTTTTATTTTTATATTTATTTAATTCGTTTTTTGCAGAAATAAATAGGTGATCCGAACAATTGCAAATGTATACTTATACCGCCGATCCACTCGGCGATTTTTAAAAAACGCCACCCCATCCGGCGTTTTAATGACGTGGCAAGCCGTGGATGGCCGGATTGGCACCTTTGTCGTCCTATCGCCGGATGGGACGGCTGGAAATTAAAAACGCCAAATGGTACGGTGTTTTTTAAAATAACGCCGAATGGTACGGCGTTTTTTAAATCCCGCCGGCGTTTTTTAAATTCCGCCGGCCCATTCGGCATTATTTGCTCCATGTGCATTTTTAAAAAACAAGAGCATGGTAAATTGTGAAATAATCAATACGAGTATATGGGCAAGCAAAATTGAAATTACAAAACTATTTTAACGTGGGCATAGAGAAATGTTTAGTCGTGTACTAGTTGCGGCATCATGGAGGAGGTTGGTGCCAATGCAAATTCGGCAAAATAATTTTTTCTTTGTATTATGATGTAAAATATTTGCACTCGTTTTTTTTTTTACTACGGACGACAGACGAGGTTGATGCTAATGCAAAATCGGCAAAACAAATTAAGGGAGTAAATGTTACATATTTGAAAAAGAAACTGAAAAGGAAATGGAATATTCGTGGAATATTCCAAAATCCGAATATTTGGAAACCGGATAATAAGATCATATTTTTGGATTCTGGAGGAACAGAAAATATTCTTGGATTGCTCGTGAGTAGAGCTTCACGCTGATGCTAGCGGTTCACACCTACGATGTCAGATGTGGCATCGACTTGTAGGCAGGCTCTGGAAGCTTCTAAAATCATGGCATTAATCTGGGTGGTAGATTTAGATTTTAGATGCGTTTAGGAAGAAAAATCAATGAAATCGGAGTCCGAATAGATGAAATATTAATCTAGGAACTAAATAAGAAAATGAAATGACGATACAGGCCATATGGCCAAATAACGCCGGTTGAGACGGTTTTATTTAAAAAACGCCGCCTCAACCGGCGGTTTTTAAATAACGCTGGATCATGCGGCGTTTTTTGGTTGCTAGACCCAAGGCCTGCCCGGCCTGCCATCCTGCCAACACACCGCTGGTTCCCGCGGCGGTATTTAAAAATCGCCATCTCGCGCGGCGTTTTTTAAATACCGCCGGGACGGACGGCGTTATAGGTATACATCTGCAATTTTTTCGAAGAGTAATTTATTTCTGAATTTTTTTTTTAAAATAAATATAAAAATAAAAAAATTCCAACCCACCATACCATACGGGCATACGGTGTTGCAAGTTGCAACATTGATGCAGTACGTGCACGCATCACATTTCGCATACGAAGTGGCCTAAACGGAGCGCTTCTCAATTAGGTTTTGGTAGGCTCTGAAACTGACAAGTCAAAGCCCTCTTTTGATCAAAAAGATTGATCGAAAAAACTAAAGAAAATGACTGATCATTAGCTGGTCACTCCTGGAAAAGGTTTTGCTTTACTAGCAGAGCATGCGAAGTAATTTCTTAACATTAGATTCTAAGTATCTGTTCTGTACACTCGTTCTGTCCACAGAAGATTGTCCAAATTAATAGGTTTTGGATCTCAACTAGATCCGGTCATCATGAATCATCCTATATATGTCTAAGCATCGGCATCCATTTGAGCGAGGAAATGACGATGGAGAGGATACCAAAAAAGTTAGATTATCACATAATATATTTTTTATATTATGTCTATTGTTATTATAAATGTTGTTACACTTTTTGTAATTTTAGAATAGTTTGATTTGAGATAAAATATAATTATAATATTCTTTCGTGGAACGGATCATGGGCAGGATTTGGAGTTTCGGATGAAATTTCCCAAATTTTGGCGTTTTTTTTTTTGTTCGGACGATATTCATCTAAAATTTAAAACTTTGAACAAATTTTTATCAAAAAATCAAAAGATTTTTTTAATTTTGTGAAAATCAGTCCTACCGCTACGGTCCAGTTTTTTATTCTAGAAACAAAGGCCTGAACGCTGCTCATGAGTAAAAATGTAAAATCGCCCGAATATCAAGTTCCAAGTTCCGACGTGACAAATTCGGCACGCTACTCACCTGTCAGCGCTCAGTACTGAACAGGGCGTTGTAGTCTCGTAGAGAACGGAAAGAACCGTTTCGACGTGTTCACACGAGTGTGGTCTGGGCGTCTGGCCCATGGAGCGCCCTTTTCAGTTTCCACCGTCTCCCGAAGAAGAAGAGACGAAGGATCCGAGAAGCCCCATGGCCCATGCCAAGCGCATATCGCGCTTGTACACTCCGCAGTCCGCACTAGTGGACTCCGGACCTCCGGCGGCGGTCGGCGGGTTTCTTCTCACCAGCATGCCTAGTGTCTATACTTTAGATTCTATATATAGAGCGGACCATATAAAAGTATTATGTAGCGCTACTGTTTATAGAAAGAAAAATAGTTGGAACAGTGGATATGTAAACTATATAGACAATCTGCTGTACATAGTTTAATAAACATCAAAAGCTAATGTCAACAGCCAATGCATCTGTGCCTAACATAATGCAAATAGTACCTTTTCACTGTGTGTGTAAACCGTGTTTTCTAACCTACAATGGCACTAGCCTAATACAACTTATAATATTTTATTAGAGTAAAAATAGGATCTGGGCTTGCCAGCTCAGCGACTCGGGGGTGTTTGGATCCCCATAACTAAAATTTAATCCCGTCACACTGGATGTTTCGACACTAGTTAGAAGTATTAAATATAGTCTAATTATAAAACTAATTACACAGATGAAAACTAAACGACGAGACGAATTTATTAAGCCTAAATAATCCATGATTAACAAATGTGATACTACAGTAATTAGTCGCTAATTATGCATTAATTAGGCTTAATAAATTCATCTCGTCGTTTACTCCTCAACCGTGTAATTAGTTTTTTAATTAAACCATATTTGATACCTCTAAATAGCATCAAAACATTTGATGTGACGCGTAATAAAAATTTTAGTCACCGAATCCAAACGCGCCCTCATCTCAGAGTTCACACATGTCTCCTTGCGCTTCCTAGTCAATGTTTACGTGTGTGCGACATCATCCGCGCATGACGCGAGCCGCCGTCACTCGACCAAGATGTGCATTAAACAAAAGCTAAAAATCTCTATATAGGAGTGGACCCTGGTCGCTCGAGCTTGGAGGTGCAACTCCTACTTCGCTCCTAGTCAAGCTGTTCCTTTTGCCCCTTCTGGGCCGCCGGCCGCCGCCTGGACGAAATGCCCGGATCTAATTTCATTTGCTCGGTGATTGATTTCGATTCGATTTCCCCAGGAAGAGGTCCCTTTTCTTTTCCCGTTCCTGCTTGAATCAACAAATCCGTAAAAATCTCGTTTCAAAGAGCCTCCGAATCAAAGTCAAACCTTGGATACTCCTGCTGCTGCTGCTGCTTGATGGGGAGCTTGAGCTTCTTTTCCTCGCCGCCGCTGGCCGCGCTGGTCGACACCGACGCCATCTGCCTCACCCGCCTAAGCGCCCACCTCGAGCTCCTCCTCGACCCGGCGTTCCTCAACCGCGCCGACGCCGAGATCGTCCTCGCCGCGGGAGACGCCGTCGGCGCATACAGCTGCTTCCTCACCAGGAGCCCCCTTTTGCTTCACCACATCACCTCTCTCCCCGCCGGCGAGAGGCTGCGGCTGGAGCTCGCTGAGCTGGTGCCCGGCGGCCGCCACATCCGCCGCGAGGCCCTCTTGGAGATTCTTCTTTACATGTACACTGGCCGCCTCAAGTTTCCGCGGCAGGAGTGCGTGGACAACGACTGCGAGCACAAGACGTGCCGGCCGGCGATAGACTTCTTCGTTGAGTGCATGTACACCGCATCCGGTTTCCAGATCCCTGAGCTTGTCAAGCTCTTCCAGGTAATCACCAAAAGCTACTTCTTGCCGAAAGAAAATAAGTACAAAAAGTACTGCAAAAATGTTAATTTAGATTTCAAATACCCACTCCGGTCTCAAATAAGCTGTCGTTGTGCACACATCTGAAACCTTCAATATCTAATTATTTCAAAAATAGTTTCAGAGTAGAAGTATTGTAATTTCATTATATTTGTCATATACTCCTATGTACTTAACTAAGCCTACCCCAACTTGCTTGGGACTAAAAGTTTTGTTGTTGTTGTTGTTGTTGTTGTTGTATATTTATACTTACCTAGTGATCAAATACATGTAAACCGTGTATATAATTCCAGGTTTGTATATTCCTTTTTTTCGTTGAGAGATCGGCTTTATGATAGTCGTTCCAACTACTGTGTAGTTTTGTCATGTTTACTTTTCTTTTAGCAAAATTTTATCTCATCATGAGCCAAGAAAAATTATTGACAAGCTGGTACTATGGATTATGGTTTCTACATGTTTAATACTTTAATAGTTTTGTGGATCCTTAGTTGGTATAGAGGCAGTGCTCATATAGACGCTGAACAGTCTCTCACCTACCGTTTAGTATTTTTTTTTTGAGCTAAACAACCCATTAAACTGGACAACCAGTCTATTAGATAGACATGCCTATAGTTTAGATGGACTAAACGACTGGTTGAGTGAACAGTGCATAGAGGATGGAAGTTATACTTCATTACAAAAAGGACGGCATTTCTATATGAATAAGTTGTTACAAAGAGGCTCTTCCAGAAAGAAGATAAGCCACACAATTCTAGGTTTTCGTTTTCCAAGAGACTTAGAAACAGTTGATATTCTAAATATAAATGTGGGTTTGTTAGTATGTCTTCTAGGTGACCATTTCTATTATTACTTCCTTACTTGTATGTAGGAAAAAACAACCTTGATTAGGTCCACAAGGCTTCTTACATGCCATCAATCTGATCAGCCAAAGTCAGTGTCACATACTCAAAATGTCTCATCTAGAAACTACATTGGTGCAATGATATTAGTGTGATCATTGCTTATGCAACTTTAGTTCTAACTATTTGTTTTTTTTTTTTTTGCTGCAGCGGCAACTATCTGCCTTCGTTATTAACACAGATATCTACGAGGATTTAATACCAATCGTTCATGTTGCCTCCACATGCCAGCTTCCAGACTTGCTCGATCAGTGCATCCAAAAGATTTCAATCTCGACTCTGGATGACAAGTACCTGGTAAACAAGCTTCCAAGTGACGCATACTGCATGATCAAGGAAATCCATGACATCATATTTCTTGATGAGTTCATTCCGGACACTCAGCATGAGAAGAGGGTTAGGAACATTTACAAGGCCCTGGATTCTGATGATGTTGACCTTGCTCTCAAGTTCTTAAATGAGTATACAATCACCTTGGATGATACATTCGCCATACACTATGCTGCAGCCTACTGTGAACCTAAAGTGTTGAAAGAATTGCTGAAACTGGACTCCGCTAACTTGGATATGAAGAATAGAAGTGGATATACACCACTCCATATAGCTTGCATAAGGCAAGAACCAGGCATCATTATTTCGCTTGTGGAGAAGGGAGCCTCTATGCTGGAAAAGACTCCAGATGGAAGAGATGCTCTTACCATATGTAAGAGATTAACCAGTGAGAAAGAATACAACAAGAAGTTGGAACAGGGCCAGGAAGGAAGCAAGGCTTATTTGTGTATTGACATCTTGGAGAAAGAACTTAACAGGACATCCTTCGCATGTAGCTCAATCTCTATAGAGGAGACAACTCACAGACCTCTGGTGGATGAAAATTTTCACACGAGGCTCTTAAACCTGGAGAGTAGAGGTTTTCTTATATTCCCTGTTCTCTTTGAATTACAATTCATTTTAGGGTGATGCACAAAGAATTCTTAGGAACTCAACCATGTCTCTAACAGGACAGACAACAAGCAAATTCCACAAAAGCCAAAAATGACATGTTTTCAACAGCAAAAATCAACTTCTTCAATAGATATCTGTTTATATCTGTGTGTGTGTGTGTGTGTGTGTGTGTGTGTGTGTGTGTGAAGATATTTTGTTCAGGGCCTTGCTTCATTAGTCCACATTGTTCAAACTAGTTTAGAATCTTCAAGCAAATGACATACTTTTAAGTGAATAATGTGCCAGTAAAAAGGTAGCTAGATGAGATATTGATCCTATCACACCCTCTGTCTTGCCAGGGTCCACATCCGACAAATGGTTTTCAAAGTTTGGATATCTTGTATGGTGCATATTTTTATTAAGGTGCATGCACCAACCTGTTCCACTAAGAGCTTAATCTGATAAGAAAAGGTGGTGTAGGCTTCATCTGTTCATCATGCCACAAACTTGAAAATAGGAGTTGGCATCAGTTATATTTTTTTTGTTCACTTATGCCTACCATGATTCAAACTCAAGACCTTTGACTCTGATATACTATAATACTATATTGAGTTGCATGCACCGACCAGTTCAACCAAAAATCCTAAGCTGATTAGCTAATGTGGGCGATTTGTTTATGGTTCAACAGTTTTGATATGCTGAAAATGCTGCGGTAAGATGCTGGCAGAAAACCTTATCACAGTTTGCATAGTTTGAGCGGTCTGAGGTAGAAGTGGCTAAACTCAAGCTGAATTCTTAAGGGATCATTTTTTAGAGTAGGCATCAAATTAACAAGAAGAAGGAATTAAAGATTAAATTAAGCAGATACCAGAATGTTTTTCTGGTCATCACTCATAATATAAACTGTATCACAAAAGCATGAAACCTATAATACTCCATTAAGTCTTAGTTGGGCTGCGAAATGACCCCATTCCATCATCAAAAACTAAAGTATTCTGTTCTGAAGCCGTTTTTAAACTCATATATCATGTTTATGCAGTTGCCTGTGCAAACTTAATCTTCCCTTCTGAGGCCATGCATGCCATGCGCATAGCTGAAGAGTGTACTGGCACGAATTTTAGTAAACTGAAGGAGGTTGGCTTAAATGAGACCCTCACAATGCAAATCAGGAGGTTGCGCGAACACCTTGATGCCTTAACAAAGACAGGTTTGGTCAAATAGCTATCGACAGATTTGATGCCTCATGTTACCGCATAGCATAACCATGCTTTTTTGCTAAAAAAATCTTCAGCACCTGTCTTCAGGGCAGTAAATTGTCATTTAAGGCATTTAATTAACTACTGTTTATGTTCTACAGTGGAGCTAGGGAGAAGATACTTCCCAAATTGTTCAAGACGTCTTGATAAGATCCTTGGTGATGAAGAGTTAACTGAATTGACCTTACTTGAGAGTGGCACTCTAGAGGACCAGCAAATCAAGAGGAAGCGTTTTCATGAAATTAAGGCAGAAGTGCGGAAGGCCTTCAACAAAGATGTGGCAGCTGGTGAAGCCATAGCCTGGACAGCATCCTCACCTCCATCTCCAAGTTATGAAGGAAGGGGCAGACAGCATGAAGCCAGCAGGAAAAGGAAGCAAACAGAGACATTTCAGTAGTTCAAATGCAATCCACTCATCACACATGAGTTCCAGCAAGGCAGTGCGAGAGGATGGTCAAGCAGCCTATGTAGTCGTCCTGCAGCATTCTAACTTATTATGTGATGTCAACTCCAAAAGAAACAGCTTTGCCACAAACAGGGAGAATGCAGAACTGGAATCTGGATCAAATCCAGCAATGTTGTCTGACCACCAGCAAGTCGAGAACCCACTAGAGGGGATGGTTTGGATTTTGGAGGCTGTAACAATGTATGACATGTTACTGCAGTGAGTGAAGATGATCAGACCTGCTTGAAAAGTGTTTGTTGTAGTTGTCGTGTTTTGGCGTCTGATGCTATTTCAGCAGTTATTTTTCAAGTGCTGGTGGTCAGATTTTCCATGTTACATGTTTGAGTATAATATAAGTTAATTTTAGTCGAGTGCCTTGCATGATGCAAGCTGAACCATAGTGGGTCCTGTTTTAGGTTTGCATAAAGTGCTGGTCATGGACTTCATGGGGCCCAAGCTGTTGTGCAGCATCAGACTCCTTCCAGCTGGTCTCCTTCCTTGCCGATCCCTTGACGCAAGGAAGTCAGATTGGCAAGTGTGGCAAGGATGTCGATTCCAATTATGTGTGGCTCAGCAAAGTTCGTTTGTGCCTGCAGTATCTGAAGTACTATCACAATTTGCAGAGATCAGCAGATGATTGTTAATGACTTTTTGGGAGGTGGAAGTTTGGATTGTAGACTTAGGAGGTGGAAGTGGAAGATTGGATTGTAGACTTGGAAGAAACTTGGAGAACAAGAGGATGAGAAACGGATAAATTTGCTAAACCAGATAAAGTACAGTATGAGGCATGCTGGCTCTCAAAGGTCAAGGCAAACATTTTTCTTCAGTTAGCTCGGCTCTACATCACAGACCACAAACTTTTTTTCTTTGAGGTAAACGGGAGGCAACTGCCCACATTTTATTTGAATATTCCTTAAGCGCATTTTCTTCGGGCTTGAATATACCATGAAAGAGGTGACGAATATCACGAATTCCCTTATCCGATTTTGTCAACAACATAGTGGGATGGGAGCAAAACTGGTGGCTACCATCTTTTTTCATTTTTTGTGTATTTGGGATGTGAGAGATGAAATGTCGTTGAGAAGAGGTTTTTAGAAGCTCCTGCCGTTATATCTTGATAATTGTCTTCTTTCTTATGCAGAAATGGGGAGCAACTCCTGTGCCTAGGCCTGACTAGGAACCGCAGATGGTGGTCTCGGTGCAGCTGTAAGCTTGGCTTGGTGGATATATTTCTGGAGGTCTGGGGGGGATGAGTGTCCCCACCTGAGAATTTTACCATTGATCTGGCTGGCAAGCCTGTTTATGGAGGGTGCAAGCGCCAAGTACAAAGGGGGCCTAGAACAGGCCAAGAGAGTACAGATAGCATGGCGAGTAGAAGGCGTTTAAGGCTGAATCTAACAGCTTCTCTATCCTCCATCTTCTATCCACTGTTCCAACTACTTTCCTCTCTGTCTACCGTCCCAGAATTAATTGTGCACAGTACATGGAGGAGACATTTCACCATGTACAGTGGTAATCAAATTTCACCACAAATGAGAACAGCTTGGAGGCTGAGCTTAGTGGTCACATTGGAATTGGAACAGAAGGCGCAGGAGGCCTGGCCTGGTTGTTGTCTGCGGAAGACGGCACTGTGTCGGCGTGTCCACGGCTTCCAGCGCGTAGATGACGTTTGCTGTTCTCGGCACGGGACCCTATCTGCATGAGCAGACAGACGGAAAACACAGCGCCAAAAAAATTAATAGTCCCTCCATTCCAAAATACTTATCGTCTATTTTGATTTTAGGGATTTCAGTGCATGGTAAATCGTTTGTTTTATTCAATATTTTTTGTTTTTTTATAACTACGTTTATAATATGATTACAAACATATTTATTAAAAAATAAATAATATTTTTAAATATTTTTAAATAAGACGAACGGTTTTTCGTACACTGAAATTTAGACATGTGATAAGTTTTTTAGGAAAAAGAAAGTATCTGAAGAGCTAATACTAGTCTGATCTGATCGCACGGAACGGTGACGCGATAGAGCCCAGAGCGGACGCGGCTTCGACCGGTCAGTCCAGTCCCTACTCTACTCACTGCTAGTGCAGTGGTCCTATTGCCAGGCCGCAGCACGTGCACGACACGACCTGCACGGCTGGCCGGCTCCAACTCCATTCTTCCGACACGTGATCTAATTATGATTTTATTCTAAATATAAATACTCTTCCGTATTTAAATATAAGGAGCGAGCGACTTTTTTTTTAAACTTCAATCGCTCGTTTTAGTTAAAAAATTATAAATTATAATTTATTTTGTTACAATGTGTTTTATTATTGTATAGAGTTTGACTACGACGAGTTCCCTTATATGTTTAAACAAATTTTTTAAATAAAACGAACATCGAAGTTTAGAAATAAAAATCAATCGCGATGCGTACTTCTGCACTCCTCGTCCTCGAGTCGTCTCGTCGATCCAGCGACCCGCGCCAACGGCACATCGCATCAGGCATCACTGCATACTACTACTACGTACTGTACTTTGCTTCGCTGTGGACAGCAGGGCACAACAGGACTGGGCGGCCGGACGCCGTAGAGAAAAGGAACGACGCGGGTCCATTCCACCCGGACGGTACGCGCAGCGGGCCGCCTTCTCTCCTTCCTCCCCTTTTTTCCGATGCGATGCACACGCATTGGGTAGGGTTCGTTCGTTGCTGTCGTCAAAAGCCACAAAGGACGGGACGGACCTGCATGTTTCCGATTCCGGCTTAGCTTGCCGCCTCGCCACTCCTGGCTGCGTAATAAGTCTCTTCCCTCCGAATCTTATTTGTATGTTTGCGACAATCATCTTATATATCTAAATAGAACCCCGTCTACTAAGATTTTCATTTAAACATTACATTGATTATTTTTGGCATTATGCATGCAATGCATTTACGCGGTGTATGTGCGGTTTCTGCAGCAATGCGTGGAAAATATTTGATGTTAGTATTTTATTTACTATTTTTCAATCCATGTATCATATTATATTTAATGTTATAAAATTTCAGTAGCAACGCGTTGGGTACCATCTAGTTTTGTATATCTTTTTTTTTTTGTTACTCTTGTTATTATACCACTGACAAGTGGGACCACCACCTTTCCCCTTCCTCCTATAAATTGTGGATGTGATGTGTTTTACTGGTCTCCAAGCGCCGGCAGAGCCACAATAAGTCAATAAGCTGCCGCTTCAGGGCGGCCATTTTACTAGTTTTATGAACAAAAGGAGCAAGAGCAAATTAGGAAAAAACACACGCGTCGCTTTGACCAGAGCCACCCGAGGATTGCCGACCGCCGGTTCGCGCGCGGTGCCCCTGCTGGTCAGTCAAGGTCGTCGCCCCGGCGATCTCATCCGCTCCGACCACGCCGCCGCCGCCCGCCCGCCCCCAACTCCCCATACCAAAGATGCGGCCACACCTCTCGCTGCCCGCTGGCCCCCACGCTTTGTCAACGCTCAATCCCCCGCCCCCGTGCTCGTCGGTCGCGTCGGCAACCTCCCCCCACCCCCCACTGGCACTCCGCCGCTCCCTCCGCCTCCAAATCTCCAATCCTCTACGGACGGACGACATTTCCACCGGCCCGCCGGCGTGACGTCACCGCCGTGACGTCGCGCGCCGAGTCACGGCCGCGGCTTGATTACTTCACCGCCCCCCGCCACTAGAAAAACGCGCACGTTCTTCTTCTCCGGGTGGGGAGGAAATAAAAAAACGCGCGAAATTTCCTCCCGATAAGGGAAAGGGCTGGGGAACACGATACTGGCTTCCGCTTTCGCGTGGTTTGCTTGCTTCCCTCCGCGGCAGCTCGCGCTGGTTGGGCGTCCTGCTGCTTCCCCCTCTGCTGTGCTCCGTCTCCCTCCCACGGTATCTGTGCAGATTCAGGTGGTTTGAGCTTGATTTCGGGTGGGGATCTTCCCAGTTCTCCTCCTTTTTGTTTGGTTTGCTGGGAGAGGCCTCATTCCTTCTTGAATCGGAAATTCCGGTGTGGGTTGAGCAGCGTCCGTCGCTGTGCCTGGCCAATTCGCCGTATCCGTTTGCACCCACCCACGCCTCGCAAGCCCAAGGCTTGAATCTTTGGAGTACGGGGTGGCTCTCCATCTTTCAGGCCTCCCGGAGATCGGTAGCTTGAATCATGGACCACGCGGAGCCTTCTAGAACCTTCTAGCCGCCGCCGCCGCTTCCGCCGTCGTTATCCAAGCTAGCCCCGCCATGGAGGCGTCCACCATCAGCTTCTCGTCCCCGCCGCCGCCGCCGCGGGCCACGCCGGCCGAGCTCGAGGCCGTCAGCCTGCGCCGCCTCAGCGAGAACCTCGAGCGCCTGCTCGAGCCGGGCTTCCTCGACTGCGCGGACGCCGAGATCGCGCTCGCTGCAGGGAAGGGCGGCGGCGCCGTCGGCGTCCACCACTGCATCCTCGCCGCCAGGAGCGCCTTCTTCCTCGACCACTTCGCCTCCCTCCCCGCCCCGCCCGCCGCCGGCGAGAAGCCCCGCCTCGAGCTCGCCGACCTGGTCCCCGGCGGCCGCCACATCGGCCGGGACGCCCTCGTGCCCGTCCTCGGCTACCTCTACACCGGCCTCCTCAAGTCGCCGCCGCAGGAGGCCACCGTCTGCATGGACGACGCGTGCACCCACGGCGCGTGCCGCCCGGCGATAGACTTCGTCGTCGAGTCCATGTACGCCGCCTCCGGCTTCCAGATCTCCGAGCTTATCTCCCTCTTCCAGGTAACGAGACACTCCATTTCCATGCTGAGGCGGAAATTGCAACTCTCACCAATTCACCATGGTGGATTCTTGTGTTGCAGCGCCGTCTCTCTGACTTTGTTGTCACAGCTCTGGACGAGGATGTGGTGCCGATTATTCATGTTGCTTCCACCTGCGAGCTTCAGGACCTGCTTAGTCAGTGTGTTGAGAGGGTTGCAGTCTCCACTCTCGATAGCCGGTACCTTGAGAAGGAGCTTCCGTATGATATATACTGCAAGGTCAAGGAAATTCGCCAGAGCGCATTTGGCGATGAGTCAGAGAATGCCATTCTGGACCCTGAGCATGAGAAGAGGGTCAGCAACATCCTCAAGGCCCTGGATTCTGACGATGTCGATCTTGTTGGATTGCTGTTAAAGGAGTCTTCAGTGACTTTGGATGATGCGCTCGCGATACACTATGCTGCAGCCTACTGTGAACCCAAAGTGTTCACAGAATTACTGAAACTGGATTCTGCTAACGTGAATCTAATGAATAACAGTGGGTATACACCGCTGCACATAGCTTGCATGAGGCGAGAACCGGACATCATTCTTTCGCTCGTGGAGAGGGGAGCTTCTGTGCGGGAGAGGACCCTGGATGGGCGTGATGCTCTTACTATCTGCAAGAGACTAACGAGAGAGAAAGACTGTAACAGGAAGCTGGAGAAGTATGAGGAAAAAAGCAAGGCTTACTTGTGTATCGACATATTGGAGCAAGAACTTAAGAGGAACTCCTTCATTTTTGACCCGATCTCTATAGAGGAGTCGATTGCCACACCTTTGCTGGTTGATAATTTTCACATGAGGCTCATAAATCTTGAAAACAGAGGTTTGCTAATAATCCCCCTGGTCTTAATTTTGTTGCAAGTATTTGGTGGAAAAGTAGGGTATCAGAAAATAAAACAACCTCTTTCAGGGAATAAAAAAACTTCCTTATGGTACTGTTTATTTTGGACTGCAGGAGGTGTTTATCTTGCTTTACTTTTGTCATTAGTCTTGTCTGCAGAAATTATTGTTATGTTCATACTAATGCCTAGTGATTTTAGTTTATTTTATGCCACTGGGGTATTGATCCCTACGATGGTTTTTTTAGAATACCATTTTTTTTCCTTCTCTAATGTTGAGAAGTATATGGTCTGACTGGATTACTTTTGCAAGAATCACACTAGGCTTTGTTTGCGGAAACTCCATCACTTCTGTCATTCGAATAATATATGTGAATCTAGAGTACTTTATCGGGGTCAGCCAACCCGATAAAATTTACAAAATCCTTTGTAAAAATACTGTTATGGCTAAAGAAAAAATTTATCATATAATGAAGTTGACCCTGAAAATGTTTTCGTCTAGATTCTCCACTCCCAAATATGCTCTTATACTTGGCATGATGTGGTGTAGCTCAAAAGTAGGAAAACTAATGCTGAAGTATTGCTTGTCATTTGAGGATATTTTGCCTCTTTCCAGATTGAAACTAAAGAATATTATTCTGAGAATTGTTGCTGAAATCTAAGTTCATGTCTATGCAGTTGCCTTTGCAAGAATATTCTTCCCTTCTGAAGCCAAACTTGTAATGCGCATAGCACAAGCTGATTCAACCGAAGAGTTTGCTGGCATCACAAATTTCAGTAAACTGAAGGAGGTTGATCTAAATGAGACCCCCACGATGCAGAACAGGAGGTTGCGCGAGCGCCTTGATGCCTTAACAAAGACAGGTGCCAACAATACCTCTGTATGCATCATATATGTAAACTAATCGTACTGCTTGCATATTGAAATTGTTCAGTACTTCATCTTTCAGAGTACTTGGTGCAGTATGCTATTATTTTTTAATAATCGTTTATGATATCTGCAGTTGAGCTAGGGAGGCGATACTTCCCACACTGTTCAGATGTTCTTGACAAGTTCCTCAATGAAGAATCCACCGATTTGATTTTCCTTGAAACTGGTACTCCAGAGGACCAGCATGTCAAGCGGATGCGCTTCTCTGAACTCAAAGAGGACGTGCGGAAGGCCTTCACAAAAGATAAGGCAGCTGTACAAGCCATAGCTTCCTCAGGATCCTCATCTTCGTCTCCAAGGTACGAAGGAAGGACTAGGCAATCCAAGAAATCCAAGCCATCACTGTGATATCACTAGTTGAAGTGCAATCTGTTCAAAACACTTGACTTTGAGAAAGATGGGCGAAAGAAGGCTTGTAGGGTTTTTTTGACAACGTGTAGCACAGTGATGCGATTCTGCCCAGCTGAACGAGAATTTTCTGTAGCTGTTGTGCTTTGACATGTAACACTGTTTCGGTAGATAATTTCCAATTGCTGATTGTCATTTTTGCAGCCGCTCTAGTTGTCTGGCATGTTAAAACGGCAATAAAGGGCTGCGAAACGACGATCGAGCGCGTCGACCTTTCTCCCAGTCGCCGCAGGCCGTGGAGGAACCGGCCGTGCTCGTCGGCCGCCCACCTCTCCCGCGCCCTGGTGATCGTGTACGTCTTCCGGGGCGACGACCCCGATCGACTCCACCATTGCTATTTGCAGACTGCAGCCGCGATCCGACTCCGTCTCCGTCTGCAGCCATGGCCTGGCCTCCCTTCCACTCGGAGTCTTCTCCCTCCTGCCTTGGTCCTAAAACCCACGCACACCCGTCCGGCCGTCCCTTCTCATCAAGTCCTTGTACCCGTGACCTGTCCCAACGCAAACCGGGCCTGACAGCGGCGGTGGCGGCGCCATGGTGCTGGAGGCGACGATGATCTGCGTGGACAACTCGGAGTGGATGCGCAACGGCGACTACGCGCCGTCGCGGCTCCAGGCGCAGGCCGACGCCGTCAACCTCATCTGCGGCGTCAAGACGCAGTCGAACCCGGAGAGCACGGTGGGCGTGCTGGCCATGGCCGGCGGGGGCGGCGTCCGCGTCCTCGTCACCCCCACCGACGACCTCGGCAAGATCCTCGCCTGCACGCACGGGCTGGAGGTCGGCGGCGAGGCGGACCTGGCCGCGTCGATCCAAGTCGCCCAGCTGGCGCTGAAGCACCGGCAGAACAAGAGGCAGCGGCAGAGGATCGTCGCCTTCGTCGGGAGCCCCGTGCGGCACGGCAAGAAAGCGCTGGAGACGATCGGCAAGAGCCTGAAGAAGAACAACGTCGCGCTCGACGTCGTCGACTTCGGGGAGTCCGGCGACGGCAAGCCGGAGAAACTGGAAGCGTTGGTCGCGGCCGCCAACAGCGGCGGTGAGCATGCCAGCCGCATCGTGCATGTCCCCCCTCCTCCCGGTGAAGAAGGAGACGCCCTTGCCGATGTCCTTCTGAGCACTCCCATATTCACGGGTGAAGAAGGTACCAGTGGGAGCGGTTTTGCTGTTTCTGCTGCGGCGGCGGTAGCAGCAGCTGCTGGATTCGAGTTCGGCGTGGACCCAAACGTGGATCCGGAGCTCGCGCTCGCCCTGCGGTTGTCCATGGAAGAGGAGCGAGCAAGGCAAGAGGCTGCCGCCAAAAGGGCAGCGGAAGAAGCTGCTGCTGCTGCTGGGAACCATGGCTCGAGCTCAAACAGTGATTCTGTCATGGCTGAAGCAGAACCTGCGGCCTCAGATGCTGCCGATGAGGACGACGATGATCTGCTACGTGAGGCGCTTGCAATGTCGATGGAGAGCGATGGTGCCGCCTCAGGAATCTCTGCAGCTCTCCCTCCTGTGGTTGATGATGCAGCTATGGCAGAAGATGGTGCGCTTGACCCTGTCCTGGCATTGGCTCTTCAAATGTCTGTCGTCCAGGACGCGGAGATGTACAGTAGCGACTCTGATGATACGAGCGAGGTGCTGGTGTTTGAAGAAGACGACACGTCTAGTGACTCTGACGCGAGCGAGGTGTTTGAGGATTGATCGTCCGTTTCGTCTATCCGATGCTTAGTTGGTTTGCTGGTGTACGACCCGAGTGAGGAACCATATGTTAAAGATTTTGTTGGCAATTGGCATCACGGACTGAATGGCTAGGGCGGAGAACAAGAAGACAAAGTATAAGACGAGAAGAACTAATGTAGCCATATTCTCGGAGAGAGATCTGTCTGCTATTAGCTTATCCTCGTGTAAGCATGAACTCATCAGCAAGCATAAGAAGAGTGCCCAAACACTGTTCGTTTACTGTAAACAGATAAATGGATAGATGGAACAGTGAATGGGCGGGATAGGATGGATGGACGGGTGAACATAGTCTAAATTTGATAGAACACAACTGAATTCAGTAGATAATAGTAAGAAAATCACGTTCGTATACCAAACAAAACAAGGTACTGTACGTATTTGTAAAATAATCCTTGGCTCCAGCCTCCAAACGCAAAGCATGAAAGCCAGCACACTTCTCTCCAGTTCAGCGTCGCTCTGTTTTTTTTTTTTTAAATTTGGTTATGCCGTGTCTGCAGTTGCTCCGCGGACTACTAGCCACGATTCCACCACGAGGTAGCGCTTGCTGGCGCCCACTACTAGCCACTCGCCTCATCGGCCATGCCCATCACATGCCTCCCCGCGGCGCGGATAATACAATTTGATTGATTAATAAGCTAGAGAGCTAGCTGCCCATCCAATCCAATACGCGTTGTTGTTCGCGTTCGCGAGAAAAACGCATATGTTCAGTGCTCCTCTGATCCTTATCTGTCCCGGTTATTAGTTTATCGTATCCGTCGATACGTGTCCCACGTTTCACGTCACGGGCAATGGATCTGGGACGCATGATGAACTCTGCAATGCAAGAACCTCCTCCTACGGTGCGGAACCTGCAAGCAGAGCAAATTCGCTGCCTTGTCCCGGTCACCGTACATCGGAATAGCGGGATCGTGTATAAGTACTACTAGTAAGTATTTTTTGGCACAACTTTGCCTGTGGGCTGTGGCGGACGCGCGCGCCAGCCATGGGAGGCGATCGTGTGTGTGTGACGTGAGCAGCTACGTTAATTAAGGAGCAAGAAGATTTCATTCAGCAGCCAGCGATGGAAGTACAATCCAAGCACCAAAGAGAAACACCAGATCAAAGCAACCAATAAAAAGCAAGGCTCCACACCACACCGACGCTTGACATGGCACGGCCGACGACGGCTTTCACTTTTTGCAGCCGTGAGTGAGCTTCGGCTGATTTCGCAGATCGCAGGTGCTCTCTTCAGTCCATGATCCCTTTCCCTTTTTTTTTCATCTCTCCCTCTCTCAGAAAAGAAACGGATGAAAAAAAAAACAAATAAAGCAAGTCAGCGTCGTTGGCTGCCGGAAACAAGGGTCCAGGAGGAGGAACCTCCGCAGCGCGACGTGCTGCCCTGCCGTCGAGTACACGTAAATGTAAACGTAAACCGGTAACCCAGAGGTCCCGGAGGACCGCGGCTGGAAGAGTGGTAGCAGTCTAGCAGACCAAGACCAGACCAGACGAGGAGCAATCCGCGACAGGAACCCGTCCTGTCCTGTGCTGCGCTACTCGGCTACTCCCACCAACCAAACCAAACCGTGGATAGCCCACATAGCCACTGTCTGTTTTGCAAGTACACACTGCTACTATACTACCCCTTTGGGTTGGGTGTGCCTTAATCACCAGACTTTTCCGGCTAATAATAACCCCACAAGCAACGCAAATGCAATGATTAGCGTCCTCGCCGCACAGTGAAAAGCTCTGTACTTCTTGTTCTTGGTCTGGCCTGGGGCCTGGGGCCTGGGGGAAGGATTACGATTCCTCCCCTCCCTTGCCCTTGCCATAACAAAAATAATTTATACACCCTGCAGAGATTAAGCACTTGATGCCGGCGTGGTAATCAAGGCGCAAACTTTAATCAAGTCGGCGGTGGTTGCAGATGCGGCAACCGCAAAAGGCTCGGGCTGCTGGATGGGCGCACGCGCAGCGCCGCTACCACCCCTCTCCCCCTTCCCCTCCTCGCCGCCAAGCCCACGACAGCACAACGAGCGCACCACCAAAGAAATGGGGTTGAGCCTTCCCCTCCTCCTCCTCCTCCGCGCCGCCCAAGCTCGCGCGTAGCCGCGCCTCCCAGTCCAAGGGCGCCACGCCAGGCAGCGCGCGGGCTACCCCTCGCTGCGCCAGGTACCGGCCCTGTCTGCTGCCCTGCCGGCACCCCCAGGCCCCCACTGCGCCGATCATTTGCTGGTGTCTTGGTTCTTGGTTTCTTTTGTCTTGTTTTGTTTCCCCCCTCTCTCTCCGTTCTTTCGTGGCGGGGTTGGGTTGAGTACTTGAGTTGACCACCCTCTTCGGTGGATCTTAGGCTCTCTTGGACTCCTGCGACTTTGGGGAGGATTTCTTGTTCCGGGGTTCTTGTCGGCGGCGGCGTTTCTTGATGTGCTTTGGGCGTTCGGTGCCTGGTTAGGTACATTGCCTTTGCGTAGGATGTGGCGCTCCTTTTCTCGTTCTTGGTTTTGGTGTGGCTCCGCCATGGAGATCTACTTCTGCCACCGACACCGAGCCCGACCTGGCGAGGTCCTGTAGCACCTGTGCTGCCGTGAGTTGCTTAGAGTCTGTCAGTGTGATCGTTGACTGACAGGGATTGATTAATGGTGTGTGCTTGGTCCTTGAACCTTTTGATAGCCATCGAGTTTTATGGGGGATGTTGGATTGGACTAGTTGAGGAAATGCTGCTGACAATACGGTTGGGCTGATCAATCAGCGTTGAGAAACTGTGCATCTAGGAGTTGCTTTGCTAGATGTTTGAGAGCACCTCAAGATCCAGTTTTTAGCAATTGTTCTTTGCGTCGAGGTTGGTCTTAGTATCGATCATGCGGTGCAGGTGCTGTTTGAGCCGTGAAGATGACGGCAATGGCAGCTTACAAGTATCAAGCTCAGGCGTTGATGAGGGACTACTTGCTAGCTGATCCGCTGCTCCCGTACACCTCTGTGCTCATCGGCATTGTCCTCTGCAAGATGGTAGGTTGATTGACCATTCCAATGCCCATGTTATTTACTTAACGGCTCACGATTGCATTGGGTAATCCACTCATGGGGTGTTTGGTTTGAAGAATGTGCTAGTCCGTCATCTTTTCACTTCTCGTTTTTTTTTTGGTTTCTGGAATGGAATGGGATGATCCACCATCACCGCATTCACCACTCTTGCTAATAATAAGTATGCATGAGAAATGGAGTTATTCCACCACAATTCATGGAATGAACTCATGATGGACCACTTCATCTAATATGGCATGGCTCTTCAAACCAGATGTGGGCACCAATCAATGCTTGTGCCCTACTCTTTTGCACAAGATGACTACCTTCTGAGAGATTAGTTACACCAAATAGAAGATATTTGGCTACTAACCCAAATGAGTATAGCACCAGCTTGTCCACAATGGTGTGAAAGGCTAACTACCATGGATAGGACTCGTTGTTGAATTATTAACAAAAAGAAGAACTACGCGAACAATATTATAAATGTAGTTTTCATCGCCAAGACCAAACTCATCAGTTCAATTATTGTACTATCAATAGCTTAATGCTAATTGTAATTCTCTATCCAGAAATATTGACTGAACATATTGACTTTATCCCTTGCAAGACTTGTTAATAGAGAACGAAATGCACCCACCACATTTATAAGTGATTTCTTCTTTTAAATCCATGACTATTGGTTCTAATGTAATTCTCGTCGCCAATGATAGTGGCGATCTCCATGGTAGACTTAATCTTGATGTTTTACCTTTTACATGAGTGTTGTGTGCGAGAGGACTTGAGGACTTGGGCCAACACTCCAGGCCTATCCTTCATTTATTGTACTATTGATAATCTAATGCTAGTTGCAATTTCCCAGCCAGCAATGTTGAGGGAACAAGTCGATTCTCAGCACAAAAATATCCTCGTACAAGTATTAAACAAAGGGTGGTTTAAATCAGTTTGCTCAAAATTAAGCATTTCTGAGTTCACTATAACTCCATCTCATGTCATTTTTCATCCAAGTCAAAACAGTTCGTGTGAATCAAGGATATAGAACGTATCTGGTGTTAAGTATAACCATTATCCAACTTTCGCTATCCTTCAATAATAACAAAACAGCCTTCTAGTGTAATTTCTATATGCGACAGAGAGTATGTCATCATATGGCTGGCAGCTGGCCTTTGCATTTCTGAACTTTGTTGTGTTTGTGTCACAGGAGTGGGTTCTTAGTTATTCATCAATCATCCCCGTGCTTCTGGTTTGTTGTTTTGACAAACAGCATGTTTTCTCCTTCAGGCTTATGATGTCACTCGGATACTGAGCTCCTTTTACTTCAAGGGCTATACTTTATTAACAAAAATACAGCGGATCGAATGGAACAACAGGTCAGTATTTTATCAGAGATGGTACATCTATAATATATTACTCAAGTCCCATTTTCTTTTCAGAAACTTCACGCTGATGACCTATTATACTTGTTTAGGGGTATGTCCAGCGCCCATGCAATCTTTATCACGGCTGTGTCATTATATCTTGTCGTTTTGACTGATCTTTTCTCCGACCGCGTCAAGGGACCTATTACATTCCGTAATTCGGTCATATCCACTTCTGCATTAGGGGTACTGAATACCATTTATTATAAGACACAGTGGTATTTCTTGGGTTCTTTATGTAATGTACTTACATTTCATCTTTCAGCTAACATAGCGGTGTCCTGACTGTATTGCTTGACAGGTTTCTGTTGGTTACTTCATCACTGATCTTGCAATGATCTTCTGGCTGTATCCTTCCCTTGGTGGAATGGAATATGTAGGTGCCAACTTGAGCATTAAACATATGTGCACTACAAACAATATTCATAAATAGTCTGATTTAACATAACATTTAATCAGAATAAGTTCACATGGCACCAGTTTGGCAACATGCTAGAAAGTTCTGAGGTGGTCCCTTACTAGCATTATCTTATGATGATCACGTGTTGCCATTTCAGGTCCTCCATCATACTCTTTCCCTGGTTGCAATAGCTTACACAATGTTGTCTGGGGAAGGGCAGTTTTACACATACATGGTTCTAATTTCAGAGTCAACCACTCCTGAAATCAACTTGCGGTGGTAAGCAGTTGAATTTCTTTTTATTTATTTCTTGAAGTTAATTCTTATTTGTCAACACTATTTGATTTTAACGTACTGTTCTGTGTTTCTTTCAAGGTTTCTTGACACTGCGGGACTGAAGAAATCAAGTGCTTACTTGGTTAATGGAATTCTGATGTTTGTTGCATGGCTGGTGCGTAACATTTTAGTATTTCTTGAATTGAAAGAGCTTTTTTTCCCCATTTTTCAATGATTTTCGTTTAGAGGCAGAATGCAAATGTCCATGTGAAGCTAACATAAGGACACTAAAGTATAAATGTAACTGGACATACGAAACTAAAAGTGTAGAAGTAACTGGACCCACATTATCACATATTTGACTTCTTTTTTTATTGAGACTTCAATTTCGAAGTGTCTCGGCTGAGGGTTGCTATACTGGACTGGGATGTTTTCCTTTTCACAAAATCATTTACCTGCCAAACCATTTCATAGATAAGTTTTTTGCCCGTTGATGTTCTCCAGGTGGCAAGGATATTTTTGTTCATATACGTATTTTACCACATCCATTCACACTACAGTCAGGTACTAAGATCTTCATTCCAAATGCATCAAGTCTATTTTACTCAATTATAACCATATTTGTGCCGCCTGACACATTTTTTGTTCCAAATGACTTCACTACAGATAACACAGATGCACGCCTTTGGGTACTGCCTGACATTTGTTGTGCCATCAGTGCTCTTTGTAATGAACACAATGTGGTTCATGAAGATCCTAAAAGGGGTGAAGAAAACACTGGCAAAATGGCCATGATGGACAACGCCAAGACTAAGAGGATCCCAGAACTATCGACAAGATTTGGCATCACTGCGTGACCTTGTGTAAAGTAATGGATATCAGGGTAACTAGAGAAAGTGAATATGTAAAGTATTAGCGAACACGTTAGATTAGGTGAAATTACCCTATTTTCAGTAAAGCTGGAATCTCGTAACCAGTTTGGTTTGTACCGAAGACCCAGCACGCTGTTCTGCTTACCCCCATCTGCGCCCTGTGTATATCTGAAGAGCATTTTAATGGATGGTTTGTTCAGCAATATAGTCACGTGCTATGTACTTGGCATTTGTGTTTCTTCACATCTCCAGGCAAACCACGGCAACACAATTTGTCCTCAAATCTTACTGTTCTGTCAGGAAAATAGGAAACTGCTGAAAAACCGTCGTTTATAAAGGAAGATTAAACATAAATAAGGCATCGTAATATCCTTTTCTTGGTTGTTGCAGCAGTGAAAACTGCAGCTGAATTTACAATGTCAGCAGATATAGCAATATAGCATGGGTTCAGCAACCAAGTAGAGGGGAAAACAACACATGGATATATGCAGATAGAATGAGGACACAATCAACACTTTGATAACGCTTTCTGAGTCCGTGGAGTGACATTCTAGTACTGGCATTTACATAACAAACATGTGAAAAGAAATGATAAGGGGACCATATCAGCCTGGAAGGCATTTCATAACGGCACTGAGGTTGAGACAGCTTCAAGAACAGCATGAAGAATTGCTGACCATTCTCTCATTTGGTCTCTGATTCAGAACCATTCCAGCCTGTGGGCTTGGAGCTTGTTGCCCTTGAAGCAATCTCTTTGCTGCAATGGGAATAGATGACAGTTAATGTGTAAAAAGTTAGTTTTTACTACAGTTTAAATTAAGATACATTTATAACAACTGATTTTGAGCCCATGGACCGCCTACCCTACCAGGTTAGGACAGTATTCAACTCACCAATCTCATAAAATATGTCATTCACATTGATTGCAGTTTTAGCAGATGTCTCCATGAAGAAGAGCCCATTCTCCTGTGCGTACGTCTTTGCTTCCTGCATCAAACGGACAACATGCACACATATCAACAAAATTGAACTGATTGTAACACCCATAGGATCAAGCAAACAATATGTTACAAACAAAGCAGTTTGGCAGCATGGATGTGCTGATACTTAATAGCACGATTATCAATCATATGCTTTGTCCATAGTGTGGCAGCAAACCAAAGCAGATATATGAGTCTTAGATTAAGAAAAGTATATGCCACTGTACAATATATTGTGCAGTATGAACCTTTTCGCGAAGTGATTTTAAATAGGGGGGAAATAGGCAGGCGCTGAATTAAATCTACTCCCAAAGGGGTTTACTTTGTGGTCAAACTTTCATGCCCAAAAACTAAGCAATTACATGCCATGACGTGGTAACGAGTGCATGCGCTGCTATACTGGAACAGAATACTTGAATGACTAGTTGGTTACATAGTTTCATATGGTAACTAGTTTGAGATAAGATAATGAAATGAATGTGGAAAGGAGGAAAGACAGGCAAGAACAGGAATCACATACCTCTGCTGGCACCTGCCTCGCATCTAGCATATCGGCCTTGTTTCCAGCAAGAGCCACTATTGTATTTGGGTTTCCTGCACCAAAGCAAAGTGGGGGAAAAAACAATTACTTGTGTATCAACAACCTACATAACTAGCAACTGGCTTGGTTTTGTTGATTAGTCACATTGCCATCAATCCTAACCAAAAAATTCAACCACAGAACAGGTAAGGGGAATCAAGTGTCAGCGAAAAACAAATTCGCAGAAGCGTAAACAAGGAAATGCACTAACTATATTTCTTCCAAAAATGATTTAGCAGCACAAGAAGTATGAATACAGAAAGTAGCATACATGGAGACGTTGGGTCGAAAAAAGTATATCAACTATAAGGAGCAGAACAACACGGAAGGATCATGGATTTCTTTTATTTAACATAATAAACTGTTTCTTTGCACTAAAAAAAATAAAACATAGATGGAATACCCTCCATTCTCATGTAGAAAATTTGAAGTACCTTGAGCTTGAAGTTCTTGAACCCATTTCTTGGCACGAGTGAAGGAGGCCTAAAGGTAAACATACATGTTTAAGCACAGAAAACTTTGAACCAGGGTGGTGTAATTGCACTTAAGATGGGTAAAAGACATAGAACAGTCGAGTAATTGAGTTGCAATGCTGTATGAACAAACAGGGACCTGCATATTGGGTTGGAACATGGCTACAAAATAAGAGACATCAATACACATCTCACAGTAAAAAGTGTTTATCATCGATTGAGCAGACAAGTTAGACATATATACGCAATGAATAGGGCAAAGCACTGAAGGGTATCAACTATGCATTATTGATGTCTTTTGGTAATAGAACTAATAGACTGAACCTTTTATGTTCTATATTTAAAGCCCAACACCTTTTTTTCCCAACCCTAAGGATGACAAAACTAAAACCTCTCCACTGTCATATTCCAACAACATCCAGTTTAAACTGTTTGGCTCACTTACGTTCAAAAAAAAAAAAAAAAAACTGTTTGGCTCACATACCATGAATGTAACCATCAGAAAACTTTTGATGACTGCGTTTATGGTGTCATAACTCAACCCTGATAATCTCAGTAAAAAAATACAATAGGAGCTTTAACCATTTGTGTGTTACTAACCGGATTTGTGATGTCATACACAACTATGGCAGCGGCGGCGCCCCTATAGTACATGGGGGCCAAGCTATGATACCTCTCCTGCCCCGCAGTATCCCAGATCTCAAACTTAACAGTTTCATCATTGACCGCCAAGGTCTGGGAGAAGAAAGCAGCTCCAATTGTTGATTCCTACAGAAGATGGACCAATGCATCAGAATTCAGAACAAAAAACAGGTGATCCGCTCTCTCAGCACGAGAAGCATTTCAGTAGGTTCACCTGGAATTCAACAAACTGTCCCTTTACGAACCGAAGAACCAAGCTAGATTTGCCGGCGCCCACATCTCCAAGAAGAACCTGACAAATCGAAACATAATGAAACAGTAGCGTTCACATGACCAAAGGTTCTAGAATGCAACATAATGGAACCGAAGAACCTCAGGAAGCGAAATTTATAGACGAACAGGGGAACTATTTAGGAGTTCAGTTACGACTAGTATCATAGGCCAACTAAACTGATCACTCCAAGCACAATTGTCAGCCTCAACTGGCTCATTATACTATCTCTCTGTAAGCCTAGCCATTTTATCTCAGAAACATAAATTGGATAATTCGCCGTACAAAAAGTCACCTAAATTCTTGAAACTGTTACCAACAGCCATAAAAGCTAGGACCCCATCTATTTATCCCGGCATAAAACTCCGGCGGCAAAGCAAGTCTACGATCGCGGCCGACCCCCACGCGAGGGGACCAACCGGCCCCGATACTCGTGATGAAGATCGATCTGCGGCGAAACCCAAGAACTGAAAATTGAGCGCTCAGGGGACAGGGATTCGCACCAGCTTGGCGTTGCGGACCTTGTTGCCGGCGCCGGCCGCCATCGATCGAATTCGATGGCGGGTCGAGGGGAACCGCGGGCGCGCCTCCGACGAGATCAAATCGCACGCGAGAAAAGGAAGGAGCCGGACTGGGGAATTGTCGAGTTGTTTGCTTCCGCCGTTCCCGTGCTCCGCGTGTGCTATATGCTTCTTCTCGCACCCTTTGTTTTTCCCCCTTTATTATTTAAGAAAAAATAAAGGGGTTTTGTACTCTAACCCTTGCTAACTTAGACTCTCTCCAACAACACTCCTCAAATCTTATTCCTTATCACTATTCCAACTGCCCCTCTTTCTGTTTACAGTGTAGTATTTATGTCAAACAGTATCAAATAGTGTTTTAGGGAATCTATTTGGAGAATCCCATTGGATACCCTTACATAATTGCATTTGACCCTGGTGCGAGACGAGTATTTATGAGCTGTACTGTTCCAAGTGCCCGCATCCAAAATTCCCGTGACGGGTACGAAAATGAACTCGAATGCTTCCGAATTCGACTGCGAAACCGAGGAAAGATGTGCCATTCGAATGCAGCATCACTCCAGAATTAATTCGGATATCAGGAGCAGCGATACATGGATTTTTTTTAAAAAAAAAAAGTGGGTGCGTGCACTATGTACGTGTTCATAATTTGAAACATATGCACGCGGTACGTTATCATTCTAGATCGAAGACAAATCTTTATTTCAGTTCAAAATGTACACCCGTTTCATAAGAAGCGGTAAATTTTATATTGCTGACACTTGGTGCTGTTAGTTGAGCACTTGAGCTTCTCGTTGGTACGTTCCGTGCAGATATAGGAATATAAAAAATAGCCTGTGTTTAGATCCAAAAAGTGAAGGCGAAAAGCAGGTGAAATCTGCCAAAATTTGGCCAAAAACATCACATACGACACTGTAGCGCAGTGTAGCACATTTCGTTTGTTTGTGGTAAATATTGTCCTACCATGGCCTAACTAGGCTCAAAAGATTCGTCTCGCAAAGTACATCTAAACTGTACAATTATTTTTTGATTTCATCTACGTTTAGTACTCCATGCATGTGCCGGCATTTTTGATGTGACGGGGAATCTTCTTTTTGCATAGTAGAATTTGGGAGAAAGTTTGGATCTAAACACAGCCATAGCTCAAACCTCGTGAGTCGGTTCGGGCTCAAAGCTGAATGGCTCATGAGTCTCCAACGATCCGAACCGAGCCGGATTTTTTTTTGGCTCGCAAAAGTAACAAGCCGAGTCGAGCTGGCTCATTTAGGCACGGCCGGAGATAGCTGAAAAATAGCTTCACCATGATTGATGGATTAATTTTTTGTTATTAATAGTATAAATTAATATTTATATATATAACATAGCAATTTGTATATATGTGAGAAATATATGCCACATATTATTGTTATCATTAAAAAAATATAAATTAATTTATTTTATATTTAATTCGAGTTTTTTATTGTGGCTCGTGAACCTTCACCGAACCGAGCCGGCTGGCCGAGCTCGCAATACAACCGAACCGACTTGGCTCATATCGTTCACCTACCGAACCGCGCCGAGCTGTTTCAGGCCCTACGTGCAGGTACAAAACAACACCTCGGTGGCGTTCGTACCGAGTGAGTTTCCATATGCATATGCATGTAGCAAGTTGTTAGCTAGACTGTTTAATTATCAGATGGCGAGTAGCACGTGAAGATTAGAAATAATCTCACCTACACATATATCGGCCCGCGTACGTGTCTGCTGTCCTCCATCAGTCAATGGAATAAAAATAAAAATCATCCACCTAGCTAGCTGCAAGCAGGTATATACAAGAGGTGGCGAGTTACGGTAACGTAAAATCGGGAGCAAAACCGAAAGAGATGGCACGGCAGGCAGCAAGGTGCAAAGCGGCTAGCTGTCGCCACCGGCCCCGGCTGTACGCGCCCGGCGCGGCTCACCACCACCGCCCCGCAACGTACGCCGACGATCGACGGCGAGCGAGCGAGAGAATCTAGGAGGCCGCCCGCCGGCCGCCGCGGGGAGGAGGACGAGACGTCGCCGTCGTCGGCACTGCTGCATGTGTTTTGGACACACACGAGCAGCTAGCAGGGCCAGGGGGCCAGGGCTACGGACGCGGCAGCGATGGCAGCCAGCGATTCCTTTGACCGCGCTCCAGTCCGATCCTCCACTCCGTCGTCGTCTACTCGTCGTCTCTCTCCCACCAGGGCGCCAGGCCACCACCACCAGTGCCTGTGCCGCCCCCTAGAAGAGAACGAGACCCCCTCTGCATGCGCGCCAGGCTGCCGTGCCGAGCCTCAAGTACTCCTCTGTCGTCTTCTTCTTCTTGCATCGATCGTCATGCACCGTCAAGAAACTGATCGCGATCGACGATCACACGTAGACACATCTCTCTCTACGCCTCAGTTCTCTCTGATTAGCTTCATCTCTGGCTCGCTCCTGCACGGTTCCTCCGCCATGCAGCATCTCAACGCCTGTTGTCACCGCGCGAGCTTGCCCAGTCGTGTTACTGTGCCCTGTGCAGTATAAGTAAGCGGCACAGTACGTAACTTTTCTGCCCCCAGTTGTCACTGGCTGAGCAACGGACTTGGGCTGTGTTTAGATCCAAAATTTTGAAGGCCAAAATGTACTGTAGCGCTGAAAAATACACTGTAGCATTTTTTATTTGTTTGTGGTAAATATTGTCCTACTATAGCCTAACTAGGCTCAAAAGATTCGTCTCGCAAAGTACATCTAAACTGTACAATTAATTTTTTATTTCATCTACATTTAGTACTCCATGCATGTGCCAGCATTTTGATGTGATGGAAAATCTTCTTTTTGCATAGTGAAATTTGAGAGAAATTTTGGGATCTAAACAGGGCCTTCGACAAAAAGCTTTCCTTTTCTTTCATTGTGATTGCAGTGCGTCTGTCCTGCTGCGGGCCCCTCTGTCGTCGTCTCTCTCTGATCGATCACCCTCCCTCCCTGCTGCACTGCATCTGCGTCTGCGTTGCAACCCATGCGGCCATGCTGCCGCCGGCCGTAGTGGCCGTTTCCTTGGTCCCTTCCTCTTGGCCGACGACGACTGCATGCTAGCTGCTTCGAAAGTTGGACTCACCGCATCTGCTCGCTTTTTTTTTCTATCTAAACAGCTTGCGCCACCGTACTCTAAACTCTCTCGTACATGCCTGCCTTAATAATATACCAAAACAAGGATCTAGCTAATGGAATGTATTAGGGCGAGGTAGGTTAGTACTGGTACAACGTCCATAAGTATGTATTTGAACATTCACACTTGTAAGGCCTCGGAAATTTTTTTCTTCCGTTCCTGCGTTTTTTTCTGTGAAATTGAATTATTTTCTGTGAAATTTTTACACGATTTTTGTGAAATTTTTGCATTCCAAATAGGCCCATCAGGTCGTCTATCCTACCGTATTTCAAATTCCACTCTGTCTGCAATGTTCAAACAGTATTTTGCACATCCATATGCACGGTACCAGCCTCACTCAGTATGTGCATATTTTCAAATAACACATGGCGACCGACCGAAACTTGCTTACTTTTTGTATGTCGCCATCGATTTATTATTTGATGGGCAGCAAAAGAGTGCGGCACATGCATGCATGTAGTGCGCGTACGTGCAAGACATGCATGCACGGCAATCTGAATTCTGAAACGACCGAAACCGAATGAAAGCATGCACGATTCCTGATCCCCACCTGGCTCTACTGCAGGTCTCGCTCTAGCTAGACGATCATGGCTCCTGCTACCGCGGCCAGTGTGATCGTCGTCTCATCTGATCGATGGATGGCCAGCCACACACGTTCTAGTACTGTACTGCATCTGCAATTCTGCATATGCCAATGATCGATGCCACCCAGAGCTCGCGCGCGTTGCTAGCTAAGTAGCTATGTACAATAACTGATTTGCATGCTGCATGCCTGCATGCACCTCGGACGACATGCATCATGCGGTGCAGCCTTTATTAATTTACATCGCGCATGACATTCATATAACGAGAGCGGACGACGACGATCTCCACAAAACAGTTAAGCGATCGGCTCATGCATGAGTGCTCTAATAATTAATTAATGGTAGTAGTGATACAACAGTGTGCGTTCACGGTCTCATGCATGGATGGATGATCTATATCTATGATTTGTTTATTTGTTTACCATGGAAAATTGAAAAAAAAAACATACAGTACTATAGTATTTACCAGCAGAAAGACTGATCCGGCCGGCAGTGTGCAGTCTTTCCACATGAGCGAGATTTTTTTTTATCTGTAATAGCTAGCTCCACCAGTGTCTTGTTCATACTTTTCCGTTCCTACACTGGATTGGAGATGGCCAGATGTTTTAAATTTGGAGTTACACAGTTCTTTTTAAGTCATTGCAAAAAAGATGATAAAAACATACTCCCTCCATCCCAAAATAAGTGCTGTTTTAGTATTTAAATTTTGTCTCACAATAAATGCTGTTTTAAAAGATTAGTTGTCTTTAAAAGAAAAACTAATCTGCATGCATATATGCACATACCAGTAAAGGAAAGATTAGGTTGTTAATCAGGGGCACATGCGTCATCTCCCACTCTCTTTAATCTGTCTTAAAAATCCTAAAACAGTACTTATTTTGAGACGGAGGAAGTATATCAAAATAAAAATGGAGCTTATTACCTAAGTAAAACAAATAGTTAAACATCCATAAAAAAATGGAGTAAACGGTGGCATATCGGCTAGCAACAAGGGAAAGAGTACAGGATATCGGCAATAGCAGATCCGCTGCATGAAGCAAAGTGGTTAGCTGAGTCCCATTTTGTGCTTATGTGTAGCTAATGCTATATATAGCTAGCTTGGGTTGTAAGTATCCTCAACATTCCAACCAGTATGGGAGGGCACTCCGGAAGGAGTAGAGGATCCGGTTGCAGCTGATTGTGCCGCTTCCTTGGTTTAATGGAAACCTTTTCCTTGCAAAAAAAAAAAAAAACACGCTTACTTTCTAATTTTTGGTGTATGGGCGGGTGTATGGGAACTGAAAATGAGAGTGATAAATGGTATGCCTGCTGTGTGCCTTTCTCCTCCTCCCACATAACTAACACCTCAATCCTTGTTACCGGAAAAGGTGAAAAATCCAAATAGGTAAGATCAAGGGCGATTTTGTTAATAAAAACTCTAATGATCTAAAAAAAATGATAATTTTATTAACACAAGAAGCAATTGGTCCCTTCTAATGTTGAGTACTGGCTTCACCCTTGGGTAAGATGACCTCATAACTATTGGATCTAAATCTAATGATGATGCAAATTTTTTGTGTGGGGAGAAGGCAAAAACTACTATAGAACACCTCATTCGTGCATGTTTTGATTTGATCAGAAATGCCATGGATAATAAGAGCTAGCATGGATATAGGGTTATCTGTGCCAGGTGTAGGTAAAGGCCGGCACGATTGACGATTGGATACTTTTCTTGAGTTTGTAATTCAATTTCTAGTTTTTTTTAATCTATAACTTCTATATACAGACCCAAATGGAGAAAAACTTAATACATAAAATTTCTAGGTTTCAACGAAATGAGATCTTGAATTTTGTAGTTTGAAACTTCTTTTATCTGAAGTTGTTTAATTGCCTACAATGAGCCACAATTTTAGACAACAAAGGTTACAAGAAATAAAACCCCACAGTTGCAAATTAGCTATAATGTAATACTCGGAAAACACATGACCGCGCGCCGAGCGAAGCTTTTAAGGGTAGCCTCTACATCCATATATAACAATAAATTTGCTTTGTATTTTTAATCCAACTTTATATACATATACAATTACCATTCTGAAACCTATGCCAGCATATGGGATAATAAATACCTTTATCGGATACTTGTGTCACCAAGATGCTATCTATGCCTCTCTAGTGATAGTTCAGATAACCTCTGTGAACGAGAGTTAGGACTTAGGAGTCAACACGAATGACGTTTTTCTCTTCAGTTTTCTGGAGTAGTGAAATACAGTAAAAAGTGCCTAGGTGCCCGATACGGCAATACCCATTGGAATAAACTCAGAGCTCGTATGCAACCATTTTACGCTTTCTCTGATGTTATTACGAAATCTGATGGATTCCATTTCCAATAATAAGGATGATGATTTTACAGTCTTTACTACCACTAAATTTTATCTAAAGAGGCTACTAAAATCTGTTACTTACCCTAATATGACAGTAAAGAACACTCATTGACCGTTTGATTATTCTACTGAAATTACTGAAGTCATTACAGATTATTTACCACATTGGAGAAAGCTACTTGAAACTACATTCATCCTAACAAACCATACCATGGTGCAAATAGACAAACTAAACATTAACACATGAACTGATTTAAATTACAAACTAGGACTAGAGTTTTTTGACACCATGAATTAAGTTAGCGTTTGGTTGGTGGGCATCCTAGGATGGAATGGTTCCATTCTAAGAGTCTGGAATAGAATGGTTTTATTCAGTGTTTGGTTGAAGAATAGAATTGCTCCATTTTTACGTTTGGTTGGAGGAAAGGGAATGGAGAAGTCTTGACTCCGTTTACCACCGCTAGATGTGGGACCCACCTTCATGCAAACAAATTTTCATCCCTTTCCCCTCCGCTCCGCCACCTCGCCTCGGCGCCATCACCGTCCTCTGCCTCCGCCTCCATCCCGACCGCCACGCCGCCAGGCGCCGGGTCGCCGGCCGAGCCGCCCCCGCGCCTTCTTCGCCACCGCGCGGCCACCCGCTCCGCCACCTCGCCTCGGCGCCATCACCGTCCTCTGCCTCCGCCTCCATCCCGACCGCCACGCCGCCAGGCGCCGGGTCGCCGGCCGAGCCGCCCCCTCGCCCTCTTCGCCACCGCGCGGCCACCCGCTCCGCCGCCTCACCTCGGCGCCTGCTCCTCCACCACGCGGCCCCCACTCTGCCGCCTCACCTCGGCGCCCGCTCCGCCACCTTCCCTCGCCGTGGGCTCCGCCTCCTGCCGCCTCACCTCGGCGCCCGCTCCGCCACCTTCCCTCGCCGTGGGCTCCGCCTCCTCCCGTCTCGCCGCCGAACCCGATGCCGCCGGATCTGCTCCTCCCGCCTCGCCACCACGCCCGACGCTGCCGGCTCCGCCTTCGCACGCGCAAGTATGTCTCCGCCCTCCACTTCCGCCTTCCGCGCGCGTTGATGCTAGCTCCGCCGCCGATGAGAGACTGCGCCTGGAGTGCTCACCGTCGGTGGGAAGAGGGCGGTGTCAGCCGCGTGCTCAGGAGAAGAAGACGGAAAGAAGCGGCATCTGCCTATGTCCCGAATCTTTGCGGGATATTCCCTTTCTGGGATGGTTCTATTCCGATGTCCACCAACCAAACAGCCTCCAAATTGGAATGGAACGGCTCCATCCTTCCAAATACCACCAACCAAACGCACCCTAACCGAGCAAGTTGGCCAAGTAAAAAAAGCTTCCTCTCTGGTCTCTAGGGTGTGTTTGGCAGCTCTCCCCACAAAGCCAGGCTCCAGCCCGGGGCCAGCCTAGAGATACCCAAGCTCCTGTGTAAGCCCGGAGCTCATGTTTGGTTGGCATCTCCGGTTAGCGCGCGTGACTGTAGTTTCCGTTTGGTTGCCTGCACCCACACTCGCTCTCCATCCTCGCGGGCACCGCCGCCGCTGCCCGCTCCCCGTCCTCGTCTAGCCGACCGAATTGGTGACCTCCGTCAAACCGGCCTCCAGTGCTTCCGCTGGAACGGACTAGACGGCCAGCCGGCGCGCCCAAACACGGGCCTCGGCCTACCGTGGCTGGGCTACGGGGCTGGCGCAGCGCCTCTACCATGGAATCATGCATGCATCCTACGACAGTAATCTAGACCTGTCAGATTCAGGACGGTCATCAGAAGTTCAGAAAAGCAACCCACAGTGAGGTAGTAGTATCTTGGAGGTAGGATCGAGCTAGTAGTCACATGCATGCAGAAGCCACAGCTAGGCGTCTGGTCTCGAACTCGTGGCAGCACACACGCTGACGGTCTCGAGCTGCGAGACACGAGGGCATCGCCACCACGCAGCATGCACTCTGATCTCGATCTGGTCGACGCCCACTCGATGGCCCGCTTCGTGCGCGGGCAGCAGCGTCCAGCTCCAGCCGCTGCACTGCACGCACGGCGTCATCATCATCATACGAGCCGAGACCCGGTCCCCGTGGCCTGCATGCTGGTCAAGCTCCGTGTCCGTGCGATGTCGTCTCACTTGGGCGCCGTGGGGCCGCCGCCCTTGTCCTTGCTGTGCTTGGCGGCGGCGAGCGCCAGCATGGACCCGGCGAGCTGGTTCACGGCGGCCGCCAGCCCGGCCACGCACTGCTCGCCGGCCTCGCGGCGCGCCTGCAGCGCGCGCCCGCGCCGCTCCTCCACGGCCATCACCTCCCGGTGCCGCCGCTCCTCCGCGGCTTCCCGGCTCTCCAGCGCCTCCGACAGGATCGCCGCGCACCGGCCGATGGCGCCGCTCAGGACGTCGTAGCCCTCGGAGGAGGACTCAGAGTCGGAGCTGATCTCGTCGCCGTGATCGCCGTGGCGTCCTTGCCCTTGATGGTGGCCGTGCGTTCCGCGCGCTGATGGCGTGCTGCTCCCTGGCCTCAGCTCGTCCAGCGACGGACGCCTCCTCTTCCTCTCCGGCGACGACTCGGAGCTGAAATGCGCCGCGCCGCCGCCGTGCCCTTGATGACGCGCCTCTTGTTGTTCTTGATTATATTGAGAGAAACCAAATCATCACTCGCGCACATCATCGTCGAGCGCAACAATGACGCCCCAAGAACCAACACGGAGAGAGAGACAAGACGCGACAGAGACGTACCTGCTATAGGTACAGGCATAGGTTGGGGCGGCAGGACCTGAGAGAGCGGGGAAGCCTGCATGGGGACGTCGAGCTGGAGGCTGGAGGACGCCCCCAGGAACGCACCGCCGGCGCCGGCGCCGGCGCAGCCCGTGCTCATCCTCCGCTCAATGACCTCGCCCATGGCGTCGTAAATCTGGCGGAGGAGGTTGCTCGGGAGGCCCCTCTCCTTCCTCTCCGGCCTGCCCATCACCCAGTAGCTGGGCGCTCTGCCGCCGGCGCCGGCCTGCTCGTAGGCGTGCACCTTCTTGTAGTCCCGCATGAGGTTGTCCCAGCGGTCGTTGCACTGGTTCTGGCTGCGCCGGCAGCCGGCCCGCCAGCAGTAGTCCTCGACCCAGCGCCACCGCGCCAGGCCCTGGTCCCCCGGGTGCCGCTCCTCGTGCACCTTCCGCTTGGCCTCGATCAGCAGCATCGTCTCCGGCAGCGTCCAGTTCCCCCTCCGGTAGTCCCTCGCCACCGCCAGGGCGCCGGCGGCGCCGGCCATGACGTTCCTGGCCTGCTCGTCTCCCCCTTGCTGGCCGAGCAGGACACGGGAGGCGCCCAGGTTGTCCATGGCTGCTGTGGAGAGTACTGGACTGACGGCTGAGTGGTGGTGGAGCTCTGTGGTGCTGAGATCGATCGATCAGCTGGTCATATTTGTAGTGGGAACGGGAACCGGAAAGGTGGACATGGTGAGAGATAGATCATGTCATTATTTGCTGGAGACGATGGCATTTTGAGATCTCACAAGATGAGGGAAGACATGACATGAGCTCGTGGCTAGAGCTATAGGTAGTGGCGGTGAAGATAGTATCGATCTTGCATGCATGAGGTGATGATGATGAATTGAGGGGGAAGTGAAATACCAGCAATAACTACTTCATATATGCCTGTAGTAGATTGTAGGATCACATGACATATTGGGCTGCAAGGTGAAAAGTGGCTTCGATCTATTTGGCTCTATGCATGCCTTGGCATTTCATCTTCACCTCTCTCTCTCTCTCTCTCTCTGGCTTTCTGTCACTCTGTGTGTGAGCTTTTTTGACCTGGATTGTGTGGGGGCCTATCTGAGTTTGACTACCTTTTTTCCTTCTCCCTGCTGGCTCTATCTGATCATCAGCAAAATGCATGTGGGAGAAGTTTAAGGTTAAAAAGACATGAAGCTTTTTATTTGCTTAGTGTTTCATGCACACATGCATTGATGCATGCATGGTACAAAGAATGTTTATGTGCACCAAGCTTAATGGAGACTGATGAGTTAGCAGTTTAGCACTGAGGCTCTGTGATACTCCTGTTAAAAAAGCTCGCCTTTTGGGGAGTGGGAAGAACTACTACAATCATTTGCTGAGGCCTGCAGACAGACTGTGGTCTCATATTCTCATGCATGCAAGAGAGTAATCAGACCATGTTAGGCATAAGGCTGTACCCAACCCGTCCCTCAAACACCTCTCCAAACACATGTGCAATTAATTCGGATACGGTAGACAGAAAGAATGATAGCTGGAACAGTAGATAAAAGATGAAAGATAGAGAAATGGTTAGGTATAGCCTAATATAGCCAACTTGTTTTGGTAACGTGAGAGGATGTGCGGTAAGACTGGGCTCACTGGAAGGTCCAAATGAGGGTGTCCATACACTGTTTAGCACTGTAGACAAAGAAAAGAATAGTTAGAATAGTGGATGGGCGGGGTGGGATAGGCTCACTGGTGAACCCAGTCTAACATGGGTATCAGGGAGCATTTGTACGACCGATATCAGAGGCATCACATGGACATGGAGGGTGTGTGGCAGAGGAAAAGGCCGCTGGAGAAAAGAAGGCTGGGGTGTAGATTGATTGCAGCTACCTAGCTCGAGGCTTTTAGGTGCATGTGATCTTTCAAATGGAAAGGTATGCGCATCGACTGACACGACAAAGGTCACCATTCACTGTTGCCCTGCTCCTGCCCCCTGACATTATTTGAATATGGGTGTGTTTAGAACCTAAAAAGTTTTCTCAAATTCCACTATGCAAAAAGAAAATTTTCCATCACATCAAAATGTCGGCATATGCATAGAGTACTAGATGTAGATGAAATAAAAAAATAATTGCACAGTTTAGATGTACTTTGCGAGACGAATCTTTTGAGCCTAGTTAGGCCATGATAGGATAATATTTACCACAAACAAACAAAACGTGCTACAGTGCTTTTTAGTTCGGAACAGTACCAATTTCAGAGTTCTAAACACACCCTATATGGGTTTATCTGATGGATTCCAGACAAGTTTCCTATGAGCTGAATCGTTGAGAGTTACCTCGAGTACCTCTATTTTTTTCTCGAACCCTTTACAACCAATGGTACCTCAATAAACATGCTAAACAACTACTCAGCTGAAGTCTCAACGATAGACAAAGTGCACAAGGACAACAAGGATTAGGCAATGGATGGGGGACGAACAACACTAAGGACTATATGTGAGAGGGATGAGAAGATACGTTTATAAAGGATAATGGGTTTACACGCTTGTGTTACTTATGGTTGTGTTGATGATGCGGCTATAATGGCGTTCAACATCTTCCTTCTAACCTACGTGAGTGACATGATGCTTGGGCTGCATTGCCGACAATTGCCCATGAAAGTACCATACCAATGTTGCGTGCTTCGGAATATTTGTATTGCCACTACACCTAAGTAAATCATATCTTGATCGTTAATGTCACTTGGTGACGATTTGGGTTGAAAGAGATCTCTACCTATCACTTTTGTGGTACCCTTGGTGTGATGTGGTCAAACTCTCTCTTGCGGTTCAACTATGATTTGTTGGGTTGTATTGTGGAGTTGACCTTCTAGAGTTTCAACCTGATATACTTGCATGTGAAGTTTTTTTATTGCATTTAATTGGTTGAGTAGGCTAGAACAATCCAAGAATGTGTGGCGATTCACATATTTGATTATCTTCATTAATAACCTTGACACCTTTGTTTTAGACATGGCATGCAGAATTTCTCCACAAGCATATAAGTTTTACAAAAAGGAAATTATGGAACCCTCAGTCTACTGTATATTAATTTGTCCCCCTTGAGTTATTGCAAAATTTCAACTTACTCCTATTCAATCCTCCTCCCCCTCAGACTAGGCTCACCAGGACGCTCATCTAACCTCGTCCATTCACTATTCCAACTAACGCCCTCCCTGTCTACAGTGCCACACAGTGTATGGACGTTTTTTTTTCCTTTGGTGAGCCTAGCCTCAGGATGACATAGACCTTTCACCATAGAAATTGAATGGAGGGATCCTTTTGCAGATTTTTCTTTTTGGCAAATTCCACGCATGCATTGTGCAGCTTTTGGTTGGAATTCCATTGGACTGTGGACCTTTGTCTATTAATTTTGTTGGATCCAGTGTTTTGGTAAGAAGTTGTACCTATTGTAGTAGTAGGTGTAACCACATCCAGCCTTGTGGCTCATGTGCTACCAGTTTAGTGTTCCGAGCATCGGTGTGGGTAGGTGTCCAAAGTATCTCTAGTGTAATTGATCATGAAGCTTGATGTAATTGACTCATGATCCTGTATTGGGTCTTGTAACGCCTTACGTCACTACCAGTATGACTGGACACGTACACTAATGTAATAAAAAAACTGAACTTGAGGTTGTTTGAGTGTGTTTATTGTTTGGTTGATTTAACTGATGTTCAAGAGTGTTTTTTGGCTTCCTAAATTATCCCAAGAGTGAGCACACGACTAGTTGGCTTGTATCACTTAATGGTTATAAAAGAGACATGTTTGAAGGTGAGCACAAGCAATTTTCTCGAGGAAAACTTTAATTGGCTGCAATCCACCCTATATCCTTTTTCGATCATAATAATCCTTGCATTAGGTCTAAAACAAAATACTTCCACCTTTTCAAATTTTATGTCATTTCACTTTTTACACTAACTTTAACCACTCTTATTAAAAAAATTCCAATCATTATTTATTTTGACTGTGATTTAGTTTATCATATAAACTTTAAGGATGACTTAAATTTTTTCATTTTTATCTTTCTAATAAAGATGGATGGCATTAAAAAAAATGCTCTGGAAACACGTAACGTAAATCTATGAAGGTATTTTTTTTTTGCCATTCCATCATATCAAGATGAAACCTTTTGCATTGGTGAAAATGGCCACATCTATTAAAAAATATGTAGATTGTTATTCTGCTAGATTTGTATGATATGAACATGTATGTTGCATTAGCGCATCTAGCCATCTGCTAGCGAGGATCAGATAGTCCATCGTTTTTCTCTTATTACTTTATCATTGTTTCTGCCATCTGCTAGAATAAGTTAATCTATCATTGTTTTTTCTTAATAGCTTATATATAATAATAACTATTAACCAAGTATAAAAGAATATAGCCATTCCACTTAATAAAATCATAACGTGAAATTAAAATGGACCGCTTCATCTCGTTTGTGATAGTTAGCCCCCGTAGATAAAGACAAATCACCTCAAACACGACAACCCTCCTACCGTGCCCCCACAAGCAAGCAACAGTTCGGCGACTGACACCCAAGACCCTGCCGCAGGGCCCACGCTACATGACTGACAGCTAGCGGGTAGTGCCCGCCAGCGTAGCGGAAGCATTTCCGGCAGCGAGGTTTCCCCTCCCATCGATCTGCACGCCCTCTCCCTCCCCACCGGCCGGTCGCGCGCCTCCACCAACCTGCCCGCCCCAGCCCCCGCCCGTCGCCGTCGCCGTCCGTCTCCGCCCCCACAAAACCCTACTGCCCCTGCCGCCTCCGGCAACGCGCCATGGCCACCAACGGCAGCTCCCCGGTACGCGCGACACGGCTAAGCACGTCCGTCTCCGGGTTTTCTCTGGGATTGGTGGAGTTTTTGTTGATGTTTTGTTTGTGGGGTTGGGGGATTTTTTGCAGAGGGTTCGGGATACGGAAAGCAGCCTGGAGAAGGTGAAGCGGCAGCTGTCGTCGGGCTCCGGGAGGTACCTGCTGCAGGGGCCCCTGCTCAAGCGATCTGAGACGGTATGATGATTCCTGCTCTAGTCGTTCATGGGGTGATGTCTCATATGTGGTTAATTAGGACTGTGAAGACTTCAACTTGATGCTAGATTTTGTTAACCATGGTCCATGGGGTTTATGCATTGAAGGGTTCAGCTTTGGCGCTGAATTTGGTGTTACTATGGGTTGATTATGGCAGTGGAGATTTGTTTTTGGCGTGATTATACGAGTGTGTTTTTTTAAAGGAATCCACCCTGGAGAATTTTTGAGGAATTTTGTGAGGGCAAGGCTATCTAGAAATTCCCTTCTACACCCCTGCCTAGCGTGAGAGGTTCCCACACTGGGCACACCAATTATATGAGTGTGTTTATGTACATTGTCTTAGTATGTCATGGTCAGGGGACTTAGTTTTACAAAAGTTGCCAGTTGATAATTTGGAGTAGCGCATTGAATTGCATTTTGCTCACAATTTGGTATTATAATTTTGGGTTCTAGAAGGGAGAGGGAAGGAGATAGTCAATCTTACTACATCTGTACGGGGACCTTTCTTGTCCTAGGAATAATAGAACTGATTGAAACGTTTGCCGTTGATATTGTGGATGTATCATTGGATTGTGGGAGTGGAAGCGTGAATGGTTGGAATGGCCACACATTGAAGAGGAACTCTGTTGGTGTTCTTTTTTTTTTTTTTTTTTTTTGCTACTGTCCAGAAAGAACTATTTGATGATTCACCTGAGACTAACTGTTCCTACATACACAACTGTAGAATCATAGTGAATATAGTTTTTCTCTTTTCCTGATAGGTTTCTAACAATTCCATTGTCTAAACTCTTATGACCTTTCAAACAGCTTCGGAAATGGAATGAGCGATGGATCATATTGGACCCAACATCTGGAAAGATGGAATACAAGTATGGAACCTTTGCTTGTTTCATAACAAAAAATGCTAAATGACAACCGCCACCTCAGTGTTCATTGATGTTTTGGTGCAGACTCCGGAGAAATGAAACTGCCATTAAGGGGACCATTCTGTTTGACGCCACAAGCACAATTACATTGTCTCCTGTGAACTTTCAGTAAGATTATCTCATGAACATAACCTTCCCTTACCATGTTGTACGGTTGTACCTAAGTGTTAGAATTATAACCTACAATTTTTGCTCAACTTTTTGCAGAGGGATGCCAAAATATGATGGTTGCTGCTTCTGTATCCTATTTTCCTATATTTTTTTATCTCTAGGAGATACTTTTAGAAAATGTGTCTTAAATAGCTATTTAATATTTTGAGTCATCACACGTCTTAATCTTTTAGTATTCCTTTACTGTACTTAGACATTGGAACTCCTCAAAAGAAGGATTACTTTCTTTGTGCTGAAACTCCTGGTGCTGCGAAAGCTTGGGTATCTACATTACAGTAAGTTTTCTGATCCTTGACCAGTCAGTAGGCAAAGTACCTAGGAAGCTTTTATCTGACTCAGCGCAAGCATGCAAACTCGAAAGCTGGCATAAAGTCAATATGAGATTGGACTATCAATTTAATGTCCATTTGATAATTGGATGCTAGTAATGTCCCAGTGGAAACTACTGTTTCTAATTTCCCATGATGCAGATCTAAAGGATGTGATCCACGTCAACATTCATGATAAGAGTCTGCATGCTTAGACTAAGGATTCACTATTTCAGTACTCTATTAATAATAAAATATCCTGAAGAATGCCTCAGTGGGATCAAGTTTACATGTTGTGGTGTTAGTGTTACAGTGAAATCTATTTATTCTTTCCAACTATAGACCCTGCATCTTACTAGTTACTAATTTGGTGTTTTGTGGTATCACGATGACTCGAGATCTACTTTCCATAGATAAGCTACTGAATGCTGAGTCCTATTCCTGTTGCTTCATCCTGACTGTAGTTTTGTTTCTATGGTACCATCTCCTTTGCATAGTTAAACCAGAATATTAGAGTCATTCTCATTGCTGCATCATGACTAATTATTTGTTGTTACTAAACAGTGCTACTCAGTTAGTCTTACGAGCTCATAAAGAGGCAGTGAATTCTTTGGCTGGGAATGGCTCTCCAGCTACATTGGGCACAGTTGCTACTGCAGTTGCTAATGCTAATGCCACAGCCATGGAGGCTACCAAGGAGATAGAAGCAGCAATGAAGGTTTCAATGAGGGCAGCTCTTGGGTTGGGTACAAATAACTCCAACGAGGGCCAACTTGATGACCTAACAATCATGAAGGTCCGTGTTCATCTCTTAATGATTAATTACTTCATTTCTGTTAAAAAGTACTATTGCGGATGAAAAAATATTTTACCCATTTTAAATGATATTGATACTAGGTCGCAACAGGACGTGCACTTATCTACAATAGATTCTACCGTTAGGATTTTCTTCTTTGGCACCTGGGGTAGGATGGTGTAATTCATTAGGTGCCATAAGACTCAACCCACCTATGATGCAAAATGTCATGTAGCACAAAATCAACACCCGGTGCCATAGAAATATTTTCATTATGTTTACTCTTGTGAATTGACTTACATTTAGTTTCAACCCCAGCAATATAGCAAGTTCAAAGTTATGGTGATCAACTGACCATATACTACATATGAATCATCCTTCATATTTTGATACCATTAACTGTAATGTTTGTTAAGATGCCTGAGGCAAGATACAATGTGCTCAATTTAGAGAATTCGTCACTAGAAGATTTGAATGTTCCATGCTGTTATATGCAGTTGAATTTGCCTTCTTTGGGAGGCTAAAAATGTTGTTTTGTCTCATACTTCCTAGTTTTTGCTGATTAGTATTGTGTTTTTATGGTTTACATTGCAAAACTTTTTCAGATGTCTTTGTGCATTGATGTACATAGATTAGTGCACGAGTCATGACTGGCATTCTTATTTTGTCTGTGTGCAATCCTTCTTACTCAGTCTTTTGCTCTCTCAGGAGACTCTCCGAGTGAAAGATGAGGAATTGCAGCATTTGGCTAAGGATATTCGTTCTCGTGATGCTACAATAAAGGAAATAGCAGACAAATTAACAGAAACTGCAGAGGCTGCTGAAGCTGCTGCTTCGGCAGCTCATACAATGGATGAACAGAGGCGACTTCTATGTTTGGAGATTGAGCGCCTAAAACAAGCTTTGGAAAGACAAATAGAACAATCAATGCTTAAGGTAAATATTTTTATTAATTCTAATATGGTTTAGTCCTCTGAAAGTCTGGATTCATGACACTCTGGACATTCCAGCTAAGACAATCCGAAGAGAAGGTTATTAGCCTGAGCAAAGAGAAGGACCAGTTGATGAAGGAAAGAGATGCTGCATTTCAAGAGGCTCATATGTGGCGTGTTGAACTAGGAAAAGCCAGGGAGCAAGCAGTGATACAGGAAGCAACAATTGCCCGAGCAGAGGAAAAGGCAAGGGTTTCTGAAGCAGATGCTGCAGCTCGGATAAAGGAAGCTGCTGAAAAACTGCATGCTGTTGAGAAAGAAAAGGAGGATCTTCTAGCGTTGGTTGGTGTTCTCCAATCACAAGTTCAGAGGTTTGTTCTCATCCCTACAACATATATGAAGTTAATGTATAATATGCATAGAATATAGATGTGTTCACTACACTATCTGCTTGCTAATCACAAAATTCACTGATGCAGAGAACAGAGCAGCACAAAGCAAGTATGCGAGGAGAGGTCTGAATCATGCTCTGGCGCCGACAATTCCCCTCCCTTGACAAAGCATGTCGATGCATCAGATGATGATGTGGACAAGGCTTGCGTAAGTGACTCTCGATCAGTCCTGGTTTCAAATGACAGCACTGAGGTCCAACTGGCTGTGGATGGGGTGGACATCCGGCCTATCGGCGATGTAGAGTGGGATGGCTTCCAGCAGTCTGAAGCACCGATCCCTGATGTTCGGGAGGTCTCCCCAGAGGGTGAAGGCGGCAGCTTGGATATTCCTGTTGTCAATCCCCCACCAGTCAGTGATCATGTCCAGGGAGGCGCGACTCATCCTTAAAGGTTGCTGCTGGACCTGCTGCTACCTTCTGAGGCTGGTGTGATTGCTCGGAAACCTATAGGGATTTCAATCCTGGAGAGAATTGTCGTTGCAGATGTTTTGAATCGATGCGGGTTGTATGTTCATTGTATTTACGTGTACGACTGAATAAAAAGATAGTAGTGTTTGGCTGTGTGATTGTAAATCGTTGGCCTCCCCCCGTTTCATTTTACTTACCATACATTTCGTGGTAAGAAAATTTACATGGAGCGAAGTACCAGGAATAATCAATGGCGTGCTGAACAAAAATAAACTGAACTACGGTTGGCTTTTGATGGTCAAGTTCTCACATGAAATAATCAAAGGAGAGCATCAGCGTATCAGATGCACTCTTGTGCTGCAACACAAGTCACAGGGACAGCTTCCTCGCGATAATGAGCATGCCGGTTGGATTGAAAATAGACACGGCAAAACTACTCCATTTACAGAGAGCACGTCAACGTGGTCATGTTGATGTCGACATTAGGGAAAACAGTAATCCACAGCAGGACGCATAAGCATGTCTTTGAGGTCTCCGCCTCGCGGGTATAAACACATGCTATAATACTTGCAATGGAGGCGACACAATTACAATATCAAAACCTTACACTTCCAATGGATTAGAACACAAGCAGTAGTAATAACCTAATAAAACATATAAGCTGTCGTCGTAGAGAACACCTGAACCTTCTAGCACTATGCCTCCACAGCACCGGGTCCTCTCGGGCTACCGGTACTGTTCTGCTGTTCATACTCCTGACTTGGAAAAACCTCAGGCAGCAGGCTTGTCGAGATGTTGTTTGCATGAAGCCACGTCAATTCCCACAAGCTGTCACCCCCAATTGTGCTCCTCTTCGCAAGGATGCCCTTGTTCTTCATCACAAGTAGAATGTTCTTGAGCAGGTCAGGAATCACTTCTTGCAGCTTGTCGCTCCGCTTGCCTCGGACCTTGATTTTGATGTACTTCTCCATTCGACTCAGGACTCCCAGCCACAGTTTGCAGAAACTGCTCAGGCCAAATAGGTCAGGCAATAGTTGAAGGTATACTTTTGCAACTAGTTTCATGGCAAGTACAAGGGATCCTTCCATGTTTCTATAGTCCTTCTGGGAGTTATTCTGACTGGTTTCCAGCAAGTCATCGAGCAGGGCAAATATGACGAGGTCAAAGGCATGAGACCATGACACGGACTGCAGGCAGATTTCTTCAGTTGATGTTAGGCATCGTTGGAGCGAAGCTAACGCATGATTTCGCACCTCCTCCCTCGGATCCAGGCTCAATCTTTTCAGTGCTTGCAGTAATTTGAGCCACATCTCCCTGATTGCCTCCAGCCCTTTCTCACCTTCTTCGTCTGTTCTTTTTATCTCTTGGGACCACAAAGCAAGACTTCTGACAGAGTCCGACATCAAATCCAGGGCACGAATAGATCTATCAGCTGAACCAACCCTGGACTCAGCAAACTGCCGTGCTGCTTCGATGCAGAAGGCATAATTTACTAGTGAAAGGTGAGCCCCCTCTGTCATGATAAACATGATAGCCTCAAAACCTACTTCAGAAGCATCATGATGGCGAGCCGTAATGGAGAGCAGCAAAACTACTGTTCTCCAACCCATCTGCGACTTTATATGTGCTGCATTTGCTTTGACAAGGCGTGCAACCTCCTGTGTGATGTTCTCACAGTATGCATCTGCTACACGCGCATCAAGCTTCAGAACTAATTGTAATGATCTCAGTAGTTCATCAGCAAGGTTCTCTTTGTATGGTAATAACCTCTGGCATATCCTCAGGAGTCCAAAAATAGCTTTCTCCACAAGAGCACAAGCCATAACTGTGGACTGAACTATGTTAGCAATATGCTCATATACACCTTGCCAGAGGAGCACAATTCGGTCCCGATTATTAAGTGTTATGGCAATCAGCAGTTCCAAGCAGAAAACTGCTGTATCCTCATCATCTGGTGAACTGGCAACCTTTTGAGGTCGGCCTGCAGCCCAAATCAGAGCCCTGGCAAGTTGCAATAGTGAATCAGGTTGCAAGAATTTGCTCTCTGTAAATATACTATCAATGCGGCATTTCTGAATTGTCTGAAGAGTCCTCTGGTGAGCAGCAAGTTGCTGCTCTGTTGGTTGTGATCTTGGTTCTTCACTGTCAAGTGAGAGCAGCTGACTAAATCTTCCCATAAGCCCAGAGGATTTCCGAGGAGTACCCATCACTGGAATATGAGATGGGGGAACTGCACTAGGAGCAGCCTTTCCTTGGACGGCTTCAGCAGAAAGTTCGGAATCATCAGCTGCATCACTAGCAACACGGGCAGGAAGCAGCCCTAGTTTATGCAGCCTCAAGATGCAATCCAATACATTCCTCCAGCCAGTACGTATGTAATCTCCATATTGGTTGGCTATAGTAAATAAGGTCTCAGTTGCTAACCTTGCTTTAAGGTCATCTCCAAAGGCAGTAACTGGCTCCTCCACCAAAGAGGTATTCAAAAGAGTGGTGAATTTGCATAGAGAAACAACAAGATCATCGAGAACATCCTCAAGATGATGAAATGCAGATATCTTCGCAACACCCAAAAAACCATCTACACAAGTCAACAAAACTTCTTCATGCTCCGAATGATCAAATACCACTGCAATGGCTGCGATAGTAGGGCCAGACATAACAGCAAACATATCATGGTCGAGGAAAGGCTGAGGGTCACCAACAATATATGGGGACGTAGACTTTGACTTCCGCATTAGATCTATCCAACGACTGGGAGACATTTCAAAATATCCCATACCCTGCTCAGGCGTTGTCTTGATCTCATTTCGGCAGATCGAATGGTATAGCTCAGACAACATCTCACGTGGGAGGTCGCTGCCCCCATTTATGTTCCTATTATTCTTGATGAAGTCCTCTTCAGTCATCTTCTTCTTCACTTGCATGTTATGCTGATCAGTGTTCAGCATTATAATGGAATATGACAGCAGCAGAGCAGTGTCCTTGTTTGCAAAAGCCTGAGGAGACTGCTCATAGTATCTATCTGAAAAGGCCTCCAGAACCCTCTGTATCTTCTGAGATTCACCAGGAAGCCGGAAAGTCTCCAAAAATAAACGCAGAGCTGTATCCAGGTTCATCTCCTGGAAATCAAAGGTCTGAGCAAACTCATGGAGCACCTGAACACAGAACTCATCATGATTGCCTAGGAAATCTCCTACAAGATTCTTATCCAAACCAGCAGTGTAGCGGAAAAAACAAGCCACACTCTGGGGATCTAGCTTCTCAGGCAACAAATGAGTGCCTTGAAGAAACTCCAGACCTTTCTTTGGGTCCCTATTGAAGTGATCAGCACCAATCATTAACCTCCGTTTGACATACTTCCTTTGACGGACAAACTTCACCCAATGCCGAGGGTCAGAAAAGTTCTCACACTTAACAGTCCAGAAAGGAGTGTACTCATCGAGCTCCACAGGCATGAGCTCAGGGCGTGAGGTTGCATTCCCGATACGATCAGCCATCCCCTGAATCACAGCAATCAAGCCTTCTAGAGCAAGAATGTGCATCGAAGACAAGGGGCAGTTGATAGGAAAAGCACTCTTTGATAGAAGATTTGCAAGCTCCTCAAAAACATTCCTGCAAGTTATATCACAGTCAAGGTTGGCATACATCTCTACCATAAAGTTTCTCTGTCGACAGAAGTCTACAAGAGCTTCCATTGCAACCTCCTGCTGATGATATGTTGCTCCAAAACGGGGTTGGGCAAGCCTTATTATTATACAAGAAAAGAAGGCCTCAAGCTGCAGCTTGAGCTCAGTCCGGAGGTGATGGTAAAGATTCAATGTGATACTGCACACTATTGAGAGGATGAGTGGACTCATCGACAACCCAAACTGCATTAAGTTTCTAAAAAGCTCATCTTGCACTAAGGACAATAGTTTGGGATGTTTCTGAATTGAAGACCCACCAAGCTCAATTGCTGAATTGATCAACTTAAGAGCGAACAGAGGAAGATCTTCATCTAAGCCAATCTGTTCAACAACATTGAGGAGAGAGCAAAGGAAATGGAAGATCTCCACCATGCAAGGGACTCCATAAGGCTCCACAACAAGGCCACTGCCATCTGCAGAATTCTCATCAGAGGTACCTGTACCAGACACATAGCTCCCATTCCCATTTTCCATGTGCCTGATACCGAAAGAATGATTCATATCCATGCCACCCATCTGTCCAGAACATAAAACAATTATTAAACCCATTCGATCAAGCAAACAGTGCTAGCACATTGTGCATGCAACAATACTTGGCGATGGTTCACAATAGGGAAGCAAACATCAAAGCACGCTTCAAACATATAAGGACCCTTTTTGGATACTTTCATACTCCAATGTGCGAAGCCTTTATTTTTTGGGGGGAGGGGGGGGGGGGTGGGTTAGACCAAAGCCGGCTTATTACTTATTTGGATGAAACAATCGTTGTGTGTTCCTATCATAGCTATAAATATCTATGGCCTGAACAAGATTTCTGTTGAAAATTCACCTTCATGACAGAAAAACATTGCAAGAAACAGAAACCTTCATGACCTTGATTTCCTCTCACAACCTCGACCAAAAAAAATCAATTAACAATGGCTGGTAAAGTTGCAGTGCCAGTAATTATGCATGCTATTTGAAAGGGTAGCATACACCCAAAGTTTTGCCCTTGGATAATTGTGAATGGAAAGCAGTTATCCACGTGCCTAAACCATGATTAGTTTTTTTTATTTTCTTTTTCTCTCTTTCCCTTGTTAGTAGTTCCTATTGGATTCCAACTCTAGCCTAACCCAGCTTGCTTGGGACTAGAAAGTTTTGTTGTTTGTGGTGAAGTTGCAGTGCCAGTAGTTATGCATACTATAGGGGCAGAGCTCAAAAGATGTAAGGGGGTAACAGCGATGCCGCAATGTCACATAGGCCAACTGTATTGCGGCAACGCCACATCCATTGTGCATGTAGGTGTATTTGAGGAGGCAAGCTACATTGGCAAAGTACATCAATTGTGCATGTAGGTGTATTTTAGGAGGCAAGCTACATAGGCAAAGAGTTGCAAGGTCCACGCAGTGGTGATGTTAATTTAGAAACATCTGTCATGTTAGTAAAAGCCTACCCCAACTTGCTTGGGATTAAAAGGCTTGTTGTTGTTGTTGTTGTTATCATGTTAGTAAAGTTTGACTTGGTGGGCTTGTTAGCTAAGAAACACCTCATGGAGTGCTGGGGCTTGGGAGTGTGTTTCTCAAAACAGCTGCTTTTGGCTCTGATTTAGGAGACGTTCTCACTAGTTCAAGGATGGATTCTAAGTTAAGATATTTCTTCCCAAACTTGTAGCAGCAAAACCGAAAACACCAGCCATATATGCAGCCACATTAGGATTCAGCCTGTTTGCACATTTTATTGTTCAGTTAAAGTGATAAATGATCACCATTTCCAAGATTCTGAGATCTAATCACAGGTTCCACCATACAGTTTCATTTGCAATTTTCACTTGATAAGGGACACTACAGAGCCATCGTAAGTAGACGTTATGACAGATCTGAAGGGAGACATAATATCTGCACTGATGGTAATTCCCAGACATGTCACATGGTTCATTTTATACTCCGCTAGTTTCAACCAACATAGACGAACTCAATCATATCTGGGCCGCTGTGTAGACCTGAACAAGCTAATAGTGAATGCAGTTACTAGGAGTCCATTTCTTGTGTGCGGTGTATGCAAGTAATGTCTTATATCCAGTAAACTCGTTCTTGCTGAAATGCTGAGAGTGAGATGCAGGGTTGGCTGGCACTTGTGGACTCAACGTAAGACTAGCGATGACATGACTATTAATAGGAAGGGGAATGCAGGCAGTCTCTTACCTCAGGTTTGACAGCAGCGTCAACTCCATCAGCACTGCCTATCTGCGGGAGGCGCGCGAAGACGCAGCGGATGAGCTCGTGCATGGCGTGGCGCGAGAACCGCTGCAGGAGCTCCCCCTTTGCCGCTGCCTGGTGGACGACGCGGAAGCAGGTGTTGACGGCGGTGCAGACGTGCTGGTCCCCCAGCGCGGGCGCGGCGGGCGCGCGGAGGCATGCGAGGAGCGCCTGCAGCATCCTCATGAGCACGGCCTCCTCCGCGGCGGGCTCGGCGCCGGCCTCGAAGCGGCAGCTGGCGACGGCGTCGACGACCTCCCTGAGCGCGGCGCCCGGGAGCGCGGGGCCCGTGAGCGCCATGACCTCGTGCAGCGCGGCGAGCGAGGCGGAGGTGACGGCGGCGCCGGCGTCCTCGGAGCGGACGGCGTCGAGGAAGGGCCGCAGCGCGGCGGCGGGGAGCGCGGCGCGCGCGGAGGGGGAGGGCGCGAAGGCGAGGCGGCGGAGCGCGCGGAGCGAGGCGACGAGCGGGTGCTCGGCCGCGGCGTCGTCGGCGCGCGGGTGCCGGAGGCCGCGCCGCATGACGGCGAGCACGGCGCTCGCCTCGGCGGAGATCGCGCAGGCGAGGGCGGCCGGGTCGGGGACGCCATCGGCCGGGGCGGGGCGCGCGTGGGGGGGCTCCTCGGCGATGGGGTCGATGCCGCCGGCGCCGAGCGTCCTGGGGCGGCCCATTTTTTGGGGGCGGGGGGACGCGGCGGGTGGGCCCGGCCGGCTAGCGGGCTAGGGGAGCGGCATGGGCGGCGGATCTGAGGAGGGGAGGGATCGGGGACAGCGAGGAGTAGAGCGGGGCGTGGTGGAGACGGCGAGGAGGGGAGCAGGACGGGAGTCGAGTTCGTGCGGGGGCGTGCCTGCCTGCTCGCCCTTTTTCCTCGTGTGTCGGCTTTAATTTTTCCGCGCCGCGCTGTGGAGCGAGTTGAGCAGGCAAGGGCCGCGCCGCGCGGAGGCCGGAGAGTATAGTCGAGTCGCTGCTGCGGTGCGGTGCTGCCTGCCTGTGACTATGGGTGCGACCCTGCGACGAGGTCAGGGCGGCCGTCAAGGCACCAGTGCTTCGGGTTCGAGGGTTGCGCCCCGAGGATCTTGTTCGCGGGAGCAGTGTGAGATTCTGCTGGCTGCTAGCCTGCTACCCTGGCCTCGGCCGTAGCCGCACCCACATTTTTTTTTATCTAGCTGGAACTGATCCTTCCACAATCCTCGGGGCCATTTCCAACAGATTGTATAAATTAGTGTTCTAATGTTATAAATACAGTGAAGTTTAAAATATAAATAGTAGAATGAGTATGCCACTGGAGAGTCCTAAATGGCACATGGTCACAAGCACGGCTCAACGATAACGTGTTAATACAATGAAAAAAACGATAACGTGTTAATGAAACCCAATGTGAACATATCGATGCGATTGTCGCGTTTCCAATCCAAGTGTTTAGAGATCGACTATTCCCTAGGTTATTCTTGTTTTCGTCAGTCTCTTCTGTAACCAACTCAAGTACAGACGATTGTTTGACTAAATCAAACCAAAATCTTGTTGAGACCGGTGGAATGTTCACAAACAAGAAAATCCAAGAATTCGCAGGGACTCGAAAAGGTTGAAGATCGTGACGTGATCAAAAGAGCAGAATCAGAAATCGACTGATAATAACTCATCAAAATCCAGTGTTAGCCGGGCTTAAAAAGGATTAAACAAAATACAGATTAAACGATCCGTGCGGCCAACACAGCTGACCATTGTGTACTGTTTCAATGTTGTATAAACGATCTACATGATCATATAGGAGAACAGAGTCAGAATCGTTCTACAGATCACTGGCATATGCATCAGAACCGTCAAGAAATAAACCAATTCAGTGCCCATCGTACAACAAACCAACACCCAACCACCAGACTGCAAAAGGGCAGCGTGATTGGATTGAAACCCCGCTTTGAGGAGGGTAAAGCTCTTGCTATTGGCCCACAAAAAGACAAAAGGGTGCCACGGGTTTTGAAACAAATGTACCAGACATGCATTTCCAGTAGCAAACCGATGATGCCTGGTCAACAAAGGAGCACCAGGATGGGCTCCAGATAAATTATGATCATTCAAAATCAATGGTGACATTGGCATGTCATGGCTTCAGTCGATCCAATGCCGTCATAATACTAGCCTTGTAAGTTTGTATCTCACCATATTCTGCGGAGTTGGGAGTGGATCTAACTATTGCATAGGCCCCTGCTTTGTCCAGAAATCTTGTGGCTTCTTCTGTTCATTACAAGGGAAAATGTTACAGGAATACTAGATATGAGATCAAAGCTTAAAAACACAAATTATTCATATGGGCTTCATATGTGTTGGAACCTTATCAAGGAGTAGAACAGGTGGACCTTCCAAGCAAACACCATTCAAGCAAGTGGCATTTTTAGCATGAACTGAGAACTTTTGATCAAAACGGGTGCCCTACAAACGACCTACTACCCTTAGCTACTGGGATGAACTGATGCTTTAGGTTTATCTGCTGTGCCATTGGTGGCATCTTTTGATGTTGTCACTTTTTGTTTTTTCTTGTAAAACTCTTTTCTTCTATTGATGAATAGAAGAAATCCTGATGCATTTTCGAGAGGAAAGGAACAAATGAAAAAAAAATCACGATCGCAGCATGGGCATATAGCAAGTGTTAAATGTTAAAGTAACACAAGAACAGTGTCACTCCTAGAGGCTAGCGCGATCCAGAAAACTGGACCAAGGTGGTGGTCCTGTCATATGATCAGTTAGAAGACCACATAGTTGAGAGTAGAAACCGATGAAATTCCAATATTATTGTCAGCCTGAGGTATGCATGGTACAAACTGGTGTGTAATACCAAGAATAGCCATTCGAAACTTCAACCACCATTCCACAAAAACATAATTTGTAACCAAAACGAACAGAGTGACCTGGATGAAGACATAAACTAGTATAGAAGATTGCCGCAAAGGGTCTCCTTTGTACTTAAAATTTCGTAAGGTTCCAACTTCCCCTGTTTCCCCACTCCGTCGCACGGAGACGCTCCCACTCCCCACTCCGCCGCCTCGCTCCAGCTGGAGACAGCACACGCGGGGCGCACCCCACGCGCTCCAATTCAGCTGACAAAATACGAGGCCGAAATTCAAAACCGTACATCAATCAGTAGCAAAGAAACGCGGAATGTGGAGCCCTGATGTACGTGAGCCGGAATTGGAAAATTTCGCCGGCGCGCGTAACGAAAGAGCACCCCTCGGATGAGGTCCGTCTCCCAGGCGTGTAACTGTGGCCGCTCATCCTCCCCAGAAGGGGAAAAGGGTTTCGCGCGGCCACCTGACTTACACCTGGGTTCCGAGTTCGATTCGATCGATTCCAAATCCGCCCAATCCCCATAGCAACACCTGTCCAATCCAAACCCAGAGATCAGAGCAAAACGATACTCGGATCGAATCTAGGGTGGATGTAGCAGCCGGGGCATGGGCGAGGGCCCGGACGGCGGACGGCCGAGCCCGCCCGTAGTCGTGACGACGGCTGCCATGAAGCGGCGAGCTCCGTCGGTGTCGCTGGGTATGGGAGGCGGACGGGGAACCGGGCCGTCCCCGGCGCCACATCACCAGCTCTCGAAGGAAAGGAAAACGACGAGGAGATTGTGGGAAGGAACAGGGGACGAAGGAATGTGTCAGATCTCGACAAGAGCGAATCCGTGGGGGGCAAGGAGACGCTCGGTCAGATGATCGACTCCGGGAGATCCATGTGGCTGGGCTCAGCAGGCGCTCGGCCATGCTCGAGAGCTCGGCTCCGCGCCGCTGAACCAGCAAACAACGAACAGCAACCAAAGAAAAAAAGAAACCCATTGAACTCGAGAAAGCGCATGGAGACGACACAAATGGAGCGCAGCAGCCGCTGCCTGCAGGCGTTCCGCCGACGGCGTGGCTGGTTGTTCGCGGCGCAGCACCCGCGAGTCGCACGGAGGCGAGGAGGACGACGACACGGGGAATGGAGGCTGCGGCGCTGGTGGATATGTAGCCGAGGGGATGGAGATAGCCCTGCTAATGGGGCGGGTCTCAACGGGTTTTATGGGTAGGGTTTTGATGTGGCCAATATTTGGATGGGTAGTGGCGGGTATTAAAAAGAAATGGGTCGGGGTGGGGCGGGCTAACGCAGGGTGCGGGTTGGAATGGGCTGCGACTCTCCACGTTCCCGAACGGCCAACTACGAGTCGAAGGGGAGCAGCAGGACGTGGAGACAGGAGGCCGCAGCGACGGCGAAGGGCGCTACGGCGAGGGGCGGCGCGGGAGGTGGATCCGGTGCCGGCGGCGTGGAGCGTAGCCGCCGGAGGTCGGAGGAGGTGCTTGGGGCGGGACGCGCGCGAGCGGGAGGAGCCGCTGGCGGCCGGGGACGCGGCCGGAGCGGGCGCGGGAGGAGCCGCTGGCAGCCGTGGACGCGGCCGGCGCGGGCGCGGGAGGAGCCGCTGGCGGCGGCCGGGGACGCGGCCGGCGCGGGCGCGGGAGAAGCTGCGGGCAGCCGGGGACGCGGCCGGTGCGGGCGCGGGAGGAGCTGCGGGCGGCCGTAGACGCGGCCGACGGCCGGCAAGGTCGCGCTGACTAGTTCCAGGCGCTGGCGCGTGGGCATGGTGGGCGGCGGCGGCAACGGCAGGGGCTGGGTTACCCATGCGAGCGGGTTGGGTAGGGGTGGGTTAATCATAATTATTTTTGGGTAGGGTTGGGTAGGCAAATTTGCATTTGGAGCTGCGGGGCGGGACGGGTTTGGGGCGGGCGTCTGGCTAGGGTTTCTGGCGTGCTCTCGCGAAGTTTCCAGGGGAATTTTGGTCCGGGCCCGAATAGCTGGATTGGGCTGCTGTTGGGCCGACGGCCTCTGCCGTGCTTCTGTCCTTCTGACCCACCAAGACCACCAGCAGCATTCGTAATTTAGAAAACCATCAAAAACCCGCAAAAAATTGCTGCTAGCTCTGCTGCATCGACGAGCCCACGTGTGTGAACGCGATATAGCATCCAGTAGAAGTATGTACAGCTTTCTTCACCCAAATGTGAATATCAAATCTCTGCTCCTAAAAAGTTCATATTGAGTCTGTCGTCCGTGTGAGCTTTCCGCCCGAACCGCCTCCGCAGCTGCAACCGACCTAGACGCATTTAAACCCAGCACCTCCCCTTGCCCCCACCGCCATAACCAATCCCAGCGTCGGACATGGCTCTACGGTCGCCTCCTCCTCCCGCAGTCCCGCCGCCGCGACTCCTCCACGCGCCGCGCAGCCGGACGCCTCCCCGCCGCCGCGACTCCAAGTGTTGCGCTGCTCAGCCGGCCGCCTCCCCTGCAGTTGCGACCTCCACGCAGCTAGTCGCCTCTCCCTTGCCGCCGCGACCTCCACGGGACGTGCAGCCAGCCGCCTCCCCACCGCCGCGACCTCCAAGCGCCGCGCAGCCGGCCGCCTCCCCCGCAGCTGTGACCTCCACGCAGCCAGTCGCCTCTCCCCTGCCGCCACGACCTCCACGGGACGTGCAGCCGGCCGCCTCCCCACCGCCGCGACCTCCAAGCGCCACGCAGGCGGCCGCCTCCCCACGAATCTTATAGCAAGGAGGCGGCCGATGGCGGGATGGACCCGGCGGCGCGGAGGCGGTGCCCCCCTCCCCCCTCACACATACAGCAACGCCCGTCGGAGGGAGACGCGGGGCGAAGGATCGACGCCGCGGCCGCCGGAGAGAGGCGGAGCGGCGGATCGATGCCACGGCCACCCCTCTCTTCCTCGCCTTCGCCATCTTGCTCTTCCGCGCAGACGAGTGGAGGGCCGGCGCGACGCGGCCGGCGACGCCGCGGTCTGCGCCATGTCCCACGCTTGTCCTCGTAGCACTGCTGCCCCTCTCTTCCTCCTGGGCCTGGCATGGAGGGCGACCTGCAGCACGAGGAACGGGATTGCTGCTATCATGTGCCATGAAGAGGAGCAGGGATGGTCGAGATTCAACAACAAGAAGAGAGATGCAGGGGCGCTGATCTGCTGCGGGTAGAGGGGGCGCAGGTGGGGGAAGCGCGGAGAGGAAGGCCAGGGGCGATGGCCGGCGGTGGAAGGGACAAGGAGGAGCGGCACTGAGGAGATTGAAGGGAGAGAATAGAGGATGGTGTTATTTCTCCGTGAGGAAGGAAGGAGCGGCTGGTTTTCTCAGGAAAAAGAGAGGCAGGGACGGTGGGAGATGTTTCTGGGCTGTGGCCCATTCGCCAGAGAGAGGATGGTGAATTGGTGGGGCCCAAGTATCATTGAAAGAGGGAAAACATTTTTCTTCTGAAATTATTAACCACAAAACCTCCTCTATTTGACTCGAAAGATTTGAAAAAAAAAACAGACGAAATTGAAAAAAGCTTATATAACAAAGTTGCTTAGAATTTTATATTCTACAACTTCTATGTAAAGAGTTTTTCCCAGTTCGATTAGTAAATTGAGTTAAAATCCTAATTACTTTTAGCCTGTCTTTTTTTTTACTAGCTACCGGTCTACTGTTTGGTTGCAAAGGAGGACCAAGATGGCACTTTTAAGTCCAGGTCTCTGCTTTACCAAAAATGTTCTAATTTCCACTGTATTGTTAAAGCACTTTGAACACGCCGCAAAACCACTTTGAACGAGTAAAAGTGGAGGCCACATGTCAGTAAAGGAACACCCCACAAAACCACTTTGAACAAGTAAAGGGTAATGTGTTCGGTTCACGGAATTCAAGTGCTGGTATTTGAGTTCAGCGGGGTGTTTTAAACTCGCATTAGAGGAGTAAAATGGACTTCATTTTTAAAATTCAGACCTAATAGTTTACATCATCATACAAATTGTAGTTTATGTGATTCAATGTAACTCGAAACATCTTTATAGCTTCCTTTGTAATGCACAGACATACACTTATTACACATTTGCAAAATACATAATAAACCCGTAGCAACGCACGGGCCATGTGCTAGTAATAATAATTAATGGCAGCATTATTTCAATCATGCGAATACAGACAATTCAAGTCAAAACTTTGTAATATGTAAATGAGCCACAATGGATTGACAAAGACTAAAATTAACTAGGACATAGGACCAGAAGGTGGGTAGTATGTTCTCACTCACCAGATTTTGAAAGTGCAGAAAGAGCTCTTAGAGCTTCTTTACGTGTTTTATCATCTTTAGCACCTTCCAATACATTTAGAAGTTCCTGAGCTCCCCCCATATCAACCACCTTCATTCTCCTTGGATCTGTGCCCACAGAAAATTTGTGACGATATTTAATAAAACAAAAGGAGCTAAAGATAGTTTGTATAGAATTCAGAGAGCAAAAGGGGTAAGGACTGAAGTTAAATGTCATGTTACAGGAATAAACAGAAGATTTAGTCTAGACTTGAAGCTAGAAGACTCCATTTTTGTACTTCTATGTAGGGCAGTTAGGATTAAGGAAGTGTGTGATCTCTGGCTAATAGTAATCAGCAAAACTTTGACCAAGAATATCCAGTTTGCCACCACAATAAACAGATACTTCTACAGCAGAAAAAAATAATGTGAATGCTAACAGTCAACATGATAATATGTTTTTGAGCATTTATGGTAAGTTACAACCATTAATCAAAAAGCTCAAAGCTCATGGCCCCCATGTCAAGCAAGATCACATAATTCTGGTAACCCAAATTATGTATAATTTCCTTACATGAAAAGGTTTGCATTATCATTTCATTGCTAAACAGCATGAAAAAGGGAGTGACTAGAAATTTTGCTGATTTCCAACACTCAAGGATGTCTTAACTCGAATTAAGACATCCAGTGCTTAAAAAGCAAACTGGAGTTTGACCATGTGCTATGTTTCCAAATTCCTTCAAAAAAAAATTTCCTTTTCGTAGATAATTCAATTCAAATGAGAATCTGGACTAAGAAAAATAAAAAAATTAAAGAAACAATGTCAGTAGCAGATGGGTTTCACTTTCATGCATGTTTTCAATAATTACAAAAGCAGCACAAAAACTACTCCTTCCGTCCTAATTTATAGGTCGTTTGACTTTTTTGGCATCGGGTCAAATCGGCTCATCTTATTCAAAATATTTGCGAAAATAAAGAAAGATTTAATTCATAGTTAAAGTATATTATATGCTAAACTAAACCACAATAAAAGTAAATGATAATTGTGAAAAATTTTGAATAACACGAGCCGGTTTGACCGGATGTAAAAAAGGTCAAGCGACCTATAAATTGGGACGGAGGGAGTAATACTTAAGGAAACTTAGAAAAGGGCCTTCTATGGAGGGGAAAAACAACATCAAATACAGTGATAATTGTAAAGAGCATCTAAGGTTGACTGTATTAAAGTACAAGAATAAGTTTTAGTTCTTTCTCTTTAAACAGTTAGCCCCCAGCAGTGCAATAGATAATTCACTTCAGAACTTAGATTAATTACCATCCACTGCAAAACGAGCTAACCGGGAAGCTCCCATCCTCTTGAACAAGGGATCCTTGACACGCAAAAGCGAGATGGATTGCTGAAGTAGGTTATCCCCTGAAAACTTGTCAGGCAAAGTAGCAATTTCAGGTCAATCAGAAAATATTCTATGTGGATACAGATATCAATCCTAGCAGAGAGAGAATCAGTACCCATGTATGGAAAGAACTGATAGCCAACTAGGCCGGCGGTTCCTAAAAAGAAGATCTTCAATATCCATCCAAATTTTTTCTCAGCTTCTTCCTCGAGCGCCCTGTCATCTGTTCACCATTTTAGTTCAAGCCAACGGACATAATCCACAATAGTGCTTTTACCGGAAAACAGAAAATCAAAGAAGAGAAAAGAAATGAATCAACATTACAAATTCCTGTTCACCATGATACTTTGAGCACGCGTTATCACAGCATTGCAGTTGAACTGTAGTTCCAATTTCCAAAACAGTGACATACTGACATGACCTAACAATACGCGGAGACAATGCATAATCCAGGGGAACAGCATTCCATCATGTCACTGAGATCAGTAAGGAAATGCTACGAAACCAGTGTAGGGAGAGATTTTGAAACTAACGGGTGCAGAAAACATCGTGTATGCGTGCGTTTAATCAGAGAAAGCGATACTCCCAGGACAAAACTAGACATGCCTAACTATCTCCAACAGATAGATCAATCACAGGAGTAGAGATGAAGCCACCATGGCCCGGATGTACCTCTCTCGTCGTATGTGCAGAGCCTCCGAGCCAACCGGAGCCCTGGGACGCCGCCACTCCATCCGCCCGCCGCCACCTAATGCGAAATTGCAAGCGTCATGGGAGGCTGGGAGCTCAGTGTTTGACAACCCAAACCCCACAAAATCTGAGAGTGGATCGGAGCCGTACCCCGTTGACACTGCCCCGGGGCAGGAGGAGGACGCCCCCGCCAGAAACAGCCTCCGCAGCCACCGGCGCGGCCCGGCGAGCGGCCGCGGCGACGGTCGTCGGCGACAGGAGGCGGCGGAGCGCGACCTGCGAGACCCTCTGCATGGCGACGCGGTGCGGCGGAGGGTTTCGGGGCCCAGTGGGCTGGGCTGTGAAGGTTTTGACACGTAGACGAGGGTGCACGGGCCTGGATCGTATCTTTGGGTTTCCTTTCCAGGGTTCTAGACGAGGAAATCTCGCACGGGCTCCCGCACGGCCCAGCGTGGGTGTACAGAACTGGAGGACGCGCGGCCCATGATCCCGGTGTCTCCTCTTCTCTCCCGCCGCTCCGACCCCACTCGGCCGTTGCGCCGTCGCGTGCGACGGCGACGGACTGCATGCCCATGCCATGCCGCGCACAATTCTCTCCCCACGCGAGACGCGACGACGACGCTGCCTCTCCGATCCCTGACGCCACGATGCTCTCGCAGTCTATCACGTGTATTGACAGATGCATCCGTCGGCCGTTCCATCGCGACGGACGGGCCTCTCGGCCTCTCCCGTTTCACAAGTCTGGCCTGGTCTGGTGGCGACGGACGCGGGCTTGGCGCACCCGCCAGGTGCTCGACGGATTGCGCGGGCAGCACAGGTGCGTGCTCCCGAACTTGAGTGCTAACTTGTGGCGAGTGAGCCACGCACCATGCATTGTCTAGCTGCTCCCTGTTGGTGTTTCCCTTTCTTAATCATGGTGCCTAGATTCTGGACGGCATGGTCGTTTGCAATGCTGCGCTGCGCGTCGGCTGTCAGTGCCGTTATGACCGTTTGCGTAAGTGCCACTGTTTAATAACAACCACTCTATCCGCTGCAGCGTCTGAAATTCTGAATCCGACGTCCGCGTCCCTGAAATTAATTAGGTTGCATATACCACTACAGCTTGTGTCAGTGCTGTGATGCTGCGGTAGAAGATGGGACCTAAGCCAATTATCCATCCATCTCTAATGTTGTTTCTCACAGCTAAGTGGAGCTTCCTGGATGATTAGTAATACAAATCCATTTTCAACTGTGATTATTATATTGACCACGAGCACCTTTTGTGCAACGTTTTTAGGTCCATGCTTTTCACCTTTGTCCTTGAAAAATTTAGGCAACAGTTTTGCATCCATGGGACGTGAATAATTGACAAAAGCAAGATCAGAAAGAAGAGAAACTACTCCCTTCCATGAACTGCAGTCCAAAGGAACAGCTCCGGTTTTGACCATCGAATTATCACCAGAGTTGATTTTTGTCCTTGGACATAAAAACTTGATATTTTTTACCATACAACTATTGAAACCAGAGAACTTTGGTCTTCCTGTTTGTTTCAAGTGTGATTTCTTCCTTTTATGGAAATAATAAAAACAGTTCAACGAAATCGGACTCTGGCAATAGTTCAATGGTTAAAATTAGCCTTGTTCCTACCCCTCACAATAGTGGCCAAATCATACAAGTTATCTAGTATTCAGATAACTAGACCTCAAGTTAAGGTGTTGCAAAATCACAGCATGACAACTATGCCGCTAACTCGAATTTAACTTTATCCAGAATCATCTGCTGCCACTGCTAAGTGAAAAAGTACTGGAGCAAAGTTTCCCAAAGGTGAAACTATAGTATAGTCGTGTAAATATTATCTAGGAGTATGTAATACATTATGCATGAATTCCTGTGGTGTTGCACTGAAAAGGGTGGTTGAACCAACTAAGTTTTTGCAATGTGCATGCGGATTCAGTATCGTCAAATTAGTACTATGCAATCCAACACAGAAACAGCATGTCATTCTTGCATGAGTTACCGTGGATTAACTGCAATGATACAATATTTAAATTCTTTTAGGAAGTCATATAGTGTAATTACAATGCTATAGTAAGCTCCGTTATGTCAGTTAATATTTTTCTTGATCAAATTTGGTCGACTCATTATTGTGAATATCAGAAAGCATAGGTGTTTAAGTGAGAAGAGCACAACATTGTGGTGCAACGTGCAACCGCCAGCTAGGTAATATGCATGGATCCCTTGATGGTATAGTGTCTGCGTCAAGGGTCAAGTCAGGTACAGCAACCATGGCGACCTGTTGTGTGAACAATACCACTTGCACATGCTAAACTTCTCCCCTTCTTGTGTTAGGTCCCAGACACAAACAGATTGGTATATCTAAGCATATCTTATCAACTCAATGATTGTGTTGTGAGCACAGGAAGAAGGCAACTTCATCGAAAAGCGAGATAACATTAGCATCTATTCTCATAAATCTTATGTACATATCAAGATGGCATGATAAACATACAGCAAACTGACAAAAAGGTGCAAGGGATTTCAGCGTGAGAAGAGTGCTAGATGGTCTACAGCCCCTCATGATGGATGAACTCCTCAATACAGTGTCACCGCTGATTCATCACCAACCTGCGAGGTGCTGTACTTCTTGGCTGATTCTGGCTTGGACATATCGCCGGACCGCCTCCGGAGCATCTGTCGCATGCCATCAGCCACCCGGACGGCTGGGTTCGACTTGAACATCTTGCAGAACGCCATGTGAGCCCTCACAGCCTCCTCCACGCCCGGGGGAGCCTTCTTCCTGCACGCCTCGTCTCTGACGGCCTCACAGCACAGCCCACACAACCATTGGCCGTAGAAGCTTGCTCTCACGCTGGAAATGTAGTCCGGGGTGCAGTCCTCCCTCAGGCCACAGCACTCACACTTGACCGACTCTATCTCCATTGCTTTCTGCTGCTGCTGCTTTGTGTGCGCCTTGCTTCCTTGGACTGGCGGCTATTTGTAGGGAGGTATTATGGTTGTGAGGGAGCAGTGGTGGGGATGGGTTGAGGAGGGTATTTATGATGGTGAGGAATTGGTGCATGTTCTGAGGTCAGAGATTTGAGACAGAGTTAGTTGGGTGTGAGCCTCATTTGCTGGCCTTTTCCTGGCATTAAAAAACTCTGGCATCAGTTGGTGGCTAGAGGGGACGGAGCTTGCTGGTGCTGTGGGAATTTGGGGGGCCTCATGAAATGCAAAGTTTGTCCCTTTGCTGAATTCTGAGAAAGGCATGCTTTCCTGTGCTAATCGACCCACCTTGCCACCCAGTACTTTTCTCTGGTTAGGAGTTTTCCTGTTGGCCCTTTTTCAAGTTTCAGCTTCCTTCAGTCTTGGATTCTTGTTTGAGCACAAAACTTTTTGTTCCTGAATATACAAAATCCAACAATCTGTCAGGCCAAGAGGACATCTCACCCTTCTACCGATTAGATTCCATGAACTAATAAAATGTCTGTCATAGATTCATAGCAGAGCACAGTCATCACTCATAAAGGAAGTTTAGGCTGGATGTTGTTGTCAACCTATTGATCGTGTCCTTTATTTTGTTTAAGGCATAGTTGATTCAGAGTTCGTTCCTGAGATAATATATTGTGGTCCTTCACATAATTCAGAGCATGGATGTCCTAAAAGGACTTGCATGTTAGCATTATCTTTTGGAAGGCTTTCTTTGTGTCATGGTTTATGACTAGCTTTAGTCGGTTGGTGATTCCTTTCTTGAAGGAGCAAGAGATGGTTCCTACGATTTGGACTGGCTGGCCCACGGAATCTTGTATTGTGCTATGTCGAGTGTCTGCAACTTTTCTCTGATGAAATTGAATTAGGTACTGCCTTATGGAAGTATGCACGACGTGATAGGTAATGTTAACTATTATTATGCACTTTGTCAAAAAAAACCTATTATTATGCTTTAACTGTTATATTGTTTATTGCTGAAGTTTGTGTTCTAAGCAACTGAAACTGACATTTTCAAACCATGCATGCAGTTGAAGAGCAAAAAGAAAAAAATAATAATAAAGGCCCCAGAGAAGATTTATTTCCTGGTGAGAAGATTTCCTGATGAAAAGGTGAGGGCATTTGGCCCCTTTAGTCCTTCAATTTCAACTTGCAAGTTAAAAAACTGACCTATTTGTTTCCTTAAGCATCATTACTTATTGATTGATTTGATTTTTTTGATAATGTCACGTTACATGTCATGTGTCACAACCAGATTAGTGGCATTCCATATCCTGTATTTATGTTTCACTGTAGCATCATAGAGACATAGACTAATGCTAATGACTCGATAGCAATCTGAGTTATTGCTAGATTATGGTATGTGAACGTATTTATAGAATGATTGAATAGATACTAAGATACATATTGAAAAATTCTCATAGCAAGGAGCCCTGGATAATTCAACACCACACTATATGAATGTGGGATATATTTTGACGAAGAATGTCTGAAACTGAAGTCTTCAGTGCCCAATTTAATTCGCTCGATGTTGACTTGATGTTCATGGTTTTGAAATTCTATACATTAAGTTGAAGTAACGTGCTCAAAATCAGTCACTCTTCCTCTTTGTCGGCAATACGCTGTGGTTCCCGGGTGATCCTGTCACGTGGAGAAGATTTCTTTTCTTTGCTGATTCCAAGATGAGAGGAGCTTGTGTCTTGCTAATGATATAATTATTTTTTAGGATTCGGTAGTCGGTACTTTTTTTTTTTTTGCGAGGGTGGTATTATACCCTATTTTGTTTTGAAGAAGGGGCTTTGGTGTCCAAGTGTCTCATGTACTCTACATAGTATGCAGACACGGGGTCTACGATAAAAATGTACTTCAAAGGTTAAGCCATGAAAGAATCCTTTGCAAAGAGGGGTATCTAAAAAGGACAGCTAAAAAAATCTATGTGTCGCCTTAACCTTATGGAACCTTTAGCTGAAACACGGTCTAAACTTATACTAGTAGTATTTAAAAACACTAAAAACTTGTTAAAAAGGTGCGACACATATTTTTATTAAATTATAAGAGTCAAAATATGACTTACAGAAGTTGCATAAATCCAATAGACTGCAAATCAAAAATTGATCTGATCAAAAGAAAAGCCATGATTTTCATTATGCCCCTCTAGTATTGCCTATTGAGTCCAACCTATAGTACCTTTCGGTGAAGGCTGCCATTATCCTGCTTTATACAGTGCACAGAAAAAGGGGTCCCTGGAAATCATATTACTAGTATCATGACCATCCAGTATTATTTTTGGTTCCAATTACTACCTTTCGGTGAAGCTTACGGTTATAGTGGTTTATGTCCTCCTTGTCATTCTGTGTTATCTAGCTGAGACATGTTGACTTATTGTCCACTTATTTTTGTCTTATTTTCAGATCTTTCCAATAGAAATGAGACTTTTTATTTTCGAGCTGGAAGATTCATTGTCCATTGCCATTTTTATCTTATCCTTTTCTTGTTCACTAAATAGAACTGCACATTTGATCTTTACAGGTAAACTTTGTAAATTATTGATACGGTTACTATGCAACCAGCATTTTATATTCATATATCACCATTATATTTAACAATGCTCTGGTGGCTAGATAAGTTAATAAGTCATACACCATCTGTCTCCATCTTACATTTATATATCATTTATATGGATATGGTGGTGCTTCTTTTTGCAATTTTGTTGACCACTGGAATCTAGGGGTGCATTGGCAACCTCATCCGCTCCATGTAATGATTTCATTCCCGGAGATGATGCTCATCCACATTGGTGCATCGTGCTGTATACGATACAAATGTAGCTCTCAATCAATTTTAATGTGGTGTCATGAGTTTCGTATTCCCTGTCAAGTCATGCCATATGACATTCAGTCCCCCTGCACATGATGCTACTCAATTGCAGATCATCTTCTTTGTGTCAGTCTTGTTTGTTTAATTTGGATACCATACGTGTAATTGTGAAGATGTTAAACAGGCCATAAGTTAGTAATATTGGCTATAGGTTTTTAGGCCTTAGAGGTAACGCGGTCCGTCCAAGTGTTACTCTGTTGTTTAGTTGAACAAATAGTTTTCTTCGTTTTTTTTTTTTGTTGGCGGTTACACCGGTTGGTGCATAAACTCGGACGCTCAGTTTCGTTCATGAGCTTGCTTAACTTCTTCAAGTTCCAATAACATAAAGTCAGAACAGGAACAGTGGGAACTGAATCAAATAGGCTAGGCTAGAAAACTACTACAATCTATTTGCCATTGGAGGGCCTAGGCTAACAAAATGTCAAAAAGCCTATGTTAGGTGGCTAACTGTAATCATCACTTGAGCCCCAAAGGTAGGAAGGTATGTTTGAACATCTAGAACATCATCAATCCAGTGGAGGTCGCAATTGTACATTTACGCATCATTTTTTCCCAAATAACAAAGAGCAATTTGACAATATATTTACACTTTATTCATTTGATATGCTACCTTCTTAACGATTCTCAATTCATGACTTATATCTTAACAATGAAAATGTTGCTGGCTATTTTTACCTGTGAAAGCATGATTATGTGCCCCCATGTGTCAGATAAGGTTACTGAGCAGAGAATATCTAATTATTGTTTTCCCGTCATCAAGAAGAATGTTATGTACAATAAGCATACACCATGCCCAATTAATCCTGCATCTTCAAATGTTCTTATCCATTCATTTTGCAATCATCTCCAGGGGATCAGCAGAGGGTGAACAAATCGATGGAGGTTTTGGAGGCGCAGTGGCAGATAGACAGATCACGGGTATATGCTGGTGGCTGCATTTCACCGTCCCCCTGTGCCACATGGCTCGACCGCAGCGCCCAGCACCTCTCTACGCATATCATCCGATTTCCATGGCCATTATTCGTTGCTGCTCAAGCTCATCCCTGGACACAAAATGATGAGCAATGTCTTGTGGCGCCGGCACCAGTATAGGGACCCCCGGTGAATCAGCTTCGTAGACAAGATCGGGCACGCAGGCATGGCATGTCGCCGTTCTCTGCAGTGTGCTCCGGGACGCACCATGCCTGCGGCTGCGCGGTGCGGACCACCAGCGCCGCAGCGCGCAGAGATCCGTCTGCGTGCCTGCGTGATCGATGGAGAGGACATGTGATGTGCGCGGAGCAAGTTGCGAGACGCAACTGCGTGCACCAACGCACATGTGGGCCGGGGTTCAGTGTTTGTACGTGAGCCGTCTAAAGGATGAGGCCGCCGGCAAATGGCACTGTCCGTTTGCCATGTGAGCGAGCCGTTGTCGGGCAAGGCGAAGACGGCTGCGGAACGACGGCGGGTTTCCGGTGAACTGTGGGCCGGTATGCAACTATATCTATATGCATGCATGTGGAGCTGCTGTGATGCCTTGCACACAAGAGGTGCGTGAGAACTGCTGGTACTTTTCTCGTCGTCATGGACGGTGTCGTCCTTGGTCTTTTATGCTTATGCATGCCTCTTCCGTTCGTCTGTTGGTGTCGTCGTCTCTCATGTTACTGTTGCGACGGCGTGCAGTGCAGGTCATTCAGGGGCTACAGCCTACAGGAAAGGGGGGCTGCTCTGGGATCTTGATATGAGATAATTGAATGTGGTGGACCTGCAGGTGGTGCCCGAGGCTCACATGATAACGGTGACGCTTCTTGTCCCTTGTCCTCCCACAGGCGCATGAGAGCCTGCTGCATTGTCATCGTTATACAGGGGTTAGGTTATCCGGTGCTGGGAATTTATGACGCCTTGTCGCATTTCTGATAGAACAAGCTGGTAACTCAACTTACGTTGGAAAAAACGGGGGGACAAATGAAAATCATGGCATTTTCCTCCCTTGTCACACTACATATGCCAGTTAAACAAGTTAGCAAATACAGTACTATACATTCACATTATCGTCCATGTTGTGCATGGATACTGGATTTATGCTTTCGGACAATGGATTTAGCTAGTCCCCGTGATTAATCTTAATTTGGTCCCTTAATCGTTAGAGAATTAGCAAGTACAATTCTAAAGAAGACATGAATCGGTAATGGTAAGTACAGAGACCCTTCTCGATTCACACTGCGATTCGATTAAGTTTCTTATTAGGTCTACCATTTTTCTTTATTAATTGCCTTGTCATCAGGGCTCCATTTCTTTAGTTGATTCGGCTTACGCAAAATATCCATGCATGTTTCAACGCTTAGGCCAATGACAATTAGTGGGCACATGGGAGTTGCTGGCTACGGGTAAGGTCAGGTAAGGTCCTGACCATTACCAAACAACAAACATATGATCATGCTGCTATCTTGCCTGATTCTGGATATCATTGGTTCGGTACTGTATGGACAATGATTTTCTAATGTCCCACGCACATGCAACCCCAAGACCCACATGCTATTTTTTAGGAGAGATCATCGAACCAGCAAATGCTCTTGCCGTTGCCTAACATTTTGATTTATGGCTTATTAGTCGCCAGGATATGCACAGTCATCTGTGTCTACCAAATGCCAGGGCAGAGGTAAAGCTAGGCCCAGAAGTGAAGGATGCATGAGTTCATCATCTTAGTTCAGCGGTTAAATTTAATTATATAAGCTCATTTTCTTCCGGCAATAAATAACGTGCCAGTATATAGGCTACTTGCCCCTCATGCTGCTAAAAGTTTCTCTTCAAACTTTTAAAAAAAATAGAAGGAAGGTAATAAGTACCTTAGTTCAGATTTTGCTTATTTATATTCTGTGTTAGATTTTTGCCATTGCCTTCTTGTCAGTTATTTCTGACTATTTTCAGGCTGACTTATGTCTGATATAAGATGGTGGGAGAACAATCACATGACTGGGCTGTTGGAATGTGTCCAGTCGATCATCGTGGCCCATGTATGGCCCCAAAGGGCGCAGGGCAGGTCTCGGTAGTTTTTGCGTGCTGGATTGAAGATAACACGAAGTGTGGGCTGGGCCTAGGCCATTCTCTGAAGAAAACGCGAGCAAAAACGCACTGGTGGCAAGAGCAAACGAAGCCCAGCAGAAGTTGAGTTGTGGCACGGCCGATTGCATGCAGAAGTTAAAAGCAAAGATAACTAATCACCTGCTGCTTACGACAGATTGTGCACTTGTTGAAACTGTCGGTTTGATGAGCCTCCCACTACAAGTTCTTGAAGAAAAAAAAAATACCACCATATTTCAGCAGAAGCTGTGCATTTCCAAATCCACTCCCCAGAGTTTTCTTTCATTCGAGTTGAGTGTGCAAACACGGCCAGAGGGAAGCAAGCAAATGGTCACGAGCTCCGCTATGCAGAGGCAAACAAAGCTCGGAACCTTTCCATCAGCAACTCCACGAAGAAAAGGCTGGCATTGCATGCCCTTCCAAGTCCTAAAAAAAAAGAAAGATGCAGATGCAATGCAGAGCGTCAGAACCTGTACCGCTAGGGAGTCCATGATGAGATGAGCCTCAGCCTCTATGGAATGGATAGACAGTACAGGCAGCAGACATGTTGGGGCAGAGAGACGATGAAGACACAGCCATGCATGCGAGTGCTGCTGTGGATCCTGGAAAGGTCGTCCAAAAGCGGGCGGGCGTGATCCACAAATCCCAATAAAAGCGTAGCAGTTGGAGTGAGGTCATGCAAAAGTGACCGATCCTTGTCCTCTTCGATCCAGCGCGCCTGCTGTCAGCCAAGCCCTCATGATGCCCTTCATTCATCTGTTTGCTTACAGTAGACAGCAGTGGTTAAAAGAAAAGAAAAGAAAACTAAAGGCCGATGACAGTTCAGTCTGTTTTGAAGGCTGTGATCAGCAGTAAACCTGCAGCTAAAGCGTGATTGTGGTGATTCCAATCGATCACCCCTCCCCCGGCTCCTCCGGCGTGCGTAGAAAAGAAGGTCGCTATTGTGGTTGTGGGAGCAAAACTCTTTTGTACCAGAACGACAGGACACCAGGACAGCCCTGGCGAAGGGAATCTCCCCCCATTTCTCAAAGCGCATCAGTGCAGCTCTGATCGATCGATGGAGGAGGACGATGGATGGGTGCCGTTGTCTCTCGGGCCGTCGTCGCCGGTGATGTGATGTCCGATCCAAAGCTCTCACATCGTCAGTGACAGAATCCTGCACCAATGTCCCCTCCCGATCGAGCTAGCTCCCCGAAGCAATCGTCGTTGCCCGGCCGGCCGGCCGGCCACCGGGTAGGTGTCGATGGTTCCTACGGTGTTCCCAGCCGAACTGAGGCCCCGTTCGGATCCCACGGCAAAACGGCAAAACGGCAAAATTTTTGCTCTCATCAAAAGATGGCAAAATTTTTGCCATTTGGAGTGTTCGTATCCAATGGCAAAATTTTTGCCAAAAGCCCATTTTAAACCTATTTCTTCATCTCCTACCTTCTTTCCCGCCACTTTTTTCCCGCCATCACATAGAGAGCACAGAGAATAGATAATCCAAAGTTTAAACAATCCAAACCTAAGTACACACAATTATTCATCCAAAATTCATGCAGTTCCATACAAAGTACACAACACATAACATGTAAAGTTTATCTATTGTACAAAGCATTAGCTAGTTGATCGCGAAATGCATTCATGTTGCGATCCTCTTCGAATCCTCGGGTCTTCCGTCTACGTGGTTGTGACAATGATGCCTCAATTGGAACGTAGTGCTCATCACGGTCGCAACGAGCAAAATCAACATCCATGAGCTTACTCTCTCTAATAAAATTATGCAATGCCATGCATGCTACAATTATTCGGGCCTGTTTTGCCGGTGGATAGGCTGGCACTTTCAACAACATTTTCTACTTCATTTTTAAAACTCCAAAGGCCCTTTCCACGACATTTCTAAGTGACGAATGAGCAAAATTGAAGTTCTCTTTCATACCTCTCGGCATTGTGGAATTACGAAACTCTGGTAAATGGTATTTTGTCCCCTTGTAAGGTGCAAGATACCCTGCACGATTTGGATATCCTGAATCTACTAGGTAGTACTTCCCTACAAAATCAATAATCTGTTAATAACAAAACCAACACTAAGACAACACACATCATGTACTTGTTGCCTAGACAGGTTTTATACCTAGAGGTGGATGTGGAAACCTTGCTTTGTACTTGTTGGTGGCATCATTGAACACTCTCATGTCGTGTACTGATTCCGGCCATCCAGCAAGCACAAATGTGAATCTCATATCAAAGTCCACAACAGCAAGCACATTTTGTGTTGTGATCCCCTTTCGACAAAGATATTGAACCATTTTATCATTTGGCACCACAACTTCCACATGAGTTCCATCAATTGCCCCTATACAATCATTGAAGTGTGGCCTGAATCTAGGACATTGCAACCGTCGGTGTATTGTCTTGAACTCTGGGTCCAATGGCCTAATTATATCAGCAGCTAGTTTCACAAGGCATTTTAAAACTTTTTCAAAGTTGCGGTGAACTGTATCTAGTGACCTTTGTAGTTGATTATCTGCTTGTCTGACTGACTGACATGCGCCAACCATCCAAAGGAACATTCCTAAGGCCTCTATACTATTGCACTTTGATGTTGACTTAAGGCCATAAGATTGCACTAAGAGGTCATGTAGTCTATAAAACATTGGTGGTGTCATTCTAAACATGTTGTAACACTCAGTTTCATCAGCTAAATTCCTCATCACCCAATCATGACCACTTTCAGGGGCTGTCCTCCTCTTAATTTGGTGCATATAAGTGTGATCATACATACCGAAAATGAAGATCATCTCCATCACTTGCTTCTCATGCTCAGCATCCTCGACTAACAGGTTCAGCACCTCTTCATCACTAGAATCCAACTGACCATCCAATGCCTGTGCGACAACAAACATTAATGGATCAGTACATTACTGTGAGACAACAAACATTAATGAATGAAGAAAAAAATGCGACAATGAGATATGAGACAACAAACAGTAAAGGGTCAGAAACACATGAGCCATGAAACAGTAAGGGTTTCAAAACATAGGAGACTATTACATAGTTCCACACAAACAGAACAGACACACATAGTTCCATTATATAGTTTAGGCACACACTTATTACATATATAAGTTACTCTAATCCAGATTTTTTTCCTTGCAATATCTTCTCAGGAATGCAACCCTCCCTTCTGTTGTCTCCAGGTTAATGAAAAACTTCATTAGTGCCTCATCTTTGCAGATATGGAAGACTGCATAAAACTCTGAACTACTTTCATCGAACCCAGCTTGTTTTGCCAACTTTTGCGCTTGTTTAATTGCATCTTCCAACTTCGCCTCAGCATCTTCTTTTTTCCTCCCAAGTTTCTTCAAGTACTGATTCCTTTGAACTGATTGCGTAGCAGACATATGAAGGTATTGCTTCATCACCTTCAGCATAGGGCTCTTGCTCTTCTTGACAGGACTATCTGCAGTCGACCTTGTACTTGTACTGCTGCCCCTTTTCCTGCCACTGGAACTCATAGGGCTGTTTTCATTTTCTGGTAGCTCCTCTTCCTCTTCCTCATTTTTCTGTTGCTCAGTTTCATCAATCTCCTGTTCCTCTTCTTCACCGGGAACAAATGCTGTAGATCCATCAACAGCTACATTGTGGAAACATTGCTCTAGCAAGTCAAAATATTCTGGAGGTCCGAACTTCAGTTTCTTGAATTCTGGACATCCCTGAGAAAAAAAGGACAGCGCGCTATTAGAATGGCAAAGTACAATTCAAAAGTGCACAATTGAAATGCAAGGGACAGTTACCTTTGTTTTTGTATCCCACCATTCTGTGCTTGCAGTAGGCCATCCTTGGTCATCACGGCCTAAACCACTGTCGGTGTGCATATCTTTAATGAATCCATACATTTGTTTCAGAGTCCTAATTCGCCCAACGAGCTGCTTTCTATCATGCCTTAAGCCTGTTGCGAAGTGGAACTTTGCCTCGAGCTGCCTGTACCCCTCTCTAGACATGATTCCTTTCTTGTAATTATCCAACCCAATTTGCTCAGAGAGTAATTGAAGCAAGACAGTATTATTTTGATTCGTCCAATTTGCCTTGTCAGTTTTCTTTGCAACATTTTTTTTGCTTTTGTCAATCTACAGCAATATGCATCACAATAACTATAAATACGAGTACCAGGGAGGAATGCATGCATACAACATTAGAACGTAGAACCTAAAATGGTATGCAACCAAGCATCACGATCATAGGTGTTAGCCACATACAGCAATCAGAAAGCAGCTGCGAGATGATCCAAACAGGAAGCAAGCATGTTGCATACTTGCATTACACCAGCAAAAGTAACTCCTAGCGGTTTTCTTATTTTCTTATAAAAAAACCCTCCTAGAAGTTGATAGTAACTCCTAGAATTTGATAGTAACCCGCATCAAAACTTCTATAATTGGCACCCTAAACACTGCAGCCCAAACAACCAGGTCTAAATGGCAAACAATATAGATTGCATGACAAATAATATCAAGTGAGTAAAATGCAAAACTGATATGGCAAAACTGATATGCAAAATTGGGCTACAATGTTCAAGATGTAAAGAGCACTGGTATATACTGCAGAGACACATTTTGCGTTTTGATGTGTAATATACCTCAACGATGTCCTGCGCGTCGTCATCATCCTCAAGCTCGTTCTCATCGCTGGTGCCGTGCCAAGCGGTTCCGAGAGAGGTCCCACGTCCTGGACCCAAATGACCAACCAGAGAAGCCGAAGCTGGTGGGAACCCACCCCCACGACCTCGGCCGAGGCTCGATGAGGGCCCTCCAGCGCGTGGTCTGCGAAGACCAACTCTGCGGATGGGGCCTGTTGTGTCACGGCGGGGTGGAGGGGAACGAACCGGCCTTCTGCCGCCGTTGCTTCCGCTCCCGCCGTCAGACTGCAGCAGGCTTCGGTAGCTTGCTAGGTAGGGCCACCCTTCCGGCTGGGAGTTGAGGGCGAGCCCTTCCATGGGCAGACGAGAAACGGAGGTGTACACCGGCGTTCGGGCCGCGTCGTCGGAGTACAAGTCAAATCCCTCGTCCTGGGAGTACGGATCGGGCTGGGAGAAGTAATCCCCGGTCCCCTCATCCCTGATAGTGAGGAGAACAAAATTGCTAAGAGAAATTTTGTAAAAGGTTGGTCCGGCGTACCCTCCAATTAAGAAGACAGTGATCATAAACAGAGTAAAATGCACACTGTAACTTTGCTATGACAAGAAGGCAAACTGTAATCTCTGTTGGATGCCAATATGCAACAGTTGAGCACCAGATATGGAATAACCAGGGTCAGCAGTGCATGGCATGCATTATTGCATTTCAAAGATTAACAATGGCAATACGATTATCACTCTACAACGGACAGAATTCTCAAAAGTGCAGGGTGCTACAACAGAATCAAACAGGGGACAAGTTTATAAAAATAATAAAACATCATTGTGACATTAGAAAACATCATTATCTAACTATATTGCATTAATCCAGAACTCGTAACAAGGTTGCAGCATTTGCAAACATCGACAAGTTGTTTGCATGACACCTGAACTGCAGCTACACCTAGGTGAGAAATGGCGGTGGAGAGTAGGGTCGAGCACCTGATGGACATTGGCGTAGCCGAACTCCTCGGTGATGAGCGGGACGACCTTCTCATCGTACACGGTCTTGAGACGTTCTGGGCCTCAGAGGGGTCGACGAGCAAGATGCCGGAGGGCGAGGTCGGCGGCGGCGTGGCCTTGGGCGGCGCCTCGGTCGCGGCGGAGGCGACGACGACGCGGAGAGCTCGGCGCGGAGGGTCGCGGTCGTGGAGGAGCGCGGCGGCCGAGGTCGTAGTCGGCGGCGGCGGTCGACGGTGCCGGCGGATCTGCGGGGCTCCGACGGGGTGGAACGCGGTGGAGGGTCGCGGTCGCGGAGGAGCGCGGCGGCGGAGGGACGCGGCGGCGGAGGTCGCAGTCGGCGGCGCCGGTCGACGGTGGCGGCGGATCTGCGGGGCTCCGACGGGGAAGAACGCGGTGGAGGGTCGCGGTCGCGGAGGAGCGCGGCGGCGGAGGGACGCGGCGGCGGAGGTCGCAGTCGGCGGCGCCGGTCGACGGTGGCGGCGGATCTGCGGTGCTCCGACGGGGTGGAACGGGGCGGAGGGTTGCGGTCGCGGACGAGCGGAGGAGCTGCGGACGAGCGAAGCCGACGACCTGCGGAGGAGGCGTGGAGGAGGCGCGCCGTCGGGGCGGCTGAGGAGCGGCGGCGGCTGCAGCAAGCGGTCGGCGGAGGCGGGCTGTGGTGGCGGAGCTTCGGCTCGATGCGGGGACGACCGAGGGGCAGGAGGTCGCTTTGGATACGGCTCGATGCGCGGTTCTTTTGCCATTCTATTTCGCCGCTTCCATTTTGCCGTAGGGTGCCTTTTTGCCATGGGATCCGAACGGGGAGAGCGCCAAGCAACGCAGGCAGGCAGGCAGAGAACGCACCGCGTCGCATGTGTCCTCCGTTTCAGTTCAGCCGGCGCCTCCTCCCCGTGTCCATGGTGAATTGGTGAGGTGACCAGCGCGAAAGCTGCATGCGTGCGCCCATTGCGCTCGGTGTCTCTTCCCTGTGCCTCCCTGTAGTACGTGCCTGGCCTAGGCCTACTGCTGCCTGCGTGCTCCTACCACTGCATTGGCATGCATGGCACGCATCGTACGGGTGCACAGACGCGGCGACGCTGCCCGCCTGCTTTGTACGGAAATACTGCCTGCCAATACGGCTCAATGGCTGCAGCGCTGCAGTAGTGCGTGCTCTCTTTTCCTTCAGGCCACAGAAGATGGAAAGGAAAATGTGTGCGTTATATTGGGTTGGGTGTGGACTCTGCGTCTGCGCGCGTGCGTATGTGTTTTTAACCTCTCGACCAAGAAGAATCTTCATACTACAGATGCGCGCGGCGAGCGGTTAGGCAATCCCAATGGGGCTGGGAAAAAAGGGAGCGGTTAGGCAATCCCAATGGGGCTGGGAAAAAAAGTTATCTATACACTGTAGTGTTACTATAGGCAGAGAGAAAGATAATTGAAATAGTGAATGAACAGTGGATAGACAAATCTTTTTACATCATGGTTGGGAATGGTCTACCGACTTACCGTCCAAATTGAAGAAGATAAACATACCATGATAACAATACTCCTCCTGGTTCTGACAACAGATTTGTTTGGCCGGTTTGCGCGAATTACCCCCGAGTTCATATAGAGGTCTGAACTTTCTATTTGATGCTGAACTCCGATCCATCCATTGAAGATTATGGTGCAACACAGAGGGGATTATTTCCTTTCCAGAGCGGCCTAATTTTTTTCGCATCAATGTACTCCTATCCCATGCACGTGTCGATCGCTTGGGATTATACCGTTTCAGGAGTAACATCTCTAGTACCGTTTCAGGAGTAACATCTCTGATCTCTAGTACAACAGTTACGTATGGCCTGTCTGCCATCTCACTCGCTGGATTAATTGGCTAGGACAATTTGTGTTCAGTGATTAGGACGCGCCATACATTGATAGCCACTGCCGCAGAATTAACTACTCTCTCTGCTCAGACAACATCATGAGGCCAATTTACCACTTGAGGCACTCCCCAATGGAAAGCATCAAAACGGTTCCTCAAAACACTGTTTTGCACTGTTTGATATAAATGCTGTACTGTAGATAGAAAGGGAGGTAGTTGAAATAGTAATAGAAAATGTGATTTGAGGAGTGTTGTTAGAGATAGTCTGAGGGCTTGAAGAGGACAGCTTCGCAAATGAGCGTGCCGTGCTTCGTTCACTGGGTTTTTCAGATGGTGTGTGGTGGACACAATGTCCCCATCCATCTTTGACTTACCACCTTACAAAATAATCACCTGAAGATTAAAAAAACTGCATTCTAGAGTCGTATGTCATGGCATGCATAGATGGAGTCATATTTACCACAGGCAGATCGACCATAATCACTTGTGTGCTTGGTTGCTCCATGGTTGATCTAAAGTTTTAGCCCTGGCATGCCTTGTTGAAGAAACTTTTTTCAACACAGTATGTACAGTATCACTTTCCAGTCAAAATTACCAAAAATTATGGCATGAGACATGGAGTAGTAGGCTCAAGGCAGTAGTGCCGCGCCTGTGTGAACTAGGCTGCCCCTACTTCTAGAATCTAGATCCTCTTATTTCCTCCTTTCTGGTTCAAGGCTTTTTGTTAGCATTAGGCCATTATCAGTAGTCATTGATTCTAATCCACTTGACCACCCTAGCTTTTGTCCTGGGGCATGGGCCTACACTAAAAGCACCAAGCAAAAACACACCAGATAAGACACCACTTGGTGGTAGTCGCTGTATGGTGCCCTATCTCTTTTGCACCCACTACTAGAGAAAATCTTTCCTTCTTGTTAAGGCCGAATCACCAGATCGACCAGCAGCTAGCAGCAAGCAGTGTGTCATGATCTCTCCGTCCCCTGCAAAAGTTTTTTCTCTGTTGGGTCACAGTCTCTTGATCTGTTGTTGAAGTTTCTTGCATCCTTGGGCTAGAAATGATGGCGTGGAGAATATTGCATTGCTTGCACAAGGTCATCACAGCTCCAACTGCCAGGCCTACCTCTCTTCCAAACCTCAAGACACTTGAGATATAACACACAACCTCAATATATAACAGATCAAAATACAGAATTATTCAGCTAGACCTGTCATGATGAATTAAGAGGTTCAATCAGCAGATCAGGCACAAGTGGTTTATATGTGACCAAATTAAAAATGAGCAGTTGGTAATTAATGTCCTTATTGGTAACATGCATGCAACAGATCGAGGAGAAAGTGCCGATATGACAACAAACCACGGCACTAGCTAAAAGTGCCAATCGGCCGGAACAGAATACAACTATGCACTTCAGATTTAAGGTACATGAATCGGCATCTTTTTATTTCCCGCGCGCAATACAAAGCATGTGAACGTTTACAACTGGCAATGACAAGTGCATTGTGTATGCTTTTTGTTTTGGAGCCCCTTTCTGACTAAATTAGTGGAGGAATTATAGTAGCAACACTATATAGTAGTCCAGGCTACATTGATCCTGATCCTTTTTGCTTATTCAACCCTCTGCCGACATGGTGGTTTTTGATATTTTGCCGATATGATACCTTATTAGGTTAACTGCGGAATAGAATAGGAGATACTCCTGCGTAAGTGCATAACAGCATATCTGAGTATATTAAAGGCCCCTTTCTTAAGAATCAAGGATATGGTATATATTTGTGAATAAAGAAATGTGGTGTTTGGTTTGAGGAATGTACTCACGAAGAGTGGATCAACTCATTTCATAAAATTTGGTGGAATGAACTCACCCCTCATGTTAGTACTAATTATTAGCTCGTGGAGAATGGAGTGATGGTAGATCAACTTTTTATTCTATTCGACAAACTAAACAAACAAAGTGAGGAGTAAGAAGATGACGGGCCACCTCCTTACTCAAACCAAACACAATAAAAGTTTAGGCTATGCTATTTTTTCCGCCAAGTTTCCCCGTATAGTGTGTGGTATACCATAATGGTTTGGTTCACTGGCTTGTCGATCCCAGTGTCAATTCTTTCGGAGGCAATAATTGCTGCATAGAAGCTTGTTAAAATACTGGTCACCAACAGAAATATTCTGTTGCATACATTAATTCCGTCAGTATCTAGTAGATTGATAGCTCTGGTCTCTGTTAGGTTAGGGATAGAGAGCACGAATAAATTATTGATGCTTAATCAATCTTTCCAGTGGGCATTATTTAGCGCCTGTTGCCTGGGCTGGGGCCATTGAAACGAAATGGTCCTGCCACGGTGCCACCTCTAGCTAGCTGCGTCTCCGTTGAGGGCATTACGTACGCGTGTGGTATGATGGCCGAAAATTACTGTGTACAACATGTGAGATCCTATATATTCAAGCACGCAACCGGCAAAGGTGGTGGTCGAAAACAAAAATAACAATCTCTTACGCCTTTTGATTGTTTGTTAGGATTCTGAAAATCCTAGGCTTTGCGTGGGAACTCGTAGTTTCGTCAAAAAAAAATTAAAAGAAAATAAACTATCAGTCGTCGTGGTCTTCCACAACGAAATGCATATCATGACGCCATTGTCAATATCAATATCTGCAGGTTGAGGACATATTTGGAACACATGAATTTTATTTTATAGAAATTGTAAAGAAATTTTACATAAAAACGATTCAATTTTTTTTTTAAAAAAACATAGACACGGAGAGAGAATTCCGCGTTCTGAACAGAAGCCCAGTGTAGTGTGGATACAGCATGCGTGTGTTTGCGCGGGTAATGCGGAGCTGGAGTTCCACGGACCGTCTCAGCCAGCCAGCGGCTCAGCGTCTATCGGCTAAAGCCGCGCCGCGGCCCTGTCCCGGTGGCGGGGACAGCGAGCCCGCATTTCACCTCGCCAGGACGCATAATTACCCGCTGCGCCTGCCCGCCTCGGAACGCGCGCTGCCCCCGTGCAAGGCCCCCGAACACCAAACACGCGGCGCGGCCAGTAGCCTCACCCCACGCGGGGTGTCCCCACCGCACCGCGCGCGGATCCAAACCAACCAGGCACGGCGGGTGGGCCCCCCGCCCGCCCTGACGGCCTCGGGCCTGTCCGTTCCCACCCGACATGGGGGGTGGATCAGCGGGCAACAGTAAAAAAAGGAAGGAGGCCGTGTGTGTGCACGGCGTGTAAATGCGAGCGCAGGCACACGATGAGCCTCTCTCGACTCCTCAAATCCAACCCTCTATCACTGTTCCAACTACATCTCTCTGTTTACAGGACAGTATTTATATCAAACAATACCAAACAGTGTTTTAGAAAATCTATTTGAAAAAGTTTCAGAAAACCCATTTGAAAAATCCCATTGGAGATAGCCTGAGGCTGTGCTGCTGCTGCTGTACATGTGCGGCCGATCGAGCTAGTTTTTGCGTGTGCACTTGTCACCTCGAAAAAATTGTGGTAGTACCTTGTCAGTGAAAAAAAAAGGGTCCAGAATTTGTACAGAGTGACGAGGCGTTTATCTCATTGACGGCATCGTGCAAAGCGCAACGCACGCAAAAAAAAAATCCTGTCTTTTTCTGTGACCTGCAACCATGCAAGTTATGTCGCCTCCCTCTCCGTTTTTTAATAACAGCCGCCTCTCTCCTTGCTCGACTTCGTCAAGCTGCGCGTTGCGTCACTGACTCTAGCAATTTGTTTACATATATATATATACATATGTGTGTATGTATTTTCAGTGTATAAAACAAATCGTTCGTTTCATTCATTATGTGTATACTTTTTACATATATTTTTAGAGTTACGAATACCTAGCTCCAAAAAAAAAGGTCTACTACGAGTTTGTTGGGTCTTGGAGCTGCCTAGACCTCAATCAAAACCAAACCAAACACATTCACCTGCCAGAACGAAACGGTTTTCCAACAGTTTTTTTTTTTCTTTCTTTTGTTTTTTTACCAAGGTCTTAGCAGCTAGTATGTGATGCTGCTTATATGCATTTTTACTGGTATTTACGTACGCTTTTTTTACGTATACTCCGTAGTCCGTACTTGGTGTGTCATCAATCAAGGCAAAGGGCAGCACGACGAATGATGAGCAAGGACGCCCTCGCGTTGAAACTTCAAACTTTCTCAAACTGTGACGAGAGAACACAAAAATAGTACTAGTAGGCCGTACGTACCTGCACTGCACGACCGTGACAGAGACGATGACTGGCTGGGGGCCTCTGTTGTACTGGTGGTAAAAAGAAATAATGTACTGCACTATACTGTTAGGCTAACTCCAGCTGTTGAGTGCTCTGTTTAGTACCTCAATTTTCTCCTAAAATTCACTGTGCAAAAAGAAGATTCCCCGTCACATCAAAATGTCGGCACATGCATGGAATACTAAATGTAGATGAAATAAAAAAATAATTGCACAGTTTAGATGTACTTCGCGAGACGAATCTTTTGAGCCTAGTTAGGCCATAGTAGGACAATATTTACCACAAACAAACGAAAAATGCTGCAGTGGTTCTACAGTGTTTTTCAGTTCGGAACAGTGTTTTTTTCAACCATCTAAACACACCTGAGGTAAAAAATCAAATATAGTACAAAACGACACTGTAGCGACACTGTTTACAGAAAAAATAGGTAGAACAGTGAACTGATGAGGAATACTGGAGTCGGTCTTAATTGCATGCGCGGCGTGGCGTAGCGAAACGCGAGGGTCTAGGGCGAGGGTACGTGCCGCCTGCCTGCACTGCACTGCACGTCGTATATCTGCAATCGATGCGATATGACCTCACCTGTGCCGCGTACGAACTCTCACTGTTGCGCCATTTATGGCAGCGCGACGCCAAACAATTATACTATTTTAAATGAAATCTTACTATTACTAATTAGAAGTTTTAAAAGTTACGTCAATTTCAAAACGCGTTAGAAAAAAAATAAATTCAAGAAAATCTCACAATAATCAGAAACATCCGACCATGAATTGGCATATTGGAATATTAATAGCCATTAGATCTGTTTTCTAAATAATTACCCACCTCTGCCATTATAAAAAGTCTTGAGTTCACCTCTCAACGAAAACAAATATCTTTTTTTTTTCATTATATATATTTTCTAAGTAATTACCCACATCTGCCATTACGAAAGATCTGAGTTCAATTCTCAACGAAAGTAAATATCTTTTTTTTAGATTTTTCTATTTTCAAATTTACCTTTAGTTTTTGTTTTTTTTTTCCATTAAAGATGATAGAAACTTTTCCATAAAACAGATATTTTGTAGATTTTTTAAAATTTCCATAATCCTCACAAGATGCGCTAGAAAAAAAATAAAATTATAGAAATTCTCACAATAAGATGTTAGAAACCTTTCCATGAAACAGATATTTTGTAGACTTTTTGAAATTTCCGTATCAATCCTCACGAGATGCGCTAGAAAAAAATAAAATTATAGAAATTCTCACAATAATAAAAAATATCCTATCATCAATTAACATGTTGGAATCTTAATAGCCATTAGATCTGTTTAATTAAATAATCACTCGCCTTTGCCATTATCAAAATAATATTAAATAACCCCTAAAACTATATATTAATTACCCACTCTGCCAATATAAACAAAAATGTGAAATAACACCCTAAATTTATATCTAACTGCTCACGTTTGCTATTTTAATAGGATAATACCAAATATCTCTTTTAATTTATATTTGAATTGTTCACCTTAGTTATTATGGCTGATAATATGATGAAAGTAACCTCTCAAAATTATATTAAAACACCTATTTTTGCAATCGATCAAAGATTATCTAAATCAATTAAACATACATATAAAGTAGCAAGATATGTTATTATAAAAACCTAAATATAAAAATAGATCTATATATGTTGTACGGTTACGCATAACACATTTAAGACTCTAACCCGTGCGAAAGCACGGGTTGATTGGCTAGTAGATGCAAAACAGAAACATATACTCCGGACAACATCAAACTTTTTTTTAATTTACATTGGTACATCATTTAAAAATTCAAATATAGCAAAATCAAACAGTTTTTTTTAATTTACACCAGAACACTGGTACATCATTTAAAAATTCAAATGGAATACCACCGCACGCTCAAACGCAGATGAGACTGTCTGAATAATCCAAAACGCGCCTACTGAACAATTCACGTACATAGACATACATACACCTATACACACAGTCTCCACAGAGAAAATTCTCGGTGGGACACCGGCGTCGCTCCCGACGAGAGTCGAATACGGGCGGCGGGCTGGCTGCGCACCGGCAGGCCAAGCAATCGAGCTAATGCTCGTTCCCGACACAAAAATCAAACTCACCGTGAACTCTTCATGGCAATTAAGTAATCACTCGCCTTTGCCATTATCAAAATAATATTAAATAACCCCTAAAACTATATATTAATTACCCATTCTGCCAATATAAACAAAAATGTGAAATAACACCCTAAATTTATATCTAACTGCTCACGTTTGCTATTTTAATAGGATAATACCAAATATCTCTTTTAATTTATATTTGAATTGTTCACCTTAGTTATTATGGCTGATAATATGATGAAAGTAACCCCTCAAAATTATATTAAAACACCTATTTTTGCAATCGATCAAAGACTATCTAAATCAATTAAGCATACATATAAAATAGCAAGATATGTTATTATAAAAACCTAAATATAAAAATAGATCTATATATGTTGTACGGTTACGCATAACACATTTAAGACTCTAACCCGTGCGAAAGCACGGGTTGATTGGCTAGTAGATGCAAAACAGAAACATATACTCCGGACAACATCAAACTTTTTTTTAATTTACATTGGTACATCATTTAAAAATTCAAATATAGCAAAATCAAACAGTTTTTTTTAATTTACACCAGAACACTGGTACATCATTTAAAAATTCAAATGGAATACCACCGCACGCTCAAACGCAGATGAGACTGTCTGAATAATCCAAAACGCGCCTACTGAACAATTCACGTACATAGACATACATACACCTATACACACAGTCTCCACAGAGAAAATTCTCGGTGGGACACCGGCGTCGCTCCCGACGAGAGTCGAATACGGGCGGCGGGCTGGCTGCGCACCGGCAGGCCAAGCAATCGAGCTAATGCTCGTTCCCGACACAAAAATCAAACTCACCGTGAACTCTTCATGGCAATTAAGTAATCACTCGCCTTTGCCATTATCAAAATAATATTAAATAACCCCTAAAACTATATATTAATTACCCACTCTGCCAATATAAACAAAAATGTGAAATAACACCCTAAATTTATATCTAACTGCTCACGTTTGATATTTTGATAGGATAATACCAAATATCCCTTTTAATTTATATTTGAATTGTTCACCTTAGTTATTATGGCTGATAATATGATGAAAGTAACCCCTCAAAATTATATTAAAACACCTATTTTTGCAATCGATCAAAGATTATCTAAATCAATTAAGCATACATATAAAGTAGCAAGATATGTTATTATAAAAACCTAAATATAAAAATAGATCTATAAATATTGTACGGTTACGCATAACACATTTAAGACTCTAACCCGTGCGAAAGCACGGATTGATTGGCTAGTAGATGCAAAACAGAAACATATACTCCGGACAACATCAAACTTTTTTTTAATTTACATTGGTACATCATTTAAAAATTCAAATATAGCAAAATCAAACAGTTTTTTTTAATTTACACCAGAACACTGGTACATCATTTAAAAATTCAAATGGAATACCACCGCACGCTCAAACGCAGATGAGACTGTCTGAATAATCCAAAACGCGCCTACTGAACAATTCACGTACATAGACATACATACACCTATACACACAGTCTCCACAGAGAAAATTCTCGGTGGGACACCGGCGTCGCTCCCGACGAGAGTCGAATACGGGCGGCGGGCTGGCTGCGCACCGGCAGGCCAAGCAATCGAGCTAATGCTCGTTCCCGACACAAAAATCAAACTCACCGTGAACTCTTCATGGCAATTAAGTAATCACTCGCCTTTGCCATTATCAAAATAATATTAAATAACCCCTAAAACTATATATTAATTACCCACTCTGCCAATATAAACAAAAATGTGAAATAACACCCTAAATTTATATCTAACTGCTCACGTTTGATATTTTGATAGGATAATACCAAATATCCCTTTTAATTTATATTTGAATTGTTCACCTTAGTTATTATGGCTGATAATATGATGAAAGTAACCCCTCAAAATTATATTAAAACACCTATTTTTGCAATCGATCAAAGATTATCTAAATCAATTAAGCATACATATAAAGTAGCAAGATATGTTATTATAAAAACCTAAATATAAAAATAGATCTATAAATATTGTACGGTTACGCATAACACATTTAAGACTCTAACCCGTGCGAAAGCACGGATTGATTGGCTAGTAGATGCAAAACAGAAACATATACTCCGGACAACATCAAACTTTTTTTTAATTTACATTGGTACATCATTTAAAAATTCAAATATAGCAAAATCAAACAGTTTTTTTTATTTACACCAGAACACTGATACATCATTTAAAAATTCAAATGGAATACCACCGCACGCTCAAACGCAGATGAGACTGTCTGAATAATCCAAAACGCGCCTACTGAACAATTCACGTACATAGACATACATACACCTATACACACAGTCTTCACAGAGAAAATTCTCGGTGGGACACCGGCGTCGCTCCCGACGAGAGTCGAATACGGGCGGCGGGCTGGCTGCGCACCGGCAGGTCAAGCAATCGAGCTAATGCTCGTTCCCGACAAAAAAATCAAACTCACCGTGAACTCTTCATGGCAATTAAGTAATCACTCACCTTTGCCATTATCAAAATAATATTAAATAACCCCTAAAACTATATATTAATTACCCATTCTGCCAATATAAACAAAAATGTGAAATAACACCCTAAATTTATATCTAACTGCTCACGTTTGCTATTTTGATAGGATAATACCAAATATTCCTTTTAATTTATATTTGAATTGTTCACCTTAGTTATTATGGCTGATAATATGATGAAAGTAACCCTTCAAAATTATATTAAAAACACCTATTTTTGCAATCGATCAAAGATTATATAAATCAATTAAGCATACATATAAAGTAGCAAGATATGTTATTATAAAAACCTAAATATAAAAATAGATCTATATATGTTGTACGGTTACGCATAACACATTTAAAAATCTAACCCGTGCGAAAGCACGGGTTGATTGGCTAGCAGATGCAAAACAGAAACATATACTCCGGACAACATCAAACTTTTTTTTAATTTACATTGGTACATCATTTAAAAATTCAAATATAGCAAAATCAAACAGTTTTTTTTAATTTACACCAGAACACTGGTACATCATTTAAAAATTCAAATGGAATACCACCGCACGCTCAAACGCAGATGAGAATGTCTGAATAATCCAAAACGCGCCTACTGAACAATTCACGTACATAGACATACCTACACCTATACACACAGTCCCTACAGAAAAAATTCTCGGTGGGACACCGGCGTCGCTCCCGACGAGAGTCGAATACGGGCGGCGGGCTGGCTGCGCACCGGCAGGCCAAGCAATCGAGCTAATGCTCGTTCCCGACAAAAAAATCAAACTCACCGTGAACTCTTCATGGCGTGTCTTCGACATTCAAAAATCCCTACAACCCTAAATGCACGTGTAAGTCACTGACATATGAATTAGTCCCAGCCAGTGATATGTTGCCATTTAAAATTATTATATGGATGGCCATTTTCACTACACACTAGAGATAACTGCATATTTCTCTGACGTAGGAAATTGTTCCATTAACAAATCACGCATTGACGACGGCAACATTTTCCTACATGATAATAAATTATATAGGTTTTTATTTTAATCATTTATTCATTTCGATGGAAACATTAGAATATGTCTCCATTGACATTTTCATCTATTTTTTATTAAAATATACTACTACACACAAATTCTTTAATAGGGATCGGTCATCGTTTTTGGTGCCATGCATGTTGAAACGACTTTTATGCCATTATAGAAAATAGGGAAAAATCCATTTCACAACTTTATATTACTCACTCAAGTCGTCCGATTGTCAACTCTGAACAACGAAACCGAACATCAAACACATTAAATTATCAAAAACCAGACAAACTTAGACCTTTAGCTAGTTTTAAAAGCGGTTTTTTTGAAATAACAAAATCTTATCTACTTCTAAAAATTCATAACTAGTTTATTTTATATTATAAAAATATAAAATCTATACAAAAAAATGCTAAAACTATAACATAAATACTTGTAATCTATTTGGAGTCATTTTGAGTTTTTTTTGTATTTATGTGTCTATTGTTTTGTTGCTCCAAATAAAACACGACAAATATAAACAAATAAATTCCAAATAACTTTGAGCAAAGATATGGATTACAATTTCAGAAAAATATGGCATACGTTTCATATATTTATAATTTAAAGTGAATTAATTATAAAATTATAGAGATAAAATAAGCTATTATTATTTCTGAAAAATAAGAAACCAGCTAATGGTCTAACTTTGTTCGGTTTCTAATAGTTCGAGGTGCTTGATGTCCGGTTTTGTAGTTCAAGGTTGAAAACCGAACGACTTGGATAGTTTGAGGTTGTGAAATGGACTTTTCCCTAGAAAATAAGAGAAAAAATATCCATTTTTATCATCCATCGAACTATCACTTGAGTTCAGATTTGACCATCGGAAATTCATAACCAAGGAGGTGTTTGGTTCCCTCCATTTAAAATTTAGCCCCGTCACATCGGATGTTTGGACGCTGGTTAGAAGTATTAAACATAGTCTAATTATAAAACTAATTGCACAGATGAGGACTAAACGGTGAGACGAATTTATTAAGCCTAATTAATCTATGATTAGCTAATGTGATGTTACAGTAAACATTCGTTAATCATGGATTAATTAGGCTTAATAAATTCGTCTTACCGTTTAGTCCTCGGCTGTGTAATTAGTTTTCTAATTAAACCATATTTAATAGTTCTAACTAGCGTATAAACATACGATGTGACGTGAGTTAAAGTTTAGTATCTGGATCCAAATACCCCTAAATATCTTTGGCCATTCAACCATTGTAACCGGATATATTTGGCCCCCAAGGCGATTTCAAGGGTCTTTCAGTTTTCTAAAAGTAAAAAATATGATTTATTATTTAAAAATTTATAATTCATTTTGTATGAGAAAATACGAAACTAGTACCGATTTTTTTCTTCTAAAAATGTAATCTTACTACTGGTGCGCATCGTAGCGCTCTCTGTTCCGCACGATGCCTTCGCCCCGCACATCTTCCCCGTCCCCGTTGGTTCCTGCGCCGCCGGTTCAATAGTCGGCCGTCTCCATGCTAATCTAATCTGGCTTTGCCGTGACATCCAAATCTGACCATCATCCTCCACCTTTTCACGACTCCTCACGCTCACGGCTAGCACCTAGCAGGCATTGCCAGCTCGCCGTCCCGCCGTGTGCCCGCTGGTCTCGGGACGGAAACCCCCATCTCCGAACGCCAAACGCCTTGGTCTGAACTCTGGTCTCTCTGATCGGAGCCTGCAGACCTACCGGATGCGCGGAGCTACCGACGTACGTACTCCACAGTACTAGCTCTCCGTTGTAGTACCTGTATCTCTGTATCTACTCCGTATCAATTGGCCCCTTAAAAAATTGACTCGACTGGAACATTTAAATCACAGGTGATGTATACGTATACCTCTACCAAAAATTAATCTCGAAATATATACCCGTACAAAAAAAAAAGTGAAGTATATACGCGCGCCACAGGGCGCAAGACGACACTATTTGCTGTCAGGCTTTTGCACCCATGCTAACGGACAACCCACACACACACGCCCCTGCTGTATCATCCACTCCACCTGCGCGAAATCCATCCTAATTTCCTCCGCCGACGCGTGCATTTTCGTGTCTTTTTACATGCGTCCGTCACAACTCAAAGCCCGTTGCTGAGTGCTGACTCACCGCTTTCCCCTCGCAGCGACTCGCGTTCGCGCAGAGCTTATCGTACACAAAAGATGGCACAGTGCCAGTAGTTTGTAGTACAGTCATGCGTGATCGCAAGTACTACGACCCAGCGGTGGTTAAGCCATTGCACTTGCACTGGATCATCACCAACACCAAACACCACATCCAACGCGCCAAGCTCAAATCCCACCGGAACGGAACACCCAGCAAAACAAACAAACAAAAAAAAATCCTCACGATGTGTTGCTGCTGCTAGCCTGATTGGAGATGAGCTCGTGTTTTTTTAAAAAAAAAAAAATAACAGCACCGGGGTCAGCCTCCCCCTCCTCCCACTTCCTTCCCCTGGCCCCGGGGGTGAGACGGGACGGAGGAGGAAGAAGAAAACCACCCCGCTGTCTGGTCAAGAACAGTTCTCCCCCTTCCCCCTGGGGGATAAATTAAAAGAAACGTTAATCCAGGCTCCCGGCTTGTATATATATAAACACCAAACAAAACCCCCACCCACCACCCGCATAATCGAGCAGGAAGGAGGAGGCGACGCCTTCCCGGGGGAGGCGGTGGTTTCCGGTCCGGCGAGATTCTTGGTCCGGTCTCTCATCAGGGTCAGTCAGGGCGGTTGCTCCCGTCCTTCGGTTCCCTTCCTCCTCCTCTTCCTTGTTGGTGCCTTGCCTTCCTTCCCGTACGTTGATCGGAGGCCGCCGGCGGGACGGAGGGCTAGAAATTCTGCTGCGTCTTGATCGGATCCGAGGACGGGGCAATGCGGCGGTAGGAGCGGCCATTACTGCGGGAGTGGAGTTTGATCCATCCAAGGAGGTAGGCCGCTTTCTGGTGAGCTTTTTGGCCTCTGCGCCGTCTCTGTTCATTCTTTAAAGCTACTGCTAGGCAACAAAAGCGTTCCCAGAAGTTGCCATCTTTTTCCTTTCATCATTGCTGATGGCATCGCCCTGCCTGCTCACACTCACGCAGGGAGGGACGGACGAGCTCCCGAGGCGCCATGCTGCGCAACAGATCGAGGAGAGCGGTTGGTGGTGCCAAGCAAGGAGGAGGAGGTGGAGGCGGCCTCATGGCTGAGCAGCATCCTTCTTCTTCGTCCTCTGCTCCCGTGTTCCATTCCCCGAGGCCGTTCATGGCGATGGCGCTGCCCCAGGCGGGGCTCCCCGACGGCCCCTCCGAGGGCCCCTCGTCGGCCATGAGCCCGACCTCCATCCTCGAGACCAAGCAGTTCTGCTGCTCCGCGCTGCCGCCCTTCCTGTCCGAGAGGAGCCTCCGGAGGGCGCACATCATGGACGCCGCGCCGGAGCCGGCCGGCGTCGGCCTCGCCGACGTGCTCCGGGACCACGGCAACGCCAAGGCCGGCGCCGTCGGCAAGGTGGTGTTCGGGTCCCATCTCAGAATCCAGGTCCCCTCCGGCAGCGGCCGGGCCGTCGAGCTGGTGTCGTCGCCCATCGAGTTCGGCGCCAAGAACCGGGACGCGCAGCTCGCCGTGCTGTCGCCCGCCCGGAGGTTCCTGCCGGAGGTGGTGAGCTCGCCGTCCGCCCGGTTGTTCGCCGGCTGCGTGCCCGTGGCCCCGGGGGAAATGGCCATGTCCGAGGACTACACCTGCGTCATCTCGCGCGGCCCCAACCCGAGGACCACGCACATCTTCGACGACTGCATAGTTGAGAGCTGCGGGGATGTGCTCGTCGGCAAGACCGCGGCAGCCGAAGGCGGCGCCGCTGTGCCCAATGGCTTCTTGAGCTCTTGCCATGCATGCAACAAGCAGCTCGGCCATGGCAATGACATCTTCATCTATCGGTGAGTAATCATGTCACCTGATTTACCTTACTTCTGTTGATCTGTTCTGTTCCTGCAGCAGTAGCGTTTCATGAATGAAAACTCATTTTACTGTCAGACACAAAATAACTGCAATTTTGAGCTGCTGCCACTAACAGATCAGGAGAACTAATTGCTGTTTTGTTTTCAGTAATTGATTTTTGTTCCCCTGCTCCTTGCTCGTAACGATAGATGCATAGATGATTTGTTCATGTGCTAGGGAGGTGAGGTCGCTGTCAGGCTACTGCCTATCCTAGATGAAGCAAGAATGAAAAATACATAACGATAAATACATAATTATCGCTGTCAGGACACGAACTGTGATAACATGATCTTCTACATCTGAACCACACGACAGCAACAACAAAAAAAAGAGACATCTCCACACAGTATTTGTATTGTCAGTTTTTCGGAGTTTAGGGCGTCATTTGGAACGCAGGATTTTCATAGGAATCGAGTAGGAATTTCATAGAAAATAGTTCAATTTCATAGAAAAAACGCAGGAATAGGAATTTTTTTCCCGCATTTCAAAGGGTGCCCTAGTAGAAGAATAACGTGGTTTTACAAAATACTTTGGTTTTAGAAGAGATACGGTGTTTGGATGGGACAAAAATTGTAGTTTTAAAAACCATGGTACCACTAAAACTAAAGTATTATTGGAGTCTCGCGGTTTCTCAAAACTCTCCAAACATGGTTAAAGGGTGTTGCATACTTGCAGTACAAAGATTTTAGTATTCTAAACTAAAACTGACAACGCCCTATGTTTTCAGTGTATATCTTTTCCCATTAGTGGCCATGCAGGAATGTTAAATGATACTGATTTCGTAACTGCTGCTTGCACGATAATGTCAAACACAAATTGATATAAAGCAAAAAGTATTGCATTCTTATGTACTGTTATTTGACATTAACGTGGCTTCCATCATTGCCTGGAGACCTTGATGGGTAGTTCTAATGTTAGAGCACCTTAGACTATCCCCAACCCCATTGCCTAAAACCTTTTCTATCCATTATTCTTCTACTATTCCAACTATCCTCCTCTCTGTCTACAGTAGCGCTACAGTGTCAAACAGTGTATAGGCAGTACTTTTGTCAATCTCCATTGGGGATAATCTTAGACTGAATTCAATGGGACTCCCTGTATGGGTTTCCTAAATACTGTTTTGCACCGTTTGACATAAATGATGCACTGTACGTAGATAGAAGGGTAGTTGAAATAGTATTTAGAGAGTGGGGATAGAGTCTCATTGAACTCAGCCTTATGACTTTCTGATTGGAGTGTGGATCATACAATACGTCTTTAGTGGATCTTATCAAGATTATACCGGCTTTAATGCGACCAATCTTTGCTGATAGTTTGATACCCTTTAAATTTAATACTAGACTCTGATCAAACAAGTTGCTTGCTCATCGAGATTGTGATGTGTCGATTCCCTGTTGCTTTCCAAGGGAAAACTTGCTCCTTTGTTTAAGCCACATATTTAATATGCAGTGCTACTGTGCATCAAGAGCTCCCTGTGTATGTTTGCTTGGAGTAGCTGCTCATGATTTATAATTCTCGATTGTTATGTTTCGTTTTCGCATAGAAAACTACGCAAAGGGGTTCATTATCCTAAGGCTCGTCAATATACTAACAATCTCCTAGGGACTAAATTATTTCACATCGGTTGATGTTGGTAAATGAGGTCCACGTCCCAAGCCGTGATGGTCTTGGCGCTCCTACTCCTAACTCCTGACCACGACCAGGACCAGTTATGATCACCAAAAACAAAAGTTTCAACATCGTAGTTGAGAATTTAACAGCCTCTCGGTACCAAAAGATAAACTGAGTTTGCTTGGATAAGACGGCGAAAGGGATTTGCGTCATGTCTTGTTCTCGTTTTTTCCTTGCTTGATGCCAATGATCCATGGGGGTGCTAAACAGTATCTTTGAGATGTGCCCCCAGAACATTTTTTGCTTCACAGCTTCTGATGCTATAATTCTTCGAGCGCAGTAATTTTAGTTATCCTTGTGCTGTTCACAAAGCTGTAGCATGAGCAGCGGTTTGTCTCGAAAGAAAAGCTGTACGCGTTTTATAATTCACCAGTTAGGTCATCACTGTTATGTTATGATATAATGGGTTCTTTTTTCTCTCTTTCTTCAGAGGCGATAAAGCGTTCTGCAGCAGTGAGTGCCGGTACCAGGAAATGCTTTTCGACGAAGCAGTGGACAATTTGCGCTAGACGATGAACGGAAAGGAAGATGTTAGTGGAGGAGAAGGCATGATGATCCTGAATAACCGAGAGACGAGATTTCTTTTTCTTTTTACCCCTAGCTTCTTTTGCTTCCTTTTGTCGTGTCACCTTTGCAAGATTGCATTCTGTTTTTGGTCATGGAGGAGGAGGGAGTGATTTAGTCTTTTGCGGATTAAAGAACTTTGGCCCCACTTTTGTAAGAGGTTGAAGATCGATGAGCTGAGCTTCTTGTTCTTGCGACTTTCCCAGTTAGTTGCTGAGCTATGACGCTCCTGTTCTACTTCGATGTCTGTTCATGTGACTCTCAGAGTGGATTCCAAAGTAAAATTGAAGAAAACTTAGCTCCTTTGCTCTGTTTCTCTGTGCCAATGTCTCAATGGTCATATATTCATATCGTGCGCATGATCATCCATCAGAATCAGATTTGTACTGTCCATTTGCCTAAAGGAAGATGCACAGATAAAAGAACAACTTTTTCAGTGATTCAGGTGGGCTAAAGAAGAGGCAGGCAGTCATCTTGAGAAAGGCAAAGGCTTCACTCCACAGTCACGGTTTGGGTGGAGCTCGGTGTAGCAGCTAGGCTTCCTCATGGCCATGGGGGCCAGCCAGCAACCCATCAGCCAATCACTTGTCATAAGCTGCGGGGCCCCCACCCACACAAGTATACTAACAGCTCAACAACCCCTAATCATCATCATCATAGTGTTTTCTGTAATTGTATCCCTGGGGAGTGTGCTGGACCGGTGCTGATTGCGATTTGTCCTTGGCATTGTTTACGAGCTTCATCTGCATGCCCTGCCCCCCGTGGACGGCTTGATTCCTCTCCCCCTTTCCTCTTCTCCTGCTTTCGGTTTGCTGCTACTCCGCTGCATTATTGCGGCCGCACAGCCTATGGGAATTATTGCGGATCATCAAGCGCTCGTGCTTTAGCAGTTGTTAATAATGGCAAAGGACGCGGCAGCTTTTGACCCCCGGAACTGTTCCGGGAGACATTTCAGATGGCCGGCTGCGGCCGCTTGGGCAAGCAAGCAATAAACTGATCGAGTGGTAGGGTGGTCGTTCGTTTGGGCGATTCGGTTTGGCCGGCCTGGCTCAGTGAAAGAGGCAGTTTTTTAACTTCATCTGCTTGTGCTTGCTAGCGCCTGTCTCTTCTGAAACGAAGGCGCCAGTCAGTGTTATTGCTCCGTCTATGTACTGCAGCGTAGCAGTTTATTGAAAGCCAGGCTATCGACTCTGGACAGCTAACGTGAGCTGCCCCCTATAATAAGATTCTTCTCTCCGTGTGCATGGAAGAGGAATTAGTATATGGGATAAGTATTTTATTGGGTCAAATAATTCCTCATTATCATAGGTCGTTTGTTATGAAGTGTACTACTCAGAAGTCAGAATATTCGTACTTGGTGATGTCGGACATTGCTTAAGAATGATATATTCTCAAACTAATATTGCATAAATGTTGACAGGGTCATCTAGTACAAATGTACACAATACCATGTCCAAATCATCTATTGGAGCGACTTGATTCCTTTCTCCTTTTGTCCTTTCTGATGATATCCGGAGTTTAAAAATGCGGCCGTGATGGGTTGCTTAGCGCATAAATATTTCGGGACTACATACTAGAGAAAACAAACATTTTTTTTCACGCGCGTTCTATACTTTGATCACCTGAAAATGTGGCTTACGCCGTCACGCGTCAGGCCGGTGAGTCTCGGTGCTCACAGCGGGCTTAGGTTTTGTTTTAAGAATGAAGGAAAGTTTGGGAATTGTTTTATAACATCAGTCTCCACTCTACCTCTGAAACGGAAATTTGATGGATCAACTGGTTCAGGTTTAGCTTTGGTGCTAAGAAACATTACCTCCATGGTATTTTGGTACTTCTTTACAATCAAACTATCATCATAGTCTAATTATAGCAATTAACTCAAGAATCAAATACATTTGATCATCGAACTATTGAAACTGGACAGATTTGACCATCTATTTGGTTTCAAAGGTGGTTTGTCTGCATATATTTACGGTGTTCCACTGTCCCTCTGTCACTAATTGCTGATGCAAGTTTTTATGACAAACATTTCTGATGCGAGTTTGCATACACACACATGTGCATTCACATTTCACAAACATAGCATTTGGGCGTGCCAAACAATACTTGCAAGCAAAGATACTCCCCACGCCACGATCCTCTAGGCCCCTTTTGGAACACGGTAAATTTTTTCTATTCCTATGTCTTTTCTGTGTTTTTGAATTGTTTTCTGTGAAATTTCTATGCCAATCTTACAGAATTCCTGCATTCTAAAAGGACATAACTGCAGCCTAGCAGGGCGCGCAGCACGGGGTCACGCACGGTCGGACGACAGGAAGCTGTAGATGATCGCGTCTCTGGCCTCGCCGCCACCGCGCCCGGCGATGTAGCGGCGCAGCACCCCCTCTCTGAGGAAGCCGGCCTTCTCCAGCACCCTCTGCGACCGCACGTTCTCCACGTCCGTCACCGCCTCCAGCCGCTCCAGCCCTGGCAGATCGTCGAACACCCTCGCCACCACCTGCACGAACAGCGAGCTAATTAATCGATCAATCAGGGACTGAGCTAGCTACTACCAGTAGTTAATCAATTACCATCCTGATGGCGGCGGCGGCGATGCCCCGGCCCCAGTGGCGTCGCGCGAGGGCGTAGCCGAGGTTGGCCCTGCGTCCGCCCTCGTCGGCGTACGGCCACACGGAGACCTGCCCCACGGGCGCCGCGTCGCCGTCGACGCAGACGGCGCGGAACCACGGGTGGCCCAGCACGGTGTCCCTGATCTGCGCCACGGCCTGCTCCCTGGTGGCGCAGAGCGGCCGCTTCAGGAACCGCATCACGCGGTCGTCCGACGCCCACGCCATGAACGCGTCCGCGTCCGCCAGCCCCAGCGGCCGGAGCGACACCACCGGCACGGGCGCGCGCGCGCGGTCGTCGTCCCCGCCGGCACGTCGCTGCCCGCCGTGCACGTCGCCGTCCATCGCTCGGTCACTCGGTGGTGGTGGCTGAGCTATACCTCCGAGCGGTGCAACCGTACCACGGCTTGGATGTCTCGCTCGCCATTACTTTCAACGTGTCACGTTCACTACGCGGTCAAATGGATTTGGATAAGAACACGATGCAACAGCTAATTAAGAAATGTTGCACGCATTACCAGTACCAGATCATCTTATCCTGCTTTCCATAGTGCCCTTTGACTTCAATTCCTACAGTTCTTTCCTCATCAAAGGAAAAAAATACTTTTTGCCAACACGTCACGTATACGCGGCCTAATAATAATGAAATAACAGTCCAAGGAAAAATTGCTTTTTTTAAGAAGGGAGGGAAAAGTACTGTGTATATAGAAACAAAAAAGCCCAAGAAATGCAGTGCATCATGGCCCATGGGCCTCCACGGGCTCCTCCTGCTGGCGACGGTCCGTATCAAGGAGGCTGAACATGACCATGTCCCTGGGCCGGCCCTTGAGCAGAATGTACCGGCGCAGCACCCCTTCCCTGACGAACCCGGCCTTCTCCAGCACGCGCTGCAACGCCGGGTTCTCCACGTCGGGCACGGCCTCCAGTCTCTTCTGAAACGAAGGCGTCAGTGTTTTGCTCCATCTATGTACTGCAGCGTAGCAGTTTATTGAAAGCCAGGCTATCGACTCTGGAGGACAGCTAACGTAAGCTGCACCCTATAATAAGATTCTTCTCTCCGTGTGCATGGAACAGAAACTAGTAGAATGGGGATAAACTATTTTATTGGGTCAAATAATTCCCCATTATCATTGGTCGTTTGTTATGAAGTGTACTACTGAGAAGTCTGAATATTCGTACTTGGTGATGTCGGACATTGCTTAAGAATGCTATATTCTCAAACTAATATTTCATAAATGTTGACAGGGTCATCTAGTACAAATGTGCAATACGATGTCCAAGTCATCTAATGGAGCCACTTGATTCCTTTATCTTTTTTCCCCCTTTCTAATGACATCCGGACTCCGGAGTATAAAATGCGGCAGTGACAGGTTACTTATAGCGCATAAAAAATCCGGCACTACATACTAGAGAAAACAAACATTTTTCAGGGGACTACACCTGAAAATGGCTCACGCGTCACCGTCACGCCGGTGAGGTTGTGGAGTCTTGGTGCTCACGGCGGGCTTAGTTTTTGTGTTTAAGAATGAAGGAAAGGTTGGGAATTCTTTTATAACATCAGTCTCCACTCTCTGCCCCTGAAACGGAAATTTGATGGATCAAATGGTTCATGTTTAGCTTTGGTGCTAAGAAAAATTTGGTACTGCTTCTTTACAATCAAACTATCATCAGAGTCTAAATTTAGCAATTAACTCAACAATCAAATAGCTTTGATTATTGAACTATTGAGACCTGACAGATTTGGCCATCTAGTTGGTTACTTGGTTTCAAGGTGGTTTGTCTACATACATATTAATTTACGATGTTCCACTGTCCCTCTGTCGCTAATTGCTGATGGAAGTTTTTTTTTTTACGAACATTGCTGATGCAAGTTTTCATACACACACACAAATGCATTCACAAACATATCATTTGGGCGTGCCAAACAATCCTTGAGCTATCAAAGATACTCCCACGCCACGATCCTCTGAACTGAAGCTGCCTGAGTGTTCCACGAGTCCACGACGACAGATTCACGTACGGTCGGACGACAGGAAGCTGTAGATGACCGCGTCTCTGGCCTCGCCGCCACCGCGCCCGGCGATGTAGCGGCGCAGCACCCCCTCCCTGAGGAAGCCGGCCTTCTCCAGCACCCTCTGCGACCGCACGTTCTCCACGTGCGTCAGCGCCTCCAGCCGCTCCAGCCCCGGCAGATCGTCGAACACCCTCGCCACCACCTGCACGAACAGCGAGCTAATTAATCGATCAATCAGGGACTGAGCTAGCTACTACCAGTAGTTAATCAATTACCATCCTGATGGCGGCGGCGGCGATGCCCCGGCCCCAGTGTTCGTGCGCGAGGGCGTAGCCAAGGTTGGCCCTGCGTCCACCCTCGTCGGCGTACGGCCACACGGAGACCTGCCCCACGGGCACCGCGTCGTCGCCGTCGACGCAGACGGCGCGGAACCACGGGTGGCCCAGCACGGTGTCCCTGATCTGCGCCACGGCCTGCTCCCGGGTGGCGCAGAGCGGCCGCTTCCGGAACCGCATCACGCGGTCGTCCGACGCCCACGCCATGAACGCGTCCGCGTCCGCCAGCCCCAGCGGCCGGAGCGACACCACCGGCGTGCGCGCGCGGTCGTCTCCGCCGCCACGTCGCTGCCCGTCGTGCACGTCGCCGTCCATCGCTTGGTCACTCGGTGGTGGACTGGTGGCTGAGCTAGCTTTGCCCTGCCTGGCTCCGAGCTCCTCCTGCTTGCGACGGTCCGTATCGACGAGGCTGAACATGACCATGTCCCTGGGCCGGCCCTTGAGCAGGATGTACCTGCGCAGCACGCCCTCCCTGACGAACCCGGCCTTCTCCAGCACGCGCTGCGACGCCGGGTTCTCCACGTCGGCCACGGCCTCCAGGCGGCGCAGCCACGGCCACGCGGCGAACACGGCCTCGGCGGCCGCCCGCACGGCGCGCGTCGCCACGCCGCGGCCCCAGTGCGCGTGCGCGATGCGGTACCCCACGGACGCCCTGAAGAGGCGGCCCTCCTCCGCGGGCGCGGGCTTCACGGAGATGGAGCCCACCACCACGGCTTGGTCGGCGCCGGAGGAGACGCAGATGGCGCGGTACCACGGGTGCGGCAGGACGTGGTCGGCGATGTAGCGGCGGGCCTCGTCGACGTGCGAGTAGGCGTCGCGGCGCTGGAAGCGGACCACGCGCGGGTCGGACGCCCACGACATGAACGCCTCCGCGTCCGCGTCGCACAGCGTGAACTCGCGGAGGGTCACCTCCTCGGCCGCAGCCGCCGCCGCCGGGAGACCGAGTCGTCCCTGATGGACCTCCATGCCGACACGGCGACACCTCGAGCTCGTCGAGTGGGCCGTCACGACGTCGTGCCTTCCTGCGTGTTCATTCGCTATATATGTAGCCGGCCGGACTTAGCCGGCGGGCTTGACCAGGGAAGAGAGGAGCGTGTCGTCCAAGGTGTTTTGACACTTTGACTTGAGCATTCAGAGACGGCCATGCGCCGTTTGGCTGTTTGAGCGTAACACACGGGCGGGGGTACAACCGTACAACGCCGATGCCCGCACACGGCACACGTGGTGGGCTACGTTTAGATCCGCTGAAATTGGAACTGAAATATACTGTAGCGCTGAAAAATACACTGTAGCATTTTTTGTTTGTTTGTGGTAAATATTATCCTACTATGGTCTAACTAGGCTCAAAAAATTCGTCTCGCAAAGTACATCTAAACTGTGCAATTAATTTTTTATTTCATCTACATTTAGTACTCCATGCATGTGCCGGCATTTTCATGTGATGAGGAATCTTCTTTTTGCATAGTAAAATTTGGGAGAAAAAGTTTGGATCTAAACAGAGCCGTGATGTTGGCAACGCGTCTCCTTTGCTGTTCGATGCGATGGTGCTGCTCACGGCTTTGGAGTGAGCACAACAGCGTCTGTCTCTGCCTGTGCTTTTTAATTTGGGTGAACGCTGGTTTCTCTAAGCGATATATATACGTTCTTATGCATATTTTTGTGATACCAGTCTAAAGGGTCGCTAATTGGTGTTGTAAATTGCACATCAACTGCGGCACTGACGGTGAATTGGGGGAAGGAGGGGAGCTAGCAGCCTAAGCCTAGCATGACTCGAGAGTGGAATGTGGAGCGAGACTTTGACAGAGATGGTAGAGGCCAGAGGGTATCTTAATAAAGGAATATAATTAACCAAGGGGTCTAGGACGACTTATAAATAAAAATTAACTCGCCTTCCATTGCTTGGCTTCTATGGACTGGCCACTACCCAGTCATGTCTCATCCTTCTATCCGAAGTTTCGACCATGTTACTTATTACATTATGCCTTTTGTTTGGAATTAGAAATCACTGCCTACGAATCTACGATACCTTTCGATCATGTGCATTTGAGTATGTCAATATTTCAAAAATGTTTTGATGCCAGTGGTAGGTTACTTGAAACTAAGATCTTCTATGCCACCTTCTATCACACTTTTCATTTCAAACTTTACTCTGTCTACAATACACCTCTGTACGCATGCTCTGGTGACGTTAGCCTGCTAAGGCAATTTAAACCATAGTTAGGGTGAAAGACGGACCTCAGACTTGCCGGCCCAAAAGGGTGAATTAAGATTTCTACAACCTCTTTCTCAATTTATAGGCTGTTTGATCTTTTTAACACCAAGTTTGACTTACTCGTACTCGTAATTACCATTTTTATCTTCATCGTAATGATATACTTTAATTATGACTTGATTTTTTCATATTTTTTTAAATTTTTTGAATAAGACAAGTTGGTCAAACTTGATGTTAAAAAGTCAAATGGCCTATAAATTGATATGGAGGGAGTAAAAATTAAGGCTTACGAAAACAACTTAACAAAACCTATGCAAAATAAACAACTTTGTATACTACGGTTTTACTAAGTGTAGCTATTTGTACCACAAAGAGACATGCAACCTAAGATCCATGTAGAAACTAACATATCAAACTAGACTAAAAAAAGTAAACACATAGTTGTGAAAATGTAAATGTGAGCTTTGGTCAATACACTAAGGGCCTCCCTTCCTCCCTCTCGCAAGGCACTTGAAAGGATTAAATACCCAATGGGGTTTGAATTGGGATAATTTAAAGTTCAAAGTGAAGTCACTAACATTAGAGTGGGAAATTTTCTCTAGCCAGTAGCCACAATCCCACAACACTATAAAATTTTTAAAAGATATTAGTAAGTTTTTACAGAATTATGGTGTTTACTATTTCCCCATGATATGTAGCCGGCGGGCTTGACCAAAGAAGGTGTTTGACTGTTTGAGTGTAACATGGGTGGAGGGTTGCAAGATCCCGTTTGATAGACCACCCTCACTAGTGTGCCCATTGAAGATGTGTAAAATACTATTTCATATTGTAAACACATTAGATAGAGAGGAGTTTGAAATATAGACGGTTGGATAGAGCCACTGATTCATTATAGCTTGTAAGTATAACGAGCCAAGTCGGTTCGAGTACTACTAAATTGGAGCCTAGCTAGAGCCAGCTTGTTAGGGTCATTAGCCAGTGCAACAAACACATAAACCTACTAAGTAGGTAACTTATATAGTATTACCTTTATCTCCAAATAAGACATAGATCTGTAGCATGGTTTTTAAAGTGGATCTTTAGCCATCAACTTTTTATCAACAGAAACAGAATCATATCATATTATAATGCTTTTGAATATGAGTTCATTCATACAACATACATACACTAAAAAAATTGTAGATTTGATTCAATTATTAATAAAAAATGTAAAAGGTTATGTTTTTCAAAAACCTATGTCTCTTCCTTTGGTGAACGCTGCGCCGCCCAAATCTCACTCTTTTTTTTTTAACAGCCCAAATCTCACTCTTACCTAGTTATAAAATGCAAACATATTGTGCTAAGTGCTGACCAAAACGAAACTAATCATAACATAAGGATTACTACAGATATAAAAGAATAAGAACATGGAGACAAGTTAATCAAAACAGAAGGATTCCTAAAGATTTAACATAAGGATTACTAAAGATTTAACATGGAGACAAAAAACGATGGCATCCTGTTATCTGCAATTATCCACTTGCCTCATTTGTTCTTACATTTAATATAACATGGCAACTAGGTTTCAACCCAACACAGTACACAGACATGTACACACGGAGTAACAGAAGATACAAACTGAGATACAACTCAACTAAAGGTTCAACCCTGCCAAAACAACATCAGCATGCATTCACTTCTCTTAGGCTCTTCAGTCCCTCCGTACGAGCGCTGGGTTTCGCGTGCGAGCGGGCGAACGGGACAATGCCGTCCCCTTTCGCGTCCCTCGCTGCAGCTGTTGCATCAACGCTATCTTGCATACCGTCGGCATAGCGCGCGCGAGTGTGGACAGCCTTAGCGCCGTAGATGCACTTCACGATGATGATCTCTTGTTAAACGTTGGGTAATGGTCATGCTTATAGCCATGCATGTAGGCTGGTCATGTTTTTTTTTTTTCTCGAATGAGCTGGAGTACGCTTCGCTTAATCTGTACCCCTTCTTAATTGTGACAATAAAACAAAACAGGGGGATTTTTTTTTCATGAAAATATCACACTTTTTATTTGAAAATGGTAAAAATAAAGCGATATACGGAGTAACACAGAGTGACAGCACCCAAAGTGTCCTCGTCCTTCACCAAGCATCAAAGAGCACACGGCATGTCTCTTCGGAGACATCCGATAAAAGAGCACGCCATAACAGTAGAGTTGCCCCTCAACGGCACTGGTTCTTGTGGACCACTACGCCTTTGCAGAGCTCCTCTGATAACCTCCGCAGCGCAGCGTAGGACGAGCCACCCTCCTCAACGGCGTTCCGGCACGCGGCCTTCATCTCCATGGCCTTCTCCCTCGCCTTCCTCCCCTCCTCGCCACCACCCATCAGCTCCCTCACCGTTCGCTCCATCTCCGCCGCCTCCACGAAGTTATTCCTCTTCCTGTCCACCTCCATCGCCACGGCGACGCCCATGTAGGCCACCAGCGTGAACGCGTTCAGGTGCTGCTCGGCGTAGCGCGGCCACGGCGCCATCGGGACGCCGAACCACAGGCTCTCGAGGACCGAGTTCCACCCGCCGTGCGTGACGAAACCCCCCACGGCGGCGTGGGCCAGTATCTCCTTCTGCGGCGCCCGCATTGGCCACACCATGCCTCTTCCCCTGGTCCTCTCGAGGAAGCCGTCGGGCAGCAGCTCGGCGAGGTTCCCGTCCGACGGCCGCCGCGCGCCGGGCGCCGGCGGGCCGCGCAGCACCCAAAGGAAGCGGTGGCCGCTGCGCTCCAGGCCGTGGGCAACCTCGTTCGCCTTGGGCGCGGTGAAGAACCCTCCGCTGCCGAAGCAGAGGAACACCACGGAGCCCGGGGGCTGCGCGTCGAGCCACCGCACGCACTCGTGCGGCGGCGGCTGCTCCTCGGGGCCGCGGGGCGGCGGGTCGAACGAGATGACCGGGCCAATGGGGTAGACCGTCGGGGCCCGGGCTCCGGGCGCGCACCGCCCCTCGGCGATGGCGGCGAGCACGCTCCGCTCGAGCTCGGCGGGCGTGTTCACGATGATGCCGTCGGACTCGGCGAAGCGCCTGCCGTGGTACACGAACCACGTGTAGTTCGGGTGCGTCTTGTCCATCACAGGGTTCGGGAGGGCGGACGGCGGCAGCGGCGGCAGCCCGGGCACGTGGACCGCGCCCTCCATCGCCTCGAACTCGACCGCCACCTCCTCGTGGAGCGACGGCAGGCGCAGGAACAGCGCGAGCATCCCGGCGTTGGAGGTGAAGTAGACGTACGCCGGCACGGCGAGCTCGCGGGACACGTCGAGCAGCGTGGTGCAGAAGAAGTCGATGACGAGCGCGGCCACGGGGCACGCCGCCGCCAGCAGGCCGGAGACCGCCGCCCTGACGTGGGGCGCGTGCAGCTGCACGAACCGGGAGATGAACTCCTCGGCGCCGACGAAGTCTCCCGGGGGCTCGACGGCGGGAAGTTGGACGAAGCGGACGGCGGCGTCGAGCCCGGAGGCCGCCGCCTCCTCCTCCCGGCGTACGTGGGCGTCGACGTCGGCCGCGTCCTGCTCCGTGGGCGGCCGCATGAGGAGCACGGTGAGCGAGAGCGCGCGGCCGTTGCGGGCGGCGAGCAGCCGCTTGCCGGCCTCGAGCAGGGGCGTGAGGTGGCCGGTGCCCCACATGGGCAGCAAGACGACGGTCGGGGTTGTCATGGATTGCTCAGGGTGGCCGCGGGCGGCAGCAAGGTGCTTCGTCGTGCTTGGCCGTAAGGGGAAATGGGAAATGCAAGAAATCAAGGTGCGATGATGTGCGCTATCTCAACTCTCGAGCATCAGGTTGGTGGCATATGTATCAGGTCTCTTTGGACATTTGTTTTCAACACGAGCTGCAACCAAAATATTCGTTCGGTGAGGGGATTGGACAGTGGACCCGGGGCGCAAATCGTGCACCCAACAGCCGCTTCCATTTTCATGTGCGTAGGCCCAGACTGCTGGAACTAACTATTTTTAGTTCCTTTTTTTAGTCGGGGTCAAATAGATTACTATTATTGATTCTGTATTTATTTTTATTTTTTTTTCAAATTCGGATCGGATATTGCTATCGTGGCACAAACGAAAAAGATAGAACACTGATTTGCTCGCGTATACGTATACTATACCCCACAGAAGGCTTGGAGTTTGTCTTCGTGGCGAGCGCCCTGAGAAGCACAGAAGCGGATGAAGTCGCTGGTGTGGTGTGGCTTGAAACGGGGAGGGTGGTCGTCGTCCACGAGCTCATCCGGCGCCTGGATCTTGAACTCGGGGACCGCGAACAAGATAGCAGAGTACCTGGGAACATCCCCGTCGACGGCGACCCGGTGGAATGGCGCGTGCACTCGGCCGTTTGTCCATGCCTATTAATAGAGAAGGTAGTCAGTCAATCGATCAATTATTATGACCGCCGGCGGGAGCCGGTGAAGTGAAGAAAGCAGCAATCTTGAGCTGCGATGCACGCGTACACGGAGGGCGTTGCCGGCCATCACGAAGACGGACGCCGGCGACGCCGGCCTGACGAGGATCCACGCCCCGCCCCTGGTCTGCACCTCCAGCCCGTCCACCTGGTGCTGGCACACGACGGTGAGCGTGTTGCAGTCCTGGTGCGTCCCGTACCTCACCTCCTTCCCCTTCCCCTCCGCCGCGCTGCCGGGCGCCTGGTACCGCGACATCCGGAACACGTGCCGCGTCGACTCGCCCAGCGCGTCGTGGTACCCGGCCACCCCGAGCCCCTCCAGCAGCATCCTCCGCACCGCCTCCTCCAGCTCCGCGAACCGCTTCGCTGCGCCATGGACCGTCTCGCTGCATGCAGAACGGAGTCGAGGTATTCAAGCTGGCCAATCTGTCAATCTGATATACCTGCTGAGGCCAGTAATATCTATCGCTCACCAGAAGCCGGCGTTGCCGCCGCCGTCCGGCCACATGAGGTCGGCGAAGGCGCGGACGCGGTCCGGGTCGACGCGGTCGGCGATGGCGAGGCTCTCGTAGGCGGTCGTGAGATCCGGGATGCCGGCGAGGTAGCCGTGCATGGGCTTGTCGGGCCCGTAGCTGTTGCGGCGCTTGACATCGACGGGCAGCGCGAAGAGCTCCCCGAGGGCGCCGTCGAAGAGCGCGGCGCGCATGTCCGGGCTCAGCGCCGGATAGTGCGCGTCGAAGCAGCCGAACGTGGCTAGCGCGTCCACCACCTGCGCGCGCACCGACGCCCACTGCCCGGCGCCAGGCGCCGACGTGTCCACGCCGGAGAAGTCGATCCGGGGGAGCTGCAGCTCCTTCCTGCTCGCTTCTGCGGCCATCTCGTCACCGTCGTCTCTCAGCTGAGCAGAGCTCCGTAATGGGTGGGACGTTGCGGTGGGTGGCCTTGGTTAGTCAAATACGACGTACTACCTCAGTTTTTTCATATGATGCTGCCCAAATCAAATTGAGCTGCATGACGTTAAACAAACAAAATCGGAGGGAGTACATAGCAGACAAACTGTACAAACATTAGCTAGACATCACCGTCTCCGCTCACAAGACCAGGTGATGGAAACGAGGAAAACAACCTAACACCTAACCAACGACTAAAACGTGACAAACTACTCGTTCAGCTTGAATAAGGCGTGTTAAATATAAAGGTTAAAGTTTAGCCACCAAAATTTAGTCCATTTCCATCAAACAGAACAAGCTAATGATAGGCTAAACTTTAACTAACCTCTAAACTAACCATTGGTCTAAAATAGCAAGCTACAATCAATTTATAGTGTAATTAATTGTTTAACTCATCCATGGACATGGTCCCAGGTCGCAATCGCTATGGTTAGCCAAGTAACACAACGTCCATGGACATGGTTAGCTCGTCCAGGGGCAAAATCAATATGCAGATACAGGAGAGGCAAACATACTAGTACTAGATATACACTAGATTAGTATTAAATTAGAAAAATCATTAAGTGATCCTTTAGGCTGAATCTAGTAGTATCTCCATCTTCTCATCCTCTGTCACTGTTCCAACTACCCTTTTCTCTGCCTACGGTGCTGTAACAGTATCCCATTTAATTTTGCAGTCACTGCTGGCTTTAGCCTTAGAAAATCAAAAGCACCCCTCTGTCTTAGATGTTGGTTATCCTTTAGCAAAATATATAGGAGGAATCAGCTCGAGCTCTCACCTTGATTTTTTTAAAGAAAAAAGATGCCACGGTGTTTGCCATGTATAAAATACATAGACCTGGAAACGTCCTAATCTTTAGCCAAATCTAGTGCCACAATTGAGGTAAATTTTGGCAAAAAAAAGACAGACATGTGAAGCAGGACTAGAAAAGTTTGACATGGCATAGCTATAAAGCGAACTAATCAACACATGCCTAAAAACTTGTTTGTGTTTTTTTTCAGTAATAATAAAGCCACGCGCTAGCCATCCTTTTGTACTTCCTTGCTGCGGTTCTATGAAACTACGTTCACAGTTTGACTCCACCCATGGAAATCAAGGAGTGAATATCATTTTTTTTCATTATTTTGTGTGTGTTATAAAAATATGGTTCTCCAATTCTCTCTTTATTTTTGGTTGTAGATTCCTGCCCACAATTAGCACTAATTGACTTAGAGCATGTTTGGATCCTTCAGTAATTGACTTAGGGCTTCTTTGGATCTTTTAGTGGCTAAATATAGTTCTAGATTCAGCAAAAGAACGTTCCAAGTTCAACAAAAAAATCTAAGTGCATGCACTATGGTTTGCCTAACAAAAACGTTTTTTTAAAGACTATTTAGGAGGAACAAAAGATGATTTAGTTAGGAAAAATTTTATACACGAGCATACACCCAGATCAAAACATGGAAACTCATGGAACAAAAGGTTTGTACATCTAGCACAGACGAACATATCTGATATATATGCAACAAACATTATTAAGAGATAAATAAATATTATAGTAGTATAAATTAATTAGAATGTTGAATATTCACACACATAAAAAGTTACTTAAACGAACAAAAGTTTATACACATAATCTATACGTAATATTAAAGCAAATAAGATTTTCTGGTCCATGGTTTCCCGATCCGTCGTGAATGTGGGCCCCACTTATCAATTTTTTTATCTCGGTGCGTCTATCCTTATGCTGCGTCGCCCTGTGTCTATCCGACTCAGAGTCCGCGATTTTTCTGCCCACAGATTTCCGTCCACCCTCAACCCCCGTGCATACGAATACGACTGAGAATCGAGTAAGAATCGCTCATGAGTTCGGCCCTCGCCCTGTATAAAAATCCATGCCCCGCCTACACCCGCCGTCGACGGTCGTCTGGCCCGTCCTCCGCACTCGACGATAGGCCCTCACCTCGCGCAGTCGGTTCCGGCGTCCTATCACGGGTCCCGGTCTGCTCACCTTCTGGCTTCAGCGCCGCCCCGCCTTTCGCGGCTTCCAAGAGGGAGACAGCGTAATGAATCGTGCCCTTTCGTGAAGACGGGCCGGGCTTGTCAGGATCGGAACGCAAGAGCAATCGTTGCTCGCTCTCAAGATCAAGAAACTGGTTCTGGCCAAGGAAGCATGCTTGCTACACGGGGCAAGAGCTGCAGCTGCAGAATGAGTTGCGGCTCATGCAGGTCCACCTTAGCCCTTGACCGGAGACAGTGGCGGCCCAAACAATGGGCATTCTTTTTTTTGAACTGAAACACAATGGGCATTCGAACGCAGCGCTTCTGGGGATGATGTCACACGCTCACCAGGCCCGAGCAGTGGATGTGTGGATGGCGCAAATGTGAAGTGGTTGGCGCATGTGCGGTCTGTCTCAAAAGACAGTGGATACAGGCAGATGATCTCTGCTCCCATGCATATGGGACTCGTATGATCCTATTATTTTATGAGGAGATGCATACATTTGCCACAATGGGTCATGTACTCACGTGACTTTCCTCTTTACTCGCATTTACCAATTTTACATGAAACTGAATTGATAAAAAAGACTTGAGAAAATGTAAGATGTAGTGTGAGAAGAGAGCATCAAGATAGACCAATCACAGTTGATAAAGAAATTCGAGAAAAACTGTTTCACAATGGCTTTTATAGTTTCATTCACTATATTAGATTGGGGGTTGTTGATGCCGCACGAGCCGAGGCTATTCGGCAATGATTCGATGGGCTGTCGTAATCTAAGCAATTGAACAGTAAATTGTGATACACTGCGTTGAATACGGCTTTATATTTCTTTGTCTTGTTTAGCCAAATATAAACATAATATAATAAATGTATTGTTTTTTTTCCGTTGCGACGCACGTGCCATTTTGCTAGTAATAATAATAAATTTAAAATAGAAGGGGAAATGAATATACCATGAAACAATAAGACTAAATTTTATACGACGTATGCAGGCCAAGCTAGCAGATATGGCTGGAAAGAACATCTAAGTTTGTGCAGTGAATAAAAACCCGGCCCAATAATAGTCATCATACGTTATGGTTTTTATGTGATATATAATCGAATACTGATGTATATTGTTGATTATATATATTTTTTGGATTCGGATCAAGTACTCTTCGGTAAAGATTTTTACAGCTTATTGGGCTGTACGGCATTCTACTGTCGCTGGGTAAAGGGTTGGATCAAGGCTTTCAAGCTAAATTTTAGTCAAATTTGACCATATTTGAATTCTAAAAAATATTTGGTCAAATGATGTGTTTTTTTGTTTGTAGGCTTTAGTTAGATACCAAATGAGACGTACAAACAAAAAAATTGATATTTAATCAAATATTTCTTAAAATTCAAATACGGTCAAACTTGATCAAAATTTGACCTAGCCAATTATGGCCTTGATCCAATCAGGCATGTCCAGCTCACTGCTACCGTTGCCTCTCCGTGTTGTGGCTGTCCAGCAGCGTAACAGCACAACCAAAGCAATCTCATCCGATCACATGTCAACGAGATTTTAATTGCTATTAATATCACAATTTACCAAAGGGCCTGCAGCCTAGTGGTTGCAGTAGCTCGAGTGGCACCTGAGAGATCCTAGATTCGGAAGTGCTCATAGGGATAGATTGTGCGTGTGTGCGTACGTTCATAGGGGTGAGTAGGTGAGAGTCCGGCTTTGTTCATCAAGTGATCGATAGGTGACGTTCCCATCAACAGATCCAGTCTTTCGAAGGTGCTTATAGAGGTAAAGTGTGCGTGCATACGTTCATAAGAGTGAGTGTGTAAGCGTCTCCGTTTGTACTGTGTTCTAAAAAACATCATAATTTATATCAACTTGAGTACTTAAATTATTTAGATATGGATCGAATACTGATTTAATTTGGACTCGGTGAATAATTGAATCTCAACCTTTACAAAAGGATTAGGATACCACTATTTTTTTTAGCAACGATCTGATGATCCCGATCTGATAGAAGCGCGTAACGTAACCGCATGTGCTTCGAACTCCTACGAGACTACGACGATCATCGAGTATAAAAATACACGTGCGGAGTCAATAAAAACACGTTGTATAACTAATTGTTTTAAATTATACGAACATTCAATTGTTGTTATTTTTGTTTATTTAATGTTTTAGTTGATAAAAAATGTGTTGTGAATAATGGTTTTATGTCATTATAATGTATATATTTAACAATAATATTAGTTTTGTTATATAAAATATAAGGTAGTAAATGTTGTTTTTAAGGTTTGTTATAAGATTGGAAAGTACAGATTGTACTTTTAAGATAATTGGTAAGTACCATTGGTACTTATAGGGTTTTTTCAATTATAATTTATATAATTTCAGATGTGGAATATTATTTTACATTTTAAATTTTAAAAATATGAAAATTGGTACTGGGTTCACATCTTTTTGGTATTGGTCCCACTCATTTTTTATGGATTCCATTCATTAGTACTTTCTAATTAGTATTTCTTTTTTTTAAGCCATTGGATCTCACAATAATCTCAATTATTGTAAAATTTGTAATTTGATAAATGTTTTATAATATTCTTTTGGTATATAAAAATATTACTATAGTTTAGATTGATTCATTTAGTGACCTTGTATGTCTCTCACACACGTCTTTATTGAGAAATTTTACTTCGTGCTAGAATAATTCTATAACATATTATTATATTTTATTTTGAATCTTGCTTAGGGCTTGAACATCTGGGCTATAGCATTCCCAATACCTTAGATTCTTGTAAATATTTTTAGCCAAGTGTTTTAGTCATGATTATACAATTAGTAAGATATTTTACATTTATTTTGTGTCAATTTTGTACTAATCCATCTTATTGACATGATCTATGAACCAACCATGCGGAGACAAAAGGCTTTACAATAAATTAAGAAAAAAATTATTATAACATAATAGTTAAGCAAGAGATTCTTGTAAAATATTTTTAACCAAGTGTTTTAGTCATGATTATACAATTAGTAAGATATTTTACATTTATTGTTGTGTCAATTTTGTACTAATCCATCTTATTGACATGATCTATGAACCAACCATGCGGAGACAAAAGGCTTTACAATAAATTAAGAAAAGTTTTATTATAACATACGGCCGGCCAGCTGCGCTAGCCCAGCCTGCTCACCTGTCTAGCCACGGTCGGAACAAACCTAAAAACACATTCTCGATGGCTCACATAAACAAACGACGGCGGCTGGTCTCTCTTTGGAGGGATGGCGGCGGCTATTGGTGATGAGCCAGGCAGCATTGCTCGTTCAGGCTCGTTGGCTCACACACACTCGATGCTCGTCCAGGGTGTGTCAGATCCGGTACCCTTCTCGTTAGATTATTTGTCAACTGATTCGGTGACCAGCTGTTCATGTTGCTACTCATTGGTGACAGATTTCTTGTCGCACAGCAAGATCCGCTTTCCTGAGTTTCTTGATTTCCCTCTCTCCTCCTCTCCATGTGATTTCGCCGCCCTCCACTAACTCGTCTGTCTCTTTACTTTTCTCCCGTTTTTTACTCTCAAGTTCTCGATTTCTTTCTCTCCTCTTTTTATTCCGCATCGTATCTTTACTTTTCTCCCGTTTTTTCTTCTCAAGTTCTTGATTTCTTTCTCTCCTCTTTTTATTCCGCATCGTGTACGAATACGATCTCATGATTCAATGAGTTGTTTTCGTCTATGCTTGGACGAGCAGATTGAATGTATATTAGTATGTTTTTTTAGACTTCGAGCGTCGATTTGGTATATTTTCTATTTGATTCGATATGATATTCAGACCTCACAGATGATTATTGGGCTATTATGGATCCAAATCAGTATATTATTGGGCTTGTATTTGAGTATATGATTTATCTTGCTGTTGGGTTTTTGTGAGGCTATCCGTATCATAACCAATCTCTTCTGTTTTGATGTGGTTGGTATTTCGGTGGGTATATGAAAAATCCGTACGAGTTGCCGGGTACAATTTTTCTGTGTGAAAAAAGTATGCAAAGATGCGGCAGAAACTCGTAAGAGTTTCGCGTAAGAGTTTGTTGCCATCATCTGTACGCCGTTTGATTTCTGAGAAGATTAAAGGATACGGTCTTGATTACCTGTAATCTTTTCTCTTACGTGAGGACTCTTATGGCACGGCAGACGGGTTTCAAAATAAAAGGCTAGATTGAGGTCCTGAGTTGGATCTAACGGTTGAAATATCAGTGGGTAGAAATCGTCTATGTAAAAATTATATTTTTTAAACTCGCTCTTTTATAGCAGAGATACGCCTAGCACATAGCACCTCGAGAGTCGGGCTCCGATCCACCCGCTGACCCGCCGCGTGCACTCTTCCCACGAGAGCGGATTCAGGGATTCGACCACCAATGGCTAGCTGCTTCCCGCGCTCCCTCCCGTCCCGGCCAGCGCGCGTCGAGGACGATCAAGATCTCCGCAAGGGAAGCTATCAATAATGGAGGAGGAGAAGACGGGAATGTTGACGCTGTTGCCCGATGACGTCCTCACGGACGCGCTCGGTCGCCTCCAGCCGCGGAGCCTCGCCGCGTGCAGATGCGTGTGCAGCGCGTGGCGCGCCGTCGTCGACGATCGCCGCCTGCTACGGGCGGACCTCCTCCCCCACTCGCTAGGCGGGATCTTCATCAACTTCCAAAGCCATCGCCTGTCGGAGTTCTTCTCGGCCGCCGGCTCGGAAGGCGCCCCCGTCTCCATCTCCGGCAAGCACGACTACCTCCCGAAGGGCAACCGCCGCTCCTGGGGCTACGTACGCGACCACTGCAACGGCCTTCTGCTGGTCGTCGATGGCTACTACGACGTCCACCACGTGCTTAACCCGGCGACGCGGTGGGTGGCTCTCTTGCCCCGGCGGCCAACTCCGCCACCCTCGCCCGTGGAGATGGACACCTACTACCAAGACGAGTACCTCGTCTACGACCCAGCAACCTCGCCGGACTACGAGGTGGTCTCGGTTACCCGTTTTCGCTGCGGGCCCGAGCGCGAACCGGGAGACTATGACACTTCCGAGGACGCACTATCGTCGTTGGCCGAGATCAAACAGCCTGAGTGGCCACTGTCCGTCTGCATCTTGCCTGTGTTCTCTTCGAGGACTGGACAGTGGGAGGAGAGGTCCTTTGCTCGACAAGGCGAGGCTTTACGGACCATCGATGACATGATGGAGCACGGCGGGTGGCCAGACGACCAACAACACAATGCTGTCTACTGGCAAGGAGTACTTTACATACACTGCCAAACTGATTTTGTTATGAGGTATACATGACATGCATACTACAGTTATAGTATTAGCTCACTGAGCAGCCTATATATATACTCCTATATTATTTATACTCATTTAATTTCTTTGTATTTTGCGTATTGTTTTTCTAATAATGATTTCATTATGCAGAGTATCCTTGTCAAGCGATAAGTACCACGTGATTAAGCCACCGGCCGGTATTGAAATGGAATGTTATCCAATTCCACAAATTTACCTAGGAAAGTCAGCGGAGGGGATGTGTTGTGCATCAATCAAGGAAAGGTGCAGAGTTCGAGTCTGGAGCCTTAACGAATCAGGTCGTGACGTGGCGGAGTGGGTACTGAAGCATGACGTGGACCTTTCTAAGTGGCTGTTGAAGCACGAGCTCGAGTACACGAGGCCGGCGAGTCTGAGTTATTATCGTCCAAACGTTAAGGGGCCATGGAACTTTCAGGACATTAATGACTACTACTACCGTTATAAAAACAATAGTCATCATAAGGACGATGGCGTAAGCATGGACGAACCAACAGAACAGGAGGTTGAGGAATGTTGCTCAGAAGCATCATCAGTGGATGATGAGAAACTTACATGGAGCTCAGACGACGAAGACAGACGATGCTACGATGGGTACATGGATATTCTTGGGTTTCATCCATACAAAGAGATTATCTTCTTGGGTGAATCATTAGCTCGAGGATTGGCCTATCACTGGAATAGCTCCAAGGTTCAAGTCCTAGGCAATATATTTCCAGCACGATATGAAGAAGAATTACCGAATGAACGGTCCATAATTTTCTCTTTTCCATACACACCATGCATGCTGGCTATGGGACAAACCGCAGGCGACAACAGTTGACATATGCTTTCTCGATATCTTGTGTCACAGGTAGCTTACAACCAAATTTAACAACAGAGCTCAGCTTGTGTTCCTTTAATTTTCAATTCATATATACACAAACATCGGTTGCTTTGGGATAATAAGCTGTATGCTGTAAGACCATCCCCAATGGGATGGATAAAGGGGATGGATATAACACTTTTTGGCACTGTTTAACACTGTTTCGCTACTGTAAACAGAGAGGATGGTAGTTGGAATAGTGATAGAAAAGATGGATATACATCCCGCTGGGGATAGCCTAAGCCACACAACCCTTCATTTGGACCTGCCTTTTCTTATATATACTAGTGAAAATGCACATGGATCCCGCATATATGACAATAAATAAAAAGATGACACGTAATTAATTCTTTTAAACTATATGAATATTAAATTCAGTGTTATTTTTGTTTGTTTGATGCTTTATATATTATAAAATTGGTTTGGTGTTACTTTTTCCTAGCCCCAAACAAAAGCCAGAAACAAGGAAGCAGGCTAGGTTGAGCCAACGTTCAGAAAACCCAACAAGACCGGGCCCGATGGAATTGACATCCAAGCTCAAGCCCAAAACTGATCAAATTTTCAGCCCAAAACAAAACCCTAGCCGGAATCAACGTCCATGGCCCATTCAATCCAACCGTCCAAGATCCTCCGTCTCCCCCATCCGACGGCGGCCGCTCCACTCACTCGCATTATAAGAAAAGATAAACATCTCTCCGCTCCTAGGGTTCCCTCCCACCACTCCACCTCCAACCCCTGCACCCGGCGGCGGCGGCGGCGGCGGCGACCGGCGAGCGGCGGCGATGACGACGAGGCTGAAGAAGAACCGGAAGAAGCGCGGTCACGTGTCGGCGGGGCACGGCCGCATCGGCAAGCACCGGAAGCACCCTGGAGGCCGCGGCAACGCCGGAGGCATGCACCACCACCGCATCCTCTTCGACAAGTACCACCCGGGCTACTTCGGCAAGGTCGGCATGCGCTACTTCCACAAGCTCCGCAACAGGTTCTCCTGCCCGTCGGTGAACGTCGAGCGGCTCTGGTCGATGGTGCCCGCCGACAAGGCCGCGGAGGCGGCCGGCGCCGGCAAGGCCCCGCTGGTGGACGTGACGCAGTTTGGCTACTTCAAGGTGCTCGGCAAGGGGATGCTGCCGCCGAACCCCATCGTCGTCAAGGCCAAGCTCATCTCCAAGGTCGCCGAGAAGAAGATCAAGGCCGCCGGCGGCGCCGTATTGCTCACCGCATAGGTTTTTTTCTTTAGTTGGCATCTCGTTTCATCTGTCTGCGCAACGGAAACATCTTGATTTGTCGTGGATCGTGGTTGTGATACAAACAGCGTCTATGAACTTTTGATACCCTGGTTTTGTGCACCTGGTGTTGAATGCAAGGTCACCATTTCTTTAATACTTCTTACATACAATTGGTTGATTTCTCTTGATGCAAGTTGTGCTTGTATAACTGATCTCTGGTATAGTTTGCCGTGCTGCTAGGGGCCGAACCAGCTGCTGTGTCTATGATTCATAGCCGTCCATGCACTTAGAGACGATTAGAGTACTGGACCAACATTGGTTGGTTTATTATTTCTCATATTAGACCAACACCTTAAAGGAGTTTCATACGCCTACCAGTTCCTCGTCGACCACGGGGTCCTTGCCAAATTCAGAAAGTGCATGAACATGGGTGAGTTGGGCACCTGGGACGCAATTGGGAAATGTCTGCATAATCTGAACTTGGCGTCGAATCAAATTCAGTTCCATAGTTGTTTGTGAAATGGGCTCGTATGATTTGACATGAGATTGGTGGTACTTTGCCTCCATACAAACGTCGAATCCTTGTACACGAAGCAAGCCATCTGGCTGGTATGGATATGAACAGCTAGCGCGGGGTAGGGTGGGCAGCGCCTGCTGGTGTGTGGCTGCCTGGGAAATAAACAGCCCATGGAGATCTCAAAGCACTGTTCGATGCCTTGTAGTACGAGGGATTAATTAACAGAGATTAGAGCGAATCAACCCGGCGCACATCATCATACTCTCTGCTGTCAGGGGCGGCAACTCCAGATGCATTCAGGCAGGCCATCCCGCTGCAACTGCAAATCTGCCCGGATCAAGATCATCACAAAAGTCATGACCAGCATGGTTGCAAAAGCAAAGCAGTGAACTGACTTGGACAGTTGGACCAGACCAAACCGGCCGGCTTCATGAAAGGGGCATCGATCGATCTCTGAAACTTTCAGGCCTGATCGCAGCAGATTGCTGCGGCTGCTGTTAGACCGTCTCCAGCGGACTGAGCAAAAAAATGAATTATCACTGTTCCAATTATCTCTCTCAGTCTAGTCTATGTTAGCGTGATTTGTACTATAGACAATTTATTTAGACACTCCACTGAAAACGGTCTTAGTTGGTGCTACATATTCTTCAACAAAACTCGGCAGTTGAGGCTATCCATAATGGGATACCTCATCCCTTTTTCTCAAATTCCACCCCACTCTGTGCATTTTGTCAGCTGCTGTCGCTACAGTGTTTTGAGGAACTCTTTTGAAGAGTCCCGTTGCGGATAACCTGAGAACGAGCTCTAGCTCGGGCGGTCAACTTGCCAGGTGTGCGAGTGGCCGGATCGAACACACGGCCCTAATCGGGACGTAGTCCCCACAAATAAATTTCGCAGATCAAACCTCTCTCCGCGTGTGAGACACGGATAATTTTTTTGAATCATATGTTTTCTCTATGTTTTTAAACATTTCTGTAATTTTTTTTAAATCTGGCGTTCTAGTGGGCTAATGTCATGCCGTGACGCCGTCCAGTCGTCCAGCCACGGCAAAGAGAATCATCAGTCATCCCCATCCGGCCATCCCCGAGACCCCGACTGAGATCCATCCCATCCAGGCAGCCCACCAGGCAAAGCCCAAAACCCAGGCAAAGAGAGACACAGCATCACCGGCGGCGGCGATGGATCCCCTCGCCGTGCTCCGCGACTACGCCGCCCGCAACGAGCTGGACAAGATCATCTTCTCCGGCGACGACATCCTCTTCGGCTCCGACTACACCTTTCCGGCCTCCACCCCCACCGCCTTCGCCTCCAAGCAGTCGGGCCGCCCCTACCCGCTCTCCGCCGCCGTCTTTCTGGCGCAGCACCACGACCTCAAGCACACCGACTTCATCCAGGCCGCGCGCCTTAGCCGCATCCCGCCCGTCTCCCTCCCCGACCGCAAGACCTTCCTCGACTTCCTCCGCTTCGGCCACAGCTCCCTCCCCTCCGCCGACCCGCTCCTCCCGTCCGCCTTCCAGCCGCAGGAGCCCCACCTCCACCCGCCCTCGCCGCCGCCCGACGACCCCGCCGACGCCGCCGAGGCCACCACGGGGGCGCAGATCCGCGCGCTCGAGCGCCCCTTCAAGAGCCGCGACGCGCTCCTCGACGCCCGCGGCCGCGACTTCCTCGCCGTCTTCCAGACCGCGCTGCGCCGCCAGGAGGAGCAGCGCAAGGGCGGAGGCAAGGACGCCGCGCCCTCCTCACGCACCGACTCTGCCGCTGCCAAGCCTAAGGTCCTGGACAGGACGCTGGGCGACGGCGTTGTGCCCATCATCCTCGTGCCCAGTGCCTCCCAGACGCTCATCACGATCTACAACGTTAAGGACTTCCTCGAGGACGGCGTCTTTGTGCCCAGCGAGGAGAAGATGCGGGCGACCAAGGGAGGGAAGCCGGAGAGCGTCACAGTCCAGAAGAAACTGAGCCGTGCTTCAGAGAGAGCAGGAACGGCTGCGGGTGCCATCTCTTTCGAGGTGAGGGACAAGCCAGCTTCGCTCAAGCCGGACGATTGGGGGCGGGTGGTGGCCGTGTTTGTGCTCGGTAAGGAGTGGCAGTTCAAGGACTGGCCCTTCAAGGACCATGTAGAGATCTTCAACAGAGGTGAGGCTCTTGCTTCTTTATTCTTTTTAATACATGGTAGCATCTGCAATCTGTTTGACATTGTCCCGTAGCTTCGTTGCGGTAGATGTTTATGTTTGTATAACTTCATTTGAGGTAGAATGTTTCACCTGCACAGTTGCTTTGGTGTCATTTTATTATATATAGGAGCTTACCTTGTTATCGTAGTTGAGCTAAAAACACTTCACTGTTGGTTTTGAGCAAGAAAATCTGTTTCTTCTACAGTATCTGTTGGCGCTTCATGAAATAAATACTCTCTCCATCCCAAAATGCTTGTTGCCTTTTTTTATTTCAGTGCACGGTAAATCGTTTGCCTTATTCAAAAATATTTATAAATATTCTTTATTTTTTATAGTTACGTTTGTAATATGATTACAAACACAATTGTAAAAAGATAAATAAAATTTGCAAATATTTTTTGAATGAGACGAATGATTTGCTGTGCACTGAAATCAAGGAGGGCGACAAGTATTTTGGGACGGAGGGAGTAGCAACATATACTAGTTGAGCTTTGTTTAGATCCAAAGTCACCGGGTTTCGTGATCGATAGGTACGACCCGGGATGATGGTGAACGTCACCAGGTATTTTTGGAAAGATACTAAGATAGAATGTAACGTTATGAAACTTGGGACACATTTGTATTAAACGATAAAAGCAAAATAAGGACAAATGTGCTGGGTGTGAGGTATACTTTTTCGGGACTCTGGTTTGACACATGGACATGAGCCAGGTATTCTTGGAAAGGTAGATTGGGACACTACGAAATTTGGGACACGTTTATATTAAACAGTAAAAGCAAAATATGGACATTTGGAACACGTCTATATTAAACAGTAAAAACAAAAGGCCACCAGTCACTCACCTTAGCCTTGCTGTAATGCTGTCATCTCCATGAGCAGCAAGGCACACCTGTGGCTGCAGCCTGCCGCCTCTTTGTCATCCCCACAAATAGCAGGGGCATCATCTGCCTCTCTCTAGCAACAAAGCATCCCCATGTTCCAATGCACGAATCCTCAGCACAATGTCTTCTTTTTTTTCCTTCCATAGTTCCATGCTATCCATAGCACATCGACAATCAGTGGAGTGCAGGACCTTTTGGACACATGGCCTAGCTCCATCAAGCACACAGAAATTGCGGTGTTTCCAGATCTCCCGATCAACTAGAATAACTAGGAAGTTTAGACCCTTCCTCAACTCCTTAGGAACACCCTTGAGGCCTTGACAGCCTAACACCACCATCTGGAGAAGTGAGAAGTCCTTGTTTGAGGAGCAAGAGCAAGCAGACCCTGCCTGTTCAGAACAATTGTCCTGACTTGCCGCGCAAACACACAGGGGACATGAGTGTGTTGGATGGTTTCCTCAGCCTGATCACAAAGAGGGCAAGCAGCAGGATGAGTCAGCCCTGTCCTAGCTAACCTGTCAGCTGTCCAGCGCCGATTTTTTACTGCCAACCAGATGAAGAATTTACATCGCAAGATGCCCAAGTCTTCCAAATACTTTTCCTGGGGTGAATTTAATTGTACAAGTGAATAAGGCAGCATATGCAGACTTGCTGGTGTAAGTACCAGGGCGAGTGAGGTGCCACCTGTGCTGATCAGAAATGCCCTGCTGCAATTCCAAGCCATCCACTAGATTTCATAGCTGCAGATACTCAACTAACACCTGAACTGTCAAAGCACATCTGATATTGGCAACTCAATTTTGGTTAATGAAGCCTTATGCCACTGTTCTTTGTTTCTTGGCCCTTCTAGGAATCAGCTTGATCAAGTTAGTAGGCCATTCAGCAATTGTTTTCCTTTGCAGCCAGTGGTCAGTCTAGAATTAAGTTGATTCTCCATTACCAACTAAGAAATGACAGCAATATAAGAAAGTACAGGGCACAAAAGTGAAATGGTGTCCAACTCTTCCTCCCCATCCCCACACTGAATAGGAGTGATTGAACTCTTGGCCATACTGATCTTAAGTCCTGTGATATGGCTGAAAATGTCGAGTTGAACAACCACTGTGAGATCTTCCCTTAAAAGCTGAGGGAACAACACCACATTATCAGCATAGAAGTCAAGATGGTGCTTAGCCTACTGAATGGTGATTGGTTGTAAGATTTGCTACCGGGTTGCATAATTTATGATAGTTCAAGACCCCCATCACCAAAATAAATAACATGGTGAGGGGACAAATGATATCCTCCATTTTTTCTTTTGGTAACAACTACTAGACATTACCAACCACCCTTCTCCTGAAGCAGTCTATCTTTTTAGTGATGAAGAAATGCTTTAAAAACTGTAAGTTCAGATAAAAATTTTCTGTTCTATACTTCCAATTACTGTTAATAAGTATATTTACTTGATAATCATTGTGCTGATATGTACCATCATTTTTTATATTATTGTATTATTGTATTTCAAGAAGACATGATTAACTTGATAACAAAATGCTGTGTTGAGTGCAAAGAAGATAATATTAGATTGTTCTTAATTCTTATTCTCATGCAGCTTGATGTAGAATATTGTTTGTGTGGCCTAACTTCTTGAAACTTTCCCCAGTTATTGGTTTCTATGTGCGCTTCGAAGATGATAGTGTGGAGGCTGCCAAGGTGGTGAAACAGTGGAATGTGAAAATCATATCTGTAAGTCTGGGATAAAGGTTGGAAATTTCTTGGTTACAGCCAGTTTCAATGCTGCAGTTCTTACATCTTGATGGCTGTGTTATGGTGCAGATAAGCAAAAATAAAAGGCATCAAGACAGAACAGCTGCTCTTGAAGTATGGGAGCGCCTGGAGGAGTTTATGCGGGGGCGCACATAATTGAAGTATTGAACTAATATGTGTACTATAAATTCCTGATCATGTAAGCCTTCTTATTTCACTTTTGCTGAAAAGAAGATCTCGAGTTCTTGACTTCTTGTTAATACAATTTGCCCTGTTTGGATGTTATGGTTTTGGGAAACTGGAAACCATGGTATTAGAAAACTGTAGTTTTAGAACCAAGAGATGCACAGCAACATGGTTTAGAAAAAAGAGGTATAGAGTGGAGTTTCTAAAACTCCAAAAAGACTTTAGTTTTGGCAATACAATGGTTTTTAAGACTACAATTTTTGTTCCATCCAAACACCTCATTAAGTGTTAACAGGATCGGATACCATGTTCATAAGATTAAAAGTGTCTACTCAGTGACGTAACTGCATAAGAATACTCCCTCAATTCCAAATTGTAAGGGAGTTCTAGCCCTTATTTTTTTCCGTCCATGTTCATATGAATGGTGATGAATCTAGATACATATACAAACACATACATAGACAATTGAATGAATCTATTTAAAGCCTAAAACCCCTTACAATTTGGAATGGAGGGAGTAAATTTGTATTCACTAACATATTATTGCAGGGCAGTAGTCTGCTCCTATGGAATTATCAATTATTTTTGGTTACATAGACATGGGTTACCTTTAGCTATGTGCATTTTACTGTTGCTACAGATTTGACGAGCTAGTTCTGAACTTTCTTGTGGATCCTATTCCATCTGTGGAGTGTTATAATGTGGCATAGATAAGTAAAATAGGGCTTGGTAAATGTTATGGAGTTAATTTGATTGATTTTGGGCCCCGTCTGGCTTGTTTGGACAGCAGCGGCTCATGGACATAAGTGCCAATGTACTATTTTAGCAGCAATGAATGAGGATTTGCTTTTTTATTCAACTTGTTCTTGAAACTTGAAGTTATTTATTTTTGTGTAAGTTAAAGAATTCCTATATTCTGAAATCGTATTTGTTCCATAATATTTCTGATAAATCTCATGAAGCATTTTCATGGTCTCATACTTCTCAGTGACATTCACATGTCAATCTCATTTTCAGTGACTGTTACACCCAACTGTTATGATGAGCTGGAGTCAGACTTTATGCCTGTTGAATTAATGATATCCCTAAAAGGGAAAAGATAAAAACGTACCATTCTCCTGATTCAACCTCGTCTTTCTCAGTGACAGTAGACCACAGAGCAGGATGGCTGGAAGCAAAACCCATGATTCTATGAAGGAGCGCAACCTCTGTACTCTAGGGCTAGGCTACCTTGTTTTTTGTTTATTTGGAACATTGTACTGCAGAGTTCAGACTGGTAACTTATTGTCTAGTCAAGTAAATGAGATACTACTGCAAGTTGCGCCTGATTCTTGAAGGAATTATCTCTCTCTCTCTCTCTCTCTTTTTTTTTTTTTTGCATCTCTATCTTGTAGTGTTGCTGGGGAGAGAATGTTTTGTATCCTGCTATCGTATGAGAAGGTTTATTTTTTCCCTTTTTCTTTTTGTAAAAAAAAAACCGTCTCAATACGATCTAAGTAAGCAATGCCTGATGCAAGAACCATGGATCTTCCATGATCTGATTTCCGGGGAATCTCTGCTTTGCTATTGTGGATTGTGTAGAATACTAAGCGTTTCTTTATTGTAGCTACAGAAAGGGCAGAGTGCATCAGTTCCAACTTATACTGTATCACAGGTTACATGATGAGTGTGCATTTGCTGTTGCTATAGCCTAGCAGTTTACAGTTACACATAGATGGTTGCAACCGAAGCAAGAAACACGCCGACGAGTACAGTGCCTGCAGCCATGCCTCTGGAGCTCGTCGCACCCGCTGCATGCAGTAGCTGCGGGAGCTTCGTTTCAGCCGCCGCTGGCTCCGCTGCAGTGGCAGAAGGATCCTCAGCCGGTGCCGGCGGTGCTCCTGACGCGTCTGGATCAGCAGCCGGCGTGGTGGCTGCCGGAGGAGGCGCATCGCCCGCCACCGGTGGCGTGGAGGCTGCCGGCGCAGAGCTCTCGCCAGCCGCATCTGCAGCATCACAAGAATGTCAAGCACTCAAGCTGGTGGACTGTAGCAGGACCGACCTGTGTGTGTGGGGGAGAGAATAGAGAAATCATCAAGCATATATATGTACCGTGGTCGCAGGGGTTGGGCAGGTCGCAGACGTTGGGGATCTGGCCGAGGATGAGGCCGACGGGGCTGGGCGCGAGCTTGGAGGCGGCGCAGAGGCACGGCGCCTGGGCCTGGAGGAAGGTCCGGAGCTGGGAGCAGCAGGAGGTGAGCGAGGCAGAGCCGACGCCGAAGACGTAGCCGATGCAGGGGGACAGGCTGAGCGGCGCGGGCGGGCAGCTGGGCAGGGTCGGGAACGGGAACGCCGGCGCCGCCATCTGCTGCGCCGAGGACAGTGTCGCCGACGCCGCCGCGACGACGGCCACAAGGGCCAGAGTCACCTCGAGGTCGAGGAGCCGCGGCCGAGCCATATGGCTGGTTGGTCGGCGACGCGCGGTGGACTCCTCAGGCGGTCGCATACACGTAGAGGAGCAAGAGCAGGCGGCGGCGGTGGTTTATACCGCGGGCAGTTGGGAAGAAATGGGGGTGGTACCGGTACGTGGGGAAAAGCTTTGTCAGTGTAATTGTGTGCCTGCCTCACCAGGTGGATGAGCCGGTCTATCTAACTCGCTTTGGTGTGTGGGTTTTTGTGGATTTGGATGTGGCGAATGCGACCGCTGTGTTCTTGCCGAGGCTTTTATCGGTGAACTGATCGGAGAATATATGTCTCTGTCCGCCTCTCCATGACTCCATGAGATGCATTCCAGTATTTGGTTGTGTGTCCGTTGACGCTGATCAGTCGGGTTGGTGATCAGCTCGGTTGCTTTTGTGTGCTGCCGATGGTGTCCACTGGCCCTGTTACTTTGCTACTGGAAGATGGCGGTGTTAGTCGAAAGCTGGACTTGATGCACATTGCTGGCTTAGCTTCTTTCGGTTCATCATGCATTACCTGATTTTCAGGGTAAGTGATGAACTCATTCATAAACTGAAACTGCTAGCTGAATAGTAGGTTGGTGGTGTCGCCGGTGTGAGTCGCGTGTAGGTCCAAGCCAATTCTTGTGAAGCACAAACGCGACACTCATGATCAGTACATGTAACTAATTAACTGAGCATTACAACTAGAAGGGCTATTTGCTCGCTCGAAGAGAAATAAATTCACGTCACGTGTAATGATGGTTAACACAACTGTTACAACGGAGAATCCACCGCGTGGTCAGTCGGCCTACTGCTCGCCGGCGCGGCGTGCACGCGCACCAAATTAAAGAAAAAACTGATATGCCCCGCTGACCGCAGGTGTCTAAAAACCTCGCTGCCGAGCCGGCCGGTGGATGCCTCTGGCGGCGGCGACGTCCCCTGCCTGCCGGCCTGTACTGTGTGCCGTGCGGTGGCCAAGACCAAGAGAAGCAGCACATTATCACGGCCGGGTGTCCCAAATTTCGATCTTGTTTGTTGTTTCTCTGTTGCTTTCGCTGCTGGCCTGCCGCTGGGTATGGAAATGTTCCTCGACTTTATATTTAGCCGGTGCCGGTCCGGGCCTGTATGTTATAACAAAACTCTTGAATTACATACGCATCTGTGATGCTGAGTTGTGTTTTCGTTTAGTCTCATCTCCTGAGACGTTGGATTAATTACAGACCACGCGGCCAAATTGCCGAGGAGCTTAGATTAGATGCTACACCAATCCATGTTTTGAAGTAATTCATTAGATTCACGTTTACTTTATAGAAGTGTTGTGTTTATTTCTTTTTTAATACACACAAGAGCTGCGTGTCTTTGTATTATGATAGAATTGAATGATCATAAGATGGTTCAAACAACACGCGACGTGACAAGGAGTCAGGAACACAGGGCACATGCCAAACTTGGCCAACATAAAAAAAACTTCACGACTAGACAACGTCGCTAAACTCTAACCTCTGTTACTTAAGAAATGAACAACGAAAGGATGGCTTAACCAATTAGACGATTACAGCCGCAGTGCCTCCGATCCCATGACGTCACATTGAGCTTGGCAAAGGATCAAGCTCGCCAAAGGCCTGAATGTGTTTAGGTCTCTGTTAGATGCAATGGTAATCTTTCAAAGCGTCTGGGGCCGGCAGTTTGACGTCGTCAGCTAGGCCAAACTGCTGCATGACAAGAATCTCACCGCGCTTTGAGACAGAAACCCGAGCGAGCTTCTGGACGGTAATCCCTCTTACTTTGTAAAGGTAGACCACCTCATCCACTATTATGCATGCTGGCGATGGCGCGAGGGACTGTGGTGTCAAGAAGTACAGTCGTCGGTACAAAATAGAGTTGAGGAAGTGCTCATTGTTCATCGCAGGAGCATTCATAAAAACTACAATCATCGAGATATACAGTGCATTGTATCCATTGACAGTTAATAGCACCGGTCACGCTAGCTATTAAAATTCAGAAAATCCGACAGATGCCAAATTCATGCGCACGCACATCTGGCGTGCTCACGGTAACATATCTCTATTATTTATTTATTTTGTTGGGTTTGTTTTATCATTGTATAAAGTTTGAGTATGATTTATTTTCTTCTATGTTTACATAAATTTTTAGGTAAGATGAATAATTAAATTTTAAAAAAATCAATCACAATCTATATTTAAATACGGAAAGGGTACAACAAATCCATCGCCATGGAGGGACACGATTCACAACAATCCTAGAAGCAAATAATCGGACCAGAGAGTTCAGAGAAGGCAAACGACGAGCAACGACGTCAACAGAGCGGCAGCAGAGATGCCGCGGGAGCCCATGGCAGCTGCAGCCGAGCCAAGCATGCCTGGAACCGACTTCACTCCAACACCACCGGCCGGCGCCGTCGGGTCCAAACCTGCCGTCCCGGACTCCGGCGCCGCTGCAGCGGTCGTGCCGCTGCCGCCTGGCGCCGGCGTCGTCGTCGGATCAGCCGGAGCAGCGCTCGATGCCCCTGATGGGCCGCAGGCGTTGGCGGGCAGGTCGCACGAGCTGGGCAGCAGCTGGCCGATCGCCGAGGCCCCGAGCCCGAGCTGGGCCGGCGCCGACGCCATCGCGGCGCAGAGGCAGGGCGCCTGCGACTGGAACATGGCGCGCATCTGGGCGCAGCACTCCGTGGGCGGCGACGAGGAGTTGCCGATGAGGTAGGCCAGGCATGGAAATAGCGTGGCCTGCGCCAGCGGGCATGCTGGCACGCTGGGCACGGCGGGCGCCGTGGTCGGCTGCGGCAGTGGCAGTGGCTGCGGCTGCGCAGTGGTGGAGGCCGCGCACATCAAGGCCGCCACGGCGAGGGCGAGGCACAGCCTGGTGAACGACGATGGGAAGATGACGACGCACCGCCGAGTCATCGTCGTCGGAGGTACGTACGTACGACGTGGTGGAGTGCCCCTGAACGTGTGATTGTTGTATTCACTGGGTGGGCGGGAGACTTGGAGTTGCGAAATCGTGGTGCATGTGCCGTGGCTATATATATATCTTGTGATCGATGGAAATCAGTTTTGTTCGAGGAGAAATATAGGTGGAAGTGGAAAGCTGCCTTGTGGCCCGGTAGATGCACTGCCATATCTACTTCAAGCTACATTTGATGGGTTGGAGTAGCAGCTTTCACTTTTCGCCGTACTTAAACGCTGCTTTCTCTACCGACTTTGGCCGTTTTGTTGAGAATTCTGAGATAGGATAGGCCATCTATCAGCCAAAGGGGGGAACAGTGACACTGTCCAATGCTCCCTTAATTTTTGTGTGGTCTTTTAATTCAAAAATAAATATTTAAACACGGAGATAGCACTCATTCGTATTTAAATATAAGTCGCGGTTGATTTTTTTTGCAAAACTTCAATCGTTCGGTTTATTTACAAAATTTATAATTTGTTATTTATTTAATAGTGATTTGTTTTATTATCTATTACCTCAAAAAAATTTGTTGAATCTAGATTTAATATGTACATGTGCGAGCTATAGACGAGGATGGAAAAGGTGGGTTTGGCGTGGGGAAAGAGCACAGAGGAGGGAGGGGAGGGGTTGTCGCCTGTGGGTGGATCAAAAGTGACAAAATGACCTCTCAATATAAATGCTAAGGTTGTTTCTAATATAGACAACATACTAATTGATATATATCACATAAATATTTTAATGATGTGCTAAAAAAGTTAAGTAGGAAGATGAGAAAACTATATATATCTATATACACTATAAAAGAGCGAGTTTTCACAATAACATTTTTCACCCAACAAAAACATTTGTACCCCTCACATTAGCACCACTGGTCAGGTTGGAAAGGGTTGATAACTGATAGAAGGAACATGTTTTCAACATTTGGTCCTTTATTTTCTCACCTCATTTTGTCCTCGTACCCACACGTAATTTCCTTGCTTTGAAATGAATGGAAAAGAAGGACATCAAGTTGAGTCTCCTTTCTTTCAATTCTTTATTTTCTTTACTTTTCTTCCTCCCTTGATGGCTGGCCGGTTAGTCCATTCCTGTTTTTTTGGCGTTTTGAATTTACCACATACATGTAGCAGATACTTCTATGCTAGTATTAAAAAAAATACAACTTTGACATGAATAGATAATAAAACTTGAACCACCTAAATGGCCCACAATTTATACTGTCGTATATATCTAACATTTAATATTTTGTGAGAACTAAGAAACAACAACAAAGTCTTTTAATCCCAAGCAAGTTAGGATAGACTAGAGTTGAAACCCAAACCAAACCGCTAGAAAGAAGGATTTAAAAATAAAAACTTTTGAAGATAAAAGCTTTAACAAGAAACAAGGGTTTCAAAAGTTTTTTTTTTTTTTTTTTTTTGCATGAAGTACAAGGAAGAGCCTAATCAAGGCTCAGACACATGTATAGTTGCTTTCCAAGCAGCTCTATCCAAGGCTATCTCTCTCCTTATATTCTAATTTTTTAAATCCCTCTTAACTGCCTCTGCCCACGTAACATAATAGTTTTGGATATTACGACATCATACAATGCATTGGGAATAGACTAAGCGACATGTTTTGCGCCAAAGAGCGTACGTCAATTTCTTCATCCGAATTGTTCAACATATTATATTAAAACATATGTATGGAAAAATTGTTGCGGCAAACCTTTTTCTACTCCTTCGTACTAATTTATAGGTCGTTTGATTTTTTGGTATATGGTCAAACCGGCTCGTTTTATTTATATTTTTGAAAATGTAAAAAGATCTAATTCATAGTTAGAGTCTATTATATATTAAACTAAACCATAATAAAAAATGATTGTGAAATTTTTTGAATAAAACGAGTTGGTTTGATTGGATGAAAAAGAATCAAACGACCTGCAGTTGAGACGGATGCGGTACTAAACTGCCTCTACAGTATCTCTTGCGAGGCGAATAACAACACTGATGAAGGTAGAAACGAGATCTTAGTAAAGATGAAAATAGCAATGGCCTTTGCCTTGTCAGGGACGTCCAAATTCAATGTACCTAAAGCGTCCGTCAGGGACGCCTCGTCCAGTCCCAGGAACACGACGAGACTGCAGAGGCGGCCACACCCTGGCGTGCACCGAGCCGGAGCCCGGCGGATAAGCACGCCGGCGACGGCGAGACGTGGCGACCCGCTGCCTCCTGCCACGCAGTCTCCCTCCACGTAGCCGTGCCCCCTCGCCACGTACCAAGCCTCACCGCTCGTATAAATAAGCGCCAGCTCCGCCTCTGCATGCCAACCCAAGCACACCGAAGCACACGACAGCACGAAGAGCACACTGCCACAATGGCCACGGCCAGAGTCGTTCTCCTCCTCGCCGCCCTCCTCTTCGCCGCCGGCGCAGTCGCCGCCTCTTCCTGGGACGACGACGACGGCAGGGGCCGCGAGTCCTGGCGCTGCGCCAGGCGGTGCGACGACCGCCGCTCGTCGCAGGAGCGCCACCGTTGCCTGCAGGAGTGCAGGGAGCAGCAGCAGGAGCGGGGCAGGCGCGAGCACGACCGCCGCGGCGAGGGGTCGGGAGATGAGCGCGAGCAGGAGCAGGAGCAGGAGCGCAGCAGCCGGCGTCCCTACGTGTTCGACCGCCGCAGCTTCCGCCGCGTCGTCAAGAGCGAGCAGGGGTCCGTGAGGGCGCTCCGGCCGTTCCACGAGGCGTCCAAGCTCCTCCGCGGCATCCGGGAGTACCGCGTCGCCGTCCTGGAGGCGAACCCGAGGTCCTTCATCGTGCCCAGCCACACCGACGCGCACTGCATCTGCTACGTGGCGCAAGGTACGCGCGTGTGCTGTGTGGCCGACCGAGTACGCCGTTGCTCGTTGTGAATTGAAACAAAGTGAACCATGCGGTTGTTGCTTAGGCGAGGGAGTGGTGACGACGATCGAGAACGGCGAGAGGCAGTCGTATGCCATCAGGGAGGGCCACATCTTCGTGGCGCCGGCCGGGGCGGTCACCTACCTGGCCAACACCGACGGCCGGAGGAAGCTGGTCATCGCCAAGATCCTGCACACCATCTCCGTGCCCGGCAAGTTCCAGGTAGGAGTAGGACCTATAAACAAGTGCCGGTTACTGGTAGTGGTAGCACAAGCTCCTCTGATTGGCTGACTAGAACACAACGCTGATCGATCGAATTGGCTGGCAGTTCTTCTTCGGCCCCGGCGGGAGGAACCCGGAATCGATCCTGTCGAGCTTCAGCAAGAGCGTCCAGAGAGCTGCTTACAAGGTATACATACAGAGTAAATGTGTGTTCAAGTGTCGTCGCGTGTGCACTGAAGGTATTCCTATCGATCCGTGCTCACTTCGCGCTGCATGCCATTGCCATTCTGCAGACCTCGAGTGACCGGCTGGAGAGGCTGTTCGGGAGGCAGGACAAGGGCGTCATCGTGCGCGCCTCCGAGGAGCAGGTCCGCGAGCTGCGGCGCCAGGCCTCGGAGGGCGGCCACGGCCCGCACTGGCCCCTGCCGCCCTTCGGCGACTCGCACGGCCCCTACAACCTCCTGGACCAGCGCCCCAGGATCGCCAACCGCCACGGCCAGCTCTACGAGGCCGACGCCCGCAGCTTCCACGACCTCGCCGACCACGACATCCGCGTCTCCTTCGCCAACATCACCGCGGTACGTTATCGTACTGCCTGTGCACAATGGCGTACTGCTGGTATTGATTCACTGTTGGTGCGTGCATGACAGGGGTCCATGAGCGCGCCGTTCTACAACACCCGCTCCATCAAGATCGCCTACGTGCTGGACGGGTCGGGCTACGCCGAGATCGTGTGCCCGCACCTGACGACGCACGGCGGCGAGAGCGAGCGCGAGCGCGGCAAGGAGGAGCGCAGCCGGCGGAGCGAGGAAGAATCTGAGGAGGAGGAAGAGGAGGCCGCCGGGCAGGGGTACCGCACCGTCCGGGCGCGGCTGTCGCGCGGCACGGCGTTCGTGGTGCCCGTGGGGCACCCGGTGGTGGAGGTGGCGTCCCGGGACAGCAACCTCCAGATCGTGTGCTTCGAGGTCCGCGCCGACAAGAACGAGAAGGTGTTCCTCGCCGGCGCCAACAACGTGCTCAAGAAGCTGGACCGGGCGGCCAAGGAGCTGGCCTTCGCGGCCAGGAGCGCCAAGGAGGTGGACGAGGTGCTGGACGCGCAGCGCGACCAGGGCTTCCTTGCTGGCCCCGAGGAGAGGGAGAGGGAGCAGGAGGAGGAACGCGAGGGGCGCCGAGGCCGGGAGGAGCGGGAGGAGCAGGAGGAGGAGGAACGCGAGGGGCGCCACGGCGGCGGCCGCGGCCGCCGCGAGGTGGTGGCGAAGACGCTCCTGAGGATGGCGACCGGCGGGATGTGAGGACGACGCCGCCGCTGACCGACGGCCGAGGAAGCAACAACGAGTGTAGCGCCATGACAATGAGGGAGCCTGAGTGGAGACGTTCGACGTGTAATGTACATATCTCTGCGTGTACCTATGTAAGCGTCAGGCAGTGCAATAAGTGTGGCTCCGGATGTACAATACTGTTTGTATGCTACCGAGGCAAGGTCATAAATAAAAAATAAATAACTAGTGTTACAGCCTCTTTCCTTGCGGCGTTAAACATATATAGTAGTCCATGCGTGTTGAGATACATCTTCTTGAAGTAAAACAGGAGCAAAGCTTCTCCTTCCACAGGTCCACCTAAATAACATTGTAAATTCAACTAAATAACATTGATAGAATTCGGCTATTATTTGAATCCAACTAAATAACAGCAGCTCAAGCCGTATATTAAAAACATTGTAAATTCGGCTATGTTTAGTTAAACCTCAGATAGAGACATGGATAGATTTATTTTAAACAGATAAAATACTGTAGGCTTAAACCTGCAGTTCTTATTGTAAGCTTAACTTTTTTATTGAAAGCTTTTCAAGCGTTGTGATTCGCCCCTTTCCCATTTTTCTTTGTGAAGGTGCCCCTTTCCCATTTAGAACAATGACGCACCGATTCTCTACACAGGTCTTCGACAACGGGTGTGGCTGCCTTTAGACAAAAGATGAGTGAACTCTACATTTTTCACAGGAAGCCTCGCAAAATGATATTCAAATCCATTGCATAACACAAGCATAGCCAAGTCGTCAAGAAAATGTGACACCGAGTACATCTAAGCCGACTCAACTAGGATCTATACACAATTTATTCGGATTGCACTCATTTACGTCGGGTGGCCTTGGGTTTTCTTCTCTTTTTTTCCCTTGTATTTGAAGGCGCAGTGCGAAAGCAAGCTATGTGCTTCCGGTTATCCTTTCAATAGGGGAAAAGCGATCTCTTCATCTCCCGGCTCCTTGGCAATAGGATTCAGGAATTTCCTTCAGCTGGCTTCGTTTTCACCAAAGTCGTCAACTTCAATCTTCAAAAGAAATTAACCAAAGTTCTGATATCACACCAACAAAAGCAAGCTACAATAACCCAAAAATTATTCGGTTGACTTGTTCATGCATATAACTAATATTTCAGATAGCGTACTAAGTACCTGAGTGGTTTTCTTGGAGGAATTGCTGTCGATGCAGGAGCAGCACCAGTGAATGGTGCAGCAAGCTCAAGTGGCTTTTGTTGGCACCAAAACAGAAAGGACCAATAGACAATTAATTAAAAAATACAGAAAATAATGGTAGAAAATATAAAATGAAAATTTATATTTGCAGAAATGAGTTAACTGCAATAATTCCTCGAACTTGTTGTCTTGTGTTGATTGATTTGGGTCCATGAAATAGTAACTAGACATTTGGTCCACAAACTATGAAGCTCGCGATGAAGTTCGGAAGGTGGTATTATTATCTATCTACTAGCATAACATACATGTTAATTTAGGTGTGATCATGTGGACCATGTGGTTAGCCCTCCCTTTACACTGTGTCCATCACACATTCACCACCTCACTTGTAGAGGGAAATTGGGCTTGCTTTTCCAATTGGATGCTAGACCACTACCAGCTTTAGTTGATTTCCACACATTGCTGCTGTGGCTGCCACTGACACAGTTGAAACCGCTGCTGCTAGCACATAATGGCCAATCCGGGGAAGGAAAGTGTTGATTCAACTGGTGGTGGCTGGTGGCCTTAGGTAGGCAGTGTCAATAGAAAATATTTTGGCGGTGCTAATGTATCGCTCGCTTAGAACATGTAAAGGAAGATCTACAACAATGCGGAGAGGGAAGAGTTGGGACGTCGTGGTGCTGTAAGATTCAAAAGAAAGAGACCAGACGAGCAACATGACCAACAGACAGGATAGGGATTGATGGTATCATCTCTAGATAAGAGCGGAAAGAGCCAAAGAGGGAAGCAGGCAAACAGGCAATTGTTCTGCCTGATTCGCTGCATTACCAAGATTGCCTCATATCACGTTACTCAGCTCGACTGAACAACTCCCCAGCTTCCATCATCTAGGGGGGAATGACGAATAAGCTGGAGATGACTACATGGTCTGGGTGGTTCAAGTACTCAATGGCAGAAGAGCGATGGGTGCTTAGGCAACTAAGCAGCAGCTGCTTGGACATGGAAGATGACACTAGTAAATTCTAGAGCTAGAGGCAGTGTATGTGTTTGTTAAACGGACATTTAGCCCATTTGAACATCATGGTGGCCAACCATATCCATTTAATCACCTATTTATCCCGTTTAAACAGTTGTTTGGCCTGAATAAATGGGTTAACAGTAGGTGACCAATATTTGGTAGACACTGTGGGGCAAATTGCTTCTGTACAATATTTGTGCCTACAGCCTTTGGTGCCCCATCAACACCTCCTACTGATGGATGACATATCAGCAACTTAAAGATCCCATCTGGATCTTCCTTATCTGGTTTCATAAATTTGAGGACATTAACTGTGCAGGGACCTATTGTGCAAGGTTGTGGAAGAGGGTACCAGAGGACTAGATGGAATATGGCATCGCTTTGCTGTTTTGGTAATAGTAAATATAAATGGGAACAACCTAGTTCAACTAGATGGAAGCAAAGACGACCATAAAATGCAACATGTGTGAAACCATTTAAATAGAAAATACTTCATATGAACTGAGATCAGACAAACATGTCTAAAGGAGATATAATACTGGAACCTACTTCAGTTACTTAAACACAGTCTATGTACAAAATGATCACAGTACAAAAGTGTAAGGTAATGCTTAAATATGCCTTAGGTCCTAGCTTTCTTTTTCTATTTGCCTTTCTAGCCTCGACACATTGGAATACCGTAAACACAGTGATGACAGAACTGTTAGAAATTAGATAACTACTTCAAAAAAAAAGTACCTGCTGCAACTATGCACCAACAAAATGTTCTTTAAGACTGTAGGCACATTGCACATAATTCAGAAATGAAATCAGGGTAAACAGGTTTGGTTCACATTTTATTGATAGACACTATTTCGCACTGACAAATTTGGGTATCCTAAACTAAAAATAACTAGAGAAAAATGCAAGATCACAACTCATAGGGAAGGACAGAGAAAAATCAGGTATAGTTGTCAAGCTCATAATTGCATCCTAAACAATTTTGAAAATATACAGCTAAAAGACTATTCATGAACAAGAAATCATACATTCATACCTCAAGCGTTTCATTGGCTTTGCGTTTCAGATTATTAGAATCCTGAGGCCTCAAAGTGCATGTTTGTTCCAAGTTATTTTCAGAACAGACATCCAAAGATGGCCTCTGATCACTATTCACATCTTCCTGATTAGCTTTAGCTTGATCGTGGGACATCAGCTCATCAAGTTCATCAGGTGCAGCTAGAATAGCTGTTGATAAATTCAGCGAGTTGTTTGCAGCACTGCCTCCACATTCTCTTTGTGAACCGATAAGAGAGGAACCCAACCCATATGATTGCCGGCCATTGTTTGAATTAGGCAGTAAACTATTAGATTGCTTGGTCACATGGGGCACAGCATTCTGAACAGGAGCAAATGTACTTTCCTGATAGTGTTCTGAATGTTCACGCTCAATAGATTCTGCATGAAAATTAGCATGTCCATTCAAAACTACTTTGTTGGGTAAACTAGAGTCCAAAGCAGAAGTGCTTCCTGGCAACTGAAATCCACCAGAATAATCTGTTTCTGGTTGTTTCATATAGCTGCCTTTATTTACAGGTGGAGCATCACTACAATTGACAGAGCTCAATAGATTTCCCACCTTACCATCAGCTGAAACACTACATGTTGGAACAGTACGACTGTTCTTGTGTGCTATTCTAGAAGAACGAGGACGCACTCCATTAGGAAAAACAAATAAAGGGATTTCTTTTCTTTTTACATGGGACACTTCAATATCCATTCCTTCTTTCCAGTGTTGATACGCACAAATAGTGCTCTTAAACTCACTTACGATTCCTCTGATGTCGAATTGCTCAGCTTCTTGAGCTTGAGATGTTTGTTTTCTCCAAAGACCCATGAAGTAAAAGCAATGTAGTGGCCTGGATTTGTCTGAGAAATCCCTGGGATATGGGTGTGCAAAGATCATCTCGTGCGAATATCGCTCAATCTGCATCAGCAGCAAAAGGAGTGTATTAGGATATACTGCACATTAGTGAAAAGATTGAAATGTATCTAGTATTCACCTTTAATACAAGTGTACGAAGACGAGATTCCACCCAACCTTTCCAATTCCGGAGTTCATCTTCATTTCTCGCTGTGATATTAACTTCTAGATAATTTTTATATGATTCAAAAAATGGGTATGGCTCACACAACGCATTCCAGTCTGCTCTTCCTTCATCTATGGCCTACAATTAGTTGTGAAGTAAGTTTCATGATGAGTACAGCACAGGCCAATAACAGGACGTTCATTGATACAGTTATATGACAACTTCCCCCATTATATGCTCTATGAAACACTGACTGTGTATGTATGGGAAAAGGGTTCCATACTTCCATCACCAATTACTTTGGGAGGGGGGGGGGGGGGGTAATTACAAACACAAATGGGAGATTAGGAAGAGTCAGGCAAGCTGATCTAGACAAAAAGTGATAAATTCTGTCCACTACCAAATATTGAGGTATCTAAACTGTATAGTACTGAAGATATGGATGATGAATGTAAGAACTAAAAAGTCCTGCAAACGTTGAGGTTGACAATTATTAGAAAAGTCCTGCATACTGTCTGATAGAATAAAGTTAGCAAACGTTACAATAGAATATAATAACATAAATAAACTTTATGAGCAATATGCAGCAGATGAGATCAAATCAAGATTAAAAAAATAATATCTTAGACTATCTGACTATCATTTAACCTAATGTTTGCACTGAGTTCTCACATATATAACTATAAAAAAACTCAAATAGTCATAGAATAACCTAAATTTCAGCTATTTTTTCCTATTCTTGTTTTGGGATTGAAATAAAAACAAACAAAATCTGAAAGAATATGTACCTGGCAAATCTCAAAAGCTCGTGTGAATTCTTGTATCATCACATGCCTAGTACTAATAGACACATTATAGCTGGAATTCATGCAAGGGTAAGCAGGTGTAATAATAGGCATTTGATGGCCCCTGTCTCTGTAATTTCTTCTTGGATCCCACACAGGGAGACCAAGATAACCCTCCTCGATATGGCAAAGCATAACAGGATTAGGCCACTTCCACTTGCTGTAGACTCGGAAAAACCGAGATATCAACATGCTAGGTGATGCATTTGGGTACAGTTGACAAATTCGACCAACTAGAATTGCCCAGTTTATACCACCTAGAAATCCCATAACCTGGACAGGATCAAAGAGCCTTTTGTTACAAAATGCAAATAATTTATGAGTGCATACTCACCGTAATATATAAACATGTTAACACTGCAACGCATACTACTGGAACCAGAAGAATCAGAAGAGTCTCATACATTTGAGTAAACCCCACGGCGCTTTCCCCAATATCTTATGAATCTTAAGGTTGTGCGAAAACTCTGGATTGATAAAACAAATGGTGTTAATCCAACAAGTAAAACATTATGAACATATACATCAAAACAGGTATTATAAGGACACAGACCAGAATGTCTGGGACCAATCTTAAAATTTGATCCGTAACACGAGACCCATTTAGACTACGAACAGTCTGTTCATCAACATTATGCAGTATGGAGTCCTGAGAAAGATCTAGGTCCTGAAATCAAATAATATAGCATAATTACAAGTGTATACAAGTATTATTAATAATGGAAGAATGTGTGTGCCAGCAAAAACAAAGGCATCATGCACAAGATAAATGACGTCCCAACAAACAAATACATTAAATGTTAAATTGTATTCCAACAACCTTTTAATTACTCGAAAATGGACAATTGTTTACTTGTTTCTTAAAAATAATATAAGATGAATATAGTATGCAATATAGAAAGATTGTTCAAACAGAACACAGTAAAACAAGGTTACCTCAGGAATCACTGCATGAGCAAGGTTAGCATACAAAAGGTCAATAGAGATCCCATTAATTTTGAATCCAAGGACAGGCACATGAGCATCTGGTACCGGATGTACCTCCGTAACTTCTGGCATCTCAGCTAGCATATCGTGAAGCCATCCGAAGAAGTACTCCTGTGAAGAAAAAAGTGGAAGGTTCATTGAACATCACAGTGATGCAGTAACTTTTGGGATTTTAGAAGTAACCCGCTTACATTTCGAGTTGCATGTCTTGGACCAACACATAGTGTGTCAATATCTGCACCAGGACCATGTACCTGTATAATAAAAGATTGTTACACAACATATTTTGAGCAATTCATTTAAAAAATTGAGATATATAAATAAAGCATCTTAGAAGCGAGAATCGAAGACCTGTAGCTAACCGAAACTATAAGATCCCATGTAGGAAAAAGAAGTAATAGAAAATCCCTACACAAAATGTTTAACACACTTGACTCATTCAGAGGCTGCATACATCTAGCTAAAAAGGTAATCTAGAAGGAGATAATGAAAATCATCCCATACAGTGCCCAATATCAATTTCATGGCCTTTTAGGAAACATGAATAGTCAGGAAGCAACAGTAAGGTGGATTACCCCAAGACGGTATGAACCAAATGTAAAGATTTTTGCATTTGCTTCATGCACAAATTGCTCCCCATACCCACTGATCTTAGTAGCCTTCTTAATCCAAGCTTTCACAGTCTGCACAGCATCCAACATCTTCAAATCAGTATAGGCCTAGGGAAATGATGATCCAAAATAGAAGGGCATCCATGGAGATTGTTCGACCTGATCAAGCTTGCCTAAAACCTCTTCTCGCAAGACAGCCTCCTCTTGGCTCTCATACAGGCCTGTATCTGAAAGATACTGATCAACACAGGCAAAACAATGCTGTTAAAAACAAATGGCATGAATTCATAATGAGAATAAGATAAAATGTGGAAGAGCATTTGGTTTATCTGATATACAAATCTCCAACCTTTTCAATCTCAGCTGTCTGCTTAAGATCCTTCTCGGTCGGCCCACTCAGCGAGATCGGCTCGGTGACGCCAAGATAGCCATTATTGTTCTTCGCCTTCGACATTGCACAACCCTCGCACTAACACTCAAATCTCAGAGAATTACAAGTTCTCCTCACCCAGCTACCTTTGGTAGATGTAAAATTTTGCCCTTCACTAACTCAACACTTATTTTCCTTTTCTCTTACTCTGGCGTGTCAGAGTGAAGGACAACTATTAAATTAATTGCATGTGCGCAGGGAAAAAAAAGGACCAAAAGGTGGGAGGTTAAAACAATGTCTGAGTATGGAGTGCGGTGATTTCTCACTTGACATTTAACAAACCCAGAACCTGGGAGCAGGCCCCAAAACAAGAAGAGGGAAATTCAGAACTAGCTAAAAAAATTAAAAAGTGATTCTTCCTGCTACAGATCGAGACGCGAGGAACCCTAGAGCATACTACCACTTAGGTACGGCGGATCCGCCGCCGGCGCCTTGAATAGAATCGCGCCGGCACCAGCTGATTGTTCCGAGTCAGGCGACGGGCGCGGCGTCCGGTGTGGGGACTTGGGAGGTAAGGCGGTGCGGCGACCGGGGGCGGGGGTGGAGGGCTCCCCGCTCTCTCTTTCCTTCTTCCTTCGGGGTGGAGTGGGCCCGATTCCTCTATCCGGCCGCCGGAGCCGCGAATCGCGTCGCGCGAAGGGCGCCCCCACAAAATCGGTGGGGATCCGGCCGGGAGAGGAGGCTCTGCGCGTAGACTACTCACCCGGAACGAAGAGAGGGAGGGAGGGAGCTCGCCGGAGGGGAAGGATTTCTCGCCGGATTGACGAAGAGGGAGGCGGGCGCGCGTGCCGGTCGGTCGGCCGATAACTGATAACTCCACCGTCCACGCCTTGGGCTTGTAGGCCAGCGGCTCGGTTGGGCTTTTGCATCCGTCGGTTCCAAACGGTATTGGATTGGATTGGATTGGGTTGGAGGCTGCCTCCTATTCGGACCGCTACAAGAGCAGCCGTCGAGCCTGGTCGCCTCCAATAACGTCGTCGAGCCACGAGAACGATACAGAACAGGCGAACGATGGGGAAAACCCTCTGATTACCCATTTTTCTTTCTTTCACTGATGATGATTAAGGGCCCGTTTGGCTGCGGGAGCCAGGGCTCCGGCTTCACGATAAAAAAGACCTGTTTGCAATTTAGCAGTAGCAGTGAAAAAATGAACTAGGTAATCAATGAGCCGGAGAAGCCACACATCCGAGGCTCCACCGGCTCCGGCTCCCAGCAGTTACAGTGTCACGAGAGGAGAGGAGCCAGAGCCGCAAAGAGCTGTACCAAACGGCCCCTAAATGTGGATAGAGTGTATTCAGCATAGTAAAAAACCGAATCAGTTCACTGGCGCCGAGAAAACCATGAACTGCGGCCTGACTGGTTCGATCCATCTACGAACAATTCGATTCAGCTGAAATAACCATTCATACAATTGAAAATTGAACCAGTGTGAACAGATCGAGCCAGCCAGTTTTGCGACAAACCGATAAACCAGTTTTTATCTTGAACCAGCAGTTTGCTCAATGTTTGAACATTTATTTAGAAATTTGGATAAGATACTATTTCAATGCCTTATGCACAAGCCATACCCACCATATGTGGATAAGAGAATTTTCATGCATTCTCTACAAGTTAAAATAAATATTGTATTGATAAATACAGAATCATTGGTTCAGTCTGTAGACCACCGGTTGGATCAGTGAACCAGTGAACCATATCGATCTGATCTCTTTTGTCCGGCTTTCCGTTCCATGGTATTTGAGTGTAATATTGTAGTAAGTACTAACCCACTTAGAATTGAACCATTTAACCTGGTACTTTATTCTACTGGAACACTTGTATCAAGTGATTCATAAAAATTGACCGAACCACACGTACGAAATGACCCCATACTTGCTTAATTGATATTAGCAACCAAAGACGTTCTTAATCAAGCCCACCACCAACCAGCTCATACATTCCAACTCAACGCGCCATTGCGTAGTACTGCTCTTCCGAAACTCCGATGGTGTCATTTGAGCCAGGGGCAGATCATCCTATCAATTTTAGCTTATCTGCCTTTGGAATATTACTTCGCCAGTGGCTTATCAGTCAAAACTCTAGTGTGTTAACCTTTTCCAACTTTTAGATCATCCGACGTGTGAACTTCTAAGAGGCTTCATATTTGTGTAGTCTTATGTGATGACTTTGCTCCAATCAAACACCTACATATGCTCAATCAACGGACTGTCAGGTAGTAACAAGGTCCTTACCATAACAATTATTATGCATAGGCACTCCGATGGTACCATAGCCGGAAGTAGCTCTTCCGATCAGAGCCATTGCATTCCTTACTTAGAGCATTTGCTTATATGTTGTCGAACTTTACTTTGTAAAATGCTCGAGCATTTGTTTTGTTTGGATCCTGCACAAGTTGGAGGTGGCTTCATTCAGATTCTGACGATAACCGTGGGAGCTAGAGACGACAGCCCAATTCGGATTCAAATCCAACCTTCATTATATCTTATAAACTAGCAAGATAGCCCACGCAAATAGCGCGGGTAGCTAGTTTTCTATTCATATTTTGATTTTATTTGAAATTAATCTTGTTCAACTATTTTAATTTTGCATTCTTTTTGTTGCTTTTCCTCTATTATACTCCTAAAAACATATTGTTTTCTAAGATTTTTTTGAAAGTGCACCAACATCTATAATATCATATTAGTTTCCTTAACTATTACATAGTGCATTTATTTTATATTCAAGATATTAACATTAAAAAAAAGGTTGGATTAGAACAAAGGCAAAGTCTATTGTACTTTGGAATCAAAGGAGTATTGAACAACCCAAAAAACCATATGGTATCCTACTTAGACCCAATTAATTTCGTCCATGTTATTGATATTGTTGTATCTCTTTGCGGAACATATGTTGGAAATTTAAATAGACAGTCATAGCATCATTGGATCAATCATTAAATATACATTCATGGTGTACTTATTTGATGTTATATATGGGAATATGTTTTTTGTATAAACTTGATTTGATTTGAGATAGTTTAACTTAAGACAAACATAATTGTATGTATATTTCGTAATAGATGAGTATTTATTAGGGTTGAATATGGTTTGTATTAGAATTGTTGTTGGTACCTTGCATTATTCGGTTACCTTCTTCTTTGGGTACAATATTTTTTCTCTATTGGACAACACATGCAAAGTTGTATTTAGCACATGCTTTTAATTGAATATAGACACTTAGATGTTCATAAAAACCAATGGTGCAGTTTACTTTTTTCCTACTCCATCCGTCCATGAAAGAATGTAATTCTAGCTTTGTACTAAGTCAAACTATCGTAAGTTTGACCGATTTTTTACAAAAATATAATTTGTGATATGCAACAACTATAATGCGAAAATACATTTCACCAAAAAACTAATGACAATAGTTTAGCAGTATAATTTTAATATGTTTTAATATGAATTTGATAAATCTTACTATGGTTAGACTTAGAACATTTTTTTGTGGATGAAGTAGTTGACATGGCAATTTCTTGACCTCATAGTGAATGGTGTGGCTTATTTTAACTATCGTTATTAAGATAATAGACCAAGTAGCTTCTCTATGCAAATATTGTCATTTTCTTTCCTTATGTGTTATTGATTTGTTTTGTTTTATATAGGCACATAATATTAACTTTGGCTCTATTTGGATTGTTGTTTTAGAAAAAAAAAGGCAAGAATAAGGTTTGGTGAATCAAAAACAAAATTTATTTCATAGAATAGAATGAACTATACATTTTAACTAAAAAATACAATTTCTTTTGTTATAGAACATACATATCAATATGCATATGCCCAGATAACTATTCTTTTCCCACTACCAATTATCATGCTAATGGAATTTGGACTTTTTCTTATTTCGACAGCAATAAAAAATATTCATTGCATATATGCTCTTCTTAGTATTCTACCCCAACTATAGCTATGGTATTCTCTGTTAACGCTATCTATTCAACAGATAAGTTAATGCATTATCTATCAATATCTATGTCTTGGACCATCACTAATGAATTCCTCAACATCACAAAATAAACAAAGAAATATAATGTTATGTTTTTACATGCATGTTCTTTCACTTTGCTATATAACTTAGGCTCATTATATCAACTTTTCAAACCTTCCTCTTTTTTTCACTTATTAACATGATAATTTTGAAATCATGGTGCTTTTTTAAGCAAATTGTTTTTATTATAACATATATGTATATAATATTACCTCCTTCCCTTGAAAATTATGAATTTGTTATTTTGAGGACACATTAGTGCTAAGATTAATTGATTCATGTGTCCCCCAGTTTCCATCGGTTCTAGTGGATATATGATGCCATGTAGAAAATACCTGCCTAAGTCTAATGTCACCAGAATGTCACCAGGGGTGACATAGAGTTTGAATATAGATGTTAGGGTAGACGGGCTAGTGACGTTGGCCTAAATGGCTAGATTGACACTCTTTGTGAGAAAATTGTAAGATTCTAGATTGGCACTTTTCATGGGGCGGTGGTAGTATTAACAATGGTTCTATTTGGAAGGTAATTTTAGAAAGAGATAGGAATAAGTTTGGTGAATCGGAAATGATTTTATTTTATAGAAATGTTTAACTATAAAATTCAATTAAAAATATAATTTATTTTGTTATGGAATATACATACCATTATATATGCCTGAGTAATCCCTCTTTACGTACCATTCATTATGTCACTGGGATTTTGAATTTTCCTTATTTTGTCAGCAACAAAAAATTGTGGCCGCATATGAGTTTCTCCTAGTATTCTACACTAAGTATATCTATGGTATTCTCAGCTCACTCATCTAATCGGCAAATAAGTGAAATTTTATCAATCAATATCTATTTTTTGGTTTCACAAAAAATATCTATGTCTTGGACCATGACTAATGATTCTACTTAAAATTGGAAAACAAACAAACAAATTGTGGACCCTTACATGTATGTTATGTTTTTACATGTATCTTCTTTTAATTTGCTAACAATTTATGATAAATAAATCTCCTATATATAACTTAGTCCCATTACATCAACTTTTCAAATATTTCTCTTTTGGACCATGACTAATGATTCTACTTAAAATTGGAAAACAAACAAACAAATTGTGGACCCTTACATGTATGTTATGTTTTTACATGTATCTTCTTTTAATTTGCTAACAATTTATGATAAATAAATCTCCTATATATAACTTAGTCCCATTACATCAACTTTTCAAATATTTCTCTTTTGTCACTGACATGTTAATTTTGAACCCTTGATGTAAAACATGGTGCGTTTATATGCAAATTGTGGAGTTTTTTAGTTTGCAAAATACATTTGTTAGATAATCCACATAGTTGGGTAATCGTAAACACCCAAAAGTGAAACTATTTTAGTATTTTTATTTTTGTTAGTTGTATTTCATATAACATATTTTAGCTAACACAGATCATTTGATGTGCTTCATGAGATATAGCCACTTTTATTTTTCTATTAGCATGGTAATTTCTAGGCTCTTTTGGTCAATATGGTAGCTTATCTTAACAATGCTTGTTAAGATAAATACATGGTGGAGATGCTTGTATTTTTATGAAATTCATTTTCTAAATTTGTATTTAATAAAAAATATTTGGATTAATTTAGATTGTTTGATGTTGGGAATAACCAATAGTGTATGATCTTTCTCTTGTTTGTCAGTGGTACTTGATATAAATATTTGGTTTAATACAAGTGGTTAGATGCTTATAAAATATGTTGGTGTAGTTTTTTCTCTTTTTGATATCGTAATTTTTAGACTCACATTAGCAAAGGTGGTGTTTATTTAGTGCCCCCTTATTGAGATATAGATAGGTGTGAAGAGCTTTGTCTCTCTTCCTTATTTCGGACAATTTTATTTTTTTAATATTTTTATTGCTACAAAAAATTTAGATTAATCTAAGATAATCATAATAACAATTCTGTCAATATTTCCCTTACCACAGGTCATAAAGGGTCTACTGGAATATGGTAGCTTATCTTAACAATGCTTGTTAAGATAAATACATGGTGGAGATGCTTGTATTTTTATGAAATTCATTTTCTAAATTTGCATTTAATAAAAAATATTTGGATTAATTTAGATTGTTTGATGTTGGGAATAACCAATAGTGTATGATCTTTCTCTTGTTTGTCAGTGGTACTTGATATAAATATTTGGTTTAATATAAGTGGTTAGATGCTTATAAAATATGTTGGTGTAGTTTTTTCTCTTTTCGATATCGTAGTTTTTTAGACTCACATTAGCAAAGGTGGTGTTTATTTAGTGCCCCCTTATTGAGATATAGATAGGTGTGAAGAGCTTTGTCTCTCTTCCTTATTTCGGACAATTTTATTTTTTTAATATTTTTATTGCTACAAAAAATTTAGATTAATCTAAGACAATCATAACAACAATTCTGTCAATATTTCCCTTACCACAGGTCATAGAGGGTCTACTGGCATGCAATGTTTTTTCTCTTGCAACATATAAAGATATTTTCTAGGAATACTAATGCATATAGTGTTGCACCATTTTAATTAGATTCCTAGCTCCTGTATCTATCCGTGATTCTGTGTGTACACAGGAGTACCAGACTCTTGCGTTTCTTTGTTTCCCTCGGAGTCTAGCAAACGTACAGGTGTATACGGGCAGCAAATCTTAGATTCTTAGCTATTTTTTATTGATCTATTTTCTACCAAATCCACGATCCACGACTTGATCTTTTTTTTTGGAAGTTGTGTTATCTTTTAGTAATCACAAACGGACAGAAAGAAAAATAGCAGATAGAATCTGGCTATGTTTTGTTTATTTTTTTCGTATTGTATCTTTCTTGGACTCTATAATCTAGCCGATGGATGAATATTTAATGGCGTAGATTTTTTAAGTTATATTTAACGTGGTTTAATATAGACCGCTAGATCTTCATAAAATCCAACAGTAGAGAGCTTGTCGTTTTTTCGATTAACGTAAAAATTTTTTGGCTTTTTCAGCGAACGTGATGGTTTTTTTTAACATTTCCTTATAATTACATTAAAAAAAGACTAAGGCCCATAAACCATGGCCCCTTTGTCTTTTCTTCTTTTTTATTCTGTCTGCAAGACTGCAAGGAACGGAGACGGAGAGGTTGTGAGAGGTTGTGGCGCCGCCGTCGCCGATCGTTGGCGAGGCGGAGGGAGACGACGAGAGGAGGACCATCGCTGCGCGCGGACCAGCGGCGGCCCTATCCAGGCCGTGCAACGCAGGTACGTCCGTCCGACGCAAGGATCCGGCCTGCATTTTTCAAGCGCTTCGCTTTACTAATTATTACTACTACTACAGTACAAGCCAGGCAGAGCTCAACCCACCACCGGAGGAAACCGATTTGGGTTCATGTTGTGGCACTGTTTCTCGTTGCAGCTGACTTGGAGGCGTCCTCGTCCTCGACTAGATGATCCAAATTGCAGCTGGCGTTCATGTCTCGTACTAGCACGCTAGCAAGTACTGCTGTCTGCAACACAAGCCTCGAGGGTTCGTACTCCATGGGGAAAAAAGTGAATGAAACAAAGCAACGTAGAGTGGTCCTCATCCCCTGACTCAGCTCACTTTGGGGCGGCTTGGAAGTTCGGTCCGGCCGGGCGTTGGCTGGCGTCGTCTCCTCTTTTTTTTTGTTTCTATCCTTTCGAGAAAGCAGGCAGCCAAGGCCCATGCCAAGGGGTGCAGCTAGTGCTACCACAAGTAGACCAGTAGTACTTGCACCCTACTACAGGGGTACACGCCGGCCTGTCTGCTCGGCATGGCATGGCACTGGGATTGGCATTGGCATTGGCATGCACCACCGCCCGCCCTGACCTGATGATGAGTACCCCTCCATGGCTCCTTTGGCTTTTTGGCTGGGGGGCTCCGCTGCTTTCGTGTCCCCTGGCCTGCCCACACCGCTGCTTCCTTTTCCAGACTTGTATATTTCCCTCTGCATCTGGGGTGTAAAAACAACAAAGATGGAATGGACCAAAGCTAAAAGAAAAAAAAAAAACTACTTGCACATTGCAACCCCTGCAGGCCAGCACAATGAGGGGCACGCAGCGGGCGCGCGCCTGCGTTCGCAGCACGTTGCGTTGTGCGCAAGCGTTCAGTTCAGAAACGGCATGCTGTTCAGGTGATCATTCCCCTGCGAGCATGGACAGCAAGCTGCATATTCTACGACGGCCGGCCTACAGGAACAAACAGTTTGCTGTACAAAGCCATCATTTCGTTTCTATTGGAAAAAAAAAAGAATATCTGCTCTTGTTACATCAGGGCAGGGGGTGGCCGAAAAGCAAAAGCCAAACCAAACGAAAAGGAGCAACCGGGCCTTCTCTTCCAAGCTCCAACAACGGCTCAGCAGAATGAAGGAAGAATTGTGTCATGAAGAGGGGTAAATCCAAACTCCAAAGGAAGCACAAGGGACAGCACCAAGCACCTTCAGAATGTTAGTCTAGGACACAAAAACACTCCTTTTTCTTCTTCTTCTTCCCGGAAACCGGGGCTCGCAGGGTAGTTAGGTTCAAAACTGTGCAAATATTCCTGATCATGGCAAAGAGGAGGTATCAGTCATACGGCTTGTTTACGTTCAGCGCGAATATTGGAGTATTGATCTTGACGAAGTTTAGCAGGTCATACCTAATAAATCTTACGGTCAGAAAACAAAAACATTTCCTTCAGTATCTGCATGCCGACAACGGTAGGAATTAGGGTGTCAATCAATCTCAGTAAAAATTTCCAAACATCGTTTGATTTGAGAAAACATATCCTCTGCCCCCACGCAGAAGCAGACTCAAGACACGAGGAGCACAGAACACACGAGACAAAAGGCACGTATGGTCCAGGAGTCACCTGTTAGCTACAAACATTCCAGCAGATGGAATCTTGGGAGAAATGAACTTCAGTCAGTCATCAGAAGGCGGCTCTGCCACTCAGGTATAACGAGGATCGTCTGCAGCCAGAGAACACCACATGGGGGTAAATGATGGGTAGAAAGGATGCTATGGGTAGAAAGGATGCTTCACCACATGGAATTCAGAGCATCAGTCAGAGCAACAATGCCAGGAGTAGTAGAATACAAACCTTGGATGGCTCCGTCGAGATGCACAGTCAGTAAAAATTTATATCCATGTAGCTGCGCGGGTAAGTCGGGTACGGTAGCTCGTCCAGCCCTAGCATAGAGGCAGAACGAGTAATGCCGCCGAACTGAGTTTGGCTCGGAATCTGAACCTCTGCTGTGAAAATGCTGTACACAGGCCTGTGGTCTGAGAATCGAGACTCGCCGCGCACATAGCATAGCTGGTTTAGACCTCGTCCATACCATAGAATCCGGTCACACCTTCAAAAATAAATCGATATCAGGAGGCAAATGAAAGGAGAGATGCTTCATGCTTGCTTGCAGCAAACATATATGTTTTTTTCAGGTGACTGATCAAAGTTTGTTTTTTTCTAAAAAAAAAGAATTACCATGCAGGCGTTCTTCGCTTCTCATTTGGATGCATATCATCGCCAGCATATCTATCCGAATTGTATGAGTATTTGTATGTGGGAGGAAAGTAAATCCTCCCTTCTTTCCAGCCTGCAAAGACCCGACCGAATCTTTGCTCTATGCGAAGCTGTAACATAAATTTCAAACATAAGAAGCCAACCAAACAAAGAAATTCATAGCAAGAGGCATAATTCCGTTATAAGTTTGCATGATAATAGCTAACCTGGTCCTTTTCCAATAACTGCTTCCAGTTGTGCATCTCAACTAAAGCCTTCACTGAGCGATAGGAAAGAGCTATCCGGTAATTCAGATCCCCAAGCCAAATAATACGGCTGAAAAGAAGTAAAATTGATACAATAAGATTGATACTTTCAAACTTCTTCCTTGATTTTTTTACTACAAGGTGTTTAGCTAATCTGAAAATAGCACGATGAGAAGCATTGGTTCATTACTCATGATCAAGAATAGTCTCTGGTGACTTCTTGTCACCTTCTCCGTGAACATGCGGAAATCTGGTCTTCCTCAAGATTTCCACTACATCTGCATTTCGCCTAAGTTGATCACCATCTTTTTGGCCTGATGTTAAGTGAGTGCACACAAAGCAGAAGCTTGTCTGATGCAAAGACATACTGATTGATATTGATCCCTGAATTAAGAAAAAATAATAATGTTAGAAATAAGGAACAGGGCTCACCTAAACAAAAGGTTAGATAAAATGGACGCAGATACTAAAAAGCTAAGGTCTGGAATAATAGTAGGAAAACATTATACTGAACATAACAGAAATGAAAAAGGTTAATGATACCTTGTTTCCAAGATAACCCATCAGGCCTCTACCAACACATGAAACCTTCAAGTTCTTCACATTCTCCCTTATATCACTCCGTACCCACACCATGAGGAAAATCCCAACCATTTGCTTGCTGGCAACTAAGCAATACCTGATATTTCATTGAAAATCTTAGTTTCAGTACATAGAATTGTAGTCATCCAAGGGAGACATTTCAGTGAAATATTAGTTGATAACAGAAAACTAAGTATGAGGAAAGATGAGCTATTTGCATTCAGTGTCATAAGAATTGAGAAACTTACCTAGAATCGGTGCACAGTGGAGCACCATATCCACATGGCATTGGTGGGAAGAATATACCACTTGGTGATTCTTCGTCAATGTTCTCATCATCAGATGACCCACCACATCTCATACTAGTGTCAACATCACTTGGCCTGCTCCCAAAGCTAATTCGGTCACAAACACTGAAACGACGGTCCACTAATGAGTGCGGATCCATCATGTCAATCCTTGAACTGCGGTTGAAGGACTGAAATGAACGTCGATGGAAGAATGACGAATTCCTTTGTCTTCTTGAGGATCGCTCAAAGTCAACATTGAGCTCCACAATAGGATCTGGAGCCGGTGAGGGGGTGTGGTAATTGTAGACACCAGAGCCTTGCTGATCAAGATTATTTAGAGTTTTTCTAACAAGAGAAACCCATTTCTTCGCTGGACCATTGTCTTCAGTCAATAGAACATTACCAGCATTCAAAGGAACGATTTCTTGAAACCTGTCATGGCAGCTTGTGTTAGGCTCCTTTTTTTTATTTGAGCTTTCATTTTTTAGAGACGGTTTATAATTTTTAAAGAAATAATCTGATTGAGAAATTAATATAGATGCTCTAGTTTAGAAATAAATAATCCGATTAAAGTATATGCACCGGTTGAGAACTATACCCTATCACATATATATCAGCAGCAGGAGAAGTATGAAGCCAGTCCTCCAAATTCAAATGACTAGATGGTGACCTTCCGCCCACATTCCATGTAGCAACGAAGACCCTGTGCGCACAAGTATATGGATTGTCATATCACAGGAATTTCCTTTAACCAATGATTAGTGGGTTGATCAAGTCCTATAAAAGCAACAATCTATTTACCTGTAATCCTGTGTGTTTGTAATATAAGCACCGTCAAATCCACTTCCTAATCTACCTTCACGATCCACGTTCCTCTTAGGCAGCCTCTCTATTTAAATACAAAGTTAACTCAGTCACGCTCGTAAATTCAGTTGTGACATTTGCAGTTTAGCACGAAACAGAACTACGGGGTGGGGGGAAAAGACTGAAGATATCAAGATACCATAGAGTTGAGTTACTGTCAGGAGGCAAGCAAAATGTACCTGTCCTGCTTTTCTTAGATTTACACGCATCTCTATCAGAGAAACTGGTCCTCCACTGCACTCCGACCCCAACTGAAATTATTAGAAGGAAATTTAGCACGGGAACAGTAAAACAGAGTGGGGATTCCCCTTGAGAGAACAGGAACAGAAATATTTTTTCGGTAATACAGGAGAGCTGCATATCTTTTCATTATGAAGAAATAGAGCACATTACAGGAATGTATATGGCTAGAATAAGAGAATATACTGCTATAAACGAAATTTAAGCCTGACTGCATGATTTCTCTGCTTTTCCTTTAAAAAAAAGAAACTTAGAAGAGAAATTATGCAGTGAGATCAAGGTCGCTAATTTATGAACAAGAAGCTTTGCTGTCAGATCAGAGAGCTAAACAAGGTGGTGGGGGTGTTGCCAGATGCTATAGATGAATGTACCTTCCTCCGCTGCATAATCCGAGTGGAAGTCCTTGGCCTTGGTTTTGATGTTGAACCACTTCCTAACGAGGCTCCTGGACCAGGATAGCTTTTGGAGCACCAATCACAACCGAAAACGTTGATGAGAGGGACGAACGAGCACAGAAACGGCACAGTACGAACAGGATACAGCTGCCAATCTGGGAAACACGCTTACCTTGTTCTTGCTCGAACTGTCATCTCTCATTGTCTCAGCGCCTCCTCATGCAGCCGCGAGGGAAATGGGTTCACCCCACACCCACACCTCAAAACGTCCAAACGAATGGTATCTCCAAAAGGAATCAGGAAAGAATAGGATTCCGCTGCCTAATTTTTCCCCCCTTTTTTTGAGAAACGAAATGAACTTGACCGACCGAACCGGCCCCTGGCGGCTTCTTGTTTTTTTTTCACCAAAAGATGGGCTGGGTAAACGAACCAGAGGAATTCCCCAAGAGGTGCTGTATCCGGCAACGCTCCAGTGCAGCGCAGCGCCTCCGGAATGCGTTCTTTCCGGCAGGAATTCAACGGGAGGGAGGGGGGAAACACCAAAGCAGGATTCAGAAACAAAACCAAGAGGCAAGAGCAGTTGGAAACCGCCAGCAGCAGGAGCCGCTACCTGCGAAGCAAAGAGGCCGAGCAAAGCCTCGATCAAATGCCGGGTTGGATGGAGCGTGGAGAAAGGCCTCCGGTTGCACACACTACACCAAACCAAACGAAACCCAGCAGCTCGGGAGATCAATGGCTGAGGCAGCTAAAAGCTGCTGCCCCGGGGCATAAAGAAAGAGACGCCCCCAAGACAAGAGGCAGAAGAGCAGCGGGAGTAAATGATCCCAGCAGCCGCGCGGCGCGGCGTCCAGGAGCACGGCGGAAGGCACGGGGGCGACCAGCGCTGAGGCGCCTCGAGCAATGCAAGGACCGGGGCAGCAGCAGCCAGCAGAGCAGCGGGTGGCGCGGCCGCGGATTTGAAGGCCTGGGGAGGGAGAGGGTGGGAGGGCGCAGAGTGCAGACAGTGCGAGGACGGACGGACGGAGTACGGAGACGCTGCCGCTGCTGCGCGGCGTCTGCGCGCTCGCGCTGTTCGAGAAGACGAGCTGCGGAGGGGGAGGGGGAGACTGGGGAGAGCCGAGAGCAGCGGCGGCGGCAGTAGTAGTGGGCAGTGGAGGGAGCAAAGGAGGAGCCGAGGAGAAATATGAAGGGAATAAAGGTAAAAAGCGTTGGGGGCCTCTCCTGGTGTTTGTGTTGCCCTGCCCTTGCCTGCCGTCTCTTTCGCCTTCTACTACTCCTACCTGCAGCGTAGCCTTTGCTCTTTAGCTCCGAAACCAAGGCCGGCCCTGCGAGTTAATGGGATCTCTTTTTTTTTTTCAGATTGTAGTGGTATTTTCTTCAGGAATTGTAGACCATGGTCTACGTAACGTGATATACTAGTAGTAAGCTGCTAAATATGGATTAGGAGATGTTCCAGGAAATCTGTTATGTGAAGTTTGTCTTTCCAATTTTACCATTTTTTCCCCTCCTACTCATCAAGCCACCAAGATTGGCATTGCCATGTTGCACTTGTCCTTGCACAGGTGAGCACCGTTTTAAGAGCTCCCAGACCAAAGAGAGGTACGTACTGTATGTACCATGACACGTAAAATTATGTCACTGCTCGTGAGCTCACCGTGAGATAAAAGTCCGCCGGGCCTTTAGCCCATCTGGTGCTGACCAACCATGGTTCGGTGCTCCGTGAACCACCACTGTAGGCGTTGAATGAACCACAATGCTGGGGTCTGGGCGGTACGTACGCCCCGATATTTGGAGCCGAGGGTGAAAACGGCTCCTCATGACTGGCGGCTTGCCGAAAGAAGTACGGGCGGTGTCAAATGTCATGCCGCACCGTAAATGTATGCAGAAACTTGTGATCCCATGACGTCTTCTACGTAGCATTATCTTTTCTTTTCTTTTTTCCTGCCTAAAACCTGATGCCGCTCTGGCTAGCGCTCCACGACGGTGCTTGGATTTCCCAATAGCCAGTGGCCGTGTTTTGTACCGCCGGGAACGGAACACTACGGTCCGATGATCCCACCGGGGGATGCGTCCAAAGACATGCTGAAATTTTCGGCGTCGCCTTGATAAACGAAACACGAGCAGCGCACTGGATCAGCAGCATGTACAGGCCTCGCAGAAACCCCAGGAGCTCCCAGTCGCGGGCCGGCGGCCATGCACGAGTACATGAGCATGGCATGGCACACGAGGCGCTGCCCATGACACGCGGGCCCAGCAAGCGCCCACGCCACACGTCAGCGCTGCTCTTCTCGAGACGAGAGGCGCAAGACGCCAGCTCTGCTGCGCTGCCCGGCGCCGGCAGCGCATCCAGTGCCACCGCAACCTTGTATGGCACTCGCACTGTTCGCCTCCCGCGCTGTCTCGCCGGCATCGGCATCGGCATCGGCAGCACGGCCGTACCTTGGCCACACCGGCCGGCCACGGAGGAGCCCTGGCTGGCTGGCTGCCCTGCCGCCTGCCGGTGCCGATGCCGATGCCCCTGCCGTGCAAGAACCGAGAAAGCGGATCGAAAGCAGGCAATATCTGGGACGGTGTCGCGACTCGGCTCGTGTAGGGCAGTCGTGCATGCGCAGAGACACCCATGCCATGCCACTGTCGCTGTCCGTTTCTGTACGCCCCGGCCCCCGGGCACCGTTGCAAACTGGCAATCCAAACCAGAGCTCACCTTTGTTTCCCTTTCTTTCCACCACCTGCGCCGGACCCTAAACTGAACACAGTGATAGTAATCCCACGTACTGACGTACGTAAATCTACTACTAGTGGTACGCTACGCTCCAACGGAAGCTCGTCTACGCACTTTATTTATACTCGTTCTTCTACGTAGTACTGTAGCACTCCCACTTGCAGGCGCCAAGCGACCGATCCGTCAATTAATACGGTTTCCTGTCACTCAAGATCGTTTTCTTTCAGGCGCCGTGACAATTATTTGAAACTCTTTTAATTTCTTCGATGGTCCATGAGACACCTTTTGACCCCCGAAACATACAAATGGCGCCATGCCGTGCTGACCGCCACACACGCGCCACTGTCTAGTCCCATCCGTCCCGTTCCCGTGCTGCCTACATCGACACGAATGGATGTCTTCGTGATCCAATCCTTGTGTGTCTCCATCCGATTTGCACGAGTGGAGTACCAAATGCCACAGGGATATGTAGTACAGATTTCTGCCCAATCAGTGATACTGTATTTATTAATCGCGCTTCCATAGCATTTCCTCCACTCATAGAGCATGTTCATGTTGTCCATGCGCTCGTTTAATTTCGTGAAAAATATCTCCGCCTTTCTACATTTATTTCTTGCATACAAAGTAATCCTATAAGATTTATTTTCATAAGTCATTTCTATTGAGTTATATTGGTGTCCTCCCCTCTCTATGGCTCCGTTTAGAACACGGGATTTCCTGTAAAATAAATTGTTTGAAATTCCTGCATAATTCCTAAAAAATTCCCGCGTTCCAAACGTGCCCTAACGATATATGACTAGCGGACTCTACCTCTCGCTCCCTTCGTCTCCTATCCTTCTCACAATTCACATGCCTCTCTCCATGTAGATTCTCTATGACACCCACTCTCTTTCCGTCTTTGGTGAGCTCATCAGTCGTAAGAGAGACGTCTTCCCTTATCTTTGGTCTCTCCATCGTCATCACAAGCTTTGTCGTTATTTGGCCGGGAGTGTGGTGTGCGCCTTTCTAGACTGTCTCCGTCGTCTCCATTTTTTCTTAATCTCCTTGTTCCGCGATGGCAGCTCACAACTGCACCTATAACCAGTCCCCTATTTAGATCCACACGATGAAATTACTTTGCACTAAATCTTTGGTTCTTATGTGTAATGCTTTTTTTGCTTCTTCCTCGAGTAACTAGAGTGAGATATGGTGTGTTTCCTTCAACCCATAAGGAATGGATTTACCAACCACGGTGTCATTGATATATTTTCAACGGCCACTTTTCGTGTTTTCAACAATGGGCATCATGCAAGGCTACCATGCACGCTTCGCTAGCACACACCTTCATCAAATCCCTCCTCACAGAGATGTCCAACTTTGAGAGCAAGTTGGCAACCTAATCTCACTCAAGCACGAATGGAGGTTCTTCCATGCCGGTATCAGCGTCATCATCCTCAATGCCAATGCCCACGTCTACCTTGTGTTCCATGGTTTTGGTTGTTGCACGTATGTTTGAGTTTGACACCTTCTTTGATGGTAACGATACTATTAGTATTGTCGTTTTCCAAAACAACACATGGGATGGCCGACTTTGATATGGTTTAGTAACATCAAAATCCGTGGGCGACGTTGTGAAAGCCATTGCGGGTGTTAAGACTCGATGCCTTTCTTTCATTATCACGAAAAAATCCGTGCGTGACGAAAGCAAAACACGGAGAAGAATTCATGTCCGCATAAAGCAAGCAATGCATTCTGAAAACATGGATACGTTCTTAGTCTGGCCATTCTATTTTCTCCAGCGCTCCTCTCTCTAAATTAGTTAGGGAGCCTTGCACTTTCCACTCTGGTGTAGTACACATTTCCCTCCGGTGCCTTTGAATAACGCAAAAAATTCTTCTATATTTTTTAAAACCCTTGGTGGGGTTTCTTGCCGCCTTTGTTAACCCCAAAATGGAACTGTCAGTGGTTGGCACCATTCTTTTCCGCAAAACAAAATCAAAGACAATGAGTTGCATGGGCGCACAAGTACCGTGGCGCCACTTCCATTTGCTGCTTTCGCTGTCGTAGACCTCACCTCATCTACTCCAACAATATTTTTTACTACTCGAGTTTTGGACGGAAAGAATCGAAAGATCCTCGCTCGCTCTCGCTTTACCGCTTTGCGGATCTCTCAAATGCCGTCGCAACGAGACTCGATGAAGGAGAGGTAAATCTTCGGCCCCGTCTGAGATTCGCGCAGGGCTCTAGCTTTTTTCTTTTCTGGATTCACGATTTCACCTAGCTAGGCACGAGCAAAAGAGGTCGATGGCTCTGCAGCTGTAGCTGGATCGAGCAACAGTGGGATCGAAACGGACCAACCAATCTCTGCCGGTTTCTACTCTTTCTGCTCCAGTACTGATGGGTAATCCAGTGGCTAAAATTTAGCTCCATGTCATATCGAATGTTTCGATACTATTTAAAAATATTAAATATGGTTTAATTAAAAAACTGATTGTCGAGACGAATTTATTAAGCCTAATTAATCGATGATTAACGAATGTTTACCGTAACATCATATTAGCTAATCATAGATTAGGCTTACTAAATTCGTCTCGCCGTTTAATTTTCATCTGTGTAATTAGTTTTTTAATTAGATTATATTTAATATTTTTAACTAGCATCCAAACATTCGATGTGACAGGAGCACAAGTTTAGCTATAGGATCGATACCCCAGGCTAAATTTTAGCCCCGTCACATCGGATGTTTGGACGCTAGTTAGAAGTATTAAATATAGTATAATTATAAAACTAATTACACAGATGAGGACTAAACGGCGAGACGAATTTATTAAGCCTAATTAATCTATGATTAGCAAATGTGATGCTGCAGTAAACATTCGTTAATCATGGATTAATTAGGCTTAATAAATTCGTCTCGTCGTTTAGTCCTCGTCTTTGTAATTAGTTTTCTAATTAAATCATATTTAATACTTATAAATAGTGTCCGAATATCCGATGTGACACGGGCTAAAATTTAGCCACCCATCCAAACACGCCCTACTAAAAGTACGCTAGTACAACTGAATATTGCCCTACGATCGAGTTGAGGCTACGGAATCTGCAGGAGGGGGGCTAGCGAATGAAAGTCGATCATCAGGGAGGGTGGGAATATGTTGAGAGATTGCATCCTGCAAGTGACCTGGCCTACCTCCCTAGCCCGTGTTCCCTCCAGGCGCACATCGTGTCGTCGCACCGGGCAGCCGGGCCTGGTGCCGTGCCGAGCGCTCCCCGGACATGCCGAGCAAAAGGGGTCGCAAGCCGTAACATCACTGCCCCAGCCAGCCATGCCAGCCTTTCTTTCGGTTTCGGACCCATGCATCTATCCGGGCCGCCAGACCTACACACCCAACGTGATACTCCTCCTCAGAAGTCAGAACGGACACTCGGCTCCGTAGCTTGATGTTGCCTGTACGTGCCGCATCTTCAGGGGGAGTGACCTGCTGTCGCTGTTGGCCATGGCGTGGCACTGTGCAGCTGCAGCGCAGGCACCAGGCAGGCAGCTGAGCTAGCTGGGGGCGTTTGATAAATGTGCGCGAACCGCGGGCGGCTGCGCGCGGCACGGCGGCCACCTTCCGCGCGGTCCCGATCCCGTGTGATTCGCCTCGCCGGTCAAGGACGGCGACCGCCGAACCCGCGCCGCCGGGGCCGTCGGTACAAGCGCGGCGCCCTTTTATTTTTCCTCTCCTTCGCAGTTGGACCGGTTCGGTGCACGCCATGATTGCGCGGCTTTGCTGGATATGGAGCGCCACCGCGAACAATGATCGCCGCTTTCGAGCGCAGCGCATCAGGATGGGCATAGCGAGCGAGCTGCTGGTAAAGCGGCAGCCCAGCGCCCCAAACCAGCAAGGGGTCCCGGCTGAGGGGGAGGGGACCCGTCCAGAAGCGCTTGTGTGCGTATCTCGGCACCGCGCGCGAGGAGATCGGGGCTATAGCAACAGAGGCGCACGTCAAAGAGAGAGATATCATATATGTATATGTAATATATATATATATACATATATACATCTCTATATCTATATATCAATGTGTACTTAGTGAAGCTTCCACTCACTCGGAGATGGCGCCTTTTGGAACTAGTGTTAGTGTGCGTGTGCGGGTGCGGGTGCATGAGTGTACATATAGAAACAGGTTGGACCAACGGATTGGACACCACATTAAAGATGCGCCGATGATCCGCCTTGAGTGCGCCTTTGCCCGCTGCTAGTGCTTCGCTTGATTTGCTCATCAACCCCATCGGATCCAGTTTTATGGGCTGAGGGAGGTCCATGGAAGGATCCACCACGATCAAAAATATATGCGGAATATACTGTGGCAGGCAATAGACTATATATGCGTGCCACTATATACTCACTGCCTCCTCAATCTTCATCTCTTGAAGCGTTGCCTTTCTTTGTTCGCGGAGTAGATATACCATGTGGAAACGGAGGGACTGTTCAGGTGCCCTTGGTCAAACAATGGCCTTATTACGGGCCATCTTTCCTTTTCTTCTGAGGGGTTCTATATGGACTCCTGCTTGTCTTGCACTCATCACACACTTTGCAAGCAGCAGGTCGTGGTAGTACAAGCTCAATTCTTTTTTTTTTCTCCCTCCCTTCCGTTCTTTTGAGGCCCGGTTTCACAATATATAATTAAAACTCTTGCTCATTTGATTAGCCAGCAAGAGTGCTTCCATGATCAATGATGGGGGGGGGGGGGGGGGGGGTGTGCTTCCTGGGCTAGAGCAAGTTGATCAGAGCGACCAGCTCATCCCTGTCGCCCCCTGCACTGATGCTACGCATACAAAGAGAATCTAGTTGCAGAACGAAAGGTGAAAACAAGCTGTTATGTTATGCCTCGCCAAGACAAGATGGGAGGATGGATCATGGATGCAGGCCCGGCAGCTGAGCGAAAGCTCCGTCCTGCCGCAGCGGCATCATGCGTGCGAGCGAGGTGTGGGGGACGGAAGAGAGCTGTGCGCCTGATTTATCTGATCTCTGAAGCTTCAGTTTCCGGTAGCATGATGATGATGATGGTGAACAGGGCATCCGTCCGCATCGGCGAGCGCCTGGCCTGGCTGCTCAACTTGGAACTCAAGGTTTAAACTCATCACTGAGGACCTTAACAGATCATAACTATACTAGGAGTATACTCTACTGTAGTTATTGTCTATCTGACATGGGCGACTAGAGATAGAGTTTGAAAATGCTTTAAAAATGAAGGGGGTATGTGTGTTATGACAGACGACAGTTTTGCTAAGACGTAAGACGGGGTAAAGAAAACCATTGCCACGATGAGAAATTAACAACTGACTTTGGTCAGCTGGTGACCCAGGCCAATCTGACGTAGTAGTGGTGGGAGCAGCAAAATTTTTTCTTCGTCGCAAAAGGCCCCGTGCGGCGGTTGCTGCCCAAGCGGAGGAAGATTGTGGGGAGCAGCGCGGCGCAACGCAAATCTCTTGGCGCTTTGCATTAACTTCCCGTAATCTAATCATTAAAAGCGGAAAAGGGAGCGGGGTCGCCATCCTCCATTCCTGTTCCTCCTCACCCGCCCGCCGTGATCCTGCAGGTTAACCACTTAACCCTAGCCTGCTAGACAGCTAGTAGCTACTAGTTCTACGACGCTCATCAGTTGCATGCTCTGTTTGGCCTCTGTCCATTTCACTTTGATGCTAGCTCTCTGAAAACCGGTTCAGTACTCACCGGCGGCGCGTCCGGTAAAGCGAGCGAGGCATTGATCAGAAATGTCGTGTCAGACTCAGACGTGGCTTGCTGCACGCTCGCTGCGTGATCGATCGATCGAGCGTTAAACACACGTACGGTGTGGAGCATGCATGAGCACAACGAATAATTATATGACTGGATTGGAGTCCACGACAAGAAGCAAGCATAATGTCACTGCTGCGCGCGAAACGTTTGTTTCGAGTACATGCCACTATCTTAAATTGGCTGAAGGAAGCATGTATGTATGAATATATCATATTCACGTTATTTTAAACGTCGTAACTAGTCCCACAACAACCGCATGTATGAAGACAGCAAATTAAAGAAGCACATGTGTATAGAGATTCGGTGCCACGCACCCATTGCTTCGTAAAAAGGCGAGGGGGAAATGACTTGGCCGTGACGACGGGCAGACCGTCGATAACATTCCATCACCATTACCACCCCCGCCTGATTGCAATTAATGAGGAGCACATGGGCGGCTATCATCATCATCATCATCATCATGTTGTTTAGGTGTGCCTGCGCGTGACTCCTCATCACATCTCTCAGCTCCGATCCAGCATGCACGTCAAATCGATCGACCGCGACGCGTGCTCCTCCTCCTCCTCCTGTTCATGTCGACGACGACAGAAGGAGACGGAGACGGACACGGAGACGGAGACGACGACCACCCGCCCGCACGCGCACGGGAAAGGTGAAACCCGACGTACGTGTCGACGACGACGGCGACGCGCATGCAGCTAGCTACCGCGCGCGCGCTGTGCCTCCGTCCACCATGCGCGCAGCATAATCCATTGTGATCGATCGTCCTCTCTGGTCATACTGATCATGGCTGCTGGCTGTTGAAGTGTTGATCCATGTATCCATTCGATAGATCGATATAGATTCTTCATGCATGCATGCTCCCGCGGCCCCACCACACGGCCAGGTAGCCACCAGCTGCTGCAAATTAAAAGCGTTTATTTCAATGAGCGCATGCATCATGATTTCCATCTTAAGTACATACCCCGCAACCACACGGGCAATGATGCTCTGAGTCTCAGGGGTGCCATGTCACTGTGCTCACCCATCGTGGGACCGACGTACGTACGTGGCCCCGGGTGACGCCATTATCTCAGATCAGATCGTCGGAGCCCTTCATTCGTTGACTTCTTTTCAAGTCGCCGCTCGCCAACAATCGGATAGATGGATCATCAGTACGTGTTCACCATTTTACATTTGGACCGTTTAGTTTCAGGTTGAAGTACATGGTCATCAAAGCATATATATATATATATATATATGGTTGAGTCGATGCATATATACCATCATAGGATATCAACGACGACTTCATTGTTCTATCACTGTGTAACTGTAGATAAACTCTGAGAAAGCGACCCATGCAAACAGGCTCTAGCGCCAGGAACCAATAAATACAGAGAATCCAAACGAAGGAGCCAACCCCATCCCGTCCCGTCGTACAACCTCAGTACATCCACCCATATATGCCGGCACGCAACGGGCTCGTCGTGGTCTCGTGGAGCCACGCGGGCAATTCGGCAAAGGCCTTGTCCGGGATACAGGGGAATTCGGCAACGCATTGCATGCAGATGCAGATGCAGATGCGGCCTGCGGGTATCCCATCCCACACGGCATTGCCACCCGGCCGGCACCGCGCCGGCAGCAGTACACAATCTTGTCACTGCTTTACATTTTTACTGCGGGTGTGTTTAGATGGTTGAAAAAAACATTGTTCCGAACTGAAAAGCACTGTAGAAACACTGTAGCATTTTTCGTTTGTTTGTGGTAAATATTGTCCTACTATGGTCTAACTAGGCTCAAAAGATTCGTCTCGCAAAGTACATCTAAACTGTGCAATTATTTTTTTATTTCATCTACATTTAGTATTCTATACATGTGCCGGCATTTTGATGTGACGGAGAATCTTCTTTTTGCATAGCGAATTTTTGAAAAAAATTGGAGTACTGAACACACCCTACCAGCGACGAGCCGACGACCCCCCTTTCAATATTTCGCGGACCTGTCCAATCGGCAATTAAATTTATTTACTGGTCTCTATACAAATAGGGTGTGTTTAGATTCTGAAATTTGGCACTGTTCTGAACTGAAAAACACTGTAGCATTTTTCGTCTGTTTGTGATAAATATGGTCCTACTATGGCCTAACTAGTTTCAAAAGATTCGTCTCGCAAAGTACATCTAAAGTGTGCAATTATTTTTTTTACATTTAGTACTCCATGCATGTGTTGGCATTTTGATGTGACGAAGAATCTTCTTTTTGCATAGTAAAATTTGGAAGAAATTTTTGGATCTAATCATAGCCATAGTTGTGTTGCAGTACTACTTCCTAGCAGTACTCCGTAACAGCTTCTTTACGTCGTGTCTCTGAACAGGGAGGGGGAGGCTGGAGGAGCCAGTAGCGTGCGCGTGGTTGCACGGTGTCCTCAGGTTGTTTGGGGGCCGGCGTGCAGGCAGCAGGCAGGTGCAGTGCAGGCACCGTTGTTGAATTGTGAAGAGCGATACAGTACAGTACATATATAGCAGAGCGCGCCGTGATGAGCAGAAAGAGGAGAGGGACTAGGGACGCGTCGTACGACGGACGGCCTGTGGTCCCTCCGCCATCGATCACCGATCACGACGTACAACCCCACCTGGTGTAGATGGCACGTACGACGTATACCATTACCATCTTGACAAAGCTTGTGTGGTACCCATATGGTACTTTGATACCCTCGTCCGTCACCACCGTGTTGTGTCGTCGTCGTCAGTCAGGTCTCTCTCTCTCTCTCTCAGGGTCAAACACACACATTACGTACTGTGCGTGACGACAGTGCATATGCTGATATATGCAGTATGCTGCACCCAGGCGCTTTTATTTACATATGGAACCAGCTAGCCAGGCAGGCAGCAGACGCGCGGAGACCACGGCTCAGTCAGTCGCTGCTCGACCACTGCACTCACCAGTCTGCGATCGACTGCGTTGTTTGCTCGTGCCGGTCCCCAGACCGCAAGGTCAAAGCTAGCAGCAGCCAAGAGAACGCCGCCGGCCAGGCCAGGGCGCGGATCGAGCCGCGGAACAGCACCCCACACACCCACAGACGGCAGCAGACCCAGCGGCCACCGCCACGCTCAAGTCGTTTTCGCGCACGGTTCCACGGACGGGCGGACCACGCTCGGCGATCGGCCGTATGCGTTTGCCGGTTGGGTGTTGCGTCCGTTAAATTTTAGTTGCCTCTGGGCTGGGCGGCGCCATGCATGGCGGGCGGTCCCAGAGAGAGAGAAGGCAGGCAGCAGGGCAGGAGGCCGGCCGGCCGGTCTCGCGTCGCACGGTAGCGTAGCGGCAGCAGGATACCGCGTACGTGATGACGACCGGAGAGGACGCGAACGCAAAGCAAAAAGCCACGAGACCCGGTCCCTCGGCGTCGTTGGGGCTGACCGACCGGTGCGCGCGGCTGATTACTACGACTCGCCCAGCTGATCCGGGCCGGCGGAGGGGGGAATGCGCATGATTGGCGGGCGAGGCTGGCCGGCCGCGACGGGCACCGTATGCAAAAGATACACTTGATTGCGAGCAACGGCGGGGCGAGGCGAGCTCTGCTGCGGCTGCTCTGGTTGAGTTGAGTTGAGAGCCACGCCGCGGACGCCGGCACCGAGGCTGGCCGCCCCCCGATCGAGCAGTGTGCGTGCTCGATCGCAGCGATCGACGACCCCGGCCAGGCAGCCGGCCGCCGTGGGGTGCCGCGTCGTGCGCATGGATGATGGATGGGGGCGCGCCATGCGTGTACCTACGTAAGGAGCGCATCATGAGATGTTCCCCGGATGCACTCCCCTCTCCCCTTCCTTGGCCCGGCAGTCCAGCACAAAGGGTGACGGGATTTCTAGGGCTTGTTAGTTTTAGGGAGGGAGGGCAGAGGCATGCTTGTGCATGATGCTGATTAGTGCAGTGCCGGGCGTGCTAGAGAGCGGCTAACACTACTGTACTAGATAGCCTCAAAAAGCGTTGACGAGATCCGCGCAGAATGTTTGTGTGCCGGTGGCGTGCGGGGGCGCCTTTGGCATCTGCATTGGTCCCAGCGTGACGTCACTGTTGGGATTTCGGCCGGAAGGGAAGGCAGATGGTGCTCCGTTGCTTTTTACCGCTGGGGGAGGTGGGCCTCCTGGAACTGGATTACTGGATGCGTGAGAGGCATTGAGTTTGGGCCGGGCCGTCACAGCCCAACTCCGACCTTGTGTCGCAGGTTATCGGCCCTGTTCCAGCAGTATGGGCCTAGTTTACGTACCACCACGCGCCGTGGTTTGGTCAAAGTCTCCCTCTGGCTACAGCATTTTGATTTGATTGACGCGGTCAGTCAGTCAGCATACGCATTGTTTTCGCTTCTGGGATACGGAGTAGTAGTATTTGGTTGACCGACATATTTTTGTTCCTCCACGTCTGGTATTTTTCCAAGGGGGCGGAAGAGCAAGTAGCATTGCTGTTTCGTCTTCTCACAGACTCACCGCCACAATCATCGGAGAGTATCAGGCGCCTGCCTGCTGTGTTCATGCATCCTCCGTGCCGTGCGTACGTGCAGCGATCTCAACCATATCTTTCACCGGCCAACTGTGTAACGTCTTCTGCACGCTGTTGTTAGGCCGAAATCAGTTACCATGTACATGATGCAGCTGCAAAATGGTGAAGCAATCTTAGAGCGAGGGCTTTTAAAGTCATCAGCGCAATAACTTGAGCGTAGAAGTCAGGCTACTAATGTACACACACGTGCTTTCTCGTCAACATGTGTGGAAATTCTACGTACCAGAGACCACATCACCACACATCGATTTCAACATTTAATTCCCCCTTATTATCTGATTTGTAGTTTGCTCCTTTTTTTTTTTTTTGGAAATCTGGCGTACATGTTTTAACTGTAATAGCAGAAAAAATATATCTTTTTTCACCTTTAACTATGAAATACGAGGCGGTGCCCACAAATATACTCATACATGCCGATATGACATGATCATCACATGAACAACTACAAATGTTCGTTGCATGGGTTGTAATAAGCACATACTGATTCTCTCCTTTTAATTTGTAGGAGATGAAGCCGGAAACTACTGATACGACGGCGACGCGCATTGTCCAAAAGACCAAACAGTAATAAACATTTTATGGATGGACATTCCATGGATCAACAAAATCCACATCAAGTTTGGCTGTGGAAACTGGAACAATGGAACCATTCCAATGCCAGATAAATATAAGTAGTAGTACAGGTATTTAACAAGAAGAGCAGACCATGCCAGCGAGATAGAAGTACGATTTCCATCCGGCGTTATCCAACCAATGCAAGTTTCCTTGCCAAACTTTTGGAGGCTTATTGAACGCGTTATCTATAGAGAAACTCGGCGAGAAAATTCCTAGCACGCAAATGTTGAATTGCAGTCCATGATCCACAACTATATATATAGCCACCATTCTGTGCATCGTCGTCTCACTCCTCTACCGGCAGCAACTCACACTGTGACACACTAGCAGCTGGCTAGAAATAGTTGGTAAATATGACGCCTTCCGTCCTGCATGTTAGCCGCGCCGCGAGCTCCGCAGCGGCGTCGACGGCGTTCTCACGCCACCGGCAATCGCCGGACTTGAACTTCGCATGCAGCAAGAACACCTCCTCACCCTCACTCTAGAACTCTAGCTGACTTCGCGAATTAGCTCACACACACAGTGAATTTGGCGCGGCGAGAGGTGGAAGATGAACAGTGCACGAACACGATTTTGGCGCTCTAACGCCCGGCGCAACCAACGCCGGCTCAATTCACTTGGCAATCAACACAACGGTGTACAGGCGAGGCTTTATAGCCGGTGTGATGCACCTCTAGCTCCAACTCCACGTCGCTCCTGACTCGCGCACGATCTGCATGCTCTGCCCGCTCGCCACGACGCGCCGTAGCGCGCACGATGCGGGAAGATCCTTGCGCCCGAGGCGGAAGCTCCAACGGCCTCAACGACCGGCTACTCCGAGCCACCTTCGCCTGCCTGCTCGCCACCATCCCAACGGCCGTCGCCACACGACGCCGCACAACTCCGATCGCCACGCGATCACGCCACACACCCGACGGCTGCGCGCACGCACGCGCTATCGCACTCGACGCCCGCGCGCGCACACACATGACGCGCCACGCACACCCCAGCCGCGCCCAACACACGCGCGCTGGGTTTATTCCTAACAATCTCCCCCTAAACCCAGCGCCACCGACGCCAGGAGCTTCAGAGCAATGTTGGCTCGTCGTCGACGTCCGCCGTGGCTGCCATGACGACCTCCTTCTTCGGCTTGCGGCAATCCCGGGCAAAATGACCACGGAGCCCGCAATTGAAGCACTTGCCGATGCCGGACTTCGCCTTCTGTCGGTCCTGCCGCTCCTTCTTGTCCGCGTCCGCGAGCAGAAGCTTGTCGCCACCGGCTTGACCACCGTTCGGCACTTGTCCGCCGAGGAGCTGCGCACGCCGCCGTGCCCGCTCGTCGAACGTCTTCAGGCGCCCGAGTGCCTCCTCGAACGCCATCGTGTTGACGTCGCAAAACTGCTCGATCCCCGCCACCGCCGGGTACAGATGATCGGGCACCGTGTCGAGGAGCTTCTTCACCATGGCGACGTCGTCGAGCGTGGAGCCGAGGCCGACAAATTTCGCGGCCATGCTGCTGATCCTGCCGCCGTAGGTGTCCAGCGCTTCCCCATCCGCCATGCACATCTTGTCGAACTCCCCCTTGAGCGTGGCGAGGCGCGCCGTCTTGACCCGGTTCTCGCCGACGAAACGCGTCTTGAGGCTCTCCCAAACCTCCTTCGCCGTCTTCTTCGTGGACACCTGCATCAAGATGTCCTAGGGCAAAGCTTGGAGAAGCTGCGCCCGCGCCGTCTTGTTCTTCTGCTCGTCCACCTCGGCATCGCCCGACGGAGACACGGCCTCCCAGAGACCTTGCGCGTCGAGGATCGCCTCCACCTTGATCGCCCACGCCGTGTAGCCCGCCGGCGACAGCACCGGATACGACATCGACACCGTGCTCCCTCCGGCGCCATGCGGGACCACCGACATCTCTTCTTGGTCGAGGAAGTAGCGCAGGATCTTGGGCAGGAACCGTTATGGCTCTGATGCCACGTGTTAGCCGCGCCGCGAGCTCCGCAGCGGCGTCGACGGCGTTCTCACGCCACCGGCAATCGCCGGACTTGAACTTCGCGTGCAGCAAGAACACCTCCTCACCCTCACTCTAGAACTCTAGCTGACTTCGCGAATTAGCTCACACACACAGTGAATTTGGCGCGGCGAGAGGTGGAAGATGAACAGTGCACGAACACGATTTTGGCGCTCTAACGCCCGGCGCAACCAACGCCGGCTCAATTCACTTGGCAATCAACACAACGGTGTACAGGCGAGGCTTTATAGCCGGTGTGATGCACCTCTAGCTCCAACTCCACGTCGCTCCTGACTCGCGCACGATCTGCATGCTCTGCCCGCTCGCCACGACGCGCCGTAGCGCGCACGATGCGGGAAGATCCTTGCGCCCGAGGCGGAAGCTCCAACGGCCTCAACGACCGGCTACTCCGAGCCACCTTCGCCTGCCTGCTCGCCACCATCCCAACGGCCGTCGCCACACGACGCCGCACAACTCCGATCGCCACGCGATCACGCCACACACCCGACGGCTGCGCGCACGCACGCGCTACCGCACTCGACGCCCGCGCGCGCACACACATGACGCGCCACGCACACCCCAACCGCGCCCAACACACGCGCGCTGGGTTTATTCCTAACAATCTCCCCCTAAACCCAGCGCCACCGACGCCAGGAGCTTCAGAGCAATGTTGGCTCGTCGTCGACGTCCGCCGTGGCTGCCATGACGACCTCCTTCTTCGGCTTGCGGCAATCCCGGGCAAAATGACCACGGAGCCCGCAATTGAAGCACTTGCCGATGCCGGACTTCGCCTTCTGTCGGTCCTGCCGCTCCTTCTTGTCCGCGTCCGCGAGCAGAAGCTTGTCGCCACCGGCTTGACCACCGTTCGGCACTTGTCCGCCGAGGAGCTGCGCGCGCCGCCGTGCCCGCTCGTCGAACGTCTTCAGGCGCCCGAGTGCCTCCTCGAACGCCATCGTGTTGACGTCGCAAAACTGCTCGATCCTCGCCACCGCCGGGTACAGATGATCGGGCACCGTGTCGAGGAGCTTCTTCACCATGGCGACGTCGTCGAGCGTGGAGCCGAGGCCGACAAATTTCGCGGCCATGCTGCTGATCCTGCCGCCGTAGGTGTCCAGCGCTTCCCCATCCGCCATGCACATCTTGTCGAACTCCCCCTTGAGCGTGGCGAGGCGCGCCGTCTTGACCCGGTTCTCGCCGACGAAACGCGTCTTGAGGCTCTCCCAAACCTCCTTCGCCGTCTTCTTCGTGGACACCTGCATCAAGATGTCCTAGGGCAGAGCTTGGAGAAGCTGCGCCCGCGCCGTCTTGTTCTTCTGCTCGTCCACCTCGGCATCGTTCAACGGAGACACGGCCTCCCAGAGACCTTGCGCGTCGAGGATCGCCTCCACCTTGATCGCCCACGCCGTGTAGCCCGCCGGCGACAGCACCGGATACGACATCGACACCGTGCTCCCTCCGGCGCCATGCGGGACCACCGACATCTCTTCTTGGTCGAGGAAGTAGCGCAGGATCTTGGGCAGGAACCGTTATGGCTCTGATGCCACGTGTTAGCCGCGCCGCGAGCTCCGCAGCGGCGTCGACGGCGTTCTCACGCCACCGGCAATCGCCGGACTTGAACTTCGCGTGCAGCAAGAACACCTCCTCACCCTCACTCTAGAACTCTAGCTGACTTCGCGAATTAGCTCACACACATAGTGAATTTGGCGCGGAGAGAGGTGGAAGATGAACAGTGCACGAACACGATTTTGGCGCTCTAACGCCCGGCGCAACCAACGCCGGCTCAATTCACTTGGCAATCAACACATCGGTGTACAGGCGAGGCTTTATAGCCGGTGTGATGCACCTCTAGCTCCAACTCCACGTCGCTCCTGACTCGCGCACGATCTGCATGCTCTGCCCGCTCGCCACGACGCGCCGTAGCACGCACGATGCGGGAAGATCCTTGCGCCCGAGGCGGAAGCTCCAACGGCCTCAACGACCGGCTACTCCGAGCCACCTTCTCCTGCCTGCTCGCCACCATCCCAACGGCCGTCGCCACACGACGCCGCACAACTCCGATCGCCACGCGATCACGCCACACACCCGACGGCTGCGCGCACGCACGCGCTACCGCACTCGACGCCCGCGCGCGCACACACATGACGCGCCACGCACACCCCAGCCGCGCCCAACACACGCGCGCTGGGTTTATTCCTAACACTGCATCTCCTCCCGCTGATGGTGGTGCTCCTCGCTGCGGCCGCTGCGGACGCGGCCACCTTCACCGTCACCAACAACTGCCCGTACACCGTGTGGGCCGCGGCCGTGCCCGGCGGCGGCCAGCAGCTGGACAACGGGCAGACGTGGAGCATCGACGTGCCGGCGGGCACGACGGGCGGGCGCGTGTGGGCGCGCACGGGGTGCTCCTTCGACGGCAACGGCAACGGCAACGGGCAGTGCCAGACGGGCGACTGCGGCGGCGTGCTGCGGTGCACGGGGTACGGGCAGCCGCCCAACACGCTGGCGGAGTTCGGGCTGAACCAGTACCAGGGCCAGGACTTCTTCGACATCTCCCTGGTGCAGGGCTTCAACGTGCCCATGGACTTCCTCCCCGCCGGCGACGGCGCCGGGTGCCCCAAGGGCGGGCCGCGCTGCGACGCCGACGTCACGGCGCAGTGCCCCGCCGCGCTGCAGGTGCCCGGCGGCTGCGACGACCCCTGCACCGTGTTCAGGACGGACCAGTACTGCTGCCCCGAATCGGCGGCGAACAACTGCGGGCCCACGGACTACTCCAAGTTCTTCAAGGGGCTGTGCCCGGACGCCTACAGCTACCCCAAGGACGACGCCACCAGCACCTACACGTGCCCCGGCGGCACCAACTACAACGTCGTCTTCTGCCCATGATGAGACCATGATCGATCGAGCGTGCGTGCTCCCTCGAGCTGAGAGCTGAACGACGACGTGGCTAGTAAATTACTTCTACTAATTATGGAGTGACAAAATAAAGCTAGTAGAAAACAATAAGTGCACCCGTACGTGATCACTTGGATCATGCATGGCACATGAATATGTACCTACATGCAACGATCGGACATCCATAGATATAGCGTCAGAAGTTTTGTGCATGGATAAATCGATCAGAGTCATTGTGTGCGATAATAGCCGTACGTGTTCCAAGCTCGGCTTGCTTGCGACATGAAGCAAGCAAGGGGAGCTTCTATGTAATATTAGAGAAAAGCTAGAAATCAACCGGTTGTTTGGATGGATTCCCTCACCCGCCTCCCCGCCGCCGCGCGCTCGCCCGGGAGCCGCCATCGCCGTCGCTCCTGCCCAGGGGAGCCGCGCGCGCCGCCGCGCCCTGCCCGGGGGGAGCCGCCACCGCTGTCGCCGTCGCCCTGCCCGGGGGAAGCCGCGCCGCCGCCACGCTCTCCCCCACTGTAACCGGGGGGGGATTACACTGTAACTCCATGTATTTACACTGTAAACGGGATGGATTTACACTGTAATCGGCGGGGGGCGAGGAGCACGGGGATGACGGCGATGAGGTGAGGCGCGCGGGGTCGGGGGAGGCGCGCGGGGCCGTAGGTGGAAGGCGGGGGCGACGGCGACGAGGTGGAGGTGGAGGCGCGCGAGGCCGGCGATGGAAGGCGGGGGCGACGACGGCGAGGTGGAGGCGCGCGGGGGTCGGGGCGGCGGCGGCGCGGGGGAGAAGACGAGTGCGGGGGTCGGGGCGGCGGCAGCGGGGTGAAGGGGGTAGGGTTAGGGGGAGGGCACGCGAGAGCCGTCCGATCGGCGACGTGGACGAACGTGGACCGTCGGATTTCGGGTGATGGGAAGCTATCCATCACCCGGGTGACGGGTAGACAGACTCTAATATTATCGCCCCTTTGATTTTTGTGCTAGTTTCATCGGAACGAAGAAAAGCTGTCTCATGTCTCGTACAATATGCTTATATGCATGTTTATTCAACGCCGTAGCAAATAATCCCATCGTATAGTATCGATTGAAAGAAGTTTACTTCACGCAAATGCCAATGATTCAGCATCGCCCGCTGACGATAGGGATCGAAATCAAGCTTTCTAGAGTTTGAGCATACGCAGATACGCTCACGCAAATCTCATCATCAGTGATTCGGCATATGGATGAGGCCATAAGGGTAAATGTCCCAGGCTTCCCACGATGGGCGACCATGCATTCAACCAAACTTGAAGGATTCATGTATATCCTTTACCTCATGTTAGAATATCATCAGCAAGCCATAGGGATTGTTGTCCGTCGCCTAAGCAACTCATCCATTCACTTAAAACCCCACGACGGCCCATGAAGCTTCGTTGTACCGCCGCTGACCAGCTCCACTAAGGATGCAAATGGGGCAGTCGTGGGCTACCCGCCCCACATCCACAAGAGCCGCAAGCAAGTTTGTGGACAGATGCGGCAGCCCACATGGTGCCGCGACTTTGTCGCGGGCTTCATGGCAGCCCACGTACTGCCGCGACAGTTTTCTCCCAGCATCTGTTGGCTTCGGCCTTCGGCGCTTCGCATCGTGCTACTTTGCGTTCAAATTAGCTTGCATCTCCAAGTACAAGATTACAACATATACCATGTACTTTAACTAGGTTCTTAAAATTCAGAAAAAAAATCTAAAAACAAAAAGATCATGATGAGTTTTCTAATCTACTCTTGATTCAGCGCAGACAGTATTAACCTACAACTAGCCAATAGATAAACAGAACAGAGTCGAATAGGACTGAATTTATGCACCTCTGCTCCTAGTTTATCAAGCTAGTCGGCTGGAAAGTGAAAACTAATTTACACCCAAACTAGCTTGTACATATCTACTCCATCTGTCCAAAATTATCAAGCTAGTCGGCTGAAAAGTGAAACAACAGAGGCTCTCATTTGTCTTCAGGATTGGGTTTACTCTTCTAAGTATAAAAGTATTGTGTCAATTTTGTTTAGCCTCATATTGATTACACCATTTTCAAAATTTTGCAGACAACACACTGACAATATTGCTGCAAATATAATGGTGGGCGGTGAAGGCATAAATAAGGATGGATGGAGTAGATATATATATGCCAAGCTAGTTTGGACGTAAACGTGCTTGTTACTACCAACAAACTCTAAAGCCAGGAATATAACGGCTATAGTGGACCATAGTGCGTCCGTACTCTTGGCCGTGGACGCCATGAGCATGGTGGTGAGTCACTCAGCTCAACACCGGGGAGTACTCGTCGACGGCCGCGTGTGGGGCTGCCCGAGTTGCAGACTTGCAGCTTCATCGTCAACGGCACGCTGGGGTAGTGCGAGGCGGGCGAGTACTCGTTGGTCAAGGTTGGATGGCTCCCTCGTGCACGGCTTCAACGCGCCCGACGTTGGTGTCCGGGCGATAGTTGTTAAAATTGCGATTCTGTAAGCTGATTTTAACAACTTTACGTTTTGAATTGGAGGGCTTGATTCTACGATTTTAGATTGTAATCTTGCGTTTCTACGATTTTATATGACTCCGATTTTATCTAACGATTTACGATTCGATTTACAATCTACGATTTTAACAACCTCGGCACGGGGTGCTCACGCCGGACACCGCGCACGCGGCTCGACAGCGCCATCGGCAATGATGGTGCAGACGCTTGTTCATCACCCGCGAGCTTTGTGGCCAGAGCCTCATGTGACGCACCTCGTGGCGGCCGGCCGACGCGAGCTCGATCTGCAAGGAGATGCAAACGCAAATGTGTCATGACTCATGAGTGATCTTGTTGAGAGCCGTGTCGCTACAATACACTGTTCTGGCGCGACGGCCCGGTCACGCGTACATTGATGGAGATGGAGGCAGTCAGGCTTCCCCGGACGTCGCAGAGCGACCACGCCCCACTCGGCGACCACCCCGCCTTGTCGCCGGTCGCCGCCGGCACAACGCAGGTCCATCCAGGGACACGCCGCCGCGGTTGACGGCCCGCCCTCCGGGACCTCGGCCGGCACAACGTATGGATCACCTCTGTGACGGTTCCTAGCCACATGGCGAGCTTGTAGGACGAGCCCGCTGGCCGATGGGGATCGAGCCGGCCGTGCGGGTGTGGCACACGCCTTGACGGGGATCGAACCTCAGGCCGTGCCCGGCAAAACTCGGAGGCCAGATGGAGGTTGGTACTCCACGTTTACGTTGACAGGGGCGAGGAGCTGAGACCTGAGACTGAGAGTGAGAGATCTGATCTGGCATTCTGGCCTGTTGCCGCTTCCGCCTCCGTCGCCGGCGCCAGCGCGCGTAACCGGAGCTCAAGGCATGAGGTCGCGTCGTCGCTGACTTGCCATCAACGATTAAATTACGAAGTTAGCAGTAAATTTATTATATGAAACCGAAAAGGGGCTCAATGCTTTTAGAGTAAAAAAACATTGTAACCGATAAGTTACTGGGTGTTCCACATAGTGCTATTATGGACCACCATAGGCCTGCTGGCTGCTGTGCTTTTCAGCCATGTCGTATCTTTTTGTGTGTGTGTGTGTGTTGGTCAACTCGGTCTAGCAAGCCTTGGGCCTTGGCTGCCCGAAATCTTTGGACTTTGGCACGAAGCACTGATGGGCCTAGGTCCAGCTCAACTCCAGGCTGTAGTTTTGCACACAACGGTGTTCAGCACACAAAGGAAAATAAGGTAGGGATAGAGTTTATCCTATGTTTGGGTTGAAGCATACTGAAATGGTCGCAAGCGGTGAGCTAAATGTTATCTTTATCTCATACTCCATTTTCCAATCATTTCCCTATTCCTAACCTATCATATTCTATCCAAACGTCTCCCTAGGGTCAGTTGTCCTTTTTATTAGGCGATACAGTGCCAACGTGGTGTGAATTGATCCGTGCCAATCAACAAAAGATTTGGTCTCTTTTGAGTCTTTGACCTTCTCTATTCAGTTTGATACACAACACAGTCCAGAATAATCTAATTCATTGTTTTTCCATGGTCCAACTGTAGAGGCGAGCAATGGCGGCATTTGTGCGCAGATGCGAAATGTGGCATTACAAGGAAGTCATTCAGACAGGTTGAAGCCATCCTCATTTTGAACAACAAATATGTCGATATCCGTATGACTAACAACCAGATCGGCCATTTGTGGATCGGATCGGGCTCACCTTGTAGTTTCAACTTTTTCCAGACGGCAGGGTGGAAGTCAGCAGGCTGAAGCTGTTCTGATGGTGAACAACTAGCAGTGTCCAACTTGTGAGTTGTGACTGATCGACAGAGTGTCATTATTTGTACTTTCAGGCTTTCAGCTTATATAGGTATCGTTACGCATCAAGATATGCCTTGCCCAACTCGTTGAAGATTTGAAGAAAATTCGCGCATGCAAATGCTGACTTGCACCCTATCCGCTCCTATAAGTTTCCATGCACCCCAATTCCCTCCGCCGCATTACCACAAAGCTCGCTAGCTCTTCCACACTCCAAAGAGCCCAGAGAACAAAAAAAAAATGGCATCCGTCCTTCGCCTCCTCGCCGTGCTCCTCCTCGCCGCGGCGGCCGCATCAGACGCCGTGACCATCGTGGTGACGAACAAGTGCGCCTACACCGTGTGGCCCGCGGCGCTGCCGGGCGGCGGCGGCGCGCAGCTCAACACGGGGGACTCGTGGTCCATCGACGTGGCGCCGGAGACGAGCGGCAGCGTGTGGGGCCGCACGGGGTGCGGCTTCATCACCAACAACGGCACGCAGCTGGGGCAGTGCCAGACGGGCGACTGCGGCGGCACGCTGGCGTGCTCCAAGCTGGGGTTCTCGCCCCTCACGCTGGCCGAGTTCACGCTCGGCAGCCACGGCGGCACCGACTACTTCGACATCTCCCTCGTCCACGGCTTCAACGCGCCCATGTCCTTCCTCCCCGCCGCCGGCGGCAGGTGCGCCCGCGGCGGGCCGTCGTGCCCCGTGCAGGAGATCACGTTCGACTGCCCGTCCGACCAGCGCGCCACCGCCGGGTGCAACAACCCCTGCGACGGCAAGAGCGGCTGCGGCCCCAACAACGGCACGGAGTACTTCAAGAAGGCGTGCCCGGAGACGGTCACGTACGTCGGGGACACGGACAACACCACCTACACGTGCACGTCCGGGACCAATTACCAGATCACGTTCTGTCCATGATGAGTCGGTTTGGCTTAGCTTGGACTACTACGTGTGGCTAGCATGTAGACAAGTAGTCGAAGTTTCATGAATCAGATGATGTTATATTGCCATAAATAAAACCTGGCCATATATGTGTGTGTGCACTGTGCAATGGTGTATGTAGGTATATATGCCAAACTCCCGGGAATGAATAAAAGGGTGCTTTTCCATAGGAGATCCATGTATCTTTCTGGAAATAAATAAAGGTTATCAATGTTTCCTCGAGAATCATTTCCGGCTTCCCTCATTGCTTTGAACCAGAACAGTTTTCAACGGTACCCATAGGAACCTAGATAGCCCACCGATTTACCCACACAAAATCAAAAGAACCTCAGGGATTTATACCATGCTCAACAACTTCGCTCTGTCCGCTCCGCCCATCCACTATTTTGCAATGTTCACGCAGCGTGTGCAAAGTGCAGTTTGAAATATAAACGCTGTAATATACGGATTGGTGAGAATAGTCTTACAGGAGTAGAGGCGAGTAGTAGCAGCAGGATAGATGGTGATTGTCGGTGGGACATATAGAATTATTTTTGAACGATTGACATATAGAATTATGATCAGGCTGATCTTGGGAAGTCGTACAAGTAAGGACCTGTGACGCGGCAATTAGGCACACGACAATGGACAGGTGTGTGGCTGTGCGCAGCTCTCTCTTTCCAAAACTATTTCATTTTATCCAAATTATAGGATAAAACTATCTTGGCCTTATAGATAGGACTCCCTCTTAAAACTATAGGATGTTTGAGTTTTTTTTGGCACTAATTTGACCACTCATCTTATTCATTTTTTAAAATATGACAAAAGTTCAATTCATACTTAGAATATACCATATTGTAACTAAATCACAATAAAAATAAATAATATTTTTATTTTTAACAAATAAAACGAGTCTTTAAAATTGATGTTTAAAAGTCAAATACCCTACAATTCGGAATTGTGAGAATAAATTATGTTGACCAAAAATACACGATAAAAACATATAAATTTATCTAAAATAATAACTTGCACAATTTATTAGCATAGAATATTAATTTAAAAAGGGATTGTTGGTGCTGTTGTTAGGAACATTTTTATGATTGTTAAATCATATAAATATATAATAACTGTTTATCACGCAATTGGCCTATGACATAATACATATATATTTATTTTGAGTTAGTTTTTTGTATATTAAAAGAAATTTAAACATAACATGTGTGTTATTTTATTTGTATTCACAATAGCGTATGTTAGTAGTTTTGACGTAGATTTTAGAGGTTTTTTTATAGATGAGTAATTTAGATGCACTTTTGGGGTTCCTTTATATCATCTTTTTCATAGTACCATGTGTCCTAAATTAGATATAGATTTGGGGTTTAATTTAGCTTTAGGGCCTGTTTGGAAGGCTTGTAATCAGCCCAAAACCAGTGTAAATTACAGATTTGGATGTTTTTCCGATAGGGGTCCATATATGTTGTTTGGATGATTGGTTGGACGATTTATTTTACGTTCGGTATGGGACAAAACTAGCAGCTCACTGGTCTGGAAAAAAAGACGAGAAATATCGGGCGTCTTCTCCATCTCCGTTCCGCCATGCCCTTGCTCGCACGCGGCGGCGGCACGGAGCGCCGCAACCCCCCTCCCCCTCGCTTTGCTCCGACCTCCCTTCCCCCGCTCCGACCTCCTTGCCGGTCCTCTCCACTCGATCCGACGTCTCCGTGGGAGGGGCCGCGAGCCGCGTGACCGCCGTGGCGACGGCGGCGTCGAGGAGGCCTCGGCGGAGGTGCTCGAGCCCAAGTGGGCCGTGGTGCCAGAGTACTGCCATCGCCACGGCGTCGAGCGGGGCCTCGTTCAGTGCCAGAAGCACTGGAGCAACCTCGTCGGCGACTACAAGAAGATCAAGGAGTGGGAGCGCTCCGCGGCGGCCTCGCGCGAGCCGTCGTTCTGGGTTATGCGCAGCGACGCGCGCAGGGAGCGGCGGCTCCCGGGCTTCTTCAACCGCGAGGTGTACGACATACTCGAGGGCCGGGGCCGGGTGATCCTCACCGGTCGGTCCTCAGGGAATGCTGCGGCGGCGGAGGAAGCGCCGCCAGCCTCTTCGCTCGATCCTCACCGCTTTGAAGCAATCTGGCCTCTCCGATTGATCCGGTCTCCCAGCTCAACACCCAATCCGGAAATCTTCAGTCGCAAAGAAGCCACTGCCGGCCACCTACTGCTGCAACTTGTAATCAGTGCATATAAGCAACTCTGAGATCAGTTCGTATTTACCCCATACCCAAACAGCAAGCGTTACCTTGAAAATTCTACCTTTGTATCCTTGTGCACAACAGATTCCGGACGTAATGCATTTACATGTGATAAATAATACAATGTTTCCAAACAGGCCCTTAGTTGTTTTTTTATACTGGCAGGGTGAATACGCGTTTTAGAATACAATAGATCAAATATTATTGTTAATGATGATCAGAATAAACCAAACTCATAGCAGATTGATGTTTATGAATTTTATGAGGTTTTATTTTTGTATCACGTCATGTAGAGGCTTGTTCGGAGATACTAATTAGTGATAGTAAGATAGCTAGACAAAATGAGTGCAATCTACAATGTATTTATTCTCTATTTCTCAATGTGTTGACCTATTCTTTTTAGTTGTTTTATTATCATCAGTTGCATATCCATACAGCGTGGCTCATGCAGAATCCGGTCACTTTTGTGGACTGTTGAGACAAGACAAACGTGGTCAGCATTCAGCAATAGTGTTATTCATCAAGATGCCTCAACCTGTCAACCAACTCTTGGAAGAAATTTTCGCACATGCAAATGCTGACTTCCCAACACCCAACTCCTACAAATACCCATCCAAGCCCGTACATTCCACCACACACCAGTAGCTACTACAAGCTCTACTAGACCACGCACATCGGAGCAGATGGCATCCTCCCTCATACGCCTCGTCGCCGTCGTCCTCCTGTCCGCCGCGGCCGCGGACGCCGTGAGCATCGTGGTGACCAACAAGTGCTCGTACACCGTGTGGCCGGCGGCGCTGCCGGGCGGCGGCACGCAGCTCAACACCGGGGACTCGTGGTTCCTCGACGTGCCGTCGGGGACGCGGAACGGCCGCGTCTGGGGCCGCACGGGCTGCGGCTTCATCATCAACGGCACGCTGGGGCAGTGCCAGACGGGCGACTGCGGCGGCACGCTGGCGTGCAGGCAGGTGGGCGCGGAGCCCGTCACGCTGGCCGAGTACTCGCTCGGCAAGACCGGCGGCGCCGACCAGTTCGACATCTCCCTGGTGCACGGCTTCAACGCGCCCATGTCGTTCCTCCCCAGCGGCGGCGCCAAGTGCGCCGGCGGCGGGCCGTCGTGCCCCGTGCAGGAGATCACGTTCAACTGCCCGTCGGAGCAGCGGCGGGTGGCCGGCTGCGGCAACCCGTGCGACGGCCAGGGCAACGGCTGCGGGCCCAACAACGGGACGGAGTACTTTAAGATGTCGTGCCCGCAGACGATCACGTACCCCAGGGACACGAGCGGCACCGTCTTCACGTGCCCCGCCGGCACGAACTATGAGATCACCTTCTGCCCATGAAGGACAACGACGAGCTTGCGAGCTGAGATGTATAGATACCAGCCGACGGATCAGGGTTCGGCCCTGAAATGGGCTCTGTCTAGCTCGATCAGATGGATATATATATCAGCTCGCGTTTAATTTGCCTACATATGTAGGTTTACTTATCGATAATATCCTCTGTTACCTTGATGACGATATAAATAAAAGGTGACCATAAACAGAGCGACATATTATATTGTTTTTTGACGGAACAGAACAATATATTGCTGGTGTGCCAGCGGTCCGTCGGGCAATTTGTAAAGCTCTCGTAATAATGCTTTGCTTCCAACAAATACTATAATAAAACTTTCTGAGATAGCGTGTCATGAAAAGTTGAGTTTTGGGCTGTGCTATTTCTTCGGTTACACTTACGGTTACGCATTCTCATTGTAATGGAAATGGGATTACGTATTTCTGTTCCCTCTTGGTAATGGAAATGGGATGCTCCTCGTTAAAAAAAAAAGGTGAGACAGTGTGCATGATGGATTTAAACACGTTTGCAGAAGTAGGACAACTCGTAAATGAAAGAGTAAAATACACACTAGGTTTCTAAACTTATCTCGCGTTCCCATCTAGATACATCATGTTTCAAAGTGCACATCCAGATCCAAAATCCATCATCTTTCCACAGCCACCATCCAAACGGAGCCATGTGGCTAGTTTCGCCTACGTGGACATATCACCGTGACAAGCTCTGGTTGTCGTCGCCATCCTGCTTCGCCGCCAGCGCAGATCAGCCTCGTCACCACTCCCCTCGGCACCGGTCCGCCTTGTCCCTGGCATCACCCGGCTCGACCCTGTCCCGCTTTGTCCTTGGCTCGCTTCGTCTCACTGCCAACTTCCCCGGCGCAGCACCCAGCTCGCCCCACCTTGCCGTTGCTCTCCCTGCCCCCACGCACCGGCCACATAGGCACTAGGGGCCGCCACTCTCCCTTGTGGGCTGTGCCATGCCAGGCCACATTCGCCCGCACAAAGGAGTGTGAGGGATGGGGAGGGGCGGGCGTGGACGGCGCCGACTGCGGCAACCAGGTTGGGCGCTTCGCCTCACTGCCAACTCCCCCAGCGCGGCACTTGGCTCGCCCCGCCTTGCCGTTGCTCCCCCTACCCCAACCGGCGCAGGATTTTCAACTTGGGTATTCGAAATTTGAAGAATTCAAATTTTTTTCTACTATCCAAATCCTACTCTTTGGCATGTATAAATCATGCAACACTAATTGCATATATCAATAGCGAATATATCGCATAATTGAGCATCATTCAGTATCTTCACGCAATTGATCAAAATTCGAAATTATTGAACTCTAGAAGTACAAATTATTCATCATATCAATGTGGCAACATATGAAATGTTTAGAGGCAGGAGAAAAGGGAACAAAGCGACAAGAGGGCTTACAAATTGTAGAATAACTTTCTGGGCCTTAATCTGATGAAAATGAGTGATGATGTTCCAGAAATGCAGAGTCACAACCATTTGGTATTTCAGTTACAGAACAAGATTAATTGACAAGCAAGGTTTGTAGCAAATTGCACATTGCACACATGGAGAGGCGGACCTGAGCGGCGGCGCGCAGACAGACAACAGACGGATACGAAGAGTCAGACAGGGTGGGGGCATTGGAACTAGGGCTAGGCTCCTCCAGCCGTCCGGCGGCGGTCCCGGCCCTTCACGGCGTCGCGCGCTGGGCGCCTCCCGTAGTCACTAGCGCAAGCGGCCGCACGCCCACCGCGGCCGCCGGCCGACCCTGCGCCAATGGGCCTTGCGGCTGCGGGCTTGCCAGCGTCGCACCGCTGCTGTCCGCCGGCGCCGCGACAACCTGCCGCCAGTTAGGGTTAGCTGACTGCGGCAAACACAGAAGTCCGCTCGCGAGTTCCAGCTACGGTGGGACGGCTGCTGTTCTGTGTGCAGGGGTAGAAGGTGGGGTGGGCCGTGGGCACTCCGATTCAATGGGGAAGGCCCAGGAAATGGAAAACATGGCCCCGTTAGCTATTCAGTACGAAATACAATCTTTTTCTCATATTTTCTTGTATACATATGTATTATATACTACATATATTTAGTTTTTCCTCAAAAATCTTGGGTATTCAGTTGAATACCCATGAATCTATAGTGGGCCCGCCCATATGAAGTCCACGATCTGCGCCTCTTTCCCTGCGCTAAAACCCACATTTTCCATCCTGCTCGTCTGCAGCTCGCGCAGGTGCATGCAGTTCGTAGTGCAGCAGTCTGAGACCACTGGTTTTCCTCTGTCTGCGTACGCTTCTTCGTGGAAGCTGTGGATTGGGGTTCTTCGAGGAGGCACTGCATCAGTGCATCTGAGAGAGGAAGCAAGAGGGGTTGAATCTGCGAGGAATAGTGAGCAGGAGATGACGGAGAGAGACGATCAGACGGAGATCGAATATAGGTTGAGTGAAAACATTATTGAATGAGCGGGACAGGAGTTGTTCAACAACTGAATCTGTTTTAGTTTCGTCACAAATTTCTTCGCTGGATTAGGATTATATTATACTAGTCAATCAACCCGTGCTTTCGCACGGGTTAGAATCTTAAATGTGTTATGCGTAACCGTACAACATATCTATTTTTATACTTAGATTTTTATAATAACATATCTTGCTACTTTATATGTATGCTTAATTGATTTAGATAATCTTTGATTGATTGTAAAAATAGGTGATTTTAATATAATTTTGATGGGTTATTTTCATCATATTATCAGTCATAATAACTAAGGTGAACAATTCAAATATAAGTTAAAGGGGATATTTGGTATTATCCTATCAAAATAGCAAATGTGAGCAATTAGATATAAACTTATGGTGTTATTTTATATTTTCTTTTATATTGTCAGAATGGGTAATTAATATGTAGTTTTAGGGGTTATTTAATATTATTTTGATAATGGCAAAGGTGGGTGATTACTTAATTAGAAAACAGATCTAATAGCTATTAAGATTCCAACATGTTAATTGATGATAGGGTTTTTTTTATTATTGTGAGGATTTCTATAATTTTATTTTTTTCTAGCGCGTCTTGTGAGGATTGACATGGAAATTTCAAAAAATCTGCAAAATATCTGTTTCATGGAAAGGTTTCTAGCATTTTTAATGGAAAAAAGACAAAACTGAAGGTAAATTTAAAAATAGAAAAAATCTAAAGTAAAGAAAAAGATATTTGCTTTCGTTGAGAATTAAACTCAAAATCTTTCGTAATGGCAGAGGTGGGTAATTACTTAGAAAACATATATGATGAAAAAAAGAGGATATTTGCTTTCATTGAGAGTTGAACTTAGGACATTTCATAATGGCAGAGGTGGGTAATTACTTAGAAAACAGATCTAATGGCTATTAATATTCCAATCTGCTAATTGATGATCGGATGTTTCTGATTATTGTGAGAAATTTTTGGATTTATCTTTTTTTCTAGCGCGTTTTGAAATTGGTACAACTTTTAGAACCTGCAATTAGTAATAGTAAGATTCAAAACAACTGAATCTGTTTTAATATGAGGATGCTTTTTTAAATACACGATGCACAATGATGCTTAAGAAATGATGTTCAAGATACTAGAGGTATCATAACAATGAGATTCAAGTAGTGCATAGTCTGGAGTTTTTGCAACCGAAAAAGTACGTTACACATAATATTCTAACACTACTTTTACAAAAAAAAAAAAAAAACACCAATCCGCCCACCAGCTTCAAGCCTTCGACCCGTAAACATACAAGTCCACAAAAAGTGTTTTTTCATGATTCTAGGATTATTATGATCAAGCTGCCTCTCAAAATTCAATGATTGACAGATAATTTTGACCGGAGGCTTTTGCTTCCACTCTGTTAGCACCATAATTTGGTTCAGTATGCAAACATGCTGCTCACTAGATCGTCCGGTGCTTGAAGTAGCACCACGGGATCAAGTGCCAGTGCAATGGAATCTTATGTGTAAATTCTCATGTGCAAGGACATATACACTAGAGTGGTGGTGTGTGACGTCCTGAAAATTCGACGAGAGAATTTTTTTGAACTTCACCCAAATTTAAAAATCTATGTGTAAAATTTATTTTCAAAATATCTCTTAAGAATCTCACAAAAAATTCTTTTCTGAATTCTCCCAAAAATCCCTTCAAAATATCCCAGAAACCGTCCAGAATTTTTTTAAAACTCTCCCAAAAGGTTTTTCCTGTCCTTCCCTTGTTCTTCCTTTCCTTTTTTTTTTTTCTCTTCCCTAGCCAGACACCAGGCCCGGGCCTCTCCTCCTTGCTTTCCAGCCCAACCTGTTGGTTCTGTTCGGTCTCCCTCCTCTCGACAGGACGTGTGGCTCCTGTGTTACACAATGACACACCCACGAAGTGCGATGGCACAAGAGCCATGCTGTGGCCTCCATACCTACTTCTTATTTCTTGTCGTGGCTGTTGTTATCCTTGTCATCTCAGGCTAATATAGTCCGTAACTCCATTGGCGCCTCTGTACTCTCCTTGTAGTAATATTTACTACTATCTCTGTCGTAGAAAGAGCAACATTCCTTTACATTTAAAAACTACAGTACTCCTGTTTCACAAAAGAGTAACAGCAACGATCTGCGGCCCGCGGCCTGGTTGTGCTTTATACTGCCGATTGGGCCGTTCGGTTCATGGGCCGGCCGATTCGTATCCTCCTTTCTTTGGTCAACGTTTCTAGAGTACCACGAGTGTGTGGAACTGTGGATAGCCTCATCTGCCCCTGGCCTGGAGCAGTTTTTTTTTTTTTTTTTTTTTTGTACGACTCTGCACTCCCTCCCCAGCAGGGAAAAATATTTCAGTGGAAAACCGGCGGTTTTTTCAGAAATTTTTTTCTTTTCCGCCAGTAGCCGGGACTTTCGTAATTTTTTTGTTTTGAATTTAAAAATTCAAAAAAAATTGTAAAAAAAAATCGAAAAAAATATGATAAAAAACTAGATGTTTTTGTAAGCTTTTAGGGCCAGATCTCGTTGAAGTCCAAAGTGATTTACTTAGTTAAACTTGCAATTTGGTTGCAGCCCCGTTAAGAACACTTTAACCCGTTAACATTTCAAACCCATTTCAACTTTATCCATTCACAAAAAATCTGTAAAAAGTATTATAAAAAACTAGGTGTTTTTCTGAGAAATTAGCAGTTGAACTCATTCAAATCTAAGTTTATTTGCTTAGTTAAATTACGATTTGGATTGGGACCCATTAACACCTAAAACCCGTTAACAATAAAACTCACCCCACCTGGCCACCTATAAATTTTATTATGGTCTATGGATACTTATACTATTGTGATAGATTTGATTTTTATGTATTTTATGTGTGATTTTATGTGGCATACGTAAGGTTGTATGCACTTTTTTGAATAAATTATGTGAAATGTATTTGATATATATATTATAAATTGTGATATGCAAAAAATTTAAATAAATCTATATAAAATATTTGATTGTTTAACTGTTCTTTCATAGGGTATGTCAAAACAGAAAACAGCAAAAATAGCTTTTAATGAGATTCAATCTTAAGTCTTACAAACCAAGACAAGAGACAACATCTACTAACCACTGGGACCACTACCGTTTTGTGATTTTAGAGTATGCCACGGCATATATAGACCATCATCCACTCTGTTTTACATCATATTTTGTCGAAAAGCAACATTTTTCGGTACGAAAACACCGATTTTCTGATTGGAAAGTCCGAAATTCCGTTTTCGAATTTGATTTGCCTTACCGTTTGGAAATTGTGAAATTTCGCGGAATTCCCCTCGGAATTCCGTTTCTAGTGGCGACCGGGATTTTAGTTTTAACCGAAATGGTTAACCCTGGTCCCCAGTCCCACCTCTCCCACCCCCTTCTTGTTGCACACTCGCACCGCCGCTGAAACCATCCTCTCCGTCTCAGAATCCACCGCGCGTACAACGGACGCAGTTTCGGATTATGTCAGCCCCGCAGCGAACAACAAACCTCTGGTTCTGAAATTGATCCAACAAGACGAAAGCGACGACACCTGTGATCTGAACTTAAACAAGTGCAGTAGCAAGCTCCGAACGAACAGACGCGCAATGAAAGTTACAAGTGGTTACTCCGTACGTACCGCAGGAGAAGACAACTACTGATCGATGCAGGTACGCGGTACGGGCGCGTACTAGTATTTTTTTTTTTCTTCTTCTTCCCCAGAGGAGCCGGCGGAGTACCGGCCAAACTTTGGTGGACAAAAAAACACAACGCGTAGCGCGGAGCCGCGGGCGAAGATGTCAAAGCCTGACGCGCTCCTCGCGAGAAATCTGCCTACTAGTAGTACCTAGCTAGCACGGCGCCGGTCGCTGGCCTCCGCGTCCGCGAGCGATCGGTCACAAGAAACTCATGGCCTGATGCAACTTGCTGCTCGATCGATCCCCTCATGAACCGGTCACATTGAGATCGCAGAAAACCAGCGCTCGTCCCTGCCCCGGCCGGCGCACCACTGCGTTTCTCTTCTCATGATATATGATGAAGCCCATCTTCTTACTCATGAAGAAGCTGCTATGCGGACAGCGACGCGGCGCCTCTGCCAACAGGAAAAAGGCGCCCCATAATGTCGTGTACTAGTACCAGAAATCGGGCGCCCCAGCCATGCCGCCGCCGCCCGATTGCACGGAAACGGACGAGGCAGGAACTGGCAAGGCGACAAGCCCTTCGGCTCCCGGCGTTCCGGCCTCCCGGGAGAACGGCCAGAGCCCACCCAGAGCGGCGGAACACGACGCAGCCGAGGGCGTGGCGGCGGGCGACACCGGCACGCTCACGCTCACGTGGGTTTCGAGCCCGCCCCGCCGCGCCACGCCGAACGCTTCATGATTCGGGGCAAGGAAGCCTGCCCGCCCCGCTGCCGCCTGCCGCCTGCCGCCTTTGGAATGGTGGCGGCGGCACCCACCGTCAGGCTTTGCTCGCCCGCAGTTGCAGCCGCGCAGGCCGCCGCAGGCTTTGTGATGAGACCCTGACTGACCTCGTGGTCCACCCGGAGAGGATGCAGGAAGGATCCAAAGCCTTGCGACGTTTTGGTGTTCTGGCGTGGAACACCAACACCACCACGCGGCCGGAGGGAGCCTGAGCCTGCCCGACAGCCGCACCTCCTCCTCGTGCCTCTGTCCTAGCGTCCTGGTGCTATGCTACGGCTGGTCGGGGCACTCTGGTGAACTGGTGGTGAAGCGAACCAGCCCCGGCGCGAGCCGCCATCAACAGTCCCAACTCCCAAGGCCAGAGCCTTGTCTGTGCTCTCGGCTCACACTAGTTTTGGAGAACGCGGCGGATGGAGCCAGCCCGAGGTTCGGGATCTGAACGGGACAATGTGATGTAATTAGATCGAATAACCCGATGATTTAGCAGCTGGGTTAAGTTAACGTTGCACTTGTTGCTCCGATCCAAGCAAGGAATGCAAACACAGCGGCGGTGGCCGAACAAACACGTATCTTTTCTTCCCTTTCGTTGCCCACTAATTTACATCAGCTACTGCTAGGACACGAAGACCTCCACCAATCGCCTCCCCGGACCGCCACCGCCGCCGCTGGCCAGTCTCTGGGCCGAGCCGCAGAACGCGTAGCAGAGCACCGTGAGCGCCACGGCCGGGGCCTTCCCGGCCACCAGCCCGACGAGGGCGACGGCGACCAGAGCGAGCGCAGGGAACCGGACCCCTGCCTGCGCTCGCCCCCTCTCCTCATCCTCCTCTTCCTCCTCCTCGATGACGTCCACCGACGCGTCGATCTCTACCGCCGCCGGCAGTGCAGCTCCCAACTCCACGCCGTGGATGCGGCGAGAACCCCTCGCGGAATCCGGCTCTTTGGCGAAGAAGACGGCGTCCTCCGCGGCGGCGGCAGCACCAGTTCGACGGCGGAGGGAGGCCGAGGGGTCCGCCGCCCTGGCATTGCCGCCGCGGAGCGTGGCGTCGCCCGCTTCGTCCCCCTCGCTGCCGCGGAACGACACGCCTGGCGGATCCGCGCCATTGCTGCTCTTCCGCCCCTTATTGTGCAGCCTCTTGGCGCCGGCGATCAGCTTCTTCCAGGGTCGCTTCTTCGCCTTCGCCTTCGGGTTGCTTGGCTCGTCGAGGGCGCCGCTCGTGTCTTCGGCGGCCAGGACGGAGGCCTCGCTTCCCCGGTCGGAATCCGAGCAGCTCGGCCGCGGCGGCTCCGGCTCCGGTTCCAACTCCCGGATCGGCGAGACGCGCCCGCGGCCGTCGAGGTAGAGCCGCCTCTCGGGCACGGGCACCGCCGGCCGGGGGAGCGGGCGAGACCTCACGGACTCGAGCAAGAAGAGCAAGAAGGAGGCGACCGTGACGGTTGCAACCACCTTCTTGCTCCAGATCACGAGGAGCGCGAGGGACACCACGCCGACGGCCGCGAGGAAGCCCAGGCCCAGGCCAAAGCCGCCGCCTTTGACGCGGGGGGCGAGCCGGGCTGGCGGAAGGTCGTCGGGCCTCGGCCGATCCGAAAGCCAGACGGCGGCCGCTGGAGGCGGGGGAGGCGGAGGCGGGGACGGCGAGGGCGAAGGCGAAGGCGAAGGGGAGGCGGCGGCGCCGCGCTTCCCGCGCTTGGAGGACGGGGAGGGCTGCTTCTTGAGGCGGCCATGGTTCTTGACGACGAGGTCAGCGAGGGAGGTGGGGAAGCCGGTCTGGACGGGGAGGGGCCCGGCGCGGGAGGGGCGGAGCGCGGCGAGGAGGCGGCCGAGGCGGCCGGAGGGGCGCTCCTTCGGCGGGTTGGGCATCGGCGGCCGCGCCCGTCGCCGGCGAGCATAAGGAGGACGCCGGCGCGCGGGCCGGGGGCTTGATTTGGGAGGGAGGGCCGAGGGGGGTTCTTGGCTTCTCGGTTCGGTTTGGTGCTCTGCCTCCTCTTCTCTGCGTCTTCGCTGCGGTTGGTGACTTGGGTGGCCGAGTTCGTCTCCAGTTCTGGGGGGCGCCGCATGCCGCGTGCGGAGACCGAGGGGGAGTAGCAAGGGGCGCGAGGGGGGGTTTTGTTTCCTTTTTGAACTTTATTTTCTGTTTTTATACTGTTTTCTGGACTGTTAGAAGAATGGGGGCAGGTGTTTTTGATCGGCTAATTTTGAACCGGATGAAAGGGAAGCGTGTTTGGGGTGCTTTCGCATGGCGCGGTTGAGGATGAGCGGTGGTTTTCTCAAAAAGATTATGGAACACGTGTGTGTGCTATTTAAAGCAATATCGATATGTCAATTTCAGGGAAAGAAAATGTCGAAATGCAAATTGTACGTAGGACCCACAAATCTCAACAATTACAAGGGTGAGACTAATCTAACTGCAATGTGTGTAACGTGGACAAAAAAAGATTGCTAGCGACCGAAAAAATATTTCATCTATTTCTTATGTACCGTCGAGAAGTGACCAAAGCATACATACATGGCCTATTATATGTAGAGGTCTTATATCGAAGGCGTTTGGTTACTTGCCTTTAGTAGCCATGTTGTTGCTCCACATACGTGGCGCCAAAAAAATAGGCACAGCTTGTGACACAATTCACACTACAAATCTCTACGTATGACCAACAAATCTCAACAATTATAAAGGCCCATTTGAATTGCAGGAATTTCACAATATTGGCACAGGAATTTTACAGGAGACAGTTCAAAAACAAAAAAAAAACATAGGAATGGAAAAAATTTCTTGCGTTCCAAATAAGGCCTAAGTGTAAGACGAATATATTTCATCGTACTAGATGTGTAACATTAACGTAGAGAAAAGAATTTAACTAGTGACCCGGAAAAAAAATCGTTCATTGGTTTCTTTATGTCCCATTGTCCCACCGAATGTGGCCAAAGCATACATAACCTATTTCATGGTGGTAGAAAAGAGTATATAAGATATCCAGGGTGTTTGGTTACTAACCCTTAGGTTAACATCACACCTTTATATTTTAAACTCCAATATGTTTACAGTGCACCTAGGGTGTTTTGCATGTTTTTTTACAAAGTTTGGAGACCATAGTGGCGCGAAGAAAAGTCAACCACAATTTGCGGTAAGATTCACATCACAACTCTCGCCACAAACTCACGAAACTACCGGAAGGACTTCAAAAATCTGGTAGACTTGTGTCAGGAACCGAACACGTACATCTTTCGTGTGCCGGTCACTGTGGCGGTCACCATGTTACCAGAGTGAATTGTGGCGGTAGACCAAACATCCCCAATTACTCCCTCCGTCCAGAAGGAGTGTCGCCTGCTTTGATTTCAGTGCACGTTCCGGCACTCGTTTTATTTAAAAAATTAATTCAAAAATTAAAATTAAATAAATTATATAAAAGTATTTAAGGTTACAAACATAATCATAAAAAATTTATGAAATTTATTTGAATAAGAAGAATGATTACATTGAAATCGAGGGCGACACTCTTTCTAAGACAGAGGGAGTATTTTTTTTCTCTCACTCCCCTCTAAGCTAACTGCATCTATAGTGTTGTTATATACACTCTAAAACAATGACATACTTATCATTGTTTCTACGACCTTGCTCCAATACCGATAATGATAACCAATAGATAAATATGTTGTAGCAGTACAACCTTTTTTTCTGGCACAGACAAGACATATGAATACATGATAACACGGTATTATTGGAACACTAGCAGGGAACCACTAGCAGAATGGATGTTTGCGTCGAAACTAGGAAACAAAAGCTTATTTGCTAGATTTGATAGTGCAGGTTATGATAGCTTATGTCCAGAAACTTAAGTTGGCCCCTGGTAATACGTAATATACAGTACTTTGTTATCTTATAATCGGCGAAGTATTCACAAATCACACAAACCTCGTGCCGCCAGCCTATGTGGGTAGGTATGTTACCTTGCCTCTTTCCAACATGTCACATTCGTATTTACTAGGTGCTACTCTGCTACATGAAGAAAGTATCCTATCCCTTTCTGCCAGCAGATGAGCTGACGAGGACGACGCGACCCACGTAATTTAAAATTTACTATAGTTGTCAACGCTCACAAGATAGTACGAATGGTTCTTTCTTAGAATAAATCATTATGGGTTTAGCTTTGTATATAGCGGGTTAGCGATGAACGATCACGGTTAGTGGACTCTTTATATACACTACCGCGCGCATGCAGGTCTAGTGGTCTAGGGAATTATTAGAGCAAGGTTAATACAGCCTACTATAAGCTATATGATGTTGTCATATTATATGTAGCCAACTAAAAATCTGTTCATACATAATATATGGTCCATCTCTTTCTCGTGTCTTAGAGTTTGTGACCAGCCCACTCTGAACGGGTTGTAAGTGAACAGCCCGTTTTTCTTCTCTCTCAATTTCTTATTTTTTCATATCACCACAAATATGATTTGGCATTCCTTATTGACCGTCTACATCACCTTATAATAATACTACTTGCTCTTATGCAATCGTCCAAGTAGTAGTAGCTCATCAGAACCATCGGGCAAGGTCAACGCTTATTATTTTTGTAGGAAAAAAATGGCCCCAAGGGCCACCACATCATATAGTAGGCCGTGAAAGCCGGGCTTGATGATTTTTTGGGGGCTTTTCTCAAAGACCACGGCGGCAGGTTGGCATCCATGCAAGAGTGCCGATATGCTTCGCGATCCTCTCAAATATAAATATGCAAGTCTTGATTTTGACAGCGAATCAGGGGGTTCATCAGAGATGGAGCCTGTGAGCGAACACCGAGACCGATCCATATGTATATTCGCTGCGGCTGCGCTAATATATTATGGTTACCAAGAAATCTTCTCTGGGGTAGACGAGTGGCTGCTGGCTGCATCAGCGTTCGACTTTCCGTATGAAAAAAACCAAAATTTCAGTTAAATTTTTCGTTTTCGGTCCGGTACAAGATCGAATTTTCGGACCCGAAAATGATATATTCCATTTCTAAATTCAAAAATATGAAAATTAATTTTTTTTGTCCAATCAAAATTTCGTTACAGTACAAACGAAAAGCAGAAGCATCGGCTGCATAGCCCCAAATTCCTCTCCGTGTCTGCGCATGGTACGGTGCATGGAACTGACAGATGCACTGCAGGAAACGAGCATCTACATATGGCTGCGCTGTGCCTCCGCATGCGCTGGACGACGTAATTTTAACGGTTTCGAAAAGCACTTTCACATTCCCATCATTGCGATGATGGTGGTGCTGGTGTGTGGGATAGCTGACGAGCAGCCAGTGGTGGTGGTGGATTAGATTAGGTTAATTAATTGTTTAACTAGTCCTGGTTCTTTCCCGTCTGGCCGTCTCCATCACGCGGGCCGGCCGGGCTCGTGACTTGGACGACGACCCTCGCGACGGGGGCTTCCTACAGTACGTGGCCATGCCGTGCGGCGTACGTGCAGTGCAGGGCGCAGGCGCGGAACCCGGCATTTTCCACGGAAACACAACACAACAGTGCCCTGCCCTGCCCGTCCCGACGTGAGTCAGGACCGACAACCCGACCGGCGGCGTCGGCATTTCCCACGGAAACAACACTGGCCGACCGTCGGTACACCAGCTGCCGTAGCGCACATCGCCGGCCGCGCGCGTCGGTCAGCGTCCGATCGAGATGCGAGTATGCGACCACGCAAGCAATTTTCGAGTTTCTCAACAAAACCGGCGTGGCGCAGGAGCGACAAAGTCGACGTCTTCCTAGATCGCGTGGGTCAGCACCGGAAACTATACCTGTCGGTGCCCGGACGAGTGCAGAATAGTGGCCCGTGTCAATCATGAAAGTAGATGAAAAGGGCACACTAAATAAGAAATACTAATATGGCGTGGATTTTCCAAAAAAAAAAAAAAGAAGAAGATAATGTGCTGTTTTTTCTAACACGCTCAGGAAGTTCTCAATAACGTATCGAGTGTTCGGTGAGGGCCTGTTCTAATCAATGCAAAATTTTAAACGGCAAAACATCTCGTTTTGTGAGGTCAAAGTGGAGAACTAGGCACATGAATTTTAGAAATTGTGGATAAGGTTACACTCTATTACCATCAACTCTGACATATGCCTTGTCTTTGCACTTAGTCCGGGTTTTTTTTTCTTTTTTTGATAAGGGCACTTAGTCCGGGTTGTGCTTGACATAGAAATAGACTAGCAGGATGGGCGGCATGGTGTGGTGGCTCCGTGTGGGCAGCGACGAGGAGGATGACGTGGATATCCTACCCGCTAAGATATGGGTGTGTTTCGTACTTGTAAAAGATATCCCAATAGCTTCCTATGACATTTACATAAATGTGGTCCACATAGTGGCACACATCACATATAAATACATTTTAGTATTTTCTATACTAATTAATGCAGTAATATGTAACATAAAGTAATTTAGATGCCCATTTTAAGGGTGCTGTTTACTTTACCCAAGTAATAGCCGAATTTTCATGTTTTAATGAGACTCTATGCAATTTATTCTTTTGTAGTGAACCTCATTAAAAAAATGAAATCACAATTTTCCACGGCTCATGAGGGTGTTTGGATTCGGGAACTAAAATTTAGTCTATGTCACATCGAATGTTTCGATGCTAGGTAGAAATATCAAATATGATTTAATTAGAAAACCAAATACATGATAGAGGAGTAAACGTCGAAATAAATTTATTAAGCCTAATTAATCCGTAATTAACAACTAGTTACTGTAGCATCACATTTGCTAATCATGAATTAATTAGGCTTAATAAATTCGTCTCGTCGATTACTCCTCATCTGTATAATTAGTTTTATAATAAACTATATTTAATACTTATAATTAGCGTCGAAACATCTGATGTGATGGGAAATAAATTCCAGCCACATTCTTCGGAGAGCCCGATGGATGATGTCAAGCCAGAAGCTACTCATTTAGCCCTTTCCTTTTTGCATGCCTGGTCGAACCTGCAGTACATATCTGGCGCATCATTGTCGATTTCTCAGCCGCCGAGGCCTTTGCAGTTTGCACAGCTTCTATGCGCATCATTGTCGATACGAGCTGGGTGGCACAATGAGAAGGTTTTGGATTATATTATCCTGAGGAACAACTTTGGAGGCACAACTCGAATTATAGAACACATCTGCCTCTTTTGTCCATTGCTTTCTTTTTCATGTCAAAAAGGAAAAAATGCCACACGCCTCCGCTTTGTTTCCCCTCTTTTGAGGGCATGAAAATGCTTTGCACCGTACACATTCACAAATACCAAGCTCATAAAATGCACTACAATATCTTGTTTAAAAATGTCATATACCGTCATTTATTTTGTTGTTATTTGTTTTATGTAACGGCCTAGGTGATTTACTTGTGACTATAGCAAGCAGGTGCATCATTTCATCCATCATATGCATTTTGTGTGAATATATCTTGGTTTGAATGTGGGGAAATGAAACTAGAATGGAAAATGTTGAGTGTGTACAGTTAACTCGTTTTCTGGGATTTTCCAACTGCGGACTATCCGCCGCCTAACGGCGGACTGTCCGAGAACCAACCCAGGGAGGTCTGTAGGCTCTGGGTAATTTTACCGTCTAACGGCGGATTGTCCAACTTGGAGGAGCGGACTGTCTGCAGTACTAACTGGGAAAAGCCCCAGAACCGGCTGGGCACTGCATGTTTTGACTAGCTTAACTGCGGACTGTCCGCGGCCTGGGAGCGGACTGTCCGGGTAGATTTAGTGCACAACGGCGGACTGTCCGGGTTGGGGAAGCGGACTGTCCGCAGGTGTCGTTGCATGGGCACTCAGAAACTAGGCGGACTCTGTGTAAAATGGAGGCCTACCGGCGGACTGTCCGCGGGGTTGACCCCGGACTGTCCGCAGCTCATCCCCTTTTGCTCTCTAAAATTTGGCTAAGTCCCTGGAGGATCCAAACCCTCTACGGCGGACTGTCTGGGACTTAAGTCCGGACTGTCCGCAGTACTTGAATAACCAAGCCCCAGAACCCAGCCTCTCCCTGACCTCGACTTACCTCCTAACGGCGGACTGTCCGCCGACCAGTGCGGATTGTCCGCGAACCGTGCGTTGGCACTTCTGTGTCGCGCTGTCGCGCGTACAGGCCGGTAGGGGAGGGGGGCGTATCGTCCCTCTGCCCCATTAACCCGAGGGAAGGGGGTTTTTAGCCCCTCCTCTCCCTCATTCATCCCCTCCTCTCTCTCTCAAGCCCAAGAAAGAAGAGAGCTCTCCTCTCAAGCTCTTCCCTCAAGATCCACCATTGGAGGCTATTGAAGACCTTGGGAGCTCCTCTCCTCCTCCTCCAAGGTGATTTATCCCCAATCCCCTTCGTTTTCCCCTTGTTTCCATGGTGGAAACCCTAATCCCCCTCTCTCTCCATGATTTTCTCTCTCTAGGTCAAGAAGAGTTCGTGACCCAATCTCTTTCCCCTTCGATTTCCTTCACTTGAGGGTTGTTCTAATCACTTCCTTCCCCCTAGGTAGGCACGATTTTGTGGGTGGGATGACCTATATTGGTGTGTTCATGATGTTCATGGTGACCATAGAGCTCTCATGCTTACGGTGATTTGGGAAATTTCTAACCCTAGTATGATAATGTATATGTGATTCTAGGATGATTTAGTAAGATGTCAACTAGTGGGATGATGCAACCTAGGTAGCTTTACCATTGGGATTGTTATATTAATTCTTGCAATATGTGAACTAATAGGGCTATGAGATATGAAATTAGAGCTATTACTCATGTCTTTGACAAAAATGCATTGTCCATATTTCATACTGACACATGATTCATGCATCATAATCATAGCATTGTTCTTACTTTTCGCAACATATGCACTCGTGTAGAGACCGCATCGGTGAGCCAAGCGGAGCTTGAAAACACACCGGAGCCCCCGAGCGTCGTACCCTCGTTTGAGAACCAAGGCAGGCACCCTTTCTTTTACTCAATCAATTTTGGATCAATATTATACTTTATTGATTGTGCATCTCATGTGTATTGAGTAGAGCCTAGTTGACATATCCCTTAGGATTAAATAAATTCTTAGATGAGTATGTTTGCTAGGCGTCTCGAATTAATTGCTTAGCATCGCTTAGAAACGGTAGAAGACGAGAGAAGGTCACCACCACTCGCGAGCTTTAGGAGTTGTTTTTAAATTCAACTTCGTATCGGAATGGTATAAAATGGAGCTATGACAATGATTAAGATAATTCGGGTTTGGAGCAAGGCGATGCTTGCTCAAGCCACATAAGGTTGCTAGTTGTCGCATTCGGTTTTGAGCACAATTCCGTACTCACCACATACTAAATATAATGGTACGGAAAGCCAAGTAGCATAAGTCGTCCGGTTCACCCGATGGATTCGGATGAGATGGTTGAGATGTAGCTGGAGTTGACCTAACAAACTTGGGGCTCAGTGCATCTAGCTATTCCCATCCGTTCAAAGGGCGTGTGGGGTGGGTACGTGAAAAGTCTAGGGCATGAATCAACCCTTATCCTAGGCCAAGGATATGGAGGTTCGGTCTTGTGCCTCGTGTGGGAAAAAGAGTACACCCCGGCCGAGTAATAATCTATTCGAATAGCTGTGCTCTCGGTCATTGAGCACGCTCTCTTCAGTTGACTTCAACGTAGAGTTTCGTTTGTGAGCTATGGAAGATTGGCTCTTGGTTCATATGATATTTACTTTTATAAAAATGTATTGGTGTATGCTTAGAGTAAGAATAGTTGCTACGTCTTTTGTTTGCTATAACTTACTCAAATGCCTTTTCTTATGTTAAATTAAAACGAATGAGCCTTGCATCCACCATATATCTGTGGCTTAAGGTTAATACCTGCTAGTATGAAATGTACTAACGGTGATGCCGTTAAGTTGATTTTAGGTGAGCCGGAAACCGTTTATGGCTAATTCTACCCCGCCGAGGGCGGTGATGGGCAGGAGTGACTCATTTGCTAGAAGTTAGTCGTTGGACAGTGTTGTGGTATGAAACACTTCCATATTTTTGTGAACGCTCGTATGTGAGACCAACGATGAAACTATTCCGCTGCATAACTCTGAAAAACTTTTATGTAATTTAAATCTTGGTTTGTAAAATTTAATGGTCCGTTGTGATGATATATGCTATGTGATTTGATCTTGGTTGGTCTTGTGATGAAAACAGTGAAATACCGGAGTTATCTCTTTTAACTGAGAGGGTTGATGGATGACATCTTAATTAAATGGAGGTAATCTGGACGGTCCCTCATACTTTATCAGTAGATTCAAGTGGTTTGAATATAACATGTATTTTTTTCAATAAGATGAATGGCAAAAGTTGTGAGAAAAATTCAACGGGTCGTATATTTTTGAGAGAATGGAGTGGTTTAAAAGAAGAAACGAAGTAGAGTAGCATCCCACACGGCAATTAATATGCAAACCACTTATACATCCCTAATTACACCGGCTATTCCACTAATCATGTGAATATTCCGTTCGCTCTGTTCGCGTCACTAAAATTCTCAGCCAAAAGAGGTTCTTTCTGTTATCAGAAAGTGGTGTCCAGTTCCAGTACTGCAGTTGAGTTCTTGGCCACCGCTGCCTGCCAACATCTCGGGACGATCACGTCAGAGTTCAGTCGAGGAACATTCGCCGACGGTGGCCAAACAAAGCCGAAAAGACGATGCGTGTGCGCGTTCCTCAAACCAACTTGGACGCCAGGAAAATCGCCGCAGCGGCTACGGGAGGGAGCGTCTTCGTGTTCTTGTCACCCTCCCCGCGCGCGTATGAGCGTATCCCCGCCTCGCAAGCCGTCCACGTTTTCAGAGGAATCTCGCGAACGCGGTGATGGATCCATTGCCGGCGACGGGGAGGTCGTGTGTGTGGAGTGTGGTGTTTGTTCCGGAATCTGGAGCGTTTCTTTGTTTCGCCGCGTGCGAGACTTTTGGGTTCGCCTGTGCCGTCCGTCAGCGTTGCTTTCCAGTTAAGGATGAGGGCGTTTTTGCTCTGAACTTCCACGCATACAGGAGGACTTGGACGATCGACAATTCAACATGCTGTAGTGCTGTTCCAAGAAAAGTTCTGCAGAACGTGCCTCTCCCCCAAAAGATCTAGTGTCCGTCCTTTTTCTTTGCGCCGTGGACAGGGACACCTGAAGGAGCAACGGCGGCGCAGCAGCAGCAGTGCGAGGCCCTGGTTGGTTGGACGGGCAGCAAGAGCAGCACCACCCACCCACAAAAGTTTAAAAGCTCTCCAAGGCTCGAATCGAAAGCCACCTGAAGTGCGGGGTCGGGCAGCCCAGTCTGTGCTGCCCCATGCCATACGGTCTTAACGCTTTCAGCTCAGCTCAGCTCAGCACTCAGCACTCAGCAGCACTACTAGAGCACGCACGCCGCGGCGGGACAGAGGCGGGCGTAAGATTCAGAGATTGGACATTCAAATATACAGCAAACATTCAAAATTTTAAAAGATACACTAATTTTACCCTTACAAAATACATGTATACATTGTATTTACGAAAATCATTGATATTCGATGATCACCCCTAGGCCCGCCTCTGCGGCGGGATCAACTGATTGAAACGTGTCACCGAGGAAGCCATGTCGATCGTGCAGGTCGCCGGATGCTTGCAGTGTCCGGACAAGCGCTACAGGGCGAGGGCACATCGGCGCATGAGCATGCCAGTTGCCAGGAGAACTCCAGATGCTTCAGTCTGCAGATAAGATCCGGTCGTACGCCGTTGCGGCTGCACACATAGGAGTATATGTTGATGATACTAGGGAGTAGGAAGGAGTACATACTGCACTGAACCGGAACATTTGCCGCTTCAGTGTTTTTTTTATATAAGAACGAGTACTCATATATTAATATGGCGTGAAATCAGAGTACAAAGGGGTACAAATCTGCTCATCTATGAGCATAAGTGACCTAAAGAAAGTTAATCTGAATTTTTCCAAGAACCAGTCAGAGGGAACAGGACTACAGGACAGGAGCAAGTAAATTGGCAATGGCATGGCGGCGAAGTAGAAGGTAGACCCAGAACAGAATAACAGAACCCAGTGAGCTTAGTATTAAACATGCTAAACAGAACGAATGTGTGTGGGAGAAAAAAGTATTTTCTCCGCAAAGAAGATAAAGAATACCCGTGACGACGACAACCAGAGTTGGTTTGGACCTGGAGACAGGCCGAAAGCCATAGTTGGGCTGCGTCTTCCTGGCTTTGGCCCACCATCTCTTTATTTTATATTTAACAAATACCATAGTGATTTTTCTCTACATGCTTTGATCTTAAGGCCGATGTCCATCCACCCCTTATTAAGAATGTTTTCAAGTCTTTTCTCAAAAAAAAAAAGAATGTTTTCAAGTCGATAGATCAAATTTAATTGCTGGCCACCGAGTAATTGATTTGGAAGAGATATCGTCCATTCCTTGTAGATAAAGGCCGCATTGTTTTTTTTTTTGTAAAATACATGGGCGGTCCTCGAACTTGGCAACGTATGTCACTTAGGTCTCCAAACTTGGCTAGTGTGTCATTTAGTCCAAAAACCGCTTTCTAAAATCACTTTTTGTTCTCAGGTGCTGACGTGGCACACTGAGATACAATCTAGATTCTTAAACTTGGCCAGGTGTGTCATCTGTGTCATTTAGGTCCCAAAATATTTTATTTTTACATGGTCAAAATTATCTTTTCAGTCGAAAAAACCACCGAAATCATCGCGAAACATTTCTATAATTTTTTTCCATTTGGGGACAAAAAAATTCAAAATTCAAGCCTGAATAGCTTTTTCGTAACGGACTAGAAATGAAAAAACACTAAAACCAACGAGATTTCATTTGGAAAGTTTAACCATGTCGGTCGGTACTCCTCTCGCCTCCATTCTTCGCCGTCATCGGAAGGAATGTTGATAGCGGGAGGAGTCCTAGCCATCCTCATACTAGCATTCTCCTGTTTGTCCCTCTCGGCGCTATTCTGCACTGCTGGCACTCCTGACGACGGCGAGAGAAGTATTGATAGAGAGCGATTCGAGACTTAGATGATACTCCCAGCAAAATTTAGGGACCCAGATGACATCCCCTAGCCAAGTTTAAGGACCTAGATTGTACGTCAGCCTGCCATGTCAGCACTGGAGAATGAAAAGCGGTTTTGGGACATAGATAACACACTAGCCAAGTTTAGGGACCTGAAATCTTGGTTTTTTAAGTTCGGGGACCTAAACAATACATGTTGCCAAGTTCGAGGATCGCCCGTGTATTTTATTTAAGAGCACCTTTATTTCAGTCACCAACAGGTGAAGGCACATACTGACATACATGATTCGCGTCCATGTCTAGGACTAGAGTTTTTTTTTACCCATTTCTACACTCATCCAAACGCACAACAAATGTGCGCAAATGAGAAATGGCACATGTAAGGCTGAGTCCAATGTTGTTCTCTAAACCCCATTCTCTATCGCTATTCCAACTACCCATCTCTTTATCTACAGTGCAGCATTTATGTCAAACAGTGCAAAACAGTGTTTTAGAGAACCATTTTACAGAACACCATTGAACTCAGCCTTCAAATGATTCGAGTAACCAATGTAGGATAATGTTAATGCACTCCGAATGACGGGTTTATATATTTTAGAATAAATTTTGAATGGCAGGAATATAATGCAGGACTAGCATGAGCACCTGCGCTTCGCGCGGGCAGGGCCGCGCCGGGCGGTGTCGGGCGTCAGGCTAGGGCGGCATCAGCTAGTTTGGGGGCGGGGTGCATACCTCGTGGCGGGGGTGGCGGCGGAGCCAAGCAGCGAGCGGCGCGAGGGCGCGGGGCGGGCCGAGTTGGCTTCCAGGCGGGCGGCGAGCGACAGCCGTCGCGAGGCGCTGGGCGGGGGACAGAGCCGAGCGGCGGGAGGCGCGAGGGCGCCCCCGAGCGGGCCAGGAAGCTGCGCCCGCGGCCAGCTCCACCCGCGCCGCCGCCCGGAGCGTCGCCGTGCGCGGGTCCAGCGGAGGCGTCAGCGCGTCCGCTCGCTGGGTCGGCTGCGGTACGTGGGGTCGGCGGGAGCGGCGCGTGGCTTCGGCGGGCGCGGGCCAGCAGTGCGAACGCGCACGTGCGGCATAGCCGCGTTGGCCGGAGGCGGGGGTCGAACAGTCGGCCAGAGCAGCCGAGGAGAAGGGCAGGGGAATGGCTGTTGTTTCTCTCTCATCGGTGGAGGAATGTGGAGAGGATAAGGTTCGCGAGAGGCTAGGAGCAGCCTCTGGAGCGGGAGCGTGGCAGCCATCGGATGCAAGTAGAATGCAAGTAGCAAAGATCCAACGGCACACACGCGTGGCACTGCAGATCAACAGGGAACTGAGTCTTGGGCTCGGAGGGAACCTATTCATCTACAGGGTAGAGGGAAGATGCTCTACACGTTTAGAGATATCTATAGATAGATGCCTTATATTTCACGACAAGTGTGCTGTGCACCAGAGGAAATGCATCCATGGCACACACGTACTACAACATTACTGCAAGAGAGTTCAATAAAGAGGAAACACAAAACAGCATTTTCAATAAAAGACATTCCTAACATATACAGAGCATATAATAAAGTAATACCCAGCTTAGGAATTACAAAGTAGCGAAGAAGCTGAACAAAGATGACCGTGACAAGTTCACACGAGCCCAACACATCCACAAGTATATAGATACATACACTGATACACAAGCTACCAGCAGTAACAACCCAGCAATAAATGCATATACATATACTTAGGTAGGGAAGTGTATAGCGACTTGGCAATTGGTATAGCAAAGGAGACAAACTCAAGGTAGGTCTTGTGCGCGGCCGGATCGCCGATGGATCAAGCGTGCTCCTCCTCGCCGTCCTGCTCCTCATCGTCGTACTCCTCGGCGGTGGCGTCCTGGTACTGCTGGTACTCGGCGACGAGGTCGTTCATGTTGCTCTCGGCCTCGGTGAACTCCATCTCGTCCATCCCCTCGCTGGTGTACCAGTGCAGGAAGGCCTTGCGCCGGAACATGGCCGTGAACTGCTCGCTGACGCGGCGGAACATCTCCTGGATGGAGGTGGAGTTGCCGACGAAGGTGGAGGCCATGGACAGCCCCACGGGCGGGATGTCGCAGACGCTGGACTTGACGTTGTTGGGGATCCACTCCACGAAGTAGGACGAGTTCTTGTTCTGCACGTTGATCATCTGCTCGTCCACCTCCTTGGTGCTCATCTTGCCCCTGAACATGGCGGACGCCGTCAGGTAGCGCCCGTGCCGCGGGTCCGCCGCGCACATCATGTTCTTGGCGTCCCACATCTGCTGCGTCAGTTCCGGCACCGTCAGCGCGCGGTACTGCTGCGACCCGCGCGACGTCAGCGGCGCGAACCCCACCATGAAGAAGTGCAGCCGCGGGAACGGGATCAGGTTCACCGCCAGCTTCCGGAGGTCCGAGTTCAGCTGCCCCGGGAACCGCAGGCAGCAAGTCACGCCGCTCATCGTCGCCGAGATCAGATGGTTCAGGTCACCGACTGATGCACAACATTTATTTATTTATTTATTTGGATTCATTCATCCATCCATGTATTGGCAATTATATTGTTTGTGCGCCGGCCGGCATGAAAGCAAAGGATCTGGAGACGGTGCTTACATGAAGGGTTTGTGAGCTTGAGGGTGCGGAAGCAGATGTCGTAGAGCGCCTCGTTGTCCAGGACCATGCACTCGTCCGCGTTCTCCACGAGCTGGTGCACGGACAGCGTCGCGTTGTAGGGCTCCACGACGGTGTCCGACACCTTGGGCGACGGGAACACGGAGAAGGTGAGCATCATGCGGTCCGGGTACTCCTCCCGGATCTTGGAGATGAGCAGCGTGCCCATGCCAGAACCCGTGCCCCCGCCCAGGGAGTGGCATACTTGGAACCCTGTCGTCAGATGAGACACGCGAGCAATACAGCATATCAGTGGCAGACAGTTAGTTTCAGGTCGAAAGATGCAGTTTGAATGGTCAGAGATTCAGAGTTCTGATATATAGTTCAGTCTCGGGCATCAACCCAAGTTCAGTCCTGTATGTTGGATCACAGGTAGTTGTAACCATGGTCCCAATAAATCACAGAGACTGTCGACTTAATTGTGATTTTTATTCTGCTGCTTTGATTAGGTGTGCTAAAATCCATTTGGCTTCATGTAAGTCCAAGTGCAATGATGCATGTATATACACTAAGCAGGTAAGCAACACATGAGTAATCCACCCAACCACCAGCCACTGGGTATGGGTACAGCCTGTCTCAGTGTCTCATTCGCTGCAACCACCACCGACACTGTTTCAGTAGCAGCAGATCTAGATACCTTATTTTTAAAAAAAATTGGTAGGTCGTACAGCATTGTCATTAATCAGAGAATGCTAATATCACAAGCAGTGTTTGCCATAATCACATGAACTTTCACGAGCCAAGACGACGTTGACAGACGCGTGATGTGACATTTCTTCAGGACTGAAAACTGGAATCTGACCGACAAACCAGTTCAATGGGCACCTGAAAGGACTTATTAAACACACATCTATAGAGAACAAATTTCTAAAATTCCAAGCAGCATTTTTTTTTTGTTCTGTAAAATTAACTTTCACTTGATCAGTTGAATCTGCGCAGCACTAATTATTCCTTGGTAGGACAACAAATTCATGACAATTAACAAGGTCTGCTTGGCACTGATCATGTTTGTTTGCATTTGCACCCACTGATAGATATTTTAGTTGATAACACTCGGCCCCGTTGCAACTAGCAAAGCTGCAGGACGTATTGCTGAGAAAAACTTGTCAACAGGTGAGACATTTGCCTAATCTACCTTCTCTTTCAGAACTGCAGTGTATATATGAAGTAATAACCACATGATGATCACTTTTTTGGGTTACCTAAAAACTAGCCACTTCCAAACACGCAAATGTAATTTGCAACGGGTCAATTAATTAAGGTCTCATGAATGACAGAACTGAGGACTCACTCTATATTATGAGTGTTCTGTAGCATCAAGTTCTGCAAGTATATTACTATGTGAGTCTGCCTAGCAAACAATAAGAAAAACATCGTGTTTTCTGGACTCCTTAACATATACAGTAGTTTCAGTCACCTCATTTAAGTGAAAATAAGCATCCAAGATGAACGCAGATAGGTACTGGCCATGTTGATTCCAACCATCTCAGTGGAATTCAGACAATGGCGATCGAACTTTGTGGGACAATGTATGAGATTACTGGTATTTTGAACAAGTTGTGAGAATGATATTGGTCTTTCAATTTGTCCCGCGCGGCATGCGCTATTTTCAACTTTCCCTTTGCATCTTGAATGAACTCTATAGTAATTCAATCTATTCTCCTCCATATCCAATTATCCATAGAGGTTAAGTTCACTAAACTGACAACGATTGTACTCCTGGACGATCTGCTACCTATCAAGGCCTGCCCATGCTGCCAAGCCGGCATGGTTAAATATGTGTGCTAGCTACTCCTGTCCTTACAAAAGATATATGGTTGAAGATTTGCATTTTAATTACGTGGCACATTTTAAAACTCCGTGCGAAATTTATTTGGACCAGATTGTTGTTAATTCCCTGCGTTATTTCCCCATCAGTATCACGCAGGCTCCAGCAATAATGCCTGATCTGATTTATATACGAGAGAGAGAGAGACAAGCAGCAGGCAGTTGCATTGACGCACGGAACAGCAGAGCACACGACCGGACCGCGATCCATAGTCCATACCATGGACATGGAGGAGGAAAATTAACACGACCGTACCTTGGAGGCAGTCACAGTTCTCGGCCTCCTTGCGCACGACGTCGAGGACGGCGTCGATGAGCTCGGCGCCCTCGGTGTAGTGCCCCTTGGCCCAGTTGTTGCCCGCGCCGGACTGGCCGTAGACGAAGTTGTCGGGGCGGAAGATGCCGCCGAAGGGCCCGGCGCGGATGGACTCCATGGTGCCGGGCTCCAGGTCCATGAGCACGGCGCGGGGCACGTAGCGCCCGCCGCCGGCCTCGTTGTAGTAGACGTTGATCCGCTCCAGCTGCTGCGCGGAGGAGGCGGTGGAGCCCGAGTAGCGGCCCGTGGCGTCGACGCCGTGCTCCCCGCAGATCACCTCCCAGAACTTGGCGCCGATCTGGTTGCCGCACTGCCCGCCCTGGATGTGCAGGATCTCCCTCATCTTGGCTCTCCCTCGGTCTGCCCTGCCCTGCCCTGCCCGGCCCCTCTCGATCGATCGCTCCCGCGGGCGCGCTGCGTGAGTTCTTGGGTGGTGGTGGTGGTTTGTGGAGGGAGGCGAGAGAGAGGGGAGGAGGAGGACGTGGGAGCGAGAAGCGGGCGGTGGGACGGACGGAGGAGGAGGAGGAGGGCATCGTGGGGGGCGGTCGGTTATATGCCCACCCCCAGTTTGGAGGGAACGTCGTCCCGGGCCCACCTGTCGGTTGCGCATGGACCAGGTGTATCTACAGTTTCGCTAATCGCTGGTGTTGCGATTCCCATTCGTTCAGGGTTGGATGACAGACAGACGAGACGATGGCCATTGCAACTGCAAGTGAAACGAAATGAAGAGTTGGAATCGTGGGGCCGAGGGCGACCTGCAGGTGGGGTAGGGTAACGTTGGCCTGTCCACGTCGTGCCTCGGCTTGATTTCCGCCTGGTGGGTCACCAAATAATTGGAGACGACTGATGCTATTCTCGACACTCGCACACTGATTTCCAAATGAGTTTCATCTCTTGGAGTGTCTGTGCAACAAGCTTTTAGTTTTGTGCGTAGATGGAGGAGGAGATCATGATATGCTTTGTGCGATATAATGCTGTTTATGGTTCACATTAATAATTCAGTAAAGGAAGATAAGTTGAAGTTCATATTAAAAAATCCCAAGAGATTTATTTTGCGTCTATTTTTTTTTGTAAGAAATATGAGCAGCAGTACTAATTATAGGATTTGAACACGAGTGAGCAATAATACTCCACAGGAAATTTTAACACCTAGGTTCAGTTGGAGTTTTGATCGATTGTTCATTTCAAGACAGGTTTAAAAAATGCACTTTTGAATACATGTACGTTTCCAGCTTGAGATTTACTAGTTTGGACCCAAGATGAATGGCACTTTTAATTGGCAATTCAACACTTCCTACTTGAAATTAAACACAAGAATAAAAAAACAATAGACAACTATAACTCGAATGAGAACGCTCCATATTAAAGGTGGCAGCACACTTTCTACACGGTGACTTTATTTTCCCGACAAGAAACAACATGGCGAATATAATATGTTTAAGCAATTGCTATGGCATTTTCCAATGGTCATGCTGGAGACATCTTTCAGCGGGTAATCACTTTACATGCGCACCGGGCTATAATCTTTGAAGACTTAGTTGACCTATTTTGACTTTAGCATGAGGAATTTAGTACACCAAACTTTCCTAAACCATGAATTGTACAAATAAGAGCATGTACAATGGGGTGTTTATAGGAGATGCTTAGTAATAAAAACCGGTTTATTTTCTAGCAACAGGTGCTTAAAAGGTGTATGCGGTGCTTAGTTAAGCATTGGTGCTTAATGAGTGCTAATGAGGTAGTTGGACATACATAATCATCTCTCTTGCATTGTAGGAATTAGTTTTTTTAGGTGGTGCTTAGCATTTCTCTTTTTAAACACCTCTATAAGCAATGATGCATTGTACATGCCCTAAAAGTTTCTTGATCATTATTGTTTACAGCCTAATCTTTGGATGTAAACATCCTATATATGAATGTATAATTCGCATCCAGTTACATGTTAAAGATGAAATTGCGGATTTACGGCATGTCTATAGTTTCTTTGTTATGCAAAGTTAATTTGGCCTGACTTGCCCGGGCTTACGTACGTACGAAGCTGGACAGCTGGTGTTACATAAGCCAAGAAGTGGATTGTCCGGGCAATTAATAAATAACGATTGGTAAGCTGATGGTCGCATTCGCCCTGGCTAGCACTGTCAAGTTGGAATTATTTATCCTTTTTTTCATTTAGGTATATCATTTGCAGTGTTTCATATGGAGATATTCTTGTTTCTTCAGCATCGTCGTCAATCAATATACTAGTGATCGAACGGTAGTACCAACTACCAATAATTCTGCTGATACGATCGAACCCACAACCCAGCGAGCCCACATGCGCAACCACATGCTCTGTCTGATTAGGACCAACTAACTCCGAGTATATGTATGCATGTCTTATGATCCGCAAATAAACAAAGGGATCGGAGTGCTAATGAACCACACAGGGTGTTTTATCTTTCATCGATATAGGTCCCGGTTTGTTTCTCATTACACCGTCATCGTCACCCTAATCCCTAACTTTCGACGTCTTGACGAGCGAAATCCACCCACTTTTCTCCGTATCCGATGAGATCGAGCTTCTCTGGCGGCGGATAAGGCCCTACTCAAATGTTTGGGTCAACCGGCCAAGTAAGGCCATGTTTGGATGCAAGTGCAAAAGTGCAAATAGCAAAAAATTTGTTTTTTTGTTGCCATTTGGATCCAAACACCCTATAGCAAATTGGCAAAAGGAAAAGAGAAGGGTAAAAGTGCAAAACACCAACCCTATCCGATCCAGCTCCTGCTTCCCCTCGCTCGTCTCCCCCGCGCCTCCCTAGCGCCCGCCGCAGCTCCTCCGCCGCCGCCCCAGCGAGGCTCCTCCGCCGCTCCTCCGCCGCCGCCCCCGCGAGGCTCCTCCGCCGCTCCTCCGCCCTCCTCTGCCCCAGCCGCCCACGTCGCGACCTCCGCCGCCGCAGGTCCTCCGCCGCCGCCGCCGCCACCGCGAGCCTCCTCCGCAGCTTCTCCGCCGCCGCCCCCGCGAGGCTCCTCCGCGCTCCTCCGCCCTCCTCTGCCCCAGCCGCCAGCGCCGCGACCCTCCGCCGACGATCCGCCGCCACCACCGACGATCCGCCGCCACCACCGGCCGCGACCTTCGCCACCGCAGGTCCTCCGCCGCCGCCACCGCGAGCCTCCTCCGCAGCTCCTCCGCCCTCCGCCGCCCCAGCTGCTCCTCCGGCGCCGCAGCAGGGCCTCCGCCGGCCGCAGCAGCTCCTCCGCCGCCCCAGCCGCTCCTCCTCCGCCGCCGCTCCTCCGCGTCCGCCTCCACCCCAGGTTCCTCGCCTCCGGCTCAGCCAGCGCTGCACGTCCTCCGCCTCCACCCCAGCCACCGCCGCACCTACTCCGCCCCTGCCCCTGCCCCTGCCCTAGCAAGCGCTGTTGTCGCCGTGACAAAATCGGCACCGGAGATGGCCGGATTTGGGGGTGACCGGACCGTTCTCCCAGCCCGATCCATACTCCCAGGACGAGGGATTTGACTTGTTCTCCGATGACGCGGCCCGGACGCCGGTGTCCACCTCCGTTTCTCGTCTGGGCATGGAAGGGCTCGGCCTCAACTCGCAGCCGGAAGAGTGGCCCAACCTAGGGAGGTACCGAAGCCTGCTGCAGTCTGACGGCGGGAGCGGAAGCAACGGCGGCAGGAGGCCCATTCGTTCCCCTCCACCCCGCCGTGGCACAGGAGGCCCCATCCGCACAATTGGTCTTCCCAGACCACGCGATGGAGGTCTGTCATCGAGCCGCGGCCGAGGTCGTAGTTGCCACTTGCCTCGGTTGGTCCCGGTGGTCCTTCTGGTCTTCGGCACGATGCCAGCGACGGGACGGAGCTTGAGGATGACGAGGACGTGCAGGACATCGTTCAGGTACTGTGATGCTTTGTGCATCATGCTTGATCATTGCTATTTGAGAATGATGACTTGGTTGCATACAATTTTAGGTTGAAATCACTAACATAGTAATTCAAACGAGAACAAAAGGAAACATGGATCAGGCGATACAGTTACTAGTACCAACCAAGCCTTCATACTTTAGAAATTTTAGTCCTCATATGCTCACTGACAACCTACGCTTCTATTGAATGCTTGGATAGATTATCTTGTTTGCAACAGCCTATGAAGCCTACGCTGCCTTACCTCCCTTCCATGCTTATGAGATGCCCATTAATTGAGCATGACATGTTAAAATCAGCATTGGTCCATCTAGGATATTTGCAACTTCAGTTCATCTTATCTGTAGTGTGTTCTTATTGGTCTTTTGTATGTTATATATGCATGACATGTCCTTGTGATGCATATTGCTGTAAATTGACAAAAGCAAAAAAAATATTGCAAAGAAAATTGACAAGGCAAATTGGTCGAGTCACAATAATACTGTGTTGCTTCAACTCCTCTCTGAGCAAATAGAGTTGGGTAATTACAACAAAAGAATCATGTCTAGAGAGGGGTACAGGCAGATTTGTGCAAAATACCATTGCGCAACAGGCTTAAGGCATGATACGAAGCAGCTCGGTGGGCGAATTAGGACTCTAAAGCAGATGTATGGGTTCATAAAAGATATGCACACTGACAGTGGTTTAGGCCGTGATGACCAAGGATGGCCTACTGCAAGCAAAGACTGGTGGAATACAAAAACAAAGGTAATTGTGCTTGCATTTCAATTGTGCAAAACTGATTGTACTTAGCCATGTAAAATGTGTGCTGTTCTTTTTTTTCTTAGGGATGTCAAGAATTCAAGAAACTGAAGTGGGGACCTCCAGAATATTTAGATTTGTTAGAGCACTGTTTCCATGATGTAGCTGTTGATGGATTGAGTGCATTTGTTCCCGGCCAAGAAAAGGACGAGGCGCTGTATGAAGATGAGGCACAGGAAAATGCGGAAGAGGAAGAGGATCTTGAAGGAACTGAAAACAGCCCTATGAGTTACAGCGGCCATAAAAGGGTCAGCAGTACAAGTACTAGGTCAACTGCAGATAGTCCTATCAAGAAGAGACAGAGCCCTATGTTGAAGGTGATGAAGCAATACCTTAGCATGTCTGCTAGGCAATCAGCGCAAAGGAATCTGTTTTTGAAGAAACTTGGAGGCAAAAAAGAAATTGCTGAGGCAAAGTTGGAAGATGCAATTAAAAAAGCGCAGCAGTTGGCAAAACAAGCTGGGTTAGATGAAAATAGTCCAGAGTTTTATGCAGTCTCCCATATCTGCAAAGATGAGGCACTCATCAAGTTTTTCATTAACATGGAGACAGCAGAAGGCAGGGTGGCATTCCTGAGAAGATATTGTAAGGAAAAAAATCTGGATTAGTGTCACTGGATATTGATGTAATAATTGTGTGTGTAAACCATGTGTCACTGGATATTTGTGCACCCTTTCTATTTGTGCTGAACTATTTCGTTGTTGTCATCATATGTTTATGTTTTATGACCGTTTGTTGTCTCATATGTTATTATCTAATTTATTTCTTGATCCAATACTGTTTGTTGTCACATATATCATTGTCTTATTTATTGACTGATCCATTACTGTTCCTTGTTTCACAGGATTTGGATGGCTGGTTGGATTCAAGTGACGAAGGGGTGCTGCAATTGTTAAACGAGGACGCTGAGCATGAGAAGCAAGTGATGGAGACGATCTTCTTTTTTGGCATGTATCATGACACTTATATGCACAAAAGTAGGAGGAGGACATCCCCTGAAAGTGGTCATGAATGGGTGATGAGGAATATAGCTGATGAAACTGAATGTTACAAGATGTTTAGAATGACACCACCAATGTTTTATAGACTACATGACCTGTTAGTACAATCTTATGGCCTTAAGTCAACATCTAAGTCTAATAGTATGGAGGCCTTAGGAATGTTTCTTTGGATGGTTGGTGCATCTCAGTCAGTCAGACAAGTAGATAATCGACTGCAAAGGTCACTAGAGACAGTGCACCGCAACTTTGGAAATGTTTTAAAATGCCTTGTCAAACTAGCTGCTGATATAATTAGGCCAGTGGACCCAGATTTCAAGACAGTACACCGACGGTTGCAATGTCCTAGATTCAGGCCACACTTCAATGATTGTATAGGGGCAATTGATGGAACTCATGTAGAAGTTGTAGTGCCAAATGATAAAAAGGTTCAATATCTTTGTCGAAAGAGGCACACGACACAAAACATGCTTGCTGTTGTAGACTTTGACATGAGATTCACATTTGTGCTTGCTGGATGGCCGGGATCGGTACACGATATGAGAGTGTTCAATGATGCCATCAACAAGTACAAAGAAAGGTTTCCGCACCCACCTCTAGGTACAATATCAATCTGTGCAATAAGTACATGACATGTGTTGTCTTAGTGTTGATTTTCTTACTAACAGATAGTTATTTTTGTAGGAAAGTACTACCTAGTGGATTCGGGATATCCAAATCGTGCAGGTTATCTTGCACCTTACAAGGGGACAAAATATCATCTACCCGAGTTTCGTAATTCCGGAATGCCAAGAGGTATGAAAGAGACCTTCAATTTTGCTCACTCTTCACTTAGAAATGTGGTCGAAAGGGCCTTTGGAGTTTTAAAAATGAAGTGGAGGATGTTGTTGAAAGTGCCAAGGTACCCACCGGCAAAACAAGCCCGAATAATTGTAGCATGCATGGCGTTGCATAATTTTATTAGAGAAAGTAAGCTTATGGATGAACACTTTGATCGTTGCGACCGTGATGAGCACTATGTTCCAATTGAGGCATCAATGTCTCAACCACGTACAGGGGACATGGACCGATTGGATGAAGATCGCAACATGAATGAATTTCGAGATCAGCTAGCCAAGGCTTTGTACAATAGATAAACTTTAGAAATTCAATTATGTACTTTGTATGCAAGTGTATGAACTTTGGATAAATAATTGTATGCACTTTGATTTGGACTGTATAAACTTTGGATTGTCAATTTTATGCACTCTGAAATGGCGGGAAAAAGGAATAGGAGAGGGAGAATGGGGTTAAATGAGGTTTTGCCAAAACTTTTGCACTTTTGGATCCAAACACCCCAAAGTACAAAACTTTTGCCATTTTATTTTGCACTTTGCATCCAAACATGCACTAAGAAACAAATGAATAAACTCCTACTATTTAACAAGCACACAAATGAATGGGCTTTGGTGGAGTGTGCAAGACAGCAAGAGGCTTCTTTACATCTTTCAGTTGGTTTTGGGCCGGCCTAATAAACGGTTTTGGACCGTTGGGCCGGGCAACTGCACCTCTGCATCCAAATGCCATGGGCCCAAAAGTGATACTGTAGAAGGACACAGCGAGGCCCATTCAGAAGCAGTTGCACAATTTTTTATCAGGCTGTTGTTCATCAGAGGTTATATCTTGCTTTTCGTGTCATACTGTCATCTACAGTGTTTTATTCTTTTATATGCAGGCTTTGGTATCGTCAGCCTCAATGTCAAGACGCAGCACTGGCCAGTAAAAATTCTACAGGGGAGAGAATGCAGTGCCTGTTGATACGGTGTACTCCGAGTACCATTGGCAGTTGATCGCAGTGGCGGTCAGCTACTCCGGTTGCGTTTCTCGTAGTTGTAATGTAAAGCCTCTCATCACGTGTGTCGCCGTGCCGTATCAACGGCCCCTCGCTCGCTCGCTCCTGTAGCAGCTAGCTGCATGCATTGCCACGGGCGACGGCCTCGCGCTCGCTCTCTCACAGTCTCACCTCACTGATGAGCGTACTCTGCACACTGCTTCTGAATTATTGGAATTGTTGGTGATGCCATCCAATCCGAGCGGCCTTTGCTTGACAACCCGTCGTGCTCGCTCATGCATCATGCATCAAGTCATGAAGCAGAAACAGTAGTATCGATCGTATATGTATCGTAGTGGTGGTAGACAGTACTAACTGGCCAGCCTTACAGGTGTCCTATCCTATCCTATCGCGCCTCATCAAACAGAGCCGTTCGTATATGTATCGGTCGTTGTATCGATCGAATTTGGTGTTGCGTGGAATTGAATCGAGCAGGAAGGAGAGTACTTGCGTACCGACGGGCGATGGTCGTGCAGGCATTGATCGCGTACGTTGGGTTGATTGCAGATTTTATTTCTGTTTATTTATTTCTCTGCATGGATGCACCGGCCTGCTTGCACGAGCGAACCAACCAAATAACGGCGTCCTGCTAATCCTGTTAACTGCATTCTGCACTACGGCCCCCTGATGCGCCATGAATCAACGTATCGGGCAACGATTCACTGACTTGTCCTTTCGTACGTGATGATCCACCGTATCCTACTCCTGTCCCATCTTCTGTACATCCGTAACGGCCGAGTTACTGATCCATGGACGCTCTGATGATTCGAGTTACTACAGTCGTCCTTTCCGATCAGAGGGCAAGGGTGTACTGCTACAACGTTTGTACCGTACTCCGTACGTACTCATGTACTAGTATACTAAGAGTACGTACGTAGTGCAGTAGAGATATCAATGAAAATGTCCACGGGTTTTGCGACAAAGCTAGTATTTGACATCGACGTACGTAGTGGAGTATCGTTTTGGAAATTGGGACTGAATTGGTTTATTTGGTGCCGCCGGGGGCCGTCCGTGCGCTGTCCCCGGTGCCCGCCATTACGCCTTTGCGAAATGAAAGCTGATGTTGCTGCTGGCGCATTCATCAGTCGTCCAACTCGTGCCGTGCTTTTAAAGGGTTGGGAGGACACCGGACACTCGGACAGGGACAGCCATCAGAGATCATCACAATCGCTCAATCAATATGCGCGCGGCACCGATAACCGAGCCTAGCTCGGGTGGCTTGCTCCGACGCAGCTCGGGCAGCCCGCCACCCGCGCGTCTCACCGGCGTGTGCGGGCCTGAATAAATTTTTTAGGTGTAGCCTTTCACGCGTAGAGCCATAAAAGGACTGCGACGCATCCGTGGTGTGAGTGTGTGGTGTGCGTGTGTAGTGCTGTGAGTTGTGTACATGAACAGATACTACAGCTGTACCCAAATGAGAGGCGTAAAAAAAAATATATGGGCGCTACACCGGCATGCGACTGAATACATCGCAATAAAATCGTAGAGAAACCAAACAGACCTTATTTTGTCGTAGATTCTGTCCATTATCTCCCAGGTGGAGTTCTGATAAATCTTATTTTACTATTACTAATTGAAAATTCTAAAAGTTGCACCAATTTCAAAGCGTGCTAGAAAAAAAAATAAATCTAAGAAATTCTCACAATATTTAGAAACATCCGACCATCAATTGTCAGATTGGAATATTAATAACCATTAGATCTGTTTTCTAAGTAATTACCCACCTCTGCCATTATGAAAGGTTTTGAGTTCAACTCTCAATGAAAGCAAATATCCTCTTTTTTCATTATATATATTTTTCAAGTAATTACCCACCTCTGCCATTACAAAAAGATCTGAGTTCAATTCTCAACGAATATTACTAATTGGAGGTTCTAAACGTTGCACCAATTTCAAAGCGCGCTAGAAAAAAAGATAAATCTAAAAAATTCTCACAATAATCAGAAACATCTGACCATCAATTGGTAGATTGGAATATTAATAGCCATTAGATCTGTTTTCTAAATAATTACCCACCTCTGTCATTATGAAAGGTCTTGAATTCAACTCTCAATGAAAGCAAATATCCTCTTTTTTTTATTATATATATTTTTCAAATAATTACCCACATCTGCCATTACAAAAGATCTGAGTTCAATTCTCAACGAAAGCAAATATCTTCTTCGTTTTTTTAGATTTTTTCTATTTTCAAATTTACTTTCAGTTTTTGTCTTTTTACCATTAAAGATGCCAGAAACCTTTCCATGAAACAGATATTTTGCAGACTTTTTAAAATTTTTATGTCAATCCTCATAAGATGCGCTAGAAAAAAATAAAATTATAGAAATTCTCACAATAATAAAAAATACCCTATCATCAGTTAACATATTGGAATCTTAATAGCCATTAGATCTGTTTTCTAATTAAGTAATCACCCATCTTTGCCATTATCAAAATAATATTAAATAACCCCTAAAACTACATATTAATTACCCACTCTGCCAATATAAAGGAAAATATGAAATAACACTCTAAATTTATATCTAATTGCTCACATTTGCTGTTTTGATAAGATAATACCAAATATCCCCTTTAATTTATATTTGAATTGTTCACCTTAGTTATTATGACTGATAATATGATGAAAGTAACCCCTCAAAATTATATTAAAATCACCTATTTTTGCAATAAATCAAAGATTTTCTAAATCAATTAAGCATATATATAAAGTAGCAAGATATGTTATTATAAAAACCTAAGTACAAAAATATATCTATATATGTTGTACGGTTACGCATAACACATTTAAGATTCTAACCCGTGCGAAATCACGGGTTGATTGACTAGTGTAGGTAATTGGCACATAATCCAACGTTACAATCGCGGCAGTCTATCCTCATCGAGCAGCTCATCCTACCGTTTATATATCAGAAAAAAAAAATTGCCTATACAGTCACCCGGGTCAGGGTGGTCTCTGGCGCCATTGTATGATTGGAGTATACAGTGTTTCTTCCTTTTCTTCGTCATCTTACTGTTACAGCTTCAGCTGTAGTAGTGTAGTTAGCTGCATATTTGCTTGTGTAGATAGTTGAGAAAATAATACTTAAGCAGAGGCGTCCTACTCGTAGCTCGATCACTTCGGAAATTCAGAACCAGTTCCGTGCACCGGCCGGGCTCTTAATTAATTTAGCACGAGGGACGGATCGCCATATTTAACAACCATGTCCAACTCCAACGGCCGCCCGTCGATCGCTGTGATGGCACCCGTACCTTGAGAATCAACGCTCCCATACCGACTTCACCGACTCTTTACCCGCATATAGAAATTATAAATGCCACTTGTAGATGGTACAATAAATACCAACATACTATATTAAATTGATTGACCATGTCAGGGGTTGTTTGGCGTCGGTTTCTTGCCACTGCTGCGGCAACCATTAGTGCCGAACAACCCCAAATTGTGGAGCCACTAATGGTTTGGTCGCCGCACAAATTGTCAGGTATTCTCTCCATATTTAAATATAAGTTGTGGTTGATATGTTTTCAAAATTTCAATCTCGTCATATTCAAAAAATTTATGTAAATATACAAAGATACAAGTCATGCTTAAACTTTATACTATGATTAAGCAAATCTAACAAAATAAATGATAATTTATCAATTTTTTTGAATAAAACAAATAATCTAAGTTTTTTAAAAAAATTCAACCGTGATTTATATTTAAATACGGAGAGAATACCTATTAGAGCAAGGTTAATAATAGAGCTCACTGCGGATAATATCTCTCTTAGTGCAAACTGTTCATTTAATACTTGGTTCACCTCTCCCTCTCACAAAGTGTTTTGGAGTCTGTGGGCAGCCCACCTTAAGTTGGTTGTAAGTGGGCAGCCTGTTTTCCTTCTCTCTTCATTTTTTTTCTATGTCACCATAAATCTAATGTAGCATTTTTTTCAATCCGCATATGTCACTTTATTATACTTGCTCTTAGCAAGATGAGAGCAAGATGGTGTTTGCAGCTAGTAGGTGTTTGAACTGTTCAATTGTCCTAAACACGCATGTTGCATTTATTGTGTGGGTGATAGACAAACGGATAAGGTCAAAGGGAGGTGGCCATTTTTGCTGAAAATGTCAAGGAGGCAATTTGGCCATTTTGCTAGACATTAGTTGCTTTTGTTTATTAGTTGAGCCATTTCTATTTTTTTATGCATCATTAAAGTCTTTGTATCGATACAGTATACTTCTGTGCTCCAACTAGCTGTACCACTTCTAATTTATTGCTTGTGTACCTGGAAACGTACCTATCAGCCATTAAGTCCGGAAATCAAAACAGGGCAGTTCCGCGCATTGAAGCTAAGCCGTGACTTAAACGATGCGCAATCAATAGGGCGCGTTTAATTCTTTACTATGCTCGTAGGAATTAATGAGCTAGAGCGACAGGCAGAAGTATCTTTGTTCCATGCATTCTCTTGATAAAATGCTAGTAGAGTTCTAGTACTATGTCTGTACCGATAAAATGCTATTTAATTTTTTTTTATTTTTTCTTACCCTTAGGAGACCATTCGCCACGCATCTCCTCCTCATCCCTAGCTCGCTGAGGAAGAAAGAGGAAGACCTCGTCGCCGATCACCTCTTCGGGTTCAGGGTTAGGAGTGGGGCCCGTGCCGTCTCTTCCATTTCCGGCCTTAGATGGAGCGCCTTGGGTGGCGGTCGGCCCAGAAGCGGTGGTGGGCGGTTGAGACCGGTGGCGATGGCGCTGTCGGTTGGGCGAGGGAGGATGGGGGTTGGGGAGGGTTGGTGGTGATGGCGAGGCAACAGTAGGTTATTGGAGGGCGGTGGAGGTGCGGTGGTGTCGGAGGAGGGTGGGGGCGGTGGTAGCTGTTGCAACCAGCAAGTGCGACTTGCCAGGGGAGAGGAGGAGAAGAAAAAAGGGAGATGGAAGAAAAGAGATGGTAAGTTGGGATGGTTGAACCATTTAATCTAGTTAATTGGACAATATTTGTGACTGACGAAAACAAAATAATCAACCATTTGACAAAGAGGAGACACATCCTCAAAAAATTTAGAAAAAAATGGCTCCTACAAATCTTGCTCGTCCACGTGTCAAACAAATTGGTCATTAATGTGGGCAACAAACGTCGCTGCGGACTATAATTTGTAGGTGCTGTGGTGGCCGACCATCAATATGGACGAATATTTCCTATATTGCTGCTAGTACGTGTTTAATTTATTAGATAATGTTTTCCAGATGATTTTTCTTAATTAAGTTCAAATGGACTAAATTAGACGGTTTTTTTACTGAACCTATTCTCTACGGTTCTGTAGTACTACCTCTATTCTTTTTATTTAGCGTGGTTGTTTTTAAAACTTCAATCACTCGTCTTATTTAAAAAATTTGTAAACATGTAAAAGTACATTCTCAAACTAATATTTTTTTAACAATAAAATAAATAATGAAAAATAGACATAATTTACGAATTTTTTATATAAGACAAGTAATTAAAGTTTTTAAAAAAATCAAATAAAAAGAACACATAAAGTACTCGAGCAGTAATAAGGTTCGAGATACGAGAGGTAGCTACTGGCACCACAGCAGACCAACGACGTTATCAGCATGAAAAGCCAATGGTTGATGCGAATCAGCGTGCCGTGGAACGGAGCAGGATGGTTTTTTTGTTTCACCTATCACAGATACGTACGGCGGCCACGCTGCGCCGCGGTACCCTAGAGCCTGTACAAGGGAATCCGGCCGGCCGATAGGGGTACCCAGTACCACGGGTTCGGCTTCACAGCGCGTGTTCCCGTTCAGCGCTCTCCGGGTCCTCTAATTTTTTTTCTCATGCATAGGAGTTGAAAGTCTTTTTAGAAACGGTTGGGTAAAACATCTCTCTTTTAGAGAAAAGCTAACCGGTTGTTTCAGACACACGCAACACGCGATTTTTGTGGCCACCCGATGCCTATCTGACGGATGCGGTCAGTCTGGGCTGTGCGCTGACCAGCTGCCCCTGACTTGTTTTCATTTCTGAAATTTGCTAGTCCATTCGTCTTCTTGCTGGAGGCTTCACGGAGGTGTGTTCTCATGTGATTTATCCTCCTGATCTGACTCTCGTTGTGGTGTTTCTGTGTGTTCTAAACCTCTGAGCTGCTGATTTACTAGGATACGAGGGTTTAGGGGAGTTCAGGTTCAATAACTGGAGGTTCTTATGAGACGATTTGCTCGTCTGAGATTAAGTTCGTGATTTGTCGAGCTGTTGATTTGTGTGTTCTAAATCTCTAAGCTACCGATTTATTGTGATACGAGGGTTTGGGAGGTTCTTAGGCTAAGTCCAGCAGGTGAGGTAAAAGGTCGGGTATAGTACAAAACGACATTGTAGCGACACTGTTTACAGATAGAGGGGTAGGTGAAATAGTGGATGGATGGGGTATTTGCCTTAGTTGCTGGAGTCGGTCTTATGAGACGATTTGCTCGTTTGGTTAGATGGGATTTGAGTTCATGATTTCTCGAGCCGCTGATCTGACTCTCGTTGTGGTGATATTCTCGAGCTTTGATCTGTCGGTATTTGAGGGGGGATTTTATTGTGTTGTTGCATCAGGGGAGGGGGGAGAGATGAATTAAACTCTGTCTATGCAGCTGTCTATTGGTATTGGTAAGATCTAAAATCTCGATCTGATGGATCTTACTATATTTTCCTTTCTGTTTTTGTAGCTACAGTTTAATTTTGTAAATGTAAGTATATTGTAATTTATGTAATTGTAACTGCAATTACACTACGCTTTTTTTTACTATAACTTATGCTTACAGTGTCACTGTATTTTTCTAACTGTAATTGTAATTTTGCAGTGTAATTTTTGTGAGTGGAAATACCTTATAAAATGTAAAATATGCTATTTACAGAATAAATACACTCTAAGTGGTAGGATACAGTGTAACTTAGAAATAGTGATTTTTACACTGTAAGTATGTTACAGTTGTGTTTTACGGTATAATTTTTCTAACTGTAATCTGCCTTTTCATAGTGTAAAATATGTTATTTACATAATAAATACACTGTAAGTGGGAGAGTTTTGCAATGTAACTTAGAAACAGTAATTTTTACACTGTAAGTATGTTACAGTGGGTTTTACAGTATAATTGTATAAGTATAATTTTATATTTTTACAATGTAAAATATGTTATTTACAGTATAAATACACTATAAGTGGAGGGTTTTTACGGTGTAATTTAGAAATAGTAATTTTTACAGTGCTAATATGTTAAAAAAATATGCAAGTGTTACAGTAGTTTTTACAATGTTTTCTTGTTTTTCATATAAGCAACTCTTTCCGACCGCAGAGAGAGCACGCTATGAGAACAATGCACAAATGATGAGATGGTTGCTGGTACATGAACTGTATTTATCATGTGTGTCGGTTTTGAATAGTTTTGAATGTCTGTGGGGAGGAGGGGGCTCACGGATTTTTGTCATGCGATGGAAAGCTAACAGACGCTTGAATTTGGAGCCAGATAAAATTCGAGTGTTTCAAACACTTTTGGCACCCGGTTGATAGTTTAAGAATTCAGGTGATTAAATGCACACCAACACCTCGACTGAGATGCACCTAAAATTCGGATGAAATAATTGCTTCCAACAACCGGTTGACATATTTACATAAAACACACGGATGAGCAGTAGACAGACTCCTCTTTTATGTTTTATGTGATATCAAATGTCTATAGTGTCTTGTTCAAAAAAAAAAGTCTATAGTGTCCTTTTTTTTTAGTTTGAAGAAAAATATTCTAGTATATATTATAGAAAAGTATACAATATTGTTCCACGTATGAATTGGACCCCGACCTAGCAGCGCGTGCTGCCCTGCCCCTATGCGCATGGAGGGACAGAGAAGGGAAGATGCCACGGGGCAGACCGAAGCCGGTAGAAGCCATATTTCAAGTTTGTTTAGATCAACCATTTTTGATCGGATTTGATGGTGTGTTTGATTCGTGGCTAAATTTGTGGCCAAACTTTGCCCATGGCCAAAATAGTACCTACTTTGGCCATGGTCAAAGTTGGGCCACAATTTTGGCTATGAACCAAACACACCCTGAAGGAGAACGGAGGAGAGGATTGAAGAAAAAATTAGTTCATTTTCCCCTCAATTCCCTCCAACCCTCTCTAATTTCAATCGAAAAAGAGTTTTGCTAAACGAGGCCTTCTGTGTTCCGTGGTGTAAAAAGGGCTCCGGCTTCTCCCTTTGGGCTCCTTCCTCGCAGCTGTTTATTGAACTTCGTTTGACACGGCTCCACCACGAGCCAGGCTGAAGGAGGCGTGCCAATCAGTCTCTGATCCAGAGCCGAGGACCGCCGCTGCTCACGCTCGCTGGTTGGCGTATGGGAATGGAGCTTGCATGGGGATGTTATTAGATCTCGCGGAAGCTTCATCAGTCACGCTCAAATTATTCATGCACATACCTTGGCAAGAGAAAAACGTAAAATTGAACATATGTGTACGCACACTAAAAAAGAAAAAAAATACAGACCGACACCTTAGAAAGGAAAGGGAAAAAAGGTCAATTAAATGTGCATGCATGATAGAATTATGAGATGGGACCTCCAGCTTAGCGATCCAGTACTGGACCTGTACTTGTTAGTTAGTGAATGAAAAATCTAGCACTATTTTAGAGCTCTGGGATGGGGAGGATTTGAAATGCTCTTTCAGAAGGATGGTGGATGATAGACTTATGAGACTTTGGCTGGAAGTGAAACAGATAACTTCAACCATTGTCTTTTCCCAAGAGGAGGATTCGATTATTTGGACCTTTAATTCTAAAGGCACATACTCATCTTAGACTGGGCTCACCAGTTGGCCCAAAAGGGGCGCCCAAAACACTGTGCGGCACTGTATACAGAGAGAGAAATAGTTGGAATAGTGGATGTGTGGGGTTGGATAGGCGCCCTGGTGAACTAGTCTTAGGCTCTGTATAAAATTGTTAACTTTAGAGGTATTAGTCCTATTTATGTGCCTGCCCTTTGGGCCTTGAAAATTCCTCCTTAGAGTTCATTTCTTCCTTTGGTTACCGTCTAAGAACAAAGTTTTAACTAGAGACAATCTGGGCATTAGAAAAAATGTATTAGATCTGACCTTGTCTATTCTTTTGTGAAAAAGAAACGGTTCATCATTTCTTTGGTGTCCCAAGTTGGTCATGTTTTTCGATTGGATCTTCTTCAAAAAAGTGCTATAGTGGTGGTGTTACTATAGAATGAGGTTGTCTCAATACGCTGAAAACCGTTGAGGGATCCTCCCCTAAAAACTCTAAAAATGTGCATGCATGATCATTGGAAAAGCTAGTCGAAATAATGTAGTTGCAGCATCCTAAATTTTTGTCATACCTCCAGCAGCAGAGTACTGCACTCTAGTACTACCAGAGACGTACCGTTTGCTCATAATGAGTTTTCGGAAAACGAAAGGAAGCCAGTTCGCTAGCGATTAATTCAATCCAGACGGCTTCTTTATTGGGCATGCAATTAATGAGCGTTTTCAAGCTGTGCCATGGTCGCAGGAATAAATGGGATTGAGCGGCAGCAGCAGGCATCTTTCCGTCTACGGCTGTGTTTAGATCCGTTGAAATTGGGACTGAAATGCACTGTAGCGCTGAAAAATACACTGTAGCACTTTTCGTTTGTTTGTGGTAAATATTGTCCTACTATGGCATAACTAGGTTCAAAAGATTCGTCTCGCAAAGTACATCTAAACTGTGCAATTAATTTTTTATTTTATCTACATTTAGTACTCCTTGCATGTGCCGGCATTTTGATGTGACGGAGAATCTTCTTTTTGCATAGTAAAATTTGGGAGAAAAATTTGGATATAAACAGGGCCTACAATGAAAATTGGATGACAATGCGGCGAAAGAGCCCCCAAATTAAGCGTGAGTTCGAAGCAGTATGGAGGAGAGGACGACATGGATTCCGTGAGATCTCTCTCTCTCTCTCTGACTCCCATGGCAGGGCAGGGCATTTGTCTCTGGTGCGTGCGCGCGTGGGTGCTGGCGCGAGTCATGAGTTCCATGCCCCGGCCATGAATGTCGCCGTCCTCGATCGATCGAGAGCATTCAAGCAAGGCCGGCCGGGCGGCGCAGCGCAGCTAGCGCAAGGGGCGGCGGGGCTCCCCTGATCCCCTCCGTCCGATCCACGACCCATCATCGTATACCAGCGCCTGTACTCCTAAACTACAGGATCTAGCTCCCAAAATCATACGTCAGGGCATGCAGGCTGTTGAGCTGATGATGAAGGCTCCGACGATGATCCTGCAGTCTCCCCCGGCGTGGCGTCGCCGTCGTGTGATCTATCGTTGCTCGCGGGTCAATTGACGTGAGTAATCATCAATCGAGTCCTTGCCCTGGCCCCATGTGAGTTGTCACTCTTCACTGACTCGTAGCACCACATCAGTAGTACTAAATAGTACTAATGGATCTATGGCGTGGTGATGAGCGGGGATTATTGCAGTGCAGTGCCGCCAGTACTACCCGGCTGATACCAATCTGTACTTGTGATCGCGCTCTTAACTCTGGGGATCACATTGTTACCGCCACTCTGGTTTTAAACTACTGGCAGTCCTGCCTGCCTGTGCCTGCACTCCTGCTGGCCGGTGTAGCGTAGGAGTAGGAGTATCCCCATGCAGCGTACTCCCCGTGACCTGTACTACTACTACAGAAGAATACAGTATAATTATTGTACGCATACGGCCGGCCCGTGTACTCCCTGCTCGTGGCTCTGCCGCTCTGCATACGCTACCTTGCTGCTTTGCCAAACCCGGTACGACGACGGCGACTCCACACTGCACTACTGCACTGCAGCGCTACCTAGTCGTCCTGGCTTTGAAAAAAAAATTAAACCACAGCGCCACCGTGCCGCCGCCGCCGCCCGGGACGCCGCCGGCCGGCCGGCCGGCCGACCGTCTAGTTTAACAGCGATGTCCACCGGGCCCCGGCCGCCCGGACAAGCGCGGGCCGGACGACGCCGGCCGCGCGCGATCGGTGCCGCGCGCGTGCTATTGGTAGCGGATCCACGGCAGTCGAAGTACCACGGCTCCGGGTCGTTAATACACGTGCATCCACGTTTCGACTCGTCACGGGTGAAGCGCCGCCATATACATGGTAGTGCTTCCTACGGTCATACTATAATGACGTTGCCATTCTCAACGACATGAATAAGCTATCACTAATTAAAAATTTGTTGCGGAGACGACAACTTCTTCTCTTGGCTGGATGGCGTACTCGGTAGCCACAGGCTGTTGCATGGTCCTTATCACTAGAGTGTGCCCAGCTATTTTGTTTGGACCTTTTGAAGCACGGCTTTAACCATTATATTATATATGACATGTGTTTTTGGGCTGTGCTAGCATGGCATAAACGTGCAATCTGCGGCATGCTTAGAATATTGCCACGGTGAGCGGCACATCACGCACGACGACATGGCACAATGTTTGGAGAAATTAAATTGATTTTTTTGTAGTTTTTCTATTTCGTTCTTTTTTGGTTGTCACCCTTTTGCTACAAACTAGTGGATGTGCATGCAGATTATGTAAAGAACTACAATACACTGTCAATAAACCTTCATTGTAGCAAAAAAAAAAAAGGAGGCAAAATCTTGGGACACCGTAGCACACCGCGGCATGGCCCGTCCGTGGGCCTATCCGGAGACAGCACGGCATAAAGTGCAGGAGAGACGCATCGTGCCAGCGTAGCAAAGTCCAAGCCCTGCCTCTACTGAGTGCAAAGAGGGCCGGGGTAGGCGTGCTAGTTGAGCAAGGGCGAGGGTGGAAACGAGGAAGAGAGGATGCGAAATGGTTGGTTGTGTATTTGAATCGAGTGAAATGTCCAAAGGTCACAATTATCTTTGGAACTACAAGTCTTAATTTCTCCCTGAATATGACCTAGAGTTTGAGTAAATTTTTTGAGAGAGGATCACGTGCACCTCTATGTCTTTTTAGGAGACATGTATACTCATGTATGAAGGCGTATTGCAACAACATGATTCCCATTGAACCTATAACGATTTCTTACACATTTCTTGTCACATTTACAAAATTATACCACGGAATCCTGTACCGTAACAACAATACAGCATAAAGAATATTTCCTTTCGTGGTCCACCTACGGAGACAGAGCGATACGTATATGGTTTATGTCGCTTTTAAATGTGGAAATTTGTATAGAATTTTCAAAAAACAAATAATTTTAATTTGAAAACAACGAGAAGCTAGACGAAAAAAATGTCACGTTTTAAATGGGCCAGGAGCGGCGGGCGCTTTGACATTTCATTTCTTGCGCCTGGAGTAATTTCTCAGGTCACCGGGTCAATTGTTTACCGATCCCAAAGAAGATCTCGGGGCGTGGGTCCCGCGTGATCCCCACGCAACTCCTACATACTACGACGACGAGAGCATAGAATCGTGGGCTTTGTGGCGCTGTCCTGCACAACGAACACTTCCATACGCCTCTCCCGCCCGCCCGCCCGCCGTCCCGGCCGGTCCCATTCCACTCCGGTGCGGGGGAGCCCCTCCGCCCCCGCTACGCGTACACGACCCGTACACGGGGCGACGGCGACGGCGGCGGCGGGCGAGACGTCGAGGCCCGCCCCAGTCCAGCCAGAGACGGACGGCCTCGGCGGGGACGGGAAGAAGTAGGCAGCGCCAGAGGGCAGAGCAGAGCGGAGCAGCGAGTGGCGTCGTCGTAGGCTGGTCCATCCCCATCACACAGCGGGCGCCATCTGCCATGAATGCGGCCTACCCCGCTCGCATTCATTGCACATCTTGTCCTCATGCCTTGCCTTTCCAACACCTTAATTAATGGCGCGCCCATTCGTGCCCCCCACCCCCCCCCCCCCCCCCCCCCCTTTATCATTCCCTCCTCTGCTCGCCGCCCCCCCGCACCCGCCGGCCTCCACTCCACCACCGTCTCCCTTCCCTCTCCCCTGCTAGTCCTCGTGCCCGGTGGCTGGGCTGGCTCCAAATCCGACACGCCTGCTTCTTCCCAAGGCGAGGCGAGGCGCGTCGCGTCGCGTGGCTGGCTGCTGCATGCTGTGGTGGAAGTGGAACTAGCAAAGGCGATGGCGGCCGAGGCGCTGGGGTTCATGGCGCGGGGAGCCAGCGGCGGCAGGGCGGCGGAGCTCGTCACCAGGGACTTCCTCGGCGGGTGCGCCGCCACCGACGACGCCAGGGACGCCGCCGCCAGGCATGACGCCGCCGGGGTAAGCACAGCACTCTCTTCTCTCTGCTTCCACTCCCACCTCTGCCTCTCTCTCTGGATCGATCACCCCCCGTTTGCGGTTCGGAGTTCGCTTCGCCTACATGATGATGATGGATGGCCAAGAAATTTGGGCGATCGGTTCTTGCTTTCTTGCTTGCTTGTTATTACTGCTACCTAAATCAGTACCAAGAAATGTTTCTTCTTTTAACCAAAAACAAATGTCTCATCGAAAGAGAGCACCTGCATCTGCATGTCGGGAAAAAAAGAAAGAAAGAAAGAAAGACAGAGATCCATCTCATTTTTGCTTCCATTCTCCTAGTTACGGTTTCTACCCCTTCGTTGGAGGAGGTGAGGCGGACTAGTCTACTCCAAGGCCTCCAACTCCAACACGCCAAATTGTAGACTATTTATTTTGTACACTTCGTCCAATTTGAAGTGTCAAGTCCAATTTTTGGTTCCTTGTGGTTCATACAGCCTTTCTCTGGCTGCAACCCTGAATTCCACATGAACGAACCACTTGCTCCACCTGAATCAGAGAAGAAAAAAATCCCCGCTAAATTCTGCCCAGAAACTAATGCTGTGATTGCTGGTCAAACGGGAAGAATTCAGGCCCTGTTTAGTACCCAAATTTTTTCCCAAAATTCACTATGCAAAAGAAGATTCCCCGTTACATCAAAATGCCGGCACATGCATGGAATACTAAATGTAGATGAAATAAAAAAATAATTGCACAGTTTAGATGTACTTTGCGAGACGAATCTTTTGAGCCTAGTTAGACCATAGTAGGACAATATTTACCACAAACAAACGAAAAGTGCTACAGTGATTCTACAGTGCTTTTCAGTTCGGAACAGTGTTTTTTCAACCATCTAAACACACCCTCAGAGTCTATGCCTCTGGATATTGTTTCATACATACATAAAAGACTGTACTTGCACATAAATATTGCCCTTTTTTTGTTCAGTCGTCATCATTAGTAGTTGAGTCGTTTAAAATACTAGTACCGTTCAGTAGCATCTCTAGCTGCGTTAGCTTATACAGTAAATACTGTATCGTGCAGCTAATCAAAGTTACTAATCTAATGCTCTGTCTCCCCGTGCGCAGCCCGGGAAGCTGTCCCTGCAGACGCACGCGTGCCCGGCGACGCCGCGGGACCTGAACCTGTTCCCGGTGGCGGCGGCGACCAAGCCCTGCGCGGTGACGACGGCGCCCGCACCGGCGCCGCCGTCGTCCTCGTCCGGCGGCGTGGGAGCCACTGCGACGTACCACAGCGTGTGCACGATCGAGAAGGTGAAGACGGCGCTGGAGCGGTTCGAGCGCGGGAAGCACCAGCACCAGCACCAGCACCAGCAGCACAGCGGCCCGGGCGCGTGCGCGTCCCCGTCGTCATCGTCCGTGACGACGTCCTCGGTGAAGCGGCGCGGCGGGGACAGCAGCGGCGGCGTGGAGCAGGGCGACGGGTGCGACTCCCCCTCGGGCGGCGGCGGGATGGTGGCGGCGGCGTGCCCGCGGTGCTTCCTGTACGTGCTCATCTCCCGGAGCGACCCGCGGTGCCCGCGGTGCGAGTCGCACGTGCCCGCGCCCGCGCCGCCGCCGGCCGCGGCCAAGAAGCCGCGGATCGACCTCAACGTCGGCTTCCTCGGCACCTAGCCTGCCTGGAAGGCTGGAAGCTTCTCGGTCGATCGGCTCGGCGCGCCGATGCCATCCATCCTGCGTCGTAAGTTAATTTAGGCTCGCTGTTGATCAGCCCGTCCGTCCGTATAATGCGTGTGGTGTGAGTGACGACGACGATGATCCGAGGACCGGGCTGCTGGGTACATAGGGGAGGGGAGCCGGCGCCTCTTTTTGGGTTCCCTTCCCATTCCGTCTTCTCCCTCGCCCCAGGTTCTGTCAATTAGGAACTCAAAAAAAAAAAAATTATGGCCGATAGACACATGAATGATGATGATGATGATACTGCTAGTGCTGCTGCTACTCGTGTCCTGTGGAACCAATCGATCCATCTCCATCCGGTTCGGCTCGTTCGTGCTTGGTGTGATCTTTGCGAGTCGCGAGTTTGAACGTGTACCGCGCTCGTCGTGCCATCTGATCTCGGTGGAGGCCCGGCCCGTCGCCGTCGTCCATGGGCGCATTGATTGGGCGCGGAGGAGACGAGCGTCGCATTTCGCAATGATGTGCGCCGCCGTTTAATGCTTCTTGGCAGGGGAGTTGACGCCGCAGCTGCGGCCGCCTTAAGTGGCTCCTCATCGGACTCAGAACTACTCCTCGCTTCGACCTGTGAGCGGCGTGGAATGCGAGAGTGCGGGCGTTGTTTAATGGCGCGATGGCGACGGCTGCCTGGTCCGCCCGCGCCCGCTTGTCCTGGTCGCGGAAAGAGAGGCGAGCCCTGCCCTGCCTGCCGTCATCAGCTCAGGCTTTTAAGTCCAGTAGCCAAGATAAAAGTTTAGGTACAGTACAAAATGTTTACAGAAAAAAAGATAGGTGGAATAGTGGATGGATAAGTTATTTGCTTAGCTGCTGGCGTCAGCCTCAGCCGCCGCAGGCAACGAGGCGAGGGGGTGTTTAGCCTGAGTCCAATGAGACTTCCTATATAAATTTTCTAAAACACTGTTTTGCGCTGTTTGATATAAATGCTACGCTGTAAATAAAAAGAGAATAGTTAAAATAGTAACGAGCAATACATGATAGGAAGTGCTGTTGGACTCCGCTTTTATTTGCGCGCAGCAGCAGCCTGATGGCGCAGGCCGCCGTCCCGCCCTCCGCGCGTGAACTACAACTCTGTCAGGGTGGGTTACTCCCTCTCAGACCATCCCATTGATAAAAGGGATGGATATAATATTGTTTAGCACTGTTTGACACTGTTTCGCTACTGTAGACAGAGAAAAGGGTAAATGAAATAGTGATAGGAAAGATAAATATACATCCCGCTGGGGATAGCCTCAAGTCGCCCGGGCAGGGGAATGGGCAGTAGCCCGGGTGGCTAGCTCTGCCAGAGCGCAGGCAGCGGGCGCGGGTTTGATCGCTGGAATCGGACTCGCGTCTTCCACCCTAAGTAAATTTCGCAGCCTCTCACGCGTGGAGCCACAATAAAAATACGATGTATCCGTCGTCTACGGAGCCATGATGGTCCCGGTGATCTATTCAAGGACGCGGCTTTCGGTCTGAGTGTTCAAAGACGCGGTTTTTGGTCTGAGTGTAGTTGCAGGTTTGTTTGAGTACATGTAGTGTGAGTGTGTGCGTGCGTGTTAATGTGTTGGAACAGATAGTACAGCTGTACCCAGATAAGAGGGTTAAAAAAAAAAGTCGCCCGGGCAGGCATTACCGTTTGCTCACGTCGTCGTACGGGGCATGGCATCCCCTGCGGGTACGGTCGGGGGGTCTCCGTACCCGTACACCACCCCCCGTGCTCACCATCAATGTGTGTTGTGTGTGTTGATGGCGCGATCTTTGCTGCTCATGTGTCGTGTGTGCAGCAGCCACTGATGCCGGCTCCGCGGGCCGTAAACATGGGCGTTGTGCTCCGGGACACGTACTTGATGCGGCCTGCAAGTTTGGCACGGGCGAGCCCAACTTTGTCTAAGCCCAGATAGGTGGGTCTTCCTGCTGACGGAGTGATGGCAGCCGGCCCAGCTGCGCTTTCTCGAGGCCTGCGGCCCCCAGCGGCAGGCCGTGCCGAGCGGGACTTCCTATTGGCATGAGGTTAATCAAGCAAAATAAAAAACCCAGCAGGCCCAATAACATTTCAACCTTGTCACCACAACAATTGCTAATATTAAATTTAACATTTCGTTTGACCGATTTCAATATTTTACAAATACTTGTTTAACAATTTATATATAAAATGTTGAATCAATATAGGTGGAATGTTGAACCATGTGCAATGTTGAATTATTGTAGGTGGAACGTTGAAACGGTGTTCATGGAATGTTGAAGATAGTAGCTCCAGGTGGTGGAGGCGGCGTGTGCAGCCGCGCGGGGGTCGGCGCGCGGCGGCGGGCGCGTTGGAGGCCAGCGGCTGGCGCGGGGCCAAGCCGGCGGTGGGCGTGGGGCAGTGGCTTCTAGTGTGGCCATGGAAGGTAGGAAAGAGAGGGATGGGAAAGAAGGGGTAGGGTTTAGATGTGATCCAATGGCTATAGATGTCTGCACAAATCTCAAACATTGGAAGATAAATGGACTTTTGTCCTATCGAAAGATAGATAGGAAATTCGGTGCCGAGCTGTATCAAGGTGGGTGGCCCGGCCAAGCGTCCAGATTTTCTGCGCGCCTCCCCAGCCCATACTTTTGGGCCTCCAATCGTCCTCCCCCTGCACCCCGTACCATTCTCTTTTTTTATCAAAACAAGAGAATCAATTTTTTTAATTTATTTTTTTTCAAAAAGGAGGAAATAAATGATCTAAGAGTACTTTTTAATGGGAACGTCATGATATTCCTATCGAATGTTTTATTTAGATTGTATTATTATTTGTCTAAATTTGGCACGATGCTTTATTCCTCCACGTTTTCTCTCGTTTTCTTGCTTCGTTTCTCATCTTTTTTTCCCTGTTCAGTCGCCTAGCTACGTCTATCGTTTTCCCCTGCTTGCCTTGGTGGACTTAGCCCTGAGCGAAACCAGGATCAAACCAAACTTTTCTTCTACGGATCTCGTCAATGCCACCATTTCCATACTCATGTTATGTGCTACTCGTCAGCACATCCTTTGATATTGATTACCACCCTCTTCCAGATCAAGCTCATTCACCCCGATCCTATCATCTCAATGTATTTTTACACCAAAGTGCTTCGCTGCACTCTCGAGATGGTCCCGTCCTCCTTGGTAAACTCTTGGCTCCGGCGACTCTACGCTACTAGATCCATAGCCATCTTGCGATGCATCGCCACACTAACCTTTCCTGCCCCGTGCTCAACCTCGCTTGCCCACGTCCTCTCACGGCTTCATTAGCAAACACCGCCGCCCACCGTAGAACATCGAAATCCTAACCGAAAAGGAAGCCGGAGCTCGCCGGAGATGGAGAAGAATGGTTGAAGAAAAAGAAAAGAAAGTTCGGGTGCCACAGATGTCCAAAATACACTTGTCTGTCATAGCTTTTCCGTTGTCCATTTAAAATAAAAAAACCAATTCATGTTTGCTACAAAACGATGAATTGAACCGAAATACTGTCCCTAGTTTGCGCTGCAGGCACGCCATTTGTGACACATCAAGAAATATGCACACACAAAGTAGCTAGGCATAGGCACTAGGCAGCACAGAACGGTTGTTGTCTGTGTGTGCCGGCTACCTGGCCATGCAAGCCACAGCCAGGCAGCCCCATGAGCTGCTCGAAGCGGCGAGCGTCGCAGGGGATCCGGAGCACGCCTGGCTGGCCGTACCCGAAGCGCCGCTCGGCCATCTCCAGCAGCTCCGCCATGCGCGGCTCGTTGAGCAGCGCCAGCGGCACCAGGACCGTCTCGTGGTCGTCGCAGTCGCCGTCGCCGACCAGCCGCATGGGCACGTACCCTCCTCTCGGCATCCTCGTCCCGTCGCCGCCGGCGAGGGCACCGGCGGCGGAGGAGGAGGGGGCCTTGCTCGCCGTCCGCTTTCTCCACGTCATCTTGGCCATTGATCAGATGATGGCGCGCGTGGCGGTCCTGCGTGCCTGGTACTGCGACCACCTGGCCCTGGGGCGGCACGCACTGCAACGGGGGGGAAGCAGCAAGGCACGGCTCGCAATGATTTGCGGCCTTTGCCTCACATGGTGGCCGAACGTGCGGCGCGGCGTTTATATAGGGAAGAAAAGGGGAAGGGGAAATCAAAGGTGACGGAGATAGTTAAGGTTTTTGAGATGATGGGCCGGCTGCGGAAAGGAGAAGAGTTGGATTCGAGGGCAGATACGTACGTCTCGACTCGCCGTCGTCGCCGACGATTTTTGAGACCGGGCGACGCTGCCGTTTCTACGCGGCTGGCTTTACCAACTGTTCGCCCGTGGACGGTGGACATCTGTGCACGCGGTCGCTGGAACTAGCAAAACCAGCTATAGACCCCATTAAAATTTAGAATAATTTAACTTAAAACAAACAAACACAGTCTCTTTATGTTTCAGAAGACAGTTTCCTTGTGAAGACTTCTTGCGAAAGAAAATGTAAAGGTGTACTCCCCGTTAGTAGTGCTCGGTTCAGATGATGCAGCACCGGTTACTCCTCCGCAGGGGAACCAAGTGTTCGGAGGCTTTGGAATTGTTCAAGCCACCGGTCAGGGTCAATGATGCGTTCTCAATAGGTACGGTGAATCCAGTCGCGCAATCATGCAATTTTCTACTCCCTGCTTGGTAGACCAATGGGAGATTAGTGTAGTGTTTTGAAGCGTCCCAGCCCTTAAGCAGGACTAAAATGTGTATTATTACCATTCCCAGGAGTTATGGTAACCACATTTGTTCATCAGATGTATACAGATCCGCCCTAACGGGACAGACCAAACGGGGCGCAGCCCGAAAAACACCGCAGCGGAAAACTTTAAAGCGCGACCCATTCTTTCCCACAACACACAGTTGGGAAGCAGGCCGTAACCCTCACACATCCACAATCTTCTTTGCTCTGTAAACCAACAACAAAGCAAGGGTGAGTACATACGTACTCCGCAAGTCCACCTTCTTCCCTAGGAAGAGGGGATATAAGATATCACTATATGCAAGATATATCTGGAGCTGAAGGTAAATTCGCAGTGAAACATTTGATATGCAGGGTTCCTTAGTTCTCAGTTTTAATTGAGAAAACATCTTTATCCCAAAAGAGGTTGCCACTGGACTTGCCGGTCCATCGCGGCTCGTGGCACGCATGCCGTCACATTTTCCACACACACACCTCCTCGGCAACCGCAGCTGCCTCAAAACCATCATTTTGATCCCAACCCAAAACCATATTTTTATAAGAAGCTAGTTCAGAAACCAAGCCGTAACTCGTTTGTCCATACCAGTGGACAGCGGACTATCATGATAGATTTAGTTATACTCTGGCCAGAGGTGCACACTTTACCCACAAGTTTGGTCCAGGCACTCATGATCAGTGAGCCCCTTTCCGCTCGCCGGTTTTTCCCCCGCAAGGCGCTCCCCAGACTTCAGCCATGAGAGAGTACGGGCCCACCTGTCGCTCAGACCCGCAGCCACGCGACTGTTGACCCCTGACCGCAGCCATGCAACCGCGCCCATCCACCCAATCTCTCATGCATCCCAGCACACCGGCTTACGCCTGGTTCGTCCAAAGCGGGTTCTAACCGAGGGTTGCCGCATACAACCTCGAGTGGTTGCGCTAGATGAGTTAGGCAAGATGAAACGTCAACTCGGTCCTTCAGGGTGGAACTCCCACAATGCTCACGCATGAGCAACACCAGCCCAGTCCTCACAACAAGGACCAGGTTTCCACCCCGTAAATGGCTTCAACAACCGAAGTCGTCTGCCAGGGTCTTACCCTATGTTTTACTGAAAAACAACCGCCCATACCCACCATCATATTCCCATCATTTTCATCAAGATTAATGTATATAATTGAGTGAGCGATCCACCTAAGCGCACTACATCTAAAGTGGCTCGGGAGGCTATATCCTACTATGTTTTACCTTAGCCAGCAAAACATGCAAGTTTTCTTGTTTTACAAGGCAATAGGATGTGTATATAAAAACATGGGTAATTTATGCATCAAGTGAGGATTCCAGTGGACTTGCCGTCGTCAAGTTCTTCGTCACAGCGAAGCTCGGGAGCTGGTTCCTCGGGCTCGGTGTCGACGGTAGTCACTTCCGGTTCCGGCGGTTTCTCGGGCGTTTCGTCTACCGTAAAAGCAAACACCCAAGTAAACATACATGCATACAGACCAAAAGCAAGGTGAAACTTATCATTACAGAGAGAGGGTGATTTTAGATGAATTTAGGTGAAAGAATCACTGGATTTGGAGTTAAAATGACCAAGATATACACATTTCAAAATTGGGAATATACATAAATCATATTGGAAAAGGAGAAAAGGCTACACGGGCTGAATTCAGCGCGCGCGGCCCATCTCCCTCATCCGAATCGGCTCGGCCCGTCCCCTCAGCGCGTTCGTGGGCCGTAACAGGCCGGCCCACGGAGCGCGCGGAGGGGCGGGACGGCGGGCGACGGCGTCAGGCCGGCCCCACCTGTCATCCATACGGAGCAGGGGGCGGCGCCGACGGCCGTTTGGCCCTGCCGGACCGGGTCTTGAGCGGACCGGTCGCCGGGGGCGGAGCGGTTCACCGGCGGCTTGCCGCCGGTGATCCGCTTCCGTCGCCGGGGACCGACCCAGGAGTGATGCGGATCCCTGCCGAGACGATGGAGGTAGACGTGGAGGTGAATGGTGCTGTGTGGAGGGCGGACGGCGGCGACGCCATGCGTCGGGGGGGGGGGGGAAGTCCATGGCGCGGCGGCGCTCCGGCGGAGCCGAGGCGGAGCCGGGCCAAAAGACGGAGGGAAAGAAGCGTGCCCTTACCAGGGACGCGGAGCTCACCTTATTAGTGACTGTGCGGCTCGAGGACGTCGGGATTTGGAGAGGGAATGCGCGCCGGCAAGGCGGGCACCGAGACTGTGTGGACGAGGCTCGCGCCGAGGCGCTTCCCGGAGGTGGAGGTGGTGGGTGCGTGCGTCGGCGTAGTGTACGTGCGTCGGGGTGAACGGGAGTGGGAGGGGGAAGGCCGGTGCGGGTTAGCCCCTTTTATAGCCGACGGCGCGGCGAGGCGTCGGGGCGGAGACAGGCGCCGGCTTGCGGGTCCCGGAGCGGGGTGGCGGGGCGCGCTCTGGCGGTGGGGACGCGTCCGTGCGCGGGTGATGGGACGAGGCGTCTCGGGGCCGAGGGCTAGGTGTCGTGCGGGGCCGGTGGTCGGCGTGACGCGCCACGGCGGGGCCGCGCCGGCGTGGCGTGTGCGAGTGCCGAAGTCAATGGCGTACTGCGCGCTGAGCCAGAGGGGAGGGGGGCCAGCCAGGGGCGAGGTCGTCGGTGGCAGAGGGAGGGCGTGACGTCGGCTCCCGGCCGTTGCGGAGCGAGGCCGTGCAGGGCGGCGGGAGACCGGGCGCGCGCGTGCGCGTGCACGCGCACCGTTCCCAGGGAGCGGACGGAGGTAGGAGAAGGGGAACCGGGGGGGTCTTTTGGGCCGGCTCGGCTTGGGCCACGGAGAGGGAGAACTGGGAGTGGGCTAGGCCCGCGCGTGGAGGGAGAGGGGAGAGGGATGGAGGGGGCGCTGGGCCGGCTCGAAAGGCCGAGGAAGGAAGGGGAGAGGAGATTTTAGGCCCAAGGAAGATGAAAAAGGGTTTTCACCTTTTGGATTTGATTTGAGCCTTGGTTTGAATTTGAACTTTGGAGAGATTTTGAGATTGAGTAGAGGAAGTTTTGCAAACATTTTGAAAACCGTGTGTATTTAGAAATGTGTTTTGGATGGATGGAAACCGGGGTGTTACATGTTTTGATTGATTGGGTGACGTTGATGAGTAGGGATTGTCCCCGTTGTATATTAATTCATAAACTGTTTTTATTTTACATCATAAATAGTCCTTTTTATAAATTAGCATATTTATTACTATTCCAAATCGGAGGCTTCTTGTTGGCATCTATGTTAATCCTCACATGGCACATAGATGAAATAAGAGATAAATCAAATGCATATAATAATCATCGTTGATGGTGTATCAATTTTATTTCTAAATTAGGCACATCTTATTATGGCAAACAAAAAAAAGATGCACTAAATCAGAATTTAAATCGTGTATCTTCGATTCTTCGTCGTTAAAAAAACCTAAAATATAAGGCCCAGTCCTTTCATTGTTGCAAGAATCGGTACGTATTATATTATACTGTAATTGGTTCTGAAATAATGCTTTGATCTACCTAAGTTGGGCGTGTGTTTAGAAGTAGCTAGCATCATCAGGGTGCTGGGAGTTCGATGTACCACGTTTTATTGCTGACGCTGAGTGCTGACGTTGTTGCTGGAGAAGCACAAGTTTGAGCAATATAGCACATGTTTACTTTGAAAATAAATAGACATGAATATGTCATACGGTTGATGTTCAACTATATTTTTCAGATTAACTGGAATTACTACCTAGACAAAGCCATTCAACATGAAGGCCAGGGGAAATTATATATGTTGCATGGGCATAAACTATTGTGTTTAAAGTATTTTGAATAGTCGATCGACCGTCTCCATCTGGAGGCCGGAGTCCATTTTCCACGGAAAGTGACACTGCGGCTGGCGGAAGAACATAAGAGTTTGTCACACAACTTGAACAAGAATCCTCACTGATGCTACACAGCTTGGAGAAGATGCCGCACGTGCGGTTCAACTACTCGGTCAAAAAAGGAGGCCGAAGAACGACAGACTGCGAAGCTGATAGATGGGCTACCACTGGCCCAAGGTTGAAAACACCTCCTCTTGTGCTTCATCTTTTTCCCGAATATATCAACTTGGATAGAAAAGTCCATTGACTTGAAAAACAATTGCCTTTCTGTATGAGTAGTGTAGGTTAAGCCTTTGCCACAATAATGAGCAAAGACTTGCATTGGCAACAATAAAGAAAAGGACACAGCTATGTCTGGGCTATCTTTATGGCGAGATTTGTGGCAACAGGCATCACATCCTAATTGGAAAAGAATTATGAACTTATTATGCACAAAACATATGATCATAAATTTTGAGTTCTCTTTTTTTGAAAAATTCTTTTTCTGCAAACCTACGCACATAATTGATAGTCGTGACTTTCGATACGACTCTCTTGACACACATATATTTTTCCACAACTTATAATGACGACTTAATATCATAAGTTTTCACCACCCATAGGCAGAGGCAGGCCCAGGATTCAGACATTGGGTATTCAAATATACAGTGAAGATTCAAAATTTCAAAAGATACACTAATTTTACCCTTACAAAATACATGTATACATTGTATTTACGAGGATCATGGGTTTTGAATACCCATGATCACCCCTAGGCCCGCCCCTGCCTATAGGTTTTCGTTGCTTAGGGATTTTGGAACTTATACATAGAGCTTATCATAATGATTTGTGATCATATATTTTCTGTACATATAAGTTGCTGCTATTCAGTGTTTTCTAAATTAAAGTTATACACATGGCAACTTATCATGAAGTTGTTATGTTATAATTTTCGATAGACATTAGTTTGCGGTGCTCCATCATGTCTTTGAAATTTATATACATAATTTATCTATTGCAAACTTAGATAAAAAAAGAAATGAATGAAAGGTAAAGATGGAAAGGAAAACAAAAAAAAATGTGGCTAACCCCTTGTGCAATCTATAGTTTCGTTGACTCCAAACAATAGTCACAAGAAGAAACATGATCTAAATATCTTTCTTCATATAAGGAATTGGGGGCGCACATGACATATTCAAGTGTTCATTTTTTAGGCAGAGATAATTGTGGTCTAAAGTTCTTCTTGCACGTAAAACAAAGGAATTGTAGTGGTCAAATGTACTCGGGGATCTAAGTGGATTTGTCCGCACGAACCTGAACATGATTTCGAGCCCGCATAAAGATTATCATAGCACTTATGGTGGAATTAGAGCCATGATAGAGTGGTTGGGGATAATGGATTTTTTTTTCAAAGAAAAGGCTCTCTATGCCATTACATGAGGGCCGGGTAGGTATTTATCCAAGCTTAGTGGGGAACTACACAGACTTGACTTATAACAGTGGTGCTAGATGACAGGAAACTGTGTAAGGTAAAGGAGGTCACAAGTTTCGTATCAATAGGACGTTGAGGATGTGATTATAATTTCTTTAGATGGTACTCATCATTTGTCAACGCACAAAGTTGATTTGTGTAAAGGAGGTCACAAGTTTCATATCAATAGGACGTTGAGGATGTGATCATAATTTCTTCAAATGGTACTGATTTGTCAATGGGCAAAGATGATTTGTGACATGAAGGCTTGGACATCATAAATCTTGATAGCAGCCTGCGGCCAACCTAGAAACTAAAGCGGGACGTAAAAGCAAATATCTGCATGTCAATATCAATTCAACCCCAAAAGTAACTAAACATATTCCAATTGGAAAAAAAATAGATAGCTACATTGCCAAAAGAAAGGCCTATTTGAGGAGCGCCTTTCACATGTACGACTCTTGTTCTATCTTGGTCCCTATCACCACATGCCCAAACGTCAATGACACTTCAAGGGAGCTCCAACTCCAAGTGATTAAGTGCGATGCTTCAGAAAACCAGAGGGCAATTTCTACTACCTCTAGTCAAGAAAAGATGAAGTTTATTCAAGAGGTAGCAGAAGCAAACAAATGTTGTGTTTGTCTGAAATGTGATGTGTTCATGACCGAAGGGAGTACAAAGGCAACAGAAAATTGGTTTTTATGCTTTCTTTGACGGTCATACGGATTGATTAGTATGCATATAGGTAGGGATGATGAGGAACAAAGACAACGGTCACAGGTGTAATCTACTTTTGTTTATTGAGGTGTGTCATCTAATAATAGCACAATATGTATGATTGAAGCTAAAAAAATATGGTATTTGTCTGTTAGTAGTAATATTGATGAGTAGCTCGTGGCTAAGTCAAGCCTTCTCAATGTGCAACACTGATAAGTTCTTTTAGGGTATCTTTGGAACATAGGACTCTTGAACATAATAATAAAAATAACCTAGGATTGGCCCACACAACTATAAAGTCACATGGGAGACTTATAACACAGAAAAGTAAGGCACATGTATTTCATTATATTACTTATCAGTGTCCTCCATGCATTCCAAAGGGTCCTTAAGGCCTCAAATAAATCCTAGTCAATCTTACAAGGTACTTTCCATTACCAGATACAAATCTATTTGAAATTGCTCATAATAATTAATATAAGAAATAATACCTACATTGATGATCAATGTTTAATAGAGCTAAAAAAACCAGGGGCAAATCCGCATAGGCATGATGGTATTGTTCATATGAGAATCGACACCATTAAGAGCACTTTAATATAATAAGGACAAACTCTATTTTCGATTTGAAAAATGATAAATCCACAAAGTTAAAAAAAAATGTGGGTGAAATCACTATTTTGAAAATAGTTGATGTAGGTCAACACGCGATTGTTGGATCATATGAGTATATCTACTGGCAACTGGCAAGCATCATGCGGGATCCCCCGGTTGCAACATAAGAGGCATTGGGCAAAGGTGCAATAAAGGTGGCATTTGCAGTGAAACATTAAAAAAGTGATCCTTCAAACTTGTAGACATCATCTAATATTCAACAATTAAAGAATGTGATCGATCTAACAAAGAACAAACTAATCATCCATCTGTGTACACAGATAAACCGAAATTGATGTACAGCTACACAGCTATCTATCTCGTTCTCGCCGCGCGGGGGGACGGGGCTCCACCTCATTCCCCTCGGAGCGTGGTCACCCGTTGATCCTACATCTGTGCATGGCGCCGTCGAGCACCCGGCGGAAGTGGCCCGCGTCGCAGGGCACCCGCAGCACGCCCGTCTGGCCGTACCCGTACCGCTGCGCCGCCATGTCGAGCAGCTCAGCGATGGAAGGGTCGCTAAGAAGCCTCACCGGCACCAGCACCCGCTCGCCATCTCCTCCCTCCTCCCCACCATCTGCGACGACCATAGGTACGTGGCCCCTCGGGACCTTCTCCTCCTCGTCGGCGCCGCGGCCGGCACCCCGGGCGGGCGACTCCCCGCCGCCGCCTCTGCTCCTCCTCTTCCACATCATGGCGCCGGGGATGTCAGTAGCTAGCTCGGTGCTGCACAGAGACAGACCGAGAGCTAGCTGCGGCCTGCGAGAGATTCCAGTTTATTATGGCTTCTTGTTCATGGACTGGCTGAGGCTCTCGATTGGTCGTCAGCCTGCGGAGAAGACGAGCGGGAGGTGGCGGGATTTATTATAAGGGAGGGGGCAGGCCGACAGGGAGTGACAGTGAGACGACGACGAGCGGAGCTAGTGAGATCTCATCATCTCAGCAGGGTTGCCGTTGCCGGCGCGGCCTAGCTTCCACGCGTGGTCGCTGTCAAGATTGGATGCCTGGGAAGACTCTTGTTCGAGGAATTGGGATTTGGGAGGGAGGAGCCGGGATAGATGCCTCGCGCACCTTCGCGGCGCATTCTTTGACACCGATGGATACGCCCGGCCGGCCCGGGTTCTGCATGCTTACAAGTCCAAGACTTTGAGCCACACAGATTATTCTTCGTCCATTCTTCCACGGACAAAACTGTAGGCTAGCTGTGGATCAGAGATGGATGCCTGGATTATTGCACGTTCGGATACTCTGAAGGGAGTTAAAGCAGAAGCAGCGTGTGTTGATCAAGAACGTGTGCCGGTGAATGTGAATTAATTACCCCCCAGGAGAACAACACACACATGGCAAGTCATAACCCATTTATTAGCTAGGAAATTGCATTGCATTGCCCGTGATGGCGTGATCGCTTTTGAGTTTCCAGATTTGATAGTCTGACCGGACGAAGGAGGAGGAGGTCTGAAGCATGGAAATCAGAACATGTTCAACATGATGATGCATGGAAGGAACGAGCGCAGTTTCAGTTTTGCAAGGTTATCTGAGATGCTTCTGTAGGTTGTTCATACCAGCAGAAATGATGCTTTATTTTGGGAAAAGCTTGTTTCGGTCAATTTCTCTGGTCTATCCTTGAAAAAGAACAATATTTTTTTTATTTGGTCTTGGTCTATGCAAAGTGCTTGCTGGTTCCTTTTTGCCCACCTAGATCCGTTACGAGGCATTAACCCAATAATCTAGTACCAGTTGATACTTGTATCTATATCATTATGAAAAAGGCAAATCCAATGCATCCTTCTAAGTTACCCACATCTCTCGTATTAAAAACCAACAAAAGAGCCTCTATACCATTACTCACGCGTGCACTCCTGCCATTATATCATTAAAAAAAACTAAATCAAATGACCCTACCTAGCTACTTCAAAGTTGCCCACATATGTTTATGTTCAAAAAAAAAAAAAAAGTTGCCCACATATGTTATTATACAAAAGTACACCAGATCTCAAGATGGCATATACTCCATATATATTCATAGGTAAAAAAACAAATTCATCCTTATATTGCTTTGCACTTGACACTTCCAATGATACTATCAACTAAATTACACCTAGCAAACTATACTAATTGTGCGCTAATATATAATTACTAAAATATTCCATGTTAGATATCATAATTTTTAATTAAATTATATGGACATAACATAATGCGGATAACTTAATTTAAATCGATAGTTTAAACAATAAAAATATGCTGACATCTTAATATTACTAATTGGAGACTCTTTTTATAGCCTTCAAGTTAATTCTTACCAGAAGCATTAGAAAAAAAAGATAAATCTAGATTTTTTTTCACAACATCATAAACATGCCATTATAAAAGATGAATTAAAATAACCTTCTAATTTGTAAAGAAATTATCCACCATGCTATTATTAAGAAGTAAGATAATCCTCCTATATTTGCATATAAATAACCACAATGCCATTATAAAATATGAATTAAAAAAGCCCTCTAAAAATTGGCATATAAATTACCCATATGGCATTATAAAATCTGAATAAAAAACTCCTAAATTGCATATAAGATACTCACCATGCCGTTATGAAACATGAATTTAAATAACCCTCTAAATTTGCATATAAATTACCCGCTATTCTATTATGGAATACAAATTAAAACCTCTAAATTTGCATATAAAATGACTACCACAGCATTATAAAAGATAAGTTAAAATAATCACTTCTAATATTACTAAATATAAAATAAAATAACATATAAATTCTAAAACTACAAACATATGTTATTATAAAAAAGTAAATATAAAAAACTACATATATGTTTCTAAATTACCAATTGATACTACTATCAAAGTTGTCTATCATGTACTTTTAAAATTTTAACCTGTGCGAGAGTACGGTTGATGGACTAGTATCTTTTAAATTTCTAGCCGATAGAATACTTGCATGTATACATTGATGGATAATATGTTCCCATCTTCTAACATAGAAGTTGAAAATCCTAATGGAGGAAATATATATGGAATATCCTTAAAACAATATATATGCTCCTACGGCGGCTAGGAGTTTTCTTGACCTCGAGTCGCATTCATCGTCAATGATGTGGTGACGATTGAATGTCGAAGCAATCAGAAAGGGCGAAATTACTCTTCTCTCAGCTCGGCCGTAGATGGCTTCGGGTCAATGCACGCGCGCAACACGCACGTACGCCGTCCCTTTTGGTCATCCACTTGCATGCCACGGCATCATGCATAGCATAACACGTCCCATCCAAACTGTTGAATGGCTCTCCATTTCTACGCATCCAAAAGCGACGGGGTAGAGATCGAGCTAGCCGTGTAGATAGAGGTAGCTACTATACACGTACAGTAACCGGGTTGCCCCGTTGTTTCGCAGCACGGCAGCAGCCAACCAGTGCTCGTTGGCGACGTGATTGACTTTTCCTTGAAGAACGTCAGGATCGCATACAGTACAGATTGTATTTATACAAATTTTATAATGATTGAGATTAACGTGAGCCATCCATTTCATAAGATCTATGTCTCGTAATAGGATAAATATTAAACTAGTGTCATATGGATATCACTAGCATCATTGTTTGTTGTTAGAGGATAAAAATAATATACTAGGTGTGCTGTGCCCTTCTTACAGAAGGCCATATATGTTTTAAAAAATTGACTGGCAATAATTTTGTATTTCTATGTAAATGCATCTGCATTCATTATTTGTATACCTAGCTTCGCCCCTAACTCTGTATATACTAGTTCTACTACTATTCTGTACTAGTACTCTCCATAACGAAGATCGACCTTAAAACCACTTGATCATGATGCAAATGCAGAACTGTTTTCTTCCAGAAATGATAATTTTTTTGGAGTTATAATTATAGCAGCGATTTGGCTATTGTATTTTCAGTGGGATTATCTCCACCGGAGTACATAAGAATGGATGTGCATATCTCTGTTTATATATATTCACATCGCTATATTCTCGTTCCATTACACATAAAAGAAAAGGCACTCATATGAAGATGGAGATTGGATGCACGAAGTGTGTCCCCTAGCTGGTGAGTGGTGTGTGCTTCACTGGAGAAAAATGGGTGCACATATCGAATTTCTTGCATACGTGCGTCTCTGCTAGAGCTGTATGCCACATTGCCACTGCATAGACATGAAGCTTTGTCTGATTGTTCTGTTGGGCCTTGGGTCAGTAGCTAGCTAGCTTTTCTCCCCCATCTGCCATGCATGTAAAGTACGGAGTAGGACAATAGTTGATGTTGGCAGCTCTGAGCTAGATGCCCTAGATTTCTATCCTACGTGGATGATGAAAGAAAGACAAAATCTTTCTCTCTAGCAACATGGCTCGCCAGGCTATTTGTGCCTCCGAAGGTCTCTCTTTCTCCATCTCTATCATCCTCTTCACATCATCATCAAAGCATGGCAGGAAGGACCACTGAGTTCCAGTCAGATCGGCCTACTGCGGCTCAAATCAGTCAAATATGGCAACCATGGCGTCAAGGGGGGGAGAGGGTAAGAAGAACCGAGGACAGGAGAGAGAGAGAGAGAGAGAGAGAGATGTTGGAGTTAGGAATATTTTTCATTTATTCTAATCTAGAAAGTGATCATAACAATTAAAGTGAATACATGAATTATAAATTCAGTGCTATAAGCAGTAGAAAACACATATATGTGTGTAGCACATTACAATGAATAGAAGGAGACAATTCCTAACATAGTAGTCATGAACATATAACCCCATATGTAGCGGGACCATAGCAAGAGCGTATGAAGAGCCGAACCTCAATGAAGAAGATAAAAGAGGATAAGTGTCGCCCTTTTACGGGACCATGAGGCGAAGAGGGCCATCGTCCCTTTTTATAGGCGCTATGAAGAGAAAAGGATGCGCCTAGACCTAGATATCATGTCCATGCGTGGTGGTTAAGAGACATCAATCTGGTATCCAGACACATGGGTAGCATCCTAGTGTACCGAAATACCAATTGCTTATTATTAGTGTGTTGGCTTCTTTTTGCTTGTGTTTTAATTGCGTGTGTCTTGGTTATGCAGAGCATGGGATACTGCTCTCCTTTCTTTGGTATGAGATGATTAGACACTATAGGAAACACGACAATTTTCATCGGCTAAGAACTCACGAAAAGAAGGTCGAAACTGACGAAAACAATCTTAGTTTTCATCAGCCAATTGCGCAGCCGACGAAAACCAACTTTTTCTTCGACGGGGGACCCTTTGGCTGACAAAAGTTATTTTGACCGACGAAAGATGTTGCTTTTCCTATAGTAAGATGAAGCATTGGGGCTGATACTTCTTTATACTGTATTTTTTAGTGTATTAATATCGTTGAGCATTGACTTTAGGACATAACATTTAATTGTTTATTTTATTCAAAATTTTACATAAATATATAAAATATAAATCATGTCTAAAGTATTATTAATAATTAATAATAAAATAAATCATAATAAAATGAATATACTGACATTGTAGTTTTCTTAAATAAAAGGAATGCTATCTACTATTTACTCAATATTGGGCAAGAGCTAGGGAGATCATACCATACTCCCCGTTTGGAACTCGACGTATACTGCTAGCAAAGACAGCGTGTGATTTTTAAATTGTACAATTCCCACGACGCCATCACCAATATCATAATTTTTCGTTCATCAAAGAATTTGGCGTATCTATCTGTATATCAAGGAACAAACTACTAATAATCTACGATTATCTTTGCACAAGCTAGGTCGCCGCATGTGGGGCGTTGTGTTGACTGTTGAGTTCACGCGGAGCCGACGACCCCGCATCTGTGCATGGCGCCGTCGACGAGCCGGCGGAAGTGGCCGGTGTCGCAGGGGACCCGGAGCACGCCCGGCTGGCCGTAGCCGTACTGCTGCGCCGCCATGTCGAGCAGCTCCGCGATGCACGGGTCGCTGAGCAGCCTCACCGGCACCATCACGCGCTCGCCTTCGTCTCCCTCCCGGCTGCCGCCGGTGACCATGGGGACGTGGCCCCTCGGCACCTTCTCCACCACCTCGTCGGAGCCAGCCCCGCGCCCCGGCGACGACGGCGACGCGGCGCCGCTCTTCCTCCTCCACACCATGGCTGTGTTGCGCGGACGTCTGGATCAGGAAGAACTGGCCGCAGCAAGGCAGGTAGGAGTGATGATTTTATTTGGATCGGGTCTTGTTGGGCTCGGTCGTTAGCTGCGGAAAAACGAGCGAGACGTGGGCGGGATTTATAGCAGAGCAGGGTGGGAAGACTGCGAGCAACTGGACACACGAGCGCGCCTTCGTGGTGGTTCATGGCCGTTGGCGACTTTGACCGGTGAATGTGACTTGTTTTGACTCGTGCGTGGAATTCTTTTTCACGCCTGTGCATATGAATTTTTTATTATCCACCACCCACCAAATCTCCATCCAACAATGGATATGGTCCTTGCTTGAGGCATGCCGAGGAGTTTTTCATGATTTGGTGGACGAGCTTCTCCTCAGGGGGTGTTTGGATCACAGGAGATAAATTTAGCCCCGTCACATCGGATGTTTGGACACTAATTATAAATATTAAATACAGTCTAATTATAAAACTAATTACACAAGACTAAACGACGAGACGAATTTATTAAGCCTAATTAATCCATGATTAACGAAGGGTTCCTGCAGCATCACATCTGCTAATCATAGATTAATTAGGCTTAATAAATTCATCTTGCCGTTTAGTCATTGTCTGTGTAATTAGTTTTTTAATTAAACCATATTTAATACTTTAATTTTAACTAGCATCAAACATTCCATGTGACATGAGCTAAAGTTTAGCCTAAACACATCCTTACCCTAACCTTCGTCTGTATCTCAGCAGCTCCCTCTGCTAAGATCCTCTAGACACCGTACTGCTCATTACCTCACAAACACACCGATCCAGTTCGTCTGAAGACGTATTATTTTTCTGCTATGTTCACAGGTAGGTCCGCTTGCGTCCCTAATCACCATCTATTAGAAGCACCAACATGCGCCTCCACCCTTATTACCTCATCACCCCTGAGCCTACCACACAATGATGACTTTTCCAATCGGGATCCGATGAAATCCGGTAAATTTTTCTATTTTCGCTTGGTTACGGGAATGAAATTCCGGTCTGGAAAATCATTGATTCCGCTTTCAAATTCAAAAAATATGAAAGTCAAATTTTTTAGTCAAACTAAAATTTTTGCTGCAGTGGAACAGAATGGTGAACCCTGCTCCCACACTAGGCTAGCTTGCCACCATTATCCCTCACTCATCCATTTTCCATGGTATTGATTTTTTAAAAAAGGGGAAACAAGTGGAATTCAGGCGTGTGATAGAAAAAACTCTGATGATGCACCGTAGAGTATAGCAGTCCTAATTTTTTATTTTGTAAAATATTTTTGTCGTTGTGGACTAATGGAGCTTTCAACGAGGAATGGACGGAGTTTGAACACCGTATCCATGCAGCCATACGCTCTCTAATATTTTTATTTTTATGTTAGGGTTCGGTCACTTTGCCTCTGCTTATTAGATAGATCGAGTTGGACAGGGGACAAGTCCACCTCTTATACAATTACATAAATGTAGCAAAAATAGCTTCTCATACCATAATTCGGTATATTTGTTTCATTTAGTGATTGATTAACCAATAACACTTAAAACTAAGCATATTTTTAGATGTTTAGGTCTAAGGAATAAAAATAAGAAAAGGGCCGAGAAGGTAAGGGGTTCATTAATTAGTCCATGTAAATCTATATATGGTTAGGAAAAGTAAAATTTTCATTTTCTTTGGTTCTTAAGCATCAGTAAGTATAACGACTGTTTGTATATTCAACAACGAGCAACCCCCCAAAACAAAGGGGCAAGATCAACTGATAATCATAGCATGGGTCCCCCGAAACCTGACGTATACTGCTCTCGCAAGCAAGGAAGAAAATGGCTACGTGTCTCGAACTCTCCATCTATCTCTTCTGGCCCAGCGTGACAAAATCAATTTAAATTCACCAGGGACGAGGGCAAAGGCTCACTTCACTTGTACTATATATTTTAACAATGTATATATTCATTCGTTGAGAATTTGATGGATGGATCTATATATACACATCAAAGAACAAAAGAATCACCTAGCTAGGATTAATTATGCGTCCACAATAAACAAGCCAATTAGCTATGTCGTCGATTGTCGATCGCCGCACCACCACGGGCCGCGGGTGGGCGCGTAGCAGCTCGTCCATGGCAGCATAGCCTTCAGGCGGAGGTGACCCCGCATCTGTGCATGGCGCCGTCGACGAGCCGGCGGAACCGGGCGGCGTCGCAGGGGATCCGCAGCACGCCCGGCTGGCCGTACCCGTACCGCTGCGCCGCCATGTCCAGCAGCTCCGCGATGCAGGGGTCGCTGAGCAGCCTCACCGGCACCATCACGCGCTCGCCTTCGAATTCGTCTCCCTCCCCGCCGCCGCCGGCGACCATGGGCACGTGGCCCCTCGGGACCTTCTCCTCCTCGCCGCCCCCGCGCCCTGCAGGAGACGACCCCCCGGTGCTACTCTTCTTCCTCCACACCATGGCTGGATTGATCGAGGCGCGCGTGTGATGCCGCTGCGCGTCTTCCCGATCGCTCGACAAGAGTGCGAGACCGGCGCTGGAGGAGTAGAGGATGAGTGCGGAAGCGCGAGCGAGCGAGTGATGAACTGATGATGAACTGATGATTGGATTTGGGTCGTCTGTTGCAGAAAAACGTGCGAGCTGTGGCGGGATTTATAGGGTTCGTTGGACACTCGGGCTCAAGCGACTGGGATGGGAGTCTGGGACGAGCGCGCCTTCGCGGCGGGTGGGGTGGGGTGGGGGGGTTGTGTCGTCACTTTGACCATGGTTACTAGGGCTTGCATCCGTATTATCTACAGTACGCAAAGTGTTTTTTCACTCTGTATACAGTGCACAAACAGTGTTTTTTACACCTATATTCACTCTCTCTCAGTGAGCCTAGCCTCATGGCGGTCGGCGCATCTTTTGAGGACCGGTGTGGCGCGGATGATGTGGGACCACTGCCTTCCACTCGAACTGGGTCGTGTGTGTACGAGTTCAAAATAATCAAAACATTGATGGAGCTGCTGATTGATGCTGAACATAACAGGTGCAATCATGCATACATGCATGGATTAGGTTCGCTGCATATGCATATCAGCATATGCTTTGGTTGAATAAGGAGCTCTGCACGGATCTCGATCTGGAACGAACGAAGAATTTGTAGGATCGGAGCAGATCGAGGTGAAGTGGCGACGGTCGACACTTGGTTTATTATTTTATTATATAGCGACGCATTGAACAAGTCTCCCCTCCCACAGCAATTTGCCAAATTTTGGGTTTGGGGACATGCATGCGCGTGATGTACGCGTGGGAAGAACAAATCTGGTCTCTGGCCGCAATTAGCTAGGGCTTTGCTTCGGACTGCTTCTGGTGACCCAGGCACCCAGCTAGCTAGGTCGTCGCGGTCGGATTAATTATTGGACCCTGTTGTCCAAGTGATGCTACCATCATAGCGAACCTACTGCTGCAGCTAGAGCCCCAACAATTTCTGTAGCACAAGCACAAATATGACTTGCAGCAACAGCAGTAGCAAGGCCGTCCCTGAGTTTTCGTGGCCCTGGCGCGAAACATAAAGCGAGGCCCTATACTTCTCAACAAAGATTTTTTTTTTTTATCTTAAGCAAACTGGGATATGATAGAGTTGAAACCCAATATAAATCAACAACAAAACTACTATACTTGGAAAATACATATAATCAAAATGTGATTCCGTTATACATATAACTATATGTCTCTTCTTGTAGTATTTAGAATTAGAACTGCTGTATAAATTCATGCTAAAAGAGTAAACGATGGATCTTTCTTACCAATATCTATAGAATACGCCTCCAGTCCCTAAACTTGTGCGGTGTGTCATCTCGGTCCACAAACTCTCCAAATGACCATTCCGGTCCCTAAACTCTATTCGGATCTCATCTGAGGTCCAAATGGGCCTCGACCCGCTCCATCTGCTGATGTGTCATGCTAACGCGGGGTCACGCACATACCATCTTCAGTTGCCCTCCCTCAACATCATACATCTAGTATTATTCAAAATGTTAATTGTACTTTTTATATTTAGTCTTTCTATCTCATGAATCACAAACATGATAAAAATAATTACAAACTTCATAGAACAAATAAAAGGGGATTGGGATTAATTTGTTAGTTTCTTTCTATCACAAGGTTGATACGATACAAATTAATAGGTGAACACACAAACAGATAAATCTTTTAGTAGACCGTAGCACATATATAGCCACATAGTAGAACATATGCAGCAACTGGGGGCCCTAAAATTCCAGAGGCCTTGTGCGATCGGCCCACTTGCGTTGTGCCATCGACGGGTCTGAGCAGCACAGCAGTAGCTCAGCCCAGTACATTTCTATAACGTCTAGAGTCCAGACCACAACTGCCTTCCATTCGTTATAGGAGTACTATACTTACTATACTGAAGGTTTCCCTATGTTCCCCATGCATGCATATAATATACCGAAGAGCTTTCAAATTAGCTTCGTAGAAGGCGCGCGGGAGTGTCGACCCATCTCCCATGCCATGGTGCCATGCTAGGAGTGATATGAGTTGCTCGAGATGACTGAGGATCAAAAATGCTTGGATAAATATATATGTGGCTCAGGGCGCATACGAGTGACAGATGAAACAGCAGCGCAGTAAAGAAAGACACCGACATGCGGCACCGCTCGACAAAACTGGAGTCAGTCCGTCTAAAATCATGCGTTATTACAGTAATTCCGGCGGCGGCGACGCATCGTTTCGTTCCCGGTCGGCCCTGTCGTCGCCGTCGATCATGACTGCTCCTGACGACGACGACCTGACCTCGACGTATGCAGTAATTCGCGACGTGACGGACGGCTCGGAGACCATCGGCTCATCCCTCCCCAACTTGCGGCGGGGCTGACCGTCGTCGAGCTCCGCCGCTCCTAGCTCGATCGATTCGTCCTTCCAAATCTGGTCCGACAACGGCGGCGAGAGCGTGCGTGCCGGCTTCGCGGCACCTTCGCATTTCGCCACACGTGCGGCCTGCCGTTTGCTCTCCAATTTCTTCATCCACCAGAATTTGCGGCCCATGAAGTGCTAGGACCACAAACTTCGGCCTGGGAATTGGACTTTCGGTTTTCTGCTACAGTAGGGCGTGCCATCGTTTTCTCTTCAGTTAATTCTTTGCTTTCGAAACACAATAGGCTGTAAATGCCTTCCAGTTGTATTTCTACGCTCACAACAAAACCCTTGCAAAGATTTTTTCCCCTAAAATTTGCGTGTTTGGGCACAGGAATTCTCTGGTTTTTAGACAAAATAGAAAATTCTAGCTTTCAAACCACTGTACTAGATGTATCAGGCTGTAGTTACGACAACAAAGCCAAATTTAGCTGAAAAATAGTTCAAAGTTATTAGCCGATACGGAAAGGAAAATGTTATCCATGGATCGGATACAATGCAAAGAAGTCCATGACTGCTGACTAAAAGTTGGCGTACCTTAATCGGCATCTTCTTTTTGGTTAACGGTGTGCTATATTATGTCGTTTTCAGTGGATGGCTTTATATCTTTGTTTTCGTTGTGCGATATAGTGGATTAAAATCATGATATCCTCACTATATATATATAGTTTTATTCGGTGCAGTTTCATAAGCAACTAGATAGTACCCGCGCTTTGCAGCGGAAATATTACGGAGTTAAAAATATAGTAAATAAAGTCTTAAATCATGAAAGGGCCACATGCATGCATGAGGGTTATAGCCACAGGAGATCAGTGGTAGAGATAAATAGAGGGACTTAGTGGCCAATGATGTGGCATTTCCCAAGTCATAGTGCATGATGATGTGGTTTCACCAGAATGCAGAGAAATCGGTAATGGGGGCTGGCTATTTAGATATATAAGATATAAGATATGCAGGACATAACATGTCCACATAAAAATGTATGTAATGTTTCATTTAGATGAAACACATTTTTATCTCTTTCTTTGTTAATGTCTTCTGGCATCATTCATATCGCTGACATGGCACCTCATTACTAAATGAAATTGAAACTCCTACTGAAAATAGCATTGGAACCTAGAACCGTACTAGTGTGTCCCATAAAACACCTGAGAAGATCGGTTCACAAGTGTTAACCACAGTACCATCCTTATGAGCCATATTTTCCAACAACTTGATGACGCCCAAGTCAATAGCAACGTGTTAATGTTCTTGTCCTCCAGATTGGACCAATTATTGAACAAACATGTTGAATTTCGAGGTGGAATGATACCGATCGTAATACGTACAATAAAAACTCGGCATATATAAATTGAAATACCATATGAATGTTTTTTTTATTTTGAGTGATAACTTTATATGCCAATTTTTTGTGTCTATACATTGACTTAATTATGAATCTTTTAGGTATTAAATAAGATTTTATTATTCGTAAAAAATAGAAAACCACCATCAAAACTATCCTCAATGGTGTTTATTGTCTGATTGCAATGTTGTAAATTGACTTTTCCCTTTGGATTAATATATGTGCAATCCTGGCAACAATGCCCAGCCACTCCACTCAACGTGCTTAATTCAGTCCAAAAGCTGCTTTTAGCATTATACTCTAACAATTCGTCAGAGAATTCGATGGATCTCGACATATATAAATATATCAAAGAACAAACGAATCATGCATCTAGGATTATCATCTGTGTACAAGCTATCTATAGCTAGGTCGCCGCACTCGCGGTCGTCGCGGGGGCGTTGTAGACATCACGCGGAGCTGACCCCGCATCTCTGCATGGCGCCGTCGACGAGGCGGCGGAACTGGCCGGCGTCGCAGGGCACCCGGAGCACGCCTGGCTGGCCGTACCCGTACCGCTGCGCCGCCATGTCCAGCAGCTCCGCGATGCAGGGGTCGCTGAGCAGCCTCACCGGCACCATCACGCGCTCGCCTCCGTCGTCTCCGCCGGCGACGACCATGGGGACGTGGCCCCTCGGGACCTTCTCCTCCTCCTCGGCGCTGCCGGCCCCACGCCCGGGGGACGACGACCCGGCGGCGCCGCTGTTCTTCCTCTTCCACGCCATGGCTGGATCTGGAACTCTGGATCGGAGGACTGAGTGAGTGCTTGGAGATGGAGCTAGCGCGAGTGATGATTGGATTTGGATGGCGTCGTCTTAGACTTCTTGGCTCCGGTTGGGCTCGGTCGTCTGCTGCGGAACAACGAGCGAGCAGTGGGGATTTTATAGGGTTGGGAGTGGGGGGACTTGGAGAAGGCTGCAACTGGGACACGAGGGCAGCTTCGCGGCGGGTGGGGCTTCATATGGCAGTTGGCGAATCTTTTTGACCGGTGTGGATGATGGAACTGGGTCGTAGACTCGATCGAGCTGAACACAACAGGATGATCAATGATGGGTGATTGCTGGCGAATGTGGAGAAGAGATGAATATATAATGGCGCATTGAACGAGTCTCCTCCCACGGCAATTTGCCAAATTGTGCTGGGAAAACCAGTACATGCACGTGCGGTATGCGTGGAACGCATCTGACGAAGTGACCATCACACTGATCTGCCCGCAGGAGTTTGCGGACTGCTTCGTTCCTGTGACGCATAGCTAGGTAGCGGGCCGCAATCGGGTTAATAATTGGGCACTTGAACAAAGATCATGACTGAGTAGCTTGGGGTGTTTGGATGGATGGCTAAAATTTAGCTCACGTCATATCGGATGTTTCGGTGCTAGTTGGAAATATTAAATACAGTTTAATTATAAAACTAATTATATAGATAAAGACTAAACGGTGAGAGAATTTTTTAAGCCTAATTAATGTCAGTGTTAGCCTAAACGGTAAACAGTCGGTCGCGGTCACCCATTGTTTAGCCATTATTCGGTGCTAAACGGTCGTTTAAACGGGTTTAAACGGTGTAAATAGCCAATTAAACGGAAACAGTGAGCTATTGTTTAGCGTTTAAACGAGCTAAATGACCGTTTAGGCGAACATTGATTAATGCATGATTAGCAAATGTGAATCCATTTAGTCCTCATCTGTATAATTAGTTTTATAATTAAACTATATTTAATATTTCTAACTAGTGTCTAAACATTCGATGTGGCGGGAGCTAAAATTTAGCTCATGGATCCAAACAAGGCCTAAGACCATGTGTTTGGTATTGCTGCGTGGGGAGAAACGCTTCCTTTAGAAGATGTACGAATAATCGAAAAGTGTGGCCGAAATAAACTGATTTTGTTCGGCTTCTGTTTTCAAGTAGAAATGGAGGTGGGGAGAAAATGTTTTAAGTACAAATGGAGAAGGCATGACTAATAACTTTAAATTAAAGTACGAGCCGGGTTTCGTTTTCCACTTCTTTCGTGTGCTGTGAGCATTTTTTGTTAGTTGTTGTTTCTGTAGTACGGTTGGTTGGGCTCCTTTGCAGCGTTTTTTCCCTTTTCCCCCACGATGAATGTTGTTCTAGAATTCAAATTTTATTTTGCAATAAATGTAGTTTTAGAAGATTAATTGTCTTTAAAAAAAATTATTCTGTATGCATACAGACATCACAAAAGAGAATCTGTTAACCTAAACATCTGTGTCATACTCTGCTCTTCTTAATCTCAGCATGGACGGAGGGAGTACTTGTGAAGCTGTAAGGTTTTTTTCTCAGTTCTGATTTTTTTTCCCTTAAAAATCGGGCCCTTTCCGTCTTATAAAAAATGCAGCAAAATCTTTCGGCGGGATGCATGAGGCGTCGTTGAAGTACATCCATGCACCACAGGCGAACGACCGATGAAACAAGAATGAGTGATTACCTACGAACCTACAGACGCCATCTGACCTAAATCCGTAAGCAAAATGAAACACGCAGTTTCCTTTTGCAGTAATTCCCGCGCGGGGGCTCCAATGCTCCAAATTCCGGCGGCTAAAGAAAGAACGCTCCCTTTCATACTACAAGCGAGTACGTCGAGTCGTCGACCGTGACCGCCCCTGACGACCTTGACACCGGCGACATGCATGGCACACGGACGGCGAATGGCGAATGCTCCGATCCCCTACTTGTGGCGGGACGGAGTAGCGTCGACTACTCGAGCTCGCTGGCCACTTGGCCAGTCAATTCTCAATAAGGCCCGGGTCCGAGCCATCAGAGCCACGTGGTGTTCCGGCGACTGTACCTGGAAACTTCGTGTGAGTTACTATACCCGATTTTTTTTCGCCTTTTGCAGAATTATCCGAACATCTTGGGCCACCGTGCTGCAAAATCGTCGAGGGCTCTCGGCCCATAAACGAACAGCATCGGTCGATAATTACAGTTTTCCCCGGCCCGTCCGTGGAAATTTGCGGCCCATGGGGTGCCGGGACGAGGTGTTAATACGACCTGCCAACTTCACTCCGGTTCCGCTGCGAGCCTGCCCCGCTCGGCTGCCATAGCGTGGAGAGAATAATAAAGGAAATCGGTTCACTCATCTTCTCCATCAGGTCTATGCCCGTGCGTTGCAACGGGAGCGAACAAAATTTTAACGCAATCTGTATATTGCTCCATATTACTAAGGAAACATGCCTAACCATTACAATTTCATCAGAGCATCACATTACTAAGGAACCATGTCTAACCATTACAACTTCATCAGAGTATCACATGTAGGATTTAAGTAAGAACAAAGTCAAGACAAATCTCAACATTAATCCATGCACCATCTCATTTAAACATAAATGAAACAGGGATTCCGATGAAGCAATATAGCCACACATGACATAATGTCAGGATTTCAAATCTGGATGACTTCATCCTTGTTGATAAAGCACAAACGATAGAACAAGTAGCTCTGCACAATTCATTAAAAAAGTAGCTTAAAAACAAAACAACAAATGAGTATATCGAATTAAGAAGAAAAATTGTTATTATGCTTGCTGAATAAACAATTATTAAGCCACAAACAATATCTCACTACGGCATAAGGACCTCTTATTGACAATATTATATAACCATGTGTGTGTTTTAACTATTTTGGTTGGTGATATAAAATTAGTGAATACAAATAAGGATCAAAGCTAATCAGCACAAGGACTATATGATCACTCTGCAGTCTTAAGCAGATAAAACTATGGTTTCAAATCAGTTGTGACTTAAAAGAACTTATGCCAAAAAGTAAATAAGAGAACAAATAATGCTTTTTAGCATCTTGGACAGATCAACTGTGTGCAACTGTAAATATCTATATGCAGTTGCCAAGGAAGATCACTCAAACAAGCTTCTTCCAGTGTTTGACAATTGTTGGTTTTCAATTTTCAGTGAATTGATAATGCTTTAGAGCAGGGCAGTTAAATGACTTAATGAAATACATGCAAATATTAGTTTTTTATCCTCAGAAAACAGAAAAATATATTAGCTGTCATTCTAGAAAATATTGGAATGCCATTCTTCATTGTCTGACAATAACATGTCATGTTGTGCTCAAAACATTAGACTCCTATGGCCATCTTCTACATCTGCAATCAATTATTTGGCTTAATATTCATAGTGTTCTAGGTGTATGGTCAGGCTCAAATCACTTAATGTTCATTTCTTATATTACACCTACATATCTCAAAGATAATTATCAATATTTTTGGCGCGGCATCTGAAAGATCGGGATAACTGAACATTAGGTTCTCTGGTGCATAAGCCTCAAGTTCCCTAGTCTTCAGTTATTAGTACCATAGAAGGCTAGGATTGGCTATAAAAGTTCCACCGTTACAAAGGATGCCAAAATTAGCACCTCAGATTCGACCCTTCAGTTAAATTGCATAAATCACAGGTGGCTTGATTCAACCTAGATTTCTTCTATATGAATATGATGGTGACATGGAAATAAAGTGCACACATAATTTTTACAAATAGTTCAAGATTTGGAAAGTCACTTTGTTGTCATCTGCAAGGGGTCATTCAACTGGATTTTCAGAAAATAAATATGCATTTACCTGAAGCCTGATGACAGAGTCAAAATCTGAAAATCCAGTTTTCAACCTGAAGTTTCTGAAACAATGAATCAATCAAATTGTATATTAGACAGAAACACACTGAAAAAAAATCAAGCCTAATTTGGATTAGTGATATTCTTGGTAAACACTTCCTAGAAGATCTGTTTTCTGGCCTGATTTCGTTCTTAAGAGATTCTTCAGAAATAATTCTGCAATTATATCAGAGCTAGCATTGTGATTTAGCATAGATGGAGGTATAGGTTACAGTGACATTTAAATAAAATACTTGTACTCTTTATATCAAAAAAAAAACGATGTGTACTGAGCTCACTTGAAAAGTTGAAATCAAGTTTTATTTGCAATAGATTGACAAAGAAATTTCTACCAGTATAGAACAGAAACTAAACAATAAATCATTTTTTTACCGACTCTTTTTTCCAGACCTTTTGCTTTTTCTTGGTTCTGTCTTGTAGACCACACTTCTCATATCTACTTTACCTCATGAAACCAATAATGAAATAGACATTGGCATACAGGGAGAAAACAAAGGATTAACATTCTCATATCAGAAAAATATAGATTCCAGGGCTTGTTGTCACATCATATAAAATGCAGCCTTCGTAGCATTTTCAGAGGAATTCTCAACAGGTATCAATGCCTGCAAGACTGCTAGAGGCAAAGGTGAATAAGGTGTCTTGGACACATGCACATGGATGACGGATTTGCAAGACTTACAGATTTTGGAGATTTAGAATCCTACATTTTTGTATCATAGGTAAAATACATCCAGCGAGGCAAGGATTGCCCAGCACCATTGTATGAACACTGGACGCATCAGGTGAGCTCTTGAAGACACACAAATCCTAACTAACTGAACCTTCCTGATCATGGCGAGAAAATGTGAACATACATGGCTATCAAATTATAAATACATATTATGTGGTAAGTAACATGTGATCCCAATTATTCTAAAATGTTTCGGTCAAATGCTTTATTCTACACATTACAATGTTTTGGTGTTTAGAGCGAAAAAAAAATAAAAGGGATCCCTAGGAAATGAGAAATGCGTCAAGTTCAATGGAAACAAATTGATTTAGAGAATAATTCCAGATTGGGTATGTCATTTAGTGAGCTAGTAGAACAAAGCAGCCAAATAATTTATGTAGGCAATATATGATGGTATTAGAACTCCATAGTCTGACAGTAATAGGCATGTAATTTCATTTTCTCCTCATTCCTAAATGATAAAACTACCCTACTGTTCTTCAATTTTCATTAGTGAACTAACTTAATATCCATCTTTTTTCAGGTGAGTGAATGGTACCAGATTTGTAAATTAGTTCTAAACTTTTATTTTTCAATTAGAGTCGGGGAACATTTATTTTCTAACTCTTTCTGATGAGAAATTTAGTTTACAAAAATAACAGGCCAAGTATAAAATCTTACAACATTATTAGTCATTATTAGGCTTGCCAATGAAAGAGACAAATACCATATCGCGGTTAAATGATACCATTTAGATGCATCCTTGTTGCCGGTCCCATGCCCGTGAAGCAACATATTCTTTTGTTAAGTATCAGTGGGAATTCAAGCTAGATGTATATATATGAAGATAACAATATTGGTTTTACTGCAAAAGGCATGAAACAATAAAAACTTTCTTAGATTTCACAGGAATGGTGACACTCTGTATATACAATGCATTTCATTAGCTCAAGGGAAACAAATGTGAAAAAGCTAATGACCCAAACATTACAAAGCTCAATGTACTCTCAGTGGTTGGGTTGGTGAAAAAAAAAATCCAAGAAACAAGATCATGTTATATTGTTATTCTAGAGATATGTGGGCATAGTCTGAATATATGTACCGGTTGGAAGAATCTGAAATTTAGGTAGTGGCTCAGTGTGGTACAATGAAGTGGCTGGTCATGTGGTGCTGCTCGCCAGCATGCCGTCACCCATATAGACAGCCAGCCTGTGCGTTGCCAAGAAAATTCTGAATGGCTGTCACTTGCACCTATTTGTATAATATTTGCAAGAACAAACAAAAAAAATCTCTTGCTCAGTTGTGATGGCACGACATAGATCAAGACGAAACTGCATCTAGGAGAAGTTTATTCGGACAAAAAAATGAACAAATACAAATAGAGATTAATTGGTGAATGCATCTTGTAGAAGAAACATAAGCTTAAATCCCCAATTCTTTTAGATCGAGCCTAAACAGAAGCACACAAATATAAATAGAGATTAATTGGTGAATGCATTTTTCAGATCGAGCCGAAACAAAAGCACGCATAAGCTTAAATCTGTTGGCCTCATCATGTCATTTCCCCCTGTGTGGTAGGAAGCAGAGTATAAGAGCTATACCTTGGAGAAGATGCAGCTGGAGCAGCTCCTAAGCTCAACCAGCTCGTTCTCCTTGCCCTAGTTCAGCATTCAAATACCTTGATGTGCTTGGCGTGCATGAGCAGTGACAACACATCCTGCGTCATATGCCAATAGCTGCATCCCAGCATGCACGCATCAACCAAATCGCAACTACATGGTAGGTGATACGACACGGCAAGGGGAAAAACAGGGAGCACTCACCTGTACGCGATGCAGCGAGAGCAGATGATGAGCACCTTCTACCGCATGACAAGGAGGCAGCCGTGCGGGAGCGGCGGAGGCAGAGGTCAAGGGCGGCACGGCCGGAGGGCGAGGCCGTGGGGAGGTCAATGGGACGGTTGCCCTGCAGGCCGGCATTGGCTCAATCCTTACCTTCATCGTGCCTCCTAGTTCAAGCACACTGCGAGGGCGTGGCGGCTGGGGTAGCGGCGTTGTGCGGATGGCTCTCTCAACGCAGCCGGCGCCGTGCGGGCACACTGCCGGGATCTGGGGCGCCACGGGATGCCGGACGGGGATGGCGGGAGTGGGCGGGGTCCGGGGCACGGATTGCGCGGAGCGGGGGCGTGCGGCGAGGAGAGCGGGGACTGAGTCCGGTGCGGCCGCCGGGGTGGATGGGCTCCATGTCGAGACCTGGGGCGCCGCGGGATCCCAGGCGGGGATGGCGGTGGTCCGGGACGCGGATTGGATGGGGCGGGGACATGCAGTGGCAGCTCGCGTGGGGGCACGGTGCCGGGTGGATCCATGGGCCGCGGTTGAGGGGGCGCGTGGGGTTCGGCGGGGGCACAGGGGCGCGAGGCCGAGGGGAGTGGTGGACGCCCCCCTTACGTTCTTAATAGGTAGTAGGGATTCCGACACCAGAGAACATAAGATTGCAGATATACAGAAAGAGAGAAGCTGCTTGCCATGAATTATCCCGCGACCAAGCCCTTCGTGGGGCAAATATGAAGGTTGAGGTTATCTCCAGTAGTATATTCATCTCACTTCTCAAATTCGAACTCGATTACGAAGAAGATGCGACCTGACCAAAATGAGACAACCGTTGGAGTGAGCCTGACAAAAAATTATGATCGCGCAAGCTCAAGGATGCGACCTGCCTTATGGACGACCAGTGGCGGAACCAGAAAATTTTCAATGGGGGGGCCGACAAACCAAGACTGATACATATATATTAGAGAAAATGGCGAGTGTATCTAACATCAAATATTTATAGTTTTTACATGGACCAGGTAGCATAGCAGTATAGGTATAACCCACTAAAGATTCACAAAAGACACCTACTATTTACAAAAGATTTAAAGAAAATAAGTGTTTATATCTATCTGATCAACCAAATTAATTTGTTCTTGTATATCAGTACTCAGTAGCAGCAAATTTCTCTTATAAAAAGAAAGAAGTGTTTGTATATTTTTTTATAGTTTAGCAGACTGCCATGGCTGTGGACGAGGGCAGCGGCGTCTCAACTTCCGCACGGCAAGAACCACGCCTCGCGGCCTCGGTCGCCTGGAGTCCTAGACGCTTGTGGCCTGGTATATGGATGATTGATCATGTTTTCTTGTTAGCCTGTTAGTTTATTGGGCGTTAGGTGTGAACACTTGGGCTGTCTACTAGAGTCTGGATGACCAACACGTACGGGGGCTACTTTGGACCCTTGTTACAATCGTAAAGAAAAGCAGGGGTCGAAAAAAATTTCGGGCGTTAAGGGGGGCCGTTGTGGACGACAAGCACACAAAACACGTACGATTGGCGGTTTAAGGGTGTTAGTTTGCATTGGGAGAGGGTGACACTAAGAGATTAGTTGCCTTGTTGGTGTGGCTGCCTAAGGATCTTCACATTATCTAGGAAATAAATAAACACATGAGAACTAATTAAAACATCAACGGAGTGTTTTGTGGCTCTCCAACACTCAAATTTCTCAACCTAATCCAAACACTCAAACATCCTTCTTCCTCAACTCAGGCGAGGTTAGGGGGGTTAGGGGTGAGGTTTCAGAATCGAGCTTGCATGTATTCTCTAGGCTTCAAAGGAGTGGCTAGGAAGACAGCTAACCCGACGGTGGTGGTGGATTGAGGGGGCGGGGCGTTGTCGATCGCGAGGGGAGGAGGACGACCGGTTAGACAGGGTAGGGGTGGGGGCATCCAACATCGTCCGTTTGTGATGGCGGCGGTGATGCCACCGAAGCAAATGGATCGGAGGCGGAGGCGCACGGGGGAGCAAGGCGGAGCAAGGGTGGACGGGGGAGCAGGCTCGAGCGGTTGAAGATAAGTGGAGAGAGGTGAGACCTGAACCTTTGGCATGGATGGAAAAAAATCAATGGTTGAGATGGGCTTTCCCTTGACAGACTCAATTTGTTCGCTCCAACGCTGCTTAAAAAAAAAAAAGAAATAGGACATTATTGGCTGGCCGACCGTCTCCTCCTAGGATGCTCTTTCGCATTCTGGCTTTTCCCGCAGCGCCCTGGCTGGGCCCCTGCGCAAAGCATCATCACACGAGGCAGAAGAAAAGAAAGACCGTCACCGTGGTACGTTGTCGGCCAACAGGCGGCGCGGCGCGCCGTCGCGCGCTCGACACGTCAACGGCCGTCGGCCCCCACGCCTCCTGTTCCTGATCGGGTATTCGCGTGCGTGCAGCGGTGCAGGTGCGGTGATCGCGACGGGTGGAAGCCCGAGTCGCCGCCCGTGTTGTACCTCCGACGCCTCGAAACGAGGGGATCGGAGGCTCGGAGCGGCGGCCGTCCTCGCTCTCTCTCATCTCACCTGCCGCACTAGGTGTTGCCGGCCCACGCCCGTGCTGCCGCCGCCGCCGCATGCTTCGATCGGTCTCCAACAGCAACAGAACTCATCGGCGCCCGACGCCCGTCGTCGCGTTATTTCGCGTCATCATGAGTTGATGACCACGAGCAGAACCAACGGATCGGATAGGATCGGAGGGGTTCCAAGTCCAAAAGGAGGTTGAAGACGATGAACCGGTGGAAGCTAGCTAGCTCTGCCACTCCCGTTTGCCCGTTGAGCGGTTGAGCCTCCACTGTGGCCGCCTCAGCTCGATCGGCCAGTGCTCTCGAGCTGGGGAACGGCGGCTGGCCGGGGCTCGCATGCACGTGCCATGTGCCGTCCTCCTCGGACCGATCAGTCCCCGGCCGGCCCGACCCTATACGCCCTACCCTACACCACGCCGCGCTATAAATAAGCCAAGCCAACGGCCGTTCGCTCTCCTCCATGCGCTGCGCGCACTAAGCCACTAACCCGACGACATCGCGTTGTGTACACTGCACAAACAGATTACTCCCAGTGGGCGGCTGACGCCTCGCCGGCTGGCCAGTTGCCGGCGCCACGCCACGCGCTGCTTCGGCCAGGTGACCGTACGTTGGAATGAGGCAGCTGGTCCGGCGGCTCTCTCGCGTCCAGGACTCCTGGTCGCCGTCGCCAGCGGATCAGAAGCGGCGGGGCAGCGCCAAGGATCCTGATCCGCGCGCGGTGCCCGAGGGCCACGTGCCTGTGATCGTCGGGGAGGGGACACCAGACGACGGCGGCGAGGCCGCCGAGCGATTCGTCGTGCGCGCCGAGCTGCTGGGCCGGCCGGCGCTGGCCGAGCTCCTGGGCCGCGCCGCCCAGGAGTACGGGTACGACCACCGCGGCCCGCTCAGGATCCCGTGCTCCCCCGCCACCTTCCGCCGGGCTCTTGCGAGTTGCGACGTCGTGTCCTCCCCTCGTGCTCTCGTCCCTGCTGGGACGATCGGACGTGGAAACAGTACTAGTAGCTCGCGCGCTCACTATTAATTTGAGCTTTCTTCTTCGATCATCTGAAAAAGCTTGTCTGATAGTATATGGCGCCTACATATGCGAGGTGCCGAGGTGTAATCGTCGTAGCCCCCCATGGTGGGAGAGGCTAAGCCGTTTCTGATGCATTGCTAGTGTTAATGCTAATGACGTGCTGATGTTCCCTTTTGTATTTACCGTATCACATTTCCAGATTTCCATTCATGGTGCATATAGGCTTGCTCTTCCACTCACCAGACAGCCACAAGAAGCTTAGTTAGTCAGGTACGGTCTAGCAATATAAATCACACGTGATTTTTTTAGCGAAAAATCCATCCGGCAATCTTGAGCTATCATCGTCGTTCGATTTTCAACTCTAAATTACGAAACAGGGTAACTTAATAATAACATATTGTTTAATCTCTATAAATCCATAATTACTTTATTTTAAATTAAAAATGAAAATTGTACCATTTTTTCATAAAAATTTAGCCAATCAATTGGCACTCTATTTTAAGATATTTGGATTATGGTTTTATTCCTACATCTAAATTCATTTATCCAAGTATAACATTGTAAATAGAAATGAATCAATTCCAAATATCTTCAAACTGAGCGAGCATCAACAGATAGATTGTGTTTTTATAAAAGAACTAACGTAAGTTTCTTATTTTTTATAATTTTAAATAAATTAATTATAAAATTTTAGATATTACACAAGGATTTATCATTTTAAAAATAAAAACACTATTAAATACCGCTTTCAACGAGGCCTAAGGAGGTACATTGTCCGGCTTGGTTAGTTCAAAGACCTAGGTTACCTAGTCTCGTAGTTGAACAAAGCAAATCAGTCAATCGCGACAAACTAAGAAAAGTGTACTCGAATAAACTCCAAGTTATTTTAAAACAAAATTACGGGTGTGTCACTTGGCACTAGCGCTCTAATAAGTCTAAAGCTTAAGGTGATTAATTCCAAAGAGATGACAGCTACTAACCAGTCAAGGACCATAGGAATAATTGAAGAAGCTAGCCATGCATGCATTTTACTACTACTTTTGATAATGGCCATGAACGGACAATAACCCGGCAAACAAACGTGGCTGTGACCTTTGCTCCCAACCGTCCTTAGTGCGTCCGAACAGTGAACTACACTGCAAGAGTCCGAGGTACAACCGGGGAAGCTAAATAAAACAGTGAACTACCCTGCATGAGTCCGAGGTACAACTGGGGAAGCTAAATAAGCTTCCGCTTCTGCTTGGAGTTCCCCGGTGATATGAACGATCAGTATTATAGCAGCAGCTAGGACTACCAAGGTACTGTTAGGAAACAATATGTTGTTACGGTTTCAGTGTATATCATAATAAATATTTAGGGATACTATGGTATTTAATATATTTTAGCTAAAAATGGTTTGGTTATTGCTCTTTTAGAAAACTTTGTAAACTCTATTTTATACCAAAATTTTCTCATCCAAATGAGCAAAAGGTTACAATGCATACAGTACTATGCTAGTTTTATGCCAAATAAGCTTGTTTCCCTATTTAGTTTCCATGCGCCATACCATTTTATTTCTCTATAAGCTAGGCAGGTTGTTTATAATAAACAGTAAAACAGGGTGACAAGCTTGGCTTTCCTAGATAGTATTCTTTTAGCAGCTTTTTTATGAGTTCTGTCAGAATCAAGCAGTGATGGATCTCGGGTTTAGAACTACGGGGTGCTCGTTTTCTTCTTCCTCCTCCGTTTTCTTCTCTCTTCTAATTATTCATATTTTCATACCCTATTCTTTATTAATGCATGCATATTGTTGGGAGGCTTAGAGAGGCTCCCATTATCTGTGCTGAGGTAGGGATGCTGGAGCACGAGCACCTCTAGCTTGTACGCTAGATCCGCCCTTGGAATCAAACATGCCTTAAAGCCTAACCTGACCTTATTGTTAGGACAGAGATAAGCCAAAGTCACGTGTCTACATGAGCTTCGGATTTCAATATGAACATTATTGCCTCCGGACCTCTTAATTTGAACAATTACCAAGCAGGCCGAAACTCTACTCATAAATTTGATAGTGAAAAAAAATATGAGGCAAGGCAAGAAGTAATCTTAGGGCATGTTGTTTTCAGCAGTGCTATGCCAAACAGTAGCACGCAGGATAGTCATCATTGATAAAATAAACGAAAGGTAGAAAGGCCTCTCTACCCGTCACTGATGAGCAGAGACAGAACATCAAGAAACGACTGAAAGGAACGAAGTCTTAGCCATAACAAGAGGTGGTAAGAGATCTTAAGATTTAACTATACTCTCTTTAGTCATTAATATCTGATGCTTTTTAATTTAGTTAATCAAAGAAGGTAGCCGAGTTTAAGTTTCAAATCATAAAAGAACCTTAGACTTATGAACTAAAAAATAATAATAAAAATACGAAAAGTAATTAAAGCCGTCAGCCGAGGACTCTGTTATTACCACTCTCTAGAGCCACCAAGTTTGGAGTTTTCCCTGGACGGCGAGATGCCACAAAGATCTGGCATCCTCATCCGCTCGGACGGAGACAGCCCATACGATCCGGCGCCTGGCAACCTGGGGGCGTGGCGGGCCCAACCAGAACCAACAAACCAACCAACGTGCCGGCGGCAGGGAAAAAATTGCTGCGTGCGCCCGGCCGCCTACACACGCCTTGGCCCATTCCCCAAGAAAGCACCCCCCGTAGTACACTGCTGGTCTGGCTCATCGCAGGCGGAGGCAGGAAAGCGAAACGTATTAAACTCGGGCAACATCAACCATCCAAATCGCAGGCGCTCGCTCTGCTTCGGAGAAATTCAAATCCCAACCCCCCACGAACCGATTTCCCCAGCCCAGTGCCGAATTAGCGGCCGGCCGGCAGCGGCAGCTCCCGATCGAATCGAAGCTTCCGTCCGTCCTTCGACGGAGGTGGAGGAGGGCGCCCTGCTTAGGGTTTGGAGGTGGCCGGCGCCGCCGCGGGGCGGGGGAGGGGGCGGCAGGAGGATGGATCCGGAGCAGACGTTCCTGCGGGTGCACGCGCGCCTGTCGGGGATGCTGTCCCAGCTGCTCACGCCGCGGATCCGCCTCGCGCTCGAGTACCTCTACCTCGCCGGCGCGGTCGCGCTCTTCTGCCTGCTCGTCGTCATGCACACCAACTTCGTGCAGCAGGTGACAAATTGCTCTTCGTGCCCTGCCTACCCCCTTCTCTATTGCTTCTATTCTCGTCCTCCTCCTGCTGCTACTGTGAGTGATTGGTAGGTTAGGTGGGAGCGGGTAGCTTCTCGTGGGCGTCTGGTGGTTGTGGAACAGCCGCCGGGTTCGGGGGTGGGGAGTTAGTGCTAGCTAGTAGCTTCGATCGTTTTGTTCAGCACTGCTACCATGGTTCCAAATTAGCGCAAATTGGAAGGATACAACTATCATCGCTGCTTTGCTGATGGTGTTTTTTGGTCCATGACATTGACGAGCTTTTGCCTATCCTCTGTTCTGTTCTTCCTCACAATGGTACTAGTTAACCGCTTAATCGGATACACAGGGTCTCCATCTATACATTTGGGGTCTGAACATGCCTATGTTCTGTTCTGTTAATGCATATTTCAGCCTAGCCTTTTCAATTGTTGGTCTCATTGAGTTTTGTCTATTTAATGAACTATGAACTGTCTGTATACATATAGCACAGATTGCCACACCTGACCTCTTCTAAGCAAGGTCATGCAACCCTGTTCACCTAAATAATCTGCCTACATATCTATACATATATAAAAATAGGCTCTGTAGGTCGCACAGTCATACTTAGTCACCAGGTTCCTGGGTCGATGGGGTTGAGGAATGTGATCGAGGGAAGCTGTGCGCTACTTGACAAAGGTTTTGAAAAGCCGGGTATGAGATTGTTCCTGCATTTGCAGGACAAGGAACACTTGGCATGGTTCCATGTCAGCAAGTGACTATGAATCTGGCATACCATGTACTAAAAAAAGAGCAAAAAAAGAGAAAATTCACGAGCTGGAGATCTGTAACACAAAAACCTAGATTTCGAAGAAAAGGAAGGCTATCTGTAGAAAAAGAAAATGAAAACCTATATGATGGGCTAGTACTATTTGATTATTTTAGTCCACATTATATGTGTACACTCCAGTGTTTATTTGTAGATTGTAGATTCTCACCTTGGAACTGTCCTTTTCATGTGAAGCCTGGCTGCTCAAGTGAATTTTCTGGAATTGAATTTGGAGAGGCACAACTTGTCCAAGTCAAGGTACGTGTTGATGCCAGGTTGATCTTCGCATTTGTTCTTGAGTTTATTGCTGCTCTGTAAACTCTGTTATGCATGTTTTGTTCTTCTCCCTTTTCTTTGATTTCCTGTTTCTATTGCCGTCAAATTTAAACTTTGCTCGTGTTATGGTTGTAGATTATCAGTGGGGGACTATGGGCCAGCAGAGGTGCTTCTTACATCATGGATCTCCAGAATCTGGGACGCTCAGCTGAGAAAATTCTAGAGGTTAATGGCAATAAGTTCAACATTTTGGCATCAAAGTTTTGGTCAACCTGGGTTGGCCCTGGAGCTAGGAGGAGTAAGCTAATGTTTAGAACTTGGAAGGGAGACAAAGAATTTGAGCCTCAATCAGAGAATACACCTGACACTACTGTTACCCCAACTATTCCAGGCCTACCAGATTTGAAAGCAGCTGGAGAGGGTTCTGTACACCATCCTTTATCTGCTAAGGAGTCCTTCAAAGCAGCAGTTACGTATTTGTTCAGAAAGTGGTACTCTCGTGCTGTCTCACTCTGGAGGAACATAAAGCAACTTTCAGAAAATACCCTCCAGTTAATGGTAAGAAGTTTGGCCAGATTTTTTGAAACTGCCCCACTTGTTTAACACTTGCCAAGAAAATCCTCCTGGATTTTGCTATAGATGGATTGTTTTTGGTGCAGCCAAAAAGTTGCCGGATCTTTTTTTTTTTTGGGAAAAAAGTTAGTTCCTAGGTGTTTGTTAGTGTTTTCATCTTGCTCGTTGAGAAGTGTTCTGAAGGTGCAAGTTAGGCATGTAGCAGTTTATTGTTGAGATTTGTTGGACCATACTGTAATAACATTAATCAATATTCAGATTAAGAAAAGAATGTTTATCAAGATTTTCTGTGGTGTCGTGTTCCATAAGCGTTACAGGATTGTTTATGTGGCTCTTTTGTGATCTGTACATTGCTTGTTTTCTGTATCACCTATTTTTAGTTGCTTATTTGAATAACAGGTCAGATCAAATTGGAATGACTTCCTCCATATCGTTAAGGATGTTCAAATACCAAGCATGGATCATCTTCTTTCGACGATAGGTATTGTTTTCTGTAAGTTGTTCTTAGCGTATGATGCATCGTCCTAGAATCGTGCTTGCGTGAGTCTTATCAATCTAATTACCTGAAGACTCCCTGCACTAGTTTTGTCTAACATCTTGCTAGATTATGTTGTTTGCTACAGTACAGTGGTTTGAGAGAAGAAGTAAAGCATTTGAGCCTACCTATTTATATGGTGTGGAGAAGGTCAGGCTCTTCAAAATCACCTGGACACTTTGTCTACTTTAATATTCTTTTTTGGCAATGAGCTTCTTGTTTCTTAGCGCACTAAGAATATAAACTTTATGCAGCTAGTTGATCCATAGCTAGTAAAAGAACCATTCTAAGAAACACATTTATGAGCTTCTTGTTTCTTAGCTGCTTAAAAGTGGTGTTCCTTGTATGTCTGTATGCATGTACTGCCATTCTAAGTTGAACAGTATCCATTTTAGGAGCTTTCTCATGTGTTTCTTTCTTTTCTGCAGGGATATTTCTTGCTTTCAGAAGGTGCTAAAATTCGTCATGGTGTCAGAACAGTCAACATAACAATTTCTGCTCGAAATCCTTGCTTTGGAAACAGGTTGTTTGTTCTGTATTTTTGGAACCCTCCCTATTTTCAAGCTTTTAAATGCTAGGTCGCTGCAGTATTAACACCCTGTACGTTACTTTGATCTGACATCGGTTTTAAGAGAAATCATTCGCTGCAACATGCAAACACACTGCATGTTGTACTTTAAGAACACCAATGACTTAGCTCGGATCTTGAGGAGTTTGCATATCAGTATAAAATTTTCCACTTCTGAACATATTTGTTCATTCTAGTTTGCTACTTAGATTCCAAAAGTGTAGTATCCAGCATTCCAGCTAACAAAGCTGGCAAAGACTAGGTTGAGTAACAATTTTGCACATCTATTTGTTTTCCATCTTAAGCTGAATGTGGTTTTTGGCAACATTGATCTTACATACATTGATAATAGGAACTGGTGCCACATTTTAATGAGCATTAGGATAATAACTCCAACATCATTGCAAACATGAAATCTTCTGCGATTTAGTAAAATCTGCCAATTCTGTGAAGGTTTTACTTTGTGCACAAAACGTGAGGACATTCATTTCTCAATAAATTTTTTTTTGGAGTTCTTCTAGTGGATGTTTGGCATGTACTGATACTATCCAATTGTATTGTCTCGACTAGAATGCCATCTCAAAATTTTCTACCTTTCCTTTGCAGGTGGCAGCAGCTTTTGATTAACAGCATTGTTGGCTATGATACTATACTTACAAACAGCTTGGTGAATTCCCCTGGTCATGGTATGCTTCTGATCCTTTTCTGCATGTGCCGACCTAATGGTCACAGACTTGGTTCATGACAAATTGACAACAAAGTAACAATGCCTTTGGCTTGCTTGGAAACATGTTGAAGAACTGTCTTTGTAACTGTGTGCATTATGACTCGTTATAGTCTAATATTTTGTTCTTTTATATGTTCTGCAGGCTATCTATACAACTTTCAGACAAAGGAGCTCTATGATCTCAGTTATGGCCATGAACCACCAGAAGGTCCTACAAGATTTGGAGGTTTGTATAGTTAATTTTGTTGTTCTCAATATGGCAGCTCAACTCTTGTGCGTTTTCTAAATGATATAGCTATTGCACTGTCAAAGATTAATCTAATTATATATTGGAACTGCAAAATTGCAATGAATTTTTGGATTGGAACATACAGAACAAAAGGTCCTTCATTGTGTTGCAGCCTTTTGATTATTCTTCAAAACACAAGACTCCTATCTTCCTCTCTATGCATCAAATCTGATGCATCATAACTTTGGTGTTTGCAGATTACTTTGTGACAAAATGTGGTGTCCTTCTAATGTCACTCTTTGTCTTTTTCACAACCACCATGTCTGTTTCATTTACTCTGAGAGAAACGCAATCCCGCATGCTTAGGTTCACAGGTTTGTGTTCCTTTCTGTAGGTCGCGATCTAGACTGCTTTACACCTAAATATTTTATTTAATTCACCTAGTGCGTTGTTTTTCCTTGAAATTTTCAGTGCAGCTTCAACACCATGCACGCCACCAACTGCCCACTTTTCAGTTGATATTCGTGCATGTCATCGAATCATTGGTTTTTGTTCCGGTAATGGGAAATATTCTTTGGTGTTTTGAAATATTTGAAGTTTGTGATGAAAATGTATTCACTGCAGGATTCACCAAACTTTTACATAGCTCACCCATTATTTGTTCTGATCTTTGTAGATTATGATTGGGATCCTCTTTTTTCTATTTGAGTTCTACGATGATCAGTTGCTTGCATTTCTTGTCTTGACTCTTGTATGGCTATGTGAGCTATTCACCATGATCAGGTAATGTTTTACATGGAAGTGATGCTGGATTATTTATTGTTACTCCACTCCTGTTGTGAGACTGCTAGGGTTTTTGCTCAGTATAAAGTTGTTGAGAGAGCAATTAAAAGGTATATTTCAGGGTAGAGAATGCTAAAAGTGATCACTTTGGCTCGTGGAGATAGTGTAAGGCAGCTAGCATGCATGCATTTATAAGAACTGATCTTGCACGGAACAAACTTTTGAAGCTAACTATCTTAAGTATCTTTGTATCTCTGTTTTGCAGTGTCCGGACATCCATATCGATGCAGTTCTTTCCACGCTTTTTCTTGCTGTATTTTCTAGTTTTCCATATCTATTTCTTCTCATATACTTATGGTATGTAAAGTTCAGTATTCTTTTTTTTTTCGGACTCAACTATTGAGCGACTCATGGCCACATTTCTGTCGCTCTGACTGATGCATTGATGTATGCTTTGCTAGGTTTCTCATATCTGGCTTTCTCTGCTACAGCTGCATTCATGCAGCATCTGATTTTATATTTTTGGAACCGTTTTGAGGTAAGTTAATATCTTGTTTTTATGTTTGTGTATTTCCCATTCTTTACCCAATGCTTGTTACTACATTTTTATGTAATTTCCTGTTCACGTTGTTTAATAATTGGTTAGTGATAGCTGGTTCTAAGTTTAATATCTATATGCATCTTTTAGCTTCTGAACTTTTCTTTATGTGTGCCTCTTGTCATGTCTTCACTGTATAAGTCATAATGTTCACCCAACATTAGTTGATTCACTAGGGAGATAGATTAGGGTGCATATATTACACATATATTACACACTGGGTTTATCAGCTTCGTCGGTCCTTGTCACTCAATATTTTCTTTTCATGTTGGCCTGTGGCGCTTCAGGTGCCAGCTCTCCAGAGATTCATCCGGAGCCGAGCTCACATTCACCAACAGACAGGTGTCCAGATTACATCCTCAACTATCTACACCTCTACATTACACATTGCTAGGGTAAATGTGAGGGACCCTGGCACTATAAACGATGGCCTCGGTGCTGCTCGTGAAGCAGATACTCTATTGGTTCAGGATGAGCCTACAAGGAGCCAGCAAGAGGGTCCACAGAATGGAATTGCTGGGCCAGCAGCCAACGATGCCCTCCAATATCAAGAACAAAATACTCAGCAAGCTGGAAATGCCCCTGCTGGCTCGAACTCCCTGAATCCATTTGGCTCCCTTTTGCTGTGGTTGTTAGGAGGAGGTGCTTCTGATGGCATAGTTTCTTTCTTCTCTATGTTCAGAGATGTCCGTGATCATGGCCAAGATTACACTGATCCACCTCGAAACGAAAATGATCAGGTGGCATAGATCATGAAGATGGAAAGTGGAGCAAACACAAGCAGTAATCACGGTGGGTGCTTCAGCGGCAGTAATATATTTTTGCCAAGATGATATAATGCCGGCACCCCCTTCAGAAGGATAATGACGAATACTGGTGGCAGCATATACAGACTGGTGTCGCTGGAGATACCATGTTAGTATTATCTGTTCGTAGGTAAGAATGTTGAGTTGTATCTATTAATGATATATGTACATTCCTTACCGTCTGAATGGGGATGCCCATTCCAGTCCTGTACAGAAATGTCAACTCACAGCATATTGAATGTTGTGCAAATTCTTTTTTTGTTCCCATGGGCGGGCGCTGGAAGTGGAACATGCAGCGCTATTATGTACACTTGTGATTGGATTTGACAACTTAATGGTATGGATATTTCGTTGCATATGCTGTTCCAACTTCTGGGTTAGTGCTTGCCAATGCTCGCGTTTGTCTTTCCAATTCACTATTGCTGTCACTTTGAAACTCGGAAGGGGGTGCTGTTTGTGCCGTCACAGTGCATCACGTGTTGCTTTAATTCTCATGAATTGAAAGTAGGAAATGCACTGTAGTCGATTCATTGGAGAAAGAACTACATACAGCCGTATGTCTTCAGTCATTTTTCATTCGGTTGTTGTCGCTTTACTCCTCTACAGAAATCTAAGAACATCATTCTGAATGACGAGCAAGTTTTGTTGTAGACTTGTGAAGTTGTGATTGTGTTCCTGTGGACTGATATGACAACGTGCCGTGATGCTGTATACACCTTAATGCATGCAATGATGCAAATTAGTTGCCTGGATTCGTGCACACTGATGTTAGTGTTACACTTCTGTTTACGTTGGTTGCTCTCTTTTAAAGTGGAAGGGATGCTATATTTTATCATGATGTGTCGTGGCTTGTAATCACAGAGCACAAGATCTCATATAACACAATGGCACTCCATCCATTCTAAAAAGGGCTATTCAAGTTTTGGCCTAAACCACGTTTAAGTATAGCAAATAACCTACATTTCACACGAATGTACTCAGTCTTATTTTATACAATAAATATTAATATATATATATTATAAACTTCGTCAAACTGAGACTGATTTAATTTCGGACAAAATTAGAGCGAATTTATTTTTTGCATGGGAAAGTCGTTTAGCAATTTCACCGGTCCAGTCTCTTTATACGAGAAATCTGAGCAATTACATAAGGCAACTCACAAGTGACGACATGTGCTAGCGCGCAAAGTCATCAGAGTTCTTGCACGATTACTTCAGCTGCGGTAAAGGGAACCATCGGGAGCGAAATCTCTCGCTCGGCTTCAATGACCACCGTCCTTTAAAACACCCAAAAAATACATTGGCTTTCTACATGGACAGATTAACAAAAGTTCCATAAGATTATTATCCCATTTCGTATCCCATCTCCGTGTGACCACACAGGTACGACCCTCACCGCCCCTCTTCCAAACAATTGCTACTTCGGGCCCACTCCGCGGAACCGAGGCGAACCGCGGACCCCCGATACCATTTCAAACCTCGCGTCGGCCGCCGAGCCCATTTCAAACCCGGAAAAAAAACCCCAAGCGCACCGAGGAAGCGGCGGTGGTCCCTTTCTCCCCAGCGCTCCCCTCCACCTCCACGGCAAAGCGGACAAAAACCCAAGCACGCGCCGCCCGCCCGCTCAATCCGATTCGGCCGCCTCCTCCTCCTCGCCGCGCCTCCCGTGGACAGATCCGGCGGCGGCGGCGGCGGCGGCGATGCCACTGAGGGAGGGCACGTCGGCGTCGGGTGCGGCGGGGGACTTCGCGCTGCCGGACGAGGTCCTGGCGGCGCTGCCGCGGGACCCGTACGAGCAGCTGGATCTGGCGCGGCGCATCACGGCGCTCGCCGTGGCCGGGCGGGTGTCCGGGCTGGAGCGGGAGGCGGGCCGCCTGCGGGCGGAGGCCGCGGAGAGGGACCGCGAGAACGGGGAGCTGCGGGAGCGGGTGGCGCTGCTGGACACCGCGCTGCAGGAGACCAACGCCAGGCTCCGCGCCGCGCTCGAGGACAATGTGGGTGGCTGGTGCCCGGAGACGGCCGCTCGTTTCGGCGATCCGCTCCCTCTCCCCTTCGTGTCCGTTTGGGTCTCTGAGCCTGATGCTTTTGCGTTTCTGGTTGGGTGCAGATTAAGCTGAGCAAGGAGCGGGACTCTCTGGCGCAGACGTCCAAGAAGCTGGCACGCGACCTGCAGAAGGTGCCCCCCGCTTATCTCTCCTGTATGCTGTTGCTGTGTAGGGCCGTGTTACTGTGTAGCTAGGATAAGAAATTCACATATTCGGAAAGTTATTAAGCAGTCAGGTTAGATGGGTTAAGTTGGGGGGATAATTTATTTCAGCCATTTATTACTAGTACATTTTAAGGCGGCAAGTGCTCTTGGCATTCAGGATAAGGGTGTAATTTTTCAGATGTTCAGTTTCTTAAGTAGACAAACAGCAGTAAATCAAACGTGTTTCATGGATTTGTTATCACTGTAAATGACAAGTAAAATGGGAATCAACTGGGATCATGGAATCTTCCAGCCAATCCACAGCCACGGTCATTTGCTTATAGGGGCCCTTGCAATGAGGCACAGTAATTTATCATAGGAGCAAATGCATATCGTTTATCTATTCTCTCTCAAATTACACCAAGGAGGGCATTTTTTTTTAACAAAACCTTTAAGGAGCAATCCAGATGACATTTCAGATTATTAGCCACACTTGTCTATCCTTATTCCCTAGCCTTTTTTATTTGACAATGTTCTGACACATTTCTCCATTCTCAGCTGGAATCATTCAAGAGGCATCTGATGCAGTCATTGCATGATGATAGTTCATCAGTATGTCCATCCATTTATCCAGAATATCACGTTATTTGTATGTTTTTGCTAATTTATTGTGAGGACTGAAGTTGACTGTATATCTTTGATTTTTTGCTGAATCCTTCTCAAGCAGCCACAGGAAACAGTTGATATTACAACGTGTGATCAGTCAGTAGCATCAAAAGCATCGTCCTGTGGAGGTTAGATGTACTTGAAAATCTTTCATTCCTATTAACCACCAAGAGTATCTGACAAAGATAGACCCATAACTATTATTTTGTTTGTAATGTTGAAGATGGTGGATCTGTCAGTCACCCTACACCAAACATATTGAGCAAGTCTTTGGATGTCGGAAGTACAAACCGAGAAGGTCTTGCTTGCTTATCATTTTTTTGTTCATCTTGCTAGTGGTCTTGATGGCAACATAAGTTTCAATCGTTTGCATTCTTGAAAATCTATTAGGGACAGTGACAAGGCCTCCAATCCAAAAATATGCCGTCTCATCACACATCACTCCTCGCCTTACCCCGGAGGCCACACCTAAAATAATGTCCACTTCTGCTTCTCCAAGGCGAATGTCTGCGGCAGCAACACCAAAGTTGATGTCTGGTGTTACCTCACCAACAAAATCTCGAATTGAAGCTCACATGTCAATGACACCATGGTATCCATCGAGTAAGCAATCCTCAGCAGCTAACTCACCTCCACGAGGACGTTCCAACCCAGGTTTGTAAAGACATGTTTCTGTTCAAAACTACAATGTTACATGAATAGAACAAATATGGTTGAAATGTTGTTTTCAGGTCGGACTCCTCGTATCGACGGAAAGGAATTTTTCCGTCAAGCCAGGTCTGTTGATATCTTGCCCTCTTTTATGCACCATCAGCTAATGAGATGGATGGTATACCATAATCAACAAAATTTATTGCCATTATAGGAGCCGTCTATCTTATGAGCAATTTGGAGCATTCTTGGCCAACATCAAAGAGCTCAATGCCCATAAGCAGTCACGTGAGGTTGGTCATTTGAGTTCATTTGCAATTTTTGAACTGAGGTCCAGTCTGAGGTATCACTCTCATCTGCATAACTGTTCACGTTTACATTTTAAACCAGGAAACTCTGAAGAAAGCTGAAGAGATCTTTGGTTCAGACAACAAAGATCTTTATCTTTCATTCCAAGGCTTGCTAAATCGTAGCATGCCATAGGCTTCATATGTCTCTTGGTAAGTTCCACACATTCACTATCCAGTTGCAGAGCTCCCTAATCCATGTATTGCAAAATATAAGAAGACACAATTTATTGTTGGGATTGCAGATACCAAAGTTGCTGCATCAGCAACTTATTGCCGTCTAGTTGTGGGCTGCAAGATCCAGTAGCAAGTTTTGTCCCCATAATCCACATTAGGTGGATTGATCAGACCTTTGAACAACTGAGTGTGTAACCAGTGTTGCTTCTGGTAGTGGTGAACTTGCCAAAATAGGATGGCCTTCGTGGCCTAAATTAGAGTGCAGTTTGCCATGGAGCCCATCCTTGTAAAATCGCAAAAACAAACTTGAGTAGTATTTAATTTTATCCCCAACTTAATCTTCACCTGCAAGTTTGCAACCGTTATTCTGACTTCTGAGGTAACCAGAGTTTTCTGGTTAAGCTTTGGTTGTACTGAAGTGACAGCAAAACAAGAATAATTCCCAAAACACTGACAAGAAAAGTCGACACTAGGATACATATAGTGATAAAAGTTTCTGCATTTCCATCGCAGAGTTCATCTGTTTAACCATGCAAATGGTACCCAGCATGTTTAAGGCTCTTGCAATGGGTACACACCAATATCTGTAACAGAGTGTTCCACCTTCTCATGGAAGGACAGCCAAAAAACAAGCCCTGGATATACTAGAAGGTATAGGAGAAGGCCTCTACGCTCATCTTCCTCCTAGTGTCACGCTGTTACAGCGCACACAAACACCATATACTTACTATATACCAACTACCATAACACCATCTGTGACTCAAAAACAGCACTTGATCATCATCTCGCACGACTAAATCAGCTAAACGACCCTAGCTTGACCTTGACCCAGAAGAAGCACTACCTCTGATCGAGACGCCGCAGTCAACCTCCATCACCATAGTCCTAGTCCTAGTAGGACCAGAACTGGGCGTCGGGCTGGTCCACGACCATGTCCATCAGCTCCGTCGTGGCCTTGCAGTGCGCCTCCGGCTCCGCCGTCTTGGGCGAGGACATGGACGACGGCGAGCCGGTGTAGCTGCTGCCCCCGCCGCCGCGCGCCGCCTTGAGCCGGTGCACGATGTAGTCGTTGCTCATCTTGAGCCTGACCATCTCGGCCTGAGCCAGCGCCAGCTGCGCCTGGAGCGCCTCCACCTGCTGCTGCAGCGACGAGATGGCGCCCACGCAGCCGTACACGGGGTCCCTCACGCGCGCGTTCGCCTCGTACACCAGGCTGCTCACCGCGTCGCCTCGGTGCGGCACCGGGATCTCCTGCAGTTCCAGGGCCATGGATTCACATTTACATTACACATGGCAATTGCCAATTGGCAAGGTACGTGGAAAATGTGCAGCGCATTTATGTCTCACACATGACACTAAACAAAAACACACGGCAGATGATATAGATAGAGACTTTGGAGTTCTCGTTCCAAGATGATCGACAGCATGTCTGGATGTTTGGTGCAGCCGAAAGAAGGTTTCTTTTTCGAACACCATGTGCATTTCCATGCGTGACGACGGCGACGGGCCGCAAACAGAGCGAGGCGCACTGGTGCCGGACTGTTGCGAGCGGCTCGGCACATGGGATAAAAAAAATCTTTGAATTCGAGATAGGGGTACGTGAGCAGGGACAGGGCCCCTGCCGACTCCAAAATAAATTTGCATTTGTGCTCCTACCAAACAGATATCTATGTCCCCGGCCGGCACAAGCTGATGAACAAGCAGCAAATCTGGTTGGTTGGTTGACTCGCCTCTGGGCTCTGGATATTTTTGTAGTAGTCTTTTTTTTTTATTTGGTTTGGTTTTTTGCTGCCCTGCGACTGCGCATGATTGGTTCGGGCGGGTACTCCACGACGGGGGCCCCGGTGTGCAGTGAAAGGGAGGTGCTGTTTGCCCATGCCTTGTCGAGATCATGATAAATTATCAGGAGCTCTTGAATCGCGGCACAGTAACTCTAATCCAAGAGGCCGGCAGAGTAAACTCCGATTTATATATGGTTTTGTGCCCAAGAACTGCTGAAACTCTAGGACTTGAAACCGTGCGGGTATATATATGCGGAGATTCAAGAATCAAGAGCAACAGAACTGGAGGAAAGTGGGTGAGGGCTTCTGGATCAAGGCTCCTGCATGTTGCTAGAACAGTGCACACACTCAAGGTAGCAAAAGCAGCATGATCCCTAAAAGCGAGGCCAGTAGTAGGTAGGATCGGAGAGCACTTTGTTATTGTTAATTAGATTATATATATACTATACTATATATATGTGCCGCTTGCTACTTTTGGCAAAGCAGTGTACCTGAGACACAGACAGCGTTGTGTTGAGTGAGTCTGACTGTCGCACAGGCATACTATATCCGCCTCTACAGCACGCATTGACAAACTGTAGTAGTCTAGGCAAAAGCAGGGAAACACCAGATATATGTGTGTGTGTGTGTGTGTAGCTGAAGAATCAGCACAAGGAGAAGTATGTATCTGTAATCTGAGGAGCAGTGGGCACAAGAACTCGACGATCTGGAAGGAGCAACTGTTCACGCAAATGTGGGGTGATGGGCTGCCGGAAATCAAGAAGAAAGCAAAGGGAAGGTTGTTGAAGAGGGGCATGCATGATGGAAGAGCACACAAGTATGAGGCACACGGACAGGAGGGTGTGCACCGCAACGCAACTGGAACTGCAAGTGCAAGTGCAAGTCTGCAACTGCAGCCTGCATGCAGCGTATGCGTATATACCTGGAGCAGCTTGCTGACATTGCTGGCGCCGAAGACCTTGTGCACGTTGGCGAACTTGTGCGGCTCCCCGGGCGGGAAGTAGGGCGCGAAGACGCAGCCGGCCGCGCACCGGCGCCGCAGCAGCTTGCACGCCGCGCAGGGCGCCGAGCCCGACGCGGAGGCTCCGGCCGCTGCTCCTCCTCCTCCTCCCGGCCTCCCGCCGGCGGATGCCACCGCCACCGCCACCGCGACCGCGTCCCTCATCGCCGACGCCGACGCGGGAGTGGTATACTGGTATGTGGGGGTGTTGCCAAATCGGGCGGCGGCTGCGTGTGTAGTGTAGGCAGGAGGACGGGGCAGGTTGCCTGGGGGCGTCGCGTTGGATGGAACTGGAAGCCCTTTTTAGTGGAGGCAGGCAGAGGAGCAGAGCGGCAGAGCCCAGGCACAGGCAGCCACTGCACCGCAGGGGGGGAAAGAAAGGAGGAAAAGGCAAGAGAGAGGACAGCGGGCAGTTGAGCCGTCTGTCTTGGCATGGCCATGGCTTGCCTTGCCTTGCCTAGAGAGAGAGAGAATGGACAGGGATTCAGTGAACAGTTGAGGGAGGGACAGACAAAGATCGTGGCGCGGCACGGTGCATCATGCGTGCTCCCTCTCCTCCCTCCCTCTGCGTCGACCTGCTTTGACCAACCGATCGATATCACGTATACGTACGTACCATAGAGGCATAGAGGCAGGTGCAAATGGGCGCGGACGCAATTATGCAGCGCGGCGGGCGCAAGAAACACACGGAAAAGGCGACGCAAAGCCATGGCACGCATGCTAATTGCGGCCGGGCAACCGTAGGAGGACCCTGTCGGCCGGCCGAATCATTCGCGCATGATCCACACAATTACTCCCAGGTTGCTGCTGCCTGCCTGCGTTGATTCCTTATTATGCTTTCATATAATATATATATATATATATAGGAAAATTCTTTTCCTTGTTTTCTGAAAAGGTTTCCGTTGATTTTATATAAACAGAATAATATAAACTCCGAACTGGGAAACACCCGCCCACATGTTTAAGCTGAAACCTCACAGGTGTTTCTATTCTTCAAACTATAAAAAGAGATAAGGAGGTTTTGATACATACTAGTATGACTATGAGGTGGGAGCACCAGCTCGCAAGGTTTGGGTGGACACAGTGCCATTAAAAAACAGAACTACTCTTTCCGTCCACGTTGCAGGGGTTTTAGCCATCTTTTTATCCGCCACATTTGTAGAGATGTTGATGATCTAGACACATATATTGAATACAGATATGTGGAGCGACGAACGAATCTAGTAAAGACGTAGAATTTTTATAATTTAGAACGGATGAAGTACAGTGCATTAAACATCGAATCACTCCCTCGGTCCAGCAATACTAGTCCGTGATGTTTTCAGTGTGTAAAGCAAATTGTTCATCTTATTTAAAATTTTAATATAAATATTAAAAAAATCTTGTTAGGTTTAAAATACTTATGATTATAAATGAAATGATGAAAAAATAAAAAGTATTTTAAAAAAAATGAACAAAACAAACGATTTGCTTTACACGCTGAAAACAAGATGAAATAGTAATCGGGACGGAAGGAGCAGGACTCAGTTGGGTAAAATGAATAAAAAAACAGACCGCTGAAGTAAGTTTTTTTTTTAAAAAAAAAGCTTCACCGGCTCCTGAAACACATGGCCTCAATTTGAAGGTCACCGATCAGACGGGCACAGCCTTTATTGGTCTTCGCGTCAGGCAGACGCGTCTGTGCGGTTTATATTCTTGTTACCATCAGTACATGATCGATACAGCATGTGCGGTGGTGGTGCAGCAGATTGACGCGGCGGATATTATAGGTTAGCTTGTCTTTTCGGCTGATTAACCAAATGGAAATCCCTGTGGATCCTTGTTTACCTCTTCTTTTAGGTACAGATGAGCACAGGAGGATGCCGTCCAGTCCACCCATCGTTTCCAGGCTTCTGTGGGGGAGGACGGCGAGCGGTGTCGTCGTCGTGCTGGAGGCTTCTTCGATTGGGGACTAGCGTGCGAGGCCGACGCGACGGAGAGAGAGAGAGAGGAGAGGACGGCGGCGGGGCGGAGACATGAGACATCTCTTTTTCGCTACTCCTAGCTACTAGGTGGATGGACATGGACGGACATTGGACAAGATGGGGCACCGCACCGGCACCGCCGCAGCCCGTCAGCGTCAGTGTGCCGGCGTCAAAACGAGTCCCTTTTTGTCTGTACCGCCCCGCCCGGCCGGCGGCCGCGCGGAGCAGGGCAGCGCGACGCGACCGCCGTCATGGCCACTTGATGATTGAGCCCTGCCCTGCAGGCTGCAGCAGCTTGCTTGCTTGGACCTTTGCCTTTTGGAGGCACTAATCCATGTCTGTTGCGGGCGGCCCACCTCGCTCTGCTCTACTCGTCCACACGGCCACCACAGACAGTTTCATCTTCCACGACGGCCTTCTTCCACGACGTTGCTTGATGCTAAAGAAAGCCGGCCATGGATAATTGATGTGCCTAGGCAGGGCAAGGGGCAGCTCGTCCCCGTCCTCGAGTGCTGGGCTGCTGGCGGTTAGGTTAGGACAGCCGTACGGCCGGGGGCCGGCCGGCCGGCGTCTCTTCGTCGCTTTTAATTTTAACCTCTCCGTCAGTCCCATAGCCGTATAGGCAGCATCAGTCATCCATCCTCGCTTGGTGAATCATTGCCACGGTAATCAGCGCCTAGATACCCAGCCGCCTACTACTATCACCAGGCCTCCGTCCATTGGCAATTTGGCATTCACACAGGCGTCTGCTCTGCGCGGATCTGTGCCACTGTTCAGGGGCGCAAGAACAGTCGCGAGCGACAGTGCAGGGTATGGACGCGGACGGCGGGGGCTAAATCATACTGTTGTATCTTCCATTCCATGGCGGTGGCAGTGGCACTGGCAGGGGATCGGACGACGGGGCCTCGTCGCGGCACACGTCCCTCTGTCGGGGCGAGCGGCCGGCCGGCCGGCGAGGCAGCTGCAGTGCGTGGCCGCCGTCCCCGTCCATCGTGAATTCGTGATTCTTGGACGGCGACGGCGGGGGCTGCAGCAGCAGGCCAGCAGCCGGCGGATCAATCAGTAGGCCGCATGTACACGACGGCGGCAGGCAGTAGCCTACGGCGCGGCGGAGGCAGACAGCCCAACCGCACGACAGACCCCTTGTTTCTTGGACACCATTATACTAGTACGTACTCCTTATCACTGCAGCAGCTCCATCCGCTGTTCTCAGTCCAGTGGATCCATCAGAGAGAGAAGCTCCCCCAGGCAAACAAAAATCTGCTGCTGTATCCGCTCTGCGGCTACGTACATATACACGGACCAGGGACCAGGGTTCCTGAACCTCTGTCTGTCACGATCGCATCAGTAATCATGATGAATGTTTGGGCCACACAAATACATGCATGTATACACACTTGAGCGGTTCTAGTTTCCTTCAAAGTTTTAAGTACTCCTACTACAAGTAATTTACTTAATGCCAGTTTTAAGTACTGAACTAGTGAACTGAATGGCATTCTCTATATGTGGTTCCATCTAGAAAAAAGGGCAGAGGGAGAGAGAGAATGTTCCCCAAGCTGTCTCCAATGCGGTTCTTTCTGGGTAAACCAAAGCTGTACCACTGTACTTGGTTTGAATGCTTTCTTTGGAAACTTTTTCCTCTTTTCAGCAGTCCATTTGATCCTCTCACATGCACCGGAGATTCAGAGCACCGGCTTTATCTTTCTTTCTTCTGCTCTTTAATGGGAAAAAGTGAAACCAAAGAACCATCTTTTGCTATCAACCATTCAACAGCTCAACTAGAACACAAACCATTTTTTTCTCTAAAAGAAAGGCACTTGTGGCTAGCACTCTACTGCTAGTAGATATTACTATATATATATAGAACTAGTTAGACCATCCCCAATGGACACTGGCTATAGTACTGTCTATACACTGTTTGACACTGTAGCGCTACTGTAGAAGAGATGTAGTTGAAACAGTAAATGAACAGTGGATAGACAATGATTTTAGACAATGGGTTAGGAATGGTCTTATCCCATATCTGTGTTGTTGTATTGTGCTGCTGAGTGCTGACGAATCCAACCGGGTCTAATCCAATCATCACCATTTGGGGCACATGAAAGTTGTCGTCAGTGATCGGTGGCTAATACGTTTAGACTCTAGACAAAGACTAGCTCCTAGGCCACGGAGTAGCCGGCGGCCGCGTAGGAGACACGGCATTAATGAGCTACAACCTTGGACTGCTGGGCAACAGAGCCACTGATCGACGCTCGGCTGTGTTTAGATCTAAAGTTTTAACGGGTGAAATGTACTGTAGAGTTGAAAAATTTACTGTAGCATTTTTCATTTGTTTGTGGTAAATATTGTGCTACCATGGTCTAACTAGGCTCAAAAAATTCGTCTCGCAAAATACATCTAAACTGTGCAATTAATTTTTTATTTCATCTACGTTTAGTACTCCATACATGTGCCGGTATTTTGATGTGGGGAATTTTTTTTTTATAGTGGAATTTGGAAGATGTTTTTTGGATCTCTCTACTTCTCTACTCCCCCGGTCTGGTACTGACAAATTGGCGATACTCCTACTGTACCTGCTACTGATACCCTGTCAACTGTGTCCAGCGTTAACATGATGCTGTCTTTCCTTTGGAGGACCACATGATATACTACTGCTGTGCCTGTGCGCGTGTGTGGAAACTGAAATTGTTCAGCTCAGCGTTTCAGCCTTGATGGTTGCTGCTCACACATGAGAAGGAAGCATGTTGGGCTTTTTGTCAGGGTTGCTTTACAATCCAATGTTCGGATGGTATAAATTTTCCGAACTTTAATAATTAATATAAATAAATATGACAATATTTATACAGATTTACTCCACATCAGTCGTCTGATATTTGTTTATCCACCAGCTAAATAGTTTTGTGTGTGTGTTTTGTTAAATTATTACGTACATATATAAAAATTACATTTATTGTTGCACTATAATTTAATTTTGAGTGTTGTGTTATGTGATTTTGATACGTGACTGACGGATTGAATTTTATCAATCACCTATGTGGTTGTATAAAAAGTGATCGATAGATTGAATTTCTTCGATCATCTTAGGAACCGTTCGATGGACATCGGATGGTTATAAAATATGATTGATGAAAAGTCAAATATCAGCCACCTGATGTGTGATGTGGAGACACATATTTAGGCTGAGTCCAATGGGAGTATCTATATGGGTTTCTTAAACACTGTTTTGCACTGTTTGACATAAATGCTGAGAGAGAAAGGTAGTTGGAATAGTGTTTAGGGAGTGGGGATAGATACTCCCATTGGACTCAGCCTTATAACATCAATTTTGCTTCAGCATTGACTGAAAACAGAAGCTACCATCATTGGTGACCCGACTGCTGCTAATTGCCTCTCGCTCGTGAACTAGTGCAGCCCAAGCAGCTCGTAATAGAATCCACACTCCGGTCAGCATGGCCCCGAACGGTAAAACAGAGAGCTTAATCCTCTGAATATAGATAACGATGCACACACACACATATACGTTTTCTTTCTCCTTTTATTTACATTTTTCATGTTTTAAACACAAAATTGCAACATTATTATTTATTTTTCATGACTCGGACAATAAATAAAGCAAAACATTCCTGTTAACACCTATAAAAAATTTGTAAAGGTCCTAAGAGTCTCCCTCTTTTATATCTCACTCTCCCACTACGTGACGTTCCACGTTCCATGAACAACAAAACCGCCAGGATGTGCGCACGGTGAGTCTCACAAGGACGGAAGTACCAGTAGTAAACCCATAAAATTGTCCAGTGCAGTGCGCAATCACCGTCTCATCGAGTCATCGATGGATGTGCTCCACCGATTCTAGCCGCTGGTGGTGATCAAATAAGCCCTTCATTTTAACATTTATAATCACCATGCCAAAACATCAATATGATGGCAAGCAAAACATACCGCACACTCAACAACCCTGGTAAAATCCCGAGCAACACATGTAAAGCATTCGGTAACAAAAGAGAGCACTCAACAACCCTGGTAAAATCCCGAGCAACACATGTAAAGCATTCGGTAACAAAAGAGAGCTAGCAACATGTATGTATGCAGCAAGGTTTTAGGCTCGGCCTAATTCTGGCCGCGACCACCACGCCTAGGAGGCACAACGGTCCACCCATCGGCGTCGGGAGCAGGCCTGGAGGGTCTTGGCCTGTCCACCGCCATCTGCTCTGGCCCAGGGGCAGCTTCATCTTCCATCATTGACTCATCGTCGTCTGAGCTATCACTGTCTTCAGCTGCTATCTGCTCAAGAGAAGAAAACAAATCACAAATACAAATAATTAGAAAATCTCAAGCAGATTTGTCAGTAGGGCAACAACAATTTGTCAAGGAAAATCCCAAGTCCTTGCCCCTAGCTCAAGTACTCAACAACCTTCTTATAGACAAACAGAACACGCACACACCAGTTAAGAAGATCTGCTAGCAAGTAATCTTTAGGATGCTTTGTTTAGGAAGTTGAGATGGGTTTAGAAACTAGATTGAGTTTGTTTAATGTTTAGGGAAGGATGGATCCAATCTATAAGATTCCCATCCATAGGCTTGCTCGTGGGTAAAGTTTAGAGTCACTATATAATTGGAGATGCACTCATTTTGAATCAAGCAAAGGAAATGAGGTTCTCTTCATCTCTTGCCCTCTGCCTCCTACAGCTCCTCTCTGCCATAGTGGCACGCCGCTCCCCCCTGCACATGCCGTTGCCCTCCTCCACGCCAGCAACAACAGAACCCGGTGCTTCCAATATCCTTGCAGCAACACGCCAACACCTCCTTTGGTTACAACCTCCTAGCCCACCTCACACAAACCAACTGTCATGTGCGGTGACTACACTAGACGCTGCAGAATGCGGAAAGTCAGGGTTGAGGGGGAGCAGGGTGGCTGAACAAAGCCTTATTGTCGGATTTTGTAAGTAGTTTCAGAGTTCAGATAGGAATTTAGATAAGCCTGAAGGGCTGGTTAGTTAAGATCGATATTAGATAGTTTTGAGCTAGTACTTAAAGAGATAAGGCAGCTTTCAATCTCCTATATGTAGGGTTGTTTGGGACCTCAGGTCAATAACAATTGATCTCTCTCTGTCGCTCAGCTGACATCGCTGGCACCAAAGCCAAGACCCCGTAGCCCTGGTCCTCACGCTACCACTTCCCATGATTACAATCTACTCCATCCTCCTACCAATCTACCTCTGCCATCACACCAATTCCCCAATAGTACAATTCTTCTATTATATCACAGGTTCACCCTGAGACTAAAGGAATTTATATAAGAAAAACCACAAACTGAATAATCACAAATTGTGCATCCACTTATTTAAAACAATGCATTTGGAAATGAAGATGGTGACATATTGATACTAAATTGCAGCACTAGCTGAGAGTTGTGATGATATGATTTATTGATTGGGTAGATGGAATAGCAGAATAGATCTGCTAACTCGCCCTACGCCCTCCCTCTGGAGGCTTTGAGCTGCTATTAGATCTATTTTCTGCTTACCTAAACCTAGGACTCCTTGGCAGCCCTTATAGATCAGGTGCCTAACAAACTTCCTAACAAATCTTATCCAAATAACTAATCTTATCTCCTAACAAACTAATAATTTATCCCTAAACTGATTGCTGCTGGCGCCACTTGCTATGACATGTGAACAGATGTAACACTAAAATACAAAGCAGGAAAAAGGAAGGCACTGTGGTAGACTAGAATGCATAATAAAGGGTACATGTACATGTCCACTGTGGGAAACATATGACTCACTAAAATGCAACAACACTGCATACCTGTCTACTTTGAGCAACAGCATTCCCTTGAACATGCGAATTTCGTAACTTCTCTATCGATGAATAATTGTTTTGCAGACATTCTTCATGTATAATCAATAATTGTTTGGCGACCTGAATACAAGAAAAATATTTAAACTAATGAATATATACCATGCTTTGCACGAATAAAGTGAAAAACACTTCCATATTCCAACAGAAATAATGCAATGATTATAGTAAGAAGTTTCAAGATGTGTGATATGCTACATTACTGTCCCTTGAGGGCAAATTAGATGAAGTAATGTTTCATATACAATAAGATTAAATTCTTCAGAAGCTGCATTAGGTAGTGTTGAGTGATATGTCATATAGACCACAAAATGTCCCCAATGAACAAACCCCAACATGTGTAAAATTGAAAATACATGTACTACCTCTGTTAACTTTTACATGACGTTTCAGATCAGATAATAAAGTAAAGAATGATGCATGCAGGTCAATCTTGCTGTCTGAAATGTCATATAAATATAACTGAAGTACTAATCAAACATTACTTAACTGGCTGCCTATCTGGCACAAAAGATTTCACTTCAAAATTCAAATGCAATATTATGATCTAATAATGTTAATACCATGTACTATCATGCCTTGAACACATCTGTCACATAACCCATTTGGTAAGGCATTGTATCTTTATTAATGCTGAGAATGGTAAGGTAAGGTCATATGCTGCCGAACTGGCAACTGATAGGATCAGCCAACTTGTAAAAACACTCAGGTTCAGATACAACAAAACCCAATGTACTAATCATAAACAGTTCATGAGGTATATACCTATAACCTATCCCAACTTAATTTAACATGTTCCACTAATGCTATATCGAACCATCCTTTTGTAAGAAAGGAACATGCATACTGATCCACACTACAAAACAATAATACAATGTACCATAGGGTTCTGACCAGAACTAGGGTGCTGTTTGGTTCGGGTTTTTTAGGCGCGTAACCATTTACGTCGCTATCCGATGTTCCTTGATGTTTGGTTGCGGTATCCTGGAATCGATCGCAGCGCTAACAGATCCCGGCCTATACAATTTCATTACCCCTCTCCAGCCAGCGCAATCCGATACCCCGCGCCGCCGCTCGCGTCGCGCCTCCTAGACTCTCGCAGCGAGGCGCGATGACTGCCGTCGCCGCAAGCTCCCCACCGCCGCTGCAAGGTTCTCCAATCTTCCCAGCCTGAGGTGTGGACCGTCTCCTCCTTTCCCTGTCTCTCTCCAGTTCGGCCCCAGATTCCCACATGGCGTTCTCTTTTTTCACATGCGAGGCCGTAGCGGCAGGTGACGCCATGAACGGACGATCCTCATCCTCCAACCCTCCAACGGCCGCCGGCAAGCCCCGCGACTGCCGTCATATGCTTCCCTAGTGAAGCCGTCCACCATCCTCTCATCTATCTCTCCATCTCCACTCGCTGGCAATTTAAATGGATGGCGTGAATCCTGACAACCAAACAAATCACATTAACCATTGCGGCGTAACGGATCGCACCCGCAACTGATTCCCTTGCCGTTACCGCTCTTCAAGCTGAACCAAACAGCACCTAGGTTCAGGACATTAGTTTATCAGGTTAAAAGCTTACTTCATACTAAAAATGAATGGACAGGGAAACAAAAACCTCCTCAATACTATCATCCTCAAAGTCAGCATTGAATGATTCAGATATTTGGTCATCCATCATATCCGCCAAGTCTTCGAAATAATGTGGGCCTGAAAAGAGAAACCTCATCAATACAAATGGATGCCAGAAATATCCAAGACGATCAAATTAAGCCCCAACGTAAAAAAACTCGATTTCCTAAAATAACTGAAGCTGTAAAATGGACTGGAATTTTTTTCCCCTGGCCAGAATTCCATTCTCAGGCAATTGTGAAATTAAATTTAGTGCAAATTAGTAAAGTAAAAGAACAGTAAAAAGATGGATCCGGACTTAGAGCCGAAATGTCTAGTTGCCTACAGCCAGTTAAACAAGAGATTGCACTGTAGACATTTCTTCAACTGGTTAAACAAGCTCCAATTCATATCAATCTTCTCAAATCATACATACAAGCAAAAATACATATTAAGACACAGTCATCTGATTAGGTTTACTTTACAAGTTCACAAGATTTGGAATCACAATGGCACCTAGCTCGTAGACTTGTAGTCCCTCGTCCCAATAAAATCCCTAAACGTCATTTATAAACTGACAAATTCGTATCTGTTATAAAAATTGATCCATTTTCACCAAATTCTAATTCTTTTTTCAAAAGGGGTTAAACTGCTCAAAGAGCGGCACAAGGATAAAAAAATTAGGAAGCTTGCAAAGAAGTAGCATGCTAGCGTGGTGGAATCTAATTTGCTTTAAGGAAATCAGTTGGCATGTTTCTGGATAAGATCTAGAATGTACTGAGCCTTTTGGATCTCTGGACACAGGCATCAGTCACATACTCGAGAGAAAGATCTTGATGGGATGCAATTGATTATGTATCCCTGAGAAGCAACGACCAACGGAGACAGAGTTTATTACTTTATTGGCATCAAAGAGCCAGCAATAAATATGGATTTCACGATTGAGCCTCTACTCCCACCGGCCACTATGTTAAACCTAACAAGTGTCTGGTAAATCTCTCCAAGCCACGCCACAAGAGCTTTTAAATCTCTACCAGCTATAAGTGCCTCATAATTCATAATTCCATCCAGTGTGGCCAAGCTCCCAACGCCTAAATGCATTCTGAACTGGTGCCACAACGCCTTTTCCCGGAGCCAATGAAACTTTGGCAATCACTCGAATCCTCTGCACGAAGATTGGATAATTTGACTAAACAAAAACGTATCAACTTTACTACCAGATCCAGCCTCAAGGACGAGCAGATTATGATGCTGAAGGAGCAGTACGTACCCTTGGAGTCACAGAACCAGGAGAGGATGGACCCGCCGAGCTGGTCAGCCTTGGCACGGGACTCGCGGCCGCCCCACTGGTTCTCCACCGCCATCTGAAGCGCCGTCCACCGCCCGAACATCAGCCCGATGGCCTCGCCAAGCGCAGCCCTTGCCTCGGCGGAGATCGGGCCGCCACCGTTGGATGCGGCCATGGTGTCGCAGGGTTTGGACCTGGGGGAATACGTCTACGGTTGTCACGAGCAAGGTAACTGCTGACGCTCGCCGGCGAGAATGGAGGCGGCGGCGGCGGCGGCGGCGGGGGCTGCTATGTTTCGCAGTCGCTGAAGGCGTGCTCGGCTTCCGTCCGATCCTGGCATCGAAATTGGGCCCATTTTTAGTTGGGCTTGCATAACACACCGGCCTGTTCTCTGATGACGCATTTTTTACCAGCAGAACTACTTTGACGCCTAAGGACAAGACTTGGGAAAACGAAAATGTAAGGCCACCTTTGAATGCAGGAAAAATTTTATGTTTCTGCATCTTTTTTGAATTTAAACTGTTTTCTATAAGATTTCTATACAATTTCTATAAAAAATCAAGCGTTTCAAAAAAAGATTCAACATTACTGCTGTGTACCCGTACCGGGAGTACTTTCAATGGCCCACAATAACGGGGTGTGCCGAACACAACCAGTCAAGAGGTCCAAGGCCACGCGCCTCGGAGGGCTACCTCCGGGCCTCACGACCTCCGACCTCAGACCAACGTATGGGCAAAGGTTGGGGGTCAAGCGCTATCATCAAGCCTTGGGAGGGAGCGTCCCGACCTCCGAACTCCGAGCGCCTTCCTCCCGCGCCCTCGGGCGTCCCCAGGTCCCCTCAAAAGGAAGCGAGAAGATCTGGGCGGCTCCAGGCCCCGAGAGCGTGTCAGAAGTGGCAGGGGGCAATAGGCGGACGTCCTGCCCCCTGCCCACATGACGGACACACGTCGCCCTTGGGCCAAAAGCCGGGGGCGCCGTTGCACGCCAAACAGCCATCGTGACGCTCTGCGGCAGGGGACGGTGACCAGTCACATCCACGTCCCTCTTCTGTCGCCTCAGCGATTAAGGCGACAGGATGCGACGACTACGGCTCCTCCCCAAGGGATCGGCTGGTGGACAATTCGCCCTCGACGACCCCTGACCAGGTGAGGTCGGGCCCTTTCGTGCTCGGTCGGGGATCGGTCCTCCCCCTGGCGAAGAGGCCACTAGTCATCCCCTTGTAGCGTAGTATCCCCCTCTTCGTTTCCTTCTCCCTCCTTTGTAACCACCCAAGGGCACCCCCTCCAGTATATATAAGGGGAGGGGCCGCCATGAGAGGAGCAAGACACTCTCGTTCGCACACACGAAGAGTACTTAGCTCTCACATTGTAACACCAAGAACAAACAATACAAGAATACCTCACCATATTGGACGTAGGGATTTCATCCCGAACCACTCTAAATCCTTGCGTTCATCTTGCATACGCTGCCCCTTTGAGCCTCCGAGGCTTGGCCATCGGGACGACAGTCTGTGAAGCCCCACTAGCCTACAAATAAATCTATTGCCATGGTAAAAAACTACGACAATTACGCATACAAAAAAGTTTAGAACTAAAACAAATATGCAACGGAATATTCAAATAATTTTAGATTGTACTGAAGGTTTAGAAAATGCTACAACTTTACGAGAACATATTTGAGGAAGAAATTACTCAAGTTTTGGAACAAAATGTTCCATATGTAAGAAAAAATTCTTAAGAAGAAAACATCCTAGCTTTACAAGCAAACGCTCTAGCTTCAGGAAAAAGTTTTTTTTTTTGCTTGTTTTATTTTTCAGTGATGTTTGTAAAAAGGGCAAGAAAATATTTAAAGCGACATACTAATACAAAATATTCATTCTTATGCATAAGTGCATAACGAGAGCTCTCAAGATGGGAGGGAGAAGATGATAACTTAGTTTAAAAAAATGAATGTTGATTGCTGTAGCTTCCGACGGAGCAACACATAAAAAAAAAGGCACACACATAAAAGCATTGGGTCGAGACAACAACAAAAAAAGCACAAGACACCCCAACCCCAGCAGAAAAAAAATCCAAACCACAAAAACTGGATGATGACTGCAACGAATAATCATTCGGCTAACACGCAGACCCAGAAATTGCGTTAGATGTTGCAAGCGAGTCTGTGAGGGTCATGTAATTTTTGTGCTTTGGGCCAGCATAGGTTTCAGGCCCGACTGAGGTCTGGCCCAAGACAGGTCTACCTGCACGTGGGGTCGTCCGGAAGGGTCGGGGCGGTAAAACAGGAGAGCCTTCGAGGCCACGGAAACGAAACGTGCGCGAAGCCGCGTCCGATTCCGTTCACGCGCTCTCGGTTTCTCGCCTCTTCCGTCTATAAAAAATCCAGTCCGCCGCCGCCTTGGCTGGCCACCGCAAAATTCCCCAATCCTATCGGCTGCCTTCGCACGCGCCCCCGAACCCTAGCACCGGCGACTCTTCCAGATCCGGCGTCCTCATCGGCGGAATCGGCCGCTCCTACACCCCGGTGGTCGCACTGCGGCACCTCCGCTCCCCGGCGTCCTCCACCGCGACTTCTACGCCTGCGAGCTTCCCCCGGCCGCGGCTTCTCCGGCGGCGTCTCGAGGAATCGCTTGGTCTTCAGGCTTCGTCTCCACCCGCCCGGCCTCGACTCGGAACATTCAGCGAGCTTCCCGCCGATCTCCGCCCGGCTTCGTCTCCCTGTAGATTGAATTTGTTCTGTTATATTATTATCTCGTTGCGTTTCGGTGTGTTGCATCGAGACTAAGAAAAAAAAGGCCATCTCGTGGAATTTGTGAGATACAGAGGCCTCTCACCATCCATCCATCATGGGTGTTGTGTATTACCAATATAAGAGTGAAAAGGAGATCTGTTCTATGCATGTGCCCCATGCTTTTATCCCTGTCTCTGAACTCAAGGAGCTTATCATGACGAGCGGTAAGCACGGCCGTGGCCGAACCCGCGGCCGCGCCACGGAGGATATTGTCATCTCCAACGCCCAGACTGGCGAAGGTTCGTTTTGACGCCAAATAGCTCCACTGTACTCGATTACCTGTAGTTGTCTATACAGCAGCACTTACAATTTGAGAAAAAACTTCGTGGTAGTTCAGTAGTCGCCTTTACTCAACGAGGCATAACAGATTCTGCCAAATAATAAAACTATGTGTGATTAACATTTTATACTGTAACAATTTTGTGATATCTGTGGGAGCTGTGCTGCTGAGATGTTTGGATTCATGCAGACATGGCAGGACTTGTGTAGATAACATCGATTTACTCGTGATCAGGACACCCGTTCTATTCAGGAATCCTGGTTGTCTGCACTAGTTTAGACGTCATTTGTGTATGCCATCGTCATGCGCTAAATTGTAGCTCACAACTTGCTTGCACACATTTTATTGTCTGGCATTCTTTCAGTTTTGGTGTTTCTTCTTGTGTCACTTTAATTTGGGCTCCTTACTATGACTATTTCTGTGTCGATGCAAAGCGACGGTTGTTAAGCAGTTGCAGCTCTCAGATATTTTTGTGATACGTTTGCTATAGGTCAAAAAATATGTAAGCGTTTATGTATGTCCAATCCTTTCGTATTTCCATAGTATTTGCACCTGGAGGTGTTCGCTGAAGCTGTATCCACATGATCCATCGGTAACCGTACATCCCATTGGATATTGCACCTTGCAATCTGGATGGAAAGCTTTATATTTGTAAATCGTGATCAATTGTAACATCCTATTTTTCTTTTATTCCCGCAAAGTGTGCATGAATCTGGTACATTTTAACAACGCTCTTAGAAATTCCAATGATAGTGAATCTGTCAAAATTACAAATTCCAATGATAGTGAATCTGTCAAAATTACAAATCAATTTAAACATCTCAATTTTGATGTTAATTAAATGCATCATTTGGTGTACATGAGGAGTTATGTTACAACTTAGAATAATATGTTTGTTTTAATGGATTGTTGACATTTGTTGTTTTTGTGTTTGTTCTTGAATTCAGAATATGCAGATGAAAGAGCATTGGTACTACAGAACACAACTGTGCTGGTCCGCAGAGTTTCCATTCCTGGGAAACTGTCAGAGAAAATCATCTTGTCCCCAAAGTAATGTCTCCTCAATATTTTACTTCACATTTAGATCACTCTTTCCCGGTTAGGACAGAGAGGTTAAGAGACAAAACTTTTAAATCATAGAATTTGCTGGATTCAACTTGAATTTGCTGGTTTTGAAATTCCATTTTGTAAGATCAGTGTATTCTGTCTCCATCTCCCAATTTTTTTTTTCTCTGCCCTCAAAATATCTTTGTTTCTTAAAGTTCTCTGTCCAAGCATCAATTAAATCTGTTTCAACTGAACATGCAGGGCAGAAAAAGATTACCAAGTATACTAACTTTATATGTAACTAATTGCAGGCGAGAAGTCACAGAAGTATGTTCTGTACCTTCAAACAATCCGGTGGTTACTGACTCAAGCTCTAAGTCGTGTTCCTCCACAGTAGTGCAAGATGAAGATGCTGCCATTGCAGCAGTGATTGATGCTGCTGAACTCAAATTGTAGGCATATCATATTCCCTTTTTTTACAAAACACTAGTAGTTTCTGCGTAACCTACTTACCTTCACTCTCTAATCTTGTTTCATTGTCCATATGTAGGGAACAACACCCATCTAAAAGAGGACAAAGCAGTGGAAGGTTTACATCAGGACGTCACTATGGGGGGGAGACACCTCCACAAGGCTACGTTTGCCGCTCTTGCGGTGTTCCAGGCCACTTCATTCAACACTGCTCACAGGAAAACAAGACGCCTCCACCTGGATACATCTGCTACAGATGCCGAATCCCAGGGCATTTTATTCACCATTGCCCAAGCATCGGTGATCCCAAGTTCGACTTCAACAAAATGAGTCGGTCTCTTGCCCCAGTAGTTGCTGTAAGTCCTGTCAATAGCAATCTGGAATCACTTGTTCCAGCTGCACCAGTGAGTGCTGTTGATGACTTGCCAGCGGAGCTCCACTGCCGACTCTGTAAAAAAGTGATGATAGATGCAGTATTGACAAGCAAGTGCTGTTTTGACAGTTTTTGTGATAAATGTAAGTGGTTTTCATATACTACATTTGTATGCATCTTTGAAATCTTTTTTTTTTGTGTCATTGAGTGCACTATCCAAAAGTAGTATCCAATATGTGGTGCACTCCAAATTTGTCTTAGTAGCAGTATATATCTGTTTCTGTGCGAAGTAATTATGCCTCAAACAAGATAAGGAACAACTTTCTGTTTTCATATACCTTTTGTCAGGCATTCGGGATTACATTATTGCGGAATCGAAGTGCATTTGTGGAGTCAAGGCGCTAGCAGATGACCTCATTCCCAATCAAACGCTTCGGAGTACAATCAGCAATATGTTGGGAACACGGGCTATAAGTGGTGGAAGTGGTACAACAAAGCACAGGAGCTCCTCAGGTAGCAACCCTGACCCCAGATTACAGAGCCACAACCCTTCTGCTGCTTCAGCAAGGGAGATGAAGCAATCTACAGACCTCCAGCTATCAGCAGCATCTGCACCTGATGATGGACTCCAGGTTGCCACTAAAGGTGATCTTGTAAACCAGCCTCTAGAGAAATTGGCAGCCAGTGTTGACATCGCGAGCAAAGATGAAGGCAATTCTGCAGAAGTGTCAGCAGAAAAGGCCTTAGCGAGTGTTGCCCTCAAAGCAAAAGATAGAAGTGAACCGTCTCAGAAGGTCACCACTGTTTCAGGGGCCCTAGAACACAGTACCATAAGGACAGATCAACCAAAGAAGAAGCGGAAGAAGGCAGGCTTAACTAAGAATGTTCAACCTACCAATGCTGACTATGGTTACAGTGCCCCATTTGACCCTGCATATTACAATCCTTTCATCAGTGGGTATCCTTGGGCAACTGAACCTTACATGCATGGCTCAATGGGGATGCCGTACGGTGGTTATCCAATGCACCCATATGGTGCAAATTCCTTCAGCATGCCGCCTCAGGCTTTTGTAATGCAAGGCTATCCAGCAAGCTATCAAAGGTATGTCGTGTCCTATCAATGTCAGTTTAGACTGTTCTTTTTGCTGAATTATACTAGTCTGTCAGTAATCTGGAGGCCCCCTTGCTCTTTGCAATGCTAATAACCCATGTTGCTGATATATTTAGGCCTCAAACTGAGGAGAAGCCCACACATCACCGGGGCAGTGAAGCTGTTGCGGTGCGTTCAAGGCAGCCTGAGAGGCCCAAGGACAGCTGTATCCAGCCCCAATCATCAGAGCGCAACCGGCAAATGGGTTCTTCTCATGGTTCAGATTCGAGGAACAGAACAAGGTCAAGCTCTGAGAGAAGGGACCATGACCAATCTAGTAGGAAGAGAATGCGTGATTCTTCTCCAATGTTTGACGACAAACAGAGCAACCGGAGGTCGAGACACCGTTCCAGGAGTATGACTCGGGAGGAGGATGCAAGCGATGATGAACGTAACTTCAAGAGGAGATGGGGTCACAGATCATCTGTAGCCGTGGACACAAGGCACTGAATGAAGAATGGGGACTTGGAGGAGCAAGTGCAGCATTACTGGCGGTCACCGACTCACCGGTGCTTGCATACAAATTTTCTTCTGCTGTATATATGCCCCAAAGCAGAGGGGAACTTCCGGTTCCCTAGCGAAATATAACCAAGCTATGTATCAATGAGAACATTTCTAGCTCTCAACTTTCTTTGTAATGTAATGTCTCCAAAGATGAATGAAATCTAAAATATCTGAGCTGCTTTAATATTTGATGCACTTTTACCCCTTGATAGCCGTTTTGCTCAATAAATTGCAATGTGTTCTACGCGTGATACTTCCTCCGTCTACAAAAGAATAAAATCCTAAGGTTGTTGTAAGTCAAACTATTGTAAATTTAATCAAATTTATACAGAAATATAATAACATTTATGATATTAATTATTTATAATATGAAAATATATTTCAAAACGAATCTAATGATACTAATTTGGTAGCATAACTTTTAATAGATTTTGATACAAATTTGGCAAAAGTTATGAACGTTTGGTTTAGGACAAAGCTAAAATTTTATTCTTTCGTGACGGGAGGGAGTACTCTTTGCACCTTACTTCTTCCTCCGCGCTTTGATCCACATCTACCCCACTCTTTGCACCTCATTTTCTTCCTCTGCGCTTTTTTTCTTCTCCACGAGATGCATTGTCTCCTTCCGCCACTTCTCGATCTCTATTCCTTCATTGGCCGAGCTCTCCGGCAATTACCGGCTTACCGCCTCCAACTCCTCTTCCAATTCAAGCTAACTCGTCAGTCCACGACACCACCTCCACCTCCACTCCTAGTCAACCTTCCACCATCGATGTGGTAGACGACACCCTTGCCGCCTCATCGTATAGCTCGTCGGCTAGCAACCTCCCAATGACTTCCATAGGTCTGAATTAAAAGTACAAACAGATGATCGCAAACATATACCCATATATACTTGAGTGCTTCAATGAACACACATGCACGTTTCTATGAGCATCTCTGAAATACTAACCAGTAGCCCAAAGCCCTAGAGCCTATGGGTAATCTCCACCTCGAGCTTCGTACCTCAGAACCCCAAACCCTTAGGGCTCCTTTGGAACACTGTAAAAGCGCATGAATAGACAAACGTGAAAACAAAGTGTGCCGAAATCATGGATCGTATGGAAGGAAAGAAACACATGACAGTGGAAAATTGAGTGTTTAGATGGAGCAAGGCACAAAGCATTTTTTCCATGTGGTTCAACCTTTTGGTAGAATTTCTCTAAAATTCTAATTAAACTAGGAAGTTCATAGGATTAGGAGCATCTCAATTCTTTCTTCAAAAGAGATTGAAAGAAAATTTGTCCTATAGGTTTTTGGTCCTCTAAAATTTCTCCATTCCTCCTTTGATCCAAAAGAGCCTTTAGCGCTCCTTTTGGAACGTGGGATTGTTTTCCGTTTCCTATGTTTTTCACATAAAATTAATCCGCTTTTATAAAATTTCTATAAGATTTTTGTATTTCAAAGAGCAATTGATAGGAAATAGATCTCTTAGATTTGCCCATTCTCTTCAGCATAAACGATATCAAACAACTAAATAAACAAGACGGTGGAAAGTGGAAACTCGAAAGACTCGAAGGCTCGAACAATTCATCCCACGCGAACGCTTGCGTAGCCCCACACGTGTGCAGCGCGCTGGCATCAACAGACAGTCTCCACAGTCCACACACAATACGGCGGAAAAAAGTACAGACCCCCCGAACTATATAGCAGCGGATACATTACTCCCAAACAAAAAAAAAGTATAGATAGCACGTTAAACTTTTTGAAACCGGATAGAACACCTCTTGGGGTGGTTTTGGAGGTGGTTTCGCTGACGTGGACGGTGGTTTCGCTGACTGGACATTCGGTTTTGCTGACTGGCCAACATGGTTTTGTTTTTGGACTTGCCACGTTGGCATTCCAGTCCACAAGGCGTCGGGCCCCACATGTCAGGACGCTTCGGATCATCTTCCTCGACAGTCCGCCGCACGCTCGCCCGATGCCTCAGTCGCCGCGCGCTCGCTCTCGCCCGCCCATCCCCTCATTCGCCGTGCACACGCGCTCGCCCGTCGCCGTGCCCGCCTAGCAAAGGACACGAGACAAAGGATGCGAGGATGCTACCCTCTTCATCATCAGCTGTCATTGAGGAGCGCCGTGGAGTCGCTGCGCGGGAAGGGACCTCGCCGGGTACGTGCAAAAGCATGGCATGCTTGTGGTGGCCGGGCGTGCGGCGGGTGAGGCGAGGGCGGGCAGCAGCAGCTCAAGAGCAGGCGCGGCGCCTTGGTACTCCTTCGGCTTGGGCGGGAGAAGCACGCCGCCGACGAAAAGCTTGGGCAAGGGCGGGCGAGCGGGGGCGGCGGGCGAGGCACGAGCGTGTGGTGGGCGAGGCAGGCAAGGCCCATGCCACCGGTGGACAAGAAACCATTACACGTCAGCGAAACCACCATCCACGTCAGCAAAACCACCTCCAAAACAACTCCAGAGGGTGTTCTATCCGATTTGTGAAAGTTTAATGTGCTATCTTTTATTATTTTTTTTGTTTGGGGGTGAAGTATCCGCTGCTGTATAATTAGGGTGAACGGGTGATCTATACTTTTTCCCAATACGGGAGACCTCGCCGGCCGCGGCGGCGCCCCAGCCCACTCCCCTCGTTCCGCACGCTTCTCTCCGCTCCCCTCCCCTCCGATGGCGACGCTGCAGTTCAACCACATCGCGCGGGAGACCTCCGACGTCGCCCGCCTCGCCGCCTTCTACGAGGCCGTGCTGGGGTTCGAGCGCATCCCTTCGCCCACCTTCTCGGGCTTCCAGGTCGCCTGGCTCCGCCTCCCGCGCTCCCCCGACTTCGCGCTCCACCTCATCGAGCGGGACCCCGCCGCGGCACCCGCGGCGGTGGGGCCTGGCGCCGAGGGCGCGCCGCCGTTGCAGCTGCCCCGGCGCCACCACCTCGCCTTCTCCGTCGCCGACTACGACGGGTTCGTGACCGGGCTCAAGGCGCGCGGAACCGAGATGTTCGAGACGGCGCAGCCCGACGGGCGCACGCGCCAGGTCTTCTTCTTCGACCCCGACGGTGAGAGATGTGCCCTGCTCTTTGTGTCTCGAATCGAGCGAGATTACAGAGGCCTTACTTTTGTGTCGCTTTCCTCTCATCGTCAAATCGATGGAAAATTAGGTTCATGCTTGTTGCAATTGGCTAGAGAACTGTAGATTTTCAACAGTCCACGGGTTCGGTAGCTCTGAATTTCTGCTACGTTTATAGTTAGTGCATAGTACAGACAAGTACACTGTGGATAAGTTCAATGCTACTATTCTATCCTACAGAAAGCAGCACAAAAAGTTCTTAGGATTTAGTTGAACTTCGCACTAATTCTTAAGGATTTGGATTAATCCCTGCTACTCAAAATGGCTCCTGGTGTCTATCTTACAGCATAATGGTATGCAAAATTCATGATCCTAGCTCCATGTTTACTAACGTGGTATGGAGTTTTCTCAGAAAATTCAACATTAAAATTTATTAGAATGAGCACATCGGTTCACAAGGATTTGATAACTGCAAGCTCTAGAATCTAGTAAGCATGAGAATTTGACCTAGTTGGTTGAAAGCAAAATGATGATATTTGAGCATAGTTCCGATGCAGTACCTATTGCCTGGATCCCAGTCCATGGTTTGTACCATCCTACAGGTTCTGTTATGATGGTCTTCTGAAAATTTGTAGGATTGTTAGGAATGTGCATGTTGTATCACCTACTTATAGAAGAACTATTTGGTGCTAACTTGGTCTTTTATGTTGTGTTACTTTTCTCTTTTCCCTAGGACTTTGGCTAGAGCTATGCATTTTCTTTCTGCAACATATGTGGACTACAAGGCTCGTTTCTTGTGTACTTACTAGTCCACCAGAGAATATCCTTAACTAGGCTATGCATTGCATGGCTGATTATGATCAAATATACTGTATTGTTCAATTGCCCTTTCTTCTCTGTACTTTCTGGTCGATTGTTTTCAGCATACTTGCATATGTGATCTTGCCAGTCTTAACTATGTTTCTGCTTTTTTACCTGGTATCAGTTCTACACTAGTACAAGATGTAAACTAATCTGGCCCTATTTGTAAATTCACTATTTTGCAGTACCATTTTCCGATGTTTGACTTTTGGTGCAAATGGTGACTCAGGCATTTCTTTAACTTGTCTTGTTACTTGCGCACACGGATCTCTTATTTGGTTCTGTTGCAGGCAATGGCCTAGAAGTTTCTAGCTCGGGTGCCGACATCAATAAGTAAACAGAGAGCATAATTTGCTCGCTACCTCTGCTTTACCGTGTAAGTGCAGTTTGTGGCATATTTGTGTTTGATGATATTTGGTTTAGTACTTTAGTGCTATCAGAAACCATAAACCAGAAAAAACCTGTTTATCAGGATAAGAATTTGTTCCTGTGCAGCTGCGCATGCATACGAGTACATGCATATTGCTGACTAGATCTCATTGCTGACCTGATGCATGCCATTTCTATGAACTGGTTGCAGGCAATGCCTTTTGAGGTACAGAAATGCAGCCTACAAACGCGATGCATTCATGGAAATTGAAGATGTTCCTTGGTCGAGCTTTGTTCCGATAAATAAACATGAAGCTTATCAAACCCCCTGTTTATTTACTTGTCTATGTTGTAGCAAGTTGTAATATGGATCTGTACGTGACTGGATCGATCTACTGTATGGTAACTCAAGTTTGAATGCTTTGCTTCTTTCCTTGCCATATATTCTCGTTCCACTGGCTCTAGCTAATTCCAGAAACCGAAGCATTGTTGAAGCAAATGAGCCATCGAGGATCCTACTTCTCACGGATCTGACACGATTAGGCAAAGATGCACATCACAAAAGCTTTTCTGGGGGGAAAAAGCTCGTGTCACTAGTACTAATAACAATCAACATAATAGTTGTACAGAAAAGTCGATCTCAGGATCATCATTGCATGGCATGGCATGGCATTACACGCTGCCGGTGGCCGGAGGTGATCATTCAGTCGTCGGCGGTGGCGAGCTGGACCTTGAGCAGCTCGTCCTCGGGGATGACGCGGATGGTGCAATCGGAGCGCGGGTAGGCGGCGCAGAGCAGCGCGTAGCCCTGCGCGACGACGTCGTCGCTGAGCATGCCGTCGCTCTGGTCCACCACCCCGGAGACGAGTCGGGCCGGGCAGGTCATGCACACGCCGAGCTTGCAGTCGTGCGGCACCTCCAGGCCCTCGTCCAGCGCGCGGGACAGGATCGTCTCGTCCTCCTCCACCTCCACCACCCGCGACTCGCCGCCGTGCTCGATCGTCACCTTGTACGCCCGCGGCGGCGGCGGCGGCGGCGTTGGCGGCCGGCGGAGTGTCCAGGTCCGGGCGGCGGCGGGGAGCCGGACGCTGAGGCGAGTGGAGCCAACCGGGGTGGCGAGGTGGAGCAGCGAAGCTGAAGCGGCGGCCATGGTGCGTGTGCGGCAGAGGCAGAGTGAGTGAGGAGGCGGCGTGTGGCTCAGGATAAGGCCCGCTGTGCATCTCTGTCGTCTTCCCCTGCTCCCTCCGTCTTGTAAATAGTAATTGGGCCGTTAGCGAGCCAGACATTTAAGCAGGCCGTATCGTGCTACTTTCACGGGCTTTCTGATTGTCCATTTAGCTCGCCTATCTAGCCATCGAAGCCCATCACTGCTACTAGTGAGCTAAAAAAAAACACGGCGACTAGTACACTGTTCGCTGTGCCTGTGTACACTGGGATAGATAGAATCGTGAATTGATCGACTGTTAGACTAGCCGCCGGCGGAACAGATACGCTGCTCGAATTAAGCAGCTGCTAGCTTATACACGTATCTGACATTCACAACACGAATACTATAGATTAACAGGCCGGCGGCCAGGCAATTCTTGTACGCCGACGAATTGAGCAGCAAACTGGGATCTCAAGTCAACAGCGCCGCATATACAAGGGAAAAAACAACCTGACACTAAGAAAAAAAAGACTTATGCAGTTATGCGTGGGCTAGTACAATGCTAAGAAATCGAAGTTTTTACAAGGTCACGCTTGTGACGTGAACCGAATACGCGCCTATAGAGCTGTGACATGCCTCGTGTATGTGGAAAAAAAATGGACAAACACCGGTACCGGCGCTTGACTTATCAGCCGGCCGGCGCAGTGAATCGTATTTCATTGATTCCAGCGGCAAATGTAGACTTTATATACGTTCGAAGAGTACGAATCTATAGTTTTTTCCTAGATTAGTACTATATGATATTAATTGACGCATATTCTTCTCAACTTTCATTGGTTATGGTACATATATTGTATTGCGTGCCATGCAAAAATTAAAAGCGGCACAAAATAGTTAGATTGGTACTTTTGTGTGTTGAATTTTTTAGACGTTAGATTGACATTCTTAATGAAACGGATGTAATAGTCGTTATAGTTAGGAAGATACTCGATCTCTTCGTCTGAAAAAACAAGCCGTGTTTAATTTAACTTTCAGACGTGAAATGAATTGGAGTTTGAGACTTAAGAGGACTCAAACCCAAATATATTTAGATGTACTACTCTATCAACCCGTGTCACAGTACAACATATAAAGATTTATTTTTATACTTTGTTTTTTATAATAGCATATTTTGCTACTTTACATGTATGCTTAATTGATTTAGATAATCTTTGATCGGTTGTAAAAGTAGGTGATTTTAATATAAATTTGAGGAGTTGTTTTCATTATATTATTAGTCACAATAACTAAGGTGAACAATTTAGATATAAATTAGAGGGGCTATTTGGTATTATCCATCACAATAGCAAATGTGAGTGATTAGGTATAAATTTAGGGTGTTATTTCATATTTTTTTCATAATGGTAGAGAGGACAATTAATATATAATTTTAGGGGTTATTTAATATTGTTTTTATAATGACAAAGGTGCGTGATTACTTAGAAAACAAATCTAATTGCTATTAAGATTCCAACCGTCGATTGATGATAGAATATTTTTAATTATTATGAGAATTTCTATGATTTTATTTTTTTTAGAGCCTCTTGTGAAGATTAACATGAAAACCTCAAAAAGGGTCTACAATTACTAATAGTAAGGCACAAAATATTTGTTTAATGGAAAGTTTTTTAGCATCTTTAATGGAAAAAAGGACAAAACTGAAGTTAAATTTGAAAATAGAAAAAAGCTTAAAAAAAGAAGATATTTGCTTTCGTTGAGAGTTGAACTCAAGACCTTTCATAATGGCAGAGGTGGGTAATTACTTGAAAAATAGATCTAATAGCTATCAATATTCCAATCCGCCATTTAATGGTCGGATGTTTCTGATTATTGTGGGAATTTCTAGGATATATGTTTTTTTTCTAGCGTGTTTTGATTTACTACGGTACATTGAAATCAATATGAGCCGTTTATTTTGCTTGATCTAGATGGATAAAATAAAGTATTACTTCCTGAGAAGTAATAGATGAAAATAATATATATTCTTGATAGATCTAACTGCCCTACGTATGATCTACTGTAACTCTTTTAACATAACATCTAACAAAGGGCAGCCTCTAACAGAGCGAGATGCACCAACTTATTTTTCACATGAAAACTTGCACCACGAACTACTGCATAATTGTTTTTTGAACTTTTTCTATTTCTTAAAATAAGGAAAGTGTGGATAAAATCATCCCAAGAGATCATGTGGCTTTTATAACTAGCTACCCCTAGGTGATCTCTTATAACATATAGCTTTTTAACTTGCTTGATGGCTAACCCCTGTCCTTTGTAACGTGACAATAGCCCAACATGTATTGCATTGTATTTTTTTATGCGAAACTCATTTTTTTATTTGCACATAGAGAAAGTATGGAAAATATTCCTAATCTATACTATAAAGAGCGAGTTTAATGAAAAATAATTTTTACCGCACCGGCTTCTTACCCAACTTAGTACCCACCGTTAGATTTGATTCAAATCAGACATCTAATGGTTCGTTTAGGATGTCCCCACAAAACTTAAGTAGGCCCATTGATCCCCACGCCAGAACGCACGCATAATCCGCAGAACGCACGTTCTTGCTCTTAAAAATCCGAGCGGGCGTAACTTTCCCGTAAGGTTTTTTTCACCAAGGATTTTTCTACCTGCGCACCCATCAAACTGACACCAACAAATCCGAATGAAGGTACAGTCCTATCAGATTTAGAGCACATCAACAATCAGCGTATATACAACCCATTGATCAAAATACAAGGCCCATTGGCCCATCATACGACAAATTTAGACCAAAATATACAACTCAATGATCAAATATAATCCCAAATCGGTATGTGATCCATAGACTAATGTGCATATAATCATCGTTCAACTGTTGAGCTTGAACCGGACACCAACACCGAAGAGGAAGTTCGGTGTAGAAATCGAACAGGGATGTGCAAAGATCCAGAAAGAGCATACGAGAAAACACGAATTCTGTCAAAGAAATCGAAGAAAAGAAAGCACACAGAGCACTTGAGAGTATAGATGGCAAAAGACCGGGCGGATCTGGCGGCGTCCGCTTCTGGCCACGGGGCTGGCACCTGGCTGCGGAGTAATCGTCGTGTGGAGGACGGGAGGACCAGAGGGGCTCGGCTTGGCGCGGCAGGTGTGGGGGCGCGCTTTGCGCGGCATCGCGGGAGGCGTTGGCGCCGCGGTCTCATGGAGGCTGGAGACGGAGGGGGCGAGGGCCTCGGCTTGGCGCGGGGCGCCACCGCCGGGGAGAGATGGGGGATTTGGAGCGGGAGGCCGGGGAGAGTCGGGATAGGGGACCGGTCACCGGAGGATTGTGGGGAGTGGAGGCACCGAGTGGATGGGGGATTGGGAGCGGGGTCGCAGCCTGGGGGCGGGTGGCGGCTGCCTAGGGGAGACGGGCGGGGAGTGGGGAAAAGAGAAAACCCTAGGGTTCTGTAAAACACAGAGCAACAAAATATACGAACGCGAACTGGAACTATTCAAAATACTCTGGTACTATTCAAATTCTTTTTACTATTCAAATTCGCTCTGCTACTATTCAAATTCGCTCTGCTACTATTCAAATTCCGCAATATGGAAGTTGGATGAGCACTCAGGGAGCACTTCCACTCTTGCATGCAATGGTGGGGGATTACTATTCCCACTACTCCAATTCTTCAGGTTGAATTCAAACGTCGCTTTCAAGATTATATTAAGCGCATGTTCATATAATATACCTTAATTGATATGGAATATCAATCATTCGGGCGTGGAAGACGGTATCCAGATTTTTCCAAAGACACTCAAGCGCGCCGAGAATTGCGAAGCAGAAGACAAAGCAAGGACGAATAATTCTACAGCAAAAAGAAGACGCAGGACGAATATTGTACTGTGCTCAGTACAATAATTGAAGAATAAAAGGACGAAATACTGTGCCAGGTACAATTATTGAAGAATAAAAGGACGTGCTACTGTGGCAACAGTGAAAGCACACAGGAGGCGTGAATTATTGAAGCCATCCTTATCGACGAAGCAAAGGCCCTGCTCGGCTATAAAACGGAGCACCGGGCATCGGCTGAAGACATCCGCCAATACATCGACAATCCGAAGACCATCCATCCATAAGAGAAAATCCATTGCCATCGCCACCCACCATCAACATCAACACCCACACCCACTCATCCACCATCACCGCACACACCACCCACCTTGTAATGGTAGTAGTATTAGCATAAGGAATAAAGCCGTGGAGCATCCAGGCATCGTTTGTAAGGTAATCTAAGTTTGTGCTAAGTGCTTGGGGTTTCCCGAAAGGGAAAGCCGTATGTAAGCTGTGTTTGTGGAAATGAAGTAGTTTTCCTTTGAAAATCCCTGCTGTCATTCTAGTCCGCGTATATGGGGAGAGTTTATGTGCTAGGGACCCTATAGGAGAAACCTCTGCGTTTGATGCTCTCGTTTAGCCCGGAGTTGTGGCGTCTGGAGAGCCGTGTCCGCGGAGAAGTGTTCCCTTCGGGTGGAACTGCCTGGGGAGACGACATAACCTTGCCTCGTATGCATAGACTGGGGATAGTTTGGGAAAGATTAGCTACTTCTGAAGCAAACCTGCTCATCGTACGGTGAGTACCGAGTAGGACTAAGCAAGCATAGGAGCACAACCCGGCCGAATATTTTTGGTCTCGCCAGCCTGCCAAAGATCCTGTGAAATATAATACCGCCGAAGATTTAATACCCGCTTAATATAATCGCGAAAGCGACGTTTGAATTCAACCTGAAGAATTGGAGTAGTGGGAATAGTAATCCCCCACCATTGCATGCAAGAGTGGAAGTGCTCCCTGAGTGCTCATCCAACTTCCATATTGCGGTGTCTTGGGAGGGGGTCGCGGCGGCGAACGGCGGACGGATGCGAGGCTGCGAAATTCCGAAACACAGAGCAACAAAATATACGAACGCGAACTGGAACTATTCAAATTCGCTCTGGTACTATTCAAATTCTTTTTACTATTCAAATTCGCTCTGCTACTATTCAAATTCGCTCTGCTACTATTCAAATTCCGCAATATGGAAGTTGGATGAGCACTCAGGGAGCACTTCCACTCTTGCATGCAATGGTGGGGGATTACTATTCCCACTACTCCAATTCTTCAGGTTGAATTCAAACGTCGCTTTCAAGATTATATTAAGCGCATGCAACGGTGGAAAATCACTATTCCCACTTGGCTCACTCTTCAGGATGAGATACGAACGTCGCTTTTGCGATTATATTAAGCGGGTATTAAATCTTCGGCGGTATTATATTTCACAGGATCTTTGGCAGGCTGGCGAGACCAAAAATATTCGGCCGGGTTGTGCTCCTATGCTTGCTTAGTCCTACTCGGTACTCACCGTACGATGAGCAGGTTTGCTTCAGAAGTAGCTAATCTTTCCCAAACTATCCCCAGTCTATGCATACGAGGCAAGGTTATGTCGTCTCCCCAGGCAGTTCCACCCGAAGGGAACACTTCTCCGCGGACACGGCTCTCCAGACGCCACAACTCCGGGCTAAACGAGAGCATCAAACGCAGAGGTTTCTCCTATAGGGTCCCTAGCACATAAACTCTCCCCATATACGCGGACTAGAATGACAGCAGGGATTTTCAAAGGAAAACTACTTCATTTCCACAAACACAGCTTACATACGGCTTTCCCTTTCGGGAAACCCCAAGCACTTAGCACAAACTTAGATTACCTTACAAACGATGCCTGGATGCTCCACGGCTTTATTCCTTATGCTAATACTACTACCATTACAAGGTGGGTGGTGTGTGCGGTGATGGTGGATGAGTGGGTGTGGGTGTTGATGTTGATGGTGGGTGGCGATGGCAATGGATTTTCTCTTATGGATGGATGGTCTTCGGATTGTCGATGTATTGGCGGATGTCTTCAGCCGATGCCCGGTGCTCCGTTTTATAGCCGAGCAGGGCCTTTGCTTCGTCGATAAGGATGGCTTCAATAATTCACGCCTCCTGTGTGCTTTCACTGTTGCCACAGTAGCACGTCCTTTTATTCTTCAATAATTGTACCTGGCACAGTATTTCGTCCTTTTATTCTTCAATTATTGTACTGAGCACAGTACAATATTCGTCCTGCGTCTTCTTTTTGCTGTAGAATTATTCGTCCTTGCTTTGTCTTCTGCTTCGCAATTCTCGGCGCGCTTGAGTGTCTTTGGAAAAATCTGGATACCGTCTTCCACGCCCGAATGATTGATATTCCATATCAATTAAGGTATATTATATGAATTTATGTATATGTCTTCAGTGTCTTGGAGAGGGGGTCGCGGCGGCGAACGGCGGACGGATGCGAGGCTGCGAAATTCCGAAACACAGAGCAACAAAATATACGAACGCGAACTGGAACTATTCAAATTCGCTCTGGTACTATTCAAATTCTTTTTACTATTCAAATTCGCTCTGCTACTATTCAAATTCGCTCTGCTACTATTCAAATTCCGCAATATGGAAGTTGGATGAGCACTCAGGGAGCACTTCCACTCTTGCATGCAATGGTGGGGGATTACTATTCCCACTACTCCAATTCTTCAGGTTGAATTCAAACGTCGCTTTCAAGATTATATTAAGCGCATGCAACGGTGGAAAATCACTATTCCCACTTGGCTCACTCTTCAGGATGAGATACGAACGTCGCTTTCGCGATTATATTAAGCGGGTATTAACTCTTCGGCGGTATTATATTTCACAGGATCTTTGGCAGGCTGGCGAGACCAAAAATATTCGGCCGGGTTGTGCTCCTATGCTTGCTTAGTCCTACTCGGTACTCACCGTACGATGAACAGGTTTGCTTCAGAAGTAGCTAATCTTTCCCAAACTATCCCCAGTCTGTGCATACGAGGCAAGGTTATGTCGTCTCCCCAGGCAGTTCCACCCGAAGGGAACACTTCTCCGCGGACACGGCTCTCCAGACGCCACAACTCCGGGCTAAACGAGAGCATCAAACGCAGAGGTTTCTCCTATAGGGTCCCTAGCACATAAACTCTCCCCATATACGCGGACTAGAATGACAGCAGGGATTTTCAAAGGAAAACTACTTCATTTCCACAAACACAGCTTACATACGGCTTTCCCTTTCGGGAAACCCCAAGCACTTAGCACAAACTTAGATTACCTTACAAACGATGCCTGGATGCTCCACGGCTTTATTCCTTATGCTAATACTACTACCATTACAAGGTGGGTGGTGTGTGCGGTGATGGTGGATGAGTGGGTGTGGGTGTTGATGTTGATGGTGGGTGGCGATGGCAATGGATTTTCTCTTATGGATGGATGGTCTTCGGATTGTCGATGTATTGGCGGATGTCTTCAGCCGATGCCCGGTGCTCCGTTTTATAGCCGAGCAGGGCCTTTGCTTCGTCGATAAGGATGGCTTCAATAATTCACGCCTCCTGTGTGCTTTCACTGTTGCCACAGTAGCACGTCCTTTTATTCTTCAATAATTGTACCTGGCACAGTATTTCGTCCTTTTATTCTTCAATTATTGTACTGAGCACAGTACAATATTCGTCCTGCGTCTTCTTTTTGCTGTAGAATTATTCGTCCTTGCTTTGTCTTCTGCTTCGCAATTCTCGGCGCGCTTGAGTGTCTTTGGAAAAATCTGGATACCGTCTTCCACGCCCGAATGATTGATATTCCATATCAATTAAGGTATATTATATGAATTTATGTATATGTCTTCCCATGCCCAAATTGTTGATATCGCATATCAACATATATATAGCTATTATCTTCAACATATATTATCTTTTGGGCTTATATTTTTGGGCTATTTTATTCTGACCTTATTGCCAGATATTTTCTTCTTCAATCCATGGTGCACTTTCTATGCTATCTACTTGCTCAGGCTCCCATATTTCATACCATGATAATAATTCTCTATATTCTTTTCTTAACTGTAATTCCTTTCCCAATTCTGGTTTTATAAGTCTGCCTACATTTTTTGTTAATGCACCAAAATTACTTTTTTGCATTTGGAGGAATATTCTTGTTATTTTATTTTGATATATCATTCTATAACTCGGATCTGCTTTGATATTTCCTTCGAGCTCTTTGGCTTCTGTGAATATTCTCCAGTTATCATGATTGGTATTTCTAGCGAATAATTCTTCATAGGAATTGGAGAGCTTTGAGTACCACATATTAGGGAATGCATAATATCCTTTGGTAATGAAGATATCATGAGAAGCTGGTCTTATTGGCTGTGTAAAATTTTGGAGGATTGGAACAGAATATGATCTTATATTTTCCTCTGGTATAAACAAATCTTTTGCAAGCTTCTTTGATAGCTTGTCCAAGCTCTGAATTGAGGATATCTTCTATTGTACCATATATAGCATGGATTAGCCCATGATCTATAATGGTTTGTAATGATATATTCTTGATATTTCTGAAATATTTCAGATCTATATTTGCCTTGAATATAAGATATTGATGATAAGGCTGAATTATCATCCTACCATCAAAATGAATTATTGGAAATGTATGAGCTTCAATTGCTATGCCTTTGATCTTTTCTTCTCCAATATATATATTTTTGAAATATTCTTGGAGCATTAGAAAAATCTTATTCTGTCTTTCTGCATATTTCTTCCATATTAGATCTTTGATGTCTTTGTTGAAACAAGACAACATCTGATCTGTCTTGAAGCTTAATCTTGGTATGAGAAATTCATATGGAATATTGATATTATTTTTGGAAATTTTTTCCATAAATTTATTTCTCTTGCTTTCTTCTGATATTAAATTGTTCTTCAGGACTATTGATTTTTCTTCATTTATATTCTTATAGGAATCAGGTTTCATTGTTCCTTTCTTTGCTTCCATACCTGCAGAATAAAAAACTGTATTAGTACAACCAATATCCTTGATATTCTTAATGGTATTATCTGTTTGCTCCATCATTTCAATTTTTAATCCTGCTAATTCTTCTACTAAATCTAATTCATCTTCACTTGAGCTATAATCTATATCTCCATTTTCTATTTCTTCTGTCTCTATGATTGAATATATTGATTCATCATCATTGAGTTCGTCATCACAGACCAAAATATTCTCATTTACACTATCTACAATCAGAACTCTTTCTTGTTCTTCATATTTGCTAGAATATCTTTTTTGATCTTTATTAGGACATGTTTTGCTTAAGTGATCTGGAGAATTACATATAAAACATCTGCATGTACTATCATATGTTTTCGTAGGATTATATCTTCTTACATTTCTTTTATGTAAGAAAGGGGCTTTATTATCAGATCTTCTTAGAAAATAGCGTTTCTTTGTTCTAAGATTTTGATTATATGGTTTTCTTGAGGATTTGTATTTCCTTCCTCTTGACCTCTCTTCTCCATATGTTAAAGGTATTTGGACTATCTTATTACAAAAATTATAATCTGAATGTTTCATTGATCTTTGAGCTTGTATGCTTGTACAAATTTTTCTTAGGTGTTTAAACACAAAAGTTATAGCTTGAGATATATTAATAACAACACCTTCTGTTTCTTTCTTGTATTCTTCAAATATTATTGATCCCAAAGGATCTGGTAATTTGTTAAAATATCTTTCCACTATTCCTTTATTATACCCTTGTTTAGCAGTTGTAGCATTGTATAAATAATGTTGTGAAAATTCTTTTATACCTTTCCAACTTGTTAAAGTCAGCTTTTCTATTTCCCTTAACCTTTCATTTTGCAACGTGGTAAAACCTAATTCTGGATCTTCTGCTATAACTATATTTGATATGATATTAACAAAATTATAGGGATTACTTCCAGCTCTTTTTAACTCTTCATAACTATTAGGATATGCTTCTACCCATTGTTCCCATAAAACTTTTACAGATTCTCCTAAAAAGGTTTCTAAATATGTTATCATATCTTCTACCCTATTTCCAATATTATGCTGATTCTGTATATATTTCTGAACTATTAAACCTTTCCATACACTTATTATGTTTGGCCAATCTATAGGGTCATGTGCTGCCAAGTTTAATATTGCACCATCATTTTTGTAGTTTTGGAACTTTACTGGTTTTTCAAATTCTCTTCTTCTAGATCCCATATATTTATATCTTCCTGGTATATAGTTATAAGAGGTATCTTCTTTTTCAGGTGGCCAAGTTTCTGAAGCTCTAGAAGGTCTTTCTCTTTCTCCCTCATTTTTTACAGAACTGTCACCATATTCTCTTTTTCTTTTTGAATTACTCATTCCTATTTCCATAGCTTCCATCATATTGTCTAAATTAATCTGCTCATCTTCTCCTAATGAATATATAAATTCTTTATATTCTTTTGCATTATCAGTTTCTTTATATATTTCATTAATCTCTTTATCTTTTCTTTCTTCATCTAAATTAACCTCTTCTTCCTTCGCATTATTTTCTTTATTTGGTTCCTCTTGAATTTCTTCATAGCTTTCAAGCAACAACTTATTGTTCATATTCCACTGCTCTTCTTCACTTATGTTATTATGTCTACTTGGACTATTTTCTTGACTACTTGCAACTTTTTCTCTTGTTATTGAACTTATTGGTTTTATGACATCTCTCTTTATTTCTATATTGGTTACAACCTTCTTTTCTTCTGAATTCTTAATGTTCAACTCTTTTTCTCTTTTTAACTTCTTTAGCCTTTGTATTTCTCTGAGAAAATAAACTTCCTTTTCTCTTATTTTACCCCATTCACATATCATAGAGCTATTATATTCATCTGATGCCTTTTTTAATTTTATTTCATAATGTTTAATTTCATTGTCTATATCTACTATTTCCATGAATTCACACACACTATGCCTTCTATTCTTTTGAATCATCTTTCGCCTTATATTAATAATTTCTTTGGTACTGATAATCTTACTTGTATTGATTTCTAAGTTCGAATACTTGAGTTTTTCAATGATGACTGCTGATAACTTCAGACTTCTAGTTTTAAGATATATGACTTCCACAAAATATAACAAACTTTCCAAATGTAACTGAAATTTAGAAACTTGCACGAAATAACTGAATAGCTAAGATATTAAACAGGCACTTAAGATATTAAACTTGATAACTGACAACTTAAAATATAAAACAAATATAAATATTAACTTAAAAATATAAACCAGATATAATTAACAGCTTAAAAATATAAACCAGGCTCTGATACCAGTGTCTTGGGAGGGGGTCGCGGCGGCGAACGGCGGACGGATGCGAGGCTGCGAAATTCCGAAACACAGAGCAACAAAATATACGAACGCGAACTGGAACTATTCAAATTCGCTCTGGTACTATTCAAATTCTTTTTACTATTCAAATTCGCTCTGCTACTATTCAAATTCGCTCTGCTACTATTCAAATTCCGCAATATGGAAGTTGGATGAGCACTCAGGGAGCACTTCCACTCTTGCATGCAATGGTGGGGGATTACTATTCCCACTACTCCAATTCTTCAGGTTGAATTCAAACGTCGCTATTAAGCGCATGCAACGGTGGAAAATCACTATTCCCACTTGGCTCACTCTTCAGGATGAGATACGAACGTCGCTTTCGCGATTATATTAAGCGGGTATTAACTCTTCGGCGGTATTATATTTCACAGGATCTTTGGCAGGCTGGCGAGACCAAAAATATTCGGCCGGGTTGTGCTCCTATGCTTGCTTAGTCCTACTCGGTACTCACCGTACGATGAGCAGGTTTGCTTCAGAAGTAGCTAATCTTTCCCAAACTATCCCCAGTCTATGCATACGAGGCAAGGTTATGTCGTCTCCCCAGGCAGTTCCACCCGAAGGGAACACTTCTCCGCGGACACGGCTCTCCAGACGCCACAACTCCGGGCTAAACGAGAGCATCAAACGCAGAGGTTTCTCCTATAGGGTCCCTAGCACATAAACTCTCCCCATATACGCGGACTAGAATGACAGCAGGGATTTTCAAAGGAAAACTACTTCATTTCCACAAACACAGCTTACATACGGCTTTCCCTTTCGGGAAACCCCAAGCACTTAGCACAAACTTAGATTACCTTACAAACGATGCCTGGATGCTCCACGGCTTTATTCCTTATGCTAATACTACTACCATTACAAGGTGGGTGGTGTGTGCGGTGATGGTGGATGAGTGGGTGTGGGTGTTGATGTTGATGGTGGGTGGCGATGGCAATGGATTTTCTCTTATGGATGGATGGTCTTCGGATTGTCGATGTATTGGCCGATGTCTTCAGCCGATGCCCGGTGCTCCGTTTTATAGCCGAGCAGGGCCTTTGCTTCGTCGATAAGGATGGCTTCAATAATTCACGCCTCCTGTGTGCTTTTACTGTTGCCACAGTAGCACGTCCTTTTATTCTTCAATAATTGTACCTGGCACAGTATTTCGTCCTTTTATTCTTCAATTATTGTACTGAGCACAGTACAATATTCGTCCTGCGTCTTCTTTTTGCTGTAGAATTATTCGTCCTTGCTTTGTCTTCTGCTTCGCAATTCTCGGCGCGCTTGAGTGTCTTTGGAAAAAACTGGATACCGTCTTCCACGCCCGAATGATTGATATTCCATATCAATTAAGGTATATTATATGAATTTATGTATATGTCTTCCCATGCCCAAATTGTTGATATCTTAAGCGGGTATTAACTCTTCGGCGGTATTATATTTCACAGGATCTTTGGCAGGCTGGCGAGACCAAAAATATTCGGCCGGGTTGTGCTCCTATGCTTGCTTAGTCCTACTCGGTACTCACCGTACGATGAGCAGGTTTGCTTCAGAAGTAGCTAATCTTTCCCAAACTATCCCCAGTCTATGCATACGAGGCAAGGTTATGTCGTCTCCCCAGGCAGTTCCACCCGAAGGGAACACTTCTCCGCGGACACGGCTCTCCAGACGCCACAACTCCGGGCTAAACGAGAGCATCAAACGCAGAGGTTTCTCCTATAGGGTCCCTAGCACATAAACTCTCCCCATATACGCGGACTAGAATGACAGCAGGGATTTTCAAAGGAAAACTACTTCATTTCCACAAACACAGCTTACATACGGCTTTCCCTTTCGGGAAACCCCAAGCACTTAGCACAAACTTAGATTACCTTACAAACGATGCCTGGATGCTCCACGGCTTTATTCCTTATGCTAATACTACTACCATTACAAGGTGGGTGGTGTGTGCGGTGATGGTGGATGAGTGGGTGTGGGTGTTGATGTTGATGGTGGGTGGCGATGGCAATGGATTTTCTCTTATGGATGGATGGTCTTCGGATTGTCGATGTATTGGCGGATGTCTTCAGCCGATGCCCGGTGCTCCGTTTTATAGCCGAGCAGGGCCTTTGCTTCGTCGATAAGGATGGCTTCAATAATTCACGCCTCCTGTGTGCTTTCACTGTTGCCACAGTAGCACGTCCTTTTATTCTTCAATAATTGTACCTGGCACAGTATTTCGTCCTTTTATTCTTCAATTATTGTACTGAGCACAGTACAATATTCGTCCTGCGTCTTCTTTTTGCTGTAGAATTATTCGTCCTTGCTTTGTCTTCTGCTTCGCAATTCTCGGCGCGCTTGAGTGTCTTTGGAAAAATCTGGATACCGTCTTCCACGCCCGAATGATTGATATTCCATATCAATTAAGGTATATTATATGAATTTATGTATATGTCTTCCCATGCCCAGTGAGTGTCTTGGGAGGGGGTCGCGGCGGCGAACGGCGGACGGATGCGAGGCTGCGAAATTCCGAAACACAGAGCAACAAAATATACGAACGCGAACTGGAACTATTCAAATTCGCTCTGGTACTATTCAAATTCTTTTTACTATTCAAATTCGCTCTGCTACTATTCAAATTCCGCAATATGGAAGTTGGATGAGCACTCAGGGAGCACTTCCACTCTTGCATGCAATGGTGGGGGATTACTATTCCCACTACTCCAATTCTTCAGGTTGAATTCAAACGTCGCTTTCAAGATTATATTAAGCGCATGCAACGGTGGAAAATCACTATTCCCACTTGGCTCACTCTTCAGGATGAGATACGAACGTCGCTTTCGCGATTATATTAAGCGGGTATTAAATCTTCGGCGGTATTATATTTCACAGGATCTTTGGCAGGCTGGCGAGACCAAAAATATTCGGCCGGGTTGTGCTCCTATGCTTGCTTAGTCCTACTCGGTACTCACCGTACGATGAGCAGGTTTGCTTCAGAAGTAGCTAATCTTTCCCAAACTATCCCCAGTCTATGCATACGAGGCAAGGTTATGTCGTCTCCCCAGGCAGTTCCACCCGAAGGGAACACTTCTCCGCGGACACGGCTCTCCAGACGCCACAACTCCGGGCTAAACGAGAGCATCAAACGCAGAGGTTTCTCCTATAGGGTCCCTAGCACATAAACTCTCCCCATATACGCGGACTAGAATGACAGCAGGGATTTTCAAAGGAAAACTACTTCATTTCCACAAACACAGCTTACATACGGCTTTCCCTTTCGGGAAACCCCAAGCACTTAGCACAAACTTAGATTACCTTACAAACGATGCCTGGATGCTCCACGGCTTTATTCCTTATGCTAATACTACTACCATTACAAGGTGGGTGGTGTGTGCGGTGATGGTGGATGAGTGGGTGTGGGTGTTGATGTTGATGGTGGGTGGCGATGGCAATGGATTTTCTCTTATGGATGGATGGTCTTCGGATTGTCGATGTATTGGCGGATGTCTTCAGCCGATGCCCGGTGCTCCGTTTTATAGCCGAGCAGGGCCTTTGCTTCGTCGATAAGGATGGCTTCAATAATTCACGCCTCCTGTGTGCTTTCACTGTTGCCACAGTAGCACGTCCTTTTATTCTTCAATAATTGTACCTGGCACAGTATTTCGTCCTTTTATTCTTCAATTATTGTACTGAGCACAGTACAATATTCGTCCTGCGTCTTCTTTTTGCTGTAGAATTATTCGTCCTTGCTTTGTCTTCTGCTTCGCAATTCTCGGCGCGCTTGAGTGTCTTTGGAAAAATCTGGATACCGTCTTCCACGCCCGAATGATTGATATTCCATATCAATTAAGGTATATTATATGAATTTATGTATATGTCTTCCCATGCCCAAATTGTTGATATCGCATATCAACATATATATAACTATTATCTTCAACATATATTATCTTTTGGGCTTATATTTTTGGGCTATTTTATTCTGACCTTATTGCCAGACATTTTCTTCTTCAATCCATGGTGCACTTTCTATGCTATCTACTTGCTCAGGCTCCCATATTTCATACCATGATAATAATTCTCTATATTCTTTTCTTAACTGTAATTCCTTTCCCAATTCTGGTTTTATAAGTCTGCCTACATTTTTTGTTAATGCACCAAAATTACTTTTTTGCATTTGGAGGAATATTCTTGTTATTTTATTTTGATATATCATTCTATAACTCGGATCTGCTTTGATATTTCCTTCGAGCTCTTTGGCTTCTGTGAATATTCTCCAGTTATCATGATTGGTATTTCTAGCGAATAATTCTTCATAGGAATTGGAGAGCTTTGAGTACCACATATTAGGGAATGCATAATATCCTTTGGTAATGAAGATATCATGAGAAGCTGGTCTTATTGGCTGTGTAAATTTTGGAGGATTGGAACAGAATATGATCTTATATTTTCCTCAAATCTTTTGCAAGCTTCTTTGATAGCTTGTCCAAGCTCTGAATTGAGGATATCTTCTATTGTACCATATATAGCATGGATTAGCCCATGATCTATAATGGTTTGTAATGATATATTCTTGATATTTCTGAAATATTTCAGATCTATATTTGCCTTGAATATAAGATATTGATGATAAGGCTGAATTATCATCCTACCATCAAAATGAATTATTGGAAATGTATGAGCTTCAATTGCTATGCCTTTGATCTTTTCTTCTCCAATATATATATTTTTGAAATATTCTTGGAGCATTAGAAAAATCTTATTCTGTCTTTCTGCATATTTCTTCCATATTAGATCTTTGATGTCTTTGTTGAAACAAGACAACATCTGATCTGTCTTGAAGCTTAATCTTGGTATGAGAAATTCATATGGAATATTGATATTATTTTTGGAAATTTTTTCCATAAATTTATTTCTCTTGCTTTCTTCTGATATTAAATTGTTCTTCAGGACTATTGATTTTTCTTCATTTATATTCTTATAGGAATCAGGTTTCATTGTTCCTTTCTTTGCTTCCATACCTGCAGAATAAAAAACTGTATTAGTACAACCAATATCCTTGATATTCTTAATGGTATTATCTGTTTGCTCCATCATTTCAATTTTTAATCCTGCTAATTCTTCTACTAAATCTAATTCATCTTCACTTGAGCTATAATCTATATCTCCATTTTCTATTTCTTCTGTCTCTATGATTGAATATATTGATTCATCATCATTGAGTTCGTCATCACAGACCAAAATATTCTCATTTACACTATCTACAATCAGAACTCTTTCTTGTTCTTCATATTTGCTAGAATATCTTTTTTGATCTTTATTAGGACATGTTTTGCTTAAGTGATCTGGAGAATTACATATAAAACATCTGCATGTACTATCATATGTTTTCGTAGGATTATATCTTCTTACATTTCTTTTATGTAAGAAAGGGGCTTTATTATCAGATCTTCTTAGAAAATAGCGTTTCTTTGTTCTAAGATTTTGATTATATGGTTTTCTTGAGGATTTGTATTTCCTTCCTCTTGACCTCTCTTCTCCATATGTTAAAGGTATTTGGACTATCTTATTACAAAAATTATAATCTGAATGTTTCATTGATCTTTGAGCTTGTATGCTTGTACAAATTTTTCTTAGGTGTTTAAACACAAAAGTTATAGCTTGAGATATATTAATAACAACACCTTCTGTTTCTTTCTTGTATTCTTCAAATATTATTGATCCCAAAGGATCTGGTAATTTGTTAAAATATCTTTCCACTATTCCTTTATTATACCCTTGTTTAGCAGTTGTAGCATTGTATAAATAATGTTGTGAAAATTCTTTTATACCTTTCCAACTTGTTAAAGTCAGCTTTTCTATTTCCCTTAACCTTTCATTTTGCAACGTGGTAAAACCTAATTCTGGATCTTCTGCTATAACTATATTTGATATGATATTAACAAAATTATAGGGATTACTTCCAGCTCTTTTTAACTCTTCATAACTATTAGGATATGCTTCTACCCATTGTTCCCATAAAACTTTTACAGATTCTCCTAAAAAGGTTTCTAAATATGTTATCATATCTTCTACCCTATTTCCAATATTATGCTGATTCTGTATATATTTCTGAACTATTAAACCTTTCCATACACTTATTATGTTTGGCCAATCTATAGGGTCATGTGCTGCCAAGTTTAATATTGCACCATCATTTTTGTAGTTTTGGAACTTTACTGGTTTTTCAAATTCTCTTCTTCTAGATCCCATATATTTATATCTTCCTGGTATATAGTTATAAGAGGTATCTTCTTTTTCAGGTGGCCAAGTTCCTGAAGCTCTAGAAGGTCTTTCTCTTTCTCCCTCATTTTTTACAGAACTGTCACCATATTCTCTTTTTCTTTTTGAATTACTCATTCCTATTTCCATAGCTTCCATCATATTGTCTAAATTAATCTGCTCATCTTCTCCTAATGAATATATAAATTCTTTATATTCTTTTGCATTATCAGTTTCTTTATATATTTCATTAATCTCTTTATCTTTTCTTTCTTCATCTAAATTAACCTCTTCTTCCTTCGCATTATTTTCTTTATTTGGTTCCTCTTGAATTTCTTCATAGCTTTCAAGCAACAACTTATTGTTCATATTCCACTGCTCTTCTTCACTTATGTTATTATGTCTACTTGGACTATTTTCTTGACTACTTGCAACTTTTTCTCTTGTTATTGAACTTATTGGTTTTATGACATCTCTCTTTATTTCTATATTGGTTACAACCTTCTTTTCTTCTGAATTCTTAATGTTCAACTCTTTTTCTCTTTTTAACTTCTTTAGCCTTTGTATTTCTCTGAGAAAATAAACTTCCTTTTCTCTTATTTTACCCCATTCACATATCATAGAGCTATTATATTCATCTGATGCCTTTTTTAATTTTATTTCATAATGCTTAATTTCATTGTCTATATCTACTATCTCCATAAATTCACACACACTATGCCTTCTATCTTCTTCTATATTTGATTCTGAACTTGTTGCTTCTAAATCATCTAAAGCCCTTTCTTTATAATTCATAAATCTTATACTAGTGTTGCCTTTCTTATTTTGGTAACTGATATAATCTTCAGGTTGTTTTAAAATCTTAGGTTGTATCAATTCGCTTATATTCCATTCTTCTCCTGCTCTTTCTTCAGAACTAATCTTGAGAGGACTCATAAATTTAATTCCCTTAGACTGCATACTTTCTATAACATTGTTCACATTTACCTTATATTTAGTACCACTTCTATTAGTTAATCTTCCAATAAATTCTAAGCTTACAAGTAAATTTGTTCCCTTAAAATTTTCATAACCCTTGGTCTGAAACCCAAATGCCATTTTTTCTATGAACTCTTTAATTGGCATCATTAAATCTGGTGCTATATAGGTTATTAGCATATTTTCATTCATATCACCTTCTAAAAATCCCATTGCGGCTTTGTTTACTGTATCCCATCTTTTATCTAACAAAGTTATTAAGACCTTAGTTCCTAACTTCTTTCTTGTCATCCCTTTAATTCCTATGATATACATTCCTTGGTGTATATATTTATATCCTGAATATTTTAGACTATTTTCAAATTGCTTACTTACTACTCTTAATTCTACTGGCTGAGTTAAGACACTTAACTCCACCTCTCTTGATATTCTATATAACCCATTTTTATTTTCGAACCAACCCATTTGGTAAATTTGTTGAGGCCTTATTTTTCTGAGAGAGTCTCTTTGATATTTTTCTAAATCTCTTTCTACGTCTATTACTTCTTCAAGATTATCTATATTATCATATTTGCACTTTAACTTATCCATTAAAGTTAAAGGTTTTACATCTCTATTTACTAATTGGAGCTCTCTGTCTCTTCTGATGAGATTTTGAGGTACTTCCATTTTCCTGAATTTATCTCTCTGGTGGATGAAACTATTCCTGATGAGAGCAGCACTAACTCTTTGCCACTTTCTTCAATTTTTATTTGGTTCAGATTTTGAGCTACGCTTTTTACTTCTTTGACTAACTCCTTGATTTCTTTTAAATCTTCGGTACACTCTTCTGTTTTCTTGGATTCAGTAGTATTATGCGGGACTTCTATTCTTTTGTACAATAAAGATAAATCTTTTTTAATGTAATCACTATTTTGACTTATCCTTCCTTGTTCTGTCTTATTATAACTCAGCTCTTGCAGGGCTAAGTCAAACTTATTGCTTATGATCGAATATTGTTCTTCAAAATGATTGATTCTGCACCTTATGTTAATATTTTCTTTAGTATTGACAGTCTTGCCTGTATTGATTTCTAAGTTCAAATACTTGAGTTTTTCAATGATGACTGATGATAACTTCAGACTTCTAGCTTTAGGATATATGACTTCCACAAAATATAACAAACTTTCTAAATATAACTAAAATTTAAAAACTTGCACGAAATAACTGAATAGCTAAGATATTAACCAGGCACTTAAGATATTAAACTTGATAACTGACAACTTAAAATATAAAACAAATATAAATATTAACTTAAAAATATAAACCAGATATAATTAACAGCTTAAAAATATAAACCAGGCTCTGATACCAGTGTCTTGGGGGGGGGGTCGCGGCGGCGAACGGCGGACGGATGCGAGGCTGCGAAATTCCGAAACACAGAGCAACAAAATATACGAACGCGAACTGGAACTATTCAAATTCGCTCTGGTACTATTCAAATTCTTTTTACTATTCAAATTCGCTCTGCTACTATTCAAATTCGCTCTGCTACTATTCAAATTCCGCAATATGGAAGTTGGATGAGCACTCAGGGAGCACTTCCACTCTTGCATGCAATGGTGGGGATTACTATTCCCACTACTCCAATTCTTCAGGTTGAATTCAAACGTCGCTTTCAAGATTATATTAAGCGCATGCAACGGTGGAAAATCACTATTCCCACTTGGCTCACTCTTCAGGATGAGATACGAACGTCGCTTTCGCGATTATATTAAGCGGGTATTAAATCTTCGGCGGTATTATATTTCACAGGATCTTTGGCAGGCTGGCGAGACCAAAAATATTCGGCCGGGTTGTGCTCCTATGCTTGCTTAGTCCTACTCGGTACTCACCGTACGATGAGCAGGTTTGCTTCAGAAGTAGCTAATCTTTCCCAAACTATCCCCAGTCTATGCATACGAGGCAAGGTTATGTCGTCTCCCCAGGCAGTTCCACCCGAAGGGAACACTTCTCCGCGGACACGGCTCTCCAGACGCCACAACTCCGGGCTAAACGAGAGCATCAAACGCAGAGGTTTCTCCTATAGGGTCCCTAGCACATAAACTCTCCCCATATACGCGGACTAGAATGACAGCAGGGATTTTCAAAGGAAAACTACTTCATTTCCACAAACACAGCTTACATACGGCTTTCCCTTTCGGGAAACCCCAAGCACTTAGCACAAACTTAGATTACCTTACAAACGATGCCTGGATGCTCCACGGCTTTATTCCTTATGCTAATACTACTACCATTACAAGGTGGGTGGTGTGTGCGGTGATGGTGGATGAGTGGGTGGCGATGGCAATGGATTTTCTCTTATGGATGGATGGTCTTCGGATTGTCGATGTATTGGCGGATGTCTTCAGCCGATGCCCGGTGCTCCGTTTTATAGCCGAGCAGGGCCTTTGCTTCGTCGATAAGGATGGCTTCAATAATTCACGCCTCCTGTGTGCTTTCACTGTTGCCACAGTAGCACGTCCTTTTATTCTTCAATAATTGTACCTGGCACAGTATTTCGTCCTTTTATTCTTCAATTATTGTACTGAGCACAGTACAATATTCGTCCTGCGTCTTCTTTTTGCTGTAGAATTATTCGTCCTTGCTTTGTCTTCTGCTTCGCAATTCTCGGCGCGCTTGAGTGTCTTTGGAAAAATCTGGATACCGTCTTCCACGCCCGAATGATTGATATTCCATATCAATTAAGGTATATTATATGAATTTATGTATATGTCTTCCCATGCCCAAATTGTTGATATCGCATATCAACATATATATAGCTATTATCTTCAACATATATTATCTTTTGGGCTTATATTTTTGGGCTATTTTATTCTGACCTTATTGCCAGACATTTTCTTCTTCAATCCATGGTGCACTTTCTATGCTATCTACTTGCTCAGGCTCCCATATTTCATACCATGATAATAATTCTTGGGAGGGGGTCGCGGCGGCGAACGGCGGACGGATGCGAGGCTGCGAAATTCCGAAACACAGAGCAACAAAATATACGAACGCGAACTGGAACTATTCAAATTCGCTCTGGTACTATTCAAATTCTTTTTACTATTCAAATTCGCTCTGCTACTATTCAAATTCGCTCTGCTACTATTCAAATTCCGCAATATGGAAGTTGGATGAGCACTCAGGGAGCACTTCCACTCTTGCATGCAATGGTGGGGGATTACTATTCCCACTACTCCAATTCTTCAGGTTGAATTCAAACGTCGCTTTCAAGATTATATTAAGCGCATGCAACGGTGGAAAATCACTATTCCCACTTGGCTCACTCTTCAGGATGAGATACGAACGTCGCTTTCGCGATTATATTAAGCGGGTATTAAATCTTCGGCGGTATTATATTTCACAGGATCTTTGGCAGACATATACATAAATTCATATAATATACCTTAATTGATATGGAATATCAATCATTCGGGCGTGGAAGACGGTATCCAGATTTTTCCAAAGACACTCAAGCGCGCCGAGAATTGCGAAGCAGAAGACAAAGCAAGGACGAATAATTCTACAGCAAAAAGAAGACGCAGGACGAATATTGTACTGTGCTCAGTACAATAATTGAAGAATAAAAGGACGAAATACTGTGCCAGGTACAATTATTGAAGAATAAAAGGACGTGCTACTGTGGCAACAGTGAAAGCACACAGGAGGCGTGAATTATTGAAGCCATCCTTATCGACGAAGCAAAGGCCCTGCTCGGCTATAAAACGGAGCACCGGGCATCGGCTGAAGACATCCGCCAATACATCGACAATCCGAAGACCATCCATCCATAAGAGAAAATCCATTGCCATCGCCACCCACCATCAACATCAACACCCACACCCACTCATCCACCATCACCGCACACACCACCCACCTTGTAATGGTAGTAGTATTAGCATAAGGAATAAAGCCGTGGAGCATCCAGGCATCGTTTGTAAGGTAATCTAAGTTTGTGCTAAGTGCTTGGGGTTTCCCGAAAGGGAAAGCCGTATGTAAGCTGTGTTTGTGGAAATGAAGTAGTTTTCCTTTGAAAATCCCTGCTGTCATTCTAGTCCGCGTATATGGGGAGAGTTTATGTGCTAGGGACCCTATAGGAGAAACCTCTGCGTTTGATGCTCTCGTTTAGCCCGGAGTTGTGGCGTCTGGAGAGCCGTGTCCGCGGAGAAGTGTTCCCTTCGGGTGGAACTGCCTGGGGAGACGACATAACCTTGCCTCGTATGCATAGACTGGGGATAGTTTGGGAAAGATTAGCTACTTCTGAAGCAAACCTGCTCATCGTACGGTGAGTACCGAGTAGGACTAAGCAAGCATAGGAGCACAACCCGGCCGAATATTTTTGGTCTCGCCAGCCTGCCAAAGATCCTGTGAAATATAATACCGCCGAAGATTTAATACCCGCTTAATATAATCGCGAAAGCGACGTTCGTATCTCATCCTGAAGAGTGAGCCAAGTGGGAATAGTGATTTTCCACCGTTGCATGCGCTTAATATAATCTTGAAAGCGACGTTTGAATTCAACCTGAAGAATTGGAGTAGTGGGAATAGTAATCCCCCACCATTGCATGCAAGAGTGGAAGTGCTCCCTGAGTGCTCATCCAACTTCCATATTGCGGAATTTGAATAGTAGCAGAGCGAATTTGAATAGTAGCAGAGCGAATTTGAATAGTAAAAAGAATTTGAATAGTACCAGAGCGAATTTGAATAGTTCCAGTTCGCGTTTGTATATTTTGTTGCTCTGTGTTTCGGAATTTCGCAGCCTCGCATCCCTCCGCCGTTCGCCGCCGCGACCCCCTCCCAAGACACTGGTATCAGAGCCTGGTTTATATTTTTAAGCTGTTAATTATATCTGTTTTATATTTTTAAGTTAATATTTATATTTGTTTTATATTTTAAGTTGTCAGTTATCAAGTTTAATATCTTAAGTGCCTGTTTAATATCTTATCTATTCAGTTATTTCGTGCAAGTTCTAAATTTTCAGTTATATTTAGAAAGTTTGTGGAAGTCATATATCTTAAAACTAGAAGTCTGAAGTTATCAGCAGTCATCATTGAAAAACTCAAGTATTCGAACTTAGAAATCAATACAAGTAAGACTGTCAATACCAAAGAAAACATTAATATAAGGCGAAAGATGAATCAAAAGAATAGAAGGCATAGTGTGTGTGAATTTATGGAAATAGTAGATATAGACAATGAAATTAAGCATTATGAAATAAAATTAAAAAAGGCATCAGATGAATATAATAGCTCTATGATATGTGAATGGGGTAAAATAAGAGAAAAGGAAGTTTATTTTCTCAGAGAAATACAAAGGCTAAAGAAGTTAAAAAGAGAAAAAGAGTTGAACATTAAGAATTCAGAAGAAAAGAAGGTTGTAACCAATATAGAAATAAAGAGAGATGTCATAAAACCAATAAGTTCAATAACAAGAGAAAAAGTTGCAAGTAGTCAAGAAAATAGTCCAAGTAGACATAATAACATAAGTGAAGAAGAGCAGTGGAATATGAACAATAAGTTGTTGCTTGAAAGCTATGAAGAAATTCAAGAGGAACCAAATAAAGAAAATAATGCGAAGGAAGAAGAGGTTAATTTAGATGAAGAAAGAAAAGATAAAGAGATTAATGAAATATATAAAGAAACTGATAATGCAAAAGAATATAAAGAATTTATATATTCATTAGGAGAAGATGAGCAGATTAATTTAGACAATATGATGGAAGCTATGGAAATAGGAATGAGTAATTCAAAAAGAAAAAGAGAATATGGTGACAGTTCTGTAAAAAATGAGGGAGAAAGAGAAAGACCTTCTAGAGCTTCAGGAACTTGGCCACCTGAAAAAGAAGATACCTCTTATAACTATATACCAGGAAGATATAAATATATGGGATCTAGAAGAAGAGAATTTGAAAAACCAGTAAAGTTCCAAAACTACAAAAATGATGGTGCAATATTAAACTTGGCAGCACATGACCCTATAGATTGGCCAAACATAATAAGTGTATGGAAAGGTTTAATAGTTCAGAAATATATACAGAATCAGCATAATATTGGAAATAGGGTAGAAGATATGATAACATATTTAGAAACCTTTTTAGGAGAATCTGTAAAAGTTTTATGGGAACAATGGGTAGAAGCATATCCTAATAGTTATGAAGAGTTAAAAAGAGCTGGAAGTAATCCCTATAATTTTGTTAATATCATATCAAATATAGTTATAGCAGAAGATCCAGAATTAGGTTTTACCACGTTGCAAAATGAAAGGTTAAGGGAATTAGAAAAGCTGACTTTAACAAGTTGGAAAGGTATAAAAGAATTTTCACAACATTATTTATACAATGCTACAACTGCTAAACAAGGGTATAATAAAGGAATAGTGGAAAGATATTTTAACAAATTACCAGATCCTTTGGGATCAATAATATTTGAAGAATACAAGAAAGAAACAGAAGGTGTTGTTATTAATATATCTCAAGCTATAACTTTTGTGTTTAAACACCTAAGAAAAATTTGTACAAGCATACAAGCTCAAAGATCAATGAAACATTCAGATTATAATTTTTGTAATAAGATAGTCCAAATACCTTTAACATATGGAGAAGAGAGGTCAAGAGGAAGGAAATACAAATCCTCAAGAAAACCATATAATCAAAATCTTAGAACAAAGAAACGCTATTTTCTAAGAAGATCTGATAATAAAGCCCCTTTCTTACATAAAAGAAATGTAAGAAGATATAATCCTACGAAAACATATGATAGTACATGCAGATGTTTTATATGTAATTCTCCAGATCACTTAAGCAAAACATGTCCTAATAAAGATCAAAAAAGATATTCTAGCAAATATGAAGAACAAGAAAGAGTTCTGATTGTAGATAGTGTAAATGAGAATATTTTGGTCTGTGATGACGAACTCAATGATGATGAATCAATATATTCAATCATAGAGACAGAAGAAATAGAAAATGGAGATATAGATTATAGCTCAAGTGAAGATGAATTAGATTTAGTAGAAGAATTAGCAGGATTAAAAATTGAAATGATGGAGCAAACAGATAATACCATTAAGAATATCAAGGATATTGGTTGTACTAATACAGTTTTTTATTCTGCAGGTATGGAAGCAAAGAAAGGAACAATGAAACCTGATTCCTATAAGAATATAAATGAAGAAAAATCAATAGTCCTGAAGAACAATTTAATATCAGAAGAAAGCAAGAGAAATAAATTTATGGAAAAAATTTCCAAAAATAATATCAATATTCCATATGAATTTCTCATACCAAGATTAAGCTTCAAGACAGATCAGATGTTGTCTTGTTTCAACAAAGACATCAAAGATCTAATATGGAAGAAATATGCAGAAAGACAGAATAAGATTTTTCTAATGCTCCAAGAATATTTCAAAAATATATATATTGGAGAAGAAAAGATCAAAGGCATAGCAATTGAAGCTCATACATTTCCAATAATTCATTTTGATGGTAGGATGATAATTCAGCCTTATCATCAATATCTTATATTCAAGGCAAATATAGATCTGAAATATTTCAGAAATATCAAGAATATATCATTACAAACCATTATAGATCATGGGCTAATCCATGCTATATATGGTACAATAGAAGATATCCTCAATTCAGAGCTTGGACAAGCTATCAAAGAAGCTTGCAAAAGATTTGTTTATACCAGAGGAAAATATAAGATCATATTCTGTTCCAATCCTCCAAAATTTACACAGCCAATAAGACCAGCTTCTCATGATATCTTCATTACCAAAGGATATTATGCATTCCCTAATATGTGGTACTCAAAGCTCTCCAATTCCTATGAAGAATTATTCGCTAGAAATACCAATCATGATAACTGGAGAATATTCACAGAAGCCAAAGAGCTCGAAGGAAATATCAAAGCAGATCCGAGTTATAGAATGATATATCAAAATAAAATAACAAGAATATTCCTCCAAATGCAAAAAAGTAATTTTGGTGCATTAACAAAAAATGTAGGCAGACTTATAAAACCAGAATTGGGAAAGGAATTACAGTTAAGAAAAGAATATAGAGAATTATTATCATGGTATGAAATATGGGAGCCTGAGCAAGTAGATAGCATAGAAAGTGCACCATGGATTGAAGAAGAAAATGTCTGGCAATAAGGTCAGAATAAAATAGCCCAAAAATATAAGCCCAAAAGATAATATATGTTGAAGATAATAGCTATATATATGTTAATATGCGATATCAACAATTTGGGCATGGGAAGACATATACATAAATTCATATAATATACCTTAATTGATATGGAATATCAATCATTCGGGCGTGGAAGACGGTATCCAGATTTTTCCAAAGACACTCAAGCGCGCCGAGAATTGCGAAGCAGAAGACAAAGCAAGGACGAATAATTCTACAGCAAAAAGAAGACGCAGGACGAATATTGTACTGTGCTCAGTACAATAATTGAAGAATAAAAGGACGAAATACTGTGCCAGGTACAATTATTGAAGAATAAAAGGACGTGCTACTGTGGCAACAGTGAAAGCACACAGGAGGCGTGAATTATTGAAGCCATCCTTATCGACGAAGCAAAGGCCCTGCTCGGCTATAAAACGGAGCACCGGGCATCGGCTGAAGACATCCGCCAATACATCGACAATCCGAAGACCATCCATCCATAAGAGAAAATCCATTGCCATCGCCACCCACCATCAACATCAACACCCACACCCACTCATCCACCATCACCGCACACACCACCCACCTTGTAATGGTAGTAGTATTAGCATAAGGAATAAAGCCGTGGAGCATCCAGGCATCGTTTGTAAGGTAATCTAAGTTTGTGCTAAGTGCTTGGGGTTTCCCGAAAGGGAAAGCCGTATGTAAGCTGTGTTTGTGGAAATGAAGTAGTTTTCCTTTGAAAATCCCTGCTGTCATTCTAGTCCGCGTATATGGGGAGAGTTTATGTGCTAGGGACCCTATAGGAGAAACCTCTGCGTTTGATGCTCTCGTTTAGCCCGGAGTTGTGGCGTCTGGAGAGCCGTGTCCGCGGAGAAGTGTTCCCTTCGGGTGGAACTGCCTGGGGAGACGACATAACCTTGCCTCGTATGCATAGACTGGGGATAGTTTGGGAAAGATTAGCTACTTCTGAAGCAAACCTGCTCATCGTACGGTGAGTACCGAGTAGGACTAAGCAAGCATAGGAGCACAACCCGGCCGAATATTTTTGGTCTCGCCAGCCTGCCAAAGATCCTGTGAAATATAATACCGCCGAAGATTTAATACCCGCTTAATATAATCGCGAAAGCGACGTTCGTATCTCATCCTGAAGAGTGAGCCAAGTGGGAATAGTGATTTTCCACCGTTGCATGCGCTTAATATAATCTTGAAAGCGACGTTTGAATTCAACCTGAAGAATTGGAGTAGTGGGAATAGTAATCCCCCACCATTGCATGCAAGAGTGGAAGTGCTCCCTGAGTGCTCATCCAACTTCCATATTGCGGAATTTGAATAGTAGCAGAGCGAATTTGAATAGTAGCAGAGCGAATTTGAATAGTAAAAAGAATTTGAATAGTACCAGAGCGAATTTGAATAGTTCCAGTTCGCGTTCGTATATTTTGTTGCTCTGTGTTTCGGAATTTCGCAGCCTCGCATCCGTCCGCCGTTCGCCGCCGCGACCCCCTCTCCAAGACACTGGTGCATGCAAGAGTGGAAGTGCTCCCTGAGTGCTCATCCAACTTCCATATTGCGGAATTTGAATAGTAGCAGAGCGAATTTGAATAGTAGCAGAGCGAATTTGAATAGTAAAAAGAATTTGAATAGTACCAGAGCGAATTTGAATAGTTCCAGTTCGCGTTCGTATATTTTGTTGCTCTGTGTTTCGGAATTTCGCAGCCTCGCATCCGTCCGCCGTTCGCCGCCGCGACCCCCTCCCATCAGGCAGCCCGAAATAGGGGAGGAGGAGGAGGAGGCGGCACGCCTGGGTTCCGGAGGAGGCGCGTGTGGCTGCCAAACCAAGGGGGGGGGGGGGGGCCTGCTCCAACCAGGCTCCCACACGGCCGGCCGTCGCCGCCGCTACCCCGAACATCACAACGCCGCCGCGGCATGCCGTTTGTCTGGGCCATGTCGACAGCGACGCTCCCAGTTGTACCTGGCACAGTATTTCGTCCTTTTATTCTTCAATTATTGTACTGAGCACAGTACAATATTCGTCCTGCGTCTTCTTTTTGCTGTAGAATTATTCGTCCTTGCTTTGTCTTCTGCTTCGCAATTCTCGGCGCGCTTGAGTGTCTTTGGAAAAATCTGGGTCCACCTTGTCAGTGGTAAAAGGGTAGTGCGCAGGGTCGACTAGTCGAGTGAGTTGGTGCAGCTACATGCTCTCCCACTCCCAGGCCAGGAAAAAATGGGATTAGGAGGTGCTTGGTACGACAATCCGAAGACCATCCATCCATAAGAGAAAATCCATTGCCATCGCCACCCACCATCAACATCAACACCCACACCCACTCATCCACCATCACCGCACACACCACCCACCTTGTAATGGTAGTAGTATTAGCATAAGGAATAAAGCCGTGGAGCATCCAGGCATCGTTTGTAAGGTAATCTAAGTTTGTGCTAAGTGCTTGGGGTTTCCCGAAAGGGAAAGCCGTATGTAAGCTGTGTTTGTGGAAATGAAGTAGTTTTCCTTTGAAAATCCCTGCTGTCATTCTAGTCCGCGTATATGGGGAGAGTTTATGTGCTAGGGACCCTATAGGAGAAACCTCTGCGTTTGATGCTCTCGTTTAGCCCGGAGTTGTGGCGTCTGGAGAGCCGTGTCCGCGGAGAAGTGTTCCCTTCGGGTGGAACTGCCTGGGGAGACGACATAACCTTGCCTCGTATGCATAGACTGGGGATAGTTTGGGAAAGATTAGCTACTTCTGAAGCAAACCTGCTCATCGTACGGTGAGTACCGAGTAGGACTAAGCAAGCATAGGAGCACAACCCGGCCGAATATTTTTGGTCTCGCCAGCCTGCCAAAGATCCTGTGAAATATAATACCGCCGAAGATTTAATACCCGCTTAATATAATCGCGAAAGCGACGTTCGTATCTCATCCTGAAGAGTGAGCCAAGTGGGAATAGTGATTTTCCACCGTTGCATGCGCTTAATATAATCTTGAAAGCGACGTTTGAATTCAACCTGAAGAATTGGAGTAGTGGGAATAGTAATCCCCCACCATTGCATGCAAGAGTGGAAGTGCTCCCTGAGTGCTCATCCAACTTCCATATTGCGGAATTTGAATAGTAGCAGAGCGAATTTGAATAGTAGCAGAGCGAATTTGAATAGTAAAAAGAATTTGAATAGTACCAGAGCGAATTTGAATAGTTCCAGTTCGCGTTCGTATATTTTGTTGCTCTGTGTTTCGGAATTTCGCAGCCTCGCATCCGTCCGCCGTTCGCCGCCGCGACCCCCTCCAAGACACTGGTATCAGAGCCTGGTTTATATTTTTAAGCTGTTAATTATATCTGGTTTATATTTTTAAGTTAATATTTATATTTGTTTTATATTTTAAGTTGTCAGTTATCAAGTTTAATATCTTAAGTGCCTGTTTAATATCTTAGCTATTCAGTTATTTCGTGCAAGTTTCTAAATTTCAGTTATATTTGGAAAGTTTGTTATATTTTGTGGAAGTCATATATCTTAAAACTAGAAGTCTGAAGTTATCAGCAGTCATCATTGAAAAACTCAAGTATTCGAACTTAGAAATCAATACAAGTAAGATTATCAGTACCAAAGAAATTATTAATATAAGGCGAAAGATGATTCAAAAGAATAGAAGGCATAGTGTGTGTGAATTCATGGAAATAGTAGATATAGACAATGAAATTAAACATTATGAAATAAAATTAAAAAAGGCATCAGATGAATATAATAGCTCTATGATATGTGAATGGGGTAAAATAAGAGAAAAGGAAGTTTATTTTCTCAGAGAAATACAAAGGCTAAAGAAGTTAAAAAGAGAAAAAGAGTTGAACATTAAGAATTCAGAAGAAAAGAAGGTTGTAACCAATATAGAAATAAAGAAAGATGTCGTAAGATCAATTAGTCCTATAGAAATAGAGAAGGTTGTAAATAATAAAAACAAAAGTCATAATAACAATAATAGCATAAGTGAGGAAGAACATTGGAATATAAATAATAAGTTGTTATTAGAAAGTCACGGAGAAGTAGAAAATAAGTTAAGAGAAGAATGTAAGAATAATCTTAATAAAGAAAATTATGTAAAAGAAGTAGAGTTAGGAAAAGAAATACAAGAGGAACCAAATAAAGAAAATAATGTGAAGGAAGAAGAGGTTAATTTAGATGAAGAAAGAAAAGATAAAGAGATTAATGAAATATATAAAGAAGCTATAGATTCATTTGGCAAAAATAAACAGTGGAATATAAACGATAAACTGTTGCTAGAAAGCTATGAAGAAATTAATAATTTAAGCAAAGAAGAGTTAGAGTTAATAGATGCTTTCTCAATTGAAATGATGAATCAAGAAGATTGTGAACATGATTGGATTAAAGGAAGAGGAGACTTTAACATAAAGTGTGCCTTTTGTATATATTATCCTAGCCAAGAAAATAGATTTACTTGTGCTAGTTGTTTAAAACAAGCATGTGCTTCATGTTTGAAATCTAACAATCAAAGATGGAAAGCAGAAACAGAAGTAGAACCTGAAGATAAAATGTTATCAACAAGAGTCAGAATTCTAGAAAATAGAATAAATAGATTAGAAGTAGAATTAGAAGAATTAAAATATAAGTTAGATCAAGATAAAAATAATGACAAGCAACCAGATGAGGCTATAAGTAATACTGAATTAAAAGAACAGTTGATTACGATAAAAGACAGTAAAGAAAACAAGCTTATACAATTAAAAGATGTCATAACAAGTTTTGGTAGTAAATATATAGTCAAATTACCATTCAAAGAAATTTTAGGAATAAGGATTCCTATAAAGATAAGGTTAAAAAATAATATTACTTATAAAATATTGGCCTTAGTAGATACAGGATGCACAAAGAATATAATACATGACAAATATTTTATAAGATGTCCAGAAATAGTCCATACAATAGATGAAGATAAAGCAGAAACCTCTACAGATATGTCTGGAATAAAAAAGATTCATAACCAATTAGCATATAATATTGAAGCACAAATAAATGGAACAAAATATATAATTGATGAAATCACAATAAGAGACTTATCTATGATACATGATGAAATGATTATAGGGTTAAGATTCTTGCAGCGTTCATGTCAAACCACAATCATACATGAGCAAGGTATTACATTTATTCCTCATCAAGATAATATTCATTATATTTCAGAAGTTAAAAAACATGGAGGAGCTCATCATTTAGAAAATTCTTACAGTAATACGATTGACGCTAGTATAGCTGGTTTAGAAATTGAAGATTTAAGTGGGAACATAGAAGATTTCTATATAGAACATTCATGTATAGAATGTTTTGGTTTGCAATCCTTTGCTCCAAATTGGTACAGAGATATAAAGTCTAAAAAAGATATAGAAAAGATTGTGCAGAGATTAGAAGATATTCAAATAATTGGAGAAATACCCATGAAGCATTGGGATAAAAATTCTATATTATGCAAGATAAATATAATAAATCCAGATTATATAATAAAAACAAGTCCAATAGAAGCTACACCAAAAGACATAGAAGAATTCAAGATGCATATTGAAGAACTGCTAAAATTAGGAGCAATAAGAGAAAGTAGAAGTCCTCATAGGTCTGCAGCCTTTATAGTAACAAATCATGCTGAAATAGCAAGAGGAAAATCAAGAATGGTTATTAATTACAAAAGACTTAATGATAATACAGTAGATGATGCATTCAATATACCTAATAAACAAGAATGGATCAATAGGATACAAGGTAGCAAATACTTTTCAAAATTTGATTTGAAAGCAGGTTTTTGGCAAGTAAAAATGGCAGAAGAGTCTATAGAATGGACAGCCTTCACGTGTCCTCAAGGTCACTTTGAATGGCTTGTCATGCCTTTAGGATTAAAAATGCACCTGCTTTATTTCAAAGAAAAATGCAAAACATATTTAATGAGAATCAAGAATTTATATTAGTTTATATAGACGATTTATTAGTTTTCTCAAAAACCTATAAAGAGCATATAGCCCATCTTGAAGTATTTTTTAGAAAGGTAGAACAAAACGGGCTGATTCTATCTAAAAAGAAAATGGAAATTTGCAAGGAAAAAATAAAGTTTCTAGGTCATGAGATTGGAGAAGGCAAAATATATTTGCAAGAGCATATTGCTAAGAAAATACTACAATTTCCTGATGTTATGAATGACAAAAAGAAATTACAGGAGTTTCTTGGAATTGTAAATTATGCTAGAAATTATATAGATAATTTAGCAAAGTTAGCAGGTCCGCTATATGCAAAATTGAGAAAAAATGGTCAAAAATATTTTAATTCAGAAGATATAAAGTTAGTAAGAACCATAAAAGAAAAGGTAAAAGACCTAAAACCTTTAGAATTACCTCTAGATGATTATTATTTCATTATTGAAACAGATGCATCTAAATTAGGATGGGGTGCAATATTAAAACAAAAACCCAATAAATATTCTCCAAAAGCTGAAGAAAAGATATGTAGATATGCCTCTGGAAGCTATAAGTTGAAGGCAGTAAATAATACTGATAGAGAAATATTAGCAATCATTAATGCAATAAATGCTTTTAGATTGTATCTCGGTTTTAAAGAATTTATGGTAAGAACAGACTGTGAAGCAATATGTAGGTATTACAAACAAATAAATAGTAAGAAAAGTTCAACCAGAAGATGGGTCTTGTTTGAAGACATTATTACTGGAAATGGCTATAAAGTAATATTTGAGCATATAAAAGGAAAAGACAATAGTTTGCCTGATATATTTTCACGATCTTCTATCTTGCAGGAATGAAGAAGGGAATTAGCTTCAATGGAATTGAGACCTTTACGTTTGGGTCAGAAAATAATAAGTTAAGAATATTCCCACCAAATTCATATAAGTTCAGACCAAAAGATCATATAATATTAGATGAAGTCCAAGAATGTATACTAGACAATTTCTGGTACCAATATAATCATAAAAGAGAAGAAAAAGGTTACATGCTATCAATATTAAACAGTCTTGCTGAATATTTTCATACAATAAATAGCAAGATGCCACCAACAGAAGAGCATGAATATATTGAAAGAAGGTCCTTATATGTAATATTTGAAGGAAAAATGCCTGGTTTATATATATCATTTGAAGAAGTAGTGGCTCAAAAGAAAGATGGCAAGTTAGATGGAGGAATATCATGGAAAAAATATGGAGATATAGATGAAGCAATGATTCAAGCAAGAAAAATACTTGGAACAAATTATTATATGGAGCCAGCAGCAAAAGAATATATTCAAAAATACAGAAAGGCAAAAGGTATCAAAATCCCAGAAACATCATCCGGGATTAAAGATATGGCAAGGAAAGATACATATAAAGACTGTCTGACCAAAGGAATTGATCCTATGGACGGACAATATATAGAAATGAAAATAGCACAAAAATTTGAAATGATTTCCCCTCAATGGAAGAAAACTCTGAAAGAAGAAATAATGATGGAGTTAAAAGGGGAATTATATAATAAATTGGAAGAATTTAAAAGAGATATGGATGCAAAAATGGATATATCATTCTCCGGCAGTGAAGAGAATGATGATATTGCAGGACATGGCCAAAGGTCAGAATAAAATAGCCTAAAAATATAATAGTAAATATAAGCCCAAAAGATAATATATGTTGAAGATAATAGTTATATATATGTTGATATGCGATATCAACAATTTGGGCATGGGAAGACATATACATAAATTCATATAATATACCTTAATTGATATGGAATATCAATCATTCGGGCGTGGAAGACGGTATCCAGATTTTTCCAAAGACACTCAAGCGCGCCGAGAATTGCGAAGCAGAAGACAAAGCAAGGACGAATAATTCTACAGCAAAAAGAAGACGCAGGACGAATATTGTACTGTGCTCAGTACAATAATTGAAGAATAAAAGGACGAAATACTGTGCCAGGTACAATTATTGAAGAATAAAAGGACGTGCTACTGTGGCAACAGTGAAAGCACACAGGAGGCGTGAATTATTGAAGCCATCCTTATCGACGAAGCAAAGGCCCTGCTCGGCTATAAAACGGAGCACCGGGCATCGGCTGAAGACATCCGCCAATACATCGACAATCCGAAGACCATCCATCCATAAGAGAAAATCCATTGCCATCGCCACCCACCATCAACATCAACACCCACACCCACTCATCCACCATCACCGCACACACCACCCACCTTGTAATGGTAGTAGTATTAGCATAAGGAATAAAGCCGTGGAGCATCCAGGCATCGTTTGTAAGGTAATCTAAGTTTGTGCTAAGTGCTTGGGGTTTCCCGAAAGGGAAAGCCGTATGTAAGCTGTGTTTGTGGAAATGAAGTAGTTTTCCTTTGAAAATCCCTGCTGTCATTCTAGTCCGCGTATATGGGGAGAGTTTATGTGCTAGGGACCCTATAGGAGAAACCTCTGCGTTTGATGCTCTCGTTTAGCCCGGAGTTGTGGCGTCTGGAGAGCCGTGTCCGCGGAGAAGTGTTCCCTTCGGGTGGAACTGCCTGGGGAGACGACATAACCTTGCCTCGTATGCATAGACTGGGGATAGTTTGGGAAAGATTAGCTACTTCTGAAGCAAACCTGCTCATCGTACGGTGAGTACCGAGTAGGACTAAGCAAGCATAGGAGCACAACCCGGCCGAATATTTTTGGTCTCGCCAGCCTGCCAAAGATCCTGTGAAACATAATACCGCCGAAGAGTTAATACCCGCTTAATATAATCGCGAAAGCGACGTTCGTATCTCATCCCGAAGAGCGAGCCAAGTGGGAATAGTATTTTTTCCACCATATATTGCATGCAAAGATAGTGGAGGAAGTGCTCCCAGATTAGCTACTCTGAAGCAAACCTGCTCATCGTACGGTGAGTACCGAGTAGGACTAAGCAAGCATAGGAGCACAACCCGGCCGAATATTTTTGGTCTCGCCAGCCTGCCAAAGATCCTGTGAAATATAATACCGCCGAAGATTTAATACCCGCTTAATATAATCGCGAAAGCGACGTTCGTATCTCATCCTGAAGAGTGAGCCAAGTGGGAATAGTGATTTTCCACCGTTGCATGCGCTTAATATAATCTTGAAAGCGACGTTTGAATTCAACCTGAAGAATTGGAGTAGTGGGAATAGTAATCCCCCACCATTGCATGCAAGAGTGGAAGTGCTCCCTGAGTGCTCATCCAACTTCCATATTGCGGAATTTGAATAGTAGCAGAGCGAATTTGAATAGTAGCAGAGCGAATTTGAATAGTAAAAAGAATTTGAATAGTACCAGAGCGAATTTGAATAGTTCCAGTTCGCGTTCGTATATTTTGTTGCTCTGTGTTTCGGAATTTCGCAGCCTCGCATCCGTCCGCCGTTCGCCGCCGCGACCCCTCCCCAAGACACTGGTATCAGAGCCTGGTTTATATTTTTAAGCTGTTAATTATATCTGGTTTATATTTTTAAGTTAATATTTATATTTGTTTTATATTTTAAGTTGTCAGTTATCAAGTTTAATATCTTAAGTGCCTGTTTAATATCTTAGCTATTCAGTTATTTCGTGCAAGTTTCTAAATTTCAGTTATATTTGGAAAGTTTGTTATATTTTGTGGAAGTCATATATCTTAAAACTAGAAGTCTGAAGTTATCAGCAGTCATCATTGAAAAACTCAAGTATTCGAACTTAGAAATCAATACAAGTAAGATTATCAGTACCAAAGAAATTATTAATATAAGGCGAAAGATGATTCAAAAGAATAGAAGGCATAGTGTGTGTGAATTCATGGAAATAGTAGATATAGACAATGAAATTAAACATTATGAAATAAAATTAAAAAAGGCATCAGATGAATATAATAGCTCTATGATATGTGAATGGGGTAAAATAAGAGAAAAGGAAGTTTATTTTCTCAGAGAAATACAAAGGCTAAAGAAGTTAAAAAGAGAAAAAGAGTTGAACATTAAGAATTCAGAAGAAAAGAAGGTTGTAACCAATATAGAAATAAAGAAAGATGTCGTAAGATCAATTAGTCCTATAGAAATAGAGAAGGTTGTAAATAATAAAAACAAAAGTCATAATAACAATAATAGCATAAGTGAGGAAGAACATTGGAATATAAATAATAAGTTGTTATTAGAAAGTCACGGAGAAGTAGAAAATAAGTTAAGAGAAGAATGTAAGAATAATCTTAATAAAGAAAATTATGTAAAAGAAGTAGAGTTAGGAAAAGAAATACAAGAGGAACCAAATAAAGAAAATAATGTGAAGGAAGAAGAGGTTAATTTAGATGAAGAAAGAAAAGATAAAGAGATTAATGAAATATATAAAGAAGCTATAGATTCATTTGGCAAAAATAAACAGTGGAATATAAACGATAAACTGTTGCTAGAAAGCTATGAAGAAATTAATAATTTAAGCAAAGAAGAGTTAGAGTTAATAGATGCTTTCTCAATTGAAATGATGAATCAAGAAGATTGTGAACATGATTGGATTAAAGGAAGAGGAGACTTTAACATAAAGTGTGCCTTTTGTATATATTATCCTAGCCAAGAAAATAGATTTACTTGTGCTAGTTGTTTAAAACAAGCATGTGCTTCATGTTTGAAATCTAACAATCAAAGATGGAAAGCAGAAACAGAAGTAGAACCTGAAGATAAAATGTTATCAACAAGAGTCAGAATTCTAGAAAATAGAATAAATAGATTAGAAGTAGAATTAGAAGAATTAAAATATAAGTTAGATCAAGATAAAAATAATGACAAGCAACCAGATGAGGCTATAAGTAATACTGAATTAAAAGAACAGTTGATTACGATAAAAGACAGTAAAGAAAACAAGCTTATACAATTAAAAGATGTCATAACAAGTTTTGGTAGTAAATATATAGTCAAATTACCATTCAAAGAAATTTTAGGAATAAGGATTCCTATAAAGATAAGGTTAAAAAATAATATTACTTATAAAATATTGGCCTTAGTAGATACAGGATGCACAAAGAATATAATACATGACAAATATTTTATAAGATGTCTAGAAATAGTCCATACAATAGATGAAGATAAAGCAGAAACCTCTACAGATATGTCTGGAATAAAAAAGATTCATAACCAATTAGCATATAATATTGAAGCACAAATAAATGGAACAAAATATATAATTGATGAAATCACAATAAGAGACTTATCTATGATACATGATGAAATGATTATAGGGTTAAGATTCTTGCAGCGTTCATGTCAAACCACAATCATACATGAGCAAGGTATTACATTTATTCCTCATCAAGATAATATTCATTATATTTCAGAAGTTAAAAAACATGGAGGAGCTCATCATTTAGAAAATTCTTACAGTAATACGATTGACGCTAGTATAGCTGGTTTAGAAATTGAAGATTTAAGTGGGAACATAGAAGATTTCTATATAGAACATTCATGTATAGAATGTTTTGGTTTGCAATCCTTTGCTCCAAATTGGTACAGAGATATAAAGTCTAAAAAAGATATAGAAAAGATTGTGCAGAGATTAGAAGATATTCAAATAATTGGAGAAATACCCATGAAGCATTGGGATAAAAATTCTATATTATGCAAGATAAATATAATAAATCCAGATTATATAATAAAAACAAGTCCAATAGAAGCTACACCAAAAGACATAGAAGAATTCAAGATGCATATTGAAGAACTGCTAAAATTAGGAGCAATAAGAGAAAGTAGAAGTCCTCATAGGTCTGCAGCCTTTATAGTAACAAATCATGCTGAAATAGCAAGAGGAAAATCAAGAATGGTTATTAATTACAAAAGACTTAATGATAATACACCTAATAAACAAGAATGGATCAATAGGATACAAGGTAGCAAATACTTTTCAAAATTTGATTTGAAAGCAGGTTTTTGGCAAGTAAAAATGGCAGAAGAGTCTATAGAATGGACAGCCTTCACGTGTCCTCAAGGTCACTTTGAATGGCTTGTCATGCCTTTAGGATTAAAAAATGCACCTGCTTTATTTCAAAGAAAAATGCAAAACATATTTAATGAGAATCAAGAATTTATATTAGTTTATATAGACGATTTATTAGTTTTCTCAAAAACCTATAAAGAGCATATAGCCCATCTTGAAGTATTTTTTAGAAAGGTAGAACAAAACGGGCTGATTCTATCTAAAAAGAAAATGGAAATTTGCAAGGAAAAAATAAAGTTTCTAGGTCATGAGATTGGAGAAGGCAAAATATATTTGCAAGAGCATATTGCTAAGAAAATACTACAATTTCCTGATGTTATGAATGACAAAAAGAAATTACAGGAGTTTCTTGGAATTGTAAATTATGCTAGAAATTATATAGATAATTTAGCAAAGTTAGCAGGTCCGCTATATGCAAAATTGAGAAAAAATGGTCAAAAATATTTTAATTCAGAAGATATAAAGTTAGTAAGAACCATAAAAGAAAAGGTAAAAGACCTAAAACCTTTAGAATTACCTCTAGATGATTATTATTTCATTATTGAAACAGATGCATCTAAATTAGGATGGGGTGCAATATTAAAACAAAAACCCAATAAATATTCTCCAAAAGCTGAAGAAAAGATATGTAGATATGCCTCTGGAAGCTATAAGTTGAAGGCAGTAAATAATACTGATAGAGAAATATTAGCAATCATTAATGCAATAAATGCTTTTAGATTGTATCTCGGTTTTAAAGAATTTATGGTAAGAACAGACTGTGAAGCAATATGTAGGTATTACAAACAAATAAATAGTAAGAAAAGTTCAACCAGAAGATGGGTCTTGTTTGAAGACATTATTACTGGAAATGGCTATAAAGTAATATTTGAGCATATAAAAGGAAAAGACAATAGTTTGCCTGATATATTTTCACGATCTTCTATCTTGCAGGAATGAAGAAGGGAATTAGCTTCAATGGAATTGAGACCTTTACGTTTGGGTCAGAAAATAATAAGTTAAGAATATTCCCACCAAATTCATATAAGTTCAGACCAAAAGATCATATAATATTAGATGAAGTCCAAGAATGTATACTAGACAATTTCTGGTACCAATATAATCATAAAAGAGAAGAAAAAGGTTACATGCTATCAATATTAAACAGTCTTGCTGAATATTTTCATACAATAAATAGCAAGATGCCACCAACAGAAGAGCATGAATATATTGAAAGAAGGTCCTTATATGTAATATTTGAAGGAAAAATGCCTGGTTTATATATATCATTTGAAGAAGTAGTGGCTCAAAAGAAAGATGGCAAGTTAGATGGAGGAATATCATGGAAAAAATATGGAGATATAGATGAAGCAATGATTCAAGCAAGAAAAATACTTGGAACAAATTATTATATGGAGCCAGCAGCAAAAGAATATATTCAAAAATACAGAAAGGCAAAAGGTATCAAAATCCCAGAAACATCATCCGGGATTAAAGATATGGCAAGGAAAGATACATATAAAGACTGTCTGACCAAAGGAGTTGATCCTATGGACGGACAATATATAGAAATGAAAATAGCACAAAAATTTGAAATGATTTCCCCTCAATGGAAGAAAACTCTGAAAGAAGAAATAATGATGGAGTTAAAAGGGGAATTATATAATAAATTGGAAGAATTTAAAAGAGATATGGATGCAAAAATGGATATATCATTCTCCGGCAGTGAAGAGAATGATGATATTGCAGGACATGGCCAAAGGTCAGAATAAAATAGCCTAAAAATATAATAGTAAATATAAGCCCAAAAGATAATATATGTTGAAGATAATAGCTATATATATGTTGATATGCGATATCAACAATTTGGGCATGGGAAGACATATACATAAATTCATATAATATACCTTAATTGATATGGAATATCAATCATTCGGGCGTGGAAGACGGTATCCAGATTTTTCCAAAGACACTCAAGCGCGCCGAGAATTGCGAAGCAGAAGACAAAGCAAGGACGAATAATTCTACAGCAAAAAGAAGACGCAGGACGAATATTGTACTGTGCTCAGTACAATAATTGAAGAATAAAAGGACGAAATACTGTGCCAGGTACAATTATTGAAGAATAAAAGGACGTGCTACTGTGGCAACAGTGAAAGCACACAGGAGGCGTGAATTATTGAAGCCATCCTTATCGACGAAGCAAAGGCCCTGCTCGGCTATAAAACGGAGCACCGGGCATCGGCTGAAGACATCCGCCAATACATCGACAATCCGAAGACCATCCATCCATAAGAGAAAATCCATTGCCATCGCCACCCACCATCAACATCAACACCCACACCCACTCATCCACCATCACCGCACACACCACCCACCTTGTAATGGTAGTAGTATTAGCATAAGGAATAAAGCCGTGGAGCATCCAGGCATCGTTTGTAAGGTAATCTAAGTTTGTGCTAAGTGCTTGGGGTTTCCCGAAAGGGAAAGCCGTATGTAAGCTGTGTTTGTGGAAATGAAGTAGTTTTCCTTTGAAAATCCCTGCTGTCATTCTAGTCCGCGTATATGGGGAGAGTTTATGTGCTAGGGACCCTATAGGAGAAACCTCTGCGTTTGATGCTCTCGTTTAGCCCGGAGTTGTGGCGTCTGGAGAGCCGTGTCCGCGGAGAAGTGTTCCCTTCGGGTGGAACTGCCTGGGGAGACGACATAACCTTGCCTCGTATGCATAGACTGGGGATAGTTTGGGAAAGATTAGCTACTTCTGAAGCAAACCTGCTCATCGTACGGTGAGTACCGAGTAGGACTAAGCAAGCATAGGAGCACAACCCGGCCGAATATTTTTGGTCTCGCCAGCCTGCCAAAGATCCTGTGAAATATAATACCGCCGAAGAGTTAATACCCGCTTAATATAATCGCGAAAGCGACGTTCGTATCTCATCCTGAAGAGTGAGCCAAGTGGGAATAGTGATTTTCCACCGTTGCATGCGCTTAATATAATCTTGAAAGCGACGTTTGAATTCAACCTGAAGAATTGGAGTAGTGGGAATAGTAATCCCCCACCATTGCATGCAAGAGTGGAAGTGCTCCCTGAGTGCTCATCCAACTTCCATATTGCGGAATTTGAATAGTAGCAGAGCGAATTTGAATAGTAAAAAGAATTTGAATAGTACCAGAGCGAATTTGAATAGTTCCAGTTCGCGTTCGTATATTTTGTTGCTCTGTGTTTCGGAATTTCGCAGCCTCGCATCCGTCCGCCGTTCGCCGCCGCGACCCCCTCCCAAGACTCTTGGGAGGGGGTCGCGGCGGCGAACGGCGGACGGATGCGAGGCTGCGAAATTCCGAAACACAGAGCAACAAAATATACGAACGCGAACTGGAACTATTCAAATTCGCTCTGGTACTATTCAAGACGGTATCCAGATTTTTCCAAAGACACTCAAGCGCGCCGAGAATTGCGAAGCAGAAGACAAAGCAAGGACGAATAATTCTACAGCAAAAAGAAGACGCAGGACGAATATTGTACTGTGCTCAGTACAATAATTGAAGAATAAAAGGACGAAATACTGTGCCAGGTACAATTATTGAAGAATAAAAGGACGTGCTACTGTGGCAACAGTGAAAGCACACAGGAGGCGTGAATTATTGAAGCCATCCTTATCGACGAAGCAAAGGCCCTGCTCGGCTATAAAACGGAGCACCGGGCATCGGCTGAAGACATCCGCCAATACATCGACAATCCGAAGACCATCCATCCATAAGAGAAAATCCATTGCCATCGCCACCCACCATCAACATCAACACCCACACCCACTCATCCACCATCACCGCACACACCACCCACCTTGTAATGGTAGTAGTATTAGCATAAGGAATAAAGCCGTGGAGCATCCAGGCATCGTTTGTAAGGTAATCTAAGTTTGTGCTAAGTGCTTGGGGTTTCCCGAAAGGGAAAGCCGTATGTAAGCTGTGTTTGTGGAAATGAAGTAGTTTTCCTTTGAAAATCCCTGCTGTCATTCTAGTCCGCGTATATGGGGATAGTTTATGTGCTAGGGACCCTATAGGAGAAACCTCTGCGTTTGATGCTCTCGTTTAGCCCGGAGTTGTGGCGTCTGGAGAGCCGTGTCCGCGGAGAAGTGTTCCCTTCGGGTGGAACTGCCTGGGGAGACGACATAACCTTGCCTCGTATGCATAGACTGGGGATAGTTTGGGAAAGATTAGCTACTTCTGAAGCAAACCTGCTCATCGTACGGTGAGTACCGAGTAGGACTAAGCAAGCATAGGAGCACAACCCGGCCGAATATTTTTGGTCTCGCCAGCCTGCCAAAGATCCTGTGAAATATAATACCGCCGAAGATTTAATACCCGCTTAATATAATCGCGAAAGCGACGTTCGTATCTCATCCTGAAGAGTGAGCCAAGTGGGAATAGTGATTTTCCACCGTTGCATGCGCTTAATATAATCTTGAAAGCGACGTTTGAATTCAACCTGAAGAATTGGAGTAGTGGGAATAGTAATCCCCCACCATTGCATGCAAGAGTGGAAGTGCTCCCTGAGTGCTCATCCAACTTCCATATTGCGGAATTTGAATAGTAGCAGAGCGAATTTGAATAGTAGCAGAGCGAATTTGAATAGTAAAAAGAATTTGAATAGTACCAGAGCGAATTTGAATAGTTCCAGTTCGCGTTCGTATATTTTGTTGCTCTGTGTTTCGGAATTTCGCAGCCTCGCATCCGTCCGCCGTTCGCCGCCGCGACCCCCTCCCAAGACACTGGTATCAGAGCCTGGTTTATATTTTTAAGCTGTTAATTATATCTGGTTTATATTTTTAAGTTAATATTTATATTTGTTTTATATTTTAAGTTGTCAGTTATCAAGTTTAATATCTTAAGTGCCTGTTTAATATCTTAGCTATTCAGTTATTTCGTGCAAGTTTCTAAATTTCAGTTATATTTGGAAAGTTTGTTATATTTTGTGGAAGTCATATATCTTAAAACTAGAAGTCTGAAGTTATCAGCAGTCATCATTGAAAAACTCAAGTATTCGAACTTAGAAATCAATACAAGTAAGATTATCAGTACCAAAGAAATTATTAATATAAGGCGAAAGATGATTCAAAAGAATAGAAGGCATAGTGTGTGTGAATTCATGGAAATAGTAGATATAGACAATGAAATTAAACATTATGAAATAAAATTAAAAAAGGCATCAGATGAATATAATAGCTCTATGATATGTGAATGGGGTAAAATAAGAGAAAAGGAAGTTTATTTTCTCAGAGAAATACAAAGGCTAAAGAAGTTAAAAAGAGAAAAAGAGTTGAACATTAAGAATTCAGAAGAAAAGAAGGTTGTAACCAATATAGAAATAAAGAAAGATGTCGTAAGATCAATTAGTCCTATAGAAATAGAGAAGGTTGTAAATAATAAAAACAAAAGTCATAATAACAATAATAACATAAGTGAAGAAGAGCAGTGGAATATGAACAATAAGTTGTTGCTTGAAAGCTATGAAGAAATTCAAGAGGAACCAAATAAAGAAAATAATGCGAAGGAAGAAGAGGTTAATTTAGATGAAGAAAGAAAAGATAAAGAGATTAATGAAATATATAAAGAAACTGATAATGCAAAAGAATATAAAGAATTTATATATTCATTAGGAGAAGATGAGCAGATTAATTTAGACAATATGATGGAAGCTATGGAAATAGGAATGAGTAATTCAAAAAGAAAAAGAGAATATGGTGACAGTTCTGTAAAAAATGAGGGAGAAAGAGAAAGACCTTCTAGAGCTTCAGGAACTTGGCCACCTGAAAAAGAAGATACCTCTTATAACTATATACCAGGAAGATATAAATATATGGGATCTAGAAGAAGAGAATTTGAAAAACCAGTAAAGTTCCAAAACTACAAAAATGATGGTGCAATATTAAACTTGGCAGCACATGACCCTATAGATTGGCCAAACATAATAAGTGTATGGAAAGGTTTAATAGTTCAGAAATATATACAGAATCAGCATAATATTGGAAATAGGGTAGAAGATATGATAACATATTTAGAAACCTTTTTAGGAGAATCTGTAAAAGTTTTATGGGAACAATGGGTAGAAGCATATCCTAATAGTTATGAAGAGTTAAAAAGAGCTGGAAGTAATCCCTATAATTTTGTTAATATCATATCAAATATAGTTATAGCAGAAGATCCAGAATTAGGTTTTACCACGTTGCAAAATGAAAGGTTAAGGGAAATAGAAAAGCTGACTTTAACAAGTTGGAAAGGTATAAAAGAATTTTCACAACATTATTTATACAATGCTACAACTGCTAAACAAGGGTATAATAAAGGAATAGTGGAAAGATATTTTAACAAATTACCAGATCCTTTGGGATCAATAATATTTGAAGAATACAAGAAAGAAACAGAAGGTGTTGTTATTAATATATCTCAAGCTATAACTTTTGTGTTTAAACACCTAAGAAAAATTTGTACAAGCATACAAGCTCAAAGATCAATGAAACATTCAGATTATAATTTTTGTAATAAGATAGTCCAAATACCTTTAACATATGGAGAAGAGAGGTCAAGAGGAAGGAAATACAAATCCTCAAGAAAACCATATAATCAAAATCTTAGAACAAAGAAACGCTATTTTCTAAGAAGATCTGATAATAAAGCCCCTTTCTTACATAAAAGAAATGTAAGAAGATATAATCCTACGAAAACATATGATAGTACATGCAGATGTTTTATATGTAATTCTCCAGATCACTTAAGCAAAACATGTCCTAATAAAGATCAAAAAAGATATTCTAGCAAATATGAAGAACAAGAAAGAGTTCTGATTGTAGATAGTGTAAATGAGAATATTTTGGTCTGTGATGACGAACTCAATGATGATGAATCAATATATTCAATCATAGAGACAGAAGAAATAGAAAATGGAGATATAGATTATAGCTCAAGTGAAGATGAATTAGATTTAGTAGAAGAATTAGCAGGATTAAAAATTGAAATGATGGAGCAAACAGATAATACCATTAAGAATATCAAGGATATTGGTTGTACTAATACAGTTTTTTATTCTGCAGGTATGGAAGCAAAGAAAGGAACAATGAAACCTGATTCCTATAAGAATATAAATGAAGAAAAATCAATAGTCCTGAAGAACAATTTAATATCAGAAGAAAGCAAGAGAAATAAATTTATGGAAAAAATTTCCAAAAATAATATCAATATTCCATATGAATTTCTCATACCAAGATTAAGCTTCAAGACAGATCAGATGTTGTCTTGTTTCAACAAAGACATCAAAGATCTAATATGGAAGAAATATGCAGAAAGACAGAATAAGATTTTTCTAATGCTCCAAGAATATTTCAAAAATATATATATTGGAGAAGAAAAGATCAAAGGCATAGCAATTGAAGCTCATACATTTCCAATAATTCATTTTGATGGTAGGATGATAATTCAGCCTTATCATCAATATCTTATATTCAAGGCAAATATAGATCTGAAATATTTCAGAAATATCAAGAATATATCATTACAAACCATTATAGATCATGGGCTAATCCATGCTATATATGGTACAATAGAAGATATCCTCAATTCAGAGCTTGGACAAGCTATCAAAGAAGCTTGCAAAAGATTTGTTTATACCAGAGGAAAATATAAGATCATATTCTGTTCCAATCCTCCAAAATTTACACAGCCAATAAGACCAGCTTCTCATGATATCTTCATTACCAAAGGATATTATGCATTCCCTAATATGTGGTACTCAAAGCTCTCCAATTCCTATGAAGAATTATTCGCTAGAAATACCAATCATGATAACTGGAGAATATTCACAGAAGCCAAAGAGCTCGAAGGAAATATCAAAGCAGATCCGAGTTATAGAATGATATATCAAAATAAAATAACAAGAATATTCCTCCAAATGCAAAAAAGTAATTTTGGTGCATTAACAAAAAATGTAGGCAGACTTATAAAACCAGAATTGGGAAAAGAATTACAGTTAAGAAAAGAATATAGAGAATTATTATCATGGTATGAAATATGGGAGCCTGAGCAAGTAGATAGCATAGAAAGTGCACCATGGATTGAAGAAGAAAATGTCTGGCAATAAGGTCAGAATAAAATAGCCCAAAAATATAAGCCCAAAAGATAATATATGTTGAAGATAATAGCTATATATATGTTAATATGCGATATCAACAATTTGGGCATGGGAAGACATATACATAAATTCATATAATATACCTTAATTGATATGGAATATCAATCATTCGGGCGTGGAAGACGGTATCCAGATTTTTCCAAAGACACTCAAGCGCGCCGAGAATTGCGAAGCAGAAGACAAAGCAAGGACGAATAATTCTACAGCAAAAAGAAGACGCAGGACGAATATTGTACTGTGCTCAGTACAATAATTGAAGAATAAAAGGACGAAATACTGTGCCAGGTACAATTATTGAAGAATAAAAGGACGTGCTACTGTGGCAACAGTGAAAGCACACAGGAGGCGTGAATTATTGAAGCCATCCTTATCGACGAAGCAAAGGCCCTGCTCGGCTATAAAACGGAGCACCGGGCATCGGCTGAAGACATCCGCCAATACATCGACAATCCGAAGACCATCCATCCATAAGAGAAAATCCATTGCCATCGCCACCCACCATCAACATCAACACCCACACCCACTCATCCACCATCACCGCACACACCACCCACCTTGTAATGGTAGTAGTATTAGCATAAGGAATAAAGCCGCGGAGCATCCAGGCATCGTTTGTAAGGTAATCTAAGTTTGTGCTAAGTGCTTGGGGTTTCCCGAAAGGGAAAGCCGTATGTAAGCTGTGTTTGTGGAAATGAAGTAGTTTTCCTTTGAAAATCCCTGCTGTCATTCTAGTCCGCGTATATGGGGAGAGTTTATGTGCTAGGGACCCTATAGGAGAAACCTCTGCGTTTGATGCTCTCGTTTAGCCCGGAGTTGTGGCGTCTGGAGAGCCGTGTCCGCGGAGAAGTGTTCCCTTCGGGTGGAACTGCCTGGGGAGACGACATAACCTTGCCTCGTATGCATAGACTGGGGATAGTTTGGGAAAGATTAGCTACTTCTGAAGCAAACCTGCTCATCGTACGGTGAGTACCGAGTAGGACTAAGCAAGCATAGGAGCACAACCCGGCCGAATATTTTTGGTCTCGCCAGCCTGCCAAAGATCCTGTGAAACATAATACCGCCGAAGATTTAATACCCGCTTAATATAATCGCGAAAGCGACGTTCGTATCTCATCCCGAAGAGTGAGCCAAGTGGGAATAGTATTTTTTCCACCATATATTGCATGCAAAGATAGTGGAGGAAGTGCTCCCTGAGTGCTCATCCACTTTTGATATTGCTGAATTTGAATAGTAGCAGAGCGAATTTGAATAGTAAAAAGAATTTGAATAGTAACAGAGTATTTTGAATAGTTCCAGTTCGCGTTCGTATATTTTGTTGCTCTGTGTTTCGGAATTTCGCAGCCTCTTGGGAGGGGGTCGCGGCGGCGAACGGCGGACGGATGCGAGGCTGCGAAATTCCGAAACACAGAGCAACAAAATATACGAACGCGAACTTGAACTATTCAAATTCGCTCTGGTGGGAGGGGGGTCGCGGCGGCGAACGGCGGACGGATGCGAGGCTGCGAAATTCCGAAACACAGAGCAACAAAATATACGAACGCGAACTGGAACTATTCAAATTCGCTCTGGTACTATTCAAATTCTTTTTACTATTCAAATTCGCTCTGCTACTATTCAAATTCGCTCTGCTACTATTCAAATTCCGCAATATGGAAGTTGGATGAGCACTCAGGGAGCACTTCCACTCTTGCATGCAATGGTGGGGGATTACTATTCCCACTACTCCAATTCTTCAGGTTGAATTCAAACGTCGCTTTCAAGATTATATTAAGCGCATGCAACGGTGGAAAATCACTATTCCCACTTGGCTCACTCTTCAGGATGAGATACGAACGTCGCTTTCGCGATTATATTAAGCGGGTATTAAATCTTCGGCGGTATTATATTTCACAGGATCTTTGGCAGGCTGGCGAGACCAAAAATATTCGGCCGGGTTGTGCTCCTATGCTTGCTTAGTCCTACTCGGTACTCACCGTACGATGAGCAGGTTTGCTTCAGAAGTAGCTAATCTTTCCCAAACTATCCCCAGTCTATGCATACGAGGCAAGGTTATGTCGTCTCCCCAGGCAGTTCCACCCGAAGGGAACACTTCTCCGCGGACACGGCTCTCCAGACGCCACAACTCCGGGCTAAACGAGAGCATCAAACGCAGAGGTTTCTCCTATAGGGTCCCTAGCACATAAACTCTCCCCATATACGCGGACTAGAATGACAGCAGGGATTTTCAAAGGAAAACTACTTCATTTCCACAAACACAGCTTACATACGGCTTTCCCTTTCGGGAAACCCCAAGCACTTAGCACAAACTTAGATTACCTTACAAACGATGCCTGGATGCTCCACGGCTTTATTCCTTATGCTAATACTACTACCATTACAAGGTGGGTGGTGTGTGCGGTGATGGTGGATGAGTGGGTGTGGGTGTTGATGTTGATGGTGGCTGGCGGTATTATATTTCACAGGATCTTTGGCAGGCTGGCGAGACCAAAAATATTCGGCCGGGTTGTGCTCCTATGCTTGCTTAGTCCTACTCGGTACTCACCGTACGATGAGCAGGTTTGCTTCAGAAGTAGCTAATCTTTCCCAAACTATCCCCAGTCTATGCATACGAGGCAAGGTTATGTCGTCTCCCCAGGCAGTTCCACCCGAAGGGAACACTTCTCCGCGGACACGGCTCTCCAGACGCCACAACTCCGGGCTAAACGAGAGCATCAAACGCAGAGGTTTCTCCTATAGGGTCCCTAGCACATAAACTCTCCCCATATACGCGGACTAGAATGACAGCAGGGATTTTCAAAGGAAAACTACTTCATTTCCACAAACACAGCTTACATACGGCTTTCCCTTTCGGGAAACCCCAAGCACTTAGCACAAACTTAGATTACCTTACAAACGATGCCTGGATGCTCCACGGCTTTATTCCTTATGCTAATACTACTACCATTACAAGGTGGGTGGTGTGTGCGGTGATGGTGGATGAGTGGGTGTGGGTGTTGATGTTGATGGTGGGTGGCGATGGCAATGGATTTTCTCTTATGGATGGATGGTCTTCGGATTGTCGATGTATTGGCGGATGTCTTCAGCCGATGCCCGGTGCTCCGTTTTATAGCCGAGCAGGGCCTTTGCTTCGTCGATAAGGATGGCTTCAATAATTCACGCCTCCTGTGTGCTTTCACTGTTGCCACAGTAGCACGTCCTTTTATTCTTCAATAATTGTACCTGGCACAGTATTTCGTCCTTTTATTCTTCAATTATTGTACTGAGCACAGTACAATATTCGTCCTGCGTCTTCTTTTTGCTGTAGAATTATTCGTCCTTGCTTTGTCTTCTGCTTCGCAATTCTCGGCGCGCTTGAGTGTCTTTGGAAAAATCTGGATACCGTCTTCCACGCCCGAATGATTGATATTCTATATCAATTAAGGTATATTATATGAATTTATGTATATGTCTTCCCATGCCCAAATTGTTGATATCGCATATTAACATATATATAGCTATTATCTTCAACATATATTATCTTTTGGGCTTATATTTTTGGGCTATTTTATTCTGACCTTATTGCCAGACATTTTCTTCTTCAATCCATGGTGCACTTTCTATGCTATCTACTTGCTCAGGCTCCCATATTTCATACCATGATAATAATTCTCTATATTCTTTTCTTAACTGTAATTCCTTTCCCAATTCTGGTTTTATAAGTCTGCCTACATTTTTTGTTAATGCACCAAAATTACTTTTTTGCATTTGGAGGAATATTCTTGTTATTTTATTTTGATATATCATTCTATAACTCGGATCTGCTTTGATATTTCCTTCGAGCTCTTTGGCTTCTGTGAATATTCTCCAGTTATCATGATTGGTATTTCTAGCGAATAATTCTTCATAGGAATTGGAGAGCTTTGAGTACCACATATTAGGGAATGCATAATATCCTTTGGTAATGAAGATATCATGAGAAGCTGGTCTTATTGGCTGTGTAAATTTTGGAGGATTGGAACAGAATATGATCTTATATTTTCCTCTGGTATAAACAAATCTTTTGCAAGCTTCTTTGATAGCTTGTCCAAGCTCTGAATTGAGGATATCTTCTATTGTACCATATATAGCATGGATTAGCCCATGATCTATAATGGTTTGTAATGATATATTCTTGATATTTCTGAAATATTTCAGATCTATATTTGCCTTGAATATAAGATATTGATGATAAGGCTGAATTATCATCCTACCATCAAAATGAATTATTGGAAATGTATGAGCTTCAATTGCTATGCCTTTGATCTTTTCTTCTCCAATATATATATTTTTGAAATATTCTTGGAGCATTAGAAAAATCTTATTCTGTCTTTCTGCATATTTCTTCCATATTAGATCTTTGATGTCTTTGTTGAAACAAGACAACATCTGATCTGTCTTGAAGCTTAATCTTGGTATGAGAAATTCATATGGAATATTGATATTATTTTTGGAAATTTTTTCCATAAATTTATTTCTCTTGCTTTCTTCTGATATTAAATTGTTCTTCAGGACTATTGATTTTTCTTCATTTATATTCTTATAGGAATCAGGTTTCATTGTTCCTTTCTTTGCTTCCATACCTGCAGAATAAAAAACTGTATTAGTACAACCAATATCCTTGATATTCTTAATGGTATTATCTGTTTGCTCCATCATTTCAATTTTTAATCCTGCTAATTCTTCTACTAAATCTAATTCATCTTCACTTGAGCTATAATCTATATCTCCATTTTCTATTTCTTCTGTCTCTATGATTGAATATATTGATTCATCATCATTGAGTTCGTCATCACAGACCAAAATATTCTCATTTACACTATCTACAATCAGAACTCTTTCTTGTTCTTCATATTTGCTAGAATATCTTTTTTGATCTTTATTAGGACATGTTTTGCTTAAGTGATCTGGAGAATTACATATAAAACATCTGCATGTACTATCATATGTTTTCGTAGGATTATATCTTCTTACATTTCTTTTATGTAAGAAAGGGGCTTTATTATCAGATCTTCTTAGAAAATAGCGTTTCTTTGTTCTAAGATTTTGATTATATGGTTTTCTTGAGGATTTGTATTTCCTTCCTCTTGACCTCTCTTCTCCATATGTTAAAGGTATTTGGACTATCTTATTACAAAAATTATAATCTGAATGTTTCATTGATCTTTGAGCTTGTATGCTTGTACAAATTTTTCTTAGGTGTTTAAACACAAAAGTTATAGCTTGAGATATATTAATAACAACACCTTCTGTTTCTTTCTTGTATTCTTCAAATATTATTGATCCCAAAGGATCTGGTAATTTGTTAAAATATCTTTCCACTATTCCTTTATTATACCCTTGTTTAGCAGTTGTAGCATTGTATAAATAATGTTGTGAAAATTCTTTTATACCTTTCCAACTTGTTAAAGTCAGCTTTTCTATTTCCCTTAACCTTTCATTTTGCAACGTGGTAAAACCTAATTCTGGATCTTCTGCTATAACTATATTTGATATGATATTAACAAAATTATAGGGATTACTTCCAGCTCTTTTTAACTCTTCATAACTATTAGGATATGCTTCTACCCATTGTTCCCATAAAACTTTTACAGATTCTCCTAAAAAGGTTTCTAAATATGTTATCATATCTTCTACCCTATTTCCAATATTATGCTGATTCTGTATATATTTCTGAACTATTAAACCTTTCCATACACTTATTATGTTTGGCCAATCTATAGGGTCATGTGCTGCCAAGTTTAATATTGCACCATCATTTTTGTAGTTTTGGAACTTTACTGGTTTTTCAAATTCTCTTCTTCTAGATCCCATATATTTATATCTTCCTGGTATATAGTTATAAGAGGTATCTTCTTTTTCAGGTGGCCAAGTTCCTGAAGCTCTAGAAGGTCTTTCTCTTTCTCCCTCATTTTTTACAGAACTGTCACCATATTCTCTTTTTCTTTTTGAATTACTCATTCCTATTTCCATAGCTTCCATCATATTGTCTAAATTAATCTGCTCATCTTCTCCTAATGAATATATAAATTCTTTATATTCTTTTGCATTATCAGTTTCTTTATATATTTCATTAATCTCTTTATCTTTTCTTTCTTCATCTAAATTAACCTCTTCTTCCTTCGCATTATTTTCTTTATTTGGTTCCTCTTGAATTTCTTCATAGCTTTCAAGCAACAACTTATTGTTCATATTCCACTGCTCTTCTTCACTTATGTTATTATGTCTACTTGGACTATTTTCTTGACTACTTGCAACTTTTTCTCTTGTTATTGAACTTATTGGTTTTATGACATCTCTCTTTATTTCTATATTGGTTACAACCTTCTTTTCTTCTGAATTCTTAATGTTCAACTCTTTTTCTCTTTTTAACTTCTTTAGCCTTTGTATTTCTCTGAGAAAATAAACTTCCTTTTCTCTTATTTTACCCCATTCACATATCATAGAGCTATTATATTCATCTGATGCCTTTTTTAATTTTATTTCATAATGCTTAATTTCATTGTCTATATCTACTATTTCCATAAATTCACACACACTATGCCTTCTATCTTCTTCTATATTTGATTCTGAACTTGTTGCTTCTAAATCATCTAAAGCCCTTTCTTTATAATTCATAAATCTTATACTAGTGTTGCCTTTCTTATTTTGGTAACTGATATAATCTTCAGGTTGTTTTAAAATCTTAGGTTGTATCAATTCGCTTATATTCCATTCTTCTCCTGCTCTTTCTTCAGAACTAATCTTGAGAGGACTCATAAATTTAATTCCCTTAGACTGCATACTTTCTATAACATTGTTCACATTTACCTTATATTTAGTACCACTTCTATTAGTTAATCTTCCAATAAATTCTAAGCTTACAAGTAAATTTGTTCCCTTAAAATTTTCATAACCCTTGGTCTGAAACCCAAATGCCATTTTTTCTATGAACTCTTTAATTGGCATCATTAAATCTGGTGCTATATAGGTTATTAGCATATTTTCATTCATATCACCTTCTAAAAATCCCATTGCGGCTTTGTTTACTGTATCCCATCTTTTATCTAACAAAGTTATTAAGACCTTAGTTCCTAACTTCTTTCTTGTCATCCCTTTAATTCCTATGATATACATTCCTTGGTGTATATATTTATATCCTGAATATTTTAGACTATTTTCAAATTGCTTACTTACTACTCTTAATTCTACTGGCTGAGTTAAGACACTTAACTCCACCTCTCTTGATATTCTATATAACCCATTTTTATTTTCGAACCAACCCATTTGGTAAATTTGTTGAGGCCTTATTTTTCTGAGAGAGTCTCTTTGATATTTTTCTAAATCTCTTTCTACGTCTATTACTTCTTCAAGATTATCTATATTATCATATTTGCACTTTAACTTATCCATTAAAGTTAAAGGTTTTACATCTCTATTTACTAATTGGAGCTCTCTGTCTCTTCTGATGAGATTTTGAGGTACTTCCATTTTCCTGAATTTATCTCTCTGGTGGATGAAACTATTCCTGATGAGAGCAGCACTAACTCTTTGCCACTTTCTTCAATTTTTATTTGGTTCAGATTTTGAGCTACGCTTTTTACTTCTTTGACTAACTCCTTGATTTCTTTTAAATCTTCGGTACACTCTTCTGTTTTCTTGGATTCAGTAGTATTATGCGGGACTTCTATTCTTTTGTACAATAAAGATAAATCTTTTTTAATGTAATCACTATTTTGACTTATCCTTCCTTGTTCTGTCTTATTATAACTCAGCTCTTGCAGGGCTAAGTCAAACTTATTGCTTATGATCGAATATTGTTCTTCTAACTTTTTATGCTCTTTATATAAATTTTCAAATTTTACTTCTAATTCGTCTTGTCTTTTACCCCACGCTATATAAAAATTATGTATTAAATCTACTACTAAATTTAACTGTCCTTGTGAAGTATGCCAAATATGTTCTTCAAAATGATTGATTCTGCACCTTATGTTAATATTTTCTTTAGTATTGACAGTCTTGCCTGTATTGATTTCTAAGTTCAAATACTTGAGTTTTTCAATGATGACTGATGATAACTTCAGACTTCTAGCTTTAGGATATATGACTTCCACAAAATATAACAAACTTTCTAAATATAACTAAAATTTAGAAACTTGCACGAAATAACTGAATAGCTAAGATATTAAACAGGCACTTAAGATATTAAACTTGATAACTGACAACTTAAAATATAAAACAAATATAAATATTAACTTAAAAATATAAACCAGATATAATTAACAGCTTAAAAATATAAACCAGGCTCTGATACCAGTGTCTTGGGAGGGGGTCGCGGCGGCGAACGGCGGACGGATGCGAGGCTGCGAAATTCCGAAACACAGAGCAACAAAATATACGAACGCGAACTGGAACTATTCAAATTCGCTCTGGTACTATTCAAATTCTTTTTACTATTCAAATTCGCTCTGCTACTATTCAAATTCGCTCTGCTACTATTCAAATTCCGCAATATGGAAGTTGGATGAGCACTCAGGGAGCACTTCCACTCTTGCATGCAATGGTGGGGGATTACTATTCCCACTACTCCAATTCTTCAGGTTGAATTCAAACGTCGCTTTCAAGATTATATTAAGCGCATGCAACGGTGGAAAATCACTATTCCCACTTGGCTCACTCTTCAGGATGAGATACGAACGTCGCTTTCGCGATTATATTAAGCGGGTATTAAATCTTCGGCGGTATTATATTTCACAGGATCTTTGGCAGGCTGGCGAGACCAAAAATATTCGGCCGGGTTGTGCTCCTATGCTTGTCTTGGGAGGGGGGTCGCGGCGGCGAACGGCGGACGGATGCGAGGCTGCGAAATTCCGAAACACAGAGCAACAAAATATACGAACGCGAACTGGAACTATTCAAATTCGCTCTGGTACTATTCAAATTCTTTTTACTATTCAAATTCGCTCTGCTACTATTCAAATTCGCTCTGCTACTATTCAAATTCCGCAATATGGAAGTTGGATGAGCACTCAGGGAGCACTTCCACTCTTGCATGCAATGGTGGGGGATTACTATTCCCACTACTCCAATTCTTCAGGTTGAATTCAAACGTCGCTTTCAAGATTATATTAAGCGCATGCAACGGTGGAAAATCACTATTCCCACTTGGCTCACTCTTCAGGATGAGATACGAACGTCGCTTTCGCGACGCTTGAGTGTCTTTGGAAAAATCTGGATACCGTCTTCCACGCCCGAATGATTGATATTCCATATCAATTAAGGTATATTATATGAATTTATGTATATATCTTCCCATGCCCAAATTGTTGATATCGCATATTAACATATATATAGCTATTATCTTCAACATATATTATCTTTTGGGCTTATATTTTTGGGCTATTTTATTCTGACCTTATTGCCAGACATTTTCTTCTTCAATCCATGGTGCACTTTCTATGCTATCTACTTGCTCAGGCTCCCATATTTCATACCATGATAATAATTCTCTATATTCTTTTCTTAACTGTAATTCCTTTCCCAATTCTGGTTTTATAAGTCTGCCTACATTTTTTGTTAATGCACCAAAATTACTTTTTTGCATTTGGAGGAATATTCTTGTTATTTTATTTTGATATATCATTCTATAACTCGGATCTGCTTTGATATTTCCTTCGAGCTCTTTGGCTTCTGTGAATATTCTCCAGTTATCATGATTGGTATTTCTAGCGAATAATTCTTCATAGGAATTGGAGAGCTTTGAGTACCACATATTAGGGAATGCATAATATCCTTTGGTAATGAAGATATCATGAGAAGCTGGTCTTATTGGCTGTGTAAAATTTTGGAGGATTGGAACAGAATATGATCTTATATTTTCCTCTGGTATAAACAAATCTTTTGCAAGCTTCTTTGATAGCTTGTCCAAGCTCTGAATTGAGGATATCTTCTATTGTACCATATATAGCATGGATTAGCCCATGATCTATAATGGTTTGTAATGATATATTCTTGATATTTCTGAAATATTTCAGATCTATATTTGCCTTGAATATAAGATATTGATGATAAGGCTGAATTATCATCCTACCATCAAAATGAATTATTGGAAATGTATGAGCTTCAATTGCTATGCCTTTGATCTTTTCTTCTCCAATATATATATTTTTGAAATATTCTTGGAGCATTAGAAAAATCTTATTCTGTCTTTCTGCATATTTCTTCCATATTAGATCTTTGATGTCTTTGTTGAAACAAGACAACATCTGATCTGTCTTGAAGCTTAATCTTGGTATGAGAAATTCATATGGAATATTGATATTATTTTTGGAAATTTTTTCCATAAATTTATTTCTCTTGCTTTCTTCTGATATTAAATTGTTCTTCAGGACTATTGATTTTTCTTCATTTATATTCTTATAGGAATCAGGTTTCATTGTTCCTTTCTTTGCTTCCATACCTGCAGAATAAAAAACTGTATTAGTACAACCAATATCCTTGATATTCTTAATGGTATTATCTGTTTGCTCCATCATTTCAATTTTTAATCCTGCTAATTCTTCTACTAAATCTAATTCATCTTCACTTGAGCTATAATCTATATCTCCATTTTCTATTTCTTCTGTCTCTATGATTGAATATATTGATTCATCATCATTGAGTTCGTCATCACAGACCAAAATATTCTCATTTACACTATCTACAATCAGAACTCTTTCTTGTTCTTCATATTTGCTAGAATATCTTTTTTGATCTTTATTAGGACATGTTTTGCTTAAGTGATCTGGAGAATTACATATAAAACATCTGCATGTACTATCATATGTTTTCGTAGGATTATATCTTCTTACATTTCTTTTATGTAAGAAAGGGGCTTTATTATCAGATCTTCTTAGAAAATAGCGTTTCTTTGTTCTAAGATTTTGATTATATGGTTTTCTTGAGGATTTGTATTTCCTTCCTCTTGACCTCTCTTCTCCATATGTTAAAGGTATTTGGACTATCTTATTACAAAAATTATAATCTGAATGTTTCATTGATCTTTGAGCTTGTATGCTTGTACAAATTTTTCTTAGGTGTTTAAACACAAAAGTTATAGCTTGAGATATATTAATAACAACACCTTCTGTTTCTTTCTTGTATTCTTCAAATATTATTGATCCCAAAGGATCTGGTAATTTGTTAAAATATCTTTCCACTATTCCTTTATTATACCCTTGTTTAGCAGTTGTAGCATTGTATAAATAATGTTGTGAAAATTCTTTTATACCTTTCCAACTTGTTAAAGTCAGCTTTTCTATTTCCCTTAACCTTTCATTTTGCAACGTGGTAAAACCTAATTCTGGATCTTCTGCTATAACTATATTTGATATGATATTAACAAAATTATAGGGATTACTTCCAGCTCTTTTTAACTCTTCATAACTATTAGGATATGCTTCTACCCATTGTTCCCATAAAACTTTTACAGATTCTCCTAAAAAGGTTTCTAAATATGTTATCATATCTTCTACCCTATTTCCAATATTATGCTGATTCTGTATATATTTCTGAACTATTAAACCTTTCCATACACTTATTATGTTTGGCCAATCTATAGGGTCATGTGCTGCCAAGTTTAATATTGCACCATCATTTTTGTAGTTTTGGAACTTTACTGGTTTTTCAAATTCTCTTCTTCTAGATCCCATATATTTATATCTTCCTGGTATATAGTTATAAGAGGTATCTTCTTTTTCAGGTGGCCAAGTTCCTGAAGCTCTAGAAGGTCTTTCTCTTTCTCCCTCATTTTTTACAGAACTGTCACCATATTCTCTTTTTCTTTTTGAATTACTCATTCCTATTTCCATAGCTTCCATCATATTGTCTAAATTAATCTGCTCATCTTCTCCTAATGAATATATAAATTCTTTATATTCTTTTGCATTATCAGTTTCTTTATATATTTCATTAATCTCTTTATCTTTTCTTTCTTCATCTAAATTAACCTCTTCTTCCTTCGCATTATTTTCTTTATTTGGTTCCTCTTGAATTTCTTCATAGCTTTCAAGCAACAACTTATTGTTCATATTCCACTGCTCTTCTTCACTTATGTTATTATGTCTACTTGGACTATTTTCTTGACTACTTGCAACTTTTTCTCTTGTTATTGAACTTATTGGTTTTATGACATCTCTCTTTATTTCTATATTGGTTACAACCTTCTTTTCTTCTGAATTCTTAATGTTCAACTCTTTTTCTCTTTTTAACTTCTTTAGCCTTTGTATTTCTCTGAGAAAATAAACTTCCTTTTCTCTTATTTTACCCCATTCACATATCATAGAGCTATTATATTCATCTGATGCCTTTTTTAATTTTATTTCATAATGCTTAATTTCATTGTCTATATCTACTATTTCCATAAATTCACACACACTATGCCTTCTATCTTCTTCTATATTTGATTCTGAACTTGTTGCTTCTAAATCATCTAAAGCCCTTTCTTTATAATTCATAAATCTTATACTAGTGTTGCCTTTCTTATTTTGGTAACTGATATAATCTTCAGGTTGTTTTAAAATCTTAGGTTGTATCAATTCGCTTATATTCCATTCTTCTCCTGCTCTTTCTTCAGAACTAATCTTGAGAGGACTCATAAATTTAATTCCCTTAGACTGCATACTTTCTATAACATTGTTCACATTTACCTTATATTTAGTACCACTTCTATTAGTTAATCTTCCAATAAATTCTAAGCTTACAAGTAAATTTGTTCCCTTAAAATTTTCATAACCCTTGGTCTGAAACCCAAATGCCATTTTTTCTATGAACTCTTTAATTGGCATCATTAAATCTGGTGCTATATAGGTTATTAGCATATTTTCATTCATATCACCTTCTAAAAATCCCATTGCGGCTTTGTTTACTGTATCCCATCTTTTATCTAACAAAGTTATTAAGACCTTAGTTCCTAACTTCTTTCTTGTCATCCCTTTAATTCCTATGATATACATTCCTTGGTGTATATATTTATATCCTGAATATTTTAGACTATTTTCAAATTGCTTACTTACTACTCTTAATTCTACTGGCTGAGTTAAGACACTTAACTCCACCTCTCTTGATATTCTATATAACCCATTTTTATTTTCGAACCAACCCATTTGGTAAATTTGTTGAGGCCTTATTTTTCTGAGAGAGTCTCTTTGATATTTTTCTAAATCTCTTTCTACGTCTATTACTTCTTCAAGATTATCTATATTATCATATTTGCACTTTAACTTATCCATTAAAGTTAAAGGTTTTACATCTCTATTTACTAATTGGAGCTCTCTGTCTCTTCTGATGAGATTTTGAGGTACTTCCATTTTCCTGAATTTATCTCTCTGGTGGATGAAACTATTCCTGATGAGAGCAGCACTAACTCTTTGCCACTTTCTTCAATTTTTATTTGGTTCAGATTTTGAGCTACGCTTTTTACTTCTTTGACTAACTCCTTGATTTCTTTTAAATCTTCGGTACACTCTTCTGTTTTCTTGGATTCAGTAGTATTATGCGGGACTTCTATTCTTTTGTACAATAAAGATAAATCTTTTTTAATGTAATCACTATTTTGACTTATCCTTCCTTGTTCTGTCTTATTATAACTCAGCTCTTGCAGGGCTAAGTCAAACTTATTGCTTATGATCGAATATTGTTCTTCTAACTTTTTATGCTCTTTATATAAATTTTCAAATTTTACTTCTAATTCGTCTTGTCTTTTACCCCACGCTATATAAAAATTATGTATTAAATCTACTACTAAATTTAACTGTCCTTGTGAAGTATGCCAAATATGTTCTTCAAAATGATTGATTCTGCACCTTATGTTAATATTTTCTTTAGTATTGACAGTCTTGCCTGTATTGATTTCTAAGTTCAAATACTTGAGTTTTTCAATGATGACTGATGATAACTTCAGACTTCTAGCTTTAGGATATATGACTTCCACAAAATATAACAAACTTTCTAAATATAACTAAAATTTAGAAACTTGCACGAAATAACTGAATAGCTAAGATATTAAACAGGCACTTAAGATATTAAACTTGATAACTGACAACTTAAAATATAAAACAAATATAAATATTAACTTAAAAATATAAACCAGATATAATTAACAGCTTAAAAATATAAACCAGGCTCTGATACCAGTGTCTTGGGAGGGGGTCGCGGCGGCGAACGGCGGACGGATGCGAGGCTGCGAAATTCCGAAACACAGAGCAACAAAATATACGAACGCGAACTGGAACTATTCAAATTCGCTCTGGTACTATTCAAATTCTTTTTACTATTCAAATTCGCTCTGCTACTATTCAAATTCGCTCTGCTACTATTCAAATTCCGCAATATGGAAGTTGGATGAGCACTCAGGGAGCACTTCCACTCTTGCATGCAATGGTGGGGGATTACTATTCCCACTACTCCAATTCTTCAGGTTGAATTCAAACGTCGCTTTCAAGATTATATTAAGCGCATGCAACGGTGGAAAATCACTATTCCCACTTGGCTCACTCTTCAGGATGAGATACGAACGTCGCTTTCGCGATTATATTAAGCGGGTATTAAATCTTCGGCGGTATTATATTTCACAGGATCTTTGGCAGGCTGGCGAGACCAAAAATATTCGGCCGGGTTGTGCTCCTATGCTTGCTTAGTCCTACTCGGTACTCACCGTACGATGAGCAGGTTTGCTTCAGAAGTAGCTAATCTTTCCCAAACTATCCCCAGTCTATGCATACGAGGCAAGGTTATGTCGTCTTCCCAGGCAGTTCCACCCGAAGGGAACACTTCTCCGCGGACACGGCTCTCCAGACGCCACAACTCCGGGCTAAACGAGAGCATCAAACGCAGAGGTTTCTCCTATAGGGTCCCTAGCACATAAACTCTCCCCATATACGCGGACTAGAATGACAGCAGGGATTTTCAAAGGAAAACTACTTCATTTCCACAAACACAGCTTACATACGGCTTTCCCTTTCGGGAAACCCCAAGCACTTAGCACAAACTTAGATTACCTTACAAACGATGCCTGGATGCTCCACGGCTTTATTCCTTATGCTAATACTACTACCATTACAAGGTGGGTGGTGTGTGCGGTGATGGTGGATGAGTGGGTGTGGGTGTTGATGTTGATGGTGGGTGGCGATGGCAATGGAATTTCTCTTATGGATGGATGGTCTTCGGATTGTCGATGTATTGGCGGATGTCTTCAGCCGATGCCCGGTGCTCCGTTTTATAGCCGAGCAGGGCCTTTGCTTCGTCGATAAGGATGGCTTCAATAATTCACGCCTCCTGTGTGCTTTCACTGTTGCCACAGTAGCACGTCCTTTTATTCTTCAATAATTGTACCTGGCACAGTATTTCGTCCTTTTATTCTTCAATTATTGTACTGAGCACAGTACAATATTCGTCCTGCGTCTTCTTTTTGCTGTAGAATTATTCGTCCTTGCTTTGTCTTCTGCTTCGCAATTCTCGGCGCGCTTGAGTGTCTTTGGAAAAATCTGGATACCGTCTTTTTTCCTGGCCTGGGAGTGGGAGAGCATGTAGCTGCACCAACTCACTCGACTAGTCGACCCTGCGCACTACCCTTTTACCACTGACAAGGTAGAGCAGTGTCTTGGGAGGGGGTCGCGGCGGCGAACGGCGGACGGATGCGAGGCTGCGAAATTCCGAAACACAGAGCAACAAAATATACGAACGCGAACTGGAACTATTCAAATTCGCTCTGGTACTATTCAAATTCTTTTTACTATTCAAATTCGCTCTGCTACTATTCAAATTCGCTCTGCTACTATTCAAATTCCGCAATATGGAAGTTGGATGAGCACTCAGGGAGCACTTCCACTCTTGCATGCAATGGTGGGGGATTACTATTCCCACTACTCCAATTCTTCAGGTTGAATTCAAACGTCGCTTTCAAGATTATATTAAGCGCATGCAACGGTGGAAAATCACTATTCCCACTTGGCTCACTCTTCAGGATGAGATACGAACGTCGCTTTCGCGATTATATTAAGCGGGTATTAACTCTTCGGCGGTATTATATTTCACAGGATCTTTGGCAGGCTGGCGAGACCAAAAATATTCGGCCGGGTTGTGCTCCTATGCTTGCTTAGTCCTACTCGGTACTCACCGTACGATGAGCAGGTTTGCTTCAGAAGTAGCTAATCTTTCCCAAACTATCCCCAGTCTATGCATACGAGGCAAGGTTATGTCGTCTCCCCAGGCAGTTCCACCCGAAGGGAACACTTCTCCGCGGACACGGCTCTCCAGACGCCACAACTCCGGGCTAAACGAGAGCATCAAACGCAGAGGTTTCTCCTATAGGGTCCCTAGCACATAAACTCTCCCCATATACGCGGACTAGAATGACAGCAGGGATTTTCAAAGGAAAACTACTTCATTTCCACAAACACAGCTTACATACGGCTTTCCCTTTCGGGAAACCCCAAGCACTTAGCACAAACTTAGATTACCTTACAAACGATGCCTGGATGCTCCACGGCTTTATTCCTTATGCTAATACTACTACCATTACAAGGTGGGTGGTGTGTGCGGTGATGGTGGATGAGTGGGTGTGGGTGTTGATGTTGATGGTGGGTGGCGATGGCAATGGATTTTCTCTTATGGATGGATGGTCTTCGGATTGTCGATGTATTGGCGGATGTCTTCAGCCGATGCCCGGTGCTCCGTTTTATAGCCGAGCAGGGCCTTTGCTTCGTCGATAAGGATGGCTTCAATAATTCACGCCTCCTGTGTGCTTTCACTGTTGCCACAGTAGCACGTCCTTTTATTCTTCAATAATTGTACCTGGCACAGTATTTCGTCCTTTTATTCTTCAATTATTGTACTGAGCACAGTACAATATTCGTCCTGCGTCTTCTTTTTGCTGTAGAATTATTCGTCCTTGCTTTGTCTTCTGCTTCGCAATTCTCGGCGCGCTTGAGTGTCTTTGGAAAAATCTGGATACCGTCTTCCACGCCCGAATGATTGATATTCCATATCAATTAAGGTATATTATATGAATTTATGTATATGTCTTCCCACGCCCAAAAGTTGGATGAGCACTCAGGGAGCACTTCCACTCTTGCATGCAATGGTGGGGGATTACTATTCCCACTACTCCAATTCTTCAGGTTGAATTCAAACGTCGCTTTCAAGATTATATTAAGCGCATGCAACGGTGGAAAATCACTATTCCCACTTGGCTCACTCTTCAGGATGAGATACGAACGTCGCTTTCGCGATTATATTAAGCGGGTATTAACTCTTCGGCGGTATTATATTTCACAGGATCTTTGGCAGGCTGGCGAGACCAAAAATATTCGGCCGGGTTGTGCTCCTATGCTTGCTTAGTCCTACTCGGTACTCACCGTACGATGAGCAGGTTTGCTTCAGAAGTAGCTAATCTTTCCCAAACTATCCCCAGTCTATGCATACGAGGCAAGGTTATGTCGTCTCCCCAGGCAGTTCCACCCGAAGGGAACACTTCTCCGCGGACACGGCTCTCCAGACGCCACAACTCCGGGCTAAACGAGAGCATCAAACGCAGAGGTTTCTCCTATAGGGTCCCTAGCACATAAACTCTCCCCATATACGCGGACTAGAATGACAGCAGGGATTTTCAAAGGAAAACTACTTCATTTCCACAAACACAGCTTACATACGGCTTTCCCTTTCGGGAAACCCCAAGCACTTAGCACAAACTTAGATTACCTTACAAACGATGCCTGGATGCTCCACGGCTTTATTCCTTATGCTAATACTACTACCATTACAAGGTGGGTGGTGTGTGCGGTGATGGTGGATGAGTGGGTGGCGATGGCAATGGATTTTCTCTTATGGATGGATGGTCTTCGGATTGTCGATGTATTGGCGGATGTCTTCAGCCGATGCCCGGTGCTCCGTTTTATAGCCGAGCAGGGCCTTTGCTTCGTCGATAAGGATGGCTTCAATAATTCACGCCTCCTGTGTGCTTTCACTGTTGCCACAGTAGCACGTCCTTTTATTCTTCAATAATTGTACCTGGCACAGTATTTCGTCCTTTTATTCTTCAATTATTGTACTGAGCACAGTACAATATTCGTCCTGCGTCTTCTTTTTGCTGTAGAATTATTCGTCCTTGCTTTGTCTTCTGCTTCGCAATTCTCGGCGCGCTTGAGTGTCTTTGGAAAAATCTGGATACCGTCTTCCACGCCCGAATGATTGATATTCCATATCAATTAAGGTATATTATATGAATTTATGTATATGTCTTGCTCTGATACCAGTGTCTTGGGAGGGGGTCGCGGCGGCGAACGGCGGACGGATGCGAGGCTGCGAAATTCCGAAACACAGAGCAACAAAATATACGAACGCGAACTGGAACTATTCAAATTCGCTCTGGTACTATTCAAATTCTTTTTACTATTCAAATTCGCTCTGCTACTATTCAAATTCGCTCTGCTACTATTCAAATTCCGCAATATGGAAGTTGGATGAGCACTCAGGGAGCACTTCCACTCTTGCATGCAATGGTGGGGGATTACTATTCCCACTACTCCAATTCTTCTTGGGAGGGGGTCGCGGCGGCGAACGGCGGACGGATGCGAGGCTGCGAAATTCCGAAACACAGAGCAACAAAATATACGAACGCGAACTGGAACTATTCAAATTCGCTCTGGTACTATTCAAATTCTTTTTACTATTCAAATTCGCTCTGCTACTATTCAAATTCGCTCTGCTACTATTCAAATTCCGCAATATGGAAGTTGGATGAGCACTCAGGGAGCACTTCCACTCTTGCATGCAATGGTGGGGGATTACTATTCCCACTACTCCAATTCTTCAGGTTGAATTCAAACGTCGCTTTCAAGATTATATTAAGCGCATGCAACGGTGGAAAATCACTATTCCCACTTGGCTCACTCTTCAGGATGAGATACGAACGTCGCTTTCGCGATTATATTAAGCGGGTATTAAATCTTCGGCGGTATTATATTTCACAGGATCTTTGGCAGGCTGGCGAGACCAAAAATATTCGGCCGGGTTGTGCTCCTATGCTTGCTTAGTCCTACTCGGTACTCACCGTACGATGAGCAGGTTTGCTTCAGAAGTAGCTAATCTTTCCCAAACTATCCCCAGTCTGTGCATACGAGGCAAGGTTATGTCGTCTCCCCAGGCAGTTCCACCCGAAGGGAACACTTCTCCGCGGACACGGCTCTCCAGACGCCACAACTCCGGGCTAAACGAGAGCATCAAACGCAGAGGTTTCTCCTATAGGGTCCCTAGCACATAAACTCTCCCCATATACGCGGACTAGAATGACAGCAGGGATTTTCAAAGGAAAACTACTTCATTTCCACAAACACAGCTTACATACGGCTTTCCCTTTCGGGAAACCCCAAGCACTTAGCACAAACTTAGATTACCTTACAAACGATGCCTGGATGCTCCACGGCTTTATTCCTTATGCTAATACTACTACCATTACAAGGTGGGTGGTGTGTGCGGTGATGGTGGATGAGTGGGTGTGGGTGTTGATGTTGATGGTGGGTGGCGATGGCAATGGATTTTCTCTTATGGATGGATGGTCTTCGGATTGTCGATGTATTGGCGGATGTCTTCAGCCGATGCCCGGTGCTCCGTTTTATAGCCGAGCAGGGCCTTTGCTTCGTCGATAAGGATGGCTTCAATAATTCACGCCTCCTGTGTGCTTTCACTGTTGCCACAGTAGCACGTCCTTTTATTCTTCAATAATTGTACCTGGCACAGTATTTCGTCCTTTTATTCTTCAATTATTGTACTGAGCACAGTACAATATTCGTCCTGCGTCTTCTTTTTGCTGTAGAATTATTCGTCCTTGCTTTGTCTTCTGCTTCGCAATTCTCGGCGCGCTTGAGTGTCTTTGGAAAAATCTGGATACCGTCTTCCACGCCCGAATGATTGATATTCCATATCAATTAAGGTATATTATATGAATTTATGTATATGTCTTCCCATGCCCAAATTGTTGATATCGCATATCAACATATATATAGCTATTATCTTCAACATATATTATCTTTTGGGCTTATATTTACTATTATATTTTTAGGCTATTTTATTCTGACCTTTGGCCATGTCCTGCAATATCATCATTCTCTTCACTGCCGGAGAATGATATATCCATTTTTGCATCCATATCTCTTTTAAATTCTTCCAATTTATTATATAATTCCCCTTTTAACTCCATCATTATTTCTTCTTTCAGAGTTTTCTTCCATTGAGGGGAAATCATTTCAAATTTTTGTGCTATTTTCATTTCTATATATTGTCCGTCCATAGGATCAACTCCTTTGGTCAGACAGTCTTTATATGTATCTTTCCTTGCCATATCTTTAATCCCGGATGATGTTTCTGGGATTTTGATACCTTTTGCCTTTCTGTATTTTTGAATATATTCTTTTGCTGCTGGCTCCATATAATAATTTGTTCCAAGTATTTTTCTTGCTTGAATCATTGCTTCATCTATATCTCCATATTTTTTCCATGATATTCCTCCATCTAACTTGCCATCTTTCTTTTGAGCCACTACTTCTTCAAATGATATATATAAACCAGGCATTTTTCCTTCAAATATTACATATAAGGACCTTCTTTCAATATATTCATGCTCTTCTGTTGGTGGCATCTTGCTATTTATTGTATGAAAATATTCAGCAAGACTGTTTAATATTGATAGCATGTAACCTTTTTCTTCTCTTTTATGATTATATTGGTACCAGAAATTGTCTAGTATACATTCTTGGACTTCATCTAATATTATATGATCTTTTGGTCTGAACTTATATGAATTTGGTGGGAATATTCTTAACTTATTATTTTCTGACCCAAACGTAAAGGTCTCAATTCCATTGAAGCTAATTCCCTTCTTCATTCCTGCAAGATAGAAGATCGTGAAAATATATCAGGCAAACTATTGTCTTTTCCTTTTATATGCTCAAATATTACTTTATAGCCATTTCCAGTAATAATGTCTTCAAACAAGACCCATCTTCTGGTTGAACTTTTCTTACTATTTATTTGTTTGTAATACCTACATATTGCTTCACAGTCTGTTCTTACCATAAATTCTTTAAAACCGAGATACAATCTAAAAGCATTTATTGCATTAATGATTGCTAATATTTCTCTATCAGTATTATTTACTGCCTTCAACTTATAGCTTCCAGAGGCATATCTACATATCTTTTCTTCAGCTTTTGGAGAATATTTATTGGGTTTTTGTTTTAATATTGCACCCCATCCTAATTTAGATGCATCTGTTTCAATAATGAAATAATAATCATCTAGAGGTAATTCTAAAGGTTTTAGGTCTTTTACCTTTTCTTTTATGGTTCTTACTAACTTTATATCTTCTGAATTAAAATATTTTTGACCATTTTTTCTCAATTTTGCATATAGCGGACCTGCTAACTTTGCTAAATTATCTATATAATTTCTAGCATAATTTACAATTCCAAGAAACTCCTGTAATTTCTTTTTGTCATTCATAACATCAGGAAATTGTAGTATTTTCTTAGCAATATGCTCTTGCAAATATATTTTGCCTTCTCCAATCTCATGACCTAGAAACTTTATTTTTTCCTTGCAAATTTCCATTTTCTTTTTAGATAGAATCAGCCCGTTTTGTTCTACCTTTCTAAAAAATACTTCAAGATGGGCTATATGCTCTTTATAGGTTTTTGAGAAAACTAATAAATCGTCTATATAAACTAATATAAATTCTTGATTCTCATTAAATATGTTTTGCATTTTTCTTTGAAATAAAGCAGGTGCATTTTTTAATCCTAAAGGCATGACAAGCCATTCAAAGTGACCTTGAGGACACGTGAAGGCTGTCCATTCTATAGACTCTTCTGCCATTTTTACTTGCCAAAAACCTGCTTTCAAATCAAATTTTGAAAAGTATTTGCTACCTTGTATCCTATTGATCCATTCTTGTTTATTAGGTATATTGAATGCATCATCTACTGTATTATCATTAAGTCTTTTGTAATTAATAACCATTCTTGATTTTCCTCTTGCTATTTCAGCATGATTTGTTACTATAAAGGCTGCAGACCTATGAGGACTTCTACTTTCTCTTATTGCTCCTAATTTTAGCAGTTCTTCAATATGCATCTTGAATTCTTCTATGTCTTTTGGTGTAGCTTCTATTGGACTTGTTTTTATTATATAATCTGGATTTATTATATTTATCTTGCATAATATAGAATTTTTATCCCAATGCTTCATGGGTATTTCTCCAATTATTTGAATATCTTCTAATCTTTGCACAATCTTTTCTATATCTTTTTTAGACTTTATATCTCTGTACCAATTTGGAGCAAAGGATTGCAAACCAAAACATTCTATACATGAATGTTCTATATAGAAATCTTCTATGTTCCCACTTAAATCTTCAATTTCTAAACCAGCTATACTAGCGTCAATCGTATTACTGTAAGAATTTTCTAAATGATGAGCTCCTCCATGTTTTTTAACTTCTGAAATATAATGAATATTATCTTGATGAGGAATAAATGTAATACCTTGCTCATGTATGATTGTGGTTTGACATGAACGCTGCAAGAATCTTAACCCTATAATCATTTCATCATGTATCATAGATAAGTCTCTTATTGTGATTTCATCAATTATATATTTTGTTCCATTTATTTGTGCTTCAATATTATATGCTAATTGGTTATGAATCTTTTTTATTCCAGACATATCTGTAGAGGTTTCTGCTTTATCTTCATCTATTGTATGGACTATTTCTGGACATCTTATAAAATATTTGTCATGTATTATATTCTTTGTGCATCCTGTATCTACTAAGGCCAATATTTTATAAGTAATATTATTTTTTAACCTTATCTTTATAGGAATCCTTATTCCTAAAATTTCTTTGAATGGTAATTTGACTATATATTTACTACCAAAACTTGTTATGACATCTTTTAATTGTATAAGCTTGTTTTCTTTACTGTCTTTTATCGTAATCAACTGTTCTTTTAATTCAGTATTACTTATAGCCTCATCTGGTTGCTTGTCATTATTTTTATCTTGATCTAACTTATATTTTAATTCTTCTAATTCTACTTCTAATCTATTTATTCTATTTTCTAGAATTCTGACTCTTGTTGATAACATTTTATCTTCAGGTTCTACTTCTGTTTCTGCTTTCCATCTTTGATTGTTAGATTTCAAACATGAAGCACATGCTTGTTTTAAACAACTAGCACAAGTAAATCTATTTTCTTGGCTAGGATAATATATACAAAAGGCACACTTTATGTTAAAGTCTCCTCTTCCTTTAATCCAATCATGTTCACAATCTTCTTGATTCATCATTTCAATTGAGAAAGCATCTATTAACTCTAACTCTTCTTTGCTTAAATTATTAATTTCTTCATAGCTTTCTAGCAACAGTTTATCGTTTATATTCCACTGTTTATTTTTGCCAAATGAATCTATAGCTTCTTTATATATTTCATTAATCTCTTTATCTTTTCTTTCTTCATCTAAATTAACCTCTTCTTCCTTCACATTATTTTCTTTATTTGGTTCCTCTTGTATTTCTTTTCCTAACTCTACTTCTTTTACATAATTTTCTTTATTAAGATTATTCTTACATTCTTCTCTTAACTTATTTTCTACTTCTCCGTGATTTTCTAATAACAACTTATTATTTATATTCCAATGTTCTTCCTCACTTATGCTATTATTGTTATTATGACTTTTGTTTTTATTATTTACAACCTTCTCTATTTCTATAGGACTAATTGATCTTACGACATCTTTCTTTATTTCTATATTGGTTACAACCTTCTTTTCTTCTGAATTCTTAATGTTCAACTCTTTTTCTCTTTTTAACTTCTTTAGCCTTTGTATTTCTCTGAGAAAATAAACTTCCTTTTCTCTTATTTTACCCCATTCACATATCATAGAGCTATTATATTCATCTGATGCCTTTTTTAATTTTATTTCATAATGTTTAATTTCATTGTCTATATCTACTATTTCCATGAATTCACACACACTATGCCTTCTATTCTTTTGAATCATCTTTCGCCTTATATTAATAATTTCTTTGGTACTGATAATCTTACTTGTATTGATTTCTAAGTTCGAATACTTGAGTTTTTCAATGATGACTGCTGATAACTTCAGACTTCTAGTTTTAAGATATATGACTTCCACAAAATATAACAAACTTTCCAAATATAACTGAAATTTAGAAACTTGCACGAAATAACTGAATAGCTAAGATATTAAACAGGCACTTAAGATATTAAACTTGATAACTGACAACTTAAAATATAAAACAAATATAAATATTAACTTAAAAATATAAACCAGATATAATTAACAGCTTAAAAATATAAACCAGGCTCTGATACCAGTGTCTTGGGAGGGGGTCGCGGCGGCGAACGGCGGACGGATGCGAGGCTGCGAAATTCCGAAACACAGAGCAACAAAATATACGAACGCGAACTGGAACTATTCAAATTCGCTCTGGTACTATTCAAATTCTTTTTACTATTCAAATTCGCTCTGCTACTATTCAAATTCGCTCTGCTACTATTCAAATTCCGCAATATGGAAGTTGGATGAGCACTCAGGGAGCACTTCCACTCTTGCATGCAATGGTGGGGGATTACTATTCCCACTACTCCAATTCTTCAGGTTGAATTCAAACGTCGCTTTCAAGATTATATTAAGCGCATGCAACGGTGGAAAATCACTATTCCCACTTGGCTCACTCTTCAGGATGAGATACGAACGTCGCTTTCGCGATTATATTAAGCGGGTATTAACTCTTCGGCGGTATTATATTTCACAGGATCTTTGGCAGGCTGGCGAGACCAAAAATATTCGGCCGGGTTGTGCTCCTATGCTTGCTTAGTCCTACTCGGTACTCACCGTACGATGAGCAGGTTTGCTTCAGAAGTAGCTAATCTTTCCCAAACTATCCCCAGTCTATGCATACGAGGCAAGGTTATGTCGTCTCCCCAGGCAGTTCCACCCGAAGGGAACACTTCTCCGCGGACACGGCTCTCCAGACGCCACAACTCCGGGCTAAACGAGAGCATCAAACGCAGAGGTTTCTCCTATAGGGTCCCTAGCACATAAACTCTCCCCATATACGCGGACTAGAATGACAGCAGGGATTTTCAAAGGAAAACTACTTCATTTCCACAAACACAGCTTACATACGGCTTTCCCTTTCGGGAAACCCCAAGCACTTAGCACAAACTTAGATTACCTTACAAACGATGCCTGGATGCTCCACGGCTTTATTCCTTATGCTAATACTACTACCATTACAAGGTGGGTGGTGTGTGCGGTGATGGTGGATGAGTGGGTGTGGGTGTTGATGTTGATGGTGGGTGGCGATGGCAATGGATTTTCTCTTATGGATGGATGGTCTTCGGATTGTCGATGTATTGGCGGATGTCTTCAGCCGATGCCCGGTGCTCCGTTTTATAGCCGAGCAGGGCCTTTGCTTCGTCGATAAGGATGGCTTCAATAATTCACGCCTCCTGTGTGCTTTCACTGTTGCCACAGTAGCACGTCCTTTTATTCTTCAATAATTGTACCTGGCACAGTATTTCGTCCTTTTATTCTTCAATTATTGTACTGAGCACAGTACAATATTCGTCCTGCGTCTTCTTTTTGCTGTAGAATTATTCGTCCTTGCTTTGTCTTCTGCTTCGCAATTCTCGGCGCGCTTGAGTGTCTTTGGAAAAATCTGGATACCGTCTTCCACGCCCGAATGATTGATATTCCATATCAATTAAGGTATATTATATGAATTTATGTATATGTCTTCCCATGCCCAAATTGTGGCGTCTGGAGAGCCGTGTCCGCGGAGAAGTGTTCCCTTCGGGTGGAACTGCCTGGGGAGACGACATAACCTTGCCTCGTATGCATAGACTGGGGATAGTTTGGGAAAGATTAGCTACTTCTGAAGCAAACCTGCTCATCGTACGGTGAGTACCGAGTAGGACTAAGCAAGCATAGGAGCACAACCCGGCCGAATATTTTTGGTCTCGCCAGCCTGCCAAAGATCCTGTGAAATATAATACCGCCGAAGATTTAATACCCGCTTAATATAATCGCGAAAGCGACGTTCGTATCTCATCCTGAAGAGTGAGCCAAGTGGGAATAGTGATTTTCCACCGTTGCATGCGCTTAATATAATCTTGAAAGCGACGTTTGAATTCAACCTGAAGAATTGGAGTAGTGGGAATAGTAATCCCCCACCATTGCATGCAAGAGTGGAAGTGCTCCCTGAGTGCTCATCCAACTTCCATATTGCGGAATTTGAATAGTAGCAGAGCGAATTTGAATAGTAGCAGAGCGAATTTGAATAGTAAAAAGAATTTGAATAGTACCAGAGCGAATTTGAATAGTTCCAGTTCGCGTTCGTATATTTTGTTGCTCTGTGTTTCGGAATTTCGCAGCCTCGCATCCGTCCGCCGTTCGCCGCCGCGACCCCCTCCCAAGACACTGCTCTTTCACTGTTGCCACAGTAGCACGTCCTTTTATTCTTCAATAATTGTACCTGGCACAGTATTTCGTCCTTTTATTCTTCAATTATTGTACTGAGCACAGTACAATATTCGTCCTGCGTCTTCTTTTTGCTGTAGAATTATTCGTCCTTGCTTTGTCTTCTGCTTCGCAATTCTCGGCGCGCTTGAGTGTCTTTGGAAAAATCTGGATACCGTCTTCCACGCCCGAATGATTGATATTCCATATCTATATATATATATATATATATATATATATATATATATATATATATATATATATATATATATATATATATTCAATGTGGGGTCCACGTGTCAGACGGGTACGCGGGTATGTGGGTGACGGATATTAAATTTCTCTGCCCGCGAATAAATATCCATCGGGTATAAACTCACACCCATATACCCACCGGGTTTGTTACCCGCGGGTAGGCGGATATCATGTTCACTGCCATCTTTACTTGAGGGAGGACAAGAAAATACTCTAAGCTTTCCCCTTGGCCCCCACCCTTGGCCCCTCTTGGCTCTTCGGCCTAAGCTCTCCCCTTGGCCCCCCCTTGGCTCTTCGGCCTGACGGATTTGGCCCGGCCAGGCCGCCAGTAGCCGAGGCGGGGACGCAGCCGAGAGGAGGGAAGGGTGCGCCGTGACGGAAGGGCCGTCCGGGCTGGTCTGAGGAGGATGAGGCGGTGGGTGGCGGATCCGGCCAGGCTAGGCCGCCGCGAGCCTCGGACTTGGCCGGGCGGAGGGAAAGGGAGAGCTTCTCAGGAAAGCATTTATGTGACAATACAAATAAGCGAATAGCGATGTGAAAATAAGCTGGTTTTGATCCGATACTGTTTTTTAGTGCAAATGGGGGCGGTGGAAAAAAAGCGCGGCCCTTGAGTTGGGCCAAAAAAAAATTCTAACTATTATTTTTTCTTCAAAGTGCCTATATATTTCTAAAAAAGAACATAAGATCAAAACCTTTATTATATATACTCCTATATTGTATACAAATAACTATGAAAACATCCAAAAATAATTAATTTATAAATCATAATATAATATATTTTCTAAAATATAAAACTTTCACAACTTTTTTTAAAAAGTAATAAATAACTTTGATGCATGTGGCGCCGCACGTGCATTTTTACTGGTACTAATAGATGATCTAACAACCTATAGTTGATCTGATCATGTAACACGTTTTAACGTGACAACTTCTCTTAGATATTATAACCTGTTTTTTTGGACGCGGCACTCATCTTTATGTTCTACGTGATATTTGATATTTTTTTCCTAAACGCTGCAACGTACGTACTTAGTCCTTTATATCACCTGCCTTGTTACTAGTACGTGTATGTACGCAGCAGTAGAAAAAGTACTGCTAGTTTTAACCCACACGACAACATCTGAAGCACGCATGCATGGCACGAACCTTAACCATACGACATCGTCATTTGTAAAAGTACAACCCATTAAAACAGCAGAAAAGATGGCCAGCACTAACAGATAGTGTAGGATACTTAGCGATTAATATGGAGTCTTGGCAGAACAGATCCATAATTCTAGGACATTTTTTCTTTTCCGATTTTATTAATTATTCTTTCTATCCTAAATTGAATGGTCTTGGGGTCTTACCTCTTAAGAGATAATTTGTATACCATAGCAGACTCCATTGGTAATAATAAGATGGCCACTCTTTCCACGCAGCTAATTGAGCTGGGCTCACCCTCTCAAAACATAGAAAATTTAGAGTTTTTTTGGCATGACTTTTTTTAGCTTTGGTTTTGGCTTATTATGGTTTTAGATGAAGTTCTACCGAACATTTTTCTAACAAACGGCTTTAAGGAGAAACCATAGAGAAGAGAAGCTATTTTTATACGGAAAAGAAGCCAATAAAACATGGTTTCTCCGGTTTCTTTGGTTTATGAGTAAAAGCTATTTCTTAGAAACCCTACCAAAGAGGGCTTAGATGCACGGAAGAAGGGGTCCCAACATTGACAGTTGAGGTGTACGAGAGACTACGGAGTACTTATATATATACGTGCACACACAAAATTTTAGCTAGCTACAATGCAAATGGCCATGGATTGCCTATCAGCTGTGTTTGTGTCTTTGGCGCTAGCAACCTTGGTGCTCAGCTTGGTATTGAGATGGGGCAACGGCGGGCCGTGCGAACCAGCAAGGCTACCTCCCGGATCCAGGGGCCTGCCGCTCATCGGGGAGACGCTCGAGTTCTTCACCCGCTCCGAAACCCTCGAGCTGCTGCCTTTCTTCAAGCGACGGTTGGAGAGGTGGTATACTGCCACTGGTCTCACTCACAATAATCTCAATGGCCGTAAGCAAGCATCATCACCTAATCTTTCGCTTTAATCTCCAACACGTACGTCATGGTCGATGGATCCTTGGCAGATACGGGCCCATCTTCCGGACGAGCCTCGTCGGCAACGACCTGATCGTGTCCCTGGACCCGGAGTTCAGCGCGCGGGTGCTGCAGCAAGAGGAGCGCGCCTTCCAGATAGTACCCGCCGTCCCTCATGCGCGTCTTCGGCACCGACAACATCATCACCGTGCTCGGCCCCCTCCACCGCCACATCAGGGCGCTCGTGCTCCGCCTCTTCGGCCCCGAGAGCCTCCGTCTCGTCCTGCTGCGCGACGTGCAGCGGAGCGCGCGCGCCGAGCTGCTGTCCTGGCTCCAGCGCCCGGACGTCGAGGTCAGGGCGGCCACCTCCAGGGTATATATATCATTTAATTATGCATGCCTGTTTGTCTGTCGATCGTCTTAGTTCTTTGTAAGCTTACATTATCGCACACCTGCTGTGATCTGCAGATGATTTTTGGCGTCACGGCGAAGAAGCTGATCAGCCACGACGACGCGGCCTCGGGAGGGAGCCTGTGGAAGTGCTTCGACGCGTGCACCAGGGGCCTGCTGGCGTTCCCGATCTGCGTTCCCGGCACAGCCTTCTACAGGTGCATGCAGGTAAACTAATTACAACCAGCTTCTAACAGAATAGCATCTACAGCATAAATCAAACTGCCTGCAAACTGCAAAGCCTCTGTTTGGTTGATCGCTGACAAGTTTCAGTTGTGCGTGATCCCCTCTTCTTCATCAGGGACGCAAGAGTGTCATGAAGACGCTGAAGCAGCAGCTCGGTGCGCGCAGGCAGAGCAGGCACGCGGCAGGAGCAGGAGCAGGAGGCGAGGCGGTGGATTTCTTCGATGCCGTGATCGACGAGATGGACAAGCCGGGCTCTGAAATCAACGAGGGCATCGCGCTGGATTTGCTGTGTCTGATGCTCTTTGCTAGCCACGAGACCACGTCCATCGGACTGACCGCGACCCTCAAGTTTCTGACAGACAACCCCAAAGCACTGCAGGAACTGACGGTAAGTAAATTGTTAGCTAGGTCCACAGCACAACAACATACATGGACATCTTTGTCCAGGACAGAGGACACCCAAGTGAAATATATCGTGGTCCCATTGATTTTATTTCGTGCGGTGTTTTCATCAGGAGGAGCATGAGAATGTTCTGAAAAGAAGGGCTGATCCAGACTCTGAAATCACCTGGGAGGAGTACAAGACTATGAAATTCACATCTCATGTACATACACGCTATATATAATTATCGTCGAGATGTTCTCCTTAAATCACACAAAACTGAATTGGTTCTTGGTTATATATATGCATCGAATTTCCTGTGCATTGATCTCCTTTCTACACCAAATATGTAGGTTATTCACGAAGCCCTTAGGCTGGCAAATATCGCTCCCGTAGTGTTTAGAAAAGCAAAGCAGGATGTGCAGATAAACGGTATGCGTCTTTCTTTTTCCACCATTGTGTGCGGTAATTATTCAGATAGTCTTTTTTCATCCATAGTGAGCAAATAGGACATATCATTTTCCACCCAAATTTACATTATTATTGTTGGTGTTAAGATTGTTAATGTCCATAAAAATTGAATCCTAAATCTATTCTATATTTTCTAAAATTAGTTTGGACGTAATCAAAATTGGATACAATCGGATATACAGATACTTTTAACCTTTTTCTATATTAAAGGAAGTGAGGCATAAATTATTTCATCCAATTTTATACTCTTAGTTTTTTATAATGAAATTGTTAAAATGCATAAAAATGAGCACAAAACTCATTCTATATTTATTTGAAAACATCAAATTTGTTCCGACAATTCGGATATCATCGGGTATCCATTTACGCCCCTTTGACTGGGATAAAAAATCCAAAATTTTATCTTCATGCATGTGCATTATTGTAAATATATTATCTAGGGTCATTTTTTGTGTTTAGTATATTCCTGTACTCAATAGATGTAGAGTCATGTTAATCGCTTGTTTTGATGATAAAGCTAAATAGTCATATATCTTCGTGATGAAGACTTAACAAATTGGTAAAAAAATTTGCTAAAATTTCATGGATTTCGGTGGTGGCAGGAAAAATTTTAAATAGAAATTGGAAATCCTACTCTATGTTGATCAATATATGTTGTGCTTACGTTAAAGTTATACATGTAGATTACACCATACCACAAGGATCAAAGATGATGATATGTACATCTACAGCTCACATGAATCCGAAAGTGTATGAGAACCCCTCAACGTTCAATCCATGGAGATGGAAGGTATGTAAAAACATATCAACGAAAAATTTTGGCCTAAGCAGTTTTGGTCGTGTTTAACTGTGTGTTGAGTTGGCAAATATGACTTTCACATGTGTGTGGGCAGGATACTCTTGAACCAGTTGGCGGCTCCAAGGATTTCATGGCCTTTGGAGGTGGTCTGAGGCTTCGTGCGGGTGCTGACTTTGCCAAGCTGCAAATGGCTATCTTCCTCCATTGCTTAGTCACTAAGTACAGGTACCGTATCTCAGAGCACACGTAATGTTTTGTTATGAGAATTCGAGATGTATAGCAAGTTAATGTAATAGCTTTTGAACAGGTGGAAAGTCATTAGTGGAGGTACAATGATGTTTTATCCGGGACTACGATTTCCAAGCGGCTTCCACATCCAGCTTCTTCCAAAAAATTGAAGCATGATTATTAATAGCTATTTTGCTAATATTAATATTTATGACGAAATAAATCCAAGAAAGGAGAAAAAACTAAAAGGAAGTCGATTACGTTGTAGCTGTGTCAAAAGTTTGTCAAAATTCTCTTTTGTATGTGGTTTTCTCCAACAGGAGTATTTGTATCCAAAATAAATACAATGGAGACTCACACGCGCTTTTGCTAATCGTTATTTACTTGTGACAATAAAATATATCTTTATTAACTTGTGAGATACAATGAATACATGACTTAGTAGCCAAATGGGTGTTGTAGCCAACACACACTAACTACTTTATACTACTAGACTCTTATATGCATTTTGCTTCGAAAACTGTTCGGTTATCTTATTTTGAAACTTTACCGGTGAAAATCAAGTCAAATTCAATACTCTCAAGGTTGCCCTAACGATGCAATGCTTCAGCCATGCTAAGCATTACCAGGTTTAGGATGGAGCAATGCTTCAGCCATGCTAACCATCACCAGGTCTAGGATGGAGCAATGCTTGAACCATGCTAACCATCACCAGGTCTACGATCGAGTAGAGCATTTTGGTCCACTTGAGAAGGCCATGACACGTGGAAATCTGTAGTCAACTTCTGTCGCCAGCCCATGCTCCATGCTGTGAGAAGGTTCGGTGGAAATGTATCACATCTTGCCAGCGTGAAAGTTATAGACAGACCTGTTGTGAAACTGATGTAAGTATGCACTTTGTAACAATTCAGCCACCCAGATATGTTCGAAGAGCAGATTAGCAATTAGATGAGAATAGCTCTCATGATTGGTTGTACGTAAAATATCATGCACAAATCTATATATACGTATGAACTATGAAGTAGTCACATGGTTTCCAACGGGCACGAGGCAGAGGTGGAATGTGATCAGATATATCATCTGCAGCTTGATGTTCTCCATATGGTCAATCATGTTATACACTTAGCATACATACAAATGAGTTGTTGACATATTGTTGTAAAATATTAGAAAAATACACTTAAAAAATGAACTCGTATGTATGGGTTAGAGTGGATGCCAGTTAGGTCAAAACAGGCCGTTAAGTTATCCCGATTAGGCTTGAGAATAATGAAATGAGATAAATTACATTTGGTAGAATGACAAGTGACATGTAGTCTTAGAGCATGTTATTTTTGTAATCATAACAAACTTAATAATGTGTCTTGTAGTAGGCTTATCGCTAATACTTATACTCTATTTTGCTAAACCGGAGACCACAGATTTAGGATGATAGATGACGAAGCCCTATGAGGTTCTCGACAAAGCCTCCCACGATTTGCAACAAACCTCCGTCGCCGGTGACTAGACCTGGGCATGGGTTGCCCGACCCGGCATACCCGACCCGACCCACCCGAAAATAGCCCGATCCGACCCGACCCAAAGAGTTTGACGGGCGGGCTTGGGCCAAAATTTTCAACCCGGTCTGTCTGGCGGGTCGGGTCCGGGCCAAAAAATTTGACCCGAAACCCAAAAAAACCCGACAATTTACACGGGCCCGACCCGACCCGACCGGTTGTTGGGTCGGGTGCGGGCTGAATTTTTTGACCCGACCACCGGGTCGGGTCGGGTTTGGGCCGCCACAAAAAACCCCAGTTTTTTTTTGGCCCGACCCGGACCCTACCCGACCCGAGAAATGCCTAGGTCTACCGGTGACTTCAACAAAGCCCAACAAGAACGGAGAAATGTGACGAAGTATATAAGTGTAACTATTCACCGATCATGCAAAGAGCCTAAATCAATTTGAGTCTTCCCTCCCATCCCTTAGACTCTTTATATATCGGAAAAGCATGTTTTGCATCCCCAAATGGTTTAAAATTACAAACAAGACCTCATACGCTATGTGGATTTAATTGGGCCGGGCCCCGTGACTACGCTAAGACCTGTTTGCATCCCTAATTACCTTGCGACTTGCGTCGCTATTATGTGTTTAGTGTCAGGGGCGGGCCCATCGTTATTCATGGGTATTCAGTGAATACCCAAGATTTTGGACAAAAAATTTTATACATATACCAAATATACTACATATGTATATGCAAATAGGAAAAAAATATCGTATTCAGCTTCGAATAGCCATTCAGCTCATCTATTGCTTCTTGGGCCTTTTCCCTCTTACTCTTTGACAGCCCACAACGTACTAGCGGCCCACCTGACCACCCCACCCTGCCTTTCCGTTCTGTTCGCCCCTGACCCCGAGTCCCGGGAGGCCGACTCGCCCTTGCCCTCGCCCTTCCCCCAATGTCGTTTGACTTTTCCCCAATCGCCAAACCCTAGCCCTAGATAGTAGCGGCGGCGGCCGGCGAGAGGAGGCCAACGCATTGGGTCGGCGTCCGGCGAGGGCGCAACACGAGCGGCTACCAGCTAGAAGGAGCAGCAGGCGCTAGCCAGACGCGAGCACGCGGCGGCTCGCGGTGAGAGCCATGACGCCGACGCCCGCCCGCCCGCCCGCCCGCGCCCCGGCTGCCCGGCGCACCGGTGCCGGCTGCCGCAGTGCCGTGAAAGGCCGCAAGAAGCAGGGCGGGCGCAGGCCTGCAGCCGTCCGGCTCTGGCCATTACGGCCAAGCGACCAAACCAGAGGAGGCAGCCGGTTCCGAACTTTCGGTTAGTGAAGTGCATTTGCTAATTTGGATGTTATTTGTATGACTAAATGATTGTGATTTACCGATTTTCATATTGATTGTTGCAGACATGAAAAGAAAAAATGGTCCTACCGTTGATTTGAAGTCTTTTCTGCAATTGGTGATTTATTAAGGTCAATCTGTGAATGCTAGTGGTAGTGGAAAAGCGAGATTAGTGACAAATATAGTACCAATATATGCTATATAATTAGCACTAGGGATATTATACGTGCTAAAATGTAGGGTCTCTAGGCTAGCAGAAATTTTTTTACCCCCTCAAAATTTTGAATACCCAAGATGAAAATCCTGCGACGGCCACTGTTTAGTGTGATAACTATTGTGACACAATTTGAGAAGTTGAACCAGCTGTGTGGAACCTTTTAGCCGGGTGGGCAGGGAGCAGCGGAACTCGTACGCCCGCACAACATAAATCTGCGCGCGGAAAGCGAAAGACCGGTGAAATTGCCCCGGCCCGGCCGGACAGCGCCAGCAACCTCATGCATGTCGGCAGACGGCTGGCATGACGACACGACAGACGACTTGCAAGCGAAGAGCCGGTGGCCGTGGCTGCCCCGACGCAGGGAGCCTGCTGGGAGAACAACAAGCACGTTTGCGTTGCGTGAACCTGACCTGTTTTAATTTTTTCCCCTCTTGCACCGGTGACTCCGTGGCAGAACGAACAATTCCAGAGACTAGTCTCTCAGCCTATCTCTAACAATACTTCTCAAATTCCATTTCCTGTCACTATTTCAACTACCTCCCTCTCTGTTTACAGTACATTATTTATATCAAACAGTGCAAAACAGTATTTTAAAGGACCGTTTTAAGGCTTTCCATTTGAGAGAGCCTCACCACCAGCATCCAGATCCAGCACGTTGGTGGAAAAGAAGAAACTTCCATGGCACTCGATGCTGTCACTTCTGCAGCGGCAGCAGCCGCAAGAGGAGGCAACAGAGGAGCTGACTGCTGACCTGACTGGCCGGCTCTCCGAGAGATCGGCGAGGTGCAGTGCATGCATGAATGCATCATGTCGGGCTTCTGCGAGAAGCAGAGCCCCGATGGACGTACGGGGCAAGCACGGGCCAGGGGGGCAGCACCAGCCCATCACCTTCGCCTGCAATTAGAATAACAGTAAAAGTTCAGAAACAGATTCACACAGTGTGGCACTGGCGACTAGCCGACTGGCACACGGCTGACGGCTCTGATTGCGATGTTTACTTTATTTAAATCAAAGTTATTGGAAAGTAAAGTGTATCTGTACCGTCTACGGTGCGTGATTATTATTATTTTTTGCTCTATGTTTAGTGCGCGCACAACCTTTCTCGGGTCGTTTTCTTCCCGTCACGCACGCTACCTATAGGGCGAAGACGAGGACGAGTGCGTGCATGCACATGCTGGACCTTTTCCCTTTAATTTGGCTGGCGCAGGACCGCTTCTCGCTGCCATTTCTCTTCAGACTAGTACATGCATGGTAATACTAGTCTAGCTCTCCCGGCCCCCCTACTAATTAGCAGGAGACCAAATGCAATACGGCCCGCTAGCTGCCCTCACGTTGTTCACGTCTGGATGATGATATTCACGCTGCTTCGGGGTACAGTAATAATAACCAGTATATATGCAGGTTGACTTCCACTGTCAATACATTTCACCCGTCCCCATCTACGACGGCGCCATATCTCAGATGAGATCCGCCTCCTATGTCCTATCCCGGCCAAAATAAGTGTTCTAAAGGTAAACTATTATACTCTCTGGTTTTCTTTATTTGTGGACGACAAATATTTAAGAACAAAGTTAGTATTCGTGTCAGTACGCACCTCCACATGGGTTTATTTGGAGTCTGTCTATACATTAATCAGTTGTTGAAAAGCTTCCCAATACCTGAATTTTTTGCCATTAGATTTTGAATGGATGACTAGGATTACACTGTAATTATAGTGTACATATTACAGTACATGTACACTGTAGTTACGGTGTAACCCTACTCCCACCCGGCCACCCCCGCCGCCGCCCCCTCCGCTCGCCTGATCCACCGCCGCCGCCCTTTCGCCGGCCTCCGCCGCCGGGGGAGAAGGAGGTGGCGCGTGGGGCCGCACAGCCGGGGTAGGAGGAGGCGGCCACGCGGGGCCGACGGAAGGACGGGGAGGGGGAGGTTGGAGCGCGGGCGCGCCGCCGGGGGAGGAGCAGGCGGCGGGCTGCGTCGCCGGGGAGGAGGGAGGAGCAGGCGGTGGCTACGGCGTCGGGAGAGGAGGAAGCAGCCGAGGAGGTGGGCGCGCGGGGCCGCGCCGCCGCGGAAGGACGGGGAGGGGAGGTCGGAGCGTGGGCGCGCCGCCGGGGGAGGAGCAGGCGGCGGGCTGCGTCGCTGGGGAGGAGGGAGGAGCTGGCAAAGGACATAGCCGCGGGTAGGAGGGAGGAGCAAGCGGAGGAAGCAGCCAATTCCATCACTCGGTTGTCTTTTAGATTTTCTCTTTATTTGATATATACTTCTAAACCATTAGTCCGAGCTATATATGTGTTTCATGTGCAGTGGAATAGATACGGTCATCAGTCATTGGTGGCACACACATCAGGCATGTATACTTTGATCCAATTAATTTTGCTATATATATTATTGATGGCATAGATAGAAAATTAGGAACGAAAACTATGTTATTTTTTTTTAAAAAATGGTGGATGTGGGTAATCTAGGCATATATTTATTAGGGGTTATTTTGGCTTTATAATGGAATATGTGGGAAATTTTTTAAGGAAACAGAAGACATCAAAGTAGTATTATTGTTGATGTTGATAATAGATTCAGTCTACCTAGAGTCAATAGTTGTATGTGAGAGATTTATTTCCAAGTCTTATCATTATTTAATCTAGCACACATCATGCTGATTTATGCACAGACCTCAAAAGGAGCCTCCAATTAATGATGGTTAGATGGGATAATCCAAAGTACCTGGCCCAATATTTTTTAAACACTATCCACGACCGTTATTATAAAAAAATAACCTAGTGTGCACCAATAACTTATTTTAAATTATTTGTCGCTGTGATTAAAAGAATTCAAACATAAATATATATTTCTAAACTATATATCCATTTTTATGACCAATCATCTACTTCTAAATACCCACATGTATATGTATTATGACAGCATTAACCCAAAATAGCGTCGCCTTGAATTGTTCCGTACACGTTTTCGCCTAAGAATCATGTTAGGGATTTCTCTGTCAATTAAGTGGGACCCGAATACTAATCTAAGGACTTGTTTGGATAATCATCGATCGGAAACATGGTATACATATATAAATATACATATATAAATATACATATATAAATATATACATGGTATATACATATATAAATATATACCATGAGCGTGTAAAAAGCACATCAAATAACCTTGTGCATGTAAACTGAATGGGGCAAAGTTGGTCTTGTTACTTGTGGTGGAATCTATACCCATCTAGATTTATGTTATTGACGAGACGTTAGTGGTTGTCTTTTGGAGACGCTCATAAGGTAGCTAGCGCCGGGTGAATATACGTGTGTACGTGTTTATAAGCGTCAGTGTAGCCTGAGTGTGTTTTGTAAAGAATATATAACCGTTGGTGGATCAAAACACGGCTGAAAGGTGAAAACCAACAACGAACGAGCGAGTTTATTTACAAATGTGCCTTGCTACCTGCCCAAGTAAATGAAGAAGTGTGGAAACCTTAGCGCAGTCGGTCGTGGCCACCAACGCCAATGAATGCCGGTCATTGTTTCATGTCGGCACACATGAGTTAGAGGGAAGGACCATTGCAGCAACACACACACAAACACAAAAAAAAAAAAAAAAAAAAGACTTGTACGCTGGCCACCCCCTGGACATGCAGTCTTTGTCGTCTTTTTCATCACCACTATATATCCTTTAATTTTGTGCCCTGGCCCCTGTCCGGATCCCAAAGAACCACAAACAAAAGACGCGCTCGATCGATGGCGCTCGAGACGACTTGGCCGGTTTAACCGTTTACCTCCGTCGTCGTAGTCGTCGTGGATAGGGAACGAACACGAACACCTCCACACACCATTCCTTACCTGCCTGCCGCTCTTACGGCAGCAAGAGCCTGGTGGAGGTGGCAACGCGGAAGCAGGCCGGCAGCCCTGTCGGCGGCCGGCAGAGAGGCAGCCGGCAGCAGGGCAACAACAATTAAGACGCAGGAGTAGTTCAGAAACAGACACCGAGACAACGCGACTACTAGACGACTTGAGTTACTCAATCAATCGTACCCTGGCCGGGCCACACAATTAGAAATCTGATTTCTGATTGCTACTATTCTCATCGATCAGAATCTGATTTCTGATTGCTACAACAAACGACTGCTAGGAGCAGCGCCGACGCGAAAGCGAGAGGCGACCATAAAGGCTCAGCTACTTCCACACGAGGGGTCAGCGGCCGTGCGCACTGGCACCTTCCCTGCGCCCCGGCTGGCCGCAGCCGCCGATCAGCGGCCTCACCGTACCTGCTGTCTATAGCTTCGAATGTTTGGCAGGATCGTTGCGGCTGCATGCCAATCTTTTAATTTATTTCCTCCTTCAGAGACTATATTCTTTGACGTATGTTGATCATGAACGAAACGCGTCGTGGTGGTCAGCGGCAGTCTCTCGTCCTTCCATTGGTGCTTACTGCTTAGGCAGGCAGGCAGGGACCAGGGAGAGACCAAAAGAAGAGTCCGGGAGGCCCGGCGGCCATAAATCTCTCGCGAGGAGTTTTGCATTTGGCACACATGGATCACGGTTGGGTCGTCGCCAAGAACTACACTATTTCTTGACTAAGTATGTTTGCGCTAGCTGATGATATTCCATATATAGGGGGGACTCTACAGCACGTTATTATTGTTTATTTTGTTAACATTTTGTTTTATCACTGAAAATAATTTGAGCATGAAACATGTTAAATAAACATTTTGAATAAAACCTTAAATAAACATTTTGAATAAGACCAAAGATCGAAAATCAACTATGCCATATATTTGCGAACGAAAGTTATGTATGTGTGTATGTGTGTTCGCTCGTCCCTTCCCCCATGGAACAGAAAGCGAAAGTCGTTTGAAACCATCGGATCAGCACAACCATAAACCACCCAATCTTACTATTAGTGATTAGAGACTCCTTTTGGAGCTTTCAAGTTAATCCTCACGAGATGCGTTAAAAAAATAAAATCCTTTTGGAGCCTCCACATGAATCCTCATTAGATGCACTAGAAAAAAGATAAAATCCTAGAAACTCTCACAATAATCAGAAACATCCGACCATCAAATGGCAAATTGTAATATAATAGCCATTAGATCTATTTTATAAGTAATTACCCACATTTGACATTATGAAAATTTTTGACTTCAACTCTCAATGAAAACAAATTTCTTCTCTTTTTTTGGCAGATTTTTTTCCATTTCCAAATTTACCATTAGTTTTTTGTCATATTTTTCTCATTTATAAATTTACCCAACTAAATGATCCCGTAACTTTTTTCCATAAAGATGCTAGAAACCTTTATATGAGATAGATATTTTGTGCCTAATGTTACTATTACTAATTGTAGACTCTTTTGTAGCCTTCTTATTAATCCTCACAAGATGTGTTAAAAAATTATACAATCATAATCATAAACATCTGATTATCAATAGCCATTAGATCTGTTTTCTATATAATTACCCACCTCTGCCATTTTGAAAATAATATTAAATAATACCTAAAACTATATAATAAACAAACCACTCAAACTAAAGTACTTATGTGACTAAGCAAAGAAAACCGGGCCATTTAATATGGGCACAATGGAAAGTATGCACCCAAATTAAATTCTCTCTTTGGTATGTGAGATTATGTCCAAAACGACTATTATTTGAAGACTTGAAGGAGTACCTAATTGCTCATATTTGCTAGTATGATAGATAATACCAAATAGCTTTTTTAATTTATATCTAAATCATTTACCTTTCTATCCCTCAAATCTATATAAAAATTACATACTTTTGCAAATATCAAAGATTAACTAAATCAATAATCAAGTATACATCTAAAGTAGTAGATATGCTATTACAGAAAACTAAGTTATATATATATATATATATATATATATATATATATATATATATATATATATATATATATATATATGAAGAGTTTTATCTACATGCGCGTGTAGCTACACTCACCTTCAATAAACCAGTAAGGGTATGTTCACGTACTCATTTATCAGTTTGGGTATGTTCACATACTTATTTTAAGATACCTCAAATGTCACCACTCGAAAAAATTACAAAACAGTCCCTGTTTTTATTATATTTTGATAATACCTTCGTATTAGTACATATAACGGGGTATGTCTACATACCTCAGGTATATTCGCATACCTCGTGCACATACCACTCCAGATGGTCTAGTATCATTGCATACTCCATGTACATACCTTCCGTTTCAGCAGATACGTCCTCAATCATGAGATACGTACGCGAGTGTAGCTACATGCGCATGTAGAAAAGAATTTTCTGAAGAGTTTTATCTACATGCGCTTGTAGCTACACTCACCTTCAATAAACCAATAAGGGTATGTTCACGTACTCATTTATCAGTTTGTGTATGTTCACATACTTATTTTAAGATATCTCAAATGTCACCGCTCGAAAAAATTACAAAACAATCCCTATTTTTATTATATTTTGATAATACCTTCATATTAGTACATATAACGGGGTATGTCTACATACCTCAGATATATTCGCATACCTCGTGTACATACCACCTCGGATGGTCTAGTACCATTGCATACTCCGTGTACGTACCTTCTTTTTCACCAGATACGCCCTCAATCTTGAGATACATACGCGAGTGTAGCTACATGCGTATGTAGAAAGGAATTTTCCTATATACGTATATATATACACACACATTTATATATATACACATATATATATGTTGTATTGTAACACATAATCTGCACTGTAAAAGAACGGGTTTTCTAAAAATCTTTTTTACCTGCAAAGTCATAGGTATACCCTCACGTTGACCCCACTGCGCAGTTTGGGAAAAATTGGAAAGAGGTGGAAAAGCCCAAAACCCATAGATGTAAAATGTTTCATCCATTTTCTCTTTTATTTCTCACCTCATTTTATACCCATATCCACATGTTACTTGTTTTTAATACACGTATATCTACGCTAATACACTAAAGCTCTAGCCCTTGTTCGCACGGATTGATAAACTAGTACTCCCTCCGTCCACAAAAGAATGAAATCCTGACTTTGTCCTAAGTCAAACTTTCATAACTTTAACCAAATTTATATCAAAATATATTAAAAGTTATGCTACCAAATTAGTATCATTAGATTCGTGTTGAAATGTATTTTCATATCATATATAATTGATATCATAAATGTTATTACATTTCTATATAAATTTGGTCAAACTTACGATAGTTTGACTTAGGACAAACTCAGAATTTTATTCTTTTGTGGACGGAGGGAGTATCATCTAGTGCCTACCTAGCTAAAGCTATAGAAGAGCGAAGGCAAAAGAAAAGCAGAAGCAGCTTCTTCGAAGAATACCGTGGTACGAGCGAAACGGCTGCTGACGTAGCACTAGTGACGTCGATGGTTGTCCCCGGCGACACGCCGCCTTCTGCTCACCACGCGCAGGTTCCCGCTAACGGCCGTCCATGAGTGTACGGTGGCCGTTACTACTAGCAGCGCGAATAATTCGCATAACGCCCTGTGACGACTGAGGTTTGATCGATCGGTATAAACCTGTGAAATCAGGTTAGCACGTATTCCTCGCAAAAAAAAAAAAAAAAGGTTAGCACGTATTGATCACAAACTATCCTTTCAAAACCTAATTTTGTAGGCCAATTTTTTATACGCTCATATGGATGGACTGTATTGTATTTTTTAAAAAAAGAATGACACAAGTATAATTTAGAAAAATGCATCTCAATCAAGGCTATTCTACTCATGATATATTTTAAAATATCAAAATTCAAGACAAAAAAAAATGATTTGTAATCAATTATTGAAATTGTTTATTGTTACAAGAGAATCTAAAACATCACGTATTAGGCTGAGCTCACCAGTAGACCTAAAAAGAACGCCTAAACATTGTTCGTGGGTAGTTGAAATAGTGGATGGGCGAGATGGGTGGGCCGGTGAACATACTGAAGGGAGTAATATCTAGCAATAACATCTGGTTGCAGAGATTTCTTATGTACCTTTTAGTTTTTCCGCTCTAAAGATGAGACGACGGTGGTTTTACACAATCCAAACCGGTGGAAAAGTAGAGTATTTTGCTAAACAATGATTTAGCATATTTAAACACTGTTTAAACATGATGACCAACCATGTCCTCCATTTTGGCCTTAGATCGGTTAAATAGCCGTTTACCTTGATTAAACTCCCATTTTAATTTGCATCGCCCATAATTACTACTAGCTGATAAGTGATCGACTATTAACGGTTAACTAAACATTGAGTGTAAGAGACAGAGTGTGTGAACCGAAAAATTATTCGCTCTTAGTTCGTCTTGACGACGTTAACGTCATATCTGAGAAGCTTCCATTTGGTTTGACTAAACTTTGATAATAAATATGCCATCCAAAGAGCTTCGGCCCTCCCTCGTCTCAATGTTTCATTCATTCAAAGATTCAACTTGCGATAGCATGGGAGTAGTGGAGCACAGGACGTAGACGCAAAGGTGACCGGCGTCCATGGCATCAAGCTCACAGCCCACCGCAATGTATGCATCCTCTCTCTCTCTCTCTCTCTCTCTCTCTCTCTCTCTCTCTCTCTCTCTCTCTCTCTCTCTCTCCCTCTCCCTCCCTCCCCGTTGGCTCCGTCTGAAATGAATCAGAATATCAAATGGATACCATTGAAGATTAACGCTATTGTTCACCTTCTTCTCCCTGCGTTGTTTTGACATTTGCCTTGCACCACACTCGATTTTAGGGTTGGGGAAACTTATCAGCTTCGCATGCATGATGATTCATGCATCATTGCTTTTCAAATTTTCATATCCTAACAAGGAGGTCTAGTCCACAGGAGATGTACAATAAGTTCGTGATCTCTATATGTATGGCCTTTTACATGAGAAGTATATATCCATATACTGCATACCCAGACACCATCCCTGCCTACTTGTATTACCTATTTATACATATATTACCAATAATTGGGTATAGTAAAACAGATCAGCTCTTCCAGCTATACTGATAACCTTTTGCATCGTCGTGGAACGAAGCTACTTAAGCACCCGTCAGATAGGTTGCCGGTTAGTATTTGTTAAACTACAAGACGTACGGCGATGATTTATGCGTGTGCTAAAAACTAGCTGCAATGATGCATGCAGAGGGAGCGGGAGCGGAGGGGAGAGAAACCAAGGCGGGGAGGAGGAGCCGGTGCCGCCGGTGGTGGCGGAGACGGAGGCCGGCAACGCCAGCCAGCCGGAGATGCCCGAGGACGGGTACGAGTGGAAGAAGTACGGCCAGAAGTACATCAAGAACATCCAGAAAATCAGGTATGTACATATCATTCGGTGCTAAATATCCGCCGCACGTGTACATCATCAGCTTAATCAATCGCTCGCCCACTAAACTTGACCTGTTCGTTCATCTCTTTCCCGGGCATCAAAGGTTCTTAATTGAGTCGATGTGACGGCCACTGATACATACAGCACCTGCTGCCCTACTAAAAAAGAATCCCTCACTTTATTATGACGTGTGCGTGCAGGAGCTACTTCCGGTGCCGGCACAAGCTGTGCGGCGCCAAGAAGAAGGTGGAGTGGCACCCGAGCGACCCCAGCAGCGACCTCCGCATCGTCTACGACGGCGCGCACCAGCACGGCTCCCCGCCTGCTGCAGCGTCTCCCGCCGGTCCCGGCGCCGCCGCCGGCTCCAACAGATACGAGCTGGGCGCGCAGTACTTCGGCGGCGGGGCACGGCCGCAGTGACCACCCGCAAGCTAGCTAACGGTGGGGCGGGGCGAGAAGAAGGCCCGGCCGGCCGGCGCCGACGACGTCGCGCTCGCTCGCGCATATGCGCTTCTGGTCCTGCTCCGTGCGCCCGGCTCTCTTTCGGCAGCGGCAGGTGCCTGGTGCTGCCCGCGCCGCCGGTGGCCATCAGGTGGTGGCGATCGAGTGCCGGTTGACGCCTTGCGCCGGTGCAATGTGATGGTGAGAGCGAGATGATTGTTTGTTATTGCTGATCAGGGTCAACTCTGCTGTCTTGTTAGCTACTAGTAGTATTGTTAGCACGATGGTCCATCAATCGATCTATCCATCTATATATGCATCAATCAGCATGAATAATTTGGTTGGAAGTTGGGACCAGAGCTGCGGCTCTTTTGTTTCTGCCTTCAATTACTGGAGAGCAACTTGTGTGTTAGCACAAAAAGCTCCACCACAGCTGGGTTCGAGTACCACAGCAACTGCTGACCGCGACACTCTCAAGCCACCACCATTTGCAGTAGCAATAGTATTATCTGCTTTCTTCTAGGGATCGGACAATAAGGCCACTCCAAAGGACAGGTCCAGCATCCAATCCAATCATTTGCAGATAAAAGGCAGCAATGAGTAACTCGTGCCACGAGCACCAGTGGAGCCGCTAGCGTCTGCCGACATTTATCATTGGAACGAACAACACTAGTTGGCATCGTTGGCCTCCTGCGACCCCAGTGTTTTCGAGCGAGCCAGGTATGGCGCTGCCATGAATAAAGGACACCAATAATGTTGGAACAGTAGCATTAAGCATACTTCCTTGTGGTCTGCAGCACCTCGCTCACCGAGCATTCATTCGACACAGTGATGGTCATTCTTGCACGATAGGTAGAATTCAGCTCATGTTCATCACCCTAGCATGAAACTTCAACACAGTAGAAATCCTAAATCCAGAGAGAACCGAGAACAGAAATAAGAAAAATGCATGTCCATCCACGACAACACTGGAGACCAGGCCAGTATAGCATGGATTAATCCCACTTGCCCTAAACGCTAAAGCATCTCAATTACAACAGACAACTTACAACCAGATTGCCCCCGCTACACAGTGCCAGCCTTTTCATCATCACATAGCACACCGAAAGATACTACTCAGAAAAGATTGGTGTCTAAAAGACAAACTAGGGCAAAATTTCTCGACTGTTGTCAGTACTCAAGTTAACGCTACAACTGCAACCACGTGGGGCACGCATGTACCCTGCAGTTCACACAAACTACTCAGATTGACGCGTAATAAAGTGTACCCGATCACTAAGGCCTACTCACATTGACCAACTCAACGAGTCTTCCACCAGCTGCAACAACAAACCCACCAAAACACAACACGATTCAGCTTAAATTACAAGATGCTATAAGCTCCAGACTTTTTATGTACAGCTAGAATTGACGGTCACACGACAGGAAAACCTCAAGAAGCTTGCAATTAGGAGAACATGGCTTTCACATGTCAAGTCATCTGCAAAGAGGGACGTCCCAAAGACCAAGGTTAGTCTTTTATATAAAAGAAAAATAAAAAAGAGAATGGAAACAACCCCTCAAGCAGTTATCTACATGCCATGGCACATATTACTCGCATGCATCATTTGATAGATGATATAAAACAGCCAAACACATCGGCTTGATACATAAAGGCAGTTCAATATTTGTAATCACCAAGATGCATGTATCCTCAGATTCTAGCAAGCCTTCACCCAACAATTTGATTTGAATTAAAAAAATATCATGACAATCTTGTTTCAATCACACAGTAGAATACATGTTTCACTACTAAGTAAAACAATAAATAACACATGCACAGTGTCCATTCCCGCATGCTCCTTAAAAACTAGAAGACACGGTAATCTGCAGTTATCTACAACCATTATCAACAGCACAAGATAATCTCAATTCCAGCATAAGCCTTCAAGCATGCACGGTAGATTTATTACATGATAAAAGAATTGCGTACCATTGCTGAACTTTTCTGAACTCTGTCAGCACAGGATAGATGTTTTCAAAGGCTGTATACGTCTCCTCTCTCACCTGTAGAGAGAGTATTAAATGCAGGAAAAAGACAAGGAAATGGCAGGACATTAAGCATATACAAGAAATTATTGTTAACCTTTGCTCCAGTCAAAACGATCTTGCCTGAAACAAAAATCAAAAGAACAATCTTCGGTTGTTTCATCCGATAGATCAGACCAGGAAACAGTTCTGGTTCATACTGTAAAACAAAATGAAAAATGTCATTACCAAAGAACGAAGCCAAAAAGGTGTAAAAGAATGACTCTGACACTAAAAGAAGCATGTAATCATTCCTACACTTGAGAAGGCACCATGAGAATATGCAAGGCCCTCAAGCCTGATTGGAAACTTGACATCACAAGAGCCAACGATATTCTGAATCTTGAAGTCCTGGCATGGCAAAGCAATTCAACAGTTGCACAAAATAAAACCGCTCAAACCACAGGTAAATTTTAAACAAGTATGAAAATAGTTACCTTAAATTTAGCTGGAAAGCCGAGTTTCTGAATAATACGAGCATACTGGAAAATGGACTGGTGTTAGATTTAAGAAGCTACTCAGTTAAGTAGAGCCAACTTAAACAAAACGGTAGCAAGCCATATGGTACCTTTCGTGCTGCAAGCTTAGATTGTTGTTCACTCTTCGCTCCAGTACAGACCTGGTGATACAAAATTAAAGGTTGCTGACTTCAGCATTATAAACAAGTACGATTAATTGATATGATATTACAGGTGTATATGAAAGAAATACAATTATACAACTTTAGTAAATATATATTCTGAGGAAACTTCCTTCTAAATTTCGTTAATGTCCATTATGACCACCAATAGAATCCGTTAACAAAAATATTAACCAAAAAAGAGTAAACACCCACCACCGGATTAAGGAAAAATAGATTCACCAATTATAGGTTAGAGAGGTGACAACAATAGTTTCCAGTGTTAAACCAACAACAGAAAAATGCCCTACCTTTTCTATCTTCTGATGAGCACTAAGGCAACCAAGCATGCACAAATAAGATCAAATTTCATGTAGACACTATTGCAACAAGAATTTGATGCTTATATAAATATAATATAGGGAGAAATGATGCCACCACAAGCATTTAATCAGCCAAAAGACTGTACATCCTTTGAAACTTTCACAGCATAGGACATTGATGCCGTACCATTTTACCCGATGCAAATATCAGTGCCGTGGTTTTGGGTTCTCTTATTCTCATAATGACTGCAGCAAAACGCTGTTTACGTAGAGAGAAGTCAGCATAACATATATAGATTACAGAGAAAGCGTTACAAAAAGCATGTCACTGACAGCAAAACAATAGCAATCAAATTGCTAAATTATACCATTACAAGTACAACATAGAGTCGTAAGGAAAGTTTTCCTTACAAACGCTTACTAAATTCAAGATTTCACAAGATAAACTAATAAATACAGCATTCATTAGAAGCCCAAATTGCAAGCAAGTCATATATACGCTACAAGTTTAGAATTTGTTTGCAAAGGAACATTGCGGATATTCACAGGACAGGCTAGATATGAATGCATCTTGTCATAAATTAACCATCCACAGCTCATATCCAAGCCACTCATTAGCCAAGAGCACAAATTTACACGCACTCAATCACTCATGGACAAGGTTGAACATTGTTACAAAGGATCAACACTTCAATCAGAATGCTTGTACTTTCATGAAATATCACGTGCTAGATAAAACCAATAGGAAATACAGCGTAAAGCCACTGCTTTGTGGTGCTCATTATACCTTTGGGTTATACTCCGCATTGCGTGCCTGCAAAGCTATTGCTTTGAGTTCAAGTTTACAATCCAAATTAACTGTCGATACGATATTCCTGTCATAAAAATGAAAGTATGTCAAACAGGACAACTGGACAAGATTGGCGAACTGCATCATAGATGTGGATTTGACGATTTGTTCTGTAAACAATGCAGTAACACAAGGATTTACCCACAATCAAGACATACTAGAAAGTGTAACAATATATTCATGGACCAACAGAGATGTTCTTATTATAAGCTAGTGTATATTGTAGGCAAACTACAAGATGCTTATTATCAATTAAGTTGGCCCAAACATATATGAAATTTTGTGACATGATAGAGCTTGTTCTTAATTTCTTCTCTGGGACAATTTCTGACATCACAAACTTAAGCCCATTATTCATGATAGCCTATACATAGCATAATTGTATTAAAAAAAAAGTCCAATTAAAGTCGTATAACAGAATTTGCGGAGCAACCCGTCAAAACAAGGAATGGAAGTGTTGTTGTCGAGAAGTGGCTTTGCTTGCTGCGACTATTATTCCAGGAACATGAGCTTAGATCAGAAAAAAAAGATCAGCGCAGCAGGTTGGCTCTGTCTCGTCCATCGCAAGCTCCCAGGTAAAGCCCAAATCGACCCTCCCAGAGAGGATGACAACATCACAATAAACAATTCCCACCAAAGCCCGAATATTTCAGTCAATACTAGCGTATTTCGATGCTCCAAGGACCAGCAAGCCGAACAAAATCACGACCCAAACTAACCAAACCAGCACCTACAGACAGTGAGGCGCCCCGCTGCCCCGATCCTACTCCCAGGCCATATGGCCGTCCCCTGAACACCCCAAAGCACCCATCAGCCGCACGTACGGTACGGGATCTCTCCGCAGCCCTCCCCGCGGCGCACCCCCAGACGACCCCAGATCCGGGACTTACTGGAGCGTGGGGACGATGCCGGAGGGGTGCTTGGACAGATCCACCGGCTGGCTGCCCTCGAGGCTCGGCTCCGCCATCCGAAACCACGCACGCGAACTCGACGGGCTCCGCGCCGCGGATCCGCGCCGATCCGGGACAAATCCGGGGCCGAAATGGGCGGGAAAGAGCTCGCGGGTCACGGGTTCGAGTGGGGAATTCGAAATTCGGGTCTTTTATAGAGATCGTGAGAGGGGTTGGGGAGGATGGGGAGCAAGGAGAGGGGAGCTAGGGTTATCTATGTCGCGAGGGGGGAGAGCGCAGGCGGCGTGGGAGGGGGAGGGGGGAGGTGGTGGTCTGGTGGTTGTGGTGGGGGATGCGTGCGGGCGTTGGTTTGTATCGGTGGACGGGGAGCAGGCGGTGGATGAGGAGCCCTTGGGTTTTGTACGGGGACCGGGTGGACCGGCTGTGCCCGGTTACGCTGGGTGTGGCTTCGCCACACGGTGCCATTGAACTGGCGCACTGACCTGTGGGGCAGCGTTATGCGTGGGTCCCGGTTGTTGGTGAATGGGCAGATTCGTGCGGGCGTCCGCCGTCCGGTGAGCAGATTCTCCTGCTCGCACCGGCTGACCAGCGGGTTGATTCGTGGAGTTCAAATTGTAAATTAAAATTCAGATAAATTGATCCAAAGGATACGAAGGATGGTTTTGTTTGTTCCAATTTGTACATCGATGAGAACTGCCTCCTCGGGTTTCAAATTATAGCTTCCCTTAACTCAATTCTATTTATCTTTGATCAAGTTTGTAGAAAAAGACAGCAACATGTACAATATCAAATTAGTTCTATGAAAACCATCATGAAATATATTTTGCAGTGCACACATGTTACTATGTTTTTCAAGAAATTTTGTCAAAGTTAGAGAAGTTTGATTTGGAACAAAACTAAAGTGAACAATAATTTGGAGCAAAGGGAGTAGGTAGTAGTAAGCCCAGTATAAAGATGACAAAGAGCGAAGTGAATTGGTTTCTAGAAAATCTATACTATAAAAATTTATAATCATAAAATGGGTGAATATGCCTTAGTGTCTTACATCATCAAATTAAGAAAATTGAGGTATTCCAATTTCCCAGGGCATGGGCCTGTGCCAAAGCATAACCTTTTTACATATAAAGTTTTTACTGAATTTATGATTCATCTCACCATAAAAATCAGCAGGACTGGTAAGCCATTAGAAGAAGTAGCCTTCGGTTTGTTTGGTTTCCCCCCGATGAGCAGTACCCTTCAGTTCCTTCAGATGGATGGTGAAAATACATCACCAGCATGTAACTCAGCCAGCAAGCTTCACCTAATATTCCGAAAGACCAAGCACGCCCAGCTACTTGACGAGCCCGTCATGTTTGGGTCCTCTTGTTTCAGAGCTAAATCTTCAAGGCCGAAGGAGTTTGTCCGAACTCCAAATAGAGCCGGCTTTCTCCGCACTTTCTGTATTTTAGCCACCACTCTAATGTACGATACATGGTATTTGCAAAACTTCATGCTTTTGATTCAGCTGGCTGGCTAGCGTCTGCAATGGTGACATGGTCCTTTACAAATGTTCGGAGGCATCCATTGATTACACGAGGGGCACCGCCATCACAAAATCGCTTTGCCAGATCTACTGCCTGAAAGACAAGGTGTGTCTGGGTCTCACAATGATGGAAAGAAAATATAACAGCCAAGTAGGCAAGTACAACTAAACATCCCTTCTACTACATGCAACTGCTAGATATGTTGTGAAGTCAAAATATGGCAGATGGTAAGAAAATAAGAACCTCATTAATGACAACTTTGTGAGGTGTTCCTTTTGATGTCATCTCTGCCATAGCAATATGGAGAATGCAGAGCTCAAGTATCCTTGCTACAGGCTCATCCTGTCCATCAAAATTTCCATGTATGAACAGCAGCATATTTTGCCATAATTCAAACAAGAGGGTAAACTGCTGAAACACAAACAGGCATTCTGTGGTCGCTAGTTTTAACAGAAAGCAGATTATATTTTGAAGAACAGGAATTAAACAAGTGATCCATTACGTTTCATAATTTCTACATTATTCAAAAAAAAATTATCTGAGCTTCTGGTAGTAGCAATGAAACCAAGAGTATAGAAGGTAAAAGGTATCTTGATGAGATAATTAATTAAGATTAATTATGCAGGAATGCGAAAGTATCGTGATGAGGTAAAAGGTTAAAGTGTTATCATGGAACAATGAAACTATGGAAGACCTCAACATTCACAGCATAATAATGAACAAGTGGTCAGGCAATGCCGAAAGAGAAGGCAGGATATGATCCTAAATGGTCAACAGCTTCTGGCATCCATCAAAGTGACTGTTCACTTGAACAACTTGACGCACACTGGATGCATTGGATGAATCAACATACAAGATTAGGGGAAGGTATCAAACCTTCCAAGTCTGGGGAATTATTTTGTCAATGATCTCAACATGTTTATCCCATCCACTGGCAACAGCGACTAAAAGTTCCCTGGACAATCTGTAATAGAAAACATCTAGTTAGAAATGAAAGTACAAGAGTAGCAGAACATATTTAAACGTTTTTTTCATGTATGTCAGAACATTGTGTGCCAATACCCAATATATGCCTTTAACAGAATGGAACAAGTAAAGTATACCGTAACACAAAGTTGTTGTAAACCAGCTTTGGAGGAGCTGAAAGAACTTCTGCTTCTGATAACAAGACAACAACATGTCAAATTCTTTGCACAAAAATAACCAAACACTAATGGAACATATTTAGAGCAAAAGGAGCACATAATTATTTAGTAGATTTCACAATAGAGTAAAGGAGGAAAATGTACCCAGTTGATATGAGCCATGCAACAGTCATTATAAGGTTATGTTTATGGTGCTCAACAGTATAATGCCATTAAAACAATGGAAAACATGCAAACTAACAAAGGCAAATAGTTCTCAACTCGTGAATTGAAAGTGTAGCCGACACATAGCTTGAGAATTGAAAAGATCAAAATGAAGTAGAGCTTAGAGTGGTGCATTATGGCATGGCTCTCCTGAAAACTAAGCTTGCAAACAGAAGATTTCTGACATTCGCCCCCTTTTAGATCTTAATGACGTCAGTTAACACATGTCAAGCACAGGATTTTGATGCCCAGCTAGTCACCTAGCCTCTCCGGGTGGCGTCTAGGCATTACAAGCCACCCTCCAGACTATAGCCTAACTTAGGCGTCAGGAGCCACCCAGCTGCTGGCGTCGTGCCTTGCGCCTTCCAAAGGCGTAACACTGAATTACCTATTCTTTAGATGGTCTAAAACTCGCAGTACCAACTAGACAGTGCTCTATCATGCCCTCTAGCTTTTATATGCATGACCATAGGCGCACCCAATATTAGCCTAAGTTCATTAGTCTATGTATGAAATGTCTAATGGTCAGTTGTTCTTTTTACTTTAGCAAATAAGAATCATAGGTACAATAGTGAGGAAAATAGAAAAGCATGATAGTTCGGACCAGAACTCACTGAAAACTCTGTGCAAGGAGGAATCAACCAAATTTTATGGTGGATTTCAATGTTTGTGTTTGAAAATGTCCCAACCCTAATTGTAAAAAGTTCGATATAGTGGAATTGGCAACCAACTGGTCGTGTGCTCTTCAAGAGCTCCCTGGATAGAGATGTTCCATCTTTAAATTATGATCAAATTAGAAGTATGAGATGTTCCAAATTTATGAAGAACAAGTTATGGCTCTAGCTGTAACCACATTATTAGCATCTACTAAAAATGAACCAGAAGCGGCGATCGAAAAAATGTTACCGTTGGCCGAATCCTTCTCGTTCTGACTTGTCAGCTTCTCAGCTTCCTCCTCTGTCCCAACCTCCAATGGTCCCCCGCCGAAGCTCATATGGTTGTAACTCAACAGGGATGCCTTGTCGAAAACAAACCCAGGCTCTGAACAAACGTGGAAAACCGAGATGAGATAACAAGCAGCCAGCAAACCCATCTATAGAACGCTTAGGAATTTGCAATGGTGCAAGGAAATATCTAGCCGAGCAATTCGATAGGCTGATCCTTGGAAGCAATTGCGCGAAGAAGAACCGCGGGAAGAATCCTCACCTCGTCTGGCGCTGATCCTGCGGTCGAAGAGCCGGACAACGTCGGTCCCCTCCAGGCACGCCGCGTAGGAAATCATCCTGCGACGCGTGGTACAGGGTGATTGAGCTCCAGAAAAGAAGCGCAGCCAAAGGGCGCGCTACGGGGAAGGAGAGAACCGAAGTGGCTGAAGCCGGGAGGTTGTACTGAAACTCACAGCGCGAGCTCCCGGGCGGCGCGGGGGCTGCAGAAGCGGCCGGAGCGGTCTACCTTGGCGTGCGCGGGGGAGGGCGTGCCCGAGGCCGCGGAAGGCGGCGGGCTGGAGACCACCAGCGGCGCGCGGGAGGAGGCGACGGCGCGGGGCCGAGGCGGTGCCGTGAGCGCCCGGGGGCGCCGCGAGGCCGCGCCTGCGAGAAGACGGGAGGGCCTGGATCCTGCGGAAGGGGACGAGGACGAGGAGGGGGAGAAGGTGCGGATGGCTGGTGCTGCTGCTTCCATTTCGCCCGGCGCCCGGCGCGGAAGAGGATCGGAGGGAGGAGCGTCCGAGCGAAGGGGAGGGGCGATGAACTCGGAATGGAGCGGACAAAGGAAGGAGGGGATAGCGAGGGGATAAGGTGGTTGCTTAGTGGGCCGGGCCCAAAAATGGGACCGAAGCTTCTGCTGGGCCTCGTGCCGTTTTAGGCCGTCGTTCGTCGCGCTTTTTTTTCTATTTTTCGAAACTTTTATATTTACTCCCTAGGGTTTCAAACGTATTTCGCGGTTGATTTTTTTTTCTAAAATGTTTATCATTATTATTTAAAAAATCATAAGTAATTATTATATTTGTTGTGATTTGTTTTATTATCGTAGATAGTTTAAGCATGACTTGTTTTTTTTATACGTTTACATAAAGATTTTGAATAAGATGAATAATTGAAGTTGTGAAAAAAAATTAAATGCGACTTATATTTAAAACTAGATGGCCCTATTGCGTGTGGAATAGGGGTAGGCATGTTTGAGCCTAAAGAAATTGTAGCGGTCAGCCGCTAAGGTCCAACTAGATGGCAGATTTTTAATGAATTCCACCACCTAACCCTTCCAACTTTACCTACTTTCTGCTATTTTCGTTTCCATGGCAAAAAAATGGTTTCATTTAGAATAATAAGCGTTCAAGTTTTATGAGTAAATGTTATGCGTTTAGAAAAATAATATTCCTTGATCACAGGACAAAAGATCTAACTTCACAACCAAATATCCTAGTTTCATTCCATTTTTTATAGATTCACAATAAAACATTCCCAAATTTCTATCTTCACAAATAAAAACAATTGGAACTGGTATGCCAGTTAAAAATAAAATATTGTAGATTCAGTCATTCAGACGAAGAATGCTAGAGAGTCGCAAAAAATATTCTAGATTAGTGAGAAAAAATATTTCTAGCTTTAAAGAAATGTTATAGTTTCACCGACAAATATTCCAACTTCAAAGATAGGAGCAAGTTGTTCTATCAAAGGAGAAAAGTTATAGCACCTCAGCTAATTGGCCACGAGACATGTAAAATGCACGTACTGTTCCTCGAACCCCAATTTTTGTCCCCTTAAATCGAAGGGGTCACCGTATGCACTGCACCTCAAAATGAGCGTAACAACACAAGATCATGTACAAAACGAAACAAAAATCTTTACAGGCAGGACCTCCATCTCTAGCTGCCGCCATGGGCTCACGGCGCAATCTGCAGGACAGCAAGAAGAAGAAGCAAGAGGAGCAGAGCCGTCGCCACAGGGCCGCCGGGCCGTCTCCCCGCGGGCGACGGCACGATCTGTATGGTGAAGTTGCAGGCCTCCGTGGACGGATTCTGCGCCGTGGGCACGGCGAGCCCCTGGAAGTCGCAGCTGCCGTCCACCTGGTTCTGCACCTGGAAGTACATGTTGAAGGCGTAGGACGCGTTGCCGACGGCGTCCAGGCCGTTGCAGGTGGATCCGTAGCCGAGCGAGGTGCAGTCGGAGAAGGTGCAGGCGTAGGTGACGCTGTCGCCGATCTTGCTCATGTCCGGCGCGTTGGGGTTGACGACGCACCACTGGCGGGGCAGGTACTGGACGCCCCGCGCCGCCACGAGCGCCGTGTTCCGGCCTTGCCCGGTCAGGTCCATGTCGTACTTGGGCTGGCCGTCGTAGCGCATGATGCCCCAGTGGCGCTCGAAGTTGCCCGGCGCGACGCTCTTGGCGTCCTCGTCGATGAGGCTGAAGAGGTAGACCTCGATGTACTGGTTGGGGCGCAGCGGCGTGCCGGTGTTGGCCGCCAGCTTCCGCAGCAGGCCCGCGTAGAACCTCTGCGCGTACGCGGCGGTGGCGTGCTTCTCGCCGTCGGTCGGCCACCCGACCTCGCCGACCACGACGGGGAGGCCGCCGACGCCCACCGCGGCGAGCGCGGACAGGAGCGTGTCGAAGTTGGCGTCGAACACGTTGGTGTACTGGATGCCGTTGTCCACCACGGGGCTGCTCGTGCCGTCGAAGAAGGCGTAGTCGAGCGGGAAGTTGTCGTTGTCGTAGAGGCTCAGGAACGGGTAGATGTTGACGGTGAAGGGCGCGCCGCTCTGGTTGAGGAACAGCACGATCTCCGTCATGAGGTCGGAGATGTCGGACCGGAACCGGCCGGCCGACGGGACCTCGTTGTCCGCCGGGGAGTTGTACACGTCGGCGTTCAGCGGCACGGTGGCCTTGATGGTGTCGCCGAGGCCGGCGTCGTTGAGCGCGCGCTGGATGTTCTGCAGGGCGGGAAACGTGACGTTCAGGAACGTGCCGTTCAAAGACGACAGGAAGGGCTCATTCCCGACGGCAACGTATCTGCAGTGCAGGCAGGTATTATTGGCCGTTCAAATTAGCACTCACGTCGCGGTATGTAGTTAACTCAAATCAAAGTACTGTAATTTCCATATACGACTAAGCAGGTTAATTTCAGACAAGCTACAGTGCCATGAGGTGTGGTAGTAAAAACTAAAAACTGATCATCTGAATATTCTTCCAAGCGACGAACTTTAAATTCAAAACTAAAATAGCTAGTATCTGAAAAGGTTAAATAAAGAGTTCAGATGTCGTATAGACAGGCTGGTGCATGTCTAGTAGGTACCCAGTGGCCACTGCCCTTAGATAAGTGTCCTACTTTCAGAGAACTAATCCACAATAATTTAGTGGGATTGCTCTTGTTGTGTTCAAAAGTGCATGCAATTTCTTTTTAAGACATTTCAGTCTCAGAAGACAAAACCGAAGATTAGATTCGTCAGACAGCAACCGGAGAGCGCAAAGGCAACAGATATCCATGACTTTGAGCTGCAATTTGTTGATGTCAATTCTGACACTTTACTGATCAGAAAGGCTTCGTCTGAATCAACTGACAGAATAACCACGTCACTCTATGTTAAGTACACTACTTGTATTACTTTAAGTCACTACTACGGCACACCCCATCGTATTATAACCAAGATTCGGATTTCGGAGTCAGAAATATTTTCGCAAACAGGAAATTTGGTGTCAGAAAAATGGTCAGTTTTTCTAGATATGGAATAAACATCCAGCCTCAATATTTGGCCAAGAAAAATGGTCAAATAATCTGCTGACACATGGACAGTACTTCCGTGCTAACGTTAACCTCGTAGCATCAGGATGAGAAGTATCCTTCCGCGGAGTGTTAACTGGCCCCAAGAATGTCTACCATGCCGCAATCAAACTAAAAAAGTATCATTATGTTCCATCACGATAGAAAAAGTTTATGTTCCATCTCGATAGAAAAGTTGTTGTGTGGCCCTTTGGAATTTGGTTAGCCAAAGTACTTGCCGACTGTTTTTTTTTTTTTTGTGTGTGTGTGTGTGTCTAACATTCTGTTGTTACAGTTATAAAAAAACAGTATGAACTTTCCTTTTTGAAGGGAGAAATGTAAAGTTTTGACTCGAAAAAAACAAATGCTTTAGAAATAAAGCCACAACAGCTGCAGCCTACAATCAGAGCACGACACCTGAAGCATCAAACGCATAGCCGAAAAGGATCGCCAGCACAAGGACCGATTGCCCGTCTAAAGAAGCAGCTGATAGTAGGATCGATCGACTACGAGAGGACTCACTTGATGTTCACGCCGCCGTCGAAGTTGTATCGGCTGACGTTCTGGCGCACCCAGTCCTTGGCCGTGCCGTAGTCCGTCATCATGTCGAGCATGTTGTTGGGGATGGCCACCATGACCTCGACGCCGCTGCCGGCGAGCGCGTCCATCGGCCCCGGGTCGGCGTCGAACAGCTTCACCTTGCCGATGCCGTTGTCGCTCAGCATCCGCACCACGGTGCCCGGCGGCAGCTGGTGCGTCGCCATCGTGCCCCAGTTCACCCCGAGCGCCGCCGCCGCGGGCAGCCCCGCAGCCACCGCCACGACCAGCAGCACCAGAGCCGCCGCGACGGTGGCCATCCGCCGCCTGCTCTCCGCCATGAGAGACGAAGACGACGACGCTGCGTGCGTGTCGCAATCAGCCGTGCGCACGTGCGCGTTCGATTCGCGCGCGCGCACACGCGTATGAATTCAAGAAACGCTCGGTTTTTTTTCTTGGAGGAGTAGGAGGAAGAAACGGGATGTTGGGGAGATTGGAGGGAGTGCGCAATGGGGATTGTTCTTCTCTAGTGGCCGCGCGGCTCCGGCTGGCCGGCTGGCTCGCTTTTGATATTCGAGGGCGACAGTGACAGGGGGATTTCGGATAGAACTGAACGAACGTGTGATGACGAAGAACCACATAGGAGGAACACACAACACAGTGCAAAAAGAAAAACCTTCAGAATTTTCCTATCCAAGAACAGTTAACCGGCAATACGCTTTCGCTTTCGCAAACAGAAATCCCGCCCAATATAACCAAGACTGTACATCAGGCCAAAACAACACAGAGGCGAGCGAGGATGAATATAGTTCAGCAGAAGGATTTGTTCATCTTCACCTGCTCGTGAAAATTCTTTGTGAATCAGTCATAATAGTAGGAGCTAGAGACGAGGACACGCACGGGCCGGGTGAGGAGGTCAAACCGTGACGCAACGGCTAATCAGGCTCAGAGGCGAGGCTGGTGGATTCAGATTTTTCTCGGCGTAAAGGTGGACGAAGCGAGCGTGGAGGTTGGACGTTTTTTTTCGTGAGGTGCACGCCTACACGGCGGTGACAGGTTAGGGTTAGTAGTGACTAATGCAGGTGACGGGAGTCGAAAGCGAGGGCTCCCTGAAGAGGTGTTCGCACACTGCACTAAAAGGGACGCCCACGATTTCCTGCTTTGCTGTCAAGTCGTCCCGTCGTTGTAAACGTAAACTACCCCCTTTCGGCGCCAGAACTGGATTTGGAAACCACATGAACTGAGCTACCCTATTTGCCTAGGTTATTGATTGATGTAGAGCTTAATTCTTAAGGTATATGTAGAATTATAAATGGGCAGATGGCTAGAGGGTTTGGGAATCACGTTGCGTTTCGGTGTCGATCGATCGGCCACTTACATGAAGACCACACAAGCCTCCTAAACAAGCACGCAAAAACAACTCATAGCAAAGACCTAACAGTGAGCAATCATTCGACGTTTTTTTCAATTAGGAGTAGGTCAACCCAGTGCCCCCGATCAAGTGGCCCTAATTTTATTGTCATATGCAAATGGGTCAATCTTTTACTTGGGAAAGGAAACGTCATGAACCAAAGCTTCTTTCAGGCATGTCGCTGTAACAGTTCCCTAAAAAAACCTAAACCTGCCTACTGTGGTCGTCAGAGAAGAAGCGAAAAACTTTCGGTTCTCCCAGTCCGCCAGAGGATTCGATGCGAGGCGGGAAGAACAGCCGAACAAACAGAGAGGCAGAGCGGGACCGATCGAGCACGACGTGCGGGAATCCGGTGAGAACGCGCGGCGCAGCGGCAGCGGCAGCGGCATCGGCGGCTCTTATCTTTCGCGACAGGGACGACAACAGAGGAGAGTGGAGAGGAGCAGCAACGGGAACTCTCTCTCTCCCCACCATGGTTTACAATGGTCGGCGATAATATACGGCGGGGGAGGTCGCCGTCGGCGGAGACGCTGCGGGGCTCCAAGACAGCGACGTCCCCTTGTCTCGTCACAGAAGCGGAATCCCTTTTTTTGGCCAGGCGCAGCAGCTCGACGCTTCCGGAGCCGCTCCATCCCAATTCAATTCCAATCGGTGCATATGCAGAGATTGGCTTCAGGCAGTGTTGCACGCGCGCTTCGACTGATGAGAAAGGAAATTCAGATACAAACAGCTGGCGTCCTTGGCTCGTGTTTGCCCATCGCTCTCTGACTCTATTGCATCCAGCATGCCTCAGTCCTCACATAGTCAGGGTTTGAAAACTAATTATTTTTGTGGTTTTAAAAAAATACTATGATATTTGAGAATACCATAATATTTAGACCAAAAACGTTTAGGAGCTCTTTCAAAAACTATGTATCTGAACCTACGGTATTGCCAATACCATAATATTTTTGGGTATACTTGTGAGAGGAAATGAGGCCAAAAACTATGTAACGGCTTTCTTCAGTAAATGACAGGCGACGCGTTTGTATTGTGTTTCTCAAAAAAATAAAAAATAAACGGCTAAAACTCCTTAGAAAACTTGGCTGGTCTCTTTTCTTTCCTAAATATATTTGCAGCAATCTTAACTGCCCTTTCAATAAAAAAAGAGTTTGTGTTTCTACCTTAGGGGTTCTAGCTGTATATTCTTTCATCTGGGATTCGTTGGATTTCGGGGACATGATTGATTTCTTTGTTTTGTTTCTATTCAGTTTAGGGCTTTATTAGGCCCAGGAAGAATTCCAACCGCTTTTGGGTCGGATCACAGTGCCACTTCGGTGGCCTGCTCGTCAAGCGGCCATTGGCTGCTACGGTTATGGTCGTTTCCAGGCGCCGCCACTCGCCATGGGCCAGGATTTTCTTGGCGTGGTACTGGTGGTGGATAACCGCCGTTGGATGCTTGGAGCTTCACAAATGTTGCGCACAAACACACAAAGCAATCTTCGCACAGTCCCTACTGCCTATTAAGAAAGAAGGGGGCGTCCACCACCCCCAGTGGCCTCGCGCCCCCGTGCCCCCGCCGAACCCTGCCTCCGGAATCGCCGCGCGGCCGCCAAACCCCGCCTCCGGAATCCCCGTGCGCCCGACAGATCCGTCGCCTCCGCTCGACCGCACCCCCTCCACCGCGCCTCCAGGCTCAGACCGTGCCCACCTCGACCGCGCCCTCGCTCTGCGGCCTGCCTACCACCGCCGTCGCGTAGCCAGCTCACCCGCCGCAGCCGCATCACCCGCCCACCCACGCCCACCGGCACTGCCGTCCAGCGCCGGCATCCCCTGCTCCCACGCCTGAGCATCTCACCGCCCGTTCCCAGCGAGCCCCCGTGCCCCCGCTCGCCCCGCCTCAGTCCACCGCGTGCGACCCCGCTGACCCCCACCTCCCGGCCGCCGCCATCACCGTGCCTCCCCCCAGCATTCTCGCTCTGGCCCGCGCCGCGCCCGCCATCACCGCCCAGTCCTCGCGAGGGGATGGCCTTGCTTGTTCTGCTGTGCTTTTACTTGTGCGCTTCTCCTCTCCTCCCTATTTTCCAATTTTGTTTTCCCCACAGGGTTAGGATTGGCGACTTGGAGCCTGAGGCCTGAGGGTGCTCCACCGGCCGGACTGCCACCGCGCGCCATGGCCTTGTGGGATAGGGGTGCTTGGTGTGCTAATGGTGGGCGGTGGATCTATGGCCACACTTGCCCGCGCTACCAGTCGGTGCCTGCCGGGTCTGCACACGCCCCTCTCCCTCCCCATCGCCCCCATCCCCGTCGGCCTCGTGGATGCGCAGGTCGCCGACCTTGCGGCGAGAGTTGTAGCCCTGCACGGCGTCTGTGACGGGTGCGGCGACGATCCGGACACGCGGGCCGCGAAGCTTGCGGCGTCCTCAGCTAGCCCAGTGTGCGACGGGTGTGGCACGGGCCTCAGTTCCTTCTTCTCTGGAGCTGTGGGCCAGCCTGGCTCGGCTGTCGCATTGGTGGTGACACGACGATGATGGCCACATGACAGAGTCGGTGCGGCGGCGGACTGACGCACGCGGCCTCTCACGACTTTCTTTTCTAACGGAAGCTGCTGGTGTGGAATGGGCTTACTGCGTTCAGGTGGTCCATGTTCTTGTTCTGCAGTTTGAAATCAAGATGCTGAACGTTTCCTTTTGTTTCTTGGATTTTTTTTTGTTCCATGTAGAAAAAAAATATGGTCAGACAAGAGAGCAGATGATTAGATAATTGTAGTTGTATAGCATATGTCATTACTAGCACAACATGTACAAAATTTTGTTTTCCTTTCCCATCAAGACACTGAACAATTGTTTATTTTTGGCTTCAGGTAATCTCTTGCAGTGTTCAATGTGATTACCAATGGACATTGCTGCTGGCCCAACCTCGCCGCTTCCTGCATGGTTTGTTGGTACAATGATCATGTTGAAGGTGAGGTTACATATATTTCTTCATTTGTGAATCTATTTCCATTTTAATTGCCGACTTGGTGCATTTTCGTACACCTGCAACTTTTACTTATTGTGTTGAGTTGAGCTATCAAGATACTTTCACAAAATAATCCATGTAGGGTGATTTTTTAATTATCTTGATGTTTAATTGTTGGATCACCCTTTACATTGTTGGAGTAGTGATTGATATATAATACTGTTGTGTACATTATAAACCTATGTTCAGAATACTACCTAGCTTGATGTGATCAACGACATTGCTAAATCAATTCCAGTAGTTGGTTGTGGCATTCCAGATTGGTGTGTTTATATCTGTTTGGAAATGGCAGCATGTTGGTATAGTGTTGTTCCGTGTCGGGGCGCTGCAGATGATTACATGATCTGTGCAAACCTAAACACTTGCTGCTTCAACAGCTACATACACCTGCAGCGCTGAATAGTTGTGAAACTCAGAAAAACAGCTTCAGCGGTGTTCGTGGCACTTTGACACCTTTACAGCCATGCTGATCTAAGATAAATAAATATCTATGTTAGCCCGATCTTCTTCCTCCTTTCACCTTCTACATTCCATCTATTTGATATATGGTAATTTCAGATAGCAGTTACTTACTATCCAAAATATCAAAGATGTGTTGTTCCTAACAAGATTACTGCGGTAGATATGGGGTTAAATGACTGCTTGCAACTAGGTTGTTTTTCATGCCTTTGCCCTTTTTTGTGCTGCTGAAACAAGATCCAAAGGGTGGTAACCAGTACTTCTTCACTTGCATGATTTTCATTCTTAGACTCTGTTTACTGTAATTTAGTTCTTTGGCTGAAGAATTTCTACAACATTTTTGCTCTGCATATGAGCCTGTTTGGTAGACCACTCACTAATTATGTTAGTCTTGAATTAGGCCTCCCTTCCTAACATAGGAGTACATGCTATGTGTAGAAACAGTAATGTTAGTTAATATATAAACATGCAGGTCATGTTTATCATCAGTGGTTAACTCAGGAACTGAGCCTTCAATCTGTTTACGTATTCATTAAGTGGCAGCAAGCATCACATTTACTTTTTATGCAATGCGCACCTACCTTTATGGTTGCGCGCTGGATGATGGATGAAGACAGTGAGATCTCATACGATGACATGCTCAACAATGCCGAGGTTGGAGATGCTACAACAATCCAAACACAGGTGCGTAGGCTTTGAACCTTATTAGACATTCCCTCATTTAACTCACACAGTTACTAAAAACAGCCTAAGCTTCTCCCTGTACCTCTGCAGAGATTGAATTTGGTGTGGACAGAGAGATGGCCAACGAGGCCTGGAGGGAGAACTAGCGCATAAACACTCTCCAACCTTCCTGCATCTGCCTATACACTCTTTACTATTATGTGTAACTGATAACATATTGCTTTTCTTACCATCACAGCAAAGGGATTCTAATGAACCCTACTTTCTTGGATATAACACAGGTTGTAACCTTGGACAACCATTTCAAGCCATATATATCAACATTGTCGATTTGCATGCGTATTTCTTACTCCTATTTGCATGTTCAGACATGATGATTAAAATGACCAGGCTAATTTTAGTTACGATTCCCACTCTTACTCAGTTTTGGTCACCAGTTACAATCCTAATCCTTGTGTTTTATATTGGTCAGAATGCACGCTGAGGTGATGTGTCCAAGCAGCCAATTTGGCAGAGCAGCTGCATGTCAGAGCTCCTACAAGTTACTCCAGTGTCAACACGATTCATCTTCAACTGCCACTGCCTAAGCTTTCAGCTTTTGGTTACGTCAATCTGTGCGACTGTGCCTCTTTTTTAGCATGTGTGGCTGGGAGAATGGGAAGGTAGGATTCCGAGGCAAGTGGCTAATGGTTCATTGCCTGGTGATGCAATCCATGAGCAAGACAACTGAAGATATGACTCTCGAGCTGTTGTCACAAACTTTTATCATTTTTTGGTGTATTTAGGTAATGGAAGCAACTGTGCTGGAAATGGTGGGGGTGCCGAGGGCAAAGGGGATTATGTAAGTTGATATTTATGTATTTCAAAATGCGCTCAACTTAATATATGATGGTAAGGTCAAGTACGAAAACATTCCCCTTAGTACGTTGATGTTTTTAACTTCTGTGGCAGCGTGTTACAAAGCTGTCTCTTTCAACGAATCAAAATATACTTCCTACAAGTAATACACATATATTAAGTAAAAAAAAGGTTAAGGGCAATGTGTTGCGTTCTGAACTTTATTTCATATATATTATTGAACATAATCATATCACTCTCAACGAAATGTTGTCTCAAACAAGTTTGAATGCATAGGCACATTGTCGCTCCGTGGCAACGCACGGGCATAGACCTAGTTCAACACTATGACAGCATGCACAGGCTCTAACACGTTCCGAGCAACTCGGTATGCAAAATACCAATTGGGCCAAGACTGCTATAAAATTGCTTTCACCTGATGATCCGATGGGACCTTCTTCTCTGCACCGGATCATCCGGTCAATATAGGAAAGAACAGCTGGTCTCCATCTAAAAAAAAAACTCCAAAAGGATGGATACATTCACTCCCCTCTCGTTCTTTGGTGTAGCGACTCCTCCTAGGTCAAATTAGTCCGAACACAATCAATTGTATTTCAGAAAAGGGGCGAGAGATACGTCAATACACGATGAAAGGCAAATGTAAAAATACAAGAAAAAACACTCGGGTTTTCACACTTCTTCACATTTCCAATAGAAAACAGCATTAATTTTGGCACCATCGCCATAACTACTATCTATCTTTTGAAAGATGCTTTTGTTTTACATCTTCCAATTGTTGAGTATGTTCTTTGATAATGTTGATGTATGTTTTTATGCAATGTTAATTCTATTCATGTGAAATGTTGGTATATTTGTCTATTATGTGACAGTTACTTTGAAGTCTCATCCACTATAAACACTTGTAAGTTATAATCAACATTGTTAAAGATTAGAATAAACGTTTTTTTTTTTTTTGCAAAAACATGTTTTAGCATTTTAAAAGACTGCATTGGACATTTTAAAACTTTTTTAAAAAAAATACATTTGTTGTTTACTAAAACTTATATCAGCGTTTCCAAGTATCACATTCAGCATTCAGAATATGTGAAGAAAAAATCTTCCAAAATACATGGACAATAACTTCTTGCAATTACAGCCATAAAAAAAATGAAAGAAACACATCTAGTAAATAATCATCCAGAAATGCCTGCATCCCATCCAAGTAGACTAAGCCCATTGTTTTCGGCCCATCGCGAGGAAATCCCCAAGGAAGGCTGATCAGGGATGAGCGCTAGGTCTGCAGTCCATGTCCATGTTTTATATAATCTCACAATTTTCCTTCTGTCACCCAAGTCATGTAAGAATTTAAAAAAAAAATCATTCAATTAAGAAAACGTAGAAACAAAAAAAATCTTTCCGTGTTCTAAAGAGACCTTTAGTCTTAGTCTAGCAGAAGAAGAACCAAAGAATGAATCATAATACGGTCCCCGTTGGACTCAGCCTTGGAATATTCTAGTTCTTCTTAAGTTCTAAGAGACGTCTGTAGGACGAGTACGTGGCCGACCCATGGAGGCCCCGAGATGCGCTGGCGCTGGTGCTGAACTGCTGATGCGGGCTGCGGTGACACGCCACGAGTGCTCATGCACAATACACGCCGGGTAGAGAATTAAGGCAGCTTGTGGCGCGCATGCGGCAGGAATCGAGTTCTCGTCCCTCGCCACGTAGTACTACACCTACACGTACTCGTTCTTCGTTATTGCATGCTGCGTCCAGTCTCACCCGGTGCCCGTGGTATTTGCTGCCTGTGGACTGTGGTACGAGCGCCGGCGCGCGTCATCCCGCAATCATGCGGTTCGCCGGCGGCGGCGCATTCATACGCCCGCGTGGGCATTAACCTATCACCATTCATCATCACCTGACCACAACAAACAGGAGTTCGTTGCTGCCACACCGCATCGGTGATGGGTCGTCGTCCTTCCCGTACGTCCGTCATGGCCCGCGCGGGGGGTGACCACCGGTCGAACGCGATGATTGATCGGCGGAATGGCGTAGACAAGGGCCAACATGCATGCACTACGTGTCGACGCTTGCCCCGCGGAGCAGCGATTACTGAGAGCCATGGACAAGGGCCAATATGCATTGCCGGAGCCGATCTCAGCTGCGCGCAGCGGCAGTCTGGGAAGTACCTCCGGCTAGCTCTCCGCGCGCCTGGCCGCAACGTAGAGTACCTCATTGATGGACAAAAAGGAAACCAGACACGAAAATGGACAAAAAGAAAGAATGAAAGTTTGCACCAGCCGGGAATCGAACCCGGGTCTGTACCGTGGCAGGGTACTATTCTACCACTAGACCACTGGTGCTTTGATGTTCCATTTTGGAGCAGCATCAAATTTTACTCGTGACCAAAAGTGATCTTGTTATGTGAAATGTCAAGCGATTAGCTCTTCCCACCTGAGCTAGAGCTACCGCCCGGCACAGAAAGTGCCAGACAGTAAATATTTCCGCTGACGATCGAGTACGTATATAGCCAAATCCTAGAGGCTAGAGATCTTAGGACTTCCCCGTCCAATGGAGGATTTGGATTCACATTCACTAACCGCTCGTTCGCTCGCGCGTGGGGTCAAGCGTGCCAAGAAAACCGCGCGTCATGCGATGCTCGTACACGTCCCGTGTGTCATGTCCACCGAGCAATCAACCAGCCAAGCCACATAATAAAACAAAGGAGTCAGTCTACTGCTCCTCCGAGTGTTTAATGAGTGAATCTGTCACAAAAGCCACGCTGGCGCCATGTTTTCACCCGCGTTAATTACGCTACTACAGTTGCATACAACAGGCTCAACGTACGTACCGATGACATGTTTGCGTCTGATAAGGTCAAGAGGAACGGGCGCGCGGATCACCGTCGCCGTGCTCTCGCCGTCTCGCTGTTCCATCGGGCCGGCGGCAAGCAACTACCCTATCCCGCCGCGCAGGCTAGGCGTCAGCGGCACCCGCAACCCAGGGCGGCGGCGACACCGGACCTCGCCGTGTCTCTCTCCCTCGGCAGCTAGCGACGACCGCGCGCGGGGGCTCCGATGTCGAGTCCTCCTCGCAACTCTGCCGAGCCATCACGTCGACGCGACACGGGTGAGGGCAACGGTTGGTTGGGGCATCATCGGTCGGAGGGACGGAATGGACGCGGCAGCTAGCACTAGCGCTGCTAGGCAGCCCAGCCCTAGCGCAACCTGGACCTCTGCGAATGCGACTATGCGAGTGGTCGTGACCCCGTGCTGATTAATTAAGTAGGTGGTTAATAATTCACGCAAGGGAGAACCCACAAAGACGGGGAGGGAAAAGGGAATGATGTCACAGGGTAAACCACTTTGTTGACAGAATATATATATATATATATATATATATATATATATATATATATATATATATATATATATATATATATATATATATATATATATATATATATATATATATATATATATATATATATATATATATATAGTTGTGCTAGTTGACGACGGGCCGTCTGGGAGCCCTGCCCAAGGGCGTACGTCTCGTTTGCGCGTGAAGACCAGCCGATGGAAACGAAGTTTACCCGTGCCCTGTCGTCAGTTAAGCGCGTTGTTCCAGGTTAATTAATAAACTTTCAGACAGCAGCGAAAAAGCGAACATTCTAGTCGCTAGTCAAGGAGCGCAGTGCAGGTGCAGCAGCGCGCGCAATTCAGAGGTAAAACGAACGCTCGCTGCTCCACTAGCTAGAGCAGCTGCTGTCGCATGCAGCGGCAGATCGAAACCTCGACGTCGCGATCGACGAGAACAAGTTGTGGACGATGACGAGGACGAGATGGACCCAATAGACGGGTACGAGCATGGATGGATGGATCCCCGGGACTTGACAGGTTTTTGGTGTGTCAAAAAGGCGAGGAGAGCCGGGCGCATTATTTAGCGATTGGGGCACTTGCAAGTAACAACTCGCCAAGGGTTTCGATCGGTTAGTTTATCATCGCAGGCAGCCAAGTAGGTCGTCAGCAAAACTCATCCTGGATGCTACTGCTACAGCTACAGCTACTACGCAGTTACAGTTGGCGCTGCCCGACAGAGACCGCTCTGAATTCCCCGACGAATGAAAAGGGACACGGCGGTAGGCGTCGTCGGCGCCGGAAGAAGCGTGCGGCAACCGAACTGGGATCCGCCCCTAACATCCAGGCACCCCACTGCAAGAACGTGAGGGTGAGGGGGTGTTCCGGGATTGGAGGGGAGACCGATCTACTCTGCAGTGAAGTCCAGGGGACCAATCACGCTTGCGAATTGCGATCGAATTTTAATAACCCTGTTATTTACCAGGGCTTAGGAACAGTACACAGACAATTGTCCGGCGTCCTCCAGTTCAGTCAGATGTCAGAACCCCCTTCTTCTGAAAGACTGAAACAGAAGAGGAAGATGATCAACGCCTACGACTGCAGTAGTGCTAGCACTTTTACTACAGGAGTACTTAATATACAAGATTATCTATCTATCCTTGATTTACTACCAATCTAGTACTAGTTCTCTACCATTGTCATCAGTTTGATGCTTCTTTACAGTGATCGATCCAATCGCAAACGAAGAACACCGCCAGGGAGAGCGGCCTAGCTCCAGAGCCCCAGCGTCTCGAAGACGCGGACGGCGAAGAAGCAGAGGTAGATGGCGATGAGGCCGACCCCGTAGACGCGGTCGATCCGCATGCCGCGGACGGGCACCACGAACAGCGCCCACGCCAGCGCGGCGGCCAGGAACCCCACGGCCTCGTACGCGGCGGCGTCCGCGGGGACCACGAACGGCGCCGGGTGCTGCGCGCCCGCCGCGAGCGCCAGCGACAGCCCCAGCCCCACCACCGTGTTGAACAGCGGGCCGGCGTAGCACCCGGACACGGCCGTCTGCGCGCCGCCGGAGCCGCCGTGCACGGCCATGGCCACGTTCGAGACCAGGTCGCCCAGGGAGTCGCCCCACGCCAGCACCGTGACGCCCAGCACGCTGGGCTTCACGCCCACCACGTACCCGATGGACACCAGCAGCGCCACCAGCTCGCGGGCCAGCGTGTACGCCCACAGCACGCTCATGAGGAACCCCGCGGCGAGCCACGGCACGCGCCGCCGCCGGCCCCGCGGCGGGGACGCGCCCTCCGTGGTGGCCGCGGCGAGCGCGGCCAGGAGGGCGCCCAGGAGCGCGCCGGCCACGAGGACAGCGACGGCGTGGCGGCGCGAGACCGGGTTCCGCTGCGAGGCCCAGGTGGCCGCGAGGAGCACCGGCGCCAGCGCGGCGGAGGCGATGGCGTAGGGCCGGGACCAGCGGTGCGCCGCGATGTCCGGGATGGTGAGGCGGCGAGGGAGGTACAGCGGTATGCAGAGGCAATGCAGCAGCGCTCTTCCGCCGCAACCCCAGCCCCAGCACCTCCTCGGTGCGTCGTCGGCCTCCGTCGTCTTGGAGTAGTGGGACGGCAGCGACGGGACGTCGTCGTCGTCGTCGTCGTCGAGGAGGAGGAGCGGCGCGGATAGGCCGGCGGCGTCCGGCTTGTTGTCCTGGTCGGCGGCGCAGCAGTGCGAGGTCCAGACGAGGACGACGTATCCGACGTAGAGCGAGACGAAGGAGACGGCGACCCAGACGGTGACCTCGCCGTTGAGGAGCACGGCGAGCAGGTAGCAGAGCGCGAGGAGGAGGAAGCAGACGTCGCGCACGAAGCCCCGCCACTCGACGACGACCCCTCCTCCCCGGCGCGCGGCGACGGCGAGCGCGACGACGCCCGCGACGACGGTGGAGACGAAGAGCGCGCCGCCGAGCGCGCTATTGAGCCCGACGCCGCCGGCGCCGCCGTCGCCGGAGGCGAAGGACACGACGCTGGCGAAGACGTCGGGCGCGCCGTTACCGAGCGAGAGCAGCGTGACGCCCGCGACGGCGGGCGGCAGGCGCAGCGCCGCCGACAGGCCCTCCAGCGACGCGCAGAAGTACTCGGACGCGGTGTCGCCGAGGAGGTAGAAGAGGACGGCGAGCCAGAGCGCGAGCGCGGCGCAGCCGGCCGCGGGCGCGGCCGCGAAGCCGCAGTAGAAGAGGCGCAGGTAATCGACGTATCCCGCGGGGGCGCACGGCGCGCGCTGCGCCAGCAGGTACGCGCACCGGGCCTCCCCGCCGCTGATGGACTGCAGGTCCGCGCAGTCGTTCCCCCCCTGCTCCTTTGAGGCGGAGGACGAGGCGGCGGCGGCGAGAGTCCCTGCCGCGCGGCTGGCGGGGGGTGAGAGTGAGAGGAGGGAGGAGGAGGAGGAGGTGAGGAGGAGGAGGAACAGGAGAAGGAGGAAGCAGGCGCTGGGGACGACGGCGGGGGCGGCAGTGCGCGCGCGGGCGCGGGAGAGCGCCATAAAATGAGCGGCAGGGCGGGGGGTTTAACCGGAGCTCGGCCCGGCCGGCATGCCGGGGCGCGCGCGGCGGTTGGGGATCAGGGACTCAGCAGCAGGTTCGGGGCGGAGACGCGGCGGTCGTGGGGCTCGTGACGAGATGTGCGGGGGCGGAGGACTCGTGGGCGGCTCTGCTGGGTTCAAAGCTCCCGGCTCCCTCCCGCACTGGGGAGTGCAGAACTGGACTGGATAAAGAAAAGGGTCGGGCCGGTTGGGTGGCTTGGCTTCCCGTCCGCGTTAAGTAATGTAACAGGGGAGAGGAGTACGTGCGAGGCGACCGCGAGGTGGTGTGTCCGCGTGGAGGACGGTCGGGGAAAGGGATTCTTCCCCGCGTTTCTCCCCTTTCTTCTTCTCTCGGGATGGGGAGATCGGGGGTTGGTCGGTGGCCCGGCGACGCCGTGAATCGGAAGGGGATATGGAGGCGGGCGGGCGGGCGGGCGGGCAGGTTGGGCGGCCGCGGGGACGTGGAGACGAGCGGCGGTTGCCGGACCGGGCGACGACGCGTGGTCCGCGACCTCTGTGGCTAGGGGCCGCGTGTCACCCGGAGTCGCGAACCAAAGGAAAAATTCGTTGGCATCGGCACTTCGGCTGGCTCGGGAGCCTGTGATGAAATGATGTGATTATGTGTGCGCCGACTGTGGAGCGAGGTGCCGACGGCACTATTGTCTTCTTCGGCTCCGAGTGCGACGGGACAGCGCCGGGGGTTCAGTAGTATTTCTGAGATTTGCAGATAAATTTGTGCCCCGCCGGTCCAGGACTTGGGCCTTGGGGGAAGATTTCTACGCGCGTCTCTGTCAGCGAAAGAGCCAAGCGTCGTTTTGCCGGGATTGGGGTAATGGGGTGCGACGCCACGTGCTCTGAATATCTGACTGATTCGGTCTAGTGAGCTCTGCTCGACCATCTGCTGCGCATGACAAATGACAAGGATCCTCTATAATTAGCACCCGGAGTCGATTAAGGCATCCTTGGTTCTGAATCATTCGCCGGAAGCCACGATTCGTTAATTCTCTGTCGGGCCAAGAATCTGCAAAACCGACGAGGTGCAAAGCATCAGTTGCTGGGCCGCGGGCGAACAAGCACTGACGCACGTATCCGTCTCCGCCTTATACCGAGTTCAGCAAAGTGACTGTATGCATTTTAGACGATGAATCAGGTATTCCAACACATCGTGTATACCGATCAAAAAAAAAAAAAAACACATCGTGTATAGGTACTCCAACCTAACGCGTATATGTATATGTGTATTGTATGAGCGTGCAGAAAACGAAATGTATGCAAAATACACGAGTAGACGGACGAGTTGCTGTTGCTCGCGCGAAGGGGCCGAAACGACAGCGAGCTCTGCCGAATCAATGAATAGCCTTGAAGAGGGCATCTGCGTGGCCGTGGCGTGCGCGGACGAGACGAGACGAGGCCCGGGCTATCGATTGGCGGCGCGCGTACGTGTGTGTCAAACCAACTTCCATCTGAAACTGAAAGCTTAGCGCGGTAGCCCTGACTTTGGAGCCTATCGATTATTAGCTCTCCAAGGCTAAAGTTTTAGCCAATTGTTGGATGCCGAGCTAAAGTTTAGCTTATGGATAAAAAAAAGACATCCATACTTTTGTCTCTTCCCTTCCCCAATCCGACCACACCCACCACCAGCTCAGCTCATTGCGTCCTCTCCTCTCTCGTGCCGACCGCGTCTCTCTCACCGACATGCCTCCTCTCGCTCAACCGGCGCGCCTCTCCCTCCCCGCGTTCCTCTCACCGGCGCGCCGAACGGGGATTGGATCTTCTTCAAGCCGCACCCGCACCCGCAGGCCGACTCCAGCCGCCGGTGCAACCGCGCCAGCTGACCCCATCGTCTTCGGCTCCCTCCGTTCCTCATCCCCGTTGCAGTCGCCGCCCGGCACCGGCTTCCTCGCCGAACCGCTCCCTTCCTGCCTCACCCTCAACCTTCATGGCCACGCCCGCTCCCTGCCTCCTTTGACCTCCATGGCCACGCCCGCTTCCTGCCTCCCTCGACCTCCATGGCCGCGCCCCGCTCGTCTCTCCTGTGGATCTAGTGCAGCAGAGCAGGGTAGCCGCCTAGGAGGTGGCTGCGGCGGGGAGGCGCGGCGGCGGGGGTGCCAAGGCTGCTGTTGCCACCGGCGAGGCGCAGGCTGCGGCGGGGAGGCGTCGGGCGGATGGGCGGCGGTGTGAGCGGATGGGAAACAGAGAGTGGGGGTGGGAAGAGAGAGAGTGCGGGGCGAGGAGGGCAGAGGGTGAAAAGTGATCGCCTTGGATCATTTGGATCATTTTTAGTTGATTTTAGCGTCCTTTGACCAGCTAAAGGAAAAATAAAAGCTAAGTTTTAGACTGGATCGTATAAAAAAACTGTTTATATATTTTAGCGCTACTGTATATAGAAAGAAAGATGGTTAGAACAGTAAATAGACAACCCATATAAAAACTATGCTGCACATAGTCTTAGCTCTTCACTTTTATGTAGTCTATTTAGAGATGGGGAAAGTGGGGAACTAAAATTTAGAAAGATAAAAAAGTCCTAAGCAATCGAATGGCGTTAGACGGTCACCGGGTGAAAAAGATGTAAAAAACACTATTTATATATTATATATAAAATAAAAAAACAATGATTGCGCCTTTAGTTTGATTTCTCCCTCCTCGGGCATCCATCGGGAGCCTGCACACACAGATGGCGCCACAGAATTCTCTTCCCGCTACAATACGTACAGGCACAGTAACGTTTCTGTCGTTTTTAGGAGGCGAGGAACAGGACAAAGCCACGTACGGCCGACGATGGACCGCACCCGTAGTCAGTACTGTCCAGTTTCGTTATTTTTATTATCCATTCATGCAAGTATATACGGTTTCCGTGTGGTCCGGTCTCCCGTGGACGCGCTCCGCCTCCGGCGTTGTATGCCTGGCCTGCAAAATGGTGCTTCCTGCTGCACGACGTCCACAGCGCGTGGGGTTTAGACCCTGCATCTTCGCTGAAACTTTGTAAAAACGCTGTGCGTTCGCTGCTCGCTTTAGTAGATTTTATTATCTCGTCTCCGAAACCTCCTGCTCAGCTCAGGGGCAAGTGTCTGCTACTCAGCACCGCCAAGCCCGTGATTAACGCGGAAGGTTTAGGGCTAAGGCTGGGGTCATCAGCTAGGAATACGGTACGTAAACAGTGTTTTGCCCTTTCACGTGCTCGTCTGGTGACCCCGGTCTCATCATGATTCGCTTCAAGCCAAACCCGGCAATGATACAGTGGATTCTGGGACCGTCCCTCCCAGCCATCTGAAAACAGACACGCGGCCTGCTACGCGAAACAGCAATTCTGGTTTCGGCAGGATGGACGCCGACCGCGCGTCGGACCCCCGGGCCCCGGCCCGATCGACAGGGGCATTGCCCGACGCGACGTCAACGACCAGGAGTCCAGGACACGGCAGAGCGTCCCGGCCCGCCGAAGCGACGCCGCGTACGTCGCTGCGCGCAGTCTAGCAGCTGACACGACGTAGTATACCGGACGCCGCGGCCGCTCTCCCCGTCCCCGATATCCGCCGCGCCAGGGACGGAGCTGAGCCTGAGCGCGACGTAGCGAGTGGCCTAGCCCTGTGCATGCCGGGAAGAAGACGCGAGGCCACCACAGGGTGATGAGAGGCGGACGGAGCCAGGGAGGAGACGGACCATCGGCCGCCGGTCGCCTGTGGCGATGTCAGCTTGCGCAGTCGCGCTCTGCAAAATATGTACGGCTATGTTTAGATACAAAGTTTGGAGTCGAAAATTAGGCAAAATCTGTTAAAATTTAGCAAAAAACATTACATCGGACACTGTAGTACACTGTAGTACTTTTCGTTTGTTTGTGTTAAATATTGTCCTACCATGGCCTACCTAGGCTCAAAAGATTCATCTCGCAAAGTACATCTAAACTGTATAATATAATTATTTTTTGATTTCGTCTACATTTAGTACTCTGTGCCGATATTTTTGATGTGATAGAGAATTTTCTTTTTGCATAGTAAAATTTTAGGGAAAGTTTGGATCTAACCACAGCGTACGTGGCAATCCGGGGCGGAGGACAAGTGCCTGATTGGATATAGCTGGAACTGGGAACAAGCAAGCAGGTGCTTCTGGGAGCTGCTCCGGACAGCTCCAATGTTGTGTCTAAAAGCAACTCCAATGTGATGGCTAAAGTGGTGCTAAGAAGAGAGAAAGAAAAAAATAAGGTGATATACATTGGAAAGATGGTGCTAGCTTAGCAATCCTCGGCGTATGCTATATATTTTTGCTTAGTACAGTTTTTGCTACATACTTTGCCACACACAGGTGCTCCTGCGGTTATCTGTTCCTGGCAGGCCATCCAAGGACAGGAGTCGTGTCTCCTACGTCCTACCGGCCCACCTAGCAACCAACAGCTGCCATTCTAAGCCCATCACCTGACAGCCCAGCCCACAACGCTATATTTCGCACTCTTTGACGGACAGCAGAAGGGAGGGGCTCGCAAGAAAGCAGTGGGCCCTCGTCCGTCGGGCGATGAACCCAAAGCTGGTGATCCATGGAAATCTGAGAAGAGCGACAAGAAGTCGGAGCGGCTCCTTGCTTTTCTCCTCCGCTCCGCCCTGCTGCGACGGCGAGGCCAAGAAAAATCCCCTCTAGGAGCGCATGGAGCTCTCCGCTGGGCTCCGCCCGCCGCCCGTCGCCGCGCCGGCGTCGCTACGAGGCCGTCGGTCCGCGTCTCTGCCGCCGCGCGCGGCTTCCCACTCGGTGCGGTCCGTGACCCGCGCGGCTAAGGTGCGCCTCCTTTTCCTGTTCCGCCGCATCGCGAGGGGGTCAATTCCCGTGAGTGTCTGCGGGGTGCTTGGAACCAGTGGTACGCAGACCTCGTCCTAGATTGCTGCTTGCAGAGCTCCAGCGCCGTTCTGCCTTGACAGCAGGGAAGGCTCCTAAATTTCTTTGGCATCTGAAAACATTGCTGTTTCACCTGTTAGAGTACTAAATTTATCTGGATGGGCCAATGACATGCTTAAACCAATAAATTGTGTGCAACTGCAATCTGACCAATCTCCATGAGCAAACTGGCTGGCTAACAAAGCTATCAAAAAAACATTTGAGAAACTAAGTAGAGTAGCATGTCTGTAGGTAACATGACCTATAAGAGCATTAGTGGCCACAACTCACAATAAGAAATTGTAAGTTGTAAACGGAGAAACATGACCTTGTGGGTTGATTAGCAGCTGAAAGGGTGTACAATTAACCTTGTGAAGATACCCGTAGTATGTGTGTGTAATTGATTTTAATCTAGCTGGAGGTGGACTCCTTTTACTGGGATGCTGTATTGCTGCTGTTACAGGGGCACAGGAAAGTTTTTTCTTATAAGCGTCATGCACACCAAGCGTGTGCCTCTACATTTGAGAAGGGATATCATCTGAGTACCCCAGTGGTTTCTGGCATATTGTCTGTTGTGCAATCCTGAATCTGCAGTCTTGTAGTATGTGCTTTTTAACTATTCGAAGAGTTGCCAGGCTAATCTACCTCACTGCTATCACAAATGTGTATCAATGATATCAAGTGCTAACCAATATCCAGTGTCCCGTATTTAGAAACCTAGTTGCCTATATGAAATTATGAATCACACCCACGTGTGCCATTGAGAATAGTGGGATTTAGAGAGAATATGTTTATGGAGGCAGCACATTCTTCTCTTGTTTTCTTTTGCCATTCCCAATTTCGTAATGTGGATTGGCTTTTGCTTAGTGGATATTTGACTATTTGGTTGATAAACAGAAGTTCCTTCAAATGGCAGGCTTACAAGTTTCTCATGCTGCGCAGGTTAGAGCAAGTGCAATCTATGATCTCCAAAGACGTAAAAGTAACCTTGAATCGCTATTCTGCTATGACAAATCTGTTCCAGAGGAGGATATTGGTAAACCAGCGGGTCTAAACTTGGAAAAGAAGAACGTTGGGGGCAATCCTCCTTGCACAAGCTGTGAAGCTAAAGGTGCTGTGCTGTGCTCAACATGTGCTGGTTCAGGCTTGTATGTCGATTCAATACTAGAGAGCCAAGGAATCATTGTGAAAGTCAGATGTCTAGGTAAACAAGCTTGGCAGGCATTGTGTTCCCGCTATACAGAAGATACGTTATCCATATGTGCTGACAGCTGGTGTTGAAATTACTGTAGGTTGTGGCGGAACTGGAAACATTATGTGCACTAAATGCGGAGGCCGTGGGCACACATGAAAGATAAAGCTCGTGGCTCGTTCTCAGCAAGACAGTATAGTTCTACTATCATCCTTCTCGAGTTACATTGGTCTGGAATTAGTCTTATGACTTGCAGCGACAATCAAAAGAGTTTTCGTATATGACTCTGCCAAAAGAGTGTTCTTCACATATGATCTACGGACAATTTTGCTTGCGCTACATGGTTCGGTGCTGGAAAAACTAATCTGACTTCATGGAAACATGCCTCAGATGGTACTGAACCCTTTTGTTTTTTTTTTTAATTTCTTGTTTGAAAGCGTGATGCGTCAATGGATTCTATGAGATGTTGTCACCATAAAGTTGTAATGGCATGTGAAAGATGCACTTTATTTGGGTGAGAAATGTATTTACAGTGTCCCGTGCAGTAAATTTGCTCAAAATGAACTCGTTAACAGCTTTTTTGGGGAATGTGAATACAAATTATTTTTTTTTTTTCTGATGGGGCGATCAGATGGGAGTGATTCAACATGTGCAGAGTGAACCCATAATCAGACCGGTGGTGTTGCCGTGTTCGTATCACAAATACCAGTACTCCCCCTGTCCCAGAATACAAGACGGCTTTGTTTGGCAATGGCATATTTTATTTCGGGTGTAAATGGTTTCCGCTTGGAAATCACTGTGCACAGCGATACCGACGCTTTTATTTACATATGGAAATTGTTGTTTGGATTGAATGGATATATAGAGATGCTTCCGCGCTGCAATTCGGCCCGGCGGGCTGCGCTTGGCTGTAGCGGTAGCTGCGACGGGATTCAACACTTGCTACAGTACAAGCTAAAGAATGGTGCAATGGCAGCGGCAGCGACAGCTGAAAAGCAAAACGAAACGGGCCACCAGCTTTCTAGGCTCTAGCGGACACTAAGCATGATTCAAGAAGATTTTCACTTGTTGAAATACAAGGTTTGAAGCCACAGATCGGCAAAGAATTTCACTGGTTGAAGTAAACAGAGAAACACACGCAGCAAAGAAATAGATCTGAGAAGGGGACTAATGAGCAGCACCTCGATGAGGAGTGGGCGCTGGCGGCGGCCTTGTGACACGAGCGTGGACGGCGTGAGCGGGGGAGGTACCGGCGCCGGCTTGAAGAAGGTCTCGGTGAGCACGACGGAGATCGACGTCAAGCAGCTACGGATGCCGGCTTGGAGCTGAGGTGAGCGCGACGCTGGCCAGGACTAGGGTTGAAGGAGCGTCGTCCTGGAGCAGGGGTGAAGGAGCATCGGCCTAGATGCCGTCGTCACCACCGCTAGCCTCCGCCAATGTCGCCGCCGCCGGGAGCGCTACGCGACTCCCCGATAGATGTCGTGAAATTTTCCAGATCTAAGGCTATTCACTGTGGCGTTCCTCAAATCCCACTCCTCGTCACTGTTCCTCCGCCGCTGGTAAAACAGTGCAAACAGTATTTTATGGATAGCCTAAGCGAGTTTTTTTTTCGCCGGTTTTGGGCCATTTTAATGGTAAAATTTGTGGTCTCACCTGCAATCCAAACACCAATTTCTGGCCTAGCATGTATATAAGAATATGGACCTGTAAATTACCATGATAATGGATCAAATACGGGCTTTCCAAACAGACCTGTATATATATAGGAATATATCGTCTACCTAATGAAAATATATGTGCCAAAAAATCTAGCAATACTCATTTAGTACTATAAACATGGAATATTGAAAAGCTGAACTTTGGTCATTTAATTTGATATTCGAAACTGCTCCATTGCTTAACCATGTCCCTAGAGTCCAATAATACCTATCCCGCTCCGATTAATATGCTTCTCTTGAGCAGCGGACCAACGGCATCACCTGCAACAAATTCACATGCATGGATTTTTCCGCCCCCTGAAAACAAGCAAGGAATGCTTCGTCGATCGCTTTGCGGTTGCCCGGCCCGCCGGGTGGGTGGCCGCGAGAAAATCCTCATGGTGGTCACTTGCCCACCAAGCCAACTTCATGCTCGAATCTATTCTTCTCCTCTACCTTCTGCTCTGCCTATGGCAGTGCTAGTGTATATATACGTCCACCACAAACCGCCATTGCCATCACCACCATCACCAGAGGCATTCCGAAAGCACATCACGTTTAGCTACTACTAGTTCGAGGACACGATCCAAGAAGCTTCAGCCGCCATGGCCGCCTCCAGGTCGTTCAACCAGCGCACCTTCGATGAGTACGACCCCAACGTGGAGTGGAGCCGCAACGCCGAGGCCGAGGCCGTCAGGATCTCACTCCCAGGCAAGCAGCTAGCTGTTCCTTGCATTGTTGGTTTTCCTGAGGCGATCATGCTGCCATGCGTCTGTGCATGATCTAGCTGAGCGGTTATTGATGAACGGATGATGTATGGATCGATGGGGTTGCTGTACGTGCGTGCAGGGTTCAAGAGGGAGGAAATACGCGTGCTGGTGGACAACCACGGCCACCTGCGGACGCGCGGTGAGCGGCCCGTCGCCGGCGCCAGGTGGAGCCGATTCCAGAAGGACTTCCAGCTGCCCGACAACTGCAACGTCGACGGCATCCGCGCCAAGTTCGAGAACGAGACGCTCACCATCACGCTCCCCAAGAAGACCCCCTCGCCGCCGTCCGGACCCGTGACGCCGCAGACGCCGCCGGTGCCGGTGCCGGAGCCGCCCAGGAGGCCCGCGGCGGTGCCGTCGCAGAGGCTCCCGCCGGCGGTTGCCGAGCCGGCGGCGAGGCCTGCCGCGCCGCCCACGGTGCCGGCGGCCACGCTGCCGCCTGCCGCCTCCCAGAAGGCCCCCGCCGAGCGCAGGCCGTCCATGACGAGGAAGCCGGCGCCGGCGCCCGAAGAGGAACCACCGAAGGGTTACTACGGCGGTGGCGGCGCTTCTGCCGCCACCAAGCCCCAGTCATCGTCTCCGGCGGCTGTCACGAGGCCGGACGTGGAGGAGGAGAGGAAGCAGATGGAGAGGGAGGCGGCGGGGAAGATGGCCGAGGACACGAAGGCGACGATGCAGGAGAAGGCCAAGGAGCAGCAGGCGCCGGATGAGGCGGTGGCAGCAGACATGGCGCTAGCGCACCAGCCCAGGCCGATCTCCGCGACCCGCGGGCTGCTGATGAACGCGGCGGTCGCGGCGGTGCTGCTCCTCGGGATCACCGTCTACGTCTGGCACACCCTGCGCAACGCAACGGGAGGCGCCGGCGGCCACGGCCACGGCCGCCTGGGAGCCGGGAGCTACGGCGATGAGATGTGATGAGGAAGCTGACTGGATCGAGGTCTGGCGTGCGATCGAGTACACTGTAAACTGGCAAGGAGCCAGTGCAACAAGTATATATACATGGGAGGCGCCCGGGTACATATATGCGTGCTGTTTATTTTATCATCTGGTGTGAAGGCTTAATGATGTTATTAAAGATGGGTCATTTGCTTGCATTGGATGATCAATTTGACCAAAACAAGATGATAAGCTGATACTGTATTTTTTTTTATTACTGATGGACGAGTCTGTCTATACATCAACTGAGTGTTAAAAAGCCTTCCAACACCTGAATTTTTGACCATAGGATCTTGGATGAATGGCTGGGATTACACTGTACATACACTGTAACTACAGTGTAGTACACTGTAATTACAGTGTAACTCCCCCTCCATCCCCCATCCTCCAACCCCATGAGCTCGCTCCCGGCCGCCAGATCCACCGCCGCCCCCCTCCCGCCGTGGCTCCGTCGCCGCCGGCGCACGCCTCCTCCCCTCCGCTTCTGCCTCCGGCCCGCCGCCGCGCGCCTCCTCCCCTCCGCCTCCGGCCCGCCGCCCCGCGCCTCCTCCCCTCCGCCTCCAGCCCCGCCGGCGCGGGCCTCATCCTCGCCTCCCGAGGCCGGCCTCGCCGCCTCCTCCCCAGCGGCGGCCGAGGGCGGGCGTGGGGGCGGCGCTCTCCCCGGCGGCGGCCGAGGGCGGGCGCGGGGGCGGTGGCGCACGGCCGACAGGAAGCGCGGGTGGCCGGCGAGGGAGGAGGCACGGATGACCATCGGGGAAGGCACGACCGATGGAGGAGCGCAGCGCGCCGATGGCGGGGGAGGCGGAGAGGCGAGAGGCGGCGCGCCGCCGTCTGCGGAGAAGGAGGCAGCCGGGTGATGGAATTGCTTCCATCACCCGGTTGGGCTCTAGCTTTTCTCTTTTATTTTCTCATCTAGTCCTACTTTGAGTTTGTGTGATTAAGCTGCTTGATGTCCTCGGCTATGTTCTTTTTTAGGGGTTCGCAGCAGCAAACTTGAAACATTGATACAGGCGGCGGAAAATTATGTCGATAATGCAAAACACAAAATTATGAACGAATAGACGTCTCCAAATCTGTTTTGTGTTTAGGGTCGCTTTGCTATTGACAAATGCTAACATCCTTAGCTGAGCTATGTAGTGCCTGGCTGATTACTACAAGACCAATCACATCGTTTGAACAACCATTGCAGAAAAGGATCCAATTGAAATGTTACAGGAGCCACCACAAGCTTCGGTGTAAGAACAGACTAATGTTAGATGCATGTAACGTGTTAGAAAACAAGCACGCGGACGAGACGAACGATCACAAAGAACGCACGATATTTGTTAACATATCAATACATACGTCTTGCGATTGTGGCCTCATATTTGTGGCCCCTAGATTAGAGTTGGACTAAACCTCTATCCTAGTCGCCTAATTACATGTCAGAATCTCATATTTGATACATGTCAAAAACACAATGGTCCTAGGAAACCTCAGAACAAAGCATGGATCCTCCGCCTCTTGGGCCACGGCACCTCCTTTTTCTTGGGCTGCTCCGGCGCGTAGATATTCTTGGCGAACCACGGATGCTTAAGCGCGGCGGCTGCCGTGAGCCGCTTGTCTGGGTTGCAGGTGAGCAGGCCGCTGAGCACCTCGAATCCTTCCTCGGACAGCGTCGTGTCGGGGAACAGCATGCGCAGCAAGTTGTGGCGATGCATGCGCGGCAGTTTCGGCATCACGTCGGTGGCGAACTCCGTCGACGAGAACCACGGCCAGGCTGTTTCGTCTGGTGCGCCGAGCACGTGGAGGACGGCGCGGAGCTGGTCCGTGTCGTCGTCGCTGACGCCCTGGAACAGCTTCCTCCCGGTGATGATCTCCGCCATCACGCAGCCGAGCGACCAGGTGTCGACGACCGCGCCGTAGTCCCGCTTCCCCAGCAGCATCTCGGGCGCCATGTAGCACTGCGTGCCGGCCACGTTGTACGGCGGCCGCGCGTCCATGCTCATGGCGAGCCCGAAGTCGCAGAACTTGATGAGCTTGAAGTCGTCGCTGACGACGATGTTCCCGGGCTTGATGTCGCGGTGGATGACGCGGTTGTCGTGCATCTTCTTGGCGCCCATCAGGAGCTTCGACATGATGGCGCGCACCGCCGGCTCCGGCGGCGGCAGCCCCCCGGCGGGTCGGAGGCGGAGCTGGCGCAGGACGTGGCTGAGGCTTTGGCCGCCGCACTCCATGACGAGGCGGAGGTCCACCACGCTGTCCGGGTAGCGGGCTATGCCGTGGATGGCGACGACGAACGGGTTGTCCCGGCCGGCGTCCTCGAGCATGGATGCCTCCCGGTGCACGCTGCCGAGGACGGGGTCGACGCGCTTGATGGCGACGGCGCGGCCGGTCTCGCGGTCTCGCGCCTTGAAGACGGCGCCGAAGCCACCCTCGCCTAGGCAGCACATCTCCTGGTACTGCTCCATGTTGCCGACGGAGAAGCGCCTCCTCTTGAGGCCGGGCACCATCGCCGGCGTGTTGCTTCTTGCCCTAGGGAGGGAGGGTTGAGGGACGATCGATCGCGCGCGAGAGAGAGAGATGGGGGAGAGGCGGCGGCCGGAAGATCGAAGCAGGCTTGTGACGGTGCGAGTAATGCTGGTGTCCCAAGTACGAGTGCTGCTTATATAGAGAGAAGGCAGAATGGATCGGACATCGGAATAAATCCGATGATTCATGTCTTGTCTGGGAATGAAATCGACTTCGAGTCGAACTTGAGAGTACGGATCGGAGTGGTCGCAACCAAGAAATTCTGGGAAGTGGACAAATTGACGTGGGCAGAGCGGACATCAGCTTTGGCTGTTCTGGCAGTTTGATGGATCTCAGCCTGCCTCGAGAAATTCTGTTAATTGCTCAAGAAGATTTTTATCGGTTTCCGGGTCGAATTCGATAAAAATTAACAGATCAACCGGTTTGCGGGTTGGGACGTTGGGTACAGGAAAACCACGATACCTGATCAAGAGAACCACGAGCCCTCATCACTGACTGCTATTGCTGCTCGCTTCGTTGCCACTCTACTATTGCTGCTTTAATATTGCTTGGAGTATTTTCTGAAATCTGAATTTGCTAAACATCTGGATCAATGTTTTGACACTAATTATTTTCAAGACCTCACAGGCAGTCAGGTTTCTGAAGTGCCTGTTCATCATGGCCTTCAGCCTGCACTACTCGCTGCAAGCCTGCAATCAATCCCCCGGCTCTTCGCACATCGAGATCTTCTATTGCAATGAGGTATGAGGCCAAAACTATGGCAGAAACTCCTGTGTTGCATCACGCGAACTGCACTTCTCTTCAGTTTAAATATACACTTGCACATGGAACCATACAGTACCCACTGATCAATTTCAGTTATTGTTCAGAGCACCTATGTATTGACTGATAGGGTACATATTTTTTTTTTTTTGAGAAGGTTTACTCACTTGGAACATCATTATGACCTAATAACTGTACTGAACATTGAGGGTCCAACATTCTTGTTTTCCCTCAGCGCGCTTCAATACATTGTCAGCAGCCGTATTCCTGATGGTGAAGTCACGAGTAGTCGAGTACTCAGCAAGTGACCAAGTAGGACATCCTGTTGGGCCGAGAGTCAGCATCAGCAACAGCAGGCCCAATCCAAGAGTAATATGAGAAGAATGTATTTGCCGGATGACGCTTGCAAGTTTGTTGAGCTGAAACCCGTGCATGGAGCCATGGAATGCGACAAAAATCGAAGCAGCTAGGCTCCAAGTGCTGTCTCTAAAGTTTCGTATCAATTATCATTGTCCAAGTTCCAGCAGTAATTCATGAAACAAGTCGCTAGATAGTAAGTAACTCTGGAATAGATGCACATGAGGTTAGAGTAACTATATTATATCACAAAACAAATATCTTTTAGCAATGTCTCGTACTCCCCCCTCCAAATGATAAAAGGTCGCTGACTGAATTTTCGAGTTGTCAGTCTTAGATTTTAAGAACTGCATTTTACACTTTTTATGTGTCTAAAATGAGAAGAAACAGAGGGAAAATACACCAAAAAGGAATAGCAATTATTAACACTGATCGACATAAAAGATATTCTGTAACCAATAGTAAAAATGCTCGCTCAGTATTTACTAAAAATGACCGATCAGCAAAAGATATGTAGAATGAATACTTTTCAAATATACTTAGTCAAACTCTTAGTAAAAAACATTCGAATCAATATTATTGATAAAATGTTGAATAAAAGTATTTTATAAACTGTTAAAAATATGTTCAGTGAAAATGTTGAGTCTGTTATAAAAAAATTACTCAACATTTGTTGAAAAAGTTGGATCCCTACCATCTTATTGTGTAGATTGGAAAATGCCAAACTTTTAAGTACAAATACATTTTACACTTAGTCAAATACCTCCAGGTGTATGTTTGTAATGTACGTATTATTTGCAACTGAGGCACTGACTTTTTGAGGGTGTATTTCCAAAGTTCCTTAAGCTCATGGTACATGCACAGGCTGTCTGATCTGAGACATGTCCACGAACGATGCCACTGCAAGCCATTCAGGCACAGGGGCACAGCACACCTTGGAGCTGAAGCAAGACGTTTGCAAATAGCTGAAGCAAAGCAAAGGAGTTGCCTAGCCTAGAAACAACCATTACCATGTAACACCGATCTGCCGCTAAGCACAAAACAGATTGGAGTCTACTGTAGCGCACCCTGGAATGGATTACCCTTCATTCCTCTGTTTGTTATTCCTCGTTACCCACCCCTCTCCTGCTGACAACTGAAAAGTGTGCGTCCAAGGATCATCAGCACGCACATCAGGCGCCATAATGCAGCAGGCAGCAGCCGCGCCGCCGCCGCCTCCGGCGCCACGCCGTCGCGTGTACACGGCGGTCGACCCGCGGTGCGAGTGGACAAGCACAGAGGACGCCGACACGCTCGTCGTCGATGTGTCAGGTATCACAGCCGGCTCCCCTAATGTCACCGGCGTCTTCTGTTCTGAGCAAATGGCCTCCATCATTCAGGGTTCAGGAAGGAGGACCTGAAGGTCTTGTACAACACCGGCAGGAAGCTGAAGGTCGCCGGCGAGGGCCAGGTCGACGGCGGCCAATGGGCACGCTTCCTCAAGGTGTTCCCCGTCCCGAGGAGCTACGACGCCGGCACCATCCAGGCGAAGATGAACATTGAGAGCGCTCGGCTGCTTGTCATCCTGCCCAAGGGAACTTCGTCGTCGTCGTCGTCGTCCAAGGACAAGCAGAAAGAACATCACCCTGAGAGAGTACAGACTCTTGGGGAGCTGATGAGGTTGGGCGCCCAAGAAGATGCGGGGAACGGCAAGATTGAAGGCAAGGAACAGAGACAAGATCAGGCTCTGGAGGAACCGAAACGAGATCATGCGATGACCATACAGGATTTACCAAAAGGAGATGGTGCTGCAGCTGAAAATACAGTCAAGAACAGCGATGGAGGTGATGGCAATGCAACTGAAAATGCTGCCACGGATGACGATGGTGACATTAAGGGCGAGGACAAGAGATGGTGGAGGAAGATCACAGTCCTCCATGTTCTTGGCCTAGTCCTCGTTCTCTCATTGGTTGGTGTTGGTGCCACTGTCATGTATATAGTGTTGCTGTGAAGAGAATGGAACAGTGGGACTGAATGTATACATGTATCATCTGCAATAGCATAACATTTCCCTCCGAAAGGAGAACTGAAACATTAGAATCGAGCTGGTGATGCAATTTGAAGACCGCATACTTCATTCCTACTTACAACCAAATCACACATAAGGCAGAAAACAGCCTAAAAGAAAACACAAACCATACTTATGATACATCATATAACGGAGAATCGCACCAATGAGACTAACCTAACCATGGAACAGGTGTAAGACTCAAATTATTCAAAACAAATGGCCATGTTGGTTTTGTGTTCAACAAATCATGGAGCTAACAATTGACTCACTTCGCGCTGGCTAGCTGCGTGCGGATGAGCTTGGTGGCAGAAACCATGTTGGTCAGGGCAGGCTTAACCTCCGTATACTTGCGGGTCTTGAGACCACAGTCAGGGTTCACCCAAAGGATGTTGGTGTCAAGCACGGCAAGCATCTTGTTGATGCGGTCTGCAATCTCCTCAGTGGAGGGGATCCTGGGAGAGTGAATGTCGTAGACGCCGGGTCCAATACCAGCACCATACTTCACACCCTCACGGAAGACAGACAAGAGCTTCTCATCAGATCGGGAGTTCTCGATGGTGATCACATCAGCATCCATGTCAATAATGGAGTGGATAATATCATTGAAGTTGGAGTAGCACATGTGAGTGTGGATCTATCAAAGAAAAAGGACCGTCAGAAATGATGCTAGGAAAGACTTCCGAACATCTCATAACATTTCAACATGGCTACCTGAGTGGTGTCCTGAACTCCGCAGTTGGTGATTCTAAAAGAGTGGACAGCCCAGTCCAGGTAGAATGCATGCTCTGATTTGCGCAGCGGTAGACCCTCCCTTAGAGCTGCCTCATCAATCTGGATCACCTGCAAAGAGCAAACAGAACATGTTGTCACACATGTATATTGATGAACCAAGGACTAGAAAAACAAACTTGCAAACATACAAGATACAAACCTGAATACCAGCAGCCTCAAGGTCCTCAACCTCCTTTTTTATTGCAAGAGCTATTTGGTAGCATGTCTCAAACCTGTAAACATAATTAATTGGTGAAGTTTTTGTTATAAGAATCAGTTATGGTTGAAGGAACAGAATTGAAAAATAGTATACGGAATTGTAAAAATATTTAAGCAGATTGGAAGTTGTAACAAACCTAGGCTGGTCGTTCCTGACAAATGACCAGTTGAGGATTGTGACTGGACCAGTCAACATTCCCTTCATTGGGCGAGAGGTCATGCTCTGTGCTGTCTTGGACCAGAAGACAGTCATAGGGTTGGGGCGGCTGACATCACCATAGATAATGGGTGGCTTCACACAACGTGATCCATAAGATTGCACCCATCCGTTGGCAGTGAATGCAAAACCAGACAATTGCTCACCGAAGTACTCAACCATGTCATTTCTCTGTAAATACGTAAGTAACATGAGTAAATAATTCATCTGCAGAAAACGATATATCAATATGCTAACAGAACATGTTTTTTCAATGATCCATAGAGACGCAAAAAAAAAAGTAGATAGCCTACATTGGACAATATCAACACAAAAACACTCACCTCGGGCTCTCCATGCACAAGCACATCAATGTCAAGCTCCTCTTGGATCTTGACAACCTTTCTGATTTCTTCCTTGATGGCAGCGATGTATTCCTCCTCAGAGATCCTGCGGTGACACATTTTCAATAAGAAAAAGGATAAAGGTCCAGCAATAATAATATCTCTACCAACACTCACTTTTTTGCCTTGTACTCACGACGGACCCTCCTAAGCTCCACGGTCTGAGGGAATGAACCAATTGTGGTTGTGGGGAGGACAGGGAGATTGAGCTTCTTCTGCTGAGCATCCAATCTAGTAGAAACATTGGTAGCACGACGGTGGTCAGAGCCCTTCAAAGCAGCTGCCTGCAAGAAATGCATTTTTGATTTAGAAGTGATCTGTATTCTGTACTAACGTCCAAACAAGCATTTATTGAGTAAAGCTCAATGTTACTTACAGCCTTTTGGACCTCCTCGTTTGTCACTCTGGGTGATGATCTCCTTGAGGCCTGAGCAGCAGCATTAGCTGCAAAGTAAGCCTGTGGGAGAACATGTACAATGTTAAAAAATTGTTTATTTATTTAGGTAAAGAATGGGAGCAAGTACTGAACCAAATTTAAAAGGCCTTAGAAGAGTAATGAGTACAGAATACTGGCATACCTCATCCTTGTGACCTGCCAAAGCATTGGCAAGGGCATTGACCTCAACCACCTTTTGGGCAGCAAAAGCGAGCCATGACTTGATCTCATCATCGAGCTTAGTCTCATTTACAAGATCAACAGCGGTGTGCATCAGCGAGCAGGAGGTTGACACCACAAGCTTATCTGAACATAATGCATTTCGTTACTGAGTAACATACACAGTGAGAAAAGTACATAAATGACAATATATCCGTCAATGCTCACCCTTGCCAGCAACAGCCTCAAGAGATTGAAGAGTGCTGAGAGAAGCAGCAAGATCATCAGCCCAAATGTTGCGTCCATCTACAACACCAGCAAAGAGGTATTTCCCAGAGGGGAAGCTGCTCCTGATAAGGTCAAGGGTCTTGGCTCCACGGATAAGATCGAAACCATAAGCAGTCACACCGCTCAAGGATGTGAGGGTCCTGTAGTTTGCAAAACAATGAGTGTTCAGGTTTCTTTCTCAACAAATTTACTTTGAAAGGAACGCCATGGCTAAGATTGTATTTAACACTGGAAAACGTACTTGTAGGACTCAGCAGGAATATCTGCAAAATATGTCTCAACAAGGACATTCAATCCAGAGAGTGCTGACTCTAATTCAGCATAGGCCGAAGAAAATGCGGCCAATTCATGAGCATCAAGATCTTTAACAAGGGTAGGCTCATCAAACTGAATCCATGAAGCACCAGCTGCCTTCAGCTCAGTAACAACCTCCCTGCATTTTATAACAAATCACATTATAACTAATAAGGTACATTCAGAAAAAAATAGTTGACTGCCTTTTGTAGATGATGCTTACTTGTAGATGGGAAGAATGTTGCCAAGAAGTGAAAGAAGAGCGAATGATTTCTCCACACCCTTAGCAGGCTTAGAGAGCAGTAAGTAGGAGACTGGTCCAATAAGCACTGGGACAGTATCAATGCCAAGCTACATAAAAGGCAAAAACATGAAAGTCAGCAGGAATTGTTTCCATAGAAGAAAATAGCATGCCACTTCCCTTACAGGGTAAAAATCAAACATATAAGAAAAAGAGCACTCCAGGGGTCTTGTATATGCAATGTGGAAGAGAATAGTTTAATGTGGCAGTTATTTATTAATATCAGCAAGATGGCAAAGTTAGGGTGTTTCAAGAATCAAGACCCACTAGTCGAGTCACAATTTACTTCAATGTTGTGGATTGTTCTAAAGGCATCAAACCAGTAACAGACTCAAAATAAGATATAGCAGATATGCAAAAGTAGAAAATATATATATGTCAAATGATATTTGGATGGCTAGGACCGGTGCATTTTCCCTACTAAAGTACTAAACCATGCATGCATGAGGACGAACTATGATGAGAAGGGTAAATGAACTAAGACAGTACTGTGGTTATAGCAACATACCGCCTTTGCCTCCTTGTACTCAGAGACAGCCTTGTGAGAAGCGTATGTGAACTTGGTGCTTGGGCCAAGTTCAGGGACAATAAAGTGGCTGAAAATGTAAGGTAAAAAAAAATTAAGACCAATGCCACAAAAGACTACCTGTGGCAAGCATGGCCACAAAAGGCACAAAAGGACAAGAAAGTTTACTTACTAGTTTGTGTCAAACCACTTGGTCATCTCCATAGCAGGGACAGTGGCATTTCCCCTAGCCATTGAGAAGTAGGTGCTCAGGCCAATCTCACCTCCAGTCCAAGAGTAGCGCTCTGGGACAGCGCCAAGCATGGCCGTGGTATCAAGAACCTGGTCATAGTATGAGAAGGTGTTGCTGGGAATGTACTTGATCCCAGCTTCTGACATTTGCTTCCAGATGCTAGACCTGAGGTCAGTGGCAACTTTCTCCAAATCCTCGGCGCTGCTCTTCCCATCCCAGAAAGACTCCAGGGCAAACTTGAGCTCCCTCTTGGGGCCCATGCGAGGGTAACCAACAATATGGGATGCCATCTTTCTACACCAGCGAAATATTAAAGTTAGCTCGATTCACAAGAACATGGAAGGTAGCTGAATATTTGTTTCCACATTGCTGCAAATAACCCAAACACATTAAACGTGTTTCACCAAAGCATAAACTGAACTTGGTCCTCTTAAGCAGAACTCATAATTCCTAGTGAGTGCGTTCCTCCCATAAGATTCAAATGCTTCGGTGAAAAGAAATACCTTCGATTAACCAAGGCTGTTTCTCTAAACTGAGCAGGATTAGCCTTAGCCATACCATGAAGGTATCTTATATGCACTAGAGTCCTCCATTGAGGTTGCAACCTAGCCTTCCCAGAGTGTGGGTACAGGAGAGCTAAAATCGGCTGGAAGGTAAATACTGCCCCTCTCAGAGATGCAGGGATCATTCTACAAATAACAGTCATGAGAAGTACAATCCGGATAAATTTGACTCGCGAGTAGGGTAATTAAGGCGATGTGTACTTCTATGGGAAGCATGACATGTGAAATACACTAAACTACAATTACATGAAACAAATTCATCAGTATAAAACTATTAACTATCTCTATTTGCCGAGTGTGTACACATAAATATGGCGAATGCGAAATGTTTGAGCAGATCTAATCTAAGAATATATGTAAAGACTATGAGCCTGCCCTTTGGGACCACTCTAAAAACTAACAACAGCGTTCTGCTGTTACCAAAATTCTAGGATCTGAGAGGCTAGTCCACTCAAATGAAACGAAAAAAACACTGCGAAATTGTACGTACTCCCTCTGTCCCAAATTGGAAAGAGTTCTAGCCCTATTTTTATTTATCCACATTCACATGTACGTTGATGAACACACATACATCGACGGAGGAATAAATGAATGAAACAGATGACTAAAATCCTTACAATTAGGGACTCGTGGAAGTATTAAACAAAGACGAGCCGACAATTCAGCCAGCCATTCCCCGACCGAAACCACCCAATCCAATCTGTCCCACAGCAAGGGCGCAAGGCGCAGCAAGGAGAAGACAATGGCTACGGATCCAGACTGCACGGTCACCGACACCAGCAGGCGGCGTCGGCCCCAGATACACACACACCGAGGGCGAGGCGATCGACCTGGGACGCACGGGCGAGGGAATGGCAGAGCGCGCGCGCGCGCGGCGGGGGGAGCGAGGGAGCGGTGGGGATGCGCGCTTACCCTTGGACCGTGGAGCGGGGGAGTCGGGGTAGGGGCAGCGCCGGAGGATGAGGAGAGGAAGAGGCGTCGCGGCGGGACTGACTGGCTGGCGACGCCGAGGTGAGCACGGGAAATCCTAGGGGCCTGGGGGTCTCATTTATAAAGGATCCATCTATTCGATCCTGTGTGGTGCGTTGGGTTGGGTGCGCGCCTCTGCCTCGCTAGGGACTAGGGAGTGGCCGGGGGTTGACCCGTTGCACGGCTCTGCACCCACACGGGCATCGGGCATCGGGCATCCTTGCCATTCCCCATGCATGAGGTACTTGTGTCTGGATAAAAAAGAATTACGTCACCACCACCAACCACAATTCCATCGTTTTTTTCTCTTTGTTTTGTGAATTCACGTTGTTGTAGCATATGAATCCGAACTACCACATGCCACGTCCTAATTTTAATTATGTATAAAGGAAAAAAAAAAAGACAGCTGCAAAGCTGACTTTTGCACTGTACGCAGCGAATCACTGATGGATCACAGATTAATGGAATTTTTTAAAACCTTGCTGAGGAAAATTAGCAAGGCCCAACTGTCAGGAATTATAGAAATGGAATCAAGATGGATGGAAAAAAAAATACTAACACTAACATATGGAGTGGAGATGTATTGATGGGGGATTGGGGGTTGTTGGTGATGTGACAAAGTCCAGACTTTTTCTATACTGTACATCTTATTCAGGCGAAAAAGAAAACAAAAACACATGCACGGGCAACGTCGATCGATGATTCACTCTTATGACCATACACTAAACCACTCACGAAAAAGGAAACGGAAGGCTAATTCCATTGATGATCCATGTCTTGGATAAGAAATTACAAAGTTCATTAGAAATATGCCCTTGTTGGCATTCTTTACCACGTTTCTCTTCATATAGACGCCAGCTGGACCCGATATTTCTCACTAACCTCGTTGCTTTGCGCTTGTGTTCACTTTTTCAGGTTCCTTTGCTGTGCTCGTAGATGAATATGCTGAAGTTACTGCAAAGAAAGCCAGATAGGATGATATGCTTAGTTAGATTGGTTTCTTCTGGGTAAGTCCTCAATTTGGTGTTGATATTTACATTTTAATGGGATTTGATATCGCTGTTCTTTCGGTGGTAGGCAATCGTGACTGTCGACAAACAAGGCATTTGTGGTGACGTTATTGATCTCGGGACCAGCCGGCTCAGTCACTTCAAAGTGCTTACAGGGGTAGTTTTGTGTGTGGGTTCATAGGGGTTGAATGTGCGTGCGCATTTGTAAGTGCATATGTATTGTGTTTTAAAAAAAATGGGCTACAGAATTAGGATAAAATGTCTACTATATCCTTCTTCGTGCATTTTTTTACTCTCTCCGTCCCAAATCCTAAGGGGTTCTAGCCCTCTTTTATTTGTCTACATTCATATGGATGTTGATGAATTTAGACATATATTGATCATACATGCATGGACGAATGGATGCATCAAGTAGAGACCTAAACCCTCTTACAATTTGGAATGGAAGGAGTACAAAATAAAACAATATCATAATTGATAACCCAAATGATCTAAAATTATTCCTCCTTTACAATGCAAGGGGCCAATTGTGAAACTTTTACCAAAGTGCAAAACAACCCAAGTTTAATCCAAACAAGGTGGAAGTGGGGCAGGAGTGAGTACTACACTAGAAGTAGTGTTATTTGGGATCTGATTAGACGATAATGACACTTACAAATCTAATAGATGTGCACTGCCCAACCTTCCAACCATCCTCCAGTTGGAGTAGGAGCAGCTCCTGCCTGCCCCCACCATCCATGAAAGCTCCATCCAGCTACTTTTCTTGAATCTGGCTTACATCACACTCAAGATGCACCAGTGTGTGTTTTCTTTCCGGTTGAACGAAGGGTAGTTCGATCATGGGCTGGACTATCATCGTGCTGAGAAGCAGCAAGACATGATTCGCCCCCACTTGCTTACTGTGGGGCCCACCAGGGAGGAGAAAATGGGGGCCATCAGGCCATGGTAGGTGCTCCTACCTTCGGGGGGTTGGTGGTCGACGGATGACATATACTGACATGCCGCATCTGCGTGCGGTGTGGGTGTGGCGTGTCCATCCTCCTCAAGCTACACACGCAGCTCATGCTTGGAAAAAGACATCGATAGGGGCCGAGACTTTGGGTTCTTCACTGTCCTAGGGCCACAGATAAAAGTCTGGCATCCTTTTGATTTGCGTATATTGTGCAGCTACGCAGTTTAAAACCTGAACTATTGATATCGTTTTGAGTTCAAATAATGGATACATCAAATTTGCAATTTTAACCAACTCAGAGCAGCTCCAATGTCTTGTCTAAGAGGTGATAAGATGAGAGAGAAGATGAAAAAAGAGGTGCTATACATTGAAGAGAGGATTCTAGCTTAGCACTTTCAAACACCTGATGTTTGTTTTTGCACCTGGTGCTAAGATTAAACAAGCAATATTTTCTCCTCTCATTCTCTTTCTCCACCCACTATGTATGTTGCTGGTAGAAAATGTTGCATATTAAATCAGACGTGGGTCCCATTATAATATAGACTATGAAGCTATACATTGGAGTATATTTTTTTTTAACTTAGCACCTTGTGATGTGTCAATCCTTAGTATCTCTTGTTGAATTGTACATTGGAGTTGCCTTTGTTGGTCAAGATCACATATTAAGGGCCATGTTAGTGTCAATTGTCAAAATACTTTTACCTGTTTTATACCGAATGTAGTACTCCCTCCGTTCTTTTTCATTTATCGTATTTTAGTTTTTCAAAAAATAAATTAGCGGACAATAAATATTCAAAAACAGAGATAGTAGTTCATTTTTCAGGTTTGTGCAGGCAAGTGCGTAAAAGAGTACTCCAGGGCCCAAACCGCATGCGCGTACCCAATCACGCAAGTTGCATCACGTCCAGAAATGCCACGATGCCGAAAACATGTATATGAATCTGGATGACGCAAAAATAACGTCAGCAAGAGGAATTAGCAATCCTCTACCAGCATGTCATGATCAAAAAATCAATTTTGTTTCTCCCCCAACGAACCAACCACTCTTCAATGGGCAGCGGGGCTTGTGAGCTCAAGTACAGCAAATCTCTTTTTCCAGCTCGAGAAAAATAGGGGGTACAAAACTTTGGATGGTTGAAAGCAGTTCGCCAGCATACAACTCATGCTGTACATCAGATAGCTAACCAGCTACACATGTGAACTGACCATCAGACCAACTGGCCAACCTCACCAAGAGCCAACCAAAAAGAAAGAAAGCTTAAGAGAGTTCGATGTTTGTCATTAGGTTAAATAAGCAGGATTCCTAGGCATACTAAGTGAGATAAATTATGGAAGAATTCGAGGCTCATGGAGGTGACAGTTGGGACCTTAAATACAGGCTATAAACATGTATACAGCTATCCTCTAGGAGATCACATTGGTGAAGAGGTTGTTAAAGATCAGCACCTCACAAGCCATTAGAGGGAGGTTAGAGAAGGGAGAGAAGATCATTCATGTTCCGCATCGTCGCCAGTCAGCCCCTCATCTTCGCCGTCATCAGTGTCATCCTCATCATCATACTCATCATCACTGCCATCCGAGGAACCGAATATTGCGTCCTTGGCGGCGGCAGAATCACCAAAGCTGCACTGGCCGGGGGATGCATGCACCGAGTTGGGTGTGTTCACCGGCGGTAGCGAGGAAAGCGGTTTTGGTGCTAGTGGTTTCAGGTAATTTGGGAGGTTTTCCCCGGGCCTGATGTGGATGGCGCCTTTTGACTGCGCCGCTTTTATGATTGAAGCTGCATCAGATGGTGATGCAATGCGTGCACCGGCTGCAATGGCTGCAGCTCTTATAGAAGAACCCTCAGGGTTTGCACGAGAATCAAAACTGTCAAGTGTTTTCGTCAGTGAAGGTGCAACTGGTTGTTGTGAAGATGACTGAGGTTGATGAAGACCAAGTGACGACTTGCCATTGCTACTGATATCTCCAGAATTTACAGAGTTCATACCAGCTGCATAAAGTAATATCAAAATGACGTTGTTAGTAAAATGGATTATTATACATGCACTAACTTTAAAAAAACAAATTGCCTCACATATATATATCAGTGTTACACCTCAAGAAAGGGTCATAACTTCAGTTAAAAAAACACTGCAAAGGTCAAAATCGGGTCAGAACTTGTCATTTGCCTCTTGTTTGAAACATGCCGTTTATGTATAGATTTAGAGACATTGCCTTCATATTTTATCCAGAATACTCATGTGAATCCTTCCCTATTCTCCATGGCCACCACCAGTCAAGCTAGCTCCAGCAATCCCATCATCTCTACCCCTCAACCTGTCTCCTCTCGACACGCACAGGAAACAGCCAGCAAGGGGCGGGCATGGTGTCCCTACTCACCAGGAAGGGCAGATCATGGAGGACGTAGGTATTGGGTGTACAGCCAACAGGCTTTTGCATGCTAGCTTCTTGTGGAAGACAAGCTTAGGATCCTAATCGGTGGGGAACGAGTTTACTGGATTTGGGCATCCTCATGGCGCTGGAAGTTGAGGAATGGTTGAATGAGCTGAGGAATAATAAGGGATCGAATGCACGTCTGCAGGCAGAGAATGCACACACAAGTGGAGCAGAGGCAACGGCAGCAATTGGTGGGTGTGGCGGGCTGGCAGCAGGCGGCAAGCAGCATGGTAAGAGAGGGAAGTACAATAAGAGATAGCTAGCAGCTAGGTTGAAGAGGGAATTTATGTCCAGTGCATGCAAAAGACATGTATCAGTTCATGTTTAAAACAAAAGCCATTGGCCCACTTTGACCATTGTAGTGGTATTTTTCAAAACCAAGAAAGATATAATGGTATGGATCTAATGAACACTTAAAAAAATAAAGAATAAACTGTAGAAATGATGATATATACAAACAGAACTGGGATTGGATGTTTGGAACAGCTTATAGAATTGAGTAGCAAAGTAAAATCATGGCAACACATACCTGAAGATATCTTGGAGTCATCCATGGACGGAAGGCACAGTCCGATAGGAACAGACACAAGATGCGGGGCAGCACAAGAGTTTAATGTATTTCCACTGCATCCCCTGTTACCATTAGCTTGGGATAATTCATGGCTCTGCAGATTCCATACAGACTTTACAGTTAGAAGCCTGAAACTAGTGGAGCACATTATGATTGAAAATGAAATCACTCTGTTAATGTAATAAGGAAATACAAACTACTCAAGACCACAAGTGGAGAAGAAGCTATGGAAGCAAATTCAAGCTATACAGTGAGACGTGTAATTAGAAGTGCTTCGACATAGTCTCTACTGCTAATAACTGAGAATTAAACTGGTGTGCTACGTTCTTATTCAAAAGTAATAAATCACCTTATTGCAGAGGATTAAAGATAAATCTTTGGATGATGCAACTAAAATAAGCCCTACAGTGCCCAATTAGATGTCACAAGAAAACCTGATTGCAGGTAACAGCAGTTTGGCTATCTGTACAAGGCTAGAGCAAGTGAATTCCAGCCTTCCAGGTCCTCTCGTGCCGCCACGTCAGCAAAAAAAAAAAAAAAACTCCCAAAGTCAGATGAACGAAGGCCTGCCAGTGTAACTGCTCAACTAGGAAGAGCCTGGAAGTACCCATTGGGTTCCATCGTAAAAATTCCACTGAAATCCCCTATTCATCCCCTCCCTGCTGCCTCACCTCACACACCACAGCTTCTGTGCTTCCCGATCCCAGCAGGCTCATAGATCCAGGCAATGTGTGCCCCCTACTCCGTCGATCCTAATAAAATGCAGATGGCTCAAGACCTCTGAACAAGCCACACTAGAATTCCATCACCTCCCTGCTCTGGGTGGGGCAAGCAGTTATCCACCTTCGCCTCGCTCTTCGTCCGTGAGGGTGGTTAGGCCACCAAGGCGAAAGAGGTGGCATTGACAGGTAGGGACAGGTAGGTGAGAGGCAAGGGCATAGCAGCAAGGGTCGAGGACACGCGCATCGAGCTCATGGCAGACCGTGCCATCAACACTCTCAACCATGGTGTCCCACGGTCACGACACTCGCTTGCCTCATTACTGTGGTTCGCCATCCCTACAGTAAACAAGAGAAACAGAAATGCTATACATGGCATGCGACATTTCAGAAATGTTAGCCCCTGCCCCCTAGAACAAAACTTGTAAGAATATCATAGTTCTCATACACTATTGACGGTTACCAGGCAAAAAAATACCATATAGAACATTGCGAACATGCATCAACAATTCATGCTGATACAAATTACAAACCCGCCCCAGTTCCCACTTAATCTAGATTTGCCAAAACAATCCTGCATCCATGTATATTTAAATAATTTGTTAATAGGTAATAGCTATATTTCATAGCAATAAAACCTCAAGCAAAAGTATTTATCAGCGTCCTGTTAATGAATCATTCCAAGCAACTTCAAGAAAAGTGGCAGCACTGTAAATCGAAATAAAATTACTACACGGCTCGCTCTGACACTCCCGACTTCCGTTGCTAATGCATAATCGAAAAAATGATGTATGAACCCTTGATTCCACCTGATTATCCGTAGTATCATAAATTACTTATATGGTATTCACTAGGAAGCGAAAGAAGAAAACAAGATAGGTGAAGTAGAATCTAATCAAGCATTATGGCCAAACCATCCATATGGAGTGCAAAAAGGGAACAGATACAGGAGAATAGTGTCAGTTTATTATCAATTTTTGTCATGATGGTGGAAATGAATCAGTGTTGTTTTTTATATGTTGTAAAAATTAAGAATTTATAGTGCAATAAATTTAAACAAGGACCAAGTTCTGCACTTGCTGCTCTTTCAAAAAAAAAATTATGGATGCATATAATGCAAATCTAATATAAAAAAAGATTGATTGGATGTATCTAGAATCTTAATCCAATTGGCAAGAATATCTACATGCAAAGAGATATACAAGGGCAATATCTTATTTTGATTACAGAGCTGAACATTTCACCCTCCCCCTGTTCACATGCAAGTGGAGAAAAGTTTTGAGAAGCATTCTTACAGCATAATATCTCTCCATCTTGGCCTTAGAAGCACAGATTAAAGAATATATGCAATATAATACTCCTAATTCCCTGTTGAAGTTCTTGTTTATCCAATATGACACCCGTATCCAACCATTTTATCCCAAGTGGCCAAGGAACAAGGTAATCAACAGACACATACCATACAATACGGATTAAACTAGGGTAGACATGGTTTGATTCCCAATTCATGATGTAGAGCATCACTAATAAAGGAACAAGAATTTGCTCTAAACAGCACACGGAAAAGTGTGTACTTTAGTACTTTCCCATTTGGCAAGCATGGTGTCTTTATTCCGGGTCCATCAGTTATATAAGAACTGGCTAGAATAAAACATTTGAAAATATGCAGAATATGGACTTTGGTAGTCAGCAAAATAAAGTACCTCTTTTATTTGTGAAATAGCCCCTGTGGATTTTGTTTCTCCTTGCAGATTTCCTGTTGAAGGTGCTGATGATGATGCATTTCGGTTAGGTAACCCAGAGAACTTATCAGCGACTACAGAAGTAGGAGGTATATTGTCACCAACTGAATTATTTGCACCTGATGTTTGTCCATATTGGGCACTCAAAGAAACAGGAGTAGCAGCAACTAGCTGACTAGGCCCTTGTAAAGCAGTTGATGAACCAGGAGCAACAAAAAGAAAATTAACAGGTTGTTGCACATACATAAGTTGACTTGACGTGGCATTCTCCCTTGAGCTGTTTGAATTCCTTTTTCTCTTCTTTTGCTTATTAGAACTAATCTCCTGGTTTTTTCCAAAACTTTCTGGCGGTTGGGCTGCAACTGGCATCACCGCTAATGGTGCAACCTGTCCAATACCTCTCTTGGCCATATTAACCTTGTTCGCAGCCTCTTGCAGAGCCTGCATTGCCACAATATAAACCTCTAATGATGATGCTCCCTCTTCAGCATACCTTAGTGCTTCACGGCACAAACTGTTGTAACGCCACGTGGGGGATTGCTCATCATCTTCAGCGCTACTCCTTTGCTCTTCCTTGAACTCATTGACTCTGCTGACTTCATCGACTTTCTTGCTTGAGCATCTATCCATGGCATTCTTTGTCCATCTTTTTAGAAAATACTGAGAAGGAAGTGCAGAGACACCTCTTACACCAAACACAGCAAGTATGTGCCTACAGACAACACCAAAATATTCAAACATCCGACATCTACATGCCGCAGAACTTCCAGAGGAACTGAGCTGAACTGTTACAGGCTTCTCACTTCCTTCAGATTTGGTTACCCTATAAATGGAAACACTGCCCTCCTCATTTGCCATTTCCGCAGTGTAAAGAGAAGCATTGATCAATTCCTGTTGGAATTTCAAAAACATCGACCTTGTATATAACTCCGCTCCTTGCTTCTCGATAGGAGATGATGTCTTGATATCTGGAAGTGAATATTTTGTTTCGAATTCTTCCTTCACCTCCTTCTCATAACAACAGTCTAAAGCTTTTTCATACTGCTGAATGAATGACTGTGAATCAGTCTTGGCACTGATATAACCTTCAAATAACAAACTCCTGCTTGCGCACTGCTGCTTTAATGACACATCTCCAAAGAATGTATCTCTCAAGTATACTGGGACCCATTGATGACGGCAATTGTACATTAAGTCAAGCCATTCATTATTTTGAGAGCTGACCTTAGAAATTAATGCCTTCCAGTTTGCTTCGAACTCATCGATTGTCTCAGACGTGTTGATACAATTCATAAAGTCCTCATGGAAGGATGGGAATGCTTTCAGGAGATACGACAACCTGTCCCGTGCTTCGTTCATGATGTGCCACTTACAAAACTGGAGTCTAGTTAGAGGGAAAACTTTTGAAGCAGCTGATTGTAAAGCACTGTCATGCTCCATGGTAAGAGAGGCGGGGTGTTGACCAGACATTGCTAAGAGAAATGTCTCAAACAACCAAACAAATGACGCCTCATTGTTATCTGCAATAATGGCACAACCAAATAGGACTGGCTGGCAATGGTGATTGACTCCAGTAAAAGCAACAAATGGAAGTTCATGCTTGCTCCTTTTGCAGTGGTCATCCAAGACAACAGAATCTCCAAAGTCCCTGTACGCGGACCTAGCTCTCGCGTCGGCCCAAAACACGTTCCCTACCGGACGCCCCTCGACAAACTGCATGGCATAAAAGAACGCCGGATCCTCAGCTTGCATGCGTTTGACGTAGTCCAAAATTACTCTAGTGCCACTCCCAATACCATCCGAAACATACTGAGGAACCGCTTGAGCTGTGGCTGTGTGAGGCACAGGCGGCGTGAGCGGTGTTGGCGGCAGCTCAATCGCCAGAAACGTGCCGCCATTCCGGTGGCCCACAAATGGCCGCTGCTTCCCACACTCTGACAGCGGCTTGTGCGGGCGCAGGCAGTGCGCCTGGTTCGCAGGGACCAGGGGATGGTTATGTGCGGTCTCCAGCTTGGTCACAGTCCACCTGCCGTTGTCCTGCTTCTTCACCCGGATCATGGCCTTGCAGCCAACCCTGGTGACGGCCCGCGTCCGGCGCCCCCTCCCACTGTCGTCGTCCCCCGCATCAGCGGAGTCGGCGCGGGCAGTCTCGCTCTTCCCGCGGTAGGTGCGGAAGCCCTCCTTGGCGCAGACGAACTGGCGCGACATGACGGAGCCGTCCCTGCGCGAGCGGTGCATGACGCTAATCCGGGTGCTGAAGCCGACGCGGTGGGCGTAGACGTTGTAGAACGTCCAGGCGTCCTCCTCGTCGTCGAACTCCATGCCCTCGAAGGGGTCGACCCCGTCGTAGGCGCCGGCGCGCGCGGCGTACGCGGACGCGGACGCGGAGGCGGAGGCCGAGACGGAGGCGGACGCGGAGCTGGCCGGCGCGGAGCCGCTGCCGGCGTCCACCTCCATCTCCGCGCCGTAGCCGACGCTGTCGTTGTCGCCGTCGCCCATTTCGCTCTCGGGCGACCCCTGCTCGCTCCCAGCCCCTCTCTCCATGGCCGCCGCGCCCCTAAAGGCGGCGCCCCGAGATCAGCGCCTCAATCCAGACGCATCTCCATTTCCGGGCCAGGAGGGCCCCCCGAACACCCGTTCCTGGCCGCTCCGGCGGGGAGGGTAACAAAGGCAGAAATGGGCCGAGGCGATCCGCGCGGCGAGCGAGCTCGAGAAGGGACGAGGGGAACACCGGAAGGTGGAGGGGACGGTGAGGAGGGGGGCGGGCCGGTAAGGCGTGGGGTGCGGTGCTCCGGCGAGGTGTGGGGTCTGGCTGGCCTGGGGAAGAGGAAAGGGGTTGGGGGGAGCGTGACCGGCCGAAGCGGCGGTCTGGGGTTTGACCGGGAGCACCGGATCAGAGGGAGGGTCCGGCTCCGGCTCGCTAGGGTTTGTTCGCTTTGCGGCGGGACCGGAGCGGCGGAGGGGCCGCCAGCCGTGGGGCTCCCCGGCGCCTGGCTTTGCTCCGTGGCCCACCGCGATTGCCTGTACTTTGACGTGCAGGTGCAGCTGGGTGGAATGGATCATCGGATGGTATGCTGGTCAAAAAGGCCCAAAAATAGGGGCTTCGCGTCTCAGTTGATTTGAAGGGCACTTTTTTTTGTTTTGGCAAAACAGAGCTGCAGAGAGGTGGATTGTACGTACAGTACAACATATTTTCAGATAGTCCTAGCCCTGAGCCAGTAATAACGATAAATTCATTAAAGTGTTACTCAAATATGTGTGGTGTGGCCAACGTAACGTGATTAGTGAAACTACTATTGGTTTAATAACTAGGTTAATCACCAACAAGAAATTGTTTATTAAGCTAACCTGCTTGTGGTATTAAGTCTTAAAACGGTTACTCCAATATATATATATGCTGTGGAGACAAATATATATAATATTTCATTTTCAATGCTTTTTTCCGTACGTCGCATAATATGAATACCTCGATCGGACACAGGACGGAAGGGATGAAACTATTGTGCAAATGTGGCTGCCAATACTTTCAGGAACATACATTATTGATATTTTTGATAAATAAATTTCTATAGTGCCACGTAATAACATGCTGAGAGTATGTGATACCTTTTTCTTCCTGTGCCTTGCGTGCTCATATACATGCAAGCAGCTACCAGATTCACTGCATGTGTTGAGAAAAAAGATTGTTCTTGTTCAGTTTCATGAATTTAGATTTCCAAAAAAAAAAAAGATTTCATCTCATTTTTTGTGTTGAAATGCCAAAAGAATGATGACTTATGAATGTCAATGCTTGTGATATCCCGTGAAAGTGCCCTTCAATACTTTATTTAGTAATGGTCGTGGAGTGCAATTTCATAATAATATAATATGATGTTATTTCATTATTGGAGTGGGCTAGGACAGCGAGGGGCTGAGGGTGAGGCGTGTGTTCAGCAAACTGACGTTCAAACGTTGGATCTAGAATGGGTGTCTAAGATGGTTTGATTTCACACTTATCTAGATTGAGGGCGTGTTTGCTTCGTGCCCTGGCCTAGAGGCAAACGCCAAGCAACAAGATCTGACCCCAGGCATAGGAAATCGGATGCCTGGGGTGCTTGCCTGGGCCAGGCAAGATTCCCAGTCCTCCAACCAAACTAGCCATGAGTGTCTAAGATGCCTTGATTTCACGCTTGCATCAATACAGATGATTGCATAGGATACGTCTCCGAGTTAAATTACGATGAGTGCTCTTGCTTCGGATTTAATTGTAACTTGCAACTATATGGCTTGCCTAGATTTTAGGCTATGTTCAGGAGGAGGACCATGATATGGACCATGGTACAGAATCTGCAATATACTAGCATTGTATACCATTGTATACAGAGTGGAGTTTGAAATGAGAGAGTCTCACGTTGGATTTAGCCTTAGCCTCTATACACCACACACATGAGGATGAATAAGATAATTGGTTCAATAGACACCAATCAAATGCGACTGCAGGAATCAACAAATGGCTTCTCTTTCAGGTATGTGTTGTTAATTTTACATATATTCTACACATTATTACATTAGATTTTAATTTCATACCTCTTAACTCATATAATCAATTTCTAGCCTAATGTTCCAGTGAAGATGAAGCGCCCCCAACCCGTAAGCGGGACTAAAATGTGCTTTTATTATCATTTCCAGGGATATGATAATCACATTTTTACATCAGAGTAGTATAGATCCGCCCTAACAGGACAGACCAAACGGGGTGCAGCCCGAAACATACAACTGCAGCGGAACTTAAACGGTAGACCCAAGATTTCCTACTTCACACCGTTGGGATAGGCCGCAACTCTTACACGTACAAGCCCTTTTAAAAGGCGACTTCGTCTTCTCTGAAAAACAATAACAAAGGGAGGGTTAGGACGAAAACGTACTCCGCAAGCCCACCTTCCTCCATAAGGAATTTAGGGTCAAAGCTATTACTACATGCAAGGTATATCTGGAGTTCAGTATAGTTTTGCTAGAAAAATATATAAGGCTCATTAATTCTCAGTTTTATTTTTCAGAAAACATTTTTTCCAAAATGGGTGCCCTGGACTTGCCGGTCCATCGTGGCTCATGGCACGCAGGCCAACATTTTTCTCCACTGCTTTCGGGCCACGCCCGTAGCTTCCAAAAACATCATTTTCACCTAACCAAACCCCAATTTTATAAATCGCTACTGGTAGAAACCAAGCCGTAACTCGACGTCCATACCAGTGGACAACGGACTATCCGGATAGGTTTATATTCTGGCCAGAGGTGCACACTTTACCCACAAGTTTGGTCCAGACACTCATGATCAATAAGGCCCTTCCCGCTCAAGGCTCTACCCCCGCAAGTATTCCCCGGCCTCAACCAAAAGAAACATGGGACCCTGTCGCATCAGTGCCAGCAGACACGCGATGCCGCTTCAGTGCCAGTAGACACGCGACGCCACTTCCACCATTTCCAGTCTCTTGGTGCTCCCAGCCTACGGGTATCAGCTGGTTATTCCTTGCGGATTCTGGCCAAGTGTTGCCGCATACAACATCGAGTGGTTGCACTATAAAGAGTTAGGCAAGATGAGACTTCCAAATCGGTCCTTAGAAGAGCAGAGCTTCCTCAAACACCACTCGGTCCTCTCCACGAGGCCGGGCCCCAGTGTAATCGTGAGAACGGTACCCGGGCTCTCCACCCTTCAACCACGTGGCCTAGTCGACTGAGATCGACTGCCGGGGTCTTTCTCCATGTTTTCGCAAACGCACACCAACCCATTTCCAACCCAAGTTCCACAACAAGATTATTATATATGATATTAAGTGAGCGATCCACCTGTGCGCACTACGTCTAAAAGGTTCGGGTGGCTATCCTACCAGGTTTTCCTTAGCAAGCAAAACATGCAGGTTTTATTGTTTATCAAGGCAATGGGTTATTTATCAAAAACTGGGTAATTTATGCATCAAGTGAGATTCCAGTGGACTTGCCGTTCACTCCGTTGGGGTCTAACGGGACGTCGATGGCTGAGGGCGAGGGTTCATCATCCTCCGGATACGTTGGCATTCTAACTTTCATCGACGGGCGTGATGGCGTTCCAACCGCCTAGCGTGCTCGTCGAGAGTCTGCTGTCGTCGAGAGTCTGCTGCATGCTCCGGTTGCTTTCTTCGAGTGTCTCGAACATCCTTGACATGAAAGGCGTTCCGACCAAAATCTCCGGTATAACCTACGTGCAGCAACAGAGAACAAAACAAACAAGGCATATTATGAGCTCAACAATGGTTTGTTGGTGTTGAGAGAAAGATCTGAGGATTTCCCAGAATGTCGTACCAACGGGTCTGTAATCCATAGGCTAAAGGGTTCCATGGTTTCGCGCTGCGTTGCAAGGCACTGAGCCAAGGGCCGATTGCGCCGCTGGACTTGATAAGGGTCGGGGGAGGGGTGCCACAGTAATGGATAGGGTCGGTTGCGACGAGGGCGGTAACGCCGAGGGGGTGACGGACTCGTGGTGGAGTGGGACATTTTCTATGGTACAAGGTGGGGAAAAAATGGACAGAAGTTGGTGTAGGTGGGTAGAGCGTGATTTTAGATGACTTTAGAGACTAAAATCACCCAAATCAGAGTTGGAACGGAGGAGATATGAGATACTTAGTGTAGAAGGGGTAGATATGGACTTTTGGGATAGTCTAGGGGTGAAAACAGACTTCTCTTGACGAATTCCGGCCTGTTGGATACAATTTGGGCCGGGGCTGGTATCGGCCCGCTTGGCCTTTTGGCCCGCGCGGCCCACGCGGTCAGGCCGGCCCGCTTGAGGGCCGATGGCATAGCTCGCCGTTGGCGCGGGGCTCGCGTGGCAGAGAAAGGGGAGGGGACGGCGTCACGGTTCAGCGGACGGCGGTTCGGGGAGGATTGAACCGACCACTGTCGCGGCTCCGCGGCTCGCCGGCGGTTCACCGCCGGTGGCCCGGTTCCGGCGACGAGAGCAAGTCGGTGAGGGAGAGGGTGAGGCGGCAAAGTGGATAGGGGTATCGTGGAGGTGGGAGGTGTTGCGGGCGGCGTTGGCGACGGTGACCCGAACGCCGGCGGGGGAGGGCGTCGCGGCGCGGCGGCGCTCTGGCTCTGCCGGGGTGGTTCCGGCCAGGAAGAGGGGTGGAGGAGGTGCGCCTGAGGGTGGTGGAGCTCGGGCTCACCTCAATTTGAATCGTGGGTGGCCGGAGGGGGTGGATTTTGGAGATGGAGGGAGGTGGTGTGCACGGTGGTCACGGCGGCGTCTTCTGCGAGAGCACCGGCGAGGGGGAGAGGGAGTGTGTGCGTGTGCGCTCGTGCGCTCGGGTGTGCGTGTGCGAGAGCGTGCGCGCGTGTCCGGGGAGGGAACGGCGCGGCTCGTCGGGCCTTCTTATAGGCGCGGTTACAGCGCGGCTGGCTCGGCGCGGCTCGATCCAGCCGGGCCTGCGCAGGGCGTGCACGGCGTGGCGTTGAGGACGGGATGGTGGGGCAATGATGACGTCGGTGCAGGGAGTGAATGCGGCGGCGACTTGGTGGTGTATTCCGCCGTGCGCGACGGGCAAGGGTGGCGTTCGCCGCGGCGCCGGGCACTGCACATTGGAGATGGTGGCGGGATTCGCGGTGGCGATGAGATGGCATCGAAATGGAGTCGTAGCGGGGCCGGGCGGAGTGAGGGCGGCACGGCGACGACGCATGGTCGTCGGGACGGAGCGCAGGCGCACTGTTTCCGCCGGGCGGGAGACTCCGGGGAGGAGACGACGGTAGAGGACGGGAGGCGTCCTCACAGGCGGGGCCCGTCTGCAGAGAGAGGGGGGAAGGGAGAGCTGGGAGGCGCTGGGCCGGCTTGGCTGCTGGGCCGAGCGAGGAGAAGGGAGGAGGAAGCCGGGGTGGGCCGAGAAAAAGGGAAAGGAGAGGGGAGAGGTGGGCTCCGGCCCGAGGGAGGTGAGGAGATCTTCTCTTTTTCAGATTTTGATTTTGGATTTAGATTTGAATATTTGGAGGAGAGTTTGAGAGGGATTTTTGGTGGGAACTTTGCTGGATATTTTGAGAAGTAGTCGAAGGGAGCGAGATAGAATTTTTGGAGATTTGATTGAGCTCATAACATACACTCGAGCACACAAAAATTGACACTCAAATTTTGAATTAGAGAGAGATTTGGAGAAAATTCCCGGGGTCAAATATTTTGAGGCGTTACAGAAGATCAAAATCTTCTCTTGATTCGTGGAGTTAAAAATAGAGATTCAGAAGAAGAAAAAATAATGGAACAAACTCCTACACCCCACTCACCCAAACTCCCACCAATTACCTCCAACCAAACAACTTTGTCTATAGTACACATATATTGTTACAGATATTCAAATAATATAACCTCAATCCAAAATTCAAAGAACACTTATAATGATTAGTGAAAGATGCTTAAGAATAGATGCTAAAAAAGAGTTAGATACTATTTGTATGACCTTTAGCAAGCAAATCATCTTTTACGGTTTTACTAGTTAGCAAACTCGATCGTTTATTGAAATCAAATCGTCATTGTACATTTAACAGCAGGACATGCCTCTGCCTATTATCCTCAGTCATCAACTACGTACCCGTGACATCATTGTAGTGTGACAAAAACGAAGTAAAAAAGATTTACACCTACTCTTGAGGAATCTATACAGGTGTACCACTACATACACAACCTCTGCCACATGTATAACACATATATTACTCGCCTGTTCCTTCAAAACGAATTTGAATTATCGCCTCATCCAAAACTAATCACAAACTTGAACAAATCCTTCTTTAGGCAGTTCTGAACCAAAAGTCCAAGAGGCCCTTCCCAGGCTGGGCAGTGCCGCAGCGGCTAGTGCGACCAGCCCACGGAAACCGCGGCGGCTTCAAACCCCTCCTTCCCGCCCCCAAACCGTATGGCGCCACTGCTCCCCTTCCGCGCTCTCCGCCTCCTGTCCATGCTACCGCCCTTCACCACCGCCGGCGCCACCTTCTCGCCGGCATCCTTCCTCCCCATGCCGCCGGCCTTCTCGAGAAGCCGCACCACCTTGGACTTCCCCGCGGCGGCCGCGGCCTCGGCCGCGGTTCTTCCCTTCACCGTCGTGGCCTTGGCGTTCGCGCCGTTCTTGAGGAGGAGGTCAACGACGTCGGCGCGGCCCGCCTCGGCCGCGCAGTGCAGCGCCGTGTAGCCCTCGGCGTCTGCCGCGTCGACGTCGGCGCCGCGGTCGATGAGGTCGCGCACCGTGTCGGCCCGCCCTTTGAACGAGGCGCGCATGAGCGGCGTCCACCCGTGCGCGTCGCGCCCCTCGACGGACGCGCCGCCGTCGGCCGCGCGCCGGACCGACCTCACCTCTCCCTTGCGCGCCGCGGCTAGGATCGCCTCGCCGAGGCCCAGGAAGTCCATGATCCGGCCGCCGTGGCCCTCCTCGGCGGCGATCTCGAAGGCGGTCTTCCCGACCACGTCGCGCACGGCGGCGGTGCCGGCCACGCCGTGCGACAGGAGGAGGCGCGCGACCGCTTCGTCACCGCGCCTCGCCGCCGCGTGGAGGGCGGTGGCACCGTCCGCGCCGCACCTCGCGTCGGCCCTCGCGCCCGCCGCGAGCAGCGCCCTCACCGCGTCCCGCCGCCCCGCCTCCGCCGCTAACCGTAGAGGAGTCTTGCCGTCCCTCCCCGCCGCGTCGATCGATGTAAAAGAGGACGAGAAGGACGCGGACGAGGACGAGGCCGGAGAAGCAGAGGCGGGCTTGGAAAGAAGCAGCTTCAGGACGTCGTTGTGGCCGGCGGCGGCTGCCACGTGGATCGCGTCGGAGCCGGCGGGCGTCGCGCCGTTGGCCAGGAGGAGCTCGGCGATGAGGCACTCGCCGGAGGCGGCAGCGGCCTCGAGGGGCGTCCGGCCGCGGCTCGGTTTGTCCGCGTCGGCGCCGTACTCGAGCAGCACCTGGACGATGTCGGCGCGGCCCAGGCCGACGGCGAGGTCGAGGAGCGTGCGGCCAGACTCGTCGGCGGCGTCCGCGGCACGCCACTCGGGCTCGCTGCGGTCGAGCACCTCCCGGAGAGCCTCCACGGCGCCGGCCGCGACAAGCCGCGCGGCCACGGACGCGCCCACGAAGCTCGCCCTGATGCCGCTGTCCACGAACACCTGCTTCCTCCTCGCGGAGAACCACTCCGGGTTGACGGAGTCCAGCGCCGTCACGGGCTCCTTCACCGCGGCGCCGGGCGCGACGACGCTGTGCAGCAGGAAGGCGTCTTCGCCGCGGCTCCCTCCTCCCGACCCGCTGGGCCCCTCTGGCGCGGCGGAGCCCAGGTACAGCACCTCCACGGTGACCGCGGCGAGCGGCGCCAGGATCCCCGTGTGCGGGCGCACCGCGAAGCGGCCCCGCACCGCCGGCTGCAGCCTGAACGCCACAGGCATGGTGTGCATCGCGTTCCTCAGCGTCAGCCCCCCCCTCGCCTGCCTCCCGGGCTCCACACGGACCATCACCTCGCTCGACGGCTCAGGTATCACCAACCGATCCATGTCCTCCTCTTTTCTTCCTCTCTTCTTTCTCTCACCAAAGCTTCACTATGTAGCTCTTCTTCTTTTTCTTCTTGTTGCCGTCGTCCTTGAACACTTGGTGCGCCTGACCTCCTATGAGTTTTTTGTCGATCCAGAGGTGGAAGAAGCAGCCATCAAGAGGAGTGGGAGGAGAGACGGGGTCTTTTGTAGCGGCAACGCGTACGGCTTTGGCCGGCGCGGCGTGGACGCGTTGGTGTTAAGAACAAGAAGGACTTGTTCTATGTGGTGGCAGCTCCGGGCCTTTTTTAATGGAGGGTTTGGCGCCTGATGGTGGGGGGTTTATTCCCGAGGGCAATGGAGATCGACCGCGGCGGCGCATAGTGGCGGAAACTTCCCCTAGGCATTGCCCGTCGCTCTCGCTCGCCATTGTAGGCGATAAACAAATGGATTAATGATAATCAACAGAACAGCTGGATGTATTGATATGGTAGTATTATCGCTTTCGTTTTGGATACTGGGTGCATTTAGTGAGTACAGTAGGGAGCATTTTGACAGCAAGAACAGTTTCAATTCTGTATCAGTCGCTGATCGAGCTACCGCATATTTCTTCTCTTCAGAATGTTCTGTTTGAGCAGCTTGCCACTGCCAGTCAGCTGTTCTACAGCATGCCTGAAACAGACTTGACAAACAACTGCCACTCAATTTCTCAGTCTGAATGCTTCAAACTGCAAAACGGTTTCTGTAAGGGATATCATCGTCATCGTGCTGCCCCCAGGTAATTGTCCCCGGAACGCTGAATTCATTCTCCCATTGACCCTTTCTGGTGAAGGAAACAACCAAGACAGTAATATTCAGATCTCAGGGTGTGTAGATTTGTTTGGTACAACAATGATATGCCAAGGAAGCGCATGCTAAGTCAAATTTACAGTACAGCCCTTTTCGTACATTGTGCTAATAATCTTCAGTTTTTATAGGCGGATACCTTCATGCTATACAACAAGGATAACCAGCTAGTTCTACTCGCTCTCAGGCGTCATTCAGTTGAATGAAGAAAATTCAGTTACGCCACTGCAATGCGTCTAGATTCAAGAAATAAATATTGCTGCTTTTATTTTGCTGGTTACGAACCAACAAAGTAACATTCGGAGTTTCTGAGCGTTTTATGATTTGTTTATGCGATGACAAGAGACCAGCATTTCCTTGGGGGAAAGATACTTGGTTTCCCCGGAGCCATTACCTTAACACATTCGCTGGACTACTGGGCTTGTTTTTATGTAGAAAGTGACATCAAAATTGGCAAAGTGTTCTTCCTTTTCATGAAATCTTCCGTATCTGACATCGAAACGTTTCTTAACCAAAGCATTGTATTTGTCATATTAACCACGTCAATGCAGACAGGTGAATGCAGTCGCTTTCGTCTGTGTTTGGCACACTTGGATTCTCTAGTATTTGATGAATTGGCCATGCCATTGCTGGCGTCATCAGTTTGATGCTCAGCGCGGGTGAATTTGGTGACAGAATAATCCCATCGTTGCCCTAGTTGTTGTATAATCCCGCTGTTATATTTACAAGGTAAAGTTGTTGGATTCATGCCACTTCATGTTTATCCATCCGTTGATCTCTCTGGTGTTTATTGCCAGTTAAGTATAGTGTTCTCCAGTCACTATAAAAATGCATTGCCCAGTCCCCAATGACAGCAAACTCTATGAAAGTTACGTTGTTTGGCATACTCATTAGTCATCAGTAAACACTTGGTTCTCTCTCTGTCAAAGCATACATGTAGAAGGTAAAGACCTTGAAGAATTGGTCATCCTAACCATTTTCCGATGACTTGGTAATAACCTTCAGTTTTTACATTATTGACTTCTTCCATAAACCCTGTACAGACCAAAGCTTGAATTCACTATGCTTTCGGCCATTTCACATGAGCATATGAAAGAAGAAGAAAAAAATGAGGCATTGGCTATAGGCTGCTTCTGTTAGTTCCATATTAACGATAGTGACCGATAATACATAAATCATCAAAAGGAAAACTACATTAAGTATAGGCTGCTTCTATTAGTCGATGGGTCCAAAACATGTGATTGCCTCATCTAGTAGAAAAAATAGTAACCTGGCAACCCACTTGCTTTCTTTATACGTGAATATAATTAAGAAGTCTGCTTGCCTATGCGAAAGAAATCGAATCCCTAAAAGCTTTTGTATATCAATCCTGAAAGACTATTTAAGTTGTTCCATAAGAAATACTGTATATAATAAGATATTCCTATGTCATTGACATATATGCTATTGGAAACCTGGTGTGACATCAGACAGAAAAAACTACAAACTAATTAAGATATGCTTTGATTTGTGAAGTCTCACGTCATCGACACGGATGTTGGGATCAAAATTGCCCTCGCATCCTGACACATGGAGTCGCTTCATTTATATCAAATTAATCTTTCTATATCATAGTCAATCCTGTCATATTTTGGGCAACTTGGGAAGAGCACCTCATAAACTGCACTGGACGAACATTCGTCGATCGTCGTATATATATAGTACTTGCCAAGTACTACTAGCATGTTATTTAGCTGTTAAACACTTAAGCCAACAGTTGTTGTTTATCGATCAATTGCAGCTTGGCACTAGACGCATGTGCAGGTGTATGAAGCTCAGCACTACAGCTATGAGTTGTCGGGAGAAGTTGCTTGCACCTTGTTATTTGTATTGTTGTTCTGTAATCTTTGGTCCTAATCATTGTTTGTCCAGTTTAGTTAAGTTACGCCACATGTGGTTGCGCAGCTAATTAGTGTAACTAAACTGTATTTCAACAGCTCATTCCTTTATTCTCTTCTCCCTTTTTACTTCTTTTATAGGTGAAAAGTTTACCTCTTCCAAAACCATTGAAAGGGGAGGAGATGATATCATGAGAAAATTCTGTTGAACTGTGAGTGTGACCCAAATTCTAAATCTAAACAGATAGTCAAATTGGCGGAGCAAACTGGAGATAAAAAAACATCCATGGTGACTTGTAGTGTTTGATTTGCCTTCGCGCCCTCTGATGACCCGTCATATTTCAGAGCAGTACTGTTTGATACAGCTCCAGCTTCGATATCCAGCAAGATTTAGAGTCTGTAGAACAAAATAATTCTGTTTAACAAATCGATTGAGAAACACTTTAATGCGTTGATATAGTTACATGGATCTATAAAATCTTGAGCTGTCACGTGTATGCACAAGTCCGGCCCTAAGCTTATAGAGTTATAGTTGGAGGGAGAGACGGCGGCAGGACCAACGGGTGTAGGATTGTAAAGGGGATTTGTTGGACTAAGATCTTGGCTTTTACTCCGCAAATGACAAGAAAAATGAAAAAAAAAATGCTCGTCCTCCCTATGAGAGTTTCCGCATAAGACAACGTGGATTTTTTTTTCAGATTAGAAAAATGCATTGCTCTGGTCACATTAACAACCCTTTAACCATATGGGCAGGTGAACAGTGTGGCTGCTTGTCTCTTTTGTTCTGCACATATATAAGTGGTAGTATAACTAACTGTTTAGCATATAATGAAACCGCTAAGGCATTGCTAGTGTCACCGATGGAGAAGATTATTTGGAATGGCCAATAACATTTTAAATCCTCTGTCATTGGTGCACTTACAAGGCAAAGTTATTGGTTGTCTGTCCCTCTAATGATCTGATCTCTAACCTTCGTTGGCTCGTTGCCATGTAGGTTCAAGCTCAATATTGTCTTGTCACTGTTAGCTGTATTATCTCGGATTCTCTTATGAAAAAAAAAAAAACATACATACTACTATACTAGGATAAAAAGTTTGCACCTTTTGGCGCTCTTGCATCGTAAATGCTTCTTTCTCTTTTTGTTTAAGAGTAACAATGTACATGTTGACACAAATTAGTTGGACAGATTACTTTACATTTTTCTTCAAACAATTTGATTGTTCAACTAGTTGCTAGTAACTGGTTTAATCTGGCAGGACCATAACAGACCTTGGATTGGTCCATATGCATGTACCTGGAGAAGCTGCGATTAACGAAGTATTCAGTCGTTCGTCATATAGTATTGCAATTAAAGAAGAATGATGCTACAAATTTTCTGCAAATATGCCAAAAAGTTTTACCAGTTTACTCTGTCATTGTCTCGTTCGGAAATAGGAACGGGGAAAATGCATAGAGCACAGCAACCTGCCTGATTGCTTATTTACAAATGTTCTCTCTCCATGTTGACCATATAAAAAGAATCAAACTTGATCTAGAGAATGAAAAGTGACATATACCTAATCTTAATACAATCCTAAATGACTGAACAAAAGCGTAGGTCCATCAAAATTAATAGACCATCTTATGACACTAAAATATGCTAATGGTCTCACCGTGACCTCACCTAAGATGGGATTTTTTAATAAGGATCTAAGAGGGGAATTGAGCTCACGGTTGACATAAAGAACTGATCTCCAGCACTCAGTGCAAAATGAGATCATCAAACTGCCCAGGCACTCATACATATGTCATGCATGTTCTCTGGTAGGATCATCCACAACAGGTGGGGAACTCCTTGTATTTGTACCTGCGGAACGCTGACATCGCTACGACTTTCAGCCGTTGAGCTGTCAGCCAGTAGTTACATCTTGGTCCTGAATCCTGATGATGAGTTGCAGCTTGGCACTGCCGTACTGGAAGGAGTACTGTGTAGCACTACAGCTAAGTGTGTGTGAGAGAAAACAATATGTATTTCACAACACATTTTCATCTACGTCGTTGTTCTGTTGCTCCCCACCATCGTATATGCGGTCAGTTTAAGCTACGTTTTCAGAGCTGTACTCATCATTTGATCTTGAGTGCTAACCAAACCTGACAAATGGATGGATCGAGTTAATTCAGAGGCTTGCGGTGTGTTGAGGCGTTGAGACAGTCATGTCATGTCCAAGCAAATCATTCAGATTTCGGAAACACATCTGCTACGGGACAGTTACGCTACGCCCAAGCAGAACCGTTAATAATCCGCTCCTTGTTCCGCGATGGTATGTAGCTGTAGTGCAGATGCATCGATGATCGCAATCAATCATTGGTGAGGATCTCAGTACGGTTCAGACTTCAGGCGTTCGTTCAGTTGCGAGGATGCTGATGCCGACGCATGTCTGCCATACAGGAACTGGACGAGCGAGCGAATGATTGTGCTGACCGGGTTCTAATCCTACAGTGCCTAGCTGCAATGCAGATCCTGGGCTCGCGAAAATGCACAAAACGCTCCAAATGTCGCCCACCGTTCAGCAAGAAGACTTTGTCCACTGAACAAACGAACTTCTGGGAGCACTGAATTTTTTATTATTGTTGGAGATGCTACCCATGGCATTGTTGACACGGAAGGCTAATGTAGATTTAAACATACTCCGATCTCTCCAATTCACTCCAAAACTATTTCAATCCAAAAATACTACCCAAACTAGATCTCACCTAGGAGGGACCCTGTTTAGGATGTGTGCACAAGCGGATTGTGTTGAACTTGGCGGACATCCTCAGTCACTTGTCGACAAAGGAAGAAGAGCGGACGAGGTTAAAAAGGTTAGGGCAAAGGGGATTAACAACGAAATACTAGAAAATAAGATAAAATTTGATAGAAAACTTGTTTCATAAAGTACAGCTCAAGATTTCTTCTGCAATAATCGGTCTAGAACATGTCAAGATTTCTAGGTAGCAGAATGTAATTGCTTGGTTATAGGTAGCCAAACTGCTTGCCTAAAGTTTAGGGCAATTGTTTGGTTCATACACAAAATTGGATACAGTACCTGGAGATGGTGAAAGGACCTCCCAAATCATATATGTGGACTAGGTCTATGCCCGTGCGTTGCTACGGAGATATGATGTGGCTAAGGGTCCCTTTGAATGTAGAAATTTCACAGTGATAGCGTATGAAATTTAAAAAGACAGTTCAATTTAACTTGACAAATTCATCCGTGACAAGATTTAGTTTAGAAAAAATCTTTAATTAGTCCTTTCAAAGTTTTCTTCCTATTTGGATATACATATATAATGTGATAGAAATATAGCAAGTGGGCATATATAATGTTTTCGCAAAGTTCCTGTACATGAATGAGTAGGGAACGAGTTAGACGGAGCACAATCTAGTTTTGTGAATATATCATTGGAATTGCAGGTATATAAATTTAAAAAGGATGGAAGCATAATTTTGAACGTGTAGCACTGTAGCAGCATCAGCGGTTTGACCTTTCTACTTGTGGAACAGTATTCATTGTGCGACAAGCTCAACCGCAACAGGAGATTGCGAAATAGGCCCTGTTTAGATCCCAAAATTTCTCCCAAATTCCACAATGCAAAAAGAAAATTCTCCATCACATCAAAATGCCGGCACATGCATGGAGTACTAAATGTAGATGAAATAAAAAATTAATTGCACAGTTTAGATGTACTTTGCGAGACGAATCTTTTGAGCCTAGTTAGGCCATAGTAGGACAATATTTACCACAAACAAACGAAAAGTGCTACAGTGTATTTTTCAGCGCTACAGTGTATTTTGGCCCTCAAAATTTTGGATCTAAACACAGCCATAAGCATTGACCAGCAAACTCAAAGTTATTGTAAACAATGCAAAAGAAAACAATCTTGACTATCCCCTCCACTACCCGTGTCGACGGCGACGGCCAAGGACTCTGCGGCGATGGCGGTGGCCCTGCTTCCGGAGCCAGCGGCGGCAGACGACGTCATGGCGTTCCGGCGTGCCGTGGAGGAGGACAAAGCCTCGGCCTTGGACGCCGGGCCGCGGTGGTACGGCCTGTCAGCGGCGCACGCCGCCGGCCGGCCGCGCCTCGAGCAGCGCACGCCGGCCATGGTCGCCGCGCTCTACGGCAGCACGGCGGTGCTTGGCTGCGTGCTGTCCGCCGCGCCAGCCGAGGCCGCGCACCTCCTCCTCGCCGCGGGCGCGTCCGCCGACGTGCGAGCCTTTTCGGGCCTCCGCGCCGGGGACCTGCTCCCGCGCGCCAACGCTGCAGCCGACGGGACCGTGCGCTGCGCGTGCTGCTCAAGTCCCCCGCGGCGTCCCTGTCGTCCATGCCTCAAAATCTATTGCTTAAGCTGAATGATGTGTCAAAGGTGGATGAAATTAGTATATTACTTAAATAAACTGAGGCATATAAAAGTGTTTAAATGGGACTTGTACTGATTTTCTCCATTCCTATTCACTATCATTTTGTCCATGGTCCGTCACAAAATTTAATCGCTACTCCTAGGTGAAAAAGATTGGTTAAACCAGAATAAGTTATACTAAAACGGCTATCGGCGTCTTGCTGGTTTGTAAGACAAACAATGACTTTTCATTATGGTATTGTTGTTTTCTAGCCAGCAACTCGTTCGAAAGCAACCCCGTAAAATGTAGATGCTAACTATCACTGATATGGCAATAAAAAGATTGATAACAAATGTGATTGCCACATACAACTGTAATAAAGCTAATCAGCTTATGTTTTGAACAGGAAAAGAAAAAGATGCTTCCTGTAACAGGACTCTTACCTGCAAGGATCAGAAACCTCATAGGCAATTTAGAGATTCCTGATAGAGCTGGCCCCTATTGCAGACGTTCTAGCAAATCAGGAAAGACATATTGCCTCAAGAAACTGCATGGGGACTTGATTTTCGAATTATTGAATCCCAAACAAAATTTATAACAAGCTGGTTAAGTCATGGTCGACTGATATTTTCTGAATGTAAAATAAATAAATCAAAGCTATTCCTGATTGAGAATGACACACAAGGCTCGCAATGACTGAATCTCAAACAAAAATATAACAAGTTGACAACAAGCCTCCCTTACATGCATGCTTTTAGAAGTCCAAACTTTTACTATTTTTATGTGTTGACAATTGTAATTCTAGTCTCAGTAGTTTCCTAACAGAAGCACGTGGAATTCCTGAATTGATTTTCATTTATATGTTGTTTTTTTCTACAATAAAAAGATACTTGTCAGCACTTTGACTTCATTGACAGAAAACATAAAAGTTAGGGGAAATGTAAAACTTTTCCTTTTTTTAATTGTTACAAGCTGCCTTCAGATGTTGCCTATGTTTGAAAAAGTGTCACTTGTAAGAGTGCAAAGCTTTTTTTTCCCCTCCATATTCTGTTTCTACATAGATCTATTATAAAAAGAAAGAACTTCAAACTCTTCCACTTACTCCTGTTTGGTTTGCATTCATTAAGCAATCAACGTCAATGGAGTAAATTAATGTCAATGTAGAAGCATATATTATCTTCAGACCTGACTGAAGTGTTGCATTCTAATCGTCTGCACTTATCTAATATTGTGCACATATCTTACAATCATTAAGCTTCTTGTCATGTTTTTTTTTTCATGTGAAGATTTAGCATGTTACACCTTGGGTGGCACAACAGAGTTAAACTCTGTATCAACACCAATATGGCTCTTCACTGCTAAGGACATATTTCCATTTCAAAGGCTCCAATTTCAAGTGTACATTGTCTCATTTTAAATTCAAGCGTCTTGTTTTCAGATATGATTATATGCATAGATTTCAGCCTTCAGTATGCAAAAGCCCAATTAATATTCTAGTAATGTTCTATGAGCATATGAATATTAGAAAGTTACTAAAAAGTTATGCTTTCACACTATAATTGCACAGATAATATGTAGGAAATCCAGTCAATCTACCGCATGCTCAAACCTATTATATAGGGATACAATTTGCAGTGGTCTAATGATCTTTTTAACTATAAGATGACAAAATCGTGGTAGGCAGCTAGACACAGAGGTTCGGGAAAGATACACAGAGTAGCATCAAACATGCAGTGATCAGAATACCCATAAGCTAGCCAGCCTGATAAACATGGAGGTTAATGATTGAGCTACCTATATTGTACGATTAACTTTTGGTGATTTTTCACATTCGTTTTCAGGTAGGCAAAGGCAAGGAATGTCGTAGGTAAAAAACTGTCAAGAACTCGAGATACACTGATGCAGTGTAGTGGATACCTACATTCTTGGCGGTGGCTGACCAGGAGAGGATGAGTCCGAGGGAGACGATGAAGAAGAAAGGGCCCCTAGAGGTCCCAATCATGAAGCGCCCTGCCTGGGTCCTTGCAAAAGGGGTTGGGGAAGACCACGAGCTTGAGGTTGCTTCATGATGTGGGCGATGAAGGATGTTGGCTGCACGGTTGCAAACACCCGCAAGATTCAACAAATGGCGCGAGAGAGTGCGTCGTCGAGGCAACTTACAGTGGATGCCTTGATATCAAGGTGCATAATCTGATGACTATAGAAAATTGGTCCTTAGCCCAATTCAAAAGTGCAGATGAAGAAAATTCTCACCCAACTGCAAGAAACAATAATCGGGAGAACTAATCTCACCTGGGCTCAGCAGCTTGCTGCATCTAGGGTCCAAAGGTCAACTTGATCAGCCAATTACTATTTGGAAAGAAAACAAAAGAATCAATGATAATGATTGAAGTTACCATGACATTATCAATGAAACCATATAAGAAAAGAGGGGCAAAGAAGCAATCATGGCATCAATATTTGTAGATAAAACACTTCTTTGCCAATAAAACACCAACTATCAAAGGCAAGAAAAGAAACAGAAAAAACACCTGCAACTATGTCATGGAATTAAAACACTTCTTTGCTGATTTTAGTCAGTCATTGCTAGCTTCTCAAGATGCTCAGGACATTCTTCATCCTGATGGGTTCAATCTCATTTTCCTTGATGAAAACATGTCGTGGTCTATATATCCTTTTATTCACAATTGAGGTTGCTAATGTATTGTCTGTAGAACAAGAAAACCACCCATGATCCATACATTGCTATATCAGATAAGAGATATAGCAATGAAGGTGGTAGCCAATGCTAGCATATAACAATTCTATTTTATTTTTCTGACAACCCCTTTTTGAGATATTTATTTAGGGACACCTACTGATTTTTTTTTTTGCATGATCATATTAAAATGTTGGGAACATTCAGATGGTAGACTGGAATGTAAGATAAAAGGCAAGCTTGCACCTCAATCAAAGCTCACGTGTAGTCTGTTGAACAAGAAAATGTACACACATCCTTGCCCAGCAGCTGGTTTGACCATACATTTTAATTGACCTAACCAAATGCAGAAAATTTGTGATGAACTGGGTACCAATAGAAATGCTCACAATTCAAGTGATCCACTGCATGAACTCCAATTTGTCGAGAGGTCTTCTTTTGATGAGCTTGTTCCAAAGCGCATAAATTAGCACTAATATGTAAAGCAAGCAGGCAAAAAAATTCAAATGCAAGGTGCCAATGCAAGATTGCAAGATCTTGTTAAACTAAGCATGGACTACATTTCAAATAGAAAACTTGCAACGCAAATTAAACAATATGCAGCAGCCAAGCAGGATAGCATCTTCTGTTACCTACATTTGCAAGAATACATTAAACAGCATGCTTTCATATGGTTGCATGGCATTTTAAAAAGAATACTGAACTAAAGTGTCAATAGTAAATAAAAATATCATCGGCCACTATTTCATCCAGTAAACTAACGAGGAATGCGCTTCATCACAGTAATATTTCTTTCAAAATATGTACCTAGTCACAATTTTTTTTCAATTATGTGCTCCTGATTATTTTTCTGGCAAAAAATACCTTTTTTGAGAAGAAAGACTATACTAATCAGAGGTGCAAAATGGATGGGGCTATAGTATAGAAGCTGCAGATTGAGTAAGAGGTCAGATGGATAAGCAGGCATAGTTGTAACATCATCATCCCCGATCAGCACTCTGTTGTTCTTAGGTCATAATCCTACCAAATAGGGAATAACTTAATCCCTAGTTATTAAATCTGTTCTTAGGTCTAAGACTCAACAAGCTCCTTGTGATGAATTCAGAAACTAAATCTTGTCACGGATGAATTTGTCAAGTTAAATTGAACTGTCTTTTTAAATTTCATACGCTATCATTGTGAAATTTCTACATTCAAAGGGGCCCTTAGCCACATCATATCCCCGTAGCAACGCACGGGCATAGACCTAGTTAAATCTTAATTATCTTGACAGATTATTGGTTAGATCAAATTTAACAATAATTAATCATTGATCAATGTGGCGACAGATTGATCAACTAAATGGCAAATGCTACACTGATGGTTTGCAGTATTTTGGAACTGGCGCCATGGCCGCAACAACACATATATACACAGCTGTTACTATTGCAGGTAAATTTTTTATGTACAGTCGTAGAAGTGGAAAGATTGATCAATACACCCATGAGCTCAAAGCTGCAATGGTAGCAGGAGAAGAGAATAGTGAAGTTTTTGCAGCAAGTCAACACCTCCAGCAAAATAACTGGCTATCGTGAAGAGTATTTTAAAAACCATTATTGCCAGCTAGAAGATAACCTTTCTGTGCAGATGAACAAACCAGGATTGTCAAAAGGCAAACAAATTTACCAAATAGACAAGCCTCGACTGATGAAAATAAATAATCATTAATTGCCAAGGCCCCGAAACAATTTTCAGAATCAATTACTTTTGCTGCTTTTGGACAGCCATGCGATTACAAGCTGTGGTCAGTAAGGAGCTTTAAAGAGGAAGATTTGCTGGTTCCAAATTTCTAGCAATAAATAAAGGATGGCCAACAACAAATTGATGGTTGTCTGTATGGTTTGACTGTTAGATAGGCAATTCATCAAACATGCTGCAGATATGAAGCGTGACTTCATGACTGTGAATACCACTTTGTGAGAAGGTGCTCGATCTACACTGGTTTGAGAGGAACGATTGGACTCACCAAGCAGTAGAAGATCGGTGGTGATGGAGAACTGGAGATCAGCAACGCCACGTCAACTGGTGGGCCCAGCGGTGGTGGAAGATCAGCGGTATCCAGAGCTATCGTCCGCTTAGGACTGGATGACGAACGAAGGTGGAGGCAGCGTGGGGAACAGGGTGGCGCCGAAGGCTGGGTCCCAAGATTGGACAGTGTCTTTTCGGTGGCTCGGACTCCGCAGACGCCGCTGCCGTGGAGAGGGCTCGCGGTCGGTGCGTGGGCGCCGGCTTCCTTTCTGAACCGCCGCCGCCACGTGCTCCTATCTGACCGTGGCGCACGAGCGAGAGTCAAGCAACAGCGTGCGTGGCCGATTCCGGGCGAGCTGAGCGAGGCCGCCGTGCCGACGTGAGCCAGGGCACGGGTGGGGGTGACGGCGGCGAGTGAGCGGCAGGCAGAGGGGCGCGTGGGAGCGGGGAAGGCGGCGAGGTTCTGGAGCCGGAGGCGCAGCGCGTGGGAGCAGGGCCGGGGCGGGAGCAGGTGGAGCGTGCCCATCGCAGGCGGGGGGAGGACACGAGCGGGGGCGCGGGGATCGCGGGCGGCGGGGTTTGCGGGCGCCGGGATGAGCGGGCGGCACGAGGATCGCGCTCGCCTGGGGCCATGATTGCGGGCGCGGCAGCGGGGATGGGGCACGGCTGCACGAGCGGGGCGGGGCGGTGGGCGTGGTCCACACGCGGTGGACGGGGAGGCGATAGCGGGCGGGGGCGCGAGGGCGCGAGGCCACCGGAGGTGGTGGACGCCTCCCTTACCTTCTTAATAGGTAGTAAGTAGGGATGTTTCCTGTGGTTTGTGGTTTGCCCCTTTTTAAATGGCGAGAAAGTAGTCAAAAGTAAATACAATGATGGCTAAACATAATGGTAGTAATTGGGGACAACAAAAATGGATTAGCAACCGGAATATCTAAAGTATGCATGTGGATCCGATCCTACTTGAGGTAAGAGGAACCTTGCCCGATATGACAGGGTCATCAACTCATCATAGAGGATTAGAGGCTCATAGCACTTGTCCTATGCAAATTGCAATCTCTCCTAACAGAGCTCATTCATCTCTTTTTTAAACTATGTCTGATCGTGTTGGGCCGAACATTTTTCTTCAGAGTGTGATGGGCCAAATGCTACTACGTACTAGGTGCAAATGCAATGGGTTGGGCCAGCGATCATATTAATTCTTCTTTCATGGATTCCTTTTCTAAACCTAAAACGACTATTGGTTGAGTATTTTTTTGTTCGCCTACGATAACTAGAGCGTCTTCTCTCTCTCTTTTTTTTTCTGAGTGTGGAGCGTCTTCTCAAGTACTCTGGATGACTGGATCTAAATCAATTCATACCAAGTGAGGTAGCTTTGGCTAAACCGGGCCTTTTTGATTTATCAGAATTCTCTTTGAGCGCCAAATGTCCGCCTAATCATTTTTTATTTTTTGTAACATACCAAGTTTATTTACTGCTTGGTTTAAAGTTAAAAAACTTACTAATGTTCCTTTTTATTTTTCATTTTAGGGGCCGAGCTTTTTCCAAGCTTAAATATGAAAAATATGCCCCCAATAGATTTTGATTGCACCAAAAAAAGGTATTTTGACTGATTTGCTAATAAAATTTGCCATGGTATGTCTGGCGAAAAGACAAACAGTTGCTGCTTTGGCTTATCGGTGCCAAAGCTCTGGTGCGTGTCCTTGTTGACTTTACGGTCCATTTTCTCGCCGAAATTTCCTCCTCCAACTGAGATATTCAACGTACAACGCATCTTTTAAGTAGATCTAGAGAGTGGAGTCACATGACATGACATGACACAGCCAAAAGCATAAACAAAGCCGTGGATCCCCTGAGACTGAGAGCATAGACAATGGCAAGTACCGAAACACGGTACGGCGTGAATACATTGCAAAGGCACAATCACACACGGAAGCAAATAAATTTCTGCATCAACTTTTTATTACAATACAAGCTAGCACCGTGCATCCATCGGTTCAGTAGTACATGTCTCTGTTTTTTTTTTCCTCCATTTTCACCCTTGATTAGCACACACACATGACACTAGTGAAACATTACATCGGCATCTGGTATGATCTGTGTATGTATCCTCCATGCATATGTTCCACACCTGCATTATTCGATCAGGCAAACAGCGACAGCATGTTCAGATCCAGCAAACAGAAAGGAACTTCACTCAGATTTCAGAGCAATTTATTATTAATCTTGGCATCGGTACGTATCGTTCTTGCCAATTAATTACCTGCTGCGTGCATGCACATGGAAGCACGGCGCCCGGCGGCTAGGCGATCAGTCGCTGTCGCTGCTGCTGCTGCTGTGGGCGTCGTGGCCCTCGCCGTGCTTCTTCTTCTCCTTCTTCTTCTTGTCCTTCTTCTCCTTGTGATCCTTGCCGTCCTTGTGCTCGCCGGACTTGTCGCCGTGCTCGCCTGTGATCTTGTCCTTGATCTTCTCGACGATGCCCTCCTTGTGCTCGCCCTCCTTCTTGTGGTGCTCCTCCGCCTTCTTGTGCTCCTCCGCCTGCTTCTTGTGCTCGTCCTCCTTGTGGTCGCCCCCCATGTGGAGCTTCTCCTCGATCTTGTGGATGATGCCCGCCATCTGGTGGTGGTGTGGTGCTAATAAAGCTTCTGCCTACGCAATGGAGCGAAACAATGGCGATGGAAATGTGATGTGCGATGCGCTGGTGGTCTCCGCTTGGCTGATCGGTGCCTGTATTTATAGGGCGCCCGACGGCCCGAGGTGGTCCGTGACCTGCGGTGGTGTGTGTGAAGAAACGGAGGGCCAATCGGATAAGGAGGACGTGATGGCACTAAAAAAAGAAGGAAAATAAATAATTCAAGAGGTAGCAATTGCTCTGCTCACCAGCTGAGGGTACCAACCGCCCTGCTGCATAGAAATGCCAACTGCATCTCGTTCTCTTCGGAACACGTACTAGTACGGTGGCAACACGGAGTGTGCCCACCCACAAATTGGCAGCACCGGCCTAGCATCGTTTTCTACTACGGGTGTGTTTAGTACCCAAATTTTCTCCCAGAATTCACTATGCAAAAACAAGATTCCCTGTCACATCAAAATGCCGGCACATGCATGGAATACTAAATGTAGATGAAATAAAAAAATAATTGCACAGTTTAGATGTACTTTGCGAGACGAATCTTTTGAGCCTAGTTAGGCCATAGTAGGACAATATTTACCACAAACAAACGAAAAGTGCTACAGTGGTTCTACAGTATTTTTCAGTTCGGAACAGTGTTTTTTTCAACCATCTAAACACACCCTACCTTACCTGTACCATGCATAATTAAATGTGTGTGTGATGATAGGGAAGATCGCCAGGTCGGCGGGCGACAGGTGGGCGGACCGGCCGGTTCGTGGCATGCATTTGCATCGACCGCAGCAGCCGTTCGCGGTGACCGCCCGGCGACGTGCGCCGCGTGAACTCCGACGGTTTTGTCGGCAGCGGCGCGCAGAGCGGGAGCTAGTTGTGTGCGTGCACGCACGAGCTCGCGGCGGCTGGGGAAGCGCAGCCGTCCCCTCCCGCTCCCGCGCTGGGAGGTCGGTGCTCGTGCAGCTGCTGCGTCCCCGTCCCCGCTCCCGCCGAGGCGTACGTCCGGTGCGGGCCAGTAGGCGTCGGCCGCGTGGGGGCGCCGATCACGTTGCCTCCATTCGCGCTCTGGGGCGGTGCCGCACCGTCCTTTTTCTCTCCATCTCTCGTCAGATTGGATAGGAGTACAGAATACTCCGTTCGTGCTAGTACACTGTTTCCTCCTCTTCCTATCGACCGGATGCAGAGTGTACAGCCAAGTACTCGATCGGGGTTGTTTTTTTATTCCTGTCTAGAACTGACTTCACCGGCTAATTTATTTTTGAACCACTAAAACATCAAATACTTAGGGTGTGTTTAGATGGTTGAAAAAAACACTGTTCCGAACTGAAAAGCACTGTAGAACTACTGTAGCACTTTTCGTTTGTTTGTGGTAAATATTGTTCTACTATGGTCTAACTAGGCTCAAAAGATTCGTCTCGCAAAGTACATCTAAACTGTGCAATTATTTTTTTATTTCATCTACATTTAGTATTCCATGCATGTGTCGGCATTTTGATGTGACGGAAAATCTTTTTTTTGCATAGTGAATTTTAGAAAAAATTTGGTATACTAAATAGGCCCTTAGTAGAAAAGAACAGATGGAATATTTTCGTGCACCACTATTCTTTTTTCCCCTGCATCACTTTGCAGTCTTGGAAATCTGAATTGTGGCTCCCGCCAAAAGTGGATGATTCCAAGCGCACCCCATAATCTCCACACCTTTTTTCTTAACTGGGGAATAGAATCTGATGCCATGTCGACATGAACGGGTTACGAAGAAAGAAAACAAAATAACTCGGTATCCTTACATTTCATTCCAGGCTTCCAGCAAAAGCTGTCCAAGAAAATGCTCCTCAATACAGAACCTTATTTTTTTTCTTTCAACGTTTAATAAGTGCGCATTGTGAAGTGCGTTGCCTATGTGTCTTGTACGGTTAGTTTGACTGACTGCGCTATAATTTGTTTTCCCCGTGATGTCGTTTAACATCAGGAGTTCACACCAATATTGTGACGTGCATTGCCTATGTATTTCAATATAGACAGCAAGAACAGAACAGTCCGAGTAAATAATTCTTATCAACACTTGCACTTATGTTAACATCACCTGCCTCTCTATCTTACTTTCTATTTCAAACTCCACTCTCCAAACAATACATCTACAGTGTGTTTTGCACACCCTTTTACAAAGTCTGGTGACCATCACTCCCAATCTTTGAATATTTGAACCAGAAAACGTGCAACATTCTAATAGAACAATGCAAAATTTTCCTGTTCCTGCATTTTTTGTGTAAAAAAGCATCCGATTTCACATGGACCATTTCATAGCTCTAAACGAGTAACAAATCAGACACGAAATCTACAGCTGACCAAGCAGTGGAAGCAAACATCTCATGCTTAGTGCATTTCAATGACGTAAAAGAGTGGCCTGGATATCGCATCACCCTGCCTGTCAATGAAAACCCATACCAGAATACATAATAATTCCACAAGATACAGAGGCATTGCGATTGTAGAATTAAGTAGGTCATTCACTAGCGCTAAAGAGTTAGTCGAAAACAGGTCGGCTCATAGTTACGTTCAGACTTCAGAGCAGCTCACTGGTCAGGAAATAGTACTCAGCAGATAAATGCATGCCAAGGGAGGATCATGCCAAAAAATCTGGTACCATTGCAGATGCTTAGCAGGTAACACCAACTACGTCAATGAGGAGCCTACTTTGTCACGTCAACTGTTACAGCAAACCTACTTCCTTCACCGAAGCAGCTAGATCACTTGCCCCTTAGCTTTTCAAGGTCAGGGAGATCTGCAAACAAACAGTTATGAGCATGAAGCATGAATTGTTCTTAGGTGTTGACTGGGTAGGTGTCAGAAACTCCCAATGTTGGAGACTTGGCCATGGCGAATTCACTAAAGTTTGAATATCTTTTTAACTCTAAGTGCACATGGGCGCTGAAAGAAAATATTCAAAAAAAAAAAAATCCTTAACTTATTTAGACAGAGATGGCTGCTACCATACAGAAGATTAAAAGAATAGTGGTATGGGTAAGAAAACTGGTAGACCCTGAAAAGGGTTTAAATATCCCATTGAAATGGCAGATTCAAATTAGCTTATATGTTGACATGAACAGGGCACACATTTTAAGCCTATGCCAAGTCAGAAGACTTTGTGAGCAGAAAATTTTGTTCACTAATCTACTGGCTTAAACTTGATATCAAAATTAATAGAGAGGCAGAGTGAGAGCGAGCAAGAGGTGGCTAAGTACAAGATATGCACTCACTAAGCATCCCATCGTCATCATCACTTCCATCTTCATTTCCCTGCAACAATGTGAAGATGGCAATGAGTATCTCTGGGCTGCAGTACAATCGCTACCTTCAAACCAACAAAAACTTGAGCATGTTTCATACCCCATCGAAGTCATCATCTGAATCCCCTGAGACCTCTGCAAGAATTTGATTGTTAGTTACTAATGGATAGATCAAACAATGCTACATTTGAAACTACAATGAAGTTAAAACCAAAGAAATTAGAAGCTGCAATATATAAGGGTGTGCTCAAGCCACTGAAACAAACGCATACTAATGGTGTGCTCCATGAAGAGACAACAGCTATGCAGCCACTGTATTTAACATTCAAAGTGCTACTAATTCAGAAGAATGGAATGGTTCAAACTTAATTAGTTTGTCACCGCATCAATGCCTATGGAAATTGGAAACTGAGAATATTTACTATGGGCACTTGAGCCTCAGACATATTGGTATGGTCTACCTGTAGCATTAATTTGATGAAATCAGAATCTGCCAGAAATTTCATAAAAATAACCTAGGTACTAAAAAGGAAAAAAACTAACAAAAAACATTTGAATTTGTGATCCAACACAAACTATAGCAACTTGTTACAAATTTAGGCTAGCTTAAAATGACGGGTCTCATGATCAACCCACAGCAAATTCAAGTTCTACCAAAAAATTTCACATTTCATCAGCCTAAACTACCAAATTCCAATGTTTTTCGAATCGGAAGTCAAGTCTAGTCACCTCACACCTCAGTACCAACTAGGCTGACTAATAGCAATTAATCGCATCTAATCAGGTGACTTTCTGACTAGTGACTAATCACGGTAAAAAGCAAGTCACCTCAGTACCAACTAGGATGACTAATCAGGATTAATAGTGATTAGTCGGACAACTTGAAAACACTGCTGAGTTGCAAAATGGCTTCCTTTTCTTACAATCCATTATTTATACCAAATTCCAAAGCCTGTAGACCAAAAAAAGATGTATATATATGTGGATGTACATCATTAGCACATACCGGACTCTTCATCCTCATCGCACCATTTGTTCCAGTCAACCTTGATGTATGGATGTTTTTCCTCTGACTTCAGCAAGCGCTTCCACCAGCCTTTCTTTTCTTTCTGGATTGAACAGATTATGTTTCGCAAGCCCATCTTTGTTTTCGTTTTGCTTCCCTATAGACCAAGCAAAGTTATGGTTAGCCCATGAACAGTCTACACAAGAAACTGATAATATCTTTCACTAAGACTGGTTGGCAAGTGGCAAGTAAACCAGAAGCTAGCAGCACTAAAGATAAGATATAGTTCTATTACTCGGTTTATTGAAATTGAGCCCATACTGAAATCCAGAACTGGAACCAACAAGTACTTACCTCTGGCAGTATGGAATCAAAGAGCTCTAAAGTGAAACTTTTCCCCATTGGCAACAGCTGAGAAGGTAACGAGACCCTTAGGTTCTGTCTTCAACACAATATCTTTCGCATCTGGCAATGAGATAGTCAGGTAAATCTTCTCGGAGCGCTGGGCCCACAACACCTCAGGTTGGCGGCTGCATGCCAAAGAATAGACATTATGTCATGCCGAGAAAAACAATAAGCACTTACATAACAGCAAATGGTATTAAAACAACAAAATCTTCAAATGACTGAAAAACTCCAAATTTAACTCAAACTTAATAGAGGAAGGAACAGAGTGACTATCGATTTGTGTCTAGTGAAAAGTGTAAATAAAAAATATGCACATCAATTTATCATATACTCCTTCTGTACAAAAACGTTAGGTGTATTTTAATCAGAACAAGTCAAACTTTACAATCATTGACCAACGATTAATTAAATTATATGTACATTTTGTGTGTAAATTTGCATCAATATATTTATATTCACTGTGGTTACGAGATTATATTAAGTCTTTAACAAGTGACATTATATTGTAAGAGAAATCAAGAGTCAGAATCTACTTTGGAAGACTTTTCCTCAGTCCAAATACATCAAGCATTTCTGGAGGGAGGGAGTAAAAGATATGCTATGACCACTGTCTTTCAAATGCTTCCACTTATGGCTATTATAAATGACAAGAAACACTTAGATGTTCCCAGCCAAACACACCTACTAGACATTTGCAAGTTAATTTTACTACTCAATAACCAAATGCGTCTCCTGACAACATGCAATGTGCAAAGTACTCTGCAGATGTCCACATGTTGCAACAGATTGTAAAAGCATATCAATGTAACAGTGCTGCAACAGCACTAGATCCTAAAAAGTGGATAGAAGCACTCGAGTGCATCAACAACACATGCTCTTCATTTGGATGTTCCAAAATCAAGCAAACAACATCCGTGTTGGCCATTGCATAAGAAATTACACTGAAAAAAATATGCTGGATAATCAATACAAGTGTCTCTGTTCGACTTTGACAATGCAAAACTGATCTCTGTAGCAGAAACACTCCTGGCCACTACAATCAAATAAACAGCCGGAATAAATTCTATTTCATCAACATGGTTATTAAAATCCGATTAAGCGGTGTTTAAGCGTTTAAACTCTATGCCAATGCCACCTCTCTAGAATGCCGATTTACCCAGCCTGCCCGTGTCTACCGCTGGTGTCTCGCATGCGCAGAAGATGAAGATGCGCCGCGCCGTGCCTGCGAAAGGGCAATGGGGTAGGGGAGCAAATGCGCCCTAGGGTTTCAACCAGTCACCGGCAACGCGGTACGGTGCGGCGTTCCAGTCCCGGGGTCAGTCATCCGAATCGAGGAATGGGATGGGACGACGCTTGGGGCGGTCCGGGGGCACATCGTCCCTCCGGCTGCAGCAGGGACATGGAGAGGTCCAGATCCAAATCGAGTGGGAAAGGGAACCTACTTGTGCGCTTGAGCTTCTGCAGGTCTGGTCAACGGGGGGGTGCGGCGGATCCACAACAGAGGGCGCCATCGGCCCCTTCTCGCCAGCCGCCATGGCTGCTGTCAACTGCCCTCTGCTCCCTCCGGTACACAGGACAGGAGTACAGGAGGACGAGACGACGACTTGGGGAATGGTGTTTTTAGGAGTACTTGCGGAGCGGAGCAGCCCTTGTATGGGCTTTGGTTTGGGCCAGGCCTAGCCAGTCCATGTGAATAATAATCTCTACTGCTTAAAAATTCATACCGTTTCCCACTTCACCTTCCGTCGTCCGCTCCGTCGTCCGCGCCAACTCGATTCAAAATCCCCACCGCTTCTTCGTCAGTCGTCCGTCCTCCTTCCGCGTCCCGCACCGCACCACCTCTCCCCACTCCACACCTCGTCTCCTGCTCCCGCACACTCCACACGTTGCCGCTGCCTGCCCCGCGAGCCACCTCACCCCTGCCCCCTGCAACAGCCTCCTCCCACGCCGCCGGTTGAGCCATCGCCGCCGCTCGAGGACAGCCCCGTCCTCCTTGACGCCCAGGACGCCGGGACGGACGTGGCAGATCGAGCAGAGGCAGGCGACGAAGGAGGAAGAGGAGCAGCAGCTGGCCTTGAAGGTGAAGGAGCTGCCGGATCCGCGAACCGCCGGGCTACCTTTGGAGGAGACGCCTCCGGATCCGGCGCGGCGACGGCGGATCCGTCCCCCCGGCCCTCCACCGCGCCGCCACATCCCTAGCGGAGCCACCTCAAAGCTGCGTCGTTGTCCCCCCCAGTCCTCCATCGCGCCGCCACATCCCCAGTGGAGCCACCTCGCTACCCCGGCGGCGGCGGCGGCGGCGGCGGCGGCCGGTGCTGGAGGTAGCGCCCCGCGCGGCGAAGGAGGCGGCGGGGGCGGGTGGGGATGCGGCCGGCGCGGAGGAGGGGATCAAGAACCGAGGAAAGAATCAATAACTGAATCGGAGGGGGGCAAGGACCGAAGGAAGAGAGGAATGGAATCAAGATCTATGAAGCTCCCTGATGAAAGGATCAATAACTGAATCGGAGGGGTGGGATCAAGAACCGAACAAACCGAGCCGGAAGCTAGAAAAACATATGTGCAGTAAGAAGATTGCTGGCCAAACCGAGCCGGAAGCCAGAAAAACTTATGTGCAGTAAGAAGATTGCTGGCCATGGGAAGCGAGCAGCTTGGCTACAACATACGCAGAGAACAGAAGTCTCGATAGAGGAGGCTTTGAGAGCGACCTGTCAGGAGAGGATGATGAGACGACACCGGCGACCGGCGCCGGATTCGTGTGCCAGGAAGAGTGCAAAGCATGCTTTGAGAGCGACTGAGCGAGCCGGCGGCCAGTGGCGGAGCGCCGGATTTTGTGTGCAGCTGTGTCGGACGGGGGAGCGGTGGAAGAGATAAGGTTGTCTTTGTTTTTTTCTATTTTTTATTTCCTGGTCTGTTTTTCATCCCGGTGGACCTGAGCCATCCTCTTGTTAAGTTCCTGGCCTGGCCGTCAAGATGCATTCGACGGGTGCATTTTTATATGCTCCATTTGCCTTCCGTTTATTAAGTTGTAATGTAATGCAAAGTATCTCGGATAATTATTTAGGGCATGGAAAATGATAATTGAAGGTGGATGAACAAAATTAGTCGCGGAAGAAATTAATCTCCTCAAAAGATATGACCTGAGTCCGCCTTTCGTTCATCCAATAGATGTGCTGCATTTTCCATGTACACAGGATGGGATAAACCGATAAAGTGGGCTGGGTGTGCTCGAAATAGATGTAAGTTCAATTTGTATCTTGTTTCTTTAAGTTTCAAATGATGTTGTAACGAAGGATTAAACGATTGCGTAAGGTTGAATGAAATTTCCTGGTTTGGGTATATTGTCAACAACTCATTTAAAAATATCAACCACGCATACACAATTGTCGTCCCGTTGAACGCACGACATTGCATTTATTTGTGACATGCAAATTTATGGTTATTGTTGGAGTGTAAATAAACTTTGGATGAGTATATAAAACCATCCATCTTTGGATGTGTCAATCTTGCGCTAACATATTTGATATTATGAATGCGGACACAAAAAACCAGAACGATTAAGTAAAAAAGCTACATATGTGACATATATACCTGTGATGAAAAATTAACAATTCTAAATCGAAGAAGTAAAAAGACAGATACCAAACTCGAAATAGTTTTATTTAAAACAAACCAAAAATGCATTGTATTTCAGAACATAAAGTGATGGAAAAATAACATGCCCGTAGCAACGCACGGGCCAATTGCTAGTACATAGAAAATATTAGACGTGGATACGAACAATAAAACACTGAAAGAGTTAATAAATAGGCACTAATAAATGAGATACATATATAACTATAAGTAGAATACTATTTTATAGATTAAACTTTCAAAAAAATTAGTGTTAGTTTCATATTTTTTTCTTATTTAAATAAGTTAGTTATGAATTTTTAAATGTTAAATATAATGTTTATTATTTTTAAAAATAAAAACCACACTTGAAACCATCTGAGAGACTAAATATGTGCGGTTTCAATAGTTGGATATAACCAATTTTAAAGTTCGATGACCAAATCCGAATTCGGACGGTAAAAAATAGACTTTTTTATTTTCCAAAAAGTAACTACATTGCTTACGTGGTCGAGTATTTTTCATTCTCTTGCGCCGCACCTCAAGCTTTTTTTGGTTCGCTTTTCTCCAATACTGGAGATGTCCTAAAGCTATCCTTAACGACCCGTCTATCTCACCGTATATATTTTAAACTTTACTTGTCTACTGTGTACATACAAGATTTTAAACACCCAAATGCACCTTTGCCTAACACATGAGGGCTGACAACCTTTTTCACCTGCTAGTTGACATGCGCGCGCGACACGCGCGAATCTAAAAAGTATTTTCTTCGTGATGGAGAAACATCAAAGAAAATCATAAGCAGTTTAAAAAGCAATTAAACAAATCCAAAATTACCATAAACATTTTAAATGTGAACAAGGATCGTAGAAGCCTACGGCTGTATGGGTGTACCAATTATAACTTCAGCCCAATGCAACACTTGATTTTGATGAGATAATCCTTTTAAGAAGATAATCGTACCGAGGACTATAGTTACTGAAGGATTACACAGCCAAGGTCAGAAGGGCCATAAAGCAAAACAAACCACAAACACATTGGCCTAATCTCTAATACATCAGAACGAAGGGATTACAACACTTGAAAGTTATTCTATCATAAAATAACCTCTTGATCATTCCATGAAAACCTTAAATAAAATGAACTTTTTCTGTCCCAATCAAGAGCATTATTTGAAATCCTTCAAAATACAATTAGTTTCATCCCAGCCATGAACATTATTTGAGGTGTACCTTCCGATCAAGAATATATTCTTGCAGCAAATTTCTGCATAAATGTGAACATATTCCTTTCATTGCCAAGTAGACGTGTTCCTTGCATTGCATTGCAAGTAGGGCTGGGCAATCGGTTTTAACCGACAATTCGGTTCGGTTTGCTCGATCTCTAAAAACTTCGGTTTGCCAAAAATAAGAACCGATCGGTGAGAGAAGAAAATAGAAACCGACGCATTCGGTTCTCGGTTGAATCGGTTCGGTGTTCTGTGCTACCGAACTTACCCCCTGTGTTCTCTGTTCTAGTCTGCTATACGCTCGGTTCTGCCCAAGATCCAGGAGTTCAATCACGAAACAAAAATACACAAAATCATTCAGCACCAAGCTGCGGCACCGTCACAGCTCACTGCTTGATTTTCCTTGCAACGATTGTTGACTTGTGTGTGCAAACGTTCCCACCAGGGAATCAGGCATATCCTTGCCGCTTGCTGGCTTGCTGCCGTGCGCTCACCAGCCTCCCTGCACGCCGATAGGATGCTCGCTCCTGCTGACTGCTGTCCCACGATCCAGCCGTGTCCTTGCACGCCGTCGCCACTGGTGGTCGGACGCCGGCACGCCGACTCCGCCGCCGCCAAGGGACACAGGGTCGGATCCACCGCGCCGCCGCTGCGGGAACCAGGAGCGCGAGTGTCGACGGGATAGGGTTCAGCTGTTGGAGTGTTTGATGCGTAACCAGAAGGGCAGATAGTGGGCTTACTGCAGCTGGGCCAAGAGGCAAATTGGGCTTCCAAGGCATTGAAGTTGAACGGGAATAGAGGAACGCAGCTGGAGTTCGGTTACATCGGCTGTTCGGTTCCTCGGAGATTCAAAACCGAAGCCGACTCGTAAATTTCGGTGCGGAGAAAACGGAAACCGAAGCTGAAACCGAAAACCGAAAAAACCGAGACTTCGGTTCGGTTCGGCTCGGTTCGGTTTGGTTCTCGGTTTTCGGTAAAAAAGTGCCCACCTCTAATTGCAAGACAGACATGTTCATCTAAAAGTAGTACAAACACAGTAACAAATTAAAAACGGACAATTTGAAACTCCAAAATTTAAAAATACATGCTCATGTAAAGGGTTCCAACCATTAGCAACCACAATTTTTTGAAAAAAGCCAATTAGAAATTGCATTGGACTGAACTTAATAGAGTGTCTAAACTCATTTTGTTCTTTGTTTCATTTGGCTGTTATGATAGAGGTTCAGTGCCATAGGCAGCAACTTATCACCACAACAGCTAAGAGCCCCTCTGCCCAGATGAACTGGAAGCACTATTGAGTCTTGAACCTATTGCCTCTCAAACTTTTTGAACTGCTCCATGCAGTTAGCCTTGCCGCCGATGCTGGCAGTGCACACCAGCATGTTCTGAGTCGCGGCAAAGCAACAATGCACCAGATGGCCAACACTGCCAAATTGGAATTTGCAACTGGAAATGAATTTAGATGTTCCAATCATCGAATAGTACTAAGGAAATAAAAGGATAACATATATGACTATATGTTTAGTAAAAATATCAATTAAATCAAAGTCTACGAATTTAGGCCAACAGATCGATCCTATTTTCCCTAGGGTTGCTAATGTATTATTATCAGGAGCATTCATTTACTAATTATTTGGGTTGCAAATCACTCTCAAATCTAAACATGAATCATCGTTGAGAACTCAAACAAAAAATCAAGATAAGAGAACATCAAACAAAAAATATTTTGACGGCATGCATTGGTTGGTGGGCATACTAAAATAGTCATGCTGAACTTGAGATCTTGGAACTGGCATGCTTAAAAAAAACTCTAATATATCCAGATGCTACATTGTACCTCATGAGCTATAACCAGAAGAATGGTTCCCTGGGATGGGCGATGCAGGCCCTTGTAGCTCAGGCACACCAGAATAGCTGAAAAATCTATAGTGAATGTGTCCGATTCGAAGAGATACCGTACAAATATAATTGAGTAGGAAATGGTGTGAATCATAATGCAACCAAGATAATCAGTTATTCAGGTACGATCTTTCTGTATATAAAATCATCAAAATAATTTTCAGCAGCTATATCAAATGAAGGATCCACTACCAGTAAGAATGACAAAGTGAGAAAACATATTATTTTCAAAATAACAGTGATTTGCTAATCTCACATTATATCAAAAGGATATTGATTTCAAATAATACTCGGAGCAAATATCATATAAAGAAAAATAACCAATAAATAAAATAAGATATTAGAAATACTAATATATATTGTGCCAATTAGAAAGACATGATCCGCTTTCGGGTAATTCGGTAAATAAAATTAATGGGCATACAAAATTAACATGTGCGAATTATTTTTTCAATTTCTCCTATCTAGCAGACCTAGAGAAGCTATAGATATACCAGGAGATACATGCTTTTATCACTGTGTTGGATTTTATACATATATACCAGTTTGTTCCGTAACCAGCTTCACATGACTTGAGCTGCCAAGTGAGTGCTTGCATTCCATTTAGTAGGGCTCCATAGGGGCACGGAACTTGGCACCAGCATACACGGGAGCAGCACCAAGCTCTTCTTCTCAATCCTAAGCAGCTGTTCCATCATAAAAATAACATGAATCAGTACAGATGTGCGGATACTCGAGTGCAAAAGTTGGGTGTTGAGGTCATTTGCAAAGAACTATGGTTCAAGAAGGCTATAATTATGGTACTGCAGCTCTTGAAGATTACTTGCCTGGCTGTACTTGGCAAGACGTTCCGATCAGCAGGGTGCTCTAGGCTTAATCTGACCCTGTTCCATAAAAGAATGACCATTCTCTATTTTCCCTCTCTTAAATGTATTATATGGGTGTTCTAGATGGCTTTGTTAAAACCTGTAACAAGAAAACATTGATAAACTTTGGTTTAGAGTTCTTACTACGTAGGCCATGCGCATCCTCAAAAAATCATGTGGTGCACTTTTAGAATTACCTGCACTTGACAACGTCGGAAATACTTCATTGGTGTCATCCCTCGAAATTTTAGACCTGTCCACAGAAGGCCTCACATACAAATCATTTCTACGTAGCCAATCATCGTGACCAATCCCATCACCTGGTTAATTGTTGTAAAAATCATAATAGATTGTAAACCCTTGCAGTCATTTTTTAAAAACATAATCAGATTGTACCAGCCATGTCATTGGTTTGTGCCACTCTAGTCATCTCGTTCTTAGATGTTCCAGCGAGGAACGAATCCTCAGGAAAAGGCGTTTCCTATATAGGCAACACTGAAGTCTTTAATATCTTTTCACCAATGGTAGCTACCTCTTGCCTTTGCCGGGTTTTTCTTCTTTCTTTTCTTTTGGCAAGTTTGCATATTTTTCACTTGTCCTTTTCCTATTCCGCTCCTCAAGGCTCGTAGCAGCGTCCTCTGTAGATAATTCCAGAAAAACATATAGAAGTTATGGGTATTTTTGGTAGAACAAGTTATAGGATCAGTATACACCCACCTGGCTCCGACAAAACATTATTAGAATTTGATCGTAGTATGTTTTTGGAAACATTCATTGATTCATCGTTAACGGTATTCGTGATATCTTCAAGTGGAGCTGTTGCTTTTGCTCGTTTCTCTTCTTTCTTCTCCTCTGGCAAGTTTGCATAATTTTCTTTTGCCCTTTTCCTATTCCGCTCCTTAAGGCACATCACAACATCCTCTCTAGATTATTCAAGAAAAAAAATGTATATAAGTTATAGGCATTTTTTATAGCACAAGTTAGATGGTTAGTATACACCCACCTGACTTTGACAAAACATTATTAGAATTTGACCGTCGTATGTTTTTGCAAACATTCATTGATTCAACATTAACGGTATTCATATCTTCAAGTGATCGAATAACAGGACGAGGAGGGTTCATTTTCTAAAAAAAAATACAAATCTAGATTAATTACTGCAGCAATAAGTCAAACATCTCGAGCAGAATGTGCAAACCGCACAACTTCAGTCCGGCGTCAACGGCGTCGTAGGGGCTGGCGGAGTGCGCGAGCTGCGGCGTCAGGGGCGACTTGGGATGCCGTTGCCCAGTCGCGGCGTGCGAGCCGCGGCCTCGGGGGCGGCGTGCGGCGCCGGCGTCCAAGCGGCCGGGGCGCACAGGCTGACAGAGCCGGCAAGCGGTCGGGGACGCCGTCGTACAGTAGCGGTGTCCGGGACACGCGAGCCTCGGCGTTGGGGACGGTGTGTGATGTGTGGCACCGGCGTCCGGCTGCCAAGGCTACGCTGGCCGCGACGTGGTCGCGGTTGCGGCGCCGGCGTCCGGCCGGCAAGGACGTGCTGACCGCGTCGTGGGGGCGGCATCCCACGCCGACGTTTGGTCGCGGCGTACGGCGCGCGAGCGGGGCGTCGGGGGTGGCTTGCGACATCGGCTTCCGGGGCGTTGGGCACGCCGGCGTGGTGTGTGGGGCGGCGAGCGATGTCGGCTTCAGGGCGGCCGATGCTTCAGGTCGAGGCGTCCTTGCGGGGTCCGGAGCACGCGAGCCTTGGCGTCGGGTCGGCATATGGCGCCGGCGTCTGGCCGGCAAGGGCGCGGGGTGGCGTGCGTCGCCGTCGTACAGCCGGCAAGGGCGCACTGGCCGCATCGTGGGGGCATCGTTCGACGCCGGCGGCTGGTCGTGGCGTACGGCGCACGAGCAGGGGCGTGGGGGCGGCTGGCAAGCTGCGTACGGCTGGTCGCGTCGTTCCTCTCGTTTAGGAACGCAATTGATTCTTTTCCGATCAAACATGCTAATTAGGAACGCACAATTAGGAAGGTGGCGAACGCAATTGATCGTCTCATCTCGTTTCCTAAAACATGGGTGGGTATGGGGTAGAAATCAGGTGAGAAAAGAATAAAGAAAATGGATAAAACATTTTGCATCTATGGATTTTGGGCCTTTTCATCCCTTTTCAATTTTTTCCAAACTGCGCCGTGGGGCCAGCGTGAGGGGTATAGGTTGATTTTTTTTATAAAAAAAGTTTAGCGAGAACTCGCTCTTTTATAGCGTAGAAGAATTACCGTAGAATGGAGAGATTTAAAACAAAATTAATTCATTTTTCTCCCAATTCACCACGATCCCCTCCAATCCATAGAAAAATAAAACTTGCCAAACTAGTGTGACAATGGCTAGGCGAGGCAGCCCATGCCTTCGAGCGGAAGGTAGCGTCACGGCCGTCACCAAGGGTGTGTTTGGTTTAGGAGTGGGATGGGATGGAGCCATTCCATCCCATGTTTGGTTCCAGAACTAGGATCTCCCAGGAGCAAAGCCATCCCCCGAGAGGGAATATTCCCTCCAGATTCGGGATGGCTCCGCTCCAGAAAATTTGGCGGACACGCTCGTCCCACTCGCACGCCGTTCGTCTTCCGTCCGAGGTGTACGCGACGCAAGCGAGTCCGAGCGACGCCGGGAGGAAACACGGCCAGGCGAGTTCGCCGCCGGGGGGAGGAGGAGGCGGGGCCGGGTGCGTCCGCCGCCGGGGGGAGGAGGAGGCGGGGCCAGGTGCGTCCGCCGCCGGGGGGAGGAGGAGGCGGGGCCGGGCGCGTCCGCCGCCAGGGAGAGGAGGACGCGGGGCCGGGCGCGTCCGCCGTCAGGGAGAGGAGGAGCGAGGCCCGTCGCGGCCGCCGCCAGGGGAAGAGGACGCGGGGCCGGGCGCGTCCGCCGCCGGGGGGAAGAGGACGCGGGGCCGGGCGCGTCCGCGCCGGGGGGAGGAGGACGCGGGGCTCGTCGCGGCCGCCGCCAGGGAAGAGGACGCGGGGCCGGGCGCGTCCGCCGCCGAGGGGAGGAGGATGCGGGGCCGGGCGCGTCCGCCGCCAGGGAGAGGAGGAGGCGCGGCCGCCGCCGGGGGAGGAAGCGCGGTCGCCGCTGGGAGATGCGGTCATGCGGGCAAAGCGAAGGGAGGAAGAAGATGCACTTGATTGAGTCACTGACAGACGGTCCCACAAAACGGTGAACCTGTTATCCCCATCCTTTCATCTCTCCAACCAAACATAGAATGGAGCCATTCCATCCCACCAACCAAACACGGAATGGAGCCATTCCGTTCCTAAAATCAGGAATGGAGCATCGTCCGACCGCAGCCAAGCGGTTGCCAATCCTAACCTGCCACCTAGCACCATCCACGTCACAACCACGGTCCCACCTCCCGGTCTCTACTGGAGTACTGTACACCCATCCTTCAAATTTGGTTTCATTTAAAAACAAATCAAAAGAGGGGGAAAGAGAGAAAAAAAGGAGAGAGAAAAAGAAACCCCATCTTCCTCTTCGATCCCGCGACGTCACCGAGCGCCTCGGCGATGGAATACTCGGGCGGCGGCGGCGCGACGCTGTCGGAGATGTACCAGAGCGCACGGCGGCTGCTTCTATCGGCGCGCGACGACGTGGCCCGCGTCGAGCGCCTCGCCTCGGTGCCCACTTCGTCCTCCTACTCCTCGGCGCCGCTCATCGGGGGCGTTGCCGCGGGAGACCCCGCGGTCGCTGAGGAGGTGAGGAAGGAGGTGGCGCAGATCCAGGGGCTGTGTGCGCAGATGGACCGGCTCTGGCGATCCATCCCCGCCAAGGGCCAGCGGGACCTCTGGAAGAGGTGAGGGTCCTCCTTAGATCCCTGATTCCTTTTTTAGCTGTTCAGTTACAGTTAGTTGTGCCGATCGTGGATTCGTGAAACATAATTATAGGGTGATTGAGATCTCGCAGTGTATGGGTTCTAGGTGAGCCACATCACAGCTTTGTCATTCGAAACTTTGTCGCTATATTTGCTAGCTGCTAGCTTAGGTGCTAGGACCTGAATTTTGGTACGTAACAAAGAGGGAGTAGTTGGAATTAGTTTACCATGATCTTAGGCGCTTTTGTGGATTTTTACGCATCACACACCGCTAGTTTTTGCCTTCCTGTCTGGTACAGTCCTACCAGGTTGGCTGCCGTTGGATTTGTTATGCAGCAGCATTTTAAGTCTTTTGTGATGCATCAGGAAGTAAGCAATGAAAGAATCTTTAGCTGAAATACTGGAATCCATTGTTATCATGTCTAGTTTACAACTTTGCTTGAATGATAATCAACTAATTAACTTTGCTAGTGAGTTCATTCTCAAGTTTGGTCTTACAGTTCACAATGGTTAATAGGGGCTGGATGCATGAACTAGTATTGACGGGATACCGATACTCACAGTCGTAGGATCCCCAGCACATATTTCCCCTTTTCCATGAGCCAGATATTTTAATTGGATTTGCTTTGTGAATATTGAGTAGCTCCTCACACATGCTTTTAATTTCTCACGAGCCCGACATTTTAATTGATTTTTCATTCCAAATACAGAACTACTGAATGCTAACAAAGTAACAAGTAGCAATTTGACACTATCAACTTCATTGGCAAATGTGAGACCAAGTGTATAACATTATCCTATTAGGATGCCGATGTGAGAACCACAGCCAATGGACATGCACTTAATGTTTGTGACGCTAGAGCAAATTAAACATCTTCATAGTATTAACCATGAGTCCAGCATTACCATGATTTAACTCTGCAGTTCAAGATAAGCATAGCTGTGTAGAAAATTTCATGCTCCTACATTAATTATTTTCACTGGTTAATTGGCAAACAAATATTTTGATGCTCTTTAATTTCATGGCTTGTATTAGGAAATTTTGGCTTAAGTTTACAGGAATTGAAATAAACAACTACAATATTCATTTGGTACACATTTCTAATTGATTGACCTTGTGGTCAATTCAAATGCTGTCACTAAGCGCTTTTCTGGATCTTGACTTGAATTGGTCATCCCTTTTCCAGATCTTCTTGTAATTTGCATGGATTTGGTGTTGGTGTATGAACTGTGGAGTATATAACACTGTATTACAGGAAATTGTTCTTCGTTGTACCCATTTGTTCAGCCTGCCTTTTATCTTCTAGGACAATAATTTCTTGTTCCATCTAGAATGACAACAGTTTATAGTACTCTTATCATTTAGTTTGGATCCAAGGAATAAGTTCAAGAGTTTATGTGAAACCGGTACGCTGATGTCTGTATATCTGTGCTGCATAGCCACGTTGCACAGGCTCACCGATATTCTAGTGGGAAACTTTATCTCAGCATGACTTCTGCAGATAGTTGCCATTCCATGTGATAGTACCAGAGAAATGCTATAGGATATGCATTATGCTGTGAATTTCACTTTGTCCTGCATGTACAAAGTTCCTTGTTTGCTTAGTTGGCAGAACCTCTGTAAGAGGTGAGGATCCTCCTTAGATCCCTGATTCCTTTTAGCTGTTCAGTTGCAGTTAGTTGTGCCAGTTGTGGATTTGTGAATCATTCGGGTGATTGAGATCTCGGAGTGCATGGGTTCTAGGTGAGTCACATCACAGCATTATCATACGAAACTTTGTCGCTATATTTGCTAGTTCAGTTGCTAGGACCTGAATTTCGGTAACAAAGAGGGACTAGTTGGACTTAATTTACCATGACCTTAGGCGTTTTTGTGGTTTTTACGCATCACACAGCACAGCGCTAGTTTTTGCCTTCCTGCCTGGTACAGTGACAGTCTTACTAGAGTGGCTTCCGTTGGATTTGTCATGCAGCAGCGTTTTACCTGTCAGTTTTTTTTTTGAGATGTATCAGGAAGTAAGCGTTGAAAGAATTTTTAGATGGAATACTGTAATCCATTGTTATCATGTCTAGTTTACTGCTTTTCTTGAATGATTATCGGCTAATTAACCTTGCTGGTAAGTTCATTCTCATGTTTTGTCTTAAACATCGCAATGGTTAATACGGCTGGACTAGGATCCCATCACATGTTTTCCCTTTCCATGAGCCAGATATTTTAATTGGATTTGCTTTGTGAATACTGAGTAGCTCCTTACACACGCTGTTAATTTCTAACGAGCCAGAAATTTTAAATGAATTTTCGTTCCACATACAAAAATGCTGAATGCTAACAAAGTAACAAGTAAAAATTTGACACTATCTTCATTGTCAGATTGTGAGACAAAGTGTATAGCATTAGCCTATTAGGATGCCAGTGCGAGAACCACAGTCAATTTTACCTGCACTTAATGTTAGTGACGCTAGAGCAAATTAAACTCTGCAGGTCAAGAAATTCCCTGCTCATACATTACTTATTTCACAGGTTAAGTAACAAACAAAAATTTTGATGCTCTTTAATTTCATGGCTCGTGTTAGGAATAAACTTATGTTTACAGGAATTGGAAATAAGCAACCGCATACACATTTCTAATTGATTAGCATGTCTCTCTCTCTTTCTACCTACCTCCCTCCCTCTCCCCCCCCCCCCCCCTCCCTCTCCCTCGGTGGTCCATTCAAATGCTGTAACTTTGTGCCTTTCTGGATCTTGACTTGAATTAATCATCCCTTTTACGATCTTCTTATACTTTACATGAATCTCGGTGTTGGTGTATGAACTGTGGAGTATATATACTCTGTAGCACAGGAAACTGTTCTTCCTTGTACCCATTTCTTCAGCCTGCCTTTTATCTTTTAGAATAACAATTTCTTGCTCCATCTAGGATGACAACAGTTTATAGTACTATATGTCATTTAGTTCAAGAGTTTGTGATACAAATAGTACCTTCAAGGGTTTATGTGAAACTGGTATGCTGAGGTCTGTATATCTCTGCTGCATAGCCACATCACACAGGCTCACTGATATTCTAGTCGGAAACTTGATCTCAGTGTGTCTTCTGCAGAGAGTTGCCATTTCATGTGATGGTATCAGAAATGCTATAGGATACGCCGTATGCTGTGAATTGCTCTTTCTCCTGCATGTACTAGGTAGGAACTGGAGTTCTGCAGATGTATTGTTTCAAGTTTATGACCCCTTTTTTTGTTGCCTTTGCCTTGACAGAAAAGTGGAGACACTATCCGATGATGTTGATTCACTGAAGGAAACCCTTGACAGGCATTCTTTGCGTCAGAAAAAGAGGATTCTGGAAGCAAAAGAAAGGGCAGAGCTATTTGAGAGAGCTGTAAGAATTTTTTTTAAGGGATTATGTGTTTTACTTTTCGATTGTTTAGTTAAAGGATTGAACATTGTTTCTCAAAAAAAAAAAAAAGGATTAAACATTGTTGGTGCAGAATGGTGATTCTTCACACGTCCTTCGAATATTTGATGACGAGGCCCAGGCAATGCAATCAGCTCGTAGCTCCTCACGTATGATTGAAGAAGCTTACGAGACGGGAGTGGCTATCCTTCACAAGTACGCTGACCAGAGGGATCGACTGAAGGTAAACATATTTGCTCTTTCACCATAAAGCATCAATGGTAACTGTGAGCAGATGATTATGTAATATGACCAATCTTCATGGTTTCTTTTGCTCTAGCTTCTGCCTGCTAACAGATATCTTTGCTGCATTTCAGAGCGCTCAAAGGAAAGCTTTGGATGTCTTGAATACGGTTGGTCTATCAAACTCTGTTTTGAAGCTTATTGAGAGACGACACCGTGTAGACAAGTGGATTGCCTATGCTGGCATGATCATCACTGTAGTGGTTATGATTGCATTTTGGCGGTTGACGCATTAGTGTCGTGCTTATTTGAGATGTGGTATGTGCAAATCAGGGGGAATATGGCAGACCCTCAGTGGTAAGGAGTTTGGTGCTGGTTGTGGACCAGTTTAGGCTTGCTCTCGCTGGTCCTTTGCATACATCATTCTGACCAGTTGATCTTACAATTGTAAAAGCAGACTCTTCACGGTATCGATACAAAGTCCAATCCAGGCTTCCAAATGGGTTAAATATTCAAACTCCTTCATTGTATGCACACAGCTGTGTGGTCTATTGCTACGACTTGAATGTAAATTACACATGCTTTTACTAGATGCGAAAGTGCAATGCACTTATGCACCGTCTATTTCTGTACAAAACATTGTATTCTTTTGACAGTCAACATTGTATTCATATCATACGGAGCGAAACTAGAAAGCATCCGTGGAATGGCTTGTTTTTGTTTCATTAGTTTGCCGGGATCAGTCGGTCGGGATTGGTGCCGCGCTGGACGGCCCATCCGCTGATTTTCCGTCGGACGACCCGGTCTTGGCGAATTGGCTCGGTCGTTAGTGGCAATTGGCAAACCAAACGAGAAGAGTAGTTTGGACTTTTGTTTTGGAGTTTCCGTGCCAACAGGTGACGCAGCTTCGGTTTTTGTGGGTCGGAGGATTCCGGACCGGCCAACAGCCCAACAGGGCAAGAGCCAAGAGGCTGAGTCTGTATCGTCTCACCCTCCCAATTCAAACTCCACCGTATACATGTATATAGTGTTGCTATATATTGTAAAATTCTGTCTTTTGGTCCCCTGCTGAACACAAGCTAACATTCATCTAACACGCTGTAAATCTGAAGTACACATGATCTAGGGATTAAATAGCAAAATTCTGTTATGCATTAAGTTAAGACTAATGACATAAATACCAGAATCATGTGACGCCAGACTATTTGTCTAGCTGAACGATGGATTTTCGGTTATCCACCATGAATTTGAACGTCGAAAATCCATGTTATGCTATGCAACGGTTGGTGGAAAAATTGAAGATTTCTTCAACATCTCCCTTTTTTTCAAGAGACGCAATACATTATACTGTAGGAGTACATGCATATACGCTCACTCACACACACGTAGATGTACGCTCACCACTATGCACACCCTACTCCTATAATTACTTGAGTTGGGTCATGTTGAGTATCAGCGTAGCTAAAAGCAGCAGCCTTGAAAAGTGTAATCAAGGGTGAAAACGAAGCCCCCTTTTATTATAGGAGGCGTCTTCAAACATGATGATTTTGTTTGTAGTGGAACATCCCCGCCCAGCTAAAAAAAAAAACCTCCCCACTTGCTTTCCAAGTCCGTACACTACCGCCTGTATTTTTTGAACAAACCTGTCTAGCTCCCACCGTTCCAAATCACCCGTACATCCCCTTTGCAATAACCAACAGCGGTGCGTTCATATACATGGCAAGTTGACAGGCGACCGACCCAATTCTGCCGCCCGTTCCAATTCGCAGCAGCCGAGCGCATCCAGGCCGTCCATCCCGTGATCCCGACACCCGGCCCCGCCCGCCGCTGGAGCGGTTTCCCCGCGAAAACGCGGGCGCCCGCCAGGTGCGTGGCGGAAGAGCAGAGCGCCGAGGGCGCTGTGGACTTGTACTGTACGTGATACTCCACGTCCACACTACCTGAGACGCCTCGTGCGGTCGGCCGTCCGTGGCGGTGGCGTGGAGTGGAACCCGCGGCTACGTCCATAGTTCCGGGGGAAACCCACCGGTGGTAATGGTAGAGTATCATCGGACCGCACCGCGTCGTCGCGCTCGGACCTCCAGCCAGCCAGGCCAGGAGGCCCCCATCACACCGATCGCCCCCGGTTTTTCACCACACCACCCACTGGGATTGCGTTGGCTTGCGCCGAGCTAGCTGGCTACTAGGTAGTTTTTCCTCTACTTCTACGCGCCTGCTCCGCTCCCCCAGCATGCTCCTGCTCACTCCGGGCTCCGGCTGCGCCGCCGCGGTTCTTGGTCTTGGTCTCGTCGTCGGCGCGAGGGTGCATGCCCCCAAACGAAAAGGAAACTGATCCTGATCCGTCGGCCGGTTGCCGCCTAGGGGCACCGACGTACATGCTGATGAAGGCGGTGGAAGGGAGCGGCGGCCGCGGCGCGGCGGCTGTCAAGAGGCGGAGGGATGCTAGCACCAGGCGCCGGAGCGGCGGCGGCGGCGGCGGGGTGAGCGTGCGGCAGCGCCGCGTGCAGCATCGTCAGGTGGATGCCCCGACCGCGCCACCGCTCCAGCGGCTGCTGGCGGCGTGCCGCCGCGGGTTCCGGGGCCCCGGGACCGTGCCGGCGCCCGACGACGTCGCCCTCATCAGAGGCATCCTCGGTAAGCTTTGCTGGCTCGGCTTCAATTATACAGTACAGTATTTGCCGCTGCATTGCTCCATGTGTTTACAGTTTACTAATACTACCCTTCCTTCGTTCGCAGACAAGATGGGAGCAGACGACGTGCACCTGAGGGCCGTCGCCAAGGCCGCGACCGCTTCTGGCCTCCAGACGCTGCGCACGCGCCCCGTGATCACACGAACCACCATATACGAATGCGCAAACTTCTCGGTACGTACTAGGGCATATCTACAAATGTTTGTGTGTTGGATCGAGATTTCGGTGTCATCGAGATCTATTGAGGGGATGACGACGACAGAGATTAATACGTCTCCACGTACGCAGATCGTGATCTTCTTGCTGCCGCCGGGCGCGGTGATCCCGCTGCACAACCACCCGGGGATGACGGTGTTCAGCAAGCCTCTCCACGGCTCGCTGCACGTCACGTCCTACGACTGGGTGCTCCAGCAGCAGCACCGTCAGGGCGACGACGACGCGACGTGGTCGTCGTCGAGTACGACCACCGGTGGCGACGGCGATCCGCCGAGGAAGCGGCGGCTGGCGAAGGTGGTGCTGGACGCGGACCTCCGCGCGCCGTGCGACGCGCTGGTGCTGTTCCCGGAGTCCGGCGGCAACATGCACCGGTTCGCCGCGGCGACGCCGTGCGCGGTGCTGGACGTGCTCGGCCCGCCCTACTCCGCGGGGGACCGGGACTGCACCTACTACCAGGACCTGCCCTGCTCCTCCCGTCAGGATGACCATGCAGGTAACGAAGACGGCGGGGGAGGATCCGGAGGACGTGATGAGCAGCAGCGGCGTGTGGTGTGGCTGCAGGAGACGGACAAGCCCAAGACGCTGGAGATGTACGAGGTGCCCTACAGGGGCCCTCCGATCGTGTAGAATGAATGACGATCGATGGAACCGGAGTTAGTGGTGGTGTACTGGTGTCGTCGCGAGCACAGCACGCAATTTAAGTATTTCTGTAGGAGAGTATACGTGGCTTTGCACAAACCCTTTGTGTTCCCAGCAGTCTGCTTGTAGTTTCGTGTTGATGATGCCAAAAGATGTACGAGTATCTAGCGCGTGCAAATGTCAGGAGGCCGAACCAGGTGGTGTTTTGCTGCATTGGTACAACTTGACTGTAAAGTAGGAGTCGGCGGTCCGGCGGAGAATGTCCGGTCACCGGTGGGTAAAGACGACCGATCGATCGCGCGAGGGGCAGCAGCAAGCAAAGCAAAGCAAAGCGAAGCTAGCTAGCGCCGCGTACGTCCGTGCTGCTTTGCTTCCGATCATGCATCTCCGTCGCCGTCAGTGCCTTTCTGCATGGCTGCATCCGCCGCCCGCCAGCCAGCATGAGCGAGAAAATGTTGCGGAATGCGGATGGTAGCGGAATGCCAACTGATGCCTTGTTTGATCAGCAAGTCGATGGGAGGATTCGGAGGGAGGGGATTCATGGTCTGAAAACGGCCGGGTGGTGGGGCCACTAACTACTAGTACTACTGATCCAACTGCTGGCGATGCTTTATATTTGTCTGGGCAGGCAGGCACGGTGGTCTGTGGATCAGCGGGCGAGGAGCCTCGGATCCGCCCGGTTTCCGGAATTGGAATTGGCAATCCAGCGTGCGCCCAAGGCCCTGCTCGCCCGGCTGCTACCCTGCTACTAGTAGTACCACTTGCGCTTCTGGTCGTACCTAGACCATGATTAGTATGCGCTCATCTCCTTCTTTCGGCCCCTCCCCTCCCTGGGCTTTAAGCGCTTTTTTTTAGATGGGAATATTCCGATGGCGATCTATCCATGCCACTGTGCCTGCACTTTCGTTTCCCTTTCTTCAAAGGTTTGCCGTCCGATGCACCTTGCTCTATCCTCGTTGCTGACACCCTGCAGAACCCTGTTCAAGAAACAGTACGCTAATCCTTGTGCGTGCTGCAGAGACGTCCAAAGACTCCTATTACTTGACTTGTAGTTCTCTTCGGCAACGAGCCTCAAGATCAACTACACAAAGAGCACGGCAGTGCTGATGCAATGTGCCTTCATACCGCAAGGCTCGAGTTCCCTCGGAAGCAGCTACCTGGGGGCTGGGGTTTCCGCTCTCCAACCGCAAACAAATCCGTCAGCCTTCATACCGTTCGCCTATTGCCAACTGCCAAGGGCCAAGGCAGACCGGCACCTCTCTGGTGGTTCACTCAAACTATTTTTTAATCGTAGTTAAAAAATAACTAGATTTCTGAATTGGCTAATTTTTAGTTGAGTGTAGGCAGAAAAACTAGCCAGCTAATTACTCCTTTTTGTATTTAAATATAAATTGCGGTTGACTTTTTTTTAACTTCAATCATTCATTGTATTTAAAAAATTTGTGTAAACATATAAGAAAACAAGCCATACTCAAACTCCATACCATGAATCCATGATAAAACAAGTCTCAACAAAATAAATTATAAATTTTTTGAATAAAAGAATGTTTGAAGTCCTAGAAAAAAAATCAACTACGGCTTATATTTAAGTACGGAGGGAGTACTATCTCCGTCCATAAATGTATGATGTGGTTGATTTTTTCGCAACTTTAATCCTTCGTCTTATTAAAAAAATATTGTTCAAACATATGAAAATATGAATCATACTTAATCGGCATTTAGGAATAAATCAAATGACATAAAATAAATGAAAATTTGTTAGTATTTTGAATAAAACGAACAATCAAAGTTTTGAAAGAAACAAATATTTTAGGCCTTTTAGCTGTGTGCCATGGGCTAAAATCGTTTCCATCCCTTGTTTGTTACTGGTAATTGACCCGTGCGTTGCAACGGGAGATAACAAAATTTTAAAGTACATTGCCACGTAACAATATCTGAAACAACATTTCTCTTGCATAACCATAAAGCACATGTTTAAAGGTGCACATTGAATATATGAAATTCATTACAAAATTCGAACAACACCTAGTTAAGAAATTAAATCTTGCAATATTTTGTATCAATATATCGTCTAAGATATCTTCATAGCTCTTTAGGAATACAGGTTTCACATCCATCACCATTATTGGCTATTAGATGTACCAAAAGATCTTTCCTCAATTCATAAGCATCTTGCACAAATACAATAACAAGTATAATAAGTGTATAAAAAACAATTACTACTCATGTCTTATGGCTGACAAATTACTCACTGTGCAAATTGGTGATAATAAAACCTTTACCATCACATGCACACATGAAGAGTATTTCATAATAACTAGTTGCACAGACCCGAATAAAATGATTGTGCATATTGACACACTAATGGGCCAATACAGTTACGGTGTCATCTACTACCACTGCACCATTAAAACAGTTAAAATATCAACACTTATTACAAAAGAAAGAAAGCATAGTTTGGCGATAAACACACATACCAACTGAGTTGGATGTCACTCTTACCTTAAAAGAACGGCTCTCCTTTTGAATTCTTTTATGGCGTTCGGCTTAGCTTTGGCTGCCCTTCCAACTGCTCACTTCTCATACTCATGTCTGTGTTGACAAGAAAGAAAAGCCATGGTTGAAAACAAGCTACCACAGAATTCTAGAAATTAGAGAGCCACCAGAGTTTACTATAAGTAGTGTGATAATGACACCTGAAGTTAGAGAGTTAAACATACATATGAATTCCCTATCAAAGCACCAATTTTAAAAAGAAATTTGTTAGTGTGCATGGACAAAGTTATATATAATCCCTGTTCACAACTGTCAGCCTGAGTAGATAGTGCAATATAAACATGAGCTTAGTCTGTTTAGTCTGTTAGTCCTCCCTCAACCACGACAGCAACTGTATGATACCTTTACACTGTAGCGACACTGTTCACAGAGAGAAAGTTAATTGGAATAGTAGATATACAATACATTTACACATCCTGCTGCACATAGTCTAATATAGGAACAACGTTTCTCAAGATAGACGAGGTGTGGAATTCAACAAAGATCATCATTTTTGCATATTTGACTGTCATGTATAGTCTTAAGTGCAAAATAAGACAGCAATTGGGTTATTATTTTGATCACGAAGAAGGCCGACCTGGGCGTCGATTAGGACAAGGCTTCTTGAAGCGGTGGGCCGGTGGCTGCTCTGCCTACAGCTGAGCAGGAGGGCGTCCGACGGCCACCGATTCAGCTCTGCCGCGAGGAGGCCATGCGAATGCGGGCAAGAAGAACCAGGCGGCGGAGGAAGGCTGCACCCGTGGAGACCCCGGCGACGGTGCTGTCCCGTCGCGGCGGCGGCCCTGTGTGCGCGGATCCGCATGGGAGGTGGGGGCACTGGGGCGACGGTTGCGGATCGAAACGGGAGGATGCCCGACAGAGATGCAGAACGTGGCGACGACCCTGTGTGCACGGATCAGCACGAGGACATCTGTTATGAGATGAGAAATACTATTGTTGAGTTGGTCAACAAAGATATGCTCACTAATGACACCTCCTCTCTGAAGCAACCCAATGACATAGTGAATGCAATGATAGCCTTGGGTCATGGCTTGTTGTTATCTGGGCACAGAACAGGACCATTGGATGAGGAACTATTTTTCAAGGATGTGATGTGGGATGAAATGCCAGCTAACATTGGATCACACCAAAGTTTATTGCAACAATTAGCTCAAAGTGGACAGTATTTGGGTGCTGATCAGAGGACAACGACTACTGAATTGTTGATCAATGATGTTCTCACTCATGACAGCTGTGATTCTCTTCTGTTCAGTGATGCTGTATATGATGTGTTTGAAGACATATCTCTCGAGGAGGTGGTGGCAGCACAAGAGGAAGGACACATTAAGGCACAAGAGCTGGCTAATGAAATATATTGCATGGATATCGTGTGGGATGTGGAGGTCGCAGATCATGGACTGAAGGAAATATTTGTGCTCGATTTAATCGGTCGTGGCCAAAAAGTTCAGGAAATGCTCGTCACAGCCATTGACAACTTAAGGCTAGAACAAAATTCTGGAGCTTGTATGGGTAAGAGGCTATCATTCAGAGACATATTGCATGATTTCAGCCTAGGGAACAAGTTCAGTAATAAAGCATTCGGGTCTCAAATCATTAACAATGTTTATCTCATGGATCTAGAGTACAAAAGGGCAAATTATATTTGGCAATTCGTTCCTAAGATTTTGGGGTCTGCAGCATCAAGCATATTGCACAGTTCTAACTCAGTTTTGTTTGTTCAGAGATGTGCCATTCTGACAGTGCCTCCCATACATGCATGTAGTTCTTGTTGCACTTATGACATGTTTATTATGAGAACAAGCACCTTCATAGGATGGATACAGACCGTTTTCTTTCTCCAAGAGTTTAATCCATGGATATTTCACATGAGAGGCGCTGATTGTATTTTATTGATTGGCCAACCATGGCATCCAGGTACCCACAGATTCAGCAGAGTTAACTCTTCTGCCTACCTCTCCAAGTACACAAGGAAAAAGGTGCATTAGAGGGTTCTCAGAGCAGATTGTTTGGCACAGCACTGCATGGACTCTTGGTTTGGTTGCTCCTGAGAAACAGTTCAGCATGGGGAGTTCACTTTGTTGTTTACCCACAACTTGAGAGCATGAAGCATTCATTTCAGTTGATCTGTTGTCTTCACTACTGGATGCTAATTTCTACTGAAAAATGGTTCAACGAGGAAGAGGATGAGTCATGTCAGTTGAATATTTTGCCGTCTCCATTTTCACATGCTCTGGGTTCGACACGCAAAGTTTTCAGGGGGCGGTAATGTCACACCCGGAGAGTAGGGAGTTTACTGCTTTGATTGACAAGTAGGTCCACCAGCCATGGGACCCAGGAGGAAGACAAGAGTCACAAGACCAACCTTATAAGCTGGCAGCCAAAGTGAACAAGAGACAGATCAGAAATAGAAATCAATCTCTTATCCGGTTTGTCCTCATCGGGGACGGCGAAACCTCTCACGTCGCGGCGATCCTTGTCGGCGGCCACGGGAGTCTATCGGTGAGTTCATCCTCGTCTTCCTCACGCCTCGGTCCTCACCACCGGTGGCCACGGGGTGTGACACTCTCCGTCACGCCGGCAGGTCTTTGGCCTAGCCGAACTGTCCTACGCGACAGGCTTCGATTCCCTGCACCGATGGAGGTACGAATAGTTCGAGACTTAATCCTATCTTAGATCCAGTCGGTTTACTTCAATCTGGCAGATTGATTATGCGTGCGCGATTTTTGGATCTGTTAATCCATACGGTATCAATACCGCTTCTGTTTCCGTGCCGCACGATGCCCCTGTGCGAGAGTCATGCATGTGCATGGCTACGATGGGCATAGCATGCTGCTGATGTGGCTGCCTCTGCATGTGCAAATCCATGCATGTGTGATGCATATGGTGCGCCGCGATGGAGCCGGGCCGCCGCTGGTCGCTGTGCGCTGCCGGCCTACTTGCTCGTGCCACCGCTGCGGCCTGCAACCGCGCCGCCAGCACACAGCGCACCAATCTGCTAGCCCGCTCACGCATGCCGCAGGCCGGCCGCCGTGCGCGCCCTGTTGCACGTGCGCTGCCGTACCCAGCCAGCAACCGCCGCAACCAGGCCCTGTCGCGCCACGCGATGCCGCACCTGGCCCTGCCGCGCTACGCGCGCAGGCCATCTGGTCGTCCGAGCCGGGCCGCGCATCGGCTGGGCCGATCCACAGGCGGGCCGCAGCGATGTCTCGATAGGCCGCTCCGCGCGTTTTTTTTATTTTTAGATTTTATTTTTCGTTTTTACAAAAATATACACCGGTTGGTAACATTTGCAGGGATGGTCGACCGGCGCCCGGGGTCCGGGCGCCAGGGCCCGGGCGTCAGGTGTGGGGCCGTCCACGCCGTCCCCCCGGGCACGGCCGACGCCGGTGGACCCGAGGGCCAGAGGCCTGGCGCCCAGCCACCCGGCGCCAGGCAGCTTTTTTTTTTGATTTATTAGCTCGCTAATCTAACGTTTAATCGCTAATCTCGCTGTTTAATCTCGTGTTTGTTTAATCTCGCTGTTTAATCTCGTGCATCCGATCCGAGTTAGATTCTAACCATTTAGCTTCAACATTGCCTATTATATTAGCATTCTAAATTAGCGCTTCGACCCTTTCACCAGGACCCCTCCAGTTTATTTTGACCCCAGTTTATTTTGAAATTACAAGTATTTTGCTCCATTTTCTTTCTCCATTTTCTATTTCCTATTTTGCGTATGTTTATTTTGAAATTATAAGTATTTTTAGGTCACGTTGTTCTGCTTCGCGAAGCAGATCTTGTCGGCGCTTTAGCTCATCCTCTTTCCTCTTCAGTTCTAAATACTACTGGATGTAATTATTACTACAATATATTACTATTAAAACTTAATAACAAATACTACAAATAAATACTAAATATAACAGAATATATATTCAACTAAATACTAATACTAAATACTAAATCCAGTTATTACGACGGGTTACAACTGCGCACTACTACACTAATACACTGCGCACTACTACACTAATACACTACTAATACACTGCGCACTAATACACTAATACATACACTAACTACTACTACACTAATACATACACTAATACACTAACTAATACACTAACTAATACGTACACTAATGCACTAACTAATTAATACACTAATCCCCCTAGCCCCCTGGCGCCGGGGCTCCGGGCGCCAGGCCCCAGGCGCAGGCCCACTTCCGTCCCTCCGTCGGACGGAGTCTCCGACGGACGTCCGTCGGACGGACGGAGACGACGGACGTCCGTCGGAGACTCCGTCTGACGGACCGACGGCCCCACCCTTGGCGCCTGGGCACCGGGCGCCATGCCCCTGGCGCCCGACTCCCGGGCGCCGGTCGACCATCCCTACAAATGTTAACAACCGGTGTATATTTTTGTAAAAACGAAAAAAAATCTAAAAATAAAAAAAACGCCCGCTCCGCACGTAGCGTTGTGTCGCACCAGTCGTGCCACACCTAGGTACCCTTGCTGGGCCGTGCCTGCCACCAGATCGCACGCTCCTTGCCCACTGGTTGGGTCGATCCGCTTGCTGTATATCGTAGTTAAAAAAAGATTTTCTTAAAACTAGATCTTTATAGTGTACCAGTAGTAAAAATGCATGTGCGTCCCGCACGTGGCGCACATGCATTTTTAAAGATTAAAATTGGTTATTCCATTTTTAAAATTTCTTATTTATGAAAGCTGGGTGTTTTTCTAGAGTTATTAAAAGTATACAATATAGGTGATCACATCATGTTCTGATTTATTTAGAGTTATTAATAATATTTTTATTTACCAATATGCACTTTTGTTTTTCTAGAAAGTTACGAATGCGTCCCGCACATAACAAAATCATAGTTTGTTTTTTAATTTGAATTAGAAGAATTGTGTTAAAACATTCGGTGTAATATTTATTATCTTTGTTTCAAAAAATAAATGCTGCTCTAATTTTGCCTTTAAATTAATTATTATAAAATGGACCAAGTTAATAAAAAGGGCATGGGTTTTGTTTATTTTATAAAATAAGTGTCCAATTAATCGTCCATTCTTTTAAGACCTCACAATTAAGAATTAATATGTCATTTGTTTTTATTTAATTTACTAATTACAGAGGTACATGTATGTTGCATAACGTAGATACACGTTTTGTAAGTATGTGTTTCTAAACATAGAATCCACTGCCGCGTTCGCACATGGGCCCTGCACGTGATTATAAACAAATTATTTAGAATGTTATTGATCGAAATATTCACTTATTGATAAATAAAAAATAGTGTGAAAAGAAGTCATGCATGTGTTCATTTTGCTGGTCGCGCCGCGTGCCTTTAATGACAGGATGTACGTCACCAATGATATGTTTGTGGTGTTTAGGTCTAGGTGAGGTGACGGAGGATAGGGCGAAAACTCCGTGCCTGGTGCGCGGGGGGTGATTCACCTTCGCATGGTCCACCTCGATGCCAATTATCAATGGAGGTATATCTAGTTTCTTCGACGATGGTTTGGCTTTGCCCTTTGCAGGAGAAGGGGGCTCCGGTTTGTGGGAGCGAAGCGGATAGAAGAAGCTCAACTGCATACAACTCATTCATTTCAATGGTTTGTTGGCCATCTAGTGTATCGATCATCGTTTGTGGTTATCAGGCTTATAGATAGTCAGTGTAGAAGTGGACTTTGGAGATTTCTGGGATGCTTTAGATGCTCTATTCATCAACTTCTTTTGAAGAGAAAGACGGAATTTTTATGGACATTGACCATCTCACTTCGTGATATGTGAGAATACGTGCGGTTGCATCAAGATTTCTGTGAATTTTGATCAATTGTGTTGATAGGTAGTGTGAGTTGTATGCTGAGTTTGAAATCCTAGGATGCTTTGAGTGTCCTAGATTTCTATCTGTTTTTTTCTTGGCCAAGTGTATTTCACGTGCAGAGGCTGAAATATTATTTCATCTTGAAATAAAATTTCTTTGTCAAAAATAAAATAAAATATCACTCCTTGGTAAATCAAGTATAGAGTTTGTAGTGTCTATATATGCACAAGCAACAACGCTCGTCAATCGCCTAATCTTCACAACGAACGAATAAATATGATTTTCATTAAAAATACTTGTATAATATACCGAAACACCTTGTACGGAGGGTTGTAACAACAATTCAACTTGAACTAATTAGAAAACTATGGTGCTTAAATTTAACAATTAGAATATATAACTTAATAAACTTATCCATTAGAATTTTAATTGTACTTAAATTAATGGTTCAAATAAAATGAACTTAGTCCTAAAATATACTTAAGAGTAAAATGCACTTAATATTTTTCAGTCTGGCCATCCGTTGTGAGTTGCGAGGCCTCGTCCGGAGTCCAGACCTGCCTCGTCCATTCGTCAACGCGGTCACCGGCTCCCGCGTTGTATCCCCATCCTCTCTCCCCCGCCGCCCGCGTCCTCTTTCAAGGTCTGGCTCATCCTCAGACCGTGCCAGCCGCCTGCGATTGGAGATGGCGACGACCGATATGGATCGGAGCTCTTCACGGTAGCCTTCTTTTTCTTTATTTTTTTCTTGATTTTCAAGCCAGATCTCGCCCTTCCGCCACAAGAGCTGCTCAATCCTTTACTTTTCGGCACAGGAACTGCTCGGCGTTAGCCACTCGGTCCCGAGATGTTCTTTTTCTTCTGTTTTGTTCTTGTTACCGCTGTGATTTAATGGACATGTTGATATATACATGTGTTTATGAAGATGCAGAGACGATGTGCTTCCTCGCTTCCTGTGTCCTCTGTCATCATTTTTAGATTTCTTTTGTTTGCATTTCTCCTCTTGTGGTGCTGTTTGGCCAGATGAATGACAATCATATGTACATGCTTGTTCAGATATCAGATTTCGATTTGGGATTATAGCTTTTTGCGAATGTTGTATTTGATAATTACGTTGCATGATGGGCCCTTAATTTCAGTCCAAAAATCTTTTCTACGATGGGCCGTGTATTTGATGATGTGCAATCCGAATCCTGTAGGCCATGGGTGAAAAAATTGGAACGATCTGTTAGATGGTGCGCGGGTACAACCGTATATGGTGAAAAAAAAAAAAACGTCGGAGTAACACAATAATCGGGCAGGAACGTGAATCTGCCACCGAATCTGCTAAACCCGCACTAATTTTAACCTTTAGATGTAATCTTACTTTGATCCAACGGCGATTAAGGTTGTAACCTTTTGCGGAGATTCTTCTACAACTCGATGGAGTCACTCCAATTTTGTGGGGACATCCGATTTGAACCCTTAGATATCTAATCTGATTTAGATCTAATGGTGCACGTTAACGTGGGTAGGTAGTCTTCCGGTAAAAATTATTTTTTCTTAAACTCCCTCTTTTATGGTAAGAGATAGATACACATCAATGTGTTATCTTTGAATTTGATAGAGAAGATAAGCAATAATATACGTGAATAATCATATAGGTACTGTGCATATTGAATTGGAAAATACTAATGCATGATTTATGTTTAGGGGATTCAACCATTTACGTTTTTGAGAAGTTAATTACATATGTATATGTATATATAGTAATATATTATCTTTTGGTTTAAAAAAAGATATGTTATAATATATTCAGCATTAAAATCAGCTTTATAGACAGGTTGTCGATCTTTTGGCCTTTCTCTACCACTAGCAATGTCTATATATTGGCAAATATGAGCTTTGTTGCCCTGTCTCTGTGTGTGTCTATATATATATATATGCTGTGCTCCTAAGGATAAACCAAACAAATGCATCAAGCGATATACGGTACGGTTGAGATGGAGATGAGTGTGCTTCTTGTGGCTATTTGCTCCTCCATGATTTGCGCCCCCACACCCTGCGCTGGCCGGTTCTTGAACCAAACAAGCCAAGTGGTACGGTTTCCTGGTAGCAGTCACATTTAGTCGCCACTTTTTCTTTATTTTGTTTGAAAAAAATCACGCGGCCATCTCTGTAATACATCCGTTTATTGTTTATTTATTGGTCGAATGTATATGCAGGTTTCTCCTGATCATATGGGAAAGGCAGAGGCAGCAAATGTCATGTTGAGTAGGAACTTCTCCCTCTCATGGTTACGTATGTCGTCGGCCATCAACTTGACCCACTGGATTGGGCAAAACAAAGGTCCAAGTTCAGCCACACGGCTAGCTGATGGTCAGCTTGCTACGGCCGCAGCAGCAAACTATGTAAGTCATCGACTAGCAGATAGTATATATACATATAAGTGGCAGTCCTTTACTTTTTTTTTTAATTATGTGTACTCAGTATATAGTCAGAATAACTTGCATGGGAAGCTTGTTAATGGGCTGGTCGAGTTAATTATTTACTACTATCGTTATTAACCGTTGCACTATCTAATGTTATATATTATATAGTTTGCAGTGCAAGATACAGGGCCAGGTGACTACCATGGGTTCGTGGCAGCATTGGACGTTTACGGTTTCTCGCTAAGTCCTCAGCAAATGAGTCAGGCCTGTATTTGGATTTGGGATGTGCTATGGTACACAAGTTACCTCTTAGGAGGTAAGACTTTAAACAAATCTAGACCATTGAACTCAGAGAAAATAAAATAATTATTGTAATAGATTAAATGGGGGAAAAGAATAAAACAGAAAAAAAGGAGTGCATGCAAACCCGAAGAGATTGATCGGTCACGTTCTATTGGATCAGATCAAGCACGTCCCGTGCATGCCGGCATTAGCTGTGGTTAACTATTAATCATTATCGTTGCCGTTTTTATATTAGAATTTAATAAATAAAAATGGAGACGAGACCAACAAGAGAGATATGTACATGAGTAGTTCTTTCTATATTGTGCGCATGCATGAGGCTTGCATGCATCGATCCGCTGTTTATCATGCCTTAAATCTAGGAGATCAATTGTAATATGGGTCGTTATAACACACTGTCGCGTTAAACTATATTTATGAAATTAATTGTATCGTGTCATTCATTTTGGACCTCCATGGAATATGTTACGTATCCTTGTGAGTTGTGAGTTTGTGACATGCTATCAGGTAAGGACAAAAATATTACTAACTCACCTATATCACATTAAGGGAACGTCGCGTTAAAAAAATTCTGCCACGTTAGGGGTTAGGGGAAAAAAGATGTCGCACTAAAAACACATTATAAGACATGACTTTAGGGTAGATACATACACATATTAGATCTAAATTCTAATTAGAGTATTAGACGTTCAAAAAAATTGCAATAGATGATGGAGTACGTTGAAATAAGTGCAGTTGCCATGTAATAAATTGTTGTTGAAAAATAATTAAGTAGTTGCCACCGTGCAACACAAAGCAGTTATAGTGCAATGAGGTAGTTAGATTTATTAGGGATATTTTTTTTTAAACTATTACCTCTTAGGAGGTAATACTTTATTTTATCTATACATATCAACGGTCCACAATAATTTCAGTGTACCGTAGCAAATGCCTTTGGATTTTCATCAATGCCGGAGATGGCGCACCCTCCGATTCAAACTATCTCCAGATTGGTTGGCAAATATGGAATAAGCTAATGAAGTAGTACTACAATGGCATGGCTGGTTTAATTATATGTTAATTAATTATATGTGCTTCTTAGGTGTCGCCATTTCTGTACGGCGATTCAAAGACTCATTTCTATACTCTATGGATGGTGAGAAATACAAATAATGAATTCATATTTAAATAATTAATGTATTGTCCTTCGTGGTATATTAAATTGATTTCATATTTAAATAATTAATAAGATATATAATCTTATTAGTATAATATACTAAATGAATTTATTGGTTTTCCTAGAGAGATGGCACTAAAGGGACAGGCTGCTACAATACCAAGTGCCCTGGATTTCAACCCGAAGGTGGCGCAAGCATAGTTCCTGGAGCCGTCATCGACGCAGTCACTCAACTACCCAATGGTGTCAAGCAAAAGTTGTCCCTCAAGCTAGTCAAGGTACTCCTATCTGTCCTATATATATATAAATAATTAACCCATTATAAGTTATATTTATAATAAAAATATAGATAGTGTATATATTGAATTATTGATACCTGAATGATCAGGCAAAATAATTAACCATGCATGCAATTAATTATGCTTCATCGATTAATACATCCATCCAGGACAGCGCGTCAGGTGACTGGCTGCTGCACTACGGGTTGAACAAAGATGCTGATGAACTCATCGGCCGCTTTCCTAAGTCTATCTTCACGGGCTTAGCCGACAAAGTAACAACCATGAAATTTGGCGGCGTAGTGGCGGCCGGTGGCGGTCAGTCGCTGGTGCCCATGGGCAGCGGCTTCCTTCCGCCCTCCCCTGACGCTGCATCATTTACCAACGTCCAACTCATCGACCGCAGCGGCCAGGCCTCGCTCGTCACATGGCAGCTGGGCCGCGTTATGACTGACTCCAAACTCTACCCCATCACAACCATTGCAAATGGAGCCTTCTCCTATGGGGGCCCCTCATAATTATATCTTAGTTGATCCATCCATATTGTTGCAAAATAAAATCATCATGTATTGTATTGTAATTTAAATGGAGACCAATGGAATTACCAACTGCCTTGCATTGCGCTACATGATTTGCATTGATATGTGTTGATCTATAATTTTCTTGGATGTGCAAAATGAATGTTAAAATGTGTTTGGTTAGTTTGGTTATGGCCGAAGACCGAGCCAGACTAGCTAGGACTGATTTTATCGGTCCTGACCATCTTTCCATAAAACATTTACTCCCTCCGTTTCAAATTATAAGACGTTTGACTGTTTTTACATCGAGTTTGATCATATTGTCTTATTTAAAAAAAGTGATTTTTATAGTGTCTGAGAGGAACCTAATTTCGGGCCTATGTGTTTTTGGTTCTGGCCCACAAATTTGGTGAGATAACCGGAGGAACCTTTGGTTCCGGACCCATGAGATATAAGTTCCGGTCCACCAAATTTAAGTTCCGATCTACAACTTCGGTTTCTAAGTTTTAGCCATTATATTAGAGCTAATGAGCAGCTACAATTAATTCCAAGCACTGTAACAAACCTCTTAAAAAATTGTAAAAATGCCAAAAAAACCATTAAAACTAAATCATAGTAAAAATAAAACACAATTACGAACTTTTTTTAGTAAGATGATTGGGTCAAAGTTGGTGCTGAAAAAGTCAAATAATGAACTCTAATTTTGAATGGAGGGAGTCAAACAAGCAAACTAATATGCACATGACTCGATACTTCCTGGCATACAAGATGGGAAAGAGACTATTGGGAAGTTATTAAAGTGCCGTTGTTAAAAAATCATGCCTATAATATATCAATGGCTCATGTTGCAAACGACGGGAGGAACCCAAGGTTTCGGCCAAGCACCATAAAAAATCTCTTTTACAGCATTTGGAATCAACCGTAACCCTTCGTTAGTCTAAGCTAATGGTTAAAACGAAAGAAGAATCTATTTGGTGGAACTTAAGCTGTGGTCCGAAACTTAAAAGTGGTGGGCCAAGAACTTAAAATTTATAACCCGTAGAATAATTATAAAGGCTATATAGGTAATTTGTATATTAGCATAGAGGGCATAAATTACTGGTTTTTATTTGGTTCTGTTATATTATGTATTCTTTCTCGTTCCCCACATCCCCCATCTTGTCTTCAACCTCCGCCGCACCCAAGACCCTCTACGTTGACAACCTCAGCGAGATTGGTGATTGCTGGTGACCCATGGAAAAGTGTTTAATCTCCTTAATGATGGCGGCCTCCGCATGCAATTCGGCGGCTATGAAGACCGATAGGGAAGGCAACGCCATGGCACCATCCCTCTCCGGCCACCAGGCTCCTGTGCACGGTGGCAAGATTGCCCCTTCGATCGTTACCATCAACTTCTCTTGCCGCTTGGTGATGGTCTTCCCGTGCGGGCAAACGGAGCAAGCGGTGGCAGCAGCCGCGGACTGCGTCGTGACTGCACCCGGTGAATATAGAGTCGATGAACGCAAGCGTGCCATGGCGGCGACCCCAGAGCGAGGCGGAGGACGGCTGCGTATGGTGGCCTCTCCTGCCCCGCGGCTGCCGCTGTGCTCGAAGCTAGATGACTCGATACTTCCTGGCAGCGGCGGACCTAGGATTTTCAACGAGGGTATGCCGAAAAAATTCCATACATATAATTTGGTATAAGTCTATATATATTTCGGTGAACAATTTTAAAATATACTAAAAATATATATACAAGGATAAAATAACATAATAAGTCTTAAGAAGTTTGAAAGTTGTATAGATTGATATTTAAAATATATTAACTACGAAATATGTATGAAAGAAATTTACATACTACGTAAGTACATAAGTTCAAATAAGATTAAAATACTACTCCCATACTGCATAAGGAGTACTTGTTTGTTCTGTGTTTTCCCAAGGACACCAATTACGCGATGCATTAACAAGCAACTACTATTATATGGTTGATTTGTTTCTCATAAGCACTAGGAGGTACATACTATCACCAGGATTCTACTATCAGGAGTAGTTACAAACTAAACCTGAACGAACATTTAAACTCATCATGCATAGAAAACTATGAAGGCGCCGGCGCTGGACTGGAGGTCTGGAGCTACTGGCGCATGGTTGCCTGGGCAGTGGGATTTGCACTATAGCATATCGCTCCGCGCGCTAGATGCTGACGATCAACAGAAGCTGCAGTATACACGCACGTATACAGGCTGGCCACAGGGTATGCCGTGGCCCACCTGACATACCCTGTGGGTCCGCCCCTGCTTCCTGGCATACGAGATGGGAGAGAGAGACTGTTGGGAAGTAATTGAAGTGCACTTGTTATTAAAAAATCATGCCTATAATATATCAATGGTTCATGTTGCAAACGACAGGAGGAATCCAAGGTTCCGGCCAAGCACCATAAAAAATTTCAACTAGTATATGTCTTCTCTAACCAAATGACAACACCTAGATAATTGACACGCAGAAGTTGGAGTCTCAGCAATAAGGCCAATATTGTTGATGAGGTTTCCTCTATCTTACCAACACACAGTGGGCATGAGCTCCACCCTCTGTGGTCATTAGTGAGATCTGTTAGCCAAAGACACGTAGAAATATATATATCGGTAGGTATATTCTACAGCTGACCACAGAATAAGTTATTTCTGTGTCCAGACCCAATGGTGCACTAAAAGCACAGCCACCGCACCAGCAGGCCGAGCAAGCTCCGTTCTTCAAGCCTCGCTAGAGTGATTGAGCCAGGCTGACAACCCAGCCGTGAGGCGTGAGCCATCCACGTTCCCATGCTACCAAGCCGTCCGGGGAGCATGAGGCGAGTGTTTGTTACATAAATCCAGCTGAGGCCCGTGAATTGTGATTCCTGGCAGACTTAGGTAAGAATCCTATTCCCAGAACGCACGCGTGCACATACGGTGACCGATGGTGTTTGGTTGAGGAAAATCTAACGGGATCTGATAACGCTGGGTACCTGATTGCGATGCAAGTGTTTCTTTCATCCACTTGCCGAACTGCCAGAGGTTGGTGGCTGCGAATCAAAGCATTTCCGATTCCATTACAAGCCCAAACCAAACAAATGCTGAAATTCGATACACTGTTTACATTCCCACTGTAATTGGATTTCATTACCGTTTGCATTTGCTCTGGCCAACCAAACAGCAGCTTATACGATGCGTCGTCATATACTTTTGTAGGGATAGGTTGCATTTTCATGTAGACGCGAAGCCTTAGCTCTCGTAACTTGCTTGTCCTGCACATCGATAGCTGTTGTGTCTTCCATGCAGTTCTTGTTTACGTCTTTACGATGCCACATGGAGCACGTCCAAGAGCTCTCTCTGCATGCCACAGCCGGCATTGTACGCAAGCCGTCGACGCCGTTCACATGCGTGGACTTCACCATGATTTGTACGAGAAATTAATGCTGACATCTACCGTTGAATGAAAATAACGGTAATTATTATCATTAATGCTAATTATTATTATGTGTTTTACGTGAGTCACTGTGGTGAGAACTCGCCGTGACTAGTACAAGGCCTATTTCCAAGGGCCGTTCCGTGGAGCGCCCCTGCACGGACGTCGCTGGTAATGTGTATCATCGGGAACGCACGGCTTCCGACCACCCCACAAAATCGATTTGTAAGGGCGGTGCATAGCGTAGACCACCCCTAGATCTTCTATTTTCAGGGCCAGTTCATAGCTTAGAGTGCCTCTGCTATTACATTTTCAGATGCGGTTCATAGATTGCACCGCCCCTGATATTTCATTTCTAAGACGGTTACTAGCTCAGGCCGCCTTATTTTCCCACTCCCTAATAGATTTGGCCACAGTAATCGTAGCTAGATTAGAATCTGGATGAAAGAATTTGCCTCTGATGTAGCACATCTCATAGAGAAGCAAATGGCTGAGGTCTGCGACGACATCCATGAGATCTCCTTCGTTGAGATAGCTGTCTTTAAAAGAGATTAGGGCATCTGCATTTATAGAAATGATATATATAGAGAGAGCGGGGGGTGGGGGGTGGGGGGGGGAGGGTGGTGCTGGTTTCCACCTCCAGTCCTTCAGGTACGATACCTTGTTTCTCGTCAAGAGAGTTGTGGCAAAGGGCGGGGACATCGTTGAAGTAAGCTTTTATCCCAATGGCAGTAGCCTCTTTACCTTCCCTCCATTTCGGCTTTACTGTTTGTATTTCTGGGTTTATATAAGCCACTTACGATTTATAATTCATTGTGATCCCTATAGGTACATGATGGCAGCTTGTTGATTAATGGAGTAGTTCAGGAGGAGGAATTTGTGCTGGAGCCAGCCAGCTATGAAATGCATGCGCTGGTATAACAACTTTTCTTCTTACCACATACTGCTAAAGTGCCATTATGTACTCTGTAGTATTTTAAGTTGGCACCATCATAGCTATGTGGCATCAATCCTCGAATTTCAAATTTTGAAATTTGTTGCAACCTCAAAATTATTCTTCGGTTCTATGTTTCTTGATAGTTCCATGGGTTGGTCTTTTATGGGCTGATCACAAAGTTTAATACTTCAATCTGCTGAATCTAGAGTATTGTACACATTCTAATTAATTGTTGCTGCTCGGCCAGACTGTTCCTGAAGGATATGTGTTTGTACTGGGGGATAACAGAAACAACAGCTTTGATTCACATAACTGGTATGCTAAAGCTCTAATAGATAGTTTGTGTTTCAGCCTTTAACCCTGGTTTTATACAGTAATAACATGTTGTATTGCCTCTGCAGGGGCCCACTCCCAGTGAAGAACATACTCGGGAGGTCTGTGCTCCGATACTGGCCGCCATAGAGAATAACAGATACAATATATGAGCACGATATGGTGCAGTACACAGCCGCCACATCCTGAGATATGCATTGTGGGAATACCACATGGCATATGCAGTCTCATGTTTCCTTTCCTGGGCGAGCTTTACTGACAAGTGATAAGCTGAGCTGTGGTTTTATTATTTATTGGATGTTGTCACTTGCCACAAATGCCCATTGGCAGCTTGGCTGACACATTAGTTTTTTCTCCCTACGGCAGATGCTTGTTTGAAGGAAACAATTCGTGTACTCTGTAGCCTAAGATGGAACATCCATACATGTTTGTGGAAGTAGATGAACGAGCATCGATGACTGTAGGCTTAGCATTTACTTGGCAATTCACTGATAACTGTAGGCTTAGCATTGCTTGGCACTTCTCTCCTGTTTAGGGACATGGAGATGATTCTGGAAACATGTGTGAAGGACATCTGAAGCATAAATATTGCTCATTCCTGGTTCTAGAGCTAGAGCTACCGTGTGAGCTAGAGCTGCCAGACAAGGCATTGTATGATTGTTAAATTTTGCCCATTTATCTTGTGGTTTTTGTTTCTGTATTCATCATGAGTTAATGTGAGTAATGTTCCTGCTCGTCCTGTTTTATATTATTGCCCTGCGGGTTCTGTGCTATCTTATTCTTATCTACATTCTCATCTGTTTTACTGCTTTAGATCTGTAGTAGGGCAATGAAAATTATGATACATTGCCTCTGGGACGGCGATTACATTTGGGCATGGCCTTAATTATTCCTCATTTCCTCTTATTAAAAAACACATAAATAAAAAAAATAAATAAGTCGTTATATCACCTTTTTATTTATAATATATACAATGAATAGCCAAACACGTTTAAAAGTCAAATGATGTTACACGTTTAAAAACGGCTTAACAGGAGTTGGTGTGGGCCTGTAGCTGGAGGGGTACGGTAACATTAGAAAAATTGCTGAGAACAAAGTGCAAGCTGATAGATCGACGATGCAGCATGCGACAACGGTAACACCGAGAATCTGAGAGATCAACAAAGCAGGATAGTAAAATTGAACATGAAGGCAGATATTGCATAAAGGCGCTATGAACAGTATGAGACGGTACTCAAAAGTCAAACAATTGCCACTTTGCCAGAAGCAAAACAAAATTTAAACTTGATGTTACAGCCCATTTCACTTTTAGGTACACTCAGCCTAATGAAAGTATACACGAGATCGATGTATATGTGCAATTTCCTATCAACCCTATGAGAAGTAGATCAGAGCAACATATATCATCACTCTACATCCAGCGATAGTGGTTCTGGTGGTAAAATGAATGACATAAACTTTGTGAAAGAAACATTTGAAGTCATGCTGCCCCAAGAAGTAGTGTCCACTATCGGAAACTGCTTTCTAACCTTCTTCACTGAAACAGCCTTCAGCCTATCATCATCTTCAACACCCTGGCTATAATGTCAAGTGTGACTCGCTGCACCGTAGGTTTCATTTTCCAGAGTAAAATGCACCGGTGACTCGCTGCACCGTAACCAGCGGTCGTCAAACTTGGCAGTGTATGTCATTTAGGTCTCCGAACTTAGAAAACCAAGATTTCGAGTCCCTAAAGGGTGTCATCTAGATCTTAAAACCGTCTTCTAAAACCGCTTTCATCTCTCCGGGTGCTGACATGGCATGCTAACATAGAATCTAGATCTTTAAACTTGACTAAAGGTGTCATTTAGATCCCTAAACTTGGTTAGAGGTGTCGTGTAAGTCCCAAAACATTTCATTTTTACATAGCCAAAACAATCTTCTTGGTCGAAAAACACAAAAATACTTGCGAAAAGTTTCTATGGATTTTTTAAGTTTAGGCTCTGTTTAGGAGCAAGGTATTTTTGTAGTATTGTAAAAAATACTATGGTATTGGAGAAAACTATGGTATTAGAGTAAAAAGGTGTTTAGCAAACCTCTGTATCTAGAACCATGGTATTGTCAATACTACAGTATTTTTGGAGTATTGGAAACTTTAGTCTGGACCAAAGTTTTTGTTGAAGGAAGAGGTGAAGTCAAATACTGTAGAACCATACTGTGTTCCCAAACACCTATGAGTTAGACTGCTGTGAAAAATACTATGCCTGTGTCATTGCAATTGGTAGACCATAGTATTAAAATACTGTGGTTTTGAATACTTTGCTCCCAAACAGACCCTTAGGCTGCTGTCACCAGGTGGGACAAAAAAAAAAAGCCAAAACACTGTTTTGAACGGTAGACCGAGAGAAAATTAGTTGGAACAGTGGATAGCCAGTGTTGGATAGGCTCACCGGTGACAGCAGACTTAGAGACAAAAATTCCAAAATTTAAGGCGAAATAGCGATTTTGAGGCTAGATGACACCCCCAACCAAACTTAGGGACTCAGATGACACGTTTTGCCAAGTTTAGAGACCCCGATTCTATGTTAGCGTGCCACGTCAGCATTCGGAGAAATGAAAGTGGTTTTAGAAGGCGGTTTTAGGACCTAGATAACACCCTAGCCAAGTTTAGAGACTCGAAATCCTGATTTTCTAAGTTCGGAGATCTAAGTGACACAAACTGCCAAGTTCGAGGACCGCCAATGCATTTTACTCCATTTTCCATTCTGGAACATCTTCCCAGAGGGGATCCTCTTCAGTGATGTCCCTTTCAAGCTCCGAACGGAACTTCACCAAAGGTTTTGATGTCACTTTAGCTTGAATGAAGTGCACTGTGCTAATCTCCTGGTTTCTTTCGCTAAACCAAATCTTTAAGGTCTCTTCAAACTTTATCAGTATTGGGCTAATTGAGCAGAACAAACATGCTGAGATCAACCGTTTGATATGTTGACTCGACACTTGTCCGACAATAACTCCAAGGTGTCATGTGACCTTAACGAAGTCTTCACATGGCCTCCATCTACACTTACATGATGCACAACAATTACGACTGATCCTACAACACCCACTTGGAGTAAAGGGGCACAGGTTGAGTAGCTCAAAGGCCATTGGCTCAGGTGGTTGTTACTAGCCAACAAACTTCCATTTGCTAAAAGACCTATACTGTGCGGGTGGGACAAGGAAACTTTCTGTGCCCCAATGACCTTTAATGCAATGCCATCCGCGACAAGAATCCTCTTAAGCCTTGTATATGTGGCATAACCCTGCATAAGAAGGGTAGTGTAAGATTCTGCAACAATTGAGGGACAAATTACAGCAGACTTATCGCAATGCTATGAGTTGATAAAACACAAGTTCAATAAAACAGGATGGCCATAAATCTACTAAAGGAAAGACAGAATTAGCCTATGAAGTTTGCTGTAAAATGTAATTTCATGGGAACATGCTAGCACAGAATATGAAGTGGTAGACTGGGTACTACATGCAGCAAACCATGAAACTGAATATTTTCTTTTTTTGTCAAATGGTCAACACATGGTAAATGAGAAGTGAATTACTAGGAAAAAAGATTCAAAAGTGAAATTGACAGCATAATTGTAAATCCAATATCCAAATTCTAGCCATCAAAGGACTATAAATCTAAAAGAATAAGCATCAATGGTGTTGCTGCTGCTACTACTACTGCTATTATTGCAACGGTGTTTCTACGCGTATGCCTTTATGCTGTAATAATACCATGATGTTCTTATCAGGTAAAAGACAGATCAAACAGAACAGCAAGCCACTGCAGCACTACATTCGAATCCTAAACCTCTCCTAAAAGAATCAATAGACTTCGCTCCAGTACTGCAAGTAAAGCAAATCTGTTATCCTATCCATGTCCTTTTCTATTACAATCAGTACATCCAGCAATACCCACATTATGTGACAAATTTTCACATAACCATGCGCACATGAATCAATCTGAATGTTGATTCTACGCAATCACATTACCAATGCCAGCAAAAAATTGGGGAAAAGATGCTGAAGTATCAGCACAACTCGCACACACAAAGACAAAACTAAATAGGGACCCGCACTGATTTAACATTCAGCTACTACACACAAGCTTGTGAAGTCATCAGCAACGCTAAATAATGAGACGAAATAGGTAGGTGCAGATATAATTCTACAGTACAATAGCTGCTGCTAAATCAACACAGCTGTTGAGCCCAAACAATCAAATCTTAGAACCACAGTTCTGAAACAACAGGCCATTACTCGAAGTCTCGAAGCCTAACACGCAGGCAACTGATCGGATGTGAAATCGGGAGCAGCAGCAAGTGAAAGTCAACCCACTCACCGACGGCAACTGGAGCTCGACGAGGCCACCTTCCTCGTTTCCCGCGAGCTTCAACTCCACCGGCCCGACCAGGTCCACGTCCCTCACGCCAGGGCCGAAGCCGAACGCGCCGTCGCCGGGGACGAAGTCGATCCCGTCCGGCCCGTCCACCTCCTCGACGGCCGGCGCGGCGGGGTGCCTCCACTCGACAGCCTCGTCGGCGAACCGCGCCAGAGCCACCACCCCGCCCGCCCGCGCCCGGAACTCGTACCGCTGCACGGCGCCGACGCGGACGGTGTCGGCGTCGAGCGGCCAGACCCTGACCTCGGCGTCGGGGTCCCAGTCGTACTTCTCCGAGACGGTGTCGATGTCCTCGAGGAAGGTGGGCTCCGGGGCCGGGTCCTCCAGCTCCGGCTCGGCCGAGGTGGAGACGGAGCCGTTGGAGGAAGCGGTGAGGAAGGAGAGCGAGGCGGGGGCGGACGGCGAGGGCGCGGAGAGGAGTAGTAGCAGCGCGAGGAGGGTAGAGATGAGAGGGAGGGCCGAAGGCAGTGGGGGGTGGGTGGGGGGGGCCGACGAAGGGATCTCTCCGACGCAGGAAAGAAGAGCGGAGAGGATGGTGGTGGTGGTGGTGGGTGCGCTCGTGGTATGGTTGCCGCTGACGTGTGGACCCGGTAACGAGATTGGTAATGGCGACAGCAGTCTGGCTTTTTACCGCAGCTAGTTATTACTCCTGTAGTGCTGCCCTTCACGTTCAAAATCATCCCTCCATTTTTTATATCTAACACCTTTTAATTTACTATCCCTCCGTTTTTTATATTTAACATTTTTTTAATTCAAAAACAAACTAATTGGGAACGGAGGTACTGATTATCATTTTGAATAATGTTTAAAGTAAACTACTAAATTTTTGACCAAACATAACTTTTATGCTATTTAGGCTATGTTTGGATCATCTAAAAATTATCTCCTAAATATTAAATACCATTAGCTACATTAAACCATCTAGATGAGCCAGTTTTGAATAAGATGAACCGATTTGATCAGATGCCAAAAAAGCCAAACGTCTTATAAATTAGGACGAAGGAAGTAGTTTTTAGATTAACAAAAATACATTCATTTAAAATGAGCATGGCACACATTTCTTCTTTCACACACGCGCGCAACGGGCATATATGTATTTCGTTGCTACAGCTCACGGAAGCACTGACACCGTAAACAGATTGTCAGAAGACAAATTACTGCAATTGCGGTAGCGATAAACAAAGGTCATCACAGGCACAAACCACATTCGTCTCCTCTAACAATTAATATTCCAATTCCAATTCACGAAGGTTTCACATCTCTATTCAAAAGGGAAACACAGGGACGTTGCATCCATATTCTCGATTGTCAATAGATTCCTCCACTATCAGAACCTATAACCATGTGTTGTGGATGCAGGGATGAAAGAGGATGGGACAGGATGATCCCTGTCTTTCAAGTGTTTGGTTGGGAGACCGAGTGGGACGAGGACAGCATCTAGGAGAATATTCCCCTCAGACGGGGGACGGCCCTATCCCTCGAAAATAAGCGGACGGGGACATCCCCTTCATCCCTGTCTCGCTTCCGTCTCGCTCCGTCTCCCCGGGAGACAACCCGGTGGCGGTGAGGCAGCGGGTGAGACGGGACCGGCGGTGGGGCGATGCAGCATGGCTCGCGGCGCAGCGGCGGCGAGGCGCGAGGAGGCGGCGGCGGCGAGGCGCGAGGAGATGGCGGCGAGGCGGCGGCAAGGTGGCAACGGCGGGGAGGCGCAAGGAGATGGCGGCGAGGCGCGAGGAGGTGGCGGCGGGAAGACACAATGAGATGGCGGCGAGGCGGCGACGGAGGCCGAGGGAGGCGACGGAGAGCGGGGCGGCGCGGAGTGCGACCGGTGGAGCAGCAAGCACGGCGGACAGGATGGCGCACCGAGGGCAAGCGAGGCGGAGGGGATGGCGCGTGGAGGGCGAGCGCGGCGGAGGGGATGGCCGCGGCGGAGGGAGAGAAGAGCCTGCGGGTGGAGGAAGAAGACGCTGACGCATTGACAGATGGGCCTGGATGTCATGTAGGTGACAGTGTTAAACATCCCTCCATCACATGTGTCCATATCCCTCCAACCAAACAAAAAAACAGGAACTATTTTATCCCCTTTAACCAAACACTAGGTGGGATGAGGGTGGGATGATTCCATCTCCAAAATCAGGGATAGGTCAATTCCATCCCACATTGTCTCCTAGGGTGTGTTTAGAACCCAAAAAATTCTCTCAAATTCCACTATGCAAAAAGAAGATTCTCCGTCACATCAAAATGTCGGCATATGCATGGAGTACTAAATGTAGATGAAATAAAAAAATAATTGCACAGTTTAGATGTATTTTGCGAGACGAATCTTTTGAGCCTAGTTAGACCATGATAGGACAATATTTACCACAAACAAATGAAACGTGCTACAGTGCTTTTCAGTTCGGAACAGTACCAATTTCAGGGTTCTAAACACACCCCTAACCAAACACACGCTAAAGTGCTACTGACAGCATCTCTGCTCTCCAGAACCGACGAGTTTTCTGGGCATCAAATCACATCAGCAACGTATATTGGAAGATTCTGGGCCACTGGCAAACAAGTTTTTCGCCAAAACCAGGTCCATTTTCAGATGAGCTGTAGAGAAGATAAAATATATATATATATATAATTAGCAGAATGTCGTAGTGATATAATTAAACAGTATCAATTTCAGGTAGCAAAAAAAGGTATCATGGTGATCTAACAAAACACGCAGACTGATCAGAATAAAATTGAGCCATCCTTTTGTTCAGACTTCAGACCAGGTATCTAAGCCGGGAAGGGAAGTATATTACCACATTGAAACAGATACTAACTACTTATTCTTGTGCGGGCAATCAGTGGTTTTATTCTTTGCATGTGACAACTAACTCTATGATAAAAGGGATTATATTCAGAAGATAGTACTAGAGTGTTTGTCCTAAGACATCTTGAATATTTACTTATCATATACCTTAGCTTTTTTTACTTCTCTTTGCTTAATGCAACTCCCAGAAGGTTCTGCATTCTTTTTTATCCATGGATGCTTCATAATGTCTTCAAGAGAAAGCCTCTTGCTGGAATCCTTCACTAGAAGCTGCATACAGAATCACACTTCAAAGTAAACACTCCAGCCCACACTCACCACTTCAGTCAATATCTTACATAGGATATAAACCAATACTTCTAGATGTTACCTTGCAAATGAGATCCTTAGCCTCTGAAGATACGCAAGGAGTTGAAGGGAATGTCAAATCCACTCTAACAATCCTGCCCCAAATTCATGTGGCACAAAATGTTAAGGAATGTAGACAGTGGATTAAAGGAAAACAGATGCGTCAACCCATACCTTCTCAATGTGTCATCTTGTTCATCAGCTTCAAAAGGAGGTGAGCCATACAGGAATTCATAGCACAAGATTCCTAACGTCCAATTGTCAACGGCATGGTCATGAGCTTTCTTCTCGACCATCTCTGGTGCCAGATAATCAATTGTGCCACAGAGCGTGTGCCGTTTAGCATTTGATCGAGCTGCCCATCCAAAATCTGCAATTTTAAGCCGGCCCTGAGGGAAAACAAAGTCAACTGGTTATCAATTCATAACCCAGAATTTGATGCACCAAGAGTTACAAAATACAGAGTGTGGCAAGTGCCATCACTCCAAGTATAAAAAAATGACTTTTGGTTTCGAGACAGGAAGCATGACTAATATTTTACTGATAGTAATACACATAATAACAATAGAAGTTATTAGAAATTCTGAGGCATTGCAGAAACACTTGCATTTGTAAACAATTTCTCCACATATGTTAGCAAGCTGGCAAAAGTATGTGTCTTTCCATATTTGCTCATAGGGGCATGTTATACATCCTGTCCAGGAGTGATTTATATGCAAGATGTATTACCCATGGCCCCATCAAGATGTAATGACAAAAAACCATCTGCATTGTACAAATATTACAGTGCAACGTGTTTTTTTATGGTCAATGTGGACTTCATTCGTTCATGCGTTCATTGATACAAGCTTGTTTTAAGCTCAGCAAATAGAGATTCAGCAGTAAAGACCAAGCACATGGACTACATGCCTCTATGATAGCTACATCACTGTGTGACAGTCTACCTTTAGTTTCACACGCTAATATTGTCTATATGAATTACCCTTTCTAGAGAATATTTTGCTTTTGACACATCCAAAAAACTAAGTCGTAGAGTGCATTGTTTGCATATAAAGATAGTGAAATACATAGTAATGTACACTTACGAGGGCCAAAACATTTAGAGAAAGAATTTTAGCCCTAAGACATCAGATATATATTAGATTCTTTAGCATGTCTATGACGTGAAGAACCAAAAACATGTCTATGATGTGCAGAACCAAAATCATCAGCCCAATTAAAATTGTAACAAAATGGTGTAGAATGTACAGTCTCTACTCTTGAGCAAAGTTTACAGTAACGGTTATGTTACACTAATGGTTTTATGTCCTAATACAAGCTGTGTAAAAAAAAACATCTGGTTATAAAATTACAACAAGACAAAAAACAGCGAAAGACTGAAAGTACAAACACATGCACCACTAAATTTGCTTGCAACAATAAATAATACCAGTATAAAATAAATTAAAGTTGTCACAATGGTTGCAACAGCGGCATAAAGAAGAAAAACCAACCTCTATGTCCAGTAGCAAATTCTCCGGTTTGATGTCCCTATGGATAACCTGCTTCTTGTGACAATATGCAAGTGCACCAGCAAGGCTCGCAACATACTAAAATACATAAGGTCAACAGTCACAATCTAACAAAAGTATGGCTAATGAGAAGAAAACCTGCATATCAGCATTTCACATACATATATCATGTTCTAGGATCTGGTATGGCATTTTCATGACCTGAGACAATGTTATGCTAAAAGAGATGCTACGGATTTCCACACTATTTTGTGTATAGAAGCCCAACTTGCAACCAGTTTCCAATTAACATGAAGTTCAGTACTAATGTACCAGCATCAATGAATTGCACATGATATTATGAAAGTAAAATCAAGTCGCGGCATTCCAGAAAACCCTCTTGCTGCCGTTCATGAATTGAGTAAAAGTAATAATATCATAAAATTGCCAACCAAAGACCTAATCATCTCATGGGCCTGTTTGGAATGGAGGATTCTTCCCTCGTTCCTGCGTTTTTTCTGTGAAATTGAACTGATTCCTGTGAAATTCCTGTACGATTCCTGTGAAATTCCTGCGTTCCAAACAGGCCCTAAAACTTCGTTTGTATCCCTCCCTACCTCGCCTGCCCTTTCAATCTTGGTTTTGTTTTAATCAAGTAACAGGATGGGGTTCCTCACGGTATTTCCCTCAAAAATATCATGCAATTGCGGTCACAGGAGAGCGAAGAGACTTGTTTCGAATACTGTGGTTTATGCTTAGATAATTTAGGGACAACAGAAGGAATGGCAATCGAACCGAAGGCACAAACATTGAGGGAAAAACATCGATGCAAAAGGAGGGGTTCTCACAGTAGCGGCCGTGCCCTCCGTGAAGCGGCCAGCGGCGCGGAGCACCTTATAGAGCTCGCCACGGGCGGCGTACTCCAGCACGAGGACGACGCGCTCTTCATCGTGGAACCAGGTGAAGAGGCGGAGCACGTTGGGGTGGTCGAGGCTGTGCTGGATCTCGATCTCCCGCCGCAGGTGCGCGTGGAAGCGGTACTTCTCCAGCTTCGCCTTGTAGATCACCTTGAGCGCCACCACGTACCCGCTCTGGGCCATCACCACGCACAGATTAGCCTCCGCAGAGGAGAGAATTTCGGGGAAAAATCAGGAGTTCGCCAGGGTTTCCTTGGACTGACCTGCTTCTCACGGGCGAGGTATACCTTGCCGAACTTGCCTTCACCGATGTACCTGCCGATCTCGAAATCGGACAGGCTCCACACCTCGAGCGCCGCCATCGTAGGGCAGAGTGGTGGGAGAGGGGGCGAGGTGAGGAAGATGGCGACGGTTTGCGGCGAACTTGGAAGAGGGGATGGCACGGATTCGGAATTTGAAATGCGACCTTTGCAGTACATATGCCCCGAAGCCGAACGGCTGCAAGGGATTGGGGTTGGGCCGTTGGGGTGGTTTTTGCAGGATGGCCCATAGTACCACCATGGCCCATTTAATCAGAAATCTCACGTACTGGCCCGAGTTCAAACAGGCCAGTTAGCATGCACATGGGCTGAAATTAGTTACATGCACGGCTTTATTTTCTGTGCATATGCGGGCTCCCTCTGTGAAATCTTAAGGATTTTTTTCTTATATACGGTAACAAATTGTTCTATGTGTATAATAAATTGGTTTACTTGTGTAATGAATTTTATGGATAATAAATATGTGCATGATGAATGGTCTTCACGTATAACGAATTGTTTTACTCACATAATGAATTATTATACACGTAGCTCGGCTTGTTCTTCATGTCTAATAAAATTTTATAGGGGTAATAAATTATTCTATGTGAATCACGAAAAATAAATTACTCTATCCAAAATCATAATCTAAGCAACAAGATTTGTGTATCACGAATAGATCCACAACATTAAAATATGAAAAAAAATTTATAATATAAAAAGTAATACCTGATAGAACGAAATAAGAAAAAAATTGAAGAGGAAGAAGAAAACACAGAAGAACGGAACAGAAGGGAAAAGGAAGGAAACGAAAAAAAAAAACAGAAATGAAAGAATGGGGTAAGTAAAACGAAAACAGCAATACACCTCGCATGTGAATCAGAAATACTAGTGCGGAGTTGGCATACCAGTAAATACTAGATGAGTTAGAAGGACTTTTGAAGATGGTATGACAGCGTGTGTACGTTTTGAAGCGGCAAGTTTGTATGGTGGGGCGGGATGCAATGCAAATGGTTTCCGCTAAAGACAAATGTTCAGATTGTAAGCACTCGCGCCTGAACAGGAACAGCCGAAGCGAGTTCCAACAACTGCGCCGAAGGAACAAAGAAAAAAAAGAGTAATCTCTGTACAACTTATTAAGCAACTAAGGTATCGTCCAACAGCTGTTTTCGTCGGTCCACCTCTTCATCGAATCGCTCCGCCCTCCACCTCCAGCAACTGCCGCGCCCTGTGCACGTCTGCCCCACCTCCCTCGCCGCGCCTGCTTCCCAGCTCGTGCACTCGCCCACGCTAGACGCAGGCAACCGCCTCCGCCAGACCCACGCGCCCTAGCCCCGCGGATCGCCGCCGCCGGCCGCTTGCCGGCCCCGTGGTCCGCCGACCTCAACTCTACGGGACGCCGCCGCGCGCCCAAGCCCCGGGGGACACTGCCGCCAACCCCGCGTGCCGCAGCGTACCTGCCTCCGCCCGACCCGCACTCGCCGGCTGCGCGCGCCGCCTTGCGCCACTGCCCCGCGTCCCCGCCAGCCCAGCTGCACGCTGCGACGCCGCCGGCCCCATGCGCCGTCGCGCGCTGCGCGCCCCGCGGTGCGAGGCATGCGGTGGCGGGCGGGGGCGAGGCGCACGGCCGCAAGCCGCCACTCGTTCCGTCAATCCGTCCCCACCACGGCTGCTCCCATCCGCCGCACGCGCTCCCCAGACGGCCTCCGCGCCGCCTGCCGTCGCCGGTCGGGCCATCCGCGCCCTGGCTGCCACCGTGACCGCGCCCTGTCTCCTTCCCAATCCGCGTCTGCCTCTTCAACGAGTGCAGGTATGGACACAAGTTGCAGATCACTGCAGCGGAGACCGGCGCCTGAGCCCAGCGGCAACGTGGATCGGTGAGTTCAGATTTGTTTCATTCTACCATGTTCCAATCCTTCAAGGCAATTGGTTATTGGATCATAGGACAGGATAGCCCTCACAGGACAGGATAGCCCCAAAGGATTGAAAAATAACCATCGACGGAGAGTGTTTTGAAGTAAATGAAAGACAAGATGGATGTTGCCTTATGTAGTTTGCAGTAGATTTTAGACTTTGGAAATGCATTATATTTGAGATATCTGATAGTACTTGCTCAAAGGAAGCTACCAATAGTACGCAGTACTATTCTACATGGATCTTGCAATGAAAATATTAGGTTAGGTAGGATGGTTAGTGAGATTTTCTAGAAACCTGGTTCCAATATGCCAATGGAAAGTGTTCTTTTTATTAAAACAAAGATGAGTTTTTGTTGTATCCACTATCAGTTTATTTAGCTTTTCTTTATATTTCAGTTAAACAAAGGTAAGCTGTCGATGAACGACTGAACAAAGCCATGCTCTCATCTCTGTCTTTTAAAAATTAATAGCTATTCCAGTTGAAAGTTCTGTTTCATTACAACCATGATAATTGAGATCTGTGTAGCCTGAACTCATGCTCTGTTCTGTCAGGAAGAAAGATGGGAAATAAATGAAGTGAGACTGAGACAAACATTCTATCAAGCAGCATGCAAGTAAATATTGCAATGCTTCACAAGAATTCTTTGTAGAAGGTTTGCTACTGCTAGCTGATATCACTTTCTAGGCTTGGTCAAAACTCGCTGAAATATATCCTTTAAGACTGGTAGAAAAGTGACCAGCTCCTACTTTCCTATGGGTTTACCAACCTTTGTATGTTCAATAAATCAATGGTAGAAACTGCCAAGTTTGGTCTAGATTTCTAATGTTGGCCTTCTTGCAGATTTTGCATGATACTTGTCATTTTGTGCCTGGCAATTTGTACCAAGATAACTGTCGTAATATGGACTACGATTTTACCTGTGCAAGTTGTGATTAGAAAACATTGTTCAATTATTTTAGGTAAGCAGTTTTCCCTTTTATGTGCGGTGTCTTATTTGCTCTGTATAAGTTACAATGTTTATTTCAGATCCCTCCCTATTTCGGGTAGCATGCTGCCATGCTTGAAGTGGTTATGTTAAATCTACTATCATCTGTTATTCCAATGTGCCATGCCAATTTTCTTCGTCCTAAGTTTTGATAGATGATCTCATTTCTCACGGTGACAACGGACAACCAAAATATTAACTTGATGACTTGTCAATGGCATTCATCATGTTATGAGACTTAGCACACATCATTGTCCCTAACGCAGTAACACTTCACATAGAACTATTTGATTGGTTTATTTTGAGTGTCACTACCTAGGAACATTGTGTTATGTGATATTTCAGAATTAGATTTCTTTCCATATGCTACAGATTTGGACAGTGAAGAATTTGAACTCAAGGAGCAGAAGCCTCTTTTGAAGACTCAGTCGGGACATGATTCAAGTGGCAGGAGATCGAACGATTGCTATTTTCCAGGCCTTCATCATGACATGTCTCAAGAGTCAAGACCGCCTTGCTTGGGCAAGCAAATCATACTATTCATCCATCCCTTGTCTGAACAAAAGATTACCGGGTATATGTACAAACTGCAAAGGAAATGTGGAATTGTTGAACAAAGGATCATGGAAATAAAACATTGTGATTCATAATAAGTACTCACTAATGTAGCCATTGTAGACCTGTAAATCTTGAATGCCTACATCCTTTAGTTTTCAATCTGTTGGATTAATGACTTGATGGTTTATCTTTCAATGTTGCCAAACGATTACTGCAGAATGCAATCTTTTTTGTTTGCAACTGATTTCGTGTGCATTGCCTTTGTTAACATTTACTGCTCACCTTATAGATTTGACAAAGTGATTGTTTGAAATTAAAACTTAGAATTTCTTATAATAGGCTTTTACATGGTCTGAGTTCTGATCGTATAAGGACATAAGGTTTCGTAATAGTGTATTAACAAAATGCTAAAAAAAATTGGTTGCAGATATGCTTAGCATTTAGAATTCACCACCAGCTTGAAAACTCATATCTCACAGGAGACCCAAAGCATGGGGAGCTTGCATTTTTGTGATGCTTGGCACAAATATTTTCTGTTGCCGCATCATGCTAGATGAGAACTGCAGGAGACCTAAGCCACTTAGTCACTTACCACGGTGTGGCACACCAGAGGTAAGGAACTCACCTCGTTACCGTACACTTGGTGGAAATAGAAGCATCAGATTGGGGAAGCTGCAGCGGTAGATCAGATTTACCGAATTGGTTCTTCTAATGGAGCCAGGGTGCAGGAAGAGATATACACTGCCTTTGGGAACATTTGTCATGTGTTAATGGAGTAAAGACAATGTTAGAAATCATAATTCAAGACATATCATTATTTATCATGCATTCCTAAGGTACAGAGCATCCCATTTTTTTCATTGTATCTGAGACAAATTATTGCTTTGTAGGCAGAAAAAAAGAACTAAGAGATCTGCTGCCGGAAATTCGGAAGTGAGTTGTTCTTACTTCATTATAGTCTCCTATTTATTCTTCAGATGGTCTAGGGCAATAGAGTAAAAAAAAGGTGTGGACATTCCAAGCATTGGATGGCTCAAGGAAAAAAAATTTTTGACAATCTGAGCAAAAGTGGTCCTATGTTTGTAGGTGTTTTTTCCCTTTGCAATTTTATACTTAATGATATCAGTGTTGCAAGGAGCAATACGGAATAAAATGATCACCAGTTTTGTTGATCTTTAATGGTACATCTAAAACAATACTGCCACATATATGGAAGTAATATTTGTACCATCATGTGTGATATCTGCAAAATTTGCATCTGTATTCATAATTGTTGTCTCGTGGCAAAGCACGGACATAGACGTAATAAAAAGGACCAAGCCCGACAGCAAGCTGGTGAAGGAGAGCAGGGCTTGGGAGGAGATCGAATCGAAACAGACAAGGGTTGCCGAGAGACAGCATAAAAACTAGCGGAGGCTTCTCCATCTCGACGGATGCAGCCCGGAATCGAGATGGAATATTATACGCGTACGTGTTCCGAGGACACCATCGGTCCGTCGCCATGCCCATGCTGCTTCGACATGCATGCTCGCTTCCTCTTCGTTCTCGCCGCTTCGGCCTTGTTTACCGTACGTACGTAGAGTATTTCAGGCGACGGATGGACGCATGCATGCATGCATGCTGCGTGGGAGGCGGCAAACAAAAGGCTGCATCTGGCAGCGGCAGCAGCGAGCTGGTCGATAGGCAGCGATGGGCCATGGCCCTGGCTGGCTAGCCTAGCCCCCGGATCCGGATGGACGGGCATCGGTTGGGTTGGGGGACACTGTGCTGTGCTGGAGAATCGAATCCCACCCACCTGCCTCTGCGCGCCGTGCCCAGCCCTGCGTGCATGTACATACACCTTCCTAGCTATGGCAGGGGCAGCACGGCTCCCCAGCGGTCCCTGCCCATCTCTTCTCTCTTCTCTCTCTCGCCTGAACGTGTTCTCTCTCCCCCGTACAAGCACTGATCTGGATGTATCTGCCAGCCTTGCCGTGCCATGCCATGCATGGCTAGCTCAGTACCTCGCCTCTGCCTTTTCCCCCCTGTGCACTTGACTGCAGCCAGCGTTCGGATATGGCTGATCTGAATCTCTGTCGCCTCCGTCCCTTGCCTCAAAAGCTGATATATAAGGCATGCTATTTATCGACTAAACACATTTCGAAGACACGGTTTTGTGATACAAAAGAGAGGATTTATCAATAGAATCGTTGATAAGCCGTGTAGGGAATCATGCAGTTGTGTTACTATCAACTTGAGATTCATCATGCATGGATTGCATACAGCATGTACGTGCGTCAGGCAACACAATGCAAATAGTGGTTAGGTTGAAAACCTCTAGCATCCTGCCATGTGCAGTGTGGTATATGAAGCTAGATGGACGTGTAATGTGAGTGATGGTAGTGCCATATCATCGTGCGTTGGGCATATTATCATCACTGCTCTAGCTAGCTCGTTCGGCAGGCGATCACAAGATCGAAGAGCTAGTCCGCTACTTACATGGGTAACTTGGGCAGAGAACTAACTAAAGAAACGGAGCTATACAATGTTGAGTCAGAATTGAAGGATATGCATAAAAGATCCAAATCTATAGTGGACCGAGTATTTCTGTCAAACAGGACGATTTGACGACGTTTGGCAACAGCCAACTGAAGTCACTGCACCACTATCTTCTGAAAAATAGTCCTACTACATGCGCGGCTACGGGCAAAAAACTGCTTTTTTACAGCGACCTGCATTCAGCGGTGTGCTTAGGAGTTTCGATCGGAAACCAACTTTGGAATTTCGATCGGAAACCAGTGTGGAATTTCCGGCCAATTTCTGATATGTACTGAGTGCTATGCTACTATATATACTAGGATTATATATTAACTACGTATGCTATCTTGCAGCAAATGCATGCAAAGCTTAGAACCACACTGCACATTTACACATATATGCATATATGTTAAACAACCTCAAGCTAGATCTACATCATCTTAGTAGTATCAAGTATATATGTGTTAAACATCTCAAGCTAGATCTACAGCATCTTGGAAAGTAAACAACAATCTGTGAATAGAGAGTGATCTTGAATGAGAATTGAGACCACATATATATGATCAATCGATGGTCGCCTTCACGTAAAACGACAAATAGAGTACAATGTTATCCATCACCCCTAAAGATTAGATACTACGTAGTACACTGAGGCAGCACGAGAAGCATCAAATATATATTACCAATAAAGCTCGGATTAACAGTAAGAAAAGTCACTCATATCCCATCGTCCCACAGATTGACAAAAACGACACTAATAATTGAAACGCCCTTGATTAACATCCCCGCGAGTGGAGTTCTCATCATCACTCAAAACACAGTCAAACGGCAAGATAAAGCTACACTGAAGACAAGTACTGGTCGAGCGAGCTACTGCTTACGTACGTACTAGCTAGTGTGTCCTGTGGTAAAACAGCTAGTCTTCGTCACCCGTACACCGGGCCTGGCTCTCATGGGAACGCGCCGTTGGGGGTGGGCGTGTCCTGTGGTAAAACAGCTAGTCTTCGTCACCCGTACACCGGGCCTGGCTCTCATGGGAACGCGCCGTTGGGGGTGGGCGTGTCCTGTGGTAAAACAGCTAGTCTTCGTCACCCGTACACCGGGCCTGGCTCTCATGGGAACGCGCCGTTGGACATAGCCGCCGGGCTGTTCCAGTACTGCATCTCGGGCGCGGGGAGGGAGACCGGCGGGAGCCGGGAGGTCGAGCCCCACCGTGGCGCTGGCCAGCGCGGCCGAGACGCTCGACGCGGCCGGCGGGAGGGAGGTCACCGATGTGGTGCAGGGCAGGGACACGGCACAGGAGGTTTCGTACTCGTGTGGGCGTCCAGCGGCGCTGCTCACCACCGCGTGCAGCTGGTCGCTGTAGTAGCTCGCCGCCGGTGACGACGACGGCGGGGGTAGCTTTAGCCCGAGGCTTGACAGCACCTCGTGCTGGCCGCCGCCCAACGACCCCATGCCGAACTGGGAGTCCATGTGCGGTGGCGTAGGGATAGCACGCGGCGCCGGCTGCCACAACGACGGCGCCGTGGCACCGGCATTGCCCGTGCCCGGCAGGACAGGAAAGGGCAGGTGGGGCATGGTGTCGAGGCCGAGGAGCCTGTGCATGTTGCTGCCGCCGTGGCCGCCGCCCTGCACGCCAGAGATGCCTTGTAGGCCTGCCAAGGGGCCGGATCGAGGCAACGTGACCCGCTAGTCCTTTTGCCTACCGTGCGGGTCAGGTCAGGGGTCGACCCGCTCCTCACTAGGATAGAACCGCGGGGACCCTAGGATCGACCCTCTTGCATCCTCCACCGCCACGGTCTCCCCTTCGCGACTGCGCTCCATCGTCGTCCTTCCTCAGCTACGCTGCGCCCAGTCCGCCGGGACCTGGGCCCCAGAGGGTCCATCGTCGTGCCTGTGTCTCTCCTCCAGACCAGGACGGATGGCGGCGCGTGCTGCCCCAGCACGCAGCGTTGTCTGGCCGTCGAAGCACGCTACTTGCGAGGTCGATTTTGCGAGGAAATTCGAAGAGAGACAGCATGCTCCTGCCGGCAGCGTTTCCGGGTGACCGGGATGCATCTTCGGACGCGTTCCATCCGGTGGGCAGCGAGTTGGCGCAGTCCGTCGTAGGGACGAGGCGACGGCGTGGCGACAAAGTGGCTAGGCGCAGATGAGAGCAGCGAGGTGACGCTGCGAAAGCAAGTAGCTCCCGACGGCGGCAAGATTGATCTGGACTGGAGAGGTGGCAAGATCGGAAGGCGAGCGACGACGCCGCCGCCGAGCAGCAAGGGACGCGAGGGATGAGGAGTGCGGAGCTGCTGGCGAGGAGGTTCGAGTCGACCCTAGGGTCACCGCGGTTGCGACCCCCTCGCACCTGGCTGTCTTTGGATCGAACCGATTCGATCCGTAGGCTGACCCGAGGAGCGGTGTGGACTCAGAGACGGGGCGACCCGAACCCTTGTCAGGTCTAATGCCGTGTTCCCGTCGTTCACGCTCTTGAGCTGGTCCATGGCTGCCCCGCCGAGCAGTTCCTGGATCATGGTGATGGAGAGAATGATGGTGAAAACTGAACAAGCTCAAACAAAAAGGCTTCTTGAAGCAGAAGGCGATGGGTTCTTTCTTGGAGATGGCAAAGGTGGAGGGGGGTGTGGTTGCTTTCAGGTTCTTGCTTTGTGCCTGTGGTGATATGAATCAGAGGATGGGGGCAGTGGTACTGGGCTGTGGCGGTTTATAAAGAAGCTGGAGCTGTGTCTGGGAGGAGAGCGCCATGGATTGTGCAGGGTCGGATTGAGCTAGGGCTAGCTGCTTTGTTTATTATTATTTTCCTCTGCGTGCCTTGTCTCGTCAGTTGAGGAACTAAGCTTTGTCTTGATGCGTAATTACCTTGGACACTTTGTTGGCTGCATGTGGGTAGAACCAGGGTTTTGGGGCAAGTAAGCAGGAGGGATGTGGGGGCCACCAGAAGCTCCTTGGAATGATGAATGGTAGGGTTTCACCTCTGATCACAGCTTCTGTTTTGGAACACTGCCATGTTCTAGTTCTAACTGACCTAGTTGTCGCCGCTTCGGGACGGGTCTCTTTTTATTTTTTGTTCCCATATGCAGGTGATCATTGTTCACTTTATAAAATTATTATCTACTCCCTCCGTCCTCAAATATAGTGTTTTCTGAATTTATCTTAAGTCAAACAATTATCAGATTTGACTAAATTTTTAGAGAAAAATATTAACATCTATCATAATGAAGAAGCAAATTATGAAAATATAGTCCATGATGAATCTAATAATGGTAATTTTACATTAAAAATATTATTGTTCCCTTTTATAAACTTAGTTAAACTTTAAATAGTTTGATTTAAGACAAATCCGGAAAACACTATATTTCAGAACGGAGGGAGGATGCCAGTACTAGACCCTAATTTTACCAAATGGTTTACCACGCGCACAGACAGTCCTCTGAAATTCAAGAAACAGTATATCTTTCGCACTTTTCGGAAAGAAAAAAAGCGCATCTTTTCCTGAAAAATGCAGAGGCGATTCCAAACCACTGTACTTTTTGACGAAAGAACAAGTAGCTGTACGTATAGAACAGAAAACGACGAATCCACGTACGAATGCGTGACGGTAAGAGAGAGATGTACCATCGTACTCATATGATTCGAGTATAGCTAGCACGTACCACTAGTATATACTATACATTTTCGAAAATACATAAGTGGAGCCCGTGCATCACATTCAGTGGGACTGTGGTACGCGACGTCATGATAGATGAGTAGGCCGCAGTAGGGCCCGGGCGGCAGCGTGTGATCATGGCACTCCAACGCCGAGGCCGGAGCACTACAAGCTGCCTCCGCAAGAGCGATGAAATCATCACAGGAATTTTCTACGGATCCGAAAGGATAGGAACACGCTCATGAGCAAATTGGCAGCAATGGAGACGGGGCATGCAGTTTGCAGGGAGATTCTCCATTCCCCAATCATGCAGTCAATGCCACCATGGATCGGAAGACCGCAAGAGTCCAAGGCCATGTGTCGTTGCCATGCATGTCTCTGCAACTGCAAGAGGCAAGGGCCGTTCCTGACCCTGACAATTTGGGCCTTGTAGAAGCCTCTAAAAAAAGATGGGCTTATTATCTCCCACCACCAGCTTGGTCGGCCGCAATTTGTGGTTTGAACAAGCCACGAGAACGAAGCTCTCTGCGTGCTTTAGTCATCAGTATCCCTGATCAGCAGCAGCATTCTGCAAAGCGTGATTGATTACGAGTGCTGCTGCTACCAATGTCATGGTCTTGCCTGTCACATTCCAAACAGTAGCTGCAGGTTCAGAGAAAGAGACCAGCGCAGAATGACGAAACTGTCTAGACAAAAAGCAGAGAGCAATGCATGGGGATACTCCTTGCCACGAAGCTCTGACAGGGGCTATCGCTTGTTTAATTCGGGGATCGCCACTTCATACATAAAGCAAGTTCTTATTACTGGAAAGGTCTATGTAATAAGTACGCCAATCATCAGTTAACTCGGGAATTTGGAATCCCCCGCTGCAAAGCGCAACCGGCATGCACCCGGACTGGTCGCCTCGCCCAGTCTCGGTCGGTCGGTCGGCGTGGCGTGGTGGTGGCCCATGCCCCGACGCCCCGAGGCGCCTGTCGTCACGGCGGCCACGCAGGACAGCGAAAAGGAAAAAAAAAAAAGCTACCACAGCTTGTATTGTGGTTGTAGCGTAGCAAAACCAAAACCCCCGGTCTTGGTTTCGTCCACACTTGCTCTGCAAAGAGAGCCGCGGCAACGGACCCAGGCAGCACTCGGCGGCGAACGATTAATAAACGCACCGGCTGCCAGGCGTTCCGTACCGCCGATCAGTCAAATTACGCTGCGACGGAGGCAGAGGGGGGGCGGAAAAGACCGCGTGCAGGTGCCCCCTGCGTGCATGCATATGCATAGGCATGCTGCCCCACACCCACACAAGCCCCGGATTCCTGCGCCCGCTGCCAGTGCCAGTTGCATGCGCTCGGAACGATCCGATCCCAAACCCAACCGCGGCGCAGGCACAGCACAGCACACAGCCCAGGGCCGAGGCGAGCGGCCGACGGGCGCTCGTCGGCGTCGTCTCGGCACGGCGCGAGGGTGTGCTGTGCGGCATGCCATGGATTGGAATCCGGCAACGGTCGGGTCGGGGGCAGGGTCACTCACCTCTTCTTTGGGGCCGACCCCGCGGCACGCAAAGGCACAGGCAGGCAGAGGCAGGCGCGGCAGGGGGGCAAAAGCGCGAGAAGCTACGGGGGGCTAGCTAGCAGGCAGGCAGCCGCTGTGCCGTGCCTGGTGGTGGTGTGCATACGATGGATTTGACTCCTAGAAACCCGGGCTCCCTAGCTAGTCCTTGCCCGGGCGAGTGGTGGTGGTGGCCGCGGATGCTTCGCTTCCCCCGGACATGACGACCGATCATGGAGATGGATCGATCGACGAGATGCGTCAGAGATTCTCTCCCTCGGCTCTGCGCCTGCGTGCGCTAGTATAGCTAGCTAGTACTCCCTTTGTCCCTAAAAAAATATCGTCCGTCTTAGTTTCAGTACACGTTCTGCCACTCGTTTTATTCAAAATTTTGATTAAAAATAAAAAAATAAATTATATAAAAATACTTAAGGTGACAAATGTTATCATAAAAAAATAATATTTATAAAATTTTTTTGAATAAAACGAAATATTGAAAATAGTACATTAAAATCGAGGACGACACTTTTAGGTACGGAGGGAGCACTCGTCCTCTAGCTCTACTCCCAGGCGTACTACGTAGCTCGCTGGTTCCGTGTTCACGATGATGGCACGCGCCACACTGACCCTCCTCTACTACTGGTAGATCATCGTAGATGGGGGAGGGAGTAGACGCCACTGTTCACCGATTCCTCTGCAATCTGCATGCAAGTCTTTGGTAACGGGAAATGGACAGGTGCGCTCCTATGGAAGCGGAGCCGCCGCAGCACATGTTGTTTCCGGGTGACTGGAAAGCAATAATGTGTAGTAGAAGAAGCAGAAGTACACAATCAAAAAGCTCTGGATTAGAAGGGGAGCCCTGGCTGGCCGGTACTACTGATGAGGTAGCTAGGGTTCAGAGCATGGAAAGGTCTAAAATTGTGGTGTGCGCCATGATGGCTCATGAGTGAAGATGGAAAGGAAGAGGAGGGGAGGGGAGGGGAGGGGAGGTTCTTGGGACAGAGATCGCCACGCACTCCGGAATCGGAGTCTGGGCACGCTGAAATCTTGGGTGAGTGATGCCGTCCATGAGTCTGTTTTGGTCTGGTCAGACTATGTACAGCAAAATGTGTAAATACATTGTGTATCTACTATTTTAACTATTTTTTTCTTTGTAAACAGTGTCGCTACAGTGTATAGACAATCTATTTATCCAATCCACTGCACGTAGTCTCACTCAATTATGCGTCTGCCCCGCATTTTCGGAGTTCGGGAAAGATGAATGAATGGATGGACTGACTGACGCGGCGAAAGGACGGGTGCAGGCAGGCAGAGAGTGGGTGCGGTGCAGAGCCTCGTATGGGGCGAACACATGTTTGTCTACCGGCACCGCCGCGTCTCGCTGAATGACAGGACGTGACATGAGGTAGCTCTGTACATGGTTTGGGTTTAATGCAGCCCAAACCGTTGACCAGGCCATATTAAACCAGACCAAGGTTATCCACGGGTTGGTTGTTCCACGGTTTGAAACCGCCTAACCCGGTAGCAAGCAGCAGATCGATCCCAACGCAGCAGCAGTAGATCTCGACGCAGATCGATCGCCGCCATGGCCCGCTACTCCTTGCAGTCCCAGTCATCCGTCGGCGGAGGCAGCGCCGACGCGCGCCCGGCCATCGTCGGCTGCGCCCGGCCACCGTCTGCTGCGTCGGCGGAGGCAGCCCTGTACATGGCCACCGTCGGGCCACGTGGCACGGCCGCAGCAGCCGCCGGCATGCGCCGCCGCCGCACCACCGCGCGTCCGACAGGGGTGGCGGCTTCTCCGGCGGCGGCGGGAGCAACATGCTCCGCTTCTACACCGACAAGACGCCGGGCCTGCGCCTCTCGCCCACGATGGTTCCTCTGCTTCATCAGGTTCGTGACCGCCCACCACGTCTTCAGAAAGCTCTACTGATCCCGCATTGCCGCAGCCTCCGCGTGATTCGATCGACGGACCTGATATATAGTCCTCTATGCAATTGCCACACAAAATCTGAATCTGCATGTTCTTTCGCGATGCCATGGATACATCGGGGAGGCAGCGCACTTCAAACCGTGCAACCCGTTCAACCCGCCGGGCTCAAACCGTCTTAATTCAGCCATCTTCGGTTTGGACTGGGTTTAACCAATAAACCCTATAAACCGGACCATGAACAGGCCTAACATGAGGAAACAAACTCTTGTACCTAGGGTTGAGAACGGAGACATTGTCGGAGGGAGGGCGCAGACGGAGCTGGTTCACGGAAGGAACTTTCATGTTATCTCGCGAGAAAACGATGCCGCTCTCGTTGGCCAACGCGCGGGGCGCACCCTGTACTCGTACGAATCACGGAGCACGCTCACCCGTCCGATAACGCGGGCAGCCACAACCTGTTGTGACTTTTTAAGGTTACCAGCCAAAAGCATGCAGCTGGAAAACGGCATCGATCCGTTTCTTGCTTTCCTTGCACCTGACTTTGGACTGACGGTGTGACCAAACGCACATGCATCGTGGACGTTGGTACGGTGGTGCTAGATGGAATGAGAGCAACTGACGGCACATACGGTTTTCGGAAGGAGTCATGGACGCCGCCAACCAGCTCCGTGGCGAAGAGGTGGAGGGAGGAAGAGTTGAAGGCCATTGGCCATTGGGAATGGGAAGAGGCTTGAGGATATATTTCCAACTTGCGGTACTGATGCCACTCAATTTGTAGGCCCTGTGGCCTAGCTCACTTATATCTTCTAGAATTTAACTATCTAGTGTCAACGAATGATAATAGAAATTGCTTTTGTAGAGAGCCGGGGATGATGCACATATTCTCAGGTTAAGATCTTTTATAAAAAAGAATAATGTAATTATCTTTTGAGGGCTTTGCATTGGAGAAGGCGATGTTGCTCCAGATATTGCACGACATAGGGCCTGATTGGTTATGTGTATGCAGCTCAACTAGCCCTCCCCCCCCCCCCCCCCCCATGAAGCATATGCCTAGTTTCTTACTTGAATGAGGTAGTGCGTCTAGACCCCACGGTGCACGAGGCAGGTCTGAGCCTGGCTAACGGAAAGCGATTTTTCCCATTTCGCTAGAGCATGCCTGACACGGTGCAAGCGTGAGGTCGCGTGTGAGTTTGGCAGAAGGCAAAAACGGATGGCACATCCAACCAAACATTGGATCCATTTACCTAGACTATACACAATCATGCGACCAAACATATGCATCATGCACGGTTATATAGAGCCAGGCCAAAAGGGGCCTAATTCCTAGATGTGATCCTTGCTGGGCAGACAATGAAGAAAATTATGACCATAATCTTCAGTAAAGTAGTATGATTATTACTTCAAAAATATAGATCCAACATCTAAATGTTTATATGAACAAGACATATTTTATAGGTTTTGCCTACCTACGGATTAGAGGAATTATTTTTGCTACGACAAACTGAAACCATTTCAAAAAAAAAAAAAAAGAACCCACATGTGATGTGCCCAAATTCCTAGCCACATCAAATCCATATGGTCTAGCACTCTAAACTTGCCATAAGCATTTTCACTAGCGACGACTTTCATCATGTGGTGGCGTGAGTATGCAAGAAAGAAAATCATTCACCATCCCACACGCCTCCCGTGACCCCTAATAAAAGCAGACGCTTCAATTCTATATATACCGGCTATAGGCAATAGGGAGAGGAATCAACTCTCAATCCATGAATCCCGATCCTCGTTCACTCCGCCAACGCCCCTCACCTCCATTCCACCGCTTGCGGCCATGTAGCTTCGTCAAGAGTCCAACGCCGTCCATAACCACCGTCACCGCCTCCACAACACCGCCGCCGCCGCCACTCCATCTTTGCTTTACCTTCCTCTCAGTTGTTGGGTTCAAGCATGCCGCTAGTTTCATCCATGATTGGTGCCTTTCTTCTACCTCATCAAGCACCATGTTCTTCTTTACTCTCTTTGCAACGGATACACTACCGAGATATATCAACAAATCGGCTACCTCCCCAAAATCAAATCTTCCCAGGGTGATTTTTATGCTCCTTCTGTGCATCGTTATGCCTGTTGCTCACCTTCGCTCCATGGACCACATCAAAGGTAAATTATATTTTGTGAATCTTTTAGCAACACTTTTACTTTTTGTATGGGTGGTGTATTGACGTCTTGATTTGGATTTAGAATTCATCTTTTATTTTATCTTAATTTGTGAGGAGTATTTTTTTTATTTGTTAGATCTGCCACTATGTTCTCCATCTTTCTTCTCTGTGAATTTTCTTTTTGTTCATGTTACGTACCAATAGCATAAGGAATTACCTGGACTGACACCCTCACATCGTTCATTGACGAGAAGGATTTTTTGTTTTTGTTCATCTGATTATTTTCATCATCGCGTCTCTACCCAAAACACCGAAGAGTGTTCATCTTGCCGGCTCACCCTCAGATGACATGACGTACAAACAATCGTCTCCAGCCACGTCACACGCACAAGAATCACGTGTACCAGCACAACGGGACGACAGGCGCCGGGTGCAGGCCCACGTCCTTTGCTGGCGCACACGCCATCCTACGGCTTCAAGCGTCTCACCCTAACACTGCACAATGCCCTGCACGCATCCTCACCCATCGGCCATCGTTGTGTTTTTGTTATTGCGTCTTCTACCTTGCACTTACACTTTTCACGGTCACATTTGAGTGTAATCTTATCGGGTTAAATTCTTTTGGTTGCAGGATCGTTGCTTCAAGTGCTGTCTGTGGCTGCTGCTCTACCAAGATCGGCAACGATGGAGGGAGGGAGCACACAAGGGAAGGTGACGATCAACTCAGAGAGGAGGACGCAGGATGAGGCGGGGAACGAGGCCGTGGGGACGGCGCCGGGGAAGAGGCAACGGGTGGCGCAGTCGGGAAGGAAGCGGAAGCGAGACGCGGATCCCGAGACCTACAGCAGCGGCGTCGAGAGCGAGAGTGAGAGCGGCGGTGACAGGATGCAGCTGGTCGAGCGCCGCCTTTCAGCGACGCCGGTCACCCTGGCGCCGCTCCAGCAGCTCCTGAATGCGTGTCGCGCTCTGTTCAATCGCTCCGGCACACCGACGGCCGTCGTCATCTCCGTCATGAGCAGAATAATGGGTATGCGGTCCTACGAGAATAGTTGGCCAGCATTTTAAATTCGGTACTGATATATCTCTCCTACTTTAAAAATCTGGTGTGCTTTTCCCACTCTACCTCACTCCGTTTCGCTCCTCGCCCGCACAGACTCAGTGCACGGCCGCACCGCCTCTCTGTTCAGTTTAGACTGCTTCCCACTCTGTCTCCAACGGGCCACTTCGCTTCCTCGCGCCCGCGCCCGCACCGCCTCCCGGCCGCCGGCCCCCACCCCTACCGCTTCGCGCATGCGCCGCGGTACGCGGAGGAGGCAGGGGAGGCGGCCGCCGCCAGACCCAGGCGTTCTGCTGCCACGCGGCCGTTGTCGGGGAGGAGGATGCAGGGCTGGCAGCGGGGGAGACGAGTGGCGTGGAGACGACCGGCGGTGGCGCGGATCCAGCCCGAGGAGCCACCAGAGGAGGCCCACGACGCCGTCCTCCCTCCCTCCCTCGCCAATGCGCCGCCCTCCAGCCTGGGGAACTGGACGAGGACCCGCGCGAAGCAGTCCCCCGTGGTGCTCCCAGGCGGCACCTCCACTGCCGACTCCGCCACGCCCGTGAGATCCCGCGCCTCGCTTCCGCGCGCCTGCCCCGATGTTCGCCCTGCCGGCACCACGCCTCTGTGTGCCTGCCCCCGCTGCTGCTTCCGCGCGTGCCCTCTCGCCTCCGTGCGACGGCTGCTGCTCTCCTGACGAGCACAGGGCGCAGGCGGCGCCCTATGCCCAACCATAGCCTGCCTCTGTTTGATCCGTTGTCTTCGTCGGTAAAGTAAGCATGACAGCATCCATTCCTTTCCGGGTAGTATGTCGTCGCTAGACAGGAACAGGCGGGCATCTGGGAGGCCGGCAGGCAACATTGGGCACTTGGGCAGCAGGTGAGCACGCCACAACCGTGCAACCTCATTGCTTGAACTACTGATTTCAATTTATAGGATGAGCAGCAGTAGTATATACTAATTGAACGGTTTCAATTTTTTAGGTCTGGAACTCATTTCAATTTAATATCCTCTACATATTTCGGATGTTCTTACTTTGATATGTTCACCAATGTCAAGTTACACATGCCCCAATAAAGCTTTTAGACTTTGTCCATTAAAATTTTGAATACCCATCCTCTAAATCCTAGGCTCACCAGTGTCTTGCATTTGTTTGCAGTTTGTGCTTGTAGGTAAAAATTGAACTGAGCAATGTAAGATCCTTCAGCCAACACTACTTTCCTGATCCCTACATGAATTTTTTATTTGATCGGTATTTTATCTTCTATCTAGGAAATGACGTAGGATAAGTATTAGTTATAAAATTGGATTGGACCAAGGTTAAGAAAATGAATACAATAAATAGATGGAAATAATTTCTTTCCAAGGCACACTAGATTATAGATTATGGTGCCTGTTCAACTGTACCTCAACATAGTATAGGACAATTAAGTAATGTGGATCTGGCGTAGAAACAATTATGTTTTAAGGGGATTTGTTTTGTTTCTAAGTTGAGTTGCATTTGTAATCTGAAACTGTAGCTCCACTTTTGATAGGATATCATATTTTGGTACATATGCCCTGCAGGATTATGTTGCTTGTTGCGGCAGGATGAGACTTCCTGGCGTAAACAAGGTGGTGGCCGCTGGCCGGCCCGCCCAGTGTGCGGCTCCTTAGCTTTGGGCCGCTGGCATGTCTACCGTTCCTGCGTCACCTCGCTGGGCAGCATTCGACGGCTTGCCTCTGGTGCCGCGTCCAAGGTGAGTTTCCTGTATCATTTTTTAGGCAACCTTCTATCTGTATCTTGATTTTAGAAACATTTATGCTTATTTATGCTTAAGTGCTTCTGTTGGGTTGCTAGAATGAGAACGGATGTATTTAACTTGATTTTTTTATGGTGCATCGAGTATAGGAGAATGGCTTAAGAAAAAAAAATTCAAATACTACTCCATAATGGTTTAGGTAGCTGTGTTCTTGTGAATGGAGACTGTTAGATTGATGAGCCTGCCTGTGTGCCATTGGACTTGCACCAAGCCTAATGATCAATTGCAAACAATTCCTGAATAGTGAATACAATATATAGATGGATCGGATCATTGGAGTAGGCTGGGTTCTTCTCTCGCAACATCATTCAGCTTGCAGACATCAAAACCATACAAGTAGTGTGGGACCATTTGCCTATGTGGTGAACTGGTGACTGTGCGTGCTCATGCTCCTCCTGGCGTTTAGCAGGTTGCAGCTGATCAAAGGAAAAGAATAATAGCTAATCCAAAGATCTCTACCCCTCCCCCAAAAAAGGTAGATAATCTTTGTGAAAGCACACACAGAAGAGCGATGCTAGCTAGGATGGACGTGATTAGTGTAGCATTAAGGCGGCTCTTTGTTTAAACTGTAAGCTTCTTAATTTGGTTAAACAATTGATCTAGCTACAAGCTACTTGACATGTCTAGCAATTGTTCCTCTTTTAAAAACTTTCCTAGCACATGTAAGGAATCACTTATTGTTTGTGTCAATTTATAATTTATAGTGAATCTCACAAGTCTCTACTAGCAACCTTGGTGTCTTGGCTTCGCTGTTGATAAACAGGTGAGTGTGCTCGCTAGAATAAGCCTTCGAGTCTTTGCAGGCTGGATTATTTTCCTTTTTTGCATATACACACATGGTCACTGGTGTTTCTTCTGTTTAAATAAAATAAATTTCTCTCTGAATTTCTTTCTATGTTGTAGGGCAAGAAGAAAACAGGTAGGCAAGCAAAGTTGCTGCAGAAATATTCTACTGCAGTAACGGTTAAGAAGGTAAACATGCAAATAAAAATGATTTTGTGTGATTTAATGTTCGCAAGGTAGCATTCTTGCATGGTCTCAAGGCCTCATGCAAATTACTTCCATTTTTCATGTCACTGAATATCGTTTGTCTACAGATGTGTGTTGTGACCTATGATTGGTTAAGTATATTGGTTAGTTCCAAGAATGTCATTTATACTACTTATTAAACTCAATTTATTTTTTGTATACATTTTCATTTGAATGACAATGTGAGCTGGTTTATATGAACTTAACAAGCAGTTGGATTGAAAAGACAGTGAGACTACTCGGTGTGATTTTACTATCTATTCGTTTGGTGAACATTTTCGTATTAAATACTCGAAGTTCTCTTTTGCTATTTATGTGTTAGAACAGTTTTTAAAAGTTCCTAATCTAGCTTTTGTGGTCAAGTTGTCTCGTTCTTACACTGTAGCTGCGGTATGGCTAGATTTGTTATTCTTGTTTCTTCCATGCAGTAAGTTCAAAGAAAGTAGATGATAGAAGGGTTTGTAACTGTATTTAGAAACAACAACAGTAACATGGCCAATAACATGATTCATCAACATGTGGCCAGATTTGTGTGAGAGACATAGGCTCGAATTGGTCAGCTTTTTGGAAATTCCTCCTGAATGTATTTAAATGGGCCGCCTATACAATGTTCTTGTCATTATACCTCTCAATGCTTGAATATATTTCTCAAAGAAATGCTGTCTCATGATTTTAACTTTTCAATTGTTATGTTAAGAATCTGTTACATAAAAAGTACATATTTTCATCTAGAAAAAAATTGGTATTGTCTCTGTTCTGGTCTGTAGAAAGTACATACTTGACTTGTGTTTCTGAATGCTTTTAAATCTTTGTTTATATTGGATGGAACATTTCAAATGTCTGTAAACATTGTAGTTGATGATCAAGGTTAACAAAATTGCTTGTTACTTGTTAAAAGTCTTAATTGCTGTTATGGCTTTGAAAGTCATAATTTGGTCCTCAATGCCTTTGTTGGTGGTCAGTAGGCCAAAGCTTGCCGAACATCCCTTCTGTATAAAAAAAAAAATGCTGCTCCTTGCCTTGATATGCCAGCCAATAATTATTGATCACAACAAGGCACCTGTACAATGACACGCGATTAGTTGTGGCACCCAAGCATTGCACAGTAAGAGCCTATCTGGGAACAAGGTATTTTTATAGTACTGTAAAAAATACTGTGGTATTGAAGAAAACCATATTATTAGAGTAAAAAGGTGTTTGTCAAACCTCTATATCTAAAATCATAGTATCATCAATACGGCAGTATTTTTGGAGTATTGGAAACTTTGGTCTAGACCAAAGTTTTTGTTGAAGTGATGGGAAAATAGTAGGTGAAGTCAAATACTGCAAAACCATACTGTGTTTCCAAACATCTATGGATTAAACTGCTGCAAAAAATACTATGGTTGTGTCATTACAATTGGTAGACTATTGTATTGAGATGCTGTGGTTTTGAATACTTTGCTCCCAAACATGCCCTAACTTCACAATGTTTTTGCTGTTTCTTAGATTATCAAGAACATGAAAACATGCTGAGATGACTTTTTCCCTACATTATCACTTAATGCCTATTTTTCTTAGGAGGTACTAATGTATTATAAGAAGGAAGGTCTGCAAAGGAAATTCAGCGCAAGTTTCAATGCAACCACGGGTTCGTGAAATACATTTCAGATTTCATCCCTTGTGTTGGCGACAACGGTCTGTCGAGTACATGTTTGAGGCTATCTCATTCAGATTTCTTTCTAGATTTCACTGTTTTCCTTAGCAAGTCCACGTTCCAAGAGTTGTTGAGGTCTTCGCTTGCACAGTCAAAAACAAGCTGAACCTAGCAAAGTATACCTAGAAGACCGTACCAGTAGTCCTTAATTTGCTGCAACTGATGCTCCAGATTAGAAAGGGGTTTCTCAAGGATGAGAAGACTGCTCGAATTACACCTTTTGCTTGAAGTCATGTGCTTCGGCATGTCACGTACGTAAATCATCAATCAGATCATCTATTTCTATTCCGTGTCATTGTTTTGTGCATTTGTTAAGTTTCCGTGGCAACGCACGGGTATTTACCTAGTATAGAAAAGAATTATATAGATGATGGTGTTTTCAGACAGGATTGGACCACATGATGTCGGGCTTATGCAGGAGGTCCGCTTCTTCAACAACATGAACACTGCTGGTCGTCAGAACCCTCCAATCATCACATGCAAAAAACTTTATGAATGCACCAATTTTACTGTTAAATTGTGATCCAAATCCCGTTAAAGATGGCCGGGTTGGGAGCGTAGCGGAGGTCCGTCACCGGGAGGTTTGGGCCGCAACACCTTTACTCCAGAAGGGTGTTCCCTTATTTTCTAAAACATAAATATGATGCTTTTGATGCCTTTAAAGCTTGGAAGGTTATGGTAGAAAAGCAAACCGAGAGGAAGGTAAAGGTGTTGCGTACAGATAATGGTATGGAATTTTGTTCTCATGAATTTAACCTTTTCTACAGAAAAGAGGGCATTGTCAGGCACCACACCATTCCACACACTCCACAGCAGAACGGTGTTGCAGAAAGAATGAACAGGACCCATTGTCTCAAAGGCATGTTGTATGCTGTCCAATGCCAGTATGGGCAGACAATTTTGGGCTGAAGCTGCTAACACAGCCTGTCATTTGATAAATCGTCACCTTCCAATGCCCTTGATAAGAAAACACCCATGGAGGTATGGTCTGGTAGTCTTTTAGATTATTTTCAGTTGAAAGTTTTCGATTGCACTGCTTATGTACATGTGGACAATGGTAAATTAGAACCTAGAGCAGCAAAGTGTATTTTTCTGGCTTATGGTTCAGGGGTAAAAGGATATAAGTTGTGGAACTTTGAAACTAAAAAGAGCATGTTGAGTAGAAGCGTGGTTTTTAATGAATCTGAAATGTATTATGCTAACCGTGCTACTAATACTCACGATGATGTGCCACAGAAAGTCAGTGTGCAGGTGGAGAAATTGGATGAGGGCGACCATGTAACTCATGATGATATTGGCACCCAGGACACACATGTTCTTGATGATGATTCACCTGCTGTTGTGCACTCTCCTGTTTTGCAGTCTACGCAGCCTATGGCAGTTGATAGGCCCGCGAGGGTTCGAAAGCCAGTGAGAAGGTTGATTGAAGAATGCAATGTCAGTTTTGCTTTGAGCTGTGCTGAGAAGATTGATTGCGGTGCTGAGCCATGCACCTACACTGAAGCTATGATTTCTGGTGATCGTGAGAAGTGGATGTTTGCTATGCAAGAGGAGATGCAGTCACTTGAGAAAAATGGCACATGGGACATTGTTCGCTTGCCTGTAGGGAAGAAGGCACTACGGTGCAAATGAATTTTCAAAAGAAAGGAAAGTTCTTCTCCTACTGAGGCTACCAGATACAAGGCAAGGTTGGTTGCAAAAGGTTTCAGTCAAATACCAGGTATTGATTACGATGATGTGTTTTCTCCAGTTGTAAAGCATAGTTCAATTCGTGTTTTATTTGGTATTGTTGCTATGCATAATCTTGAGCTTGAGCAGTTAGATGTGAAAACTGTTTTCTTACATGGTGATTTGGAGGAGGAGATTTATATGTATCAGCCTGAGGGTTTTATTATGCCTGGTAAGAATAATTTTGTATGCAAATTGAAGAAGTCACTGTATGGTTTGAAGCAGTCACCTAGACAGTGGTATAATAAATTTGATTCATTCATGATTGCTAATGGTTTTAAAAGATCCCAATATGATAGCTGTGTCTACATTAAATTTGTTGATGGGTTACCTATATACTTGTTGTTATATGTTGATGACATGTTGATTGCTGCCAAGAGCAAGGTTGATATCGCTAACTTAAAGGCACAATTAAGTTAAGTAGCGAGTTTGAGATGAAGGACCTTGGTGCTGCTAAAAAAATTCTTGGGATGGAGATAAGTAGAGACAGAAATTCTAGTTTGCTATTTCTCAGTCAGCACAGTTACATTCAGAAAGTCCTTCGTCGCTTTAATATGCATGATTCAAAGCCAATAAGTACTCTCATTGTATCTCACTTCAAGTTATCATCTTCTCAGTGTCCTAGCACAGATTCAGATTTTGAGTACATGTCAAGAATTCCATATTCTAGTGCTGTTGGTTCTTTGATGTATGCCATGGTTTGTTCACGTTCAGATTTGTCTTATGCTATGAGTTTGGTCAGTAGATGCATGGTTAATTCTGTTAAAGAACATTGGAATGCTGTGAAGTGGATTCTCAAGTATTTGCGGGGTACGTCTGATGCTTACATGTTATAATACCGTGATTAGGGTTTTGGATAGATAGAATAATTATCGTCTTGTAAGCCGCCGCCGTCAGCGCGGCGTTCCTGTAAACACTCTAAAATATAGTAAAAATGTGGCTGGCTGGTGCCCGTGGTTTTTTCCTTCGCCTTGAAGGGTTTTCACGTAAAAATGTGCGTGTCATACTCTGTGTTTGGTTGATCTCCTTCGTTGTTTGCCTGTCAATTTGCTAGCATTTACGGTAACAAACTAGTGGAGTGCATGTCTCTATATCCATCGATCAACTGTATGCCATCACTAACAACAAGAGAACCTCACAAGGATGATGCCTCCGTTGAACGTGCAGATCGCGGTCTTCTTCCTGCCATGGGGAACCGTCATGCCGCTCCACGACCACCCAGGCATGACAGTGTTCAGCAAACTGCTCATCGGGTCAGCACACATCGAGGCCTACGATTGGGTGCGTCCCGGCGCCTTCCCCAGTCGAGGAGGCTCCAGGATGCGGGGATTAATATTTCGGATCGAAATTCCAGGATGCTTGCGGAGAAGGTGCTGGACCACGACGCCACGCCGGCATCCGGCACCTGGGTGCTCTTCCCAAACTCCGGCGGGAACATCCACCGGTTCGTGGCCGGGGAGAACGAGCACTGCGCTGCGCGTTCCTCGACGTCCTCACACCGTCCTATGCAGCGACAGGGCGACGGCGCTGCGCCTACTACCAAGACTTCCCCTACGAGCCCTGCCCCTGTAAGCACTTGCATTGCTCCTGATCGAGCTACTTACTAAAATGATGTGTGATGGGTATGCTCCGAGCTCATGTCTGTTTGTTCTTGCACTTGGCAGGTGTTGTGAGAGCACTAAGAAACGAAGGGAAGGAGTCAAGGAGGTCCAGAATCAGAAGCACCAACTCGCATGGCTGCAGAAGGTCGGCGTGCCATGAGGTTTCAGGATTGCCAACCTGCCGTATCGATCGCGGTCGACCAACTTCTACGCCCAACACGTCAACAATGAAAAAGACCCCCTCTGCCTGGGTGACGAGACAACGACAACAACGTTATAAAATAAACTCTGACGACAATGCTGATCACAACATAAACTTTTGTAGCTTGGACATTCTTAGGTCAAGATCAACGAAAGAAAAACATAACAATACATTAGAGGGGCTGAGTTTGCACTGGTGAAGGTGATGTTGGTTTAGATCTTGTACACACGCTATTGTAGCTATTGTATATGCAGCAAGGAGAGCAGCTGTCTGATTGTTACTTCAAGAAATGTAGATCCAGCTTCCAAAACATACGTACAAACAAGAAAAATGTTCTGTTGATCTATTGGCTGCCCTAAGATTGAAGGAACTTTTTCTTTGAATAAGTCCATATTTAGACCATCCCAGCGGACCGTCTAAAGTGGATGTCTATCTACTATTCATCCACTATTTCAACCACATCTCTCTGTTTACAGCAGTGCTACAGTATCGTTTTGTACTATACACGTTCTTTTACACGGTCCACTGGAGATAGTCTTACTCCTTAACCTTTTGGTATAATTCTATTCGTCAACTCCAAAACCGACATCTAGTCTTGGCAAAACAAAAGTTAATGTTGATGTGCCAGTAGTATTGTTAATTTAGATGATAAAAAAATATAAATAAGAGTAAAAGAATACTCCACCCCTTTTTAAAAAAATGTACATATAAATATATAATTTTGGATACAAAAAACCTCACAAAAAACTAGAGCGCATGAATTAATTCTAGTCCCATCATTCCATCAAATAAAATATTAATATATTATTTGAATATTGTAGATCCTATTTAATTAGCTACAGTTATTTTTTGGACTTCTTATCTTCAAAAGTCAAAACTATCCAAAGGATATTTTCTAAAATTTTTGGAGGTGTTTAAATATTTTCCTCTTATTTAAAAATTAATTCTCACATCTAAATTTAAACCCGTAGCTATATCATCCCAAAACCATTTTGACCCCCTTGAATGGCCAAAACTAGATGGTACGGAAATTTAGGGTACTTAAAATACTTAGAGTTTGGGGTCAAAATTATGCAAACCGAAGAGTCACATTGTAACTTAGACCTTACCGTTAAGTTTATATATGATCCTGAAGCTAATAGACCTGCTACATCTCCCGATACACAAGAATATTCACCAAGCCCATGTTGCTCTGGTTTTAAGTTTTTTATTGTAATCAATCATGTGGTTCATCAAGACGAGCTCTCACAACACATAATCTTAGAAGACATATATGTTAAAAGTTGGTAAACAAATTTCATAACGGTAGAAATTGGAGCTTTAGAATATATATGTGTGTGTGTGTGTGTGTGTGTGTGTTGGATGCAGATTTGGTTGTTTTAGTTTATCTTTACTAATACCAGACGTGGCTAGTTTAGGTATAAATTTAAGATTTTATTATTGTGTGTGATATGACAAATGTAATGGTGGATGATTTTGGTATAAATTCATGGGAATATTTTAGATTATCTGTCATAATACCAAAAGATGGATAAATTAACTAATATTTACGAGGCTATTTTATATTATCTTTTGTAATGATAGACACAATCAACTTAGACAAAGATTTATAGTGATATTTTATTTATGATATTTCAACTTACTGAATTTATGGCATGATTTGCTACGATTTACTTTTATCATGTCTTATAAGAATTAATGTGGGTGGTCTTAAAGAAGTTTCTAATTGCTAATAGTAAAATTGTATCCAACCTAGACTGATACCAAATAAATCAGAGGCCAGTGGAGCCTACATAATCGGCAGGTTTCAATTTTACTATTAGCAGTTGAAGACTTCTTTTATAGCTTCTATATTATTTCTCACGAGGCGCGTGCTAAAAAAATAAACACTATAAAATGTTACTATAATAATCAATTCAATGGACTAAAAGCTTAATAGATAATAAATATTTTATGAATAATTAACTTCCAATATTGTTATAAATATAATATAAAATAACACATTAATCTACTACTAAATTATCCACCTTTGCAATTGGATATAATATACAAATAAACATTAGTTTTTGTTTATGTGGACTACCCACCGTACCCAGACATATCAAAAAATCATTTACTTCTCTCAACCAAATCTTGCTGATGAAATCTTTATGCCGCCTCATACACCATTTTGCTTATTGTTCACCTTCGCTCCATGGACCACATCATAAGTAAACTATATTTTTGTGAACCCTCTAGCGATATTATTTTTTCTTTTTGCACGGGTATTCAATATACTCCCAGATCTGTATTTAGAATCAAACACTCATGACATATTAAGGTACATCAAAAAAACTTGATTCTGAATTCAGATCTGAAAGTATATTGAATACCCATGCGAAAAATAAAAAGAAATATTGCTAAAATATTCACAAAATATAATTTAGGGCTATAATTTGTCTATGTTGTGGTCATGGAGCGGAGGCAAGCAGTAAGCATAACACGTAGTGGGCGGAATAAAGGTTTCCTCATCAAGATTTGGCTGGAGAAGGTAACTGATTTGTTGAGGTGGGTAGTCTAGATAAAAAAACTGGGACTTATTTTATAGTATATTCTAATTGCCGAGGTGAATAATTTAGTAGTAGATTTAATGTATTCTATCATGTTATATTTATAAGGACATGGGCAGGTAATTGTTCGTAAAACACAATATATCTATTCACTATTAAGTTTTTAGTCCATTGAATCGATGATTATAATAAGAAGTTAGAATTATTCACTAAAAATTGATGGTTTTGGAGTTGAGGATTAAAATTAGACAAACCAAAGAGTTGAGAAGCAAATATGGACTTATTTCCCCCCAAAAAAAAAGTTCTCCAATCTTAGCGTAGCCAATACCTCAACAGAACATTTTTCTTGTTTATACATATGTTTTGGAAGCTGGATCTACATTTCTTGAAGAAATTAAAGAATCAGACTATGCTGCTCTCCTTGCTGCAGACAATAGCGTGTACAAGATCTAAACCAACATCGCCTTCACTACAAAAGTTTATGTTGGATCAGCATTGTCAGAGTTCGTTTCAAAACGTTGTCGTCGTTGTCATCGTCAACCAGACAGAGGCAATTTTCATCGTTATGTAGTTAAGTAATGGGAGAAATCGTCGTGCTGAGCCGCTGGGCCAAGAATTTGGGCGGCCTCGACCACGATCGATACGGCAGGTTGGCAATCCTCAAGCCACGAGGCACGCCGACCTTCTGCAGCCATGCCAGTCGGCGCTTCTCCACCTCCTTCTCTTCGTCTCTCAGTGCTCTCACAACACCTGCCAAGTGAAAGAACAAACAAACATGAGCACATCGGAGCATACCCAGCATCACACCATTTTAGTAGATAGCTGGACCAGGAGCAAGCAAGCTAGTGCTTACAGGGGCAGGGCTCGTAGGAGAAATCTTGGTAGTAGGCGCAGCGCCGTCGCCCTGTCGCTGCATAGGGTGGTGTGAGGACGTCGAGGAACGCGCAGTGGTCGTTCTCCCCGGCCACGAACCTGTGCATGTTCCCGCCGGAGTTTGGGAAGAGCACCCAGGTGCCGGATGCCGGCGTGGCGTCGCGGTCCAGCACCTTCTCCGCAAGCATCCTGGAGTCTCCTCGGCTGGTGAAGGCGCCGGGACGGACCCAGTCGTAGGCCTCGACGTGTGCTGACCCGATGAGCAGTTTACTGAACACTGTCATGCCTGGGTGGTCGTGGAGCGGCATGACGGTTCCCCATGGCAGGAAGAAGACCGCGATCTGCACGTTGATCAGAGGCAAAACACACGCACATCATCCTTGTCAGGTTCTCGTGGTGTTAGTGATGGCATACACTTGATCGATGGATATAGACATACAACATACTACTGTAGTTAATTACCGTAAAATTGTTGCATTCATAAAGTTTTTTGCATGTGATGATTGGAGGGTTCTGTCGACCTGCAGTGTTCATCTTGTTGAAGAAGCGGACCTCCTGCATAAGCCCGACATCGTGTGGTCCAATCCTGTCTGAAAACACCATCATCTATATATCAGCACTGAATTTAAAATGCTGGCTTACAGACCTTACAATCTTAAAGTTCAAACACAAAAGCAAACGCTCGTTAAATTCAGCCCCGGCCAGGAAACGAAGTCACCAATTGTTCGTACCCATTATTCTGCTGATGATGGAGACGACGGTGGCCGTCGGCGGTGTGCCGGAGCCATTGAACAGAGCGCGACACGCAATCTGGAGCTGCTGCAGCGGCGCCAGGGTGACCGGCGTCGCGGAAAGGCGGCGCTCGACCAGCTGCATCCTGTCGCCGCCGCTCTCGCTCTCGCTCTCGACGCCGCTGCCGTAGCTCTCGGGATCCGCGTCTGGCTTCCGTTTCCTTGCAGACAGCGCCACCCATTGCCTCTTCCCCGGCGCCGTCCCCACGGCCTCGTTCCCCGTCTCACCCTCCGTCCTCCTCTCTGCATTGATGGTCACCTTCCCATGTGTGCTCCCTCCCTCCATCGTCGCCGATCTTGGTAGAGCAGCAGCCACAGCCCGCACTCGAAGCACCGCTCCTGCAACCAAAATAAATGAGTGCCAACGAATATCACCTTGTGAGGTCACGCCAGAGAGATGGCCCTGACTGACCTCGGAGAGAGAACCAACGAACTGACAGTGTGCAAGTGCAAGGTAGAAGACGCTAACAAAACACAGGCAGCGATGGGTGAGGAGCAGGGGTGGCAGGCACCGGGCATTTATACACGCGATGGAACCAGAGATCAGCGAAAAACCGCCGTTCGCCCTCGTTTCCAACCAGTGGATCGATTGGGCGAAAACCGGCAGCAGCGCGCCCTCATGTATGTTGGCGAAAAGCTCGCACGCGCCCCGCGCAGTCCTTCGATCCACCGCGCGGCTTGCCATGGCAATCGTCTTCGTCTACGGCTGGCAAGAAACCCATCCCGTTTCCATTCCAGCTGCATGCTATATCTTTTGGCTGCCGAAATCTTTTGTTGTCACGTACAACTGTCCATGGACGTAGAGGATGTATATCCACTGGCTGCTGCCAGATTTGGCAGTAGCTACTACAGGATGCGTGCAGGGCGTGCATGCGGACGTGCAGTGTGAGGGACTGAGGGTGAGACGCTTGATGGTGCGGGCCAGGAAAGGATGTGGGGTTGCACCGGTGCATGCCGCCCTGTGTGCTGGTACACGTGCATCTTGTTCGTGTGACGTGGCTGGAGACGATTGTTTGTACGTCATCTCAGGGTGAGCCGGCAAGATGAACACTCTTTGATGTTTTGGGTAGATGCGATGATGACGATAATAAGATGAACAAAAAAAAAATCTTTCTCATCAATGAACGATGTGAGGGTGTCACCCGAAATCCAATGGCCGACGCGCTTGCATCTCACGGCTCACATGCATCCTGTCTCCACCCGCAGCCCTTAACCCTATCCCGCAGTATGCCCCTCCTCTCTCCCCCCTCGCGTCCTCGCAGCCGCCTCCACGCTGCCCCTCGTCACCTCCGCCTCCGCCTCCAACCCGCCGCCCGCCTGTCTCTGGCAGCTCCCGGCGCTAGATCCGCCGCCCTCGACCGTGGCCCGACGTGAACCATGTGGAAATGACGCCTCGCCACCTACGTCGCCCCCCGCCTCCAGCGCTGCCCGGCTGCTGCTGCGTCCTTGCCACCGCCGTCCACCGTGGCCACCACTAACTCGGCTTAGTCGAGGTAGCGAACGAGGAGAAGACACCCCCCGCCGCCCGCACCAGCCCAACCGCCCTCCTCCGCCACCGCGGCCGGCAGCGCCCACCCGCCTCATCGCCCCGTTTGCCTCGATCCGCCGCCACCGCTTGGCCGCCAGCCTCCCTGACCACCCCTCTAAGGCCTAAAACACTCGGTTGTTGTTGAGCTTTTCTCTTAAGCTATTGGTACGTAACATGAGAAAAAAAAGTCCACAGAGAAGGAAGATGGAGAACATAGTTGTTAGATCTACCAATAAAAAAAACACTCCTCACATGTTAAGATAAAATAAAAGGTCAATTCTAAATCCAGATCAAGGCGTCAATAGACCGCCGAATCAAAAAGTAAGAGTGTTGCTAAAAGATTCACAAAATATAATTTACCTTTGATGTGGTCCATGGAGCAAAGGTGAACAACAAGCATAACGATGCAGAGAGGTAGCGTAAAAATTGCCCTGGGAAGATTTGATTTAGGGAAGGTAGCCGATTTGTTGATATATCTCGGTAGTGTATCCGTTGCAAAGAGAGTAAAGAAGAACATGGTACTTGATGAGGCAGAAGAAAGGCACCGATCATGGATGAAACTAGCGGCATGGTTGAACCCAACAGCTGAGAGGAAGGTAAAGAAAAGAAAAAGGGGTGGCGGCGGTGTTATGGAGGCGGCGACGGTGTTTATGGACAGCGTTGGAATCTTGACGAAGCTACATAGGCGCAAGCGGTGGAGTGGAGGAGAGGGGCGTTGATGGATTGAACGAGGATAGGGGTTCATGGATTGAGAGTTGATTCCTCTCCTTATAGCCTATAGCCGGTACATATAGAAGTGAAGCGCCCGCTTTTATGAGGGATCACGAGAGGCATGTGGGATGGTGAATGATTTCCTCTCTTGCACACTCACGCCATCGCTAGTAGAATGTTGTCGCTAGCGAAAATGCTTATGGCAAGTTTAGAATGCTAGAGCATATGGATTTGATGTGGCTTGGAATTTGGTCACATCACATGTGGGTTTTTTTTTTCTTTTAAATGGTTTCAGTTTGTCATAGCGAAAATAATTCCTCTAATCCGTAGGTAGGCAAAACCTACAAAATATTTCTTGTTCATATAGACATTTAGATGCTGGTTGTACATTTTTGAAGTAATAATCATACTACTTTGCTGAAGATTATGGTCCTGATTTGCTTCTTTGCCTGCCCAGCAAGGATCACATCTAGGGATTAGGCCCCTTTTGGTCGGGATCTATATAACCATGCATGAGGTATATGTTTGGTTGCATGATTGTGTATAGTCTAGCTAAATGGATCCACTGTTTGGTTGGATGCGCCATGCCTTTTTGCTTGCTGCCACACTCACACGTGACCTCGCGCTTGCACCGTGTCAGCCAGGCTCTAGGGAAATGGGGAAAAATCGCTTTCTATTAGCCAGGCTCAGACCTGCCTCGTGCACCGCGAGGTCTAGACGCACTGCCTCATTCAAGTAAGCAACCAGGCATATGTTGCATCCGTGGGGAGCGGGGATGGTTGAGCTGCATACACAGAGCAATCAAACCATATGTCGTGCAAGTGCAATATCTAGACCAACATCGCCTTCCCCAATGCAAAGCCCACAAAAGGTAATTACACTATTCTTTCCTTTTTTTTTATGAAAAATCTTGACCTAAGAATGCGTGCTGCAGAATTTATAACATGATTGCCGTTGTCATCATCATGCCCGGCTTCCTACAAAAGCAATTTCTATTACCATTCGTTGACACTAGATAGTTAAATTATGGAAGAAATAAGTGAGAGGGCCTAGAAATTGAGTGGCGTCGGTACCGCAAGTTGAAAATCCTCAAGCCTCTTCTATCCACAATTGCCAATGGCCTTCAACTCTTCCTCCCTCCACCTCTTCCCGCCCACACCACACACAGCTCACTGGTTGGCGGTGTCCATGACTCATTCCGACACCGGTTATGCGTCAGTTGCGCTCGTTCCATCCAGCACCACCGTACATGTGCACCGCGCTCTTGGAACCTAAGGAGAAATCGATCGTGAGAGAAAGAATTGCATTGAGGAAATAACTGAACGGCCGGGATGGGCCCCTGGAGGAGGGCATTGCACTACCAGCTCTGTATCGTTGGATGGCCATGTCCACGTCACGATGAGCTCACGTTTCAAGCTGGTGCCATTCGGTGGATTGGTCCCGGGCTGCTGCAGCTCGCGTCGCATGATATCACATGCGTTTGGTCACACCGTCGGTCCAAAGTCAGATGCAAGGAAGGCAACAAACGGATGGATGCCGTTTTCCAGCTGCATGCTTTTGGCTGGTTTATTCTTTCTGCTGTGATAACTGATCTACTGGCTGGTACGGCAGGTTGGCATTGGCATCACAAGCAAGAAGATAGAGCGACTAGGACAAAGAATGTTGGTCGTACTCGTACATGCAGCATGCTGTTGCAGTGCGACTTTGGGTTTGTGGCTTTGTGCGAGTATGGCGCGAGGCAGCAAAGGATGGGGGTGGGTTGTGGGCTCTGCGCCCGGCAGTCAGTTTGGTCCTATGTGCACTGGACCATAAAAAAATTGTCCAGTGATTTTGATTTGTGGCTATGAAAGTGTCATGCTTGTTGATAATTGTTAAGCTATTTTTTTAGATAATCGAAACAAATTGCCCGGCTGCATCCCTTGGTGGGAATCAAACCAAAATTATTATAGATACAAATCCACAAAACACAACCATAAACATGCACCATTACATCAAAAGGGAAACGTGAACCTAGCTACGAAAGCCCAATCATGGAAATAAACACTTGCATTGCCACCGTCTCCAAATGGTAACAAGGTGATGAACAAAAAATGGTAGGTAACATGAAAAAATGTTAAGAAAAAAGATGAACAACAGAGTAGTGATCTAGCATTAATAAGAAAAATAAAACATTGATGACATATTAAGGTAAATAAAAAAACTTTATTCCGAATCCAAGTCTCAGCATATATTGAATACACATGCAAAAAACAAAATCAGTATCACTAAAGGATTCACAAAATTAAAATTTACTATGATGGGTCCATGATGCGCAGGAAAGCAATAAGAACAATAGTGTAGGGGTGGCATAAAGATTTCCTCAAGATTTGGCTGGCGGTAAATGATTTGTTGATATATCTTGGTAGTGTATAATCCGTAGCGGTGTGTAGTCTACATAAAAATTTAGCTTTTATTTTATATTACATTTCAATTGGAGAGGTGTATAATTAGTAGTAGATTAATGTGTTATTTTATTATATTTAAACAATATAGGGCGGTAATTATTCGTCAAATATAATGTATTTATTTAAGGGTTTGGTCCGTTGAATTAATTATTATAATAAAAAATTATGGTGTCTATTAATTTTTTAGCGTGTTTAAACTGAGAATTAATATAAAAATTATAAAAGAAGTCTTCAGGGTCGATTATGTAAGCTCAGCTGGCTCATCTGGACTATGGTTTATTTGGTATCGATTGATATAATTTTACTATTACTAATTATAAACTTTTTTAAGATCATCCATGTTAATCTTCATAAGACATGATAGAAGAAAATAAATCATAGCAGATCGTGCCATAAATTCAGTAGGTTGAAATATCATAAATAAAATATACCTTCAAATCCATGCCTAAACTAATGATGTCCATTATTACAAAAGATAATATAAAATAGCCCTCGCAAATTTGTAGTTAAATTATCCACCTTTTGGTATAATGACAAATAATCTAAAATATCCCCTGAATTTATATCTAAATCATACACCTTACATTTGTGATATCACACACAAAAAATCGTAAATTTATATCTACTAGCCACCTTTGACAGTAGTATAGATTTTTCTTTTTCGGATTACACGCTGCAAACACAGAAGCTCACAAATATGCGCGTACAAACACGCCTGAGCACCTCAGATAGACTGATCCGACATATCTTGAGATTTTCTTTTTGAAAGGATATATTTTGAGATTGACGAAGACACCACTAACGTATCACTATCAACAAAAAGTTGATTCTTAGATTAAATTTAGATAACTGCGAGCACCTGTGGTAATTATACATGTTTCTAAAGTATCAATTTTTATCGGTAGCTAGAAGATAGGGCGACTAGGAAAAAGAACGTGTGGCATGCAGCATGCTGCTGCAGTGCGACTGTCCGTCTGTGCGATGAGTATGGCGCGACGCAGGATGCTGGGTATGTGGTCAGTTTTTTGAGTATGTGGTCAGTTTTGTCCTGTGCGTGCTGGGTATGTGGTCAGTTTTGTCCTGTGCGTGCTGGACTGTAAAAAATATGCCCAGTAAGGCAGTAATTTTGATTTGGGTGTGAGAGTGCCATGCTTGATAATCGCTTCAAGCTATTGGGCGGTAAAAAATTTGTTCATTGATTTTGATTTTGATTTGTCTGGTAAAAAATGGTAGGTAGCATGAAGAAAAAAGGTGTACACGGAAAAAAAAAAGTAGACAATAAAGTAGAGATCTAGCATTAATGAAAAAACAAACTCAAAAAACTTTTTATTAATAAAAAACATTTTATTAATGCTAGATCACTACTGTGTTGTCTATCTTTTTCTGTGAACATTTTTTTCTTCATGCCACCTAAATTTTTTTCAGGTTACCTGCTAATAGTTTAAGCAATTATCAAACATGACACTCTCACATCCAAATCAAAATCACTAGACAATTCTTTTTGAACGAGATTCACTAAACATTTTTTGTACGGTCTAGCACACACAGAACAGACCGCTGGTGCAACCTAGCATATCCTCTGCTGCCTCGCGCCATCCTCGCATAGACGCACTGCAACACACACTGCACGCATGTACGAGTATGACCAACGTTCTTCTTCCTTGTATCTTGTAGCTACTGATGCCAGCCTGCCGTGACGGCGAGTATATCAGTATCGCAGCAGCAGCCAAAAGATACGACTGTCGACTGGCATGCAGCTGGAAAACGGCATCGATAGGTTTCTTACCTTCCTTTTCCAGTTTTTCCTTGCGTCTTACTTTGGATGGTGTGTGATCAAACGTGAGCTGAATGCGCGATGATGCGAGCTGCAGCGGCCGGGACCAATAACGCACGGCCGGTGTTGGCACCTGCATGAAACGTGAGCTCATCGTGACTTGGGCATGCCCTCCCCCATGCGATGCGCCCCATCCCGGGCAGCCGGGCTAGCTCCGGCTGTCATGAGTGCCGCGCCCCGGGCTGAACCACCTGGTGAGAGAGATACAGAGCTCTCTGCAAAACCTACTGAGGGATTCAGGCGCATTCGGGTCTGTATTGTTGGATTTCGTTTCTCGATAACACGGCTCTTTCTTACTGCAGAAGTGCAGATATACATATACGGCGCACGAGATCAGAACTAGCATCGCCTTCGACCAATGCGCAGAAGCCTGTATGTTAGCACACTGTTCGTTCGTTGATGTAAGAATAAGATCTTTGAACTAAGAATGTGTACGTACAAAAGTCTGTGTGTTGTAATCAGTATTGATAGAGTTTACTACTCCATTTGTCCCAAATTCAAAGGGATCTAGCCGTCTAGCCCTAATTTTTTTTCCATCCATACATGCATACATGAAACATTACATTATAATCCATTTAAGCCTGGAACTTCTTACAATTTGAAACAACAGAAGTATTTTATAACGTTGCTGTCGTTGTCGTCGTCAACCAGGCACACACGATTTTTAACATCATCTATCGGCATAAGAGAGTTATAAATTATGAGTCTGTCTATTCATCAACCAGGTGTTGGAATGCTTTTCCATACTTAAATTTTTAGCCATTGAATCTTAGATGGATGGCGAGGATTATAAATCTTACATGGATGGCCAGGATTACACTGTAACTACAGTGTTCATACACTGTAATTACAGTGTAACCCCTACCCCTACCCCACCCCCGCCAGATCCAGCGCCCGCCGCCGGGCCCTCGGCTCCCCGTCGCCTGCCTCCTCCGCGGCTCCGCCTCCCTCTGCCGGCGCGTGCCTCCCCCGCCTTCGCCGCGCCGGCGCGCGCGGCCTGCCGTCGCCGCGCTTCCTCGCCTCCTCCCGGCCGCCTTCGCCCTTCCCGCCGGCCGCGTCTCCCTTCCGCCCGCCGTCGCCCTCCCCCGCCGGCAGCGCCTCCCGCCGGGGGAGAGAGGAGACGGCCGCGCGGGGCGCGCCGCCGGGAAAGGAGGTGGTGGAGCGTGGGCCCGCATCGCCGGGGGAGGAGGAGGCGGCGGGGCTGTGCCGTCGGGGGAGGAGAAGGGCGCACCGCCGGAGAGGAGAGGGCCGGCGAGGCGTGTAACGGATGCGCTCCAACCGGGTAACTTTTAGCTTTTCTGTAAATTATGGGCCGAGGAATCAATGCTCCGAGCTGCCGGTCCTAGAAGTTGGGGTGCCTCGGTACCGCAGGTTAACAATCCTCAAACCGCTAGGCATGCTGACCTTCTGCAGCCATGCCAGACGCCGTTTGTGCACCTCCTTGCCTTCGTCTCCCAAAGCCCTAACAACACCTGTCATAGTGCAAGAACGAACGGATATGATCTGCTCACGGCATACTATACCCATGACCCATCGCATCAGTTCAGCAGCAAGTTCCTGACACGCGTGCATGGTCAGATCAGGGGATTGAGCAATTGCTTAGGCTATGGTCACCAGAGGGTGCATTTGTACCGTATACAGTGCGCAAACATTATTTTTTCACTCTGTGTACAGTGCACAAACAGTGTTTTTCGCACCGATTTTCATTCACCGGTAGTAGGCAACTGCGCCGGCGGCGCCGCTCCGACGGTGCGTATGGCGGTGTGAGGACGTCGAGGAACGCGCAGTGCTCATCAGAGGCAAGTTTAACACACACATGCACTGCATTGTCGTACGTGTCAGGGATCATCATCTCTTGTACGAACTGTAGATCGATCAGCTCATGAGTACTCTGCACGGGTTGTTATTACATATTTACCGTAAATTTGCTGCTGGCGTAGATAGGTTTGCATGTGATGATTGGAGGGTTCTGACGCCCAGCAGTGTTCATCTTGCTGAAGAATCGGACTTCGTCCCCAAGCCTGACGTCGTCCGGTCCAATCGCGTCTGAAAACATGCATAAGCATCAGCATCAGCAACTTTCCAAACATGAATGTCGTGTACACTGTACACGCACATACTCACCCATTATGCCGCGGATGAAGGAGACGGCGGCGGGCATCGGTGGCATGCTTGAGCCATCGAACACGGCCCGGCACGCGTTCAGGAGCCCCTGGAGAGGCGGCGGCGTCGGGGGCACGGGCGCCGCAGGATGCACGGCCGCCATGGGCAGCCGCTCCACCATGTGCGGACTGTCACTCCTGCTCTCGCCTTCTTCGGCGTCCCGTTTCTTCTTCCAGCCCGATAGCCGAGCCGCCGCAGGCATTGTTTGCCTCTCCGGGTCCCCCACGGCCACGCTCAGCTCCGCCTCTCTCCGCCGCTTCGCCGTGCCGGTGTCCGCCGCCGCCGCCTCCCTGCGAAGGCTCACAGGGTCGGACACCGCCGGTGTGCCAGCTGCGCTCGTTTCCTCCATCGCCGTCGCCGACGACCTCCACACAGCGCTGCACCTGCACTCCGAGCACCGCTCCTGCATGCAACCCAAGAAGGACTCAAATTTCGCCGAGGAAAACGACTCCCTGCTAATGACCACACGCACCGATGATGATCTCGCCTGACCTCTCTCAGAAAGGACCGTACTACTCTCGGCAGCAGTAGCGCAAGCAAGAAGAGATCTGAGCAGAGCCCAGTTCAGATTTATACACGCGAGCCCGGAGCCCCCTCGACAAAACAGGGGATGGACCCACGGGCCATGCGGGAGGGCACTACCGGCGATCGGTGGGCGACATTGTCACCTTACTGGTGAGTGGTGAGTGGTGACACCCCCCGGCGGATTGCTTGGACGGACGCAGCCGTCCTGACCGCCGTATAGCTAGAATGTATCTCCCGTTTGGTCCCACAGGCCACAGTCCAATCCTCTGTCATCTCCCCTCTGGCCTGGCGCGTCGTCGGCGAGCACGGCAAGAAACTGATGCCGTTTCAGCTGCATGCTATCTTTGGGGTTTGGGCTGCTGGTGTATCCTCTGGGTAGCTAGACGGCAAGGCAGACAGGCAGTAGCTAGAAGATAGAGTGGCGAGGAAGAAGAACGTGGGCGTGGATGCGCGCGGCGTGCTGTTGCGGTGCGGCGGTGTGCCTTGCGAGCATGGCGTGAGGCAGGCCGGCTGCAGAGGATGTGCGATGGGCCGTGCCTGCAGCACAGCGGCCCGTTCTGTGTGCTGGACTGCTAGCTGGCAGCCGGTTAAAAAAAAAAAAAAAAAACTGGCAGCCTGTTTACTGCGCGTGCATCTTGTGACTCTGCTGAGATATTGCCTGTACGATAAATACGCTTGAAGGATAAACATTGTTCTGTGATTTGGATGTGATGTGAGGGTGCCAGGCAAAGCATGAATCATTGCTTAAACTATTGGAGGAAGCTATTGGTAGGTAAGATGAACGAAAGAATTGTTCACGGAAAAGAGAGATGGAAATCATGATACCAAACTAGCATTAAATAAAAATAAAACGGGCGTGGTATTAAGATGAATTGAAAAGAAAATCGCATGGGGAGAGTAAGACCACCCCTCGATAATAACGAGGTAAAATTGAAAAATCGAATAATTGTGTCAAAACAAAAAAAAATTTGAACGGCCATGGAAGAAATATGGGTATTACTAAAATTTTCGCAAAATATAAATTACCTGTGATGCAGCCCGCACCAGGACCGGAAATAAGCATGACGGTTCATGGCGGCGGCAAGAAGATGCTCCCCGCGAGATTTGGTCGAGGGAGGAAGTTGGATTGTTGATATAGATCGGTGGTGTATCCGTAGCAAATGGAGTAAAAGGGGTGTTCATGGTTGCCGATAAGGAAGGAGGGGAGAACCTATGATGGATGAAACTAGCGGCGAGGTTAAGCCCGACAACTAAGAGATAGGTAGCATGAAGAAAGAGCGGCGGTGGTGCCTCGAGGCCGCCGTCGACGACGGCGGTCATGGATGGGGATGAACCCTTGAATCTACATGGGCGAAAGCGGTGGAATGGAGGAGAGGGGGCCTGTTTGTGTGAACTAGTACTGAGATCCACGGGGGTGGAGAGTTGAGAGCATTCGTCTGCTATTAGCCTGTATATATAGAAGAACCTTGGTCCAAGGTCACAAGAGGCGTGTGAGATGATAAGGGTGTGATTGGTAGTCTTGCCGATGCAGCCTAACCGCGTGAGCCAGCACCGCCGAAGCTTGGCTCCAAAGAAACAAAAACGGAACTCGTGGCTTAACCGCGTGAGCCAGCACTGCCAAAGCCTGGCTCCAGATAAACAAAAACAGAACTCTTTAAGGCGGGCTTGGTTGGCGGCTTGACTATACATCTCATGGTGCGATCGAGCGCATGCGAGCAGGAAACCAAACAAACTGACTCATCTGGCCACATGCTTACACGGCATGCATCTCACGGGCCGGACCAACCCATATGTAAAGGTACCAAACATGCCCTAAGTGATTTTCTTTGTTGCATACTTGCATCATCAAAGTAAAACGTTGTGGCCATGAAAAAAACTTATGGCAAGTTTGGCCTGAGTACACAAGCGCATAGATTTGTTGTAGCTAGCAATTTAGTTGTTTTGAGGAAAATATGCTTAGTGTTTAAAATTGTTAAAATAAGAGGCGCGTGAGATGATAAGGGCGTGATTGGTAGTCTTGCCGATTCAGCCTAATCGCGTGAGCTAGTACCGCCAAAGCCTGGCTCCAGAGAAACAAAAACGGAACTCGTGAAGGCTTAACCGCGTGAGCCAGCACCGCCGAAGCCTGGCTCTAGAGAAATGAAAACGGAACTCGTGAAAGCGGGCTTGGTTGACTGTACATCCCATGGTGCGATCGAGCGCATGCGAGTAGGCAACCAAACAAACTGACTCATCTGGCCAGATGCTTAGAAGACATGCATCTCAGGGGCCGGACCAATCGATATGTAAGGTACCAAACATGCCCATTGTTGCATACTTGCATGATCAAAGTAAAAACGTTGTGGCCAGGAAAAAAAAACTTATGGCAAGTTTGGCCTGAGTACACAAGCGCATATGGATTTGGTGTAGCTAGCAATTTAGTTGTTTTGAGAAAAATATGCTTAGTGTTTAAAAATGTTAAAATATCCAATACACGGTTGGCAAGCGAGCTGAGGTTGTTTGATGAGATGATACGATATAGAACTAATTAATTGGCATTATTACCACTCATAATTATTTAAGGTGCATCGTTCTATAGTTTGATCTGAAAATTTGGTCTACTGATTAAATGTGCTAAATAGATTTAATCTCAATCACACCTTCGGTCTCTGATCCATTAGTAGGCCGATCCTACCACGGGAATTTTGAAAATGTGCTTTAGTAACCCTGTGGAACTTTTGTTTACATTGTATCTCTTCGAACCATTTTAAGCACTAGTTATGAACAAAGTAAAAAGAAATAATCTAAAAATAATTTTTTTTATAAAAATATAATATCTCGATAAGCCCAGGACTCAACGGCTTTTATTTTGTCACCGCGCCATTATGGGCGGACACTCTTTAATTTGGGCCAGTGGCTTTGGGCTGTTTGGAAGCCCTAGGTAAAACTAGCAGTGGCCAACTGGAACTGGCCGTGGCCGGCGTTGGTGAGGCAACATGGCTCATGGCTCCGGCTTTCTGCTAGCACGATGGTATGCTTTTGCGAGTTGCCAGTTGCCACTGGAGCGGTGGTGTGAATCGGACACTCGTTACACCTGTACACAGCGGGCTCTAGCACCGTATCATGTCACCCCAAATCACTCTGCTTGCTACTAGTTGGCGCGCGTGCCGGCGTGGGTCGCGGCGCTCTATGGGGCCGGCGTATTCTCGGTTCCCCTTTGTGCGGACGCACATGAAGCGGTACACCTTGACCTTGGTCCGTGGCGGCATGGAGATGCACTACTGAGTACTGACCGGTGAGGCAGCGCGCGCGGCGCCAGCGCCACACCGGCTCGGCTCGGCGGTCCCGTGTGCAGGTAGAGCGCAGGAACGCAGACGCCACGCACGCACGCCACAGATGACAGATCGCGATGCCCGCACCGGGGGCGATCAAGCTAGCTCGGTGGTCCTGAGTCAGGAGTGGAAGCTAGCGGCACGTCGGAGCACACTGTACCTATCAAAGTGAAGACGGGGACGATGTTATCGAGCAAGGAAAACCCTTGTAGCTAGCTAGCTATCTACGACACTACCTATATATATATATCTGTATCCATCGGCACATGCGAACAACCGGCTGGCTTGAGCGGTGATCACGCAACGCTAACCGAGAAATTAAAGGGATCCTCACGGACAGTGACAGTGAGGCTTATCGCTCGTGCCGCTACCGCTACCTGCTACTCCTGCAAGAGGCGGTGTCTGGAGCACGCACGCTATCTGACCGGGACCGCGGCCGCAACCTCTTCTTGCTTGTCCTCGTGCCACGCGGGAGACCCGGAGTGTTTCTTGCCTGCGGGACTTGTTCACCGTCACGTCACGGGGCAGCCAAAACTACATGCTGTCTCCTCGATCGTGCATGGCCTCTTTTTTCTTGCGCCGTTTGTGGAGAACCCATAAACATCTACATATTTATTTGTGATTTTCTGTCCTGATTTAAATTTCCTCATTCAAGGTTTGGCATCAACTGTGGGTTTGATTTCAATTCAAAGCAACGACATACAAGTCATCGAATCATGCCGTCATACCAATTCTCAAAGAGTACCTGGCTGCCATTTTACTCTCGCTTGCATCTTTCTTTGAAGGAATCTCACACGGAAATCACCTTCAGACTCAGCAAGAAAAATAAATTACCAAATAAAATGCTGCGCGACGCCCAATCGAGCAGGGAGAGCCTGAACCTGGCGGCAACGCCTGGCGTAGTCACTGACCGGTGGGCCCCGGAGCGTTATCTACAAAGGCCACGCGCTCCGAAGCTTCACCGTGCGACCTGCTGGGCTGCCGCAATTCGCAATCGCAATCCCCCTCGCGCGGCCGCGCCACAGTGTGCGCACGTACGGCACGGGCCCTCCTCACCCCGGGCGGCGCGGCGGCGGCGCCCCTCAATGGCTGCCACTGCCACCTTCGCTGCCCACCCCCCGCTCCGGGGCACCGCACCCTCCCGGGCATCCGCCGCCACTGTAACCCGGTTCCGCAGCCGGCAGGAGCTGCGCGGGCTGGCGGCGGCGACAGGCGGGCGGGGACTTGCCGGGGTGCGGGCGGAGGCTTTCTCCGGCGGTGCAGGCGCGGGAAGGAAGGAGCTCATGGTGCCCCCTTACAATGTCCTCATCACCGGTTCCACAAAAGGCGAGCAAGAGCAAGTTCGGTGCTTGCGAGTTTTCGTTTTGCCCCCTTGGTTTCAAACAAATAAAGCGGTGACGGTATGATTGAACAACTAAACTAATCTTAATCAACACTTTCCTGTATTCTTTGTGCAGGTATAGGGTATGCGTTGGCAAGGAAGTTTTTGGAGGCTGGCGATAATGTCATAATCTGCTCGAGAACAGGTACTATAAGGGACTTCGTAGATATTATTATGCACTGAAACTGTACTTCACTTTGTCTAGCATTCATAATAGGTTCCAAATTGATCTGCATAGCTTCCAACCTCACTGTTTCTTATTTAACTCTTCTCCATTTTGATGTCATAATGATCTACCATTACTTCACGTGTGATCCATCTATTGCCATTTGGCTCTTCCCACACTGTGCTCTCTCTCTCTCTCTCTCTCTCTCTCTCTCTCTAAAAAAAAAGAGTAGGGTCCAGCTCATCCAGATCTGATCTCTCAAAGAAGTGGCTAATGAACGGTTTTAGAACCTTCTAAAAAAGAGGATGAAAGAGACAGCATACAATAAATTGCAATTGATACCAGTTTAGTCTTTCTGACATGCAGTCTATTCTCTACAGCTAAAAAGGTGGAGTCTGTGGTTGATGACTTGAAGAAGGAATATGGAGAGCAACATGTGTGGGTACCTACTGCCTAGATACTTGGTTCTTATCTTCTTGTTGAATTGTATATCCATGAAGGCATCAACTGTGTTTGCTGCTAACATATATCACAAAGATGTATGTTTTGCTTCTTACTGTTGAATTGTTGATATTTTATTGTCACAGGGAACTGCCTGTGATGTTAGAGATGGAAAGGATGTAAAGGCACTTGTGGAGTATGCATGTGACAAATTTAAGCATATTGATATATGGGTACACATCCCCCCCCCCCCAACACACACACACACAAATGACACAAAATATGCTTGTGCATTTATCTTCACAGTTGTTCTTTCTGATGTACAAACATGACAACACATGCAACGAAACAACACTACCAATACTTACTGCATAATCTACGCCATATTTGAAATATTTCATAATCAGGTGCATGAGATATGAAGCATCTTTTTTATGGCATTCTTCTGTCCTATGTACATCTTTCACTTTTCCTCCTTGATTATTTGATATCGTTTTTAGAAAAATTGAAAAGAACTCTGTTTTTTCTTGTTGAACCAGTTTGGGTTAAATCTGAATGTCAGTGGAAATATGGTCTTTCTCTTGATTTTTTATTCATGTTGCAGATCAACAATGCTGGATCAAATGCATATACATACAAGCCGCTAGTGGAGACTTCTGACGAAGCTCTCATGTAAATTTCGTCCTATTCAAGGAAGCTTGGCAAGTCCATCTTTATTCATTTGTGGTGCTAACTTCAAATTATTAATTAGCCCTTTTATCTGATTTACTAGGGAAATCATCACCACCAACACCCTTGGATTGATGATATGTTGTCGCGAGGTATTAACGACACTCGGTATTGTCTTAGGTCCAGTATGATGACTATGGATAATTATTTATCAAATATAATATGTTTGCCATCTTAGGCAATAAATATGATGCGGAACCAACCTCGAGGTGGTCACATATTTAACCTTGATGGTGCTGGTTCTGATGGAAGGCCAACTCCAAGGTGTGTGTTTCCATTCGTGCAGTGTAATGATAAAGGGACGAGGATTATGTTACTACATGATTTTATCTTCCTTTGAATTATCACATATTATGATGCTGTGGGGTTTTATACATGGCATGAAATGCTCTTGATTTTTGGTGTTGGTAAGAGTCACTATTGAGTATTGACCTTGACAGATGTATGACGGGATCAGTAGTCTGGATAAGCCGTAAGTGAATTAGTTGTGAACAAAGGCAAATATCAATTAAGGATAAACTAATTTGACTTTTGATTCCTAATTTGTCCTTGAAACACTACTGTAGAACTCTAGGTTTTCATCTCAGACATATGCCCTGAAATTGACTGATAATCACCAGGTTTGCTGCATATGGTGCAACAAAACGAAGTGTTGTGCATCTTACAAAGTCACTACAGGTAAGGACAAACCTGTATGAGGAACAACCTCGAATGCTTAGTTTTTACTTAAAATTCCTAGTGAAGTATTAGGTCATGATGAACCATTTACTTTATTCTAGCCTCATAGAACTGATGACTACCTTGAGACATGAAGACTATACAGTACATTGCAAATCCGATAACAATATTTACAGTGCCCAAAATCTGAGATTTATCAAAATAAGCAATTGATACAAACTAGTAGCTGGAACATCATAGAAGGTGTTTCTTATTATATTTCTTAAATGAGTGAAGTTTTCTGGAGCATTCATTGCTCTGATTAGAGTGGCTTTTCTTTTCTCTCCCTCCCCACTATTTTGCCATTTTGACAGCAATAGCTAGTTGTAGTTACACAAATAACTGTCTTCCAGCTTCATCAGAAGTTGCAGGAGAAAATAATTTGATTTAAATTACAGGCTGAGTTGCAGATGAACGAAGTGAATAATGTGATGGTGCACAACTTATCGGTACGCAACCACAGAATTTCTTCTGATACCATAAATATTCTAGACATTTAAATTAGTCTGAATTGAAGTAGTTTGACTAGTTACTTTCCATAGGCTTTGGGCCATGCTTAAATGCATAGCTGGCGGGTTGCATTCTGCTTCAATAACCTATAAATAACGCTCAAGGGGCAATCATACAAATTATTTGTATATCCTGTGCAGCCTGGCATGGTCACAACGGATCTTCTTATGTCTGGTGCGACTACAAAACAAGTAAGGATCAGCCCTTAGCTAATAAGAGAATTCAGGACAACTAATTATTAATTTTACTGATGCCAGGCCAAATTTTTCATCAATATATTAGCCGAGCCTCCTGATGTGGTAAGAGTTTTATCATTATCTTGTATTTCCAGCATATTGATATTTGATAACTCTTATTGTACTTTCCATGTGGCCAAAGCAGCAATCACCCATTAATTGATGTATGTCTGTGTCTGTTTTATTGTGCGGATATGCAACTGTCTTACTTGAAAATGACTTACCTGTAGACTGAGACAATTCATCGTTGAATGGATAAATTAGACTGTTATCTTTTCTTGCATTACAAAAGTTCAAACATTCTAGTGATGGCGAGTTGAGTCATGCACATCTTTTACATTTGCTGACCTCAGAAATAGTATGCATGTGTATTTTAGCCATCCAGTAGTTTCAACATGAGGATTGGGGATGCAAAATTTACTATTGTCATACACAATAGTAGTTATCTTTATCACATGAAAATGGTTTTAGTAGATCCCTCATCAAAAGTATTCCTATGTCACTATAGTTATTGTTTTTTTATATTATATACTCATGAAAAATAATAGTCAGAAGCGACTTCTGGAGACTGTATTAACCTTCTAAAGAATTAATAAAACCAGAGGGAGTAACACGTCAAATTTAGCTTTTAACAGTTCAGTTCAGTCGAAGCACCTGACAAGGTTTCATGGACCATAACATGCATGGTAGTTTCACTAGATTTCTCGAACAGTTCAATAAGACCTACCAGATTCTTTATTTAATTTAAGCTTTTGATTCATAGAAGACTGTATGGAATAGAAATACTTATTCTTGCATCACTATTATGACAGGTTGCGGACTACCTTGTTCCAAACATCAGAGCAATCCCTACCAACCAATCCATGAAGCCAACCTACATTCGCTTCCTCACAGGCTTGAAAGCCTACTCAAGAATTTTTTCTGTAAGAACTCTCTCCATCCCGGGTGCCGTCTTCAGTTATTCGTTGACATCTTCAACAACTCCCATTCTTAATACACCCTCTATGATTTCACCTGCAGAGACTTGCTTTTGGTGCTCGAAGGAACAAGTATGTTACTGAGGAATAGCTGTCTCTGCTGCCAACTTCCAAACTGAAGAGACTAGGAAGTAGGAACAAATTTTTTCATGATCTAGTTTGAGTTATTTATCCTCGAAAGATCGAATGTATCTCGAGAGAAAACAGTCTTGTATACAGTAGTAGCAATTTGATAGAGCTACTGTATATAATTTATCACCCTTGTGTACTCTGTGGCTGTACAAGTTTCCAAACATACTTGAAACACGAGATTGGTAAAAGTTGCATTTATGCTTGTTCAAGAGCCGATCATGAAAGATGTATTCACCTATATGTAAGATTGAGCACACTATACCTGGTTTATTACCAGAAGCTGTAGTCCTTTACCTACTTGTCCCCCTTGCAAGTGGACGCAATGTCAAAATTTAAAATTATGCACCTAACTGTTTTATTTATGTGTCATTTTTTGTTTCTGGAAATTATGCAGATGGATGTACAATGACAAGACAGGTCACTGCTACCTTGCTGCTAGGTGTTGGTGTGATATGACTTTTCTCACATCTCAAGTACACAACTTGCCTGATAAGTTGATCTCAGCATTAATCAAGGTACCTAATTATCATATGCAGTGCTATGTTTAGCTATCACATCCATTCATGATTTCAGGATATGATGCGCTTCCACTCATGAATTCGGTAAAGGCTGCATGTGCTATAGAAAGAGCAATTTATAACATGTCTGTGATTCTACGCTATAAAAGAGCGAGTTTTAGAAAAAAAATTTTATCCCAGTGTACCTCTGCAGGTTGAAAAGGGTGAAAAAATGTTGGAAAGGGTCTAAAACTTTTATTTTTTTATCTCATTTTGTATCCATACTCACCGGCTACTTTTATCTTAGAATTAACAAGAAAGGAAAGACGCCATTTAAGTAGGTCTCCTTTCTTTTAATTCTTTCTTTCATTTTTTCTCATTTCTATTGTCCGGCTGGTCATCACATGATACGTGTGTTGCACATATATCTATTCTTGTTTTCTTATCATTGTGAGAGACCTTGTACTTCGCTGCCTACCTTTCCTCCTAAACATCCACTGTGATGACAGATAACACTGTGTACTGACTACTGAGTGTAGCTCCCTAGTCTCTTGCAGGAAGATCTTGGCAGCTTCAGCTCTGGACCAGGACACTGATATGCTTTCTAGACCAGGACACCACACCTCACTCTCTGGAAGGGCTCTTGGCAGCTTCAGCTCCCTGCTATAGTGCTGTGAGGAGCCAGAGCCAGAGAAGCCTAAAAAAAGCCGGCTTCACTGGCTCCACGTTCATTGGTGAAGAGAGATAGAGAGAAATAGCTCGTTTGAACAGTGCAGCGAACAAGCAGAGGGAGCCGGAGCTGTTGAGAGCCTTGCAAAAGGGTACACCCTCAATTTCTTTTGCTTCCTAGAAGAGCAGACTGGGTCGAGTCCTTTTGGTTCCTCAAATACATATAGGTATTGATCACTAAAGGTTTTTTCCTCTTTCACAACGTTTTGCTTCTGCCTACTCTCCTAACATTTCTTCCTACTAGAAATCTCTGTGACCATATGGTCAAAGCTCACTTTTACGAAAATATACACAAATTGATGGGTTTTCTAATTACACAAGGCTAGCTGTTTGGTTTCCTTGATATTTACTGAAAATTTGTGAGATTGATTTGCAGAATAATGTCCAATGAAGAACCAGCACAAAACAATGGTGTTTCTGACATGTCAAGCATGCTGACTTCTCACATTATCTGGTTAATGCAACCAGCAAGGAGTTTCCTGCGTTGGTCTGATGATCTCCATACGATCTTTGTGAAAGCGGTGGCATATCAAGGAGGCCCCCATGGTTTGGCTTCTTGATTTTGATCATACATGGACGTGATGGTGGGGTGGGATGGGGGAATTCATTTTTCATCCCTTCAATCTTCCATTGCTCCATAAAGCTGATGCTGCGCGATGCGATTGTTGCAACTTGTAGAAGCTAAACCAGCAGCACTGCTGCAGACAATGGAGGATATGGGGGTCAGAGGCCTTACAATCAAAAACGTGAAGAGTCACCTCCAGGTACCTCTCCCTATTTCAAATAATTTATTAGATACTTTTATCATTTCCGTTCAACTATGTATGGTCTCAATAAACATCTCTTCTTGATGTTTTTGTCATTTGCCAGAGGTACAGGGAGAAGTGTGTTTTAGGAGCTGAATCTCCTGATGATACACCACGTACCACACCACCTAGCAAGGCAGCACCTAATCTGTGTGACTCTAAATTTTTTTGGTATTTCATATGTCATGCTATGTTATTGCACTTCATGTTCTAAAACATGTTCATGATGTATAGGGCATCTGGGATGCTGATGGACACTGATGCAGTTAAGCCAGGAATGGAGGTAAATATTCTGTTGTTATTGTTGCGGCTGCTCCAGCTGAAAGTTAGGAATTACTTGACCCTACACTTAAGTTCAAACGGGGAAAAAATATGATGTCTTATGATTTTAACGTGTGATGCAGATGGTGAACAGTTTTCTTATGGATGACACAGAGGTATAGATCCTTTGTATTCTTGTAAATGAACTTCATGTGTGTGGTGACAACTGATAACTCACGGTGGTTGCTGAATCTTTCAGATGGTGGATAACAACTTATCTGTGGACCAGGTCCAGGTATAGGCGTCGTTTCTTACGTAAAACAAACTTTATAAAGTTGTTATGTATGCTTTCTAATGTTAACACGTTTATGCTGCTTGTGTCTCCAAAAAAATGTGATATAGATGATGGAGAAGGAGCTAATGGATGAAATTCAGGTGGTTCAAAGTTTCACAACAAAACTATTGCAAATATTACCTATGATGGAGCGTAACTTGTACTGCTAATTTTTCCTGCGAGCAGTCGATCGAGCAATACTCGCCGTGTTCTCAGACTGCAATTGACGAATACATGGATGGCTTGGACGACAGCGCATTTGGCCATTTGGACTTCCCAGATTTCAATCTGTGACGCCGCTCTTGTGACGACTACGCATTTGTGGCCATTTGGACTTTATTTGCCCTCTTTTTCGACTTACCTGTGTGACCGATGCCAAGGGTGTTTCTGAAAGAAATAAAAAAGGAAAACAATCACGATAGCGCTACACAGATTTCCTAATTATGAATAAGTGGCAGTGCTTTCTTCTTGGAATATACTAGAATTTTTCTGGACTCTGAAGGGGAAGATGGATTGTGGCAATGCATATTTGGAGCATACTGGAGCATTCGAGTAAAATTTCTAGCAAGAATAGATAGATGGTTTGTTTCTAGGGGGTGCTCGTGCATATTCATTTGTTTCATTGTTTGGATCTCGGATATTGTTGGGCAGGTTCTGTTCATCCGTACTTATATTTCTGTGCAAATCTCAGTAATATGTTGTTTGGCTGGAGTTAATTGAATGTTGTGGTCCAACCTTTGAGGCTCGCGAGAATCTTTTCTATTTTCTTCGTTTTTTTTATAAAATCAAACTATTTAATATGGAATCCATGCGTTTTCAGAGAGGAAATGAAATTTGAATACAAGTTTGTACCATGGACCTGTTTTATATGGAATTCACACGTTTCAAAGGGGAGAAAATTCTGAAACCAATATTTTAGGGTACATTTGGAACGCAGAATATGAAAAAAATTTGCGTTCCAAACAATGCGTTATTGATGTGTTTGATCAGCGGTGGTCCTAAGATTTTATAGGCCCAAACGAGATTTGAAATAGGCCCTTTACTACTATATATAAATGTTACCAATAAAATTTTTAAGGTATATGTATTGAAAATTTTCATATCCAACAAGTTTCTCAAGTGATCTTTCGATGCTTAAGAGGTTTTACTTTGTCGCCTCGGTAGACAAGTCATTCACGTGACCATTGCGGTGTTTGGTTTGAGGAGTCAATTCATTCTTGATGAGACGATCCATCATGGATTGATCTCATAATTTTTATGAGATGACTCAATTTTTCATACTAGAACTAATTATATCTAGTAACGAATTATGAAGTGGTGATAGATCAACCTATTCTATTTTCCAAATTAAATAAAAAAGTGCAAAGTGAGAAGATAATCGACTACTCTATTCTTCTAACAAACACATTGTACATTCACGTGTCCTACTAGTATTTAGTATTATTAAGTATATATACATGGTAATATATAGGATGGGGCCCTGTGGTCTGAGGGCCCCGGATTGACCGCACCGCGTGACCTCCTTGGGGGCGGCACTGTGTTTGATTTGAGACCATTCTAGATACAATGAGATAAGATCATGCATCAAGAGGTGCTATATAAATTTTGGTGGGATGATCTCATTCCACATATTAAGTAGTTACAACCAGGAATGAGGTGCCGAGAGATTAAGCATTCTATTCCACAAACAAAAATTTTAGAGAGTAAAAAGATGGACTAATCCAATCCTCATATAAACATCTCGTACAACTTCGTTTGGATATACAAGCATGATGTGAGGCGTATTTACTCTGTTTTAATAGGTGTGTTCGGTTAGAAGAAAATCTAAGAAGATTCTCCTCTAAAATAAGGCAAACCGAAGGAGCCCTCAAAATACACCAAAGCACGAGATTTCCAACTCCGTTCCACGAGAAAATTTTTCTATTTTTCTACCTCCTTCCTAACAAAACACATGCCCTAATAATTTATTGCCATTATTAAAAAAAAAATCAAAGCAACAACCGCACGCTTTCAGCGGCAGGGCCCCACTCGTCAGCGAAAACAGTAATAACTTACCCGCTAAGACTTGCCAATCAAGCTGCCGCCTCGCCTACGACACAATAATAATATACCGAAATAAGGAGCTGAGTTTGCTTAAATCCCCGAAGAAAAGGAAACGAAACGAGTTGCACGGGTTTGAAGCGCGTAGGAGCCGGAGCGCCGCCGCGCGAGATGGCTTCAACCTCCGAAGCCGACTCGTCGTCGGCGACCAGCGCCACCTCGTCCGCGGACGACGGTGCACCATCCTCCCGTTCTCCGTCGCCGTCGCCTTCGCGGCGTGCGGCGCCCACGCTGCTCCTCGTCGCCGCCCTCGCGGCGCTCATCATCCTGTCCTACGGCGATGACGCCACGGCGCAGCCGCTCAAAGGTGTCGTACCCCTCATCTTGTTTGCGGCTGCTCTCCGTGATTGGGATTGGGATTTGGGTTTGTGTATGGGCGCGCGTTGATTGTGTCGTCTAGGGTTTAGGGCTTTGAGTTTGGTCAGGATTTAGGTTGTGTGATTGTATCCCTAGGCAGATGGGGCTGTAGATATTGCGGCCAGTTATGCCATGCTTGTTTTAGCTTGCAGATTGTGGATTGCAGCCTGTTAAATTGTTACTTACAAACTGCAAGTGCAATGCGGGGGAAAGAAGGTTGCTGGATTGTAACAATCTGGCCTATCGATCGTTACGATTTGGGACCTGTTTGTGGCCCTGTTTGTTTCCGATTAAAAGCCGAGATTCGGTGGAGGAACGCGAGAATCGTGAACAATCCCGCCAAATGCATTGCATCGTGATACGTCCGCTTCTCCTCATCGCTGCTGTGTTGGTGGGCGCTGAGTTGAACTAGTAATCGAGAAATCAAGATTCTCCCTGTCACCGCTCGCATAGGGATTCTCCCTGTCGCCTCTCGCACAAGTCGCACGGCCGTGAAGATTGAAAACAAACAGGCCCGTTTCAGCTTGCAGATTGTGACAGCCTGCTAGCTCCAATCCACAATCTGCAAGCTAAAACAAACAGGGCCTTAGCGATGAAATTGCATCCCGTCCCCTATCCCTTTACTTAGAGCACAGTAATATATACTAATATGCCAGTGGATTCCTAGGTTAGTTGGGGATCAAGTGCTTGGTTCTTTTGGCTGTAACTGTTTCTGTAGTTTAATGCCTTCAGGCTGCCTTGGGTTGGATAGTTCTCAAGCTTGGATTGTCAGATTGGGATTATTTTGTACTATAATAACATGTGCTAAGCAAGTGACAATAGCCTCTTTATTTGAAACTTTTCTTAGTGAAAGAACGGTGTGAGATTTGCTATCTGTAGCCAATTTCCACGCTAGTTGCAGCTTAAACACTTCAATTATCTTGATGCCTGATGGTTTGATGAGATTGATGTTGATAACTTCATACATTTCTATTTTGTACTGTGTTTGGCACTGTGTGACATTGTGATCTAATTGGTTACTCCTACAGATGTTAGTCTGGAAAATCCAGAGGTTTCATTTGTTCCCTCGCCCTTGGCTGGACAATTCTGTGAGCGAATCCGCCTATCTGGAGTGCCAAGGTTACATCTTGACAGCTTTGCAAGCCAAATACGTGTCAGAATGAATGTCTCTCAATCAATACCTGAGAAGTTCCATTGGAAAATAGAGGTTTGCTTTCATCGGTAAGTCATGTTTTGACTCATCCAGTCTGTAAGTGTAAGCATTCTTATTGTTTGGAAAACTTAAGCAATTTACCTTCGCAGGAATGCCTCTTTGGGTTTATGCCAGTGTGAGATGAGTGAATGGCAAGGTTTTCAGGATGGGATATGGACTGCTGTAAATTCTCCTTATGGACACAAATACGTTGATGTGAAATTGGCTGCTAAGAAACCTGCTAGGTTCACTCTCTCCATTCAGGAAGGTCAGGATTGTTCATGAAAGCAATTCCTTTCTTTCAGTAATGTCCCATCAGACTAAGAGTATTGCTTGTTATTCTTTCTCTAAATCATCTGTTCTTGCTCCATATATCTTTGCAGAGTTTCAGAAATGGCGTTTGGCTTGCCTTGGTATTGGATTTGTATTGCTATTCCTGTCACCAATTGTTAGCACATGGACACCGTTTTACTATAGCAGCTCTATGGTTCTTGGAATCCTTCTTGTTATTCTTATTATCCTTTTTCAGGTATGTTTTCTCAAATACATTTATATCTTTCTGTAACAAGGATTTATTTTCTTTGATACTTGCAACCATGACCATTCCATTCTAAAAAAAGTTGGATGTGCTTTATTGCTATAGAGATATTTGTGTTAGCCGTTACTCAAGAAGTATTTGAATTTTTCGTACATATTTTTTCCTGCGCTATTTTTCGACAAAACAGAGGTTTATTGTCTTAGGAGTTGCTACGGATAGCCATTTTATATAGTGCACATGCCTTGCATTGAATGGCGTATGAACGTATTTTTTATTGTATTAGTTTAATGTGTTTTTTCGATTTTGGTGTACCACTCAAGAAGTATTTGAATTTTTCGTACATATTTTTTCCTACGCTATTTTTGGACAAAACAGAGGTTTATTGTCTTAGGAGTTGCTACGGATAGCTATTTTATATAGTGCACATGCCTTGCATTGAACGGTGTATGAACGTATTTTTTATTGTATTAGTTTAATGTGTTTTTTCGATTTTGGTGTACCACGATGAATAGCTTTAATTGGAAGAGAAGTCATAGCGCGTTAGGATTGAGATGTGACCTAAATGGCAGGCGGAGACACATCAAACTTTTCTCAAAGAAAAACACCCCTTATTTACAAAGTGATATTGTTTGATCATTCCTGCTGATTCCTAGCGAATTTTGAGGTGATGTCAGTTCGGTTGGAAAGTTTATATCTCTTCGTCGATATTTAGAACGCCAAAACGGAGACATTATACAAACAGGGCGCCTTTTTGGTGTGGTCATAGCATCCTGGCAGATTACTCTCGCAGTATAAACCAGACTCACGGATAAATATCTAGGTTCAAATTAGACTTAAACTGATGTTTATGGGGTGGGGTCGGTGGATGAAAAATTTGGCAAAAAAACATTCTAGGGTTAATCAGAATAAATACACGATTTTTCCAAACAACCTGAAACAGCCCGTCACGTGTCACAGCCCAATGGCCCAACAATATATGCGGCCCAGCCCGCGCGCCCTGAACCCTAACTAAAATCCTCAATCCCCCACCATGTTCCCCAAATTCCAGACAACACCAGTCGCGGCAACCCCTAGCCGCCAGGCCGCCACCATCCCGATCCAGCGCGGGCGCGTTGTCCTGGTGCAGCGGCTCCATCTTCCGCCCTCCGGGCTCCGGCTCTGGCAGTCCGGCGCAGCGGCGCTCCCTCAGGCCACAGTCCTGTTCCTCTCTGGATCGGATACGTTTCGATTTTCCTTTTCGTTGCCCATCTGCTTTCCCCTCTCTGCTAACTTTTCCTTTCCTTGCCCGCAAGATCTATTTTTCCTGCCTTGCGCATGCATGCAAGCACTTACCGAGTGCAGCAGCTGCAGCCGTGCAATCAGAGCATCGGCTCTTTGTTTTTTTTTTCCATTCGTTGTTCTCGTTTTCTTTTGTTTTATGAAATGGATGGTTTCGAACTGCTCACCCAACGGGCTCCTTCAAAGGTCGATCCAAAGCTAGGTAGTGTCGGGTCGAATGTCCATGATTTTTCATCTTACCGAGCAGGGTTGGGTCTACGGCTTGCCTTTTCCTCCTTGCCCCTCTCAACTGTTTAGCTGCCAGTTATTGCCTTGCTGTGTTTCGATGGGTATGTTGATGAGTCATGAGTAGGTTTAACCAAAGATCCACAAACGATGTGGTATTATTCCATCAATCTAATAATACGTTTGGTTCTGAAAGTCCTTCAATTGGGCCGAAAAAGGCGTACGGGCCCGCGAATCAATAGGTACGGACGAAGAACGCTATTGTCTTTGGGATTTCTGTTCTTGTATCGGATCGTTATGGACTTTTTATTTCGATTGGATTTCTGGTAAGCCTCTCGGTTTCGTTGGGCTCACGGAAAGCAGGGGCGCTTGCAGACGGAGAAGCCTATAAAATACGGTCTAGGTGACTGACAGTGACAGGTGGTCCCCACCATAAGGACGGACCGGGAAACCGAGGGACCAGGAAATCTTATTTGCTTTAATATTAGGTATAGGTATAGATTACCTGCTTCTTGTGAATGGAGGGAAAGATAAAATAAACACTTTTTGTTATCGCTACTTTATGATCCTATTGCCTTCCTTGATGCTGTCCAGTTTTTTCTTGCTCAATCAAATTCTGTACTGTTCATTGGAGGTCCACTTTTTGCCGTTGCTCATAATCATATGAATACATGTGAATCAGATTCGTGCGTTAGAATATCATTCTTTTGGAAATCTCAATAATAATCAGACAGTGGTCCTGATTCTTGTTATTTGCTGTTTTGGCACTGAACCTTATACATCACCTACATGTCTACACCTTTGCTGAAGAAATTTGCCAACTGCTTGTTTTGTACGGATCCCACAGTGTGACAATGCAGTACTAGTCTTTTGATTATATTTATGAATTCAATGTGTTTTTTTTTATTTGCTGATGGTGCATGTGGTCTGCAATAGCAGTATTTCTCACCTTGCCTTTACTACAGGGAATGAAATTGCTACCGATGGGCAAGAAAAGTTTATTTTACCTTACAATTTATGGATCTGTGGTAAGTACCATATGCCCACACCGTTTTGCAGTATTTGAATAGGCAGTTCTCGCTCATTATTTGTACTCATTTTTTTTGTTCCTCTTTTTCCCGGTTTTTAGATAGGTGTTGGTTCCTATGTTGTCCACTACTTCTCAACATTGGTCTCCTCTATTCTCGAAAACTTCGGCTTGAGTGAAGAGATGCACAACCCTGTAAGTAACCCCTCTTGCGTGTAGAATCATTTTCTTATATTCAGTCAAAGTACTGTTTTGATGCTTGCATAATGTTATCTACTGTTATATTATGTTTATATGGTGGCACTCAGTTTTTGATGTGTTCTTCACCAGAAATGGAGTACGCCAGCTGATCTAGCAGCACTCCTAGTGGTAGACTGTTTTGTGAATTCGGAAAGAAATAGGGAAACTAGGGCGTTTGTATCAAATGTGAAGGGAAATTTTGTTGGTTTTGGTTTTTTATTTTTGGTCCTGGTCTCAGTAACTGATAGCCTGAAACTGACTTTATTTTTTTCTAGATAGACACAATATACGCAGTTGATCTGTCCTCCATAAACTACAGCCTTTGGTAGCTAAACTGGTCTATACTCTGCCAATGTTTTAAGTTTACCCAGATGTACATTATTACTCGCCTCAATTTTTGTTGTTATTATTGGACCATAGTCTGTGAAATAACTTGTACAGTGCTGACTTCTGACTTTGACCAGTTCCGGGTATTTTGATGATGGTGTCAGAAATGATGTCAGATAAATGTAAACTGTAAACTGTATGGAAATTAATTGTGTTACATGTAGTACATGGTGGCATAGTTACTTCAAACACCAGAAGTTCACTTTTTAAATGAATAGAAGCTTGTAACTTTGACTTACAGAGCTTATGGGACTTGGGAGAGAATCAACTCAGATCCACTGCCATGTTTATCTGGTTTGTGCATTTGTGGGCAAACTATAGTGACTGAAGTTTTTTTGCCACCTTCCATATAAACCCAACTTATGTGCAAAAACATCGCACGCTACACAGTGTCATGCCTTCATTCGAGACCATGCTATCTGGGTCACGATTGGCACAAATTTTGTCACGACACCATAATTCATAAAGATAAGTTTACCTTCAATAGCTACATCAATAAAGAGCTGCCTACTTTTGTTTCGGCATGTATGCACCCTCTTTTTATGTGCTGTTGTTTGGAACGCTGGATCTCCGTTTCTCTGATAAAATTAGTTTATTATATTTGTTAGAGTTTTGTTGCCTTGCCTTTACCAATTATGTTATGTCTTCAAATATCATAAGTTAATGATGAATTACAGGTTTCAGTCTTCCTGCTGGTAGCAATGGTCTTGACTGGAGCTGGTTTTGGCTATTGGATGGTTAGGAGATTTATCCTTTCAAAAGATGGGAGTGTAGATGCTGGGATAGCACAATTTGTGAAGTGGGCTATGCGTGTTGTTGCTACATTCTTTATTATGCAGGTGTGGTTCTGTCTTATTTTCCCTTAACATGTTCGGTATTCTTAAGAACCTGTCTGGTCACAATTTTGTTTGCTGCTTTGGATGATATTAACTGGGCTGTTAACTGCTGTGAGTTTTGTATCTGACATGCTGTTTATCTTTCCAGAGCACACTTGATCCTCTTCTAGCACTGGTTGCTCTTGCTTCATGCTGGTGGATTTGCTCTTTGTTGACGGCAACAAAAGTTCAGAAGACAATGACCCAGTAAGTCCCTTAAGTTGGTTACCGTGGATGTTGTGTGCGTGTTTTGAAGTACGGAGCATGCGTCTTCCTCTGCAGGAAGCGGAAGCAGTCAAAGGTTCCTTCTCAGTTAATGCTTACTCAAGGGTCGCCCAACAGTCCCAAGGTCCAGTTCTTGAGTCCATCTAAGACAGGCTTTGGAAGAACCACATCTAGAAGTTCTGCCTCACAGTACGGTTGGAGCAATTTGTCCAATGGAGGTAACATAACTGGTACTGTTTACAACTTGAAAGTTTTCTTATTGACCTGTAATCATCGCACACCTTATAGGACAATCTTGTCAAAACATTCACACCTTTGAAGTCCTTTTTACATTTGTTTGGGAGTTAATAACATGACGTCTCTGCATGATCTCTTGATTAGAAATATTTATAGTTCAATGCATTGTACGTTTTGGCATGACTGGATACTGGTATTGCAGGTCGGGTCTCCTCGACACTTACAAAGCGCATACTTCCCAATCAGGACGAAGATCACTACTCCACCTTCCACAACATCCAACCACGGAAATATTCCAAGGAAGAATGGGAGGACTTCACCCAGGAATCAACCAGAAAGGCACTGGCAGAATGCACAGCAACCCCAGAGTTTGCCCAGTGGGTAGCTGACAATGCTCGTCGTCTTCAAGTAGAGAAAGACAACGACCTCACGGAGGAGGAGACCATCGAGAGCTCGTCCAACTCCTCTGAAGAAAGTTGGGACGAAGCCGATAGAGCTTTTGGTCTTGGTCTGGTCAGATTGTGGAGCTAGCATGCTTGGTTGAAGTTACATGAGTTCTAGAGCATGCTGCTGCCGTGCACGTGTGAAGAGTAGCTAGCGTCGATTGAACTAGTTTAGCAGTAGAGTAGGGTGGTAGCAGTTGATTGTTTCAACTGTTGTTGCCACGGTTGGTTTGTTCTGCCCGCTGACAGTAGTTAGTTAGCCATATCAGGTGAATTAATGCTAGGTTTAGCTGGCTGTCAGCTATCTATGGATTGGTAGTTGTCTAGGGTGGCCAATGGGCTTAAACTATGTAATTTATGCCGGTTTGATCCCCACCGGAAACATTGATCTGATCCAGATGGAAGTTGGGTTATTGGAAATGTCCTGTTGCTCCCATTCTGATGAGTTGCGGGTGTAGCACTATGTACTAGCATGGCAGGAGATGTGTGTGTGCGCGCAGTAGGTGTGGCCACCGCGTGCAGATCCGTTGCGTTTGCGTCTTGATCTGGGTGTCCAGATGAGATAAGGTCGGTAGGAAGCGGCCATGCAAGTGCAGCGCAAGCAGATCGAAAGCGTGATATGGTGCGAAATGGCAAGAATTGTTGCTTGGAAGAACATGCAGCTCTCTTCCTGTTGGATGGGTGGATTTTGACTCGGGGAGGATTTTCTTTTGCGTACGGGGTCAGTTGCAGGTATATATCTCGCGGGAAACGTGAAAAACAAACGTGTCTGAGATCCGTCTGAGACCAGTTGGGTAGCCTTTTGGCCGGAGATTGCTGCCCCGCAGATGCAGAGCATGCGAATGTGAGGCAGTATATGGGAGCATTGTTCGACGATATTTGCACTGTAAAAAAAAAGTTAGGGTCCAATACACACGCACGCACACATGGAACCGTCTTTGGAAGTGCAGAAAGTCAGAAACAAGGTCTCGTGAGACCTGATGACGATGATAGTTTTGAAATAATTACTTCTTTTTTGGATGTACAGACCAGATGCGATGATAATGTTTGGACAGAAGAGCAAGTGAGGGCGTGTACTAGTTCCCAGCCGCACAGATATAGCGTTCTTTATTCTCATGTCCAGAGCCCAGACGTGCCTACTAGGCTATGCATTTGTCATTTTGTCCACAAGGGGATTTCGTATGGGTGCTGGTGCAGGCAAGCGCAGTGAACTTTTTGATCTCCAGAAGCGCAATCCGAGAAGATTTCATGGAGATTTGCCCTTTTGGGGCTGTGACATTAGAACCAGTTACCATTGTAGGAAGCCGGTAGTATCTTGAGTTCCATGCACCAGTATAGCCTAAACAATCCCATTGGAGAAAAAGTACGCATCGAGAATTGCTGAGATCAAGCCTAAGACGCAATGGGAGACCACGGCCATTCGAAAAAGGGCAGCTGCAAAGCAAAGCATCCCAGTCCTTGTCGTGTCCTCCCACTGGCTGTGGATGGTTGCAGCTGCAGGGAGAATCCCCCGTTCCGTTGGCCGGAGTCTTGCTCGGGCAAGTGCACACTGCAAGCAACCCTCAATCTTCTTCAATTATTGGATGTCATTGCTCTTTTTATACTACTGTTTAGAATAAATATACAGGAGTATTCGATTGGCTGCCAAAGCTTTCGTTCGCCCGCTCCTTTTCACCTCGCGTTCCTCGCGTGGCCGTTCGAAACAAAAACACAGTGCAGATTCCAAACGGCTGAGCATAGACAATCGCATCTCTTAACAAAAATAGGAAGGAGAAAAAAAAAAGAGAAAGGTAATAAAGAGGGAGAAGAAGACGAAGATAAACAATTGGCCTCTTGTCGGTTCATCTTGAATCTGCCATTTTGAGCACATAAATTTGATAATTACATTTGCATGGAACATTGCCGTAGACATGCCCTACGTGTGGATCACATACTTCCTCCACCCCATAATAATAAGTGGTGTTTTAGATATTCTCATGCAATTTAGTAAGGTGAGTAAGTATCCATGTGATGAACATATAAATTGTTTCTTTGCCTAATATATGCGTGCATGTCACTTACTATCCTTTTTAGCTATTAATTTTCTATAACTACAATTACTGTGAGACAAATCTTGTCCTAAAACAATTGTTATAATAGGATAGGAGTAAACAAACACCCACTGTTTGCATTACCCCATCATTTTCATTTTTTTAAATGAAAAAATAGAGAAGGTAGTGTATCTGAGTATATATATATTCTTGTATTGTATATCCAGCTTGAGGGTTTTCATTTTTATCGGACATTCTGAATGGGAAAATAATGCAATATTATTGTACTAAACTATATCTACTACACTATAAAAGAGCGAGTTTTCTAAAAATCTTTTTTACTTAGAAAGGGCATAGGTATACCCCTCACGCTGGCCCCAGTGCGCAGTTTGAAAAAGGTTGGAAATGGGTGGAAAGGCTCAAAATCCATAGATGCAAAATGTTTCATCCACTTTCTCTTTTTATTTATCACCTCATTTTATACCCATACCCACGTGTTACTTTCCCTCTCTTAGTTTTTAACGAGAAAGAAATGACGTGGAATGACGTCAATCAATCAGATCTCTTTCCTTTAATTCTATTTCATTTTTCTCTTTCCTGTTGCCTCCTTCGTCATCTCATAACACGTGCGTGTTGCACGTACATCTATGCATCTATGCTAGTTATTATAAATGAAACAACCTTGATCGGGAAACAATCATGAAAAAATGCCGCTTATCTGTATTTGGGTTATTTTTTGTACCAATTATCTGCTGAGTATGACTATCCGGATTAAAATATAAATGTAAGTTGGAGATGAATACATCTTCAAATATTTTCAGAACTTCAATTTGTAACCAAAAAAAAACAAATTGTAAACAACAACGATGACTCGATGCCCAATTAGCTCAATACATTATGATGCATTTCCGCCACGATAGATAATGCAGAAATTCCTGCGCGTAAAATTACCCTTTTTCCTTTTTTTAGGTCAAAATGCTAAAAAGAAAAAAAAACAAGAATCTCGGCGATCAGTTGAATAGGGCATCTGAATCTAAAAACATTCTATTCCGAGTATAGTCTTCAACTCCACAGCATGGTAGAAGTAAAAACTTCCACGTGTATGCCACTATAAAAAAAACCCTCTTCTCTGCGCCCTTCTCCGAACAAGATTCCAACACAGAGGACGAGACCAGAACAAACGCGACTGCGGCGGCGCCACGAGCCAAGAAAGCGAGAGGGGGAAGCGGCGGCCGCCGGCCGAGCTCTGAGCGTCCACGTCTACCCCACTCGCTTTCTTCTCGTCCTCCTCTCTCTTCTGTCCATCGCCGCCGTCCTCGGAACCCGATGCCCTTACCCGCCCTCTGATTGCATCCGCCGCGCGAGAAAGGGCGAATCTTTGCCGTCGGTGTCGCCGGCGTTCTCGATGGCATTTGAGGCCGTGGGCAGCGGCGGCGGCGAGAGGGGATGGGGCGGCGGGTTCCGGAGCCTGATGCGGCGGAAGCAGGTGGACTCCGATCGGGTCCGCGCCGAGGGCCCGCCCCAGCTCGCCAAGGAGCTCAACGTGCCGGAGCTGGTTGCCATCGGTGCGGCTTCTTCTTCCTTGTGATTCTGTTCTCTGTTCCGCTTTGCGGCGAATTCGTGGTACTCTGGGCTTTGGTGGTTTCGGGATGCTCATAGTTTTGCGGACTTTTAGCGAATTTTGGTGAGGACGCTGGCTTTGCGGGGGGGTTTCTTTGGCTCGTGGTACATGTTGCTGGTAAAATTTGATGTTCTGGGTTAACTGAGATGCGGAATTGGATATGTTTATTACTATATTTGTTCAATGCTGTTTACTGCATTAATCGTTTTTGTTTTGAATTGACTCGACTTCAACTTGCAAGTCTTCTCTTGTTCTTCCTCACCAAAATATACTATGAACGGTAATAACAGAGAATTTTTTTTGATCGGCATGGTCTATTGGCGTCCTTTGTTCTTTTTCTTCGAATAAAAAAGTTAATTTGTAATTCTCTGATATTTTTGGATGGCTGCATTAGTGTCTGGCATGCGTCACGCGGCCGTGTTTTGTACTAGCATATAACCGCTATTATTGGTAACTCGTGTCATTCTACTCGTTTCGTTTTTAAAATAGGTTAGTCAATTTTGGCTGCCCACTCAATAGTGGATCTCTTGATCCTCGACTCAAACTATCGCATTGTTTGCTTCGTAAGTTGACTTGGCATGCTCTTCCTTGCTGTCCATAAGTACTTTAGTCAGCTTGTGCAAGATGAAGAGATGAATTATGAAAATTCTACTTTGGCCAATGATATGGGTTGCTTGAATGTTGTTTGTTATTATTGAAGTTCAAGTTCAATTAAAACTGAAACTTTGATGGGCTGAAATAGATTCTAGACTCTTGAGTAATGAAGTTTGTTATTCCACTTTCTGGAGAGCTTAAATGTCAATTCCTTGATGTTAATGAACAACTGTATTATCTATCAGGGGTTGGCTCCACAGTTGGAGCTGGAGTATATGTTCTTGTGGGAACAGTTGCTAGGGAGCACGCTGGTCCAGCATTGACAATTTCATTTCTGATAGCTGGAATAGCAGCAGCGCTTTCAGCTTTCTGTTATGCCGAGCTTGCTAGCCGTTGCCCCTCTGCTGGAAGTGCCTACCATTATTCATACATCTGTGTCGGAGAAGGGTAAGTTATTGGCCCATGAATAAATATGCATTCTTTATTTCTTTTATGACTATGAAATGCTAGCCGTTTCCGCTAAGTATGATGAACTGCATTATTTTGTAAATATGCAAATGAATAAATTTACAGGTTCAGGTTCTATAAACAAATGCCTAGTGTGAACTCACACGTTGTTTCATTTACCTAGTGTCGCCTGGTTGATCGGTTGGGCTTTAGTGCTGGAGTATACCATTGGTGGATCTGCTGTTGCCCGTGGCATATCCCCCAATTTAGTAAGTGTGCTTTCTCTGGCATCTAAATTGTTTCAACTGCATTCAGTCAATGCTTGGAATCATATTCCTATTTAGATGAGTTCTCTTTATCTTTCCAGGCCTTGTTCTTTGGAGGACCAGATAGTTTGCCATGGATTTTAGCACGCCATGAGCTTCCATGGTTTGATATCATTGTTGATCCCTGTGCAGCTGCTCTTGTTTTTGTTGTCACTGTTTTACTATGTGTGGGAATTAAAGAGGTTGCCACTTTGATCGACTCATAAGTTCTTATTCCTTTTCTCCTCAATTACACAGCCAATGACGACCGTTCCTTTTGAATTGTGCAGAGTTCATTTGCACAAGGGGTTGTAACAGTTCTGAATGCTTGTGTAATGATATTTGTTATTGTAGCTGGCAGTTATATTGGCTTCCAAATAGGATGGGTTGGCTACAAGGTTTCTGATGGGTAATGCATACAGGCTTGGTGCTTCCTTTCTTTCAGGGGATTTGATTAATAGTGCACTCATAGGTGTCTTTTCCAGGTATTTCCCATATGGAGTAAATGGAATGCTTGCTGGATCAGCAACTGTTTTCTTTGCATACATAGGCTTTGATACAGTTGCTAGTACAGCTGAAGAGGTAAGGAAGGTCCCTTTTGCCAATTGCCAAAGATGTGCACTTCTGTTACAAGAGTTTTTCATTTCTACTCCCTTTTGAACCCTGCAGGTAAAGAATCCACAGAGAGATCTGCCACTAGGAATAGGAGTAGCTTTGGCTATTTGTTGTGCATTGTATATGGCTGTTTCCATTGTTATTGTTGGGCTGGTACCATATTTCTCCATGGACCCAGATACTCCTATTTCATCTGCCTTTGCAAAACATGGAATGCAATGGGCCATGTAAGTCCTGTCTTTTTGTTTACCCCTTGTATATACGAGTCATTGGCTTACAGACTTCACCATCTGATTTTAGGTACGTTGTAACAAGTGGTGCTGTTCTTGCACTCTGTTCAACCTTGATGGGCTCACTTCTTCCACAGGTATAGATTATACACTAGTTTTTTTTTTTTTTTTTCGAAATGGGAAGCTTTATTAATTTCAAGGACGATACATCGAGGTGATACAAAGTCTTAAAAACACTCCCGGTCTCTGCATAGCCAAGATACACACAGCCAAGATTATACACTAGTAAAAGCATGTTTTGACTAACTCCTGATGACACCCAGTGGCTGAAAATGCAATGGGATCTGAGTTGATCCTAGTGCATGTGAACTTCTCGCTCTATTGACAATCACTCCACAATAAATTGTGAACCTAGCCTTGTAACTGGCCAAAACTGGATAATTCTGAATCCTTATTGTAAAATGTGATAATTGTTTTCTAGTTTGCAGTTTGGTTTCCACGTCTAACTCAACATTATCCATAAATTACATTGACTTCCGTTCATTCATTTTCAATCCCATTAAACTAATGCCATAAAGAACTTTGATTTACCATGCTACATCTGTGAGAGATGATGTAGGCATTATAGCACTATGGCATAACAGATCAGGACTAGACAGATGGCATGGCACAACGTGTTAATATTTGGTCTTACAAAATTATGATTTGACCTGCTGTTTCTCACAGCCTAGAATACTTATGGCGATGGCACGAGATGGGCTGTTGCCATCCTTCTTTTCTGATGTTAACAAGCAAACTCAAGTACCTGTTAAGAGCACAATTTTGACTGGCATCTGTGCAGCTGCTCTGGCTTTTGCCATGGATGTTTCACAGTTGGCAGGAATGGTAAGGTACCATCAGTCTGTTGTTGTTTTGTACTTGATAGTCATTTTTACATGGAGGCATGGAAAGTAAACTTCCTGCAGGACTGTTCGTGCATTTAAGCATTACAAATGCTGTAAGATGGAGTGAAACAAAAAAAAAAAATGTCTTTTTGTTGCAGGTCAGTGTAGGCACACTCCTTGCATTCACCATAGTTGCTGTCTCGATCTTGATACTCAGATATGTCCCTCCAGATGAGGTTCCTTTGCCACCCTCAATGCAAGAATCATTCCGTTTGAGCCAGGAATGTGGTGAGGAAAAGGATAGGAATCTTCTTGGAAATGGGAACTGCAATACTTCTCAAACAAAGGATGTGATTGTGGTAGTGGAGTCAGTGAAGGACCCTCTCATTGAGAAAGGACTAGATAGAGGTACAAAAAATTGCTTCGGCGTTTTATTCTGTTTTGTTGTTCCACAACAGGTACATTTTACTTCAGCTATCTAACTAGGATGAATTTCCATTTCCATGTTAATTCTCTAGGCAAGACGGATGAGGTGAAACGTCGAAAGATCGCCGCTTTCAGTATAGCATCTGTGTGTGTAGGGGTTCTGATCCTTACGTCTTCAGCCTCTGCTACATGGCTGCCTTTGTAAGTACCCATATACATTTCTGTCTGAAAGGATAATAAGATCCTTCTATTGGGCACTTATATGATTTATCACATTATCAAAATCAAAAACTCATTGTCCTAATTAAATTATCTGCTCTATATATATCAGTCCAATCTCATTATCCTAACAGAAGTATCTGCTCTATGTCAGTCTCCCAATATGTATTGGCTGCATCATTGGCATTCTGTTCCTTCTATCTGGCCTCAGCGTGCTCTCCTGTATCGACCAAGATGATGGCAGGCACTCTTTTGGTCATTCTGGAGGTAGTGCTAACAAATTTATGTAACGCTGCTTACCAGTATATTCAGACTAAACAGTACATATCTGTGATTTGTTTTCTGCAGGATTCACATGCCCTTTTGTTCCAGTGCTACCAGTTATGTGTATCCTGATAAATACTTATCTGTTGATAAACCTGGGGTTAGTGTTGAATCTACTATTCCTTTTCTATGCAAATACTGATTGTAAATGACTAACTTCTCTCCTCTCTTTGTGATTCATCTGAATTACTCATTTGCTATGTGCTCTTCAGCGCCGACACATGGATGAGAGTTGGCATATGGCTGCTGATGGGTATTTTTGTGTATATTTTCTACGGGCGAACCCATAGCTCCCTAACAGATGTTGTCTACGTTCCAGTAGCGCAAGCTGATGAGATATACAGGAGCCCATCAGGATATTTATCGTAGAAAAGAACAGTTGCAGTGACATGATAGAGTTGCTGAAAGTTCGACAGTGGCTGGTCCTTCGTCGCAGATTACTGGGTACCAGCTAGGAAGACAGGAACGGACTGGACTGTTCGTTCATGCTTGGCTAACTAGATCTCGTGGATGCAAGATAAATGGTGTGCATGAGCCAGATCAATTTAATTACACATTGTTTGGAGTGTGCATAGATGTGGTGTATATAGACCAAATTCTGTGGAGCATATGATATGTAATTTACTAGTGTAAGGTCGCCCGCGCGAGCGTGCCATGCACATTCTTTTCGTTGTTGTATCGTTCAAGACCGTCTTGTATATGTCTCTAATATATAGATACCTTTATTCAATATTCAATAGACGGAGTATGACACCACAACCAGAGAATAGAAATTAAAGAACATGCAATGGGCTGGGGTTTCCGGGCGCTGAGGGCGACTCCGCCTGCTCCCCGCCCGCGGCCGCACGATGCGGCGATGTGCGGCCGCCGGCGTGGGGGGAGCCGCTCCGCGCGGGAGCGGGGGTGCCACGCTCCGTCCCGGAGCCGCTCTGCGTGGGGCCCCGTCGCCGGCGCCCGCCGCGGCCGCGCCGGTCCTCGGCGTCGCCGCCCGACGCGTGCCTTGGTGGGACCTCTTGCAGCAGCCCCGTTGACGTGTCTGCCGCCCGTTGGCGGCTGTCCTGCCTGCTCCGGCGCCCGCCGCTATTCCCACACCGCGGCCGTCCTTACCATCCTGTGGCTACAGCGGAGTGGTTGGGCGGCGCCGCTGCTATAACGCGTTGCTCGGAGGCTCCGTCTTGCCCCTCTCGCTCTGGTGTGTGCCTACTTTCCCCTTCTGTTTTGCTTCTTGCGTTGCTCGATTTCGCCGCCGGCCGCCATGGTGCCTTCCTTTCCGCTTTGTTGGTCGTCCTTCCCAGTTTTGGAGGGTGCGGATCGGGTGTTGTCGGAGGCGATTTAACCGGGCCCCTTGGTTGTGGGTGTTCCTCTTCGTCCCTCCACTGACCGCATCCATTGCTGCCTGTTCCGATTTGGTGGTTGTTCTTCTGTGGTCAATGTTCCTTCCCAGCGTTTCCAAATCTTGTTTTCCGGCGTGTTCAGGAGCAGTTGAGTATGGTCTGGCGCTTTCGGCTGTCCAGTGTACCCGTGCCCTCTACTCCATGCTCTGATTTCCCCTCGCCAGTACCTTTTCCGTGGTTCCCTGTAGGTTGTTTGACTTGGAATTTGCTTGTTCGCTTCCAGCCGTGTGCTGCCTTTGTGTATCAGTGTATGGTCGTGTTCTTCGTTGATTCTGTTTCTTGGTTCTATCCTCCTTTGCAGGAACGGCGGGGCCTCCCTGCGTTGAGCAGCCGTCGCGCTGCGCTGGCAGCTCATTCGTTCGTCCTGCTTCCCGTCGTGCTCTCGGTATGCCTTGTGCTCCTCTGTTTAGCTAGCCGTTACTGCTGTATGTGCTTCGGTGTGCCTATTGCCTGATAGCTGCTCCTGTTAAATTTAGCCCAACACATCCCTCCTCCTCGTTCTTGGCCACGGTGGGGGAATCCATTCAAAGATCTTCTCCACTGTGGTTCTTGGCCTGCTCACGCTAACTGATGTTGCTGCATTTCAAGGTGTGGTGCTGTGTCAAGGCTGAGGGCAAGGTTGCTGTGTCCTCACACAGAGGTTTGGCTTTCCGGTGAGGGCTTCCGTTCATTTTCCTCTTGCGGTTTGCTTGATTTGTAGTACTACTGATTCGTGAAATTAGGGTCACTATATTCCTACAAACAAGACACAACCTGAAATCAGCCAAATCATAACCATGTGCTTATTTATCTATCCTTTCAGATCCTGCAGGATCAGCCAAATCATAACCATGTGCTCTGAATTTTATTTAATTTCAACATGAGATAGTATTATAATTTTAAGTAACTAATTACATGAGAGCCGTGGGAGTGGTGGTTTGAAAAATGTGAGCAGTTGGCAAGCTGTTCATCTGTCTCATAGTGGAGAGTTGGCAAGTGAGCTTGACAAGGGTTTAGTAAAAGCATATTCCTTAGTTTAATAGGTAAATTTTTAGTGGTACAATTGTGCTGGGCGAGGGCTCGATAGGTCATCATGTATTGTTATTGCATTATTCATTGCATTGGTGTGCTTGGCTGCCGCAGTTTTGTGTGCATCTGCCTGCCATGGCAGGGTTGATAGCCAGTTGTTTGCCAGGAGATTTAGTATCATATCTATTCTAAGGCCATGTCTATCCATTGCTGCTTGTGTTTGGGTTCATAGTGTGGCATTCCTTATAGGAAATAAAGTGCAACATGCTGCCTTGTTGGATACCTGTCCTTCTATGTAACGATCTATTGTGCGCATGTGTGCTTATATTGTCCGTGCTGTTTTCCTCCATCCTCATATGTTGATGCATGTCGTTAAGTTCATTTAGCTACGATTTCACCCATTACTTTGTTTGTTTTGATTTACTATGATAGTGGGATACTGGGTGTGGAGCAATTTCAGGACAGAGCAGCCCACTCCTGCAAACAAGATAGTGATGCCCTGCTCTTCGAGTCTTGGCAAGGTTTGTTAGCATATTCGCCTCCCCAAACGCTTGATGACATGCTCAATGTTGTGGTGATGGAAATGGGCATGCCTGTAATGCAAGCTGAATGCTTCTAGATATTTATTTTGCTATCCATTTTTTGCTTTTGGGCCCAAATACTGGTTCATGGTCACTGAAATTAGAAAAATTAAATGCGGTTTGCTCTTAGCTTCAGATCTTAAAGAGTTTTGATTTAATATAATTGCACCTTCCATCAGTTCCATGTTTGGTTCTTCAGAGCTATTGCATCTCTACGTAGTTCTATACACATTTTTTGTGTATGTATAGCTATGTAGCAAGATGGGAGCGTGCAATTGTGCATACAAAACAGGTGTTGTCATGATATGGACCATCCGTGTATCTATAGAATAGAGTACGTCTCCTTCGTATTGTCTACTATTAATTGAGTTAGCGTTATAACTGATAGCAAGATTTAGTCAGCCTATATCACTACTACGGATATGCGAAAATGAGACAACTTTTCAAGACATTTATGAAATGTCCAGATAACATGGAGTCGCAAAAGATGTGTGTCTTCTATTAACAGGTCTGTAGTAGTGTATCACTGGAAAATTAAGAGTCTATTGAGCACTCAAAATTAACGAGAGTCAGATTAGATAAAGGAAATGAGAGATCTGATCATACTTGAATGTGTTGGGGATGTATTTCAATGATAGGTACCTATCATTATCTATCTTAATGATAGGTACTGGAGATGTATTTGTTTTAGACGCAAATTTATTTAAAATAAAGTATCGATGTGTTTTGCATCCAAATCTAAACCATGTCTATATCGTAGATAAAATATCTGGTGAATTTATTTTTATACCTTTTTAGTTATGTTACTTAAAATTGTTACTCTCGTTACAAGCTAACAGAACTCTTTACAAGTTACTGACGATGGCATTGTTGCTTTGCTTTGTGCAGAGAATCGGTCATTTTCCACTTCATCCAGCTTGGCATCAAGTTTGAAGAACATATGGAGTAACTATGTGTTCTAGCACACTCTAAATCCTCTACTCAAGTCTCTTCTCAGATTAGTCTTTCTGCCTAATGCACATGGGTAGTGCCTACCCTCCTGTTTTGGATCTTTTTTTAAATAAATGGATAGAAGGCATTTTTTGTGCCTGCAGATCCCTTCTGTCTCATTATGGTTCTGTAGGGCTTTGAGCAGAAGAGGCCCTTCATTGTGCCAGATGGTATTATGGTAAGTACATACCAAACATTACAGTGCTCAGGACCTCACTTTTAGCGAGCCATCGGTTTGTCCTTACGGTTTCCTTTTGTCGTTTATCTTATTAGTTTACTATGTTTTTAGAGCCTTACTCATCTCTTCTACATTTAACTGCTCTATACTTCGTGTCATTACAGATGTTTACTGTTTCACCATGCTGGACTACAGTTTTGGGGATCACCTGACATAAGTATCGAGCCCCATCAAATCTGGCACCACTGTTATCTTCCAAAAAAGAAGTCAGTAATTGTAGTTCTATCTAACTACTTTACTAATGCTATGTCAGCATCCTGATAAGAAATGGCCGTGTTATCTGAATTCTGCGTATGTACTGTTATGTGAAATGCACTGTTCAATCCATTGCTCCATTTAGCGTCTACATATGTGTTATTATGTCCATTTATTGGATCGGTCGCATTGTAACTAAATATGCGTCTACATTGTAATTAAATTTTTTTTGAATGCAAACAGGAGGGGGAGTTCCCCTACTGATATATTAATAAGGTAAAAAAAAGTACAAAAAAGGTGTAACTTGTGTTAGCCAAACTGATGTTCTTCTACAACATGAAAAACCATGTGCGCAAAGGCACACGCGCGAGAACATGAGCGCCACAGAAGATGCAACCACAAAGAAAAAATACAACAATATGGCACTAAACGATACAGAACTGAGTGGCACGCGCGTGCAACGCGCGCACCCTTACACTAGTCATACATTAGATGAGGAAAATTGGATATCACATCTATGTGCCCTGCGTTGTTTGTTTCACCTCCTTCGTAAATAAAGAACTGCCAAATTGAAATTCTTATAACCACACTCAAGCTAAACAGAAAGTAGACTCGAAGAATTCAAGATCGAACTCTTTGTTTTCCTGATGGAAAAGAGATCACCTTTTTAATCTCAATCTAATATGTAGCACTAGCTGTATCGATGAAAACACATGTAGCCATAGTGGAAAAAGAAACAAATGCTGAAACACATGTAGCCATATTAGAAAAAGAAACAAATGCTGAGATTTAACTGGCCACACCGCGTGCTCAAATATTTACAAGGTCTAATGCCCATGCATTCAAATTACAGATCAACACACAAGAGGTGTTTTTTTGTACATATAAGCAACATATCTGTTGGTTGAGCTCCTTTATATTATATGAATTATTATAAAAGAAAAGAGTGAGAAAAAAGATCCAAGACAATGACCGACCACACAAATCATCGCAACACTCAGCTTCTGGAAGCATACCTCCCTGAATAAATCGACAAGCAACCCAAAGGCCCTGTTAGCTGCAGGCTAGAACTACCGTTAGTGCACCTATATGAATCAGTAATTAGTCTAAGCCCTCCAAACTGAAATGATATTCCTAGAGTAGTAGACTCACATGGTTGAGGAAATGGCAAACGATATGGCAAGCAGCACATACAGGTTTTAGAGGAGCACGTGCTGGTTCAACAAAAATAAATAGAATTGTAAGCTGCACTTATCAATAGGTACGTTCCCCACAGCCTGGAAACAAACAATACCTGATGATCTTAGACAGCAGAGACACAAATTGAAGCAGTGCCAAGAACAGACTCAAGGCAATCAACATCTAAATCAGGCACCTCTTGTCAAATCGAACAGCAATCCACCAAAACAAATTGCAGAAACACAAATCAGGCTTTCTCGTCCTTAGACACTTTCGCCTAGCGACAACATGAGGGTGAGGAGCAGAGAGCGACAGCAACACGTCTGCAGCTTTGTTCTGCTCAGCGAAACGTACTCAAATAGCACTTTAGAATAATCAGAAAACGTTGTTTGTTAACCCCAATAGAAAACTGCACCATTCATAAACCACATGTACTCACTAATAAATCTGTACAGGTCATTCCAATGCATCACTGTTTTTTCAGGTAGACATTACTGAATATGATTAGCATGTACATATTTTGCATAATAAAACTAAGGTCATCCCAATTCGTCACTGTTTTTTCAGTTAAAGATTACTGAATATGATTAGCATGTACATCTTTTGCGTAATAAAACTAAGCATTCGTAGGCTGGGTTCATAAATAAACGTAATTGTCTATAGATAAAATAAATTCAACCGCACAACTAAATTAACCAACTCGTGAAAAACTGTAACGCACCAGGACATGTTCCGCAGTTGAAGAATGTCTTTTGGAGGTTTCTCTATAAGGCAATGCTAGCAAATCACACAAATGGAATTTCTGCAAAAGTATTTGTGTTGCAAGTACGTATGTCAATGTCTACAGACTACATGTATGATTTATGAGGGAGCAGAGATACGCACCTGCAGGGTCTTGGTCCTCTCTACCTGGGAGCAAACACAAAAGCTCCTAACCGAAGAACTAATCCCGAATGGCATGCTCTGTGAATAATCAAGCTTCAAATGACTGCACACAATAGCGTAATCTAAAGCGAACATGTGACAGGTGATTCTTGGTGAAGAAATCAAACATGTATTCTAGGTTCAAAAATCTTCAACTAATGAAATACATTTTTATAAATCTTTTTGCTTGCCCTTTTTGAGATGCCAGCAGAAACGAATGTCCCACCTAACTTCCTAAACAAAAGTGTGTGATGATGTTGTTATTTCATACGACATGTATCATGAAAATTCATTGTTGGCTCGCTGAACCATTCAAATCATAGGCTCAAAATGAGTTTGTAGCTGTTGAGTGACATACCTGTCTTACTTAAAAGTCACCAGCCAGGTGGTGCGAGCAAAGAACTCGAGAACTGGACTGTAGCTTGCTTGTCCTGAACCATAAAAAATTAGAAGGAAAAATATTAGATGTAACACCCCGGTTTCCATCCATCCAAAACACATTTCTAAATACACACGGTTTTCAAAATGTTTGCAAAACTTCCTCTACTCAATCTCCAAATCTCTCCAAAGTTCAAATTCAAACCAAGGTTCAAATCAAATCCAAAAGGTGAAAACCCTTTTTCATCTTCCTTGGGCCTAAAATCTCCTCTCCCCTTCCTTCCTCGGCCTTTCGGCCCGGCCCAGCGCCCCCTCCATCCCTCTCCCCTCTCCCTCCCCGCGCGGGCCTAGCCCACTCCCAGTTCTCCCTCTCCCTGGCCCAAGCCGAGCCGGCCCAAAAGACCCCCCCGGTTCCCCTTCTCCTACCTCCGTCCGCTCCCTGGGAACGGTGCGCGTGCACGCGCACGCGCGCGCCCGGTCTCCCGCCGCCCTGCACGGCCTCGCTCCGCAACGGCCGGGAGCCGACGTCACGCCCTCCCTCTGCCACCGACGACCTCGCCCCTGGCTGGCCCCCCCTCCCCTCTGGCTCAGCGCGCAGTACGCCATTGACTTCGGCACTCGCACACGCCACGCCGGCGCGGCCCCGCCGTGGCGCGTCACGCCGACCACCGGCCACGCAAGCCACCTAGCCCTCGGCCCCGAGACGCCTCGTCCCATCACCCGCGCACGGACGCGTCCCCACCGCCAGAGCGCGCCCCGCCACCCCGCTCCGGGACCCTCAAGCCGGCGCCTGTCTCCGCCCCGACGCCTCGCCGCGCCGTCGGATATAAAAGGGGCTAACCCGCACCGGCCTTCCCCCTCCCACTCCCGTTCACCCCGACGCACGTACACTACGCCGACGCACGCACCCACCACCTCCACCTCCGGGAAGCGCCTCGGCGCGAGCCTCGTCCACACAGTCTCGGTGCCCGCCTTGCCGGCGCGCATTCCCTCTCCAAATCCCGACGTCCTCGAGCCGCACAGTCACTAATAAGGTGAGCTCCGCGTCCCTGGTAAGGGCACGCTTCTTTCCCTCCGTCTTTTGGCCCGGCTCCGCCTCGGCTCCGCCGGAGCGCCGCCGCGCCATGGACTTCCCCCCCCCCGACGCATGGCGTCGCCGCCGTCCGCCCTCCACACAGCACCATTCACCTCCACGTCTACCTCCATCGTCTCGGCAGGGATCCGCATCACTCCTGGGTCGGTCCCCGACGACGGAACCGGATCACCGGCGGCAAGCCGCCGGTGAACCGCTCCGCCCCCGGCGATCGGTCCGCTCAAGACCCGGTCCGGCAGGGCCAAACGGCCGTCGGCGCCGCCCCCTGCTCCGTATGGATGACAGGTGGGGCCGGCCTGACGCCGTCGCCCGCCGTCCCGCCCCTCCGCGCGCTCCGTGGGCCGGCCTGTTACGGCCCACGAATGCGCTGAGGGGACGGGCCGAGCCGATTCGGATGAGGGAGATGGGCCGCGCGCGCTGAATTCAGCCCGTGTAGCCTTTTCTCCTTTTCCAATATGATTTATGTATATTCCCAATTTTGAAATGTGTATATCTTGGTCATTTTAACTCCAAATCCAGTGATTCGTTCACCTAAATTCATCTAAAATCACCCTCTCTCTGTAATGATAAGTTTCACCTTGCTTTTGGTCTGTATGCATGTATGTTTACTTGGGTGTTTGCTTTTACGGTAGACGAAACGCCCGAGAAACCGCCGGAACCGGAAGTGACTACCGTCGACACCGAGCCCGAGGAACCAGCTCCCGAGTTTCGCTGTGACGAAGAACTTGACGACGGCAAGTCCACTGGAATCCTCACTTGATGCATAAATTACCCATGTTTTTATATACACAACCTATTGCCTTGTAAAACAAGAAAACTTGCATGTTTTGCTGGCTAAGGTAAAACATAGTAGGATATAGCCTCCCGAGCCACTTTAGATGTAGTGCGCTTAGGTGGATCGCTCACTCAATGATATACATTAATCTTGATGAAAATGATGGGAATATGATGGTGGGTATGGGCGGTTGTTTTTCAGTAAAACATAGGGTAAGACCCTGGCAGACGACTTCGGTTGTTGAAGCCATTTACGGGGTGGAAACCTGGTCCTTGTTGTGAGGACTGGGCTGGTGTTCCTCATGCGTGAGCATTGTGGGAGTTCCACCCTGAAGGACCGAGTTGACGTTTCATCTTGCCTAACTCATCTAGCGCAACCACTCGAGGTTGTATGCGGCAACCCTCGGTTAGAACCCGCTTTGGACGAACCAGGCGTAAGCCGGTGTGCTGGGATGCATGAGAGATTGGGTGGATGGGCGCGGTTGCATGGCTGCGGTCAGGGGTCAACAGTCGCGTGGCTGCGGGTCTGAGCGACAGGTGGGCCCGTACTCTCTCATGGCTGAAGTCTGGGGAGCGCCTTGCGGGGGAAAAACCGGCGAGCGGAAAGGGGCTCACTGATCATGAGTGCCTGGACCAAACTTGTGGGTAAAGTGTGCACCTCTGGCCAGAGTATAACTAAATCTATCATGATAGTCCGCTGTCCACTGGTATGGACAAACGAGTTACGGCTTGGTTTCTGAACTAGCTTCTTATAAAAATATGGTTTCGGGTTGGGATCAAAATGATGGTTTTGAGGCAGCTGCGGTTGCCGAGGAGGTGTGTGTGTGGAAAATGTGATGGCATGCGTGCCACGAGCCGCGATGGACCGGCAAGTCCAGCGGCAACCTCTTCTGGGATAAAGATGTTTTCTCAATTAAAACTGAGAACTAAGGAACCCTGCATATCAAATGTTTCACTGCGAATTTACCTTCAGCTCCAGATATATCTTGCATATAGTGATATCTTATAACCCCTCTTCCTATGGAAGAAGGTGGACTTGCGGAGTACGTATGTACTCACCCTTGCTTTGTTGTTGGTTTACAGAGCAAAGAAGATTGTGGATGTGTGAGGGTTACGGCCTGCTTCCCAACTGTGTGTTGTGGGAAAGAACGGGTCGCGCTTTAAAGTTTTCCGCTGCAGTGTTTTTCGGGCTGCGCCCCGTTTGGTCTGTCCCGTTAGGGCGGATCTGTATACATCTGATGCACAAATGTGATTACCATAACTCCTGGGAATGGTAATAATACACATTTTAGTCCTGCTTAAGGGCTGGGACGCTTCAGGTGGTATCAGAGCCGTAAGTTGGCCGTAGGACGTAACCCTAGGTTGGAAAAATGTTTTTGGGTCCAAATTCAGTTGAAAATCACCTCTACTCCTTATCTTACTCCGTTTCAAAACGAGTTTATCTGCTCTTTTCCCCTTCCTCAGTCAAGTGCCCCGCTTTGAAGACCGTGTTCAACCTGTCTGCAAGAAAAGACGTGCACACCCTATGGAAGTCAAAAGTGGCACCCTACCCTATGGATGACCGTGACGTGCACCGGGAAACAAGGAAGTGACCCTCCTTGTGTTTCCCGCCTCCCTTGCCTTGAAAGGCCTTGCAGTGCAGCACAGTGGACAAGGGACCGTGCATGCAGAGCCCCTCTGAATCAGTGCAACACAGTGAGCGGTGCCTAACGCCGTGTCTGCTGTCTGGAAAGGACACCAGGATTCAGCCCCAGACACGCCGGCAAGGTGTTTAAAAGCTCACCAGAAGGCCAGAAGAACTCAAGAACTGCTCAAGTGCAAGCAGCCATGGCCAAGCAACCTCCAACGCTCATAGGCATCCCCACGCCTATAAAGAAGAGAAAGGTCGGAGACCTCATCAATGGAGTTCCGATCCTAGAAGGCATACCAGTTGAGGAGAGTGAGCCAGATCACCCAGAGCTCTCCCCCGTTCCTTCACCAGAGCTAGCAGAAACCCTAGAAGCTGCACCGGCTTCCCCGCTGTCAGTAGAAAGCCCAAGAGCTCCGCCACCAAGTCCTGTTTTGCTCAGTGAGCTGCCTTGGGAAGAGCTGTTGAGGACGCGAGCTGCGTCTCCTCTTGTGGAGTCTACCCCAGAACCATCCAGCTCTGCCTCGTCCCACCAGGAAGAAGACTCAGTAGTCTGGCCCCCGTCGTTGCAAGAGGTCAACAGCAGATCCAGGGAGTCATCCCCGGATGAAGTCACCAGCGCCCTCCGGGAGTGAAGCAGTGTGGTCTGTAGCTAGCGGTACCCAGTTCCCCTCTTACATGTGGGTAGTGGAATTTTTGTTCCGCTTTAGTTAGCACCCTCTGTAAGAGTGAATCGTGTAGACTGCGTGTGTAGTAGTGTTGTTGTTGTCGTCGTCTGTGTTGTAGCCTTTTGTTTTCTGTTGCGCTAGTGTTAAGCCGAGTTCAGCCTGTTTTGCTCAGATGGAATCTGCCGAGTATGTCAGCTGCTGCCGGGAAGAAAGTGGCTTTCCCGAGCTGCTAAGAGATACCATGCGGTACCTCAGTATTCCAGGATACCCGGAGTACTGCGGGTTAGCATTCCCCGAAAGGGAAGAACGAGGATGGACCGTCACACTTTATATCAGAGAGAACCTCAATCTCAACGGTTGGTACTGCAGAGCCATCGGCAACGGATTCTTAGAAGCCAGCCACATTGCCGCTCGTGGGGCAATAAAAAGGTTATGCTCGACCTACCTTGGGGCAGTACAAAGCAGCCCTATGAGGTTCTTTCCACCAGTAAACCAACGTGCTAGTACTTGGATTAAGAGGACAGCAATCTTGACAGAGATCAAGAAGTCCAGAGATCCTACCCTAGCCTACTTGGTCCAATATCTGCTCGCCTTGGACGATGAGTATGAAAAACTGAGCCGCCTGCATGACAGGTTGGTAGACCGACACCAAGACACAGAAAGAGAGTTGGTCAAGTATAAGAGGGCGTGGATGCATCCAGGATCAGTAACAGACTCCCCTCTCAGTCATGGAGTAAGGGTAAGGGCCATGTCCGGTCCTCGCCACCCACCTCAAGGAGAAATACAGAACCCCATGATGGCAGGAAGTTCAAACCCTCCTAACCAACCAATACTGAGTCATCCTGGAAATTTTCAGGCCCTCCTGCTCAATCACATGCAGACCAGTGATAAGAACCCAGAAGACCTCAACAGACGAGAAGATAAAGCAAGCATGGGCGCCTTTTTGTCGCTCTCGCTCCCAGGAGAAGGATCCAGTGGTCAGCCACCAGTGCAAGACCGAGCCTCCAAGCAGCAGAAGCTGAAAGGAGTCCTGCGTGAGTAGTCGCGTTAGTGTGTTCGTTTTTGTGTTTGCAGTTTTGTTTGTGGAGTTTTTTCTAATAAAGAACACATCATTTGTAGACCTAACTCTTATCCCTGCTTCCCCTTCTTACCTTAAAAACCGTCTGTTAAAAGGAAGCAAAACGCCTACAAGAAGCCTTGTTCAAACCAGTCAGTCAGCATGCAACAACAGTGTGTCCAAGAAAGCACAGTACCAGCAGCAGAAAACGAGGAGATAAAGTGTACACAGTGAAAGGAAATAGTGCCCTGGGAAAAAGGAAAAGACCGGATGAGACACTGCATACTACAATCCCTAAGCGAATTGTGTACGCCACAGTTCCCCGCCGCTCTCGTCTTCCCACCGCCCTCACCTCCCCGCCTTATCAGCTGCCGCTCCTGTCTTTTCGCCGCACCCACTGCGCCTGCCCCCGCCACCCACTTGCCTTTGCCGCCGTGCAGGCATGCATGTGCCCCGCTCACCACTTTAGCAGTGCACCCCCGCGCTGCTGCCGACCGAAACCGGCCCCTACACCATCGCATGCAGGCCGCCGCATGCATCCGCTCGTACCCTGCCTGCCGCTTTTGCAGCACACCTCCGCGCCGCTGTCAACCGCAACCCGGTCCCCACTGCCCTTGCTCCCTGCATGATCGCCGCGTGTACCAACACCACCTCCACCGCTCATGTCCCTTCGATGCACAAGCCACCGCACCGTAACCACCACTCTCCCGAGCGTCCATAAAAGCACCCCCCCGGACGTCGCTCTTCATCCACCCCGCCGAGCAAGCTCATAACACTCTCCCTCCACCAGCTAAATCAAAATAATCCTTCCCCAGATGTTCGTTGATTCTCTGATCGAACAAGTCCTCTTTGGTTTCTACGCTCTTGCTTTTCTCATTCTCATCATGTACCTCCTTTTTCTGTGGGAAGACCACCATCCTCCCTCTTCAGAACAAAGCAAGAGAGATTAGCCCAAACACCCCGCTCACCTCAACACCCGAGCATGAACCTAGCCATCATCACACTTCTTCTGATCCAGTGCATATTTCTCTACAAGATCTCAAAAGTCCTCCTCCAGCTTGCAAGAAACATAGTCAGATTCCAGGACCGCATAAGCCAGATCCTCGCGCACTATTCCCCAAATTCCTCCGAGGCATGCACCCAGAAACCAGAGCTTGCCTTCCACTTCGCTACATAGTCTTTGCTGAGATCTTCGTTCTATGCCTCCTAATCCTCCTCCGGTTAGTCACTCTCTCACGGGCAGAGAAGAAGCAAGAAGAAGCTCCCTGCTAATAAAGCGGCCCCCAGATGAAGAAGCTCCAAGAAGCAAGCAAGGAATCAAGACCACAAGCAGGCAATAAGTTATGCTTGGGATAAAGAGAACAGTAACCAGAAGCGCTTGGGATAAAAAGAAAAGTAACATGAAGAAGTTTATCCCAAATGACCGCTTCTTCCCCGGCAACTCCCCGCTTCCAGAAGGGATATTAATCCACTTAAAGGGTACTCTAATCCTTTTAAGTGGGGTAGTCTCTCTTCTGCTAGCACTGATGAAGGAAGACCCAGAAATTGAGGCATGCAAATTTCTGGATGATGCACGAGTTGCCAGTGCATGCCACCGCCTGCCGCTACTGCCCAGAGCAACCTTCCAAGTGCATGAGGTGAAAGAGATAGAAAAATCTCTTTTGCATGTGGAAGATTTGCAGGGCAAAAATTCCTGAATGAAGAAAAGAGAAATGAAAAAAGAGGATCAAGTCCAAGCAAGAGCTTTTTGTTATAGAAGTTCCATCTCCCGTTCGTGCAAGCTTAAGTTTCAGTTATAAGCAGAAGCTGTTTAGCTGAAGTAAAGCTATCCCTATAAACCCTTCTAACCTAAATCTCGGGGACGAGATTTCTTCTAAGAGGGGTAGGTTTGTAACACCCCGGTTTCCATCCATCCAAAACACATTTCTAAATACACACGGTTTTCAAAATGTTTGCAAAACTTCCTCTACTCAATCTCCAAATCTCTCCAAAGTTCAAATTCAAACCAAGGTTCAAATCAAATCCAAAAGGTGAAAACCCTTTTTCATCTTCCTTGGGCCTAAAATCTCCTCTCCCCTTCCTTCCTCGGCCTTTCGGCCCGGCCCAGCGCCCCCTCCATCCCTCTCCCCTCTCCCTCCCCGCGCGGGCCTAGCCCACTCCCAGTTCTCCCTCTCCCTGGCCCAAGCCGAGCCGGCCCAAAAGACCCCCCCCCCCGGTTCCCCTTCTCCTACCTCCGTCCGCTCCCTGGGAACGGTGCGCGTGCACGCGCACGCGCGCGCCCGGTCTCCCGCCGCCCTGCACGGCCTCGCTCCGCAACGGCCGGGAGCCGACGTCACGCCCTCCCTCTGCCACCGACGACCTCGCCCCTGGCTGGCCCCCCCTCCCCTCTGGCTCAGCGCGCAGTACGCCATTGACTTCGGCACTCGCACACGCCACGCCGGCGCGGCCCCGCCGTGGCGCGTCATGCCGACCACCGGCCACGCAAGCCACCTAGCCCTCGGCCCCGAGACGCCTCGTCCCATCACCCGCGCACGGACGCGTCCCCACCGCCAGAGCGCGCCCCGCCACCCCGCTCCGGGACCCGCAAGCCGGCGCCTGTCTCCGCCCCGACGCCTCGCCGCGCCGTCGGCTATAAAAGGGGCTAACCCGCACCGGCCTTCCCCCTCCCACTCCCGTTCACCCCGACGCACGTACACTACGCCGACGCACGCACCCACCACCTCCACCTCCGGGAAGCGCCTCGGCGCGAGCCTCGTCCACACAGTCTCGGTGCCCGCCTTGCCGGCGCGCATTCCCTCTCCAAATCCCGACGTCCTCGAGCCGCACAGTCACTAATAAGGTGAGCTCCGCGTCCCTGGTAAGGGCACGCTTCTTTCCCTCCGTCTTTTGGCCCGGCTCCGCCTCGGCTCCGCCGGAGCGCCGCCGCGCCATGGACTTCCCCCCCCCGACGCATGGCGTCGCCGCCGTCCGCCCTCCACACAGCACCATTCACCTCCACGTCTACCTCCATCGTCTCGGCAGGGATCCGCATCACTCCTGGGTCGGTCCCCGGCGACGGAACCGGATCACCGGCGGCAAGCCGCCGGTGAACCGCTCCGCCCCCGGCGACCGGTCCGCTCAAGACCCGGTCCGGCAGGGCCAAACGGCCGTCGGCGCCGCCCCCTGCTCCGTATGGATGACAGGTGGGGCCGGCCTGACGCCGTCGCCCGTCGTCCCGCCCCTCCGCGCGCTCCGTGGGCCGGCCTGTTACGGCCCACGAATGCGCTGAGGGGACGGGCCGAGCCGATTCGGATGAGGGAGATGGGCCGCGCGCGCTGAATTCAGCCCGTGTAGCCTTTTCTCCTTTTCCAATATGATTTATGTATATTCCCAATTTTGAAATGTGTATATCTTGGTCATTTTAACTCCAAATCCAGTGATTCTTTCACCTAAATTCATCTAAAATCACCCTCTCTCTGTAATGATAAGTTTCACCTTGCTTTTGGTCTGTATGCATGTATGTTTACTTGGGTGTTTGCTTTTACGGTAGACGAAACGCCCGAGAAACCGCCGGAACCGGAAGTGACTACCGTCGACACCGAGCCCGAGGAACCAGCTCCCGAGTTTCGCTGTGACGAAGAACTTGACGACGGCAAGTCCACTGGAATCCTCACTTGATGCATAAATTACCCATGTTTTTATATACACAACCTATTGCCTTGTAAAACAAGAAAACTTGCATGTTTTGCTGGCTAAGGTAAAACATAGTAGGATATAGCCTCCCGAGCCACTTTAGATGTAGTGCGCTTAGGTGGATCGCTCACTCAATGATATACATTAATCTTGATGAAAATGATGGGAATATGATGGTGGGTATGGGCGGTTGTTTTTCAGTAAAACATAGGGTAAGACCCTGGCAGACGACTTCGGTTGTTGAAGCCATTTACGGGGTGGAAACCTGGTCCTTGTTGTGAGGACTGGGCTGGTGTTGCTCATGCGTGAGCATTGTGGGAGTTCCACCCTGAAGGACCGAGTTGACGTTTCATCTTGCCTAACTCATCTAGCGCAACCACTCGAGGTTGTATGCGGCAACCCTCGGTTAGAACCCGCTTTGGACGAACCAGGCGTAAGCCGGTGTGCTGGGATGCATGAGAGATTGGGTGGATGGGCGCGGTTGCATGGCTGCGGTCAGGGGTCAACAGTCGCGTGGCTGCGGGTCTGAGCGACAGGTGGGCCCGTACTCTCTCATGGCTGAAGTCTGGGGAGCGCCTTGCGGGGGAAAAACCGGCGAGCGGAAAGGGGCTCACTGATCATGAGTGCCTGGACCAAACTTGTGGGTAAAGTGTGCACCTCTGGCCAGAGTATAACTAAATCTATCATGATAGTCCGCTGTCCACTGGTATGGACAAACGAGTTACGGCTTGGTTTCTGAACTAGCTTCTTATAAAAATATGGTTTCGGGTTGGGATCAAAATGATGGTTTTGAGGCAGCTGCGGTTGCCGAGGAGGTGTGTGTGTGGAAAATGTGATGGCATGCGTGCCACGAGCCGCGATGGACCGGCAAGTCCAGCGGCAACCTCTTCTGGGATAAAGATGTTTTCTCAATTAAAACTGAGAACTAAGGAACCCTGCATATCAAATGTTTCACTGCGAATTTACCTTCAGCTCCAGATATATCTTGCATATAGTGATATCTTATAACCCCTCTTCCTATGGAAGAAGGTGGACTTGCGGAGTACGTATGTACTCATCCTTGCTTTGTTGTTGGTTTACAGAGCAAAGAAGATTGTGGATGTGTGAGGGTTACGGCCTGCTTCCCAACTGTGTGTTGTGGGAAAGAACGGGTCGCGCTTTAAAGTTTTCCGCTGCAGTGTTTTTCGGGCTGCGCCCCGTTTGGTCTGTCCCGTTAGGGCGGATCTGTATACATCTGATGCACAAATGTGATTACCATAACTCCTGGGAATGGTAATAATACACATTTTAGTCCTGCTTAAGGGCTGGGACGCTTCATTAGATAAGCTAGATCATGATTTTAACATGTTACCATTCCACTCCAACCACATCAGACAGACAAACTAATCAGCATCATGAACGTTTCAAAGTAGGCCAGCAACGGGAAGGAGAACATGCAAGAAGAGAGAAAAGCACTGACCAACTCTGCTCGATGAGGACGGCACAATCAGCGAGCTCATCAGGTGGAGGCACCGCCGCAGTCCCGCGTCGACTGTTCAACACCCCGCATGGCCATCCCTGCAAAAGCAAGCCCCAACGTGCGGCGAAACATAGATGGAAACGGCAACCGAGCCCCTCCGTGCCCCCAATGAGCACTGCGGGAAGAAGCAAGGGAGAGGCGAAGGGGCCGTACATATGCACGCTCGCCGCCGCCGGCGAGGCGCAAGGGCGGCCGCGGCAAGACACTGCCGTCACCACCACCTCCCCCATGTGACTTGAGCACCGCCAGCGGCTGGGCTGCTCAGTCACACGGCTAGCCTACCCACCGTCGGATTCCCTGCGGGGCTGCTCCCCACGCCACCAGGTCGTAGAAAGAGGACGGTCCTGCGTTGCTGGCTTGTGGACGAGGAAGAGGAAGGGGGCGCCGCCGGCGGCTCGGGCACGCACACGGGCAACTCTGCGGCGCTGGCCGGGCCGCCCTCGCCAGATCTAGAAAAGGTAGGGTTTGGAGCGGAGGCGGGGGGCGTTGGCGCGGGGTGGGAGAGACGGCAAAGGGCGGGCGCAAATGGAGCAGCTGCTGTTGCGAGGCGCAGCCGCTCTTATTGTGCAGCCCCTCTCCGGCCAACCACCTCCACCGCCGCGCCATACCGCCGCACTGGACGGAAGGACCGCCACAATCCCCACACACTGCAGCGAGCAGTGAGCAAGGACGAAGTAGGAGGACAGCGCCCACCCAGCAGCCGCTACCGCATATCGCTACTATCGCAAACAGGACGCCGTGTCCACGCGCCGGCGCGGCAGCCGCAGAGGCCGGCCCCTCCCTGAGATGGCGGCGCGCCTTCCTAGGACGAGCGGTCGGCTGGTCCACGCAGAGCCGCTCTGCGCAGGAGCGGCGTGCCCCCCGCTGCTACGAGCAGCGGCTTCCCGTGCGGCGGCGACCGCACATCACCGCATCGGGCGGCCGATGGCGGGGAGCGGCCGGAGCTGCGGTGAGCGCCGAGAAGCTCTGGTTGCTTTCTTTGGTTTTAAATGTACAAGCCGTTTGTACTGCAATGGAAGGGCGTTGAAAAGGGTTACTGAAACATTACACACATGGCAAAACAAGACAAATCTTTCTTATCAAATTTCCCAAGTCATATGTCATCAACAAGCATTCTCTTCACAAGTCATATGTCATCAACAAGAATTCTCTTCACGTTTTGTGTGCTTACTGATTTGACCTTGGTCAAGGGTAAAAGCATGAAACTTCTAGGGAAATGGAAGGACAAGGACAATATCCTGCACAAGTCATGTTTGTGGCCTTCATGTTTTCAGCTGATGTTGCCATAACGTTAAAAAAAATCGCCGCCCATCCAGAAACATAAGCGAATATGTGCCAATTGGCATACTGCCATAGGCTCCCTTCTGTTCCGCAGAAGCGAGACCAAAGGCGGTTCCTGTCAGACAGGTGACGAATGACGATGTGTGCGATGCATGTGATTTATGTGTTCTTCATGCAAAAGTTGACGCAGAAATACGACTAATGCTGTAGCTTCCTTTTCCTAATGAAACACGCTATAGAAAATAATATTCCAATTAAGCAATGATCCGATAAATTCGGGATCTGAATGTAGAATTCTTTAACAACTAATAGCTTTTAACTAAAATTAGCTAACTAATTGTTAGATGACAACCTATTAGCTGGATGGCATTTGGTTTTAATAGCTAATATATTACTAGCTAATAGGTATAAAAATCTTTTTATGTGTTATTAGTTACTTGTACCATTTATTTGTCAACTCTGTTTGGTTCTTTAGCAATTATATTTTATCATCTACTCTCTCCGTCCCAATTTATAGGTCGTTTGATTTTTTTTTTCATCCGGTCAAACCGTCTCATCTTATTCAAAACATTTCACAATTATCATTTGTTTTTACTGTGGTTTAATTTAGCATGTGAATTAAATATTTTTTTATTTTCGCAAATATTTTGAATAAGACGAACCAGTTTGATCAGATGCCAAAAAGTCAAACGACCTATAAGTTGGGACGGAGGGAGTAACAATTAGTTACAGAAAACGAAACAGACTCTAAGTAATATTTTTTATACCATAATAAAACATTTTTTGGCAAACTAGTTTGGCGATTAGGCCTAAGCTGTAAGAAGATATCGGCCCACGGGCCATAGCCCAGATCTTCTTCCCCGAACCGAAAGCGCGTCACGTTCATTCTCGCGAACCGCGAACATGGCCGAAACGAAAGCCCGTCCCAATTTCCCCAAATAAGAAAAAAAAAAAAAAAACTCGCCCGAATAGTTCGTCGTCTCCTTCCCCTCCCCAGTCCCCATCTCCAGCGCTCTCCCCCCTTGCTCGCCCCCCAAATCGTAAACCCTAGCCGCGCCCCAGCACTTGGGTAGCCCCGCTACAGCCATGGGCGCCAGCCGGAAGCTGCAGGGTGAGATCGACCGCGTCCTCAAGAAGGTCCAAGAGGGCGTCGACGTCTTCGACAGCATCTGGAACAAGGTACGCCCCCCGCCTCCACTCTGGCGCTCACCCTTCACCTGCGGGATTTTCTTCCCTCCTCCAACTTTTGGCGATTTTTTTGATGTTTTTTCGGTGGCAGGTCTACGATACTGAGAATGCGAACCAGAAGGAGAAGTTCGAAGCGGACCTCAAGAAGGAGATCAAGAAACTGCAGCGGTACAGGGACCAAATCAAGACGTGGATCCAGTCCAGTGAGATCAAGGACAAGAAGGTGAGAATTTCAAGGGGCCCTGCCTCGCCTTTGTCTGCGCTTGGAGGTGCAGGGGAGTGTTTATGGTGCAATGCTGCTGTTGCTGCATCCCTGACTGCATGGAACTATGTTTCATTATGCTGTTAGTTTACTAGGTTCAAGGGTGTCTTGAGCAGTTCTGTACTTTTGCTGTCTATCGCAATATGGGTGGTGATCAGTGAGTAGGAGTGTTGATTGTAGAATGGTTCCATCACTCTATATCGCCGCACTGATTATTCTGGTGGTACTGTGTAGCCGTAACATAGCCGCTGATGCCATATTGCCATCACTTTCGTACGTATCGTGTCAGGGTCAGGGTGTTAACATGCTGATACTGAGCATGTGGATTTTGTCGTCAGTATGTTTTTCCACCACAGTATCACCATTACAAAGTCTTGGGTGTTTGCTGCTATACACCGCAAACATTTAAATAATCATTTCTTTGGTTTGGAAGAGAGAATCTAGTGTGAACTGTTGGCTTTCCCTATGCATTCTTCCTCCTCTGTCCCCCTCTCTCACAAGTCACAAACAACAACGTGACGGTTGTCAGGAAAGAGGTTCTCCACGAGGGAGTAGCCGAGCAGCCCAGCTGCCCAAGACGTGCTGAGGTGCATGTGACTGTGCTGGTCTTTGCCTCTGCTCTTGACGAGCCATCTGGTTGCATCTTATGGTGAGGATAGGGTAAGCTTGGTGGTGGTGCCCTGAAGAAAGGCGGCTGGGACTTGATTCGTTGGGAAAGAACGAAGCTGGTTTCACGGAGGAGGGAGAAGACATAAGGGGGAAAACTGACAATTCACGCTAGTTTCTCTTTCCCAAACCAAAGAAATGACTATTTTAATGGTTGCGGCGTGTAGCAGCAAACATCCACGACTTTATAGTGGCACTTGGCAAATTTCGACTTCGGCGGTGTGCAATGACTAATGCCATGCTAGTTCAATATCCACGACATAGGGGGTAGTTGAAGATGAAGCATAATTATAGTATTATATAATTGAGTGTGGGATAGAAAACACAAAACTATAAACAGTCAGTGGGAAATCTCATGATTTAAAGTTTGGAATTGTTGGCAAACATAGTTATGGAGCTTTCTTGGTATCCACCTTTAGTATCTATAGCTTATGAGTTATGACACCAGGCTACCCATTCACATCTCTCCCTGTGGTTTTCAAAGTCTATGTACAGATTACAGTGTAGTAGCCATATTTTTGAGATGGCATTTAAATTTTGATTGAGGCACCCGTACCATTTAGGCCACTTTTTTTATATGTTTTGCTCAACCTTTAAAAGCCATCGTCAGTATTCTGGAGTTTATGAGGTCCTTAAGCCTCTGCCATCTTTCAAGATAAACAAGTTTTGAGAGTTGAAAAATGTCACTGGATCAGAAGTACAATGTTGATTTCTGGAGTTGATGCAGTTTCTGATTTCATTCATAAATTGTCATATGTTGAGTCAAAATTTTCATGCTATATTGTCGTTATTCTAGTTTAACCATCCAAAATTTCATTGTGACATATGTATTACTGGTAGATCAAATAAAAATGTTAGTTTGTTGCTGATGAAATGTGGTATGATTCCTGAAATAGGTTAGTGCAGATTACTTTTCAGTTGCACCTATTGTATTTTTCTGGTTTTTAATTCATTGTGATATATGTTGACATAGGTTAGTGCCTCTTATGAGCAGGCTCTGATGGATGCCCGGAAGCAGATTGAACGAGAGATGGAACGATTTAAAGTTTGTGAAAAGGAAACAAAAACCAAGGCTTTCTCAAAAGAAGGGTTAGGTCAGCAACCAAAAACTGTAAGCACTATCTTTGCATACAGATTTAAGTTGTTTATATATCAGTTTCGCCCCTGATCGGCTGTGCTATAAGCGCTGCGGCCAGCTGCGGCTGCTTTGCAGTGGCTGTTGATCCACCGTCCACACAAAAATCCTACGCTTGTTGTTTGTTTGGGTACTATTGTGGCTGCGCAACCCAGCAACAGCAAAGACATCCGATCAGGGCCTTCGTTCTAGGACTGAGGATGCTAGCTATGAATTATTCTGTGCTACTATTCTAGTAGCCTTGTTAGAGATCTTTCTTTGTTCTTGAATATTTTTTTCCTTTCAGGCACATTTCTTCCTATAATAGTTATAACTTTGTTAGATAAAAAGATTTGAGTCTGAATTAAGTATTCAACATTGGCATTGAGATGCAATGGTTCACTTAAACAATTTAAACTTTCATCCCAGGAATTAAACACTGATTTGTCTACACTCGTGATTTTCATGAATTAGCACAAGTGATCAACAGACTGTATGAATGATGTTAAGGATGTGGCTTTATAGTCAATTGTAGATGTAGTAATTTTGTATCTCATTTGGTTCACTCTTGATTTATGGTTGCTGCACACTTTTTTGGTCTGATTTTACCCATAACAGTCTACTACTCTAGTACCCGTACTATTTTTCTTGAGTTGCTATGCTCATTGTTATCTTTCAACTCCTGTTTTGTGACTTCAATTTATCTTTCATTTGGTGCAGGATCCCAAAGAAAAGGCCAAAGCTGAAACAAGGGACTGGCTTAACAATGTGGTATGTTGGAAATCGTAAATTGCTACTCTTGTGATCTTACATTTTCATCTCTGCCTTTTGTTCTGTATATACTATCGGAATCACATAGCTAAATTGCAACATCTATGTGCTATGCTGTTTGAGAATACCTTGATCTTTAATTCATTCATGAGATGGGCTATGCGCCTTCTACCTCATGCCGCTTCTCTTCTTGTGATGATACACAATTGAGAGTTGGTGTAGTTAGTTTCTTTGATGTATTGCTATGAAAATATCAGGTTGATATGCTATGTTATTTGAGAGTATCTTGGTCTTCAATTAATTCTTGAGGACATGTGTTCTATCACTTCTGCTTCATGTCAAGGGGTCCCTAGCTGAGTTGGTTAGGTGGCTCTGATGGCACTCCTCAGGTCCTGAGTTCGATTCCCAGTGGGAGTGAATTTCAGGCTGGGATTAAAAAAAAATCCCCTCGTCTGTCCCACGCCAAAGCATAAGTCTAAGGACCGGCCCAGGTCGTTGGTCGTCTCACACGGGCTACGGTGCCGCTATGTAAGGGTGGGGTAGGGTTTCGGGGTTTTTTTTTAATCTGCGTGAGAAGATATTCTTCTTAAAAAAATGCCCGGGGGCTGTCTTACCCCCCCCCCCCTGCAGGTTGAGTTTTTTTGTCTATTCACTTGTGGAAATATCACGTTGATGTTTATATGGCTCTTGTAATTTGATTATTTGGTAATTCTGTTACTGATTACTCCTGCTATAACTACTGTTTGCTTTCTTGTTGTAGGTGCTTGCGATCTCTCTAATGTAACTCTTGGGCCATGTTATTTTTTACAGGTTAGTGATTTGGAAAGCCAGATCGATAACTTTGAAGCAGAGGTTGAAGGGCTTTCAATTAGAAAGGGAAAGCAAAGACCACCTCGACTGGTATGAATATGATCAGCTGTGTTCATTTCATACTGATCTTATTTTACTCTTTATGAAATTTGTTGTCGATTCTTTTGTACTGTATAATTAGTGGTTCTTCGTAATTAGGTACATTTAGAGAAGTCAATTACGCGTCATAAAGCTCATATAAAGAAATTGGAGTCTATCTTGAGACTTTTGGATAACGACGAGCTGAGTCCTGAGCAAGTCAACGATGTTAAAGATTTCCTTGAAGATTATGTTGAACGTAATCAGGTGTCATATTTATCTTCTGCAATATCCTTATTTGATGTCGCTGCATGCTAATTGTGATAACATATAGGCATATGATGGACCTTTTCTTTGTTCTTTTTATTTTCTTAATTCATGTTTAGGAAGACTTTGATGAATTCAGTGATGTTGAGGACCTCTATAGCACATTACCTATGGAGAAGGTTGAAGCACTTGAAGACATGGTTTCACTTGCTCCTTCTAGTCTTGTGAAGGTAGGCTATATATATAAATGGTGATTAATTTATTTTTACTGTGATACTTTTGATTGCATTAATTGAAACACTATCAAAATTAACGTTTTTGTAGCTGCTACAAACATTGCTTTCATTAATAGAGGTTCATTTTTTTGTTTACATTTGATCTGTGTTTTTCTTACATTTAGGTTGGTTCTCAGCCTTGTTTATTTACATTTTGTGTGTTTTTATGTAGTTATATATTTTCAGCCTTGTTTCATAATTTGCAGGGTGTTGGTTCTGTTTCAACTAGTGCAGTTTTGAGCACTAAGAGTTCAGTTGCAACTTCACCTACCCAGGTATGTGCTGTTATGCTTGTTTATTTTTGATGGTTTGTAGTACAGGTGAAATGTAAGATCTTAGTTACTTGTGATGGTTTAGGATACAGATGGAATGTAAAATAATATAATTAATTATACTCTTGATTGTTTGTTGTGATAAACAAAGACAGCTTTTCTGCTAGTGTTGATTCGGTTGATGTGTCCATTCTCTTTAGAGCTACCACTTGAATTTCCATTTGTTTTGATATTCTGTTGTGTTGGTAAAATTAGAGCATCTCCAAGAACAGATCAGGGAATTGTGTTTCAGGCTGTTCCTCATGTCGTTTTGATTATGTTTTAACTGTGTGCTGTCTTACCAACTATTTGTCCATTTTTTCAGCCTACCGTACCAACTGCTCCTTCACAAAGTACATCACAAGAACAAACTGAGGAGACAGCTTCACAAGAAAGCAATCCTGAATCCACGCCACAGACCCCACCTTCAAAAGGTGGAAATCTTGGATCTTCAGTGCCAGTTGTGCCCATTGCTGTCAGTATTGGTACTGCGTCTGCTTCTGTCCCTGCGGAAACAATTATTTCCCCTGTGCGACCAACTGTTCCCACCACAGCAGCTGCAATACTTTCTTCTTCCGTTCCACGAAGTGCTCCTGAGAATACACCTGCTGTTACCTCAATTCCTACAAACTTATCTAGCACCTTGAGGGATGATGACAGCATGAGCTTCCCTCCACGAAGACCATCTCCTGCTATTACTGAAATTGGAATTGGCAGGGGCGTAGCTCGAGGAATAACTAGTCAGACATTAGGTACAGCTCCCATAACTATTGGTCCAGTCCCAGGAAATGGATCGGTTAGTGCACTTCCTGCAATAAATGAGTTGCCCAAAAGAAATATGTTGAACACTGACGAGAGGATTAACAGTGGTGGTCTTTCTCAGCAGCTGGTTTCACCTCTTGGTAATAAAGTTCAACTCCAGCAGGTTCCGAGGACTAATGATGCAATTAGCTCTGATTCTGCTAATACAAACGAAAACCCTGTTATTGGAGGAAGAGTATTTTCTCCTCCAATTGTTCCTGGTGTTCAATGGAGACCTCAATCGGCTGCTGCATTTCAAAATCAAAGTGACACTGTACGTACCTTTTCTGTTATTACTTTTATTCCTTGCCCACTTGATCAGACCTCGTAATATCTTCATCATCTAGCAACTGCCTAGTCAAGTTTAATTGTTGCTTTGGAATATTGTCCCTCTTTTAGATTATAGGGTATATTAGAAGTGGTAAGATGAACTAGTGGTATGAAAAATCAAGGAAATGAGAAGAGCAAGTGACCAAACCACCTGTACACTGGAGACATGAGAGAGAATAGTTAGTGAGTGCATTAGGTATTTGTGATAATGGGGGCAATGGTGGTAAAACATCATTAAATTTGTATGCACACCTTATATTTGACCAATTTAAAAATAGAGATGGTGGTGTATCAATTTGGATTTTCAAGTCATCTTTCAACTTTGCTATCAATTTCTTTGTATTTTAATTGACATACGAAAAATGACACATATATGTCTGAAAAAGTTCTTTCCTGTATTAAAACTTCTTCAAGTCTTGTTGAAGTCACATATTTGAGATACTGCCAAACTTTCAATGCCTGAAATGTCCACAGCTTTTGTTTGCTGGAGAGTTGGTCAAATTATAAGGAAGATTATTCGAAGTTCTTTCTTGTTTCCATTTGTAAATTGTTAATGTATGTCTGCATTTTATGCATCTCTGTTTGGTTACATCCAAGTCACTTATGCTTTTCTACCCAGCGCTTTGTTTATTTTGAACTTTTGATATCTCTCAGTGGGTTCCCAGTTACTTGATTGCCTGCATGACACTTTCTTCGCTGTGTTTCCAGAGTCCATTTCGTGGAAGGCCTGAGATTTCTGCAGACAGGGAGAAATACCTACAAAAATTGCAGCAAGTACCACAGCAAGGCAGTCTTCTGAATGTTTCTCATATAACTGGCATAAACCAGAAGCAATTTCCGACACAGCAGCCAAATCCCCTTCTTCTACAACAGGTTCTTCATGCTGTTACTATACTGAATATTAAAATTTGCTGCCTTGTGCCAAACAAGTCATGAAATACAACATAGCTGAGCATATATATATTTTAAAACTCTGTTTTTTTCTTGAGTTGTACAGTATTCTCTATACTGTTCTATTTTGTAGTCTTATATCCTAAACCCCTAATTAGGTGCTATCATCCTACCATCCTAATAATTTTATTGCTGCATCAGTCAACTAAAAAAATATTGAACTGTTGTAGAGATAATCCTCAATGTGGTTTACCACCCTATACATTTTGAAGCTCAATTGACACTTAAGAAAAATAAAATAAGAAAAGAGAAGTTCAGGATATAGAGACTGCTTTTGCCTACTGATTAGTTTATTTATGCAGTTTAATTCACAGAATTCCTCTGTATCCTCCCAAGGGAACCTTGGGCTTGCTGTTCAAGGACCAGGTATTACCTCTGCTTTCCGATATCATCTACAATGTCATATTTCATAAGCCCCTGATTCTATGGGAATATTTATGAGTCAATATATATACGAAACACCTGATTATTTTGACTCTTGGTGGGGCAAATTAGTTTGTTGTAGTGTACATTTATAGTTTTACCTGTCTGCAGATGCTGGGCTTTTAAAAAGTGAAGAACAACAACAAAATTTGGCTGAAGATGTTGGTGTGGAATCTACTACAACTGGAGCAAACAAACAAACTACTGAAGATGACGCAAAGGCTCCATATTCGGTATATCAGCTTTTTGCACATGTCTGCTCGTGAAATCAGCTTTGGCTGTGTGTTCAGTTTGTTTCTCCCGAGTTTACTTAATTTGAAAATTAAACTAATATGAAAAGATGAATTTACCAAGTAGGTGGTTTAAATCGTGCTGGTTAGGAATGAGGTTCTAGTTTTGGTATGTTTAACCGCTGGAGGGCTTTGTAGTTTCTTTGCGGACATCTCATGTGAAATTCAGGATTACTTGTTAGGCCAAGAAAAGTAACTGTGAATCAGTTCAGTTGGTTAGTACATTAATCTAATTTAAATCTTTCTTTTATGTGTACTCAACTAAGTTAGATTTTGCAACAGCTTGACTTCTCATATAAAAGCAAAAGAATCTCAATAAATGTTCAATGATGTTTATAAACGTATATATTATGAAAAAGATAGTATCTGAGGAACTATAACTTCAGCACTCGTGAAGGAACCTATTTGTATGTTTTCTGGAAACATATATACAAAATATTTGTAGTTTCGGGATTTCATGTGCCATTGAAATTTTGAAAACTCGATATATGCTGTGCTGTGGCTGCAGCTGGCTGCTTGAACACTGAAAAGCAGCCAGATTACAGTGCCAATCAACCGCAGCAATTTCAGCCACAGCCAGAAGAAGCTTTACCGATCGCACACATATCGTTCAGATACTATGGTCCTTCAAAACATTCAGTAAAAAGTTGCTGAAGCATTTGTCCTGGGAAACTCATGGTTGCTTGTGGCCGTATTAGTTCGCCTTTTTGCATTTTTTCGCTTAAAAGGTCTCAAACTTTTAACTCTTAATTATCAGTTAACAATATATGATCATTATTCGTATGATCTGAATGAGCTACTTGGACTTACCCTCCGATGTTCTTTAAGTGAAAATCCAACCAATCTAATCATAATAATCATTTCTATTCCTGTCAATATACTAGGAATTTATCCTGATTCTCGTTCATAGCTTCCTGTAACATCTCAAAAACTATCTTCTGGTTTGGTTTTACAGAATCCTTCAGCACCTGCAGCAGAAACCACTCAGCTACCTAGGGACACTGATCTATCGCCTGGGCAGCCTTTGCAACCTGGAATGTCGTCATCTGGTGTTGGTGTTATTGGCCGAAGAAGTGTATCCGACCTTGGTGCAATTGGAGATAACCTCACTGGAACTTCTGCAAGTTCTGGACACGATCAGCTTTATAATTTGCAAATGCTCGAAGCTGCATACCACAAGCTCCCACAACCCAAAGATTCTGAACGTTCTAAAAATTATGTTCCGGTATGGATTTCTAAAGAACACTGGTGCCTCCTACAAAGGTTTTGAGTTTGTTGTTCATATTTACTTACCTGGCTTCATTTTCACATTTTCAGAGGCATCCTGCAGTCACCCCTAGTACTTACCCCCAAATTCAGGCACCACTTGTATCGCATCCTAACTTTTGGGAAAGAATTGGTAGTGACACTTTAGCTACCGACATGCTGTTCTTTGCGTTCTACTATCAACAGGTCAAAATTTCCCTTGTTTGTTTCCAATTTGTATTTGTTTTCCTGGTACTACCATAAGTTTTCACAATTCTCAGTTGTTTTCTCTTATGTTCTTATGATGCAATAGAACACATACCAACAATACTTGGCTGCCAAAGAACTGAAGAAGCAATCATGGAGATTTCACAGGAGGTACAATACCTGGTTCCAGCGGCATGTAGAGCCACAGGTTACAACTGATGAGTATGAGCGGGGATCATATGTATACTTTGATTTCCATGTCACCGAAGATGGATCAGGATGGTATGTGGGCCCTCACTAAATTTATGTTATTTTTTGGGCAATGATGACACAGTGTTATCTGTGTTTACTTTGGCTTGTTCTTTTGTGCATTTTGATGGTGATGCTCTTTTGCTGGTGATAGCTAACCTGTTCCTAACAATGTTTGCAGGTGCCAAAGAATCAAGAATGACTTCACATTTGAGTACAACTACCTGGAGGATGAGCTGCCAGTACAGACAAACTAGAGTGCCATGGCAGTAGGTCTAATCGAACCATTGTGTCCAATGTGAATCTTGTAGTTTTCTGACTGCTATAATCTGGGACTCTTGAAAAATTCTCCAAAGTCCAAACCAATGGTTGAAGTTGAGCTGCCCTTTGCATTCCTTTTAGGTCTGTTGTACATGCTGAAATTGGATTCAGGTTATGCCAAGCAATCAGGCTCCGTATGTCTCTGCATGCCCGCTGGTGTCATGGGTGCCTAAAAGAATGATCCTTGGCGTTCCATCCAGTTTATTTTCTGCTATCAGTTTTTTTCTATTTTACAAGGATTGGACTTTATTAACTCCTAGACAGTTTACGGAGAGTAAGGCAAACTTTCCCTAAATGATGTTTTGGAGTGCTTGAAGCACTATACAATTGCCAACACGATTCTGGTGTTGGCATGTAAGTACAGTGTTTAGGAACAGATTGTCTAGCCTGTTTAGCTGATCTATGAGCAAGAGTGCTGTCCTGTGTATGTGTTGGAATTTGGGAGAAAGAATGTCTCTGGTTTGAGGAGTTGGAGACAATTTTAGCAATCAATGGCCTCAGTGGACAATGGGCTAGTCTTTGATCTTAGGCTGTGGTGCTTGTAGCATCCACCAAGAGCTGGCAGTAGAAGATCTTGCATTGCTGTTGTAAAATAGTTAATCATTTGAGGGAATAGTTGGTGATGTATATACTCAGATCAGCAGGAGTGGGGCATCACCTTAGCGCGTATAGTTGGTGATGTATAATACCCAGAACAGCAGGAATTGGCGTTCTAGAGGAGTGGGGGTGTCGTAGTAGCAGCATGTCTTGTGGACAGCATCGTGTATGGGTTCTCTTGTTTCTCATGCTAGAGGTTAAGTTTGTACCTTCTTGAGTTGTTAAGATATTCATGTGGGCTGTTTTTGTATGGACTCTTTGGGATACTAAGTCATTTATTGAGAGTTGTTCCAAGAGTGGGCTCCCGATAGGGGTGAGTGTACGCCCGTATGAGCGTATACGTTCTACTGGGTTTCTCAAAAAAAAAAAAAAGATGATGTATTGGAGGAAGGTTGAGATAGGGGTGAATATCATCCTTTACTGGGAACCAAGTTGAGTTTAAGTATTGATTTTGTATGGATTCGGTAGGCACAATGTTTGTGGAGGTTTGGTTTGACTTTTTTTTTTGAGTCATTGGTTTGACTTTTTATAATAGAATGCTAACAAATTGAATTCATGCGTTGATTTTGAGCTCTCCAGGACTTTCTTGTGGACACCGGTCCTATGGGTCCCAATAGAAGTTAGGTAAGGGATCTTGAGCCGTAGATACTACACAAGCTGAATGCCTGAATTGGTGAGTACACTCCTATTGATTGTGTGGACCGAGTTTATGTGAGTGAGCCTACTGGCACGATTGTTTTTGTTTGTCTTAAGTGTGGTGAGTTTGGCCCTAAATTTCTTATGGATTGATTTGTAGTCCGTTGTCATGTCTTTGAAGTATAAAACACGCGTGTTGTGGCTGAGGCTATGGCTTGGACAACGAAGATAGAATCGATAGTGCACTAGTCTTGTTGGCACGCGTGTTTGCTGAAAATAATTGATTTTTTTTCTTATTGGGGGGGTTTGACCTGACTGAGAACATATGTGATTCAAAATATTCTTGATTGTGGTGGACTAGAATGGCTTTGTTCACATGTGATCGAATCGTTAGGCTTATATGAGTTACGGGGGTGTAAAACACTGTTTGCGCGGTATAAAACACTGTTTGCGCACGGTAGACACAAAAGAGTTTAAATTATAAATGGTGGAATAGACAGACTGGTGACAATAGCCTAAAGAGAAAGGAATGGAAGGGGGGTGGCAATTTGGACCAAGAGTGGCGCCTTGTTAATCATTAAATGCTATGACACGTTAGCATGATGTATGCTAGCATAAGATAGTAATGAAGAGAGATAGAGAGTATGTTACAGAAGGAGAGAGAGTTTAATCTAGATGAAACCTCACATGATGTACCATTATCTAGATAAAAATTGATATGGCAATATTAGAAATTGGAAAATTGAAATTTCCCGGTGGGAAATGGCCTTAGTGCCTTCTTTGGGATAAAAGCTAGGCGTTCGTGTGCGCATGTTGCGTCAACATAACTCGAGTAGTAATGCACGCGCGCGCCGATCCTGAAATGATCCAAGAACAAGCAGGAGAGGAACGACGGATCTCGAAGATAAGCCAAAGTAGGATTGGATCTGGGGTGATGTTGTGATAATTAACGTGTACATCCAGCATGCACCCCGCCCCTTCCCCTGCTGCGGGTTTCAGCTCAGTAGTACAATTTACGGCAGCATTTTGGGGTGCTGATCGCTGCGTGCTAAAATTTATATTTATTTACCTTATTTTAGTGTTCTCCCAGTACTTGCGAGCCGTTGAGAAAGGGATTAGGGATAGTCGGATAGATTATAGATAGATGCATTCTGCGTCCTCGTCAGTCATCAGTCACACGTGTACTACGTGGGATCACTGTTGAGGCCGTACGGTCCTGGCATAAACTGGGGTCGGGAACAGTAGTATATACAGACATGGAGTCATGGGCTTAATTTAGATTATTAGATAGTAAAAAAAAATAGCATTTCCATTCTATATATTGTATACATCGTACGTACAGAAACTACAGAAGGAACAAATTAACGGCATGCATAGCGGCTGCGAATAATCTGAGGGATCATCGACGTGTGGTATCAGTTTTTGATTACGAGGCGCGCATGCAAGCGATGTTGCAGTCTTGCAGAGCACGCACATGAAATGAAACAGGGGAGGGGAGATGGACTGCTTATTTGGAGTGCTCGTACGTGTACCGTGTGCGTGTCAGAGTGATTGTTTAGGCTATTCAGCGTGTGATCTCGCGCGCGTCTCCGATTATATTGTCCGGCGCGCCGGTCCATCATCCTCGGCTCCTCGCATGACTCAGAGGCTGCCTGAGGCTAAACAGACGTACACTGCTGGGCTGGAGCGGCGCGTTGCGTTGCGTTGCGTTTGCGAGCGGCGCCGCATGCATACGGAAGGAGGAGGAGTAGTGGGGCCGTGTTGCTCACGTTGCAACTAAAGGCGTGGCCACCTGCTAGCCGCCACCGACCACACAGTGAGTTTGCCGGCGAATTTATTATCAACGGCTCGGTCTCCGACCAACCTCCCCACACCGCGCGCGCAGCAATGCGACCGTTTGGTGATCGGAGGCGGACACGACACACAGTGCTCCACACAGCCGCATGGCATGGCATGCACTAGAGCCGGCCGGTCGTCGTGTCGGTCTCACACTGCAAAGCTGCGCACGCGCGCTAGCTCGCTCGCTCGCTCGTCGTCTATATACATGCCCGCCGAATCGAACAAACCGAGATCGAGCGATCGCGAGGTGAATGATCGAATTTTCAAAACCGGGTCGACCGTATCCCAACGTGCGTGGATGCCATGTTGTCTATCAGTTGTCTATGCAAGAAGCTTGAGTGCTGCTGGGGGCATCGGATGAACATATGCATATTAATATATAAAGTACACAGTTCATCTCTCCTGATCCGCGTGGCTCTCCAAGGACGACATGTAATTTGCATGGGTTGTATATGTGTATTTTGATTTCCCTACATTGTCAAGTAGTAGTAATAGTATATATCACCGAATAATTTTAATTCCTTTTGGCTCCTCATAGCTAGCTAGTTAGCTGCTAAAGAATAGCTAGCACAAGTACGACTAATAAATCAGCTAACAATTAACTGGAACCAACTAACAATTATCTCATTAAAGCATATGTTTGGTTCCATATAGCTAATAATTACCTATACAAAATAGCAGCTACAGAACCAAACGAAGGCAGCTAATAAAACAGCTAACCATTAGCTAGTCTTCAGCTAACAATTGTCTCATTAACTAGCTCAACCCAGCTAATAACATGTAAAAAGACTACTGTACCAATCAGTTAATATAATAGCTGTTGGAACCAAATACCACCCATCTAATAGGTAGCCAACTAACAATAGCTAGCTGGGTAGCTAATTTTGCCAACTAATTAATTAGTAGCCGCACTAATATTATATATTTAATCTCACTATCTATTTCTCTCAACATGCGTGAAGCCACGTAATCGTCCACGTCACCATCCACTAAGACCTTTATTTAAACATTCCATTGATCTTCTATGGCTTTATGCATACAATGTCTTTCCGTGGTGTATGTGTAGGCATCATTCAAATCTCTGCAGCAACGTGTGGGTAATATTTCCTTTCATTTATATTTAACGTTATTAAATCCAGCAACAACGTACTGGGTATCATCTGGTATAACTAAGTAGGGCAAACACGATCAAGCGCTCTCATCCGGAAAACACAAGTTATGAATGTTGGCACCCTCTTTAGGTTGAAGCTGACACCAGGGGCGGAGACATGGACGGGCAGGAGCATGGCCCTTCTATTTCTATGGCCCAGAAATTTGCACTAAGATTTATAAAATTTAAAAAAATTGTACCATTAATCTTTCCTAACAGTGAAATATGGTTCACGACTGGCTGACACCGGGGATCCTGGCCGTGGCCGTGGGGGACGGCCGTGGGACGGTGGGAGTGAGAGGGCGGGCCAAGCAACGACGACATGGCGAGAACAGCCCCCGAAAACGATCTCTTCGACGCATGCAAAAACTGTTTAAAAAAAAAACGCATGCAAAAACACTACCCGAGGTCCCGAGCAGGCGCCCGCCGAGGCCGCGCACGCACGCGGCCCGGCGGCGCGGGATTTCCGCCACCGCCGCCGCACGTCCCGAGCCGTGTCCCGTCGCATCAATGCCGTTTCCGTTAACGTCCCTGTCTCTGTCTGTCAGGGCCCTCCCGTTCCGTCCAGGCATGGCACTCCCCCGGTCCCAGGCCCAAGGCCACCGGCCCACCGGCACCGGTACAGGACAAGTCTCCGTGCCCGCCGCCTCCCCTGCCCTCCCACGTGGCCCTCCACCTCCGTCCGACGTGGATCTGGCCCCACCTCCAGCCAGCCGTTGCCTTCCCTTTTAAACCCCGCACCACCCCCGCCTCCTCCTCACTGTCGCTCTACTCCGCTCTCTCTCTCTCTCTCTCTCTCTCTCTCCGCTCCTCTCCCCTTCTCCACTCCAACGGTCACATTCTCTCCCACCCACCACACACGCACGGCCCTAGGAAGAGGAGGAGGCGAAGAAGCTTCGATTCCATCCAGCCGCGATGGTGGCGGAGGGCGCGCGGCGGCGGGTGGTGGTGGAGGTGTGCAACGCGCGGAACCTGATGCCCAAGGACGGCCAGGGCACGGCGTGCGCCTACGCCGTCGTCGACTTCGACGGCCAGCGCCGCCGCACCGCCACGCGCCCGCGGGACCTCAACCCGCAGTGGGGGGAGCGCCTCGAGTTCCTCGTCCACGACCCGGACGCCATGGCATCCGACACGCTCGAGCTCAACCTCTACAACGACAAGAAGGCCATCGGGGCTACCGGCAGCGGGCGGAGGGGCGGCACGTTCCTCGGCAAGGTCAAGGTGGCGGGGGCATCCTTCGCGAAGGCGGGGGACGAGGCGCTCGTCTACTACCCGCTCGAGAAGCGGAGCGTCTTCTCGCAGATCAAGGGGGAGATCGGGCTCAAGATCTGGTTCGTCGACGACCCGCCGCCGACGCCCGCGGCACCCACGCCCGAGGAGAAGGGCGCCGCCGAGGCGGACAAGAAAGAGGAGAAGGCTCCGGATGCCGCCGCAGCTCCGGCCGAGGAGAAGAAGCAAGAGGCGGCGGCTCCCGCGGCGGAGGAGAAGAAATCTGCGGAGGAAGCCAAGAAAGAGGAGAAGAAACCACCGGAGGCCGCGGAGAAGAAGGACGACAAGAAGAAGTCGCCGGAGAAGGGGGGGAAGAAGGACGGCGACAAGCCCAAGGAGGGAGGCGGCAAGGCAAAGGAGGGCAAGAAGGACGTGGCGGCCGCGCCGCCGCCCTCGCCGTCCAAGCAGCTGGCGCCGCCGCCCTCGCCGTCGAAGAAGGACCTGGCGGTGGCCGGCGTCGCCGGCGACCTGGAGATCCGCCCCCAGAGCGCCGCCGACAAGAGCATGGCCGCGTCGGGCGCCAGCGCGTCCTACGACCTGGTGGACCGCGTGCCGTACCTCTTCGTCCGGCTGCTCAAGGCCAAGCGGCACGGCGGCGGCCAGCCGCTGTACGCGCAGCTGTCCATCGGCACCCACGCCGTGCGCACGCGCGCCGCCACGGCCGCCGGCGAGTGGGACCTGGTGTTCGCCTTCCACAAGGACAGCCTCACTGACACCTCGCTCGAGGTCACCATCCACGAGGAGGCCAAGAAGCCGGAGAAGGAGGGGGAGCCCGTCCCGCCGGACGCCAGCCTGGGCTTCGTCTCCTTCGACCTGCAGGAGGTCCCGAAGCGGTCGCCGCCGGACAGCGCGCTCGCGCCGCAGTGGTACACCCTCGACGGCCACGGCTCCGAGGACGGCGCGGCGGCCTGCGACGTCATGCTCGCCGTCTGGGTCGGCACTCAGGTCGACGAGGCGTTCCAGGAGGCGTGGCAGTCGGACTCCGGCGGCTACCTGGTGCACACGCGCTCCAAGGCCTACCTCTCCCCAAAACTCTGGTACCTCCGTCTCAACGTCATCCAGGCGCAGGACCTGCGCCTGCCGTCCCCGCCAGACGCCAATAAGGCAAAGCAGTGCGGGCCCATCTTCCCGGAGCTGTACGTCAAGGCGCAGCTTGGCGCCCAGGTGTTCAAGACCGGCCGCGTCCCGCTCGGCAGCGCGGCGGCCGGGACGGCCAACCCGAGCTGGAACGAGGACCTGCTCTTCGTCGCCGCGGAGCCGTTCGACCCCTTCCTGACCGTCGTCGTGGAAGACGTGTTCTCCGGGCAGCCGGTGGGGCAAGCCCGCGTGCCCCTGTCGACGGTGCACCGGCGGGCCGACGACCGCGTCGAGCCGCCGTCCCGGTGGCTGAACCTGTGCGGCGACGAGGCCCGGCCGTACGCGGGGCGGGTGCACGTGCGCGTCTGCCTGGAGGGCGGGTACCACGTGCTGGACGAGGCGGCGAACGTGGCCAGCGACGTGCGCGCGGCGTCGAAGCACCTGTCGAAGCCGCCGGTGGGGATGCTGGAGGTGGGCGTCCGCGGCGCCGCCAACCTGGTGCCGATGAAGATCGCCAAGGACGGCGCGAGCGGGTCGACGGACGCGTACGTGGTGCTCAAGTACGGGCCCAAGTGGGCGCGCACGCGCACCATCCTGGACCAGTTCAACCCGCGGTGGAACGAGCAGTACGCGTGGGACGTGTTCGACCCCTGCACCGTCCTCACCATCGCCGTCTTCGACAACGTCCGGTACAAGCAGGCCGCCGACAAGGACTCCCGCATCGGCAAGCTCCGGATCCGCCTCTCCACGCTCGACACCAACCGCGTGTACGCCAACACCTTCGCGCTGACGGCGGTGCACCCCGTGGGCGTGCGCAAGATGGGCGAGCTGGAGCTGGCGATCCGGTTCACCTGCCCGTCGTGGCTGACGCTGATGCAGGCGTACGGCAGCCCGCTGCTGCCGCGGATGCACTACGTGAAGCCGCTGGGCCCCGCGCAGCAGGACGTGCTGCGGCACACGGCGATGCGGATCGTGTCGGGGCGGCTGGCGCGGTCGGAGCCGCCGCTGGGGCCGGAGGTGGTGCAGTACCTGCTGGACACGGACACGCACTCGTGGAGCATGCGGCGGAGCAAGGCCAACTGGTTCCGCGTCGTCGGCTGCCTGTCGCACGTCGCCGCCGCGGTGCGGTGGGCGAACCGCGTCCGCACCTGGGCGCACCCGCCCACCACCGTGCTCGTGCACGCGCTGCTCGTCGCCGTCGTGCTCTGCCCGGAGATGATCCTGCCCACCGTGTGCCTCTACCTGTTCCTGGTCCTGCTCTGGCGCTACCGCGCGCGGCCGCGGCAGCCGACGGGCATGGACCCGCTGCTGTCCCACGTGGACAGCGTGAGCCCCGACGAGCTGGACGAGGAGTTCGACGGCCTCCCCTCGGCCCGCCCCGCCGACGTCGTCCGAATGCGCTACGACCGCCTGCGCGCCGTGGCCGGGCGCGCGCAGACGCTGCTGGGCGACGTCGCGGCGCAGGGGGAGCGCGTCGAGGCGCTGCTGTCGTGGCGGGACCCGCGCGCCACGGCGGTGTTTGCGGTGGTGTGCCTGCTGGCGGCGCTGGTGCTCTACGCCGTGCCCTTCAAGGTGCTGCTGCTGGGGATGGGGTTCTACTACCTCCGCCACCCAAGGTTCCGCGGCGACATGCCCTCCGCCGGCTTCAACTTCTTCCGCCGCCTGCCGTCGCTCTCCGACCGGGTCCTCTAGCTGCTGGATCGCTGATCAGTCTAGTTCCTCGTTTCTTGATCGTTTTGGTCTCCGTTCTCTGTTGTCAGATGGTTTGATCCGATCCGTTGTTCGCAGGCAGCAAGCCTCGGTTGATGAGGCTTCCTGCTCCATGCATGTTGACAACACCAATAATAATAATAATGCCTATTGTATTCATTCGTTCATATAATCAGCTTCTTGATTCTCGCATTTGCATGGGTGATCGTAGGTGTGTGAAAATTGGACGGACGGCTTCACTCCATGGTGAAAAAACGATCGTTGTGTTGTGTTGCGTCAGTCACGCACGCTGCATTGAATTATTGTCAGAACAATTCTTGCTCTACCAACAACAGTACTTCATTTTGGTACAGTACTGTAACACTGACTTTACTGAACCGACTCGTTACATTCTTTCACCTTCAGTCTTGCATTTGTGCTCGTATTGGAGAAAACAAAGGCATGGTCCCCAACTTGTGCATCATGTTCAAGGAGACAAGGAGGGGCGGGGAGAGACCCCTATGACCAAAAATTCTACACTAAAATTTTTAAAACTAGCAACTTGACCCGCGCAAATTGCGCTGGAGCTAGATTGTTTTTTTACATTATTCACTTTGTTGAAATGAATAGTTTGCAACTATTTTTGTTTAACCTTATATTTAGAGTTTTTTTATTGGTTGTGAACAATAGTACATCATTTTTCTCTGAATTTTTTATTAGTTTTACAATATACTTTCATGAGTTAACATATTTGGTTATGCAACCATATTTTTAAAAAAATATATATAGTAATTTATATTGATGTATATGATGTAAATTGTTACTTAGATTGTAGGGTATCATAATTGTATGATAATTTAAACCAGACCTAGGATGCGGTGTTCTATAATTGGATAGCCACTTATTAGGTAGCAGGACATGGAATTGAAATAGTTATTTTAATATAGCTTATTCATTCAAAATCTAGTACCATTCAAAGTCTTGTTCACTTCAATTTTTCCTAAGTCAAACTTCTATAACATCGAACAAATTTTAAGAAAATGACGCCGACATTTATGAAATCAAATTAGTTTAATTACACCATAAATTTGTTTAGTTGGTGAATCTATTTTATACTGCACTACCTCCATTCATAAATTTATGACATGGTCGATTATTTTACAACTTTGATAGTTCATCTTATACATTCAAAAAAAACAAAAATTATTATTATTATTTATTTTGCCATACTTTATTTGATCACTAAAGGTGGTTTGAGGATTACTTATTTTTTTACATGATTGAATAGTTTTTTGAATAAGATGAATTATCAAAGTTATGAGAAAAAGTCAACCATATTATATATTTATGGGTGGACAGCAGATGTTAATATTTTGACGTAAGAAAGAGATAAATTTAATTTAAATATAGAATGGAGAGAGTATATCAAACAATTTAGGAAGACATATGGTAGGCTTACCTAAACACTTGAGTTATTTTAACAATGTACGAAATAACGTGCTATAGCGTCGCTATAGTGCCGGTATAGCATTTATAAAGACTATTCATAGTGAATTAAAAGATAATTAAAAGAAGAAAAATTAAAGACTATTCATAGCATTTATAAAGCTATAGCGCTCACGATGGATTTTAATCGAAGAAAATTAAAAAAGGAATTAAAAGAAATAACTATCGTTAATCTCAGTATTTTTTTTGGTAAATCCATCTTTAATTTTCTTATGCATAGTAAATCCATCTTTCAATTCAAACTTTATGGTCCACAGTTTTTTTTAAAAAACCTACATTAGCATATGAATCTTTTCCCCTTTTAAATATTTGGTATAAAATATTTGATTTATTACAGATGATTAAATGTTTATAATTCAGATGGCGTCAATTTCCTTCAATTAAAATCCATTGTGAGTACTGCTCACGATGGATTTTAATCGAAGAAAATTAAAAGAAATAACTATCGTTAATCTCAGTAATTTATTTGTTAAATCAATCTTTAATTTTCTTATGCATAGTAAATCCATCTCTCAATTCAAACTTTAAGGTCCACAATTTAAAAAAAAAAACTACATTAACATTATGTTGCTTTCTACGTCTCATTCTGACCTTTAAAACTGGGTATCGTGAACCTTAAAGTTTGAAAAACCACACAAATAACCCCTTTTAGTGTTTTTGCTAAGGTGGCACGCCCACATGTCATATCAGCGTACATGTGGTAGCGATCCCACAGGCTAACTCCTTTCCGCCGCAGAAGCAACCGCCGGGTGCGCGACGCCACCACATGTTGTGCATCGCCATCGCCACAGCTTGTTGCTCACCCCGGAGCCTGTGGCCCTCTGCCGGCGCCGGCCGCAGCCTTCCGCTACTGGCGCCCACGGTCTACCGTCATCGCCTGATGCTAGCCATCGTCGTCCGTGCTCTGCCGCCAGTGCTCGCGGCCTGCCCTTGCCGGCGCCCGTGGCCCGTCGCAGTCGCATGCGGCCTTTCGCTACCGTTGCCTGGCGGCGGCAAGTGGCAGACTTGTGAAACGATGAGACAGAAGAGAGTGAAGGTTATTCACCCATTACAGGTGGCCACATGTGTAAAATAATAAAAAAAACTAATTTACCCACTTATATTTACTTTTAATATTTATATACATGTATACGTTTAAATTTTCATTGTTTTATTATATCATATTTTTATATGTTTTATGGTCAATTCACATTATATTTATACGTAAATATTTTGATTTTTCTTATGTGCCATCCGCGCGCAGCGCTCTCACCTTTCGTCAATCATTAATCTTCTTGGTTCTGTTTGCTTTTTTTTTTTATCTCTTCCTGTTATCCTCTGTTTTCCCTTTTCTCACTTCTTTTCATATTTATCAACATATTTATGTTTTCATAAAAAGTAATTTTTCGTGAATAAAATTATCTCAATATAATTTTCCGTGAATAAAATTATGTCATAAAATTATGTCAGCATAATTTTCTGTGAATAAAATTATGTCAGCATGTGAATAAAATTATGTCAGCATAATTTTCCGTAAATAAATTATGTCAGCATAATTTTCCGTGAATAAGATTATGTCAGCATAATTTCCCGTGAATAAAATTATGTCAAAGTATTTGGTTTGAAAAGAGAAAGCAAAAATAAAGAATTATGTTTGTATAAAATTATCCTGATAAGTTATGTTTTCATAAAATATCATAATAAGTTATGCTTACATAAATTATGTTTTCATAAAATTATCGTGATAAGTTATGTTTTCATAAAATTATCCTGATAAGTTATGTTTCTATAAAATATCATGACAAGTTATGTCTACGTAAAATTATCGTGATAAGTTATCCTTATGTTATGTTTCTATAAAATTATCGTAAAAAAGAGGGAAAAAAAGAGTTATGTTTGCATAAAATTATTTAACATAATTTTCTGCTAATTAATTAAAATTATATTGTAGAATTATATTAGAAAGGAAAACAAAAAAAAAGAAAAGAAAACAGGAAAATGAGGAAAGGGCATACGGAGGGCGGGTGACGCCGAAAGGAGCCGGTCTCACGTGGGGCCCCTACCCCTCGCGCACGGGAGAGGAGCGCTCGCCCGATTCGCTCCGGGCGAGCGCTCACAAACCGGACATCACGAGATAAACCTTGTCTAAAATTGCCAGCACATATGTGAGGTTATACCGTTAGGTATTGAAGGTTCATCCGTCTCTACTACCAATCGACATACTCTATAGCTTACCAAGAAAAGAACAAATAATGTTATTTTTTTCATAAATAAATCTATAAAATTGTGAACATATGCTAAGTTCAGATATTAAATAGGTAGCCATGTTCTACCATAGTCCATTCGCGCAATAAATTGGAATCATCTTTCTTTTGTGCGCCATATATTTTGAATGGTGTGGTACCTTTTTATATATAGATTGTACAAAAGGAGTGGACGTTAATTTTGAATAGTAACATATGTTGTATTCGGACAACGTATACACTTGCATGTAGATGTATCTATGTTAAATTAATCCGGTTAAAGCCATGGAATCTGATTTATACACGTACTGCTACAGGCGAGCTCATCGGGCTCACACATATGGAAACTATACAACTTGTATAGATATTTCTCTTTTTTGTTATATTAGATATATTATTTAATATAGACCGTTAGATCTTCGTAAAATCTAACGGTGGAGAGTTTTTTTTTTCCGATTAACGTGGGAATTTTTTGACCCTCTCGGCGAACGTGGTGGCTTCTTTTAACACTTCCTTATTAATATAATAGATTCAAATGAATTTTAAAAATTTAGTGCTATTAGCTCCTTCTAACAATGAAATATTCAAGTTTCTGGCTCCGCCACTGATCATGTTTGCTAGTTCTATCAATTTCCAGCTCCTCTCGCCAATTGTATTTAATCACCTGTACTCTACAGTGTACACTTCTACAGCTAGAAATCTGGAACAAGAAGATCATAGCACAGCACAGACGAAGATGCGATTCCAAACGCAATTGACAGCACAGAGCATCTCGTTGAGGGCTTCAGGCCGCTAAATTAAAATACCAAAGATCACCGTTGAAACAGAATCCATACGCTTAGAAGTTAGGAGCGCTAGAGAGCATCATCAGGTTTGCTTCAGGGATGAAGGGGGGGAGGGGGGGGGGGGGGGGGAGGGCAAGGCCAAGGAATGCATCAGAATCTCTGAATCTGCATCAGCAAGGGCAGTGATTCTCACCACACCCACAGCCACAGGGCCACAGGGGATAACATAACCACATGCATATGCTCCCTCCACGAGCCATACCAGAGCGTGCGCCTTCTGAAACCGCAAGGATCAAGGCTCGCGACATACCTAAACACATGCTTTAAAAAAACAGCAGGACATACATAGATCAGTTCAGCTCGTCAGAACGTCCGCTTAAGCCCAGTGTGCCCAGGCCACTTGCCATGCACTCGCATCTATCGATCTGCGGGGGCGAGTGCCGTGATCGTGCGCCCTGTAAAAAGCTCGCGAGCTTTTGACAGCTGCCGAGTGCGTGCGGTAGTTCTAGGTCGGCAAAGAGAGGGAGAGAGAGAGAAGGCTCCGGCTGATGCCTAGTATGTGAGTGGATCATCACAAGGATTGGCAAAACGTGACCCTTTCTCGCCTGCTTCCAACACAAACATAATCACTTCAGGGAGCCCTGGTATAGTGCTCTACTTCTCTGATCTCTGATGTCTGAAGACTTGAAGAGTTTCTCCATTTTGAACTGCGAGTTCACGCATCTGCCAACATCATTGCTGGAAAAAGGCCGGTGGCCTGTTCATCAAAGCATGTTCAGGTTATCGCAATCACATCGCCCGCTGAGAACTGGCCATCTATCAGTCAGTTCGATGGCTTTGCTTCCTGCAACTGCAAGATGCTTTGCTGAAAACTAAAATACAGTAATAAATAATTTGCTGCTACACTTGTTGTTGACGATCAGATCTGCCGTACGGCTACGCATTGTACACATACGAAAAAGGCAAGCGGGTTCACGTGAAGCAAGAGCCTTTTCGCTTCATATGGCAGACAGGATTCAGGGTTCAGAGAAGGGGCAGGATAAGAAATGCTGTGAAAATCCTTGGCCTGTTGCTGTTATGCTGTTGTCTCTGGAAAAAATTTCCCCTCTCCTTTTGGGACCATATGCATATGGGGAAGCGAGCGTGGGCACTGTTGCACTGGGAGTGGTATGGCGGTTTCGAGGGACGAGAGTGCGTGCACGCACTGAATATGATGGCAGTGGCAGCCTGATCGCGATCTAGGGACACGATTGGGCCAGCGTTCGAGGAGCTCTTGGCATTGCCTCGCTCGTCGTGTTTGCAGCTCAACGGCTGCTTTTCTGGCCCGTCGCCAGGATTGTTCCTGGAGCAGAACCAATCCATCTGCTGCTGCTGCTATTGGCTGAGTGGGGGACGGGTTTGTTTCACGACTCAACAAGTGGTCCAGTGTCCAGGTTTGTGACACAATCACACAAGGGTCCAGTGGCCATAGCCCATCAACCATACAGTACCAACCAATGGAAAATATGCAAATACTACTGCTATGGCAATTCGTTTTTTTTTTTTGGGTTGAGGGGATGCTATGGCAGTTCGTTGTATATACCATGATTTGGGAGACTTCCTATCTATCAAGTGGAAGAAGGTTAAGCAACTCAAATAAAAAGCCCATCAGGCCCAATAACACTTCAACCTGGTCACCTCAACAATTGCAAATATTTAATTCAATATTTCGTTTGACCGATTTCAACATTTTATAAATACTATTTCAACAATTTATACATAAAATATTAAACCAATATTGGTGAAATGTTGAACCAATGTATGTGTAATGTTGAATCGGTGTAAGTGGAAAGTTGAATCGGTGTAGGTGGAAAGTTGAAGGTAGCAGCTCGATGGCGGCGTGCAGGCGCATGGGGTCGGCGCGGCGGCGAGCACTGCGGCGCGCGGGGGTCGGCGCGGCGGCTCGCCGGGGTCGGCGCGGCGGTGCGCGGGGCTCGGCACGGCGGCGAGCGCTGCGGCGCGTGGCGGCGGGCGCGGCGGGGCAGGCCGACGGCGGCGCGCGCGGGGCTTCGGCGGCGGCAGTGGCCATGGGAGCGAGGGAGGAAGGAGAGAGATGGGAGAGAAAGGGGTAGGGTTTAGATGTTGATCTAATGGTTATAGATGTGTGCACGAATCTTAAACAGTGGAAGATATGTGGACTTTTGTTCTACCGGAAGATACATAGAAAATTCGATGATTTGGCACTTGCACTTTCTTCAGAAAACTTACATTTGCCAACAACACGGTGGGTGTGGACTGGAGTGTGGCGTGGCCACATTCCGGCCCTGTTTGTGGTCATAGGCTTATGGGCCTTGGCTTATGGGCCTTTTGACTTTTCTCCATGGGCTGCCACGAATACATCATGTGAGGCAGCAACCATCCGGAAATCGTATCCATCTTCCACTAGATTTTTGAACTAATGACCTCCATTGTTTGAGATCCAGGCAGCCGCATGTGCCATGATGGGAGTGGAGGGAGGCGGATTGGATCTCCAAACTTTAAAATGTCGGTTCTCTAAAACTATGCATTCGATTTAAAACCCGTTTAAACCATAATATTGCTTGCAATTGATGCAACAAAAAAATTCCAACACGTAAAACACTATCCATCAACCAATGCTCTCGTACGGGTTAAAGTCTTAGAATATATATGTCAAAAGTAAATAGATAAATTTTACAAGACACACATACATATACCCTATGTTACTTGTTTTTTTATATAATAGCCTATTATGCCACTTTAGATGTAGGTTTGATTGATTTAGATCTTTTAGTATAACAGTAGAGGTAATTCAGATATAAATAGAGGGTCATTTCATACTTTCTTTCATAATGGTAGAGTGGGTAATTAATATGTGGTGTAGGTGGTTATTTTATATTGTTTCATAGTGGCAAAGGTGGGAAATTATTTAGAAAACATGATAGATTGGGTATTAATATTTTAATCTACCGATTGATGACTAGAGCCTGAACGTTCCTTGTTATCGTGAGAGTTTATAGAATTTATTTTTTTTTTCTAGTGCATCTCGTGTGAACTAACCTAGAGGACTCAGAGTCTCAAATTAATAACAATAAGAAAAGATGCTATTTCAACATTTTCTAGAAAAATATTCAGTTAGTTTTCTAGGAGATCTCGTTTTCTAGAGTGTTGAAGTAGTAATCTAAAAATGTTGAACTAGTAGTTTCAAAATGCTGAATTATGTCCCACAACATAGCATTCAAGAAAATATTTAAAAAAATAAAAGCACCACACTCATGTTTTGAGCGCACCAGTCCATCGTCAGGCGCTGGCTTGCCTCTACCACTCCTCCTCCTCCTCCTCCTCCTCCTCCTCCTCCTCTTCTTCTTCTTCTTCTTCTTCTTCTTCTTCTTCTTCTTTTTAGCTCATCTACCACTCCTCTTATATTCACCTGTTTGTCCCAATGTATGGGCTATGCAGTGGGCTTCGTGGGCCGTGTGATTTCATATCGCACGGAAGGTGCATAGGCGCCCCGCAACCACAACCCTTTCCATCAGATGGGTTCCTTATCCACCCTGCGACCCTTTAGAAAAGCACGGCAAGGTTGCCCAGAAGGCCCACCCACTCATAGCACCTTTTAGCCTTTTGCTTTTCCTTCTGATTTCTCAACATGTGCCGCTTGCTTTTGGTCGCACAGACGTCTTGGATTCCCAACCCTCTAACTTCTCTCCTTTTTGCCACAAAGAAAACAGACTTGTTACATGTCAATCGCCTGATATTTATGTATGCATCAATCAAATTTTCTGACCATGCAATGGAGTATATACGTTGCAGATGTATGCAACAAAATGTGACTCATGGATTGTTAGTCTATGTGTTATGTGTCTGTTGTGTTAGATTACTATATATTTCTAAATATTATTATTTATTACTACACTACATTTTTGTATTGGGTTTTGTAAATTTGATATATGACTAACGGATTGAATTTCATCAATGACCCTATGTGGTTGTGTAAAATATGACTGATGGATTAAATTTCGTTATCACCCTAGGGAGTCGCATAGAATGGTTGTAAAATATAACTGATAGAAAGTCATATAATAAGTCACCTAATATGGCTACACACCCAAAAGAAAACGACCCTATTTTCTTAAAAAAATATAGTACAGACACATACACCCTCTATAATAGAAAAATAAACTAACTTCTAGAATTGTTCTAAATCAAACAACTTTAGATTTAACCAACTTTAAAGAGAAAAGCACAAACATACGCAACAATAAATAAATACAGTATCAAAAAATTATATCACGAGTGCCACCACTTTTCATATAAACTTAGTCAAAACTAATATACTTTGGCTTATAACAACTCTAGAAAACATCTTATTCTAGGACGGAGAGAATTCATGTAAAGACTATAGCGCATATATGTACTCAGCATAATAAACGTTTTTTTTATGACAGTACAGGATAATAAACGTTGTGTATTGGCCATGTTCACATAGATTTTGTTCTGCATTCATGCTGCTACAGTGTACTGCCTTCTAGTTACCCATTTTGTTCTTTTTTATGTGTTTATGCTATGCTGCCCCAATTTTCATGCATGTATTGCCTACTTCAATTTGCTTCTAGCTTTTCAGTTCCCGTTTCCAATTGCAGAATAGTAGCCCTCACGGGTCAAGCTTTGGTACTCCTAAAACTAAGAGATTAAAGTGGATTGGGTGAGATTGAGGATTTTGATCTATTGTGGATTTAAACATATTCCAATCTTTTCGAAGCACTCCAAAACCACTTCAAATCTTTAATCCAAAAATACCCAATACATCTGTACACATATGCGTGTAATTTATTTCTTAATTATTCTTTGTGAAGATTTATGTTTGCTTTTTAAGATAAATCCCTTCTGCCCCTTCTATCTCCTACCACTGTTCGCCTAAACGGCCGTTTAGACCGTTTAAACGCTACTCAGTAGTCAACTGTGTTGCCCGTTTATGCCGCTTAATCCGTTTAATCCCGTATAATCCATTTTTAAGTCCGTTTAAAAGGCCGCGTAGTCCGATTAAATGCTAAACGAAGGGTGACCGACTGTTTACCGTTTAGCTTTTAGGCTAACACTGTCTCCTACACACAGCTACATGCATGCATGCAGTCGCAACAGATTTTTTAATGAAGATTGTTTTATAAATTAGAGTTTCAAGCCTACGAATTATAAGTCGTTGATAGTATTTATATCCCATTTGCTTTATTCCTGCCGTCACGTCAATATGTCTTATATTAGCTAGAGCCTAAATCGAGGGGTCTGCAAGCCTATGACATTGCCTACCGTAGCACTGTTATCACAAAGCTAAGTACCTAACATCATTGCCGCACATTTAACATTTCAGTACTTAAATTATTTATGTGACAGTGTGCCAGTCTAATGCATATATCACATGATAGCGCGCTCAGCAGGGGCAGCGCGTACGGCAAAGCGTGCATCCCCTTCCGGCCTTCCCTGTACGGGCCTGGGCCATGCAGCGCGCCATCCGTCTGAGGCTGAGTCCAATGACACTCTCCGTCCCCACTCACTGAACACTATTCTAATTACCTTTGTTTTTCAGTATTTATATTAAACAGTGCAAAACAGTGTTTAAAGAATCCATTTAGGGAGTCCCATTAAACTCAGCCTTAGTCAGAGCTTCTTCAATAGTCCTATTACTCATCCACCTTATCCGAGGAAGAACATAGATTTATTTCTCTATTTTTTTAAATCTTTTAGCAGGATTTAATTGAACATCACCCATCAAGCCTACAGTTACGTGCTTAACCAAGATAGGAACTAAAAAATAGCTATTTACTTCCTTTTGTTTTCTTTCCTCCATATCAGTTATCCAAACCTAGTCAGCTGAAATAGTTAGTCCAAATAGTTTTATTGGAAAACCTCTTAGCAGCAGAGGGCATAGGGTCAATAATTTCAGGACAACTTCTTTTTTTTAGCCTCTTACTGCTGTAGCATTTGTTCATGGAGAAGCTCACACCACATACTATACATTCACACCTTACGCACATCACTCGCACACAATCAGATCTACAACTACACTCAGATAGAAGATCGCGAGATCATCAAAACCGTCCATAGCTCCGTAGACGTGCTCGTCGTATTTCTTTTGTGGCTACAACTTCAGTTCACCAAAGTCAGCATGGGCGGCTCGCGACAAGGAACACGTAGTCATCGTTTTGTGTCGTCTGCGCCATGGCTGCATCCAGCTCAGTCTTCGCGTGTCGTGTGCTCAGGTGCTCCACTTTGGCACTGTCCATCACTTCCACCACGTACGTAAACCCCAAGCGCGGCGTCTAAGATGGAGGCCTTCTAGAAGCCAGCGTCGCATCATATCGCACCCGATGATCCCAAGATTAAATAGACATCATCAGCTTGTCCGTTGCACCCAACACAAAAATCAACCCCCCTTCGCTCGCCTCTCGGAAGCTCAGCCAGTCTCATAGAGAGCGCCACACGCAGCACGCAGCCATGGCATCTGCAAGTGAAACCGCCCCAACCAGCGAGGCCGCCGCCGATGAGGTCCTCCACGACTTCGGGCTCGTCCGGGTCTACAAGAGCGGCCGCGTCGAGCGGCCCTTCGTGGCCCCACCAGTGGCGCCCGGCGTCGACGCCGCCACCGGCGTCCAGTCCAGGGACGTCCAGCTGGGCTCCTATTCCGTCCGCCTCTACCTGCCTCCGACCACGGCGACCGCAGGTGGCAAGGCCAAGCTCCCGGTCATCGTCTACATCCACGGCGGCGGCTTCGTGGCGGAGTCCGCCGCGTCTCCGGGCTGCCACGGCTTCCTCAACAGGCTCACGGCCGCCTGCCCGGCCCTCGGCGTCTCCGTCGAGTACCGTCTAGCGCCGGAGCACCCGCTCCCGGCGGCCTACGACGATTGCCTCGCCGCGCTCAAGTGGACGCTCTCCGCCGCCGACGCCTGGGTCGCCGCGCACGGCGACCTCGACCGGGTTTTCTTGGCCGGGGACAGCGCCGGCGCCAACATCTGCCACCACGTGGCTGTCCACTCCGACGTCGCCAATAACGCCCAGACGTCACATCAGCGGCGGACGCTGGAGGGCGCCGTGCTGATCCACCCCTGGTTCTGGGGCTCCGAGGCCGTGGGGCGGGAGCCCAGCCACCCCGCGGCGCGCGCCATGGGGGCGAGGCTCTGGCTGTTCGTCTGCCCTGACGCCGACAGCATGGACGACCAGCGGGTTAACCCCATGGCGCCGGGGGCGCCGGGGCTGGACACGATCGCGTGCGAGCGGGTCATGGTGTGGACCGCGGAGTACGACTTCCTGAGGTGGCGCGGCCGAGCGTACGCAGAGGCGGTGGCGGCGGTGAGGGGCCGGGAGGGGGAGGGCGGTACGGTGGAGCTGCTGGAGACTGAGGGCGAGGGACACGTGTTCTTTGTCTCCAAGTCCGACAGTGACAAGGCTAAGGCCATGCTCGACAGGATCGTCTCCTTCGTCAATGCTCGGCGTCCGTGATGATGGGCAATTCTCTTCCTTGCGTTCGTTGGATTGGGTTGTTCAAACCTTTTGGAAGTTATTGTACGAGTATATATATATATATATATATATATATATATATATATATATATATATATATATATATATATAGCAGAGAATAGGCCTAGAGATGGTCATAAATAACGGATAGCCATGTGTGTAGCTTGGCTTCTTAGCTGTTGGCTCTTGTTAGCCACCTTTTTGATTGGCTTGCTATTTCGATGTTCCATTATTTTTACACGCTTCACATTCCTCTCCATTTCTCACAACGTCGGTATGTAGTAGGTTCTAGGCGGGCGGCAATGGTGGAGGAACGCATTTGTTCCATGTCAAGCGTCTTGTTTTGTTTGCCAAATTTTCTGGCTGTACGATGAAGTCTACAAGGTGCTGATGCAGGGCACTCGCAGTGGCAGCCTGATCGCGATCTAGGGACACGATTGGGCCAGCGTTCGAGGAGCTCTTGGCATTGCCTTGCTCGTCCTGTGTGCAGCTCAACGGCTGCTTTTCTGGCCCATCGCCAGGATTGTTCCTGGAGCAAAATCAATCCGTCTGCTGCTGCTGCTATGGCTGAGGTGTTTCACGGTTCAGCATTTGGTCCAGTGTCCATGTCTTTATGGCCAAATTTGTGGCCAAAGTTTGGCCAAACTAGATTGGCCATGGCCAAAGTTGGGCCATAATTTTGGCCACAAACCAATCAGCCCCAATCATACGTGTGTCCAGTGGCCATAGGCAGCCTATCAAGGCATCAACCATACCAACCAATGGAAAATATGCTAATACTACTGCCTACTGCTATGGCAATTCGTTGTATACCATGATCTAGCACTTGCACATTCTTCAGAAAACTTACATTTGCCAACGAGACGGTGGGTGTGGACGGTCGAGTGTGGCGTGGCCACATTCCGGCCCTCTTCGTGGTCGTATCTCGTGGGCCTTTTGACTCTTCTCCATGGGCCGGCACAGGTACATCAGGTTAGCAGCGCGTTTTTTTTATTTTTAGATTTTTTTTTTGTTTTTACAAAAATATACACGGTCGATCGGCGTCCGGAGGCCGGGCGCCAGGGGCCTGGCGCCCGGTGCCCAGGCGCCAGGTGTGGGGCCGACGGACGGACAGACGGAAGTGATGGACGGACAGACGGAAGTGGACGGAAGAGCCTGGCGTCCGGAGCCCCGGCGCCAGGGGCCTGGCGCCCGGAGCCCCGGCGCCAGGTGCTTTTTTTTTTATTTATTAACTCGCTAATCTCACGTTTAATCGCTAATCTCGCTGTTTAATCTCGTGCATCCGATCCGAGTTAGGGAGATTAGTCAGTGTATTAGTTAGTTAGTGTATTATTTAGTTAGTGTATTAGTGTACGTAGTAGTTAGTGTATTAGTATAGTAGTGCGCAGTGTATTAGTGTAGTAGTGCGCAGTCGTAACCCGTTGTAATAACTGGATTTAGTATTTAGTATTAGTATTTAGTTGAATATATATTCTGTTATATTTAGTATTTATTTGTAGTATTTGTTATTAAGTTTTAATAGTAGTATATTGTAGTAATATTTACATATAGTAGTATTTAGAACTGAAGAGGAGGGAGGATGAGCTAAAGCGCCGACAAGATCTGCTTCGCGAAGCAGAACAACGTGACCTAAAAATACTTATAATTTCAAAATAAACATACACAAAATAGGAAATAGAAAATAGAGAAAGAAAATAAAGCAAAATACTTGTAATTTCAAAAATAAACTGGGGTCAAAATAAACTGGAAGGGTCCTGGTGAAAGGGTCGAAGCGCTAATTTAGAATGCTAATATAATAGGCAAGGTTGAAGCTAAATGGTTAGAATCTAACTTAGATCGGATGCACGAGATTAAACAGCGAGATTAGTGATTAGCGATTAAACGTGAGATTAGCGAGTTAATAAATAAATAAATAAATAAATAAGTACCTGGCGCCGGGGATCCGGGCGCCAGGCTTCCGTCCATCCGTTCGTCCGTCCGTTCGTTCCGTTCGTCCCCGTCCGTTCGTCCGTTCGTTCCGTTCGTCCCCACACCTGGCGCCTGGGCACCGGGCGCCAGGCGGGCGCCGGTCGACCATCTCTGCAAATGTTACCAACCGGTGTATATTTTTGTAAAAACGAAAAAAAAAATCTAAAAATAAAAAAAGCGCGTTAGCAGCAGCCAACCATCAGGGCCTGCCTGTTCTTTTCGGCAGGAAGGCTGCAGGGGAAAAAAAAGCAAAATAGTGCTGCAACACTCCGAATGCATTATTATTATTATTACTATTATTATTACTATACATGAGAACCGCGCGCCGGCGAGGCCATTCACGCCATCCACGACAGTAAAAATTTTGTACAGCGTCATATGGCAAATCAACTGTTCCCGTTTCACCCGCCACATCGCATTGCTAGGTAAATATCTGCTTCTAAACCGTATCTCGTCACTCTCCTCAGCTCCGCTCCGTGCACCCGCCGCCGCCCCGTGCCCGTACCTCCCCCGGTGCCGGCTCCTCCTAGCCGCGCCCCGCTCCGCCCCCCGTGCCACCCCGCTCTGCTCCGCCCCCCTCCCCCCCCTCCCACGCCACCCCCGCCCTGCCTCGCCATCGCCCCGTACCTGGCCCTTCCCCGACGCCGCCCTGCCCTGCCTCGCCGCTCCCCGCTCCACCCCCGGCGCCGCCCCTCCCATGCAGTCGCGCCTCTCTCCTCCCCACCCCTCCTGCTCCTCCACGCGGGCCAGTGGCGGCCTAGCAGCACAGCGTTGGCGAGCATCTCCACCGGCACCGATGTGGGTTGGACCCTGCACCACCACGGTTCGTGCAGCGGCGACGCCGGCGTCCAGTGCGGGCAGGTGGCAGCAGCGGCGGAGCTGCCGCGGCGGCAACTGCAGCCAAGGTGCACAATTGTGGGCGCGGACCTTGGTCTGCTTCTCTCCCTCGTGTCTCCTTATATTTCTCCCATTGCCATATCAATCTCCCACTTTGAATCCTCCACCAACAGATGTGGTGCCCGCGGCCGGATCCATCTGTTCCACGACTGGATCTGTCTCTTCCTCGACTGGATCTGCGAGCAGAATGCGTAGGGCGGCTTGGGAAGGGAGGGTGTCGTGAAAGGCAGCGCTCCTGGACCACCTCTTCTTCCACGAACTGCTTTGCAGCTACCCAACACTCCAACAGTTAACCGCAGGTTTGGTTTTTCCATGCCTCTTCTACCTTATCTATTTCTTTGGCTTCCTATTGATGGTTTGAATGGGGGAAAGGGCATGGATTAATTGCTTTTTAGGTGACGGAAAAAATGAGGGGCTGATCCGTGCAGCTCTTGATTTATGGCTTGATGTGATCATATTCTTGTGCTGTGTTAGGATTGTGTTGCATCCCCACCTATTGGATAGTTCTCACTGGATTTCTGTTTGATTTTAGGCATCCACGTTTGGTGTTCACAGGTCACACAACAAAAATTGGATTACTTTTCTTGGTCTTTTACAATCAGCTAGAAATACAGATGGAAAAAAAGAGAGAGCAGAGAAGGATAACAAAGCGAATAAAAAAGGAAAAATTTCTGTATTAGTGGATTGTATCCTCCGCTATTTAGATTGTTACATAATTCCCTTCACATTTGTCTCTTGCTAGAAAACTTACGATTATTGTTATACCTACACGGCGAACTAACCAGTTAACACTGAACATGCAGATTCATTATGGATATGGTGATGCTTTGGTAAGTACCACTGTGTCTTTTGCAGAACAAGCATGCCTTCCTCATTCACTGGTGTAGTTCTTTTGGGTGTTAGGATAATTATATGTTGTGTTCTCTCACAGGGTCTCTTTGCAGGCAACTTCAATCCAGAAGATTAAACATATTTGGTAGTTATTTGGCTTAGGCTCAGCCCACTTTGGTAAGTCCACATTTTCTGACTCCTGAGTTTAGCATTTTTATTCATATATGGTTGTACAAGCACACTTAGTATCTCTGTGTAGTTTGGAACTCATATAACCTTTGTTATGTGCAGTTGTTTTCCCTGCTTTTTTTGGATAGCTTTTGTGCTTGAATTTTAAGAGTAACTGATTTTGTGTGGTGAATGGATTTTGAGAAGTAGAGCAATGGTGTAGTGATAATTCAGCTTATATAACAAATCAGACCTTGATCTAGGTTTGTACGACAATCTTCTTGATTCCCTGAGATGCTTGGATATCGTATTAAATGAGACATTGGTGTTTTCTGTTGTTCTAATATTTTTAATTGAATAGATCAATTTCATCTGTCTGTCACATATAGGCAAGAATTTGGGCAGTGTAGCTTAGTGAGGTTAGTGATCTACTTTCCCCTGTTTTATGTCCTGCACCAAGTGATTTTAGCGGACCTCAGTTGTAAGCAGTAGGCCATCATGCATATATGAAAGTGATATTTCATAAATGGATGGTTTTGCCTTATGAGTTATGACTGCTGAGTGGACAGTTTTGCCAGACATGGAATTTCTTTGAGCAACCAGCTGAACCGTGTTTCTTACATCGAAGTGTAACTTTGCTGTCTTATATGCTAGGAGTCTCTTTTTTCCCTAGGGAAGGCATGAAATATAAATATGAAGTTTTCCAAGGCAAAACTGTTAGCTGCCTGTATTGACCTTTTAAAACTTCTTATTCCTGAGTTAATCTTAGCTATTTTCCCTTATTGTCTTTCATATGTCATTGTACTATGGCTACTATGAGGAACTGATCTTAAGGCTTTCATCAGATTGGCAGCTGTTGCTAATACTGGTGGCGCTTGTTTATTTTGACAGTGTTTTTGTTACCAACAAGGTGAGCCATATAGATATGTCTATACTTTTTAACATGATGAATTAATACCACTTCTTGTTTTTCTCTTTAGCATTCTGTTTTTCTATAATCAATGAAAGCCATCTAAACTAATTCTTGAGAAATCACATTATAATCTTTTTGAAAGAGAGACAGCTTCAGAGTTCAGAGTGTTCAAGATATTTCAGTGCAAAAATGAAAATACAATGTCCCTGTTTTAGTGTTGGTTCTAGCATTTAAGATGTGACTAAAGGCGAACTTGCTAGGATAAATGTTGGCATGATAAAATAAAAACCGATAGCTCTGTAATTCCCCGCCGAGTAAAGTTTCCTTTTTTTTGTACTTTTATGCCAGTTTCATTATTGTTGTTTTAATGTATTGCAGCATCACATTGAGCAGTAAAGTCGCTCTGATGGTGTCACTGGCGTGGACCATAGTAAAGTCTGATCGAAGCTGCCCCAGCGTTGAACAGCAACAGAGAGTCATTGTAGATACGTACGTCACCATGATGTTGCTCCAATCAGTGTCTCTTGTTCATCCTCTTATTACCACCCGAATAAGATGATGGATTGTCTTTTTTATTTTTTTTAAACTCCATTGGATATATATTCAATATTTCGGATTCAGGATAATTGCATGGTTGAGTGTAGTTTGAGCTGATAGTCAAATTGATTATGATTTCTAGCTTTTCAGAAGAAAATTGTAGTGCCAAAGCATTAAAGACAGGTTACAACCATTGACTTCATGGTTCATTTTGATGCTAGCTGGCACCATTTCTTCATCCTGTTTTTATACATGAAAAAAGTTATTCATAGATATATTCTGTCCATGTTCTTTTTTACTTTTTAGCCACGTTGTTTTGCTTACTTGGACATGTCTGTATCTGCTTTGAGATGATCAGAGCAAATGTTATAGGATAAAGAAGTGCTTATCTATGCTAAGTTTTGTTATAGGTACCGTATGGAAGGATTACCAGATCAATTTGAAGATCACATCATCAACGAAATCAATGAAGTAAGGATTATAATTTTTTCCTAATTTGGGAAGTTTATCGTTATTAAAAGATCAGCCTCTTTTTCTGGTTGTCCCTGCTCTAAAGCTCAGCATCTGCTATATGTTAGCTAGCAGCAATGCGGAGACCTGCACGGATCGTGGAAGCCTAAACCCTTAGCGGTTGCAGTTCAGGTGCGTCACTGCAGTAGCAGCGGCAGAGCAAGGTCGAGCTAGGTAGTCGCTCAGCAAGCTGAGTTCTACGCTAAGCTTGGGAATGGGCAGGATCACCTCCTTCTAGGCCATGCTGATAATAATAGCGGAATGTGACATATCCCCTTCCAACCATGAAGGATGAAAGGGTGGTGTCTTAGAATTTTCGGTTGCTACTTTTGGCATTTTATTGGAATAGGACAAAACTGATTACAAAATTGTCTCTTGGTCCACGCTTGTTCTCAGTTTATTGCCTACTTTTTCCGTGTGCCTAGCATAATTAGGAAGCTAAGTTCACAGCCCCACTGTCGAATCCATTGTTTATCTAAATCTATTGTCAGTTCTGTTCTTTTTTTTTTTGTATCGGTTGATATATATCTCATGTCTCATATTTTCTCAATATGTCAGGTTGGCATGAGTTGCTAAGACGCTACCTGAAATCATTGGTGAGGTAGGTTGTACAGTTATCCTGCTTTGAGCCCAAGAAAAGGTGTATACTTGTGCTAGCTTCTCATATATCATTTCCTTGACGGCTAATATAGGAACAAAAGGTTAGCTAATTGCTTTGCTATACTGATTCATTGATGTGCTGGTATTATGTGATATCGATATTGATGTGGTTATAAAAGGAGGCTAATTTTGTAATGTGTTTTGTTTAGTTTGCTTACTATACATAATACATGGTACATGACGGTGATACACTGATATTATACGGTAGTTCTCAGATATTTGTTTCACCTATATATGCAGTGCAATGCTTCGCTTGGAGATGATTAATTATTATATAATATGTGCTAAAATGCTTTATTTAGAAAATGCTTTAAGCAATTTCTAATCATCTCTTTTCTATTTGAGCATTGATGACTGAAAAACACTTTAAACAGGGTATTAAGAATTTCACCACTTTCAGTCTGATCTATCCAACTGCACTATAACAACACTCCCAATAGACCTGCTATGTTCTTTTTCCTTGTTTATTATATTTTGTTGGATCTATTTCAGATAATGTCATGTACTATTACCCCTTTCAAATTTCCACTCAATTTTCTAGGTCTTGTGCTTTAAGAAGGGAGGACACTACGGATGCTGCTACCACCTACGCCGGGGTCTTCTAATATTGTTGGAAGGAAAACAATTAGAGTGATCACTTGCAAAGAAACTGGGTGTGCGGAAAGGGTTGAAGCAGTATGTTGCTACCAAGCCGACCAAGAATACATGTAATGGACCATATATATGAACCGAAACTGAATCGGTCGATTGAGCCTTCTATCGAGTACTCCACTGTAGATAGTTGTACGTTTATATACTGAAACTTAAAGCATTGCACTCTTATTAAATTGTGTCCTTTTTGTGGAACATTGTTTTATTGCTACGAACTGACGTTGAGAAATACAATTAGATCTATGTGGCCATAAATCCATATAACCGCTCTGGTTGTTTTGTATTATGAACCAAAACTAATAAGCACGGCTATATTGATGGGTTCATCGAGCTAACATTAAAGTGTACATGGACGTGCATCATTCATTAACATGGTCACACAGTTATAGACGCATGGTTCTACGCGCGCATGGGCGCGCATCAATCACTAGTGCTGTTTGAAAATGTGTGGCAGTGGGGTCTCGATACCCAACGGTATACTGTGCAACATAGATTTTCTGTGCCACTCCTGCTGAAAAGAACGGAGCCTTATCCATCTCCCAGTAGATTTTTAGGCAATGCCCAATGGTACGGTTCGTAGCCAACCATATGTGCCACGATGTGAGTGGACGGAGGTGGATTGAAAGCTAAACAATCTCCAAACTTCAGATGATCTTTTCTGTTAAAACCATGCATCCAATTTAAAATCCGCTCAAACCACACTATTGTTTGGAATTAATTCAAAACAAAGGAGATCCAATATGCCATTTATAATTCTTTGTTCCCATGTTTCAACATTTAGTATGCTAGTTCAATATTAATACCAGTCCATCAATCCATGCTCTTCGATGGGTTAGAGTCTTAGAAGTGTATGCGATAAAAGTTGGTAGATACGTTTAACACAACAAACATGCATATATCTATTTTTGGTTACTTAATTTTCTTTATAAGAGCATATGTTGCTTTGATTGATTGTATTTATCTTTAGTATAATAACAAAGCCAGGTCATTTTGATATAAATTTAAAGGGTTGCTTATATTAATTATGTATTATATAGTAGCAAAGGTGGGTATTTAAGATATAAATTTTAGTAGCTATTTGAGGCTATCTACCATAAAAGCAAAGGTGAATAATTTAAAAATAAATTAGATGATTATTTTATATTTTATTTCATAATATTTGAGTGAGTAATTAATATGTATTTTTATGGATTATTGTATATTTTCAAAAGTACATAGATGGGTAATTAATTAGAAAATAATATAGATCTAATGGCTATTGAGATTTCAGTCTTCCCATTGATGGATGGAAGCTGGACATTTTCTATTTATTGTGAGAATTTTTAAAATTCACATTTTTTTTCAAGTGTGTCTTGTGAGTATTAATATGGAGGCTGCCCAACATGTATCATGGGTATTCATTGAATACCCAATAATTTTGGAAACTGCTAATCTATATACATTATATGGTATGTATATGTACCGAATAAGTGAAATATACATGTAAAAACAAGGATTTTTATTTTTTTAGAAACCTTTTGAATACACAACCTTTGAATCTTCGGCCCACCTCTGGCTCTAAGAGAAATGTCCAGTTCCTATTTTTTAACATGATAGTATTTTTTTCCAAAGTGCTAAAATACTATTTTCAAAATATTGAAGCAGCAACTTCAAAATGTTGAATTAGGTGCGGCAAAAATATTGACTATGGCATACAAGGATTAGAGTAGAAAAATAAAAGTGTTACTAGCATATAATAAGAGTTTCACCTGTTGTCCGATTTCATGGGCTATGCACTGGGCTTCGTGGACAATGTCATGTCATTGCATGGTTTTCTATCGCATCGCACATTCGCACGGAAGGTGCAATGGTACATACACTGCATAGGGAGAGCCTGGGCGTCGTCGCTCCCATCTAGGTGGACAGGGCTCCCGTCCACCCAACCCTCGTAGCGCCTTCTATACTCAAATTTTATTTGTTTCAGACCAAATGTGATGAGAACTCATGTCCTTTCGCAGCTCAACATGATACCGCGCCCACAGTCAATGTACGTGGACTCCACACTCAACTCAAGCTAAAAAATATTATATCCATTAAACAGCAAGTCTAAATCAAATTCCAATTGCACCACTGTGTTCCTGACAATAAAATCTTCAAAATAGGATCACACTTGAATATATTCGGAGAAAAAAATTAAAATGATTATTTTTTAAAATGAAAATATCTATTAAAAACCCGATATTCTACGTGTATCAAATAAATATTCTACTTTCAAAATAAAAATATTCTATTTTTTAAAAAATATGTCAGCTTTGGAATACAATATTTTATCTTCACATAATAAATATTCTGAGATTTAAAATAATATTTCCTTCTTCACAGTAAATGTACCAAGAATTGGAATAAAGAAAATTTTAACTTCTTAATAACGTCACAAGATAGGATATAAATATTCTAGATTCATAAGGAAAATATTCTAACTTTAGGAATAGAATATTCTAACGTAACAAGGAAAATATTCGAGCTTAGTACGTAAATATTAGGTTTATAGAATAACGTCTATAACATTTCAAGAAACAAGGAATACAATGATAAAATAAGAAGTAGCTGCTCATCATCCAGGGGATTTTTGTTCACAGTTTGCATTTACCTTTTGAACCACCCAAAACATACCACATCAAAAGTACTTAAATAGCCGATAAGTTAGAAATGAAATGAAAAATATGATAATCATCTAAATTCTGTAACTAGCAAGCATAATAAAAGAAATAAAAGAAATTATTATTTATTTTGGGAATTGGAGATAGTATATACTGCACATCGGTACAACTAACACCTAGAGATAAAAAAAAACTGTTGAACATAAGGCATGTAAACATACAAAAAAACAACACTAAATAAAAAGAAAATTGACAAAATAATATTCATGTGGTATAGTGAACCAAACCAGACATATATGCACATATAACTGTACTTGTAGAAAAAATAAAAGAGTTAACCACATCGAACAAATGTATGCACATGTACTCCGAAAAAGAGAAAAAAAGATAGACATACAACTAACACCTAGAGAGAAAAATATTGGTTGACCTTAAGGCTTGTAGACGGAAAAAAAACTAATAACGTCACAAGATAGGATATAAATATTCTATCTTCGTTTGGAAAATATTCTAACATCAGGAATAGAATATTCTAAGTCACAAGGAAAATATTCAAGTTTAGTAAGTAAATATTATAGGTTTACAAAATAGCGTCTACCATTTCAAGAAACAAGTAATACAAGGATAAAATAAGTAGTAGCTACTCATTATCCAGGGGGTTTTTGTTCACAGTTTGCATTTACTTTTTGAACCACCCAAAACATGCCACATTGCAGCAATCAAAATTATTTAATTAGCCAATAAGTTAGAAATGAAATGAAAATATGATAATCATCTAAATTCTGTAACTAGCAAGCATAATAAAATAAATAAAAGGAATTATTATTTATTTTGGTAATTGGAGATAGTATATACTACACACCAGTACAACTAACACCTAGAGATAAAAAAATCTGTTGAACTTAAGGCATGTAAACAGACAAAAAAAACAACACTAAATAAAAAGAAAATTGACAAAATAATATTCATGTGGTATAATGAACCAAACCAGACATATACACACATATAACTGTACTTGTAGAAAAAGTAAATAATTAACCATACCGAACAAATGTATGTACATGTACTCCGAAAAAGAGGAAAAAAAGATAGACATACAACTAACACCTAGAAAAAAATATTTGTTGACGGCTTGCAGACGGACAAAAAAAACACTAAATAAAAGAAAGTTGACAAAATAATATTCATGTGGTATAAAAATAAGAATGAAAATAAAACATTATTAAAGATTTAAAAATAAAAGAAAAGAAAAAAGGAAAAAAAGAAAAATAATCTAACGTCCATACATGGAAACTGAAGACACATGATCAATGAAAAAACAAACACGCACACGCTACGGTACGGCAGTACAAACAGTGAAAACCGAAAAAGAAAAAAAAAACTATGGCACGCACACCACAGTTCTCCCGTACAAAACACATTAACCAAATAGCAACGGAAAAAAAACTCAGACGTGGAACGTCCGCCTCAGCACGGAAAAAAAATCATAAAAAAGCAGCAAAGCAATCTAGAAAACTCAGATGTGGAAGAGAAATCGGACTAAATTAGGCCCAACAAAACAGCTGAAATAGATGGACTAGGGTGGGTGGACTGTGGTTTTCGTACACCTAGGTGTACCGGATGATTTTTCGAGAAAAACCCCGCAGCCAAGACAATTGGGTTCCTTATCCACCCTGCGGCTCTTTAGAAAAGCCCGGCAAGGTTACCAAGAAGGCCCACCCACTCATAGTGCCTTTTAGCCTTTAGCTTTTACTTCTAATTTCTCAACTTGTGCCGTTTGCTTTTGGTCGCTCAAACCTCTCTTGGATTCCCAACCCTCCACTTCCCTCCTTTATTGCCACATACACCTTCTCCATAAGATAACTTGACTTTAATAATTGTCCTAAGTCAAACAATTCTAGATTTGACCAACTTTATAGAGAAAAAGCATAAGCATGCAATTTTATGCTATCAAAATATATGATGTATATCTAAGCTAATGATACTACGTCATAAGTATGAGTACTTCTTTTATATAAACTTAGTCAATATTAAGATAGTTATACTTAAAACTATTCTAGAAGGCATTTTTTGAGACGTGTGTATTACATTTATTACCGCCTATACACTTACCACAGTAACAAACGTTGCGTGCCCTCAAAGCATCTCCAAGAGACACTAGGCCACAAATTGAAAATTTATTATAAATGTCTCGTTGTTTATAGACATGTTGCATAGTGATAAATAAACGACTAGATGTAAGTGTTACTACCCGTACTAAGTTAAAAATTCGAACAAATTGGACCTGTTTACCTACAAGAGCCCAGCCTTTCTCGGTGGCGTGGTTGTGTGTGGATTTCAATTTTCATGCATGCTGCGCTTACTGGCCACCTGCCTATCCCATAGGGCGATACATATCCGGGGGGCACTATCGCTGGAAAAAGGGGCGATGCTAATCATTGGAGCGAAACCATAGTTTCGCTGCCCCACACTGTGGCTGCTGGTATCTTTGCATTCCTCATGCAATGATTTGTTTGTTGTGTCCTACTACACTACACCCTCAGGTGGAGTGCAAGTTAGGTCTATAGGGGAGCGCATGATTTTCACAAGAGTTTGCGGACAGGGTTTTTCCCAATAAACCTGTTTGCCGTCTAATGTTAAAAGAATGACCCAACATTCCTATAACGAAGTTTAAAAGCTAATTTGGGAACCTCATTATTACTTATAGGGATTGAAAATGAATGGAGGGGATTGAAAAAATAGTTCATTTTTTCTTAATCACTTCTAATTCTCATAGGAAATGAGGCTCCCAAATTGATGGCCCACATGCCGATGCAGTTTCTCCAAAAAGGAATCAGCTCGCAGTCTTGAGGGTTTGTAACTACGTGCGTGTGGCATAGAGATGTCAATGGAGAATTTTCCACCGGTTTTCAGCATCCCAGATCCATCCTCATTAGGCTATAGCCATCCCCATACCCATCGTGGGTACAAAACTCAACCCATACCTACTCTCTGTTCGGGTATCGAGGCCCTATTAGAGCTACATCCCCAATAAAAAATACGTGAGCATATAAAAAATTTCTCAGAAAATATGTAAGAGTAGTACATTACCGCTGAATTTAACATGTAAAGTTGGAGTGGATGATTAGGTGAATAGTGCGAATGTACTGTGTAGGGTTAGGTTAAATAGAAAATGTGTTTTAGGGTTTATTTATTGGGCCTCGGCTGGGCTTTAACTTATTTGATAAGCTGGATATTAGACTTAGACGGGTTGCACATCAAATTTTAGTGGTATACATTCCCCATAGGTAATCGGATTCGGATGTTGCCTGCCTAAATCCATACCAACAATCCAGCATACCCAACAGGGACAGGGGAAGAATTCTTCCCATATCTGTACCCATAGGGAATAAATTCTCCTCATACCCTAACCCTGGTCAGTTTGGCAACCTTATTTTTCTAAAGAATTTTGGAGAATTGAAGGAAAAATAGTTCATTTTTCCTTAGAAAAATAAAAATTCTTTTAGAAAATGTGGTTGCCAAACTAGCCTTAATAGGAGAATTCCTCATGGGTAACCGGGTATCGGGTCCCCGTCGACACCTCTGGTGTGGCACTATAGTTGACCGCATGGTATAGCGCGTGTTGTGTGTGTAGGCGCGAGACTTTAGCTTGTCATGATGGCATAATCCTATCACTGTAGAGTCGGCTGAAGTGGGATTGTGGGAATAGATGATAGATCTCGGCCTTGCTTTCAAGCAGGTCTAGAAGAATTAATGCTTATAGTTATAGATATAGTATTAATACGAGATAGCTTATGATCTAGATAATTGATAAGTTACCTACTTACAGTATTTACATGTTGCATGCATACGAGATAATCTGATGAATACGGTATGAGTACGAGATAGCTTATGATTTAAATAAATCATATAAGTTTGTATCCAACCCTAACATTTCGTTACATTAACTGCATACCGAGCGGACCTTCCATTTCTAATCATCTGCAGCAGCCAGGCAGCCAGCCATGTTCCTGTGTTCATATGGATCTGGACACTCTGAACCAGGAAGCCAGCACGCTGCCGTGTCCGGAGTATGTAACCGGTGCAGCGGCCTCCACCTGATCCACGAAGTCACGAACACCGCGTCCCTTTGCCCCGTCATCGTCGGGAAGTCACCGCGTCCACCGGGTCGAGGGTACGCTCACCTCCTCAACTGCCCACCTGCGGCGACTGCGGGGTCGAAGCAGCCCGACAGGCAACAGCACAGAAGAGACACGAGGTAGGCCACCAACACGCCTACCGGGCGGTGAGCGCACACGGCAACCCCCACTTCCCCCCTCCACCCGGCGCCGGCGGGCCCCTGCCATATCTTCCGTCAGAGCAGAGACGAAGCTGAGCAGGCGAAGCAAGCGAAAGCCACGGCCGCCGCGAAAGCGAAAGGCATAGGAGGAGATGGGACGACACCACTGACTGAAAAAGGCAAAGCCGCGCACTCGGGACAGAGGCACGCCGCGCAGGCAGAGGGAGGGCGCGCGGGGGCAGCCGGATGGCGAGGCACGGCGGCGCTGGCGGCGAGATCACGGCGGCTTTCCCTGGCGCCGGTGGCATTGCCGCCCCGTCCACGCGCGCGACGACGCCGGCGGCGAGCCCGTACCAGGTGACGCAACGCGCGCCCTCCCCTCCGCTCCCCTTCGCTCCTCCCTCTGCCTGCGCGCGGGGGACGCTGCCTGTTTCCGAACTGACGTTTGGAAACTGGAACTGGAACCGACGCGGTGAAGTGGAACTAAAATTCACCCGCCGAAGCGGTTGGGGTTGGGTGGCCTGTGTTGGGGATTGCGACGACGCGTGCCGGTGGTGGGTGTTGCTCTGCTTTGCGTGGAGACTCGGGGCTTGCGTGTATTTACAATTCTGGGTTGACTCGAACCATTTGGTGTGGTAGATTTTGCACTTGGCACGGGAACGAAGGGGTGGCAACTGGCAAGCGGTTTAGCGTTTCCAGCATTTTTTTTTTATGAAAGTTTCCAGCAAAATTGAACCAACCAATGGCCGACGGTGGTAGGATTGCAGCTGTTTAATCATGCATGATTGCTGAGTGACTGTGAACTAGCATAGCTGGTATGGTAATTCAGTGCTCATCTGAAAATTCATGTTGGTTTTGGCTGTTATCGTTCTCGTTACGCCCTTCATCAGGTGATGAGCATGTTAACGGTAATCAGTCATCATAACTATTGTGTGCCACTGCGAGTGTGCTGTTACTTTGGTAGCATTGCTTGTCCTCATATGGTACCATGACCCAGCAGTGCTTGCTAACCCACCTTCAAATTGCAGCCTAAAAGACTGAACCTGATGTAATTTGATCCGAGACGGTGATTTACCATCCCTTTGGTAGCTATCTTGATGGGCCTGTGGAGGCTTAATTCACGATGCATTACAAATAGCATCCCATCAATTCGAATCTTAGTTTTTGCTCAGCAATGGATTGTGTTCACATTTTGAAACCTTAGTATGTTTGCCTTCAGGTGAAGTTTGTTAATTTCCTGTTATCAAATGCTTTGACCTCCCTCAGTAATGTTCTTTACATTAAGTTGAATTTATGATGCAGTCAGCTATCCTATGGTATGCACTACTAGTATAAAAAGACCTATAGCAGAGCTCTTATATGTCTTGAATTGAACATAAGCTAACAACTGATGGTTTGAATGTGAGTTTGCTTAGTTTTTAAAGGACACATAATTCTATTGCTTATCCTATTGACTTGATATCATAAGAAACATTTCGAGTTGCTGAATGTTGTTGTTTCTGATCGAACTGGGTTCACTTGTCTAACAGTTCAAATCTTCCTCAGGTGGCTGTTGAAATTGAAGAGCAAATTTATTCCCCAGCATTTGGCAACATTGAGGTCCCGAATAGTCGTGGTTGCTGCAGTGGTTTCACAGGCGGTGTATCAAAATGGCTGTTCATATTGCATCTGCTTGCTTTCATTGCCCTCACAATCTTCCTCAGCATCCAGGCCTCTTCCCACCAGAACCCTGCTTACAAGCCTTTCTCCAATTTCATCCCTCTGGTATCCTCTGTCATAGTATCCACAATTGCTGCGTGCTTCTGGATTATCCTTGCTGTCACAAACCCTCTGAAGGCCATCAAGACCTCTCTCTGGGCTGCCCCTGTTTTTGCAATTGCCTGCGATGTAGTCATCCTACTTGTTGATAATGGTGCTGCACTTGGTATTGGAACACTCATAGTTGTATTCGCCATTGCAACTGGATTATACAGTTGTTGGGCCTCTGGTCCACGCCTTCGGCATGCCTCTGAGCTGCTTTCCATTTCTGTCACCGGAGCACATTTGCCGCCTGCTACTTCTTGTCTTGTTGTGTATGTCCTTCTTGCAATGTTTGGGTATATGACCTTCTGGACAGTTGCCATCAGCTGCATTGCTGCCGCGGAAGGGCACTTCATGAACTACCGGATGGCTTATGTAGCAGCACTTCTGGTGAGCATGGCATGGACCATGCAGGTACTGCGCTATGTTGTCTATGTGGCAGTGGCAAAACTAGCACATGGACGGTTTGTCTATGGGATCCGCATGCCAGGTGGTGCTGTGGAAGCATTATGTGGCACGATATTCGGACCAACCTTTGGGGACATATGCATGGGTGCAATGGCTGTCCCGGTGAACTCAGCAGTTCGGGGATTTGCTCGAGCAATGAAAACAGCAACTGGGGGCCATGACGAGTTCATTTGCTCAGGACAGGGTTGCTGCTTTGCTGTATCAGAGAAGATGCTTGGACGTGCTAACCGCTGGGGCTTTGTGCATGTGGGGGCACGGGGGAAGGCATTCTGTGTTGCTTCGCGGGACGTATGGTCCCTCTTTGTTCTCCGTGGGATAGCAAAGCTTGTTGATTCAGACCTCACTGGTTCGTTCTGCTTCCTTTCTTCCGTGACAACAGGCACATTGGCCTCACTGGTCGCTGGCTCATGGGCACTAGCCATGGATAAAGATCAGAAAGAATTAGCTCTGCCGGTAGCCATCTATGCGTTCCTAATTGGTTATTACATGGTATTGCACTCAACCTCACTAGTTTTTTTTCTGCGTTTATCTGCATTAGTAAAACCTGATTGAGTTGGCTATGATGTTTTGTCTGAAAAGCAGTGTATGTCTGCGGATTTCAACATTTTGTATGCCACACCATGGTTTAGGAATATTTTTTTTGATATCATCCAAAGGCTTGCAATTTTTAGTTGCTATAAGAAAATATAAATTAGTCATTGTCAACCTCCTAGAAATTTTGAAACTATATTGCTTAGGTTGTTTTGGTGGAATGTAATGCGCCTACCTCTACACCTTATTACTCTTGATTCTTCTACTATGATGGATCCATGGTTACATGAAAAATGAGATACCATTATCTTCCACACACAAAAAAAAGAGACATTGCTATTTATCCACTTGCTTTTATAGAATTACCCAGTGTGGATGCTGCTTGTTGCTGTACACCCTTTGTTTCTGATTTTTTTTTTCCTGCCTTCTGTTGCTGTGGCAGTGCCGGATGATGATCGCATGGCCACAGGCATGTGTGGCTGCGTACCATGTCGCCTATGCAGAGAACCCGCAGAACCCCCAACTGGGCACGCTGATACCAGAACATCTGCGTGAGCTCCAAGCAATAGCTGCAGATAAAGATCTTCCCAGAGCTGTCGATCCTTCTGATGACATTGACGAATCATAGATTCTTCCATTCTTTCAATCATTCCCCCCCTGGTCCCTGGAGCTTTAGACACCTCGGCAGCAGACAGAGCTGCAGATGTGTGTTGATGGTTGAGGGCTGCTGCAGATGATAGTGTGTGCATGGCATAGGACCTCTACCTATATGTTGTCGAAATCTTGGGTACTTAGTTCTGTAGATATTGCCGTATTGGGAGAGTGGATACATGATCTAGAGATTCTAGACACCTGTACAGGAGTTTTAGCAGAGCGAGCAAACTTGCTGAATAGAATACATTGTTTCAGTTTCTCCCGGAGGCATGTTCAGAGCTCTTGCCCTCGCACAGCCGCTCGGCCACTGAGCAACGCTTCAGCTCATCAGCTGGGCAGCTGTGCAGGTACTTGTACAGTTGTACTGTGCTGTTTGATCTGACGCGGTGACTCTGGTACTCTGGGAGGAGTCATTATAAACGCCAATAGCCCAATAGAATGATCATGAGCAAGCATTCGGACTTGCTTCACTTATATAGGTTTTATATAGATGTGCATGGCGAGTTCGTTGCCATGACGCTATGCGTTCGCGCCATCGTTCTGTTCCTACTGACACGGCGCGAGCTGAATCAGACTGGGCTCCGTTCGATCCCCGCCCTCCGTGCGGCTCGGTGCGACTGCTGCCGTCAGCCAGCTAACGGCGTAGCAGGTTGACCCACACAAGGCCCGCTGACGGCGCGGAAACCGGACCCGCAACGCGCCGCAGCCGGACCGAGGAAAGAACGGACGGAGCCTGGGGGATGGCGCACGCCGTCCTCTCGTTGCCACGGTTCGTTCCGGACAAAAAACACTAGCATCGAAGCTCTGTTGAATTGGGAGTTTTTGTGCTGAGTCCGAGCTACCAAATTCAGGAGTCAGTTCCAGAAACCAGAATGGGCCACAAAAAAACAAAAATTCCGTTGCCGGGACTCGAACCCGGGTCTCTCGGGTGAGAGCCGAGTATCCTAACCAGCTAGACTACAACGGATGTTACATTTAATCTCAACATATACCATAACTGTACATTGAATTATTCTTTTGTATCTGGAAAATGTTTGCATCGTGCCAGGGCACTAGATGTGTATACTGTGTGTTTGTTAGACCATTCCCGATGGGTATGCCCATATGCATTGCCTATCCCTTTTATCCACTATTTTAACTATTTTCTTTTCTGTTTACAGTAGCGCTACAGTATCAAACAGTGTATAGACAATGGGCCTGCTCGACAACTGCTGGCTGTGGCTGTTTCTTCAAGGAACCGCTGCAAACGGCTGTGAAAGAACTACTTATACAGCATTTGTACAGTATGCATGTGAGAGGCTGGCAGCCACAGCAGCAGCCCGTGGCTGCAGCCGAACAGGCCCAATTACTTTACACATCCATTGGGGACAGCCTTAGTGCCAATCGAAAACCCATGAAACTCTATATTCGTTTTTCTTTAGATTAGACTAAAGCATTCGTTGTTTTTTACACCATTCAGTTGAGAAAGGCATGCCCGGTTCTATGCAGCGTGCCCCCAACCACAAACCGAATAGTTGTATATTTCTTAACTTTGAGACTTGTTGTTTGTCCATACGAGATATTAAGTTTGTCATCAATATTATATGTGACCATTCTAGCATTCTTCCTATAAGCACGTGTCTTCAAAGGAACATCATATGTAGGGAGTCGTCTATCAAACACGTACAGAGGCCAGCGTATCGTTTAAGAAGATGCAACGAGAACTCAATAATCAATATGGTCTTGTTCGGTTTAAGGGGTATTAGAAGGTATTTATATTTCTGCCTAGACAAATTTGAATAAAAAAATTTTAATTTTCCTCAATCCATTTGATACCTATCCAATCGAACAAGACTTTTCATTTAGGCCTTGTTCAATTACAAGAGGAGGACCGAAGGAGATTAAATCTCTTTCTAGTCAAATTTGAATAAGAAGAGATTTAATTCTCTCAATCCATTTGCAACCGAACAAGCCTTAGTTGGAAGGCCTACTTGCAGTATATGGCATATTCTATCCATTATATTTTTTTGTTTTAAGCAAAACATCTTATAGAAAAAATAATAATCTACTAGAAGAAATTAATCTACTCTAAATGGCTTATCCAGAAATTGTATCAGCAACAAGCATCGAGTGAAGGATAATTTTTCACATCATCTGGTCTAAAGCTACGTTTGGATGGCCGACAAGGCTGGGTGCAGCGCGGGAGTCTAGACCGGAGGCCGGGGCTGAGTGGGGCGCCGAGGCCGAAGAGGCGGTGAGCGGACGGGTGGAGATTCAGGTGTGGGAGGGTAGTTGTGTCTTTTCATTTTGCGTCTACCTCCAGAATCCCTCAGTATCAATTTGGTGGGATAATAGGATTTTACTATAGAACGCTTATCTTCCGCAGTATCTCACGTGTTTGGCTACGATATAGATTACTTTAGCTGGATTCTCCGTTATCTCATCGAAACCAAACGGCCCCTAAGGGCATCTCCAGTATATGTAAAAATGCGAACCGTGGCCACAGAAAGCGAACCGTGAACATTGTGGCCATCGAATGCTTGTGTTACAAAGCAAAATCGAACTCCAAACCTGGTTTGAACACAACCGAATAAAATAACACCATGGCCAACTTCTACCTTGTGCTGGCAGTGAGCGCTACTATGGCTGGACCATATGACTTGTGTTACAAAGCAAAATCGAACTCCAAATCTGGTTTGAACACAACCGAATAAAATTACACTATGGCCAACTTCTACCTTGTGCTGGCAGTGAGCGCTACTATGGCTGGACCATATGACAATTAGCGAGGCTGGACCAAGAACACTTTGTTTATTTTAGCATGGGGCCATAAAAAGCGATGTTCAAACTGTGGCTATCGAACCATTAAAATGTTGAAATCTTTGACCGAACTCTGCTACTCTTGGTTCGAACTCCACACTGGAGATGCCCTAAGTCATAGGACTCGTGTTTTATCCTTTCAATTTATATAAGCTAGCTTTGATATAAAAAAACTGTATAATGAAATATCCTTCTAAAATAATCTGTCTAGTCAGCAGCCACTACACACTCGATTGCAGTTAGGCTATTTCCAATGGATTAAAAAAAAATTGTCTATACACTGTAGCACCACTGTAGACAAAAAAATAAATAAATAAATAAATAAAATAGTAAAAAAATAATGGATAGACAAATTTTTTTTTGAAACAATAGTTGGAAATCGTCTCATGCGGCCGAGCCGAACCCAACACCAGTCTCACCAGCTGACCGGCATCACAAATTCACAATTGCACAACCGCCGGAAAAGCGCCACCCCGACGACCCTTTGCCCGTACGGCTACGGCAGATCCACCGTGTGGGCCCCGCCGGAACCGAAACATCCGACACTGACATTCCTGGCCCACGCTGATCCTTCCCCATCCTCTTTCACGGCGCGACCCCTCGAAGCTTCGACATTTCCGCAAGAGGCAACCTCCCCGGCCGTAGCTCGGAAAACAAGCAACGGCTCAATTGCTCGGGTCCCCCAAAACCCTCAAGATCTCGGCTGGTGGTGCCCCCCCTTCCCCCTTCGCGCGATACTCCTCGCCTCCGAAGCACCGATCCGGAGCCCCCCCTTGGCTACCGCGGCAGCGGCGGGTCCGAGATGCGCCCCAACATCATCACCGAGGTGCGATTTCTATCCCTGGTTCCGATTCTCGGGTGGGTTTCCGGCGGCCTGCTTTGGATCTGAGGCGCATTCGCTCGGCGTCGCTGCCGAAATGGCATTCGAACCCCTTCGCGAGGCCGGCGAGATCCGGTGGGGCGGCGTTGCTAAGGATGGCGAAATCCGTCTCAATTGGCAGAAATCCTGCTGGTTTGCCGCGGGGATTGGGGGTGCAGTTCAAGCCTTCGAGGTGGTGTTATGTGATAGGGTTCGTGAGGGGAGTGGCGGGGTGATTTGGTCCAGGAATGGGGGCGGTTTACATGCTTTCGCTGCGACTGCTGTTTTCTGCGCCAGGGTTTGGTTCCCCTGGTTTGGTGTGGCTGTTGGGTATCAGACTCGCACGAAATTGCTTGGGCTAGACACTTGGAACTAGGTTTGTCGTGGTTTAGTCAGGTAGAGAAGAGAGCTGCAAATGTGGCCTGTTTTGAATTTTGATGCATTTTGTTTTCCTTGCGAGTTATGCTGACCTTTTTCAATGGTCGCAGGCTGGGATTCCAACTAGGTTGAATCAGTGGTGGAGCAGCATTCCATTTGTTACTTCTGGCGTTGTCTTGATATGTGGAACAATTTATCTGCTGTGCTTGTTGATTGGCTATGACTCCTATGCTGAGATATGCTTCTTGCCTTCTGCCGTAGCATCACGTTTTCAAGGTCTGTCTCATCATCTTTCTCTTGGTAACTTAACAGGTTTCTTTGTCATTTTGGAATCATTATTTATTTTGCAAAAGGAAACATTTCCTTTGTGCAAGGCCTATGGACCTTTTGAGATCTTACTTTTACTTGCATAAAACTTAAAATTCATTCTGTGGAAAATTTCAATTGTGCAAAATTTATTAGCTGGTGTGACATCCTGAGACCTGAGAAATGGCAACATGCTCCTGCTAAGATAAAAAATCTCCACCACTCAAATATTCTGAAGACTGAAGATGTTCTGAGATTGTTTATACATTTTTTGAATGAACTATTTCATGCAGACATGATTTAGCTAAAGTTTCTTCGTGTCTGCGCAGATCATGCCAGACTTTTCCCTTTTCTTAGGTATATCTAATTGTATGCCCTGACATAATTTCCACAATTTTCTTTAGTGTACAGGTTCTACACATCTGTTCTCTTTCATGGCTCTTTGCTTCATGTGCTATTTAACATGCTTGCCTTGGTACCTTTGGGCACTGAGCTGGAGAGAATTATGGGATCAGTCCGTCTCTTATTCTTGATGTTCCTTCTTGCAACAACAAATGCAATTCTCCATCTCACAATTGCCTTCTTGGTGGCTTACAATCCTTTGTACCCTGCTCCGTATCTTGTGCATGAATGCTCCATTGGCTTTTCTGGAGTTATATTCTCTATGATTGTCATTGAAACAAGCCTTAGTGGTGTGCAATCGCGAAGGTGCGTTGCTTTCTACGATGATCATATCTGATAACCTATATGAGCTTTTAGTAATTAGTATATAGATAAGAATGTCCATAGGAATTTAATATAGGCATTTATATAAAAGTAGAAGTTTGTGTACTCAAACTATCTGCACTGACTGCTGAGGATGCCTAGGAATTCTTCCCTTATGTGCGTGCAGAATATATGATTCTATTGATTGTAAATTGTATTAGATGTTTAAGTTTCTTATCATATTGTATGGTTTTACATTCGACTAGTTTTTACACAGATTGAATAGTTAATATTCTCTATTTATTCTAAGTGATACTGAAATAGGAAAACTCATTGTATCGTAATTCTTTTTCTATTTATTTTTCCCAACTTCCTAAAAGAAATTAGTTGTGTTTCTATTTTATGATACCAAATGCATATAGACTGACAGCCTTTCACGTTTCCAGTGTCTTTGGCCTCTTCAACGTCCCTGCAAAATGGTACTCATACTTTGCACGTGTTGATGTTGTTCACTTCCAGTTTACTAGATGGCAATTAAAAGCCATATCTTTAAATGTGTAAAATGCTAGGTATGCGTGGATTTTGCTGGTACTATTTCAGTTTCTCGCAAGCAATGTTTCATTGCTGGGGCACCTGTGTGGCATCTTGTCGGGATTTGCATGTTTGTCCCTCTATCCTTATTTGTTATAAGTCTTCATGATTTAGATTAGTTTTCCTTTATCATATTCCTTCCTAAGCTTCTTTACTTGCCACCAGACACTTATGGGCTATTCAACTTCTTGCTTCCTGGACCATCATTTTATTCTAAAATCGAGGGCTTGTCAGTGCTAGTAAGTTTTATCCAAATCATTTAAGTTACCTGGCTATATGATCCATCTTCTCTACAGGATGTTTCTTATATCTGTATTTATTGTCTGATGTATTGGATGCCAGTCTGTTTGTGTGAGGCGTCCTGGCTTTATTCTGTGCACTGGAGGGGCTACATATGGCCAGCTTCCTACATACTCTAACACGTCTGCTGCACCAAGGTATTGTTTCCACATTTGATTTCTTTTGCTGTAATTCTCACAGAAATAACATTATTCTTTTTAATTTACAGTGCTCTCATAAATGGAAATTTCTTGAGAAATATATCTTCATGGATGCCAAGCAGGCAGACACCAACTGCTCAGGTAAATTTTAGAAATGGCAAAAATGGCAATGTCATATACTACACTCATGCTTGCAATAATTTTCTGCTGGTAGTGTTCATCCTATGCTTAGGGTTTAAAGCAATCGTTGTAGAAACTTGCTGGAACATGGAAAGCTTTTTGAGGCTTCTCCAATCTGATTTGTTTTTCACCTATTCTGTGGTTCTGTGGTGGTCTCTGTATCCAACCATGGCTTATGGCAGGAGTTCTTGCATGCATGCTAACCTTTTTGATCTATTGAGAAATTGTTAGATATAGGTAACTGATTATGGAAGCTTTCATTTAAGCTTACGAGGAACCTGGGTGAAAACTGAATCCTTCCTTGGAAGAATACAACATAGTAGCAGTGATTTTTATGTGAATTTTGTGCAACTTGATTGTCCAAGTGCTAGAAAATTTACTCCAAGCAGTCCTCTAAATAACACTATTCTTAAAAGAGGACTGTACTTTTATCACGAAAAATTGCTCCTTGCTGCAGGTTAATTTTTTTAAACCAAAAGCTTAATGAACAGAAAGTTGCATTGGGTAGTTACAAACTAAAATCTCCATCCCCATGGTACTCGGTTTCAAGATTAATGTTACTTGATACATATTCATCCTTAGGCCACAATTTTGTTCTTCCGTATTTATCAATACATGACGATCCATACACAATATGTGTTTTTTTTTTGACCAAAAAGACTGTGGGGGAGATCCCCACAGTAAAAAGGTATTTTCATTTAAATAAGTTTAGAGGTACTTACATAATACAATCACTGCCATACCTCATCTTGCTTGGAGTTGTTGTTAGCTAGTTCCTTAATCCTTACACTATATATGAGCATTACTCACTGATTTTCCTCCTTCAGGAAGGAGAAGACCCCAGGTTCCCAGGGAGAGCACGGACACTTGGTGCTGCCGGAACTGAACCCACTGGAAGGGAGGCGAGTGCACATTTGCATGCTAGGTTGTTGGATAACACAACTCCAAGTGACCCCCTAACGAATTCACAGTAATGCATTTTCTACTTGACACTTCTTTAATTTATTACACATCCAGTGTTTCCATGTATGATTTGAAATCAGAAACACATATGAAGCAACGGCAACTTGGAATAAATAAAATATTTCTTGTAAGTTTTTTTTTCAAAAATAAAAGACTATCTCAGTAGCATACTGACAACAGTACTCATGTTTCATTTATCTGTTCTAGATCAGGCACTTATATTTTTTTATTTTTGACAAATCATTTCCCCAGACCCTACACAAGCGGGAGCTCATGCATTGGGCTGCCCTTTTTTGCCCTTGACAAATCATTATTTTTTATTTGTGCTGTGTAAACTTCCTGACATAGTCACAAGGTTCCCAGATCGATGGGATTGAGGAACGTGGTATGCTACTTTTGAGAGGTTTTTACAAGGTGGGGACGAAAATGACCTTGCGTATCCGGGTCAAGGGTCACTACCATCAACCCTTTTCGTGTGACTGCCTCCTGTATTTCTGATCATCAAATTTTGTGAAATGGATTTTTGTAAAGACAACGATTTGAAGTAAAACTCTGCCAAACTGCCCATTGGTAGCAAACAGTTGAATGGTGTCCAATTCAAGGGATCCTTGTAGAGCTTCATGTGGTTTGTTTAGGACCTGTAACTTGCCTTGATTTGTTGAGCAGGTTTAGCTCAAGGCTCTTCACTCTTGAGCCACATTGAGCTTGATTCAGATGCGACCATTGTTAAATTATGGTAACTAAGCAATTCTGGGCCTCTTTGTTTCAGCTTTGGGCTAGTGTGACCACACCGACCAAAAACTTCTCGCTTTCATGTGTGTCCACCAGAGAAAAAAAAAACTAGTGTTTGTTTGTGATAAACACTCAAGAGAGAAGGAATGGTTTCCAACATGCAAAACAGGCAACTATCATTTTACGGTGTAGCTTTTCACAATCTACTGGCTGCTTTCACAATCCAAAGCTGAAACAAACAGATATATTTGCATCTCATGTGAAAATTATTGCATAAAATAATAGCATAAATATTAGTTTAGTAGTTTACGCTGCGAGAAGGAAGTGGGGAAGTTTTTGTAGGATCACATTCACAACCTTGCTATTCATTTGGCTTAGTACCAATTGGAAGTATGCATACTGAACCAACAACAGAAATGAAAAATAAATAACACAGGTACCTGTTGTCCAACTGTAAATGTATAACTTCGAAACAAAGCTCCTTTTAAGTCTTACTAAAAAATGTTCCTTTTCTTGCCATCAACACATCCATGAATCAGTAATTGTTGTACTTTCCTCTAATATGAGGCTCATATTAACAGGCATACAGCTGCAAACACAGTCAGAGCTGATGCAACGGTAACAGCTGATCAGGTTCTGTTTTCTGTACCTTCTTTTGATCTCTTACTGGTTATTTCTATTGGTTTAGTAACAGCTCTTACCGACAAGAGTACTTTACCTACAATCCTTACTGCAGGTTGATACATTTGATGAAGAGCTGAAGAAGCTAGTTGCGATGGGATTTGAAAAGGTATTTCAAGCCTTGTCCTGAATGCCGGTTGCCTTATTGCCTTTAAGTACAATACCCATTTGATAATTGATAGGATATTGTTTTATCATGCCCTGGCCTCATCCACATATATTAAGATTCGGAACGAAGTGCTTAAACAAAAAAAGTGGCCTGTTTCCACTATTGGTTATGTGGGTTTGCCTGTGTAGTGAATTGTTCAGAGGTGCCATGCCTGTGTAGTGAATTGTTCAGCCTGTGTTAGACTATGCTAATGTTGGAAGACAAAGCTCACAGTGCATAATAGCCACATTTTTAAGAGCCCAACAATGGTTTGAGTTATCCATCCTTGGTTACAATAATGCTGTATGTTTATGCCATGGCTGATAAGTTCTCAACTGATGTATTGATATTGCTGCAGACTCAGGCTGAGGTTGCTCTTGCGGCAGCTGATGGGGATCCAAATGTTGCCATTGAGATTCTGATGAGCCAGCAGGTCTGTATTAATAACTACTCCCTCCGTTCATAAAAGTTATGACGCGGATGACCTTTTTTCACAACTTCGATTATTCGTCTTATTCAAACAAAAAATAAATTTATCATTTATTTTGTTGTGATTTCTTTTACCATTAACTATAGTTTGAGTATGAGTTATGTTTTTATATGTTTGAATAATTTTTTTGAATAAGACGAATGATTGAAATTTTGAAAAAAAAAGTCAACTGCATCGTACGTTTGTGATCGTAGTATATTTTTCCTCTTGACATTAATTCACCTTCTTAATTCTATGGCTTCAAATCCACAGGGTTGAAGTTGAACCATACAGCACAAATTGAAAGGAACCACGTATGCCAAGGCAATTGTTTTCTTACGAAGATTAAAATTATGCTGTTAGTAGGATTTGGGAGTAGAGCATGGTGATGGATAGATTGTACCATGATGGTTGCTGGAAATGGTGGCGGCAATGGTGTTTTTGCCAATGCGCAGAAACAACAGTGTGCAGCCTAGTTGATTTTCACAAGGCTGCCTCTAGAATGTATGTAAAATAGAAATGTTGGAGGTGCTGTCAGACTTTGACATACGGACAATCTGAAAATGTTGAATTTAATCTAAAAACAGCTAGGGCGTTAATACTCGTCTTTCTACCTCTTTCAAGCCTGGCCGACTACTTCCAAGTTCAAAAGAGACCGCGGGTCATTGGGTCATGCCAGCATAATGACGTGCCATTCATCAACAAGTACAAGGTAGCGTTGGCTTCAATTTCGAGACTCTGGTCGGTCTAACTTAGATGCTCACAGAGGTATAGTGTGCGTGTGTTTTATAGGGATGGGTGTGCGTGTAAGTGTCTATCTATGTCTGTGCCGTGTTAAAAAAAGGAACAAGTTGAGATGGGAAGAGGTAATCTCGGTTTTGTTATACTATATTTGGTTCCGGGATTGGTGAGATGGATGGGTCGTAGAAGAGATATTCTCAGATTTTAAGACATGCTGACTCCTCAAAAATTAGGCAATCCCATTTTGGACATGCTGGCATTTTCTCCTTTTCCCCTTTTAAGCCATTTCTGAACTTCCTCTCTGTTGGTGATTTACTACTGTTGGGTTTCAACTTTAGTCAACCTCAACTTGCTTGAGACAAAAAGGTTTTTTTATTAATGTTGACATAATGAGAGGTTGGCAAGTGAACCTCGTGTTGAGATGCCTCATCCCATCGTCACTATCCTTCTAACCAACGAAAATTAAACCAAAAGTGGGATGAGACATCTGACAAGACAAATGTTCTTGTGATTTTTCAACCTAAATCTGTTCCGGTCTTCCGGACGTTTGCAACGTGTAAGCAAGATACCTGAGCACATTATTTTTCAAACTGAGGTTACAGTGTTGCAAATCAAAGAGGGCAGATCCAGATTGTTTAATTTTGCGTCAAAAATATTTGCTAAAACTTGCTGCTTGAAACTAAGCACGCGAACTTAAGAAACCATGCTGATCAACAGGGCAAAATCTTATACAAACAGCATGTTGAAAGCCTCATTTTTTAAGTGCATTCATCCTGTCCCTCAGGTAATACAGCTTAGCTCTTCTCACTTTCTTCCTGTCCAAAATCTTGATTTCTTTGATGTTTGGTGAGTAACTGAATGAAAAAAGAGAAGTAGCATCAGAAAATAATCAAAGCAAATAATGAAACACAACAAAGGCATGTTTCCATTAAAATCATAAATCCGAATTTCAAGTCAATCTATGCTGCCATGATGGCAAAGACGCATGGGTCATACGTAATGATATCTTTCATGTTTAACTTCAATTTATGCTAGTTCTAAAAAGTTGAATACATATAACAGCAAACCAAGCACAAAGGTCCTGAGAATCAAAAAGAAAAAACATACTATGTACTACTACTTATAACATTCTTTTAATCTATCTGTTTCCATGGCAAATCCTGAACAAAGAAATGATATGCTAGATTCAAAAATACTGAGGTTGGAACATAACTGCACGACATGTTTATGAGGCTACAAACTCCACTTGTAATAGGATGTTAAATTGGGGCATATATTTAAGGTTATGAGGACAAAGCTCACTGTCTGCAATCCTATTCCCATCGGGCGGAGCTTGAATCCAAATTGAGAGGGGGCCAATTTCGATCTTAACTAACAATTAGCCCTAATAGCCCCTATTGGCCCTGACTAAGCTCCGCCCCTGGGGGTAACTGGCAGGTAGAGATGGGCCACTTGAAAACATGATGTTCACTTGTTCAGTGCTTGTTCGATGATTGTCAGATTTGAATGAACAAATATCTAGCTCTGGCATCAAAAGGATATTACATAATCAAGAAATACTTCGACCTCAGCAGCATGTAAGTTAAGAAATGGAGTAGAGGAGCGCATGCTCAATTTGACTTACAGTGGGAAGACAGACTCGACTCCGACACCAGCTACCAATCTACGCAATCTGAAGGTTGTATTGATCCCAGCATTACGTCTTCCTATCACAATCCCTTTCAATGTAGACTCACGCCGTTTGTTCTCAGGAACTTGCTGTTTATTCACAGGATCAGTACCAGAAAGATATCTAAAGAGCACTAACGCAGGAAACTGAAATGCTATACCAATCTCATCTGAATGATACATCCAGGCTGTACATCAGGAATCACCCTCTCCGAGCGGACCTTTTCAACAGCCTCTTTGTTCAAGATCTGCAAAGACAAACAACGAACACAACAAACACTTTTATATTTTCGTGGTACCATTACCATTGCTGGAGTTATATATTTCCTGCAAGTAACACAAAACCTACATTCATGATGTGCCTGGCAGTCTTGTCAGGCCTCTTGAACTTGATTCGTGGGGGATGCTCAAATGCAGGAGAGCTGGAATCTTCCTCGTCTGAAGCAACCTCAGCATTCCCCACCGTTGACAAACCCCTCATCACGAGACCTTTTGGGCAGAAACCAGAGGCAGCAGGAGCACCATCATGGGAAACGATCTGACTCTGCATACAAAGAAATTGATCAATTCGACATGACCTGGATGAATCTGAAAAACACACAAAAGAGGGAGGGGTGATAAAAACCATGACATGTATCTCTCACAAGAATCCTACCCTGGAACCATAAGGCCTGAGGTGCTTGATGGCCGATGATGGCTGGGTAACCCCCAGGGGAGTGGGTACAGACGAATTAAACTCCAGGAGCCTCGCAGTAGCTCCACAGCCTCCCGCTCGGCAGACATTTCGGAGGAAAGATTGCATCTTGAGGCCGTAACTGCAAAGACCTTGCCTTGACGGCAACTGATGTAGTGAGCAGAAGAGCAAAACTGAAGCATTTCATTAATGCTTTGTTTGGATGTCAGAATTCAGCAGCAAGAAATTGAAACGAGGTTGAATTCCAACTCAGGCAAGATATTGAAATGGGCTTCAAATCAGGTTCAATTGTCTCAAAACAAATCTCTTCTTTCTTTTATTTTCTTCAATTATGAACGAATGCAAATCTAACACTTGTTCTGGCATGATCTAGCTACGAGGCACAATATCACTTTATTGTTAGTAACCAATTTTATCTTGATGATTAAAACAAATCTGGCAGCATACAATTTGCAGCTTAGACAAAATTCCCTACATACCTTGGTTTGCCTTGCACCCCCAGCCTGGGGCCGAGACTGCTGGAATTGGCCTGCAATGCAACAACAAAGAGTTACAGCCAGGACTAGGGTACCACAAAAGCGGTCCATATTTGCAAGGGACATTTCATCGAACAGGTAGCGAGCAACCATGGGGGCGAGATCGAGCAGCATCAAACAGAAAGGGTGGTGATGATGTCCACATGTGGCGCGAGGGGCGGCGGCATGCAGCGGAGGAGCGAGGACTGAGGAGAGCTGAACATCGGTGAGGAAGACGAGGAGCATGCCTAGCCTAGGATACGGCGGCGGAGCAGGAACGCGGAGACCAGGGAGAGGCTGAGCGGGAGGCGAGTGACGGAGTGAGGGGAGAGCATGGCGGACGGAGAGGAAGCCGAGGGATCTACCTGCCTCCGGCGCGCCGCCGTGGAGCTCGCCAGTCTCACCGCGCCGCCCTGGACCGTCTCCCGCGCTCCGGTTCGGTTTGTCTCGGGCCAAGGGGTATGACGGGAGGGCCGCGGGCGAGCCCTGCCCAGGCGATTCTGCTTCCCGATTCCCGCGACGTCCAAACAACGGCAATGGGCTGAGACAAATGTCGACTCGTCGATTCAAGCCCAGTACTAGCATCCAAACGGGCTGCATGTACCAGAGTTTTATTTTCCCCCAAATAGATTTGGCCGTTGGAGGGATTAACACATACAGTATGGTGCATAATAATCTCCATTCTCCAACGAACTGAAAACATATAAATAGGGGCTTCGAGACTGCACCCAATTATACTTGTCTGAGAGAAAAAGCAATTGCATAAAAAAGGCATCACCAGAAACAGATGTTCCAATTCTGTCCTGTAACCCTCCTGTCGCAAGCTCTTGAATGACAAACGTTATCAAATTGAAATGCACGAAGTCAATTCAGCGTGATGATTGATGTGAACAATCCTGTTCAGCTTTCATCGTTTTGTTTAACCATGCTAAATTGTACAGCACATAGTTTTAATTTTTCTAACAAATCTGTTATACACTAGGTCATTCTTTGTTCAGCACTCTTGGCACTTTGATATACGGATCATCATAACTTGGAATGGCCTCCACTATGGCATCTCTGCATTGACAAAAAAAAACCCGAAAAGGAGACACTCAGCTTTTCACTAGAAAGCTGCAATGCATCAGTAAAACTCATGGAAGAGTTGTTGCTTCTCACCTGTTAGCAAATGTTTCAGGCTTATCTTCTCTGAAAGAACTACCGGCCGTCGTACCTGTGGATGAGATAGTGAAAAATGAAAAAGGGTAACCTGGTGAAACAAACTACCATGCAATAAACACCGTGTAAAAACTTCTAGGAACTCTTCAGCCTTAACAGCCCGAGAGAAAAGAAAAATAATCACATTGCAATACACCTTCTCTTTGGGTTTTGTGGGTTGGGGCTTGTGGTAGGGAATCAAATAAAACATATGGTATTTGGACGAAAGCATTAGAATTCAGAACTAATTGTTTAAAGCAGAATTAACTGATGGTTTCGTTATTCTTATCCTGTGATTCTTCCATTTTACATATGATGTTAACACAGTACTAGTATGGAGTAAATGGCTTAATGCTCGCTAGTCGCTAGATGCCCTCTACAACTAGTTGGGGATAGGAAAGTTGATAAATCATGTTTTCACGTGAACTCAAAGGCACAAGCTTTCTGCTTTGCAAATTATAGCAAATCAAGTGGTGCTAATATGTTGTCAAGCATAGTGCTAGCATGGAGCATATGGATAAGTAGTACTGGAGGCGCTCTACTGTGACACAACTAATTGGAGATAGAGAAGTTAGGAAATCTTATTTTAGCACTCATCGAAATGGGATGAGGTTTGTACTTTCCAAATTCTAGCAAATCAAGAGATGTTAATAACAAGTAATCAATTATGACAATGCCAACAAGATGCAAACCAGCTCTAAGCGAAGGCTCAATGGACTCAAGATCAACTGCCTGAAGTTGCCCAAACCTGTAAAGAAAACAAAGAGCAGCTTAAGTTCTACTCCTAAATAATCAGTCAAACATGATTTTTTTCGTAGCGCATACAAATAGAAGTCAAAACCCAACACCACCGAAGTGTCAAAAGTTCATGAACTTCCCATTTTGTGATCAAGAATCATATAATTACACCAAATCAGCCTAACATATCAACTTCTATTTCAATATAAACAATACCTCCATCAGACCACACCAACAAGAGTCATTATCCCTCACGTTTTTGTACATACAAATTCAAAATCATCCACTATGATCAAGTGATAATCCTCATGTGACCTGGATGGAAATTCTAACTGTTGTCAATCAAGCACATTTCATGCCTTCACTGTTGTCAATCCATAGACTTGAGTATCACAGAACATGTGATGTTCAATGTTCTTCCACAGGAAACTACATATTGTCTCTTAAGATGTTCATATTTCATTAACCACTAAAAATTCATTAACCATTCATCCTAGAAAGGTGCCTTCACTGCTGCAGTGCGTGGGTGTCGACTGCTCTGGTTTGTCTCCCACCACTTTCCATATTTCATGTGTTTTCTATGTCAAATGATCTTTTACAACAGTCGGCAGCTACTGTGTTCGGCTGAGCTCACCAGTAGGCCCAAAAGGGGCGCCCAAACACAGTACGCGCACTGTAGACTGTAGACAGAGGGAGAGTCAGTTGGAACAGTAGATGGGTGGGTGGGATGGGCGGACTGGTGAACATAGTCATGGTGAGATTGTGGGACCAATGCACATAATTCGATGCTGAGTTTAGAGGGACCATGGTGACTTGTATTTTACACACTGCAAAAAATAATAACATTTGCTTCAGTACCTGAATCATCCAACGCATTTCTAGTCTGAAATTGGCAATGAGCCACGCATTGTTCATTTCGTTCCCCCAACTTAGAATACCCACATCAACAGATTATCTAAACCCGCGGCAGCCCATTCCTAGTAGGTAGACTACTCTACACCACCTCGCAGAATTGAATTACCCACACAAAACACAAGAGAATGTGTAGAAATTTTGTTTACCAATCCACGACCTGCCGAATCTTGGGCTCGAACTCCTCAGCCTGGCGAGCAGACACAGAACACACACTCAAGCATCAGCATCTCTTCTCCAGAGTGCCCCAGATGTTTTTTTCACAAATACTGTAAGAGATAAAGAGAGCAGCAGGCCGACTGACCTCCTGCGGGGACAGCGAGATGCGCGCGGCGTTGGCCAAGCGGGGGAGGTCCGGCGGCTCCAGCGCCCCCGGCCCCGCCCCCGCCGCGGCGGCGGGCGTCACGTGGCTGAAGGAGGAGAGGGGCCGCAGCCAGTAAGGCCTTGACGAAGGGCGCTTCACGTTCAGCCGCGGTTGCGTCGCGAAGCGGAGCCTGGGGATGGCGGCGGAGAGCATGGCGGCCGTGCCGTGGTCGCTCGGCGCTCGCTGCTGCCTCCGGTCCGGCTAAGAATGGCGTCGGGGCGTCATCTACTCACATCACCCATCGGAATCATCGTTTTTCCGTGGCCATCTTCGCAGCCCGGCCCACTTAAAGCGGCCGCTGCCGAGAGCCCGGCAGGCCTCTGTCATTTTGGGCCTCTTTCTATACCCGGAGTTGAAGCTTTTTGTTTTTTAATAAACATAAGATAGTCAAGGTACCCACACCTCCGCCGATGCTCCAGCCCGAGCAAGATAGCCGGTTGAAAAAACAAATAAAGCAGTATTCCTACTGGCTAATAAGTAATAAGGCTGAATCCAATGAAACTCTCTATCCTCATTTTCTAAACATTATTCTAACTATTTTTTTTTCTGTGTACAGTACAGTATTTATGTTAAACAGTATAAAACAGTGTTTAGAGAATTCAAATAGGAAGTTTCATTGGACTCAGCCTAAATCTGTTGGACGTGAAACTCCTGTGGCTTTTATGTCGTTTCAGACTTTGAGTGGCGCGTGCGGGTTTGCTCTTATGATCAAAACTGTTTGGTGCCAACGCTATACCGATATGGGTGGCCTGAGACCATCTCCAACCGGCGGACTAAATCGGATGTCTATTCATATTCTTTCAATATTTCAACTACTCTCCTCTTGTAAGTGTCAAACAGTATTACAGGCATTCTATTTACTCTGTCCACTGGAGGCAGCCTAAGGCAATTCTCGATGGAAGTTTCATCCCTGTTTTGGAATATTCAATTTTTTGCCACTCTTTATGGATGGTAATTCTCCATTTATCACTGTTCCGGTCGTTTTTACGTATTTGCCATCGGACGTCATGCGTCAGCGGCTAGTTTCGCGGACGTGGCATGCCATCGGAGCCCGCTGGCGATAACATAATACCCTGCTACCGCTAATGTACTCTCTCTATGACACAACCCACCTGCCATCCTATTCTTCTACCTCTCTTCTCCGCCCGCAGCAGCTCGCCTGACAGCAGCTCGCAGCGGCTAGCCAAGCGCTTGCCGCGAGCGCCTGCCGCTTGACTGCCCGTGCCCCCTGCGGCTGATCGCCGCGGTGTCACCTGCTGCGCACCTCTCCAGGTCCATCCCCTGGGAGCAACTGCGATAGGTGATGGTGAGCCATGGCGGGCGGCACCCAGCATGCTGGTCTGATGGGGTCGCGGCCGCGCGCGGGGTCCGACGGGGGCGTGGCGTTAGCGCGGGCGGGCGGTGGGGCACGGCCGCGCAAGGGGCTAGCGGGCCAACAGGGGCGGCGCGTCCTAGTGTGGCTAGGCGCAGGGCGAGCGGAGAGCATCGGGAGCAAGCGGCCCTGTGGAAGCCAGAGGCCATGCACACCGATGAGAGATTAAAAAACATGCATGGCCACGGACCAAAGTGGCACATGCATGCTGCCGACGCTTTGATGCCGACATGTTTGACCGCCTTGAGCTGCTCTGCCTGCCTGTGAGGCGTGTTAGCGGGAGCGCGAGGCGGGCACGGGGGCGGCGGCGCGGGGCCAGTGGCGCGGCTAGCGGGAGCGCGAGGCGGGCACGGGGGCAGTGGCGCAGTTCGTGGGAGCGTGGGTCCAGCCAGCGGGCGGCGCCACGGCGCACAGGAGCGCCAAGCGTCTCGGTCGGTAGCAGGCGAGTGGGGGGCGACTAGCAGGAGGAAGAAGGCCGGAGGTTGGTGATGACGTGTGGACCCCACGTGTAATTGGGACAAAGTTGGAGGGAGCGGAGAAATCGGGGGCAAATTTGTCATTTCACGTGGCAGGCGTGTGCTCGTGACACGCTGGTAGGCTCCGATGGCATGCCACGTTTGAGAAACTGGCCACGGTGACACGCCACGGAAGTAAAAAGGGCAAATAATTAGAAAAACTTCTCTCTTTAATGGCAAATATGTATAGATGACCGTAAGAGTGATAAATGGATAGTTATCATCTATAAAAGTGGTAAAAAATTAAATATCTTTCTATTTCATTCTTATTAAATATTGCGACACGTCGTCATGTTCGCTGACATGGCGGGATAGTTAAGAGGAGAGAGACAGAGAGTTTTATGGGACGTCGGAGAGTTTTATCCCATAGAACCCGAGATACTCTCTTCAGGTCTCCAAAAAATGTCGTTTTAGAAAAGCTAGAAATCAAATTTTTAAAATTTTGACTATATATAACTTTTATATGATTTAGTTTTGAATGTTGAAAGTCATATGTATAGATTTGTCTTAACAAGTACTTTTATAAAAATATAAATTTTTTATGATATTTATTTTTATTCTAACAAAAACATTAGTTAAATTTATGTTTGGAAGACCGTATCGATGTCCAAAACGACGCTCTTTTGGGATCTAGAGAGAGTACACGGTTTGATAAAACCTTGATGTGACAGTTTTGAAAACAGCGAAACTCTTCAATGTGAATAGCCTAATGAACGGCGTGTAAAACGTTTCAGACTCGTGAGAGCGCCCAATAGAAACTGGTCGCTGATGCATGGATCCGGTGACAAGGCTGAGTCCAACGAGACTCCCTATCCCCATTTTCTAAACACTATTTCAGCTATCTTTCTGTGTACAGTGCAACATTTATGTCAAACAGTGCAAAACAGTGTTTAGAAAACCCATACAGAGAATTCCATTGGACTAAGCCTAAGCTAGCTGAGGGCCTGTTTGATATCCCTTGCTAAAGTTTAGCTCACCACTTTTAGCTATTTTTAGTTACTTGGGCATCCAAACAGGACAGCTAAAAGTGTTTAGATAAACTTTATTTACTATTATCTCATTAGCTGGAGAAGGAGAGCTAAATGGAGCTAAAAGTGGTTTGGAGTGATCATTTTCCACCCTTTACCTCTCCCCACCCCTACTCTCTCTCCTCCCATTGTATATGCTTTAGCTGTGTATCCAAACAACCACCAAGAGCTAAAATTTATCACTGCAATAAATGAGCTAAAGTTTAGTTGGAAACTAAATTTTATCAAGGGATTCCCAAACAGGGCCTAATTAAGTGAGCATCAAATCGAATAATGATCTAAGGCTGCTCTCACCAGATTGCCCATTTAAAATGCCCAAAACATTATTTTGCAAAATAGACAAAAAAAATAGTTAAAATAGTAGATGAACAGGCTGGCATAGACACTCTGATGAGAACGACCTAACCGAAAGCGAGACCTGCCGTCCGTCCATTCCATCTGCCTCTTCCTCCCTCCTCCTCGTTGAGGCTAATCATGCCGTTCATGGTGATGGTGGCGCTGGCCCACCGCTGCTAATGACCAAATTGACTACGTACGAGCATCGTCAGGTGAGCGACGAAAGCAAATATAAAAAGCGCTGATTCAGCGGCACCGGCCGACACGTGGGCCAAGGGCGCACCGAACCCGTCCATAGTGCGCTGCGCTGCCTAGGCTCCTGCACCTGGCGCCGGCTAGGCCTCTCGTCTCGTCCCTCTCGGTCTACTCTACCTACGCGTTCCACTTGGACCGCCGCCGCCGCCGCCGCCGCCGCAGCAGCGGCAAACCAGGAGGCGGAAAAGGCCAAGACCAACACTATCCCCGGACCGAACTGTCCCTTACAGGTGGGCCCGCAACGGCAGACCTTGCGGTGGGGAACGGGAAGCCCGCGGCCGCCCTCTTCGCCCCGTTTTAATTGCTTTGCTTCGCAACAGAACAAACACCGCACACACAGACTACAGAGAGAGGCCAGCCCAGCCCAGCGCGGCGCCCAAGCAAGCAAAGCAACCGCGTCGCCCCCGACCCCGAGCGCCTACTCCGCCTCGCCAGCAGGCCGCCGCCGTTCGCTTCCCGTGCGTGAGCACCGTCCTGCCGGCCGCCGTCGCCTCCTCCTCCGCGCGCCAGGCCGGCCGCCGCCTCTGCACGCGCGCGCGCGATCCTGATCCCCCCGCCCCGCCCTGCCGCTCGCGCTCCGGCGCGCGGCCCATGCAGGTAACTACCTACGTGATGACCCCGTGCGCCGCCGGCCGCCGTGGGGACGGCAATGGCGGCGTCTCCGCTCCTGCCAGTTTCTTTCGTGCGGTTCCTTCCTTCTCTCACTCCGACATTATGTCGGGTGATCGATCGTTTACGCGGTTCCATCCGCCGCGCGCGGCCCTCACAGCTGCGCCACCGATCGACACGACACGAGCGAACGGGATTCGGGAATGGCCCGTGCGCGAATGGTATTCGGGGCCGATGCATGGGCGGCTGAGAGTTGCAGACCTTCTCTTTCTCCTCCACCTCTGTCGGTCGGTTCGATGCCTGAGGGAACGGAATAGATGCTCTTGGTTGCCTGGTTGGGCCGCCACGTCATCCACACGTTGCTGTCGTTTCCTTTTTCTTCTTCGCTTATCTTGTTTGCGACGTCAACAGTAATCAATGCGTTTTTTTTTTGTTCTTTATCGGGTTTTGGCAGTCGGTATGTTTTGTTCGTTTGTGGGTTTAGAGCTGCGCAGCCTCTGACCAAAATCTAGTGCTTGCATGCTCAATCCGGTTAACTTAAATATTTGATTCCGCGCCATGTTTTTGTCCACTGATTCATTGTTCGTCAACGATCTAAGCTTGTTTTTTTTTGGATTTGTATCAATACTCAATTGAATTTCTTTTTCACGAATGAATCAACTATCAATATGTTTTATGCGTGCGTGGGTTTAAAGCTACGCCTCCTGAAGAAAAGTCAAATGCTACATACAGTTGGCTTGAATATTTCGTTGCTCGTGCAATGATGTTGACATTCTTACACCATTTGGCAGTACTGATGTTGTTTATAATATGTTCCCTTGGGTCGATAAGATCAAATCTTTTCCTTTTAGGTGTAAAAAGCCAGCAGTCGCATCATTCCGCACGATTATAATACTCTTCCATTTGTGTGGCGAAATCATTAGGTTCTTTTTATTTTTTTAAATTTTCTAAGTATACAGTTGCATTTGTACAAACAATGTTGAATCCACACCGTAAAAGATATAGAAGACACTCTTAGATAGCTCATATGCAGGTGCCCATTTGATTTAAACTTTTGTTGCCTATTGAAATTACAGCCAGGGGGAAGAATATACAAATAATCACAGCGCCAGAAACTGCAACCAATAAAACTTCAGCAGTTAGCACCATTATGCTTTAGGCCTGACAACATTAACATTTTATATTTTCTATTAAAATTTCCAGGATCAGAATTTTACTGTCTAACTGTAGAGAAGTACATTTTTATGGACGGTAGAAAAAAAAATAAGATAGACTCCTACTAACTGTAGCTAAAAGTGTTCGCAACCTCTCCTGTCCTGCGTTGTTTTATTTGGTCTTGTTTTAGTCCATTGGAGTTTTCGTCTTATGCCATGTATTATTATCCCTTGATCACTCATGGAAATAATACTGTGACCAATTGTGTTCATTATATGCCATAATACAATGAGTGTTTGCTGATTTATTTTGTCGTTAGAATTCATGATGTGTGGGTTCCTAGTCTCCTCAAGATTGCATGGCTGTAGCTAATTGCCATATTGTTTCTGCAGATAAGATGAAGTTTGGTGCTACATATGAGGAATATCTCCGGGCAGAGCAGGACAAGTTCCTAGGAGAATGTTCCCGTGTAGAATACAAACGCCTCAAGAAGGTATTGAAGAAATGCCGAGTTGGTCGATCATTGCAAGCAGATGGCACAAATGGTGATGAGCACCAGGAGGGGGACGACGAATCTTCAGAAGATTGTGAATGCAACTCATGCACATGTATGTCTGTAGACCATTGTCCACCAAGGCACACATTATCATAGTTAACATCATCCCTTCTGCATTTTCCCTTTAGTAATTTGCTACCTTAAGCATGTGTGATTTTATTGCAGCTCAGAAACTTTTGAGGAAATAGTCATATTCTATGATAAAAATGGGCTAGTTTGGCATCAACTAAATGAAACGATATTTAAAACCAAAGAAAGATGACGATAGTTTATTCTCTTCCGTGAAAAAATAGTAGTCGTCCATTTTGTGCAACTGGTTCCTTGCTTTGAAAAAAGATTATCAGATTTAGATGGGCAATAACTGATGTGACCTTAGCTATAGATTATTCTTGGCCTGACCATATAATTTCATTGCCAGAAGCCTAAAACCAGATAGCCTAACTATAGAATAGTTTAGTTTTCTTAAGGTTATTAATTTTAAATTTGCTACTATTTTTTTCATTTTGTTCTATTTATCTCACAACCTATAGTCCTATACTGTGAGTCTGACTTTTAGTATCTTTCTTGTTCAGTGTGTGATGAGATGTTCTTTACAGAACTCAACAAGGAGGCATCAGAAATAGCAGGCTGTTTCAGATCTAGAGTACAACGTCTCCTCCATCTTCATGTTCCTTCAGGACTACAACGCTATATATGGCGTTTTAGGCAGTGTTTCATAGATGATCAGCAAATAATGGTTCAAGAAGGCAGAATGCTTCTCAATTATGTGACCATGAATGCTATTGCTATCCGCAAAATTCTAAAGAAATATGACAAGGTAAGCTTTGGTCTCTCCTGATTGTCAATAAACTTGTTCAAGGTATCTATCTGTATTGATACAGTTAATCCTGCAGGTACATGGTTCTGTGAGTGGCAGAGATTTCAAAAGCAAGATGCAAACTGAGCATATCGAATTGTTGCAATCACCTTGGCTGATTGAGTTGGGGGCTTTTCATCTCAACTGTGATGATCCAGATGCTGATGAAATTGGAGCTGGAGGGTTCTTCAAACATGGATTCTTCAAGAATTTTTCCTGTGACCTGACTGGAGCACAGCCATTGTTGACAATGGCCATCTCTGATACTCTGAAGTATGAGTACAGCCTAACTTGTCCAATCTGCCTGGTGAGATATTGTTTAACTTCCATGTACCATAAAAATACCTAGATTTAAATGTTCCATATTTGGTAGCACAATTATTTTGTGTTTTTTCTTACAAAGAGTAGATAGTTGCTAATTTCTGAATTGTCATTTCTGCAATGTAATGCCTTACATAGCCACTGCTTTCCAATTCACTAGCAACCTCCTGTTGCTATGGCTATATTACCAGAAGACAAAGCAAGTAGCATTGTTGCGTAAATACAATTTTTTGGCCTCGTGCATATGTCATGATGCTTTCAATTTTTAAAGAGCATCTTTAATGTTTTTTTTGAATCATGAATCATTGTTTCAATAATACAAAGTAGGTTTGCAAACAAATTGAACACAGATGAAAGAAATAGATGGTCCCTGAAAAAACTCTAGGTAGGAAAGTTTGCAAAGGAAACTTTTTGGGCGCTGTCTCTGCAGTATGTGCCCCTTCGGTTTGCTTTAACATATCATCACGGATGCTGATTTTTGTCTCACTTACAATGTGTACAGGATACTTTGTTCTACCCTTATGCACTTAGCTGTGGGCATCTGTTCTGCAAATCCTGTGCATGTGGTGCTGCTTCTGTCTACATCTTCCAGGGTGTCAGATCTGCTCCTCCGGAAGCCAAGTGCCCTGTATGCCGAGCGGTATGTCAGCAATCCTATTTGCTGCCAACTATCTTTTGTTTGTGATATTATATTTGATCGCCTTTGCTACATCACCTATTCACCTAGGAATTTGCTTGCCATTTATGCAACGTTCTAAACATGAATTGCTCCATACACAAACAAATAATGAAAGTTGTATTATGCACACTGTTTCAACTTCCATGGTGATGATTTGGATTTGGCGACCTTTAGGTTGGTGTGTTTGCCCGTGCCGTTCATATGACTGAACTCGAATTGCTCCTCAAAAGAAGGTATCGGAATTTCACTTACATGTCTCGTGAGAAAGAATTGTGTGCGTCCTAGATCTAACTTGAACCACTTGTTTAACCAGGGATAAAGATTACTGGAAGCAGAGACTGCGCGAAGAGCGAACCATGATGGTGAAGCAGTCCAAAGAATACTGGGACTCACAGGCAATGCTATCGATGGGGATCTGAAAGTTACAGTCTTCTTACCAATTCAATCTTTGTAACACTAATGTTTGTCAATAGTCACAAAGATGGCCATCAAAGCTCAAAGCATGGATGGTTCTGTGGCTGATTACATCTGTTAATTGCTGGCAAGCATCAACCACTTAAGTTAGCTGTGCTGATATAACAGAAATTGACAAAGCTGGAGCTGAGCCCCTTATTCAGACCTGGATTCTTTTGCTCTCCGCCTGGTTCAGATTTGGAAGCAGCCACCAGATTTTAAACAGTTGTTTTCCTTCTATTCTAGTACTAGTTTGGGATGATGTAAGTTTTTATATTTACCGATGATGTGAACTATTGTATTTACATAGCTATTGATTGTTGGTGTGTGTTTTGCCGGTAAAAAGCGAGGTAAAACGTTGTAATGTGATGCAATTGGACATGTGCTGTTCGGTTGAGAAATGCAAAGACAAATGGTAACGGTAACACAAGACAGCGGGGTCTGAAACAAAAGCAACCCTCTCCCCTTTGGCAGGCCTTTAGAAAGATGCAGGCTAGGGACGTTGAGGGATAACAGGAGCAGTTGTGAGGGCGGTGCGGCTCGTTGTCGACCCGGATCGAGGTGACCAAACGTGCCCTCGGCTACGACTCCTGAAGCCGTCGACGGGAAAGCAGCGGACGCGAGTGCGTACCCCAACTACCTAGAATCAGGATTGCGGTCAGAGGTGCCATGCAAGCTGCGTACAGCGTACCTCAGTGCCTGTACCAGTTCCACGATTCCACAAGCTGTTCAGATGAGGAGATATACAAAAAAGAAGTCCAATTAACAGATCCGCCAGTCCATGGCAATGACTGGTTTGCACATGAGGAACATTTTTCTGCAGAAGCTGGGACACAGACAATAAGCTAAAATTCTTAAAACATTCACTCATCAATCTGGAACCAAGCAAACCATGGCCAACGAGTATTACATGCGCACTATACATGCATTATAGCTCTTGCTGGTGGTAAAAAAGCAAAAGCGTTTTCGTGACTTACAATTGCAAGGCCAACGCATCGCCCGAAACTGGAAAAATGCAAAACCAACAATCAACTAAAGAATCAAAACAACACCGGCTCCAGCTCCACTCAACCTTCACTAAACAAATGCAATCCGATGCGAACTTCCCAACTGACAGCTATTTATTTACATTTAACAGCTGATGCTGCTGCTTCTGGCAGGTTTTACTTTGTTCTTGTGAGGGTTTTCTGGATCCGTGGGCATTTATCCAAGAGCAGGAGCAAACCAACATTGTTACTTGTTACACCAAACGTGTACCTATCCACCAAGTAGGACAGCAATCAATATCATCATATATATAGTATATGAAATGAATTCTGTTTGAAGACTCCCCTACCTGCTTTGTGACAGCTTCTTTTTCTTGCCAAATAAAGTGAGGACCCACTGCAAAAGATGGCAACAAATAATTAAGTTAGGGAGAATAGAGTACTTGGTTATCCGTATGAATAGTAAAAGCCATGCAAGCACAAGGGATGCACACATCTAAAGAATATATATGCAGAATTGCAATATACTAGCAATCTAATTAAGTGCTTCTGGAACTCGCTAAGTTATATAAATATCTAGATTTTATAGCTCCACTTTTATTCTGTATGGATATTCATGTGTTAATGGTGTGTGGGTCATATGGCTCAGTTGTGATTCATGCTCAAGGAAAACCAATATCTTGACTCCAAAATAGATGACCCTTAAATAGTACTAGAAAGCAATCAGAACACGGGAAAGTACACAGGGAGATAGGCAGCTCGCCGTCTATTGTTTGACAATCCATGGACGAACAACACAACCTACAAGTTTCTCTCGTGTTGATTTCTTTTTTTGAACAGATGATTAAAGTTGAGAAGAACTGGATTAATGAATTGAGATCAAATCCTGAAAGTGCTATTATATGGCCTTATTTAACAAAATTATATAGAAACAAATTGTGTCGCAGCAATCAGCAACAATAATTTAAATCACGGAAACCAGTTGGCAGGAACTATGCAGACAGATATCCCAAACTTATCTCCTGATCGATCTACTAAAGAATGAATGAGCGCAGATGTTCTACTTTTAATATAGCAAACCAGCCTAGCTTAAATTCATGCTATATACAGAAATAACGGCTCCCACCTTATTTTCGCTCCTCATCATATTAGCAGGTTACCAAAAACAGAAACAATAATATTTTAGAGCTGACTAGCAAAATCATTTAGATTTAAGGGTTGGCATGACCATTGAGGGCTAGTTTGGCAATCTCATTTTCCATGGGGATTGGAGGGGAATGGAGGGACCCCATGGAAAATGAGGTTGCCAAACTAGCCCTAAAGGCCACTATTAAAATGAACTACTATATACTGTATTACAGCAACAGCAACACTCCACAACAGCCATTCTTAAATATGCTTGAACATCTGCTAGAGTGTTGATAGATATTAAATAGCAGCACCCCGCTTGATCAAATGAATGAATCTACAAGTGATTCATATACCAAATCAGCACAAATCCACCATAACTTAGATCCTAACGATTTTAGATTTTTATAATATAATCTACCAACTATACTACTACATGCAATTTACCACCAACCTACAACTATATTATCAGTCAAAAGAAGCATCATACCTTAAACAACGCAACCATGGAGAATGTCTTGACAAGTGCCGCCTTCTTGTCCTCCGTGAACCTCCTTTCTACAATTCCCGGTGTGCGTTTGCCAGCCAAATGGTGCACGCCTCGCCCTGTCCCAGCTGCTGACCCAACCGGAGCTCCATCCTTGGCAAGCTGTTGTGCAATCTCACGGAGAAGCACAAGCTGTGCCTTCTCCGTGCGCATTGCCACAAGGGCCTGCCTCATCGACTCCCGATCAGCCTCCAGCGCCTCCAGCCTCATGTAAAGCTTCTTAATGTCTGGCTCGACCGCCTCGCCATGGTAGTTATCCATGACTCTGGCTATAGGCACAGACACACCTTGATGCACCTTGTCAATCGTGTATACCCTATCGCTGCTGCTGCTGCCACTAGCACTGGCACTGGCACTGTCAGCACCATCAGCCACGCTTGCTTCCTCCCCATCACCACATCCAGCAGTCGGAGACTTGGGCAGCTCTTCATCATCACTGTGGAGGTTTCTCCTTTCTTCCGTTGCATCCTGGGATAACATCTCATCAGCATAAAGGCCACCGCCACGTTCAGGCTCAGACAAGTCTGGCAACGCCTCATCTGTGTAAATGTTCTCTTCCTCCGGCGCTGGCTCAAGCAGGTGAGTTTCCTGGTCGTGCTCGAGGCGGCAGATCCGGCGCTCCAGATCGAGAGCAACCGCATCCTCTGTCTCACGCTCGTCCTCGTAGTAGTAGTACTCCCCGTCGTTGCATCGGAGCTCAGGGTAGTAGCGCCCGTCGCCATCGACGTAGCCGTCCTCGCCCTCGAGCAGCAGCAGGTCCTCCTCCTCGTCGTCCTCCTCCTCCTCGCCCTCGGGGAGCGGGATGCCGAGGTGGAGGAACTGGCGGCGGTACTCGCGGAGCCTGGCGCGGAGGCGCACGAGCCGTCGCGCGCGCTGCGCCAGGAGCGCGCGGAGCTGGTCGACCTCGGCAGCGTCGAGCGCCATCTTCTCGTCGGCGAAGCGGCGGAACTGGCGGAGCTCCATCTGCACCTCGGCCTTGTCGCGCTGCAGGCGGAGCATCATGGCCATGGCCTCGCTCGCAGCGCTGGCCGCGGCGAGGCGCTCCTCCTCGACCTCGGCCCGCAGCGCCGACGCCGTGGACTGCGCCACCGCCACCGCCTCCCGCAGCGCCGCGCACTCGTCCTCCGCCTCCACCCGCGCTGTGGGTCCCCCCGCCTCCTCGCCCCCCTCCCCCTCCTCCGCGCCCAACCTCCGCTTCACGGACCGCCGCCACGGCACGGCCGGCGAGGCGGCGGAGCAGCACGGGCAGCGGCGCCCCCCGCCGCCCGGCGACGGCGGGTCGGGGTCCTGGTCGTGGTCGTCGTCCATGACCGCGGCCGCGGCGGCGTGGGTCTCGCGGTGGTGGGCAATCAAAGCGCGGCGGAGACGCAGAGCTTTGTTTGGATTTGGGGGGCGAGTTGGAAGGAATTGGTGCGGCGGGGTTGGGTGATGTGGTGGGCGGTTTCGTTCGTCGGGCTCCTCTTTTTTTTCCCCTTCCGCTTCCCCTTCTCCAAGTGGGGTGGGGCCTCCAGCTCCGAAATGGGGTCCAGGAGGAGACAACAAAGTAGGCTGTAGGCTGCGGCTCCGCGTTGGAAATGGGTCTTATTCGGAATTTTAGATACTTTGCTTTCACAAATAATTTTGGCCCCACCTTTTCGAATATCTATTCTATTTTCCCCGAGTTTGTGATAACCGAATTTTTCAAGATTGCTTAAAAGATTGAGACAGTCAAGTTTGAATTTCTAAAACTAAACTCGATCAGACGCTCACTCTCTTAATGAAACTTACGAAAGGGTAGTAAAAAGGCTGAATCCAGCACCCCATCTCACCATCCTCATCACTATTTTAACTATTTTTTTATCTACGGTACAGAAACAGTGCCAGAACAGTAACGGAGGAGCTAAGGATGGGAGCACCGTTGGCAATAGCCTAATACGGCATGCCTACAACTACAAGATCGAATGGGCAATATGGCATGGTAAATCGAGTGGGCCTCATTTGGAGGTATGGCGTTCGACTTTCACATATCTAGATCGCGATGTTCTTGAGATATTTGTGCGAGCAACAGAGCTTTTGTTTTGGAAAAGTTCAAGCGTGTGCTGTGCGCTTGTGTACTTTGTATCGTAGCACAGGACGTGGACTTGTTCCGAGCATTTGGAGCGAGTCCAGAAAACGGCAGTTCCAAGGGGACAAATAAAGGGACTTGATTTTTCCTCGCAAACATATGAAAACGATTGGAAATGGTTTTCCGCGATATGTCTAACAACAAATTGGCAAGCAAATGATTCATCCAGTTTCATATTCATAATAATCATTCTGTACAATTTCCGAATAGCCTTGCAAATTTTATCTGCCGGCTACCGTTTCAACATCCCTCACTCCCGAATCAAATATTTAATGGCGGAGATCATCAGGTGGTATAATTATTATTTAGCTGAATCTCCTCCGGGGAAGAAAAAAGAAAGTACAGCGAGCACGCGAGCTGTCAATTTTGATTTTTTTTTTTCCCTTGAAACCGTTGAGCCCTGCACGATTGAGCAGTTATTAGTGATAGTATGGGGATGGGATAGGAGATCACGAGGTGGACCGTGTCCTTTGCATATTCCTTTTCGTGCCCATCTCCTTCGTTCCAAGTTCCAAGTCTCATGTGGATCAGGAACACAGCACGTACTCTGTTTATTAGGTCCACGGAAACGGGTAATCTTAGTGCAACTTGTGGGCGGCTATATTAGGGCCTTAAAACACGTGCTTGCTTACCTGATTAAAATTCCAAGAATCTACTCCCTCTGTCCCAATTAATTAATTAGGGCCGCTTTAGTTTAAACCTAAAAAAGCTTTCAAATTTTAAACAAATATTTATAAAAATAGTTTTATTAAATGCATCGTAAAATGTCTTGATACTGAAATTATTTTGTATTAAAGGTGGTAGTTTATATCTTTTTAAAGATTAATAAAGTTAGAGTTTGGCTTGGCACAAAGATAAAATGATACATAATTCGAAAACGGATTGGGTAGTAGGAACTGGACGCCAACACTCCTATTAAAATTTAAAAACATGTTCCATTTTTCCATTTAGGATGCCTCTATAGTCTACAAGGTGACACTTGTGCGGCAATTTCTATAAAACGACAATTTTAAAAGGTGCAATTAAATGTTTTGGAGGTATTCTTTGTGCCAATAGTAATATCATACTAATATTGCCAATGTTTATAATTCTTTGTAAAATTTGATCGGGAGAAACACTGAAACATGAGCGATGAGTTATCCTTACGAATTCTTATTGTAAATTCATATGAAAAAACAAAATAATTGGAATACATGCATCATGAAATCAAACTTTGGTAGACAAATAATGTACACTCATATAACTTAGATTTATTCTACAAATAATGTGAGTGATATGCAAGGCGAGGTACTCATTGTAAGGATCACCAATTGTATAATATAATTTAGGCCTCCTTTAGATTGGAGGATTCTTTCCCGAACCCTGTGTTTCTTTATCTTTTTTATCTATTTGCTTTGAAATTCCTACGCAATTTCTACAAAGATCTTGCATTCTAAAGGAACCCTCAGTATTTAATATAATTTAGTTCTGTGTATACAAGGTATATATGAGATATCTTGCAACTGTTTTTCAACAAAAGAAAACATACTACGAAATATGCAGATGGCATCAAGGCAATTGCAATCACATAGCATTTCACTTTAACTTTTTTTTTAACCGTGATGGTAACATTTCACTTTTGGAATGTTTTTGGTTAGTGCAAGCTTGTCTCCACTTTTAATCCCCGGGTATATGATCATTACCAAAATGTTCAAGGGGAACGAGTCGCTCAGACCCTCAGTCCCACAGCTTTAGCCTTTAGACAAAGTGTAAAGGAAACAAAGTAGTACTAGTACTTCCTGTATCCATTTTGGAAACTCCTCTTCATTCTTCCCCCGGTTCCTCTACCGTTAGACTAGTGTTTTTTTTTTCTTTATCATGTTATTAGCTGCTGCTACTGTCGGATTCAAAACTTATGGACGCATCCCTGACGATGACGATCAACGTTGATTCCGAAAAGGAACAGGGGTTGTGTTTCTGGTTTCCTTTCTTTTCTTCGTTGGTCTGGGCACATCGTACGTAGTACTTATCTTCGTCCCCCCGATTAATAACTCGTCGCCGTTTCGACCATTGCATTAGACCACTTTGGTCGGAGCACGTTCAGGATCAAAACGCAAAAATTAAAGCCCAGGGCTTATTCTTGGACAATTTATTAATTAGCAGGGCTTTTAAGTTATCGGACTGTGAATTTTGCTGCTTAATTTTCTTGTGGTGTGTGTATTTGAGTCTTCCATATAGAATAGACATATTTGCGATTAAAAATAGACTGTAGGGTATATTACACCCACGCACTAGCCAGGATGTCTCACGAGATCATCACATCCCAACGCAACACTGGACAGGGTTGTCACGGTAGGCTCTACGTTGAATCGGGGGACGTTAATAATAAGGTCACAAATAATAAATCGTCAACATAGAGATTATACTCCCTCCATCATCTTGATAATCATATAAGAAAAAAAAACTTCCAACAATGATACTCCCTCCGTCCAGCTTTGAGAGTCGTATAAGCCTCAAACACAAGGACTAAGAAAAAATAGAGTCTACTTATCACATTTACTTCTACTCTATTAATCGCGTACACTCATTGGCTGCATGCAGCTATGCACTCATAAATACATCTTTTAGGGTGCCATGCAGCCAATCGTTGTACGTCATTGATTAGTTTTGACCCTTATGCGACTATCGTTGTTGGAATTTTCTTTTGCTTATATGACTATCAAAGATGGATGGAGAGAGTAGTTGTATAAGGATCAAAACTGTGGCGGAACCGCCGATTTAATACGGGCTAAGTACACCTGCCACCACCGGCCCACAGTGCACTTAGACCGAACTAAACTCGGTAGTCCGTCGAGCTACCCAGAAGGGCACTCGATGAAACCATCTCCCAGGGATGCCGACATCACACACGTTAAGCTCTCGGAAGAGCCGCAACAATTACAACAACCCATCATTTCATACAAACATAATTCGATTGATTACAAATACTTTTGCTCAACAGGAGTACAAGGTAGTGAAAAAGAACGTCAAAATAAACCTCGCAGCGGAATACATATCGTTACAAAGATGTAACGTGCAGCGAAAAGTAAACATCAAGTATGACCTCGAGCCCACCGTAGTCATCCTTGATCATAATCTGATATGCACCTAAAAGAAAAATATCAACAACAAACGGTGAGTTCGTGGGGAACTCGTAGGACTTACCCGTGGGCGGTTTCAGCCCGACATATTTGAGATTAAGCAAGGCTTTTTGGTGGACTGACTTCTAACCCGCATAAGCTTACTAGAAGTGGGTCCTTAGCCATTGATTTTTTTTTATTTAAAACATGTTATCATAAGATAGCAGGATTTGACAACTGCTACCCCTTAGTTATGATTATCAACAATATCACAGGGGAAAAGCTTGCAGAAAAATAAAACATGAACGCATGCCCCGTTCCAAAATTCATAGAGCCCCCATCGAACTCTTGGGAGTAGCCGTCTCAGGAGCGATGCCCCTGTACGTCGGGTCATCTCTCCCTCGACCTCAAAGCATCTCTCAAATCCATCAACCTCCTCTCAGTGGATGGGCAGCACTATGAATAGTCGGACGGATCATACTTATCCAAGCATGTTGTATATAAAACATGAGTATAAGCATAAAGTATTTCAGTTGTTACTACGTTGCCCGGCAGTGATATTTGGCATTCTCACACCTGGTGAGCATCAGCGATTCGAATCGATTTTTAATTCCCGGGAATAACTAAAAATGCCAGAGGCCCATATGCTTACTCACACGACGGCTTTCCCACATATGGTCCCCCGCCTCCACTTGTCCCATCCCAAGTTCGATTCACTCCCGCCTGACCTCCGGGTTGTGCCCCCATGACGAGCCTGCCGGCATCCCGGTCTCCCCGTCATGAGTACCAAGCTCCCCCGGACCACCTTCCTCTCAACCAGTGGGTAGGAACGTGTTTCTGTACTCCGGATGGCACAAGTAAGGTTTCACCGGCCCCATATACCGGATAAGCACTCTAGCAATGTTATGCCAATCAGCAGGCGAACAGCGGACGGGCCTTAATCGACTCGGGCGGAGTCCACCAACACATTATCACAATCTCATCATATCAAACCATATCTCCGCCCGGTCTCAACTTATCATCAAGTCATAACAGATTTCCTTTCGATTCCAAGGTTTTGTAGAAACATTTGTAGGCCCTATCATCTCGCGAGTGAATACCTTCACTCGTCTTCTACCGTCTAAGCAGGGCTAAGCATAGACTTCGTTTTATCCTTTCTACTTTGGGCATCAAGGATTTATGCATGTGGGGTTTCATAAAATCCCTAAACGTAATGCACAAACAAGAATAGGGTGGTGAGACTCCCTAGATAGGTGAAAATGCCTAAGGGGCCTACCTTTGTTGTTGACAACTTGAACAAACTAAACTACTGGTAGTTTGCCGGGTTGTGAGGCTGTGCCCCAGGCAACCCCTTGTTACAGGGACGGCCAACTCAGCGACAAGTTGTCTTCTTGCTTCGGGTTCCACTTGTCGTCTGGCTTCTCGATCAACGGTAGATCCTGCGTCGGCTCCTCGATCCCGTGGTCTATATGCATGCCAGATATGCAAATGAGTGTAAGGGTGCAATGCAGGATAGAGTGCAGTAGAAAATCAACCCACGGTGGATACTACATGTCAAAGTAAACAAGCCTTCTCATTTAAGGTCTACCTCCCGAGGAAAGCATTCATACTCTCCTAGGACATCCTGCATGCCATCTTTTAAGAAATCGTATAAACCATCACCTAAAGCTAGCTCAACTAATCATATTAACTAAACTAGCTTACTCTTAGAGTGTAATTAGCAAAAGAGTTTACCTAATACAAAACAGTGGTTTAAACATGCACATATATACTTTCTGAGTCCTATGTATCATGTACAAGCTACCAAAGTTCTCCTGAGATTTTCCTAGCCATTTAACCCCATTTTTTTCTTATTTTCTTTCCTAGCTAGTGGCACTTTGTCCATTTCAAAACACCACTCAAACTTGACATGCACAAACTCATATTTTACCAATGACTCTTATCAGTTATCTAGTGCATAGGAAAAATACCAGATGACTCATTCTAGCAGGTTTTGCATGGTGTTCACTTTTTAATTAATAGAAAGGTACATTATGCAAATATAATGGCAAAGTCCCACCTAACAGCAAGCACTATGGCCATAAAGTTTGTCATAGTGTTCTCATGTGCTACAAAGCATACTGACCAAGTTTTACCATTTTAGAAGTTCATCTAGATCATTTTTTTCTATTTATTTTCCTTTTACATACATGCACAAAACCGAGGGTAAAATGGTCATTTCACTCATCTTCATCATACCTAACCTGTAGATCTACTCAAGAGGAGTTTAACGCCACTGAGTTTGTCCATTTTGGATTTTTCTGTGATTTTATATGATTTTCCAAAGTTCATACCTAATTTAAATGCATCTAAATAGAAAAATACTCAGACTAAGGACCCGAACGTAATTAACCATAGCTTTCGGGGGTTAGCGTGCAAGAATCACCAGACTCATACCACAGTGCACCGAATGACTTTGTGAAACTTCAAAAGGTCGGGGGCCGGATCGCAAAATCTCCTTCTTCTTCTTCTTCCTCGGGCCGACGGGCGACGACGCGCGACGCGGGGAGAGGCGCGGCTGCGCCGGCGGCGGGGAAGCCGGACTTGGAGCCGAGGCGGCACCGGACGGTGGCCTCGACCTCGAGGGTTTGTTCCCCCTAGGTCTAGTCGTGCGGTGAGGAGCGTACGGGCGGCGCGGGCGGTGAACTAAGGCGGTCACGGCGCGGCGGTGCGCGGCGGAGCGGCCTCGATCCCGCGGCCCAGTCGGAGGCGGAGGCCTCAGAGGTGCGTCCCAGATGCGCGAGGGGATGGCGAGCCCGGCGGTGGCGGTCTGGAGGCACGGGGACGGCCCGGAGAGGGCTCTCCACGGCGAGCCCGTGGGTGGCGCGGGTGCGCGCGGGCGGCGCGCGCGGGGAGAGGGGCTAGGGGCGGTGGTGAGGGCCGAAGCCTTGGGGATTCGGTGGAGGGGGTCGGGGCGAGCGTGGGGCGCTGGTCGGCTAGGCACGGGGATCACCGGAGGGGTGATTGGCCCGAGCTCGCCGCGGGCCGGCCATGGTGACCATGGCGGGCGGCGCCCGGCGCAGCGGCTCGACCCACTCCGAGGGGAGGGGAACGGTGGCGAGGCCTAGCGGGGTGGGTGCGCCGGGTCGCGGCGGAGGTGGTGGTGGCAGCTTCGGGGCGCGAGGAGGTCGGATGGCGGCGGCGCGGCGAGCTCAAGCTCGACCCCGAGCCTCTAATGGCGGCGGCGCGCTGCGAGTGCGAGCGCAGGGAGAGGGAGCAGAGAGCGAGCGGCGAGTGGAGTGGAGAGGGCCGGGGCGCGCCCAGGTGAGGCCGGGGCTGAGGGCGCGGGGTGGGGCCGTCGATCCGCGGCGCGGCGCGCTCCCTGTACGCCGGCCGCCCACGCGGCGGGCGTCGTACCGAGGTGGAAGGCAACCCTGACGGGTGGGCCCCACCTGTCGGTGACAGTAGGAAAAGGAAAATAGAAGAAAAATAAAAATGTGTTTTCTCTCCTGCTGAAAACCGCCATTTTGACCAATTTAGAGGCCGAATTTGGTAAAACTCCAATTGAATGAAATGTTCTACTCTTTGAACTCTACAACTTTGTAAATAGGCATGATTTCAAATTCGGCATGGAAATATGAAATTTGTTTGAATTTATGCAGCAGCCATAGGTAGGGACAGGGTAGGTCTTCTGCTTGGGAGGGGAAAATACCCTAGTTACAGGCCTCCACTCCACTTGCTCCTTTTGACAAATTTGTTGGGTACTTTCTAAACTATATTTCATCTCATTAGGGCAGGTCATGAAAATGGCTCTACGGGTAAGAAATTCTCAAATTACCAGACTGGACAGAGTAGGGGTGTGTTTCTGGGCTGACAAAATTTGGTTGAAAAGACCAATTTGAATTCATATTATGACCTGACTCATATTGACAAAGTTGTTTCCTAGATCATTACCTACAACTTTGTTAATATGATCCTCCTCTAAATCACAACATATTTTGAAATACAACCCCAATCTTGTTTAGGATTTTGGTAAAACAACAGATTTACTCTAAGGAAAGCTTTTCTTGTTTTCAACTTTTGAAGTATCAAATGGAGGCCAATCACTTCCACAATAGGTGCATTTGAAAGGTAAAAAGTTCAATTTCGTTTCATAGAAAGGGAGAATGTAAAGTTGTATAGTGAATTCAAAAGTAATTTCAGAATCAACTTTGGGGATGAGCTAAAATTTCAGATTTGAGAAATTTTGACCTAGTGGTTTATCTACCAATCCCTCATTAGTCTCTTAAGCATGATTTAGTTTTAATTCATCATTAGTTTACGTATAATTGTGTGTACGGCTTCTGAGATGCCAGGGGCATCACAACCCACCCCCCTTAAAGAAATCTCGTCCCGAGATTTGGAGGAAGCGGGGTTCTACGGCTTACCGCGAAGGGTAAATGGTTTCGGCGTCGTGATTTGTGTGCTTCTGTCACACATGGTAACCTAAATCCTTCACCAACTTGCTTTGTTAACTGGTTCGCGAATGGTTAGTGCCTCCTTAACACAAGTTAGTTGCAAAGCTTTGAATACTTCTAAGGTGGTCTTTCCCAGGTGCCCGGCAAGTCGTGGATTATATGAGAGCGAATGGACAAACCACAAAGACGGTGTGGCCGACGCGAAAACGACAGTGATTTACTCGAATAATGGGACAGGGTTACTCCCTGACTTTGACACAAAGATTTAGAAACGTGATGAATATATAGGTCTTAGAACATCGGAAGCAAAGTGTACACAATCGGAAGACCGAACCACGATGATTCTTGGGATCCAATGGGTAATCATTGGATGTGCTTTTGAGAGACACATTCACTTCATTCGATAGGGACTGTGTACACATATAAGATATTAAACCCGAACATTCATCAAAGAGTAAGATGTGGGGATACATAGCACATTCTACTCATTGTTTCGGGAAAGATGCCGCGGAAAGAGAATAGGACATATTCACCTAGACAAGGCGATGGTTTGTATGATTTCATAGCATTGATCGAGACTGACCAAGAGAAGTATAGGCATATGATGTGCGCTTACTGACGAAACAATAGCCAGTGTTAGTAAGCTTAACTGAAGATGATTTTCAAAGAAGAACGAAGCAACTTCTTGCAAAGGACGATATGATCAAAGCACTGGCCGAGAACAAAAAGCTTAGCGCGGCGGATGGTGCCGAAGTTCACCTTCAGAAGATAAGGTTCAATATATTCTAGAAAGGAACGTAATAGGAAGCAGCGGAAACAGAGTTTGACTGTCTCCACAATTTAGAGAGGGCAAGTTGGAAAAAGAAATGGAATGACATAGTAAGACGGTGGGAATGAGATCAAGCATTTCCACACATACAAGATGTTAACGAAGATCAAGGTGAGCGCAGAGAAATCCGAGATTTGGACCAATGGTTGTAAAGGTATCGTGTAGAATAGAATTACTCATCCCCGTGAAGCATGACCAGCAAGGATAAGCAAAGTCAATGAAAAGATGTGGACGGGTGGAGCCATAGATTTGGCTCGTCTCACGGATCGAGAAGAACATGGTTCAACAAGGCAAGAGAAAGGTGTGAACGATAGTGGGGTTAGGGTGGATCTTTTCCCCACAGACCACGAAGGGCAAGGTGAAACAAAGCAATGAAATGATACAAGGTGGCAGTGGAATTTGAGTAAATTATCTCCACGAATGAGATGTATGGAGGTCCACAAGGGGTTTGGAGCTGGATAGGAATGTTCCACAAATGCAGCGGTGTCATGCCTTTGCATGTCTTGATACCTGCGCGCCCCTAGTGGAACCGTGTGACGGCCGTGCACACAGGACCCTAGGTTCCGTCGCTGCACCATAGACTACTCGGGTAGACACCCCATCAAGTGCGGTATTTCTTTCCAACTTCAGGGAATATGCGAATAACACAGGGTGATAGAAGACCTGAACAAGGAGTTTCACACGTCATAGCACAATGTTTTCGGAGGTATAATCCATCAGACTTATTTGGATCAGAAACGAGGTAACCACAACAAAAGTGTCATGGATTTACAAGGACTGAAGTGCCTGGATGACACAAGCATGAAACGTGAGAATTACAAGAGTTCCGAATGCTCCATTGAAAATAGGGTTACATCAATCATGAGGGTAGGACACATGCCGACTGCAAGGAGTTGGGTACATGGGAACTCGAGAGTTATGAAAGTCAACCTCCTCTTATTACAACAGTTCGCGATGACTGCTAGCACACCAACTAGTACCTAGCTAATACTGCCTAAACGTAAGATTAATACGTCCAGGACGAATGCCCGTTTCTTCTTTCAACCAACTTGGTGCAGTGTTGGTCTTCACGTGGGAAACGCCATGAAATAACAGTCTTGACTTTCCACCGAGTATGAGAACGTCACCAGATTCGAGGTTGATCTTGGTCGCTTGGTCCTTGTCTCTCGTGTCGCCGAACATGAACTCGGCGGTGTCTCCTATGGAGATGGATATGAAAGGTAAACCTTTGGTAAGGCTACTCTCTGATTCGTCCTTGTCTTGGTGAAGTCCGAGCTTCCCGGAGTTGGTGTAGTAGTTGACGATGCATATGTCCGGGTTAATTTGAGGAAATCCACTTGCAGTAGAATTTGCAGTTTGAGCAATCATCTTGAAAGCTTCTGGTATTGCAGGGGCTCGTGCTCCATCGATTGGACGGGTTGGTCCATATGAGCGTGTAGTTGGATCCCAGTTCTTTCCAAGAGACATCATCCATAAGCTCATTTTGGCACCATTCTTGTAGCTTGGTCTATAGAATCCGCCTGGGCCCATACCCAGTTGTCGACATACACGAACTATCTGGATTTGATCTTCAGGCTTGACAAATCCCTTCAATAGAACCATCCCGGGTCGCAGATGTTGAACTGAAGCTGCACTCGTGGAGGACTCTCCCGCTTTTCTCTTCTTATGACTTTGAGGTATTGTGGCTTTAGTTTTCTCTGACTCATGGTAATCCGGGCATAAGTTGAAGGGCTGCGTCAATGGTTGCGACATCTGTAGCAAGAAAATTTTAGGCTCCGGTCGATTCGGGAGTTTTGAAGGCCTAATGTGATCATAGGGCATTTCGTACTTATGTGCTGAAGAAAATACGTCTGAGAAGTGAACTCATCACTACACTATGTGCGACTTCTATACCCAATGTTTGTAGTAAGAGAATGTGTGACATGTCTTAAACCTGAAATTTTCACAAAGGGTTGATTTTTGGGCTGAAAGATGCTTAATGTATTTGGTTTACGTTTGCTAAACCATTCATACCTAGAGCGAGGGATACATAGAAAAGTTATCCCAAGTTATGTGTTATACCAGTTTCATATGCAAGGTTTTTGTTAATTTCACTTGCTTTTCTACTATCATTCAAAATAGTAGCAACATAGGTACATTTACAATATGAATCTAGTTTCTTTTTAACCAAATACACAGCAAGACATATGAGATGAGATGGAATGATGTATGCCCGTCCTATCCGGTCTCACATCACACTTTCTAAGTATACAACTAGCGATATTCGGTGACATATATGCACGTCTCTCCTTAATGCAACTAGTCGAGTCCCAGTCGTTCTTAGTTTCGCACGTGGTTAGTGTACCTGCAGAAGAATGCATGCTCATACATTACCACATAGTGTGGCATCCACGCGTGACCGCTGCGTGGACAACGTTGGTGGGCCGCTGCACCTTTTCCTCAAAGCCTGACTTTCCACCAGTACTGGGGATTGTCGAGAAAAAGGTGGATCCCAAAAACCGAATGTAAGTGTGGTGGGTATGAAAGCCTCAACCATGCCCACCACCCTTAAAGAGCTTTTACTTATACAGCATGAATGCAGAGATTACAACTGTCCGCAAAACCCAATAGCTTCCACCAGTACTGGGGATAGCTGTGGCCGAATAGTTGCTTCTCAAAGCGCCCAAAATGCATATGAATTCTATCTAGGTCAGAATGTTAGTGATGTCACCTGATATCTCCTAACATCCTTATAATGGGCATATACGCGATATCTCTCATTTTCGCAAATACTCTGAAAAGATTTGGAAATTAGGCTTTTGAAATCAAAACGAAATTGTTATAATTGTTGCTCGTGCATGATCGGCTCTGATACCAGCTGTGGCGGAACCGCCGATTTAATACGGGCTAAGTACACCTGCCACCACCGGCCCACAGTGCACTTAGACCGAACTAAACTCGGTAGTCCGTCGAGCTACCCAGAAGGGCACTCGATGAAACCATCTCCCAGGGATGCCGACATCACACACGTTAAGCTCTCGGAAGAGCCGCAACAATTACAACAACCCACCATTTCATACAAACATAATTCGATTGATTACAAATACTTTTGCTCAACAGGAGTACAAGGTAGTGAAAAAGAACGTCAAAATAAACCTCGCAGCGGAATACATATCGTTACAAAGATGTAACGTGCAGCGGAAAGTAAACATCAAGTATGACCTCGAGCCCACCGTAGTCATCCTTGATCATAATCTGATATGCACCTAAAAGAAAAATATCAACAACAAACGGTGAGTTCGTGGGGAACTCGTAGGACTTAACCGTGGGCGGTTTCAGCCCGACATATTTGAGATTAAGCAAGGCTTTTTGGTGGACTGACTTCTAACCCGCATAAGCTTACTAGAAGTGGGTCCTTAGCCATTGATTTTTTTTTATTTAAAACATGTTATCATAAGATAGCAGGATTTGACAACTGCTACCCCTTAGTTATGATTATCAACAATATCACAGGGGAAAAGCTTGCAGAAAAATAAAACATGAACGCATGCCCCGTCCCAAAATTCATAGAGCCCCCATCGAACTCTTGGGAGTAGCCGTCTCAGGAGCGATGCCCCTGTACGTCGGGTCATCTCTCCCTCGACCTCAAAGCATCTCCCAAATCCATCAACCTCCTCTCAGTGGATGGGCAGCACTATGAATAGTCGGACGGATCATACTTATCCAAGCATGTTGTATATAAAACATGAGTATAAGCATAAAGTATTTCAGTTGTTACTACGTTGCCCGGCAGTGATATTTGGCATTCTCACACCTGGTGAGCATCAGCGATTCGAATCGATTTTTAATTCCTGGGAATAACTAAAAATGCCAGAGGCCCATATGCTTACTCACACGACGGCTTTCCCACATATGGTCCCCCGCCTCCACTTGTCCCATCCCAAGTTCGATTCACTCCCGCCTGACCTCCGGGTTGTGCCCCCATGACGAGCCTGCCGGCATCCCGGTCTCCCCGTCATGAGTACCAAGCTCCCCCGGACCACCTTCCTCTCAACCAGTGGGTAGGAACGTGTTTCTGTACTCCGGATGGCACAAGTAAGGTTTCACCGGCCCCATATACCGGATAAGCACTCTAGCAATGTTATGCCAATCAGCAGGCGAACAGCGGACGGGCCTTAATCGACTCGGGCGGAGTCCACCAACACATTATCACAATCTCATCATATCAAACCATATCTCCGCCCGGTCTCAACTTATCATCAAGTCATAACAGATTTCCTTTCGATTCCAAGGTTTTGTAGAAACATTTGTAGGCCCTATCATCTCGCGAGTGAATACCTTCACTCGTCTTCTACCGTCTAAGCAGGGCTAAGCATAGACTTCGTTTTATCCTTTCTACTTTGGGCATCAAGGATTTATGCATGTGGGGTTTCATAAAATCCCTAAACGTAATGCACAAACAAGAATAGGGTGGTGAGACTCCCTAGATAGGTGAAAATGCCTAAGGGGCCTACCTTTGTTGTTGACAACTTGAACAAACTAAACTACTGGTAGTTTGCCGGGTTGTGAGGCTGTGCCCCAGGCAACCCCTTGTTACAGGGACGGCCAACTCAGCGACAAGTTGTCTTCTTGCTTCGGGTTCCACTTGTCGTCTGGCTTCTCGATCAACGGTAGATCCTGCGTCGGCTCCTCGATCCCGTGGTCTATATGCATGCCAGATATGCAAATGAGTGTAAGGGTGCAATGCAGGATAGAGTGCAGTAGAAAATCAACCCACAGTGGATACTACATGTCAAAGTAAACAAGCCTTCTCATTTAAGGTCTACCTCCCGAGGAAAGCATTCATACTCTTCTAGGACATCCTGCATGCCATCTTTTAAGAAATCGTATAAACCATCACCTAAAGCTAGCTCAACTAATCATATTAACTAAACTAGCTTACTCTTAGAGTGTAATTAGCAAAAGAGTTTACCTAATACAAAACAGTGGTTTAAACATGCACATATATACTTTCTGAGTCCTATGTATCATGTACAAGCTACCAAAGTTCTCCTGAGATTTTCCTAGCCATTTAACCCCATTTTTTTCTTATTTTCTTTCCTAGCTAGTGGCACTTTGTCCATTTCAAAACACCACTCAAACTTGACATGCACAAACTCATATTTTACCAATGACTCTTATCAGTTATCTAGTGCATAGGAAAAATACCAGATGACTCATTCTAGCAGGTTTTGCATGGTGTTCACTTTTTAATTAATAGAAAGGTACATTATGCAAATATAATGGCAAAGTCCCACCTAACAGCAAGCACTATGGCCATAAAGTTTGTCATAGTGTTCTCATGTGCTACAAAGCATACTGACCAAGTTTTACCATTTTAGAAGTTCATCTAGATCATTTTTTTCTATTTATTTTCCTTTTACATACATGCACAAAACCGAGGGTAAAATGGTCATTTCACTCATCTTCATCATACCTAACCTGTAGATCTACTCAAGAGGAGTTTAACGCCACTGAGTTTGTCCATTTTGGATTTTTCTGTGATTTTATATGATTTTCCAAAGTTCATACCTAATTTAAATGCATCTAAATAGAAAAATACTCAGACTAAGGACCCGAACGTAATTAACCATAGCTTTCGGGGGTTAGCGTGCAAGAATCACCAGACTCATACCACAGTGCACCGAATGACTTTGTGAAACTTCAAAAGGTCGGGGGCCGGATCGCAAAATCTCCTTCTTCTTCTTCCTCGGGCCGACGGGCGACGGCGCGCGACGCGGGGAGAGGCGCGGCTGCGCCGGCGGCGGGGAAGCCGGACTTGGAGCCGAGGCGGCACCGGACGGTGGCCTCGACCTCGAGGGTTTGTTCCCCCTAGGTCTAGTCGTGCGGTGAGGAGCGTACGGGCGGCGCGGGCGGTGAACTGAAGGCGGTCACGGCGCGGCGGTGCGCGGCGGAGCGGCCTCGATCCCGCGGCCCAGTCGGAGGCGGAGGCCTCGGAGGTGCGTCCCAGATGCGCGAGGGGATGGCGAGCCCGGCGGTGGCGGTCTGGAGGCACGGGGACGGCCCGGAGAGGGCTCTCCACGGCGAGCCCGTGGGTGGCGCGGGTGCGCGCGGGCGGCGCGCGCGGGGAGAGGGGCTAGGGGCGGTGGTGAGGGCCGAGGCCTTGGAGATTCGGTGGAGGGGGTCGGGGCGAGCGTGGGGCGCTGGTCGGCTAGGCACGGGGATCACCGGAGGGGTGATTGGCCCGAGCTCGCCGCGGGCCGGCCATGGTGACCATGGCGGGCGGCGCCCGGCGCAGCGGCTCGACCCACTCCGAGGGGAGGGGAACGGTGGCGAGGCCTAGCGGGGTGGGTGCGCCGGGTCGCGGCGGAGGTGGTGGTGGCAGCTTCGGGGCGCGAGGAGGTCGGATGGCGGCGGCGCAGCGAGCTCAAGCTCGACCCCGAGCCTCTAATGGCGGCGGCGCGCTGCGAGTGCGAGCGCAGGGAGAGGGAGCAGAGAGCGAGCGGCGAGTGGAGTGGAGAGGGCCGGGGCGCGCCCAGGTGAGGCCGGGGCTGAGGGCGCGGGGTGGGGCCGTCGATCCGCGGCGCGGCGCGCTCCCTGTACGCCGGCCGCCCACGCGGCGGGCGTCGTACCGAGGTGGAAGGCAACCCTGACGGGTGGGCCCCACCTGTCGGTGACAGTAGGAAAAGGAAAATAGAAGAAAAATAAAAATGTGTTTTCTCCCCTGCTGAAAACCGCCATTTTGACCAATTTAGAGGCCGAATTTGGAAAAACTCCAATTGAATGAAATGTTCTACTCTTTGAACTCTACAACTTTGTCAATAGGCATGATTTCAAATTCGGCATGGAAATATGAAATTTGTTTGAATTTATGCAGCAGCCATAGGTAGGGACAGGGTAGGTCTTCTGCTTGGGAGGGGAAAATACCCTAGTTACAGGCCTCCACTCCACTTGCTCCTTTTGACAAATTTGTTGGGTACTTTCTAAACTATATTTAATCTCATTAGGGCAGGTCATGAAAATGGCTCTACGGGTAAGAAATTCTCAAATTACCAGACTGGACAGAGTAGGGGTGTGTTTCTGGGCTGACAAAATTTGGTTGAAAAGACCAATTTGAATTCATATTAGGACCTGACTCATATTGACAAAGTTGTTTCGTAGATCATTACCTACAACTTTGTTAATATGATCCTCCTCTAAATCACAACATATTTTGAAATACAACCCCAATCTTGTTTAGGATTTTGGTAAAACAATAGATTTACTCTAAGGAAAGCTTTTCTTGTTTTCAACTTTTGAAGTATCAAATGGAGGCCAATCACTTCCACAATAGGTGCATTTGAAAGGTAAAAAGTTCAATTTCGTTTCATAGAAAGGGAGAATGTAAAGTTGTATAGTGAATTCAAAAGTAATTTCAGAATCAACTTTGGGGATGAGCTAAAATTTCAGATTTGAGAAATTTTGACCTAGTGGTTTATCTACCAATCCCTCATTAGTCTCTTAAGCATGATTTAGTTTTAATTCATCATTAGTTTACGTATAATTGTGTGTACGGCTTCTGAGATGCCAGGGGCATCACAAAAACTAATAAATGGCGTATAACGATTGGATATATGGCACTCTAAAATATGTATTTATGAGTGCATACCTGCATGCAGCCGAAGATCGTACGCGACTAATTGAGGAGTAGTAAATATGATAAGCACTTCCTCTAGGTCAGAAAATTTTTATCATTTTAGACAATGATTGAGTCAAACATTTTAAACTTTGACTATAAATAACTTTTAAATTGTTTGGTTTTGAAACTTTAACGTCATATTATTAGATTTATCTTAAAAATGCTTTCATAAAAGTACTCCCTCCGTATTTAAATATAAATCGCGGTTGACTTTTTTTCAAAACTTCAATCGCTCCCCTTATTCAAAAAAATTATAGTTTAGAATTTATTTTGTTGTGATTTGTTTTGTCAGTGTATAGAGTTTGAGCATTACTAGTTCTTTTATATGTTCACTCAAATTTTTTGAACTAGTCCATCAAACTGTGCTCTCGCACAGGGTAGAGTTATATCAAGAAATATATATTTAATCGTTAGTAATATTAGAGGTGATTAATTTAATTCATCTCTCATAATGGCTTTGTGAGTGATTTACATGCAAATTCAGAAATTATTTTAATTTATCTTTCATGATAACATATTGGGTAATTGATATACAGATTTAGGGCTGATTTTAATTCATCTTTTATAATGGCATGGTAAGTAATCTATATGCAAATTTAAAGGGTTATTTAATCCATATTTTATAATGGCATTATGAGTAACTTTTTATGCAAATTTAGATGGTTATTTAATTCATATTTTATAATGGAATGGTGGGTAATTTTTATATAAATTTAGGGAGGTATTTTATTTCATCTTTCATAATGGCATGGTGGATAATTTTTTAAAAACTACAATAGATCTAATGACTATTATTATTAAAGCTACATGATGGATGACAAGATGTTTCCGATATTTGTAAGAATTTTTAGGATTTATCTTTTTCTTAAAAAACAGATATATTATTAGAGCTACATGATGGATGACAGTATGTTCATTACACAGAAAACAAATCTAGTAGCTACTAAGATGTCAATCTGCAATCGATGATAGGATGTTTCTGATTATTGTGAGAATTCTTGTGATTTTATCTTTTATTTAGCGCATCTTGTGAGGATTAATAAGAAGACTACTAAAGGAGCATTTAATTAGTAATAGCAAGATTTGGCACAAAATGAAAATATCTGTTTCATATAAAGGTTTTTAGCATCTTTATGAAAAAAAATTACAGGATCATTTAGTAGGATAAATTTGTAAATAGGTAAGTTTGACAAAAATACTGAGAATAAATTTGAAAATGGGAAAATTTTGCCAAAAAAGGAAGAAATTTGTTTTCGTTAAAAGTTGAATTCAAAACCATTTATATTTATAATGACAGAGGTGGATAATTACTTAGAAAATAAATTAAAAATAGAAAAAATCTGCCAGTAAAGAAGAAATTTGCTTTGGTTGAGAATTGAACTCAAAACATTTTATAATGACCGATGTGGGTAATTACTTAGAAAATAAACTGAAAATAGAAAATATCTGGAAAAAAAATTTTCGTTGAGAGTTGAGCTCAAAACCTTTCACAATGGCAGATGTGGGTAATTATTTAGAAAACAGATTTAATGGTTATTAATATTTCAATCTATCAATTGATGGTATGATATTTCTGATTTTTGTGAGAATTTTTAGAATTTATCTTTTTTCCGGTGTTTTTCATGAGGATTAACGTGGAGGCTTCAAAAGGAGCCTCTAATTAGTAATAGTAAGATACGACGAAGGGTCAAAGTTTTGAAAAAAAAGTCAACCGCGACTTATATTTAAATACATAGGGAGTAGGATATTCATTTATATTTTAATAACAGAAACATTAGCCAAAATTATGTTTTGGAGACCATGTCATTGTCTAAAACGACAAAAATTTCGGACCTGCAGGGAGTAGACTCCACTCTTCATTGGACTTTGTATTTGAGGCTTAAATGACTGTAAAGATGGACGGAGCGAGTAAATTCTATTCGCTAGAATTGTAAAATCGAACCTTTTCATTAAAGTCGTAAAAGCGAATGAAAAAAAAATCGAGATCGACCATGACACTGGAGCGTTACTTCTTCTCGTTGCACCGTGTCGTGTCGCATGGACCAAACTAAAATAATTGCGTTCCCCCCGACTCCAGCGCAATTGATGGTTGTTGGCCGACACGTTAATTACACGCGGGCGCAGCAACGACCCAGCCAGCTTGTCGTCCCGACTCCCTCGCAGCAACGATACTGGAAGATTCATTGGCAAGGTTTCCTTCTCTTTCGCCCGCCCTCGACTCGAGTCTTCAACCAGAACCGGCAAAGTGTACACGGTTGTATAACAAGGCTAATTAAAAGCCGCCCGCAGCGCGCGACGCTTCAAAAACATTCAGAAACGATGAGCCAGCGCGCCGAGGTCTGGCCGAGTCTCCTCCAGAAAAGTAGCCCATGCCCATCCATGGGAGTTCTCGTTCCGGTCCGACCGTGGTCAGCGACGACAAGATGTTTGTCTGCGAACTTGAAGCCAAAATGCAGCGGCTGATGCTACTACTGGCATTGCATTTTGACGGCCGAATACAGTGATGGCTGTTCCCGCAAGGTTGAAGAGGAATCGCTAGCAAAGACTGTCACGTCTGCACGCACGTTATCTTGCTGGTGGGCGATCGCAGATCGGAATAACAACGTGCGGCATCCGGAGGTGAGGCGCCAACCAACACTGCAGGCTGCCGCTGCGAGATCAACCGAACGCACCGACCAAATTTCCGGTACTTGCAGGGTCGTTTGGCATCACCATGTGCCTGCGACTCATCATCGCTATACTAGAAAATAGAAAGAAACGGAGCCAATGGTAGGGGGTGAAAAGGAGGTGTCATACAGTCAGAGCCGGAAGCCTGAATATGGAGGGGAAATTTAAGCCGACACTAGGTTCCGGTGAACCTCAGCCTGCATATAGTACTGTCGACAATAATGCCCCCAGAAATCAGAATGCATGCAAACAGAGGGCAAACTGTTTCCACGCTCAGGATGCAGGTTTTCGTGGGTCGACCCAATGACCCACTACCCAAACTACAGACTGAGCTGTAAATACCCATTGAACTAACCCATTAAAATTTGGTGACAAATAGTGCCATGTGTGTGGGTAACCCAATCTCCCTCTCCGCTCTGCTTCGCATCCGCCACCGCCACTGCTCCGTCGCCCGTCAGTGCCCCTGCGCCGCCCGGACGTCGCCGCCGCACCGTTCCTCCTCTGCCGCCGCCCCAGCTCGTCCTCCGTTGCCGCGCCGCTCCTCCTCTGCCGCCCCAACTCAGTCCTCCGCCGCCGCGCCGCTCGGCTGCCTATCTACCGCACCCCTCGTGTGGAGGCCGGAGCGTGTGGAGAAGGTGGGGTCAGGGGCCACCGGCGAAGCTCGGCGTGGAGAAAGGGTTGCGGCGGCCGCCGGCGGAGCCCCATGCGGTCCGGTTCTGAGCGAGCGGTCGGCGGAAGAGCCTGCGCGGCCCGGCGCGGAGAAGAGGCCGCGGCGGCCGCCGGAGGAGCCCCGCGCGGTCTGGTGCGGAGGGAGGGGCCATGGCTCGGCGCGGAGAAGGGGCCGTGACGACCGGATCTTGGGCGGCAACGATGAAGACCTCCAAGCCCAGGCCTGTGGAGGTTCTGGGTAGAAATTTAGAATGATGATTTTTGGGTAACCCAGTAGCTTTTGGGTAGGATGATGATTCTTTTTGGGTCAACTCACAACTCATTTCTTTCTCATTGGGTAGAGTGGGTTGGACACTGGTTGGCCCAAAAACAACCCACCTGCATTCTGATTCCACGCATTAGGTATAGATCCATTCGCTGATCAAACATGGGCAGAGTGTCGATGCAAGGTTTAGAAGCGACCATGGGAAACAGATACATTGAGCAACAGACAAATGCATCCATGTATCACTAAACAGTAGACAAGAACAATCTTAAAAATGACGCTCAACCCTAACACAGGAATACACTAGTTCAGCTTCTCCTATCAAAATCAATGTAACTAGGTGATTTCCCCGCACGTTGCTACGGGACATAGGGCTAGTTTGGCAACCCCATTTCTCCAAAAAATTTTCATTTTCTCAAGAGAAATTAGTTCATTATCATGTGTATTTATGTTGCGGAAATTTTATGTCGAAGTGATCCAAATGATAAATAGTTGCATGCATGGATATTATTAGCCACAGAAGATCGGCGAATGACGTTAATAGTGTCCTATTGGATGATGACATGGTTTATTAGTGGATGATGATCTGGATAGCTTGCATATTGAAATATAATTTTAGTGGCCTCCATCTATATAGATATATAAAATAGCCTAAAAGAGCGGACAAAGCAGGAAAGATGCTAAACCACACAAGCTCTACAAATTGGATCCATGAAGAACAGATCGCAACGCAACATATTATTGGGCCTAATTTACCCACCAAAGGTATTGAGAAAAACAAAGGATCAGGAAATATATACCTATTCATGTAACTGAGATATTTGGTAACCAGTCACTGTTTTCCTTCAAAGAAAGATGTGAAAACAATCCATACAAGGAAAGATGTGAGAACAATATATACTGTGATGTTTCTGACACTATCAAGGCAAGTTATTATAAGATTGATTTCGTGATACTTCATATAGACAAGGAAAGGCATTAACCGTTAAGTCATACCTAATACCTCAACCAAGATACCAATGCCGTACATGTCTAACTCTCAAACAACAACGTCATCAAAAAGATAAACTATATGACCACATAGAACTTTCATTATATTGCAGTATACCAGGACAAAATCTTGGACAATGATAAAGTTCATAGCACCCAAAAATACAACTATACTTTCTTAGCGAGAGTCCGCTGTTTGGTGCCATGCTCCACAACTTTCTCTTCGACATGAAGTCCTTTCCTTCGCCTAACAGAATTCATAAGTTTTTTAGCCAAGTTTGGCCCAATGCTGGAACCATCTCCGAATTCTTCAAGCTCATCCTGCGTCTTTGGGACAAAGAAGGGATCCTCAGCAATAGCTTCCCAGTGGCTAAGAACGAGGAGAGCACTAACTGCCCCTGCAGTTAAACTCCTAAGTTGATTTGAAAATCCAATGCTCTCAGCGACTGGCAAGTAAGCATGCACTGTGAACAATGAGGTTCCTTCTTGCATTTCTTCTTTCAGAACTCTTGCCCGCCTCTTACCAAGAACTGCATAAGTAGCACCTAATTGCTCGGTTGGTGTGGTCAACTCACAGAAGTACATCGCCTCAACAAGCCTTGGCTTGTTCTGAAGAACAGCTGCTCGGCATGCTTCTTTAACCGCAGTGATTACTTGACCACTGAAGATGTTGTATTGATCAGAGTGATTAGCAGAATCAGAGCTGTCAGTGAATATGTAAGGCTCAACAATAAATGCCAGACCCCACATTGGTTCATCGCATAAAGGCCCAGCATTTGTGGCAATCTGGAATCCTGAAACGATGCTGTTCCTCAGGACCATAGACTCTAGATGCAATGATTCAGGAGACTCTACTGCTGATTCACCGTTGTGAAGATCACTGTTATCTATGGCATCAGACTCCTTCACAAACCCCAATTTCTCAGAGACATGACATCTACCGCACACAAGTATACCTTGCCTTCCATCCTGAGTGTTCATTGCACCACCACTTGATTTTGCATCAGGCAAAAGGAGGAAATTTGGACCAACCTGCCAAGGACCTAATGACCAGATTCTTTCAAGGTGTCCAAGCCATGTCTTTCTATACCTGTCAAGTTTTTCTTTATCAACTTGCTTAGAAATTGCATCTAATTCACTGTCTATGGCATCGACCATCCTCTGCCTAAGTGTTGCAGCTGAATCAACATCTTCATTAGAAAGGCGAGGATCCAAGACACCATCCCTTTTTGCTGTTTTCCCTTCAATTATTTGACCAAGCAACTGTTCACTTTCCTCAAGGACCTTAGTCAGAGAATTGGGAAGCCTAAAGACCTGAACTCGCACAGTACACCTCCCATTAGGAGTAGTCCTCTCAACAAACTCTTGGGGGGCCTTCAAGCTCTCCACTAAACTGACACCTTCCCCTTCGATTGTCTCTTTGAAGGAAACTAGGGGGTCCGAGACCACCAATTTGACCTTTGAAAATCTCTCCTCCAAATCCTTTATGCACCGCTCCAAATGTATCTCACCAGCAGCAGCAAGGACATGCTCGCCCCTCTGGGAAACAGTATACTCCACAAATGGGTCTGCCCGGTTAAGAAGCTTAAGTCCTTTAACAAGAGCTCCTAGATCAGCTGGATTTGAGGGCTCAATCGCAACCTTAAGCATTGGAGATGCCTGGAACATCATACTTGAGAAGGGCCAGCAGTTCTTTGTGGACGACAATGTGGCGCTCTTCAATATATGCCGCCCAAGGCCCTGGATTGCAACCACATTCCCTGCACCCACACTGGCAACTGGCTTCAGGCCCTGTCCTAGCATCTCATACAAGTATCCCAGCTCCACCTCCTGCACATGATTCTGCACTGTATCTCCTTTCACTGGATCATACAGTGGTGATAGCACAAATACTTTCTGCCCTGCACGAAGGACTCCACTGAAGACCCTCGCAAATGCCAAAAAACACTCCTCTGACTCAATGGAGCTATGGTGGTTCAACAGTTCCCCATTCACTCCCTTCAAGGGCAACATCTTATATGGCACGGCAAACATCTTTGACACATAAACTACAACTGGCGCATCCGCATTCGCATCACAGGCCTCAACACACCTCCGCACCCTCTCTGCCTCAGCAACAACCTCAGGGCAACCAGCAGCATCTTCTGTTGTAACCTCCCTCTTTGGCATAAGCCTTGCAACCCTGATCCCTTGAGCAGCAACAGGGTCAGGTGTGCACTGCACCACCATATCCATCACAGCATCTGCCAGCGGCAGCCAGCGGCTCATGACAGACTGCAGCACCACCTTCGGATCTTTGTTCTTCAGCTCCCGTTCGGGAATTTTCAAGTTGAAGTTTGCAATTAATCTCTTCACCTCCTTGCTCTCACCACCGTCCTTCAGCACCAGTTCGTACATCTTCCACAGGGGACTCAGCACAAACTCCGCGAACATTGGCTGTGGGTCTGCACTCCGAATTGCTTTCTTCCCCACAACCTTTCCCGTCTTCTTATCCATGTACCTCGGGCCCCACAGCCCTCTCAGGAAGGCAATGGGATTGACTTTGAACTTTCTGGCGTAGAGGTCGGCGAACTGCTGGGGGCGGAATCCCCAGCCGTCAAGCGCGCAGGCGAAGACGACATTGCCCTGGATGGGCTGGAACGCGTCCTCGTTGTCGTCGTCATCTTCGAAGTCCTCGGGCAGGTCGTCACCGGAAGTCGAGGAGCTGGTGGAGGGGTTGTCCTCGAGGGCGGAGAGGAGGGAGAAGTAGGAGTGGGAGCGCAGCGCGGAGTAGATGGAGTTGACGTCGGAGACGATGCGGCTGAGGCGCACGTAGGCCTCGGCGGGGGTGAGGCTGAGCTCGGTGATGAGGCGGTCGATCTTGTTGAGCACGAGGCAGGGCCGCAGGCGCTCGAGGAAGGCCTGGCGCAGCGCGGCGTGCGTCTGGATGTGGACGCCCTCGACGGCGTCGACGAGGATGAGCGCCGAGTCCGAGAGCCGCGCGGCGGAAGAGACCTCGGAGCAGAAGTCGATGTGGCCCGGGGAGTCGATGAGGCTGACGCGGTGGCCGCCCCGCGAGCGGAGCGCGACGGCGGCGGACTTCATGGTGATGGCCCGCCGCTGCTCCTCGTCGAGGTAGTCCATGAAGCGGAGACGGCCGGCGAGCTTCGGGTGGAGCAGCCCGTCCCCGCAGGACGCCACCAGGTGGTCCGCCAGCGTGGTCTTGCCGTGGTCCACGTGCGCGAGGATGCAGGTGTTGCGGACGCGGCGCGGGTCCCACTCCTCCGCCGCCGCCTCGTCGGCCCTCTCCGCCGCCGCCGCCATTGCCGCGGTGGTTAGGGTTTGAGCTCGGGGGAGTTTTCTTTTCTTTTCTTTTTTTTTTGACAGAGTTTTCGGTCAGGGAAAGGAAGACGGCGAAGGTTTGGGGAGAGGGAGCGGTCCGAACTCGGAAGGAGGGCCTGGGCCTTGCCTTTGGGGGCTTGCCGGCTTGGGGCCGTCCGTTCTGGTGTTGGGCTGGTCTGGTCTGGTTGGCAACTGCGAGATGATCCTTTTTTTTTCCTACGTAAAGGTCAAGAAACCTATTTGAACCATTGGATTTGCGGTCCCAGTTGATCCCCTGCCGTCAAAAACTCAAAATAGACGATGCAAAAAAAAAAAAACACTTTCACTTTGGTTGCCAACAAAGTTCGGAGCAGAAACTTGGCGTCTACGTCTACGTGTTCTTGTGGGAACAAAAAATAAAAAATACTCATAAAAAAACAGAAACTTAGCACCTACGAAACTTGCTCATGTATACTGTAGATCTCTGGCCAATTTCGGCTCGTTCTATGAGCCGAATATATGTGTAGCGAAATATGCGCGAATTGTGACGAGGCAGCGGTGCAAAAAAATATGTCTGTACATGTATAACATAAGGGTCAGTAAAAAAAAAGCTTGCAACTTTTGCATCAGATATTGTAGATTAGCCATAGCGAAGACAAGCAGCAGTTGCAAAAACCGCCACTTTTTTTCTTGCCGCTGTGGTTTGAGTCTATTGGCTTTTTGCCACCACCAAAAAGCGGCTTCGTCAAATTGCCACCGCTATCGTTGGTTTCGAAAATTGCCAACCACTATATTGGTATCTTGATTTTTCCACCATCAGACCAATTTAATCCATTTACATTTTATTTCCCTATTTACATCCACGCGAAAAGACGACTATGCCCTTGGTCTTATCCTTTCATCCAGTGCGTGTCCGAGACGAGGCTGACCGCGAGCAACTCCGACGCTCTCCCCGGCGAACGGCCTCCCTCCGTCGCCCTCCTCCTCCCTCCGTCAAGACTGGGTGGCACGCGGGGGTCGCAGGCTCGCGGCGCGCTAGCGGCGACTACTCCATTCCGCTTCTCTCTATCTCTGTTCATCCTCGAGCAAGCAGCGCCGGCGCGCCCTCCGCTCCGCGCGCCCGCGCTGCGCCGCCGCCCCCACTCTCCTCGGTGAGCCCTCCCACGCCATTTCCACCGCGCCGGCGAGCCCTGGCGAGCCCTCCAGCGCCGCGCTGCGCCATCGCTCCGCGCGTCCACGCGCGGCGGTGCCCCCTTTCGCCCCGGCGAGCCCTCCCACGCCATTTCCGCCGCGCCGGCGAGCCCCGGCGAGCCCTCCAGCGCCGCGCCGCGCCGCCGCGGCTAGACGGGGCGACGGGAACGGAGCCGCGCGCGTACGGCGACCGACTGCACAGGCCGCCGTGCGGTGACTCCGCTGCGGGCGCTGCTTAGGGTGGGGAGCAAGAGAGGGGCAGCGGTGAGGCGGCAGCCAGCGATGGGGACGGCGGCGTCGGGCGAGGGCCGGGCAGGGGCGGGGCCGGGAACGGAGCATACTGGCGTGGTCGGGGCGAGACGAGGCAAGGCGGACGCGGGACAGGGCAGCCGGGTTGCAGCCCCGGCCGCCACGCGGCCTCCTGTCGCCTCGTCCTGCCCATCCCACCACAGCGGCGCTGGAGGGCTCGCCGGGTTGGGAGGGCGCGCCGGCGTGGTGGCGCAGCGAGGCATGGGAGGGCTCGCCGGGGTGGGAGGGCGCACAGCAGCCGAGGCTCACGGTTAGCAGTCCAGGGACCGACGGGATGCAAGGAGAAGTCCAGGGGCAGAGTTGTCTTTTCGCGTGGTTGGAAATGGGAAAAGAAAAGGTAAGGGTGTATTCGGTTTGGGAAAAATCCATGGAGATTGGAGGGAATTTAATCTCTTCCTAATCAAATTTGACTAGCAAGGGATTAAATCCCCTCCAAAACCAGACAAACCGAACAAGCCCTAAATGAATTAAAATGGCCAAATGGCAGAATAATCAAGGTGCCAACGTTATGAGTGGCAATTTAGCAAAACCAATGAAAACGATGGCAATTTTGCGAAGCCACTCCTTTGCGGTAACAAATAGCCAATAATCTCCTGTGGTTTTTTTTTTTTGAGCAAATCCTGTGGTTTCTACTAGTATGCTTTATCTTGCTACAATGGCAACATCCAGGGTCCTTAGTTGGACAAGATAAAAGCAGGCACATCAGAAGACTTCATTCCAAATTGTCATTTCCCCTTGGGATTTTCATGCAAGAAAAACTATTACTCCGTAGTACGTACATCCTTTTCCTTGCTTCACAGATCACAAGTATGAACCCAGTCGCTTCATTTCTAGGAGTCCTTTTTTTCTTCTATAAATATGCAACGCCAAAGCTTTTGCCGTTCCTTCAAGAAAAAAACACGCTTTTGTCTCTCGCAGACTCGCACTAAATTAAAGGAAGGCTCTTTAAGCAACAATCAAGTTTCATGCAATTAACTGCGTTTTCGTCGCCGATATGTGAACAATCATAATCACAGAGGTAACGTGTTGTGCGCAAGTAGTGCCTGTGGTACATACATCCGAATCGCACTAGATTACGAAGGAACAGATAACAAATAGTATATATGTGCAAGAGTAAATTACCAACCATATATATATGTGGTTCAACGAGGCATGGATGGTATGCCGTACAAGAGTGGCCGCATAGTCTATAATCTATATATGTGCCCTATGGAGCCAGCAAAATTGACACATTCTACTTCAAATGTGTCATGCTCCAAAGACAGACCAGATGACTATATGCAACTGAAATACTACTACTAAAGGGATCAATCCAATGCAAGTACTAGCTGCCACCAGAATACAAGCTTCGACGACACAAACTAACAAGAATGGAACCAAGAATGCCTAATTACTAATCATGCGACCAAAAATGCCCAAGTGGGTTCCTATTTTTTGTTATCTTCTTTTGTTTTCCATGTATGTATTGTGCCAATTTCCCTTTCGTCTTGCTGAGGGAAAATATGGCGCACGCCGAGATCTGCTTGCAGACGGGGAGGGGTGTGAGTCGTGTGACCGTGTGAGTAAGTGGAAGGTAGCGGCGGCTCAGCAGTATGAGGGAGTGGCCAAGGCCAGCTCAGTGCCCACCACACTGATCCTGCCGGCGTCTGCATCGAACAGGGCCCTCTTCCCCTCCAGCAGGCTGGCACCGCAGGCCCCGGACGATGAGGAAGAGGTGGTGTCCTGCACAGACCACGATCAATTGAACATGAATCAGCTTCCAGTAGGTGCCCTGATTTGCTAACTACCAATGCTTACAGACAACACAGAAAGAATTAGTGACTGTCAGAGAAACATGCTGCAGAGTCCAAAATGAAGAAACCAAAGGTTGGAGAGAGGGTGCAGCCGTGCTCTGGCAAGTGGACTTATACCACATGGTGTCGAGTCAAGCCGGAGGAGAACTGCAGTAGCTTTTGAGGGCTAAACCCAGCAGCAGTAGAGGTGTCAAACAGCTTTTGCGGCTGCAGAGGCGACCTCGGGCTGGGCAGGGACAGCTGAAGCTTGGCGGCAGCGGCAGCGGCAGCGGCAGCGGCGTTGGTGGACGACGCCGAGGGTGGCGTGGAGTAGAGGGCGCCAACCATCACGTGCTCGTCCAGGCCGGCCGCCGCCGCCACCACCTCAACCGGGGCTCGCGACGACCGCGGGAGCCCCGGCCCGGCACTACTGGGCCAGCTGGTGCTCCGAGGGATCCCCGAGCCTGGCGTGGCGACAGCGGGGCAGCTGCTGCTGGCGGCCCCGCTGATGGTCATGCCGGACGCCATGCTCGGCCACACGAACGAGCCGTGTGGCTTGCAGACGCGGAAGCTGCTCTTCCTCGCTGGCCTGTCTTGGCTGCCTTGGATGATAGTCCCGTCTCCCCTCGGGGTCATCTGATCGCCGGAATCAAGGTACATTGCTGTGCGGGGAGCAGCTTCTCGATTGCGGTCACGGGGAGCCAATTCCAGCTCACGAGCTGTTTCCATCTTCTGCGCCTGTACCAATTGATCCTGCACCATCCAATTGGCCCTGTCACTTTGTACTCGCGGGTGACGGCAAATGTACATGTGCACAGGCTGAGCATAATCAATAAGCAGGGTACATTGCCAGGCAAATAAGATACCTTGAACGAAAGGAAGGAGCTAGAGAGAGAGGCAATCTGTTCCTCTAACTTATCATTCTTGTCAGCTATATGCTTGAACATGTCCTGAAATTAGTCAGTGAGCATAAACCGTATTCAGAGTTGCACAGAGCATATGTGGAGAACTACAATGGAGTAGTGTTCTGATGGAGAAGACAGTCTCATGTCTAATTTCATGAATGTACCTTGAAGGATAACATCTCCTCCTTCAGCTCACCGTTCATCTGAACCACATGCTCGCACATGTCCTGAAAATAAAAGCAAGATCGTTTTTGTTAATTCAGAAACCAAACCTAGCAAAGCCACAGCTTCACCACATAAGTATTTCAGGAATCTACTGAAAGTCTGAAACATGCCCGGAATTGTGGGTCAATTAATAGGCATGGTTTCTCAGTTTTCATTTCATTTGAAGAATTGAAGTTAACTCCCGGATTTTTCCTAGCAGAGAATGCTTGCTGCGTTCATGTACTTACCTTCAAATAAAACATCTGCTTCTCAAGCTTTTCATTAGCCCTCACAACATTCTGGTACTTTTCCTGACAAACAAATGATAAACTTCTATTAGTGCATCCAAAATGGGCATGCCAAAACAAGTTCCTTGTCAGTTCCTCAGTATAACCAGTGTGGGAAGTAAAGCAGAGGTTTTAGTTTCATGCTAGACAGATCATATAATGATGTAAATCAGTACATCCTGGCATCAGAATTCAGAGACTGGGAAAGGAGTCAGGTACACATAATAACCATTACAAAACATCAGAGAAACTGAACCAAGACTAGCATTCTAGCACTTTAAAAAGCCTCCCATCAATAGATGAAAATGAGATGCGCATATGCATGAGAAAGCAACTTGGACATCGATACTAACATTCTAAGAACACTTCAAAATAAAAAAAGGATGCACATCAGTGCAATTACATATCATGCTCAGTTCAAACTCAAAAGCAGCAGTAAATATGCCATCTTTCTTGAAAAATGCTCAGAAGCAGCAGCAAGGGAACAACAATACATGTCAAAGGACTGAGAGGGATAAAGGAGCTGATCTTTTGCATACCTTCAATGAGCTATAAGCTCTTTCTGCATCGAAGTTCACATCATCCTTGCACAACTGTTCCATTTGCCTTCACAAATCACCGCGAGAAAAGTTTAGCATAAAACTCTAAAGAAATCCCACGTATATGCAAGAACCTAGAAAAGAGAAGAAAAAGAGGGACCTTTTTAGGCCATTGACATCCTCAGTGAGCTCCTCGACCTGCCTCTTGACTAGAAGGTCGCCAGCAACGGGGGACACGTCATCACCTGGCTTCCATCCCGGCGGTGGCACCCAGTATGGATCAGACACGCCGGCCTGTCGCCGGACCTCAGCAAGCTCGGCTGGCTCGAGCCAGTACTCCATGGCACCATCCGCGTTGTGGCGGCGACGGAACCGGTGATCGCTGCCCTCTGGCACCCGGCCGGCCATGTGCTTGAGCAGGTGGTCAAGGAGACCGGTGTCGCCGATGTGCTTGCGGGCTTCCTCCCGCAGTACCTGCCGCATCACCGGTGCACCGAAGCGGGCATCTCGGGAGCGCATGATGTCGAGCAGGCTCCTCTCTGCTGCGGCGTAGCGCTCGGCTGACCACCGGTCCTTGCCGTGACGAGGGTCACCGTCCTTGGACTCCACGGTCCGCTTCTTTGCCTTCTTCGAACTCTTCTTGCTGCCGCCCTGAAACTTGTTCTTCTTGCCCTCGTCTCTGTGCTTCTCCTTGCACTTGTCTTCTGCCTCCCGCTTTCTCTTACAGCTTCTTTCGCCCTTCGTAACTTGTCGTGTCGCTGGACGCTGCTCCTCCTCCCTGATGCTGGCCTCTGTGCCGTAGCCATCAACGCCAGCTTCCTTGGGAGCTTCATCACGATGCCGTCCAATGTACCTGACACGGCGCCTCATACCCCACCCGGCGCCATCACACTTCAAGGTGGTGAGCAGGCAGGGGTCGGCAGACGACCCCAGCTTAGCCACTGGTGGAGCGGGCGGAGGCGGGCACGATGACCGTGGCGGCGTCTGCTGAGGTGCTGCGAAGTCGTAGAGCATGGGCTTGACGAGCCAGAAGCTGTCTTGATGCACCTCGCCCTCGAGCTCCTCCTCAGCCACCTGGCGGCGCAAGATGCGCGCTGCGTGGTTGCTGCTCATGACGAAGCGCTCGTCGAGCTCCGGCCCGGTGCCGGGTGCCGGGTAGGAGGAGAAGAAGCTGCGCAGCGCCTGTAGGGACGGGAATTTCACCGTGATGTCCAGGTTCGTGCACTCGCTCACCTACGCACAGACAAAAGATGATCACAAACAGAACCGGATCAACCATGCTGAACAGACTAAGAAATCGAGAGCAGAAATCGAATGCCATCAATTAAGAAATGCCTCACCTTTACTACCCGTACGGATTTCAGATGGATTGGGGATTTGGGGGGTAACTTCTCGTGGTCGATCTCGTAGAAGGCCCCTGACGAAAAGCAGACCAATTCATACAAGTGTCCGGTGAGTGTGACATGAAGAACAAGAGAGGGTGGCGAGTGTGGCAGTGTTACATCATATATGTGCCGACCGTGCTCACCAGCATGGTAGGCGGGGGTAGCATAGAAGGTCAGGCTCTGTCTGCTCAAGGGCGACCCCGGTTGAATCCTGGAGTAGTGGTTGGCATCACCCTCGGCATTTCTGCTGCCATGGCTACTGGTCTTCTTCTTGAAGTAGTACTTGCTCACCTGTGGCTTCTTTTGATGTGCAATGGTCACACAAACAATAGGTGAGACGTGTATGATTCTTGGGAGAGAAAACGATACATTGGAAACGGTAAAGCTTTGGAGAGTGGGCGTGCAGTGAGCGTGTCATGTCAGAACCAAACCTTGTGAAAGAGATACACGTACAGCAGTCAACATCATGTACCAGTACCACTACCACTACAACAGCATAAACGAAAGGAGACATGCACACCAGGGAACCTTTTTTTCTTGTTCTCATGGGTCAACCTGACAAGTTGAGCCTACGTTTTAACATGCAAGGGTCTTGGTCCAGTTCTGATTCATGTACATGCATGGCTTTGTGAATATCTCTATATATGAAAAGCTTTACATATGTAACACATCCATATACACACGTACCAATAAGAATTGGAGTATATAGGAGTAATTGTCAAAGTCAACTTGAAATGTTTATGATGCTAGCAAGTTATCTACTGTACTCAATGACAAATTGTACAACAGTATCTAGGATTTTATTCTGAAGGACTAATTGCGTGAAATGAAGCGATTCGAAACAAACCAATTGCACTAATCCATCTAGTAACACGTGTACATGTAGAGAGTGCCCATGGTCCATGGAGATCAATGGCACAAATGGCCCATGAGGAAAAAAAAATAGATTATAGAAGAAAAGTAGCACATAAAACTTAACAGGGCCAGGCTGTAAATTTGGCAGCTATGTAACGTACTCATCTGCACGATTTCCTGTAGCAGCCATGTTTCCTCATCAGCTAGATATGGAACACCAATGTGCATGGGTATAACTAAATCATTCCATACCAAGCAAGCTCAGCAAATTAAACATACTGCAATTAATGATCTCAACAGATTTAACACTTAATTTATTGGCAACCTATAGCATGCATGCACCTGCTCTTAAATGAACAAGATCACTCCACCAAGCTGATTAACCTAGTATATATAACTCTTTTCATCAGTAAAGAAAACTACCACTGGTGATCACTAGCTAGCACCATCTGCTAATGCTGGAGCTTTATATACCTTGCAAAGCGCATCGAAGCGTATGTATGTCAACCACAAGTCAATTACAATTTACAAATCTAGTCGGATCACCAAAACACAGCAATTAAAACGGGCAAACGGCGCATCTATATCTTGTCCCTCAAATTGACTAGAGCAGTAGATCGATGGGACGGCAAACTGATCAGCACCCAAATCACAGAGGCAAAATGTAATCGAACTGCCAAAAGCCGTACTGGCCCGACGTACGTACCGGCGAGTTCTGCAGACGGTCCGCGAGCGCAGGAGCCGCCTGCACCGTCTCTGCGTCCATCTGCATCCCCCACCGTCAGAGCTTTGTCTCCTGCAAAAGCAAAAGGCAAACCACCCCATCGATCGAATCAGCACAGGATTGTTAAAAAGGCATCAACGGGTCATGGAAGAAGAACGGGAGTGGGAATCTCATGGCCGGCCTAAACCTTCGTTGATCGATCGAGACCATAAGAAATTTTGGCAAACAGAAGCAAATTAAATGCACTAGCTCGGATAGAAAAAAATTAAATGAACTCTCACACGGGCACTGCTTTCTAGTTTCTACCATGTTCCGATCAAAAACTGACAGGAATGGGATCTATAGACAAATTTTTTTAAAAAAAATGTTTCCAAAACGCTAGGTTCTAACAGCACGCACAAAATTAAAACAGGCAAAATCACCGAATTAGTACTAAACTGAGATCGAATGCTGCATAGTAAAAAGAGAGATCTCCTCGTCTCGATCGTCTAGCAGCACTGCAGCGGTTCATGTGATACTGGCTAGCTGGTACGAACCTGCAGCCGCTTTCTGCCGCTGGCCTTGCTGCTAGCCGCGCGGATCAAAACAAAAGGCGATTTCGGCCTGGGAAAGGAGCGACATGGCAGAGAGATCGGAGAGGAAAAACACGCCGCTTTTGCGATCGAAGAAACGAGCCGCCAAGCTTTTTGGCACTGCCACGGAATCGCGCAGCGCGGCACGGGGTGGTCCGCCTGCGCGGCTTCCTCCTGCCCGCAGGCCGCAGCAGCCTCTCGAGCAAAAAAACCACCACCACCACCACCACGGAAAAAGGGAACGATCAACAAGTTAGCAGAAGAAAAACGGCAAAAGGAATCTCGATGTCTTTTTCGCTCGAAACGAGGCAACGAGATCGCGCACCGATCGAGATCGAAACGAAGAAGATGGAGAGAGATAGCCCAGATCAAAAGGACGAACGAGACCAGAGAAATACCAGATCAGCACGGCGGGAGAGTACACACACTACTGCCAGAACCAGAACGCGCAGGCAAAAAGGGATCGCAGGCAGAACCCAAGCATACGTGCGTAATCAGGCCACCACTCACCTTTACTACTAGCTGCTGCCGCCGCCGCTGCTGCTTAATTAACCAACTAACCCCTAACGGAGAAATGCTCACTTGCTGCGGCTGCTTCTTATGGGGGATCGGGATGGGATTTGAAACTAAACAAATTAGGCCGAAATGTGGCGAGGAAATTATATACGGTTGAAATTAAATCAAACTGGGGCTCTAGACAGTTCTAAACACAGCGCTTATTCGGATCGACCAATCCGGGGATCGATCCCGAAAGGCGGGAGCTTTTGGGAGGCGGGCTAGTTCATGGCGGGGACTGGATCGAGGCTGCCTGGAGGTGCGGTGGATATATAGGGAGGCCCGAGGCGGGGGATAGCTAGGGTTTTTGCTGCTGGTCCGTGGTCGATCGAGCAGGGGCTATGGGGACTTTTGCTTCCCGGCCCCGGACGCCGATCGCCGCTCACGTCGTCCGGGATTAAATAGCTAGCGGGTGGCTGGGGTTGAGGAGAATCCTTTCTAGAGAGAGAGTGGGGTAAGGCCAAGGGGCAGGAGCAGCAGCGCGTGCGATGCGGTTGTGGAGAGAGAAAAATATAAAAATCTAGGACAGCCAGGCCGCGCCAGCACCGCAGCATGCCAGCCGATCGCCTGGCGTGATGGGTCAGATGTGTGTGTGCGGCCCTGTCGCCGTGACGGTGGTACAACGCAGCGCGCGGAACATCTGGCGATGGTGCGTGCGCCGGCGCCACACACACGCGTTGACGTCGGAGGAGATGAGAGAGGGAGAGGTCGTGTTGTTTTGGGGGGTTTGTGGAGTAATTAACGTGGGTGCAGCGGGCACTGGCACAGTGGCAGCACACGCGCTGACATGCTCGATCGGACACACACACACTCACACAGAGCAGAACGCTAGCTACCGGACCCGGCCGTGGCATGGCCATTATCGACCCGTCTCCGGAAGCTTCCTGGTTGGTGCGCTCGTGCGAGATCAAAGCGTTAGCTGCATGCAACTGCAGCATGCATCGGTCGGGCGTGCCGTGTGCCCGTGCATTCTCGCTTCCCCCCCTCAGGCCGTTTTGATCCGGAGGCTGGAGTGGTGAACAAGTTGCTGCTCCGCCGGCGCCCGGCACCATCATTGTTGCGCAGCGGAGGGGCCCCCCTTGCACCGCCTCGCCCTCGCCGAATCCGCTCCGCTCGGCTCGGCTGCGACCGCTGGAGCCCCACACCACACGCACGTCACGGATGCACAAGGCCACAAGGGAGAAGGACACAACGTGCCCTGCAATTTCTCTCTAATTACGCCGCACAAATATAGTCATAACTCGCCAGCATGCCATGTCCCCTGTAACTTGAATTTTCCATCTCAAATTCTCAATGGAATTTTGGAAAAAAAAAAAAGCGTAACCCTAGCTATACGGTTTCTCTACTATATTGTTACACACTTCCCACTGCACGGGCAATAGGAACTAACTTTATTTGGTCTAAGATTGGAGTCCGATTCAACTTCCATTTTCTTTCCCTTTTTCCTTATTTTATTGTTTCTTTGTAATTTATTTCATCTAATTCCCCATTTCATTCCCATTTTGTCCCTTTGGATACAGCAATTTCACGGAAATCCCACCAACAATTAAATTTCATAGGAAAAACCCATGATTTGTGAAACATTCTCGCAACCCAAAGGGGGTCTTCATTCTTATTGTTCCGTTCCTTTGTTTTTATATTGTTTTCTATCTCCCTAGTGTATTTGTTCAAAGTGTACAATGATATTATTTCTTTTGGGTGTATATTTTTTTTAAGTTAATATGATTTGTTGTCGGCATATAATGTTTGTTCTAACAATTGGTACAATTTGTTCGGTATGTACATATATTTGTTCCGTTAATTCACACTATTGATTCTAGGAGTACGGATATTTGTTCTGTGAGCTAGTATAGTTATTCTGGGCGTACACATTTTTTGTTCATGGGGTCATATAAATTGTTTGAGATGTACAATTTTTCGTTCCATGGTTCACACAATTTGAACTGGGTGTAAAGATAATTGTTTTGCAAGATAATATAGTTACTCTAACTTCATATGCATATGCATGTATTCCAGAGTGCTTAGTATCTAGAGTTCTAGACAATCTAGTGATTTGTTTCACGAATTGCTGCTGGAACGTGGACAATTATATGAATTTTTAGAGGCAGCACGTGGACCCTAGATGATTCGATTTTTGTCGCGTTCACTTTCCATGCACTGGCAGCCCAACACCCTTGCAAGCTTGAGATCAGGAATCAGAGTCTCCAGGATACTGATCGGTGTGCACTCTGCGACCAGGAATCAGAGTCCATTAACCATCTGTTGATCCGGTGCTCTTTCTCGAGGGAAGTCTGGTACAAGGTATTGCATTTTCTATCTTGGGACTCGTTGGTTCCAGGGTCTTCAGACTCGTTTATGGATTGGTGGTCGGCCTCAAGGCACAAAAGCTTGAGATCCGGCTGCGATGCTCTGATTCTGCTTGTGCTATGCAAGAGTGTTCGGCAGTGGGATGTCTCAGCCTGTCAAGGTTCTGTGTAAGCTGCTGGCCGAGGCTAAGGGGTCGTTTGGCCGGGGTGAGGAACGGCTCCGGCTCCCACCCGACAGGGTCTGCCCGGCCTGCCCGGCGCTCGATGGGGCTGCAGCGGCTCCGTTGTGCCCGGGTTTCACGCTCTCACAGAGCAACCAGAGCCACCCGGAGCCGCAGAAAACTGGCTTCTTGGGGCTCTCTATTGTAGCAATGGGAGCCGGAGCTGGAGCTCCAAGGAGCCCTCCCAAAGGGGCCCTAAGTTGTGTTTTTTTGCCAGTTTCAGGGGATTTGATCAACTGTTGCCTTTGCTGCCTTCCTCTTTACTTGGGGAGCCTAGTGATAGCATCGATCTGCTTGGGTCGCCAATTATTAATGTAATATAAACCTTTAGTGGGTTGGATGGTGTCCTGTGGCGTGTGTTCTTGGTAAGCTTTGGTTTTCCGGTGGTCTTCGTGTATTTGTGTTTTTCTCTTTTCTCTTAATGAAATACGTGGGGAAAGTCTTTCGGGACGCTAGCAATCGCCATCCAGCAATCCATTGTTTTCCGTGGCACTCTTGTATTGGGTCTGCTGATGCGGATGCTGACTCGCCCAACAGCAAGTGATCGTGTCTCAAAAAAAAAAAAAAATTAAAATCAGGCACACGGCTGCTGACAATGTATTGAAGCGTGGTGAGGCAAAACAAGAATTTTGGACCCTCAATGTTCAGTACAGTCCATGAGCATGGGTTAAATTTTTAGAAGGTATATATATTAAAAGTAGATAGATAATTTTTAATAGTAACAATAGCTGACAATTTATTAGAAGCATATATATGTGTCTTCTTTGTCATTTATTTTTTATATAACAATATTTTTTTTGTTTAGAGTTTAGATATTATTTTATTTTTTATGTAGAATATAGATGTGATTATTTAATTTCATCTTTCGTAATGACATGGTGGATTTAATTCATCTTTTATAATGGTATGGTGGATAATTTATATGTAATTTTTGGAAATTATTTAATTTATATTTCATAATGACAAGATGGGTCATTTATATGTAAATTTACTAATTTAGGAATTATTTTAATTAATTGTCTATAATGCATGATGGGTAATTTATATGAAAATTTAGGGGTTACTTTAATGGTCTTTCATAATGGTATGTTGGATACTTTTTAAAATTTATAATAGCCAAGGGCTAATATTATTGTGTACTACTCGATGGAAGGTCAGATTTTTCTGATATTCGTGAGAATTTACAGGATTTATCTTTTTTTCTAGCGTGCTTCGCAATTCGTGTTTCTTTTCTAATCTCTAATTAATAATAGTAAGATATAATAGATCCGATGGCTAGTATTATTGGATACTACTTGATGGAAAACAAGATGTTTCTGATTTGTAAAAATTTTTAGGATTTATTTTTTTTCTAGTGCACTTCGCAATTCGTGTTTCTTTTGTAACTTCTAATTAGTAATAGTAAGGTAATAATGTGTAGAATGAACAAACAGGGGCATCTCTATCAGTCAATACATAGGTGCTGTGAACAATAACTGAAATTGATCAGTGGGCACTGTGTGATTCAATGTTCAAGTGTGTATTTAAATTCAGGAGAAGTGCAGTTCACCAGATGCAACCGGAGTGCCTGCGATAGTGTTGGCTTCATTGCATAAAAAAGATCTCGTTGTGCAAAAGAGCTGTGGGATTGATTGCAGCAAGCAGTACAGGTTGAATGCCATGATGAACAGGCACTTCGGAAGATGACTGAACTTGTGAGGTCTTGAAAAGAAGTAGTGTCAAAGTATTGATCCAGATGTTTAGCGAATTCAGAAAATAATCCATGCAGTATTCAAGCAGCAATAGTAGAGGGGCAAAGAATCTAGCTGTCACTGATGTATAGTATACATAGTTAGGAGTACATACTAGTTTGATGAATTCAGAAGCAGGCTGATTGATTAGTACTATAACATATCACTGTATCAGTGGCAAGATGCAAGATCGCAAGGGCAGCAGGAAGGCTTGTTAGCTGGGAGCACACAAGCATCGTCACATAAAAAAATGAATGCATGGCAGCATGAAGATGGGCTCTGGTTGTCACATTCCGGCCCTCTGCGGTACAAGCACAAGGCAGGCTTATTTGAACAGAGTGTGGCCGCTAGATCATGGGCACCGTCTGATCGCTGTCATGGCCATCTGCTTGGCTTGGTTTGGTTGTCTTGTGTTGATGCACACCTTGCGCGCTCCCAGGGGCTTTTACATAGTTTTCCTTTCCTTTTATTTTCTTCTGTTAAAAAAATCTTGTTTGTGTGCTAATCTTCTTCCAGCTGCCAGTAACTACCAGAGCTGTCCACATCCCAGAATTTCTTGGTTGCGACGGGCCGCGACTCCGATCCGTGCTCTTTTTTTTTTGAAAAGGATACGGCAAGAGAATTGCCGCATCACAGCTTTATTAGAAAGAGAAAAAACAGAGACCCTACAACTTTCGCTCACAACTCAAAGAAACAACTTACGCTCACAGCTCAAAACTCAAAAACACTCAAAAGAAGCTCACGGACAGAAAAACACACACAAACAGCAAAAAAACACAACCACACTACCGGGAAACAGATCTTGCTGCCCTCTGCTGCCCAAAGCCGTCCTTGATGATGCCTGCCACCCTTCTCACCTCCATCTCCAAATCTTGAAAAACTCTTCGGTTTCTTTCTTTCCAAATCTCCCACCAAAAGAGACAAATTAAACCATCCAGATCCCTTCTTACATCTTTTTGAACCATGCATCTGCATCTCCTCCACCATCTATACACCGAGGCGAATTGGTCCAGCCGTGGCAGTGAAGACATGTTGAACCAGAGAGCAAGCTGAGCCCAAACTGCTTTCGTAAAAACACAATCCTTAACCAGGTGGACGATGGTCTCTGGTTCCTCTTGACAAAGTTTGCAGATAGGGTCATTGTTCCACCCCCTTTTTTGCAAATTGTCTGCTGTTAGGATCTTCCTGTGGAGGAGAGACCATGCAAAAAATCGACATTTTGGTTCCACTCTTGCCTTCCAAAGTGGGAACAGTTTAAGCTTGGCATGGCTCCCAACAAATTGGATCAGGTACGCACTCTTGGCTGAGTAAACACCATTACTTGTCCAGCGCCAAAAAATGTTGTCTTCTCGGTCTGGATCCCTATGCACCTCTCGCATGGCTTCCCAAAGCTTCACAAATTCTTTCACTTCAGTCTCACCGGACACGGGAGAAACGTGGGAAATCCAACGATTATCCTTCAGGGCATTGCACACCGAAATATTCTTACGTGAAGTCTTTGCATAAAGTGATGGGGCAATCGAACGAGCAGCCGCTCCGTTGATCCAATGAGAACACCAAAATAGCGTTTTGACCCCATCACCAATCGTAATCACTGTGGATGCATGGAAGAGGTCCCTGTCTTCCTTTCCACACGGTAAGCCCAATCCCACCCAGGCCCTCTCTTGATTCTTCCATTGAAACCACAACCAGCGCAGTCGCAGGGCGCGCGCAAATCGCTCTAGATCAGCGATCCCAAGCCCACCCAAATTCAAGGGACGAGTTACTGTTGGCCAGTTGACAAGGCAGTGTCCACCACAAGTATTCTCTGGCTCTTCACCTTTCCAAAGAAAGCTTCGCCTAATTTTGTCAATTTCCTTGAAAATCCACTTCTGTGCTGGAAACGCCGTAATGTGATAAATTGGTTGGGCTGATAGCACCGTCTTGACTAAAGTGACTCTGCCCGCCTTGGATAATAACTTCCCTTTCCACCCTGGTAAGCGAGCACGCACCTTGTCGATAAGCGGCTGAACGTCGATTCTTCTGAGGTTTCTCACATGCAGGGCCAAACCAAGATATCTACCAGGGAAGGAGATAAGCTTGCCTGTGAACCACTGAGGTAGAGCAGCAATTATTTCTGGTTGGCAACGGATAGGAAAAATTTCTGTTTTATTGAGGTTGAATTTCAGCCCTGAGCACCGGCTGAATGTTTGCAAGATGTTATACAGTGCCCCTAATTCACTTGCATCCGGTTTTACGAAAATACCAGCATCGTCGGCGTACAAGGAGCAGTTGAGAGTGGCTGGTCTTGGCAGGATTTGTGAAAGGATGCCAGTTTGCATGGCACGCTCAATAATTCTTTGGAGAGGATCAATGGCCAAGATAAAGAGCATTGGGGACAGCGGATCTCCCTGGCGAAGGCCCCGCCTGTGGACAATCTTCTTCCCTGGCTTGCCATTCAAGAGGACCCGTGATGATGAGGTGGCCAGAAGGGCCGAAATCCAATCTCTCCACCTCGCGCCGAAACCAAGCACCTCTAAGACCTCCAATAAATATACCCAGTTGACGGAATCAAATGCTTTGGAGATGTCAAGTTTAATGAATAGTGCTGTCCTATTAGTCTTGTGTAGCTTACGGATGACTCGCTGCACGTATAGGAAATTATCGTGAATACATCTCCCTTTGATGAATGCGTTCTGTGATTGGGAAACCAGCCTACCAAGGTAGGGTGCCAATCTCTCAGCCAGCACCTTAGTTATGATCTTGGCCAGGCTGTTGATCAAGCTGATCGGTCTAAAATCAGTTAAATTGGTGGCTCCTTCCCGTTTTGGCAGCAGGACAATGTTGGCCTCATTTGCTAAATGGAGTTTACATGTTCTGTGATTATAGAAACCAAAAAGAGCTCCTGTCAGATCATCTTTCACAATGCTCCAACACTTCTTGTAGAACAGCCCTATGAAACCATCCGGTCCCGGGGCTTTACTGGAAGGAATGGCCTGGATGATACTCTTTATTTCAACCTCTGAGAAAGGTAACTCCAATTCTGATAAATCCATAGCCGCGTACCCTAGATTGGACCAATCTAGCGCCTGCTCTCTGATCGAGGGCGATCCTAAGAGGGCATCAAAGAAATCGAATGCCATCTTTTCTTTATCTCTCTGTGTCAGCGCTACCCCCACCTCCGTCTGCAATTCTTGAATTAAATTCTTTTTCCGTCTTACATTGGCGTGAAGGTGGAAAAATCTGGTGTTAGCATCCCCCAGCTCGATCCATTTTAGTCTTGAGTGTTGTTTTGCTCTTGATCTTTGCATGGCGGCTAGGCCCACCGATTTAGCTTTTAGAGAGCGAAGGAGGTCCAATTCAATCAGAGAGAGTTGCCGCCTTTCCTGTGCCTTTTCTAAGCATAACATGGCCACTTGAACAACAGCCAGCCGTAATTGCAAATCACCAATTTGTTTAGATTTCCAGATCTTGATAGCAACTGCCAAACGACGCATCTTCACGTGCATTCTCAGAATGGCATCCTGAGTCTCAACCGGTTGCTTCCAGGTCTCCTCAACCATCTCTAAAAAACCGGGCAAGGTTATCCAGAACTCCTCAAACCGAAACCCCCTATAGAAGTCAAATTTGACATTGCCCTGTAGAAATAGTGGCGAATGATCCGAACCAAGGGAGGCGACCGCTTGTAAATCAGAATTTGGGAACGCATCAAGCCATTCCACGGTTGCAAAACAGTGATCAATTTTGGTCATTGTCGGAGTGTCTTGTCCATTACTCCAGGTGAAGCGTTTGCCATTAAGAGGAAACTCCATTAATTGGAGATCATCCAGCGTTCGGGTGAACCGCTGTATCAGCCTAGTGTTTATCCTGCCCCTGTTCTTGTCTTGCGCTGAACAAATGAGATTAAAGTCACCCAGGGCCAGCCAAGCAGACCCAACCAGTGATTTGATGGAAGCAAACTCACTAAGGAAGGCAATTTTGTCCGCATCTGATTGCGGGCCGTAAACTCCTGTGATTGACCAAGAAACATTCTCCACTAGTGAGCAGATGGTGGCTGAAATTGTGTGGTCAGAGGAGTGTAAATGTTGTAGAGAGAAGTGACGATCTGAGGCAGCTAATAATATTCCTCCAGACGTCCCCATTGCTGGGAGGTATAACACCTGGGATGCGAGATTCTGGCCAAGCGTCTCCCTGAGAAGTGCATCACTCCACCGTGAGATCTTAGTTTCCTGTAAGCACACCACGGATGCCCCGGATGAAAGAATCAGATTACGCACACTCGCTCGGCTCGCCGCCCTATTCAGCCCACGCACATTCCAACAAAGTATTTTGCAGTTCGAGTTACTCATTTGATAACCATGTCTCTGCTAGGCAACACCAGGACGTTAGTGGATTCCCAAACACAGGCATGCAACTCCAGGAGAGGGAGGCGTGCTGGGTCTGAAACCCACGAACAAAGCAGGCCAACCCAAGTCCATACAACACGAGGAGAGGGGTGTGTGCTGGGCTAGACAACCCCAAACAAAGCAGACCACCCCAAGTCCGACACCACAGACCATGACCGACGACCAACCAGCCTAGAAACTCTGAAACAGACCACCAGACTCCAAAACCTACAGCAATAGGAGCCTCACACCAAAAGCTATGACACATTAATTAAGAAGAACGGTGACGCTAAAGAGGGCAATGCAGTGCCCGGCCTAAGCCACAACCTCCTCCAAACCTGCCGGAGCCACAGCTGCACCGGCAAACACCTTCTTCTTCTTCTTGTTGGCGGTCTTGCCCTGCTTGCCATGGTTGGAAAGGGTCTCAATTGCCTCCGCTTTGCCCTTGGTGAGAGGACGATCGAAGTGCTGCGAGAGTTGTTCCACCACATCAAGTTCAGTTAAATTCTTATTAGGAGAGAGTGAATTTAATTTCTTAACAAGCAAGTCTTCAGCTATCTGTAAAGCACCCTTGCCGGTTCTATTTTTGGCCTTGTTTGCCAACCTGCTACTCGCACGTTGAGCAAACGGTTGAAGACTGTTAGTCCTAACTGATGGGCCTGCTTCCCCTGGACTGTCAACGGGCGGGGCTATAGACTCTTCTTGTGCACTGTTGTGTGTCAAAAAATTACTCGCTAGAGTGCGAGCAACTTGTGCAGAAAACTGATGGCTGATATCTGTAACCGATGCGTTTGTTCTCCCTGAGCTGCCCACTGGAGAGGTTATAGGTTCCTCTTGTTCAGCGCCGTGTGACAAAAAATCACTAGCTAAAGTGTTCACTGAGTTATGGCAAGGGAGGTTAATCCTCACAGCGTCCTCCCCTATCCTACTCACAGGCAAGGAGCTTTCTTGAAGGTGAGCTGGGCAAGTGTTTAGCACCGGCGTTGGGAGAGGACGAGTGATTGATACAAGGAATTCATCCAGATTAGTGATGGAGGGTACCTCAGATTGGAAGCAGGGATCCTGAACAGCTCCAAACCCCCGTACCGGAGCCTCCGGCGCCACCACAGGAGCCACCTGCACCAGGGAGGGTCCAGTCGGCGCCTCCAAGCCCGGGGATTGCATCATATCACCCGGGTCCTGTGCTGCTTGCAGCATCTGCATGATCTTGGCCGCACGAGCATTCTGCTTCTCTGAAAACATCACCCCACAAGCGAATTCATCAAGCATAGGATCACAGTGGGCCGAAGTACAAAAAAAGGACTTAGCATGATTAACTAAAACACCTTCAAATTGGACAGCCGGCTCTGGTTCCTCGCCAAGGACCTTCACCAAAGGGACTGCAAAAGAGACTTTCTTGCCAGCCCCCCGCTTGGGGCGCCATACCATCTTGCAGCTAGCTTCCTGCATGCCCCGGCCCCAAGATTGGTGCCCCAAGACATGGCGATGATGGTGCGGAGTGGGGGTGCGGGGCCAGCCCCCACGCCATCTGGTGGAGGAGTGGCAGTCATCAATCCCACCACGGCACTGGGACACTCGCTCCCATACCGAGCGGCTGCGGTGACGCCGGTGGCTGCGGTCATCATAGTCGTCGTCTTCGTCTCTGCGCCAAGAGCGGTTGTCCCGCTCCACCTGACGCCCCCTCTCCCTACGCTCTCCCAGGTGGTCAGGGACGCCGTAGTGCCATTCCAGCACCCGACAACGCTTCCGGCCAGGCCCCCCACCATCACCCAGGATGAAGCTGAGGTCCTGCACCACCTCCATGTGAATGAGGACCCTGTAGAGCAGCCCATGCTTGATCTCAGTTGGTTCCACCTGATGCACCACCACCCCAACATCCGGGTCCGTGATGGTTAGCCAAACCTCCTTTGGGACCTTGTTGGGGTCAGAGCTCCAAGCCCACAAGTCGAAAGTCCGTGTTCTCTTGCGAACACTAGTCAGTTCTTCCAGAAAGTGAATGGCGCAGTGAGATCCAATGATCTGTGCTGCCACTCCCTCGTCCCAGGCATGCACCGGAACGCCCTCCAACCTGAGCCTGAGATGGAACCCCCATCTTGTGACAGAACCGTACCTCTGCTCATTCCACTCCTCGAAAGAGAAAACACGCCCACGATGGTTGAAGCGGGGGCGATGCAGAACTGTGCGCTGGTCGTGGGAGCTGTTGAAGATGATGAGGTATTGCTCTGGAAAATGAGGCAGAACCTGCATGCGACGATCTCTGATGCCCAACTTCTCTGCAAGTGCTTCAACGACATGCATCGGCTCAGAATCATGGCTGCTGCTGTCCAGAGAACAGACCACAGCCTTGCCCACCAGAGCATCCCTCTTGCTCTGAATCAACCCGGTTGCAGACACCGAATAGTCTACGCGCCCCGGGCGAGCACGAGGATCTCCAGGGTAGGCCATGGCCGGAGAGGTGCCCTTCACAGCTTCGATGTATGAGCGAGGGTGAGGTGGGGTGGCAGAAGGTGGAGTTTCCTTGGCGGTGGGAGTGAAACTGGAACTGGGTGTACCTCGCCCCTTGCCCCCTTCAAATCTAGGACAAGCAGCTGCTTGGTGTCCCTCCTGAAGGCATTTCCAGCATTTGGTGGCATTGGAGCAGTTCTTTGCTCTGTGGTTGGTGGCGAAGCAATTGCAGCATTTACCCTCGACATGCTTCAGAAATTTTCTCTTCCTCTCTTCCTGCACTGCCGCGGAGCTCGGATCTGACGTTGCCTTGCCTTTCCTCCACCAAAACGGGGCTTTGACCACCTCCCAACCAGCTTCCATACCATCACCATCAATTACCACAGTCGCCTTCTTCAGAGAGGTAGGCATTGAAGGTGTCTGGCTCGAGCTCGCGTGCGCCGTAGATTGCGCCGATTTGAAGCCAGGACTTGAAGGACGGGTTGAATGACGGACGCAGTCCACTTGCCGATTCGGGGAGGTAGGCCATGAATGAGCTTCCTCCATCTTGCCTTTTGCCTTCTCTTCCCGGCTAGCCCTGACCGGAAGGTGGCCAGCTCCAGCCCCCGATGGACATGGCCGGCGGAGCAGATCTAGGAGCAGCGGGTCCAAATCACCAACCCCAGCCCCTAAGCCAGCCAGGCCACCATTCGGCCAGGGGGCCGAATCTTGTGCAATAACTTCATCCAGCAGTGGATCCGTGGGAGGCCGACCCTGATCCGAACCTCCGAGCTCGGGCAGACATGGGGCTGACGCGATCTGGGTAGGGAGTGCTGGTGGCGACGATGGTGGTGGAGGGGGAGCACTGGAGGGGGAGCGGGGGGGAGGCATACCTGACTTCCCGATCCGTGCTCTCAAGTCTCAAGTTCGACTCGAAGTCGATTTCCCAGACAAGACATGAATCATCGGAATTACTCCGATGTCTGATCCATTCTGCCTGGCCTGCTCTATATAAGTAGCACTCGTACTTGGGACACGAGCATTGCTCGCACCGTCACAAGCGTTGCTTCTTCCAGCCGCCGCCTCTCCCCCATAAGCAACACGCCGGCGATGGCGCCCGGCCTCAATAGGAGGCGCTTCTCCGTCGGCAACATGGAGCAGTACCAGGAGATGTGCTGCCTAGGCGAGGGTGGCTTCGGCGCCGTCTTCAAGGCGCGAGACCGCGAGACCGGCCGCGCAGTCGCCATCAAGCGCGTCGACCCCGCCGTCGGCACCGTGCACCGGGAGGCATCCATGCTCGAGGACGCCGGCCGGGACAACCCGTTCGTCGTCGCCTTCCACGGCATAGCCCGCTACCCGGACAGCGTGGTGGACCTCCGCCTCGTCATGGAGTGCGGCGGCCAAAGCCTCAGCCACGTCCTGCGCCAGCTCCGCCTCCGACCCTCGGGGGGCCTCCCGCCGCCGGAGCCGGCGGTGCGCGCCATTATGTCGAAGCTCCTGATGGGCGCCAAGAAGATGCACGACAACCGCGTCATCCACCGCGACATCAAGCCCGGGAACATCGTCGTCAGCGACGACTCCAAGCTCATCAAGTTCTGCGACTTGGGGCTCGCCATGAGCATGGACGCGCGGCCGCCGTACAACGTGGCCGGCACGCGGTGCTACATGGCGCCCGAGATGCTGCTGGGGAAGCGGGACTACGGGGCGGTCGTCGACACCTGGTCGCTCGGCTGCGTGATGGCGGAGATCATCACCGGGAGGAAACTGTTCCAGGGCGTCAGCGACGACGACACAGACCAGCTCCGCGCCATCCTCCACGTGCTTGGCGCACCAGATGAGACGACCTGGCCGTGGTTCTCGTCGACGGAGTTCGCCACCGACGTGATGCCGAAACTGCCGCGCATGCATCGCCACAACTTCCTGCGCATGCTGTTCCCTGACACGACGCTGTCCGAGGAAGGATTCGAGGTGCTCAGCGGCCTGCTCACCTGCAACCCAGACAAGCGGCTGACGGCAGCCGCCGCGCTTAAGCATCCGTGGTTCGCCAAGAATATCTACGCGCCGGAGCAGCCCAAGAAGAAGGAGGTGCCGTGGCCCAAGAGACGGAGGATCCATGCTTTGTTCTGAGATTTCCTTGACCATTGTGTTTGTTGACATGTATCGAATATGTGTGAGATTTGACATGTAATTCAGTAATTAGGCGACTAGGATAGAGGTTTAGTCCAACTCTAATCTAGCGGCCACAAATATGAGGCCATAATCGCAAGACATGTGTATCGATATGGGAAGAAACGCCTATAGTCATGTTTCGGGATGTATGCATTTGGTGCCGTTTGTGATCGTACATACTCGTCTCACCGTGTGCTTGTTTTATGCATGTAACATTAGTCTGTTCTTCACACCGAAGCCTGTGCTGCTTCCTATTTGAATTGGATCCTTTTCTGCAATGGTTGTTGAAACAATTTGGTTGGTAAGATATTATCTATTTGTCATAGCAAAGTGACCCTACATCTTTTCGTTCATAATTTGCTGCGAACCCCCAAAAAGAAACTAGCAGAGGACGTCAAGCAGCCCAACTGAATCACACAACGTAGAAGTTAGAACTGGAGGAGAAAAACCATGAAAGAACAAATCACAGACATATCTTTCGAGACATCACATTGTGTAATGGCTTCTGTAATGTCATGATGCAGTAAATTGCGTTATCGAATCTTTTGTGAAAATGATTTTTTCTCTGGTCCCTTTACATCTTAGTACTATATTAGTATCTGCCATGAACAACTCACCTGAATGCACATCATCTCTGAATTTTGGTAGACCTGAACCGATTCAACCGAAGCAACATCTCTTGTGCATGTAGTGCCACCAGATTCATTGGAGTGGTGATGTCTTGGCAAGGCAACGCCTTGATGGCTTATGATTTTGTCAGAACTCAGAACACAAACATGATTACATAGATTGATAGATGTCATAATTAATACTACACAACACTTTCCACTCAAAACTGTGTTTTAAAGATTTCTGACACTGCTGAGACTGCTCAAGTTTTTGGATTCGAGATTTTTAATGTCAGCTGCATGTGTTCCAGAAAGAAGAGCTCGGTATGAAATGACTCTGCTTGATGTATCACTTCTTCTGAACTTGGGCGGTTATTTGAAATTTTACAGACAGCATGTGGCGTCCAACTGCCTAGCACAAAGAAAACACCAATGCTTGTTTCTAAACACAATCATGGTTACGAAATTATACAAGACCAGCTTCACTTTGTGTTCTACAGATTCATGGCACTCCCGCAACTTTGAGATGTTTGAAGTTAGGATCCTTGTAAGTTCTAAATTCATATGCCTGTATTTCAGAGTAGCTCAATATCCAATGACTTGTTTCATGAATTGCTGCTGGAACTTGGACAGCGATATGCGTTTTTAGAGGCGGCATGTGGAGCCTAGCTGCTTCGTTGTTGCCGCATTCCCTTTCCATGAAAAATATACTGGTAGCAGCAAGATGGAGGAACCCTTTCTGATCAGTGCAAACTGCAGTCTGCCATTTGCTACTCCTTTATATTCCTACATGAACCTGAATTGTCCCCTTCCACTAGATGACTTGTCTTGTGTTCTGTTAGGGTGTCCACAACTGCTCTGGCTTCACAGCATTGGGCTATTAATTGGCTAACTGCTGAACTTTTTCAAGCTTAAGACCGGATTTTCTTTGGGAAGATTTATCCTTTCACCGGAAGATTTTATGTTAACTGCCATTGACATGCCGAGCAATGTTGGCGCAGGGAGGCTTTGCAATTTGAGGGAGCTCAAAGAGTCGGCTGTCATCGGTTACTATGGATTATTTAGGGCCTGTTTGGTAATACAGTATCTAAAAAAATACTATAGTATTTGTCAATACCACAGTAATATAAACCAAGAAGTGTTTGATTAGTATCAACATATTATGGTTTTGAATACCATGATTTGAACAAAAACATAGTATTTTTGTGGTATTGGATACTAGGGTGGAGAGTGGAGTTTTCTCAGCCGAAACGCTCTGCGCGCCTTCACCCCTCCCCAGCGCACCCTATTCTCCGTACTCCCGCGCGCAGAGACCTTATCCTCACACCCGGCCACCCGCTACGCCGCTGCCGCCAACGATGCCGAAGGAGTCCGTGCGTGGAGGAGCGAAGAAAGGAGAGAACGGTACTTGATTCTTCCCCAACCCTTCCTCTCCCATCAATCTTCTTCCTCCCGCGCCTCCTCCTCCGAGCAGGTCGTCGGCGGCGCCAAATTGCGCGGCGCCGGCGGCGGCCAGGCTCGCCCGCCTCGTGCTCCTGGGCGCGCGGGGCCTCGGGAGCAAGCCGCTGGGCCAGCCTCCCCTTCCCCCCGCGCCTCCTCCTCCGAGCAGGTAGTCGGCGGCGCCAGATTGAGCGGTGCCGGCGGCGGCCGGGCTCGCCCGCCTCGTGCTCCTGGGCGCGGCGCCTCGGGAGCAAGCCGCTGGGCCAGCCTCCCCTTCCCCCCGCGCCTCCTCCTCGGAGCAGGTCGTCCTCTCCCCGCGCGCCTGCTCCAGTCGTCGGTCCTCTTCTCCCCGGCGCCCCTCCAGTCGTCGGTCCTCTTCCCCAAGCTGCTTCTCCTCCTGCACCGACCCTCTGCTCCACTGTATGCCTTGCAATTTCATCCTGCTGTTGCTAGCACTAATATTTGTGTTTGTTACTAGGGAAAACAGAGATGAGGGCAGCCTGGAATGAACCAAGAACATGGTTTTTAGTCACCATTCTCAAAGAGTACAATTCAGCAAAATACCGTACCCAGAATGATTGGACCAAAGAAGCTTGGAATAGTATGACACAACGGGTCAATGCCCAGTTTGTTGGTGCAAACTTCGTAGTGTCTCAAGTTAAGGACAGAGAACAAAGGCTAAAGAAAGAATACAATGCTGTGAAGAGCATATGCTCAAAGAGTGGTTTCGGCTGGGATAATGATGTACTTATGGCTACCACAACTGATGGTGTATGGGATGAACTACCAGAAAATTTACGGAAATGAAAGAAGAAGCCATTTCCTTACTATGATGATCTGCATGAGATTTACAATGGTATGAACAAAATCGACCTGCTATTTGCAAGCTTCACATACATACTGATCTATTGCTAACATATTCCCTATTGTTTTGAGTTGATAGGTAAAATAGCGGAGGGAAAGCATTGTAGGCGGTCTTCGGAGACGGCAAATAAAAGTGAGAACAAAAATCTCAAAGAGGATTATGGAGATATGAGTACCCCTAGCCCAACCGTACCTGTTACGCAGAGTTTCGTTGAGTTAGTCCAAGGAGAAATTGATTTGAGTACTGAAGATGGGTTTGACTTAGAAATAAATGGTAGTCAGTATAGAGAAATGGTTGAAGAGGAAACTGATAGACAAGCACAAGAGTGCAGTCACTCACAAGCTGATCTTACTGACATGCAAGAGAAACAAAAAAGAAAAGTAGGAGTGGCTGATTGTGCTAGTATAGAAATACCAGTTAGACAAGAAAGAGAGAAAAAGAAAAGCAAAAGAAATGACAATGCTATGGATGAGTTGATTGCCTTGCGCAAAGAGGAGCTAGAAGCCTATAAAGAGCTAACTGAAAAGAAGCTTCAATTGAAGCGCACACAAATGCAGCAGAGTGATCCATGTAATGATCCATACAGTATGGCGAAATGTATGGATAAATTGAAGGGTCAGTGCCTTCCTCAATTAGACTACCTTAAAGCCATCAATTTCTTGAAAGGTGACAGAGAAACTTGAGAGATATTCATGTGTTGCCATGAGGAGTCTCTTGCATAAGCATACATAAATGGATGCATTTCCAACTAAAGGTACATTTATTCATGCTAGCAGTACAGATTTATTGCCAGATGGTACATAAAACCCATGGAGTAATGCATCTTGTAATACTCTAGCATCAGCAGCTGATCCTTCCCATCCAGTACTGATATACACAAATTGGCCATTGAAGTCACATGCCACCATTACATTTTGAGATAAACCTCATTTCCTGTTACGATATGGATCTTGTAAGCTAGGAGAGATAGTAATGGGTACATGAGTTCCATCTATCGCTCCAATGCAGTCCTGCAATAAAAATTGTTACTAACAGCAGACCAGCAGTACACAAGCAAGAAAATGGACAATTTCTGTACTAAATTTACCTTAAAATATGGCATGAACTTAGTATTGCTAGAAATCTGGATTGGGGTATTGATTGGAGGCAGTTTTATTATCTTCGATGACAATGCAACAAGGGCTTGAGGAACTGAATTGAAATACCGACTAATAGTCTCTCCACTGTGCTGGAATCGCTCTTGGATCGAACGATTACTTGCATTTGTTGAAAGGCAAAACATAAATATGGTCAGTTGTTCTTCAACCGAAATATCTCTACTATTTGCAAGGAGATTGCAGTCACGAAGAACTTCTACGAGCTTGCAAAAAATTTCTTTCTCCATGCGAAGTTCATTCCTAGCACGTACCTTGTGACCGGTAAGAAGCTCTTCAACATTCTTTCTTCTCGAAAGGATTGAAGTGTGCACAGGTGTGCGCTCATGAGAAGAATTACTAGACAACCAATGGTTTATAACCTCCATTTCTTCATCATCTCTTCTGTTCCTGCTAAAAAAACCTCTCCACATCTTTCTAACTATGCAGTCCCAACACTGCACGCGCGCGCACACATATATATATATACACACAGCATAGTAGAAGGGGAGAAAAGTAGCGTCCAACTTCTCTTCTTCCTGTTCCTTGGTCATAGTCAATACTTGGGGACTTATGCCTGATTACTATGGTTGTGTTTACCAATATTTTGATTGATTACTATGCTTGACTGTTATACAGATTTGTGGGAGGCTGGGAGCTAAAGGCATCGAATGACATCTAACATTTGAAGACATATTGCTGATCGGTGGAAGTATTTTGGCACGTTGCTCTAGTATTCACCGGTGTAGGAAAACTATATAGGCCTACAGTTGTGTTTTGTTGACATGTTCTATTTTGTTGTCCTTTTCTAAAGGCATGTTGTGAACTGTTGGCACTTATGAACTGTTCGCATGTTATGTCCAGAACCAGTGACCTGCTCGTGAATGTTCATGGGCAAGATACAGTTGGTTTGTTAGTTAAAAGTACAGTATTTGTGCTATGCAACCAAACAGGCTGTGGTTTCAAGGAATACTGTGGTTTTCAATGGGCCAAGCAAATCTATGGTTTTTTTTGTCACTGCTTGCCACATACCACAGTATTTGAATACTGTGGTATTCTACAGCCTCCGTTACCAAACAGGGCCTTAGAGTTATCTGAAACTGAGTCGAGTTCCGGAGACCGTATGAAGCTTACCGCTGATGCAGTTGTGTCTCTGCGTGGAAGCAGCAGCGCTGTTGGCATAATTTTTAGTTGTTGGCTGTTGCATTTGGTGCACCCGCATGCTGTTAGGTATTGGAATAAGATCCAGTTCATGCTCTAGGCTATGCATTGCAACGAAACATGTAATGGTGCTTGGCTTCTGATTGCATATCCAGAACGTGGTCGTTGTGTCTGGTCTCGTGTGAACAACACTTGCATTGTTGGCCTCGTTCGTTTGACAGGAATTCTTCAGCATGGCTGCTGATCACATCAATGCCATACAGGAATGCCACATCCGTCGAGCCCTGGCACGGCATCGCAACTGGCAGTTTGGCACGGTGGATTCTCACTTGCAGGCAGGAGACGGCCGGCAGTTCGTTCAGGCAGGGAAACGAGCATGCAACACATGGCTTCTGTCAGCTGGGCTGTCATGCATACCACTACTCTTATTTCTTTACCAGCCAAAATTGGGGGAGTGGCATGCCGGTTTGGCCGCCGCGGACACCGCCGAGCACCTAGCCCATTTTAAGCGGCGGCCTCTCCTGCGCCCACGCCTTGCTTCCGCGGCCTACCATCCAATCCAACCTTGGGCGAGGGCCAGAGCTCGCCATGGCCTCCGCCCAGTCCGCCAGGGCCCAGCACCACCAGCACCACCGCCGCGCCGAGGCGTCGTCCCCGGCGACGTCCGTGGCCGTGGCGGCGGCGCGAGCGGAGGGCGCTCCGCGCCAGCGGCCGCGCGCGCCGGTGCAGGTCCGGGAGGCGGGCGAGCTGCGGCGGTCCGCGGCGTTCCCGCCGCGCCGGCAGCTGCGCCGTCCGCCCCAGCGCTGCGACAGCGAGCTCAACATCCGGCAGCACCGCAGCTGCAGCGAGGTGGCGGGCGGCACCGCGGCGGGCTGCGCCGCCGTGTGCTGCTGCTTCCCCTGCGTGATGGTGGAGGTGGTGGTGCTGGCCACGGTGCGCGCGCCCGCGGCGCTGTGCCGCAAGGCCGCCCGCGTGCGCAAGGCGGGACGCCGGCGCTCCGCCTCCGCGGGGCAGGCCACGGAGATCTACGAGCTCCTCGTCGACGACGGCAGCATCGTCGAGGTGGACGCCAGCGCCGCCGACGCCGTGGGGTTGCCCATGAAGCCCGCCGCCCTGGAGGAGACGGGGGAGCTGGAGAAGGAGGTGTGGGCGAGGTTCTACGGCGCCGGATTCTGGAGGAGCCCGTCGCAGCTCGACCACGAAGACGACAGGTGATTGCATTGCAGGCAGCAGGGCTCCCCCGGTCCCCCGCGACGACGACATGAGCGAACGACCACCGGCTCCGGCGATGCCGCGTAGCGTAGGCGTGCTTCTGCTTGCGCGTACGTACGTACGTTCTTGGTTGGTTGGGTTTCCTTCGTTTTCCGCGCGCGGAAGAAGAGAAGAAGATACTACGGAACTGCGTTCTTTTTTCCTCTTTCCTCTTTTGGTTTTTCGGAAGGGAAGAAAAATAATTCTCTTCTACGATGCCACTGTATGTATCGATCAAATGTGTGTATATATCGAACAATGTGATAAGAAAAAAAAATGCTAAGCGTATGTTGCATGTACTCCTATTTGATATTCCACGGTCCAACCACTTCAGCATTCGCAGGCTCCACGTGCACAGTGACACATTCTCTCGTTAGGAACTTTGTATTGACAAGTTTTGCTCGTCCAAAGATTCAGGGGGCCGAGGCTGGCTTGGCTGTCAGGCAGGCTCTTTACAGGCTTTTCTAATTGGGCCATTGGGGCCTCATGTCAGCACAGCAAATTCATGGCCTTATTACGTACTATATGGACTTCTTTCTTCGTGTTTAACTTGTCAATGAGCGCCACCATTTTGGCTTCGCCTCCCGACAGATATATATTGGACCCGGTAGCTTTTTTTAGCCAATGGAACCCGGTAGCTGTTCCATCTCGGCTATGCAGCGGGAAGTATTTTCAGTCGCTTAAGGCCCAAATCTAGCCCACTTTCTCCCCCAGTCGCCGGCTGCTGCCCACGTCTCTGGTGTCATCATTAATCACTTTCACCGCCGCCCCCCATCGTGGCCACGCCACCGCTTTGTCAAACCATCTCCAGCAGATCATCTCTAGCGGATCGTATATCCATTATTGCCTATCACTATTCCAACCATTTCTCTACTGTAGCTCTACATTGTCGTTTTGTACTATAGGCAGCTAGAATGGCGGAGCACAATCTATATTTAAGGTATGGGGATATATCCGGTGCAATCAAACTTACGGTGCAATCACCGTGCAATCTTACTGAGAAAAATTTCAAAAAATTCTGAAAAAAAATCATGAATATACAACTCAGCCTACCCCATCTATATATAAAATTTCATGGTCAAATTCATCCTACTCCATTAGAGTAGGATGAATTTGACCATGAAATTTTATATATAGATGGGGTAGGCTGAGACGTACATTCATGATTTTTTTCAGAATTTTTTAAAACTTTTCTGAGTAAGATTGCACAGTGATTGCACCGTAAAATTGATTGCACCGGATATATCCCCGTATGACCAGTTTAACTAATAGAAAAAAAGAAAAGGAAAAGTATGCGGTCACTCTCTTAACTAATAGGAAAAAAAAAGAGGGTGCATGGAATAGAAGGCCCAACATCCACTACACCATAACTAGGAGATATGATTTAGTAAAACTTTAGGCATGGCGGCAGCCATATTTAGCCATAATAGGTCCTTTGCCACTGTACATATATACGATCCGTTGGAGACGGTCTCAGCCTCCATCTACCACACCGCCTCCACCACCCACCACCTATTCAGCGCGTGATGTGGCGCCTCATCTGCCACACCGCCTCCACCACCCACCGGCTATTCACTGTGTGATGTGGCGCCACCCTTGCGACTCCAGACCTCCTTTCCCTTAGGCAACCTGAAACCTAAACTTAGCCTAGAGGAAGCTCAGAAGAAGCACAGCACAAGTCATTGGGGTCACATATTGGTTGCTCATCTGCATTCTGCAGTTCTGCACCTTGTGACGGCATATAAGATTTCTCAGTTCGACCTTATTGATTGGTGTCGACACATCCCCCACTGCTGCCATTGCTTTGGCCACCTCCGACATCGTTCTGACTGCTGATGCATCTGTCGTTGTCCCAAAGCTTGGTTTGAATATACAGTATGTTGGTGAGTGCCTATTTAGATGCAGATTGGGCAAGGTGTTTAATTAGATGACAAAAGGTCAACTACTAGTCAGGGCTTCGCTGTGTTTCTAGGATCTAATAACCTTATTTTCTGGAATGCAAAGGAACGAATCACTGTTGCATCAATATGACAATATCTAGTACGCACTGAGTCAGAGTGCAAGGTACTAGCAAATGCTATTGCGGAAATAATAATGTGAGTGCTGCAAAGCTCTTCTATACGAGTTGAATTAGATTGACAGCCTCTTTCAACCGCTTGCCTGATAAGCGTTTTTCTAGTAGTACCTTGCACCAGTCACAAAGCTCTTGAATGTTTTACGCGCGGAATGATAAGCGTTTTGTGAGCTGTGAACCGCAGTAGTAGGCTTTTTATTTAACAATTTCTATTGTGTTTGCTTTTACCAAATGGCAGGCTGGGAAAGTTAATTCAAGAGACATTGCCAGTGTTTGTCACCCAAGACCCATAGACAACTGAGAAGCGCCAAAACAGAGTACTGTGGATGGATGCACAGTATGAGAGCCGCAACCAAACATATCAGTGGCTACACATCATAGCCTGAGACCCTGAGCGGCTGAGCCCTGAGGCCATCGATCAGCTGGGCAAGAGATGCCATGTACGTACACGTACTTGATTGTTGATCGATTAGCTGCTGCATGCATGCATCGAGATTAATGGACGTAGGCCCGACCATGCATGCATGCACGCAGCTGCCAGTGCGCCATATATGCATGCATGCGACCTTGTACGCACGCGTGCCCGTGCCCGGTGCCACGCCAATACACCATGTCGGCATGTCGCCATAGCCAGGCCCAGCCCAGCCAGCCCACCCTCGGTCCTGCAGGTGGAATTGATGGACGCCAAAACAAATGGTGCCGTGCACCTGAGCCAGTGTATGTCTCGGGAATGGCGTGGCACCCTCTCTGATCTGCGCAATTGTAGGCGACCCGCGCGGCAGTACCTGTACCTCCACGAGTTTAATGCACTCACGTGTCTAACTCAGACGCCCAGACTTGCCAAGAATTACTCCCATCGTTTCTTTTTTTTTTAGGTAGTTTGATTTTTTTTAGACCATGGTCACCAGGGATGGAAAAGAGTGTGAAAAACACTGTTTGCGCACTGTACACAGAGTAGAAAAATAATGATTGCGCACTGTAGCAAGTATAAATGCACTTTCTGGTGAGCATAGCCTTATAGGAGGTGTGACAATTTTAGTGTAACTTTGGGACATAAGTTGAATAAAACAATGCGGTTATTTTCAGAGATTGTCCATAATTTATTTGCATTTGGCACACCCTAATAAACCCCTACCGTACTGCGAGCTGAGCTAGGATCCTCGTGGTCCATCTGACTTCAAGTCCTCGGCTTAATATGGATACTTGCATTTTCTTGAATTTATATAAGATTTAACACCTTTGTCTTTACTGTGTAATTTGTACTTTGTGGGGTGTCGCACCTCAAAAGTAACAATAAACATAACTATCATATTCAAAATCAATACAATTATTCAATCCAAACCTATTTGAACACCCCTAGGGTTTAGGACTTCCCCGTCATAGGAAACTATAGTATTAATTTGTATTATTGGCATGACTGAGGTCTTAGCTTGAAGGTTGACGCAAAAACTAATGTGCACAAGGGATAATCTATTTCAAACAATTCAATAAAACAAGGTGAGGTGCATGCTTCATTTAGTCTTTTGTGGTAATCCAGGAGCATGTTTTCCTCATACATATATGTCTTAATTTCTTACTTCATGATATCACTCACTCATCTATATACGTGCGCTACTCACAAGCTGGTTGAGAATTAAGGTAGCCTTTTTTCTCAACTCACTTAACAATAGGAAAATTACGGATTGACGTTTATATGTCGCAGTAGAGACCTTGAACTTTCTGGGAAAGACCCGCTGCACCAATGACCTCATTGAGCTTCTTGCTACTCTCATGGGGCCCTAGCCCAAAATGAATGTTTGGAAAATGTGCCCACTGCAATATAAAAAAAACAATGTAGCAATATAGATTAAGTTCCATGCATTGGGGGCAATCTATACATTTTTTCTAAAAAATTCATACATGTACTTGTTTGTCTTCATCAATACTTTGAAGAAAGAGATAAAAAGTCGGATCCTAAACTGAATAAAGTATTGGCTAACTATATGCATTCTTATTAACAAGAGTGATGTATACGTACAACATATTTCTGGTATTAGCATTAATACAATTCATGTAAACCAAGTATGGAAGTATCAAGGAATCATAATAACAACATTTATTCAACAAACCATTATTTGAAAAGTACTTTGCGATGAATACAGAATCATTATTTACCAAACATTTTTTCTTGGAAATAAATGATATTTTTTATGAAGAATAAATAAATGAGGTTGACTTTGAACTTTTGTGGAGATAAAGAATAATATGTTTCTTTTATTATTAAATAGAATTTTAATAAAGCCCAACACCTATGTTCAGTTAGTTCTTTCCATATCATTCATTATTTTCATGGGATAATTATCTTTACGTACATAGTATATGCATACATCCTAACGTGTAACAGTTGTATTATGCAAATCATGTGCTTACATTCTTTGCTGCAGTGCTGAAGGCTTCCCTATGGCTTATGTCCGGGTTGCTTGCTTTAATCCTTCGTATCTCTTCCCTAAAACAACGCATGTACCATATGAGTACTAATTTTATTATACAAGTTCATTTTCTCAACCTTAAATACAAACCACATTGGAACAAAATAAGAAAATTGAAATTACTCTGATCCAACTCACTTAATAAATCTGTTATATGCTGAAGGAACACGCTGCCTCTTCTCCGGAGCTGTTGATTATGCACAAAGATCAAACAACATAAAGGTATTACATGTGACACTCGGGTTGCTAACACAACAATACTTTTGAGGTGCAAATGGAAATGACCTTAAGTTGAAATAAAGATAAAATTAATATACATAATGTGGGGGGACACATGTTCCTTTGAGTTCAGTTTTGTCCTTCTGGTAATTCAGAATTATTACCACAATACCTCTAACATAGATTTTGTTAAAACACTCTAATAATATCATGAACTAAAAGATAATATCACTGTCAAAGTGTATTATGAAGACCGCGTGAAATCCTTCCATACATGAACTCATCATAAAGGCAAAAGGAGGGAATAATTCAAGATTAGAGATAACGTTTTGGCATTATATATATGTTTGATACACATACTATAATATGTTTGGTTATTCATTTATGGAAATTAGATTCGTCATTCATAACAAAGTTACTATAATAAACCTAATGGTAACATACTCAAACTGATACTGATAAATTATGTGTGCATATATTTGACGACATAAATATTGCAGCCATAAAGTGTGCTTTTGTGTCAAGAACATAAATATTGCAGCCGTGCATAAAAAGTGCTTTTGGGTGATGCAAGTATGATATGTATTTTCCAACATAATGACCATAACATTTGATTGGCCATCTTAAATAATTAGGACATGATGTGCATGCTTGATCATTAAACCAAGTCAAACTTTCTGTCCCAATTCTCACATTGGTGCTTATTTAGGAATAATAATTTTAGATTCAAGATTTAGAATCGATCACAATAATAAGTGCGCTTTCGTTATCATCCATAATGAGGGCTTATGTGACACAATGTATGCTATGCCTCGTATTTGATCATTAAATGAACTTAGTTTTTCCAATTTCTCATTAAAATTATTCTAGGAATCATCATTTCAAATTTGAAGTTCAGAAACCATTTAAGTTAGGATAATACAAAAGGGATGGGTCTAAAAAAAAAATAATATATAGTAAATATTATATTCAAATTAAAAGTTCTTGGCTATTTAGCCACATCATTTCACATATATAATATAAATGGCATTGCACTTAAACTTTAAATTGAATAAGTTATGTAGCCCTCAGTATAGGCTCTCAATTATTTTCTGATCTTATCTTTCATGTGTTATGCTAAAAAAATATTTCATATAAAACTTGCATCCACTAAAGCACACGTGCATATAATTTATCTACCATTAAACAAGATTTAGAGAGAAAAGCAGTGTTCTAAACAATTTGTTTATGTCCACATATCAATAAAATGACTGGTCCCACAAATGAAATAATAGCTACAACATATATATGCATCAGCCTTACCACGCACATGGAGCATATGATCCTGGTCACCCTTTGTTGAGAACATAGTTGGCATACGGTATTTCGATGACGATGGTGCATACTCATGGTAGTTTTCAGTAAAACTGATATTGTGGAACTTGAAATTGTCCTGGTGCCAATTGAAACAATGATGTCAAAGTGAAAGTAAGTCCTTTAGTTTCCAAGCGAAGACTCTGTTTAGTGTAGTACTTCCATTTCCAGATATAGCACCATAACACAACACAAAGAAATCTAGTGATATGTTAATACAAACTTTAATACTATTTGATCCAAGTTCACGGTAAGCACTGATGCTCTGGCACGCTCAAAGCATGTGCAAGCTTTAAGCTCCTTCCTGTTGAAAGCAGTACTGAACGCTTTAGTTGTTTCTACTGTTTAAAGTATTGAAACATGACACGACTCATGCATGCACATTGTGTCTTTTATCTTCCTACCAGCTAGCTATATGTAGGTAGGGCGACGACCTAGGTGTGTGACTGTGTGGCATCTCTACGTACATACTATAGTATGCTGTCCTTCAATGAGCTAAGTGGTGGGCGGGCCTGGTGCACTTGCAGAGACATGGGATGCCTTGGGTTATATTAGAACCAGTCTCTAATTTGCAGAACTAAATGTGTGCTATTTCTTTGGACTTGCAGACATTTGTTATTGACATGCACTAATACAGTTTTGAAGTGTCAACATGGTTTAGTTGCTCTTTATATTAGGAGAAGTTAATTAGGGTTGTCTCCACATTCCATGCATGCACACAGATCTTGGTACAAATTAATTAATGTAGCCATGCATTCATGTCAACCTGTGAGTGATTCTGGACAGGAAGTGATTGACTCAGTCCTCTCAAGTTCACTGACAGCAAGCTAGTGCAGTGCCCACAACGGACTGTCACGATGTTCAGCATGGTGTTACTTGGGACACTGACCTGCAGATTGATCACGTTAAGAGACCATCATTAGGTTTTATTGAATAAATTCAGTAGTAACTGCGACTTATATAGTTTACCGTGCAACTTAGCACCCACGAAGCAATCAAGAGAAAAAGGAAGGTAAGTGCTTCCAAGAAAAGAACAGCGTTGTAGAAAACTAAAAATTCCATACTAATTAAAAATCTCGACAGAGGAATAATTTCTGTAAGTTCAGAAGAACGAGGAGTAAATGTGCTGAAAAAGCCTTCTCCAGATGCATATGATGCAGAAAGATATGTTTAGATTTTGTTGTATGGGCTTTCCTTTTTCCTCTCTCTTTTGCTTTTTCTGTTACCACTGCCTGCCTGCGAAACTGTTCCTCCATGACTTTTATCAGGGCTCTGCTGAGCAGACCACAACTGGGGCACCCTTTTCCAATGTCTGTACACTACTGGTTCCCTTTCCCTTTCCATTTTATTTCAATTTTCCTTGTGTGAATACTGCCAGCCCAAACTGAAGAACAAGGGCCTACTTTGTTTGATTCCTCACTGATATCCTTTTGTGCACAAACTCCCACAAGGTCATAACAAGTTAGAATAGAAAAGTATCTATAAGCTCTATGCATGGATGATTTGTGTGTGCTCCCATGAGGGGAGTTAACTAAAATCTATCACAAAAAAATCACAAAGAACTCCTAACTGTGAAGCATCATGCAGTTATATTTTTTGTTGAATAATGTGTGTGATTTCTAAAAGAACTCTTCCATTTGCATGCATCAATATATTTTTCCCTCTCTCTATATGCATGAGGCGTGATGTTGAGAAAAAGATGCAAGAGATAGTGACAATGCATGCAGAAGGCACTTTGGCACGGGCATGCAATGCAATGCAATGCAATATACTAGTGGGTCCTGCAGGTGTGCGCCAACAAGATCAATCCCCTTTTTATCTTTGGCTTGGAAAGAGGGATACGGCATTGGAGTTGCAGAAATGTACTGCCAGTTCAGATCGATCTGAGAGAGAAGTCAATATCTCCTGCGAAAGATCTTGTAGCAAGCACATATTGACACTGCAAGTATGCATACACATTATTGGTGATTGGTATGGCTCTACCTCTTTGGTACGGTACGATGAAGAAAGAAGAACGGCATTAAACATGCTGTGTGCAGTGTAGATGACGGAACATATAATAATGTGAAAGATCGTAGAGCTCTTTATTAAGCATTTGAACAAAGGTTAACAACATTTCCAACCCGATCATAGCTAATTAATTATGTTGACTATATATATGCTAGACAAGATATATATAGTACAGTACATGCATATATAGTTACATATATAAATCTCTACTGTAGATCATCGATGTATCCACACAGAACGCGCGCGCGAAATGCTCCTACGCTCCAGCAGTACGTGTCTCTAATCTATACAGTGCATTCTTCTGTTTGAACGAGATATGGAGAGGAGAGAAAGAGATAGTACGCGTGGACATGTGTTGTGTCCGCACTGGTGGCCTATTTTGTGCGGTGTCGCCTGCTGGAGACCGTGCATGAACAGTCACCATATGGTGTGTGCATTTTGCAGATGCACAACCTTTTGCCCGGACTAGTAGAGACGGCAACAAGTTTGAATGAACAAGTTAGAGAAGAACAACCGTAAGTTTGGCAATTCTTTTTCTAATTGTAAGTTTATATAGGCTATTTTTATTACACTGGAATGGTAATGACGAGAATACCGTCCATGCACGAAGAAAGGCTGAGAGGACTTTAGAACTCTTTTGTCCATTTTGTACCATCTTCGCTTCTGCTTAATGAATCACGCCTTGCCACACTCTCGAAAAAAGAAAGTTTGAGAGAGGAAAAAATATGTGTAGCACTCCACTAGCTGCTTCAAAATAAATTTCAAAAGTAAGAAAGAGGAACTCCAAGCAGAACAAAGCATAAAATTAGTTAGTAATTCCCATAATTTCTTTTTACATGAATGTTTTAATGGAGTGATAGAGTGGAGTATTTGTGAGATCATGTAAAGGTTTTTAGTTTCTGTAACCATTCAAACCCCATCTGTTGATATGGTGAGCGTGTTCTATCCTATAGCTAGTATTAATTCTTCCTTTTGGTTCCATTGAAGTTTTGTGAAAGGATATCAACTAGGATTTAACTCGAAGATCTAGACATCCCATTATTAAAAAAAAACAGGTAAAAAAAACGGAACGGCCGGTAGTTTTGATTTTCTTGGTGACAATGCAAACTCGCCTGCACTACAGTGTGTATATATATACAGTACTGTACTGCTCTAGTGGTGTGTTCTCCCTATGATCCAATTGATAGTTTTGTTTTCTAGAGCACTCTTTCCAGCTAATGATCTTTCGAACTTCCTAATGGCAAATTTTGTTCCCAGAAGAATAAAATGTAGCAATGATAGCTACAACATAAAAAAATATTTGGCGAAAATATATATTAGTCAATAAAACTGCACCTAGTTTTTAGTATATTATATATAACTTCCTTTCAGTATGTTATTATACACGAAGAATTCACTTTGTGTAAGGAAGGAGGAGAAAGCTAAGGACCGGAGAGGGGGGGGAGGGGGGGGGGAGGGGTAAGATTGCTTAGAACACGTAACGAGTTGCATGCATTCCTACGTTATATGCACTAAATATATTGATCCATATTGCATGCTCTTTGTAGTTCGGTCAAGAGGAAAGGTAAAATAAATCTGGCACCCTATGCAAATTGTTTTAAGTAGAGTTAAAATCAAACAACTGGACGACTGATACGCAAGAAATGGTGCTCAAGCAAGCAACTATAGACACGCGCGAGTCCTCAGATTGTTAGCACATATATACGCTTTGTTAGTACGTGCACATCGCGTAACCACAGGCAAAGATCAAATCTACCATTTTCTATACTCGAGATCTAATAGCCGCTAGATCGCCACGCACACTGAGAGATGATAATTTCCCAGAACGAGTACAGAACGCGAGATGCTTGCAAAGTTGCGAGTGTATATGGAATTATTACCAGACCATATGCGGAATAAGCACACACGCATGTGTATATATAGTGGAGCTCTAGCACCCTTGCTCACTAGCTAAGTAGCTTGTTTCGGCTAAGACTCTAATTAATCATGTTCTTCCCAAGATTTGATCAGAAATATAAAGGTGCAAGAGTCAGCCAATTTTCAATATCTGCTGACCTTGACCTTCTCTCCTCTCGTGTCCATGGTAAAGAAATACTAAATTGAAAGGTACCAGAGACCAGCTCCGATCTCTTTCAAAAAAATTCAAACCGAACCGGAGAGTTGAAAGGGGAAGAAAAAATTCTGTGAACTCCGGCAAAAGGAAACTAAAGGTTGAAGAAGTACAGGGAAATGAAGGGGAATATAGCAATTCGTCCAACCTTCGCAAACAATTCCAAGAAAAGATATAAAATCCAGAACGAGGAATTTGCCAAATCCTACAAAATTAAATGATGATGCATGTACACAGCATATTATGCATCTCGATCTCCTCATAGATCTGCACTTCAGAGCTTAGGCAAAGAAAAGAACTGCGAAAAGAGCAGAGAGAGGGAGGGAGGGATCGGAGGGGGGGAAGGAGAGACCAGGCATCGATCCATGGGGTTACTGGCTTACCGCGAGAATTGTGTTGCAGAAGTTGCAGTGCACGTAGCACACATGCTCCATCACCGGTGCGATCTGGGTCATCGCCATTCCTTCAGGTCACCTTGCAACTGATCGAAGAACAAGCAAGAGGAAGATGAGGTTGGAGCAAGCAGCAGGACGACGATGATGTAGAAGCAGCAAAGCAGGTCAGATAGGATATGATATAGACGATATATACGAGCAGTTATCTGCTAGCAGCTACAGCAGCAACTTTGTGAATACAGAGATGTAAAGGTGAGAGGAGAGATTGATCTACTGATTTCTTGTTAGAGAGAGGAGGGAGAGGGAGTAGTAGCTTTTGTGTTGTGGCTCATGTGAGAGGGGCTGGCCGCTAGCTAGCTGATGTGGTTGCAAAATGCTACTACAAATTTACAATGAATAGTTGGGGCCTCGTTGTGTCTAGAAGGATTCTCTATGTCTGACTACTCAGCAGCCAGATTCCAAACGGATTAATTATTTATTCTACCGGTCCAAAATAAATTATAAAGTACCGCCATGTAAAAAAACAAATGAAAGAGCTAGCTAGTGAGTTTTTTTCCTTAACAAAAACAGTATAGTCACCTCTCTAGAACGCGCAATAATATGCTAACAAGGGCATTCACGTACGATATGGAGTATATATAGTATTGCGCCATGCGTAAACTCAACGAAACTAATACCTTCTATAAGTACGTAGACACAGGCACTGCTACAGAATTGGTAATCTTTCCAACTAGAGTATCACTGCTAGTTATATGGAACTCTCCAGTGATAATGGTACCACTATCAATTGTATATTTGAAAAATGAAAAAAAAAAACGATAGCGATACTCGACATCACTATCGATTCGTGGCTCGATCACAACCGTTCATAACACAAGTAAACAGCGAAACGAGGCATATCATTCCATGTTTGTAAATGAACCGACGGTGATGTATCTTTCCCAGTTTAAGCCATGAACCGCCAGTGGTAAATGGTCTTTTACTGCTGATTTCAAGGTTAGAACACATTTAAAAGTAGTTGCCGCGCAAAATTTCATAATATTTTCGTATGAGTTCGGATAGATTAACTTTATACCAGAATAGCACTACGAGATATAAAACATTGTAGTTGACAATTTTTTTTATTGAATTCATTTATCTGCTGAGATATTCAATTTTTGAAATTCAAATTTTAGGTGTTTAAATGACCACGAGTGGAGACATGTTCAATACTAAAGTTGTACTTCTCAATGAGATCTAAAACTTGTATTTGACTATACTTTCAACTGGGGCTATTTATACGCTCAAATATCTTATGCGATATATATTTAAAAACTTAAACTAAAATAATATCATTGTTTACTTAGTCTTAAGTGACTGTGGTGTATTCATAAGAAAAGGTCACACAAGGCCTAAGGTTCCGGGTTCAATTCCGGGATATGCATACATGCGAAACATCATGTGACTAGTTTGGGCATGGGTAAAAACTTGGAACTATAAGTTATTTTTTATTGTTGTTCTAGACTAGAGAGCCTATCGACGATGGCTCAAGCCACGCTTCGGCAGTGATAGTTGCTTGGCTATTGCTACTTGCTAGGATCCAAATCAGCCAATGGAGGGCGGCTCTGAGTCGGCACTGTGATAGCCAGATCTATAATACAGTGAGAATGAATGTATTGGTCCATGACATATCTGCGTTGTGTTTTCCATATAAGGTTACAGAAAGAATATATGTTCATTGGTTGCAGTTCAAAATCATGAATGATACTATGAAGTATGAACCAAATCATATGATCTACGCCAAAATTGTACAGAGAGAAAACTATTGTGACTGTATTTAATAAAAAGAGAAAAGTGCATTCTACATAGCGTTTTAAATAGCAGGATAATGCTTTTAGCGGCTTAAATAAAGCTATAGCGGGAAATAACAACTAAATTGCATATAGAAACAAATAGCGGAATCCTGCTCAAACAATTATATCGGGAGATAACAGCAGCTATAGCAGGAGATTTAGAACCTTGATTTTACAACCTTGATCTGTGCAAGTCGTACTATCAAAACTAGGCAATCATACTATCAAAACCAAACAATATACACCCTGAGAGTAGTTTCAATGGTGGTTTTCTATTTTTTTGATATTATTTAATCTCTAAAATTCATGATAAATTTATTTTAAATAAAAAATTATTAAATATGAACCAAATAATTTCTAAAAAAATAATCTATCCACTATTGCTCTATTTGAGCTATGTGGAATTTATTTGCTCATATTTCTAATGTTTCATTAAGAGTAATAAAATAATAGGCATGGGAATAAATAAGTTTCAAGTATCTTCAAATAGAGCACAAATAGATAGAATATGTTTTTAGAAAAAAAATGTGGTACAAGTTTGATATTTATCCGATTTGAAATGATTTGTTATGAATTTTTATATTAAACAAGATTTTTAAAATAGAAAAACACCAGCAAAACCAGCCTAAGGGATGCTTGTTTAAGGTTGTAAATCAGACAACTTGCACAGTTAGGATGTAAAATGGACTTTCCCACCCGAAGGACACAAGTTGCGTTTTATTTTTTTGGCAGAGCATAAGAATTAGAATCATTCTCCATATTTTCAATAGAAAGTGTTGAGATAATATTCCATATCAGCCATAGGTTCCAATATTCGTATATATCCCTGGTAAACTTATTAATTGTCCTGAAACTCTAGGGCTTGGTTTTTTTTAATTTGTTGGAAGAAAATAATTATTTGGCTTCGTGAAACATTTGCATTTATAAGGAATAAATTTATTATGGGCATATGCAGCATATACAACACAAGTCGTTTGGCATTTTTATGCATCCCAACATATCCAACACATACAGTCCGCATATACTCCTACGAGGGTTTGTAGGCAAAATGTGTACGTATCTCTTTTATACGTGCAGTCTGTGTACTTCTTTGATTAAGGGTCCTGGTTATTAATTAAATCAACTTATTAGATGATCAGTCTCTTTCCGCTGGATTAGATTGCTGAAAAGTTTCTTTCTGCGCCTGTTGTACTGATCGAGATCTCGCCTTGTTTTAATATCGAAAAGTCCTCTGATGGTCGAATTTGTGTGATCTGGTCCTTCCAGATCGTTTCCTGATGCAGACAATTCAACTCAGGGATTAAATATATGGCCAGCGAAAAGCCCAATTATTTGGAGTTATCACACACGGCAATGTTATTAGCGACGACGTTGACAGCACGTTGATGCGTGGTACGAAGAAATTAGTGAAAGCTACGCGCACGTCCCCGTCGCTCATGCATATCAGTGTTTGTTTTGCCTTTAATTTGCAGCTGCCGTTGCAATCTATCCAACACGTCAGAGCGCGACACTAGCTAGTACTGGTACTGTTAGTGTTTTGTTTATTATTTATATACTGGCTAGTTGACTGAAAATTTTATAGTATTCCGCGCGCCGACACTGACTGTGGATATTAACAGCATGCGCAACCTTGCTCCATTCCAAATTATTGGTATTTTGACTTCATGACAGCATCCTTTGAATGATGGGATCAAACTAGCTTGGTGTAACAAATACCAAATGACCTATAATTTGAAGCGGAGGGAGTACCAATCATGTATATTAAAATTTTTAGCTGATAAAGTATATACTCCCTCCGTTCCAAATTAGAGGTCATTTGAATTTTTTATACTAAATTTGATTCACTCATTTAAAAAAAATCATAATTGTTCTTTTGTTTTCACTGTGATTTAGTGCATATAACATATTTGAACTATGACTTGGATTTTTTTTTCATATTTTTATAACTTTTTTGAATAAGACAGGTTGATTAAGTTTGATGTTAAAAAGGTTAAACAATCTATAATTTAGAATTGGTGGATGGATCTTGTGAATTTGTTTTCCATCCACCTACAATATATCCACATTATTTTCACGCATAGACATGCTTTTTCTCAAGCTGACGAAAAGAAAGGAAAGATCGAGAGGCGTGCATATAGCATATGGTGGTAGGACCATATACCCCACACCCGGCAGTCGACAGTCGAAGCATTTGGAGCAGAGCTGATCTGAGCAGGGTGCGGCCGGCGCCAGCCGGCCAGGCGTGGTGCCGCGTACGTACAAGAGAAGACCCCCCATGTTGTGTCATGTCGACAGGACACTTTTGATCCACCCCCGAACCGCCCTGCATGCCACAGTACAACCTTGCCAGCTGCTATGTGTACACACAGTAAGGCGTGTACACACAGTAAGGCTAAGTCCAGCAGTCCGGGTATATGGCCGGGTACAGTACAAAATAACACTGTAGCGACACTGTTCACAGAAAGAGGGGTAGTTGGAATAGTAGATAGATGGGGTTTTACCCCACCTGCTGGAGTCAGTCTAAGGCTGTTCTCACCAGAATGAGTTGGAATAGTGGATAGATGGGGTTTTACCCCACCTGCTGGAGTCAGTCTAAGGCTGTTCTCACCGGAATGCTTATTCCATCCGTCCATCCACTGTTCCAGCTACCTTCTTACCTTTATATCTACAGTGCGTGTACAATGTAAAACAGTGTTTTGGACACCCGATATGAACACTCTAGTGAGAGCAGCCTAAGTATGATTGCACTAATGAATCTTGTGGCAGAATGAACATTAATTGTAAACATACTCCATTTATATATTTGATGATGGCAGATTGGCATGCATGAGGCGCTGCATGCATGCAATATAATGCAAGTCGCCAAATTGGATGCATCATGGGCGAGCAAGTGTGGTGTGGGGCCATGCAGCAGCCAGCAGGCCGGGCATCGTGATTCGTACGTGAACACGCCATCGATCGCTCTATATATGACGACGACAAAGCGCGCCTGCGCCATGTGCTGTGTCGTGCCCACACTATCCGATTCCTTCTATCTATGCGTGGTGTGGAAAGATAACTAAGGTTTGAGTGACCAAATAACATATATCATTTTTTATATTTTAAACTCTATTGTACTATCTATATTGTATCTTCAATATTATATTGTATGATAACATTATTCTAATGCTATTTGGCGTGGCCTCTGCATGCATCCGTTCGAGTATATATAGGTATAATGATATATATACTCCATCTGTTCTAAATTGAAGGTGGTTTGAATTTTTGACATCAATTTTGATCACTTGTCTTATTCAAAAAATTACGATTATTATTCATTTTGACAGTGATATAGTTTAAGTATGACTTGAATTTTCCTATAATTTTATAATTGTTTAAAATAAGACACCGGTCAAAATGACACCATTAAAAAGCCAAAGTGCCTCCTTGGAATGGAGCGAGTATAAGCTAGGAGGACATGGACTTAGCCACACAAGGTGTATATATTATTGACACCTTGCATATGCATCCGATCCTTTCAAGTTGTCTTTCATCTCCACTATTAATTTGTACATGCATATGAAAAGGAAGCAATTAATTAATTGATTAAACTGATTTTATTACTTTACCTCCCTCTCCATAATTTGTTTATCGCACACAATTACCAAATTACCAAATTATTTAGAATAAAAATAGAAAAGAACAATTTTAGAATAAAAATAGAAAAGAACACACATTGTTGGATTTTGTGAACATCTAATGGTATACATTAAATTAAAGAGCTCATATTGAAGTACAACTTACAAAAGAGATGTGTACAGCATTTGTTGTTAGATCATCCAATGTTCTATATTAATCCAAACATTAGATATCAAATATAACTAACTAAAAGATGAATTTTGAAAAAAAAAAACACAGAGGTAAACATCTCCACCGTTGATTCCGCCACATTTTTTATCAAGCTTTAAAATAATCATGTTAATCCAAAAAGAGAAAGATATACACTGGCTGGCAATATAGTGATCCTAAGTTATAAATTTGGATATTTGTATTATTTCATTTTCATCTCATATGTTTCAAAAAAATTACTATAACATGCTCAGTCAGCCAACTGCTGGAGAGTAAATGTTTGAATATTGGTTATACATTTTGGTGCCGAGAACTAGGACACAGATTGGAGGTGTTAATGATGAGCAATTCAAGCGTGTCATAACTTTGATGCAAAAGAAGGGCATGGAGGCACCAAGGCCACCTAAACACTCCTATAAAACTTTGTTTGGTTGGAAGAAAATTGAGGCTTTGTTTGGTTATACATGTATTACATAGCCTTGGAGGAGATTCATTCCCTTACTAATCAAATTTGACTAGAAGGGATTTAATAATCCCCTCAAACCGAACAAGCCCTGAAGGGGACGAGGTGGATTAAATCCCTCTCTATTAAACTTTTGACTAGAAAAAGATTTAATCATCTCCAACTGAACAATGCCTAAATGGGAAACAAGATTGCTAGTTTATTGTCACAACCTAGGGTATCTGGGTATGAAAATGTCAAAGACTCAAAGCGAGGTAAACGCCGAAACACATAAATTTCCTCTGCTTTCTATATTTGAGGCTCATTAATAATTAGCACATTCTTGCACCGTTCAGCATCAAACAATCAAATAATAAAGCCATTTCCCAAATATATATCACACTGCTTACACAAGTCGAAACAATACTGTAGCTAGCAACAAAAGTTTAAAAAAAGGACAAACTTTCAACAGTTTTCCCCATTATCACCGCGCGCGTGTGCGATCGAAGCTCCCCTACCGACAGGGAATATTATAGCAATAATTCGTTCGTCAGTGGTCCGGCGAGGCGCACCGCACACATGGCCGTACGTAGCGTAGCTCCAGGACTAGTGCAGCATCGTCTATCGTCTCGCGTGCTGCAGACCACAGCACGAGTGGACTGGACGCATCTTAGCTTGCAATTAATCGGAGGGTACTGCCTGTCGCTGGAGGAAGCGGTGACGACAGGGACCGACGATGCAAACGCATCAGCTGTAGCCCAGCAATTCTTCTCTCCAATCAGTATAGCCAGAGATCGAGGGGCGGCAACATATGCTATTGCTATGTATATGTATGCAGCTGCTAATGTCTCCTATAGTCTTTTGTCAATGAGCTAATATTCCCTCCGCGAATTGTAAAAAGTTCTAACTCTCTTTTTATTTATTCATGTTTATATAAATATTGATGAATCAAAATACATATTTAACATAGGTACATAAAAAATGAATGGATCTAGAACGTTTACAATTTGGAATGGAAGAAGTAACACATAATTATTTCTCTGTCCTCTATATATGTCTACTACATATATACATGAGTTATAGACCAGAACCGGTAGTAATCACGTACGAGTGCCACTTATATAGATAGACACCTGTGTTTCATACGGGAAAGGATGAATTAGGATGAGTTTGTCTATTGAGCAACCACATCTTTTATCCTATTCCAACACCTGAACCAACACCTGAATTTTAGGCCATTAGATTTCAAGATGGATAGCCAAGATTGAATCTCGACCTCTAAACCCCACACCTGCCCGAACCCGTGCCTTCTCACATGCCTCCTTGTGGCCGCCGCCACCCCACATTGCTGCACGACGGCGCCGATATCCGCCGGCACCCACCACGCCTTGCCGCCCCCACGACCGCCTTCTTCCCCGGCTCTTGGCGGCATCCCTGCCGCTCCACCAGTGCCGCCGCTAAACGAGGTGGATGGATGCCTCTGCCACCAGCACCGGCCCAACCAACCTCCACCGCCACACCCGCGGCCGCCGGCGCCCCACCACCTCGATCCACCACCGCCGCCAGGCTGCCGGCCTCCTCGACGCCCGCTCTAAGGCCGGAGATGACACATGTAACCCCTTTGACTCATGGCGTGATTTGACATTATGATTATCATTTGAATTTGATCATGAATCCTATATATATAGAAGCATTGCCCAATCTTCTTTTACCGACATCTTTGTCGCCTTCCACGTGAATTTTCTCATTTATCACCAACATAACATGACATGCTTCAAATAATAGCTGCATTCGATAGCCCATCAAATTATCTTTCCATATTCAGCCACCAAAATCTGATTTTGAATGAATGAAATCGGGACCCTTTTTACTTTAACACCATGTCCTGTCCAGCACTGATTCTAGCTAGCCCGCACCAAGTACATCATGGACGGTTAAATAATAACCAATCGGACCATGGTGTAACCTTTTCAATACGAGCATGCATAGCTTATTAGCTTCAAGTAGATCAGAGAATCTTCTCGCGCTGTGCAAGCTCTATTAGCTACGTACTACCACCTGAGTACACAGCTGAACATGCAATGGTCGCTAGGTTTTGATCAGAATCTCCCGTGTATCTGGAATGCCTCCAACCTGTTTGATCAAAAGTTGCCTCGAATAATGCTTCATGTGTGAATGCGGGCTACTACTGTAGTAGGGGGGACGGCCCCGGTGTCCACACTGTGCCTCCATGGTCTATACGATCGATTAGTACCTTGGCCATCGAGCATCACATGGCTCAGAGATTTGATGCTACCTAGGCTCGCCACTCCTGGCATCTTCATGTATCCTCTCCGAAATTTGATGCTCTACACGGTGCTATGCATAAGGCATCCTTGCTTGCTAGGCTCTGGCTGCCTAAAACTCTAAAAGCATGATTGGATTCCCTACACTACCAAAGATTTGAGTATCTACGAGCCTAGCCTGACTAGTACACGAGATGCGGGCATGACTTAGAAAAGATGGCATTTTGTTAACTACTATCTCCGTTCACAAATGTATGACGTGGGGTTGACTTTTTTCCATAACTTTAATTCTTCATCTTATTCAAAAGATTTGTTCAAACAAATGAAAATATGAACCATACTCGAACTATACTTAAAGTTTTTAAATAACAATAAAATAAACAGTAACTTATTATTTTCTTAAATAAGACGAACAATTAATTTTTTTTTTAAATCAACCATATCATACATTGTGAGGGAGTTCTATATAACATGTATGAGACCCTCCTCGTTTGCGGGAGGCGCAAGTGCAGCACAGGCGCTCAAGTCAGGCGCTGCATGCCCCGGCCCCATCCTGCGCTGCACTGCACCGCTTCTCCATACCAAGTGCAGTTTCAAACTCTTAACACATGCTGCATGAGATAATAGTATAAAAAATCATTTATAAGATAATTAAATTCTCTGTTATGACATTGTGTGACTTCTTACAATTTATCTTATTATTACTACTTAATCTACTTTAAAATAAAAAGAATCGTTTAAATAACGCTACTTATTAATACATCATTAAACCAGCTACTGATCCAAGGCCGTAAAAACAGTATCCCAGGCCGGAGCTAGATCCAAGGGCGTCATCTTTGGATTAGGGGAAGGCATTGGCTGGGCATCAAACACACGTAGAAATTAGGATGCACTCTGGCCTTGGCACCTAATAAACTTAGAGATAGACTCCATTGAATGCATAGACAATATTGTTAACCTAAGGGCCAGTTTGGCAACCCCATTTTTGAAGGGATTTTAAAAAATTGAGAAAAAAATAGTTCATTTTCCCTTGGGGAAATGGAAATCCCTTGGGAAATTCCTACCATTGATTTCAAGCTTAATTAATTAGCGCAAGTATATTGCTACATGTCAATGGTTTTGGTTGTGTAGGTTATCGTATGCAGTGCCATGTAGGATTTTATGATGTGGAGAAGAGAAATGGAGGTGGAAGAAGAAAATAGGGTTCTTTTTTACAATTGAACAGACTCATGAGTTAAAATTTATTGATGTTGACTCTTCTTTCCACAACATTGACTATTAGTACTACTTAAAAAATCTTGTAAGTTATCATGGATTTTTTTCTGATTTATTTTAACACTAAACATAGTTTAAATATAACATTAAATATAGTTTGAATATAAAACTATGCTTTTTACATATTTACATATAATTTTTAATGAGGCAATTGATCAAAATTGTTAAAAAAACTCAAAAAAAATTAATGGCGATAAAACATTTAAGAACAGATAGCAGTAATGATAGATTTCCTTGAGATATCACGTGGTAGTCCCGAATTATATCTCGTAAATGAGGAACGAAAATCTCTTGCCGTGACAGAAAAACAAGTCGGCAAGTCCACGCCACGGATTCACCCTCCCAAGAAACGAACCAGATACCCAAAGAGTGGCGTATGTAACGCGTGATTTGCCGCCACCAGTGCGGCCCAGCTCCAGGGCTAGATGCAGAGGCAAGTGCGCGCGCGTGGGCCTCAACTCCTAGAACGTGGATGCGATGCATCGATCCTACTACTACTACCTACGACGTCGCTTTGCGTCGCGGCCCAACCCAACCCAACCCAGACCTCCATTGACAGGCCCCATCAGGCGATGCGACCGCAGGAAGCTACCAAAGCCCAGCACGGACCAGGCCACCAGACCGGGCGCACCCACCTCTCGTGCGCACGCACTGCGTCGCCGCGCGCGCGCTCGCTTTCCCTTTTCAGCTCGGCCGGCTAGCCACGGGACCGGCCTCTCGCCTCCGACCCGGCCCGGCCGAAACGACGTGTGACGAGTGCGCGCGCCGGCCGGCCGCTCCTGACACGGCAACGGGCAGCACGAGGAGTAGTCGATCGAGTACGACGGTGGAGAGATGGGGACCGTCCGGTCCAGTCCGGCAGTCCCTGACCCGTCGCGTCGTGCCGTCGTCGCCTCTTTCGATCGATCGGCTACACTACACCTACACGTACAGCAACGCCACGCTTTCGCGCGGCCTGCACTGCACGGCCGTACACCGTAGAGCATCTATGCGCTCCTGTCGCCGCCACCGGCGAGTGGTTGGATCCAATGATCCATACCGATACCGTTTCCTCCTCATCAATACCAGACATCGATTTGATCGATATATGTCTCCCTGAGTACCTTCGCTTCTCAAAACGTTTAAAGCACCACATTGATTTTTTTTTAGATAAAAGAAGCTTTATTTCAAGATGGATAAAGGTGTTTTTTTTTTCAAACTGGTTTTTTATCTACATAATCTTTTTTTAAACCATGAAAATTTCTTCAAACTTTAGAAAATCTTGGAAATACATACTCTAAAGGTAGATTGGGGAATGAGAAACCTAAATGAAATATTTTAAGCTCGTTAAAACATCTCTTATTGTTCCCCAAAAAAAACAGGAAGATATCTAAGATAACTAGTTAATTTCCCAAATTTTCAAATTGATGTCTAAAGGGTATTTTAAAAGCTTTTCTACAACAAGAATATGATAATATGCATATTATTGTTAAATGTATCCATGCTTATTACTCCATTCATATTGGTTGCATCTCGTCAGTTTGTGGAATGAATGATGTTACAAATCAACGAGAATGTTTGGAGAATATTATTGTAAAATAAATGTAACCATGCTTATTGCATCATATTGGTTGCATCTCGTCAGTTTGTGGAAAGTTTTCAGAATGATGTTACAAATCAAATAGAATGTTTGGGGGAATCTTCTAGATTTTTAGGGATATCTTTCTAGAGTAGTATCCAGCGGGAGTAGCATTAGCTTTTGACTTTTCTCCTCGTGTGGATCCTATTAAAATGTGCAGCCAAACCAAAATCCAATGGTGTCATCCAATTCTTTTCATAACATCGTCAAAACAAGATCTCACTTGAATGTATTTGGAAACATTTTAAAGAAAAATTAAAGGTACGGTAACTACACACTTTGAGCAATGTTAGACGTGCAGTAAAAAATATTCTAGCTTCCCTAGCAAAGTACTCTAGTTTTATAAGAAGAATATTATATCTTTATAGAAAAATATTCAGGGCTTAGAATACAAAATTCTATCTTCATAAGAAGAACATTCACCTTCATGAATGTTGTTCTATATTTATAAAAAAAATATTCTAACATGAAGAATGAAGTATTCTAGTTGTGTAGGTAGAATATTTTTTACTCAATACATTTTCATTCATGAGCTCATAGAATACGAACAATGCAGTAAAAATAAAATAGGAACAAGAAATAAACTAAAATAAAGTAAAATGGGATAAAATAAAAATATAGAAAAAAAAAGATGGAATGGAAGAAATCAAATAGAAAAGAAATGGAAAATGGAAGTAACCCTGCTCTCCATTCACGTGGGTGTCCAGCCCGTCATCTGCTGCCGCACGAGCACGTCCGTGGGCTGTACTACACCAAAGACTAAGGCCCAACAAAGACAAATCATGCGGAAGGGACTGCGTAGTCGTCGGCCGCTTCGTTTTGTATTGTGGGCTTCTACAACTCAGCCCATATACCAGCAAAAAGGAAAAAGAAGAGGGGCTCATCGTCTTCATTTGTAACGTAAAGTTTGTGGATTTTCTACTTGTCCCTCCCTGTGCAAAATCACAATCCGCACTGGTAACATTAAGCAGATGTCACAGGCTAGAAAGCTTGCACAGGAATTAGTAAGCATACACTGATGTCTAATTAGTCGTCCAGAGAAACAAATAAAGAAATGTGCTTGATCCATTTCACAGATCTACCAAATATATGTACTGAGATCAGTAAATGGGCAAGCCCGCTTACATTCCTAGCAAGGATATTTATTTCCTTGGCCTCTTTAGATACATGGTTTAGCACAAGGACAATTCTAATATTTACACGTTTTCGACGTGGATATACATACACACATTTTTTGCACTTTTTGTGTGCATTTTCTTAAAGTGTATGTTTGAAACTTGACTCTCTTTTGGTTACGTGTATAACTGTATAAGTTATGGAGAGACCGCAATAAAAATCCCCTTTTTTTTTCTTAAAATAAGCTCTTACGTCTAAACTCACATTCTTTTAATTCGATGTAGTACCAATTATCCCCAACCGAACACTTGACGGTTGTGTGGGGGAGTCATGGGACTTGGGTATGTCCGAATATCTAGTTGGCATAGTAGCTACTCGTTTCTTAATCAGTTAGGTTTCTCGGTGAAATCTGTCCAACAATCTCCTCGCATTTTCGCGCCTTTATTCCGCAAAGGAAAAGATAGAGAGATCTTGACCAAGAAAATAATCTCATATTTGTATCCAAGAAAGTAGTGGTTAAAGGGTGGAGACGGTGTCCATGTCCACAGTCCACACCACCACCACCACATATCTGTGACTGTGATTGGGGGGCGCATGCAGTAGATTCTGGCACCACACAGCACCAGGTACACGGTGGCTGAAATTATTACAGACTGATGATGCTTATTGCAAGGTCGGCGTTTCCTTAAAGCAGGATTGTTTGCGATGTCAAAAGGCAAGGCTGATCCCAATGGTGCTCATCATCCCATTCCTCAAAATACTATTTTAACTATTCTTTTTTTTGTTTACAGTACAGCATTTATGTCAAACAGTACCAAACAGTGTTTTGGGACACCCTTTTAGGACACCCCATTGGAGAGAGCCTAATATACTAACATCCACTACAACCCAGTTAGTAGGTAGGTCCCGTATGACTTGCGCGCTGAGCTGCGCGGCAGCCACTACTCTAGTATAGGTCTAGGGTCGTCGTGGAATGGGAAGCTTTTTCATTTATGCGCGTCCACATGTTGGCTGCTGCCTCCATCGTCATCACCTCATGTCCACCTACTAGCTTTGCTTGCGATCGATGGAATAATCGCCGGTGACGGTGAAGATGATGGATGGCCGGCCCCGGCCGGGCGGCTTGGATGGATCGTGATCATGACGAGGAGTTGGATGTGATGATTTGACGATACGCGCGATAGGAGGATAGGCCCGGCCCGGAGATATGGATGGATCCCCTTGTGCCTTTGCTGGGCCGGCACCATTCTTCTTCTTCGGCATCGTCGTCTCTCTGATGTTCCATCTCCTTCATTCTCCCTGTGTACGCTGACCACTCAACAGATCGAGCGTGCTGTGTGGAAGTGGAAGAGGAAGAATAATTCGAACCTGAGGCCATGCGTGCATGGATGACGTTCTCTCCAAATAAAAGAGGAGCACCACCAGCAGTAGCTCTTGTTCTTTACGCAACATATGTAGTATAGCCACATGATGACAAGCAAAAGCACGCTTTTTATTTGACGGTGACGCGGCACTAATGACTACACACACATCACACTCATCAGCATCATATCTCTAGCTAGCTCATCCGTCCAGTCCGTGTGTGCACGCATGGGGCGGGGCGGGGCAAATTAATAAAAAATATGCAATGCTTTGCCCTCAAGAGATACACATACGACATCGATCAGGATGTACCGGATCAGATCATATCAGCTCCATCGTTTGACTTGGTGCCCAATATGCAGTAGTGTATGTCTGTATATGATATGGTCGGCCACTGCACGCATGGCATGGGCGGCGCATGGCTGTCGATCGTCCCTCTCGGATCGATGGGTCTTCCGTTGGCGTACGTTCGATTATCCCCCGTGACAGTCTGGCTCAGCTCATTCTTCAAGGCTCCGTGGCTGCCTCCGTGCTGCGGCAACAAGCTAAGCAGAGGCCACTGGATAATGGGCCGTGGGCGCACGCGATCGTCATCTTCTCCGATGATCCGTTCGTTCCGTTCGTGCGTATGATCGGCGACTCCATCGGCCATGTCGTTGGTGGGTGCGTGCAGCGTAGGTTCTCGACACCAGCAAATTAGCAAAAGGGGCGCCGGCCGGCAGGCCGGCCGGTGTGTGGTGTGCGCGCCCATGAAGACAGGCGAATATTTGTTCTAGAAGGACTAGCTTGACTCTGCTGACAGAGCGCTAGCTATCAGTAGCTAGCTCTAACAATGACCAACCCTAGGTAGCGCCCTCCTCAAATAATGCGCTAGTGGACACTAACTAGTATCATGTGTGTGGTCCGTGCTCAACGCCCACGCTCACGCACAGTCATATCTCACTCATGTACTGCATGCGTCGTACGTGTTGACAAAATATACAATATCCGAATTAATTTCGAATTAATTTCTAAAAATAAATTATGCAAAGCATAGCACAAACTAACATGTACTCATCTAACATGTTAGATAGAAAAACCACAACAAAGATCTCACAGATCATAATTAATAGACAGATTGGATAGATCTGTTTATACCTGTCGGCAGCTAGAACCGATTCCGTACCGGGGACGATGTTGACGATGACCGTGTCGTGGATGTCGCGGGTACTGTACGCAGTACGATGTAGAAACCCGTGAAGAAGTTGGCGGTGATAGCCTTCGGCAGCGGAAGAAAACGGCCGACCCGTGGTGAAAACAGCGAGCAGTCGCGCAGAGCGTTTCCCAAAAACCTTATTCGCCTTCTCCCGGTGCAGAAGTTCGAGAGACGAAGGGTTTCGGAGACCTGCTCTCCCGGTCGCAGATGCACGTCAGCGCCGGGATGGAGAGAACTACGATGGCAGCGCAGTAGCAAGCGTTGGCAAAACCCTAGGTTTTCTGGTGTGTCTTTTGGTGGTGCCGGTAGGCTGCTTATCTCGTGTCGCGATCACGATCTCGATCGGATGCGGATTCCTTAACTTTGACGGCCAAGTCAAATCAGATAAGGAAACAAAAAACTTGTAAACCAAGTCACCAAAAAATTAAAACAGCAAAAGAAAGCCGCGCACCCGTAAGGTCAGGATCCGGATTTCGGTGGACCATTCACGCAGGTGCCGTGTGCCCACGCCCATTGCCCCGGCCCGTGCCCGGCGAGGCGAGGCGAGCGCGCCTGTGGTCTTCCTTTCTCCCTCCACACCATGACTTATGGGAGAGGAAGAGTCTCCATATTTAAGTAGGTGAAACTCTCCTTCCACTAGCAAGGTGGGACTAAAGGTTCCACACTCCCTTTGCACACATACATGGGCCTTTGAGATTTTCTAGGATTAAATATATGGGCTTGGCCCATATATTCAACAATCCCTCACCAGATCTCAAATGCCCATTTTGAGATTTGCCAATACTAACTACTGTTTATATACCAGTGTTTCAGCAGAGACTATGAAGTTGAACTTCTGCCTAATACTTCAAGTTACACTCATTCACAACTTGAACAATGGACTATGCCTTGAATTGTAAATTTTGTGCAAACAAGTTTCACTTAAAGTCATAACTAGTACGTGACTGTCAGTAGTCTCCTCCGCGGGTGGAGCATATGCGTCGTACTCTTTGGTCTCTTCATGAGCTTACTAGAGATCACCCAAATCTCATAGACTGCGACGTTTTACGGTCGAGCTCATATAGGTGTGTTCTTTCAAGAATGCTCTGTAGGACAGCATCTTCGCTTAGTTAAAAGCCAACAGAAACACATTAAGACATAAAGTCATCCTACCATACAGTTTTTGAGAGTGTTGCATCTTCACATAGAGAGGGTTAATAGTCACTCTCCTCAGTTCACCAATAGCTTGTTATTACCCAGATTCTAATTCACGGGATCTCCGATCACAAAGACTGGTTCTTCTCAGTTTGAATATAAGTCACACTTATCACTTCGGAGTGTCTCATTTTCCTGACAGATTTAACTCGTCTTCTAACGTGTCTTGAGGACTTCGCATTTTCTTTATCACTGTTCACTTTGGTAATCGCAGTCTGATTGTCACAATTCATAAGAATAGCCGGTATTGGTTTCTCAACAATTGGCAAGTCCATCAAGAGCTCACGTAGCCAATCTGCTTCTACAGACGTTGTATCTAAAGCAGCCAGCTCAGCCTCTATGGTTGACCTTGTCAAAATAGTCTGTTTGCAAGACCTCCGTGACACGGCACCACCACCAAGCATAAACACATATCCACTTATGGCATATAGCTCATCATCAGATATCCAGTTCGCATCACTATATCCTTCAAGCACAGCAGGGTGCCCTGAATAGTGAATACCATAACTCATCGTTCCCTTCAAATAGCACATAACCCTTTCAAGTGCATGCCAATGATCTGTACCCGGGTTGGACATGAACCTACTCAATTTGCTCACAGTAAATGATATGTCGGGTCTGGTAGCGCTAGCAAGGTACATAAGCGAACCAATAATCTGATAATATTTTAATTGGCTTACACCAATTCTCTTATTCTTTTTCAATGTCACACTGGGATCATAAGGAGTGGGAGAAGGCTCGCTGTCTATATAGCCGAACCAGCTCAAGACCTTCTCTACATAGTGGGTTTGAGAAAGAGTAATCCCACTCTCATCCTTAATAAGCTTGATATTTAGAATCACGTCTGCTTCTCCCAGATCTTTCATATCAAACTTTGTTGATAAAAAAGGCTTGACCTCATTGATCACATCAATGTCTGTGCCAAAAATCAATATGTCATCAACATATAGGCACAATATAACCCATTTGCCCCCACCATAGCGATAGTACACACAACTATCTGCTTCATTAACGACAAAACCCGCTGATGTTAAGGCGGTGTCGAACTTCTCATGCCATTGCTTAGGCGCTTGTTTCAGGCCGTACAAAGATTTCAATAACTTACATACTTTGCTCTCTTGACCCTTTATTACAAACCCATCAGACTGTTCCATATAAATCTCCCCTTCCAACTCTCCATTAAGGAAAGCTGTCTTTACATCCATTTGATGAATGATAAGACCATATGAAACAGCGAGGAAAAACAGTACACGAATAGTAGTCATTCTAGCAACATGTGAGTAAGTATCAAAGAAGTCTTCGCCCTTTTTCTGGGTATAACCCTTGGCCACAAGCCTCGCCTTGTACTTCTCAATAGTACCATCAGGCCTAAGCTTTTTCTTGAACACCCACTTACAGCCTACTGGTTTACAACCATAAGGCCGTTCGGTCAACTCCCAAGTTCCATTAGAGAGAATAGAATCCAGCTCACTCTGAACAGCTTCTTTCCAATTATCTGCATCTGGAGATGCATACGCCTCACTAAGACATAGGAGTATCATCCACGAGGTATACAATGAAATCATTGCCAAAGGATTTTTCAACCCTGTCTCTTGCTCTTTCTCGGAGCTTCATTGTTATCCTTCTCTAGACTTATTTCACGTGGTGGTTCAAAAACTTCAGTTGGTGCATTAAGTTCAGGAGTTATCTCAGAAGAAAATCTAGAAGTACTGTGCATATCTTTCATAGGAAATATATTCGCAAAAAATGTCGCATCACGAGACTCCATAATAGTATCAACATACATATCAGGCACATCAGATTTTACTACTAAGAATCTATAAGCAATGCTCATCACTGATGACCATATCGCAGAAAGATACAATCCACCGTCTTAAATCCTAGCTTGCGCTTTTTGTTAATAGGCACATTAACTTTTGCCAAGCATCCCCAAGTACGAAGGTAAAAAAATGATGGTTTCCTCCCAATCCACTCCTCGTAAGGAGTTTTGTCTTTATTTCTATTAAGAACTCTATTTAGGACATGACAAGAAGTCAATAAAGCCTCCCCATCATGCCTTAGATAAACCAGCAGTGTCTAACATGGAATTCACCAAGTCAGTCAATGTACGGTTTTTTCTCTCGGCAACCCCGTTAGATTCGGGAGAATAGGGAGGCGTCCTCTCATGAATAATACCATGTTCCGCACAGAAATCATCAAAGACTTTAGGAAAATACTCGCCACCACGATCAAACCTAAGACATTTAATCTTTCTTTCTAGTTGATTTTCAACTTCAGCTTTATAGATTTTAAAGTAGTCTAACGTTTCGTCCTTAGATTTCAACAAATAAACATAGCAAAATCTAGTCGCATCATCGTCATGAAGTACCTCTTTTCACCTTTTGTCAACACACCATTCATTTCGCATAGATCAGAATGTATGAGTTCTAGAGGTGCCAAGTTCCTTGGCTCAGCAGCCTTGTGAGGCTTCTGAGGTTGCTTAGATTGCACATAACTATGGCACTTAGAACCTTTATCAAAAGTGAAACTCGGAATTAAACTCATGCTGGAAAGCTGTTTCATAAGACCAAAATTAACGTGACATAAACGACCATGCCAAAGACTCGCATCATCATTAACACCACCGCAACTATGGTTCACACACTTATTACTAAAATCTGAAAGAGATAAGCGGAACAAGCCTCTGCTAACATAGCCTTTACCAATAAATAAACCATGTCTCGACACAACTGCTTTATTGGACTCTAACACTACCTTAAACCCATCTCTCAATAGAAGGGAGCCAGTAACGAGATTCATGTTCATGGAGGGGACATGTTGCACGTTCTTCAGCTGCACGATCTTTCCCGAAGTAAACTTCAGATCCACCGTACCAGTGCCAAGAACAGAAGCAGCAGACCCGTTCCCCATCAAGACGGAGCAATCTCTTGTAACCTGGTAAGAAGAGAACATAGTGATGTCAGAACACACATGAACATTAGCACCCGTATCAATCCACCAATCGAAAGATTGAATAACTGAAAGAACAGTAGGTAAATTACCATACCCTGCATCTCCAGTTTTGCTAGCAGTCACAGTGTTGACAGTCTTGGACGATTGTCCATTGCCACCTCTTTTCCCTCGAGGGTCTGCACGCTCTGGACAATCCTTGGAAAAGTGCCCAAGTTCACCACACGTGAAGCAGGGCAACTCAGCCTTGTTCTTCTTCTTCTTGAAGTTGGTAGTCTTGTTAGACTTGAACTTCCCTTTCCCCTTGCCTTGGTTCCTCTGATTCTGAACCGTATTGGCAACTGAGTGAACCCTCACCTCCTTTAGTGTCCTTAGCCCGAGCCTTCTCTTCCACATCAAGGGACGCTATCAGTTCTTCAACTGATATCTTAGTCCTCTTATGCTTCAGAGCTGTGGTGAAATTCCTCCATGAGGAAAGAAGTTTTGCAATAATGCAACTAGCCACAAACGGATCGGGAAGAGAACACTTAAGTATTTCGAGTTCCTTAGCAATGCACTGTATGTCATGAGCTTGCTGGACAATTGATTTGTCATTGACCATCTTAAAGTCATGAAAGCTCTCCATGATATATAGATCACTGTCAGCGTCCGATGCACCAAACTTAGCTTCCAGTGCATCCCACAACTCTTTCCCGTCTTTTATGTGCATATACACATCAACCAGACGATCGGTAAGAGCACTCAGTATGGCTCCCCTGAAGAGAGTATTCGCCTCGATAAACCTCTGCAGATCTGCATCTGAGAGATCACCCTCTGGTTTGCCTTTACTCACCCAGAACACATGCATAGCCTCAAGCCAGAGAGTGCACTTGATTTGCCATCTCTTGAAGTGCACACCAGAGAACTTCTTCGGTTTCAGTGCATCAGCTAACACAACCATTGATAATTCAGAAAATTATCTACAATAAGGTTTTTGGATTGTTGAGAAAATAGACAATATTCGAATTAATTTCTGAAAGTAAATTATGCAAAACCATAAACTAGCATGGACTCATCTAACATACTAGATAAAAAAACCACAACAAAGATCTCACAGATCATAATTAATAGATAGATTGGATAAATCTGTTTATACCTGTCGGCAGCTAGAGCCGATTCCGTACTGGGGACGATGTTGACGATGACCGTGTCGTGGATGTCGCGGGTACTGTACGCAGCACGATGTAGAAACCCGTGAATAAGTTGGCGGTGATAGCCTCCGGCAGCGGAAGAAGACGGCCGACCCATGGTGAAGACAACGAGCAGTAGGTTTTCTGGTGTGTCTTTTGGTAGTGCCGGTAGGCTGCTTGTATAGGACCCGACGACCCAATCTCGTGTCGCGATCACGATCTCGATCGGATGCGGATTCCTTAACTTGATGGCCAAGTCAAATCAGATAAGGAAACCAAAAACTTGCAAGCCAAGTCACCAAAAAATTAAAACAACAAAAGGAAGCCGTGCACCCGCAAGGTCCAGATCCGGATTTCGGCGGACCATTCACTCAGGCAGCGGAAGAAGACGGCCGACCCGTGGTGAAGACAGCGAGCAGTAGGTTTTCTGGTGTGTCTTTTGGTGGTGCCGGTAGGCTGTTTGTATAGAACCCGACGACCCAATCTCGTGTCGCGATCACGATCTCGATCCTTAATTTGATGGCCAAGTCAAATCAGATAAGGAAACCAAAAACTTGCAAGCCAAGTTACCAAAAAATTAAAACAGCAAAAGAGAACTACGCACCCGCAAGGTCAGGATCCGGATTTCGGCGGACCATTCACGCAGGTGCCGCGTGCCGCGTGCCCGCGCCCATTGCCCGTGCCCGAGCCCGGCGAGGCGAGGCGAGGCGAGCGTGTGTGGTCTTCCTGACTTAGTGGGAGGGGAAGAGTCTCCATATTTAACTGGGTGAAACTCCCTTTTCACTAGCAAGGTGGGACTAAATGTTTCACACTCTCCTTGCACACACACATAGGCTTTTGAGATTTTCTAGGATTAAATAGATGAACTTAGCCCATATATTCAACAATAGGGCACCACCATGCATGCACAGGAGTGAAGAAATATGTATAGGTACGTATAGAGAGGCCATGATGTCAAGATGGAGTCCACTCCACTCATAGTCATAGGCATTATATTTCTCACCGCCCGCATATTCAAATCAAGATCCGAATTCCGTCACGGAGATCGACTACAGGCTCTGCTACCTTTTTTTTGGTGCAAAATTTAGGTACGCACAGTAGACGTCCACGGGTGAAACCTATACATCATACTGTTACCAGTACTCTCGCAGCGCAGCAGATATACAATACAAGTACAACAACACACAGTCACACACCTGTTGTCAGTTGTCACACGGCCGGTCTCAGGGGGAGAAGCTATAGGCAGCAGCTTATTACGTAGTACTCCTGTAGTACGTAAGTACTACTACTTTATTATTTTGATCATGATGCTTGTGATATACTATTGGAGTTTAATTGCTTGGCTGCGCATGTACGATGTACCAGACGCAACGAGTCGAGGCCGCGACGTTGCGCACCGGCACCGCACACTTCAGTCACAGAACAGCTAGGCTGGCTGATGACCCCTGTAGTAGTGCGAGCTGACATGCGCCCACTGCATCAGCACTTTACTCGATCAGTCAGCAGAGGAAAGGAAATTATGCAAGGAGAGAGAAGACACTTGTGTGAGTGTGAGCCACGTGGTCGTCCCATTGCATTGACACCACATGGTTCAGGTTTAATTTCGTCGATCTCTGCTGCGTTTGCTGCAGGCAAGATTTTACAGAGATCTCCCTGCATCTTTCCGTGGGACCGCAGATATATGCATGCTCTGGCCCTGTCACGCGGCCCGACTGATATATTACCTGTGCAGTTGCCAAACTCGTTCTCGGAGCTCGATCTGTACTGATTTGCACGCGGTGAGTGGAAAATACAGTGACCGACAGATATTGGTGCTGTTTGGTTCGGCACACAGACCGGTAACGGCAATGGAATGGGTTCACGGTGCCATCCGTTCGGATGCAAGGGAAAACGAATTTTGTTTGGTTCGCTCTGGGGTAACGTTTCCTGGGAACGTAAAGGGAGAGAGAGAGATATGATTAGGGTTTGTAAAAGAGAGAAAGGGTTGGGAGAGATGAGAGGAGAGGGTGCTCCTCACCGGCGATGTGGAAGAAGGAGCGTATCAACTGATCTTGCGGCGGTGTCGACGACCTTCAAAACATGGTTTCAGAAAAAATTTGAGGTGGAGAGGGAGAGAAAGAGAGTGCTGCGCAAACCGGAATCGAGGGAGCAGGCGGCGGCGGCGACGAAGGTTGCGGCGGCACCTTCGCTTCTCTTCGATGCGTCGCGAGAGACCGAGGGGAGGGGCGATGGGGTCACGGGATCTGATAGCACCGCCAGGCGAGGGGTAACGAGCTTCTATGGGCCTGGATCCATTCACGCTGCGACCGGTTGCGGGCTGATCCAACCAAACGCTAAGCAACGGCATTGGATTGCGTTGTAAATCGTTACGGGACAAAAACACCAAACCAAACAGCTATAGTTGGAACAAGATACACCGAAATAGTAGTGCTAGGTAAAGACGAAAGCTGCCATGTTGGATGATTTTGCTAATGCAGCACCGTACGAACAAACAGTTGTATGTCCCCTGGGACAATCGGCTCTTCTTCTTCTTCTTCTTTTCATCCAGCTTGAATTGCCTAATAATATATCAAGATATTTGCATTTGTGATCAAAGAAGTATTAAAACAAATGCATACCCCCTCGGTCTCACAAAACGAGCACTTCTAATTTTGCTATCACTAATTGGGGTGTCCATGTTAACCATTACCAAACGCACTAGGGGGAAGATTAAATTCTACAAATTCTCAATTTATAGACTTAAAATCATAATGATCCTTTGTATTTTCTAAAGAATTATTCACTGCAGACAACATAAAGTAACTCCTTGAATCTAGGTCCTGATGTACTAGTATTATTTGAAGTCCTGATGTACTGGTATTATTTGAAGTAGTTTGACTTAAGGAAACATTGTATTGTACAGACTTGGAGGAAATATAATAAGGTGAGGCCACCCAAGCTTTAAAGGGTTGCCACGTTAAATGTTAGATTTACGGTGCGTTGGAGAGGAGGGAGGAGAGGAGGAAGAGAAGTGTGGCCAATTATTATATGGGTAGACTGTTAGGTTGATTGTATATAGTGTGGTAATGCGATACAACCCGAAGTTGGTTCTTATTAACCATGCTCTTATATAGAAGCAATTTAATTACAAATCTTGTTTGTCTTATGTGTATGGATCGGTCGGTCGGCCGGCGGCCGGGTCACTCTTGCAACGCCTGCATCTCGAGCCAATCATGCTCTATCTAACCTTCCATTTCGTCCACCTCGATCCATGTGACAAATAATGTCCAGCTGCCAGTTCAATTGTTTCTGTCCTTGTAGCATTGTTAACTAGTAACATAGAATTAGTAGTGAATTACAAGTACAATGCAGATAAGAAATTCGAGGGGAATCCTGTTGTTGCTTTGGCCAGTGGAACGCCTGTGTTGCGCTTGGATGGAATCGCGCCGGCCATTTTTACAAATCCAACGGCATCTGTTCCAAGGAACAACACCCCAGATTATTCCCAAGCTGTCGTCGTCCGTCGTCCCGGCTGGAGACGGATGGAATGTGGCTGTGGTTTGCCAGACAATGCTGCTGCGTGATCAATCATATATTCCTGCGGCCCGCGCAATAATTCCTTCTCTAGCTGCCCGGAGATTGCTTATTGGTGCCGGAAAAGAAATGGACTGGCTGGGAGTTTAGACTCACTCAAATAATCCCTCTTGCCCTAGATTTACGTAGCCGTTAATTAATTATAATTAATAAAAAGAGATAGAGAAGAGAAACTGTCACGGTCGCGGGGCCAGCCGTGCTTCGTGGTGCGGGAAAATGTCAACAACAGTGGCTCTGCCCCCACGTCTCCGGCGAGCGAGCGAGCCGGAGCGGAGCGGAGCCCATCGCACTCGGCGGCCTCGCCTCGGGGCCGCCGGCGTCAAGCGCGCCACGGAACAGCAAGGATGCCGTCTCGGTAGCAGCGGAACGAGGAACACGACGCCTCCGTCAAACGACGCGGCAAAAACAACGCGGCGCACACGGCCGCGCGCGCGCCTGGCAACTTGCACCGGCGGCATGCCTGCAGGCTGTGCACGCCACGCGCATTGCCACCACTCGGTGCATTGCCACCACAAATCACAAGGTAAGTAGCTTTTGCATAAAATAACCTGTTTTTTTTAAAAAAAATTGCGCACCCAAATTCGTAATGTGTTTTTCTTATCTTAAATTAGAAAAGGAAAGGTAGAAGAGTGTGTCGAAATACACGGCGTAACCAAAAAGGGAAGAGGTCGCTGTCAAAAGCTTTGTGACTTCGAATTATTTACTACTACTACTACTTTAGAGACGGGTATCTGTGCTCAACGTATGGAAAATAGGGACTACTACATATACTGTGTAGGACACCGAATAGTTGGGGTTTCGTATGTACTCCCTCCATTTGTTTTTGTGAAGAATTTTCTTGTCTGAACGTCAAACATTCCCGTCATTAAAATGGTATTCTCTGTATGTATGAAGGATCTTATTTTCAGCACTTCTCAATCTCATACGGGCCAAGTTTGTTTGGTTTTGAATGATTTCTTGCGTACCAAAGGTCACTGGATTAAAATGCATAAGGCGAGGGAAAAACGCAATGCTGGAGACACAGCCTCGTAGGGCGCCGGAAATAAACAAGGCATGGGCCCATGGCCCCACCGCGAAATCTTACGACAAAAAGAAAGATAGAAGGGAAAAAACAAGAACCGAAACGGAGACGACGACGACGACGAACACTACGAGGCTGGGTCACCGGTTGGTGAAAAAAAGCGCATCCGTACTATTTCAAATATTTTTATTTTATTTTATTTACGATGTATAAATAGTATTTTGCACTTCTATATTTTTTTGTTTGTTGACCCGGTCTGACAGACTGCAACGCCCTCTCTCATCCTCCTCGCCTAACGTTCACCTCCCTATTTATTTCGGGAGCTCTGCTCTGCTCTGCTTCTCTCTCCGCCCGTGCATCCGCCGCGCCTCCCTCCGCGCCTCCCTCAAATCCACCCCCCCACCTCGCACTCTGACCGACCTCACCGCCGTCCCTCCTCCTCGCTCCTCTCTGCCCGTTTCGGTTCCGAAACCACCTCCTACTCCCCTCTTCTCTGCTTCTCGCCGCCGAGACTTATCCCTTGAGGCACTCGGGGGCTCCGGCCTCCGGCTGATCTCTGCGAGGTTCCCGGCGGTTCTCGCGACCTGCCGCTCATGGTGGCGAGGATGATGCGGTGGCCGCGGCCGCCGGCGGCGCGCAAGTTCCAAGTGCGCCTGGTGGTGCGGCGGGCGGAGGGGCTTCCACCGCCCGCGGCGGCGGAGACGCCGAGGGCCGTCGCGGCGGAGGTCAGGTGGAAGGGCCCCAGGGCGTCGGCGCTCGGCTCGCTGCGCCGCGCCGCGGTCAGGCGCAGCCGCACGCGGGAGGTGGCGGCGGTGGCGGCCTGGGACGAGGAGTTCGAGAGCGTCGTCACCCTCGCGGCCGCGTCGCAGCGGGAGGGCGCTGCGTTCCAGCCATGGGAGCTCGCCTTCTGCGTCTTCAGCGTGAGCGCCTCATCCTCCGTTCAGTTGGATTCTCGCCTAGTAAAAATGCAGCGAACTAGTATATAGTATTGCAGTAGATGGTTTCGATGCGGGTTTATTTGCATCATTTCTCGCTTGTTTGGATTTGTCCAGAAGAGAGTGTTATGGTGTGTTTTTGTTCCTCTTTGCCCCTTTTCCAGCGGACACTGATGTTTGTTAGTTCAATTAATTTTCCCAATCTTCAGTTGATTTATCCACTCTGTCAAGTGATTAATGCTTTCCAATTGATTAGGATTTCCCGTGTGTGACTGTGATGTGGTTTACTTCCTTTGTAGACCAAGAGAAATAACCCACTTGCATTTCACTTCAAACGAATAAAACACACGAGTAGTTTCTGATGTTACTTGTTCCATCGTAGGACAGAAGCCTACCGTCCCTTGCCAATTTCATGTTTTTTCTTTCGAGTTGATTTCATTTTCGCAACAAAGTCTGATATTCCTTATCGTTTTCTCCTCTGCACAGGATATCAACAAAGGCCCAAAGAATAAACCATCAGTTCTGGGAACCGCTTCTCTCGACCTAGCAGATTATGCGCCAGCAGCTGGGGAGGTGATTGAGATAATTCTTCCATTGTCTGTACCTGGTGGTGTACCTGAACCAGCCCCATCCCTTCATGTGAGTTTGTGATGTGAACAAGAAATTCTAGTTTACTTCCTTCGTATCACTATACATTGTGTGAACTTTGATCTTATTTTTGCGCAGCTCACTCTGAGTATGCTGGAACTAAGAGCTTTTCAAGGAGCATCTGATGCATCACAACAATCTGCTGCAACCTTGCCACTGTCCCCATCATCTGGTGATTCTCTTCCTGGAGGAAAAGATGAGGTTTCGGTTATTAAAGCAGGGCTGAGGAAGGTAAAAATTCTCACAGATCTGGTGTCGACACGAAGGCCTAAGAAGACTTGCCAAAATGATGAAGGCGGTGAAGATAAGTTCTGTGTTAACAGTGATGGTGCTGAATATCCATGTGATGTTGAGTCTCTTGATGACGATCTGGATGACAGAGTACAGGAAGATGATATTGGGGAGTCAGCTATCAGAAAGTCTTTCAGTTATGGCTCTCTGCAGTCTGTCAAGTATGTTGGTGGCCTAGTTTACGCCCATGCAAAGATTGATGGGGAGCACGAGGACTGGATATATTATAGTCACCGAAAATCCGATGTGGGTTATCATGTAGAGAAATTGTTGCCATCGACCACAGAGACTGTGTTGACAACTGCTAAACGCAGTATACTTCCTTGGAGAAAGAGAAAATTGAGTTTACGATCACTGAAGGCTAAAGGTGAACCTCTGTTGAAAAAGGCATATGGGGAAGAGGGAGGTGATGATATCGATTATGATCGACGCCTGCTAACATCTTCTGATGAATCTGTTTCAGAGGTAATTCTCTCCTCTTTTTTTTTAAAAAAAAAAATCAAGTTAGAAGCACCTTTCACGGATTCACTCCAGCTTGATTGTTAGATTGTAGAGTTGTTCCTGACCGTTCATGATATTTATATGAAGAAAAATGCATCTTTTGATAACAGGGATCAAGAGGTGAATATGGATCAGTAAATGGTGTGCTGTCAGAATTTGGTGATGACAATTTTGTTGTGGGAAATTGGGAGTTGAAGGAGATAATTAGCCGCGATGGCCATATGAAGCTTTCAGCCCAGATGTTCTTTGCATCCATAGACCAGAGAAGTGAGCGAGCAGCCGGGGAGAGTGCATGTACAGCACTTGTGGCTGTTATTGCAGACTGGTTCCAAGCGAATCAGAATATGATGCCTATTCAGTCACAGTTTGACAGCCTTATCCGTGAAGGATCACTAGAGTGGAGAAACCTTTGTGAGAATGAAACTTATAGAGAGCGTTTTCCTGACAAACATTTTGATCTCGAAACTGTCCTTCATGCCAAAATTCGCCCACTGACAGTCTCCCCCAGCAAATCTTTTATTGGATTCTTCCAGCCGGAAAGTGATGACGACATGAGCCGTTTTGACTTTCTTAATGGTGCCATGTCATTTGACAATATCTGGGATGAGATTACCCAGGCGGCAGAGTTCTCATCAAGAGAGAACCCTGACCTATACATAGTTAGTTGGAATGACCACTTTTTTCTCCTCAAGGTTGAGCATGATGCATATTACATTATTGATACCCTTGGAGAAAGGCTCCATGAAGGATGCAGCAAGGCATACATTCTGAAGTTTGACAACGATACTACGATTCACAAGATGGTACAAGCTGAGAAGAATTCTTCTAGCCCTGCCTCAAGTGGACCATTGAAGGATTCTTCATATTCAGAGAGGTCAACTGACCAGGACAGTGAGAAAGATATTGAAGATAATGTACTTGTGTCGAGGGGCAAAGAATCATGCAAAGAATACATCAAGAGTTTCTTGGCTGCCATACCAATCCGCGAACTGCAGGTGGACATCAAGAAAGGGCTGATAGCATCAACCACATTGCACCAGCGCCTCCAAATTGAGTTCCACTACACCGAATTGTCACCAAAAGAGATCACATCACCCCCTCGGCTTCTTAGCATCGGTGCCCCTTTTGAGTTCTCATGGCCTGAGTCAGCACCAACAATGGAAGTTGCACTAACACCTGCCATCTCTGTTGTATAGTTTGTCACCATGATGGCTGAGACACAGCAGTGATCTGCCGAGATGTTCAACATCAAGTCCTTGGGCCGCTGCATGAAGGGGGCCTTGATGAAGATTTTGTTTCCATCCCCGTTTGTACTAATATGTTTACTGTGTACTGACTACAATAGGTCTTACTCCCAGGCATAGGAGCATTCTACCTGCTTTTTGTATAGAGGTGTATGCCCCTCCCACATCTGCTGGTTGTAATCTTTTGGAACCTTGTTAACTAATCAATGAGGAGTTTCCCTGTGTTATAATGAAAGCTATTGGTGTATAATGACAATATATCAAGCTGGAGTTCTGAATCTGCTAGTTTTGTGTCCATGAATATATAAGCGAACTAGGCTTGTTTGGTTCATGGCCATGATTTTGGCCATAAATCAAGCACACCCAGCCTCATGCTGTCTGAAATAACAAAATCTGTTGCGACCAATTTACGACTCTTATGTTGTTAACTGAAGTTCGCTGATCACACATTTTTGCTAAAATCTGCAAAAGCGGTGGCACATAAGCGCTGTTCAGTCGATGGATCCAATCCGTGATAACTACAATTGCATTTTTCGGAGAATGCACACACGAGCTGCCGATGAAAAGCGCTGTAATCCACTCCCTTTTGGGGGATTGACATGTGAGACCACGAGCTGACTGTGATACATCACGATGGTACTTGTGCACCTACCGTTGATGTTTCTAAAACGCATAGGTGATTCTTTATGTTGCGCAAGCACGAAACTACTGGGCATTGGCACTTCATTTTATTACGGGGAACTAAAAGGCACTAAAAGAACGCTTAATGCTTTGGTACAGCATACAGGTTGTTCATACTTGTTCAGAATACGATCGTTCATCTAGGATGTGGGCATCAATGCACGCATGGCCGTCCAATGAATGCCCATGAATCCATGATGCATGCGTTGTAGGAAATTAGTGATATAACAATGATCTATTACCACCATGTGCGGTTCAGTTCTGCCTTTTCTGGCCAATTAACCTCAGCATGAAATTACCTTTTCTTTAAAAAAGAATCGATGAGCCATAATAGAAGCTCCAAAAATGACAGAAAAAGGCTTGTAAGAATAATGCTGAAATTTCATAGCGCAAAAGGATACCCCACGAGTAGGGATTAGCTTACAAGTTAAGATTGATCATTGTTCCAAGGGCTCTTTGGCCCAGCAATGAACCTGTACAACTGCTGCTTACGAAGCAAGCGTGGTTAGCAAGAGTGAAATCCTTCCGGTTGCGCAGACTGCGACATTTGCAAAGTTCAGGGAAAGATTTCCTTTTTCTTAGGGCCAGTGGAAGATGATTGAATTAAGGACATAAATCAGCCACAAGCTTCACAACTCCCTGCATCGTAGTATCGTTCTGCATTGAATTGGCTTGTCAAAAGCAAATTATGTAACAGAACAGGCATCGAATAAGGTGCAAAGCTACAATAAACAGATAAAACTGCAACGTGCCATGTCTCACCAGATACACAATGTCAAATGCCTTGGAGTAATCCTTCAAAGATTTCTCGATGTTGGCATTCCTGTAAAATCAGATCCACGTTACTTGATACGCAAATCTATGTGCAAACAAAAACTGTGTGGCAGATGATATGAGGTAGCAGCTCAAAAATTATATCATTTACATTTACGAATAATAATGATATTCCTCCTGACCTACGTGCAGTACTACAATATCAATTGAGGTTTCAGCATGATTTTCAGTCAAATATCTGGATTCTTTATATTCATTTGTCTTGAGTGGGTAGATAGATGACATGTGATTTGAAAACAGCTTTGCATTGATTAAAGGAAAACCAGTACAGCAGAAGCATGAACTCTCTGTGATTGCACTACCACGTTCTGGAACCAAAGTAATTCGTTTTTTTATCTATCTTTATCAAAACCTGGATACAATACATCTAGGAATGCAGAGTAATGAAAATTCAGTCAACAAAATAAGCAACCAAGATGATAGTAAGAATCAAGTAAGGGCTTTTCATGCCAGAAATGATGCTTAGGGTACTAAGGGTAGACAGAAATCAATGTGCCGCTTAGTAATATATAATTGGAATAACTAATCAATTTCAGATTTGTTAAGAATTGTGCCCGCAATTTCAATTAAATGTACTTTACATCAAGAAAACAATAATCAGTTTAATTGGCTTGAACAGAATTAAAAATGGTAGTCTTAACATGGTGCTGCTTGGAATGAAAGGAATGGAAACGTTACTAACAGGAATCCAACAGCAATCCTGTTTTCATAGTTTAAACCATCAGACATGCCCAAGTCCCCAATGTGATCGCCAAGTAGCAGCACATTGGTCCTTCTCTTCACCAATGAATAGTCATCAATAGACCCATTTGGATCCCCCAGATTATTGTGCACTGGAGCTGCCATGTCCAATGCATGCTCATTTTTGTTTAGGACGTGAATTGTTTTCCCTGCATTAGGCTTTTGTTAGTTTCTATCAGAAGGCATGCGAAAGCAAACATTTTACCCAATGATGTAAACAAGCAATCAATTACTTAGATTCAGTTGCCAAAGATAGTCAAGGAAAAAGGGACCACCCAATTGACACGGACAGGTAAAATGTAAATCCTAAAATCTTGAAAAAGAGGTCAATGTGACTGCAAGTAACAAGAAGGGCAAGAATGTCATTGAATATAGGCAATCTAAGGTGTGTTCGGTTGGGTTTGGTTGCCTGGTCAAGAGGGCTAGCCAGGCCCTAGACGGCTGAGCGTACAGTCGAAGCCTGGTCTCTGCTGTCTGCCCAAATCGAGCGGCCCAGCAGAGCCATGCTCTGCCCAGCTCCCGAGCACCCAAGTCCGATAGTTCCCTCACCTCTTCTGTTCTCACCGCCTGTGACATCTGGCCTCCTTGCACGCCAACGCCATCGGCCATCCATCCTCCACTTCGTTGCCGCCTTTGCGCACTCCTGCCAACGCATCACCACGCCTGCTACCAGTACCAGTCAGCCACAACCATGGCGGAGAGGCTGTCAAGGCAGGTGTTCTCGTTGGTGAGCACAGCACTGCACCAGGTGTGCATATTGCTGAGGTACCATCGCAGCGCTGCACATCTCCTGCACGGCGTCGCAGAGGTGGTTCCACGACGTCCGACAGATTCTCCATGCAACCACGCACGGGGCCCGCCGCCGCCACCGCAGACATGCCCTTGCCGCCGCAGAGGACCCTTACTGTGCATCACAATCGAGATAAGGACCTGAGGTACGTGACAGCAACCATCGTTGTCATGCACCTCCACACCCTTCAGCCCAGCTCACCGTCATGCTGGTGCTAGTTAATCCTCCTCATCACCTAATGCAGGAGCACATGTATTGTGTTGCGTGGCGGATTCATGGCCCCTGGCTTGGGAGGGAGCTCGCCTACATGTCTCAACGCTGTCGGAGCACGGCCTCGAAGATCTTGATTGCACACAGGACATGTTCGATGGAATGAAACAATAGAGCATCATCGTGCAGAATGGTAAGACTCGGTGCCAGATTGTGACCATACACGATGCAAGCCATGTAATCAAATTACTGTCTTTGCAACTCCGGCTAAGCTTGGCCATGTAACCGAGCACCAAACTATAGGCCAGCTGCAAACAGGCCAAGTCTAGCCATGGCTAAATCCTATCCTAGCTAGGAATAAGCCAAGCAACCAAACACACCCCAAGGCAACTGAATGCAACAAGAAAAGGCATTGTTAAAATAAAAACTCCTGCATTCATACATACAATTCATAACTTACAAACAGCACCAGAATAGGATTTCATGAAGATTAAGAAATTCACCTTTAAATGCTACAAGGCGACCTTCTTCGTTAAATACCATCCTGTTGGACACAACTTTGATGTTCTTGAATGATCTGTGTAGTTTCTGCCGGAAGACCTAACAGAATAATGGGATATGCCAGACAGCAATTAAACTCATCTCACCATACGTTGAATCATTCTTTTTCATGACTAACCTCTTCAATTATGTCTGCAAGTCCAGCAGAAAATACCAGCACTGGAATGTCTCTCTCCTGACATTACAGTTGAAAGTCTTAATTAGACATTCACCTAAATTTCAATTAGTTCTATGTCGTGAATACGATATCATCACAGTGAGCTACTTTTGATCTAGCCATAATATTACATTTTTCACATACAGGACACGATGATGAAAAAGAACTATGCATGACATAATTCTAGGAAATGGTATGTTCACTAGACATTTGTCAGCTTATGAAGGATACATGAAAAATATGGTTGTCATGAAGCATATCAGAAATGTGGTGCATTCAATCAAATTAGCAGAATAAGTTTGCACATCCAAATGCATAACGGCCAAGGTATGGGATTCATCTGATGCATAAGTTTATGACAAGAAAACAAGAAGAAAACAGTGGAAAAGGAACAAGAGATGTTTTGTAGTCTTACGTGCCTATGTTATAAATATATATCCTCCTCATCAGATTACCGAGTTGAAACATTGAGGGTCGAGATCCCAACTAGCCTACTTTTTTCATATGCGCGGCAAAACCCAGACACGATAACAAGAAGAATTCTGCAGAAACGCAGGCAACAACCTAGCAAACTCAGTCCATACTAATATGGTTACTAACAGATCTGATAATAAACTCTACAAAAACAAAAAACCAAAACTATAAAAGTATACATCACAAATGGGACCACCACAAATTTGCCGCCTTTAATTCGGCAAACTGGTAATAAATGGAAACAAAATCAAGCTAAAGGAAAAAGAACAGCAAAGAAATCAGAAACGTTTAGTGGCATCCAAAGAAAATTAGAAAGGGAGAAACAGAGAAGGCTGTGCATGTTTTGAATTTTTTATGCCGCAGCTTAACAGTTAGTAATCTTATTGTGATATACTTAAAGTTATTACTGATCTTAATCCATAGTGAACACAAAAGGGACATCTAGGAATGTTCCAAAGGAGTTTACCAAAATATAGCCACAGTAACAACAAAGAATGCTTGACAAAAAATCGAACCTCCAAGTACTCAAAGAGCTCCACCACACCGTCTCTGAAAGCAATTGCAGCATCAGAGACAGATTTTTTTATAGCTTCGTATGTAAGGCCACCTTCAATAAGGAGACCATGAGTCTTCTCCCACCTGTAGTACATAACAACTTCAAATGTCAGTGACTTCATGCTGCATTCAAAATTTTAAAACACATAACAGACTGCTGGTACGAACTACTAGTTTGGAGAAAACTATTCACTTCTGCTGTAAATTTATTCAGGTACCAGTGTACACAAAGAAAGCCCACAATTCAACTTGTACAGTAGTGACCACAAACAGACTCCCAAATTATCAGAAATGAAAATATAAACAATGGACTTAAGAGTCCTACTAGCACTAGTTGGGTTACAACAAAGTTAGATGTTAAAGAATGACCAATAAAGATTCACCATTGCTTGACAACTCCAGACTTCTGCATCGAACAATGTTATATACACGTTTCTGTATGTCTATGCATTTCAAATATGTTTCAGCCATGCCAACCTTGCAAATAGTACCCATATAACTCCAGCACATGGAGTGGCATTTTATCATCGACAAGAACAATGAACACGGTAAGTCGGTTGTCGGTAGGGTACAATCCACTCAGTGCACCCAGAACGTACATGCTAGCAAGTACCAAGAAGATATTCATTTTGTGAATTAGAAATTCAATGACAACCGGCAGCAGGCCACCAGCCAAACACACTCAGCAGTGCATGTTGTCTAGTACCATTCCTCCATGAGCTTGGCCTTCTCTGGGAGTGGAATGTCGGGGCAGATCTCGATAGGGTGGTAGTGCTGGTACAGGGCCTCCCTCTTGGCGTCGTACTCTTCGTTCCCTTGTCTGAGCAGCCCGTGGCTACCTACCGTCACACAGTAAGACGCAGATAAACCTCTAAACTCTTCCAAAACCTCCGAAAACTTGGGCAATAGAAGTAAAAACGTACTCTGCCCTCGGGAGCGGTCGTACCAGTACCGCGTAAGCGTGCCATCGAAGTCCGCGATGACCTGAGCAAATGGAAAATCCAAGTCAGGATTCCACATGCCAAGAAAGCTACGGGTCACAAGGAATCAAGCACGAAAGAGGTGCCTGCCTGGAGCTTGGCCGGTCCGGCGGCGCGGATGTCGGCGACCTTGCGAGCAAGCATGTTGGGGTCGGCAACGACGGAGTCGGGAGCGGTAGTGGAGGCAGAGGAGTACATGGCGGCGGAGAGGAAGACAGGGAGGCAGTGGCGAAAAGTACAAGGAGGGCGCCGCGCGGCGGTAGGGTTCCGGCGGCGAGGGGCGCGCGAGAGGCGGAGGAGGCGGAGGACGAGAGCGCACGGGGACGGTGAGAGCACGGGCAGGTTCGTCATGGGCCGCATTTCCGAGTGGTGGGCCGAAGCTCGGTGTGGACCAAGACATGTAGGAGGCCCTGGCAAGATTATCGTTTAGCAAATTCGCTGTTTGTGTTTGGATTACAGCCCAATTATTTTTTTTCTCTTTTACGGAACAGAACAACTATTATCCCTCGGTCGTCCGTCCAAAAAGAAATAAACAATGCAATCCTAAGTTTAAAAAATAATCCTGGTATTTTAAATTTGTAAAAAAAAAACACAGTCCTAGCACATGCCGTTAATGTTAGCACCTTTTCTAAGGGTCATGAGTATTCAATTGCATTTTTCCTCTTCAAGGTGCATGTGTATTTAAATTGCAAAAATTTTCCCCTTCCCAAGATGCATGTGCATGATCAAATTGTGGTATGTAAGTCATGTATCATAACTCCTTTAAAAAAAAGTATTTATCCATTCCTTTTGGGATGGAGTGGCTACATTTATTCATTCCAACTAAGTATAAAAAAATAGACGTGCACCTTGGAAAGGGAAACAATTTGCAATCACAGTATGCAAAACCAGAATAAAGTCGTGAGAGTGACGATATAGTATGCAAAACCAGTAGATCTGAATATTCCGCGAGAGTGACGACTCTTAGGGCCTGTTTGGATCCACTAGAAATTCTCATTATCTAGCTAATAGGCATTAGCTGGTATTATCTAGATAAACTTTAGCTGAGCTTATAATAGCAGGAGTGTTTGGATCCACAGATAATAGATTGGCTAAAAAGTCGGAGAAAAGAGGGAAAGTCTATAATAGCCTTTTTTTTGGAATGCGAGTGGGTTGTCCTCAATAAAATAGGAGGGGTAATGCGGACATTTCGGCCGAATAATCTTCCGTATATGATATTATCTAGGTTTCGATGGATTATGAGATAATGAGAATCTGGGTGTAGATAAACTTTATCTCCCATATTATCTAGCTATGTTTGGATCTTCAGAGCTAAACTTTAGCAGATTATGATTATCTGGCTGGATCCAAACAGACCCTTAGCATCACAACCCGATACTATGTCGTTTTTTCAATATACTGGCTAGACTTGTGTGGGAAACAAAAAACAAATTTAGAATAAAAAGGATCATTGTTATAGGCAATGTTCGATTGCAGGACCCCCAATCCTTGCACGGCGCGTGTGCCCCGCCTCACATGCCCCTGTGTGGGGCCTGCGGCCGCGTCATGTGCCACCGGCTAGCACAGGAGGTTGCCATGCCTCGCCCCGCGCGCCGAATAGAGCAATACTCTAGCACCACATGGGAGAAGATAAGGGAAACAACTGAAAGTAACAAGGGAGCGCTAATATGAATTGATCCTAGTACATACATAGTTACATATATTTTTCTTATTATTTTCCATAAGAACTAAAAGAACAATTCTGCTCATGCACATGTAGAGCCCCACAATTGTTATGCTTATCAAGTCGAGGGTTAAATGTATCAGACGTATAAACCCTAGGTTTAATCCAAAAAATCCTCTTTTAACTTTTCAACATCTATTACTAAACTCTAACCATCTTAAACACTTTTGAATTTGTTGGAGCTCGAGTGTATCGAGAAATGTGAAAACCAAGCTTAGTTCTATAAAGCCTCCTCTTAGATGCAAGAATTTCACAAAAAATACATAACAATTTCATAAAAATCAGTCATAGAAAATACAGAAAACAAAATATCCCTGCGTTCCAAAGACCCTTGATATTTTTGAAGGAATTTAACATCAAACATCAAAGGAAAACAAAAGGCAAAGTACGGTACTCACACAAAAAAACAAAAACGCTGTGACCCGGCCATCTGAACCATCACACGCTGCAGGGCCCACCAGCATTAAACTAGGTTCAATGCCACAACTCCATATTTCAGATGTTGCGATACATATTTTTATATGTTGCATAGAGAGAAAAAGAGATGTCTGGGTTTGATTGTTGCATGAAACATGCTATGATGTTGTGGTAGGAATTTTGGACACCCGATGAGAACCAATGCCGTCAGACGTCTTCTTTTTACCAACGTTTTACTCTGAGGCTAGAGCCAGCGGCTCTCTCGTCCGGCCTCCCCTATACACTGTAGCATACTGTGCGGCACTGTTTCGGCACTGTAGACAAAAAAAAATATAGTCGGAATAGTGATAGGAAATGAGAAATGAGAGAATGGTTAGGTTCAGCATGATGTTACGAATTGTTGTCTGCGTTTTGCAGTGGTTGTAACTTGCGATGGCAATTTTAGATGTCCGATTGTCGTATGAAACATGCTGTAATTTTGTGGTGAGAATTTTGAGTATCTGATGCGACGTTTGATTTGATGATGCACGTCCTGCCAGGCTTCCGGGCGGCAGCCGGCAGGTGTACCCGGAAAAAAGTGCGGAAACGATCATCCTACGGGTGTTCGTTTGCGCTACTTTCAGTTTTTTTTCAACTGTAGAATAGTATTTTTTTTTCACAATCATTCAGTCGAAACAGTTTTTTCAACTTGTTTTGGCTGCAGCGAACGGGCCCTACGCTCCTAACGGCGAGCCGCGAGCGTCGTCATTCTCGTCATCGGCCCACGTGTTCCTCCCAGATCCCACGTAGCCCTCCCTCCCCGCGCAGCACGTGCCGAGCGACGGATAGGGGATCCGCACCAACCTCCGCGCGCACTATCCAACCTCCAGCCAACCGAAACTCGCCGTGTCCCTCCCCACGCGCCGGCCCGAGCAACCTGGCATGGACAACCCATGGTCACTGATGGTTGGGGCCCGCTGTGCGTGGTCCCACATGTCGGTGACCTCTTAGGCTACTGCCGTCCGCCGGCTGGCGTACCGTACTTGGCTTCGTGCGCCCCGCCTATCCCGCAACAGCGGACTAGAACCGTCCAGGGCTCGCGGAATGCAATGCGGTTTTCTGCCACCTCCTCGGTCCCGCCGTTTGCTCCCCCGCGCAGCCCATGCACCGGGTCCATGCACCGTCCACCTCTCGGTCTCCCGCCTCCGCGCACGGGATCTGCCGACATCCACCCACGGGTGCATGCGCCGTGTCTATGTGAGCTCCGGCCCGCTCACGCCGTCTGCGTGGACGAGAACACTTGGGGCGCAGGCCACCGGGGCCGGCCGTTATTTCTGGCGTCCCCCCGCCCGCGGCCCCCGCTCCAATCCATTCCCCAATTCAGCAGCAGCAGGCAGCCTTTGCGAATTGCGACAGCGAGAGCGGGAAGGGGAAACTCGAAACCCGGCGAGCGGCATGGCGACCGGCGAGGAGCACGTGGCTGCGGCACCGGTCGAGGAGACGCCGGAGAAGAAGGAGCCCAGCACGACCGAGCTCCCCGCGCCCTCCGCCTGGACGAAGAAGGTTTGCACCCCTGCTACCACTGCCCCGCTCGTCGGCCCCCTTCCCCCAAATTTTCCCTGCGTGCTCTCTGCTCGCCGCTTGCTTCGGGCCCGAGGGGCGGTTCGCAGGGCTGCGGGGGCCTCTCAACGCTCGGATCCGGAGGTTTCGGGCTCGGTCTCTCCGAATTTCGCCGCGGTGTCCCTGTCCGAGCGGTTGGGGCTGTGGGGCGTCGGGTTCTGCCGTTCTAGGGTTTCCGAGCTCGATTGTCCTGGGGCGTTTGTTGTTTTGCGGAGTCTGAAAGGCTATACGAGCTCGGTTATATAAGGTTTATTAAGCGTGTAGCAGCTCTTATTATACTTTGAGCTTCTCGTTCGAGCTCGCGACTGCCTTGCACGGTTGTTGCACCATTCGAGCTCAACCCATGTGCGAGTACTGTACTCTGGCTGCAGTTCTATTATATCGCCCTTAATGTTGGGCACGAACCAAACAGGCCGTTTAGCCTCCGCCTGCGAGTACTAGGGCGTCCATTCTGTAATCCGTAGATGTATTCGCTAGTAGGGCCTCCATTACGAACAGAACATATATGTTCTTACTTCTTAGGCTGTTCGGGTAGGTAATTTTAGAGCTCTTGAGCGTCTCTAAACCCTAATCCTATCCTTGAGAAGCATTATGGATGGAGCCTAGGCCTAGCATGGTTTGCCATCATGGTGCAATCTCTATCTTGTGTTGGATATCTTCTGGAAACTTTTTCAATGTTCCAATTTCTTCGGGGATTTTAACTATATCCCATCCTTTGTATGATTACTGTAACTTGAATGGGTTTTTGTTTCTTTGAAAGGTAACCAGAAATCAATTATAGGTTTCTGAGCATGAGTTTTTTTGGGTGTCTGTGTGTGTGTGTGTGTGGTGGTGGTGGTGTGTGTGTGGGGGGGGGGGGGGGGTCTTGAGGGGTTAGAGCAGCTACAAACAACGAGGAGGTGGGTTGTGGGACAGTAAGTGGCAGCCTATCGCTTCCTTTTCCTTTTTAACCTTGAATTATTGGATATATAGTGCATCGTGTGGATCTTTAAATAACGGAGACATACTTTTGAGTCTTGACATATGGTACATGTATATACTTCGTGTAAAAATGGAAAAAACTGTGTCCTAGTATTCCAGTAACACTGTTTTCCTTTGCTAAGACTATACCCAATGGGTTGTGAATTCATTTGGTACTTACCATGATCTTGACTTGTGTCGGCATTTCTCTCTTAGGTTTGTGTTATTTGGTTATGTTGTGTAACTTCTTCCGTTTGAATTTGTTTTTTTTAGAATTTAGCTAATCTGTGGAGAGGCTTGGTCTATGGCTTGTTAAACCTGGTGCTGCTAAGAGTGCTATTTATCGGGTTTAGCATCTACTATGAAATGAAGGGGAATAATAAGTCTACTATATTAGTCTACACTATAAAAGAACGAGTTTTCTAAAAAAAATTTTTTACCTACAAAGGCATAGGTATACCCCTCACGTTGACCCCACTGCGCAGTTTGGAAAAGGTTGGAAAGGGTGTAAAGGCCCAAAATCCATAGATGCAAAATGTTTCATCCACTTTCTCTCTTTATATCTCACCTCATTTTATACCCATACTCACCTGTTACTTTTCTTCTTTTGGTTTTAATGATAAAGGAACGACGCTAATCAATCAGGACTCCTTCCTTTTAATTCTATTTTCCTTTTTTTTCTTATCTCACAACGTGTGCATGTTGCACGTACATCTATGCTAGTTACTAGGAAACATCAAACCTTGTTTTTTTTCCTGATAATAGCAGTGCCCTGGAATTTACTTAATCTTCATCTTGTATAGATCATGAAATATTTCCTTATTCTGATGATAGTAATTGTTCTTTGAATGCGGGCTTCAGTCATTTGAAGATATGGGGAGAAAGCAGATCTGTATCAAAGCTGACATTGTTTCACATGTAACCTGATTAGATTTCTGTAACCTTTCATGTTCTTTAAAGTCTTGAGTCACAGCTCACAAGGGATTATGATGATTTAAAATTTGGTTGGTGGCGATGGCATGATCCTTTTTCTTTTATCTGTGATGTGTTCATTTTCTGGTTCTCTATAGATTGACTAATTGTCTTTAAACTGCAGTTCTGTGATTCTGTCCCAGATACTACCATGAGCCCACTCCTGTAGAAGAAATTGTTGAAAGTAACAGCTCAGTTACTTAGATAGAAACCGGTTGAGAATATTTACGCACAAGTGTTCCTTTCCCTGGAAAGGCAAACTACTAGAGCCATGACAGCTACAATTTATTCTTTTCTCTCAAACAAGTGGTTGTTTATTCATGTGTTCAGTATTTCATATCAGAAAATTTATCTCATGTAGGTTGTGGGGTCCAACTTTTTAACTATTCCTTCACACTCATATTCCAAATTAAAACAGGCCCTCACAAAAGAGAATGATCTTGCATATAAACTGTGCATTAACAGAGCTTCAATGAGTGGCTACAAATCATTTTGGAAAATTCATGTGGAGACCGAATAGTTGAATACACTACACTCTTACCTTTTCTTTTGAGAGAATATCTGAATTTTTGCTGGTCCATTCTAGTTACAACCATTTCTCAGTTGTGTGTTGGGCACCGTTTCACGCTTTTCATAAGTATGATTTTTTGTTGGCCTTTCGTTGCATCGCTTATATTACATGAGAATACCGCTTGCGAATCAGCTCAAATTAGGGTTCAGACCATGTTTGATTGTGATTTGGTTTCATTGGATATTTGTAATGCTAACTTGTTCCTGTGACATGACAGCTTGCACCAACTCGAGGTGGAAAGTTGGTTATTTTTGTCGCCCCAACTGGTGAGGAGATTAAGAGCAAGAGACAGCTGACCCAGTACCTGAAAGCTCATCCTGGAGGCCCTGCATCTTCAGAGTTTGATTGGGGAACTAGTAGGCATCTCGTCTCATCATTTGTTAAGCATTTCTGTTTAGTTTTATCTATTCATCTCTTTTGGTACTAGTAGGTCTCCCAGTATTCAAGGTTTTGTTGCCCCCTCTAAAAAGCTTGTAAGCAGGTGATACTCCTAGACGATCAGCACGCTTAAGTGAGAAGGTCAAGGCAACTGAGAGCCCAGAAGGTGAGAAGACCCCTAAACGGGAAAGGTCAAGCTCTAAGAGGGGCAAAAAGGAGAAAAAAGAAGGTGAAGAGAACACCAATGAGACTGTAGGCCATGTTGCTTCAGAAGAAGCTAAAGGTACTGATGTGGAGATGAAAGATGCTGAAGATGAGAAAAAAGAAGCCCCTAGTGCAGATGAGGCAGGGAAGACTGTAGAACACAAAGATAAGGAAGGGGAGGCAGCAGGGAAGACTGAGGAAGCTGTAGATAAGGAAATGGAGCCCCTTGCTGTAGATGCAGCAGAGAAGACTGAAGAAGGCGAGCATAAGACGGGGGATACCCATGCAGCAGAGAAGACTGAACAATGTGCTGGAGGCGAACAGCTGCCTAATAATGTTGCTGCCCCAGAAGCCGAGAATAAAGTAAATGGGAAGCCAGCCGAATCCGAAGCAGCTCCCCCAGCATCTGTTGATGAGAAGAAAGAGGAGAAAATTGAGAACAGTCAGGCAGCTGAATCCGTGGTGCCTCCCACTGCCCCTTTGGAGGGGGAGAAGAAAGAGAATGGTTGTGCTGGTGCCACTGAACCCGCAGCCCTGTCTGTGGCTGAAACGAAGGCAGATGCTCCTCCAGCAGAGGCAGAAAAGGGGGTCGGGAATTCTGGCCAGGTGAATGCAGCCCCCCAAGAACCGTCGGTAGCGAACTGTGATAAGGGGCAGATCCAGCCTGGCGCCTCTGCGGTGAGGTGCACATAAGGGGGCCTGATCTCAGGTGGGATTCGTCGCCTCATGTTGTTTAGGATAATATCTCGCATTTGCTTTGAGAATTGTAATCTTCGTTAACCTGACAGTGCTGCGCAGCAGTAGGCTTCCCAGCAAGTAGCTATCCTACCCTTTTGATGGCCGCGGTGTCGCGGCAGGGGCAAGAGGGCCGGCCTTTGCCGCCTCAGTCACCTGCAGCCACCGTGAGCTTTGTATTACCGGTGTAACTCTTAATCGTGTCTGACATTGATCTCTGGAGAGGACTGGAGGACATAGTACTGTCTCCGCCTGTGTTGTAACGTGATGTTATGTGTGCTGTTGCTTTGTGTTATTGAACCTATTATATGATCCATAAATAAAAGCCCTACAAGCGTGGCAGGTCATTGTCTGACCACCTTCAGGCACACATGCTTCTCTTTTGTTGGCCGTACATCAGGCCATGAGTTTGGTTCATTCATGACTAATAATAGTAAATCTAAATTTTGGCACACATTTGTTGCTGTTTATTTTCAAGTTAGTTTTTTTGTTAACATCATTCGTCATCCACTTTAAATTGGTTATGGCCAAAGTTCGGTGTGACCATCATTGGCACGAAATCAAGCATACAAAAAATGTTCTATGTATCGCTGTCACGTTTTCCTTATTTTTTTAATCTTGGTGCTACATCGACGGTGTCCCTTTGTGCTGGCTATAGGTAGCCGTTGCCCCTCCCCCCATCCACCCTTGGCGTTCTGTTTTACTTTGAAAACGGCAAGTGACATTTCCGCTGACAAATTCCCTCTTCCTTTCTAGCCGTTGCGAGGCACCCTTGGGCCTTGGCGTCTGCGCCCACACCCCAATAATTAAACAGAGGGAAAACGGCCATATTGAAGCAGAATCCTAAGGTGAGCGATCAATCCATCCCTTTCATCAACAGAAAAGAGCGGCGATTGCCAGTTCCGACCGGCAATTCGGTATCCACTGCACATACTGGGAGAGTGAGTGAGGTCTACGGACGACGGAGCTGAGGGAGGAGAGAGATGGGAGGGCTCAGATCGAGGATCCTCAGGACATTGCAGTCCATCCCCAACGCCGCCGCGCAGTCCAATCTCATGCTCGCGCTCCCTCCCGGTGCCGACCCCTCGTCGCAGCAGCCTTCGGCACTCCAAGAACCGGCGCCGCCGGAGTTGCTGGTCGATGAAGCCGGGACTGCGCCCGAGGTGCCCGGCGGCGGAGGCGACGACGACAAGGAGAATGTTTCGCCGGAGGTCACCCCGCGCAAGGCCAAGAAGATGAAGCTCAGCTCGGACCACCAGGACGACAAAAGCGCGGGCCTTGGGGAGCTCGCTGCGGCCAACGGCTACCGCCGGCCGGACCTCGCCTCGGCAACGCTCTTCGACCCGGACCTCCTCGCCGCCTTCCGCCGCGCCGTCGACGCCTACGCGCAGGCCCTCGAGGTGTCCAAGCGCCGCGACGACGTCGAGGATGGCGACGACGGGGACGGCGTACCCGGCGGCGGCGGAGGTGGAGGCGCAGGCGGCGCGGACCCCTTGGAGCCGTTCGAGCGGCGGTGCCCGCCGGGCGGCGAGCGCGCCGTGGTGCTCTACACCACGTCCCTCCGCGGCGTGCGCAAGACGTTCGAGGACTGCGCCCGCGTGCGCCGCCTGCTCGAGGGCCTCCGCGTCGCCTTCCTGGAGCGCGACGTCTCCATGCACGCGCCCTACCGGGAGGAGCTCCGCGCGCTTCTGGCCGCGGAGGACGGCGGCGGCCCGGCCCTCGCAATCCCCGTGCCGCCGAAGCTGTTCGTCGACGGGCGGTACATCGGCGGCGCCGAAGAGGTGGTGGCGCTGAACGAGCGTTCCCAGCTCCGCCCCGTGCTCCGGCGCGCGCCACGGCGGGCCCCGGGGGAGGCGCCGTGCGCGGTTTGCGGCGGCGCTTGGTTCGTGGTGTGCGGCGGGTGCAGCGGCCGTCATTGGCTCCATGACGCCGTCACCGTCACTGCCGTCGGCCGCGTGCCGTGCGCGGCGTGCAACGCGAACGGACTCGTTCCCTGCCCTCTCTGCAGCTAGCTCTCAAAGAGAAAGGGGGAATGGTATGTGCAGGTGCAGCAATCTGAATTGGGACGTATTCTTTTGATTATTTTGTCATGTGTACTACTCCGTAGTATATAATTCAATTAAACCTGTGATATAATTTTCTACTTCCCATCGCCAAATTTAAGAAAAACCTAATTGTTCTCTGTTCATTCGTGGCTGCTCTTGTTGCCGGAAATTAACAGGACAAATTTTGCAGAGCAATCTGTGTGCATTGTTCTCTGTTTATCCGCCAAACTGAGCAGGGCATTGACATTGTGTATAGTCCATTGGCAGGTGATACTGTCAGAACTTGAGGCTCTGTTGATGTCCTGAATTGCTGTTGTGCTGCATAAATGTCTGAAACTGCTCTTTCGTTTGGATCCAGGGGTCACGTTTTAGGCCGTGTCCCATCGCCGGACGCTAGTTAGAATTATTAAATATGGTTTAATTAAAAAACTAATTAAACAAGCGAGACGAATTTATTAAACCTAATTAATCCATGATTAACGAATAGTTACCGTAGCATTCACATTTGCTAATCATAGATTACTTATGCTTAATAAATTCGTCTCACCGTTTAATCCTCGTCTGTGTAATTAGTTTTATAATTAAATTATATTTAATACTTATAACTAATGTCTGAACATTCGATGTGACGGAAGCTAGGTTGGGGATCCAAACACCCACGCCGTCCCCCAGCCACAAATGCACCCTACGACTCGTGCCATCGAGATCCCATTCAGTAAAAAAACAAACCCTGGTATTTTGGCCCGATGTTGAAACATGTAGGGCCGGTTCAATGCCAAAAGTGGCCAATTTTAACACTAAACCAAGCTGGCTTGTAACTACTGACATGACAATGCACAAAATTAAGAACATTCACAGATATGCTCTTCTGACACCATGAGTTTTGGTAGATGACTTTATTCCTCGTACAGGTACTATGAGCGAGTTTTAATAAATTCATTTTTACCTACGATGGCGAGGTGTATCTTTCACGTTGGCCCTACTAGTCACTGTACATATTGAAAAAGATCGAAAATAGTCTAAAATCGATAGAAGAAAAATATTTCTACGATTTAGTTTTTTTATTTTTCTTATTTTATTTAATACACATATCTATCAGGTACTTTCTTTTTCTTTGTCTTGGAATTAACGAGAGAAAAAGGACATCAATCAATCGTATCTCCCTTCTTTCTTCTTTTTTCTTTTCCTCCTTCCATGATTGCTTAGCTGGTACTCTCATGTCTCGGGTATGTTGCACGTTAAGTCTACATTAGTATATCTACACTATGGATCTGTTTGTTTTTCTGCATAACTCTAAAGCTGTATAAAATCCTATACAGGCTAACTTAAGCCAGTATAGTCGATACAGTGTAGCGGTGTTTGGTTTCGCTGTTCAAGTTAGCCAGTATTATTAAGTTCGTGTTTAGTTCCCTGCATTAAGATAGCGGAAAGCAATAAATAAAAATTTTAAAATAAAAAATATCACAAGTGTGATCTAGTTTTGTTCATAAAAATGTTATAAACTCAAATATGAAATTGGTTTGGTGATTATGTTTTTTAATCAAGAGATATAACACAAAAACAATATGAAAAAGGTGTTCTGGTTTCAACGGTGCATAACCTTCCGGCGTGCATAATTTGTACGCATGATTTCTGCGTTTCCAGCGATGCAGCATAACAAACCACTTTTGCATTGCGTAAGCCTACTTTAGGCTTTATGCAGGGAAACAAACATTCACCGGCTGCATAGCTGCTGGATAAGGCTTTATGCAGAAAACAAACAGACCCAAGAGTGAGTCTTAGAACTTTTTTTACCTATGGTAGTCCCACAGTACCCTTTCTGTTGGCCCATTACGCACGTTGGAGAGATTTGGAAGGAGTTTCAAAGGGTCTAAAACCGATAGAAGAAAAACGTTTTCACCCTTTACACTTTTATTTTCCCACTTTATTTTGTACTCATAACCACCGGGTAGGTATCTTCGAATTAATGAGAAAGGAAGGATGCCAAATCAAGCCTTTGTTATTCTTTCTTTTGTTTTGTTTTCCACCTTAATTGCTCGACCGACGATGTCGTGTCACGTGTGTGTCGCATGTATGTCTACGCTAATATTATTAACTAGTGAGTAATGAGGTGATAAGGCCATTCCTAATAGGGAGTTTTATTTCTCAGTTTCCAAGAGTGGCACACTGTGTATCCTTATCCTCAGTTTTATCTAGATACAACTCCCTCCCCTCCTATCAAACACACACTCTGTCTTCGTAAATAGCTTGCCATGTCATCTACCACGCTGATGTGTCATAGTATTTAATGAAAATAGAACTCAAATGAAACTCGATTAACCCATTCTATTTCATAAACCAAACAAAAAAGAGAAAAGTGGGGAGCAAAGTGTAAAGTGAGGAGTAAAAAGATGACGATAGGTCATTTGCCTAACCAGAATAAGAAGCAGCACTAGGGAAGCACTAAGTTGCCTGCTAGCTTAAACATTACCGTGCCCTTAAAAAGAAATTATAAATTTGTGAGTTTAGCATTTTATATTTATATATGGAGTCTTATTAGATTTGAACCATACTTATGTATTTTCATTTGTTTAGATATACATACAGCCACATGCCTAACATGATTGATTAGAAAGCATTGCCGTAGCATTAGCATGCGAATGGCAAACTATTGTTTGTTGTTAATTAAAATATTTTTTTTTGATGAGGTTGGTAATTAAAATGTTGAGTTGCATTCAACACTTTCATGTAGTATAATGTCTGCCCTAAATCCCTAATGCTACGTACGGTGACACTTTGTTGACATGGAAATGAAAATGCCGATGCCATCACCACATCAAGCTCTTACGTGAAGTATTAAGATCCAAAGAAAATAGCACGTGACATTGATGGTAACCATATGCTAGAATATATATACAAATATATGGTACCGACTTGCGAGTCAACTGACTGTTGGAAATCAAACTCTATCGACATTATATTCATATAAGAACGAAATGTAAACGTTCTCTCCAATCACAAGTCTGGTACATGCACATCGACCAAATAGGCACGCAACTTTGATATCTCAACACCATGCTTCTCTAGGAAAACAAATGGTCTTGCCTTGAAACGTGTTTTTCCGTTGTTAAAAATACTGTGAAAACAGAGACTTCTTAAACTCCGCATCCGGCCTGCTAAGCGCCTAGGCTGCTACTTCCGTCATCACCAGTACCGTGATAGGCAACATCTATTCATGCCTAGTAAAAGAAAACATTCATGAATTAATCCACACACACACACAAGTATATATGCAATAAGATAAATGATAACACAATACAGAAAATTATAAAATGAGGCCAGGCCTCTCGAAAAGAGACTCTTCAATATTTTTGTTTTCAAAAGTGAAATTGACACAATAGTCCCGCTTGTTTCTTCTAGCTTAATTAATACCGTAAACAGAGAATTTTTAGATTGAATGGTTTTTGAGAAAAAATAAGTTGATTTTTGTAGAATGCGGTGACTCCAATCAATATGCTACATATATGCATGTCAACAATATTTATTACTCTCTCTGTTTTGTTATTTGATATTTTTTTAATTAATGAACTAGCCAACTAATTTGCTCTACATTTTTTCCTTTTCTTAAGTGAATTGCTCGAATTTAAAGACAGGCCAAAGTTGAATTGCACGGCATGTAAAGACACACCAAAGTTTGCACGGCATGTATTAGTGGAAAGTAATGTTGAAGTAGTAGTAACCGAAACAAGAATTGTTTGGGGAGAAATTAAACAGATGCATCAATCGATGGTACGGTAAACAATGGGATACGAGTAAGACACTAACCCCATGGCGATGAGGAGCCCCTGGCATCGGCCATCTAAGGAATTCAACTGTTATTGGCCACCCCACATTATTGTATTTTTCCGGATTAAGCAGTAGCCCTTTGTTCCTGTAACAAGTAGGAAAAACATAGACAAAAATAAATCATCCTGCTCATATATAGAAACCTAAAAGCAAGGTAAGATCGATGAATGGAACGATGAATTGGAAAGATAATGTAAGAGAAGAAAATTATTATACCAGTATGTACGGCAGCAACATGTAACTATGTAGAGAATGAGGCTGCATGGACCCGGTTCAATGCCATTCAAGCTGCATTGATCGATAGCCGGCGACCAAGTTTCACTGCTAAGGTGGTACTGGTATTGCTGAAATTTCCCTTCTATGTGACGGAAGCATGTGATGGTATCACCGGTAACACCAGGCAAGGCCTTGGCCGAGACACTAAAACCCCTCTCTTGACAAGATCAGTGAGATTGTAAACCAGCAGCTTAGGAGGATCCATGCTGGTATCGCTTCCTATTACCAAGATCTCAGAGTCACACTCTACGAACTGGACAGATGTATAAAGTAGTTTGTCTTCAGTACAGGTGGCAATCAATTTCTTGGGTTGTAGCACCTCATCCGGTAGGGGTGTGTCTATCTGGAAAAACTCTAACGTATCTCCAAACGGTTTCTTATGCTTCACGTAGATCTTTCCTTGCGATGACAACAGTGGCCGACCATACCCGTAGAACCACGTCGCCAGAGTCCATTGCCGGTCCTGTGGAATTGCAACAGCTACACGAGATAGGTGCTTGAAGGCAAGCATGACGGTGACGGCGCCATCAGCGAAGGTAGCGGCAGTGGAGATGGCTCTGAGCCATGCCAGCTTCGTCTTTTCCGGGCGTAGCTGCGGGAGGAGAGTCGAGAGCGGCGGGAGATCAATAACGTCGCCGGTGAAAGGGTGCAGTACGCGGACGGCGGTGTCGTGGTCCCGTTGCAGGACGAGGAGGCCTTCGAACGAATCAAGAACGCAGTGGTCCTCGAACAGCGGCAGGTGGACGCGGACGAAGGCCCCCCGTCTCGAGGTTGAAGAAGCGGACGTAGCCGTGCAGCTTGGGATGCCCGGGGTGGAGGCCGCCGCCCTCGGGCAGCATCATCCAGCGGCGCGGGTGGTAGCGTGGGTCCACGACGCCGCGGCCGTGAGGGGAGGCGGTGCAGGACCGCCATGCGGCGCAGACGGCGCGGAAGCGGACGTAGTCCAGCAGATCGCCGGCTAGTACCCGCGACGCTATCAGGCCAACCAAATCTTCAGGGAGAGACGATGCCCACCGGCACCGGGACGTCGGCAGCGGCATCTTGAATCGCGGATCGCGGATTCGCCGGCCTGACAGTTGTTCCGCCCGAAAAAGAAACTACGGGCAAGCGGAATCCCCGAATCAAAACCCAAAGGCGGATTGGCCCATTATATAGCACTTGAAATTAGAAATGGGACCCGGATACGATTGGAACGCGTTTTTTTTTAATATAATCCGGATAGGCGGATACGAATCAAAACAGGGGCCGCTGGCTGCCGCCTTCCGGACCGTATACAGTGCGCAATCATTATTTTTCCACTTTATGTACAGTGTGTAAATAGTATTTTCTATACCCATTTCCACTCACTGGTGATCATGGTCTAAGGGCCGGCCACCTGGAATCGTGATCGCCGTCCTCACTTGATCCAAAAAAGAAAAAGAAAAATTACGGGCAAGCTGCCGTCATCCGAGGCGCTTATTTGTATGTTCTAGACATATTTTATCGAACGACCTCCAACTATGATCCTTTTTTAATTACTATCATATTTCTTACTCCATCCCAATTTATAAATAATGTTAATTTTTACATAAAATTTGGCATACTTGTTTTATTTAAAAATTATAAAAATTATTTATTTTTATTGTGATTTAATTTAGCATGTACTCCCTTCGTTCAGAAATGATCTACATATTTATAGAAAGAAAATGTCCAGAAATGATCTAAGTATTTACACAACAACTTGTTAATGCACTTACTCGTATTTACCCATGATGTGCATGTCTCCATGCATGCAAGTGCTATTGGCTGCATGTAAACTCTATATATTTAATAGTACTTCATACGATACCTAATTAATGAAGATATAAGCGAGTGCTCGTTTCATCTTGGTCTTGGTGTCACCCACAAATATGAAGATCATTTATGTACGGAGAGAGTGATATACTTTAACTATGATTTAAATTTTTTCACAAAATTTTTTAATAAGATGAGTTAGTCAAATTTAGTATCAAAATGTCAAACAACTTGTAAACTTAGATAGAGTAATATAAATATTAATAATATTATTTTAAATATGTACAAAACAATGAAAATAAATAAAAATGAAGTCCCCAATCCCTTCAAAGCTTCTCTTCTCCTCTCGCACACCCCGCTTCCTCCATGCCACAGCCTCTTCCTCTTTATTTCGCCCCATCGCCTCCTCCTCCATGCTGCCTCCTTCGCAGCTTAGGTTGCCATCGCCTAGTTTTTTTTTTTTTTTCCTGCAGTTGGTCTTTGGATTTTCTGCCACATCTCTGACCTTTGGACACGTAGCGGCATCTGCTTTATGCGTGCCACCCTACTCCTTATGCTCTGGCCGCCTCCCTACTCTCTCCCCTCAACGCCAGCTCCTCCGCCCTCTTCGATAGCACCTACCCTGCTCCTCCTCCAACCGCAGCCATGCTTTCTTCCCTCGTCATTGGCTCCTCCGTCCATGGTATGTGTTTAGTTTAAAAGTGGAACAGTTCCATTTTTTGTTTGGTTGGTGAGATTTGAACGCTGAGATAATGGACAGTGTAACCCACCGTTTGGTGCGGTCCACATGTTAGTCAAAATAAACAGCTCCTTCCTCTTCCTTTGCTCACAAACCGCTGGCGTCTGGCTATGCTTGCCCACTGCCGGCCCCCGCTGAAAGGAATGTGTCGAGGTATCCGACCCAAGAAGGGGAGGGGGTGAATTGAATCGCTAATCGTTTTTCTAAAACCTAGGGCTTTCTAGTACACAGAATAAACCTATTGCGTCGTACACATGCTAGTTATATCTAAGGTTTATCTATGCGCTCTCTAACTTACCCAAAAGACTTGCAATCTAGAGCCAAACCTCATCAAACTAACTAGAAAAGCTAAAGGCACACAAACAAGAATATGCGGAAACGTAAATGCGGTAAGTAAAGAGGTAAGGGCAAAAGGGGTGCAAACTCCCAAGATGACACGAGAATTTAATGTGGTTCACCACTAAGCACTACGTCCACGGGCTCGCCACCGAAGGCAAAATCTGAGCCGGGCACCAAGACTCTTCCTGTTACGTCTTACTCTCGCTACACCAAAGCTCACGGCAAGCAAAGACTAAGCGCCACCAAGCCACCAAGGCTTAGCCACCGCCACCGACTCTCCCGGTCACAAGGCACCGAATGCTTCACTACGGAGTTTGCAGGGTCTCCTCGTCCCCGCATAAAGTGTCGCCGCCGCTCCACACCAAGAAAGAGGGTTTAGCAACGCATACAATGTGGCATGACCGCAGCCAAGGCTTCTCTCTAGCTCACGCAGGAGCTACACTCAAGAGGAGCTCGCAAATTCACTCTCTCTAAGCTCTAACCTAGCTTGGATGTTGCTCTAAGCTCTCATATGATAGTTGAAGTGATGCATACGCTTGGAATCACCTCTACACTTGCTATGATCATCGGTGGCTCCAACTCCCTTGAAATGGCCGGGTGCTGTTCCTTTGTTCACTTCTTCACGGTGACAAAGGTACATAATTTGCATGCGGATTTAGGAGCTTACTTCAGGGTATTATTCATACAGATTTATTCCTTTTGAGGCGTCTAATATTTGTTTATCCATTAGTCAAATGGTTGTACGTCTGTTTTATTAAATTACTACATATATGCACACACACATATATTACTATTTATTATTGTGTTGTAATTTTCTGTATTGTGTTATATAATTTTGATACGTGACTGATGGATTGAATTTCATCAATCACACATTTTGATAGATTGAATTCCTTCCGTTATTCTAAGGATATGTTCGTTGGGCATTGGATGGTTGTAAAATGTGACCGATTTCAAGACAAATAGATCCAATTGCTATTGTAACCACAAATATATGTGAGTGAAAAATGGAGCTAGCCAAAATAAACTAGTGCTAGCTGCCCTTGGCGCCGATTGCAGAGCCTGACACCGTTGGCATTTCCATTTCAGGGAAGCTTGTGATGAGTTCTGTTCTCTGTCAATTCGCCCAATCAAACAAAACGTTTTGGTACAGATTAGCATGCCTACAACTGTCTGGACCTTTGCTTCGGATGACTCCTGCGTCCTGCCTGCTACTACCAGGCTACCAGCACGAAGCCACGCACGGACCAAGAAATTGTAAATAGATTGTACGCAAAAAAAAAAAAAAAAAAGTGGCCAAGTCCGCGGGCAGAAGATACTACCAACTGCCGATCTCTGCTGAGCAGAGTAGTCTTTGTTTATAGAAGAAAGTAATTCGAGATTTCAAACGGCTACGGAAAAATTCTCCCTTTCTTCTCAGATATTTGCCCACTGGGCGAGCGCACAGAGAATTAACATTGTCTGTCACAATCAAGAGCTGACAATGGAAGCAGATGAGACGAGCTGGGTCGCCCTTCGCGGCGGCATCGGCGGGCACTCGGGCCGCGTCGGCCTGGGCATCCCGCCGCCGCGGCACACAGGGCACGTGCCGCGGCACCGGAGCCAGGCGTCGATGCCGCACTCGGCGTGGAAGAAGTGGCGGCACGCGGGCAGCACCCGCACGAGCTCGTCGGCGCCGGCGGCGTAGTCGGACAGGCAGATGGCGCAGCACTCGTCCGCCGTCCCGCCGGCCCCTTTCACGGCCGCCCTCGCCTCGGCGTACGTGACGAGCGTGGTGTCGGCGGCGCCGAGGCCCACCAGCGCGCGCTCGACGTCGTGGACCGCCGCCGCGGGCTCGCAGGCGCCCGAGTAGGCAACGGCGGCGATGGCGACGATGAGCACCGTCAGGCTGGCCACCGCCGCGATCTCCAACGCGAAGGCGGCGTCCGGGGTCATGCTGCTTGATGGCCTCGGCGGCGATGACAAGGTGCTGTCTTGTTGGTTCTTGCAGCAGCTGCTATATAGTGGTGTAGTATGTACTGTGTACACAAAGCTGAGCTCAATGGCGACGAGAGATTATTTTTAGCTTCCTTAGTCATCAATCATCATTATGATGAGAGAGCGTGTGTGTTCCTAGATGATTTGCTGCTCTCTTCATCGATTCCTTCAGGTAGCAGGTCAGCAATTGTCTTACGTTAAACCTTTTTGGGAGCAATTAAACCAAAAGGGGCCTTTTTGCTTGGACCCATTCCTCGTTGGTTTAGGAATTCTGAAACCCTCGTCCGTTTGCTTCCATCATCCATGGCCAGTTGACCCCTCAAGGAAAAACAAGGCCTGACGACCAAGACGAGGCCCGGCAGGCACCCAATGCAAGAACCAACCCTTGGTCTGTCGGGGACGCGGTGGCACGCGAGACGCGGCTACGACGCCTCCTGCTGACGCGATCGCGAGTTCCACTGGACAGGTCGTCCATCGTCAGCAGCGATCCGAGTGGCAGTGGGGCCGGTCGTCGACCGGTGATCAACACTCAGCAGCTGCAGCAGGCCACCATCGTCTTGGTTGGTTTCTTGGGAGATTCCGCCCGCGATTCCTCGCAAACAACGTGTCGCGAATCTTGGTTATCAATGAGCAACTCCTAAAGGATAGCCAGGAGGCCGTGGCTACGTCCACTAGTAGTAGACTAAAGTAACAAACTAGGGAATGGGATTATATATTGATTTCTCTTTTTTTTAGGTATATCACTTCTCCGTATATAAAGAGGTTTTTTTTAACCCTAAAGATATACTATACAATCTCCTAATGACGACGACGGCCGCTTGAATTGATCTTTGTTGCGTTTGTGCAGCAGTCAGTACGTAATCATCATGGTCAAATTTAGAGAAGGGCGACCGGCAAAAGGGTAACGATGAACCAAGAAGGCAAGAACAGAGGCTCGCTTTGTTAGTTTTGTTTTCCCGATACGCACGTTTCGGCAAAAGCAGCTAGTACCGTTTTGCCCGCCCACAGACAGAGAGCGACGACGACTCCTTGCCATCCCACCGAGATCATCGACAAGAATCGACGCGACGCGACACGAAGTACAAGGTAACAAGAATCAACGGCAACAAGAATCGACCCAAAAATTCGAAAAAAAATAATAAATCACGTAGCAAAAAAAGATTTCGCCTCTGGAATATCGCGCCAAAGATTCCTCTGCAAATTCCTCCGGCGAGCTAACCAGGCAGCAATGAGAGAAGTCGGTCAAATGCATGCAACGCAGATCGGCTCACTACGGCCGCTACCGCGCCGGCAGCGGCGGGCCCTCGGGGCGCGGCGGCCGCGGCAGCGCCCACACCTCGCCTCGGCAGAGCGGGCACGTCCCGCGCGCCCTGAGCCACCCGTCGACGCCGCACTCGGCGTGGAAGAAGTGGCCGCACGCCGGCACCACCCGCACGAGCTCGTCCGCCCCGGCGTACTCCGACAGGCAGAGCGCGCAGCGCGGGGCCTCGTCCTCCGCCGCCGCCGCCGCCGCCTTCCTGTCCCCGGCCGCCCGCGCCTGCTCGTACGTCGTGAGCGTGGTGGCGTCCCCGAGCGCCAGCTCCACGTCGTGCACCGCGGCGCCGGCGCCGGCGCAGGCGCAGGCGCCCGCGGAGGCGGCGACTATGGCCACGATCAGCACCGCCAGGGCGACCGCCAGCGCCACCTCGACCGCGCACGCGGTGTCCAGGCCCATGCCTGCGCCGGCGGCGGATGGCTGCACGGCAAGACGCGTGCTGGCTTTCTGTTCTTGCGTGGTACCCGCGGCGTCGTCCTTTGCTGCCTGCTGCTAATAGACAAGTGTAAGTGTGTGTGTGAGAGTGATGGGTGATTACACGTCGCCGCGGCGTGTTCCTAGAAAATGTTTCTTGCTCATTTCTTGCGGCGCGCGGTTGTATCAGCGTAAAAACCTGGGTGATTGCATGGGGTTTCCCACCGCGGCGCTTTTGTTTGTTCGCCTCCACACGGCAGCACTCACTGCCGGCCGGCGGCAGGAGAACCTTCCTCCCGTTTGGTCTTCTAGAACACAAGGAAGATTCGGAGTTCGTCAGCAGCCCCCTCCGGCACCTGTTCGCAGATTGACTGACCGAGACAAAGCAGACGTTCAGTCGGGGGCATTTTCCTGCGCGCCGTACTTTCCTCGCAGGAAACAGAGTTCAGGACTGGAAACCGGCCAGGGCCGCGATTCTCCCTGGGCACTTTCTCCTGCATCTTCGTCGATAACGACGGCCGCAGCTTCTCGATTAATCTGACGCACTTTCTCCTGCCACTTCACTGCGACAACGACGGCCGCAGCTCATCAATCTACTACTCAAAAGTCACTCATATACGGAGCGCCGAGCAGCGCTGAATTTGCAGCGACATGCCACCGTGGAAATCGAAACGAACGGCAGTAATAACCGCTTAACAAGCGGTTTATCACTTCACTCGTCACGTTGGCAGTAACCGCTCCAAAGCAACACGACGGTTCTCTTTTCTTCGGCGCCCCCCAAACGCTTGCACGTAGTATTCCGTTCTTGCACCATCGCAATCGCACCGACCATGGGGGCGCTCAGCACGGCCGTGGCCACGCTCCTGGCCGCCGCCGCCGCCCTCCCCTTCTTCGTCCCGGCGCCGCCGACCCTCGCAGCGGACCACGTCGTCGGGGGCTCGGTGTGGTGCATCCCGCCGAGCGCCGGCCTGTACAGCGCCTGGGCGGCCAACACGACGTTCTTCGTCGGCGACAACCTCGGTGAGCCCTCCGGATTCGATTCGATTCGATTCTCTCGGCCTCGACTGCACCTAGTGACGCCAAATTAAGGACACCGCGCGCTCATCAGTTTTCAGGTTCGAGATGGGATTCTACGACGTGGTGCAGGTGGGCAGGAGGGAGTACGAGGAGTGCACCGCCGACGACCCCTACGAGATCTTCCGCGACGCGCCTGCCGTCGTCCCGCTCGACGCCGCCGGCTCGCGCTACTACGTCTGCAGCGTCGCCAACTACTGCAGCCTAGGACTCAAGTTCTACGTTACGGTCCAGCCACGCTAGACCTGCTTGCTCAGCGTTTCTTCTTCAGCCGTAATGATTTGCTGTTTCTTGCTTTCAATCAGCGTGCTGGAAACCTGGCAGTCCGGTTGGCACTGCCACCATGACAATTGACACTATCTAGTGTAACTGTACCTTATAATCTGTAGCGTAACATAACCAGGCATCAATCACAACATTTCAAGATTGCACATTTGCAGGTCGTCTCAGATAGGGGGGAAAAGCATATCTTAGACTAGCACATGATCAACATCAGGTCGTTAGGAGAACATAGTTCCACGCAGGAAGGCAATACCAGTCTGGTAGCAAGACACTGAGCCATATCATCAAGTTGCCTACATATCAAGCACTCTTAACAAGTCTCACAGAACAGTTAAAAGTAGCCAGTAATTTTTCCCGTTGCAGCAAAAAAAGGATACATTCCCCACTTACAGGGGAGAACCAGCTTCCCTATTTCGCAATCGCGACAGCAAAATCAGAGACATCACACTGGGTCCAAAAGTGCACCAAAAAGGCTTGCAAGTTCCTTCACAGTGTGACTCGCTGTGACGTCCCTTGATGATAATCTTCTTACTGTTGCGCACACTGCACTCTTTGAGCTCCTCCATGCATCTCTTCATCCTCCTCGTACGCCTCCTGGGCAGCATGAGCTTGCTTCCTGCGCATCTCTTCCTCAATGTTGTTCACATCATGCATAGTTGTCTCCTCGCATTCATCTATCTCCATGTCCGTGAGCTTGTTGGATGCAGGCTTTGGTGGAAGTATTGCCTCGAGAGCCTTGCACTGTTCTGGTGCAAGCGAGTCAGGGAACTCCACTGTGAAATGAATGTAGAGCTTCCCCTTCATGAAAGGCCTCTGATACATTGGCATACCCTCATCGTTTATCGCCTTGAATTGGTCTGTTCAAATTTATCAAACAAGGATCAGCAACAAATACAGCAGCAAAAGTACAACTTAGGCTCTACAAGAGCAGGTGTTTACCAGGCTTAACAACTTCGCCAGGGTTTGACTTGATGAGAAGCTGCCTGTTATCCAGATGTGTAAGAGCAAACTGGAACCCACAGAGCGCTTCAGTCAGAGACAAGGTGTGCTCATAAAAGAGATCATCACCCTTTCTTTTGAACTTGGCATGATCCTTCTGCTGGAGGACGAATACAATGTCTCCAGTGACAGTATCAGGCTGCAAACAACATAACATGTTATATAATTCATTAATTCTGAAACAATCAAAAGCAACCTCTAGATCTTATCACACTGATGCTTGAACAACCATACCGCCTCATCAGCTTCACCAGGGAAGGTGATCTTCTGGCTGTGTTGCATCCCCTTCTCAACATGAACCTCAAGGACTTTCTTCTCTTGGACGACCTTCTCACCCTTGCACCCTGGGCAGCGGTCCTTCTCGTTGATGCTCTCTCCAGTCCCCTTGCACTCATTGCAAGGCTGCTGCATCTGCTGTATCATGGAAGGTCCCAGCTGGCGGATAGTGACTTTCATGCCAGAGCCTTGGCAACCTGGGCACCTCATAGAAGCACCAGACTTGGAGCCCTTGCTGAAATAAAAGGGAAGCACACTCAACCAAAGTTTTTGGGAGAAAAAATAATTTGGTTCATTGGGAAGGGAAAACAATATACCCCTTGCACTTGGAGCAGAGGACATTGCGCGAAAGAGAGAGCTTCTTTGAGGTACCATTGTAAAGATCTTCTAGAGAAACTTTAAGTGGGTGCACTACATCTTCTCCCCTCCTTTGCCTTCTTCCCCGGCTGCTGCCACCACCTCCTATGAGGAAAACATATAAAAAACCATTTATAACAGCGACAAAAAAAGTATAACAAAATCAATTGCAAATAAAAGGATATTGGAACCCCCAAATAATACCTCCAAAAGAGGGTCCAAAGAATGACGAGAAGATGTCAAATGGATCGACATGGGCTCCTCCTCCGCCCATTCCTTCCTTGAGGGCATCTTCACCATACTGATCATAAATCTCACGCTTCTCTGGGTCGCTCAAAACCTCATAAGCTTGTGCAAGCTCCTTAAACTGAAATAAATTAAAAACAAAGGTTCAATTCTATAAATCATGATCAATAGAAATATAGCAGATGAACTGAAACAGTGGAGAAAGAGAACAGATACTTTTGCATCTGTCACTTCCATTTCCATCTCTCGATAGACTTTTGTTATTACAGTACGACACAAACCAACAGTTCAGCGACACTATCATATGCAACATAAGGTAAGAAAAGGGGAAACTATGAACCATGCACATACGATATTACTGGCGCAAATAATGTGGTGGAAGCACATATATAACAGCTATAAAACGCAAAAAAAAAATGACATAAAAAACAAATGATATCCAGATTATTATAAATACCTTGTAAGCTTTACAAAATAAGAAATAGCATAAACAATACATAACAGAGAGAGATAAAGAACGGACACATCCACAAGGTCAATCAAAATATTATTTGGACGATAAACTGGCTGGGCCATTGCACATTATTATCCGCCATTCCATGTGCCTGCAAAGATTTTGATCATTGCTGTGTGGATAAGGATAACTGTCCTACGTGAAACTATCAATAGGGGATCCAGCCATGCTCGAGTGCATAATCATCCCACGTGATAAAATAAGATACTGAAAACATTACATCACTGATGTCTTAAAAATTGAGTGTATTTATTTTTTAAGACATTGCACATTGTATCTGAGGGTAAAGCAAACAGAAATTGAACATGTTATTGATGACCATAGAAAACTCACTCCCCATGACAGTATAACAACCACTATAGGCTAACAAAGCTGAAATGCACTATAACCACCATGAATCTTGGATACTATGTAATCAGGTAACCACAACTCGAAACCTATAGCTCTTGGTAGAGAGACCCCAACTGAAACCATAACTTAGGATAAAATCAGCCTAATAAAAACAATGAAAAAGTGTTAACAACCCGCTATGCAACAGTTAGTTGTCACACCAACAACGTGCAGCACAAAATGAACAATGCTGGCAGCCTGGCACTACCCAGAAAACAGATGAAACAACAACTACGTATGTTTGGATCGCCTTTTCACCTGATATGACTAACTGTCATCAATAAGGAAAGACTAGTCAATCTACATGTGTGGAAGTGAATCATAACACATGACCACGAGAACATATTAGATATAGCACTACCAGCTAAACAATTGTTTTCTTTCTCCAGTTTAGGAGCATTCTGGCCAGCAGCAAGCATCAACCAAAGGTCGCAACCACGGTATACAGTACACTACATGATCGTGGATTGTCCACCACTAACCTAGTGCATGCAACACGAGCTACGAATCCCAGCTAAACAAGCATCAACGAATCTACCCAACGACCACGCCATGGGAACACGGGTCGAGGGAATCTGAACATCTATACCCACACTCAACCTTTCTAAAACAACAGGATTCAACAACACGCGCACGCGCGTGAGGAATGCCCGGGACCCCCGATCTACCGCAACAGATCACAACCAGATCGGATCAAAGCCAGGTCGCGAGAGGGGATAGTGGATCGCGGGTGTCCGGACCTTCTCGGGGTCGCCGCCCTTGTCCGGGTGGTTCTTGATGGCGGCCTTGCGGTAGGCCTTCTTGAGGTCGTCCTGGGACGCGGTCTTGGGGACGCCGAGGATCTCGTAGTACTTGGTGTTGTCGCTCTTCTTCGGCGCGCGCCCGAACATCTTGCCTTTGCCGCCGCCGGTACCGCTCGCCGGAGATGGGGGATACGCGTAGCCGCCGCCGCCGCCGCCGCTCCTGCGGGTGAGTGGGGTAGGGGAGGAGCAGGAGCGGAGGGGAGGGGAGGGGGCTAGGGGAGGAGGCGGTCAAAGATGGTGGCCGAGCGCAGTGAAGGGGGAGGGTTTGCCAGGGGCGCTGCGCGTGGGCTAATGTACACGTCTAGACGAGACGACTGTACGTCAACGCCCAGCGGACGCGTATTCGCGGTGCCGGGCTTCAATGGGCCGGAATGGACCCGGGGGGCTTTGCTTCCCTGCACCTTTGTGTTTGAGCTCACAGCTTTCACCGTTTCACCTGCTTTATAAATTGCCTCCGAGGTTTTCGTAAACGGGATTTCTATACTGCCTTCGTTTACAAATATATGGAATATTTGATTCATTTCTAAAACTTTAATCATCCATTTTATTTATAAAGTTTATTCTGATATATGAAAATATAATTTATACTCAAACTGTTTTAGTGATAAAGCAAATCACAACAAAATAAACGATAACTTTTCAATTTGTTTAATATAAGACGAAATATCAAAGTTTCAAAAAAAAACAACGTCATACAATTGTGAATGGATGGAGTATCACTCTAAACATAATTTGAGTGTGAGTCGTGTTTTTATAAATTTAAATAAATTTTGTGAATAAGACGAATCATATATATATCTATAGATTGAGTCCATTAAAGTCACATCTCTACACGCAAGCTATCCACGCCATCATCCACTAAGAAGCCATGTCATCATTCACTAGGCATTCTATTAATGTCTTCCACCAATCTTCTGTGGCTAATAACATCCATACATGCAACTATTTGTCCTTCCGATCACTTCTGCATAAAATTCCCGCAACATAGATGCACAGATGATCCATCATTTAAAAGTCAATCTCTCTCAAGTAAGATAAATAATTTATCAAGTATAATGTGCTTAAAAAATACTCCCTCTGTCCACAAAAGAATGAAATTCTGTGTTTGTCCTAAGTCAAACAATCGTAACTTTGACCAAATTTATATCAAAATATATTAAAACTTATGCCACCAAATAAGTATCATTAGATTTTTATAGAAATATATTTTCATATCATAGATATTTGATATCATAAATGCTGTTACATTTTTATATAAATTCGGTCAAACTTTCGATAGTTTGATTTAGAACAAAGCTAGGATTTCATTCTTTCGTGGACGGAGAAAGTAGTATGTTAAAAAATAATGTGTCACAAATGATCAATCATTTAAAAGTCAATCTCTCTCGACTAAGATGTACGATGTGTTTAAAAAAGTAGTACGTTAAAAAATAACGTGTCACAGATAATCAATCATTTAAAAGTCAATCTCTCTCGACTAAAAAGTATAATGTGTTTAAAAAAATAGTACGTTAAAAAATAATATGTTACAGATAATTAATCATTTAAAAGTCAATCTCTCTCAACTAAGATAAATAAGTTCAAGTATAATGTGTTTAAAAGATAGTACACTAAAAAATAATGTGTTTAAAAAATGTTGTCATACCAGATAATCAATCATTTAAAAGTCATTCTTTTTACACTAAGATGAGTAAATTATCAATTATAATGTGTTAAAAAATATTGTGTAATGTATATTGTCAAACAATATACATTAGTATATTTCTACTTACAAAGTCCACGTAATCTTTGAGTCCACAAATTTAGAAATCATGCCACTTTAAAAATTCCCGCAGCCCCCACAACGTGCCGCTCAAGGTGAGTCCTACTTTTTACATATTATTTTTTTTTCTATTAGCCTAAGTTTTCTATGAAAAAGGATTGTCAAATGGTTGTTCAAGTCACTCTCCTCTTCGATTTAATATACAATTATATATCTTTTTTTTCTCTCACACACATATACACAGGTGAATCATCATACTTTAGTCATTACAATTATTCAGTAGCAAGTTGAAGTTACTCCCTACATCTCACATTTATTTGTGTATTAATATCGCTACACTTTCTAAATATAAAACTTTGAATCATATGAAGACACTTGCCTTTTTTACTCAAATAATTATGTAAATTTCACCTATGCACGACATCATAAAAAGACAGGTAAATGGAGTCATTTATGCAGCTCTTTGTTAGAAAGCGCATCCAAAGGTAATAAGTTGTCATCACTAGAGATGTGTTGTTCATTCCATAATGAAATATCCATTCCACAAATCTTTTTAGTAGTTTTTATATAGGTTTATGTACTGAGTACTGACAGACCCATGGCAGTTCTATTGTTCTATTTTCTCTGCCAAATGAATATTTGAATCAATATTATTTTTTTTTCAAAAAATATTGAAACCACTCTTTAGGTTCCGCAGCGACGCGCGGAGAATAAGGTTATGGAAAACACTAAATCGTGCCCTATATTTATGAACTGAGAGAGTACCACTCTATAAACTTTGTTCGTTTTTCGGTTGGGGCCCGGTTCTCCACCGGAAACAAAAGTATGTCTCTGCATGCTCTTATGCTCTTTTATTTAAATGGATGGCAATGATCGATCAATTTCTAGTAGAGGCCTACTACCTTGGCACACTGCAATAGGTGTATACCAAATGGAGCCTCAGGGCGTTTGGCAGCGCTCCGCTGCGTGATTCCGTGGAGTGAATCTGCCCGTGGCTGCCAAACGGTAAAAACTCACGCACAGTCGATGTGGGAGTGGAGCGTATCACGCCTTCGATTTGCACATAGACGAGGGAGCGGAAAAAAACTATTCTCCTGGCTTCTCCGTCCGCACCCTACCTTCCGTCTATCCCCGACGCGCCTAACCCCCACGCGAGCGGGCGGTCCTGCAGGCAGAGCCGCCGGGCGCGCCGACGCGCCTGACCCCACGCTCCCCTCCCCCCCGGTCGCCGGAGCGTAGCCTGCATGGCGGGGAAGAGGGCGGAAGTGCACCGACCAGGCACAGCGTCGGTGCGCCGGCACGACGCCTACGATCTCTGCTGCGGGGAGGGCGCTTGCAAGGCCGCGCCCGAGGAGCCGCACCGCCTCGACGCGGCTGTCGGCGGCGCAGGTGACGCCGTCCCAGGCACAGGCGCACATCACGCGGATGAGGAGGAGGAATACCAGGCGGCGCAGAGGGCGGCCATGGATTTGGGGTGTAGTAGAGGCGCAGGGAGATTGCGAGGTGGGGCTCGAGATAGCAACAGCCATGGATAGGGGATTCCCGACTGTGGCATGGGAGAGGCAGGCGCGATGGGTGGTGATGAAGGACTAGACTATGACAGGCAGGGCCTATAGACGTTTTTTTCTAACGGTGTGAAGGTGGGATTCGTTCTCTCGGACAGCCAAACGCAATTCAACAGACTGATTCGCTCCTACCAGAAAATCACTCGGAATCACTTCACTGGAGAATCAACTCTCGGAGCTAAAGAATCAGAAATGAGAGCTCTACCAAACGGGCCCTTAGACATAGCATGGAGTCTACTTAGATATCCATTCACAGAAGTTTCATAAAAATCAATCAAAAAATGTTCCTTGTAAGATATTATTAGAGCAAAGCTAATAATTTAGCTCACCGCTTGCTATATAAAAAGCCATGTCACATGCAAACAATCTAATAGTTTATTATTATAATACTTTGTTGTGTTGCTTTATACTGCATAATTAATGGCTGTCCATCCGTTTTACAAACAATGTATAAAGTCCGGTTACGTAAATTTACGATTATATTATACTTGCTCTCCTTCCGTGGTTGGAATCGGTGACCTCTTGGAAAGCAAGGGCGAAGGAGACATTGGCACGAGCATTTGCAGCTGATATGAAAAGGGGCTTTTTGTCCGTGAGACACCGCCCAAGCATGTATTTGTCTCGCACACACTACTTAGATTGATTTTGTCTTCAACACACTGTAAAAACACATGGTTTGGTCTCCAACACATTGCAACGATTAAACAACAACTTCCAATTTGAAGGTCTGATGAAATGACATTTATGCCCTCGTCTTCTTCCTTTCTTCAGTTGCCTGCATGAGCTGCTAGCTTTGCTACTGGCCAGCGCTTTCTCATGGGCGCTCCCTCTCTTTGCTTTGTGACTGAAAACAACCACAGTTGCCTAAATCGTGTCTTTGCGTGCCAAATCGGAGCAGAAGGCCGGAGCCAGAGCGACCTTCGTTGAGCGGAGGAGGGAAAGCCAGAGCGATGGAGAATGGACCCTAGCGGCTAGCGGCACAAGCGTCCTGACAGTGGAGGCGCATCGGTTGCTAGAGAGACGAGAGGCAGATGGAAGACGAGAGAGGAAGGCAGCGTTGGTGGGCAGAGAGTTGGACGGAATTTAAGACCAAGAAAGCGCCTGGCGCTTCTCGGCGCTCAGGGTAGCTCCGCCCGCTCCCCGCCGCCGGCCGCCCGATGAGGCGATGTGCGGCCGCCGGCGCGCGGGGAGCCGCTCCGGCCCGGAGCTGCTCCGCGTGTGGCCCCGTCGCCGGCGCCAGCCGCGGCCGCGCCGGGCCTCGCCGTCGCCGGCCGACGCGTGGCGGCGTGGCGTCCTCGGCGCCAGGTTCCGCTGGCGTGGCGGCGTCTCGTTGGCGTGGGAGACCCAGCCCGCGTGGGGCCCCTGTCCGTCTTCCGCCGCGGCCGCGCTAGCCCTCACCGGCGACGGCCGACGCGTGGCCCGGTGAGGCCCCTAGCGCCAGATCCGGGTGGCGTGGCGTCGTCTCGTTGGCGGGGGAGCCGCTCCCTCCGGCGCCCGGCGCTGTTGGCACAGGGCCGTCGTCCTCGACGCACTGTGCCTACAGCGGAGTGGTTGGGGAGCGACGGCTATACTACCTCCGTTGGCCGCTGCGTTCCCTCTCTCTCGCTCCACACCTCCGCGCAGGTATGGTCCAGTTTCCCCTCTTGTTTCGCTTTTCGCGGTGTTGGATCTCGCCGCAGCTGCCTATGGTTACCTCGCCGGTCGCCGTGCTACCTGCTCGGCGCCGTCGCCGCTGCCTAGGTTTACCTCGTGACCCACTGCGCGGCCGAGTGGCGGGGCGGCATGGCACGACTGACGGCCGGCGCAGGCCTGCGGGCAGCGAGGGCGACCGGCGCCACCCGCACGGGACGGCTCCCCACGCGCCGGCGGCCGGCCGGCCGGACTGAGTTGGACTCAGCATGGTGCACTCCTCCTCGCTTCGCTTCAGGTGCGCTCCTCGCCTTTTCCTCTTTCCCCAGGACCTACGACCAGCCGCAGAGCGCCGGATCCACGCGCGCGCCGCCGACGGGTTACTAGCCAGCTACGGTCTCCGCCTCCGGCCTCCGCCTGGTCTGTGCGTCCGGGAGCTCCCGGCCACGATGTGCCGAATCCGTGTGCACGCCATCGCCAGGTCCCATCCTGTTCTCCCCAGTTGCCGTGGTCCCTGTTCGTCGTGCCCCTCCACCGCGGGCTGTGGCCGGCCCCTGTGCTGCGGCGGGGCGGCGGCGGTGTGCGGCTCGACGGCGCAGAGGCACGCGACGGCATCATCCTCTTCCGCCTGCTGCTCGTCTTCTTGGTGGCCGGGCAGGCTCCCATGGCGTGGATCTGGTCCGTGGCAGTGCTGCCCACCCGTTGCCTCTCTGTCCATGGCCATGCCATGTGACAGCCCATCTCCTCACCGCCGGCGAGGTCACACAGGCTTCTCCGTGCACAAGCAGTACATGTTTGTCCTCGTTTTGTTCTTTCTTTTACCCGCGGCATGAAGCGCACTGCGCACCTCAGCCTCCATTCCTCTTTCCAGCCTGCGAGGATGCCAGGAGATCCTTCCTCTTCCTCCTCTTTCTGTTTCTCCTGTCACTTGATTTCTTTTCTGGGAAGGCAAAATGGCATAGCTGCAGGGAGATGCGAAGGGAGCAGCAGCAGCTTCCTTCTCCCCTCTCTGCTCTGAGTGTTCCAGTTCTGCTGCACGTCTGCACCTCCCACCTTTCATCAGTGAAGCATGCCTCGAGCACCTTCCTCTCCTTACCTGTCTAATCAGGTTCTCAGGTAATATATGAATGCCATTGGCTACTTGATTTGATGATTGGTGTATGCATTAGGTTCATGTGGGGCCACATGGGTAGGCTTGATGCTAATTAGTTTGATGTAATTATTTTCGCACAATTTGATAGTTGCCGTTGATCTAATCCACACAGCTTAGTTTACCACTGTTGTCCGAAGTAAGATTTATGAAATTAGCTTGCTCCTCTAAACATTGATTGCTTCGCTACTAAGATGCATCTCTGGATATTTCCAGTTTTAGCATTTCTTTACTGAACATTATGTGATACTGAATAATATGTGTCAACCAATCATGCCAGAGAGGGCAAAACACTTAAACGGCTGAGGTAAATGATGTTAGTAAATTGTGCATTTTGCGATGAAATTAGTTCCTATAATAATTGCAATGTTTATTATCCTTCTGCTAAAAAAATGTTTCATTACCGCTACAAGCATGCTATTCGATCCTGGTTCATACATTCTTCTGTAACCTCTTTGCACATTCCGACATATATATTTTGCCCTGGCTAGGCTACCATCATTAGTGTCATCTCTATTTAAATTGTGATGACCTTGTAGCAGATAGTTATTTGGATCTGAAAGGTAGAACTGTTTTCTAGAAATTATCACTGACATGGATGATATAGGTATCATCATTGACACGGTATTTTTTTAGCTTGATGATTACCTGTTACATCTCACGCAGGAACCCGATGAGAGACCTACCACTGCCGCCGACAACCACGGTGCCTCTCAACCAAGCTCCAAGAGGCAAGTGCTGCATAGGTATGCTTTCTAATCAAAGTGGATATTGGCCAAAGAAACTCTTTTTTTTTCTTTGCCAAGTATTTCCAATGATCCCTCCTTTGTATTTCGATGGTGTTCAAAGAAACGAGGCATGAGTGATATTTGCGAAATTAAAATCTATCAACTTTTGTGAACCGCAGATAAGGTTAAGCAGCCCTGCTTTGACCGGTTCCTTTATATCATTCAGCAGGATAGCCAGGTCTTCACCAACCAAGTAAATTCCTGTTTCTTGTTATATTCTATACTAAGATTTGTACCAGAATAAGAATGGATTGAGCTCAAAAGTTTCTTATTTTTTTGGTACCATACCTATGATAATATGTATATATATAGAAAGATTAAAACAGCTGGCAGAGAACAGAGAGATTGATAATCAGTGACGGACTGACAGTGCCTGCCAAAAGATTATTGATCGCTACTAAAAACGATGTGGTTGCAGTTACCAGATTTTAGGCTTAGTGATTTTCATGGCAGGAAATTATGTGCCATCCTGCTCGACCGGATCCGCGGCCACCGCTGCACATCCAAGCCTCATCTTCCCATCGCAGGACCGGCAACAATCCCCCTCCTCAACATCTCAAGCAGTGTTCTTATTTTTGCTGCCCTCAACTAATTGCTCTTAAGAGATCGCCGGCTGCTCCCAGGGACCTGCACCTCAAGGTACTACTTCCCCCTTGGCGCTGCATGGACCTGCATGCCTTCCAACGTCCTGGTTTGACCCATCTGTGGCACTTGGCTAGAATTAAATAGCTACTGCTTTGGATTGATCTGTTTGCTATTTATTTGCTCCATTTGTTGATTTAATTAATTTAGCAGGGAAAAATGGTACAAGCATCTGCCATGGAAAAATAGTGAATGAGGCTCCAGTGCAAGAATGGTGAAAGCCAATTGAAGGATTTATATCCAGTTTGCATCTTCAATCTTCATCTTATTATTCTCAAGGTAATAGTCACTACTCTTACTATCCCTCCAGCTAATTACAGATTGGGGCGAATCTGTTTGTTATATTACTTGGTGATGTTAGATTCTGATTACAAGGTCAATTTCATAGTACAAATTGTCTTCTTCCAGAAAACACTAAGGGCCTATTTGGTAAGTTATACCTAGATAAAATGGACTAGATATCTAGGCTAAAAGGGACTAGACAACCAAACACTAGGGACTAAATGGGTTAGGCCTAGACAAAACTAGAAGTCCCATATGAGGAGCTAAACTGGGGTATAAGGCGGGGAATGACCCCACTTACCCATGGTCCCTCCTCCCACCCGCACTCTCTCTCTTCTCTCGGCCTCTCTCTTCTCTCTCCCTCGCCCGTTCTCCTGGCCGCCCCTGCGTGCCGCCCGTCCTCCCCGCCGCCACCGCACGTCGCCCGTCCATGCTGCCTGTCCGTGCGGCTTGCCTGCCCCGCCGCCCGTCCGCGCGGCTCGCCGGCCGGCTCCTCCCCTCCGCTTCGCCGGAAGACAGCGCCATGGAGCTCGATCGCGCCTCCTCATCCTCGTCGCCGCTCCGGCCCCGCCTCTACTCTCCTCCGCCGGCTCGGATCTGCAGCAAGTGGCGCCTCCACTCCGCCCGGTGGCGCTGCGGGTCCATCGATAGGTCCCGCTCGTCGGCGCCGGTGCGGACCCCGCGCAGGATACGTGTGGACGGCGCGGCTCGGCGGGGGACGGGAATGGATGCGGCAACGCGGATGCGGTGGAAGATGGACGGCGAGGGGGAGGCGACGGCGGACGCGGGGGAGCGGTCGGAGCTGCGCGTCTTCATCCATGGCGGATATATGGGGGATTGGGGATGGATGCTTCGGTGCAGTGGCATGGAGGGGTATTTTGGTCTTTGTAAACATCATTTATGGCTTTAGTCATTGGTTTAGTCCTTATAACCAAACATGAGGGAATAAGGTTTAGGCCTAAACATTTAGTTACTTCTGTTTAGGCCTAAAGATCCAAACAAGCCCTAAGAAGTAGGTAATTGTTACGAGTTACGACAACACAAAGTAAAATCAACATATAGTGCCCATGGCCCACTCATTTTGTTCCTTCAATTAGTGAATAAAAATGGTGCCTGGAAGCAACATTTCTCTCAAACCCCCTGAGAGTGAAAGGAACCTGGTTATTAAACTTTAGGTCTCCTTTGTTTGGTCTGAGTAAAACCCTGTCTGTCACAATAGAATGCATAAATGTATAGAGGAATGGATGCATACACGAATCATGTGAAGTGGGGATCATGCGTTATTAGCTTAGACGTTGCTGCTTGCATACCGCCATTTCTTTGTTCACTTCTTTTTTCCTGAACTTCTGTAAGTTGTCAATGTCAAGCAGTCCTGTATCTTTCCTGTTTTCGCTCGTTCACAACAGGATGATGGCTTCGATAGGGTGAACTTTTGGTGTTTTTGCTGGCCAAAGATATTATAGTTCTTGCAGCTTCATAATGGTTGCAGGCACTGAGCAAATGTTAAGCACGGATACAACTACAAATATGGTTTGGTGTTTTGTAAGCCGGCTCCAATCTGTTATGTCCTGTTTTAAATATGCTTTGATCTTTTGTTAATTTAGACTAACACAGATGGGTTGTTAGTGCATGGCGTCGTGGCCTTGTGTCTTATTTTTGTTTTCTGGTACACTTGAGTGGCTATGATGATTCACCTTTTCACTAGACAGCTCCCGCCGTATAGCATCTTATGACCTGGTTTGTTGGATATTTTGTTTTGTTGCCTGCTTAACTTGGATGCCTTGTGCCTTAACAAGCAACCAGTTACGTGGTCAATTGCGTTTATGATCCTGATATCTCATTTTTATTTTGTGGTGCCCTTGAGTGGCTACGATGATTCACCTTTTTATTGGAGGACTTGCTTTCTAGCATCTTCTAAGTCAGTGCCTTGCACATTTTATTCTGTTTGCTGCCTGGTTTGGATGATGTGTGCCTTAGCAACTAACCAACTATGTGGTTAGTTGCAGAAGTTGGCTTTCTATCTAAAAGAGCATTGAATAATGCTATTTTATTGTCTGTTTGAGTGTGGGGGTGGGGAGATCATGTTGTTCTTACACCGTAAAAATCTGCAGCAGTCATGCTGATTATTAATAGATCTGAGCCGCTCAGGGACCCTTTTTTCCCTCTTGTTGTGGTGTTGTCTACGTAACCCCTTAACGGCGCATGCATGTTCTAATCCTGTCTCACCCTGTGCTTAAATAGTTAGGGGCATTCTTTAGCCATGCCAACCGAAACTCATCGCTTTCCAATGACAATTGTTGGTATTTTCTTTTCCAGGCAATTGTTCGATTGCTCTCTTCTGTTTCGAATAGGCTTTCTCATATCTTTATTTTTAGACGCAATCATAATTATCTAAAGATGATCAGCCAATTCTCAAAATTTCACATTTCCTAAATAGACTCCTTTGGAAATTCTATAGGGCAAATATCAAAACTGAAATGCAGGGCTCCAACAAAAGCATGGGGAGCAGCGAAAAGGTTCCAGCCGCTGCCGCTCACACATAAAGTACTCCATGCAAAGGTAAAATTGTTTCCTTCAAACTATTTTATCCGCCCATCTATTGCGCTTGCCTAGGATTAAATAGTTCTTTGAATCAAGGCTGTTTGCTATTTTTTTCCTCAATCTGTTGATTATGTTAGTTGAAGTGGGAAAACTGGTAGGAGCATATTCTGTGCAAAAAATGGTGAACGCGGCTCCGATGCAAGAATGGTGGAAGCGGGCAAAGGATTCGTATCCAGTTTGCATCTTTATCTTATTTTTCTTAAGGTAATTATTACCACTCCTGATAATCCTTAAGCTGATTACAGATTAGGGCGAATTTATGTGCTAGATTAGTTGGTGATGTTAGGCCCTGATTAGTAATGATCATGGATAGTTAATGGCATGCTACCTTCTATTTTTTTCCAGTAGGTTATCCATCCATCTAGCCATCTAGGTTTCCCATTTGTATAGTTCGCCCTTCGATTTGTTACACATTATCTGGTTCTTAGCTTATTTGTTGTCAGAGCATGTGACAGGTCCATCCTGAACCTATGGCCCCTACCCGCAAGGCACCGCAGAGGCCATGGATCTACCGGCATCGAACTATAAGAACTCAGTCCCACCAATGCTAAGGTACATTTTGTTTTCCGAAACCAATAAGCTAGAGTATTCAGACTGTAAATGCTTTGAAAAGTAAACTCATTTTTGATAACACTCATGTAATTTCAGCGATAGATCAGTGTGATGGTCGATGGCTTGTATCCAAGCATGATGTTTACATCAAGGTTATCAGTGCTTCTCCAAACTACATTATGTCTAAAGCTGTCTATATGCCTTTAGCCTACAGCTTCATCCTGACCTCTACGGATGATGATCGCCGCCATGCTAGAATAAATATGATGTAACATGACGTGTTATATTTGGCTGTACATTTCCCCAACACACCTGTCTTATCTATGGACATCAAAGATGACATTATGAATGTAAGGGACAAACCGAGTTCTAACCCTGTGAATTATGCTCGTGCTTCTAAATTCTGTGGTTACATTAAAGAGTATGGTCTGTCTACTTTGTGCTATGATGGCCCTGTGTACGCTTAGATTAACAATCACTTTGCTTCCATGTCAACTTTCCAATGTCTAAATAAATGCTTAGCCAACGCAGATGGCTTAGCTGCTTCTTCTAGAACTCTTCATCGTTTACCTACACTATATAATGATTGTTGTTTGATAGTTGCAGTACACAATCTTTTAGCTACTTATTCAGCCATCAAATATGTAACAACGCGTAACACGCGCGCGCGAAGCGCGCAAACAAACACTAGTAGATTGGCAGACGGAGAAGATGAGCAGCTAGGAGTGAATAAGGGCATTTTAGTCTTTTTACTATATGCTCCCACTCCATTCAGATCGAAGAAGAGTTTTTAATAGAGACAATGTGTTATGCACAAATGTGCGTTTTTTACCGTGTCTACAGCCTAAGCCTATCCGCACTCGTCTCACCCTATTTTTCTACCCTAAAAGGAATATTCCATCCTAATCAGCCAGATTATCTATCCTAAACAACAATCCTCCGCATTCACATCTACCATGTAATACTATATTTTAACCCTATACCAACTACCCAATATTATATCATTTTTTCTCTCCTTTCCCCACCCACCAGCCTCTCCCTCTCCTCCAGTGCTCCCTCTCCCTCTCGTCCTCTCCCCGCACGGCCGCACCTCTCCTCCCTCCGCCGGCGCGCCGCCGGAGCTCCTCCGTGCCAACCTCTCCTCCTTGCCGCCGTGGGCCTCGTCGGCGTTGTCCTCCCCGCCCAACCCCTCTCTCGTTGGCGTCTCGTTCCCTCCCCTCCGCCGGAGCGCCGCTCTCCCTCCCCGTCTCCCCTCTCCCGCCGGGCACCGGCTTGGAGCTCCCCGCCTCCAAGCAGCGGGCGGCTTTCTCCAGCGCGCCGGACTAGGCGTCCTCCGGCGGTGGAGCTCCTCTTCCTCCGGCGGTGGCGCCGGACTAGGCGGCCTCCAAGCAGCGGGTGGCGCCTTTGGCCTTCTCCGCCGCAGATCCACGCCGGCCATCTCCTCTTCCTCCGATAGGGCCCACCGCGACGGCTTCCCCCGCGCCGATGCCCGTCTCCTCGAGCGTCGGTCGTCGGCGCCCATCTCCTCGAGCGTCGATCGCCGCCGCCCGTCTCCTCGCCGGATCTTCCCCGCCTCATCGCCTCCTCCTCTCCTCCGGCGGCGGATCTTCCCCTGTCTCCTAGTGCAGTGGCACTCCTACGGCGGGAGGAGCGAGTTCGTTGCCCACGTGGAAGAAAGAGAAGGGGTAGGAGAGCGACTGCATCGACTCCATACCTGAGGTGAGAGAAGGCTCTCCCTATCGTAGGGAGAGCTTTACAGTGCATCGCTGCACCTCTCTCAACCCTAAAAGTTTAGGGTGAGCGATAGGGTCATCCAGTGCGGACAGCCTAAGGCTCTCTCCAACAACATTCCTCAAATTCCATTTCCTATCACTATTCCAACTGCCTCTCTCTCTGTGCAGCATTTATGTCAAACAATGCCAAACAGTATTTTGAGGAACCACTTTAAAAATTTTCATTGGGGACAGCCTGAACGACAAAGAAACCCTTGATCTCTTGTCGGAATTCAGACGCTTCCAATCATCCCATCCGGCCATCCCAACGGCTACTGCCACGCTGCCAGGTGCCAGCCAGCCTGCGTCGTTCTCGTCTCCACGGGCAGCCCCGCTCGTGCAAAAAAGCAAAACGCACATTTTCCAAAGGGCCTTTGTACAAATGTATCTCCTCGAACTGCAACCACCTTTTTCCATTTTCCCTTCGAAGTGACGAAAAGCGCATGTAAAAAACGAGACAGAGAGGGAGGGAGGGAGGGAGGGAGAGCGAAAAGAAATCGAAATCGGAGAGCACGAACAAAAGAAGAGAGGGGAGGAGGAGGACAGGCAGGAGGGAGCGCGAGGGGAGGTGGATGCTCTCCCTCGTCAAGGCCCTCCCGTCTCCAGCGAAATCTCCCCTCTTCTCCCGCACCGGTGAGTCCCCAGTCGCGTCCGATGCGCCAAGAACCGGGCATTCTCGGGGCGCGGCAACCGGCGATGCGCTCGCGCTCGTCTGTTGGCTGCGGATTTCGTCTGATTTGGGGGTGCGGTCGAGGGATTAGTGCGCACGTTCTTGGATTTGGGTCGCATTTTGCTGGTTCCGGTGGGACCCGACGTCCGAGCCACGCCTGGTCCTCTCTCTCTCTTTTGTGCCTGCCGTCTGGGAGTTCCTCAATTTTTATGCCTGCCTGGGGAGAAGCTGAAACTGCCTTCGGTGCAGGTTGCTGCATTTTTCTAGATATCGACTGATGATGAAAAATTTGCGGGGGGCTTCTGGGTCAATCCTGCTTGTATTTTCAACGCATTACTTGGTTTTGTTGTAAAAATGCTACTTTTACTCATTGTCCCCTCCTATTTGGTTCTGTTCAGCGCAAACTCTGTTTAGGTTTGGAGGAAACTATCCCAATCCATTGGGTTTGGTGTTCCCCCTTTACAGAGTTTGATGTGCACATCCTTAGAGCTCCGAAGTGCATATTCCCGTCCTTGCCTCCTAGGTCCACTGCATAGAGCTCTATTGTTGGAGGGATCAGTCTGCCTCGCATTTTGCGTCCTTTACAACATCTCAACAGTTGGCCGCCCATATGATCTGGAACTTGTTACTACTTCTGAATTAGTTCATAGTTTACATCTCTCTGCAACACTGGCGATTTGTTTGAGAATTTTTTCAATTAATGCGTCGAAGAGTTTTATAAGCTTCACACTGATGTTGTGATGTATCCTAATAAGTTGTTCAATGGCTAGAGATGTAGGTCACTAAATAGGAGTTGCTATCTGTACTTGTCAAGCTGGGTGTCATAGTCTTCGGTAGTAATGTATTCTTGGTATTATGAGAATGGCAACCACCACCACATAGAGTAATGACTGACCGAATATAGTGGGTGCTTCCGACTGACCTTATCATGTCAGTTAGATTATTTATTGCATTAATCACTGGATTTCATAAATTGCGCTGATGATGCTTATTTTCAGTCTTATATGAAGAATTTTGTACTTGTGTCACCAACTTGCATGTGCTAGCGATTTGTTGCGTAGTACCAGTGTACCACTACACATCGCTTTACATTGCGGCAATTGTGATGCAGTTTATCGGTTGAGCGATTGTACCCATCACCTTTTTTTTAACTTAAGTTTTAAGCAGAAGGTATCATTTACTTCTACAGTTGCACTAATCACTGCAACACACTGGTCTTAGGTCATTGAGTTAGCAAAAGGGGAGGAAAAGTTATCATGGGTATCTCATCCAAGTGGATTAAATCGTTGGTCGGCATAAGGAAGCAAGAAAAAGGGCAAAATGCAGAAAAGAAAGAAAAAGGACAAAATGCTGAAAGCAGTGAAACTGTAAGTCATGATATTCCACCTAGGTCTATTAGGTTGCAGTTGTACTCAATGTCCGATGCTTAATTTGGTCCATTTTACCATAACCAAGCATAATTCTCTTATCTATGTATTTTCTTCTTTTGCCTGTTTTAGCGGGCACAGCCTGGAGTTGCAATTATTCTTATTTGTTGCCATTCTCTGTGAGAAAATGACAAACCCTGAAGAATCTGAAAAAACTGCAAAAGAATAGAAGGTTTACCAAAAACTGTCGTTGGATGCCACACAGCTTAAGTTGTTGGCATATCTTTGTCAAGAGCTTGTTCCTCAACAAACATGGACACATGGTTCACTTTCAGCAGATGAGTTCACATAAAGACAACAAGTGTATTTCCACCAGGTTTTGTACCAAGAATACATGATTAAATGGAACAAGATAAGAAATATTGTTGACATTATGTGGCTACTGTCAGCAACCCAGCACATTGAAAGTGGCCAAAGGTGGTTAGTACGTAATATTTAGTAATCGTCAGTGTCAATACTTCTAAAGAGAAGAAATGAGCAAAGCGTACTGGGATAAAGTTGTTGTCGAGCACTTAATGGCATCTTTCTGATTTAATTTCTTGTTGGTCTTTTAGTGATGGATGGATGATTGATCTGCGCACAATTAGGCAATTTAATTGGCCTTTACTCTAGGGAATGGAATCTCTAGGAAATGAAATCTGAAATGTGATTAAACTCAGGTTATTATCTCTCAGTTAGGGGTTAGCTACTTGCCTAGTTCATTTATAGTACTTGGAAAGCGTTAACTGTTCTAAACCTTTTCATGCACCAGTTTGTTTTGATTGTTTGCTTCTCTAATTCTGCCTGTTCATTACCATACATAGGAACTATATTTAGTCTGTCTGTCATAAACTATATTTAGTCTGTCTGTCTCTGTCATGAACTATATGTAGTTTTTCTGTCATGTGACTGATGGAATAACTCTTGTACTCTTGGTCTTTGTGGTCCTGTGGTCCTCTGCAAGGACAGCATCTTGCTGCCCCAACCAGGACAGCATCTTAGACTAGACTAGCATCTTTAGGACAGCACCTAAGGACAGCATCTTAGACTAGCTTTTAGACTAGCATCTTAGCATATGCTTGGCTCGGCCACCTATAAATATGTATCCCCAACCCCTCAGGTTGGCATGGCATTGTGTGAGAAATAAACCAGAAAATCGCCCCAACTCCAAGTGTCATCCTCTCTCGACGAGAGTAAGAATTCAGATACTAACAACTGGTATCAGAGCCGTTCTTTCCTGCAGCCTAAACATCTCCTGCTCATCTCCTTCCCAGCAGCCATCCCTTCACTCCCAGCCAGCAGCAGTAACAACTGCTGTTCCTGCTCATTCTTCCTCACCTGAACAGACAAGCAGCAGCTCGTCTAAAGCAGCCACCTCCCCAAGCAGCAGCCCCCCACTAGCGCGCCATGTCCGACGGACAGTCTCAGCGCTCGGTCGCCTCGAGCGCGCGGCACCGGCAGGAGGCCGAGGTCACCGCGGCAGCAGACCGCGAGCGAGCCGCAGCAGAGACTGCAGCGACGGCGGCACGGGCGGCAAGGCTGGCAGCGGCGGAACTGGCAGCAGCAAGGGCGGAAGTGGAAGCAGCGGCGGCGGCGGACGCAGCGCGTGCAGCGGCAGCAGAGCTCGAGGCTCTGTGCGGCAGTAGCACCAGCAGCTCTGCCTCTGTCGACGGCACCGATGAGGGGCTCAGGCTGGCGAGGGATGCAGCGCGGGAGCGGACGGCGCAGTGGGCAGACGCGCAACCCCATGAGCGTGGTGGCGGCAGCCCAGATAGGCGCGGACGCGCCAACGGCGCCCCGGGTGGAGGCGCACGCGGAGGCCGCGCTCCCAGCGGCGGTGGCAGCCCCGACAGGCGCGGACGCGCTGACGGCGCCCCCGGCGGAGGCAGAGATCGCGGCCTTCACAGGCGGCGCGGCTCTCCCTCCCCGGACCGGTACCGTGATCACCACGGGTACCAGGCCATTGTTAGGGACGTCGGTCCCGGCAGTGGGTGGCCTACCCTCACCAAGACCAACTACGTTGAGTGGGCTGCGGTGATGCGGGTACGGCTCCAAGTGCGGCACATGTGGGAAGCAGTTCGGCACGGCGACGTCGACTACTACGAAGATCGACGGGCGCTGGATGCCCTCATCGCTGCAGTCCCGCCCGAGATGCAGTTCTCGCTTTCCAAAAAGCGGACTGCCAAGGAGGCCTGGGACGCCATCGCTGCAGCACGCATCGGCAGCGACCGTGCCCGCAAGACCACACTGCAGGCACTTCGCAAGGAGTGGGAGAACCTGGCCTTCAAGCCAGGTGAGGACGTTGATGACTTTGCTCTCCGTCTCAACACTCTGCTGCAGAAGTTGGTGCAGTTCGGCGACGACACCTACGACGAGGAACGAGCTGTCCAGAAGCTTTTCCGGTGCATCCCCGAGAAGTACAAGCAGATCGCTGGCTCGATCGAGTCGCTGCTGGACCTGTCCACGATGTCGATCGAAGAGGCGATAGGTCGTCTCAAGGTCGTCGACAGCGACGAGGTCCAGCCCCCTTCGGGCCCAATCAACATCGGAGGGAAGCTGTATCTCACTCGGGAACAGTGGGAGGCCTGCCAAGGTGACGGGAAGAAGGGGAAGTCTTCTTCCGCGACGGGCGACAGCAAGCGCAAGCCGCGCAAGGGGCGCAAACGCTTCCAGACCAGGGCACAAGGACGTGCCGAAGGTGACGCCCGCGGGGGCGCCCAGGGAGGCGCCGCCGGCAACCAGAAGCCGGCACGAGACGACCCCTGCCGCAACTGTGGCAAGCTTGGCCATTGGGCCAAGGAGTGTCGACAGCCACGACGCGGCCAGGCCCACGTCGCACAGGTGGAAGAAGAAGAGCCGGCTCTGCTCCTGGCGCACGCGAGCATCGAGCCACTTCCAGCTGCATCGGCCGCAGCGAATCTCCTCCACCTCGACGAGCCAAAAGCACACGCCTTCCTCGGCGACGACTCCAGCAACGACAAGACTGACGGGTGGTGTCTCGACACCGGCGTCACCCATCACATGACAGGTCGAAGGGAGTTCTTCACCGAGCTTGACTCCACCGTCCGAGGCTCCGTAAAGTTTGGGGACGCCTCCGGTGTGGAGATCAAGGGCGTCGGTTCTGTCCTTTTCACCACCGCGTCTGGTGAGCACAAGCTGCTCACCGGAGTCTACTACATCCCCGCGTTGAGGAACTCTATCATCAGCTTGGGACAGCTGGATGAGAATGGCTCACGCGTGGTGATCGAGAGCGGAGTCCTGAGGATTTGGGACCACCATCGTCGACTTCTTGCCAAGGTAACTAGAGGGACCAACCGACTCTACGTCCTCAATGTGCAGGTGGCACAACCCCTCTGTCTTGCTGCTCGACGGGACGACGAGGCGTGGCAGTGCACGAGCGCTTCGGGCACCTTCACTTTGAGGCCCTGAAGCGGCTCAGTGCCAACGAGATGGTACGAGGCCTCCCGAGCCTTGACCATGTGGAGCAGCTCTGCGACGTCTGCGTGCTGACAAAGCAGAGGCGGCTCCCCTTCTCCCACCAGTCGAGCTTCCGAGCCAAGGAGCGGCTCGAGCTCGTGCACGGGGACTTGTGTGGCCCCGTGACTCCGGCTACACCAGGAGGACGACGCTACTTCCTGCTGCTCGTCGACGACCTCTCCCGCTACATGTGGGTGATGGTTCTCGGCAGCAAGGGAGAGGCTGCGGATGCCATCAGGCGCGCGCAGGCTGCTGCGGAGGCAGAGTGCGGCCGCAAGTTGCGCGTGCTGCGCACCGACAACGGCGGCGAATTCACGGCAGCCGAGTTCGCGTCGTACTGCGCGGATGAAGGCATTCGGCGCCACTACTTCGCGCCGTACAGCCCGTAGCAGAACGGCGTCGTCGAGCGGCGCAACCAGACGGTCGTAGGGATGGCTCGGGCTCTCCTCAAGCAGAGGGGGATGCCGGCTGTCTTCTGGGGAGAGGCGGTGGCGACAGCTGTCTACATCCTCAACCGCTCGCCCACCAAGGCTCTCAACGGCAAGATGCCGTATGAGGCTTGGCATGGGCGCAAGCCGGCGGTCTCACACCTACGGGTCTTCGGCTGCCTCGCGTTCGTCAAGGAGCTTGGCCACATCGGCAAGCTCGACAACAGGAGCACTCCAGGGGTGTTCATCGGCTACGCGGAGGGCTCGAAGGCCTACCGCATTCTTGACCCAGGGACACAGCGTGTGCGCACGGCGCGCGACGTGGTGTTCGATGAAGGGCGAGGATGGGCATGGGACAAGGAGGTGGACGACGGCTCGACTCCGACGTACGACGACTTCACTGTCGAGTACATCCACTTCGAGAGAGCTGGGGGAGTAGGCAGCTCCTCTTCACCGAGCATGCCTACCCCAGTCCCTGAGCCTCCACCGACTCCAGTGTCACGCTCTCCAGCCACGACTTCGGCTGCACCAAGTTCTTCACCAACACCACCGCAGCCGGCTACCCCACGCACTTCAGCACCGACGGTCACTCCTTTGGGCACGTCCACTCCGACACCAGCCCGCGTCGACCACGGCATGGCGGAGTTTGCTACTCCACTCTCCCACGACGAGGAGCGCCTCGACGTGTACCACGACGGCGAGCCGTTGCGGTATCGTACGATGGAGAACCTTTTCGGCGACCAACCAGTGCCGGGACTGGTGCCTCGCGACTTGGAGGCGCAGTTGCACCTTGCGTGCGACGACGGCGAGCCTCGCTCTTTTGCGGAGGCCGAGAGACACGCGGCATGGCGGGCCGCGATGCAGTCGGAGATGGACGCGGTTGAGACGAACCGCACCTGGGAGCTTGCTGACCTCCCTCGCGGTCACCGCGCGATCACTCTTAAGTGGGTGTTCAAGCTGAAGAGGGATGAAGCTGGCGCCATCATCAAGCACAAGGCTCGCTTGGTGGCTCACGGGTTCGTGCAGCAGGAGGGGATCGACTTCGACGATGCCTTCGCCCCCGTGGCACGGATGGAATCCGTGCGACTTCTCCTTGCGCTGGCTGCCCAGGAAGGCTGGCATGTCCATCACATGGACGTCAAATCGGCGTTCCTTAACGGCGATCTGAAGGAGGAGGTCTACGTGCACCAGCCGCCGGGATTTGAGATCCCCGGCAAGGAGGGCAAGGTGCTGCGCCTGCGCAAGGCCCTCTACGGCTTGCGGCAGGCACCGAGGGCGTGGAATGCCAAGTTGGACTCCACGCTCAAAGGGATGGGCTTCGAGCAAAGCCTGCACGAGGCGGCCATCTACCGGCGGGGCAATGGTGGAAACGCCCTGCTGGTGGGTGTCTACGTCGACGACTTGGTGATCACCGGCGTCAAGGATGCGAAGGTGGCTGCGTTCAAGGAAGAGATGAAGGCCACCTTCCAGATGAGTGACCTGGGACCTCTCTCCTTCTAACTGGGGATCGAGGTTCACCAAGACGACTCCGGGATCACACTTCGACAGACTGCCTACGCCAAGCGCATCGTTGAGCTGGCTGGGCTCACCGATTGCAACCCAGCTCTCACTCCGATGGAGGAGCGGCTGAAGCTGAGCCGCGATAGCACAGCGGAGGAGGTGGACGCTACTCAGTACCGGCGCCTTGTGGGCAGCCTTCGCTACCTCGTCCACACACGGCCGGACTTAGCCTTCTCCGTCGTCTATGTTAGTCGGTTCATGCAGCGACCGACGACGGAGCACCAGCAGGCTGTGAAGAGGATCATCCGCTATGTTGCGGGGACTCTCGACCACGGCCTCTACTACCCGAGGTGCCCTGGAGAGGCGCACCTCGTCGGCTACAGCGACAGCGACCACGGCGGCGACATCGACACCAGCAAGAGCACGAGCGGGATTCTCTTCTTCCTCGGCAAGTGTCTTGTTAGCTGGCAGTCGGTTAAGCAGCAAGTGGTGGCGCTGTCCAGTTGCGAGGCCGAGTACATAGCGGCCTCCACCGCTTCAACTCAGGCCCTTTGGCTTGCTCGACTGCTCGGTGATCTCCTCGGCAGAGACACTGACGCAGTTGAACTCAGGGTGGACAGCAAGTCCGCTCTGGCCCTGGCAAAGAACCCCGTTTTCCATGAACGGAGCAAGCACATCCGGGTGAGGTACCATTTCATCCGGGATTGCTGGGAGGAAGGGAGCATCAAGGCGCGCTACATCAACACCAAGGACCAGCTTGCGGATCTTCTCACCAAGCCCCTTGGGAGGATCAAGTTCCTTGAGCTTCGCTCCAGGACCGGGATGGTCCAACTTTCCCACAGACCGACGCACAAGACTTAGGGAGAGAATGATGGAATAACTCTTGTACTCTTGGTCTTTGTGGTCCTGTGGTCCTCTGCAAGGACAGCATCTTAGCTGCCCCAACCAGGACAGCATCTTAGACTAGACTAGCATCTTTAGGACAGCACCTAAGGACAGCATCTTAGACTAGCTTTTAGACTAGCATCTTAGACTAGCATCTTAGCATATGCTTGGCTCGGCCACCTATAAATATGTATCCCCAACCCCTCAGGTTGGCATGGCATTGTGTGAGAAATAAACCAGAAAATCGCCCCAACTCCAAGTGTCATCCTCTCTTGATGAGAGTAAGAATTCAGATACTAACAGTGACTTCTATGCATTAAGAATTTATGATGTTTAGATTGTTGTGAAGAGCTGTCATACACTCCTGCAGTCCAACCTGACTTGTTGGTTGTTACTAGTGTACTTTACCTATTGTCCCCTGTGTTTAATTGGGTTAGCTTGTCACCACTAAAATGAATCATAAATGTTGTAGAGAAGCTCTGCTGATCAATCCCTGCACAAACGGAAATATTCTTTGGATCCTGAAGGTGCGCTTGCAGTTGAAGATAGTACAGCGCAAAGTGAACCATTGACTGATGACAGCACACAAACAATTTCAAATTCGATTTGTTCGGATAGTACATCACTTGATGTACATGTTTCTCAGGCTGGCCATGATAGTAAAGAGAATTTGGCAGCAACAGCTATCCAGACTGCATTTCGAGCATTCTTGGTATGCTATTTTTTAAAATATTTTGTTACCTACTGATAATTAAATAGGTATAGTAAATGTTGATTACGTTTCCATTCATTTTTCAATTGTTTATTGGACTAAGCAACTTGTAAACTTTCATCTAGTAATCCATATAAAACAGATGATGCAAGAAATGATATTTCTGTCATTTGGAATACTAGGACTCTAGGAGGTGTTATCATTACTATTATTTAACTATCAATAAAGTATGCACACTATCAAGTAACTTAAAATTATTCAGATACTAGCTATTTTGTTGTTTAGTCAAGCACTGGCTACCAATCAACGGCCTTAGTTAAATATTTTAGTTCATGATTTCATAGTACTGCTGATTGGAATTCTGATCTTATGTTCATATCTACCAGGCTAGACGTGCATTACGAGCTTTGAAAGGAATAGTTCTGCTTCAAGCCCTTATTAGGGGTCATGCTGTTAGAAGGCAGACAGCAGAAACACTCCAATGTATGCAAGCACTGGTAAAAGCTCAAGCTCGTGTCCGAGCAAGACAAGTTCGTGTTGCTTTAGAAAATCAAGCGGCACGGAACAGGCTTCCTGAACAAGATGATCATGAGTACCATGTGCGAGAAGTTGAGGTAGGTCACATAATCCTCTGGAAGTCAACATGCTGACAGATGTCGAACTTATTACATATATGTGTACTATTCCGATTTGGTTAGGAAGTTGAGGGGTCCTAAGAGTTTGCTTTGATCCTTTGATGATAATAAAACTTCTAAGCTATCTAGCTGCAGGCTGTTTTTTTTTTCTGACTTGGACCAGTATTTTACCTGAGTTTCTATGAAATGCCTCGCAGATTTCTTCATAATTATCTGCTCCCTCTATTCATAAATGTATGATGCGGTTGTTTTTTTTCAAAACTTTGATCATTCGTCTTATTCAAAAAAATTATAAGTTATTTATCTTTTTTTTTTATCTTGTTGTCATTTTATTTATCACTAAATGTAGTATGAGTATGATTTATATTTTCATATGTTTGACCAATTTTTTGAATAAGACGAAGGATTAAAGTTATGGAAAAAAGTCAACCCTGTCATACATTTGTGGATGGATGTGGTATTTCTGAAATTTTCACCTTGGCCTACGGTGGGACTGAGGGGAGGCAATGCCAGTTGGATGGGGTTGCGGAGGGGAATTTGGTAGCAGTGAGGGAGATAGATTAGAGTTAGATAATGTTTTCTTTGAGTTTACTTGCTTGTGAGGCTGTGACCAGTGCTATATTATATTCATTTTTTGATTATTCCAACTGAATATCTTAAATTTTTAGGCCAGTTTTGATATTCTTCCTTGTTCAGAAATAAATATTCTAGCAATAGATGTTTCTGGTTGGCCTGAAAATAAATTCTAGAGATTTTTTTATTTGTTCATGAATTATTGCCAACTAGGAAAAATCAAAGACGTCAACAGCGGGACGTTTCTTGTCTACTGTATTACTATTGTTTATCTTGATATATCTTTTTTTTTTGCGGTGATAAATTCAGGGAGGCTGGTGTGGTAGTATTGGTTCCATGGAGGAAATGCAAGCTAAAGCATTGAAAAGGCAAGAAGCTGCCGCCAAGCGTGAGAGGGCAATGGCGTATGCTTTGACTCACCAGGTAATATTTGGCAGGTGCATTTATGACCGCCTGAGCTTTTGGAGTGCATTAGCTAAGTGATCCTGTGCTTAATGATCTGTTAATCAGTTTTCTTGATCATAGTTCATTAGTTAGAGAAGTAGACATCAAAACCATCATGAAGGATTGTTTTGGAATGGATGTTATATATTCATGAATTTATATGTCCCTATTATTAGGTCGATAATGGGCGTCCCACATGTTTACTGAGCCTGCAATTATTTGATAGATTGGTGGACAGTCATCTCAGTTGTAGCTACTTGCCACATATAAACCAGAACAAACAACTTGAAGTTTGATACACTTAGCATGGATTACTGTACCAGTTTCCTAACTTTAGATTCTTAGGCTGAGTCCAGCAATTATTCTATCCTATCGTTTATATTCAAACTCCACTGTGTTGCATGTCATTATTGTCCAGCAATTATACACGATCTGCTGGACTTTGTCTTATAATCTGTTGATATAAACAACCATTATTGCCCCTCCTAGAACTTTTTATATTTTTCTGTAGCTCTTAAGTTTTAATGTCACCAAGACATGCTTTTATCTTGGTCAGCGGCAAGCTGGTTCCAAGCAACAGAAATCTACGAGTCTGCAAAGTCTCGAACTTGATGACAACCACTGGGGATCAAACTGGTTAGACAGGTGGATGGCCGTACGCCCATGGGAGAACAGATTACTTGACAATAATGCCAAAGAGAGTATGCCAGCACATGAAGATAAGCAGGGTGAGGAAACAAAGTCTCAGATCACACCAAAGGTTAAAGTAGCAACTTCAAATACTCCATCCGGCACTAGCAAGAAGAAAGGTGTAAAGCACAAAAAGTCATATTCAGATGTTAGTTGTACTTCATTTGCGCGACCAGCAAATGTATTACCATCCACTTCTTTGGGATCATCCAAACAAAAGGCAAAGATTACGGATGAGGGTTTTGAGGAAGTCAGCTCCCAGCCAACAGATGTAGCTTCTAAGGCAGTTCGCAATCCGAAAGACAAGCTTGTGCAAGCAAATACACCAGCCAAGAAGCGGTTATCCCTTCCAAATAATGGTCAGTCCTATCAAAATATCCAGTCTTTTTGTAATTGCTGCACACAATATCTCAAGCATCCTATAGCAGTTTATTATCATGCCATTGGCAATCATTGACAACTTTGGAAGTTTGTAGCTGAAAGCGACTAGAACCATTTAGAACTCAATACCAATTGCTGTATCTTCCATGAGTTTTCGACTTTTAGTTGCTCATATTTTATCCTGCTAGTTTGTAGCTTCGGATCATGCATTTTTCCCTTACCAAGCTCAACTGACGTGCTTACCAAAAACACATTTTCCACCAATTTTTTAAAACCCCTTTTAAACAATGAAATGAGAAAATTATTAAGTTAGAACTGCATCTTGGTTTCTTACTTTCTCAATTATAAATCGTCTTAAAAACACACTAGCTTAATAACACTCCCTATGCCTGAAAACTTTCATTATGTACATGCCCAAACAGTTGGCTCAGAAGCAGGAAAGGGATCAACACGCAGGAATTCGATGAACAGGTCTGATTTGAAAGCACGGGCAGACACTCCTGACCAAGGGAAGCAAGTTGAGTTGCACGCCTGAAAACACATTCATGTTCTCCCAATCTTATGTGAGTAAGCGGCTCTTGGTGTGTTTCTCTAGCTGCGCATGCTACATCTGTTGTACATAACATTCTCAAACAGCATTGGTGTTGTGTTTTGGTTTCCTGTTGTGCAATGTTACTGGTGTGCTGTGCCGTCTTTTACTTCGCGTCGCCTTTTTCTTATGCTTTCACCCTCCCTGTAAGTTGCTCTAACTGCTAAAAGGATGACCTGTGCTGTGCTGTGCCCCCGAAAACTATGCAGTGTGCACCTTCTTTTCACTCTGATTACAAAATGATTGAAAAAATATGCTCGCTTTTGTATTTATTGTTAATCATTCCTGCAAGATTTGAACAAGTCTCTTTGCTGGTGTACCAACAGATGCACGCGCACGTATCTTAAATATCGGCATATTTTAGGACCCATGAGGGCCATGCTTTCCCTATATGTTTATTTATTTTAGCATACCGGGCACTATGGGAGGCATGGTTTATTTTTTCTAATGATCTTTTCCTCTTGGAATCCGGCTTTGCATCATAGAAAAAGCGCATCCATATTCCTTTGTTAGGGGCCTTAAAAGAAATTTGTAGCTTAAACAGAATGCGTTTGATTGACCAGAGGAACTCTCTATGATTGAGGTCTCCTTTTTATCAACTATCAAGTGTGTACTCTGTGTGTGTGTGTGTGTGTGGAAGTTTCTTAGGAACTGTGATCCTGCTTTTGCAGTCGCAGAGCACCAGCCTCTGCTGGTATACCTTTGAGTATACAATCATTCAGGTCAAAGTTCCATGCTCTGCAGATCTGTTTATCTATGATTGGTCCCAAAACCAAAGGTCATGTGGCATCTGGCATGTAAAACTTCCTCTCTCTGTTGGGATCATGTGGAGTGTCTGATCTCTGCCACCAGCCCCACTACAGTGAATTGTGGGAAAACTTGAAGGGCCTGCTTCGGGGCTCTGCAGATCTGGAGGACTTTCATGGAAACAGTTGGAGTTGGATCTTTCTTTTGTCAAGCCATTATTCTTTAACTCAGTTGGAACTTTGAGTTACGTATAGAAGTTTGAGAAAATTCCTTCAACTATCTATGTTCGTGCATGCGTACACCCTATGCGGAGATAGTCACGTGAGTGGGGGTGAAATCCTAGTACAGTACTACCCTCGTTCGTAGAGCTGCCGTCTGGCCAGTCCTAGGAGTACAACACAAGAAGTGCAAGTAAAGAATCCAATGCTTTCCACGTCGCCGGCGCCGACCTGTGAGGGCACTGAAATATGGCGCGCACCGGCCCCGATCACGCCTTCGGATCAGAGCGACTGACACGCACCGACCCAGGATCAGATCTAGTACCATTCTTCTAGCAGAGTGCTAGCTGCATGTTCTGATGTTCAGAGCTTTTTAAATCCTTGCTTTCACCCACCTGTCGTTAGATGTTGATCTCAAATGCGAACGTATGAATACTTGGACTTCCGAATTTGTGTGATGGTGGTCATTGGGGACAAACGGAGCCAAAGAGCGTGTATGGAACTCGATCGGTTGGAGTGTCTCGCGCCTTCATTTTGCAAGGAGCGAGCAAACATGTCGGAAATCCCATGTGTAAGTCTGCGTGAGGATGGATGAACTTAGATCGCTTGCTATTTATACGACATTCTTCGTCGTGGAATGTCTGAATGTATTAGACGAAGATCAAGGTAAACTTGAAACACGAGTTGTGAGGAGATCCACTTGCTTTCCACGCCGTCTCAATCGCCGGGGCAAAAAAGTCCCGCAGGGCCTGTTTGGATGCCTGCATAAGACGTGGGTCTGTCCCGCCGGATGCAGGCTGGTTTTGTTTGGATGCCTGCATAGGGTGCCGCGCTCATGCAAGATTCCCTTTCGGGCCAGGCTGCGCGCGTACGGGAGAATCGGCTGTTTCTCGCGGGCCTGGCTGGCCGCGTGTAATCAGCCGCATGGGAGGGTGGAAAATGAATTTGCGGGTGTAGACATCCAACCAACTAAACAGAGTCTCCGGAGGGTTTGGTCCAAGAGGTACAAGTAACCAAACAGAGCCTCCTTGCATGCGCGAGGCCTGGCTGGCTGGGACCTGGCCGGTAGGTGCGATGCAGGGAAGGCCAATACAGGCAACCAATCACGCCCGTACTGTACGTACGGAGTAGACTTTAAGAAGCCGGGTGCGATCGGCTGTACAGTGCTTGGACTGTTACAACTGTAGCACAAGGCACAGAATATTGTAGTGGCTGATGCAGGCTGCAGCAAGGAGTCTAGATACAGCGCTGTATAGTCAAAAGAATCACAAGCGAGTGGGTAGACAGGAAAAATGCAAAACCGCATGTATATGTGTCCACAAGCACAATCGTGGCAGTTTGTTGCCTCCTGCTGCACGAATTTCAATACATAATTTTCTCACCTATCCATAATTCTCATATCTATCTTTTGTCCTTATTGATCTCGATGCATATTTAACGGATACGATAGTCCGTGTGCGCACATATACATTTGAAAAATCCGTTTTAGGGTAGACAGAAGGAGTACAGAGACCCTACAGGAGGATCGCAAAATGTCAAACACATGAACGATGTGTTCGTGGTTTCGATCGAGGCAGGGTAGAGCTGCTTGCCTATCCAAAATTCCAAATGGGAATATATAGTCCTGCTTAGCTCACCCTACCTACGTAAAACTATTGTGTACTCACTCCAGCTATAAAAAACATGCGGATCAATCAAACACAAGTACACAGCCTACATCGCGACGTTTGGAGTCAGTTTGGCGACCTCTATTTCCATAAAATTCAATGAAAAATAGTAAAAATTGAGAAAATAGAAAATGCGTACGTCAAAGCCTCAAAGGAAAAGAAAAGTGCTGGACAACTCCTGTGCCCCAACCGCTTCAAACCGATGAGTTCGTGGGAATCAAATCAAATCAGTGCGTGCAAAAGGATCCAAGACACGCAAAACTCATGGCAGCTTTGCCCCAGCTACACCTACACCCCACCTGAGCGGCAGCGCCCGCTACGGTATTCGGATTCGGTATGGCCCCCGTGTTCCGGTCAGACTCTTCAGAGTTGCCACGTTGCCCATCATGCGACGCGGCAGCCACCTACCCTCCTCTCCTCCCGCCCGCCCAATATTTTTTTTCTAAAAAAAAAACCCCGACGACACGGGGCGCAGCTGCAGTGCAACAGCTCCCACGACCGGCCACCGACACATGGGCCCACCCGTCAGCCTCCTCCCGTCGCCGTGACGTGACTGCACTGGATGCCCGGATCCATTCGCTCCGCGAGCCCCGCTGTCAGGAAGGAAGGAGAGGAGGCTTCTAGAGCTCCGTCCAGTGCGCGCGCGGAGATTCGCGCCGTCGGTGGGCCGGATCCAAATCCAACCGCCGGGATCCAAAAATAGGCGCGCCGGTGGCCGGACACGGACAGTAACAGTGGGCGCGCGTCGCCGCCTTCGATTAATTACAGCGCCCCCACCACCCCCTAATTACGACGGGCCCACCGCCCCGTGAGAGCGACGAGCAGACGCCGCAGATATAACCGCGCGTCCTCTTCCTCCCCCGCCTCACTCGCTCTCTCTCCTTCTCCCCCACCCCCCCCCACCCCACCTCCGTTTGTCCCTCCGGCCGCCTCCCCGGCGCGAGAGAGATCTCCACGGCAGAGCCTCCCAGTCCCCACCGCCCGGCCGCCTCGGAGTGGGGTTTGTTCCGTCGCCTGCCTGCCTGCCTCCTCCGCGCGGGGTGTCGCGTTCGCGCTCCCGGATCCGCCATTCCCGGTCGCGCGCCGGGTTTTCCTGGTCCGGCCGCGTCGTTCCTGGCTGGGGCTGGGCCTGTCCTTCCTGCTGCGCTGTCCCGCACCCTTCTTGGCTGGCTGTTCGTGGATCTCGACCCAGGTCCGCCCGGGATGGGGTGCGATCGGTTCCCAGCCTAGGGGTAGGGGGCGCCGCGCCATTGCCCGCCATTTCCTCATTTCGGAGCTATCCTTCCCTGTCTTTCGGCTATCTGGTTCGTCGTCCAGAGCCGAGCTGCGAGAAATCTCTGCCCCCCACGGTGCTTCTTCGCAATCGCCTTGCTGCTGCTTCCCCATATCGCAAGATCCACAGTCACCCCCATCAATTTGAGGCGGACTGTCCCCATCAATCAATCTCTCTCCACAATCTGTCAATCTCTCCCTCTTTTTCCCTCGCGGAGAGGAAGAAAGAAAAATCTGATCCCTGCAGCACCCCCACCGCCACCAAACCACGCACCCGAGATCCGCTGCCGCATTGGCCGCGGCGTGCTCGCATTCCACCGCGAATCTTGATCCAAGAGGCCGCAGGCGCGGGGACAGCGGCCGCTGGCCGGAGATGACGTCGCCGTACGCCTCGCCCTTCCTGCTCTCCCTGCTCCTGCTCGTCTCCATCCCCGTCGTCTTCCTCCTCGCGCCGCGCCTGCTCCCGCCCAAGACGCTCCCGGCCATCCCGGACGCCGACGAGTCCGACGACCTCGCCCTCTTCCGCCGCGCCATCCTCTCATCCTCGTCGCCGACCCCGAGGCCCGCATCCGCCGGCTCCTACTTCTTCCGCCGCCGCCCGGCCCCCAAGGTCGCCTTCCTCTTCCTCACCAACTCCGACCTCGTCTTCTCCCCGCTCTGGGAGAAGTTCTTCCGCGGACACACCCACCTCTTCAACCTCTACGTCCACGCCGACCCTTACTCCGTCCTCGAGCTGCCGCCCACGCCCTCCTTCCGCGGCCGCTTCGTCCCCGCCAAGGCCACGCAGCGCGCCTCCCCTACCCTCATCTCCGCCGCGCGCCGCCTCCTCGCCACCGCGCTCCTCGATGACCCCTACAACCAGTTCTTCGCGCTCCTGTCGCAGTCCTGCATCCCGCTCCACCCCTTCCCCACTCTCTACAAGGCGCTTGTCTCCGATAATGCAGGCCCTCACGGCCGCCACCGCAGCTTCATTGAGATAATGGATAACATGGACAACGACACCACGCTGCTGCATGACAGGTACTACGCCCGAGGCGATGATGTGATGCTCCCGGAGGTTCCGTATGATCAGTTCCGTGCTGGGTCACAGTTCTTTGTGCTCACAAGAAGGCATGCCATCATGGTCGTGAGGGATATGCGGCTTTGGAAGAAGTTCAAGTTGCCATGTCTGATCAAGCGCAGGGATTCATGCTACCCAGAGGAGCATTACTTCCCCACGCTGCTGGATATGCAGGATCCTGAGGGTTGCACCAAGTATACACTCACAAGGGTGAATTGGACAGATTCTGTCGCAGGCCACCCACACACGTATGGACCTGGAGAGGTATCCGCGAGCTTGATCAGGGAGCTGAGGAAGTCGAACAGGACACAGCCTTACATGTTCGCCCGCAAGTTTTCGCCTGAGTGCCTTGAGCCGCTGATGGAGATTGCTGACTCAGTCATCCTACGTGACTAGTCTGATCAAGCCTCTATTTGACGGTATCGGGGTTTGTACCCTGAAATGAACGAGGTATGGAAATGCGCACTTGCTGCAGCCTCTCTGAATGAGTTAATCTCCTTCTATTTAGGTGTTGTGTCGAGAGAAATGTCTCCAAATGGAGTGTACATAGTACGGAATGTGAGAGTATTAGGTTGCTCAGTAATCTGTATGCTTAACATTTTCCTAATAAAGCGGCATACTACGTTAGATCGTTATTGCGTCATCAATGGAACGGTTGTAACACTAGGTTGCTGTGATTGGTAGTCAAGGCACTGCGAGTTTTTTGTTTCTCTTAGATCGATTGTGCATTTTTGGTAGAAATATTGGCCTATATGGTTCTTCTATTAGCGCTCGACAATGATTAGGTCGTCTTCACAGAGACAAGCTTCCGTTGGTAGCTGTTTCTGTTTGTAGTGGAAGAAATTCTTGTTGGGGTCTGTTGCATTGTGGTTGCTAGGTTCAATGAACCAATGTAACAATGTTGTCCCTACTGTCTGTTTCTTGATTCTGCTGGACCTGCAATGCCGTGTACTACGATACCATTGAAAAGAGCCCATTTCTGTTGCTGTTACATTAGCATTTTCTATGCTAGGTTCAATGCACAATTTTTTTTATGTAAATTCTTTGTCTCTCAATTCTATCCAAACTGTACTCATGTAATTTTATCTTCCTCGTAGTAATACATTGCCAATGCTTTCATGGTTCTGCAGAGCTTGCTCTCCTTTTTTCAGGCACCGAAGGAATGGTAGACTGCAACTCTACTTTTGCTTCCACTATGATCAGATGGACAAACAAGTACTGCCCTCTAGAGCCTTCTTTAGGAACAACAAATCCTCCTCTTGACCCTTGCTTTCTCTAAATTCCTTTTATTTACTGGGAGAGGTGCTGCTGCTTGGAGAGTACGGTGGGACTACGAATTGTCTCTTTGTGAGTACACAGTTTGAACACGCCAGTTTTCTTAGTAGGGAAATAGTTAGCGTGATCATCCTATGTATTGCATGGATGAACTCTTGTGAATACATGCAGTGATGGTTTTGTAGATTCCTTTGCATGCATGCCATTTGCAAACCAAATTTTGGTGGTTATCCTTGTGCCATGGTGCAGTTGCCTTGCTTGTTAAGTCATTCTGGCACTTGAATGATCATAAACTAATTACCATGAAAGAGCATAAACTTCAGATGCATGATCGCTTTGTGAGGAAACTAGAAAAGGGAGGGCCAAACTGCATTGGACAGAACAATTCATCTATGCAACCTTAAACCCTAATGTGCCCAAGTTAGGGTCCTTTGTTATTGTTATACTCCCTCAAGTCACGTCCCAGTCAGAGGATGGAACCGGCTTAGGCGAAAGAAGCTGTCGGAACAACAAGAATTTCCACCTGGAGTTGGTATTTTTTATGCCATTGGCCAAATTTTGATAGGTTACCAGTTTCCCTGCTACTGTCATATGGCATGAATCTACCCCACTCCCAAAATTATACTATTAGTATTGGCATGTCCTTTATGGGTTCAATTCATGAAAAGGATTGAACCTGTTTTGTTATCTGCCCCTCTCCCAGAATTGTACTAGTGATTGACTGATTGACATATCTTATTTGGGTTTAAAACAAGAAAAGGATAGGACATGTTTTGGAGGTTACGATGCTATATTGGGAGGCTACTGTCAATGGACTACACCGGGAAAAGCTTGTAAAATTTCTGTCACAGATCCAGCACTGATATAGTGCATGTATGCCCTGTCTGTAAAAGAGGCTATTTTCGGTCAACAATCTCTCCAAGCGCCTTGCAACATCTCCAAGATTTGTCTGTGAAACTGTGAGCAAGCACGTGATGTATGAATGATGAGCAGGGGGGAGCAAGTGGAAGTCGGCACACGGTACGGCCGGTTCGCGGCTTCCATCCCGTTTCTGCAGTGGTCAGTTTTGGCGCTTTGGTTGTACTTTTTTTGGTTCTGTTTTCTGGTGATTTCCCCTTCAGAATGGTTGATGTTAACAGCCAGGGTTGACGCTAATATTCTCAGAAAATCGCCGAACATACCAGACCATTACGTGTTGGAACCATTTTCATTTTGACTCTTAAGCTAGAATAAGATGCCTCGTAAAACTTTGATCAATCTTTGCAGGAAGTTTCAGTCTGATTAGCTGAGCACAGAGATTCCTAATTAAACCTTTCCTAATGTCCTGCATTGAGATTCTTCAGCATTTCAACGTTGACACTTCGATGTTAAGGGGGTAAGTTTGGAACCTATACTGAATGGTAAGAACCATAAAGCCACATTGAAGATGGCGGGAGCACGGAGAACTAGTTTTTGTTTCAGTACCCGCTGGTTACGAGTTTGCAAAAAAAAAAAAAAAGGCTGAACTGATGAGTTCCATTTGATCACTCATGACTCAAAAAGCAGCTTCTCCATTTGATCAGTCATGAGCTATGAGGCTATTCGACCGGAGAAGCTACTTTTTGAGTTGGTGGGTTGGCTGAGGGCTCGCTGTCGTCGTTTTCCAATTGTTGCCGCAGCTGCTCTCACCAACTGAAAGCAGTGAGCCACCAACGCAACGACTGTTAATAACTCTTTCCGCGGACTTCATATGTTCTTTATTACAGTACATTTTACGATATAATGTCACATCTAACACGACGCCCGTTTGATCTGCTTAAAAATCATTGTTAGACAATTTTTTATTCGTGAACAGTAAAGTCAGTGACAGATTTGAAAACGACAGGCAGACCTATTTTCAGTTCCGGCTTCCCGGCCGGTATTATATTTCCTGCTCACAAAAATGCGCCTCCCAAACTCAGTTCACGGGCTTCTCAATTTAGCCCATATTAGCCCACAAAGACCCTGCAAAGCCCATCGCCCAACCGAAAGTGATGGCCCACCACTCTCGCCTTCTCCCTCACCCACCTCCACCGCTGTCACCCACGAGCTCTCCCCTTTCCCTCCCCTCTCGGTTGATTACTGGAGCCAGCTTGGTGGTCGGTTGCCTGCCACCAAAGCGCCCGCGAATTCTCGCCGCCGACCGCCATGGCACCCGCGGCCACGCCGCGTACGCCGCTCGCTGCCCTAGCGCTCACGGTCGCCGCCTGCTGCCTGGCGCCGCTGGCGGCGGGGGACACGAACGGCGTCTACGAGCCGTGCAGCGACGTGCGGATCCAGCGCGGGGACGGCTTCACCTTCGGGGTGGTCTTCGCGGGATACAGCGCCTTCTTCTCCGGCAACACGCAGCTCTCCCCTTGCGACCGCCGCCTCAACCTCGCCTCCTCCGCGCAGCTCGCCGTCTTCCGCCCCAAGGTCGACGAGATCTCCCTCCTCACCATCAACACCACCACCGGATTCAACCCAGTAAGCGATCATGTCCTTCTTTCCTGGTTTCAGTTCCTAATTTCTTGCCTGGAGTAAATAAGTTGGGCGGATCTGGATTCTGGAGAAGTGGAGAAGCTTGCGGTTTACGTGCTTGTGGAAATGTGCAAGTAGGTGGAGGTCGGTTTCCACTCTGGACGGCCGGAGGTACCGTCAGTTAGCATTGCTTGCTGTTCTAAGCAGGAAGTAGCGCTGTTTAGCATGATCATATGCTCATCGACTTGGAGCCCTTAGAGTTGCTGCTCAGTTTATTGGGTTCAATGCAAGACATTGGTCCATGGCTTCAGTGCGTGCTCTGTGATGCAACTTGTAAGTGTCCTAGTGTGTAGTCCTGATCTTACAACAATCCAGTGGAGCGCACCATCTCACTATGTTTAGCATCACCTGTAGCTTGTGGTATGAGTTTGCCTATGATTATTTGTGGCATAAAACGGGCAGGCACACTGCCGTTCATTTAGTAAGAAATAATTACTCCATATTTAGTACCCCATCTGGTTTTTTAAATGACGTTGTATAGTTCAAAAGGCAACTAATGGACATCATATAAAAACAATCTGAGGTATTAAGTCCCAAACAATGAGGTCCAAAACAAGTGACCCGAATTATGAAACAACAAACACTGGGACAGAGTAACTACTAAGTCAAAGAGGGAAACCCTGAAATAACAAAGAAACAGGTGACATTGAACTGAAACCAGGGCACCAAGCGCCCTCTGTTGGGTTTCTTCTTATCAGGTGGAGAACCCTTTAGCTGATTCTAGAATTAGTGATTTACAAGGACTTCCTTTTCCAATATGGTGAGAAAATATAAGCACAACTTTGCTTTAAGAAGTGTTTTTAATTTCTTATGCCTGAGATTATGGATTTAAGTAGACATCAGACACTTCCATCACTTCCAATTCTTCAAGGAGTTGTCCTACTAAGATTTATAATGGGGGGTGCAAATTAGTGACCCTAAGGGTCTCCATCATGCCTCTTTAGTTAAACTAACTTTCTAAAATGAATGCTCATTTGTTGAACTAATGAGGGGCAGTGGAGACCCTTAGGGTCATCAATTGGCACACCTACTTGTTTAAGAGGAGGCACAGTATTGTGCAGTGCATACTCTGATTCATGTTCAACATGCATAGATCATTGGATAGACTAATCCTATTATAAACTATAAAGATACTATGATTTCTAGTTTGCCAAGGATAAATTTAAGTGCTGGGAGTGTGAAAGCACTACCATTTTGATATTAGGAGTATATGAAAAATCGTGCCGATCAATGTATTCAATCTTCTAGGGTTCTTAGAAATAATTTATGCAAATAGGGGATCAGATAAGTCCGAAGCTGCCTTTGTGCCAGCTCAAAGCTTTTGTAAAAAAGGCAGTCCACTGAGTTTGTCAAGATCCTGGAAGTTTCTTTGCGTATAGGGCTCTAAGCATAGTTGCTTTGTGTTTATCACAAAGAGCCATATATGCTGGTCCATTTCCAGTCCAGTCCAGCCGGCCGGAACAGCCAGAATATTGCTCGGTAGGGCACATGTCATCCCCTACCGGGCGAAGTTGCTTTTTTAAGGAGTAAGTTACGTGGGAGAAGCTGCACTGTGATTGCTTTCGGAAATGCGGTAGTATGTGGATTCTCGTTAGCTTGGTGCTGATAATGCGGCTTAGCATTTCTTGATTGTCCTAAGCTAGAGAAGTGGAGATAGACTGGGTTTGCACGATACTGGTTTTTGTTTAGGTTTTTTTGATCTGCTTGTGTTTGGCGTAACAAAGTTGCTGACCAATTGATTTGATTAATTGCAAGATCGTACTCCACTGCTCACCATTCGCTAGATTAAGCCTAACGTTACTTTGTTTATCATACATACACAAGTGAAGGCGATAATATATGGATTTTTTTTCTTTTCTAACAAGCTTCACCACTGCTTTTATGTTTGTTGGAGCTGATTTTCTGAAGTGGGAGGAAAAATGTAATAATAGCTTGCTTCAAGGATAGTGTTTCTCCGCCTCAAGTTATGGGCTTCTACCAGACATCGCACATGTATATTGCTTTGAATTGATAAGGTTTGCTAGAAATTCTCCTGATAAGCTTTGCTATACGCTATCAAGAATAAACCCAAGTTCTGAGAGTGCTAAATCGCTACATTTACACACCTTCCACATATCCTTGTAGCTCTTTAGCTAATGGAAACCATGAAACTATGCAATGCCAAATCTGGGTTCAGGAATGCAGTTCAAACCCAGTCTGGCCTGTGTTAAGAAAATCCGTCGGCTAAAGTTTCTGATATGCTTGAGCACATAACTGTACTTTAAATTGTCTGTAAAATTGTGATATCATATAAGTCAAAAGTGCTTTTTTGCCATCCAAAGCTTTTGTGTAAGAGCTAAAAAGTCAGTCCACTAACTTTGTCAATGTCCTGGTTCCTTTTTGTTTCTGATCCTAGCTATCTTGCGTTTGTCTCAAGGATTTGTTTTGCTAACCTGGGTTTCACAAGAAATTATATTTCGAGACGTATGAGTGGATTATACTTACATGTGGATATCCCCTTTGTTGTCTCTGACCTTTACATACTTTGCTTAAAACTGTACCTTAGAATGTTTCTTGTTTTATTCTCCATACTTTAAAAAAAAAAGAACTGAAAACGTGGAACTTTACATTTGTGATTAATAACAGCACACCCTACCTGAGGTTCTACTGTGTAAGTACTCATCAAGTTTATTGTCACAGCGCTTTGGTTATCACTTATGGGCTCTAAATAAAATTTGTTTTGTTTTGTGTATTCGTGGTTAAATGCATGAATCCAATTTTGGCCCGTCAGTATATCACCAAAGATCTTGTGCTTATTTTGTAGGCTTCAGCTGGTGGATTCATGGTAGCATTTGCTGGCAGGAAGTATGCAGCTAGATCTGCTCCAATATTTGTATCCAACACCTCATTTACAGTGTCCAGCTTCACCCTGGTATGAATCTACAAACATACTATTATGTTCAGCTCCACTAGGTCTAAACATGTAATTGAGAAGTTCTAAATCATTTCTACTTGATGATTCTTCCCCAGATACTTGAGTTCAACAAAGGGAGACTTCAAAATTTGCACTGGAAGAAGGATGGCTGTGGTGCTTGCTCCGGCAAGTCAAACTTTGTCTGCCTCGGCAAACAAACATGTGCCATCAGAACGCAAAGCTGCAAGACCCAGGGGCCCGTCGACTGCAGTATTGGCATCCAGCTGGCTTTCTCAGGCACTGACAAGCACGAATCGGTTCTGAACTCATGGTACGAAGTGTCCAACCTGCGGCAATACTCCCTTTATGGGCTCTACTCAAACCTCAAGGACACCCTGAGTGGCCAGTTCAACAAGTTTTTCTAGGCTGTTTTGGCGCTGCCATTGTTTATTCTCTGCTGCTCCTGCCGCTTTCCGTCGACCACCCTGAATCCTGATGTCGTGCTTAGCATCCTTTAGGTTTGCCCGTCCAGGTTGCTTGTACCCAAACCAGGTTTAGCACTGCCTGAAAGCTTTACCATATGTATCATTGGTGTTATTTTCCGTTAGTGTCGTTATTAACACCATTTGTGCTTTAGCTATGATTCTGTGATGAGCTAGCTGCTGCTGACGATGTTTGCAACAGAGAAAGATTCATATCGCCCAGTTTGCATAGCTGTGCAGAGTTGTTGGGTCCTCGTGATATCGACAGCTTGTGCCTATCATCGATCGCCCAAGGTTTCTGAAAATGTCATACCATCTTCCGGCGGTTGAGCTGGTTCAGGCTTCAGACTTGCATTTGCCGCCGGTCTTTCTGCAATTCTACCTTAACTTGTTGGGTATATCTTCTCGCGTTTGCCAGTGACATAAAATGGCGTTTTGAGTTGTTTATAGATTAACCAAACAGTTGAGTATCTATCTGAGCTTACCTCAGAAATCAGGGTATCTATCTGACAGAAATTCAAGGTCTTGCTTCTAGGAATAGGTCTAAACACAACGACGCCACCCCGTGTGAAACAAAAAGGTTTTGTAAGAAATACGCTGTTTCTTGCAAAATCCGGACTAAATCATATGCCAACATGGGAACGGGAGTTTCCCAAGGGAAGAGCGAGGAGGAGCTGTCGTGTGTCTCCCATTTAGCAACAGATCGTACAGGATGCTAGTAGAAATTATGGCGATGGGATGATAGAGATGGAAAAGGATAGAGAATCTCAGCTGGTGAAAACTGGATGTTCTTGCCGAATATACAATGCCTGGCTGCCCAGTTGCACTGGTATTATACTAGAGTATGCTGTAAATTATCAGTCCTTTCGCCAGGCTGACTTAAACCTCTTATTAATTCCCAAACTATAACAGTAAGTTATTAGGCTACTAGCACATCCTACCGCTCATGCGTGACCTGCATGGGTTGCATGACGTTAAGAGAGGACACAGAAAAAAAAAAATGCTGGACGAGGAGGTCAGGACACACAGAAAAATGCTGGTCAGTCAGATCAGGACCGCATTGCAATGCAAGCATCACCACAGACAATAGGACAGGCAGCTTGGAGGGGCCTGCATTTGCTGGTTCCTTGGCCCCCTTGCCCACTGTTGATGGACCATACTAGGCAGCATTGCATGACACCGGCCACCAGCAGCAGCTGTGGCTGTGTTTGGTTGCTTGCCTTGTGCCTATAATCTCAAAGCTGAAGCCGAACCTTGTGTTGTGTCATCCAAAAGGGATTGGAAAAGATGCCAAGTTTTGCACTATGAGAGGTCAGGGCGAGGAGACAGGAGCAGCAATAGAAAGGCACCCACACTTTTGCTTGGAGGGTGCACGTACTCAAAGCCAAATGGCCACTGCACACAAGTGCTACATCCGGTACGATCTACATTTACCTGCCGGCGAGGTTAGGAAATTGGCAGACGCATCAATGATGCGTGGATTTGATCATTACTTTTTGTAAACATGTTTGATAAAAAAAAGTTCTGTGATGAGCATATTAGTACCACTGGTAGATCTAAATACTGGATACGTTGTGGTAATCAGAGATTAAAAGTAGGTCGGATACGTTCTAAGACGATATTTTTATAAGTGAAAAGGGTGTGTGAATCTTTTTTTTTTTTCTTTTTGAAGCAGCAGTAGCATGAGCACATGAAGTTGGAGGACACGGGGGTGCTAAAAAACAGGAAGAGGATAAGATGGATGACGTGAGGATGGAAAAAGTGGGAGGGGAAAGAGTGGTGGCCACTCACCAAGGCAGCACCACCCACGTACTACTGTAAAAAAAATTTCAGTGCATCGCAGCATTGGAAAGGATGTTGTGCAGCGTCAGGCCCACAGCCACAGCCGAGCTGGAGTTCCAACGCACTAGACTACTCATAGCATATTTCGTTTCCTGTCATCATATTTATTTAATACTCCCTCTCATTCAAAAAATACATATATACTCCCTCGCATCAAGGTTATACAGATTCTGCCGAACATAGTTTTTTTAACCTTGATCACCCATAATTAGAACACTATAAAACGGCAACATAAGAAAGATGTCACTGGATTCAAAGTGATTTCAAAATATCTAGTTATACCTTTATTAAAAATGTCATTTTTCATAAATTGGTCAAGAGTTTGCCATAATAAATGACATGTAGGAGTATTTTGAGCAGCAGGAGGGATTACTGGTTGTTAAGCGCCTTGTTATTGAAGTGATGCTTTTGTCCTTCTGAAGAAAAGTTGTGATAGTTGAGATTATATATTTTTGTTCAAAAGTGATTCTCGCTACTTCTTCCTGTATAGTTGCACAAACAGAATTTGACTACCACTCCCACTTGATTCTTCTAATTGTAAGGCACTACCTAAGAGCATATCTAACTAGACTGTGATAACTAGCTACTACACACATGTTTATATATGTACTTATGTGATGAGATAGCAAAACCAAGAGATAATGATTACTAATTCCGTACAATAAAAAATACCAATCTAGAATTTGAGAATTTTCCCAGAAAGAACTTTACAAATTCTATAGGTCCCAGCTGAAGGGCCTACAAGAATCAAACTAAAGCCCAACAGATTTGCATTTTCTTTACTATGATTCATAGTGTCATAATGCTACTTAGCAATTCCCAAGTTATCCACTAACTACAATGTAGACCAACGCAACCTTTTTTTTTTCTTTGGGAGGGATGCAACCTTTTGCTACAACAAACTACCTACATAATTATTACTTGCCAAAAGGTTCAAACAAGCATCACTCGTGATGCAATAATATTTAATAACAAGAGCAAACAACAAAATAAAATCAATCATGTATCCGGATTCCGGAGTTAAAGCTATTCCGTGCATTATCTAGTATGGCCTAAAAGTACACTCAACGGCTCAACTGTCAGCTCCGTTATTTATAGATAAAAAATATGTTTCCAATTACGATAATGTGCTTCATTAGACCTTAACCTACCTCTACCTAACAAGAGGGATATCGAAACGAAATAGACAACTCGCAACTTGCAATGCATGACATAACCTTCACTATCGATGTCCCCATGAAATATGTTGGTCATATAGTCCTTGCCCTCAAAACTCACAAGAACATGATCATGTTGAAAAGGTTGCTGATACTATGCCTATGCAGTTGAAAAGATTATGGTTGCTTCTCCACTTATGCCAATGCTATTTGTTATCATTTGTTTTTCTTTAGACGGTTGTATTTTGTGGATATGGCTTGGCACATGGCCCATGTTTAGTTGCATGTAGTGGCACCTTTTTGAGTTCTGTACTGGCAGTGGCAAGTGCTAAGTGCACATGTACCAGATGTGTGGGGTACTTGTATTTCACTTAACAAAATTGAAGTTGCATAAAATCTAACTTACATGTGGTTGCTAATGGTTTTATGACAAGAAGAATCTGTATTATATGAGGGAATTTTGAATGTGTTCTTATCCACTCAAGTGAAATGGTGCGGATTGATGTCAATGATGATTTTAGGGTGGTGACCCCTCCCTTTCATATATATATATATTTTTTATGGAAACTCCTTTCGTATATTATTAGCACACCACACATGAACTCAGTTAAATTTCATCAGTCACATGAGTCGTTAGCTAGCTAATTCCTTTTAATTTTGCCTAGATTGCACCTTAAAGATTCTGATATATGTAGATACGATCCAACCTGACCCTGTATTCCACTGGTCACACACATATATATCTCACTAAGTTGTTGCTCGCTCTCTATCATAAATAACAAATGGAGCAGTGACCAGAGGAAAATTTGCGTTCCATATGCCTTGTTATTAAGATCCATCATCAAAGTGACCGACAACATCAATCGACGGCTCACACGCGCATCTCTCAGCCGATCGTAGCGTCATTGGCTTCTACACACACAAACACCGTCACTTTTTTCTAAAAAAACACAAACACTGTCATGTAAAAAAATAAACAAAAACCATATGCTGATGTAGTTTTAAAAACAAATGAATAAAAAGATCCATGGTAGTTGGGACCTGGGGGGGTATAGACGTGTAGGGTAGCAAGCCCTCCAAACAGTTGGCAAGTACCCCCCACGGCGGCACGGCCCACCCCAACCAACAGAGAGCGACGGTGGCCGCGCCGCGCTGCGGAGCGTGTTAGCCTGTACCTGTAGTCCTTCACTTCTCCCTCTCCCGCGGTCTCCCTCCCTCCCCTGCCTTTCTTGGGTCTCGCCGTCTCGGCGAGGGAGCGTAGGGAAACAACGAACAGTTGGCAGCTGGGGGGCGATCGATTTGGCAAAGCGAACTGCAGCCGGCTCGCCGTCCGTGTTCCTGGGAATCTTATTACCCAGGTTAGCAGTACAGCGGCTACAGTGTAGATGGAATCAAAGGGTACCCCTTGCTGCGCTTAAACAAGCAAGGAATCGCCATGGTGGCTTCTCAGAAATAGAAAGAGTGCACTGCTCCAGTGCTGCTGGCTGCAGCAGCATCTCGCCCGCACCCAGGCTAGTGGCAAACCTTCACCATCTTTTTTATCTCAAATTGGGATGGAGGAGCTGTCATCATTCATCAGAGAGGAGACTTTTCCATGCTTGAAACAAAGCCTTCGTTTAGTTCTGTGCCCACACTACCATTTGCATTTATATATATATACAAGTATACGCCTTCTCTCTCCTCTCTCTCCCTCCTCGCTGTGTGCTACTGTTGTCCTCTTGCGCCCATTATTATAGACGGCCTCCTGGCCTGGCGCTGAGTGGGGCTTCCTCGCTGCACGCTGCCTTTGGCTCCCCTTCGCCCCCCTCCGCTGTGCTGCGCGGGCGCTCATGTGTTGGTCCTTCACCTGCCGCGCCCTGTCCTGAATCCTTGGACGCATACAACCTCAGGTATCCTCCGCTTGCAAATCCTTTTCGCCCTCTGCCTGCGGCCGTCTGGGCGCCACTCTGCTCGATCTTTCTCCTTCCATTTGCTAGCTGATCTTTGGTGTGCTTCCACCCTTCCCTTCCCCCCATGGCCACGCCCAGGCTTTGCTGAATACTAGTAACTCCTCTTGGTACTTGCTTCTCCTATCCTATCCAATCATTTTATTTGCACTTCTTTTTTTCTTTCGTTCTTTTCTCTATCAAGTTCACTGGCTGCCATGCCACTCTCTCGTCTCGATCATGGTGGTGGTGCATGTTGCTGTAGCCTGCCTGCCTGCTTCCTCATCCTCGTCTAGCTCTCTTCCTCCTCCATCCTCCGATCGATGTTCTTCAGTTCTTGTTCCTCTTATCAGCCTCCCCTCCCCCTTCGAGATTCCGCTCCGGCGGATTCTCCCACTTGTCCTTTGTTTTTTTCATCTTCCTCTTCTCTTGCATTTCATTGTCTGTTCCCACCTCACCTAGCAGCCATTTTAATAACATCATTTCCACATCAAGCTCTCTCTAATCCGTTGTTTATTGTTCGCCCACAGGCTGTTCTACCATTCTTTCTTTAGCCAAGAATCCCACCAGGCCAAGAATCCTGCCTGCCTGCCTTCACACCCTCACGCTGACGAGGCGAGGCGAGGCGAGGCGAGGCGGCGATGATGAGCTTCAAGGGCCGCGAGGGATTTGGGCAGGTGGCCGCCAGCAGCCAGGCCTCCTCCCACGCTGCGGCGGCCGGAGCCCCACTCCCGTGGTGGGCGGGGCCCCAGCTGCTGTTCGGCGAGCCGGCGCCCCTGTCGCCGGAGGAGGCGCGCCGGGACGCCCAGTTCCAGGTCGTGCCGGGGGCTCGGGGCACGCCGGATCCGGCGGCCGCCAAGAGAGGCAGCCCTGAGGCCCTCAAATTCTCTGTGTTCCCAGGTGACTTGTTCTTTTCTTTTTTCTGTTGGCAAAGTTTATGGATCAGGTTTCGTCACCGCACCCCCCAAACAATGGTTTATGCATCAGTTTAGGGAATTACCTTTTCTTTTTTTTTTTAAGAAAAATGATTAAATGCAAGAATTTGGAATGTGACTCTTGGATCTGTGCATGCTCGTGCTGTGCCAACAAACTGAATATGGAAAGGTTTAACCATCGTATATTTGTCTAACTGTCAGAAGGGAAATGTTTTATCTTTACTGATGTGTATACTCTCGATCGAAGTCACATATATAGATGATTTTTTGTTGAAACGTTAGGTTTGGTTGTTGCAATCCAAGACGTTGGCATGAACTAGATGTACAGTATTTGCATAAAGAAAGACACTGCTAAATACGTCACCTGTCATGCCAGAGGGTGCGATTAGTTGAATTGTCCGTTGTTTAGGGCCCATGTCCCATAGTACCATACTACTAGCATTCTGTGAGTCGCTCCTTTACTCTGATGACGCCGTGGACTGTTCTATTATTGGTGCCTCCATTATTGATCTCTGGTGTGTCCCTCTCACCACTGCAACGCGTCTATTCTTGCTGTTTTTTGGTTGATTAAAATGGAACGATACATTTGATTAACAGCCACGAAATACCATTTGATCAATTTGATTACAAGCGCAAAGCTCATGGCTGCAAGCTTATTCGTGATAATCTTTTTAAGAAACATTCCGTACCATTAATTTGCGTTAGAGATTTTCGCCAAAATGGTCGGAGAAGCAATATGGACTCTGCTTGTGATTATTGATTATTATTTATATTGACTTTCTTTTTGTCATTTATGACCGGCAATATGGTTAAAAACACTGTAAAACAGGTTGCATGTATTTGCGTAGACCGGATGTTACTCCTGTATCTAAAAATTTCGTACCATTAATTTAACTGGTAGAGAATGAGACAAAACAGCATTGGCACAGTTGGCAATTAGATCTCTCCAAAACTCGAGTCTACGTTAAGCTTTTCCTTGTGAATATGGCATTGTAATATGTCACCAGCATCTGCGGACAGAATATTCTGCCTCTTGTTTGTGGGATGTGCTGCAGAGTACAATCATAAAGATGGTCTATTTTATTTCATGGGACACCCAAAACAAAAAAGATGTTCTAAATCGATGCATGCATAAATAAAAAAGAGAATCTGTAACATGGCAGTAAGGCACATGCTTTGGTTAGTCAACAGCTATCCAGTTTTGAACTATGGAATGGCTTTCTCCATGCATATTAACATACAAAAGACTAGCGGTGTAGATCGTGATGGAATCAGTATTCAGTAGGCCCTTCAGATTCCATGAGTAAAATACAAGTCTTGCCAACCATAGAAGTTCATTCTATAATATCTAGGTTGCCATATGGTCTTCTTAAGTATTACTAGTAGTAGAGATTATGATGCACCGATATCATAATACTTTGTACTTCATCCGTCCCAATTTATAGGTCGTTTAACCTTTTTGACACCAAGTCTAACCAACTCATCTTATTCAAAATATTTGCGAAAATATAGAAAAAGATCAATTCATAGTTAAATTATATTATATGCTAAACTAAATCACAATGAAAATAGATGATAATTATGATTTTTTAATAAGACAAGCAAGTCAAACTTAGTGTCAAGAAAGTCAACCTTCAATACTCCTTTTGTCCAACAGTCTAGAATGGTGCCTAGATCTGTTGCGATTTCTTGATCCAAATGGCTGAGAAAAGTACTCAGCATAAATACCAACCGTTGAAGGTTGAGTGACTGGCTAGGACTCAAAACAAAAAGGTATCTATACAGCTTGTTAGAACTCAGAAATAACGCTTTGAGGCCCTCACAGTGCCACTTGTGTTATCTATGATGAAACCTGATAATGTTTCAAGTTTGTTGTGGTTGAGTGGATATCCAATCACTTACTATCTGATGTTTTGAAATTTCAAGAATTCTAGCAGCTTTTCCTGACCCTAAGTTTTTTTACTTGTGTTATCTATGTTCAGGGAATTTGGAGTTGGGTGGTAAAGGAGAGAAAACCCTGGAGCACTCTACCACTATTGCACTGCAGTCACCTTTCCCAGAATTCAACAACCGTTTCGAGATTGGTCTTGGACAATCCATGGTAAGTTTATTTGGAAACTAACCAGTTTTATGGCTCAAAAATTCTGTTCTTGGAACTTCTTAGGTGTTTTTTTGCCGACTGACCTCTTCACACAAAGAGAATAAAAATGAAAAACAATGTCAAATTTCTTTCAGGCCCCGTCTAATTATTCCTCTGCTGACCAGTGCTATGGCATGCTTACTACTTATGGAATGGGATCGATGGTATGGTTTGTTTTCTAAAATAGTTACTATTTGATTGACCCCTTAACTGAATGAAGAACTGTCAATAAAATAGGACAGATATGTGATTTGAGTATTTAAATATTCACATAATTCCTAAGAAGCTCACACGTTAATATTTTACTTATCAGATTATGTAAACCACATGGATTCTAGCTAGTATCACTGGTGAATTTGCATGATGTGCTCTGCTTCCAGAACATGTCCAACACGCAAAGTTTACCTGTGTTCAAACTCTGTTGTGTGCTCGCAGCCTTAGCTTGAGGAATTTAGATCTTCCGTATTGTATTTTACCTTGTCGACAGTATAAATGATGGATCCATTATTATGGCTTCATTGAGTAAAAAGAACAAGCAATGTTAGGAAACACGATGACAAAACATATAGGGAATGTGCAACAAAAGTGGCTAATCTCTCCAAGATTTGTGTTCTTTTTTCTAATAATGTATCTTGTTCGAATTTTGTTTATTTGATTTATATGAGACCATGTGAATTCCTCTACGATACATAATTTCTAATGTCTCTCTCCCCCATCTAATGTAGTCTGGCGGTGGGAGACTGCTCTTGCCACTGAATGCTGCAGCTGAAGCACCAATCTATGTGAATCCAAAGCAATACGAAGGCATACTGCGGCGTCGCCGTGCTCGAGCCAAGGCAGAGAAGCAGAACAAGCTGGCAAAGGGCAGAAAAGTAAGTGTCTTCTCTGGCCTCTCAACTGACCCTTTAGATTGCCCTAAGTCCATGGCAATTTTGCCAACCACCATCTGAAGCAACATTTCCATCCTCCCATACTTCACTGCCACAACTATCGTTGATCTCTCTGCTTTCCTCTCTTCAGCCTTATCTGCACGAGTCACGCCACCTCCACGCAATGCGCCGGGCAAGAGGCTCCGGGGGGCGCTTCCTGAACACAAAGAAAGAAAGTCATGGCACGGCCAGTAATGGAGGTGAGATGGCAGCAGCGGTGCCCGCGCACCTCGCCGTGTCCCCTAGCTCAGACGCTCCACGGGCGCTGGGGCTTGGCAGCGGCAGCAACCCGCGCTGCCACTCCCGAAGCAGTGTCTCCAGCCTCTCTGGCTCTGAGGTGTCGAGCATCTATGATCACCACGACGACCACCGCTATGGTAGCATGCAACAGCAGCACCTCCGGGCGCCGCCTTTCTTCACCCCGCTGCCGGCCATCATGGACGGCGACCATGGCGGGGCCACCGCCATCCCCACCTTCAAGTGGGCAGCCAGCGATGGCTGCTGCGAGCTCCTCAAGGCGTGAACCGAGGAGGGGATGGCTACTCAGACGGCCGGCCTTCTCCCCGTTGGCTGGTTGTCTGTAGGCAAATCATTCTTGGCTGTTCTGCATTGGGGTGCAACCTCCTCATCACCTACCTACCTACATACCTACCCTTGTCCCCTGAAATCCCTCAGTGCTTGGATTTCAGGGATCCTGGGATGATGGAGCTCCCCCAGATGCCTGTAACATATTGTACGGTTGTACCCAAAGCATTGCTTCTTGGCACTGCTTGCCGCTTGCTAGAGATGCCTAGTATGGATTCTGTGCTGTCAGATTCAGTGTCTGAATAATTGAGGTGTCATACTTCAGTTGCTCCAGTTATTACTGGAGATGTGTTTGGGTCTGACGTTTGAAGTTTGAAGGTCAGAAACTCTGAATCTGTAAGTTTGGGACCTCCACTCTGTTATCATGTCAGTTGTTGAAGTTGATACATGACTTGTAGACTGTAGTTGGGTGGCATGCCTGTCTATGCGGAGGAACCTACCAAGGTTTTTTTTTTTTCCTAAGAAGACGCATTTATTTGTGGTTAAAGGCAAGTTACGGCCATCAGTTTAAACTCTTCCCAGGATGAGTTTCTTAAAGCTGCTATTATCATCACACTGTGGGCCATGGTCAGTGCTGATGCGTGTGTGTTTGGGCTGATGCAACGAGCAGGAAAAACTATACACATTTTGGTGGTGTGTGGTCTCTCTCGATCCAACATATGCCTGACTCTCCCGCAAGTGTTCGACGAACGGCCTCTCAACTCTGAATCGGCGGTGGCCTCGTCGCCCCGGCCGGACTGACGCGGCGACATTTTCCCAGCATTGACAACGGAGGAACCTAGAGGGGTTGGAGAGGGTCTGCTCTTTCAGTATGAATCCTGTGCCGCCGTCAGGTTGATCAGTGTCTGAATACTTTAATTCCGAGCGTGAGTCAGAGTCTGCTTGAAGAACATCTTTCAGTCTGAAAACCTTGCGCTTAGCAGAGAAATGTTCTGTTGCATGTGTGAGTTTGGGACCTGCCGTTATCATTTAACTCGTGTCCGTTGCTGTAGCGGATGCATTGATTGTAAATTTGTCCAAGTTGTGGTAGGTACCATGTCTACGTTTAGGGCTGTGTTTAGATCCAAACTTTCCCCCAAATGCTACTATGCAAAAAAAAAAAAGATTTCCCATCACATCAAAAATGCCGGCACATACATGGAGTACTAAACGTAGATGAAATCAAAAAATAATTGTACAGTTTAGATGTACTTTGCGAGACGAATCTTTTGAGCCTAGTTAGACCATGGTAGGATAATATTTACCACAAACAAACGAAAAGTGCTACAGTGCGCTACAGTGTCGGATGTAATGTTTTTGACCAAATTTTGGCAGATTTCGCCTGCTTTTCGCCTCCACTTTTTGGATCTAAACACAGCCTAGGTCGATCGAATCAATACTGTATGCACTTTTACAGAAATCAAGGGCGTGAGCTCATTGCGGCTGCCGCAATGCAACCGCTCTACCATTGACTGTGGACAGCTGCAGCAAAGCTCTACCAACCAAACATGCTGCAAGTTCGGGCAGCGAATTTCTCCCATCGACTCGAACCGCTGGTCCTTTCTCTGCTAGGCTAGGCAGTTGGCCTCACAGTGTGAAGGTGCAATGCAGGCTTGCAGCCAAACTAATACCAAGTCAGAAGCTCAGGTCGCATTCCAAAACCCAAAAGATAAAAAGGCGAAGCATTCCATTAAAACATGACAAATTGGCAACAACACGATGCTGTTGGATCAAAACAAAGTAAGCGGCTCGACACCTGTGACACGTGTATAATTTGATTTCAATTCAAAAGAATCACATCTTCATGTTGGGAGGACCGACAGAGATCCATCTCCCCACACCAGCCAAAAGGAGGCCAATTGATGCTGAAAATGAAGGAATGGAATTCACATCCTTAAATCCCTCACACAAAAAATTCGAGATGCTGCTGCCTTTTCGCTCGATCAGGCTGCAGCATCTCCGCTCTCCGTCTCCGAGACTACCGCATCAGCCGCCTGCTTCCTCTGGCCTTCCTCTGACTCTGGCGGCGGCGGCGCTGCCTCTGACGGCGCCTGCTTCTTCTGGCCTTCCTCCGACGCCGACGCCGGCACCGTGGAGTCAGAGGCGGCTTCTTCGGCCTTGAAGGCCTCGAGGTCCGCGGCCATGGCGCGCTCGGCGCGGAGGATGGGCTCGTAGTAGTCGGCGTGCGCGTCCATGCACTTGCGCAGCGCCAGCGTGGCGTCCTGGCACCGCTCCACGACGTCGCCCCCCGCGGCCTCGCCGTCCTCCACGCACTTCTCCCACGCGACGAACTCCGTCTCGCACCCGCCGCCCTTCATGAAGAGGCAGAACCCGCACTCCCCTTGCTCTTCTTCCCCCTCCTCCCCTGCTCCGCCGGCAACCGTGGAAGCATCCAGGACCACCGTATCCACGGCATCGTCCGCGCCGCCGCCGCCGCCAGCATCAGCCAACGCCACCGCAGCGCCGCCAGCCGCGGTAGCGGCGGAATCTTGGGGGTCTTTCTCGGCTGGTAGAGCGGCGGTCTCAGTAGGAGGAGTAGGACGGTCCGAGGTGGGTGCCTCTAGGGTAGGTGGGGGAGAGGAGGAGGCGGCGGCTCCCATGACGCTAGGGTTTTGATAGCAGATCGCGGCGGCTGTGCGAAGAAGAAAGCTTAAACCTTTTTGCTGCGTGAGAGAAACCAAGTGCGCCGACGGGGTGGGCCTAAACGGGTATTGTGAGGCAAAGCCCAGCCCACGTCCATGGTTACGTTGCGCGTCTGCTGAAAAAACAGAACAGAACTACAGAAATTCTATTTATCTTCTGGATAATTTTTAATTGTTTTTTCATTTATATATTTAAGATTTACTAGGAAATGTGCCCGTGCGCTGCAACGGGTGATGATTATATAGATGTAGTATTAGAGCACGGTGTATTTATGAATCGCTAAAAGTGATATAGCGCGAGCCATGATTATTGACTCAAAACTCGATCAACCGAAAAAAAAACCTGACTTGACACGTCGAGTGTACAAGCCAACCTAACCAGAGCGTTAGGCACAGTCAAGTGCGGCCCATCATATACAACCTGCGACCCGAACTAAATCAGATTCGATGTTTGTCCAAGTCTACTGCAGCGTCACCGTCAACAAACGTGGCCTTCATTGTTTTAATTTTAAAATGAACCATGAGATAGGTTTATTTTGCAAGGTAATTTTTAAATTCTTGCGTTAATGTTTCAAAGTTCATGGATGATCATATATTCAAAGTTCAATATTTATTTATTATTTTATTACAGTTACAAACCTAAAAAGTGTCCTACATAGCTCTATGATCGTTACATCATGTCAAGTGAAGTCGTAAGGCCGGAGATGAAGTTTATTTTGCAAGGCAATTTTTAAACTCTTGTGTTAATGTTTCAAAGTTCATGGACCATCATATATTCAAAGTTTGAGTCGTAAGGCCGGAGATGAAGAGACAATATATTTAAAATTCACTGAGTATCTCTTACAAAGATCTGTAACTCTATGATTTTTTTAAAAACTTATCGCTCAGTACGTGTAAAATAGCATAAAATATTCATATTAATTGATGTGGAAATAAATAATTCTCAACATGCCTAATGGCCTAGGCGCCTCGTGCGCTGTGGCCCAACAGTTTGGGCGGCCCAACGTTGGAGCAACTTTGAACCGTTGGATCAGAACCGATGCTGGAGCACAACCTCTGAACCGTTGGATCGAGTAGAATTCCAACGTATAAAAGGACTGACCGTGACCTAATTTCATCGCTCCAGTTCCCTTTCCGCTCGCTCTCTCGGCCACGGCCGCCGGGATGCCATCGGCTCTTACTCCCTTCCCACCGCTGCCCCCCAAAGCTGTCTCTGCGTCTCCTGCCTTGCGCACACGCACGCAAGCACTTAGGCTGACCCCAATGGGGAGCCCTATATGGGTTCCTCAGAACACTGTTTTGCACTGTTTAACACTGTAGACAGAAAGAGAGGTAGTTGGAATAGTGTTTTGACGAAGTGGATGAGGAGCTCTATTGGGTCAGCCTTACGACTGCAGCAAGCTAGCAATCGGCAGCAGCAGGTCTCCTTTTTTCCACTCGTTTCATTTTCCTTTTGCGTTCTGAAGAGGACGTTCCATTCTCATTTTCCTTTTGCTCATGAACAGGACCGGCTACTGCTCAGCCTACGGCGGCAATGTGATTGCGAGGCGCTAGGGTCGGGGTCGGGTCTCCAATTCCTCATCTTCCCGGGGCTTCAGGGCCGGGTTTTTTTTTCTTGCTGGGCAACTACGGGTTGCCTTTTTCTCCTCACCCCTCGCAGCTGTGTGGCTGCCATTGTTCCAATGATTTTCTGAATGGGTTTTTTTTTCTTGCTGGGCAACTACGGCTTGCCTTTTTCTCCTCACCCCTCGCAGCTGTTTGGCTGCCATTGTTCCAATGATTTTCTGAGTTGTTGCCTTGCTGTTTTTCAATAAAATACGTTGATGAATTATGAGTACGTTTAATCAACGATCCACAAGCAATGTGGTATTATTCCACAATCTAATAATACGTTTGGTTCTAATTTTTTTTTTTCAATTGGACCGTAAAGATAATATGTGCCCACCAATAAAAGAAAGATACATGATCTAGATTTGGATTTGATTTCTTGTAAGCTTTTCGGTTTCGTTAGACTCCCGCAAGGCAGGGGCGTTTGTAGACAGAGGCACGGGACGCGAAGAAACTATACATGTAGGTGAGGTGTCTGACAGACGGGGTCCATGTGTCAGGACGGACCAAAAAACTTATCGACTAAGAAACCTTATTGTTTAAAATATTAGTTAGAGATACATCTCATTGGACTTTTTTAGTTGGCTCATTTTTCTTCCTTTTTCTCCTTTTAGTTTCATATCGGCAGCCCACGAGCATGGCCCCCGGCCAGCCGGCGACGGCGCCGCCACCGCCCTCCACCCCTGGTCCGGCGCTCTCCTCCCCGTCCGGCGCGCATGCTCTCCCCTCCCCCTCCGGCGCGCCGCTTGCCATGGAGGCGAGGCGGATCCGGTGGAGGGAGGACGGCCGAAGGGGAGAAGGAGGACGCGCCGTCGGATCGAGAAGGGAGGAGAGCGTGGCGGCGCCGGAGGAGGAGCCAGCGGAGGCGGGGGTTGGTGGAGGCGGCGGCATGGATAGCGGTCGCTGATGAGGTCCGCCGTGCGCGCTCCCCTTCCCGTCCGGGGCGCTATCCGCCGTGCGCGCTCTTCCCCTCCCCCTTCGGCGTGCCGTGCGCGATGGATAGCGCGGCCGCCGACAGGTCCGCCGCCTCCATGAGGGCGGCGAGCTCCACAGCCTCCGCCGGCGCCAGGCGACGGGGACAGCGGATGTGGTGCGCAGGCCCGGCTCTGGCCCGGGGCAGCAGGAGCGACGGCCGGGGGCCCACGACCGAGAGGGCCCATGATTTATTTAGTACATATGCGATTAGTCATCTACTCATTACTAATCTGGCCCAAGACTCCAGTCCTAAATCGCTTCGCTTGGCTGCATCACGAAGAAACCGAAGCGTCGTTCTCATCAATCGGCGTCCTGCGGCCGTCGTTCCGACTCCCTCGTCCTCGTCCATCCCGAGTCCTCATCTTCAACAACCACGCGCAGTCGCAGGCTCGCAGCCCTTCGCCCACAAGCGTCATCCTCGGTCCACCAGAGCACGGCAACGACGCCGGTCGAGTAGCAGCCAGAAGGTACGTAATTAATCTCTTCTCTTGATCCGCTACAGAACTCCATAAGACCATAATATTTAGGGTTACTGAGATATGGTTTGAAACTCTTAATCTAGATTTCTAGGCTTATGTATTGAATTTTGTTCATCATTTAGGCATTGCAATGTTGCCTAAGAAGCATTTGTCAGGTGCCCAAAAAAGAAAAAAAAAGAAAAAAAAGAAGATCAATTCATTGAATCGCAAAAGTGTGTTTTACACAAATTCTTTTCAGCTTCTAGTAATGCTAACGTCAATGTAGAGCAAGGGCAGCAATCTAGACCTGGTCAGGAGCCGGAGCATGATCATAATTTAAGATTGGAGCATAATTGCCATGAAGAAAATTAAAGATTGGACTTAATTTCAGGTAATCAGACTAGTTTTCTATTGTTGCTCTTTTGGTTTGTAATATCGATTTTGCTTTTAAGAATTAAGTACATTATTGTTATAATAGTACCACTATCTACTTAATTGCATGTGGTAGAAATGAATAAATATTTAAGTCTTAAAGGGCCTATGCTTCATGTTGGCTCAGGGGTCCAAAATTTTGTAGAGCCGGCCCTGGTGGTGCGGCGCCGGGCAGGAGTGGGTAGCGAGGCAGGGGATGGGTGAAAATTGGATACATTATCATCCGGATGATGAGTACTCACATTTTTATCCGGATGCTAACGCGCCAATGGGGTCATGCACTTGCAGAACGCGTAACCCCACGCGACCCGCGCCACGCTTTGTTGCCGCCAAGGAGGTTAGGGTGTGTCTAGCGGCCTGTAGAGGAGGGGTCGGAGGAGGTTGCCGATCGACAGTGGAGGTGGGCAGCAAAGTGGAGGCGCCGGAGCCGAGCTGCGGAGGAAGACTAGTGGGTGGAAGAGGCGGTGGGGAAGAGGAGGCTGGTGAGGTTGGTAGTAGTTGTGGCGGCAAGCGGTGACGGAGGTAGGCGCCAAAGCCTGGGTAGTAGAGGCGGCGGCGAGGGCGAGAAAGGCGGTGGAGTTTGTGGTGGGAGGCGGCAACGGAAATGGCAGGAACCGCAGGAGTCAGATGAATTTGTAGAGGCAGGAGTAAAGAAGCGGCGCGGTCGGCGAAGACGAGGACGGGAGGTCGACAACGCGTTAGTGTCGTCCATTTCTTTTATAGGATATCACGAGCGAACCTGAAACTGTCCATGCAAGGGCCCGTTTCGATCCGCAACTAATTTTTAGCTTCCATCGCATCGAATGTTCGGATACTAATTAAAAGTATTAAATATAGTTTAATTATAAAATAAATTACACAGACGAGAACTAAATGGCGAGACGAATCTATTAAGCCTAATTAATCCATGATTAGCAAATGTGATGTTACCGTAACTAGTCGTTAATTATGCATTAATTAGGCTTAATAATTTTGTCTCGCCATTTAGTCCTCGTCTATGTAATTAGTTTTTTAATTAAACCATATTCAATACTTCTAACTAGCGTCCGGACCTTCGATGTGATATGTGCTAAAGTTTAGCCACTAGATCCAAACACCCCCTAAGTTCAGCTAACCCGTAGCAACTTGCTTAGAAATCGACGTTTCCATACAAAGAAGACAACTTGCTTTTGCTTGTTGAAGTAGGCCATCTTCTTGGTGCATCCGTACTTGGCGAAGCCACAGGGAACCTCAATGGATTCGACTACATGCTCCATGCCGAAGCAGCGCTCGAAAGCGGTTCTTGGGCATAGGAGGCACTTCTTGAGACTGACGCGACACGAGTTGCAGATCAAGTGCCCCACACCACACTGCAGTATTAGAATTGTTAAACAAGGCCTGTCGTTAGAGAATATCTTTTGACAGAAGCAACAGATAATTTGGTGAAAACATAGTTAGTACAGCTTCTTAACCTTTGTTATTTTGATTTCCTAGATCACTTCGATGATGTGTCATCAGGTTATTCAGAAATTAACTGCTTTTGGTAGATTTATTTATAGATTTTACCGGTCTGATTTTCTTCAGAATATTAAATGATGCTATTCATATGTATATCTACTGTGTGTACCTGGTAAATCGGAGGCACGAGTGGATCATAGCACATGGGGCACTCCAAGGCTCTCATTGCCATTCTCACTCCTTCCACCTTAGTTCCCCATTTGGGCTCCATCACCTGCAAAATACTAGCTTGCTTGATATCAGAGGCGCAAACAAGAGGGTACTGAACAGAATAGTTACATCCCTTCTTAGTCCCAATTTATGCTTGCGTAAAAGGCAAGTAACGATTTGGTAGATAAAAGGGTCATTTTATCAACAGAGATTCATTATCGGTGTGTTCACTTGGTCAAGAATTCGGAATTCAGAACAGGATTGTTCCAAGTAATGTAGAACTTATAATGGATAAACAAAACAGCAGAAAAAATGTGATTGCCTAATATATGCACTTAATATAACAGAAAACATTCCTTACTAACGAGTCTTCCTATCGGCCCAAATCTCACTAGCTTCAGAGCCTCATCAATTCATCGTTGCTCTGTAAAAGAATTTGTGCTGCTGTACCGTGTGACATCTCAGGCTGAGACTACCAACAAGGCCACTCATTTTTTGTTAAGACAGTGGCAGGTCACCGCAAATCCCTACACCAAGTTCTCTTGCTCACGAACAACGCAAATGGTCCCTGGATGCGACCTCTGCAAACTTTGTGAAGGAATTTAATTAGCTTTTGGCATATTTTGCCGGTCATGAACAAAGACAAGACAATGATTCTCCAAGATCATGAACAAAGATAATGATTACACTATCAAGCGATTAACCAAAAAAGGAAACTGTCAGGCTTGGTAGTTGTTATTCAGCTCTTCAGTCACCAAGCATTCAGTTTCTATCAGTATGCATTCAGTCAATCAGTCCAACAGTGAAGCACAGCAAAGCCTGCAGGCAACTCGAACCAACGAGCCCAAGGTACTAGGTACTAAGTGCAACGAGCTCTTGCCGTAACAGCGAATCCAGCTGCTATTTTCCTCCCATCATTGTGTTGTCGCGTTTACTCTCTGGAGTTTTCCTCCGTTTTCCCCAGATTCTCGAGTTTATTTGCCTCCATCAATTCCGCACAGCATAAACCCTAGTACGTACTAGAGAGGCGCGGGACGCAGCCACACTGTCGTCAACCGAGAGGATGCAGCCGTACCTGCTTGATGCACTGCTGGGTCTGCGTCGTCGCCGCCTCGTCGGCGTCCCCTCGATCAGTCGATCGACTCCTTGCACCACAGCGCGCCGCCGCGCTCCTTTGATCAGAGAGCTTCAGAGGGCGTTGAAAGGAACCGGAACGGGCGGTGGCAGGGCTATGGGCTCTCTCTGGCCTGGGCCCTTGGGCCTTTGCCCGTTCCTTCAATGGGCACGCAGGAGCTGGCACCACTTCTCGCATCGTCGAGACGTCCTTTTTCCCCCGGATCTGCGCTGCCTCTCCACTTGAGAGAAAAATGGTATATTATTTGTATTCGGTGCATAAAATATTTTTGCCGCACCCTTCGTGCTCAATCCGTGCCAATAACTAAACTCGGTACAAGCTCGTGCAACAGCGACACGTTGGATTCCAGAGCGTGTGCTCCTCCATTTAAAATGGGTGCTCTTGTTTCATTCCGCAGTTTTCCGCGATGACATAAGCTTGACCACAAGCTTACTCTACTACTGTAATATTTATGTGATTCTCGTAATGATAAGTAAGTTATTTTAGAAATATAATAACATCATTTTTGTCAATTGATAAATTATTATCGGAGTCTTGTCCTCACAAAAGCTCTTTTTACAATGATTGCCAAGTACTATAAGTACTTTTCATTGTTCTTGTTCCCGGTCGCCAAAATTAAAACGACCATACTACCTCCGTTCATAAATGTATGACACGTTTGATTTTAAAAAAAATCAATCCTTTGTTTTATTAAAAGAAAATCGAACACGTGAAAATATGAATTATACTACAACTTCACTTAGTGATAAATCAATGACAATAAAATAAACCATAACTTGTTATTTTTTAAATAAGACGAACAATCAAATGTTTGAAAAAAGTCAACCGCGTCATATATCTGTGAACGGTAAGAGTATTGTTTAAGTAATTGAGGGTATGTTGGTAATTGTGCTGCTATGGTATGTTTCAGTTCCCCATATTCTCTTGGTGGCGGTGCCGATGGCCGGCATGTTTTGGACCCCGCACCGCCTCTTCCTACCACGCCGCCCCTTCGCATGTCCTCGAATTTATGAATAACATTAGCCTACTTGAATTTATTTATTTTTATACTAATGGTTAGACGAAGAGTTAGTTAAAAATTAATTTAAATTTTGCTGGCTAAACTTTTAAGCTTTTTACTCGAACACGCCCTCAAAACACCAATTGCACTTCTCGTGTCGTGTGGCGGTGTGGGGAAACAAATACTACCAGCGGTGGTACTTCTTGCCTCAGGCTGAGTCCAATGGTGTTCTGTAAACTAGTTCTCTAAAACACTGTTTTGCACTGTCTGACATAAATGCTGCACTGTAGAGACAGAGAGGAGGTTAATTGGAACAGTGATAGGGAATGAGGTTTGGAGAACACTATTGTACTCAGCCTCAGGGGGTGTTTGGATTGCCGGTAACTAAAATTTAGTCCCGTCACATTGGATGTTTCGACGTTAGTTAAAAGTATTAAATATAATCTGATTATAAAACTAATTACACAGATAAAGTCTACACGGCGAGACGAATTTATTAAGCCTTCTAACTGGCATAAAAAACAATGCGACGTGAACTAAATTTGAGTCTTTGAATCAAAAACCACCTCAGGGCTGAGTGCACGGTTACCAATCATTCCGTGCCGTGGTTTTGGTAGCTGTACCTGTACCTCACCTGATCACCAGGAAAAACGGCAGCTGACGCCCACTCATCGGAAATGACGCGATCTGCTCTGTTCGCCGCGATAAAGATTGACGTCGATACATCCAAGTTGCCTGGCCCTCCGCTGCAGACTGCCTGGGGTGGGCCCGGTTGACCTCGTCAAAAGGCTTCGGGTTGACATCGCTCGTACGGCGGGATCTTCTGCGGCCCGCGGCCGCGGCAGCCAGACGTCCCGCCGGGTCCCAGGAACTGGAGTGGAGCGAGGCAGCGGGGGGCCCACCCGGAGCGCCGTTGCCAGCTCCGCGCCATCCCGCCTCCCGCTGTCACGCGGCGTGCGCGTGGCCCCCCGTGGGACGGCGGCGGGCGGGCGGCTCCACGCGAGGAGGGCGTCTCGCGCGCTGGATGCAGCCGATCGCAGCCGTCCAGCCTGCACCGCGACGGCTGTCTCAGCCCCTCGCACGGTCCGCGGGCGCCGGGCACGCCGCCCCGTTCGTTAACGGCCTTTTTTGCCTTTTGCTCTTTTCTTTTTTTCTTCTCTTCGCTAGTTTATTTATTTATGTATATGTATGTGCTTCTTTGCAGATGCCACCTCCGATTCTCCCTGTTTTCCTTGTGTTGCAATGCATGCACTGACACGTAACACGATCTAATAGACTGCAGAAGCACATCGGCGAATTTCATTAATTAATGCTATTTTTCCTCTAGAGTGAAAACAGAAACAGAATACTTTTTGAAAGATGTGGTGTTTAAATTTTTAAAATATGTCAAAAAATATGATAAAAATTTAGAGGTCCCAAATTGTAAGGTGTTGATGAATTTTTGGGAAAAAACCGTGGTTCTTAAATTTTATTTGTCGACGTTTATATGGATGGATGTTGTTCATGGAGGAATGAATAAACCTAGCAAAGACCTAAAACTCCTTACAATTTGGGATGGACGGAGCACATTTAACACTGCAAACATGACCAGAGTAAAAAGTTCGACTTACATAGTCACATAAAACTCAAAAACCATTATAAGTCTATAGAGATCAACCAGATTCATTCATTGTTCCATACATATGTTCGATATGTGTAGATATGACATCATCCATATGAATATAACAAATAAAAATATGGCTAAAACCTTTTACAATCGGGTGCGGAGATAATAGAATGGATGGGCGGTAGAATTCATGTTTATTTAAAAAAAAAACGTTCTTCTTTTCACAAACTCAGCATCAATCCCTTATAAAAGAACTCAGCGTCAATCATTGCACGTAACTATTTTTTTTCTTGAATAAACAGTCGAGTAGTATATATTGTACCATGGCACCCCAGATCCGCGCACCACTGACCACAGCATCGCAATCGCACCACGTACTCGCACAGTCGCAGTGGCACCGCGTCTTCCGACAGAAACGGCAAACAGGACACGATGCCCACGCCGGACTCCATTTCAAAAAATCGAGAGAAGCGCGGGGCGGAACGGTAAAACCGCGCCCACAAACAAAACCAAAAAAAGACGTTGCTCCGTCGCATTTCCCATTTCCTCACACACACGCACTCTCTCTCTCTTCCACCACCACCTCGTCCTCCCGTCCCCTTCCTTCCTCCGTCGCGGCCCGTCTCCTCCACTCCAGGTCCAGGCCCTCCCTCCCCCCTCCCAGATTTGCAGCTCGCCCCCCGCGAATCCCCCGAATTCTCCCTCCCCCGCCACGCCGCGCGCTGCCCGCGGCCTCCGGAGCCGAGCGCAACCTCCCCACCCTTCACCGCAATTCCCGAGGCGGGGGGAGCCCCCTTCCTGCCTTGGCGCTCGCTCCGCTCCTCGCCTGGCTCCTACCTCGTGATCGGCGCCGCGGGCGAGGCGGAACGCGAGCGAATCGCGCTGCCCGTTGCGGGGGGAATCTAGGGTTCCGGCGATGCCGGCCGCGTCGTAGAGCGGGCGGGGGGTCCCTGCCTGCGTCGCCGGCGCGTGTGGAGATCTCGGGGCCTCCGAACCCTAAGCTACCGGGGCCGCCGCTAGCTTCTGAGGCATGGACGTGGACTCGCGCATGACGACGGAGTCCGATTCCGACTCCGACGCGGCCGCCGCGGCCGCGCACGCGGGCAGCGCCGGAGGCTCGGGGTCGGGGAGCGAGACCTCGTCGTCCGCGCCCTCGACGCCCGGGACACCCGGGACGCCCGCTGCGGCCCCGAATCCGCCGGCCGTCGGCGCCGCGGGGCCGAGGCCGGCGCCCGGGTACACGGTGGTGAACGCGGTGATCGAGAAGAAGGAAGACGGGCCAGGGTGCCGCTGTGGGCACACGCTCACTGCGGTGCCGGCGGTCGGGGAGGAGGGAACGCCCGGGTACATCGGCCCGCGGTTGATCCTGTTCGGTGGGGCCACCGCGCTCGAGGGGAACTCTGCCACGCCACCCTCGTCTGCCGGGAGCGCGGGGATCCGTATGCTTTCTATCTCATGGCTTGCGTTTTCCGATCCTCGAGTGTTTGTAGGCTTTCCCCCTTTCCCTTGCTGCTAAGATTGTTCTGGGTATGCTTGGGACTCGATTAGGTCTGAGCTGGGTTCAACATTGGATGCGATGGTAATTTTTTTATTGCCTGGATTCTCTGGCCTATGACATTTGAATATTCATTTGTGAGATAAATTTATGGGCTTAAGGTGATGCTATATAGAAAATCCTTGGTGTACTATGGGTGAGGTCATTCTGAAAGCTACTTTTTACTGACATTTGCAAGACTGATGATGGTTTGATTCTTACTAAGAATGTATAAGCCGTCATGCCATTTTAGATGCTAATTTGGCTAGCTACGAATGAATTGAAGCCTTTCCAAGGAAAGCATAGAATTTAGGTCCAGCTAGGTGCTGTGAGTGGTTTACCACATCAAATATTGTTTAATTAGCAATAATGTGCAATGCTGTTTTACATAGAGATTGGACAGCTTAGTGCTCCACCTGATACTTTGCTTTTGTGAGTTTGTCACACTGCTAGCTTGAGTTGTTGCATGTCGAGAAGGTTATGACAATTTGTTCTCTTGAAGGAACATTTACTTTATTGGAGCTGAATTGGGTGTTATCCTGCCTGCATTTTAATTTATAGGCTTGGACATATCCACGGAGCCTTCTAGAGTCACCAGTGTATAGTGGAATCATAAGGCACTGCTTTTATGCTTTAATGTGAGGAGAGAAAGGGGTTGACCGAAGTTGACATGTGAGGGGCACGATAAAAAGAGGCTTGAGAATTTGGAGCATACCTGGAGTCTTGGCTTTGGTATGTGTCGATAGAAAACAGCTATGCACGTGTCCGAACCATAATTAGGTTATTTATTTATTTATTTCCCTCGTTGGTAGCTCATCTGAGAATAAAAGGCTTTGTTGTAGAAGGTGTATGGAACTGTTTCACTACTGGCATTGGTCAGGAATTTAAAGGCTTTTCGTTGGGTTACCAATTATAAACTTTCTGCAATATACAAAAGGGATTTAGTTGCTTGTGTTGGATCTTTGTAATCGTAATTTGAGGGGATCTTCGATGGGCGTGGACTGTTATTTTTCCCCTGTGAAACATAAGGTGGGTTTCTCTCTGATGTCTTCCATTGCAGGTCTTGCTGGTGCAACAGCCGATGTCCATTGCTATGACGTGTCATCGAACAAGTGGAGCAGGTAGGTATCCATAAATGATTCTGACCTTTTCAGCATTTGGTACTTGGTGCATCGCTTTAGTTAAGTTTGTCTGATAGCATGGTTGTTATATCAGCAATATGCAGAAATCTTCAAATATGTCTAACTACAGCTGTACTTTTTTAGACTTACCCCACTTGGTGAGCCTCCTTCACCAAGAGCTGCACATGTGGCAACAGCGGTTGGAACCATGGTGGTCATTCAGGTATTACCTTCTTTTTACTACTGGTTGCATTGTTTTTGCTGACTAGGCGGTGTAACATTTGTTATTTCATTATTTGTATGTTGCAAAGCATCTCTATTATTGATTTTCTAACTAAATATCTGTCCCTTTTGTGGTATAAATATTTGTCCTTTTTGTGGAATGTATTTGTCTATTTTAAAACTTATCCCCACTTTATTAGCATGCCATTCATATCCCCAAGCAAATCATGCGAAAGTAGCAACTAGCTATAGTGGATTGTTAGAGGCTCTTTGTTTTCATGAAGATGAATGTGAAAATTTCATGCCGGTTTTACTCTTATGATCCAGGGTGGAATTGGTCCTGCCGGTTTATCTGCAGAGGATCTTCATGTTCTAGACCTTACACAGCAACGACCACGGTGGCACAGGTGATTAATATTTTCAGCTTAACTTTAAAAATGTATTTTTCTTCATACTGTTAATGAAGTTGCTAACATGTACGCAGAGTGGTGGTTCAAGGACCTGGTCCAGGTCCACGATATGGTCATGTGATGGCCTTGGTTGGGCAGAGATTTTTGTTGACCATTGGTGGAAATGATGGTAATCCATATCTCTAGATATCTGTAAGGTTTTAAATAATATTTGAGTGCACCAAGACACACCCTAAATGGTGTTAATACTGGAACGATTTTCATGTCTTTAGGGAAGCGACCTCTGGCAGATGTGTGGGCCCTTGATACAGCAGCGAAGCCATATGAATGGAGGAAACTTGAACCCGAAGGTGAAGGACCACCTCCTTGCATGTAAGTATACCAGTAGGGATAGCTGGATACGAACTGATTTTGTGTTGTGAAGTATATATATAAGATGAGTTAAGCCTAAGAACAATTTATTAACCACTGACTTACAACAACAACAACAACAACAACAAGCCTTTTAATCCCAAGCAAGTTGGGGTAGGCTAGAGTTGAAACCCAAACCAAACCGCTAGAAACGAGAAAAGTTTTTTTTTTTGAAAGGTCACTTTCAACAAGAAAACAAGGGTTTTAAAAGATTTTTTTTTTTAGAAGCACACAGAAGAGCCTAGTCAAGGCTCGGGTACGTGGATAGCTGCTTTCCAAGCAGCTCTATCCAAGGCTAACTCTCTCACTATATTCCAATCTCTTAGGTCTCTCTTAACTGCCTCCTCCCATGTCAAATTTGGTCTGCCCCTGCCTCTCTTCACATCATTGTTTCGCCTTATGATGCCGCTATGCACTGGTGCCTCTGGAGGTCTTCGTTGTACGTGCCCAAACCATCTTAGTCGGTGTTGCACAAGCTTTTCTTCAATTGGAGCTACCCCAAGACGATCCCGTATCTCGTCGTTTCGAACTCGATCCATCCTTGTATGCCCACACATCCAACGCAACATACGCATCTCCGCAACACTTAATTGCTGAATATGTCTTCTTTTAGTGGGCCAACACTCTGCACCATACAACATCGCAGGTCTAATAGCCGTCCTATAGAATTTGCCTTTTAACTTTTGTGGTACCCTTTTGTCACATAGAACACCGGATGCTTGACGCCATTTCATCCATCCCGCTTTGATTCTATGGCTAACATCTTCATCGACATCCCCGTCTCTTTGTAGCATCGATCCCAAGTAACGAAAAGTATCCTTCTTGGGAACTATCTGACCTTCCAAACTCACATCTCCTGCCTCCTGTCTAGCGGAACCGAAGTCACATCTCATATATTCAGTTTTAGTCCTGCTAATTCTAAAGCCTTTCGACTCTAGAGTCTGCCGCCACAACTCTAGTTTCCTATTTACCCCCGCTTGGCTTTCATCCACTAGTACTACATCATCAGCAAACAGCATATACCACGGGATATCTCCTTGTATATCCCTAGTGACCTCATCCATCACCAAAGCGAAAAGATAAGGGCTCAAAGCTGATCCTTGATGTAATCCTATGTTAATTGGAAAGTCACTTGTGTCACCGTCAGTTGTTCGAACACTAGTCACAACCTTGTTGTACATGTCCTTAATGAGGGTCACATACTTTGTTGGGACTTTATGCTTCTCCAAAGCCCACCACATAACATTCCTTGGTATCTTATCATAAGCCTTCTCCAAGTCTATGAAAACCATGTGTAGGTCCTTCTTCTGCTCCCTGTACCGCTCCATAACTTGTCTTAAAAGAAAAATTGCTTCTACGGTCGATCTCCCCGGCATGAACCCAAATTGGTTCATGGAAATACACGTCAAACTTCTCAAGCGATGCTCTAAAACTCTCTCCCACAGCTTCATCGTGTGGCTCATCAGCTTGATCCCTCTGTAGTTAGTGCAACTTTGAATATCTCCCTTGTTCTTATATATTGGCACTAATGTGCTTCTCCTCCACTCTTCGGGCATCTTGTTCGATCGTAAAATCTGGTTGAAAAGCTTTGTCAGCCAAACAATAGCTATATCTCCTAGGCATCTCCACACCTCGATTGGGATTGCATCAGGACCCACTGCCTTGCCCCCTTTCATCCGTTTTATGGCTTCCCTAACCTCAGTCTCTTTGATCCTACGCACAAAGTGTCTGTTGGCATCATCAAAGGAGTCGTCCAGCTGAATGGACGTGCTCTCACTCTCCCCATTGAACAGGTTGTCAAAGTACTCGCGCCACCTTAGTTTGATGTCCTCCTCCTTCATCAAGAGTTGATCCCTCGCATCCTTAATGCACTTGACTTGATTGAGGTCCCTCGTCTTCCTCTCACGAAACCTAGCCATCCTATAGATGTCCTTCTCTCCTTCCTTTGTACTCAGCCTTTGATAAAGGTCATCGTATGCTCTGCCCTTCGCCTCACTCACTGCTCGCTTTGCAATCTTCTTTGCCACCTTGTACGTCTCCATGTTATTTGTACTCCTGTCATGGAACACGCGTTTATAGCACTCTTTCTTCTCCTTAAGGGCCTGTTGTACATCCTCGTTCCACCACCAAGTATCTTTAGTTGCACCTTTGCTCCCTTTGGTCACACCAAGCACTTCCGCCGCTACCTTCCTAATGCAAGTTGCCATCTTCCCCCACGTGTTGTCTGCATTTTCCCCTTCTTCCCATGAGCCCTCCGAGATAACCCTTCTCTTAAAGTCTTCTGACGCCTCTCCTTTGAGTTTCCACCACTTTGTTCTCACAACTCTGGCTTGTTTATCCCGTCTGGCACGTAAACGAAAGCGGAAATCAGCCACCACGAGCTTGTGTTGAGACACAACACACTCTCCTGGTATTACCTTACAATCCAAGCATGTCCTCTTATCCTCTCTCCTTGTGAGAACGAAGTCAATTTGGCTAGCGTGATGGCCACTACTGAAGGTCACCAAGTGGGATTGTCTCTTCCTAAAGAAGGTGTTGGCTACCACCAGATTGTACGCTAAAGCAAAGTCTAAGACATCCTCTCCCTCCCGATTCCTACTACCGTACCCGAACCCTCCATGTGCCACCTCATAACCTGCATTTGACGTCCCCACATGGCCATTGAGATCTCCTCCTATGAAAAGCTTCTCACTGGTTGGTACCGCTCTAACCATGCTATCTAGGTCTTCCCAAAACTGCCTCTTCGTTCCCTCATCGTGGCCTACCTGGGGAGCATACGCACTTATTACGTTGAAGACTAAGTCACCAACAACAAGCTTGACTAGGATGATCCTATCCCCCTGCCTCTTGACATCCACCACTCCCTTTGTCAAACTCTTGTCAATCAAGATGCCCACTCCGTTCTTGTTTGCCGTTGTTCCTGTGTACCAAAGCTTGAAGCCTGTGTTCTCCACCTCCTTCGCTTTCTGACCCTTCCATTTCGTTTCCTGGACGCAGAGGATATTTACACGCCTTCTAATCACTGTGTCAACTAACTCTCTTAACTTACCTGTGAGGGACCCTACATTCCAGCTACCTAAACGGATCCTAGTTGGCTCGACTAGCTTCCTTACCCCTCGCACCCGCCGAGTCAGGTGTGAAGACCCTTGCTCATTTATCACTACACCCGGGCGCCGATGTAGCGCGCCACTAAGGAAGCAACGACCCGATCCTTGCTCACTTAACACCATGTCCAGATCACGACATGGCGCGTCACCAAGGGGATGACGGCCCAGCCCTTGCCCATTTAACACCATACCCGGGTTCCGATATGGCGCGTCGCTAAGAGGGTTACGCCCCAACGGATTGTTCTTGGGTTTCATCTCCATAAGAGTAGCTGGGTTTTTATGTTGGCTCGCCACGCCTATCACAACCTTTAAGGGCCGGAACCCCCTCCTCCTTTATCCGGGCTTGGGACCGGCTATGTTGAGACTTTAAGTCAGTGGTTAATACCAGTGGTTGGTATTAACCACTGACTTAAAGTTTCAAAAATATTTCCATGCAATAACCATATACTGCATTGACCGTGTCATGCTATGTTGCTTTGTAAGTTTTCTATGAGGCTATCTGCAGGTCGATCTGTTGTTTATTTATATGTCGCAGAGTAGGTTGCTGCGGTAGCCGGTAGTGTTGGGCCACCATGTTTCCAATCAGTTTCTTGTGATGACCTCACGAGTTACATTCTTTTCAGTGTTTTTATTTATAGTTAAATGCATGAGAGGCCCTCAAACTTGTCATGGTGTGCCAATTAGGTCCATGAACTCTGAAAACACCCATCTAAGTTCTTAAACTTGTTAAGTGGTGCACCGCAGGTTCATATTCTCATTTTATGCAGCAAAAAAAAAAAAGGGAAAAGTGCCATAGATAAATCCAAATGACACAAGGTCAGTTTTGTTGAGTTACTACAAATGAGATCTATAAGATGGACAGGATTGTGAACTATGAAATGACGCTTTTGTCCATTCCTTGTTGCATGCAAGTTTAAACAAGATAAATAGAAAACATGAACCTAAGCAACTCTAAATGGCCTGAAACTTGGACAATAGGCTTGATATGTCATATATGGCCACTTGTATTTTTGTCAGATTTTTATTTAACTGTTTATATGTGTTTTCACGTTTATCCTTGATAAGTTAGCATTTTTAATATGTATAAAATCAATCCCTATAAAAATCATTCAAAAAATTCCACAAAAAATATAATCGGTGTGCTTGATGATATTAGATACTATGTAAAAGTTTCATGGAGTTTGGTTGATGTTTGATTGGTGTTTTGAAAATGTTAAGTGCATGCATGTTTAAGTTGAATAAATAGAAAAAGGTTAGTTAAAAGACTTCATAAATTCTACCCTTATGCAAGTGAGTATGATTCTGATTAACTAAGTTTATGTAGGAGAGTTACAATATTTTTAGGTGGCTGAATGGAAGAATAAATAAAAAAACGAAGGGGTATGGACCTGTGGTGCATCACTTAACAAGTTTAGGGGCTTAGATGGCCATTTTCGGAGTTTGTGGACCTATCTGGCACACCATGACAAGTTTGAGGACCTCCTATGCATTTAACTCTTTTATTTAAAATATTTTTTTTTCCTTGGAAGTGCGTCAGGGTCGTGTGTCATTCTGTTCTCTGAAAATGGTTTCTTTGATATTTCTCTAATTGTCCTGTGTGGTACTGTTTTTCAGGTATGCCACTGCAAGTGCACGCTCTGATGGTCTTCTCTTACTTTGTGGTGGGAGGGATGCAAATAGTGTGGTAAGTAATTGGTATTTACTGAACCTTTTGTAGAGGAAAAATTGTTAGTGTTGCTGCTTCTGAAAGCAATACCTGCCAAGCTTTTGTTCTCTTAGCATTTGGAGTCACCACGCAATCAAGTTTCCATACGTCCTTTTGTGAAAAAAACAGGGGCGTTCCCTAGAGAATTTCATTTTAATTGACAGTATATTTAAAATCTGAAGTTGGGTTTTTAATGAAACAGTAACTGTGCTTTGCTAACAAATGGATGCCCACCTGAATCTAGTGGAAACTCTACTATATTTGGCACTTAGACAAGTAGCAACCTTTTCAGCTAGTGGAGCAATAAGCAATTTTTTATGCTGCGGAGATGTCTATTTACTTGATTTGGGGAAAAATCAGAAGAGTTCTATTGAATGTTTGCAACATTGGTTATGTTTATCTAAGGGCCTTTTTGTCTTCGCTTCTCCTAAACTCGTTTAGATTCTCTGTATTGCGGAGATTTTCTCGATTCTTGCTTTTTTCTTATTTAGTTCAACCCATAGCCTGTCGCTTCTAGGAAAATCAGAAAAAATCAAAGCATTTGGTGGAATTCTCACTTATTTTCACCGATAAACCGATTATAAGCGGAAACAAACAGGGCCTAAGCTAATCGTTACATCTAGCCCTACAACCTAGACGGCACCCTATTTGTCAAACTATATGATACCCTACCCGTTGCTGCAGGGATTTTGTAGTGTTGCATAGAAACATGATTCACAGAGTGAGTAGTAGTAAATAAAATACTAACATCATGAAAGGAAATATGTGTGTATATATATTTCGTGGCTTCTCTTAAGTACATGAATGAATGTTGTTAGCTACGGAAAATCGATGGAAGCCATTAATAAGGGTCCTAGTGTCCAGTGATCTTCACTATGACGTTGCTTTATGAGAAGCCAAGAAAATCTTTTAGCGGGTGTCATCTATTTAGATATGGAAGATGTCACTGTTGGTATTTTCCATTGATTTGGTATCAAGTACTAGTTTTATTCTTATGTGTGTACTTTTGCAAACGCCCCAGCCCCTATCAAGTGCATATGGTCTTGCGAAACATAGAGATGGGCGCTGGGAGTGGGCAATTGCCCCAGGTGTCTCTCCATCACCAAGATACCAACATGCAGCTGTAAGCTATTGCTCAATCTCCTTGAAGTTTTTTTGGTCACAGTGTGCTCCTGGTGTAATGCGTGCTATTTACTGTTCTTTAGGTTTTTGTGAATGCACGTCTTCATGTGTCAGGAGGTGCTCTTGGAGGTGGGCGGATGGTGGAAGACTCCTCGAGTGTTGCAGGTTCCAGTTTTAAGATTTTGAAGTAACTCATGTTTTTATGTATCAAGTTCTGAAGCACCTTTTGAAAAATATCATGTGCTGGTATCGATTCACTGAAACAGTCATTGAATGATTCCATGCGTTCCAGGCTCAATTAAGTATCATGTGATGCACCAGTTCATTTCTTTTTTTTTTTTTTCAAATACATCTAAATAAGTGTACATCTCCTGTTGCTTCATATACCCATTTCTGTCAAAATATATGAACTGTAGATGTATCAATATGACAATAGCCTTTTCTTTCTAGTAAGTTTGTGTTATTCAACCTGTTTCAGTGCTGGACACTGCTGCCGGAGTATGGTGCGATACAAAGTCAGTTGTTACAACTCCCAGGACAGGAAGATATAGTGCAGATGCAGCTGGGGGTGATGCTGCTGTTGAGCTTACGCGACGGTGCAGGCATGCAGCAGCTGCTGTAAACGATCTGATATTCATTTATGGAGGTTTACGGGGAGGTAAGATAACTGGGTTAGACACATGCCCCCTCCCCCTCTATTTCGTCTACTTTTTGCTTGGTGACCAGTGTTGTTTTCACTTGTCACATGTATGGTTTAAAAAACTATTATCATGAATTGTCCATGGCTTATTCAGTTTTATACTGTTCACTGTGTACAGCATGAGGTCACTGAGAGTCTAATTGTTTGTGCTTTCATTTAAGTAGATACATACCATCCTTCTATTTGAACTCCTTCCATGGGATGCCATTTACCACTTCCATTTCACTAGACAAAAAAAATTGAGTAAATGAAGTGTGCAATCTTGAAATAAATGATTGTCAAAATGATCATGTTAACATTTAATCTATTTGGGTGATTGCTTGCTATTTGGTGGATTCTACACCATGATAGCTTTGGCTAATGCACATTACCCATTCCTTGTTTTGTTGGGTTTGCTTGATTCATTTTGAGTTTGCATTTGCATTCTCATAGTTTTGTACAATCATGATAGAATTCCTATGCTTTGCCTCCAATTTTGAATTGGAGGCTGCTGTTCAGGTTCTCATTTTGAGTAACGGTGATCCTGTTTGTGATTTCTAGCATTGCATGAAATGTTTGATGCCGTATTCTTATTGGTTGCTAACTTTCAAGAGTTTATATCGTAGGGGTACTTCTGGATGATCTTCTTGTGGCTGAGGATCTTGCTGCTGCTGAAACAACAAATGCTGCTAATCATGCAGCAGCAAGTGCAGCAACTACAAACTTGCAAGCAGGACGAGCACCTGGAAGGTATGCGTACAATGACGAACGAGCAAGACAAACGACTTCGGAATCAGGTCCTGATGGAGCTGTAGTTCTTGGGACCCCAGTTGCACCTCCTGTAAATGGAGACATGTACACCGATATCAGTCCCGAAAACGCCGTGCTGCAGGGACAGAGGTACATATATTACTTTTTATGAGTGTATTTCTATGCTGTTTTATGAGCAAGTAGATGTTTTTTTTTGTAATTGCCTTTTTCATTCTGATGAGTTTAAATCCTTCACAGGAGATTAAGTAAAGGTGTGGACTACTTAGTTGAAGCATCAGCAGCAGAGGCAGAGGCAATCAGCGCTACATTAGCGGCTGTAAAGGCCAGGCAGGTTAATGGTGAGATGGAGTCGCCTGGCAAGGAGCAGTCTCCGGATTCAACATCAAGCAGCAAACATTCAAGCCTCATCAAACCAGATGGTGCTCTTTCTAACAACATGGCAGGTCCACCTGGGGTTCGGTTGCACCATAGAGCTGTGAGTAGAATGCATATTGGACCTTGTTTTTCCACATTTATTTATTTATTTATTTATTCATTTGTGATTTTAATGCCATGTGTATCTGTACCTGTTATTGCCGTCCTAGCAGAAGTTATTTGGAAATTGTGTTACACTTTGTTTTTATTGTTACTATTTCACCTTGCAGGTTGTTGTGGCGGCCGAAACTGGAGGCGCCTTAGGTGGCATGGTCAGACAACTATCAATTGACCAATTCGAAAATGAAGGAAGAAGGGTCAGCTATGGCACCCCAGAGAATGCAACTGCAGCAAGGAAGTTACTAGATAGACAAATGTCTATTAATAGTGTTCCTAAAAAGGTACTTCTGCATTAGTACAAATATATGTTCATAACATACAATACTACCTAATACTACCATTTTAAACGTATCACACTAATGACTTTTGGACATGATGTTTTGACTAAAAGGCTATACAACTATACAAGTATTATATCTTTTGGTGAGACTTGTTTTATCATTAATAGAACTTTAAGTATGGATTTTTTTTGAATAAGAATAGTCAAACATTGTTTCCAAAGTTTGTGGTGTCCTACATTAAAAACGTAGTACTATGCTTGTTGAGGTAAATAAGAAATGCTATTTTTTGGCTTCCCTCATGATGAATGAAAACTGCCAGATACGTAACCATTTGTCACCATTTTTGTCTGTCTACTTCTATATTTATCTAGGTAATCGCATCTCTGTTGAAACCTCGTGGCTGGAAGCCCCCTGTCCGGAGGCAATTCTTCCTGGACTGCAATGAAATTGCAGATTTATGTGACAGTGCTGAGAGAATATTTTCAAGCGAACCAAGTGTTCTGCAGCTTAAAGCTCCTGTTAAGATATTTGGTGATTTACATGGACAATTTGGGGACCTAATGAGGTTGTTTGATGAATATGGTGCTCCTTCGACTGCAGGAGACATCGCGTAAGTATTCCATTGAGAATAAAAATGGTTCACTTGTAGTCTTGTGTTCATTTGTATGCCACGGTAAGTCATTGAGCAGCTACAATGACTGAACTCTTGAGTCTTGACCCATGTTTCCCTATAGTTTTGACTCTAGATAAAGTTTTTTCTTCTTGGGTCTTCAGCTCATTATTTTTCATTTTTCTTAACATGCAGTTACATCGATTATTTATTCTTGGGGGATTATGTAGACCGTGGACAGCATAGTTTAGAAACTATCACCCTTCTTCTTGCATTGAAGGTATCATACTGTGCAGTTGCATTCAAACTAGACTTGCTATAGTGCAGTAATCTAGGTATAAGATTCACATATTGAAGTTACCACGTATTTCAGGTTGAATATCCTCAAAATGTACATTTGATTCGAGGAAATCATGAAGCTGCAGATATCAATGCTTTATTTGGTTTCCGAATAGAGTGTATAGAACGAATGGTAACTACCTTTTTGTGTACTGCATTTCTTTACAAAATCATCTAGAATCTTTTGCTTATATTGATATTCTTTGCTCAAAATAGGGTGAGAGGGATGGTATCTGGACATGGCACCGAATGAATAGGCTATTCAATTGGCTTCCTTTGGCTGCGCTAATAGAAAAGAAAATCATCTGTATGCATGGTGGCATCGGTCGGTCAATTAACCATGTTGAGCAGATTGAGAATCTTCAAAGGCCAATTACGATGGAAGCTGGCTCGGTTGTCCTCATGGATCTTCTATGGTTAGCATTATCAGTGACTCACCCAGTCATAATTGCTACCCATTGTCCATTTCTTCTCATAGTCCATATCCTGTTATGATTTTTACAGGTCTGACCCAACAGAGAACGACAGTGTTGAAGGACTGAGGCCCAATGCCCGGGGCCCTGGTCTTGTTACATTTGGGGTTGGTGCTTTTTAGTCCATATATTGTGTATTTCTGTTCTCCTTTCAGCCACTTCGATTTTCTTGTGTTCACATTTTGCTGTTATCAGCCTGATCGGGTTATGGAGTTCTGCAACAACAATGACCTTCAGTTAATCGTACGAGCACATGAATGTGTGATGGATGGCTTTGAGCGCTTTGCTCAAGGTCACCTAATCACGCTTTTCTCTGCGACAAATTATTGTGGTGAGAATCTGTCTTGTGATGCTTTCAGTTTCTTACTCAACATTCAATTTGTTGACATGGATGCACACACAGGTACTGCAAATAATGCTGGTGCAATCTTGGTTTTGGGTAGAGATCTTGTGGTTGTGCCAAAACTAATTCATCCTTTGCCTCCTGCAATTACATCACCTGAGGCATCACCAGATCATATTGAGGACACATGGATGCAGGTAACACTAATATCATTGCAGAATTAGTCCTGTTCCGAACTATTTTATGCTTCAGTCCACCTCACAACACCTCTTAACGCAATGAAATTCAGGAGCTGAATGCTAACAGACCACCAACTCCGACCAGGGGGCGTCCCCAAGCAGTAGCTAATGACAGGGGCTCTCTTGCCTGGATATAGTTGATTCACCACACATTGGTCGGTATGATCTATATGGAGCCTTCACCAGGATCTAGCTATTTCCATTTGTGTTCGGGAGAGGCTGGTCCACAGCCATACCGATAGATTGATGTACAGGGAGCAGAGCAGACTATAAAGCTAGTAGAAGGGAGCTTGATCTAGGACAGCGCTCTCCAATTCGTTTGACCGAACACAAGTAGCAGTGCAAATAGACATCTGAAAATCCTTGGAGGCTTCACTTGTATATACTCAGCTCGGTGGATAGGGAGGTGGGGGGTACGTTGTGTTTTTGAGCATCCAATTGGAATGGCAAAGGAAATAGTGTTATTGTACTAGGTATTCTTTCCCTTCTCTCTTTCTCGGCGCCTAGAATTTTCCTCATGTTGCAATGTGTTTTTGAGTTGCCACAGGGATTTGTCTGGTGGGTCGTGGTAGTTATCTTGTATAATAGCCCTCTCAACCTGAATGTAATTTCAGATTGGTGCTGGCGTGTACAATTTTGTGTTTAAGTTTGAGAAGTTTTGGGGTGGAAAATGGATGGTTTGATTTTGTAGAGGTAAAGAGTTGCCACTTCCATTTTCGATGCATGATTTTGCTGAAACAGTTGATCGATGTTAGTACTTTGAATTATGTTTATTACGCATCATTGCGCATTTAGCCGTGATGATTGTCATCTGGTGGTGGCTTTCATGCGATAGCGTGGGGGTAGTGGTTGCTATGCTGTGTCTGTAAAATCTGATGGGAGTGATTGTGGACCTCAAGTGTCATTCAATGTCAGGCACTAGATCCCGGTGCATGTTTCATGACTCAATTAGTTTGGGATAAGAAAGCTTTATTAAAACTTTCAAGCTATACATCGAGGCGATCAAAGTTTGACCTTTAGGCAAGAAACATAGCCTACCTGGAAAAAGAAGAAAGTATAAACCAGGTTAGGGACTCTCGATGATCACCAATGAGTTCGAAAATAACTTCTGGCACTAAAGTTTGCCAAGGTCTGTTCTTCACGGTAAGCCGAAATGCACTCGCGCGTCTGAAGAATAGTCACGACTTCTAATGGCACTAAGTTTACTAAGTAAGGTCCGTTCTTCACTGTATATATAGGATGGAAGATGCAAACCTTCTTTGGGTCGTCGGATTGTAAATTGTAATACACTTGAACACCACCGAATTGACAAAGAACGAAGATCGCTGAACAAACCGTGAAAACTAGCGGGAAATTGCGCCAATTCTCGATGTTCAATGGCGAGTGTGCTAAAATCAAACGTTTTGAAAATGTGAGTGATACAAGTACAGATAAAGGGACAATCAACTGTTCCCACTTCTTGGCGCCAAATGACAATGCTTCTGCAGACTCATACGCGGTGGGAACGAGGACCCGCTGCAGAGTGTTAGAAATATAGTATTGGTGTTCAATAACGTCATTAGTGGTTGCTAATGACGAGTCCACTAGATAAAATACAATGAAATCGTTCTTTTGTTAACAAACTACTTAGAAAACAGTCGGTGCCATTAGCGAGTGTTATAGGAAATTGTCTCAAAAGTCCAATAATAAAGACCAGCTATTTTAAGTGCTCCTTCAATCTCTCTTGTGCTAGAACTATCATTGGTTGATACATCCACACCACACCACTAACATAAGGCCACACTTGCCTGGCAAGTTACTGCAAGTGTACAGATTAGCACTTCTATTGTCCCAAAGTCCTCCAAATCCTGATAAAAAGAAGTCCTCGAACTCACGCAGCAATACAATGCAGGACACGTGTCCTGTCATAAAGCCTTACAAAAGAGTTGCAGACCATTGTCCAGCGAGTTAATTCCTAATATACAAAATTAACTAAAATCGATACACTATTTGCTAGCGTTGATGAGACAACCAGAACATAGATAGGCATGATAAACCATCAAGGCAAAAATGACCTTCCATCGCTCAAGAGGAATGTGGCCCAAATCAAGGGGAAAAACCGGGGGCCACAGTGAAGTTTCTCAACAGATCACTAGCCAATCTATAATGATCACATGGAATGAACCAGGAATATAACAACGTAGAATGAGTTCTGATTAAGCATCACATGTGATACACCTTCAGCGTTTCTTCTGATCCTTCCCTGTTTTCATGTCATGGGTGAGCATTCTAGGAGCAATGGCCATAGCCATGAGCTCCTGGAACAAGAGCTTACAAGCATAGGGTATGTGTACCTGTCACACGAATATATTAGCGCATCAGTTAAACCAGCAGTTAAAAGAGTAAACGCGAAAATGGTAAACCAACCGTTTGGAGATACAAACAGTTCTACTTACTTGGACAATGTCAGTCTTGTTCTTGCAGCCCCTACATTCGAATGAGTTTTTCTTTAAGTTAGCGATTGCGATGAGACCACATTTCTCACACACATGGACTCTGTATGCATCACTTTGGTCAAACAGCCTTTCCTTCAGGAAGAAAGCTGCTCCATGCGCAATCATACAATCCCTCTCCATTTCTCCAAAGCGGAGACCACCATCACGTGACCGCCCCTCTGCAGGTTGCCGGGTGAGTATCTGAACAGGACCACGGCCTCTCGAATGTATTTTGTCATCCACCATGTGCTTGAGTCTTTGGTAATATGTGGGGCCCAAGAAAATCATTGCCGTCAGTTTTCTTCCAGTATGACCATTGTACATGGTTTCGAATCCACGCATTTGATAACCACATGTATGAAGAGCTTTGCTGATGTTATCCACCTGGTACCAAGATAAAATGAATAAGACCATAGAATTAACATAGAAAATCTAGTTTTTTCCACTGCCAGTTTTGCAAAGCACAGGCCCTAACAAACAATATTACTTTCTGCAGCAAAATTATAACTGATCACATCAACCCTTGAATCCACTCTTATAAGAGAATTAAAAGTGTAGAAGGAATCAAGAATGATGAATCTCCAAAAAGAACACTCACAGTAACATCAGTGAATGGAGTCGCATCTCCTTCCTTCCCCATTTGAGCCGCAACTTTACCCATAATACACTCAATCAGCTGCCCGATAGTCATACGGGATGGAATAGCATGTGGATTCACGATAATATCAGGTGTGATGCCTTCAATTGTCCATGGCATGTCCTCTTGAGTGTAAGTCATCCCGACAGTTCCCTTTTGTCCATGCCTACTGCTAAACTTGTCTCCAATTTGTGGTATGCGAACTGATCTCATCCTAACCTTGACGAATCTTAGACCATCGGCATTTGTTGTTAATAGAACCTGTACAGAATATGGCAGCCTTAGAAAGTTATTGCTTTCAAATTCGTTACAACCACCTACTGATATAGGAAGGTTGAGAAACTCTACCTGATCTACCATGCCACTTTCACTGTGACGCAGAGAAGTACTATGATCACGCTTCGAATATCTAGAAGCTTGCCCTTGAGCGTCGTCTTGTGGAATAGGTGATGTCTTGCCAATAATGACATCTTCACCCGAGACCCTTGTTCCCTGATAAATGAATTTGAGCATACATGGTCAGCATTGTCCCTAATAAAGAAAAGCCTGCAGCAATGAAGTACTCACAGGTGGTGCAAGGCCATCATCATCTAGTTTATCGTATGATCCATGGCGCATTCCCTACAAGGAAAAGTGACAACAATATTAGCCTCATGAGAAGCAAAGAGATAAATTATACAACTTAGAACACAAACCATAGTATTTTCCCTATTTGGACGGCCAAATTCCTCTTTGACAAGTGTTCCCATCTTCTTTTCCTCATCTCTGCATATGAAGTTTAACCATTGGATTACAAGCAGTCAAAGCACTAGACTACTGCATGCTAGCTCAACTTACAATTTGCACTATACCTGTATGAGCGGAAAAATAGTGATCGGAAGAACCCACGATCTATGGAAGATTGATTCATAATAACTGAATCTTCTTGATTATATCCAGAGTAGCAAGCAATAGCAACAATTGCATTCTACACCAAATCACCAAAATAATATATATTATCAATCAATACATAGAACAAAAAGGAAACATGACATGTGGAAAGTCCCCTGCAGTGAAGGATAGAATGTTCACTCACAATGCCAGCCGGCAACTGTCTGAAGTGCAAATGTTCCATAGCACGAGTAGTAACTAAAGGCTTTTGGGGGTAGTATAGAACATAGGCCAACGTGTCCTGAATCATGATGGTAGATAGATAAGGTTGAGACATATATCGATAAGCAGAGAGAACCAAAAAAATGGTATACTCACCATTCGTAACTGGTAGTTGGTGACATAAATTCCCATGGCTTGCTTTCCCATAGCAGACTGATATGTATTACGAGGTGACTGTATTTTCAATTAAAAGAATTAGACCTTGTCAGAGGGAGGAGAAGTTGCATCATTGGAACATTGTAAAGTGAATGGTTCACCTGGTTGTGATCAGGAAAAGGAATAATTGACGCACAAACACCTAGAATCAATGAAGGATGGATCTCGCAATGTGTATAAGTACCAGAGTAAGACTCCTCAGGGTTATTTCTTGCATTTACAAGATCCTGAAATTGTTTCATTGGCGTCAGTAGGTGAAGGTGAATACAGAAGGAAAACGGTGGCATGGAGAATACAAGGATGGTACACAACGAAGAATCTACACAACAGCATAGGCAGCCCCCTTTCATAGAAATACAAGGACCTCAGCATATGTTCAATCATCTAAGCATGCATATCTCACTTACACTTATGGTCATGGAGATCATGGTCGTCTCCTCCTCCTCGGTATCTATGTACTCTATATATCCTTTTGAGACCAGTTCATGCCACCCTTCATCAGGAGTCTCCTGGTTAAGTGGACAACGGTATAAACGAAGCTTATGAGAAAAAAAAACAAAATGCAAAGTTAAAGCCAGCACATGTTGGTCAATATCAGACCCTTTGTTGCAATGCTCGGATATGCATCTTCTTGATGAGCAGCCTCTGGTTCTCAACAATAAACAATGGGCGACTGCAGCGCCCATAATCTGTGTAGAGTCGAAGTTCTTTAAGACGGATATCACGAACCACACCAACTTCAGTGTTGACATCAATCTGAAAATAAAAAACAAGCAAATTTGAGATCTGAAGATCTACAGAACCTCTTGACATGTAATGTATATCCTACTAAAGTAAATGAAATTATCATTAGTGCTTGTGGTATACTGTTAGGAAAAGAAGTTTGAAATGTATATGATAACACCATTGCTAAAAAGAACGGCCTCAATCAGTCATATGTATAATCCCAGCTGTACAGTTGAATGGGTAATAATAAATCAATAGTGGGGGATTTTACTATTGTATCAAATCAGATTTTTTTTCAAGACTCATCTAATCAGCCTTTCTGTTGCACTTAGGCTGAAATTTGAAAACACAGCATGGAACAAACCTGTCTTCTTAAACGCCTAAGGGTCTTCACCAACAAGTCAGGGTTTCTATGAATTCCAACCCAACAACCATTGACAAAAATTTTAGCAGCTTGTGGAATGACGGCTGGTGATATCTCCTGCGAAGAATTGAGTACATAGTAAATAAAAAAATACTATAATAGGATATGCCCAAAACAAAACTACAAGGTTGGGAAGGTGTAACCGAATGAAAATGCAGGTGTACATTGATAAGAAGGGGAAAAAACAAACCTCAAAATTTTCTGTGCCCCACTCCTCCAAAAATTCCAAAATTGGATTTGCAGCAGAACCAACAGTGATATAAACCATCAAGGCAAGATTTTTCACCAAGCCACAAGCCTGAGCACAAGGCAGTTAGATTTATAGGACAACAAATAACCAAAATTCTTTGGCTCAGAAAAAATGACTTAGGACACCAGATCACTTACTTGCCCTTCTGGTGTTTCAGCAGGACACATCATTCCCCAATGAGAATTATGCAACTGGCGGGGTTTTGCCAATTTCCCTATTGGTATAGAACAAAATTTTAAGATATAGTCTTCATGAAGAAGTATCATATATGAAATAATGTCTGCAAAATCCACCTTCACGCCCAATGGGAGAGTTCAGTCTCCGCAGATGAGATAGTGTAGAAGCATAGGTCAGGCGATTAAGCACCTTTCCAAGATTGTGGATGAAAAAAGATCAGCGAAATTTTCACTAAATGGAGTCATAAACGAAGTATACAGTGATAAAGGAAAAATAGACACCTGAGAAACTCCTGCCCTGGTTCCAGCTTGGTTGGCCTGCCCCCAGTTTCCAGTAGCAAGGGAATACTTCAACCCACTGGTAATAGTTTTTGCTTTGATAGCAAATTGCAAATTAACTTCCTTTCCGTTATCTACGCACTAGGATCAAGGAAAGATTTTAACAACTACAATGACTGAATGGAAACGGAAAAGGGAAATTTCACAATTTAGACAGCAAGAAACCTTTTGCACATAAGATCTCACATCTCTTGTTAGCTTCCTGAAAAGCTATAGTTGCAGGAGGAAAAACAAAATCAGGCCATTAATCCAGAAAAAGGGACTAACACCACAATGTTCTGTATATTTAGACAAACCATTCTAAACAGCCCTCCAAGCAGTGGACCAGCAAGATCTAGCCTTTTGTTGCCATAATGATCTCTGTCATCCTCAGCTCTTCGACCAAGAGCGCACATCAGTAGGCGGTGGATAATGTATCTGCAAAACAAAGGGTGCAGGAAATCAACCTCACTACTTTCAACAGAAATTTAATATTTCCAGAAGCCAGCCAGAAGGCTTCGCAAGGAGGATGTACCCGAAATAGTATGCCTTCTTAGTTTCACAGAATTCCCCGACTCCGACATGAGGTAACATTTCTTTTTGAAGTATTTCTTTTGCATACCTGAGATAGAAAAAATGTAAGCATCAGCTGAACTATAATTCAAACCTCTAGTGATGTAATGTAACTCTTCGAACGACATACTTAATTCTCTTTTCACGAGTGACACCAACCGTAGCACCACGTTTTCCAATGTAGTCCAGAGCAACCTATCAATCAGAATAAAGCTTTTAGAAGAAGAAACAAAAGCCAGAGCTCAGTTCAAAAAATGTGCCACAATTAGCAACTGAATAAAACAATATGCTCAAAGCAAGCATTAGTGAAGTAAAACAACAAGTTCCACTATCGAGCAGCTGAACAAGTACCTGTTGATTTTGAATGACGAAAGCTTCCTCCAGGGATGGGCGTAGCAATTCCATCATTTGTGTATCAGAGAAGTCATAACATATGTGCTCCAGTATATCTTTGTCGGCAACAAATCCTAATGCTCGAAATACAATAATAATGGGAATGTCCGCGCGAATATAAGGCAGAGTAGCACGGATATATTGACCAGATGAACCCTGCAGCATAAGGAACATATCACATATGTAAGTTCTTTATAAGACCAGCTTGCCTTACTGCAGTACTACACCCTATGACTTGTACAAGCTCACAGCTATACAAGCAGACATATTCATCAAGAATAATTTAGAAGACTTAGAGGTCACTAACCCCTTTTGCTCCTGCTCGCGAAAGCATCCGTACAAACATGCTGCTGGCTGGTCTGTTCTGGTTCTCAGCCATAGAGCGGACTTCAGCCACATATGCATATTTGTTAGGCTGCCTCTTCTTAAAAACATAGACATGGTTGGTGCTCATCTTCTCCTGGGCAATAAGAACCTTTTCACTTCCATTGATAATGAAATAGCCACCTTGGTCATAAGGACACTCCCCAAGTTCAGTGAGATCCTTCTCAGATTGTTGAAATAGTGTGCAGTAACTAGAACGCAACATGATCGGAACCTGCAGGATATTACAAGGTTGAGGGCGAATAATATATTGAGAAAACTGCCTTCATATATAAGTACAGCACCTTCCCAATGAACACTTTTGGATAGTCTGAAGTCTCTGTAACTTCCTCACAGTCATGACCTTTCTTCATAACTCGGTATGACACATCAACATACAGTGGTGCCGAGTATGTCAAGTTCCTGAGCCTTGCAGATTTTGGAAATAAAGTAGCTGTCTCTCCATCAGCTTCAGTCATCATTGGCTTGCTGAGATAGATTTGACCAAAGCTAATCTTGTGCAGAGTCTGATGAAGAATATAACAGAACCATACGTCACATCGAGAAAGACAAATTAATATTCGGCTCCACTAAAACAATATTAAATCAGAAAGATTGCAAAGCCCAAAAGAAAAGCTATTGATAGATTTGTGTTGGCCACGCTACAAAATTTTGCATAAGTTATTTTCCTTCTTCCTGTTTCGCATAGAAGGACATGATACGTTTCTAGGAATTGCAGATGATTAAAATGACTCAAGCATCAGATTGCTATGATCAAAATATTCTTTTCACTTTACTATGCAACTTTGGATCTGCATTGTGGCCCCACAAATATAACTGAGAACAACTGCTGCATTGAAGAATAATCAAAAGATTCCAGAACAGAGATTGAACATTTTAATACAGGTTCACTTTATAGTCTTAGCATACTTACAAAGAACTCTTGTTGGGTTTCAACTCTAACCTACCCCAACTTGCTTGGGACTGAAAGGCTTGGTTGGTTTGGTTTGGTTTTCTCAGTTTCCACCATTGCATAAATTTGTTTTCTATTTACTGTTAAGTGCTTCCGTGCAAAAATATACATAAATCCAATTCATGTCTCACATGACTTCTCTAATAGAATTTAGAAAGGTCTTGCAAGTTATTGGTTTATAATCAGTGATTTGCATAACATATAATTTATTGATTTCGCTGGAAACCTCAATGCTAGTGTGTGAACTGTTTTTTCCATTGCAAGCACTTCAGCTGTCATTATCCATTGTAATTACATCAGGTAGCACCTCAAACAGATAAAGTACAGGTGAAACTTCATGTTCTAACATTGTCATAAGACAACTCCATATATGACGAGGAACAACTGAATTCACTAAAAAGGTCCTTGTTCAACATACAGAACTGATCTAAGACTCGTCTTGTGCTATCCTTGTGATTCTGAAACTTAAGCATTCCCACCAGATCACGCTTGAGAGAATTTAAGCAGAAGGGAAGCTAGTCTAAACACTAGAATTGAACAATTCCGCCCTCCAAAAACCAATCTGGCCACCAGGTCAAGGTTTGCCGTTGCTACATGTCATTGGCAAAAGCAAAATTCTTCCTCCAGCCCAAAAAAAATGAACAACGCCAGCAATCTGCTTTCGCAACAGTTCCCAAAACCCTAGGTGGCCATCTAACCAAACAGGTGGAAGTACTGAGCCCATGGCTACCCAGACACCACGCCCACGCCATACCAAGCTCCCCCAGCCCTAATTTCCCAATCTAGCAGCAGCAAATAGCGAATATAATTCAAGCCACGCTTGCTACGATCGATCAGGACAGGGCAACAACCTCGGCGAACTCGGCCTGGCGGCCGGGGTTGTGCTGAGACTCGGGGCGGATCTCGATGTCGGCGGACTCGTCGACGATTTCCTGCATGGTGTTCTGGATGAACTCGTCGAAGGAATCGAGCTGCTGGCGTACGAGGCCCTTCTCCTCGAAGTAGGCGGAGATGACAGCCCAGGCGTCTTCCTGTGTGATCTCCTCCTCCTCGTCCCGCTCCTCGTCCTCGTCCATCTCGTTCCCTTCCCCGTCCCCGCCGCCGTACCCCACCTCGTCGTCCTCCTCCCCGCCGTACCCAGCGTGGCCGCCGCGGTGGTGCGCGCCGTAGCCCATCTCCATCCCCTCCTCGTACTCGTCGTCCTCCATAGCCGGAACCCTAGCTCTAGTGGCGGGGCTTCCGCGGGGCGGGGGTGGGGGGTCGGTGTCCCGGCGAGCCGCCTCTCGCGCGAGCTAGAGGAGACGGCGAATAGGGGCGGCCGGGCGTGTGAACGGGGCGAACTGAGGAGGGGAAGTGGAACTGGGGTCGTTGCCTTTGCCTGTGTTCGCAATATATTCAGGGACAGGGGAGCGGAGAACAGGCAAAGGCGGTTTGGGTTGGGAGTTCGGGGTTTTTGGGCCGCGCTGGAATAAAAGATGAGTTGAGGGCTGGAGGCCCAATTAGATTAAGCCAGCTTTGTGTTCAAATTCACATATGGCAGTATGTTTGTTTTAGGAAAAAATTGCATACATGCCCTCGTTTTAACTCTAATTGTATGTTTGCCTCTGTTTTTTAGAGTTCGCATGTTTGCCCCTGTTATTTGAACGTGAACCTGATTTGTGACGCCGTGAAATTGAGTGGCTTTTACTGAATTAAAAAAGAAAAGAAAATCAGAAGTCCAGTTGGGAAAAAATCATTGATGCCCCTGGCTTATCTACTGAGTGGGAGTCTCCGTTCTCCCACACGGGGATGCCGGCTCTCCCGCACGGGACCACTGCCCACCGCCGCTCGGTTGCGTGGGGCCGCCGCCAGCCTCCGCTCGCCTGCGCACGGCCTCCCGCTCGCCGGTGCGGGGCCACCTGCTTCTCGCACTGGGTAGCGCACCCGCCCGAGCCCAAGCTCGCCGAGGCCGCGGGGGCGGGGGAGGAGGACGTGGCGGGCGGGGATGGCAGCCTGGCTGGGAGAGGCAGCGGCGGAGGAGGAGGGCGCGGAGGAAGCGGCGCCCGCCACGCGGAGTAGCCCCCCTGCTGAGCCGTGCGCCCGCCGGCATTGGGCCGCGCGCCCGCCAAGCCGACGCCCGCCAAGCCGCCCGCCCGCCCGGCGGCGCCTAGCAGCGCGCTTGCCTGCGCGTGGTCGCCCGCTCGCAGCGGTAGGAGGAAGGAGGCTGAGGGCATATTCGTCCTTTTCTCATTTGTTTATCACCGTTGGAGAACAAGGACAATGACCATCTTCAGATTTAAAAAATAGGAGCAAACGTGCAAAGTCTAAAAAATAGGGGCAAACGTGCATTTAGAGAACGAAACAAAGGCAGTTTTGCAATTGCCCCCTTTGTTTTATTACCCTAAAAAAAGGTATGCGGCCAAATTAGGCCGAACCTACCCTAAAATGGAAACGCAACAAGGGTAACCCGTGAAACTACAACTAGGCCACGTATCCTGTATCGACGAAAAAATAAACTATATGCCAACTTATACATGTACCACTTACATCACTACCCAAAACCCATGAGAGATTCCATTCGAGACTCAATACATGTTTACTTCTAAATTTGACGTCTGTTGTGTATATCTTTCTGAATTTAGCACAGAGGTTTATGACTTCCGTTTCTAAAGTATGAGGTAGCATGGAGTGCTTAGGTCACCGTAGGTAGAGGACTATGAAAGAGACATAGGGTCTTGATTGTTGTAGTAGGGCCTATGGCAAATTTGAGAGGTGGCAACGTCACATCTCAAGAGCGATTAAACAACTTATACTAGAAGAACATTTGTTAATCACAGTAGGAAGATGCAAACCCATGGTCCAATGATACTAGACCTAATCATGGGACGCCCGATCCGACCCAAACAATGCAACGGCGGGCGTGGGTTGTATATTTCATCCCACAATAATCGACAGGCCAGACACGGGCTATGATTTCTGATCCAAAATCCAACCAAACCCGAAAAAACTGACCCAAAGCAAAAAAAAAAAACATGAGATGACGCGTCCATGGGGAGTGCGTGGGCCAACCTGGCCTGGCACTAGGCACGACGAGTCGGGCACGACTCGTCCTAAACAATCAGTATTCTGACCTTGACCATACCTGAACCTGATCTAACCCGGCACTTGAACTGGTCTAAATGATACTTATGGTTTGATTTTGATGAAGAAGCCACTTTTTAGTTTTAGGTGCTGGATAAACGATGTCACCTTCTTCCTGTCCTCGTAGGTCACAATGAAAAACCGCCTCCAAGTGTCTATGTATAATTGAACAACAACCAACCTCTAGAAAGATAAGCACAAGACGAGGCACAAAAGGGAAGGGTCACCCAACCCTACACATAAAGTTGCCCGACCCTAGCATTTATTTTATGCACTTGATTTCCCTTTTTTACCACAGCCTCTCCAAGGTATGAATATGGCTTTTAGATCTCGATGTCAATCATCCAATTCATTATTATCAAAAGCAAGAAGGTGAAGAAGAGAGGGACATAGCTGAGGGCGAGTTCTATGCTAGAAATCAGAGGGCAAATAAATCATGTTCCTCTAGTTCTTAAAAGCATCCTATGGCACTCTATTTACATTGTTTTTTAGGCATTCATATCATTATTGGAGGCATGGTGCCATGGTTGTAACATTGGTAAGATTATACTTGAAGGTATTGATCTTGTTCTGGGTCATGCTTTAGCTCATTATATTCTTGCTCTAATTCATCTTACTTTTATTTATTTTTCTAATTCATATGGCTGGTTTATGATCTGGATTATGCTTACCGTTGATGTAGTTTGGTTAATTAGCTTTAGCTTGATTAGATGTTCTTGTTAGTTTGATTATGTTGATAAAATATGTGAAGCGGTTAGAGATCATCATGTAATCTAATCTTGTATGCCGTTTGATAACTTTCTGTCGAACGCAAGGGCAGTGACAACGTCTGGTTAAGTAGGTTACTTAAGTTGAATGGTGTGGGGCAGGGTGGGGGGCTAGCTAGCTAGAGACTTGTGCGTTGCTTCATCATGCTTGTTCGTCTTGAACAACTAGTTATCTCGTTACTCTAATCTGAATATTCTTCATATCACACTTGATTGGATCCAATTAGAGCCTGATTCAATTATGTTTAGTACTCCTATGCAGATGTTTTAGTTGCATTCTAATTGCTTTATCTATCTAATAACTTGACTGCTAGATTAGATGTTCTTTGTCTATTATTTATTCTAAATATAAGCTTGTCCATTCTTTATTGGCTATTGACAAACTTCGAGTGGAATAATACTTTACGGGAATAGCTACACCGATAGTATAAAATCAAGGGGAAATTAAGATTGGGAGTGCCCTCGAGTGTTTTAATTTTAGACCTTCTTTTCTCATTTAGTCATTTTATACTATATTAAAGGGAGACAAAGCTAACGTCTCAAGATTCTAGTACAACAGATCAGTCAGTGAGATGTTGGCTGATTTTGCTAGCAGTGCCTCTAAACTAGACTCTCCAACGTAACCTCATCACATTTAGTAGTCGTCGCCAAAGTCGGGCTCCCGCGGCTTTGGGACGGGCATCAGGAGCTCGGCGCCGGCCACGGCCCGCCTGGACCTCTGCCGGTGCACGCCGCGCATGGCGTTGGCGGCGAACCGCGAGACCAGTATCGTGGTCCTGATCCTGTTAGACTTGCCTTCCTCCCCCTCCATCTCCTCGTCCTCCCTGCGCCGCAGCTCGGCCGCCCTGCGCTTGAGGTGGCGCCGCCAGGCGGCCTGGATGTAGGTGGCCGCCCACGTCCGCCACTGCTGCGAGTAGAACCGGAACGTGTGCTGCACCGCCTTGCTGTGCATGCGCCGGAACTGGCCCGCCACGAACTTGAGCTCCTCGGCGTGCAGCGCGAAGGCCTCCACCTCGGAGAGCGCCCTGACGGTGCGCGTGGAGGACGGCAGGCAGGCGCCGGCCTTGGGGTCGAGCGCCCAGGTGAGAAGCTCCTCGCCGCAGAAGTCGCCCTCCTCGAGCAGGCTGCGGTTGTAGAAGCCGGTGCGACCGCCGTCGGTGGTGATGCTCTCGAGGCTGCCGCGGATGATGAAGACCATCTGGTCGACGGGGTCGCCCTCCCGGGTGATGTAGGTGAGCTCGGTGCAGAGGCTGGGCTTGAGGCGCTCGCAGATGGCGTCGAGGAGGCGCTCGTCCATGTTGGCGAAGAGCGGGACGCGGCGGACGAGGCCGAGGCAGAGGTGGCGCTTGATGTCGCGGCGGAGGTCCTTGGGCAGGTTCTGGACCAGCGCCTCCTCGTCGACGCCGTGGGTGTTGAGCCACTTGTACTGGTCGTAGCGGCGGACGCGCTCGCGCAGCTCCTGCGGGAGCAGGCGGTGGTGCATCCACTGCTCCGAGTCGCGCTGCTTGACGCGCATCTCCTCGAGGCGCACGGTGAGGGACTGCAGGTAGGTCTGGATGTTGCCGATGAGCATGGCCATGAGGATGAGGCCGAAGATGGCGAGCGCGATGGAGAAGAGCGCCTCGCCCGTGTAGATGCTGGTCTTGAGGCCCTGCCCCAGGGTGCTCAGGTTGGCGAGCCCCCACCAGAGGCAGAAGAGCAGCTTGGAGAGGGTGTCCTTGGACTTGAGCACGTCCGACACGACGGCCGGCGTGTAGATGCCGTAGTTGAAGGGGATGCTGCCGTCGCGCTTGGGCTCGCAGGTCTCGTTGATCACCTGCCGGGTGATGGTGCGCCACTCCAGGAAGCCCAGCTGCCGGTCGTTGCCGCAATACATGTAGATTTGGTTGCAGCCGGGGAACTCGTCGCACGCGTTCCGCCAGCAGTCGCTGATGCGCTCGATGGACAGCAGGTACCAGAACGCACCAACGATCTGCATACATGCCATGCAATGCATATATTCAATGTAATTAATTCGTGGCCGCGCAGTGCTCATCATGATCATCATCTTCTTCTTGCATCCTACATTGTAGGATATATATACGTACGTGGCTGGCGAGCAGGTACCAGAGCAGGTAGTAGGCGGCCCCGGCGTAGGCGGTCTCGGCGAAGGCGCCGCTGGTGCGCTTGAGCTCCGAGGAGATGGGGTAGATCCGCACCACGCGCGGCACGTACTGGATGAAGACGATGAAGAGCAGGCTGTTCTTGGTTTCCAGCACGGCGGTGCCCTTGGACCGGTGCAGGAACTTCCAGATGACCACCTGCGGGAGCGGGAGCACGGACGCGACGTCGGCGGCGAAGAACCGGCGCATGTAGCGGCGCGCGATGAGCGTGGTGTCGATCACGAGCTCGCCGCGCCCGAACACCCTGGACGACGGCTTGATGTAGGCGGTGCGGAACTGCAGCGCGATGCGGATGAGGAAGAAGAGGTCCACCACGCTGCGCACGGCGGTGGCGGTGATGCCGAGCCAGCGGTCAATGCCGATGCACAGGTTGCCCTCGTCGGTGACCATGGGCAGGTAGAAGAACACGGGGTCCACGGCGATGGCCACGATGCAGGAGATGAGGAACGCGCGGTTCAGCCGCACCAGCAGCGGGTCCTGCGGGTCGAAGATGCGCCGGGAGGTGTTCTTGAGGTCCTCCTGGAACACGGCCGCCATGGTGGCGCCCGCCCGGATCGACCGCCCCAGCGTGCGCAGCTGCGCCGAGCCTTGCGTGATCACGCCGCGGGCCAGCGACTGCGTCGGCGTGAACCGCCGCCGGGACGCGCTGACGCCGGCGCCGGCGCCGACGCCCGCGTAGTCCATCTGGAACCCCTGCTGGTCCACGCCGCCGTACGACATCCTGGGCGCTCGCGTCGTCGCCGAACTAGACCTGCTGCTGGCAGCGCGGCGCCACCACGCCCGCATATTGATCAGCCATGCGGCGGCTGATCATCCAACTGCAATAGCGTCGGCGATCGCCTAGCAGATATCTACAATGAATGGCAAGAATCCATATGAAAAAAAGAAACAAGCACTGCCATTGTTGACGGACATGAAACATGCGATCGATTATTACCTAAGCAGTGATCGGCCGCGTCTCGTTTCTCCCAGATCACTGCATCAATCGAATTGGAAGCGGCAGCTGGTTTCAGAGTTTTTCCTCTTTGCTCCTCGTTTCCATGATCCTCATTTGGGCCGAGACTCTTGGCGCCGCACGGTCCAAGCCACACATACACGACCCACCTAAAAATAGACACGACCTATCAATCGCATTTTTAGAGATTGATGTGATTACCTCGCGGGCTGCAGGGAGTATCAGAGATGAATGATGATAAGTCGTAGCCTGATGTTGGTGAAAACCGGCAGGGATCTAATCTAAACTAAAAAAATCTCAGTCTTGAAAATGCACTTTATTTTGCTTATAAACACGAGTCTCTTTTGTAATACGATTGAGGCATGGTTTTATTTAGAACTAGATGAATTTCTGCTGCGGGAATTTGAGGTACACCCTGCGTGTAAACCAAAAAAAAATTACATGCATAAGGTCATAGAAAATCATTGGAAGATATAAATAGATGACTTAGTGGATGGTAGTGGATGCCTCCTATTTAGATATAGAAAATTGATGTAACAAAACTAGGTCCAATAATAATACATTTTTCTCAATTTTTTTATTTTCATTTAAATCAACATTTGCCCTATACTAGTTCAACGAATGTACAACTTCAGCATTTTTCATATATCTTTCGACATTTAGGGGGCGTTTGGAAGCACCAAGATAATGCAAACTTGGATAAAATTATCCCTAAAACGTCCAAACATCCATGGATAGTGTGAGAAATAATGCACTGTTCCACGTTATCCTGTTATCCCACCAAAAGCAGATAGGGATGGATACTGGACTGCACTTTGGTGCGAAATGACGCAATTGCCCCTGAAAAGTAACTGGCACCCGCCCCCCACCGACGCTTTTCGCCCCCTACCCGCCTCAGCCCATCGAGGCGTCGAGGCCATCGCCTGGAGCCCGTCGACTCCGCCCCATGCCGATCTGCCAGCCTCCGCCCCTACCCACGCCGATCTAGCCCCTGGAGTCCCTGGTTGCCGCCGCCGTCCCTTCCTCGCCGGGACCCCGCGGTCCCTGGTTGCCGCCGCCGCCACCCCACGCTCTCTGGTTGCCGCCGCCGCCCCTTCCTCGCCGGGCCCGGCGGTCCTAGGTTGCCGTCGCCGCCCCTTCCTCGCCAGGGCCCCGCGGTCCCTGGTTGCCGCCGCTGCCCCCTCCTCGCCGTTCCCGAGGTTGATGCGTGGGGCGCAGGTGGCCGAGCTTCGCGGCGTGGCTACCCCGAGACGGAGGCGCCGCCGACACAACTCCGTGGCGCCCACGCAGGAAGACAGTGCGGCCACAATGGACTTGTTCGGGGACTTGTTCGGGGTCAACGGTGAGGACAGCGACGACCTTGAGGCCGTCACGCCACCGGCCAAACGACGCGCAAGCGAGTTGTTCATTGCCGCTGGCAGCTCTGCGTGTCCAGCTGAACAAGAACGGCTTGGCGGATATTTCGATTTGGAAGGCATCGACCTCAACTCCCAGGCCTCGACAAGGCCAAGCTTCACTCAAATTCTACAGTCAACGCCTATCCTCAATTCTGTGGATGCCCAGGTTGGAAGAGGAACACGTGCCACATCAGTTCCTCGCGCTGGCAATCCTTCCAGTCACCCAAGGAGTGCAGAAGCACAACCCAGTGGCTGGAGCTCAGATGCTGCAACTGTTGCCATGAAGCCCTTCCGTGCTCCACGTACTGCTGGAGAAACTACCAGGGCTACACGTGGAAATCGTCGCAGGGCTACAGCTCGTAGGGGACCTGCTCGATCAACTGGTTGTCGCGGCACTCGCAGTGGTTCCAGCGCAGCACGTCTTCACAACATGGAGCTGGAAGCCGCGAAGAATATGAAGATGAAGTCCCCCAAGAAGGCTCATCGGTGAGCACTTCTTCTTTTAATGTACAGCCGCTGACTGATGATGTTCATAAAGCTAACAATTTTAGATGACCATTGAAACCATAGTTGATCCTGCATATACTGTTAAGAAAGACATATTGATTTGTGAATGTGTCATTACTTTTTATATGTGCCAAATAGGAATTGTTTTCCAAGGTTAACTAAATGTATATTACTGTTTTAGCATAAAATTGTAGGATCGATTCACACTTAGATAGCGTTTTCTAAATCTGGGCAGAATACTGTTTCATCACTAAAAGATTAACTGCGCAGAAACCGTAACTCCAATTGACCTGAAAATTTATCAGAAAATAATAGACGAAATTGCGGAACTAACGCAACTCGAATCACGTCAATCGGACTTTCAGTTCAAAAGATATTAACGAAACAAGATGACTAGGTCAGAATATGACGAGAATTGATTTTTTACTTAGGACCAGACATGTTAAGTTTGTTGAGACACTGAACTTATGTGAATATTTTCTTCGATAGATCAATTTCAGTGCTCGTGCATGTCGAACGGCCGCAAATGCTACTGCAAGGCAGGCTCCGTTATCCACCGGAGCAAGCGGCAGTCGTGGCATTGCTCGCAATGGCGAAGGCACTGGATGGTCTGACACTATGCATATGTTCAGTAAAGAAGAAGGTGGTCAAGATGTGGATGACGAAGGGTTCTGCGATGGTTCCTCGGTGATAATATGAATGCCTTTCGTGATAATATTGCCGATGATTTGCTTGCAATGCTTTCTTGACCAAAGTTACGTTAATTATGTATTGGCATTTGTTTTTGAGAGTTAGCATTGTAGGAATCGCTACTGTGTTGGTCATGGTTGGAGTCTGTACAGTTAAGGTTGAGGTGCCGTATGGCTTGTGTAATGAATCATGGTTTGTGTAATGAACCGTGTAATGGTAAAAAAAATATATCACCATGGCCAAGGACAACATGGGAATAGGTTGTGGACAGCTGCACATTATCCAAGGTGTTATCCGGGCATCCAAACATCACCCAGATAATATTATCTGCGCAGTTCCACTAGCCAGATAATATTATCCACTATCTCTATCCCTTCCAAACGCCCTATACAAAATGTATCTTGAACCTATTTATTAAAATTTCTGTTAATCTAGTATTCAGAAATAGTTAGGATCATTAGAATAATAATAAAAAAAGAAAAATAGATAAATGAAAAGGCCACAGTAGTGGGCCGTTAACGGGCTTGTGCGATTCCTAAGCAAAGCAACAATAGAGGATACTTCCCACCGCCGCCGCCATCCTTCCCACCCGACCCGCCGCCGCATTTCGGCCGCCTCCCAAAATCCACCGGAAGAGATGCCTCTGCTGCCGCTGGCGCGGCCGCGGCGTGTGCCCGCGGCGCTGCTCGTGCCGGCGCGGGGGCTCCTCGAGGCGCGCGTGCCGTGGGCGCGGGACCGGGCCCTCGACCACGCCGTGGAGCGGGAGCGCCACCTGGTGCCGTTCCTCCTCGCCAAGGACGCGCTCCTAGCCGCCACGCCGCCGCCGCACGCTGTGCCGCTGCACTCGCTTCCCTCCACCATCCCGTTCCCGTTCCGCCCGCTCCGCTTCCTGCAACTCTACCCTTCGGCGTTCGCGCTCTCGCCGCACCCCATCGAGGTCTCCCCGACGCACCGGCTCGCCGCGCTGCACGCCGCCGAGTCGCAGGCCGTCGAAGCCACCCGCCCCGACGCCGCCGACCGCCTGCTTCGGCTGCTCATGCTCGCCCCCTCCCGTGCGCTCCCGCTCCGCCTTGTCGCGCGCCTCCGGCTCGACCTCGGCCTCGCCCCGGACTTCCAGCGCTCGCTGCTCCCCAACTACCCGGACTACTTCGCGCTCTCCCCCGACGGCAGCCTCCTCGAGCTCGTCTGCTACAGGAAGGACCTCGCGGTGTCCGCAATGCAGGCCTACGCTCAACGCACCGGCGGGTACAAGGTCGGCGACGCGGTCGCCTTCCCGCTCTCGTTTCCCAGGGGATTCGAGCTCGACAAGAAGGTGCGCAAATGGCTGGACGAGTGGCAGAGGCTGCCATACATCTCGCCCTACGAGGATGGCTCACACCTGGCGCCAAGGAGTGACATCACAGAGAAGAGGACCGTGGCGGTGCTGCACGAGGTCCTAAGTCTCACGGTGGGGAAGAAGATGGAGAAGGAGGTGCTGATCAAACTTGGGGAGGCGCTGCGGCTGCCACCTGGGTTCAGGAAGGTGGTGGCTAGGCACCCTGGGATTTTCTACCTGTCTCACAAGCTGAGGACACAGACGGTGGTGCTCCGGGAGTCCTACCGGAGGCACATGCTGGTGGACAAGCACCCCATGATGGGGATAAGGTATCAGTACCTGCATTTGATGCATATGGGGAAGGAGGAGGTTGGAAAGGGCAAGGGAAAGGATCGTAAGAGTAGTCGCAATGAGCAAATGACTGAGGAAGAATTTGGCGCAGAAGGGGAGGATGATGAAAATGAGGAAGAAGACGACGATGAATATGATGAAGACAAAATGGATGAGGAGGACATGGAAGCTGGTGTCGCTTCTGAGAATGAGGAGAGTGACGATGAAGTTGATGAGGATACGGAGAAACAAATTGCTCATTGATTCTTGAGCTGCAACTGCTCCTTATCTTGGTGACTGCATGGACATGCAGGAAGCACAGGAAAAGCAGCTGTATAATGAACTCTGGTGACATGTAGAGAACCTATCTGAAGATGGAGCATGTTTTTGTTGAACTCAAGTGTGAAGTATTTAGTGACGTTCAAGTAAGACCACTCTTGTTGTATCATGGTGACTTCCTAAGTTTTTCACACCAGATTCTGAGCATATCTATATTACTCAAATAACAGCTTTATATATAAATTCTCATTCACTAATTTGCTGATCTCTTGTTCTTCTAAAACGATGTTTACCACAGCTGTGTTATAGCGAGATATTCACATATTTGCCCTTCATTTTCTGGCAATAGCTGTTCTGTATTAGTGGCATATTGATTAAGGAGCTATAGGTTTTAGGTTTATGCTTGGTGAATTCTTTGAATGGTATCAATTTGTTACACCTCCCTTAGTCCCTTTGTATGTGCTAAGTTTCTGTCGTCACATCCTTTAGAAACTGCAGATATGTAAATACATAAATTTACATGGATCATACATAGCCACTTCACTTAAAGGAGTTTCCAAGTACCTTAACTACTGAGCGATCCACCGATCACAAGTCATTTTTATTTATGAAGTGGGCAAGATTTGATGAACATTCTATGTAAGATGCTGAAAAATGAAATAAGGTATCCCAGCTTCTGAGTCTATTAGTCTAATAGGAGCACATTGTAGCTGTGGAGAGTGGAAGGGGATCAGTTTGATCCTCCATACATTATGTAACATTAAACCGAATGACCGTGTTATAGAACTCAATATTTCTATAGACATTCTTCTGATGCTCACTTCAGATGAACTTTTAGCATATTGCTTTTCCTTCTGTACATATCTTAAGATCAGACCATTATGAGAGTGTTTGATTTGGGGATTCACCCCATTCCGCAAAATTTGGTGGAATGACCACATTCCCCGTCCCTATACTAATTATTAGCTTATTAGGAATGAGGTGATGATGGATCAACCCATTCCATCTCACAATCCAAACAATAAAGTGAGGAGTGAGAAGATGATGCGTCACCTCATTTGCCAAACCAAACACCTTATAAGTGACAAGACATTGTTCGATCAAGTTTACTCCTGTCCGGGGATAACACAATCAGAGCAGAGTGATGCATTGAAAAATGTGGTTGATGCTATTCATGCCAAACTGCGAAGGGAACTATCTCTTTCTGCCAATTGTAGCATGTAGGCTGAGGCGCTGAGCTTCCCACCAAGGTATGTTCAATAGCATGCAAGTTTCCACAAAACAAATATAGTTTATACTCGTAATTTTGTATTTTGTCATAAATTACATTGCATTCCTGGGCATTTCTTGCATGTCTGCCTTGAATGAAATTTTTGTCTTCCATTGCCAAATTATATTCAATCGGACAAGGTTGTCTTCTGATGTAGTAGCAGTTATTTGATGGGAATATAAGGATGACGTAGTCATGTTAGTGCGACCAGAAAGTTTCTGCCTTAAAATTGGATAGTTACCTGATTCCTTAGTTTTCATCACGCTGTATTGCTTCTTTTCTGAGAGAGCAAGGGTTGCCCTGCATCATTTTTTAGCCATTGCACCACGGTGTGCACCTCTACAGTAGTCACATTCCAGTGTCCAAAGTAGTACATGCTATTTTAGTAATTGATTTTGTTGATCGTATACTCATTTGAAGTCAACTGATACCATGTATGTGCTTGATTCATCTATTAGGAATATTGATGACAGTAATTAGCTTTCTTTACTCTGTTTGGCCATGAGTAGTATTTTATTTTGTTTCCGATATCAGCATTGTTGCAGCTTCAGATGTGGAACTACTTTTGAATGCTAAACTAGCTACATTCGGGGATGGTGGGAGTAATGTATTTTTTTCCCACCAGTTTGTCCACCTAAGGGCTCCTCCAACGGCTGTCGAAATCGCCAGCGCAAATCATTTTTTATATGACGTGGAGGAGAGAGGTGAAGAAAAACCATCTCGCTAGAGACTCTGCAATCTCCTATCTCGCACAACTACCGAAGAGAACTGTGTCTATGCTCCTCGCGTGTTTTCAGGCACGGCAGCAGACCAGCTTGGTTCCATGCTTTTTTTATTCTTTGTTGAGTCCACGTATGCTAGCGAAATAGATAGATCATTGTGGACGCCCTAAGCGCTGGTAGTCTCAGCCAAGCCAGCTTTTATCAACACAGGGATCAGGATGGAGGATACTGATGCCTGATGGCTCCTATGGCAAATGTCTAACGCTGAGGTGCCTAGCCACATCTGAGATGCCAGAAATTGTTGAACACTACGGTCAGGCTGCCGTCAAAGCTGGTAACTGAATGAACATGCATCAATACTCAATCATTACAATTGGGATCCTAAGCATGGTCATAGATGACATTTTCTCAGCAATGGCAAAAACTGTCTTTCCAGATCTATTAACTGCATTTACATCAATCCCCCTCAAGCGATAATAGTCTGCGCTCTCTGTAAGGAACTACTCCTACAATCATAGATGATCAAAAATTCAGAAAGAGAATATTCTTTTGGAGCTAAATTTCATTATCTGGCTTTTCTTTCGGGCTTTCGGCCCAGTTTGTGCCTTCTTCTGGATCCATGCCATCTTAATTTACTGAACTTACTATCACACTTTTGAACAGAATGCTCATGCTTGGATTATCGTAGATGCGTGATCTTAGCCCTTGAGGCGCGACTCTCTAATTTTTTCAAGGATGTTAGGTACCACTGAGGTCTTGAGGAGGCCAACCCCTGACTATTTTAAGATCTAGAAAAACATCTCCCCCAAAATGAGGGCTGTCCTCGTGGACTGGTTGGGGAGATAGCTGAGGAATTCAAGCTTCAGGCAGAAACTCTTTACCTTGCAGTTTCACATGTTGGCCGTTTCCTAACAGTAAATGTTGTTAACTGGGACAAGCTGCGATTGCTGGGTGTCACTGCATTGCTCATTGCTACATATGAGAGATGTTTAACCAGGCAAGAGAAGGATTAGTAGATATCCTATATGTAACATGAGACTGCAGGACACACAAAAGCATCACAGATTTCACCAATTGATTGATATTTGATAGATGGCTGACATGGGGTTTTCTTTTCCAAGATTTATTAATTTGTTCATTTTATCCTTGAGTTGTGCATATAATGTTAACTTTCATGAGCCAACTCTGTAGGCCTGAGCACCGGTAGATTTTGGAATGTGAAATCTGATGAACTCTACCAGCTTTGATGATATATCTTTAATGTTTTCCCTTTATTTCTCCCCCAATGTATAGTAACATCCATATCGCTAAAAACTAAAACCATCTTATCATTTTTGCAACATTTCACGGACATACAACTGGATATTATTTTCTTTGAAAATATTGGCTATTATGTTAAGCTAACAGGAAGGTTAATGCATTTTGCTATGATCTAGCGCTATTTTTTTTTTTTTTGCCAAAATGTAACATTTAACTGGTTGGATATACAGATATACTGGAGATCCATCATTCTGAAGGTGGTTTTCAATACATTGTATGTTGATGGTTGTATACCTAGTTTAGTGTGTGCGTTGATTGCCTCTTCCTCAACCCAGTATCGTAGCATTTCTCCACCCTTTCACCCTTGCATTCACATCTTCAATTCTTTACCATCTAATGTTCTTTTCAGTTTTTTCTTTCTATATGTTTGTTTCGCCTTAATTTGATTTCAACTCTAAAGTGTAAAACTGGACATCAAGTGTCACCCAAAGGCCAAAACTAGATAAATATAGTCCAAAGATGGTTTCCGATTCGTTGAAAATGTTAAAAATCTGATTTAACCATAAAGTTACAATTGTCATTTCAAATTGGAAAAATAGAAACTTATACCATTTTAAAATACAGTATAATTTATGTATTGCTACTTTATTTGGAGTTATTATTTGGCGCACGGCGCACCCATACTCACGGTCACGGGCAGGACTGCGCCGGCCGTACCAGCTCGGCCCTGATCTAAACTGGAACTGACTATGCCATGCTTGCACCGGTTCGTGCCATGATTCATTTTGCATTTGGGCGACCCTTGCCAACTGCGGAACGGTTGGAACTTGGAAGCGTCGCGTCCCTCAACCTCGACCTGAACCCGCCCTCAACATCGACAGCCGCCGGCCGCCACAGCCCCTCCGCTGTCGCGTGTGCACAGTGCTTGCCACGGTGCCCGCTCTCCGCTTCAGGGGACCTCCAGTCGTGGTGGAGAGCAGCTTGGCGGCAGAGAAGGGGGGGGAGGCGTGGTCGGCGGCGTGCCTGGGCGGGGAGGAGGGGGTCGACGTTCTGCTTCCAAATGTAGCTGTCGAGTGCAAGTGCTATGCTGTGTTCGCGTCAGGACTCCACGCGTCTGCCGCCTCTGCCCTCCGCAGTCTCGTTGCTGCACCATCGAGAAGGCCAACACTGTTCCGCCACGGCCACCGCCTTCGCTCTCGTGCCATGCGCCTCCCGCGAGTTCATCTCCGTGTCTTCTCCACCGCCGCCGTCCGGGTCCGACTCCACTCGCCTCCCTCCGGCGCCATCTCTCACGAGGTCAAGGGCAAGAAAGAATGGCAGCTGGAGCTGGAGCATCACGTCGCCCGCGGGCAGCTTGCCCTTGCCCGCCAGGTGTTCGACAGAATCCCCGCACCGGACGCGCGAGCCTACAACGACCTCATCCGCGCCTACTCCTGGCGCGGCCCCTTCCACGCCGCCATCGACCTCTACCGCTCTATGCTCCAATGCCGGGTGGCACCCAACAAGTACACCTTCCCCTTCGTCCTCAAGGCCTGCTCCGCCCTCACTGATCTTGGCGCTGGCCGCACCATCCACGCCCATGCAGCCAAGGCTGGCCTGCACACCGACCTGTTCGTCTCCACTGCCCTCATCGACCTGTACATAAGGTGCGCCCGCTTCGGCCCTGCTGCCAACGTCTTCGCCGAAATGCCTGTGAGAGACGTCGTTGCGTGGAACGCCATGCTTGCGGGGTATGCTCACCATGGCTTGTACCATCACGCCATCGCTCACCTTCTCGACATGCAAGACCATGGTCGCCTCAGGCCCAATACATCCACGCTCGTTTCTCTCCTTCCGCTCCTTGCCCACCATGGGGCGCTCTCCCAAGGAACAAGTGTCCATGCCTACTGCCTCCGAGCCTATCTCGGTCAAAAGGAGGAACAAGTGCTTATTGGCACTGCACTGCTGGATATGTATGCCAAGTGCAAGCATTTGGTCTATGCTTGCAGGGTGTTTCATGGCATGCTTGTCAGGAATGAGGTCACTTGGAGCGCGCTTATTGGAGGCTTTGTGCTGTGCGACAGAATGACAGAAGCTTTCAGTCTGTTCAAGGACATGCTTGTGCAAGGAGGACTGTGCTTTCTCTCCTCGACCTCTTTTGCGAGCGCCCTTAGGGCCTGTTCCATCCTGGCTGATATTCATATGGGTGCACAGCTGCATGCTTTGCTTGCTAAATCTGGAATCCATGCTGATGTCACTGCAGGGAACTCACTTCTGTCAATGTATGCCAAGGCTGGCTTGACTAACGAAGCAACAACACTCTTTGATGAAATGGCCATCAAGGACACAGTCTCTTATAGTGCACTTTTGTCAGGATATGTGCAGAATGGCATGGCAGAAGAAGCAGTTCATGTTTTTCAGAAGATGCAAGCCAACAATGTGGAGCCGGATGTTGCGACAATGGTGTCTCTGATCCCGGCCTGTTCTCACCTGGCCGCTTTACAGCATGGAAGGTGCAGTCATGGCTCCGTCATAGTCCGTGGGCTTGCATCAGAAACCTCTATATGTAATTCTTTGATTGATATGTATGCGAAATGTGGAAGGATTGATGTCTCCAGGCAGGTTTTTGATAAGATGCCAGCTCAGGACATTGTATCATGGAACACAATGATTGCAGGATATGGAATTCATGGACTTGGGAAGGAAGCAACTACATTGTTCTTAGCTATGAAGAATCAAGGTTTTGCACCAGATGATGTCACTTTCATCTGTCTAATATCTGCATGCAGTCATTCAGGACTAGTGACTGAAGGGAAGCACTGGTTTCATACGATGACACACAAGTATGGTATACTTCCAAGGATGGAGCACTATATATGTATGGTTGATCTTTTGGCAAGAGGTGGTTTCCTTGACGAAGCCTATCAGTTTATCCAGAGCATGCCATTGAAAGCTGATGTTCGTGTTTGGGGAGCCTTGCTTGGAGCTTGCCGGATTCATAAGAACATTGATTTAGGAAAGAAAGTGTCAAAGATGATCCAAAAACTAGGACCTGAGGGGACTGGCAACTTTGTCCTGCTGTCCAACATATTTAGTGCTGCTGGGAGATTCAATGAGGCAGCAGAAGTTCGGATAATGCAGAAGGTCAAGGGCTTTAAGAAGAGCCCTGGCTGCAGTTGGATTGAGATAAACGGCTCTGTACATGCATTTGTTGGTGGGGACCAATCTCACCCACGTTCACCTGACATATATTACGAACTTGACAATATCCTGATGGACATTAAGAAACTGGGTTACCAGGCTGACACCAGTTTTGTTTTGCAAGATCTAGAGGAAGAGGAAAAGGAAAAGGCACTTCTTTATCATAGTGAAAAGCTAGCAATAGCTTTTGGTGTCCTCAGTCTTAGCGAGGATAAGACCATTTTTGTTACCAAAAATCTCCGTGTATGTGGAGACTGCCATACTGCCATCAAATACATTACCTTAGCTAGGAACAGGACTATTGTCGTCAGAGATGCCAACAGATTTCATCATTTCAAGAATGGGCAATGCAGCTGTGGAGATTTCTGGTGACTTGCCAAAATCGAAGGCCATGAACATTTCATGACCTATTGAGGTATCTGAGGATGTTGTGTGACGGAACTTATGTCCTGATATGACTTACATTGGCTGTACTGTCTCTCATGAAGATCTGGGTGCATTCATTTCCTCACTGTGTGAATCTCAGAACTTAGACAAGATGTAACTCAGTAAATTTGAAAGGAAAAGTCAATGCGAAGGAAATGGCAAACTATGCTAGGATTTAAGGTAGGTTAATTTGTGTAGCACATGGTGAGCAGGACCAACCTCAAAACACATGATTTGTATTTTGTAGATCATAGTACAATGTATATAGACCCAGGTAATGCTGAGATTTATGAGGGTATTCTTTTTATTCTGTTTCATATTTGAAGTTGATTTGTTCCTTTGGTAGCATTTCATTGCTATTTTTCATAACTATGGTGGTTTTTTTTTTTTTTTGAATTGATAACTATGATGGATTGCATATGAAGAGCAGAGGAAAATGGTTGGTTGTTTTTCATTTTCTTCAGGAAAAAACACAAGAGGCACGTAAGGGGAAAAAGTCATAAAAAACACTAGTATCGCTGAGGTGTTTCAGGTTGCTAGTATCTATCTTTGTGGATATCATGGGGAAGAAGCATCTAGCAATGATGTTAGACAAAAAGAATTGACTAGCAGTGTGTGAACACTCCTATTTTTTGTCTGAATTAATCCAGACCTGATGATATTTGGACCCATATTAAAACACTTGATTAGCAAACAGCAGTCATATAAAGAAAATGGCATAAGGAAAAGAACCCTAACAGAATATTGCCATTTGAGGCAGAAGGTGAGGATCTTATCATTTGTCATTGATTTTTGGTGGAGCTTTGCCACAGTATGAAAACTGAAAAGGTTTTCACGGATTTTTTTAAAATTAAATCTGCTATTTCCAATTTGTTAGATCATTCGGCACCTTATATGATAAAAAACTATCTTGTTGTGAAATTATGCTATGCTGTGCAAACATGCAATTCTATTCAACCATTAAAATTTAGTTCTATGATACTTATTGATGTAGGACACTCCAAGCCCTTTTGAACTTCTTGCAGATTTGGTTCAAATATTTTGGCCCATCAAGTATTCACGAAAAAGCTGGGGAAAGAACTATTAAGGCTTCTCTGGATGATGACTTCCTCTTCATTCTCTGGCGACTTCCCCTTCCTCCACATCCATCATCAATGAAACTGTTTAATACTTTCCTGTGGAATCTTGTCATGTGATTAATTACATGCCACCATGTCAAAGAAATGAAGTACTTGATTAAAAAAGGGAAATAAATGGTGTTCCATTTGATTTATTTTAGTTGCTGTCCAAAAGCTCATGAGTGCTGAAACCAAATCAAGATATTGTGCTGATTTGAAATTAATCACCATGTGTGTAATGCTAGGTAGTATTGATACATGCAGCATCTTTCCCCCAAACAGCATGTGTACTGTTGGTTGCCTCTGTCATCCTAATTGTATATTCTGCTGATATGGAGTCACTGGCTGCAAGTCGTACATATCACACTACTTGCATGCTCAAAAAGCATTCAAAATATTCTATTCATATTTCATATTATCTTTGAAGTTGAAGGTTTGATTGATAGAAATGCTGTGATATGCACACACTATCATCCTGTTTTAAAATATATCCATATTGAGTTTAAGCCCTTATTTTCTCTATCCATATTCATATGGATGTTCATGAATCTAGATGCATATACAAAACATATACTTGTAATATTGCATGAATATGTTCAGAAGCTACAACCTTTTATAATTTGGGACAGAGGGAGTATCGTCTTTCTGCACTCTGTGTCCTGTTCTTACAAACTTGGTGGTTCTTTAAAAAAAACTTGGTGATGCAATGCTTCTAGTTCGTATATCTTGCAATATAATAATGTACATTGTTTTGATCCCTACAAAATCATTTTGTTCCATTGGCTAAACTTAAAAATAAACTACCTTTTGACTAGTTGTATCAGGCCTGTTTAATATCTTTATACACATGCTCCTTCTGCTATTTTTTTTTTTGTTTAATGTTGGATAGTTAAAAATTAGCCTAACCAACATCATATAAAAAGAACCAGAGGAAGTTCACGGTATGGGTTCAGGCTTCAGAGTTTATTATCATACCTTCTGATCTAGTATCCTCAATAGTCAATATAGGCATTTGCACTTTTGTTTCCGTTTAGTTCTAGCCTTCTACCATATATCGGTTCTGTAACTTTGTGGATGTATATACTTGTTGCTGTTCAAACTTTGTACAGGGTTTTCATGATTTCGCCAGTTGAATGTGTAGAATGTCATACTTCAAAGTTCTTGGTGCTATTCATATTTCATAGTCCCAGGTTGGTTGTTTCAAAACTGATACTAAGGACAAAAATACACTTCAAATTGGTTGTGCCACTTGTGTTCCTCTTTATAGGCTGCATCAGATCATCTGCTGGACTATCCCCCAGTGTTCGCCGGCAGCACCTAACTTGTTTTATTGACCATTTGGACAAATAAATTTTTTTATTGTTCTTTCTGTGGCCACTAACAGAAACACATATGCCGTCAAAGATCAGGAAGGACCGTACCCACAAGAAACACTCACCTACTGACATCTCCACCTTTCTTGGTTCCTTATTTTGATCAATTTTGATCAATTGGGTCATGGCTTATAGCATGGATTTCCCTTTAGATCACCAGATACCCTGTCCCGATTTCTTGGGCACAGCCAGTGTCATCAGCAGATGCAGTAATGAACAGGGAAATCCATCTCCATGTGCAGTGCAACTGGCCACCCTCTTGACATGAGCTAAGCATCAATGCCTGATCGGAGCATATCATCGTGTCTCCCTGGGTGGATTGAAGCCCACATGTCTTGAGTTCATCTGTGTCAATTGCTGAGATTGGTTTTGACAGTGATCTGCCAGGTTTGTATTCATGGTCCCCCGGAGAATCTGACCGTAGACTGATTATTCTGGTCCTAAATATCCAAATGCAAGCTCTAAATGCATCTTCAAGGTTACTGTTTGTTCTATTATTCTATAGCTTATGATTCAGTATCCTCAACGTGGACAGCCGCACCTGTTTCGCCATCTCATTGTAGTGCCATATAAAGTATACAGTAGGGATTAATTACCTGATCATGCACATGTTTTCATTTCACCAGTTGAATACACATGTCAGATTTCAAGCTTGAATTTGCTGTTTCGTAATTAATGTGACATCATCATCCAGTGTTATGTCGTTTCTCTTTATTGGGTAGCACATGGTCCATGAATGTGACATCATCATCCAGTGTTCACTAGCTTAGCTTTTTTCTCTGCTCGCCTGACTAATATTTCTCGTCGTTCTACCAGGATTAACAGAACCACCAATCAGAGGACATATAACAGGACGAATGCAGAAGTGCTCACCTACTGCTATCTCCGTCTGTCCTAACCGTTCCTTTTTGATCAGTTGGGTTATGACATATAACATGGGTTTCTCCTTGGAGCACCAGATACCCTGTCCTCACTTGTTGGACACAACCATGTGACTGAGCACCATATTGCTGGGCAGTAACTGCCAAGTTATAGATACTACCACACAGCACTGTCCGTGGCAGATAGACAGCGAGCTCCGTCTCCATGTGCAGCTGCCTCTCCTCTAACACGAACCCAGCACCGTCGCCTGCTCCGGGCATATCGCGGTGTCTCCCTGAGTGGATTCAAATCAAGCATGTCTCGAGGCAATCGTCCAAGGGTCCCGACAGGTATCTTCAAGGTTAATGTTGATGTTGTGAAGGATCTGAACATCACCCATATTCTGGCTCCGAAGGTTAGTGTTCACGTAGTCCAGAATCTGAACACTGCTGATACCTTTGGTTCCGAAGAGCAAAGATATTTCTGTCCAGCATCGCATCCTTGTTTTCGGGTTGGGCACATCACACAAGTAGGGTCACACCCATGTTAAACCATGTGCCAAAATGTTACGTCTGGCCAAGATCCCTGGTCCTGGCGACGGCCAACTGGTTGCCAACCCGGGGACACACTCACTCACCAGTCTGCTGCCTGTCTGATTCGGTCAAGAGACTGTTGTGCGGGGCTTGTGGCCCATTATCTCAGTGTCAGACGGGAGTAGGAGCTGCGGTTGGATTAAACAAGCATTTGTTTCAGCATCAGGATGCACAAGTTCATTATCATATATGACTGCAGTTACGCAGCCAATTAGAGAGCCCAAAAAATAAAAGGGATGAGGGGTCTCTGACAGTGTGACATGCCACCAGTACCAACGCCCCCCTCTACTGAAACAGAGGCATCCATCCGGCCGGTAGCATGCATATCAGATCTCTGTGGTCGTGGACTCATATTGGACTTGGGACTCCAGCTACCTGAAGTTGCTTATGGTGCTCTAGCGTTTGGTGTCAGGGCATTTTCCTAAAGCCTGTCTCAGCTGCCGAGCTCCTCACTCGCTGACCATGCAGCTACCTGACAGACCACTCGTTGGCCAACAAACTCCGGGATCGGTATATTCGGGCGCTGCCATCAGCTGCATGATTGTCAGGATTAGGGACTAGGAAGTCATGAATCGCTGCTGCCACCCGAGGCCTGGAGGCCACAAGAACTGGAGGAATCATGCGTAGAGAGATTGATTCACATCGGAGCCGCGGAGCATGCTAGGCATTGGCCCTTGTGATTCCCAGGGTCAGGGATAAAGCCAAGGAGGACACGGAGAGGGGGGCGCTCCTATCAACATCCTACAATAGCAGCACCTCATGGACACCAGCCACGCATTTTAAAAATCTCCTGTTGATTAATAGACTGGTTCTTGTTAGGTGATTAGTTGCAATTTCTGGCCGGTGACCAATGTCCCCTTTTCATATTTGGCAAAATTAGGTAGAAGAGCAGAGCAAACCCATGTAAGGGAACGCCCGAATTTCGCAGAATTATTCCAGCTCCTACGGAAGATCGAAAAACAGCTCAGGTATATCTTCTTCGTTTGTTTTTTTTTTCTCAGGCCACGCAGGGCATGCTAGCGCTAGATTTTCCCCGTTCAGTAAAAAGAACGGTTAATGCCTAATGAGGTCGGCTGGTTTCTGTGTCAAGATCTGACAGGATGTATCCACTGCCCAAGCCAGAGGTTGGGAATAACGGCAAACAAGACTTTAAGGGTACATATATTATTAAAAAAAAAAGAAGAAATCGCATGGGGGATCCTCAGATCCTGCGTCGAAAAGCCGGGCCTAATTAAGATTGTCCCAGACCTTGCAAAGATGACGCTCCATCTCGAATTCTCTTATTCCGTCCGATGGCATCACTGCATACGCACTCAACGCTCCTAACGACGGCTGCTTTTTTCCTCCAAGGTATGCTAATCAAATGCAATCTCCAGACTTATGATGATCGTTCCCACTAGTTGTCGTCATCATGTACCAATGATTGCAGAGTTTGGCCATCGGCGCCTCCAGTTAGCTGGCCGTTTAGCTTAGTTTGATCTGTGGCTGTCTCGCTTCCTTTCCAAAGCTAACACCGCGTGCAGGGGAAAGCACAAGCACGTGCGATAACTGTAGGTAAATAGTGTGAATACGTTTGGCAACCTAAATGCAGTTACAAATTTCTCCTGATGTTTGCTTTTCTCTATTTCAGCGCATCATGATCAACTAATTAAGCCATTGGTCAGACATCAAAACCTATTTGAAAGTGCACAGACCCAACAGTTGGATTACCTTAAACACCATAGTTGATTGGCGCTGCTACCTAAACAAAGCCACGTCTGCAGGATAAGGACTGCCCCTTGAAAAAGCATTAGCTACATCACCCAGTCCCAGTGTCATACTACTGTGCAATTGCAGGTCGGTAGCGCGCTTTGCATGCATGCGCGCCTTGCACACCGCTGCATATAAAAATGGCTTATTTAATATCGCAGATAATACATCAGTAGATCGATCGAAGTAGCTTTCTTGCCGCTCTAATCAGTTCATTAAAAATGCCTAAAGATGGTCTTGCTTCGAGCTGAGCTTGGACCGTACGGAAATGGCGGTTCGGTCAGTGACGACCGATCGAATCGGAGGACGCCAAGATTCGGACGTTTATGTCGTTGTCAACTGAGCACGTACACCGCCGATCGTGGGCCTCTTTGCCCTCCTCTGCTTTCTTATTTGTTCCTTTTTCCCCTTCCGATGGAAAGGCTGGTCCTGGTCGGTAACCTATACTATGATATCCGTGGATTAAACAACCAAATGGTGGGACTGGATAACTTGGATAGTTTTATTTGCCGCACCAAATTATTATTCATCGGTGACCATCAAGCTTATAGGCTGTTTTGGGAACCTCAATTCTCTTGGATGGAAGGGATCGAGAAAATTGAAGGAGAAATGAACTATTTTTTCCCCTCAATCACATTCAATCCTATGAGAAATGATGAGAAATGAAGTATCCAAACTCATCCTATGCCGTTTTCACACCGTAGTGATAATGTTTTCAACCTATGTGCGGGTGTAGTGGCTCAATCCATGGGCAACCTCGTCAGCAACGTGGGAAAGATTAAAGAGCATGCTTGGCCATGGCCGTTTGTACTTGTGGGGCTAGGGACCATTTGTCGCAACAAATTTGGTGCGTGTCCAATCTATCTAGTCAAAAAGGTACTGTAGTACGGTAGATGATAGTGTTAACATGTTGTGGCGAGTGTGTAAAGTGTGGCGTTGGGTCCATGGAGCAAAAGGCCAACGAACTGGAATGAATCCGCACATAAATTACTATCTTGGAAAATAAATTAAAATAATATCCCATAATCGACATATAAATTACTTGTTTTTGTTATTGTGAAACATAATTTAAAACAACCCTTAAATTTGCATATAAATTATCCCTAACTCTGTTATAGATAAATAAAATAGAAATATGCATAATATGTGGACGCTCTATTAAAGTGTAAATATATGAGAGATATATTAAATATATTTACAATTTTGATTAATTATATGTTTCATATTTATATAAATGTCCAATAGTTATGTTACATACTAGCTCGTGCTTTTGCACGGGGTTAACGGCTCCTGTGTTTGTTTAAGTTTTAACCATGTAACTATGAGGTCTAAATGGAGCAGATCAACTATGGATGTCATTCAATCTTGGAACACCCCGCCTCTCTATGATTGTTTTTTGTGGTTTTTATGTGGAGCCCTACACTATGACGGATAATAAAACAACAAAAGTAGTTTGGAGATAAATAATTGAACACTATTGATAGTTGAAATGCCAAATTTTGAATACGATCAAAAATTTTTTTGTTATGGCACCCACGGATGTCTACGTTGCATTTCCCCGGACCAGTGGAGCCATCGACGGCATACCCACACAACGCGCACATCTGCCGATGGTTCGAAACGCGACTGCCACGGCGGGCCGGTAACGGCCGGCCACACGTCGCCGATGGGACGCGCACGCGGACACCGCACGTACACTGGCACCGCATCAACGGCGTGGCGCGGCAACGACGACGAGAATCGTATCGATCGATCGGTCCCCGCCGGCCGGCCGGCTTCCCCACGTCCCCGCGTCCCCGTCGCACGATCGCCGATTATTCCCTGGTGGCGGGTCGCTCCAGCCGCACGGCCGCCGCCGCGGCGCGCGTTTCCCTGGCGTGCATGCAATGCAACGCAACGCAACCAGGCCGCCCCGGCCCGGGGATGGGAGGAGGCGCGTCCTTGTCGCGCGCGCGATGCCGCCCATGGACTGGACGGCGCGAAAGGGTTGTGATCGCGAGAGCGAGATCTAGGCTAGGCCCTCGACCGGCCGGGTTTTGACTGACCGCGCCGCTTCAATTCCACGCGGATGGAGCAGCAGCTAGCGCCGTCTTCAGTCTTCAGCGTCAGTGTGCCGCAACAACGGTCGGCGCGCCGTGTCCCCTCCTGCCACGCCAAACGGCTCCACGTGCTGGACTGGACGTGACCGTCGTCGGCACCGGAGCCTGGACGCCCGTGTGCCTGCGTTTTCTCACCTGGTCTGGTAGCCATTCCGTTCCGAGTCACCGTCGCCGATGCTGCGACGCAGAGTCCATGCATGCCGAGCGCACAGAGACACGCCATGGACGTCGGTCGGTCGGTGCAGTATGGCGCGACGTTTTACACCGAAAGGGAGAGGCCAGCTGACTTGGATCCACACAGCTTAGCTAGGGGGCCGGGCGCTCCGTTTCACACTGCGTACAGTAGGCAGCACAGTCTGCCGCCCGTGCTGCCGTGCCGTTCTCTGGCGGGGCCCTCGCGCAGGTGATCGGATCGGCGCGACCGGGACGCGCGTGCGTGGTCGGCGCGGCGCGGCCCTGTATCGCGACGTCTCGGCGTGCGACAAGCGCATGCAGGCGCCCTCCCCTCCATGCAAACGCCACTGGCAGGGTGTGCAGGATTTCCATTCCGCCGCCCGAAAATGGCCTGACCGGCAGACAGAGCGCGTCGACCTAACACGGGGGCGGCGGGGCGAAGCAAAAGCCGAGGGCGACGAGCTGCACGTTCTGCGGCCCAGACGGCCAGGATTAGGTGCATCGTGCCCTGCTGCCATGGACTGGGCTACCGGTTTGTTAGTTTGTGTTGGGTGCTTTCACAGTGCCTTTTGCCTTGGCGCCTGAGATCTGGAGACAAGTGTTCGGTGGCTCGCTCGCTTATGTGCTCGCACGCGCACCTCATGGTCGCATCGCATGCTCTGGTCTGGCATACATGTAGGCTGCAGGGTTGCACGTTATTTTTTTCCTCAAATTGCACGGGATCGGCCGCCTGCTGGATGTGTGGGCAACTTATTGCCTACTCTGCTCCAGTCTTGAGAAACAAGGACGACGCTCCGCTCTTGGCTGCTCTCCGCATTCCCGCACGAGGGCGGTGTGAAACACGACGGCGAAATATAGCCGTAGCCCAACAATAATTAGAGGAGCCCAGAAGAGGGCGGAGTAGGCATCCGTCGCGTTGTCCGTGCCGAACGGATTCAGCGGCAGCCACGCCAAGCATATGGTCGAGCACCATGCGTCCGTGCCGGGGCCTCAGTCACAGAAAACGGACGCATGCTTTCCTTGCGACCAAGTTTTAAACCATTCCGCAACGTTTCCTCCTGTCTCTTGGCATGCGGTGGCTGACAGGAAAAGAGTAGCGTACGTCTTTCTTTTCTCTCCCTTCTAATAAATTTTATTTTATACTAGTGAGGAAGCTGCTTGCTTTTCATTCAGTCAAGCACAGAGTACAGTACAGTACATACAAGAGGCAGGAGAGGACAAAGTATTCTTCAAAGGAACGTGAGTAGATGTGTTGGAGAATGAGTAGTGATCCTGTATGACCAGGGCCTGAAACCATGTGCAGCAATTTGTCGGAGTAGCATTCAAGCTCTCCCCCAAGCCAAGAGGGAACAAAGTCCAGGATCAGCTTCAATCAACACAATGCTGTTTCGATTGTTTGATTGATCCAACAACAAGAAGACTGCTGCCCAATGAACCGGCTCGCAAAATTGTGGAGCGCACGCATCCCGCTTCCAGTTCCACGCAATGTCAAACAGCATCTAGAAAGCCCTCACCTGCAGCGACGAACCGCATCACAGACGACAAATAGTCCCCTCGACTCCACTTGGGTCTTGGGGGGGGGGGGGGGATAAATCCACAGCGGCAGCAGCGTCCATTCAGGCGCTGCATCGGAGCACAGTGGCCGCTGCACGGGGAAGAAACAACCAAGGAGCCCACAGCCAACCCCCACGCAAGTGGACGAGGAGAGAGCCGCGGGAGGGGAGAGGAAGCCAACTAGCCAAGTCCCATCTGCGTTTGACACCAGCGTCACACTGCCTACTGTTGTGGCCCGGCGACAACGAAAGGATCTGCTGCTAGCCTGCTACTGCTCTCCCTGTCCCGGCAGCGCCACAACAACAGAAGCCCCACATCACGACGACACAGCAGGGACGGCTCTGAGTGAGCAGAAACGAAAATTGGATCTCTGAACAAAAATTTGAGACAGAATCGTCACCGTTTTTATTGCTCAAGTATTATACTACTGGTATGAACAAATGTACACACACTGATGCAGAAGCCAAGCCAGCAACACCTCAGCAACTGGGCGGCAATGGCGAGAGCAAGTAGCACAGCAACAACCAAGATCCCGGACAACTCCAGTCCACTGGGTGACAACAACTGGAGCAGGAAGGGAAGCATATCCCTGTCTGATCCAAAGAAAAAGGCAGGAAGCCAAAAAAAAAAAAAGAAAGAAATGAACTCCTCTATACTACTGGTACTAGCAGTAGGCACCAGCTGAGCTCTGGATGCTCTGTAGAAGCAAGCACCAGCTGAAAAGCTACGAGCTGGGCCCCTCTCTCTCTCTTCTCTAATCTCTCTCCCTAAGCTGCCACTATCCCCAAATTACTTACACTGGTCTGGTGTGAATGGAGCGGGGCTAAAAAAATGAAATGAAATGGGCACGAAAGCAACTACCAACTGTAAACTGTGGTGTGTGTGGGGGACGGGAAGACCCCGGGGACCTGCGCGAGGCTCCCTCTGGTGACTTCTCCCCTGATCCATGGCGAGCTCCTCTGTTCTGTTCCTCCAAGAAACGTGGAGGAGCAGAGCAGAGCTCAGCTCAGGCCTGGGCCTCCAGCTCCTTGTCCGCGATGAAGGTGCCGTGGAAGCCGAAGGGCACGCGGGACGGGAGCTGGACCGTGGCCTCGAGGCGCATGTCGGCGGCATTGACGACCAGGAGCTCGGACGTGCCGGCACGCTCGTCGTGGACGAAGGTGAGCACGTAGCCGTCGTCCTCGCCGCGCGGGGTCGCGAACGCGGGGTCCATCGGCACGAAGCAGGGCTCGCCGCCGAACCGGCCCTCGCCGTAGTCGAACATGGTGAGCTCGCCCGTGGCCAGGTCGACCTTGGCGAAGCCCGACACCTTGGGCCAGGGCTCGGCCACGGCGAGGTACGCGTACCGCGTCTTGCGGCCCAGGAGATTGCGGTTCACCATGCCCACCTCCAGGTTGACCTGGCGCGACGGCGGCAGGACGGCGCGGCGCGTGGAGCGGCCCGTGCGCGTGTCGAGGCGGATCTCCGTGAGCACGCTCTCGAGGCTCTGGTCGGACTCGTTGAAGATGGAGTCGGCGGGGGTCATGCAAGAGCCGATCACCACCACCTCGCCCGTCTCCTCGTCCTCCCAGGCGTTCCAGAGGTGGAAGCAGAAGCAGTCGGGCACGTCCACCCACACCATCCCGGACGCGTCGGCGGCGCGCTTGGGGAGCACGCCGAAGCGGGAGGTCTTCTCCTTGTCCAGCACGACGGGGGAGCCCCCGCGTAGCATCTCCTGGAGCTTGAACACCACCTGATGGTCGGGCACCACGACGTAGTTGTCGGTGATGGCGAAGTCGTGGATCATGGTGGGCTGGTCGAGCGGGATCTCGACGTCGTGGGACTTGGCGCCGTCGGGGCTGAAGTAGAAGTACTTGAGGTAGGGCCGCTTGATGACGTCGTAGCTGAGCGCGTGGAGCTCGCCGGTGGCCGGGTCGAGCTTGGGGTGCGCGATCATGGCGCATCCGAGCTGGCCGCCGAAGTCGTACCGGCCGACGGTCTCGAGGTCGCCGTCGTCCGTGACGCGCACGTGGTACGGGAGGTCGTCCTCGGACATGGCGAGGAGGCGGCCGTCGAAGTAGACGAGCCCCGCGTTGGCGACGCCGGTGCCCCGCGAGGGGTCGACGAGGCCGCAGGCGGCGCGCGCGTAGAAGAGCGCGAGGCGCGCGATCCCCGAGTGGCCGTGCAGCTCGCCGATGGCCTTGGGGAATACAGGGCGGCCGATGGCGCGCTCCTGCGCGAGGCGCGCCGTCTCGGTGAACCGGCAGGCGTACGATTCGGCGGCGCCGTTGCGTATCCGCAGCGCGTGCACCATGCCGTCGCCGTCGAAGAGGTGGTGCCCCGCGACGGGGTCGAAGCAGGGGTTGGCGCCGTTGCGCGCGTAGACGCCGTTGATGAAGGGCGGGATGCGGCCGGTCACGGGGAGGTCCCGGACTGGCGGGCGCTCCCCGACGGGCGCGAAGTTGCCGGCGATCTGCACGGCCGGATCGGCGGTGCTGGGCAGCCCGTGCGGGCGCTCCAGGACGCCGGCCACGAACCCTTCCTCGAACGCGTCGAGCGCGGCCGCTGCGGCGCGCTGGAAGAAGTTGAGCTCCTTCTTATTGTCCTTCCTCTGCGTCGCCGCGGCGGGCCTCGGCGCCGCGCCGCCAATGGCGGCGAGCTTCTTGGGCACGGCGAGCGCCGCGGCGCCGGCGTCGGCGTCGGCGAACGGCGACGCGGGCAGGCACTCGGCGGGCGCGCTGGGCACGGAGCTGACGGCGCGCGGCGCGAACCTCACGGAATTGGCGGCCCGGGTCCTGGACCCGGCCGGCAGGTGCCGGTGTATGGAGGCAGAGGATGGCGGGGCAAGAGCCTGCATCGCGGTCGGTGAATTGGCGGCGTGGATCCCGTGCGGGGTTTTGCGGAATCGGAGGTGGGTTTTTGCGTGGGCGGCGGAGGCGCCTGGAGCGCGGCCGTTGGTTGCTGTGGCTAGACTGGATGGGGTGGAATGGTTTGGGTTGGGAGCAAGGCAGCGGGCGTATATATAGGGAGGGGGGGCAGAGGAGGAGGAGAGCAGGGGAGGTGGGTGAGGAGGAGTGAGGTAGTAGGAAGGGAGAATTGTGCTTGTGGGGGGCGGGCGAGCGGGCGGCGCGGGTCGTCAGTGCGGGTGGGGGTGTGGGCGGTTTGAACGGGCCGCGAGTCCATGGAAAGGGAAGGGAATGAATCGCGAAGCGGACAGGCGCCCACGTGGTGAGCTGCGGGGGGCGGCAGGGGGGACGCGCTGATGGGGACGTGCCCGCGCAGCGCCACTGCCTGCCTTCCCTGTGAGCTGCTTCGTTTTTCTCTTTTTTAAAAAAATTCTTTTCCCGGCACAGGACAGGATTTATCGCCCTTGTTTGTTTATTGGACGCCAACAGTAGGATGATGGAGGCGGAGTCGTCTCCCTCCGCTGCCCCGGCCCGCCGGCGGCCGCAGCCCTGACCCTGATGTTGTCTGCTTCTCCACGCGCTCCTCGGTACTTGTGCTTGGACACACGGCCCCCCGTGCCAAACTTGCTACAGCTGCAGAACAGCCAACCTCCCCGCGAGTTTCTAGACTTGGCCACTCCCACGGCCATGGTCGACCAGGTGCCGGGAACAATGTATTCCGACTCTGCCGATGCGACTGATGCAACAATCTGTTACTGCATTGCGTTCAAAGGCTGTGTTTAGATCTAAAAAGTGGAGGCGAAAAGCAGGCGAAATCTGTCAAAATTTGACCAAAAACATCACATCCGACACTGTAGCGCACTGTAGCACTTTTCGTTTGTTTGTGGTAAATATTGTCCTACCATGGTCTAACTAGGCTCAAAAGATTCGTCTCGCAAAGTACATCTAAACTGTACAATTATTTTTTGATTTCATCTACGTTTAGTACTCCATGCATGTGCCGGCATTTTTGATGTGATGGAGAATCTTCTTTTTCATAGTAGAATTTGGGAGAAAGTTTAGATCTAAACACAGCTAAAAAAAACAATCTGCTACTGCAGTTAAGCAGGGTACTACTGAGAACAGGAGGAAATGCGCCCCCTGGTGTGGCGATGAGCGGCCTGAACTGAACCTAAAGAAACCTCGGACACTGGACACACACACCGCAGGCAGCCGAGCCGACCAGTGTCGCGGCGACAGGGGCGCAGATCCCTGGCTCGTGCTTGTTCGCGCCCGGCGACACTCGGACAGCGCAACCGCCGTCTGCTGCCCGGCTCACGGCACAACGCACGTTGATCGCGTATTCGTGTCTGGTCGGCGGAAAAGTAGTAGTACTCCTACTCACATTTGTACTAGCACTAGCACTAGCAGTAATAAAATTCATCACAGCCGCGCGTCGCGACCGGGCTTCTTCCTTAAACCGAGCATAGGTAGCGTACATTGGACACTGCACCTGTTTACTACGGGTAAATACTCCTCGTGAGCATATACTATCGCAGGTCCAGTCCAAAACTTCGTGATCCGAGCACTCATGCCATGCGTAGGAGGAGCGCGCCACCCAGTGCCGCGCCAGGGGGCACGGCGACAAGCAAGAGCCCGGAAAAACCGTGGCCTCGAGGAGGGGTGGCGCTGGCCTGGCGCGCGCAAGCAAGCGCATGGCCCCGGCATGGCGCGGAGGGCGGCGGGTGGTGCCTTCCCAGCCTTGGCGCCTCCTCGCGGCGCGCGACGCGAGTCCACCCGTAGGCCTCCGCGCGCCCGCCACGTACGTGCGCCCAGGGGCTTACCTGCCGCGAGCCCGCGACCGCAGGCGCGCGCTGGGCCATCCGTGTCCGGCGCCCGGTCCTTGTGTCCCCCTCTGCCCCCGTGCCCGAGCCCGAAGATGACAGACAAGCCCACGCCGCGGCCACGCGCGGACCCCCCACGGCTCCACGCTTGGCAAAGTGACAGCCCACATGCGTGTGAGCGCGACGCGCGCCCCGCATTGGCATTTGGCACGCGCCCCCGGCCGGCTCGGCGGCGCGCTGCTCCCTCTTGCCGGCGCGGCCGGCGTCTTGCCGGGGGAGGGGGTACGTTTTACCGCACGGGGTTTTCGTGCTGTGCTGCGAGACTCTGATGAATGCGCCGACTCGGTCGGCAAGTTTTTCGCCCGGTCGTGCGCCGTGGCCGTGGCCGGTGGCTTTGCGACTTGTGTGCGCAAACAACAAAGGAAATAAGGTCTCGGGCGCCCTCGTCGGTCGCCTCCTGCATTGAAAGGGCATCGAATCGGGTTCAGGTCACTTGCGTAAGTGGACTTGCGCGACCTCTGTGTTGACTGTTGAGTGAGTTTGCCGATGGAATTCCGAGGGCGCGGGACAGTGATGCTGGAACGCTGCGTCAGGGAGGACGGAGCGCGGCCGACCGCCGGCAGGGGACGACAATTGACACCGGCCGTGCGGCGACTGACGTATCCCTGTCTCGCCGACGCCGACGGCTGCTGAAGCCGAGTCTTTGCCGGCAACTTAACACAGGATTCCCAAAACACAGAAATAGGAAAAATGCAGAATTCTACTGTCCATGCAACTGAATTCCTACAAAAATATATAATACAGAAAAGTCACAAAACATATGTTTGGATCGTGCGCAGGAAAAACACATAATGCAACACACAAAGGAACCAAAAATGCTACGTAGAAAGCCATTCCATAGAAATTTCAAAGGAATTGGTAGGATTCAATCCTTTGTTCCAAAGGCTCTTGTAAGAAAACTTTCCATAGGAATTGAATCCTTCAAAATTCCTTTGTTTTTTCTCGATTCCAAAGGAGGCATTAGTATTTTCTCATCGACTCCATGCGCATGGTGACAGTAAAAATTAAAGAGGAGCTAATAAATCCATCGACACTGTTTTTATCAAGATTTATAATGGTAAATAAAAGAACATTTCATCAAGTGCGATCCAACAATGTACTAAGTTAGAGGTACCGGACAGCCCCGCCCATAAACTACCAAGCACAATTGCCGTAAAAAAAGGTAAAAGAGCTCAATTTTTGTTGTTAACCTCCACGAAACTCCAATTGCGCATAGAATTCAGAGTTAGAGTCGGAACTCAATTTCATAGCGGTGGACAACTAGAAGTTGCCTCTCACAATTCATAGCCCTAGAGCACGTGATCACTTCGATTTAAATAATTTTTTAAAAAGGGATGAAAACTTTATGACAATCTCCTCATGGATTTATAACATACATAACATACATATATATATATATAGTGTGACATTGTTAATCAAGTTTTGTCCTAAGTCAATTGTTTTGATTTTTGACCTCAGCTCCAATAAACTCGTAGAGTGTAATGTCATAAAATTTGTGTTTTAGAGTTGTCACAAGAAATATTTTCATAAAACATAATCCACATGCTATTAAACTGTACAATTTTTTAGAAATGGATGGTCAAGATCAAACCTCTGTAGGAGTACTTAATAATTCTGACAAACATAGGTCAACATTCTTTTTGAGGCAGAGGTAGTATAAAAGTGATAGCTACAACACTTGCATAATCATTTAAAGAAAATGTTAGTCTTGTGTATTGGATAATATTGTCTCGTGATGTTCAGTAAAGATGAGTGGTGTATGTTTTACTGAAGGAATGTTGTGCCATACTAATTTGTGAAAAAAGAATATTGTGAACCAAGAAAATGGTTTTGTGCAGAAGGCTGTGATTCAATGAAAACATGGACAATTAATATATGCACACCATCCATCTTTAAATCATAGGCATTTCACAGAGTTCTATTGTCGATGTTCCTTTTTTTGAAAAAAAAAAATGGTAGCAAATGCAAGTGCGTAGATTGATGGGTCGAACTAGTACTATATGCATGCATGTATTGAACTTGCACTGTTCAGTGCTACTACAAGTTTAGTTTTCGCATTTTAAACCTGTGTGCTTGAACCGTGGACAAGTGTTGTGACTTTTATCGTGGCTACGCACTCCCTTCTGGTTCTAGTGTGGCCTACCATTTTCTATTGCAGGTAACCTAGTATCAAACATGATTAGGAAGTAGATATGATTTTAAAATGACGGTTAACGCACACTTTCATGAGACTCATATAAATATAATTTGTCTTTCTCTCGGCAGTTTAAGTCAACGAATGCTTGCCCAAGCAAAAGGTGTCGAAAATAAGAAAAAAAAATGGCTCGCGTGTGTTACTTAATTGTATAAACATTTTCGAAAGCACAGTATAGAAAATGGAGTAGATAGTAGGGCCGCCACTGGTGCTGTCGTTCATCATGCTATATGAAAAATCGCAGTTTTTTCTTCCATCTTTCTTAGATCATCGACAACTGTCAGATGTTAATTGGCGATAACAATGGCGCTTTCAGCTTTATCTGCCTAGTTTTCCTCCGGGTGTGTTTAGATGGTTGAAAAAAACACTGTTTCGAACTGAAAAGCACTGTAGAACCACTGTAGCACTTTTCGTTTGTTTGTGGTAAATATTGTCCTACTATGGTCTAACTAGGCTCAAAAGATTCGTCTCGCAAAGTACATCTAAACTGTGCAATTATTTTTTTATTTCATTTACATTTAGTATTCCATGCATGTGCCGGCATTTTGATGTGACGGAGAATCTTCTTTTTGCATAGTGAATTTTGAGAGTAAATTGGGATACTAAACAGGGCCCTTGTGCTCGACAAGTTGATACGCCACGCCCACGACCACGAGCACAATCTCCGGAAGCCGTGCCTTTTCGCCGTTGGCAATCGGCATGTACTACTACGCACTGCGTGCGATGGTTCGGCAACCGGCAGCAGTCCTAAACGCAACACTCACCTCGCCAAAGGCTAGTGTACGTAGTGCGACACACGCGGCAGAGCGAGATCGGCCGCCGGCAATGCAGCCAATCAACGCACACCGGACCCGGTGGTGTTGGCCGAGCCACCGAGCGACCGACCAAGAACGGCGAGCGCGCGCGACGGCCTGCCGGCGGATCGATTGACACATGGGGGCCGGCGGCCGGGTTGGGGAGGAAGCAAGGAAGGAGACGCCGGCCAGTGGCTGGGCCGGGTTGCTCTGCTTGCTACGTAACGTACGCGATGCACCTTATTATATAAAAAAGAAAAACGTACGCGATGCTGACTCGGACGGATCAATGGATCATGCCATGCGTATGCGTATATGTGCAAGTTGATGCAGGGGACTGAGGAGTGAGGGAGCTGGCGGGGCACGTGTGGCTTAGCGATTGGTGGCCTAGCTCCTCTCTGCGGATGTTAAAGTAGCTCGATGACTCGATCGATCGCGCGACCGGCGTGTACGTGCCGCCACCGGAGAACTCGTGGCGACCTGGTCTGTCGAACGCTGACGGCCGGGCGCCCCCGAAACGGCAAGGCGTCGTCGTCCCTGCGCCGGCCGGCCGCGCGCGCGTCGCGGGAGCTTTCGAATGTTTTTCGTTAGCGCTGCCGCGGCGCGCGCTGCCATGACCTCGACCGGCGACGACGGGGACGTCACTGGCAGCATCTTGACAACCTTTTTATCCTTGTGGTTTTTTTTATAAAAAAAAAATATTTTCGCCTGAGCCAGGGATGGGAGGGCCCCGTGTACGCGTCGCACGTGTAGCGGCGTGATTGGGAGGGGGCGATGAGGTGGCGCCCGTGTGGGCCGAGGTCGACATCGGCGGATGGCGTCGCCGGGTCCACGTGTCGCGCTCCGCGTGCGGCACCCTGCGTGCCTCTCATGGCAAAAAAAAAAAAAAAAAAAAAAAAAAAAAAAAAAAAAACGGGCGCCCGGGGTTCCGTTTCGCCGTCGCTCTCGGCCGATCGATGACTCGGTCGGCAACGGAAAACGAATTGAGCTGGCGAGCCGGTTCTCTGTACCCAGACAAGAGCAGAGGCCAGCAGATCTAGCTAGAAACGGAACTGCGTGAGCGCCCATCAGGCATCATCATCCCGTGTCTCTGGTTTTGGACCACCGTCGAAGATGATGGATTAATCGATCAACGTTGAGAGCTTGATTTGGGCTCGCTCACACTGTACTGACTGAGCGGCGCAATGCTAGCTGCAGCTGCTATGTGGGAACGCTTTCTACCGGCTGGACGTGTATCTGGGATGGTCTAGCATGCACGGGTCATGGGTGCCACGGCATGCACGAACGACGAAGTGAGGCCGACGGAGGCGCCGGCATGCATGCAGCGCGTCCTTCTCGGCAGGTCAACGTCTCGCCGCCCGCCCGGTCCTCCGATCCGGTTGCACGGCCACCACGCGCAAGTTCCGGCGGTTGCATTGCAGGCGCCCACCGGTTGGGGGCGCCTCCCAGGGGGCAACAGCGACAGCGCCGCCCACGCTTTCTCCCGTCCCGTCCACGGTTGGTTGTGACCGTTTCAACGACGAGCGAGCTAGGTGTATGCTGAATTGCTGATGGATGGAGGTCTCCCCGGCCGGCCCCTTTCCTGGCCCCGTCGTCGTTGTGAGTGGATCGGAATACCTTTGACTAGTCCAACACACGCTCTCGTAGTCTCATAGAGAGCAGCAAAACATTCTTGCCTGCACTGATTAACCATAATTTTTCAGAGATCCGTTTAATTTGGTCGGCAAATTAAATAGTCTTTTCGCAATCGATCGTCATGCGTAGCAGAGCGTATATATGCGCGATCGATGACTGGCGAGTCATTTTCCATTCACGCCTCTGATGTCTCCGTTAATCTATCCCAGAGATAACAATCATACAGGATAGGAGTACTCCTGCTTAATTGATACTAAACTACTAGCCAAGAAAGCGAAACGAAGCCGCGAGCCATGCACCGACGAATATCTATGCGTGATGGACGTAACATCGTGCAGACGTGCACCAGCAACTCCGTCCACCGTCCAGGCGTACTTACTCCAAGTCACGCTTACTGATCCCCAGCACCAAAAGATCTGTATTTTTTGTTCTCAATAGGCCTGCTGGCAGGAGCTTATAAGCCGCCGCCGCTTATTAGTGTTCTCCTGTACATTTAGTGTGGCAGCAGTAGCCATGATAACATGTAAATCAGGCTAGTAACATCAGAGGTAATCTCTTTAGTTGGAAACATAGCATATCTGTAATTATTAATCAGGGACGTCTTTCATAATCACTCACTGAAATTAATTGCATATGAACTGACTGTTTTTGTCTTGCGTGCAAAGATACTATTGCTCTATTTCATCTATGAATTTCATAGTAATAGAAATTAAATCCAACTTGCTATCCTTTTGCCTGAATTGATGTACTCTCAAACTCAATACCTCATATAATAGGTGCAAGTATGTGCAAATATTTATGATTGTCGGCCAGCTCAACTAAATTTTAAAGCCATAACCATTAATAATTTTTTTCACTATTTTTCAACTTGGAACTTAGATTATTCTTAAGGCATGCCTCACTCAAAATTTTTGCCTTAAGTTTGCCCCTACATAGGGGTGGACCTGTGTCACTCAAATTTCTGAAGCTAAGATTTAACAAATTTCACCATGTTTAAACTTCCACTCTTTTGTTATTTTTAAGGTGCGCCCCACTCGAACCAGCTTTCCCTAAATCCCCACTGATCTTAAAGCAATTTCTACTAGCATCCTTTTATCCTTAGTATTGAGTAGCTCACTGTATGGCTCAATCAACTAAATAGTGTCTCTAGCTCTAAAGTATTATAATGAATGACTTGAAAGGCTTGAAAAACATTAATTAATTTAAGATGACACCAGCGTTTTTTTTTTGAAGCGCTCTATCTAAAAAAACAGAGGAAAAAAAGTCCTTAACCTCTTTAATAATAAAACATGTGTATCTGTATGGTGCTTTTTTTTGGTTTCCTAAGCATGTTAGCTACTTTCACCCAAAATAGTGGATCAACACCCGATACTTCCGTGCAAATTAAATTCAATAATACTCACCCAAAAAAAAGGGTCGTCCTAGCTAGCTAGAGTTTATTATTATGGAAAAGGAACGGGATCGCTTAAAAAAATGCGCGCGGCACACGATCACCACTCATCATGAGACTTTAACCACTTTTGTTTAATCTCACGCAGCTTTAGAGGGCCACATTTATAGACCGAAGCTCTAAAAAAGTGGACAAATCGATAATAGAAAATGTAGACCCGGAGGGACCGGCAGTGGCAGGCACGGGAGTTGGGTAGCCGCAGGGCCTGGAAGGCCACACACGTGTTGCGCCTACCTCTCTCCTCCAAGGTAGGTTTGGCCACGAGCCTCCATCTATCCTCCATGCATGCCTTTGCCTTCTTTATCTATGCAGCAGGTTGCCTTCTTTATCTATGCAGCAGTGGCGGCACTCACCTGCTGATTATTCCAAGCAGGCCAGGCCATATTCTCTGTTGCACTTTGGCACTCGCCGCAGCCCCATTGGCTGTCCGTCCATCTCAGCTCCTGCGGGCCCCCAATTATCTCCTCAATCATTTGGTAGGCCCCCCCGCCTGTGTGCCGCTGCTGTCTGATCTAATAGTAGTGGTCTTTCTAGTCGCTGCTCATTGCCTATTTCTATTCAGTGGACAGCAGCGCGCTCTCGTTCCTGGGCTAAGCTTGTGTGCATTAAATTACGTCGGTCGTATCGCGCGCGGCGGTGTTAATTACGTTGTGGGATTGACCGCCGGTACCTGTACTGACAGTCTCCGCATATGCGTGAGTGCGAGAGTACGTATTCGATCGCACGCAATGCAATAAGCTCGACGACAGTTGCATATATATGCGGCACGCATGGGGTTAATTATCAATTTATCATTCATCAATGGATAACGTCGAGCTAGCTAGCTAGCTAGAGACGGCAACAATGCAGGTCGCCGTTCGCATCCATCTATGTCTGTGGCAACAAGTTGCAGAGACGCGATGGAGAGTGGGAAGGATGTGTATATATCGGTGACCACCTCTCTATCGATCGTATCGTCTGCTGCTACAACAGCACCAACAACCAGCTGCTGCTGTGCTTGTGCGCTCTCTCGATCATATATCATCATCACCACAAGCCCCTGTCACAGCTAGCTGTCCGTGTGCTATAGCTAGGGCCATGCACAATTCGCTGCGCTTTTCTCACCGTGATTGGAGGACAGTTGATCGAGAGAGGAAAAGGGCCCGAGCGACTCCATCGATCGATCGCTCGCACGTCGCACATCCATCGTCATCGACTGCTGTCACCTGCAGTCGCGCATGCCGTGACGTGTGCTATCTATACGCCGCCCCTCCTCTCCTAGTATATACTCCTACCTTGCCGCGCGCTTTAATTTGCCCTTCTACCTGTAGCTATCGTTGCTAGTACAGCGAGAGGTGAGGAGCTCGATTAGCCCACAGCTAGTAGCTAGCCAGCGTGCCCACCGCCGCCAGTTGGTGGCGACGCCGACGCGGGCGATGAGAGAGAGAGAGAGATGATGAGTAGATTCCGATCCACCACCGGTCCTGCTCTGCTAGTTTCTGGGTGCAGGGTGCACTCGCGCGGCCCTCGCTCTCGATGCCATGGGGTACGGGCGGATTCGATTCCCATCCATCGCGAGCCGCCAGTCGGCAGGGCAAAGCGCGCGGGACGTGGCGGGTTGGAGCATGAGATTCCCTGTTGCGAGCGCGACGCCGCCCGCCGCTGTCTGCGCTTTCCCTGGCAGCATTATACCGGGCAAGGCAAGGCAGGCGAGCGATCCTGTGTGCAGTGCAGGTTTCCCATTTGTTGGTGAGGTGCGTGTCCGGTGTTCGCTACTCATCACGGCAAGCTACCAGGCGTCCAGGCAACTAGCAAGCAAGCAAGAAATGGCACTCGCCATCCGTCGCCGCGCGCCGTGCATATATGTGGCTGCCTTCAGTGCACGATCATACCAGCTAGCTCTCTATGTACTAGCTAGATGCATAGTATGCACCTGCATTTGGTGCGTACACACCTGCACATCAAGGTCATGCACCATATGCCACCAGCATCTACATTGTACCACCCCCGTCTCTCTGTCTAGGTGTCCCGATTAAAAGCGTCGGCGCCCTTATTAATCCTCGAGGCTATTGATGAGAAATAAAGAAGCCGCGAAAATGGAAACAACATTGATACATGAAGATGCGTGTTCCTCCCTTTTTTTAAGAAAATTACTGTGGTCTCTGTCGTCAACTGTCAACAGGGATATATGCATGGCCGGCGGCCGGTAGTGGTAGTAATTAATTCTGGCTTAATTTGGTTAACACCGCGTATTAGCACGAGGCTCGATGCATGTTACTCTCGCTCTAGCTTATTAATCTAAAACCATGCAACTAGGCAGGCGTGCATGATAACCACTTGCGCGTATACTGGTACTGGCGTGCGTGCATGAGACGGCGTGCGCGCGCGAGGCCGGCCGGCCACGATCGATCGTGTGCGCCGCGCCGCCCCCACCGCCCGTCCGACGCGGCTGGCCGGCCGGATCGAGCGACCGAGGCCGAGGCGCCCGATCCGAGCTAGCCCTTGGGCGGTTAGGTCACATGCGCGTCGTCGTCGTCGTCGTCTCGGAGTGATGGATCGAGGACGACGACTCCTACGACTATATACTAATAGAGCGACGACATGGGCAACTTGGCATGACTAGCTAACTGCAGGTTCAGCATTAAACAAACATTAATCGGGATTTGGGGGACATGCAGGCCAGATTCAGGTATGTGCGCCGAGTACCACAACGTACTCCACTGGGAGTTGAATTGAATAGTTATTAAGAGATCGGGTTTGCAGCGAAGAACTGTGGGCAGCAGGCGCCGAACCGAAGGCAGGTCGCAGCTAGGGCAGGCGGAGGCAGGAGTATTAATAAATCGTTTCATGTGTGATGACAGTGTTATCTATACATAAAAATGTGTTTTGATTTGACTGAACGAGTGACTATTCTATATATGGTATATGTTCTCTACTCGATCGGCTTATTGAATCATTAATAAACTGTGGTCTCAGTGGCGGTTAATAACTCCGGTAGTTATCACTACTAACTCTCTCCTGCTTGTTTCATTAATAATTAATTAATTTGTCAGAACCAAGATAGTTAAGCAAGTGTTGACAAGACGGTTAGCCGTCCAACCGCCGCCCAGTTACTAGTTGCTAATATAACAACGTGTGCCTTGCAGATTAACAAGAAAAGTTGGTAGTACGTACTTCATGCTAACTGTCTACTCCATTGCCGCTTGATATATACCTCTTAGGCCTTGTTTGGTTTGGAGAGGATCGGAGGACATCGGAGGGGATTAAATTCTCCACTGGTCAAATTTGAATATGGAGAGATTTAATCCCCTTCAATCCCTATGCAACCGAATAATGCCTTAGGCTAGATATTTAACTACTTTGCTATCATTTTTATGGCATTGCAGAGAGAAACCATGGTGCTAACTATCCCACTACAACCAATATACCCTTCTTCTTCCCATGCCCACAATGAGTTGTGTGACCTCCTCTACCAAAAGTTCAAGTTCTACGACGCCACACAACCACAGCTAGCAGCAACCACCAACACATGATGGCGCACGCTGCCTCCGCGTGATGTATCATGTATGGTAGACAGAGACTCGCAACATTTATTAAATGCATATTTTATGAATTGTTGATGATTATTAATTATATTTAGTATTTTTAATATAACCAAGGTTTTTTAAGTCTAATGTCTAAGACATCTCTGAGAGCTATTAACATATATTAAGTAGCTGGTTTTTTAAATTGTTCTAGGGGTTTTTTGTAGCTACTTATTTCTTTTTTATACCAATTAGGCACTTATATAAGAAAATATGGGAAGAAGAACGATAAATCTTGTCCGTTTAAGAAAAACACTCGAAATACATAATGTTGAATATGCTATAGGGTTGTTACAATTTTCAGCAACAAAGTCGTGAGTACATCTAGAACTAACAAGGCAAGCTGATGTGATGATGGGCTAAAGCAAACCATCAATAAAAGCAGGACATACACGGTGCCTGCGAGAGGCTACTACACAATCACTCGGTTCTACCCATGGTTTAATGTGACCAATCATATCATTATTTGCACTATCTATTTACCGGAATAGTTATGTGTGTTATTGCCTTTTTGGTCAAATACTTTTTTTAGATAATGTTTTGTGAAACACAGTACGTAAGTAGAAAACATAAACGTTCACACATGCACCGGCGTACACCTTACCATATTGTGAAGACCACTCCTGAGACATTGATCCCACAACCCTTGATACTGACGAAATAGTATTTTATTCCTGGCCACACCTCGTAACCAATCGACCGAGAATATCAGATCAGAAAGGTTTAGAGCTAGACTTGACGGGCCAGACCCTGTTATTGTCTTATTGAGCTGCATGCTGATAACACACTGCTGCTGCCGTGAGTACACATACATCAACCGACGACACCATGTGGCATGTGCTAAGCAGCCTAGCTAATTAAGCTGCTGCCCGCGACGAGTGGTCCTAGCTGCCGGCCGGCCCCGGCTTCCATGATGGGAGTAATAACCTGCACAATCTCAACGCCCGCCACAACGAACCGACATCCCGCCGGTATCGAGATACACTACACCAGCTGATCCTGATCTACTACGCAAAGCCGCTCACACGCTCCATTCATATATATGATACGGCGATTCATTATTGTTCATCAACCCATGCATGCATGCATGCATGAATTCATACGCTTTGCCAGGCCAGCGCGCGGGGCCCACCAGCGGCGCCGCCCAGGGTGGGGGCACACGGGTATAGTGCCTGCATGCGCTGCGATCGAGATATCCAGCCCAGCCGACCGATGGATCGAGGTCCGGCCGGCCGGCCGGGAGTCGCCGTCGGCACATGGCGGCACATGACCGCGCCACCCATCACCATCGTCGTCGTCACCACAGGCGGCGCGGCGGCACCACTTGCATCATCACCATGCATGAGGGGCATGCCTCTCTCCCTCTCCTCTCTGCCGGCGCGGCCGGCCAGGCGCCGTCCCGAGGAAGATCTGGGCGATCTCCGGTGGCAGTATTCTACGACCTCGGTCCACATGCGTGGCTCCATCCATCCATCCATCCATCCATCCATCCATCAGCTCATGATTAACCACTCATGGGAGAGCAGTTTGCCGCATGCAGCTGCTATACCGGCATCGTGCATGTCTCTAGCTCTGACCTCGCTGCAGATAGACCGATTAAACAATGGATCGCCATGATTGGCAGTCAACACTGCCTCTCTAGGCTTGTAGCTAGGTTACTTGATTAATCAACATCGCATGCAAGATTCCTCGATCAGGCTGGTCTATAATTTGGCCGTTATTCTTTTTCTCGTTAAAAAATCATGCAGCAGATCGAGAGTACTCCCGCTCATAATAATTAAGTTCGACTTGTGCTACAATATATGTATATACAATACTAACATAAGTAATACTCAATCGCTCGTTAATTAATACAAAAGACTACTCTAGTCTATCTAGATACATTTTACTATTACTAATTTGCAGGTTTTTTTAAGCCTCCACATTAATTTAATTTTCACCGGACACGCTATGAACAAAGATAAATCCTAAGAATTCTCACAAAAATAAAAAAACATCTGGACTTCCATCATGTACCTCTAATAACAGTAGCCATTAGATCTATTGTATTTTTTTTAAAAAAATATCCACCATACCATTATAATAAAAAATGAATCAAAATAACTCATAAATTTGCATATAAATTACCTACAAGGTATTATGAAACACGAATTAAAATAACCACCTCTAATATTATTGAAGATAAAAATAAAATACCACACATAAATTCTAAAATACAAACATATGTTATTATAAAAAATAAATAACAAAAATAAACCTGCATATAGATCGAGTATGTTTATAAATGATCAGTTGTTGCTACTATTAAAGTTATCCATCATGCATGTAACTTGAAAACTCTAACTTGTGCGTGCGAGAGCACGAGTATATTCGATTTCTGAAAGCGGTGCACCACTCAAAATTGATAGAAGTTAATAACACAGGGAATACTATATGTTTATTTTGTTGTTACTGATGACCAATATTGAGCATATATGGTACAAGAAGGAAATCAATGCGCATGTCTGATTGTCTGTGTTGGCATAGTGCCATGTACTCCGGTAGGCCCACGTTTATTTCTGTGTCCGTGTCATGTGCCCCTTGCTGCCAATATGCAACGACGCAGAACGTGAAGTGGCCCACGCGCACGCCCCCTGGCCCCCCGGGCCCTTATTGGTTTGTTGTTATGGATGGATCTCGGCTTTCATTCGTCATGGACCATGCACATGATCCCTATATATACGTTCCTCGCGCCCCGGCCCCACAATGATTAATTAGCTAGGACGATATCGATCGATCGAGATGGTGGGCCGGTGTGTGTGTGTGTGTGTGTGATCGATGAGAGGGAAACTGATTATTGTGGCTGATGGTAGTAATAATAATAATCATGCATGCGCAGTGTGGTCGTCGTCGATCATGCATGCATGTTGCAGAACATTGTAGATGCATGTGGTCCTATATACTATACGGATCTGGAGCTCATCATGGACGGATCGGATGCGACGATGATGCATGGCCAACAGCCCACGCAGATGGACGATCCTAACCAACCTCTCCCACCAGAAATAACTACCAACGGCCAGGGCCAGTACCTACCGACCGGCCGCCGGTCTACGCTTCAGTTCAGTTATTGTTCTTCGTCTTGACTGGTGACTGCACAATATTAATACTGTACGTGTACTGCTCCACCAGTAGTAGTATACCCCATGCAAGCAAGCAGCAGGTTGGTATAGGCCCAGTGTGCGCGCCATGCTTGCCGTGCCTACCCCCTACGGCCGTGCCTGAAGCTATTCGTAATTGGCACGCATACATGGCAACAAAAAGGTACTCTACGCAGGGTGTGTTTAGATACTGAAAACTGGCGCTGTTCTGAACTGAAAAGCACTGTAGCACTTTTCGTTTGTTTGTGGTAAATATTGTCCTACTATAGCCTAACTAGGCTCAAAAGATTCGTCTCGCAAAGTACATTTAAACTGTGCAATTATTTTTTTATTTTATCTACATTTAGTATTCCATGCATGTGCCGGCATTTTGATGTAACGGGGAATCTTCTTTTTGCATAGTAGAATTTGGAAGAAACTTTTTGGATGCCGTAGCAGGAAGACGAATGAAGGCGATGGATTTGACCGCTGGCACTGGGCGTGCATGGGCAGTCACATGTCCTCCCGCCATGTCTCCGCATGTGTAGTTGGCCCAGGGAGAGGGAGCAGCTACGGGCCGGCGCGTCGGTCGTCGGTCTCACCGCCTAGCCAGTAGCCACTTGCTGCAGCAATGCAAGTTGCCTGCCTGCAACTTGTTGTACCGCGCGCACCACTCACTTTGCCACCGTTCTACTTCAATTCGTCATGGTTGGAGTGGGGTAGTATACTAGCTAGCACTGCACAGGCCTGCTGGGGCCACGTACGACGCTCACCAAGGATTTCATGTTTGTATTCAAATTCTATTCTATTTACAATGTAGCTACAATAATCTTTTTCGTATTATAGACGACCATATATGCGATCTGTTAGAAAATATCTTAAGGTTATGCACGATCACGTTCCGGTCTATATTATCAGCAGCAATGCATCGTCCGTCGTCCTTGGAAGATTAATTGCGCTGCGCGGTCATGCATCAACTTCCTTTTTCCAGTACCTGTGTGCCTTTTGTCTCTTTGTGTGCAATTGTGGGCAGTACGTACGTAGTACTCTAGCTGCAGTGTAGCCTGGACCCCAGAGCGCGAGCAGCAACCAACGCAACAAACAAACCGGCCGCGGGGCAGGAAGCAAGTGGGCTTGCGTCGCACATCGCAGCGCATGCGCGCAGCAGTTCGTTTGTACCAGAGCAGGGGGCGTTCCTGTCGTGTAGTGTCGTACTGTCGTGGCGCTCATATCATATCCACCAGGCCCAACCGCCCAAGTGGGTACGGTGTACTGCTGCCTATAGACATGGACTCGTACCCACTGCTGCCTAGCTCTAGCTTCATCTTCATGCTATGCAAGGGGGTACGCCCGGGAGCTAGCTAGACGTACACGCATCGGATCGGACCAGAGCTACACACATATATACGTGCTGGGAGCCGAGACAAACCAACGTGAAAGCATGCGTGAACGAACTCCTATTCGATCAGATCCTATATACCCTACTACACTACATGTATAGTAACAACTGCATGCATGCAGCATGGTGCAGATGGTCCACGAGGGACACACATTATATATTGTTGGGGACCGACCGATCGAGACGGACGGGGGACGATCCCATCCCTACGAGTACACCCATCTGGCTAGGCCGGCGTCTTACTCGCCATACCTTGATACCTATGTGCAGGCAATGCAGCATGCCTGCCGGGGAGGTACCCAGACACACATGCATCAGTGTCCTAATACCCATAACATAACCGTGTTGAAGGTTTTAGTGTTTTGATGAAGACTCGGCAACATTGAAGAAACGATTAAGCACGTACAAAGGCTAGGGTATGGGCTCATCTATGTGTTACGTGCCAGGACCAGGAGTGCAATTTCTTACGGTCCAACTCCATATTCCTCACCGAATGGACATGGAACGGCTACATATGAATGGTTTGCAGGGTAGTAGCAAACAGGCAAACTGTCCAAAACCCATGGGCTTTGATGACCCATATATAAACGGCCCGATGATGGACGCAAAGCGGGGCTCGGCCCAATGACCACTCCTCCGCACTCCGGCCCCGAACAAAGACCTCGTGTCTCCTCAAAAAATGAAAAGGAAAAATAGACCGCGTCCACCAACGCCCAGGACCCATCGCACTGACTGCACCCGGTCCATCACACCATCGCTCCTGCTCAGCCCCAGACCCCCCACCCTCTCGCGCGACCGGACCTCCCCCAAACCCCAGGAGCCAAACCCTCGCGCCGTCCGCGCCCATGGATCTCCGCCGGCCGCCGCGCGCCTCGTCGGGCGGCGTCGAGCCCAAGATCCGCCAGGTCGGCTTCTTCACCCCGGACGCCTCCGCGCCCTCCGAGCCCCTCCCCGCCGCCGCGGCCCCGGCACCGTCGGCGCAGCTGGGCACGGCCGCGGCGTCCGACGACTTCTCCCCGGGCCGGAGATCGCCCGTCATGATCCCTCCCCCGCGCCACGCCGACCTCCTGGCCCCGGGCCCCGCTTCCCCCGACGCCATCCTCGCCACTTCGGCGCCCGTGCGCCCGTCCCCGCGCCTCGACGCCGCGTCCGAGCTCGGCGACGATGACTCCTGGTCCCGGGCGCCGTCGGCTGTGGAGCTAGGTAAGCCATCGCCATTGCTCTGGGGGGGGGGGGGGGAGGAATTGAGTGGGATCGAGTTTATGTGGTCATGGTAACAAACCAGAGATGCCGGAAAGGCTCAGTGAACTCGCCTTTTCTTCGTTTACCATTTTAAGCTCTGAAACCAGCACGGATTCTCGACAAACTGCCATCAGTGTTCAAATTGGTAGTTTTAAGTTTTTAGATGCAGTATTATTTGTGAATGTTAATACCTGAAATACTTTTGAAAGCAACACTCAAGAAGGGAAGATGATGATTTAGGAATTTCATGCATACATGATTTGTACAGCTGCCATTCCGAGAAGGGAGATGCCCAGTTCGTGGTGGCTTTCGACTGTTTTTTTTCCAGATAGGCCCATAGCCACATACAATGCCACCTTATGCTGCCAAACTTGAATGCAACTTTTAGCTTTTTTGGTTTTATATCTGGAGTGGTTGTGCATAGAGTGTTTATTTGACAAGGTCCACTGTTACCTTAAAGAATTTTTAGCTTTAAAATCTAAAGTTTGTCAGGTGTAGAAGACTAGAAGTCCTTAGGTGTGTGGCTTCTACGGAGATTGTTGACTGTTCATAGCAGCTGTGTTAATTGTCTGAGCACTATCATTAAGTTAAATATAATAGTTCTTTTAGTCTTATTGCTTCCCCCAAGCTAACTCAAGACTGGTCCAAGAATTAATGTTCATTAAGCATTCTTCCTAAGTCCTAATCAATCTTTAAAAGATCAAAGCTTTTAAGTCTTTTTTGGGTGCATGCAATGACGACATTCAGTCAAAGGAAGGAAACCTCCATGATGACACGATGAGGGGCAGTTGGTACTCCCGTCTTCTTTTCTACTTTTCCCATGGATCTTCCTTCTGCCGGGTCCTAGGGCTTGAGGGAAGCAGCAGCTTGTTGTAGGTTGTGTTTCTCAAGTGTTGTGGAATGGCAGTGTTGAGCTGGCAGTTGACAGCAAGACTCATCCAAGCAGGATGTGGTATGACAGTAGGGAGAGGAGAGGAGGGAGCAATTGAAGAAAAATCTGTTCTATTTTACTTTGCTGAGTCAGCTGACTAGCTGAGTGGGATACCTATAATACTAATAGGATTCCACCTAACTGAAAACTATCGTGTTTTAGTATAAAGGTCATTTAGAGATGTTTGAATGAAATTTAGTCATAATTTGCTGGGTTTCCGTGTGTTTATTTTGCCTTAATAGTTAATATTGTAGAGAAAATCACTTTGGCCATTTTATTCATGTGTGTACATAAGTTTGTTTCAGAAGAAAACAAGCGTGGTTTGGCTGAAATACGGAACGACGGTGCCCCAGCTCCCATTCCACAAAAGCAGAAAACTTCGAAGGCAGAGAGGCGCGCCATTCAGGAGGCTCAACGTGCTGCTAAAGCTGCCGCGAAGGAGGCAGGTAATTATCATGGCATTGGCTTTTGTGTAGTGCTGCTCGCAAAGCCTCTTAGCCTTTTCGACCATTTTTTTTTTGTTTGCTAGCCTAGATTTTGCCAGAGGAGGAAGTGCTTATGAATATGTCCAATTTTATTATGATGATGTTTCATATGTGTAGTGCAAACATAGCTCCCAAGCATGATTGTCTCATTACTTTGCATTTGTAGACAAATCAGGAAAATCTGCCGGTGCTGCTTCTGTGGCTGGTCCTGCAATATCCAAGCAAGCAAAGCCAGCAAAAACTGCTCAGAAGAAAGATATGGCCCAAGCTGCAAGTACAGTTGCTTCTGAGAAGAAGGCTACTGAACGTCTTCCAGAAAGAGAGAGAAAGTTAGATGCCCCTCATCCCCGCATGCAGTTTGATGATGTGCATAAGGTGGAGAAAGCAAAAAAACGTGCAGTAGTCAACCGATCAGAAGCTCGAAACAGAGTTGAATTGTTTAGGCATCTTCCTCAGTATGTGCATGGCACACAGCTTCCTGACCTGGAGTCAAAATTCTTTCAACTAGAACCAATGCACCCTTCTGTGTATAAGGTAATTGTTGTGTTTTAGACCAATCAGATGTTTGTTTATTCATACCCCAGTTCTGAAGGAGTATTAATCAATGCTTTGTTCTTCACCCACATAAATCTTGATGATTTGGAATAGTACTAAGGTGTAGGAAGCTAAGTAAAATAGCTGCAACAATTGGGTTACTTCTACATATACGATGATAGTTCATCATGGACAAAACAATCATTGCTTCCTTGCTACTCATTGTTGGATTACAATGCTCTCCTGGACAGAATTTTGTCCTTGGCCGAAACTTGGACACCCTCATATCTTTTTTGCCTAGAAATGAATGAAACTGCAATGTTTCTACATTATGGTGTATCTAGTTATCTACAGCTAAGTTGGATGTGTGTATACGTAAATGTGGATAAATTTAAATATGTACACCTGCCGAAGATATTGCATACATACATTTATATACAAGAAGAGAACTATAGATAAGTTGTATGTTGCACGAGAGTATTAGTGGTAATCCTTTGTGTTGTAGTATCTACTAGATGAGTTTTGTAGCTTCTAGATAATTAGGGGCTGTTGATAACTAGTAGCAGTAGTAAATTTGGTTTTGGCTTGAGCTGTGATTGAGCTGTAAAACAGCTGTAGTTTTTGCTGACAGGTACTGTAGCATCGACGGCTACTGTAGCAGTGGCGGCTACTGTAGCACCGCCTTATAGGTCTATATAAGGCCATGTATCCCTCCCATGTAAATAGAGCATTTGGAATAGAATTATTAGCTATCAACGCCATACAACAGTATGTTTTTCTTCCTCCAGCAAAGGTGTGTGTGTGCGCGCGCCTTCAGTCAGGATTAGATCCTGGTGGTTCTAACAGAGAGCTAGGCTGCTGAGGCTTATCTGTTATTTTTGATACATTATGAATTTTCTTGAGAACTTGAAGAGCATAGTTGCACTAACATAACTTTACTTTATATCAAGGTTATCCTAGGCATTAGGTGCTAGGCAGGCTGTGAGCCTAGGCCTAGGCGCGGCCTGGGTGGGCCTAGGGGAGCAAACTAAAATATAAGAAATTTTGCTTATTTACTAATTGCTATGTAGTCATGACATACATCTAGACAAGGTTATTGTGTGGATCCATGTCTAGTCTATTAATTTTCTTTGTATGTATATACAAGATGGTAAGAAAATAAGTTTGGTTAGTTATATAATGACATAATGTTGTCAAGTACGTAAGAGATGAGAAATAGATAAAGAGTCCCGAAGCCACCAAACTGCACCAATTCGGTGGGAGTAGGTATGGAAAGTCTGAAAGCCTTCCCAAAGCCACCCAAACATGCTGAGACCAAAAAAAAAAAAAAATCTAGGTTCCAATAGGCGGTTGAGGCCGAACTAGGCCGCCTGAATAGGCCTAATCGGGGCGTAGGCGGTCGTAAGGCCTAGACAAAGGACTAGGTCAAAATCCGGGCGGTTAGGCTAGGCCTAGGGACTAGTCGGGCCTAGAGAGGCCTAGGGGATCACTTTAATATACAGATCATAATTGCATTTCTCAGCTTAGGAGCCCTGTTTGCCTTTTGCACATTGTTGAATTCTAGAAAACTAGTTCCATGAGATCACTTAAGCACTTAACTTAAACTGAACTTGTTCTAAGCTGTTGTTTTGCAAATGTGTAATGGTGCATTGTGATACGTCCTTATTAATGAGTTGTACATTGGTCATAAGATACAACCTCCATATCTTTTATATGACTTCAGCACATAAAAAACTTAGTTCATTTTGCACTAGAGATTCTGAATTAGCGGTAGTACTATTTAGGCCACGAAAACTAATCTGTAACTTTGCAAGGCAGATTCTTTTATTATTATTGCTGATTGCTTAGATGTTTGGTTGTTCTGAGAGTTACAAGAAAGTAGCTAATAAAAATTAAGTGAACTGATCATTTTCCATTTAGAGCTAGTTTGGCAACCCCATTTTCCCAAGGGATTTTGAAGAATTGAAGGGAAAATAGTTTATTTTCCCTTGGGGAAATGGAAATCCCTTGGGAAAATGTGGTTGCCAAATTAGCCCTTAGGTAGAATCTGAATGACTCATCTGCCTTTTACTATACTTCAGGTTGGGCTCCAATATTTATCTGGTGACGTATCTGGTGGTAATGGACGTTGCATAGCAATTCTTCTTTCATTCAGAGAGGCAATAAAAGATTACACTACACCTCCAAATAAAACTCTCAGCAGAGATCTTACTGCAAAAATCAGCAGTTATGTGTCGTTTCTTATTGAGTGCAGACCTCTTTCAATCAGCATGGGCAATGCTATCAGGTTCCTGAAGAACAGGATTGCCAAGCTGTCACATACATTGTCAGAGTCTGAAGCCAAAGCTAGCCTTCAGTCCGATATTGACCGTTTTATAAACGAGAAGATAGTTCTTGCAGATAAGGCTATTGTCAGTCATGCCATCACAAAGGTCAGAGACAATGATGTATTGCTGACATATGGATCATCATCAGTTGTTGAAATGATTTTGGATTATGCTCATGAACTTGGGAGGAAGTTCCGTGTTATAGTGGTAGATTCTCGCCCAAAGCTTGAGGGACAGGGATTACTGCGGAGATTAGTGGCAAAGGGCATCAACTGCACATATACACACATAAATGCCATCTCATACATCATGCATGAAGTTACAAGAGTCTTCTTGGGTGCCTCCTCAATATTATCAAATGGAACAGTTTACTCTCGAGTTGGGACAGCATCTGTGGCAATGGTTGCACATGCATTTGGAGTCCCAGTTCTCGTTTGTTGCGAGGCATACAAATTTCATGAGAGAGTGCAACTTGATTCTATATGTGCCAATGAGCTTGGTATGTATAATTTGCTCCCTCCGTTATTTTATTTGTCGCATATTAGTTCAAAAATGAACTAGCCAGCCACAAATATTCGAGAAGGGAGGTAGATATGTTGCAATTGTATGTTCTCAATCATGATTCGTGCATAAGAACTGTTCCCTCCGTCCTAAAATATACCTATATCTAGATTTGTGCTAAGTCAAATATTTTTAACTTTGATTACGAATAACAAAAATCATAAAGTTTGACAGTGCAAAAAAGATGTTAGTTAATTAATGTTGAAGCCAACTCTCATAATATTTATATTTTCTATTTGAAGTAAATTATTTTAGAGATATTGTTGGTTAGAGATGAAAATTTTGACTTTGGACAAACCTAAATGTAGCTAAATTCTTGGACAGAGGAAGTACTTGACTTGAGTTTTCTTACTCAGGCGATCCAGATGTCATTTTGAAAGTTCCTGGGAACGCAGAGGGCCATCTCAAGAACTGGGCAGACAACGCAAATCTCCAGTTGCTAAACCTTACGTATGTTTCTGAATTTTATATACCTCCCATTTCTTATGGTAATATCCACTTACATGGAAGTAACTGTGTACATCTAATAGGTACGATGCAACCCCTCCTGATTATGTGTCCATGATCATAACAGACTATGGAATGGTAAGATATGCTTCTTGCTATAGTTAGTCATCTAATTTATTTTTAGAATATCCATGCAAAAGTTTCTTTTCAAACATGATGCATCTAGATATTGTATTCCACTTGTCAACAATAGAATGCATCATTGCCTTTTATTATTGAATCTATTCAACTATGTAAGCAGTTTGATATGTTTCGATTGTTTTTTAGCAGGTGTCTTTTTCAATATACATAGACTGCATTCATATTAACTATAAGACTTTATGTATGTAGAGAAAATTCCTTATTTGACACTTAGAGACTCGTTGCTTCCTTCCTTGACCCTAAAAACTAAAATCTTCCCTATTTGACACTCAACTTATCAACGGTGCCTTTTTTGGCCTTCTGTCAGCTTCTACTGTTAAAACCTTCGTTGTCACATTACTTTGACCTTAAAATCTGTTTATGCCTCTACCATGATCCTGAATTCGTTGTTGCACTCTACGGTCATATATCATCTCTTCAATCGAATCAATTGGCTTGTTTAACTAATGCAGCTTCCGGCCACCAGTGTACCGGTCATTGTGAGAGAGTACCGAAAGGAGCAATTGTGGATATAGAATCACTGTCCTACTGCCAATTGTAGCAATTTTGGTTACAGTTTTGCCAGCTTGCGACAAGATAATTCATCGCATTTGGCATGAGTTTTTTTACTGCCTTGTTTACTAAAAGCTGGTTCGTCCAGTTTTAGATCACCTGTATAACTCGCAGCTCCATGAAGGGCACACTTTGGCACTCATGTGATGATAGTGTGGCCCTCTACATTGTTGAGTTGGATGCTTTTTTTGCGCACCATTTTCCAAAATTTTATTATGGTATCAAACATCCAGGGACTTCGATTATTTAGCCGAATGACACCTCCAACCAGAGTGTTCTATCGTGCAAATTTGATAGTTGGTATGCTCTCACATGCACTGTTTTGATCGTTAATTTGTATTCTTACGTGCTTTATAGAACTAATAATGTGCGATGTGTCCATGTTTTGGAGTGTGTACAAGCATAACCGGTCGATGTTAGCCAGAGCTGGTGAGGATTTTTTTTTTTTTTGTTAATGAGATACATGCCATTATAAATATTATGGTATTGAGAATTTGAGATATACCATTACTATTTGAGATGTTGTATAAGTATCATTACAATTGTGCAACTCTTTGATATGTGTTATTATGTGCCCTTAGGAAGCGTTTTTGGACCAAATTACCAGTGTCTTCTACGGTTCTACCTCTCTAGTCTCCACTCTTCTCCCGTTTCTTCCATACAAGTACAACCGCTCACCACCGTGATGCTCCATTTGTGGCGGCGGCTTCCTTACCGATGTGGGGGGCTCTGTTATAGTGCTTTCTTCCACCACCTCCCCTCCCTCGAGTAAGAATACCACCTCTTGCCAACCTAGCGTTGCCAATAGACCTCCGCATGGGTCACCTGATCCGTCCGAAAAAACCGATCTGGTTCGACCCGAGCAACAGTGGGCACGGGCCATTTTTTTTTTTTTGACCCGCAACAATCGACGGGGCGGACACGGACTAAGGACCATGATTTTGCCCAAAACTTGACACATCCATAGGAGTGCGCAGGCCAACTAGACCCGACACTAGGCACGAGTCGGGCGTGCTGTACTAAACAACCCGTGGCCCGAACCCGACCAGACGCGGCGCATGCCCAAGTCTAGATGCCAACCAAGATATCTGGTTTGTGGTATTCCTTATGTCGGTTTGTGTTTCCCAATTCCCAATGTGTGCGGTGTGTTCAGGGGGGCGATGGCGTAGATTGACATGAGGGGATCTCTCGACATGAACGTGAAGCACCATATGCAAGGAGGCATGCGGGTGTCTGCGAGGTGTGAACGTTGGAGGCCCATAGCTCCAGGGTGAAACAAAGGATAGAGAGGAAGAAGAGAGCATCGGAGAAAATAAAACATCTCAGATAGCAATGGTATCTATATAACATCTCAAATAGCAATGGTACATCTCGAAACTGTGGTATTATAATGGTTGCATCTTTTTTCTAATTATCGGTCCACCTAGCTAAGTGGATGTGATTTTTTTCGCTTTATTTCCTAGAACCACCTTTTTTTCTTGCTTTCGTTTCCACCACTTTACTCTTTTGGCATTTCATCCCGCCACTTTCTTTTTTGTTTTCATTTCCCACAATTTTTTATTTATGGCCTTTTCACCTAGCTACTTTCCTTTTTTCTTCCATACTTTTACCACATCTTTCTATTGTTTTTTAAAACTCCATCTGTCTCAGTTTGTAAGGCTGACCCCAATGAGGCTCCTCATCCCCTTCCTCGAAACACTATTCCAACTATCTTTCTCTCTATCTACAGTGTTAAACAGTGCAAAACAGTGTTTTGAGAAACCCATACAGAGCTCCCCATTGGGGTCAGCCTAAGGGGTTATAGAATATAAATATATTCTTTTATGTACGTGGGAGCACAGCAATGAAGGGCAGGTACGCTGACCAACACAGACGGAGGTGACGAGCAGGAGGAAGATCGTCGCACTTATTATTGTAGAATCAACCCCCTCTCCAAACTAGCTCTGTGATCAAGACTTAAAGTGTCACTGAAGCATTTCACTGCTGGAAGCTTTGGTCGCGTCGCCCCCCTCCAAGGCGTATCTCTTCGATGCCGTCTGGCAAAGCTAAAACAACCAGCTCCAGCCCTGTTTCACTGTATGCACAATGAATTTTTCCTCTAACAATGAAATGTTCGAGCCCTCACATTCAGCTTTATGTAGCACAGGAAATGGAAGAGCGAGATCAACTCCATGCAGCTGCTACATAGCTGAAGTATACGTCTCAAAAGGTTTCATGGCAACAACGCCTCCTATTTGCATATTTCCTCAACCGCTGCCACGATCTGGGCAGGCTGCACGACAGTCGCACCCTCCAGAGTTGCGGCATATGGTGTTGGCACATCCTGCGATGACAAGCACGTGACTTTTGCGTCAAGGTAGTCAAAAAAATTGTCAGTGATCGCTGAACTCAAGCTGGCGCCGATCCCACCCGTGCGCATGCACTCCTCCACGATCACCACGCGGTGGGTCTTCTCGATGGAGTTGCCAATTGTGTGCAGATCAAACGGCTTCAATGACCTGATATCGATGACCTCGGGATCGTACCCTTTGTTCACCAGAGTCTGCCTCCATCACATGGTACCTCATACGTATGTTAAAATTGTCACATGCTCCCCAGGCCGCACCATCTCAGCCTCCTCCAAGCAAATCACATACTCGTCGTCCGGAATTTTCTCCTTCAAGTTGTACAGAAGGACGTGCTCAAACAACACTACCGGGTTCTCACTCCGGATCGCAGCTTTCATTAGACCTTTAGCGTTGTAAGGCGTTGAGCAGGCAACCATTTGTAGGCCTGGGATCGACTGGAGATATGACTCCAGACGTTGTGAGTGCACCAAGCTGACGACCGACGCCACCTGGGCCACGGATCACGAGTGGGATTTTAAACTGGCTACCAGAAGATGAAGCATGCCACAGTTGTTTGAATCTGGTTGTAAGCAAGGAGCAGGAAGCGGGCTCATGCCTTCAACAACAGGCCTCAACCCTTTCATTCCTGCTCCAACTCCCATGCCAGTAAATGAGTTCTCAGCAATAGGGGTATCCAGGACTCGAAGGTCTCCAAACATATCAGCCAAACCTTTTGTCACTTTGTAAGAACCACCATAATGACTAACATCTTCACCAAACACACATACTGTTGGATCTAGTTTCATCTCTTCTATCAAGGCCTCACGAAGAGCCTCAAACAGCAAGACCTCATGACTGAAATGAAAATTAAGTAAATTTATTGTTGTAGTCACACCAGATGAAATACATGCTCAAAATTACCCTTTGCTGATTTGTCTACTCAATACTTGCATATTTGCATTTTGTGTGCTAGTGAACGCAGAGAGAACAGGTGGACTATCACTGTTCTTTTTCTTTAACGATACTTCATCAAACATATGAGAATGTCATATACAAAAACTTGACCGTGTCAGATTTGTGTATGTGACTAAAACACCAAATCATGATAGTCCATGTGCAAGTCATCATTAGCAGTGCTACGTAGAAGTGATGCAACAAGATGACTACTCTCAACATGCATACATCATCACATTCACATAGAAAAAAGTGGAAACAACTAACTGCCACTCTCAACATGCATACATCATCACATTCACAGAGAAAAAGGTAGAACCCCAAGTGGAAACAACTAACTGCCACATGTATGACTTGTTCATGTTGGAATTTAGGAAAGAATTACATTGGTATTATTGTTATGATCTAACCTAATTATTGAAAGGGTCTTCCATTTGCTGAACTGGCAAGATCAAAGAGAAGCAGGATACCTAAGATCTCCGCAGAATATTCAGATGATCTTCTACCAAGCTTAGCATTGACAACTTCCAAACCCAACTGGTTGCACAGGTGAGACGATCAACATGAATTATTTATTTTTACTAAATATCAATTTGAAGATGAAATTGAATGTTTGGTTTTGTGTGGATCCTGAAGCATCATTGGTGTATGTAGATTATTATAGTTCATATCAACGCCGTAGACAAGAAGTTCTTACCAATCGGATTGAACGCCGCCTTTGCCTGCGCGAGAACACACACGAGAGAAAATAAGAGTTCATCAGCCCAGGAGCAGCAGATGGCAACGCGTGTGCAGCCAAAGCTAAACATCTATAACAAACTCAAAATTAGAGCAAGGACACGCAACTGCAACCGCCGCACGCGCCACCAGCCTGCCCCGTCCCGCCGGCACCGCCGCTGCAGGAGAAGAGAACACACGAAGTCACAAGTCAGCGCAAACTCATCCGGAGACCCGCCGTCCAACTCGAATCAAGAGTGTGGAGCAAAGAGAGGCGCACCCGAGGTGGATCGGAGGCCGTAGCAGGGGGCGGCGGCCGGGGCCGCAGCGCGCAGCGAGGATGCGGTTGGCATTGTGAGGACGAGGGGCTTGTTATCTCGGAGCACGGAGGCCGCGGCAGCGGTGGCGGGTTTGCGTTTGTAGGCGGAGGAGGGGCTGCGTTTCTTCGGGCGTAGGTGGTGATGGAGGACCGACGGCGGCGGCGGAGAGAACAAGGCGGGAAGGCCGATCGGGGAGAGAGAGGAGGGGGAAAGGGCGGGCGGAGATGGCACTAGATGGGCTGTGGACCGGGTCTGATGGATCAAGGATCGATTTGGTGGGCCGCCTGTTCTCGGTCCATCAGTTTCGAATTTGTATTTTTCAAAGTTTCAACCTCGAATGGCCAAGCTTTCAGCAAGGCCATCTCCAACGAAATGTGGGCCCAGTTGGTTGGAGACCAAAGTTGGCCAAACTTTGGCCATACTTGATCATGTTTGATTTAGAGTAATATTTGTCCAAATAACAAATTTCTTATTCGTAGGTCTTATTTGGTGCCCGAATAAGGTCTACAAACTAGAAATTTGTTATTTGACCAAATATTTCTCTAAATTCAAACATGGTTAAATATGCCAAAATTTTGATTTGGTAAATTTTGGCCTCTAACCAATCAGACCCTGTGCACAAAACAACATTTTGGCGCGGTTGGCAAATTGGGGTTTGAAATACAGAATTTCTAAATATCTTCCCGCAGATTTCTTATTCTTTCATCTTCCACTTTTTCATCTCCTTCTATTTTCATTGGATACGGAGGAGATAGTCAAATACTGGTGGAGCTCAGAGAGAAAAATGATGAAGGAAAGTGGAAGATGTAGGTAGAAAAAAAAAATTCTTCCGAGAAATGAGCAGTGACTCCCTTGAAATATGGACAGTGAAATGGGTTTACCGTTGGAGATGTCATAAGGCTAGATTATGCTTACCTTTTAGAACAGTAATTCTCGACGAGAGTATTGGGGGTGGTGTAGGAAAAGAATTTAGGTGGGCTGAGGGCATAGACTTCAAAGAGTGTAAGATTTTGTAACTAAATTTGCGGATGGCTACACATAGGCAGTGTTTTTTGGACTCTCGCATTTTGCGTTATTTTTTTGCGGGATAGAATTATGAGTCTTTAATTTACTCCATCTCCGGTTGGTCCATGGATTAGGCTAATAATTCTTTCAACTACAATATTAAATAAACAAAAATAACACATCGCATTAGCTATAATTTTATGAAATAATTATTATACGATATTTTCAACTACGCATACGATATTATTATTAGCTAGTTCATTTTAGATCCATCAATCCAAAACTACTCCCTCTTAGATTCAAGGAACTAGAGGAAATTCCTCTTGCGTTGCTGCAGAAATTCAAAAGATAGCAAAACATGTGCCATAGAAAAGAATTGCATGATGTGTGAAATTGTAGAAAATCGATATAAGATATAAATACATGTGTTAGTTGATTGTGACATGTCATGAAGCTTAGTGGACTCTTATGATGATGTGGCTTCATGCATGTCAAGAGAAATAGGTTGCTGTGAAAATTCGAAAGATAGCAATACATGTACCATAGAAAAGAACTGCAAGTATGAAGTTGTAGAAAATCGATAGAAGATATGAATATATGTGTTAGTGGATTGTGACATGTCATGAAGCTTAGTGGACCGTTATGATGATGTGGTTTCATACATATCAAGAAAAATTGATAGTTGGGGGGCTCAAATTTAAATATATAAGATTTGTATCAAAGGAAAATAGCCTCACATGGCCGAAAGAGAAAAGAAGCCGGTCGATCGGCTCCTTCGGCCCAACGAAGTTGGCGTAAATGCTCGCAACAAAAGTCGTACAGTGTACAAGAAAGAAAATCTAGCAGAAAATCCGGGAAAAGGCCAGCACAAAGGCAACGCTCCCGCTTATTCAAAATTCGAAAATAGCCACCCGCCCAAAATCGGCCTATGAACGTTCATTCGCCTATGAACGTGACGGGAACGTGCTACCAAGGCACCAACTGGTTTTCCTAGAGCTACACAACGAAACCCACCCAATCATATACGCCGGCGCTCCAAAAATAATCCAGGGCCCAGTCACGAGTACAAACAAAACATACGAAAAATTTTGAAATACTTTGCACAAAAGTCCTTCAACGTCTTCCGTATTTCCATCACAGTGTGCATGGCAGCTTGAGCAAGTCACCCAGGGTCACCCGCGCTGGCACCAATCACCAGACCGTTGCAAGGAGGAAGAGCCCGAAGCGTTTAAACAACAGAACCCAGGGTCTCAGGCGCAAAAAGCCATCCATCGCCTCCCTCCGCCTGCACTCCCAGGCTGTCGTCCCGTTCTATAAAACGATCCGAGTGGGCGGAGTGGGAACCCTAGCCGAGCACCGCAGGGACAGGCGTCTTCGCATCGCCTCTCTCCGCGACTCAAAGCTTCCCCCATTTCCCACCGCCGCCGCTGCCGCCGCTCCACCCGCCCGACGGCACCATGAGGGAGTGCATCTCGATCCACATCGGCCAGGCCGGTATCCAGGTCGGAAACGCGTGCTGGGAGCTCTACTGCCTCGAGCATGGCATCAAGGTACCAATCCGTCCGTTTCCTCTTCCTTTCTCCCTCTGTTGCGGTAGATCTATGTGTTCGTCGGGTGGGTTGATCTATGCTGGGTTTGATGGATCTGGAGTGGTGGGAAGGATTGGCATTTGGAATAGGTAGATCCTTTCGGATCTGGCTGTCTGTGATGGTGGCTGCTCAGATCGGCATTTTCTAGGCCCTGTCCGTATATCTGTTAGAATTGGTGGCTGATCGCGGCTACGATTGTTGTAGGTCTGACTCTGTAAATGGAGAATTTGAATTGGAGTTGGTTGAAAAAATTGTCACCATTTCCCCTGATGGCCTGATCTGACACTCTCTGTAGTCCTACCACCGAAATTGTTATTGATTTTGATTGATTTCGCCTAGAATTGTTGTAGATCTGAATAATCTAGCACTCTGTTTTAAGAAAGTTCAGTTTCCTTTGGTTATGTATTGACAGTTCAGTATAGCAAATTGAATATGCCTTCGATCTATTCGTAATATTTGGTTTATATGTAGTGGCTTGATGTGCATGGCACGGGCAGTGTGCTGTTTTTGTTAAAATTGGATGTATCGTGTTACGACCCGCTGATACTCTGACCGATTTCTGGGCTTCACTAATTTAGATCTGTTATAGAATTATTATATCCCATGGACGTGATGAACTAACAATCATTCAGGCATGTACATAGATTTATTGAAAGCTGTACATATGTCAGATGATAACTTGCTCGAATTGACAGTCATCTTCTGTGGCTGTGGTATTGGCTTGTTTGTTATGGTTTGCTAATGTATTCACTGTTCTGTATCATTGTTTCTGCTATCTACTGTTTCCATTTGTGATTTGCATAACTGATACTCTGTATTCTCTATTCAGCCTGATGGCCAGATGCCTGGTGACAAGACCGTTGGAGGAGGTGATGATGCTTTCAACACCTTCTTCAGTGAGACTGGTGCTGGGAAGCATGTCCCCCGTGCTGTGTTTGTTGACCTTGAGCCCACTGTGATCGATGAGGTGAGGACTGGCACCTACCGCCAGCTCTTCCACCCTGAGCAGCTCATCAGTGGCAAGGAGGATGCTGCCAACAACTTTGCCCGTGGTCACTACACCAGTAAGTAATAAGTTCAAATCTTCTGTGAGCATGTTTCCATCTATTTGTTTTGTAATAATCATCTGACTTTGACTTTGGCAATTGCTTGTCTTGCAGTTGGCAAGGAGATTGTTGACCTGTGCCTTGACCGCATCAGGAAGCTTGCCGACAACTGCACTGGTCTCCAGGGCTTCCTTGTCTTCAATGCTGTTGGTGGAGGAACTGGCTCTGGCCTTGGTTCCCTCCTCCTTGAGCGCCTCTCTGTTGACTACGGCAAGAAGTCCAAGCTTGGTTTCACTGTGTACCCATCACCCCAGGTGTCCACCTCTGTTGTTGAGCCCTACAACAGTGTCCTGTCCACCCACTCCCTCCTAGAGCACACTGATGTTGCTGTCCTGCTCGACAATGAGGCTATCTACGACATCTGCCGCCGCTCCCTTGACATCGAGCGCCCAACCTACACCAACCTCAACAGGCTTGTGTCCCAGGTACTGTCTCAAGTCTAATTGAGCTTCGTTCTGAGTTGTATTTGGTTTTGAAATTGGAGATTGTGTCTGATTTGTGCTGTTATGCTGTTTGTGCAGGTTATCTCATCTCTGACTGCCTCCCTGAGGTTTGATGGTGCTCTGAACGTGGACGTGAACGAGTTCCAGACCAACCTGGTGCCCTACCCGAGGATCCACTTCATGCTTTCATCCTACGCTCCAGTCATCTCCGCTGAGAAGGCCTACCACGAGCAGCTGTCCGTGGCTGAGATCACCAACAGCGCCTTTGAGCCATCCTCCATGATGGCCAAGTGCGACCCCCGCCATGGCAAGTACATGGCCTGCTGCCTCATGTACCGTGGAGATGTGGTGCCCAAGGACGTGAACGCTGCTGTCGCCACCATCAAGACCAAGCGTACCATCCAGTTTGTGGACTGGTGCCCCACCGGGTTCAAGTGCGGCATCAACTACCAGCCCCCCAGCGTGGTTCCTGGTGGTGATCTGGCCAAGGTGCAGCGCGCCGTGTGCATGATCTCCAACTCCACCAGCGTGGTGGAGGTGTTCTCCCGCATTGACCACAAGTTTGACCTCATGTACGCCAAGCGCGCCTTCGTGCACTGGTACGTTGGTGAGGGCATGGAGGAGGGTGAGTTCTCGGAGGCCCGTGAGGACCTGGCTGCGCTCGAGAAGGACTACGAGGAGGTTGGTGCTGAGTTCGACGAGGGTGAGGAAGGCGACGAGGGTGATGAGTACTAGACGCTTCATGCAGTGTCAGGGCCTTTGTGCCGCTGGTTATCCCGTGATCTGCCTTGAGTGGCTCATACTATCGTGTCATGTGTCTGTCGGTTTGAACTATCTGTCGTCTGTGCGGTTTACAACACCTGATGTTGTAAGACTTATGGTTTAATTCCCTGCTTTGCTGCTGGGCTATTAAGAACGTCTTTATGATGCCTACATTGTTGCCTCTTTGTCTTTGCCTTCCGAAGGCTTGGTATTATCTGTAGCTAGAGATGCATGCTGTAAGTTTTTACGGCTGTGGCTGACTATAGATGCTAGTGTTGTTGCCGCCATGCGCTAAGGTTGCAACCCGACCATATATAACCATAACAGTACGAGCAGAGCGATTATCACCAAGCCAGAGATTATTGGTGTTTCGATATCGACAGAGCAGCAGACTAGCAGAGGTACCCAGACCAGAGGCCACAACACAGAGCCATCCTCGCTACAAGAAAATAGTACACGGGGCAGTCCTGATGGCTGATATGCGCGTAAAGCACGTTCACAGCTCCAACGCCGCGAACAACAGGAGAAGGTGATACGCCCGGCCGCTCAGTGCCCCGGCCGCATCCCCGTTGCTCCGGCGGCCACCGCCACTGGCGGGCCTGGCCCTCGTCACCGCCACGCCGCCCGACCGGTACGCCACGCCGGCGCTCCACCCCGCGGGTATGGCGTTGCTGGCGACGAGCACCCTGCCGGAGCCGAACGTGAGGCGGATGTCGAAGGGGCCCTGGAGGGCGGAGCCGGAATTGAGCTTCCACACGGCGCCCCACGACTGCTGCATCGGCGCCCACTGCCCCGCGCCGCTCTGCGTGATGTCCACGGCGGAGAGGTCGCTGTCGCTGTCCTCGTACTCGACCAGCACCGCCAGGTAGTTCGGGTTCGACCCGGGCTCCACGGAGAAGGTCACGTCCACTCCAGGCCACTCGCACTGCACGCTGCACGGTACACAGACATCAGGCATGGCGTTCAGGCAGCTGAAGTGAAAATTACAGAGCGTTCGTTTGATCGGCTTCGTGTGCCGTACCGGGTGTACTGGATTTGGATGGCGCCGGCGCCGCGCAGCTGGCTGTCCTGGCCGGGCTTCGCCATGGCGCCAAACGCCGTCCCACTCATGTCAAAGTGGACCTGGTCGTCCGGACACGGGCAGTCGGGGCACTCGTCGGTGATGACCACGGTCACCGGGTTACCAGAGCAGGCGTCATTGCCGGTGCATAAGACCTGATGAACAATAATCTTCGAAATGTCAAACTGCAGTCTGCAGACTTGCTGGAGCATGATACCACACAACCGCAGATGAGATGAGGTATACAGACCTGATAGCAAGAGCCACAGCCCTTGCCGGCGTCGTAGATGGAGGAGCAGCCGGCAGCGATCATGGACGAGAAGGGTGGCTGGTCGACACCATTCTGGTACCCACACGCCCCACCTGACAACATGTGGTTGAAAATTTCTGCTCAGGTTACTTTTGCAAGCACACCGGTTTGGTACAGCCAATCTATGGTTGGTTTATGAATCGGTGACTATAATGCAATCTCTTACTATCACTTCCTGCGCCATCAGCTTGACCATACCACGTAGCGATGCCGTTCGACCAACCAGAGAGCTCACGGCGGAACTCAATTGATGCAATAGGGTGGAGGAGGAACGCGAAAGCTGTCATAACAGTGAAGGACAATAGCTGGAGCTTGGAAGCCATACACTGCACCCTGTGACAAGTAGCTATGGTTGATAAGGAAAGAAATTGCGAACTTGCACGGAGATGGAGAGAAGGAGAAGATTAGAGAAGTATTAATTTCAATGTGCGATGGACAGTTTCCATTAGAACGTAGCGATGTATAGAACAGGCAGGAGGCAGGGGCTCTACAGGATTCAGCAGTGCAAACTATTTTTCTAAAATACAAGGCACGATTCACTCATTACCAAACAACAGGTCAATAAACAAACAACTGGGGGTAAATTTGGGAGAGTTTTGGGTTGCTAATGAAGCATGTTCAAACAAATTGCAAGAGAAGGCATCCAGTACTCATCAAATCAAAATGCTTGCATGAGGTCCTGAATTGTTACTTAATACATTATTTCCTTCTTCAAACCAAGGAAGCTCATACAGTAGGTAATCCTACTAAAGGAATTAAATTTATCTCTAACACTGTCAAAGATGTTATGATGGAATTATGGAGTGGAATTCCCAAGATAATGCTCCTTTCTCTCTTGTTATTATGCTATACACTTTACTATTATTTTGCCTCTATTAGGTAGTGACTGATACTTCAAAATATCATGATAAAACCAAAGTCCAGGTGGTTGCAATAGGTGTAATGCAAAGTCATAGCTATGAAACGGGACTCCAGCAGAGTGGTATAGGACTTGGTAAACATAATTTTTCTGATAAATACTGATTATGGATGTAACAAAAACCTTTGTTAGGCCATTGGTTTCTATCTCATACTTTGTGGGGCTGGCATATGTTAATTTCGATCTATTTTTTCCTTACCTGAACTTCCATAAAAAATATACGATAAGATGGCAATCAAAGTTTAATCAAACAGTTTGTGTGCGTGCGTTTGTATCACACTCTGTTATGGTTTTCTTAAGAGCAGAGGTTTCTCATTAAAAAAAACACAATCTGAGAGTACTTTCATCTTTATTCTCACAAATGAGGTTCTGTATTTAGGTCATGGTCATCATTTATCAAAGATTAGCTACTCCTGATCAATCGACTTCTTAACAAATTTAACCTTTGCACGAATTTAGTAACATTTCTCATAATAGACTTGGCTAAATCTCCAACAAAACAGGCTTGGCTACCAGAATAACCAGATTTGCATAATAAGTCAAACTACTATGCTGATAAGTGATAATATGCATTAGTACCTTTGATCACCTTACGATTTTAAATATACTTACGTGAACTTCAGCAAATCATAATGGAAAAGGAAACCAGGACATCCAAATCACTCACACAATTAATTAACTTACTTCCTTGAAAGCTATGTATTAGAAGAAAATTTTATTTCATTATTGTGGGGCATCATTTTGCATCTCCATTCAATTCTTCATCACACAGCCAGCTACAGAAATATTCCAATGCTACCTTGTGTGCTTTCAACGAATAACTACAACGCAGAGACACCCCAAACGAAAATTAGAAGAAAACAACATGCCACATTGACAAATGTCTTCCTGTATTGCTAGTAATTAGTAAAGACAGGATGTTAGTTTATCACCATGCCATAGACTCCATAGACAGTTCACAGATTATCAGCTTGACTACGTGTGGCATGTGTTTTTAGGTCCTGATACAGTTACACAAATCATTGATTACGGAAACTTCGTAGTTTCAGTCGGGCTTCTAAGTTCTATAACTCGACGACAATTTCGGACATTAACTGAGATAAGAACACACCATTCATTCAGCATCTATCCCCTTTACCTTGAACACAACCAACCCAAACCATTTTAACCCTTTTCAGAATTTCAGCCATGTCTTTGCAATGGCTAGTCTCGTTAGAAAGCCAACTTTGTGGTGTCTTTGGATCTGTAACTGTAAGCGCCACCTACAAGCTTGCACGCTGCCGAATTGCAAATCATCGAATAAATCTAGTACTCTTTTGGTCTAAAACTACAAGTCTACAACACGACTAATGAAACGGAAACTGGAGTCATCGAATTCAAATCCAGCTGGACCATTTGTACTACTCCATCTGTAATGGAGCCAGAGGCGACGCGGAGAATCCCCCCGGCCAAAAGCAGTGGGAATTTAAGTAGTAACAGTCAAAAGCAGTGTAGTCTGTAGAGCACGCACCGGCAATGCCTGCACGCGGCCACGCTCACGCCACCACCAGTTCGAGCCACAGCCGAACTCGCAGGCCCCCACGGCCCACCGCAGCAACACGCCCGCCTCTCGCCGCCGCAGAGCGCTCAATGCCGGCAGAATGGCAGCACGGACGAATCCTGCAGACGGCGAGCCTCGAGCCGCACCAAGCGCACCTGCCTGCAAGCGGCGGACCCCGAGCCTGCGCGTTCCACGGTTCCAGCCACCCGGGTCGGGGACGCGCCGCGCACGGCGGCGAGTGCTTTGAGTCGAAGGTGAGCTCCGTGGAATGCAGGTGTGGGTGGCGGCCGGAGGAGCGGAGGGGCGATGACGCCGATGAGGAGGCGGGCCGGGAGTGGGAACCGGGTTTATGCTTGCCGCGCTGCCGCGGTTGGAGAAAATCCCAGACGATGACTTGGAACTTGGAAACCGAGTGACCTACTGTACCTCGGATGGTCGGTGATGGTGCCATCCGTCGCAGTCGGTCAGTTCCACCACGTCATCACCGGAATTCAGTGCTGAGGGAGACAACTGAAAGAGCGGATGGATTATGCCTTGCTTATGTGTCTCTAAGCTTAAACGACAGGTAAGCTAGGAGAGAAAAGGATGGCAAGTCGGCAACACCATTCTTACTCTCACCTGGCAAGCAAGCCAAATGACCAATCATGACTCGCTTCTATTTTCAAAACTGTGACAACGATTTGGTCGGTTCTTCCTTCTGTTTTCACTTTATAGGGTGAGGAGTACATTTTTTACATTTCAAGTTTTCAACCCAAGCGCTTGCTTACATGCTCTGGATCTGCAACGATTGTCAGAAAGATATATAGCAATATATTAGTAGAGTTTACCAAACCGATGGCGGAATATTTCTAATTTTTTAATATTTTCGAGGAAAAAAAAATCTGATTCAAACGGATGTCTAAATGTTTCTGATTTTTTGACATTTCTGATACACAATCTGATTCATCTCATGAAAATTAATACAGAGGACTTTTCAATCCAAAATAAACTAGCCAGCTACAAAGATTTGAGAGCAGAGAGAGGTATGCACAGATTCAAGAACATAGGTAATAGTAGCTTGTAGCCTAGTAGGAAGATACTCCTTTCAGCTTAAAATTCCAGATCAGAAAAAAAGGAATTGTGCACTGGTTCCATGACTACTACTAACATCCAGTCAGAACATCAACCGCACACAAAAAAAAAATACCCTGATCAGTTGCTTGCTGCTAACTCAACCACAACCAAAAAATGTCCACAACACTAACCCTCTCAGCCTCTCTGGCCTCAGCTAAAAGAAAAACAACAAAATGCACAAAAAGATACATCCAGGTAGTCCTAAACTCCTAATTAGCATCCCAAACTAGCAAAGCTTCATTTGTATCAGAATTCACAACGCCAATACAGCAAGTATCAGGAGAAGGTGATAAACCAAGCCGCTGAATGTTCGGGCAGCACCGTGGCCCCGGCAGCCACCGCTCCTGGGCCTGGCCCTCGTCACCGCCATGCCGCCTGCCCGGTACGCCACACCCGCGTTCCACCCAGCAGGTATGGCATTGCTGGCTATGAGCACCCGGCCTGAGCTGAACGTCAGGCGGATGTTGAACGGGCCCTGAAGGGCAGAGCCAGAATCGAGCCTCCACACCGCGCCCCAAGACTGCTGCATCGGCACCCACTGCCCCGTTGAGCTCGGCATGATGTCAACGGCTGAAAGATCACTTTCGCTGTCCTCATATTCGATGAGCACAGCTAGATAGTTCGGGTTCGAGCCGGAGTCGACAGAGAATGTTACATCCACTCCAGGCCATTCGCACTGCACACTGTATATCCATATATGCATGTGTCGCGACAAAGGTCAGTTGCTTGCAAGCAGCCATGTTGGTACTGGTATGTCCATGAATGAGGCGTACCGAGTGTATTGGATTTGGAGTAGGCCAGCAGCTCGGAGCTGATCGGCCATTCCAGGCTTCGCCATGGCACCAAATGCAGTCCCACTCATGTCAAAGTGGGCCCCCTCGTTTAGGCACATGCCATCACTTGATTGGCTTAGGCATGGGCCACCACCAGGGCCCTGGTCAGTGATGACAACAGTCACCGGGTAGCCAGAGCAAGCTTGATTGCCAGAGCATACCACCTGATGGATCAGCATTTCCAAATGTTACACACATGTATATAATGGCACACATGAATGCATATAATGGTCTCAATCACAAAGGGTACATGCACCTGGTAGCAAGAGCCACATCCCTTGCCAGCATCAAAGATGAAGGGGCTGCCCGCAGCAATCAAGGATGAGAATGGTGGTTGGTCAACCGCGTACTGGTACCCACATGCACCACCTAGAAAGGGTGTAATGGAGACATGTATGCATTGGAAATTAATTATTCAAGCGACATAACAGTTTGAGCTGAGCGATCATATGGTTGCTGTTGAGAAGATGGATATTCTTTTATGAAGATGTTATATGACTATTACCTTCACTTCCAGCACCATTAGCATCACCGTACCACGTAGCAATGCCAGTGGTCCAGCTGGAGAGCTCACGGCGGAACTCAGTGGATGAACAAGGGTGAAGGAGCAACGCAAAAGCTGTAATGGCAATGAAGGAGGACGAGAGCTGAATCTTGGATGCCATACTCTGCACTGTGAAAACAACCTTCGACCGATAAGGCCTAAATGTAATTAGTTAGATGGTTAAGGAACAAGGACAGAAGAACAGGGTTGGTTAAGCATGCCTTGCTGTATTTTTGCAGTGCATTTTTGCGTTTTCACTATAAAGCGACATTCATGATTCATCATTATAAAAATAGTAAACCTATAATCAAAGGCTAAATGAGAGAAGTTTTGGGAGAGCCAGAAACGCATGGAGTAGCTAATGAGACATCTGAGCATTGAAACAAAGTTGATGAAACCTTCAAAAATAACATGAAAGGATAACTCCAAAGACCAAAGGTATGCAGCCCTGAGCCCCTGAATTGTTGTTCAGAACTTACAACCAGAGCAAATCCTATGTTACAAATTTTCATTATTGTGGAACTATGAATACATTGTGCAAATGATCATATTAAAAAAGCACCTAACAACAACCAAAATAATATGAAAGGATTATGAATAGGAAGTTCTTAGGAGTTCTGGACCCACCTAAACTTTTTAACATTTCTGTCATATCTTGTGTACTCACCTGACAAGTGGGAAATAAGTGGCTGATGTTAATTGAGTTATGACTGTTTCAGTAAGAAATTGGCATCTAAATTCTGGAGTGATGATTAGGGTTGATAAACACCAGAAGGGAAATTTAATTATTAATACAGTGAACCTCTAAGATCATTACTTCTACCTTCAGAAGAGAATTCACATGTCCTCAGCAGAATTAGCCAGATTCAGATAAAGTTCATGAACTAAAGTTAGTGTTTTTCTTTATTTTAATGTGTTGTTCTACTCCATGTGTCCTTGTATTTTTATACTTTCATCAACTAAAGCTGGTAACTATGTGCAAACTCCAAGTTTTATTCTAATGTGTTATTCTATTCCCTTATCTGAACTTTCACAAGAGCTGAATCTTGGTTGCCATACTCTTCAATGTGACAACAAGCTTCAACTGATAAGGCCTAAATTACTGTGAATTTGCAAGGGTCGAGAGGGGAAGAACGAGTACAGCAGCGCAAGGTTAAAAAAAAACGTAATTAATCGTACGGTTAATCACAGCTAAACGTGAAACGGAGCCATAGCGCATCGTTTAGGGAATTAAACGCTGGCGTACTGACCAATCAGGAAACAAGTGAACAGATGATGTTAGAGCTCGCAAGATGGCTTCCAGGGGGTGTGATTACATCTATTGCTTGCCTCATGTTGTCCATGCCGCTCGATTTAACCCCATCTCTGCTCGATTGCCCACTCAGCTCAAATCCACCAGACTTTAACCGTACTAGGATTTGCATCTGCGGAAGTGCTAAATACCACCTAAGCATCTGGCCATCCGTTATAAGTTGCACAATTACACTAGACCTAATCAAGCATGAGTTCGAGTTACCAAAAAATCCAACCAAGCCTAAGTGGAGTTATTTCATCGATTCTTCTGAAAGCAAGAACCAATTCAGATCTTTATTTTGAATGCATCTTGAATCATTCTTTTCGAATGATTTGAAACACAGTTACATACAGGATATGACATTGGTGATAGGTGAGAAGTTGCGTTAAGTTCTTACGGTCTTACTTGTTGGGCAATGGACGCCGCCGCGGTGAGTGAACCCACCCTCCCCTGAACACAAAAAGCAGAGCTTAGTGTCATGTGACTCTGAAGTCTGAACCAAGATAGAAATCAAGGTGGAGGACTGAGGAACGCACCGTGCCAGGTCTGGCCGTTCCACTTCCACGGCAGCAACAGGCAAGCTACTCGGCGCAATGGAAACGCGAAACCACGCTAATGCCAGCAACGCTTCAGCACACCGGCCGTGCCTCAGGCAGATCCGAGTCCGGCGCCCCCCACCGGCGCTGTGGCCGCGAAAGCCGCGCCATAAAACGTCGAGGCCGCCTCCATTAGGGGGCTAGGGCTGTGGGGCTTGCAGTCTTGCAACTAGGTGCGGAGACTGGAGATGCGGCGGCTTCGGTGGAGCGTGGGTGGCGGCGGCGTAGGAATGGAGGCAGCGGCAGCGGCGAAGGCAAATAGACAAGGGGCAGTGCGGGCTGCGGCGCCGGGCATTGGGGCAGAGGAGAGGGGTTTATGTTTTCTTTTTAGAAAGAGAAATGTGATTATGTGAACAAGACCGAGAAGACGACGAGAGACAAGGAAGAACACGAGAACGATGGCAGGTGCGGACCAGCATCTCAGTGATCACCTCATAAATCGCCTAGAGAGAAGTTGACTGGTTCTGGTACTCGGTAATCTTGGATAATCAATGGCGCAGCATATTTGTGTTTGGCAGCCTAGAGATTTTACAAATCCAAATTCTGCTACTAAAATATTTTAACTTTTAGATCCACAGATTTTTACATTAGATAGAGTGCCATCATCCATTGTTTCCCACGATCGAGGATGAAGAGGATTGTAAGATTTTTGAATTGGTTAAAGTGACACACTAGATTTTCATTATCCATCTCAAACCAAACAGAGCACAGAAAACATGCGAATCATGTTTCATCGATTGTGCGAAGTCATGAGCGAAGATGGGTGTCTTTTACAATCCATCTAGCTAAAATTTAGACAGTCTGGCTATCTCCAACGAACATCTCTATTCACGCTTCTCAAATTCCACTCCATTTTATACGTCATATCATCTATAGCGCATAAGAGTACCAAACAGTGTCGAAACAGTGACAAATTTCTCATTTTGCCCACTAGCCCCCTAATGGACGCTGCCTAATGGAGTGCTCAATAGATGATGGGTTGTCCGCGATCCCATCTTGCATCTCTATATGGTGGTGCCCCGTATCCGTCTTGCCTTGACCAACTCCAACTATTTGCCTATCCACCCTTGTCTATCATTATTTCAATCACCTTTCACTTTATCTGCAGTAGCACTGCAATGTCATTTTTTATTGTAGGTACTACGATATCGTTTTGTACTTCAAACAGGCTATATAAGCAAACCGTTGGAAATAGTTATCATACATGTTTTGTTATTTCCTTAGAATAATGGTGGGACTGCTCCCTTCCCCCTTCAAGGCTGGTCATCTGACGTTAGATGTCACAAAAATTGGTAATAAGACGTATTTTAGGTTGAGTCATAGATATTTTTTTTATTTCAAACTAATCAAAATTATTTCTAGATTCCACCAAAAGAAATCCAATCCAATTAGTTAAGGTACGCTTAGTTCGCAACAACTTATTGTTTCCATTTGGGATTTGTTCACACACATACTTGGCCACATTGCTGCTATGTATAGTCATGTTAAAGCTGGTTTCATATGTGCTAATAGTTGCAAAAAAATTGGTATGTAAAATTTACGAAATTATTTAGTACGTTATTTTAGTTTATTTGGCCACTATTTTTAAAAAATAAGTTCAGACACCTTTTGATTCAGAACGGAGGGAGTATCCTGTCAGACTGTCATCCTGTGGCAACGAGGAGGCGCGCGCGGGAAATGGCCGACGTCCAATGGTCAGGTCACATGCCAAGAAAAACGTGCGCCGCATTCCGTTAGCCGTTTTGCACACACAATCACGCACGAGCGACCGGAGCTGCATCACAAATTCACAACAGGAACACCAGAGACAGCACAAAAAGGTGACACACCGACCTGGCCAAACGGCCAACGGCCACGTAATAACCCCGTCGCCAACCGCCTGATGCCGCCGCCGCAGCTTCGTATCTCTCCGGCGACCCGTCGCCGTCTCGCCTGGCCCCGCACGGCGGCGCCCCAAGGTAGCCGGTCCCCTGCAGCCCCCTGCCGACGCACAGCTGGTCGTTCCCGCGGACGTCGAGGCGCCTCCCTAGCCGCGCCACGAACTCCCCGGGCAGCGCGATCTCCCCGGCCAGCCGGTTCTGGCTCAGGTTGAGCTGCCCCAGGTGCGGCAGCGCGGCGAGGCTCGCCGGGATGGGCCCGTCGAGGCGGTTGCGGTCCAGCGACAGCGCCGTGAGGCTGGCCAGCGCGGCGAACGCGGCCCGCGGGATGGGGCCCGTGAGGCCGCAGCCGGACAGGCCCAGCACCTGCAGCCGCCGCAGCGACCCCACCACCGCCGGCACCGCCGTGCCCAGCGGGTTGTCCTGCAGCAGCAGGTACTGCAGCTTGCCCAGGCCGGCGAGCGAGGCCGGCAGCGCGCCCGCGAGCCCGTTGTGGCTCAGGTCCAGGAACACCAGCGCGTGGAGCGACCCGACCTCCGGCGGCACGCCGCCGGCCAGGCGGTTGTAGCTCAGGTCCGCCTTCTGCAGCGCCTGCAGCTTCCCCAGCGTCGCCGGCACGCCGCCGCCGATGCTGTTCCAGCTCAGGTCCAGGATCGTCAGGCTCGCCATCCCACCGATCTCCTCGGGTATCTGCGATCGATGCAAATACTATCAAACATGCAATGCAATATAATGGAAGGGGAGATCAAATCCATTAACGTGTGTACGCGAGTTTACATGACACGTCGGAAATGCATGCATGCCCAGCATGTATGTATTGTGTACGTACCTCGCCGGTGATGTTGTTGTAGCTGAGGTCGAGCTGCTGCAGCGCGGCGAGGGCGCCGAGCTCCCTGGGGATGCCGCCGCGGAAACCGTTCTGCGACAGGCTGAGCACGCGCAGGCTCCGCAGCCCGCCGAGCGTGGCCGGCAGCGGCCCCGTGAGCCCAGGGTTGGACTTGAGCACGACCTGCTCGAGCGAGTCGGCGCCCGCGAACATCGCCGGCGGGAGCTCCACGCCGGCGCCGGCGCCGCCGTCGAAGCAGCCGAAGAGGGAGAGCGTGCGGAGGTGCGGGAGGCCGCGCAGCGAGGCGGCGCCGAGGCGCGCGCCGGGCCGGCAGGGCGGGACGGCGACGTCGGGGCCGAAGTGGAGGCGCGTGGCGCGGAGCACGCGCGCGTCGTCGGGCGCGGGCTCGCACTGCAGCCCCGGCCACGGCGTGTCGGCGCAGGGCCGCGGGTGGAGCCGCGCCCACGCCGGGTCCCCCAGCAGGTCCGCCATCACCCGGAACACGGCCGCCAGCTCCGCCCTCGGCAGCGCCGGCGCGTCCCCGCCGCCGAGCTGCGCTGTGGCCGACCCCGCCGCCTGGAGCAGGAGCACGAGGCAGCAGCAGAGCGAGGAGCGAGACATTGGCGGCGTGTGTATTCCGAGTGGGGCATAGTGGAATGGGGTTGGGAGATAGGCCATCTGGCCTAGCTTTATGGGGTATGAGTATGATACGACACGATACGAGGACGAGGGTGGATGGAAATGTATTTGCAAAATTTCGCGTGACGGGAACACTGGCTGACAGACACACGATGCCATCAGGTCCCAAGGACAGCGGGGAGTGCGTGTCAGCATGCCTCCCTGCTGCGCAGGGCGACGAGAGATGTGTGGACGGACTCGGATGGACACGCACGACGCGACGCCATGCCGTTGCACGCACGAACAGCATGGTGCGTGGCCCGGGGCCCCCGCGCCGCGCACACTGTGGCTCTGCCGCGCGATGCGTGCGCACCGTGGACGTGCCTCCTTCGTACTTTGGCGCAGTAGAGTAGGATCGGTATAGTACAGTTGTAAACACTAGTACGATGGCAGTAGAGCGAGAAGCGAGACATTGGCGTGTACTCCGAACCTGTGCGGTGGCGAACCAAGGGGGCGTAGTGTACCGACGGGACTGCTTGCTGTGGTACCGACGAAGCTGTGCCGTTCGCCATTCGCCGCGGGGCCTGGTCTGCATACTGTGTACCCGTGCGACGCAGAGAGCCGCAGTGGCAGCAGCAGCGCCACTGGTCGTCCTGATGGAGGGAGGCAGGTGTGACCGGTGCATGTAGGTGCAGCAGCAGCAGCAAAACCTGCTGGGCCCTGGGCTGGCGCGCGCGCACAGTGCGGGGACTTGAGAGTTGATGAGAGACGAGAGAGGGAGAGCCGAGGGGCCGGCCGACCGAGACGACTGTGGCGCACGCTCCAGAGCACAGAGCAGAGCAGCCGGCCAGCCTGGCCGAGAGGCCCAACCAAGCTCGCGCCGTCCGTCCGGTCAAAGATGTGTGCGTGAAAAGGCGTGGGGAGCGGAGGAGGAGGACAGCACAAGGTCAGGCCGGCCAGGCGAGGCCACAGGTGCAACAGCGCGGTGGTTGGCTCGCATCGCATGGCATCGCAGCAGCGCGGGGCTGTGTGCGGCCACCGGGTACGGGACTGCGGTGCTGTGGCAGGGCACTTGTTTCGAAAGCCCTGAGCCTACGAGATCATGGTCACAGAGGGTTGAATATGGAAAATACTGTTTGCATACTGTATACTAGAGTAAAAAAACAATAATTACATACTGTATACGGTACGAATACATTGCCGGTGACCATGGTGTGACCGCGCGCCCCAGGCCCAAACGCCCAGTCCCAGCCCCAATGTCCCATGTGTGTGGTTGCGTTGCGCCGCCGAGGCTCGCTCCGATCCGAGGGCGGGGCGCCGCCGGAGACGCCTCGCTCCGATCCGCGGGCGGGCGCCTCTGCCTCTGCCTGTGCGTGTGGCGTGGGGCTGTTTGCACTCGCAGACTCGCACTCGCAGTGTCAGTGTCGCTGACTCGCGGAGCTCGATTGTGCCCTCGCATTTGCTGGGCTGTCGCACAGATCGGGCTTTGTTTCCTTTTGAGGCTTTGACGGGATGGGAGCAGGGAGGCCCACGGAGGGGCTTCGAGTATAGGCGGCCCAAAAGAAAAATAGAAGATTGGCCATATAGGCCTGGTAGCCTCGGGCTTTGCCTGGCCAAGATTTGGAAACTTACCAAGCGCCAGCGAGAAATAGCGCCCTTCCCCTTTTTTTTCTTGACAAGTTTTTTTTTTCTAGAATTACACCTTATAGATACAAATGTTCACAAAATCTGTATGAGCACCGCTCTACCCCCTATGAAACAAAGTCTATTACATGTGCTCTTTGTCAATGTAAATGTCGCTTACCATTGAAAGAAAAGCGCCGCTAAATCATGATGGCTAATCTTTATTCACAGATATTAAAGGCTTAGTACATGGCAGCAATTTGCTAGACCATAAAAAAGTTATTACTCGGGTCAACACCATAGCATACAGAACAAAGCGATTGACGGGTCCCCGTGACGGCAGGATCACATATGCTGACGTGATCCTGATCCTATCATGATACAACCTGCAACCTGTATAGTCGATGATGATGAGCCACTAGCCCACAGCGCACGTGGCAAATGGTGCCTGCAAGGGAAGGGATAGATGGGACAAATCTCAACTTTGCGACCAAAAACTGCCTCTTCTCGCAAAGACAAATTACACTTGCTTATCAGGAATCATACGGTGGGTGCTAGCTTTGTCGCACGACTGCCGTTCCATCTCGATCTCTGTTTCTCATGGAAGATAAAGATTGATTAATTAAAGGAAGATATGGCCGGATGGGCGCATGTTTGCTTTCGTTTGAGCCTTAATGCTACAAGCTTGACATCATTGCTTAAAGAACACAAGGCATGAGAACCATATATAGTTGTATGCATAATACAAGTACAAAATACTAGGTCCTAAAGCCATTGATATTGTGGCATTAAATCCTTGAATCACCTCCAAACTACCAAATCTGATACAAGCTCATTGGGTTTCGATTAAATACTTTGCTCCTAAAGTTTTAGGAAATTTCCCATTGGAAAATAGCGAGATTCTATCATGGTAGTATGCAATCCCACGTGGATTGGACGGACACGAAGTTGTCTTCTCACCGAAGACATAATGATTTCATGTTATTGTGAATTCAAGTTCCTCAAACTAGTGCATCAACCCGTGCAAATATAGATTTAATCCTTAGTAATATTATAAATAGTTATTTTAATCCATCTCACGTAATGACGTTGTGGATGATTTACTTGCAAATTTAGAAATTATTTTAATTTTTCTTTCGTGATAGTATATTGTGTAATTTATATGCAGATTTAGGGCTGATTTTAATTCATCTTTTATAGTGGCATGATGAGTAATATTTATGCAAATTTAGAGGGTTATTTAATTCATATTAGTGGCATGGTGGGTAATTTTATATAAAATTAGGGGGACATTTTATTTATCTGGCATAATGGCATGGTGGGTGATTTTTATATAAATTTATGAGGTTATTTTATTTCATCTTTTATAATGGCATGGTAGGTGATTTTTATATAAATTTATAGAGTTATTTTATTTTATGGGTAAATTTTTAGAAAATATAATAGATCTAATAGGTACTATTTTTAGAGCTACATGATGGACGGGGATGGTCGGGTGTTTTTTATTTTTGTGAGAATTTCTAAGATTTATCTTTTTTTCTAACGCGCGTCTGGTGTGTATTGATGCGGAGGCTTCAAAAGAAATATCTAATTAGTAATATTAAGAGTAAGATATTGTGTATTGTTTTCTGAATTACTTAGAGAAACGACAAACACAGTATGCTCATTATGTCAAGATAAGGACAAACTACTCATTTTCCTTGGGATGACCTAATGATTTCGTCTAAAAAAAAGGACAAACAGGTATGGATGCTGGGATCTGAAGCTCTATCATAGACACGTACAAAAGTCTACCATGTCAGTTAACAGTGACCTGAAGCAGAGCTGGCCTCTTGATGAGCCCCTGATTCACACATTATATTACAAAATATTTCCCATTTACTGGAGTTTATATGTATCGTTGAAGTACTGCTTGTGTTATGTAATGTTCCGATCCAAAATAACGTTAAGAAATATTAATATGAGCGCCGATTCAAAAAGGAAAAACTAATAGTACTACTACTCAAACCTTGAATGCGTTACATGGTTCCACAACAAGAAACCTAAGCAGCTCAGCCGTGCAAATAGCTGTCAATCAATCATCTCGACACAATCATTTCCTGGAGCATCGCTGGAGAGTTTAATCCTGGTGCTTTGATTTCGGTCACTCTCGTAGCATGATTCGGGCGGGGGTTAACACAGACTGCTCTCTCTGGCGTGCGCCAAGTGGTGCCCGCGAACACCATCAGTGTCGCCGAGTGATTGACCCGTGCAAGGCTAATAGAACGGCCGCAGCTGTTGCGGACAATTAGTAGTTATTTGTGAGAATGATGGTGTGAAGCTCGGTGTTCATTTCCCTGTAGTACGTTTTTTCTTTTCTTGAGACAGCAAGATGGATCCTCCGTTCAATTAGTACCAGTACAGCAGGGCCAGGTGTGTTTGGCCTGTAGCAGGGTTCCTGTATGATGGGCTGGATCAGGTAGCGACACACAATCAGTGTGGGTAATTAACCGTACCTGCTCAGATCGTCATTCGAAGTCAACGTGCATGCATGGTGTGCCAGCCAAAACCAAAAACACTTGAAATGACTGGATTCAGTCGATCGCATGGGAGTTCGATGCAGTTTGTGAGTAGGAAGTAGTATCATATCTTTCGCAGACACAGATCAGTCTAATCGACTTTGGCCAATGTTCTTCAGACATCAGTAGTTCTGTACACGTCGACAGCACACAACCACCACCAGCACCAGTGTCAATAGCTAGAACTCCAAAAATACCGCTGCCACGTACTGACGCGCGCATGTCACTTGTTGCCATTGTTGGCGCGGCGGCCATGGGATGACGACGCCCGCCCCGCCCGCAGACCAGATCCAGCAGCGTTTGTGGCAGGCCCCGCCGCCGGCGCATGCTCCATGGTACGCCGTGGCTTGCTTGCCGGCTGGCGGTTGTTGCCCTGGTCTTGAGGTCGCACGCGCGCCCTCCGATAGGTGTCCGATGATCGATCCGTTCCCTGTGCCTCAGGCTCTCAGGGCACAAACCAAACTGGCACACTGCTGCTGCGTGCGTGCGTCAACGTAATAAAGGAACTCTGCTGCTGCAGTGCTGCTACCACAAGGCACTGGCATTCTCCGCCTGCAGCTGCTGTGTTAGTCATCATCATCTATCATTAATACCCAAGACACGACGAGGCGACAAACCCACCACGTAACAAGCCAACAAATCACACCCTCACATTTCTTAAAACAAAACAAGACCACATCACCAACGCTACATGCCAGCTGCTAGCAGTGCGCCGCTCCAACAGTTCTACTACTACAAGAGGCAGAGCCCCCCCCCTATAAAAAGGCCGGGCACTCACCGGTAGGCTGCAGCCAAGGCGCCAAGCCAGCCAGATGCACACACACAGTCACACACGTTGACACGCAGCTCCCGAGCCAGCACAGTGCACACGTACAGACTACAGAGACAGAGGTCGCGCCGTCGCGGTAGCTGCTAGCCCCGTGCCCCCGTATCTCAATCCGGGAGCTAGCGACGTGCGACCAAACGAATCAAGTAGGACGAGACGAGAACGATGCTTTCCATGGCGGGCATGCTGCCGCGGCGGCAGCGGCGGGCCATCGCCAGGGCCTCCGTCTCGGCGCTGCTGGCCGCGCTGCCGCTGCTCTACGTGTCGCTGCGCCGCCCGCCGCCCGCCGCGCTCGCGGGCGACACCGCCTTCTGGTTCCTCACGTCCAACTGCGTCGTCGCCGCCATCGTCGCCACCGCCGACGACCCCGGCGCGCTCTTCTTCGGCTCGTCCTCCTCCAAGGACGATGGCGGCGGCGAGGGCGTCGGGCAGCCGGAGGCGCTGGCCGGCGGCGGTGCGGTACCGATGGTTGTTCCTTTGGCGGTCAGCGCGACTGGTGACGACGAGACAGACGTCGTCATGAGCGTGGAAGGTGGTGGTGGGCGCGTCCAAGAAGAGGAGGTGGTGAGCACGGTGGTGGACACCGGGTGCAACGACTCCGTGTCCGCAGAGGACCTGCTTCTGAACCATACGCGTATCCAGCACGGCGAAGATGACAAGGAGGTGGCGACGATCGGCGAGCCGAGCCGAGCCGCGGCGATCATGGTGAACGGCCAAGGCGGAGGAGAAGACGGAGAAGGCGAAACAGCTAGCCCCACCACACTGGCTTTCGATGAGACAGCGGCAATCCCCGCCGGCAAGCTTGGTACCATCAAGGACGTCGACGACGAGGCATTATTATCGGCAGAGCCAGAACCAGAACCGTGGGCGCCGAAGCTAGTGACGAGCAAGAGCGCCCCTGATGACGAGGAAGCAGGTGACGGTGACGAGGACTGGCCACCGGACGTCGCGCTGGCTCAGGACAATAATAAGGGCGGCGGGGTCGCTGCCGCGAGGGACGGGAGGCTCCGGCGGACGGCGACGGAGGGGAGCAAGCAGGCGGCGGCGGAGGACAGCAGCGAGTACTGGGAGCTGAGCGACGAGGAGCTCAACAGGAGGGTGGAGAATTTCATCGCGCGGTTCAACAGGGAGATGAGGCTACAGCTCGAGCAGGAGCTAGCTGCCACCGTAGAAATTTAGAGTCGTTGTTGCCCGCTGTACACATATACGTACTCCTATATCATGGTAGGAGTATATGCCCTAGTAGCTAGAGACTAGATCATGCATGGTTCGTTCTTCATGTACTACAGTACTACGTACACATGTTTATATATACACGTAACGTCAGTTAGCTTCCAGTTCTTAATGACTTTAATCAGCAGTTACTTCACTCAAATGAGCATCCGCGTGCTGTGAAACCTTTGGGATCCTGAATTCCTGATCCTATCCGACAAGGCACTGGACCACTGGTGTCACAATGGTAGACTGGTAGTTGCGCCCAAGGTCATCTGTCCTAGCTAGGACAAATGGTTACCCTCTAGGCTCTAGATCCATCCTGCACGGATGGTACAGTACTATATAGAGCACACAAATCACGGCTCGTAACCTGCAAGCCAGACAGCAGGACAGGGGGGCGCGCACACGAGTCATGACGCATCGATCATGCTTTGACTTTGTTCACAACACATGAATGATTGACACGATGCCTCTACGAGAGGGGACTGCCACGTACCCCAGCCACGCATCATGCACAAGATGGCTGCGCGCAGCCTAGAAATGCACTCTCCGACGGAGCTAGCGTACGTGTTTCCATTCAGGCTTTAAGGGTATCCACTGTGGGGCTCTCTAAAAGGATGTTCTAAAATACTGTTTAACACTGTTTGACATAAATGTTGCACTGTAGACAGAGAGAATGGTAGTTAGAACAGTGATAGGGAGTGGGATTTGAAAAAGGCCACAGTGGATAGCCTTAATAGCCCTATAGTCCGCTATTGTTGTTTTAACGGAGAAAACCTATATGTATAGTTTCATTTAAGTCCGTTAGAGTTTGCTATTTGCAACTTTAAGAAACGCGTCGCTAAACCTTATAACACGCTATTTAAAAATTGGTTTCTATCACACGTAGCTAAGGCTTCTACAGAGGAAGTGTATTTTTATATCGCATATATAGCTAAATAAGCGCTAGTTTGACATTCTAAGTTTTAATGGGATTGGAAAGGAATGGAATGAATTGGAGAAAAATAGTTCATTTTCCCTTCACTTCTCATCAATAACATCTCCGATCTCTATGAGAAATGAGATTGCCAAACTGGCTCTAAAAGATCATAAAATTTGGTCTGAGGAAGTATACTCTCTTCACCTCAGAATATAGCTATCTTTAATGTTCAAAATTTGTTATATTATATAGCTAACTAGATGATTCCACGCGCGTTGCTATGGAAATTTAAGAGAAAAGATCCTTACGAATGATAGATAGCCATGCATTGAAGCATAAAATGTAAACGAATGTCGCATAGCTATGTGTTGAAGCAAGGAGTGGAAGACTATTAATTAGAAGTTAATAAGTACAAAAGACGATCTGTATATGTTTGGATTTCTCAATATTAGCCGCATGCCCAACGTTTTTTTTACGACTACTAATCTAAAATTCTCTCCAAAATGCCGTAGAATATAGAATTGTAAGCTAGAAGCTTGATGTGTCATCCGATTTTTTATAGATCAGAGGGAAGCACCAAGCTAGGCTCTTCAACATATGCGCTAGCTCCATCGGAAAAATTGATCCTGCTCCCCACCAAAATAATCAATGTTGGTTGCATGCATATTAGGCCAAGAACAACATCAAAGATCTCGAAAAGTTAATTGCTTTGTTCGGGACTGTAGCTATACCTGCTGGCCTACCTTTGGAAGATCTGATATAGGTGCTCGTTCTTCTCTCAAATATTGTCGGAGGCATCAGCTGACATATCATCAATCATCCATCATGCATTCATGTAGATACAATTGATAAGAGGAAGAGGAAGCAAGAGGAGGTGAGGGGTTGTGGCTGCTGACTGGAGGTAACTGAGATTCACGAGCTAGCGCACCTCTGCCGTCCGCTATGCATGTAGCTCGACCTCCTCCCTGCTTAGAGATAGAGAACAGCCCCACGCACCCAAGGTCCGGCTCCTCGAGGGAAACACCTGACGATGCCAGTCGCCAGGTCCACAAGCACACACACTCCATGGCCTCCACGTACATGCGGAGGCGTCATTTGTGGCATGCACTGATGCACCCGGGCTCAAGGAGGCAACCACCTGAGTGAAGATCAGCATCTCGGTAAGCCTGCTCCTTCCTGGAGGGATGCAAATGCCGATTTGAAAAGCTTGCAGATGGGATCGAAAAGGAGTGGTGGAAGGGACGGTTGCTCCCCTTTGCTAGCTGTTTGGTTCCTTTTCAAGGGCACTACGGAAGAGTGGGTGACCTTTGGCGTTCCGCTTGACCGTTTGGCTCCTCAGGCCTTTCACGTGAGCGAGGCACGGTGAGTGGCAGTGGATCGTATGACCAAACAAAACATTTGAAGATCTGATGGCTGTGAAATGCAAGTGATATGCATAGCTTGCATGTTAAGAGAATTGGACTTAATAATTTTTATTGGGTTGTATCTTTATAGGTTATATAGATTTGAGTTCCTATGCATGATTGGATATTTTAATTGATAAAAAATGCCCCTTCCATTTTTTAGCATGAAGACAGGCAAGGCAGGTATCGGAGTTCAATGAGGGGTATAGACTAGACCTTTAGCACTCTTATTAATCTGCCTGATAAAAGCTAGATGCAGCTATATTTAGGAACTAAGGGCCTCTTTGGATTGTAGGGGCTAAACCAAAGTGACTAAAATCAGTGACTAAAATTTTAGCTACTCCTGTTTGGATCCAGTGACTAAAGTAGAGGCTAAACTCTTTATTGATGTGGAGAAAGACTAAAATGTCCCTAGTTGGTACCCCTTGCCTCTCCCATCTATCTCCTTTCCCCAATCCCCCACACCATCCCGGCCACCTGGGCGTTCTCTCCCTCCCCGTCTCGCCCTCTCCCGTGGCAGCATCCTCTCCGCCTCCCCCTCCTCCCGTCGGTGTCTCGGCGCGGTGCCTTCTCCTGCACGGCTCCGCCTGCTCCTCTCCCTCCCGAAGCACCACGCGCTGCCGTCTTCCCTCTCCACGCAGGGCAGGCGCCGGCCGGAGGCGAGCAGGGCGGACGCGGCTAGAGGCGAGCGTGGTGGGCGCGACCAAAGGCGAGCAAGGTGGGCGCGGAAGAAGGTGGTGACAACGGAGGCGAGCAGGCGGGCGGGGCAGGAGCGGCCGGCGGTGGACGGGGCGGCCACAACCTGAATGGGGAGGCCGGCGGCGGGCGGGGCGGAGGCTGGAGGCAGAGGCGGAAGGAGAGGAGGACAGGAGGACAACGGCGCAAGAAAGGGCAGAGAGAGAATGGGGGGAGAGAGAGTGGGGACCAAGGGTAGAGGTGAGAAAGTGGCTCTTTAGCTCCATTTTAGCTTCTCTTTAAGAGCTAATGGGCTAAAACGTTTTAGCCTCATTTTAGCCCCTACTGTTTGGAACTTTAGCCTCTAAAAGACTAAAATTTTAGCCAGTTTGCATGTTTGTCATGGATCCAAACAGGCCCTAAATGTGTATAATAAGCTAAATAAATATAATTTATAAATAAGTTGGATTAGAGTCGGTTTGTTGTTTATAGATTTTCTCAAATTTTGTTTCATTTTAGCAGGCCAAGCTGGGCTGGGCACCTTCAATTTGATCGGATGGTATAAACGAAATGCAGTTCGATTCTCCTCCCCACGCCACAAAAGATGTTTTTTTTTCTTTCAACTTCGAAAAAGCGTCTGATTCTCCTCATCTGGCAATTTTAACGGTAGTTTAACCTGGCGCCACGTTAGTCCGCCTATGTAACACCACATTAGCCATGGGGATGTAAATATACTTACTTGGTAGTTTAATGGGGTAAATTTTATGACCCCGAAATCATTGCCAGATTTAAGGTTTGTGATAGAGGGCTTGCCTTGCCCAAATCCCATTAGTGGAACTCGAATCACGTCATGGATGGCGCTTGTCTATGGTGCCATATGTTAAACTTTTCAAGTCCACTCAATACCCAAAAGCCCTAAACCCCACTCAAATAACAAGTCCACTGACCCTAGTCAGAACAACACCAAGTTCACACATTTGGACTGCAGGAGGGGAAAAAAAAAAAAGAAAAAAAGACTCGGCGTGGTGGACGCAGGCACGCAGCAAAAAGTCTACTCGCAATATACAATAATACAACCATATACTACGCTTGTGGCGATGAAAAAGTTGCTCGCTCCTCCTAGACCACATCGATGTGCGAGGTACTAAAAATTATTCTAACATTGTAAGTACAATTCACAACACGTTGTTTATCATTATCAAGCCCATATAGTAGTAGTTTAACGTCAAGTCTGTCATGACATGATCATAATACGCCTACCGAAGATAGCGAGTGGACAGCTTTGCAGATTTTCTATTTTGAGCGCAGGACAAATAAAACTATATATGACGTACGGCCGTGCGTATGCCACCCAACCCAATGGACCTTGGAACATCCATCCGGCGCAGCCGTCCACGACGCCGCCACGATGACGAGGATTTTTTTTTTTTTTGAAAAATTATGACGAGGATGACCTAGAACTAGAAGCAAAGAGTAGGCAACGTCGAGCAAGAAAAAAGACCGCGCGCACAGAGGAACACAGACAGAGGACGACGAACGGAACGGACGAAGCCCTCGCTCCCCGGCCGGTGTGTCAGAAACAGAAGCGCAAACGAACAAATTGTGTCAACGGGGCAACCAAAGACATGCATTGGCGCATGGTGTGTGATCGTCGATCGATGGAACCAATTAAGCTAGCATATGCTGCTGATTTATTTGCATCGCCAAATTAAATAACTGAGCTACCTCTCCAACCAAAAAAAAAAAAAAAGAAAATGGGAGCACCTGCACCTCCAAGAAACAGCTACCAGCCCGTAGCAGCAGCATCGACTAACTATATAAAGACGACACAATCGAACCGACTAGCACCATCAGATCGTAGTGTAGCATCACCACCTCGATCGATCATCGGCCACATCAATCTGATCAAGAAGCTTCCAAGGGAGGCAACAATGGAGGGAGACAAGCCGGTGCTGCTCAACTGCTCCGTGAGCCCCTTCGGCAACCGCGCGAGCATCGCGCTGCGGCGCAAGGGCGTGGCGTACGAGGAGAAGCTCGAGAACCTGGCGGCCAAGAGCCCGCTGCTGCTGTCCTCCAACCCCGTCCACGGCGGCAAGGTCCCCGTCCTCATCGTCGGCGGCAGGCCCGTGTGCGAGTCCCTCGTCATCCTCGAGTTCATCGACGACGCCTTCTCCGCCGCCGGCGAGCCGCTGCTCCCCGCCGACCCCTTCGCCCGCGCCCACGCCCGGTTCTGGGCCTCCTACGTCGACACCAAGGTCCCGTCCCGTCCATCCATATCTCCATTACATCGAACTGAACGAAGCCCGATCAAGCTTGAACTCTTGCGTTGCAGGTGTCGGAGTGCGGGGTGCGCGTGTGGCGGTCGCCCAAGGGCGCGGCGGCGGTGGAGGAGGGGAAGAAGGACCTGGTGGCCGCGCTGAAGACGCTGGAGGCGGAGCTGGGCGCCAAGCCCTACTTCGCCGGCGACGCGCTCGGGTACGTGGACGTCGCGCTGGTGCCGTTCGCGCCGTGGTTCCTCACGTACGAGCGCTTCGGCGGCTTCAGCGTCGGCGCCGAGTGCCCGGCGCTGGCGGCGTGGGCGGCGCGCTGCGTCCGGGAGAACGAGTGCGTGGCCAAGTCGCTGCCGGAGCCCGAGTACGTGTTCCAGTTCATCTGCGGCATGAGGAAGACGCTCGGCCTCGACTAATAAGAGGCTGCAGCCAATAAGGAGCGAATCGATCAGTCGGTGCGTGCGCCAGCCGGCCGGCGTGCGTGCACGATTGTGCCCCTCGCCGGGGGGATGCGGATGCACCGCGATTCACGATCCATGCATGCATGGTCTCATATCAATCGTCATTCTTGGCTATCTATCGTTTCTTTCTTTTTCTCCAACGGCCGGGTTGCTTGGCTCTGGTCATGATGCACTCTTATGTGCTTGTCCGGGGTTTTGATAGAAATTTTGTACGTGGTGTGTGATTTCCCTTAAACTTCCCTCAGAACTTTTTTTTTTTGGTGTGGTGTGCGCGCGTGGCCTATGATTTCATATCTTTGCGTCCTGTTGGGGAAAGCAGCCTAGCCCCTAGAAGGCCCGACGCAATAAATGGCCGGTCCATGTGTAACAGGGATCTTTCTGTAATTCTAGAGTTTCTTAGGAGAAGATATATAAACAACCACCCCTATATATATGGCACTGAGGCTAGAGTTTGGAGGTACGTGAGAATGGAATAGTAAACGGTGATCTTCGTAAGTTTCCGTGTTCTTTACCTTCGTCCATTTATATTTCCCTTGATCTGGCGAAGATTCAAACCTTCGCCCAAATTTGCTGAGCAACGCCCAACAGTTGGCGCCCACCGTTCGCTCGTCCCAAAAACGACGCGGTTTCGTCCGGAGGTTCCCGCAGACTCCGGCCAAAGAGCGAAGCTCGCCGTGTCAGCTTCGCTCTCGTGGTCGGCTTCGCGCGGACTGTTTCGTCTTGGCATGCACGACCGGCTCGGTCAGATGGACTCGCCCGCAGTTGTGCAACCTCTACAGGCCAAGCAAGCTTCACGGGCAGGCGGCTAGGGGCTTTGCGCGCCGGGCGCCGTGGCGGCCCGCCTAAATTCTGCCTCCGCGAGGTTTCAAGCTGGCGAGCTGCCACTCCGCGCGAAGGCTGCTTACCACCCTGATACTTTCATATTTGTTTCATAGACAGTTCATTTCATTTTTGTTTCGTGCCGTCGCGCGGCATGGTACACCTCCGCTGGTAGGCCACGCCACCTCCGCATGCTCGCGGCCCAGTGGCCAAGGGGCTCCCTAAAGCTCAGCCACAGCCTCCCGGGCTTTGCGCCTCGCAGAACCACCGGCAGCCCAACTCCCAAGTCGCTGGCGTCCGCTACCGCAGGCCTTCACAGCCCAGATAAGTGGTCTAACAGTGCTTCGTAATTTTTCGCAAAAACAACAGCCCAGTTGCGCAAAGGATGCTCCTTTCCACCGATGTGCGTTAACGTTTGTTGCCTGAGTGCAGCTCATTTTTTGTTGTCAGTTCGCGAAGGTCAACATTTCTAAATCAATTGGCTTCGCATATTTCGTGCTAATCAGGCCAGCCTCCGCGGCTGATCACGGTGGCACCTCCGCCCAAATAATTGAGCATGCAGTTAGCTCTTTTTGGATTCCTTATTGGTGAGCTTCCGGTCAATATTGGGAGTCAGCTCTAGCTTCGGATATTTTATTGGATCAACATTGGTAGTCAGCTCTGGCTTTGGGTATTTTAATGGCTGGCTTCGCATTCTCAATTGAGGCTCTTTCATTGGCCAGCTTAGGGATTTTACTCAAGCCAATTTGCTTCGGAAGTTCTTAAATAGTCAGATCATTTTGTGTTCATTGGAATTCTCAGACCATTTTGTTTGGGCTTCGGCAATCTCAGATCAGAACCTAATTGAGCTTCGAGTTCTGTCTTGAGTGGCCGTGGGTTCCGCAACTCAAATTCGGATTTTAATTGGGCCTCAAACTCCGGAGGCCATCGTTTGCTGGGCCTCCGCCAATTGGGATGATGAGCTTGGGAGTTTATATTTACTGCTTGACCTGGTCCTCCATTGAACTGCAAGCACAAGTGCTTTGCGTTCTTACAGGCTATGCTCCGGCGCTTAATGGGGCCATCACCTTCGCATGTGTCATCAAATTCATGGGCCAAGGTGCTCCGCCAGGGCCAGATAAGTGGCTCTGTTGCTTCTCCATTTTCGCAAAAAATGGTTCGCCATTGGGGCTCCACCCCGTGACCTTCGTTTCCACAAACAAGGTCCTCTCCACTGCAACAATCTTTTTGTTCTGTAAAGCTTCGCATCATATTTCTGTACACATGCTATGATCTTCGCTCGGGTTACAGCAGTTCATTTAACCTTCGTTCAATTGTATCGAATAGCTGCAGTTTTGCAGCCTGTACATTATGTTTCCGTTTATTTACAATTCCTATGCTACCACCTTCGCATGTTACAATAATAGAAAATGCATGCATGTTTTAACCTCCGCTGCAAAACTGTCGCTGTGTAGTGATTTTTATTTATTTATTAATTTTTCAATCTTTAATCACGCTTCTTTTTTAATACATACCTTCGTCCAGCGCAACAAATATTATGTGTTTAAGTTTCTACCTCCGCAGCTACCATCTTTTTCAGCGTTTTATGTTTGTACAGTTACCTCTGCAAATTATTTTTGACTTGTTCTTGTCGTCCAATATATGCTTCGTCTAACGAATGTTCCACAAAAATATTGATCCTCTTTTACATGCTTCGTCAATCATGAACAATATTTCATGTTTTCAGTTACAATTCACATGTCACTACCTCCGCTTATTACAATAAACTCATACGAGCCAAATAGCTCTCTGTGCTTTATACCCTTTTCAGGTGGTTTGCCCAAATGGCAAGTTGTCATAATTTATCCACCTCTTGTATTCTAAGTTGGTTTGACTCACATGTCACTACCTCCGCTTATTACAATATACTCATATGAGCCAAATAGCTCTTTGTGCTTTATGCCCTTTCAGGTGCTTCGCCCAAGTGGCAAGTTGTTAAAATTTATTCACCTCTTATATTCTAAGTCGGTTTGACTAGCATGTCACAACCTCCGCACATTTTGCGAATATTGTTCACTCCACTTTGGTTACTAACCACTTTATTCTAACCATATCTATTATGGTTCTCTCAACTAACCTCCATGAGCGCCAAAGTTTTGGCACGAGCTGAGTGCTCTTTGCAAGTTGCAACTTGTGTTGCCAATTTATGCTTCGCCCGAGTGGCGTTTCGAGCAAGTTTACCCGTATTTAGTTATGTGTTTATTTATTCTATTTTATGTCAATGTTATATTTGCAAAATGCTCGCTTTTTCACGTAGGTCTCCTCTTTCCTCTTTCCTGTGGTCTTCATATATACATTGGGCTTCGGCATTCTTGGTTTTGAGGGACTTATGGAATTTATCATATATTGGTTGTAATGGCTTCGTCAATCAATTGGTTTTCTATATAGTCTGGATTTCATGCTTTTTCATCCATAATTGGACCTTCAACTATCATTGGTCATCTTGAGTCATTGGTTCTTCATTCTATGGTCTTCAGAATTGTGGATCCTCAACTGGATTTTGGGCTTCATCAACCACCAATCTTCGCTAACTCATTAGCATTTAACCTTTGCTAACCTACTATCTTTCACCTTTAGCTAACCTGCTAACCTTTGCTAATGTATGCTAACTACTTTTTATATCTGTAACCATACATTGTGCTTTTGTTTATAACATTGTTAACCCATTAATTTTCTAAACACTGCGTCGGTATCGAAAAGGAATAAGACAATGCGAAGGCTACGCTTCGCATTGTCCAGTGCTCCCACGGCCAAGCCAAAAGTGGTTTGGGGCTCCGCTGGAGCTATTTTACCGGCCAAAAGACTGATGAACTCATCGCAAGCCGGAAGTGGCTTGGGGCTCCGTTGGAGCCATTTTACCGGCCAAAGGGCTGATGAGCTCACCGCAAGCCGGAAGTGGCTTGGGGCTCCACTGGAGCTATCTTATCGGCCAAAGAGCTGATGAACTCACCGCAAGCCGGAAGTGGCTTGGGGCTCCATTGGAGACATCTTTATTGGCCAGGGAGCCGATGAATTTGTGCCCAGCCTTCGCTAGCCACTTTTGCTCATATATTGTCATCTTTTATGCTTCGTCAATTGCAGTGTTTATCTCGTATTCCCAAATATTTTTTATTCTTATATACTGTCACCTTCGCTTTGTTGCAATACGTGTTTCGGTACATGTTTTTTTCTAACCTTCGGTAATATATATAAATGTTTTAACCTCCGTTGTGAATGCTTGTCACCGTATAGTGATTCCCAATCAGGCTTTTCCGTGCGGGAATGTTATTAATCAATATTCTATGTCTATGCTCTCACCTTCGCAAGTTACTTTTGCGCTTATATTGTCATCTCTTATGCTTTGTCAGTTATCAATAATACATAATGTCTTTATTTATTTAAGACTCAAGTGTTGTCACTTTTGCTTGTCACACCTCCCTTCGTTATTTTCGTTTGAAAAAAAAGTAATAATAGTGTGCGAAGCTCAGACTGAAGTAACAGAGTTTCATAAATAATAATAATAATCCATCATCCGTGTGGAGGCTCAAGTTTGAGACCTCACACATATCCCAACAAAGCTTAAACCAGTCTGCTGCTGCCATTTTTTTACATTTACTTTGCCTGTTTTCTTTAAAGAGGAACTTCCAGGTGAAGGATTGAAGTAATTGGGCTCTCGAAGATCAACAAGTAGCATTGGGCCTCAAATCTACCGATTTGCATTATTGGGCTTCGTCGCTATGGGCCTCTACCAGCCAAAGTGCAGCATGGGCTTCGGCTGTTTTTGACTTCCTGGCTGTTTCAGCTCTAAAAAAAATGCATATATTCTAGCAGGGATTTGAACCTCCGCTCTTCAAAGAAGCGACCAGCCCACAAACCTTCGCTCGATCTGCAGCAGGTTGTTTAGCCTTCGCGAAGTTGGCCGTAATAGCTGTTATTTTTGTAGCTCGGTATTTTGTTTTCAAATATTACGGTTCGTACCTTCGCACAGTAGTATGCGCATGTTATAATCTTCGCTGTGAATCTTTGTTACCGAATAGTGGTGCCCAATCATATTTCTCTTTCCATATATACCTTCGTCCATAACACCTAATATTTTGGGTGTGCACTTTTACCTCCGCAATTTGTTTAAGCACTTGTGTATGCTTCATCAATCATAAAAAATATATCTCTCGCTACCAATTTTTTATGATTTATATGCCGTAGCTTTCGCTCATTTTGTGGCTTTCGTCAAAATTATTCATGGCTCTCTCAGCTAACCTTCGCATGTTACTTTATAATAATACATGCATGCTTTAACCTTCGATTGTAAACATATGACATTGTTTATTGGCTTTTATATTTTATTGTCCACTAACATTTTGTGTCATACAATGGCCGCCTACGAGCACCAGCCAAAAAGGGCTGGGGAGGGACATGTTGGTCCCAAGGATGATTGTTGCCTGGTGCCCGCAAGCGAGGCGGCAAAGGCAAAAAAGCGAGCTTCGACGACACTGCATCGGCTTCGCCCTCGAGGCTTCGCCGACGCCTCCGCCGACACCTTCGCCTTCAACGATCGTCTGCGGCTTAGGGGCTCCGCCGACACCTTCGCCTCCAACGATCGTCTGTGGCTTGGGGGCTCCGCCGGTACCTTCTCTTCCATCGATCATCTACGGCTTAGGAGCTCCGCCGACTTCTACGGCTTCGCCCGCGCGACTACGCTCGGACTCGGAACCTCCGTCGACCTCCTCCGCTCCGGACAACTTCGGCTCGAGGGCTTTGTCGGACAGGACTTGGACGTCAACGGATCGTGGGAGGCCTTCGGCAACCGCTGCTGCCTCTACTTCGGCTACCTCGACTACTTTTGGGCGCGAAGGCTTGAGCGAGGACTCGCGCTATTGAAGCAAAGAAGATAGAACAGAAGATCAAAAAGCGAAGGATCCACTTCATCTTTTCAAGCGAAGGCCATTTCCCTCGTCGTCAGATGTGATTAATGTATTTGTTTAGACCCGAGACGCGTATGCGCTCTTTTCTCCCTCTCATTTTTTCCACTGAGTTTTGGGGATGGAGTTTTTAGCGAGGCGTAAGCACGGGTCAGGTCGGAGGTTGTTCCTCTCGACCTAGGTCAGAATATGGGCTAGGCCTCTTCTATTTTCAGCTACGTCGTCGTGATGTAATCCCAACAAAGTAGCTGAGGGGTTACTGTTGGGAGAAGCAGCCTAGCCCCTACAAGGCCCGACGCAATAAATGGCCGGCCCATGTGTAACAGGGATCTTTCTGTAATTCTAGAGTTTCCTAGGGGAAAATATATAAACAACCACCCCTGTATATATGGCACTGAGGCTAGGGTTTGGGGTACGTGAGAATGGAACAATAAACGGTGACCTTCGTCTGTAAGTTTCCGTTCTTTACCTCCGTCCATTTATATTTCCCTTCATCTGGCGAAGGTTCGGTTTGAACCTTCGCCCAAATTTGCTGGGCAACGCCCAACACGTCCAATGATGTAACCCCTGCTACCTGTCAGCAAAACCTCTATTGTGTCGAACATGGTAATTTCGCTGCTTGTTATTTAGTAACTTACAACCAAGGACTGAAAAATCGGACATTAGACACCTCAGAACCGTCTAAAACGAACATTAGTTTTAAGTGATGTGGCACCGTTAGCTAAATATTTCGACACCTGAGTGGATCCCAAGCCTCACTTCCTCGTTCCCTCTTGCTTTTCTCATGCCGTTGTGGCCATCCTCCCGCCCTGCCGATGCAACCGCCGCTGCTACTGCCGCCTCCTCCTCTCACGCCGACATATGGGTCGCATTAACATCACGTCAATAAAAATACACTCTCAAGTAGTCAAGTACGTTTTCTGTCCGGTAAGATTTTGTTTCTTCGATCCTAATATTGCGGATGATGAAATTAACGTGCGATGCTGCGTCTGACGCTGGCGCAGCATGGCGCCCTGCAGGTATAGTTTTTTTAGATGGTGCGGGCCTTGAAGTATTGGGCTTTGGAAGATTGGCAGGATTTTGTTTCGTTCTGCGTTTTGGACCGATCTAAAGTTGTTCCCCGGGGTAGAGAAGGACCGCGCGGACACGATCACATAACAACAAATCGAAGTGCAGTCGGCCTCAGACGGACGGCAGCCGGTGGCCCGCCCGGCGCGTGACGTGCGGGAACAAAAGAGCAAACCTCTCGGTCTCGGTCTCTCGGATCAGTCCCGCACGGCACGCCTCTCCCGCTCCCGCAGCGCTCCGCCGCGCCAGAGGGTAGGTGGTGCCGAGGTGGGCAGTGGACTGACGATAAGATCGGAATTCAGAAATCACAAACGTTACCACCCACCGTCCCGTTGCGCCGAAAGCAAGGGGCGTTGCGTTGCGTTGATCGATCGGTTCCGCGCCGCAGCAAGCAACCCGTCGCCGCGCCGAAGCAGCCTTCCCTTTTTTTCCAGCTGCTCCGGCTCCAGATCGAGCGCTCCGTCATCAGTCGGCCACACGCGCACGCAGCCACGCAGCAGCTCGCGCCGCCTCTCCACACGCACGCCCTTGAGACTGACTTGAGAGACGGTGCGGGCCGGGCATGGCGGCGTCGCTAGCGCGGCGCGGGGCGGCGGCCCTGGCGCGGGGGCGCGGGATGTGCTCGGCCTCCGCCTCCGCGCCCGCGAAAGCCGCCGCCGCCGCGGCGATGTCCTCCGAGGAGCTCATGCGGATGGAGCGGGACTGCAGCGCGCACAAGTACGCCCCCCGTTCACCTCTCGTCTCTAAATTGCTCGTCCAAATGGAGTGCCTCTGTGCCTCCGTCCCTCACGAGATCGTGCGGTGCTCCGATTGCATACGACTACTTACTACACGCCCTCCATCCTTTTCGTGGCCCCGTTCTGTGGCTCTATCTTCACACGGCTCCACGGTTCCGGGAAATGGACTGGATCCGGAGTCCCCATGCCATTCAATTGAGTCCTGTGACGGCGTTTCCTCGACTGATTCTCTTCCATGCGTTCTATCGGTCCTTGAATTGGACTCACCAGGGAGATTTTGGCCTGACGCGGTGGTGATGGTGCCTGTTAGACTGATCCCTATTGCTGAGTCCGCTACATAGACAGATAGATGTCGCTCTTACCGCAGTCGCCTTCATCTTCTCTTTCGCAACGTGCAATCGAGTGATCGCCGTGCCCTTTCATCTGAATACACACATTAATTAATCATCTGTATTTTATTTCATTTGTGGGATGTTCATTCCGAGGGTCTGAAATTGAAAACGCAGTTGCAGGATTTTTTTTTTTTTTTTTGATAATGCAGCTACTTACTGTGCTCTTAACAACTTACCGCCTGCAGCTACCATCCGATACCTATGGTGTTTTCTAAAGGAGAAGGGTCGCACATTGTGGACCCTGAAGGCAAAAAATACATTGATTTTCTCTCTGCTTACTCTGCAGTGAATCAGGTAATCCTCTTTGCTGGGAGCTTCTTATGTTTATCTCATATATGTCAACACACTAATTAGCAATCCACAATCATGCAACCCCGCTGTCAAAATAGATGGCATTCAGTTGTCATACTTTGTTTGCCACACTTCTTTCTTTGTACTGAAATTATGTAATTGTTGCCTGCCCTTGTAGGGTCATTGCCATCCAAAAGTCCTGAGAGCTTTGATAGAACAGGCAGAAAGGCTTACGCTCAGTTCTAGAGCTTTCTACAATGATAAATTCCCTATCTTTGCGGAATATCTGACTAGCATGTTTGGATATGACATGATGTTGCCCATGAATACTGGAGCTGAAGGAGTTGAAACTGCTATCAAGTTGGCTAGGAAATGGGGTTATGAGAAGAAAAAGATACCAAAGAATGAGGTATGACCTACTTGGATTTGCCTGTGCTTCCCTGGAGTTGTCTTGTGAGCATAAAGCTGTGGAGTTAAGTAGTCTCTTACTATACGAGGTTGCATCCATAGTTGCTTAAAAAGATCCTTTCGCGTGGCCTGCTAACTCTCAAGTATGGTGATGACAGAAGACAGATATACTGATTTCAATTATTCCTTGCTTTAGTATAATCATGATGTATCTGCTCCTTTTTCTTTTGATTTATCTTGCTTAGATTAGACATCATGAAACCCTAGTTATTAATCCCATATCATTATATCAAAGTAAATTTAAAAAGTTCAATACAAGAGAAAAGAATCTGTAAATATATATACTGTTTCTCATTCTTAATTCCTGCTAGTGAAAGTTTGGCATATGCCATGTCTTGGCAAGCCATGAATTTCAGATCTTGATAAATAAGGGATTCATTCTTAACCCAAAATGTTTATACTCATCCCTTGCTTTATCATTTTCCTTTATCATGCATTCATGCTCTGATGCATCTTGCACTTGCAGGATCCAGTTGTAGTGCTGTAAGCATTTGTTGTATTCTTGAAAGAAGCCCATTAATCTGTTGCAACCGATCAAACCACCCTGCATGGAGGGGAGTGCAAAAGTAATTTTGTGTCTGTGTTCTCTGTCTAGCTGTATGTTTACATCTACAGAGAGAAGCTGGCAAAGAGTGCTTGCCCCAGCGAGTTAGGAGGCTGATTGGTTTGATAAGTTGGTACAGATTAATGAGATTCTACAAGAATACAACAAATGCTTACAGCAGGAGCCTGTAGGATGCATCAAAGCGTGATGACACCATGGGGGAAACCATTTTGTTTATCCGAAAGCAAGCGGATATAAAATGTTTATATTAATTCTTTGCTTCAGTACAGTTATATTCATTTTATTTATGCTCATTCCTTTCTTTAGTATAATTATGTATGTGCTCCTTTTTCCTTTTTGTTTATCTCACTTAGATACCATGAAACCCTAATTATTATTCTCGTATCATTATAGCAAAGTAAATTTCCATTCTTAATTCACTCTAGTGGAAGTTTGGCGCATGCCATGTCTTGGCAAGTCGTAAATTTCAGGTCCTGAGAAGGAGGGGATTCATTCATTAGCCAAAATATTTGCTGTTTTTGCAGGCTTTGCTTGTCTCTTGCTGTGGGTGTTTCCATGGTCGAACTCTTGGTGTCATCTCCATGAGCTGTGACAACGATGCAACTCGTGGTTTTGGTCCTTTGGTTCCTGGCCATCTTAAAGTTGATTTTGGAGATATTGATGGATTAAAGAAAATCTTGAAAGGTAATTATCTGTTTTGTAAACTATATGTTTCTTTATTTTACATGTTTTTTGCATGCTGACGACCACTGTTTGTTTCAGAGCACGGAGATCGGATTTGTGGTTTTCTGTTTGAACCTATCCAAGGTGAAGCTGGGGTATGTTCTTATTATGCTATATCTGATGTTGACTGTTGTGTGTAATTTTTCCTGTAAAGCTAGAAAGTATAAACTCATCACTTCCTAGCAACCGTTGCACTATAGTCCTATGTTAGATATCCACTCAACTATGGTAACCAGGGGTTGGGCAGAAAATTTACTACCTCAGATATTTCCTATACAGTAGGACACTATTGCTTTGCATTAACTGTTGCATGGCTAATGATATCTAGTTACACCTACACGCGATCTAGGAAAGACTAGAAGATAGCCTGGATATTTACTTTACAGTGAGCAACAAATTGGTTCCCAGCATTCCTTGCATGGTAAATCTGCACTTAATCCTATACGTGACCAAAGAATGAACGTATTTTCAGTTCACTAACTACTGTATTCTTGTTCATCTACTCTGGTTTGGATGAGTTCATCACACTTTGCTTGCTATAGTGATGAAGTAAACGGGGGCATAATTTGATACAAATATATAATTTTAATTTAATTTTGTGGTCTTGTCCTCGGTTTTGTTTCTATCATGAATGATAATTTTGTTTCTATTAAGTTCTCAGTTTCACAATTTTTTATTCGATCTTCTTGTTACTACACATAGGTAGTAATCCCACCAGATGGCTATTTGAAAGGTGTCAGGGATTTGTGTTCTAAACACAACATTTTGATGATTGCTGATGAGATCCAAACAGGCATAGCTAGAACTGGCAAAATGCTAGCGTGTGATTGGGAAGACATACGACCTGACATGGTGGTAAGTTTATTTTCTGCTACGCTCTTGTTTATTAATTATACCCATTACTTAAGTATCTGTTGGTGATCTTCCCATTTTCCCTCAACTATACCGACGTCTGGCGATTTTCAACTAATTGCCTTTGCTGTACCAGATTCTAGGCAAAGCACTTGGTGCTGGAGTTGTTCCAGTCAGTGCAGTTCTTGCAGACAAGGATGTCATGCTGTGTATCAAACCAGGGGAGCATGGAAGGTGTGGACAAATCTTAATATTTCAATGTCTAAAGGATATCAAACTTTTGTTTACTATATTTAAGGAATATCTGGTTCTATCTTCTGTATATATTACTCCTGTATCCCATTATGTATGTGCACTGCTCCTGAATGTGTTATATTTGATCACTTACACTATTACAGTACGTTTGGTGGGAATCCATTGGCTAGTGCTGTGGCAGTTGCATCACTGAAAGTAGTCAGAGACGAAGGTCTTGTTGAAAGGTACATTCCCTTATAAGAAGTTTATTATTTTGTCAGATTATCATGTACTATAATATTCAGTGGGTGATATTTTCTTCTGAATTGCTGCAGAGCTGCAAAGTTGGGAGACGAATTCAGGGACCAGTTACAGAAGGTTCAACAGAAATTCCCTCAAATTATAAAAGAAGTGCGTGGGAGGGGTTTGCTAAATGCAGTGGATTTAAACAGCACCACACTATCTCCTGCCTCTGCATATGACATCTGCATCAAGATGAAGGACAGAGGCATTCTAGCGAAACCCACACATGATACTATAATCCGACTAGCACCTCCGCTCTCAATCAGGTATAATCCATCACCAACGTACCATCACCTTGTTTGTCAATCATTCATGCGGTACTGTGGTAGCAGGATGATATGTGTGTAACTGTAAACTGTCCATGAGCTGATACTTAAATCATATGGTTTTCAGTCCTGAGGAGCTTGCGGAAGCAGCGAAGGCACTCAGTGATGTGCTGGAGCACGACTTGCCACAGTTGCAGCAGCAGATCAAGAAGCCAGAATCAGAGGCAGAGAAGGCAGTCTGTGACAGGTGTGGACGAGACTTGTACGGGTGAGCGACGTCCCCGAGCAGAGATAGCTGCATTTTCGTAGACAAAGGCACCCATCTCCCCCAAAAGAAATAATAGAGCAAGGGATTTCTAGGTATTAGGTCACCGTAGACCATAGTACTATGCGACTTGTTTCACTGTATATTAAGGGAATGTGGTATTTTACCGTGATAAATGGCAAATGACTGGGGGCAGCATTCACGTGCTGTGAATCTACCTGTCACCTTTCTTCTTTGCGAATTGCGATGTGCTATCTGAATATTCCAACATGAAGTTGATCAGAAAATGTGCAAAGTTGGTATGACTCGTCCCTGATGGATGTGTTACTACTTGCTGAATCTATGGTATAACGGGAAAGATGTTTCCTGATGACTGGTATGGGCATGACATGGTTTCCAATATGTATCTTCGACCTCATTAACATATACTATTTATAAAACTCAATAATAAATTACGGCCTCCACTTGACTTTAACTGTGACGTAAGTCACAAAAGCTTTCTATTTCAGGAAACTTTTTAGAAAAAAACAAAGTCAAATTAGTTACATAATGATATTATATCCACCATGAAATATGTTTCCATATATATAGTACATTCATTTGGTATTTTGGTAGTGTATAGATACTAATACATTTAAAAAATCGCTAAATTAGAAAATTCTGACATAGGACAAAGCCAAAAAAAAGTTTAACTTGGACTGTAGGGATTGTGAGATTATGATGTTTCTTAAGACATGTCTACATGTAACTTTTAATTTCAAACTAAAACATCTTTGAAATTTAAAAACCCAGCTGAATCTTGATAATCAAACTTAAAAAAAAAACAAATCCTCTGTTAAGCGTGCTAGTAAGCATTTGTGACCGATGCAAGTATGTCACATCGGATGGTCTATTTATGAATTTATCACAGAAATGCTAAATGCAGGGTACCATTTCATTTCCAGGTGGCATTTCCTCACCCAACCAGACTCCCTACATTTAGGCAGAACCTTTCAAAAAATAATCACATTTTATAGCGCTGCTTCATCTTGCTGCCTGTTTCGTCCTTATCCTTTCCACATCAATTTGTATCGCCGGTTCATCACCACACCAAAGAATCATTCATTTTGAAGCTCGACGACAGGTTATGCATGGATGCTGTTGACAACAATGGCGTTCAAGAAACCCAACCGGTGGAGCCGTCGTCCCTGCCTCTGCCTCCGCCGCGCGCCGCCGTGCGGTCCCGGCCGTCGAGCTGGAGCAGCAGCGGGAGCAGCGGCGGCGGCTTCGAGTACACGAGCCTCCGGGACGTGCTCGCGGAGGCCGGGCCCGGGAGCGGCGGCGGCAGCTTCGGGGACGCGGGCGCCCACTCCATCGACTTCTTCGACGCGTCCAACATCAACATCCGCAACCAGCTGCTGAAGCACGCCGCGTCGGCGTACCTCCAGTCGGCGATCGTCGTCCCGCCGCCGGACCGGGGGTGCCTCAGCACGCTGTGGAGGAGGCTGCTGCACCGCCGGCGCTGCCGCATCCTGCTGCGGCCGTGGCCGTGGACGGGGTGCTGCGGCGCCGGGGACCCGGCGCGCCTCTGCGCCGCGTCCGTCGCAGGCTCCGCGCGCCGGCTCGTCGCCTTCCTATCCGGCTGTGTGGCTCGCATGTGGACGTAGGTAGAAACACGGGTCAACTACTCGCCATTGTTCGGAGGTGAGGTTCATGCATGCTAGATTTGTACCGTGAGAACGATTCAGCCGATGGATATGGATTGACAGAGGAGGCCAAAGGTTTCTCATATGATTCACAAAAGACTATTCCTTGTCTGAATTTGATCATTGATAATGATTTACTAACATTGAAGAAAGGATAGGAATTGACTTACAAATTGCTCCAACATTCAAGAAGGCATGCCCCTCGTGTAATATACTCCTTCCGATCGTTAATACATAAATATTTTTAGTCTAAAATTAAACTAACATACGGCAGATATTAATAGAAGGAAATGCTTTGGTGGTATTATGATCGTCCTTTATCTTAACCAAGTCTAGTTTTTTTAGAAAGAGAAATTTTATTCCGACCTCTGCAAGAGGTTTGCACACAACCAGGTCTAATTTAATCCACCTCTATGAGGTATACTATGGTGGTTGGTGGATCACAAACTGTCTATCCATGTATCTATATTTTGAACTTAACCTTGTGCCAAGAAGGTTGTAGTCCAGTGGAATACTAGTGTTGGGACAAGGGACGGCCCTACGGCAGACCGGATGGAGGCCATAAGTAGCAGCGGCGTGGAATCGTGGATGGGAACAAGGCCACGACACGCTGTAATGGTGCGGGCAATGAACCGGTCAGGGCCACACCGGCGAGTCGTGCTTGTTCATGAGCAGCGCAGGCAAGATGAATTGGGTGCCGTCGAGGTCCTCTTCTATAGAATCACTATTATGCCCTTCTATTTTAGTTTTTTAATACTAAAATTTCCGGTCCACAAGTTTTTAAATTCTAGTCTATAACTTCGGTTTCTTTGATCAAATTTCTCTTAGTTTTGAGCCATTAGATCAAAACGAATAAATAGCTACTATTAACTCCAAGCGCTGTAAAATTTCTCTAAATAAAAATTTTCCTCCCTAGCAAAGTATGGTTTGTAAAGTTTTTCTGAACCCGTTGAGTTTTATTTTTCTTAATGAAACGCTGGGAGAGTTGCAATTTTATTTATCATGCCATGCTAATCATGATATTATATTCTGATCAAGTTGAGCAACGAAAACCACTTCCCGCCCCCGGTCTGGCAGCACCAAAGCGCGATAAACAAACTTACAAACCGAACCAAGATGGACTGAGGGAGGAGAAGCGAAGCGGAGCAAGAAAGCAGCCAGGCAAATAGAGCGCATCCAACAAGCGGAGTTCAAAATCTGTCTCGAAATCCAACCCATGATCCCAGCAAAACTACCAAGAATCTGTCCAGGGATGGACCCCGATCCGGCGGCCGCGTCCCCAACCGGAGGCTCCGCAGCGGCGGCTTCTCCGCCGACGTCGTCTTCATCGCTGATATTTCTGGGCACGGGCTGCTCCGGCACGCTCCCCGACGCGCGGTGCCTCATCCAGCCGTCCGTGCCGCCGTGCGCCGTCTGCTCCACGTCCCTCTCCCTGCCGCCGGACCGCAACCCCAACTACAGGTACTATCAGTCAACCGCTCTTCAGTGAACCATACTGTTTCGCGTACCTTCTATCCTGCTTAACAGTCAGGACTGTAAAATTGATCTTGATCCTAGCGAGTTCTCGAGTTGCCTGAAATTCGACAAGAGCATTAGAATCTCCTCCATTGTCGTTATGTTACGTAGTGGATTTTGGTCATTTTTGCCGATTCCAATACGTCAGACTTTGCCAGCTCTATGTCTCCTAAAAGATGTTTTCTAGCAGTGCTCCCAACATATCAGATTTTGGAGTAGTGGGTATATTTTCTAGAGACCTGGGTCATTGTATATCCGAAAACTGGGGAATTAAATGCTTCTCCAAATGAATTAATCTTTCTAGCGCTTATGTTTTTTTTTTTGAACTTAACTAGCAGGAGCTCTGCCTTTCATTAAAGAGGAAAAGAGTTATAGAACAAAGACAAATACCCCAGGAACACACTTGCTGCTGAACACTACCCGCAGCCCACAGGAAACAACAAACAGCAGCGGACTAAAAGCACCCCTAACCCCTAGCGCTTATGTGACAACATGTCCATTTCCTTTCAGGTGTAACACCTCACTGTTGATAGATTATTGCCATGACGATGGAGCTCACAAGTACATTCTGATAGATGTTGGCAAGACATTTAGGGAACAAGTTCTCCGGTGGTTTGTCCACTACAAAGTTTCTTCGATTGATTCGGTGAGAGCTTGACAGTGCATTCTTCTTTGAAAGTAATTGATGCTCCTTTTCAATCAACTAAAATTCCTGATGATCGATCCACACGGATGGCATGACTAAGAAGGTCCTGTGCACTGCAGATTATTCTGACTCATGAGCATGCAGATGCTATCTTAGGCCTTGATGATGTCTGGGTGGCACTGCCGAGCAGTCAGAGAAATGACAGTGACCAAGTTCCTATTTTTCTCACCCAATTCACAATGGACAGGTAACCTTTCCATTTCAAAAGAACTCAATGCCCATATTACATCTGTTGCCACTACAACATGTATCGTGTAACATCTGCCGCTATTTTTTACAGTGTTGCAGCAAGATTCCCCAACATGGTGAGTCAGAAGCTGCAGGTAGGTGATGACTTTGCCAGACCTGCTGAATTCGACTGGAGAATAATCGAGGGTGATGTTGACAAGCCATTTGTAGCATCAGAGCTTGAGTTTTTGCCGTTGCCAGTAAGTCACCATTGTGAAATGCTGCATTGATATAGTTATGTTTGCCCCCCTTTAGTGGCTAGCTTAATTTTGTCTGCACAGGTCATGCATGGAGAAGATTATGTTTGTTTAGGCTTCTTATTTGGGAGGAAAGTGAGAGTTGCATATTTATCTGATGTCTCGAGAATTCCACAGAGAACTGAGCATGGTACATCATTCTCTATTTAAATAGTCAGATTATTGCTTTGGAAAGTAGTGTCGTTTAATGGCATGAAATTTTCTTTATTGATTAAGATGTGATAGGAAAATATAATATTGATCCTTTAGATTTCCATTCAAATCCTGGACTATATTTACAAACTGTGAAGACTGATAATTTAGAAGACTATTCATTCAATAGTTCTTGCTAACCTGTATTTCGTCTTTGGAATGATGGAAAGCACATATATCTATAGACTATAGAGAGACTTCAGTGATTCATCAACAGTAACATTTTGCCCCCCAAAAAAAACTCAAACACAAGTCTTTGTATAGCTTTTTTTGCAGTTGCATTCTTTTTATTGCTATTTAGTTATATACTGCTTATGCAATCTTTGCATGCAGCAATTTCAAAGTCTGGTGCTGGACAACTAGATCTCCTTATACTAGAAACAAACAGATTGCATGGGGAGGTAAGCCTCCACATGCTTGTCATCTGACAAAAAAAAAACATCTTTCTTCAATCTTTCATACAATACATTAACCTTCTGATTCAGACTTCATGTGCTATGAACAGGGAGATTCTCGCAGTTGCCATTTAACTCTGAGTCAGGTTATTTTATCAGGACCTCTTAATATCTTCTGAAAATTTATAGTACCTTGATGGATAAATCTGAAGTTAATCGATCTTCATAAAATAAGCCTAGAACAGAATGACCAGACAACATTTGCAGTCATGTCTGTGAAGATGTATTTGTGAATCTAACGATTTTTTTCCTATTCAATATCATGACAACAATTACTACTATTTGTAGAGCCTTAATGCTGTCAAGAGGATATGCCCTAAACAAGCTCTGTTGATTGGGATGAACCACGAGTTTGAACATCACAGAGAAAACCAGATGTTAGCAGGATGGTCTCGCAGGTGCGCATAGTTTCTGAACATTTGTTTTGCTCTTTAATTATCTGTAATGCCTTGACTAATGTGTAGACCTGAATTACTGTAGAGAAGGAATTCCAGTACAACTAGCTCATGATGGCCTGCGTATCTTCATTGACCTGTAATAAGGTATGCATTATGGGTCATAAACTCATAGCACAATGTTTCAGCAACACTGTTTTGATATCACCTTTGAACGGTTTGGGTGATACCAGTGCAGACTACTGCATCCATACCTTCTTTTCTCTATTGGAGTCCACGGGTCCTTAAACTCAGGGATCATTTTTTGTTATGTCACATATCCATAAAAAATCTTGGATGTATCGGCTTAGAATTGCCGAAGTTGAAAAATGTAAAGATTTGTTACCTGTTCAGCGTGGTAGTTTTAAAAATTCTGAAAAATAGAATCTCAGGTATAGGTGACGGAATTATCCACAAGCATATGAAATTTCAATAACAAATTCAATACATGGTACGAAATTTAGAAAAGAAAAATTGTTGGATAAATTGTGTGAAAATGCTTTTGTCTCTCTCTCTCTATACTAATATGCATACAGATTGTTTCTTTTATTTTTTTTTCCTCAGACAGGATTACTATTATTATTATTTTGAAAAACTTCGGCAGGAGCACTGCCATATCATTTAAGAGGGAAAGAAAGCCGAAAGTTACAACCAAACGATTAAAATGAAAAAGTGAAGAACTCAACACAAGCTACAGACAACAAACTAGGCTCCATGTGCCCTGCATCTCAGATTGATTTCTTCCTTGGCTAAACTGAACACATGCATTGGATCGGACTCCTCATTGTCAAAAACACTTCTATTCCTCTCCTTCCATACGTTCCATGCTACATACATGAGCATCTCTGCAACAGATCATCTTGCCCCCTTTGGTAAACCTTGAAGAGATGTGATCCACCAGTTCTCCATGCTAACACCTAGAGCCGGCAAAGCGATGGCGTCTCCAGTCCAGATCCTAGCGTGCTGCCAAACTTCCTGTGCTAAAGGGCCAAGTGATCCATCGTCTCAGGCATGGCACGACAAAGAACGTAGATTGGATCGCATGGCCAATTCTTAACCTGAAGTTTATCTGCCATAAGAGTTTTGCTTTGGGGCAGCAACCGAGCAAAAGGAAGTTTATGTTTCCCTTCCGCATAATGCTCTCCAGATGTGTTTTGCTCCAAAGCTTCAGAAGCTTTCTTGGATTTGTATGTTATAGGCAGATTTAGCATTATAATCCCTGCTAGCTGTCCATTGCCAAGCAATGATCCGGTCCATCAGAGACATGAAACTGTTGCACCAAATCCCAGAGCAGAACAAACTCCGTCATTTTCTTAACCTCAACATTGCTCATCCTCTAAAGACCTCTAGTCCAGTTTGAGTTCACAAGATCACCCCTCACAAGGTATGCTTGCGCCAGGCCAGCCTGCAGAGCCATGGTGCAATATCTCTAGGCTCACGTCCATTGAACCAGGAAGAATTCCAAAATCCAGCAGTTCTGTCATCCCCAATTGTGGCTACAGTGCTGACCCAAAGTAATTGTCTATCAACAGGTGGTGCCGTGCCATGGTCGGTCAGTCAGGGTCTTTCCATTTGTATCAAAGTCATCTCAAACGCAAAGCTCGACTAAAAAGATCAAGAAAAATTTTTTTAGGCCGGAGAGTACTCTTGTCCATTCCATAGGAATCATCTACGGACTATATCAATCTTCCTAATTGCCCATTTCTTGAGAGGGGAAGACAATGAGAAAGTAGACTGGAATTGAGGCCAGAAAAAAGTGTTAGAATTTGTGTTGAATATCGATCGATGTGGGTGCTAGATTCTCTATCAAATATATGGAGCTTTATAAGGTGCTATGGGTAGCCCTGCTTCTGCACTTGCGCCCTACAATTTTGTAATTTCTATCAAGGGAGAATATTGGAGAGAACACTATTTTAAATAAATTAAAATTAATGACGGAAAATTTAAGATAGTGTGACGCATGCACGCTTTGCTGTTCATGGCTTCTTACCATTAGACGATGATTGGAAATGCTGTGCTTAATTTGTGAATACATACATGTAGTAGTGGATCAATGCATGTCTAAGATAAACTGCACGAAAATTACCAGTTTATCACCCTGTCACAAAAAAAGGCCCTCTCTTGGTAATGTGTGGTTTTTAGGGACCAATCCGGTATTAACGTTAAACTATATATATTGTCCAGATTTTTCAGGAATCTGAACTCATCTATTTTCAAAGTATAGCTGATCGAACAGGACAAAGACAAGTGGCGCAAGTTACATATGGTTCCCATGATGGCATCGCATGGACTTTATTGTAGTGTACACCTATAATTTTTTTTCAATCTTATCCTGGACAAAGCGTGAAGGAATCTCCATATTATTCCATGAGATTAGAAAACGTGCACCGGCCACTATTTACATGCACAGAGAAGCTAATCACACTATCAGTCATCATCGGTCATACTCCTACGTAGGACTAGTTTGCGACCGTAGCGTGGTAAATAATGTTCTTGTAACAACATCACAATCCATGCATTGCTCTGTAAATTAAAGGGCATGCATATGATGATAACATCGATCCGGCCTCCGATCCGATCCGGCCGGGTTAATAGGTAGGCACTCATGTATGGCGATGGAGTTCATCAGCTGCCCACTCCAGCTAATGATGAACGATGCAGCCTTTTGCATTGCGCCCCATGCATGCATCCAATCCATCATGATGGAACAATAAAGCTGTGTTGTTTGAGCCTGTTGAATCATCCAGATCTTGAATACGCCACTGAATCCGCCTGCAGCTAGTAAAGAAAAAAATGGGGTCCAATTATTTGCCAAGTTAAAACCGCAATTAACGTATACGTGGTTGTTGGCTAGCTAGCTTGTTGCGTTGCCCGTGAGCAATGGGTCGTCGGAGGACGAGGAGAGGACCAGCAGAGACACAACACCTTCTTCAATGCATTGAGGGCCGTTTGGTGCGGTCGAACCATCGCCAGAGCTAGCCGCCGCGGCCGCCGAGCGTACACAGATCCGGCCATCTCTCGACACGCCGGCCGGCAAGCAACGCGGCCAGTGGCCGGCTGGCCGCGCGCGTCCACCACCGTACCAGCCGATCGAGGGGGCAAACGCTGCCGGGCGTTGCCGTGCATGGCAGCGCACGCATCACAGGAGGAGCCTCTCGCCCTCCGCTCTCGTACGTGTGTCCTGCGCGCGAGGCTGGCCATGCGTGCACGCATAGTCCGCGAGACCGCGACCCGGCCGTGTCCGTGTGCGCGCGCCTGCGCTGCATGCGACCGAGAGCGAGAGGGTGACCACCTTACTGTTACAACAGCAGGCAGCAGCTAGCTGCATGCCAGTACGTGAACCGCCATTGCCATGCGTTGCGTGCTTGCTGTTGGGACAATGGGACCTGTCCATCCAGCCCAGCCATTGATCGGCAGCGAACCTGATCTGAAGATTATTGGCACAGCAGAGAGCAGACAGACAGCAGAGGCGCTCCATGCTCCCGCAACGTGGCCCGGCCGCCACCTTATTCTCTCTCGCGTGTGGGCCCTGCGGCAGAGATGCCCTCTTTGCATGGCATGGCACCAAAATTCCTTGGATCGCTGCAGGCAGGCCAATGGGCCATGACCGTAAATTTGCTCCGCTGCGACCACGACGACGACGACGACGCTTGGACATGGGTACAGTACAGGTGCCCATGCAGAGCAAGGCTACAAAACGGAAACAGCGAGGCAGTGTACGCGTTGCCGAGGGATGTTGGGCGTGGGTGGCTTGGCAGACGACATGTCGTCTCTGTATATTTTTCCCGTTTTCGAACGAGGTTGGATAGATGATGCTCGATTGCTCGTACTCGGAACTCCCCCAAAATTGGATGCACATGTCAAGGCTCTTTAACTCTTTTGGCGAAACATTTTATTTTCATGAAGTGTTGATTAGTCAAATAAATAACAACGTCGGTATTTTTCCCACTTTAAAAATGAAATATCAACGTCAGTATTATATGATCAGTCAAATAAATAAATTTTCTGATTGTGAAACTATATAAATATATATTTAGCACTCATACATGTATGCATACCTGGTGCTCATGGTGGCACAAAGCATTTAAAGCGGGTACTTTAGAAACAAATATAGAAATACTTTGTATTTATCTATATTTTTATAATAGCAAATTTTGTTAATCTACTTGTAGTTTTGAGAGGTCATTTTTTTATAGGTGTAATTTACATACAAATCTAAGTTGCTACAAAGATTATCCTATTATAGTGACAAATGTGAACAATTAACATTTAAATTTAGAGGGTGATAAATTTAAATGAAAGTCTAAAGGTTACTTTAAGTATCTTTAAAATGAATGTGTGGATAATTTAATTACAAATTTAAGAGGATTTTAAATGTCTTTCGTAATGGCAGAGTGGATATATAGTTTTTTATAAAACTTAAAAGATCCAAGAGGTATTCTAGGATAGTTGAACAGATGTTCCTATTTTCTATGAGAAATTCTAGGATTTTTTTTTCTAGCAAAGCTCATGGGGACTTAACAGGAAGTCCTCGTTGATGGTCTCTAAATCTCTAATCAATAAAGATAAGATCATTTCTTTTTAAAAGTGTTTGGATTTGGCAGAATCTCGATTACAAGCGACCATCATCCATCATGGGAGATGAGGGGAAAATTTTAAAGGTTCTTCTGCTCTACTGGCGCCATACTTCTTATCCATCTCTAAAGGAGAGGCCATTTTTTTCAGAGGAAAAAGAGAGGTTCTTAATAGGCCGCTTCATCGATGAACTTATTCCTAATTGATTTTCCATGCACGTAAGTAGTCCCACATGCATGATCTCAAACTAACGCGCAGGTTTAAATTATAACAGACTCTGCTGATTTGGTTGCAGCCATGTAACTGATGATGCAAGCGTAATAATAATGCATCAGAAATACGCCGCATAGCTACTCGGAGCTATAAGATATATGTAAGAATTTGATTAGGAATCTAACCATGAGTGCGATGTGTAAAAAAATTCATATGAATGGTGCAATCGGCACCTGAGACAAGAAAAATCTTCTGGTCTCTGAACATATATGGGCTACCGATCTGAAGCCATAAGCAGGATGAGAACATGCCGAGATGCCTTTTAATTTGGTGGGATGGAGAAGGATCGGAGTCATGGGACTAGTTAGTGTAAAACATTAAGCACCTGATGAACATTAAAGAGTGTGCGTAACATGCTTTAGAGGCTGATGATATATAGTGCGATACAAATTCAGAAGATGAGCCAAATGCACTCATTCATCTAGAAATATAAATTCAGATGATGATATATATGCGTGGAAAGAAGCCCAAAATGGCGCCACCTCCTAGTTAGCTCTGAATCAAAATGGCACACGCCTCGTATTGCTGGTTCTTCACCATCATCCAACGAACACACACACAACCACCGTTTCGATCTGCCTGTTGTTTTGCTTGGAAGGAAACCGCAATGGAGGGAGAGAGATCGAGTCTCCGATCATCGCTCCAGTCCACGCGGCATTGATAATGGTGGACAAGCTCGAGACAGCCCGCCGCCTCCATCTCACTGACAGCTCGACTCAGATCCCTCGCCATCATTGTTCTTCGTACAACTCCCAGCAACCCTAACTACAGCATGCAGCTGCTGGCTGCTGCTGCTCTAGCTAGCTAACCAGACAAATCCAGCCAGCGCTCCATATACCCGCCGCCCTGTGGTCCTTGTTAATTGCTTTGCCGCCAAGGGCTCCGATCCAGGCTACAATGCAAGTTTGAGAGCACATACGTATATAGCCGCAGCACTCTTCTTCCTCTTGGGATAATGGGATCCCAGGTCGTAGAACGCGATTAGCTTTGCAAGCGGTAAGATCCAGCTAATCACGTATTCCTCGATGCGTTTATGCATACTACTAATGCCGACATAAGCTTAGCTCTCAAGTCTCAAGTACTATACATACCATACCATGAACTGTTCGGTAATTAAAATAATCGAATATTAATCGGTGGATTAGTAATTAACAGCGGTGTACAGCAGTGCTAGAGGAGTAGAGTAATTAGCTAGTCAACACAGGCATATGCATCTCTGCTGGCTACTACTACGACCCCAGCTGGTTAGTCCGGGTCGATCTCCTTGACTACCCATCGATCAGACTTCAGAGCAACAAAAATGTTTCTTTTTTGCTTGATTTGATTTGATGTGGTCGCCAGCAGCAATCTGAACGAACGGGCGTCGCGGCAACAACGCTGTAACTCAGAAGTGATCGAACAGCTGCTGCACGTCGGCGGCCTTGTCGCAGCGGTGCAGCGCCGCCGCGGCGGGGGGGCGGCACCACGGGCGGCGGCGACGACCGCAGCAGCGCGAAGTTGAGGCCCTTGAAGAAGCCGTGCGCCTTCACGTCCGCGGCGCCGCGCCTGGACCCGAGCCTGGCGCGCGGGTCCTTGTCCAGGAGCCGCGCGATCAGGTCGCGCGCCGCGGCGGAGTCAGCACCGTGCGCGGCGCCGGCGGGGAACTCGAGCGGGCGGCGCACGATGTTGCGGAGCGTGGCCTCGTTGCTGTCCCCCACGAACGGGGTGCGCCCGTAGATGAGCTCGTAGAGGAACACGCCGTAGGCCCACCAGTCCACGGCCGCGCCGTGCCCGCCGCCGCGGGCCACCTCGGGCGCCACGTACTCGTGCGTGCCCACGAAGGAGCTGGACCGCGCGTCCACGGGCTCCGCCACGAACCGCGGCCGCGGCCGCGGCGGGGGGCGGCGCTTCCACCGACGCAGACGGAGGAGCTGCAGCTCCGGGATCGGGAGGCACGTCGGCGGCGACGGCTCAGGCGCAGCAGACGCGTCCTCGTCCTGGCTGTCGCCGCCAGCGCTCGACGTCGCGTCCTCCAGCGCCGGCGACGCCGTGGACTCCAGCGACAGGTCGAAGTCGGTGAGCATGATGTGGCCGTCGCCGCGTATGAGCACGTTCTCCGGCTTGAGGTCGCGGTACACGATGCCCATCATGTGCAGGTACTCGAGCGCCAGGAGCACCTCCGCGGCGTAGAACCGCGCGGAGGCAAGCGGGAAGCGGCGGCCCGGCATGCGGTGGCGGAGGGAGTGGAGGTCGCCGCCGGGGCAGAACTCCATGACGATGCACGAGAAGTCGGTGCCGGCGTCGAAGTCCGCGAACATGGTGGGCAGGAACGGGTGGTCCAGCCGCCGCAGGACGCGCTTCTCGGCCGCGGCGCGCCCCAGCTTGCCCTTCTTGGCCAGCGCGCGCCGGTCCACCACCTTCATGGCGTACGCGCACGCGGGGCCCTCCGCGGCCTGGCTCTCGAGGCGGCAGAGGTAGACGGTGCCGATGTCCCCGGCGCCGACGCGGCGCAGCAGCGTGAAGTCCCGCGGGCCGAGCGCCCGGCCCCGGATGGGTGCCCACGCCACGTCGCTCGCGCGGTGCGGGCGCGGTGGGGACGACGACGGCGTCGCGGCCGACGACGAGTCCAGGGAGAAGGTGGAAGATCGATCCGCCTGGCTGCTGCTGCTCGTGCTCGTGCTGCTCGCGGAGCTGACGCTGGAGGCCGCGGGCGCCGCCGCGTCGGGGTAGGGCGACGACGACTGCGGCTGCGGCTGCGGCTCAAGCATGGTTGTGCTGGTGCTGGCGGCGGCGGCGTTGTTTGGAGGCTTCGGCGGTGACGACGACGCAGGCGCGGCGGTTGCGGCGGTGGACGAGGAGGCCGGAGCGGCCATTATATACTAGGATGGAGAGTGGAGAGAGATCTCTCTCTGGTTTGTTGTGGTTTTTCTAATGGAGGTTTGCGCGTTCGGCGAAGGTGGTTGCAGGTGCAGCCGCGGCGACGGCTTTATAGCTAGCCCGCTCGGTGGCAGAGCGAGGGAGCTCAGTGTATTGGCTGGTGTCTAGCACGTGGACGTGCCACGTTGCAGGTGACGCATCCACGGCGACTACACATACGCAGAAGGTTCGTTATAAATTTTTCTCAATTTTTATATGGTTGTGATCTGTGAACTAACATAGGGCCTGCTTCACTGTTTTATAGACAAACCCTAAATATATCAATCTTACTCTTGCTCTTATTAAGGTTTCAAAAGGAGCCTCCATATATTTATACGTGTTAATTCGCTAATACCTAATCATCTTTAGAAAAAATACCTATTGAATTAATATATTATGTTTTTTAAAAAATACCAACCTCTATATTAAGAAAAAAAAACGCTAAACTAAAGTAACCTCAAAATTTAAAATTTATATCTGAATGACTCACATGTCAATTGTGAAAATAGCCTAAAGTAGCACCAAATTTATATAAAGATTAAATTACTCACATATACCATAACAAAAAAAAGATTTATTGTAACTACTTAGTATTTATCTAACTTATGCTATTGTGGAAAATAAATTAAAGTAGCCATATAAATTTGCACGTAAATTACCTACTTCCACAAAGTATCAAAAAACAATCTAATCAAACAACTAAATATGTATGTAAAGTATCTACCTCTGTTATTATAAAAAATCTAAAAAAAATACTCATATATTGCTTCCTTGTTATCCTCTTCTACTATTGTTATTATATGATGTATCTTCCTATGTTATTACAATCTAGATCGTTGGATTATTATAACAACCAATATTGTATATTTTTTCTAATTGTATTTGGTATAAAAATATTTGATTAAATATAGACTCTTAGTGTTCCTAAAATTCAAAGTTTCATTTTTGTTATGATTAACGCAATACTCTCTCCTGTCATTGATATATTGAACTAAAAACGCCATATGTTAATGGAAAGGAGGTCGTAGTTTCTATCTCGATCTCTCTATAAATATGGTAACATCTTTTTACACTCTCTTAATAATAAGGTAAATAAACAGGTAGATTACTGGCTTGTACTTGAGGACACAGTAAAAAGTCTAACCAGAATCGTACTCAAAACATGGTCCTTCATTCTTCCTTTTGACCCCGGAACAGCAGTAAGAAAACACCCGAACAGGGCACGGGCCAGGTGTAGTGTTAACCGTAATAATGCCGTATACGTCTCTCACCTCTCCGATACCTTAGTTTGTTTTCGTTCACCCTATATAATTTTTCTCCTCATCTTTTGACCCCGGATGGTGAAGTTCGTACTCCAGAGAAGGCAGCCGCCGGCGGCTCGGCTAGAGAGGCGATCGAGCTAGGGAGTGTGAGTGTATAAACATGGGGATGACGAAGAAGGAAACATGCTCATGAAGCTAGCTTTGCCCTTGTGTTATTAATACGATCGAGTACCCATTAGCATTAGCAGCAGCGTAGTCCTCTGTTTGGAAAAGCCCAGACAGGTTAGTATAATCCGACCCCGTTCCAGAGTGTGGTCCTTAATTGCTCTTTACTTAACAAAGCGCGCCACCAAGGCCGGCAGGGCGCAACGGCGGGGTGCCGGCCGGCCGGCCGGCCGCGGCCAGCCTAGCTTGCATCGCTCGCTGGCTGCTCTGGGTCGCCGCGGCTGGGCCTGAGCCAGACAGACTCACGACGCCGGGAGAAAACAAACAAGAGCCTTGCCGTACGTATATATGTATAGTAGGCGGAGCCCAGATCTGACCAACAATAATTCTGCTGCAATAAGCGACGTGGCGCCTGAGAGGATATACATGTGTGTGTGTGTGTGTGTGTACAGAATATAGATGATAGTATGCTTCACACTTGAAACGCCGGCAGATGGATCGACCGAGATGGAGGTCGTGTCACGGATCATATCGTGTTTTATTTGACGATCGAGCGAGCGCAATACGTTGTCGAACACCGATCGTTGGGTCACCGCCGGAGAGAAGATGGACCGCAGACGAAACGGAGGACCCAAATCAACCCCGCCCGGCCCCCACTACCACCACCACCACCACCACCCAGGAAGAATTCCGCCGATCCGGCCACGCCATTGTTGCCAAGCAAAGCGATGGATCATGGATGGGTTATTCCCTGGTCGAGCAGTGGCGCGCACTGCGCAGCTAGCAGGCGGGCACAGTCCCGAGATATATGCCTGCGCCCGGCCCCCGGCCCCCGGCCCCGGCATATCTATGGCATCCATCCCGCATCCCCCCGCCCGCGGCCGCGGACGTCCCATCCACGGTCCACGCCCCGCACCACCCACGCCATGCAGTTCGTCCCATCCATGCCATGCAAGCAGGCAGGCAGGGCCGGCCCGGCCGATCGAATCTCTGGCGATGCATACAAAAGCGCCGCCGCGCACAGTGCCGGCGGGATCGATCGGGGAATAAAGGCAGCGGCGCGGGGAGGGGAGGGGAGGGGAGGGGAGGCGGAGTGGCGGACGCATGCGATCGATCGGGCCACCATTTGGGGCGAGTGGTGCCGGGATCAGGCGCGGCAGCGGGGCAGGGCATCGGTTCCGCCTGTCCCCGCCCAGCCTCGCTCAGACCATGTGTGTGTGTGTCTGTCCGTGTGTGTCGTGTCCGCGCCACGTTCGTGCGCGCGTGATCACCCGAGATAGGAGTATAGGACGGCGACGACGCCGACTTGCGTGGGAGGTGATGAACAGAACAGCAAGGCGCGCGCATCGTCGGAGGTGTCACGTCCAAGGTATAAAAATGGTGGGCATATATAAGAAAAGATACGCATGGACGCAAAACTTGGCTTGCATTGTGGGGGGGGGGGGGGGGGGGGGGGGGGGGATCATCGGCCGGATGGAATTAATACATGTGCCAAATTCAGCAACAGTTAAATTTCAACTACATCCATGATCAGGAAACACTGACGCCGGCTGACACTGAATGTAATGCTATTAGGGGGCGATCATCAGAGATCTTTCGAGGATATGATAGGAGCGAGGGCTATATATGCTTCTTTCAAACATAGCACGTACAAGCTACTGGTATGGGGGAAATGAAATAGGTCCAAAAAACTAGGATGATGAGGAATATTTTACAACTACTACTAGTACTACAAAGTTTTCAACATGGGAAAGCGAGCATTTTACTCTTCCTTTTTATCGAAGTGCATGGCTTTGCGAGGTTACTTTCACATATGCTGTGCTGCCCTTTCTTCATCTTTTGCTCTGCTGACCGACCAATTAAGCGGCATAGATATTCCGCGCTTAATTAGTGCACCTTATCTCAGTGATTATGTGTGCACCACACATGCATGCATGCACTCAAATTGCAAGATCTGCTATATGCTGCTGTGCTGTGCCAAGTTGCCAGCCCCTGCATGCATCCGCCTTAAACATATTTCAAAGTTGATGCTACATGCATAATTGCATATGTGCCTGAGAGAGTGGATTCTGCAATCTCTGAATATATGGGATTTTTCAAATATGGCTTGTGACACATAGTAGTGCTAAGAAGCTATTTAATTGGCGGAGTGGCGTTGTGATATCCACGTATAGTGCTCTTAATTAGCTTGGGAGCACGAGAAAGATACAAAAGAGGAACTAAAGTGCGATGAAGGCAAAGTGATCCGCGCTAGCTTTTTGCATCTTCTCCACTAGTAGCTAGAAATCAAACAAGAGAGGATGGTGAGAGGTGGCACAGGAGCTCATATCATTAGAGCCTCTAACTCCCTGTGTCTAGGGGATTATATAGTATATATCAAGAGAGATCACATATAAGCTTTAATTTGCAAGCTAGGCAGGTATAGCTAGCCCACATGTCACATATAGGGCTCCCTAATAAACAACAGTTGCAGCCCTAGAGTAGACCATTAGAGGGCGCATTATTATGTTAACAGCTAGCATCAGTACACCCTCGGCTCCAACTTGTCTGGCTGAATGCCAACCAAAAGTACACCAAAGTAATGGCGAGTTGGCAACTATACTTCAGATGATCTCCAAAGTTGCTTCGTGCCAAAGATATGATCTATACATCTAGTATGACACGCATGGGCATGCCCTTCTCCATATAGCCTTGAATAACAACATGGTTGCATTGCATATTTGCATATATGCATATACGTACATCGATCGATCTTTCTCGCTTTTTCCTTTAATTTGCTGCATTGTCGTCATCTTTTGACAAAGTTTTCAGTTCTACTCATACGTGTCAATCAGATTGTTTGGTGCATACCAAACTCTGGGTTCATCTCACTTTCTTTTTTGACTGCTTTCTTAGAAAAGGAAACAAATTTGGAAGGATTTTTTATGTGTGGGGGCAGAAAGGGAAAAATGTCCACATGATCCACACTCGAAAGCAAGCACAGACAAGTCAGTCATCACTTGGCAAAGGAATCAGAGAACATCTATAACTAATTGCTCTGGTCCAATTATTTGTGGGCACTAAGGGCCCACGGTTCAGTGGTTCGAGGGGCAGGGAATTATGCACATTTGCTTCTGCCGAATGGACCACTGTCTGTCCCCGGCCCCTTGGTATATAGTATGTTTGACACTGAAACAGAAGTGTCATTCCCAAATTTTATTCCCTTAAGGAGATAAAACCAGCTGGTGTACAGTTTCGTCTTGGGCAGCCGACGTTCATTGTCTTGGTCGACCCTAACTACAATGGCTTGACATATCTGTCCCATCAACCAGTGCTCATGCACAGGATAGGTTAGAGTTCTAGAGAGAGATATGTTAAATGTTTGGTAGATGAATTTATTAGCCTTAAAACTGAAAAGGTGATGATTTAGAAACATACGTAGATTGATTTTTGTTACTTAATTTTTTTCATGATGATAGGATATATTGGTAATTTAGATGTATATTTAATGGTTTTACTTCATTTTAGTAATAGCAAGATAGTTCATTTTATATTATCCAAAGATGGATAATTTAGATATAAATTTAAGTGGTTTTTTGAGATTATTTATTATAATAAACAAAGGTGGGTAATTTAAATAAAATATAGGGAGCTTATTTCATATTTTGTTTTATAAGGGTAGAGGTGGGTAATTAAGATACTGGTTTAGGGCTTACGTTGTTTTCATAATGACTGAGTTTGTGATTATTAAAAAAATAAATCTAATATAATAGCCTTTACGATTTTAGTCCACCAATTAATTGCCGAATGTTTCTAATTATTTTGAGATTTTCTAAGTTTTTTTCCTAGCACATCTCATGACAAGTAAAACAGAGGATCCAGAATGATGAGGACACTAAAATATAAAAATGTCCGTGTGAAAAAGACATAAAACTGATCCTCAGTGAAGCAGCCTACAACAATACTACTACAGACCCAAGGCCGGTATCTGATACAAATCATGAGCTTATCATTTACTGATCAAAGTTATGGAGTCAATCTGAATGCACAGGAAATGAGGTGCTGTATGTGAGTAGAGATGCCCTTGATTTCTGAGCAAAAGTCCATGCTGTAGCTCTGCACCTGATGCCTGGAGCTGCATGCATCACTGTCTGCCTGTGATCCTCCTGTCTGCCTCGATCTAGCTCTCCATCTCCATGGCCAAATTGCCTATAGCCGTCGCTATCGTCTCTCCCTCTCTACCTCTCTCTTCCTGGAGATGAAAAGATTCCGACAAGCTTCGCTGACACAACTCATAAACAAGTACGGAGTACTAGTAAGTAACTGGCCAAGCACGCATCACGCAGTAACTTCGAAATGCTAATATAGATAGTAGAGCAGGCGATTGACGGAGTACAGTTGGATCACATGCGATCCTTGCTTTGTCATGATCGATCTATAGGCACCATCCTCCTAGCCGCGCTACTAGGCAAGCAGCTGGATGACTCATTACCTGCAGTGTTAAACTAATAAAGTGTTGAACTATGTAGTACTGTATTAATTAAACTAATCCATGAGATGCATATGCGACGGAATGGCTACCTAGCTTCTCTCCAAAGACAAGTAGAGAGAGAGAGAGAGCCATGCATGCACAATATGCAGAGTGATGCAGTGCAGACAGGGCCGCCAATATTCGCGCTACCTTGGTAGGGAGACAGCCCCAGCAGGGGCAGATGCCCTGCGTATGATGGATCACCTAAGAGCCCTACAGGCCACAGGCATCTCGCTTATATCTAAGTGGAATCCTGTGAATCTCAAGCCAGATTGTCTCCGCCACTGATTAGTTTTTCCCATCATTAGGAGCCTATTTAATTAGTTTAGTAGTTGGACGCACTCACGCACATTAAGCGAGGGATCGTATATAGCGATGAGCGGCCACCAAATGACATGAGCACATGGATGATGGATGACACGAACCATGCATGGATGCACGCACTGGTGGCTATCTTCCTTCTGACGCTGTGATGACCATTCATACAGGCACGCACGATGGGTGTATGTAATTTGCTGACAATGCAGTGTATTGCTGAAACCACCAGTACGTACTGTTCTCGATCGTCTAAATTAGCTAGTGTCTAAGTTCATTGCACACCGTCATTTAACCATGAGCCTAACAAGTTTATGTTTTCATCATGCCCATGCATGGGGAGAATTCCTAATCCTGAGGGTGGTTCACGTCACTGGAACCCCAATGATCGAAATAGTGAAAGTGAAACTCCGTATTTCTCATCACGTACGTCACGCGGTTGGACGAAGCGATGATGAAACGGAAAAAAAAAAAACAAGAACAATGGTTAATTACAAGCGTGCATCGTGCCACCTACAAGTTGGTCCAACAACGAGCATTTGAACGCGTGTGGAGTACGTGACGCAATTTCTACTTTTCTCCAATAGCTCCATCACGTGGTGGTATGGTGGCAGAGAAAATGAACTGACCAGATACCAGGAAGATGCATGGACACTGGACTACTGGAGAATGCTTGTGGACAATGCCATGACTATTGCCGTTCTTTGCCGGGCGACGATAACGATACGATGACCATTAGTGCATAAAGGGTTTTGCTAACGTGATCTCAAAATGTGTGTGTTGGTACTACGAATCATCTGGTCATAACCGATTGGTCAGATAGGCGTGCAATTTTTGAACCGTACACAGTCACGAGGCGCAGGGTCTATTTAGAACAAGAAAAGTTCTCCATGGTCCTGCGTTTCCCTTTTCCTGTGAATTGAATTGTTTCTTATAAAATTCATATGTAATTTCTGTAAAATTCATAGGTTCCAAACAGACTCAGTGAACACACAGATAAAAATGGTTCCCCGCTAACCAGCAACTAGAACAGCAATCAGTGTGCGAAGCTCACCCAGCACAAAGTCATAATATACATACATAAAGGCTGCCACGCGAAAGGCTTACGTTCCCCTGCTGCAATTTGGGCCATGACAGTCTTCAAATTTTAGACTTGAGTGATGCACAGCATTAATACCACTACTTACGATGCATTATCTTTAACAAGTCAAGTTTTCCTGATAACAAGTTTATCAGGTGACGGATCCACTGCGTTCTCTGTTAATAGTTATGGGCTCCCAAGCGCCCCTTTGGCTCTGCGGTGTCTGAATTACATAATCATTACATAATCATACACGGCATGACGGCGATGATGAAGAATTGCTAATGGACACAAGTTGAAATGACAGAAATAATTTACAACTCCATATGATAAGTTAAGACTCCACAAGGAATAATGCGAATCGTATTCTAACAGATACATCTTCTTTCCTCTAGAGCACCGTAGTATCGAAGTTTACACCTGTGGTAACTGCATTTACAACATAAGAAAACATATGTGTTCTAAGATTAGACAGGTGGTACATGCAAAACAAGAACATATGCTTTTGTCTTGGGAGACAACGGCTCAAATTATGAGATTTCTGAAGCATTCTTTAACAAATTCACTGAAATATTTCATTGATAAGGAGCAAGTCAAAAGAACACTTTTAAAACTAAGCCTGAAAGACGAGAAGAACATCACGGCTGCAAGAATTTTTAGAACCCTAAAATATGAAGACTGGTTCTTATAAAAAAATGAAAACAGGAAACTGAACCATTTGGCAATTCTAAAGACATGATCATCCCCTTTTGTTATTTTGCATAGTAGTAACATGTACTGCACTAATCAATCTTTTCCAACGCACACAATGTGTACAACGAAACCAACTGAAACCAGCACTCAAATCCAATCTTTGACCGGAATGAAATAAACCAGACTAGCTTTTAGAAACCATGGAGCACATTCAGTTACTAATTTTCCAATATGCTTACAACAAGTTGAGTTATGAATGTACAGAATGCCCATAAAAGATATTAGAAACCTATTGCTTCTGAACTTCAACAGTAGGTAGAAACTGACAGCCAACTAGAATCAACAGAGTGACATAAATTAAAACTTTAATGGTGCATCTACCAAGATTGCTAGAGCGACACAGCAACATGAAATCAATCAAGGGTACATAAATGTTTGTGAGGGGGCACTAAGAAAAGAAAAGGCAGGTAATCTTAGCTCCAAAGTGCAAAGACCTGATAAAAGTATAGCCCAACTTGAAAAACAATATGCCTAAAGTCATGAAAATAAAGTTATATATAGCAAGCATTAAAAACAGCCAAATAAATTAAACAATAGAATGTAAGAGGTCAATAAGCACGTACCTCTGCTGGAAGTGATATTGTAAAGAAGTACTTCAGAGCCACTCATTAACAGCATAAATGGAGTTGAACTAACACAGAAACATTCATGGCTGGCAATTAACGGAGCCCATCACATATTTCATGGATTTTTGAGCTTTTGTGCTGTCATAAACAAACAAGGAATGTTAGCAAAAGTCTAATATCATGAAATATGTTATGGCAAGTATGAAATAGTAATTAAATAAAACAGTACGGTACTTTTCTTATGATTTTGGACATTTGCCAAACTTCTAGTTACTTCTTGCTTCCTCTTCTGAAATAATACATGGAAAATGTTAGAGCATAGGAATCCTTGGTTCACACAAGCTCGCACTTGAAACAAATAGGATAGATCGAGTGACCTTCTCGTGTTTCTTGGAATGATCACCTCCTGAATCATGATTCCCATTCTTGTCTTTTTTCTTATCTTTGTCTTTGTCTTTGTCCTTATCTTTATCTTTATCTTTACTCCGATCTTTATGCCGATGTTTGTGTTTCTTCTGATCCTTCTCCTTGTCTCTGTCTTTCTCTTTATGTTTCTTGTGCTTCTTTACTTTGTCCTTGGACTTGACCTTTGATTTCCCAGATATGGTTGGTGTACCTTTTTCAGCCTGTTTTGAGTACATAATACTTCAGTAAGAAGGAAGAGTCAATAAGTAAAGACATGAAAATTCTAAGATAACATATCTTACAGAAGGCAAATCTACTGGTGCAGTTTCTCGCAGCTGAAATGCTTGTCCTAGTGTTTCCATGTCAAAGGGCTGAATGTAAGGAGTCTTTTCATTTGAATATGAGTTCTGAAAAAGTTGGTCCAGCTCCATCCCTTCTCCTTTGCGAATTTCTGTGTCGCCCACAACATTGTTAAGATAATTTGTATCCGAAATTGCGAGTGGTAAAGGTTTCTTGCAAAAGAAACTATGATGGTTCAGCAGCTTGGAGCGGCTAATTAAGTCAACAGCACCACTAAGCTCCCGAGGACCTGAAATACCAAGAGAAATCATGATCGGTCAGTAGTTACTCCCGCCAATGGCATTAACAGTTGCAGTGAACAGTGAGGATTCAGGCTCTCAGGATCAAGACTGGTTTAGGCTTAGAACCTCCAGACACACCAATTCTAGTAGCAACACCGAACAGTTTTCTAAGATTAGTAAAGGGGGAAAGGTGACAATGTGTGTATCACAACTGAAAAGGATTTATATGAAATCAACATATTTGCCCAAGGAATGTACACCGCTACACTACATAGAACCTCCAATATTACTCCAGGCACATGATTATCAAGTCGGCACCAAAGATACATGGTGCCACAGATCAACAGATAATGCCCTAGCCCCAAGTTAGTAGTATCAAAAGGCCATGGCAAATGCCACCATGGACACAAAACTAAAGCAACAAAAGTTATTATGTTGAAGTAAAAGTTGCAGAAAAATTCAAACCATTTCGAAAGGTATATTCAGTTGTATATCAGTATATGTATATGATGTGTATACATATTGAAAAAAAGAAATGAGACAAGACAGCCTAGTTCCTCACCAATTTGGCCCAAAACCATACCCCACCAGCCACATCCCACTCCCTGGCATGCCCCAGTGGCTAAATTCATTCTACCGCGGCCCATTAGTCCATTAGCCTGTCTCTCCCCAGTCCCACTCAAATTGAAGCAGACCCTCCATAAGGAGAGCAGCCGAACAGAAGCAGGCTGCAGCCTGTAGGACATATGCCTCTCCAGCTGAAATTGAATCATTGAAGTGTTCTAGTAGCTCTAATTGAGAGGCTCAATTTGATACTCTCCAATTCTTTGAATTAGTACTTAGTAGTATAGAACTTGAGTTGATTGCAAGTTTGAAACATAAAGAGGAGTAACTGAAAGGGAGTTCTCGCAAGTTAAGAATGACGGCATCATCACTCATTTTCAGAATTTGAAAGATCCTAATTTTATCCTGCAATCTGTAAGTTTCTTACCATTTTTCTGTTTTACATCCTAGCTATATATATTTTATATATGGTCACTTTGATGTGTTGAATAATTAGTACTTATATATGTTAAACAATTTCAAGTTATGATAAGTTATATGAATATATGAATTATGTTCAGTTCTTTGTGTTATATCTAGGAATATATCTACTACTTCAAGATATTATATAATTAATACCATGAAATATTATATATGCCAAATATTATGCTTTATTCTATCAAAAAAATAATCTCATTCACATTTTGAATACCCAACATTAGAATCCTGGGTACGCCCCTGCATGCAACATTCGCTAGATACCCATAAGTCAATTCATGCCTTAATAGTAAATCAAAAATATCCATAAGTATATCCCTTTCCTTTATTCATTCACCTATTTGTCTTCAATTAGTTTAAGCAAAACACAAATGTTTAGGAAATCTATCTAACATGCCACACCAAAAGATAATCTGGAACTCTACAATATTTCCTTCCTTGATTAAATTGAAGATGAATAAAAACATCAACAAGTAAGGCTACCTCTCCCAAATTTGCCATCAGAACCCATCTGGTTAGAGCTTGACATATTGGCAATGCATGCCCACCTAAAAATATATAAGTCAAGCATACCAAAAGAAGTTAGCAAGTTTTAACAGTATCCCAAATAGCGTAATAAAGAAGTCTGAAGATAGCCATACAAACAGTTGTGGGGAAGGGGGGAAAGAATTGAATTCAATACTTCTATGTGTACAGTTAATTTATAAGACATATTAGGTCATAGAGGTAAATACAAATGATGTCAAGATCTGTTACACAAAGTACTTCGTCCAACAGATTTAAGCAACACTTTTCAACCATGACATTACAGAACTCATACACTAATATGTCATGCAATTCAAGAATCAAGACATAACAAACACTTGAAGTCCCATACAGATTAGCAAATTATGTGTTAACTAGTAGGCAGGTACAACACTGCACTGATTATTTGCTTTCATAGCATTTAGAAAGATAATGTCAATAACTACTTACGATTTAGGAAGCAAGATAAAAGGCGCATGTCCATTGAAAATGTACCAATTCTTGTGAATGTATGAGCATGTTCTATATCACTGTTAAATTTCAAGAATAAAATCAGTTATGTCTGAAAAACTCAACTCTAGCCTACCCAAACTTGCCTGGGACCAAAAGGTTTTGTTGTAATTGTTGTTTATGTCTGAAATTTTTTTTAAAAAGAGCATGTTTCATGAAAAATGCACAGAGTATTTTGCCTTTTCCATGTAAGTCAAATAAATATTTGAATTAGCCCTTGAAAATCGGCACATATACACAACACTTACTCTAGTGATCCTTTGACTTTAAATATCCTTAAAAATTTCCTAAGTTATGTTTTCAGGAATTTCAAGAGCCATCGCATTTTTATCAGATATGTGGGCAATATATAAGTAAAGTAAAAAGTTAATACTTCAGAATGTATGTGTGCAAGCAGGACCCTTTATGACCTAGTCTGTATTGGCTGTGTGAAGAAATGTAATTGAACAAAACCACAATCATTGCACAATGCAATATCATATGTTTGCTCAATGGTTGCCACAGTAAACTAGTCTTTCTTCCATCTACAAACTACATAGAAGCGAACGAGGAGATCAAAGACAGAATTCAGTTGGCATACCATTCACTAGAAACTACAGTGATGCAGCAGGCATACCATTCACTAGAAACTACAGTGATGCAGCCGTTTACCAACTACCAATGGAGGTTTATTAACAGGATTTGTGTTTAATAATGTATCCGGTCAAGCTATTGTGGTGCTTGCTCTTTCCTAGTTTTACCCACATGGCCACATCACAGTTTGCAAAATGCTTTCAGCCTTGTGCTGAGCTTCTGGTGATAACTGGATGGTACAATCTTCCAACAAAGCAAAGGCCAAAATTTTAATGCCTATGCCTAAGAAAAGGTAGTACTGCATGACTTGAACCTATGCATCGTGAGAATAACTATATTGCAAGTTTAATTTAACTCTTGAACTTGTGCACCATAAGAATAACACAGATCAATGCACTGAGCAGAAGAATTTGACTTCAAATCCATCAGTCGCTACGTGGTTCGCAAGTCGCAACCCTAATTCTGGGAGGAACCATTCCAGAAGTTGTCTCCAAGTTATAAAGTAACCCTTCCTAGAGAAACAAAACGAGCAGGGGCACTCTTGTCTCTTGTGCATCAATTCTACATGGGCAGACATATCGTGGGGCATGGGGTTTCAGTTATAGCCTCAAAGTTACTAGGAAATACACTTCATGAGCACCTCGGCTAATCTAACCACGGATGGAGTGGATTACGAGACCATCACGAATCACATGAATCCATAGGCCACAGCTAACTGAATCTGCCTAGAGAATAAAGAAATCAGTCCTGGGCCCGATGGATCTCCTCTCCAGGCAAGTCCAGTACCAGCCAAGAGCGGGGACGAGGATGGCAGCGCCCCTCGGCCCTGTCCCGTTCGTCGCCTGTGGCGAGGGCCGGCGGGGTAGCGCAACAAATTGTGGCGGTAGTGAGTGGGCGGAGATGGATGGGTAGTCTAGACCAGGGAGTGCGAAATCCCTGAAGCGTGGCGGCGATCGTCGCAGCGAGCACAGCGGGCAGCGGATCCAGAAACGGTGCGAGAGGGAAGATGGATACTGAATTTGCAAGCGCATACCTAGGAGACCTGAAATTTGCTGTCGAACTAAGGCCTCAGCCCTCAAGCGCACCGCACAATCAAGCAGGCAAAGCAGCTCCCGGATCAAGTAGTGACCGGTGAATACGGGGGTGGTGCCTGTCTCTATCTCCCTGACGGTGACCGCGGTCGAATGCTGACGACGGAGCAGTGGAGGAGCGGAGCGGAGCAGCAGCAGCAGCAGCCGGATAGAGATGGAGGTGGTGGAGCCCCTGTGCCCGACAGCCCCAGCTTGCCGCCCGCGCCGCCTCCGGGCGCTGAGCGCCTACGACGCAGCTACAAAGCCGCTGCCCACTCACTGCTCACGGATTTTTCGACTTTGCGTGCCGCGGCGGCGCCGCCGGCGTCGGGAGGTCGGAGTCCGGATTGGGGATGGAGACTGCGGGGGACCGGGGACTGCCGGCCAGACCGTGGACAGCGTGCGCTGCTTGCTGGGCTTTGTAGCCGGAGCTGGGCCTTGTTTCGGCCACAGCCCCCAGCCCGGGCGCGCGCGCGGTCAAGTCGCTGTCTCGCTGAGCTTCTCTTCTCTTGGTCTTGGCTATTGCAATTTCCAGGTGCGTCCCTTCGTTGTGGAATTGGGTCGTGGTGTCACGTGTGACGTGTGGCAGATGGTGACCTTGCGGCATGGTCAGTTGGAGTGCGACTGGCTTGTTTCACTTGTGAGCCCGGCCAGCGAGAGCCTGGTTCGGAAGAAATGAGAATGAAATCCATTTCTTGGGGAGCGTGGCTCGTACCGAGATTCTGTATGGCTTAATACAACTATACAAATGAGCGTAACCAAGTAGACAACTAAACATCTTAACGTGAGCGGCCAGATGCATGCACAAGCAACCAAACAAACACATGATGCATCTCACCAACCTGGTTGTTCCAAATACAGTCATTCAGTCACACCCTACGCGATCCATCTCCATATGATTCCTATCTGGCCGTCTAGCGGTATTCTTCGTATCCAATGGTCCATTTTCATATAGTTTTGTATTAAAAACTTCCTTCGACTATAGCATTTCTCCCCAACATTATTTATATCTCCTCTCTCTAAATGTACATAAAAAATCCTATACTAATGTTGTATTTTTTTAAATTTTACTTTTACATACTTATTTTGTCATATCCTCTATTTAATTCATTGTTTGCAATATAAAATATACTAAGGACAAAAGACAATGCCCTATATGTATAAAGGACGTTGTTGAAACGCTTTACAAGATGCTGTCCTCTGCATTTTAGCAATTGGTGTATTAGACCTTGTAGATCAAATGGTTTTACCTCTAAACAAATATTTATGCAAATTGAAACTATCGTTCTTAACATCGAGGTTTTCAATTTGTTTGTTTAAAAAGAGGCAATCTTAACCAAAGACAATCTACTAAAAAGAAGGAAGGGTGACGACTGATGACCACTGTTGTTTTGTAAGCAATAAGGGCAATAAGAGTGACTAGTCAATTTTAAATTGGAAAAAAATATGGAGTTGGTACTAAGAATTTTCTAAAAGTATTTTACTTAAATTATAAGTTTTATATTATAAATTATTTGTATTTTATTTGTTCCTTCTCCTAATATTTAATCAATCACTCTTGTTATTTACTTAAATTGTCATTTTTCATTATATTAAATCAAATTTCGATGGAGAGGATGAGGACATATAAGATCTAGAATATGACAACAACCTCATAGATGCCATGTTCAACCTCGTATAAATCCTATTTTCAGCCATTATCGATTGCTAGTGCTTCGCTTTACATTGTTTGCATAATTAGGCAATAGGTTATACGAAAAAGCTCAACATCATGCAATCAACTAATAATATGATCAAGGGAAAAGCACAGTGCAAAATACCAATCTTAATAAATAATGAGCACAGCAAACATTAGGAACACTAATCCCTATACCCAAATAGAACAGTAACAAAACATATTTTATTTTCTAGTAAAAGTGTATTAGAATCATATCTTTTTATTTAAGGTGAATTGCTTATAGAAACATTGATGTTTTTTATTAAATAATTACCCCCCGAATTATCAATACAATTTATCACCCACGAGATTGTTGACATGGCCCTCTGTAGGACACGGGGCCAAAACCATAAAAAATATCTGTGACAGGGAAGAATATGTTTATAAAGAGGAAATTATCTGAGCCACAGATACTGAAATGATTTATCCCTTTTCAAGATCCAATCGAGCTATTCATTTTTTCTTAGACGGGCTAAGTGCTACATCAATATATGGGCTCGGCCCACAACCGGTCGCAGCGCCACTCCATGAGCCCATGACAGTCCTCCGCCCAAAACCCTAGGTCCCCGCCGCCCCTGCCCTGGCCGCCGCCTATAAAGGAAACTAGCTGTCCGTTTTCTCCTCGCCGTCGTAAAGCGCCGTTTGTGCTTCGCCGGCCGCGATGGGAGGTGAACAGCGATTCTGCATTTCTGCTGCCGCTGCTGATTCTTGACTTGTTTCTCGCAACTGTCTCCTTTTTTCTTCTCGGTGATTTCCTGGCGTTATGTTTCTTCTTGGCGATTTCCTGGCGTTATCAGTCGTTCCGTGTTCGTTGCTTTTCTGGAGTTCTGATTGCGGGCGAAGTGAGGAATCTCAATCCATATACCATCCTCTGCATCACCAGATGATGATTGACAGATTACATGCACTACCATCTGATCCGCCCCCCACCCCCTCGTTGTTTCCTGGCTTTTTTTCTCGCACTGCTCTTTTTCCTGACGCAATCGGTGATGAAGTCGTATAATTGTGCTGAGTTCCTCAGTGATTATCGCACAACAAAATCACCATCTTTCGGCTGAGAGATTGCGCTCTTCACCTTCTGTTTTCGTTTTTCGTTTTTAGTCTGGTTAACATCTAAAATGCCATGTGGTATCTGATGCATGGTCTTGTATACATGGCCTTGCGTCTCGTAAGAGTGGCAGACAGAGATGGGCGGGTTCTTTGCGACACTGGCTGCTCTTCAACCATGAGCTTCCTGTTACTTATCCCCCGTGACATCTGTTAATAATCCTATCGACCCTTTCTCTGTACAAACCCAATGAATTCTACAATTAATCGTCTGCTTTCTTCATGAAGGCCCCAAATGAACTAGAATTCCAGAACAGCGAGGACTCGGCAAGACATTATATGGAATTATATCATTAGGCCTGTTCAGGACGAAAGAATTGAATATAAAAGAATAGAAAAAACACAGCCTGTTTAGAACAAAGGAATTGAAAATGAAAGAATAGAAAAAACACAGAAATGAGATAGTGTGAAAAATAAAAAACTATGATTCTAAAAACATTGGATTGCAGCAAAGATTTTTCTCATAGATCGAATGTTTCTGTCCTTCCATTTTGTGCATCAAAGGAACAACAAACATTGAAACCTATCTATAGAAATGAATTCTTTAAATTTTTTTTAAAGTTCCTTCAATCCAAAAAATGTTAACATGTAGACAACATGAAATGAGATGAAATCGGTCTGGCTTGTGCGCTGCTAGGACGGAGTGGCACCACTATACATTAGCAAATACTTTCAGATTACTTTGCTTTCATTCATCCTCTGAAGACGGGTCAATACAGGAGCTGGTAACAGTCTGTGTCGAATCTTAATGCAAAACAGAAAGAATAACCTCATAGCAACCATTTGACACATTTACCTCTAATCAAGCAAAATGGTATTTCCTCTAGTTGTTGAATATTAATGCAAAACAGAGAGTAACCTTATAGCTACCATTTGGCGCATTTTTACGTCTAATCGAGCAAAGTGGTATTTTAGTGCGGTTCATTTGGGGCTGTTTGGAACAGATATTATTTCTCTTTTCCTATGTTTTTTCTATGAAAATTATACACAATCCCTTTGAAATTTATATACGTCCTAAATGGATCTTTGATTCAAGCTCGGCACTACCCGTTGCCCAAAATTTGTCAAAGTAGGGCAGCCTCAGTATATTCCTAGCACCGAAGTCAACCAGATTTGACGAATTACAGTAATCTCATGAGATGACAAATCATATTGATTTGAACTTTTGAAGATATTGTAATATTTGTCTCATCTCTTTTTCCTTCTAAATACTACTGCTCCCTAAATATAGCTATGTTTAGAGACAAAAAAAATACTGTATGTACTTTGGAGTTATCAAGCCATTGAATGAATAAGTGAGATCGTGTCCAAAGATCATGTAATGGTCTTCTATAGTACAAAAACGACACTGTAGCTACATTGCATATAGTGTGATTTTTGAAACAGACGATAAGGATAGACGATCTGTTGAACTTAGTTTGAAAGTGGAACGTGGTCTATTTAAGCTACACACGTTTCTGTACATAGATGAAGCATGTATGCACAAACAGATTTGAAGTTTCCATACTGAGGCATATACAGGTATACAATTCTCCTTGATCTTCAAAATAAGGCTGAACTTAGCAATATTTTGAGAAGAGAGTATATATCTTTGTTCAATTTGTTGCTTTGGTGCAATTGTGCATTCAAAGAACCATGGTTGTACAGTTATCATGTGTCTTATTAGGCCTGTCCCAGTGATGAATTCTATTTTTTTTGGTTTTCAAAGTGCCACATAATCGAATATAATTTTAGATTAAGAAATGAAATTGGCCCTTCAATGCATAGTTTCATTTCACGATTTTATATGGAGGCCATAACATTTAATTGCAATGCATGTGATTTTATATGGCGGCCATAATATTTCGTGCATCTAGTTTCATTCCATAAAACTCACTTCATATTTTTCCTCATAAATATGCTGCTATGCCATCATTTTTTCTTATGTGGCACATCATTTAATTAAAAATGGCCTAATATAGGGGAGAATGTCAAATTTTATTGTACCCTCGTGGGACTTGTAATTATAAACGACGGTAACACATTGGCATCTCGTTTTTTTTGCTAAAAAAAGGTTTTTAAAACCAATCTATAAAACGGTATTTGATGGTAAAAGCATGGCGGTGATTGTATGACCATATTTTTTTCAAGTTAAAAGAATATATTTGATCATACATTCACTTTGGTTAAGAGGGATATCTGGTTGATCATCCGCGTGTTGCCACGTGAAAAAGATGCACGTCTGGAAAAAGGAAACGGGGAAAACATTGACGTAGCGTGGAAGAATTAAGATTTAACGGACGATGTAAGGTGCACGATAAGAAGGAATAGAGAAAAATATTACTGCTAAAGAAGAAACATTTGATAACGACGAAATGACGACACTTATGTACAGCGTGTTAAAGCGGCAAATCCGACATTCCCAAATGGCAGTTGGCAGTAAACTCAAACTGGACTTTGTCTACGGGAGAAAAAATATTACTGCAGAAGAAACATTTGATAACGACGAAATGACGACCCTTATCCACATGCGAATGTGAGCCGTTGGATGCCCGATGGACGGCCCACTGCCGTAGCTCTCGCCGATCTGTTTCCTGCTGTGTCATCTCTATTCTCAACGCTCGCCGGTCGCTTCCCTCCCCGGCTCCCCCATTCACCGGTCTTCCTCGAGACCCTGCGCCCGCCGCCGCGCTATGCTCGCCGCCCGTCCCCTGCGCCAAGCACCGCAGCCGGGCATCCCATCCACCTCCCGTCCTACTCCCTGAACCCCCGCCGCCAGCGCCCTAGACTACTGCAGAACCGAACGGCACGCCACCGCCATCTCCCACCCCCCTTCATTTCGTCTGCCGGACACACCACCGCCCGCCAGCCCCAGGTCGATCGCTTTCAGCCAGAGGAGCGGCGGACGCGCAAGGGCCAGGAGAGTGTGTCCAGGCCGATCCGGGTGGCGGCGCAGCGGCGGATGCGCGCTGTTGAGCGAGGTGAGTTCTCCGCACGACGGGCTGGGACAGGGGGCGCGGCGAGGAGCGACGAGGCAGGGCGCGCGCAGCTGGGTGGTGGCGGAGGAGCGCCGGCGCGCGCAGCAACAAGGCAGGGGCTTGCCTCACCTGGCGGCGGCAGACGATCCTGGGGGCGGGGGCGGACAGGCGTGTGTAAAGCGGCGTTCTAGCGTTCCAGATCTAGAGCGCCGCATAGCGTTTTAACGCTTAATCGGCGATTAAACGTCGCATAGTCGTCCTTTTAATAACCATGCATCCTGGAGCACATTTCCAATTTCTGAATATGCATGAGCCAAATTGGCTAGATGCTCACCATCTTATGATTTGATAGTTTATTGACTTTATTTCAGTAGCCAACTAACACAAACTTGAGCTGCTTGGAAGAAAATGATTTCCATGCATATTTTAGAAATAGCAGGATTTCCCTGGAAATCTGGAATAGTGTAATGGAGAGCTTCAGGAGTAGCAGTCAATGCAATTTCCTGCTTCACGAAACGTGTTCATGTGTTATTTCCTTTACTATTTTATCTTATACTTCTCTATTTTTTTGCGAGTTATGTAATAACTTTTTATCAGCGCCATCACAGGAACGTTTTATGTTTTGTGCTGATATTCTGTTGGGTTTGTTTTAACATTTTAGGTGGTTACAGCATGCTGTTTTTGACATAGCAATGGAATTCTACTGAGAATAAATGCACAAAGTTTACTGGGACAATTGGACCCGTAAGTTGGAAGTTTGTCATATCTTTGCTCATATTATTTCTGAGAAACAAGTAGTTCTGAAGTTGGGCAGTGCTACGGTACACAAGTTACCTCTTAGGAGGTAAGACTTCAAATAGATCTGAACCGTTGAATTGAGAGAAGATAAAATAAATATTATATAATAATTAATTGAGAAAAAAATAAAAATAGAAAAAAGACCGTACGTCTCTCCCAACGACTCCGCATTGCGCGATCCCCATGCCGAGGAACGGCAGTTTCGCTGCAGGAGAAACTCTTGGGAGATGGATCTCTACCTTTCTTTAAAAAAACTATTTTCTGTATTTGATACAAAATATTTGTATTAATATATTACCTTCTACGATATATAATGGCACGTCGGCTGTTAACGAAAAGAACTACTGATACAAACACAAGTCGCGTTTGTTAATTAGTCACCGCGTTTGTTCAACAGGTTGCTGGATATAGTACTAGCTAGTAATGTTGTCACGTTCATTCGACAAGCAGTCACGTTGTTACTCATTCAAATTTCGAACCTAAAAAAAAACAGAGTTGTCACGTTAACACAAGCACCACGTACGTAGCAGGCAGTGGATCGCGAGACTTACGCAGCAGGCTTCCGATCACTAAGGCAGTTAGTTATTAGTATTTATCTAGATATCAATATTTTAAGTATTACCTTGTAGGAGGTAATACCTTGTTTTATCTATTGAGATCTATCAAAATGAATGGTCCACAGTTTTTTCAGTGTACCATAGCAATTGCCTCTGAAGTTACCTTGGAAGGCTTATGCAATTTTGACTGGTCGCATTGCATAGGCCATTGTTGAGGTTAGTACCATTTGACTAGTATATTTATTACTGTAATAAGTATGATAGGCTGTATTTGACGTGAATAATGATGGACCCTCTGAGGTACAATATGCCAAATCTTCTGTATATTTTCTAGGTTTTTACGGATTTTGCATGTTAGCTCATAATCCCCCCTCCCCATTCTTATTTAGTATATTCAAGCTGTAGTATGAACCTAGTTTGTTGCTTAACCAAGAATGGCCAGATGTTGTACACATGAAAATAATCTTTCGTTTCTGTTTAGAGTTTCTTACATTTGTTGGTTTTTTTTGTCAAAATATTCTTATAGTTGATATATTCAGAATACTCAATGATTCCCATGGTCAGCGAACAAATTGTAGTTTAGCACTGGTAAAATTCCTTGTAGTTGTTCATTTTACCAGCATTTACATTGTTCTAATGGATTGAATTCTTGTTAGAAGGTGCATTGTCGTGCTTGCATTGAACTGGTCAGAAGAGGCTAGGCCGAAGCATGGGAGTTCCAAAACAGAGGTGGACTTCTGAGGAAGAGGCTGCTCTTAGAGCTGGAATAGCAAGGCATGGAGTTGGAAAATGGCGCACAATATTGAAAGACCCAGAGTTTAGTTCCACCTTGTGCTACCGTTCAAATGTTGACCTCAAGGTTCAATATTTTCACTCTATTCTTCTTATGTAAGCATTTTTTTAGTGAATGCCACTCCAAATTCTCTATTTTTTGAAATCATGACTCAGCTGTAAATTTCCACATGTTATCTTTAGTCTCGGTTCATCACTTCCTCTTTCAATTCTACTAATTACTACTTAGGACAAATGGCGCAACATGAATGTAATTGTCAGTGCATCGAGTTCTCGTGACAAGGGAAAGGCTGCAGCAGTGAAGAAAACCCGGACAACTCCCAAGAATAATGATCACAACATGGCAATCAGCACAGTTGCTTCTGATATTGATGACGAGACTGTTGATGAAAAGCCTATAGCAGCAGTGCCTAGTGAAGCAAAGAATACATCAAATCCAAAAAAATCGCACTCAAGGTATTTATATATGTACAAGTCTAATGCAAAAATATGTAATTTAGCTCTTTTTATCTCTCTGTTGTCAATAGTATACTTCTTATTTGGATGATCCACGTTAGTTTAATATCTTTCCTGCAGATTAGATAATATTATAATGGAGGCTATAAAAAACTTAAATGAGCCCACAGGGTCACACAGGACTACTATTGCTAATTACATTGAGGTATGGATCATTCTTTTGTTCCTTTCCAGTACTAGATCTAATATGGTTAGTGGTATGCTTTCTTTTTTAAGATAGTATGGATTACTCTTCTGTTCCTTCCCAGTACTAGAACTATTGATAAATGGACGCTCCTAATGCTTTATTTTTTTTAGGATAATGTCTAATATTGTTTGTCAACTCATCATATCATCCATTTTGTCTACTTTCCTTTTAGATGCTTTGGAGAAGCATAAAGTCCCAACAAAGTATGTGACCCTCATTAAGGACATGTACAACAAGGTTGTGACTAGTGTTCGAACAACTGACGGTGACACAAGTGACTTTCCAATTAACATAGGATTACATCAAGGATCAGCTTTGAGCCCTTATCTTTTCGCTTTGGTGATGGATGAGGTCACTAGGGATATACAAGGAGATATCCCGTGGTGTATGCTGTTTGCTGATGATGTAGTACTAGTGGATGAAAGCCAAGCGGGGGTAAATAGGAAACTAGAGTTGTGGCGGCAGACTCTAGAGTCGAAAGGCTTTAGAATTAGCAGGACTAAAACTGAATATATGAGATGTGACTTCGGTTCCGCTAGACAGGAGGCAGGAGATGTGAGTTTGGAAGGTCAGATAGTGCCCAAGAAGGATACTTTTCGTTACTTGGGATCGATGCTACAAAGAGACGGGGATGTCGATGAAGATGTTAGCCATAGAATCAAAGCGGGATGGATGAAATGGCGTCAAGCATCCGGTGTTCTATGTGACAAAGGGGTACCACAAAAGTTAAAAGGCAAATTCTATAGGACGGCTATTAGACCTGCGATGTTGTATGGTGCAGAATGTTGGCCCACTAAAAGAAGACATATTCAACAATTAAGTGTTGCGGAGATGCGTATGTTGCGTTGGATGTGTGGGCATACAAGGATGGATCGAGTTCGAAACGACGAGATACGGGATCGTCTTGGGGTAGCTCCAATTGAAGAAAAGTTTGTGCAACACCGACTAAGATGGTTTGGGCACGTGCAACGAAGACCTCCAGAGGCACCAGTGCATAGCGGCATCATAAGGCGAAACAATGATGTGAAGAGAGGCAGGGGCAGGCCAAATTTGACATGGGAGGAGGCAGTTAAGAGAGACCTAAGAGATTGGAATATAGTGAGAGAGTTAGCCTTGGATAGAGCTGCTTGGAAAGCAGGTATCCACGTACCCGAGCCTTCACTAGGCTCTTCTATGTGCTTCTCAAAAAAAAAAAATCTTTTAAAACCCTTGTTTTCTTGTTGAAAGTGATCTTTCAAAAAAAAAAAAAAAAAGAACTTTTCTCGTTTCTAGCGGTTTGGTTTGGGTTTCAACTCTAGGCTACCCCAACTTGCTTGGGATTAAAAGGCTTGTTGTTGTTGTTGTTGTGTTTGTGTTTGACCAGCTTAGGGCGTCTCCAATGATTAGACAAAGTTCTAGCTCTAAGGATGTAGGAGTACATATCACTTAAAAGGCCACACTAAAAGCTAGCTTGTCCAATGATTGCATATGGAGAGCATGGGGACATTTGCATTGTTTTTAGCAGCAGTCTAGCTCCCCCTCTTTCCTCAATGTAGGATAATTGATGGTGTTGGTGCTCTTAGAACTAGCCGGCATGTCACCATTGGAGAAGCCCTTACTCTAACAGTAGTTGATATAGCATCTGCTCTGATACAAATGAGAAGCACACTCCTGTACAACCTTCCATAAGGGCCTCTAAAAACTTCACATAGAGGATGTCATCTATAGAGGTTCTCTCTTTATCCATTTTTTTTTCTAGTCGAAACAATGAATTAAGCATACATAACATTTACGGACATGATACATACATAAATACATCACTAATACGTTTTTTTATGTATAGAGGACGAGATATTGAGGGAGCACTTGGAGAGGTATGAAGATATAGAGGAGGGAATCTTTTAGAGGAGCCTAGGATGGGTGGGAGTATATCTGTTGAAGATAGCCTTATCATACCATATTCCAGATTGCTGAAACTTAAACTAAACTATACCTAACTCGATTGTACTGCAGCAGAAGTAGGAGGTTGGACACAAAACTTGATACACGAACCCAAAATCCTAAAATTCTAGTCTTAGATCTGGTATTAAACCCGGAACAGGTTTGGGATCCTAGTACCCGAACATCCTTGAAAACCCTAAATGCAAAGGAGCCCAACACTCTGCAATTTCAGCCCAGTCCAAAACTTGGCTCTCACCAGACCTTATAATTGACATAAGCAGGGCAGTGAGTCGTGCAGTCTCAAACTCTCAAGTCCAGTCCTACCTTAGCCCAGACCCCAAGGCCCCAATCCCAGCAATAAGTCCAGCCAAGGACGACGCTAACCCTAGCTGCCAGTGCGTCGCTGTTATGGCGTTATGTACTCACGCCCTTCCCTTCCATCAACTCAATCCACCCATTTGACCTTCCTCCTTAGCTCATTGTCATAGCTAGTGGTGCTATCAACTTGCCATAGAGATATTGCTCGAGAACCTCATTGTCCTCATTGTTCACTGCCTAGTGCCTAGAGTGCATGCCCGATGCCTAATGCTTGGTCCTTGCCAAGGGAATCAAAGACTCTGGATGCTGGGTCCTTTTATTTCCTCGAACATGCAGCCATGCAAGAGAGCTGTGTATCATTATATTATGAAGAAAAATGGATGCTGGGTCTTGACCTCCTGATCAGAGAATCACAGATGCTAAGTCCCAATCTCCTAGAAGATGCATCTGCTATTTATTTTCTTTCCTCTTTTATCTTTCTTTTTTTTTTTTTGTTCTATCAAGTACTCAACTTGAAGCGGCTGCAAAGTGAGGACTGAGGACCAGCGACAGATTTCTCAGAGATGCTAGAATTCATGTGTTGCTCTCCCAATTTTTCTTATTATTTTCACTGTTGGTTTTATTGATCAGGTGTTTCGGGATAACCCGAGCCTGAACCCACTGTTTCGGGTACCTGAATTATTGGGGTTTTATTTGATTGGGTAAACTTGGGTGCCACTTTCCAAAACGTGAAATTAAGAAAAACCTGAATAACGGTAAACCTGAATGGCCATCTCTAACCAAAAGAAACTAATTGAATCTAATAGTTAGAGAAATCTATTTACACAAAATTCCCTGTATCTTTTTATGCAAGAACTTGAACAGACTTTTTGTGACCCTTTTCCAGCTTTGTGAAAGGAAAGCTGTTGCATTGTGTCTTCTTGCATAGTACTTTGTTGTTTGACATGATCATGTTTTATACTTGCTTATTTGCAAGTTATTGTTGAAGCGAGCCATTCATGCTCTTGCGACATTTAGAATCAGTTTCTTATCCTGGTTTTATGTAGGAGCAATATTGGCCACCTAGTGATTTTGATCATTTACTATCTGCAAAACTGAAGGATTTATCCACCAGCGGCAAATTGATAAAGGTATGACTTGCACGAAATAAAGCCAATTCCAAAGGTGAAAGTACTATGACATACCAAGTAGCCCATTCAATTAATTACATGAATTAATACATATAAACTTCGCATGAAACCTTCGAAATTCTGTTTTTTCATGCATCTGGAACAATTGGCATGCCATATTTTGTGAAAACAGTATATATGAAAGTTTCCCAAGATATCTTTGCTGTGATTACGTGTTCAGGCATACACAATAGTGTACTCTTGCTCCATTGCTATAAAGCTGCACATACACATATTTGTGACTTCTGAGTACCAGCAATAACTTTTTCATACTATTTATTGTTCAATTTCATGTTGAGTTGCAGGGTTGCTATTTAGTTTGTACTTAGGAAAATGACATTTTTTCTGTGCTGTATGATTTTTAAGCTCTGTGACATGTACATTTTAATGCTTAACGTTAATGATAATGTACCGTTTATTAAAGCATGAAAATCGGCTTTTGTTAACATTGTAGTGGGCAATATTTGCTACACATGCATATAATTTAGTGCATTTAAGCATGTGGCCCTTTGAGTGATTGCAGGTGAATCGGAAGTACAGGATAGCACCTAGTTCACCCAACTCAGAGGGCCGAAGCCCCAAAATGCTGTTATTGGAAGATGTGCAAAGAGAGCCTGTCAAGATATGGAGTGATGATATTAAAACCCTTACAAGATCTCAGGTTGATGCTGAATTGGCGCGTATAGCAACCATGACTGCTGAGGAAGCTGCGGCTGCTGCCGCTCGTGCAGTTGCTGAAGCAGATGCTATCATGGCAGAAGCTGAAGCTGCAGCAAAAGAAGCAGAAGCTGCAGAAGCAGACGCCCAAGCTGCACAAGCGTTTGCCGAAGCAGCATTTTTGACATTGAAGAACAGAAATGCTGCAAAACTGGTAATAGCTCTAGTCTGTGGATCCCTTTGTTATATGTCCTGTTTTCACATGTAGAACCAGGTTCTTTAACCCCTTATGCAACTGATTGGTTACTTGTCGTTGCTAAGAACAAAATCCCAACATGAGTGAGATTTCTTAAGTCTTTTGGCTTGTTCCATGAAGAGTGATTTCCAAAGGCACTTATGCAAATAGCAACATCAAACCTTTATAGTATCAAGCAAGTTGGAGTGGGCTAGAGATGAGCCACTAACAAAGATGATACGACCCCCAGTTCTCAAAAGATGACGGTTCATACAAATAAAACAGGCAGAAAACAAGTTGTTTCTTCTGTCCAAAACGTCATTTTTTAGTGCCTGGTGGTAGTTGAATAGTAAATTAGTAATAATAGTAGCTGTTGTGATAGTAAAGGCCCTTATTATGGGAAAAATAATTTAACTTATTTTCTTATTGTTCTTGCACTATAGCATGCATGTTATTTAATATTAATATTTGAAAACAAGGGAAAAGATCTTTAGACTGATGAGTTCTCGAGCTTGGCAGAAGCAGGCAAAAAAAAATCAACATGTTGTTGACATATTGCAAGCTAAGATCTGTTTCGAACTCTGTAACTGGATGAGATCTCAGCAATATTAAGTTAAGATTATAACTAGGTAGTTTTTTTTTTTTTTGGTTGAAGCAAGATAACCGGGAAGTACTAGATGATACTCTGTAGACTGCTTAGATACCAAAAAATGAAGTCCGTGTACAGAGTGTGGTTAGCATTCGTAGCTGCTGAAGTATTTCCTCAAGTATAGGTTAGGTGGTAGCTGCCATTACATCTCTATTTGATTTCTTTTAGCTGCCATTACAACAGCGTCTGATATTTTTTAAGGGAAATTGCTTTGGTTTTACTGATTAATTTTATGCCGTACTATTTTGTAGTTGTAGGACAAGTATTCCACTGCACAATGTCGTATTCTTATACTTTGAACCACCTCCAATAGTAACGTACTAATCGCATATCTGTTCATACCTTTATGTATACCCATGTTTAAACTTGGATGAAGGAGAAAGCAACTGCTTTGCAGTGTCTGGGTCTCTTGCTTTGGTCTTCCCTGAACTTGTCAAACTGGATTCCGTACAATACACGTTTTTTCTTAGATTTGAATGTGCTTTTCCAACAACTAAATAAAACTACATAAATACAGATGTTGTATTCTGTCGTCACAGATTCTGTTGACTAACAAATAAGAAAGAAATAGCTAATGTGGCAAGCTGTTATATCAAAGTTTGATGCCTTGGTGTTCCTTTGCAGATGGCCCAAGCTTGATGATACTCGGAGCTGTTGCAGATGCCAACATCTACAACATGTATAATTGCTCATGTTTACTGTTTGCACTGATGTTCCGTTAAAAGCAGCTGTGCCAGTGGTTGTATCTATCACCCCAGAAGCACCAAGCCTGCAGCGCACCAGTAACAGCAATAAAACAGCCTGTTACAGCAATACAGCACCGTTCAGTAACTCGTTGGCAATGCCAAACATCTCGCTGACGATTTGCAGGATCGCATTGTGCATCAACAGCCCTCGCTTTTCCGCGCTGCCTGCCGACAGCCGGACCTGGCTTCTTTCCTTGGTGCGGGTCTGCGGCCTGCGGGACCTTTCTTTCCTTGTGCGGTTCATCTACCTCGCAGTCGCAGTTGGTGGTTTCATACAGGCTGGAATGGGGATCGCGCATCCCATCTGCTCTGTACTGTACCCTCCCCCTGTTGCAGTGTTTCTTTCAGCTGGACGTAGCAGCAGTTGGCACGCCTTTTCTGTGGTCTCGGCCTGCTTTGCATGACGGTGTCTGCTCGCCATGTGATCCTCTTTCTGGTACCAAATGATGGCCGTGGGAAAAGTAGTCTTCCCGTTTCGTGCCGGCGTTCTCTGGAGCACCATCTGTACTGTTCCGGCCAGCCACCCAGCGACCCAGGTGATCCCCTCCTATTTTTCCCCCGGATCCCTGCGCGTGCTAGCGTTTCATGGCCCCGCGATCTCGTTTGGGCGCGTGCTGGAATTTAAGTAGGTGCACGCTCTGGCGCGGGGTGTACCTGCGTCCATGCGCGGCGGCGCCGACGACGAGGCGGCATTGGAACGCGATCGCACGCCACGCTCGTCGGCGCTGGCGCCGGATCTGTCGGTGCCGGCGCATGGGAGGGCGGGAGACGTCGCCGCCGGCGTGGACCGGACGGCAAGCAACCGCGCTCTGGCTGCTAGTACATCCCCGCCCGCCGCTTCGAGGAGAAGATGCTAGCTAGCTGACCTGCCGCGCTCGAGCGGCTCGGTCCTAGCGAGAGCGCTGACCTCGAGCACGTGCGCGCGTCGCGGCGGGCAACGCAGCGGCGCCCGCACGCACAGGCGAGCGAGGCGGCGGCGGCCACGTATGCCCAGCCTACGCCGGTGCTAGGGTGCACGGCACGGTTCCCCGTCGTCCAAGGTCCATGTGGCACGATACGATGCCTTGGCCTTGAGACCTTGACATGTCGGGGCGGTGGACAAACATTTGCGTGCGCTGAAGGCCTTGATTTGTCCTTGGGAATGTTGCAACGGAGAGTCATCGCCGATCGGATCGATGTAAATTTAAAATGGCATCTCGAGGCAGGCATGGCTTGGGGCTTTACAAATGACCTACGAGACTGCAAGACGGGAAGAAGCAGGTCATGCATGTTCTTTGACATTTGACAAGTTGACGTCTAAAACACAGTTTTGCACTGTATATATACGTACGTAGAAAAAAAAAGAGTTTGAAATACGGATGGTTGATAGACGCATTAGTGAGAATGGTCGTCTATCCAACGCCCGCTGTCACCAATCCGTGACTCGCTGCACATTCCAACCAACACTTTGTTTATCACTTGAAAAATAGCTAACTGAAAATGCAAGCACATTCCCATGTACAAGAAACTTAGTTTTTAGCCAACTCATCATACTTCATCTGATGGCAAGAACTTTTTTGCGGGTAACAATTTAGAACACTGGCATGGCCTGTTGTTATATGAACTGACATCTAATACTCTCTTTGCCTCAAAATTCTAATCTATGTCTTTTTGGACTAGAATTATAGAACGGAAGGAGTACCTAACAAAATAAGCAATTTATAACATTTTTTACAGGTAGCAATTTTCATGATGAATTAATCTAGTAGTATCGAGCTATCAACCTTACGCGGAGTAGTTTTTTCTACTTTTAACTACTGATGGTGGTCAGAACTAAAAGTCGTTAACTTACGTGAATCTAAAACTAATCCTAATAAAAGGCAGTAAAACAAGCCTAAGGTTAGACTAAACCAACTTATTTGTGATAGGAAGGAGCAGCAATTACTTATCAATATAATAATACTTGAATAAAAGGCAGCGCTGACTATGTTAACAGCCCATATGCATGCATGGTGGACCAAGCGACAAGGTTTGAGGTGTTATTTTGCAACGGCCCCATCTCTCTAATGTGTTTTGTCTCCTCTCCGCTCCTTCCCTACCGGCATTGACTTGCTCCATCAATTGATGCAAGCATGCACTCATATGTCTTCCTCTTGCTTCCTATGAATTTGTGAGATAAATACCGGGACGATCAGTTAATAAATCTTACCAAACTATTTTCACCCAGTAAAAAAAAGTAGGTGCACTATATTAGATATGAGCGATCGAGTTCCGGTCCGCAAAGTGAATATGGGGAGCTCTGCCAAATAACATTTGAGTAATTCGTCTCGGATGATTGTCTAAAATAGTTTTAAAAATAGCTTCTCTTGATTTACTCCAAAAAAAGAAACAACTTCTCCCCTATTGCGTACTTCCAGACACAAAATTACTTCTCTTTTTAGAAAATCATTTCTCATAAGGGTTCATAATTATAAAGAGCTCTGCTAAACATGACCTTATTTCCTCTGCTTAGTGCTCTCTTGCTTTTTTAACAGCGAACCTGTGCTTCGTCAAATATATCATATATGCAAGTTGTTTACACATTCTCTCTCTCTACATAGAACCTATCTACACGCTATGCACTTTTGAGCAAAGCAATTTTCTCGTTCTACACATTGTAACCAATTGGTAACGGGCCCAAATAAAGTTTAGGTACGGTTTTGACACCATAGTGTTTATTTCTATTTTTGTCCCAATTATTGAAACTCCAAGGGTGTTACTGAAAAAAAAAAGGTGGAGTAAAAGGCAAGTGTCGCCGGATGCCAGAGCGGCTCCATGAATGTAGGCATGTCACGCTACACATTTGTACGTGTATACATAAATTTTCGTCGATCCCCTCTCATCTGCTACCTGATACGATGGACCACTTCAACCATACTCGCGACTAATCTACCTGATTGCAATTTTTATGTTTTGCCGGTATCTTTGTTGAAAAGACTTGAGTTAAGCTCAATATGGATACTATAATATGCACGCCTACCAGCCACATGCCCACATGGGCATAGCTAAGGTTGCAGGTAGGCGGTAGCGACCAATTTGACAATTAGTACTACCGTACTAGTAACGTCCAGATTAAAGAAAGTAAACGTACTTAACATGGAGGAAAACCGTTGTCATTGCTCTCTAGTATGCGGAAAACTAGAAATGCATCTTTGTCCCCATGCAGCCTCCTATGCCTACATACATATTTGAGACAAATATCATTATTCGTTGCGCTTGTATGTTAACAAACAAAACCGATTTTCAGACTATATATAACACCATTTGTTGAAAACTAAACAGATTATCTCATGACATCAGTAGAAATATATAAACTTTTTGAAATGCATGATTTTCAAAGATCGGAAATGGCCGCACAAATTAATTCCAGGCATCGATATATGATAGTGGAGTTATATCTCACTAAGGCCCCGTTTGGTTCTGGGAAATTAAAGTTTAGTCCCGTCACATCGAATGTTTAGACGCTAGTTTGAAGTATTAAATATAATGTAATTATAAAACTAATTACATAGATGATAACTAAACGGCGAGATGAATTTATTAAACTTAATTAATCTATGATTAGCAAATATGATGCTACAGTAACCATTCATTAGTCATAGATTAATTAGGCTTAATAAATTCGTCTCGTCGTTTAATCCTCGTAGTGTAATTAGTTTTTTAATTAAACCATATTTAATATTTTTAACTGGCCTCTGAACATTCGACCGGGGCTGAAATGCTAAGCACAGTGGCTTGCGCACGACGATCCCACTGAGAGGAGATGACACTCGTTCTAATTTTGTCCACGCCACAGATAAAATAATGGTGTGAGTATATATGCCAATTCTAAAAAGTATATAAAAACGTCATTCACACCTAAAAACTAGTTCAAAACGAATCCATAATTCTACTTTAGCCATCTTCTTTCCCTACTCCTTTTTTTTATCCAGAAAGAAGCAGGGGCAAGTCCGGGACAAGATCACAAGAAGCACATTTCAGCTCCACAGTATGCCGTACCGGAACCTTTGAAACCCTACTACTCGGACGCAGCAGCCAGCAACCCCACGTAAACAAAAGCTGCGGGGCTGCTGCCAATCTCTGTGCGCGCGGCCCCAGATTTCCAGAACTTTTAATGCCTCTCCTGCTGCGCCCACGATGGCCACGCTCCCAAATCAAATCGCAAGAGAAAAAGTACAGATAACCCTGAAGTATTACTAGGGTTATTTAGATCCAGAGGCTAAACTTCAGTTCATGTCATATTGGATGTTTCAATGCTAATTAAAAATATTAAATATGATTTAATTATAAAACTAATTACACGAGTACTAAACGACGAGACGAATTTATTAAGTCTAATTAATCCATGATTAACGAATGGTTACTGTAGCATCACATTTGCTAAACATAGATTAACTAGGCTTAAAAATTTCGTCTCGCCGTTTAGTCCTCATCTGTGTAATTGGTTTTCTAATTAAACTATATTTAATATTTCTAACTAGCGTCCAAACATTTGATGTGACGAGGCTAAAGTTTAGCCCCTATGAACCAAACAGGCTCTTAGGATAGGATACTTCACCCCTTAACAACGAAAAGGTACAGAACACACCCTAAACTATCCGTATAGATAACCCCTTGAGGCGGTTTTCGACCCTAATTTGATGACGTGGCGTCCGATTTTGCTGACATGGACCGTTGTTTTTGCTTCACATGTCCACCGTGGCATCGGGTCCACGCGCTAGCCACACCACGGTGGCAGCCACGCGGGCGGGCGGCCTCCCACCTGCCGCCTCGCTCCCGCAGCTCGCCGCCGACTCCCGGAGCTCACGATGGAGGCCCTCGCGGCGTGCTCCTCGAACGCCGCCCTAGCGCAGGAGTCCGGCGCGCCGGTCCTCGCCACCGTCTTCTTCCGGCTGGACCAGTCGCCTAAGGACGCGCAGGAGCGGCTGCAGGGCTTCTTCGCCTTCGCCATGTCCCCCATGTTCTACACCTGCGCCACGGCCCCCCGGGTGGACGCAGCGGCATGGGCGACGGAGGGCCTCGGGGCCGTTGCAGGCAGCCGCCGACCCAGGGACGCGAGAGGTGGAGAGCGCGCGGGGTGCCGCCGTGGGCAGCCACCAGCCTGGGGATGCTCGAGGCGGAGGGCGCACGTGCCGCCGCCGCGGGCAGCCGCTGCCCGGGATGCACGAGCTGGAGGGAGCTTAGGGTGCCGCCGCTCCCGCCACCCCGTCCTCGTCCAGCCCGCCGACACCGGCAAGCCTCCCAAGGCCGTCTCGCTCTCCGCCGCCAGCCATCCCAAGCTGCCGCTCCTGCTCCTGCTCGGGCCTCCGCTGGAGACGAGGAGCGCCGCGGCGGGGGTGGGGACACGGCGGGAGCGGGGGCAGATCGACGGTGGCCCCGCGGAGGAGGCCATGGGCGGCGCGGCGCGGGCACAGCAGAGTGAGAGACGCAAGAGGAGATGCCACGGTGTCAGAGGCTGACGTGCGGGCCCAGGCTATGGTGGAAGGCTGACCGGGTTCCACCTCACCCAAACCACTGTCCACGTCAGCGCTTGGCCCTCCAAAACCGCCCCAGAGATTATCTATATGGTTTTGGATAGTTTAGGATGTGTTCTGTACTTTATTTTATTGAGAGGGTGAAGTATCTGACCTTTAATAGTTCAAGGGTTATCTATACTTTTTCCAATCCCAAGCATGCCCACGCATCCGCCGCTGAGTAAACAATTTTTTGTTTTTTTATCTCCCCTGATTCTATCTCTGTCCAAGGGAATTGCTCTAGTACTGGTATTATTCGTTTTTTTCCATTTACTGCCTTGACAATTAAGAAAAATACTCGTCTTGTCTCGGTGAAATCCTTGCAATCCTTTGCTAATTTTGGGTATGATTGGTTGCCTGGATGAGGCTTGGCTAGGCCCTTCGGTTGCAAAATTTGCGTGATTGATAGGCTGTATATGCTTTTAGCCCTGGTTGGTCGCGTGCACGAGAAGGCCTTGGGCCTGGCTCTGAGCATGCGAGAAAATTGGGCTTATCCCGCGGGTCTGGCTGGCACGGTGCGCAGGAAAGTTATGTGGCAGGCTGGGATTGGACAGGGAGCTCGTATACTGCGTGCAGTCAGCCTACCAAACAATGTCTTTTTAGGGCGTAGCCGAATTGATGCAGGCATCCAAACAAACTGTGTTTGTATGTGTAGAGCCTGACTAACGAGGACCCGGCTACCTTATACGAGCCAGGCTACCCTCGTCTGGCCAACGAATCAGACCCTTTTACGGCTTTATTTATGGCAGAGGAGCCAGAAGGAGCCTGTTGACCTGACCGATTTCTGTCAGCATTTGGGGGCGGGCGGCGTTGTCTTCTCCGCCTGCACTGCTCGCTTGCTCGGCTCTTTTCCTTTTCCTTTTCCTTGCCGCAGCCGCCAGCCCTTCCCGCAAAATCAAATTCAAATCGATCAAATTACTTGTGTTTTTTTTTCTTGACTACATTTTCGGCGCGGGTGTAGTTTACGTAATTGCATTTTTTTTCTCTAACAACCAAAAAATGTCCCCTTTATCTTCTTTTGCGCCAAACAAATCCTTTCCACGGCAAAGCGAGCACCTCCTGACCGAGGCCGATGATGAGAGAGAGAGCGCCTGCTCCTAGGGGGACTGATTCTTTGTAGTAATAATAATCTTAATTATGCGCACTCAAACCCACATGTAGAGGCGACGAGAGTGAAGACACAATAGAAACTGCCCTGCCTCCTTCAAGAAAAGGACGCCGAGCCGAGCTCCTCTCCCCACCTCCACACCGCCTGCCTGCTGCAGCTCTTCTTCCTCCTCCACACTGGTGTGGTGTGTCACCACCCCGGCATTAACTGCCCGCATTGGTGGTTTCCTTCCCGGGGTGGTTGGATTAGGCGGCCGCTCCCTGTGCCTGCCGCCCCCACCCAAAAGCAGGGTTTGCAACCCTCGGCTCTTTTGGCTTTTTGGAGGGAGGGGGAGGCGGACAGCCCGACTACAGAGCTCTTCCGGAGCACGCTCAGTCATGGCGTGAGCTTCGGAGTCGGCGGTGGTTGCGTGCCTTGCGTTGCGCGCGCCTGAGCTCTCCACCCCCTGCGGCTCTCCCTGCTTCCGGCGACGCTGATCTCGCTCTCTGCCGCCCGGCATGGCGTCCGTCAAACTCGGCTCCAAGCCCGACGCCTTCAAGCGGCAAGGCCAGGCATGGTAAGTCCGGAGTCCCCTCCCTCCCTTTCCCCTTCCGAGGCCGAGTTTCCTTCCTTCCTCGTGCTGGTTTCGCCCTCCGTGCCCACGGAGTGGCGCGCCGGCGCGTTTGTGCCGGCACCGATGGCTGGCTGAGGCTCCGCCGCCTCGCCTCCTCCGTCCCCATCCCTCCTGTCCGACTCCTACCTGCTGTCGCCTCAAAAAATCGAAATTCGGGGGGATTGGTGTGAATTTCGCACGGCCCGCTCCCGGGAATGGCGCAGGTTAACTGCTCTGGCCGTACCGCACCCACGTCTTCGCCGCGCTCCTTGGGAGATGCATTTGTGTTGCGTCCTGAACCTACCGTACGCTTTCAGGTGGCGACCGCATTCTCAGCCCTTGCGAGCCTCACCTCTTCTCTGTGTGTGTGCGTGCGTGCTCGCGCATCCCGAGTTGTCTCTGGTGTTTTCGCTTTGGATTTTCTCTAATGATAAACAACCGGGCTTCCTTTGCTTGTCCTCTTTCCATTGTTGCTTTGCTCGCCCAAGCATGGATGGAAGTAGAAGAAAATCTTTTGTTCCAATTGGTGGGAGTAGTAGGGTGGGTAGAGGAGCCTTTTTGGGATCCAAGCCCTTGAGATTCGGTTCGAAATTTGAACGAAACCCAAATACAAAATATTCCTAGATTACCCTCCCTGTCAGAATTCAGGACTCAGTTCGGCCGCACTGTGCGCTCCTGCAGCTATGCATTTGTTTTGTTTGCGCCACGGCAGTTTCCAACTACGGCCCTGGCCCTGTTTAGTATCTCAATTTTCTCCTAAAATTCACTATGCAAAAAAAAGATTTCCCGTCACATCAAAATGCCGGCAGAATACTAAATGTAGATGAAATAAAAAAATAATTGCACAGTTTAGATGTACTTTGCGAGACGAATCTTTTGAGCCTAGTTAGGCTATAGTAGGACAATATTTACCACAAACAAACGAAAAGTGCTACAGTGGTTCTACAGTGCTTTTCAGTTCGGAACAGTGTTTTTTACAAACGAATCTTTTGGGCTGTGTTTAGAGCCCAAAAAGTTCTTTCAAAATCTACTATGCAAAAAGAAGATTCCCCATCACATCAAAATGTCGGCATATGCATGGAGTACTAAATGTAGATGAAATAAAAAAATAATTGCACAGTGTAGATGTACTTGACGAGACGAATCTTTTGAGCCTAGTTAGGCCATAGTAGGACAATGTTTACCACAAACAAACGAAAAGTGCTACAGTGCTTTTGAATTCGGAACAGTACCAAATTTTGGGTACTAAGCACACCCCATCTAAACACACCCTACAAAGATGTTGGATTGACAGAGCTGTCTTGTCATGGGCACCATCCATGGTGATTATCCCTTTCAAGCGCGCACACACAAAAAACGGATTCTTAGTTGTGGTGCCCTGCAACGGTGCCTTGTTGTGCATACTAAATGCATTTAAACATTGTGGCTGCAGTTGATCACATGTTATATCGACAGAAATTGTAGTTAATTAGAGTTGACTGCTTCTACCAATAGGGGTGGGTGTCATGGATCCACATCACTTTAGTTGGCAGTGAGATATTATTGTTCCTAATAATGGAGGCTGATGTAACCATCAATCTCCTTCCAGCTGATCGCTCACAATTATATTGATGTGCCTGTGCTTAGAGGCATCATGGTGTTTTGTGCTCATGATAATATACGTCAACAGAAAATGCCTTTTACCCTAACTTTTGGCTGGCATACTGTTTTTTCGTGCGAAATAAATTGCAAAAATCTCTATATATTTACACTTCACTCTGCAATAAATAAGACATTATTCCCTTGAATTGTTTGTGGGGGTTTGCAAAGAATATGAAATTGACATTAAACACTGGGTGGGGGCACATCATTGTTTGTGACCTCAAGGAGCCTCAGCAGAGATATCTTTAAGTCCTTCTCACTAAATTGTGTGATATAAATTTATCTGAACCCTGATCATTCTTCTGCTTGTGAACCTTGTAGGTTCTGCACAACAGGACTTCCTAGCGATGTTACCATTGAGGTTGGGGACATGTCTTTCCACCTCCACAAGGTACTGTGCATTTTCTGTGGAAGTCTATAAGCCATCAAAAGTGTGCCAACTATGAAAAGCTATCAGCTGTCCGAAAAACTGATCAAACTGCATAGGGGGGCTACTAAAATTTATGTAACGTACAGGGCTTGTACATCGAAATCCTGTAGGAGCAAATGAACAGTTCCTTGATTTGAATGAAAGTCTCAAGATATTATTCTTGATTGCTTTGTTTTCTAGTCATTAGTTTGTTGCCGTATGCAAGAAAGATGGGAAAGATGGTTATGGATTTTTTGCTAGCTTGCCCTTGTACTAGAGAATGTTCTCTATCTGGAATCCAAATCCTTTTTGCAACAATAAACAGCTCCTTGATTTGAATGGAACTCTTATCATACTCTGTTTCACGTCTGCATTTTCTGGGTAATTAGCTTCTAGCGGCATTTGAGAAAGAATGTATCTATTTGTCTTTGTCCCCCAATACTGGACTAGTATTTTTACTTGCTTGCCTCATATGCCTTAAATTAACCTTTCTATATGTTGACTGTTTTTCTCCCTTCGTCATCTGTCTCATTGGTCATTGCAGTTCCCGTTACTTTCAAAAAGTGCCTTTCTTGAACGGTCAATTGAAGAAAATTCAGACCAAGAAGAATGCATCATCAAACTGAATGACATTCCTGGTGGTGCCAAATCATTTGAGCTAGTTGCAAGGTTCTGCTATGGTGTGAAGATAGAGCTTTCTCCTGCAAATGTTGTCTATCTACGATGTGCCTCTGAGCATCTAGAAATGACGGAAGAAGTAGCTGAGGACAACCTGATTGCACAGTCAGAAATATTTCTCAACCAAGTGGTTCTCCGTAACTGGAAAGATTCCATGACAGCATTGGAAACATGTGATGACCTGCTCCCCCATGCTGAAGACCTTCAGATTGTAAAGAGATGCATCGAGTCGTTAGCATCAAAAGCAACTACTGATCCAAACCTCTTTGGATGGCCGATAAGAGAACATGGCATCATGCAAAGCCCTGGTGGCAGTGTACTGTGGAATGGGATCAGTACGGGTGCGAGACCCAGAAACTTCAATTCAGACTGGTGGTATGATGATGCTTCATCCTTGAGTTTCCCCATGTACAAGAGGTTAATCTCCACCATGGAGTCTCGAGGCATCAGACCTGAGATAATTGCTGGTTCCTTGACGTACTATGCCAAGAAGTATCTTCCAGGACTCAACAGGCGTCATAGCATGGGCACAGTGCCTCTTACTGCTACTCTGTCTGAGGTTGAACAGAAAAACTTACTTGAGGAGATCGATAGGCTATTGCCCGTTCAGAAGGGTGTAGCATCAACAAAAGTTCTGCTTGGGCTCCTTCGCACGGCCATGATTCTGAAAGCAAGCCCCACGTGCATCTCCAACTTGGAGAAACGGATTGGGATGCAACTAGACCAGGCCACTCTGGAAGACTTATTGTTGCCAAATTTCTCCTACACAATGGAAACTCTATACAATGTGGAGTGTGTGCACAGGATTCTTGATCACTTCTTGGCAATGGACCAGGCTAATGGCAACGAGTCCCCATGCTTGGATGATGTCATGGCATCTCCTTCCTTGACACCAATCACTAGTGTCGCCAAGCTAATTGACGGCTATCTTGCAGAAATTGCACCAGATCTCAATTTGAAGCCTCCTAAGTTCCAAGCTCTGGCATCCGCTATCCCTGAGTATGCGCGGCCACTGGATGATGGACTTTATCGTGCCATTGATATATACTTGAAGGTACATTCAATAGCGCACTTTATCTCACAAGTAGTTATTGCGGTGCTGTAGTCTTCATTTGCCTCATCATAAACTGAACATAGGACAGACCAACAGAGTACTACTGAAATGGCTGCATGACTTGTCCATAAAAACATATCGTTGCAGACTTTGGAAGTGTTTAATGGTATGTCTTCCCTTGTTGACAGGCACATGCCTGGCTATCAGAAGCTGAAAGGGAGCAGCTCTGCCGGCTGTTGGATTGCCAGAAGCTCTCCCTGGAAGCGTGCACCCACGCCGCCCAGAACGAGAGGCTGCCGCTGCGCGTGGTGGTACAAGTCCTCTTCTTCGAGCAGCTGCAGCTACGAACCTCGATCGCAGGGTGCCTGCTGGTCTCCGACAACCTTGAAGGGTCCAGGCCTCTGCGGAGCGGGGTCGCAACATCCGGCGAGGCCGGGGGTTGGGCCACGGCTGTCCGAGAGAACCAGGTCCTGAAGGTGGGCATGGACAACATGCGGATGCGGCTGGCCGAGCTAGAGAAGGAGTGCTCGAGCATGCGGCAGGAGATCCAGAAGCTGGGCGGGCGTGGTGGCAAGGGTGGCAGCGGCGGCGGCGGGTGGGCCTCTCGTGTCGTGCCCCGTCGGCTCGGCCTGAAGGTGAGGTCGCAGATGTGCAGCGCCCAGGAGGGCTCCGTCAGCGAGCAGCAGCGGAGCATGAGCGCCAAGCTCGACAAGCTGCAGGCCAAGGTGTCGAAGCAGAAGAAGCAGCTGGGCGCTGATGCCTGAAGACTGAAACGAGGTCCTGGAGACTCCGGCTCCACGGCCTCACCTTGTAATTTTAGCCCGGTGTTAATCGTTTTTTCCCCTCTTTTGTCGCCTGTATCTGTTTAGGCTAAACGTGTCGAGTGCAGTGGTTCGGTTCGTTCAGGTGAACGGCGAGAATGGGTGTGTGGCAGCTGGGAACGAGGACCTGATATGCTCCCTTGCTTTGACTGAAATGGTAGCTGTGGTCAGTTCGTAGTTATGAGGATGGTGTCGTTTGCTTGGCAACTGTGACCCGTGGGCAGAATGTTTACGCACAGAGCATGGGCCACTTGAGTTGTTTGCTTGTGTTCTGATCTGTGAGTTTCGTATGGGTTGGGCAGTGAGATGGACTGGACATGCGGTTCAACGGTTTGATCGTTCTGCGGTGTCCGGGTACAGAAGTCCGGTGCTTATCATGACTTGTACGTACTCCAGTACAGTACTAGAGACTAGTATGAGGTGTGAACAGGAGGAAAATGGGGTTGCGACGGTGCGTCAAATTTAGGTTCGTCAGGTCACGCTGGTGTCTGACTCTCTCCAGTCTGAGACTGAGGAATGGGAGGTGCAAGTGGGCATGCTATCCAGAACTTGCAAGTCTTCGGTTTGGCTAGTAGACAGTACCATCAAACCGCATAGATTAGAATCTTTGACCTCCTAAGCATTACGTTGCTTGAAGCAATGCATTCTTGTCTGGACATATCAAATGGATTCTATTGGAGTTGGCAGTGAATCAAACCGTTCCATTGTCCGTCCGGAAGACACTCATTTCTCAGGCAATTTACAAACCAGCCAACATGGTCCTTCGTCAGTGGCTTCTGGGTCCCTTTCCCATTGTTATCAGTCGGATGATACATACTGTGAATATATAAGAAGAAGCTAGACTGAATGAGGGGACGTACCGATGCCTCCACTCCTCTTCTTTTCTCCACGGTGGACGTGCGTGACAGTGATTTGGAATTTGCAACCAGCCAATGACAGTGGACACATACTACCCATTTACACATATAATACATCGCCTGCTGTCTGCTGGATGCTTGTATTCCCCTGCTGTCTGAAACCGATCAGCAGCTATGCATTGCGCATGCGACGAGCAGGGTGTCAATGTCATGCTCTATGGGGGTATTATTCTGTTCATTTGTATTCTGCATCCCGTTTGTTTGTACACTACCGACGACTTGTTCTCTGATCACTGTGTTGTGCAGACACACACATGAGCCAATCTTTGATTGCTACGTCCATTGCGTACTCCGACGGGAGACATGGACACCCGGCGTCTGCTCACGTCTGATGTGGGATTATTTGGTGCTCTGCGATGAATACATCCGAGGTGTGTGAAACCCCGGATTTTTCCGGGTCTTTCGAAAAAGGTGTGTGAAACCCGCGATGCAGAAAGGCTGGGCAAGGCGCTCAACCTGACGCTGACAGATTCAGCCATTCATGAAGTCAACGCCACGGTTGACCAAACAGTGTATATAGTTCAGCAGCTCCATGATGCAATCATGCATGCCGCACGCGCCAAGCCCAAATCTCTGACCAAGGACAAGGAGTCAGTGTGAGCGATCCCATGTTACGTCTCGAGTAGAGAAGAGTAGAAGACTAGCCTGTGCGTTTGATCCTTGATCCTTTGTTCCTCTTGCCACAGCCACGTCAGGGGATGTTTGGTTCAAGTAATCAATTCATGAAGGATGCGATGACATCAACTTATTTCACAAAAATGGAGGGAATAAACACATTCCTCATTTTCTATACTACAGTCATTATTATTAGTCTGTGAAGAATAATGTGATAACGAGGGACCGTTTGGATCCAAGTGGCTAAAACTAAAGTGACTAAAGCTTTAGCTACCACATTTGGATCCAGTGACTAAAGTAGAGGCTAAAGTCTTTATTGCTGTGTAGAAAGATTAAAATGTCCCACCACCCACCTCCTTTTCCCATTCCCCTCCTCTACTTGTTCTGCCTCCCGTTTCAACCCCGTCACCGTGCTCCGCCGCTCCCCACCTGCAGCCGCCGCGCGGACCCGAACGACACCACCACCGGCTCCTCCTTCCTCATGGGCTCCGGCTTCGAGCGCCTGCTGGAGCAGCTCGCGCAGATCAAGGCCGCCGCCGGCGCGGGCGTGCTTGCCGCGTGCGGCGCCATTCGCGACGCCACCTCGCCTGCCTCCAAGGCGGCCATCGATCCCATGCCCGCCTCCTCACAGGGGGAGGTGCGTCGGTGGGGGCGGGAGGAGGCGCATTGGCAGCGTTGGTGGCAGGGGGAGGCGCGTCAGTGGCGGTGGGAGGAGGCGCGTTGGCGGCGTTGGCGGTAGGGGGAGGCGCGTCGGTGGAGGTGGGGGAGTAGCCTCTCCGCGGGGGACCACCATGCTGCCGCCCCAACTCTTCTTCCTTGGGCCGCCTACTCCGGCCGGTGTGCCCTGCGCCTCTACCGCCGGCGAGCATCCGTGGTGGTGGCGGCGGCAGACGGCGACATGAGGCGAGGCGGGCGAGGCAGGGCCGGCGGCGGGACGTGAGGCAACGATGGACGCGGGAGAGAGGGGGCAAAGAGAGAAAGGGGAGAGAGAGTGGGGACCGAGGGCAGGGGTGGGAAAGGAGGAATTTAGTCACCCTTTAGCTCTTCTTTGGTAACTAAAAATTCTTTAGTCAGTTTTGACACTTTAGTAACCTTTTAATCAGTCCTATTTGGAACTTTAGTCAGGTAGTGACTAAAATTTAGAGCCTGTTTGGGAGCAAAGTTTTCAGAACCATAGTTTTACAATACCATGGTCTATCAAATGTCATAACAAAACCATAGTTTTACAATACCATGGTCTATCTATCACATGTTTGGAGGCATAGTATTTGGCCCCACTTACTTTCCACAATGGAAAATTTGGTCTAGACCAATGATTTTTATATCCAAAAAATACTATGGTTTTAGATACATAGAGCTTCCAAACACCTTTTGCTTTAAATACCATGGTATTCTCAAATACTGTAGTATTGTCTCAAAAACCATAAAAATACTTTATTTCCAAACAGTCAGTCAGTTTTGGTTTGGTCTGTTGGATCCAAACAGGCCACGAATAAACTCATTCCATTCACAGATCTAAAGAAGTGAGAAAATGACGCACCAGCCTATGCATCGCCGACCTAAAACCCAGCTTTCCCACTGGGGCGCTTCTCATTCGCTAGCTGTGTTATTAAAACCCTAATCACGTATCAATCCCATTGACCAGCGCACCTTTAATTCTCCATTTCCTCCTCTCCCTCTGAGTCTCTCCCTCTCTATATATATACACACCCCACGGCGCGAGCCAGCTAGCCATACGATACACACACGCCAAGAAGACCAGACAGCCATGGCGGTCGGCGTAGGCGACGCCAACGGCGGCGGCGGCGGCGGGGTTCGGCAGCGCAACCGCGGCTGCTCGTGCACCAAGGCGGACTTCTTCCCGGAGGAGTCGTTCTCGAGCTGGGCGGCGTACGGGCGCGCGCTGCGGAGCACGGGGACGCGCCTCGCGCACCAGCTCACGTCGCGCTCCCTCGAGTCCACGGAGCTGCACCAGGTGCGCGCCCGCAGCGGCGCCGACATGAAGCGCGACCTCACCTGGTGGGACCTCATGTGGTTCGGCATCGGCGCCGTCATCGGCGCCGGCATCTTCGTGCTCACGGGGCAGGAGGCGCACGCCGTCGTCGGCCCCGCCGTCGTCGTCTCCTACGTCGTCTCCGGCGTCTCCGCCATGCTCTCCGTCTTCTGCTACACCGAGTTCGCCGTCGAGATCCCCGTCGCTGGTACGTAAACCGATCGATCCACGCCGTTCGCGCGCGCGCTCAATTACCATCGCGCTTTTTTGCAAGAAAGATCGTGACACGATCGAACGGTAGTAGTTTAGTTCAGATCATTTCTAGCTGTCCGAGATTTCCGGTATCTGTTCACCATACGTTGGAGAGATTCTTTTACGTCTACATTGATTATCAAAGACGTTTCCCCCAGTAGTCAGTAGATGAGTAGAGTATAGATTTTTTTTTAAAAAAAAATAAAAGATTCTTTCTTTCTGTTCATCGTATGGCTTCTACTTTAAACAAATCCAAACATGGGAGCGGGTAAGTGGAACGATTCTGAGGAACCAATGGAAGGTTTTAAATTTAAAAATTGGCTGGCCATGATTGTGATCGTAAACTGCTTCTTTAAAAGAAAAAAAATACTATGTATAGAAATTCATCAAGGTAGAAAGTCAAAATTTGTATGAACCAGTTCGTTTTCTACTGGGTCCGTTGAACCGTGAATCAAAATATCAAATTATCTCTTGGATTGGATCAATACAACATGTCACTGCCAGTACAGTCGGCAACGTTTACTAGTCGTCTAAGCTAGACTACTGGCTTGTTTTTCTATTGGTATTGGTCAACGGTCAGTGAGCAGCTGTAGCATTCTTTAGCATCTTCGTGATCCTATCCGGCTGATCCAGTTCAGACTTCAGACTGAACCTCCTCCGCTCACATGGGCAGATTCGATATCTTGATCCTGTACGTCCGGCTTTCTTGTGGTCTTGGAAACCCAAGCTAATCATGACGTTTTATTCCCATTTTCTGCGTGGAAAATAAGTTTAGCTGTGAAGATTAGAGATCTTCTAGTAATTAGTGGAGTATCTCTGAACATTCTCCTTGAGCTCACATCAGCAGGTCATATTCTGATAAAAATAAACCGATCAAGAGACTCGGTATATATTGGTCGCACTTTTCCAATTGTGTGCCGAAAATTCTCTAGTTTGACTAGACAACGATGTGTTTCTTGAAGCAGAAAGAACAGAGAGCTACCCTGTTTTGTGGACTTGGTGACTGCAACGCTGATCAGTAGCATTTTTAATCAGTAGCATTAGTGCACCGATGTATGCTACTAATCCTTTCATAGTTTCATGTCAACTGTGTGTCACTAGGTCACCGATACAGAAATCTTTTTCACTACCGTGCTCGTTTCGGTTGACTTGCTGGCTCTAGTCTGGCCATTTCAACATGACACGTGTTTGAATACTTTAGACCTCAAATTTAGTCTGGACTATAGCTCACTGGCCATTAGTCATGAGGTGTTTGAATAGAATGGATAATTGTTAGTTGACCCATTAGCTACACTAGAAATTGGCATTAGTCCATTTTAGCTCACTTTTTTGGACTAATGGTTAGCTAAAGTTTAGTCCGCTCATTAGCTGTCCTGTTTGATGCAAATAGATTAGATTTTAGTGGCTAAATTTTAGTCCCATTATTCAAACACACCCGTACTAGTTTGTCGCATAGAGGAAAAAAAGGTCATATGCATGCTACGGCAGGCTCGCTTGAATACTGACCTGTTCTTACGCCAATTAATTCTCCTTCTAGAATCATAAACAAGATTATTTAAAAAAAAATACTAGTGGCTTCCTTTCATTAGGAAAACGTTTTTCAGATAAGTCAGCACATATCGTCCAACTCACGCCTCATCACTCTTGACATCTTCAGCTCCCCCAATATCGAAATGAATCGTAATAAATCGGTATATGAAAGATATGCTTCCAAATTGTTTCGACATCATAGTAGTACTGATTACCATCTGAAAACTAATCATAAATATACTCTTGGTTCAGATATAAAAATCAGTTAAGCCCATGATTTTTTTTTTCTTTGTTTGCAGTCTGAAAAACAAGCTGTTAGGATGTGTTGGCTGAAAGCCTGAAACAGTCTGTCGATTATTCCTGATCAGTTCGAGCGAATTTCGAGAGAATGCAAATAATCGTGAACTGAAGGCGTCCTGTTGCGTTGATGATGAACTGAACTGCAGGTGGATCGTTCGCGTATCTGCGCGTGGAGCTGGGCGACTTCATGGCGTTCGTGGCGGCGGGCAACATCCTGCTGGAGTACTGCATCGGCGGCGCGGCGGTGGCGCGATCCTGGACGTCCTACTTCGCGACGCTGCTGAACCACGAGCCCAATGACTTCCGCATCCACGCGTCGTCGCTCTCCGCCGAGTACTCGGAGCTGGACCCCATCGCCGTGGTGGTCATCGCGCTCGTCTGCGTCTTCGCCGTGCTCAGCACCAAGGGCACCTCCCGCTTCAACTACGTGCTGTCCATCGTCCACATCGCCGTCATCATCTTCATCATCGTGGCCGGGCTCACCAAGGCCGACGCCGCCAACATGCGGGACTTCATGCCCTACGGCGTGCGCGGCATCTTCACGGCGTCCGCCGTGCTCTTCTTCGCCTACATCGGCTTCGACGCCGTGAGCACCATGGCCGAGGAGACCAAGAACCCGGCCCGTGACATCCCCATCGGCCTCGTCGGCGCCATGACGCTCACCACCGCGCTCTACTGCGTGCTCGCCGTCACGCTCTGCCTCATGCAGCCGTACGGCTCCATCGACGAGGACGCGCCCTTCTCCGTGGCCTTCTCGGCCGTAGGCATGGACTGGGCCAAGTACATCGTCGCCTTCGGCGCGCTCAAGGGGATGACCACCGTGCTGCTGGTCAGCGCCGTCGGCCAGGCGCGCTACCTCACGCACATCGCCCGGACGCACATGATGCCGCCGTGGCTCGCGCAGGTGCACCCGCGGACCGGCACGCCTGTGAACGCCACCGTCGTCATGCTCGTCGCCACTGCCATCATCGCCTTCTTCACCGACCTCAACATCCTCTCCAACCTGCTCTCCATCTCCACGCTCTTCATCTTCATGCTCGTCGCCATCGCGCTGCTGGTCCGCCGCTACTACGTCTCGGGGGAGACCACGGTCGCCAACCGGAACAAGCTGGTGGCGTGCATCGTCGCCATCGTCGGCACGTCGGTGGCGACGGCCACGTGCTGGGGGGTGAACGTCAGCGGGTGGGTGCCGTACGCGGTGACGGTGCCCGCGTGGTTCGTGTCCACGGTGTGCCTGTGGGCGTTCGTGCCGCAGGCCAGGGCGCCCAAGCTGTGGGGCGTGCCGCTGGTGCCCTGGCTGCCGTCGGCGTCGATCGCCATCAACGTCTTCCTGCTGGGCTCCATCGACTACAAGTCGTTCATGCGGTTCGGGATATGGACGGCCGCGCTGCTCGTCTACTACCTCTTCGTTGGCCTTCACGCGTCCTACGACACGGCCAAGGAGATGGCCGCCGAGTCGGCCGCCGCCAAGGTGGAGGACGGCGACGTTAAGCCGGCACTAGGCGCAGTCCACAATGGAGACGAGTACTCGAGGGAGATGTGAATGTGATCATCATGGATATAAACTGTGGTATAGAGTGGTTTTATATGCTTATAAAGTTCCAAAAAAAGATTGTTAGTTGTTGTTGGTAGCCGAACATACAGAGCACTACAAGTTTGTACAAAATCTTCAGTGGTCATCAGACTGTCACTGGTTTATTGTGTCACTAGCTCTCGTGTCCAGTTGGCCGTGCACTGTGTATTGGGCATCATGTTGAAATGTATCGGGTGCGGCAAATTGAGCACAGCTGATGACCAGCTGTCTGTCTGGTTACAGGGTACACATCACACTGGTTTTGTCAACCTGAAGATCTTGCCGCCTCAAACTCTCCAGACGTTGGTGGGGGTGTTAAGGCCATCTCGAGCAGCACAGCCATCATACAATCTATATTTTAAATTTCACCCTGTGTTTTGCACATACATTTACATATCCGCTGGAGACGGCCTAACCTTTCTGAATAGATTCCAAACGAAATTCGTCAAATTTTGTTTCCTCTTTGAACGAAATCCTAATGTGAGTTGCATTAGATCAAGGTTGGTGAGCTTGTTGGCGTAGAAGTCCTGTTGGAAATTGCTTTGTATGTTTTCGTGGCCTTGGTAGTAAAGGCAGGGGGTGCTGCCCCTTTAATTCTAAAAAAATATGAGCTAAATCGCCAAAAATGTCATGAAAATCCAAAAATGGGTCGGTTTCCCGGAGAGGACCGAGATCCCCCACCTCAGTTTCTGAGGACCTGTTTGGTTCAGGGCCTTTGGTGGCTAGACCAAATTTTGGCCACCGTTTGACTTTAAATTAAAATTTGTCTAAACATCAAAACTTTCATTTATGTAGCTTATTTAGACCAAAATAAGCTATACAGATAAAAAAATTGTATTGTTTAGATAAATATAGTCAAATGTGGTCTAAATCTAGCCTAGCCAACATGGGCCATGAACCAAACAGACCCTGAGTTTCCTTCCTAAACTAGAGAAGTAAGCATGAACCCTCCCTAAGTAGAAAAACGTAGTTATTCTTGATCCATCCAAAAGTGGTTTTGCTCTAATTCGGCACTGAATTGGTAGAGGTTTTTCCACTTAGGATTTAGGGTGGAGACTGTGAGGGATGCTACGTTAGTAGGGCCAACATGTCTGAAGCAGCACATATCTTCATACTCCCTCCGTCCCAAAAAAAAAGTCGTTCTGGGTTTGTCCTAAGTCAAACTTCGTAAAGTTTGACCAAATTTATGAAGAAATATACCGTCATTTACAGAACCAAATTGATACCTAATGAAAATATATGTGACAAGAAATCTAACAATACTCATTTGGTACAATAAACATTTACATTTTTTCATATAAATTTGGTTAGACTTTAGAAAGTTTGACTTAGTACAAACCCAGAACGACTTGTTTTCTAGCACAGAGGGAGTATTTATTTGTCTCCCTTGTCACACTACGTCATGAAGTGAGCGGCAGCTTATAACATCCACAGTTATCTGAGAAACGTTTGAGTGTAAAAAATCCTAAACTGCTGCCATGTCAGTTAAAACCGGGTTCGAAAGGAGGTGGCGGAGTTCCTTTTCGAAATGTAAAGGGAGCTATTAGGCCCAATATCTTTCTATTCAATTCAAACCCAAATTCAGGGAGGTCGGCCCAAACTATATTCAACCCCATCTCCAGGCCAGAACCCATCCGGCCCAAATCCCAGTCCGCCAACCAGTTAAGCCCTCGTCCTCAACTCCACTCCTCTCTCTTAAACCCTCGTCCTCCGCCGCCCGCTGCTTCCTACCTCGCGCTCCACCGGCGGCGGCTGCGAACACCGCGCAGCGCTCCCCCCGAAATCCCTGCGCAAGCTTGGGCACTCGCTCTCCCTGCCAGCCACCATGGCGCCCCGCCCCCGCAAGCGGGCCTCACGCCCCAAGCCCCGCCCGGGCTCCCGCCGTGGCGGCGGCGGAGGGGACGAGGACCCCTTCTTCGAGTCTGAGCCCAAGCGCCGCCGCGGGGGCAGAGACGAGGACATCGAGAGTGAGGACAGCGACGACGGCGGCGGCGTGGCGGCGCTTGGCGGCGGGTTTGATGAGGATGGGGACGAGGGCGGTAAGGAGGAGGAGGACGAGGAGACGGTGGGGGAGAAGAAGATGCGGATGGCGAAAGAGTTGCTGAAGAAGATCAGAGATGTCGCGAAGAGGGCGGAGGAGGACGAGGACGAGGATGAGTCGGGTGGGAGGCGGGTGGCCGATATCCTGCAGAGGAGGCAGCTAGAGGAGAGCGGCAGGAAGCGGAGGGAGATCGCCGCGAGGTTAGAAGCATTTTTCCCTCGAGTTATTTCCAGAATGGTTGCTTGTCAGACGTCTCTGTTTATGTTGTGACACACGTTTAGTACGTTGGCCTGCTCCATGGCCATGAGTAACTCATTTGGGGCTTGCAAGTTGCAAGTAACCACAGCTCGTAATTTCACAAATGGAGGAATGGAACCTCAGTTGGAACGGGGTAGCAATCGAGTGGAAATTGCTCTATAGCTATTGGCTAATTTCCCTTGAAACAAATTGCATTGCAGCCCTGCCATTGGGTTTTGGTAAGAATATTAGGAACAACATTTGCCGTCACATTTTGGTAATCTGAAGGAATCACGACACATATATGCCCTGGGATAAAAAGAAAAGGCTGGCCACCGAATTGGAGCTGTACCTGCATATGCCATATTAAGCATAAATAGACACATCTACATTATCTTTTTTGGAGTGAATTCTATGTTAATTATACTCCCTCCGTCCCTTTACTTTTTACAATGAATTTATATTAAGCATAAATAGCCTCTTAATGGTATCCATTATACATTCTATAAGCTTTTACTGAATACTAAACGGCATGATTAAAGAACACCATGCCTATTCAATTCAACATTTAACTTCTATCTCCATAGCTGACAAAGAAATTTGATCCGGACACGTGCAAATGACTATTTTTTTGAGATTGTTGCAGGGTATTACCACCATCCCCTCAGGATGGCTTTAAGGTTCTCGTGAAGCACCGGCAACCTGTTACAGCTGTTGCTTTATCCAAGGATAGTGATAAAGGGTTCTCAGCATCAAAAGATGGAATCATTGTGCACTGGGATGTTGAAACTGGGAAAAGTGAGAAGTATATATGGCCAAGTGAAAATGTGTTGGTTTCACATCATGCTAAACCACCTCTATCAGCTAAAAGAAGTAAGCAAGTGCTGGCTTTAGCTGCCAGTTCAGATGGTCGCTACTTGGCGAGTGGTGGCTTGGACCGTCATATCCATCTGTGGGATGTTCGGTCACGGGACCACGTACAGGTAGTCCCTTGCATTAATTTTAGAGTTGTACTTTGCAATTGAGATATATTATCTTGAACCACATAAGATAACTCGGTCATGAGCATGTATAGGTAGTCCCTTACATTAATTTTAGAGCTGTGCTTTTCAATTTTGAGATATATTTGAATGTCTGTTATCTTGGATCAGACAACTTGAAACCTATCCATATGCTCCATGCATCATGCAACATTTTCCTGTTGCTTTAAGCACCAACCAATGATGTCTCGTTATATCTAGTTCCCGCTGAACGTTTTTTACAAAATACAGTTAACTCTCGGCTATGCACAGTTTCGTTTAGACATTGAATAGTAATACATAATACAATTGTAATTGCAAATTAAAAATGGTCAGACGACACCAGATGCAAATTTTTCTGGGTTACAGTTTAATCAATGTAAATATGTAATATGTAGTCTCAATAAAAAGCATACCGTCCTTTAGTGTGCCATAAGTGTCATTTAATATCTACACTGAAAAGTCATAATAACTACATTTTGGAGTAGCAAGGAACTGTAGGTGTTGTTAATCTGAGCTGCCATTTGAGCCAATAGTTATGCTGAGCTGCTTTTGGAGCAAATCTACCTTACGGCATTCTTTTTTTTTGAACGACGCAGGAGAGCTGCGTGTCATTTAATTAAGGATCTACCTTACGACATTCAGTAATGTAACTGCCTTATCTTTTATTTGTTTTTGGCAGGCATTTAGCGGCCATCGAGGACCAATATCATGTCTTGCGTTTGGTCTGGACTCTTCAGAGCTATTCTCTGGTTCTTTTGATCGTTCAATAATGCAGTGGAATGCAGAAGATAGAACATATATGAGCTGTTTATACGGGCATCAGAATGAAATATTGACAATGGATGCACTTAGTAAAGACAGGGTCTTGACTGTAGCACGCGACCGTACAATGCACCTTTGGAAGGTAAGGTTATAAATATTTTCTTGCGATGAACTGGGAGGGGTTATCTAGTTAAAGGAACACAACTATGGTTATAAAGCAGAATATTTTTTCCCCGATGAACTGGGAGGGGTTATCTAGTTAAAGGAACACTACTATGAGCTTTATATGTGAAATTTGTTTCCATACCACTATGTAATATGTCACGTAGACCTCTGGTTCGCAGTAGCAACACTGGATACCCATTCCATTTTCATCCACTATTGTTTAGAGAGACTACATACTTTTCAGTTAGGCTGATCACTAATGAATGTTGGCATAAATGCTATTGCTGAGGTCCTTTTTTTTATAAATTCTGTTTTTTTTTTGCAAGTATGTTTTTTGTTATATATATAAATTCTGATTTTTTTGCCAGTATGGTTTTTGTTTTCTTATATCTGGGCTCATTCACCACTCTTGTGAAAGCAGTGACAAAAATGCTTTACTAGATTTAGTATAAATTCCTTATTAACTATATATGGCATTGCTTTCCCATCGCATAGAGCAATTTCAAAGCTGTATTTGTGTCTGTATGCATATGATGCAAACATCTAGGGTTTAACTACTGTATATCAGACTGCCTTTTATTAGGAGGCCCTGATAGTTAGTTATATTTAAGGGGATGCAATGGTTTCCTGTTGTAGATGCCGCAGTTTACCCTGTCAATTGAAATCTCTATGTTCTTGGACAGATTCCAGAAGAATCACAATTAGTTTTCCGTGCTCCTGCTGCTGCATCTTTAGAGTGTTGCTGCTTTATTGATGATAAGGAGTTTTTATCTGGATCTGATGATGGAAACATTGAGCTTTGGAGCATAATGAGGAAAAAGCCTACTCACATAATAAGAAATGCTCACCCCATATTGCATACTACCCTCAATTCACTTGACAACGATGATCAGGAATCACCTAAAGGTAAGGCACCATCTCAGAATCAGCCCTTTAATGATTGAATGGTTTTCAAATTCATTGGGTTCTGTTTTCTTTGCGTTCTCTCTTCAATTGCCGTTAATATGATCATTGGTTTTGTTAATATGATCATTGGTTTTAATATCAATCCTTAGCATAGTTTTACAACTATTTGTACCTTCTATTTGTGGTTATTTAATACTTTACATATCATCTTGCCCATGCAGAAAATGGAATAAAAAAATCTGAAAATGTGTCATCAGCCCAGTCATGGGTTAGTGCTGTTGCTGCAAGAAGAGGTTCTGACCTTGCTGCATCAGGAGCAGGAAACGGTGTAGTTCGTCTCTGGGCTATCAAACCTGATTCCAAGGGAGTCGAGCCATTATTCGATTTAGAACTGGTATGCTACTCTTGCTATTCAAATAATTCTACAGTTAAGTGACCAATATAATATATATGTTGTAGATTAAGTGACCAATGCACACTTGCATATCGCTATCTATTGTTGAGATTTGACATGTACCTATAAACAAGGACATTACTTGTCTTTCTTATATTGGTATAGGTCCTCCAGTAGTTTCTGAGTTGGGCATTCCCCCTCCAGTCACAATTGAAAGTGCTCTTCTTGACATGAACACGGTCTCCAAACGCAGCACTGTCCACTGTTTTTTGCTGGATTGTGTTTGCAACCCATAGCAAAAGGATACTATTACAAAACTTTTTTTCAAATATCCTAGCTCAATACACAAACAAATAATTCGTAACCAAAGTTTAAAAATCTTGACTTCAGATAACCCATCTATTTGTGAATGGAGGAAGTAATAGGCTACCGGTAAGCAGTTGCTGCTTTGGTACGTCCAAGGGATATATGCCCTCTATTGGATGCACAGATAAATAATGACTATTGTTTTAGGGTGCTTATTAGTTGGCAGTCTGTATGGTACAATTCTGAGTCAGTCGTTCTTCAAATTCTAAATGTTCTATGTATTGCCAACTGTCTCTTTAAAAAATACAGCTGTATCTATTAGTTCTTCCATTTACTTTGGGTAATACCTTTGCTAACTCTAGCCTGTAGTTTGCTTTTGTTCAAGTATGTTACCCATTATAAGGGTGCTTCCAGGCAGGTTTGCTATTTGTCAGAGGCCGCATTATGCCGCATTTGGCTTGGCAAGTATCTGTGGATTAGGGAGTGGAAATATAGTTTTTGATGGTTATATGCCACCTGACCTATTATATAAGGCAAATTTGCCTTTCTCAGTTAAGGCACGTATGCAGATTTAGTGCCACTTTCTCTTTTTGCCCTTAATTATTTATATTTTCATTGCATCCGAACACTTGATGGATCATATATCTTTCTAAAACACTTGATGAATGGCGTTGAGGTCAGTGTTTGTTATGAATTCTTCAAATTTAGAAATTTCCTTTGGTGCTTGAGCAAAATACAACATAGGAAATGGATAGAGAGTACTTTGGTGTACTTTGTCATCCTTGGGCAGGTTTCATAAGTATATATTTTTTTCATCATTCTTCAATTCCATTCACTAGCACTTTTGGCACCTTACTTCCTAGGAACCAATATGATTGCCCATTGCGCTGATATAATCCACAGCTATTATCATATTTTATAAGTAAAACAATATCAACTGTATTGAATCATGATTCCTTTGTAGTTTACGGAACACTTATTAAAAAATGATACACATCAACCAGCTCCCTCGATCCGAAGCATGGTGGTCGTGCCATCCCACCACTGCTGGCCTCGTCCACTACCTGCGGCTGCTGGTGACCCTGCTTGCGCGTCGCTCCACCCACATCCTGCCAGGCAACCACCCCTCCTTTCCACCTCGCCCTCCACTAAAGCCCACTTCCTGCCAAATCCACACCCTCCAACCCAAACCTAAATCCAGCAGAGAGATTTGGGGTGGGGGGTGGGTGGGTGGGGGATTAGAGACTACCTCACCGGCGGTTGGATTTGGAGCTCTGACAGGGAGAGAGGAGAGTGCAAGCATCAGGTGTCGGTAGGAAAACAAAGGAGCCACGAGCCTTGTTGAGTTAGGGAGAGGATATAAATTTATGTGTTCCAAATTCCAATACAGGGCAGGTGAAGTTCAAGTGACCAAGGCCTAGAAACCTCTGCATCCTGTGTACATCCGGTTTCACCATATGGTAAAATCCTTGCTGGTTGACATTGTTAACTGCACTTTCGCAGTACACATCTTACATCTTCATGTGGACGAAGACGGTGTTGAGGGTGCTAAGCCCCCCTGCGCACCAAACAATTATTGATCATTCATCCTGAGTCTATTATGGAAATCCATGGAATAACATATTTATCTGTTATGTACCGATCTAGGTGGCCCTGAACCCAAGCAGCACGACCTCACTAATAGGTGGCAGCCGCACCACAAGGGCAAGGATAGAGGGGGACTAACCCTAGATTGATATTCTTCTTCCCTTTGATTGATACATCTCCTCTCTTTACATAGAGGGGCTTACTTGACCCCTAAGAAAGATATCTAATTTACTACTACTTACCCCTAACTATCGGCCAATCCTGCTACAGTACCGCGGGTACTGTAGCGCGACGTACTGTAGCATGGGCCTGACCCAAAGGGCCTAGCTTATCGCCCATTACATTACTCCCCCCTTTTCGAGCAGCTCGACGAGCTGCAGTGCAACCCGACTTGACGATCTAAACCTATACCTAAAAATAGACCTTTTACAACTCGGCCTATTTGATTATTCTTGACTAACACATGGAGGTGATGAGCGTAACTATGGTGGCCAGCGGCATCAGCCACGCCGGCATCGGCGGAGACGATCTTTGGAAGGTCTGTATGCCGCTTGCACCAAGCACCGAGCACCGAGGCACCGCATTAGGAACCCCTGCTGGCTGCGAAGACGGGCCCTGGGTGGTCTGTGGCGAGTTGTGGCCTTGCCTCCTGAGCAGCACGCAGGCCTGCTGCGACGACGAGCCCACGGCGGACGGCATGCAGGCTTGCTGCTGCGTTCACATCGGGTCAGCGACATGCGACAGAAGGAAGCGGCTGCAGTACGCTGGTCGCGCACAGTTACCACCATTGAAGTCTGTCTCGCACTGCGCCTGCGGACAGATCTGGAAAAATGGCGGATGGATGGCAGTGGCAGGACAGGGTCAGACACCGCATTTGTGTCGGCTGCGACGACTTCCTGCCGTGCCTGCTGTTTTGCCGCTGTTACCGAAAGCAACATCAGTGTCGCCTGGTTCTCTTCACGCAGGACCTGTGTGTACCTTCTTGCGAGGAACCCACGCACTGCAGTTTGTATCTTTGTTGCTGCCGCTGCTTTGCGCCTCTTCACCGCCGCAAGCTGGAGTATCGCAGCATTGATCTCTGCGCAATCAGCCATGAATTTGACGACGAAGACTTGGAACCTGGCAAGCCCATCCTTGAGTCTTGCCAACACATCATCCAGTGATGGGTTGTTGGCAGCAGAAGCCATGGAATTGGATCAAAACCTAAGCCAACTGATACTAGATGTTATGTACCGATCTAGGTGGCCCTGAACCCAAGCAGCACGACCTCGCTAATAGGCGGCTGCCGCACCACAAGGGCAAGGATAGAAGGAGACTAACCCTAGATTGATATTCTTCTTCCCTTTGATTGATACATCTCCTCTCTTTACATAAAAGAGGCTTACTTGACCCCTAAGAAAGATATCTAATTTACTAATATTTATCCCTAACTATCGGCCAATCCCTGCTACAGTACCGCGGGTACTGTAGCGCGACGTACTGTAGCATGGCCTGGCCCAAAGGGCCTAGCTTATCGCCCATTACATTATCTGACAGATAAAAAGAAGTTACATCCATGAAATTGTGTCAGGTCAAACTATGCGACACAAATTGAAATGTCTGAGCCATGGCAGTATGATACATGAACCCTTGCCAGTGGTTCCTGACTGAATATCAAATCTTTGTTCGGCTTATGATAAGGCCTCCAAGTAGAGGATTTAAGGCATTTCATATGGAATTTATTCATCACAGATGCACCGCCTGCTGCATGTCCTGCAGGGTTAACTATGCCAAACCCATACTGTGCAGGATCAATTCTTCTTCTGTTTCAGTTCCATCATTCTAACTATGCATAAGAATCTTGAGCCTTGTTGTAGGCCGTTAATATTTTTTCTCCTCATGACCAGGAAGGATTTGTCAACTCTCTTGCCATTGCAAAATCTGGACGTTTTATTGTTGCTGGTGTTGGTCAGGTCAGTATATCATACCCCGTTTGTTACTACAGTTCAGATACTTTGTAGACTTCATTGAAGCCATTATCAATACTATATCATGGCAAGGAGAGAGAGGGAGGGTGTAGGAAGTGAGGTTGAGCTTCATTTTATGTGGACTTCTTTCATAGGAGGCTATGAACTTGGTATCCATCTATTCTGCTGAGCTATGGAACCTGAACAATGTGGAAGGAGACAATTTATATTCGCCCGTTTATGCAGCCACATAGCAGTCTAAAATGAATGTTGAAATGTCAAGTTCAAAACTAACTTCTGTTCCATCAGGAGCCTCGCCTTGGAAGATGGGGACGTGTTCGATCGGCTCAAAATGGAGTTGCAATCCACCCGATCCGACTAAAAGAGGAGAAAGAGGATTTGTAGAGTAGACTATTGATGTCTCCCCTTGATGTTGTAGAAGATCACACAAGCATCACAGTAGAACATCCATACATCCACCCTGCACTTTTTCAGGCATGCCACAGAAGAAATTGAATTTGAGAAGATGAATGTAACCTGCAAGCAATGGACTTTACAACCGAGGGTGATCCTCGCGGTTTTCTAATAGGATAGAATTTGTGAGGCAATTTTGTAACTCCTGCGGCCTTCTGAAGGGACACAATTAATTAATTTATGAAACAAGTAGGATACATGTTGTTTGTTCCCATAAGTTCTGGTTGACTGCATTTTTTTTCTGTCTGCCAGTTGCCGTCCTCCGCTTGTGCAGTGGGTTTCTCTTTTCTTTGGGCGCACAAAGAGTTTTTTTAATAAGGACGAAGTTGGTTTTGCGGCATGCATAATGAGATGGAATTACAAAGTGCAACCATGCTATGGTGGATGTTAGATGGGCTGTGATAATGGAAATCCGAGTTTCACGATTGGACCCGTGAAACTCAACTGGGCTTGGGCTTTTTGGCGTTTTCTCTCTTTGGACCATATATAAGCTGTTGGAACTGCGCTTCTATTGAAATGGTCCGATGTATAGTGTTAGGCTAGTACTTAAAATGAAGAACCGGATACTGTTTCAGTATTGTTTGGTACTGTTCTGCACTGTAGCTGACATGGCACATAGAGTGGAGTGGAATTTGAGGAAATGTGATGAGGAGTGTCGTTGGAGAAAGCTTAGTCTGGTACTCTAGTCCTTTGTTGTAGGGTTGGTTCAACCTAGCACTTGATCAACTATTTACTAGCCGTTATGAGGGTTAATCTGAACTCAACCCATCAGACAGTTCGGTTGGTATCATGCCAATCTTGGTTGGAAAACTTGGGCTTTGATGTGCCCAAAATAGTCCGAAAATGCTAACCTTGCGCCGTCCTGCCGATCCGATCAGCCGCCGGCTGCTGGGATTAAGGAGTCTGATTAAAACCTGAGTGATTAGGGTAAATCAACGGTGAGAATAAACTACAGGCCGGACGAGCAGGTCACTTTGAAAATCCTCATGTTGCAAACAGCGCAAGGACCAGCCTGGGTCTGTCAGCTTAGGATTCTCTATCAGCTGGCAGGCTAAGAATGATGATTAGGAGAATATAATACGTAGCGACTTGATGCTCTGCTCCTGCTCGAGGTTACTACTTATCCAGGGATCGATAGTGACCAAACACTGAGGAGCTGGCCACATATTTATACCGCCTTATTAACCCGCCTGCAGACTGCGACGGCGATGATAATGTCGCGTGTTTACCAAAGGCGAGACACATGTGACGTACCCCTGCCTTGTCTGAAGTCTGAACTGCTAGCTTCTGCCTTTCTTTAATCTCCCTTAGCTCACAAGCAAGTTACTGATGATAAAGCAAGCCAAAGCATGCATGCGTGCTTATCTATCTACTACTACGGACACTCATATCTGCTTGTGTGTCAATGTGTCGTGTTACAGTTTTTCTACGATTACGACCTTGGATATATACGCAAAGGTTGAAGACGACAACACAAAGTTTACCGGTTACACTAGATCTGCTCGTGTACTGTACTAACATCCTAATTGTGCTAGGTGAAAAAAACACACACTAGTAAATAGTAATCCATCATTGAGGTGCAACTCTGTCTCTTCTTTCAAAGCATTTAGCTGTAGAAAGTAGAAATATATTAATAACTACACTCTACATACGGAGATACTAGTATATATTAGGAACGGAGGGATTAACAGCATTAAGAGCAGTAGTACATAGGTATGGATCGGATGAATAATTTTACTACTACTGTAAATTAAAAATTCACTGATAACTCATAGTGGTTATCATAAATTAATGATAATCCATCCATCTACAAGACCACAACTGTTTTTCTTACGACGACACACCTGCTGCAAGTTTTAATGTGTTTTCAGACCACGCCACGATCTTTGCATATGGGGCGTTAAAGACACATGTCAGATATCTGTTAGGTGATACGAAAGGGACAGTTAGATATCCAGGATTGACTCTTATTATTATATATCGTTGATTGCACATAGATAGGCTTCTCGTGGTTATAGCTCAAGAGTCAAGCTGAGCTTATCATCATTTCCTTTCTCATTGTTATTATAGTTCAACAGTGGAACTGAGCTGGTCATTTTCTTCCCCCCTTTTTTTTCATATATAGCCAAAATGAGCTCGTCGATCAAAACTGAACTTTTAGGTGGCATGTTAGGACATTTGGGCTGCCCGTATATAGCCAATCGTTTATGCTTTCAGCACGGATGAAAGCTAAATATCGTGTGTGGTGGCGCTCCCCTGAATTATGAGTGGAAAGCACATGTGAAATATATTTGCGCACCTCTCTCTCTTCCTCTCTCTCCGGATTTTGATTTTCTATATGCCGCCTTGATCGATCGACAGATCATCATCATCGATTGCGAGCAGTGCCCTTCGCGTACCGGCACTGCCTAATCATGCATGCATATACGAATAAGATCGAGCATGCCTGCATGCATGGCTCCAATTATCAGATTATTAAGGGGGGTTAGCGGATCGTGTCAATTATTTCTGCATATATGCATGTAAAGGATGCAAACGGGGTCGGCCAGTGGGCCTAGCGGCAAGTCATTTTTTCACAGAGGTCAACCTAGAAATGGATATTCAGATGCTGCGATGGTCTTAATCCCTCCCCAAAAAACACGGGTCTAATTTTTAATCTGTTGCTTGTGAAAAAGATGGCCTCGTGTAAACCCTTTTTTATGTAGTGAAGCCCGGTGACAGCACCTGAAAAAGGCCGTCGCCTAAAATTCTCCTAAATTATTTGAGTCGGTTGAAATATAGGAGCCATTGCAAAACAAAATGAACAATGCATATGCTCGGTATCTTACTATTGCTAATTAGAGGTTAAAAAAAGCACGAATTGCGAAGCACGTTAGAAAAAAAATAAATCCTAGAAATTTTCACAAAAATCTGAAACATCTGACATTCATAAAAAAAGTATCCAATAATACTAGCCATTAGAATTAGATCTATTATATTTTCTAAAAATTACCCACCATACCACTATGAAAGACCATTAAGGTAACTCCCTAAATTTTCATATAAATTACCGACCATACCATTATGAAAACCATTAAAAATAACTCCCTATATTTTCATATAAATTACCCACCATGCCATTATGAAATATGAATTAAAATAACACCCTAAATTTGTATATAAGTTACCCACATGCTATCTTACTATACTATTACTAATTGGAGGTTTTAAAAGAAGCACTAATTTTAAAGCACGCTAGAAAAAAATAATAAATCCTAGAAATTCTCACAATAATCAGAAACATCCGACCATCAATTGACAGATTGGAATATTAATAGCCATTAGATCTATTATTTAAGTAATTACCCACTTCTGACATTATGAAAGGTCTTGAGTTCAACTCTCAATAAAAGCAAATATCCTCTTTTTTTCATTAAATCTATTTTTAAGTAATTACCCACCTCTGCTATTACGAAAGGTCTTGAGTTCAGCTCTCAACGAAAACAAATATCTTCTTCTTTTTTTAGTTTTTTCCCATTTTCAAATCTATCTTCAGTTTTTGTCTTTTTTTTTTCAATTAAAGATGCTAGAAACTTATCCATGAAACAAATATTTTGTAGACTCCTTTTGAAATTTTCACGTCAATCCTCACAAGATGCGCTAGAAAAAAAATAGACAGGTTGGAATCTTAATAACATTAGATCTATTTTTTAAGTAATCACTCACCTTGTCATTATCAAAATAATATTACCTCTAAAACTACGTATTAATTATCTGCCAATATAAAAGAAAATATGAAATAATACCCTAAATTTATACATAATTGCTCACGTTTGCTATTTTGATGGATAATACAAAATATCCCCTTTAATTCATATTTAAATTGTTCGCCTTAGTTATTATGACTGATAGTATAATGAAAATAACCCCTCAAAATTATATTAAAATCACCTACTTTTGCAATCGATCAAAGATTATCTAAATCAATTAAACATACATATAAAGTAGCAAGATTTGTTATTATAAATAACTAAGTATAAAAATAGATCTATATATGTTGTACTGTAATACATAATACATTTAAAACTCTAACCTGTACGACGCACGGGTTGATTGCACTAGTTATAAAAAATATGTATTGAACAACTCCCTAAATTTGCAAATAAATTACCCGCCATACCATTATAAAATATGTATTAACTATTAAATAGCCCCTAAATTTGTATATAAATTACCCACCGATGCCATTAACTATTAAAGTTATATATTGACTTTTACCGTATATGTTTTAAAAAAAATCTAACCGGTGCGAGAGCACAGATCGATGGACTAGTATATATAACTATATGAGCCGACCGAGTTGTTGCGTTGGTGGTTATAGGTAGATGAGTATGCTCTGGTTCTGGTTGAAAGTGCTTACTTTTTTGTTACACGCAAGTAAATCAAACAAAAGGGTTCACCCCTACCGTTGACACGAAATATCTTTGCATGATGCTCTGAGAGGATGCTCACAGTCACATACTCACATGCATATGCATGTGTGTGACGTGCTAGAGATGTCTTGGCCCATGCAACCACCAGACGTGGTGGTGTGTGTGCATGCATAGCACAGATGATAGTCGCCTGTCTACGTACTACCTCGGCTCTACCCTAGGCGGTTGGTTGGTCAGTCACCTCCACTCCCACAGACCACAGTGCATGCCTGCCTGCTGCCTGCGCCGCACCGGGCGGCACCCCGCGCCCGCCGCCGGCCGCCACGCGCGCATGGGAGGAGAGGAGCACATGCTGCATGCACGCCCGATCCCGGCCGGCCCGAGCGGTCTCTCGCCTTTCAATTCGCTCCGTCTGGTTCGGGGCCGGCCTACTCTGTCATACGTCGCCCCGGCCGGGCCCCTTGCATGCCGCACGCCATGCATCATCAACTGGCGCGCTCGGCGGCTAGCTCTACATAGCACGTACGATCGCCGGCGGCTCGCCGCCACCGGCGGTGGCTGCATCGTCGACGACGTGCGTGCGTTCCTGCATGCATTGCGCGTTCGTAGCGGTGCGGTGGATCGGAGGGAAAGATCTGTCGATCGAGATCCAAATCCAAGGACGCGCGCGCGAGCTGCCGGTGCGGTGACAATGCATGGGCAGCATGCTTTGCTTGCACTACACCCGGCATCGGCACGCAGGGGCCCCCTGCCATGCCACATACTGGTATATATGTTTGTTTTTTTTTTTTTACTTTTGAGCTAGGGACAAGGGTGAGAAGGCATGGGAAAAAGTGGTATGAGCCCTCATGATGCCAAGGGCCAGGGCCGGCGACAAGGGTAGTAGTAGTAGGCCACACACATCGCACACACTATAGCTATACCTAGCTAATACCTCTCTGTTGCACTGGCTTGGCTCATATGCGTGGTGGACTATACTACTACGGTGCCTCGCTAGCTGCCTAGTATGTGCATAGAGCCATCTCCCGTGGTTGTCTCGTCTCATTTCTAAAATTTCAAACTTCACTCCTTACACGCGATGCCAAAACATTGTTTTCATCATTTATCTGAGGCAACCGCTGGAGATGGCCTGATAAACTCTTTATGCACGAACCGAACCCTAGCATATATAGTCCTACACGCTCTGGCAATCCAGCATTGACCTCTCGCTATCTTGTCAACCTCTCCATCCATGTCCCCCGGCCCTTTCTCTCTCGATCCAGCAGCTGATGGATCCCATCATGCGCCACTAATTGTGCTGTTATGCGTATTTTTTGCCCGGTTGGTACTTGGTACTCCTTGGTGCTCCCAGTGGTTGCCACCCTTGTCCTTTTCTCTCGTTGCATTGCATTACATTGCATCCCCCATGCCCCCTGCACTGCACGAGTTAAAAGAGCCGCCAACTCGGTCGGTCGGGCCCTACCCTGCAATCTAGCTTTCTCTTGTGCGTGCCACGTTCTTGCACAGTTGCGCACTTGCTTCTGCACTGGCCTACTACCAACACATATGACATGCACCATGCATGCAATGCCGAACTTAACAACCGCGCCTCGCGCTCTACATGACCATAATGATGTTTTTGACGCTGCATGCAGCACCAATCCTTTAATTTTATACTCCTAATAATACTATCTTGTTAGTATTAATTAATACCAAACATGCATGCATGATGCAGTTACATGCATTATATTATATTATATATATAAATAAAAGAACACATTTGTATTGTATATGCACCGGCCGGCAATTAGTAGCTAGCATGCATGCAGGATGAGCGCTGTGTACGTACGACATGCTGGATCGCAAGTCTTATCACCCTCCCGGGGCCCTTTAATTATGAGACACGCAATATATTCTCCGGTGTTGTTGTGGCTGCCTTTTGTTCCCTTGTTGCATGCACACCATTGCATGCGTAAAGGTGACATGACATACGAGTATGTCTCGTACATCCATCCAATTCCAAGGCCAGCGGCAGCAAGGAACACGGATGATTGCTCTTCTCAACGCGCGCAACTAGCTTTGAAAAAGGATCCGAGATGGCACACAAACATATACTAATGTATAGATATGTAAATGAGAGGGAGAGAGGGGGAGGGAGAGCGATGAAATTACGAAGATGTCGAAAGACTCAAAACTAAGGATCTGTTTGAAAATGTATTATTAATAGTTTCTAAAGGATTTATTTGGAAGAATACTGCAGTATTTAGGGAGAAATGTGTTTGGTAGATCTTTTGAAAAAACTATTTTGAAAATCATAGTTTTATCAATACTATTTTGAAAAAACTAAATTTTTTTGGTTCAGCACACAAAATACGATGGAGGCAAACACATATCGGTACCTTTGTTTTTACTAAAACTATGATATTGTCATGGCAATTGTAAATCATAATATTTATAAGCTATGGTTTTAAAATACATAGAGCCTCTCCAAACAGGGCCAAAATTAGTATAGCTAGGGCATGCATACAGTACATATGAAAAGCACAAAAAGCCATGCATGGATGGATGGTTGCATGCCATGCGTTGTGCTTGTTGTCAAACCTTAGAAATACTAAAAAGCTACTACTACCATTGTGGCGCTTTTGATCGTCTCTCCCTTCCTTTTTGGGTGCATAAATAAAGGCCAGTGATCGACAAGCTTGGGAGCCAAGGGAGGGGGGTGGCCACAGCCCAGCAGGCCAACACTCACACTTGTCACCCCCATGCAAGAGAGAAAAAAAAGGAGCAGCTAAAGGGATTTTATTGGGAAGTGATGGTTGGTGCCTCCTCATGCCAAGAAAGCTGGTTTTTTAGGGCAAAAAGGACCTGCATGCTGATAGCGAGGGTCCAATGCCCGTGCAATGCATGGTACCTAGGGTTTATTGAGACACTACTCTCTCTCTCTCTCTCTCTCTCTCTGTTGTCAGTTGTGTGTGTGTGTGTGAAAGAAAGAAAGACCACTAGCTGGCTAGTACTGACTGAGCCTGACAGCCTCAGCACACTGAAATGTGTGGCCATTTGGCTACACGATCTTGACAAATCTCTTTCGCTGTGGATTTGAAAGGCTATGTTTGTAAGGATGCATGCAAAGGGGCAGCAGGAGAGTGCCTTTTGCGTCGCTTACTTTGAGACCACTACTCTCTCCCTCTCTCCTTTTTGTTAGCCTCTAACAAAAGCTGGCCACCAAAAAGCAACCGGTCGCAGCAAGAGACCATGGTTCTAACCGTGGACTCTACCTCCCTAGGGCCGTTATCTTAACTCGATTGAGTAATAACTACGAAGCCCCATGAACAATCATGCATAGAAATCGATCCGGCCTTACGTATACCACAGGAGTTGAAACAGCATACTCTATAGATGCATGATTTTGGATTGGATTTGGCATTTGTATGCTGTTTAATTTGCAGGAATGTTATACTCAACCGAGTGTTTTCCAAGATCCATCACCCGAAATTTTTTGAAGCAAAGCACTCCAAGAACGCCATGTCACCCTTCTTCCCAAACTCCGGTCGGCGAGGTTAAGGTTCGGGATATGGGTTACCTCTATCGTCTCTGGCCTTAGAGGGAGTGCCGGCGGTATGGTGGTGGTGGCAGATCGAGGCGGTGGGGCGCCGGCGGCCGTGGGTGATCGAGGATGGCGGTCAGACGGTGCTGGTGGCAGGGGGCGAACGGTATCGTCTGATTAGTTAGTGGTGGCAGCGGTACTATGGTAGAGGGCGGTGGCGGAGGCGACTGGGACGCCGTTGAAGCTGGGGATGAAGCTAGCGGCGGGGAAGCCGGCCGTAGCCACCTGGCGAAGTCAGATTAGCGTGGGAGGGAAGGAGGAGGCGGTAGCCACTGACGATACGGTTGGAGGGTGCGGTCGGGATGGGTCGGGAGATCGCGAGGAGGGCGGTACGAGCCGCCGGTGGGGAAGATGATAGAGAGGGAGGTGGAACTGGATCTAATCTAGACCATTAGATCCTGATCGAAGGGTCAAAAAATCGGATGCTAGGATAGGCCAAAACATTCAGTTGCCCAGTACACGTACTCTTAATTTGCGCAAAAACATATATGTTGCTAATGAATGCGCGTAGTCTGTAGCTATCCTTTTCAGGTGGTGTTTTTCTCACATAAGATACATATATATGCTCCAATTTTAGTACAACGCATCATCTCTCTCATCACACTATCATTGAGTCATATATGTATATTATATATAGCAGTAGTTTTGAGTATTGACCCATATCGGACCACCACATGTTTTCCCTTGATCATGGATGCATGTAGACACAGACAACGATGGTCGGCTACAAAAATTAATGTTCTATACCTAAATTCTGAAGTGCTTCATTAGGCTGCATGTTTGATCGCCTTTTGACTAGCAATTAGTGGGTAAGCATGCAACCGATCGACCTCAAGTCTCCTGAACAATGAGCATGTATCATGTATGTAAGGGGTCCTGAATTCCTCATCTGAACTTTTTTGGATTCTCAGGAGTCTCAGGACCATGCCATCAAATTAACTTCGGTGAAGGCCGGTCTCAGTCTGATCAACTGCTAATTGTAATACTCCGTGTGATTTAAATAATTCCTCAGTCTCCATCAGCAATGAGAACCAAAGAAAGTGGCAAAAAGCTCAGCTGCAGGCCAACTGAATGCATGTTTGCAAGAGCAAGCCTGCATATATGTCAGATCAGCCACTGCTGCTGCTAGCAGCTAGCGCTCAAACGACGAGCATATTGGGCATTGCCATTTCATGACCCGGCACAAGCACTCAATTGCATTTGACACTGCTGCCTGCAACCATCCATTCATAATTCCAGTTGCTAATCCAAGGCAAGATCTCGAGCCCTACATACTGCCGTCAGCTTTCGTGTTCATCGCGCTGCCTGCCGTTCTGAAGCAACAGGACACGGGCATGAATGCAAAAATGCGCTTTTCCCTCCAATTATTACGGCTTTGATATGATGTACTACTACTACCGTTTGTTTCTGTTCCCATCAGAAGCTAGCCAGAAATAATCTTCCCCTGCTCTGCTAGTGTATATAATGTACTGTGTCTGGGTGATCGTGGTGCAAGAACTGACGATCGGTAGTAGAAAAATGTTTCCCAGCAGCAGTTGGAGGAACTTCTGATGATCGATCGATGCTAACAGCTTTTCAAGATGTCAAAGTTGAACAAATGATGTATTGCGAGTCTTTCTTTATTTGTGAAGGAACCAGCCGGGCTTGAAAACATGCATGACAGATTTTAGCCTTTCGATTAATTGTTTGATTTCTTATATCGACGGTACAAAGTATATATAGATATACTAATGAAGCGAGTGACAAGTGTTGAATTCAGCATCTAGATGTGTTGAAACTCATTTACATTTAGTGTGGTTTATGATCGATCAGCTGGTCAAGAGTGTTCTGTCAAATATGATCAGACGAGAAAGAGCACTAATTAAAGGAACCAGCTAGCGAAGCAACATTACTATATATATCTGAACAAGGTTTCAGAGAAAATGTGAAAACAAAAAAGGTCAACCAAGGTACATACGTTGATTTAAGCAATAATCTTCGATAGCGACAACTGATAGAGAAGCATCGGTTCATGATTGACAGAAAAAAAAAAGATCAAGCTTGTTCCAAAAGGATAAATAATGAAAAAGGAGCCATGAACACCTCATCTTGGATTAACCGGTGTTTCCTTAACACCTATCCTGATTTGTCGTCCTCAAGAATTCCCCGGCGGAAGCCTTTCCGTCCTCTTTTCCATGGGCACAATATGTGATCATGAGCTAAAGCCTGCATTTGTGGGGCTTAGTGGAATTGGCATCCCTTTGGATGCAAGGCACATCACCAAAGCCCAAGAAAAAGACGCTAGCTTTTTCTCCTTGGCTCATGCTTTGCCCCCTAACACTAGGGCTAAGTGCTCCAAACGCAATGTGGTCATAAAACTAACATATCATCCCCACCAATTAAGTACTCTCTCTGATTGCACTTGAGGCCCTTAAAAGGTTCTTTTGTTGTTTATTTGTTCTTGGAATTTGTTGGTCCAAATGGCGCACTTTAGTTAGCTGTCTCGCATAATATGCATTCTAGTGAGCGTTTACACTTTTTGCACCTTAATTTTTTATGTCAAACAAGTTGAGTCACATTGGATTTGATTCGGATTGTGAGTCTGTTTAATTCTCTCTGTGTAAGTACAAAGAAAAATCTCTCTTTTTTTTTGGCAATGTAGCAAGGGGGTGTGTGTGTATACCCTTGGATTGGCCCTTCTTTTCTGTGGGTGGTATAGAAACAAGTGTAGCTTCTAAGCAACATACACTACAGACCGACCAGACCAGGGACCTTTTGTCTGAAGATTTTTGGATCTAAAAGACCAAATGTCACCAACTTCACAACGGTTTCTCTGCAAGTGAAAAGACATGGAAAAAATAAAAAGAGAAAGGCAGCTTTATTAGTGTTCTTCTCCTTTTACTGCTGTCTGCCACGCGTGGCTAGCTAGCCCTCTCTTCATCTCCATGCATAGTTTAAAGCGCCTTTCATTAACCTGAAACTCGGTTAACCTAGCAGAGGTTTACCTTTTACATTCCACCACTGGAATGAAGAGATCGAAATAGCATGTATATACTTAGATAAGTAGATATATAAACACACAAAAAAGGAAGATGGAGTAATAAGAATAAAAAAACAAAAGGATTCAGGCTGCAGAAAAAAGGGTCCAATGATGTGCCAAGTCTCTGAATATTCCCCGGCCGGCCTCAGTGGGGGGACCTAGCTTCTTGCCGTTCCCGCCTGCACACGAGCTGCACATTTGCATACATCGATGATACTGTAGATGGATGGATGCGCAAGCCCAAGTTTACATATATCCTCCCTCAATTTATTTTTTTAAAAAGGACGTGTGAGTGTGACAAGATTACGCTGCCGCCACTGAGCAGTGGGGCCTCCCCCCGGCCCATCTAGCGCGCAGAGACATTCCCCATGTCCAGCACCAGCAGCATGCGTCAGGTATATTCACTTCACCGCACAGTCGTCGCCAGAGAGCCACACAGCTCACCCTGCCGGCCGGCGATCCTGCGAGACAGAGCCATCCGCATCCGCCCAGTAAAAAAAGCCCGCGTGAAACGAAATGGCGCTGGTGCCGTGGTGCGGCATGGGGCCGTCCGTGGCCGGCGGCGTTGCGGGGCGTGGCGGGGCTCTCGGCGTGCGCTGCGCGCGCCGCGGCGGTGTCGGCCGGGGGCGCGGCAAAAGCCTGGGCGGCACGCGCACCGCGGCTTTGGACCACGCCCCCCATCGCCCACGCCCCTGTCCGCGCGCGTCCATGCGCGGTGCATACGCATGCCACGGCGGTGGCGCGCGCACACACCATACCGGCCAGCCAGCCAGCCAGCCAGCCAGCGCATGCGGCATGCGTGTGTCCAAAGAGTGTCCAGCACCGCAGGCTAGAGAACAATGCGAGGGCGGCATCGCCGGCTTTGGCGAGTGACAAGTCCCTTTTGCATTGCATCGGTGACTGCTGCCACACTTGCAACGACGGATCGGACGCACAGCAACAGCAAAGCAAAGCCTCGCTTTCAGGCCTTCAGAGCGCATGCCAACAAATATGCGTATGTGGAACTCTGTAGATAGCTTGGCTGCGGCTCCTGATATTGATAGATGGTGGTGTATGTGCCACTATCTAAATTCACATGAGCTTGTTTATTATCCATAAATATGTACTACGTCCTATATATATTGCACATGACATAAAATTATATATGTATGTGCACTTGATTTGTTTCATGTATACTATAGGAGCCCCAGCCTCCACTCTTGTTTTTTTATAAAAAAAGAAAAAAGATTGGTTCTTGGCTAGTGTCAGTTTTAAACTCGACAAGCTGCCAAAAAGGAACCAACTCAATGCAGGGGCGGTACAGGAATAATTGAGCTCTACCAGTTCATCTAGCACTGGATGCACACAGTAGCCTACAAATCTATCATCCTTGGTAGCCGTTGAATTCATAGCTAGCTGCAGGATGGGAAATAAAACCCTTTGCATTGTGGCTCCATCTGCTGTACACTCTGCTCGCCCATTCAAGGGCAACAAGCCAACAACGCAGCGGAAGGGAGAAAGCCCGGAGGAAGCCGCGAAAGGCGATGCGCAGTCGTCCCGGCCTCGTGCCCCGCCCCTGGTCTCTCGCTGGCGGCGAGAATTATTCCGCTGCTTTTAATTCCTTTGTCCCTGTCCTGCTGCCAATATAATGTTCAAAGTGGATGAAACTAGCTGATTATGCGTAAAGTTAATGTAAAAAAGAATCGTCGTTCGTTTTAGACCATGGTCACCAAAGATTAGAAATGGACGTGAAAAACACTGTTTGCGCACTGTACACAGAGTGAAAAGATAATGATTGTGCACTATATACGGTACAAATGCACTAGCTGGTGACCATGATCTTAGAGATCAGGGAACAATGAGATCGGAGTCCCCTTTTCAGTTGATCAAAAGAATTTCCAAACTCAACAGTACCGAGAACTTCATAAGACTTGCCTTTTGTAAGTTGTAACCTTCGTATTAACGTCTTTTATATGTCCAACCTTCCTTCTTGGAAGGTGGAGTTGATTTTTCAACTTTGAACTTGTCATGGCCTCCTTGTTTTTTAATGAGAATTCTAGAACCCGACATAAGCATTGCTAAACTAACCAAACTGGACAAAATTAATCTTGTCGCTCATTTGAAAAGTGGTTTTCAATTTTTGAGAATAGTAAATCGGTTTTAATCTAAAAAATATTTAATATGTTTAAAATTAGAAAAAATTTGGCACTGATAATTTTCTAAAAATCTAAACTATTTGTCGGCGCTCTATTTAGAGTTGTTAGGCATTATTTGTTCATATTACTATTGTTCATTGCAATCAATAGAACAATAGAAGAATGATAAATAAGTTTCAAATAATTCAAAATAGATCAACAACAGATTCATTATTTTTTTTATAAAATGTTTATGCATGTGCTATAATTTATTATGTAAAATAAAATAGATATAAATTTTTATTGAACTAGATTTTTTATATTTTTAAAAATAGAGAACTACTTTTGGAATAAACGAAGGACCAAATGTGTACATCTGATTAGTTGAGAGATATGTTGTCTTATTGTAGACGGCTGGACCCCTGGTGACTGGGGCCCCGCTGGTGCAATGTGCCAATGTGCATGCATCTATTGCGGATAACCGAGGGCATCCAGTACAGTTATTTACACGGGAATCGGGTCAGTACACAGTATATATGAACAGTCTAAAGCTCTGCTTACTCTCGTGCTCCGATCACTGTTTGCCGGTCTCTATTCTCTTGGCCGCGCTCTACTCTCTTCGCTTTATTATCAACAGATATTACTGGTCGCCATGCTCGGTCACGGGGTATATCTATCAGTGTCAGAGCTACGGCAGCATGGTGCCTAGCAGTATCACAGAGAGTGGCCAAACTAAACTCCTGTGGTTATTATGTGCAAATAATGATTAAGTCCATCATATAGGATTTTTTATGGCCTAGAGAAAATAGAAGCATGTGAGAAAGATATGGACGGTTGTTTTGCAAACCAACCACCTCATGAACCAAACTTAGTATCATGAGACTAACCCAATTATTGTACCGAGTTGTTGTTAGCATGCAACTCACAATATTACATTTGTTCCATCCACAAATCAAGGGATGTTCCTGCTAACATGACGCCCTGCTCTTGGAGTCCTTCAATGGCACGCGATCAGGGTTCAGCTTCAAGACCGGAAAGCACCGAATTTAGGAAAAATTTTCCGTTTTCGGTCTGGTACGAGAAGCACTTTCTGATGCAGTTTTTATGTATTTTGGTTCCAAATTTAAAAATATAAAAGTTAAATTTTTTTGGTCAAAATAGGATTTTAGAATAGTAAAAACGAAAAGGTGAACCCTGTATGCGATAAGGAAGTTTAGACTGAGGTTGTAGACCTGGAAACGTGGATGAGGCGTTTGGTCTGCTATTGTTCGCACATGCCGCTCCACAAATAAGCTTGGGATCATGCATCAGATTGTGGAGGTGGAGCATGGTGCATGACAAGAGGCGGCATGAAGCGGCGCTATAGTTTAGGTATACGGCGGAGGACCCTGATGCGACGGAGGAGAAACGTGCTCGAGTGAGTGCGTGGAGAAGAACAAACATGGTGGCCAACCGCTAAGGGTGTGTTCGGTTTGGAGAAAATCCATAGGGATTGGAGGGAATTTAATCCATTCCTATTCAAATTTGACTAGCAAGAGATTAAATCTTCTCTAATTCTCTCCAAAACCAGGCAAACCGAACAAGCCCTAAAGGAGATGCGTAGTCAGCCGAACGGGTTGGGAAAACGAGTGTGCATCGGTGGAGGAAAGGCTCAGAGGTGTGCCCAAGCACAAGCAGAGGGGCACTGTGCCGACAGCCACTGTTCGCCTAAAGCGTCTAGGCATACCTAGACGCTAGTCAGAGGCCTTAAGTCTAGCGTCAAGATGATATGGATGTAGGATTAGTCGTGATTAAATTGATTGGATAATGATTAGTTAAGATTAATCGCTAGTCGTGAAGATGGCCGTCTAGCTACGTCTAGCGTCTAGGTGGGTGACAGATTAATCGCAGTAAAAGTGACCACTGCGCATGACATAAAATTGTGGTGAGAGATGGGGTGCGGAGCGATCACCAGGTGGGAGGAGAGTATAAATTTAAAACATATTTTTCTGTTAATAAAGAAATGGTATATACGAAGTACTTGATATAAGCTTGGCTGTAACCTCGTTTGAGCTATATATTTGAGATGAGCTTCCTATATTCATATACACATGTGATCTACATGGTGTCATATATGTACATTTGTGTTTGGTTGTAATCATTTCAAATTATTTTAATAATGACGTATATGGGCGATTTAGTTGGGCCTTAGAGGATTAGTATACATTTTTTTAATAACGGTAGATACGTTTTTTGCATGTAGATTTAAGAGTTATTTTAGACTACTGTGATGCTCCAGCATCTCAAGTACATTACCATGTCTTAATCATGCATTAGGCATCATCAAGCATCATGTGTTGCATATAGACAAGCTAGGTTTTTCATTGGATGAGATGGAATGCTTGAAATATGATTTTTATACATGTGCTATGAGATGTTCTTGTTCATAAATCCAAATCTATTGGGATCTAGGGGAAACTCATATTACCAAACTTGTATATAATGAAGTTTTGAACAACTTTCATAATTGGGGTTTGGCCAGATATTGAAGGCTACATAGGGTTTGGAGTCTTTCTTTGTCAGTACAGAAAACCAACTCAAATCAGCCTTGTTTAAAAACCCTAAGTTTGCTCAAACCTACAGCCACTTTCATGCAACACTCCCATTGAAGAAGTTGTAGGTTTTGAAATTCTAAGCAAGTTATACAAAAGGCACCTTGGGTGAAAAGGCTTGGAAATAGGGTTTTTCCTTTTTCCAAACAATAAAGGTACCCTGTCCCTAACTAGGGCTGATTTCACAATTTGAATTTAAACCACATTTACACTTGGATTCTGGAGTTGAGCCTTTTGACAAACTTGTAGAGTTCAAAGAGTAGAACATTTCTTCCAATTGGGCTTTTTCCAAATTCGGCCTCCAAATTGGTCAAAATCGCAGTTTACAGTAGGAAGGAAAACACATTTTAATTTCCCCAAAATCCACAGTCGCTGACAGGTGGGGCCCGCGATCCGGGACGCGCCCGCGCCGCGAACCGGCGCGCGCCGCGTGGCTCGCCGGCGTACAGGGAGTACGGCGAGCCCCGCGGCGGCCGTCCGAGCGCGTCAAAAGGGAGCGGGGTTCCCCCCGTCCAAACCCTAAGCCAAACCCTTCGCTCCCGTGCCTTCTCCGCGCCGCCCCGTCCGTTTTTCCGCCCGCCGCCATCGCCGGCCGCGAGCTCGGGGCCGAGCCCGCGCCGCCGCCTCCCGACCTCCCCGAGCCCGACCGACCGCACCACCGCGACCGCCGCTCCACGCCGCCCCTTCCCCGCTAGCCCTCGTCGTCGTTCTCCCCTTCCCCGAGGAGATCGAGCTCGGCTCGACGTCGCGTCGCGCCGGGAGCTTCAAGTCGACGCCGCCGTTCACGCTCGGTGCGCCGCCGTTCCCCGCCGCTCCACGCCTCCTCCGCCGACGACGATACCCCCAAGGTGAAGCCCTAGCTCCCGCGCACCTCCGCCACCCCGCGTCGCGGCTCCGGCGAGCCCCAGCTCGCCGGCGCGCGCGCGCCGCGCCGCGCGGCCGCGGCCGGCGCGAGAAAGAAGACGGGGGCCGGATCTTTTTAGATCTAGCCCTCGGACTTTTCCGAAATTGCAAGCCGGTCCTCCCGCCTGTTTACTGAGTCTTGCAGATCTTGCAAGCTAGCCCCTGGAAACTATGGTTAATTACGCAGAGGTCCTCGGATCTGGGTTTTTCTTTTTCTATTTTCCTTTTTCTCGGTGTGAACTTTGAAAAATCATATAAATTCAAAGAAAAATCCAAAATGGACAAACTCAGAACCTATGAACTCCTTATAAATAGATCTATGCAATGGACATGATGTGGATATGAGCATTGACCATTTTGCCCCTGTTTTTGTGTATGCTTGTTAAATAGTCATAAAATGGAAAAGATGGCCTAAATGGTTTCCTAAATTTGTGAGGTCTTGGTGTTGGCTTACATGTGATGTCTTGGCACTGTTTGAAGGATTGTGGGCTGTAGTGTGAGTAGTTTCACCTTGTATTCACCATGTCATGCTCTTTTTGTGTATTTATGCAAATAGGAAAAATGGTGTATATGTATTGTATGTTCAAAATGGCATGCCTACATTTTTCTTGTGCCACATATAGTATGGGAAGCTCACTGGTGAAGTTTGAGAGTGTGCATGAATGGTTTAGTCCTTGTTTTGAAATTGACAAAGTGCTACTAGCTAGGAGAGAAAAATAGGGAAATGTGGGTCAAATTAAGTTTGGGGAGATGGTTTGTATGATTTTCCTAGTACCAAACTTGTTCATGCATTTCACTCCTTGCACTCATCTACACAATGACATACATATAGATCACGGGATCGAGGAGCAGACGCAGGAGCAGCCACTGATCGAGGAGCCCGAGGACCCGGAACCGTACCCGCAGCAAGAGGATCTCCAGCAGGCCGCCGACTCCGCTCCCGACGACACTAACCCTAGCGAGGAAGGTAGGCAGGCCCTACATTCTCCTAGCAAATTATGATTTATGATTACGCATATGCATTAGGTATTGTTTGGAACCTTATTGCATTAGAACCACTGGCCGCCCTGGCTCTAGCACCAATAATAGGTCCGTAGGACGAGTTGCATAGAAATGATAGGGCCGAGTAGACACGAGTGAATGGTCACTCGTCACGTAGGTTGACCTTGAAAAGAAAATGCTACACTGAAAACTGCCTTGATGGCTTTACTGTTGATGATTAAAAGGAGACCGGGCGGAGATTAAGCTTTACTTTTCGAGGTGTGTGTTGTTGCGGTGTAATGGCTCCGCCCGAGTCGTTTAAGGCCCGTCCGCTGTTCGCCTGCTGGTTGGCATACCATTGCTAAAGTGCTTACCCGGTTAATGGGGCCGGTGAAACCTTACTTGTGCCATCCGGAGAACAGAAACACGTTCCTACCCACTGGTTGAGAGGAAGGTGGCCCGGGGGAGCTTGGTACTCATGGCGGGGAGTCCGAGATGTCGGCAGGCTCGTCATGGGGGCACAACCCGGGAGTCAGGTGGGAGTGAATCGAACTTGGGATGGGACAGGTGGAGGAGGGGGATTATATGTGGGAAAGCCGTCGTGTGAGTAAGCATATGGGCCCTTGGCATTTTTAGTTATTCCCGGAAATTAGAAATCGATTCGAATCGCTGATACTCACCAGGTGTGAGAATGCCAAATGCCGCACACGGGCAACGTAGTAATAACCTTAATATTCTGCAATATGATTTCATGGTTTTGGATATCAAGTGGTTGATTATTATTTGAGACTCTGATATTTCATAATGATGACAGCTATGTACTTGCAAAGGATTATCTCTTTCTTTCACAAGGGTAGTGGCTGTTAAATCCCACTATCCGTAAATAAACTTTTGAGCTAAGAATCAAAGGCTAAGGATCCAATGATAGTAAGCAAGCTTTGCGTCAGCCGTAAGCCTTGCCATTAAGTCCTCTGAGTAATTAGTACTCAGGGTTTGCCCCCAACATTTGGATTTCAGGTATGGAGTTCCTCTTCTGCGCCTGTGTTGGCGGGGGAGCCTGTTATCTTCAGAAGTGACAGGAGTCATGTCATGGCATGGGGTGACATCAGTGGGCGTGATGTCACTCATCTACTGCATCTCTTTTGGTTTAAGCATGACCTATGGTCTTAGACTTCCGCTGTGAGACATTATTTCGAAATTCGGCCGATGTTGGCCCTATGTTGAACTTATTTTATTCAGAACCTGGTTTGTAACTTAAAGTCTTATTACTATCTATTCAAATGCCTGTGATGATGTAACTGTTGTGGCTCCATCGTGAGTCGGATGTGTGTGATGTCGGTTCATCTGGGATTTGGTGCAAATCGAGAGCCGAGGGCTTCTCGACGGACGACCGGGTTTAGTACGGTCTAAGTACACCGTAAGCGAATGGTGACAGGTGTACTTAGCCCGTATTAAATCGGCGGTTCCGCCACAGCTGGTATCAGAGCCGATCATACACAGACAACAGTTATATCATCAAGTTTTAGTTTACAAAACTATTTTTGAAAGCCCTTTTCAAATAATTTGTAAAAGAGAGTATACGATATGCCCGTATTAAGGATGTTAGAGTTATCCAGGTGACATCACTGACATTTTGACCTAGATAGAATTCATATGCATATTCGGCGCTTTGAGAAACTACTTTTCGGCCATTAGCCCTCCCCAGTACTGGTGGAAGCTATTGGAAGTTTTGCGATTAGTTGTGAACTCTGCATTCATGCTGGTAGGATAGAAATTTTTAAGGGGGGTGGTCACCTTTGCGGTGTTTGTGACCACTCTTCTGTTGTGACGCAGCAAGAATTCAATTTGCTTGCGTGGGTGCCAGCCCGGTCTAGCAGAGGACCGTACAGATGCGTTGTCCACGCGGCGCAAATTGCGTGGATGCCACTTCTAGGTTTAGAGTGGTAATGTTGAAAGCATGCATTTTTCTGCAGGTACACTGACTACGTGCGATATTAAGAACGATAGTGAACGCCTAGTTGCATTAGAGAGAGCCGTGCATATATGTCACCGAATTATCGCTAGTAATACTAAATAGGGTGTGCAATGTGAGATCGATCAGGACGAATCATGCATCATGATTTTCTTTTCTGTCAAATGGGGTTTGCTGCTAAAAATATGAGTATTGCATGAACTCGAAATTTTAAGACACCACTCTACACGTTCCCTCTGATCCGTCTTGATCATGATTTTAAAATCCACTCCCTTATAAAACTAAGACATCTCCTTTTTATGCCAAACAGATGGTGAGGACGAAGCAGACCGCGCGCAAGGCCACCGGAGGGCGCCCTTTGCCCCCTATGACCCACACCCCGCCGGTTGCCGAGGGTGGATGGGTCCATGAGCGTTGCCGGGAGGACTGTCCCATGTCCCTGATCCTGTGCAGGGCCATGCGTGAGTTGGGACGTCGCCCCTGCCCGTTCATCTCCACGCAGCTGATCCACGAGCCGGGAGTCTGTGAGGCCAAGGTGGTCCTCACCACGGCAAACGGTAGCTTCCGCACGATCGTTTCCCGCGGAGTCAGTAGGGAGGACGCTCGCAAGGGTGCTCTCATGACAGCCCTTGCAGTACTAAGCTCTGAGGAGGAGGCGGGTGACACGGTGCTGCGTTTCCTCCCTACCCTCGGACAGGACGACGACCCGTGGCAGGACCGTCGCGACGACCTTCGGGCACGGGGTGCCTCGCGCCCCCAGATCGCGTGCGTGGACTACGCCCGCGAGGTGTACGGGCTGTACATTCAGGAGAAGGACCGCAGCCAGTTCTTCGCCGCCAGGCACAGGGACGCTCAGGCTCGCCGTGAGGAGTTGGAGGCGCAGGTGTCGGTGCTCCAGCAGCGCCTCGCGCAGTACGAGGGATCCCAGGACGGGGAGTCCTCCGAGCCTCAGGAGATGGAGCAGGACGAGGACGCCGCGACTACCGGTCACTCGGAGGCTTAGAGGATGTCTTAGTGGAGTAGTAGTATGTGGCGCGTAGCTAGCACGTTGATAGCGATATTTTGTTTCACCACGCTCCGTGCTGACTTATGGGTGTACCTAAACATTTGTGAGGTGAGAGCTCATACGGGTACCCTATTTATGTAATATGGGACGCCACTTGATGTGTGATTCGATGGTTGGTCGATGTAACCACCATCCTATGATGTAATGGCTAAACCTTGAGCCTTAATTTAGATCGTTTTAATTAAATTCGGAATTCGGTTTTCTGCACTACCTGGTTGCATTGCACGCAAGATATGTACATGTCATGATTTCTGAGCCTATACCTACGATGCACGAAAATCTCATGTAAACCACGTTGGCATCCTCCTTGCAGATGGTGAACACTCGCAATGGGCAACACTCGGGTTCGGAGCAGCAGGCGAACGGCGCCCCACCTCCGCCGGAGTTGGCTACCCTGATCGTGCAACAGGGTGAGCTGATCCGACTGCTAGCGGAAGAGCGCCAAGGCCGCGGTAATGGGCAGCGGGAGCCTAGAAACCGTGGTATCTCATACCGGGACTTTGAGGATTTGCGCCCTCCCATCTTCAGCAAGTGCCCCGAACCGCTGGATGCTGATGACTGGCTCCGCACCATCAGATCCAAGTTTACTCTCCTCCCAGAGTTGACCGAGCAACAGAAAGCGCGCTTTGCCGGGCAGCTGCTACAGGGGCCTGCGGGGGCATGGCATGCCACGTTCCTCGAGATGCACCGGGCTGGGCATGAGCCCACCTAGGAGGAGTTCTCTCAGGCTTTCCGGGCCCACTATATCCCGGATAGCCTGGTAGAACAGAAGAAGCGAGAATTTCGAGAGCTCAAGCAAGGAAACAAGACGGTGATGCAGTACGTACAGGCGTTTATTCACCTGTCGCAGTATGCACCGGAGGATGTGCGAGATGACCCCTCTCGTGCCGCTAGGCTTCTGAGCGGCTTTGACCCCACTCTCCAGACACACTTGGGGCGTCGCTACCAGAGCTTCACCGAGTTGGTGGACACCGCGCTTGATATGGAGAATCGCCTGCGGGTCGCTAATGAAGATCAGAGGCGCAAGCGCCAAGCCAACACATCTGCTGCTGGATCCTCCCAGAAGCAAAGGTCAGCCTATAGGCCCTCACAGCAGTACTATCAGCAGCAGAGGCTCACCGCTGGCACACAAGCTCCGGCCCCCGCGACACGTGTCCTCGCTCTCCCGGGGCCTGGAAACCCTTGCTTTAACTGTGGCAAGGTGGGGCACTTCAGTCGGGATTGCAGGGCACCCCGCAAATTTCAAGGCCCGAATCCAGCAGGCGGCACCCAGCAGGGCAAGTAGAAGGGGCCGGCACAGAAGACGGGTCGGGTGCACTACATCCACCTGGAGTAGATTCCCGCCGGTGTGCCGGTGCTCGCTGGTACGTTCATGATCAACGGTCGTTCGACCGTCGTGCTATTTGATTCGGGGGCTACGCATACCTTTATTAGCAAAGCCTACGCACAGAAGCATGACATAAAAATGCACAAGTTGAGGGAAAACTACCACATCACTGCCCCAGGGTCTCCTATTGATACCAGTCTAGGGGTCAGGCACTTAAAGTTGGAAATAGGAGCCGAGACTTTTATCATCAACCCCGTGGTGCTGCCACACCAGGGGATTGATATTATCTTGGGAATGAATTGGATGACTGAAAACAACGCCGTCCTAGATATTGGCAATAGGACAATACAGTTAAGGTCTAGGGTCAGCGGCAAGGTTATACGAGTACACATGCCAGACATGAAACACATGGTGGCCACAGTAAATGCAACTGAACTCGATGAAATCAAAAAGATTCCTGTAGTATGTGACTTCCCGGACGTATTTCCGGAAGAACTGCCGGGTCTGCCTCCGGATAGGGACGTAGAGTTCCGCATTGACCTCATCCCTGGTACAGCCCCTGTCTCAAAAAGGCCATACAGAATGGCACCGGATGAACTAAAGGAGCTAAAAATACAACTCCAAGAGCAACTAGATAAGGGTTTCATTCGGCCAAGTTCGTCACCTTGGGGTTGTCCGGCCCTCTTCGTAGAGAAGAAAGATCAGGGAGGTAAAAGGCTCTGTGTGGACTACAGGCCGCTAAATGCAGTCACAGTCAAAAATAAATATCCAATTCCACACATTGACATCCTGTTCGATCAGTTAGCTGGGGCCAAAGTCTTCTCAAAAATTGACTTAAGATCGGGCTATTATCAGATAAAAATCAGAGAAGAAGACATACCAAAAACTGCTTTCTCGACCAGATATGGCTTGTATGAATATCTGGTCATGTCCTTTGGGTTAACCAACGCACCGGCCTTCTTCATGTCCATGATGAACTCGGTATTCATGAACGAGCTCGACAAGTTCGTCGTGGTATTCATTGATGATATATTAATCTACTCCAAAAATGAAAAAAAACACGAAGAACATTTACGGGTAGTACTCACTCGGCTAAGAGAACACAAGCTCTATGCCAAGTTCAGCAAGTGCGCTTTCTGGTTAAAGGAAGTGGGTTTCCTGGGGCATATTCTGTCAGAAAAGGGAGTAGCGGTTGACCCTAGCAAAGTAAAGGACGTTCTGAACTGGAAGCAGCCGGAAACTGTCACAGAAATTCGGAGTTTTCTTGGTCTAGCGGGCTACTACCGCCGCTTTATCAAGGACTTCTCCAAAATTGCTAAACCGATGACCTCCTTGACTAAGAAAAATGCAAATTTCGTGTGGGGTCCGAAGTGCGAGGAGGGGTTCCGAGAATTGAAGAAACTGTTAACAACTGCACCAGTACTAGCCCAACCGGACGTCACCAAGCCCTTCGATGTGTATTGTGACGCCTCCGGTTAGGGCCTCGGTTGTGTCCTAATGCAAGAAGGGAGAGTAATTGCGTACGCCTCCCGCCAACTAAGAAAACATGAAACCAACTACCCGACTCACGATCTGGAACTTGCAGCAGTCGTGCATGCCCTGAAGATATGGAGACACTATCTGCTGGGCAATACCTGTCACATATACACTGACCACAAGAGCCTCAAATATATCTTCACACAGCCCGAACTGAACATGAGGCAGCGTCGGTGGTTAGAATTGATAAAAGATTATGACCTAGAGATTCACTACCACCCGGGGAAAGCGAATGTAGTGGCGGATGCACTAAGCCGTCGGGCTCATTGCAATGTGATTGAGGTCCGACCCACGGCTCGGGTGATATGTTGGGAGATGAATGAGATTGAGATGCCGATTGAATTCTTAGTCGAACTATATAACATCAGCATTGAGCCAACACTAAGAGATCTGATCATTGAAGCACAAAAACACGACCCGGGCATGGCTCACATACGTGAGGGTATTGCTGAGGCAAAGAGGGATTGCTTCACCTTAGATAACCAAGGGGTCCTATGGTTCAAAAACCGCTTAGTAGTCCCTAAAGATATGGAGTTGAGGAAGAAAATATTAGAAGAAGCTCACAAATCCGTACTGACCATGCATCCAGGCAGCAATAAAATGTACCAGGACTTAAAACAAAGGTTTTGGTGGACCCGCATGAAGCGGGAAATCGCCAAATATGTATCGGAATGTCACGTATGCAAGAGAGTAAAAGCAGATCACCTAAAGCCAGCCGGTATGCTTCACCCCTTGAACATCCCGGCTTGGAAGTGGGAAGATATACACATGGATTTCGTGGTGGGTTTGCCTCGCACTCAGAAGGGTTATGATTCCATATGGGTGATTATCGACCGGTTCACGAAATCGGCCCATTTTCTCCCTGTAAAAACAGTCTACCGTGCCAACACGTACGCCGAGTTGTATATAGCAAAGATTGTATCCTTACATGGTGTCCCTCGGACCATTACCTCAGATCGAGGCTCAGTCTTTGTGTCTCGTTTCTGGGAGCAACTACAGAAGTCTCTAGGCACAAAGTTGATCCACAGCTCAGCGTACCACCCTCAGACTAGTGGTCAAGTAGAAAGAGTAAATCAGATCCTAGAAGACATGCTTCGGGCCTGTGTCTTAACCTATTCCACCAAGTGGGATGAGTGTTTGCCCCTAGCAGAGTTTGCATATAACAACAGCTACCAAAAGAGCTTGGAGATGGCTCCTTTCGAGGCTCTGTATGGGAGGAGGTGCAGAACACCTCTGAACTGGTCAGAACCTGGAGAGCGAGTCACCTTCGGGCCCGATTTGGTAACACAAGCCGAAGAGCAAGTGAGGTTTATACAGGAGAACCTAAAAAGGGCACAGTCAAGGCAAAAAAGTTACTCAGATAGAAGGAGGAGACCGCTAGTGTTTGAAGAGGGTGATCACGTGTATCTTCGGGTATCGCCGATGAAAGGTGTGCACCGGTTTGGGGTAAAAGGGAAGCTAGCACCGCGGTACGTGGGGCCATTCAAGATTTCCGAGAAATGTGGACCCGTGGCTTACCGGCTAGAGCTACCACCACGCCTCGCGGCAGTCCATGATATCTTTCACGTGTCACAACTTAAGAAGTGCCTGAGAGTGCCAGAGGAAGAGATTGACACATCCCAAGTTCAGATTGAACCGGACCTCACTTATGAGGCCAGACCGGTGAAAGTCCTGGACCAAAAGCAACGATCGACTCGACGTAGCACGGTCACCATGTATAAGGTGCAATGGAGTGAGCACACCGAAGAAGAGGCCACGTGGGAGACGGAGGAGTACCTGCGAATCAAGTATCCGGGTTTCCTTCCGTCCACCTCGAACGAGTATGTTTCGACTTGCTTAAAACCTTTAAATACCAGTCGCACTGCACCTTCTCATCTCTATGAACTCTCCACCCACAACACATCAAAATCTCGGGACGAGATTTCTTTAAGGGGGGTGGGTTGTGATGCTCCAGCATCTCAAGTACATTACCATGTCTTAATCATGCATTAGGCATCATCAAGCATCATGTGTTGCATATAGACAAGCTAGGTTTTTCATTGGATGAGATGGAATGCTTGAAATATGATTTTTATACATGTGCTATGAGATGTTCTTGTTCATAAATCCAAATCTATTGGGATCTAGGGGAAACTCATATTACCAAACTTGTAGATAATGAAGTTTTGAACAACTTTCATAATTGGGGTTTGGCCAGATATTGAAGGCTACATAGGGTTTGGAGTCTTTCTTTGTCAGTACAGAAAACCAACTCAAATCAGCCTTGTTTAAAAACCCTAAGTTTGCTCAAACCTACAGCCACTTTCATGCAACACTCCCATTGAAGAAGTTGTAGGTTTTGAAATTCTAAGCAAGTTATACAAAAGGCACCTTGGGTGAAAAGGCTTGGAAATAGGGTTTTTCCTTTTTCCAAACAATAAAGGTACCCTGTCCCTAACTAGGGCTGATTTCAAAATTTGAATTTAAACCACATTTACACTTGGATTATGGAGTTGAGCCTTTTGACAAACTTGTAGAGTTCAAAGAGTAGAACATTTCTTCCAATTGGGTTTTTTCCAAATTCGGCCTCCAAATTGGTCAAAATCGCAGTTTACAGTAGGAAGGAAAACACATTTTAATTTCCCCAAAATCCACAGTCGCTGACAGGTGGGGCCCGCGATCCGGGACGCGCCCGCGCCGCGAACCGGCGCGCGCCGCGTGGCTCGCCGGCGTACAGGGAGTACGGCGAGCCCCGCGGCGGCCGTCCGAGCGCGTCAAAAGGGAGCGGGGTTCCCCCCGTCCAAACCCTAAGCCAAACCCTTCGCTCCCGTGCCTTCTCCGCGCCGCCCCGTCCGTTTTTCCGCCCGCCGCCATCGCCGGCCGCGAGCTCGGGGCCGAGCCCGCGCCGCCGCCTCCCGAGCTCCCCGAGCCCGACCGACCGCACCACCGCGACCGCCGCTCCACGCCGCCCCTTCCCCGCTAGCCCTCGTCGTCGTTCTCCCCTTCCCCGAGGAGATCGAGCTCGGCTCGACGTCGCGTCGCGCCGGGAGCTTCAAGTCGACGCCGCCGTTCACGCTCGGTGCGCCGCCGTTCCCCGCCGCTCCACGCCTCCTCCGCCGACGACGATACCCCCAAGGTGAAGCCCTAGCTCCCGCGCACCTCCGCCACCCCGCGTCGCGGCTCCGGCGAGCCCCAGCTCGCCGGCGCGCGCGCGCCGCGCCGCGCGGCCGCGGCCGGCGCGAGGAAGAAGACGGGGGCCGGATCTTTTTAGATCTAGCCCCCGGACTTTTCCGAAATTGCAAGCCGGTCCTCCCGCCTGTTTACTGAGTCTTGCAGATCTTGCAAGCTAGCCCCTGGAAACTATGGTTAATTACGCAGAGGTCCTCGGATCTGGGTTTTTCTTTTTCTATTTTCCTTTTTCTCGGTGTGAACTTTGAAAAATCATATAAATTCAAAGAAAAATCCAAAATGGACAAACTCAGAACCTATGAACTCCTTATAAATAGATCTATGCAATGGACATGATGTGGATATGAGCATTGACCATTTTGCCCCTGTTTTTGTGTATGCTTGTTAAATAGTCATAAAATGGAAAAGATGGCCTAAATGGTTTCCTAAATTTGTGAGGTCTTGGTGTTGGCTTACATGTGATGTCTTGGCACTGTTTGAAGGATTGTGGGCTGTAGTGTGAGTAGTTTCACCTTGTATTCACCATGTCATGCTCTTTTTGTGTATTTATGCAAATAGGAAAAATGGTGTATATGTATTGTATGTTCAAAATGGCATGCCTACATTTTTCTTGTGCCACATATAGTATGGGAAGCTCACTGGTGAAGTTTGAGAGTGTGCATGAATGGTTTAGTCCTTGTTTTGAAATTGACAAAGTGCTACTAGCTAGGAGAGAAAAATAGGGAAATGTGGGTCAAATTAAGTTTGGGGAGATGGTTTGTATGATTTTCCTAGTACCAAACTTGTTCATGCATTTCACTCCTTGCACTCATCTACACAATGACATACATATAGATCACGGGATCGAGGAGCAGACGCAGGAGCAGCCACTGATCGAGGAGCCCGAGGACCCGGAACCGTACCCGCAGCAAGAGGATCTCCAGCAGGCCGCCGACTCCGCTCCCGACGACACTAACCCTAGCGAGGAAGGTAGGCAGGCCCTACATTCTCCTAGCAAATTATGATTTATGATTACGCATATGCATTAGGTATTGTTTGGAACCTTATTGCATTAGAACCACTGGCCGCCCTGGCTCTAGCACCAATAATAGGTCCGTAGGACGAGTTGCATAGAAATGATAGGGCCGAGTAGACACGAGTGAATGGTCACTCGTCACGTAGGTTGACCTTGAAAAGAAAATGCTACACTGAAAACTGCCTTGATGGCTTTACTGTTGATGATTAAAAGGAGACCGGGCGGAGATTAAGCTTTACTTTTCGAGGTGTGTGTTGTTGCGGTGTAATGGCTCCGCCCGAGTCGTTTAAGGCCCGTCCACTGTTCGCCTGCTGGTTGGCATACCATTGCTAAAGTGCTTACCCGGTTAATGGGGCCGGTGAAACCTTACTTGTGCCATCCGGAGAACAGAAGCACGTTCCTACCCACTGGTTGAGAGGAAGGTGGCCCGGGGGAGCTTGGTACTCATGGCGGGGAGTCCGAGATGTCGGCAGGCTCGTCATGGGGGCACAACCCGGGAGTCAGGTGGGAGTGAATCGAACTTGGGATGGGACAGGTGGAGGAGGGGGACTATATGTGGGAAAGCCGTCGTGTGAGTAAGCATATGGGCCCCTGGCATTTTTAGTTATTCCCGGGAATTAGAAATCGATTCGAATCGCTGATACTCACCAGGTGTGAGAATGCCAAATGCCGCACACGGGCAACGTAGTAATAACCTTAATATTCTGCAATATGATTTCATGGTTTTGGATATCAAGTGGTTGATTATTATTTGAGACTCTGATATTTCATAATGATGACAGCTATGTACTTGCAAAGGATTATCTCTTTCTTTCACAAGGGTAGTGGCTGTTAAATCCCACTATCCGTAAATAAATTTTTGAGCTAAGAATCAAAGGCTAAGGATCCAATGATAGTAAGCAAGCTTTGCGTCAGCCGTAAGCCTTGCCATTAAGTCCTCTGAGTAATTAGTACTCAGGGTTTGCCCCCAACATTTGGATTTCAGGTATGGAGTTCCTCTTCTGCGCCTGTGTTGGCGGGGGAGCCTGTTATCTTCAGAAGTGACAGGAGTCATGTCATGGCATGGGGGTGACATCAGTGGACGTGATGTCACTCATCTACTGCATCTCTTTTGGTTTAAGCATGACCTATGGTCTTAGACTTCCGCTGTGAGACATTATTTCGAAATTCTGCCGATGTTGGCTCTATGTTGAACTTATTTTATTCAGAACCTGGTTTGTAACTTAAAGTCTTATTACTATCTATTCAAATGTCTGTGATGATGTAACTGTTGTGGCTCCATCGTGAGTCGGATGTGTGTGATGTCGGTTCATCTGGGATTTGGTGCAAATCGAGAGCCGAGGGCTTCTCGACGGACGACCGGGTTTAGTACGGTCTAAGTACACCGTAAGCGAATGGTGACAGGTGTACTTAGCCCGTATTAAATCGGCGGTTCCGCCACAACTACCTTTATATTAATAGAGGTGTGTATTTCTTTAGAAAACCAAATAGATTTATTGGCTATTATTGTCAATGGCCATTACACTCCATCAAATTGATGTCTAAATGTTTTTTCTATTTCTAGAATGTAATTTTTTCTACAAAACTTTTCCAAAGAATTTTTAATTTTGGACGATTAGTTTTGTACAAATATAACTGCTTGCGCCCTCACTTTATTTTAGAAACCACGGTATCGTCTGTGGACCCATTTGACGGCCGCACAACTGGACGAGGGGGTACACGTAATTTGTGTGACTGACTTAAGGAACCATGTAAAATGCCGTAGGTTTCTTTCTCTTTTTATTTTGTAAAATTGGCTTTGGAAGACTCAGTACAGTAATGAAAAATTGTTGGTTTATCAAAATAATTGCTCGAATAATACAGTCGCATGAAACTGGTTTACAAGTTGTAGTTGGTCAAAAAGTAGTTTCTTTTTTTTTTTTGAAAACTGTCAATAATTAGTTTCTACTAGGCAGTTTCGTGGCTCTAACCCTCAATTTATCTGCTGTCATTGTTCTCGGTAGGCAAAAAAACGTGCGCGTGTGTTTTGGCGTCCACGGTTTCACCTCCAAAAGGCCGGCACCGTGGGGTCCTGTGCTGCGTCCCGGCCACCGTATTTACCCGCGCCATGAGCGAGCATGCTCCTGCCTTCTGCCAACCGGCATGTGCCTGCCATCAAAAGCATAGCGAGCGCCACCACCCGACGACGACACACCTCCCCAAAAAATAAAATGGAATCCTCCAAAGGAGAGAATATTTGTCCGCCGAATTTCGAAACGACGCACACGGGCCTGACTTGGGCCTGCGACGTGGGTCCACGGTGTTCAATTTTTTTACTACTCTGGTCGCCGTGGATGTTCAGTGCTTCTTCTCCACCAAGAATGTAACTTTTACCAAAAACCTCTTGAATCATCCCTTTTATTGGAAATTAAGAGAGCCTAAGACTAAGCTTAATATGCAAAAAAGTGTACGCAGATAGAGAAATTTGAAATATAAACGGCGGAACGATAAACTGATAAACTCAGCCTTAGGAAGTATGAGAAAAAAAGACGATTACTACTTGCAATACAAAGATCCTGCAAACGCTCACTAAAGGAGAGAAAAAAAAAGTGAAAAAAAAAATGGTCCCATTTTGGTTCACACAATATGAGACCGAACCGAACCGACTCCCATGAGCTGAAAGCATTTGGCGCTACTATTAAACCAACCCCCACTGGCCTCCTCCGCTCCTCTCTCCCCATCTCCGTCTCGCCGCACCTTTCCCTTTCCCTTGCGCTCCTCCTCTCCTCCGGCCTCTGCCTCTCCACCGCGGCTCGGCTCGGCTCCGCACGCAACAACCCCACTCCCTCCACCGCCGCCACTCCCCTCACCGCACCACACCACCATGGCGTCGGGCTGCTGCGCTCTCGCCCCGAGGCCATGACTTGGCGCCGCCCGTGGCCGTGGCTCTCCTCCCTGCTCTTCCTGCGACGACGACAACCCCTCCCCCTACTCCTCCTCCCTGGGCGGCTGTAGATGGCGGCGGCGATGGTGGTGGGCGGGGGCGGCAAGGACCGCTCGTCGCCCGGCGGCGGTGGGGCGCCGCAGGTGGACACGGGCAAGTACGTGCGCTACACCCCCGAGCAGGTCGAGGCGCTCGAGCGGGTCTACAGCGAGTGCCCCAAGCCCAGCTCGCTGCGCAGGCAGCAGCTCATCAGGGAGTGCCCCATACTCAGCAACATCGAGCCCAAGCAGATCAAGGTCTGGTTCCAGAACCGCAGGTGCGTCGCGCCCTCTCCACTCTCGATCCCTCCTCATCTGTGTGCTCACGCCGCCTGCGCCTTTTTTCTTTCTTTCTCCTTTGGCTTTGAGTAACTGCTATATATGCTGCTGAAATTTGTCTCCTTTTTTGAGTTTGTTGCCTTCTTGCGTTGGATTAAATCATTACTAGCCGCGAGCCGCGTTCTCTTACGCTTGGGTACGAAGAGCGGTTTTGGTACCGAGTTCTGATTAGTTTTCCAAGGATGGTTATTCTGTCTCTTGCATTGGACTTGATGCGAGCACATATGGGCCTCCCTCGGGTCTGTTTTTGTTTGGAGTCTTCAGAATTTAGGATGTGATTTTGTTTCGACTTTTGAGGTCGGTCCATATTTGCTCACGGTTTCGCTTCAGCTGAGGCCTGTTGTCGAGTACTGCGCTGTAGGGCTGCAGATTCTTTCTTTGTTAAGATTTTTTTTGCCATTTGCGTTCGTAGTGGATGCATCTTTTGCTGCTCGCATTCGCATCTACTGGTTTCTCCACATGTAGCAACCTTTGGCAAGCATTTGTAAAAAAACGCTGTTGCCTGTTGGCCCTCATATGTTGCCATCGTGTTTAGATAAACAAATGTATCCAATAAGATATGCCGTGCCTATCACAATGTTCACGTTAACACCAGATTTAAAGGGTAGTAGGGATACATCATTTTCAGTTGGGCGACCTATTAACTTGCCTCAGACGGTGTGTGACAGTGGGAGCGGTTGCTTGCTTTACTGTCGCACGGGTGTGTACCTAGAAATTATAATGCGATGTTAAGAATGGGCGATGACATTTGAATATTTTGAGCCAGCAATTTCTGTCTTGGATTCTTCATATGCAAGCCACATTTGTAACTTGTGCGATGTGACTGCCATTCTGATGGTTCTTGACTTCTTTGTGTATGGTAGATGCCGCGAGAAGCAGCGGAAGGAGGCCTCGCGCCTGCAGACTGTGAACCGAAAGCTGACTGCGATGAACAAGCTGTTGATGGAGGAGAATGACAGACTGCAGAAGCAGGTGTCCCGTCTCGTCTATGAGAACGGGTACATGCGACAGCAGCTCCATAATGTGAGATACATCTTCTTTGCTGACTATACATCACGTCTTACTCGTATTTTTTCTAGATACTTTCTGAATGCTACTAGCTTCTAACACTTGTTGCATGGTTCCACTTCTAACACTGTGTATTATGATGTTTGCAGCCTTCTGTAGCGACCACAGACACTAGCTGTGAGTCTGTGGTCACAAGTGGTCAGCACCACCAACAGCAAAACCCAGCAGCTCCGCGTCCTCAAAGGGATGCGAATAACCCAGCTGGGTAATTTCAGTCCCTAACATTTTTAAGAATGTTCTTTCTGCTTGCAAAAATCTGATGGTAGTCCTTTATTATGTGCCAGTCTACTCGCTATAGCTGAGGAGACCTTGGCAGAGTTCCTGTCCAAAGCGACAGGAACTGCTGTCGATTGGGTGCAAATGGTTGGGATGAAGGTAATCCACTTGTTGGAACAAAATGGAAAAATTGTACCATGTTATGCCTACTTGAATTCTGGTTTGCCTAATTACTTAATGCGTGAATTCCTTTACAGCCTGGTCCGGATTCCATTGGAATCATCGCTGTTTCGCACAATTGTAGTGGCGTTGCAGCCCGAGCTTGCGGCCTAGTGAGCCTTGAGCCCACAAAGGTATGTTTTGTAAACGCTGCATCATCACGTAGCTTTATGTTTCCATTCAGCAGACATGTGCTGATATAATACTCCATAGGTCGCGGAGATCCTCAAGGATCGCCCTTCTTGGTACCGCGACTGCCGGTGTGTGGATATCCTCCATGTTATCCCTACGGGTAATGGTGGAACTATTGAGCTTATCTACATGCAGGTGTGAATCGTCATTCAATTAATAGTACATTCAGCTTTCACTTGAATCATCGCCCTCTGTGTTACCTGTAACATGGTTGTTACTTCCATCCCATTCTTTAGACTTATGCACCGACAACGTTGGCGGCACCGCGCGACTTTTGGACTCTCCGATACACTAGTGGTCTTGAGGATGGCAGTCTTGTGGTAATGCTTCTTTTCTTTGGTTGCTATGATGCCATTTATGTTGGTCCTGTCATTTCTGTTTGCTTGTTCTGTTGCAATTTCGTATACTTGTGTTCGGTTCTACTTGTTTGCTCTCTTAGGACTTTGATTGTGCTCATAGTTGGTGACTGTTGTTTGTTGTCTTGGTCTGTAGATCTGTGAGAGGTCATTGACACAATCGACTGGAGGCCCATCAGGACCCAACACTCCAAATTTTATCAGAGCCGAGGTGCTTCCTAGTGGCTATTTAATTCGACCTTGTGAGGGAGGTGGCTCCATGATTCACATTGTGGATCATGTCGATCTAGATGTAAGTGGAATGTTGGATACTTTGGAGACTTTAACCATATCTCTGGACTTGAGTATTTCTATTCTTGCATCTCATCAATCTTACCTTCTTGTAGGCTTGGAGTGTGCCTGAGGTCCTTAGACCACTTTATGAATCTCCGAAAATTCTTGCGCAGAAGACAACTATTGCTGTATGTCTTGCTATTGCGCTTTACCAACATTTCACTCGTATCAAATACTATTTTGCCATCAATGTACGAATGGTTGGGTCACAATTTCTTATTTCTATTGTGTAGGCACTGCGTCACATTAGGCAAATTGCCCATGAATCAAGTGGGGAAATGCCCTATGGAGGCGGCCGCCAGCCAGCAGTTTTGAGAACATTCAGCCAGCGGCTTAGCAGGTTTGTAGCGGTTCATCCGCTCCGATTACCATTCATGCCGTTTCAATTGTCAACAGGACCTATACACATGGGATGTCTAACATCTTTAATGTAATTTACAGGGGCTTCAATGATGCTGTCAATGGGTTTCCGGATGATGGTTGGTCACTGATGAGCAGTGATGGTGCTGAGGATGTTACCATTGCTATCAACTCCTCTCCAAACAAACTTGTTGGATCTCATGTCAACTCCCCCCAGCTGTTTTCTACGATTGGAGGTGGCGTCTTATGTGCTAAGGCATCAATGCTGCTTCAGGTTTGTGCTCTTATCCGTCCAATTTTCTGGTACCTTTATGTTATGTTGTATAACCTGACAATAACAAAGGGTTATGAACTTGTTCTCATAATGTAGAATGTACCACCTGCTCTACTAGTACGATTTCTGAGGGAGCATCGCTCTGAATGGGCTGATCCTGGTGTTGATGCTTATTCTGCGGCTGCTCTGAGGGCTAGTCCATATGCAGTTCCTGGGTTGCGTGCTAGTGGATTTATGGGCAGCCAGGTTATTCTGCCACTTGCACACACTTTAGAACATGAAGAGGTAATTTCTAGCTAATTTCAGTTTAATTAATTTCCTTTTGTGTTGATTGAATGATCATTTTCATCAAACCGACATTTTTATTGCAGTTCTTGGAGGTTATTAGGCTTGAGGGACACAGCCTCTGCCATGATGAAGTTGTTCTATCACGAGATATGTATCTTCTGCAGGTAGATAGTCAGAGACTTTCCTGTTCCCTTCTTTTAAATTGCGTTATTGTATCATACCAACAGCATTGTATATTTTTTGGCAGCTGTGCAGTGGCGTGGATGAAAATGCGGCTGGTGCATGTGCACAGCTTGTGTTTGCGCCAATTGATGAATCTTTTGCTGATGATGCACCACTGCTACCCTCAGGTTTCCGTGTCATTCCACTGGATGCCAAGACGGTTAGTACAACATGTTCAATACTTGTGGCATTACTCTTTGACATCCTAAACCAACAAAGTGTTGGTAACAATGAACTGCAGGATCCACCTTCAGGCACACGCACACTTGACCTAGCATCAACTCTTGAGGTTGGATCTGGTGGGACTACACGTGCCTCAAGTGATGCCGCCAGCACTGGCAACACAAGATCAGTGCTGACCATCGCTTTCCAGTTCTCATACGAGAACCACCTTCGAGAAAGTGTCGCAGCAATGGCCAGGCAATATGTCCGGACCGTGGTGGCATCGGTGCAGAGGGTGGCCATGGCAATAGCTCCTTCGCGTCTTGGTGGACAGCTTGAAATGAAGCAAACTCCAGGATCTCCTGAGGCCCACACGCTTGCAAGGTGGATTGGCAGAAGCTACAGGTAAAACACTTTTCTTTTCCTTGATCAGGTTATGTTAGCAATTTGGGAACATTTGGAGGGGTGACAGGATCAGCCTGCGCAGCAATTATTCAGCCTGAATCACATTACTCTTTTTTCAATTGTGCAATGAAGTAATCCCTGGCCCTGTTAAAAATTTTCAGGTTTCACACTGGCGCTGAACTACTTCGCACAGACACCCAATGCACGGATGCCTCCTTGAAAGCGCTTTGGCAACACTCTGACTCGATCATGTGCTGCTCCTTGAAGGTCATTAGTCATTCTTGCCCACATTGTCAATTCTAAACCTGACACCGCTGTTGTCCGTGGCTGATGAAAGTTTTATGCATCATGATTTCAGGCTGCCCCTGTGTTCACCTTCGCCAACCAAGCCGGCCTTGACATGCTGGAGACTACGCTGATCGCTCTCCAGGACATCTCCCTCGAGAAGATCCTCGACGACGATGGTAGGAAGGCGCTCTGCACAGAGTACCCTAAGATTATGCAGCAGGTATGCAATAAGCCTCCCTAAAACAGCCTTCTAGGTTCTGTCTCGCAACCATCTCTCTGAAACGCTAATGGCAAACAACCTGTGTATTCCCCTCCAGGGCTTTGCGTACCTCCCCGGTGGTGTCTGCGTGTCGAGCATGGGTCGGCCGGTATCATACGAGCAGGCGGTGGCGTGGAAGGTCCTGAGCGACGACGACACCCCGCATTGCCTCGCCTTCATGTTCGTCAACTGGTCCTTCGTGTGAGGGCCGGGCCCCTAGTAGAGGCGGTCGCCTAGTATTTGCAACTGTTATTTTCTCGAGAACTTTGTATCGATGTATTTTGTCGTGATGACAGCCATTGAAACGCACCTCCCCAGTTCGTCGGCCTGTGGAACAGAGACCGCTTTGTAGTTGCTCGTCTTTGCTTGGTTGCTATGTATGATGATGGATCTTGGTTTTCTGCATCTCCTCCTATAATTGACTGGGCTGCTGAGTGCTGAACCCGTTGCTTGCTTGGTAATCTTGGGGGGGCGCCTGGAACGCCAAATGCCAACTCTGATGCTGCGTTTTGCCGACCTCGGACGCCGACCAGCTAACCGTGGGGTCGTCGATGGCGACAGCCGGCGGCCGCCGTCGTGGTGGTTGCCAGTCGCAACCGAACTGATCGGGTTAGGTCGGACGTGTGGCCGTATGGTTGGCCACCACGGTGGGGCTGGCGATGGACTTGGGAAGTGAGACGAGGTTCAAAAGCTAGGGCTGACCGGCTGAGGGCACCTGGGGACGGTGACCGGACGCCTAACCCTGGACACGGTCGCCGCCGCGTGCGGGGCGTCGGGCGTGACTCGCCAAAGTGGCCGTGTTTTGGCACGACGTTTCTCGCATCGGCGGCGCTGTCGGAAATGTACCTGGGTGGGAGGTGGATGGTTACAGTGACGCGACCGGGGACGAGGATGGCGTTTGTGGGTAGTTCGTTCCAACCGTATCATGGAATGGGAGTAGCTGTCACGCTACGTGTCGCGTCGCAAGGGGTAGGCGTTGCCACTTGGTACCCCACCAGACAATGTACTCAGGTTGTGTCCAACGGGACGAGAGGACCAAAGGACGTAATCTACACCAGGATTCACAATTTCGTCTGTACTGTTTGAAATTTTGTTTTTTTAAACCAAAGTTTGACTTTTGTATTTTTGAATTTGGAACCGAAACATATCAATTTCTAGAGACCAAAATTTCAATTTCATACCAGACCGAAAACAGGAAAAAGTGCTGAATTTCGGTACTTTCGGTTTGGAAAATCGAACCCCGATCTACACTGCAGCAACATTGTAAACTAAAACAACCAAACATACATTTAAATTACAAAGCATATTCTATTATTAAAAAAACAAAATGATCTATATATGTTTCTAAATTACAAATTACTACATAATTATAAAACTACAAAATTAACTTTTTTAGTTTTTTTGTCTCACAAAACTATAACCTGTGCGAGAGCACACATTGATGGATTATTAGTGAAATACATGATTTTTTTTAAAAAAAATGATGGCACTAGAAGGGATGGCCATTGAGGTACATACCCAGCTAACTTGGAATGGTAACAACAAAGTCTCTTCTTAAGAGAAAAATACTGGAATCAGCTATAGTGCACACAACGAGCACATCCGCAGTGATGTGGCCCAAGCCGAGAAGTGGAACAAAGCAAGCGTATGACCTTTTGCAAAAATTTGGGGGTGTGGTGGTGGTGGTGAGTGTACAATTGCCCGTGTGGCACCTATGCACGAGAGCCCGACGTACGGTGCGTAGCACGGTCCACGGATGCACTGTACTAGCCAATTGGGGGATTCGGTGGTGTGGGACCACACGACACCAGAGCAGAGGTGTGTGTGTGGGTGTGGGAGCCCGGAGCGCGCATCGCTGCTCTGCGCGGCTGTCCGGTTTGTACGCGGCAGCCGCGCAGATCGGGCAGGGGTGCAGGGCCGGGGCCTGGCCTCGGCGTGGCACGCGAGGCGCGCGTCAGAGGAGTAGGGGCACGGGGCACGGGCAAACAGGCCGCGTCTTGTCGATATGGCAGCAAGCAGGCCAGGTCAGGCCTTCCCTCCGTTTTGTCTGCCTGCGGCGTGCAGCCTGCCGTGCCGGCCGCCGGCCCAGCTTTCACTGCTCGGCCCTAGCTCCGCCGTTCGGACTCCTCCGTCGCATTCACTCACCCATTTTTTGCTACTCGTCCCCTGCATGGATCGATCGGATGTGGCAGCGGTGCGAGTGGCCGGCAACAGGCATCTCTCGGGCCGGGGGGGTCGCTCGCTAGCGGCCCCGTGCCATGCATGGCATGGCATGGCATGGGCGACGACGTGACGTTTCGAGGGAAGGGAAGGGAAAGAGCCGGGCGCGCCGGCGCGGCACGCGACACGCGGCCGGCGGTGCGGCAGGGCCTGGGTGGGCGCGGGTGTGACGACAGGCGCATCGCCCGGCGGATTCGGCGTGCACGCGGACGCGGGTGACGAGGGGTGGGAGGGGGAGCCTGCTGGGCCTGGCCGCCTGGCGCCGAAAGCGGTGCCGCGCGCTGCTGCCGAGCTCGACCACACCACCCAGCAAGCTGCAGCCACTCCCCCAACTGCCAGGCTGGAGAATATACCGCTACGCGTACGCACGGCCCTGCGCCGGCGAGGGGCGCGGCGGGCGGTGGCAAGTGGCGATCAACGTGCCGGCGGGCGGCCGGTCGGATCGGGAGCAGGAGATCGAGGCGAGCGCGCCGGCTGTCCGGTTTGTACTTTGTATACTCGGCCGGTGGCGTGGACGGTCCACGGACACGATAGGATTGGATAGTAGGATACTGCTCGTAGCGCTCGCAGCCGCAGGCCATGATGGCAGACGTCGCCTCTGCGCTTTGTGCAGACTGCCTTGCGACTGCTGTGCTACGTGCTCGTCGCAGCGAGGGACAGTATTCCACTCCTATGCCTAGCAAGCACGACAGGACGAGCAGTCGTAGTACGTGCAGCGCTGCTGTCTCAAGGCAAAGCATGGCAAGGCTGCGCCCTCTGCCTCTAGTACGTATATCGTGCCGGTGCCAGTAGTACTGTACTATACCTTCAAGGCTCCCCGCGCCAAGTTTGACCTCTGATGTGATGTGACCTGCGTGGCTGCATGCCTGCATCTGCATGCAGACAGCGCGGTGGCGCCGTGGCGGAGGCCCGTGAAGTGAATGTGCGCGATTTGACCCGTCCTTGTGCGTGGCGGCGACCACGCCGGCACGGGCACTGCCACCGCCCGCCATTCCGCCACCCACGTCTTGGGGTCTCTTTCCTGTCCTCTCCATGCTCCTCCTTTCGGCCAGTGCATGTCCATCTGTTGCCCTGCCGGCCTGTGCTGGCCTGGTCTCGCCATCTCGTGAGACCTGTCACCTGCAACTTGCTTTTGGTGGATCGGGATCTCAAATTCTCAAGTCAGCCGATTTTACACCTTTTGAGTCCATGGGCCAAAATATGTAAACCAACGGGTTCCTTGCAGGCCAAATGGACCATGGAGGCCAAACAGGCCCACGGTCTTTGCTATATTTTGGCCCGAAACGGGGTTCCTTTGCAGGCCGAACGGACCATGGAGACCAAACGGGCCCACGTCTTTACTATATTTTGGCCCAAACGCTTGCAGCGCTTCGTGCCCAGGAGGCCGGGAGGGGAGGGGCAATCCGCACGAGTCCACCATGGAGATGGGAGGAACCAGGGAGTGCGGCGGACGCGGCGAAGCGATGGAGAAGCCGACGCCGGAGGCGGCGGCGGCGGCAGCGGAGGAAGTGTCCGCGCGGTTCAGGTCGCTGGTGGACCCCGACGACATCGCCTCCATCAGGCAGACGCAGCACCTCATGTGAGCACCCGCCCGCCTGCGCCCCTTGATATTCCCATACCCCCGATCCCGTCTTACCCTGCTTTGTCTCAGAACTGATTGGGCAACTTTGTCAGTTCATTAGTACTGATAAACTGCCGTTACGGCCTTTGGCGGACTAATTGTCAAATCCTGGGATTTTTCCTCGTCGGATTTGGACGGCTCTGTGTCTAGGGTCGTTGTTCGTGTGAAGAAATTACAGTCACGCGCTAGTGGTTCAAGCTTAAAATTGTAGCAATTTCTTGTTTCCATGCCTAATGATGATCCATGATTTGCTGGCGAGAATTTCGTAGGTGCCCATTAAAATTTTCACATGGGTTCATATATATACCTCACAGCTAACACAATGTTTTGTTGCCGTGACGCTTAAGCATTGTTCTCTAGTGCTGCGTTTATTCAAAGGCATATTTCACAATTTAATGGAGTAAACTGTTTCACAATTTCATGTAAGCATTATCGATTTAGAAATCTGGAGATAGATTAATAGTAACAAAAACAACTACTGTAATTAAGAGAGATCCATTTGATCTGCATGTTTTTTTTATCACTTGATATGTTTCAAGTGGTTTTAGGTTTCTAGTTTAAGGAAATTTGATTGTTTTTCCTGAATTCACTGGTCATAATATTATCTTCCAGTAATTTCTGTACACCGTTGCTCAGTAGTCAATACTCACTAGTATAGTTTCTTGGCTCAAACAGCCCAACACTCCAATATTGCCATTAGTTTCAGTGCTATTATGAAGCAAATGCTGGGCCATCCTGTTTAGTCTATGCTATAATGCGAGGTCTGCATGTGTCTTAGCTTCTCCCCCTTTCGATAAATATTCTTACCGTTCCATTTTCCCATAGAAATGATCACAAGTATAGCTTCTTGGCTCAAACAGCCCAAGATTCCAATATTGACATTAGTTTCAACCAGTGTTCGCCTAAACAGGCTACACGGCCGTGTACACGCTACACGGTGGGTTACTATGTTGTTTAGCATGTAAACGGTCCCCTACACACTACACGGCATTACACAGTCTTACTCGGCCTACACAGCCTACACGACACGGTAAAAAAACAGATTGCACGGCGTTTTTCGCCGTGTAGAATGCCGTTTAGGCCATAGAACAACTATGGTATGAGATGAAATTTGGCTACGCCTAGTTATAGCATACTTGCACTCCCAGAAATTATTATTTTATATGTAAAGTACAATGCATGTATATTCTTGAAAATATATTATGTATTTATGTTACTTGTCAATATAGTTTTATATTTATATACATGTTTTTTTTAATTTTTTAATAAAAAAGTACGAAAAAATGTAATCCGTGTAATCCCGTGTACACGGCTACACGCTACACGGGACCTTACCGACCGTGTACCGTGTAGGCTAACACTGGTTTCAACAGTCCTCATATGTACATAACTGCATTAGCCATTTTACGACTTTTCTTTTTGTAACCAAACAAAGTGCCTCATAGGTTCCTACTACCCGTAAGAAATGGAGAAGCACTTGCTGTGTGAGGAGAAGAGTATTTTCTATCAGCGCAGATTCTTATTAATCATATATTGCTTATGAAATTTGGCTGAACATTTTTCATTGCAATTTTAATCGTTAGGAAACTTAAAATATATTGTTGCTGCTTCTGCTATTATTGAGTAATTTCATAATACATTATAAACAATATCTTTATGACATATGTGCATAGCCACCAGTGGTCCAGAAGAACTTGTTGAAGGATATATTCTCCTAATGTTTCTTGACAGACTTTTTCCTGACATCACTAGTGATCCATTAACTCTAGATAGTGGTGCATAAAATATTTGTGATTATCTAATGGGAAGAATACAAATATTTTACAACATTGACTGTTCTGTAGTGGATACAACAGATATTCAGTGAAGAATTAAATGTTGCCCCCAGTTTTTGACAGACTTGTGAAATGTTGCTATTTGCTTAATTTCGACTATCTTGCCCAACCAAATAATGATTTAACATAGGAGGTAGATGCAGTATCTGTTATCCTGTGAATCGATTGGAATTTATTCAGTGCTATTACGAAGCAAATACAGGGTCGTCCTGTTTAGTCTATGCTATAATGCGAGGTCTGCATGTGTTTGAGCTTCTCCCCCTTTAATAAATAATTCTTACTATTACATTTTCCCATAGAAATGATAAATCTATTCATAATTTCTGTCAAGATGTTTCTTCCTATATTGAGAGGAAGTGAGCTGATGAAGCATGCTGAATGGCATGTGATATGTTATTAGAAATATGAGGAACGCTAGTAGCTCAAGAGATTCGCATCAATTTTTTTGCAGTGAAAGTTGCAGGGATTGTTGTCTTCCTTTCAATTTTCCAGTTACGATCATCTGAATTGTGATTTCTATTTACTATGCAGACTGGGGCGATTGCAAGATAGCAATGCAGTTCTCTCACATTTTAATGAGTATTCCGAACAATGCTTTGCAGAAGTGTCTGGCGATTTTGCTAATAAAACTCGCCTTCTGAAGTCCATGAAGGCTGATCTCGACCATATTTTCACAAAGCTAAGGTACCATCCTGTAAACCAGGTTTTTTAAATTTTCAACTGCTGTTTCCATCGGCCTATTTGTTTTCCAGTGGTATTGTGCCCTTGTGCCCAGAGTCTCAAATTTGTAATTGGTGTTTACTTATAAGATAATTTCCACCTGAGTGAACTTTATCTGTTTCTTGCTGTAGAGGAATGAAAGCAAGGCTAGCAGCCACTTATCCGGACGCTTTCCCTGATGGTGCGATGTCAAAGACGATGGACCAAAGACCAGACCTTGAAATTCCCCTGGATTAGTCGACTCAACATCAAAGTTTGGCATATTAGTGACAAGTTGTGTAGGCATAGCTAAGAGTTATTTGATTCCTCTACTTGAGGACTGAAGCAACAAATACCTTATGTTGCTGCAGAAAATTCTAGTTTTCTGGAACTTCTGCTTCTGTTTATACAGTTGTAACTCTGTGTGCATCAGAACTGGGCTTAAATAGATCTGCATTTTTGGTTTGATATAACTGTTTTGATCTTGGCAAATCTAAGCCGAGAAGATCCTCATCGTCCTCTCCTTCCAGCAATGGATTTACTCCTCTCTCATCCTCGTACCACTGCTCCTTCTCTGTTTTCTCCGATGATTCTTTCTGCTCTTCTCAGCTGAAAGAAAAATGCATGCACCTGCTGTGTTATTCGAGATTGTGCTGGCCTGCTGGGGGACACCTGGTTTGGTACACTCATCTCTAAAGACCAAAACTTGAGAGTAAATCGCTATAATATTTAGCATGTGTGCATCTAATGTAACTATTTGATGAATTGGTAGGGGACTATGATGCTGATTTCTACTGCAACCGTTTCTTTCAAGACCAGATTATCCCTAAAAACAATCTTTGACACTGGGTGCTGCGGAACATTGGGCAAGCTGTGGGAGATGAATGAGATCTTTGCAGACCTTCACAAGATCAGCTTATCGTGATGACTAATTTACATATCATCGCTAGTATTTGTAAATTTTTAGTGGTAAGAAGCTTATCCTGTATTTTCAATTCATCGGACAGGTGCCACAAAATTTCCTTCCGAACTGCAATTTAGGACATGGCCCTGTGTGGCAGAGCTCTAGCTTCAAGAAATCTCAGATTTAGCTAGGAATTCCTAACTCCAGATATGTGAGTACACATGAGTTATTCAGTTGATGGAATGACCTGAAGCCCAACAGCGTGGTATCAAGTCCGACCGTGCCTAAAATTAAAACTTAATAGAACTTCAGCATTGGGTGCTCAATTGCTGATATATACAGTATTTCGTTGCCGGGTATAGCTGATCATTTGCTGCCTTACAACCTAGGAACATTGCGCAAGCTGTGGGAGGTGATGAACCAGAATACAGACATTCATCAAGCGAGCATATATCATTACTGTTTTTCAATAACATAGAACAGTACTATCAGAAGGTTTCTCAACTATGGGAGCTTTAGGCCCTGTTTGGAACGCGGGAAAATTTTCCCGTTCCTGCGTTTTTCCTGTGAAATTGAACTGATTCCTGTGAAATTCCTGCGCAATTCCTGTGAAATTCCTGCGTTCCGAACAGACACTTATTTTTGCACACCTAGATCATAATCACATGAAATAATTGTGAGATTTTTCAATCGATGAGTGGCGAGGCAGCAGGTGGCAGGAAGAGACCTTAGGCGGGTGGAGGCAAGCAGAGTAGCAAGGGGCACAAACAGCACAGAAGACAGAGGAAGAACATGACCATTGTGCGGTGGATGAATAAATAAAAGTCTTCGACCATGTAAAAGTGGATGAAGGAGTATTAGTTATTTTCAGTAATCAAGCATAGTATACTAGTAGTGTACTTGAGTATATTCTCTGTGTTTATCCATCTTGACTACCTATCCGCCTGCATGCAAATGCAAATTGCAGCCATGTGCTGGGCTTTCTTTCTATCTTGTAGCAACTAGAAAGTCTTCATGGCCGATAGACGCGACTGCAGATCGACCTCGTACAAGAAGGCATCCGTCTTCGTGGTAGCCGTCCACATCTCCTCCGTCCCCACGTCAAGGACGATGAGCCTGCCTTCATCGCCATCAGGGCAAACAGGGAACCTCATCAGCACCACTGCGCCGCTCTTTGCCCAAGACCTGCTCGCGATATATAATATCCTCTTATTATCAGTGTTATTATGTAAGCCACGTCGGGACAGCGGCTGATCCAGCTGGAGAGACCGTAGCTTCGCCTCCGCGTCGATCACAGCATGTCGCGCCCAGCCGTCGCCGGCGGACAGCAGCCAAATGGAGACTGTGAGCGGCTGCCGATCGATGACGAGCAAGCTCAGTCTCCCGTCAGGCGACGACGCCAGGTCGAGATCGCGGCTCTTGAGCTCACTCATAGGAATCCCGTCCGTCACCGTCGGGAGATCGATCGTCCCTGCCGTCGCCGTTCCGACATGGTAGGTGAGGATGTGCATGGCATACGGCGGCCGACTCTCCCACTTCAGCTCGTACATTAGCCAGTGGATGAAGCCACCAACTACGGCGGCCTGACTGCTGCGACGATGGAGCGTGGGCGACGACCCCTGCGCCGCCCGAGGATATTGAACTGAGGTGGGCGGGCCCCATGCGCCGCCGCCGCCGCCGTCCGCGGACATGGTCTGGATATTGATAGAGCCCGAGCCATCCATCAGCCCGGTAAAGTCGACGACGACGACAAGGAAGGAGCAGCCGATGCCGTCCGCAGCTGTGAGCAGGACGAACGTGCAGGGAGTGCAGTCAGGATAGATGCCCGGCGCGCTGCGGAAGGTCGCTAGGTCGCCGGCCATGGGATCGTAAACGCACATGTGCGGAAACGATGGACGCCGTCGTCGAGATGGTGGTCTCTTCTTGAATCCTCCGTATAGCAAGACGAGGCCGTTGCGCGAAGCTAGGGGCCTGTCGCCCTCGCCACCACCGTCGAAGAGATTGGCCGCGGCCGCGTTACGGGACAGGAGCGGCGCAAGGTGCTTCTCGGAGAAGGACTCCGCTGCGGGCGTCGCCGGATGCGCCAGGGAGAAGCCCACCGGTGGCCGCCGGCCGGGCACCTTGCCGCCGTGGTCGTTGGCGTTGCCGAGGCGGAGGAAACCGAGGAGGCGCGGGGGCACGACGCCGCCTGGCTCGTCGCACACGCGGCGGATGAAGGCCGGCCTGAGGATTTCGCGACGCAGGGACTTGCTGGAGGCGGCGCAGCGGACGAGCGTGGCGGCGTCCGAACGCGCGACGATCTCCAGCAGAACGTCAGGCGGAAGCGCCGGCTCTGGCGCCGCCACGGAACTACGCCGGCGTTTGCATGGATGCATTGCCCTTGCGTGTACCAGACCTGGTATCGAGCAAATTAGGGTTTATTTTCGTGGTCGCGCAGGGATGTACTATGGGGGTGTTTGCCTGTTTGAATCCCATATTATCCCATTATATGTCCTAAATACCCGAGCTGCCCTTGTCAACTCGGATGCAATACCATGTTTAGACGGTACTGTCTCTAATCTCTATCTAATATTAAAATAAATAAGGTTTTACGGTGTATTTGATTTCGTAGTCCGTTCTGACATGTAGGGCCCGCATGTCAGTCGCCCATCCTGTCCTGTCCGCTTGCCTCTCCCTCCACGTCCGTCCGTCCGTCTCCCCGATAGACTTGTCGTGTTTTTCCTCCCGCAGCCGCCCCACCGTGCAGCTGCCGCTAGCCTCGCCGAGCCGCCCCCCGCTACAGGGCTCGGCCAGCAGCCCACTGTGCAGCTGCCACCGCGCGCGAGGGAGCCGAGGGCCGAGGGGCCAGCGGAGCACGGGTTCGTCCCACGAGTCCTGCGTCCCGGCTGCGGGAGGACTCCATTGCCGGCGGCAGCAACGGCTCCATGAGGGCAAAGGCCGAGGGGGAGGATCTCCGGCAATGGTCATGGCAAGCGGCCCCACTGAGCAGCTGCCTCCGCGCGCAAGGAGGGAACCGAGGGGCCGGCGGAGCTGGCAGCTGCAGCTGCGGAGCACGGGCTCGTCCCACGAGTCCCCCGTCCTGGCTGCGGGAGGATTCGATGCCGGCGGCGGCAACAGCTCCATGAGGGCAAAGGCCTTCCCAGGCAGAATCTGAATCGGAATCTGAATACAATCGAAAACAGAGCCTCAAAATAATCTTGGCCCAACAGTCGAAACTCACGGAACCATGATTATACACAATAATACCAAATCGTTCATTGAAAACCAAATTATCCTACTCATAGATCATCACCAAAACACAGGTCAGACCAGGATGCGGAGAAACATGGGAATCAAAATCATGGGCAGCTGAACCAATGAACATCGTACCGACCAATGCTGAAACCGTTGGCCCGCAATCACATCGAGCAGCCCGGAATAGGGGAGGGCTCAGTTCAAGAGGACGAGGACGAAGAGACGCTCGTTGCCGGCAGCACGCAGAGCGGAGCCATGTACGGAAACGCTTGGCTCAGCAACCGCGGGATGGGGAAGACGGACAGCCGTAGAGCGGGGGAGGGGGTGGGTGGGGCAGCCGAGGCAGACGGGGAAGGGTCCGACGGAAATTGTATTTTCTCCGGGTCAAAAATATAACTCGTTTTATGTGTGTTCATCTTCATCAACATAAATACATCTAAATATGTAGAGATAAAACATTTTGGTTGGAGGGAGTAAAACAGTGGTTGGGGTAATATGAATAAAGTATAGGAGGTGAGGGTTGGAAGAGGGTGAAATATTCATGTTAGGAGGTTGAATTCCACTAAAGTCATCTCCTTATATGACTCGTCTTCTTTTTGATCTCTATAACACTTGTACTCCATTCGTACAGTCAATGAGGATATAAAATAGTGCTATGGAGTAGGGCCATCGTCACCAATACTATTGCCTACTAGGTTTTTTTCTATAATTTTGCTATCACATGTTGCCAAAATTTGTGGTTTATCATTGATGGATCCAGCGACCTTGGGCCACCGCCCAAGCTCTCGTGGCTAAATCCACCAGACATTTGTTAGGTTTTAGTAGTATTTTTAGTATATAGCATCAGCTATATAGCTGCAAAAAGATAGCTATGCCATGGGTTTTACGTGTGTTGTCTACTCCCTCCGTCCTAGAATACAAGTCGTCTGCGCCCTCAACATTTGTCCTGAAAAGCTTGTCGTCTGCCGCGTCCCCCGCCATCAATTCCCCACCCACTTTCTTTTTCTCCACCGTTTCTCTATCCCTCCCCATGGCTGCCTGCTCCACAGCTTCTCTCTGGGCACGTCTCCGCACGGCCCCGCGCAGCCGGCCTCCTCCCGCGACGGCGCGTCCCCGCACGCCCGTCTCCTACACCTCGCCTCCACTTCTGGGCGTTGTCGGCTCGCGGGTCAGCTGCCTCCTCGCGCGGTGGCGCGGCTTCGACCAGCCGCCTCCTCGCGCCGCGCCGCGGCTCCGCCCGGGCGCTTCCTTAGCTCGCGCCGCGCCGTGGCTCCGCCCAGTCGCCTCCTCGCACGCCGGCCGCATCTGGCTCCTCACCTCCCTCCCCACCACGTCGTTGTCCTCGTGCTCTTCTACTGCGCGTCCACAAGTAGGGCGAGGTCGACGGCGGCAACGTCCTCCTCGGCGCGGCGGCGGCGGCGGGCGAGGCCCCCCCTCGGCGCGACCGCGGCGACGGGCACGCACGGCGCCGCTAGTCTCCTCCCGCGCGGCCCCGCCCTCTTCTCGCGCACGGCGTCACGTCTCCTCCCGCGTGGCCTCGCCCGGCCGCCTCCTCGCGCGGCGGCGCGGCCCCACCTGTCTTCTCCTGCGCGGCTCCATCCTCACGGCACGGCGGTGGCCCGGCTCGGCCGCATCCTCGTGGCGGCGGTGCGGGAGCGAGGCCTGGGCAGCAACGATGGCCGGCGGAGTGGGCGTGCGGAACAGCTGTCGGTGGGGGTATTTTGGTCTTTTCATCTCCCTGCTATTTTGACAGCCGAATCCTAGAACGACAAGCTTTCTAGGACGGAGGGAGTATCTTTTACTCAACTTCTTATCGCAGTTGAAAGCATATTATCTATAACCTTTAGCGATGCATAAACTGGTAAACACATTCGTTTGTTAATATATTTATAAAACCGTCACCCGTTGCAACGCACGGGCATATTTCCTATTTCCTAGTCTAGTACAATATAATTAACGTGGTTAAATTTTTTCACTACTTTGATCATCCGCATTATTAAAAAATTGTGCAAATATGTAAAGATAAGGCATGCTAAAACTAGCTTTAACGATAAAACAAACATCCATAAAATAAATACAATTTAAAAAAACAAATAAGATGAATGAGCAAAGCATATTGGTTTAAAAGACAAAATTTTAAAATAAATAAACGCGAAAAGTCAACCATGTATATATAGAGACACACACCATATTTATTGAATAATGAATAAATCTATTTGAAAAAAATAAATTATACTCTAGAGAGTACAATTTTTTTTGACACTCCTAGGGATGCAGCCACACGTCCGGCCTGGGCTTGCGATGTGCTACCAACTAGAAGGTCTTCATGGCCGATAGACGCGACTCTAGATCGATCTCGTACGGGAAGGCATGTATCTTCCTGATAACCGTCCGCATCTCCCCCGTCTCCACGTCAAGGACGATGAGCTCTTCCTCGCTTCTTCCATCAGGACCACGAAAAGAGGAACAGACCCTGGGCTTCAGCAACACTGCGCCGCTCTTCTCCCAAGATCTCAGGATGCCTAACGAATTGAATGAGCCATCTTGCAACACCTGCTCGAAAAGAGGCCGTAGATTTGCCTCCGCGTCGATCACAGCATGTCGCGCCCAGCCGCCGCCGCCGCCGGCGGACAGCAACCAGATGGAGATTTTGAGCCTGTCCACGACGAGCAAGCTCAGTCTCCCATCTGGCGATGATGCCAGGTCGAGACCTTGATCATCATTGCCTATGTGTGAGCCCTTTGGCACGCCATCGTCCGTCGGGAGCTCGATCGACCCTGCCGTCGCCGTCCGGACATTGTAGGTGAGGATGTACAGGCCATATGGATGGCCCTGCTCGTACATTAGCCAGTGGATCAAGCCACCAGAGACGACGCCCCTGTCCTCTCGGAACGTGGCCGACAATTGCGACCGAGGATTTGTAACCATGATTGGCCGGCTCCAGGCGCCGTCGCCGGCGGCGGCGTCAGCCGACATGGTCCAGACCTTGAAACAGGCCGCCGAGGGGTGATCCCTTGTTCGCGTGGTGGCACGACCGATACCTAGCGTGGTGAGATCCGCGGCGACGACGAGGAAGGAGCAGCCGATGCCGTCGGCGGCCGTGAACATGCCGTACGAGTAGGAAACGAGCTCCATGTATTGATCTTGATCGAAACCCCGCTCCCGCGGACAGCGGAAATTCGCCCGGGTGCCCGTCATGGGGTCGTACACGCACAGGCCCCACCTCGGTTCCTGCCGGCGGCGGCTGTCGTGCGACGAGGAAAATAATCGGAGGGGCCATGGCGGCGCTGGGGCTGGGCAGCTGTAGTCTGCGCAGAGGAACAAGACGAGGCCGTTGCGCGAAGACAGGGCACAGTTGAAACCGTCGGTCCGGAGGTCGATGCCGCCGGCGCTCCAGGACAGGAGCGGCGCGAGGCGCTCCCCCGAGACGGACGCCGGCGGATGCGCCGGGGAGATGACCACCGTCGGACGGGGCACCTTGCCGCCATCGATGCGGAAGCTGAGGAAGCCGAGGAGGCGCGGGGGCAAGAAGCGATGGACGAAGGCCGGGCTGAGGATCTCGCGACGCAGGGCCTTGCAGGAGGCGGCGAAGCGGACGATCGTGGCGAAGTCCGAACGCGCGGCGATGTCGAGGAGAACGTCAGGCGGGAGCGCCGGCGGCGTGGACGTCGCCGTGCCCATGTGGATTGATCTGAAAGCGTGAGATGAGTTTACTCGGCAAACACGCGATATGCATGATGAATTATTCATTGACCGTAGATACAGCCAGTAATAAGTTAAATTATTACAGTTACAAGTTCTAATCAGCCTAGAGTCCTGATCCGCATCCGCCTCATCGGTAGCCTGGACCCTGGAGTCTGGAATCTGACAGACGGATCCGCTTTCCGCTCCCGCGGCTGCGCAAGTAGAGAAAAAGGTGGCAAGGCATTTTAGAGTTCAAAAATTGTCGAAAAAACATGTCACAAACTGAAAATACATCTCAGCACTGCCCCCTATCCCTCTCCGCTTCGATCTTTTTTCCCGAGGAAATGAATTCCACTAGTAGCTGGCCTGGGACGCGTGGATCAGCTTGAGGATGTACGGAGGGGGCTGGGGATGCACGGATCAAAAGGAGGTCGTCGGCTCATCGCCGGAGGACGTCGAGGCCGCAGGATCACGGACACGCCAGATAAGAGGCCGCGAGTTGTGAGGATGGATGCTAGAGAGGGCGCGACGCTAGGGAACCCTAGCCGCCATGGCTTCGTTTCTATGAGATGGGAGCGGCCACGAGTCTCCGGAGGAGGAAGGAATTAGAAACCCGTGAATTTGGTGTAGGCTTTGTTTCTGGGGTTTAGAAAGGTGTGAAATGTTGCTTTCCAATTCGAATGGAGAGCCAAACAGGCTAGCCTAAAAATGGGTTCTCATTTTATCCGATTCCGACGAAAGAAACGGGCTGTAAACCAAAATTTCTCCCACACGTGCTATTGATTTATTTATTTTGGCTTGGAATCCCTGTTGAAGCGAACCGGAGCCATGAACGACTTTCATTGTGGGATAGACTATAGATCGGGGAAGTACTCAACATGAGCATACTATACAATCCGCTAACATATCCGTGGTTGGAATTGCGTCACGTGTGTCTTGGTTGAATGTTTGAGTTTTTTCCCACTACTTTAACCACTCATCTTATTCAAAATGCTTGTGCAAACATGCAAAAGTATAAGGCGTGCTAAAACTAGCTTTAACAATAAAACAAACATCAATATAAAGATCAAAGCTGCAAAAAGACTCAATTGTGTCATATGTTTCAAACCAGAGGGCAGGAGGGGTGCTATTAAATTTAGTGGCTACAGGAGTATTAGTTGTTTTATATGTAATCAAACTGGTATGCTATTTTCCCATCTCGGACTCGAATAGCTAAGTACTCTCTCGTTCTAAAGTGTGAAAAAGTTAAATCGCCATACTTAAAGTATATTATATATGATAATAAAGTCGTCAAAATGGAAAATGAATAGTAATTGTATAAAATGAGTGGTCAAAGTTGATATCCAAAAATTCAAATGGCTTACTCCCTCCGTCCCCAAAAAATATTTTCTATCCATCCACATCTGAATAGATGATTATAAATCTAGAGATACAATATTCATTGAATAATAAAGAAATGTATTTTCTATAAAAGAAATAAACTAGTGCATTTTTGGACGGAGAGGGTACAATTTAAGAGAGAGAGAGAGAGAGAGAGAGAGAGTAGCTATTGACGTGCTGGGCTTTCGATGATCTAGCAACTAGAAGGTCTTCATGGCCGATAGACGCGACTGCAGATCGACCTCGTACAGGATGGCATCAGTCTTCCTGGTAACCCTCCGCATCTCCTCCGTCTCCATGTCAAGGAAGATGAGCTCTTCCTCACTTCTTCCAGCAGGACCACTAAAAGCAAAACTAATCTTGGGCGCGAGCAACACCGCGGCGATCTTTTCCCAAGATCTCACGGTGCGTACCGAATTAAGCCAGCCACGTCGCGACAGCGGCTCGACGAGAGACCGTACATTCGCCTCCACGTCGATCACCGCATGTCGCGCCCAGCCGTCGCCGCTGTCGCTGCCGGCGGCGGGCAGCATCCAAATAGAGATTCTGAACCCATCCACGACGAGCAAGCTCATCCCTCTCCCATCTGGCGACGGTGACAGGTCGAGAGAAACTCGATCGTTCGCTAGCCACCATAAGCTCGGCACGCCGTCGTCCGCCGGGAGCTCGATCGACCCCGCCGTGGTCGTTCGGACATGGTAAGTGAGGATGTACAGGCCGTGTGGAACGCAGTGCTCGTACATTAGCCAGTGGAGGAAGCCGCCAACAACGACGGCCTCACGACTGAGCGTGGTCGACGCTGGCGACCGAGGGTTTCCAACCATGGTGGGCCGTCCCCATTCTGCGCCGCCGCCGCCGCCGTCGTCCACGGACACTGTCTGTACCTTGATAGAGCCCGCGCGAGGAGGATCCCTTGTTCGTCTGGTATTATGGTAAATCTACCATGGTGAATTCCGTAGCGGCGACGAGCAAGGAGCAGCCGATGCCGTCGGCGGCCGTGAGCAGGGTGTACGAGTAGGAAACGACGTCCATGTATTGATGGGTTTCCCGCGGAACGCGGAGGTCCGCACGGCGGCTGCCCGTCAAGGGGTCGTAGACGCACAGGCTCCACGTCGGCTGCCCGCTGTCGCGCGAGGAGAATAATCGGAGTGGCCATGGCGCTGGCGCTGGTGAGCTGTCGTAGTCTGCATGCGCAGAGCATCAAGACGAGGCCGTTGCGCGAGGTCAGGGCCCTGTAAAAATCGTCGGTCGGGAGGTCGCCGGCGGCGTTGCGGGACATGAGCGACGCGAGGTGCGTCTCCGACACGGGTGTCGTTGCAGGATGCGCCAGGGAGAAGACCGCTGGTGGACGGGGCACCGTGCCGCCGTCGACGCCAAGGCTGAGGAAACCCAGGAGGCGCGGGGGCAAGCGACGGGCGAAGGCGGAGCTGAGGATTTCGCGGCGCAGGGGCTTGCAGCAAGCGGCCAAGCGGACGAGCGTGGCCAAGTCCGAGCGCACGACGATGTCGAGGAGAACGTCAGACGGGAGCGCCGTGGGACTGGACTCTGACAGTGGAGGCGTCGCCATGACCATATCCATATGGTGGAAGGTGGAGTCTCTTTCTAGCTAGCAATCGATTGACCGTCAATCGATTTTTTTAATCGTTAGATTGCGATTCAATGGTTCAGATTTCACCCTTCTCCTCTTCTATCCGTCTAATTTTTACTGTAATTAACTAATTACGATGATACGCTGTAATTACAGTAGTAAAATACTGTAATTACGGTGGCGATACACTGTAATTATGGTGTGATACACTGTAATTCTTGTCCATCCAATTCAGATCTGACGGCTTATAAAAAAAATCACTTGACCAAACATTAAAAAAAATCTATTGACGTCTTTTCTCTGTATACGGCGTCGCCAATTGGTCGGTGCAATTGAATATTCTTTCGACGGAGTCACGGCACTCCACATGGAAATAGTCAGGCGGACACGGCGCTGATGATAATACTGGGCTTAACATGGGCCTTTATGAAGCGGCGCTGCTAGTACATGCAGGCCCTCCTCATGTTTGCTTTACTTGTTTGAACCATCGTAAGAGTATGAATTTTTGATCTCATTAGGTCTGTTTGGTAGCTTTATAATTTTATACATATGTATCTGAGATGTACATTTGTAATTTTATTCAGAAATTCTTGACACTTTTTAGTAGGATCGAATAGTGGTTACACCAAAACTTTGATTGCACTCGATATGCTGCCAACCTATTCTGCTATCCATACATAAAGATCTGTAAAAAGGCACGATCCAAAACATTCTTACCAAAGAACCCATATCTTCTGTATCTAAATAGCTAGCCCCCACTACCGATTTATCTGAGCGCTCATGAAGCCACATCATCATCCACTATGGCTTGAGAGGTACCACATCATTAATCACTAAGTCTTTCTATTTATGTCTTCCGCCGACTTCCTATAGCTACAACACTCATACATGCATGTGACCGTTTTATAATTTAAAATTTTATTTACTATTTTTAACTCAACAATATTTCCGCTGCAACGCGGGGTATCATCTAATTTCTCTGCAATGCTGGAGCAACCCGAAGGAACCAAACCAAGCACGCCTTTCTAATCTAGTAACAGGATCTACCACCTCACTACAATTTTTTGAGAATCACCACCTCACTAGTCAACAACTGGAGCGTAGCAAAGTACAAGACCTGGGCCTCGAATGGGCCATTTCTTAACGTCTAGCCCACCCGAGACCCGACGGCGGTGAAACCCCACTCTTCCCTTTGTTTCGGCCCCTCTCTATATTTATTGCCGCTCTTCCTCTCCGTTGTCCCCTTCGCTCAATTTCTCTCCCACTTGCCCACCCCTGCCCCGCGCATCCTCCCGCCATTTCACCCCCGCTCCCCAACCCAAACCCCCTAGAGCTCCCAAACCCTAACCCTAGCCGGCGACCGACGATGCCGAAGGCCGGCGGTGGTGCGGCGGACGAGGAGGAGTTCCGCGCCGAGGTGGAGGAGCGCCTCATCAACGAGGAGTACAAGATCTGGAAGAAGAACACGCCATTCCTCTACGACCTCGTCATCACGCACGCGCTCGAATGGCCCTCCCTCACCGTGCAGTGGCTCCCCGACCGCGCCGAGCCGGCGGGGAAGGACCACTCCGTCCAGAAGATGATCCTCGGGACGCACACCTCCGACAACGAGCCCAATTACCTCATGCTCGCGCAGGTCCAGCTGCCCCTCGATGACGCCGAGGCCGATGCGCGCCACTACGACGATGACCAAACAGACATCGGGGGGTTCGGCAGCGCCTCCGGCAAGGTGGATTATCTTTCTTTTTGCTTGCGCCCCTGAGCTGTCCTCTTGCGTTTTGCTCTTATCTGCCTGAGGTGAAGCCATAGTGCCATACTATCGAGTGATGTGCCGTGCCGTGGCGGAATTTAGCTCCTTCCTGATCTGCGTGTTAGGGTTTCTGTGTTAGGGTTAGGGTGTGATTTGACTACTGCGTGGACAGGTAGCTGCAATCTATGAGGAAGCAGGAGGGATTTGTGTGGATTTGGGTCTGTAGTGGCTATGTAAAGCTTCATGTAGGGATTCTTGCTGCATCAAACAGTTCTAGGTAACTTGATTTCCGTTGAATTGTGGACTCCTATACCAGTGGGTGGCTGTCCAATATGGGTATTGTGAGCACGCTTCTTGGTCCTAGGGTTCTGCTGCAGTTGGCAGGTTTGCGCATACCTTAATTGCGGTCTTGGTTGTCGGTTCATTCATTTGGGCTTCTTGTTTTGGATAAATGTAGAGGTGCACGTGGAGTAATTTTCCATAGCTGTACTGGTGGGGTGGATTATTTCTATTTAGTTTTCCTTGTTAGTGTTCTGAGATGACGTGATCTGATTCATTTGACGGTGAAAAGATCTGTTTGTTTGTGTGAAACAAGTGCTGCGGTTGATTTGTGTGACGATTGTTGTTTTCTGGTGGAAGCATAATGCGAAATATATGTTAGGTAGTTGCCTTTTTATTTATTTCTCCTTTTTATGAATGTACTGAAGTATATCATGTCTGAACGATACGGTTCCTGATGGGTGTAATAATGAATATGGTGACCTACAAAAGGTATTGAAAGTTGCTGTAGTTGGTTTAGCACCTTAATTTGGCATGTGAGTGGTGAAATCTGCAGCTAACGATGATGTTGTTCTCTTCAGAACAACTGGTGGGCCATCCAAACATTCTTTTGTTGAGGAAAGCTCATCTCTAGGAAGTCCATTTCTGTACAAGTAAAAACTTACCCTTCTATATAGTTGTGTTCATTAGGTGAACACAGAAGCCTATATTTTTGCTCCCTCATTTGAAGCCAGTATTTTGTTCCACATGTAGTCAGGATGAAGTCTTGAGTCTGCGACTTGTCCGGTTTATATTTATTTCCTTTGCATTTACAGTTGGATTGTGCATGCTGTGACTTGTCCGATTTGAGGTTTGATATTTTTTTTTCTGGATCGCCTCCCCCTTATAAAGAGTATGACCCTTTAAAATAGATGACATTTTGTGCCAATATCTGCATTTTGCTGTGTATGGTACTCGAAGAGTGATCATGCAAATTGGTGCTGAGCTGATGTAAATGATTTTTTGACTGCCTGGGGTGTCTATGACATAACCCTTGTCAATCACATCCCTATGTTAGCCCAAGGCTTGAGTGAACTTATAAACACTTTCACCCCTACTTCTGGACATTTTACTGCCTCCACACTAGTCCAAAGGATAACCCAGCTGACCAGTAAACCTGTAATCCTCCCTACCACTTCTGCCCAACCAAACTCTGTAGATCCAATCCATAGAATCACTGTTACCAGGGCATGGGCATGGATGGGGGTGTCGGTGTCTGATTTGGTTTATCTTAAAAAAGAGGGATTTGTCTGATACACGAGTTATTCTAGCATGCAGTCATTTATAGTTGTGTAACCATCTAATGTATCCGTTCTCAAACAGATGCATCACATACTCAATGATTTAATAAATAATAAAAGGAGAAGAAAAAAAGGAAGGAAATTAATGAGGGGCTATCGGGCTGCTGTTTCTGGCCCACCAGCCCACCATTTGCCCCAAGCCTGTCCCTCTTTGATCCCTACTTGATTACTTCTATACATACCCAAGCCGCCGCCGCCGCCACCCCCCTGCTGCTCCTCTTCCCTTCCAAGACATCGCCGGAGCTGCCGCTGATTGCTTGTCGCCGATCACCATCTTTCATCAGGTATCTGCAAAATCAACTGCGAGCGCCCTCCTCGCCGCTCCGGTATCCTTGATTTCACTGTCCTCATCACTCCAGTATCCTTGATTTCACAGAAAACCACCTCCGTATCTAGCGTCGGCCAATCTTGCTGCCGGTCCTCCTCCATCTTCTGAAGCCGATTTTTTGTCCATAAACGTATTGAGGTGTCTGATACGGGTTGTGGAGTGTCCAGTGCGTGTCGACGCAACAAAAAAGTTCAGACACAACGCAGGTCCAGGTAACACAACCTAGATCCTCAATCCCCTTTGGTCTGCACTTGGGAAGGGTGGAAGGTGGTGCTGGGTGTGATGGCAGAGGATCTGATGGTAAATTCGGAGGGAGAGGTGGAGGATGTGGGGATCATAGAGGATCTTGAGATCACAGATGATGAGAATATTCCGGAGGATGTGGAGGTTGCGGAGCATGTGGAGGTTGCGGAGAACACAGATGACAAGGTGGCCATGGCCTCAAAGATCTTGGGCGAGTACCATATATGGAAGCAGAATGCCCCACACCTATATGATCTCCTTATCAGCCGTGCTCTGGAGTGGCCCTCTCTGACCATCGAGTGGCTCCCTGACCGAGTCGAACCCCCTGATCAGAATCAATCTGTCCAGAAGATTGTCCTTGGTACACATGCACGCAGTGGCAATCCTAACTTTCTGATGATTGCAGAGGTGTACGTGCCCGTTCCCTATGAAGATTCCTTTTCTGAGCCTTTCGGCAATTCTAAGAAGGTTTATCCCTGTGCCTCTGGACTGTGCCTTTTTTGTGTTTGTGGCTGATTTTCTATGGGATTTGGGTTGGGACCTTGTTGCATTTGTTAAGCTATTTTTTTTTTAGAATTTGAGTCTTTCAGGATATTTGATAACAATAGATGGTTAATATATTTGATTATGCTATATTTTTCCCTGTATCTCCCAACGAATACTTATACTATGTAATTGTTGTTAGTATAATTTTCCTGTGTCTCTAATATTCCAAGCTACTTTATTTTATTTGGTATGAAGCAGAAGTGGATGACTGTTTGTTCCACCTGTTAAACTTTTTTTCTTTTGTCTTCCATACACTCTACAGGAATATTTTATTATCCTTACACATACCAATTCAATAGCTGAGTCCCTACTATGTGTTTGAATCTGTACCATAGATTAAGTTCAGCATTGGGGAGTACCACGATTGCAGTGTTAGATTCAGTTCTATACATGACAATTTGATTGCTCCCTCTGTTTCAAAATATTCGTTCATTTTAGCTTTGGTCCCAAGGATTAATAAGGAGTGTTGAAGAGAGGAAGTTTATTCTCGTTAAGTATATCGTAAACCTTGATGTCTTGCATCATTGTTGGCCGGTACATTTTCCTAGGTGATGTAATTGGGTTTTGTGGCTCCATTGATGAAACTTAGAGAGTTAACCATGCATTGTCATGTGAGATGTACAAGTATTTTGATAAAAAATCTGAAAGCTAGGTGAACAAATATTGTTAAAGTATAAAGCTTGCTTGGTGGGAACAGCTGCATGAACACCTTTATACTTGAGTGATATGTGTTTGCCATTGGTTTGGATTGTTCTTTGCACAATGGAATACTCTATTCTGAAATACCTGATGATTTTTTTCCGTTGGTTTTGTGCTATTTTTGAGATATCCCTTATATCTTTAAGTTGAGTTAAAAAATGATTATGTCTTTAATTGCGTGTGTGCCGAACTGCCACTTTTTGTTGGTTCTTGGCGCATGATTTCCCATGGAGTGGTACTGAAAGGGTTTTATGGCTCTTGCTACATTACGGTTAGGATGTATTTAAGTGTTTCATCATCCTGTTGTATGCTCATGCCATTTTTTCTATTTCTCCTGAATTTTATGGTTTTGTTGCCATATACCAATCTAATAGTTCCTTATCTAAATATTAATGACCATTCTTTATTTCTGTTGGATCCTTGGTTGCTTTGATACATGTTGCTAGCTTGTTGCCATGGAAATAACTCAGCCCAGTCTATGCAATCAAAATAAGTTACTTGTTATTGTGATTTCATTTTTACTCTGATTACTGTTTAGTATGAACGCCTGGGAACTGCATGCCATTACCAAATGAAAAGGCAATAATCAATCAAAATTCAACCCCCTGTACCTTGTCAAAAGTACTGCTACTGCAACAATACTGCTGTCATTAATGCATTATCTAACATATTTTGTGACATGAGATTTTGACACCGAAGGGCAGTGCGGGACGAGGGGGGGGGGGGGGCATGAGAATGTTTCGTTCTGACATATACACTTGAGCACATTTGCTTACATTTTTTGTTAGTTGGCTAGGAAACAGCTACATACACTGTACAAGTGAGTTGTACAACCAGTGTTTTTTTATAGATCTAGTGTGAATATAATCTGTTTATGGAACTAGCCGTACATCCTGATTTTTTGTGCGTCATAGTTTGTAGAAATAATCTATCTTTTTTTTTTCCTTTGCAAATGCAATTTTTAAAACATGTGTTCCCTTCCTTTGTAGGTGCAAATTGTTCAGCAGATAAATCATGATGGGGAGGTCAACCGAGCTCGCTATATGCCCCAAAATTCATTTATAATTGCTACCAAGACAGTTAGTGCTGAAGTATATGTCTTTGACTATAGCAAGCACCCATCGAAACCTCCACTAGATGGTGCATGCAATCCAGATTTACGGCTCAAGGGACATAATTCTGAAGGATATGGCTTATCGTGGAGTATTTTTAAAGAGGGCCATTTGTTGAGTGGATCTGATGATGCTCAAATTTGCTTGTGGGACATTAAAGCAAATAGTAAAAATAAAAGCCTTGATGCCCTGCAGATCTTTAAGGTATGGCTCATGTACTGGGTTTTATTTGGCGTGTTAATATTGGGAGTTTTACGTAGAACACTGTTTAAAGCACTCTTCTGTAGCATTCTAATGTTCATTTGGAGTTCCAAATCATCTTTTTGAGGATGCAAAATATTTATAAGTGAAGCTGTAAGACAAATCATTGGAGCTAATATGGTTTATCTTGTATGCTAATTTGATTTTTCGTTGTGATTAAGAAAATTATGACATAATGTGTTCTTGCTAAATAGCAGATTGGAAAACTAATTGTTCATTTTTTGACAACTAGAGTTAAAAAAATCAAATATCCATGTGGCCTTGAAGCTTTATTCTGTAAACCAGGAATTTCAATTCCATGTCTATTTGGTTTTCTTATACACAGGGATTTGAGCTTCATAGAAATACCATGTTATAAGTTAATTAATACTTTGATTTTGTTCTTGGCTAGCATCATGACGGTGTTGTTGAAGATGTTGCTTGGCATTTGAGGCATGAATACTTGTTTGGGTCTGTTGGTGATGATCATCATCTTCTGATTTGGGACCTGCGTTCACCTGCCCCTACTAAGCCTGTTCAGTCAGTAGTGGCACACCAGGGTGAGGTAAGTATTGATATTATTTGCTACTCAGGAATGTATTTTTATTGGATGGCTACAAACTTTGAAGGTTTATTCAAATGATACCTATATTTTTATTTGTATGTAGCTAGTAGTTCATTGTTGACGTCAAACAAAAAAAGATTAGAGGGAGTAGTTATTGATGGCCATACATTCTATCATTTTGTTTCATATTGGTGCATTTTGTATTGTTAACAGAAAAACTGGGTGTATATTTGTCTTTATAATTTCCATGCAACATAGTTTGGGAGTTATTGATTTCTTATATGGCTTTAAGCCAAGGTTGTTTGGCATTACAAACTAGGTCAAAATAGGAGCAGAATGGTATGGAAGATGTTCAAAGTTTTAGGGGAGTGAGATCAGAACCCACTAGTGTATCTCCGAAGCCACTGGGTGGTGGGGAGTTTATCGAACCTTGCTCTAAGCTCATGATCCCTGAAAGAACAGTGCCAAGACTCTTGTTTATTGACGTTTCCTTCTTTACAGGTAAACTGTCTGGCTTTCAATCCATTCAATGAATGGGTTGTTGCAACTGGTTCTACTGACAAGACCGTCAAATTATTTGACCTTAGGAAGATTGATACTGCTTTGCACACCTTTGACAGTCACAAGTATGTTTCCCACTGTTTTTGCTGCTTGTTTAACTGACTAAACAACTATTTGAATTATCAAATGCTTCTATTAATGTTATGTAAACCTTCAACACCTTGTGTAATCAGAGAGGAAGTATTTCAAGTTGGATGGAGCCCAAAGAATGAGACTATACTTGCATCCTGTTGCCTGGGCAGAAGACTCATGGTCTGGGACCTAAGCAGGTAAGCAGTATAGCATTCAAGAAACTCTCATATATTGTTACTCTTAGTTTTGTTTTCCACTGGTGTGCTGTTTCTTCTTTTGGAGGTTACATAGTTCTAACATTTCTCTTTTACTAGTCAGCATCAGCTGCATGATGGCCAAAGTTATGCTGTTTTGTAACATGATATGCATCTTGTTATTTTTCTTGCCTCCTATGTTACTAATTGTTGTAGTAACTAACTGTAGGTTGTTCTTTGCTTTGTTTTGTCACAGGATTGATCAAGAACAAACACCAGAGGATGCAGAAGATGGCCCTCCTGAGCTCATGTTCATCCACGGAGGCCATACTAGCAAGATCTCTGATTTCTCCTGGAACCCCTGTGAGGACTGGGTGATTGCTAGCGTTGCTGAAGACAACATCCTGCAGATATGGCAGATGGCTGAGAACATCTACCACGACGAAGATGATCTGCCTATAAGCGAGGAGCCACCAAAGATTCCTTGAATCTTGACTCCTTCGACAGCTGGTGCTTCTATATCGGAAACCTGCTGGCCGTGTTGGCCAAGAAGAATCTTTAACTGGTGGATATAGGTTGCTTCCGTGGTTGTAACTGCATACTGGCCGGGCTGGCTGTTTCTTCGACTGTTGGTATGTTAGCCGAACCTTATTAAGCGTTATACAAATGCCATTTGGCTAGATCTGCTGTCTCGGTTGGGTCTTGTCGTAGTCGTATATATCTTACAAGCGTGCCTGTTGATGATTGATTTGCCCGGGCCTGGAAATCTAGAAACGTTAATATGGGTTTGGTCGAGGTCATGCGAGACGTTTTTTGTGGACGTGACGTTTCAGGTGTTTTTATGCCATTGAGATGAGGTGGAAGATAGTGGCTGGAAGTAGAAGCTTGCAAGCTGCTACTGCTGCGTGCGTTGATGCATTTGTTATTTGCAATTGCGATCGAATATGTTGAAGTAAACATTGCAAAGGCAATACACTTCATTTTTCTGCCTTTTTTTTCCCTATGCATCGGCAATCCGGGCGGCATTTGACTCGACGACAATCTGGTCTTATCATGTCGGAATCATGCTGGTAACAGAATGGCTTCCTTTCAAACGGGCATCGTGCCTTGATGACTGCTGCCGGTCGCTAGCCTGACATGCCCAAGAACACGATGCTACGTATATAGGAGTCAGGTGCTAACGATCTTCTGCACTTCTCGGGCAATTGACCTCTCTTTATACAAACCAGTAGCATAGATATACATGCAACACGTTGTGAGATGATCAAGCAGTTAATAGAAAAAAAATAGAATTAAAAAAAAATTTAATTGATTGGCGTCGTTTTTTTCTCATTAAAAAAAAAAAAAGAAAGTAACAGTTCAAACGGGCATCGTGCCTTGATGACTGCTGCCGGTCGCTAGAACACGATGCTACGTATATAGGAGTCCGGTGCTAACGATCTTCTGCACTTCTCGGGCAATTGGCCTCTCTTTATACAAACTAGCATAGCATAGATATACGTGCAACACGTTGTGAGATGATCAAACAGTTAATAGAAAGAAAAAAAGAAAAATAGAATTAAAAGAAAAGAGATTTGATTGATTGGTGTCGTTTCTTTCTCATTAAAATCAAGAAAAAAAAAAGTAACAGATGGGTATGGGTATAAAATGACGTGAGAAATAAAGAGAGAAAGTGAATGAAACATTTTGCATCTATGAGTTTTGGGTCTTTTCACCTATTTTCAAACTGCGCGGTAGGATCAGTGAGGGATATACCTATGTCTTTTTAGGTAAAAAAAATTCTTAGAAAACTCGCTCTTTTATTTTTAGGTAAAAAAAATTCTTAGAAAACTCACTTTTTTTTTATAGTGTAGATTTAGAAGGGGCGCATGTGGCATGTGGCATGTGCCAATCATTTCTGTCCAACTGACACGAACGGTTGGCATATAGTCATACGTGCATTTCAGCGGTGGCTGATTGTCTGATTATAGGTGACATAGCGAATAAATATCCCTCCTGTCTCTGCCCGATTTGATATTGAAGTTCCAGTAGCTGCTCAGCTTTTTCCAGATCAGATTTGAGATTCCCCTAGTCGGAACACAAAAGGTCGTTGTGTGACACATACATCTATGCTTCTCAAGTTCTCATGCACAGTACTATACTTGATTTTTCTTTTCGCAAAAGATTATGAATTCCCGGGGATATCGCGGAATCCGTGTGGCCCGGCAGACCTGGGACAGCTACCCACTGCATACGGGGCAGCAGAGGCAATGGTTGACCGTTCAGCTTGCATAATTGTACTATATATTAGTCCTATTCCGCACGTACATTCCATGATTTTGCTCGTGATAAAATGTATACGCAAACGCGCAAACAGTTCCGACAGGATTAAGCATCCTGCTATCATGAACAGACTAAGATACTAATTTTACAAGCTTAAGCAAACATAGATAGACGCGCCAAAAGCATTTTGGTTGGCACAGCACCAAGCTAAACTGCCTTTACAATGTCCCCCTTTTAAATTTTCCTCCAATGATTTCTGGTGGTTTAGATTAGAGACTTGGAAGAACCGGCCCGCTACCTAGCTACCCGGCACTTTGAGTGGAATGGACGATGACTGGATTAATTAACACCCCTAAAGCAGTTCATATAGAGTAGTACAATGCGTGTATGCATATGCACGTGTGCGCCGTTTGTTTTGTTTGTTGGCGCGCGATTGGCGAAAGCCCCGTGGTGGAAGCCTGGAAGGGGAGAGCAGGCAATGAAACACCGACAGGAGACATGCAGAGAGAGTACTGCGGCGTATTCGTTTCCGGGCAGCAACCTGCAGCAGAGGAGCCAATTTCAAAAAAAAAAAAAAAAGACTGCAGAGGAGCAAAGTACTACTCCATACTAGTGCAATTTCAACACTGTTTGTCTTTCTTGGCACTATCTTTTTTTTAAAAAAAATATACTAATAAATATTGCAGCTCGTCTTGAATCACAACCTGTGACTATATTGTTTCTCCTCCCGAATGATGTCACCAGTTATGATGTGATATCTTCAAAAATTGAAGAAATCCATTGTGAATTCAACGCACAAATGTACAGATGTACCGACTACATAGCTGCTAGGTGTCCATTTGTTTGATCTGGCGTATTTGTGAAAAGCATTTGCACATGTGAACCTTGTGCCGCTTGGGCCCATTTACCGAGTTCAGGAGCAGCAGCAGCAGCATATGCAATTGTATTTTGCATGGCCTTTTTTTTTCTTCTTCTTCTACGCCACATGCAATACCTTCTCACTATATGTACGTGCATGACCACAGTCTCATCAGCTAGCTATTCAAAATGCACATATACGTTCTGTTGCACATTGTCTTGCTCAATGTATTGGAAAACTGAAAACCCTTGGGAAACCTGTAATATTCGCAGATCGACGGAGAAACTCTGGAAACTGTTATCGCTTTTGCCACCAAGCCAGAGGGACTAGACGTGAACCAAGATGCGCACGAGCACACGAGAGAATCTACAGCTCGCGGTCTGCTCCGTACTCCACGAGAGTACGACGTACGAGCACATCTGCACATGCTGGGGGCCGGGGGGGGGTGCAATGCAGCAGTACGGCTGGTACGAGTCTAGGCTGCACTTGCGGTACCACTCGATCGGTTTCCCTCCCGTGGGGAAACCACGTGCACAGTGAGCTCCAGATCCAGCGCCGACGGCGGCCTTTCCTCCGCGCGCGGGGCACCGGCGGCGGGGCCGGCGATCGACGTGCGCTCGATCGACAGCAAGGACAGGCGCCATTACCCACGGCGTGTACGGACGCCACTGCGCTCTGGGCCTCTGGCCCTGGGTATGGCGGCCTCTCCGATCTGACGCCTGGGCACGACGCACGACGTGACGCGGCAGGATCCCCATCCGCCACAGGGCCCTCACGCAGTCACGCGATCGTCGCGGCTGTCTGCCTCCTCCGCCTGATCCCCGATCCCGTCGGTGAACCAGCCCCAGCCCCACCGCGCGCTGGCATGCCGCGCCCGCGCCATCTCGGGGCCACGCGCGCGCGTCGCGGCTCTGTTGTTCGGAAGCTTCGCCGCCGTACGTCGCCGGGTGCCTATCCCCCAGCTGCGCAGCGGCCCGGGTGACGCTTCCTGCCACCTTCGCCTGGCTCCGTCCCACTCCCACCCGTCGATGATCCAGGCTCCGACGCCCACCACCCCTCCGTACGCTAGCTGTCCGGCCGGCCCCGCCGCAGCTACCGCGCGCGGCCCAGGCCACGTCGTGCGGGCGCGCTAGCCATTATAAAAGGGCTTCGCTCGAGGCGGAGTGGACAAGGACGCGTCGATCCCAGTCTCTCACATCACGAGCTATCTCGAGCTCCAATTACTCCGCCAGCTACGCCGCCACGCCAGCCCTTGCCTCTCCTCCCTCCCTGCTGTTGCCTCGCCACAGCTCGTTGCCTTGCACCTGCACCTGGGGGACCTCCGACGTCGGGCACGATGGAAGCGTACTACGCCGCGATGCTGCCGTCGCCGACGCCCACGATAGCCGTGGACAAGCTCAGCTACGAGATCTTCTCGCTGCTCGAGACCAAGTTCCTCTTCGGCGCCGCCGGCGCTGGTGCGCCGGCCCGCCTGCTCGACGGCGGCCGCGTGCGGGTGCTGGCCATCGACGGCTGCGGCGCGGGCGCCGACGACGCGCTCCTGGCCGCCGCCGCGCTCGCCAGGCTCGAGGCCCGGCTGCGGGACCAGACCGGCGATCCCGACGCCCGCGTCGCCGACTTCTTCGACCTCGCGGCGGGCGCCGGCGCGGGGGCCGTGCTGGCCGCGATGCTGCTGCTCAGGGGCGCCGACGGCCGGCCAAGGTACACGGCCGCGGAGGCGCTCGCGTTCGTGGCCGCCAGCAGCGCCGGGGGCAGTAAGGGAGGCTGGGGCGGGCGGCGCGGGCGGTGGGCGAAGCTGTTTCGTGGCGGCGGTGACCGCGCGTTCCGGCGCGTGTTCGGCGACGCCACGCTCAGGGACACCGTGGCGCCGCTCCTCGTGCCGTGCTACGACCTCGCCACGGCCGCGCCCTTCGTGTTCTCGCGCGCCGACGCCGTCGAGACCGACGCCTTCGACTTCCGCCTCCGCGACGTCTGCGCCGCCACCTGCGGCGTCGTGCGCGTGAGGTCGGTCGACGGGGTCACGGCCATCGCCGCGGCCTCGGGGGGCGTGGCGGCCATGGGCAACCCGGCGGCCGCGGCCGTCACGCACGTGCTCCACAACAAGCAGGAGTTCCCGCTCGCCAACGGCGTCGACGACGTCCTCGTCCTCTCCATCGGCGCCGGCGCCTCGGCCGCCGCCGTCTCCGGTCACGGGGCGGCCACGCCGATGCCCACGCGGCGGTCTCCGTCACCGCGCGAGCTGGCGCGCGTCACCGCCGAGGGCGTCGCGGACATGGTGGACGAATCGTTGGCCATGGCGTTCGGCCACGCCTGCGGAACCAACTACGTGCGCCTCCAGGCCGGCAAGGCGGCGGCCCTCGCCCTCGCGGACGCGGAGGCGGCGGCGGCTGCCGCGGGAGCGATGCTGGCGCAGCGGAACGTGGAGTCCGTCCTGTTCCGGGGCCGGAGGCTGTCGGAGCGTACCAACGCGGAGAAGGTGGACGCGCTGGTCGCCGAGCTGGTGAAGGAGCAGGAGCGGCGGCGGCGCAGCCCACTCCCCAACGTGGCCATCAAGCAGGTGGCAACGCCGCGGCTGTCGTCGGCAACCACGGCGTCTTCGGGCACCGCGACGGCGAGGACCGCCTCCACGATGCCGTCGCCGGCGTCGTGGGATTCCCGCCGGTAGTTGAGTTTAGTTTAGGCCGTGAAGCCGCCATGAGGATCTTTTGTGTACGTGTGCATGTCACTAACAAAAGTGATAGACTAGTGACGTGTCTTCTTTTGGACAATGGGCCACCGACGTGTGGGCTGCAAGTTTGGAATTGGACTCATTACACGAATCTGGCAATGTGCCTTGCTTGCTCTACCGGTGTCCAACCATAACCAAGCGTCGTCCTTCTCTAGGAACTAATACTCTAGTTCTTCGAACTTTATATGTTAAATTTTTCATCGATGGGGGCTTTACCTCTTGAACGTTTTGGTTCATTCCTTGAGGTTTATTATTAAACCTCAAGCGTCATCCTTCTCTAGGAACTAGTATATGTTAATTTTTCATCGATGGAGGCTTTACCTCTTGAAAAAGTGGTTAAATTGCCTCTTGAACATTTTAAAGGACTTGTTGTCACGGTTAAAAGTAGTTTTGTGATTTTGAGCAGCGTCACCGTTTTTAGTTCAAAAACAAATGTGGCAAACACCATTTAGTGTTCCTAGACATAGACTGCGCCATGAAAAAAACAAATGAAATATTTAGAGCACATGAAAACATCGCTATGAGAGCTTCAGGAAATCGATGTTTATTCTCATTTTGAAAACTATCCGTAGCAAACACACAAGATGCAACAAGCAACAATGTATTTAACATGAATGTGTGTTGAATTTATGTTGGTGGCAACTTGGCATCTCATCATTTTGTTGTAGAAAGATTTCAAATGTCCTTGCACATTAATTACAATATTTTGATAAATTTCTAGCTAATTCCCACTTTCCTATAGAGGTAAAATATCTAGAACCTTTTTAGAATTTTTTATGAGTTAAAAAAATAATTCATTTGGGTTTTCATGCCCAAAACTATCTTTAGCATTAATCTAAGATTTTTTAAGTCTAAATCTAATTTTTGTGATTAAAATTCTGTTGGTTATCAGTCGATTTTTTTTAACTAAAAAGATCATGGTGTACCTCAAAATCACTTTTAGTTGGGAGAGGGGCCAATTTTTAAAGTGGAAAATTGATGGGGGCACATTAGTCTTGTATTAGAGCCAAAGGGGGTTCAAAGGTAAAACAAATTTTCCATGAGAAAAAACTTAGGGTCCTAAAACTTGCCTTGTGCTATAAGTCACATACATGACCTGGATTAGACCATGGAGACAGAGACGAAGGAAGTGGACGAGGTACTTGGAGCATAGGGCGCAACCCATATATGCATTTGGGCAAGGTGCATGGGGCAGGGGAAGGCGTAAGGATCGTGTGGTGACGTTGAGTCGGAGTGCGATGAGGTAGTGTCTAGGTGCGGGAACCGGCACACGAGTGAGCGACACAGATGACATAGGAAAAAAAACTGACTAGGGGCACACAAGTACCAACCAGATTCTCATAAACCACATCCTTTTTGAAATTCAACGCAAAAACTGATTATCGGCTTGAAGGAAGATTGCGAGACTTTGTCCACACAATCCAAAGCAAGAACAAGGACGTGTTTGGCTATGTGGTAGATTTTTTCACCCAGATTTTAAAATATCTGAGAACCAAACAGGACCTAAGTATGATTATCGAGTTAACCTTATATTTGAAATGGTGTTAGCCGTGAGGGCCTTATAATTCACTTATGTGAGGCCGCAAGGGTTTCGATCGTGAAAAAAAAAAACTAAAGCCCTATTTAGGTTGTGTTGGGGTTCCAAAAGTGGCTTCTAGAAGTCAGCTTTTGATCCAAACGGTTCAGCTTCTAGCCTAGCTTTTGCAATCTTCAACAATACGAAGCTTCCCAGCTTCTACATCACAAAAGACAAAAACGTCCATAGCCTTTTCCCTTCCATCATAAGACACTAGTAGTAGTTTGAGGGCAACATAGAGATTTTACATTTTTAATGCAGCTTTTGGAAAGGTAGGATCCAAACAGACCACAGTATTAGCTTTTGGAAGCTGGATTCTAAAATTTATCAGCATCCAAAGTTCCAAACCTGACGTGCCGGCCCGGTTATCGTGTCGCTGACGCAACTCCGAAACGAACGAGCCCGGCTTGCAGCACAAGTTGATTACGAATTCGGATAAAAACTCCAAAATCTCTTCGCAACCTCCTTAATCTTCCTCATAAGTTGTCGTTCCCCTCTATCCTCTCCTCGAAATTCCGTAGCTCTCATCGGCGGCGATCTCACCCGCGCCGTCTAGGTACAGTAGAAACCCAAACCCTCGCCTCCAGCGCGCGATGTCGGCCGCCGCCGTCGCCCCGACCCCTTCCGCCACGGCCCTCCCGGTGGCGGTCCCGCCATCCTACCCGGCCGCCTTCTCCGCCGCCGCGCCCGCCGAGGGCCACGAGGACGACCTCTACTGTCGCTACAAGTCGCTCCAGCGCCACCTCGAGTTCATCGAGATCCAGGAGGACTGCGTCAAGGACGAGCTCAGGAACCTCAGGCGCGAGGAGCTGCGCGCCAAGGAGGAGGTGATGCGGTGCCGCGCGACGCCGCTCGAGATCGGCCAGTTCATGGAGATGGTCGACTCCGACCACGGCATCGTGGGGCCCACCACCGGCGGCAGCTACTACGTGCGGGTCCTCAGCACCGTCGCCCGCGAGCTGCTCAAGCCCTCGGCGTCCGTAGCGCTGCAGCGTCACTCCCACGCGCTCGTCGACGTGCTGCCGCCCGAGGCCGACTCCAGCATCTCGCTGCTCGGCTCTGCGGAGAAGCCCAACGTCACCTACAATGTGAGTTCCTGCTGGAATTTCTATTCTCCCACCCGCAAGTGCCCTGGTTGGTTTGATCTGGATCTGCTCTGCTATCCATCGTAGGCAGCTTTATTGTTTCTTTCGAATTCTAGATGTGTCATGAGTTAATTCAGCTGCTTGGATTTGTCGCTTCAACGTGTTAGTTGCAGTACGACTCACACTAGATTCATTGTCAATTAACGAGATGATGTTTCACCTCACGTCCAGTACCCAATTGGATATGCTTATGGGTTTCCAATATCTCAACATAAGTACTCACAGAAAGCATAGTTGTTCCTTGTGTAAACCTGTGAGGTGTTAGACTAGGTGGTGTTTGGATGCCTTTTGAACTTTGCTAGTCCTGATTGTGTCAATGTGTAACGAAACACAGATTTATAGCCTCAGGCAAACTCAAATTGGCCTAATGTTAATTTACAAAGTAGGGTGATATGAACCAACACCCGCTTAGCTTTTGAATATATGGATGTAGTATACCACCTAGCTGCATAATGAATAGTGTGTATAATAATATGCTGGGGTATGTTTTGGAACTCTGTTGTAGATAGCTAGCTAGAACTATCATTTAAGTTTTAACAGTGAGTTCTTGTACTAAAACAATTCTTTTCTACTTCATAAAGTGCTGCTTTTCCTTTGAGATGCGCAATCAGTAAAGGACAAGGTCTTTAAAATAACCATAACAGTCTAAAGCTGATCACATAATATTAGAACTTTGATAATAATCAGATCAGTGCATATTATATGAACTTTGTTATATTTAAGTCTAACGTATTCTGTTAGGTGGTTAAGCTTTTTCCTGTGTCTTGTATGCTCATATATCAAGACATGAGCTATTTAAATGTATACTTTGTCTGATCTGAACTGTGTAGAAAATGTTTGATAAATTGTATTTGAAATTAGTCATGAGAGCTATTCAAGTTAGTTTGAAGTTTATTTCCCTGGGACATTCTGAATGTTATTATAAAAACATGACATAGTCGTTGCTTATTCTAGCAGCTTTTCTGAATATGATATATATAATGTGTTGCTACTTTATTATTATGTTCAGGACATTGGAGGATGTGACATCCAGAAGCAAGAAATTCGGGAAGCTGTTGAGTTACCATTGACACATCATGAGTTGTACAGGCAGATTGGTATTGATCCTCCAAGAGGTGTGCTTCTGTATGGTCCTCCTGGTACTGGCAAGACCATGCTTGCCAAAGCTGTGGCACATCACACAACTGCTTCTTTTATCAGAGTAGTTGGTTCAGAGTTTGTGCAGAAGTACTTGGGTGAGGTAAGTGGGGGTGTACACAATGAATTGGTACCCTTACAATTTGTTGTGTCATTTGTAGTTTTGAAATATTCACACTTGCATATACATTTATTTGTTCCAATGCTGAGTGCTTTGTGGTAGAATCCATATTTATGTTTGAGGTCTGCTTAAAGATATTTAAAGAAAATGTTCAAAAAGGTATATGAAAAAAGGGCGTATAAATAAAGCAGATGGATGTTATAACTCTGTCTCGTATACAGAAGTAAAATCAGTGTCGAAGAGTTAGTTAGGTTGTTTGGTGTATGCTTGAATGTAAAATCTCTCTATTTGGATTATAGGAACCCAGTTTCTGGTAGCTTCATAAGTGCTAAAACTGGTTATGTGGCTGTACTTCTTGCATTATCTGTACGTTTGGTGGTTATATAGATTCTTATGATTCCCTAGAATGCAGTATTTGTACTTTTGGGCTGTTCCAGATTTATTGGCTCTGCTCCTGGTGCATCATGTCCTTTGAATTATTTTGTTTTTTAGGGCCCTCGGATGGTTCGAGATGTATTTCGATTGGCTAAGGAGAATGCCCCTGCTATCATATTCATCGATGAGGTTGATGCTATAGCCACTGCACGTTTTGATGCTCAGACTGGCGCTGACCGAGAAGTTCAGCGTATTCTTATGGAGCTACTTAATCAGGTAAATATGGCTTTTGGATCATTATCATTTTCTTAGGAATTTTGGTATTTGCAACTTTATCTTGGAAAACCTTGTAATTCAATGAGAGACCTTTCTTTAGGCCAAGAAATCTAAGAAAAGCTCTCTTTGGAATTGAATTTGTAAAACTCGGTTATTTTCACCACAACATGCAAAGTTATTTTATGTTCTGATGAGAGAAGGTAAAACTATATAGTATTAGAAAATGATTAAAGCGGTCTTTAAAAGCTAAGATGGTAGGTTGGTAATCTGCAAGATTTTAGATGCTGGAGTGATTTTTGTAATAATCTGCTTATGTTTGTTACAGATGGATGGATTCGATCAAACAGTGAATGTGAAGGTTATAATGGCAACTAACAGGGCAGATACTCTAGATCCTGCTCTGTTGCGTCCAGGTAGACTTGACAGGAAAATTGAGTTTCCTCTTCCTGACAGGCGGCAGAAGAGGCTTGTCTTCCAAGTAAGTTCTCTAATCGATGCTTTTGTGAACTAACTGTTAGGCATTTTTTTGGTTCTTGTGAAGTAACACAGCTTGCATATTAATTTCAGAGTAGTATATTATAGTATATTGGTAGCCAGGTATTTCAGTTTTGTTTGTTCACATGTTACATTATGAAACTTCAATGGATTGCTTCAGCATTGCAGTTGAGATCCCTGTGCAAATATGCAGTTGAGATCCCTGTGCAAATGGTTATTAAACGACACATAATTTGTTATTATAAAAACCTTCAAACATGTCATACCGCATACTGATTGCCAACTTGTTCTGCACAGAATGCACATGCTCAATTGTGATATGGTCTTTCAAGGATTTGCAATCAATCCAGATTAAAATGTTTTACTTTTTTGTAATTTGATTTATCATATTTAGCTATCACCTAGGGTGTTCCGAATGGAATTTCTTCATTGCTATATTTTTTCCCTAGGGATTTTTTTCCTGGACTGGTTGTTGACTTCTCTTTCAATTCAGGTCTGCACTGCCAAAATGAATTTGGGTGATGAGGTTGACTTGGAAGATTATGTTTGCAGACCAGATAAGATCAGTGCTGCTGATGTGAGTCTACTTTCATGTCGAATTTTCAATACAAATTATTAAATACATTTGCATTTACACTACTGGAACGCTGTGGCATTGTCATTAGTCGGATGTTACCTCAAAATACCTCTTACCTGTTATCTTCTGTGTATGCTAATACACTTTAGGCCTAGTTTGGGTACTCTTGGATTGAGAGGTATTGGAGTAGATTGGGAGGGATTGAGGGGGTTTTTCAATCTAAGAGTACCCAAACTAGCCCTCAGGGTATGATCTCTGTGCACTGGACACTCAGGAGATCTTTAATGGGATTGGATAAAGTACATCTTTAATGGGATTGGATAAAGTACACACTACATAGAATACTCACGCTTCTTGCTACCTTGATAGTGAAGCATGCAGTGCAATGGTTAAGTCATGGTGGTAGCTAGTAATTGTTTTGAGATTGCCGTACTATTCACTAAGCAAGTCAGCGAACATGGCTTATTGAGCAAATGTGAATTGTAATAACAGATATTATCCTCACATCATCGCACTAGATTTCAAACCGGAAGATTTAGCTTTAAAATGACCTATGTATGTTGCCGTCTTGGTATTTTATTCTGCTCATTAGTCAACTTCAAATTGGCACCACGTTTTCAATTTTATTATGTTAAAACCGCAAGTTAGTAGTAGTAATACTAAATGTCTAAATTGTAAAATGAGGAATTTTAGAGAACAACACTTGTATGCTCAAAATTATGCTTAAAGTAGATATATTATGCACCAAATTAATTTTCTTAGTAGATAGATCCCTGTACTAATAGTAATTATTCGGTCCTGTTCTCAAAGTATCTACCAAATTGTTTCCTTCATATTTTGGTCTAGCCCCACAAAAAAATCACGATGGTTGATATGCTTTACCTTATCAGTTTTTGAGACTGGGTATTGTATGCTAGTAGAGCATACTTTTCTCTTAACAACTTATAGATCTGATAATGACATTTTATAATTTCTTCTTTTCTTCCATTTTTCTAATACTCGTGGAGCTATTCTTTTTCAGATTGCGGCAATATGCCAAGAAGCTGGCATGCAAGCTGTGCGGAAAAATCGTTACGTGGTCCTCCCCAAGGACTTCGAGAAGGGCTACCGGACCAACGTGAAGAAGCCTGAGACAGACTTCGACTTCTACAAGTGAAGACAGAGGGTTAAAAAAATGCATGTGCCTGTTGACGATCTGAGCTGCATGCGTGCGACAATGTCTACAGTTCAAACGGCATGATGCCATGCTGCCTGCTAGTGTGGCAAACCCACCTAACCGTAGGTTTTACATCGATAGGTCACATCTGTTCAATTTTTACGAATGAATTTCTGATTATTGAGTCTGTGACACTTGTCCTCCCTCTTTAAAGTTGAAGGTGGCACGTTTATTGCACGCATTATTCTGTCTACTATAATAACTGACACAAACCTTTGGCGTATACGTGCGCGCAGTTCAGTGCTAGCTAGAGCGAATGATAGGTTGGGTGTGTTCTGATTATCTATACCTTTTTAAAGATTTGCTGATAATTGAATCTGTGACACCTGTCCTCCCTCTCTAAAGTTGAGGCGCGCGCACATTATTCATTCCAGTAACTGACACAAGTCTTTGGCGTATAGTACGTGCGTCTTCAGTGCTAGCTGATTCGAAGCAAATCATGCTTCGGATGTGCTTGTCTGACCTGAAAGTCTTCTGGCAATGGAGATTACTCAAATGATCAAACATGGGGATCACATTACACAAACTGATTCTGCCATTCTGCCTTGTTCAAATGTTCGGTGGTTCTGCGGCAACGCGTTCAAGAAATCAAGACCAACTTATATCAACGGTTCCAAAATTGGGATCTGCTTTTTTTTTTTGGGTGCGTGAAAATAGGTTTACAAATGGAGTAGATAAGGTTGAATCCAAGGACCCCCTATCCCTTCACTATTTTAGCTACTCTTCACTCACTCTTCACTCTGTCTACAAGGGCTCCTCCATCCAATCACTATTCTAATATCTTTTACTTCGTCTACATTATTATAATAATACAACATTTAATTTTAGAGTTAAATATGGGGTATCCCTGGATTCAACCTAATAGGGAGCATAATACTTGGCACATGTCGGGAGGGCACCGCAATGAACTAGTCGTTCACGAAGCCGAAGGGACCAAATGAGCTAAAAGAATCGATGGACGGATCACTAGTTTGACCAACACGCACGGGGCCGAGCACGCCAGCTGGCAGCTGCATCGAGTGGGAAATCATGGCCACCCACCGAAATCATTGGAGCACAGGGCACAGCCGGGCGACAAGGATGCTCCTACATATATATCCCGTGTACTGTGTCTGTGTGATCACTGGATCGGAGTTGGGGAACATGTGGGTTGGGGGTCCCGTCCGCTGCGATGAGTATTTTGCGCCGGTGACTGGGTGGTCGCCGCCGCTTAGCTGACTGAGAGGCGCACTAGCTGGTTGTGGTTGGCGCCGGCAGCCGCGGGCAGCACACGCGTTGGCCGACAGATTCGCGCGGCGCAGATCACGGGCACCCGGCCACCCGGCACCGCACCCAGCGTCGTCCGGTACCCACCAGTGTGCCCGTGCGCGCGGCGCTTGTTGTTGTTGGTCAAACGGAACCCATTGTCGTTGCCAAGGGATGCCTCCAGCTCCTTGCTAGCTCGTAGAATCTGCGAATGGTATGAGTTGTATCGAACTAACCGCCTCCTTCGCCGACGATGCTGGCCGTTTAATTGACGGGTCAAGTGTGATCCATTGAATTGTCCAGATCGATCGTCTACCGTCATGACTCATGAGGTCCAAGTGATTAGTGATATATATAACGAAGCGGAGGCTAGTTTCAGCGACGAATTACGTAAGTAATGTGTGTTGTTTCTTACAGAGTTACAGTGTATGCCTTTTTTTTTTTCTTACCACGTCCATTCCTGCCGCACGTGCGGTCGTGCCTAATGGCATCCGATCCGTTGAAGGCTCTCCCACGCCACCCTCCTCCACAGCTCCACCGCTAACAGCATTTGTCACGTTTGACACTTCGATCCATGAGCTCGGTCACTTTAACATTGTGGAACGTACTTATCAATTAGGTCAAGAGAGCTTAAAATCTCCATGTACTAGTTTCTAACCCGTAATATGACATCGCCATTGATATGCCACGTCAGGTGATGAGGAGGGCTGGACGTATATCACTCGTGAAAATTTAGCACACTGGTGAATTAAAAAAAAATGCGCCATATATCTGATCGAGTTAAAAAACTTGTGCTCGTTGAGTTCTCGTAAACGAAATTCCATCTTCAAACTCTGCATCCCGCACGTCTGTGCCTTGGTTCTTGCAAAGAAGGAACAGAATGAACACGCACCACCCCTACACTTGCATGTACAAAGAGATCGGTCCTCATCACGTCACGGCCTAGCTAATAAACCAACTACCGGCGAGAATCCCAAGACACCGGCGACGGCATCGTGGACGCTGTCCTCGCCGTCGCTGTGCCCGATGACGACGCAGTGGTCGCCGAGGACAGCCGCGGCGTGCCGACCTGTTTGATGGCCACGTTTGGGAGCGGGCTGCGGCGGCGCCGCTCCTGCTCCTTCACCAGCTCGGCGGCCAGCGCGTCCACCTTCTCGGCGTTGGTCCGCTCCGACAGCCTCCGCCCGCGGAACAGCACCGACTCCACGCACCGCTGCGCCAGCATCTCCCCGGCGACCGCGGCCGCGCTGTCGGCGCGCAGCGGGGCCGGCGCCTTGCCGGCCTGGATGCGCACGTAGTTGGTTCCGCACGCGTGGCCGAACGCCATGGCCACGGACTCGTCGATCATGTCCGCGACGCCCTCGGCGGTGACGCGCGCCAGCTCCCGCGGCGACGGGGAGCGCGCGGGCGGCGTCGGCGTGCCAGAGACGGTGGCGGCGGAGGCGCCGGCGCCGATGGAGAGGACGAGGAGGTCGTCGACGCCGGCGGCGAGCGGGAACTCCTGCTTGTTGTGGAGCACGTGCGTGACGGCCGCGGCCGCAGGGTTGCCCATGGCCGCCACGCCCCCCGAGGCCGCGGTGATGGCCGTGAGCCCGTCCACGGACGCGACGGACGCGACCGCGCCGCCCGCGGCGCAGGTGGCGGCGCAGACGTCGCGCAGGCGGAAGTCGAAGCTGTCGCTCTCGACGGCGTCGGCGCGCGAGAACACGAAGGGCGCGGCCGTGGCGAGGTCGTAGCACGGCACCAGCAGCGGCGCCACGGTGTCCCTGAGCGTGGCGTCGCCGAACACGCGCCTCAACGCGCGGTCACCGCCGCGGCGGAACAGCTTCGCCCACCGCCCGCGCCGCCCGCCCCAGCCTCCCTTATCACCCCCGACGCTCCCGGCCACGAACGCCAGCGCCTCCTGCGCCGTGTACCTCGGCCGGCCGTCGTCGCCCCTCAGGAACAGCATCGCGGCCAGCACGGCCCCCGCGCCGGCGCCCGCGGCCACGTCGAAGAAGTCGGCCACGCGGGCGTCCGGGTCGCCGGTCTGGTCCCGCAGCACGGCCTCGAGCCTGGCGAGCGCGGCGGCGGCCAGGAGCGCGTCGTCGGCGCCCGCGCCGCCGCAGCCGTCGATGGCCAGCACCCGCACGCGCCCCCCGTCGAGGAACGCCCGCGCCGGCGTCCCGGGACCCGACAGGCACCCCGCCGCGACGCCGAGGAACCTGCTCTCGAGCAGGGAGAAGAGGTGGTAGCTGAGCTTGTCCACGCCCATGGTGCTGTTCCTCTGTGGCGACGCCGCCACTACCGCGTAGGCTTCCATCGATGTCAGGCAGCTGGAGTCGGACTTGGCAGCAAGACTGCAAGAGCAAGCCGCACGTGGATCGCGGAGAACTGAGAGCTGGTGTAGCCACTAGCGAGACAGAGGATTTGATTGGAGGTGGAGAGTGCGAGTGCGATGGCGGACGCGTCGTGGCTGCTCCTTTTATAGATGGAGGATACTGGCGCAGGGTAGCGCCGGGCGGGGCTCTCCCGTGCCGTGATTGATTGAAGCTGAAGGGTAGCTGCGCCGGCCGGACAGCTAGCGTACGGACGTGGCATGGCCGTGGGAGCTGGGATCGACGGCGCGATCGGGGCCACGCGAAGGTGGCAGGAAGCAGCGTCGTCCTCTGCGCCGGCGCGGCGGGGAAGGTTCCTTCCTGCTGCTGCCCGAGGCGGGGACGGAGGCGCGCACGCGTGGGTGGGTCGTGTGAGGCGCTGTCCTGTCAGTGGGACAGTGAAGTTTGGTTCAAAGACGCTGTGAGATCCTAATTTTTGAGAGTGGGGCTGTCCCATTCTGTGTTTGGTTTGTAGAGACGGAATCATTCTCATTTTTTGTTTGGTTAAAGAGATAGATGTATATGGGATGGGTGGGGTTCTCAGTCCGTTAGCATTGTGAGTAGGGGCCCACCTGGCAGATCTCATCCTCATCTTCTTCCTCCGACAACATCGCTTCACTCTCCGCCGGCGCCTCCTCCAACCTCCGCCTGCTCTCCGCTCCGTCGGTGCCGGCGACGCCGCTCTCCGTTCCCCGCTCCACCGGCGCCGCCGCTCCCCGTTCCCCGCTCCGCCCGTGCCACTCCTCCCCGCTCCACCGGTGCCTCGCCTCCCTGCTCCGCCGGCGTCCGTCTCCGGTTCGTCTGGCTGCCGCTGCCGCCGCCACTCCCCGCTCCGTCGGCGCCTCGCCCCTCCACCGGCGTCGCCGCTCGCCGCTCCGCCGGCGCCTCTGTCCGCGCTGCTCCTCCCCACTCTGCCTGCGCCTTCGCCCCTCGGCCCTCTACCTCGCCGGCGCCGCCCTCCGCCACTGTACCTCGCCTGCGTCGGGCCCTCCGGACTTCCACGTGATGCGGCTCGTGCCCCTGTGCATCTCCACACCGCGAGCCAACGAAGACGGCGTCCATCGGGGACGTCCCCGTCCGCTCATTTCGAGAGGATGGGATTGCCCCGATTCTTCCCCTCAGGGATGGTTCCATCCCCTTTGACTCTCCAACCAAACGTTAGCAAAAACGGTACCATCCCATCCCATCCTGCTTCGTTTCCTGAACCAAACACATGCTTGGTGTCAGCGTGTGGGGCCGGGTCACCGACGCCGACGGATCATCGGGGATTTCATTCAAGGGTGGTGGTGTCCCGGGATGGCGAGACAGCGGCGGACCTGCGGCGGGCGATATCGCGTGCGCTGGCATGCATGGCACTCGAGCGGAGGAGGCGTCTCGTCGGTTCAGCCTGCGGGCGCCTGCAGCCTGCAGAGCACGGAGGAGGCCAGGGGTGCGTCGGCGCTGGATCTGGAGCTTCCACACCACACCACTGTGCACGTGGTTTCCACACGTGACGAAACAGCACTGTACAAGTGGCTCGATCGTCCAAGCTCAATGACAGCTATAGCTGTGCCTGTGCGGGTAGAATAGTAGTAGTGTTCCACCCGCAGAGGAAGAAGAGTTGCCGTAATAATGGTACACTCGTGTGCTCTTGCACTCGCGCGCCGTAGAGGAGTGTGGTCGATGAGTCAATCGCTGGTCGTTGCTTCATGAGACCCTGACACGGGTGTATGCGATCTGGCCGGTAATATATACTGCAGCTTAGCCTAGCATAGTGAAGTAGTGCACGCTCCGGCGCTGGCCAGCTTCAAAGTTCACGCTGCGTGCACTCCAATGTATAAATGGATTGTGTACCCACTATTTCAACTACATTTTTTTTTATGTATATTGTCATTACAGTGTATAAACAATCTTTTTACCCATTCCACTGCACGTAGTCTTCGGTGCAAGAAAAATACACAGGTTGCGCGTGCTTTGTATATGTATTTCGCGTCGCCGTACGTCTTCGTGCAACGTACAGACAAATTAATAAACAAACGCGGCACGCACTGATCGACACCTGTTTCCCCAGTTCTATAATTTGTTGACTGTGAGTTGTCATGTTACATTACCCTCGTCGTTTTTAAAAACTTGTTTTTTTAATAGTTTTTTGGTCCACGAAAAATTACCATGTTCCTGTCTGTACTGTCTGGCCTTGCTACAATGCTATCCATTCCACCCGGTGCCTGGTGGACTGGTGGACACGCTTCTATCGATCGTGAAGTTTGACGGGATTGCTTCTTCACTGGGCCTTGGAACATCTCTTCGGGAGGGAGGAAAGACTCGGCGCTCGGTCGCTACCAATACCATGGACACAACTGGCTGACGGGGCCAGGGCACCCAGGAATTAACGAGTAAAATGCAACCAACTGTCGTTGGGCAAGCCACGTATACGCCTTGCGGCCGCCAGCCGCCAGCCGGCACCATTCCCATCTGAAATGAAGCGCGCACGCACGCTGCTAAAAAATCCGCTGCAGCCACGCTATCCAAATAACATTAGGAGCGGCAACGATTTATAATCGTTTCTATTGTATCCAGAATGGATCTCACCTGGTGCACCGCTCCTGCTGCAACACTAGCAGGAGCGGTTTATACCTTACCAACCGTTCCTCCAACCTGCAGTGGTTATTCAGCAGGAGCGGACCACCTTACCACCCGCTCCTGTTGAAACAAATTAGTAGGAACGGTGCACATCACCGACCGCTCCTGCTATTGTATTTACAGGAACGGCTCACCTTACTAAAGGAGCAGACCACATGAGCACCGCTCCTACAAATTGTTATGGTCCCACAACATGTCAGCTGGGTGTTGTTCCCTATGCCCCTCTCGAAGAAAACACACACGCCACATCATCAATCCGGTCCTCTCAATTCTAGCACTCCCATTGGTCGTAGCATGGTCAGATAAATTCCCAGGAAATGGCAGCTCAAGCAGTGCTTCGTGAGCTGCTGCATCTCCATGAAATCCACAAGTACTCTGGTTCATCCTCGCCTTGCACTTCTCCTTGTTGCTGCTGCTGCTACTCTACTCCGACACCACTTCTTCTTCTTCTGCGCTCTCCCGCACGTCTCCATAGCGGCGCTCGCAGCAAAGCACGGGCCTGACCAAGGCGCAGCGACGGGAGATGGCCCTGCGCGAAGCTGCGGCCGGGCGACGGCCAGCGCGGGGCTGCGGCGCAGCCGAGCGGCGCATGACCCCCGCAGGCGGCGGCCCTGCACACAGCGGTAGGCAGCAGCAGCTTCCTCCAGCTCCTCCGGATCCTCCTCTAGCTCATTCAGCGGCAGAGGGCGCAGCGGCGAGGCGTGCGGCCCGGCGGCGGTGCGCAGTGACGGCGGCGGGCCGGCGCGGCGGTTGCGGGCTGGCACGGCGATGGCGCACAGCACAACGACGACGGCGGGCCGGCGCGGTGTCTGCGGGCTAGTGCGGCGACGGCGCACATCACAGCGACAACGGCCGGCACAGCGTGCGGTGGGAGCGACGGCTGCCTGGCGCAGCGGCGGCGGTTGCTTTTTTTTACTTTTTAATCCACATTAAGAGCGGTGCACGGGTTGAACCGCTTCTGCTAAAAATTTTAACAGGAGCGGTGCATGTTTCTAACCGTTTCTGCAATGTGCTCAGCAGAAGACCACTGCTAGAACGGTTCTTGAGCCGTTCGTACCGTGGGTTTTACTGTAGAAACCCACGAATAGAAATATTTTTCAAAAACGCTCCTATAAAAAATTGTAGCACCGAATCCTGTTGCAAGTCATTGTTGTAATGCCACTAGGAGCCAGGAGGCCAACATGACATGCCCGAAGCTGTCGTTAAACTGAACGGCAGGTGGATCGTACCTACAGATACGGAGCACTCGTACTATCTATGATCCCGATGCAACGCATCAGCTTATGCTGGATGGTGTGGTGCATGCATGTATTCCGTCCCGTCCCAGACTCCACTGTGTAGCAGCGACTTATATTTGACCAACACGTGCGCACGGGTGGGCGACGGACGCCAACTTTTTTTTTTTTTACGAAAGGCAGGGAATATATTACTTATGGTCAGATAACGTTTACATCAAAGAAATCAGGAGGAGAACCAAGCCATACATGACGACCAGGTTCTAGAGTACAGGTAAGCTTTGCTAAATTATGAGCATCTCTATTGAATTCCCTACCTTTATGTGCATAACGTACATCGCATGTATGTCCCGAAGAATCATTATGTAAGAACACCGAGGCATCTCCTTATATTTTTAATGACATTTAAGCATTCTGATGCCACAATCATCTTTTTTATGCAACAATCCTCAGCAAGAGCTAAGGCCTCTGCACATGCCATTGCTTCCAAGGTTTTAGGTTCAGATACGTTTGGAATAACCAAAGCACTTGCAGCCATAAAAACTCCTTGATCATCTCTACACACAACTCCAACAGCTCCATTGTTAGCCGCTTGTCATTTGGTTTGGGCCACCATTGGGCCGGAATCGGCGGGTGTGCAACCCGCCGGCGCCAAGCAGCAGCCGATCACTACCTCAAAAAAAAAAAAAAAAAAAAAAAAAAAAAAAAAAAAAGCAGCAGCCGATCGAAGCACACAACAGCCGCCGACGAGATGACCCTTGGTGCTCTGTGAATCTGCGCCGAACCACATCGGCATTGGCGTAGCAATGTTGGCGTTAACTAGATCAGCGCTGATATGTTATAACTCAGTATTTTGTCTTAGCGCGCGCCGACCTTTAGTCCATTTTTAAATAAGTTTCGTCAGAATCTACTTATGAAAAAAATTTCAAAAAATTAATTAAAAAATCACACCTCAGCCCCAAATCGTGAGTGCTTCGTGGTACCGCGGATGGGAGGGGGAGGGTGTGTTTTGCTTGTTTGGAAAACCCCTCCAATCCACCGCAAATTAAGGACTATATTAAAAAAACGGGGAACATTGGATGCTCAATAGAGACACGCAGGAAAACATCATATCATACTTTATTGGATTTCATGCATAAATATGACTCAGAGCTTATTACATTCATCGGTGAGGGAAAACAAACCTAATTAATAAAAGGGAAATAGTAGACTACTCCATCATAAGAACATGACGCCTGCATTTTCACTAGTAATTGCAAGATATTCCCCGCATACTTTGTGTCCCTCCAATATCTGATGTACTCGTTCATGGCATCGCTCAGGTGGACTGTGTTGGTGATGAAATGCGTGTGGTCATTACCAAACTTAAGAGCTGTTGCAGTAGGTATGAGATTGATGATACCTTTCAAAAAGGTACCAATGGTTCGTGCGAGGTCGATATAAGTTATCTGCTCGGAGTGCCAATGAGCACCTATGGCTGTTCCAACGTACCCACACGGATGTTCGAAGAGTGCCCAGTGCTAGAACATATCTCTCCTCTTCCACCGTCTGAGGCACTCGTTGATCGGTTGATGGTTGATGGACAACACATAAGTATTTCATCATAGTGCACGCCGTTGGCATCGCGCAAGATATGGTCCCTCCAATGTCTGATGTACTCATTCATGGCATCGCACTGATACATTTTAAAACATATCAATGGTTTGTGCCATTACCGAACCCCACGACATATAAATTATCTGCTCGGAGTGCCAATGAATACATAGAAATGCATTGGAGGTCAGAATAGAACATATGGTTGCATGCAAAGCATGTTATTAGTATAAAATAAACAATGACAAAAATTAAAGGGTTAAAACACTCACTCATCTGGGCTGGGCAGTGGTTCCTTTGCATATACAACCACCCTAGGCAACAACAGCAGCAACAGTATCATCCACAGAGTTCGACATTGCCTGAAGTTATTGAGAAACAAACAAAGTCAACAAGAAGAGATTATTCTCTCATCTCAACTAGTTAACCAAGTCGGTCTAAAACCGTAGCTTTATAGCGAGTGATGGCTGTTAGGTGACAAACGCCCCCAATGTGTTTAGGTTAGGTTGATAGGTCATGCTTTCATACCTCGGCATCTTTTGATTCTTGTTGCTTCAAGCCTTCAATGGGGGGAGCGCAGATGATCCATACTTACCCTCAAACTCATGAGCAGAATTGTAGGTCTTTTGAGAACAAATGCAGTAGATATATGTCAGCATAAACAAAACAAACTACTATTGTATCATACAAAAATGATTGGTGTCACATACAAAAGTGCCCTAAAATTCCAGTACTCACATGACGAACCTATTGCAAAGCAGTAAGAAAATTCAGTACTCCGCCTGAAGTTATTGAGAAACAAACAAAGTCAAAAAAAGGAGTTTATTCTCTTGTCTCAACTACTTAGCCACTAGCATCCAAAGCGTGCAACATCATCGTGTTTGCATGAACACATCAAGCGGTTAATTATTTTGTTGATATGGAATATTAACCATCACACAATAAGCAACTAGCATGTTGTTTCTAAAGCCACTATTGTCATTATTAACTCCTATTCTCTTCAACGGCTGGACATCTCCACTAAAATCACTGCCCCTATAAAGCTGCATCCACAACGTCCCACATCATCATATTTGCATGAACACATCGATTGGTTAAGTATTTTGTTGATATAGAATATTAACCATCATACAATAAACAATAGCATGTTGTTTCTAATAAAGCCACTATTGTCATTATTAACTCATATTCTCTCCAACTCCTAGGTATTTGATACACATTACTTGCAAGGCAGCTAAACAGACACACATCAAGCATATGTTCCATTGTCTGTTCAGCCTTCTCCTCCATAGGAGCCAAATAGGCACCACTCTCATGCTAGCTATACACAATCAAACCTGAATGAACAAGACACTCCATAGTCTGCGGCCAACCAAGATCATTCTCTGGGTCAACATGTGCTGTTAAGCAGCATCATATCACAAGGTTCTCCATATATTCACTAATTGTCTCTCTCTTTCTCTGATCCTGTGCTCTTGATGTAAAATACGTGAACAGAAGTAAATAAGGCTTCGACTGTGGTGCAAGCAAGCCAATCGTGCAAACAACGCGCCTCGTGCATAGGATCCTCATCCTACGGTTGCTGCAAAAATAGCAAATAGGTCCTCCACTTGCCCACCTATATTGTAAATCAAAATCACTAAAATCCGCTCAGTCTGCATTCATGTTTACCTGTGACTGTGCCAGTTCAGGGCACGTCCTGGGCTGCCGCCGCCGGCCCCCAGGTGCTGCGTTGCTGGTCACGCTGCCAGCCCCACCACCTCCAAGAAGGAGCCCTTCGCTCTCCACACAAGCTACGTAAAGAGATCCTGCCATCCTAGATTCCCTTGATTTAGCTGTTTCTTATTTTTAAGCAGCGGGCGCCCCCAAAAATTTGGTGGCCTTGTGCATATTACTAACGGGACCTAACTGAAGCGCCCCCAGTTTCATAGGAACTCAAATGTGATACAAATGCTAGTCCTAAAAGGCTAGCAACACATTTATTTAAGTAGTACAGAGTCCGACTTAGCGTTTACAAACCAGATTACAACAAAGAGGTAAAACGAGATACAGCGGAAACGTCTTTATTGCCCAAAGCCACAGGCTAGTTGGGGATAGGACCTTGACCTAACTGAAGAGAGGTTCAATCAGGGTTTTTTCGTCGTCTGAAAAATATAGATATAGCAAGGGTGAGTACACAACCGTACTCCACAAGCCCACTTTCCTCCATCGAAAGGGGTAAAGGCCTATCTCTATATGCAAGGATTATTTGGAGCTTAGGTCGTTTTGCGAAAAACAAAAGCAGATGCAAGGCTAGGTAGTCCATCATTCCTTTTTATTTAAGAAAACACCTTTTTCCTAAAAAGGGGTGTCACTGGACTTGCCGGCCCAACGTGGCTCATGACTCACAGGCCAACTTTTTTCTCCAATGCTCCCGGGCCAAGCCCGTAGCTTCCAAAACACCATTTTCACCCAACTAAACCCACACCCAATTTTATAAATCACTAGTGGTAGAAACCAAGCCGTAACTCGTCCATACCAGTGGACAACGGACTATCCGGATAGATTTATACTCTGGCCAGAGGTGCACACTTTACCCACAAGTTTGGTCTGGACGCTCATTGCCATGAGGCCCTTCCCGCTCAAGGCTCTACCCCCGCAAGTATTCTCCTGACCTCAACCGAGAGAGAGACATGGGATCCCTGTCGCTTCAGTGCCAGCAGACACGCGACGCCGCTTCAGTGCCGGCAGACACACGGCTTCCACCCTTCCCAGTCCTCCGGTGCTCCCAGCCTACGGGTATCGGCTGGTTATTCCTTGCGGGTTCCGGCCAAGTGTTGCCGTATACAACATCGAGTGGTTGCACTATAAAAAGTTAAGGCAAGATGAGACTTCCAACTCGGTCCTTTAGGGCAGAAACTTTCTCATACACCGTCCAATCCTCTCCATGAGGCCGGACCCTAGGTAAGCCGTGATAACGGTACCCAGACATTCCACCCTTTAACATATGGCATAGTCGACCGAAGTCGGCGGCCGGGGTCTTTCCTCATGTTTTCGAAAACGCATACACCAACCTGATTCCAAACCCAAGTTCTAACAAGATTATTGCATATAGTATGAAGTGAGTGATCCCTCCTACGCGCGCTAAGTCAAGGTTGGTTCGGTGGCTATCCTACCATGTTTGACCTTAGCTAGCAAAAACAATGCAAGTTTTTATGTTTATCAGGGCAAGGGTGGTTTTTGCAAAAACTAGGAAGTTTATGCGTCAAAGGATTTCAGTGGACTTGCCGTCGTCGACGTTCTCGTTACAGCGGAGGTCAAAGTTTGGTTCCTCGGGCTCCTGGTCCGGCGCGGTCACGTCAGGTTCGCGGGTTTCCTCCGGGATGGTGTCTAGCGTACACAAACAAACAAAACACACATAAAATGACAATAAAATATGCTCAAAAGGCTATGCAAAAGGTATGATTAGATAGAGGACAGTTTTAGAAGAATTTTGGTGGAAGAATCGCCGGATTCCGAGTTCGTATGGCCGAGATATGAACTTCCTAAGAAAAGAAACCCATAAATCGAATGGAAAAAGGAAAAACGCTTTGCGGGCCGAAACATCACGCGCAGCCCGTTCCCTTTTTCGGCCTGGCTTGGCCTGCTCGACCCGTCGTTGCGCCGTGGGCCGTCTGGGCCGGCCCACTGGCCGCGACGGAGAGGGAACGACGCGGCGACGGCGGGACAGCGGGCCCCACGCGTCAGCCACTCCGGGGAGGAAGACGGCGCCAGGACGGCGTCGCGGTTCGGTTTGGCCGAACCGGCCGCCGTCGCGGCCGCGGCTCTCCGGCGGTTCACCGCCGGCGACCCGAATCCGGCGACGAGAGTAAGCCGAGGAGGAGAAGGGCGAGGCGGCGAAGCGGGTAAGGGTGGCGTGGAGGTGGGAGGTGCAGTGAGCGGCGCTGGCGGCGTGCGGCCAGAACGCCGGTGGGGAGAGGTGTCGCGGCGTAGCGGCGCTTCGGCTTTGCCGGGGCGGTTCCGGCCGGAGGGTAGGGGAAGGAGGTGCGCACGGAAGCGGCGGAGCTCGGGCTCACCTCAATTTGGAGGGGGTGTGACTGGAGGGGGGAAATTTGGGTGGCGATGGGGTTCACGGCGGCGTCCTCCCGGTGGTTATCCCACCGCGAGAGCACCGGCAAGGGGCGTGTGTGCGTTCTGCGGCAAGTGAGTGTGAGAGGAGTGGGGCGAAGGCGGCCGAGGTAGGTGCCCCTTTTATAGGCGGCGGTGGGAGGTGGCCGACGCTCTGCGGCTCGGCCGGGTGCACGGCGCGAGTTCGCTCAGCGTGGCGTCAAGGACGGGGCAGCCGTGGCCGACACAGGGCGGCGATGACGCCGGTGCAGTCCGAGAGGGGAGTGAATGCGGCGACCCTGGCGGCCTGCCCGCCGTGCGCGACGGGCCAGGTGCTCGCCATGGCGTTGCGGCACAGTGGAGTCGTGGCGGCGGGATTCCCGGAGGCGCGGCGTGCGGAAGGGTGTGGTGCACGGCATCGATGCTAGTCCGGCTCGGCGTGGGCGGCGCGGCGGCTTGCCGTCCTGCCGACGAGGGAGGGAAGGAAGGAGAGCTGGCGAGTGGGGCTGGCGCGGGAGGAAGGAGACGGTAATGGCGCGCGGGCCCCGGCTGGCAGAGAGAGAGAGGGGTGCGGCTGCTGCGGGTGGCTTCGGCCCAGGGGAAAGGAGCGAGAGGCAGGCCGGCTTGGGCCGTGGGAAAGTAAGAGGGGAGAAGAAGTTGGGCCGAAGGCGGCCCAAATTGAGAAGGAGAGGTTTTTCTCTTTTTTCTGATTTTGGTTCTAGGATTTGAATTTGGAATTTGTGGAAGGGAAAAGAAAAATGGGAGGGCAAAACTGGAAAAGGACATAGGGTTGAGCGGTGGACGGGATGATGATACAATTTTTGAAATTGTTTTGAAAGCCGTGTGATTTAACTGGTGATTTTTAATTAGTGATTTTTGGGGCGTTACACTAACTTAGCAAACCAGAATAAAAACCATCAATATAAATTGATGAATTGCACTATAAATCATAGCGGTATATATAATAGGTATTGTACCTGTTACATAATGTTCACTTGAAAAACACCATCCTCTTAGTGTTCTTTGAAATGAATTCTTTAATGATATATCCATATTCAAAAATAAATGCCTCCTCAATAAATGGTTATTTAAATTATTTAACGAGGAAGGGATTTGGTAGAACTTGCTTAGAAAAAAAGTATCTAAGTTCAAAATGTTTTATCCCAAGTTCAAATTAAACTGGAGAACTCACATTTTTGGAAAGGTCTTTTGAAAGTTAGGTGGAAATTTTCTGAGGTGTGAAAAATTCAATATATGGGATGGTTCACAGACTAGTGTTGATAGCACTTAAACACGTCAAACCTTATACTGCAAGCGACAATATCGGTGTAGCTTATCCCCAAGATGAGTATCATGGGTTTGTCAATTCGTGAAAACAACTAATAAAGAATTAACTATCAATAGCTTAAGGTAAACAAGGGTATTAAGCGTTATCTAATCTGCGTCTAATCTACCACTAATCTACGTCTAATCTATATCTAAACTAGATGATAAGCAATAAGAACACAACTAGAACACTGATCAAAAGGATATTAACTAGAGTGTAATCTAGCCCTAATTGGATACAAAATAAGTATGATAAGAACATCCATAAGATTAGAGCAACGAGATATCTAGTAGCTCAAAGCAGATATAAGCACGATCAAACATGTACTTCATAGCATAATTAAACCAAGATAAACGATAAAACCTCTTAGATCAAGCTTAACCTTTCCTTCCAACCACTTGTCACATAAGTCAGGGTAATCGACGAGAAGCTCTCAACAGGCATACATGATTAGATTATCACATAGTCTAATAACATAATTAGCATAGCAAGAACCTCTAATCACCATGATCACAAGAACTAGCTACACAACTATATTACTAGTAAGCAAGAACGACAATCAAGATCGCTAGAAGAACATAACCCTTAAGAACATAATCAAATTAACATGCATCTAGACCTAAAGTTAATTAGAACAAGAACATACATAATTAGACTAAAAATATGATAATTAGACAAAATCAATGCGTCATTAGATAATCATATCAAAGTATACAACCACGATTATACCTCCTACGATGATATGATTAGACTTCAAGAGTTAGTTAATTAGAGAGCTATGCAAGGCCTCTAATTAATCCTAGGAACTAGAAGAGCCTCTAATCCCAAGCCTAGAACTCGACCCTCAGCTCTCCTCTGATGGATGCCCCTCTTCTCTACATCTTCTCGCCTTGATAATGAATTGGATGTCCGAACTCGGGGCCTAGACTCGCTACTTATACTCTGAAGGAGGCGTGGTAAAAAGGAAATCGAAAACTGACATCAAAACAGGTGGGGTCGGCCGACTTTGGGGTGTTTGGTCGGCCAACCTCACCTCTTCCTTCAGTCGTTTCCTTCCATCTTTCGCAGGGTTGTTTTTTATTGCCTTACGATAAAAAATGCTTCTTGGACATGGCTTTGAAAGCTCTGGAATCTTTAGGATTAATTGATGAACGCCGAAATCTTCCGGATTTGGATGGATAATAGGTGTTTTGGCACCTCCCTTATGTAATCTTCTGGTAGCTTCCGTATCCAGCGTAGCATGTGACATTCTTATAGAAGTTTCTAGAGCAGGGGGACTTGGTGACCCAGAAGGGGCATAGATCAACCAATCCTTTTTTGTTGTAATTGCATCATGGAGTTATTTTAACCAAGAATAACTTGGCTAAAAGGAAATGGCATGTGATTCAAAAGTGTTGTTTCTGTTATAGCAACGAGACAATTGAACACTTGTTCTTTGAATGACAACATGCTAAAAATATTTGGAAAATTATTGACATAGCTACTAGTTTAACTCCACACAATTCAACATCTCACTTGTTTGGGCATTGGTTAACAGGCTTGGAAAGAATGATAGAGATATGATTTTTGTGCGTGTGGCAACTCTCTTGTCGGCAATTTGTGCACACGTAATGACTAAATATTTGAGAAAAAAAATGTACAATTCTTTTATATAGGCAATCTTTAGGGGAGCGTATTGGCTGCGATTTTGGACATTGTTGCAACATGAGAACAAAAAAGAGACCATCAGCCAAACAAGACATTGGAGGTCGTTGTATTAGAGATTTTCGCCAACAATGGATGGAGAAGCAATAATAGACTATGCCTCTGATTTTATATTGTTGTTCATTTTGTCATTTGTGATAGCATTATGGTTAAAACACTGTAAAAACATGTTGTATGCATTTGCAGAGACCAAAAGTCACCCCTTTATCTAAAAAATCCATATTTAATCTTTTGCAGCACGTCACTCTGGAGTGCTATTACAGCCAATGCACTAAGTCTTTCTTGTATACTACTTTGAAGTCCATGCATGCGCTAGTCATAGATGTGACAAGGACGTGAGGCTATCCTTTGGTCTCTGCACACAACTCTTATACGATGAACAATGCTGGATGGAGGGAGTATATAAGTCACTGACTATTTTTCTTAACATGCAGTTGTAAGTAACGTGCTGGGGTATCTGATCCAAGAGACGGAGGGGGTAAATTGGGTTGCTAATCGCTCTTCTAAAACCTAGAGCTTTCTAGTATATAAAGATAAACCTATCGCGTCCTACACATGCCAATTAAGTGTAAGGTTTCTCTATGCGCCCTCCAACTTACCCAAAAGACTTGCAACCTAAAGTCAAACCTAATCATACTAACTAAGAAAGCTAAAGGCACACAAAAAAATAAATGTGAAAATATAAATGCGGTGAGTGAAGAGGTAAGGGCAAGGAGACGCAAACTCCCAAGAAGACATGATGATTTAACGTGGTTCACTGCTAAGAGCTACGTCCACAAGCTCGCCACCGAAGGCAATATCCGAGCTGGGCACCAAGACTTTTCCGATCACATTTTGCGCTCGCCACCAAAAGCTCATGGCAAGCAAAGGCTAAGTGCCACCAAGCCACCAAGGCTTAGCCACCGCCACCGGCTCTCTCGGTCATTGCACTGCAGAGTTTGAAGGGTCTCCTCGTCCCCGTACAAGTTGTCCCTCCACTCCACACCGATGAAGGAGGATCCAACAACGAGTACAAGTGGATTGACCGAAGCCAAGTCTTCTCCAATAGCTGACGCAGGAGCTACACTCAAGAAGAGCTCGCAAGCTCACTCTCTCTAAGCTCTAACCTAGCTTGGATCGTGCACTAAGCTCACCTTTTGTGGTTGGAATGGATGATATGCTTAGAATACACCTCTACACTTGTTGTGGTTTTCAGTAGCTCTAACTTTGTTTAAATGGTCGGGTGGGGTGGCTTATATAGCCCCCATACACGAACTAGTCGTTGACCAAAAGACTGCCAGAAAGTGTATAGGGTATGGTATGGTCTGTACATTTTGGCATACATCGGACCATACGGTCCATTGTGTTTCCCTACAAACCATCGAACTAGCCGTTGAATGGTCCGAAGGTTAGTACGGTTTTACAAACCGTACCATCTGGTCCCTTGTAATCCTCCTCGGCTCCAAATTTCATAGCCTCGGAAAACTTAGCCCGGTCTCACAGACCGTACCATACGATCCATTATAATCCTCCGCGGCTTCAATTTTCATGTCCTCGGCCATCATTGTCCGACCCATAGTTCGGTCTTTTAGATCGTACCATACAGTCCATGTAACTTTGGTTGCTTCCACTACTTCACTTCCCAAGTTGTCTGGTCCGTTGTATTCTAGGGGGGTCAGATCGTCCGGTCTTCATATATTCCAGGTCCTTCAACTCTTCACTTTCTCGGCCAAAATGGTCTCATGGTTAAGACCGTACCATTCGGTCCATTATACTTGATCGCTTCAGCTTTTCTGCCCCCTCGGAAAACTTGGTCCGGTCGATAGGACGGTCTCACAGACCGTACCTTCCGGTCCTCACAATTCTTAGACCTTTTGTTTCGGGCCTTTTCTTTGTCTTTTCTTTTTCTTCATCCCTTGGACCTAAATACCTTAGAATGTGCATCTAGATAAGCTCATTAGTCTAAGTGTTGGTTGTCAATCAATCACAAAAACACAACTTATGGAAATATGGCACATGAGGCCATTTTTCTTACAGTAGCCTATCGATCCACCAGCCACCGCACTACTCGTTGATAGTTGTCATAGATTTTTCTGTTGTCCTAGATTTTCTGTGACTAACATCACTCATACATGTGCTTAAAATGAAGGAAAATGTATATATACACACATATTTTGGTCCACCAGCCACTACACTACTGATCGATGGTTTTCATCGATTTTTTGTTGCTAACATCACTCATGCATGTGCTTAAAACGAGGGAAAAATACACACACATATTTTTTTTCAATATTTTAGTACTTTATTTATTATGTCTCACTCTATAAATCATGTCTAAAATAAAGGAAAAAGTATGCACACATATTTTTAAATATTTTTAGTACTTTATTACGTCTCATTTTATAAATCATGTCTAATTCAATACTACAAAATTCCTATTGCGACGTACGGGGTATTATCCAGTATATCTATATAGATGGAGACCACTAACAATTATTTTTTGCTATAAAGCTCATACCACATTAAGCCGCGCCATCCAATTATTTTAGCTATCCGATCATAAGCAGCCATCGCAATCTTAGTCATTCGTGATCCTCTCCACCTTTTGTATTCCTAGCCTACCTATCTATATAGATAAGTGATACCCACTAAACATTACTCACCCGTCCAAATTTGATCACCATATTTAGTCTTGGCCGCAATTCCAAGAAACAGTGGCCTCCACTCCATTCAAAGACCACAAAGGCCGCCATGCCACCAGGTATATTAACTCATTTAATTCTTATATTTATTTCTTTGAAACTATGCAATACTCTATAAAATTCTCTATTCCCGAATCAAGAGAGCTCTAGCATTTAGTACATAGATGGCAATCTATGGCCTCATTTACTCCCACAGCGGTTCTCTCTCTTCGTTTCCTTGCAAGATCACATTTTCGTTTCCTTGCAAGATCACATTTGTTTTCCTCTCTCTTGTGTTTGATGTAATTTGGGCTTTGAACACTGCAATATTCAAGCTATGATATTTGCATGTATGTGATATCTTTCTTTAACAATAGTCGATGTCCTCTGTATATATAGTAAATCTCGCATACTGCTCTCTCAGATTCGCTTGCTTTATTGGCATGTGAAAACATTGCCGATGAGATGATCAATTTCGGTAAGGTACAATTTCTTTATGTTTATTTCACAAATGCATTGCAGTTTCTTATTTTTTTTATTTTTTATTGACTAATAGAAACAAGTGGCCAAACCATCTTTTTGGTCTTTCGTAGCCACTACTTTACAAGTAACAGAATTATCATCAGTTCCTCATCATGTTGTCAGGTATGGACTAATCTGTTTCCTTAATTTTGGTCATATTCTCATTCTTATGCTACTGCGTCCTAATATAGTCTCTTTGGTGGTGTCCAACGTGTTTTCTCAAACGTTGTTGTGCATCGGTACAAAAATACTACTCACTCATTCAATCCATGCGCTATCAGTATCCACCAGACCTGACAGTTGGGGAAAAAATGGTACTGTACTTCATATAATTTTATAATTTAAAATAAATTAGTTACAGATTTTTAGAGATCAGATTCACCAACCTAGAAACCACTTGGGTTAAATCCGGATTCAGATGGTACACAGTTTTGACCCTGCGGACCCCACCCTCCATGCCTGAGCGTGAACGTGGGTGGCCCACGGGCGGGTTGCTTTCTCGAGCGCAACGGCTACTCGAGGACGGAAAGCCTGGATCGACCTAAAAGATGGGTTGGGTCGGCGACTGAACTCACTGACACTACCCGTTGGGCTCGCGCGGCGCCGCCTTCCCCTCCTCTCCTCTCCTCTCGTCTCGTCTCGCCCCACGAACAGAGCACGCGCCGCACCCCCCCCACCCCGCGACCAAATCTGCAGCGAGCGAGAGAGTGAGGGCACACTGCTGAGTCTGAGGCCGCTCTGCTCCTCGTTCCCGTGAACCGCGAGCGATCCGTCAGCCATGAACATCTTCAAGAAGAAGGTCGACCCCAAAGGTGCGCTGCCTGCCTTAATCACTATTTCCTAGTGTTGTGTGGGGGCCTGGGGGTTCCTTTGGGGACCCGTGACAAATTTGGGGAGCCTCCGCCGCCGGCTCGGTGCTCTCTGCCGCTTGGCTCGGGCGATCCGGGGTGGAAGTGGAAGCGCCGTTCCCGCACCGTCCGGACGCGAGTCGCGAGCTTCTCCGCCTCCGTGGATTTCTGCCCCCGCGGACCGCGGGAGGGAGAGGGATGCAGCCTTTGGTTGCCTTGCGGGGGTTAGGGTTTTATGGTAACATGTGCGTTTCCGTCACCGTCAGAGGAGGGGGGGACCCGGTCAGCAAATTCATGGGGGGCGGGCAAATGCGGATCACAAGCTTGGTGTGCTCAACTTTACTGTACTTCTCATGGTCTGATCTCTGATGTTTGTTTGTCACTTGCAGAGGCGCTCAGAACCAGCAAACGTGAAATGGCGGTAGCTACGCGGGGTAAGAGCAAGTGCCCCCCTCTACATTTCACTTGCATTGTTCTCCACAGCAGCCATTTCCTTCATATTGCTCCCCCATTGATAGTGGACGGGGAAAAAAATCAGAAATTGCTAGTACACTTGCTATTCAACTTCAACCTATGCTTAGTATTTGGGGGCAATTGGTGGACATGTGGTGATATATCTTGCTACATAATTGTACAAATCATATCACAGCAGCGGGCAACCCTTTGATTTCCAACTTAATGGATCTTTGGTAGCGGCCCTTCAGTTCGTTGCTCTTAAAAAGTCCAGCAATTGTTGCCACATTTGCTACTCAACCTGTGTTTTATTGATTTCATAGTTCCACTTGTTGAGGAGAGTACAGTAGCACTTCAATTTTAAATAGAACTGAAATTCGGTACCAGCCATTCAATTTCTTAATGGAGCTTAAGTGCCAGCCCTTAGATAGGAGTTGGACATGTGCTAAATTCAATGACTTCTGTTCTCTGTTTTTCATATTCTAGGAGTTGAGCGAGAGATTGGTTCCCTGCAAATGGAGGTACACATCAAACTGTTCTCATACATTTTACTGTAGCCACAAAATGAATAAAGGCAAACAGCGTGCTTTGTTAAATACATCGTTCTCATAGACAACTGACATTTGACTGTGTTATTTCAAGACACAGATTTAGTGCCCTATGCTGTGCTCTTGTAATAGATTTTGACACAAGCTGTAGCCACAATCTAGAGGGAAATTCTTACACAATAGTATGGTAGCCAAGCTGTAGCCACAATCTAGAGGGAAATTCTTACACAATAGTATGGTAGCCAAGCTGTAGACGTAATCTAGAGGGAAAATGCTAACATTCTTGCACCCTGGTGCTGTTGTTGTCATAGCCTCCTCATGCTATGAGAGTGCAAAATAATTTTTCTTGTTTAGGGGAACCTAGTACAGAGTAGCTGTTTCAGACATTTGTTTATTGGTACATTCCTTAACTAACTTTACCATAGGTCAATCATTTCTCTATGTTGAGGAGCAAATTGTATTATCTGGCTTGGTGATGTCATAATGGTAACTATGCAGGAGAAGAAGCTGGTTGCAGAGATAAAGAAGACAGCCAAGACTGGAAATGAGGTGAGTCTGTTAGGAAGCTGTGGAAGATCCATAGTTGCTGATTTCTTCGTCCCAAGTTTTGATGATAGATGATCTGGATTTATCTAGGCGGCAACCAAAATATTAGCTCGGCAACTAGTCAGGCTGAGGCAACAAATCCTCAATTTGCAAGGCACAAGGGCACAGATCCGTGGAGTAGCTACTCACACACAGGCATGGCTACCTACCTGTTTGATTCTTGGCTTTGTTTTCTGGTTGCAGACAAGACTAACTTCTGGCTAACATATCCATTCTTTATTCAGGCGATGCATGCAGGCACTTCAATCTCTGCTGGAATGAAAGGTGCAAGCAAAGCTATGGCAGCAATGAATAAGGTAGGATGGAGGACAACCGTGCTAGCTGTTCTTCAGCATCAACATGTCTCTTAAGCAATTTCGTTTTTGAACGTTTCTGTGCTATCTTCTAAGTGAGTTCTGTATTTCATTGCACAATTTCAGCAAATGGAACCAGCAAAACAGATAAAGGTGATGCGGGAATTCCAGAAGCAATCAACTCAGTTGGACATGACGGTAATAAAGTTGACACATATGATTGCTTGTTTATTTTACTTCAAAGCTGGAACTCCTATGTCATATAATTCATCCTAGCTGCTTGGTTACTTTCTTAGTTTCTACTGTTGCAAAAGCACTATAAAATGTTTCCTGCTATATGTATGGGGATTTCAGTCCTGAGTACTGAACGATATGTCCCACACATATTCACATTTTGAAGCTCACAATCCCTGATTTACAACAGATAAATGTTCACATGCTGGCTGGACCTGTTAGCATCTCAAAAAATAATTGCTCTTTTCATGACTGGACTTGCAGGTGCACTTAAGTCTAACATAAATTATGACTACAAGTGGTTGAACTTTTGGAGAAGATGAGTCTTATTGAAATATCAGATCTAGGACCCCTGAACCAGCATGCTAAGAAGAAATGTGTCTAGTAGATTTGTAGCCGTCTCACTTTAAATTGATCGTTTCCACGCAGCTTGAGATGATGTCCGATGCCATTGATGAAACACTCGATAAAGATGAGGCCGAAGAGGAAACTGAAGAGCTTACAAACCAGGTACCCCTACCTTTAAGATTTCAGCTACCATCTTCTGAGGAATTGCACTTCGATTTCTACTGGACCATGAGAATTTTATGTGGCATGTTCTTATACATCCCTCTCTTGGTCTATGCAGGTCCTTGATGAGATTGGCGTCGATGTGGCTTCTCAGGTACTCTTTCAACACATGTCACTATGTCATACTGAGCGGGTCTTAATTCTGACCAATTGATGGAAATGCTTGTGTGAAAGTGCAGCTTTCTTCAGCTCCCAAAGGTCGCATCGGGGCAACTAACAAGAAAGTCGACAACAGCCAAGCACGGTATGCAAATGATTTTTCAACTAAGAACACAATGCTGTTCAAATTTTGTTCTGGCCCTACTATACCTTGTTTGCGGTTTTATATCTGATTCAACTAGTGTTGCTTCTGCGCCCTGCAGGAATTCTGCGGCTCCTGTGAGAAACGTGGCGACACCACCAGAGTCCTCTGCTGAAGTTGACGATCTGGAGAAGCGACTGGCATCTCTCCGACGCATCTGAAGACCGAGCTGCCGGAGAAAGAACCTGTAATAGTACTCGGTTCATCTATATATGTAAAGTTGTTCAGTGATGAAATGGTCTGGAGAAACAGCGAACTACACATGATCTGTTTTTTTTTTCTTTTTCTCTTTATTTATTCTTAGGCAATTATCTGCACACTGAACCTCTGCGTCGTGTGTCGCTTGTCAGTGTTGATCAACTTCTGTGCAAGGCACAAATAGTGAAGTAATATTACAATATTTGCAGGGCGAGCCAGAATTCGGTTTTATCTACCCACGTGGGGGCAACATGAGTTTGCGTTGTCGATGTACACGAGAATCAAGCACTTGGCTACTTGAGTAACTAGCTGCCTGGATGAGTGGATGCAAGGGGCGACGGTTGCCAGCCTAGTTCACTGCTCAGTCACCGGCCATAACGAGTCACCATTCGAAACAAAAACTAATGAACGAACGACACTCGCTATTCTCCTATTCCTGAATCATCATAATCAACTGCAGACGGCAGTTCAAGCGAGACAGTTTTTCGTCATCCATGTTGGACTTCAGAGCAGCCGCTACACTAGCAGGGCCTTCCATGCTTGCAGGTGCTTGGTGGCCCATTTTGCTTCATAGTTTTGTGTGTTCGGCGCGAGAACTCGCCCAAACTCTGTATATCCATTGTCACCGGGAAGAAATAGAACAGGGTATCATGAGAATATGAGATGGACCAAGGTATCATCTGCTCAGCTGAACCATCTCAGGACTATTGCATATGCAGCCAGCTGCCTGACCAAAGATCTGTTTTACCCTGTCTACATTGAAACCAAAGCTTTCTGATCGGATGCTGCTAGAAAAACACCAAAAGCTGAAATAAACAATTAAAAACGACGAAGTGCAAAACACCATAACATGGTGACAATGACAAGTTTTATTTGTTTCCTGGTGAAACAAACTGCAGAATAATCAGATGAAGGAAATGGAGTTCATAATAACCTGGACCAGAGCCACAGATTTAAATTTAAAAAGATTTATGCTATGTAAGTCACATACAACTTGAAGAAACTTTGGGAATAAACAGAAAAATCAACTACTAGCAGTGTAACACACAACCTATTTTCATGCCTACACTAAATTGCATAACATTGCTATATCCACAAGGATATTGCTATAGTGACAGGAGAATAGAGAATAATGTTAGACAGAGAAACACCTTTAATTGTTTTTGTTCGGACCCTACCAACTTGCAAATAGCAGCCAGTGACACAGGAGTTACACTGGTTATACCGTTGTAGCTTGTAGTCCAGGGGTCAATGAAACACCCTGCACCAATCCAGGTGCAAAGGCTGGCACAAACTTTTAAGGTCCCAAATTCAGGGGGACATCTCTTCCCGTTATCCAGTCTTTTATAATTCAGAACCAAGATAGCATTCAGATCAGCAAAGTACAAGGACAGCATTCAGGATCATTCTAGTTAATGATGTAGAATACATTTTCTTCTTCAATAAATGAAGCGTATCCCTGAAATTTCTACTCCAAGGAAATAAAACTTACAATAATCTGAAACAGAGCTATCCAAGGTGTATAACCAAAATGATCTAGGCTATGTAGTTCACATACACCTTGGCGAATACTTGGGACTTATCAGTTATCAGTAGCACAACCTATCTCCATGTGTGCCATATCCACAACAAGGATAAGGAGTAATTAGCATAAATGTAACAGTATCCAGTGGAATAAGTAGTATAACAACATTCACAGAAATAACTGGCCTATGTAAAGCCAGCTTACATGATATCGATAGAAGCAAACTGCTACGAAGCTTCACCGATAAGGGGTACCACCAAGCCTAATCGGTTTACCCAGATTGCAGCTTGTAAGTTGAAAACCAGCACTTGGAAAAAAATAAATATCGTTTCATGGCACAAAAGCCAAGAGGTGCAGCAAAGTGACACTATGAATGCCGATTTGTCAGCGAATCCAAGTAGAAAGGTGTATATGGAATATAACATGGTTGACAGTTTGATCCAAGAATTCCTATAGGCCACGCTTTCTCACAATCAATGTGATACGCCATTAGCATGTTCCCCAGGCCAGCAACATAGAGAATCAAATTGCATTGTGGATGAACTGTGATCACATGGTAGAATCTTCTTCCGGATGGACTCACCATCCCGCACAGCTTCTCAACGCTCACGCAGTGCTTCAATGTCCACTTATCCAAAGTGTAGTCCTTAAGAACCCAGATTGATAGGTCAGTTGTACGATGGCACCCATTTATGTAACACAGTTGTCCTTGGTACTGACCAAGAAAACCAGGCTTCCAGCGGCTGACACCATAATCTGGCCTGGGAAGCATCCACCATGTCTGCCCCTCCACATCTACAGCAACTATCCCAGACTGAACGACGACAAGATGCAGAAAACCATTGAGAAAGACACTCCTTGTATCATCACTAAACAAACTGGTCCTGTTGTTCCACTGACTTTCCCTGTAGCTCCATGCTGCTGTTTTGCAGGAATAGATCTGCACCCCGTCCACATACCCGTCGGCATTGTCCACAAACTCAAAGACGTGAAAGTCTAAGGAAATGGAGGGATCAAAACCAAGACGGGTCACGCGCAACTCGGTAGCACAGCCGGAGTCGGGCAAGACAACCCAGCTCTCGGTCGCCGGATTGCACACAAGGTAGCGGAAGGACGCATCCTGGGAAGAAGGCGAGCTCTCGGAGTCGAAGCGAAGACGGCAGAGGAGAAGGCCATTGCAGCTGTCCAAAATGAGGCTGATGCGTTCGTGTCCGGGAAAGAAGGACAGAGAGGGGCAAATCAGAGGCGGGCCCCGGAACGCCGAGACATTGGAGAAGTGCCGAGCTTCTCGGGGGAAGCGCGTGCGGTCCTTGGTGCGGTAGAATACGCCGGCGAGAGTCTGGGGGAGACTCCTGCGGTGGTCGGGGTGGGAGATGACGGCACGCCAGTGCTGGGAGACGCACTTGAAGCGGCAGAGCGACTTGACCGGAAGCCGTGACAGGATCTCCACGAGGAGGTCGTCGGTGAGGCTGGCCGTCGGGTTGTTCCTCGTCTTCCTCCTGGATCCAGTCGCCATCTCGATCGCGCGCAACCTGCAGAAGGGAGGGATGGGGAGAAGTTTAGAGAGTAGCAGAAAAGAGAAGTGCAGACACATGGGGCTTCGAGGGTTCACCTACGACGCGGAACGGAGATCGGCGAGAGAGTTGTGCTCCTCCTGCACGAAGCAAAGGGCGCCGCCGCGAAGGCCTGGGTGCACCGTGTACGGCGCCGGCGAGGACCGTGGAGGTCGGATTCAATGGAGTGGGAGTGGGGAACTGGGAATGTACGCCTGAGTTGACGTCAGTCAGGTTAACGAAGACGAGGACTTCAGGTGACATGGGCCAGAATCAAGGTATGGAGGCCCAAAATGGTTGCATTTGGGCCCTCCACGCTATGTTGTTTGGGATGATGTGTAGACTCTAGAGAGGTGATGGCAATGGGCTAATCTTTCAGGTTTCACATTCGACTTGGCTCTTAATCATTTTTGTACAAATTTAACCCCGCTCTTTTAGGGTCCGATCTTTATATTTGCACTAGACAACTGTTTAAGGGCCCTCGATCATCCTATTCACTCCATGAACCGGCACGCGATGCCATCTCTAGGCTGCCCATGCCTGCAAACTCTGGAGCAGGGCAAGAAGATATGCCGGTGTCTAGATATTATTGTTTTTTCTGTACCAACGCATAGACAATTAAAATCGGAATTTTCAACTCTCAAAGTTCAAACTACTCGATCATCCAACGTCGGGGGCATAGTCAAATGACAAGTACCATGCCATTCAACAGGTGGTAATTTTTGAACTGAAGTACTGAACTATGACCCAGATTCCAGAAGATCAGCTTCAAGAAAAAAAATTCTATAGGGATCAAAAGTATATTGTGCGCTATATCAGCAAGTCACTCGTGGAGTAACATGCTGAGGCCTCATCATCTTACAATGCTAAAACTTATCATGTCGAACCAAAGTAGAGAGCCTGAGGCCTCTTTTATGGATTATGACAAACGCATCATGTCGAACAAAAAGTAACGACATGCAGTCCAGCTTCTGGCACTGCCCTCTAGCGGTGAATATTGGCCATGTTTGCATGGCTCTGGCTCGAGGATATAAGTTGGATTTTGAGCTTGTAAAATGAAATAAGGTAGTTTAAACATTGGGTGGGGGGGGGGGGGGGGGGGGGGGGTTAACGTAAAAGTTCAACAGTTGACAGATTTGTAGACAAACATTAGCTTCATCAATTGGAAATTTCAGTGCTTTAGCCATTACATCAAATACTCTACGATTAAAACGGTGCACAACGGTGGTACAACGCTGCTTAACAGAAAATGGTCAGCCTTTGGTTAATCTCCTCTTCCAACCAACTCTCACCACCGTATGTCCTCGCTCGATCAAGATTAGCACGGACACCTCTAGTCTTGACATGTCATTGCTTAGGGACAGAGCTTGTTTGTGGTGCTGTAAGCTTACCAGTCGTTCATCTTGTGAACCTCATGTATGAGTATATAGTATTACTCATCATACACCTGTTCCTCTTCAGTTGATGACGACTGCCCAAAAGCTAATAGGCTCATATGTCTGGTCCCTTCTGGTATCATCGCTCGAACAACCTGCATATGCATCAATCACATATAAGGAAAAGGTTATGAACCAAGACATTCTTGTCCTGGAGAAAATAGCCTAGCTTTGTTATGTAAGTTTTCTTATTATCTCTATATCCATAGCTTCTGTAGCATGGGAATAATACACATTAAAATCAGTAAAAAATAAAAATAACACAAGAAATACTAATAAAAATATTAGGCCTATACAATGGCCGTTAACTCATGTCTAGATAAGCAATACACAGTAAACCTTTTCTATTTCATCGCAGATGGCCGGGCTCTCTCGTAGATACTGCAATGCCTTCTCCCTGCCTTGTCCTAGTCTGTGCCAATTTTATAAATAAAAACATACATTAAAGTTCCAGCCATCCATGTACTTTCCTTGACACATATAGACAAAGATAGAGTGGAATCAGCTGACAAGAACAATGCCATTGATTTGACCGAATGAAGTTGTGCAAGTACATGAAAGGTTGAATTGGAAATGTCATTAATAATGTAATGCAGTTTCAAAACAAAATGAAATTAAAAGATAGCCACCAGAATATTTCCTAAACTATCCATCCATGCCCTAATGTAAACTGCTCTAAAGCTCCTGGCATACCTTATATCTTTGTAGCTATACCATGAACCCTTCTTCGCAACTACTTCCATCAGTTCAGCACAATCAAGAACACATCCCTGTGCCGAACTTTTTTTAGTACAAATAAAAACGACAAAAAAGCTAATAATTCAGGGACTTACCAATTTACTAACACCCTCCCCAAAGATGATCTCAAATTCAGCTTGCTTGTATGGCCTAGAGACCTTGCAAAGAAGAAAATATTATCATGACTTCTGTAGGAAGTGTCAAGCATAATACAGAGCAAGAAGACACCGTCTTGACCTACTTTGCTCTTCTGTACTCTGACACGAACCTTCACACCAACATCTTCGTCTCCCTTGGCCTTGTAAAAAGATTATAAAAGATTCTCAGGCAAAAGCCTTTAGGAAAGATGAAACTCACTTCATTGATCTTACAGATTTTATCTTCCCAATGAGCCGTATCTCTAGGCGAACAGAAGCAAAGAATTTTAAAGCTATTCCTCCACTAGTGACTTCAGGATTCCCATAGAATACTCCAATCTGTGGACATGGAGAATTTATAAAATGAATGAATAAAATGGAAATGAACAATTAGCTGGAAGTCAATGTAGCTGTACCACACCTTGTATCTTATTTGATTCAAGAACATAAGAGTACAGCCAGCCTTTGATGCATTGCCTGACATCTTTCTCAATGCTTGACTCATCAGACGAGCTTGTAGACCCATCTGCTGCATCCCTATCTCACCCTGAAAAATAGATGGATTACATTGCTGATGCAATATTCAAAACAGACCCAGAGCAGATGAAAGAAAGAAGAAGAGGGAGCAATACTTCGATTTCTGCTCGTGGAGTAAGTGCTGACACTGAATCTATACAGATGAGATCGATTGCCCCAGATCTGCACATACGGTCCGCAACTGATATAAAGCAAGAACATATTAGCAATTTTTTTTTTCTAAACAAACATCCAGATACACAGTGACTTTTCATTAAGAAGAAAGTCATGTTGGAAATACAAGCTTGCAAACAAAACAAGGCAACACAGGACGTAGAGGCTTATGCTTGATGAAATCCAATATGTACCACCATTTTGTTCGAGAAAATGTAAATATCATTGACAAAATCTGAACACTATGATCTTAAATGAAGAGTACAGAGTGACAAATCTCTTTTGAGTATTTTTTTCTCGAACAATTTCTTTTGAGTACAAAGCATGATTAGCAAACAAATTTATCACTTAGATCTACACAGCGACATGTATTGATGATTAAATACCATTGAGACTGAAATATTATACATATTCCAACTTTGAAACAAAATGTGTCATTATTTATCATTTCTGATTTCCTGATAATAGAAACAAAATTCAATGGTGGAGATCTGCTACCTTGACTGAAACAGCGGCATATGTTCTTTCTTAGAGCAACTAATAATTTCACTATCAAACCCTCATATGACTCAATGTCGTCCTTTACAGGTAGAGTTGTAGAGTCTTATTAAAGTGGAGAGAGAGGATGGATATTAGGCAAATCACACATGTGCAAAATGCATTACTTTCTAGTGCCATCTCTCCATTGTCCGGCTGGCAGACAATCAGATTTTCAATATCTACCCCAAGAGCCCTTGAATAAGCTGGATCAAAAGCATGCTCTGCATCGACAAGCATGGCATTTCCTCCTAGTTTCTGCATACAAAATGCCAGATGGTTTTAATCATCAAAATTACCTATTTCATAAAAAAAACGTTGTCATTATAGTATCAGAAAACACAAACCTGCACTTCAGCAATTGCATGCAGGGCTAGGGTTGTCTTTCCACTGCTTTCTGGACCGTATACCTGAAAGTTTTTGCAAGTCGAATTCAGAAACGGGATGCTGATATCAGAATTGTACGAGCATGATCACCAGAAGTTTAAGCCAGGATCAGTGGCAAGGGTGAGCTCAATGTACAAAGATCAGATAAACAATGAACTATCTCGGGCTAATTCATGCTGAAAGCATAAGATGCGAAATTACCTCCACTACTCTTCCTTTTGGAAGACCACCGCCCAGAGCAAAATCTAGTGTTAGGCAACCACTTGGAAATGTCTCACTGGAATGGAGACAAAAATAATCAAATAATCAATATAAATAGCAATATTAAATGATTCAACTAGTAATGAATTTTTGGCTGAAGGGGCCAAGAAACTAGATACATACACAAAAGCACCACCAGCACTGCCTAATCTTGTAACACTTCCTTTTCCAAAAGAGTTGTTTATGTCATTCATGGCAGCATCAAGAGCTTTTTGCTGCAGATGAAACTGTGAATCAGCGTTTCTTACTGAGAAGCAAAGCAATAAAGTAATGCATCACCAGTTCAGCACCCTAAAGGCAGACTGGCAGAGGTACAATTTCACACAAGCTAGTCACACATTAAAAAATGATTAAGTCATATGCCATGTCTAAAAGCATTTACAATTCAAGCTAGGTAAGACAAACTATTCTCTCTAACTTAACATTTGTACTCAAAGAGCGAAGCAAAACATCCAAACAAGAGTAAACCAAAAGCAAAAATAAGAATGCAGCTGACATTCTGATAGAGTACTGTTCAAATCAAGTATACTGCAGAGCTTCCTTATTAGCGATAAAAACAATTAATGCTGTTCCTGATCAAATCAAACCCTTTGGGTTGTGATCTGTGCCTCTTGCTGCTAGTCGAGACTATGTCTCACTTCATTCATGTTATGTCATCACTGCTCCGGTGCAAGCCTGTGACTAGCAATACTACAGCAAGTGATGTGATCGACATTGACAACAGAGTGATGAAATGACCCGAGAGCAAAGGTTGGAGCACACAGTGTTGATGTGGATCAAGCTTAGCTTCATCTACTCCAATGCTATACATCTGTTGTGGGAGTCATCAGATTTCATTATTTATCAGGTGAGTTCAGTTGCCCAATAGCACAGAACCAACGAATCAACGGATCACAGGATATAAGGTAAATGTCTAACGATGGGAGAGGCATTTCCTGATGCAAGGTTTAAAGCGCGGGCTTCTTTCACTTGATGCAACCACAGAGTTCATGCTTTATCTTATTGGTACTGGCACGACATGATAACCAGCAAAAGAAATTAACTGCAGTTGGCGCAATGCCATTTCGCACGCCTTGTATTCGATGCAATGCCAAGCCAAGATACAAGAACACATCAAAACCCTACGGCCTAACCTGGACATACTATTCCCCACCTACGCGCCGCATTGGTGGTTCTCGGCCTCGCGGGTCAGCGCCTCACTTGTTCGACCAAATGGCACCAAGAGGAAAGAAGAACGAAGCGACAAGTGAAGCAACAGAGACGTATCCGGAGAGCTTCTTACACGGTCGACGAAGCGAGGGTCTTCCTCTCCGGAGAGCGCGCCGTTCCCTCCGCCGGCGACGAACTCGCAGCGCAGCCGCCGGGAGCGCCCAGTGAGCCCGCCTGCCGAGGCGCGCGGGCGCGGCGCGGGGCGTCTCCGGCGACTACGGATTGAAATAACGGGAGAGATGTGGGACGCGGTTACAGCGGTGGCGGCGGCGGCCATTGGCATGCACGGGTCCGCTTCGAGCTCTCGAAGGCGGCGGCGAGCGTTCGACCTGACAGCGACAGTGGAAGGAGGGGGGGCAGGGGAGGAGCCGACCGAAGAAGCAACGTCAGATAGTGTGGTAGAACGTCTCGCGCTTCGAGATTCGTGATTGATATTTTCGTAGATGTGACCTGCATAAAAGCTCAAGAGAAAACTATTTTAAGGGGGTGTTTGATCCTCGACTAAATTTTAGCTTCCATCAAATCAAATGTTTAGACCTAGTTAGAAATATTAAATATAGTTTAATTATAAAACTAATTACACATATAAAAGGTAAACAGCGAGACGAATTTATTAAGCCAAATTGATCTGTTATTAGCAAATGTAATGCTACAATAACCATTCGTTAATCATGGATTAATTACTTAATAAATTTGTCTCGTTGGTTACTTCTCGATCGTGTAATTAGTTTTTTAATTAAACTGTATTTAATACTTCTAACTAGTATATAAACATTCGATGTGACATGAGCTAAATTTTAGCCCCGGATCCAAACACCCCTAAATATAATAAATATTAAAATGACGTGCTGGTGAGCGTCTGATGTTCATGTGTTTGCTCATGTATGTTTTTGCTCATACGTGTTTTGCGCATTCAGCATATAACTTGTGCATAATGCGAACAACAGCGAAAATTTTGTTTCATAACTTATTCCCTCGAATTCACAATGTTTGTAATTTTAGGAATCAAATTGTTATCAAAATGATTGTAATTCTCACATTTCAACATTATTTTTTTCACTATCCTTTATCAATGTAGCCAAGTTATTGTAGGATACTACGTACTCTGCTCTCGAATATTAATTTGTCGCCGGATAGTTTATTTTTAAAATATGATAAATAAAAAGAGAGAGAGAGTGTGTGTAAAATCCTTTTTTGCCGGGCTTCTTTTCTTGGCCCCTAAGGCTAGGCAATACTGTCAACGTGATGTGTCAGCTATACAAACAGATTACACAAGAGGTCTGGACGTTTTCTCAAACTCATTCTAGAACAATCGTCATGGATTACATAGCCTAGCGCCTAGACGACTGAAAAGTCAGCTTCATTCACCTCATAATTTTGCTTTATTTTCTTTTATTTTCTTCTTTGGAAGACTCATGCTAACTCGCAAAGGTAGCATTGAAATCTTATTCTTCAGTCAGTGTTCTGCTAACACATTGAGCTATCATAATTGGGTCTTCCTTTCTTTTTCTCATTGTTTTCCTTTTCTTTGCTCTTTAATTTCTCTCATACGTGAGGGGCTATAATAAGGCAAAATCCAAGATCCATATAGAATCTAAAATTTATAAAATAAAATAAAGTGATCTCAAATAATAACAAAGTTGCTCAACTAGATATCATCAATGATGCTCCACGTCTAAGAATCGCTGCTATCTCTATAGATGTTAAAAATTGGAACTATGCTAAATAAGCTGTAATTCTATTTTTAGATATCGTTTCAGGTTTCTTGTATGTCTTTGGCAAGATAAAATCTTACCTCTTCATCTTTTTTGCACTCGACCGTACTCACTATCTTGAATGTGTAAATGGTTAGATTTTGCAAAACTTTTAAAAGGTCTGTTTGGGAGTATAGTATATTTGTAGTTTCTAGGTAATACTCTGGTATTGGTGAATGTTGTTGTATTTAGGCAAAACTCTAGTTTGAAAACCATGTTTTTTTGGAATACTATAGATTTTTTGAGTATTGAAAGTTATTTGTTCAGCACACAAATACAATGAAAACAAACACATGTTGATATACCTTGATTTCATTAAAACTACAGTATTGCCATATAAAATATAAAAAACAACGATTTCCTTTTATCTAAGCACCTTCGCAGTTCAAAACCCTATCGATGTTGTTGTTGCAAGGCCCTTTTGCCCGCTTTAGGCTGGGTTTTCTGTTTTTGCGGTTGCTTTGTTCTAGCTTTGTGGGTGTTCTTATTGTGTGTTTTTCGACAGCCCCATCCTGTTATTTAGTTTTGTAAAGCACCTTCCTATGGCGCATGTTGTGAACACAGGGCTAAGCCTATTGTTTTATCTACCATAGTAACGTCTTTACTTGTATAATTTGAAATTGTCACGTGGAAAGATGAAAAATGATACTTTTCTCTCTCAAATTACCACAGCTTGTTTGGATTGCGTCATGAGTTGCTTCTGGAGCCATCACAGCCTAACACCGAGCCTAAAAAATTGTATGGATTGTGGTGTGGAGTGATTCTGTGCGACACCCGCAATACGCGCTGCAATTCATTTCCAAGAGTAAGCTCATCTATCAAAAAAATCAATAGATTGCATTGTTCGGCATTACACCAACCTGCATGTACCAAATGTGTTCTAAGAGATCCAGTCTTTTTATTGGTTCATATTTATATGTAGGTTGATAAATCTAGATATTATTGACGAATACACTGGTCTTTTTATTTATCCGTCCATATTTGGGATAGGGTGAGTATTAAAAACTACGAGCAGATAGTTGGGATCTAGTAGTATCAACTAACGCTTATATATAGAACATCAACGTGCAATGGTTAAATTAAGCACCCGCGGAGTCGTCGCTCATATGGAAAACATGTTGAAAAATGCGAAGGTGCGCGTGGTTTATTTCTAAATCTAGCAAACCCGTCCCGCGCGGAGGAAAAGGGTGCGAAGGCAGACCCGTCCCGCGTACACGCCGCGTCGGCGCGTCCCGTGATAAAAACCGGCTACAGGTTTCCGTTGTCTTCTCTTCTGACAGCCCGAGACGCACGGCGCCACCTCCCTCTTCCCTCCTCTCCCTCCCCCTCCCCTTCCCCCTCCTTTCTTCCAGACAAATCCAATCCAAAAATCAACTGCCCCCCTCGCTTCGCCCGCCGGGGAGACGCCCGTCCCGCACCCCCCCCCCCCCCCCCCCCCGCTCGCCCGCGCGCGTCGACCTCCTCCCGGAATCACCGGAGCCGCGGACGTCTTGACGGACAGCCTCCCGTGCCTGACGCCGGTGAGTCGTCTCTCTCGCCCTCTCCTCCTTATCCGGCGAGCTCGGATCCGTGGGGGCTAGCTGGCAGGCAAGCGTGTGGTTCTTCAGTTAACGATAGCGTGTGCTGGGTCCGCGTTTGGTTGGTTGATCGACCGATCTCGCTGTCACGCCCAATCGAATTCAGCGCGGGGTCCCCGCGCCCGCGCCCGGGGGCCCGTTGCTCGAGCCACCCGATGATCGGGTTGCTCTGTCCTTGGGTTTCGATCTATGCTGCTACCGGATGCTCACTCCGTTCGTGCTCCCTTCCCCCTCCCCCCTCCACTCCGATTGCAGGTATGCAGAGCCAGATCGTGTGCCATGCTTGCCGGACCGTCCTGCTCTACCCGCGAGGCGCTTCCAGCGTCTGCTGCGCGGTGTGCCAGTCCATCACCACCGTGCCGCCACCAGGTACGTACTCTGGAATTGGATGATTGGTTTACTTTTCGTCTGTTTGCCTGCTCTGGGTCCAGCCGGCCGGCCGGCAATAATCGCCTCTGCTTTCTGGTTATCTCTACTTGTACACCCAGTCGTGCTCTGTCACGGCGAATCAGCTACGGGTGCAAGAGAACCTAACAGTTGACTTCCGGCGTAATAATGTTTTATAGTTGTGTAGGTATAAGCTACTACAGAGTTTGGTTGTGTTTGGCAATTGCCAGAACTAGAACACACATACAAGTGGGGTGAACAATAACTTGCGTGTCACAATTAACTCCATTCCTTTCTGCATACAAGTTGTTCAGTGTCACAATTAACTCCATTCCTTTCTGCATACAAGCTGTTCAGTTTGGTTGGAAAAACGGTTGTTACAACCGACAAGTTCAAGCCTGACCATGCCTAGTTTTACTGCTGCAGAGGCAATCCTCCTGTTTGTCCTCTCCGTGTAACATCCATTTGGGCACTGAATACATGCCCTGTGTTTCTAGTTGATTGACTGATGCTGGTACCGTGGTACTCTGCGCTAGGTATTTGCTGTATCAGCGGTCATCTAGGTATCTCCTTGCATCGAAGCACAAATAGGAACCAAAAGTTGACCGCCTATCCACCGTAGGTGGTTCTAACTAAATTATGCCTTTCAGGCCTCTGTTTTTCTTAACAACACGTGCTATCATAGTGTTCCACTTGCTACCTCTTCTGAGCTCTTCTGTTGTTTTTTTCCCAATAGCATCCCAACAGTTTGGCAGGACCATATCCTCATCAGCAAAATAAGCATGTTATATTAACTCACTTGTCGTGCCCACTCTGATTGCTCCCATCAGCATGTTTCTATCCCTGCTTTTGGTAGCAAGTGCTGTAATTCAAAACTATATCATCTGCATCGTAACGTTGGAAGCTACAAATTCCAGGATATCGCTTAGTACTCCCTCCGGTTAACAAGAGCTGGCTTTGGGGCAAACAAAATTACCTAAATACTAGTTCACTTGTTTTGTCCTAACGCCAACTATTTTTGACTGGAGGGAGTATGTTTTACCTTCTCTTTTCTCTAGGGAGTTACTTTTCCTGTTCTGCACGAAGCGTTTCTTCAATTATTCTTCTTTTCCCTTTTGCACGAAGCATATCTTCTTTTCTTCCCTTCGACATGAAATCATTTCCAAAGGTCTTGCCAATTCCATTGCACAGTTTATAGTCGGTTCATGGTTCTTGACTCACTAGTTTGATGTGCTTATAGAGGCTTTTTAAACTTGTAATGGCAGCAGTGGAGATGGCTCAGCTTATATGTGGCGGTTGTCGAACTTTGCTGATGTATACTCGCAGTGCAAACACTGTAAGGTGTTCATGTTGCAATACAGTCAATCTTGTTAGACCAGGTACTATATATTCTTTTTATATCCTCAGTGTGAGTACTGTATCTAACTACTTTTTAACATTCATCCTCACTTTGCATGGAAGGGTTAACAAGGAGTATTATGTTTATCCTTTTCACTCACAATGGAATCGAATAAAATCCACGCATAGCCTCGTAGCTTTATATAATCATATTATATCATACTGAATTGAGTAATGGCTTAACATGGAAATTAGGATTCAGGAAATGACACACTTGTGTTTCTTGCTGGTAATTTGTTTTGAACCTATAACCCAGGCATAGTTGCTGCTCAGTTTAGTTGGACATGGAGCTTACTGATGGGCAATTTCTCTTTTCTGCAGTGAATAACATAGCTCATGTGAACTGCGGCCAGTGCCGGACAACTTTGATGTATCCATATGGAGCACCTTCAGTAAAATGCGCCATATGCAATTATGTCACAACTACTGGAGTATGCCGAGCCTCATTCTATGCCTAATTGCAATGCAATTGAAATCAGTTTATTATGTAGTTTACTGACCTTTGTTCTGAATCTCAGGTAAATACTGTGTCACCCACTCCAGCTGCAAGGCCAACATCAAATGGATCTTCATATAGTGGCTCATCTACTTCTGCTGTAAGTCGACATCAATGAAATTGAATGGTCTAACGACTTAGTCTTGAAATGCAGAGTGATTTATCACCTCTCTTTTTTCATCCTGCAGCCTAAATCTCAACCCCAGAATGTAACTGTTGTTGTTGAGAACCCTATGACAGTTGATGATAAGGGAAAACTTGTAAGCTCTTTTTTACCTACTGAGTTGCATCGTTTGTAATACTGGTTGAACCTTCATTTAATTAACTCGTTTTTTTTTTTTACTTTACACAGGTGAGCAACGTTGTTGTTGGAGTTACAGCTGGGAAAGTCTGACGTGTTATTGGCACTTTGTATATCATTGTCGTGTGTTGTATATCCGAAGCTGGAAATAACATGCAGTGGTCGTCCACCTAGTATTTCTGAGATCTTGCAGATGGATACAAAGTGTTCTGGGATCTTGCAGATGAAACCATGAAGGTCAGAAGCTGGGTTTTGAATCTGTTGATTCTTTTGTGTGTAAATGAGCTCTGTTATAGACTTCAAATGTGTGACCAGATAGTTTGAGGGGGACTTATAGCATAGTTTCATGTAGTTATACATGCATTGTTACGCAATTTGTTTGTTAGTTTGTGCTCTCTCTATTGTTCAGTATGTTTGTACTTGTATACCGTGTACATTTTAAAAGGGAAAGTTGCATTGATGTTTAAAGCAAAACAAACAAAGAGAGGATTTTACATGAGGCTGGCTTGGAGCTGTGATAATGACAGTGGGGGATTAGGATGACCTGTGCGGTTCCTCTGGCTTCAGCATATGCTTCATTGATTTGTTCTCTGGAATTTTGTTGTTAAGAAACAGAACAAGACTTGTCCTTCTGCTGTTCAGTATGCGCTTGATAGAAGTAGATTGAATATCGGAGATGACAAGATCTTAAAAGAGGCGTGGTAAATCAGTTTCTCATCTCACGAGCATCTGAGTAATGGTGTTTTTTTAAAAGGTTTTGCCGTTGCAATTTTATATAGAAGTAGAAGTAAACAAAGGAAAACGCTCCGTTTTCTAAGGCAGAAAAACTAGACCAAAAAACCAGACGAACTTACATCAACGCATCAACTATGCTCAGCATTACAAATCACAGTCACAAGCACTGCCCACCAACCATTAAAAAACAGAGCCCGCCAAACATTAAAAAACAGACAAGAAGAACACATGCCACCACTGTACTTGCGGCATCTGTTCCGATCCCTCATGTAACTCTTCACATCTTCTAAGTTTCATGCACCTACTTGGCTATACCCTCTGAATTGAGTCTGAAAAGTTCCTAGGTTTCTCAACTGGTTCTTTCTAAGTACCGCTTTCCATTAGAACCGAAAACCAAATCCAATGCGCACCCGAAAAAGGAAGCCCAGTATCTGGCGGCCTGCCGGGTGTGGGCTTTTCTCTAGCGGGCTACGGCTTGTCCGCCTGGTGCTGGTGGCGCCGCCTGCTGCCGTGGTGGCCTGGTGGGTCCATGGCTGGCGTGACTCGAGTCGAGGGCCTGGAGGCTGGAACCCAGTTCTTAAAGAAGGGGGGCGACGGTTACATTATATTGACCGAGTACTTCGTTAATTGATCTTAGGCTTAGCAGTTTACCTTACATGATAGCTCGTTTTCTTGTGTACCTGTTTAACTGTATGGTTAATGTTAAACCCTATTAACTTTATATAACTTCTCTGATCCAACCATAACCCAGTGCATCGGGGAGGAAGATGTAAGATTATGATGATGATTTGCGTCTTATATATTTTTCTTAACGTTAGACACCAAAAGTGTCTAGGTAGGTGTGGCCAGACAAATCCGCTGCTAGGGCCGAACAAGCCGACTCAACCGGATAATCCAGAATGATATCTATTTTGGATATTGGACAGTGGACACCAAGGAAGCTTTTCTATAGGAAAATCGAACAAGGGCGTGTACTGTATTGATAGATGAGAAGAGTCAGGTTAAGGTCTGGATCCTAATTGACGACGATTCGGATGCTGCTGGTCAAATGAAGTGGATGCCAAAGCAGCGCGGTGGCCAGTTGCCTAAGCTCCAAACCAGACCTACTATGTACTACTGTACAAAGGCCTTGGGCGTTACAAGATCTCACCCCTCAGGTCTATGACAATCCTGAAGAAGCAGCAGATCTAGTACGACGTGGCGCAGGGGAGGTTCAGAATGGGACTCTGACGGCGATAGTCTTCTCCCGGACAACGGGGACAAAACGGGCTACAAACGTTATAAAACGTTCCTTGGATTCCATCCCTACAAGGAGGTTATCTTTCTGAATGACTCCAAGATCCAAGACTTAGGCTACGTGTACCCAGAATATGAGCTTCGGTGGCTTGAAGATCAAACTGTAGAGGTAGACGCGACAACGATGGCAAGTCCATTGAAATCCCCACCTGATGCATAAATCACCTAGTTTTACAACCACACCCATTGCCTGTTAAACCAAATAAAACTTGCGTGTTTTGCTTGGTAAGGAAACATGGTAGGATAGCCACCCAAACCAACCTTAAAAGTAGCATGCTTAGGTGGGATTGTTCATTCAATCACTACATTAAACTTGATGATATGATGTGAATATGGTTATGGATGGGGGATGTGTTTTTGGAAAGTGGGGAAGAACCCCGGTATACGACTTTGGTGGTCAGCTAAGTCATAATGTGAGTAGGGTGAAAATCTAGATGTCGTTATCACGCTCTTCCTAGAGGCCCGGTCTTCATGGAGAAGTCCGGGGATGTGGTTGCTCGGGGATCAAGCAAGGGGAAGTTCTACCCGACTCATGTAAGAACTGAGTTAATGTCTCATCTTTTCTAACTTTTTTAGAGCAACCACTCGATGTTGTGTGCAGCAACACTCAGTTGGAACTCGCAAGGAATAGCTGAGGATAGTGTACTGTGAGCTCGGAAGCAATGGGAGACCGAGTGGGTATGGGGATGGTGTCATGGGAATGTCATGGGCATTGGGCGACGGGGTGGCCTTGGTTCTCATGATTGCTATCCGGGGAAGATTTGTGTGGGAAAGACTTTGAGCGGACTGGGCCTCATGGTAGTGAGTGTCTCGGACCAAACTTGTGGGGGAAAGTGTGCACCTCGAATCTGAGTATTTAGTCAGAGTCCATTGTATTGGACGGGTTACAACTTGGTTTAAGCAACTGGTTGTTTTATTATAAAATGGGAAGTGGATAGCTAAAACATGATTTTGTCTGGCAGCAAATGCCGAGTGCTATGGTGGGTCAGGCCCAATAGAAGTGGAAGAATGTGTTGGCTGGATGCCATGAGCCACGGTGGACCGGTAAGTCTACTGGCAGCTTTTACAAAGGGGAAAAGTGTGTTCATAAATTAAAATTGAAAACTAATTAGCCTTGCATATGAAAATATTTTCCTACCAAACAACCAAAGCTCCACATATACCTGTCATGTAGAGATAGGTGAAACCCCATTCCTTACGGAGAAAGGTGGGCTTGCGTGAGCATGTAGCACTCACCCTTGCAATGTTTTTTTTTTCAGACTGGCAACAACCTGGTTGAAAGCACTCTTCAGCTAGGTCACACTCCTACTTCCCAACTAGCCTGTGGCATTGGCTCTGAAGGATGCTTTCGTTGTATCTTTCTTTACTTTATGTGTACTCTGATTATAATTGTTAAGTCAGACTCTATGCTACTTAAATTAATGTGTTGCTAGTGAAGGTAGGACCAACGCCTGAAAGGGGGGATGAATTAGGATTTCTAAAAACAAAGGCTCACTAAAAACTGCAACTACTAAACAAAATCTATGCAAGTAAATCTAGCTAAGTGGACTAAAGTTTTGCTAAGTGTTGCTACTTCTACCGTGGCCAAGTCTTGCAACCTAGTTCCACCTAGAAACTAACCTATCAAGCTAGTCTAGGAAAGTAAGCACACAATTGCAAGAAAGTAAATGTGGAAGCTAAAGAGATGGGATAGAGAATGCAAACTCCCGATGACGATGATGGTAGCACATGATAAAGACACGAAGATTTTTTTCCGAGGTTCGGGGAGACCCACGGTCTCTACACCCTACTCCTCGTTGATGCTCCACTAAGGGCTTTGCACTCGCATAGTCCTCAAAGGAATACGGCATCGCCCTTTGCAAGGCTGGAACCCAGTTCTTAAAGAAGGGGGGCGACGGTTACATTATATTGACCGAGTACTTCGTTAATTGATCTTAGGCTTAGCAGTTTACCTTACATGATAGCTCGTTTTCTTGTGTACCTGTTTAACTGTATGGTTAATGTTAAACCCTATTAACTTTATATAACTTCTCTGATCCAACCATAACCCAGTGCATCGGGGAGGAAGATGTAAGATTATGATGATGATTTGCGTCTTATATATTTTTCTTAACGTTAGACACCAAAAGTGTCTAGGTAGGTGTGGCCAGACAAATCCGCTGCTAGGGCCGAACAAGCCGACTCAACCGGATAATCCAGTTTGGCCGAGTCCAATTAGAACTTAGTACTATTTTTATGAAAATTTATTATTGGATTTAGAGACTTATATAAAGGTGCAAGACCTCCCCTAACTCTCTAAATATGAAGGGCCACCTCCGGTTGAGGATTAGCCAACAAAATCTAACACAATCTATTTATTTTTTATTCCTTTGAAATCACAATTCTTTATTAAAACCCTAACTTCTTCTCTTCTCATCCCAATGGGCAAGCTCATCGGCAAAGCCATGCTGCCCAGCACCAACAAGTGGTGGGCTGTAACAAAAAATGGACCATAAACCTCGTAATTATTTTACCTATTACAATTTTAGTGGTTGAAGTGACACCCCGCATTACCGTGGAATTAATGTGTGCAAGTTTATTTGTATAAGTTCAACAGGTGCGAGAGATGGACTTAGGAAACAAACATCTCAAACGAGAGATTAAAGAGTACAAGAGAAGATTCAAGTCCCAAGACATCCGTGATTAAATACGTGGTGTCTGACACAGTGGTCCCACTATCTGGTCAGCGGGACAGAACTTTTCAAACATCAGCCGGTCCGGTGATGCACACCGGATAGTTCGGTGAACGGATGAAGGCCGCAAAATGAATACTCAAGACCCTGGGCAAATACACGCATTGGACGGTCCGGTGTGATCCACCACCAGAGATGAAAGCGGCAGAAGAGATGAAGGAGTGACCGCATGCAAGTTGCACGCACTTGACCGGACTGTCTGGTAAAGCACTGTACGGTATAGGCCGCCGAGATATGATCAATCTAAGACCTCGGACGATTACACACACTAGACGTTACGGACCCTTGCGTCATGTATGTATATATAATCATAGATTTTATTTTACACCTATACATACATAAAGCAAGGACTATTTGTTGGACTATATAGCATAGGTGGCTTTTATCGTGTAGATACATCGTATAGACGTACACTAAGGTGTAGCTCCTACAATAAATTATAGCCGCCACCGCCTCCTCCTCCTCCTCCCCCACCCAATTCCACGTGTGGTCACATGGCTATCGTATCACAGTTAAACTCAAGAAAGAGAGCCCTAAGGAATTAAACAAGTAAGGTAGCTTATACATAATGACAAAAAAATATTCGAATGCTAACATTTTGTAGACGCGTAACAACATTGCTTAATAAGTAACCGGCTAGCGACGGACCGTTGTTACACGCCTCTTACCCGTTCCGTTGGATAACATTACTTACCATATATCCTGGCTCAGTTGGCACCTTTTTCCTTTAAATTCGCCGAATCTAGCGTTGTGTCGTGACATGTACAAATTGAGTTTCACATCTCACGTATAAAATTTACATTTTTTTTTTTGCATTTCACTGCTTTCCCTCCTAACCATAAGATGAGCCACCCTTGAATCTTGGTACCTGTCCAAATGCAAACCGTGTTAATAACTGGACGAACAGTGTATCTATGCCCGACCGACCAGGCGGCACCTAGCTACCTACCGATCTATCCGTTGCAAGCCGTGATGACGTGTTTTCATCAGTACTGACACATAAGGCCCTCTAGCACTTGCAGGCTAAGTACTCTAGTAAAATAACTATTTACTAGTACTAGTTAATTTGGCCATGAGGAGCGAAGATAAAACTTGACCACTTAATCGGATTTTGAAACAGGCACTAGCTCCAGCTGAAGTGACAAGAAAAAAGGGTGGTATATGGAAGCTCCAGGTTAGCGATCATCAACGACTGGGCAATCTTCTTAGAATTCTAAAAGCAGAATGGCACTGTAAGTTTCATGATCTTTTGTTCAAAAGAATGATGAATCCAGACGATCTACGATCAAGGTACGAGGAATTCAGCTCGATCTTCCCCTGGTTCAGAATTGGATGTGCGTCACACGCTTCCGCTATGGGGCTATTGACGGTGGACCCATCGTGGTGTTATCACGTCAGCCTAGCACACTGAAGGGCCTTTCGAGCAACTCAGAGAAGTATAATAAAGTGACGTAGATGGGCTGAAAGAGATGGCACGTTAAATTTATGATAACATGAAAAAAAGAGAAATAGAGAGAAAAACAAAATGGACTGCTTACTTGTAGCCAGCTTAGAGTGGGCTGCTCACGGATTTCAAGACACTTTGTTAGATGAAGAGGTGAGTCAAATAATAAATGTACAGTTTACATCAAATGGGCTGTGCCAGTTTAGAGTGGGCTGTTCACAGACTTCTAAGACACTTTGTTAGATGAAGAGGTGAGTCAAATAATAAATGTAGAGTTTACATCAAGAGAGAACTATTGTATGAGTGCCTTTCAAAAAAAAAAAAAACTATTGTATGAGTGGGTTTGTAGCTGGCTACGACATGTAACATGACAACATCATATAGTTTATAATAGACTTTATTATTAACCTTACTCTTAGCCGCTAACGGGTTGGGCTTAGGCTAGATCAGGCCAACCGGCTGTCTGGCTTTGCTGCCCGTGGCCTTTCCGGCTGTCCCTCAACAAGATTTTTCTTCTCTGTTTTTTTCCCGAGTTAGGCTAAGTCCAATGGGGTTCCCCAAATCCCATTTTTTATCATTATTCCAACTGCCTCCCTCTCTGTCTATAGTGCAGCATTTATGTCAAACAGTGCAAAACAGTATTTTGGCGAACCCATTTAGAGAACTCCATTAGACTCTGCCTTAGAGCCCTGGCCGACAGTGCTTCTCTACATGTTTCTCCATCGGGTTTTTTGTGAAGTCATACTAAATGAGTAAAAAAACGGTTTTCCAGCTAGCATTGATAACTTGATGAGTGATTTTTTTTATTTCCTCTCCAAGTGATGCGCCATGACTATCTTGAAGCCCTACTAGTTTTCAACTGCTACGATGGAGCAAAGCATGCATTCTCCACAACCACAATTAAATTTGTTAGTCTTCAAGTAAAATGATAGAGATGAATTTCTAAGAGACCTATTAGTAATTTACAATTGAGAATGAAGATTGCAAAAGAATTCATAACTAACACGTACTTATGACAATTCCATGGTATGAAGACATAGAGTAATGTTAAAAAGAAAAGGGTTTTTTCCTATGATTTCTTTGCCCCTTTGTTGCTTTTATGTAATAGAATCATGAATTGCTACTTTACACTAACTTGGTGCATAAATAAGTAATGACTATTTTTGCGGAGTATGTAGATGATCATTCAATCTTCATATTCATTGGTTATAACATGCAGGTTATCGTGCTTGGCCAGCTGCCCATGTAGAATTCATGGCCCCATCACTGTTTGCGAACATAGCCGCCTATGTTTAGTGACATATCATGCATTAAGATGTACCCCCTTCCGCTAGTACCATCGCCTCCTCCCTAACCCAACTCCACTGTCTCATGGCAATCATGCCACAATTTAACCGAAGAAAGAGAGCCTTTTGAAAATAAACAAGTGAGGCTAGCTAGCTGTCCCACCTTATACATAATGACAAAAATATTCGAATGCTACCATTTTGTTAACACATAACAACACTCCTCAATAAGTAACTGGGCGACCGTTGTGTAACGCCTCCCACCCATTCCGGCGGATAACATTACGTACCATATATTCTGGCTCAGTCCTTTTCCTTTTAATTTTGTCGAATCTAGCATTGTGTCGTGACGTGGACGAACCGAGTTTCACATCTCACGTATGAAATATTTTTTTGCTTGCATTTCACTAGTTTTCCTCCTAACCATGACATGAACCACCCTTGAAATATTGGTACCTCCCCAAATGCAAACTGTGTAAAAAAAATGGACGAACTGCATCTTTGTGGCCGGCTGACCAAGTGGCTCATACTGATCTATCCGTTGCAACAAAAACCAGCCATGACGATGTTTGCATCAATACTGACAAAATTTGGCCATGAGGAGCAAGGATAAAACGTGATGCGCATCAACACGGTTCCGCTATTGTGCTATGGTGTCATGGTGTTGTGTTACACGTCAGCGTAGCACACCGGAAGGCGTCGTCCATGCGACTTAGCCGTTAACGACTTGGGCTTTGGGCTGGGCCAACCAGCTTTGCTGCCCGTTGCCTGCCCGGCTGTCCCTGAACAAGATTTTTCCTCTCTGTTTTCCCCCAAATTTAGAGCCCCTTGGAGGCTTGGACCAGCATTGGCAGTGCTTCTCTACATGTTTCTCCACTGGTTTTAGGTAAAGTTCTAAAAAAAATAAACGCCTTTGCAGCTAGCATTGTACTTTGACGGCTGATTGAGATGGGTGCCTTTTTTTTTGTTTCCGCTCCAAGTGATATGTGTTCCCCAGTTCTTAATTGACTCCAGTTCGCCAAGCGCACCTGTTGATATCTCTTAGCATAGCAGATTTTACTCCACAAGTTCACTCAGAGTATTCCGAGCATTGTAAAATCCATAGGGAAGTAAGGGCGAATAGATAGTGTGATATAACTTTCGAACTAAGTAAACTGCAACTCAAGATAAACACCAGCTATTTTTATGCCAAGGGTAAGATAAACAAGATAGTGTATGGTAGGATGAGAGAACAGGGACCAAAGCACTCAGCAAACTAGGTATAGCTATCTGGGTGGACAATGAGTGAGATTTAGATATCCAAACTCTATTCATTAACTAGTGCATAGGGGTATTCACGATTGAGCTAAGTTAACTGAACATGAATTAGGATCTTGCGTCGAGCGAAATTCTAGACTACACCGAGATGGCATGGGGGTAGATAGTTGGCCAACCAAACGACAACTGGCTAATGCCTACGGGCTTACCGAACGACGAGATTGGAATACGGAGGCTCTCTAATGCTATCACCAAGAGGGCTACCAACTAGAGCTGCGTGGGTAAGATGGCACGCTAAACTAGTGATCAAGTGGAAACTTGATCACTAAAGTTCTTCTTATATCAGAGGGTGAGAACTACCTTAACCTTAGATCAGAGCCTAAGGAAACTTTATAGTACCGGCAAGTCTAGCAAGATTCAATTAACTTTAGGACAACACAAACCTAATCCTTGGTCTAGTATGCAAGAAGGTACATCACATTAGGCAAGTGTAAGAAATAAAGTAAAGTATAACCGAAAGATAGAGCAATGAATTATATTATTCTAGAGTAGTGAAGGTACAAAAGATACAAGAGCTTTACCAAGACTCGAAGCTAACTCCAAAATCCTCGAGGCAAAGACTCAGACTCAACTCTAACTCTCAAAACTATCCTATTGCTACAAGACTAAGACAATGGTGTGTTTCACTCAACTTCCACACTTCACAAGTGAGCTCTAGGGGCCTATTTATACCCACTCGAGCAAGAGGGGTATTTATACATGGAGTAGGTCAGTGTAGCGGCTAAGTCGGTTGCTAGAGGGACACTTGGTAGGCGCGGCGGCCAGGTGACAGGCCGAGCGGCCACCAGATCCACCGACTTAGCCATCCAACATCCTTGATTGCCTCCCGAGGTCGGTTTGAGGTCGGTTGACAGTTGCAAATGTGTGCTTTCCCTTGGAACATTGGATTTCACTTGTGTTTCTTCCTTAGCCGCTGGATTGGAGTATCCAGGATTGCTGACTTCATTGATCCAAGTGTTGGATCGGTGAAGTGGCAAGCCTTCTAGTGGTTTGCATGCGGCTTATGTGGCATACACCTTGGACTTATGTTGACACGTCTCTTGTGAGCATGCAGGTCGAAGTTGGAGCCAGATGGTAGCACTCATAGGCCGGGCGGCCTGCTGGTGGGGCCGACTAGCCAGGGGGTTTAGCCAGATGGCTTGCCTCCTCCCTGGTTTGGCTTCATTTCATATGTTTTAATGCATTTGATACCTACATTCAAATACTTCGACCAAACTTGTTGAATTTGTCAGCAGCATAAGTCTAGCCTACACTTTGATATCTTTTCCCTTCATAATCATGGATAGTTGGCGGTTGAAATTATTGTAATAACGACTGTCAACAGCGCCATGCCTCTCTACCTCCCTAATATATCTAGCCCTATTAATTTCAACTGCTATGACAGATCAAGCAAGCATGTATTCTCAGCAATGAAATCTGTTAGCCTTGAACTAAAATGGTAGAGATGAATTTCTAAGAGACTAATTATTAATTTACTTGAGAACAAAGATGGGAAAATAATTCATAACTGACACACTTAATTTGTGATGATTTCCATGGTATAAAGACATAGAGCAACATTAAAATGAGAAGGGTTTGTTCCTATGGTTTCTTTGCCCCTTTTATTGCTTTTATGTAATATAGAGGATCTGTTCATTTCCTGCCACTTTTGCGGGAAAACGTGAGACGGGACGATGGGAGGACGAGTTGGAGGAGCGTTTTTCTTGAGTTGGCGGGAGAGTTTTTCCCGGAAATGTGGCCACAAATGAACGGTCTCAGAATCTTGAATTCCTATTTTACACCAACTTGGTTTATAAAGAAGTAATGTCTATTTTTGTGGAGTTGAGTACATAGATGATCATTCGATCTTCATATTCATTGGCTACAATAGTCTCCTTATCATGCTTGGCCTCTGCCCTTGTAGAATTCAAGGCTCCATCACTGTTTGCGAGCATAGCCGCCTTTGTCCTGTAAGCATATCATGCACTAAGATGTAGCTCCATTCCCTACTACATACCGCCCCTCCTCCCCAACCCAACCCCACGTGCCCACATGGCAACTGTGACGTGCCGCAACTATTGAGAAAGAACTTTTCCCATTAAATCGGTGAGACTAGCTGGCCACTCCACCTTATACATAACGACAAGACTCTTCAAAGGCTACCGCTTTTGTAAACGTATAACGGGATCCTCAACAGGCAACCGTCGATCAATTGTCGATACGCGCCTCTCATCCGCCGTTCTGTTTCATAGCGTAACGTATCCACAGATCCGGGCCCTTAGCAGGTACTTTTCCCCTTTAAATTCGCCGAATCCCGCGTTGTGTCGCGACGCAGAAAGACCGGATCTCACGGCTCATGCATGAAATGTACGTCGCTTGCATCCACAGGTTTTCTGTCCAACATTTTTCTTTTTTGAGAAATTTTATGTCCAACCCTGAGATGAGATGAAGCCGCCCTTGCATATTGGCACCTCTCCAAAATGCAAAACCGTGTACCGCAAACTGGACGGCCAGTAGTCTTCGCGCAGGCAGGCCGACCCACCGGCGCACCTACCGCTGATATCTATCCGTTGCATGCAATAAACACTGTGGCCGCGATGACGTCTGCAGGAGGCTGACACGCGGGTCCCCCGGCGCTCCTAGGCCGCGCCCCACGTTGCGCGAATAGGCCAGGCCGCGCTGAGGTGGAGAGATAAGGACCGCCCGCTTGTCCAGCGCGGCAGACCAAAATCGAGCGAGTCGGACAGTCACAGGCAGCGTGGTCGTGGCCCGTTCGATGGGAATGAGATGGACGGCGGATGGGGCACCGGCCCCGCTATATAACTCCACCTAGGGGCACACTGATTCCTCATCCCTTGAGAGAGCGGTGACTCTTCTTCTACTCCCTTTGGCCTGCCTGCCTGCCTTCTCCCTCCCCTTTCTCCCCGGCCTCCCCGGGGGAAAAATCTCAGCTGGTTGAGATCCCGCGTGTGCCCTAGGTAGCTCGGTGAGGACGATGGAGAGTGCGAACGCGGTCCGTTTCGGCCACCAGGAACTGGCACTGCTCCCCGGCGGCGGCATGTTCCCCACCGGTATGGGCTCGCTCCTGCAGGTCGGCGCCGGCGTGCCGGCGCCGGGAGGCATGAACCTGGGCGGAGGAGCCCTGGCGCCGTCGGCTGGGTACGGCGCCATGCGCAACGCTCTGCACGCCGCCTGGAACGCGGCCCCGGTGGCTCGGCTCCAGCTGCAGCAGCAGCTCCGGGCGGCTGGCGGCGGCGGCGGCCTCCAGAGGGAGGCGGCGCCGCAGCCGTTCCGCGGCCCCTGGACCGAGCAAGAGGATGCGTAAGGACACCTGAATGAATTCCGAGATCTTGCTCTCTTTTTTAAAATCTTTTTTTCACGGTGTTCTTTTCGCCGTGCTGTGTTCCTGCTTGTGGATGATGAACTCGTGCTGCTTGCTCTCGATCCGTGCTCGATCTCCGTGCAGAACGCTCAAGGAGATGGTGAAAAGGCACGGCCAAAAGAAGTGGGCGGTGGTGGCTCAGGCTCTCCCCGGCCGGATCGGCAAGCAGTGCCGCGAGCGATACACCAACCACCTGCACCCCAACATCAAGGTGAGCTCGCTCGATCTTCGATCTTTCTCCGATCGATTTCTCAATCGCTCAGATCCATCGATCTGCGTGCTCTAGCTCGACTGACTGAATTCCGATCTGTACATGTTCCTGATCGACGACGCATGATGCGTGTGTGCGAGAGCGCTAGCTTGTTCGAGTCATGCTGCCTTGCCTGCCTGCTCACATGACCCTCGAGGGGAATTCCGGCCTCGCGTATAATTAATTTCTACGTACAAATCCTGCTGAATTTCGGTCCGAATTCGAAAGTGGGCATTAACTGCGTAAGAATTGTTAGTGGGGGTAGTGCATGCTGCTTATGTGTCTTTACTGCGACCACTAACTGTGGCTAGTATTCCTCATCAAAGCTAGGCAGTAATTAACTGGGCCGTAGTATAGCATAGAGAATCTTTTTAATCTCGATCGATCGATCTGCTTATATGCATATACAGTATATGCCAAGTTTTACTTGGTACATGTTCTGGTCACTGATGATCGAGTTGGTAATCACGGGGAAGTGGAGCTGAAACCAAAATCCTGCCATCCATCTAGTATATATGTTTGTAGCACATAATTAAATATGTTGGATTTGGTAGATCGATCTCATCTTTTAAGGTAGTAGTAGTAGTAATTAATTAACTTTTGTTGCTGGAAAATGAACCATTATTTCTGTAATTCGTCTGTGCTTGTGCTGTACGTGCACACGCTCGTAATATCGTGCTTACTGTCGTTGGGTCACTGACTTGCACAACAAACAACAGAAGAGCCTGTGGACCGAGGAGGACGACCTCGCCCTGATCGAGGCGCACAGGGAGCACGGGAACCGCTGGTCGGTGATCGCCAAGGCCCTCCCCGGGCGCTCGGAGAACGCCGTGAAGAACCACTGGAACGCCACCAAGCGCAGCCTCAAGGCGAAGCGCCGCCTCAAGAAGAAGAAGAACGCCGAGCAGGTGCCCGCCGGCGAGTGGTCCGTCCTGGAGAAGTACATCCGCGAGCTGGGCCCCAACACCAAGGCCAACAAGCGCGGCCGCGCCACCGCCCCGATGACGCTGCTGATGCCGGACTCCCCTCCGTCCTCCTACAGCAGCCTCGGGTACGGCGAGGTGGTCACCCCGGCCGCCGCCGCCGGCGCCTTCGACCCCATCACCGCCATGGGGATGGGGCTGTACCTCAACGCCGCCGCCGGCGGGGGATCGTCGTCGTCGTCCTCCTCCTCGGTGAACCTGGGGGCGATGATGGGCTCCAACTTTGGGTCGTTCCTGCAGCTTGACCTGAACGCCTACTACGGCGGCGCGCCGACGATGCAGCTGATGATGGCGGAGCCGCAGCAGCAGATGATGGAGATGGAGGCCATGGAGATGGAGCAGGAGCAGCAGGCCGCCGCGTCCTACGCCAACCTGGTCACCTACCCTTTCTTCGACAACAACAACCTGATGTGGCAGACCCCCGTGCTCCACGCCGGCAGTGCCAACAATGCCAACGCCGCCACTGATGACGAAGGCGGCCTGAACTACCACCACTACGGCGAGGCGGCCGGCGGCGGCGGTGGCGCCGCTCCGGACGACGACGTGGACGTGGTCCAGATGGCGTCGAGGGAGTTCCTGACCCCGTCGGAGCACGATGTCACCCTGAACCTGGCCGGGTTCATGTGATGAGACCGAAGCTCTCTTCCATCCAAAGGCCGTCTCTCCGTCTGTTTGTTTGTCTTTGTGTTCCTTTTGTCGTGTTGTACTAGCATTTCCGGCCTGGAGAGACAGTTGCGCGTGTTACTTGGCGCTCTGAAATTCGAATAACCTGCTGGACCTTGGCGTCCATGGAGGACACCCATGATGTCTGTACTGCTCGCTTTGCTGTATTTGATATTCCCTTAATAATAATATACCAGACTCGTTGATCTGGAAATCTGAATTTACTCGATCGTTTGCCAGTTTTATTCCATCTCATCTCAGTCTCTAGCTCGATCTTGTGCATTATTATTCGATGATCATCAGACACCCATCATTTTATTTGCTGTTCTTCATCTGCGAGAAATCAATTAGAGACACCACGGCAGATCGTAGGCAGCTAGCTAGCAACAAATCGCCATGGGTTTGCACGCATATCGCTGCATGCAGAGCACGGTGCTGCATGCGGACGCCGCAGTGGGTTTATGCACAGAAAGACAGAAAAGTTGTAGCTACAAAGGTGCCGGCTGCATGCCGGGGAGAAGAATACAAAGCTCTTCTAGCTCTAGTGACATGTTGCCAGATGCCCGTACACCGATCGATCAGTGCAGATGCAGGAGTGCAGCCAGTCAACTAGAGCCGTCGTCATCTTCTTCAATTCCATGCAGGCAAGGCATCGCATGCAGGCGCGTGCGTGCATGGGTGCGCGCGGGCGGGCGCACTAGACGCCGTCCCCGGCCGCCCGCGTGCGTGCCGCGAGCCCGCGAGAGGGCTCATCAAGTTCCCGTTCCGTCGTGGCGTCGTCGACGTCCGTCCATGGTTTGGTTGTTTGTTACAGCCAGAGCCAGGTTTGGCTGTAATAATAGCTCCAGCACCAGCACCACCACGCCAGGCCAGTAATGTAATGTAATGGCCTGTAGCGACTAGTGGGGAGGGGGAGTCGAGTCATTTACGTGCCAACACCCATCCACCATGCATGCATATCCTGTTTTTCCTCTAGGCGTATGCGTATGTGGGGATATTTGCATCCACGTCCAAGTATATCTCCACATTTACATACATGCATCTCTTGTACTGCTAGTAGGTACTAGCATAGCGCGCACCCGTCGCGTGACTGTACGTCGTGTGGACTGTGGTGTGCCGTGTATGTATGCTCCTTGTTTTTGGACTTTCTTGAGACGGGGATTCTCTGCTCACTCTCAGTCACTTGCACGTTTTATCAGGCAGTGTTTAGGGGGCTTTTACACGTTAAAAGGCAGCCAGCTTTTTACAGGAGAATGGGCCTTGAATTCCGATCTTTTTCCCCTCCCCCCCAGTTGTTGTGTAGTCGTGCTGGCTTTTGCTTGGATTATTACAGGAAGCGTGTGTCCTCTGTACGTAGCCAGCTTTTACCTGTTTTTTTCCCCCGGGTTCAGAGGGGGTGTGTCTCACCGTCCATTCCACGGAGGCAGAAGAGGTTCGATCCCACGTAGTGAAGAAGAAACATGTTCAGCGCGCGCGCGTGACGATTTGGATCCCACCGAACGATCATGCCAAAATATATATAGGACCGTTTATTCCTCACACACACACTACACACAAAAGGGAGATCACCTCCCAAAGGCCAGTCATAATACAACTCATATCCACAAAAAAAAAAAAGTAATACACATTATCTCAGTGAACAAGCGAGAGCACAATGACGCATTTTCCTTTTCCTTTTTCGAGCGAGGCATGCACGGAGAGGATGGCACGGCATTAATTATACATGTATATAGCTGGCCGCTGGCGTTCTAATTAAGTTTCCTTATGCACATCGATCATCTTTGGTGTCTTATTATGTGAAGCCTGTACAAAGTTGTTCACCTCCTCTCACAGCAGTACGTGGAGGCTCACGCTGGATTTATCATAATAAATGTCGTGGAGTCGTGTGGATCATAAAAACAACTCTAAAGAGGACCAAGTGATCGAAGAAAGCTTACTCAGACTCCATCTATGCAACGGTATGGTTCCACTATCGATGTATTGGTTGATGCTGTTCCTATGGCACGACATGGACTAGAGACTTGTTCAATTCCAAGTCCAAATAATTAAGATTTTGGACTCAAATGCAAATGATCAGCTACTACAAGTTTTCACACGTCATAGGTAAAGATGTCTTTTGCGATTTTGAGATTGGAAAATGATGAATATAGAGCCTGTTAATAGGAAACGGCTTGGGAATTAAATAAAAAGATATGTGTGATGGAAGGAAGAGGAACCGTGCGCTAGTTCCCACATTGGAGAGGGCATTTTGCGCTTTATGTTGCAGACCTATGTGTGCCATATAGAAGCACATATGTGGCCGCCAATAGCAATTGACCTTAGGAAGCATGTGTACCTTGGGGCCCTCGATCCATATCGTGATGCATGATAGGGGGATATGCCAGAGCCCAGAGCCATGAAAATTAGGAGCAACTAACGAGCATCCTTTCACCGGTTCAAATAAAAGAAAAGAAGTATTTTGTTTTTGGCCCTCCTAACAACCATCAATCTGGTGGTATCAAGTCGAGTTTGGGTACAAGTACCTTGTGTGAAGGTGAGTGTTGTAATACTAATACAGCCCAATAACCTATAGTGGCCCGTTAAGTAGGACATCAGCCGCTTTGAAGGTGAGTGTTGCAATCCCCCACCCAATGTCCTATAGACTATAGTGGCCCAAATGGCCCATTAGTAGTTGTAGTTGGTGGGTTTAATTTAGTACCACCTCGAAAGTTTAGATGAAAAAGGAAATACATTACAGGTAGGTATTCTTTTTTTTTTTTGAGTGTACAGGTAGGTATTCTTGTAAACCACTAATTTTCACATCCAGCTCTCATGCACTGCAAATAATTTTAGGTACAAGTAAGACTTATGAATTTGAGAAATTATCATTATCAAAAAAAGTGGTTATGGAAAGAATATTACACAGAGGTGCCAGGTAATAATTTTAACACAGTTTTGTACAAAATTAGTCCCTAGCATTTCGGTGCTGGTTCCTGCATATTTGCCACTGATCTAGTTTAGATGCCGGATTTCCAGGGATAACCAGTGTTTGCCTAGCTTTATACTCTTGATACCTACTGGCTACTGGGGTTTATGTGGATTCTTGTCTTTTATTTTAATTTACTGTTTTCACTTATCATACCATTGCATCTATGCATGTCTGATTGAAATTATTTTTTTTGTCTTATATACTGAATTGGACGTGTCAGCATCCCTTTGGTCTCTCTCTTATAATTTAACTGGACATGCACCTTTAATTGTACTATTTTCTTAGGAGTATGATCAAGCTTGTGACATTCTCTCATCTCGAGGTTTAGAGCTAGACACTCAATGTGATGTGGTGTATAAGTTACAATGGTAAGCGGGCAGTCCATTACGACCTATATTTCTTTCCTTCCACCACAGTTATATTAGAAGAATTTGTTTGTTTGTATCCACCAACTGTTCCTTTTTTGAGTTTCTGCAGATTGTTTTAACTTTGTAGGGTGGCAGTGGAATGGAAGATCGAGTGGCAGTACCGGAGTGGCTTATTAGAGGATTTGCTGTACCTTGAATTGGTGCCTCTCTTGGCTTGGTCCTCTTTCTAGGTTGGGAGAAGGGTGATGATGCCTGTAGAATAGCTAGTCTTAGAAGTACTACTGGTTATTAGCAGCAACTGTTTGCATGCTGTTAATTACCCGATCGAGTGGGTCTTTGCCATATGCTGACTTGAAGAACAACAGTATGACCGCAGCGGTGGCCAGTTTGGAATCAACGATGATTGTTTGCCCCCCATAACATATACGTACTGTATATGGCCTCAACCCAACCACTTGGCAAAATTAAGCCACATCGTTTACTATCTAATCCCATACATTAATTGTCGTCACCTTCTCTGCTGCTTATTTATCGCGCTATGGAATTATTCATTTGCTATCTTAATAACAATCGCGCAGGTTTATAAAAGTAGAGAGTAGATAATGCATGCGCATTGTGCCGATGTGCGTCACGTCAGATCATGCATTATATTGTAGGTCTGAAGAAAAGCGATCATACAACATATGTTCTATCCTTAGACATGCAAATGCGGGAGTAAATTAAATACGCGTATCTACTTTTGGTAAACCGTGTGTGCTATTCTGAAACAAAAATAAGTCATTTAGAAAAGGTGAAAAAACAACATCTTTATAGGGATCAAATCCAAGGAAAGAAGTATAGTACGTCGCTTTTTTTTGTATCGAAGAATTAAAAAAAGAGGATATTGTGATTGGTCTGTGTATGCATATGCATGTGGATTAGGGATTTATTAGGGTATCCTTCCGGGTCGAGTATACTTTGCAACCAAAGTATATACTATGTCAACAGTACATGCATGCTTGCAACAAATTAATCAATCATAGAATTTTGCGGAAGGTCTCCCATCCAGCAAGGCGTGTAAGGAAACGACGCGTCTATCTGTACAGTTTGATCTTCAAGCCACCGAAGCTCATATTCTGGGTACATGTAGCCTAAGTCTTGGATCTTGGAGGTATCCAGATGGTAGGCTAGCACTCTCACGAACGAGTCGTTCAGAAAGACAACCTCCTTGTAGGGATGGAATACAAAGAACGTTATATAATGTTTGTAGCCCGTTCTGTCCCCGTTGTCCGGGAGAAGACTATCGTCGTCAGAGTCCCATTCGAACCTCCCCTGCGCGACGGCGTACTCTGCTGCTGTTTCAGGATTGTCGTAGACCTGAGGGGTGAGATCCTGTGACGCCCAAGGCCCATGGCTTTGTAGCTCATAGTAGGTCTTGGTTTTTTTTTTTTTTTTTTTTGCGGGTCAAAGGGAATTGCATTAACTAGACAGACATGTTTTACAATCAAGATTTATGAGGTCTACAACGCACGCAGGCGTTTGCCCCAACCACACTGCTGAGTGAGTGTTACGTCTAGCTAGCTGTGCTAAATCATTAGCAACTCTATTCCCTTCCCTCTTGACCTTTTGGACTTTCCAGTCCACCAAAACTTGCGTCCACTCCAAAGCCTCTTCAATCAAGAAGCACAGATCAGACCGCTCTCGCACCCTCTTTGATAGCGCCAGAACCAAACGGGCACAATCTGTTTCTAAGGCAATCGGGCCGCTGCACCACTGTGAAGCTAATCTTAAACCTTCTACACAGGCTCGGGCTTCTGCTTCAGCTGCGCTGGCACAATTGAAGAGTGCACGCCATGCACAGAACACAACTTTGCCGTGTGCATCCCGTGCAACTGCACCACAACCTGCAGTCCCAGTTTGTGCATGATAAGCCCCATCTACATTAATCTTTGTCCATCCTTCCTCCGGTGGGCGCCAGACCCGCAATTCTTCCATCTCCTTCAATCCATCTTCTACCGTAGGAGGCCCTGTCAACCAAGCACTGCGCTTACCCTTATCATCTAAGTTCTGCTCTTGTTGGATCTGCAAGAGAGTATCTCGATAATTTAGCAAAAAATGAACAGACTCGTTAATACCTGAGGGACCCGCCTGGTGTGTTATATTGTTGTGAACAGACCAAGTGCGCCAAAGGAGAAGCCAAACAAGATCCCTCTGTTCTTTGGTGCATCTGTCTAATAGAATTAGTAACCAATCTGGGCCTGTAAAATGCCACTGATCCTCTTCCGGCACAGGCCAGACTCTGCGCATTGCATCTCTCAAGTACCTCGCCTGGGGGCAGGATATAGTGGCATGGTAGCTTGATTCATCTTCCATGCCACAAATAGTGCACTGACTGTCCGGCTCAAGCGTCCTTGCAAATTTATTTCTCCTGGTTGGGAGTTCATCCCTACAGAGTTTCCATGTGAAAATCTTGACCTTTGGTGGCACATTCCCCTCCCAGACTCTGCTCCATAGTGGTCTGCCACCTTCCATGTTTTGATCGGACACTGAACTCGTCTCTCGGTTTTGACTGCACATTGCCAAATTATATGCACTTCTGACTGAGAACCTCCCGGATTTATCATAGTGCCAAGCAAGAAAGTCCTCTGTATTCCTAGCTGGAAGTTTAATTTGTGAGATTGCTTCCACGTCTGCTGAGTTAAACAACTCAACTAGTTTATCATAGTCCCATTCTCGACCGTGCACATCCAGCAGCTCCGAGACCCAGTGCAGCCTTGCACGTCCCTTTCGAGAGGAGACCTTAAGCTAAAATTCTCTAGGTATCCATTGGTCTCTCCAGATCCGTACTTGTGTACCACTTCCAATCCTCCATATAAGGCCCTGTTTCAATAATTCCAGACCGTGCAGGATTGCTTGCCATGTTTGAGATGACTTGGCACTTCGAACTGAGTCTATTAGTAAACCCCTAGGATAGTATCTGGCTTTCAGAAGTCTAGCGCAGAGACTATTAGGTTCCTCAATCAATCTCCACGCTTGTCGTGCTAGCAAGGCTTGATTAAACAGACGGAGATCTTTGAATCCCAAACCACCGCAACATTTCTTTTTAATCAGGTCACGCCACGCTGTCCATGCTGTCTTCCTTTTCTCATCATCCCCTCCCCACCAAAAGTTCCTTATGATACTAGTTAGATCATCACAAAGAGTGAAAGGTATTTTAAACACACCCATAATGTATGTTGGCAGAGCTTGTGCAACTGATTTAATTAATACCTCCTTTGCTCCTGACGATAGAAGTTTTTCCGAATAGGCTTTTAGCCTTTTTCCTAATCTTTCCTTTAAAGATTGGAATTGTTCCCCCTTCATCCTACCGGATGGGGTCGGTAGCCCCAAATATTTTTCATCAAAGGAGCTGACTTCAACCTCCAAGATATTCTTTACTTGAGTCTGGGTATGATCATCTTCTTTTTCTTTAAACAGGATGGAACACTTTGATTGGTTGACTAATTGCCCAGTGCATCGCTCGTATGTTTGGATCACTTGCCTTACTTGAAGCGCCTGCTCAGGGTCAGCCTTAAAAAACAGCAGTGTATCATCCGCAAAAAGCAGATGCGATATTCCCGGAGCTCCTCTGCATATTACCAGATCATTCAACTCTTTAATCTGAATTTTCTGCTCAATCAATGCTGACAAACCATCAGCAACAAAGAGGAAGAGGTACGGCGATAAAGGATCTCCTTGGCGTAGACCACGGGATGGAGAAAAAGGTGCCGTCATCGCACCATTGAAGCGAACGGAATAGCGCACCGATGTCACGCAAGCCATGACATGCTGCACCCATGTTCTCTGAAAGCCCAGCTTCAGCAAAACATTATTCAGGAAACTCCAATCCACTCTGTCATAGGCCTTGGAAAGATCCAGCTTATACGCACAATACTCTCCTCGCTCATCCTTGCTTGACTTAATTGTGTGGATACACTCAAAAGCTATCAGCGCATTATCTGTAATCAGTCTCCCAGGAATGAAAGCACTTTGATTCTGTGAAATAATCCCATCCAGTAGGGGTCTAAGTCTGTTCACAATACATTTTGACACCACCTTATAGACCACATTGCAAAGGCTTATCGGCCGGAATTCAGTGATTTTCTCTGGAAAAGGAACCTTTGGGATTAGAACAATACATGTATCATTTACTCCCTCAGGCATAAATCCAGAGGCGAAGAACTTCCTTACTGCTGCAGTCACATCCTCCTTCATTGTAGCCCAATTTCTTTGGAAGAAACGGCTAGGGAAACCATCTGGACCAGGTGCTTTCAGTGGTCCGATTTGAAAGAGTGCGTCACCAATTTCCTCATCAGTATACTCCCTGCATAGGTCCCGGTTCATATCATCCGTAACCTTGGCTTGAAATAGATTGACAATTTTATCTGGGAGGATCTTCTCATCCTTGGTAAATAAATTACAAAAATACTCCTTCGCCATGTTTTTCAAGTCCTCCTGGTCAGTGCACCACGAGCCATCCTCTCTCTTTAATTTCTTAATGTGGTTCTTCTTGGCCCTCCACATTGCTTTCCTATGGAAGTATTTAGTGTTTCTGTCACCTTCCTTTAACCATGATATGCGCGAACGCTGCAGCCATAACATTTCTTCCCTGTATAGCAGCTCTTCCATCTCCCTCTTAGCTTTCTGAATTTGTGATCTGTTACGCACTGGATCCTCTTCCTCCCAGCAATCCAGTTCTTTCCTTAGATGCTCAATTTTCCTGGTCACATTGCCAAAAACCTCTTTGCTCCATTTTCGCAGATCGGCAGTAATGAGCTTCAAATTGTCTGCAATTTTGCCCAGATCACTCCCCGGATTTCTGTTGATCCAGGCTTTCTTGATTATGACCCCTAGTTCCTTCTCACGTTCCCACATGATCTCGTAGTGAAAGGATGCAACCTGTTTTACTTCAGATCCCCTGCGCCAAGAAAGAAGTAGCAGTTTATGATCAGAGCAGGCTGTATTAATGTGCGAGATCCTAGCGTCTGGGAACGCTGTAACCCAAGCCGTATTAGCAACCCCCCTATCCAATCTAACACAAACATTCCTTCTCCCCCCCTGGTTGTTATTGTAAGTCCAAGGCAGTCCCACGAATCCCAGATCATGCAGGTCACAGTGACTAAGAATCTCTCTAAAATCAAACATCTGATTTTTGGAGCGAGGTGTTTCCGAAAAGTGTTCGTATTGCCACATCGCTTCATTAAAATCCCCGATTAGCATCCAAGGCCCATGCCATACCAAATTGAGCTTTCTAAGTAGCTCCCACATATCTTTCCTATTTTCTACGCGAGGCTCACCATACACAAACGTCGCCCTCCAGGGATCCTGGGAAGGCTCTTCTTTTATTAAGACATCAATAAATCTTGCACCCTGACCTAACAAAGACACGACCACCGACTCATCCCAGAAAAGAGCAAGACCTCCACTGAGACCGACACTACTAACTGCTAAACTATTTTTGAAACCTAATTTCCAACTAAGACCCCTCGCTCTACTCGCACGCAGGCGAGTATCTGACAAAAAGACCAACTTTGGAACATGCGACTTTATGAAGCCGCCTAACTCTCGGACTGTCGAGGCGTTCCCCAAACCTCGACAGTTCCAGGCCATCGCATTCATTGCACCTGACGGGGCTCATCATGAGCTCCCGTCAGGTATTGAGCGTGCACCAGCTTGCTCTTCTTAGCGGGCGAACCCTTGTCCTCCTCTTGCACTGGGCTCATCTGCAGATTGGCCCCCTCCTGTTCCATCATCGGTCGCTGTCCCATCTTCATGCCGGTGTCCACTGTATCATCATCTCCCAATTGCAGGCCGCTGTTCATCAACTCCTGAATCGAATCAGCGATTAACCCAGTGTCGGACACACCTTTCCTATACTTCCGGCGCTTATCGATGTCCTTGCCAGCCCCAGGACTTTTTAGCGCATTTCGTCGGTTCAATGATGGGGGTAGCTTGCCTTTTTTTGCTGCCTGTAACCTGTCATGCATGCCCATGTTCAGAACAGGTCCCTGGTGCCCCGTTGCGACAACCTTCTCCTCCATGGATTGATCGCTGGAGTCAGCAAACGAGTCGAGACCAGACACCCGATCAGCCATCTCCTGATCTGAAACTGCATGTGCTTTCTTGCTTTGGACATCCAGATTACCAGCAACTGTCATATTCTTGACACCCTTCTCAATCCCAAGCGTATCAGTTGTTTCCTTGTTCTGGGTAGTCGGTGCCTGTTCCCCTACTGCCCTCTGAACCTCATTTAAATCTATCTTGTTTTGGACGTCATTTAGATCCCCCAAATTTCTGCTTGGTGTTCTGGAGGAGTTTGAAGTAGATATCACTCTCTCCTTCTGAGCGCCACTGAAATTCAGGCCACGCTTGACCGGGTTCACAGCAGTCTGATAGGTAAGCAATCTTCCAAACTCCTTTTTATATGGGGAGGCTCTGAGCTCTTTACTAAAACGTGCTCCCCCTACAGCCAATTCCTCTTCCGGGCAGTCCTTTTCCGCATGGCCAATGCGACCACAGCAGAAGCAGAAAAAAGGAATATTTTCATATTTGACCATAAATTCCATGAAGCCCTTCCCCTTGACTTTGATGCAGACCCTATCTTTGATAGCCTCCTCTAGAGGGAAATCCACTCTAACCCTTTTGAAGTCCTTCACTGCCTCTCCTAGCTCCAAAACTGGGCCAATCATGCCTCCCAAAGCATGCATGAAGCTATCTTTCTGCATCTTGACAGGAATATCATAGATGCGTACCCATAAAGGAATCGATTCGATTCGTACCTCCGACAGCCTAGTGAAACCATCATATGGAACAATGATCAATGCATCTCCCCTATATCTCCATGGTTCGCCCTTGGTCACAAACTGGAATTGTCTCTCTGAGTAAAATTCTAGTAAAAACGGTTATCTCCAAGAGCACGAGCCTTGACAGGATCACTCGCACCCCAGACATTGTTCAGTTCCGTGAACATCCCCCTTGGGTTGGAAATCTGGCTGGAATAGTATCGTGCAACTGCTAGCCATGTGTGATCTTCCTCGGCATCGCTTCCTTCTTCCTCAAACTCAAAGCCATCCTCGCCAAACCCCTCATCTTCCGCCAGCATCTTCCTGTGTAGCACCATCCTTCCGTCAGTGTTTCTTGGTTCAGCACGCACCGCCTCATCTGCCTTTTCTTCCTTAGCACCTGCCACTGCCTCCGTCTCCTCCTCTTCGCCTTGGCGCCGCCCCTGGTTCATCAACTCCTCCTCCCCTTGGCTGCGCTCCAAGTTCATCTTCTCCTCTTCAGCCTGGCTGCGCCCCTGGTTCCTCATCTCTTCCTCATGCTTCCGACCTGTGCAGGCCATAGTCTCCACCGAGCCGGTTGTGGTACTTCGTCTCAACTCTGATCAAACAAAGTTCGGCTTCGGGTGGGCAATCTCCTCACCGGAAATCCCGTATCACCCCCACCGACAATGACGATCGAGAGATGAGAGACGGAGTATCGCAACCCAGACCGGAGAACTCAAACTCTGCTGTATCTCCAACCCCCGTACTAACAATACGGATAATCGAGAGATACCTGGACTTCCCGGCCTCCCAGATCCAATCGGCTAAAGACACCAAATGTGGCAAACCCAACTCAGAAATCTTCCGGCACCCGGCGGCGGCAGTCCACCGACGCCAAAACCAGATCGGTAATAGACGTCGTGGTAGAGATACGCCAATTGCAGAGATCGGCACTCCGATAGCAGGCCCAGAACAGTGGAGTCCTAAACCCAAGATACGAAATCTTGGTCGCCCGAGAATCGCCTGAGAATCGCCTCCGTCATCTCCGGCGTTTGTTTCGCCAGCGTTACAAGCAAGTTGTACGGTGGTTCTCTCTTGTGCGCACAACTACGTACGTGACTGTTCCGTTCCATAGTAGGTCTTGGTTGGGAGCTTAGGCAACTGGCCACCGAGCTGCTTTGTAGCTCATAGTAGGTCTTGGTTTGGAGCTTAGGCCCCTTGTTTGATTTTCCTATAGAAAGCTTCCTTGGTGCCAAAAATCCAAAATAGGTATCATTCATACTGGACGGCTCAAAAGCCACAGGTGGTTGAATTAGCTGGTACTTGTCACTTGATAATGATAACCTACAAAGAACAAATCCGATCGATAATGGAAATTAATCAGTACTCTACTAGTAGTTAGCATAAGTCCGTATAATTCATGCATATACATATATATATATATATACTAGCAAAATGCCCGTGCGTTACAACGGGAGGAAAAATTTCCTTAAACACCTCTAGATCAATAGAATAAGAATAGCCCCGCGAATAAATTCCATATCTTATTGTTTCGAATTTTTCTTTTCATGCGACCGAAAATTTAGGTGGTCAGTTTGGTTACAAATATTATTTTTAGCTTTTCGGCAATATATAGAACATCGAAAATAGAGTCTATATATAACATGTGTATCCGTTTTCGTGTAGACTGCTCCTGCCGTCTGAATCGTGTTTCTGAATAAATTGTAGGCCATTATTTGTATGCGACTTGGGCGTCTGTTTTTGCGTGGGGTCCTTCTAACGTCTGAATCTGATTCGTATCGTAGTTGTGGTTCGGATTATCGGATACAGGAGGAGAGGGGCTGATATTAGGCAGAGAGGCAGAGATAGTGCTATAGCAGCTACTATTAGTAGTACGACGTACGGAGTACCTCATAATAAAATCAGTTTGGCACTGTACGTAGAGTGCTCCTCGCCAGTAGACACCATGTCGTTGTTCGACGAACAGGTCAGTCCGCCTGTCGGCGACGACAGTCCCCGCGGCCGGGCCTTGGCGGACAAAGGACCTCTCCTCCCACCGCCCCGTCCTGGAGGAGAAGACATGGAGGACGAGCGGCGACGGCGGCCATTCTAGTTGCTCCACGGCAGGGTCTAATTCCCTGTAGGTGACTGGTAATCCGTCGTCGTCCCTCCTCATCGTTGGGATCTCCTCCGCCTGATCTACCACTCCAACACGAGGCGGGAGCCCGTAATCACACCTCTTGTTCTTGCGCCGAACGCGGGGGGACAGAGAACAGCTCGTAGTGCGGCGACACGGCCGGATCGTAGACGAGGTAGACGTCGGTGTACAAGTAGGCGGGCGCGGCGCACGGAGGCGGCGGCCGCGGGGGCAGGCGCGCCCACTGCCGGGTGGCGGGGTTCACCACGCGATCCTGGAGCAGGACGAGGCCGTTGCAGTGGCCCTGCACCATGAAGGAGTCCTCCAGCTTGTTGCCGCCGGACGAGAAGGTGTAGTCGAGGTGGCCCCGCGGAGGGGCGAGATAGGAAAGAGGTCATCCAGGTGTTGCTGTGGTGGATGAAGAGTCCGGCGACGGACCGCGGCAGGAGGTCGGCGCGCAGCAGGCCGCGGCTGTCGACGGTGTCGCGCCACGACCGGCACACGCAGCGCGAGGCGGCCAGCCAGCGCGGCGCCAGGCGGCCGAGGACGTCCGCGAGCACGTCCTCCGGTAGCACCTCCGCGGCCAGATCCATGTTTCTTTCGATCACGCGAACCATGCACGTGGCGATCCATGGGCGATGGAGCTGGCGGTTTGATTTGTTGCTTGGTTCTTTTCATTGGTTGTGGGCTGCAGCCTGCAGGTCTGGGCCAAGTTCATAGAACGACGAAGACGTTGTGTGTGGGCAAGTCACGCAAGGTAGGATAGCCGAGTACGATTAGCTGTAGGAGTACGGCTTCGTCCGTTTCCCGCTGGTCTCTCCATCTCCCCCGGGCTAGGTAGAGACGATCCCGTTGGGCGGTTTTTTTTTTTGAATCGGGGAAACCCATTTCTATTATTTTTATAACAGAAATACAAGCATTTTTATTCATTGCTGCGGTTATAAAGGTCCTCTAACCGTGAACCCAAAGGAAGAAAAACAAAAACGCTGCGGTGTTTGGAGGAGAAGGTGAAGGAGGAAGAGGTTGGTAAACTTTGGGGCGTATTGGGCCACATTGAGGGCGGAAAAGAAGGGAGGAGAGGAGATAGGAGGACGAGGGTTCCCGTCCAAGATCTCGGAAGAACATTGCTCTGACCAGAACAAACAACAAGTTTTTTCATCACCTTTTCTCTCCGTAGCCCGATGATTTTCTCCCTTTTTCTTTTTATTTTCTACTTATTATTTCCTTCCACTTGCACGTTTTTATTTGTTTTTATTCATTTCTTCTGTTTTATTTTGTGATCCTTTTCTTCCATTTATTTTCATTTTCAATTCGTTTGTCTTTCTTTTTCTATTTATGTTGTACGTACAACTTTTGTCATGTGAGTTGGGAATATCATTCTTGCAAAACTAGAATACCTCTGTTGCTGCGGAAATTTGGCGGGCGGACCACCGATGTGGAGCACACGCGGAGGAGTGCTGTGGGGCTCACTCCTCCAGAGATGATACCTAAACACCTTCTGGTACGGAACAAGTGTTGATTGAGCGGCGTGCCACCTAGCTTGACCTTTCAGCTAGGGAGGTGAAGCGCCATGATTTCTCCGAAACTCAAATGTAATACAAATGCTAGTCCCAGGAGGCTAGCTGTTAGGACAATGGGCCCTAAGCCTTGTGCTTAGTTTCCATCCGTGGTTTTGGTGGTTGAATTGACAACACGTGCTATGTGACTAATATTTGTGTACAAGTGTCTTTGTCTAAAGTCCCAGTGTGTAAATGGTGGACTTGGGGTACAAACACCTCAAAGGAGGATCTAAAAGGCACAAGAGAAGATCCAAACCGCCATCAAGTTGCAAGCAAGGATCCTGACTCGGCGGTCCCGCTGGCCGGTCAGCGGGTCGATTTTTTGGCTCAATAACAGAAGAAAGTGCATGCACTGGACAGTCCGCTGGTGCAGCACCGGACAGTCCGGTGCCTACAAGAAGCCAAGCCAATAACTGAAGAACCGGTGCAAAATTCCATGCACCGGACAGTCCGTTGGTTCACCACCGGACGATATAGACTGAGAAGGCAGAGGCAAAGTCCGGGGCAAAACCCACCACCGGACAGTTTGGTGGCTCACCACCGGACGATATAAACCGAGGACAATTCAAGTTGAAGACCCAGCGCTACAACGCACCGGACAGTTCGGTGGCTCACCGTCGGACAGTCCGGTGGTGCCACCGGACAGTCCGGTGGCTCCAATGGTAACATTGTCAGAGCAACTGTCGACTCGAAGAAGAGGCAAATTACACACACCGGACAGTCCGGTGGTAGGTACGCAGAAAAGTGGAAAATGCCTCTAACAGCCAGTTTTGAAGGTGAGGCCTATATATACCCCTTTGACCGGCCTCCCCATTATGATTGGAGTATCCTGAGCCTAGCACAAGTGTTGAAACACATTTCCATGCCCATTTGAAGTATAGCAACCACATTTGTGAGCCAACCACCGTATGAGCAAATAGACACATCCCGGCATAGCAAGAGCTTGTTAGCATCTTGGCTTAGGCTTATTTGTCTAGTATCCGTGCCTGCGTGTACAACATTGTATCAAGTGCGGCTGTAAGTCTTGCGATACCCTTCGGAGTGTGGAGTGGCCGCCACCATCTTGTGAGAGGGAGGAAGGCCCTCGGCTAGTTGGCCGAAGCTTCCCATAGTGGAGACGGCGGAGTAGCTCCGTGAGAAAGACTAGAAAGACCCCAACGACCTATCCATCCTCTACCCTTGCGTGGGCGAGGCCGTGGTACGGGAGGACCACGCGAGAGATAGGTTCGGGTGGGTGTGTACCGAGGATATCCGGAGACCCGACCGGGGTTGCTTGACTTCCGCGGAAGTCACTTTGCCAACCTCCACCCTTGCAAAGGGCGATGCCGTATTCCTTTGAGGACTACGCGAGTGCAAAGCCCTTAATGGAGCATCAACGAGGAGTAGGGGGTAGAGACCGTGGGTCTCCCCGAACCTCGGGAAAAAATCTCCGTGTCTTTATCGTGTGCTACCATCATCGTCATCGGGAGTTTGCATTCTCTATCCCATCTCTTTAGCTTCCACATTTATTTTTTTGCAATTGCGTGCTTACTTTCCTAGACTGGCTTGATAGGTTAGTTTCTAGGTGGAACTAGGTTGCAAGACTTGGCCACGGTAGAAGTAGCAACACTTAGCAAAACTTTAGTTCACTTAGCTAGATTTACTTGCATAGATTTTGTTTAGTAGTTGCAGTTTTTAGTGAGCCTTTGTTTTTAGAAATCCTAATTCATCCCCCCTTTTAGGCGTTGGTCCTACCTTCACTAGCAACACATTAATTTAAGTAGCATAGAGTCTGACTTAACAATTATAATTAGAGTACACATAAAGTAAAGAAAGATACAACGAAAGCATCCTTCAGAGCCAATGCCACAGGCTAGTTGGGAAGTAGGAGTGTGACCTAGCTGAAGAGTGCTTTCAACCAGGTTGTTGCCAGTCTGAAAAAAAAAAAACATTGCAAGGGTGAGTGCTACATGCTCACGCAAGCCCACCTTTCTCCATAAGGAATGGGGTTTCACCTATCTCTACATGACAGGTATATGTGGAGCTTTGGTTGTTTGGTAGGAAAATATTTTCATATGCAAGGCTGATTAGTTTTCAATTTTAATTTATGAACACACTTTTCCCCTTTGTAAAAGCTGCCAGTAGACTTACCGGTCCACCGTGGCTCATGGCATCCAGCCAACACATTCTTCCACTTCTATTGGGCCTTACCCACCATAGCACTCGGCATTTGCTGCCAGACAAAATCATGTTTTAGCTATCCACTTCCCATTTTATAATAAAACAACCAGTTGCTTAAACCAAGTTGTAACCCGTCCAATACAATGGACTCTGACTAAATACTCAGATTCGAGGTGCACACTTTCCCCCACAAGTTTGGTCCGAGACACTCACTACCATGAGGCCCAGTCCGCTCAAAGTCTTTCCCACACAAATCTTCCCCGGATAGCAATCATGAGAACCAAGGCCACCCCGTCGCCCAATGCCCATGACATTCCCATGACACCATCCCCATACCCACTCGGTCTCCCATTGCTTCCGAGCTCACAGTACACTATCCTCAGCTATTCCTTGCGAGTTCCAACTGAGTGTTGCTGCACACAACATCGAGTGGTTGCTCTAAAAAAGTTAGAAAAGATGAGACATTAACTCAGTTCTTACATGAGTCGGGTAGAACTTCCCCTTGCTTGATCCCCGAGCAACCACATCCCCGGACTTCTCCATGAAGACCGGGCCTCTAGGAAGAGCGTGATAACGACATCTAGATTTTCACCCTACTCACATTATGACTTAGCTGACCAAAGTCGTATACCGGGGTTCTTCCCCACTTTCCAAAAACACATCCCCCATCCATAACCATATTCCCATCATATCATCAAGTTTAATGTAGTGATTGAATGAACAATCCCACCTAAGCATGCTACTTTTAAGGTTGGTTTGGGTGGCTATCCTACCATGTTTCCTTACCAAGCAAAACACGCAAGTTTTATTTGGTTTAACAGGCAATGGGTGTGGTTGTAAAACTAGGTGATTTATGCATCAGGTGGGGATTTCAATGGACTTGCCATCGTTGTCGCGTCTACCTCTACAGTTTGATCTTCAAGCCACCGAAGCTCATATTCTGGGTACACGTAGCCTAAGTCTTGGATCTTGGAGTCATTCAGAAAGATAACCTCCTTGTAGGGATGGAATCCAAGGAACGTTTTATAACGTTTGTAGCCCGTTTTGTCCCCGTTGTCCGGGAGAAGACTATCGTCGTCAGAGTCCCATTCTGAACCTCCCCTGCGCCACGTCGTACTAGATCTGCTGCTTCTTCAGGATTGTCATAGACCTGAGGGGTGAGATCTTGTAACGCCCAAGGCCTTTGTACAGTAGTACATAGTAGGTCTGGTTTGGAGCTTAGGCAACTGGCCACCGCGCTGCTTTGGCATCCACTTCATTTGACCAGCAGCATCCGAATCGTCGTCAATTAGGATCCAGACCTTAACCTGACTCTTCTCATCTATCAATACAGTACACGCCCTTGTTCGATTTTCCTATAGAAAAGCTTCCTTGGTGTCCACTGTCCAATATCCAAAATAGATATCACTAGAAAACGTTGGGCGCAGCGTTGCTGCGCCAACTTTGAGTTGGCCACCTAGGAACAAACTTTTGATGTTATTAAAATAGAATATGTAAAAGTATTCGTTCATATTGAAATTTACATTATGCTATAGTATTTAGTGAAATTTACATTGTGCTATAGTTATGTGTTGAAATTTTTTGAGCTACAATAAATTTTTCCATTTTGTCGAGAGAGACGTATGGTGAGTCGTGCACGGTGGAGAAATAGACGCCGTCAAAGATCTTCGTCAGAGCACGCATATGCAACGTTGATTTGTGCGTAGCTTGCGCCAAGGTGTTTCTCAGTGGTGCTTCTGCAAGGCATTCGGAGGAAATAGCAGATTATCTTACAATGAAGCTTCCTCATAGGTATGCCTCATCCTGATAATGAATCTATTTTAATTTTGCCTAGTAATACTCAAACTCTTAGTAATGAATGTTGCCTGAAATTTTTGGTAATTCTCTAGATCACTTCAATTGTAAATGCACTTTTCCTGATCGGCCCTTGATTTTTGGAGTTTGCAACAAACAAATGGTTAGTGAGGACTCATGATGCAACATAGGATACCTTTTTTTCAGTATAGAAGCAGCTTGCAAGTCTCAATATCAGTTATGCGTGTCTATGTTTTATTTATTCTCATGATTTTTATGTATATTAATATTGCATCACCCTCACCAGCTTGGTGTGGCCATGTGGGGACTTATTCATCTTAGGCTGAGTCCAATGGTGTTCTCTGTATTCCATTTCCTATCACTATTCCAACTACCTTTCTCTCTATCTACAGCGCAGCATTTATGTCAGTACAAAACAGTGTTTTAGAGAGCCATATACAGAACACTATTGGACTCAGCCTTATAATTCTAATTGCTTTAGAAACAATTTTCCTAGAGGATAATGTTAGCTTTTCTATGTAATTGAAAGTTGATAAATTTTTTGATTTACTAATATAAATGAACCGTATCATTGCTAAATTTTGATAGTTAACATCAAAACAACTATGCAGACTACAGTTGTTGGAAGAAGCAAGCTATATCGTGTGCAAAAAAAAAATTTGGAAATTGCACTTTTCATCAAAATATCTGACAATGCTAATTGCTAAAGGAACTTAAATGTTACTACCTAATAAAAAATTAATAAATTAAAGCAACCAAACAATGCAAAATCACAGATGCAATTTACATAGGCAAACTCTAAAAAAAGGCAATCCACATAGGTAACCGAGTTTATTTTAGAGGTAACTGGTTATTAGGATGCAGTTGCTCTAGATGGTAGCACCGCATTTTACCTTAAGTGACACAAAAGGTCCACTGTTACTTGGAAACAAACAACTATTAGCAGGGTGATATGAACGATTAGTATGTACCAGCTTGGCAACTTGTGGAATTGGAGATTTGCTTTTGATCTTCTCTGTAGGCGAAGCTGAAAAGTGGTGAGCTATTGGAAGTCAATGGCTGGTATTAAACGATCGGAAGCAACAAAACATTAAGGGTCAGATTCGATGGATGAGATGCTACAGTGAAAGTAAAACTGTCTAACCCTGCCTAGGTAATTACCTGTGTTGCAGGCACAATAATCAGCATAGTATCAACTACAGGGGCAGTGGCTAGTGATAGGTTAAAATCTTATATGTAACCATATGGTTTAAGAAGTGAAGGTATCATAAATTTATCAACAGACTTAGATAGGAGATTTTAGATTGCTGATAATGTTAACATGGGTAATATATCAACATGCTTTGTGAAATTCATAGCAAAGGACTGAACTACATTTTCCACAGGTAGGCCAAAAAGAATAGTTGAGTTGGAATATATTCAGAATGCGGCGTGAAAAGGAGAGCATGTGGAGCCATAAAGTTAATGTGGCAACACAACATCTGGAGCTGATTTGGAAGGGCATTATTTCATTATTTGCAAGGCAAGCATCTAATTTATTCAAATGGGTTGCTTTGTGTTTCTTTCTTCCAAGAGGTAATATCTGCAAAAGAATCGCTTTTTGTTCCCTTGGTAACACAACATCCGAAGCCAAATTGGAAGGCCATTAGTTGTAAGGCAAGCATCTAATAATTTATCTAAATGGATAATGGATTGCTTTGTGGTTCTTTGAAAAGGGTAATATCTACAAATGGATTGCTTCATGTTACCTCGGTATCACTCTTTCAATGCTGCTAATTGCAAACTAAACTGTAGTATGAAAAATCAAAGGCTATCCACTTTAGGTAGTATGTTTAATTCGACTTACTGACAGGAGGTATCGAGTACTGTCTCTTAGTTCTCAACTGGAGTTTCAAAATCATTCCCCACAGAATTGATTTAAGTGATCTGTGTAAAAGTATATCCAAAATCACATAAAACTAATTAGAAGGGGCAGGAAGAAAAAGAATTACCTTCAATTTACTAATATTTCTACACACAAAAATCCTAGCTTATTCTTACAATGGTTGTTCCAAGCATTGTGCTAGGCTCTGATTATAACATATGCAAGATAGGGATTAAGACCTGAAGGCACATTTTCCACTCATCCCCTTGTCACTATGTTCTGCATCAGGCTTAACCATATGACAAAGTATGACTACCAAGCAGCTTCTCCACTGATGTTGCATTGTAATCATGGCTCAAGGTGGAGTTTCTGCCTGAACTGTGTAGCCGGAGATAATAAAGACACATGGTCTCCACATGGAATGACACCTTCATAGTTCATATACAAGATGAAATTGTATAAGCAATCAGCAAGAGTAAATTCTGAGCCACTAACAAAAATGTACACAAAAGAACGATGTAGTAAGTTGGCTAGATGCGGCAGATATCTAAACTCTTTAAGTGGAAATTCTCAGCAAGGGTGTTCTAGCAGCAATAGTCATTTCTCTAAACTCTTTACTTGGAAATTGCTATACATTACTATCGTTCTTGCATTGGGAGTAAAAAATAGCTCAATAAAGCAATTCCAAAACTTTGACCGAGTTCATCTATTCATCCAGCAGGAAGTATTCACCTCTATGGACCGGTATAGAGGCACAACAGCAATTCGGAGAGAAGGTAACTGCAAGGGTAAGAACAACTGTAAATCAGCTGTAGGTACAGGCTGGGATGAGGCTGCCGCTCGCCCTCCGTCCGTTGTGGACGCTCGCGCGCCCAGGCCTCGCCCGCAGCGGTCGTCCCCGCAGCTGGATTGCCACTCCCTTGAGAGGAATCACGAGCCACCGGTCTTGACCAACCTGCAGCGTTCGCACCCACAATAGAGGGAGAGGCGAGGCCGGCGCACCTTGATCTCGGAGTCAAGCGCGGGGGCGGCTAGAGGCGCGAGCGGCGTGGTTGGCGAAGGGGGAAAGAGCGGGGACGCCGGAGGAGAAGGCGGAGAGGGCGAGAGGCGGACGGGATTGGCCTAGCCGAGTTGTTTCGCGAAGAAACCCACGACGGCATTGGGGGAGGATGTGGAGGCCGGGACGCCCGCAGCGCGGCAGCGGCCTTGGCGAAGAGGAGGAGTCCGCATCGGCGTTGGGGATCGGCAGATGGAGGTCGAGGGCGCCCGTGGCGGCATTGGGGAGGGGCGGAGGTTGGGGCTCCCGCTGGGGAGCGGAGCACGCGATCAAGCCAGCAGCGGAGGAGGGCCGGCGACGACGGATCGGAGGTGGCGCGGGCATCGAGCCACCGGCGGCGCGCGGAGAGAGAGAAGGTGGCGCGAGGGCGGCCTCTCCGCGGAAGAGGCGCGAGGGCACGGTGGCCGGCGGAGAACGCGCGGCGGCTGGCAGGAGAAGGAGGGGGCTGCGCGGCGGCCCAGCCTATCTGCGGTGTGGCAGAGGTGGAGAGGAGGCGATGCGCGGCCATGGATCGCGGAGGAGGTGGCGCGGAGGTGGTGCGCGTGGGGGCCGGCGGGTGGAGGGTGCGGTGGCCGGGCCGGCAGAGGCGCGCCGGGCCGGCGGAGCTGCGCGCGGCACCGGCAGGAGGAGGGAGGGAGCGGCAGATGGAGGAGCGAGGTGGAGCGGACCGCGTGGAGGCCGGGCGCCGTACCTACGAGCAGAGCTGCCGAGGGTTCGCGAATCCTCGCGACGACGCGGGCTCGCGAGTTAACGGGCGAGAAGCCCGCATCGGACGGCCAGCGTTGCACGTTGAGGTGATCGGACGGTTAACGGGTAGCGGGTGACGTGGATACTTTACCCGTTAAGTTTTGGGTCCAGATTTCGTCAATAGAAGATTCATACTGGACGGTTCAATGGCTACAGGTGGTTGAATCACCTAGCTAGTTCCCTCTATTGAGAGAACAAACACACCCAAGGCACTGTCATCGCCTGCCAGGGAGCCCTAGACAAGGCTTTTGCGTGGCGAGATTTCAGCTATGCTTGAAGGATAATACGAAGATACAGAAGTAAATCACGGGTCAAAATAAGTAATGGAAAACAAAACTTTCTGCAGAAGTAGCACATTAACAAAAATATTTGCTCTGTGGGTGCTTCTATTCATCGGTACAATGGAAACTGCACAAAAGCATAAACCACCAACAATTAAATTACACTTGCTTTTGGTGCTTTAAGCTCTCGAACTTGTCATTTGATTTGCAGCTAAATAGCACAATAGAAGCGCCACCTCTAAACCCTCTCACCTAGTCATCTCAACTCAAGAATTGAGAAGGTAAACTACAGATTAGCATGGTATGTACCAACTAAACACAAATTCTGCTATATTAATACAATCTATTAAGAGATCAATCTCTTGCTAAAATTTCTGCACAGATCTCAAAATCATGATGCCAAAGAAAATGCCCCATGTCATTTCATCAGCTTTTCCTGCTGTGTGCAGTCCGTTTTCTTATTTTCCATACTTGTCAAAATATCGACCCAGCCATTGGATTTGTCTTTTTTTTTTTGTTAGTCATCCTGCGAAGAAGAAGAAAATAGATGAAATCCACAAAAAAAAAAAAAATAAACTGCGATATGCATAACTCCACCGAGATGTGGACATAAGAGACATGTATGTATGAACCAATTGACAAGTTTGCTGATGGGGACAAATTAAGCTAGGGTACAATACCAATGCACAATCGACCTGCAAGACCAGGTACATCTAATTTGGAACGACCAATATGTGAAAAACACTGTGGTATTTATTAGAAATAAATATTCTTGCAGCATCCGATCTATTCTTTTTTTTTCAAGTGTGGAATATGTGAAAAAAGCTCCCAACTGTTAACATCCCAACACCTTATCTTGTACTCCAATTGCATCAGATTTTTCTTTCCATCACCGAATTTTTATTGGCAAAAAGTCAGATGGCACGTAGTTTTCGTGAGACCACTGGGCCACTGGGCATTCCTGACCTAGCTAAACATAGAGTACCATGAGGATGTAAAAGAAAATGTTTATTACTCTTGTTTGGTTGATGGTTTATAAACACTAAACTATTATTGCTATCTTTGCATATGGGAGTACAAACTAGACCTTTCCTAAATCGCCGCGTCTGTTTTTTAGGACACTTTTTTGCAGGCTCTGTTAGGTCTGAAAAGCGAGCTATATGTGTAAAAGGGATGTTTTTAGTACAAAACGATATTATAGCGCTCGCAGAGGGTTGATTGAAATAGTGGATGAATAGTGGATAGACATCCACTTTACACATTTCATTGGGATGGTATAAACAAAAGCTTCAGAGAATCCCATCACAGAAGCTTCCTCTGCATTGCTGCTAATCATTGGGCTGAATATTATCAAAAAAAAAATCATTGGGCTGAACGTAACTCTGAAAAGCCAGGTTCCTTTCTAGCCATCATTTTCTTTGCATTTTCCCCCCTTCTACAAGTAGCTCTGCCCCTGTACGCCTGTGGATGGAGTCCAATAAAACCCAAGTTGCGCGTTGTGCTAAAGACGACGAATCTTCGTTTCACCACCATAGAGAATTACAGGAATGCAATGCTGAATGCTCAATGCAGCAGCACATCAGGAAACTATGGGATGGGAGGGCCAAAAACCGAACCGTGTTCCTTAATTCCTTTTTCTTGGTTATTAAATCAACTTTATATATGCAGGCATGTTGTAGGAACTCAGCTCAGCTCAGCTCTACAAAAAGTCTCTAAATTTGTTACTAGATGCAGTTATTAAAAGAACGGAACCTGAAGTTTGAGGGTTGAGGAGCAGAGAAGCAAGATGGAGCATATATACAGAGAAGAGCAGAGTGTGGGCACCATGCATACCTGCTGGTCCTCTGTTTGGAGCGCTTTCTGGGGGCAAGGGCAACACACCGGGTGGGACTGGGACGCCGCCCGACATGGTGCCATCCGGCACGTGATGGAGCGCCGGGTTCTGCTGCATGGCCTTCGTCGTCCCCAGCGGCGGGTAGTACCCCACGCCCTGCGCGTAATGCTGCTCAAACATCTCAGACATGCACACTGGAACTCCTCAAATTAAGCAAAGATGCATGGCCCTTTTGTTTAGGTGGTCGGACGGACCTGGTGGACCTGGGACGGCGTCGGCTGCAGGTGGTTGACGCCGAGGTAGTGCGCGTACGGCTCGGCGGCCATGCCCATCGGCGGCGCCATGTGGCTCCGGTAGCCCGGCGAGAGCGGCACCGGGTTCACCGTGGGGTTGGGCACCACCTGCTGCGCGTGCGGGGGCACGAACGGCAACTGCGGCATGGACGACATCGCCGCCGCCGCCGCGCCCATCCCGACGCCCATCCGCGACAGGTACTGCGGCGGCACGCCCACGCCGGGGAACACCACCTGCGGCGCCCCGATGCCGCCGCCCATCCACATCATCTGCAAGTAAGTATACAATATACATGTTTTGGTCTGGTCAGCCGGGCGTGCGTGTTGCCTAGCGTCTGTCAGTCGGTCACTGTCTCACTGACCTGCACTTGCAGCTGCAGCGACTTGAGGTACTCGATCGCCTCGTCCAGCATTGACGCCTTGTCCGTCTGGTCAGGGAACGAACACATGAGCATTGACTACTGACGAAGTTTCCATCCACATCCACCACCACGTACCCGCAAGAACACGTACAGGAGCTTGCTTACCTTGTTGCAGTGAGGTATGAGCTCCTGCAGGGCTCTCATCTTCTCGTTGATCCGGTCTCGTCTCCTCTGCAAGCAACGGCAACGAACAGAGACATCCATGTCAGAGACGGTCAAGGAGGAGGAGGCGCCAAAATTAAACCGCGTAACACGCACCCTCTCAGAGAGGTTGTGCACCTCGGCAGCGCGGCTCCTCCGCGCCGTCGTCAGCTTCAGCGGCGGCTTGCGCGCCAGCATGGCGGCGGACTCCGACTCGGCGTCCTGCCATGGTTTCGTAGCATTTGCAGTTAGCTCTATCTCTAAAACAGCACATGCACATGGACAGGGGTCACAGGGCGGTGCCGGTTCAGAGTGACTAATGTTAACCTCGCTGGGGCTCTCCGAGTCCTCCGTGTCGAGCCGCTTGCGCTTGCTGCTCCGGTTGCTGGTGCTGGTCGGCTCGGTGCCGGTGGTGGTGGTGGTGGTGGTGGTGGTGCCGAAGCAGCAGTTGGATCGCCCCGACGAGGACGCCACTGTGGTCTCGTTGCCGCCCCTGCCGCCGCTGGCGTTGGCGTTCGCGCTCCCCATGGCCGACGGCAGCGCGGCGCTGCCGCCGGACGCGCGGCCCCCCGGCGCGCCCACCGCGCGCGGCACCAGCACCTGGTTGCTCCCGCAGATGCTCGACCCGATGGCGCTCAGCATCGACGACGCGCCGCCCGCCGCCGTTGCCGACTTCCCCGCGCTGCCGCCCGGGCGGACGAGGTCCGACAGGTCGCCCGCGTTGTCGCCGCCGTCGGCCAGGCTCATCGTCTGCTGCCTGGAGCAGGACGCCGGGGTCGACTTGGGCGGCGGCATCAGGTCGCACGGCGGCGCCTCCGGCACCGCGCCGGCGCCGCGCCGAACGTCCTCCACCGCCACCGGGGGGCCGCCACGGGGTTTGCCGGCTTCCGCTTCCACTGCCACAGAGCCGCCGCCACCAGAGGCCACCACCGGTGCGACCGCCGCCGCCGCCGCGGCCGGTGCTGGTCCCGGTGCCGGCGCTGGCGCTTCGCAGAAGAAGTCGGAGAAGATGTCCTTGTCGAGCGAGTCGGCCAGCGCGAACGGGAACCAGAGGCCGGCCTCGTCCTCCTGCGGCACCGACGGGGCCGCCGGAGGAGGAGGAGCAGCCGCCGCCGCCGCTGCCTTCTCGGGCCTCGGCGGTAGCTTCCGGTTCGTCTGGCTCTGCATGACGACATGGCCGTTGCACCAGAGCAGCTCGATGAGGTCATCGTCTTCGCTGCACGTACGAACGCGATCACGAAGCAGCAAATGAAATCAATGAATTAATCAAGGGATCAGAGTGCTCACCCGAGCGGCCTGGAGGTGTCCCCCATGTTGGTCCAATCAGGGACGTACTGGTTCATGGTCGCTCAGGCCACCACAACCATCGATGGCCAACCAAACCACCCTTCTGTGTTCAATTTTAGTCAGAGCGTGCGCGCGCGCTGCAAGTCCGCTGGTACTCTGCAAGAAGAAGAAGAAAAGGCAAGGCAAAGCAAAGCAACATGAGATTGAGGTGAGGCGGCGCAAGAACCAGAGCAACGTGCATGGGAACTTCAACTCCAAGAAGGCGAAGCTCTGTCTTCGATTAGTGAATTTTTTATGCAACTGTCAGTGGAGGAGAAAACTGTAATAAACAATGACGTCTGCTCTGCTGTCCAGGATCTTGCAGCTTTGCACCCCTCAAAAATGGAGCAAGCAAGGAAGCATGTCATGTGTGTCGCTCACGCGCATATAGAGCTAAACAAGTACAAAACATCTTTTTTTAAGCATCAAAACTCTTGTTCTATCTAGTATGTGTGTTCTCTATCCATTCATTGCTATGGCCTATGGATGGCAGCTGCCGTGTTCCGTCAGTGTGAAAAAAAAATAGAGTGATACGGTGTAGTATGTTGGCTGTGTTTAGATCCAAATTTTCTTTAAATTTTACTATGCAAAACGAAGATTCCCCATCACATCAAAAATGCCGGCACATGCATGGAGTACTAAACATAGATGAAATCAAAAAATAATTGTACAGTTTAGATGTACTTTGCGAGACGAATCTTTTGAGCCTAGTTAGGGCATGGTAGGACAATATTTACCACAAACAAACGAAAAGTGCTACAGTGCGCTACAGTGTCGGATGTGATGTTTTTGGCTAAATTTTGGCAGATTTTGCCTGCTTTTCACCCCTAATTTTTGAATCTAAACACTGCCGTTGTATGGATGGCAACAAAAAAGGGAACGGGAAATATGATAGAGATTGGGAGGCTATGCCCTACCAGCTATAGGCCGAAGTACACGGATCCGGGAAAAAGCAGAGCATGTGAACTGTGGAGCGCAACAAGATGAACAGTGAGGGAGGGGGAAGAAAACAAAAGAGAATCGGAGAGGGGAGGATAGATGTGTGGTGGACAGTGGACACCACACACACAGGGCATGCAGCTGCAAAGAGGAGAAGCACCTATACCTACTCAATCGAGACGAGAGCAGCAACAGAGCACAATGGAAAAATTGCTTCTTCTTTTTTTATTGTACTCCAGGAGTAGTGCTATGCATTAAAAAAAGGAACTGCAAATCGGAGTATGTCACAGCGAGAGTACTGGAGATCATCAGATCCTTTATTATTAAATAAACAGAGGAGGTTTTATTTATGGAGAGTGAAATTTAAGATTGGGCGGTGGAAATGGACGGACGAGTAGTCATGAGTGCAGTGACGGTCCTGAGAGTTTTGGGGCCCGGAACGAGATTTTCAAATGGGCCCTTACTACTAATTATCAACAAGAGTTTTATATGTATTTATAGAATTTTTTTTCTTTCAAAACACAAAATATTTATATCCAATCCAAAAAAAAAAATAAAGTAAGAATATATAGGTATTACTGTTTCTTCTAACATATCTAGATGCGATTATGTAGTCACAAAACAGAAGAACTCTTAAATCCGACAATCGAACATACCCTGATCTCTCGATAATATATAATCAATAATAAATCCCTCGTCAATGAGGTAATATTCGACCAATTTGGCAATGAATTATAAATAATCTACTTCAAGTTTATGAACCAACGAAGAATTATATTATCAAATCATTTAGTCGTTAATCAATAATCTAATCAAATTATTTAGTCATTATGTAGACCATGTAAAGTTCTAGTATTACTATGGGGGCACGTTTGTTATTAATTCCTGACTATAGAGTGTGCTGCGTTGTTTTGGACTTCTAGGCTGATCGGCTGTAGGCTATTGATCCTTCAAGACTCTTAATCACGGTAGCAGGTTCACCATTTACACTATCATCTATACATACGTAATCAAGTTCATACAGGGTGGGGCCCTGGCCTGAGGGGGGCCCAGATCGGCCGCACTGCTCGACCCCCCTCAGGGCCGGCACTGCATGAGTGTGAGAGAAGCACCATATATAGATCTCCCAAAAAAAGAAACTGAAGAGTTGCAAGTCTGCAGGAGCATAGAAGAAGAAAGCGGCGAATTGGAGAAAGAAGAAAAAAAGATACTCCCTCTATCCCATAATATAAGGCGTGCATGTTTTTAGCACGGTCTTTAAAACGAAACTTTGACCATTTATTACTTTTAAAATATGTGATCTACAAATACAAAATTAGCATCATATTAAAATATTTTTAATACAAATCCAAATATATAACATGTATCCACTAAACATATATATTTTTGACTGAATTATTAATCAAAGATTTAAAAGGTTGATTTTTTTCAAAAACATGTATGTTTTATTTTATGGGACAGAGGGAGTAACAAGGAGGAGAAAGAAGAATCAGAGAGCGAGGACGAACTGACCTAGTACCGTGTCGTAGCTTGCTGGCCAGCTAGCAAGCTAGGCTCCTTGTTCCTCGATCTCCAGGGCGGCGGAGAGCACAGCCAGAGACAGAGGCACTTGCCGGATGCCGGCAGCTCTGGCTGGGATCGCTGTCAGCCGTATATAATACCTCTCGAGAGCTAGAACTCGATGGAGCTTAATTTTCTATGCGGGGCGGAGCCGGGCGAGAAGAAGATCAGCTAGCGCGGCTGGGGGGGGGGGGGGGGGGGGCGGGGATGAAGGTGCTGGGCCGGCCGGCGCGGTTGCTTTTATATATGCGGAGAGATGTCGAGCAGAGCAGAGGCGAGGAGGGCAGAGCAGCAGCAAGCAAGCAGGCATTGCGTGCGGTGTGGCTGAAATTGAACTGGATTCCTTCCCGCAGCAGACAGGGACGGCGGCGGGGGAGGGGAAGAAGGGGAAGGGGAGAGAGCGATGGGAAAGCCGAAGAGGGAGGGACGGAGGGACGCGGGGGCTGTTTGGTTCATAGCCAAGGCTGGCCAGGCCAAAATTTGACCATTATTTGATTATATTTAATTTTATATTAAAATTTATTTAAATAACAAAAAAATTTAATCACATAGTTTATTTTGGTTCAAATAACCCATACAAATGAAAATTTTGTTGTTCATATAAATTGTAATCTAAAGTTAAACGTAGTCAAAGTGTGGCTAAACTTTGGTCTGGCCGCCCTCAACCAATCAGGCTCGCGGTGCCCGGGTTCCCGTTCGGGCGGGCGAGAGCGGATGATTACCCAAGGCGGCAGCGGCAGCGGCAGCGTCTCCTGCGCCGAGTCGCGGTCCAGCCTTCCACTTCCACCTTCCTTGTAGTAGGATCGGAGCAGGTGTAGGTAGGGCGAGAGCTCAGCTCAGATCAGCTGCGGCCGTGCATGTTACCATTTCGAGTAAGGGGATGTTTGGATCCAGTGGCTAAACTTTACCACATGTCACATCGGAGGTTCGGACACTAGTTAGAAATATTAAATATGGTTTAGTTAAAAAAAACTAATTACATAGACGAGAACTAGATGGCGAGACAAATTTATTAAGCCTAATTAATGCATAATTAACGACTAGTTACTGTAGCATCACATTTGCTAATCATGGATTAATTAGGCTTAATAGATTCGTCTCGCCATTTAGTTCTCATCTGTGTAATTTGTTTTATAATTAGACTATATTTAATATTTTTAATTAGCATCCGAACATCCGATGTGATGAGAACTAAAAATTAGCTGGAGGATCCAAACGGGCCCTAACTCAGCGTCTCAGGGTCTCAGCGTCTCAGCCGGACTGCCGGACTGCCGGAGAAGCCTGCGCAGCCGCCGTCGTCGGGTCGACCGGACGGTAGGGTAGGCTGCTGGCGCAGGGTGGCCCCGCTGCTGATTGCCCAATGCGGACGATGATTGGATTGGGGGAGAAGCGATCGGCCGGAGCCATCCATGGGCTTTTCGATCGGTTGATGCCTGCTCCGATCCCCTCCGGCAGTGCCCTACGGTGGCGCCCCCACCACTAGGTCTTTACTAGGTGGGTGCTGCGCGCTAATCTCTCCCGGTCCCAGCCAGCCGCGAGCGACGCCGTGGCGCTCCTCCTGTGATCCTCCTTCGTCGTCTCCATGTGAGCGACATCATCACTCCACAGTGACAAAGATGTGCGCGCCCACCCCGCCTTAGGCCATGTTTGGACCACCGAAACTAATCTAATTTTTAGCTCTGAATCAATTTACTGGCTAAATAGTTGTGTGTGCATGTTTGGACGATCGATTGTGCGTATACAAAGTGTAAGAGCATATGGGAAACGTGGTGCCACACTCGTCGCGCGCGGGCCTTGTTGTCAATCAATCTCGGTACTCATTTTGCACAGATATGGTAATCATTTGCATGCACGTACGTCTGTGTACTTGCACGGCCCCCTCCATTATTTATCTAGGTACGCAGAACAATACTACAGTAAATTGCAACAGGAAGACATCTCTATAGAAACGGTTTTGACAAATGTTCCCGCTCATGAATTCCTGTTGTGGAACATACAGTAGAAACGGGTCTGAACCGCTCCTGCAGTGGTAACAGCAGGAACGGACCACGATTGCACCGCTCCTGCAGTAATCACAGCAGGAGCGGTCCGTGATTGCACCGCTCCTACAGTATCCTCAGCAGGAACGGACCATGTTTTGAGCGGCTCGCTCCTGCTGAGGTTGCTAGCAGGAGCGGTTCAAAGAATCCACCGTTCCTACAGTCCGATTAAAAAAACAAAAAAAAAAGCCCTGCCAAGCTCCGCCCACCGCCGAGCGCCACCCGCTGCCAGGCCGCCGCCAACGCGCCTAGCTGTCGCTGCACCGCCGTCGTGCGGCCGGGCGCGAGGGGCCGGGCCCGGCCGTGCCGCTGCCTGGCCAGGTCGCGCCCGCCGCTGCGCCTCCGGCAGCTGCGCCCGCCCCGCCCCGGCCCGTCCGTGCCGCTGCTTGGCCGGGTCGCGCCCGCCGCCGCGCCCCTGGTAGCGCCGCCGCCACGCCGTCGCGCGCCCGCCTGGCTGCGCCTGCCCGTCCGTGCTGCTGCCTCGCCGGGTCGCGCCCGCCGCTGCGCCGTCGCCCGTCCGGCCGCGCGGCCCCATCCGTGTTGCTACCTGGACGGGTCGCGCCTGCCGCCGCGCCGCCGGCCGCTGCGCCCGCCCGGCCGCGCGCGCTCGTCTGTGCCGCTGCCTAGCCGGGTCGCGCCCACCGCCGCGCCCCTCGTAGCGCCGCTGCCGCGCGCCCGCCCTCGCTTTGCGTCGCCGTGCCATCCTGCCGCCTTCGCCGTGCGCTGTGCGCCCCGCCGCCGTGCCTTCAAGCCCCGCCGCGCCTCGGCCGGCCGCGCCACGGCTAAGCCTACCGCCGCTGCAATCTGCAAAGAGAAGATAAGAAAGGGAGGTAGAAGAGATGAAAGGTGGAGGACATGGTGACAGAGATAAGGAAGAGAGAGAGGATATTTAATAAAAGGTGGTTGGTTTAATTCGGAGCCGCTCCTAGATGCGTGCAAAAATTTTCAGTGCGCGCACTACTGCCAAAGTTTTCGGTGTCCGCCAAAATTTTCGCTAGGAACGGACGATACTATAGACCGCTCCTGCTATTCTATCAGTAGAAGCGGTGGGAACCATCCACCGTTCCTGTAAATAAAATAGCAGGAGCGGTTGGTAAGGTCCACCGCTCCTGCTGTAGGGATCACAACAGGAGCGGGTGGTAAGGTCCACCGCTCCTGTTGAATGAGCTCTGCAGAAGCGGTGCACCTTACCAACCGCTCCTAAGAACGGTGCACCATATGGAACCCACCCTGGGGAACCGTTTCTAGTGTTATTTGGGTGATGTTTTCGTAGCGGATTTTTGTGGCAGTGAAATGTACATACATATCCATAGGCACAAACTAGTTACATGAAATGAAAAGATAGTATGCAAGGTTCTTCTCTTGTGACTATGATTTCAACTGTATATGGGAAAGCGCAATCATCTAATGTCAAATCAAAGCACCAGCCGGGGAACTGTAGGGCAACCACAAACCATATTTTCAGTGCTGGCCTAATGTGGCAGTGTGTACGTAGCGACGATATTCATTTGACAGGTTTATAAGGAAATTATTAATTCGCATTTGTGGCCACCAATTTGTTAGAATCTTAGTAGTACGACAGATCAAAGCAAGCTAAGGGTATCAGGAGAAGGAACCCTGTAATAATTAATCATCAATTGCACACTAGTTTCATGAAGTCTAATAATGCCTGACTGACTTTTGCGCCTCGGAAAATGCAAAACGACATCTATATGTGCCCACAAACACAATCGTGGCCGTTCGTTCCCCTCTTGCTGCATGAATCTCAACACATGATTTTTTCACCTAACCATAATTCTCATACCTACCTTTTGTCTACACTGATTTCAATGCATATTCAGCGGCTATGATAAGCTATATGTGCACATATACATTCGGAAAATCCGCTTTGCTTCCATTTATCGTGCCATAAATTCCAAAGATAAATCTCAAAGACCAACTTATGTGGGAAGCGGTGGAAATTTAGTCCCTATGCAAAGTAGAGGTGAAAAAAAAAAAAGCCAATTAAACAGCTCTCCTCTTGCCTTTTACTCAATGGAGGAAGCACGAGGGAGGGAGCTAGAGTTGTTTGTGCATGTTTCACTGGAAATTTCCAGATCGACTGATTAGATCGTGGTTAGTCGGACTTCGTTTTCCTTGCTCATGATTGAGATATATTAATTTGTCATTCGGACAAGCTGCTATTTTCAATGAGTGGTTTATCCTTAATTCATGTATTTTTGTTTTGGGAATTAATTTCCCCATTTAAGTGCATGATTTTCTAATAATGATGTGACTGATAAATTTGTTGCAATGCAATTAATACATTCTCTGAATGATAGTGTGGATCTTATTATTATAGTTAGCTCTTCAACAATCAGTGAAAGATGTCATTACATTACAATCAACCCAAGAAATGTGACTTCAGCTGATGATAAACACGCATGATTCCAATAATGTTAGCCAAGAACAAAGGGTGGCCGGCGATTTTACTGAAGCAAAAAGGAAAAATTGCACCTCTTATTGAAGCTCTTTTTATCCTTACTAGCAAATATGCCCGTGTGTTGCCGCGGGAAAATAACATATCACAAGTCACAACTCTAACCTAATAATGTTGCCATAACTTTCACATGCTCAATATGCACCGAAGTTCAGCCATCGCGCTATACATCTATTTTCAGACCATGCCATCGCTACAAAAAATAAATTAATATAACCTCGTTGAGGTACGCACAAGCGCTTCCTTACACAAGTGAGTTGCCAACACCTCTATATACCACCACACAAGACATAGTTGTTGACCGAATAAATATGGTCGGTATGGTGATGAACAGTTCCCAATAGAGTGATATTCCAAAATCATAAAGATGCAAATTTTGTTACGACTATATTTCTTCCATTAAGAAGAATTAGCCACATTGCTTCCAATTGATAAATTTTTAAAAGCTCTAAACCATAAGAACATTACTCCATATATACGACAAATATACATGCACACACACACTCTCTCTCTCTCTCTCTTTATTATCCTTATTAATAAAAAGAGTATCATCTCTTCTCTTCTCTAAAATTAAAAATTAGTACGATCAGTATCATATATAGGGTCATTATTCTCCGAGAAGTATCAGAACATAGAAACAGGATCCTATGAAAAGAAAAGAAAACATACAGAAAATATCTTTTTTTAAATTTAATTTTTTTATTATATAAAAAAGATTTACCCATTTATATGTAGCTACCCAATAAGAAAATATATGTCTGATCTTTGTCAAAAACAAATTAATATTATAACACAAATACATATAAAGAATTTTTGTATAATAGAATAGAGCAAATATCATGACACGCGGACAAAGGAATAAGCATATCGTAACAAAAAATTCACTTGAAGTCACTGAAATTGGCCTCGCATCTCAATTCCCATTGTAAAAAAAAAACTCACCGGTTCGATTGCTTTAATTTTCATCCTTATCCTTTCTCCATTGATGCTCTTGACCTTTGCTGTTTCTCTTTCTCTTCAACATTCGACCCCATCTGTCCATGATCGCTCTAGCAATGAGATATAGCAAGCCATCAACAGCGCTTGGGGCCGAACCAATTCGGCACACCTTGGCTGCTGCACAGGTGCCTTCACAAGATCGGCTTCATGGGCATCGCGAGAGCATCGTCGCCACGAGCTCTCACGTCTGTGGAGGAGCAGAAGAGACACCGGGAAAGTGAAGTGGAGCTGCAACGGCAGACCAGCGCAGGGCCGTCCCGCGGCCCCGGTCGCCACAAAGCTCCAGTATATGTTTTTAACCGTACGAAGTCCACGGATACCCGCCTTGTGTGGGTCCAGTCCTTCACATAAATTTGGATATTCTTCCTTTTTTATCTGTGCTATTGGAGAGTCCATCTGGTATTGGCTCTATCGCGTTGTCTGTTTCTACAACAGGAAGGAGAACAAGGGCCGCAAGATGGCTCCAGGAGCCGATGGAGAAACAGGATGGACGGCGAGTTCCCATACTACGAGCAGTCGTAGGCAGCACCTCTGCACGGTTGTATGAGCCGAATTAGACCTGTACATGGTCCAGTCTCAAAACGGTTTACATGAGAAACTAGCCCGAGAAAACTCGGTGTATAGCGTAGGTACTGATTGGTCCGGGTCCGGTTTTAAACCGTCGAACCCACGTTGATAGAATCGCTGATTTGCTCTCGCGAGCTGCTGCCCGCTCGTCCCGACACCCAAGGCCTGTCAAGAAAGCCAGCGAGCGCGCAACCGCGCACCGATGGCGAACGCGTTGTCGGCGTCGCCGCTGCTGCCGCCGCTGCCGGGGAAGCCAGGAGCCACGTCCACAGCACCGCGGTGCGATCGAGCTCCGCAGCTTCCGCGCCCTGTCTCGCCTGGCTCTGCGTCGACCACTCGTCCTCCCCGCGGCTTGCCGCCGCGGGCTCGTCGCTGCGCCCGCCGTCGGCCGCCTCCTCGCCACAGCCGACGATGGCCGCGCCCTCCTCCGCCGCGACTCCGACGATGGGCGGGCGGGCTACACTGCGCAGTTTGCGCACTCCTTCCGCGTCCTCGCCTGCAGCGCTGGTGGGCCACCGCCGCCTGCGCCGTCGAGGTCCAAGCCGCGGAACCCGTGAACCGGCCCCGGTCCAAACCATCTCATTTGTTGATCCACAGGTTGGGTTTATAACCAAAAAAACACCATAACCCGGACCATGTACAGGGCTAAGCCGAATCCCCGTGAAAATTAGGAAAAAGAAAACCGCTAATGATGGGGCGTGGTTGCCGCTGCTCGGCGATGACGCAGAGCCACAGACGACCGGCCGCTGCTTGATGATTGCACCGCGATCAACGAAGCCAAAGGAAGAAGGCTGCGCGTCGAATAGCCAACATCGCTGCTGATTTATGTACACAAACAAGCTTGTCTCCTGAACCAAATCGTTATCGATTTATTTCGCGGACTACAATCATTATCGATCTATGGGGACCGAGTCCATGTCCAACACGTCGGAACAGGCTACCTAGGCGACCTACGCGGCTGCGCACGCAAGAAGCACGTCAGATACATATCAACAGACGAAGGATCCTGCTGGAGAAGGCCCACATGTCAGATATAGTAATGACGGACCAAACGGACCAAAAAAACCTTATTCTCTTTAATATTAGGTAAAAGATAAAAGATATGTGAATATTAGGTAAAAGATATGTGGTAATTGGGTGTTCCATCTTATTTTACCCCCTGCCACCAAACATGAGAGCACGCACGCTGCACACACAAATACCCATTGTGCAGAAAAAGAAGGTAGCTAAGAAATAATTCCTACTGCAATCTCTGTTGGTACTCGATAATTTTCAAGAAAATATGTTGATTTCTTTGTTACTCGATAATTCATTATAGGAAAAAAAAATCAATATAGGGTGGAACACATCACCCCCTAAACTACGAAACCGGATGTTTTGCACCTTAAAGTATCAAAAATCGCTCAAATAACTCCCTGAGTGGTTTGGGTGGGTGGTTTTGATGACGTAGCATCTCATATGTTCAAATCATCCCTCCAACTATTTTAGTTGGTACATTCTACCACTTGTTTCATTGGCTTTCTCATCACACCAAGAAAGCAATGAGGCCGGTTCATTGGCTCTTGAGCATCTTTTTATAAGCCGGTGGACTGATCCAAACATGCATGCCCTTTAATAATATACATGATGCGTCAATGCATGGGAGTCGATGAAAATAAAGATGGAACGAAAGAGATGCGCGCGGTATATATATCGCCGTGAATGTGATATTATACGGAGGGAGGAATTCATGCATGCATCATTGCATCCCCCGCCTGGCGCCGTGCCCACTTTCCACTTCCACTTGCATCGCCTGGCCGGGTCTCTCCTCTCTCATTAGCATGGTGAGCATTGAGCCCACCACGTAGAGGCATGCCTGGCCACGAAATAGATCCCCCAAATCGTGGCCACACCTTTTGCTCTCGATCCCGGCCGGCCGGGCCCTTGCTTGCTAATAAGCTGATGCCCAGCCTAGCTGATGGAGATGAGCTGCATGCGCACACCTGCTGCTGGAAGCTAGCCTAGCCTTGCACTGCACCGCGCGGCAATGCAAGGAAGCTGGTCTCTCCATCGCTAGCAGGGGGCCGGCATCATGTGGCTGCGGGGTATCTATATAGTCCCATTCCCCACAGGCCAACTCACAGCCCCTGGCCGGATCTCTAGCTCAGCTAGCTGATGCATGTGGTAGCCCTCAGCAGCAGGAGGCACAGCACAGCGCGGCCGGAATAAGCTACGAGAGTAACGGCACCCTGGATGCTTGTTGAGCTTGCAGCTGTTGACATCAGATCACATGCCTGCAGGGCTATGAGGGAGGAGACCATCAGTTCAGAAAACACAGCAGCCTGGTCACATCCCTCTCTTCTCGCCGCTCTCATGCACGCAGCATGCAGCAGCTCTTTCTCTTTGCTGTTGGACCATCTCTCGCTTCTCCTTCCCATCCGGCTGGCTGTTCAGTGGGCGCAGTGCATTGCAGGCAGGCAGGCAGCAAACAGCATCAGTCCGGCCTGAATGGTTGTTCGTTCTCTCGTTTCGTTGATGTGGGTGTTGCCGGGGGAACGAAGGCGGGGCCATTAATTGGCGGCAAAAACTCTAGCATGACGATTGGCCTATATACGTACCTGCTCCTAGTATGCATTTATATATATAGTGAGTACCCAAGATAGAAAGCCATGCACCGTTTTTGTCTAGTAGCTGCTAGTGATCGGCCGCGGGGAGTGCTTCGAGATCGGGTGCATCTCTCAATAATGGTTATGAAAAGATAGCTCGCATCCAACAACTGTAGGTTATGTCATGTGCCCACCAATGCAAAATAAAAGTTTTTTTTTTTGGCTGAAAGAAAAGCTCATATCTGAATCAGGAAAGCTCGTGAATCTCCCCTTGAAATATACTCCGGACTCACATGCTTGTCGCAATTTCTATCTATCTTTCGGTAGGAGAAAAACCCACTCATCTTCTAATGTTTGAGATTCGTGCAGTCCAATTTCTACCATCCATCTCACCTCCCTCTTTTTTTCTCTTTCCTCCCTTGTCCGCGCGCCGCCTCCCCACGCGCCGCCGCCTCCGCGCCGCGCCGCCCCGCGCGCGTCGTGCCTGCGCGTGCCGCCGCCGCCGGCCGGACGCGCGCTGCCGGGGCGTGCCACCGCCAGGCACCACGGTGCGCCGCCGCGCTGTTGCCTCCGCGCGCGTCGCGCCCGCGCGTGCCGCCGCCGCCGCCGGGACGCGCGCTGCCGGGGGGTGCAGCCGCCGGGCACCACGGGGGCGCCGCTGGGCCGCAGTGCGCTCCCCTCTGGTGGTATGTTTTTTTTTTCAACATTCCAACTGTGTTGATTCAATATTTTAAGTGTCTCGATTCAACATTTCAACTATGATTCAATATTCTAATTACACTGATTCAACATTCTATGTATAAATTGTTGAAATAGTATTCGTAAAATGTTGAATTAATCATTTTGCAATTGTTGAATATTTTACACTAAAATTGTTATTGGATCTTCGTGGGCTTTTTAGTTGGCTTGCTTATTCTTCTTCCAGTAGATATACATGAGGTCCCCATGCTTGTCGCCGTCTCTTGACATGATTTGGGCCTTGCATTGGGGCCTGGATGTTGGATCTCTGCGTTCATTCCGCGCGTGTCCCCAAATACTTGGTATATATTTTTTTTCACAGGATCAGCGAGTGCTACAATTTTAGAGGCTGACTCCAGCCTATATATCATCCAACCATTGCCTATACATTCAAACTCTAGAGAATTTGGAATCTCATTGTCTATATTCAGACTCTATTTTGTCTACAAAATATGGACAATCATATATAGATTAGATGATCTGCTTGTTATTAGTATACCCTACGTGTGAGTTTCTAGTAGTGCATGTTGCATGCACAGTTCTGAGCTAGGGCTCAGCTAGCGTAGTACAGAGCGGACACGGAGAGAGGGGGAGTTGCAGTGCGCCGGCTAGCGACAGAAAAAAAAAAAAAAAAAAGAAAAAAAAAACCCTCTCTCGATCCTCTTCCCGACGGTTCTAGCTAGTGACTCAACTCAGTCCCCGGCAACTTGGCGACCGATTCCGATTCAATAGCGAACTGACATATGTCACGCAGCTGGCTGGAGGGACAAAACTGTGATGTGTAACATAACCACAAAGCACTCCACTTTAGGGGGAGAATAAAATCTGTAACAGTCGTCATTGTTCGACTTCCTTTATATTTTTTTCGAATCCTTTCTTTTTTTTTCTTTTTCAACTATTATTGGGGGGAAAGATAGAGATGTGTGAACATTATTTAATTTCCTTTTTCTGCAGTGATGTATGTATGGATTTCTACACTGTTTTTTCACTATAGACAGAGTGTGGTTTGAAATATAGTCAGTGGGATAGATGAGTTGGTGACACTCGTCTAAGTAGACCTAAAAAGTATCTACTTTCCCTTATCACAATTATTAAGACAACAAAACTGCCTTCTTCAATATGGGGCACATTGACTAGCTATACTAGTTATTCTCTACATTCACAAATGCATGACACAGTTAATTTCTTCGACAAATTTAATCAATCATCATATTAAAAAAATTCATAAGTTATCAATTATTTTGTTGATTTGTTTATCACTAAATGGTTTTGAGTATGAATTATGTTTTTACATGTTTGAATAATTTTTTTGAGAAGACAAATGATTGTTGTAAAAAAAATTAATTGTGTCATTCATTTTTAAACGGAGGTAGTGCTCATTATAAAAAAGTACTTTCAGCGCGACAAGTGATAACTCGGTATAGTGACGAGTATCTTGTCCATCACCATAGAGGTGTATAACATTATTTTTTTAATCTTTATACCATCGTTGTTGAAGGTTAATATTAGTGACATGACACAGCTAAAGCCCCACCATTGTTAGAGCGAGGGGCAAATAGTGTATGGACTATGGCGATAGATGAGTTATTATATTGGATCAAATTTAATTTCACTTGGATTTATATGGAAATTTTTATGTACACACATCGGCCATCTGGTGCACATAGAATGGTGGTCTCTGTCTATCACTGTTCCAACATCACTTTTCTAAGTTTTTCATGTAATATGTTTATTGTATGATGAACCTTGTATCGTAATCTATATCAATTTTCATTAGTTATAAAAATGTTTCTTATGATGGGTTTTGTGTTGTAAGTCTATATAAAATTTTAGGTGGTGGGATCTAAGTTAAAAAATACTTAAATAAAGGCAAATCTAAATATTTCTTATGATGAGTTTTGTGTTGTAAGTCTATATAAAATCTAAACATTAGTTATGAAAATATTTCTTATGATGAGTTTTCTGAGTTGTAATGGTGCGTGTAGATTGTAGAATTCTCTGTGGGGAAAACCGGAAAAGTACTCTAGCATGCAAAAGATATAGCAATATTCATCTGTCAATCCATGCTTATATGGTCGTCTGGTCGGTCTCCTCTCAGTTATGCATGCACAGTCTCGCCCTCCGTTCACAAATGTATAACATATTTGTTATTTTTCTATAAATTTAATCATATGTCTTATTGAAATGGTAGACTAATGAGTTCCTACATAGGAGTATTTTACCATCCATCTTTATATTTTTCCATTCACATGACACCTTTTGTTCATGCATGTATATTTACTTCGTATACATAATAGTGACATATGGCCTACATTTACTGTATTAAGTTAGGTTTTTCTATTACTAGTGGCAAAAGTGAGTAATTGAAAAACAAATATGGATGCATACTTTGAAGTTATTCAACCTTTTTGTTAAGCAGATGTTAAAATTAAAAGATGTAGACTTGATGGGACATTTTTCTTATTTTAGAAATGACGAAGGCAGACAATTTATGTACACACTTAACATGTTATATAGATTGACTGTAAAAACGGTAAATATGTGTGATTTAGATTTATTAAATTAAATTTACTAAACTAAATTAAATCATATTTCATAATGGTATATGTTTGCAATTCAAATTCAGAGAGCTATTTTAAATTATCTTTAATAATGATAGAGTGGTTAATATAAATGCAACTTTAGGGGGTATTCTAAATCATCTTGAATGGTAGAATGGGTAATATTTTAAAATATAATAGATCAATATCTATTATTGTTGGAGGCTAGCATATATATATATATATATATATATATATATATACTATAACAATTTTTAGGATTTTTTTTCCTAACGCGTCTCGTGATTATTATTAACGTGAACACTATAAAAGCAGTCTTCAATTATTAATGATAAGATAAGGTGTATAGAGAAGATGAAGAGAGAAATGAAGGTCCAAAAATGAAAAAGCAGATAAAGATAAAGAAAAAGAAGAGTAAGTGAAGTAACTAACCTTAGCAACTTTGGGTTGATTCTGAATTTCCATTGCATACATGTATATATAATAAAATGGGTGATAAATAGGAACGAAAAGTCGACCATGGATTCCAATGTATGGAACGAGAGGTCGCCTATCAACTTTGGGTTGATTCTGCATTTCGATTCCATACACGAGTAATTCGACCATGCATTCCGCATATATGGAACGAGAAGTCGCCTGTCTTTCATTTGTTCTTTGGCGGACATGAGAAGACGAGTAGTAGTTAACGGTTTGTGCAACAACAACCTGTGGCTAGCGCCAAAGCTTCTGCCGCCGACACGTCACATCCGATCCGTTTTTTCTCTCTTGCAATGCGGTGGGTTCCCGCGCGCGCACGACTTGGACTTGCATACAGTATATGCTAGCTCCATATATACAGTATGATGAAGTGACAACATATAATGTCACAAATTATACGGCTAGCTAGCTTAGGTACTAGAATCTTTTGCGAACCTGCACCTGCTGCTCCCTCTGTTCTTAAAATCGTCATATATTGATTTTCTCCCATAACCCGATCATTCATTGTATTAAAAAATTCACAAGTTATTTACTTTTTTTTAATTTGTATCTAATTAAAATAGTTCGAACATAACTTGTACTTTTTTATGTTTGTGTATTATTTATTTTTTTAGATATTTTTTGAATGACATAAATGGTCAAAGTTATACTACCCTTGTTCACAAATATATGGCGCGAATGATTTTGTCCACAATTTTAATTCTTCGTCTTATTTAAAAAAGTTTATTTGTTCAACATATGAAAATATAAGTCATACTCAAAATAAGTGTGATAATTTATAAATTTTTTGAATAAGACGAATGATCAAAGTTTTGAAAAAAAAAGACAGCTGTGTTATTAATTTGTGAAGTGTGAGTATAAAAAAATTAAAGACGATAAATCATGCAGAACAGAAGAAGAAGAAGCAGTATCTTGGGTTCTCCTTGAAAACCAGCACCCGACCGTGGACAAAAATTATATGGTACACATGGTTCTCTTATGATATAGGAGTACTTCAAAAGAAGCACGGTAGAAATCGTTTGAAGTGAGCATGCCACTTGTTAGATACGTGGCTTTGGAGATGTTTACAAAGAATAGTTGGTTGTTATCTCGAAGGCTTTGTTCTTGAGAAGATCTTTTTATTATGTGTGCTCTTTGTTTGTTAAAGACGCTGCTTTAGACTTTTTTTCTATTTTAGTTAAGTGCATAACTTATGTAGAGACCGAAATAAAATTCCTTTTTCTATAAATAAAAAACATTAAAAGAAAAAAGGCTTCAAAGCACAGGCTTAATTCGTATACAAAAGACACAGCTCTGGGGGCCCGAGGACGAGCGTGTTGGGCTGAATCTTGCCACACCTAATGTCCTGTAACTGCGGCCACGAATAGAATGGGCCGTCCCTTTCGGTTGTGTTTTGGACTAAACTAGTAGCTAGCCGACATCCTCACGAAAGTAGTAGTAAGATTTTTGCATATTCGATCCAGTCTCCGTGTTTTAGATTACAAAAGAAAAGCTTGTATATACTCGACTATAAAAATCTTAGGAAAACCTTATACATAGCCGTATCTTTTACTGCTATTACAACAAATATACACCAACACTGTCACAGGCTATTTGTTGAGTGTGAGGGTATACGTCTATATAAATCTTTGAAGACAAATTCTACGCATTATTTGAAGTTTGTATCTGTTGCAAACATTTGTATGTTTGTTTTGTTTAATAACAGTAGAAAATTTGCAGGGCAAAGAAATATTTCGCTCCTTGACCAAGTGCCGCCCCGTGTCCCCTCTTCCTCAATTGCCATTGTTCCCCCAGTAGGTCTGGCCGACCCGCTCGCGATCGCCGCCGCTGGCTGACGCCTGTGCCTGGTCGTCCACCTCCGCCCCTTCAACCGCGTCCGCCGCTTTGGCAGCAGCCGGCTCGTCGTCGGCCGCCTCGCCGGTTCCTGCGCCCGGCAGCCGCCAGCCCGTGGCCGTCCTCCCATTGCGCCTCGGGTTGAGCAGCGACGCCCACATGGCGAGCTGCTCCTGCCGGGTGATGGTGGTCGCACTACTGCCCCCGTCGCGCTCGCGCCCGTACGACGGCACTTCCTCCCGCTCGCCGCCCTCCACAGCGCCGCCGGCGCCGCCTAGCTCGCCCGCGCCGACCCACGGCACCGGCCTGTGCGCCCAGTACGCCGGCGGCATCAGGTGGTGGTGCGGGTGCGGGTGCGCGCCCGCGAACGGCAGCCACTTGCCGGCCGCGACGCCGCCGTCGTCGTCGGCCGCCGCGCCTCCCGCTCCCGCGCGCGGCTGATGATGACGGTGGCTGGCAGCCGCCGGCGCCAGCGCCAGCACCGACGTCGCCGCCCCGTCCTGGCGCCGCCGTCCCATGGGCCGCCCGGCGGCGCCGTGGAGCACCGCCGTGATGACGAGGAGTGCTGCGAGCGCGCGATCCATATGGTCCGCCGTGCACGTAAGCTGAGCTGCCGGGATGATGGAGGGACACGGATGGAGCGGTGGCTATCTTCCTATTTGTAGAGCAGGATCGGAGCGAGTTGGTTGGAGCTTGGGGACGAAACTGAACCGGCGCCGCACCTACAAAGAAAGATGCTAGGAGGAGGAGGAGCTAGGAACGGCAACGCGTGCGTGCGCGCGCTGTACTTGCCTCCTAGCTACCGCGGTCCGGTGAGGTCTGCCGGGGCACGGTGGCGTCGGCGTGCGTGCATTTCGTGACAGACATGGCAGGGCGGGAACGGGGGAAGAGAGCAAGGCTGTTGACCACAAACGAGTGACGACAGTGCGGGCTCGAATGTGGATGTGGTGCCGTGTACGCGGACTGGGCCACCAGTACCGCAGTACGGGCCTTCGAGCTCTTAATGGGTAGGCCTGGGCCTGGGCCTGGGCCTGGCCCATCCAAAAGCGGGCCTTAACTGTCTAATTACGATTAAACGGCTATAGTGACTTAATGGGCTGTTTGGTTTGCCAGATCAGTCCGTCCGGATGATGTGATCCGTCGTTTTTTTTTTCTGGCGGATGGGTTGATTCTGAGCAAAATGAGCTGTGTGTTTTAACTACAAGTCTACAACGGACGATGTCATGCCGGACGAACAAATCGGCGGGCTGGGATCTACGTTCGGATGATTCCGGAGCCGGCCGGTGACGCAATCCGAATTGGTTTGAATCTAAAGATTTACCATCACAGTCTTATCAAATCTGATTGTATGTATACAAAGAAGAAGAAGAAGAAGAAGAACCGAATAATGATTTTCTGCAGAATAATAAGGTGAAGAAGAACATTGATACGTGGGTGTTCCGCAAGTACTGGGCGGCCGGGAGCATGTCATCACATTCGTGCGAATTCCCAGCGAGAGGGTGCCAGAGATCGCCGGAAAGGCGATTTGCTCAGTCGCCGGTGAGCTCCTATATATTGCACGCACAAACGAAGCGGTGCCGCAATCGCCGCAACGCTCTCAAGGACTCTGTTCTTCTTCACACACAGAGGAAACAAATTACAGCTGAAGAACTGGCCAGTAGGCTGACATACGTGGTGATGAGTGGATGCCACCTCAAACGTCAGAGAACAGCTATCCTGGACATGCGTCTGCGGCAACTAAAACAGACTGAAATGAAACGAACAAACACCTGTACTACACAATTTTATCCACACAAAAGCTAAGGGAAGAAGTCCCATCCATCCAATCTGATCAGCTAAGAACCCTCACATCGATGGATGGATCGTCGTTTCGCCTTTTTGCCTCCCACTGATGACAACTCGCGCTGCTGCTGCTCAGGATCGATTATCCCGGCCGGCCGCGCGCCCCGTGCATCCACACAAACACTAGTGCCAATCAAAAGGTCTACCCGGAACAAGGGTCTGAATCGAAATAAAGGATCGATCGATCGATCGATGCCTCCCAATAATACAGCCGAATTCAATTTGTCATTGTTTGCCATGGCCATGGCTCTCAAGCTTTAATTTGCTAGACATTTTTTTTTCTTAAAGCAAATCGCTTTTACATTTGGCCAGTCCCATCGGACGACGGCGGCGGATGGAGAGGATCGGTGGAGAATATAGAAAGACCTCACGTTTACCTGGAAGATGATGGCAACCGTACCACCAGGCACGCAAAGGCTGGCTGGGTGCAGAATGCGGGGCTAAATAATCGCCCGCGCGCTATAGCTTTCCGCAAAGGATGCAAGTGAGGATCAGTGTCGCCATCTGAGTCCCTCTCTTCTTTTGTAGCAAAACTAAAGCTAGCTGGATCCATCGATCTGATTGTCGTCTATTCTCCCTCTTTTACTCTCGACCCATCGAAAAAGATATATTCTCGATCGTGTTCCTTTTCATTTGATCTCTTCAACAACACGTTTCAATTTACAATATAAAGCCATGCATGCGCGCGCGCGCGCGCGCGTGCCTAGTAGGATGCATATGTGAATAATACAGTACGATACCACAATGTTTCTCATATTGCTCGTGGCTAGAAATAGAACGATGAGTTCTATTATTGGTTGTGCTTTCATGGTACAAACATGTCTACTCGGATTCAGGTTACGTTCTCAACTTGACAAATGTTTATAATTTTCGGATTTATTCTAATAAGCAATGATGATAGTCATTCTTTCAGTGATAAACAATATTCTCATCAGCGCTGTGAGGCATTGATATGCTTGTACAGCTGCACTTGCGCGCCTGTGTGTATGTATGTATCTGCACCGTAAGACATGCTGTGTGCCTTCGAAAAGCAAGTGGTGGATTGTTGACATTGCAATAAAAATAAAATTCAATCTCAAAAGTCTATCATGCATGAGGGATGTGGTGAAAATTTAGTCTCACGTATACTCCATCGGCCCCAAATTGCACAAGGGAGAGGGAGGGGTTCTAGCCTTCTTTTTATTTTTCTATATCCATATGGATATTGATGAATCTAGACACGTATTGAACATAATCTAGTTAAGGTTTAGAACCCCTTACAATTTGAGATAGAGCAAAAAAAAGTAAAGAGGGAAGGTAGCCAACTTAAATAGCATGCTCCTTGCTCTTTCTTGATGGAATAATGAGAGAGGAGGTAGAGTCGCGCGCGCACGTATCCGTGTATTCATGTGACTTGTCATGTGATTGTATTTTTGCCTTTATTTTTACTAATTCCTTTAATTAAATTCAACCTTGTCTTGAATACTAGGTATGAAACCGATCAGATCATGAAAATCGTGAGCAAGTAATTTCCTTCCTTTTTTACATGAGACTATCTTGAGCCCACTCACATATAAATTAGAAGGGACTTTTCCCCTTTAACACACAAGAAAAAAAACAATTGGCGAGTTAACTCTCCTTTCCTCGGTGATGTGCGATCTCAAGCTTCTCCACTTTAATTTTGAAGCCAGCATGACGACGACGTGTGGGGAGAGCGGTGTCTCCAAAACCTCACTCCGCTGAAGAATCCGTACAGGCTAGGGCGAATTAGGTCCTCGCTGGGTTGATCTGCACCGTGATGATCTATAGACTTTATCAACAACTTGAACTCGTCCTGGAATCTAGAGCAATTCCCACTGTAAGTTGAGATGAGTTCCTTATTCAGAATCTGTTTAAATGTGTGCATAATAGATTTAATTAGCTATATAGACATATTTTAGGTTGTCATGTGTGGTTAATCATTAGTTCATGTATTATCTGTTTTCGGACCACTAGTTACATCTTTAAATATTGTGTAATTTCTTAATAGTACTTTGTCTATATATTAGTATTATTCTCGATTCTTTCATCAGTTTCCGAGAGATTTTTCTTGTGGGGTTGTTTGTGATGGCGCGCGTGGTGATCAATTTATTCGGCACGACTTCACGAGAATGGGGCAACAAACAGAAATGGATCGCCAACTCTGCAAGGAACGAGCGAAATTAAGTTATTGTCGCTTCAAACATGGCTGTGTTTAGATCCAAAAAATGGAGGCGAAAAGCAGGCGAAATCTGTCAAAATTTGGCCAAAAACATCACATCCGACACTGTAGCGCACTGTAGCACTTTTCGTTTGTTTGTGGTAAATATTGTCCTACCATGACCTAACTAGACTCAAAAGATTCGTCTCGCAAAGTACATCTAAACTGTACAATTATTTTTTTATTTCATCTACGTTTAGTACTCCATGCATGTGCCGGCATTTTTGATGTGATGGGAAATCTTCATTTTGCATAGTAGAATTTAAGGAAAAATTTGGATCTAAACACTGCCCATGAGTACAGAAGGAAACGTTGCATCACATTAATTCGTAACAAAGAAGAAGACACACGTCAGCTTCTAGAAGACGGATGTGAGACACTGAGACCTGAAGACCACATCGTTGGGCGAGATATACACTGTACTTGACATGTCGTGCTGAGGCGCAAAGACTTCGTCACAGGTGGGGCGGGATTAAAGCGTGAGAGAAAATGACCCATACAACTTTACTATTTTAATTTACTCACCCACGCAGCAGCATCATCATCATTATATGATCGAGTATCGACAACGTACGAATGCGTCGTGATTTCGTGAAGAACACAATTAAGCGTACGTCGGCCGTTGTTGGTGAATTTCACACGTTAATCACGGGCCGGCCGATCAAGATTTTGGCGAGACGTACGTTACGTTGACCCCCCTTCAATATCATGCATTGTTATTTCGTTTTTATTTGTTGGCCTGGAGAAGTTTTGCACATGAATTGAAATAGCGACTCCATTTCGCCGTGCTCTTTGATTCTACGTACCCAAAAACACCAACCCTTAGCTACCTGCCTACCGTAGCTTCTAGAAGTGTGCTGCGTGCTCGGGTGGATATGCTTAATTAATTATCATAGGTCTCGCGTGCATGCCCAATGGCTGAAGCAACAATGACCTCAGCTCGCACACACAAAAATGAATGGCATTTGGACATTCTTTTTTAGCACGTAGATTAAAATCGATGATAGTAAAAAAAAAAAATAGTAGTGAACTATATGATTCCCATCTATACATATGTGCATGCCTCGCCAAAATTCGAAAGGCGTTATTATTATTATTATTATAGTTGTGGGACTGTAGACATAGTCCTTATCTTATATATAACAATAAATAATGAGAGAATTGATTTGGATCCTATGTATATTAATCCTGTGAAACATGATGGAAAGAGAAAAAAGACATAAAAACTCTGGCAACAAATTTTGTAATGTAAAAATTATACATTGGATCAGATTTTTTTAAAAAAAAATATCCACCTCTGATATTATGAAAAGAGAAAGTCTACAATAACCCCATATATATCTAAATTATCTAACTATGCCTTTGTAAAAGTATTCAAAAACATTAACCTAAATTTACATTTAGATTTTTTTTCTGACAGTAACTATTTAAATTATCAACCTATGCGGGTAGATATTTTTTGGGTTGAGTACTTGAGTTATAACCGTAGACGCTAAGATCAGGCCGCAGTGGGCGCTAATATATGGTTGGGCTTGTCTATCACTATTCAACCACCTCCCTTTTTGTCTACGGTAGCGCTGCAGTGTCATTTTGTGCTATAGGCGGTCCTTTTACCCAATCCATTGGAGATACCCTAACACCCACGTATACAAATGCATCTCTAGAAATCTTGTGTGCACTAGCGATTATCATAGTCCAAACATTGTTCTCACTGCCCTTCTTTATTAATTATTCCTTGAGCTCACACACATGCATATACTTTGAAATGGAACGAATAATTAATCCAGTCAGCGATCCTTTATTCGTGTTTGACATGCGGGAACAGGATTTTGGGCCGGCCGTGTACCGACCTATTTTTGACCATTGCAACGTCGTCCTTTCCGCCTCTTAAGACCGACCGTAAAGCAATTTCATTACTGCTGGTTCAAGCAATGCGAATTCAGCGGACTGAGGGGCGGAGGGCCTACCATGCATGCATTGGGCACCTACCACTACCAGGCTACGACTACGATTAATTTAACTGCAAAAAAAAAAAAAAAAGAAAGCCTGCCATGACTTGGGTGGTTTTGTACGTACGTTGAAATAAACTTGTAGTCACAGTACTCCATGATACATGCATGGTCTTCGCTCGACACTCAACAGTGCGACGACGACGATGAATTCCCAGTGTGACGGTAGGAACGAAGACGCATTTTCACATGCCCCTTTCCGGATTCCGGGGGTACGTGGTTGGTGTGGATGCAGGGCGCGGGGGGTACGGATGACGGATCCTGGATGGAAGATGGAACGGAAATCACGAATCTCTTTGCGTTCATATTTATTCCTGCATCGTTCCAGAATGCTTATGTTTGGGCCCTAGTAGTTGTTATTAGAGCCCTAGGTAGTCTCTTTTTTTTTTCACGCCTAGTTTGAAATTTCCATGAGCCTGCTACTGCTAGTGCTGCATATTAATTGCGGGCCACCAACAATGCCTGGACGGACGATAAGCTTCAACCAAATGGCGCCTCTGCTGCTTCGAAGTTCAACAAAAGTCGCAGACTGTGGGCCGGGTCTTCGCCAACCGTACGCATCCGTCCTCCAGTACCGTGTGGCGGTCAGCCAAAGCAGCAGGAGAACCAGGAGGAATAGCAGCCACCGGCGACCATTTGACTACACTTTTGTTCCACGTCGTCGTTCCACAGCGATGGATCCGGCCGGCCGGCCGGCGTGCATGCCGAGTTGTACCAATCAATTTTCGCCTTCGCTGGTAGACCACGAGTCCACGACCACGACCACGACCACGATGCGTACGTGGATCGTTACGTGGAGGTGGAGGCGGGCGGGACATGCCGACCTGCAATTGCCAAACAGCCCCGATGCTAATAATGATTAATGACAAAGCAATGGTTCGTGTGGCGTGGCACGTGCATGCGCTGGCTGGCCCTGTGGCCCCAACCCAATGCACAGCAACCACAGGCGCCTGCTTCTCTCGCTTTATAAACCCAGGACCAGGACAGGACAGGGTGTAATCGCGCGCCCATTCCATCAGCTTCTGCCGCTCCCCCGTAGCCCCTCTCCTTGCATCGCATTGCAGTCCCAACAACTGCCATATGGGGCCGCGGCTGGAGGACGTGCACGCGCCCGCCGCCACCACCGCTGGAGCCGGCGCGCCGCCGTGGGCGGACATGGCGACGGACTGCCTGGTGCACGTGTTCGGCCGCCTGGACCTGGAAGACCTCCTGGCGTCGGCGCCGCTGGTGTGCCGCGGCTGGCGCCTGGCCGCGTCCGACCCCTCCCTCTGGCGCGTCCTCGACCTCCGCCGCGACCACCTCGCGCGCTTCACGCCCTGGTCGCCCCTCGCCGCCGCCTTCGCCTCCCGCTACGCCGTGCCCGCGCGCCGCTTCACCCTGCCGGGCCTCCTGTCCCTCTGCGCCGCGCGGGCCGCCGGCGGCGGCCCGCGCGACGTCGCGCTGCCGCCGCTCCTCGACGCGCCCGCCGCCGCGCTGGCCCGCGCCCACCACTGCGGCGCCGCGCTGCGCCGCCTGGCGCTGCCGCCGGCGCCCGACGACGAGGCGCGCCTGCGAGGCCTGCTCCCGCGCTGGCCCGCGCTGGAGCACCTGGAGCTCGGCGCCAAGCCGTCCGGGTTCCCGGCGCTGGCCGCGGCGCTGGCAAGACACTGCCCGGGGTTCGTCAGCCTCAGCGTCTCCGGAGCCGCCGTCACGGCCGAGGACGCCGAGGCGCTCGCGCGGTGCCTGCCCGGCCTGCGAGTCCTCTGCCTCGACCGCTCGTACCTGCCCAGGGACCACCTCCTCGCCGTGCTCGACGGGTGCCGGGAGCTGAGGGAGTTCAGCGCGCGCGGGTGCGTCGGGTTCGACGAGAAGGACGGGGAGGTGGCCGCGCGAGGGGCCAGGATCCCAAGCTTCGACGTCGCTGGGTCCACGCTGCAGCTGCTGGACGACGACGAGGACCACCAGCTCGACGCCGCCGGCGGTTTCTGCGACTCGCCGGCGTACGTTGATGTCATGTGACGATGTGAAACCCGCCGTCGTCACACGTCGGCGTACGTACACGGCGGAGCGGGGCTGGCAAAAAGCGACATCGTACCTCGTACGTACGTACTGTAGTAATTAGCGGGCAGTGAGGCCTCTAATCTGCCTTCTTGTTGTAACGATCGATGATGGCTTGTGCGGGAGATTTTTGTGGTGATTAGTACACACTAACACGCTAGTAATGGTAATGGAGGCCCGCCGGTCTTTGTTTTGGGAGGCAAGTTTTTTGGATACGGCGCTCCGCACACGGTACACCTGGCCTGCTCGTCTGATATTTTGCACGGTGTGCTAGCTTGTGGCGTGGGGCGGCATCGTCATTACACATTTGCATGAACGGTAGCACTTGTGCTGCTCATCTGTCATCCATTGTAAATAATGACAATAATAGCACACAGCATACGATCCCTGAATCTTTTTGTGGCCTCTCTCAAGTCTGAATCCATCGGGAACGGCTGCTAATATCCTTTTTCTTCCCTTAAAAAACTTTGTTTTATCGTCTTGTCTCTAATTTTCATAATTCCTCTATCCAGACTTTTACATGCATAATATAATACTTATGAGTGCTCCAAGATTATAAGGAAATCATAAGGCACAATAATTCTTATCTACATTTTTTGTCATAAAAAGATCAAAGAGTCTGTGGGACTGCGGCCCATACTAACAACAACATTTCAAATTCAATGTAAGTGTATGCTGACTTTGCCTATGATGATCTTTTCGTTGAATCACGTGCCCGAGTTGGTCTCGAAGCACCTTTTCCTTGTACTACTACTCCGTACTACTAAAGATTGAAACAGCCACCGGATTCAAGAGGAAACCTCCCGAGCTTGCACATAAAACTCTTGACCTCCACTTCCTTTAATAAAGGAAAGTCAATTGCAGCATTTCAATTTCAAACTGCTGCAACTCCAGACCAAAGGACGATTGACTCGCTGGTCCAATTCAATGAACGTCTTCGGATTGGTGCATTTCATATCTCTATAGATTGTTTGGGTGTTTTTTTTTTGTGTATGCGCATTGTGTTCTCGCCTTCTAATTAATAATATATTCGCGGCAAATTACTTGTTGTCTTTGGAAAATCAGCGCAAAAATGTTGACAAGTTTCATCGTCATTTGCTAATAAGTGTAACCGAGAATGATCTTGACAGAGCTCAATGACATAGATAGTAGTTTTTAACAAAAGAAGTCTATTTTCATGCAAGCTCCCCATTTCCTAGTACATGTATTAGCAACCAATCTAGACATTGATGTGTGAACTTTTTGAAGCACATATTACTTGCTAATTTTGTATAGTGCAAAGCTTTTTCTATATCATAAAATTAAGTTATATTAATATAGAAGTATGCGTTCCACGATAAATGTACATAAATATATGCTTCAGTTTTGTAGTCGGTGAAAGTAATGCAGCCAAGTCAAAATTCCATGAACCCATGATTGTATAAATAATATTAATATGATATCGTAATGGTCTATGCTCGTTGCCTGGAAAGTAATGCAAATGGCCGCTGGTTCTTGTGCACTCTCTTGTATCATTTTTGACAATTGATACAAGAGAGACTGTGAAGCTTGCTTGAATAATAAATTAGCCAAAACATCCAGTGGCCTAATTGTATGCTATCTTGTCTAAGCTAGCTTGGTGACACATGAAACTTATATATTATATATTGGTGGAGAGCCCCCTTTGTATACCCGGCCCATTTTAATTTTCGGAATTCCTCCTTAGCCAGCTTCAACTTAAAAGTATCCATTATTATTCAAGAATGAAGAAAAATGCACCACATATAATAGATAGAGGAAAGGTGCCTGGTTTTCAATAATACAGTACTACCTCCGTTTTTTATATTTGTTGCCGGCTAATTTATTTTTGAACTAAGAAGCGACAAATAAAAAAACATAGAGAGTACTTCAGAAGTTAAGGTTCTACTCACGACCACGTATGTCCCACAAAGGGCATCAAATGTACAAGCAATTTAAACAACATCCAGAGCGGTATGATTGTTTCTTTATTATTTATTTCAGTTTTGCAGATTCATTTTGCTTATTTTTGTATGAGATCGTGACAGAAGCGCTTACCAGCCGGTTTCCATTGATTTGTCTCTCTAGCTAATTAAAGCCAAAAAAATCATCAACGCAATAAACCACTTGTGACTAGAGATCGAGTAGCTGATGACACAAACCACAAGTGATATACACTATTTTTTTTAATAAAGAAAGCTTTATTTCAAGATGAAATAATGTTTCGGTCTCTGCACAAATACACTCAGCCAAAAAAAAAGAAAAGAAAAAAAGGGACAAAGAAAGCTTACTTAGCACATACATACAACAAGTGTGAAAACACCGGGCCAGGAGATGCTGCCCACGCTCGCATGACGCATATGCAGGCGCCAGCACTGCCCTAGCTACTGCTAGCTGCCCCTCCGGTCCTGTGTGTAGATGAGAATATATATAAATATATATGCCTCTCTTGGCACGTTTCATCGTTCACCAAAGTCGACGTACGTTTGGTTGCGTTTGTTGTGTCTTTTGTTGAAATTATTTTCAGTGATCGTCGAATCAGAAAGTTGGTAGATCTCTGAATTTATTTGGTGCCTCCTATGTACTGATAATTCTGCCTGTAGAATAATTAAAGTGAACTAGCTACCGTACCACATACTATATAGATTGTTCTTTTAAAGTTTTATCCACAAGCTAATATGAGTGCAGTACTTTTTTATATACATGAGAACAGAGAAGCATGCCTGCAGTTGTTTCATTCGGACGATCGCTAAGGCGGCATCGATGGTCCGTCAGTAAAAGGCAAACAGGAAACGGCGGCAGTGAGGAAGCAGAGCACTCTGTGTGGAGCCGGCGTGGATGCAGTGAGAGCACGCCTTGCTGTTGTGATGCATGTGCCCATATATTTCCTTCTTCTTTGGTGAAAGGAAAGATTGAAATGACAGGGCAAAAGGCTCTGTTTGTTGATGATGGAGAGGAGCGGCTTTTACCAGCAACACAAGATCAAGGAACCTTCTAGGGCGGTCACGTGAAATATATAGTTGTAATTCTTATATTGATCTCAGCGCATAAGCCGTTCAAGAAAAGTTTTACCACAACTGAAAAGCACCTTGCATGCATGTTGAATACAGTAATGTTAAATTCGTTGCCTAAGACAGACTTCAACTGGTTTATAGAGCCGATTTTGGATAGGAAGGATTGTTTCAATTTAGGGCCCTGCTTTGGTGGTGTCCTCTATGCAAAACAATCCCCTTTTACCTTCGTGTCAAAAAAAAAGACAAAGAGCAAAATAATTTGGGGGAATCAACTAACATTCCGTGTAACCTACGTGCTGGTACTTTGAAACCTCTGGCTTGACGTGCTTTAGTGAGCATGTTGATGATGTGCCTAACGTGCTTTCTAATTACTACTTCTATTCTTGAATATTTGTTATCGCCTAGTTCATTTTTAAACTAAAAAAAAAGTTAAATAAAAAATGAATAGAGAGATTATAATGTTTGCTGCCCCTTCTTTTAATGAAAAATTTTATTCTAAAGACCACCCCCATATGGTTCCCAGGGATGTAAAACATATTGAAGATGAAGCAACCTTTAGATCACGGCCATGACGGCAACCTATCAGCCAGTCACACCATTTGTTTGCTACGACAGCCCAAAGGGCTTCGGTTGTGCTGCAAGATATATCAGCCGCATGTCTTCACACCGTCTTCTTTTTTCCTTTTTAGCTTTCTCACAACTGTTTGTTGCATTGCCATCAGTCCATCGCACATGATGGTGCCACCGAAAAATGGAGGAATGCTGCATTTACATCACCTTTATTCGTTCGGCAAAAGAATGCCCGGGTGCCAATCAATTTATCACAGCCACTAAAACTGATTCTGTGAGGAAAAAGTAGAGACAACGAGTTTCATGCTCCTCCTTTTATTCCTTATTAGTAATCTAAAATAACCTGCTAAATTTACATCTAATTAGCCATGTCTTTCATCATAATAGATAGATATTCTAAATAAATTTCCACATACAATGTAACACCTTTATTATTATTAAAATTTAACTAAAACAAACCCTAAATATGGATCTAAATTACGAGAGTACACTATTACAAAAAATAACAATAAAGTGTGTATTATATATTTTCGAATTATAGTCTTCTGCCGTTGTTAATGTATAAAAATATCAAATTAAACATATGTGCTGTGTGACCATGCGGACATAAGACCAAGTAAGCATGCTTTCATGACCAAAGAATATATTTTTATATTTAGTAAACATATAGAATTTTCCCTCCAATAATCATACAATGTGATACAAAAATTTATTTAAATGGTAAAATATTTTCTGACAATAAATTGTGTAGGATGTTATTTTAGATAAATTAATATTTTACTAAAATAGTATAAAACATCTACATTTGTAATTTTATATTTTCTTATTCAAAAGCACTATTAGGTATATAATTCTGTAATAAAGAAATTCAATATTTTAAGTGCCCTAGTGTAGGCCCAAGCAACTATTTATGTTATTGTTTTAACTAAAAATTTAGTCTAGAACCTATAATCAATTTTTAATAAATATTTTAGATACTTTTGAATAATTGGAATAATAAGCCTAAATATTTCAACTTAATATGCAGATAAAAAATGCTAACAATTATAATATCATATTCATAGTAGGAGAAAACCCTCCTATTTCATCAAAAAAACTTAATATGCATATAAAAAAGTACAACAAGCAAAGCCCATGGAAAAAAATGACATATTGCTAGGGCCGCAAGCAGACATATTTACATCCCTAACATGGCATACCAAGAGGACGACCACCTAAGAAGCAAAGCATATGGGCTTTTTACAACGAGGAAGGGATAGAAATATAATCAAATCTCTAATGTTGGGAGATGTAGTTGTAATTCGAGTAGAACTACCTTTGTAGCTGACTAGTACTCTTCCATCAATAGCTGATAGCCTCATACAATGTAGTGATGCAAAAATTCAGCAAATCGTTGGATGTTTTTAGATAAAGGATTAATATCCGGTTTTACGCAAGTGCATACAACCAAACTTTACATAGATCCGGACTATGCAAGTGCCTTAGAGTTTATGAAAATAAGAGAAAAGAAAGCTTAGAATCAAAAGCATGTTATATTATTGCTTCTCCATCCATTTGTTGAATCTATTCTTTTTTGCTAAAAAAATTACCCACCATACCATTATAAACCATGATTTAAAGTACAATTTTCGGGTTATTTTAAACCATCTTTAGTAATGATAGAGTGAGCAATTTTTCTGCTGATGTCTATTAGTGTTAGAAACTATCCTATTGATAGCTCAGTGCTTTCAATTTTTGTGATAATTTTATAATTTATCTTTTTTTCAGTGCATTTGGTAATGATTAATGTGAGGCTCCAAAACATATCTCCAATTAGTAATAGCCGCATGCTTTCTATTTGTGCTATATACATTGTTCATTATTATATTCCCATTTGGATCCTAGGAAATTAAGATCCAAATGGGAAAAAAATAGGATAGTGCAGTTATGTTGTAATTCTATTATGTGTAAAATTCCTAGGATCCTAGGATAGATTTATTTGGATGAGACTAGCGATGGTCCAATCAACTGGGCACCACCAGCAAAATCGATTCTCAAACAAAGCAAACATTGAATGTTATGATCGTACTACTTTTTTACTGGTCTTCCAACTAACTAGTGTCCATGCGTTGTAGTGGCTGTAGTTCATAGATACTGAACTGATTCAACGACGGTAAATCCAACTATGAATGGTTGTAAAAATAACAATAACCACAGCATCGGCCTGTATCAAATGATATGAGCAAATGAACAAAAAGGATCACTGAGCATCAATTAATTTCAACCCGTTATTGTACTCGATTCTGTGGCATGAATGGTTAAAAAAAGAAGGGGATAAAGATGCGTATTCATCACTGGCACCAAAATGGACATAGAAAGAAGTTTCAAGAGTGTAACTCGTATACCAAATCTCTTTAAACTCACAATTACAACACCACACTTGGTATATAAAAAGAGCAAAGGTGTATGTGAGCTGCTGTTGACACACAATTATAGCAAGGCAACTATGGAGAACTGCAAGTGCAGACTGCATGGGTCGCAATGGAAAGCATGCTGCAGCCCAGTCATTTACATGGAGAAAATGCTTCTGAGGGAAGAGAGTAAAATGAAAAGAACCTATGGACCCCGAGCCCTAGTGAAGCATAAGCATCCTGGTGATTGGCCATCGGGTATCATGCCACCGCCTTTGCTCGTGTCCAGAGCCTCTAAAAGCTGCACCACCTCATCCATATCAGGGCGCTTATCAGGGTTTGCATCCCAGCATTTCCGCATAACATTAGCAAATGCGCTTGGGCAGCATCGAGGAATGTCTGGGCGCAAATTCTGCCAAAAGAAATAAGGAATACAACAATGAAGCCTTTTAGTCCTATGAACATAGGGGAAGAGAAAGGCAAAATGCAGAGTGGCAGAGTATTTGGAACGCAGGGCAAACCTGGTGAACAACAGCAGATGAGACATCAGCAAAACTTAGGTCTGGGTAAGGCATGTCACAACAATAGATTTCCCACAAGCAAATGCCAAAACTGTAAACATCACACTTCCTATTGTATGGTTTACCATCAAGAACCTGTAAGAACATAAAAGAACAGAAAATTTTCCTTTTAGCATGGGAATGTCTGAAAGTAATGCCCATTACAAAACAGAAAACATTAAAAGGGTCAGTCCAGTAAGTACCTCTGGGGCCATATAACCAAGTGTGCCTGTTGCACCAGTCATGTCCTTTGGATTCTGAGCCTCAACACGAGCAACACCGAAATCAGCAATCTTAAGGTTTCGTTGTGGAGTAAGTAGCATGTTTTCAGTTTTCACATCCCGATGTACAATTTTCCTGGAGTGCAAATAGCTCAACCTGCAAAGGAAAGCTCTGGACAATTATCAGTGGATTCAGAGATAAATGCAGGGCAGTGATTTTAGCTGAAGTTTTCTAACCCTCTGGCCAAATCCAATGCAAGCTGAACTACAACTTTGTAAGCAAGCTTCCGTCGGCTGTTCTTTATCAGATATTGTTTCAAAGTTCCTCCAGCAAGATATTCTACCACAACACAACATGCTCTTGCTGGCAAGTTGGTACGTGCACCACCATTGGAATTATTGCTGGCTGGAATCTTAAGGTCTGTGGTCCCCATAGATGCACCAACAAACTGCAAAACAAAATGCTATTAAGTACTCCTCAAGTAGCAACCCACCACCACAAAAAAATCATTTAAGGAAGATATCAGTAATGAATTGATCATGGACAAGTTTTACTCATAGGTAAGGTAAGGAATAAGGATCACCAGTTTCACGACATGAAGATGGACAGATATGTGCGAAAAATATTCACCTTTGTAACATTTGGATGACTCAGCTTATGCCAAACAGCAACCTCCTGCTTAAATGATGTTCTTAACGCGGCAGTTTCGGCTTCTGTGGCAAAACCATCTTCTCCCCAGTCCAAAAGCTTTACTGCATGTATCACATAGTAATATTACTTATTTGTCCCATGGAATGGAATTGTTTGCATATACTGCACACATATATGAACATAACAATAGCTCATGACTGAAGCATCATTAGCAATTTGTGATAGCATGAATGATGAATTCCTGTTTGACAGTGAAACTATGTGGATCTTAACTTCATAGAACTGATTAAAAATATTTAAAAGAACAACAGAAAAGAATGGAAAAGGAGACCCACCCCACACCCACTCGAACTAAAAGATATTATCAATTCATTATTCATAGAGCAATAAGAGGAAACAAGGTGCTCCATGAATTAAAAAGCACAAATATATAAGGCAAAGTTATAAATTTTAGATGCAACGCTTCAAAAAATAAAATATAGATGAAGAAAACTGAATTGGATCACAGAATAAAATCTTAATCTGGTAAAAAAAAGCAACTCCAAAATCGAAATGGACACTAAAAAGTAGCACAAAAAGTCTTCAGTACCATTGCCATTTGTTCTGGTCACTTATATAGTGCTGATGAACACAATAGTGGCATATCTACTGTACTATTAATGAATGCAACAATGGCTTATTGACTATTGACAAGCACAACAATGGCACACCTAATCTTGAGAAGGCTATAGCATCGTTCCAAACTTTGGAGAGATTCAGCACAATACACTATTTTCATATCAATTTCCAAATGATTATTGAAGATAAATTGAAATAAGGATATGCGCTTAAAATGAAAAGAAAAGGAAAAGAGGTCAAGATCGAAACATTTCTAACTGGCAAGAAATTGACTAAGGGTGACGTGGGGCAAGAGGAGTGCAGCCCCAAGGTGAAAAGTGAGAATTAGCAGGAAGGATGATAATTGAGAACACAAAGCATAATTAATAGAGTTGGGGGCTTAGGGAAGTCCGCAAAGAGTATTCTGAAACTATTCATGCTGCAAGATCTTCAAGTGGGAGTATGCAAAAATGCAAAGGCACACTTGTGCATCTAAATTCTAGGCAATGACAAGCATAAATTATGGTCCAAGCCAGACAAGCCCATATGTACTGTCTTACTGAATTACTCCATTCAAGAAACAGATTCTTCAACATCTTAATCACCAATGGTTAAGGACAGATGCCCGGTAGAGTTTAAACCATAAGTTTCACCGTTTCAGTTAGCAAAAGGTTTCTTCTGAAGGGGAAAAGGGGCACCATATCTTAGAGCACATAGTTCAGGTTCAAAATATCAGCAATTGTAAAGAGAATGAAAAAAACTGAAGCTGCATAAAGCACAGTAGATACACTGTCAATGAGCACATGCAGCATTGTGTGAAGCACAAATGATCAAGGCAAAATATTGATTCAGACAGAGAGCTAGTGCTGCCAGGTATTACTTTGCACAAAACAAGATCATGTAGTCTCAGTAAATGTATCGTACAACCAACCCAGTACCATATATGCATTCTTTCAATCCTCTAAGAGACTGTTCGGTTGCACGGAGCGGTGAACACGCACCGCAGCTTGGAAGGTTCTGGCGAGAGGGTGGCTTGCGGTGCGCTGTCACCGCACCTTGTCAAACGAACACAGCCTAAAGATCATGTATTACTCCATGTTATTTCACCTTGAATACATAAGACAATCTCACCTTGAATACATAAGACAATCTATCACGAAAATCAACCTGTCAGGAACATTATGATAATGCCACACTTTAACACCCACAGAGCTAGATCATAGGTACCTGCAACGTCTTGGCCATCGTAGGTGCCCCGATAGACTGTGCCATACGTCCCCTGAGCAATCACATAGCGGATCTCCAGCTTGGCAAGGTCGATCTCCCAGTCCTCCTTGGGCCCCTGAGACTTGAGATTGGCCTTGCCCCAGGTTTTGGTGAGTTGCTTCTCCAGCTGGACGTCAAGGCTCTTAAGATCAATCTTGTCGGCACGCACATACGTGTCGTTGCTTCCCAAGCTGCCAGACCTCTTGAGCTTCTCCGTCACCTCAGGCATATCGCTGGTGCTGGACGCCATCGCCCCGAAAGTAGCTTTCCAGGAGCGACCCCGGGAGCCCCAAAGCAAAGAACAGAGGAACTCCTTTACTGGAGACGCAGAACCTATGTGTTACCGAACATACTGGAGCACCAGAGACGAAACAAGAACCGGTTTCTTGCCCCCACGAAACCAATCCAAGAACCAGCGGTGTTCTTTGACTGAAGATAGCTGAAATCTTGGCAAAGACTTGACTGGAGACCTGTACCAAACAAAATTCCTCAAATCAGACCATGACCTGGCAGGAGATGGAACACCTGATGGATCCAACTATGCAAAGAAAGGTTGCAGCTTTATTATTACCGAACTAAAGCGGCGGTGGCAGCACAAAACTGAAGAGCTCCCACCCCCAGTCGAGTTGACCAGCCGCTGACGAAACCGGCAGGAAAGATCGCGAGCCGGAGGTGCCGACCGCTCGAATCCAATCAAGCAGAGGCCCGCCGGCACGCAAGAACACGGGACCCGGCCGGCGGCGGAGCCTACGGTCCAAGAGAGCGCAGTCGGCACCGAATCGGCGCAAGATTACCTCCAGGAAGGGGACGCGGATGCGCTGTGAATTCGCAGGGCTGAAGCTCCGCCGATTTGACCGGAAACGGTTGGAGAATTGGCGCTCCGCCTCGGGCGTGGGGCGGTCCAGTCGCAGTGTTGACGAAGCCTAGCGGCTAGCGTATTGCCATTGGTGATGCCGAGAGCCGGTGGGGGCGATAGTTTATTGCTACGGGCACCGGCAGCTGCGCCCCGCATAGGCCCGTCCGCTCGCCTTGGCGTGGCGGCTGCGGCTCACCTGTTCTAGGCCACGTCTGTTGCGGCCACGAGGCGAGGATATGCTGCCTGGCTGCTGGCTGTGGGCTGTGGCTGGCTCGCCACGGTCCAAAGGCTCCAAGCTGGGGAAAAGCTGTGGTGCTGCTGGTGCAGATGAGAGATTTTTCTCATGCCCTGAAGATTAGTGCTGTGTATCAGGTATCAGCCATCGCTGTGGATGCTTGATTTTCAGTCAAAAAGGTTGGCTGATTATGCAAGCACTTTATTTGAATTTGACATTTTGGTAATTAATTCGAACTGATATCTTTCAGAATATAAAAACATAATAGTGGATATACGCACGCGTTTATAAACGTCCATGTATTTCGTAAAGAAAAAGATGGTCCATGATCCCATCAATCATGTAATACAATAAACTCTATTATAGTCGGTTACTTTGAATGTTAGCTAGATCAATAAATTGATGGGATCTATAGATCTGCAAATTGAACGGCTAACAACTTCCATCCCGATGAAAGTATTTCCCTATTTTGCCGCATTACATAGTTCAAGCACATCAGTCACTTTTGACTCACAATATACTTGAAACGGACCAAATTACGTCAAATTACTCCCTCCGTCTATGGACAATGTCCACATAATAACCCCTTAAAATATTTCTTTATTTTACTCCAAGGTCAGTTGGTCCAATCTATCCTCTCATAAAATTTGTCTTTTTTGTTTCTTTGCATACAAGTTCAAGTTCTTATTCTATTTCTAGGAGGAATGTTGAGGCAAACTTACGATGCTGATAAGCCCGTTAGGTGCCGAGTTGGATTAGACATCGTTTGTTTTGGTTTAAGAATTGGAAAGAGGCTAAGAACCTAGTGAAGTCCAATGTGAGGGGGAGTGCTGAAGTGAAGAAAAACCCCAAATTTTGAGAGGATTGCATAATTGGAGATTAAAAAATTGAGGTACAAAAGTAGATTTGTTCTAGAGTTGAGGATGAAAATTAAACAAACCGAAAAGTTTGAAGGATCGAATACATATTTATTCCTATATTAAAACATATGTGTATAGTTTATACATGAGATTTTTAGTAGAATATAGCTCCTCTCTGATTCCCACCCGTTCCGATTGCTTTTCAGTCTACCATAAAACATAGGAGTATATGTGTTATGATAAATTTTTTCACAATTTTGATTATTCCTCGTCCCGAATTATTTTCATTGTGTTGTTGTCCATTTAGTTTTAGAAGTATAATTTATATTTTTATATATTTTTTAAAAGAAAAAAAATCAACCGCAGTGAAATATTCGAGACAGGAGAGAGTGCCCTTTCCCGCCCACGGCCACAGCCTTTCAACTGAAGCCGAGCGTTCGATGCGGCGTTGATTGAGGAACCAAGGGCGAGAGAGAAGAAGGCACCGGCGGCGCAGGTTGCTTCTCCCGTCATCGCCGGCGCAGATGGACGACCCGGGGAGCCCCTTGGCCAGGCGACTATCATCCGCCGCCGTCCCGCCGCACGAGGTCCGTCATGCTCCTTGCCCGCCGCTCCCCGGTCCCCGCTCCCCGCCGCGCGGTTCGCCGCTTCTGTGTCTTAGTGCTAAAAGGTTCCTCCTAGTTTTTCGACGGCCGGAAGGCGGTGTGCTGTGATGGGGTTTGGGATGAGGATTATGTATGAATTGGTGGGCTGACGAATGCACGCAGGGTTTGTTGGCTGTCAGTTCGTCTTCACGGGTTACTTTTTGTGGATTTTGTTGGCCGATTGGGTTCGTCCGCTGGGGTTTTGGGAGCGCCTTTGATGGGAGGTTAGGGTTTTAGGATGGCCAGCGGACGATTGGCTGTCGCCTATCGCTTCTCTGATCTCGTATGTAGGTTTTTTTCTTCCGTGATCAAAATTGGACATTGGGCTGAATTTTAGTGGTCCAATCCGCCTTGGTAACCAAGGCATTTCCCACAAATTTCCAGTGTTTCAGTGCTCCTAGGAAGTACTTTTACGTTTTGGGAGGCACGTTGTGATGATTTAGGATTAGTTACGTAGTGGTATAATTGGAGGGGACTCGAATTGGCACACCAAATCATTGAGAAATTTAAGGTTTAGATCCGTGCCCTGCAGCTGATGCTCTTCTACTAATATCTGTGTATCGTCTGGTTCCCTAGCGTTTTTACAACATTTTGTGCTGTTTTTTCTGTATTGAAAAGGATCGGTATTGCTATCCACTAGCAGTGCGAACCATGCGGGTAAATAGGTGTCACTCGAGCACTTGATGTTGAAAGTGTCACCTTTAGATCAACTAGCAGCACAGATTACGTGTTGAAATAGGTGTCACCCAAGTGCTTGATGCTGAATGGTGCCACCTTTAGATCAAAATGAAATGCCGTAGCTTGTCATTTGCAGTGTAAGGAATTTCTGCACATTTTTTTCCTTTGTGTTAATCTTGTTCAAACACTGGCATAAATAATTAATTACCATGGTTAGTGTTCTCGTGGGTGGTTTCAAATTGTGCCCTCAATCTTGTCCGCCTCCATTATAGTTAACAAATTAAATGATTTAGTGATCATAGAGAATTAATAAGTTCCTGCATAAATACACATGTTCTTATGTGATTTCATAACTACGTCTTTTCTTGACTTTTGAGTTTCTAATTAGATTTCACACTTGCAGGGTTCTCCTATCTTCGATTTCATCAATAGTCTATCCCCTATAGTAACACCGAAGCCTCTAGATTCAGCCAAAAATATCCAGCTATTCAAGTCATCGGAGTTAATACCTGTTTCTTCAATCTTCACCTCACCCCAAGTTAACCCACAACAGGAATCTGAACCTGGGATCAGGTAATCTTCTATCATTGTCTCTGACTTACGTGTTTTTATCATTTTGACTCTAGCATACATCTTTTCATGTTGACCAGGGATGGCTATATTAAACTTTCTCAAGAAGTAGTCAGTCTCAACTGCCAAAGGAATCAAATAGGGATTTCTAGCTGCATTGAATCGGCTGGGTCCGCAACACTTGCTTCAGAAAATTGTAGCCCTCCTGAGGATGCGACAGTTCTGCCAGCCGGGCCTCAATCCATCTCGCTTGGTAGCGAAACCTTGGGAGATGCCAAGAAGCAAGATACTGATGGTAAAACAGATAATACTGCAGATGTGGAACAATTAAAGCTATCAAGAGCATGCTCTGATCAGAATGGCCTTGACCAATTTGATTCATCAACTTCTGGAAGAAATATTCAGGACAATGAGCTGGCCAAACAATATAATGATGACATAGCAGCATGCAGTTTAAACCGTTTGATCACACATTGTCATGCTAGTAATTGTGTCATGTCAAAATTAGATCTGCCCTTAGGGGTACAGCAACCGAGCTGGACACTAAGTGGTGATGTCATATCTAGCAAATCCTTCATGGCAATGGATCAAGCAAATTCGGAGGATTTGCGAAGAGAACTTTTCGACGGGCCAACTGGCAATATCCAGAGTGCTGCCAGTGACGCTCATGTTTACTGTGCTGGTACAGAAGAATTTGTTGGGACGAATCGTGACCGAGAAATGCTCCCTGGTGTTGTTCAAAGCCAGTTCTCAAATGACTACTTTTTTGACACATTCAAAGTTTCCAGTGATGACATGGTATGGTAATAGGGAGTTTCTTGATGCCATCTTTAATTCTATTCTTACCTTTATACTTTCATTTTTTTTTTGGTTGATAGTGAAAAGGTGCATTTTTTGTCACATTTTGATTGATTTTTTTAAACCAATTTGAGCCTTCATTCTGTTTGTATTAACTAGCGACCAATTGTGCAGTTTAATTGAAAACTTCAAATTGTAGGTAATGTAGCAGAGCTAGGTGCACAATCTTGATTTGGTTACAGCGCTTTTTATGTAATGTAACAACAATTTGTTTTCATCTTGCAGGTTTTATCACAGCATCAATGTGGTACGCATAAGCATAGCCTTTTTAATGAGAAGGCAGGGGCATCTAATATGAGTATGCAAAGTATCTCAAATCTTCATCATGCAAGTATATGTGGTGATAACAGCGTGAATACTGTCAGACCCTCTGCGTGTGCTTTGCCTGGTATTGGTTTACATCTGAATGCTGTTGCCTCAAATTCATCCAACATGCCACTCACAAATAATCACCCGTTGCCACCAGAACATACTAGTCCAGCGACAGTAATTTCTGGAAGTGAAACAGCTCTCTGTGGCAATGAGGCATACACTCGTATTCCTGATGATTACTCTTCTCAGAAAATCCTGAGTATTGCTGACGTGTCTGACCAAAAAACTCACAAGAAGAGAAGGTCAGTAATGTATGCCTCTCTCTTGCTTGAGAATGTTTGCTCCATAAATAACAATTACTGGGACTTTTGCAGGCGCACATTACAAAACGATGATGGTTCATGCAGACGTTGTAGCTGTAAGAAGTCGAAATGCTTAAAACTGTAAGGTTTCTTGCAATATATACTGTTATTTTTCCATGTACACTTTTACCTGTATCCATGAGGGGAAAACACTGAAATGTGTATGGAGCAAACAACATGATATTGTTCTACTTGCATTGGTCTAAGGTACTTGTAATCACAAAATGATATGGCCTCCCGATGATTCAGATATAAGACATGCATATGCTTGATTTATGTGCAGCAGTTACTTATTTGTTCGAGGTTTTAAACCTACTGACTTACAAGCTAGGTCTCTCTGACCAGAACACACTGAAATTGGCTGGAAATCAGCTTTGTTTTAACTGATGCAAAAAGTTTCAAGTAAACATATTTTTCTTACTTTTCAAATTTTATAGAAAAACTTGTTCTGTTTGAAAATTAGCTCCGTGGTTGGATTCAGTGTAGCAACGGCTAGATTGGAATTCTAGTTTGGCATATCCTGGTTCTCAAGAGGAAATCCAAGAATGATCGTCAGGTCTCTGACAATATTATCTCCCCTTCGTATGTTGGGTGCATCTAGTTTTTGAGTTCTGAAGTTTTTGTTGTGGAGAACTTTCATCCTTGTAAAAGAGTGCTGTAAGCTTTCTGTCTTACGCAGAGCAGTAAAATATTCACAGCTACAATTATACTTCAGTTTTAACTTTTAAGTACATGACATTAGGACAACTTAGTTAGCTCGTTTTTTATATGGAGTATGTTTGTATTACGTTTGACTACGAGAAGTTTGACCAATGAACTTCACACAATCTTCACATCCAAGATAATGGTTTCTCAGATTCCTTCTAGTAGACTATCTAGAGTATGTTTGTGCCACTTCAGAAGCTGATTTTTCATGTTTTTGATGTAGCAGTAATTTTTTTCCACATATTTTTGTACCAGCATGACCCAGTAAGTGAACACACAATATATATCTAGGTTACCAATTATAATTGTAGTTCCAAATGGCAGTGCTGGCGTGCTGCCATATACACTGAGTAGGGCAGTAGGCAGAGTAATCCTGTATTGGTACTAGTGAAAACCCCATTGCACTTTCTATTCTATTGTGTTTGATAATAATCATTAAAACTTAAACTTGATTTGTATTCAAGCGACCTTCAAAGTTCAGACATGTCTGAACATTCTATGTAATTCATGTCTGTTGTTGATCTATGCAATTACACCTTCCTTATATACAAAATAAAATGGATTGTTCTACACCAGTAAAAAAAAGTTTAGTGCCAGGAGAAAAGCACTTCTGACTATGTTCACAGAAAATTCCTGTGTTTCTTTCGATGTACAATCCCTTAATATCTAAAAAAGTGGACACAAAATTACCAATCAATGTAATGCCAGCAGATCCTGTTACTCTGTTGCTTCTTTGAAAGGATGCCTTGACTGCGAGAACCAAGTGATTTTTGCAGACATCTCATTATATTTGAAGTGATAACCATCCTTTGTCAATTCTTCCGCAGTTATTGTGCGTGTTTCGCCGCTAAAGTCTATTGTTCAAAATCCTGCTCATGTCAAGGCTGTTTGAATAATCATACTCATGAGGAAACAGTTTCATGTATTCGCAAGCGGACTGAATCTCGTAACCCTCTAGCATTTGCTCCAACAGTCACTCGCGCATGTGGATCCTTTTCATTTGGGGTAAGAACAGTCCCTTCTAGTTATTTTTTTTTCCCTTTTCCATTTGCCCTTGCTCATAGCATTCCATTCATTTATAGGATGACTCTAACAATACTCCTGCTTCGGCTCGACATAAAAAAGGCTGCAATTGCAGGAAATCTTCTTGTCTTAAAAAATATTGCGAGTGCTTTCAGGTACCAGTTAGCTTGCCATCGCTTTTCTTAACCCTACTTGGTTAATATATTGACTGTGCTTTATTTAAGTTAATGTTACTTTCTGTCAAAAGAGTGGTGTAGGGTGCTCCATAAGTTGCCGGTGTGAGAGCTGTAAGAATTCTTTTGGAAAAAGAGAGGGTGAGTTCGATCCTCTTGATAGCCTTTTCTTTAGAAAAATGCAACTGTCCTGCTGATATGCATCGCCAGTTAATATGCTTGGATTTCATACAATATTTGAGGTAAGACAGTTAGGATTTTATGATTGAGAAAAAATGGCAGAGAATGACAAAACCACAAGTTGGGGTGTGCAATTTCTTGACAGGTTAACACTGAATTTGTGTTTATATACCACTTGGTATTCAACTTTGAATACGGCATCTGAGTTACAATGCATACGGCATACCAGTGAATTTAAACAATATATTTCCCTTGAACATTACCTACATGCTCTCATAGCATGTTTTGTAAAACATTTAGGAAGGTTGTGTTGCTTGCCAGTATGCTCAATTGAACACCAAAAACAAGTTTCACTTAGTTTAGAGGGGTCGATAGAAACCTTGTTCAACAAACATCCAAAATGATATTGCTTCCTATTCATTTTTATCTCCACGTTTATGGAACCAGATCGAACAATTTCATGGATTATTTTTTCTGGCCATTGACACTGATATCACCATCACTGCGAACCTCCTTGCTTCCTTTTGTCTTTTTTATATTCTTTGTGGCACATCTGATGTCTTCCGCTCCTGCATCCCAAGGTGCCCATCTATAGGATATAAGAGGTTTAACGGTCTTCTATTAGTTGAGTGTTTTAAGTTTTTTTAAGCTAAACCAAAATCCTCCCTTTGGTTGTGTAATTTGAAATCTGTACAGGTTGGGCTAACTTTACAATACAACCTTTTTAATGTTATATAATTTACTATTTCCTGGTTTAACTGTTCTTATTTTTCCTTGAAGGTATGCTATTGCTAACAACTGAGAAACTGGATAAATGGGGCAAAGCAAAAACCACCTGTGCGAACGAAGAGAAACTTGTATTTGACAAACAGCATCCAGTTAGCCAATGTGATGATCTTGATCTTCCATCCACTGGGAATCTACTTGCAACGCCTTTACTTGAGTCTTGCAGGTTTGTATGACCATGGATATTAGCATGATTCTTGACTCAACTACAAAATTTTTCGCACCCATCACATTCTGAGTTCTCTTTCAGAACCTCAGTCCTATTTCCATCTACATGCTCCAAACTGCCACCGTCAAGAGCTGGATGCAGTTCCGGACTGCACAACCCTCAGTCTCCTTCAGAGGCAGATGTTTTGGTCTCTGCTCTAGATACTTGTGCTGCAGAGATGATTCATGGGAATGGTTTGTCAGATATCCAGGAAACGGGCTCATCTTGTGCTACCAGCGTCAATGTTGTTTCGCCCAACAAGAAGAGGGTGTCCCCCCTGTGTATTGTCAAAACTGCACTATCCCCGATCAGTAGGAGTGGCAGGAAGTTGGTTTTGAACTCCATCCCTTCCTTCCCTTCCCTCACTGGTGATGCTGATAGTGAGCCCCACTAAACATAATTCATCAGAATTTGGCACCTGAGGTATGCATTTTCTGTTTTCTTTTTCTTCTCTGATGCTTCTATTTTGAATTTGATTACTTATGCTGTTTCTGTTTTTTTTTTTTTCAGGCTCGCTAACTGTTCAGGGTACCATGGATCCTCGAAAGCTGATATTGCTTTGACGAAGAGCTGAAGGAACTTGTTTTAGCAGTTATCCCACACATAGAAGTCATGCGTTTTCCTGACAGGACGAAGCCTAACAGTTCCAATACGTGTGCTTGACCTGTAGCTGCCTAGTTTTTTTGTTATAAGGTTAGCATGTATATATTTCCACAGCTCGTGGACAGTAAGTTCATAGTCATGTGTCGAAGAAAAGAATGCATTTAGCGTAGCAAATTCACTTTACTATATTTCTGTTTGTGCCCAAACATCACCACAGCCATTTCCATTCATTTTTACCACGCCTCATTCATGATAAATTCAAATCGAGTGTTGAGACTGAACATCAATTTGGGGTTTGAATCCATGTCTTATGTGGATGAGCCTTGATGGATGGATATTCCAATTGCATCCTTCGCATAAAGCAGTTTCAGGTTAATAGAGACACGGTAACTCACATAAGAAATTCAATATACTTGAACCCAGCATTCTTCGCTGCCTGATAATATCCTGTATTTAGGACGAAGTTCTGACTTATAAGAAATGCTGCTGGCAGAAATATAACTAGGTTCGTAAACCTGCTTTTCAATATTTTTCGCAGTACAGAATCCACAGGGAAGTGCAACAAGTTTGGAAAGCCCTGCGTATATTTTGAAGAACTATCCAGCTGCATATTACACTGATGGTAGAAAACTCGTGAATGGTGATGCTCATCTGTATACCTAAGTTTGATTTTACAAGATCAATCCATTCCACGGCCCTTGGTCTCTACGGGGAAGAACATGCAGGCAACTCCAGCAAGGCACAATACCACCTCAAACACAATGAGTGCTTCCATCTGGTGGCAGCTCCGAAGCATGGCGACAGCAACAATAGGGCAAACAACTCCACCAATTCTGCCAATGGCAGTTGCAATTCCAGCACCGGTTGAGCGCACAGATGTTGGATACACCTATGGAAGGAAAGGAATTAGCTGGAAAGGCATACTCTACTGCAAGGAAATAAATTCCTAAACTTGACTATCCAAACTGACAAAGAATGTTCAGTCTTGAGGACCCCACAAGCAATTATAAAAGTTATCTGTAGAGTATATGCGATTGATCAAGACAAAAGAGCACATAGTAAATCCTTATGTGGGATACTCTCTTAATGGGTTTTCAGACTATTATGGTTGACTCTGTTCGACAATTCTAAAGATGGCAGTTTTACAGATTAATTGAGCATGGTATAACTAACATTATATGCCATATGATGTTGATACAAACCTCTGGAGCATAAAGGCACAAAACTGTAAAGCTCCCCATGGCACATGCACGAGCACCAAATAGAAGAGCAGTTGTCAATAACTCATTCTGATTATGTATAAGGGGTCCAAGGAAAGCACAGCATGCAAACATCATAGACCACATTGTAGCTTTTCGGCCAAACCAATCAACAAGAACAGCGGACAAAATTAAACCTGGGATTTCTGTAAAGATTTCAGAACCATGGATTAGTGGGATACTCTACAGTGAGATGTAATAGAAGGCGAAAATTAAATAATATGATACCTGCTAAACTAGTGATGAAAGTATCTTTGTAAAGATTGGTATCATTTTGGTGCAGACCAAATGTTACATCAGATGCGCAGCTTCTATTCGCACCACTTAATTGCGATGTTAGCAATACTAGCCCATAATAAGCAAAGGAATTTGCATAGAAAACAAACCAAAGAAGAAGAGTGGATCTGAGCAGATTGCGAGATAATAGCATGCGCAATGCAGGGAGACTCCCAGATTTGGAGTTCACGGCATTATCAGCTGTGCATTCCTTCTCTGTGACAGGAAGAAGACATTCACTCGCAGAAGCAGTACTATCATGGTCGACTTTTGTTTCTCTATGGTATACAAGAACTCCTGGAGGAAGATCTGATTGGTTTGCATTGGCCATTCTCTCCAGGACAGCAGTTGCATCAGACATTCTATTTTGTACACATAGGTAGCGTGGAGACTCAGGGGTTAATCCAAAGAAAGGAATCAAGAGGAAGCATGGGAGAGCAGTCAACACCAGCAGCCACCTCCAGTTCAATGCTGGTAATACGACCTATAGCAAGAAATAGAAATTAGTAAAATTTGACAGAGAAAAGCACGTGAACCAAATACATCATTAAACCGGTTAACAAATTCAAAATTTACTGAATTTCAATTATTTTTAACCTGGTGGAGAAAGTTAAAGAGTTCAGATTGCACACACTAGGACATCATTAATATTGTGGTAGACGAAAAATATGATCAACGTACCACAAAGTGCATGCAAATGACAAATGTGCTAGACATGAAGCATTCTGCCACATTATGGTTTCTGTAACATGCTTGAATCATAAAGACTCGACCAGGGGGATGGAGGTGAGGACGTCCCCTGATCTTTGTCCTAAAGAAGAGTACCTCAGCTTCAAACTTAGGCAGGTTACAGGGGTTCCATAGACCCTCATGCTTGAATCCAGTCAACAATATTCTACAGAAATTGTACACAATGTTCTTTGTGGTTTTGTATATGCATTATAACTGGAGTTTACTCTTCATTTTGGCTGTAATTTCTTTTGTACAGTATGTCCTTGTGATTGGGAACAATATAGCATGAGAAGGGGAAAGCTATGGATCGTATCTACAAGGAACAGAGTGTATCATACCCATGCAAGTGAAGCCTCCAAGATTGTGCCGAAAGTCCAGAAAAAGGAGAAAATAACCATCCAAGTGCCACGATTTTGTGCAGGAACAAACTCCAAAAACCAAGATATAAACACATGGCTGCCACCAACTCCTACTCCAACGAGAAACCGAAGAGCCACCAAGCATAAGTAGTTAGGAGATAAAGCGCTTAGAAAACCCATCACACTAGTAAACAGAGTTGAAAAGAATAAACCAGTCCTGAAATAGAGGAAATGTAAGTTTTATCTCATTTATGCTTCACAAAGAGGAAGTCGAAACAAAGTAAGGAATGGCATTGAAAATAAAGGAAACATACAGTTAACCCTTTCTAGTTTCATTTAAGTCCATATTAGATCCTCTGCGAAAAAAAACCTGTTCTTTAATACCCATTAATCCAATTATTTTTTCAAACCAGTGCAGTATAAACCTAACCCTTCAAGATGATTCTCAGAGTGTCTTTGCAATGTTATCTGCTTATATGGACACCTCTTGGCATTCAAGTACAGGCAAAGTAGAGAGAATAAGTAGGAGGAAAAGCAAGATGAAGGGAAATTATCTATGCTTTTACCCTGTAATCCTTGTGAATCATTGTATGAGGTACTGACATGACTAGTTAGTTTGCTGACGAAGCAAATCTAGCCCAGCCGGATGCCATGAGCAAAGCACTACCAATATCGCTGTAAAGATGAAAATCACACTGGTTCTCAAATGAAAAGGTCTGAAATGTACTTGCATGAAAATAGAGATGGTAAATTAGAACATATTCCTGAAACAATACAGTGGAGATTCCTTTTTTTTTTTTGCGTGCATGCAAAATTTCCATAAAGTTTAAATGTGCTGATGGCTTCTTACTGAAGTGCATTATTCAGCATTCAGTTGTAATCGGGGTACACACTTTGCAGTTATAATTGCATCGTATGAATCATATGAACTTTATTATGAAACAAATTTGTTAAAAAAAAAGTCCCATCACCACATATAACATAGTCAGACAGCAGGGCCTCAGAAATATTGCAAGTTGAAGCTTAAGACCCAATATCGTCAATTTGAGGTTATGAGGAAGTGCTTGCATGAGGAAACCCTTACCTTCGTCCATAGTTGTCGGAAAGAAAGCCCCAAACACAGGCACCCAACAGCATGCCAGCAAAGACAACACTTGAAAGCAGGCTCTCGCTGTCTGAGGAGACATTCCACTCCTCCCGTATGAATGGCCCAAGAAACGACAGGAGCATGAGCTCCATGGCCTCTGCAACCCAGCCCATGCCGGCATAGACAAGAACCAGGGCTTGGAATCTCCCAAACCCCATCCTCGTAAGCGCGTCATCTGTGGTATATGTCACCATGTTGGCGTCACCTGCTGAAGCAGAGGAGCACAAGTTATTCTTGGTAAACTTTTGGAGGAGATGTTTGAAAAATTTTATTGGAGCTCACTGACACCTTATAAGATACCGACAGATTGAATGTCTTAGATGCGAAGCATAAACGAACGAGAGTTACAATCAGAAGCCTCTAACTGAACAAGGAGGGAGCCGGCGAGGGTAGCAGTCGAGCTCACTGACAGGCGATACTGCTAATTTGTGACACGAAACGAACATAAACAAACATGGCTCTAAACAAATACTCCTACTATATTTCTACCTGGAGCAGTCGACTGGATTCAGGATATCCAGTGATTCGGTTGATGGGACAAGAATATGCAAAATCAGGCAGCCAGTACCACGGTCTGGATTTCCATTTTTCTCTTCTCACCCCCAAATTCGATCGATTCCTCTACGGAACCCCCCCCCCCCCCCCCCCAAAAAAAAAAGTGGATATTAAAGTGAAAGCAGGTCCGCGTCAGTTAAGACCAGTAAAAAAATATTATAGCGATCCTGATGGCAGGACCGCGCCGGGTCGTCAGGAACGCCGGCTCCCACAAATCAACTAATCAAGCATGCGTTCGCTAGACGGACATTCCTAAAAAAGCAAACGGGGGAGTCGTGAGCGGAGGGAGGGAGAGGCGGGGAGCGAGAGGAGGGCCGGACCGTTGAGCCGGGGAGAGCGACGGCCGCGCGGCACTGGCAGGCTGGCACGCCGGCGCCGGGCTCCTCCTCCTCCTCCTGGCCTCCTGCCTGGGAGGGGGGAAGGGGGAAGGCAGGTGCTTGGTGGTGGTGGGAGCACGGAGCAGAGCGATACGCAAGTCTCCAGGGCCAACCAGCTGGTGGGGAAGACGGCGGCGGACAAATGGCGACCAGCACGGAGACCAAGAAATGAAATAGGCAGGAGGCCGCGCGAGTTGCGTGGCCGTGCGGCGCTTGCCTGCCAGGGGCGAGGCGGTGGGGCCCACGCCGGCGACGTTGCGTCACGTCGCGGCTCCTCACAGGTCGCATGTGACGATTTCGCACGGGTTTTCACGTTTCCGCGCCGACCGCCGGCGGACGGGGACCAGCAGCCATGCGTGGGGCTACCGAATACCGATGCACCACAGCATCGCAGGGAACGGGCTCCAACCACTTCGATTATAAAAATAAAAATCCACTGTAGTAGTAGTAGTAAAAGGGCCCCATGAAATTTGAGCTCAAGGATCCTATCAAAGTGTTCAAACTGATGTGTATTTTGGAAGGGCAATATTTGAGCTCTAGGACCTTATCAGATGTTCAGATTAAATCCAGTGGCTTGTATTTTATTTTATTTTTTGTGGGAAAAGATCGTTTTAAAAGTCAAAGAACGGTTTTTGCAGTGTGAATTCTCAAACCAAAGATGGCCCACTAACTACATTCTAGATGGACAAATGAGTTGGTTTGAATGGCCCCATTGAAAGATGGGAAAGTTTTCCGAACCCTGCATTTTCCTACGTTTTAAAATATAGATGTCCCGGTTCATATCCTACTGAATATTTGTCCTCCAAGAGCTGTAGACCCCCTTTGGAACGCAGGATTTTCGCAGGAATTGTGCAGAAATTTCATAAAAAACAGTTCAAATTCATATGAAAAACGCAGGAATAGGAAATTTTTCTCTCGTTGCAAAGGAGGCCTTAGTTGAGGACAAGTTGATTTGTTGGGATGATCTAGTAGCTAAAGTTACTAATAATTAGCTAACAAATATAAGAATAGCATATTTACCGGACATGGGCAACTTTGATTCGCTCAGTCTGTAAGTAGGACATTGGTGATCATTGTTTTGCATATTTTGACTAACATATCGAGAAGCAGTAAGAGGCCTTATTGATATATTCTCTTTTGCTTGTGTGAATAAATCGAAATGGAGTTATATTCATAATCGAGTTGCTGTAGCTCTGCTCTAAATAACCATCCAAAATACGGTACTCAAGTACAATTGGGAGCATTTTCCACGAGACAATGAAATGTGGAATTTTCTTGGCCGCTCATCCTTTCGCCGAGAAACTTCAGCGACGGATTTTCTATCTCTCCAAGAAGACATCGATGTGGACTATTTATCATTCGCCGCTAGTGTGAATAATCTATGGCACTGTACGCATAAAACCAGGAAGCAAGCTTCACCTGATCTGATCAGTTAGTACTAGTACTATTCTCTATTCCATTCTGCGAGCAGGTAATAAGCAGTTTGGTCTTCGCGTTCTGTTTGACTGATGGGCTAAGATCAACACTACATTCTTTTTCTTCACTAAACTGCTCCCTCCGCTTCGTAAAATTTGAAGCTCTGCTTTATTAGAATGGTTTAAAGTTTTACTCCATCTGTTCTAAATTGTAAGTGGTTCTAAGTTTTTAATAGATCCATTCATTACTCTATGTATATTAGATTTATGGACATCCATATGACTGTGGACGGATAAAAATTCCAGAACCACTTACAATTTACCATTTGTACGTTAGCTCTCTACCCTACGTCAACATAGTCGCAATATCCAGTCACATCCTTCTACAATTAGGAAGGAATAAGAATGCAAGTACCTTCAGTCCAAAAACTACAATATTTATGAAATGAAGGGGGGTACTAATTCGGCCAAGATGCTTATATAAAAAAATGTGTGCATGTATATAATGATACGTTGTTGCTTCTGTGAATACACTTTGTTATCTTCCATTATTAGATGTTGCTTTCAGTATACTCCAATCATATCGTGCATATATCTAAAACAGTACCCCCAATCATATGTCACATATTTAAATGTGGAGCCCTGCGTTCGGTAGATTACTAGGTTATATTGTATAATAAAAAATATCATCATCCATCATCCCATCCCTTTCATATTGCCATCTTAATCAGCCTCCACATTAATCCTCACCGCGCTAAAAAAAATAGATAAATTCTGAAAATTCTCACAATAATTAGAAACATCTGACCACCAATTGTCGGATTGAAATATCAGAAACATCTGACCATCAATTGGCAGATTGAAATATTAACAACCATTAGATTTGTTTTCTAAGTAATTACCCACATCTGCCATTATGAAAGGTTTTGAGTTCAACTCTCAACGAAAGCAAATTTCTTCTTTTTTTCTTAATATCAATAATTGGAGTCTCCACATTAATACTCACGAGGCGCATTAAGAAAAAAAAATAAATCCTCAAAATTCTTATAATAATCAGAAACATCCAACCATCAATTGGCAGATTGGAATATTAACAATCTTTATTTAGATATATTTGCTAAGTGATTACCCACCTCTGCCATTATAAAAAGTTTTGAGTTCAACTCTCAACGAAAGCAAATTTCTTCTTTTTTTTCAGATTTTTTTCCATTTTTAAATTTACCTTTTATTTTTTTCAGATTTTTTTCTCATTTACAAATTTACTCTACTAGATGATCCCGTAACGTTTTTTATAAAGATACTAGAAACCTTTCTATGAAACAGATATTTTGTGCCTAATCTTACCGTTACTAATTAAAGACTCATTTCCTCATTATTAATCCTAAGAAGATGTGCAAATCATAGAAATTCTCACAATAATCAGAAACATTCTATCATCATTTGACATATTGAAATCTTAATAACCATTAGATTTGTTTTTTTATGTAGTTACCCACCTCTACCATATGAAAACAATAATATTAAGTAACATCCATAACTACATATTAATTACCTATTTTACCATTATGGTAGAAAATATGAAATAATACCCTAAATTTATACCTAATTGCTCACATTTGCTATTATGATGGATAATATCAGAATAGCCCCTCTAATTTATATCTAAACTGTTCACCTATGCTATTATAACCGATAGTATAATGAAAATAGACAATTAAATTTATATAAAAAATACCTACTTTTGCAATCGTATCAAAGATTACATAATCAATAATCAAGCATACCTCTAAATTAGCAAGATATGCTAATATAAAAAACTAAATATAAAAATAAATGTTATAATATAACATATAATACATCTAACACTTTAAGCCGTACGAGAGTACCATACTGCTGCTATGTTAAAGTCCGATTTTTCTGTGTCTCAACCTGCTGCTGGCAGGCGCAAAACGGCTCGCAAAACATGAAAGAAAAAAAGGAATTTAAAAAGACCGTGGACCGCTGTCATCATATGCCGATGGATATTGGAGACACGCGCACCGCCTTGTTACCATGCACTTAGTGCCATTGATGGAGATTGGAGACACGCGTCCCCCAACAAATTGGCATATCCAGGACCACGGCCACGAGGATATCCTCTAGCCACAGGTTTATTTCAGGTCGTGTTCCCCCAGCCGATAGACGACGGGCATGGCCATTCGGAGCAGAGCAGCAGCTGACAATTGGTGAGTCGTGAGACATGATCACCTGACCAAGCTTCAGATAGCAGTCATCAGGCATGCAAGGATTAGGTGGCATGTGACACTGACACGGTCCGATCCGAGGTGCAGTCGTGTCGTGCAGATAAGCAGGAGTTTCAGGAGCGGATGGGCGCCACACAGTGCAAAGCTCCTCTTCAAATTGATCATCGTGGCTATGGGATGGGCATCATTCCCAAGCTGCAACGTACGTAAATGGTGTCGCTACACGCAAGACACCACTGATGAATGGATATGACAATCATGATGAAACTAACTATACAAGCCTATCTGGATGGACGCCAAGGTGTTCTGAATCGACACCATCCAGGGTCCAGACATTACCCATTCATCAGTCCATTTCGCGGCCCTTGGTCTCTACGGGGAAGAGGATGCAGGCAACTCCGGCGAGGCACAGCACCAGCTCAAACACCAGCACGGCTGCCATCTGATGGCAGCTCCGCAGCATGCCCACCGCGACGAGAGGGCAGACAACCCCGCCGATCTTACCAATGGCCGTTGCGATCCCGACCCCCGTCGATCGAACAGATGTTGGGTAAACCTGCAAACAGAACAGCAGAGTTAAACTCACAATAGATGCCCTGCTGCATGCATGAGAGCGAGCTCTAGGACTTATCTTCTACTGTATAAAACTGCTAAGCTTGTTCAGATTCAACTTATCAGAACATTAGTTGTAGCTTCACACAAACAGAATGATGGTTACCCCTATGAATATATAGTAATTAAAGCAATGGCAGGTAAGACTCCTGTCAATTTTTAAACGGGCCCAACAGTATGTTTTATCTGTAGGTTCTTCATTGTATAGGATAACGAAATATAAATACACCTAGATCACTAGATGCCAATGTAATGACTTACACAGGGAAACCTTGAATGATGGATGTTCAAAGCTACAAGCCTACAACCACCAGCTCAACATGTTGGCCGTGTGAACATAACATCCAAATTTAATTCAGTACCCGATATGTGGTATTTCGCAACAGATCAGTGAAGTGAAGAATGTATGAAAACAAACCTAAAAGTAAATTACTCTATGCCATAAAAAAGTCGATACAGACCTCTGGAGCGTATAGACACAAAACTGTAGTGCCACCAGTGCCACAGGCACGAGCTCCGAATAGAAGAGTAGTTGTTAACAACTCATTCTGATGAAGTACGAGCGGGCCAAGGAAAGCACAGCATGCGAACATCAGGCAGCACATAGTAGCTTTTCGGCCAAACCAATCAACAAGCAAAGCAGACAGAACTAAGCCTGGAATCTCTGTTAGAGAAGTGAAGCCATGAATGAAGTGGGATATCCCATAGGCAGCCATAATGAGTGAGGGATTTAAAGGACTTGCAGTATTCTACCTGCTAAACTAGTGATAAAAGTATCTTTGTAAAGATTGCCATCGTTCTGGTGCATTTCAAAAACCAGATCAGAACTACAGCTTCTATTCACATCACTTAGTTGCGATGCCAGCAATGTTATCCCATAATATGCAAAGGAACTTGCATAGAAAACCAACCAAAGAAGAATAGTTGATCTGAGCAAGTTATGAGATAGTAGCTTGCGCAGTGCAGCAATAGCACCAAATTTGGAGCTGATAGCATTCACAACTGTATGTTGCTTCTCTCTGACTGGAATAAGGTGTTCATCCTCAGAAGTATGAGTAATGCAGTCGGTTTTAGTCTCTTGATGGTATGTGAGAACTCCCAAAGGAAGAGGTGCCTGGTTTGCATTGGCCATTCTCTCCAGGACATGCCTTGCATCAACCATTCTATTTTGTGCACAAAGATAGCGTGGTGACTCAGGTGTAATTCTGAAAAAAGGAAGCAAGAGGAAGCATGGAAGGGCGCTCAGTGCCAGCAACCACCTCCAACTCAATGCTGATAGTACAACCTGCAATGCAAATAAAAATGAACAAATTTTGATATGAAACCTTGTAAGGGAAAATTAAAAAATAGAAGCACATGTGTACCAAACCTAAACTTAACTGACTGAATTCCAATTAGTTTGATCAGATGCAGAGAAGAGCAAGTTCAGATGGGTAGGTAAAACTATAATTATCAGGGTCACACAGTGAGATACCTTACGCATTGTAACAAAAATAATGCCAATTATACTACATACTGATAATGCAATTCATAAATATGGTTGTGTGAAGAGTCACAGCACACAACACCTGAAGGAACATCATTGTCACACATGGACACAATGGAACACAAATTAGTTTCTGGGAGGATGTGTGGATAGAGGAGTGCCCTTTAAAGATAAAGTACCCAGCGGTGTACAGAATATGTTCAGACAAAAACATTCAGTTGCAGAAGCTAGTGGAATGGAATGGAATTTGAGCTACAGAAGAGGAATGTCTGAGAATGAGTTAGCAGAATGGAGACATGGCAAATCAGGTAGGGAGATTGGTTTTAGAAGAAATGGATGATCAAATGGTTTGGAAGCTTGATTGACCAGGGGTGTATACCAGCAGATCTTTGTATCAATTTATGATGAATGGTGGAGTAAAATCCAACAGAGACTTGCTTGAACAAACTCCTACACACTACACAGAATTGAAGAAAGCAAATCCCTCACCGTTATGCATATGTATTATCTCTGAAAACTTGTAACTTTCCTTTCAAAAACTATTGTGAATACAGTATGCACTATAGGAAAACAATGAAAAGTGAAAGCTATGTACAAAATGACATACCCATGCCAGTGAAGCCTCCAAGACTGTGCCAATAGTCCAAAAAAAGGAAAAAATAACCATCCAAGTGCCACGATTTCCTGCAGGAACAAACTCCAAAAACCAAGATGAAAATACATGCCCACTGCCCACTCCTATGCCGACGAAAAAACGAAGACCCAGCAAGCACAAGTAGTTAGGAGATAAAGCACTTAGAAAACCCAATCCACTAGTAAGCAGAGTTGAAAGCAATAAAACTGTCCTGAAAGAAAAGTGCAAGGTTTAGTTCATGTACACTTGACATATAGGAAATTAAACATAGAAAAGAATCACTCTAAATGAGCGGATTGTGCAATTTACACCTTTCTAAGTTCATCGTGATAGAATCATAAAAAAAAAAAGAACTAGACCCTTTGCTCAAAGCCGTCAAACCAGTTATTTAATATCTCCCAAATTTGAGAAGGTACAAATCACTATTTAGTGACGGTGGTTATCAAGGTGCCTATGCAAAGCTGGCTGCTTATGTGACACCCCACTTAGTTTATTATTTTACAGACAGAGACGAGGGCAGATAAACAGAGATGTGGAAGCTATAAGAAAGAGAAGAACAATTTGTTTGTCTTCCTTCAAAAAATCCCCGCTGAATCACTGCATCAGATCACTAACTGAAATGGCTCACTGTTTTGTTCACTCAGTGAATTGATTTCAATTAGAGGTCACATAAGGAAAATCAATACTAGTACAACCACCATTGTCAAAATTGCATTGGTTTATTTCCACATAGGTGATTAGAACCAATACCTTCGGATTAGAGGGGAAAACGGACAAATTTCCTGCCAATCCGAACCGAGCCGATCTTATACTTGTCTGTCCTAAGAAGCCAAGGCTTGTGAAATGGAAAGCATGAAGAGCTTGGTGGGGCAAACCCTTACCTTCTTCCGTATCTGTCAGAAACAAAGCCCCAAGCACAGGCTCCGATTAGCATGCCAGCAAATACAACACTCGATAGCATACTCTCATCCTGGGGAGAGACATTCCACTCTTCCCGCACCACTGGTCCAAGAAATGACAATAGCATGACCTCCATGGCTTCTGCAACCCAACCCATTCCTGCATATGCAAGGACAAATGCTTGGAACTTCCCAAACCCCATGACTGTAAGCGCGTCATCGGTAGTGTATGTTTCCATATTAGCAGCGCCTGCAGGTTCTGCAAAGTAAAAAAAACGTTTTCCTAAGAAATTTCCAAGCATAAACTCGTGGTGAGGTAACTACCCCATTAGCTGTTGTACGCCAAGTCAATTACTCAATTTGTTTCATAGTGTTCGCCAATACCCATATACAAAATGATTCCATTTCTAGGGGACATAAAAAGACAATGTTATCTAGACTTGGTCTCTCCATCGCGATCTAACTGAATAGTGCAGGGGACATAACCGGACTCACCAATGAAGCACATCGATCAAATAGCACCATGATCTGGGAATACTTGTTGCATATTTGATGAGTAGAATGAATATCGATGTCCAGCTGATCCAAGATCCAGTGCCGTCAACCAGTCTACAGGAGATGGGCAGCACAGTGGAAACTGGAAACGAATCGCTGCCATACTTGTCATGGCATCGTTACCCGTATGCAAATTGCGACCAGAAACATTGTGGATTGAGAGGTCGGCATCGACTCATCCTCTTGGGAAGATGCGCAGGTGCCTTGGTTTTGAGTCACAACTAATTGAGGGTCCATTTTGCTTTCTTAACAGTTTGTTATGTACTAAAGGTCACTGAATGCGAGGAACTACAACCAGCTAATAACTGCTCCCTCCAGGTCCCAAAAGAGTGTCGTTTTGGACATCGACACGGTCTTCCAAATATAAGTTTGACCGATGTTTTTGGTACAATATAAATAAATATCATAATAATTTTATATTTTTATAAAAGTACTTGTTAAGACAAATCTATACATATGACTTTCAACATTCAAAACTAAATAATATAAAAATTATATATAGTCAAAGATCTAAAGTTTGACTTCTAATTTTTCTAAAACGACACTTTAAGACCTGGAGGGAGTAGTACATAACGAGGAATGGGGCCATTCCACCAAAATTCATGGAATCACCCCGTGATGCATCATCTCATTCTCATCTAATCTAGAATGGCTTGGTTCCTCAAACCAAACACATCAGGTCATGTGGTTCAGGTTATCAGGTACGAGGGTCAAAGGCATGCTTATTGCGACTGGGCCGAGTAGTATCATGCCTACTATTGTGGTATTGCATAGCGTACACCGCACCCTTGCAGGAGGCCTCCATCGGTACTCGGCTGACTCTCCAGTACGACGGGAGCGGAGCCGCTCAACAGGATAGATGGAGAACAGACAAACGAAACGAGAGGAGTAGAGGGGCGGAAAGGAAGCGAACCCGGCGGGCGAGCTGCGCGGCGGATACGGCGACGCCGGTGGACTGGATGGAGGACCAGAGAGGAGCGGTTCTTCTCCGGCTAGGCTGCCGACGGCGGGGCGCGGTGAAGGGATTGGGATTTCGGTACAACGAGAGTGAGGTCAGCAGCAGCAGCGGAGGCCGGACAGCAGTTCCATCCATTGATGAACTGGGGCTATGCGGCGCTGTGGGACCCGCAAAAATCACATGTTTCGTGGCGTCAATCGGAAGGGTCGTAATTTTCTGTAGTCCATTGGAAACGGAATTCCATCCGAAATTCCGCTAAATCTGAACTTTTCAAACGAAAAGAAAATTCAAATTTGATTAAAACAGAATCTGCATTTTCGACTGTAAAACCGGATTTTCCGACCAAAAATGTGAGGAAAAGGGCGGAAATGTGAAAAAGAGGCGGAAAGAGGTGTGGACGGTTGCAAAATTTGGAAATTCTTCGGCAGAAAATGTTTCGGTATAGTACCATAAACGGAATACAGGAGCAAAAAACCGGACTTTTCATTCAGAAAATTGAACCTAGGGCATCACGCATCAGATCTCAATTGTTTGTTCTAAAAAAATAGTATACATGTAGACTCTACTCAAAACTAAGCCATGTTTATACGATTTTTTTAATAAGACGAATAATCAAATATCATGCATAAATAGAGAGTCAGCAACAATCTATAATTTATTATAGGGAGAACATCCTAAAACTGAATGATTGAAATTTTGATCAAGCGTACTATACTACTATACAAGATTTAGAATTCTATCCAAATTAAATTACGAATGTAGATTACACTCAAAAAATAATTTACGAACGTAGATATAGAAAAGCATGTCGGTGTCCTTTTATCACAATCTAATAAATAATATTACAAAGCATATATATACAAGTATTGCGTTAGAAATTGAATAAGAGAGTGAGTATGTAAAAAAAGAATTCTGATAGTTTTATTTAGAAAAAAAAACATCTATGCGTGTTTAATAGCCTCATGAGATTCAAGGGCTTTCAGATGCATGCATTGGTAGGCTGGTGCAGTGTCATAAAAAACATACAAAAGTGGGGTGTTGTTTTAAGATCTCGCCGTAAGGAATACAACGTTATAACCAGAGTTTGATTTGAGAGCTTAACTTTCAAAGCTTTTAAAAAGTTCACATACGGGTAATAGTCAATGGTTTTACCATTTCCCCCCTCTAACACGCATGCAATCCCGGTTTGTTTGGCGGTGTGCATGAGGGGAGCCTAAATGCATACTATGTGGTTCAGAGTATTGTTTCCGAAAGAATAAGCCCTATATACTCCGATCCATTGTTAGTAGCTGATCGGTCCGTCGTCGTCGTTGAAACATTCTCTTGGTGATCCGCTCCATTGCTCGCAGTCAGAGAGGTAGCCAAAATTAGGCCCTGAAACACCGCATCAGGGAAAAAAAATCCTCCCCAAAGCTTATTATACTTGCAGCTAGCAGTGCGTCCCAAATTCCCAGCATTCGGGTGTGTGAGACAACTGCGCCCGCGATGGCGAGGAGGCGGCCGCAGCTCTTCGTCGTGCTCCTGCTCCTGTGCGCTGTCGAGTGGCAGCTCGTGCAGGCGTACAAGAAGGCAAGCAAAGATGCACGCAGCCCCAACGCGCTGCGATTTCATCATGTTCAGTGTCTAGTCTATAGAACACACTGACAGTTTCTTGTGATCTTTTCTCTACCCATCGTCAATGTGCAGTCCTACATCGTGTATCTTGGGGCACATGGCTATGGCCGTGATGCGTCGCCAAAGGAGCATGCCCGTGCAACCGAGTCTCACCATGATCTCCTGGGATCAGTTCTAGGCAGGTCAGTATATACAGTAAGAAAAATGCCGCCTTTGAATTATTCAGTCATCCCATCTTTGTACCAACAGTAACTGATGGAGTCCGATCTGGTTCGATTTCTGAGAAATGGATGTTGAGATGTCTATATGTTTCAGCAAGGAGATGGCGCGGGACTCTATATTCTACTCCTACACGAAGAACATCAATGGCTTCGCGGCGCACATCGAGGAGGAAGTCGCGGACGAAATCGCAAGTAATCCTCAAGATTACTGTACATTTTTATTCATTTTGTTCTTCAAAGAAAACGAAAAACTTGCATTGAGAGGAAATGAAGCATCCTCAAGATTATATTAATGCTGTACTGATCCCGCCCGCCCCGTTGATGGATGGATGCATGGCCGGGGAGCAGAACACCCTGACGTGGTGACGGTGCTGGAGAGCAAGATGCTGAAGCTGCACACCACGCGGTCGTGGGACTTTATGGACCTGGAGCGGGACGGCCAGGTGCTCCCCGACTCCATCTGGAAGCACGCCAAGTTCGGCCAGGACGTCATCATCGCCAACCTCGACAGCGGTGAGATCTCAAAAACCTAATATAGGAGTACTCCACGATCGTCATATATAGTCTAGTGTGTGATCTGCATCGCACACCTCCACTGACTGATGAGTGACTGACGTGCGGGATGATCGATCTGGTCTCCGGCGAACTGCATGAAGGCGTGTGGCCCGAGTCCAGCAGCTTCACCGACGACGGCATGGGCGAGGTGCCCAAGCGGTGGAAAGGTTCCTGCCAGGACGCCGTCAAGTACGGCGTGCCCTGCAACAAGAAGCTCATCGGCGCCAAGTACTTCAACAGGGACATGCGGCTGAACGACCCGGCGGTGGTGGGCGCCAACTGGACGCGTGACACCGAGGGCCACGGCACGCACACGCTCTCCACCGCCGCCGGCCGCTTCGTGCCGCGCGCCAACCTCTTCGGCTACGCCAGCGGCACCGCCAAGGGCGGCGCGCCGCAGGCGCGCGTCGCGGCCTACAAGGTGTGCTGGTCGGGCGAGTGCGCCGCCGCGGACGTGCTCGCGGGATTCGAGGCCGCCATCCACGACGGCGCCGACGTCATCTCCGTCTCCTTCGGCCAGGACGCGCCGCTCGCCGACATCAAGTCCCTGTTCCACGAGCCCGTCACGCTCGGCTCGCTCCACGCCGCCATCAACGGCGTCTCCGTCGTCTGCTCCGCCGGCAACTCGGGGCCCTACGACGACACCGTCGTCAACGGCGCGCCCTGGGTCACCACCGTCGCCGCCAGCACCGTGGACAGGGACTTCCCCAACGTGCTCACCCTTGGCAACAGCGCGCAGCTGAAGGGAATGAGCCTCGAGTCCACCACGCTGCACTCCGGCCGGCTCTTCCCCCTGGTGGACGCCCGGCACGCGGGGCTCCCCAACTGCAGCCAGTACGCCGCCGCCGAGTGCGGGATGGGAACGCTGGACCCCGCCAAGGTGAGGGGCAAGATCGTCGTGTGCGTGCGCGGCGGCGCCGTCCCGCGCGTCACCAAGGGCATGGCCGTGCTGGCCGCCGGCGGGGTCGGCATGATCCTCGCCAACGACCGGTTGGACGGCGAGGACATCGTCGCCGACCCGCACGTGCTCCCGGCCACCATGATCACCTACAGCGAGGCCGTGTCGCTGCGCAACTACATGGCGTCCACGGGCAGCCCCGTGGCGAACATCTCGCCGTCCAAGACGGAGGTGGGCGTGAAGAACTCGCCGTCCGTGGCGGGCTTCTCCTCCCGCGGTCCCAGCGGCACGCTGCCGTTCGTGCTGAAGCCCGACATCGCGGCGCCCGGCGTGGACATCCTCGCCGCCTTCACCGAGTACCTGGGCCCCACGGAGCTCGCCTCCGACAAGCGCCGGTCCGAGTACGCCATCCTGTCCGGCACGTCCATGGCGTGCCCGCACGTGTCCGGCGTGGTCGGGCTCCTCAAGGCGGCGCGCCCCGAGTGGAGCCCCGCCGCGGTGCGGTCCGCGATCATGACCACGGCGCGCACCCAGGACAACACGGGCGGGCCGATGCGCGACCACGACGGCACGGAGGCCAACGCGTTCGCCTACGGCGCCGGCAACGTGCACCCGAACCGCGCCGTCGACCCGGGGCTCGTGTACGACGCCTCCGCCGACGACTACTTCACCTTCCTCTGCTCCATGGGGTTCACCACGGGGGACATGAAACGGCTCACCGCCGGCAAGTTCGCCTGCCCCGCCAAGGCGCCGGCGATGGAGGACCTCAACTACCCGTCCATCGTGGTGCCGTCCCTGCGCGGCACGCAGACGGTGACGCGGCGGCTCAAGAACGTCGGGCGCCCCGCCAAGTACCTGGCGTCGTGGCGCGCGCCCATGGGGATCACCATGGAGGTGAAGCCGACGGTGATGGAGTTCAGCAAGATCGGCGAGGAGAAGCAGTTCAACGTGACGGTGACGTCGCAGAAGGACAAGCTTGGGATGGGCTACGTGTTCGGGAGGCTCGTCTGGACGGACGGGACCCACTACGTCAGAAGCCCCGTCGTGGTCAACGCCCTGGCATGAGGCCATGAGGGAGGCTCAACTTCAAGATTCGTGCTAAGTACAGTACGTACAGGATGATCAAGGGTATTGTGACTTTGTGACAGATAAGAGTTTAAATTTTGTTTTCTTTGTGATGAGGAAGAGATAGGCTTCATTTAGATATGTCTATATATATGATTGTGAATAATCATAGGCTTTTTCGAAACCTTAATGTAAACGAGGCTATATATAGAAAAAAAAAGGTGCTTATTTTTTATGCCAAAAGTTTCCCCTGCTGCCTAAAGTGAAGAAAAGAAAAGCTAATGGTCTTATCCTGTTCTTCTTTTGTTGTTTGTTCTTTCTTTCTTTTGAACTGATTTTTCTCACATTTCAAAACCATTTCTTAGGCAGAAACTCAGTGCTGTTCTAAATTGTTCTCTACCTTATATTATAAAAAAAAAGTTCTCTACCTCGTTTTTAACCTGATTTTTTGTAGAGGCCTTGGAAAGTGTGAAGGGCTCGAGGCCTCATTTAAATTACGTACGTCTTGAAGGAAGGGAACGAGAAGGCCCAAATTAATATCGACCCTGGCCCATGTATGGAACTTGGAAGAATAGGCCCGCGAAAAAGGAAATCAACTCTGTCGCATGAGCATGACGGTGTCACACCCTCTCTTAAATCTGAATGATTCATTTCGCAAAGAAAACCAGAATGGACAAAGGTACTGCCGAAAACAAAATTGCAATCTGTCACGAATCGATTCTGTGCCAGTGTGCCCTATCGTGCCTCAATGGCTCAATCTCCGTCAGCACTCAGCGGAGCAGACGACAGGTGAGCTGCAGCAGCAGCAGGTCGATGAATCTGCGGTTGCTTTCGCCGACCCATGGCCGGCGCGGCGGGATCGCCAGGCGTGTTGGGCTGCCCAACGGCGACGGCTCATCGGCCGCGGATGCAGACATATGCACACACACAGAGATGATCTAGACAGCCACCAAATTAAAAATTATGCCTCCACCCAATTGGCAGGGCTAATAATTAACACTAAAACTGATTATTACTAGTAATAGTAATATATCAAAACAGAAACCTGTGGCTAGCAATGATGCAATTATCACATCAGGAAAACATCACAGCTAAACAATGGCGGCCAGCCAGGCATCAAGCTTCCTAGCGCGTTCTGTTGAAGCCAAAATTGTTATTGGGCCTGGTCGCTGCAGCTGAAAAGAAGCTGAAAACACTGTTCCGGCTGAATGATTGTGAGAGAAAAATACTGTTCTACGACTGAAAAAAAGCTAAAAATAGCTCAAGCGAACAGGCCAATTATTACTGAGAAATTAATTTAGCGGCATCTGCGTGCGACTGCAAGAATCGAAGCCTTTGTTTGTGTTTTTTGACATGTGCGAGCGCGAGGAGGATACAAAGAGCCAAGACGGAGGGCGGGCAGGTTCGCACCGACAAATGGACCAGCCAGATTGCCTGTCAGGTGGGGCCAGGTGTTTGGGTGTGGGGTCGGGTGATTAGGAGCAGAGCAACCGACCCCAACTGGACGCGTGGTCCATCACCCAACGATTACGCACCTGTACTCAGATCATACTGATAGTACACCGCTGCCTCTGCCTGTAGCTTAGGAGTATGTATCATATCCGTCGCCGTCCAAAGATGCGCAGCTCTCCTGCGTATTCGACAAAAAAAATCCGTCGCCGCCGGACCGGAGGGAGCTGCAGCTGCGACTACGAACAACTTTTTGTTAATGGGCGATCGAGATTGCAAGGGTACACGTAGGCTGAATTCAGTTCAGTCAGAAACTAAGAATCGATCACGGACGCCGGGGCGTTTGGCAGCGCTCCGCTCCCGGATTCTACGGAATGACGCGTTGCCAAACAGAAAAAGCACGGAGATCTGAGAGCGAATCGCAGCCGAATCGCTCCGTCAATCCTTTGTCCGTGAGGGAGTGGAAAAAACCCGCTCCCCCGGCTCCTCCATCTGCTCCCGTCTTCCTCCGTCCGCCCCGACGCGCCTCGGCGAGGGCCACGCGCGCCGAAGGGGATGAGGAGAGGCTAGCTACGCCCGCCGGAGAGGAGGATAGCCGGGGCCGCCCCCGCCGGAGGAGAGGAAGAGAGCCAGGCCCGCCCCCGCCGGAGGAGAGGAGGAGAGCCGGGCCCGCCCCGCCGGAGGAGAAGAGCCGACGCCGCCGTGCCCCCGCCCTCGCCGGAGGAGAGCTCCCGCCGCTGCCGCGGCCCCATCCTTGGCGCCCCCGACTCCGCCGCCCCATCCTCTGCGCCCATGTCCCTCGCCGGGGCACCCCTCACCGAGCCGCGCGGGGCCGCCCGTGCCCCTTTGAGTCGTTCCACCGTGGATAGCCTAAGACGGTGATGCTCAAAAAAACCGGCTGCGTCACGTGCAGATTAACACAGCACGTGCTACAGTATCAAGTTTCAGTACTGTGCAGCAGCTCGACGGTACAGTATAAACTGACTGTCCAATAGGCCTCGAGGTTCATTCACGCTGCAGGTGTTTGGTTGGATGACGTGCCTAGTCATGGCTCATGTCGTAACACATGATTTTTGAGCCCATAAAATATTCATACTGATTATTCCTCGTTTTCGTTTCTCATTATAGGATTGAGACGTGCGACTGGAGAAGAGTGAATAGGAGCACTTGAAAAATTCAAACTGAAAAAACTCAAACCCCCAAAGTGCGATCTTACGAAAACACACACATACCCGATACCGTACACTTAACATATACGTATCGGGTGGAAAGCGGAAGCACTCGAATTAAAGCCCAAAGAAAAGTACGTAAGACGAGCAACCAAATTACACCTAAAAGAACAATCACACTACACCCAGACAAACACACACAACACCTAAAACTACACTTCTCTAATTTTCAGAGTTACGTAGCATAGACAAACTATTAACCCTAGGATACATTGAGAAACACTAAACTGAAAACACTAAAGCAACATCAAAGCAAACAAGAACAATAAGGCACAAACAAAACAAGACAAGCTACAAAGCTTGCAAGTGTCACACACTAGACACTCAACACACCGGAGCGTGCCTCACTTAGAAAAGTGAGTAAAGAGTATGGGCATGCAGTGGTTGACACAAAACAAGTTTGAAGCAAACACCAACACTCCAAAGACCAAAGAAACCAAGAAAAACAAATCCCAAAGCAAGCGGAGCAAAGAACACGCGAAAACAGCCCCAAAAAGACTAGACCGTACAGTCCTCTCTCCACTGCAAGACCTGACCGGACAAACACAAAGAAAGACACAGAAACAGCCCAAAAACTCTTCAGACCGGACTGTCCGAGGTCTATAGACCGGATAGTCTGAAGTCTCTACTTCGGACAAACCTAAGGACAATTGATTTGTCCTGTCAGTTCTCCGAAAAACTGCGCAGAAAAACAGCCCGATACTCCATCGAAAAATCGATCGAAACGGGGTCAAATCTCAAGAAACTTCACGAAAATTTGCATGGATAATACTAAGTACCTTCCCTAGCAAATCCCAAAAGATCAGTTCCAAAAGATCAAGGGATGCACGGGAATTGCAAATCTCGTGAGGTAGGTGAGTTGACTCCGAAAAACCGAAAAATAGGAAGAACGGCCCTTGCTCGTGGTTCAATGATTCTAGCACTTGGCTAGTGAGATTCACCACATCATAGCAAGGCAAAATACCAGCAAAAGAAAGATCCCAACCTTAGACAAACCGAAACACACCAAAATACAAGAATTGGAACCAAAAACAAACTAGAACGGGGAGGGGAAAGGGAAGGACGAAAATTGCTGCTCACTCCATGGAATTCCTCAATAAGGAACCTTGGATTAAATACGAAATTCAGGTTACACAAGTTTCCTAGAGCCTACCTCCCATCATCCTCCCACTAATGATAAGATTAGACTAAACTAGACACTCATCTCCTAGCTAATCACCACTATTTCTTCTCTTTGGACCTTGGCTGCTAGGGTTAGGAAATCCTAGGGTTTGTGGCTGCCAAGATAAGCTCCAAGGGAGCCTCTCAAGTCTATTTATACCCTAGGTCCTAAATGACACAATTACATTAAGACCCCTACTCTAAAAATGCCCGGAGGGGGCCAAACCGAAAAGATACAATCGGACAACTACGATGACGGCTTGATCTTCTTCTTCTCCACGCCTCGCTTGGATGTGCGCCACATAGCCAGTAGTCTGGAAGCTTCCCCCGGTTTTGACGTCAGAAACCGGAAAACTTTATTCTGCGGGCTTCCTGGGCTGGGTCTTGGCCCAATCTTCAATCTTGGCGAGTCGGAGCCCAACCAACCAAGTCATCTGAACTTGGGTGGCGGTTTTGAGCCGAAGCCGCCGCCAAAGCCTCCCTCGCACGCCTTCGCGCCATGCACTCGGGTTGGAGCACCACGGTGGCACCCGGCTTCTCCAGTCCATCGGAGTTGCCTCGCGGTCCATCGGAGGGCTTACACCACCGTTGCCGAACCGCCCCTCCGTGTACCGAGCTTCCATGACCGATCGACGCCGAGCATTGCCTCCGGTCCATTGGAGGACTTTTGCCTCAGTCCATCGAGGTCTTCGTCATCCTCTACCTCCAGTCCATCGGAGGGTTTGAGCTCGTTGACAATCACTCATCACACCAGGAGAGCAATGAGGCCGGTCCATTGGCTCTCACTCCTTACATATATACAAGCTCGATTTTCTTTCTCTCGCTCGTGCTCGGGGAAATAAACGGGCCTAAGGCCCGGCTTCGTTCATAATATTTTATAGATAAACCAAATGAAACCAAAAAACTAAGCAAATGAAAGCAGGAATGGACAAATAGTGTTTGGAACATGGAAAAAAACAACGATTCCATTTCTTTGAAATACTATGGCTCCTTCATGATTCATAGTTTTTTATAGATAAACCAAATGAAACCAAAAAACTAAGCAAATGAAAGCAGGAATGGACAAATGGTGTTTGGAACATGGAAAAAAACAACGATTCCATTTCTTTGAAATACTATGGCTCCTTCATGATTCTAAGGGTCTGTTCTTTTGAGCAGGAAAATGGCAGATGGAAAGACTTAAACGTTGCTTCGTTTGGTAGTCATCTTGGTAGGCGGTTTAGTCTTTAATTAAAAAAGACGGTTATTTTAGACGGTTTCCTATTGCCCTCCCTCACTTGCCATCCCTCTAATCTTTTGTAGCATGCAACAACCCTGATGCAGGTCACTGTTGCCTCTGCCCCTGACAAAGGATTTGTGTACTGGAGCCGGTGGAATAGGGTCTAGGTTTACCTCTTTAGCTCGTTTTCCTCTAAATTGTCTTCGAATGCTTGTATTTTTGTTGTTTTTCGTAATAGAAATGGGTAGTCTCGTCTAAAAGAATGGCAAATGAAATATACAAAACCATGTCGCAAGGTTCTACAAACCTCACGGTATCAAATGGATGGTGCTTATGGTCCACTTTCCAATACCTGTATTGTATAGCGGAATACTTATGCACAATAACTGCACAAAAGAACTGAGCCTAAGGGAATGGAAAAATCCCCTTGCTGCTCTTGTTTTCTAACCACCGGTGGAAGTCCAAGGCACACAACTGTCAATTAGAGCAAGGCCATGGGCTCTAAGTTGTTGCTATGTCACTTAGAGCCATCTCATATAATAATGTGGGCTTTAAGTTTGGCTCTTGATTTAATATCCTCTCTCTCATCGTGTCTAGGAGCCCGTGTAGAGCTGGCCCTTGAATAAGAGCCTACCTCTCTTTTTTCATCTCTCTCACCTCCACATAAGCAAAAGTGCCACAAAGGCGGGCTCTAAGCCCCCTTATTATACTTGCTCTTAGTAGAAAATGAAGCCTAGGATTTAGAGCACCATGTACCGTGGTTCTTGTCGGTTGTCGCAAGTCGCAACCATGTATTGAAGAAGTAGGTAAAGTCACGCTGGCGTATTTCTACACGATGACCTCATGGACAACCCACATTAGGTCCCATACCTCAGAGTCTAAGAGTAATAATAAGAAAAAAACATAAGTCGCATATTGTTGCTAATTAATCAATCACTATGTGTTGAATTTATTGTGATCAATCGTGTGGTTTACAATTACCATGTCACACTTTTCTACGTTGCAAACATGCCTTCCATTTCTTTTCCTGTGTTTATTCATTCCTCTGTTTTTGCTACTACACATATTCATTTCCGGTGTTCTTTTCTATTCTTGCGTTTTTCAATCCTTCGTTCCAAATAGGGCATAATTTCAGGTTATATGTTAGCAAATAATGCAATAACCAAGATCGAACACGAGACACGATTTTACGCGGAAAACCCTTGCGGGAAAAAACCACGGGCGCCAGCCGGCAAAACTCCACTGTATCGGAAAGTGTTTACAGAACATGGGGGAATACAATGAGGCGTCACCTCTCCCCGACGGCTTACAAGATGTATTTATATGGTGGAACACATGACCTACTTGGGCCACACCATAACGGGCTAAGGCATCCCGAAAGCCCAACTAGAATTCGGATCAATATCCAACAAACTCCACCTTGAGACGAATTCCATCTTGCATCAATGAAGAATCAACAATAATCTTTCTTCAATAATAAACTTTCACCGGCGCCAAAAGTCACTTGGACTTCAAACTTTAATACCAACCAAGCTTGAGCACAGCTCAAACTTAGATGTAGAAACATGCTTTGTCATCATATCAGCAGGATTATCATGAGTGCTTATCTTGCGTACCTTAGTGCCACCTTCAGCAATAATACCTCGAATAAAATGATATCTCACATCAATATGCTTGGTTCTTTCATGAAACATCTGATTTTTTGTGAGATAAATAGCACTTTGACTATCACAATGTATGGTAACGCAAGAACAACTAACTCCGCAAAGTTCAGAGTATAACCCTCTCAACCAAATAGCTTCTTTACAAGCTTCAGAAATAGCCATATATTCAGCTTCAGTAGTAGACAAAGCAACAATAGCTTGCAGACAAACTTTCCAACTAACAGCACAACCACCAACAGTGAAAACATAACCCGTGAGAGACCTCCTCTTATCTAAATCTCCAGCATGATCGGAATCAACATAACCAACAAGTCCATCTCTAGATTTACCAAACTGCAAACAAGCACTAGAAGTACCACGCAGATATCTACTGACAACACTCAATGCATGAGATAAATCAGGACGAGAACATACCATGGCATACATAAGAGAACCAACTGCACTGGAATATGGAATTCTAGACATGTACTCAATATCATCATCTGACTGTGGACATAAATCTAAAGATAATTTGAAATGTGCAGCTAACGGAGTACTCACTGGTTTTGCATTATGCATATTAAAACGACGAAGAACCTTTTCAATATAACCTCGCTGACTGAGGTATAACAAACCAGATTTTCTATCTCTGATTATTTCCATACCAAAAATTTTCTTAGCTGCACCAAAGTCCTTCATCTCAAATTCTTTATTTAATTTAGCTTTCAAATTAGCTATTTCTGATTTTTCTTTAGCAGCAATTAACATATCATCAACATATAGAAGCAAATAAATAGCTGAACCATTAACAGTATTCAAATAAACACAGCTATCATAATCAGACCGTTTAAAACCATTAGAGAGCATAAATGAGTCAAATCTCTTATACCATTGCCTAGGAGATTGCTTCAATCCATAAAGAGATTTCTTTAATTTGCAAACAAGGTTTTCTTTTCCAGGAACAACAAAACCTTCAGGTTGGTCCATATAAATAGTTTCATCTAACTCCCCATGCAAGAATGCAGTTTTAACATCTAATTGCTCAAGTTCATAATCATGCATAGCAACAAGACTGAGCAACATGCGAATAGAACTATGCTTCACAACTGGGAAAAAGACATCATTAAAATCAATACCAGGAATCTGGCTATAGCCCTTAGCAACCAACCTCGCTTTAAACCTTGCAGGCTCACTTGGGGAAATACGTTCCTTCCGTTTGAAAATCCATTTACAACGGACAGGCTTTTTATCAATAGGCAATTTTACTAAATCCCAAGTACTATTTTTATCAAGCGATTCCATCTCATCTTGCATAGCGGTCACCCAATTGTTGCGATCAGCAGAAGTAATAGCCTCAGAATAATTAGAAGGTTCTGAATTACCTTCAATCTCTTCTGCAACACTTAAAGCATAAGCAACATTGCATTCTTCAATTAGCCTTCTAGTAGGCTTACGTGTCCTTACGGACCTATCAGCTGCAATAGAATGTTGTGGAGGCTGCACAACTGGAGAAAAATGCTCAACAGAAGACGAATCATCAACAATTGGTGAATTATCAGGGATATGTGCATCTTGGACAGCATCATTATCATTATCTGGTGTATTATCAACATCAATAAAATGCTCCACCTGCGCACTTGATTTTTGCTGTCCCTCAATAGGAGCATCACTAGACAGGTTGTCAGACAACATAGCAGTTTTATTAAAGATAACATTCCTACTAAGAACAACCTTTTGAGTTTGTGGATTCCACAATTTATAACCTTTAACACCAGATTGATAACCAAGAAAGATATATTTAATAGCTCTAGGCTCTAATTTTTTATTATCAACGTGAGCATAAGGAGTACAACCAAAAACTCTCAATTGTGAATAATCAGCAGGTGAACCAGACCATACCTCAATTGGAGTTTTCTTATCAATAGCAATACAGGGTGAACGGTTAATAAGATAGCAAGCAGTGGAAGCAGCCTCAGCCCAAAAACGCCTATTAAGGCCAGCATTGGACTCTGGAGATGATAGTTCTGTTCATTCGCTCAGCTACACCATTCTGCTGAGGTGTATGAGGAATAGTGTAATGCCTAACAATGCCTTGAGACTTGCAATAGGCTTTAAATTGATCAGAACAGAATTCCATCCCATTATCAGTACGAAGGATTTTAATCTTCTTCTCAGTTTGATTTTCAATCATAACCTTCCACTCTTTAAATGCTGAAAATGCTTCTGATTTATATTTCAAGAAATAAGGCCATACCTTTCTGGAATAATCATCAATGATTGTCAACATATAACGAGAACCACCATGAGAAGGCTTGCGAGACGGTCCCCATAAATCAGAATGCACATAATCAAGAATACCTTTACTTGTATGAGTTGAGGTATTGAACTTCACCCTCTTGTGTTTGCCAAACACACAATGCTCACAAAATTTCAATTTACGGACGCTATGCCCATCAAGAAGTCCTCTCTTACTCAAAACTTGTAAACCAAGCTCACTCATATGCCCAAGACGCATATGCCAAAGATTAGTAGCATCAGAATCAGATAATGAATTATAAATTACAGCGGCATCACCTGTAATTGTAGTACCACGAAGACGGTACAAATTGGCAGATTTCAAATCAGCCTTCATAACAACAAGAGAACCTTTTGACACTTTTAGAACTCCATCTCCACCGGAGTATTTGTACCCTTTTCCACCAAGAGTACTTAAAGAAATTAAATTCTTAGTCATATCTGGAATGTGCCTAACATCAGTCAATGTCCTGACAATACTATCATGCATTTTAATTTGAACAGATCCAATTCCAACAATTTAACGTGGTCTATCATCACCCATTCTAACAGAACCAGCAGATTTAACTGAATCATAAGTGATAAACCAATCTCTATTAATGCATATGTGAAAAGAAGCACCAGAATCAAGAATCCATTCATCACCATTATTAGCACATCCAGCAAAAGCAACAAGAGTATCACCATCAGAATTTTCTGAACTAGAAGCAGCAACAGAAGATTTACCATCATCATTGGATTTAGTTTCCTCTCGATATGTGACAGTTCTCTTTTCTTTATTTTTCAACTTATAGCAATCGGCAATAACATGATTATCCTTCTTGCAATAATAGCAAAATTTATTATCTCTGCCTCTATATTTTGAACGGCTATGGTGACCATTAGAACTTTTACCTCTGGAGCCATTATTGGACTTTTTCTCTGTCCGACCACGAGTAGTCAAAGCTTCACCATTGGAAGTAGAACCATCAGAAGACACCATCTGTTTCATTTTTTCCTTGGCTTGCAAAGCCTCACAAACATCATTCAATGTAAGAGTATCACGACTATATAATATGGTATCTCTGAAATTTGAAAAATAAATAGGCAGAGAACATAACAGAATGAGACCGAGATACTCATCTTCGTATTTTACCTCCATAGCCTGAAGGTCAGAAACGATATCCTTAAAGACCGTTAGGTGATTTGGCACAGAACCATCCTCTTGTAACTTGTGAAAAACAACTTCATCTTCAAATGCATTTTACTGGTAGGATCCTTTGACATACAGATCGACTCCAGCTTAAGCCACAAAGCGGCTGGGTTTTCTCCTGTAAAACCTCTTGCAAAATATTATTAGATAAATGAAGATGAATTTGAGACAAGGCCTTACGATCTCTTCTCCTCTCCTCATCGGACCAAAACTTTGAATCTTTATTGCCGAATTTATCAAGTGCATCATCTAGATCAGCTTGTGACAAAACAGCTCGCATCTTATCTTGCCATAGCGAAAATCTAGTATCATGGTCTAGCAGCGGAATATCATACTTCATAGAAGCCATGAAAATAAATAACCAGAAGATCAAGGATAAATTTCTGCGTGCAATAGATAGGTGTACTTAGCTGGAAATTAACAGAAAAAACCTTCTGGTAGCCTCCTGCGTGCGTGTAGCAAAACTGACCAAATTCTTTTCTCCACGCCAGACAGAAACGGTGACCTTTTCTCCTTGGTCTCCGTGCGACACAAGAATAGATTAGTTTTCTTCTATGCAGCCTGGACGCCACGAACGCGCTGGAACAGCACCAGATGAATTTCTTTTTGAAAAGGTTCTAGATGAATTTCTCTCCAGACAGGAACGGCAGAGATATTCGAAAGCGTTGATATCCAGGAGGAACGGAAAAATCGATTCCGTATAGAACACTGCTCGACAGAGCAGACGCCGATTTCCGGATGGATTTCGGCGGCGGCGGCGCGAGGAACACAGCCGGCGGCGGCTGTACCGAACAGGGACGAAACCCTCGGACGACGGCGGAGACGAACAGGGTTGAAACCCTAATTTTTTTCAACTAAATCTCGTGACCACCTCTGTATACCACTTGTTAGCAAATAATGCAATAAACAAGATCGAACACGAGACACGATTTTACGTGGAAAACCCTTGCGGGAAAAAACCACGGGCGCCAGCCGGCAAAACTCCACTGTATCGGAAAGTGTTTACAGAACGTGGGGGAATACAACGAGGCGTCACCTCTCCCCGACGGCTTACAAGATGTATTTATATGGTGGAACACATGATCTACTTGGGCCACACCATAGCGGGCTAAGGCGTCCCTAAAGCCCAACTAGAATTCGGATCAATATCCAACATTATACCTCCAAAGTCCAAACACCTAAATCAAATATGTCATTACTTTTTGTGTTATTGATTGAGGGCCAGTGCTGATCAACGAATTAGCTAGGAGAGGAAAGGATCACCTGCCGTACCACGTAGGCACGTACTGACCCTAAAATATGTATGCCTCTTATGCTCTGTGTGTCTGCACGCATAATTCCATATCATTGGTAACATCTTTATTAGCGAATGATTGTTCTTCTAAGCGTTACTACTGTATAGGCTGTATATGTACATTACATTAGATCGCATGGAGTTGATTGTATGATCCACCAACTTACGGATTCGTGAGGCAAATTTTGACTTTGTCCTAAGTGAAGTTATCCTAAGCCTGTGAATTTATCGAAAAGGGAAATAATCTTGCTATTTCTATTTTTACGAATTGAAGACCCATTCTGTAGGCTGCACGTTAATCCCACAGGACACACAAGAAAAAAATTATTGAAAATTCTAACAACAATCTGAGACGTGCCCTTGTTTTGCTTGGTTCGTCGCGACACACGGAGCTACACTTGCATATTGGTGAGCTGAGACGTGTCATCAGCTAGGAAATCAGCAGCAGGAAGCCGTTGGATGATGATGATGACGGCGCTCGGCCTCGGGCGCCACTGCTAACTGCCTCGAGTGCCACTGCCAACTGCTCGGCCTCTGTTGTAGTCTGAACTCTGAAACTGAATCAGCCGAGAAGCCAATGCCACCAGCTGCTAAGCCAAAACAAACCAAGCAGCTGAATTTGCACTCAAAGCAAACATATATGAATTTGCCATAGCTACTCGTGTGCTGCTAGTTTAATCCAGTTGCATCTAATTCAAAAACGTGACACACACACACGTGTTAGTGAAAAGAGAAAACGGTTGATCGATCAGACAGGGAGCATCAGCAAGGCTTTTGACAGTGTACCGGAATGCCCACTACTACCATTTCCTCCGTCCGAGTGAAGAATGGTCGTGATGTTCCCCTCCCAAAGGAAAGCAATCTCCTCTGCTCCTCGCGTCGGCCGTGTGGCCTTGCTGTGGATTAAACAACTGTTCCCTCTCCGGTCCCTGACAGTCGCTCGATCTATCTATCGTATCAGTTGAGGGGGGCGCACAACACACCATTTCTTCTACAGGAATTTAGATCAGATAATAATATACACAGTGTTCTTCTTGAAGCGAATAAATACTGTACATCTGTTCCATGACCATATATCACTCTAGCATGCATCTCATCATTTTTGCGACGATCATGTGCAGATTTGGAGAACCTGATGCCTGACGGCCTAATCACAAACACGCCAAAATTGTCGGCGAGTTCTTTCGCTGCTCTCCACTCCACAAAGCATATTCTCTTTTCTCCCCTTTAACAAACAAAGGGACGGCTCTAATCAACCAGTCTGTCTTTTTGATGACCCACCATGCACCCCATTTCCATTTGTGTGCTGCTATCTTCGTTCAGCAAAGACATGGATTCAGTGCGGGCCTTGTTAATCACACCGGCGGCGAGACCGTCGGTGCTCGGGACAGATATACAGAGAGCTCAGTGGCGTTGTGAGAAAGTAATTAAATCATTTTTTGTTAGATAGTGGAGAACAGGAGAAGCTATTAGATTGCTTAGGTCAGTGTCTGATGAGTAATGAGCTGAAAAGCAATGCGAGATTTTTGAGGGAACACAAGGGGGTGGCTGAAGATTGCTGAACGGTGACGCCGCAACGCTCTCTCGATCCTTATAAAAAAAAACGCTCTCTCCATCGAGTCGGATACATGTCGTCGGTCGCACCGTTCGTACCGCAAGCACCTCTTGTGTCATCAGCGAAGAAACGAACGCAAATGGTTCAGCTGACAGGACGGACGGCTCGAGATTATTCGTCCGCCGGTCAATTAAGAGGTCATTACCATGAAATTAGTAGCATGTACGACCCATAACATGGGAGCGATTTGGACACGCAACAAACTTGCATGGTCCAAGATGGTGTCCCGCTCCAGGCAGCTCCATATGCTCTACTAGTCTACAGTAGGGTGTCAAGGAGGAGTACTACACAGCAGCAAACCAGACATTATGGATCCAAACAGGATTACATTTGAATAGCTTTGCAGGTGTCTTTTCCAGAACCAGTGTTCTAGCAGTTGCCATGCAATGTCGCAGTAACATAGACGCACGGAGGGTGCTGGAGAAAAGCCTGAAAGCCACCTTTATTTACAACAATAAACAGCCGATTCAGAAAACCAGGGATCGGAGGGGGTAAAAAGGGAACAGCACTATATACATATAGTATGTAAAAGTTTGTCGCGTGGTTGTTGCTCTGGATTACAGGCAAAGCGACCTAGATACACACACAAGCCTTTTCAAATGCGGTGTGCTGGATGGATGGACACTCTGAAACTGAAGGGTACACAAGCAGCATGGAGAACGAAGGTAGCTGCATTTGGTTCTCGACAGGACATGTAAGTTTATGGCGATTACTTCAGTTCAGTTGAGGTCATGTACCGGCGAAGTTTTCATTGGGCGTACGTACCAACGGTTGTACAGCACTGAACGTGAGGATCCGTAATAATCATATAAAAAAAATCAAATCCCACATAAGACGAGTGGTTTCCACGCACGGATCGCGCGCCTATATCTTGTTGATTTCCATAATCCTAAGAATTCAAATCCTATGTCAATTTTCTATATATATGGCCCTAATAAAGCACGGTAGAAGAACAGCGATGTCGAGACGAGGGCCGCGTCCGTATATACATCTTTGCGCTTCGAAATCACGTGGGGCGGTGGGGGTCCGATGGTACACTAGATTTCATCCCGTACCGTTGCCGTACGTTTTCACCTCCCATGCACCTGCATTCCAAAATGGCCATTCCGGTCACGTCGCCGCGCTTCGGTTCTGTACCCCTGCACGTCCGGTGGGGCTCGGTATTTGAAGACTACACGTGCACCGCTGCATCGTCGGTGGTACCAGTAACTTTTGACCCAATGAGCGAGGATTTGATTATACTGTTTTCACCCGTGATGTCCAACAATTAAAACACGGTTTTGCAATATAAACAAAGATAAATTTGAAATATGAATGGTACAATAGGCGGGTCCGTGAGGATTGCCTTCGCTGACGGCCTGGCCTGATGGTTGATGATCTGTGATCACCCTAATCAAATCGGCAGAAGATCCATCGGCAGGCCGCAACAGTAATCTTCTCGCGTATCACGGAGATCACGCATTCGGCATTCCCCTTCCCCTTGGCGACGCGAGACTCGAGAGGGCAATCCAATCCAGGTCCGACAGCGTCAGGTATAACCCCCACGAGTCACGAGGCACCCAAGGGAAGGGACCAAGAAATCATCTTCGCGCCGCCCGTCGCCGTCGGTCGGCCCCCCAACCCCCGCGCGCGCAGGGACAAGCGGGGCAGGCACTTGCCGCGGCGCGCCAGCCCAAATCCAGCCAAGAACTCGCCACAAAACAAAAACCTTTTTTTTTTCTTTCCGTTGGCTTGTGTTCCCACTTCCGGCTTCCCCACCGCAGGCCGTAGCCGGAGAGCTTTGATGGGTCATTGCATTCCGGGCTTAATGACACTGTAGGAGGAAGGAGCTGGAGAGCGAAGAAACCGACGGCTGATTCCGCCACCAACACCCCCGATCCCGGCCGATCTTTTCCCCCGGGGCTCCCACCACTTCCCACTCCATCGCCGCCGCATTTGCTTGCTCCGGAGGAGCCCACGCGGACGGGTGAGGAGGAGGGAGGAGATGGCGCCGTAGCGGCGGGACGGGGAGCGGCCGGCGGGATCTCCTGCTGGGTCGCAGCTGCTGCCGCCGCCGGCCTCGCTGCGAGCAAAGATCGCCTCTCATCCACTCGCTTCCAACCTGTTGGTAAGCAAAGCACCCGCCTTCCTTCGCTTCACCTGCCCCGTCCTCTCCGCGCTCATGGTGTTTCTTCTCCGCGGCCTCCTCATCTCCCTTCCCATGGCGGCTCTCCTCTTTCCATTGCTCTGTTGTCTGCTGCAGCGGGATTCCCTCCCCTTTTCGCAGGTCTTTTTGTTACCTTCTGTCTCTCATCATCACCGTGTTAATACTTACTTCATCGCCTCCTCTGCCAACTGGAGTTCTTTTTTTTTCCCTCTCAAAAGATTGCGCACGCCTGCTAAAGCTAGCTATCGATTGCCCCCTCCTCTTTTCGTCTCCACTGGTTTCAGTTCAGGACCACAGTTGCTTGATGCTGCATTCAGTTCATCTTTCTGCTTCGTGGGCTCGTCACAGTGCTCTCTTCAGCATCTGCAAATAAATAAATAAACAGCACGAGTTCATCTTCACTATCTGAAGAAAACGAACAAAGATCACAATTGACCGGCCGATGAAGCGAGCAGTAACCCAGGAGCAATCAATGTGGTTTCTTTCTCGATGGTTTGGAATTCCATTTCCACCTGCATTTCGTGGGGGCGTCTGTCTGGGAAGTGGTTGGAGGCATCTTTTTATGTGGGTTGTTGGGTTTTCTTGTCCCTGCCCACCCTCTCGCCTGTCATTTCATTTCCTTTATTATTGCCGCCCGATGCTCCGTTTCCTAGTGCTTGAAGCAACAGCCCCCCATCTCTTCTTGCTTTCATAGTTCTGCAAACGATTTTCGAGCAAGTGGTGGAGGGCCTTGACCTTCGTCTGATCTCCTCAGCGTCTGGAGGAGTCCACTTATAGTATGGTTTTTGGTTTGCTTCTTTTGCACTGTTTGAACACATTCCTGCTTTTTCCTTTTGCTTTTCCTTTGTCTCCCCCGCCCAAAATCATTGTCTTCGCCATCTATCTTGATTGATCAGGCCATTAATCATTCTTCAGATGATTGCTCTGATTCTTTACTCTCCAGTTCTGTAATGTTTGGAGGATGGGGTGCTTGCAGCTTTGCTGCTACGGTTCATGGTTGCTGGCTTTCACCATTCACTACCCGTTGTTCATTAGGGAGGAAAAAAAAAAACCAAACTCATGTTTTCCTTTATGGTTCCATGGAACCAAACCGGGGGTTTGGGGGCTTTCAGAAATTGATTGATCGTGTGTAAAGTCTGGATGTTATTGCTGTGTAAGTGTGTATAGTGGTATATTCGATGCCTACTGCATAGTAACAAATGTCAAAGCTGCAATATTGATCTTCAGCCAATGATTATAGCATATAAGTAAATCTGAAAATAGAAGAACCATTTATACTTTACGTGTACTTTGTTCTTCGTTTCTTCATGCTAAGAATACTATTTTTTCTGCTTGATGCTGGTTGTAGGTAATTGACTGGTGTTAGATTGTGATCGTTTCTTGTTCCTTACATCCTTCACTGGTGGTGGAATCACAGAAGACAAAACTGTTCTTTGCCAGAAGTTAAGAACGTTTCTTCTCTTTGGCTTTTTGGCACAATGGCAGCATCGTCCCCAACCAATACAAGGCGCAAGTACTCATGGTGGTGGGCCAGTCATATCTGCCCAAAGAACTCAAAATGGCTACAAGAAAATCTTTCAGGTAAATTATTTCAAAGTATTTCGAGAATTCTTTTTTTTTTAATGTTTCGGACGGGTTTAAATCCAAGGAACTGAGCAGCCTCTATATTGTTTGTTACATAAGAGTTGCAATCTTACTATTACTAATTGGAGGTTCTAAAAGTTGCACCAATTTCAAAGCGCACTAGAAAAAAGATAAATCCAAGAAATTCTCACAATAATCAGAAACATCTGACCATCAATTGGCAGATTGGAATATTAATAGCCATTAGATCTGTTTTCTAAGTAATTACCCACCTCTGACATTATGAAAGGTCTTGAGTTCAACTCTCAATGAAAGCAAATATCCTCTTTTTTTCATTATATATATTTTCTAAGTAATTACCCACCTCTGCCATTACGAAAGATTTTTAGTTCAATTCTCAACGAAAGCAAATATCTTTTTCTTTACTTTAGATTTTTTCCATTTTTAAATTTACCTTCAGTTTTTGTCTTTTTTCCATTAAAAATGCCTTTCCATGAAACAAATATTTTGTAGACTTTTTGAAATTTCCATGTCAATCCTCACAAGACGCGCTAGAAAAAAAAATTATAGAAATCCTCACAATAATAAAAAAAATACCCTATCATCAATTAACATGTTGGAATCTTAATAGTTATTAGATCTGTTTTCTAATTAAATAATCACCCACCTTTGCCATTATCAAAATAATATTAAATAACCCCTAAAACTACATATTAATTACCCATTCTGCCAATATAAAGGAAAATATGAAATAATATCCTAAATTTATATCTAATTGCTCACATTTGCTATTTTGATAGGATAATACCAAATATCCCCTTTAATTTATATTTGAATTATTCACCTTAGTTATTATGACTGATAATATGATAAAAGTATCCCCTCAAAATTATATTAAAATCACCTATTTTTGCAATCGATCAAAGATTATCTAAATCAATTAAGCATACATATAAAGTAGTAAGATATGTTATTATAAAAACCTAAGTATAAAAATAGATCTAGAAATGTTGTACGGTTACGCATAACACATTTAAGACTCTAACCCGTGCGAAAGCACGGGTTGATTGACTAGTATATTCTGAATCAAGAATGGAACGAGCAAAAAGTATAAAGTAAAACTTAAAAGGTCCTACACTTCAAGTATAAATTTGAGGTGGATTTTTTTAATGGTAAATACAGTTTTTAGGAGGTCACACAATATATTTTAGATATAAGGGAAAACAATCCTGCCTCAACACAGGAGGTCACACAATATGATCTTAAAATGACTCTGTACTGCGAGGGCACATGTAAAAAGGTCATAAGAATCTTGAGAAAGTACATGGACATCTTTAATGCTAGCATATGACATTTTAAGACCTCAGTGTTCAGGGGGCTACTGTAATGAATGATCATAATGTAGTGATATCACTTATTTCATATCAGTCTAGCAGTTAAGCACTGTGATTGATAGAGAATATCAACTTGAGGTGTAGAGCAGTGCACGTCATTCATATACAATTTATTACCATTATGTTCGAGATTCAGCAAGTCTCATATAATGCGTACCTATCTTATGCAGTTAAAATGAGAGCACAGTCTTTTAACGGATCTATCTCTTAAATTGATCAATTAGTTTGGGCTTGTATCATTTTTTTTATAGCATGGTTGACCTTTCTTTTAGTTTGTAATGAACTATTTTCTTCTTGAATGTGCAGACATGGATAGCAAAATTAAGCTGATGATCAAGATCATTGAAGAAGATGCTGAATCATTTGCAAAAAGAGCAGAAATGTACTACCGAAGGCGACCTGAGCTGATGACCTTACTTGAGGAGCTCTACCGTGCATACCGAGCTTTAGCAGAAAGATATGATCATGCAGCAGGAGAACTCCGACAAGCACATCGAAAGATAGCAGAAGCATTTCCTGATCAGGTTCTAATGGACTTGGATGATGACCTCCCAGCAGACACTGCTTCCATTGAAACTGACATGGACAATCCAGACATGGCTCCATATTTCCTCTCTTTCATCAATGCTAGTGATTTAAAAAGGCGAGGTAAAGGTAAGCCCACAAAGATTTGCAGTCGCATATGTAATATTGAAAACATACTCCATGTCATATATAATGTGCTATTGCAGATGACCAAGATTATGAGAGGCTGCACAAAGAACTAGCAACCTTGTCAGAGGAAAACCAAGATCTCAAGGATAGGATCTCGTCCATGCTAGAGCAGAGAAACAAGGCTGAGTGTGAGATCCTTCGCCTCAAGGATGCCCTTGCTCAACAAGAAGCCGAGAAGGAAGCTGCAGTTTCACTATGCCAGCAATCAACTGCTAGATTACAAAATCTCAAGTCTGAAATTATGCACACCCAGGAGAAGTTCAACAAGCTGAAAGAGGAGATGCAAACTGGACCACAGGCTTTGGGCAAAGGAGACGAACAATTCTTTCTACTTGAAAGAGCTAACCAGGACTTACACTTGGAGCTAGATAATCTGAAGGTTCTGTTGAAGCAGAAGCATGATGAGCTAAATGAAAAGCAATCCGAGTTGGAAAAGCTTCATATCTCTACAGAAGAAGAGCATCTTAAGCTTATGCAAGCTGAAATGGCACAACTTTCTTTGGAAAAGCAATTATCAATGGCACAAGACAAACTGAGGCATTTGGCTCTTGAGAAGCAGAGTGAAGCACACAAGATAAAGGAAATCGAAACAAGCAAAGTTGCACTTCAGAAAGAATTGGACAAGATCCTTGAAGAGAACCAGAAGTTGAATGATCAATGCCATTCCTCTTCAGCAATGATAATTCATCTGCAGGATGAGATAATTTCCATGAAAAATTTGCAACGAAGACTGGAGGAAGAGATTTTTCAACATGTGGAGGAAAAGAAGACGCTTCAACATGAGCTTTCTCACCTTAAAGAGGATAGGAGTGACTCGGAGAGGAAACACTCAACAATCAAGGAACAGATAGAATCTGTGAACTCCAATGTAGAGTCACTACAAGCACTCACGAAGGAGTTGAGGGATGGCAATGTTGAGCTGAAAGAGATTGTCAAGAACCATGAGAACATTGAACTTCTGCATGTTGACAACCTGAGACAGTTGAAGAGGATGTCAGAGACGAATGCACATTTAGAAATGTCTTTGTCAGCTGCAACAGCTGAGCTTGAGGGATTGAGGGAGAACAAGGTGGCATTGGAAGAATCATGCATGCACTTGAAATCCAAGATTAGTGTTCATCACTCTGAGCGAGCTGTGCTTGTTGCGCAGATTGAGGCAGTTTCTCAGACCATGGAGGAGCTGCTAGAGAAGAATGTTTTCTTGGAGAATTCATTATCTGACGCTAATGCTGAACTTGAGAGTTTGAGGAGGAAGTTGAAAGAACTAAAAAAATCTTCAGAGGCACTCCAAAATCAGAACTATATACTTCAATCTGAGAAGAAAACTCTTGTCTGCCAGGTATGTCTCAAATTTTAGTATTTTTCCAACGACCACAAAGCAGTTTAGTCGCAAGCAACTTAGGGTGGACAGTGGACTAGAAACCAATATTTTAATGTCTCGTACAGAATAATTTGGTCCAGCTTCTTAGTAATAACATTGTTGTTTCAGGTTGAGAGCATCACCGTCACTCTGCTGAATTTAGAAAGGCAATACAAAGAACTAGGTAGTCGACACTCAGATCTGCAGAAGGAGAAGGACTTGGTTCTTGATGAAGTGATCAAACTGCAGGAACAGGTCAGGCTTGAGAGGAAGGAGCATGAAGATAGTACACACTCAAGCAACACTCGACTCGATGCTCTACAGAAAAAGATTAGCCTATTACTAGAAGAGGGCAGAAATAGAGAGGTGCAGCTCGGAGAGGAGGAGCTCAAGATTGTCAAAGCTCAGATAGAGATATTTGTCTTGCAGCAGTGTTTGAACGACATAGCAGAAGTGAATTCTGATATCTCAGCACAACTGCAAAAGAATAAAGAAATATACAAGGTCCAGGAGGGGAAAATGTACAGCTTATCACAGCATAACCAGAAACTAACTGAAGGGATTGATTCAGTGGTGAAAGTATTGCGTCTGGATCGTAAGTATGACTCCTTAGACCAAATGAAGCTTGAAATCATTTTGCAGCTCATCTTAAATGAGATCAGCTGCCTGCTGAATAATATATCCGATGCTCAGGATGTAAAGCAGAATGAGCTTGTTGAAAAATCTCTTGTTGTTACACTTCTGGAACATTTTGGACAAGAGGTGGCTGACTTGAGGTCGGAGCGGAATGTCTTGAGGCAAGATCAGCAGATAAAGAATGAGAAATTGTTCCAACTGCAGAGAGAAAAGGAGGAACTTATGAAGATAAGTGATGAATTCTTGGAAGAGGTGGAGGCCCGGAACCACAAAGTGGATGAGCTAAAGGCTGAGGCGAAGTTCTTAGTTGTAAGGCTGTCAGAACTGCAAGAGTGTAGGAGGTCATTGCAAAATGAGATCACCAAGCTATTACAAGCGAACTCTTTTCTGTCAAATGAACTAAATGACTCCATTGAGAAACAGAAGATGTTTGAACATGATTTCAGCAATCTCGTTACCGAAGCAGTCAGCAAAGATATTCTCAGTGTCATCTTTAGAAGCCTTCATGAAGAGAGGACATTGCAGCTCAAGTCCTTGCATAATAATTTTGGTTGTCTGCAAACAGCAGGCAGCGAGCTTTATCAGGAGATCAAGATGATGAACGAGAGGCTTGGAGACATAGAAATTGAGAACAGTTACCTTGGCAAAGAACTAAGTAGAACCATGAGTGTTTATGGTGGATCTATCGTGCAGACTGAAGCAGGAAAAGGACATCCAGGGCGAATAGATGCCAACCTTCTGAATTTTGGCAGGAAAAGGCAACAAGATCATCATGTAAATATGGAGGTGGAACAACATGAAGAAGTTGGTGATGCTGATTTTCAGGAATCAAATGGAATGCTACAGGATGAGGTGCGTAAGTTAAGGAGTGAAGTGGAAATGCTTAGGAGCAAGGAGAAGGCTGTGTTCAACATCAAATCTTGTGATGAAGAGATCATGAAATTGTTGGCTAACATGCAAATGGCTATCATGAATGCAGCTCTGTTCAAGGAGAAGGTCCTTGAGCTCATCATAACATGTGAGAGTTTCGAGATAAGTGCAATGGTACAGAAGGAGGTTATGAAGGAAGAAATCATACAAAGGAATTCGTATGTCGATGAACTCAAGGACAAACTAAATGCTGTTGAGATTGAAAACAGAAGATTAAAGGTTGATCTAAATGGTGATTTCACGATGTTAGGTTCATTGCAGACTGAAGTCTGTGCTCTGGAAGAACAAACCTTGTCCCTTGCCAATGACTGCTTGCAAACAAATAAGCTCAGGGTGGAGGTAAACTATTCCCTTCATGTTTGATTCAAGATCCTACGGGTCATACTGTTCCTGCTATAATTTTATTGAGATGTTTTACAGTGGTTGGAACGGAACCAGGCGGAACCAGGCATTTTTTATTTTTTTACGGCCAAATTATGTATTGAAAATTATAAAATTAAAATAATTATTGGTACCGGGCCCACTATTTTTGGTTTCGGGTCTACCTATTTGGTACTGTCTGGTTTCGGTTCCGTGGTTCCGTCTATTTATAAGCTGTTAGATCTCGCTTGATGAACAACTCTCATTTTTTTCAACCACCATAAAAGTTGTATAATTTTATATTGCTATTCTGTAACAAGTTTACACTTCTCTAGTAGTGACTTGGCACAGTAAGCTTAGCTATTTTCAATAGTGCCCTGTGATTACAAGACCTGGTAGTTTTAACTCCTAAATATATGCATGAAAACTGAAATCTATACACTTTATGTTTTAGGAAAATGTGTTATCTCCTCACCTTGTGAAGACCACTACACGATCCAGTGGTGAGGAAAATACATTGAGGATGGTGAAGGAAATGGAGCTACAGAAATTGCATGGAACAATCAAAGCCCTTCAGAAGGTGGTCACAAATACTGGTGTCCTTCTTGAACAAGAGAGGCTTGATTTCAATGCCAATTTGCAAGAAGCAAAGAAGCAGATTGAGGTGCTCAAGCTCAAGGAGATCTTGGATGATGATATAATTGAGATGAATTACGAGCAAATGTTAAAAGACATACAACTTGACCTCATTCAGACTTCTTCGGGCCGGAGAACTAGTCCATTTGGTCTGGAAAAGAAAAATGCATCAAAAGTAGATGACAAGATGGCAAACTTTTGCGGCACTGTTGGGCCGAGCCATGGACATCTGACTGATGATTTAAGACCACCACAAAGTGAGTCATTTGGGAGAGACAACAATGTAATGGTTGTGAAAGAGCTTGGCATTGACAGGCAAGAGCTGCCAAGGTTGCTCGCCACGGAGCCACAGCAGGAATGGAAAAACAAGGTTGTAGAAAGGTTAGCTTCTGATGCCCAAAGGCTCAATGCCCTCCAATCCAGCATCCAAGAACTTAAAACAAATGCTGAGACATCTGAAGAACTGGAACTCGAGAGCGTCAGATATCAAATAAGAGAAGCTGAGGGTACCATCATGCAGCTGATCGATACCAACAGTAAGCTATCCAAGAAGGCTGAGGAGTTCACATCCGCAGATGGTCTTGACACGGAAAATACTGATTTAAGGAGCAGACATCAGCGTAAGATCTTGGAGCGTGCGAGGAAGATGTCTGAGAAGATCGGGAGGCTGGAGGTGGAAATGCAGAAGGTCCAGCAGGCTCTGCTGAAATACGAGGAGGAGCAGAGTAGCAGAAAGACCTCAAAAGCCCTGCAGCGGCGGTCCAAAGTGCAGCTCGTAGAGTATCTCTACGGTCGAAGGCGGGACAGTCGCAAACAACAGCGATGCTCGCCTTGTGGTTGCATGAAAGCGAAAACCATCGATGACTAACCCGCCTTTTCACGCCGCTTCTTTTTTTTAAGGCGCAATGGAAGGCCAATCTTGTCAGCTCCAGAAATGTATCTAGTTGTCTGTTTATTCAAGTTCTCAGGTAAACGGTTGGATGTATAAGGGTTGTAAATGGTAGTCATGGATAATAACCGTGTGTTACAAATGACTTGTTGGCTTGTAAAATTATTGCTAACATTTGATGCTTGTAGATTATCGTGTTCCATAGTTGGCCTAAATAAATACAGTGAGCTTTTTGAAGAGGGCATACGTACAATTGACAGGGTCCTGGAGGACATCATGTGAATTTCTGTATCTGCATCTGAATGCTATGTACCGTGATTATACCCTGAATCTGAATGCGACGAACGTATGGCGCTGCGTTTCTCGGCGAACTGCAGTTGATGATCACTTGTCGGCGGATCTTCTGACATGGTCTTCCCACGAGTAAACCCACGTTCCATCTCCTAATTAACGCTGGAACATTAGTTCTGTTGAATATCAGCATCATGTGAAACAGCGAAGGTTTTTAGCACGTTATATATATGCCGTGTCCTGTCCACTTTTTCATCGGTTCTGTCGTAAGTCAGCCTGTAACCATACTGTATGGCAGCCTTCGTCCAGTGCTTTTGACTGAATCCATGTGGCGCAAATTTTCTAGCGTTTGTGTCGTTCAAGGCGCACTTTTTTTTTCATTTTAACCTCCGGCTAAAAAAATTGCAAGAATGACTCATCTCCGAAACAATTTGCACCATATGAATCTTTTTGCGGCGCCACCGCGTGTGGCGCCATAGTAGAACCTTGCCACGTAGAAGCTATTCGGGGTGGTCTACATTGGTTTGCCACGTCATTTCCGGGGTCAAAAGTTTGCGGCGCCAGCGCCACGCAGCAGGCTTCCTCTTTGAAAAATCGTACTTTTTTCATACGATGTCGGATTGAGATGATCTTTACATGAAAATTGTAGCTCTCTACGAGATCTATAACTTTGTAGTTTTGAGTTTTTTCAGTTGAGGTCGTTTAGAACCTCTAAAAATTCGTTATAAATCGATCTGTATTGTACGCAATCTCTGTTTTAGAAAAATTATATTTTTTGTATGTAATGCCGGATGAAAATGATCTTTACATGAACATTGTAGCACTCAATGAGATCTACAATTTTGTAGTTTTAAGTTTTTTCATTTGAAGTCATCCAGACGATCGAAAAATCATTATAAATCTAACCGTAATCTGCTTGTTATTTGTTTTTTTAAATATTTATACATGGGACATTGAATGAGAAATTTCTACGTGAAAGTTGTAGCTCCCAACTAGATCTACCACTATGTAGGTTTGAGTTTTTTCATTTAAAATTAATTAGATATTTTTCTAACTATTTCTCGTAAAATAATAATTTGAAATCAATCGCAAAAAAGTTTATCCCGAAAACACCGTAACTAATATCCGCAAAAGGCTTCATTTTCCATTTCGAGATATTAACTCGATTCTTCTCTTTTGTTTTCCTCTCTAAGACGAAAACGTGATTCTTCTTGGCCTTTTCTTTATTCTTTTAGCCATGAAACAACGAAATAAAACACATTGAACCATTAAATATTAACATCACTTCTTCCGGTTACGAAAATCATGTTTTAGTACAATATTTTTATCTTTTTATATTGCTAGATGTGCCATCAAATGGAAGGAGGAGCATAATGTATATTATTACTGGACGATAATGTCTGCGTATTCAAATGACATCAAATTCTTTTTTTATGCGTTTGCTTTAACCCGACGTTGATACACACGATTCCATATATCGCTCTGTTTCTATCATTATTATTGAACATCTATTGTTGGATATTAGCGTTCAGATTCATTATTTCATATAATCATACTCTTTTTTAAATGAAATATTATTACAATAAGATGGACATTCACCTTCTATTATTTCTACGTCACAAAAACCTTATCAAGTGCTAATATTTAAATCTGCCGCGTGTCGTTTATATTATAACTAAAATAATTTTAAAAGCATCTAAATAACTCTAAATGAAAAAAACTTAAAACTACAAAGTTATAGATCTAGTTAGAATCTACAATTTTCATATAGAAACATTTTCATTTGACATGTAAAAATATTTTGAAAAAAGAACAAAAAACGCACAGATTATGGTTAGATTTATAACAAATTTTTCGATCATCTACATGATTTTAAATGAAAAAACTCAAAATTAAAAAATTATAGATCTTATTGAGCGCTAGAATGTTCATGTAAAGATCATTTTCATCCGGCGTCACATGTAAAAAAATATAATTTTTCTAAACAGAAATTGCGTACAACACATATCGATTTATAATGAATTTTTAGAGCTTCTAAACGACCTCAAATGCAAAAACTCAAAACTACATCTATCTATACATTATAAAAGAGCAAGTTTTCTAAAAATCTTTTTTACCTAGAAAGGCATAGGTATACCCCTCACGCTGGCCTCGCTGTGAGTTTGAAAAAGATTGGAAAGGAGTGGAAAGGCCCAAAACCCATAGATACAAAATGTTTCATCCGCTTTCTCTTTTTATTTCTCACCTCATTTTATACCCATACACACATGTTACTTTTCTTCTCTTGGTTTTAATAAGAAAGGAATGACGTCAATCAATCCGGTCTCATTTCTTTAATTCTATTTTTTTCTCTTTTCTATTACCCCCTTCGTTATCTCACAATACGTGTGTGTTGTACGTATATCTATACTAGTTTTCATATAAAGATCATCTCAATCCGACGTCGTATAAAAAAGATACGATTTTTCAAAGAGAAATAGTCTGCGGCGCCAAACTACATGGCGCCACAGCACAGTACTACGGCTCTATGAACAGTGGCGCCGCAAGTTTTGACTCCGAAAATGACGGGCAGACCACCATAGACCACCTCAGATGGTGGCAACGTTCTACTGCGACGCCACGCGTGGTGGCGCCGCAAAAAGAGTCATACGGTGCAAGTCGTTCTCGCAGTTTTTTTAGTCGGGGGTTAAAATGCAAAAAAAAAAGTGCTTACAGGCCAGTGATTACCATGTCAAGAGAAGAGATCAACTGCATGACTCGTGTTCCGGTCATTGCATAATGGTTTGGCGCACACGACGAAGGGCACGAAGATAACCGTACGTACCTCAAAAGACTAATCTACTAATCTAGTCGGTGGTCACTACTTGAAAGCGTTTCTGGTAACCTAACTCCAATTTAATATTTGGAGAAATAATGACGCGCTATGCTCTTCCAAGTTTTTGCAGTTGCAGTCTCCACTGTATGTCAGCAGGCGTGGCTTCAGTTACAGCAGCAAACAATGACACACTCACTGCCTGTGTGTCCATCTCTCTCCCTCCCTCCCCGATCGAGGGCTACATGTCATCTGATTGACCAAACTACTCTAGAATGGCTGGCCCAGCCCAACTGCATGCATGCACACACACACACTAGGTCGCCACTGACATAGGTCAAAGCTAGTAGGGCCTGCATGCATCGCCTGCATATGCATGGTTCCATGCATGTTGATCGGGTCGCTTGCTCTCAACTAGAAGGAATTGAACCTGGCTCCTGAAGAAAGGATCAACAAGTTTCTTGACCACATTCCAAGACCACAAGTGTGCTGGTAGAATATATATACTTGAAACGATCGATCGATCGATCGATCACGCGGTGAGCTTTCTTGTCTGGCTAGACACGACGGACCGGTTGCATGCTGACATTGGATGTCACCATGTACCAATAAACAGATCCGATCCGTATCGGTTTCTTGGCCTACAATTCAAAGAGCTAGCAGCGCATGAATGAAAGCTCAGTCCGATCAACTGCTCGCACTCGCGCACTCGTTGAAAGCTTCAGTAAAACAAAGTGAAATTTTGTTCTCTTAGTATAGTTGAAGAAGAGGTTAATTAATGATAAACAAGGGGAAGTCGTTTGGAAAAACGGTGCACGATCAAGGAAAGTTCCAAGAGGATGCATGAGAACTGAGAAAGTGGGGAGTGCATCTCCATGCGAGGTCAGGGTAAGTGAGTAACAAACAAGCTGTCGGCGACAAGCGTAGAGGTTAACCTACTACCATGGATAATAATATAATGAAAATGTATGTTGGGGGCAGGGTGAAAAAGAGAGGGGTAAACTAACATTGACCTAAAACCGCAATTTGCTTTGATTGTATTTACAGTGCCAAGATTCGGAGCTAGTGACGCGATCTCACCAGCTACCATTTCCCCTCCCACCTACCGGATTGGGCTCATATCGCTCAGGTACCTGCTAGAGTTGTGACTATCAAACCAGAGAGAAAAAGAGAGAGAGAGAGAGAGAGAGAGAGAGAGAGAGAGAGAGAGAGAGAGAGAGAGAGAGAGAGAGAGAGAGATGCAAAACAAAACACGTTGGTTTCTTTAAGCACCAAAGATGTGGCAACAACAAGAGATAGGTAATAAAAAGGATCATCAGTCAATTTCTAACGCTCCAAAGATGCACTAGATCGATCAGCTGCTAGCATAGCATGTTTTCCCTCTGACATCTCCTGTCTCCATGTGCGTTACGATATATAATAATTAATCCTCCCTCCCTCTCTCTCTCTCTCTCTCAATTAAAGCACAGACATCATCGTAACACAAGTTTAATCTTTATTGTGCGTTCGCTTATCCTATGCACTGCATTTGCAATGCATCCCTGATCCGGCGGTGTGTGAAGATATGATGAAGCCGACCGCCGGCGCCGGGTCCAGAAAGGTCATCGCTCAGATCGCTGTGACTCTCACCGTCTCACGGCGCCGATATTGGGGTGACGGGGGCAGAAGCTGGCCTTGGCGTCAGCGTCCTCGTCGTCCTCCTCCTCCAACATTTCCATCTCAATCTCGTCCTACAAGACAGGGATGGGGACGGGAGATGAACGCCAACATGACCCCTCACCCGATTCCCACCTTCTGCTGCTACTCTCTAACTCTGTCAAAATCTAATCTCTATTGTGTCCTAGCTAGCTACTGCGCCAAATAATGCACTTAACCATGCTCGCTAAAATACACTGTGTATCAATTCACCTAAAAAAATACACTGTCACAGAGTACTCCCTCCTGTTTCACTAATTAAAGTGCAATGTCGTTTGGGCTGCAATCAACCTATCAAAACTAAAAATAATCAGCTGCTTAATGTACAAGCGTCTAAAGTCAGTTTGATAATCACGTTTGCGATAAAAGCTTGATCATCATATAATCCGCTATATAGTCTGCAAATTGCAAGAGCAATTCATCATCACATCTGTGTTTCGGTATATAATTTCCTAAAAATCTGCAGTCAAGCTGTCTGGTTTGTGACCAATTGACCATTAACTCGAGGAAAAAAATCTATATGGATCGATTACGTATATACATAGTACTGTTCGATTTCTTATGAAAACCGTTTTACAATATAACAATTCTATAAGTTTTAGTTATCGTCTTCGTGTATAGGTAATGGTAAAATTTGCATATAGGAGATCTTGATGTCCAAAACGTTATACATTTAAAAATGAAGGGAGTAGGAAAACGACTAACCCTATTGTGGGTATTTTTCTTATTTCTACCAAATTAAATGTGATTTGACCAACGAACCTTCCGATGTTTGTTCTTGACGTCAATTATGCGATCCTCCATAGCCTACTGCCCTCATTGAAGCCTACTACATTGCTCCTATATCAGGAAAAAATTGCGGGCCCTGGACAAACATAGTCAAATAATGCTTTCTCTTGCCCGAAATGCAAGTTCATTAGGTAATTTGGTACTTTCTCTGCTTTCAAATGTAGTTTGTTTTTTGACTTTTATTTCTATTTCTGCACTATAAAAGAGCAAATTAAAAAAAAAAATTTTACCTACGATGGTCTCACCGTATCTCTCACATTGGCCACTCTACGTAGCTTGGAAATAGTTAGAAAGGGTTAGAAAAGGTCTAAACTGACAGAAGAAAAATATTTTCACCCTTTAGTCTTCTTATTTTCTCACTTCATTTTATACCCATACCCATGGAATACTTTCTTTGTCTTAGAATTAATGAGAAACGAATTACGTCAATCAAACTGTCTCCTTTCTATAATTCCTTATTTCTTTTTTCTCTCCCTCCCTCCTTAATTGATTGGCTGGTCATCTCGTGCATGCGTGTTGCACGTACGTCTACGTTAGTTTATTTAAATGTAAATATCGTGGAAGGCTAGAATTTGTCGGTATACCATCGGCACTTTCCAATCATGGTAACAAACCTCTTACTTTTTTGTACTTAATTTCTCCTCCCTAATAAGTGCTACCATTGCCACAAATGAATGGGTTATTTTTCAAATGACATAAATGAAGGGCACTAAAACTATTTGATCTACTTTTTTTGTCCTTCCTAGCAAATTTAAAATGACCTATATTCAGAATATAATGTGAAGATACATAAGGGTCCCTCTCTAGTGTGAATGGCAATACCTCTAAAAAAATAGTGTAAATGGCAATATAAAGTAGCAAGCACATACATGAGTACTATATCATCACCTACTTAAAAACCTTAACCAACTCAACAAAAAAGAAAGAGCATGATTATACGTCATCATCCATGACCAAGCATAAAGCTCTCTAGCTTGGTAGTAGCTCCCTCCAACTCCCTACCACAATCCAATATATATACAACCACACATGAAACTCCGAGCTAGACAACACAGTACTACACACATTCTCATCTTTCCATCCCAATCGAACACCAAAAAACCTGTCAAAATAATGGCACCTCTGTCAGGGCCAATAAGCAAGAGAGCTCTCCGACACTTCCTCCTCCTCTGCCTCCTCCTTCCATGCCTCTCCCAACCACTCCCAGCTCCTTCTCCATCACCGACAGCAGCGCCGCCGCCGCCCACGCTGCCTCTGTCGCCGTTCAACGACCGCCTTGACGCGGCATACATCGCGCTGCAGGCGTGGAAGCACGCCATCACCGAGGACCCCAAGAACCTGACGGCCAACTGGTGCGGCCCCTTCGTGTGCAACTACACGGGCGTTTTCTGCACGGCGGCGACCGACGACCCGCACATCCTCACCGTCGCCGGCGTGGACCTCAACCACGGCCGCATCGCCGGGTTCCTCCCCGACCACCTCGGCCTCCTCGCCGACGTGGCGCTCATCCACCTCAACTCCAACCGGTTCCACGGCACGCTGCCGGCGTCGATGCAGCACATGCGCCTCCTCTTCGAGCTCGACGTCAGCAACAACCTCCTCGCCGGCGAGTTCCCGTCGTTCCTCACCTCGCTGCCGTCGCTCAAGTACCTGGACCTGCGCTTCAACAAGTTCGACGGGCAGCTGCCGGACGCCGTGTTCGGCCGGCAGCTGAGCCTCGACGCGCTGTTCGCCAACAACAACCGGTTCAACGTGACGCTGTCGTCGCAGACCCTGACCAACTCCACGGCGTCCGTGATCGTGCTCGCCAACACCGAGCTCACCGGCTGCCTGCCGCCCAGCATCGGCGACATGGCCGACACGCTGGTGGAGCTCATCCTCCTCAACACCAGCATCAGCTCCTGCATCCCGCCGGAGATCGGCAAGCTGAAGAAGCTCAGGGTGCTGGACCTCAGCCGCAACGAGCTCGCCGGGGAGCTGCCGGAGAGCGTCGGCGACATGGAGAGCCTGGAGGTGCTCAACGTGGGGTACAACCAGCTGTCCGGGGTGGTGCCGGAGAGCATCTGCCTGCTGCCCCACCTCAAGAACCTCACCGTCGCCGGCAACTACTTCTGCGGCGAGCCGGTGTCCTGCCTCCACGTTCCCCGGCGCGACGACAGGATGAACTGCATCCCCGAGTGGCCGCACCAGCGCACGCACGAGGAGTGCATCGCCTTCGAGCACCGCCCGCCGGTGCACTGCGCCGCCGACGGCTGCATTCTTCATCATCCGCTGTGATTGTGAAGCTCTCTAGCTCTCGCATCGCAATCGCAGATGCATGGGTGGGCCGTGTAGCTGCTGGTAGAGAGACTGCGAAGCTCAAGCTGCGTGCGTGCGTCGTGCATGTGCAGTGGGTGTGGGTTCTAGAAAATAGTGGTCTTGCTACGTACAATTAAAAAGGGTACGTTGCAAAAGGCAAAGTTAATTCAAATTTTAAATTCACGTGACTTTGATTTCTGTCGTTGGTGCCAGACGTGTATTTAATTTAGTAGCAACAAGGATGATTGCAAGTGTGTATTAGTTTTTTTGGTACTGTGTTCTTTACTCTGTACTAGCTCTTTTTGATAGCACCTGCACATAAAGGCATGTGGCTAATGTAACACAGGACAAATGTGACGTACAACTATACATGTGTATGCCTACAAATAAGATTTGAATAAAGGGGGGTCCCAAATTCTTCATTCTCTGCACCTGTTTAGTTTTATTATAATCCTTATATTACTAAACACTCCTAAAACACAACACACACCAAGTACTATAGGAAACACAAAAAAAAAAAATCAGAAGAGTTATCGAAACTAGACCAGATACTGATGAAAATATCTACGGCGGCTGTTTTCGTCAGCTTCCAACCATGAAAAATGTTTAGCCATGCTACCTCTAGTGTTTTTTTGCGCGGGCTGTGGGTTTTTCCCTTGCAAGAGCCGAGCGGCCAAACGAGACGAGGAAGGGAAGCCGCACGACCACTGCTTCTTTATAGGAGTATAAGAGACTACATGTATTTTAAATGATCTATATGTCACTAAAATCTAGTGATCATATCCTCTCAATCTTCGTGAAAAAGTACCAAAACTTACGAAAATTTATAGCCAATATATACATTTTTTGAACCTAAAGAACTTGTACCGTATAGACAGTTCTATAAAAAAATAAGTTTTACCTAATATTATTGGCTCCCATATTTATATTAATGTCATATTATTTATTAAAGAAAAATATATATCTTAACATTAACTCAAACTCTAGTAATGCCAACTGATTCTAACTAAATGCTTGTGGAATGCACAACCTACCACATGATCTATCTCCATCAAATCTTTGGCCGTCATTTTCGATGTTATGGCTCAGCTAGAAAAGTTAAAAAGAAGTGGAAATAGATATGCAAATAATGTCCTCGGCTTTAATTTAAAAAGAATGGGTGGCACTTTATATATTTAATATTCACACTCTGAATACCCTCCATGGCCCATACTTGATGTATAACATACGTTTGTAATATTTCTCATACCACAAGACATAATACCTCCAGAGTCAAAAGCTTGACGCTGGAGCGCTTTGCACTTTGGTTGCTTAAAAGCTGACGTTTGAGCACGGAGAACAAGTTTCATGGTGCAAAGTTGGAGTTTCAAACGTACATTCATTTCAAAATATAGTCTATACGAACAAAGCAATAATAAGTGGGGCAAAGGAACATAATATCGGGAACGGCTAAATTACACACAGTCATAATTTAGACTTACAGCACGCACATCCATTTTTGAGAAAAAAATATAGATCCATCTATTCACTTTTTCTATTTTTGGCAAACTGACTTGCTGATGTTCACACTGTATGTCTCTGCCACCCTCCCGCAAAAAAAGAAGAAAAAAAATGCACAAATAGAACTGATGAAGAGGCAAAATTAGCATTATTCAATAGGCAAAAATATAGTGTCCGCAAGGCAAAAATATTAGTACCATTAGAAAATTCAAAAAAGGCATTTTTGACTAATGTAAGAACAACATTTTGCTTAATGGGAAGGAGTAATTTTCCTAATGAAAATCATCATTTTGCCTAGTGAGGGGGAGGGGTGGCGGCGGAGGAGACGAACACGGAGCATGGAGGTCAAGGGGGCACGCCGCCGGCGTCGTCGACGGAGGAGGTGTGGCGGCCACACTGGGAGGTGGAGAAGGAGGTACCGGCGTCGGAGCAGGGCGTGGGGGAGGCGCGGCGGTCCGACAGCCGAGCGCCGCGCCCGCGCGGGGTCGGCGCGAGGGAGGAATGGCGACCGACGCGTGGGAAGACGAGTGCCGCGGGGGACGGCGGCGGCCGGCGCGAGGTGAGGTGGTCGCCGCGGGGATCCGATGGGGGCGGGCAGCCGAGTGCGCGCCGCAGGGCTGTCAGGCGGGCGGCGCGAGCAAGGTGGGGGAGTCGGGCAGCCGACAGGCGGCACGACGAGCTCGGTGGAAGCGCAGGGAATAAGGTAGGGAGAGAGGGAGAAAAGAGTGCGTGGCTTGGTTGTGGAAACCAAAGGATAAAGTGTGCGAGGGTGGGTGACAGGGGTGAGACAGGTGTGCGTGGATGAAGACGAAAATACGGCCGTTCGTTTTTAAGTTTTTACCTTATTATCAACCGAATATTCTTGTAGATTTTTCACAATTATTGTTCAATTATATCCTATGACCCGCATTTTATGTAAAGAATATATATTGGACATATATATATGTATGTAGTGTACACCTTTGCTTCATCACCTACCACTCGATCCAATGTCAAAAGTATGTCTTGCCTTATTTTTTTTCCTTTTGTTATTGAGTAACACAGAACGATGGTGGCAAATAATATCATAGTCAATTTTTCAAAGCCAGGACAATCTTTTATGCCATATTCCAATTATTAAAATTGACCAAAAGTAATGGAGACAGAAAAGGCGAGCTAATGATGATGTGTGAATTGTGATGCACCCCACTTGCAGTCTCATTTGTGTTACTATGAAGCTTCGGTCATATTATTTTTGTATATAGTCATACGTGGGGTCACATAACTTGTTGATAATGACGCGTTACCTCTTAAATAATCTAGGCAAGTGCTTTTCTTGGCGGTAAATGATACAAGCGTCAACTAATTAGCCGTTCGAGAGAAAACAAAGGACTGGAAAACGACTACTTGTAAAAAGCAATGGAGTTAGAGAGAAGGCAACCATAGTGTGTCAATTTATCTGTGAGAGTTTGTCATGTTCTTTCCTGATGAAGCATGCATGCATGTGCCCTGTCAGGATGTCTTCTTCTTGCCCTTTTATGCTTGTTGTTTTAATTAGCAATAGTCGTCGTCACTGCAACACGATCTAGATTATTCAGACCATATCAAACACAATGGTAATCATGCAGCAAAGGACAGGAAAAATACTGATATTGCATTGTACAAAACGTTTAGTAATATCTTACACTACTAATAATTAGAGACTTCCGTTTTGGCCTCCACAGTGATCCTCACATGATACACTAAAAATATAAATCATATAAATTCTCATAATAATTAGAAACAGGGTGCCATGGGCTTGGTAGACTGAAATATTAAGCATTTATATGTTTTTAAATAACAAAGGATGACCTATCTCTATACTATAAAAGTGTGAGTTTTTCAATACCATTTTTCATTCAACAAAAACATTTGTACCCCTCACATTGGTCCCACTGGACAAGATGGAAAGCATTGGAAAAGGTTGGAGAAAGACTAAAATTGATAGAAGGAAAATGTTTTCACCCTTTGATCTTTTATTTTATCATCTCGTATTGTACACGTACCTAATAGGTAGTTTCCTTGCTTTGAAATTACTAAAAAAATAAGGACATCAATTAAACGGGTCTCCTTTCTTTCTTTCTTTTTCCTCCTTCTTTGATTGCCGATTTATTCATTCCTTTTAATTGACGTTTTGGATTTACCACGTGCATGTAGCACGTACTTCTATGCTAGTGTTTTAAAATTACTGACTTCCATCATCTTACTATTCCTAAGTAGAGGCTCCTTTAGGACCTCTACGTTAATCCTCACCAGACGGACTAAGAAAAAAAATAAATTCTAAGGAGCCTTCACGTTAATCTTCACCGGGCCGGACGCGCTAAGAAAAAGGATAAATCCTAGAAAATCTTAGAAAAAATTCAAAGAGTAGAAACATCCGTCCGTCCATCATGCAGATCTAATAATAGTATCCATTAGATCTACTATATTTTCTAAAAAATTATCCACCATGCCATTATAAAAGATGAGATAAAATAACCTCCTCAATTTGTATAAAAAATCCCCGCAATGTCATTATGTAATACGGATTAAACTAAGCCCCTAAATTTGCATAAAATTTAGCCACCATGCCATTATAAAATATGAATTAAATGACCTCCTAAATTTGCATAAAGATTATACACCATGTCATTATAAAATATGAATGAAAATAAGCTCTAAATCTGCATATTAATTGCCCAATATTCCATCATAAAGATAAATTGAAATAATTTCTAAATTTTCATATAAATTATCCACAATGCCATTACAAAAGATGAATTAAAATAGGCACTTCTAATATTACAAAGGATTAAATTTATATCTTCTACGCACGGGTTGATGGACTAGTTATTAATAAATTTATCTATCATCTTTTAACATGGTGGCTCCTAGAACTTTAACCGGTGCTAGCAATAATAATGGACTAATGGAGGGAGCACTACTACTAAGAGAAATTAGAACTGGTTCCTGTTTGCTCGCTTCTCCATGCTCCATGCACATGCCTTCCCGTTTGCAAGCTCGAGGACAATGCAAGTTGCTAGCGCATGAGTGAACTTAGCATGATGAGTGTATGTATGTGTGCGCGTTTGTGTTGTACTGTATTTCAAAAAAAAAGTTGCTAGCATGAGCTCGAGCATCCTCTCGCAACCGTGATGCCCTAATTATAGGGGCTGAACTAGGTGTTTAAAACTAATTTCTCCAATTTCCACTTAACAAAACTTAGGCTCCGTTCCAATTGGCGGATTCGCGGAGCGGATAATCTCCACGGACCAGCTACATCCGTTCTTTCTCCTACCCGTACCTCTCCCTCCCGCACGTACCCCCTCCTGCCCATACGAAGGGGTATGGGCAGGAGGGAGGGGTGCGGGCAGAAGAGATAACGGATGTAGCTGGTCCGAGGAGGGTACGGTCAGGAGAGAGAAGGGATGCAGCTGGTCCGCGGAGATTATCCGCTCCGCGAATCCGCCGATTGGAACGGAGCCTTAAGTGGAGATACGCTCACAATACCCTTTTTTGGCTAAGCCTTTGGGTGAAATTAAGCAGCATAAATATAATACAAATTTTAGAATGATTGGTATTAATGTGAGCCATCCATTTAACAAGATCTAATGACTTAAAAATAGAAAGTACTAATAAAAAATAATAATTAATGGAAAAGTACCAATTTACGGTGGGACCAGTACCAATTTATGGTGGGACCACTACCAATTTTCGGTGGGACCAGTACGTACAATTTATATTTTATCTTTGATGTTTTTTATTTAATAATCTAAATTCCATATCATAATTATCCAAAAATACTAATAGTATTTTTCGATTTTATGGAGTACTTTCCAATCATCCTAATATAATGGAGTGGTGAAAGTGATGAACTGAGAGAGAAGCAAGTAATAAAACAGGGCTGTCTTGATTCAATTCTTACTACTCCTAATTACTAGCAGTGAGGAAAACGCACCCGCTAGCTCGCTCTCGTTGGTTTGAAGAACTCTTTTGTGTTGTTGTGTGAGAATATTTGCCATTATGGATATATAGGTGGATCGTAAATAGCTCACACACACACATATGACTGGATTATTGCTAGTATTAAATTTGTTCATGGACCCACACGCGCACGCGCACAAAGAAAAAGGAGATGCATTTGATGATAGCAATGTTTCTCCTTGGTATCAAAAAAATGCTGACACTGAGATAGGAACGTATGAGAGAGATGATAATATCCCTGAGGCAACAAACCAAAGCAAATATAAGGCTGCAGGTACGGTGGTCTCTGTGCAGTGCCCGGCCCCTTTTTTCTGGTGAGCCGTCACGACTCAAACAAGTAGGCACGATCGACCTGTTTCGTACCAGCACAGTAGCACGTTGGGTTGGGTTGGGCCCGTCCTTTTGACCATGCATGCATCCTCCATTGGTGTTTGATCCATGTAATCGGTCGATTTTATGATAGCTGTGGCCGCTTGTGTCATTGTGTGACATCACACATCACGCACTCATGGCTGGCCGGTCATGGGCCTCCAACTGACGTATTAGCAGCCGCACATAAGCGGGCCCTCGTGATGGGCGTGGTGTCCTAGCCCGGTGAGAATAAATAAAGGAAAAAAGGTCCAATTGCCTCCCTCAAACCATCACGGAAATTCGCGTTTTTCCCTGGACTGAAAAAACATCAGGCAGTCCCCGAAAATCTTCGGGTCCACCCGGGTTCCACCCACCCTCCATCTCTTCTATTTTAGACTATGTTGTTGGGCCTAATTTTGCCCATATATTATTTTTTTCACTGTATTTTTTTATATCCCATTTCTTATGTTAACTTATATTTTTTCTTTTTTATTTTTATATCCCATTTCTTAAAATACTTATTTTATTTTCAATTTGCTAATTTCTATATTTTTAAATACTAAGAATATTATCAATCCGGAGATAGAATATTGTTTTTATGAATTCAGAATATTCAGTTCATGAAGATAAAATATTTATTATTCTTTTTATAAAGTAGAAATATTTCTCTTATGAAGGTAGAATATTATTTAATTATATTTTTACTAGAATATTCATCTTGTTTTGTTAAGGTAGAATATTTCATTCACAAAGTTTGAACATTTTTTATTTTTCTTAGGTAAATTTATAAATATTTTTCTATGGAAGTAAAATATTTTTATTGTAAAGTTAGAATATTTTAATATAGATATTAGAATACTTTTCTGGTTCACACAAAACATTAGTATCACATATTTAAAATATATTTTATAAATATAAAAATATTATTTTTATGAAAATAAATTGGCACGATTTTAAATTATATATGGACCAAACCAGAAATTAGATCTAATAATGAACAAACTTAAAATAGGGAGGGGTGGGTGGACGGAGGTTTCGGTCCACCCAGGTGGAGGGGAAGAGGCCCCGTCAGTCCCGGTCTTCCAATTTGCAAAACCGTTTACAGAACTTTCCCTAGTCGAGTCCACCCTGGTTCTAACAGATGCGATGGCCCCCTCGGCTCAACACCAAACAATGGACGTGGCCGTCCGCAGGTTAAAATGTAAATTGACCAACGTGTGCTAACTTATGCTAAATTTGAAAAGATCCAGCTCAAATTGGCATATTTTGTTAAAATGAAGTGAGTCCGACTCAATTTGACTAGCCTAGGTCCAAATAAATCGTCTTAGGTTTAAATTTACTGAATTGGCTTTAATTCTCTAAATTTGAGATAGGTATTGCATGAAAAAATAACTAAGTTTGGCTTAAGGTTCCTAATTTCTAGTCGATTTGCTAACTTAGCCCTTCTTTGACCAGGTTTTACTCGAATTTCTATCTTTGACTCTATTTGGGTAAAATCTACAAGAACTAGGACGACATATATAAGAATTGTCTCAATTAGACTCAGACAACTAATGTAGCCTCGCATCTCATGTACGGAAGTACACATAATCGGCTATGTTAGGCATAGATTGCTCACTTTTGAAAACTTGCTAAGTTACGCTATGCTTTACAAAGGATTGGCTTGGTTTGCTAACTTAGGAAAAATATGTGCTCGCACATATGCTAAAGTTATAACAATCTGTATTAAGAATAAATTTAATAGTGGCAGAAGTTGGTAATTTATGAACATATATAGATATTTATTTGTGATAATATATGTTTTGTAATTCAGATGCATGTTTGGTTGTTGTACCTTATATTTAATAATGAAAAATGTAGATAGTTTATATATAAATTTGAGGGTTCTTTTATATGATTACAGTAGCAAATGTGGTAATTTGGATATAAATTTAAGATGTTGTTTTTAAGTTATTAACAAAATGTGTGTTGTTTTAGATTATTTTACAATGACAAATATGGGTAATTTAAATATAAAATTTATGTTGTTTTCATAATAACATATGTGAGTAATTGTTCAGAAACATAATAGATATACTAAATCTTGTTAAGATTTGAGCCTACTAAATGATGAATGGTTGAATGTTTCTAAGTATTATGAGAAATTTCATACAATGCGTTTGAGTTGCACCTCAAACTCAAATAGAAAGAGAAGAGAATCCACAAGATGCTGTCAATGGAGGAAAACAAAGGGTGTGTTTAGATCCCTGAAAACTGGCACTGTTCTGAACTGAAAAGCACTGTAGCACTTTTCGTTTGTTTGTGGTAAATATTATCCTACCATGGTCTAACTAGGGGTGTGTTTAGAACCCTGAAAACTGGCACTGTTCCAAACTGAAAAGCACTGTAGCACGTTTTGTTTGTTTGTGGTAAATATTATCCTATCGTGGTCTAACTAGGCTCAAAAGATTCGTCTCGTAACGTACATCTAAACTGTGCAATTAGTTTTTGTTTTTACCTGCATTTCATACTCCGGGCATGCGTTTTTTGGTACATTTAATGCTTCGATGTGATGGGAATTTTGGAGAGAAGTTGGGGTTCTAAACACAGTCTAGGCTCAAAAGATTCGTCTCGCAAAGTACATCTAAACTGTGCAATTATTTTTTTATTTCATCTACATTTAGTACTCCATGCATGTGCCGGCATTTTGATGTGATGGAGAATCTTCTTTTTGAATAGTAGAATTTGAGAGAAATTTTTTGGATCTAAACAGGACCAAAGAAAGAGAGAAAATAGTGCTCAGAACAAACAACATTGCGGCTACAGGCCACAGCAACTCAGCCGGAAGTAGCTCCAAAGACTGTTGCGATAAATGGTACTATACCGAATTAAAAAGAAGGGATCAATAATGCAGATCAGGCAGGGGTAGCCGGATAGGGACTCGTGCGTCGGAGGCGGCAACGCGTTGGTACAAGTGTCCTAAAAAAACCAAGGGCAGGAGGAACAGGGCAGAGCTGAGCCGAGCAGAGGAAGGCGCGGATGGAGCGGCTGCATCTGCAATTCTGCGTGCAGCAGCAGAGCGGATGAAGACGACGACCGTACCGCCGATATATATATGCCAACAACAAGCAGACGAGCACAAGACAGGTCTACCTACACGTACGTACGTACGTACTACGTATACTGTGCACAGATCGATACACACTCCCGTGTCCCGTATCCTGTGTAGTAGTAAGATTCTGCATTCACTCCGTAGCCCATCAGATGCTGCATCTGCATTTAGTTTGTTATCAAGAAGAAGACGAGCACAAGGAATTGAAGGAAAGATGCGCGTAAAGATTCATCAGCTCGTCGAAAACAGGCGGCACAGAGCTATCTGCAGCAAAACAACATAGTATACACGTAAAGATAACGGGTAGTGCGTACTGCTATTAATTTAACCATACTCATCTGCTGTGCACCTGCCTTCTCGTCCTGTACGTACGCGTCTCTGGGGGATCAAGATACGCACTTAAAGCGTACGTCTACCTCAGATCATGCACAAAACAAATCTTACTACTGTATCATCAGGATTCGGGATGGACACTGGCGCACTGCACGTACTCTACAGTGTTTGCTTTTATACGATTTGTTTAGCTTGGCGACAACGGAACAAAATAAACAACCAGGTAGAGGTAGTACAACACAATTGCTGCTTCCGAGCGTCCTTCCATCTAAAATAATAATAAGTCATTCTCATTTTATCCTAAATCAAATTTTAAAAAGATCAATTGAATTTATATAAAAAAGTAGGGTTCAATATTTGTGAAACCAAATAAATATCTTTAGACTCATCATGACATATATTTTCATAATATATTTACCAAGCACCACTAATATTGATATTTTCCTTTATAAAATATGATAGACTTTACAAAGCTCGACTTAACACAAAACGTCTCGTTTTTTGGACGGAGGGACCAGTATATTACGAGGGAAAGCTATACATGTCAGCTTCTCAAAATTAATTTTTTACATTGTTTGAAATATATTTATGTCATAATTTACAATATATAAAATCAATGTGGCATGGATCCAAATTGCAGTATATACATCATGTCAAAAGTCAATAACCGTCTGGTGCGCACCATGTTGCCTATGGCTATGCTCATCAAAGAGCTCAAATATGTGTGAAAACACTGTACGTGTACTCTAGACAGAGATAAATTTAAAATATAGACGGTGTGACTGGCGCACCGGTGAGCACACCCTAACTGCACGGGCACTTTTGTATCCCTCTGCACGCATGAACACTGCATATACCCAACCTTTATTTTACATAGTTGTCAATTCTTAGGAACGTTCTACCTTTTTTTCATATGATCAAAAGGACCAAAATACACCAGTAATTTGTTACTTTTAAGTAACAAATAGGGCAAGGAAACATGAAGTGCCAACTCTATTTTGAAACAAATAAGTGTTTTTAAGTGATATAGTAACTATTTTGAATCAGAGGACAGAGGCTAGTTTGCAGTTATACATTTAATACTATATTTGGGGCTTTGGTGTGTATACCCTCACTTTGAAGTCTAACCGTGATTTTATCCTCATTTTTTTAACTTTGCGAATTTACCTTTATGTTTTCAAAATAAAAATAGAGTTTATCCCTGTTTAGTTAATTTTTCTTAGCAAAATCATTTTCGGTGCCAAAAAACCATCACGCCCATATGATTTTGTTCATATATTTTTTTAACGGCTTGGGATAATACCCCTATTCGTGCCGCCACTGGCGAGTTGCGCCTAGGGAACAGTGCCGCCGCCGTCGGGTCTCCCCATGCTGCGCCATTCCTAAGCCACGCCGCGCTCAGATTTTCACTGGTGGGACTCCAGTGGTTGTGGATAAAAGGATAAAAGGCATTATAGTCTAATCCCCTTCGAAAAGTTTTTATATTTGATTCAAATGTTTAGTCCAATTGCATCTAATAAGGTTAGAAATAGGGGTAAACAGAGTTTTCATTTTGAAAACATAAGGGTAAAATCACAAAGTTTTAAAAACAAGAGTAAAAACACAATTAGAGGTTCTGTAAATAATAACCACATGCAAATGTGTATGTTGTTGTAGTTTTCAATTGCTTGGAGTCATTGGGTCAACTAAAACCTAAAATGCATCGACATATTTTGTACTAAAACTGCTATACTCCCTTGTTTATATATGATCGTAATAGGTCGTTTTAAGATTCAATAGTTGGTCTTGTCTATGACGAATTTCTGTCTGTCCAGGGCACCGGGCCGGCGGGCCGTGCACCGGCTAGCACGAAAATACACAAGTCCCCCATTTCATTTGCCAGAATCCAAAAGGCACCGATTTGACCTCGGTCCTCGGCATCAGCCCCTCACCGGCTCACCGCCGACCGCCTCCGTCCCCTTCTCCCTGTCCGTCCCCGTGAGGTCCTCTTCTCTCTCCCTCTCTACAGCTTCCATGGCCCTCCCTCCCTATCTCTTCTCTTCCGAATACTTTTTCCCTCTCGCTTTTTTTCTCCTTTTTTGTCCATATAAAATTGCGAGGTTCTAGAGCAACCAGCGGGTTTCAAGTTTGAACTCACTCCCCCCGCAAACTCTCTCTCTCTCTCTCTCTCTCTCTCTCTTTCTCTCCAAATGCGCCGAGATCTGCGTCTGTAGGACTAAAGGGTGAACACCAGCCAAGGATTTATCCTCCTCCCTTTCCGCTTCTTGCATTTGCTCCCTGGGCGAACAGATGCTCTGGGAGGACGATTCTTGAGCTATTCTGTCCACTTCTTGGAGGCGGCAGCTTCCATTCGGGAGGTTCCTTTGGTGAGTTTTGCTCGCCATTATTTCCATTTCTGAGTTTCGATTCTTTCTCTTGCTTGCAAGATTTCCTGCGGTGATTTCAGTGAGCTCTTGGAATTGGTACTGCAGGCTCGCATTGGGTTTACATAGGTGTTCCTGCTGTTCAACATTTCTCTCTGGGACCTTTTGTGCTTGCCATTTCAAAACCTTTCAGTTCTTTGTTTGTGAAAAAAAAAAACTTCCGGCTTCCAGTTGCATGCTTTTGGATTTCGGACCACGGGGGGCGGGGGAGCCTTTATCTTTTCAGGATCTAGTCCCCGGCACTTTCATGCGTACTTCAGTAGTTCAGTTTGGCGTTTGCTGTTCAAAGCTTTGCATTATCTTCCAATAATAAAATGGAAACTTCAGCGTTGTCGGCTAGTTTTGTCACTAAGTACATTTCGCATCACGTGGCGGCACTTCCTTCATTTTTCTCCTGCCGCCAATTTTTGGTGCCACCGTATCTGCACAAAAAATTTGTCGCCATTAGGGCAATAAAGCTCTGCTCTGTAAATTTTTTTTTCGGGAAAAAAAAAAACGTTCTAGTGCCGATGAGCTCTGGATGTAAATAGCATGGGTACTAACTTGCTTAAAGTGAAATTTACTGATCGTACGAGCAAAAGGTTAATCTTGGTTCTCAGCGGTCAGCGCTCTCAAATTGAGTGTTTCTTTGGCTATCCTTTCTTTTGTTTAGTCCAAATCACAACGATGCTAAGGAAAATCGTCTGAGCTTTTGTATTTTCTTTTCAGGACAAAAAATAGTCAGCCATGGATCAGTACGAGGTGCTGGAGCAGATCGGTAAAGGAGCATTTGGCTCTGCTCTGCTGGTCAGGCACAAACTGGAGAAGAAGAAGTGAGGCCACCGCATTGCTCGCACACCTTTTTTTGTATCACCGTCTTTAGTCCACTTTGATGATTGAGAATCTGAACTTGTGCAGGTATGTGTTGAAAAAAATCAGACTTGCCCGTCAGACAGACCGCACTCGCCGGTCTGCCCACCTGGAGGTAGGCAGCTGCTGCCTGCTGCTTTCCATGGATCACTATGCCCTTGGTTATGATTCACATACAGTGTCTTTTCTTTACCAAGACTGGCTTGTGAAGGTCAACTCTTCGTCCAGAATGATTAGTGTTTGCCAGGGTCGATTTCCCACAAAACTAGTGTGTCATGAATCATGATGCTGCATTTGTGCTATTGCTGGTTGAAAAAAAATGATGATGATACTGCTTATCCTTTCCCTCAACTGAGATGTGAACTGAAAATATTCTGATAGCAATGCTGTTAGTACACTTATGCAAACTGTAATATCAATGCAGATGCAGCTCATTGCTACAGTGAGGAATCCATTCATTGTGGAGTACAAGGATTCGTGGGTGGATAAGGTTAGTTAAAGAATAAGAGTAAATAGGAATAGGAGTTATTGTCTAAGTGTATGATACCTACCGATCCTGAAACTAAAGAGAGATGCAAAAAAAAAAAAAGAAAAAAAAAAAAGACCCTGAAATAAAAGCTCTCATGAGACTTCCCTCAATTCATTACCTAGTAGTATTTTGGACCAAGTGGGTGTTATGGAAAAACGTTTTGCAATCATTTTTCACTTTATGTTTCCATTTCAGGGTTGCTACGTTTGCATTGTTATAGGCTATTGCGAGGGAGGAGACATGTATGTATCTCTCGAAATATGCTGTTAATGCTTCCATCATTGAACTTTCTTGAACATTTTGATCACTTACATGCTCATTCTCTTATCAGGGCTGAAGCTATTAAAAGAGCTAACGATACCCACTTTCCTGAGGAGGTATAGACCATGACTTTTCGTCCTTATGTTTTTGGGTGGTACCTATAACAAAGGCATGCACATGAACTGTTTTCTCACTCTGCAGAAGCTTTGCCAGTGGCTAGTGCAGCTTCTTATGGCCCTTGACTATTTGCATGCACATCACATTCTTCACCGTGATGTGAAGGTAATAGCGCTTCTAAATACATCATGTGTGTTTTTGTATGATGCGGAAATATGTTTTCTGAAGCTGAACTGTATTTGTTTCAGTGCTCCAATATATTCCTTACTAGGGATCAAAATATAAGACTTGGTATGTCTCCAGTCATTTGTACAAGACATGCTTTGTAGCAAGTTACATAATTTTGGGTGCTATTTAATTTGTATTACAAACAAATACAGGTGATTTTGGGCTTGCAAAAATATTGACCCCTGATGATCTAGCATCCTCGGTTAGCACTTGCGACACTTTGCTTCGCTTGCTTCGTTTCCATCATTTTCTTAGTCACAACATGTGTCTCTGTGCTGCTGATGCAGATTGTAGGAACACCAAGTTACATGTGCCCAGAACTTCTTGCTGACATACCTTATGGTACCAAATCTGATATTTGGTCTCTAGGTAAGACAACAGTGAAAATGTATGAAATTTCATGCATGCAGTTCTACTGTTATTGATTGGACTCACGGGCTGTAATCTTCGGTTCACTGTTTCAGGATGCTGCATGTATGAAATGACTTCGCTTAAACCTGCTTTTAAAGCTTTTGTAAGTTCTGAAAGTGTCTTTATTGGCTTCTTGTTATGAGTGCAAACTGTTTGATTAAATGGTTAAGTAACTTCATATATGTTCTGTTTGCTGCATTTGACTCATGTTGGTGGCTTCAGCTTTGTGCATTGAACTATTTTTCTGCTATGTATATTACTGCTCAGGAGTTAGAATATATTCTGGTGTTACCAAATGTTGTAGTAGACTCAATTTTGAACATACAGACGGATTCTGCTCATCCGACATAAAGGCTAGGTACCTTGCTGCTTAACTAGTGCTGTGTTGATCGTTTTTTTTTGGCAGGATATGCAAGCCCTTATTAACAAGATTACCAAGTCAATAGTATCACCTTTGCCAACAAGATATTCTGGTGCATTGTGAGTTTCTTGATTATTTTTTCGTTGTTACTTCATCTTTTTTACTCTAGTTTGACTGTGGCATGTTTTTTTCTAACAATTTGTCACCTCATGCAGTCGAGGACTTGTTAGGAGCATGCTGCGGAGAAGTCCAGAACATAGGCCAAGTGTAATAACTTCATATTCCTCTTACCGACACTTGTCAAATAGAACATTTTCTACACCTACATGAATCTTTACATGGCTGCCTTAAGCAGGCAGGTGAACTACTGAAGCATCCACATCTGCAACCTTATGTGCTGCAAGTGCATTTGAAATCGGACCCTTCTCGTAACATGATTCCCATCCATCAATCTCCAAGTGTAAAGAGGATGACATTCTCCGCAGAGCCTGTTTCAAGAAGCAAGGGCAGGAGGAACTCTTTGGGTAATGAAAGGATAGTAACCTTCAGCAAGACTTCTCCTGAGAGGAATTCTGTGAGCTCTATTCCGAGCATAAAGGACTACACATCACAGAGTGTCAAAGAGCTAGTATCTGTTAATGACAGTCAGGTTGAGGAGGCAACTAGTAAAACCATAGCATCAAGGACCACAAGCATGATGAAGACACCGAAGACTACTCCATGGAAGATGATGACAACTCTAAAGAATCGGCTGGAAGCTCCACAAGCATCGTACGATAGGACAAGTCATATCAAGGTATGTCATGTCCAGTAGTGAAAATGAATTGAAGCCTGTTTGGAACGTCCGTAACAGTAACAGGCATGTGAATTTCATCGGTGCATACTGCATTGTTTGATGTCTATTTACTGGCCGTACATACTTCAATTGAACATCGAAGTATCTTTGATTTGCATTAGCTTTATACTAGTCAATCAACCCGTGCGAAACTTTCGCACGGCTTAGAGTCTTAAATGTATTATGTGTTACAGTACAATATATATAGTTCTATTTTTATACTTTGTTTTTTATAATAGCAAATCTTGCTACTTTATATGTATGCTTAATTGATTTAGATAATCTTTGATCGATTGCAAAAGTAGGTGATTTTAATATAATTTTGAGGGGTTACTTTCATTATACTATCGATTATAATAACTAAGTTGAATAATTTAAATATAAATTAGGATATTTGGTATTATCCATCAAAAATAGCAAATGTGAGCAATTAGGTATAAATTTAGGGTGTTCTTTCATATTTTTTTTATATTAGCAGAGTGAGTAATTAATATGTAGTTTTAGGTTGTTATTTAATATTATTTTGATAATGACAAAGGTGGGTGATTACTTAGAAAACAGATCTAATGGTTAAGATTCCAAACTGTCAACTGATGATCGGGTGTTTTTTATTATTGCGAGAAATTCTATGATTTTATTTTTTTCTAGCGCATCTTGTGAGGATTGATGTGAAAATTTCAAAAGGAGTCTAAAAATATCTGTTTCATGGAAAGGTTTCTAATATTTTTAATGGAAAAAAACAAAAACTGAAGGTAAATTTGAAAATGGAAACATCTAAAAAAAAGAAGATACTTTTCGTTGAGAGTTGAACTCAAGACCTTTCGTAATGGCAGAGGTGGGTAATTACTTAGAAAATAGATCTAATGAAAAAAATGAGGATATTTGCTTTCATTGAGAGTTGAACTCAAGACCTTTCATAATGACAGAGGTGGGTAATTACTTAGAAAATAGATCTAATGGCTATTAATATTCCAATCTGCCAATCGATGGTCGGATGTTTCTGATTATTGTGAGAATTTCTAGGATTTCTCTTTTTTTCTAGCGTGCTTTGAAATTAGTGCTTTTTTTAAAACCTCCAATTAGTAATAATAAGATTACCATATTCAGCGGTGGGGTGCTGGCTACAAAAAGGCAAATCATTGCATTATTAACTCATAGACCTCTACATTAATGTGTTTTGTTTATCGTAAAAACATGATTAGTCCAATTACAAAAGAGCCAGCACTTCCGTTGGCCAAATCCTGTCTACGACCCTCCTAATGTGGATAGGTTACATGCTGTTAACTTTATTTTAAATACTGCTATTTTGTTGTCTTATAGTTTCTCAATACTGAAACTTATGTTCTTTCCCCCCATTTCCAACAGTTCTCAAGAACACCGGTTGACAGGACCACTCGACTTGCCCGCAGAGCATCGCTCCCATTTCCAGTATTCGAGACCCCCAAGCGCAGCAGCATCAGCATCCTGGAGCAGCTGGAGTCCCCTGACATCTCCGTGAACTCACCCCGGATCGACAGAATCGCCGAGTTCCCACTAGCTTCATCCGAGGATCCATTGTTCACAATCAGCAAGCCCTCCTCTGGTCACGGCTCATGCTCTGTAGCTACACCTCCATCCATCGAACGGTCCATCACCAAGGACAGGTGCACGGCCCAGACGCTACGCACCGACGGTGGTGACAATGGCAGCGTTAGGAGCAACAGTGGCTCTGGTTCCTTGAGGAGCCACAATGGCACGGCAGCAGCGGTGGCGTCGAGCCGGGGATCGTCAGGGCTGTCATTGAGGCAACAGCTGAGAGGGCGGTTCGACACAACGTCGTACCAGCAGCGTGCGGAGGCTCTGGAGGGGCTGCTGGAGTTCAGCGCACAGCTGCTGCAGCAGGAGCGGTATGAGGAGCTGGGGGTCCTGCTGCGGCCGTTCGGGCCCGACGAGAAGGTGTCCCCCAGGGAGACGGCCATCTGGCTCACCAAGAGCTTCAAGGAGGCAGCCACAGGGTTGTAGCTCGCTGTGGCAGCCTCGATCAATCACCTTCCTTCTTAAGTGCTTAGCTTGTAGACGGATGGCATCACCATTCACCAGTAGTTTAGCTGTAGCTCAGGTAGGGTAAGAGAAGTAGTAGAGAAGAGATATTCTTCTCTCAGGACAGAGTTTAGCGTTGATCGAGTAACTGTTAGATGCTGGGTGTGGACACCGTCTCAGTGTTGCCCCCAGCTTAGTTCTTAGTTACTGCTGTAGCCTGCATTAGTGTTATTTTCCCAAGGTCCCCGAAATTAACAGCAGGAAGTAGCAGTAGAGCTAGAGCTCAAGGCGTCTTGCTTGAGCCAGGAATTAGTCAAATGAAATCTTTAAACGATAATGTAACTAAGGTTGTAACCATCTGGGGACCTGAGTTACGAGTACTTTCAAGTTTCATCCATCTGTGATGAAGAACATTTATATTCATGTGTTCAGACATTCAGTGGAGTTTTTTCGATTACCGCCTTCAATTGCTTTTTGTGCACCTGAAGAGCGTTTGGTGTTTGCAGAAAATATTAGCAGCAATGTGCATACAAAATTCCCAAAACGCAATGCACTAAGTAGGAAACAGGATGTCAGGATTTCTGCAGAAGAACCTACGTTACTTGGAGTCAATAAGTGCTTTGTGGAAAGCATCTCATGATTGTGATATTGGCATCTACAGAAACAGCAGATAGGATTTTCAAACCAACATGTAGTATTTTCCAAGTTTAGCAGGCTACATATGCGTTCTTTGTTGAGGAATTATCACAGGATTTACTGAATAGAAATAGCTTGAATTGTCAAAAATCTACAGAAACAAGATGTGTCTAGAGCTTGCTGGTCTATCTGGTGAGCATATCAATCTAAGGCCATGTTTGGATACACCTAGCTAAAAATTAGTTATAGTGTCCAAACAGGCTAGCTAATTAGTAACTAATTTTAGCCCACACTCTAGCTAAAAATTAGTTGTTAGCTGAGAGAACATAGCTAATAGCAGCTAATTGTGGAAAATGACTTATCTACTAGGAATCCAATTATTGAAGTATTCAAACATGTCTAGCTATTTTTAGCTAGCTAATTGTTAGCTAGAGCTAAAAATTAGTTTAAGTGATCCAAACATGGCCTATTATTTAGTCTTACAAGAGGAAAAGAAACATAATTGGTTGACATGACTAGCTCAAGAGTTAAGGTAAAAAAAACAAGACATGTATCCAGAAAAATACCCATGTCTTAGACATGACGGTATTACATAGGAATCTTTAGTTTTCACATCAGGGCTTCAAGCCAACGAAAATGAATAGCAAGAAGGTTCCTTCTGTTAGAACGAGTGGTTCCAGACATCCAGTCAACGTTAAAAGACTAAAAATCTTCACAATACAGTCAGCAGATGCGAATACACTCTCAAAAGGCTGCTGGTGTAGGCATCAAACAATTAGTTAACAAGATTGTTTCCGAGCTGGAGGCGCTTGTACAATGTCTTACATTTATGTATATCACACACAACTCTACAATTGATACAGATGCTGAGATTCTACTGATATTTACATCGCAAAATGTATTCCGCTGTAGCTGCAGAAGATTGTTTACAAAGCCTGCAACTAGCTGACAATTTTTTCTCTCCTAGTTTTCTCGTTGATTCCTATGATTTCCATGGTGATTGGTACTTCAGATTCATTTCAAGCTTCTGTCTTTCTCCCTCCACCTCGGCGAACTGCACACTGAGCTCTGAATACCTGCCCTGCATCTCTTTTAGCTCACTTTCTACTGCTACCTGCCTTCTCTTCAACTCGATAGTATCTTGTATGAGTTCATTGATGTCCCTGAAGCTTTGGAAGACTGCTGCTTCATCATTATGCTGCTTCAAGAATGAACTAACACAGAGCAAAGAGAATCAAGAGATACAGTGTTTAGTCAAATTTAGCTGATATATTTACTAAAAGCTACTCATTATTGTATTATACTGAAAATTGTAGTTTGAGCTACAATATGCTGGATTTCTGTGTGGTGTGATGTTGGTGAATGCGCACCTGTACTCAGTTTGGTCTTTTATTTCCCATTTCAATAAAATGACATGCAGTAACTTAGCATCTGAATATGGAAGCTGCTATTCTCCCTCGTCATGGCCCATGTCCATGATGGGGTAAACGCCAGCAGGATGATGGCCATGCGGATTCAGCTTGTTGGGAGGAGGGATTAGATCACAGATGAGCCAAATGAAAAACAAGAGGAACTAGATTGATTGCTTCCCCTTTGACGGATACAACTCACCTCTATATATAGACTAGCATAGATGTACGTGCAGCACACACGCCGTGAATCTAATCTACATGGATTAGCATGAAGAGCGGAAAGCGTCGAGCAAAAGGAAGAAGACGATCGGTCTGGCAATCAAGGAAGGAGGAAAGGAAAGAGAAATAAGGAACTAAAAGGAAAGGGGCACACTTGATTGACGTCGTTCTTTTTTTATTAATTTTAAGATAAGGAAAAATAACTGGTGGGTATAGGTAAAACGCGGTGAGAAAATAAAAGACTAAAAAGCGGAAACATTTTTCCTTCTATCATTTTTTGACCCTTTCTCATCCTTTCCAACCTGTGCAGTGGGGGCAATGTGAGGGGTACAAAGGTTTTCGTTAGATGAAAAATGTTATTTAAAAAAAATCGCTCTTTTATACTGTAGATTTATATAGAGGTTTACTTGACTCTTAAGAAATAGATCTAATCTAGTACTAACAAATATAATCTTATCTCTAACAATAAGGGAGGCAGTGCTTTCATAAGCTACAGTTAAGGGCCTGCTACAGTGCCGCCCTAGCCAAAGGCTCAATTAGCTGCCCATAACACTTCACCCCTCTTTTTTCTTAGTTATGAATAGCATTTGTATTCAATATGAGGGCTCTAGACCCAAATATATACACCGGTACAGGAGGCCAGGCCTTACCCTATAGGGACTCGTACAAAAAAGAAGCCATTATCCAACAAGGATTCATACAAAGAGAGGCCATTATCCTATAGGGATTCGTACAAAAGACATTCCTTTAACACCCCCTCTCAAACTCAAGGTGGATGACGAACCTTGAGTTTGGAGAGAAAATCTATGCTAAACCACGACAAATCAAAATACAGAGCCGACAAGACTAGCAGGCACAACGGAAAGAAGACGAGAGACATGATCACCACATATGTCATCGTAGAAGTAGAGCCCCAATGTTCGCCGTAGGAGTCGAAGAAAGCGCCATCACGAGAGGAAGAACGTGGGCACTAGGCAGAGGCACGGGCATGAAGGCAGCAAACAAAGTTGCCAGGCGATGAAGCAGACCAACTGGCCTGCAACTGAAGAGCCATTGAGCGCCGAACAGAAAGGCGCGAGCGTCCATGTTATGGCTAGAATTGCGAGGTAGTATTGATAGATAGATAGCAGATAGATCCGTGACTCGCCCTTCCTCAGGAGGCTCTAAGCTGCACTTTATGATCTATTTTCTGCTTAACCCTAAACTGATACAATGGTCCCTCTTTTATAGAGAGGACTAACTTGACCTTTAAGCAAGATAGACTTGACCCCTAAGAAATATCTAACCAAATCTACCTTATCTCTTAACTAATCTTTATACACTCTAATCTGTCTAATCTATCGGCTAGGGCCGGCCCACTTGCCATAACACTTCACCACCCCTCGAAGACAGCTCGTCCTCGAGCTGGGATAATGCTCAATGAAGAAGACCGGAGATGTTGATGTTGACAGGTGCCAGATATGAGTACCAACTTGAGTACCCCTAGCCAACTCCACGCTTCGGGGCCTGGTCGTCATCGCAACACGGAAGGGATGGCGCAACACCGCTCCTCAAGGCGCGGCGAGGAGGCGACGCGGTACAGCGGCCACCACGTACAGCGGACTGCGCGGTACTGAAGCGGAGGCCGCAGCCCCGATGCCATCGCGCACGAAGGGCGGCACCGCCGAAAGTGGCTGGCGCGGCACCGTAGCAGAAGCGTACGTGGTGAGGGAACGACCGGCAGGCCGCCGGCAGGACAGCTGGCGGAGAGCTGCAGGCGACGACGGACGGGCGGCCGCGGGTAGCAATGCGCCAGCTGTAGGCGACGACGGATGGGCAACCCTGGGCGGCGATGAGCTGACCGCAGGCACCAAGGGGCCGCTGGACGGCGGAACCTCGATGATGGGCGCAGGTGCAGCAGTCCTCTCCGTTGCCGGTGTAGTCACGACGATGGTGTCGCGCCTCGCAAGGATCTCCTTGATGGACGCCCGGAGCTCAGCACAAGGATCCGACGGGTAGACCGCTGGCATTGGCATGCTGGATGACGGCGCCACAGAGATGGAGTCGAGCCTCACAAAAACAGCCATGAGCTGATCCATGCCAGCCTGGAAGTGGGCAGCGAAGAGAGGCTGGTCGCCCATGGTGAGGAAGGCGATGGGGGCTGGGAGGGCAGGGAAGGGTGTTGAGTGGCGGCGGCGTGGTGGAGGGCAGCGGCGAGCAAAGGGGAAGCAGCGTGCGTGGGGGCAGGGAAGCGGCTAGGGTTTCTGGGCGCGGTACTGTTCACGTGAACAGTACCCACGCGTGAACAGTAGATGGGTTGGGCAAGAAAAAATTTCGGCTGATTTTAGGGTGGGATTTGAGGTCAGAGGATCGGAGACTGATTACCAAAGATGTTATGGCTAGAATTGCGAGGTAGTATTGATAGATAGATAGCAGATACATCCATGACTCGCCCTCACTCAAGAGGCTCTGAGCTGCACTTTATGATCTATTTTCTGCTTAACCCTAAACTGATACAATGGTCTCTCTTTTATAGAAAGCACTGACTTGACCCTTAAGCAAGATAGACTTGACCCCTAAGAAATATCCAACCGAATCTACCTTATCTCTTAACTAATCTTTATCCAATCTAATCTATCGATCAGGGCCGACCCACTTGCCATAACAGTCCAGGAAGACAGGAGCCAAGAATAGTGCCCGATAGTCAAGAGCGGAGCAAATCCCACGAGAAGAATAGGACAGGTCAAACCGGCGACAGCTGACGATGCAAAAGCCGATGGGCAACGAACTACGAGTTGTAGGAAAGAATCCGCCAGACGACGCACAGCCATGGGGACAGGTCAAGCCAGCAACGGTGAAAGGGGAGCCGGCGACGGCCGACAATGCACAAAGCCGACGGGCGACGAACTACGATTTGTAGGAAAGAATCCGCCAGATGGTGCAGCATGGGCGGACGAGTCACAGATGAAGCAGCAGATGAGCGGATGGAGAGCCGCCAGGCGGCGGAAAAAGAGTCATCAAGCGATGAATTTGGTGGTGGGCAGGCAACGTCCCTCTAGACTCAGCGAAGAAGCACCCAAAGGAGAACGAACGCCAAGCTTCAACAATGAAGAAGACGGCGACGAAGTAGATCTCTTTAGGCATGTGTTGCCATATAACCCTGGCGCAGGTGTACATCTGTATAGGTTATTAACCCTTTTTCCTTCTTAACACAATGACACGCAGCTCTCCTGCGTGTTCGGGAAAAAAACTACTGAACTTGCTATTATGTTATAGTTACTTGAGAGTTTGAGACTACCATAGTCCTGACTGGGTTGAAGACTTGAAGCATGGTGCTGGACTGCAATTAATCTCCTGGCTGAAACTTAAGTTGAAAAGGTGACGTGCTTGTCTACTTGAATCCTCCATTTTCTGTGGTTACTATATAATATGGCATAAGCCTTAAACTTGCGCATTCTTATTTAGTTTCTGGCTGCAAGACTGGACTTAGATAATTTGTGACATCATGAATGGAGAGCTTCATGGTTAGCTTATACTGATATTGTGATATTCATACAATCATTCGTATGGCGAACGAGCTTATAGCGCATCGGCTAAGAGCTACAGTGGGCAGCTCGCCGACCCGGGTTCGAACCCGCGTATCGCACGTCTGGCTGTGTGCCCACCTCCTTGTGAATTACGGCGCAATCTCTCCGCGTCCGCGAAAGCGAGATCCTGCGCGTGAGGCTGCCTGTACCCAAGGTTCGGTGGGTCCCTTCTTAAATGTGATGTCAGGGGGGACGTCTCCCCTCCCTGATCGAGTTTTTTATACAATCATTCGTATGTGATATACTGATATCTATGAGTTATCATATTCTGTGCTTATGAGAAAATTTGCAATGCCAAGGTAATTCAGTACTCCTTTGCTTCTTTTTCTTTCTAGCCTAATAGAATGTTACTGCCTGCTGGTTTTAGTGTTTCACTATGCAATATTATTTATTTATTTATTAAAAAACAGTGACGGCGTGTCAGTTTTTTTTTTGGGAAATTTCCATATCCATGTATGCTATCGATCTGATACCATTACGTGTATCCATATCCATGCTGCATAGTTCTCTTCGATAGTCCAGGGCTCCTCTTTCACTTGTTGGGATTCCACACCCACAACAATTATTTTAATGTTCCGCACTATCATGGTTCAATGTCTACAGTTGTTTATTCATTGTCTAGAAATAAAGTTCTCTAGGTGGCACCTGCCTCATTAGATTATCAGGCATGAAAATGATAAACAGCAGTGCTTGTTGAATGTGCTAGTTACCTCTGGAAAAGGATGTCTGTTTTCTTCTTTGCTTGGAGAGCTTCTGCAAGCTCAAGTTCCAAAGCAAGTACTCTTTCCAAGGCATTGCCAGAACCAGGTAGCTCTTTAAATGAAGGAAAAATACTTTGCAAATGCTCATTTGCCTAAAGTAATAACAAAAGCAAAAATGAGAATGACTATATTGTGGTACATGTTAACCTACTATACAGACACCAGATGCATACCATATCAAGTTGCGATAATGTCCTTTCCAAACCACTGAGTGATGGGTCAGTTAGATTAATGTCCAGGGGAAGAAGAGGAGACAAATTCTCATTTTTTAATTTTTCGAGCTGCATATAGAAGTAATTTCCATTAGCTCCTTTCCATATCATATCACACATTAGTTTGTTACTAAGATGTACAAAATATAGTTCCTCAATTTGGCTAAAAGTATTTGCAAGCATTCACTAATATTCCATATATCAATTTGTCTAAAAGTATTTGCAAGCATTCGCTAATATTCCATATACTGAGGTACAAGTACCAAAGACATCCGTGTGATAGTATGATATTTGGGTTCATGTTACTAATTCAATTATCGCATTACTCGTGTGCAATTCATATATGGCAAGCAAGCAAATTTCTTATTCAAACTTGTTCATAGTGAACATCAAGACAGCAAGTATGCTACAACACTTCATTTTAGGCATACTAGCACATGTATCTTTTTTGTCTCCCAGTAGGAGCCTGGGGAAGAAATGATAGATATGATAATCCCAAAATTTACAGGAGCACATTTCCTTTTCTATGAAATTTGCTTTGCACAAACATAATGTGTTACAACCTGAAAGAAATAATGCACCAAGAAAAAGTTCCATCATTACCTCCTTCTGGAAAAGGTTCAATTCAGTTGCTAATTCCTTATGTCCCTTAGAAACATCTTTGATGCTATTGTTGCCATTCAAATTGTTCTCAATTGACAATTCAATATCATTATTGTGATTCTGGGAAAAGATCAAAATAAAGTAACCTGATTAAGCAGTCACCACTATAAATGCTATTCATTGTGGAATAAAAGAGCAAGAAACAAAAAAGAAGTAATGAATTGGAGTAGAAAGTGTACACTGGCCACATCAAATAACTGTAACATATTTGCTTCTCACTAAGAAAGCAGGTACAAGCACAACGTGTTATCTGTAACATTAATCTAAATGCAAGTCCTTTAGGATATCAGCATGGTCTGCAATATGAGATTTCTGACTATCCTTTCTACAAAATATGCTGCTTGCAAATCAAAGTGATTACAAATTATGAAAGTGTTTACATAATGAAACTAGTGAAATAAACCTTATGCTGCCAATCTACATATTCTTTATATATTGATGGCAAAAGTTAAAAAACTTATGACCGAAAGGACTGGCAAAAAAATCTTACATTTCCAATCAGTACAATTAACCAAAAAAAATTGACATGAGCCAATTAACTAAAATGTTGACCAATCATGTTACAGTGTTCACATGTCAGAATGTCGACCAATTATATCACATACTAAATAAATATCTATTTTACTAGCAGGGCCGTGTTGGGTGCGGGCCGGCTTTGGCCGGCGGCGTCGGGCTGGGGCGCCGCCAGCTGATTTGGGGGCGGGGGTACGTACCTCGAGGCGAGCGGCGGGACGGCGACGGAGCGAAGCGGCGGGAGGCACGAGGGCGCCGGCCGCGGGCTGGGACATCGGCGGCAGGGCGGGGAGGCGCCGGTCGCGGGTTGGGTTGCCAGCAGCGGGGGTGGCGTCGAGCGTGGGGCCGGGTCGGCGCCAAGGAGGTACCTCTACCTCCTCTTGCTCGTCCTCGCGCGGATCCACATGTCGCCGAGCGTGGAGGAGAAGCCCCTCTCCCCCCCCCCCCCCCCCCCCCCAGGTTTGCCGGTGGAGCGGGTGGGGAGGAGGCACGCTGGCTGCGGCGGGAAGGAAGCAACAGTGGGGGGGCAAGCAACATGGCGGGAATGGGCTCCGGGGACAGCAGGGCAGGGCGGCGGAGGCCGGGGCGGGCGCACTGGGGGTGGCGCGACGGCGGCGGTAGAGGCAGGGTGCGGGGAGGCCGGACGGTCTGCTGCGCGCCGCGGGCTGTCCGTCATGCGCTGTGGATCCAGAGTGATCTGAGTCATGAGAAGGTGGGGGGACTATTCATCTACAGGGCAGTGACAGATGCTCTACACGCTTATAGAGTTTTATAGATGCGCCATGCAAGGGCATCATTCTTAAACTTTATATGCTCGGCCATACTTCCCTACACCTCAAGGTCATAAGGAATTTTGTAAGGCATGCTATATTTAAGTGTCGTAATGTGCTACATGGTTCATACAGAAAATCTGGCAAATACATTTTATGCTGACTTTTTCAAGATTCTGCTATAAGCTTGACAGTAACTACATTAGTACAATGACCAAAGGACAAAAATGTTTGTAGAATGATTACCTCTGAGTTCTTGCTTGCTTCATGCTCTCCAAACTTCCCAGCATCCTCTTTTCCTTGAGACAAATTTGATGATAAACTTCTACTCTGAATTTCACATTCCTTTAACCCTGAATCCATTTCTGTTGTATTTGGTGAAGCCTTTGATGCAGACTCTGCCTTGCCATCTCCAAGAACATGCTCTATAGATTTGGTTCCAATGGTACATGACTCAGAACTATCAAATGATGTGTTATTGTCTGTTAATGCCATGTTCTCCAATAACTTCTTAACCAGTTCAAGTTCCACACTTATTCTGTTACGTTCTTCGTTGCACTCCTGAAGGGAGGCTTCAATCTTCTGCTTTTCTTCATTGCAGCAATCTAAGTTTAATTTTGTGCATTCTAGTTCTGTCATCATGCTTTCATATGCATTTGACAATTCTCTTTTATCAGCTGATAAATCCTGCATCTCTACTTCCATTTCAGAAATATTCATTGACAGCTCTTCAATTCTCTTAGCAAGAGCAATCTCATTCTTCTTTCCAGTTTCAACATCATCCAAAGCACTTTGCAGCTTCAGCAGCATCTCTTCAGCATATTTTTTATTGACAAAAACTTGACTTCTCAGCTCTTGAACCTTCGATTCATACTGCTCCTTGATAAATGCAATTCTAAGGGAATCTTGCATGGCATGTAATGATCCTTCTTTCTCCTTTCTTCCAGCTTCAGCCTTTTCTTTTAGCTCTCTCAAATGGATAGACAGGTTTTTGAACTCTTCTGCCTTCAGACTTTGTTCAGCAAGTTTTTGAGTCAGATCCTTGTTCTGTTCTACTAAAATTTTCAACTCAAGCCTTTGATTCTGGAGCAATGATGACATCACAGTGTGTTGTTCCTCCAATTTTGACCTAAGAATCATGTTTAAAATTTCAGTCTCATCTTTTGTAGATGTCACATTATCAACCTGCTCTTCAAGATCTGTCAGCGAGATTCTAAGATGTGAAATCTCATCTTGATCTTTCAATACTCTGTCACTGTCACTGACAGCTATATCCCGAGACTTGTTATTACTAACTTGAGCCAATGCTTCCTCGTGTCCTTTCATAAGCTCCTCAAGTCCTTCCTTCTCTTGAATAGCATGGCAAAGTTTGATTTCAAGAGAACGGATAGCTGCTTGGAGTGTGCTATTTTTATCGGCTAATTCTGCTTTGATAGACTCGTGTGCCAGTAATAATTCATCAGAATCTTTGTTTTTGAATTGAAGTTTCTCAAGGTCATTTCTTAAAATATTAAGCTGCACGACAGCCTCTCTTACCTGACTTCTCATATAAGTAGCTTCAATTTCACTGGAAAGCATGGCCTCAAGAACTGTTCCTAATTGGTTTTCCAGACTTGAAAGTTGGGATTGAAGAGAGCTATTCTTGCAGTTAAGGTCCCTTTGGATTTGTTCACTGTGCAAGAGCGCATCTTGCATTGAACTGTTCGCTTTTTCCATGTCCAAAAGTTGGTCCTTCAGACGAACGAACTCTGTTTTGTGCTCATCAAAAGAAAGTAGGACCTGATCCTTCTCACCAAGTTGTGATGTAAGAACTGCAAGGGTAGACTCAAGTTCCTCCTTAAGTCCCTTTTCTCTTTGCAGATTCTCATCAGTGCATATCAGATCATCATGTAAACGTTTGACTTCACTTTCCATATGCACCAACAATTCATGTTTAGACTGTAACGACTGGGTCAAGGTTCGGGTATCCTCCTCATGTTGAGCAAGACTTAATTTGGTCCTCTCGAGTTCCTCTACAGTGACACCAAATTCTTTCAATTTTTCAACAAGAGCCTCACTCTTACAAGTTACATGCTGTAGCTCAACTTCCATTTGAGACAACTTTGATGCTAAGTCAGTATTAGTAATGGAAAATTTTTCTTGAGAATCAGAGCTAATCTTAAGTTTGTAAGCCATGTCCTGCAGTTCTTGCTGAAGCTTCTCCACAAGTTCCTCAGAAGAATTTAGCTTATGTTTTGTGGCATCCAGATCACATACAAACTTCTGCTTCATATCATGCAATTCTGATTCTGCCTGCTCTGACCTTCTCTGGAGAGCATCACACATTTCTGCCACTACTTCCTTCTCCTGACGAAGATGAAGAACCTTGTCACATGTTTGATGATGGAAGAATTCCAAGCTTTTCATTACAGCGGTGTAATTCTTGCTCTCAAGTTCATGAAGCAAAGCTTCCTCATCTAAGCCAGAAATGTTGGCTTCCTTGTTAAAAGATATAATTTTAGAGCATAGGTCATCTAATTGATCTTGAAGGGATGTCGAAACCATCTGTATATCACTGTTTAAGGAGGATTGCTTATCTAACTCAACTTTCATGGCCTCAAAACCTTCTCTTAACAATCTGAGCTCATCCTTAAGCTGATCGGTTAGTAGGCTTTCTTTGATTAAAAGGTTCTCAAATCTCTTCCTTTCTTCAGAGCAGACCATGTACTTGCTTTCACAAGTTCTATGTTCCTCAACAAGTCTTTCAGACTCCGTGAGCTTTTCCATAAACAAACCATTTTCAACTGTAATATCATGGAGTTTTGCTTCTAATATTTGGATCTTCACAGTCAGATCATCACATTTCAAACTATACTGTGCTTCACTTTCTTTGGCACTTTTGGTTTGGTCCAATGCAGAGTTCAACTTGAGCACTAGAGTTTGCCTAGCATCATTAGAGTCATGAAGCTGCATTTCTAACATGTGTAACCTTCCCTGCATGCACTTAATCATATCCAATGCAGCATAGTGAGTTTCACGTAATACATCAGAGAATATCTGCCACTCGATGCTGGCAATAAACATTTCTAAATGCTCAGACTCCATAGTACAAGAGGCCCTTCTTGGCCCTTCCATGTTTGAGTGGCTCCTTCTTGAATAAGTATGTGCTTGAAATTCTGATTTCGCATGGAGCTCTTCAATATTGAGTGCCCGAAGAAGACTTTTCTGGCCATCCATTTTGTTCATAGTGTTATTTTCTGCTAAAAACACTTGAGGTTCTTTCTCTACATACAGACCTTCAGATCCAATTTGTTTGACACTAGGCCTGTGTTGTTCATGTTCTTTATTGCCACAAGAATCTTCAGAATGTTCTTCAGGCAAACTATCAAAATCTTCTAGGAATGATTGCTTTGCAAGAGTTTCATTTGACTCGTACATAGAGAGAACCTGAAATGACAGTAACTCAAGGTCTTTCTGTAGACGTTCCACAGCAGCAGAATGATTGAATCGAACCCTCTTGAGTGCAGTTTCTGTAGCAATAGCCCTCCTCTCAAGCTCCTTATTTTGAGCTTCTAAAGCTGTTCGGTCCTCAACAAACCTCATTAACTGATCATTCATTTCCTCATGCATCTTTTGCTTCTGAGCTTGGAGGACAGAAACTGTGTAGAAGCAGGAGTTATGTTCTTTCCTGAGATTTTCTAATTCAATTGCTGTCTGCTTCTGGCTCTCCTCAAGCTTATGGATAAAGGATTCATAGTAATGCTCCATCTGGCTCATCTTCTCCAGGAGATTCTCCTTCTCAGTTTTTGAGTCATCCAGTTTCTGCAGGAGCTCACACATTTTCTCCTCCATCGTACCTGTGCTACCACCAGAACTTTTCTTGAGGGTATCATGATGACCTGAATTTGATAGATGCCCAGTATTTGAAAGCAGAGCCAAATGCTCTGCAGAGTGATTTTCTTTCATTTGTTCTGGCTGAACACATTGCTTGAGGTTCTCAATTACACGCTGAAGTGCCCCCAGATCAGCGAGAAGAAAATCAAGATCCCTTGCTTGTAGCCCATGGAGAGCATTGTTTCTGGTCTGCTGCAGTTTGCTTTCAAGAAGCAGCAAACCTTGCAGCCATTCTGTTTGGAGATGATGAATGGAATCTGTAGCAAGAACATCATTACCATAATTACTCATAGTATTACCTTCTGCATCAGACTTTTTCTGCATGAGTTTAGAAGATTTTATTTCTTCCAACTCTTGTTTCAGATTAGAACACTCTGTTCTTAGCAAGGATACTTCAGTAGTGAGTTGATTCCGTGACATAAGTTCAATGGCGAGTTGTTGGGCAAGGCCCTGTGTCTCACTGCCTAACTTGTCAGTAACACACTCAAGAGATGTTGCTTCGTTCTTAAGCTGAGAAAAAACTGACTCAGCCGCCTCCAGTCTGATTCTGAGCTGGTTATTATTATCATGCGCAGCAGCTAGATCCTTTTCAGCAGAGTAATCAGGATTCCAGCCATGCTTCCAGTCGTTGCTCCCTTGCGGTGAAAGGTGTTTACGCCGACGAGACCCTTTCTCAGGTGTAGGACTTCGACTGGTAGGACAAAGAGGTAGGTCACCAGAGCTCCTAAAGCTACTGATTTCATGTGAACCATATGGATCATTCTTATCAGTAAAAATGCCATCTGAAGTATTCGATGAGTTTTCACAGTCTTCTGTTGATCCTGCAGAATCTTCCACCAAGGGGAACCCCAGAGAAGTTTCTTTCAGCTTAATCCTTGCATTGACCTATTAAGCAAGGAACATGAAAGTCTTTATCATCAAATAAGAAGGAATGTGCTGACCAAATCATTCATATAATTCACCAACCTTATCAGTGCCAATGTCTGATGAGGATGCGGCAACTTCAGCAGGATCATGACTTCTTTGGTTCAATAACTGCTGAGAGCTTCTGGAACCAATTTCTCTTTGTTGTTCGAATTCTCTGTAGCAAAGAAGAATTTCAAAGGACTAGAACCAAAAGAATGTTTTGTAGAAGAAAAATATATATCGTTTCATAGTGAACAGACCTGAAACCAGTTTTTGTGGTTAGAAGTTGTGCTGTGATCTGAAATGGTTTGGACAAAAAAGTTAGATAAATAAATAGCCACTATCCCCACAAAAAAGAAAACAAAACTATTTAACTTTTCATGATCATGGTATAACACTAGCTTCTCATGACTATTGGAATAGTATAAGATACATTTTTCTAAGATACATACATGTAATAGTGTCCCAAAGTCAGAACCACGAAGAGGAAGTGCTATTGAAGCAGGCTTCAGTGCTTCTGCAAATTCGGCAAGATTGACATCAACCTCCCCAAGAATGCTAGACCTTGAAGTCCCCTGTTTTTAGCACAAATATTGGGAAAGATAGCAAACATTACTTATTAGTATATTCTTCCATAGCCTATTTTGACAGGAATCAACAACTTAATTTACAAGAACATTGGGAGACAGGGGAAGACAAAAATGTAAAACAATTTCTAGAACACACCATAGCCACAACAAGCTTATAGAGCTTGTCGTCATAAGTCTTAGTTTGAGGATCCTGAAGAAGCCGTGTTGCTTCATATATAGGATCCGGCCATTTGCAGCTTCCGTTCCTGACATTTGCTTTATTTGTTTTTGCAGTCACCTTACCTGTATCAGCAGAGATGAAGGACAAAAATAGTTTGTCCCATCCTGTTGATGGAATCTGCAGCCAAAATATAACAGGTTAGGCAAACCTGTTTTGGAGAAATAAGTAATAATTTTCACGCATAGTGCACAGGCAGGACTTGGTAAAAACAAAGTATAGTTTGCTAATTGCCAAAAGGAAAAAAAAAAAGAACTCACATTTGTAGCATGGAACTGCAGCCGGAATACAACCTTAACTTTGGTCTTTTCGATCTTCCATTTTGGTACTCTTGACATTGTGACAGTATAATGGCAATTCTCCAAAAAGGTTTGCAGTTTAAATGTCTCTCAAGTTTAGGACAACTAACATTCGTTTTTTTGCCTGAAAGCAAAGCAACACAAACTTCTTCACATCAATTACTGTAATGAATCTCCTTCCAAATATGAAAGGGGGTAAGATTCACACAGCAAACCAGAAACAGTCAACACATGGACCATGCTCTGAGGTGAAGAAAAATATAAAAAATTTGGAATACTAACTGCCATATTCGAGGCATAACTTAACAAAACGTCAATGGAAGACAAAAGGATTACAAATGTATGTAAAGCTCTGTACAGCAGTGGGAAAAAATATTATGTTGATATTGTGTATAAGCCCTTTCCGATTCCAATTCCTTATTAAAAAAAAAAAAACACCAGTTATCAACAGTGCAGATTGTCCATTCAAGTGTAAAGCATCAATAAAAGAAACCACTTCATGCAAATATACCTACACTAGGAAGGGGCGGACCCAATAGAGGAGATGGGTGTACACATGTACCCCCGATTTGTTTTCAAAAAAACGAAGACGGTAGGCATAATAAATGTATAAACTTGTAATTGGATCAGATCCGAACGGACATGGCCAAATAGCTTAGCTTGTTTAGAAGCTCGATCGTTTCCCTGGGCAGCAATGCCTGCATGGGATTTCAGTGGCAGCTAGTTTCTTTGGGCAGCACTCTCCTGTGAACCGTCGTTGTTTGAGAAGTGCCGCAAGGGGCAGGCCCAGCACGGGAATTTGAAGGTCAGACGAGGAGGTGTCGCGACCGCGAGCAGCGCGTGGGACAGGGAAGCCGCGCCCGATCTATCGAGACAGGGCAGCGCCGTCCCGGGATAACTCATGGCTCGGGCCGGCACACCCCGTCGTCGTGGCTTTCAAACGGTACGGGAGCTCGCCCCTAAGCCAAGTCCGTGCGGAACTGCGGAAGGCTGACCGGGAAAAACGCCGGGATGACCCACGGCTTCCAAACGAGCCTAGGGTTTGGGTGCTCAGTTTCGCACAGCCGGAAGGGGAGGGAAGGGAAGGGAATGGGGTGGGGTGGGCATACCTGGTGGGTGATTGTCGCCGGCGAAGGACCCGACGAAGAGCAGGCATGGGGCGGCGGCGGCGTCCAGTCCTCGCCACGAGAGAGGGAGAGAGATCGCGCGCCGAGCGAACGGGAAGATCTCTCTGTAGCAGGCAATGCAGGGTGAAATTTGTTGCCTGGGCCAGCGGGCATCCCGCACCAGCAGCTGGTGTCATGGCCGGTAGGAGTGGCTGAGTAGGTAGAAGAAGATCTTTTTTTTTTCCTTCAAATTTTGCGAAAATATAAATTCGCAAGGAAAAGTATTGCAAAAATCTATACATATACGGCCATTTCCTACGGCTTAATATGAAATCCGCCACATGGCTCGACGTTAAAATTGAAATGTTACTTAAATAATGCTATGTATAGTGTTATTAGACTAAGTCTGGCAGATCGTCTATGTGGTCCAGGAGCGAAGCCAGGAATTTGAATTAGAGAAGGCAATTGTCGACGAGTAGCAAAATATAGAGACAAAAACTCCATTTATAACAAATAAAATTACCATTGTATCATTCAGTTATATGATTATAGATGGATAACTACTAATGGCTAGTACAACATACCAGTAGATTGACAAAAGCCAACAACCATGGAGATATTTTAGAGTTTTTTTATATGGATAACACCTTTCATGAAATGATTTTTTAGGATTCATGCCACACCACTTCACAAACCATTAATGTATTTAACTCTTTTAAAAAAATTTAAAAATGCGTGTGTCTCTTTTATTGCTAGCATGTTATAACGAGGAACCTAGTTGAAAAATGCTACATACAACAAATTTGTGAAGAAGGAAGATTTGCATGAATTCTTAGGAAGCCACTACATTTCTAAAGAAAATTGAATGTATAACATCACATGAATTAGACATGTGTTTTGTTTATTTACGAAAGCATCGCTTACATATACATTTTAGCATACAAGGATAGTAGCATATTATATGTTTCGGAGGTCTGGTTTGGTAGCTGTGATTGCGTAGCGATTGATGGACTACGGCTGGACAGCTAATGGTGGGTGATTGAGGATTGATGAGCTGCTTCAATTAATTAACACGATTGAGAAATATCATCATCCTGCCAAACTCCATCGGAACAAGGTTTCTTTTGAATCCTTTATTTGAACTGAAGCTAAAAATATGCTACCTCTAGGTATTTATGTTTGACATTTCTTACAAGCTCGCTAGTTGTTTTTTTTCTATCTCCTATACTAACTTTTTGGTCGTACAAAGGAAATTTTGATTTGCCTATCCGAAAAGATCTCTGAAGGGAACCGTACTACCTTCGATCTTCTATCTTTGACGTTAATCCTAGAAACTTGGAAACGTCGATCTAGCTTTCAATTGATAGACTAAAATCTTATTGCTAGACTTTAATTAGTTCTATTATGTTTTATAAATGATCACCCTCCTCTGCTAACAATATAAAATAACTCCTTAAAACTACATCATGATTACCCATTCTTAATATATAAGCACTCAACTTTGCTATCATGGTACGATCTAATTGTGGTCTTGTACTATTGTACTCCCTCCGTCTCAATTTATAGATCGTTTGATTTTTTTGACATCTGGTCAAACCGGCTCATCTTATTCAAAATATTTATTTAATTCATAATTGAAGTATATTATATGTTAAACTAAATCTGTGGGAGTTTATTCCCAGCAACCCACCACGCGATGATCCACGCGAAGGTTTTAGGATCGGTAGAGGATTGTCAAGGAGATCGCGATGGTATACACAATATAGGAGACAACGATTTAGACAGGTTCGGGTAGTTAAATCGCGTAATACCCTACGTCTTGCATGGTGGTTTGTGGATTGTATTGCTTGACCTAATATGAGGTCTCGTCTCGTATGAGCGAGATATGATGGATGTGCCGAGCTAGGGTTCCCAGCTCCACTTATATAGTCTGAGGAGTTTGGGGTACAAGTAAAAGAGTCTTTGCTGAAGTATAATTAGGAGTCCACGCCGTATTGCGCCGTGGGTTTCAAGGCAGACCGCTCGACCCACCTGGCCTGGTGGTTACAATTCGTCATCATAGTGTACCCATGGATATATGACTCCCACAAAACCACAATAAAAATAAATAATAATTGTGAAATTTTTTGAATAAGACAAACCGATTTCGCCGGATACTAAAAAAATCAAACGACTTATAAATTGGGACGGAGGAAGTACTAAAGATCAAATAAATCAAAAAATGTACATCTAAAACAGCAACATATGCTATTATAAAAAAATGTAACAAAAATATATCTATATGGTTGTTGTAATGTTAGCGTTAGCTTGATGGGCTGCATACTGAGCTACATGTGCATGAGTTTTGGTCCCCATGTTCCATGGAGTCCTACAGGTTAAAATCCTTTCCCGTCTCTGCCTCGTTCCTAGAGAGGGGGACCTCCCCTGTCCCCACCAATTTTGGGGATTGCAAGGATGATGTTGGGCGATCCAGTCCCTACCTGTGGCAATAAGTACGGAGGGTGTTTGGATATAGGGGTTAAAATTTAGCACATACCACATTGAATATTTCGGTGCTAGTTAGAAGTATTAAATATGGTTTAATTAGAAAACTAGTTACACGGTTTAGGATTAAATAGAGAGATGAATTTATTAAGCCTAATATTTGCTAATCATAAATTAATTATGCTTAATAAATTTATCTCGTCGTTTAATCCTCATCTGTATAATTAGTTTTATAATTAGATTATATTTAGTATTTTTAACTAGCTTCCAAACATTCGATGTGACGGAAACTAAAATTTAGTTCAGGTCCCTTAAGAGTCCTGTGCCAACTGTGCTCGTCAAGCACATTCACGAGCTCACAACTAGCATGAAGTCATGACTTCATAAACTCTTGTACACCTTACATAGCCATAGCCCATGGGCTGCCACTTGATGCTTGGGGCTTCTTCATGGCTGTTTTGGAGAGGAAGAAGTTCTTTACAGCCCCCTCTATTGGAGTACCACAGGTTTAGTCCTCCAACTTAAAAAACCAGAAATCTTTGCTCATCAGCTCTCAAAACCATCCAGTTTTTAACCCTTGGTTTTGAAAGATAGTTTACCTTATGTGGTAGCTGATGTGGCACCACATTAGCCATGAGGGGATAAATTTCACTACGCTTAACAGATTTTTTTTTTGGGGGGGGGGGAGGGGGGATTGTAAATTGCAGAATTGATAGCATGAAGGAGTGAAACTGATTTTATTTAAAAATTATAAGTATCCAGAATTTTTTTCAAAAATCCTAAATCTAGTTTAACCTCACAGAGTTTGTAGAAAACATGTTTTAGTTCGAAACGGGAACATGTTTGTAGAAAACATGTTTTAGCTCGAAAACTTGTACGCTATAGCTTAAGTCACATGGCTTTATATGTAATTGGCCTTTGAGATCAATTATAGTAAATAATTAATGAGAGTAACTAGCACTAAAACAATAAGGATCATAAACGATCTAAATAACTAGAAACTAGGCACTAAAAGATATAACATGGTTTTAGCAATAATTTAAAATAGTTTCATTTTTTCCTTATCTAATATGGTTTTCTATGTTTTGGATTTGACCTAAATTTGGAATTTTTAATAGTGTAACTTTTCTAAGGAAAAGTAGACAAATGTTTTTTTTTTCTTTTTGAGAATGTCAGTTTGACCCCTCAAACCATCATGTGCAATCCAATTTACCCCCCTCAAACTAGCATGCATAATCAAATCTACCCCCTCAATATTAATGTGGCGCCACATAGCAACCATGTAGGCTAAATCGCCCTCAAAACCACCTAGGAAGAGAACTCTGGGGTTTTAAGAGTTGAGGAAATACATATTCCTGTTTTTTCAGTTGGAGTAGTACACCAATAGTTTGAGGGGCAGAAATGACTTCTTCTATTTGGAGAATACCGCATTACCACCCGTAGTTATCGGCACGAGCGTGGCACATTGATGGTCTAGATGGAGATCTTTCTCCACCACTTTGCAGCATGCCTACTCGGGCACACCGTCCATAGTCCATATCACCGTCGATATTCAAATTTCACTATGTTTATAATACAGTTATAGTGTCTATTTCGCACTTTAGGCGACTGCCCCTTCGATCAGAGTTAGAGACCCTACAACCAGGTCTATCAGGCCCGAGCCTTTGGATCTAAATATGGTAAAAATGAAACGGATCAGCGCTACTTTTTAAACTTAGAAATTGGAAAAGACAGAAGTGGCAGTACCCAACTAGTAGACTGGCACTGGCCTGCAGTAGTCGGTAGTATGATTCCCTCTAGCATCTCGTGGTCAGCATTCAGCAACAAGCATGGCCCGTTACTGAAAGTATCTTCCCCGTTTGCTCACGACAGAGCATTCTGGTGTCTCGCCTCGTCACAAAAGAGACCGTTCAAGGACAGAACTCTGCTCTACTGTTCATGAGGCTCCGCTCACTCTGTAACCCGTACCAACAACGACAAAACACTGAAACGTCCTCAAACCAGAGCGACGACAGAACGAAACACAAGATCGAGCTCTATGCTCGATTCACGGCACGCCAAAAAAACACCAGTCTCATCGAATCCTAGGACAGGAACAACGTCATCACACATACAGATTTTGCAGAAAACCGTCAGACTTGGAGCCCAGCTTCTTCTTCTACTGTTAACTCACTAGTTACTCAGTCAGCACAGCAGCATCTTCCTGCTATGCTGAAAAACGCCTCTCTCCTGCTTGGCCGCCGTCCCACGTACGTCACGCCACGCCGGTGTTGTCGGTGGCCAGCGACCAGCAGTAGGTGGTGGTGGCGGCGGTCATGACCGTGCTGGTGGACCCGCACTCGCTGTCGTGCGCGGACGCGCTCCACGGGTCCAGCGGCAGCCTCGCGCCCCAGGGGCAGGCCGCGGGCGCGCTCGCCTGCGACGGGCACCGCTGCACGCGCACGGAGCCGTACCTGCTGGGCGCCAGCCCGCGCGGCGTCGCCTGCGCCTCCAGCGACGCCCTGCGCCGCCCGCCGCCGGGGCCGGGCATGGGCTGCTGCCTCTCCCACGCCCCCGCGCCCGCGCCCGCCTCGGCGGACGACACCGACAGCCGCTGCCGGGGCGCGCTCTGGGACCGCGCCTTGGCGCGCGACGACTCCGTGTTCGCCATGTAGCTGGGCACCACCGCCAGCAGCGGGTGCTCGGCCTTGTCGGCCGCGCCGGCGCCTCCGTCGTGGTGCCCCCGCGCCGCGTGCCGGCACGGGCTGGCCCTCGCGGCCGTGGCGAAGGAGAAGTCGTCGTACCGGCCGCTGTACGTGCGCGCGCTGGCGTCGGTGAGCGCGGACGGCGTGGGCGACACCTTCTGGTACATCTCGTTCTTGGACGGCGTGCGGCACAGCGGCGTGGCGTAGCAGCTGCTGCGCCGCGACGCCGCCGCCGTCCGGGGCGTGCCGTACGCCTCGCCGCCCGTGTCCACCTCTACGATCTTGACGTTCTCCTCGGCCGCGTCCTGCACCAGCTGGTGGTGGTGCCGGGAGGACCTGGTGGTGTGGAGGTGGCGGCGATGCGGCGACGGCGAGCCGCGCCGCGTCGGCGTCGTCCGGAAGAAGTGCCTGTCGTCGTCGTCGTCGTCGTCCTCCAGCGCCCGCAGCTGGCGCTGCTCGTCCTCGAGCATCCGGAGCCGCGCGGCGCGCGCCCGGTCCTGCGCGGCCACGAGCGCCTGCATGCAGCGCAGCGTGTGGCTGGCCTGGCGCCGCACCAGGTTGCCCCGCACCAGCGCCTGCAGCTTCACGAGCCCCCGCAGCGCGCACAGCGCCTTCCTCGCCTGCAAACCGCAGCTAGCGTCAAGTCAAACCGCACACTGCATTGCAATCGCACGCAAAGTCACAACAATCACAAGGGATGCTAGGCAGCAACTCACGAGGTAGGATCTGAAGACGGCCTGGATCTTGATGGCGGCGGCCTCGTCGATGCCGACGACGCGCTTGGACGCCGAGAGCCTGACGACGGCCGCGGCCGCCTGCTTTGCCGCGACGGCCGCCTCCGCCGCGGCCGCCGTCGCGATGGCCACGGCGACAGCGTGCTGGTCCGGGTCCGCGTACGGCGAAAGCGGGCCCCGCGGCGCGGCGGCGGCGTCCTTGACGTTGGCCGGCGGCGACGCCGCGGGGCGCCGGAAGCTCCACCTCCTCTTCTCCTTGGCGCCGGGCGTGGACGCCGGCGTCCCGGTCCCCGCCAGCGCCAGCGCCTGCAGGTCCGGCCCTCCCGCCTTGTCCCTGCCGCCGCCCCTCCTGCCCGGCAGGAAGCTCCGGAGCCACTTCCCCGCCCTGCCCATCGATCTCGAGGAGCTCTCAACCACTCACTCGCTGGCACGGTAGTAGTAGCAGCACCGCGCCGCCCCCGCGATCAGAAGCATCTCAGGCAGGCTTGCGGCGGAGGACGAGACGACCGAGGGCGATCCGCCCCTGCCGCGTGCGCCGCAGTGGAGTGCAGCGGAGGGGAAGCGAGCCGGGAATGGAATGGAATATATTACGGCGAGTGCGAGGGCGAGCGGCAAGCGCCATGTGCGATGCAGCGCCGTGCGCGGCAGATCACGCCTCACGCCTGCCATAACTGCTAGTAGAGGCGAGAGGCCAGGAGTCAGGACCAGCGCAGCAGCAGTCGCCAGTCGGCAGGGGGTCGTGGATGGATGCCGATGGCGCCCTCGTGGTTCGTTTCGTTTGCAGTGGCACGCACTCGCAGGAGGATCGCACTGCAGCGGCCAGCGGCCAGCGGGCGGGGTGTCCACGTGTCGCGGCGTGCGGGGGCCCGTGCCTGAACGATCAGGCGACACGGACAGCGCCCGTCGCTGCATGCCTACACGAATTGGCGACACCAATTCCTCAGGGTCAATTTCCGCTGGAAACCCCAAGCCATGCACGACGGACTTGCCCTAGAAAACGGTCCGGTTGGCCTGCCTGCCACTGCCCACCGGGCGCCATTTCTGGTTGAATAGTGGTACTAGTAGATCCACTGATGGTAGGGATGACGCCACGGCCACGCCATTGGCATGAAGGATCCCATCCGGAGAGCTTTGACCAGGGTTAGTTTATCCGAGCGTTGGTCAGACTATGTGCAGTGGATTGAATAAATTGATTGTCTATACACTTTAGCAACACTGTTTAAAAAAAAGAGTAATTGAAATATTAGATACACAATGCATTTACATATTTTGCTGCATATAGTCTCAGAGCCTAAACCTGCAGCATGCGGTGGTGCGATGCGACACTGCCGTCGATCGTCTACGATCCACATTGCGAGTCCACACATGGCACAACTCAGCTGCCGTCAAACCTGTCTGACCAGCCCACAGGAGCCCGGCGCCCCTTTTTTAATAACCACCATAAAAGCAAAGCAAAGCTTTGGAGCACATGATCCGAGGCCAATCAGGCAATCACAGTCAGCTGGGTGGGTGACACAAGACTAACTATAAATTCTGATGATCCGACGGCCGAGATCGGCCGCCACCGGCCGTTGTACGTACGGTGCCAGAATTCAGTCATTATACGGGCCGGGCCGCGGCGTACCGTGTACGTACGGCCCCGCCCGGTGGGCGGCACTGTAGGGCTACAGCTACAGACAGGGTGGCGTTAATGTGCAGGGCTTGTGGGCGTTTTTTTTTTATGGCAACGCTATCGGCTATCGCTACAGGACAGGTGGTGATGCTACTGCATCTGCATCCCTGTCGTGGTTGAGGTCTCACGAGACCAATCAAATCCGTGGGGTTTCCGAATTTACTTGCCGTGTCCGGGCCGTTCAGAGTCAGAGCGGAGCGTCGTCGTGGATTTGAATAGCGTTGTTTTGCTGTAGCGCAGGATCTCGATCAAAAGACCGTACGTCCAGGAGCGCGCAACGGGCGGACCATAGTCCCTGTCCTGTGATCCATGCGATGGTGATGCGTGGGATGATCTATCGCTCTTCACTGTGTTGGTGTTTGGTGATGCAATGCAAGGTTGCTTGGTTTTGAAATGGTTTGGCTCATAAACTTCATAAATTTCCAGATCTTCTATTGATCCGTGCGTGCTTGAAGCAGCAACCGTTTGAACGGGCTTCCCGGCCAGGTGACTACGCGCTGTTTTTCATCGATCGTTTGGTCGAGTATATTTATGCATTAGGCTGCGCGCACGTATTCAATTCTTATACAACACGCCTTCGTTTTTTAGGGTTGGTCCAGCAGATCGTCTATCTTTGTCGTGTATTTTAAAATTCACTATGTCTGCAGTATCATTTTTTACTATACACAACATTTTACACGATCTGCTGGACACGATCAATCATGAACCGAGACAACTGAAGCTCACTCGACCTCTCACTCGAGCTCTAGCGTCACGCATCACAAGCAATGCTCCTTAGCAGCTGCCCGGTGATATTAGATTTTGTATTCATATACTTCTATGTTTTTAAAGATAAGGTACGGTACATCCCTAGAATTTAGGAAACCGGAGATCCATATCATATTGATAAAAATGCACGTTCCGCACGTGACAAAAAGATATATTTTCTAATTAAATTATATGTTTTGCTATACTAAATGATTGTGCTCAAAAACAAATTCTGTACAAAATTATCTCTATCTCAAAAATAATTATAGCACTAATTTTGTATTAAGCTCAAACCTCACCAGGAAGGGCCGAAGGGGGATTGTGGTAACGTCATCTCGATGGGCAAGGGATGATGAAGCTTCATTTTTCCTTCCCATTATTTAATCAACTTTATCCTTCTAATATTGACACTATGGGAAATATCTACATTTCCCTAAAATTATTTTTATTTCCTCTTAAAACTTAACTAAAAAAACAAAGTTTATTTAAAAGCTAGTCATTGAAGCACGACACACTTGCTATAAAATAGTTCTTGAGAGCGTAGGAATAAGAATATTTTAAAAATTTGAATTATATATATATATATATCTCAAATAATCAAGTAAAAGCTTAGTTAATTTTAGCACAAAACACTCTCTTAGAAAAATATAGAAACACTATGGTTTTTTTGCCTGGTTTTGAGCCGCCAATTTGGCCCAGGTAGTGCGCGCCGTGTCTCCTTAGAGACTGCTCGATAGAGCGGGCACGAAGACGCACCGCACCGGCACAGTACCGTCTGTCCTCCTATACCCTTCGATCCACGTAGCCAAGCGTCTAGATTGTTCCAATCCACTATACGCTGCGTCTGCGTCGTCCAGCTCGCCCAATCGAGCGGGGCCTTAGTCGTCGATCTATCGATTGGACGGTCCTCGTACGCCCGAGCCTCGAACAAAATGGATGACAATATCCTCCCGTGGAACCCTAACCTCATCCACTCTCTCGTTTCTCTCTTCACTCCGCCTGCTGGGAGCGCACTGCCGTCGTCCAAGCCAGCGGCCGGCCCGGATCCGCTGCGCCTCCTCGTGCGCGCCGCGTCTCCTCAGCCGTCAATCTATCGATTAGACGGTCCTCGTACGCCCGGGCCTTGAACAAAATGGATGACAGCATCCTCCCACGAAACCCTAACCCCATCCACTCTCTTGTTTCTCTCTTCTCTCCGCCTGTTGGGAGCGCATTGCTGTCGTCGAAGCCGGTGGCCGGCCCGGATCCGCTGCGCCTCCTCGTTCTCTCCGCCTGCTGGGAGCACGCCGCCGTCCTAGAAGCCAATGGCTGGATGTGGGGCGGATCCTCTTTTCCTTGTCCGCCGTCCGGTGTCTCAATCACAACAGTATTTCTGGTACTTTGATGGAGCTGTTGCCCAGTCTTGATTTATGGGTATGATAATTTAATGTCTCACAAGCGATGTAGTATTATTATACGATAATATTTGTATACCATGTTTGTTTGGTCCCTGTTGGGTTGTTAAGGATTGGCTATGATTATCGGGCCATCATAGGTGTTTCGGGAGGGATTTCGGTGGGATTTTCTGGGGGTTCTAGGAAAAGGACTTGGGTAGATATTTGGCCGGTGACAAAAATACCGCAAAATTTGTGATAGAACTCGTCGAGGCATGGCAGAAATGCCGTGCGTAAAGGTTGTGCATATCCCTGATAAGAGACCGTCAGATTGAATAAGGGGTGGGGCCGGTGTTCAGATCTAACGGTAGAAAAATAAAGTGGGTACAAAACATGTAGATAGATATGATTATTTTTCAACTTGCTCTTTTATAGGTAGAAGATAGGTATGACTTCACAAGAAGCAGAAAAAATAGGGGCGCTGTCCTGCTCATCCAAGAATTAAATGGATTCAACATATTAATTAAAAATACAGTACTACAGTTTATAGTTTATAGAACAAATAATTTATGCAATAAGAAGCAGGTAAACAAAATGCCGGATAGGTTGGCAAGCACGTGATGTATGGATCTCGAGCACCGCCAATTGGTGCAGGCCTGCATGTGCTACTTATCCACTATTGGGTCAATTAGGGATCAATTCTTCAGATTTGACAAGTAGTTGTGGGTACATCTTCTCACCTAGTAATCACTAGCAGCAGCAGCAGCAGCTAGCTAGGCCAGCACACTTGTTTAATTGAGCTCCTGGATCATGCTTGGCTGAGAGTATGAACAATTTAACCAAGTTTAGTTTTTCTTCTTCTAAAATCTCGTCCAAAGACTGAATACGAATTGACAAAATGTAGCAAGTATATGCAGCCAGGTGTCATGCATTTTCGTTGCGACGATACATGTGTAATCATATTTGATCGATCGAATTTTCCATGCCATGATTGGCTGATGCTTACCTTGCAAAGTTGTTGGTGTTGCAGGTACTGAGGTACAGATCACTTCAGGTAGTAGAGATAGCTGTGCTGCATGTGTGCGGAGAGCACTTTTGTTACCTGCCTACGGCTTGTCTTCCTCACCCCCTTTCGCTGCCTAGCTTGCAATTGGTGTCTGTTTACTTTACAGATCAAAGGGGAGATGCACACATGCACATGCATATGGAGGATCGCTTGCAGGGTTGGCGATCTATCTATCCCAAGAAGGCGGACTTCCGTCCTGACTCCTGAGCAACACACGTAGGATTTAGGAACACAAGTAGGCCGTAGGCGGAAATCATCGCCTCCACCCAGTTGGACATGATCCACCGTCCACCCACCCCCTCCCTTTCTCATTTTTTTAACCCCAATTCAGCCTAAATTTGCCTAATTGGCCCAAAAATCCCTCTCTCCGCTCTCTCTTCCTCCCGCCGCGCTGCTCCCGCCGCCGCCGCCGCGCTGCTCCCGCCGCCGCGCCTGCTCCTCCGCCGCCGTCTTCGGGTTCGGGGTTAGGGCTTCGGGGTTGGGGTTCGCCATCGCCGCCGTCCTCGCTCTCTCCACCTCCGGCCTTAGAGGGAGGGCCCGGGGAGGCAGGCCGGCTAGGTGATGGTGGCGGCCGGCCGGGCGGCTAAGGCCGGCAGTGAGGGCGCTGCAGGCCGGGCGGGGCAGGACGGTGGTCGGGCCGGGGGCGAACAGCACGAGGGAGGCAACGACGAGGGTTATGGGCGGGGTCGGCACGGAGAGGGGCGGGCGGTGGAGGGCGCGGTGAGGGTGCCGATGCGCCGGCGGCCTCCGGATGGCGGGGGTGGGGCGGGGTGGCACCGGCGGTGGAGGAAAGGAAGGAGGAGGCGGCGGGAAGAAGACGGCGACGGAGAAGGAAGGAGACGAAGTGGGCCGGTCCGGATTCTGCCCATGTGGCGAGAGCAGGGGAACGGCGGGGGTGGGTGGACGGCGCGCCCCCATCCACCCAGGCAGACGCGATGAGCCCCCGGCCGTAGGCACAAGAATAGAAGGTTTCACGCAGCATGCATGGCAGCATGGGGTAACACGTAACGCTGCTAAATGAACTGAAGCCATTTTGAAAATTGTTTGGTAAAATGGCTTCTTGTGTTTTTTAAGAATGCATGAATGAGGCAAATATTCATAATACCCTTGTTTTTTTCGCTTAGTTACTCACATAATTGTAGCTCAACATCACATAAACGTGCTAAGAATATCCATTTGTATGCACAAAGACCATCAAATATTTAGAGGGCATCCTTGCAATTGTACTCGTGGACAGATTATCAAATATTCACAGAACAGACCACTTGCATGTGCTCTTCACAGAACAAATTATCACCAAATGTTGAGTGAACAGAGGATATGAGTCATTTTGTTCTCAATTACGTACTCAACAAGCACAAACTGAACAAGCTTCCTGCACATCTCATCAAACAAGTGCAACATATCATGCAGGTTCTGTTTCCAGCGTGTTCATAAACATATCATCGCCGGGAGCAGTTCCTGTAATCACGGCCTGTATCTCACGCGAGGGGGTATAGGAGCCGAAAGAAGCCAGATATATCTCTCAAACCGGCTCCTACGCTGAAACCGTTTGTTGACTTTCCGTTTGGTACAGCTTCAGCGTGAGCCGCAGCTGGAGCACTTGCGGGAGCCGTGCTAAAGGGGCACTTAATCTGACGGAGGACGACAGAGAATTAGCTCGATTCATCGGGTAAAGCTTTTTTTTTAGACTTCTACCACCCACCCTTTATTACTCAGTTGAGGAGCAGGAAGAACAAACACCCGCAGGTGGAGTTACAAGCCATACATGGCGACCAAAAGACATAGAAATTGAACTTCTCACTAGCCTATGAGCATCACCGTTGGCTTTGTTAAGATCAATGTGGCCATATGGTCCCAAACCTTGTCCACAGATGTTTTTAGTGGCGTTATTGCAATCAGATGCCAATCTGATTCTTTGCAAGAGCAAATCTTGGACGAGAACTAGCCCCTCCTTGCAAGCTATTGCCTCTAATATCTCTGCGTCAGTGATCCCCTCCAAAACGAACGATGCTGCACCCATAAAAGTGCCATTTGAATTTCTTGCTACTGCCGAGACCGATCACAAAGCTGCATTCTTGGAGGTGGCTGCGTCCACATTGATCTTAACAAAGCCAACAGTGATTCTTGAGCGCTCGATGGACAAAGCCTGCTACGGCCCATCAACAAGAAGAAACAACCCATATCCTTGCAAGTTTCTGCTGGCCCGTTTCGGCTGTCAGGCTACCATCTGGCCTGATGCGTCCGGCCTAGCTGCTACTGAGAGACTGTTCTTTTAATGCGGTGGCGTTAACGCAACGCAGTGCACAGTGCCACCTTTTCTTCTGTGCCGTTTGATTGTTTATTCTAAGGGTCCAGATGCTTCCACAGGAGTGTTGCGTGGCTTTAACGCGTCAGCGGTGGCGTTAACGCGACTCCGAACAGTCTCTAACAGGCCTTCCTTCCTTCCCGGATACTGTACCTGTGCATTCCATCAGTTCCAGCCTCTTCCGTCCACTTTGGCGGGTGGGCTTTTGCACGCGAAGCAGGGTAAAAGTAACGAAATTGCTGGCCCGACCTAGGTGGCCCAGTCTAACAATGGCCCACGGTAGCTCGATAGATCACCGACGCTCTCGCCGGCTGGCCATGTATCATGTATGGTTGATTCCATCTCAAAAAAAAAAAAAAAAAAAATGTATGGTTGATCCACCCCTAAAAAATGCATCGTTGATCCCATTCACATCTGGCATCTCACGTCTCCCAAAATAACTGGCATCGCGCATGCTGATTGCTGACACGAGAAGTTCAGGAGCCGAGCAGGATAGCTAGGGGTGCGTTTGGATGGAAGGATTTACTGGAATGGAGCGGTTCCATTCTAGATTTACTACCGTTTGGTCGGTGGACATCTGGGACGGTGACACTCTGGGTAGAGAATATACCTCGTAGATGTCGGACCTCCACATTCCAATTTTTTGGTGGAACACAGCCATTCCAACCGACGGCGTCCTCTTCCGTCTTCTTCATCCCCACGCCCTTCTGCTCGCCTCTCCCCCGCGTCGGTGGGACGAGCAAGGGCGGCCGCGCTTCAGCGTCGGCGAGGGCGCGACGGTGGCAGCGGGCGGCGACGAGGGTTTGTCAGGGTCGGCTCGTGTCAGCAACGGCTCGGGGCGGCGGCTGCAGGCGCAGCGGCGAGTGTCGGCGGCGGCCGCGGGGGCGGGCGTGGAGGCGGGATCAGGCTGGCCGCGCGGCGGAGAGGATGAGCCCGGGGTCGCGGCCATGGGAGGTGGGCAGGGAAGAGAAGAGTGTGGGCGGGGACGCGGCGGCGCGGCAGCGACTCGGGGCGGCACATCGACCGAGTCCGGCGTCGGGTGGCGCAGCGGCGGTGCGGAGGCGACTCAGGGGCAGCGCGGCGCGGCGGACGGTTCGGCACTGCTTCAGGGGCAACGTGGTAGCTGACGCGGCGGCGGCTCAGGGCGGCCATGGCCCATGGGATTGAGCTGGTGAAGGAGGGATGGATGAGGCTATGACAGATCGACGCCACACCAAACGGTGGCAAACGGAGTTGGAACCTGTCCATTCTTATCCCTCCAACCAAACATGGAAACGAAACCGCTCTATTCTAAAACTAAACACAGGATGTAACCATTCTTTTCTAGGATATAGTAACGGAACCATTCTATTCCACCGTATCCGCCGACCAAAAGCTACCTAGGATGCGCATACCCGAGCTGGGCCTTCTTTCATCATAGTAGTTCCCTAAAATTCTCTAAATTTCACCGTCAGTGGTACGAGCTCAAGTGAAGGCACGGTCCCAGGTCTGAGGCTTTTCACCGCGAGCAAAAGAGACGCACGGCACGGTCGCAGGCTCCCAGGCAGCTTTGGTCCTTTTTTTTATCGCGCGGGCACAAGATGTCGCTGAGAATTCCCGTAAACGGATGCACCCCGCGCAACAGCAGAGGTCAAGTCCAGCAAATCGTCTGACATATCGTTTTTATTCAAACGCCACTCTTTCTTCTATCTGAAAATATCATGCATAAATACGTATATCATATTATATACTAAATTGTTACTGTAAAGAAAAATGAATAGAGAAAGCTCACCATGGGCAGTTACGAAGATAAAGTGTTCAACTATGCACCTCAGCTGTCTTGTCACTTGTAGGCCAAAGAAAGAGAGTAAAAACCAGTAATAGGTAGTAGCATACATGGATAATTCCAATACATAACTATAGAACAAAACAATGCAACTGCAGCAAGATTGCTCTACTGAAATTGGAATACAAGTAGCACACGTCTATTGAAGGGAGCCAAAATTCATAAAGTTCAAATTGTACAGAATTCTTACTTCTAGGGCCGCTAGACGTAGTTGGAGGACGGCGGCAGGGGCGTCATGGCAAGGGGAGGTGAGGGTGGATCCGGTTTAGTCGGAGGCAGGCTGGCAGCGAGAGCGAGGTGGCGCGGCGGCAGAGGCGGCGAGGAGGTGCGGGTGCAGCACGGGGTGGGGCGGATGCAAGGAATCGTGAGGGAGGCGGGGGTCGCGTGCAAGTGCGGGTGGGGGTAAGTAGTGGGGGTCGAAATCCTAGCACTCTATCTTAAGATCCCGTGGTTCAAAAAATATGGATCGAATGCTTCCAAAACACTCAATTGTAGGATAGACAAACTCGCTAGGCAGAGAAAAAAACTATAGTAATGTCCTCTAAGAAATGGAGATGCAAGCGACCGACCACTGGATACGAAATGACCCCATATCCCATATCTTATGTTGTTTTCTGACTCACTGTGCCTTCTATAGTATCCGACTAAGGCTAAGTCCAACAGATCGTCTGTCATATCGTCTCTATTCAAACGCCACTCTGTATACTATGTAACTACAGTGTCATTTTCATACTATAGATGACTATATACACGATCTGCTCAGCTATAGAAGTTGACGGGTTAAAAAAAATAGAGAAGTGGGACTTCCTATCTACCTAGCGGAAGATAGTTAAGCTAGCGAAATAAAAAGCCCACGAAAGCCCAATAATAGTTTTCTCTGTGTTTTTTACATTAGTCACGTATTCAACAATTGCAAATACCAAATTCAACATCTTATTTAACCGATTCTAACATTTTACAAATGTCAATTCAACAATTTATACATAGAATGTTGAACCAGTGTAGGTGAAATGTTGAATCAGTGTAGGTGGAGTGTTGAATCGGTTTAGGTGGAATGTTGAACGGGTTGAATCTAGGAAGGAAGCAGCGCTCGGCGGCGACCCCGGCGGCCGGCGCGGCGCGCGACGGCAGTGGCCCCAGCGTCTACGGCGCGCACAGAGACAGCGGCGGCGGGACAGGCCAGCAGCGGTGGCGGCATGGGCATGAGGGAGGAAAAGAGAGAGATGGGAGAGAGAGAATAGGGTTTAGATGTGGATCTAATAGTTGTCTGCACAAATCTTAAATATTGGAAGACACCTACCGGAAGATATTTAGGAATATGCGTACAGAAGTTACCTAGTCCAGCCCAACAGCCTTAGTCCGAAGTGTGAAGTGTCCAACCATCAAGAGTTGACGAAATGAGCCTCATAACAACCCACAAGAGCCCAACTCTAAATCTGGGCCTATATTAGAAAAGACCGTCAAACAAAATAATCCATTCCTACTGAAACCAGCCCAGCCCACCATCTGCCATCCGAGAAACATCTCCGCGCCGCCTATATAATTGCTTCCCTCCGCTAGGGTTTTCGCTCAGCTGCAGCCCGGCCGCCGGTTCACTTGTCCAGTTCTTCAGGTAAGGTAAGCCCCTCTCTGCGCCGCCGCCGCCGCCGCCGCTCTGAAACCGTCGCTTGTACCCATCCTTACGCGCTGATCTCTCATCTGTGTGTGCGCGCGCAGGAAAGGTATCTCATGGCGCCGCCGCAGCCGAAGTCCGGCCTCTTCGTGGGAATCAACAAGGGCCATGTCGTCACCAAGCGTGAGCTGCCTCTGCGCCCGTCCCACCGCAAGGGGGTAAGCCAACTTTGAGCCTTCTTAGGGACTTGTTGCTGATAGCGCCAGTGATGGAGGTGTTATTTGGTCATCGATCGATCTTGTGTGATGTGCATGCTCGGAGGATCGTATGCTCTGTGTGCGGCAGAAGTAGATTATATGCGACCGAAGTTTGCCGTACACGCTTCTCTCGTAAAGCGGTTTGAGCGTGGATCGTGCTTGCTGCTTGTAATGAAGAATCTGATATTGCGTTCCGATTCTGTGGCTTATTGTTAGTTTCGTCCTTGTTCAACCTGAAAGCAATGTTACGGATATGCAACACTAGCTTGGAAGCTTTAGTTTTGTTCTGTATTTCACATAAGACTGGGTTTGACAGCCGACATTGTGTTCGTAGATCTTTCCTAGATAAAGATGGAGTTACTAAGAACTTCATTTACAAAAAATAATCTATGAATTTGAAGTTAGGATAAATGTACTACTTCAGTGTTATTTTCTAGATCAATTTAGTACCATGTAAACAGGACATTCAAAGATTTCATTTCAGCTTGTGCATTCTAATTTATTGATGAATTCTCTGTCATGTGTTCATTTATTTATCTTGTATAGACAACCCTACGGTTTTGCCTTGAACATTGTGTTTGTAGATCTTTCCTAGATAAAGATGGAGTTACTAAGAACTTAATTTACAAAAAATAATCTATGAATTTGAAGTTAGGATAAATGTACTACTTCAGTGTTATTTTCTAGATCAATTTATTACCATGTAAACAGGACATTCAAAGATTTCATTTCAGCTTGTGCTTTCTAATTTATTGACGAATTCTGTCATGTGTTCATTTATTTATCTTGTATAGACAACCCTACGGTTTTGCCTTGCTGGCTTTTGGAAATATCGCCAGTATTTGTATGAATCTGTTTATATTGTGTTGTTCTACATGTATTTCTTGCCTACCCCACTTGTTTGATTCAGAACGACATTGTGGTGGTATGATTGTTTTCAATTCTTACATGTCCATATACAACGTTATGCAGAAAGCAACGAAGAGGGTGACCATGGTCAGGGGCCTGATCAGAGAGGTTGCTGGATTTGCTCCCTATGAGAAGCGTATCACTGAGCTTCTTAAGGTTGGCAAGGACAAGCGGGCTCTTAAGGTGGCCAAGAGAAAGCTTGGAACTCATAAGAGGGCGAAGAAGAAGAGAGAGGAGATGGCGAATGTTCTCAGGAAGATGAGGTATGTAAATGTTAAACTTGTTAAACTTAAGCTGCATAGTAGTTTTTCATCTGTTTCAATGTGAAATCTGCTTTTGAATGTGCATCAAAGCATCGCCTTCTGCTAGTTTTGTCGCATAATATGTACTACCTTCCGTTGTTCACTTTACTGAATAGCAATTGCCGTTTCATTGGTGCACATCGCTCCTACGTATTCTCCTGCCAGTTTGAGTGATATGTATAAATCTGCTGGGATTCCATCCTATTCTTGACTGGGTTGCTAATTTGTGGCTTTGTTTTCTACCAGCTGTTGAATTGTGTATTCAGTCCTCGTTATTCTGGAGTTGTATTCTCAAACATTTTATTATCCTGTTAATGCACTTCTTTTAGAAAAGGGATTCTATGCTGGCATGATTGGGATTGGTTATCAGAGTAATTTCTGAAGCATGGTTCATATTTTCATCTTCTTGTTTGACTTCTTAGAACTTTCGCCATAGATTGAAACCAAATGTCACTCATCTGTACTTTTGGTTTGATGTGCAGGTCGGCTGGTACTCACACTGATAAGAAGAAATAGAGCATCTCAAGTTAGTGATGCTGGCAGCGACATTCTGTTCCTGTTTCTGTTTTTTTCCTACTTGTAGAACCTAATCAAAATGTTGGAAGTGTCTGTCAGCGAAACATTGTGCTAGTTGTGTATCGAACCACCTCCAGAGCTTTTATCAACTTTGAATGCATCCATGGTTTGTCCATGTTCACTTGAGCGTCATTACTGCTACAGAGTATGTGTTTGTTTTACTTTTGATATCAGAGTCGCCAATCGGCCAGAGATTCTGGAATCTTGATAGCTCTCCAATTGCCAATGTCCCTGATCAAGTTTTGTCCATTTATTGATTGCAAAATCGTTTAACCGTAAGGTTATCATCCTGTTTTTTGTTAAGAAGTCTGAAAACACGGCATGATTTTTTATTCTTCATGACTAAATCTCCCAAGCTGCTATGGTATATTTCTCTTCTGTGTTGCTTCGTTAAATGTCTCCTATGCTGCTAGCCTTCATAATGTCTCTTCCCGTGAGTGCTAAGAAATCATTTCCCCAGTAAGTATGACATTTCCTTTATTTATCACAATTGTTCTAGTAGGGTAATTTGAAGCTGGCAGGTATGGCCTTGAGCGGCCTCTGTGCTAAGCAATATTTGTTTTTATGCAATTTGTAGGCCCATCTAAGTAACTAGTTTTGGCTCTGAAAATTTGAGCAAATATTTGATGAGCGACTTGATTCGTTTAGTTTACCTTTTTTAATGAAACGTTTAATAACCGGGAGCCCATGGATTTAGAGAAATCGTGTAGGGAAATAAAAGAGACCCAATATAAAAGGAGTTACGTGGTTTTCATTGAGGGAGAAAATGGGCACTCTTTGGCGACGAGATCTATCAGCTCTTTCAAATGTTTTTATAGAGGTATATGGTGTGTACATTTTATGTGGGTGTACATGCGTATACGAACATTTGCATTTGTGCTCATAGATGTAGGTTTGTGTATAATACCCTTATGCGTGTGGGCGAGCTATGTTTCACCAGAGCCGTCTCAAAAATTATGGGGCTCGTAAGCGAAATCAACGGGATGCCCTAAATATATATAAAAATTTATATAGCTATGACTTGTTTTCGCTCACTCAATAACTTAAATATGTATTGTGCCATATCAAATACTAATGTTAAAAGCGCAAGGGTCTGTTTGGATACATTGTTTTTTAAAACCATAGTTTTAGAATACCATAATTTCTATTTGTCATGACAATACTATGGTTTTACCATTGAAATTACCATGTGTTTTGATGCAACATCATAAACTATGATACGTAGGCAAAAGCTAGCCAAACCATGAAAACATTGGGTTGGAGTAGAGTTTCCAATACTCTAAAAATACAAAAGTATCTAAAAAACTATGGTTTTGAAAACATAGTTTTTCAGAATGCAACCAAACACTTTATGGTCTAAAATACCATAGTATTCAACTATGGTATTGCCTAGAAACCATGAAAACACCATGCTTCCAAACAGACCCTAAACACAATGTTGACATCATGTTCTAGCATTGTTCTATATCAAATACTAATATTAAAAGAGTAAACACAGTGTTGACATCACGTTCTAGCGTAAACACATGATCCTTCTTGTATTTATTGAAATGAATTCTTCAATTATATCTTCATAATTAATAATTAGTCTGTGCCCGTATGTTGCCACGGCGGCCAACATACTGTGTTAAGTCACATTGAGATTCAGAAGCAATGTCTATGACATGTTCTTGTTCATCCATAGCATCTTCTACGTAGTTTAGAGCATTTGGTTTTACAGGGGTCAACGATGAAGGTTTGACCGATACCTAAGAGAAGGGTAAATTAAGATTTCTAAAACAAAGGCCTAAAAACTACAATAACTAAGCAAAATTTATTCAAGATAAATCTAACTTATGCGCACTAAGGTTTTGCTAAGTGTTGCTAATTCTACTGTGGTCAAGTCTTGCAATCTAGTTCTACGTAGAAACTAATCTATCAAGCTAGTCTAGGAATGTAAACACACAATTACAAAAAAGTAAATGCAGAAGTTAAAAGATAGACAGAGGATGCAAACTCCCGTTGACGATGGCGGCGATGGCACAAGTAGGAGACAGAGATTTTTCTCGAGGTTCGGGCAGGCCAACGTGTCCTCAAAGAAATACGGCCTTGCTCACGCAAGGGTGGAGGATGACAAAGAAAACAGGGACTGTTCTCTGCTTCTCGTATTTGTTTTAGATTACAAATACAAGTCCCCGGCTGGCTGCCGCCGTGGCCCGACGAGTCCCCGGCCGGCCGTCACCGCGGCACCTCGTGTGGGCGCGGCCCGCTGCCGCCCGCCGTCACCATGGCTCGACATGCAGCGCGACCTGCTGGATGCCGTCGCGGCACCTCGCGCGGCCACACGGCGTGCCCTGCCGCATGCCACCGCGGCCCCTCGTGCGACACCTCGCAAAGGGTGCCCGGTCGGCCGTCGCCATGGCACCTCGTGCGGCGCGCTCCTGCCCGCCGTCGTCGTGGCCCAACGCCATTTGGTACCGTCTGGTATCGGCCTTGGCACTGACTATTTCTAAACAATTAGATCTTTTCTGATGGACGGCTTCTGTTTTTCCAACCATCGTAAAATTTGTAGACAAAACAAATAGAGAGGGATTTTTCAGATCAACTTGTCAAACTTATTATCTTCGAGGACACCATTTAAAATATCTCATGATGTGTTTGAGCCAAAGTTTAGTCTCACCGATGTAACCATTTCTCTAGAAAATTCATGTTACAGTTTGAAAGTAGAAAAACTCTGCTCTCAAAGAAATAAGAGAAAATCCTTGTGTTAAATAAGAGAAATAAGTAGAAAAACCAAAGCAGAAAGAAGAAAACATACATCTTGTACTTTTATATATATACAGGATTTATCACCGTAAAAAAATTGGTTTAGCGAATTTTATTTTCAGCACCGTAGTGTTAGTATTTTTGACAGCCACGCCCGTCATCCGTCAAACAAGCTGACCCCCACCCTCGTGTTCTTTCAGCTCACCGCGGTTTAGCTACTGTACCCAACCAAGCATCGCTGCTCATGAGGAGCCGATCAGGCACAACTAAAAATCAGACCAACTAATAATCTTATATAGGAGTATCTAGATAGTAGAACTCCACTATCTATTTCTCTCAATATGTATAAAGCCACGTTATCTTCTACGTTACCGTCTACTAAGACCTCAATTTAAACATTACATTGATTTTCTGTAGCTTTATGCATGCAATGTTTTTTCCGTGGTATATATGCGATTCTACAGCAATGCGTGAAGAATATTTCCTTTTATGATATTAGTATCTTATCTACTATTTTTCAATCTATGAATCATATTATATTTAATATTATAAAATTTCAAAAGCAAGGTATCGTCTGGGGCTGACAATGCGCGCGCACACGATGTCCCATGTTTCGTGTTTGGCTGATTATTGACATAGACACGGCGCAAGTGGTGGGCCGTGTGCATGCCGTAGTGCTCGAAAAAAGAAACTTTTAAAATAATGGGGAGTCCCCGGGCTGTTTTTAAAATGGGAAATGGAGGGAATTAAACAGGAAGAATCTCCGAGCTGCTTTAAAAAAAGGAAGCGGTGCTAAAATCAGTCTGATTCTGGCAGCGCGCATCTTGTTTAATGTTTGGACGATTATTGAAATAGACACGGCGCAAGTGGTGGGCCGTGCTCATGCCGTAGTGCTCCAAAAAAAAGAAGTTTGTAGATAGTGGGGAATTTCCGGGCTGGTATTTTTTTTAAAGAAAAGCAAACGATGCTTGCTTAGCTTCAAAACGAGTAAACGACGCAAAATGGTGCTGAATTCATAAATATCGTCCACGCACGTTTGTCCGGTAGCCGCTCCGCACAGATAGACCATTCTACTCTACACAGCAGCTAGCCAGTGCGTGGAGAGAGATCTAGTAGAGTTGGATCTGCAGCTAGCCATGGCGGAAGTTGCAGGATTGCTGGCGTCACCTTTAGTCAAGATCGCGGTGGATAAGCTGGGTTCGGCCATCGGAGAGCAGGCCAACTTGCTATGTGGCTTCCGCAGCTATCTGGAGAAGATGAAGGACACCATGGATTCCATCTCAGCTGTGCTCAACGACGCCGAGAGGCGCTCCGTCACGGACGAGTCGGTTCGCCTGTGGCTGAAGCGCCTGAAGAACGCCGCCTACGACATGTGCGACATGCTCGACGACCACGAAGACGCTGCTAGTGGTAACCAACAAACTACTGCAAAGGCGCGTTGTTATTATTATATACTAGTAATTATATATACATGCTAACATGTTAGCAGCGTCTTGCCTATGGTTTCGTATATGTCCTCAGACGGGTTATTCCGTACTCACGGCCACGGGTGTAGGATCGAATCACACCACAAAACCACATATATCCTTTTACCCGAAATGAGGCAAATGATGTTCTCTGTTTCACCCCACCACGTCATCCAACGGAGATCACAGTACGCTAAAGGACACCCATGCAAATGATGACACATGACACACGTAGAGTCACTTTCAACTATTAAAATAAATTTATAGTTTTTACAACCGAGAAACCAAATCAAAATCCGATTGTGACATCTTGTTCGCTTCAATAATAAATTCGAAACAAGGTCTCACTTGTCTATGTTTTGATGATTCAAATAAATATGTTGAAACTTACTCTTTTGGTGAGGCCTCAATGGCTTACTCGTCGGCCTCCATGGCTCGGCCGCTAGGGGAGTACGGAGGAGGCCGTCTCCTTCGGCAGCCTCACTGAGCTGGCAGCGCTACTCCTCGGACAAGGGAGGGAAGAGGAGCCTGACAGTTGGGTGGGATCTGGCGGTGAGGTGCTCGGGCCTGGCTACGAGGCGGTGTAGGCCTAGTGGAGGGTGCGCCACGGATGGAGCCGAGGGAGCCTGAATGGAGGCGGGGCAGCGGAGAAGGCGAGCAGAGGCCGACTGTCGCGGCTTCGGGTGAGGCCTCCATGGCTTGCTCGTGGGCCTTCATGGCTTGGCAGCTAGGGGAGTAGGGAGGACACGGGGTGGGCTGCTGTTGGCGGGGGTAGGATGGGAGCGGTGGTGGCTGAGGCAACGGAGACGGTGAGCAGAGGCATTCTATTCTCGCATGGGAAAGGGGAGAGGACAAATGAGTTATGTGGGAGAAGATCAGAAGAGACAATATTTCAAGAGTTAAATGAAAAATAAAACATAAAACAAAAGGGTATGAACCTGCGATGCATCACATAAAAAATTTATGGACAACAGGTGCAACTTTAATAGCAAAAACATCATAAATTAGCATGGACACCATCTTTATAGGTGTTGCCATGGTGGGCCTCCATTGGTTGATGGCTACAAAAGCCATGGTTGAGGAATAATTTCAAAAAAAAAAAACTTGCTTTATAGTATAGACAAGTTCACGTTTAGCTTGCATTGTGACAATGAGTAGGTTGCATTTCAATACTTTTACAAATTTCTATGCTTTGTTCTTTGGCAACGTATCAGGTGCAAACCAAGCACTTGGTGCAAACCCGTGCAAACCTACTAAAATAAGTTTTGAAAACTTTTAGAAAAAAAATCATGAATGTACTTCTCATCTTACCTCATCTACGTATAAAATTTTATTGTCAAATTCATCTTACTCTACAAGTTAAAATTTTTTTTAACTTGTAGAGTAAGATGAATTTGACAATAAAATTTTATATACAGATGAGGTAAGATGAGAAGTACATTCATGATTTTTTTCTAGAATTTTAGTAAGTTTGCACGGGTTTACACCAAGTGCTTGGTTTGCACCTGATATGTTGGACTTGTTCTTTAGCATATATAGCTTCAAACTAAGGGATGAATAAAAATCTTGCAGATGCCAGGACTACTCTCATGTCTCCCAAATACATGCAACAAGATTGCCCTGGCTAATAAGATGAAGAATATGAGAGAAACCCTAATACCACTATTTCACACCAGCATTATGATCTACGTGAAACAACGTCAGATGGGATTGAAGAACAAATAATAGGGAGGGAAGTAGAAAAGCAAAAGATCATAAACCTATTATCTGCAAATGATAATGCTGAGACAATGATTGTCCCTATCTATGGCCTTGGAGGAATAGGCAAGACTACTTTGGCACGACTAGTTTACAATGATGCCCAATTCATCAAGAAATATGACAATAATCGTATTTGGGTTTATGTGTCCCAAAATTTCGATTTAAACAAAATTGAAAAACATATAATTTCTCAACTACCACAGAAAGAAGGGGGTCAACTAAACACAGATTCACAGAAGGCAATAAATAGGTACCTTGATGGTCTGCTATGTGACAAAAAGGTTCTAATTGTTCTAGATGACTTATGGCAGGAAGATGACTTTGAGTTGGAAAAATTAAAAAATATGCTTGGCGTATGCAAGAAGGACTACATGATAGATGTCATCGTAACCACACGTACGGAAAACATTGCAAAAAAAAATTTGCACCAAGGATTCATTTTTGATACCTCATTTGAAGGATGATAGGTGTTGGGACATAATTAAGAGGTACAGCAAATTTGAACACAAATGCAAACATAATCATGAAGAATTGTTGCATATAGGATTGGAAATTGCAAAGAAATGCAAAGGTGTGGCATTAGCAGCCCAATCAATTGGATACACACTACAATTCAAAGATATTTCCATGTGGCCAGAAGTGAACAATAGTGACATCTGGAACGAATCTTCTAACAATGCAGTGCTTCCATCCTTAAAGTTAAGTTATGCATGCATGCCACCAAAATTGAAGTTGTGCTTTGCCTATTGTGCCATCTTCCCAAAAGGTCATAATATTGTCCAAGATTATCTTATTCACCAATGGATTGCTCTTGATTTCATTGAGCCATCCGACAAGAGGATTGGTGAGGAATTCATTACTAATCTTTTGGGGATGTCATTCCTTCAATATTCCAAGATTTCCTCGGTGAGATACTATATACCAGCAATAATATGACTGTGCCTCATATTTACTCAATCGAATGACATGCTATTTTAGAATGCAAATTTGACACATTGTAGTCCACATTGAGTACACTGACACATGGGATAGAGCAAAACTTGTATCCAAGTATTTCAAAAATTTGGATGTTTATCGTATAACTTTGAGTAGGTGCATACTTCCATGAATCATATTAAAAATATTTATATAGATTCAAATTTTAGCTAAACTCTATTGTTTTTAATTGTTCTGGAATAAATTTGATGCATGTTTTCAGCCTACAAGGTGGTAGCTGGATAAAGAAAAAAATACTAATAGAATTAAATATACAAACAAATATTAGTAAAAAGTATTTGAGTAATTAACTCTGGCCATCTCTAATGATTTGAAATTTTAATAGCTTATTTTCGTTATGGCCCACATCATGCTTGGTTAGATAATGAGTTTTGTTTGGCAAGCTTAAGTTAGACTAGTTTCTCGCACCAAAAGTTGGTCATGGTACTAGTTTTTTGAAGGAAAATATTCTATCACAACTTCACAAGGAGTGCAGTTTGGGGTTCGCTGCCAAGTTTGAGCTGAGTTCGTGTCAAGTCCTGTTGACATATCTAATGGAGTATGATATACTTTTCATTTCAGAATTCTATGAAGGACGTGGTGGGTTACACCATGCATGACCTAGTGCATGACCTAGCAAGATCAATCATTGATGATGAGTTAAATGTTTTCTGTGCTCCAACAACAAGCAATAAACATGACAAAAAATATTGTCGATACTAGTCAATTAACCCGTGCTTTCGCACGGGTTAGAGTCTTAAATGTGTTATGCGTAACCGTACAACATATATAAATCTATTTTTATACTTAGATTTTATAATAACATATCTTACTACTTTATATGTATGCTTAATTGATTTAGATAATCTTTGATCGATTGCAAAAATAGATGATTTTAATATAATTTTGAGGGGTTATTTTCATCATATTATCAGTCATAATAACTAAGACGAACAATTCAAATATAAATTAAAGGGGATATTTGGTATTATCCTATCAAATAAGCAAATGTGAGCAATTAGATATAAATTTAGGGTGTTATTTCATATTTTTCTTTATATTGGCAGAGTGGGTAATTAATATGTAGTTTTAGGGGTTATTTAATATTATTTTGATAATGGCAAAGGTGGGTGATTACTTAATAAGAAAACAGATCTAATGGCTATTAAGATTCCAACATGTTAATTGATGATAGGGTATTTTTTATTATTGTGAGAATTTCTATAATTTTATTTTTTTTCTAGCGCATCTTGTGAGGATTGACGTGAAAATTTTAAAAAGTCTACAAAATATCTGTTTCATGGAAGGGTTTCTAGCATCTTTAATGGAAAAAACATAAAAACTGAAGGTAAATTTGAAAATGGGAAAAATCTAAAAAAAGAAGATATTTGCTTTCGTTGAGAATTGAACTCAGATCTTTCGTAATGGCAGAGGTGGGTAATTACTTGGAAAATATATATAATGAAAAAAAGAGGATATTTGCTTTCATTGAGAGTTGAACTCAAGACCTTTCATAATGACAGAGGTGGGTAATTATTTAGAAAACAGATCTAATGGCTATTAATATTCCAATCTGTCAATCGATGGTCAGATGTTTCTGATTATTGTGAGAATTTTTTGGATTTATCTTTTTTTCTAGCGCGCTTTGAAATTGGTGTAACTTTTAGAAGCTCCAATTAGTAATAGTAAGATAAGATAGATTGTCCAGAAATATGAGAGGGAATCGAAGTTGTCAGATATTTTGCCCTCAAAGTTGAGGGCACTTCTTTTTTCAGATATTGGCATTCTAGATCTTCCCCGTGGTGCATTTTCAGTAACAAAGCATTTGCGAATTCTGGATTTTAGTGAACGTTCTAGTATACTGTTGCCGGCCGATATTGGCCAATTGAAGCATCTGAACTGTCTAATTGCTCCAAGAATTCAAAATAAGAGCTTCCCAGAGTTTATCACTGAGCTACCAAAACTGCAGTACCTAAACCTAAATGGATCTTCTCAAATTTCTACACTATCAGAGTCGATTGGCAAACTCACGTGTCTGAAATATCTTGATTTATCAGGTTTTACTCTGTCAGAACTGCCGGAATCATTTGGTGATTTAAGGTGTATGGTGCATCTTGATATGTCACATTGTTCTCAGATAAAGGAACTGCCAGGTTCGCTTGGTAATCTCACAGATTTGCAACATCTTGACTTATCTTATTGCTCCTGTGTCAAAGCAATGCCTCAATCTTTGAGTGGCCTCACACAACTCCAATATTTGAACTTATCGTCTTGTGGGTATGTGGCACAGCTACCAGAAACAATAGGGAGCCTCATCAATCTACGTTACCTTAACATGTCCTCCTGTTATAGACTGGCACGGCTACCAGAAGCAATAGGGAGCCTCATCAATCTGCGCTACCTCAACATGTCCTCCTGTCATCGTCTGGTACAGCTACCAGAAGCAATAGGGAGCCTCATTAATCTAGAGCATCTCAACATGTCAGGATGTAACATTAAAGAATTGCCGGAGTCATTTAAGAAGCTCCAAAATTTGTTGCATCTAGATTTGGCAAAGTGCAGCATTGAGAATGATTTAGCGGGAGCTCTGCGTAGCCTCACTGCACTTCAGCATTTGGATTTATCCCGTGATGGTTGCTTGAATGTTTTGTTTGCTAGTGGAGATCAACCAGATGTTTTAGGAAACCTTACCAATCTCAAGTATTTGAACTTGTCAGGATGTCGTTCACGGTATTCAAACTACAGTAGTATTGTGTATGTCGATTTTTAGAGTACACTTACCAATCTTGAGCACCTGGACCTATCTTGGAACTGTTCTTTTCAACTAACAGAAAGTATAGGCAACCTCAAAGCTTGCATACACTGAATCTCTCAGGCTGCAAAGATCTAGAGTCCCTACCAAAGAGCATAGGTAAAATCAAGCTGAGGTCTTTACTGATGGATTGGTGCCCAGATGAATTGGTAGCTCAGGCCCAGTCTCTAACTCACGATTCAATAACATTACCACTGTTCAACATTCGTAATGATAATGCCAGTGGCTGCAGCAATCTACCTCTACTCAAGGACGAAGATGTTGATGAGTTAGACATACGTTATCTTGAAAAAGTAAGGTCTCTTGAAGAAGCATGCAAAGCTGAGATGTCAAAGAAAAGGAATCTTTTGAAATTAAGTTTGACGTGGACTTCAGGTGCTGATCGACTTCTAGAGGACAGAGATTTATTGGAAGCAATAGTACCACCGAAGGGTCTACAGGAGGTTGCTCTAGAAGGTTACAGCAGTCCAAGCCTTCCTAACTGGCTCATTGGTGGCATCATATCAAGTCACCTCCCGAATCTTGTTTGTATTAAGCTGGAGAATCTGCCGACATGTAGCAGGCTGCCACCACTTGGACAGTTGCCGAGCCTAGAAACATTGAACCTCACAGGGTTGCCCAGCATTAGAAAAATCAACGAGGATTTATGCGGTGGCAAAGGAGCATTCCGTCGACTGTTAAACCTTTCAATCCATGGTATGGACGGATTGGAGGAGTTGAACACGAGATACTCAGCTGGGGATGGTGTGGAGGAGTTCATGTTCCCTAAGCTTGATGATTTGTGGATAGGGCTTTGTGAAAGGTTGAGGCTGAAACCTTGCCCACCAGTATTCCGTAGGTGCAGAATATTTCGAAGTGACCAAGTAATATCTTCATTGGAGGAGCTAGACAACACCATTCCCTCCCCTGCTTCACGCATCGAGTTGTCTCATGCCGACTCTGCCGAGGCCTTTGGCCGGACTCTGAGGATGTTTGACCACTTCCCTGCCCTGAAAGAGTTGAGCATCTTTTACTGTTCTGAACTGAGGCGCTTGCCGGAGAGCATGCGGAGCCTCACGTCCCTTCAGTCGCTGGAGTTGGATGGCCTCGACTTGTCAGAACTACCAGAATGGCTAGGCGACCTCTCCTCTCTCGAAAGCCTCCACATCTATTGTCTTGAAATCAGGTGTTTGCCTTCAAGTATACAAAAACTCACCAAACTCCGGAAGTTAAAGATTGTGGACAACCGTCAACTAGCGCGGTGGTGTGAATTGGAAGAGAACAAGGAGAAGATCGCTCACATAAAAAATATTGTAAGTTCACTACCAAACTGCATTATATTAGTCCAAATCCTGCCTTCGTTTTTTTATTTTTTGGTTGCATACAGCCATACACTTCCTGTTTCTTTTCAGCGTGTTTTAGTTACCTTCATTTATCGACTATGCAGATTATTTGGTGATAATCAGATTGGTAGCTTAAACAAGCACCATGAGATATCTTGCACAGCATAATGGACGAGTACGGTGGAAATCAGCTGGAGTGCATCACTCTGTTCCACCAATGCAAGCTACATGTTGTTGAAGGAGCAATAGTCCCTTGTTGGTGCAAACATCATATCATATGTATCTGAATTCTGAGCTGCGGTAATTACAACTACCTACCCAGAGCATAACCGACCTTTTCCCTTTTTGGCACCTCCTTGTATAATCATAATGTCAGATTGCCTCACCTTTTGTTTCTTTTGGGCTCAAACATACTATTATACTCTGTTTCTTTGCCGACCTGCATCATACTGTACAGCATGGTACTGTTAGACTGGGCTGACCAAAATGTCCAAAAGTGGGTGTCCATACACTGTGCGGCACGGTAGACAAAGATGATGGTAGTTTTTTTTTTTTTTTAAAACAAGAGGATGGTAGTTGGAATAGTGGATGGGCGGGGTGCCAGTCTTAGAATATGTGTATGGTTTGGTTACACCTAGACATAGTTGTATCCTGAACCTGAGTCTTATCTGTTCGAGATATGAATATGGTCAAGGAAAAAGTTAGGCTAAATTCAATGGTTTTTCTATCCCTCTGTCCCCTATCACTATTCTAACTACTTCACTCAGATCTACAGTATAACAATACGCGAACCCCCATTTTCGAAGCACCGCTGGACTTAGCCTTATGTCTGCTAAAGTAGAGAGCCAGGACATCGCATTATATTTTGAGGTGGTACATGTAAATATAGCATTTCCTGGGTTTCAAAATCATCTTATTGGTTTCGGTTTAAATATACCTATAAATCAATGTCCTTCGTGACTACAACTACAATATTCCACTGGCCGAGGTGTCATTGAAACGGTTTATGCAACAAAAAAAACTCTATTATTTTTTGTTTCAAACACGTGTGTGCTATATAAACGGATGATAAAAGGAAATATGTCTACGATGACTCGAACATAATAAAATCCCCCTCCTTTGACTCATCTTCCATTATCCTTTAATTTACTCCATTATCAAAACGGATTCTTATGGATCCAATGAACAAGTAAAAAGCAACAATAATATAAGAAGCCATGAGGATAAACAAAAGTGTTTTGGCCTAAACGGAGTACTAAAAGGTCCCATCTTATTTCTTGTATTACGAGGAAATTTAGGCATATCTTACTATTACTAATTGGAGACTCCTTTTCTGTTATCTACGTTAATCTTCGCCAGAAGCGCTAGAAAAAAAATAAATTCTAGAAATTCTCACAAAAATCAAAAACATCTGGCTGGCCATTCATCATGTAGATTTAATAATAGTAGCCATTAGATCTATTATATTTTCTAAAAAATTACCTACCATGCCACTATGAAAGATGAAATAAAATAACCCCTTTAATTTATATAAAAATTACCCACCATGTCATTATGAAATATAAATTAAAATATTCCCCTAAATTTGCATAAATATTACCCACCATGCCATTATAAAGTACGAATTAAAATAACCCCTAAATTTGCATAAAAAGTACCCACCACACCATTATAAAATATGATTAAAGTAACCCCCTTAATTTGCATATAAATTACTTGCCATGCCATTATAAAGATAAATTAAAATAAGATCTAAATTTTTATATAAATTACCCAATATCTCATTATGAAAGATGAATTAAAATAATTCTAAGATTTGCATATAAATTATCTAGAAGGCCATTATGAAAGATGAATTAAAATAATCACCTCTACTATTACTGTAGATTAAATCTATAACTTCAAAAACTCTAACATGTTAATAACGATTAAATCTATATCATCTAAAATTCTAACACGTGCGAGAGCACAGGTTGATAGACTAGTTTTGCGGAAAAAAGGAACTCCACTCTTCATTGTTGATAAAGTAAATCCTTTGAGCCCTTTGAGTATACTTTTTTCCCGTAAGGATATTGAATACAATTAACCGTCATTAGTACTGCTACAATTTGGAAAATGACAACATAGTTACCCATCAAAAGTAAGTAAATATATCTAAAAAATATAAAATGCAGCTAATTATGCAGTAAAAGAGGCTATTATTCCCAAAAAAAAAGCCGAATACAACCAGCTATTACTAAGGATTTCATCTTTGGACCAGAAGCAAGCAAGAGGTGGAATACCACGAAGAGAAAGTCGTTTTTTTTTTATAGGGGATGATTTTATTTTTTTCAAGAATAATACATCGAGTTGATATAAAGTCTTGAAAATCTTCAAATGTTTTAATGTTTGATAATGGTTAATCTTTACCATAGGTATTACTTAATGGTCGGTTGTGGTTGGCTTTTTGCACGATTTGGAGAAAAAGAAGGTATATGTTTCATTCATGTTGCTGGGCTATCGCCCTAACGTGGGCTTTCCCTTCATGAAATGTTTGGTAGCGCTTGTCGTACTCTTGACCACAGCACCCAATACAAAAATCTGGAGAATTTTCGGCGGCTTCTTTTATTTTCAGCGGCCGAGCTTTGCCGCCGAAAATAGGATTCTTATTTTCGGCACATGCTAGAGAAATGAGAGCACATCATCTCACCTCAACCCGGCCCACGCCAGGCTGTTGGGCCTTACGGGCCCATCTCGTGTGCCCTGGGGCTACGGGGGACTCGCCGCGTTGCGTTCGCCGCACGGCTGCGTCGCCGGATGCCGCCGGCCGCCGGCCGCCGCGGAAGAGCTGATGGCAGCCGCCGATGTGCCTTCATCAGCTATCCCTGGGCGATCCAAGAGCTCGGCGTCGTGAACGGTGAAGCAGTCGTCGGCGACGGCCAGCAAGGTGATGAAGAGAACCGGTGCCGCCTTCTTCGCCATAGCGGGTGGCCAGCGCGGCGAGGGAGCGGTGCAGCGCTAGCGGCTTCTTGAGGAGATGGCGGTGGTGGCCGATGACGGGATGCGCCGGCCGGCGGGCTACGGATATGCCGGCCTTGTCCATTAGTGTTCTCGCGAGGTGAAGCCGAGAACAAATGCACGCGGCGTGGCCATGTGAGGAGGAGAGCTATATACTATAGTACATCGCCAGAATTCAGGAAACCAGAGATCTATCCCATAACTGCTTATCTGACTTCGCAAGAAGCATAAAAAATATAGGGGATATCCGCCCACAGCTTATCTGACTAGACATGCATATGGATGGAGGATCGCTCGCAGGATTGGCGATCTATCCATCTATATCCATGTCTATCTGTCGTCCCAAGAAGGCGGCCGGCCAGGCATCCGTCCTTAGCAACACGTAGGCGCAAGAAGAGAATTAGCTCGATTCATTCATTCATCGGGTACCTAGAGGCCAGAGCTTGACCTTGGAATTAGCCTGTACAACTCAGCGCGGCTCAGTTCAGTTCAGTGATCCTTGAGAGCTCGATGGACAAGCCTGCTACGGCCCATTAACAAAGAAGAAACAACCCACCGATGATTCCTAACAGCAACAGCCAACAAGGGAACAAAGAAGACGCTTCGGGCTACCGCCATCTGGCTCGACAGGGGCGGCCGAGCTGCTACTAATTAACAGGCCTAAAATTTCACAGCGGTGCCGAGAGAGAGCTCAAGTGAAGGCTCACCCATCCCAAGGCTGAGGCATTTCACCGTGAGCAAAAGGGACGCCCGGCACGGTCCCAGGCTCCCAGGCAGCTTTGGTCCCTTTTTTTTACTTTTATCGCGCGGGCAGGGCACAAGCTGTCGCTGAGAATTCCCGTAAACCGATGCACCGGCCCCGTGCAGCGGTAGAGTGGTGTAGCAGGGACGGACCCGGACGTACGGGTGACCACATCATGCCTGCCTATCCGCCCCAATGCAAGTGGTGAACTGGTGATTCGCAACGAGACGACGATATGCCAGACGCGAGCGAACGCGCGGCGACAAGCGGAGTCGGCCCAGCTGCCCAGTAGCCAACCATGCATACTGCGTCCCCGGCCGTCTCCTTTCGCCGCGCGCGCTGCTAGCTTTATCGGGATCCCCCACACGTCCGTCCTCCTGCTGCTTCGCCAGCCGCTTGCAATGGTGAGCGTTGGTCAGGCGTTCACAGGTGGGGAAATCCCACATGCTCATGCACGTACTGCAGCCATGCACGCGGACGTACGCGGCGCGGCAGTGGCACTGGCCGCCGCGCCGGCCCGTCGACGAGGATCCCCTTTCTGGGCTTTTGGCAGCCAGGCAGGCAGATGAACCCCGTGGATCGGCTTTTGTTGGGCCGCGCGCCTGCCCGTCCACTGACGCCCGCCTGGCCCATCCGTTTGAAATGAAAACTGGTAGCGGGTGCCGGCCGGCCCGACGCTTTGACAGCTTGTTGTTAGCGGGTGCGCGCGTATCAATGGGGAGAACCCTGCTGGAGCCGTCGGCGGCGCGGACTATTGGATCAGCATCCTGGGTTTCCAACGCCAAGCCCTCCTAGCTAGAGTTTCGTCGTCTCTCACCGTAGCTTGGAAGAGCGTCCGTTTATTTCACCGCCCGCGCCCAAGCCTCATCTTTGATGACATGAAAACGCCAAGTTTTTGTGCCAGGTTCAGGCCACCATGAGCGGACCAGCCCACCACCACGTCCTGTCCTGGCCACACACCGTGCGGGTCAGGTCATGCGCGCGCGGCGGCGGATGGGGCATGGCCGCATGCATGCATACCGATCGCACGCCCGCCCGCCCGCAGACAAGCAACGATCCGAGGAAGTTCGTGTCTCGGGTCGTTCCAATCCCGTCGTCAGATCGACGTGCATCTGGCCAGGCCGTCGACGTCGATGATCACGCACTGAATAGTGAATAGGAACCACCCGTACGTACGTGTGCGTGCGTCCGGTGTCTGTAGGCGCACAGCTACCGGCGGCTGCGGCTTCCGGATCGGACCGGGCCGTCCTTCCAACCGATCGATCGAGCCCACGCACAGCACACGCGCGGCCGGGCCCAGGTTGTTGACTTGACGACGCACCCACCGCCCATCGGCCACCGCACGCACGTACGTACCACTACCAGAGCGAGACACTGCACGATGAGGGCACGCTGTGCCTGTTGCCTTCGTTCGTTCCTTCGCCTGCTTAATTGGCGCGTCGTCGTCGTCGTCACCGTCTGATATTTATAACTCGTACTGCTGCTGTTAGTAGTCGTACTACTGCCGCTTTTGTGTGTCTATATATATATATATGCACTGATGCATGCACAGGCCGGACGACAGGAGGGTCGTCGTAGCCAGATTAACCAGATCATACCCCGCGCGCTGCATGAATTATGCAATTTTGTATTCGTAAAAGGTATTCCGTGCATAGCTGTGAAAATTTAAGTGATACCGATATATATGCTATAAAAAAACACCGCATGCATGAAGCTATAAAATATCGATATAAAGATATAAATAAAGACCTTAGGAAAAAATGACGTGGCATGAAATTTGATAGACTTCGGAGATAACGTGATTTCGTGCGTATCGAAAAAAATAGGCAGTTGGAGCTATCTATATTTACACGTAGAAGATAAGACCGGCCGCATTCACCCTGACGCCGACCGATGTCCGCCCAATCATTGGCAGGCACCCTGCTGATAGCTAGTACATACTAGTACGCCAGATCGATGCACGCACCGCCCGGCGGGTGATGGAAAGGGACGCCTCATTAATCACTCGCTTATTACTACAGACTAGTCGTACTAACACTAGTGTGGAATGAAGCTGCTACATTGTCCATTGTTCACCATTTATCTCTTGAATAGAATAAGATTATTATTACCTACTACTACATGACGGAAAAGATCAATACTCCACCATATATAATACTCGTCAGTCGTCACCCACGCACGACGAAATCCCTACTGCATGCATGCGCTGCCTTTGTCAGCAGCCGTACGTGCTACATAAACCACCGTTGACAACGCCTTCGAGCTCCGGCTCCACCATTCTGGGACTCCTTCCCCGCGCCGGCCCACGCCGAACCGGAGGAAGAAGAGATGTGGGGCCAAGTACCAAGTGTTGACGGGTGGGTGGTCCTACGATGCCACGTTAGCAAAAACCGATCCCAAAACCACTCAAAGTTGTATTTTTGACGGTTTTGACAGTATAGCAGTTTGTCTTGCTTACTTTTGCGGTTTTGGATTACAAAATAGACTAGCATGATAAGTACAAGTCGTAACATAGACTTTACCCTATAATATATATACCCCTCATCATCTGACAAAACAATAAAACTAAATAAATCCAAGGGCACGCACGGCAGTGTGCGCAAATACAACGTTTCAGGTGGAATATTCCCTCCTTGTAGATGTAGTACAGTACGCTGTTATCAATCAATCATACAGATGAGCTAGCACACACTGGCCACTGCGAAATTCCACTGACGCATAATGGCAGAGACTGTATCGGAGGTGCACGCCGTCGTCGTCGGCCCTTGATGGTGGTGATAAGGATGCCATCGAGCCAAAGCCAAGGTTGGACGCCATGATTTGAGAGGTAGCACCATGGCTGTGCCTGCCTGCCCCTCTTCCACATCCATGTCAAGGGTGTCAAAACCGGCCTCTCTTGTGTGTCTGTCCGGCCGTGTGATGTTGCTCACCGGTCTTGAATTTGTGTAGGAAGTGACCAAAGAGGAGGGCCACCACCACAATAATGCCCCCCATCATGTCTTTCCTTCCAACTAGTGGGAGGGCCACATCGACGAACATTATTCATGCTTAGTTATTAGACAGCGTATATATCGACCTCTCCGTCTCTCAGCTAATCACACCTTGTCCAGTTTTCGTCTTACCAACGGCCCGGCCTGGCTTGTTTGGAAGGGTTGGTTCCGAGTAGGTTTGAATTTAATAAGCTCTAAGGATTCGTCGTGATGGAATGGAACACTGATGAAATCCACGGGACACGTCGTATCTAGTACTACGACAATAATACGCTTATATGGATGGACATGGAAAGATCGATGCATATCTAGGGAAAAAAAAAGATGAGGTATTATGAATCAGCTACTACTCCACTTTGTGTACACCGCATCCACAGTGTCTTGGACGTTTGCATTGTGCGATTTGGTCCGGTGACCTCGGCCGTAATAAAGTTAGCATCGCATGGCCGACACTTTCCTTTCCTCTGGATGAAGCTAGCGTAACGTGGAAGCGCGGACGGGCACGTACGGCAACAACTCGGTCTGCATCGCTGCTGCGGTGCTGCATGTCACGTACGTGGCGGCAAAATAGATTTTATAACTGGGTTTGCAATTGTTGATGGGTGCATATGGGAATCATAGTTGCGCTGTGTCCTCCCGGCCGGTGGACGGCGACGCCGTGATACTGTCGCGGACTCGCGGTGCGGTGTTGGAACTGGAACAGTGCATCGATCGGTCGTGCCGCTGCATCGACCGATCGAGATGGACCCTTGTCTAACTCCGCTGGCCACAGTGCAGAAACAAAAAGGAGAGATGTCCAGTGCGGTGGCGTCTCGCTCGTGCATGCATTCACCCCACTGCTGGGGCACAGGGGCGAGACGAGCTAGAGGGGGCCAGAGCCACACGAACACACATATATATGTCTCCGTGATCGATCAGGCTGCCTAGCTCTGTAGTACTGAATCGCTGTGGCGGCAGCAGATGAGAGATCGGATCCATCGGTCGAGCGGTGGGCGTCTGTAGATGGAGACGGCCGAACATGTAATCAGCTCGATCACCCGCTGGTTTCGTTTCCGGCCGCTGTCTCTCTCCCTCTGTGTGTGTCGTAGTGGCGATGTTGAATTGTAGATGTGATTCTGACGGAGGGATTATTGGCAGTGGAAACACGCAATGAATGCACTCACGTGCCGCAATAGCCATGTGGATCTCACCTCCGATCCCTCCCTAATCACACACAGTACCTGGCTGCTAGCATCAAGAGACCCACAGCTGCCGGGCATGCAGCGCGCACTCGCCATAGGAGAAATTGACGCACGCCGGTAATAATAACTTAATTTGCCACTGTGTATGCTACGCAGAGCAACATGTGGGCATGTTTGATTCATGAGCAAAGTTGTGACTAAATTTTAGCTATGGCCTAAATAGTTTATTTTTGTACTATATATATGCTATGGCCAAATTTTGACCACCAACCAAACGTGCTCATAATCCTCGAAACAGGCTGAAATTGGGCATCATATCGACGGGCCATATATGCATGTGGCACAGCCTGGAGATAGTATAGGTAGGCATGGGAAAGCGCGCGTGCAGAGGCAGCACTGGATTGCATGCATAACCATCGTCGTCCAAATTAGAAGGCAGCAACCGTGCATGCATGCGTTTGGAGCAACCGTCCAAAGGCCGGACTTGTTAAAAGTGAGAGGACGAGGTAGGCGGCGGCGCTTGGATGAAGAAGGGGCACGCGCAGGATCCTTGTTTGTGTAATTGTGTGTGCTCCCCACTGTGGCTGTACCTGCTGTGTGGTCCATGTGCATTGGCATGCTGGTTTCCCCAGGCAATTCCTCTCTCGGTCAATCCTCTTACCCCAACGACAGATGCATGCATGCCGGCACGGCAGGCTTCGTCAGTGTTGCTGAGACTTGAGCTACGTACTACTACCGGCCGGTAACTGTTGTTACTGACACAGCAAGCTGTATCGGTATGCGCCCGCCATGCACGGGTCCCATTCACGCAGCTTCTTCTTTGATCGATCTCTGATCCGGTCCCTGACTGGCTGTCGTTCCAGAGCATGCGTACGGTCCTGCTCTACTGAATGCCGCATTGGCCCAGCAACGCTCTTGATCTATCACACCTTCACCATGATCGACCGTGCAACGCAGCACGCACTTACTCCTCCGGTGTCTTCAATGCTGGGATATGCCGCTTTTTTCTTAGGTTCCGGTTCATCTATCCCACGTTTATGTTTATGCCAATTGGGAACGCAGGATTTTCACAGAAAACATGTAGAAAATTTATAGGATACGGTTCAATTTCATAGAAAAAACATAGAAACAGACAATATTTTGTACATTCCTATATACGTCATGGTGACACCAACCTTATTGTACCGCCACCGGTCATCGTATGTCTAGTTTGATACTAGAGCTGCTCTTCTGAGACATATTGTGCGCTTAGCTAGACTGGCTTCAGCATGTACTCTACGTCGTCTATCACATTGTACATATTTAAATTTAAATTTCACTTGTTATTTTTATACTATGCACGACCATATTGCCATAATTGGTCTAAGACAATGTACTGTGAGCCTGGGACTGCCTAGGGCTTCGATCGGCAGTATACTACTGACTCTAGTGGCTGTTGAGCAACAGCCAATCATCATCTAGAGTGATCGCAGAACACGGAGTGCTGTAGCAGCAGCCGAAGCTACCATCGCGAAGAAAAGGGCTAGCCAAAATTTGGCACCGGCGAAGCAACCGAACAAACTTGACGCTGGCAGATCATTAATGTCGTCGTGGGGATCGATCGTCGCGGTAATACTAGTAAGAAGTGATTACAAGCTTGTCTTTATCCGCCACCACCTTTGTTCTTGCTGCTCAGCTTGGCGAGTCAAGTATGGGTTGACCGTGACACAGTGCACGGCCGGCCGCCGGCCCGGGCGGCAGGAAGTGTCCGACCGTGCACGCAGCCACCCACACGACGTGTCCGTGGCTCCGTGCGAGAGGTAGAGGGGCACCTGAACGATGGCTGCCTGCCGGGCCGGGAGGAGCAACTTGGAGGTGAACGAAGCTCACTGCTCACCTGGACCGGACACGCAGCTACAGGTTCTGGCGCGCAGGTCGGAAGACGAGGGGAGCTATACAGGCAGGCAGGCAGCTTGGGAGTTGGCGGGGGAACGTACGTGGCCCCGCGACGGCGACACGACTACGATTGAGGGATTGATTGGGTCATGAGTAGGGACGCCCGCCGCAGCGCAGTAGCGCCGCTCCAGTCCTCGGTAGCTACGGTGCGTGGTCACTGTTTACCACCTGTGTACCGCGGCAACTGTGGGTCTGTGGCTCTGGCAGCCTGTAGGCTAGCGCTGCGGCTGGGCACTGGGGCTGCCCGCGCGAGCCGAGGCATCGGGCGTCGGGAAAGCTGAGGACGGACGCCGTCTTGTCCGGCTTTGAATGCGCGCGCGCAGTCGGCGGAGGCCATGGCCAGGCCGCGCGGCGCGCTGGACTGGACGCTTCCTCTCCTCCTCGCCGTCCGGTCGCCTGCCTACGGCGGAAGCCATGCAATCGCCGGCCACCAACAGCACCGCCATGGCATCGCACACGACGCATGCCGTCCTGAGCGCCGGCCGGGCGTGCCATGCCATACGCCCGTGCCGCGTGTGTGCCTGACCCGCGCGCGGCCAATGGCCAATCCTACAACTGCTGTGCTGCCGCCGCCTGTGCATGAGCATGCCCATAACGGACGGATATGATGCCACCGTCGGATCGGACTCCCGACGTTCCTACCAGGCACCAGCAGCGCGCATGCAACAGCAACCCTTGTCTTATCCGTCCCACATAGCTAGCTGTTGCTGCCGGCGGTGGCGGGGCACTGTGCGGCAGATCTCGTGAGGTCACTCCCGGGCCGGCCGGATGGCGTGGGTACCTGCCTGCCGCTGCCGCTGCAGGGCGCGCCCTACCCCTACGTGTGCCACCAGTCCACCACAGTGGCCGTGGCATGGCATGGCAGCGCGCACGGCGGCCACGCCACCGTCGCCACAGGCCGCCCAGGACACTGGACGAGGCTACCGCGCAGCCGCCGGCAGCGGGGGATGGGATTGGGGAGACGAGAGAATCCAATCCAATGCCCGGCACCAGCGTGTCCATGGCCCGCGAGCTCCGGGGGCCCCCGAGCGCGTGCTCCACGACCTCTTCTGTGGCCACGCCGGTCGTCTCCGGGCCGTCGGGGCCTGCTCGCTCGCCCGCCCGCTGCAGGGCCGGGCGGCGTGGCCGGCGGGCGACGCGGGGCGGGCCTGTGCTGTGCCTGTGCGCGCGGACACGTACGTACACGCGCGCCTACTACTACGCTGTACTCCTATGTAGGGTCTATGCATGAATGGATGGATAGATTTGATGCTCTATGGATGTAGATGTACGTACGTACTCGATCTACGGTACCCACACGGCCACACTGATCCATGCATGACGCTAGCCTACCTGTGTGTATAAAAAAGTTGCCACGGTACGTCGTCGGTACTGTACCGGAAGCAGTTCCTCCATCTCCACCCTTCTCCTTCGCCGGTCAATCATTCATGCAGAGGTAATCCACCGCCATTCCGCCAAGTGGCCTGCCTGCCAATCTCATTCGTTAGCTTTGCAATTTTTATCTGGCATGCATCTATGAGCGTAATTTTATGAATTTATTTTTTTAGAAAAAATATATTCACAATAGATCTTAAAAATCTGTATACATGAAATGCATAAAGAAATTTTAAAAATGAGTACATTAGTATGTATTGATATGAAAGAATCATAAAGAAACTTTGAAAAAAACTGTTGAGAGACAAATTAAGGAAATGCATTGTATTTGAAAAAGTTTTTCATGTTCCAAAAGAGGAAAGCTAAAGGTCAATTGATTGTTTTGTCTATTTGGTCAATCGATTTTTTGTGAGCCATTAGATCTGTATTGGATGGACAGGAATTACAGTGTATGACCATCATGGCATCATAATTACAGTGTATGACTATAGGAATTACAGTCTATGACTACCGAAATTACATTGTATGTCCACCGGAATTACAGTGTGTGACTACTGTAATTACAGTGTATTGACCATAGGTAGAAAAAGAAGATCTAAGCTGTTAGATCGCGATCTGACGGTTAAAAAAATCGATTCACGGTCAATCGATTGCTACCTAGACAGACTCTTGTCAAGTGCCAACTATCACGCCGTGAGTCGACACGCCTTAAACTAGAGTTCTTTTTCTTAAAGAAAAACGGAGTTCTGAAGCTTTTAAGGCTATCCACAATGGAGCTGTCTAAAAGTCTGTCTATACACTGTAGCACTGCTGTAGACAGAAAGGAGGGTAGCTGGAATAGTATAGAAATAGTGGATAGTCAAATCTTTTATGCAATGGGTTAGGCTATCCCTAGCCATTGGGTATATGGACTGTCTATAACACTGTTTGACACTGTAGCGCTACTGTAAACAGAGAAAAGGGTAGTTGGAATAGTGGATAGAAAATGTTTTTTAGGCAATGGTTGGGGATGGTCTTAGTATAGTCTAACGTTGCGCATGCCATGGTGCTCGTTTTGTCGATCTCTTGGTGTAATTTATTGTATCCGTACAACAGTCCAACAGTATCTGTACAGCACAATACTACCACCGGGAAGAGCTGAAAAACCGCGCCTCCTGTCTGCAGCTTCCAACTAGAATCACCTCCCTGCATTCCTATTGCCAACCATAACCAACCCTTGAGGCAACAAAGAGCAATGATTAAAAAGATGCTTCGTTCACTCATACCAGGCACCAGCTGCCACAACATCGCCGAAATGCACAATAAGCCCAAGGTGAACTTGTTGAGAATTGAGACCGGTAGAATGGAACAGACCATTTCAGGGCGGCCAAGAGGAAAAAAAATGCTACGACTACGAGCGTAGAAGTAGAACCAAGCAATGGAATCCCGGCACAGATGCCTCAGCTAGCCCTGGAGGAGTGTACAGAATACAGATACAGATACCAGTCCACTGTCTACACTCAACCATCATATCAGCAGAGATGCAGTGAGTGCGTGAGAATCAGCGACGAGATTTGTCCAACGTAAAAATTGTGGTAGTATCTGTTTTCCCGCCTTCTTTTTACCGCTGTAAAATACTGTGTATATAAAGAAGCGCACCTTTTAATTGCTGGAGGATCCGGGCAGAGCAGAGCAGAGCAGAGGCGATGCCACCTTCTGATGAACAGGTGATACATGTGGACGTGCACACACTTGGAGAGAGCCCGCCCAAGACCGGCCTTGAGCGAGACGGGACAAAATTCCGTTGGGAAAAAAAAGGAAACCGTCACACGTGAGTATATACTCACGAAATTTGGTCTTTGGTAGTTCAGACAAACAGAAACATGGCCCGTTTGGTTGTATTCGGTCCGATTCTTGAATGATTTAGGACCAAACATGTATTTTTTTTAAAAAAAAGTAACCGAATCTCTATAAGAGACTTCAAATGTTTTCTTGTTTTAAATCTGGATGGACAATCGCTAAAAACGGTATTTCTCAACTATACCAATTATTTAGGTAGAATTTGCACCAGGGCAATAGCCAAATTGTTCTGGTCACACGTGCTAACGATTAGTCGATTATGTTTCACTAGAGAAACATTTTCAGGAACAATCTAGTCCTCCACATACGCGTCACATTCAAAGATACTTGGATCAAAAAATGAGTTTAGATAGTTAAAGTTCCAATACATATATCATAGCAACATGTATAAACTCTATACGCTCAATCTAAACATTCCTACAACCTATGGACATCGATGAGTATTATATATGCAATGAAGCTTCGGTCCAAGCTTATACAGATCTTTCATTTTTGCAGAATTTGTAAATATTGGGAAAATGATTAGGGGTGGGTGGGGTTGAATGGAAGCAAATAAAACCTCTTTGACAAGAGAATGAAACTTAGCCCATACCACAAATAGACCTACACATCTCTATTGAAGACCACACAACCACGGCGAGTCTATCCATCCTAAAAATACTACTACGTAAGCACATAGGAAATATGATCGAGAAACAACTTGGTGTTACATTGGTTGCTTGGACCATATATTACGACGAAGCACGAGATGCTTACAAGATCCACAAGCATGGTGAAGCTCTTCTGAAATACAAGATACGCCAACACTGAATGCTACGATGTCGAAGGTGATGGTATCGGAATATTGGCACAGAACAATAAGATATGGTGGTTGAGAAGGCAATACAAATGTTAGTACCACTGGTTATGCACTGAAAGAAAGCTGAACAAAGAGGGGGAAGGGTGAATGCGGTCATTAATCGCTTGTCCTAAACACAAGCTTGTTGATGTCGCCACACATGTCCTCTGACTTGCCTCCCCTGATTTTAAGGCAAGACATGAAAAATGTCCCGCTAGTGTCAAACCAATTGGGTCCATGTAACGCCAACACACTGTCGACATGTGTCAACCCTTATCCTTGGCGAAGGCGTCTTCATGTCTCTTCCCTGATCCTACCTTCATATTTGTATTTACTTGGTCAATGCAGCCTTCATCACGAACTATTGACACCTCGATGTCCTCTTACTCTTTGCGTGGTCGATGTAGATTTCCCATGCATGGCCTCGTCCAAAATTACTTGGTTCATCGGTCCGAAGCCTGCTCTATTGTTCTTCCCCCACACGTGGGCCTACGCACTTAGCCATCTAAGGTAATGTCAAAATCCACACATACGCATTAATAAGGAAAAAGAAATGCTTCATCACTAGTCACTACCGCATCGCCTCCGGTTCATAAAGCTCACAACAACTCAATTGAAAGCTACAATTTACCTTGTGAACCATTTCATCATTTGTTACAGTTAAAGTGACATGTTGACTCCGACTTGTTAAAAAGGCAACACCATACAATATAGTAAGTATGCTAGTTCACTTTAAACTCGAACCAAAATGGAATTCAATGATCTAGAATGCATGGTAGAAAAAAAAAGAGAGAAAAATGCACATGTTTATTTTTTCGTTGATTTTCTATCTGTGGCAGATGTATCTAACTGTGCTGCGACCTTAAGTAACGCCTCCGCTGGCATCCTTGTGTAGCTGCCATTATGATTTATTGTTACGGATATCACAATAGAGCTGGTACACTTTTCTCGAGTGATTTAACACTTGCATTTTGATGATATAAGGTTAGATATCTATTGAAAAAATAACCTCAAAAGAACTAGTAGCAATAAACACAGAAAAATGACAAATGTTTTGCCATAGCAGGCCCATCGTTGAGCTGACTACCAGTGTCTTGAATCACATAGCACACCCAGTCGCCCACCATTTTCCATAACCGCAACGTTTCCTTGCACGACTCGAAAACCTAGAGAAAAGGAAAAGAAAAGAAAACCCCCCCGGAACGACAAGGCTTTGCTGCTCGCAGGAACCGGCGCCGGTGGCGAGGCTATAAAACCACCGGAGGCCTTAAACCGCCCACCCTCCCCACTCTGTCTTGTTGGAGTTGCCGTGGTCGTCTCTCATCACTGGTAACGCGCCCGCCCGCTCGCTCACTCGCATCACACTCTCCCGGTCCCGGCCCCCCATAACTCCCACGCGGGCATGGGCGATCCCCGCGCCCGCCCGTCCGCCGTCGCAGCCAGCGAGCTGCGGCCGCCGGAGCCGCCGCTCGACCCGCTGGAGTTCCTGTCCCGCTCCTGGAGCGCGTCGGGGCGCGCGTTCGCGCCCCCGCCGCCCACGCCGCCGCCGGCCGCGCTCGCCAGCCCCATCGCCGAGGACGCCGCGTGCGAGCTCGAGGACGCCGGCGCCGTGTGCGGGGTCGCCGCCGCCGCGTCGGGGAGCTCCTTCTCCTTCGCGTCCGCGGCCACGTCGCAGCTCATCATGGAACGGATCCTCGCGCAGTCCGTGAGAGCCTCTGCCCGTTCCTCCCCCTCCGTTTTCTCACGCATCGCCATTGGTTTTGTGGAAGAAATTGAATCCTTTTCAATTGTTGCCAAAGATTTCCCTTTTGTTCCTGGTAACTAATATCTGGACACCATTAAACAAAACAAAAAGATGTGTGCTTTGGTCCTTTTTTATTTGCAGACAGATTTCGCTTCTTTTTTTTTCATGACTGCATTTCGCTGCAGATTAGTTGGTTCTTCATTCTGTTCTGTTATGGGAGTTGATGGATCTCCCCCTCATCTGGAACATCTGAGGGGTTTGCAATTTTTCCTCGCTAATCAACTGTTTCTCTCCTCCCTGTTTCTCTTTGACTCCATATAGGGACAAGGAGAAGCGGCCAAAGGAGAGATTTTTTTCTCTGCCAAGGCCGGGGGAAAACAACTGTAATCCCCCACCTCTGCAGTTGATATACTTACGCAGCTTAGTCGCCATTAATGATCATGGCTCTTCCATTAAGCACCATCAATACCTCATCCAGCCACCATGCTTTTTGTTTCCGAGAAGAAGATTTCACTCGCTTGGTTTTCGTTTTCCAACCTGACGCCTTTTTTTTTTTCTGAATCCTGATGTCTGAAACGTGCTTCCTTTTGGTGTGTTGTCATCCTGCAGCAGGAAGTGGCGCCGCTCACCTCCGGCCGGCTCTCGCACAGCAGCGGGCCCCTCAACGGCGGCGGCTCCCTCTCCGACAGCCCGCCGGTCTCGCCGGAGATCGATGACGCAAAGGTCAGTTCTTGCCTTGTCACCTTCTCGTTTGTGCATCCGAGATACACAGTAGCACTATTTGCCCAGCTTCCGTTGCAGTTTTTTAATGGCCTGAAACTGTACTGATCTGGCTGTAAACCTGCAGTTTCTTTTACTGCACTTTGTTGTTTGGCTCATCACTCGCTGCTGTCGAACGTTGAGCCCTGCTAGGTACACCATTAGATTACCTGTTTTTAATGTGTCGCTAGGATAATCGCTTAATCGGCTAATCCAAGGCACTGCTTTTACGGCCGGGGGTAGTGGATGCACTGTTTGCGTGTTGGTGTATGAGATTCTTGTACATATGGCCGTGGTGGTGTTTCCTTTGTTTTAAAGGGAAGGAAAATCATTTCTGTGCTGTCCACTGTTCACACCCTCGGTTAACAACAGTGGATGGCAAAAATTGAAGCTTTTGTTTAATGGTGTGGTATTCTACATATTATTATTTTTGTAGGACAACAACGTCAGGTCACCTAGTCTTTTGTGTCTGTTGTTTTTCTTTAGGAATTACCTGCTAGTTTCTCCTCACGTGCCCTTTGTCTCTTTGTTTGTTGTAATAAGCAGTTTTGTTTGGAACAGTGACAACGTAAGCAGTAACATATCAGTACTGTTATTGTTTCAAAGATTTTACTAGTCTTATAAAAAAAGATTTTACTAGTGATATGACAATATGCTGCGCAGCTTCGGTTAGTTTTGCCTGCATTTCCGTAGGGGAGTGGCAGAACGATTCACTTGGCAGTGCCGCAGTGGTAAAAAAAAAAGAGAGCAGGAGGTCACAAGCATGATTCGTATGACTAGAGAGGTGCACAGGCCAGGAGGGCCATTGGAAGCTGTGGGTCTGCCTGGGACAAAGCGACCAGCCTTGCAGCCTTCACTGTGCCGCCGGGTACCAAATTTTTCTAGAGCGAGAGAGTGTGAGGAAGAGTGAGAATGGAGAAACAAAGCTAGACAGAGAACTGGTAGCCCTGCCTTTCGCGGCTTCCAATAAAACCCCTGACTTGCAAGCCCCCCCCCCCCCCCCCCCCCCCCCCCCACAACCCCTTTGCTTTGCTTTTGCCCCCACAGCACAGCAATCACCCGGCTTTTGTTTCGCCCAATCCGTCGTGCTCCTCTGCTGCCGAGAGTTCGTGAACTCTCGCCGTCGCGGCGCCCACTGTGCAGTGTAGCTGCCTGTAGCCTATTAGCGTGTTAATCCTTTGTCAGGGCCTCATGGACGCGTCTCTTTCCCCTCCCCCACCGACAACGCCTGCCTGCGCGCTGCGGATCCACGTCCCTATCTCTCTATCTATCCGGCCACATGAGCAGAACAGAGCCGCATTATTTGGAAAACCCAGGTTGCAAATCCGCCCTGATTGGCCGAACAGTGCCTGCAAATCTGTAGGGCTGAAATAGACATGTGAGCCTTGCAGCTACTAGGAATCAGCTTGGGCTATCTGTTCTTGGTTTGAGGGGGAAAAAAGCCTTCTTCCCTAGTAGATGATGGCAATCAGTCAAGAAAAGCGTCTCCTTTCCCTGTCTTCCATGCTTGTGTCTTGTTCTCCATGGTCGTCAACATTCCTTTGTGTACCTCTGCCGCTGTGGTTGGACGTCCCTCCTGGCTGTGTCCTCGCGTCAATAATTGCATGTTCCAGTTTCCTCTTCCTGATCTCGCAGCATGTTTCCTTCCAAATGATTTCGATTTTCAGAGGCAACCACACCATTTTTGCTGGAAGAGCGATTTGTTTAATTGGACTCATTCAGGTAGGGGCTCGATGGAGCCTGGAAATTCCTAATCTGGAAGCTGAAAAAACCCTCTCTACCAACTCATCCCATCAAGCTGTAAAGCAGTGTGAGATGCCTCCATGGATTCAGCTCATCAGCTGTTTACCAAACAACTGCCGATTCCAAACAGATGGCCCAAGAATTGCCCCCACAGCACTTTCCGATTCCACATGCCCCAAGAAAGACAAAAGCCTTGTGAGAGGTCATGGTCAAAGATCTGAGCATCTGATTAGGATAGGGCAAAGCCACACACACTCAGGGGCACCCCGGTCATTCCACCCCAGCTAATCAGTCACAGTTCTATCCTCTCCTCTCCTAGCAGGGCAGCAGAGCTACGATACGATGGATTTTGTTGTTTGCTAAGTAGAGTACTGGCTCGTAAAAGAAGCTTTGATTCCCGCGGCCGTCTCAGCGCCTGTGTGCCTTGCCTCCTGCCTGCGCAAGCAAACACTGCAACCAGCAGCGTGTCCAGGGAGGCAGGCAGCAGCTGCCCATGGCACCCTACACCACCCCCTCTGGCCATCACTCTCTCTGGGTGAAAGGCAGCGGCGGCAGGCAGGCAAGGCACGCTCGCAGTCCGTGCCGTGGCCGCATCATGACGGCTGCCTGCCGGCCTCTGCACTGCCTTGGCCCTTTTCGGTCCCTAATCGAGTGTTATTCCCTCCAGCTTTTCTAATCAGCTGTAATCATGCGCTCTTTAGCTGATCTAGGGCTTAGCATTATCCTCCTCCCCCGCCCCATCATCATTGTGTCCATCGTCGTCTTCTCCCCTGTATGTGGGCTGTGGCTCTTATTATACATACATAATGCATTGCTAACTGTCTTCTGTTCTGAGATGGAATATTGGCAGCCTTTAGCTTTCACGGATTGACGATTTGTTTTGTCCCAGGCTAGAGATTAGCTCGCATTGTGCAAGCATAGTGGTTTCTGTTACTGGCCGATGAACCGCACCTTTCTTTGAATGGTGATCATCGCTAGTTCGTCACTGTGGGTAGGACCCCATCTCTGAAAACTGCAACCATTCTGTTCTTTGAATGTGTGGCCGGCCTTTGCTGTTTCAGTTGAGACAACACCACTGCAACGGATTTGCACCGTCGTCCACACGTTTTCCAGCTGATTGGATGCACCGCTGTGATTTGTCTGCTTAACAATACAATCAGCCATCATAAATACTACTGTTTATGACAACAACCACTCTTTGGTGAAACTTAGCAATGTACTGATTGAATTACGGGCTGGGGAAAAAAATTTATGCAGTACTGCAGAGCAGTGAGCACGCCGAAGCCGCAGGCGTACCGGCCGGGCAACAAGACGGTGGGGCGGTGGCTCAAGGACCGGAAGGAGAAGAAGAAAGAGGAGACGCGGGCGCACAACGCCCAGGTGCACGCCGCGGTGTCTGTGGCGGCCGTCGCCGCCGCGGTGGCCGCCGTGGCGGCTGCGACCGCGGCGGCCTCAGGGTCCGGCAAAGACGACCGCGCCGCGCGTACCGACATGGCCGTGGCGTCGGCGGCGACGCTGGTGGCTGCGCAGTGCGTCGAGGCGGCGGAGTCCATGGGCGCCGAGCGCGAGCACCTGGAGGCCGTGGTCGGCTCCGCGGTGAACGTCAGGACGCCCGGGGACATCGTCACAGTCACGGCCGCCGCGGCTACTGGTGTGTCATCTTCGTCGGCATACCAAACGATCTATGCATCTGTGGAAGGTTCCTTGCACGGTCGATAAAACTGGTTGTTGGTTGTAGCGTTGAGAGGCGCGGCGACCCTGAAGGCGAGGGTGCTCAAGGAGGTGTGGAACATTGCGGCAGTGATCCCGGTGGAGAAGGGCGCGGTCGGGGGCGGGCACCACCAGAAGCATGGCGCGCCCAAGCAGCAACAACAGCAGCAGCACCACCGCAAGCTGGAGAGCAACGGCAGCAGCATCAGCGACGACGTGTCGCTGGAGGAGGAGAACAACTTCCTGGGCATCTGCAGCCAGGAGCTGCTCGCTCGCGGGACGGAGCTCCTCAAACGCACCCGGAAAGGTAACGTGTTTTTTTTTTTTTTGTTGTTGTTGAGATCATTCAGGTCGAAGGGGAAGAATCATCCATCGTGTGCTGGGAATGAATGATGCACTGATGGTTTCCTTTTTGTTACATTATGATTGTTTCACCTGCAGGCGCTCTGCACTGGAAGGTTGTATCGGTGTACATCAACCGGACGGGCCTGGTAAATGAAACAACCGCGGTTTTCCACGTTTTTTTTTTTGCGAGAATAAACTGGGATGTTTTTTTTTTCTGCTTACTGAAGATGTGTCGTTTTTTTTTTTGCCACCTGCAGGTGATGCTTAAGATGAAGAGCCGGCATGTGGCTGGGACGATCACCAAGAAGAAGAAAAGTAATAAGCATGCACCAAAAAACAATCAACCAACGCATGCTTTGTCCGTGCACACCGACTAACGTGGGGGATGTCGTCGCGCGTCTTGCCGTGCAGGTGTGGTGATCGACGTGTGCCGGGACGTGCCGGCGTGGCCCGGGCGGCACCTGCTGGAGGACGGCGAGCACCGGCGGTACTTCGGCCTGCGCACGGCGGAGCACCGGGTGATCGAGTTCGAGTGCAGCAGCCAGCGGGAGCACGAGATGTGGACCAAGGGCGTGGCGCGGCTGCTCAGCCTCGCCGGCGAGCGGAAGCGGCTCGCGTGAGCCACCCGGCCCGGACCTTGCCAGCGAACGCGCCGTCGTCGCCACCCTGCCGACGCCGACGCACCGGCCCATCCATCCATGATCCATCTGCAGCAGCAGGGCGACATGGGCATGCGGGGTGCAGGCCTGTGCGGCTGTGCTGTGCCCCCACAGGAATTATGCGGTTGGAGGGTGGGGGAGCGATATCCTCGCGCTGTTTGTTTAGGGCAGTTCATGGCGTGGCGGTGTGGTTCGCGGGGAAGGCGATGCCGGCGCATGGCATGGGGTGCCGGTGCCATGCCTCTGTAAGTTTTGCTTCTTTTTTTTTTCTTCTTCTTCTCTCGTTTGGTTGGGTTGGGGGTGTTGGCATACTGGAACTGTAGCTGTCAAGGAAAGAAGATAAATGCTTTGTTCTGGTGGCAGTAGTGAGTGTAGTTATTACCCTGTAGTGAATCCAGCATTTGTTCATTCCAATCCCAGGATTGGCTGTCCTCACGCAACTACGGCTATGTTTAGATCCGCTGAAATTGGGACTGAAATGCACTGTAGCGTTGAAAAATATACTGTAGCATTTTTCGTTCGTTTGTGGTAAATATTGTTCTACTATGGTCTAACTAGACTCAAAAGATTCGTCTCGCAAAATATATCTAAACTGTGCAATTAAGTTTTTATTTCATCTACATTTAGTACTCTATGCATGTGCCGGTATTTTGATACGACGGTAAATTTTTTTTGCACAGTAGAATTTAGAAGAAAAGTTTACATCTAAACAGGGCCTACGCAAGAAATATATCTCTGAAAGAGACCGGCGGCCGGCGCACAGTGACAGTGATCCCAATCGCGGTTTTTGAGAATCTTTGACTGGCGCGGCGGACGTCGGCAAAAGCTGCTTCCTCCCCGTGCCTTCGCCATCATCCTGCCTGCCGTCTCTGCCGATGCCGAGCCGTAGCCGTGGGTCCGTGGCCCCATGGCCCGCCGGCAACGGCAGCAGGCGGCGGCAGCGAGGCTGTCCGTCCGGCGGCCGTCGCCTCAATGAATTCCCTGGGCTGGGCCCCCGTCGGACGGACGCCGCTCTGGCCGCGCGCAGATGAGATGGCCTTGGTTTTGTTCTGCCGGCGACGGCGACGGTGCGGTACTGGTGCTCCACACCACCATCCGCCGCTGTCTGTCCTTCCTCGTCTGCTTCCTCGCTGGAGTTTGATGAGGTCATCACACGGCGCCTTCCGAACGGAATGGTGGCGGCCGGTTCAGGAACCAGGACCACGTACGTACACTACACTACACTGCCTGATAATTGGATTGGATGGACAGCCTGCTTGTTGTTGGGTCCGAGGACCATACTGGCATGCCATTTGATGAGTGGGAGACTCAGCAGCACGCAAAGGTAGTTGGCTTGGCTAGATACTATTCGGTGGCACACGGTCCCGCTGTCATCTGCAGCGTGCAATGCAGACGCAATGCAGGTAGTATCCGGGGTGTATGAACGAGTGAACGAACATTCAGAGAGATGCGTGCTGAGATCTTGGCGGTCGCCTCGATCGGCTCCAACAGATCTTGGGAGCCCTGCGTTCAAGAAATAAAGCTGCCCGGCGCAGGCCATGAGTGTGCGCGCGCGACGTCGTTGTTCCTTTGGTTCTTTGTGTTGCCCCCGAACAAAGATGAAAGATGGATCCCGTCGTCCTTTTCCCTTTCCCAGCTTTTGTTGCAAACAGCAGCCGAGCAGCGTGTCACAGTGAGGGGAGCGCTGCTGCAGGCACGGAGAATTGGATGGAACACGGATCTGATTGATCCGATGCAAAGGCCCAAAGGGGGCGTGGCAACATCAGCTCGCTTTGGCAACCGGCTACGGATCAATGATCACCAACACTAGTGCTACACTGGAGCCTGCCTTCTTGGGTACCGAGACGAGAGGAGGAGAGAATCTGGTGCTTTTTCTGTCAATGGCTCGTTCCTTGCTCGGGAGTCTACTTTGGCAGGCAGGCAGGCAGGATAGATAGGCAGCCGAGGCCGAGGCTCTTGTGCTCCAGCGAGACGGACGAGACCGGCGGAGGGAGGGAGTGGGAATTCTTCCGACGACAAAGACAACGAGGTCAATTCAGGCGGTCATTCAGGCCGGCCGGCCGGGGTGGGGGTCGCCGGCGGCCTGGCCTGGCCAGGGCGACTCTTTCTGGCAAATCCGATAGGATGTGCATGCAATGCAATCGAGGACTGCACTGCACCTGCACGCCGACGCTGCCTTTGTGTTGCGTCCAGCGGCAACAGTCGCATGCATCATGCTGTGGCCAGGCCTGTTTCCATGGCTTTATAACTGCAGTATTTGGAACACGATCATCAGCTCCGTCGTCAGCACCACCAAATATTCCCACCCGCCAGGGCTAGCTGCTGTGATGTTGATTGACCCGGGTGAGGTGAGAGGCGTCGCTGCTGATCTCATTGCTCTGCTCTGCTAGACTGCTACCAGTCTACCACCACCATAGAAGAATGTGGCGTGAGGAGGGTACGGAGGAGCAAGTACCAAGCGCAGGCCAAGCACCACGTACCCCTGTTCCCCGCGGCGCCGCACGGACACGGCTCGGTACTTGGACTTGGCCGGGCGGCGATCTTTTCCGTCCGTACGTGCACGACGCCGCTCGCAAGTCGTCCGTGCAACAAAGCATCGTCGCGGCCGTGGACCCATCACACAAGTGTGCACGCACGAACACCCATTCCTTTCCTACGCGCCTTTATTGCCGGAAATCAGCGCGGGCGACCCGTTTTTGGAACCCAGCCAGTTTTTTAGGCGACTGGATTTTCCCCCCCTTATACGAATGTAGTTTTTTTTTTAAAAAAAGGTCCCATGTTGCGTTTTTGATTGCTATATATCGCAAACGGTGGTATTTTGTGTGCCGGATTAATTAGTTAACGCTCACTGCAAAGCAACCTAGTGGCGGATCAGACAACATCCCCAACTTCATTATTATTATTTTTTTAAAAGAAACACTGTTTCCACAATATACATTTTCTAGGAAGCTACTATAAACTTATGTTTAAATATCACAAATTATATAGTAGTTCTTTATATAGAGAATCTTTTGTTATGACAACCATTGGATGGTTCCAAGTTCAAAAGAAAATTTTCTAGGTTTAGAAAGAAAATTATCTATAGCTTCCATGAAAAACTTGTCCCAGATTTACAAGATAAATATTCTAGTTCCACAAGAAAAGAAATCCATGCTTAGGATAAAACTGTTCAAGCTTTGGAAAGAATGTCCTAGATTTATAATAAAAAGAATTAAAATGTCACTAGATAAATATTCAAGTCAAACGAATAATTACTGAAATGGCGATTAATGAATATTCAAGAAAATAAAAAAATAGAGTCATGAATTATAAGACAAAAAACCACGTGTTTTATCTTGTAGTGATTTTTTTAACACTTTAATGCCTTTTAAAGGAACGAGTTTGCATCCCAACTTTTGTAACGAAGTAAATTTTAGATACACTATGGATGTGCCAAGTTTCATAATTTTTCGAATGATTGAAGTATGTTTTTCGAATTATTTTTCATGGTTTCCACCACATATAAGCATTATGCTAATATAGGTTAAGCGGCATGTATTTATTTTTTTGAAGGGAAAGCGGCATATGATATCACATCAGCCACAAAGATATTGGGGTTGTGTCATTGTGTGAGAAATCGAGGGAGCGCCACATGCAAAACCTAAGCTGGATCGGCCCACGTTAGCCCAACAATGAAAGCTCGAGCCTGCTCATTAGATGGAGTTGTTTGGGCCTTTTGGGCTCCATTGCGTCGGCCTCCAAGTCTCTCTGCGCCGGCCCGATAGACATCATTAGACAGAGTCCATTATGGACTACAGATTCACAGTTGTTGGACGCGCAAAGCAGGTGCGCTTGTCGGTATCGATTCCTTGATCTCTTCCGGGTTACTTTCTCTTTCTGCTTTTACAGATCTCTTATGCTGATCTTTCCCAATATCACCACCAGTGCCACTATCAGCCTTGCTTTCCTTGGTTTTAGCCCACAGCATTTCTAAGTATTAGAGACACGCGCCGTTCAGGCCACTCGCGTGGTCCACGACAGTAAAAATGTTTTACCGCGTCCGATCATAAATCTAAAGTTACTGTTTCACGTACGGTTTCTACTGCTCACATACAAACGGGCTTCGATACCCTAGCCGCCTCCCTCTCCACTTTCCCGCTCCGATCCACACCCGCCGCCGCCATTCCCTCGTCCTTCCCCGTCGCCCCCACCCTGCCGCTCCGCTCCCACTCCCACCCTCCCACGGGCGCCGCGTCGCCAACGCCCGGCTTCCGCCCTGGCTCGTCCTCGTCCTGCCTCCGCCCGGTCGCTGCGCCGCCGCTGCCGCGCCACTCCACTCCCGCCCCCGCCCGGGCACCACGTGGCGCCACCTGCTGGTACTCCCCTCTCCCTCCCCAAGTCCCCACCATCCCTCCCGGTCCTCCAAGGCCGGATCCTCTGCGTGGGTCGTCATGGTGCGGCCGGCCGACGGCGCCAGCGGCCGTGCGGTGCCGCGCGTCCGCTGCCGTGGGGTACCGCCAACGTTGCTCCTCAGGTGAGCTCCCTCCCCTACTGCTTCTTCCAGTTCCTAGGACTTGGCCCGAATGGATTTGCTGTTCGGCCGCTTGGCTTGCCACATTTTCTGCCGGATAGGCCTGGATCTGGCAGTACAGCGCGCGGGTGCAGCTCGGATCTGAGGGACCTAGGCAGGGGTCTTCTTCTTCCTTGCTTCATGGTCATGGACTCATGGTCTTCAGGCCTTGTTTTTTTTTGCTTAACTACAGGAAAAACCGAGGAGTCGTCCAAGGATGACCCGATGGTGGTGCGGGTATGGGAGGCGCAGAGGCCCCCTCCTCTTGTCCATGGCTGCTTCTGAGTGCAGATCCATCCCTCCACCCACTGGATCCGTGCTAGCTACCTGGGGTCGTCCTGGTCTGGGCCAGCGCATCACGCAGCACGGCCGGATTTGGGGCCAGCAGCGGCTGCTGCAGGTATGGACCTGTTGCTTCCTTCCATACCCATCTCACATGTCGTATCTGTTCCCATTGCTGACATTCTTCTAAATCTAGCTGCCTCACTCCCATTGCGTGCAGGGTCCCATACGCTCGTCTCCTTCACATGCAAAGTAGAATTTTGTTTCTCGTCGGTCCTAGTGCAGCGAGCAGGGCACCAACAGCTTGAATTTATAGATGATCCAATTTGTGCATGGAGCAGATCGATTTGGTAATAGAGATGCTGCTAGGGAAGCGTTATCTCGATGGGGTGGGAGAGGACACAGATTTTCCCTAGACCTGTGCCACAGCTGTCCCCATTCAAGGTACCTTCGCGATGTATCTTTTCCTTGACCATGCTCTGTGGAGTTGGCTTAAATATTCATTTTTCCCTTGTCACCGATTTACAATTGGATAAATTGGTATGGTGCATTGCGAGTAATTTTTCCAGTGCGAGTAGTTTTAGCTTGAGCCCAATAAAGTTGGATAAATTTCTATGTTTCCTTAACCAATGCTTGAGTACTTGTGGTCAGTGACGCCATGGGCACGCTCTCTGCCATCGTATCCTGCGGCAGCGTGGATTATGCAAGTTGCTGGGAGACATGTACTTCACTCCTTTGTAAATCTTCCGTTGATTCCTTGATGGTGTATCTTTGAGCAGTAGATATTGGGGTGCCTTTCTTATATTAATAGTTTAATATGTGGATGTTCAGGTTGTCGTTGGACACGATCTAAGGGCATGTTTGGATCGCGGCCAAAATTGTGGCCAAACTTTGGCCATGGCTAATGTAGTTCAAGAGTGTACTACATTGGCCATGGCCAAACTTAGGCCACTATTTTGGCTACAAACCAAACGGACCCTAAGTTCTTATGCTAGATAGTACTTAGAACAGCGTAGCGGTAAGTTCTGTTTTCACGTTCATCACCTCCTGCATTTGCTTATTCCTTAAGCTTGCAGATGCTTGAGCTTGATTGCTTGAAACAAGTGAGGCTGATGCCTGCAGACACGTGCCGTCTTGGTGGGTATTGGTTGTCTGGTTGAGGTGGCATGCGTACCACCATCTGCTGGGTGGTTCCTTGGCGTATTGTGGCTGCAGTTTTCTGTGCACTTGGTTGCTGTTTGTCAGGGCATTTGGTATTAGATATATTGTAAGTCTGTGTCTGTATATTGCTCTTTGTTGTGTGCATCGGTGGCATTCCTTAGAAGAAAGAATGCGCAGTGTGTTGCCTTGTTAGGTGCTTCTATGTGATGTCCTGTTGTAGGCATGTGTTCTTGTATTGTTCGTATTGTTTTTCCCCCATCCTCATGTGTTCATACATGCGGTTAAATTCATGCAGCTACGATTTCATCCATCACTTCGCTCGCTTATTTTTACCATGTGCAGACTGCAGAGACATTGGGCTTGCAAATGTGAAGGAATTTCAAGAAGAGAATAGCTCACTCCTGCCAGCAAGATATATAGTGACGTCCTGTTCTTTAAATCTTGCCTCTTGACAAGGTTAGTTACCGTATTTGCCTCCTCAACCTCTTGATGGCATGCTCTATACTGTAGCAATAGAAAGGCTATGTCTGTGATGCAACCTATACGTCTTTTAGATATTTACCTTACTATCACTTTCTTTGCTTTTGGGACCCAAATATTGTTTCTTCTGCTGGTTGATGAAATTAGGGGGAACTAAGTGCATTTGCTTGTTAGGTTCAAAGCTTGAATGGTTTGGATATAATATAGATGTGGGTGATTATGTGGATTGTGGGAACCACGGCCTGGAAACTATGTCTTCTTTTCGCTCAAGGTCAAGTACCCAGAGTACAATCACTAACGCATTTCCATAGCAAGAGTCGCTATTAGTTAATTTGGTGTGCCCTGGACCCTGTTTTCTGAATATCAATTTTCCCACTTTAATTCTTTTATTAAATGAGTTTTGCTTTTCTCATTGTCATGCAGAAAAATATAGATGATGCTTTAGAGAAATATTCATACATTCATTCATAGTTTCCAACACTGCTTGGAATACAACTTTATTGCCTCTTTTCTTTAGCTTGTATCCTATAAATTTCTTATTCTCAGCCTTTTTTTAACAATGAAGTAGGCCTTTTGGAACATTCCATAGCCAAATTAGGCTTCTGTGCTTATATTATGGATCAGAAATCTAAAATCGATACTGATTTTTTTTGAACCGCCATAAGTACTCTTTAGATGAGACACATTACCAAGAGGGATACAAAATAATGATGTCTTGGCATCTGGAAAGGAAGAGAGAATGCAGGTTGCTTTAAAGATGGATTTTCAGGTCAGTGAAGAACTAGGTTTCTGTCAGGGCTGTCTGGATGTGTGGCGTCTGCAACTTGCATTGATCAGAATGCCTTCTCATCTAAGCTCGGGTCAGGAAGAGCATTGAGCAACTAGCTGCATTGGTGAGCAATTATCCAGAAGATCTTCATGGCTCGGATGGCTGGGAGTATCACCCAAGTGGCACCTACACTGAGCAAGAATGTGCCTGTATTTCCTCTATACCTACGCTTTTGTCTGTTTTCCACTCTTTATATACCTTTAATTTAATTTTCTCTATTACTTACCGCATGCCCAGCTACCTGATTTTACTCCAGCCTTTATTATTAATATTTCTAATTGCTTTTGCATGTCCTCCAGACGAAATTCATGGCTCGGATCGTTGACGAGAATGTGCCTGCGCCTAAAATGCACCTGCTATTTTGCTTAATCATGTCGCTATAATTCTCCTTAGAAGCTGCTGCTACCGAGCAGCAGATGCAGCGGTTTATCTACAACCATGTATTATATTTGCCCATAAACTCATCCTGCAATGTCGAGAACACTGGTACAGGCAGCTCTATATATCTATGTCTATCACGTTATTTGCTACAACCATGCTTTGGCTTATCACGTGACTACCACGGTATTCCTACTTTGGCCGAACGTTGCCTTTGTTCTGTTTTCTAGATGAGTAAACACCTAACAAAATGGCCATAATATTACTGTATATGCTCGCTTTTGTTCACAATTGCCCTCACTGGGGTAATCAATGGATCCTACGCGCGCGCCTTGCGCGCGAAAAAGCACTAGTGGTGTAAAGGCTTCCAACCAGCAGTATTCCACCCAGGATGCTGTCAACATGGAATGGAAGCGAACATTCAGAGCCGATTTTGACTATTATATATGATGGAATAACCATTTTGGTCCTTCAACTATCGGCTGAAGCTCGTTTTGGTCCTTGAACTATTGAAATGGCTATTCAAGTCCTCAATGAATTCGTTTTGGCTCAATTTCATCCTTGGACTGAGGTGGAGTGCCGCGTTAACAGTACAGCTCATGCGATTTTACTCTTTTGCCCATAAGGCAACTACCGGCGACACTCACCTTCAAATCGTAGATGCCGAGGACCGGCTTCTCGCCTCCACTCACTACTTCTCGTCGAGACACATCCCCCGACGGGAGGTGCCGAATCGATGCTCCCTGCCTCAGGCCGCCACTCCCTGTTCCGCTCCGTGCCCAGTCGCCGCTGTCGGCCGCATCGCCGCTCCCTGCTCCACTCCGCACCTAGTCTCCGCTACCTGCTGTGCCGCTGCTGCCCCTAGGATGACGCGCCATTTCCTCCACGAGTTGGCTTTTAGGGTTCTAGTGTGAGTGAAGTCGCTAGAGGGAATGAGAATAAGGGTCTCGCCAGTTGTTGTTCTAGGGGCAAACAAGTAAAAGTGCATGAGCTATACTATTGACATAACACTCCACATTAGTCCAAGGACGAAATTGAGCCAAAACAAATTCATTGAGGACTTGAATAGCCGTTTCAATAGTTCAAGGACCGAAATGAGCTTCAGACGATAGTTGAAGGACCAAAATGGCTATTCCGTCATTATATATTGCAACTTCGATATATATATGTATCGGCTGAGAGCGAGGAGGCATATGATCGATTCAATTACCTGCCGAGGTGAAAAATCTCCCCAAGAAAGAACGAGCAGCAGAATATTGTGAACACGAAGATGATGGTGAGTGGGGTCCAGGCCGCGAAGAACATGGGACCTCTCGTCTCTATGCACCAAGTTTGCAGGTAGTAGGACATTGCCGTCACCATAGAACCCTGAAGCAACCACTCATCAAACTTTGGTTTGGCCACCATTAACATACTACGCATAACCCTGAACCTTGAAGCAAGGGCAGAACTTGCCGAGTATAAGATGGCGAGCAAGCTTGTTGAAGCGGAGCTTCCATTCAGAGAAGTCCCGCTCGGCAACCACTGCGACAATGAACGACTGCACCGTGTTGAACAGGCACTGAGCCATGGTCACAATCATCTTATCTGGATACTCCTTGAGCACCCCAGCCTATATACACACGGTCAACAAAAAAGAACTTACACGATTTTTGGGATATATGTGGGCTGGTGAGCTCAGCCTAAGGCTCAATCCAGCGGTTTCTCCATATTGGTTCTGCAAAACTAAATGCTACATTGTTACTGCACTATACACTGGGAGAGGGGTAGTTGGAATAGTGACAGAGGAGGGGATGGAGGAGGCGCTGGAGACAGCTTAATGCTCAAACCTATTTGGAATAAACCCAGCCGCATGGTGTGTGCATGGCTGGCTAGGTGTGTGTCACGCGACGCGCGTGTGCGCGCATGGGCGTCGGGCGCGGTGGCGCGTGTGTGCGCGCAGCCGTGGTGTGCGTGCGTGTTGATCGTAGGCGCGATCGTTGAAGGCGGGATCATGCGGGCGATCCGGGGTGATCCACGTCAGCCGCGCGGATGTTGAAAACCGTTGGAGCGGGCGCATTGGACGGGAGCATCTTCAGCTCGCGGCGGGTGCGCGTCAGAGCGCGTCGTCCGCGTCGTGGCGAGACTGGCGGCTCGTGCCGGCGTTCTAGGCTAGGTGGAGGGTCGTGGGAGCGTCCCCTGGGCTATAAAGCCCCGTTGTACTCCAGTGATCATTAGTGCGATGTGAATTGAGCCGGTGTTGGTTGCGCCAGGCGTTAGAGCGCCAAACCCGAGTTCATCGAGTGTTCTAGGAAGAGGGAGAGGAAGTGCTTCGCCTAGAGTCAAGAATCCGGTCCGGTGATCGCTGGTGGCGTGAGAACGCCATTGACGCCGGTGCGGAGCTCGCCTAGAGTCAAGAATCCGGTCCGGTGATCGCCGGTGGTGTGAGAACGCCATTGACGCCGGCGCGGAGCTCTGGGGCGGGGCTGACAAAACCCACACTCTCGTGGACAAGTCATCTTAATGTAACCATCTAGGATTAGTAAAAACTTTCATTAAAAGAAGCCCTTGGTTTGGAAATAAACATATTTAAAACACAGATGACAAGAAAGTACATAATTGGAATTACTTAAATTAGGCCTAGTTTAGGCAACTTATGGATTGAGAGGTATTTGGAGGAATCGAGGATTTTGATATATTGCGGATTTAAACTCACTCTAATCTTGCTGACCATTTCAATCGAGTACCCAAACTAGCCTATGTAGGTGTACCTGTTAAACAATCCAAACAGACCAGATCATGTTCACGACGACCATAAGGAATGTCTATTCCATCCATATCCCCTTCTTTTTTTTTGAAACGAATCAGGCAGGAGAGTTGCCGATTATATTAATATAGAAGAAAAAACCCTAGACAGGGCAACAAACAACAACGCATCACGCACTCAAATTCAACACACCACTCAACTCAACAGACCGGTTGGATTGGGACTCCAACACGGCACAACACTTAGCCGAGACAAAAACACAAGCCCAGCCTAGTCAAGACGCGAGCTTCCAAAGCGACGCCTCCAACGAGAAGCAGCCGTCGCCCAACCTTACGGTCAGAGTTTTTACCCCGGAACACGATGCACAAAGGGTATGGGGGTGGGATGACGATGCTTCCAAGAAAGTAAACGGCGTCCGAAGACCTCACCATCGTCAGCCCGAAGAACGGGCAAGGCTTTCGCCACCACCACCAAAACCCACTGCACACCGAAAGCTGCGAACAAACCCCAGGTCCTGCGTTGCAGAAGATGAAGCTCCCGCCGCATCTCAAAACTGCCAGTAGAACATGAGGAGCAGACTGCACTACACCAAGAAGGCCACCGCTATGCGAGACCACCCGCGGCAGAGCCGCTGCAGCCTGGCACCCAAACTGACGGAGTAGACACACCAGATCCAAGGTCCTGCAAAGCCATCTCACCACACGCAGGGGCCTCGCCACTTCTGCCGCTGGACTCCACACTCTCACGGGGGCCTCGCCACATCCGTCTCTGGCCATCGGGAATAGGATCTGTTTCTTAAATTGCCGTCAGAAAGAAGCGCAAGGATGCCATGCCCCCACGAACACCGCACAGCCAATTTGCCACCGGAACTCCGAACCATCACAACGCAGCCACCTGAAGGTTACCCAAGCACGACCACTGCCATCAATGCCGCTTGCGCCATCTTCCGATGATGTCCTACACCGGAAAAGCCGTTGCCAAGCAAGGCTAACCGCTGTAGTCCGCTGCAAGCAAAGCTGCCACACTTGTCGCCATTGCAAGTGCCGTCTTCCGACGTAGTCCCTCACCGCACTCGCAACTGCCATGCAGGGCAAGTCGCCAAGGTCCGCTGCGAGCAGCCACCGTGACGAGCACGCACTGACCTCGATGCCAACCGTTGAAGCCCCACCCTGTCGTAGCCAGCCGCGCCTTGCCTCAAACAGATCCACCCTCCAGCCATCACGCCCGGTGAGGCGCAGGTCCATCCACCGCCGGACCTGGCCTGAGGGGAAGCTGCGCGACGCACCACCAGAGCCCAATGGCGCCAACCCGACGCGCCGCCGAAGTCCCCCGCCGACGTCGACTGCAGGAGCCCGACGCGCCAGTGCCGCCGGAACTCCACCGCAGTACCTTGCCGCTGCTGCCGGCCACATGCCGCCGCCGCCGCCGCTGCTACCACAACGCCAATCCAGGCTACTCCCGTCGGCCAGAAACCGACGGGAGTTAGCCCATTACCGACGGGAATTAGCTATTCCCGTCGGTTTCTAGCTAACTCCCGTCGGTATCTGGCTGACGGGAGTTATCCGACGGGGGTTACATTATCTCCCGTCGGCCCCGACGGGAGATAAATAACTCCCGTCGGCTAGAAGCCGGCCGACGAGAGTTATCGGGCGCCGGCCAGACCCACGTGGGCTGACGTAGCCGGCGCTTAACTCCCGTCGGTGATTAGGGCCGACGGGAGTTAATGGCCGGCCACGTCAGCCCACGGGGTCTGGCCGGTGCCCGATAACTCCCGTCGGCTTGGTAATACCGACGGGAGTTATTGTGTCCCCCCCTCCAAAAACCAGCGCATATTCATAGCATCCCACACAATATGTGGGATCGATCATACACATTCATCCAATGACATTCATCCAACCACCACATATATATAAAGTATCCAAGCACATGCATCCAACCACATACATATGAAATATCCAAACACATTCATCCAACCAGATATATATAAAGTCCTTAAATCAAACACATACATCATCACAAAGTAAAGTGTCCAATCACATTCACGAACCGCCGTCGTCGGGAGGATTGTTGGAGCTCTGGCCGCTGCCTCCGTCCGGAGTAGGGTACGCGAATAGCGAGTTGATGAAGCCATGCATCGTCCCACTTCCTTCCTGGTTGTTGTCCTACGAAGTAAGAATGAAATTTGTTACCAGTCATACATATTAACTAATGAACTGTCGTCGATAGCTAGAGAGTTAGAATACAAACCTGTGATCCAGGGGCAGGTAGCTGTGTCGGCGGTGTGGTAAACTGAGTCTGCTGCGGCGGAGGTGGAGGAGGGCCCATAGGGACGAACGTCCATTGCGGCGGAGGCGGAGGGGGCACGTAGGGTATGCCCTGCTGCTGAGCTAGTAACTATTGACCAAACATGTTAGTAGTGCGCATGGAATGTTAAAAGCAATGAATGCACAGTAATATGCAATATACTTACTTGAATCATCTGCTGCTGCTGCGCTTGGACTGAGGCATAGTATTCACTTTGAGCCCTCAACTGCTCATCGCGCTGACGGTTCTCCTCGCGAAGCCTAGCGATCTCAAGCTCTTGCTCAGTGAGCCGACGAGAGCTAGGACCAGCAGAGCTCCCGGACCCGGATGCCGACCGCCGAGACGATCTAACATCCCTCGTGTTGATCATTCCATCAAAGAGAGAACCTACAATTGTTATCATAGAAAGAGTAATTAAGGCATACGCTCGTTTTCACTGTATAAATGGCATGTAATGTAACATCTCACCGTCCGTGTGCCTTCCCTCCACCGCTAGCATGCACGGCTTGGGCATCGATCGGCATGGTCCTCCAATCGCAGTCCTCTCCGTGACGCTCCTTCATCTCTTCCGCATATGCCGCCTGTGATCGATTATATGACCGTAGTTAGTTCATAAGTTGCGCACATTAAGCGAATATTAAGGACAACTGCTCACTAGACGCTCGCTTTGTGTCTGGCTGCACAAAGGGTTGGAAGGGTCACTCCCCCTATGGCCAGCCTCCCACACCTCGATGGGCGTCGGCTCACGACCTAATTGAACTTCCTACAGCACAGAGTTAGTACAATAAATGCATATATGACATCTGAACATATTTGTTAGTTTTCTTACCAGGCGTTTCGCCTTTCTCGTGAAGTTGTCGCCACCGAAGGTGTGGTTCGGCATGGTGCCTCGATTGCCCCTGTGACTTCTCGACTTCTGTTGGAAGCCTTCTGAAGCCCACCTCGTACACCAAGGAGGTGTGCCGGTCCGAAACGGGTGACGCATATGTTTCGAAACCCTAACCGAGTGCATTGTATGATAAAAAATGCAACAATAACGGTATATATAATTAAACAACAACAATAATGACCAAAGACATTTTTCATGATAAACAGAGCCATATCAACAATAATAATAGTGACTACATCAACAAGCTTAACTCTAATCATGATATTAAGGACCATAACAATAAGCTTAACTCTAATCATGATATTAAAGACTACACCTAATCTAATCATGATTAGTTAACTCCCGTCGGCTCGATCCATGAACCGACGGGAATAAACAATATTTTTAATTCAATATGCGCCTAAAGCACTCCAACTCACCTGGTCGCCTTGTCGGGCCGAAGGTGACGGGAAGGCGGCGCCGGGTGACGGCGCCGCGGCGGGGAAACGCAGCGGCGGTGCCGGGGCTCCTTCCTGCGGCGGCCTGGCACTGCACAGCGGCCCTCGGGGAGGCAGCACCGGGGTGACGGCGCCGGGGCTCCTTCCTGTGGCGGCCTGCCACTGCACAGCGGCCCTCGGCGAGGCGGCACCGGGGTGACGGCGCCGGGGCTCCTTCCTGCGGCGGCCTGCCACTGCCACTGCACAGCGGCCCCGGCGGCACGGGCCCGAGGAACAGAGGGAACAGGAGCAGCGGACCGGGGGTGTGCAGGCGGCGGGGGCGGGGCCTGCAGCGGGGAGGCGGCGCGGCGGGGCTGCTGGGCGCGCGGAGCGGCGGGCGGCGGCGCGGCGGGCCGGGGAGGCGGCGTCGGGGCGCGGCGGGCCGGCAGGCCGAGGCGGGCCGCGGGGCAGCGGGGTGCGTCGGGCGGCGGCGTGGCGGGGCGGGGAGGCGGCGCCGGGGCGCGGCGGGGCGGCGGGCCGAGGCGGGCGTCGGGGCGGCGGGCCGCCTGGGCGCGGCGGGGCGGGGAGGCCGCGGCTGGGCGCGGTGTGGGCGGCGGGGTGGCTGGGCGCGTTGGGCGGCGGTGCGGCGGGGCGCGAGGCGGCGGTGGGCTCTGCGTCGGCGTCGGCGTGGGCGTGGGCGCGGTGGGAGCGAGTGGGCGTGGGCGCGTGGGGAAGAAAGGGTACGCTGGGCTTTGGATTAACTCCCGTCGGCTGGGGGTGCAGCCGACGGGATTTATTCCGTAACTCCCGTCGGCCGCCAGGTCCACCGACGGGAGTTAATTATATCCCGTCGGCTATGGTTTGGCTGACAGGAGTTACTTAACTCCCGTCGGCAACCCTAAAAACCGACGGGACTTATTACGGCCGACGGGAGAAGGCTGGATTGGTGTTGTGTACAGGCCGCACAGCAGGACTCCACCGCAGTGCTCACCGCCGACGGCATCGGCGAAGCGGCAGCCAGCCCGCCGTCACACCCGGATTCGTGCATCCCGCGCCATGGGAGGGAGCTGCAGCACCCCACCTAGGCGGAGAAGATGAGTGCTCGCCGGATCTGGCCTTGGGCTCGTTGGATCCGGCCTCGGGCTCGTCGGATCCGGCCTCCGGCGACCCACAACGACGGCTCTGCCGCCATGGACGGGAGCTTCCTTTGGGAAGACAACCGCGCGCGGTAGGGAGATGAGGGCCCCGCTGCCACCGTCCTTGCACCGGCGCGAGCTTCTTGGCCGCGTGCTCGGGTGGCAGCGAGGCGGAGCAGGGCCAGCGAGGGGGTAGGTAGGGGCGGCGAAGTTTCCGTCCGAGCCGCCCCTGCGGGAGCGACGCGGACAGACGCTAAGCGTGGAGGATACGAACCCATATCCCCTTCGAAACAGTTGGTTTTGAGACAACTGAGTCTGAGGCGATGGCCCAGCGAAGAAGGTGATGGTGAAGACTCCAGCGAGGCAGAGCGCTACACTGGTGATCTTGGCTATGCCTGATGAGCTCCTCAGCTTAACATCTTCCATCCTGTCCATCAGACATCAGTACAAGGTTAATATATGCACTGTTAGTGTAGTACATGAGCAGATTAATTCAGTTAGCAGGGGACTACAAGCAGAATCACTGAATCAGAGCTTTCACTCCTTTGTACCACAGGAAAGCAAACTCCAGAACTCAGCTACTCCGGGTACCTAAACCCCATTAACCAAACATTTTAACGGCTGGCTGTTTCCTTTTATTGGCCTAACATTCTTTCTACAATATTTGTACTTTTCTTCTTTAGCTACTGTGGACCTTGTGTCATCTCCTAATCCTTTTATTATACAGTACAATAGAAAACTTACTTTCCTTACTGTCTAAAGATGTAGTATGCAAATTTCTGAAATTACTGTGGTTAGGCGTTTAGGTTTAGTGTAACTCGGATGAAGGAATGGTAGGCTAATGACCTCAATAGCAGCGCTAGGAAGAAGGTGACCGCGGGAAGTGAGCTATCAGCTGCAGATGCCACGGTTGCCGAGGTGAACTTGAGGCTGACATGGTACAGATTAACGCCAAGCGTAATCCTAAAAAACAATTTCCATAGGTGGTCGTTTTTCTTTTTCAGTGTTTGTAGAAATCAAACACAGCAAAGATGTGTACATTTTTTAGATGATGGAATAGAAACACCCCGTGACCCGATAAATGCGCAAAAGAAGAGCTTCAGGAGCACCCGAGATGATATGGATCGCACATTTTTCCTAGAGAAGTTTCTTTCTCAGCTAACCAAACATTACGAAGTTGCATGTATATTCCAGGAAGAAAACAGGGAAGGTCAAATTCGATCTCTGTCTCATACAGTGATACAGTACTTTATAAATTCTTCATACTTCTATCGGTGTCATTATTTCTACAGAGCTAGCTACTCCGGTTGGTTATTAGTTGCTGGCTGTTGATTACCTGTGTAGAAGAGCTATCGGCAGCAAGAGGACGGAGCCAGCTGCCTGGCGATAGAAGAAGGCGTAGGTGTTGATCCCCTGGTTGAAGGCCGCCTTGGATATCACGAACATGCCGGTGTAGATCAGCTGTATGATGATGGCGGCGATATAAGGCTTCATACTACTTGCTTCCATCGTCTCCAGCAACCAACGTAACTTTTTTTTTTTCTGAGGGGAAGCAACCAACGTAACTGACGCACTGCGGTCGCGCGGTCTGTGAATGAAAGGGCGTCTAATTTGTAGCTGGCCGCCTTCCTGGAATATTATATGCTCATCTTTAATTTCCCTCCATCGCCTGTGGAATCAGATTCAAGCTGACGCTGTCCTGGTTCTGGAAACTTTAATTTAATTAATGGTGGGTCTTATATTTATATATAATTTTATTTTTTATCATCTTTTATAATAGTATTGTGGCTAATTTATGCAAATTTAGGCGTTACTTAATTCATCTTCAATAATGGCATTGAGAGCAATTTATTTGCAAATTTAAAATGTTATTTTAATTCATTTTTATAATGATATAATGAGTAATTTTTAGAAAAATACTCCATCAGTCTAAAATTATAGGTAATTTGACCTTTTTACACAAAGTTTGACGCTCTAACCTTGTTGTAAAAATTATAAAAATATGTTAAAGTCCAGTAATGCTTAAAATATATTATATGATACACTAAATTACAGTAAAAATAAATAATAACTATGAATTTTCTAATAAGATATGTGGGCAAAGTTAGTGTCAAACAGTTAAACAGTCTATAATTTAAAAGTAAAAAATTCTAATTGATCCAATGGCTATTTTTATTAGAGGCTATCCGATGGGTCGAAATATTCATAAAAATTATCTTTTTCCCGGCACCTAGCATACCTAGTACGTAGCGCTTATTTTGTATACTTCATTTAGTAGGATCACTATATACTCTTACTGTACGTTTCTTTTGCGTATGATTAATGTGGTAGTTTTAACACAGTCTCGATGTTTTTTCTACGCTCTCTTCTCAAGATAATATATTTCGTTTTCTAGAAAAAATGTATCGCATACTATTATATCATTCGAGGCCTCATATCGCATCATATTAACGCTGTTGTATAAGTCACGATTGAATTTTTTTCTAAAACTTCAATCCTTCGTTTTATTCAATAAATTAGTGTAAACACATAAAAAAACTGGCCGTGCTCAAACTCTCTACAACAATAAAACAAATCACAACAAAATAAATAACGAGTTATAATTTTTTTGAACAAGAGTGATTGAAGTTTTAGAAAAAAAATCAACGACGACATATAGCAAGCTGGATGCAGCCAAATTCATCCCATGAGTAATTTGACTAAGGCTATCTCCAACAGCCGTGATCATCCACATTTCTCAGTCTGTCTACGATGTCAGAATACTTATTTTGAGTATACGACTTGGAGTTGGCCTAAATGACCATCTCCGGGAGAGCATGGCATGGCATCTTGTGATTATTCTCAATCGTTGAAGCCATTTATGACAAATAGATAAACAAATAAGAAAAACACAACACTAAAGCAAGAATGATTCTTTTAAATGACTACATGCGTGCTGCTTCATACTATGTCCAAATATATAAGGACATAGTTCCCTTGTTTCACAGTTCAAATGTTTTAGGAATGAGATATCTCTGTGAATTTCCTCATGATAGGGGAATTGTGTTCTGATTTATTTTGCAGTTTCAGCTTTTATGCAGAGAATCGGTTATTGCTCCCTCCAGTCAAGAACACCTGACGTCCGGACAGGAGAAGCTATTTTTTTTTGCTTGCATTTGTTTTTCCAAAACGTCATTTATTCATGACTGGAGTGTGGAGGAGTTGGTGTGGCGGTGTTGTTAAAATAAACTTTCCTCTATCAGATCACTCTGTCAGAGCTCAAATCCCTCTCGTTAACCAAAAAAGGCAGAACCTTTCTGGTCTGGCCACCCGCATTCCGTGACAGTTGCTCGTCGTCTTCCTCTCCGCTTGCTCGCCTCCCCAACCCACTCACGCTCGCTTCCCGCTGCCCGTTGGTGCGTCCGCCCCACCGGATCGCTCGCACCCACCACCCTCTCCCTGGGCGCCCGCGCTCTCGTCGGTCGGCGATGCAGGCCGGCGGCGGCGGCGGCGGCGGCGGAGGGGACGTGGCGGACATGCGGGGCCGCCACCGGATCCAAGCCGAGCTCAAGAAGCTCGAGCAGGAAGCGCGCTTCCTCGAGGTGTGTGTGCCTCCCTCCCTTTCCCTTCTCTCGTAACCTTGCTTCCGGTCTCTTCGTTTCCATCACACACATACTGTGCTTGCCTTGTTATGTTCGAAAAAAGAAGGTCCTTTTAATCATCGCAAAAAAGGAGAAGTCCTTTTCCGGGCTTCTTGGTGTGGTTACCAGTGAAAAAAAAAACTGAAAATGATGGAGCAGTCTCCCGAAACGAAGCCGCAGGTTGTATTCATCCTCCGAATTTGGCGAAGCAGGCAGCTTTTCAGCCCAATGGTCAGAGTATTCAATGCAGTTTAGAACAACCCGTGGCATATCACATACATAATCTCCGAGATTTCTTTCCTCTCTCTTGTAATCTTGCCCTTGTTGTGCTACGACCCAGGTTCTACGCTCGTTCCTCATGGCGTGCGGGTGAGTTGGGTTGGGGGGGAGGCAGCCATGTGCATGTGCAAGTTCCATGTGCTCTTCTGTTTGCTACCTTGTCCTGCTGCAGTTATTGCCTTGTTGAAAGATTCATTTTCCGTACCTTTTTGTGGGCCTTTTTTTCTGATAAGGACAAAGACAGCTCTTCGGCTAGATGTAGTTTTATGGATATTGCGGTCTGTAGTCGAAAAACCGAAACTGAAAATTCTTCAGCATCAAATGATTGGGGACAGTGTACTGAAGACTGAACTTCTGATGTGGCGTGGTGATGCCCCCAGAGGGGGGTACCTGTGGGCATGGGAACCTGTTTTCTAGTTTTTTGAGACACGGTCTCTGTACTTTAATACAGTATGTACTAATTTGTGGGATAGCAGTGTTGGCTATAAACAATTAATAAAGAAGAAAATATCTCTTTTTAATAAGTATATACTTGGACAGCACGATTAACGAAAACGGTTTTATTGATGGCACAGTGCCTTCATAATTTGTGCGTTATCTTTGACATTATAAACTATCTGAAGCTTGAGCTCTGAAGCTGATAACAACTGACAAGCTAGTATGTTGTCTGTGCAATGTGCTATCATAAGCTGGTGTTTTAACTCAACACTGTGCTATCATAAACTGGTATGTTGAGAAGGAGGAGCATATCTTGCAACATGACTGCTTGTTTGGCATTGCTAAATATTTTCTTCTTTTCTTTTCTTTTCTTTTTGTACAAAGGATCAATACAAGTTTAAAAGCATCTAAAACGTTTGATAGGTTTTAATAGCATCCTAGTTCTTTGGTGTCAAATCATCCTCTTGATGTCTAGCTGCAATCTTTCTAGGAAGCAGAAACAACAGCAGATGTCATCAAGCTGAAGGACGTACCTTCAACTTGAAAGCATGTAGTACTGCAGTTGAATGATCATTCCTGCATCATGCTGCCTCTGGGGATTTTCTTTTAATCAATAAAACAGCCTGGCTCTGACATATAGACATCAGACCTTTCAGAAAAGTAATGTTACTTTTACCATCATAGTATTTGACCCAACTTAACTGAGTTCGTCACCTAGTTACTACAATTAATAGTATTATTATTTCAGGTTCATCTGTGACAATTCCCTGAGTGCCAACAAGGATGCCACCATACTAGTTGAAGATTTTTTATTGCTAAGCCCTTTTTTCAGTACTTTCAGGAGCAATACACAGCTTGTTTTTAGGCTGTTAATCTGTTTATCGCTTTTGTTTGAATATATGCTACTTTGTATAACATATAGCCTCTCCGTTTTTCTTTTCGTTTGGGACTTTTTAGTTCAAAATGAACTAGCCGGTGACAAACATTCGAGAGTGGAGGTAGTATATATAAGGGCATCCTATGATCCTATTAACAGTCCACAGCCTTGTTTGTGTCCACCCCATTCTCTAAATGCCTAATATGGAAATACAAAAGATGTCTATTTGCACAGCAAACGAGAGCGTAAGTTGCCAAATCAGATCATATTAGATTTCTGATTTCTCAATTTGGCGTATCATACTCAATGTCTTCTCGTATTTTCTATTTTCATTGAGATATATAATTTTACATGAGTATGCACATACACCCTTTTCAATCAAACATTTTTGGTTTTATATCCCTACTAAATGGAACTAAGATATAATCTAAATTCTAAACTGTTAAGAACATGGAGGGCCATTTTTTTTTAAGTGTCTACTTAGCTTAGTTTTCATTTGCATACTCACTAGAAAAGCTGACAAGATAGAAGTTTAGTGTTTAACACTCAGTTTCTGTATTGTTCAGGCTCCCTTCGGGGGACTCCACTTAAATTTCCCAATATCGGTGCTATAGACTATATGTCCTCACCTTTGGTCCTGAAGATTTACCATCAGATTTGTCAGATCGTTTTTTCTTAATATATAATTATGCACAATTGAGCAAGATGTATTTGTTATTTAAAATGTTGTAGACTTGTAGTCTTCCATCCTTACCAACAGAGTGATGCTCTCAGCGTTTTAAGACTGATGTGGCCAATGTGACTGCATGCAGGAGGAACTCGAAGAGCTTGAGAAAACGGATAAAGTATCATCGGCATTGCAAGAGTACGTATCACCTGCAGAGGAAATGTGATTAATTCCATCATTTTGTCATGATACTTATGCTCTGGAAGCATTTTTCTTAATGTAGCTTGTTGTTGGAGATTGACTGCATTGTTTACTTGAACCAGGTTTCTAACCACGATGGAGAGCAAGGCTGACCCTCTACTTCCTGTGTAAGAAGACACTTTTGTATGTTTTATGGAAGCATCTGATCAGTATTCACAGCATGATGCCGTTTCTTGTTTGGTTCCCATTATTGCAGGACTGCTGGACCTGTGAATCAGTCCTGGGATAGGTGGTTTGAAGGTCCACAAGATCTGCGCAGATGCAAATGCTGGTTTTTGTGATCCTTGGCAATAATCTCAAGAGAAACACCAAGAGGCAATTTTTACTGCAATTGAAGTGCATATCGAGTATCTGCCAGCATAATATTTGAGGCAAGGAGATATCTCATTTACTTGAGGATTCTAAATGGCATCACAAGCTTTGTGGAAGGACAGAACAAAACTCTGGAATACAGAAATGACATTTCAGAAGTGACTATTACTTTGTTCTAACACGTTCTGGTCGGCAATCTGTTAGGTCATTATCCAAATGCTTGGTCTCGGAGATTGTATCTAATTTTCTTTGGTCCGCACATTATTCATTTGTTTCAATTATTCTACAGTGATGTTGGGACTTTTGTAAAGCAGTGTTGAACAATAGCAGCTAGCTCCTAATTTTCAGACATCTATTGTGATCAAGAAGACTATTTTCTTGCCCTCTACTGGACCATTGGGCCTGGATGAATGGCCTTAAAAGCATAGCCTAACTAAGCCCAGCCCAACTAAAAGCCACCTTATCCTAAAATCCGTAGCATACCAACTCCAAAACCACACGAGCAAAGCTGAAGCGAGACGGAGAAGAGGATGGCAATGGCGCCACTACACGGTTGCCCCTCGCCCACTCCGACCACCGCCCCTCCCCCTCTCCTCCCCTCCTCTGCATCCATCTCCTCCTTCATCGCCTCTGACCCGGCCCTCACGCTCCTGCACACGCGATGCGCGTCCATGGCGCACCTGCGCCAGCTCCACGCCGCGCTCGTCAAGTCCGGCCTGGCCAAGGACCCCATCGCCGCCAGCCGCGCCGTCGCATTCTGCGCTGGCCCCGGGCGCGACGTATCCTACGCGGAGCGCCTCGTGAGGCACCACCCGAGCCCCAACTCATTCATGTGGAACACCGTGATAAGGGCCCTGTCCGACGGGGGCCGACCGGAGGCCGCCGTGGCGCTGTTCGTCGACATGCTCGGCTCGCCCACGCCGCCCGAGCGCCGCACGTTCCCGTCTCTTCTCGCGGCGTACGCGCGCCTGGGGTGCGCCGGCGACGGCGGCGGCGCGGCGCTGCACGGGATGGCGCTCAAGCTCGGGCTCGCCGGGGACGCCTACGTGCGCAACGCCGCGATCTCAATGTACGCGTCGTGCGGGCGCGCGGACGAGGCGCTGGTGCTGTTCGGGCAGTGCCCCGAGTTCGACGTGGTGGCGTGCAACAGCGTGATCGTGGCGCTCTCGAGGGCCGGGCGCGTCGACGAGGCGCGGGCGGTGTTCGACGGCATGCCGGACCGGACCGTCGCGACGTGGAGCGCCATGGTGAGCGCGTACGCGCGCGCCGCGAGGTGCGGCGAAGCCCTGGCGCTCTTCTCGGCGATGCAGGCGGACGGCGTCGAGCCGAACGCCAACGTGCTTGTCAGCGTGCTGGGCTGCTGCGCCAGCCTCGGCGCGCTGGAGCAGGGCGCGTGGGTGCACGCGTACATCGAGCACCGTGGCGTGGCCATGAACGCGCTCGTCCTCACCGGCTTGGTCGACATGTACTGCAAGTGCGGCTCTGTGGACAAGGCTCGCCAGGTGTTCGACGCCGCAAGGTCACAGGGCCTAGCCACGCTGTCGTCGTGGAACTCCATGATGCAAGGGCTCGCGGTGCACGGGCGGTGCGGCGAAGCGGTCGCCCTGTTCTCGGAGCTGAAATCCTACGGCCTGAGCCCTGACAACGTCACCTTCATCGCGGTCCTGACGGCCTACGGCCACTCCGGCATGCCTGACCAGGCTCAGGCCGCGTTCGCGTCCATGGCCGCCGAGCACAACGTCGAGCCGGGGATCGAGCACTACGGCTGCCTCGTCGACGCGCTCGCCCGCGCCGGGCGGCTTCGGGAGGCGGAGGAGGCGATCCGGGCGATGCCGATGGCGCCGGACGCGGCCGTGTGGGGCGCGCTGCTCTCCGGGTGCCGGCTGCACGGCGACGCCGAGCTGGGCGCGCGCGCGGCGCGCGAGGCCGTGCGGTGCGACCCGCGCGACAGCGGCGCGTACGTGCTCGCGGCCAGCGTTCTGGCGCGCGGCGGGGACGCCGGTGGCGCCGTCGCGGGGGTGAGGGGCCGGATGAGGGAGGCCGGCGTGGGCAAGGTGCCCGGGTGTAGCATGATCGAGGTGAACGGCGTCGTGCATGAGTTTGTGAGCTAGCCAGTAGTGTAGTGATTCACGGTACACGGTACGCAAGCATTAGAAATTTGACAGGGTATGGTACATTTGTAAAGCACAAGCACAATGTGTATAGGACGGCAAAGAAGTATACAAAATACCCTAAGGCATAGATTGTACAAATGTATATGTACGGATTACAACGTATTAAAACACATAACTGAACAGGTTGATATATGCATGGTCTATTTCGTGTTTTGGTGTATAATTGTATATCCATATATAGGAGTATTGCAGAGCGGAAGGCTGTTCTGAACCTGTTGTTCTGTGAAACGGGTAGTAAAAAAAAAAAGGTCACGTGAAACAGATCAACTAGACTACTAGAGTATAGTTCATAAGTAGCTACGACTCCGTAGTTAGCATCAAGAGTAGTTGCATGAAAAATCTTTCATTAGGTGATGAGGTGCTGTCTCCACTTGTTGCATGGTAGTACTTGCTTTCCTTGACAGTCCGTACCCTCTGGCCCCTACCAACAATTGTCTTGCCTTAACTGAAATTCAGGGCCCGTTCATGAAGGCCCAAAATGTAAGCACTGATGGCACACTAAACACCAAGAATTTGCAAGAAACAAATAAGTCGATCGCGGCCCACGTTCGCCCGACAACTGTGATCAGAATGCGATCGCGGCTCACGAGGGCTCGTCTTCCTAGTGCAGATCGTTGTCCTTTTGGTGGTGCTAGCTAGAACCCCAGATTCAGATATTACACCAGTTACTGGGACGATCTGCGCCACAAAAACGGCATGGTTCTTGCTGTGCAGGGGCCCGGACAGTGACTGCATACATACTGGCACCTAGATTTGCTTCTGAAGATGGATGGTTTTTCTCCAAGATGAGCGGCAGGTTTGCAGTGCAACTGACTGCATATATTGCATTATTGCCGGGCTTGTTTTGTTTGGAAGATGAGCCGCAGGTTTTCAGCGCATAGTAATGCAGAGGATCCGAGTCCCCTAGCCTAGAGACATGGGGCATGGGTCAATTCAGACCAGATTGGTGCTACGTCATCATCAAGAATCCTAAAGAAAATGCCCAGTTCTCGTGAGCTGACACACACACACACACACAAACTGCGCAGGTTCTCGTGACCATGCTTTCGGTGTGTATACACATCTAGAGAACAAGTACATATGGCCACTATTATCAGTGAACTATTGTAAGACGCATACAAATTAGTGGTGTCGTAAACATTTTGATGGACAAAGTCTGCTCTTGGGAGCCGTATAGTTGCATCCCAACGCCACCTCTGCCGTCATCGGTGCTGAAAATAGTGTAATCTGACAGGTTATAGCCTCTGACGAACTGGTTTGGAAGAAACAAAAACAGCTCAACAAAACGGACAAAGGCGAGTCTGTCCATTGCAAATGCAAACCTATAAACATAACAGCACATCTACCAGAGCGCATCACCCTTCAACCACTATCAACTAGTTAATCCAGGTGGGGGGCAAGAGCTGAATTTTGGGTCGATTCTTAACTGCCACCGGGTCAATTCGGTTGGGTTACAATATCAGTATAGCACCAGGTAATACCACCATGGCCCATCCACGTCGTTGTTAAACAAACATGTAGATGGCGAGTGGCGAATCTAAAGCTGGATTTTCCTTTCATTGGCGGTCATTATCTGGCGAAACAGATGGCCTACGGAAGCCTAGTTTATGCTGGAAGCTGGATATGGAAATTCTTATACTGGATTGTCACCGTCAGAGCACTAAACTATCCCTGCCTATGCCTCATTCTCGTCCGTTGGTTTCGATATAGTTAGCTTAAGAGAAGAAGAATTTCGGACTGTGTTTGGTTAGGCAAAGGAGCATATACCGCTATACCAGGAAGAATATGCGCTAGATTAGGGCCCTAGTTGTTGGTAGCTACTTGGTAATTGTGTTGGGGGGCCTAGCTATCTATGTATTGCTAACAGTGAATTTAAGCATATACTGAGATGTTTAACTTGTTTCTGGAAGTAGTGTTCAAGCGTATTTCTCTGAGTCTTGCCTGGATTTTGTTTTCGAAAATGAAAGGTAACAAACCAAGATCAAACGTTAAACATATATGTTGTTCTTGGAGGCTAGCTTCTGGCCTCTGCAAAGTTCACAGACTAAGGAAAAGAAAACAAAACCATCACCCACTGAGCTCTAGTGACTTTCAATCCTAAGACTAGAATGCTAACCATAGGTAAAAAAAAAAAAAAACAATCCTTGGCCACCCACCCATTCTCTTGCATAGAGTCAAGCTAGAGTTGGTGTCAGCAAGGGCGAGGAGTGAATGCTCTTGCCGTTCCACAAACATGCTAACCATTTTTATTCTGCAAAAGTAAGCATGCCATATATGATATATACCCCACGTCTCGGTGGTAGCAGATCTTTCATTTGTTTCAGAACAAATTAACTTTTTTTTTTGTTGATCTCAAGTGCAATAAACTATACAAGAAAATATGTATCTGATGTTGGAAGGATCTCAACGCTATATTACCAATGACAGTAATACACATATGCAGGCATGTAGCTAGCTGTCACTTGCCGGCCCTTCATCTGAAAACGTAATATTATAATAATGCAATACTAGATTGAGAAAAGAAACTGCAATCACATCAACATAGGTAAAAATTAAACTAGGGAAGCTATAAATTCAACCTTAATTTGGCTTTGCGGACAACAGGTTGCAAATGCTAGATCTGTTTAATGACCATGCGAAAATTTTGGCAAGTCAAGTTGGTTAGGCAAAATTTTGGCTTTAGCTAATTTTAGCACCAAACCAAATAGGTCCCTTGTGTGTACAGCAAAGGTTGATTGATACTCCGTAGATCATTAGATCTATTCCTTTCTTGCTAGTGGCTCACGGGGAATCTAAATATGAAAGGGCGCTTTCTGTGGGCCCACACTTATGTCACCTGGTCCCACCATTTTCTTGAGTTTGTTTTTTTCTTGAAACCCAACACATGCAAGCATTTCCACACTTGCATACAAAAGCGTACAGTTACCCTATGAATGCCCATGAAAGAACGATTGATTTTATCTAGAAATCGAGTCATGTATTGAGAACATGTCGTGGATTCTAAAGAATACCTAAATAATAAAGAGTGAATTGCATACTTGAGTCGCTAAACTTATCCCACGGTATCATCTAGATCCATGAAATTCTAAAGTGATCATCAAGCTTTTTAACTTTTGAAATGGTTTTTTTCTAGTGTAAATCTATGTCTACAATTGGACCTCAATCAATTATTCAATTAAGACGGTAAAATTTATGGATCTAGATGATCATTTTAAAAAGTTAAAGAATTCCGATGATCACTTTCAGACTTCATGGACTAGATGGTATCGTAGAACAAATTTAATGACCTAGCGTGCAATTCAGTCGATCATAAATATAGACACGCACGTACGAATTCAAGTGGACACTCTCCGCAACGAGAAACCTAACCATCTATCTAGACTATGCTCAATTCGCTTCTTGTTTGACTTGTGGCCAAAGGAGCGAGGCTGCTGGAACCAAGAGCAATCATTCAACAAAAATACTAAGAACATGTTTATTTTTTTATTAGAAAAGAATCAATAGCATCACAGTTAAACATAGTCTTAGCAGAAATGTGATCTTTGGAAGTTGAAAAGTGTTAAATAATAATGTCAATGATTGATGAATTTACACATATTAATCATGTGGTTCTTTTTTTTTACTTCACCAATGGCAATACCATCAGCATACTCAATATTGATGGCTACGTATAAAGATTCTTCGGTATTGAGGTATAAAGATTCTTCGGTATTGAGGAAAAGATGGTAAATATTATCAACTGACACACCTGCTATTTATTGTTTAATTCTTGTTTCTCACTTACTGACTCTAAGTCTAATGCATTGAAGCAGTAAACTAGTCCATCAACCGGTGCTTTCGCACGGGTTAGATTTTATGAGGTATATGTATTAAAAATTGATATGTAACTTTAATAGTAGGAGTAATTGATAATCCAGAAGCATATATATAGGCCTATTTTTGTAATTTAATTTTTTATAACAACATATTTTTGTTGTTTAGAGTTTAGATGTTATTTTATTTTTATCTTTAGTATATTAGAGGTGATTTTAATTCATCTTTTATAATAATATGGTGGATAATTTATATATAAATTTAGGGGACATTTTAATTCATCATTTGTAATAGCAAAGTGGGTAATTTATATGCAAATTTAAAAGTTATTTTAATTCATTTTGTATAACGACATTTATGGGCAATCTTATCTTATCTTATATATCTAAATTGGAGCCCCCCACTACCTATTTCTCTTGGCATGCATGAAGCCACATCATCACAATGGCCCACTAATTCCATGACATGTCATAATCCACTAACACATCTATTTATATATTCTATCGATTTTCTACAACTTCATGCTTGCAGTGCTTTTACGTGGCATATACATTGCTATCCCTCAAATTTCCGGAGCAACGCGCGGGCAATTCCTCTAGTTTATATATAAATATAGGAGATTATTTAATAGTTAATACATATTTCATAATTTATAATAGCACGTGGGATAATTTATGTGCAAATTTAGGGGGTTATTTTAATTCATCATTCATAATGGTATGATGGGTAAATTGGAGCCCCCCACTGCCTATTTCTCTTGACATGTATGAAGCCACATCATCACAAGGGCCCACTAATTCCATGACATGTCACAATCCACTAACACAACTATTTATATATTCTATCGATTTTCTACAACTTCATGCATGCAGTGCTTTTACATGGCATATGCATTGCTATCTCTCAAATTTCCGCAGCAACGTGCGGGCAATTCCTCTAGTTTATATATAAATATAAGAGATTATTTAATAGTTAATACATATTTTATAATTTATAATAGCACCCGGGATAATTTATGTGCAAATTTAGGGGGTTATTTTAATTCATCGTTCATAATGGTACGATGGGTAATTTATATGCAAATTTATGGTGTTATTTTAATTCATATTTCATTATGGCATGGTGGGTAATTTGTATGAAAATCCAGGGGGTTATTTTAATGGATTTTCGTAATGGCATGGTGGGTATGGAAATTTAGGGAGTTACTTTAATAGTCTTTTATAATGGCATGGTGGGTAATTTTTTAGAAAATATAATAGATCTAATGACTAGAATTATTGGATACTCTTTGATGGATGGACATATATTTCTGATTTTTGTAAAAATTTCTATTATTTATTTTTATTTCTAGTGCGTTTCGCAATTGGTATGATGTGTAATTTATATGCAATATAGGGTGTTATTTTAATTCATATTTTGTAATGGCATGGTGGGTAATTTGTATGAAAACGTAGGGAGTTATTTTAATGGGTTTTCATAATGACATAGTGGGTAATTTGTATAGAAATTTAGGGGGTTAATTTAATGGTCTTTCGTAATGGCATGATGGCATAATGGTCTAGAAAATATAATAGATCTAATGGCTAGAATTATTGTATACTCTTTGATGGATGGTCAGATGTTTCTGATTTTTGTGAAAATTTCTAGTATTTATCTTTTTTTTCTAGCGTGCTTCGCAATTCGTGATACTTTTTTAACCTCTAGTTAGTAATAGTAAGATGGTACATAACAGGGAAATCTCCTTGATATATATCAGTTTCATTTAAATAAATACTCCGTACAAGTTGTTACAATGATTGTGATTAATGCACGTCTTCTATTTCATAGGATTCAAAGGGCTTCAAAATTAGGAAGTACCGCTAATTTTCACATGTGGGTGATAATGTGCCCTTCCTCTATAAAAATAAATTCTGAGAAGGCTTACGCGCTCGTTGCTGGAAAATGGTAGTTCTATCGATTTTTTTTCTAGCGGCAGTTCAAAAATCCTCCTCTAAATTTTCTATCAGGCCCCTCTCTAAGAAATCCTTCCTATACTAGTGTGCTATTGGCCCCAAGCAATCCACAAATGGTAATATATATGGATCACCAATATATAGTTGTTGGGTTCAAATGGCACTTGTTTATCGAGATCATAATAATGTTTTTTACTGGAGTTTCTGCCTGCCGTTGGCGTTGTTCCTGCTTGTGTAAATGATACAGTGTATCATAGTTGGAGCAATCCATCTCTAGTTGTTCAAAAGTTTATTGCGATGGGCCAATAAGGATATAAAGGTGACGATGCAGGCATTGTTTACTTCACCTTCAAGCCAGTCCAGGCAAAGAAGGGATATACAAGCACATTTGCCAACGCGGCGTCTATTGGTAAAGTAGCGCTGGGGCTACTAGAGAATATGATCATGACACCAGGCAAGATTCTTCTCCGGGGAGAAAATATCGTCTGTTCTCGCCGCGTCATTTTTGCCATGCATGAACAATATATCCGGTGTCTATATATTATCGAGTTTACATCAAAGTTTTCTACGGGTTATTATCTGTACTGCTAGGCACCGGCTTTATCAGTCAGATTGTGCTGCGGAAGCCGGATTCGTAACCTTTGATTGTGGAGGATACAAGGCGTTTGGAGATGGTAAGGACTTCTTCAATTTCCTATAGCCGAAGAATTGATGGTTACTAGAGTGTGTCTATTTATTCTCTTTAAGGTTGTGATTTTTTTCTCATTTACAGAATCCAGTAGAATGCTTTAACATTGTGTATCAATTTGATGTTTTAAAAACTCTGGCCATGATTGGCTCCAAAGAATTTAGAGAATTGAAATGTGACTAAATAGCTGAGCTAATGATGCATGTGGATTGGAATCCATCACTCTACATATATTTATTAATCTAAGAAAAAGTGTTTTTTCTCTTCTACCGATGAATTGTTTGGAATTGTATCATAAAGTTGTGGACTCCTACCTCTTGCTCTCTTTCCCACGAGGCTCTCAAATTATCTCTTCTTTTCCCATATTAGTGGAGAACAAGTAGTTATTGTAATGAAATTTTAATTCAAAAGACCCAAACAGCCCCTAAAAGTAATGTCATATTTCTTTTTCAGAGAGAGAGATGAGTTAGGATGTTCCAATAAAATCATGCAAACGTATGGCGTTGAACCAAGATGCCAGGTAGTTCTCAATTATTGCTAATATAATGCTCGTGTTTGAATCGCATTGCCTAATGATTTTTATTTGAAAAGAAATAAATAATTATCGTGGGTTCATTTATTTGCAATATAATGTGTAGTGGGGTTAGATGGGCAACAGATGAACACGATCCAGCTGTCTAGTCTCCTCCACTGCGAGATCTTTTGGTTGTGACTTGTGACACGATAATATAAACGGATAAAGATGTTCGGGTGCCACGCTTTGCTGGTCATCGTGTTTAATTTATGGCCTGATCCAGTTCGTCTTTTCCCGTAGTGTGCAAGTGCAACCGTTACTTATTAACATTGCGCTTGATTTAAAAATGTAAAGACTTAAAGCTCCGTGAGAGAAGTACTCCTACGGCCTTGTTGTTTACTACAGTAGGAAAACTAAGTTCAATTATCATACGCGTATCCCGGAGAGAAGACCGACAGGTGAAAAGCGACGGCTTTCAGCGTGTATTTTGGAAGGATGTAGTGGCATTTCGCATCATCTAGTGGTCGAATGTATAGATGGGAAATGTCTAGGAAGCTCTTTAACTTGTCAACTATGTTCTTCTGAGTTCTGATCAACAGCTCCTCCAAACTGATTTTTTACACGTACGGAGGCATGGAGTGTGCTCTAAAGAAAGTTAATATATACCCATGTTTTTTTGTCATATTCCAGCACTTTATTGTTCAGTGTGTTCCTTTTTTAGCAGTTTCTGTTGTCTAATCAGCTCTTCTACAATTGTCGATATGCACCTACAATATTTTTCCGACTAATTTCTAAAATATTGGTCCCGCCACTTTTTAAATGCTTGTCCTACCACTATTTAGCACTGGTCTCACTAATTCGTTACTTTTCGATTGGTACATGTTTTTGTTAGCCATTAGATTTTTGTCAATGGACAGCTCATTAATCCCAATAACTGTAAAAGCAGTAAGTTCCTGCTTCATGTAGTTCTTTAGTTGAGCGGTCTTTTTAAATGGTTGTAGTAGAATTGTAAGGGTTTGAAATAGAAGGCGGGATATAAGTTGCAAGTTTGAGAGGCTTTTTTAGCATGTTTTCTCTTCTTAGAAAACCAGGTCAGCCTTCTCTTTTTCTTCTTCTTCTTCTTCTGATTCTTATGATGATGATGATGATGTCGCTATCCTTTAAAAAACATTTTGTAAAAAAGATCAACAACTCCTAGTACATAGGAGTGAAAGACGAAGCCTGAAAAACTCCATATGGAGAATCCAAAAAAAAAACATCAAGTTAATTTTTGCTAAAACCTGTATAGCATATTTTATTATGTGTGTAAACAGAAAATGTTCAAGACTATCTTTGTTAGTTGAAGATCTATATCATGTTCTCATAAAATATCATTGAGGATCTCCTTTTGTCTAAAGATATTCTTGTAACCGGTTTGACAGATGCCCAAGAATAAAACAGACTATCATACACACACGTATGGCAAAACATTTTATTAAAAAGAAAACAGCTATATGAAAAAGTAGGATGCGAATTTTGTTTAGAAAAAAAAGTCAATCATACACTTTGATCGTTGATTCTTTCGTGGCATTGCAAAGAATATTTCTTATTTTTTACGTAATAGAAAGAATTATGATGTTCGAGTTTCGTAGAATCGTGTAGCTGCAAACGCTATGCCTTTTTTTGTTCCGTTTCGAAATGGAGTTATACACATGCACATGTTGAGTAAGCATATTGTGTCTATATTTAAAATTAGTAGATGCATTTCGTGTCGTCAAGGCAAACATACAAATAATTTCTCTACTAATAATACATGATATTTAGAATACTACAAGTATTATAATGATTGGGATTAATAATGCGCCATACGTATTCTATAACCTAATGATGTTAGTCTGTATTATAAAAGGATAAGTTTTATAATGATTGGAATTAATATGAGCCCTTCATTTCATGAGATCCAATGGATTCAAAATTAAAAAATACTAATATAATAAAAAATACCAATGAATGGGAGTAGTAAAAAAATGAGACAAGTACCAAGGAGACGTGGATCTAGTACTAATTTAAACATTTTTAAAAATTTAAAAGGTAAAAAAATATTTCACATTAAGTATAATAAAAAAATACCATTGATACTTATCAATTATCCTAAAAGTACAATTTCCGATCATTGTAACAAGCCTCATTTATAAATACACCCATACATTTTTCAATCCGCACTCATCTTACCCTATTTCTCTATCTAAAAGGAATATTATGTCCTAGTCAGCGATATTCTCTACCTTATTCAACAATCTTCTGCGGTCATTTCTACCCCATATCTCTACCATATACCAACTACCACATTTTTTATCAATTTCACAATCCACCGCGGCCCCCACCACCCACCTCTTTTCCCCTCTCTCCCTCGCTTGCAGCCGCACTCTCCCTCCTCCCCGTCCTGTTGGCTTCGTCCTCCCTCCCTCCCTCTTCGACCCGGATCTGCTCCATGCTCCCCGCCTCGTCGCCGCGACCCACGCCACCCTGCGCCGGCCGCCGCGCCCCGCCTCTCCGGCCGGCCAACCACACCCCTTGCCTCCCTTTCCCTACCTTCTTCTCCTCTGCCTTGCCGCGCCTCCTCTGTCAGCGTCGCCCAAGATCCGCCGCCTCCGGAGCTCATCTACGCCGGCCTCTCTTCCCCGTCGTCGACGCGTTGCGGGACTCATCGACGCCGGCCCCTGGATTTGCCTTGACTGCTGCCGAATCCGGCCCTCACCAGCCACGCCGTCGTCTTCCTCCTCGCCTCACCCTTCACCGCCGCCATGGTGCTCCGCCCAGCTCCAAGATCGGCGACCGCCGCTGCCTCGCTACGTCACCGCCGGCGACCGGATCTACCTCCACTGGCCACGCCAGCCTCCTCCTCCTCGCCTCACCCTCCACCGCCGCTCGTTTCCTAAGTCCGACGGGGCGCACCAACCGCGAGGTAGTTGTTGTGGAACAGAGAAGAGAGGAGATAGGGTGGCCGCCGTACCGCGCTGGATATGGGGTGAGAGAAAGGTCACCCTACCGTAAGTTTAGGTTTCCAGTGGACGGCTGCAGCACTCGAGTTACCTTAAGCGGACCCTAAAGTTTTAGAGAGAGCTTTTCAGTTCTTCACTGCGAATAGTCTAAACACCCTACGAACAAAAATAGATCGAGAGTGGGATATCCTCCCTGAGTCGGCCATGTTGGTAGGTACGTAGTACCACCGACAGCAGAATGCGGGCGCAGCTACCGGGAGCCGAGCAGCCGACTAGCAGGAGGGTCGTAGGAGTCGGCTCGCTAGTACGGGCGCGGGCGCTGGCGGTGCAGCAGGAACACGGCATCGATCAGTGCATCAATAAGCTAGGCGACCACGCGGAAACGTCCTGGGAGCTGGGACTGCTGCTGGTTGCTGTGCTGGATCGATCCTGGAAGCTGGAGTAGCTAGCTAGCCGGCGTTGTTAGTTTTGGCATGCAGTGGCACGACGCGGTCGCCCGGCGACAGCGCGAAATTGCAAAAGGAAGGGGAAAGCAGAGCGGGGCTGCTGCTGGAGCTGGATCGGATCGTCAGGCAGTACACGCGCATGCATCGTCAGAGCATGCGCCGGCGGACGCGACGCGATGCAACGCGCACAAGTCCAGCTTGAATCCTTCGTTCGCTGCACCTGCGAATTAAGCGAAACCCAGGAGGGCTAATTGCCATTGGCCTAACTAGCTAATAGTCAATACTTTACCAACCTCGCGACTCGCGAGTCAAATGAGAGAGACCCAATTAGCCGGTTTGTCCAGGAGTAGTATACGTACAACAGCGATCGATTAATAAATCTATGCGGTTTGTCCATGCACCAGCGAGTAGCGACGCAGCATCGCACTGACGGTTTTTTTTGCTATCTTCTCTTCTCTCTCGTCTCTCCCACACAGTCCAACCCAATATCTAATCTAATTACGACGTCCGTGACATCCCCTCCAGGCGAACAAAGGTCCTTTTCCAGCACAGCAAATTGGCGCGCGGTAATACACTGCTACAGCCAGCCTACACCCAGCGAGCGAGCGAGCACGACCGCTCTGCGGTGCGCTTCCTCGTCTGATGGATCGTCGTGGATGTGACGACCCATCGCCATCCCAGTCACTGCAGCAAGAAAAATGTATTTTTTCGTAAACCAAATTAATTTTGTAGGTTGAATCATAAAATTACATGGCTTAATTTCGTAGACAAGGATGGCTGACGAAAACGCATGTAATTTCGTGGGTTTTCTGTGAGACCGATGAAGAGATAGTGGTACTGGTTTATATACAATAGTACTAGTTTTTTATTAATAGAAAAAAATATGTTGGATTGATGTCTCACAATTACTACTTTTTCTGAAAACCATTCCTATGCGTGGTATTTGGTTACACACAGAAATGATTGATAATGCCAACATTCCGGTACACGACTATACGATGCCTTTCTTGATTCCCCCTTATTTGATCAAAGCAGCGACAGGCGGAAACAATCAATCACAGGCAAAGCCGCAAGAAGCCCTGCTACCGCAAACATCTTTGTACTACCAGCAGCACCCAAATAGCGACTACCAGCAGCACCCAGATAGTGACGCACCATTTTAGGAAAACACTGTGTATGGACGACGACCATTTTTACCAATTCTATTATTACTAGTATTTTATAGAAGTCTAGTTGATCGTTGCTGTCGCAAGCGATGACCATAAATAAATCACTAGGGCTAGGCCAACGCTCAATGTGCCAAGCACACAGAAGGTACGTGTAATTAAACATGCATATGTAGTGTGAGAGTATGCAAAACTGGTTTTTGTACATTCTTCTCTTTGCCTTATCAACAACTTTTATGAAGAGTAATAAGTTCCGATATTTTGCTCATCATGCGTGCAGTGTGTATTTTCCATGAGTGCATATGTCACACTTTCGAAATTCTCCTACAAATATCTATGTCTAGATAATTCTAAATTTTTCGTGGCAACAAAACTCTAGAAACCATGGTATGTCATGACTAGTGCATTAGCTTTTAGAAGTTTGAATTCTAGAAGCCATGATGTATCCTCATTAGTGTAGAAGCTTCTAGAAATTTGCCTTGCATATCAAATAGAAGATTCTGGAAGTTTGTTTGCATCTTTCAACAATTGATTAAGAGCAACTCCAATGTATATTTCACTATGGTTGCAAAGGATTGACATGTCACGAGGTTCCAAGCTAGAAAAAATAGGTTCCAGTGTATAGTTTAGGGCTCGTTTTGGCACAAATTCTAAAACGGTTTCTCCACCGGCTTCTTGCGGTTTCACGCGAAGTCTTGCCAAACATTTTATTTTTTTGGAAAACGGCTTCTCCAGAGAAGCCATAGAGGAGAAGAGCCATTTTTGCACTATGGAGCCGAAGCAAAAAAAAAAAAAAAGTGGTTTCTTCGGCTCTTTTGCTGAAGCCGTTTTCGTAGAAACCCTGCCGAACGGTCCCTTAGTTCTCCATATTATACTGAGACCCATACCTAATAAAATATCTAACACCTCCAACCAGCAACATAGGTAATGGGTAGTATGTCTAAGCTAGCCCACTTCTCCAACGTATAGCAACTCCTTTCTTTTTTTTTTTTTTTTGCTTTATCTCATCTTTGCACCTTTCTAGAATGCACGTTGGAGCTGCTCTAAGAGCAGTAGAAAGGAGAAGCTGTGAGAAAATAGTTGAGTCGTATCCCAGGGAAATTTGTGTGGCAGCGGCAGCCGACCCGCACCCGGTCCCGACGGTTTCCATCCTGGGCCACTCCAATATTCCATGCCGCCCCTGTCTATCGATCTATCCGATCCCCAAGGTTGCAGTTGCCATCTGCAGTTGTGCCATCGGCGACGGGAACACGAGCACCGCCGCGCTGGTTGACATCCGACGTAGCACGCAACACCACTCTCCCTCACCCTGGAGGCTGGAGCACGACCGGAGGCAGCCCCCGCCACCACACGCCGCCCTAGATTTTCCCCAAAAAAGCTGGGGGGGCATCCATCGAGTTCGCGACGGCTTCCGGCTGGCCCGCCGATATTTCTCCCCGCGGCGGCCGCGGCAGCGGTTCCTTTCCGCGTCCCCCCGCCAGCCGCCAGCGTCAGGTTGTCCGCAGGTGCCAAAGGCGATGGAACCTGGAACCGCACCTGCGCGCCACGGCCGGATGCACGCGCTGTCTCCCTCTCACCGTGCTGAGACTGCTGGCCCTTGCCCTCCCAAATATCAAAGGGCCAAGGGAACTTTTTCTTCCATGGAAGCCACTCGACACGTAGGCCCGTCTATGGGCATCGTGACGTGTGGGAAAGAAAATATCTCACCGGGACTCTGCTCTACTTTTGAGTTACTTCACTCGATCGAGCCTGAAGATATATATGCGGCCCTGACGAACTCTACGATGATGATGGCCAAGCATAACTTCACTTCTACCCACATTTCAAAAATGCGTCGTCAGCAAGGTCCGCACATGCATGTATTTTTGCTCCTAGCTTCTCCCCTCGTGCACAAAAAAATGCGTCTGCAGAGTTTATTCAGGTCAAACTCATATTTTAGATTATCGATCATAACAGAGTAGCAAAAGTGGGTGATTCGGAGAGTGTTATTTTATATTTTCTTTCATAATACAATGGGTAATTAAAACGCGGATCTAGGTAGTTAGTTATATTGTTTTTTTTTTGGCGAATACGCAGGAGAGCTGCGTATCTTTGTATTAAGAAGAAAAACCTGACAGGTACAAGAGCAGGTCCCAGACCAACCACGCTAAAGGAAAAAACAAAGAGCAACCTCTCGACCCGCCAACGCACGCAACAACTAAAAAACCCACTACAGACCAAAACAAAACGCTAAAGAAAACTCGAGGCCCAAACTCAACTACGGAGATAACAAAGGTGAAGCCTTCAAGAAGGGGAACGACGTTAGGACGCCGTCAACACCAGGCCAACGGCCGAAGCTTTCGCAGATCGAGAGGTTAGGATGGCAACAATAACGCCCTCAACAGGGTCACTACGTCAAAGACGAAGCCGTTATCAGCAGAGCTTTCGCTCGCCAACCCTAGAGCCTCCTACCCCAAAGCCGAGCAGAACATCGAGCAGTCTTGGCAAAACCTTGAAGCACCTGGAATGGAGTGGGGCTCCGCCTCCGCAGCACGGCCACAACGACAACAACTTATAGGGAAGCAGCACCAACCCTAAAAACAACGACAACAACCAAAACGGGGAGCCCATCTACGACCCAAGGCGGGGAGAGGTCTGCAACCCACGACCAAACAAGGTCAGCTCACGAGGTTCCACAGCCTCACCAGCGCCGAACCCGGCAGAGACGGGGCGCCGATGACGACCCAGAGAGGAAGGCAGATCCGGCCCGGCGACGGCAAAGGAGGACCAGGCTGACCGAGCCCGGCGACGACGACGATGGAGGGCGCAGCGAGGCTCACCCCGGCGGTGGCGGCCACAGGTAATTGTTTTTACAACATAATACATATCTAGTGGCTATTAAGGTTTCAGATTACTAATTAATGGACGGATGTTTGCAATTATCACGAGCCTTTTTAGGATTTACCCTTTTCCTAAACACATCTTTTGAATATTAACGTGTATGCTCCAAAACTTTCTCCATTATTTAGTAATAGTAATACTAGGCAAGGAGGCGTGCTAACGCCGCGCCCGTGTTGGACCTTGCGCAGCTGTAGCCGGTTCATTGGTTTTGCACGCGCGGTGGATTTTTTTTTCTATCGATGTCTGAATGTCTTGTTGAGAATGATTATGTATTTATAAATCCATATATGTGGTAGATAGACTTCTGGTAGTCCCGCAAACTTCCTATTTTAAAATCGGCATTTCTTGATGGCTCCAAATCACAGTATTACATGACTGCTCTTGCAACATTAGAAGTGATTTATGCCGAAATCCACAATTGTTCAAGTGAATTTCAGTATCATTATAGTAAATGGGAAAAAAGAGAACGACATCGTAGTTAACCATACATGAGAAAAAGGATGGAAAACTACTAAGGATCAGCTTAGATGCATCCATACATCTATATGTACATTGTGTAGCTTGTAAGCAAGCACAAATTCCTGTTGACCTGTTGAAAAAATTGAAAGAAAATATGAGCACGGTATAGCTAAACAACACACATTATTTGCTAAAGTACTTATAAAGTCACACAATGCAAAGCAATAAAATAATACAAACCATATAATCCAGTAAAGGTGGCATTAAGATGAAAGTTCAGGCAAAATTAACAATAATGACCAATGAAACATAAACACTTTATTTTAAGTTCTTGTGTCCGAGAGAAACTGAAGCACTTGGAGACCGTAAAAAAACCAGTATTTAAAAATTTATTCCCTTCAAGTTTACCAAATTAGTACCCTTAGGAAGCCAAGGCACATATATGCACATCAAACACAATAGGCGGTGCATTTTCTGGTTGGGAAGGAACTAAAGTCAAGCAAAGACTAACATTTAACAAACATATTCTGATTCAGATGAAGCTAAGTAGAAAAATCATAAAATGGTAGACTGATTTTCACTTTACAGAAAGGGAACTGATGTTCCCAGTGCCAAGCTTTTTCATAAGAGATGATTATTTTTCTGTGGAAAAGAAATAGAAAACCATCGAAACAGTGCATGAAAAAATAGTCAATTAATATAGTTTGTATATAATTGTGCTGACAACCTTTTGCTGATAGAAAACTGTTAAGAGTATCAATATATCGGACCTATAGTCTTAGCCATTTTTGGAAGGTTAAACTGGAAGCAAACAACATAGCTTTGTATCAACGGTCATTTACATAGTCTCTGTAGTATTTTGATTTATTCCAAAAACCAAAATAACCGATTAGATATAATTTATAATCAGACAAGTATATAAACAGATTGAGCCATATGCAAAAAAACTAAACTAAATTGGCAGATCACACCATATGTTAGGCGGAACCACCACGACCAGCAAGTCTAATAAGAAACAACTCATATTTGTCATGTACAGTATTAGCACAACCTGATTGATCCATATGCGAAAAAATAAACTACATTTATTATTGAACTGAAGCATCTTACGTTGGATGGTTACTTCACCAACGCCACAGCACCACCAGTAGATCTACAACTGAAGCATGCTATGTGGAGGATCCCTTAGGTTATCAGGAAATGTCAAGCACCATCGCCATTAGTAGATCTACAAAGAAACAGGTCATATATTGATAATATGTTTTAGTATTCAGAACTGTGCGGCAGACTGGTACAACAGGAAATCATGTTCAACTGATAGCCATGAATGAAAGAGGTGTACAGAACTTACCCTATTTTTACAAACTGATGCTCAAATTCACCTTCCCCAAGTCTTGAAAGCAGTCTAGTATGTCAGAAACTAATTAGAAGCCTTCATTCGATGATAGTGAGCACTATTTTAACTATTAACAATGCACCTGATCTGGAGGTAGTTTAGAGCAAAGTATGTGGTGTTAACATTTTGCATTCACATCTGTATCGATAAAAAGATGTTACATCTTTCTAGAAATGTAAGCTCTATCAGTAAGCAAATAAACAATTAGCATCTCACATCTTTGTTACTCCACCTCCAAACATCTAAACAGATGTGTCCGATTGCTGTAAATATGTAGAGGCAAACATTGAAAGAACTGGCTCCAGTGCATGCTTATCACCTATCAGGGAATTCTAGTGTAAAAGGACAACTAATTATCTTCATGGGTGTGAGCACGCAGACTCGAGAAAGCAGATGAATCAGCTGTGTCCTGTGTGCTGAGACAGGGTCAGTCCTGCTTGAGTTGGTGCTAGAAAAATTGGATGCCGTTCATGTGCAGAATAGAGAAGTCAGATAGGCAGGTAGTTGTGTCCTAGAAGCAAACATTCCAGGCTATTGCAAAATAGGTCCAACATTGGAAAAAAATATTCATGCATGAAGACACACTGGCTATTTATCTATGGCAAACATTATGAGACAGTAATGGCTTGCGTTGAATATGGGAGATCTCCCTGACAATAGACTCCTAATAATAACATACGATGGACCGAAACATACACAAATTATCACTCCTGACCACTTGACATTATACAGAATGCATCAGTACATGGGGAGCAAAAAAATCAACAGAATCACAGAGAAAAACACATAGAAGGGTAAAATTTCTGCAACTACACCTAACAATCATAGACCCAGTGCTGTCACCACTACAATAGCAGGCAGAAAGGGGGCAAAAGACATACCCGACGTGAAAGGTTGGGATACTAAAGTGTTAGAAGATTGGTATTCAGTGCAATTAGGAAGTAGGCCGAGAAAACCTGAAGGAGTCAGGAACGACACAGTCAAGTTCCAAACCCTAAGACACGAATCAAATCAGTTTGAGGGATGATGATTAGAAAAATAAGAGAGGAAATCGACCGGGAAGGTTCGGTTTGGGAGGAGCCGAAGCAGATTCTATTGGAGGAGGAGGCACCAGTGTGAAGGAAGGCCATAAGAGGCCATGTCTGGCACAGGGGGCGGACAGAGAGGAGGCTGTGGCCGGAGCAAAGGTAGGAGGAGGAAGAGGAGGCGCCATGGCATCCCTACGGAGGAGGCTGGAGCAGGTCACGGCCAACTCAGGAGGCGTGGGGGAGAGGAAAGGCTGGCGTAGGGAAAATCCGAGGATGCGACGGCGCGGTGAATGGGCGACGGCAAACACAGTGTTGCCCACCTTCGTCGGCTGCGTCGGCCGCGCGCCGCTCTTGTGGCCCGTCGGCCGCGGAGGAGGCTGCAGCTCCGGAGAGGGGCTGCCCGCCGACGGCGGAGGAGTCGAGCGGGGCAACGGCGAAGAGGAGAGGGCATCACCCGGCACAGGACGAAAGGATGCGGCGCGCGTACGCTGACCTCACCGACAGGCAGAGGGACGAAGCTGGAGGCGAGCAGGTCCCCAGAGATGCCGACAACGCAGCGGAGCGGAGGCTGGGAAGCCGTCGCCGGAGGTGCGCGGAGGTGGGCGACGACGGAGGGAGGCGACGCGGCGCCGGGACAGCCGAGGACCAGAGGATCGCGTCCCGGCGGCGGAACCAGCGAGGCGCCGATAGTCTGTGGACAGCGGACGCGTGTACTAAAAGAAGGGGGAAACCCACGCGCAGGCCGAGGGATGCGGACGTGCCCACGAGGGCGTGGATAAGGGAAAGAGGCGCGGAGGAGTGGCCGTACACGCGCTAGGCGTCGCCCAAGAGACGGAAGGAGGAGGCACGCGTAGGCACGCGTCACGGCGCCAATGGCGGAGGCCGCGCGAAGCGCCCTGGATGGAGCGATTTCTTCACGGGTAAGGAGGTACATATAACGCATTTTTTTTTAAGAATAAGAGAACGTTGATAATACAAGATTGGTGTCTAAGACAAGCAAAATATACGGGTGGATATTAAAAAAGTCCATAGTATGGTTTACCTTTCTCATAAAAAATAGGTAACATTTCATCTTCTGCACCATTTCTTTACCCAAAAAGAAATATGACATCTTTATTCGAAATGTGCCATCCGGGAAAGGGAATACATCTTTCAAACCAGACAACTCCATTTGGTCTCGTTTGGGTACTCGTGCATTTGAGTGGATTGGTATGGAATGGAAGGAATTGGAGAAAATTTTGAACTATCGTGGATTTAAACACACTCCAATCCCTCCAATCCACGTGTATTCCACTCCAATCCACATGTACCCAAACAAAGCCTTTATTGGCACACTGTTAATTTTCAGCCGTCCAAATAACAAGTCTTAGAAAAAAGTAGGAGTACGTAGTAGAGTATAATGGGTGTAATTAAGCAGTCTCCTGTCATCATAACCTCACGCTATATAATAAATACATACAAAAAGCTAATGACAGGAACTAGCGGAGGCTCTAGAGCGGCACAAACCCAGTCCAGACAGCGTAGCCGACTCGACCACTGACTCCTCCTTTTATATACAACAACTCGAAGCAAGCCTGTAAACCACACCGCCCCGCCAGCCAAAAGAGGCGGCTTTGCCCCGCCCCTGCCCTGTCCGTTGCCTCGCTCGGTGCCATGGCCGGCACCAAGCAGAGCAAGTCGTCGGCCAAGGCCGGGCCGCCGCTCCTCGGCAAGTACGAGCTCGGCCGTCTCCTGGGCCGCGGCAACTTCGCCAAGGTCTACCACGCCCGGTGCGTCGACGGCGGCGACCCCGTGGCCGTGAAGGTGCTCGACAAGCCCGAGCTGGTGGCCACGGGCATGGCGGCGCGCATCCTCCGCGAGGTGTCCGCGATGCGCCGCCTCCGCCACCCCAACGTGCTCCGCCTCCACGAGGTGCTCGCCACGCGGTCCAAGGTGTACCTGGTGATGGAGCTTGCCCCCGGCGGGGACCTCCTGTCCCGGCTGGCGTCGCTGCCGTCGCGGCGGCTCCCCGAGCACGCGGCGCGGCGCGTGTTCCTGCAGCTGGTGTCGGCGCTCATGTACAGCCACGCGCGCGGCGTGTTCCACCGCGACGTGAAGCCGCAGAACGTGCTCCTGGACGCGGGCGGCAACCTCAAGGTGTCGGACTTCGGGCTGGCGGCGCTCCCTGACTCGGTCCGCGACGACGGGCGGCTGCACACGGCGTGCGGCACGCCGGCGTTCGCGGCGCCCGAGGTGCTCCGGCGCAGGGCCTACGACGGCGCCAAGGCCGACGCCTGGTCCTGCGGCGTCATCCTCTTCGTGCTCCTCGCGGGCCACCTCCCCTTCGACGACGCCAACATCCCCGACATGTGCCGCCGGGCGCACCGCCGGGAGTACACGGTCCCGCGCTGGGTGTCGCAGCCGGCGCGCCGCCTCGTGGCGCGGCTGCTGGACCCGAACCCGGCCACGCGCCTCGCCGTCGCGGAGCTCGCGGGCCACCCCTGGTTCAAGCGCTCCCTCAGCGTCGACTCCCAGCTGGACGGGCTCCTGGGCGGCCAGGCGGAGCGCGAGCTGGCGTTCCAGGCCCCGCCGGCGCTCAACGCCTTCGACATCATCTCCATGTCGGCGGGGCTCGACCTGTCCGGGCTGTTCGGCCACAGCAGGCGCGCCCGGGAGAAGCGGTTCATGACCACGGCGTCGCCGGAGCGGACCGTGGAGCGGCTCGGCAAGGCGGGCGCCAAGCTCGGCTACTTCATGGTGGGCAAGAAGGGTGTGGAGCGCCTGCCGCCGCTGGGCGGCCTGTCGGGGCTGGTGGCCATGTCCATGGAGATGTCGGAGGTGTCGCAGGAGCTGATGCTCGTGGAGCTGAGGCTGGAGGGCGGCGACGACGGCGACGACGAGGCGGAGGCGTTCGGGTGGGAGGAGCTCAGAGTGGAGCTGGGGGACGTGGTCACGGCATGGCACGTGTGCGAAGAAGGCTAAATTCGATCGCACTACTCTCTCTCGCAGTCGCAGCAGGATCAGAAGAATTCTTTCGTACTCGTGCGTACGTACTAGGAAGTATGGCCAAGTGTACGTGTGTATAGCAGGAGCAAGTGCTGATCCGTAAGTAATTACAGTAATGTGTGGGGTTGGAGATTAATTAGCTAGACTGGTAGTTCGTCAATGGAATGCCTGATGTTAGTTTGTGATATTATTATTAGTTGAGTTTGAATCCAGAGATCAGGGTGTTGCATGCGCGAGAATATAATTTTGCTAGCATTAAACTTGACAGGAAAGAGTTGGGCTCCAGGACGTTGGAGTCGCAAGCAAAACTTCCCAAAGAGGCCTTGCCTGTATATGCTGTGGGAATTAAGGAAGAATGTTGCATCCATGGGTTATGTGACTCGCGATCGTGTCTCAAAAATGGCCTTAACTGGAATCGATATTGGAACACGCACCAAAACAGCTTCCTAGTCCCATTCCTAATTGCACGCCACGCCACCCTGGCACCCTAGCTAGCTAGCTCCCTGGTTGTCATGGAATTGTCATGGAATCATCATCTTATCATCGATCGTCTTCCCTGACAGCGGCTGGCAAACGGAAGAGAAGGGACGAATCCCGTCCAATTGCAACGAACTGTACCCCACCCTCACCCCCCAACTAACCTACTAGGAAACAAGCCAACAACACTGTGTCACTGTCCAATGTCCATCGAGCATCGGCCATCGCTTGGCAATGGCAACTGCCTCCTAGTTAAGTTAGCTCCCATGATATGATTGAGCTCTCAGGTCAGTTCTTTTTTCTTTTCTACTCCTAGCGGTGGCGAATCATTTCAGTTTCAGCCTTAAGGTCTGTCGAGCCGAGCGTAAGGCTTGCTTGCTTGCTTTACGGAAGAATTAATATGACATCCCAGCTAACTATGGCTACCCAGGAACAGTCAAATAAAAGGTACTAGTAGGCAGAGACGCCGGCAAATATACAGCGCAAAGTATTCATTAGTGGAGGTCGTAATCAGCACTGCAGCCAATTTGCTCCGATCGACGGCAGGACTAAATGGTGCGCGTGCGTGATCAAACGGAAAAGGCGAAATAGCAGTGGCCGGTAATTTAAAATGTGGACTGCACATAATCTTCACTGACTTTTGGCAGCACGAGCAGCAGCAGCAGTCCAGCACCAGGCAGGGACGATGATGACGGAGCTGAACATGTGTTAGTAGAAGTCAGTAGAAGAACTTCCACACAGTCATTCGATCAAGCACGCCAGATGCAGATCCGCACAAGGCGTCGATCGGCAAAATGCAGAGGACCGAACCAACTATTCAACTAATAGCTAGCATCGTCGTCGGCAAATTGCGGCCTAGTACTAACTGGTGGTCTAGTGGACCTGTGGAGGGGGATGTGTCCTGGATGCCGACGGAAGCGTACGTGAACGGGTGAAAAAAAAAAAGGAGTTGAGTGATCTTGACATGGACGTCCATCGGGGGATTGAGACGAACTGCGCCCTGACGCAATGGCAATTCAAGTACTGCTACTAGCTGCTTGGATCTTGCGCTGCATGATTAGCCCCCCCGTAAACAAGCTGAGCCCGGTAGTAAAATTTCTTTGCGTATTTCTGAGATGTCCTTGTCGACCCATGGTGAAAGTGAATTCATCAGCTAATACAATGAATTGGACGTTTGGACCCCAGAAATATACTGTACCACGCAGTCACGTTGATAAGTTCTCTGCAGTAATCTTCACGAATCCTACGCACGAGGGCATATATACATGCTTGCATACTCCAAGAAAGAGAATATTCCCGATAGCTAGCCAAGAAGCCTTGCATACTCCAACTGGCAACTGCAGCTCCACAAACTCTGTGGGTTCGAAAAGAGATCCCGCTGCTTACTGTCAACGCGTGACATCCAAAACTGAAGACGAACGATGCCTAACACCCCTGCATTACTGCAGAACCTTGATGTCGTTTTGCTGCCGTCATGTACTGCGCTAGTCTAATCGCGTCCGGGCTGCTCACCTCCCATTGGATGTCAACAAGAAAAATGCTCTCATCCTCAAGAAAGCGCAGCAACGCGCGCGCGCGGTCGCTACCAGAGTCCAGAGATGAGCTGCTCCACGCACATGCATGTGCTGGAATCTGTGTGGCAAAAGTAGCTACAAATGCACACGCTTCGGCTTCTAAATACCTTTTCCCTTGAAGAAAATAAAGGTAAATGAAAGAAGCACACTTCTGGTGAGTTCTTCTAGCACACAAATGGAGTTTTGAGAAAAAAAAAAAAAAAACTCCTTCGTATGCAAACGTACAAGGAAAGACCAATAGGCCCAGCGTTCAGTTAGCCCCTTCTTTGGTGGATTAGCGGGTCATCTTGGCCCATGGTGGCCCAACTCCACGCAATACTGCATACTCCGGCCCAAACTCAACCTGGAGCCCTCAGAAGGGTAGCACTGGGCCACTGGCGGCCCACCTAAGCTTCCAACAACGGGCACCAAACCCCATCGTGTTACACGAGGTGGGTGCACCACGGGATCTTGTCAGATGTCAGAGCTCGTTCTCCGTAGTGTCAAAAGAACTCGTTCCCCGTCACCAACTCACCAATCACCGAGTAGAACCCAACGCTATCCCCATCTATCTCTCTCTCGAGACAAAATATCCACGCAAATCTCCGACGACCACCTTGCTCCCACTCCCAGCAGCAGCAGCAGCAGCAGCAGCCATGGGGATAACCGTGGTGGCTCCCGTCGCGGCGGCCTACCCCGCCGCGGCCGCCTCCTCCTCCTCGCTCGCGCTCCCGCCGCGGAGGGCGCCGAGGAGCCGCGCGCGCGTCGCGGCGGCCGGGATGTCCTCGCGGGCGTCCTCCTTCGTCGGGGGCGCCGGGCTCGCGGCGGCGGCCGCGTCGATAGCGGCTCGGCCGAGGAGGGCGGGCTCGGCGGGGGGAGGCGGCGCGCTCGGGTGCAAGTGCCTCTTCGGCCTCGGGGTGCCGGAGCTCGCCGTCATCGCCGGCGTCGCCGCGCTCGTGTTCGGGCCCAAGCAGCTCCCCGAGATCGGCCGCAACATCGGCAAGACCGTCAAGAGCTTCCAGCAGGTACGGTACGGGGGTCGGGCCCTAGGTTCCAGTGGCCTAGCCCTTGTGAACAGAACAGAAGCTTTGGTCAGTTAGGTCGTCTTCGGGCGTGTTTGAATACAAGCGACTAAAGTTTAGTCCATTTGCATCCAAACATGGTAGCTAATGAGCGGGCTAAACTTTAGCTAACCCTTGGGCTAACCATTAGTCAATTAGTCCAAAAAAAATGAGCTAAAGTGGGCTAATGCCAATTCTTTGTGTAATTAATGAATCAACTAACAATTAGTCCATAGTATTCAAACACCTCGTGACTAATGGCTAGTGAGCTAAACTTTAGCCAGCTAAACTTTAGTCTGAGCTAAACTTTAGGTCTGAAGTTTTCAACAGCCTTCGTAGTGCAAGTTTTCCTCTCCGTTTCGATTTACAAGGAGTTGCTTCGCTAGGTGAGGATCCTGGGGCGCCTTCTGTGCTTCCTGCTCAGAGGATAGTAGATTTTGGATCCTGTGGTCAGTTGTATACATCGTCAAAGTTTAGGTCCATTCCTCTGCAATTAGCTCCAGTTTTCTTTCTAGGAACTCCTAAATCGTACTAATACAAACACTTATAGTCACATTGTTTCTTCATTTGGTAAAACGAGTTCAATCCGGAGTGGTAGGAGGGTTGTTTATTTATGTGCCATCAGCTGCTTAGCTTCATTTTATAGCTAGACGGAAATTAGGGTGTCAAATGCTCCAACTTTTGTTTGTGAAGGGTGATGGCCATTACAAAATAAATTCATTGTGTTTAGGCTTCTCCTTCAGATTCACTTTTTTGGGATGGTATCAAGTTGGAATTACCTGTTAAGGAAATTTTGATTATTCATTCCTTCTGGTTCTTGTGCATTTGCATCTGTATAACCTTTCAGAAATAATGCGGCTGATGATATGCGATGTTATTTTCTGTGACTGAAATAAAATGGCACATGCAGTTGTCACGGAGATAAGAGTTTTTGTCTATATTTTTTCTTCTGCAATCAACATATGGCGAAACAGAGGTGTAACAATCCATCAACATTCGGACCTTAACACTTATTGTAGCATGATTCTGACTAGATATTACGCTTAAGCAAGTGCAAATCGGTTGCTGTTATCGTTGCCTGCTCTCCCAAATCATGTATGGGGCCATCAATGGAGTTATACTCCTATCAGAATTGAGGTGATTCTACATTTGTAAACTGATAGGCCCATCATACTAAATTTTCGCCAATGGCAACTTGGCAGGCTGAGGCCTTATGGTTTGCGAGTCAATCATTTTAGTTGGAGATGAAAATGTGCATTCACTATACAGTATTATAAGCTGTTCTTTTGAGAAAGTATTATCAGCAGTTAGTTCAACCTGTTCACCAGTGGCTACTGACGAGAGCTATGGCACCCACATTACTCATTTGATAACTCATTACTGACTAACATTGTTCTATTTCACGTATCCAACAAGTTGGTAGGAGTATTTATCCATGGTAGCATAGTTCCCATTCCTTTCGCCCTTTGATGGTCGGCTAGGTTTGTAGAATATATGTTGTGCTTTATCAAGACAAATAACTAATTTCTGAACAGATCATTCATACTTTTCCAGAACACGAATTCTTTCCTGACCCACATGTTTCTAAATTCTCTTTCAGGCAGCTAAAGAGTTTGAAACCGAACTGAAGAAAGACCCTGGGGAAGGTGGAGACCAACCTCCACCTGCAGCGCCTACGGCAGTAAGCGACGGGGAAGAGAGAAAGGAGAGCGCTTGAGGGTCAAACCGACAGTTACAGTTAGAATTGTGTATGTGCGTTATGGGTTTCTCGAAATGAATTAGCAACGCATTCCACTCCTTTTTTGACCTTGTTCAAGGCCATGTAGTGTGTGATCTATTCGTACCCAGGAAGAGCATCTTGACTTTGAAAAATTCATGTTAAATTGTGACTTATGAGGCTAATATGCTGAGCATCATTCATTTGCAAATTTCAGTTACCTGCGCCACTTGTTTCCTTTCTGTACCTCGGCGACCGGAAATTATGCGAGAGCACGCTAGAAATCTACCATATGGGCCTCGGGCCCGCATGGCAGCCACCGGAAGCTCTGGCTGTGGGACCACTTGTAGCGAATGAAAAGGTACCCGCACCACGGACCGAAATACACGAAGGGAGGCCAGAGCGGAAAAATATCGCTCATTCGCCATGGCTATCCTCGCCGTCGCCTCCGCCCTCAAAACCCTAAACCCTAGCCCCGCGGACCACCGCCGCGGGCGCCTCTCCTCTTCCCTCCTCCGCCTCCCGCCGCCGGTGACACGAGGGCGCCGCCTCCGATGCTCCGCGCAGTACAGCGAGTCCGCGGCGCCGCCCACGACGACGCCCCGGCCGGCGGAGATACCCTGGAGCAAGGAGCTCAGCAACTCGGTGCGGCTCATTGGGACGGTGGGCACCGACGTAGAGCTGCGGCAGCTGCCCAGCGGCTCCGCCGTCGCGAGGGGTCGCCTCGCCGTCTGGAAGTCGGCCACCGAGACTACATGGTATCCTAATTTGATTGGTGTTACGCGATGCTAACTTTTCTTCCATTTCCGGCGTCGCGAATTTGTTACCCTATTGTTGGGGGGGGGGGGGGGGGGGCGGCGACAGGACGATTGTTGGTGATTATGAGATGATTTTTGTTTGTGTGACAACATGTTTTCCTGCTTATACTGTGCAGTTAGAATGTGTTAATGAAACAAGCTTTGATTGCGATTTAGTGGCAGCCTTAGTTAAGTAGGGACTCTATTTTGGACCAGTGAAGATTTAAGCATAAGCTGTGATGATTAGTATTTTCCTTTAAAGTGTTTGCGAGCTGTAATTTCTTTTTCAAGCTGACAAGATTCACTAATGTATTTCTCTGACGTAGTATGATGACAGATAAATGAGTTCTGGTTTCCGAGCACTTATTGTATTGTATAAACATGTTAAAACCTGAACCCAGAGAATTAACCATGGTAACTCGACATTTGAGTATATTAGTTTGCTAACTAAAAAAATTGAGACCTAAGAGCCAAGTGAGCTCAAGCACGACTGATGAAATTTTTTGTTAATTCAAAAATACATTCTTAATCGTAATTTCTGTTTAAGTGTTTAATGAGGCAAATATAATGTAGGGTAAATCTACAGTTTTGGGATGACCTGGCTATTGTGGCCTCTGAGCATGTGAAGAAAGGTGACCGGATATTTGTTTCTGGACGGCTTGTGTCAGATACTGTTGATGAGGGGCCTGAGAAACGGCATGTTTACTATAAGGTATCATCTTTGCTAGTTGGTTTACAACATTGTATGTTCATTACCCCTCATTTCTGTGATTACGACGGATTGATGATTACACTCTTTCTCAGGTTGCAGTTCAACAGTTGAATTTCATCGAGTCAACCCAGCCTGTGCGATTATACGAGCCAGAGGCAAGCCATGATGGCCCAGGTATGCATCTCAGTTATGCTATGAAGCCTTCTGTTCTGTTTTTATCATAAAATTGATGCCTTTTCCATTGTTGTCTGCTCATTCATATGAGATATATTCGTTTGTGGTGACATGCTCCACTTTTTGTAAACATTGGTAAATCTGTTTGCAACGTATGTTATAGTTTTTTTTTTTTTTTTTTTTTGCAGTGGATTTTATAATATATTTTTTTGCCACCATTTAGCTCATGGCCAATCTTTGTCTTTAGATTTGCAAACTTCTTGATTGCTAGTGTTTTTTTTTTTATAAAGTGATTGCTAGTGTTTGTTTTGAATTTAATATGTACTTATAATCATCTATTCATCTATTATTTACCAGTGAGCCCCTAACTGCATGCATTGAATGGTTTATTACTTATAAACTTTACCAAATAATGAGTACTGTATGTAAGTTAGTAGACTGCCACATGCCCACATATTGATTGCATATACTAACAATCAATAGTGCAAAAAACATATACAAGTTAATAGTACTTAATGGTGCTGGTGAACTGTTAGTCATACACATGAGAGCACTAGAGAGCATAAATGCAGTGAGAATCAACACTGGGCGAGTGTTTCCTATGCCCAACTCTGCCAATATTTTGGCTAGGAATCAATGGAAGAGCCTATTCTTCCATTGGTTTGCCATATTTGTACACACAACAGCAGCCAAAATGCAAGGACATGAAGCAAACACCATTGTACTTTCACTTTCTGTTAGTTCTATTGATCTTCAACATAAGAACAACCTGATGACTGGCTGTTGATTATTGATTTAAGCTGTATATACAAAATGCATCAACGTTTCTTTTTAATATCATGGTTACTATATTCCCTGTACTACATACTAGTAGTTTCATATTCTGTTAACGTTGCCTCCTCTTTTATATATGTTTGAAAACAAACATCACTTACGAATTACAATAGGTCCCTATTATACAGCGTGCTTCTCTAAAGCGATTACCAAAATTTCAAAATTTAATTTTCTGGGTATGTTGTACAGTGTTGGCTCTAAAACTGAATATATGAGGTGTGACTTCGGTTCCGCTAGACAGGAGGCAGGAGATGTGAGTTTGGAAGGTCAGATAGTGCCCAAGAAGGATACTTTTCGTTACTTGGGATCGATGCTACAAAGAGACGGGGATGTCGATGAAGATGTTAGCCATAGAATCAAAGCGGGATGGATGAAATGGCGTCAAGCATCCGGTGTTCTATGTGACAAAAGGGTACCACAAAAGTTAAAAGGCAAATTCTATAGGACGGCTATTAGACCTGCGATGTTGTATGGTGCAGAATGTTGGCCCACTAAAAGAAGACATATTCAACAATTAAGTGTTGCGGAGATGCGTATGTTGCGTTGGATGTGTGGGCATACAAGGATGGATCGAGTTCGAAACGACGAGATACGGGATCGTCTTGGGGTAGCTCCAATTGAAGAAAAGCTTTGCAACACCGACTAAGATGGTTTGGGCACGTGCAACGAAGACCTTCAGAGGCACCAGTGCATAGCGGCATCATAAGGCGAAACAATGATGTGAAGAGAGGCAGGGACAGGCCAAATTTGACATGGGAGGAGGCAGTTAAGAGAGACCTAAGAGATTAGAATATAGTGAGAGAGTTAGCCTTGGATAGAGCTGCTTGGAAAGCAGCTATCCACGTACCCGAGCCTTGACTAGGCTCTTCTATGTGCTTCTCAAAAAAAAAAAAAATCTTTTAAAACCCTTGTTTTCTTGTTGAAAGTGACTTTTCAAAAAAAAAAAAAAACTTTTCTCGTTTCTAGCGGTTTTGGTTTGGGTTTCAACTCTAGCCTACCCCAACTTGCTTGGGATTAAAAGGCTTGTTGTTGTTTGTTGTTTGTTTGTTTTGTTGTACAGTGTTGGCTGTCGCCTCTAGATGATCACAGAAACGACTTTTAGATGTGTATTGACATGTTTATCCTCTTTAGTTATACAATGTGTAACATGATATAAATCTCTTTCACAGTGAACCTTCTTTTCTTTTGGAAAAATAGCAAGACATTCGAATACTCTTACCTACATCATTCTTGAGTACTCTTGCAGAAACAGTCGAGTGCTGTTGCTGATTTTGTTCTTTTTATGAAATGTTTTGTTAGCCAATGATGCACATAACTCGATTCTAGGTAGCTGTTTATTGATGTAATGAAAAGCCTTAAAAATATATAAGTTAACAGTCAACTCTCCTTTTTTGTTGAATCAAAGGCGGAAGGCGTGGTGATTATTTTGATTCTACCTCTAGTTCAACTGAGGATAAGAATAGGGATAATATCAACTCTTCCTCTCGATCAACTGAAGAGCTGTGGCAAGCCTTCTTTGCTAATCCACTTGACTGGTGGGATAACAGGACAAATAAGGTTAGATGCCTTATATTATCATTGTTCATCGGGTTCATTTAAAATTATAACTATTTATTAGTATTTTGCATGGTAAGGATTAGTTTGACAACCTCATTTCCCCTAGGGATTGGAAGGGATTGAGGGGAAAATGAATTTTTTTTTTCTCAAACTCCTCCATTCCCCTCCAATCCCTAGGGGAAATGAGGTTGCCAAACTAGCCCTAAGAGTTATCTTGTATGTAAGAAACTTAAACTATTTGCTGGGAGAGTATGCCAATTTGCAAATAGAGAATACATGCAAAGTCTAGAACCAATCAAAAGTCTAAATTATTTACTGAGGGAGAGGGATAAGTGGATTGTGGAGTTTGGTTGAACATTGAAGCAACGATAAACAGCCAAATGTGATTGTGAAAGATATTCCTTTGTTGTTTCTATTTTTTCTAGTATGTAATGCTAAGTTCCATCCGTACTTCATAAAAGGATTCTGCATGTCGTATGCCAGAAATGTCTTCTGACTGTGAACCTTAGTTCTTTGTATTGACCTACTCAACCAGAAGAGAATGCATCAAATTTTCTGATTTAGTACAGTCAAAATAAGATATCCAAGTCACAACTTAATCAGTTAATTGACATAAGTATAGTGGCCGAACTACTGCTTGAATCGTCTAAACGAATTTTCTTGGTTTAATCCCAGTGCAGGATTGAGAACGTGCCATCCTGCATCTTTAAAATCCTGTGGAGAATTGAGAAAATCACTCTTCCTCAATTATATAAATCAGTCTAGTACAAATATATTCGATTTGGCATCAAGAGTTGGTGACATAACACTCATTTGCTTCCATTTATTGTTTGCTCTATTAACTTGAAATTGAACGTATTGCAAGGAAATGTGTATCTGTGTATGGTATATCTTGGGACATATATCTACTTTAAACTAATAGCTAGATGCAATCATGCAGCCATACTGTGTTGGGGAATCATTAGAATGCATGGACAATGACTAGTTTGATTCATGTTTATAACTGAAGTGTCTCCAGTAGAAGATAGGAGCTACGTTCTTTTACTTGGCTAGAGGCTGGCCAGAAGGATCATCTTGTTATGTTCACTCGGGTTGCGTTAGGTTCTGAATTTCAGCTATTTTCTCCATACCACCATTGAAGTTTTTTACATTTCTTATTGATGTGTTAGCTTTAATATTGTTTGGAATATGTGTGCTTGGCATTTGTTTGATGATATTAAAATGCATTTGGCTTATGACATTAATTCATATCAACAGAAGAATCCAAGGTATCCAGACTTCAAGCATAAAAACACTGGTGAAGCACTATGGATTGATGGGAGGAACAACCCCAACTGGGTTATATCTCAGCTGGCAATTTTGGACTCAAGGATGGGTTCACCTCAAGATAATGAGAGGAAACCTGTGTCCTATATGTACGCTGACGAGTTCATGACACTGGATGGCAGTCGATAGTCTCTATGGCAGAGGAAGCCCCGTAGTCCCCATTTGTGCAGCTCGGCTGGCTGTTGTGTCGACGGGGTGCTATCAGACTAGCTCGTGCATGCCGTCTCAGTTTTGTTGTACATATCTTGGCTCTGGAAGGTTTATCAGGTGGTGGACGTGCGGTCGTCTGTAGTTCAATGTACTATCTGCTATGGCAAACTTAGGCAGAAAGAAGTTGGAGAAAGCCCTGCCCTTTGACATGTCTTAAATCTGTTGGTACGTTGTGTTTTTGTGTCATCAAGTTGTGGTTTGTGACATGGCCTTCTAACTCAGACGGTGCTGTGCAACTGTACTAATCGTGCCTTGCACCAGAACGGCAGGAGTAATTTTGTTTTAGCTGTACTAATCGTGTCTTGCAACTGTACGTTGTGTTTGTCTGATGCAAAACTGCTCACCATCTCTCTTGCCGGGAGTAGTGGCTATTGGCCGTTCGGCCAGCGTGACCAATATTTTGGTGAGGGTTCGCCGGTGCTTGCTCTTACGACGCATTCCCAATGTTTTTTTTATCAGCGCGTTCCCATGTTTGGAACTAGGCTTTGATGGTGGCATGTGGTCTCTTGTGGGTCTTTATCCGGATAGTCTGCTCCACTTCCTAAGGACCACATGCGGGAAATGCTTGGTCATAGTCACTTGTATTAGTCATCGTTTGTGATATTTGGCCATGGCCATGCTATCAGCTAGCCAGAACAGGCGGAGTGTTTAGAGACATGATCAGAACAGGTGGGCTTTGAAGACACGTACTATGCTTTAGATGCACTATTCGTCATCTTGTTTGTCGGAGGATTATGGAGTTTTGGCGGACTTTGATCATTTCAATTTGCATGTATCCTGACTGCACGAAACGTGCAAGATCGAGCTGACAGCAGAGCGCCCCCATTCCCCCAATCATGAGGAAGACACCAATCTGCAACGGAAGGGCCAAACGCCCGACCACACGGCAATCGGCCGTCCAGATCAGCCTGGAACCAGAGAGGCAGATATCAGATCATATATGTTTTGAATTTGACGTGTCGAGCTTACATCCAAATCATGCACATCGATGTTGTATATCTTTGCCACGGCACACACGCTAATAAGACGCCAGGAAATACGTTGATATCTCATACACGTACGATCAACGATCATGGTATGCCTTCAATTCTTTGTTGGAAGTCGTTTGAAGAATCTGTGCCGAAGCATTTTATTTTCCTTATCTCCATATTCCTGCAGCAGGCAGATGCACCTGCCGTATCTCCAGGCGTCATGTACGCCAGCAACCATACAACCCGCAGCATCCCAGAAGGTGTATACAATAATATAGCTCTGCTACTGATCATTGCTAGCAGCTAGGGCTCCAAAATCTACATTGTATACCCCAGGGAGGAGGACATATTGACTTGGCTATGGCTATTTTTTATATTTTGCCTTCTGATAATATGATAGCCGGATAATAAAGACGTGGCAACCAATAATCGACAAGTGGAGAGATTTATTTATTTTTGGTTTCTGATGCCGGCCAATGCATGCATGGATGCTTCGATGCAGCTCCGATCCTCATGCATGTGCGCCCACATGCCTCGTGTCCGCCAGTTTCTCGACCGATGCATGTGTTGACAACAAAAAACTCTGGCAGCGCAGGTCGTCGGCGTTGTGTCTGCACCGTGTTCCTTTGACCCATCTAGCCCGCTCATATAACCTTCAGTTCTTTTTCTCGTTTGACTGAACTCGATCGGTCACACCTGGTTTTGGATCTCGCGATCGGCCACCAGCGGAGGATTTTAATCCTTGGATTCCTTGCAGTTTGATCAAGTTCTTAGTGCCAAGTCAAATTCGTTTATAGAACATTATATATGTGGATCCAGAAGGTTCGATGATCTGATCGATCGGGCACAGCATGCGTGAACAAGTTGCTTGCGCTTTAGTTTAATTTTGTATATATAAATCTAGTAATATTAGCTTGTCTACTTTGATCGTGCTCTGAGGAATTAATAAACATGTAAAAGAGGATTTGCTTTGCATTTTCTCGCAGACCGGCTTTGTGATGCAACGTTTGTGTCTGGCCTCTCAGATCCCTCTTCGATCTGTACAATAAACTTCAATTCTTCCTCTAAATTAAGAGTCCGCATGCATTTGTGCGCATCACCCTCCTGAAGAAAATCAGGGTGGCGTCCAAAGACCACTACCACGATTCATATACTACGTACGTATAATGATGGTCATATAACGTATTAGGCACGACGAGGACGACGCATGAACTGATTTGCATCTGATATCTGGTGACGAGGACGAAGACGACGAAGGCACACACGCGTCAAATTAAAGCACTAGTAGGTAGTGAGCATGATTCCAAGTAGTAGGAGCAGCAGTAATTAATAATCGACCATCAATAAAACTGTGTTTCGTTTGTACAAACACACGGAGAGTCGAGTGAAACCATCTCTCGGCGCCTCCTTTTGTGCCGCGCGCTAAAAGACCTAAACTGTCTTACAGAACCAAAGCCGCACACATCCATGTCTGCGCTTTGATGCGCCGCACCGAGCTCATCCTTTGGCTCGGTGATGGATCGGAACCCCATAAGAACAAATACAAAAAAGAGTAATAATAAAAAAATGAAAACAAGCTAGAAGCTCGTGACATGTCGCCCGGCCGGCCCTCAGATGAGATGTCGACCGATGTGTATGATCTTCATTGCCTCGCTGATCCTCCCAGGCCTGTGGCTTCAGATCTCTTCATGATCCTCAGCTTCTTGCAAGTGCCAGTGAACATCCTGCAGATTATTAATTAACAAGAGGAATCAGTACTCTTGTTGATAACATCAGAGAAGGACTTGGCTTTTTTCTGTGTGCAAAAGAAAACTACTCACTCGAACGGCACGTCTCCGACGAGCATGAGGTCGCCGTCCTTGTCCTGGTAGGTGACGGCGAACTCCGACAGGTTGGCGCCGCCGCTGTTGTTGGAGGAGACGAACATGGCCTCCAGGGCCTCCCTGAGCTCCCTGTAGCCCTTGTACATCCTCAGGTCCACCTTCCTCAGGTACGGGGCGCCGTCCATGCTCACTTTGACGAAGGACCCGCCGGCGGCGGCAGCTGCGCCTGCGGTGGTGGCCGCGGACGCCGCCGTCGTGTTGCCGCCGCTGGGCGCCGCCGCCTCCTCTTTATTCGCCGCCAGCTGCTGCTTGGTGTTGGTGGTGGCTGCCTGCTGCACGAAGCAGCTCTTCCGGTACGACCTCACCGGCGGCCAACCTACCACGGGCGCCCTGCAAGGTCAAGTCCATCGCACACGGAGCGTACATGTGAGAACCACCGGCCGGATGGGATTGAAGAGTATATGTGTGCTCTGCTACTGATGAAGTGATGAGAGATGGAAGAGTAGGTGTGTGTGTACTCACTTGGCTGCAGGAGGCGCTGCCTCGACATCACGGTTGTTGCTGGCGGCCTCCTCGGCTGCGGCGGCGGCGGCGGCGGCGGCGTCCTCCGTCACGGCATCGGTGGTGCAGGTGCGCTTCTTGCCCCTAGGCGTGGACGGCGCCCTCATCTGTGGCGGCTGGCTGTCGCCGGCGGTGCCCGGCAGGCCAAGCCTCAGCTCGGTGGCCATGAGGTCTCCCACGACGGTTTCCATATTATCGACGTGACCTCCTCCCCCAAAGTATGTAACTTGTCTGTGCGTCTGCTCCGGCACGGTGATTGCAGCAAGCTTCTCTAACAGGTCTCTGAATGGCGAATGCGATGAGATGAGCTGGGTGTGTTTTATAGGGGAGGAGAGGACGGAGGTGAGCAGGCAGCCACAGCCAGGAAGGAAGCCGAGGAGGGGAGGCGACACGGGCACATGCATGCGACGTCGGGGGGGCGTGGGCTAGGCTGTGCTGCTAGGGCGACGGGGGCGCAGGCACGAGCGGCCTGCCGGGTCGACCGGCGACATGGATTCCTCGGTCGACGGGGTCGTCACACGGCGCGCCGGAACAGCCGGATCGGAGGCACCCCATGTGGGCGGGCCGGGGCGGGGCCCGCCGGCCGCTGGACGATTAAACATATCATATCCACAGTAGTAGAGTTTTAAGTTAGGCCTTTAATTTTAGGGCCCCATTGAAATGCGGAAATGAAATTCTAATCCTACACTTCTTTTTTGTTTTTCAACTGTCGTTTCTCGTGAAATTTCTGTGTAATTTCTATAAAATTCTTGCGTTTTCAAAGGATCCTCAGTGTGTGTATTATATAGGCTGGGTGGCTTACCTTTGGCCATGCTTGATGATATATGCGTGTACAAGTACATGTATATATGTATATATCTCTACCTGCGTACGCGGTTTCCTGGGTCCTGGTTTGATTTTCGAATGCATAGAGAGAGAGAGCACATGGCGTGTTTAACCGGTTGTCGAGCATGCTACGGCGGGTTCGGTTCGAAACATTTGGCGACCCGATTCGATCGGATTAGTAGTAGTCGTCTGGTGGGGTGCACCCATTGATGATCTGATGAGCTGAAACCCATCATCAGGTCAATTTGGATGTTTAGGCTGCTGCCGATGTATGCTTTAGTAGTTCTTGTTGGTTCGCAAGGGCGGCAGCCGGCAGCGCAGAACCCGGTTAGCTTTTGGGCCCCGATAGCCCGGTCTATAAACAATGAACAATGGGGTGATCAACAAGGAGGAATAGTGTGGAATGAATGATTATTAGCAGGATGCTATGATTAGGTAGCTGCTAGAGATATTGGGGGAGCATGCACCGCACCGCCCTGCGCGCATTTTGAGCTGTTCCCTTTCGGCACTGTCGCCGATCGCACGGATCATATCTAATGTATGTGTATCGCGGAATACGAGGGGCACTGTCCCATTGCTTTTGGATGCATGCACCTCTTTATTTCTCCATTCTCCGGTAGATAGTATATATTAACTGGTAGATATATAGAATTTGCTAGAGTAAACTACACACAAAGCTTAGTCTTCAAAGGTTATTAGACAACAAGACGAAGCAAGGTTTTTCTTTTTGGCATGGCTGCGTCGATTGTATCTGATACACATGCAATAATTGATCATCGGAAAATTGAAGGTATACGTACGTCATCACAAGAAAACATACTAATTTTTCGTAGGCCAAAGAAAGTATACTAATTTTTCATAGGCCAAAACAATTTCATAGGCAACCCCACAAAAAATTACATTTCAACGGTTCCTTGTTTGCCGGACCAACAGTTCAATGGTTTATTGTTTGTCAAAAAAAAAGGAGAAATAAAGGAGCTCTCATAATTCATAAAGCTGCATGCCCAGCAGGCAAATAAAGAGTCGTGTGACTAGTACACACTACTAAAAACACAACCAGAGAATAAGCTCACCAGACCACTCACGGCTCTTAATTGATCTATGTAGTATTCTCGTTTCATCTACTTCACTTCCCCTTCCACACTTCTTTAAAACCACTAAATGAGATACTATTGTTCGGCGAATCTTTCTTGCTCTTGCTGTCGCACACTTTTGGTTGGGTAAAGGTCCAACAAAGCCAAGTGGGAGCTGTTTGTTTGAAAATCTTCACACACAAAGCATTGTTTGGCTCTGCTCTATTCCCTAAATAAAGTGCACTCCTTAATTTGATGAAGAGAACCAAATGGTCCCCCTGTGTGTGAAGATTTGGCTCGTAATACGGTATCGTGGAGGTTGGGAAACTATGCACCTTTTGAAACTGCACCTAATTAAACGAGCATTTCTGGAGAATGCAAAAGGTGAGTGCTTTCGGTAGCAAGCTTGTCTCGTACCCCTCCATCTTGAAATACAAGACAACCGAGAATTTTTGGGACAATTCGAGTGAGATGGAAAAAAAATACATGTCAACCTATAATATTATGGATCGGACAATTGAAGTGAAATGAAAAACAATACATGTGCTCTTCACTGAAACACAACGCACACGCTTTGACTGGGCCAGAAGTGGAAAAGGAAGAAGGTAGTGTACAATTAACAGATGAAAGAAGTATTAATTAACACATGAAAGAAGTCTTAATTAATCAAATACTACCACCGTCCCACGAAGAGTGTCAATCTGACAGTATTTAGGACAATATTATTAATGTTAACTAGTTAGAGTTTTATTAGGAGACAAAGATTAAATCTTTAGTCTTATCAAAAAAAAGATTTAATCTTTAGTAATATTACATATGATTATTTTAACTCATCTTTCATAATGGTGTTATGGGTGAACGTGCAAATTTGGAAATTATTTTAGTTTATATTTAATGATTGCATATTGGTTTTGGTTAATTTATAAGAAGATTTAGGGTTTACTTTAATCATCTTTTATAATGGCATGGTGAGTAATTTATATCCGAATTTAGAGGGTTATTTAATCAATATTTTATAATGACATGGTGGGTAATTTTTATACAAATTTAGAGGTTTATTTTAGTTCAGACTTTATAATGGCATGATGGGTAATTTTTATATAAATTTAGTGGGTTATTTGTTCCATTTTTTATAATGGCACAGTGGGTAATTTTTATATAAATTTAGGGGTTTATTTTATTTCATCTTTCATAATGGTATGGTGGGTAATTTTTTAGAAAACATAATAGATCTAATTGCTACTATTATTGGAGATACATAATGGATCGCCGGATGTTTCTGATTTTTGTGAGAATTTTTAGGAGTTATCTTTTTTAGTGCATTTGGTGAGGATTAACGTGGAGGCTCCACAAGGAGCTTCTTATTAGTAAAATTTAGGGCGCTATTTTAATTCAGACTTTATATTGTCGTGATGGGTAATTTATATATATATTTAGGTGTTTTTCCATTTTTATAATGGCATGGTGGGTAGTTTTAATATAAATTTAGGGGTTATTTTATTTCATCTTACATAATGGCATGGTGGGCAATATTTTAGAAAACATAATAGATCTAATGGCTACTATTATTAGAGATACATGATAGACGGCCGGATGTTTCTGATTTTTGTGAGAATTTTTAGGATTTATCTTTTTTCCTAACGCGTCTGGTGAGGATTAACGTGGAAAGAAGCCTCCAATTAGTAATATTAAGACTAGTGTATGTGCACCCCAATTTATATTGGTTCTGATTGAATTGCTACATTGACTTTCTTTATGGAAAAAAATAAAACACTACATTGCCACTCTTCACAGAATGAAGGTAGTAGCTCATATCGAGGGTAAATTTCAAATATCTTGATCCCTTATATAGCAGGACAGAGGAAGTATATATGAAAAAACATGTGGTAGTTATGTACTTCCTCCGGGTCCTAAAAGCTTGTCGTTTTAGAAAAGCTAGAAGTCAAATTTTTAAAACTTTAACTATATATAACTTTTATTTTATTTAGTTTTGAATGTTGAAAGTCATATGTATAGATTTGTCTTAACAAGTACTTCTATAAAAGTATAAAATTTTTATGATATTTATTTTTATTCTAACAAAAAATATTGGCCAAACTTATGTGTGGGAGACCGTGTCGATGTCCAAAACGATACTCTTTTGGGACCTGGAGGGAGCACTGCGACTAGTATTTAAGGGGATTTTAGGGAAATTTTACTTATCGCTCATGTCTATATGTACAAGCTAGCATGGTGATCCACAAAATGTATGTTTAATTTGAATTAGTTTTTTATAATTAATAGTGGAAGAAGTTGGTAATTTAGAAGTGTACATATATACACTTTAGAGTTATTTTTTACGATAGCATATATTGGAAATTCGGATGCATATATTATTTGAGAGTTGTTTTAAATTTACTTTTATCAAAAGTGGTAATTTACATGCAAATTCTGGGTCATTTCAAATCATCTCATAATGGCAAAGGTAAAGGACTTTTTTATAGAAATGGATTAATTAAGGCTATCTCCAGCAGCATACTGATCCCCATTTCTTAACTTCAAACTCCACTCTGTAATGTGACAAACAATACCAGATTTCTCAAAATGAGGCAACCGTTGAAGTGGGAATAATAGATTTTGCTGAGCAGTGGTTTTTCTTTACATGGCCAAAACGAAGGGATTGCCATCTCCACGTGGCAGCTCGCTTCGTATACATACATACCCAATCGAGCCAACATGCACTACAAAAATATTCAATCTTTTCACATGCATTTGTAGACAGTAGTCACTTCTACTACTTGAGCTGTGATGTTTCCTTGGCGACGAAATGAAGCTAGCTATCGAGATTGGTGCTGGTCAGTAGCTCGAAAAATACACATACAAGTAGCAGAACCGGTTTGCACCGTTCTAGGGCACCGGCTCCATTTAGCTCGTTAATCTGTCCGCCACTGGTTCAATTTCTGATGCGTGGCCTCATATTGAGCAGCACCCTCTGAACTCTGAAGGACGTGAGAAGTTAGCTTCCGATGCATGCATATCAACCTCTCCAAGTTGGACCCTACAACTTGTTTGGTTCCATTTAGCGGCTAAAATTAGCTAATTTTTAGCTGACAACCTATTAGCTAGATGGTGTTTGGTTTCAATGGCTAATATATTTGCTAAGGGTGTAAGATGCTTTTTAATGTGCTATTACATGCTATTAGCTGAATTAATTGGTTTGAGCCAACTAATGAGATAATTATTATCCGAGGTCCAACTAATTATTAGCAGCTAAACTGTTTGGTTCTTTAGCTGCTAAAAATTATCAGCTAACTATTAGCTACCAAGAACCAAACATGTCCAGGGTTGCGAACTACCATCAACCATCGTTGGAGAGGCATATATATATGTATATTTTTATGACCGGAGCACAAAAATCGCAAGCAATACTGTACATAACAATTTACAAGCACAGTTGGATGGAAGAGGGTCTGTATGTAGGACCGGTTCCACGAGCCATCTCTCTACCCTACCATTGATGCTTACTCATAGGACGTTTCAAGCAAAATGCACACTCAAGCTCATAAAATCATGTCTTCCATTGACCTTTCCCCTCCACCGCACTACATAACCCTCGCATAGTTGTCTCGGTATTTTGTATTTTTATGTAGCTATTTTCACTGCCAGGGATATTTCCATTTCTAGTAATGCCTACACAAGGGATGCTTTGTTTTCGGTGAATTCCATATTACATATTTGAAATCTTAAATAATCTTTAATAAAAAATCTGTTAGCTATAAAGTTTTAGATCTCGCCAAATGGTAGAAATTTGGTATTGGTTGTGTATCCATATAAGGTTATTTGAAAATAAAAATATAGATACAAATATGAAACCTAATATAGAATTTTTAGCCCCTAAATGATATTATATAAAAAACAATTAAAAATTTGTAGATCTCGTCAGCCATTACAGCTTTGGTCTAAAGTTTGTGTGCAGCTCTATTTTTGAGCTGCATAAAATTCCAACACCTTTCTACAAATAAGGCCATGTTTGATAGCAAAATTTTCAAATGCTGTAGTTTTAGAATACCATGGTTTTAAATTGTACACGACAGAAATACTATGTTTTTGCTATACTTTAGTAAAACTGCAGTATTTTGCAAAACCATGTGGTGTTTGGTTACACAGTATCATCTGCAGCCCGCAGTCCGTCACCTTCTCCCTTTTCCTCTACCCGCCGCCCTCTCTCTCCGTGCCGCAAGCAGGCCGCATGGCCGCCCTCTCCCGTGCGCCGGTGAGGGGCCGCGGGAGCACCCTCCCCCGCGGCGGCGCAGAGCAGAGACTGCGGCGCGGGCCAGGTCAGCGCGGATGGGCGTCGCGGCGACGGGCGTCGGAACGGAAGGACGCCGGTGGGGCAGCGCAGCCCAACACGGGAGGGAGCGGCGTCGCCGGAGTGCCCCGCCAGGAAGGAGGTGGTCCGCGCGGGGAGGAGAGGGCTAGCGCCGAGGATCTCGGTCGGCGCCGGTCACAGGAGAACGCGAGGAGCAAGGCCCTCTGGCTCTCCATCTCCCGCCGCGGGAGCAGAGGAGACGCGGGCGGCGGCGGGGAGGCGGGCCGCGCTAGCGAGCGGCCGCGGGAGCAGAGCTGCAGAGGCGCACCGGCTAGAGGCGGAGGGGCCGCGGGGACGAGGCGCCGCCGGCCGGAGGCGGAGCGGCCGCGGGAGCAGAGCTGCGGGGTCGAGGCCGACCGGATGCGAGGCTACCGGCTGGAGGCAGAGCTAAGCACGGGGGCAGCAGTGAGAGCAAGCACGGGGGTGATAGTGACGCTCGGGTGGGGAAAAGATGCGCCCATACAGAGAAAAACTGAGGTCCAATGCAAAGTATTCAAAACTCCAAAAATATTATGATTTTGTCTTTTTTTTAGAAAAAGGAATTTTTATTCTGGCCTCTGCATAAATTATGCCCTTAACCAAAACAGCAACAAGTCTGCAGTAGCATCTTAAAAAGAAAAAAAGAGCACTCATAATGAAAATGCATTCTTAAGCACAAAGCTTCCTAGATGACAGCCAACCATTCTTTGCGAACACCTCGAAAACCACCGTCTCTAACAAGCGGTATGCCCACTTCAAATGATTTCTGCCATCCTCCTTTTAAAGTTGACTCCAGAACCTTGTCCAGTATGTACCCCTGAAAATAACCTGCAAATAAGAATTTAATCTCTTTCTGTCAAAAACGCAATCATTTCTGCATAGCCAGATGGACCATACAATTGCGCTTGCACCTACACAAAGTAAAGAGCGCATATTTAGATCTACTTGTTCAACCAAGTACCAACAAGACAGGTAGCATTAGAGGGAGGCTTTAAACCAAAAGCAACTTGAAAAATTCTCCACACAAAACGTGCAACATGACAGTCGAAAAATAAATGTTGGATTGTCTCCTTCTTGTTACAAAAACAACAGCCATCATCTCTATTCCAATTGCGTTTCTTAAGATTGTGTTTTGTCAAAATTACACCTTTCATTAAAAACCAAACACCATAGTTTTCAAAACAAAGTTTTGGAAGACCTAGCCAAACATTCTTGGACAAAAATACTATAGTATTCACTAATACTATGGTTTTGTTCCAATACTTCAAAATTACTTTGCTATCAAACAGGGCCTAAAATATAGGAATGCTCCTAAAAAACACTTTTAAGTGGATATCATCTCAAAGACAAGAGACAGGAGCCAAACAAAATGTAACAAACGTCTCGGAATTGGTAGAATGGACGAGACTGTAAACGTACGGTCCAAAAATAATCAAAATTAACATATATCAGTACTACAAAGTTATATAGGAGGAGGAACCTAGTAGTTATACCCAGCCTCTGCTAGTACCTAATCTGACTTCCTCTTGTGTTGTTTAAGCGCTTATTAGAACGAAGTTGAGATCATGCTCCTGATGTCGACACATGCGCAGTGCTCCATGATGGCAAAACCATTTGTTTTTGCAGCTAGCAAGGTCGTGTGTGTGCTACCCCATACGCTCCTTTTGTCAGCATCAGTCGATCCAAATGCAATCTATCGAAGCTGCTATATGATCAGTTCGTTGGTGGTAACTGATCTAGCTGCCTTGAAATGATGGAGGTCTTCTTCATCACCTAATTAACGCGCTAGAATCAAAGCTTGATTCCCTGTCACATTGCCATACTGTCCATGATTGGATGCATGCATTCGCATAATTCCAAGTACCATTGGACGACTGTTGGCAGATACCTTGTGTTCCTGCAACCTCATGCAGGCACCAAGCAAAAACTTATATTAGCAAGCTAATAACACACTTCTCTGATATATAATTGGGCTCCTAAACTATATGTGATATATAGTAACTGTACATGATGAAGAGACTATTGATTAATACTATATTCTCAAACTGTGATCGATGTGTGCCCGCTGTTGATGTCTCCCGGCCAACTGAAAAGAAAATTCCTTGGATTCCAGGCGGTCTGCAGTCTGCTGCATATACATGCATATGATCATTCTGACAGCTGCACTACCACCGACTAACGTGTTGCATAGTACGTCTTGCCGTCTTGGCATTGATCGAAGCGGTGCAGTTGGACTTGTTTTAGCCGCTCGATGTATTGAATACTGCAGCTGGGTTCCCACGATTAGAGCGAAGGTTCATGTTCAGTTAGGTTTCTGTTTGGAAAGATGCCATGTGTCGCAATAACCTCCCACATCAAGCATATGGACTAAATGTATTTGCCGGTGTATGTATGAACCAGCCATATATAGAGAGAGAGAGAGTTCTTTGCAAGTACTTATAATATTCCATTTAAACATCTTCAGTATTCAACTTTCTTCAGTCTCTCTTTTGATTGTCTCCGACTCTCCGCATCCGGTTTTGGCCGAAAATCGCTTCTTGATCATGGGTGTAACTTGTAAGTAATGTAACTGGTCCCCACGACCCCACTACTAAAGTAGGGAGCTAGAGACGGCAGGTAATTAAACTCATCATTGACCGCATTGCTTAAGCTTGTTGACCACTGATACCACTGCTACTCTATTCTTCTTCTAGAGTTTATTAGACCTCCCCCCATGGGGTCTCCGATCCATAAACCACAATGCCAATATATAGCCATTGGTCCCACAGCTAGGTTCCAAATGTTATTTTAAACACTGGCCTGGGCAGAGACAAAAGATACTTCCTCCGTCCCAAATTGTAAGGGATTCTGGTTCTTTTTTTATTTGTCCATATTAATATGGATGTTGATGAATCTAGACACATATTGAATACATATACATAGAGAAAAGAATGAATCCAATAAAGACCGAATCCCTTACAATTTGGAACGAAGAGAGTAGATCAATATCATCAAAATAGTAGTGGCATAAGATATGGTCCTTCATGGCGGAACTGATTGAGAGACCAAGGCACCAAGCCTGCTACATACATATGGTGTTTCCATGCCAAGCTTCCATATATTTCAAAGATCAGCTTACACTTGTATTGCAAACCCTCGCTCGTGGGATGGTTATGGGGACAGGGCAAGAGACGAGTAGTGTCCATGTCGCGATCATCTCAGCCCACATGCATCTCATCAAGATGGGGTGTGGGCAATGGTAGTACAAGAGCAAGTGAGATGTCTGCAAGACTGCAAGGGCATCATGTTGAGATGTAGACTCAGTGTGTAGCACCATGTATCCATGTCTGTAATCCCTGGGATAAAGGACGAATAGGACAGCAAAGATACATTCATTGCGCCAGCGCTGCGCTCAGCACAGCAAACTGATCATAGCGTGAAGGAAACTCGTAGCGTAGAATGAAGACAATGGGTACGGTACGGTGCGACTCCATATAGACGAAGATAGATAGATAGCCATGCTTGAAAATATTATTGTAGCTAAGATCGTCATCGTGATGCACACGACCGTACCGTCATCTATCACTCAAAGATAAATATTAGTTGATCATAACTGCTTCAGGTAATTGTACATACTGCCTCAATCTCCAAAAATCTGGCGCACATGTATTTAAAAAATCAAACTTCAGAATTTTTGGCTAAAAATTAGTCTAACGATTTAAAAGCTGCATGACATGCACGTAGATTCATTCGATTCATATTTAGAAATATTTTATAATGATTGGATTTCTATTACCATAAATGATTCTTTGGTAGTATATATATAGCGCTATTTGGATTTGTGGCTAAGGTGCCTCACACCAGCATACTACAACATATTTAGGTAGCTGTTTGGTTAAACACCATACTTTCAAAACAACATATGCATGGAAACTATGGGTATGGATGGCGCTCTCTCTCTCTCTCCATATTTTGTTTGCTTGTCAAATCGATCCCCAAAATGCATATACATGTGTAATAGATAGGATATGTACAATATGAGTAAATTGCATATCAAGTCCTTAAACTTATTTCGCAGTACCACTAAGGTCCGTAAAGTTCCAAAGTGATCATCTAAGGTCCTTAACTCTCCGGTGGTTCTTTCTGATGTAAATATCGGTCCACAATTGAACCTCGAGTGAATTAAAAATGAAAAGTTGATGGATCCTGATGATCATTTTCAAAAGCTAAAATAATTTAGATGGTCAATTTAAAACTCTATGGACCTCAATGGTACGATGGGATAAGTTAAAAAAAATTGGCGTGCATTTCACCCGAACGATATATACAAAATAAGCAGGCAGACAAAAGTAAGTAGAGCAATTGGAAAAGACTGTCACGGACGGCCGAATGTGCATGCATGCGAAGATGCTCAAAATATAGTACACACGTGCACGTACGTGTTGCGTTTTGGATGGCAAACCGCAAAAAAGAGGACACATGAGGATTAGAGTCGTTCCTCCAAGACAAGTCCAAGGACTGACTGCACATGTACAGACACAAGGGCCGAGGCTATCGTGCGATGTGCATGTATGCGCACGCAGGCTTTTCCTTTCGATTTTGACCCCGCGCGCGCGGTTCTCACAACGAGAATCGATTATTTGCAAAATACAAATCCAAATAAAAAAAGTTGTAGGTTTTTTGCCACGAACAAAGATGAGTAGTTAGGCTGAATCTAGTGGTGACTCATATAGCGACTGCAAAATTAAATGCGGTACTGTTATGCACTGTAGCTGTGAGTGTGAGTAATTGAAACAGTAATAAGAGAAAAAATGGAGAGAGGGGGATGGAGGTGGCGTTGGATTCAGCCTTAGGCGGCCCACGTGCTTTCACATTAAGCGTGTATGCACAAATTGCTGTATTGTTTTAGGCTCCTTTTGGAACGCAGGATTTTTACGGTAATCGTGTAAAAATTTCATAGAAAATACAGTTCAATTTTAAAAAAATGCAGAAATTTTTTTTCCCTCTTAATCCAAAGGAGGCCTAACATTTACATGGATACGGGCTGCTGCCAACAACAGTACGCCTCTATAGAATTGATGGGACGGGGGAGCTAGCGGTAAACAGCGCAGCCGATCACGACACGAGGCAGGCCATGGGCCGTACTTTTTGGTGGCGTCACGTACGTTCGTGCGTGCCACATGCTCACGCCCGTGCTTGGGTTGGTACGGGCGGAAGCAGGTAGGGACCCAGCGCGCGACACGCACGCGCGCGTGCGGCCGGCGACAACGTACAGCCAGCGTGCGTGCGTGCGTGTGACTAATTGCCGGCCGACATTGCTTTAGTTCCGGTGTAGAGCCTCCATCAGTGATCAGTACAGCAGGCTCGTGCAAAAAGCCAAACCCTAATCAGTTGCTTTCGAGGGTTAGAGGTAGCCTGCAGCCCACACCATTTCGATTAATTAACGCTAGCCTTCATTACTGCTCCAATTCATTCGGTCTGCGAATGCGAGAGCAGCCATTCTATCCTTTGATATAATGGAATGTATTGGTCCAGTTCCCAAAGACGCCTATATGTGTACTTGTAACATTTCGGCCGGAGGGAAAATAAAATCTTTTAGAAAACAAAACAGAGGTTTTCTTAAACCAAATCCAGCAGATCTTGGATATGGCCGTTTATAGTAAAAAAATGATATTGTAGTTATACTGTAATGAAAGTAAAGCTTAAGGGCCCGTTTGGAACACAGGAATTTCACAGGAATTACGTAGGAATTTCACAGGAATCAGTTCAATTTCACAGAAAAAACGCAGGAACGGAAAAGTTTTTCCGCGTTCAAACAGGCCCTAAATATAGACTATGGGTTAGACGATCTGCTGGACTCAGCTATATTGATTTAAAGTACTACTTAATTATATACTCTCTCCATTCAAAATAATAATATCATGCACGTTTTATATTTTCAACATGCATCCCCTTAGCAAAGGAACAGGTGGAACAAAATTGTACATAGGAAGGTATGAAATCATGCTGCTCTTGCTCGATTCATGTGAAAATTCGCAATACAAGCTTTTATTTTCCCAATTTAGAGACACACATGGAGCAAATGGTTGAGTGATTGATGATGTGATATCCCCTTATTTTTGATAGATGGTGTGATATCCCTTAGAAAATCCTTCAGAGGTCTCTTTGGAATACATGATCTTCAAAACATAAGAATAGAATAAACACATAACTAGATTTCATGTCACTTACACTCCGCCTATAGAAATTGATGAGAATGCAGAAAAGTTGCTGGTGGAGCATTTGGATGCAACATAGCAAAAACACATCAACTAGAAGAGAGACATATCCAGACACAATGGAAATTTTTCAAGAGATTAGACCTTGTGTTAAATCTCCTCCAAATTTTTATAGACCGAACAGTTCCTTAGGAGTTTTCTTAGTACCTGTAGGAACACAATCCTTTATTCCAAAAGAAACTACATAAAAAATTCATGCTATAGATTCCAAATCTCCAATGTTCCAAATGGGGCTCAAATATTGAACCTAGTTTTCATCCCTCATGTATACCAGCACATCCTTTTGTTCCTAGAGTTCACCAAGGTGTGTTTTATTTTTTATATAAATGATGGATGTGAAGTGGCACGCTTGTATCATTTAACATACCTTTTGGTTAGAAAGATGGCTAAAAAGACCATCCACGGTAGTTGTTCATAGAAATGACCATCCATGGCACAATAAAATGTCATAAGAAATATAATTAATTATGTACAAACGTATTGTTTGTGTACCCAAAAATAATTAATCATATCCATTTAACCAAAGTTTGGATAAATCAAGTATTTCCTCTAGATCCGAAATTCTTGTCGTTTTGCACAATGACACGGTCTTCAAAATATAGTTTTGACCAATGTTTTCTATTAGAATATAAATGAATATCTTACCAAATTTATACTTCTGTAAAAGCATTTTTTTTATGACAAATCTAATGATATAACATTAAAGTTTCAAAACCAAATAATTTAAAAGTTTATTGTTAAAAATTAAAATGTTTGACTCAATCATTTTCCAAAACGACACGAATTTCGGACGGGAGGGAGCACTGCTCTGCTGAAGAAATCGAGCGCGCACACACACAACACAATTTTCAAAGCCCGGCGCAAAAAAGGACGACGGCATTTTGCATTATGCCGCATGACACCATAATTGCCCCTCGTATTATATACGCCGCTCCCAAAAGAGGGAACCGATACATCGAGCCTCTTTCACCGTCCCGTCCACCTGCCATTATCATTTCTTCCTCTCAGACACCTTCTTGCGTTGCTGCATCCTGCTGCCGGCCGGCCTGTGTCTGTGTCTGTGTTCTCATAATCCAAAAAACAAAGCCACTCTATCTGCCGCGCGCGCATTGGAGAGAGACACTGAATGGCGGGCCTCGGGTTCGAGGAGACCGAGCTCCGGCTCGGCCTGCCCGGCGGCGGCAGCGACGCCGGGGACGCCGCGGCGGCGAGGAAGCGGGGTTTCGAGGAGACCATCGACCTGAAGCTGAAGCTGGAGCAGCCGGCGTCGGCGTCATCGGCCGCGGCACATCACCCTGTGGAAGAGGAGGAGCAAGAGGCAGCGGCCGCCGACGCCGTCGTCCTCGTCCCCGCCACGGCGCCACTGTCGTCGCCTGCGGCAGCAGCCGCCGGCGGCGGCGCAGGTACCATGAAGAGGTCGCCGAGCCAGAGCAGCGTGGTCACCGCCGCCGCGCAGCCGGACCCCGATAAGCCTCGCGCACCCAAGTACGTGTCCTCCATCATCCAGTTAATTATTATGTCAAATGTGATGTCCTTGTTCCTGCCATGCCAAGTGCCAACTTAGATATTATCATATTAGGCGCGCTATGCTAATTGCCACTTTGCCAGAGCTTATTAGTACTCCATTTGCGAGAACCCGGACAACTCTCAATGCAAGCAAATAGGAGGAAGTGAATTTACTTTTAACCATTTCGTGCCAACTTTACATATGAATTTCTGTCAAAATTTCTGCGTTCGTTCTAGCACAAGCAAGGCTGTTTTCTGGTCAGCGTCTTTTGGGATTATCTGGATCTTGACATCTTGTAGAATGGACACACTCGTGCACCCATACTGCAGATACAGTGAGTCAGTGATGGCCTGATGGATGAAGATGAACAGCGCAGAGAATAAGACAGGAGGGCATGCAGCAGGCATGTGGGAGCACGGACCGTGACACCCCAGCTAGCAAGCTAGTGCCCTGCCGACATGATTTTTTTCCCATTTTTTTATTTATAACAAAACGCCTTCCATTTCCAGCAAAAAATGATTTTTTTTTCCATCGCCATATTTACCATGCATCATCAGATCAGAAGCTGTTAACTGAAACTATGGAGCATGAATGAATGATTATCTGACGAGCGAGCATGGCACCAACCACCGCGTGCAATGCAGGGCGCAGGCGGTGGGCTGGCCGCCCGTCCGGTCGTTCCGCAAGAACATCCTCGCCGTCCAGTCGTCGTCTCAGCAGAAGGGCGGAGGCGACAAGGACGACGGCAGCAGGTCCTCCGGCGCCGGCGCGGCGGCGTTGGTGAAGGTGAGCATGGACGGCGCGCCGTACCTGCGCAAGGTGGACCTGAGGACGTACGGGAGCTACCAGGAGCTGTCCAAGGCGCTGGAGAAGATGTTCAGCTCCTTCTCCATCGGTACGTACGTACTGTACTGTACATACTAATACTACTGCCTGTCGCTTGCTGCCTTAAGCTTATCATCGTAAGGTGGTTGCTTGGTCTGATCGAGCTGTCTCTGTACGTCCTGGTGGCTCTGCCATGGCTGGCATTGTCCCCACCACGCGGCACGGGCACGTATAGTGTATAGGTACGGTGTCGGTGTCGGCATGTACGTACGTATATCCAATCCAGCTGTACGACAGGATACGGCAGATGACCATACATATTCCTGTGTGTGAAAATGGTGATTGAGTTGCTAATTAGTATAGTACTAGTATAGCAGTAGTTAATTTCGCTCAATTATTTAGCTAGTACTTGATTGATTCAGGAAGATTTGTTCATCGCTGTGCTGTGCAGGCAGCTGCGGGTCGCATGGGATGAAGGGCATGAACGAGACCAAGCTGGCGGACCTGCTCAGCGGCTCCGAGTACGTGCCCACGTACGAGGACAAGGACGGCGACTGGATGCTCGTCGGCGACGTCCCCTGGGAGTAAGCGCCGCCGCCACCCGCCCGCCGACACTCACAGACAAATGATCAGTTCTCCTCACCGTGCATCTATTTCTTCTCTTTCCTGGGGAATTTTGCAGCATGTTCGTGGAGTCGTGCAAGCGCCTCCGGATCATGAAAGGATCGGAAGCCGTCGGACTCGGTCAGTCACTGCATGCTCAACTGCTGCATCCGAAAAAAAAATCTGAAGTTCTGAACTGAATACCTGATGCTAACGAAATGATGCGTGCTTTGGCTGTCTGGTCTCTGTTGATTTTGTTCAGCGCCGCGGGCGATGGACAAGTGCAAGAACAGTTGCTGATCGAGGAAGGCGATGCAAAGCGTCCGGCTATTAACTGCATGCAAGGATATATATGGACACGCTCGCTTCTGCTCCCCTCTGTATCATAGCAATGTTTGTTAAGTTCAATTTATCGCTACCCTGAAAGTAAGCCTGTAACATATATACCGTCTCAGTTAAGGCGTACTGTACTGTATGGAGTACGTGTACGTCTTCATGTTTTAGTGTGTTTCTTTCTTTCTTAATTTAGGGACCCCATGAACTATCGTGGTTAAGTTTCGCATCTTGTTATATGAAGTATATATGTGTGTAATATACGCGTAACAAAGATGGCGTGAATATGGGCGCCTTTTTCATATCCTTTGTCGTAGAAAAATGTGAATGTCGATGCCACATCTTCAGCAAATTGATGCTTCCATTCTAAGGAGTGAAAAACAAAACAGGGCCAGGACTGAGCTTCAGTTTTCATAATAATGCTTGCGTTGCAGTTGCGGTTGCACAAATGATATAATTGCACTTGCACAACAAGAATACTCAATAATCAAGCTGTTATTAGCTGCCTAGCTAACAACGAACCGGTGTCTGAATCGAATAATGAGAGACATTATATATTCTTCTGTGCTTTCTGCGTGCGCGTGTGGTGCACACAGCCGCGCATCGCCATGATTTATATATTTTTTATATATGCTTGTGCTAACTAAAGAGGAGAGAGAGAGAGAGAGAGAGAGAGCATGCCATGTGCACCGAGATATACAGACAGAGGACGAGTTGTTAAGAACTCGCATTGCATTGTTCATATTCTTGCGTCCATGTTTGCATTAGTATAGTACAGTATATGCCAAAGCCGCCAACTATGTAATTGTAATGTAAAGGTACGGTGTAAAGTTGTCAAAGACCAAGTGATGTCGGAATGGAACGAAGGTGGTATCATATTTCCAGGAACTTGGCCTGCGGTTTCCAGGCCAGCAGAACATTGTATTCACTGCAGGTCCATGCCTGTTTGCTAAAGCTATGATAAACTATGCAAAAGACGTATTTTGCTTTTGGGGATCTTGTGTCCCCTTGCAATGATGCCAGGTTCCCATCCCAATGCAAGCAATCGGCTGGTTTTCATATGCAGCACCAAGCAAGGAGCAACATGCTGAGTTGAAAATTACTTTAAAAGGCAATTCAAGTACTTCCTCCAATTACTAATATACTAGTCTAAGCCCGGGTTAGATTTTCAGGGGAAATATGTATTAAAAGTTGATATGTAACTTTAATAGTAACAATAATTAAAAATTTAAAAGCATATATATATATATATCTACTTTTCTAATTTAATTTTTATAACAACATATTTTTGTTGTTTAGAGTTAGATCTTATTTTATTCTTATCTTTAGTATTTTAGAGGTGATTATTTTAATTCATCTTTTATAGTAATATGGAGGATAATTTATATATAAATTTAGGGGTAATTTTAATTCATCCTTCATAATGGCATGGTGGTTAAGTTATATGCAAATTTAGAGATTATTTTAGTTCATCTTGCAATTGGTGGGTTATTTAAAAATTAATAATAGCATGTGGGATAATTTATATGCAAATTCATGGGGTTGGTTTAATTCATCGTTCAAAATGGCATGATCGGTAATTTATATGCAAATTTAGGGTGATATTTTAATTCAGATTTCATAATGGCATGGTGGGTAATTTATATGGAAATTTAAGGGATTACTTTAATGGTCTTTTGTAATGGCATGGTGGATAATTTTTTTAGAAAATATAATAGATCTAACGGCTAGTATTATTCAATACTCTTTGATGGATGGCCAGATGTTTCTGATTTTATGAGAATTTTTAGGATTTTTTTCCTAGTGTGATTCATAATTCTTGCTTCCTTTTTAACCTTTAATTAGTAATGGTATGGATGGCCAGATGTTTCTGATTTTTGTGAGAATTTCTAAGATTTATTTTTTTTCTAGCGCGCTTCGTAATTCGTGCTTCTTTTTTAGGGGGTTAATTTAATGATCTTTCATAATAGTATGGTGGATAATTTTTTAGAAAATATAATAGATTTAATGGCTAGTATTATTGGATACTCTTTGATGGATGGCTAGATGTTTCTGATTTTTGTGAAAATTTTCATAATTTATCTTTTTTTCTAGCGTGCTTCGTAATTCGTGCTTCTTTTTTAACCTCTAATTAGTAATAGTATGGATGGATGGATGGCTAGATGTTTCTGATTTTTATGAGAATTTTTAGAATTTATCTTTTTTCTAACGCGCTTCATAATTCGTGTTTTCTTTTAACCTCTAATTAGTAATAGTAAGATTCTATATAGGTTTGCCTTAAATCAAACGCTTAAGGCTAGCCAAATGTTTATGTACATTAATAACACAAAATTGATATTATTATATCCATTCCAAAAATGTTTTCATCATATATATCTCGATTTCATTTGAGATGATAAATACTTTTAGATGTTGCTAATCAAAATGTCCTATTTTAATAGAAGTGGGTAGGGACTGGGGACAGAAGATGTAGGTTTCCATAGCCCTTCTCTGTTTGCTAATCACATTGGTGTGTGCGCATCAGGCAACCCCTCGCCTCCCCTCTATATGCAAGATTAGTGGAAACAGCACATATATAGATTATACACGCTAGATGTATTTGGAGAATTATTGTCTCTTTTTTTTGCGAACGTGCTTCGTATTAAGAAGATAGCAAATTACATCTACAGAGAGTAAGCGCGGCTTACTAACCATGGTAAAAAAATACAAAGAGAATACTATTATGTGGTTTCACCAAGATATTTATCTCATACTTATATGCCGGAGGATATAAAGGCTTACCGGCATAGCAGAGAGAGGCCATCTTTTTTGGTGTGAATACTATTTTTTATGCAATTTGGTGTGTTGAGGTAGGATTGGGCCGTGGTGAGCTAGTATGGCCTGGGCTCATCATGCTTTGGGCCAAAACATTTTGGATAGGCACAGCGCAAATTAATTTTCTATCGGGCGTAATAGGCACAACTCAAAAAACCTAAGCTTCGTATGGCCCAAACACACACCAATCTATTGTTGGTCCATGACGGATGGCCCGAGCGCAGCACGAAGAAAAACAAATGGTGCATTTTTACAAACTCAAAATGTTGCTTATATAAAAAAAAAATCCTATATGAAAAAGATGCATTTCAAAATAATGTTTCATGTAGCTAAAAATTCTTAAAGGAAAGACCAATATGGATTTACTAGAGTTGTTAGCATTGGTCCAACATTATTTTGCATACTTAAAAGTCGTTGATGTTAAAAATACAGGGAGGACCGCGTAACTTAAGACCTAATAGAAACAGCCAAGCAGAGTAGTAGCAGACAGTTACATGCTTTGTAGTAGTACGTATACGGTATACGCATTAATCCACAGCTGGAGGTGGCACAGCGGTACTGGAGTGGCTACCTGCCGCGTACGACCTAAGTTGCTGTATAAACCCATCGATGTACCTCTCATGAAGATCGTTATCGGCTACCATCTCTTGCACCTTCAGGGCATTTTCTACAAAGATCCCCCTGCTTTCTTCCTCCAGCATGGCTGCACGGACCGCGCTCGCGACGCCATGGCGGTCGAACGACCCGTCGCTGTCATCCCTCGCCACCAGCAATCCCACCTTCTTCCTCTCCATGAGGCGCGCATTCGGCCCTTGGTCCCCGAAGATCGGCAGCATGATCAGAGGGCACCCATGCAGGAGCCCTTCCACGAGCGAGCTCCACCCGCAGTGCGTCAAGAACCCGCCCACGGCGGCGTGCGCCAGTATGCTGGTCTGAGGAACCCACCCCGTGGCCACGAGCCCGCGGCCGTGGGTGCGATCTTGGAAGCCCGGAGGAAGGACGTCGGCGTCGGGGTCGGGGACGCCGCCGGTGGGCTTCCTCAGGGCCCAGAGGAAGCGTGTCCCGGCGAGCTCCAGCCCGAGCGCCAGCTCGCGCACCAGCTCCGCGCGCACCGGCACCTCGCTCCCCAGCGCCACGTACACCACCGAGCTCGCCGGCTGCGCGTCCAGCCAGCGCACGGCGGCGTGCTGCTGCTGCTCCCCGCTCATGCCCGCGCCAGCGCCACCGTCGTCGGGTGACGGCGGGTGGAGGCCGAGGGGCACGACCGGCTTGCGGAGGAACGGCGCCACCAGCGGGAAGAGCTCGGGCTCCAGCTCGGAACAGCTCCGCAGGGCCGTCAGCGTGCTCCTCGCGCACGTCAGGGTGATGCGCTCGGCGACGGACATGCCGGACGCGACCGGCGTGGTGAAATGCTTCGCGTTCAGCTCCGACTCGTAACGGGGCGGCGCCGGCGCGGCGGCCGGATCGGCGCGCGAGGAGCCGCGGCGGCCGTCCCTGACAGAGACCATGCACGCGGCGCTTGTCGCGAGAACCATCGCGCATGGAACCTTGAGCTCGGCGGCGGCGGCGGCGGCCCAGTAGTGGAAAAGGTCGACGATGATCCAGTCGGGCCTCTCGCCGTCGTCGGCGCAGGCGGCGCCCAAGAACTCGGCGAAGGGCGCGGCGAGGCCGTCGAAGGCGCTGAACAGGAGGTGGAACTTGTCGCGGGGGACGCTGTTAGTGGACTCCACGCCGTCGGGGAGGCCGTCGACGCGCGGGAGCGGCAGCGACACGAGGTCGACGCGCGGCGCCGCGGCCGGGCGCAGCGTCGGGAGGCGGGCGATGTTGCCCGGCGTGGAGACGAAGGACACGCGGTGGCCCCGAGACGCCAGCCGCTCAGCGAGCTCCATGAATGGCAGAATGTGGCCGAACGCGAGCCACGGGAAGACCACGATGCGCAGCGGCGGCGGGGACGAGGACGCGGCGCCCACGTCCATGGCGATCGAAGGCTTTCCGGCGTGGCGTGGCAACGAAGGCTGAATCGATACTACTGTAATTTTTGCAGCGAGTGATAGATATAGGTGGGTAAATGGGTTATGGCATCGCAAGAGTCAGCATTAACAAAGATGGCGTGCTCTAGGAATGTTCAATTAAAAAAGAAAAAACAATCTACAGGGATAACGCTGGACTCTGGAGTTTGTAAAACAAACGGCGATGAGCAATTATCGAAGGTGTGCTGGCCGGACACTGTTATCAAGTTTCTTACTCTTTATACGATCTCCTTCTAGTGACCTAGTCAGATGAAGTTACGATATGGGACAAGTTGACTCGCATCATTTTGCTGTCTGAAACGTCAACTTTACTGATCGGAGGGAGTGTTATCCAATAATGAGGCATTCTTACTGTGGGCATTGTCATTTTCCAGGCACTTTGGCCTGCTGTTACCGACAGAACAAGGGGCAAGGCTGGCACCTAATCTTGGTAGAGAAGGTGGTATCATCGTTTTCAGGGACGTCGGCCTCCAGTTTTATCAGCCCATCGAAACGCTGCTTTCACAAGTGCCTGTTGCTGAAGCAATCTAAATTTGCACAAAACATATTTCACATTTCCATCTGAATACTTCAATAAAGCTTGAAAAATCCTGCGGGGTTTTCAGAAATAACTAATAAGAGCAAAAGCATATAGCAGAACACCAGTACGCCACTAAAACTTCAAAAGTTAGCAAGAATGAACCATCCACATAAGCATTATCTGATGAATATAAGATAAATAGCCCGAACATACAGTGCAGAGCCGTTCAAGGGTTCCAGGATCATTATTGTTCCCAAGAGAATACAGGATCATTATTGTTCCCATGAGCATACAGGGTCATGGCTACAACAAATTATTGATCTACGATGTTTCCTAGGGCATTTGCATGAAACCCATGAGGGATTCATACATGTCCAGGCAGAAATTAGCAGCTTATACAACATAACAACAAGCCCTACAGGTTCTGATGCAAGTGCAACACATCAAGCATACAAAGAATTAATAATGTTATGTGGTGCATGGTTCACATAAACAGGTGTTTACAATGCTTGGTTAACTGGCTCGGTGATATTGTGATGAATCAAGATGCACGGTGCACTGTGTCCGGCTCAATTCAATCAATTTGTCATGCTCCAACGGCTGAAAGGAAAACAAGAGTTATTGGGCAATCCCTTGCGAAAACACATAGGGAGCAGGCACAACACTAGAAGATGGAAGTTTTACCTGATGCTGTAGGAACTGGGGAAGTTGAACCCGTTTCGAGCCATCTGCTAGCCGCTTGCATGGGAGAGATGGTTCAGCTGCAGCGAACTCATTCAGAACCTGGCAAAATTTTGGCAATATATTGGAAAAACAGAAGCCCAAGGGATAATACCCTTTCCGTTTTCCTTTCGTAATGAAATGGTTGCTCAAGTGAATACTATACGCTTATACAGCAATTGGATAGCTTCTTGATTTGTTACTTGATTCTTGTTTCAGTTCTGAAATTATGAACCAAATTTTAATCTGGTTCAAGTTTGGGTTTCAGTTACATAAGCAGCAACATTAGTCTTCTGTCACATAGGCAGCAGCAAATTTCAAACTGTAAACTACAAACAATCTATCAGCAACATTACGCTCTCTCCAAGAGTAGTGCAGGCTATCGGCATCTTATATGGTTTCCATTTCGGTTTACCACAAAAGGCTTCTCCATCTACAACTACTAAACTCAAAACTTTCGAGTTCAATAAAGTGTATACCAGCAAGAATGTCCACATCCATGGATGGCTGAGTCACCTCATCAAAAGTGTAGCTTGGCCTGAGGTGACTCGTGGCCATCCGCACACATCAGTTTGAAAGACGGCAGTGCCTGGGTGATAGACAAGAAGTCACAAAAGGTATATGGCACTATTCACGGTAAACCAAACATGAGAAATAACTCATGACCAGTGTAGCTAAGGCCATAGTGTGCAGGCGGTGCAATGTTACAACTTGTGTATCCAGCATGTGGGTTGTTGAGCTATGCTCTATTAAGTTGGCCTGGAACTGAGTCAATGAACTCTATAAATTGGTTTGCCATGGGAAGCAGAAATGACCGATTCCAGGTGTTCAGAGAATTTAAGTTACAACATCAGTACACCCTACATGAGACACCACAGTTACAATGTACAGGAACCAATGTCAAATGAATGGTTTCTAAGCTATGGAATGTTTATCTCAGTATAGCCTGGTACAACTTCAGCTCCAACCCTGCTCACCCATGCTACTCCAGTTCATATAAATCGCTTGATTAGGTTTTTTGTGGCATCCAGTTTATCACTGTCTGGAGGGCAAAAATGAGCCAAAATGAATTAGTTTGCTCACCAAAATAGAAGCGAGAAACCATTTTTTACCAATTGCACATGATCTTTAATGTCAGTTCAATTCACTTTCCCTTTTATTTGGCTGAATATGATCACACACATGCTGATTTGTTGAATATGCCAACTGCACTTGGGAAAAATGTTGGGCTAAAGCAGCGCCAGACAGTTTACCTATTTCCTGTTTCTTAGCAGAGCAAATGATATGTTACCTAGAAAGTAGCAACCAAGAAATGCTCAAGCAATAGCACTGACTTTACTGGCTAGTGCACTACTAACCAGTGAATAGCAAAAGGAAGTTGGCCAATAGGAAGACCCAGTTAGGCACTTAGGTGTGATAAATGGTCTCATAAGATTAGAGGTCCCCACATTTACTTGATTCACTTTTGTTCACAAACATTTCACACTTCATTGCTCCAACCAAAACCATAGTTCCCAAAACGCACTTCTTAGCTATAATGACACCTGTCATATTCCATCTTGCTGTTTGTAATTGAAATGCAGATACTAACGAAGGCCATCTAAAGAAAACAAATTCGTAACTAAGCATGTTTGGTCAATAGTGCCAATTATTTAAAAACAAAGGAAATACCTGGTTTCTGATTGCTCCGATCAACATATCCTGGCATCCAGATGCATGGATATTCTTCAAATTTGGGCACTGAAGAAGCAGGCGTTCTGTGGCAAGTACTTAAAATCATCAACAATGGAAACAACTATCTTACCTAATTCACAACCTGAAGAAAAACATGAGGACATAATACCTGGATGCAGATTTGTGCAAGAGTTAAGATTGAGATCATTCAATTCTGGACAATTTACATATAGAGCCTGCCATATGTGGAAGTACTTAAATAAGACTTTAATAATAAGTAATAGGATGTATCAATGCGGATAAAATTCTAAGGCTTACATCTATCGCAGAACAGCCCCACAAACTGAGTTTCTTCAAATTGCTATGCTTTATAATAAGCTTTTGGTGAATAGGTTGCTTCTTTAAGGTGGATAATTTTCGAATAATTCTAATGCCTCCATTGATTCCACCAAGACATGGCCCCTCTTTTTCATTCTTCGAATTGGTGCATAGGCTCATTCCACAGTCCATGAGTTGAAGGCATGGCAACTGTGCTGTAGCTAACTGGATCCCGCCTAGAAAATCACATAAAGAATGGTCTTTACATTGTGACAGCATGAACTGTGACCAGCAAACCCATTTCAAGATGGGAAGGTCTAACAAACTATGGAATGGAAATTGGGGCTTACGTGTGGTCACATTCGGGCAAAGTGCAAGGAGTAGCCTTGATAAAGTATGAGGGAATGCCTTGCAGATCATCGCAACACCATTATCACTAATGCTAGATCTGGAGTATACAAAAAAGATAAATAAAATCAACTAATTAAATGCAATTCCTGCTGGCGAACAAAATGGCATCTTTGTGATATTGATGATTTGATTGTATTTCCAAAGCAAATGAATGGAGCTTACCCACTCAAATCAAGTAACTCCAAGCTTGAGCACGATCGAACAATAGATGCAACAGCTGCATCAGTTATTTTTGAACCTAGAATCAAGGATAGCATGCACAGTCCCCTGGTGAAGCAAAATGATATTGAAATCAGAAGGTTAAATAATATAAAACTAGAATATTGATGAAAATAGCATTTCATATCTAAAAAAATGGTAAAATTAGATCAAAGGAGATGGTTTGATAGAAATAATAGGGCAGAAGGATACCTAAGATGAGCACTCTCTAGAGCACATACAGCTTCATTGGATAATAGATTTGATGATATGTGCAGTTTTTTTAAGTTAGGGCAGGTGCGACCCAAGCCATCCATCAAAGCAACCAGATCAGTGCAATCATTGCTTTGCTGTGTGAAGCACAGTGAGAGCTCACTCATATTAGGACAGTTCACAACCTGTAAGAATTGTGCCGTCCAATCAATTAGTGCAGAAACAAAATTTGCAATCACCGTGAATAGCATTTGAACTCAGTATTACCGATTTTGAAAGGGAACAAAGATCTGATAGCCAAAGAATTGAAAGGCTTGAAGAGCATAGGTTAAGAATATCCAATTTAGAGCAACCACCAATTTTGAGGACTGAGAGAGAAGACTTCTCCGAAACAAAACGATTTAGGTCCTCTCTGTGCACAAATAAAATCAGCTTAGCTTATGTAGGTGCTGAAAGCTCAAAAAAAAAAAACCAGGTTTTGCAGTTTTTCTTATATATATAGCTAACAAATATAATCATTTACAAATCAATATAAAGATAACTTGTGCATCAGGACAACCATAACTAGAAAGTTTTGTGCAAGCAACACATGGCATGGCAATAAACAGATGGCTAACATGGTGATTTGAAACAGACCAACTGATCACAGTGCACTTTGAATATCCTCATGCACCTTTCTTGATCATATTCAATAGTTTAAGAAATGTAATCTCATCTTGCAATTTTAGTTGAGTTTGGAAACAAGTTAAGACATGCTTGATGCGTATTAATAAATTAAATTACAACAAAGCAAACATACCCAGTCATCCTGTTGATTGCATTAGCGGCCATGGTAAGCTCGAGAGTTTTTAAGCTTGGGCAGGAAAGTGCAAGACATGCCAAGGTGGTTGCATCAACATCACTGCAGCAAACATAAAAGAAAAAGATACATGTTAGGAGTATTAATTGTTTTCTCAGTAAAGAAGCACACACTAAGCATATGTAGGTCAATATCTCCACTATGATCGGTTCAAAATAGTCTAATATCTGCCTTTATAGTTTGGTGTCAATTTAAGTGCATCATACAGTTCCATTATAAATAAGCTCCACATCAGTACTGAATACCACAAAGTGCAAGACTGGATTTGCATTTGACAGCTTTTTAGAAAACAATACAGATTGACTTGTTTTTTGAGACAAAGAAGCATTACACCAAGAATGAACCTATTTGCTGGTAATCATGCAGCACATCAGCAAAAAACAAGATACAAGTAAAAGATGAAAAGGACCAAACAAATAAGAAAAAGAACAATTATGATAGCTTGGCTTATCCACAGAACATGAGCAATCTTATCACCAACGAGGTTCTCCTTAATACTTTTTACATGCAGTTCCCCCTTGCAATTTGCAATCAAATTATATCACGTTATCTTATATAGTATAAAAATCATGGATAATAATCAGCAGACACTGATGAGCGCTCACCAATTTGATCACAAGTACAGATTATGGGCCTCAAAACAACAGCATTGGTCACAAAAGGCACAATACCTTAGAAACATGCTCCGAGAATGTTGTTTTAGAAACATGTTCAAAGAATGTTGTTGTACAAAGATAAGTTCCATCAATAAAAAGTTAACAAAAAGGAAAATCTGAACTGAAGCCATTTTTTACTATATTTGCAAACATATGTATGTGCTATGTTCCTTAAATTGGGGAAACTGAGCACCGAGCAGCAACAATTAGCTTAGATTTTGTGGCCATGCACAAGCTACAACAAAACCTGATTATGTACTTCTGGATCCAAATTGCAGTGCTTCTTACATTTTTACTACACTAGTTTGGAGTTTCATACTTAAAGTTACCGGATAACAGCAAATGATATGCCACGCTGTTTGTTATATTGTAACGTGGGGCAAGCTATTCGGAACTCATGAACTCATACACTGACAACAACCTAAAGCATTGATGAAACGTCTGCATATGGATCGTGCAGCATCACGACAAATTCTCCAAAACAGACAGCCAACTCCCCAGCCATTTGTCAGCACGCTTCGCTACGTGAATTTGGCATTGACACAACGACCCTATCAATGCTCCCTCAAACATGATCTGGGGGCACCAATACCTCATCTCCTCACAGAAACACAATTAGTTAACAACTGCATGTGCTGAAAATACGACAAGCAGACATCATATTCCCAGCAGCTGCATGGTCTTATATAGAAAGCACTAGGATGTCTGTGTTTAATGTGCGAACCCACCATTAAACATATCACTGCATCCTTACCAGATCAGACACAAACAGTCCGTACGTACTACATAACATGCCACCTTGTCTTGTGAGGCCAGTTGGGGATCAGAGGAGCGGCACCAGTTCTCAGATCGGACACTCGTCCCACTACTTGGGAAGTCGCCCAAAAAATACGACCCTTCGCCCATGTTCTAGTGGTTAGCCAAAATTGAATTATCGCAAGCCGAAATTTAGCGCGGCGCACTCCCCCGTCGTCGCATCAACCGAGCCGCGCCGATGAGAGATCGAGTACGAGTAGCCATCGATCCCGCGGCGGCGCGGTCAGATCGCGTGGAAACCCGCACACCTATTTGGCCTCTGTGGGGAAAAAACGAGATTCGGGCGGGGACTCGTCCCTCACCTTTCCATCCGGAGGTGGAGGCGCGAGAGCGCGGCGCAGCGCGGGAGCAGCGCGGCGAGGAGGGCGGCGCCCGAGCCGGCGAGGGCGCGGAGGCGCAGCTCCTCGGCGGCCCGCCAGACGCGGGCGGCGCAGTCCCGCCAGCCGCGGCTGACCCCCGCGGCGGCCATGACCCCGCGGGGCCCGATGCGGCGCAGCACCTCGGCCATGACCTCCCTGGGCACCGGGCGGCCGGCGACCTCCACCAGCGTGGCCTCGTCGGCGTCGTGCGGCAGGTCCCCCTCGGCGTCGGCGGGGCCCATCTCGACGTCCCTGTCGCCCTCATCCTCCAACTCCACCTTGGGCTTCTTCTCCGGCGAGGAGGGCGTGGTGCCCGCCTCGTCGAAGGAGAGGGCGCGGCGGAGCCTGTGCTCCCCTCCTCCGCTGGCGCTGGCGCTGGCGCTGGCGGCCCCGGACGAGGAGGAGGGGGAGGGGGCCGGGGAGAGGACGGGGACGGGGACGGGGGCGACGCAGACGTGGCCCTTCTTGGGCTGGCCGCAGCGGCCGCAGTTGTAGTTGCCCCGCGTCTTGGGGCGCGGCGGCGGCGGCGGCGGCGGCTTGGGCAGCGACGCCATGGCCGGGGCGGCGCGGCGCGGCCCCGCGGGGGTTAGGGTTTGGGGGCGGGTCGTCGGTCGGGCCAGGTCAGGGGAGGGAGAAATAGCGGGGGCAGGGCCGCGCGGGAGATTGGGGAGGGGTTGGCGCCATTTTTCGGGGCACGAGAGGAGAGGAGACCGGCGCGGATGAGGGGACGGAGGAGAGGATTTGGTTTTCGCACAGCGCAGGCGCAGCAGCTCCGGGCACCGCACCACGCAGCTCCCCCTCTCTGTGTGGCACACGGCCCACCCACACGCATGCACGGGAAAAAAAAAAAAAAAAAAAGAGGGGGATGGAGGAGGGCGACGAAACGTGAGTTGCAAGTCGTTGGGTCGGAGCGGGGGCCGTCCGGGATTTCCTCCGCGCTGCCCTTTGACAAGATCAAAGATCCTCTCTCTCTCCTCCATAGTCCAGAGTCCAGACTCCGCCGGGATTTCGAATTTGGTTTCGTGTTGTTTGCGGCCGAACGTGTGAAATGGCGTTATCGAATTCTTGTTCCTGGTCCACGGCACAGCCAGGTGCGAGTTTCGCGTTTAGATTTCTCGGTGGCCACTACTCCAGCGCAGATTCGTCGCAAAGGATTTTTTTTTTTCTCTATACGGTGCCTTAGGTGGACACACATCTCGCTCGCGTATCCTCCCTCGTACTATAAAAGATAAGGTAAGTGTACAGTAACACTCAAACGCACCCAGGTGCTAGGCAGCCCCATGTAAACCTCAAGCAAAGCTGAGCCATACAGCTTGCATCTACTATCATACACCTCACAGAGAACGTAGGGTATTACGTTCTGCCGATTCGAACCTCTGTAAACCGCTACGTTCATTGTAGGGTGGGCATTCGTGTATATCCAAAAATTTGGGTCGGGTTTTCACATGTGAGACCCGAACAAGGCTTCTACCCGAAATTTCGGGTGCCCGATAATTTGGGTCCGGGCAAACCCGAATCACCTGATGCCACGCGGGGGTCGGAGCAAACCCGAATCTCGATGCATGGCAGAAATAAGTAGCATTAAAATGCAAATGACCAAACTCCCTAATCTCCCGGAGAAGAACGCCACCTGGTGATTTGTCAAAGGTGCATTTCTGCCTGATTCCAGGATCACATTTCTCATACCTTTGCTCCACAACAAATTCCAAAGCTGCAGGACATGCATGGCACTTAGCACTTAGTGCATCTGAGACTTCCCTCAATCGGCCAGACCCTGCCCCAACTCCTTGGTCATCATGATCTCTGATAATAAATCCCCAATCTCCTGTCTCCTCGTCCTATAAGGAGGCGCCATCGCAGTTGATTTTCAGCACATCAAACCGGTGGACAAGTCCACTTCCTTCTCTCTTGTGTTACTGACAATGCTCTGCTTTTGCGAAATGGAATCAGCTGCAACAATTGATGCCATATGGACAACAGCCCCGTCCGGCCGTCCCCCTTCTTTGCTCGGCTGCGTTAGCCTTATTTCTTGGAGCCCAGTAGCCCACCATGCCCACATAGGAGTCCGATTGTTGGATGCTCCCTCCCGTTTTTAGGATCCTCCGCACTGTCTCCCTAGCAGAGTCAAGACACCAGATGTGTTATAGCCCCATCGCACTCCCAACACCTTCAAGTTTTAACATATATAGAGTGAAAAATGCACGCTGAGTCATAATCTTTCAAAGTGCACGTTCAGCTCCATCAACGAATCCCCTCTGCTATGCGGTCATGGCGCCATCTAAATTCTAAACGGTGTCAGATGTATTTATTTCGGATACGTGGACATGACATCGTGGCAAAGCCGGCTGCTCCACGCAACGCCGGCGGCCACGCTGGCTTGCCCCCTCGCCGCGCTGCTCGACTAGCATGCACGATTATTATCCGTGTGGAAGAGGACGCGTCGTCGTCGGTATGATGATTCGGTGTTTGAAACACGCGGTGGCAGTCGTGGGGCTTGCCGCCTTGGCACAGGCAGGTTAACCGAATCCGAATGGGATCTCGAGGCACGCCAGGCGGGTGCAACTGCGTTAAGTATTGCTAGCTTAACGACGTCTTGGTCAAGAGCTCGCTCGTCGTGGTGCGGCTAATTATTAATCCCTATCCCAAGTCGGAGAAAAATCGCACCCCATGAGCCCACCATCCTTAGACGAGAGGACTCGATCGGATCGTGTCCGATCCCCTCCCCCCTGCCCGCCCGTGCGCCGTCGCGGATGCGGACGTACGGGTGGCCGCCGCCGCGCGACATGGCAGCAAGCGCGGAGACGATATAGAGAGTACGACGACCGGCGGCAGCCAGCCCATGCGAGTCAGTCGACGCGCGCCACGGGGATATGTATGCGCCGCGCGGGCCGGCACACGTACGGCGCGACGGCGACCGGTAGCACCGTACCGTACGTGCCCGCGCGCTCCCGTCGTGCCGTGGCCCCGCTACCGCTATCCTATCCATATGCTCCACTCCAGCTATCTGCACACATGCGCGGCACGCAGGGTGAATGCGTACATGGTGCCATGGTGGGTGCAGCTAGCGCGTCCCCGCCCCGGCCCGGTCCCTTCCCTCCGCGAGATCGAAACACTTGTGTGACGACAGGCATGTACACTCCTATTATTACGTGCCTCGCTGACACGTCGCTTCTCCGCTGAGTACGGCCTAGCAACGACGTCAACTAATCTGTGTGCCATGCCAGCGCAGCTTTTCTCTGACGACGCAACCCGCTCGTGCTGCGGATTGTTTGACGACGTCGGAATGAATGTTGAGAGGCAGGCGGGGGTCGTGACGTAGTGGCGGAGGCCGAAATGATGGACCCTAGGCGTCTCCTATATCGTTGTTTGTTGCTGTCGCGTCGTCTCCCTCTGGTCTGATCTGCCTGGCCGACGAAACGCGCGTCGCGTAGGTGGTGTCGAGGGTCAGGTCTGGCCGTGTGCCCGGTACACGCCGCCGTTTCCGGGTTTTGACCTCCGTCCGTTCGCTGCCGACGACCTGCCTCTGCCTCTGCCTCTACGTCGCGCGCGGTGCGGTGCAGGTCCCTCAAACTGCGCGCGATCCATGCATGTAGGCGGGCGCGGGGTCGCATCGCACCGCAGGTTGTCACGCACTCACGCTCACCACGCGCAGCATGCAGCATGCAGCATCTAGCACTAGCAGTTGGCATCCGTGGCGTGGCGGCGTCGGGCGCAACGCCACTGCCGCAGGCTGCCACGTACGCCACGATCGGCGCCGGCCGGCTCGCCCTCGTTCCCAACGAATCCCGACCGTGGATCTGGATTGGGTCGCCCATCTCGTCTCTCCAGTCCGTCCGCCAATCAGTTCCCGGGACGTGTACGGTGTACCGCCGCCAATCGGGTCCGTTCCGTCGGCAGCAAGCAGTTGGAGTGTAGCGCATCAGGCAGCACAAAAGAGACCTTGCTCTCCGCCCCGATTGGATCTCATCGGGCAGTGCGTGAAACGGCCTCCTCCCTTGCGCGGCCACGTACCGTTTTCTTGGCCAGCTGATCCTAATCTCAGCTGGCCTCGCTTGCAATCAAGACCGACAACATATTCTTCTACTGCAACCAGATCCATGACATGAAGGTTATTCGTTGGCGGGGCCGCGTATGTTTCACCAGGCTACAGCGCCGCCGCCGGCCGGAACTACCGGAACGCCGTGGCTGGAGGCTGGAGCGCAGCGTAGCGTCCCCCCGGGCGCGGGGAGGACTCCCACGATCCGTGCCACGGTATCTACCGGCTATCGCCTTGCTTGCGGCCGCCGCCACCAATGGATGCCTCGTCAACTTGCCGAGAGTCCCCTCCACTCCACTCCACTTCAGTACCTCACCCACCCACCCTCAGCCCCGCCGCGAACGCGCGACCACGCCCACGCCACCCAGGCAAAAACCAAAAACACATGCAGGGGCCCCGTACTACGGGGCGCGGCGGCCGGCCGGGATCCTCTCTGCTTTTTCCCTCTGCCGTCTGCAGAGCCTGGCACGCTGGCACTGCACGTCTGCACCCGGTCCTCTGCTCTGCGCCCGCGCGCGCATGGATCCATGCCATCCTTCAGGTTCCGCGCAGCCAATGATTGTCGAGAACCGCCGCGGATTCAGCCTACAGTGCACAGCAGCAGCAACAGCAGCATGAGACACTCGTCTGGTGCTCGTTGCTGTACGTACGGGTACGGCACCACCACACCGCGCCACGGCACAGGAACAGGCGCCCCGATCGGTCCGTCGCTGTGCCCCCCCCCCCCCCCCCCCCCCCGTAGCTGTAGTAGTAGCCCTGCCCTAGCCGCTGCGTACACGTCGCCTCGCCCCTGCCTGTCGCACCAACGAGCACGCACACGCCAATCCCTTCCTCCCTCCCCCCACGTCGCCTCACCGTGATTGCGTTGATCTGGGTTTGTTTGAGCTCAGATCTCGCACCTTGACGCCACCGTCGTCATCGTCGGTTTATAATAGTACAGCAGTCGGGAGAGACGACGCCGGCGGGAGGGATAAACAAGGACGCCATCCAACTCGGGCCACGTTGGGCAGCCAGCCAGCCAACGTGAAACGAACGAACGGGCCGCGTTCCCTTCCCTCCTCGCCTCCTCCTACTTGGCTTTGCCTTTGCCTTTCCTTTGCCTTTGTCGCTCTCTCTCATCAATCACAGACAGGCCCGCACGCAGACGCATTTTCCCTTCACCTCTGCCCTGCCCTGCCCTCCTCGATCTCACCTCACCTCCTCTCCTCCGCCCCTCCCCACCCGCGCCGACCGTCTAGCACCAACCGCATGCGCCATGCAGCCCGGCCCCACCCCCACCCCCACCTCGCCGCCGGAACCGGAAAGGGCCTCGCCCGCGCCGCCCCACCCCCACAAGGACGAGGTGCCGGACCCCGAGCCTGACGCATCCGCGGTCAAGCCGGCGGTGCTGGGAGGAGGAGGAGGAGGAACAGGGGACGACGAGGAGGAGGGGACCGAGAGGAGGGCCGCCGCCCCCGCCGCCAGGGGGAGGAAGAGGCGCCGGCGCGGCGGGCCCTCGTCGGCCTCCAACTCCGCCTCCCCCGTCAAGCCGGCCGCGGGGGCCGCCAGGGGGCTCGTCATGGTCAAGCGCGACCTGCTCGCGCGCTGCATGACGTGCCTGCTCTGCCGCCGCCTCCTCCGCCACGCCACCACCATCTCCGAGTGCCTCCACACATGTGAGAGTACATGCCCCTTCCTCCCTACCACCACCACACGCTACGTCGTATCATGTGCCGTGATTTCGTACTGCTAGTAATAGCTACTAGTACTAGTTGCACGTCGTAAACGGGAGAGAGCGCCGACGACGGGGGCAAGGCGGCCGGCCGGCCGCCTAGGATCCCGTCCCCGTCCCTGCTGCCGATGCCTTCGGGCTTCGGGCACGTCGCCCGCCCGCACCACCGATTCCATCCCACCACCACGCGGTTTCCGCCCTCCCGGTACGTGCGTGTGGGATTCCTCCCGGACGGACGACGTGCGCGCCCCGCCTCCACCACCGCACCGCGTCCTCGCCCCCGGGGTTGGGACGACAGTCGCGACGACTCTGTTCTTTTCATGCTTCACGTCATTGATTGATTATATACTGTGTAGTATACTCTCTGTTCATCGCCCCTCCTCGCACGGCCCGGTTACGTTGCTTCCTGCTGCCTCTCCCTGCCCACAACTCCATGGATATCGCCTATACGTGGTTCCGCTTCGACACGACTAGTTTCGTCTCGCCTTTCGCTGCCGTGGTTGACTTGATTAAACGCCAACTCAGAGTTTACTAGTAGTACCATTATTGGGTGGAATCTTGTTTGATCCAGGGCATGTAAATGTCAACTTTTGGCCTCCGTACGTTTGCTCTTGGTTTCTTTCAACCTGCGTGCTTTGCTAAGTGTATAAGCCTCTAATTGTGATCCGAGGAAGCTGCACGCGCCGCCCCCTTTCCTGCATACTGTGGTTGCATTACATCATCGAACCTACGATATATGAACCATTCAGTCTCGTTACGCTACGCGACGTCTGATTGTGCTGGATTTGGTTCCCAGCAAGTTCCAACATTCTGCAACTGTAGACTGCCTGTGCGATTTGGGAGCCATTCTTAAGTTCTGGGCAAGCCAGAAGGACAATGTAACCGTTGTTACGGTGATATTTGTAAGAAGCAGAGGGAGCAACGCACTGCAACTCTGCAATGTATGTAGGGTAGGGAGATGTCACAATTCGTTTTTAGCCACATACTTGACCATGTGGTACGTACCTGCTCCTAAATTGTATAGTTTTCTGACCCCACCTCACCACTAATTGCACATCTCAGTGTACTGTACTAGTATATCACAGTTGGAGCATGTTCTTAGGGTCGTAACTTCACTTGCTGTGGAAATAACATCTCTGATTCCTTATAATTCCAAAAGGTTTCTTAAAAAAACAAAGTAGTTTCAAAGTTCTAATCTTTGCACCCACCCTGATGCAGTTTGCAGGAAGTGTATATATCAGAAGTTCAATGATGAGGAAGTAGAATGCTGCCCAGTATGTCAAATTGACCTTGGCTGCACACCTACTGAGAAGCTTAGGTATATATGTACTCGTGATTCTGTATTTTTATGCATTATGCTTGTTTATGGACATCTTAAGGTCAACATAACGTATGATACTGGCATTTCCAATTTTTTACCATACCGATTGCGTTCGCTGGACTAGTAGTCATACTGCAACGTTCCTTTTGATCACTTATTCGTAGCCTGAAAGGATCGTGAAACAGATGCAAATCATTAATCTTATCTACCTGACATCCACATTCCATAGGGTACCCCTACAGTTTAGGTTTTTTTTTTTCCATCTGGAAGATATGGATCTGAGTTTATTGTAGTTTTTTTATGTGAAGTGTTATCTTATTCAAATTCAGTATTAAGTGCGCTGATTGTTATATATCTCGTTAGTTGGATTGTTTGTTTTCATTTGAAAAAAGTATACATGGATGCAGTTTGACCCCTGTTTAGTTCGTATAAGTTTGAACAAAAACCCAAGCTACACATAATATTCTAAAATAAAAATAATTTTCTTTCTTTTTTTTTCCTGTACAACCTATTAGAGTCTGTTGGTACCGAAATCTTGCTTCCAGTTACTACTATGTAGAGTAACCAGTGTTTCTAAGTTTTTTGTGTCACTGTTGCATTTGACGCAAGTTCATTAGTATTTAGTGAAACTATATGTTACATTTGGCATACAAATGCCCTGGACTAGTTTAATTACTACATGAGTACATGTCTTCTTTAGTTAAAAAATAATAGATTATAATTTTGCTTGTATAACTTTGCACCAGAACCTTATTCATTTCTTATGCTTAACTTTTTTTTTTTGTGTTTTATGATCTTCAGACCTGATCACCATTTACAAGATGTAAGATCGAAACTTTTTCCATTCAAAAGAAAGAAGGTTAAGGCAGAAGAAGTTCCATCTGCTATTTCACTTCCCGCCAAAAGGAAAGAGAGATCTATCTCTTCACTTGTCGTCAATACACCAAAAGTAAAATCAACAAGCTTGACTGGACGGCGAACAAGAGCAGTTGCCAGGAAAGCCGCCGCCGCCGCCACCTTGCATGGCCTTGGACCAATTGTTGAAGATCCTGTGAAAAAGGAAATTGATGGTTGTGACAGCCATTCTCAAAATTCAAGTTTGCCTGCTAATTCAAGCAAAGCACAGCAAACAAGAATACAGGTAAACGACACACTTCTTATGATTCCTATCAGCCGCATCTCATGCTAGTTAGCGGGACCTAGCTGTGTTGTCTTGATTTTGCATCCTGAACTTCCAAAAGGTGAAATAACTAGAAGAATGCACATACTGGCAGTAACCTGATCGTATTGTCTGCAGATATCATCTAACGCGGAGACATCGAACCATTCCTCCAACAAAGATAGCAAGGATGATAGCAATGAGGAGTTGACAGATAAATCTGAGCTCTGGCGTCCTTTAAATTGTTTGGTAGAAGCTGCGAACAGGACAAAGTCCTTCAAATCAAGTTCACAGAGCCCAGTTGTTAAGGCAGAGCAACTCAATGGCTCTCCAAGTAGTGCATTTTCTTTCAAAACAAAGCCTAGGGAGAATCTGCAGAAGTCCAAAATTGAGGATGACAAAAAAGATGTTCCCATGCCACCGGTGCTGCCAAAAAGGAGAGTTCAAGGTACTGCACGAAGGAGGAGAGAACTTCAAGCTCCAGCAGATGCAAAGCCTGATGCTGCAGCTGCACAGATTGCAAAGAAGTTCAGCTCTGTATGGTTTTCATTGGTTGCCTCATTTGACCAGTAAGCACTACCGATTCACCACAGAATCCCTTTTATCTTAATATCCGAGAAACTGAATAGCAAGCACAAACTTCTTTCTGATCTTGTTCTTGTGCTTTAATTATTTTCAGGCAAGGAGATCCACCTTTACCACAGATACCTTCTCAGTATTTGCGAATAAAGTGAGCTAAACTTTGTTAAGTTTTCGCTTAAGATGCATAAACAGTTTAATGCCTAATTTAATAGATTTTTCTATACTTGACTCTGATTCAAATCCTTGGTTATTTATTACACTAGATTTTCAGTGGATACATTTATGAGAAACAGCACAATACTAGACAGAAAATTTCAGGAACTTCTGTTAGAAAATATTTTCTCCCTAGACTGTTTCAACACGTGTCTACTTTCGAAACAGTCAGGCGGAAGAGGGATACTTTTATAGATTGTATGGCAAACACATAGCATTGATTACCTTTTCAGGCAGCACATTAACAGAAATTTAAGAACATTTTGTTCACAAACCTATTTCCATATGCCTACATTGGAGGTTATATGTAAATTCTGGTCCTAGGTGGCTAGGTACACCTGAAGATTCAGACTATTTTTGTTTTCAGCCACGACTTTCTGCCTTGTGTAGAGTGCTGATATGACTAGCATTATTTTTACTTGTTTGTAAATTTGTATGATATCCCGTCAGTAGTATAGTTACAGGATCAAATTTAGTTCCATAGTGTGCTGTGCTGTTTAATCACTTGGTATTTGTGTTGAATTAATATCCTATCCTTATGATTAAGACTGATATGCTAATTTTTCAACCACAGAGATGGAAATGTACCCGCATCATCTATCACAAAATACCTTATGCAGAAGCTCAGTCTTCCAAGTGAGTCTGAGGTGAGACATGAGAGTTATTTGTGCCTTCTGTATTGTTTGGCTTGTGTACACTTTGATTTTTCTCCTGTTAAGGTCTTAGAAATATATATGCTTTAGTGGGATTTGAATTATTAGTAATTTTTTACAGCCTTATTGTCATTCAGAGGTCAACCGATTGTTTCATTGTTCTTGCAATTCATAACGGCAAATTGTACTCGTCAAAGTGTATTATGTATCAATGGGGCATTATATGGATAAACTTTCAATAGTCTGGATGCTTTGAGTGCCGTCTGGAATTATGAGTAAAAGCTCGAACCATCTGGAACTATGAGTAGAAGCTTGAACCGTCGGGAATTATGAGTAAAAGCTTGAAACTTGGAAAATGTCATCTTTCCTTCAAACATTTTTGGTCCTAGATGCAAAACACACATGGCACTGCATATCTTCAATTGTTCTTTTATAGTTTCCCCTGATGATACTATTGGCATCACCATTTGCGCCTTGTAGCGATGTTCTTTGATTTTCTCTAAATAATTGAGATAGAAAATATGTATTCTTCCCCTGTAAGATCAACTAAGCATGATTAGCAGTCTGATTGTCTGACTAGCTCTCAATATTCCTGTTACAGGTGGAAATAAAGTGTTGCGAGCAGCCAGTGAACCCCTCGCAACCTCTGTGCAGTTTAATAGAGCTGTGGCTGAAGGGAAGAGCGACACAGACAACTCAGACCATGACCGGCGCGTCTGCCAAAGAGTTTGTAATGGTGCTAACATACGGACGGCCAAAGGCCCCTGCACTATGAACGTACCATGCAAAAAGTTCAGTCCATTTCCTCCCCTGATGCAGCAATAGCCATCGCTAGCCATTTGTTGCCATCCTTGAAGAGGACACCAAAGATAAGTCTCCCTGACACAGCCTCACAATATGAAGTGGCTGGATCACTTGAAAGCCGGCCCTTGGTGTCACATTCGTGTATTCTTTGATGTTATAGTATATGTGGTTCGATTCCTTTAGGATCTCTTTTTCTTATTTATTGTACATCGATAGTGGTATTAATAGAAAGTTGTGATTGATACATGTAGGCATCATTGATGTTTTGGTTGGACATAAATTATAGAGACGGATAGACACAGAGAGATAGAGGAACTTTTAGTCTTTGCTTGTAAGAGATGACTACTGTTGATTGCAGAGTGTCTTTCGGCTGCACCGTGACTTAACACCAAATTGTAACCCTGTATTCGTCTTTAAACTTGTTAATGTTCTATTGTTCAGACCCATTCATGAATTACTAGCCACAGTGCCCGCGCTTCGCTGCGGGTGACTCAGTGATCGTAGGCATATAGGAGAGGACGTGGGTTTTCTCTTATAAAGACTTTGCTAGGTTTTTTCATGTTTTTTATTATTTCAGAAGTTTTCGAAAATTGATTTTCAATTAGGGAGAGGTTAGGAAAAATTTCCGAGGCTAAATTTCGGGGTGTTACAGATCTACATCACTTAAAATAAATATCGTCCTCGAGATTCGGCTTAGAGGGTTTTACTGGGATAGCTTTACTTCAACTAAGCAACTTTTTACAACAACACTTGATTCTTTACATGGAGTGGCAAGTGGAACTTCAGTAGCAAATGGCTTGTACGGCTTGGCCTTATTTCGTCATTTCTGGTTTCTTCATTGCCAAAGCCATTGGTGAAAGCCTTCCAAACATAAAGGGATACTCCTGTATCTTCCACTTCATGAATTCGGAAGGTTGAACCATCGCTTGGTAGTTTCAGGCTAGGGTTTTCTGGAGAGCGGTAGAAAATTCAGCAAGGCACTTTCTGCTCTCTAGATGGTGGTATAATCCGAGTGACCCGTCCAAAATGGATGGATCCATCGACCTATCGGGTCGGATTATCCTGCACCAGCGCTAACAGAGGGGAGGCTACCCCACTTAATAGGGCGGAAACCCCTACTTAAGTAGGTTAGGCACTCTTCTGGAAGCGGGAAGCTGCTGCTTTTTCTAACTGCTGTTGTTGCATCAGTAGGCGGAGGGCGAGCTGGAGAAGAAGCAGCTATCTGGGATAGCCTTCTTCCCGTTACTTTTCTTTTCGCCCCAAGCACTTCTTATTCTATTTTCTTGTTTGCTTTTTGGCTTGTCTTGGGATTCTTCATCTTGGCACAGCTTTGCTAGGAGGAAGCATCTTCTAGCTTCTACTTAGCCCGTGGGAGGGTCACCAACCGAAGGATAATTAGGAGGCATAGGACAAGAAGTATGGCGAAGAGTATGTAGTGGAGTGGGATGCAGACTTTGGGTTCTGGGTTCATGTCTCGGGTGAGTTTGGGGGATAGTGTGCGAGAATTTGGCTTATGCGGTCCTGGAATCTGACTATGCTCCTTGCGAGCAAAAGGAGAACTTTTGAGATTTTGTAGAGGAATACGCACTGGATAAGAAGAAGTATGATGATGGCTAGGCTCATGCTTAGGTGTTGTTGTGGGTGGGGGTGTTTGGGCGGTTCCGGGCCTTTTCCCAAGGGAGTGGTCGATGGATTACCCAAAGGAAGAGAAAGCAGGCGGGGATGATGAAGGCGGCGAGAGTGTAGAAGCCTAGGAGGATCTGTTCTAACCCAGAATCTCCAAACATGGAAGGAGCTCTGGCTTAGCTAGAGAGGAGTGGTAGTGGGTTTGCCCTGCAAGGTGGGTTGTGAGCTGAGTCCGGGGGGAGCGGGTTTTAATGGCGCGGGGGGGGGGGGGGGGGGGGAAGGGGTGGTTGGGGTGCGGCAGCCTGTGCACCGAGGTGACACGAGCAGTGGAGGGTGGAGTGAGGCACGCGGTGGCTTGCGAGTGAAGGGGAAAGTAGGGGCCGGGCTTCAGCTGGGACACGCGGCGGTGGACGGCGTGTAGGGGCTGGTTGTGCCGACGGGGGGGGGGGGAGTGGGCGCGCTGCCAAAGGCATCAGGCGAGGTAGGCGGCGTGCGCCGACAGTGGCAGAGGTGAGTGGGTGGTGGGGGCCGGGTGCGATGAATGCGGCGAGAAAAGCAGGGCGGTGGACAGGAATGAGTGAGAGGGGAAACTGTGATGGCTACTGTTTATAGGTGGACTGTGGTATGGGATTTTTCCTCTGGTTTTGTTCATTTTCCGTGGGCCATTGTTTCCCGTTGCTGTGCACGCTTAACTCCATGTTTCTCTGGCTGACAGTATGCCTTTCCTTGGGCATAGTTTCCTGAGTGGTTGCCTGTACTTCTTTTGAATAGAGCCTTTTTTTGGTGGCTTCACTTAGAAGACACGTTTCTTTTAACCGATGGGTTTTATGGTGAGAAATAGAGAGCAGGGGTGAGGACTAGTTCTAGAGGTGATTTTATTAGCACACAATCAAAGGAATGTTTGCCTTTGCTCACAGGGCAAAAGACAAGCCACAAGCAACAAATACAGGAAAACAAACACACTAGTGCGACTACTCGAGTAGAAACGACCTCATCCTCTAGCTACTGGTGGCTTCATCTGATGGTGGTTGCTGGATACTGGGCCCTTCGCCGAGGGATGAGAGGGTCAGGAATGCTCCCATGCTTGCTTTGTCTTCTGGTGGAACGGGGTTATGTGGGAACCTTTCTTGGGCCTGTAGCTGCCGAAGGAAGGATTGCTGGAGGCTTGCTGGGGGAGTTGGCACCGATAGGTCAAGAGGATTTGATGTCCCTCCCATGTAATGAGGACCATGCAAACTCCTTTTTCCTTTTCCTCCGTGGCTCAGGGTGTTGTTATCTTGTGCCCTTTGATGGGATCGACTGATTTGGAGATGGAACAATTGCTCTTCCGCTTCTTGGTTTCGAGCTACCAACCTGTTGTATAGGCTATTCAGCCTATCATACTCGTCATCCAAGGCGTCCACATACTGGGCGAGGTACGCTATGGTGGGATCCTCAGATGCCTTGATCTGTGTTAGGACTGCAATTCTCTTGCGCCAGGCTGGAGCTAACTTATTCATGGGTGGGAAGAATCTCATGGGAGAATGCTTCACCACACCACGGTAAGTTGAGCATATCTTATTTATCGCGTCACGTGCAGCAACGCGACAGGCCTCCGAAAACTTGTGATTGACGGCAGTGGTGTACCATCCAACGAGAGCGGGGCTATCCTTGATGTACAAGGTGACCGTCCATTTACGTCCTTCTCTTTCAGGGAATGCTAACCCGCAGTACTCTGGGTAGCCTTGGACCTTGAGGTGCATCATGGTATCCCTCAGGAGCTCGGGGAATCCTCTTTCGTTCTCACAGTAGCTGACACAGTGGTCGCAAGCCATCTGATCGAGACACACGAGACTCAGCCTATGCTAACTAACTCAACAAACAAACAAACAAACAAGGCAAACGTCTACAACACACGCAATCTACACGATTCACTCTTACAAGGGTGCTAATCAAAGTGAAAGAAAAACTTCACTACCCAAATGTAAGAGGGACTCTAGGTACAACTAACTTCAGACCACACAGCTTCAGTCCCTGTTGGGTTCAGAGGCTTCATCCTGAGTCATCTGAACTGATGATGATGGTGGTCATGGTGTCTTCTGGCGATGGCTGAGTCGCGATGACTGGGTCGTCTTCTTCGGTTAGCCCCCAGGGAGAGGCAAGACCTGATGCCTTTGGCCTCACAATCGGGGGGTGGTGGAGCTTCTGGTCTGCTTGGAGAGGTAGGGCATGGAGATGGTCCTTTGGGTAGTTCTTCCTTTTCCAACCGTTCCGAACACTTTAGCTCGGGTGTTGGGTCCTCCTTGGGGGTGAGGGTTTTCGCTAGCTCTGGTGAAGGATTTGGGGCTAACTCTGGTGGAACTGGCTGGCTCTCTATCCTGGGAGAGACAATTGGTATGCCCTCCAATACTGGGATGTCTATTGAGAGGTCTATGCGCCTTTTCTTTTTAAGGGGCACAGGGTAACCATTGAGGATGGGCTTTTCTTCTGCCATTGCTGCTTGCAATGGAGCGGTCCTGGGTTCCTTTTAGCTTTCTAGTTGGCTCTTTAAATAGCTGGGTTAGTGGCAGTGTCTGGCGCCATTTCTAATTGCTATCCTGTCGATATGCACTGTGCCGTTCCTTGGGTAGAGTTTCGTCAGTCGTTGTTGGTACTTTTCTTTGACCGAGACTTTTCCTCAGGCGACTTCCTTCAGAAGGCACACCTCCTTTTAGCATACAGGTTTTGGAGGGGGAAAGAAAAGCAGGGGGTGAGGATTAGCTCTAGTGAGGATTCCCTATGGGTGTCACATCCTTAGTTTTCTGTGCCCTGGTTGTCCATAGGGCCAATTGCTTGACGAGGGTGGTTCATATCCTAGGATTGTGCCAGGTGTCCTTGTGAGGGCGACGTCTCCTTATGGTTAACACTGTTTCCTTTAACATCGACCCGTCACGTCTGTTCTGGCTATCTTGTCCTGGCTTGTTGTGTAAGACATCGTCTTCCTTCTGGTGCTGCGGGTGACTCAGTGATCATAGGCATATAGGAGAGGACGTGGGTTTTCTCTTGTAAAGGCTTTGCCATTTTGTGCATGTTTTTTATTATTTCAGAATTCAGTAGAGGCATTTGAAAATATTTTAGAATATTTGGATATTTTTGTTGAGCTCATAAACATACACTTGACAAACAAGCAAGTTTTTTGGAGAATCGATTTTGAATAGAGGAAGATTTAGAAGAAAATTTCTAGCGCTAATTTTCGGGGTGTTACAAATCTCCCACTTAAAATGAATCTTGTTCTCAAGATTCCACTTATAGGGTTTACTGGGAGAGCTTTACTTCAACTAAGTTGCTTTTGATTATGATAAAAGCTTGATCTTAGCCTGAGGAGATGAACTTTAATAACAAAACGCTTGGATCATTCAGCTCCATTTCGTTATTTCTCCTTCCTTCTCTGTTGGTAGTGTGTTATCAGTTTGGCCCAATCGGATTTTCCTTTTTCTTTGGATTTGGATATTTGGTAGGAAAATTATGTGAGGAATTTCAGGAGGAATTTTGATAGTGTGTTTGATAGACATTTGGAGCAGAAATATTTTGGATTATTTGGAGAATTTTGTTGAGCTCATGCCACACACAACAACAAACAAGTTTTTGAAAAGTCGATTTTGAATTAGGGGGAAGATTAGAAGAAATTTTTCGGGGCTAAATTTTCAGGTGTTACAGATCTACCCCACTTAAAATGAATCTCGTCTCCGAGATTGGGCATAGAGGGTTACAGGGATAGCTTTACTTCATCTAAGCACTTTTTACAACGGAATCTTGATTCTTTACACGGAGTGGCAGGTGAAACTTCAACAAATTGTTTAGATGGCTAGATCCCCTTTTCATTTATCTTTTCTTCTCTAAGAGGGGGAGCCGTTGTGCAACCTTCCACATATAAAAGAGATATTTCTATCTCTTTCACTTCATGAACTTGGAAGGTTGTCCAGGCGGCATTGATTCCATCACAGGTCCCTGGATTAAATCACTTTGCCTGGCAGCTTTAGGCGGGGGCTTCTAGAGGGGAGTAGAAATTCAGGAAGGCACTTTCTGCTATGTAGATGGTGGTATAATCCGAGTGACCGTCCATAATCGAAGGTTTTCCATACCTAAGGGGTCCGGATTATCCTACACCAGTGCTAACAGAAGAGAGACTACCCCACTTAAATAGGGCAAAACCCCCTACTTGAGTAGGTTAGGCATTCTTCTGGAAGCAGGGAGCTGCGGCTTTTCTAACTGCTGTTGTTGCATCAGCAGACAGAGGGCGGGCTGGGAAAGAAACAGCTATCTGGGATAGCCTTCTTCTTGTTACTTTTCCTTTTGCCCCAAGCACTTCTTCTTCTATCTTCTTGCTTGTCTTCTAGCCTTCCTTGGGCTTCTTCATCTTGGCACAACTTTGCTAGCAGGAAGCATCTTCTAGCTTCTGCTCGGCCCGTGGGAGGGTGATTAACCGGAGAATGATTAGGAGGCATAGGACAAGTACTATGGTGAAGAATATGTAGCGGAGTGGGATGCAGATTCTGGGCTCTGGGTTCATAATCTGGGTGTGGGTCTGAGGTTGCGGATCTCACAAACGATTCCTTGTTTCACAAGATAGATGTGGGCTTTTAGGATTTTGGAGAGGAATATGCAATGGATGAGGATGAGTAGAAGGATTGCTACATTTATCATCTGGCGGTGGAGTTGGCGAGTGGTTTGGGATGATTTTTTTCTGAGGGAAGAGGGCGATGGATAACCCAAATGGTGAAGGCGGCGAGAGTGTAGAAACCTAGGAGGATCTGGCCTAACCAAGAATCCCCAAACATGAGAGGGGCTACTGCCGATTTAGCTGGTAGGAGGAAAACGGTGGTGGGTTTGCTCTGCGAGGCGGGTGAGGAGTTGAGTCATGGGGGGGGGGTTTAATGGTGCAGGGGGGTTGGTGTTTGTGGTGTGGCGGTCTGTGCACCGAGGTGACATGAGCGGTGGAGAGTGGATTGAGGGCATGAGGCGGCATGCAGGTGAGGGGGAGTAGGGGCCGAGCATCAGTCGATGCAGGGACGAGGACACGCGGTGGTGGGCGGCATGTAGGCGAGGCAGGCGGCGTGCACCGACGGCGACAAAGGTGAGTGGGTGGTGGGGGCCGGGGCATCGGATGCGGCGGGTGTGGACAAAGACGGGGTGGTGAACGAAGATATGTGGAGGACTATGGTGGATACTGTGGTATGGAATGTTTTTCCTCCAGTCCTACCCATTTTCCTAGGCACTGTTTTCCTTTCACTGTGCCACCTAACCTCCGATCTTTGTGATTAACATTGTGTCGTTCCTTGGGTAGAGTTTCGTGAGTCATTGTTGGTACTTTCCTCTGACCGAGACTTTTCCTCAGATGACTTCCCTCAGAAGGCACACCTCCTTTTAGGGGGAAAGAAAAGCAGGGGTGAGGATTAGCTCTAGTGATGCTTTCTTTAACGAAAACCAAACAACAAAGCACACATTGGCAAGACAAAAGCATTTCAAAACAAGCACAGCAAGCAAACACTACAAACATGGAGACGAACACTCTAACGCGATTACTCGAACTGGACTGCCTTCATCTTCTGGCTGCTGAAGGTTTCACATTGTTGCTGGGAAGTGGCTCCTTTGTCCGACAACGAGAGTGCCAAGAACTTGCCCATGCTGGCGGGGTCTTCCTGGTTGGTAGGGTGATCTGGCTTCTCTTGAAGGGATGGCCACTGACTGAACAAGCAATGCTGAACACTCACTGGATGACCATGAATAGGCTGGTCAGGAGGGTATGATGTGCCTCCCATCGTGGGATGTCACATTTCCCACAGGGTCTGGCCATGGGGATCAAACATGCTTCTTTTTCTGCTTGCTCTGTGGCTAGGTTCGGTGTTATCCCTTGGCTCTTGGTACAGCAGATTGATCCGGTATCGTGACCACTTTTCTTCTATTTCTCGGTTTCGGGCTACCACCTTGTCATATAGGTGTCTTAGCCTATTGTACTCATCATCCAAGGCGCCCAAATACTGAGCAAGATAGGCTATGGTGGGATCCTCAGACGCTCTGATCTGCGTTAGGACTGCAGTTCTCTTGCACCAGGCTGGGGCGACCTTATTCATGGGTGGGAAGAATCTCATAGGAGAATGCTGCACCATACCATGATAGGTTGAGCATATCTTCCTGATTGCGTCGCGTGCAGCAATACGGCAGGCTTCTAAGAACTTGTGACTAACGGCTGTGGCTTTCCATCCAACAAAGGCGGGACTATCCCTGATGTACAAGGTGACCGTCCATTTTCTTCCTTCTCTCTCAGGCAATAGCTTCCCACAATACTCTGGGTATCCTTGGACATGGAGGTACATCATGGTATCCCTTAGGAGCTCGGGAAAACCTTTTTCATCTTCGCAGGAGCTGACACAGGTGTTACTTGCCATCTGATCGGGACACGCGAGACTCAGCTTATACTGACTAGACTAACTCACACACAAACAAACAATGCAACACCTTCAACGCACGCGATCTACACGGTTTTCTCTTACAAGGGTGCTAACCAAAGCGAAGGAAAAACTTCACTACCCAAAAGTAAGAGGGACACTGGACACAACTAACTTCGGACCACGCCGCTTTATCCCCTGTTGAGCTCAGAGGCTTCATTCTGAGTCTTCTGAGATGATGATGATAATGATGTCTTCTGGCTGCTGCTGAGTTGTGATGACTGTATCGTCTTCTTCGGTTAGTCCACAAGGCGCGGAGATACCTGAGGGTTCTAGCCGTGCTTCTCCTGGCGAGGCTGGAGCTTTCAGTTTGTTTGAAGAGGCCGGGCTCGGAGGTGGTCCTATAGGTAGCTCTTCCTTTTCCAATCGCTCTAAAAACTCTAGCTCGGGTGCTAGGATTTTCTTTAGAGTGAGGGGTTCTGCTAGCTCTGGTGGAGCATTTGGGAGGGATTCTAGGGGAATTGGCTAGTTCTTAGTCTCTAGGAAGACAACTGGTATGCCTTCCAACACTGGGACTTCACTAAGAGGTTTATGTGCTTCCTCCTTTTAAGGGGCATGGGGCGGTCGGGGAGGATTGGGGGTTCTTCTGCCATGACTGCCTTTTTTTGGAGATCCAAGAGTCCTTTGGGTGAGCTTTTATGCAAGTAGCTGGCATGTCCTGTAGTTGCTTTAGGCTTTCTCCTATAGTGCCTGGCGTCCATGGTAGACAGGGGGCCAAACGACACTGCGTTATTGGTGCACAGCTTTGCCTAAGGGGTCATTTGTCAACTGTGTTGTACTGATAATAGAGCACACCATATGGGTCATATCCTTGTCCCCCTCGATTTCTGGTGCCCAGCTCTGCCTGAGCGGTCATTTGTCAATTGTGTTGTATTGATAACAGAGCACACCATATGGGTCGTATCCTTGTCTCCCTCGATTTCTGGTGCCCATGCCCTGGTCATCCAAACGCTTTGACCAGGGTGGTCCATATCTTAAGGTAGTGTCAGGTGTCTCTGTTATGGTGATGTTTCTTTAGACACACAATATTTGTGAGAACAGTGTGACTAACTGCGCATAGGACGACGTCATGGTGGCATGACGGTGGCTTCTGGCTAGGGGAAAAAGACTATCGTGCCCTGGTCATCCAAACGCTTTGACCAGGGTAGTTCATATCTTAAGGTAGTGTCAGGTGTCTCTGTTATGGTGATGTTTCTTTAGACACACAATATTTGTGAGAACAGTGTGACTAACTGCACATAGGACGACGTCATGGTGGCATGACGGTGGCTTCTGGCTAGGGAAAAAAGACTATGTGGAGTGTGTGGATGGATAGAACTTGATTTTAGATGAATTTAGGCGCAGGAATCGCATAAATTGGAGTTGAAACGGAGGAGATATGACGTGTTTAGTGTCTAGGGAGTAGGAATATTCATTTCTAGAAAGTTGGAGGGTGGCTTTGGACCTTTTTCTAGCGAGCTTTGCTTTTGGCCCAAAGGGAAGGAAACCTACGCCAGGGATGGCTTTCGGCCCGTTAAGCCCGTACGTGTAGGCGCGCGGCACATGGGCTTAGTGGCCCGGCCCAATGAGGCGGGGACGACGTGGTTGACGCCGTCTAGTGGGGACCCATGAGGCGGCGACACAGACGGGTGACGACGTCATGGGAAGGTGACGGCGGTCGTGTCGGGTGCCTATTGTACTCATCATCCAAAGCGTCCAAATGCTGAGCTAGGTCGGCTATCGTGGGGGTCCTCAGACGCTCTGATCTATGTTAGGATTGCAGTTCTCTTGGCCCAGTCTGGGGCAAACTTATTCATGGGTGGGAAAAATCTCATAGGAGAATTCTGCACAACACCATGATAGGTTGAGTATATCTTCTTGATTGCATCGCCTGCAGTAAGGCGACAGGGTTCCAAAAAACTTATGGCTGACGGCTGTGGCGTACCATCCCACGAAAGTGGGGCTATCCCTGATGTACAAAGTGACCGTCAACTTTCTTCCTTCTATTTCAGTGAATGTTCTCCTACAATACTCTGGGTAACCTTGGACATTGAGGTACATCATGGCATCCCTTAGAAGCTCGGGAAAACCTTTTTCACTCTCATAGTATCGGACACAACTGTCACTTGCCATCTAATCGAGACACGCAGGACTCGGCCTAACTGACGACTAACTCAACACACACACAACAAACAAGGTGACATCTACAACGCACGCGACCTACACGATTCACTCTTACAAGGGTGCTAACCAAAGTGAAGAAAAAACTTCACTACCCAAAAGTAAGAGGGACATTGGATACAACTACCTTCGGACCACACAGCTTCATTCGTTGCCGGAATCGGGGGCTTCATTCCGAGTCATTTGAGCCGGTGTCGATGATGCCCTCTTGCAACGGTTGAGTTGCGCTGATTAGGTCGTCTTCCTGGGTCAGTCCCCAGGGCGAGGCAATGCCCGAGGATCCTTGCCTTGCTTCTATTGAAGAGATTGTTGGTGGAGCTTCCGGTGTGCTCGGAGAGGCAGGGCTTGGAGGTGGGGCTCTGGGTAGCTCCTCTTCCGGACACTCTAACTCGTATGTTGGAATTCTCTTCAGGGCGAGGGGTTCTGCTAGCTCTAGTGGGGGATCTAGGAGGGATTCTAGAGGGACTGGCTGGCTTTCAGTCTTGGGGAAGATATCTGGTATTCCTTCCAGCACTGAGGTTTCCCATGAGATCTCACTGGCTTTCCTCTTTTTAAAGGGTACGGGGCGGCCGGTGAGGATTGGAAGTTCTTCTGCCATGATTGCTTTAGTCTGTGAATCCAAGAGTCCTCTAGGTGAGCTTTTAAGCTGGCAACTGGCATATCCTGTAGCTCTTTTAGGGTTTCCTCTACAGTGTCAAGCGTTCGTGGCAGACAGGGTGGCCAGCTGGGGTTGCATTATAGATCTGCCTAAAGAGTCACTTGTCAACTGTGCTGCACGGATAGCAAGGCACACTATAGAGGTCATATCCTTGCTTTCCTTGATTTTTGGTGCACATGCCTTGGTCATCCATACGGTCAAATGCTTGACGAGGATGGTATTTGCATTTATGTAAATTCTTGTGATACAGGTCCCTACGTTCCAATCATTTTCTATCTATTGGTGTGGTTTTCCAATCTTTTGTTTTCTTACTACCCCAACATCCTATTCCTGTGCCGATCATGAAGGAGTTTGCTGGAGATTAGCTGACAGCGGTGGTGGGTTTGTTCTGTGTAGCGAGTGAGGAGCTGAGCCCAAGGGAGGGGGTTTTATCAAAGCGTGAGGGGTCGTGGTTGTGGCCTTCATCTACCACCTACTAGAAAAACATGGTTTAAAATAGCGCGCTATAGCGGTGTTATAGCGTTTTTGAAAACTAGATGCTACGCTATTCAGGTTTTCGGTGCTATGGCAGCTACAAGCGCTATAACGTACTTTAGTGGCGCTAAACGCTATATTAATAGCCTGAAAATAGCGCTGTTATTCTCGGTTTCGACGTTAGACCAAGATTATAGACTATGATTGATCCCGCATCTCACGTAGGTCCAAAATAGCTTAATCAAAACTCTAAAATTATAGTATTATGCTTAATTCTCACTCTCTAAGACTTTAAAATCGATGTGTCAGTGACTTAGTACATGCGGCGACTAACATTTTAATATAAAGTGCATACCATACTCTTGTCTAAACTTGTAATGTCGTTTTATTTAAATCTTTGGATCTCATATTTGTGACAATTAATTACATCAATTATTCATTTTTTAATTGCCGCTATAGCATTATAAAGTTGCCACTATCCTCCATAACCCGCTATTTTAAACCATGTGAAAAAGTAACAATTCAGTGAAAAAGTTAGCATTATAAAGTTGCCACTATCCTCCATAGCCCGCTATTTTAAACCATGTGAAAAAGTAACAATTCAGTGAAAAAGTAACAATGCAAAATCATGGTCTGCATTCAGCGCCTTACCCTGTCTGCACAAATGTTTGCCTCGGATACCTATTTTTGTTTATACTCTTTTTCTTCCGTATAGTTTTCTAGTGACCATTGTTAATTGAATTCACTGCACGGAGTCATGTTACACCATAGCCAGGAATGAAGACAACACCGTCATATGCATGCATAGCAAGGGTAGAATGCAGAGAAAATACTAACCATAACAACAGCATATGCATTAGAAGTATATATTAAGTACTACACCACGTGAGGTGCCTCAATACATGATGGTACACACAAATAGAGGAAATAGGAAGCCTGGTGACAGCATTTGCGGCCGCACATGAGCGTTAACAGGCACTATAGAGCTTCCCAATCAAACATCAACTCATCGCTGACACATAATTAGGGACACTACTGCCTAAGGTAGCATAGCGCTTGACACCACACATAAATGGAACACGTAGGGAGGCTTCATCACTGAACTTGACGTTGAACATGGGTAATTAGAGGTTCCGTTGCAGTTCTTCGTCAACTTTCTACCCTTCCTGACACACGGGTTAGCAACCCTGTTGCATGTAGTGGACCTTGAGATGCAATAGGCGTCAGGAATATTATTGGAGATGTTATTAGAATACAAGGCCTAAGCAGCCTCCCCCCACCTTATTCAAACAAAGCCAACCTTACATGCTGGAGTTCCTGCAACATATAGGTGTATATGTAATTAAACGTACATTAGTAAAGAATAAAAGATGCAACCTAAATGTTACTGGACACGCTATTCAATAAACAATTAGATTTCCATTACGTACGTTCCCATGCAGGATGTCAAATAGTTCCATAGCAAGCTGCTCATGACGTGTACTTGGCGGCATTCCTCCAGCGTACATGACTGGTTGTACACATGAGCCTGCAATTTGCATAGCGGTGCCACCCGGTGCCAGGGGAATTATGTCACTATACCTACCACAAATGGAACTCAGACGCTGCAACAGATCCACGTGGGAATTGGCTACCCTGTTTTTCTGCATACGTAGAGTTTCGTATCTGGTTTGGAGAATTTGGGACCAGCACATGCAGTGGCTCAGCTGCCTATATGTTTCTACAGCAGGAGCGTAATTTATGTCATTGATAATTATATTCATCCGCATAATGTAGTGATTAATTGCCAACTCTGAAACATTTTCCTGTGCTTCAAAATCAGTCATGCAAGGAATGCTTTGGAAAGCCTCAACCTTCGGGAGGCCTCTGGTACCCTCCTTATGAGGAACTTCAACGGTGAGCCAGGCCACCCTTCTACCGCCATCCAGGTTGGCTACCCCCTCTGTACGAATAGCTCCACCTATCTTGGTGATGATTTGTCTGAGGATAGTGGACCGTGGAATGTCAACTACAATTGGTTCCTACACAAACAAAAAATTATGCTGTCACCTTATGTGCGCAGGTAGTCAACCGATATATACCCTTCAGTGAATACACTTATGTAGCCCATAGAGCTTCTCACCATGTGTCCAGCAATATCTACTTTAGACTTACCGAGGTCCACAACAGGAACACTGGTAGCCTACAATTAAAGGGAGGAGGACCTGGACCAAAGGGGAAAGGAATACCTGGATCATGAAGCTAGCAGTCTGCGGGCTCTGGTAGGCCGGCTCCCCAACTACGTCCTTCCTTTCCTCCATACCAGGCGCACCTAGCCTGCCATTTAACACATAGACAATATAAACCACGTAAGGCTCGTTTTCCCAGCATACAATGCCCGCATTGTTAATTAATCGTTGCATCCATATTGGTATTCTTTGTAGGGTTATTCCCCACATGAGAAGCTGCAGCACACAAATAATCAAAGGAACAGAAAAGGCAGGCGATGAAATGAAACAAGCAGTTGGGTAGGGATACCCTTGCGCTTACTCACAACCACAACCGTGTGCATGTGCACAAATCACTATTATTTCCATATAGGAGTAGCTAGTCTTATGGTTTGAGCTCTCAGAGCAGCTTACTTTACCTAGACTGGCATCGCCTTTAGCTTATCATTGTATGTTCTGAAGTTCATTTTAGTTGCGTCCAATATTAAATTTTGAGCGGGCCACACTATATTTCCTGTTCTAGGCCAGCAGGCCCTCTAAATGATAGCCACGGGCTAGGTCCATAGATATAAATAGCATGCCCTCACCATGTTTGAATAAGTTGGCCAGCATATGTGGAAATAAAGGCACTGCATTTTCGTACCCCCTGGTGAGATGACAAAGCACACAGGGCTAGAAAAGCACCAGTGTGTTGCCTAGCCTTAGCGGTGCATAGACTTTTCTGGCGTGATAAGAAGACAAGTCACAGTTTTTTTTAGTTGCATCCAATATTAAATTTTGAGGGGCCACACTATATTTCCTGTTCCAGGCCAGCAGGCCCTCTAAATGATAGGCACGGGCCAGCTCCATAGATATAAATGGCATGGCCTCACCAGGTTTGAATCAGTTGGCCAGCATATGTGGAAATAAAGCCACTCCATTTTCGTACCCCCTGGTGAGATGACAAAGCACACCAGGGCTAGAAAAGCACCAGTGTGTTGCCTAGCCTTACTTTCCTGCCGTGATAAGAAGACAAGTCACAACAGGAATAGAAAACCTGCAGCGATTTGTCTACTCTAGTAGCAACAAAAGCTGCATGCTTTTTCTAGACTGCAGTGACTTGTCTGGCTTAGCAGCAGCAAATGTGAATGGAGTGGACTGCACAGGCACCAACTATAAAAATGAGAGGGTATTGGTATGTACCGTTGGACAATGGACATGCAGGCTGAGATGTGATTCTACCCAATAAATGCATGATAGGTGACTTGGCTTGGCTTGATTCATCGTGCAGAGTTGAACAGAGCATACATCTAGGCAAGCCTAGGTATCCACCTACACATTAAGGCGGGCAATGGAAAACATGGGCTGGATATGTATTGACCGAGGGAATGCTGGATAGATAAAACCAACCAGGTCCAATAGTGGACAGATCATTAAATGCCACCTCTCATGAAGGGCCCTACTAATCCATAGGCTACATACGGGTCCAAAGTGCAAAGTGGTACACACACCTACTGAACACCAAACACACGTGGGATATAAGAGATTTGTCCTAAACATACGAGGTCCCCCTTAAATAGGCCATCCATATACTACCTGAAACCCATGCTCTCCACTCTATACCCCCATGAAGTTGGGGACCTAGTGCAAACTTCTCGGGCACAGCCACTGCTCGAATTAGCAAGCACACAAAAGGAGGGACGTTGTGCAAACCTCTCTGGTAGAACCACTCCAACCAGCACCCCACCCAAAAGGCACCTCTCACAATACTCATAAGGTGGAATAGACTATACCAGCAACGACCCACTCTCATGTTCTGTTTATCTTGCAACATCGTATTTTCTTGACTCTCTAGCCATTTACAAAAACATTGCATTCAGAATCTACAACCCAAACAAAATTTCTGCACGATGTAGAACACATGCCATTGCCATTCCAGATTACTTTCTAGGCATGAGAGTAGCTATATGCATCCAATTGCGGCTGTGCTGTCTTATTTCTGTTTATTTGCTCAGCCACGAAGACTAAAGCCGCAATATACTGTGGGTGTCGGGCAGCATATATTTAATTGGGCATGTGGTACTCAGTTTTCATTACTACTGCTATGTCAGATCAGACATTAGCTTCATATTCCATTCCAAATCGAGTGCTTCTCATAATTATTCCCATCATTACAGTGGCAGGGATGGCTGTTACAGGCATAGGCACTGAGCGGATGGCTGCGCTGCTAGGCAATAGGTTCTGCCATCCATGCCCAGTGCACCACGACCTTGGAAAAAAACTCATGTAACTATTTCTGCCTGGATTGCCAAGGACTAGCACGAGAGCCCTTGTGCTTCTATTGCCGAGTAAACCACCCACCCCATCGCGTTCTACAGGTTGCTTGAACCATGGTCCATGCAAAATAGTCTACACTACTATGTTGTTATCTATCCATTGTGTATGGGTACTGAGGGAATTAATTGTGCAGGTGCGAAAGGCTCGAGGGGGCAAAGTGGTTCGATCGGAAGATCTGCACAGACTGGTTGATATATCAGGGGTACAACTGAACCGCATCAATGGCCACAACGTAGTCTTCATTAACAAAAGGCCCAGTGCTAGATGCCCACTACGCGGTATCAGGTTCTATGTTAGGCAGTACGTATGCATGGTATGCAACCGAGGACTAAAGGAGGGCTCCAAATTTTGCTCGGTGGAATGCAAGGTACATGGAAAGCATGTGTTTCACCCGCTGTAGCTAAATATGCCACTAGATGACATTTGCACACACCTATACTTACTTGTTTCTTTGATGTGCTGAAGGTACAAGCCGAGCCTCAAGCCTGCTTGGTTCGGGTACATGATGGGGCTCAGGGGCCTTCAGCCATTCCAAACGACGAAGAAAGCAGCAACATGAGGTATCGATCAGTGTACGATGTGTACCTTGTTCGCAAGAAGGGCAGAAAGGCAAGCACACATATTTGGTGCCCAGACACGGGGAAGGAAGGTGGACCGTGCGAGGACCTACTCAAGGTGTCGGAGGCCGTGGTGCAAGGTCACTCAGCCAAGAAGGCCCAACCAGCACCAGCTAGGAGCCTGCGTAAAGGGCGCCCAGTACAAGCGCCATTCTACTGAAAGGGAAAGGAGACATGGAGCTGGAAGCAATCATGGGCACACAAAACCCAAGAGAATAATTCCATGAATCATTGGGATGCACCTAGTTTGGAGGCGCATATTATTCAGTTCTATCACTAGGCATGGCAGTAGCTTGCAGCAGTATGTTATGTTTGGGAGGTGTAGGATCACACAATGGCAGCTAATCCGCTGTATGATGGTCGTAACTTGTTTGATCAAGTATGACTGCAGTCCTCTAGGCCCATTTGAAGGCTGTAACAGCCGAACTATGTCTTGTCCCCATGCAAGGCAGGAGGTTGGCATCGCTATTTCAAGGGCTAATGCCCTTTATACGCTACTAAATATAGGCCGACTCCAACCCGCATGGCACAAGCTTTGCGAGTTGTCAGGCGATAAATAGATTCTAAGCTAACAACCCTGGGCGCCTCTAGCTCGCCACACTTTGTATGATTTCATTTATGCCAAGCCAACGTAACATGTGTTCCATACCATAGCGGCAGCCTAATATTAATAAAGGAACATACCAGAAGAGAAATGAAACGAGCAGACCTGGCAAGCTCCATGAGCCATGTAATACCATCATTAAACCTCGGCGCTGTACCTAGGCAACAATAGACATGCAGGCACCAAGAAGGCACCGCCAGGCAGCCGCACCCATCAGATATCCTGGTAAATGGCAAAAAAAAACAAGCACATTCATTAATAACAACTGTGTAACTGGGCTTCACAAGGAGATTTAGTGAATTTTCATTCATTTGTTCATATGCAACTTTGAGCCGGAGCCGTAAGTTCTATGCAGTCACTATCGAAAGCATCCAAAAACTGTAGCAGGCAGCACGCCTATCGAGAGGATGGCAGATGTTGAGTGCAATACATAGTGCCAACTGATTATTAGGCATTCCTGAGTAATATGAATGGAGTTCATCTATGAATTGACTGGTGCAGTCCTTGGGAAAACATCTCAAAGACACTGTGACCACCTAAACAATGAGGAGGAACTGGCTGGCAAGCAGTTTTACAGGACAACAACAAATGTGCTCCACCTCACGACACAACGAAAATAACACTGTCTTACTGATCAACGTAGAGCAATCTACAGAAAAGCACGGCACTCAGTGACGGATGCAGGGAAAATATCTAGGAGGAGCTGAACATATAGCATGCCCGGCTAACAAAAGTTCGTCATATCCCATTAAAAGCCAACAATGTGTGGTAAGGCAGGTTTAAATAGGAACAGACCCGTAGGTGAAAACTAAAATGCATCCAAAGAAGGAATAAATTTGCAATTTAAATTTTTCTATACCAAGTGGGGAAGGTAACAATGTTATGCAACCGTTATGACAGACACGGTCAGGTGGACATATATTATTCTTCATTGGGAGCAAGCTACAAACAACAGTAGCCAATGCCGTAGGTTAACGACAGGGACTAGTAACTTAAAAAAATCAAAATACTAAAGCAGACGAGAATCAAGCTTACCACTACATTTTTTTTGAGGCGCTAATATACGATGGTTTCCCATATCCCCAAACCATTTTATGATTTTCGTTCTTAATGTTCTTCTGACATTATGAGTTATCAATATGCTGACTATTGACTGTCATATAGCAATTAAATCCTTTTGCATTTTTCGAACACCTACAATCGGAAATATACATACAAAATAAGCTAAATTCTAGGGAGACGATATTATTACAGAATACAGTGGTGTTATTGACCTGTAGCTGCCGCCGGTGAGCTGGACGTCTCACGCCTGGACCTGCACTGAGCAATTGGTGCCTCGCCTGTACGCTGATGGCGTGCAGCGTGCTGCAGCTAAGCCGTGCTGGTGCTGGCCAACTGCCGTCCTGCACCCCAGCAGCCGTCCTGACTGGCAGCCGGGTGGCCGCTTGTGCGCCGCGCACTGCTTACTTATGTGGCTGTGCCTCCGCACCGCCGCGCCTCGGCACCGTCGCGCTCGGTGACGCACTGCTTGCCCAGTGGCCCGCGCCTTCCCTAGGTTTCCGTCGCGAGCTTGCCGTCGCCCCTCGCCTGCTCGCCCAAAGGTCCGGACTAGGGTTAATCGCCGCCGTTTGGGGAATTTGGACTTGGGAGGAGACGGTCAACGAGAATCCATGAGGCCAAGATTCTTCGAACCCCATTAGTGGACTCGTGGTGGAAAAAAAGGGCGACCTGTTTTTTTTTTTTTTTTGTGGGCTGTTCCTCTGGAGATTGGGTCGGACTTGGCTAGTTACCTTGTTTCCTTCGGCCCGCTGGCCTGCCCCCACGCAGAACGCATCGTCTTCAACCTCCAGCCCCCTGTCCAGGCGTGCAGACCCTCATGCCCCTCCTCCTTGCTCCCATGGCAGAAAAGTTTGTGGGGCTTTAGGGGGCTCCATGGGCTCCACCCTGTGGTGAACCACCGGCAGCCCGCGGACATGGCCAGAAGCCTTGGTGGTCCTGCTCTCCCTCCATAGGCGCCTCCACTCCTAGCATTCCCAAGGTGCAGGCGAGCTCCAACTCCAAGCACCGCTGGCCTCCTGACCCATGACAAGGCCTCTACTGCTCCATCAGCGCCACCCTCCTGCTGCACCCCAGCTCTCCCTGCTGCAAGTCGCCAACAGCCCTAAACACAGGACTCCACCCTTGATGCCCACAAGCTGCTTGTGCAAATTTCCTGCAGGAGCACAGCCACTGCATGCCCGAGGAATGCCCAACAACAGAGCATGGTGACGATGCGGCACATCAGCAGCGGCATGCTGCTGCTGGCCACTCCTGTTGTCTGCCATCAAGTACTCGACAGTTTCCATTGATGGTGAGCCTTGCATAGCCGATTCAATTCCGTCCTTTCGCTGTACATGCCCAATCTCACCCCATTGGAATGATCTTGGTGTCAGCTGCAATGGCGGGGACGCGAACATCGACTCCGACCTGAATCACGAGTTTAGCGTGACCACATCAACCGCACGCTACCCCATTCTGAACATCAAACCTGGGGACAACGGCGAGTGGGCATGGCGGCGCTACATTCCTGCCCCGAGCCTGCTTTGTAGCACAGACCCACGGTCAGTTGGCATAAGCTATCTGTACTCTTGTTTATTAAGATTTCGTATATGGGGTGGCGCATATGAAAGTTTGACAACATACAAGATGACACCAATGCTAACTAAACTAAATAGTACGGTAAACACCGATAGTACCACGTGGAAAAGGCCAAAAGGCACACTGCTTAGTTATTTGTAACTGGTACATAGCGGATAATACAATCGGTCCATGATGAAGGACTACAAAGCATGGCCTATCCATCCAGTAGTGGCTTTATTCATATAGATGAGGCTAATCACCAATCTAAGGAAGGAAGGCCACGCTACAGAGGCACGACGCTAGCTGGGCCTAACACATGCGGTTTCTAGATACAAATACTTACATGCCCTGGCACAGCTGTCAGCAGGACAACATCTTATTGAACACAAACATACAACATGTAGGTAAATAAGGACCCCAAGCAGAGAATAGCTGGGACAATAACACCATTTGAGCACCTGATGGGTACACAAGACATGTGACACCTTCACTCCTCAGTGCTGCAACACAAAAGAAGGGTTCATTGTTAGCCTTGTTGGTACATTATTAATTTGATTACTAACATAAATAGAATTTACCTTGGTTTCTCCTTCTTGGATGCAAGTAACTCCCTGCGAACAGACCTTGACCGCTTGCCCAAATTATTCCTATAAGGCAAGGATCAAATTAAAATGGCATAACTATATTTGTGTTTTAGCAGTCGTATCTGGCAAATGAGATTTCCTATAATCCTTTTCGGGATTGATATATAAAGGGAAACCACTAGCGGAAAATACATACCCATGTTCCTCGTGGCCATCAGAGGAAACCTCCTTTCCCCTAGTGCATGAATTTTTTGTAGGAATAGGCGTATCAGGGGTAGGAGGTGGAGTGCCCTCTTCTCCAACAGAATGAACAGAACCTTGCGTTAGGCTGGAGGCACTATCTGCAATTTCTTTGTGAGGAGCAGGGTTGGATGATCCAGCAACCGCTGTGGTAGCAAGATCCTTTCCATGAATACCGTGTTGGGCAGGACTGGAACCATGGCTCTGTTCCACTCTTGGGGGCATGAACACCCTCCTTGCTTGGAAACACAGAATCCCAGTTCTAAAAGTCTGCTCGCTAATAACAACCTGAAACACATAACTGCGACCAACAAGAGCCCGAAGTGCGGCAGGCAGTAAGATCTGGTTAGACGAACTTTCCTCCACAAGTTCGGAGGCAGTTCTTCGTACCACCTGCTCGGCCACACCACCGAACATGAATATTTTTGCACGACCGGTCGCATCCTCAACGGCCACATTCAGCTTGTAACTGGAAGCATTAGAAACATGTTTGAGGAAGCAAAATTTTACAGGACGGAGAACTCCAAGTAGCACCATCAGAAATTAAGAAGACCTTACCAAGGGATGATCATAGGCTCATCTAAGTTACAGTTTGCACACTCGAGACCACCAAGGGGAGTTGACTTTAAACCTTTTTTGCAGATGCTACAACCTTTGTACCACCAGCCATTTGTAACATCGACCTCCCGTATGGTCGCATGGCATGTAAAACGCACATCCTAATATAGAAGGAGTAGAGTAAGCACAGTGTTGCAGCAAAGATATTCCAATGTATGAATAGTCCAGGGAATACATTATTGTCATGTGGGTTCAGGCCCAACAATTCTGAAACAGTCTTCCTATTAGCATGCTCCTCGTTGAGCCCGGCTGTTCCATCATTACCATCCCCTGGTAGTATCTGGACCTCAAAGCCTCTACCTTCCAAGCTGCGGGAAAACATAGACACAACGATAAGGCCCAAACATATCTTGACATATAGCACGAAAACAAAGCAATAGGAAATATTTGAACATGGGATTGAGGGATACCTGACACGGAAAGCGTTAACTTCAGGGATATCGATATTTATGTACCATTTTGTTGCAGCATTGCTGCGGCAGCTGGGGGATCCTTTTTTTTTTTACAAAATGCACATAGGAATGAGTTAGCACTGTCTATATATTGGACTGAAGGGTGGGCAGCAACATTTAGCTTATCATAGTTCAATACCCACCTAGAAATAGTCTTACTTGCATCCCAACAAAAATAATCACAACTGGATCATCATTTCCTATAGTTTCAAGGAGGAACCGTTCCTCAAAAGATGTTGCATGCTCACCCCACAAAGTGACGGATAGATGTCGACCACTGAAAGGTTTTGAGTATAGGTTAGTGTAATAGATCATCTGTGAAGGAACCAATCACACTAAACAACATGCAGAAGACCTTAAGTCCCGTAGGTCCAATTCCCGTCGAACTGATGGACCATTCAAGCTGCTAGAATGCACCAATGGGTGCACAACTGTTAGCTGTCCAATAATATCTGCACCATAGACATACCATTAGGAGCGTGATAATGTGTAGAGCACATAACGTATTTGACCATCCATATAAGTCATCATGTGTTATTTTGCAACCTATAAGGGGAGGTGCATACCGACTAAACTGTCCCCATGCCTTGCTCTATGATCAAGTTCTTCAAAGTCCACAAAGTAAAAAATATAGCGTGGAAGATTAGTAGACTCTTCGGCAGGTATTTCTTCAATACCAGTCCAGGACGTGAAGAAGATTGTATATGTACTGGGTATAGCTTTGAACTTCCTTTCCTGCTTGCTAACTTGGAAGTTCCTTATGTAGTATGAACGACCCTCAGCCATAGAGCTCGAAAACTTGTGGATATTTTTCTGCCCGATGCAAGCTGGGATTGCGAGTCCCTGGCAACAAATGATCCTATCAGTAAAGATACAAATCCAACGAGTAAACCTAGAAAACAAAATAGATGGGTTAAATAGGATACCTCCTCATCAGCAAGAATGAGCTCCGTAGAGGCAAAATTTTTCCCCTTAGCAATACTAGAAACGTGCCACATCCTCACGACCCTCACCTTGATGCACCAGTTGTATCTGGTTGGGTTCAGGTCCGCCAACATATTGTACCTCATCTGCAATTGATTCGACGAGGGAGAAGGAAGGAAATGAGTGACTGGAATAAAACATCACATCAAATGCAGCAGCCACACACTTGTAGATCGCACAGCTTAATAACTTTTACAATCAAAGCCACACAGTAAGGAACAAAATTTAAATAGGCATGCAGCATACCAACACAACATAACCGGTGTTACGGGGATAAAATTACCAGAGGGATTGAAGCACCTCCCTGTATACAATGTTTAATGTAGTACCCAGACCTGGGTCCATATCATCATCAATTAAAACCTTAAGTCCATCTCTAGAAGTCACACATGATACTACAACATAGAGTTGTCCATGGCTAAAAACTGGTCGTGGTAAGTATAGGCCGACATTCTGTAAAGTTTGTCCTTGGCTCTTGTTTATGGTCATTGCATAACAAAGCCTAACTGGATACTGTCGCCGACTAAGCACAAAAGGCCATTTGGTACTCGATACGTGCAAGGCAATACGAGGAAGGACGACTTTATCACCAATATGTGATCCAGATATTATCTCGGCTTCCAAAACCCGATCACCTAATTGCTTTACAATAAGACGTGTACCATTGCAAAGACCGGCACTCTGGTTTAGATTGCGTAAAAGCATTATAGGTGAACCAATCTTAAGCACAAGTTTATGCGGAGGAATACCCTTGAACTGTAAAGAATTTAAAAACTCCACCGGGTAAAGCAAATCCAGATTACCATGTTCCTTTGAGGACTCAACCAAAGTATCGGAACTACGCCTGGGATCAAAGAAAGCACGCGGCTATTGATTTCATCTATGGTGTCATTTTTTGGAGCAATGACAGCCCTCTCTCTTAGGTAGGTCGGGTCGGAATAAGATGTCCCTATGTTTGGGTACGTTGACCTGATTATGTCATCGATGGCTGATTGTGACCTCGGAATTAAAATATCACGTGGTATCTCAACCAACTCAGAGGCTCCGTCATCACTCAAGGTACCTTTTGCAGTGCCATCCCCAATACTCAACACCCAGTCACTAAACTCTTTCACTTGCTGAGTAGGCACACCACTGGCTGCCATAGCAAGTAGGCGCATATTTATTGTAAGTTTTAGGATGGTAACATCATTCCAGATGTAGGAGTTTGTTATAGACGCGTCTATTGTGTCGGATCTACTCCCACCCTCAACCACAGGCAAGACTTGACGGAAATCCCCGCCAAGTAATACAGTTTTACCGCCAAAAACCTTGTGGAAACAGGTGGAGTCCACTTTACCAAGGATGTCACGCATGCTACGGTCAAGGGACTCAAAACAAAGCCGATGTGTCATTGGGGCCTCATCCCATATTATGAGGGAGCAATGCACTATCAAGTCAGCAAGGAAGGACCCCCTTTTTATGTCGCAAACTGATGCCTCGTCAATAATTATAGGGATTTTAAACCGAGAATGTGCAGTACGCCCTCCAGGGAGCAAGAGTGAAGCAACCCCTGAAGAGGCCACTGCAAGAACAATTGGTTTTTCGGAACGTAGGCGTGAAATAATTGCATTCCAAAGGAAGGTCTTCCCTGTGCCACCATGGCCATATACAAAAAAACACTGGCCAGATCCCCCATAAACCGACTGTATGACAACATCATATATATGTTTTTGCTCAGGATTTAAACGCTTCACAAGGCTCTCATTCATAAGGGTAAGTTCTACAGGATCATAAGCCAATTCCTCAGCCAGCAGCCTATTTTTCACCTTGCTACAAAGGTTCATATCAGGTTTTGGTAACCCATGATCTGTCATGGAGGCACCATTCTTACTGAATAGATTATCAAGCTCTACCAAGACATGGTTTTTAAGATGCTGTTCAGGAACCTTGTAGAATGGCAACTGGAGCATCCTTTGGATTTTATTGTGTATATCGTCAGTAAAATAAGTATAGAACTCAGCAAACAAAGAGGCTGCATCACAAACGGAGCAAAAAAGCACTATAGTAACAAAGAGCTAGCACAGCTGGGAAGCTGATGCCCAGACAGATGCTTCCCTAAGGGCCTCTCGCCACTCGTTGTCATCTCCAAGTAGGCCAAGAGCCTGGCAACATCTTTAAAGGTCGGGTACAAAACACCACCAACAGTTCGAAGGCACTCGTAGGATGTGGCACCCTTCACAACATTTAGGAGCATACGGAGATAGTAGCGTTCACCGCAGCTAGGATTTATATAGATGGCTCTCCCAATTTTCTTAGATCCCTTGCGTGGGTGCCATGCTTTATTTTTCTTGTCCCAGACCCACTTCGTTGGAAATTATATATGTGTGAGTTTCTGGGCATCTGGGAACATCCTATTAGCACAAAACCACTCGGTCAATGTTGATTGTTTGGAACGGGGATCATCTACAATGTCAGGCAATGGCCGGTTAGCTGGGTACACAACGTTGTTCATTAAAGGGAGGTGCATAGCCAGCCTCTCAACAGCCGGTGTCCTATAGTGTATGTCAAACTCGAACATACGCCAAACAGCCTCGTGTGAAGATAAATATCGGCAGTCAATGTACTCCCTAACCTCATCAATCTGGTCATCTATTTTCGTAGGACCAAGCCGGTCAGTACTGGTACTACCGCCAATGGAGCCCTCGTGTGAATGGTTCTTAGAAATGTCAGCATTAGAACTCTCGATCACTGCTCTAGCACGATCTGGCCCCTTAGTGATGTATTTGAATAAGTATTTGATGAGATGTGTTTTACTGCACCACTCCACATTTATATGTGCTTTAAATCTCTTCAGCAAGGCCAGATTATAAGGCACAACCCATCGACTATCAAGCTTAACACCGTAGCGTTCTACGTAGCCACCATTTTCAGGACGCCTATAATGCACAAAACCATCATCACCAAGGACCGTGGCCTGCTGGTAAGCTTTAGGAAAAAACTTGGAGCATTTATTGTCCATCATGCATGGACATTTTTTGTTAAGTTCTCCACAGGGACCATGCACCATGAACTCATCAACAAGGCTATAACCCAAAGGATCCGAAACTTTATCAGGTATATCAGCACTAATCATTGAATCAATAAAACAGGGGCGGGGGTCTCTGGTGTTACCTTCAAGCCAAACCAAGATGTGTACGTGAGGAAGACCTCGCTTCTAGAACTCAATAGTATATATTACTGAAATGGAGAGAAGCAACAACAAGCAAATCAATTATCTATAAATTCCATACCTATTTACAGGCATGCATAGCACATAACAGAGCAGCACAATAAAGGCCAATGGGTGCCCACCATCACAACAGTGCATACGCCATGCAACAATAGTCCTTCCACACACCATACAATACATATATTGGCTCCCCTTCGTGGTGACCTTAGTTACAACTTCCTAAGGTCCCTGCATAAGGTATTAATTACCGGCAGGATTAACGAAAGTAGAACCACTAATGGTTATCTGTACAACTGTACCTACCTTTATGCACCCATGCTACCAATGCCAGTTTAAGTGTGGGTTTTTATGTGCCTGGGCTGCAGGGGCAGAAGCTAACGTTGTCACATCCATTAAAATGGCAGGGTAGGCATAAATGGCAAAGGCAACCGTTAATTAAAATATGCAAACGACGGGCATATGGCAGGTAGGCAGGCTCAATGAAGAAACAGAAACAGCAGGTACCTAGCTAGGCCTATTCTGAACTTTCGATGGCCTTGTATAGGATATTAGTAATTCTCCACATCAACCCAGTTTAATATTTAGTTGACTAATTACTAACTATCCATATGCATTCATGATGTTATTTTGAAACATGAGATGATACCTGCACGTGCCCTTCCAAAGTAAACACCTTTCTTCAGCACAGAAACAAGTTCTTCAACCTTCAACCTGAAAACTCGGCTGACTGTATCTGGTCTAGCACAAGGTCTTTGTCCTGGTATAAATGCAAGAGCGTCAGTTATCTCCTGCCACTTTGTGTTACATGTGAATGTGATAAATAGGTCCGGTGGCCCATAGAACCTACAAATTGCCATTGCATCTTGATAGTTTTGCACCATATATCTTTTACTCCCGGTAAAGCTAGTAGGTAGGATGACCTTCTTACCAATGCTATCCCCATCAAAATCACCTTTATGCAAGGCGTCATGAATACCCTGATAAATCTTAGACCTTAAATTTTTATTGTTTTTTATAATAAATCGAAGCCTATTCTCCTCTACAGAGGCAAATGCATCAACTATATACTGCTGGAATAATCGATCACCACGAAGGAGGGTGGTTCCCTCGCACCTACGTTGTTGTAACCGAAAAGCATAATATTCCAGCATAGTAACCTCTTTTCTATTTTTTACCCTCAATGCCCCAGACGGATTATATTTTATCTTTAACTTGAAGCCCTCCTCACCGTATGGGAAAAGAACAGGGTACTGCAGCGCCATATAATTGGAATGAAGGTTGCTAATTCTCCTAAGGCCACCGCCCCTAGCCTGAACTATTACGTCAGGGGATTTTTTTCCCCTCTGTGAAGTCACCAACAATTAGAGCGGCTATCTCAGACCCCACTGGGGCACCATACTGAGGACTATTCCTTGACCTATCATGCAGTAGCCTAAGCCGCAGGGGTTGGGAGTTGCTCTGGACCAGCAGGTCTCTAGCAGCCCTGAATGATTTCACCAGGTCGTTTGTTTCATCAAACATCCTCACTAAACCCTCGACAATCTTCTTGTCAACTTCGTTGTCCTTGTCACAACCCCTATCCCTATCAAAAATAGAAATTCGATTTTGAACCTCATTTTCAGTATCATAAATATAAAGCTGTGCATACTCTGGTGATTTACCCTCATCTGGCAGCAAAGATCCAATCCGATGATGAACTTGGCCATTAATTTTGAACACATATGGCCCAGGGCCCTTGTTTATACCCTTGTCAATTTTTGCACCCAGCGATGTAAAAGCAAACATGGAATTGTAGGACCGTATAGATTTAAGGAAATACTTAGACAGAAGCCCACCACCATGGTCCAACAATTCAGCTAGAAAAACTGGAGGCTCCTTTAGAAAGGGCAAGCGAACCTTACCCTCCCTACAGCAGAGATGAAAACGAACACGATTACCTTCGCTCGAATATGTTCTTTTCACGCGCTCCTGGTACCAAAATTGTGCACCACAATACTGGCACTCATGGGCAGGAGGTCCATAGTAGGATGTGTCGTCAGCAATCACTACATAAAAAGGAAATAATGATTTAATTGGGACGGCAATGCGATCCGTCCTTGGCAGACATACGACGGCCAACCACATTTATAGACTGCTTATTTATTTGTTCTATGTTCTAAACTGAATGCAAACCATAGACGTGCTCATGGAAGAGCCACCTTTTGTCTCTGCACTTATCTTGCACCTCCGAGGGCCCTGTTCCCCTTGGTTAGTCCCCTGAAGGGAACCTATAAACACACCTATGCCACTGTTAGCAAATCTGCCAGGGAGCCTAGCAGCCTAGCAGCCTAGCAAATCTGCCAGTGACTATTCTTCAACATATACACGTATACTGATAAAAGGTACATTGATAACTACCTTTCTTAGCTCGCAAAATAGACCTCCACCGTTGTTGCCGTTCCCTTACACTGGAAACTGGTGATGCCACGTCTCCTGAACAACAACAACGGTGCGTTAGACACATACAAACGCTGTAAAATATATACTGGAACCACATGACAGAAATAAGAGAAATTTGTCTACAAACACCTTGCGCAGTGGGAAGGGCCTTTCCTCGGGACCTCTTCCGTGTACTCCTACTGGTTGCACCCTCCATGGAACATTGTGGCGCCTACATAGAAACCGTAAACCCATATGCATAGGATACCAAGAGGGAAAAATAGTCCACCAAAACACTGACAAGGTAGCATTTAGTTAGATTGTTTTGTATGGAAAAAATTATCAGTTCAATGTCAGGCAATCTGAGCAGCCTCCTCTGAAGCATGCATATTTCTTAGGTGCACATCACAGTGGACAAACAACAAAGACCAAACATTACACATGCCTTCATCTACCACCTACCCAAATGCAAACTATATTCATTCATATATGCAGGCAGCAATGCCCATTGTGTAAACCCGACTACTCTAATAACAAACAACAAAGGCCTCAGCGTGCTACCAAAACCCACCTCTATCAAAGATGCTAGTGCATGAGGCTATGGTAGGCAACACATGAGGCTAAGACAAACCTAAAGCTGCACCTGCACCTCAGCGGAAGAGAGGGATCAGAGCACTTATATAGGGAGGAGCATCGCACCATGCACACTGCCCACGAAAACGACAAACATGAAGATCCTAATAAATTGATGGTCCATGGCACGGCAGTGGAAGACCCAAATAAATTGATGGTCCATGGCACGACAGTGGAAGGCTGTCCTATTTTCCCCTACTGTGCCTAGCTAGATGAAGAAATGGGTGAGACCATGTGCCCGCCTTGGCTACTCGAGGACTGATTTATGCAGACATGAGATATCTTGTCTACTCTCTTCATGTATCTTGATCTAACAAATGCCGCCAACTGCACGTGGCTGGGCGCACACGCACGTAGCCAAAAAAATGGGAGGGAATTGCTTTTTAGCATTGTACAATAAACAGGCAGGCTGAGAGCCATGTACTCAAAAATGAGAGGGGACTGGTCTATACAATTGGACAAAAAACAGGGATGCTCATGCAAGTGTGCTCAATAAATGCATGACAGTGACATGTCATTCAGAAAATCCTTTAATTGGCTTATGCGTTGGTATATGATGGAACACAATAAATACATGATAAGTGACATGCCATGCAGGCATGGGCACCTATCCTAGTGTGTCTGCTTTCTAAACGTAGCATCCTGTACGCTGCGTGTAGAGCAGCAGCAATAAATGTCACATGTTTTCAATCAAGTGGGGTGCCTAGCGTGGAAGCAATAAATGACACATGCTTCTTCTGATTTAGTGTGGAAGCAATAAATGGCACGGCGATCTAAACCGTACAAACCATAACGGGTGGACGTAAAACCACAGGCTTACGTGGCCATGCTCAGAGGCCGCGCAGTGTGGAAGCAACAAATGACACGGCGATCTAAACCGTACAAACCATATCGGGTGGATGTAAAACCACAGGCTTACGTGGCCATGCTCAGAGGCCGCGAAAACGGCGCGGCCTCATAGTTTTGATATCTTGTTTCTAGAGCTGCCGGTTTCACACGCTGTCTAGCTATCTGCAAATGGGCCTGCAAACACTGTAGATGCAATGCAAACAGAATGGAGTGCGATAGAGTGAAGGTCTGTTTTGGAACGCAATAGTTTTACAGGAATTGTGCAGAAATTTCACAGAAACAAATCAATTTCACAAAAATAAGAAAGAAACGTGTGGATAGGAATTTTTTCTTGCGTTCCCAACAAGCCCTGACGAGTGAATTAGAACTTGTCGTTTTATGATTCGATTTGTTTACATTTGCGTTGCAATGCCTAAATATAACGCACAATAATGGTTTGGTCAACCATTGTATAGGCCATGTTTGATCAGTAATGTTTCCATTTAGGCCTTGCTCGGTTAAAGGAAATTTCAAGGGGCCAATCCCCTCCAAAACTGGGTAACCGAACAAGGCCTTAAGGGTACATTTGGAGCAAGGAAAAAATGTCATATTCATGTGTTTTCTTAAACCGTTTCTTTGAAAGCACTGTATGTTTTTTTTTAATTTCTATGTTCCAGAAAAGGCTTATTGTTAAACTTTACCGGTAGTCATATAGTAATATGATACAAGTATCCTATATGTGTAGTGCTAATGTACTACTTATTAATATATTTTAAAAACTATTGGGAAGGAGAGTATTAGAAAAAAAATATAGTGCTCTTATAATAAACAGACTCAAATTGTGATCATTCTTTTCAAACCGTTGATATACAGAGACGCCGTGCACGTCATGGCATTGATGTATACTCTCCGTCCATAAGGACTTTTGGATACGAAGTATTGAAGTGGATTGAATTCATCCCTAAAAATTGACTAGCATTAACCATCGGTTTTTCTCAAAAAATAGTATGCAATACATGTTTAAAATACTTATGATCATAAATCAAAGTATAGTAAAATAAATAATATTTAGATGTTTTTGAATAAGACAAATGGTCAAATAATAAATCTGACAGTAAAAAAACAACAGCCCACGTAGAGATAGCATGTTCATATATGCGACTGAGATGGGAAGGGTTGGAATATTGTGCAATTACCTAAGAAATAGTTTATTATCTCCTTCCTCTCATTTGATAGGTCGTTTGACGCCAGGTTTGACCGACTCGTTTTATTAAAAAAATTTACAAAAATACGAAATAATTCCAAGTTATAGTTAAAGTATATTATATGACAAACTAAACCACAATATAAATAATTATTATGCAATTTTATAAATTATAAATTTGGTGTCAAAAAGACAAAAAATTATAAATAAATAATAAATTGAGACGAATGGAATGGAGTATTAATAACTATTTGTTAGTTGAAAGTACCATTATGTATTTTTAATTTATCGCGCATCAATTTGTCCTTGGTGTCGCTTTCACCCCCTCAATCCCCTTCCGCCCTCCCTGCTCGTCCACTTTCCGCCTCGCCGCTCAAGTGCCCGGGCTCCGACCAAATCTCGTTCGGCCAAATCTCGCGGCGGCTGCTAGCACCGAACCCCGAGATCACGCCCTCGATTCTGATCGCCGGCGGTGGACCCGGAGAGAACCGGAGATGCAGCAGGTAGAGTGACTGGGTCAAACCCTAGCCCCCCAACCCGAGCACCCCTTTCCTTGGCTCAATCCTGCCTGCAGTTTGTTCCGCTCGTCTTGGTGTCCACGCGCTTCTGATCCGAGGCTGTCGTTGTTGGTACCGCAGGGGGACGGCACGGAGGCGCAGGTGACGTGGGAGGACCAGCAGAACATCAACCGCTTCGGCCGCCTCAACAACCGCCTCCACGAGCTCCAGGACGAGATCAAGCTCGCCAAGGTAGATTCCTTGGCACCTTGCTTCTTTTCCATGCGCCATCTCCTGGGATTTGCACTGTCTGCTGATCACTTTAAGCCGAGATGGAAACGGTGGATTCTGTTGTAGCCTTTTAGGATTTTAGCAACGCGTGAGGTACAGATGCACTAGGCATTTTAGGTTATTGCAGGGGTTCTGCGATGCACAATTCTTGATTTGTTTCCAAAATGTCAGAAAGTATGTAGAATTGTAGATTTCCTCTCTCTCTCTCTCTCTCTCTCTCTCTCTCTCTCTCAACAATGGAGGAAAAAGTAACTGCTAGGAACTCGCGGCGTGTTGTTTTTATCTTATCAGGAGGTGGTATCAGTTAAATTTGAGAGGCCTGTTTGCGTTGCATAACCTTTTGCTGGAGAAATGGACTGATTATCTTAGTTTGCTCATCTTTGCATTTTTTTTTTGTTCTCTGAGTGATTCCATAACTACTACATGTGCTTATGCATGGCTATCTGATGGCTGGCAGCTGGCTATGCTTTTGCTTGGGTGATGGGTCTTACTATAGACAGCATTTGGTTTTTGAAGTTTCTCAGAAACTCAAATTTGAAAAACATAGGGTAATATTCAGTCCTGTCAACAGGAACTCAGGGAGAAATGAGCTTCAAGGAATTTAAACTTGTAGCTATTTTGGGTTACCGTGATTACGATGTGCTGATAAAATATTTAGTTTTGATCCTCAATCACCTTTGTGGACCCACGATGGTTTAGCACCATGTGTTCTTTTTTCTTACTGCAACTATAAGCTAACCAAACAGGCACCAACAGTGGATTTGGATTCCAATTAGCGTGCTTTAGCACTTCCACGGTTCCATCTCATATAAACAGGTGTTGCAAACTGTAATTAATACTTTTTACATTACATAATGGTGACTACTGCTTTCTTTGCATCAACCTCTGCTACATATCTTGCCTATTCAGCAATTGAAATTCCTTGCACACATAAATTGTCGTTAATGCCATAATACATTCTGCATGGTGGAAGAGAACCTTTGAGTAATTATCAACGATGAAGGTATTTCTGCGTACTCTTATTGTTGACTTGGGGATGGTTGAAGAATGTCTACAGTTGATGTATGCATATTATTTTTCTTTAAAATCAGTCAATTTGCTTCGGGATTGTTCTGGTTGGATCAAAGGGGTGTAGTATCTCAAGTTATGTAAAATTTTCAGCAATCAGGAGTACTATTGTATCAATGTCTGTAGCCTTCTGAACTTGTTATTGCGAGAGTTGTTATGCTGAGAAATTGCCATGTGTGAATGGGCTGTTGTGGTGATAGATTGTGTCCCCATGTTGATTGGCCATCATCAGTCGTTACACCTCAATAAATGTGTACAAATGAGGCATTTTGCATATTCTCTGCTTCCTCTGATGTGTTTCTTCTTTATAGGTTTTCATTACTGAATTCATGATAGACATATATGCTTTCACCTTTGTCTTAAACTCTTAATAAATAATAACACAAGACCTTTGGTGGTTGGTACTTTCTGCGAAGATCGCAACATTTCAGTTTTTCTTTCATTTTGTTCCATGAGAAGTAAATCAATATTGATGATCAGTAGAAGATTTTGAAATTAGAACACTGCATCACTTCAGAATTTTGCTGTCTGCTGCCACTTTTTGCAGCAGTACAGCTCATGGGTGTTTTCGGATAGCTGCCGGCAGCGGCCTGCCGCTGCCGCTGCTAATCCTACTAGTATGTTGTACAGTACCACAGCTCTTGGATGGTGCAACCACAGCTGCAGCAGCAGCCGGCCGGCCGACCTTGCAACATGTCTTATGGATACTGTTGTTAAAAGCTTTATAATGCAATAATTTTCATGATTCTTGCTAAATTCTTTTGGTTGAAAGTTGAAACAGGCCTCGAAACATTCCTATAACACATCAACCTTAAATGTCATTTACTCGTTTACCTTGCACTGCAGGAAACAAATGAGAACCTTGACGACGCTGGGAACGAGCTCATCTTGTCAGATGAAGATGTGATACGCTTCCAAATTGGAGAAGTGTTTGCCCATATGCCAAGGGATGACGTCGAGACTAGGTTGGAGCAGATGAAAGAGGATGCAGCAAAGAAGTTGGAGGGGCTAGAGGAGGAGAAGGAATCCATCCTTGCCCAGATGGCCGAGCTGAAGAAGATACTGTATGGGAAGTTCAAGGATGCCATCAACCTAGAGGAGGATTAATAATGAGTACGGGAGTTGTCGTGATATGGCTCTCTTTGTAGATCAGGTGCCTTTTCGTGTTTCCTTGTCCTCCCAGCCTCCAGCAACACTAGTCTTGTGACGTTCTTGTGTAACAAAGGAGGTTCATTTTCAGAAGCTCTTCCACCCAGAATAGTCTTATTCGGCCTCATTCGGAATTTCGGAGGGTGTGTATGGATCAGAGGTTACCAACCATCTACTGCCGCTTTTGTTTGCTACTATTGACACTCGTTAATCTAGTTCAGGAATGTCAGTTGGAAAGACCTTAACAGGTGATCAAGATGAGAACTACGTTCCGTTCCAAACATTTTCATCCTAAGGAAGTCTTGACAATAAAATAGGACATAGAAACTCCGGACGTGAATGCCATAGTAAAGTTTCACTGGTCGTATGATGTATGGGCGATTTTTGAACGTTTCATGGCATTTGCTCATAGACCAACAAATTTTCAGCTTCTACAAACTGGCTTTTAGGAGATCTATCAAGGTATTTTACAGTTTTGCTATAAAACCATAGTATTTGTAAATACTATAGTATTTTTGGTCTCAATGTGTTTGGTTAGCCTTTTCAAAAACACTATTTCGAATACTAGTATAGCCATTGAATAATGTGGGTTGGAGCAAAGTTTTTCTCAGTCTCAGCCTCGTCCGGTCCTCCTCAGGCGTCGCACGGAATCTTTTTCGGTGGCTCACCTCCCGCCGCAGCCACCCCTTATGTTGCCGGCGTGGTGCCTCTGCCCAAAGGCCCCCTCCATCGCGACCTCCGCCCTAAGCTTCCTTCGCCGCCTGCTCCCGCTTAAGCTCGCCGGTGAGACCCCCTCCCACTCGAGCTCGAAGCGTGCTGCTTCTCTCCCGCTTGAGCTCGCCGGCAAGAGATCTGAAGCCACGCCGCCCTAGCGCCGGTGCCCTAAATTATATTCTATCCACACACAAATATATGGCGTGGCTGAAGCTACAGCTTTGATCATTCGATCTATTTAGAAAAAAAATATTCGAATATATAAAAGTACAAGTCATACTCAAATTACGTGTGGTGATAAAAATATATCATATAATAAAATAAATAGTATAACTGATAAAAATTTATTGAACCGAACGAATGACCAGTAGTTCTTTAAGAAATTAAAAATGCACACGTTTTTTAAAAAAATAAAGGAAAAAAACTAGGTTTTGACTGGTTGGCATTTGCTCATAGACCAACAAATTTTCAGCTTCTACAAAATGGCTCTTAGAAGATCTATCAAAGTATTTTTACAGTTTTACTATAAAACCACAGTATTTGTAAATACTATAGTATTTTTGGTCTCAATATGTTTGGTTAGCATTTCCAAAACACGGTTTCGAATACTAGTATAGCCATTGAATAATGTGGGTTGGAGCAAAGTTTTTTTCAGGCTCAGCCTCCTCCGGTCCTCCTCACGCGTCGTCGCACGGAATCTTTTCCGGTGGCTCGCCTCCTCCCGCCGCAGCCACCTCTTATGTTGCCGGCGTGGTGCCTCTACCCAAAGCCCCCCTCCATCGCGACCTCCGCCCTAAGCCTCCTTCGCCGCCTACTCCCGCTCGAGCTCGCCGGTGCGGCCCCCTCCCACTCGAGCTCGAAGCGTGCGGCTTCTCTCCCGCTTGAGCTCATCGGCAAGATATCCAAAGCTACGCTGCCCTAGCGCCGTGCCCTAAATTATATTCCATCCACACACAAATATATGGCGTGGCTGAATCTACAGCTTTGATCATTCGATCTATTCAGAAAAAAATATTCAAATATATAAAAGTACAAGTCATACTCAAATTACGTGTGATGATAAAAATATATCATAATAAAATAAATAGTATAACTGATAAAATTTATTGAACCGAACGAATGATCAATAGTTGTTTAAGAAATTAACAATGCACACATTTTTTTTAAAAAAAAGGAAAAAAAAACTAGGTGTGCGGTGGGAACTGGGAAGTGTGTGCGAGATTCCAGTCGCCCGCTGCCCACGCCCTCCAGGTCCAGCTGCTTGTCCTTTTCCTTTGACCTTTCAGCAACCCCCAATCCCCATCCATCCCCATGTAGGGCCTATCCACATGGCCCATGGCTGCAATTCTGCAACAGCAACATGTGATTCCACTGACCCTACGCCTATCGCCTCACGTGTCGTTTACTCGCGGACTAAAAACCAATCAGCCTCTGCAAATAATGCATCCCACCAGTATATCAAATTGCTAATCATAGGTAGGATATACTATATAATAATCGCCTTATCGTGACGGTGCTGTACAACATCGGATCTTCAGAGGAGCCCAGGACGTCACAGGCTCAGAATCTTCTCCCGACAAGCATTCCGCTCTTAATTGAGATCATATACTAGGATATATACGTACTACAGTATAGTACTATTATGCTCCAAGAGTTTTATATCCCGAAAATAGGAGTATCTATCTACGTTCGTACTAGTAGTAATTATCACCGCTCCGACCGTCAGGTCTAGTATAAATTTAACATCGGGAAACAATTTTGGAAACGAGTAGGGCAGTAGGCACTAGAATGGCTCATGTGGAACGCGCATAGATCTTGTAGATAGTGCTTTGACAGATGACCATTCCCCCACTTTTACAAAGTGTTATACAGGGAACTTTCGAAAAAAAAAAACAAAGTGTTATACAGGCTGATTCTCAAGGAATATACTCACTCTATTTAAATTTATAGGTCAATTGATTTTTTAACAAAAAGTTTGATCAACCCGCCTTATTCAGAAAGTTTACAAAAATATATAAAAAATCAATTCATAGTTAAAGTATATTATATGCTAAACGAAAATGAATAATAATTCTGAAACTTTTTGAATAAGATAAGTAAGCCAAACTTGATGTTGAAAAAGATAAACAACCTATAAATTGAGATGGAGGGAGTACATGTTTCTAAATTACTGGTTTCTATACTATTAAATTTATCTCTTCATATTTTAGGACATTAACCAATACAAGAGCACTTGGCAATGTATTAACATATAAAACACAAGCCATTGCTAAACATTTATGTAAACAATCCGCAACAAAATAGGAAATATTATAAATAAATTAAATAGTTAAACGTGTGTCTAAAAGTAGTGTTATCCCGCAAAGTTACTATTACAATGCACTCCCTCCATTTCAAGTCACAGGTAGTTTGAATTTTTTGGACGTTAACTTTGACTACTCGTTTCATTCATTTTTTTACAATTATTATTTGCGTTGATTATGATTTAGTTTACCCTATAATGTACATTTTCATATTATTATTTTTTACTAAAATGAACACTCAAAGTTAGTAAAAAAATCAAATAACCTATAATTTAGAACGAAAGAATGATAGGAATAATAAAGATGAGCTGCCCGAATCTGTCCTATACTCGGTCCATCTGGCTGCCTTTCTCTCTCTTCAAATACCGAGTCCCAAAGATTACAATATTCTTATAAAAAAAAGATTACAATATGTCTGCATATTAGGTGGTGGTGTTTTCCATGTGAGCGTAGCAATAGTCAACAAAGCCAACTTTCACACTGACTCATGTCTTTGACATTTTGACCCCCAACAGGTCATCAACCCGCACGAAAGTACTTAACAACGCGCCCACTACGCCCCTAGCCGTCGATCTTCCCCCGAGCTCGTCGCCGACGGCCCAGATCAAATCAACGGTCAAGGCTTCCCCATCCGGCCCCACAATAAACTACTCCGAGGGCGCCCGCCTTTTTCAAAGCGCGGGGGACCCGGCTGCTATTTTATACAACCCGGCGTCCTTGTCTGCGAAAAAAGAAATGCGAAATACTCCTCCAATTATTTTTTTCTTTCTTTCTTTCTTTCTTTCTCCTGCGCTCGCTCGGTCTTCTTCGTCCCCTTCCTCGCCTTCACACCTTGGTGCCCATTCGCGATTCTGCGTCCCGTGGGCGACGACCGCCGCCCTCCGCCCACCGGGTCTGAGGCCCGGGGTTCGCGCCGCCGCGTCTGCGTCTCCGGATCGTCTCGGAGGTGAGTTCGTCAGCTCGGGCGGTGCTTCCTCGGTACGGATTTCGTGCTTGCCAGGAGCGGTTCTTGGTGGGGGAATCTTTGGGCGGGTGGCCGTGTGGTGGGGTGCTCTTTCTTGTGTCCGTTTTTGATGCGCCTGCACGCAACAAATCGCTGTCCCGGATCGTTTCGTGCCGCGGCCGTCAACGTCGGTCTCGGTGTCAGCTCCCCACGCCGCTTCTGCGGTTTCTTGCGGAGACGGCTCGCCCGTGATCCGCTCACGAGCTGCTTCTCCCTTGGCTCTAAGCCTGGGGGTCCGATGGCTGTCGCCATAAAAAGAGCTATGCCAGCTTTTCTTAGGATCTGAGCGAGTGTTTTTTCCCTTATTTTTTCTGCTGTTCAGATCTGCTCCTGAGGCGGGGGTTGCATATAATCTGAGGTACTACTTGTGAAGTGCTCAGAAGAGGCGTCTGTCTGTCTGTTTTTGGAGCGTGTAAATGGATGAAGTCGAGGAGGCCAACAGGGCGGCCGTGGAGAGCTGCCACAGGGTGCTCACCTTGCTCTCCCAGCCGCATGACCCCGCGCAGGTCAGGAGCATAGCTCTGGGCACGGATGAAGCGTGCGCCAAGTTCAGGAAGGTGGTCTCCCTGCTCAGCAATGGAGGAGTGGGGATAGGAGAGGCCGGGCTGTCAGGCGGAAGCAGAAGCCATCCTAGAGCTAAGGTTGTCAGCAGAAGACAGGATCCGGGGTTCTTAACTCAGAAAGGCTTCCTGGATAGCAACACCCCAGTTGTGGTGCTCAACAGCGCCCATCCGTCGCCTAGCTCTGCGCAGGGATATCCAAGGACCGGAGCTCTGGATGCGCAGAGCATACATCCTCTCGGAGGACCTCCCAAGCTGGTGCAGCCTTTGTCTGCACATTTTCAGTTTGGCAATGTGTCGTCACGGTATCAGTTCCCGCATCATCAGCAGCAGAAGTTGCAGGCTGAGATGTTCAAGAGAAGCAACAGCGGGATTAACCTAAAGTTTGATAGCACCAGCGGCACGGGGACAATGTCATCGGCGAGGTCCTTCATGTCGTCTTTGAGCATGGATGGCAGTGTGGCTAGCCTGGATGGCAAGTCATCGTCGTTCCATTTGATTGGTGGGCCTGCGATGAGCGACCCGGTGAACGCACAGCAGGCCCCAAGGAAGCGATGCATGGGTCGTGGGGAGGATGGGAGTGGCAAGTGTGCGGTGACTGGCAGGTGCCATTGCTCAAAGAGAAGGTAAATCAGCTACCCATGTGCTTATTGTTTTTGTTTTTCAAGACTGAATACCATCATCAATGCTCCTTTTCTTTAATTTCAGTCGGAAGTTGCGGGTGAAGAGGTCCATTAAGGTTCCTGCCATTAGTAATAAGATCGCTGATATACCTCCCGATGAATACTCCTGGAGGAAGTATGGGCAGAAGCCAATTAAAGGTTCCCCTCATCCTAGGTATGAACTGAAGTATGACTAGTCTAATCTCTCTTGCATGCATGTTTTTCATTAAATAATGCTTTGAGAATATCTGTGATGATGCCACAATTAATGCCAGCAATATCAACACATCAGTTTTTGTCAGCAAAGATGCCATCATTTGCTATGCGATAATGTGTTACAAGTTCCGGGCACACTCAAGTGTCTTCTGATAAATAATGCACCAATGATAATCAGTATATGCTTTATCTGAGTGGATGTTTCCTCAGATGCTATCTACATTTGTTTTCTATCCTCAAGGTGCTTCGGTATTGAAGAGGTGTCAATACCTTAATTGCTGACATTAAATTATTGCTCCATGGATGAGTGTTATCTTTCCTGTTCACTTTATGGAAATTGATCAATCATGATGCTTAAAGCGGACACCTTTTTATTTGATCCAAGATTATCCTGTTATGATTCATTATCCTCACAATCCCCCTCACCATGTCAGTTGCCCACCTTTTCTGTAGCTTTAATACTTGATAATATGTTGTTCATTGATAGTAACCGCATCAATATAGCTGTTCCTTTGAATGTCACAAATTTGGCTCCTTTTAGCTAACACACTAGATATTGGAACACATATGTGTATTTCTATTCTTATTATCAGCAAGCACTTTTCTATCTTGATGTCAGCATAGACCAACTCACTGTTTTCTTGAATAAAATGCAGGGGTTACTACAAATGCAGTAGCGTGAGGGGCTGCCCAGCAAGGAAGCATGTTGAACGGTGCGTAGATGACTCATCAATGCTCATCGTGACATATGAAGGGGAGCACAACCATACTAGAATGCCAACGCAATCAGCACAGGCATAGAGAATTTGATCATCACAGAGCCCTCTTTAGGAAGTGCCAGCAACACAGCCCTTGTCAGTGACGTCTGCACCAGTCATGTTTGCAAGGATTGCAAAGTGACAAAGATGGAGCCATTTTTAGCTGTTGTTGTGTTGTTTGGCCCCCTCACCTACATGATCTGTATCGAGAGTTAAAGTGGGAGAACACCAATTTCTCTTCTCCCTTATGGTGGGTATCACAATGATGACAAGGAGCTGTTAGATAGGACAGCCGAGGAGTTGTTCAGGATTAGTGTGAAGAGTTGGAAGGGAAGATAAAGGTTGGCGGGAAAGGGGAGTTCTATAAATTACACCCCGATTTCCTGCCCTCACTCACCGTGTACCAAGATAGTGTCCAAACTAAAAAGAAGTGCACAAAGGCTGCATTGCATAGCAATTCATTCATTCATAGTCCAATTATTCAGTGGGATTACCAAGATAAACAGTCCCTTGCTTTTTGTATGCCTTTCCATCTAGTATATATAGTGTAGTCTTTTGAACGTGCTAAACTATCGCGACTGGAAATAATTTAGTATGATGCTTAAATAACATTTTCGGATCAAATCCAGGTTTATCAAAAGGACGAAAATAATATAATCCATTTTTTAACCAAATTGTTTTTTTGTCGTTGATTGAACAAAACAAAACGCATTTGTTATTGGTGCACCGTACTTTATGTTCATTTTGTACAGCCGTGGGCGCGTTTTGTTTCATTTTCCAATTACAAGTATCATAAATGTGTGTACACCATTGCATAGGACACAGTGCACGCTTACACGTCTGTAGATTTTACTACTACTTAAAAGTGAGAACATCCTTATATGTAAATTATGTCATTTTTAATAAGAAATTAAATTGTGTACCAACGCCTTAGGTTGATGTTTCTCCACTATCTGTCTAGCAGGTGGTAAACAAACAACTGCTCGTAGGAATTTTTCTCCGTTCTTGTGTTTTTTTTTTTTTTGAAATTGAATTGTTTTCTGTAAAATTTCTACATAATTTCTGTGAAATTCCTGCATTCCAAAAAGAGAAACAAACCCAACCCCGCGCCAACAACACCACGTGAATAAGTGATGTTTTGGATATCAACATGGTTTCTAAAAAATTTTGACGAGCACTTTTTATTACACAAGATTTTTGAATAGCTAATGTTTACTTTACAAAATTACATCTCAAGAAAAAAAAAAAAACTTGTACCATTTCCAAATATGTAAACCCATGACATAAAAGGTACTCTAGAACTTGCAACTGCACAAGCTGTACTTATTTGTGCTTGGAAGGGGTATTTTTTTAGACTTCTCCATTATTGGTATAAACGTTTAAACAGTTAAACTTAGCTTCTACACAAGCTTAGCCTATACATACCTTTACATTTGGGGAGCACACTAAATTGTGAAATAAATTGTTCTCTGAGCTAGTTATCGAACCCAAAACTGAGAAAAGCTATATCATCAATTTTTGTATGTTACGACCTCAAGATATCATTATCAAGGTACGAATATGGTATATGTTTCTCCCATTTCCAAACATATGCTTCTTTAGTTTTATTCTAAGTCGTTTTTCATCCTTTACCAAGTTTATAGAAAAATACACTAACATTTGTTAGAGTGGCGCAATGGAATTCCAACTAGCTCGCTTGGCGCCCACGAGCCACGGCCCATCAAGCCTATATACTTGGAGTCTTCGACATATAAGACCCTAGACCTAAAGATTATCTGTTAGATGAGATCTACTTCTGCCTTACTTGTCGTGCTTCTCCACTATTAATTAATGATGTGGAACTAAAGCTAACAATTTTTTTGTTTCAATTTGTGTTGAATTTTGGTGGTTGGCCACAACTGATCTTGGGCGCCAAACGAGCCGGGTGGAATAATTTCGCTACCCCAGTCTAAAAACATCTGACCTCAAATTAATTTCTTTAAAGTCAACCATGAATGTCTTGATAGTGCATTTTATTTAGTATTGTGGATGTCAAGATATCTATATATAAATTTGGTACAAGTTTTACGGTAGTTGGAAAAAAAATCACTCATCGAGCGAGTTCAGATAGTTAAAAATAGGCGATACCAAGAAATTTGTAACAGACAATACCAAATAGGTAGAACTAGTAAAAAAAGTGGTACCGGTACTTATATAATTTCCTTTTTTTAATACACTAAGCTTCTTTTTTTTATAATAGCCAGTAAATTCAATGAAGGTATCTCCTGATATCGGTGCATACTTTTTTTTAACCACCATAAATCAGCTCATAAATTTGGTTAGAGCTGAAGATATTTGACCTATAAAAGGATCAGCATTTTGGAGCGGAGGAAGCACAAAAATTTGAATACGACAGGCGTGCGCAAGCGATATTCTAGCTGAATGGGCGCCGTGCGTGCCTGCTGCAATTGGCCTGTGACTTGCTGGAATGGACTTGCTAAGTAGTGGGCAGAGAGTTTATCTCAAGTTCTGAACACATGCTCTGACTAGGGGAAAAGGATAGGATCACGTGTGAGTAACGCTAACCATATGTTTCAGGCTGGTCATTTCTTTACTGAGTTATTAACAATAGCCGAACTCCAAGTCCAATTCAGTATAGATTTCAGGCATATACTCCAATAGGATTTCTACGGTCCCTGAAAACTATTTTGGAAAGTCGCTGTTATCGGTTTCCTGCAATACTCGTGGATGACTGGATGTATCACATCTTTACCACTTCAACGCGTAGTTGTTTTCAAGTTTGACTGACTTAACAATCGATTTGCCACCACAGTTCCACCACCAAAAGATATGCTGAGGGCTGAGCTACACTTAGGCATTGCCGAAGTTTCGGCATTGCCGAAGTTTCAATGAAGCCGGCTTGTAGCGAAAATGACATCTTGTACCATATTCGTCTTTTCTGTCAAATCAATATAATTTAAATACCACTTTCATAGTTTGAAGTTGATGAACTAGCATTCTTAGTTTGAAATGTAAAGAGACACACGTAGTTGCAATTTCAAATATATGAAAAATATACCTATACAATATCACAAATTTGCTGCATATCCACTGGAGTATCACGTGTTTTCTGCAAACAGACAAGTTGACAGAAGCAGTGGCGGAGCCAGAAATGGATGAAAGGAGGGGCTAATTTAAAAAAATAATAATTAATTAGTATTTTGCAGTATTTATTAAATTTTTTTACATAAGGGACACAATTCATATAAAACTTAAACTGTTGTGCTACTTTTCGTTTGTTGGATAAAAAATGCATAAACTTGGGTTTTTGACTACTTTTCGATTGTTAGGCAAAAAAATACATAGGGTATACTGGAGTTGTTAGGCTGCAGCCCCACCAGCCCCATTTGGAGCTCCGCCCCTGGACAGAAGATAATTTCGAAGCATGAAAAATGTTTGTCAGGCAGAAACTCATGGGCAACATACCTAGACAAAGAAACGAAAAGAAAAACCGGGAGCTACATATGTCAAAAGAATAAAACAAAGTTAGACATTACCCCTGCAAACCATTGTCCCGGCAGCTCAAAAAAAAAAAAGAAAGAAAGAAAGAAAGAAAGAAAGAAAGAAAGGAAACCCACTGTGTTGAGCAAATTTGCATTGCGAATGGAACGGGCCGATTTGTGTTATTGGGCTGACCCATTGGGCCGAGTCATCGACCGTAGGAGACATCACCAGGAGCATCCCTGCCAGGATAACGACAGAGAGGTATATTGCTCCAACATTGTTCTGTTTCCGCATACCACAATTTTAGTACAACACCAATATATTTTTCTTTATTTACATAAAATTCATTCAATTTGGCGGCTACCCGTATAACCCCTAAACCCTAAATTCATTCGCAATGGTGGATAGGGAACTTAAAAATGCAAGTGGATGGCTTATAGAGAACAAATTTTTTAATGACATAAGGCATGTTAAATTTTTTCGATGGTAGATAGGGAATTTTCTCAGTTATTTGCATTGCCTTCAGGGCGCTTGGACCAGCAGAGGAAAAAGAAACATGATCTGCATGCAGTTGCAGTGCACTGACTGAACAATATAACTCCTCTTGGGTCGCACCATTTATAAAACGAATGAGACCATTGTCGTTGCAGCCTCGAAGAACAAATTACATTTGGCAATATATTCATTCATTCATATTGATTCGCTGGCTAGATCGATGATGCTAGCTAGGCGCTAGTCGTCGTTGGTGTCTCCGCCGCCGGCTTGCCGTCGCCATTGCAGGTGGCGGCCTCCTCGACGCACCGGATGGCCTCCAGGAGTTCCCGCTGTGGTGTCGTTGGCGTCTCTGGGTCGCCGTCGTTGCCCGCAGCTGCGGCAGCTTCCACGGCCCGGATGGCCTCCTTGAGCTCGCGCTGGACGGCGGCGCGGGACGGCGCGGCGATCATGTCCTCCCAGATGGAGCGCGCGCCGCAGGTGGTGGTGCCGTCGGGGTAGAGGTCGTGGACGGAGGTGGCGTTCTCGTTCAGCCTGCTCACCTTGTCCAGGCAGTCGAACTCCGGCGGCTCCACCAGCAGGCTGCTGCCGATGCCGTCCTTCCACGCGATCAGCTGATCATGGTGACGCCAAAATATAATTAAAGGAAGAATTTTTTGTTGTTGTCTCGTCATCGGTGTTAATTAGTAGAATTTTACAGGTTAGTCGATGTGTATATATATATATGTATGCTGTAACAATTAGTAAGGTACCTTTGCCGATCCTATGGAGTTGGTGCTGTAGAGCCTCGCGCCGTCGACGAGGTCGCAGTACCTCCGGAAGGCGGCGGCGAAGCGCTTGTGAGACTGCAGCTGCGACCTGACCCTGACCGCCCGCCTGGTGACGATGGCCCTCCGAATGCCCCTGGCCACGGCGAGGTAGGCGTCGCAGACCACCCCGACGACCTCGATCCGGTAGGGCTTCCTGGTGCCGGCCGCCGCCGCGGCGTCGTCGTCGGGCTCCCAGTAGGTCTCGGTGACGGTGCCGTCCGCCGGGTCGACCTTGTAGCCGACGCCCATGCGGTAGCGCTGGCGGTGCACGGCGCGCGCCATGGCGATGGTCTGCTCCACGAAGGGCTCCCAGGAGAGCGTGCCGTCCAGGATGACGTCCCGCCCCTCGTTCAGCGCCGTTACCAGCAGCGACGACGCCGCGTCCGTCGACGACTGGTGCACCTGCAAATCAATCAGCATTCAGTTTTTGGGATCGCAATACAACTGCAGAACGAAGCAGCCCAAAACATAGCCTTAATCCCCTTCGATTCTACGTATTCAATTAATTCACACTAGACCAAACAAGGCCGAGAAAGAAAGAGGAAATAAGGCATCAGTTTTTGGGACGAAGCATGGACGAAAATTGACATAGTACTGTATAACTGTACTTTGACTGTAAACTGTTTCTCTGCAGGGCACTCCCAAAAGTCGGTCAGTCCCCACCCACTGACGGACTGAACCGCGTGTACACGTCAGCCAATAATGGCGCCAAGACAACTTGCCTGAATCCCTGCCCTCCCGTGACGGACAGAAGATGGAAAGGAATCCCTTGTCCCTGATTTCGCCACACGTGCGTGGACCCGGCAAAGATAGCGCCGCACGTTCAGCAGATCTTGGTACGTACGGTACTTGGTGGTGCTAGCTCAGCTCTGTGTCTGTCTTTGGATTATTGGAAGGCAGGACTAGTACGAATTTAATTGGTTAATGAAAATACAGAGTCAGCAATCGGTTGTTCGTTCCAAATTAAGCTTTGGTTAGAGGAGCTAGGTAGCCACTAGCCAGTGGCCCAGTGTCGTCGGTCGGCCAACTCTGATATCTATAGGACTCCTAACTGATGATGAATGATGCTGCGGCTGCTCTCCATCTCCGACCATGTGCGCGAGATGCTGGAGAACGCATGCATGAATGATAGGTCCAGTCCAGCAGCCGATTCGATCGGTTGGTCACTCATCATTTTCTGGTCGTTACGCACGTCGTCTGATCGTCATTCGTCGTAACAACTTCTACAATATATACCTAATCATCAACTGAATTCTGCATTATTCCTACATCTGACCATCAATGCAAAATGCAAGCAGCACTGCAGTGGAGACGACAGACAGACAGGCAGATATGCAGCAGCAGGGCGGGGCCAAGGAATGGAAACTGAACAAGGAAGAAGAGAATACGTACGAGCTCGGCCGTCTGCAGCATGTCGTTGTGGTGGCCCATGGAGCTTATGGCGCGGTAGATGACGTCCGTCTCCTTGAACGCGTCCGCCTCCACCACCACCGCATCCGTCTCCGCCCACAGCGCCGCCTGCTTGACCTCCTTGAGCACCGTGCTCTTGCCGGCGCCCATGCCGCCGCCCATCAGCAGCAGCACAGGGCTCCGGTCAGAGTGCGCCACGGGGGCCATCACCGCCGTGCACTGCTCGCCGCCGCCGTTGCTCCCGGACCGCCCGATCGCCTTCATCTCCTCCACCAGCGTCGACAACACGCGGGTCACCTTCAGGTCACGGGTCACGCGCTCGAAACGCTGCTTCCTGCATGCCGTTCAGGTTATTCAGCTGCAGTTAGTTAATTAGTACAGTAATTCTGAGCAGTGAGCCACCTAATTCGACCATCATCAGTACGTTGCATCTACCGATCGATCAATTTTCCTACTACACATAACCTTTATCATTGATTTGGCCAGGTTCTGATCGAGTCAGCGTGCTGCATGCACTACTGTTGTTCTTTCTGTTAGGTCCAATAATGATGACTGAACGATGACCGACGATATATATATATATAGATAATCTGTCTCTGGGACCGGATGACATTTGCAGATATGATGATGTCCTGTGATTGTGAACCGACCACATGATGCATGCGTAGTAGAGTTGGTGCGCCCTGCCTACTCCGGCGATCCGCATCATGGACTGGACCCCCAATGGTTCCATGCCGCCAATGCAATAATAAACTAGCTACTCTCTCCGTTTGAAATTTGGGACGTACGTACAGTGTTTTCTTTAGATATAGGACTATAGGAGTAATATAAAAATGTGAAACACGCTTGTATATATGTCAAAGTTAACTAATGTGGTTGCCCATCTCTACTAGGATCATGTAGTATCAACACGATTTATTTGCCAATGTCAGACAAAGTACGCTGTTGATGTGTGTTTCTAAAAAAAATTATGGAATAAGGACAGCATGATTGCTTATAAAATTGGTTTTAGTTTACAAGTCTAAAATACTCAGCATAATTATGTGCCTTTTTTCCAATCAATTATTTAAGAAAAGGCAGTAAGGATTTCATTTGGCCCTAATATACAAATGTAATTAAATTGTTAATGATGCTCTGGTCGTTCTAAAGTATTATTTGATGTGGACGTAGAGAAGAGTGCGGGAAATGACTACACATTTATTTATGTGATGAGAGAATCTATTGAGTGCTAAAGGTTATTTTTAGTATCAATAAGCAAAATGCTTTGCTTCTATATATGCGGAGCTAGCATTTATGTGAGCTAGGGAATCTTTTTGAAGAAAAATACTATCAGTTTGGACTTTTGGTGTGTGTGGATGTAGTTTTCCTCTAAAAAGCTAGTACAGTTTACTAACTATTGTGTGGTTGTTTTTTCTATTTTGTGAGTAGCTGTGTTACCATATAATGTATACGAAGAGAAATAAATAAAATAGGAAGCTGCACATTCATGATGGGTTTCATTTCACCTTGTTGCTTCCAAGACCATGTTCCTCAACTTCCTTTTGGTGCCGGTGTCCACTGTCAAGGCCTGCACGCGTGATCAGTGCAGTGATGGCAAAGTTAATACAATTATGGGCAAGTGTGTTATCAGACGTACAATAATGCATCTTGTATATATATGATAGTACTATTAGTTATGTAGACAGTTTTTCCCCTCCTTTTTCATCTAAAATGCTTCTTTTTTTTTTTGTGGCAATAACATCTCTATGAAGAATTGAAGATGTGTAGTACGAGTTTTTGCTGTGCTATCACTTCACAGTATTAGCTAGTAGTTTGGATTGACGATGGCAGTTCAAGTTCATACTACATACCGAGGAGATGAGATAGGTAGCGTGATCCCAATGGAACGCAAAATAGCCCAGGATGCATTTATCCAGCTCCTCTATGAACTTGACATACAGGGACTCGGCGTCTTTGTCATTGGAGAAGAAGCCGTAGATGTCCTCCATGCAGGTTTTGGTGCTGCTGAGGTAGTTGTTTGCCAGCTTGCAGAGCTGGGGGCACTCGTTCATGTCCTGGAAACCCAGCTGCCTAGCTGCATATATATGCGCACAAGAACATATACACATCATACCATTATAATTAAACAACGAAACATAATCAGAGGGCCGGGCATACATATAATATACTCCACAGTAAATTAAACAAACCAAGCCTGATTTGTTTTGTGCTGGCTACTACCCGCTGTCAGCTGCAAATCGGACGTCGTTAGTTGATGAGTCCAGACATCACGGCAGAGTAGCACTGCCCATGTGCTGATCTGTATTGATCAAGTCATACTAGTATATATATATGGGTTGATCTGGACACCGGGGGCCCCAGCACGAGGAACACGCGCTGAGCAAGTTGTCATGCTGCTGTGTTCTTATCGTCGTCTCCCTCTCTCTCTCTCTCTCGTAGCGATCACGTATTATATATATCTCCATTTATCTTTATTTCAGGACGACATTGACATTCGATAGCTACATATGACTATTTGCGTCGAACTGAAAGCCGTTGTTAATTGGGCTAGATATGGCTGCTAACTGCATTACGAAATCCTGTTAGTATTTCCGACTTGTACATCGATCATTTTGCAGCCGGCCGGTTAGAACCTGTGTTCGCTTAATTGCTTGAAGAACATTTTCCTTTCGGAACAAAAACAAAAATTGAAGCATGTAGATCTTTGGTCGGACAACGTCACAACGAGAGGGAACACCCGTACGAACCAGAAGAGGGAAAAAAAAATCTGAATCCTTGTTCTGTCTAACTCTAAGCAAAAGCGAAGTCTTTTTTGTCGCGGTGGAGCTGACGTTCCAATTTCCATGGGCAGGAACAATGGAACATCGATCATATCTTCTTGTGGATGGAGAAGGCAGCTTAATTTTGAGAAGAGCTAGAGAGAGGAGGAAGAGAAGAGGCTGATCGACTGACCGACGTAGTGCGAGAACTTCTCGAGGTGCTCGAAGCGGCCGGAGGGTGCCACCTGCAGCCTGGGCATTTCGGCCATGGGCGCCTGCTGCTGCACCAGCAGCTGCTTCTTCCCCCTGAGCCGGCGCCGCGCCAGGGAGAAGGCGGCCGCGACGGCTCCGGCCGTGGACAGCGCCGCGACGTGGAGCAGGAGCACCTTGGTGAGACCACCATCTGCGCGGAGGACGGGACGGAACCGTGAAAAAAACGAGAGGCAGCAGAACGGGGCAGCATCACATCAGATGCTATGAAAAATGCCGGCGTGCGTGGGATGGGAATCGGAGGGAGAATGAAGAACAGATGCCCCCGAGCGATCGAGCGAAATGAAAGGAAGTAGTATCTGATGCTGCTGCTCTTGCCTTTGCTGGTCATGGCGGATGCCTGATGCTCTGCTCCCGATCCCCAGCTGCCACGAGGACGAGGCAATGCAAATGCGAATCCAAATGCCCCGGGTCGCGGTCGCCGGTCGGTCCCGGAGGCGAGGCGAAGATGTGCAGTGGGGATAGGTAGAGGCCGGGAGTGCTGCTAGCTGGCCTGTTGGCGATTGGTGATGGCTCGCAGCAGCAAGGAAAGGGACGGTATATATGACTGATATGTACAGCAGTACGTCTCCGGTGGGGAGAAAAACTAGCAAAGCTAGATCTGAGCTGAGCTGAGGTAGACGAAAGAGACTACAAAATATCTGTACATTCATATCCATGGCCTCCCTATGCATACACATTTCCGATGCGCTGGACTATCTACTCGACAAATTCTATATGAATTATCTACCCTTTTTCTTTTATAAAACAATACAAAATAGAACACGAATTTGTATTTGCACTATCCACCATTAGGACTACTAGGCAATCAACCCGTACGACGCACGGGTTAGAGTCTTAAATGTATTATGTGTTACGGTACAACATATATAGATGTATTTTTATACTTAGTTTTTTATAATAGCAAATCTTGCTATTTTATATGTATGCTTAATTGATTTAGATAATCTTTGATCGATTGCAAAAGTAGGTGATTTTATTATAATTTTGAGGGGTTATTTTCATTATACTATCGGTCATAATAATTAAAGTGAACAATTTAAATATAAATTAAAGGGGATATTTGGTATTATCCATCAAAATAGCAAAAGGTGAGCAATTATGTATAAATTTATGGTGTTATTTCATATTTTCTTTTATATTGGCATAGTGGGTAATTAATATGTAGTTTTAGGGGTAATATTGTTTTGATAATGACAAAAGTGGGTGATTACTTAGAAAATAGATCTAATGGCTGTTAAGATTCCAACCCGTCTATTTTTTTTAGCGCATCTTGTGAGGATTGACGTGAAAATTTCAAAAGGAGTCTACAAAATATTTCTTTTATGGATAGGTTTCTAGCATCTTTAATGGAAAAAAAAGAAGACAGAAACTGAAGGTAGATTTGAAAATGAAAAAAATCTAAAAAAAAAGATATTTGTTTTCGTTGAGAGTTGAACTCAAGACCTTTCGTAATGGCAGAGGTGGGTAATTACTTAAAGAATAGATTTAATGAAAAAAAGAAGAGGATATTTGCTTTCGATGAGAGTTAAACTCAAGACCTTTCATAATGACAGAGGTAGGTAATTATTTATAAAATAGATCTAATGGCTATTAATATTCCAATCTGTCAATTGATGGTCGGATGTTTCTGATTATTGTGAAAATTTCTAGGATTTATCTTTTTTTCTAGTGTGTTTTGAAATTAGTATTTCTTTTAGAACCTTCAATCAGTAATAGTAAGATGACTATGATCGAATAATTTAAATTAACACATTCACTTTTTATCACCTCCTCCGCTATTAGACATAAACTAAAATAACCCAAAAATATTCATATATGCATGACCATAAGCCTATACTTCTATTGGTTAGCAATTCATAAAAAATGTTCACACTGAAAATTAATATTTAAATTACAAAATAGCCTAAGAGGATAAGCTATGTAAGTTGTTAGTCGATATATTCATTTGACTAAAACATTATATCATATTTACATGGATAGTTTACTATCCGTCTGCCACGCACATAATCAATTGATAGAGAACACTCAATATCTTAAGCGACACCGTCTTGAGCGTAGTTATAGAGTCCATATCTTTAATGTACTCCCTCCATTGTATGACACGGTTGATTTTTAAAAAAAAACACTTTAATTATTCATCTTATTCAAAAATTTTATTAAGTTATCATTTATTTTGTTATCATTTGATTATCACTAAATAAAGTTTGAGTATAATTCATATTTTCACATGTTTGAACAAGCTTTTTTTTTAACAAGATGAACAATTGAAGTTTTGGAAAAAAGTCAACCACGTCATACATTTGTGAGCCAATGCGGTAGAATACAACAGATAGTTTGAACTTAGATAAAAAGTAAATTCAGAACTATATTATTATTTTGTGACAAGAGTAGCCTATTCAAAAAGTTATCCATATATCACAAGCACTACACTTCTGAAGCAATGTATTATATCTGGACTTGACTTGAAATGGCCAGGCAGTACACATCTAGAATTCATATATTTTAGGACGTGCACGAAGACTATATATATATGAAATGGATACTCGATCGAAGGCAGGAGCACCGGAGCAGACGGTTGGAACGGTTCAACGTGAACGGCACCATATACACGCACACCCGCCCAATTAATTGCCTTGCAGGTATAGTAGCACGATCAGCGCGCGGTCGGCGAATAGAGCGTGAGAAATGTGAATAAGTGATGCGTTGACGTGATCCTCGTGGGGCCGCCATCGATGATTGGCTGATTAAATAATAGGGTACCGCCGGTAGGGGGTCGCAATTTTTTGTCTGTGTGGTTAATAAGTGTGACAGACCAAAAGCAAATAATGTATAGGAGTAAAATACAATTAGCCCGTTAACGTCAGTGGCCACTACAGTATATTTTTTTGGCTTGGGGACGTATACCATATTGATAGAAGATAGGGGGAGTAGAGATTCATTATATTCCCGGCCATCCAGAGATTTGTTTTTTTCGATCGATGGCGACGATCTGAGAATGCACCACGTACGCGTGCACCTTTCTCCTTGGCACGCTAGCTAATCACGTTGGGAACGAGGAGGGGAGGTTACGGCTACGCATTCTTCATTCGTTCTGAAATACTACTACTGTAATAAAGAATGGCTGGATGGGGATGGCCCATCCGGTAGTAGTTGACAGTTTTTTTTTTAAGTTAATTCCACCTCAGGGCACGATGATTGCTGTACTGACAGCAGGGGCGAGGTCGCATGCATCCATTCCATACACTTGGCACGCATGTGCGATGGAATGCATGCGGACAGTGTGGTCAGCCAGCCTACCAAACCGTGCAAAGCATGATCACTGCAGTAGGCAGTAGCAGCACAAGCGTGGTCGTTCAAACTGCTCCTGCTACTGCCTAGCAGCATGCCAAAGTGCCTGCATTCTATTCTATCGGTCTCGCACGTACGGCACGAGCAGCCAATTTCCCATCCGTCTCGCCGATGTTCTGAGCGAGCCTACGTACGACGGCGGCCCATATGTATTTGTCGGAGGAGAAGATGGGTTTTCGGCCCAACCTAGACAACCATTTAGGCCAGTAAATTACAAAGCCCAAAACCAAGCTATACCAACAGCCAGGCCTTGATCAAACATTATTATTACCAAAGGTCAATGGTGATCGGTGTACTCAGTTTGGCACGGCTTCTAGAACGGTTTCTCCACCGGTTTTTTGCAGCTTCATATGAAGCCTTTCCTGCCAAACACTTTTTTGGAAAACGGTTTCTGCATAGAGGGGAGAAGCTGTTTTTGCACTGTGGAGCCAAAGAAAAAAAAAAAAGGTTTCTCCGGCGTCTCTAGCTCTTTTGCTGAAGCCGTTTTCGTAGAAGCTCTGCCAAACGGCCTCTTTAATTGGAGCAGTTTTTCCAGCTCATCGGAGCATTTTTTTTTTGGTACGCCTGGACAATTGTTAGACCCAAATCGCACTTCCATAATTGGGCCTCCATACAGCCGGCAGAAATAATAGGTTGCGCCTGTACAGAAAGGCAGATACAATGCCCATCTATATTCTATAGTGAGCGATCGAGGAACAGACTTACAAAGTGAAGCAGCAACTCGAAACAAATTGCTTTGAAAGGGACGGCTTAACGCCCAGCTAACACACACAAGAAGACACCAGAACCCCTAGATGGATATAAGAATGTACCAGCACATATTTACATTAATAATAAAGCAGGAGGATGTCCTGCATGGCCTAGCTAATTGGTGGCATGCAGCATGCATTGCTTGTTTTATTTTTAACTTGCATTGGGTTCATCTAAACGACTAATCAACCGATGCTCCTGTCAATAAATAAATAAATAAACATATGATGGGTAGCTAGCTGGCAAGACTTATATATTTCAAAAGGTTTACTTAAAAAAAATACATGCACGTAATGGTTACCATGCGTACACCTACAAAAGAAGAAGCGTTAAACTATAAAAAGACATGTCTTTATATCTCAAATATTTATCGCCAACTAGTTATTTTTAAACTAAAAAACTTCAGATAAAAAATGGAGGGAGCAGTTTCCTTTTCAATAATAAATGCACATCCATATATGTACTAGTCCCTCCATTATTTTTTAAAGGAAAAGTCTAGTTTACAACCACAAACTATCATTGCCGTCCGATTTCCAACCTTAAATTATGAAATTGGGTACCCATAGCCCCGCGCTAACCAAACCGGGTGAAATAACCCCCTAGTCATGTTGCAAGTAGTTTATGATGGTGACTTTCTATTTTTAAAAATAATAAAACCTTGTATAATCTCTAAAAAGTCATAATTAATATATTTTAAATTAGAAAGAAATATGAAATGTATACCATAATGTTCTCTATAAATATAATCTATCTATTGGTGCTCTATTTGGAGATTTTTAGAACTTATTCTTGCTATTTCTAATGTTCTATTTGGAGCAATAAAACAGTGGTGTAGGCATAAATAAATTCTTAGTATATTCAAATAGAGCACAAATATATTATATATCGATTATATTTTTTAGAAAAAAATGGTGCAGGTTTTATTTTTTCCTATATAAAATAAATTAGTTACGATATTAAATAAGATTTCATTATCTTTTAAAATAGAAAATCACCCTTCAATACCGCTTTCAACAGAGCTAAGAGGGTGTTTCGTCTGCTTTGATTAGTTCATGGGCCTTTTCGTCTGCTTTGATTAGTTCATGGGCCTTAGCTACCTGGTTTCGAATTTCAATGTTGAAAATTGGACCTCTGTGATAATTCAAGATTGTAAAATGGACTCATTCCTTTTTAAATGACATTATTCAGCCCAATCTAATTAGCTTGTTTCGAGTACAGAACTTTTTATTTGAAATGATTAGCATTTGCAAACGGAGGTGGTATATATTTTTTATTTGCATACTACATGAAAATGTGGGGCAACATTGAACCACGCACATTGCTATTCTGGACATGGATGGAACTAGTAAGTTTCTACATGAATGCATGCATGATTGACATATAAAAGTTTCTTCTGGACATGTTTTCCTGAAGTGTACAAGTTTATGCACCCTACCTAATAGCAACACATGTATACTGATCTAGATGTAGATAAATAAAGCTTATCTACGACATCATCGTGCGTCGTGCTAGCTAGCTGGCCAGCAGAGGAGGTCCACTTTCTTGAGGATTGATGTCATCCGACACCCGTACTTAAGAATGATGCTCTATCTATAATAAGCGAAATGCTCACGTGATCGTTGACTCCTAAGTAACTAGTGCCAGTTAGGTTTGTGATCACGTAAGGCACTTTTCAGGCATACGTAATAGTTCCCTAGTTTGTCTACTATACCAAACAACGTCATCGTTATATGTCCATTAATAACGCACGCCTGAGTCTCGGAATAAAATTATACTCCCTCTATTTATGAATTTATGACGTGGTTGATTTTTTAAAAAACTTTGATTGTTCGTCTTATTTAGAAAATAATAATAACTTATCGTTTATTTTGTTATCATTTGATTTATTACTAAATGTAATTTGACAATAGTTCATATTTTTACATGCTTGAACAAATTTGTTGAATAAGACAAAATATTAAAGTTGTGAAAAGATTTGAACCATATCATTCATACATTTGTGAATGGAGTTAGTATCACAAAGGAATAGCGGGAAACCGTCCTGCAACAATAATATGTAGTAAAAGGTTGAAATTAATTAAAGGCGCCACGCACCCACAAACACATGGTGTGGAACCAAGAGTTGACTATTAGAGGAATTACGTAAGAGAAGAGTATTCTTTTAACAGTAGACCCAAAACGAAACGCCGCCACACAATGTAATATTATAACCTGGTAATGTACATCTTGTGTCATCAATTTATGTTGAAAGTTTATATAGATTCTATTATTGTTGACCAAGGAAATATTATTTTATTATCGTGCACAAACTAAATAGACTTTTTCTTTTTCTTAGATGAATCGAAGTACGTGCGTAGTAACAATTAATTCTCCAACAATAGACCACAAAACGAAACGCCACACGGTGTGCATGGTGCTCGTGCATGCACAAATTAAGCCATTTGGACTAGTATTTAACTGGAGTGTTATTTCATAATGAGAAATGATCTCACGGATGAGATAGGTAGCGTACAATACATTATTTATTATACATATATATATATATCATATACATAAATTCATATAATATACCTTAATTGATATGGAATATCAATCATTCGGGCGTGGAAGACAGTACCCAGATTTTTTCCAAATCCAAAGACACTCAAGTGCGCCGAGAATTGCCAAGCAGAAGACAAAGCAAGGACGAATAATTCTGCAGCAAAAAGAAGACGCAGGACGAATATTGTACTGTGCTCAGTACAATAATTGAAGAATAAAAGGACAAAATACTGTGCCAGGTACAATTATTGAAGAATAAAAGGACGAGCTACTGTGGCAACAGTGAAAGCACACAGGAGGCGTGAATTATTGAAGCCATCCTTATCAACGAAGCAAAGACCCTGCTCGACTATAAAACGCAGCACCGGGCAGCAGCTGAAGACATCCGCCCTCCGCATCACCTCACAGACACTAAGACATCCATCAACATATCCACAATCCACACCCACTCATCCACCATCACCGCACACATCCACTCACCACCCACCTTGTAATGGTAGTAGTATTAGCATAAGGAATAAAGCCGTGGAGCATCCAGGCATCGTTTGTAAGGTAATCTAGTTTGTGCTAAGTGCTTGGGGTTTCCCGAAAGGGAAAGCCGTATATAAGCTGTGTTTGCGGAAATGAAGTAGTTTTCCTTTAAAAATCCCTGCTGTCATTCTAGTCCGCGTATATGGGGAGAGTTTATGTGCTAGGGACCCTATAGGAGAAACCTCTGCGTTTGATGCTCTCGTTTAGCCCGGAGTTGTGGCGTCTGGAGAGCCGTGTCCGCGGAGAAGTGTTCCCTTCGGGTGGAACTGCCTGGGGAGACGACGTAACCTTGCCTCGTATGCATAGACTGGGGATAGTTTGGGAAAGATTAGCTACTTCTGAAGCAAACCTGCTCATCGTACGGTGAGTACCGAGTAGGACTAAGCAAGCATAGAAACACAACCCGGCCGAATATTATTGGTCTCGCCAGCCTGCCAAAGATCCTATGAAACATAATACCGCCGAAGATTTAATATCCGCTTAATATAATCGCGAAAGCGACGTCTCGAATTTCATCCCGAAGTGCAAGCCAAGTGGGAATAGTATTTTTTCCACCATATATTGCATGCAAAGATAGTGGAAGAAGTGCTCACTGAGTGCTCATCCAACTTCCATAGTGCTGAATTTGAATAGTACCAGAGCGAATTTGAATAGTAAAAAGAATTTGAATAGTAACAGAGCGAATTTGAATAGTTCCAGTTCGCGTTCGTGTATTTTGTTGCTCTGTGTTTCGGTTTTCCTCCCGGAGTTTCGAGCCTCGCATCCCTCCGCCGCTCGCCGCGACCCCCCTCCAAGACACTGGTATCAGAGCCTGGTTTATATTTTTAAGCTGTTAATTATATCTGTTTTATATTTTTAAGTTAATATTTATATTTGTTTTATATTTTAAGTTGTCAGTTTTCTAGTTTATATTCAAAGTTGTGCCTGTTTAATATCTTAAGTACCTGTTTAAAATCTTATCTATTCAGTTATTTCGTGCAAGTTCTAAATTTTCAGTTATATTTAGAAAGTTTGTGGAAGTCATATATTTTAAGCCTAGAAGTCTAAAGTTTATCATATTTAAAAATTTGACAAAGATCAGTCATCATTGAAAAACTCAAGTATTTGAACTTAGAATTCAATACAGGTAAGACTGTCAATACCAAAGAAAATATTAATATAAGGCGAAAGATGAATCAAAAGAATAGAAGGCATAGTGTGTGTGAATCTATGGAAATAGTAGATATAGACAATGAAATTAAGCATTATGAAATAAAATTAAAAAAGGCATCAGATGAATACAATAGCTCTATGATATGTGAATGGGGTAAAATAAGACAAAAAGAAGTTTATTTTCTTAGAGAAATACAAAGGCTAAAGAAGTTAAAAAGAGAAAAAGAGTTGAACATTAAGAATTCAGAAGAAAAGAAGGTTGTAACCAATATAGAAATAAAGCGAGATGTCGTAAGATCAATTAGTCCTATAGAAATAAAGAAGGTTGTAAATAATAAAAACAAAAGTCATAATAACAATAATAGCATAAGTGAGGAAGAACAATGGAATATAAATAATAAGTTGTTGTTAGAAAGTCACGAAGAAGTAGAAAATAAGTTCGAAAATAAGTTAAGAAAAGAATATAAGGATGATCTTAATAAAGAAAACTATACAAAAGAAGTAGAGTTAGGAAAAGAAATTCAAGAGGAACCAAATGAAGAAAATAATGCGAAGGAAGAAGAAGTTAATTTAGATGAAGAAAGAAAAGATAAAGAGATTAAAGAAATATATAAAAAAATTGACAAAGCACGGGGATATAAAGAAACTATAGATTCATTTGGCAAAAATGAACAGTGGGATATAAACGATAAACTGTTAGTAGAAAGCTATGAAGAAATAAATAATTTAAGCAAAGAAGAGTTAGAGTTAATAGATGCTTTCTCAATTGAAATGATGAATCAAGAAGATTGTGAACATGCTTGGATTAAAGGAAGAGGAGACTTTAACATAAAGTGTGCCTTTTGTATATATTATCCTAGCCAAGAAAATAGATTTACTTGTGCCAGTTGTTTAAAACAAGCATGTGTTTCATGTTTGAAATCTAACAATCAAAGATGGAAAGCAGAAACAGAAGTAGAACCTGAAGATAAAATGTTATCAACAAGAGTCAGAATTTTAGAAAATAGAATAAATAGATTAGAAGTAGAATTAGAAGAATTAAAATATAAGTTAGATCAAGATAAAAATAATGACAAGCAACCAAATGAGACTATAAGTAATACTGAATTAAAAGACCAGTTGATTACGATAAAAGACAGTAAAGAAAACAAGCTTATACAATTAAAAGATGTCATAACAAGTTTTGGTAGTAAATATATAGTCAAATTACCATTCAAAGAAATTTTAGGAATAAGGATTCCTATAAAGATAATATTAAAGAATAATATTACTTATAAAATATTGGCCTTAGTAGATACAGGATGCACAAAGAATATAATACATGACAAATATTTTATAAGATGTCCAGAAATAGTCCATACAATAGATGAAGATAAAGCAGAAACCTCTACAGATATGTCTGGAATAAAAAAGATTCATAACCAATTAGCATATAATATTGAAGCACAAATAAATGGAACAAAATATATAATTGATGAAATCACAATAAGAGACTTATCTATGATACATGATGAAATGATTATAGGGTTAAGATTCTTGCAGCGTTCATGTCAAACCACAATCATACATGAGCAAGGTATTACATTTATTCCTCATCAAGATAATATTCATTATATTTCAGAAGTTAAAAAACTTGGAGGAGCTCATCATTTACCAAATTCTTACAGTAATACGATTGACGCCAGCATAGCTGGTTTAGAAATTGAAGATTTAAGTGAGAACATAGAAGATTTCTATATAGAACATTCATGTATAGAATGTTTTGGTTTGCAATCCTTTGCTCCAAATTGGTACAGAGATATAAAGTCTAAAAAAGATATAGAAAAGATTGTGCAGAGACTAGAAGATATTCAAATAATTGGAGAAATACCCATGAAGTATTGGGATAAAAATTCTATATTATGCAAAATAAATATAATAAATCCAGATTATATAATAAAAACAAGTCCAATAGAAGCTACACCAAAGGACATAGAAGAATTTAAGATGCATATTGAAGAATTGCTAAAATTAGGAGCAATAAGAGAAAGTAGAAGTCCTCATAGGTCTGCAGCCTTTATAGTAACAAATCATGCTGAAATAGCAAGAGGAAAATCAAGAATGGTTATTAATTACAAAAGACTTAATGATAATACAGTAGATGATGCATTCAATATACCTAATAAACAAGAATGGATCAATAGGATACAAGGTAGCAAATACTTTTCAAAATTTGACTTGAAAGCAGGATTTTGGCAAGTAAAAATGGCAGAAGAGTCTATAGAATGGACAGCCTTCACGTGTCCTCAAGGTCACTTTGAATGGCTTGTCATGCCTTTAGGATTAAAAAATGCACCTGCTTTATTTCAAAGAAAAATGCAAAATATATTTAATGAGAATCAAGAATTTATATTAGTTTATATAGATGATTTATTAGTTTTCTCAAAAACCTATAAAGAGCATATAGCCCATCTTGAAGTATTTTTTAGAAAGGTAGAACAAAACGGGCTGATTCTATCTACAAAGAAAATAGAAATTTGCAAGGAAAAAATAAAGTTTCTAGGTCATGAGATTGGAGAAGGCAAAATATATTTGCAAGAGCATATTGCTAAGAAAATACTACAATTTTCTGATGTTATGAATGACAAAAAGAAATTGCAGGAGTTCCTTGGAATAGTAAATTATGCTAGAAATTATATAGATAATTTAGCAAAGTTAGCAGGACCACTATATGCAAAATTGAGAAAAAATGGTCAAAAATATTTTAATTCAGAAGATATAAAGTTAGTAAGAACCATAAAAGAAAAGGTAAAAGGCTTAAAACCTTTAGAATTACCTCTAGATGATTATTATTTTATTATTGAAACAGATGCATCTAAATTAGGATGGGGTGCAATATTAAAACAAAAACCCAATAAGTATTCTCCAAAAGCTGAAGAAAAGATATGTAGATATGCCTCTGGAAGCTATAAGTTGAAGGCAGTAAATAATACTGATAGAGAAATATTAGCAATCATTAATGCAATAAATGCTTTTAGATTGTATCTCGGTTTTAAAGAATTTATGGTAAGAACAGACTGCGAAGCAATATGTAGGTATTACAAACAAATAACTAGTAAGAAAAGTTCAACCAGAAGATGGGTCTTGTTTGAAGACATTATTACTGGAAATGGCTATAAAGTAATATTTGAGCATATAAAAGGAAAAGATAATAGTTTGCCTGATATATTTTCACGATCTTCTATCTTGCAGGAATGAAGAAGGGAATTAGCTTCAATGGAATTGAGACCTTTACGTTTGGTTCAGAAAATAATAAGTTAAGAATATTCCCACCAAATTCATATAAGTTCAGACCAAAAGATCATATAATATTAGATGAAGTCCAAGAATGTATACTAGACAATTTCTGGTACCAATATAATCATAAAAGAGAAGAAAAATGTTACATACTATCAATATTAAACAGTCTTGCTGAATATTTTCATACAATAAATAGCAAGATGCCACCAACAGAAGAGCATGAATATATTGAAAGAAGGTCCTTATATGTAATATTTGAAGGAAAAATGCCTGGTTTATATATATCATTTGAAGAAGTAGTGGCTCAAAAGAAAGATGGCAAGTTAGATGGAGGAATATCATGGAAAAAATATGGAGATATAGATGAAGCAATGAATCAAGCAAGAAAAATACTTGGAACAAATTATTATATGGAGCCAGCAGCAAAAGAATATATTCAAAAATACAGAAAGGCAAAAGGTATCAAAATGCCAGAAACATCATCCGGGATTAAAGATATGGCAAAGAAAGATACATATAAAGACTGTCTGACCAAAGGAGTTGATCCTATGGACGGACAATATATAGAAATGAAAATAGCACAAAAATTTGAAATGATTTCCCCTGAATGGAAGAAAACTCTGAAAGAAGAAATAATGATGGAGTTAAAAGGGGAATTATATAATAAATTGGAAGAATTTAAAAGAGATATGGATGCAAAAATGGATATATCATTCTCCGGCAGTGAAGAGAATGATGATATTGCAGGGCATGGCCAACGGTCAGAATAAAATAGCCCAAAAATATAATAGTAAAAATAAGCCCAAAAGATAATATATGTTGAAGATAATAGTTATATATACGTTGATATGCGATATTAACAATTTGGGCATGGGAAGACATATACATAAATTCATATAATATACCTTAATTGATATGGAATATCAATCATTCGGGCGTGGAAGACAGTACCCAGATTTTTTTTCCAAATCCAAAGACACTCAAGTGCGCCGAGAATTGCCAAGCAGAAGACAAAGCAAGGACGAATAATTCTGCAGCAAAAAGAAGACGCAGGACGAATATTGTACTGTGCTCAGTACAATAATTGAAGAATAAAAGGACAAAATACTGTGTCAGGTACAATTATTGAAGAATAAAAGGACGAGCTACTGTGGCAACAGTGAAAGCACACAGAGAGGCGTGAATTATTGAAGCCATCCTTATCAACGAAGCAAAGACCCTGCTCGGCTATAAAACGGAGCACCGGGCAGCAGCTGAAGACATCCGCCCTCCGCATCACCTCACAGACACTAAGACATATCCACAATCCACACCCACTCATCCACCATCACCGCACACATCCACTCACCTTGTAATGGTAGTAGTATTAGCATAAGGAATAAAGCCGTGGAGCATCCAGGCATCGTTTGTAAGGTAATCTAAGTTTGTGCTAAGTGCTTGGGGTTTCCCGAAAGGGAAAGCCGTATGTAATCTGTGTTTGCGGAAATGAAGTAGTTTTCCTTTGAAAATCCCTGCTGTCATTCTAGTCCGCGTATATGGGGAGAGTTTATGTGCTAGGGACCCTATAGGAGAAACCTCTGCGTTTGATGCTCTCGTTTAGCCCGGAGTTGTGGCATCTGGAGAGCCGTGTCCGCGGAGAAGTGTTCCCTTCGGGTGGAACTGCTTGGGGAGACGACGTAACCTTGCCTCGTATGCATAGACTGGGGATAGTTTGGGAAAGATTAGCTACTTCTGAAGCAAACCTGCTCATCGTACGGTGAGTACCGAGTAGGACTAAGCAAGCATAGAAACACAACCCGGCCGAATATTATTGGTCTCGCCAACCTGCCAAAGATCCTGTGAAACATAATACCGCCGAAGAGTTAATATCCGCTTAATATAATCGCGAAAGCGACGTCTCGAATTTCATCCCGAAGTGCAAGCCAAGTGGGAATAGTATTTTTTCTACCATATATTGCATGCAAAGATAGTGGAAGAAGTGCTCACTGAGTGCTCATCCAACTTCCATAGTGCTGAATTTGAATAGTACCAGAGCGAATATGAATAGTAAAAAGAATTTGAATAGTAACAGAGCGAATTTGAATAGTTCCAGTTCGCGTTCGTGTATTTTGTTGCTCTGTGTTTCGGTTTCCTCCCGGAGTTTCGAGCCTCGCATCCCTCCGCCGCTCGCCGCGACCCCCCCTCCAAGACACTGGTATCAGAGCCTGGTTTATATTTTTTTTCTAAATCCAAAGACACTCAAGTGCGCCGAGAATTGCCAAGCAGAATACAAAGCAAGGACGAATAATTCTGCAGCAAAAAGAAGACGCAGGACGAATATTGTACTGTGCTCAGTACAATAATTGAAGAATAAAAGGACAAAATACTGTGCCAGGTACAATTATTGAAGAATAAAAGGACGAGCTACTGTGGCAACAGTGAAAGCACACAGGAGGCGTGAATTATTGAAGCCATCCTTATCAACGAAGCAAAGACCCTGCTCGGCTATAAAACGCAGCACCGGGCAGCAGCTGAAGACATCCGCCCTCCGCATCACCTCACAGACACTAAGACATCCATCAACATATCCACAATCCACACCCACTCATCCACCATCACCGCACACATCCACTCACCTTGTAATGGTAGTAGTATTAGCATAAGGAAAAAGCCGTGGAGCATCCAGGCATCGTTTGTAAGGTAATCTAAGTTTGTGCTAAGTGCTTGGGGTTTCCCGAAAGGGAAAGCCGTATGTAAGCTGTGTTTGTGGAAATGAAGTAGTTTTCCTTTGAAAATCCCTGCTGTCATTCTAGTCCGCGTATATGGGGAGAGTTTATGTGCTAGGGACCCTATAGGAAAAACTTCTGCATTTGATGCTCTCGTTTAGCCCGGAGTTGTGGCGTCTGGAGAGCTGTGTCCGCGGAGAAGTGTTCCCTTCGGGTGGAACTGCCTGGGGAGACGACATAACCTTGCCTCGTATGCATAGACTGGGGATAGTTTGGGAAAGATTAGCTACTTCTGAAGCAAACCTGCTCATCGTACGGTGAGTACCGAGTAGGACTAAGCAAGCATAGAAACACAATCCGGCCGAATATTATTGGTCTCGCCAGCCTGCCAAAGATCCTGTGAAACATAATACCGCCGAAGAGTTAATATCCGCTTAATATAATCGCGAAAGCGACGTCTCGAATTTCATCCCGAAGTGCAAGCCAAGTGGGAATAGTATTTTTTCCACCATATATTGCATGCAAAGATAGTGGAAGAAGCGCTCACTGAGTGCTCATCCAACTTCCATAGTGCTGAATTTGAATAGTACCAGAGCGAATTTGAATAGTAAAAAGAATTTGAATAGTAACAGAGCGAATTTGAATAGTTCCAGTTCGCGTTCGTGTATTTTGTTGCTCTGTGTTTCGGTTTCCTCCCGGAGTTTCGAGCCTCGCATCCCTCCGCCGTTCGCCGCGACCCCCCTCCAAGACACTGGTATCAGAGCCTGGTTTATATTTTTAAGCTGTTAATTATATCTGGTTTATATTTTTAAGTTAATATTTATATTTGTTTTATATTTTAAGTTGTCAGTTATCCAGTTTATATTCAAAGTTGTGCTTGTTTAATATCTTAAGTACGTGTTTAATATTTTATCTATTCAGTTATTTTGTGCAAGCTTTAAATTTTAGTTATATTTAGAAAGTTTGTTATATTTTGTAGAAGTCATATATCCTAAAACTAGAAGTCTGAAGTTATCATCAGTCATCATTGAAAAACTCAAGTATTTGAACTTAGAAATCAATACAGGCAAGACTGTCAATACTAAAAAAAATATTAACATAAGGTGCAGAATCAATCATTTTGAAGAACATATTTGGCATACTTCACAAGGACAGTTAAATTTAGTAGTAGATTTAATACATAATTTTTATATAGCGTGGGGTAAAAGACAAGACGAATTAAATATTAACTTAAAAATATAAACCAGATATAATTAACAGCTTCCACAAAAGTCGTACTCTGAGTAGCATCCCATATGTCCTGACTCTGGCTAACAAGGAACGCCTCCATCCTACCTTTCCAGTAGGGATAACCATCGGAGCCAAGGACGGGAATTTTCCCAGAGTAAGTCATCGTCACTACGGTTTCGTCACCGGTTAAGGTATAGGAAACCTAACCGGCTCTGATACCACTTGTAGGACCGAGACGTGCGACTAGAGAGGGGGTGAATAGGAGCACGTGAAAAACTCAAAATCAAACCCCCAAAATGCACTCTTACGAAGACACACGCACAACCGATACCGTCTACTGAACAGATACGTATCGGGTGCAAAGCGGAAGCACAAGCAATACTAACCAAGCTGAGACACTATGTCTAAAAGAACACGCACAAAAAGATCGCCCTCAGCTATGAGTCACTTACTTAGCTACTCCACACCTAAGTGCGTCTCACTGAAAGATAGTGAGCGATGAGTATGGGCTAGCGGTGAGTGTCACGCAACCAAAAACAAAACAAAATGACCGACACACGCCAACTAGCTTACACAAACAATAAAACTAACGCAAACAAAACTCCTACTAAGTGAGCAAGGTTGCATAGCAAGAAAAGCTACCAACCTTAGGACTCACTAACACCTTAAAAACAAGCAAAGAGAACACCAAAACCACCCAAAACTGAGCACAACACACAAGCTGAAATAACTAGACACTAAAGCAGACAAAACAGAGACAAAAGTACACCAAAACGCAAAATCGGAAAACAGAAACACAGACCGGACAGTCAGGTCTTAAACAGCAGACCTGACCGGACAAACTCACCAAGAACAAGAAGAAAACACACCTAAACCTATAGACCGGACAATCCTACCTATGGACTTCGGACAAAACAACTCAACTCACTAAGTACCGAAGAGAACAACGGACCGGACAGTCCGGTTCTACCCGGAAGGCCTAATCGGACAAAACAGATGAGAAATGAACTACGGGCGGTGAAAACCAAAGGACCAGACAGTCCGGTTTAGCAGACCGGACAAAACTTCGGACAAAGAAACCCGAGACACATACTCGAGGTGGCCAAGCCTCGGTTTCTCCGTCACACAGACCGGACAGTCCGCTTGAACGGACCGGACAAATGGACGGATTGTCCGGTCAGGTCTCGCTGCTGGCCCGAGTCTGGACCCGAGAAATCAGCCCGCGAATCCACCGAAAAATCGACCAAACCCAAGCCAAAACTCAACCAAACTTCACAAAATTTGCACAGAGGAACTTGATTCCATTCCAAAGTAAATCCCTCAAAATTCAACTCAAAATGATCTAGGGATTTACGGGAATTGCAGATCTTGTGGAAGTGGTGTGAGAAAAACTAGGAACCGAAAAACGTCAAGAACGGCCTTTGCTTGTGGTTGGATGATTCTAGCACTTGGCTAGTGAGATGCACCACATCTTAGCAAGGCAAAATTTTGGCAAAAGAAAGGTCTCATCCTTGGACAACACAAAACGAGCCAAAATCCAAGAAACGGGACCAAAAACGAAACTAGAAAAGGGGGCAAAGAGGGAGGCACGAAATTGCTGCTCTAGGACATGGAATTTCTCAACAAGAAACCTTGGATTAATTCATGAAATCAGATTACAAAAGTTCCCTAGAGCCTACCTCCCTTCATCCTCCCACTAATGACAAGATTAGACTAAACTAGGCACTCATCTCCTAGCTAATCTCCTCTCTTTTCTCTCTTTGGACCTTGGCTGCTAGGGTTAGGAAAACTAGGGTTTGTGGCTACCAAGATCAGCTCCAAGGGAGCCTCTCAAGTCTATTTATACCCTAGGCCCTAAACGACACAATTACATTAAGACCCCGACTCTAAAAATGCCCGGAGGGGGCCAAACCGAAAAGATACAATCGGACGACTACGATGACGTCTTGATCATCTTCGGTTTCTCCGCCTCGCTTGGATGTGCGCCACGTAGCCAGTAGTCCGGAAGCTTCCCCCGGTTTTGAAGTCAGAAACCGGAAAACTTTATTCTGCGGGCTTCCTGGGCCAGGTCTTGGCCCAATCTTCTATCTTGGCGAGTCGGAGCCCAACCCACCAAGTCATTTGAACTTGGGTGGCGGTTTTGAGCCGAAGCCGCCAAAGCCTCCCTCGCACGCCTTCGCGCCATGCACTCGGGTTGGAGCAACACAGTGGCACCCGGCTTCTCCAGTCCATCGGAGTCGCCTCGCGGTCCATCGGAGGGCTTACACCACCGTTGCCGAACCGCCCCTCCGTGTACCGAGCTTCCATGGCCGACCGACGCCGAGCATTGCCACCGGTCCATTGGAGGACTTTTGCCTCAGTCCATCGAGGTCTTCGTCTTCTCTACCTCCAGTCCATCGGAGGGCCTCCAGTCCATCGGAGGACTTGTACCGTTGACAATCACTCATCACACCAGGAGAGCAATGAGGCCGATCCATTGGCTCTCAATCTCCCCCTTGATGAGTGCATTGTCAACACATCTTCAACCTGTAACCTGAAATAGAATAAAGACAAAACCAAAGCGTAAAACTGAAAAAGAAAGGAAAAAGAAAAGAAATGCTCAAGCTGCCAAAAACCAAACAAAGGCAAAACACAAGGCAGCTTGAAGCAAAACGAAAAACAAAACATCGGCTCCTCAAGACAGAGGCAAAAGGCTTAACGCACCGATGCAAAGAGCATGCTAAAAAAGCTCAACTCCCCTTGAAATGCATCCTCACAAATGCAAAATGAATGCAAAGCTCCCCCTCAACTAAAACTCTCCTGAGTTCTCCCCCTTTGTCCATATTTTAAGACTTCTCCCTTTGGCTTTGGAAGTACACTAATTTCTCCCCAAATTTCTCCCCCTTGTTGACAATGGACACATCAAGGGTTCTTTGAACTCAACTCCCCTGAACTAGACAACTTCCCCTCAAAATATGCCATGAAATGCAAGGAGTGTAAAAGAGCTCAGAAGGAATGTAAAGCTAGTAATCACAAGTTCTAGCATACAGAGCAAGTGAGGGCAAGGAAGCATACAACAAGCTCAAATGAATCTATCTCACACATATCAAGAGTAAGCTTGTTTTTCAGGGTTAATAAAAAGAAAGCATCACCAACATGAATAACACCTAGCACAGTAGGCATGAACAGCAAGATGCTAGCAATGCATACAAGGTGTGCTACTCTCAACCAAAGCATATACAACCAGCCAAAAGCATTTTAGAGACTTGCAAATTTCAGATTTAGACATTTGTATTCATAAGCAAGTTCTTTTTGTGCCAGGGGTTATTTACTTGTCTTTTGCCACTTCTTACCAACCAATGCCAAGCCTAGGTTATCTAACCATCAGAAGCTTAAGACAAGTCTTTGGTCATACACAGTGTAGTCCAAGTTCATGCCAAAGTGCAAAGGCAAGCTGTCTCGAACTAGATCAATGTGACAAGCAAACCCACCTGGATCTTTCTCAATTCATCATATAAGACACCACTTGTAAGCATTTTGATTCAGATTTCAATTTAAGCAAGGTGTCATAAAAGCTTAGGCATTAACTTAGCAAAGGCATACAACTAGCATATCCAGGTATGAAAAGATAGCATAGCATTCAACAATCCTACACATGCTAGGTAGCCAAAACAAGTGGTGATCATGGTTTTTGATTTGCAAAGTATAAAATGACTTAGCTCACAACTAGTATTCAACAGACTCAAGAGAGCTTAGCCAACCATGATCAAGCATGCAACTGTACAATCTAGCACAAGCAAGTACTAACTCATCATCTCAAAAGAGCTCTAATGCTAGTGAAGTGAAAATGCATATGATACAGTGCAATGCATGATATGATACAACATGCAAAAGAAGCAAAGAGAAATAAAAGCCAGATAAAAGCAAATTCTAGATTATGGAAGCTATTCCTTACTAAAAGGAATAGCGTAATATCCCTGACTAAAAGGGATAGCACACTCCAAGCTCACCTCTCAAGCGCACAAAAGCGCCAAACTCTAGGGGCTTGGTAAAGATATCGGCCAACTGGTTTTCAGAAGCTACATGCACTAAGTCTATGTCCCCCTTCTCATAGTGATCTCTTAGAAAGTGAAACCTCACGTCTATGTGTTTGGTTCTGGAGTGCAAGACGGGGTTCTTAGCTACAGAAATAGCAGACGTAGAGTCCACTAGAAGAGGGATTTTTCCAAACCTAAGGCCGAAATCACTAAGGGTGGCTTTCATCCATAAAAGCTGGGAGCAGCAGCTAGCAGCAGCTATGTACTCTGCTTCTGTGGTAGACAAGGATACACTAGCTTGCTTGCGGGAGGACCAAAAGACAAGAGAGGTTCCTAAGAGTTGGCATGTGCCGGAGGTTGACTTGCGGTCAATCCGGCAGCCAGCATGGTCAGCATCTGAGAACCCTCTAAGAAAAAGAGAAGAACCTGAGGAGTACCAAAGACCAAGCTCAGGAGTGAATTTCAGATACCTGAAAATGCGCTTCACCGCTTGACGGTGAGAAGTCCTAGGGGACGCCTGGTAACGCGCACAAAGGCAAACCGCGAACTGAATGTCCGGCCTGGTCGCCGTCAGGTACAGAAGTGAGCCGATCATCCCTCGAAATTCCTTCTGGTCCACCGCCTCCCCATCTTCATCAGCATCAAGTGCCGTGTTTGTACTCATAGGAGTTGTCATGGGTTTAGAATCCCCCATGTCAAACTTCTTGAGTATGTCTCTTGTGTACTTTGCTTGATGGACAAAGGTTTCTTCAGGGCCTTGCTTGATCTGCAGTCCGAGGAAGAACTGGAGCTCACCCATGAGACTCATCTCAAATTCCCTGCTCATCTGTTCAGCAAAACTAGACACCAAAGCGTGAGATGAACCACCAAAGATTATGTCATCAACATATATCTGAACTATCAGGGTGTCACCGCCACGACTCAACAAAAACAAGGTCTTGTCTACTGAACCCATCACAAACCCAGACTTGAGCAAGAAACTCTTCAACCTAGCATACCAAGCTCTAGGAGCTTGCTTCAGACCATAAAGGGCTTTCCTCAACTTATACACCCGGTCTGGAAATCTAGCACTCTCAAAGCCAGGAGGTTGTCTCACATATACCTCCTCCTCTATGAACCCGTTCAGGAAAGCAGACTTGACATCCATTTGCTGCAGTTTGAAGCCTTTAGAGGCCGCAAAGGCAAGCAAAATCCTAATGGCTTCCAAACGAGCTACAGGGGCAAAGGTCTCCTCATAATCTATCCCCTCCTTCTGACAGAAACCCTGGGCTACCAATCTCGCTTTGTTCCTCACAACCATCCCATCCTCACCCTGTTTGTTCTTGAAAACCCACTTGGTACCTATAGGGCGACAGTTTGGTGGAGGTTCAACTAAATCCCAGACATGGTTTCTCTCAAAGTTCTCCAACTCCTCATGCATGGCGTTCACCCAGTTAGGATCAGATAATGCATGTGACACATCCCGGGGCTCAAAAGAAGCAACGTATGCAGAGTGGGAGAAAAAAGCTAGAGAGTTAACCGAAGAGCGTGTGACACGCTGGTGAATGTCTCCAATCATCCTGTGTGAAGGGTGATCCCGCTGGACTTGCCGAGATGGAACAATCTCGGAAGTCACCTCCCCTACGTCCTCAGCGGGTCCAGCCTCTGCTTGAGCTTGCTGTCGGGGAAGTGAGAAGGAAACTGTGGGCAGGGGTCCTCCTTCATCATCTGAACTCGTAGCAGAGGGGGTAGGAGCTGCAGCCGGTGCAGTGGCTCCTGCATCACCATCATTAACCACATCTTCCTCATCCTCAAAAATGGAAGTGCCTTCTTCATCATCACCTGAATGCTCAAAGGCAGGGGTTGTGCAGGGCATAGTCTCATCAAAAGAAACCTCACAAGTCTCAACAACTTGCTTGGCCTCTAAAATCCACACACGAAAAGCCCTAGAATTAGAAGCATACCCCAGAAAAATCCCATCCAAACAACGAGACTCAAACTTGTCCAAATGCCCCGCCTTCTTAAGCACAAAGCACCTGCAGCCAAACGCTCGCAAATGCTTGACGCTGGGCTGCTTACCAAACCGAAGTTCATACGAGGTCTTCCCAAGGAAACCTCGCAAGAAGATTCGGTTTGCAATATAACAGGCCGTATTCACTGCCTCAGCCCAAAAGCGCCTTGGAGTCCTATGCTCATCGAGCATCGTCCGTGCCATCTCAACAAGTGTGCGGTTCTTGCGTTCCACAACACCATTCTGCGGAGGGGCATATGGAGAAGAAAACTGGTGTTCAAGACCTAGGTCACGACAGAAGTTTTCAAAACGAGAGTTTCTGAATTCTCCGCCATTGTCACTGCGGATAGCCCTCATGGCCTTATGACTCTCGTTTCTCAACCTCAGTACCAGATCCCGAACAAAACCAAACGCCTCATCCTTAAAATCCATGAAAAATACCCACGAGAACCGCGAAAAATCGTCCACAACGACAAGCACGTACCACTTCCCACTGATTGACGCTACCCGAGCGGGACCTACTGTATCCATATGGAGTAGCTCACCCGGATAGGAGGTCATAACCTGAGACACAGGAATGTGAGAGGCGGCAACCATCTTGCCATGACGACAGGGGTGACAAACTAAGTCCTTCTCAGCTCTCAATTTGGGCAATCCTCGGATTAGGCCCATTGAACTTAACCTGACTAGCAGATCAAAGCTCAAATGACCAAGTCTCCTATGCCACTTCCATATATCAGCAGAAGGACTAGCAACCAAACAGCGCGCAGGGCCAGAAACAGATGTGAGGTCGACCCTAAAAACCTGACCAAAAGGTAGCAAAGAGCAAACAAGGGTCTCCTCAGCATCAAGAACGCAGCACGCACCTTTCTTAAAACGAACCTCAAATCCTTCATCGAGAAGTTGCGAAACAGAAACCAAATTGAACCCCAAATTCCGGACAAAAGCAACTTCTCTCAGGGAAAGCTTGGCGGAGAGCGAAACAGAACCAACACCCATCACTTTACCTTGACCATTGTCCCCGAATGTGATGTACTCCTTGGTGCTTACAGGGTTGAGGCTGGAGAACCACTTGCGGTGCCCTGTCATGTGCCTAGAGCAACCGGAGTCCATGATCCACACGTCCTCCATACCTCGATCCTGCAAAGTCAAGTAAAGCGACGGTGAGCAAACGGTCCGGCACTGGGGTTAGTCCCAAAACTGCTGTACCAGTGCCGAGCCATCTGCTCAAAAGTGGGGTAAGCACAATCAAAGAAATCATCACGACGATCAGGGTAACCACGATCTCCAAAGCGTGAACCCTCGAAAGCTCTCTCAAAGCCTCGGTCACGAGGTCCATAGCCGCGCTGAAAACGACTAGGAGCTCGGCTAGTAAAGCGTCTCTCACCACCAGGAGCACGAGCCTGAAAGCCGCCTCCTCTCTCACCACCGGCAAAGCGGTCTCTCATCTCACCGCGGTGGGGAGGATCTTGCCTACCACCCTGGTAGAACTGATCCTGGTTCCCCCAAGCTCTCTCCTGCCTCTCAACCCGCTTCCTCCTGAAGCAAAACTCCTCTAGGTGGCCATTCCGCTGGCAAAACTCACAGTGGTAGACAGGCCTCCTAGGAACTGGGTTAGGCTGGGACTTGGGCTTAGGTGGTGTGGCCTTGGGTGGCTCAGGCTGCTGGACTGGCTTCTTGCCCTTGGGCTTAAGCTCTTCCTCAACAATCTTGTCCAGCTTAGCCTTAGAAGGTTTGGGTGTCCAGTACTGCTTCTTTGGGGCAGCCTTGGGTGGCTCATGGTAAACCCCATCAACAGTCTCTCCTGGCTGGGTAGGTGCAGTCTTGACCATAATTGGGGCACTCTTCTCACCCGAAATGCTGCACTCTCCAAACCCAACACCACTTGTCTCACCCTCAGCTCTTTTGGTGCTCTCTATGATCATCTCTAGTTGAGGTTGCCTCGCATATACCCAACTGAGCACCTCTCTCAACCTGTTGTTGTTATCTTGCAAAGACAACATCTCCTCCCTCAGATCCTCCAGAATCACAGTCTGGGCAGCACAGGTATCACAGTCTAGGGAGGGAACCACAACAGCTTTCTCCAACTTCCTAATGGTGGCATCCCTATCCACCAGCTGCATCCTAAGAGTTAGGCAGTTCTCACACGTATCACTAGGTGCTGAAAGCACCTCTAAGTCAGCTCTCAACTGCTCTAACTCACCTCTCAAAGTAGGACAGACCATACATTCACCCAAAAGCGTAGGTCTAGCCCTAAGCTCCTCAAGCTCCATGAGCTGCCCCTCAAACTTCTCCTTCAGACCAGCTAGCTCTCTAGCTAGACAGGGGCAAGACTCACACTCAAGCTCTCCACTCAAAGTAGGCTCATCCAGTGTGGACTGGAGTTTGCCCAGCTCAGCCTTCAGCTCATCTATCTCCTCTACCCGCTTGGCATACCTATCTCTCTGGTCACCAAGCTCCGTCATGAAAGACTCGCAGGTAGGGCACTCAATCTCACTGGGTTGGGGTCTCACACTCCTCAACCTCTCATTCTCCTCTAAAGCCTCAGCGAGTTGGGCTTTCAACTTCTGCAGCTTCTTAGCTGCCTTCTCCAGCATCTTATCCTGGGCCTTAAGTTCCCGGCTGTTATGCTCTAGCATCTCAAGGATTTCGGCTTGCTCAGGAGTTACCTCATCATCGGAAGAAGAGTTGCTGCCGTCATCCTTGTTCTCCTTGTCCTCAAGCGCCATGGAGCAAACCGAGCTCCTCTTGTCCTTGTTCTTCCGCCTGGACTTGGTGGAGACGAAGCACAAGCCAGCTGGACCGCCTTGATCGTTCCTCTTGTCCTTCCTGTACGTGATCTCCTCATCGCTTGAGCTCGACGAGGACGAAGAGGAAGAAGATCCGCTGCTGCAGAACCCGATCTCGGCGAAGAAGGCCTTGTCCCGCTTCCGGTTGTCCTTCTGGTAGCTCTTGAAAGCCTTCCGGAAGTTCTTCTTGCCGAAGGAGCGCTTGCCGGAGCCATGCTTGCTGGAGCGGTGCTTGTCAAAGCTTGGCTTGCCGGAGTGGTACTTGTCGGAGTCGCGGGAGTAGCTCTTGCCCTTCTTGTAGTAGTCGTTCTTGTTGGGGCATTCGGCGATGAAGTGGCCGACATCTCCGCACTCAAAGCACTTGGGCCGCTCGCCCCTCTTCTTGCTCATCCGGTTGTCATAGGCACGCTGAAAGCGACTAGACACCAGACACAACTCGTCATCCCCAAGTGTCGCTAGCTGCTCCTCTGTAACAGACATCAAAGCAGAAAACGAGAAGTTGTGTAACACGGGGTTAGTGACAGACTCACTAGAGGGGGTAGCCAAGGCCAGACTCTTGGAACCTGTACAAGCGAGGGAATCCCTCATCTTGTAATCTACCTCGGTGGCCTTGAGCTTACTATAGAGCGCCTCTACTCCAATCGTATCATACCCTGCCGACTCAATGATTGAGTTCACCTTGATCTCCCATATTTTTCTGTCTAAGGCATACAACAACTTGACAGCTTGCTGATGATCGGTATATGGGAGGGCAGCGGGGGCAGAGTTAACACGCAACTTGTTGATGATCGACTGAAAACGACCAAACAAGTCGTCTACTGACTCTCCCGGCTTCTGGACGAAATTCTCATATTCGCGCCGGTAAGTCTCCACAAGTCTAGCCTTAATTGTCGCAGTACCCTCATGGTGTGCACTAAGCAGTGACCATATCTCACGCGCAATCTTAAGGTGACTCACTCTCTCATAATCCATGGGACCAAGCCCGGAGAAGAGAAAGTTAACAGCCTTGGCATTCGCCTCATGCTGAGCCACGATATCCTGCGTAGTACGCTCAGCGACTGGAAGCACCACAAAAGTCGTACTCTGAGTAGCATCCCATATGTCCTGACTCTGGCTAACAAGGAACGCCTCCATCCTACCTTTCCAGTAGGGATAACCATCGGAGCCAAGGACGGGAATTTTCCCAGAGTAAGTCATCGTCACTACGGTTTCGTCACCGGTTAAGGTATAGGAAACCTAACCGGCTCTGATACCACTTGTAGGACCGAGACGTGCGACTAGAGGGGGGTGAATAGGAGCACGTGAAAAACTCAAAATCAAACCCCCAAAATGCACTCTTACGAAGACACACGCACAACCGATACCGTCTACTGAACAGATACGTATCGGGTGCAAAGCGGAAGCACAAGCAATACTAACCAAGCTGAGACACTATGTCTAAAAGAACACGCACAAAAAGATCGCCCTCAGCTATGAGTCACTTACTTAGCTACTCCACACCTAAGTGCGTCTCACTGAAAGATAGTGAGCGATGAGTATGGGCTAGCGGTGAGTGTCACGCAACCAAGAACAAAACAAAATGACCGACACACGCCAACTAGCTTACACAAACAATAAAACTAACGCAAACAAAACTCCTACTAAGTGAGCAAGGTTGCATAGCAAGAAAAGCTACCAACCTTAGGACTCACTAACACCTTAAAAACAAGCAAAGAGAACACCAAAACCACCCAAAACTGAGCACAACACACAAGCTGAAATAACTAGACACTAAAGCAGACAAAACAGAGACAAAAGTACACCAAAACGCAAAATCGGAAAACAGAAACACAGACCGGACAGTCAGGTCTTAAACAGCAGACCTGACCGGACAAACTCACCAAGAACAAGAAGAAAACACACCTAAACCTATAGACCGGACAATCCTACCTATGGACTTCGGACAAAACAACTCAACTCACTAAGTACCGAAGAGAACAACGGACCGGACAGTCCGGTTCTACCCGGAAGGCCTAATCGGACAAAACAGATGAGAAATGAACTACGGGCGGTGAAAACCAAAGGACCAGACAGTCCGGTTTAGCAGACCGGACAAAACTTCGGACAAAGAAACCCGAGACACATACTCGAGGTGGCCAAGCCTCGGTTTCTCCGTCACACAGACCGGACAGTCCGCTTGAACGGACCGGACAAATGGACGGATTGTCCGGTCAGGTCTCGCTGCTGGCCCGAGTCTGGACCCGAGAAATCAGCCCGCGAATCCACCGAAAAATCGACCAAACCCAAGCCAAAACTCAACCAAACTTCACAAAATTTGCACAGAGGAACTTGATTCCATTCCAAAGTAAATCCCTCAAAATTCAACTCAAAATGATCTAGGGATTTACGGGAATTGCAGATCTTGTGGAAGTGGTGTGAGAAAAACTAGGAACCGAAAAACGTCAAGAACGGCCTTTGCTTGTGGTTGGATGATTCTAGCACTTGGCTAGTGAGATGCACCACATCTTAGCAAGGCAAAATTTTGGCAAAAGAAAGGTCTCATCCTTGGACAACACAAAACGAGCCAAAATCCAAGAAACGGGACCAAAAACGAAACTAGAAAAGGGGGCAAAGAGGGAGGCACGAAATTGCTGCTCTAGGACATGGAATTTCTCAACAAGAAACCTTGGATTAATTCATGAAATCAGATTACAAAAGTTCCCTAGAGCCTACCTCCCTTCATCCTCCCACTAATGACAAGATTAGACTAAACTAGGCACTCATCTCCTAGCTAATCTCCTCTCTTTTCTCTCTTTGGACCTTGGCTGCTAGGGTTAGGAAAACTAGGGTTTGTGGCTACCAAGATCAGCTCCAAGGGAGCCTCTCAAGTCTATTTATACCCTAGGCCCTAAACGACACAATTACATTAAGACCCCGACTCTAAAAATGCCCGGAGGGGGCCAAACCGAAAAGATACAATCGGACGACTACGATGACGTCTTGATCATCTTCGGTTTCTCCGCCTCGCTTGGATGTGCGCCACGTAGCCAGTAGTCCGGAAGCTTCCCTCGGTTTTGAAGTCAGAAACCGGAAAACTTTATTCTGCGGGCTTCCTGGGCCAGGTCTTGGCCCAATCTTCTATCTTGGCGAGTCGGAGCCCAACCCACCAAGTCATTTGAACTTGGGTGGCGGTTTTGAGCCGAAGCCGCCAAAGCCTCCCTCGCACGCCTTCGCGCCATGCACTCGGGTTGGAGCACCACAGTGGCACCCGGCTTCTCCAGTCCATCGGAGTCGCCTCGCGGTCCATCGGAGGGCTTACACCACCGTTGCCGAACCGCCCCTCCGTGTACCGAGCTTCCATGGCCGACCGACGCCGAGCATTGCCTCCGGTCCATTGGAGGACTTTTGCCTCAGTCCATCGAGGTCTTCGTCTTCTCTAACTCCAGTCCATCGGAGGGCCTCCAGTCCATCGGAGGACTTGTACCGTTGACAATCACTCATCACACCAGGAGAGCAATGAGGCCGATCCATTGGCTCTCAAGGATAATATATACAAAAGGCACACTTTATGTTAAAGTCTCCTCTTCCTTTAATCTAATCATGTTCACAATCTTCTTGATTCATCATTTCAATTGAGAAAGCATCTATTAACTCTAACTCTTCTTTGCTTAAATTATTTATTTCTTCATAGCTTTCTACTAACAGTTTATCGTTTATATCCCACTGTTCATTTTTGCCAAATGAATCTATAGTTTTTCAATGATGACTGATCTTTGTCAAATTTTTAAATATGATAAACTTTAGACTTCTAGGCTTAAAATATATGACTTCCACAAACTTTCTAAATATAACTGAAAATTTAGAACTTGCACGAAATAACTGAATAGATAAGATTTTAAACAGGTACTTAAGATATTAAACAGGCACAACTTTGAATATAAACTAGAAAACTGACAACTTAAAATATAAAACAAATATAAATATTAACTTAAAAATATAAAACAGATATAATTAACAGCTTAAAAATATAAACCAGGCTCTGATACCAGTGTCTTGGAGGGGGGTCGCGGCGAGCGGCGGAGGGATGCGAGGCTCGAAACTCCGGGAGGAAAACCGAAACACAGAGCAACAAAATACACGAACGCGAACTGGAACTATTCAAATTCGCTCTGTTACTATTCAAATTCTTTTTACTATTCAAATTCGCTCTGGTACTATTCAAATTCAGCACTATGGAAGTTGGATGAGCACTCAGTGAGCACTTCTTCCACTATCTTTGCATGCAATATATGGTGGAAAAAATACTATTCCCACTTGGCTTGCACTTCGGGATGAAATTCGAAACGTCGCTTTCGCGATTATATTAAGCGGATATTAACTCTTCGGCGGTATTATGTTTCACAGGATCTTTGGCAGGCTGGCGAGACCAATAATATTCGGCCGGGTTGTGTTTCTATGCTTGCTTAGTCCTACTCGGTACTCACCGTACGATGAGCAGGTTTGCTTCAGAAGTAGCTAATCTTTCCCAAACTATCCCCAGTCTATGCATACGAGGCAAGGTTATGTCGTCTCCCCAGGCAGTTCCACCCGAAGGGAACACTTCTCCGCGGACACGGCTCTCCAGACGCCACAACTCCGGGCTAAACGAGAGCATCAAACGCAGAGGTTTCTCCTATAGGGTCCCTAGCACATAAACTCTCCCCATATACGCGGACTAGAATGACAGCAGGGATTTTTAAAGGAAAACTACTTCATTTCCGCAAACACAGCTTACATACGGCTTTCCCTTTCGGGAAACCCCAAGCACTTAGCACAAACTACATTACCTTACAAACGATGCCTGGATGCTCCACGGCTTTATTCCTTATGCTAATACTACTACCATTACAAGGTGAGTGGATGTGTGCGGTGATGGTGGATGAGTGGGTGTGGATTGTGGATATGTTGATGGATGTCTTAGTGTCTGTGAGGTGATGCGGAGGGCGGATGTCTTCAGCTGCTGCCCGGTGCTGCGTTTTATAGCCGAGCAGGGTCTTTGCTTCGTTGATAAGGATGGCTTCAATAATTCACGCCTCATGTGTGCTTTCACCGTTGCCACAGTAGCTCGTCCTTTTATTCTTCAATAATTGTACCTGGCACAGTATTTTGTCCTTTTATTCTTCAATTATTGTACTGAGCACAGTACAATATTCGTCCTGCGTCTTCTTTTTGCTGCAGAATTATTTGTCCTTGCTTTGTCTTCTGCTTGGCAATTCTCGGCGCACTTGAGTGTCTTTGGATTTGGAAAAAATCTGTGTACTGTCTTCCACGCCCGAATGATTGATATTCCATATCAATTAAGGTATATTATATGAATTTATGTATATGTCTTCCCATGCCCAAATTGTTGATATCGCATATCAACATATATATAACTATTATCTTCAACATATATTATCTTTTGGGCTTATTTTTACTATTATATTTTTGGGCTATTTTATTCTGACCGTTGGCCATGCCCTGCAATATCATCATTCTCTTCACTGCCGGAGAATGATATATCCATTTTTGCATCCATATCTCTTTTAAATTCTTCCAATTTATTATATAATTCCACTTTTAACTCCATCATTATTTCTTCTTTCAGAGTTTTCTTCCATTCAGGGGAAATCATTTCAAATTTTTGTGCTATTTTCATTTCTATATATTGTCCGTCCATAGGATCAACTCCTTTGGTCAGACAGTCTTTATATGTATCTTTCTTTGCCATATCTTTAATCCCGGATGATGTTTCTGGCATTTTGATACCTTTTGCCTTTCTGTATTTTTGAATATATTCTTTTGCTGCTGGCTCCATATAATAATTTGTTCCAAGTATTTTTCTTGCTTGATTCATTGCTTCATCTATATCTCCATATTTTTTCCATGATATTCCTCCATCTAACTTGCCATCTTTCTTTTGAGCCACTACTTCTTCAAATGATATATATAAACCAGGCATTTTTCCTTCAAATATTACATATAAGGACCTTCTTTCAATATATTCATGCTCTTCTGTTGGTGGCATCTTGCTATTTATTGTATGAAAATATTCAGCAAGACTGTTTAATATCGATAGCATGTAACCTTTTTCTTCTCTTTTATGATTATATTGGTACCAGAAATTGTCTAGTATACATTCTTAGACTTCATCTAATATTATATGATCTTTTGGTCTGAACTTATATGAATTTGGTGGGAATATTCTTAACTTATTATTTTCTGACCCAAACGTAAAGGTCTCAATTCCATTGAAGCGAATTCCCTTCTTCATTCCTGCAAGATAGAAGATCGTGAAAATATATCAGGCAAACTATTATCTTTTCCTTTTATATGCTCAAATATTACTTTATAGCCATTTCCAGTAATAATGTCTTCAAACAAGACCCATCTTCTGGTTGAACTTTTCTTACTATTTATTTGTTTGTAATACCTACATATTGCTTCAAAGTCTGTTCTTACCATAAATTCTTTAAAACCGAGATACAATCTAAAAGCATTTATTGCATTAATGATTGCTAATATTTCTCTATCAGTATTATTTACTGCCTTCAACTTATAGCTTCCAGAGGCATATCTACATATCTTTTCTTCAGCTTTTGGAGAATACTTATTGGGTTTTTGTTTTAATATTGCACCCCATCCTAATTTAGATGCATCTGTTTCAATAATAAAATAATAATCATCTAGAGGTAATTCTAAAGGTTTTAAGTCTTTTGCCTTTTCTTTTATGGTTCTTACTAACTTTATATCTTCTGAATTAAAATATTTTTGACCATTTTTTCTCAATTTTGCATATAGTGGTCCTGCTAACTTTGCTAAATTATCTATATAATTTCTAGCATAATTTACTATTCCAAGGAACTCCTGCAATTTCTTTTTGTCATTCATAACATCAGGAAATTGTAGTATTTTCTCTCTTGCAAATATATTTTGCCTTCTCCAATCTCATGACCTAGAAACTTTATTTTTTCCTTGCAAATTTCTATTTTCTTTTTAGATAGAATCAGCCCGTTTTGTTCTACCTTTCTAAAAAATACTTCAAGATGGGCTATATGCTCTTTATAGGTTTTTGAGAAAACTAATAAATCATCTATATAAACTAATATAAATTCTTGATTCTCATTAAATATATTTTGCATTTTTCTTTGAAATAAAGCAGGTGCATTTTTTAATCCTAAAGGCATGACAAGCCATTCAAAGTGACCTTGAGGACACGTGAAGGCTGTCCATTCTATAGACTCTTCTGCCATTTTTACTTGCCAAAATCCTGCTTTCAAGTCAAATTTTGAAAAGTATTTGCTACCTTGTATCCTATTGATCCATTCTTGTTTATTAGGTATATTGAATGCATCATCTACTGTATTATCATTAAGTCTTTTGTAATTAATAACCATTCTTGATTTTCCTCTTGCTATTTCAGCATGATTTGTTACTATAAAGGCTGCAGACCTATGAGGACTTCTACTTTCTCTTATTGCTCCTAATTTTAGCAATTCTTCAATATGCATCTTAAATTCTTCTATGTCCTTTGGTGTATCTTCTATTGGACTTGTTTTTATTATATAATCTGGATTTATTATATTTATTTTGCATAATATAGAATTTTTATCCCAATGCTTCATGGGTATTTCTCCAATTATTTGAATATCTTCTAGTCTCTGCACAATCTTTTCTATATCTTTTTTAGACTTTATATCTCTGTACCAATTTGGAGCAAAGGATTGCAAACCAAAACATTCTATACATGAATGTTCTATATAGAAATCTTCTATGTTCTCACTTAAATCTTCAATTTCTAAACCAGCTATACTGGCGTCAATCGTATTACTGTAAGAATTTTCTAAATGATGAGCTCCTCCATGTTTTTTAACTTCTGAAATATAATGAATATTATCTTGATGAGGAATAAATGTAATACCTTGCTCATGTATGATTGTGGTTTGACATGAACGCTGCAAGAATCTTAACCCTATAATCATTTCATCATGTATCATAGATAAGTCTCTTATTGTGATTTCATCAATTATATATTTTGTTCCATTTATTTGTGCTTCAATATTATATGCTAATTGGTTATGAATCTTTTTTATTCCAGACATATCTGTAGAGGTTTTTGCTTTATCTTCATCTATTGTATGGACTATTTCTGGACATCTTATAAAATATTTGTCATGTATTATATTCTTTGTGCATCCTGTATCTACTAAGGCCAATATTTTATAAGTAATATTATTCTTTAATATTATCTTTATAGGAATCCTTATTCCTAAAATTTCTTTGAATGGTAATTTGACTATATATTTACTACCAAAACTTGTTATGACATCTTTTAATTGTATAAGCTTGTTTTCTTTACTGTCTTTTATCGTAATCAACTGGTCTTTTAATTCAGTATTACTTATAGTCTCATTTGGTTGCTTGTCATTATTTTTATCTTGATCTAACTTATATTTTAATTCTTCTAATTCTACTTCTAATCTATTTATTCTATTTTCTAAAATTCTGACTCTTGTTGATAACATTTTATCTTCAGGTTCTATTTCTGTTTCTGCTTTCCATCTTTGATTGTTAGATTTCAAACATGAAACACATGCTTGTTTTAAACAACTGGCACAAGTAAATCTATTTTCTTGGCTAGGATAATATATACAAAAGGCACACTTTATGTTAAAGTCTCCTCTTCCTTTAATCCAACCATGTTCACAATCTTCTTGAGTCATCATTTCAATTGAGAAAGCATCTATTAACTCTAACTCTTCTTTGTTTAAATTATTTATTTCTTCATAGCTTTCTACTAACAGTTTATCGTTTATATCCCACTGTTCATTTTTGCCAAATGAATCTATAGTTTCTTTATATCCCCGTGCTTTGTCTATTTTTTTATATATTTCTTTAATCTCTTTATCTTTTCTTTCTTCATCTTAATTAACCTCTTCTTCCTTCGCATTATTTTCTTCATTTGGTTCCTCTTGAATTTCTTTTCCTAACTCTACTTCTTTTGTATAGTTTTCTTTATTAAGATCATCCTTATATTCTTTTCTTAACTTATTTTCGAACTTATTTTCTACTTCTTCGTGACTTTCTAACAACAACTTATTATTTATATTCCCTTGTTCTTCCTCACTTATGCTATTATTGTTATTATGACTTTTGTTTTTATTATTTACAACCTTCTTTATTTCTATAGGACTAATTGATCTTACGACATCTTGCTTTATTTCTATATTGGTTACAACCTTCTTTTCTTCTTAATTCTTAATATTCAACTCTTTTTCTCTTTTTAACTTCTTTAGCCTTTGTATTTCTCTAAGAAAATAAACTTCTTTTTCTCTTATTTTACCACATTCACATATCATAGAGCTATTGTATTCATCTAATGCCTTTTTTAATTTTATTTCATAATGCTTAATTTCATTGTCTATATCTACTATTTCCATAGATTCACACACACTATGCCTTCTATTCTTTTGATTCATCTTTCGCCTTACATTAATATTTTCTTTGGTATTGACAGTCTTACCTGTATTGAATTCTAAGTTCAAATACTTGAGTTTTTCAATGATGACTGATATTTGTCAAATTTTTAAATATGATAAACTTTAGACTTCTAGGCTTAAAATATATGACTTCCACAAACTTTCTAAATATAACTGAAAATTTAGAACTTGCACGAAATAACTGAATAGATAAGATTTTAAACAGGTACTTAAGATATTAAACAGGCACAACTTTGGATATAAACTTGATAACTGACAACTTAAAATATAAAACAAATATAAATATTAACTTAAAAATATAAAACAGATATAATTAACAGCTTAAAAATATAAACCAGGCCCTGATACCAGTGTCTTGGAGGGGGGTCGCGGCGAGCGGCGGAGGGATGCGAGGCTCGAAACTCCGGGAGGAAAACCGAAACACAGAGCAACAAAATACACGAACGCGAACTGGAACAATTCAAATTCGCTCTGTTACTATTCAAATTCTTTTTACTATTCAAATTCGCTCTGGTACTATTCAAATTCAGCACTATGGAAGTTGGATGAGCACTCAGTGAGCACTTCTTCCACTATCTTTGCATGCAATATATGGTGGAAAAAATACTATTCCCACTTGGCTTGCACTTCGGGATGAAATTCGAGACGTCGCTTTCGCGATTATATTAAGCGGATATTAACTCTTCGGCGGTATTATGTTTCACAGGATCTTTGGCAGGCTGGCGAGACCAATAATATTCGGCCGGATTGTGTTTCTATGCTTGCTTAGTGCTACTCGGTACTCACCGTACGATGAGCAGGTTTGCTTCAGAAGTAGCTAATCTTTCCCAAACTATCCCCAGTCTATGCATACGAGGCAAGGTTATGTCGTCTCCCCAGACAGTTCCACCCGAAGGGAACACTTCTCCGCGGACACAGCTCTCCAGACGCCACAACTCCGGGCTAAACGAGAGCATCAAACGCAGAGGTTTCTCCTATAGGGTCCCTAGCACATAAACTCTCCCCATATACGCGGACTAGAATGACAGCAGGGATTTTCAAAGGAAAACTATTTCATTTCCACAAACACAGCTTACATACGGCTTTCCCTTTCGGGAAACCCCAAGCACTTAGCACAAACTTAGATTACCTTACAAACGATGCCTGGATGCTCCACGGCTTTATTCCTTATGCTAATACTACTACCATTACAAGGTGAGTGGATGTGTGCGGTGATGGTGGATGAGTGGGTGTGGATTGTGGATATGTTGATGGATGTCTTAGTGTCTGTGAGGTGATGCGGAGGGCGGATGTCTTCAGCTGCTGCCCGGTGCTGCGTTTTATAGCCGAGCAGGGTCTTTGCTTCGTTGATAAGGATGGCTTCAATAATTCACGCCTCCTGTGTGCTTTCACTGTTGCCACAGTAGCTCGTCCTTTTATTCTTCAATAATTGTACCTGGCACAGTATTTTGTCCTTTTATTCTTCAATTATTGTACTGAGCACAGTACAATATTCGTCCTGCGTCTTCTTTTTGCTGCAGAATTATTCGTCCTTGCTTTGTCTTCTGCTTGGCAATTCTCGGCGCACTTGAGTGTCTTTGGATTTGGAAAAAATCTGGATACTGTCTTTCACGCCCGAATGATTGATATTCCATATCAATTAAGGTATATTATATGAATTTATGTATATGTCTATATATATATATATATATATATATATATATATATATATATATATATATATATATATATATATATATATATATATATATATATATATATATGGACGTAATAATATGCATGCATGCATGCAGTAGCTAACATGGCACAACAAGCATGAGCAGAAATGGTGGTCTCGTACGTACGTGGATCAGTGGATGTGTCACATCACATGTGTGAGATAGCCTAAGATACACATATATAATTAACCCTCTCAGAGACAGAGAAACTAAGAGATGAGACAAAGGGCCGGAGAAACAAAGGTCGATCGATGAGCCTGCGATCTGGGGTCGTTGCATGCAGTATGCCAAGGAATGAATACATGCATGACCCAAGGACGACGACGCATGCACCACCGATCGATCGCCCGTACGTCGATCGTCGGCTTATTATTAATTTGTTGTCTGGGTTGAATCGCGGCTAGATGTCTGGCCGTGCGGGCCTGGGCACGGGCCGCCACCGTTGTGGGGGTCGCTGGTGCACCCCGAGTGCCGGGCTCCGTCGGTCGTCGCCGTCGTCGTCGTCTGGTCAGGCGGCTTGGTGGCCGCCGCCGCCATCGCCGTCGCGCGCATCATGTTGACCGCATTCAGATCAGCTGGCGCCGGCCTTCCGGCGCCGACGGTTCGCACGGCCACGACGAGCAAGAGGATGAGGGCCACAGCTGTCGCCGTCGTGCCAAGCCTCAGCACCTTATTGGCCATGGTGATCCTCGATCACGACGTACGTGCCCACAGGAATCCCTAGATAACGAATATAATGCAAGCTAGGTCCAGCACGCAGCTTCAAAACGATGAGCAGAGCTCTAAATTGGATTTGTGTACGCTTCGGGGAGAGGAGCAATTAAAATTAGAATCTGCTGCGACAAGATAGATTGATCAAGCTAGCTATAGCTAGAGGCCGAGCACAGAGCGAGGAGGTTGCAGGAATTAAAGGTGACGGCGTGCCGGGGGTAGTAGTGTTTGCTGCTGCTGCATGCGGTTTAGGAAGCTATGCTATGCATGTGTGTCCCTCCTCTCTATATATATGGCCGTAAAGGGAGCTTTAGCTAGCTGCTAGTATATGTATATGATCATCAGCTAGCAGATTAGTAATATGAGCATCAGGTGATTAACGAGCTTCCTAATAATATAATTAATTAATGGTCTTAGGCTGAAATAGTCAGACTTCCGTACGCGGGGATTAGGAAGTGAAAAAGGGAGCGGACCAGATCGATCAGAGAAAATTAACTAATAAGGTTGATCGATCGGTCCGTGCTAGCAGCTCAGCAGGTCATGACTCCAACTTTGCGGCAACTACAACTGCTACTCGATCACTGCCTGCTGCCAGCTGCCTTTTTTAATTAAACTCGACAATACGCGGTTTAGAGCTTTTGCCTTTTTGCTCCCCAACGACCTAGCAGACCGGAGACTCACCGGCCTGGCCAACCAGCATGCGATAACCCTTGCAAACGGAAATGGCCGAATCACACAAGGAGTCTCTCGCGCGCGCCCTTGTTTTCTTTTTTCTCAGAAACCAGAATGACCGAAAGGGTTGAAGAATGCAGCCAAGGCCAAGCTAACTTACGAAATCAAAGCACATGCATGGATGAAAAAGATACGCCTAGGAACATCGAAATAATTAATGTACACTATTCACTTTTTTATCTGACATTTTTTTAATGAATTAACCGACGATAAATACTCGAGAATGGAAATAAAACAGTCTATTGTACATCCACGGCTCCAACTATCAAAACCAGCTTATAGTTTAAAAAAAGCTTATAGTTCATATCAGTGATATTTAGGGAATGTGCTCCAACTAGAATATATAGCCAGAGTTGCATGCAGCCTGCCGGGGTGGGGATGGGGGTAAGAGGAATATGTGTAAAACTATCGATTGAACAACTATTAGCAATTACCATGCTCTCTTGTCACAAATACTTGATGCTTTGGCCAAGATCCGTTAAGAAATTTTGAAACTTTAATTTGACCACCTATAGTTTCCAAAATATTTAGTTCTGAAAAAAAAGGATATATATGTGTGTAGTTTTGCCTTTAAAAAAATACTTCTATATATAATCTCACGTGTGATATCTCTGTCCCAAACTATAATCATCCATGAAATTTTTCCCATGTCAAATAACTATCCTATTCACCAAGTTTATAGAGAAAAAATATTAATATTTACAACATCGATCAAAAAGTAAGCCATAAAATATACTCCATCAGTTCTTAAAATTAGTCATTCTAATTTTGTCTAAAGTCAAATTTCTAAAATTTAACCAAGTTTCTAGAAAAATATCAACATTAATGAAACCAAATAGGTATATATTATGAAATTGTATGTCATGACGAATTTGATGATGCTCATTATGTATCATAAAATATTGATATTTTTTATATGACGTTAGTCAATAAAGTGTGACTTAAACAAAACTAGAATTCTTTTTTTTTGAGGCGAGGGAATACGCCATAATGGATTGAATGATGCCCATTTTATATCTTAAATGTTAATTGTTATTTTCTATAAAAAAGCATTTGCTTGTATGCATGGACCATTTTTATATTTGCATAATGTTTTTAAATATGGTGAAAAGTCTAACGTCATTTTAAAAAGTCAATGTTATAATACATTAAAAATGGGCATAGTACTTTTTCAGTCACCTTTGAAGACCAACCCAATTTATTACCAAAACCACACCGTCATTCGAATTCTTACGCGTGGGTCTGTCGATTAGTTTTCTTTTTGTGGGGCCGGTGGTAACACAACCAATGTGCGTTGACTCCTTGGCACTTTTATGTGTTCGTAACCTTCAGTTTTGGTCCAGTTACGGCACTATTATTATGTTCTTTGAATGTTTCCAAAGACACGCAACAATTGTCACCGTTTCATCCCACAACTATCCAACAGTCATCCGAAAAATGCTTGGATGTCTCCATCAATAATTGTTTCCACGTCCTATTATCCCAATTGACAGGACAATTAGTGGCGGGGTCACGTGTTTGTTATTTTTTTTCCAGTGGAACCATATCTTTGACGGTCACTATGGATCAGATCAAAACGTTGTCCTCTGTCCTCATAATGCAGCTTCAAACCATTTCAAAGCCGTAGAACATTGGGTCATCTTCATTTGGAAGTTTGTCCACAATCTGCCCATCGAAAGGGAAACATGCGGACTCTATAGCAAAGCTCAGGGTCTGTCTGCAAACAAAATATTTTGCTTAGTTTCAAGACAATATTATAGTATTTGGGCCAAAAGATGTTTGGCTAAACTATATATCTAAAATCATAACATTGACAATACCACGGAATTTTTGGGTATACAAAACCTTGTCTAAACCACAGTTTTCATTGTGGAGAGAAAGTGAAATCAAATGGTATACAAAACCTTGTCTAAACCACAGTTTTCATTGTAGAAAGAAAGTAAAATCAAACACTATGTGTCCAAATGTTAGATAGACTATGATATTGCAAAACTATGGTTTTATCATGATATTTGATAGACCGTGATATTAATTGTAGCACTTTGGTTTTAAAAACTTTATTTCCAAACAAACCCTCTGAGTTAAAACCTACCTCCAACAAGGTTTCTCATCCCTTTTCCTTAAATCCAGCGAGGTTCCTCATCCTTTTTTTCAAATCCCACCCCACCATATAACGTCACATTATCTGCAGTACAAAACAGCAACGTCATTTTGAGGTGAGGTGTACCGTTGGAGCAGACGCACTGTAGGATTTGTTTTGTCGTCAGTGGTAGCCTGGTAGGGCAGGCAAGGCTGCACCAATTTGGGGGCACAAAACAGTGACCAAGCAACGAACATACAACACAGCACGTGCATGATTAATGTGGCTAATGCAATAATCTTTACCACACAAAGTAGTTTAGAAATCCATCCGGCACTGCAGTCATTATTCGGCAACTAAATCCTTACCATACACCAGGAAATAAAAAGAGAAAAATGAATCCATCGCTTGCAGCAACTTTGACTACTAATAACCATAGCTGGGAGGGTAGGTCGGGCCACCGTAGCCCCCTCCATTGTACTGTGGAGGCGGCCCAGCAGCCGCCGAAGAACCATAAGATGGAGCGGCTCCGTATGGTGGTGGGTAAGAGCCGTAGCTCGTGTCAACTGGCGGAGCCGGAGGGTTAGAAGCTGGCGGTGGGCCTGGGGGTGCAGCTTCCGCCATGAAATTCTGCGAGTAAAAGGTCACATTAGCTAATCACAAGGGGGGCTCTAGAAAGATGAAACATGTTTTCATTAAAAGACAGTAACTACAAATAAATATAGCATCGCTTGATCAAATTCTACCCTGTTTGGAAGCAAAGTATTTTCATAGTTTTTATGCAATACCATGGCATGCATGCAACATAAAAAATTCTGTTTTAAAAACCATAGCATTTTTGGAGCACTTGAAAATCCAGTCCAATCTAAAGTTTTCATGGTTTGGCTAGCTTTCCACTCAAACACCATGGTTTCTGATGTTGCATCTAAACAATTGGTAGGCCCAAAACAAATAATATGGTTTCAATGAACTTAGATAATATCACAGTAATGTTTTGCAAATCATAGTATTCTAAAACAGAAAACTATGCTGCCAAACAGGCCTACCTGGATCAGTTGCTGGGCAGTTTGAACTTGGGCCGCGCTCCCAATTATCTCGACAGTCATCTCTCCAGGTGCACCTCTGCTTTCTTGAATAGTTACTGTTGCGCCACTGTGTCTACGGATATAACTGATACTAGCACCAGCTGCTCCAATCACAGCATCAGCATAGGCAAGGGGAATGTGCATGTTATGTGTCACCTTTCAAAAAAAATATGTAAGAATCAGTAGCTGCTTTGCACACCAACAAAATAGAAGCACACGTGATCTTGATATCAGGTGAAAAAAACCCAACCTGAGAACCTGCATGAGAGGGTGGTTGATTCCCTGCGGCAGAAGCACCACTTGGTGGGGCCTCACGTCCGTATGCAGAAATACCATAGTGTGGCTGTTTTTCCATAGGGGTGGCCTCAGGAGGGGGGTAGTAACTGTCTTGTGGCCTTGGAGGCATGAACTGTGGATTTCCACCAAAACCTGGACCGCCTGGAGGAAGGTTTGGAGGACCCCAGGGTTGAGGAGGGCCCCAATGCTGGGGAGGTGGCACTGGTTGCTCCCTCTGCATACTGTGCATTTTCATCTGCAGAGATTGAAATTTACATTGTCAGGCACTGCATCCTACACTTACAATTGACAGAAATACAAGATGGCAAAACAAACGAGAAACTTACATGCGTTTCAAACAACGGGAGAACACTGCGGTCGACAAGAAACTTTCTTAAGTGACCCGCTATTAATTCCACTGCTTTGTGGACACCAAGAGGCTCACCCTGTATCTCCACAACTCTGTCGTCGTTTAATGCAACAGGAGGCACATTCTCTGAAGACAAGTATAACCACCCAAATCAAAAAAATTGTACCATTGGACATAATCGGCACAATGAACAAAAGGCAAAAGGTAAAAGCATAAGTATATTGTATGTTTGTAAATATATTTTCTGCAAAATCAATCAGCAAAAACTTGAAACCCATGGTCAAAAATTCTTGCAGCTAGCTAAAACTCTTACCAATAAACTTTAGGCATTTTACAACAGCATATGTCTAAGCATCACCAACAAATTATTGCTATTGTTATTATTATTCTTATCGTTATTGTTATTGAAAAACATTAGTAAAATATCTACAACATCATTTGTTTTCCAGGTTTCATGGTAAATCAGCTAAAAAGATTAGAACAGTTTATTACAGATAAGTGTCTTCCTTAGAAGAGTGTTTCCTTTAATGCCAAACAGGTTGGTGCTTGGCACAGTTCCATAGAAATCTAATATTCACATTTAAGGAGCAAATAAAGAACGTGTATTTATGTGGAGTGATAACTAGTATCACCATTTTCTCATGGTATTTTAACCGAGTTGCAGGTCACAACATGCAGGTAAGGATGCAATTCATGCAACATATTGTATATATGGAGGTGAGAAAAATCCAGCACACAAAGCACAGAAATATGCCAAAACTTACCAACAATACGGACAACAGACTTTGAAGAATCTTGTATGGATTTAATTGTTGATCCCTGCTTTCCAATAAGGCTGCCAGCTTGCGAAGCTGGAACTAGAAGTCGTGTTGGTCCTATATTACCAGCACTTCGTTGAGGCTGACCAGATTCACCATCTGAACCATCAGTTATTCTTTTATGAACTCTAAGTAAGCCATCCATAGCTGGAGATAACGGTGCATCTGGCTCATCCTTTGCTGAAATCATTACCTTCAAAGGCAAAAGTGCCAAATTCACCAAAATATAACAGTTAAAAAGAGCTGACAAAGAAACATATTAGTATTGATTAATCATTAGAACTAGGTGAATCCGATTAGTGGCATATGGTATGATGACTCAAATCTATGCGTATGGAACAAGTATAATGAAATGTGGTCAGTGTCATAAGTAGGTTCGAATTGCCAAAACTTTCATGTTTGGATTACCTGTAATCAAGAAATTATATGTACCCCAACTAGTAAATTTAAATTAAATGATGTCTCTCCAGAAAAGAAATAAACTATTATTTTGAGACAGTATGGTTCAATAAGGGTATCAAGGATACATGTCCCACCTGAACCACATGTCCACATAAATTAATAATTAACAAACATCATCAGATGAATATCGCACCTAGTCTTATTTACTTGATTCATACAATAGCAAATTTAGCATTAGCACACAGCAACAGATGCGTCTGATGCAGAAATAGCTGTACAAACAAGAGCTCTCAAAGTTCAATAGAGCATTCGATCCCACACGTTTAACCAATAATGATGCAGTGTTCATGAAGTATGCTCAACCAGAAGAATTATTTTCCTTTTGTTATTCAGTCAGCAACCTTCATTATCAAATCCGAAGTCTTTTCACCAAATGCTCATATTTTAAAGTTTCGGCCTTTGTCCGAATAACTAAACAACATTTTTCGTTTGATTTACCACTACCCCTCTGAAATAGTTAGGCACATTTTTTACTCTTTTACTCACTTGTCGATAATGTAAATAGCATGATTTTTTTTTTCTGAACAAATACGTAAGTTACTTCCAGATCACAATATAACAAAGAGTTTTGTAGTTGTACTTCTCCAAATGTATGTGTTTGTATACTTTGCGAGACAAAGTTGGTACCAATACCATCATGGGGATGATTTTTAAATTACACATAGTATACTAATTTGCAGGTACAGAACTCCAGCGTACTTTTTTATCCTTTTACCTCCGTTTAGTTATTTCCTTATTTAAGAACAAAAAAAAAGGTCATGAAATTACCAGGTAGTTTATGGAGCATCTTGAAAAGAATCTTCATCCAATACTCAAAAGATCTATTCATATTTGCAGCACAGGAGCACAAAGCTGGACTTTCAGAACAATGTCAGTTCATCCATTTTGGAAAAGTTGTTTGGTTTGGGGCCTTAGACTGCAGTCACAACCTGCAAACATTAATCTGTGTTATCATTATCAAAGCTATTTAATTATGGCCTTTGGTGGACGATTATTTTTTAAGTCAGTTTTAGAGCCACCCTATATCGTGGAGAAATTCACTATTTTAGCTTTCTGAGTATTGTCCAGATATTAACTATCTTCGTATATTGACTTGTGGCTCAGTTATGAAGATTGAAGAAAAAATGATCCAAACTAAGAGTCCTACCAAAAATGTAAAAAATAAACAATGAACCATGTGAGTTGTGACATAGTTCTGGTATTTGATAAACCATGTAATGATGTGGTTTTCATGAAAAACTGACCCCTGCCAGTGATGCTGGATGCTGCTGGGACACACCAGGTAAATTCACCAAGCAAATACACTAACATCTTCCATTCATCATTAATTTATTTCACTTGCACGCTATTTCATGATTTGCATTGGTGTTACATGAAAATCTTGGAGGAGGTATCAAGGGGAATAAAATACACAGTACTTATTGGTATCCCATTGTGTATTTGTGTGTATTTATTTCCATTCCATATTGATGAAGTGATGATTCACAAGTGTGAACTTTCAGTGCTAGGTTCATTCTTCTGTTTCATAGATTGACAATAGATTCAACACATATTTGACGGCTAGGTTTTAATGAATAGAACCCCATCATCCAAACAACTAAAGCTAAACTACAGAATTATTGCAGATTATGGGCAACCTTTACTGCTCTGGAACAGTTTGGGGTGTAAATTTAAAAGAAAAAGGCTCCTAAAATCTGAATTCATATGAGATGCCTAAAATATATAATCATGTTGCTCATCAGTATTACTACAATTCAATATATTTTAAGTATGCAGATGCTTGTTATGAGTAGGTTACAACTTCATTTAATGCTAAGTGCATGGAAGCCCGGTACCTAATTTTATCCTACAGTTCACAAAAATGGACTCAATCCATAAGTATTAGAGTGATTATCAACATTGATAAAAATCGCATCCCCAACTAACTGTAATTCAAATACTTTTATTTGGGCGTGTAAAAATTATAAATATCCATTAATAAAAACAAAATCCCAAGTATTTGCTGAACATATATCCAGGAAAGAGCCAAGTAGCGCTGCCCTGCATCATGCATATCTCTATCTCTCCCTCGAAGAGATAAAGAAGAATCAAATCATTCATTACACAAAGGTGTCAACTGCTCCACTTTTTCATTACTGATATAATTTCCTAATATTTGATAATTCACACTGAACAAGATTAGGAAAATGTTTACCAGTTACAGGATTAAAATAGAAAAAATTCTCCTATATTTTTAGCAAAACCGAAACAAAGTTGTTTTTAAGATTCAGTACAGAAGCTCAGCTGTCCAACAAACAGTTCCTCTTTTCGGTTTCCGCTGTTATAATGGCGCTTTATTAGTCGAAAAGAACAAGAGCATAGACTAGCTCCAGCTCTCATTTGAACATGAGAAGTGGAGTGACAATGAAACTAGGTCGAGGAGTATCTAGATCTACATAAGGTGTTCCAACCCGACTAGCTAGTAAGTAGTACTCCCTCTGTCCACAAAAAAATGAAATCCTAGTTTTGTCCTAAGTCAAACCATCGCAACTTTGACCAAATTTATATCAAAATATATTAAATTTTATAATATCAAATTAGTATCATTAGATTTTTGTTGGAATATATTTTCATATCATACATATTTGATATCATAAATGTTGATACATCTTTTTATAAACTTAGTCAAACTTACAATCGTTTGACTTAGGACAAAGCCAGAATTTCATTCTTTTGTGGACGGAGGGAGTACCTAAAAATGTGTCATTGCAACAAAACAAACTGAACTTAATGAGTGAACCAACTACACCCAATGGCGCCATGGCATATGCTAGTTTGAACCAATGAGACTACCAAATTTTCATCAAATGCAAATTCAATAAAGGCACTTACTGCTCTTTCTGGTACACCAGGCGGGCCATCAAGTATTTTGATGCGCGCTTTAGTTTCCTCGCACATCTTCTTGATAAACTCCCCCTTGCGGCCAATGATAGCTCCTACCTTCTGGGCTGGAACCAGTATACGGAAAACGCTCTCTCCTGGCCAACCAGGCCATTTCTTATCATCAGCATCAACCTGCGAGTTGTCCTGCTGACTCATGTCCCCACTGTATGCATTCTCCAGCCCTTCCTGGAAGGAATTTGCCGGCTCCTCGCTGTACTGATTCCCAGTTTCCTCGCTGTACATGTTTGCTTGCTCTTCGTTATACAGATTCCCAGACCCTTCATCATACTGGGCAACGGGTTGCTCACCACCCAGCTCTTCATTGTACTGCTTTGCAACATCGGCGTATGGGTTGGGTTGTTCTCCATCGTAAGGAATACCACCCATTCCACCTTCATCGTGCCCCGCGAAGTTCTCTACTGGTCCATCCATAATTTCTAGCCAAAAACAGGGTAAAAACTGTGAGTTTCAAACAGAGACAAGGCACAAAACAGCCTAAACAAACACTTTCACCCTCTGAATAGCATGGATCTGTAGAGACTGTATAAGCAACTCATGGCGTGTCACTCAGCTTTACTAAGCCCAATCGAGTTCATCGTTTCCCCCAAGACAAATTATCCGGTACATGACCCCCAAAATCAACGCAGAGCGAACGACCACGCATCGCCAAACGTCGAGCCCTAAACCCCAAGCAAAGGCGACACGGCGTCGCAGCACCACTCTGATCCCTCGGCTCAAATCGCACCCGCTCCGGCAAATCACGAGCGAGGCGCTCCGAATCCGCCTAATCGCGTCCGCAAGGGCACGGGGCCGCAGATCGCGAGGGGTAGGTGAGAGGGTGGTACCTGAGGGAGGGAGGGCAGGGCCGAAGAACACGACCCCGGCGAGGAACTGGTGCCCGAGAGGCGAGCTGGGGCTCTGCGCGGCGGCGGAGGAGGGCTGCGACGAGGGGCGGCGGCGCAGGATTCGGGTGCGTAAAGGGGAGCGCAGCGGAGAGGACTCGTGCGGCGCTTTATCTCGACTCGTCTGCGGTCTGGACGTTTTAACGGAACTGCAGCGCAGACAATCTGAAGAGCCAGATGCACACGCTCACTGATCCGTTAAATGCTGAAATAAATTATTAAATCTTAAAATAAATCTAATGATAAATTTATTAAATTCTGAAATAAATCAAAAAAATATGAGTGTATGAGAACTTAAATATAGCTTAGCAGATTCTACCATAAACACCCAAATAGGTGAGGGTGTACTCTGTTAGTGTGTCACCGTAGTCCGCCTGAGGGCATGATGCTCTACATACCTAACGTTTTCTAAAGCTGATGTCACGGACATAGATGGGTGTGACAAATACTATGTAGACACTATAAAATAGAATGGACTTTGAAACTAAAACTAATGTCACCAGCGCAAATGGGTGTGAAAAACACTGTACACGTACTATAAAATAGAATAGACTTTGAAATGTAGACAGTTGGCCAGGTGGGCAGGTGATATTTGCCTAAGAACACTTAGTTGGATAGGCAGATAGGTTGTATAGTATATTTTGTATGATTGATAAGTGATTAGACCTACGATGTTGTATGGTGCAGAATGTTGGCCCACTAAAAGAAGACATATTCAACAACTAAGTGTTGCGGAGATGCGTATGTTGCGTTAGATTTGTGGACATACAAGGATGGATCGAGTTCGTAACGACGAGATACGAGATCGTCTAGATGTAGCCCCAATTGAAGAAAAGCTTATGAAACACCGACTAAGATGGTTTGGGCATGTGCAACGAAAACCCCCAGAGGCGCCAGTGCATAGCGGCGTCATAAGGCGGAACAATGATGTGAAGAGAGGTAGGGGCCGGCCAAATTTGACATGGGAGGAGGCAGTTAAGAGGGATCTAAGAGATTGGAATATAGGAAGAGAGTTAGCCGTAGATAGAGCTGCTTAGAAAGCAGCTATCCACGTGCCAGAGCCCTTTTCCTTGTGCTTTTTGAAAAAAAAACTTTTGAAACCCTTGTTTTCTTGTTAAAAAGCTTTCTCTTCAAATTATTTTCTAGCGGTTTGGTTTGGGTTTCAACTCTAGCCTACTCCAACTTGTTTGGGATTAAAAGGCTATGTTGTTGTTGTTTGTTGATAAGTGATTAGACAGTAATATTGCAAAATATTAGCTGCTATAAATGATTTCAGTCACACCCGGTTTTAGAAACAAAACCAGATGACACCGTATGTGTGCCCAGGATCTATTTTCCACACATACAGCCGACTTCATCAGTGAATATCAATAAACAGTGCATTATATAAGCGTATAAAACTTACATTTGACACAAAGGTAAATATATCAGAGTATAGCGGAACTTCTATCTCGTAGCGAAACTCCATCTTCACAGGAAGGTTGACTGGGAGCACGTATGCCTAAACATATTGTAAACTTCTGGATCCACTCCGTCTTCATATCATCATCAACTTGTATAGAGAAGAATTATAGGTTTGGGATAGCAAGGGTGAGTACATGGCGCACTCAGCAAGTATTCCGTTTAGGATAAAAGTGGACTAGCTTTACAGTGGACAGGCATAGCGGTTGCTTTTAGTTGGTCAAGTTTTATTACTAGCAATGATTAGCATAACCCATCCCATAACTGAAATATTATAAGTAAATAAAATAATTGAGTATCAACCATTGTTGTAACTGCCACCATTACCATCATCACCACTGTCATCATCACTGTCATCACCATTATCATCATAAGCCATTTTCTTTGAAAACTCTAATCTGTGAGGGTCCAGGCCGCTCTTAACCGTGAGCACGGCTGATATATCAGTTTTAAACACTCTCGAGAGGTTGTACATCTTTACCCACAAGTCATGATTCCCATATGCCAAGAGGTGGCCAAACCCCATATATTCACTATCCTTTGATGAATCGGCAGGGTTTCATTACGAGACCTTTACAAAGAATTCCTAGAGTTATGGCCCACTCGTTACAGGTTACTCCAGTTAACTAAAGATATGAGAGTTCCGTTCCAAGGGGTGACAGTCAAACTGCACCACATTGGCAAAGGGCAAAGTCCCATATCCCCCAGACCCCTCATACGCCATGTTTCAGGAAAGTAAGCCAAAACTCTAGTTCATCTAATTAATCAGTCAAGGATGTCCCATTCCATCTCTTGTGGTTGCACTGTTTTCCTGGGTGGTCGCTCGGTGAACCGATCCTTAGGGCGAAGTACTTGAGCAAAACCAACAAAAACATGCTCAAGTCTCCATGTTGCTAAATAACCAAACTTTCATCATCATTGCATCATTAATTAATCAAGATTAGCAACATGAAAATATGTTGAGCGGTAGCATTAATCTACACATCACAGCCCATCCCAAGTTTCATAGACATGTAAAGGTATATGAAGCTAGTCATCCTTATTAGGAGCAATCAAATTGGGCTCTAGATTGTGTAGTTACTGTAAATAGGACATAGGTCAAAGAATACTTGCCTTATTTCCAACTATATAGCTGCTCAAATAATCTTCACTTATAGGTCTTGAAAAGCTTGATCTTCGCTCTCACGTACCATACTCGTTCTATACGTGACAACACAAACGACATACAAGACAGACAATCATACATGCATAAGAAACAATACACCAATCAAAAGAAAAGCTTTATAAAACATGTTAAAAGAGAGGGCTCGTTGCTACAGTTAGGAGAGCGCAAGAAACGCTGAAAACGGAGCTACCGTTGGAAAGATACAACTAACGGAAGATTTTTTTATTAAACACATAAAGACCTATATGTTGGGTTTATTTTAATTAATAAATAACATATGCAAGATATTTCGGAGAAACATCTCTGTTGGAATTAATTCAGGTTAGATTTGGATTAAAAACCGTATTTAAAGCTAGTCACATTTTATTCAAGATATTTCGTATAGATTAAACCGGTTAAATATTTAGTTACAAAAGATAGCATGTAAGCATCTAATCGGAGCGTGACATGTGTCGGGTTTATACTAAACAAGTTATTAAACAAAGCACATTAAAGTTGATATTATTCACTTTAATGTTTAATAACAAAAGGCTAGAGGTTAAACCCTAAATTGATTTTATTTATACAAGAATAATGAGAATAGCATTAACCCAATTAATATTTATATTTAAAAATAGAAACACATAAGTAAGATAAACATGAAAACTAAAATATAGGTATCATCGTTACGGGACTAACGCAGCATGAATGGCATAAAATAGAGTTAAAACGAATTGGATACAGAAGATTAAGGATCGATGCGCGTGGACATGATTAACAGTATACCTTAGGAGCTGAAGCAGATCAAGATTCATGGGGTTAAAAGAACAGTACTCATGAATTGGCCAAAGTTTGGGATTCGATCTGCTGAAAGGTATGAATTAGATCAGACTAAAGGAATCAAAAGGATTTGCTGTGTTGAGATGCAAGATTGTCATAACTCGTAGGATATATATACGAATGATTACCATCTGGTTTCGCGACTCCTCTTCTTCACCAGATGCATCTCCGTGTCTGATTCTGACCTGCTGACGTTGCATGCAGTGGGGGCTTTGATCTTGTGTTGGTCCGATCCTGCAGCTTGCACGTATGGGAACTCATCTGGTAGCTAGCTTCTCTGGAGTCCAAGTCGCAGGAGTCTTCCTCGCCGGCTAGCTTGAACGCTCATGTGTGCTGGAAGGAGCTCGAGTACATGGCCTGGATGGAGGATCGAGCAAGGCACTGGGCAGGCCAGAACAGCAGGCAGCAGCAGGGTATTGAGGCTTCAGGAGACCACGCGCACGACAGCAAGTGGTGGACAGGCCAGGGATGGAGTCGACGGGGCAGGGCAGGGCAACGCGATGTTGGAGACGTGAGACTTCCGGTGGATGGCCGGCCAGCGCAGCACATGTACGTCGTGCATGGAGTCCTGTGGTGCCTAGTAGGACAGGAACAGGACGATGATGAGCTGCCCTGGTTCGAGACGGCGGCACAACACAGATGAGAGAAATATAAAGAAAGAAGAAAGGTATAAAAATTTACCGGCAATAAAGACACTCGTCGGAGTCGGAGAAAAGCTACAGACTATCTTAGGGCTCCCAAACTTCCGGACCTCCATAGAGTAGTCTATATTTTTATGTGCCGTTTAGAGGAGGGGTTGAGTTTATTATATAGGGAGAAGAGCCGGTAAATGCGCGTCAACTAGCAATATGGTACTAATTGATTTGCACCTTCCACCTCCACTAATGGGCTTAATGCGCTTAAAGCCCATTAGAGAACCCATAAATGGGCTTTCGGGGTTTATTAAAATTCCGGCATATTTAAATGGAGAAAGCCCAAGTAAATTCGGAATTATTTATTTTCAGAATTAAAATAATTATAGATAAGTCTAGAATCAATACTTGAAGTCCGAAAAATATGCCGACGGTCTCAAAAATTTTAGGAAAAATCCCAGAAATAGTTTTGGACCTAATGAACCCAAATAAAATATTTGGAGCTCATGGAAAGGTTCTTAAGAGCTTCCAATAAATGGATTGTGCTCTACGGAAAACAGGAAAAGCTTCTAGAAAAATCTAGAAAGTTCCTAGAAAAAGTTACTTGTAGTTTAAACTCATTTAGAAAATCTTTATCACTCAAAAACATCATGTAAAACAGCATGAATGCAACACATATGTTATTATAACATAGATTATATTTGTTCTCTTTACAAAATAATTATTTCCTACACTAAATATCTATGTAAATATATAACTGCCTCACAAAATTTTAAATATTCAAGAAATTCACTGTATTAATTCAAGCCAAAAGTGTCACATTCCAAATTGAAAAATTTGGGGTGTGACATTTCATTTGTCAGGGCTTGTAATTTAAAATCGGTCATTGAAAAAGTGTTTTCTAATCGGGTCTACCTAATTTCATTTTTTTCCATGAACTCCAAAGTATGCCTTTTAATGGTTTTTTTTCAAAATTTGTTCCATCCTGACTTAGGGACATGCATGATTGGAATTTCCTAGCAGTTCGATCATGGCAATGGTCAATGGATGACCCTAATCCATCTGAAATTATATGTTGCTTCTGCCGTTTTAGCCTGTGATGTGATTTCTCTGTCTCAAGTTATAGTTTTTTAATTTCGTCTTAAGTTAAATTTTTCTAACTTTTGCCAAGTTTATAAAAAATCGCACCACCAACTTCCCTAAACCCGCTATGAAATATGGAATAGTTGATATAATATATCTTTCGTAAAAAAATGGTCACATTTTGAAATAAAGTTTAACTTATGACAAATCTAGAGTCACTAATAACTTAGAACGAAAGGAGTAAATCATTCGTAGGTACTTTTAGAGCACATTCTTGTATATAATGTTCGTATGAGAGGATTTCCTGCAAATATCCTAGTATACATGTGTGTGTGAGCGCGTCTGTGCGTGTGAGTCTCTGTGTGTGCATTTGCCTTGGACAGTTCATCGCTTGCAAAGTCGAGAAATCAGAATACCAAACATCCTTGGTTTCTATCAGGAGATGCAACTGGTAACAGGTCAAAAAAGAAGAGGTTAATATGATTAAGGCATGGCATTAATATGAGACCAAAGCTGCAAATATGCTTGTCAAGGGTAAGGTTCGTTTATTTGAGATTTTGAGTATCTCTGGATAAACCAATAAAAATGTATGTCAGCGGAAAGAATCCTCTACTTATCAGTATATCAATCGCCATCATAAGGCGAAATGGTTGGACAAAAAAACATGGGAAATGGGCAAGGTGAAGTGTGGCCCGAATTCTCAAAGCAAGATTTCTGGGCCCATTCGTCGGTCCTCTGCTAATTCCTTGAGCCTCTGAGTCACCTTCTCAGCAATATTTATGTAAGCTTGAGCTGATGCAGAGTTCGGCGAAGATACGACGATAGGCTGACCTTCGTCTGAGCCTGTTCTGATGCTGATTTCAAGAGGTACCTATTCGAGAAACATAACCGTCCATAGCATAAGATCATATGTATAGGTATAAGCATATACAAAAATGTTAGGTCAATCATTCATCTGCAGTAAAACATATTTAGGGTGTTCATTCCTAACAGATTGTTCTCTACATCCCAAATTCATGATATCCAATAACTGAAGGATTCAACCTTTTCTCAGATACAAATGAAACAAGGAGTATAATCATCACAACTGAAAACTTTGTGCCAATTATATTCAAGAGTAATTTCACTAACCTCGCCAAGTAATTTCATATCCATTTCCTCTGCAGTTCTCTGAGCCCCACCTTCCCCGAAGATGTAAGATCTCTCACCGCATTTTGGGCACTTAAAGCAACTCATATTCTCTACTAAGCCCAGAATCTGCAAAATTAAAATACTAAGCTATCCTGTGCAGGCTAGATACACTGGAGCATGGTAAAGGGAATGGAACATCTTGCATATGTAAAAAAGAAATGTGCTTCTTTAGGTGGATGAGTGACACCCTTACTTTCTGGGCTGAAACGCAATCGATTACAAAATAGTAATTGATCAAGCTTGGCAAAATTAAACAAAAAAGAGGATAAACTGAGAATTATGATTTGAAATGTGATATAGACGGTATAGATAAATCAGAATGTATTTGAAATAATAGATATGGATAAAAAAGAAAGAACAAGCTAAACAGACTGTACAGGAACTTGAACTTTGCGGAACATGTTGGCTCCTCTTCTAGCATCAATTAAAGCAATATCTTGAGGAGTTGAAACAATTAAAGCACCTGCAAAAATCATATGTGAAAACAAAATTCAAAATCTGTATGCAAAATTTGCAGCTTCATAGGAAGATGTATAAATACCAGATAGCTGAAGCCTTTGGGACATCGATAGTTGAGCATCACCAGTGCCTGGGGGCATATCAACAACAAGAACATCAAGGTTCCCCCAAACAACTCCCCTTGTCATCTTCTCAAGAGCACTCATTACCTGGTAGCAAGAGAGAGAGAGAGAAAGTAGTATTACCAAAAAAACACAAATTTGTAAATATGAAATTTAAGTATTATTTATCTGCGTATAAGGCTAGAAATAAGCAATCATTTGAAGAGAGCAAAAGCTAATTCATCGTCCCTACGTATTCAATCAACTGCAATAGATAATCACACCATCTTTAAGACAATTGTAACATCTGAAGCATGATAGACCAGTTGTGTGCCTTAAATATGCAAGAATAGGAAGCAACCAAAGCCACAGCAAACATGTATCTTGAGTGTGTCTCCATAGTAACATATGTTTTTCCGATAATACACGTGTCTACATATCTGTTTATGCTTTTTACGTGCCAAACATGCCACAGAAAAGAGAACTGCTTGACAGGATAAATGCCAAACAAGGATATAGGTACTTAAAATGAGAAGTTAACGAAAGCACATTCAAAGACAAACCATAGGACCTCTCCAAACAATCGGCGCATCTTTGTCTACAAGAAAACCAATGGACATACATCGCACACCGTGGTTCTCAACTGGAATCATCTTCATGTCTGCAAAAGGTTTATAAATACAAATTTATAATAAACCACAGAGACATAGGAACAACAGGTAACATATAATTGTAGTTAAACGAAAAAAAGGTTCAAGTATTATACGTGTGCAGCAGGATGGGGATAAAAAAGGTGCTTGAATATTAATTAGTGCACTTGTAATAAAGAATACTGTAGCATTACACTTCCAAATAACTATAGTTAGCTCACCACTTAGATGATACACAATTTAAAATTGTAACCAATGCAAAAATGTTTTCCCTTGTCGCCTTTGCACTGCCTGATGTTTAGTTTATCTAACTAATTTGGTTGCAAGGGGATAACTTTGCTGTTTCACAGTTTCACCTTAACCTGACAAGTACAATGAACAACTGCTCCTCTTGATTTAAATGCATTCTTCTAAATAAATAGAACTATTGTAGAAAACTTAAGCAACATTTAGCATGAAAAAGTTAGCAGTGCCATTTTAAACCCTAATAATAAACTAAATGAATTGTTTGAACTCACCATGTAACAAAGGAAAAAGATATTGCAGAAAAACAAGTAAACACAAGGTTTGAACAACAAAGTTCTCTTTGATTCCTTCAGCATACTGTTTTGATTTACAGTTCTACTTTAGAAAGGTTGTATCAAGTCGATATTTATTCACTTTTTTTTGGTGCGATTCAATTTACAGAAAATAATTATATGAACAGAGCAAAACAGTAAGTTACTAATCACTAGTTAGAATATGAAAATGCAAGTATGCAGCAGTATCATGATAAAAGAAAAGGAAACTGCAAAAAAACTAACGGGGACAACTAAAGTCCTAGATTAGGGTCATGACCTTATGAGCTTTAATATATACAAATGAGCATATTGCATAAACAATGGGATGTACTCAAAGAGTTCTAACTGGTACCTTCACTTACTTCAGGCTTGGCATCAAGATTCATCATTGTGGGAATGGATGGTCCATATATGTCAGCATCTAGCAAACCAACCTGGAGTTTAAACCCCTTGGCAAGTGCTACAGCAATGTTAACTGCACGAAAACAAGTGAAAAGATGAAGTTAAATTTTGATGTAAAAAGTGATGCACTCCTATATCATGCAACCTTTGAGAATTGAATATTAACATAATAAAGCATGACAACTTCTAGCCATGCGTACACTATATTGCCTTAAAAATGACAGACTTAGGCATCTAAACTCTTGGGATCAATCCTGCCCATCCTCCTCCACGTCTTGCAGTAAATGGACAAATGTTTAGTGCCATCTCTGATTGAGGATAGTCAGTGAGTCTCTTCAGCTAGCACCATTTGCACTTTGAATGTGAATTCCAAAATCATAACAGAACGCACTTAAAACCTCCTGCGCTAACAATAAAAACTGAAAAGAACTGGAGAACAAAAGCAAGCAATTCTAGTGTACACTGTACAGAAAGAAATTAGAATGTACTAGCGATGACAATTGACAAATATTACAAGTTAACAGCCTGTAGATTTGTAGTCACTACAATACTACATTGCTATCAAGAGTAAATGAATAAAATTCAAAAGTTAGTGGATCAAAGTCTGGCACCGCACCACTGCTGCTTCAAGATAATATTCTCAGTGCAGCACAATTTTTACTCCAATGTTAGCTACAAAACAGTGCTGAAAGAGCGGGGAACTCTAAAATCACAAGCCGTCGCTCGGCACCCATATCGAATCTTACGGGAACTGGAGGGCGAATGAGAAATACAGACCTGCAGTGGTGGACTTGCCGACGCCGCCTTTCCCGGATGCGACCGCGATTATGTCGCGTACGCCAGCAATCGAAGGGCCGCCCTTTGCGGCGGCGCTGTACCATCTCCTACAAAGTAAACCCTAGGCAAAAAATGAACAATAAGCGACAAATTTGGAGGGGAAGCATGCAACATTTTCGGGTTCTTGGAACAGCCCAGTCTAGCGGGCATTGAGAGGCTGAGACTTTGCACGGGGTTCCTCTGCGGGTGCTGAAAACCCACTGAAAGGAATAATCGAAGTGCTGGAGCCTCACCGAGCTACAGGCGATCCGGTGCATCGAGAAGAGACTCTTGGGACGCATCGAGAGGGAGGGAATCCTTCGTTCCTTCCTTCGTAGCCCACAGCGACAGGGAGGGCCACTTGGCCGCGCCGCTGATGAGGAAGACCGGCGGCGGGTGGGCGTCGGCGCGGATGAGGAAGAGGGCGGCGCAGTGACAAGCGCGCGAGGTCAGCTAGTCGACGTGCAGGCAGGGAGGATCCGCTCCGAGGAACTGCGTGGGGACGGGACCAGCCTTTCCCTGTGGAACGGAACGGGCCGGCGAGGCCCCGACCCCCGAATTCATCATTCTTGTGCGGTTGAGCCTCACCTTTTTGGCGTCCCCTGGTTCTCTCTTGAATTTTGAACGGATCACCTACGCTCTGCTCTACTTGATGTAAATATTGGATTCCTAGAATTTGATTCCGCCTAGCAATTCTATCATATTCAAACATTGCAAAACATTTCTAATACCAGTCTAATTTGGTATTAGAACCCAATTCAATTTCTCCAGCTCCAAAATCAACATCCAAACAGACCCGGATGATTATGATAATTTAGCCTATATCTAAATATATCCTGTGCAATCACCGTTGTGGTGTAATTACTGTGCAATCTTACTAGAAAAAATATCAAAAAATTCTGAAAAAAATCATGAAGATACATCTCAGTTTATCCCATCTATATATAAAATTTTAGAATCAAATTCATTCTATTAGTAGTTAAAAAAAGACAAACTACTAGAGTAGGATGAATTTGACCCTAAAATTTTATATATAAATGGGATAGGCTGAGATATACATTCATGATTTTTTTTAAAAATTACACTTTTTTAGTAAGATTGCACGGTGATTGCACCACAACGGTGATTGCGCAGGATATGTGCCCTATATCTAATGTGTATTTACATCCTGACTTCGGTCCTGCCTGTCATGGAGAAAGTAATCAAAGCCTGATTTAGACTCAGTTATGTAGCCAAATGTATGCAATACATCAGCATTGAGCTCCCTTAGTCCCTTTCAACCAGCGGCCCATGGGCATCAATCATAACAGTGAGGGAACATCTCTGTAAAAACTAATCGCCATTGATCACAAGAATTCAGGAAACTGTGATAGGCTTGATCAAACTACGCATTTTTTGCTGCATTCATTAAGCTTACATGTACAATAGAATTCTTCATCGCATGGCATATACATTCACTAAAAAGCAACATCAGTTGCAGCTCTGTACACAGAAACATCAACCGATTTGCTCGCTACTGGCCAGCGAAACCAAAAATAGAATAAAAGAACGATGGAGAAAAAAGATGGGGAATTCACACAGCATTCAGCAAGAATTCCAAATAAAAAGGAAAGGAAAAAAGGGTTATTAACAATAAACAACGGTTTGATGCCTTCAGGACGCTAGGCGTCTGCTGATAAGTCAAACCAGCACAGGAAAGTTTGCTTAGAAAAGCAAGCGAACCACCTTCTGATATTTCACTGGGTGCAAAGAAAGTTCTCAAATTTAGGTATCGTCGACCTGAGAATGGAAGACAAAGCTCGGAAACGTGGTGGTAATGTCCCTGCACAGAGTTGGCATGATTAGTATTTGAAATGTGGACTGGGCAAAAATATTGATGCTGTCGAAATGAAACCACCAGTTACATTACTAGTGCTAGTGTACTAGTGATAATCTCAAATGCTACTTAAAAGTACAAAAAGGTACAATCAACACAACACTGCGCTATTACCTAAATAAATAGTTGAATTTAATATTGTAAATCTGTAATTGCTATGCCAAGGTAAACAGAGTTAACTGTGTGCAAACAAATTTAAAAATAGTTTTTTCTCAAACATGCACCGCGGTAGAACTATGTATAATTGCATTAGGAGAGATGCAAATTATAATATCTTACTTGAGATACTGCAGTGTCATGTTCTTCAATAAAGAGGGATGCCTCACTACTAGATTGCGCCATTCTTCTTTGTCAATTTTCCCATCATGCTTTGTGTCCGCCTCCTCAAAAGTCTTTTAGCCAAAAAAAAAATTAACAAAGAGATTCAAAATCACATTCGATCAACTTGCGAAGTTTCCTGTTTTTTGGAATATGACTCCTAAGCGCATTGCATCAATCAGCACAATAAAATGCTACTCATAATAGCTATATCCATATGTTTAATTGCAAGAACTACTATATCCATAACTGATGACTATATCAACCAACTTGATTCAACAAGACGCCAGGCATAAGTAACAGCTTCAATGTATAATGATATTAGCAAAGATTCTAATGTCAAAGCTAATTTACAATAGAATAGAAGACAGCTACTGCAAAAAGGAAGGCCACGTGGCATGCCATGGCTCCAAGAAGATTAGGTAGTAGGAATAGATAGAAAATTAGGGGGAATAATCAATTTCTTCTTTTATGCCTATGCCCAAACGAGTATAAACAAAACCATGATACAAACCAATAACCGTATGAGATCCTAAGAAATGATTTTGAGCAATGCTAGCAGCAAAGACTTCTGCAACAATATGAAATCCTACTAAGACCCAAATTCAAAATTCATTTCTAAAAATCTTTACTAAACCTTTTCCTAACCAATTTAGACAGCATATGAGCCACCTTGTTGCTAACATGCTTCCTTTGGCCCTGCTACCTGGCTGGCCGATCAGTGGCCACATATCCACAATGCTTCCCAATCCCAACCAAATTGGATCATCAATTTGTCCATACCATTGTATCCTAGCCGTAGGTTGTGCCCTTCTGTTAGTTTTATGACTACTCTCCAGACTCCCTAATTATAAAATCAAGCCTTCCTAAGAAACTATGGGCTCTTAGTTGGTTCTAGACTCAGTTTTTCACGATTTTCAATAGAAGTTCACAATGTCTCTTCATGGTAAAAGAAATAGTCGGACAAGTGTGTGTGCATATATAAACACTTCAGCACACCTTATCAATAATGCTCTCTATGACTTCATCTGAAAGATTCATTCCGGACTCTGCAAGTGTAGCAACAACCATTTGCTTTACCTGATAATAAAACATGGGAATCATTAAGATACACATGCTCAATATTACATTCAACACATTTTTTAGTAAATGAAAATAAAACATACCGCAGTTAATCATATGGCTTCAATAAAAATGAAAGAAATGTTGATGTATAAAAGATATTATTCATCAATGGGTCAAGTTTTTTTACACCAAAGGGTCAAGTATGTTGGTGTAACTTTATGCAGTTGGCTTTGGCCTTGTATATATTGATGTAATAAGCACAATAAGCTATTGCATGATGCAAATAAGTGGCTGTTTATTTGCAGCACCTCAACGCACACTCAACTTCTGTAAATCCTTTTAAAACGTAGTTCAATTGGTACAAAACCTCCCTTAACCAGCAAACCAGCAACCCTAACTTATAGATGTAAGATAAGGGTTGTTTTTGCTAACAAGTCAAAACATTATACCAATAATGAGGTTGAAAATTAATGTCTCAGTACAAATTTGAGTGCAACTATGATTCAAGTTAATCAAATATATGAGAATCTTTGAACTATCCTACAAATGGAAACCAAAAAGTGATGGTGACCCAGATTCTATTTACTGTGATGGTACAATAGCATTTAGCCAGCTGGAACTGTGTTTGGCACTTTGGCTACACATTAGTTCTGAAGACATGTGACCAGTAGTGACAAGAGAAGAACAATGAAGCATCAAAGAACTCATACATGCAAACAATATGTGAAGGCAACTTGTTTGATCAGAAAACAACTGGAAAGCAGCCAGTTTCAATTATACCAGACAATATCAGGATCGTTAAACATTGCTAAAACAAAACCCTACAAACTTACAAACATGCTAAGTTCACACGCAGCAGGCTGATTAGTTGGATACCTCTTGTCTTTCAATGAAGCCTTGTTGCTTGAGGTCATATAACTGGAATGAAACTGCAAGGATTGTAAAGTCAGAACCAAGATATTTATGCAAATATAAATAAAGGAACAAAAGTAGGTGTAATACAGAAGAAAGAAAGGGCATGGACATGTGCTTAAACAAATTAATGCAATTGCCTATGCATGCACTACCAAACATCGAAAGTTACAAACTTAAAACTCATATTGGCATTTCCCCATTAAAAGACCACTAGTTCTCAGACGGCATTCAAAGGATAGTCCGTGTTACGACAATTAATTTATTCATACTTATTATTCCTACTAGTCTAGTTGCCACCATATCAAGGTAGCTAAATGCACACAAGAGGAGTTTAGTAGTTTTTTAAAAAAAAAATTGTTTTCACCAAATGTTTGTCTAGCATCACTGCCGATATGGAATCAATAGGGATATTTGGTGTAATTGCCTTCAAAACCCCAAAGGGCATATATTTGCAAACCAAACAAACTTCTTTAAATAGCATATATCTAAGGCTGGTGTATAATTGCTGCAGTGAGAATAAACACATTAAGTAGTCGTGATGTTTTATCGATGTTAATCTTGCGAGTTCTAACATTTCAATTAGTCGTCAGATATTGGCACCGTATTAGGAACCAATTACCAGAATTTTTGAATAGTGGTGGTGGACATCAATGTGGTTCATTATAACAAACCGTGCTTCAGTAACCTTCAAGTTATTAATTAGTACAAAACTTAGATATTTTAAGCAATAAAAATGATAATTCTAATTCTCTTGTGGCTACAAGACTAGGAAACTATTAGATGGGAAGTGTCATTTGTAACACCACAGCCTCTCACACTATGTGCGTTGTCCATTAATCATTATTCATTGAAGTCCCTCGATATCATGAACTTACAGTCAATCTTCTCATCCATGGGAGCGTTGGGATGAAATACTGAGAGCGCACGGGCAAATTCTTCAAATCCAAGAATTCCATTGTGTTTTGTATCAAATAAATCAAATACCTGCAGGAACAAGGACAATGATTGTGGTAAATGGTAATACCCTGTCATATTAACTAAACAAAATTATGCATCCACAGAATTCTCACTTTGACTATTTTTCATATTTGGACACAGTTTATGTTATATGAACAGAGTAGGCATAAATGGTTGTTACAATCTCTGATTGGCAGGGGTGTACTGAAGACAAAGGTAGGTGGGTTCAGATGGTTTGGGTGCGTGTGATTGTGACTATGAATCATGTCTTTGTAGAACGAGGACAGCTTAGGGAGTGCCGCCTTATGTTGTTCATATTATAGTTCCAATCAACTAACACTTGATCATGGCCGGAGACCGGTATACAAACAGTGCTACGATCTTTTTCACTGCACAACAATTGTACAAAAAGAAACAGAAAGGGCATGTGATGAGTGATGTAGCCTTACGCGATCAGCAAACAAACTCTCCTTCTTATTAGTCTTGAACAACGCCAACTGAAACTCCTCCTGCACAATGCCAAGACAAGAGTATCACAACCCAGAACTCATCAAGATCAATTGTACACATAAACCAACAGAGAGAAAAAAGAAGGGGGTCTTCACCCACCCACCCACTAACCTTGTTGATCAGCCCATCATCAATCACAGCACTGCTGATCTTCTTGAACAACTCATACAATGCCTCGATCTCGCTCACGCTAACTGCAGGTGTAAAGTTTTACGCACGGAGCAGACCATAAGACAAATAGAACACGATTGATTACGGCACTAGGAACGAGAAAATTGATGGCACATGGCAGCAACGGAGCTGGGGAAGGAGCTTAGACGTACAGACGGTCTCCCTAGCGAGCACCTCCGGATCCTCGAGCCCATTGGGCTGCTTGAGGTCGATGTCGCAGCACTTAAGGAGCGCGCCGAAGAGGTGCTTCACCCCATCCAGGCACTGCAACATGGTACCGCCGCCTCCTCCTCCTCCTCTGCTAGCCAAGCATCGGCGGGCGGGAGCCGCGACTCGCGGCACCTAATCTAATCCCCCAATCAACCCCCGTCGACGGAGACAATCGACCGGATTCGGATCGGGGTGGCGGGAACGGATCGTGGCGTGAACGCGCGATTGGACCGGTAGGGTTTGCCGTGCGGTGCCCGGGGCTCCTCGTGGTTGGCTGCCGGAGGAGGTGTGCCGGTAGCCGCCGCTGCCGCTGCCGCTGCCGCCGCCGCCGCCGCCGCCAGACTATGGTGGTGGTGCGATCGGACGGATTGGGGGATTTGGAGGAAGGGGATGAAACGGAAACGCTTTTCGTTGTTTCCGTCAGAATTTCCTGGTCTCTTCCGTGCTTCGGCCTTCGGTGCCTCGTGCTGCGAGCAGTTTTTTTCCCTGATAAACACTCCTAGAAAATAATATTATTTGGGTGACCGGATGAGGCACGTCAGCACGTGAAATCCGCGATGGGCGGGGAGATGGGGCCGTTCTTGACTTCCTGCTCACATTAAAAGAACGAGTTTACGCAATACTATTTTCATAATCTGTTATGGTCTAGGTGCTTAGCGACATTTCTATCTATCTATACGCTATAAAAGAACAAGTTTACGCAATACCGTTTTCATCCAACGAAAACTTCTATACCCCTCACATTGGTGACACTTGATAGTTTGGAAAGGGTCGGAAAAGACTTAAAACTGATAGAAGGAAAATGTTTTTACCCTTTGATGCTTTATTTTGTCACCTCGTTTTGTACTCATACTCGCCGAGTAATTTTCTTGTTTTGAGATGAGGGTATCCTTCCTTTTAATTCTTTATTCCTCTTTACTTTTCATCTCTCTTTGATTGTCGGTCGATCAATTCCTTATTTTTCTTCGATGCTTTTAGATTCACTACGCGCATGTAGCAATGCACGTACCTCTACGCTAGTTTAGTGAAACCAACGAGTCTACATTTTCTTTCACATGTTAGTTAGAGCATCTTTAGCGAAACTAATAATTTAACTCCCAATAATATTGGATTATTAGGAGCATCCTAAAAAAATGGGTCTAGTAAATAGCTCTTCCTCCAACTGTGCCTCATCTTCCTCTTAAAAAATGATCTTCCTTTCCAACTTATAGAGTGAGACTAATGTAAGGGTACATAGATTTGTGCAGGGTGAATAATGGTATTAAAAAAACTCGCTCTTATAGATACATATATTTTACAGTGTAGATATAGATAGATAGATTGATGTAGTAATGCATTGCAATACCCCTAGGAAGCTATTTTTCTTCCTCCCCATAAATTGAAGAATAGCTGATAAAGCTAACTCCTTTTTCCCCCAGCTTCAAGGGCTTGTTTAATTCATAGCTAAAATCTTGGCATGGTTATGTTTTATATTATAGCAAGATAAAACATTTGGCTATCGCTTACTAATCTGTTGGTAAAATCCAACGGCGCATGTTGCAGCCCAGCCCAGTCCAATACAGGCCTTGCGACCCATACCGGCCCGCCGCTGAGAAAGGCCGAGGCCAGGCCCAGGCCACGCCAAGCCGCAGCGCTCAGGCATCATCGTGCTGCCCGCCGTCGGTCCTGCTGCATTGCATTGCATCCTTTTGTGTTGTTTGTTGTTAACTCGTGGAGGCATGCGAACGGCGCTGCATCACCATCGCAGTCGTGCACATTGTCTTGTGCCAGCTTGATCGATCGGCCTGTCCTTGGATGCAAGCCTATGCAAGCCCTAAGCTAAGCACGATGCTAGCTAATATTGCCACCGTTACCCTAGCTTAATTAGCTTGTCCAAATCTGCTCGACATGCATGGCCAGAGCACGCCAAGCTTTGGCTGCTCTGTTTGTTTAGCGCTTACTGGCTAGATTGCTCTTTCCATTGAACAGCATCAGTGGCTAAGAGTATATATGCTACCGGCCACGGAAGGAGAGGAGATGAACAAAGAATAAAACAACTTAAGAGCCCCTTTGGCTTGGTTTTTTTATAGCTTCGGCTCCGGTTTTTTATGGTTTTAGGTGAAGCTCTAGCAAATATTTTTTTTTAAAAACGGCTTAAAAAAAGTCATAGAGAGTAAAGCCGTTTTTACACTAGAAAAGAGAAACCAAAAAACATGGCTTTCTCCGGTTTGTTTGGCTCATGGGTTGAAGCCATTTTTTAAAGCTCTGCCAAAGATGCCTAATTAGTTGCGCGAATCAAGATGTTTATATGCCCCACGGTGGTGCGCGGACTCGATTACCAATCTCTGTACAATGTGTACATGCATTATTGCACATGTATGGAATTAGCTATAGGCAAGCGGATCCATTAATCTCTGTCATCATCAAGGGGATCGGAGTTTTCCCACCACCACTTGCCCTCATCGGCATTATTAGCTATTTATATAGATGGATCGGCGACTGATTCGCCCGTTTCTTCCGCGCGTAGTTCACCTACAAGATGACTAACCTAATAACCGCCTAATCCTTGATGCCATATTGTGGTTTGGTAAAGGCGCTAGCAGTACGTTACAGGATAGTGTGGAGTTGAATATGGGCATATGGCCGTGGCGGCTCAAATTCACCACGCGTGGATCTATCTCTGACGACGTACGCCTCTAATGGTGGCTGATCAGCACGCAGGGCGCGATCCTTCCCGTCGTCGTCTTGTCTGGCCATTCGCCACCTCCTCGATCGATCACGATCAGGTATGCGGCATGGATCGATCGATCGGCTGGGTGGCTTCACCGGAACGGCGCCGGATTCCACTCAACCCACCAGCACCGCGCCAGCCCGGCCCGGGCAAAAGTCAGACTCGTGGAGTACGTACAGTACAGGAGAATCAGCAACGGCGGTGCAGATGCAGGACGACGGAACGCACAGGAAGCTGGCGGTGGAGGGAGCTGGCCCTGGCCGGGCACGGGAACGGAAACCTAGCCGCACAGCCATCGATATATGTATTGGGAATTTTTTTTAATATTACTAATTAGAGGTTTTTTTCAAACCTCTACGTTAATCCTCACGACACACGCTAATAAAAAAATCCTAGAAATTATCCACCTCCGCTATTATAAAAGTTTTAGAGTTTTCTTTTTTTTGGAAGATTTGTTCCTACCAAATTTACTCTCTATTTTTTGTCAGATTTTTTTCCATTTACAAATTTACTCTACTAAATGATTCCGTGATATTTTTTACAAAGATGCTAGAAATTTTTCTATGAAATAATTTTGTGCGTTATCTTACCATTACTGATTAGAGACTCCTTTTGGAGTCTCTTTATTAATCCTCACAAGATACGCTAAAAAAGAAAAAAAATCAAAAAAATTCTCACAATAATCAGAAACATTCGATCATCAATTGGTAGATTGGAATTTAATAGTCATTAGATTTATTTCCTATGTAACACCTCTATCAATATGAAAAGCAATATTAAATAACATCCAAAACTATATATTAATTACCCACTTTGCCATTATAGAAAAAAAATAAGAAATAAAATCCTAAATTTATATCTAGTTGCTCACATTTGCTATTATGATGAATAATACCAAATAACCCCTCTAATTTATATCTAAATTGTTCTGCTTTGCTATTATAACTGATAGTATAATGAAAATAGATTGTCAAATTTTTATATTAAAATTATCTACTTTTACAATCATATCAAAGATTACATAATCAAGAATCAAGAATACATCTAAACCAGCAAGATATCCTATTATAAAAAAAAGCTAAGTATAAAAATAGATTATATATGTTGTATAACACATAATATATCTAAGACTAACCTATACGAGAACAAGGATTGATAGCATAGTATTATAAATAAAAAGAGTTCTAATTAGTATTTTTTTTTGCAAAAGCATTTTTTTTCACAAATGAATCCAGAAATGGCATTTTCGTGCTGCGAATTTATTCTCCACCCGCCGGGGGAAAAAACATGAGTTTACTGCTGTGTACAGCAGGTACCTACGCGTACTCCCGGCCACCTGCCCTTACCTTGTGGGCTCTGCATTTGTAGCTGGTGCCCTGGACTTACTCCAAGTTCCATCACACACCTGTACTGTACTACTCCACCGCAACCAATTCGAAAAAGAAAAAAAAACTACACCACCACCGCGAGTCCGCGAGAGAACGAAGCCTATATATAACACCCAGTGCTGTTGTTAGCTGCTGCGGCTAGAGCTTCTCCCTCCCCCGGTCCGGCTGCAAGCAACCTCTGCAGCTCGATCAATCGCATTCGCATTTCATATAGCCTCCTGGCCTCCTGGGATTATATACGCGTCGAGCTGAGACGACCGAGAGATATTAGCCTCCTGGGATTATATATATATATATATATATATATATATATATATATATATATATATATATATATATATATATATATATATATATATATATATATATATATATATATATATATATATATATATATATATATATATATATATATATTGGTCGTCGATCTGTCGATCGGTCGATTGTGCCGGCCATCATCATCGTCATTCGTTCATCAAATTAAAGAGGAACTAGCTAGACGGAGGCCATCCGGTTGTTCCGATCATCGTCAGTCATCATCGTCCCATATATATCAAGGATGGGGGCGGCGGCGAAGGCGGTGGCGAGCAAGAGCTGGGAGGAGTCGAAGCTGCTGTGGCACATCGCCTTCCCGGCCATCCTGACGGCCGTCTTCCAGTTCTCCATCGGCTTCGTCACCGTCGGCTTCGTGGGCCACATCGGCTCCGTCGAGCTCGCCGCCGTCACCGTCGTCGAGAACGTCATCGAGGGCTTCGCCTACGGTGTCCTGGTACGCCCTAACTACTGCTATACTTGTCGGATCGACCACGACCAGCATGCAGATGCAGTCACGCACGCCCATGCATCCTTGTAATTTTCGTAACTACATACGCACACGCCCAAGGCCAAACTAACAATCAACTAGTATGTGCCAAAGCATATATATAGTACGAGTATACGTCGTCGTACTATATGTAGCTGGCTAGCTACCAGTAATATATAGTCCCTGATCGACCAAGCAGCGCATAGTAATCCACGCAAGCTCTGTTACTGCTAGTAGTAGTATGTATATGCAGATTAATTAGGGTCAGAACGGAGCGTCTCCGCGTACGTCCTTCATTCCTTGGCATATCCATGCTGGCTAGTTCGCTCTTGCCCAGCCTTTCTGGCCCGTCGTGGTCGTCATTAAAATGGAAGCCTAAAATTAATGTGCTTGGCAATTTACAACCACTTCGATCGATTCGGCCTGATGATACATTCAAAGTGGATAAATAAATAAATACGTACTCTCTGGAATCATGCAAGGTAAATATATATACTGTACTTGCTATACTAATAATCGATGGATGAGAATGGTGGGTGGTTTCCACGTCTCCATCATATCTTATCGCCCCTTTAATTTGTCATGTATGGATCAGAAATTTGTTCCTTGTCATGGAGGGTTCGAGGGGAGGAGAGGGGCAGGGGCGGGCCAAGGAATATATGTATGAGTAAAGCTAAAGAAATAGTAGTAAGGCATGCGTGATTAATGTGTCTAAATTTGCTAGCCAACAAACCTTCGTGCAGCAGTACTGAGATCGAATATATATGGGTGCTTTGTTTGCCTGTCCACACTAATTTGATCCACCACTTCAATTTGTCCGTGCGTGCGTGTATGTATCCCACACGCTCTGAATTCTGAAACGAGGGATGGTAGGAGCTAGCACATTCGTGAAAGCGGGGCCGGGGGATAGATCATATATATATAGTAGATGCATGTGTCATTTGTGTGTGTGTGTGGCAGATGCACCGCCAAGTAAACCTCACCACTACCAATTAGCAAGCAAAGCAAGTACAACGAATATGTTGGCACTAGCCATCGATCGATCCATCCACCGATCGATGGTCGACGTTGCACCGCATGTAAAGCAAAGCAAGTAGACTGCGTTCCCAATTAAGCTAGCCAAATTATATATGGCAGTGCAGCACTCCAAGTGTCCTCTGATAAATCGTCATCAGTCACGGGCGGTCTTGCTGCAGATGATGATTTCACGCACCATGCATATGCCTGCATTGCGCGCCAAAGCTGGAGGCCTGCCAAACGACGACCTGTGCGTGCGTGGCGTGTGCAGTGCACTGCCGCCAAATTCCACCACCAAACAAGCTAGCTGCCCTGCCCCTGCCCGGCCGTGTGGCGTCTCATCTGCAGGACTGCAGGTGACTACCTGGTGGAGTGGTGTCTCTCACTCACCAGCAAAAGGCCAAAGTCGTGTGTTGACCAACAAGCAAAGCTAGCACCCATCGATGGCGACGGCGGCGGCGGCCATCCCCGGCCCTTTTTCTGCCCGGCGCGCGCGGCCGGCGGTCGCTTTCCGTCGTGTTAGGTGCCGTGGAGTGGAGATAAGAGGCCGGACGGAGAGGGAGTAGATGGATCCGATGAGAACTAGGCTCTTCCGCCACCTCTTTCTCTCCTACCGACAAACGAAAGAAACCGCGCGCATGGAGGATTATTGGAGGGCTTTTGCGTCTTGTCGCAACGACGACGACGCCGTGCAGTGTAGCCAGTGCGCGCGGGAGCGGCAGAGAGTCCGCGCATCACATCAGAACTTTGACCTGCTCCACGCGCATCATAATTTTTTTGTTGTTGTTGAAGTCCATTTTTCAACCTTTAATTTTTCATGGGCTCCAACCCCACACCCCAAAACTCTAAAACCGGATGTAACACATCCATCAACTAACCAAACAAGATAAATTTGGTTGCCCATTTTGGAGGTGGGTTTTATTTTTTCAGTGTATTAGAATCTGTTTTTAATGTATAATTTTTTATAAATAATACAATGAAAGAAAAATATGAAACCAGTATCAATTTTTTTTTAAAAAAAGAATCTAAAATATTTGTTGGTGCTCTATTTGGAGTTAGTTAGATATTATTTGTTCATATTATACTATTGTCTTGTTGTAGTCATTAAAATAATATGAGCTTCATATTTATAAATAGACCATCAATGGGCAAATTACATTTTTTATAAAAATTTAAAAACAATTTCATATTTTTTTACTTATTTAAAATAATTTGGTTACGTTTTTATGTTAAACAAGATGCCAAATATTCCAAAAAATGATGAAAAACCATCTTTCAAATATGCAAAACAACCAAAGTTATCCGGTTTAGTTAGTTGATGAAGGGTGTGTTATGTTCGTTTTACAGTTTTAGGTCCAAATTAAATAGATTTGTACTAGTTGTCATTGCTACTTGTTAGGATTATTTAAGGCCAATATAAACGGAGCATCAACGAACAGAGACAATGGGCCTAACTCAAACAAAAAGACTAGCCTGTTAGGTGAGGACTGTCTGACCCTGTATGTTGTGCTCTCCCTCCATTGATTTTAAATGTGGGACTAAATCCAACAATTTTCTCCATCACTAAATCCAAGAATCTCTCCCGTCACACATTGGACCCAAATCTTGGGCCTTATGAGTTTTTTCCAGATCCAAACGAAAATATTTTGCTGCTGCCGTCAAATATTTTTTAAACCTCCAAATGTGTATCCGAACGAGCTCCTCCGTAATAAGAGTAATTTCATCTCCAATATCACAAACACACGTGACCACAGAACGGAGATAACGGGCTTCCCTGTCAATGTGTGAGGTGATAAACGAGATTGCTGCACTATGAGCTCTGATACCACTTGTTAGGATTATTTAAGGCCCAGTATAAACGGAACATCAACGAACAGAGGCAATGGGCCTAACTCAACCAAAAAGACAAAACTAGTCTGTTAGGTGAGAACTGTCTGGCCCTATATATTATGCTCTCCGTATATTGATTTTCAAATGTGGAACTAAATCCATCGCCACTACTACTAATAGTACTTGTCCAAACCAATAACTTTTTTTTTTGAACAAACAAACCAATAACTTTATATATGCCCCGCTTTCAGCCAACCGGATTTGAGTCCTCTACTAATTAAAAGAACTTGCGGATGCTTGAACTTTGAACTTTCCCGCGCGCGCGCAGCCGCACACACACAAGAATCTAACTGTGGTCTATCCATGGCGGCATGGCATCACCATCACCAGCTGGGCATGGGGAGCGCGCTGGAGACGCTGTGCGGGCAGGCGGTGGGCGCGGGGCAGGTGGAGATGCTGGGCGTGTACATCCAGCGCTCCTGGATCATCTGCGGCGCCACGGCGCTGCTGCTCACCCCGGCGTACCTCTTCACAGGCCCCATCCTCCGCGCGCTCCGCCAGCCCGACGACATCGCCGGCGTCGCCGGCACCTACTGCCGCTGGGTCGTCCCGCAGCTCTTCGCCTACGCCGCCAACTTCCCGCTGCAGAAGTTCTTCCAGTCGCAGAGCCGCGTGTGGGTCGTCACCGCCATCTCCGGCGCCGGCCTCGCCGCCCACGTCGCGCTCAACTACGTCTTCGTCACGCGCCTCGGACACGGTCTCCTCGCCGCCGCCGCCGTCGGGAACGTCACCTGGTGGCTCATCATCCTCGCCCAGATGGGGTACCTGGTGTCCGGCTGCTTCCCGGACGCGTGGCGGGGCTTCTCCATGCTCGCGTTCAAGAACCTCGCTGCCTTCGTCAAGCTGTCGCTGGCGTCCGCCGTCATGCTCTGGTGGGTTCCATTAGTATATGCAAATGCAAGCAGCAACACGATCAGTGCTTAATAATGTGATTAAATTTTCTATGTATCCTGTTGTTCAGCTTGGAGCTCTGGTACTACACTGCGGTACTCATCCTTGTGGGCTTCCTTCAGAACGCACAGCTTCAGATCGACGTCATGTCCATTTGGTGAGCAGCAATACGTCAAATATACTCACAGGCATACCAATCCTTAATTTTACTAGAGAATTAACCACTCAATACCAGTTGCTTGCGTCACATTTTACAGCATCAATTACCAGCTCTGGACGCTGATGGTTGCACTGGGCTTCAACGCCGCAGTGAGGTAATAATAAAACTCAATCAAGGACACGACCACCCAATTCAGTGCACAATTAGGTAACGTATGATCAGCTCAGCTGACGATCGACGCCCATGCTGCTTAAATTTCCAGCGTGAGGGTGTCCAACGAGCTGGGCGCCAACCGGCCCAAGGCGGCCAAGTTCTCGGTGATCATGGCGGTGCTGACGTCGGGCTCCATCGGCCTCATCTTCTTCGTCATCTTCCTCGCCTGGCGGACCGGGCTGCCGCGCTTCTTCAGCGAGGACGAGGACGTGCTGAGGGAGGCCAGCAAGCTGGGCTACCTCCTCGCGGGCTCCATCTTCCTCAACAGCATCCAGCCTGTGCTCTCAGGTATCTTATATCCCCAGTGCCATTTTCTACTAAGAACATCTGCCATTGAAATGTGTGAAGCTTATGAACAGCCTACGATTTGTCTTGTACAGGAGTGGCGATCGGAGCTGGGTGGCAGGCACTCGTGGCGTTCGTGAACATCGGCAGCTACTACTTCGTCGGCATCCCGCTCGCAGCGCTCTTCGGCTTCAAGCTGGAGATGGATGCGATGGTACGTAAGAATCAGCAGAGCAATCATTCAGATTATACAGTAGTATGATTGGAAAATTATGGAATGTAAAAATCTCAAATGTTCAGAAACTATATGTAGTGGTGTGGTGATAATGTGTGCTTAAAACAAATCTGCAGGGGATTTGGCTGGGCATGACACTCGGCACTCTGCTTCAGACCGCCATACTTCTCTTCATTTCGTACAGAACTAAGTGGGAGAAACAGGTGCGGTGCTGCTACACTGACGACGGCTGACGTCAACGTCGATAGAAGTGGTTGTTTATCTGAAGAAATTGTGTTAACTCTGAATATGTGCAGGCAATGCTGGCCGAGGAGAGGGTCAGGGAGTGGGGAGGAAGGAACGACGCGCTGCCGTCGGCGATACAGGTTGCGCCGGCGACCGAAGATGCGAATCAATAATGATCATATGGTTTCTGAAAACTTGCAGCTGAAGCACAGGGCAGGATAGATCTTTTTAGGATTATTATGTACAGATTTATCGAGTGGAGCTTAATTTATAGTGCCAGAAACCTCCTTATCAATCTTGACGACTTTTGAGGTTTTGCCCCCTTTTTTTGTCAGAAGATCATACACTGTACTTAGGCTAATTTTCAGCTTTCACTTTTCAAACATTTAGGTATCCTTTCTATTCACCAACGTGTTCTCTCTCTCCTTCTCTGTGATTTGTGTTTACTGGTCCATCAACACGTGTTCTCGCACGGGTTAGAGTTTTGTTAGAAGAATTTTTAGTAATATTAGTAATGGCGTTGTGGGTGATTTACGTGCAAATTTTAAAAAAAAATTAATTTATCTGTCATGACAGCATATTGGGTAATTTATATGCAGATTTATGGTTGATTTCAATTGATCTTTTATAATGGCATGTTGATTAATTTATATGTAAATTTAGAGAATTATTTAATCCATATTTCATAATGGCATGATGGTAATTTTTATGCAAATTTATAGGGTCATTTTAATTCTTATTTTACAATGGCATGGTGATAATTTTTATATAAATTTACGGAGTTATTTTATTTCATCTTTCATAGTGGCATAGTGGGTAATTTTTATATAAATTTAGGTGATTATTTTATTTTTATCTTTCATAATGACATGGTGAGTAATTTTTATATAAATTTTGGGGGTACTTTATTTCATTTTTCATAGTAGCATGGTGGGTAATTTTTAGAAAATATAATAGATCTAATGGCTACTGTTGTTAGGGCTACATAATGGACGGTCAGATGTTTCAGATTTTTATGGAAATTTCTATGATTTATCTTTTTTCCTAGCGCGTCTGGTGAGGATTAACGTGGAGGATAATTAGTAATATTAAGATTAAGATGCAAATGCCAACTTACCAAAACAAGGGAAGTGATAGAGATAGTCAAAATTATGTAAAAAAAAAAGCAGATATAATATAACCAAATAGGTAAAGAGCAATGTACCTCAATATTTTCACTAGGATGAAACGTCATTCGCTACAGCATTTAGCTGTTTGCTGTGAAAAACCACCACCAGTCTAGTCCTGAAAATTTAATCTGTGTCTAGCAATTTCTCAATACCTCAATCGTTACATATAAACAGGCACATCTCCACAAAACCACACTGCAGTATGAAATGATATCCAATAACACAATATCCTAAGAAAATCATAACTGATACTCAACTGCTCCTGTTGTTACTGTTGCTATTGTACTGCTTAGTCTGAGTCCAACTTCTTCATATCAAAATATCAATATAGTAGTAGGCAGCTTTTGTACGTGTTCATTAAAAAATGAATCAAACTGCTCACCTGCGACCCAACCCAAATTCTATTCGTGGGAGTTGAACTCCACTTTCTTCAACCAAAGTAGAAAAAACAGGAAGGGGGTGCGACGGACATACTTGAGGTACGCAAAGGTCTGTTCTCTTCTCCATGGGTTGGTTTAAAGTTAAAGTCTGAACAGACATGCGTTGCAAATGTGCTGTCGGTGTTTGTGGGTATGATGGCAACGCTGGCCAACCACTCCTATCTCCTCCGGGGAAAGTAAAAGATCAACAAATGATGCAAACCTCACGTAGGAAGTGACCTAATCGTCCGTTATTGAGTTTAGCATCAGATTAAGAAACTTCATTTCGTCATCGCATTTGTCTCAGCTTGTAGATTGAAAATGTTTTAAAAATACTACTTTTTTGGCCACATTCAGTATTGCAGCCCAGCTCGCAAGAAACTCTACCTAACCAGATCAAGCCAGTCCGTGTGGATTATTAAGCAATCCAAGACGATGTTTTCTGACTGGTTAATTAACCCCGTCCATGAATTGCCCCCTGAACGATCCAAGAGGTCGTTGCATATCCATCAGCCCTGCAATCATATATTCAGATCGACCTTCCTTTCAACGAAGTGGGAAAAAAAGAACTGATGATTTTTTTTCTCAAGTACCTGCCCCGGTTCTGGCGTCTCATCAGTTAGTCCGTCGATTCTTCGCGTTTCTTTGGAGGACATCTCTACTAGCTCTTCAAACCCCTGGAATCCTAGTGATAGATAGATATCGCATATGTGGATATTCATCCAGCCCTGGAGATTTATTATGGATCTGTGCACATCATCTTTTGCCTTACCAACTACATTGTATGTCTATGTGTTAGGTACTTAGGTCTCACTGCTGCTACTTGAGGGAGGGGGGAAAACAAGAGCTTCAAAGACATGTGGTGGCCTATTTTGGGTCCTCTCAACTGCCCACGAACAGCTCTGTTTGATGCAGGTCAAACATTTTCCTATTTCTTCTTCTTCCCATAGACCAGTATAGCCACACCAGACGGCCAAGGTCTTGATGCAATCAGGATCAGTTTCCGGCTTTGTTCATAGCATCCTCCCATTTCCCACATGGCCACATCCATGATCCATCCACTGGCCCAGATGTTGACTTTGGATCTCTTTTGCTTTATGATATGGTTACTAAATTATAGAGTGAGTAGTAGGTAGATGCTTCAATCACAGAGCTATATCTGTCGAGAAGATGATGCTCTCTGCTCCTGGAATATGCATGAGCTATTCAAGTGTTCCTTAGGGTTTAGGCTTTGTCCGAGAAAGAAACCCAACATGTTGTTTCTTTACTGGAAGGCTATGGGGTCTTCTTTTTCAACCAGCTAACAAACTTAGCTGTATCTTTAAAAAAACAATGGGATATGTATGCTCTATATAAAAAGTCCGTTTTGTATTTGATGGTGATGAGTCAAATATTATCTCAGGGTATTGTTGGTATGAACACAACAGGGCGCAGCGGCGATAAGTATATACTCCTGCCGGTAAAAATTCCATAACTTCCACTTTTAGTTTTTTTGGGGGGCACATTCGACAACGATGCTAACCTCGAACTTTCTGATACGTGCACTTTGAGATATATAGGAGTGGACGAGCGGTATAGTCAACAATATTACAGTATATATCAGGCAATTGCTGTCATGCTACCAACTCAATTGTGGTCTGGTTCATGACACTTGCAAGTCTTTGAGCTGTTAGTTACCTACCCATCGACTGAGACATGATCCTACCATGGAAACACCCATTTTTCTACGTGAGCGCGAAATCAACACCGGCGTGTCTGAGCATCGGATCGACCACCAGAACCAGAAAAGCAAGTCAAGATGAGGCGTGGCGCGTGACGCGGCAACCTGTCCATCATTATTAGGCAGCATGATTTTCCGAACAATCGTTTGAACTTTTCGAACAATTATTTGAATAAATTTCCGTTCCTAGCCGGCTACTCTGCCCCGTAGCGCCGATGCATGGATTTCTAGCTAGAGGTTTTGAATATCTTTTTAGGCCAATCAAACAATGCAAAATTAGTTTGTCCTGGGGCATCCAATTTATTACGTGGATTTCACCCATTCTTATCGCAAATGGTTAATTTGCCGAGTAGGCATCGCAAATGATATTTCCTTCACCCCTCTCTCCCTACATCTATATTATTATTATTATTATTATTATTATTATTATTATTATTATTATTATTAGGAAAAAGCTCTCTTTTTTTACCATCGAACCGTTGTCCGAGTCCGGATTTAGCCATCGAACTCTAAAAACGGGTATATCCAACCATCCAACTATTCAGACTAATTCATTTTAAATCAGAAAACATGAAACTAGTATCAAAATTTTTCTAAAAATGTAATCTTTTGGGTGATCTCCTGATTTAAAATAGTACAAAACAATAATACATATAAATATTATACATGGATATAAGAACAATAAAACACTAGGAGGGTTAATAAATGAGATTCATATAATTCCAAATAGAATACTAGTGGATAGCTAATATTTTTAGGAAACTCTTGGTACTAGTTTCATATTTTTCTGATTTCAAATGAACTAGTTATGATTTTTTTAAAGATCAAATAGATTTTCAAATTATTTTAAAAAATGAAAACCACCCTTTAAACCACCTGGGGGACCATCTGTCCGGTTTCAACAGTTGAACAGTCAGATATATCAGGTTTTAGAGTTAGATGCCTAAATCATAGTTAGATGGTCAAAATGGATTTTTCCCCTTATTATTATGGCCGCTGACAAATGACCACGATTTATATGGTACTCAACCAATTAAGCCGTTGGTGGTGTGAGTTGGTGAATTCCATAAAAATCGGATGTCTTATAGCAAATTCTGCCATCAAACAACGAGACGTCATAAATTTAACTATCTTAATATTATTTTAATCTTAATATTAATAATAGAAGGTTTTTTAGTCTCCATATTAATCTTTCACGAGACGTACTAAAAAAAAGATAAAATCATAGATTCAAAATAATCAGAAACATCCGACCATGGATTAACAGATTGGAATATTAACAGACATTAGATCTATTTTCAAAGTAATTACCCACCTTTCCCATTATGAAAGGGTTTGAGTTCAATTCTCACCAAAAACAAATTTTCTTCCTTCACGTTAATCATCACGAGATGTGTTAAGAAAAAAATAAAATCATAAAAATTTCGACAATAATCAGAAACATCCGACCATCAATTACCAAATTGAAATATTAATAGACATTAGATATATTTTCAAAGTAATTACCTACCTCTACTGTTATGAAAGGATTTGAGTTCAATTCTCACCGAAAGCAAATTTCTTCCTCCACTTTAATCCTCACGATCTTAGAAATTCGCACAATAATCAGAAACATCCGACCATCGATTAGCAGATTGAAATATTAGTCACCATTATCTATTTTTAAAGTTATTACCCACCTCTGGGTTTTGAGTTCAATTCTCGCTGAAAGCAATTTTCTTCTTTTTGTTAAGCAGATTTATTTACCATTTTCAATTTTACCTTTATTTTTTGTCAGATTTTCTTCCATTTACAAATTTGTCCTACTAAATAATCCCGTATTTTTTTTTATAAAGAAGATAGAAACATTTCTATAAAACAGATATATTGTGTCTAATCTTATTATTACTTATTAGAGACTTCTTTTAGAGCCTCATTATTAATCCTCACACGCGCTAAAAAAGATAAAATCATAGAAATTGTCACAAAAATCAGAAACATCTGATCATCAATTAGTATATTGGAATATTAATAACCACTGGATCTATTTTTTATATAATTACTCACCTATGCTATTATAAAAATAATATTCACACAAAACAACATATTAATTATCTACTTTGCCATTACGAAAGAAAATATGAAAATCGCTCTTACGATGTATAATACCAAATAACCCCTCTAATTTATATCTAAATTGTTCACCTTTGCTATTATAACCGATAGTATAACAAAAACAAATCCTCGAATTTATATTAATATTACCTACTTTTGTAATCGTATCAAAGATTACGTAATAATCAAGCATACATCTAAAATAGCAAAATATGCTATTATAAAAATCTAAGTATAAAAATAGATCTATATATGTTGTACTGTAACACATAATACATCTAAGGCCTTGTTTAGAACCAAAATTTTTGAAAACTATGGTTTTAAAATATTGTAGTATATTTTGATTGTGATAAGAATTCCACAATTTTTACATACTACAGTGTAGTCTCCAAACCACAACCCGTTTGGTTCCATAGTTTTTCTTCTTCTACGGGACACGGTGACATAGGTGTGAGATCCTCGCTGCCCTCACCCCAGCCCGGCCGAGCGCCGGCTCGTCATCGTGGTGCCGCCCCCGCGGGCGTTCTCCTCGCCGACGCAGCCCACATCCAGGCCGCCGACGCGTCGTCGCGGGAGGTTGGGGGCGTCGCTGCTCAACTGATGGCGGAGGACGCGAGGAAGAGGACGCCGGTCACCGGATGGCAGAGGACGCCGACGGTCGCGAGGATCTGTGTCGTTGCCGGTCACACGAGGACGCGAGGAGCATGGCCATCTGCCTCTCCCCGCCCTCTGGCTCTCCATCTCCCGCCGCGGGAGCAGATGGGACGCGGGCGGCGGCAAGGGGCAGGCTGCGCCAGCGAGCGGCCGCGGGAGCGGAGCTGCAGAGGCGCACCAGCGGGAGGCGGAGCGGCCGCGGGAGCAGAGCTGCGGGGTCGAGGCGCCACCGGCGGGAGGCAGAGAGGCCGCGGGGACGAGGCGCCGGCGGCGGGAGGCGGAGCGGCTGCGGGAGCAAAGTTGCAGGGTCAAGGCGCGCCGGCCGGATGCGAGGCTGCCGGCTGGAGGCGGAGCAGGCACGGGGGCAGCGATGAGGCTCGGTTGGGGGAAAGAGGCGCACAAAAACCGAGGTCGAAAGCAAAGTATCCAAAACTTCAAAAATACTTTGAACCAAAAATACTACATTATTCACCAATACTTCAAAAATACTTTGCTATCAAACAGGGTCTCTAACCCGTACAGAGCACGAGTTGATAGGCTAGTAACAATAATAACAAAAAAAGAGTAATTATGGGCTATTTTCTTCAATAAAAAAGGGCACAACATCACAACAACAGTACCGGCCCAGAGGAGGGTCGAGCAGTGCTGCCGATCTGGCCCCCCTCAGGCCAGGGTTACGTATGTAGATGATAGTGTAAATGGTGAACCTGCTACCGTGATTAAGAGTCTTGAAGGATCAATAGCCTACAGCCGATCAGCCTAGAAGTCCAAAAAAACGCAGCACACTCTATTAATACTAGAACTTTACATGGTCTACATAATGACTAAATAATTTGATTAGATTATTGATTAATGACTAAATGATTTGATAATATAATTCTTCATTGGTTCATAAACTTGAAGTAGATTATTTAGAATTCATTGCCAATATTACCCCATCGAGGGATTTATTATTGATTATATATTATCGAGAGATCAAGGTATGTTCGATTGTCGGATTTAAGAGTTCTTCTGTTTTGTGACTACATAATCGCATCTAGATATGTTAGAAGAAACGGTAATACCTATATATTCTTACTTTATTTGTTTTTGGATTGGATATAAATATTTTGTGTTTTGAAAGAAAAAATATTTTCTATGAATATGTATAAAACTCTTGTTGATAATTAGTAGTAAGGGCCCATTAAAAAATCTCGTTCTGGGCCCCAAAAATCTCAGGACCATCACTGCACAACAACAACAAAACGTAATGAAAAAGACCAATTGGCTCAATTAGTAGCCGTTTGACTTCCCACGGGCCACGCAATGCAGTCGTTGAAAATCATAGCAAATTTGGAAAGAGAGAGAAACCCGGAGTACAAAACAGCGCACACAATGTTCCACACTTAACCATTCCCCTTGCAAAGAATGTGAGTGCTATATGGAAGGCCCGTGGCTCTTCAGGGAGCCTGTGGCGACGGGGCAAGATTCTGGCGTCGGCCGTCGGGACAAACTCGCCGGAGATGGCGAGGGCCGGCAGTGGGTAACACAGGCAATCACACCCGTGAGAATGGGCCAAGATATCGGTGGTTCCCGGGCCATTGAAAGAAGACCTGACCTATGAGTGGAAATGAGCACCCTCCTCAGGAAAGCAAATAACAAACGAACAAAGTACTGAAACATTGAAATCTAACACGACACAACGAAAGCCAAGATACAGAAATGCGCAGAGCACCAAAACACTTGCATTCCAAAAATCCAAATACAGCTGCAGTCTATACATATTCGATTTTCTTTTGCATTAAACGAGAGCATCCTACATGGTTGGTCAAGCTAAATACCACTTCTTGTGTGAACTCTGTAATCATATAAATTGTATAAAAAGGGGAAAAACCATTTGTTTTCTGCAGTGCACGGTATAGCTAAATCATTATTTCTCTTCTCGCCTATGCTTCATTTACTGTAGACAATATATACCCTTTGGTATGTGTAACTTGGACCAAAAGGTCTCAAAAATCTATACCCATGTTCAAACTGAGGGGGGAACTCAGTTTCAGTACGGAAAAGACCCTGTCAGCTTGATGTGATCAAGGGTGCTTCTCAAGCCATACAGCTCAACTGCACGAATGCCTGCTCGAAACCCATCCCCATAAGCTGCAGAAGAATCCGTTTCGATCTGGTGCTTGAAGAACTCGCCAAGTCTCTTTTCAAATTCCGTCTTTGCGCCCTTTTTCGACGACGAGGATGTTGAAGATGATGATGACGCACCTGAGGTGGTGGTTGCCATGCTACCAGAACCTGATGTGATTTCTGACTCGAGCCACAGATGGGCTAGAACCTGACAGATGCCTTCTTCAACCTCTGGACTCAGGGTTCGGTATCCTACCAACAAAATAAAAAGGTATTAAGATAGTAATATTGCTGTTCTGGAAACATAGAAGTGTGCGTGAAGGGATGCTGCAAGTGAAAATGAACAGGCACAACCGGAGTACCTTTAAGTCGAAGGTAAGCATGCATCATCTCATGGGCCAGAATCGAGCCAGTCAGCAGCCTGCGTGCAATTAAATCAATCAAAATGAAAACATGCGAGAATTAATGCTCATCAAAGGAAAGCTCCATCAATTGTTAGCTAATTTGTTGAACAATGAAAAAAATACCTTGGCAGCCCATAAAGTATAAGAATTGCAGTCACTTCACACTGTCGAACAACCCTGTATGGTCCTGTGATCATATCTATGATTTTGTTGCCTGGTCCAATTATTGGTCTTCTTAATATCTGTACAATATATCTAATAATTAATTCCCTTGAAGCTCACAAATTCAGTAGAACAATCAAGCAAAAAAGGGGATGTTTAAGACCATACAGTTCTGACAATCTGCTCTTCAGATAGGCAGAGACCTCTGGTTTCTGGAAGGTGGTGTCCCTGTTAAATAAGAGCAAAATAACAACATTAGCTTTGCAGTAATCTAGTTATACTACACAATATTGGACAAGAGTGTCACTTACAATTTTCTCTGCTTCCATGGCTTCATTTAAAGCTTGTCGCTCAACAAGAAGTAAGGGTACTTGCTGTTCCACTTTCATGTTCAAACCCTCATAGAATTCTTGGATATCAATGTAAAGCGGCTGGCATTCAGTGGTGTCCATAATTGCAGTATGCAGACACTCCAAGCAGAGTCTCCGGCCATCATCTAATGTAATGTATTGACTGTCCTTTGGCTGGGGTTGGCAACAGACAATAAACAAGAAAAATATCAGTGGAATCACCAAAGTCAAGGCGATGTGCCCCATACGTGGCACAGGATAATACAATTTCATGAAATTCACATGTGAATTTCTGAGAATAGGCCCAGGGATGCAGCTGCTGAAGCATTTAAGCAGCATGCTGGAATGTCATTTATATCCATCACTATATATTTAACTGTACATTAACATAATGCTGACCTCCATTCGTTCACAACTGCAGCACCTCGGTGTACCATCATTTTCATGAGAAGGACAATACTTCTGCATCCAGAATGGATGGGCCCGGTATTCAATGAGACCACTTTTATTTGTAGGAATCTGATTACCAAAATTCCATCAGCAGTAAGAACAATTGAAGAATAATCAAGAATCAGCTACAACTAAATTCCCAAGCTCGTTTTATCAAATCAAAGTGAAGAATGCTTACAAAGCTATTGCAAACATCACATTTAGGATGGAAACATTCCTTGTAGCAGGACCTGTGGTATGCATGATCTTCATGAACAGCAAACTTCGAAAAAGGAAAGGTTGGAGTTAGTTATCTTGTGAGGTTGAAGCATGTTAGGTTAGAGACATTCTAGATTCTTATACCTCATGCTCCGATATTGGTGTATCACAAGCATAACACCTGAAGCACTGGGGGTGCCAAACTGAGTCCATACAACTGAGAAACCGACCATGACCAATTGGATTTTTGCATCCAGCACATACCCTACAGAAGGCAGTGGCGCAACCGGATATTTAGATGTTACTGAACACAAAAGCTTAGAACAGAGCAAATGGAGAGGAGGAAAAGATTATATCATCACACACTCGAACAAGGCCCAGATAACTTGGCAAGACTGCTGATCCATGTTGCAAAGTTTTATATCCCAGTAAAGATAATTATATACTATTAGATGTATAGAACTATAGACTTCTGAGAATGTATTATTTTTATGCATATAGCCTTCTTCGAATACTGACTCACTATATATCTCACCAATGTGACCTTCGGAATATATAAATTTACGACCATAACATGGTATTGGAGCAATTGGTGCTTGATCAAACATTTTCCAAACTCAAACACTAGCCCTACCCTGGAATCCAAACTCATATTTGTTTTTCCTTTTTTGTGTGACACCAACAAGCTATTGCATTGGATCCAAGTTTAATACATCCGATGCCTAATGTCTCAGGATAATCTTTCTCCTGATTATCAGAAGTATCCTCCTAAACTATCATTCATCTCATCGATGTGACCTGCTGAATGCCGTAATTGATGGGTTTTATTAAGGAATAGGAGTATCTAAAGTGGCAGGAGCAACTACTGAAGTGTACCATTAAAGGAAATACCTCGACCCACTTGTGGGAGAAATAAATGGGGCCAAGCTACTTGCTGGAGCACTTCCTGAGTGAGCATCTTCAATTGGAATATGCCGACGAGGAGGAGGTCCATCATCCATACTTTCTTGCAGAGCCCGTGCAAGCTGCTCATCTTCATCTAGATGATGACCAGTATCTGGTTCATAATTAAATTAAGACTATGTAAAAAAATCATGGTTCTGACCAAACGGTTCTTATTTGCATATGCTCAATTTTTTCATCAAGAATAGCTATGCACTTCTTTGGTAATTATTGAAGAAGCCACTTTAATATTGCATGAAAACCTTGCCCAAAAAACAATTCTGCCATTTTTAGTCCCTAAACTTGGGGGCTCCATATTTAATTAGAGATTAAATGAATTTTCAGGTTGCTAAAATTGACTCCGCAATCATCATCTGAAATAAGTGAACAACTATTTGAGTGAACATTGATTGGAATTTTCCAAAGAGGAGAAGGTCCATCATTCATACTTTCTTGCAGAGCCCGTGCAAGCTGTTCATCTTCATCTAAGTGATGCTCTGTATCTGGTACAAAGTACAAATGGAAAAGCATTAGTCATCATAGTTCTGAGTTTCTGACCGACTGGACTTATTTGCACATGCTCATTTTTTAAAACCTAAATTCTAAAATCACTGTCTGCTACATCAGTAATTACTAAACAAGAAATTTTAGTATTATAGAAAACCTTGTCCAAAAATGAGACGTGTCGTTTTTGGTCCCGAACTTGGGGACTCCATATGTTGTCCCTGAATTATATATGTGGTCAAGGAAGGTAGGCCCTATATAATTGGTAATTAGAGATGGTATGGCATTTTAGGTGCTAATTTTGACTTTGAATCTATCATGTAAAACCATTGAAGAGCTAACCTTTTGGATTAAATGAAATTATTATGTCTTTAAAAGTGTTTTGCTAGTTTCCAATTGGTATTTCTTCACAAAGAATATTGTCAAACATTACTATTAAGTAGAGCAAAGTGATATCGCTGGTTGTTAAATCACATCAGGATTAGAATTTAGAAGTCAGAACTGTTCGTCTTTATAACAGTTCAGCAGATTTGAAAATAGTTCTCGGGTTCAAGGAGACAAGTAACAAAACCACAAAACTTTAGGAACTTGATATGCATTTTACTTTTCTCTAAATTAGAAATATCCAGATTCCAAAGACAAACAAAGATTAAGCCCAGTAACACAAACCAATGGCCTTTCCCTTCCTTTGATCTTCCTCTGATAGGGATAATGCAATAGCATGATCCATGTCTTCATCCTCACTTCCATGCGCACCCTACAGTAATTTTTTAGTTAGAGTAAAGTAAGGAACAAGAACAACTAAGTAAACATAAAGCAACATCCAGTGATATCCTCTTCCTCTAAAGACTGAGGAACATGCAGCATGTTGTGAATTCTGATACATACAGAAAATACTGTGGATTCTAACTAATCGATCACAAATTATCAAGTTGTTCACTATTTATATTTGCAGGCCTAAATACCAGTAGTTGTCTTTAGATCACAACATGAAATACCCACTTCAAATCGAAGGAAGCAAACACAGAAGCTCATTAAGCAACTGAGAATAATGTAATTTTGAGGAACACATTTATGATGAATATTTAGTTGCAGTATTTTTTACTTAAAACTGGCATAAGTAAAAATAAAGATTAAGAGGATAAGATGTAATTGAGCAGTACATATGATTTAGTGTGCTGACTTGAATAGCCTTCATGGGAGTTCCCATTATAATGTCCTCTTGAAACTCTATTTACTGAACCTTTAAATATTTTGCTCAACCAACCCATGTCTATAATTTGGAGGATCAAGATCCTTCTTCCTGCACTTCAAGACAAGTTAATTGAGAATCGTATTTGGAGAAAACTTGTGCTTGATTCACAATAGAAAGCAATTGAGGGTATATCTATATCACATTCTGGTATTTCTTAAGAAGCAGTTGACCCTTGGAATGTTAGTTCTAGAGTGACACCAGCCGCCCTTAAACTTTTCTTGTTCGGGAATGTCATCTAGATCCCTGAACATTAATTCGCAGTTTCCATCCATGAACTTGCTAAGTAGTTCACTTGAGACCCCAACCTTCCTAATCAGTGTTAATCTGCCTACTTGGAATCCCATAACATCTTCTTCTTCCATGTAGAGAAACCTCAGCCATACCAGACCGAGAAACCCCTCGAACGCTAACAGTGCAGACCCTATAGGGCTGCATCGTGACCTGTGTCGATCCACCGGACACTGGGCTGGCGGCACACTGTAACTACCCCCTGGTAGGAGCGCCCAAACCAGACAATCACACTGTCATCGCGGTATGATGAATCCATTCCATTATCAGTACAAAAGGAATCAGTAGAGATAAGGCAGGGTTGTCTTCTGAGGAGAAGGAGAGTATAGAATAAAAAGGAAAATGGCACATGCCATTGTCTGCTCCTCACCTCAGGAAGCCTTGAAAGGATAGGGAGGGTCTCGAATTCAGAGAAATGCAGGTAGTGTTTTAATGCAGCAGGCAATCAAGAGAACCAAACGGTTACGCATAGTTCCTGCTCACCAACGAACGAAACTCAATAACTCATCATGGGGCAAAAAACGGAGCACCAGAAAGGGGAACAATTGGAGCTTTTGCCAAAAGTTGATGGTAATTAGTTGAGTACTCTACCAAAAAGGGTAAACAGCAAGGTATAAGTACCTTGATCTACGCATCAAGGGAGAACAGAATTTTGACTGGAAGATTAGCACTTTAGCAGGGACCGCTTGGAACTTACTGGGGACAACCTGCCACCTTATGCCCCCAATCAGACAATCACGAAACTCCCAACTCCTGCACCTGAACAGAAAGAAGGCATTATGGCAGTCCCCACAAGACACCGAAGTACACGGCCCATAATTTAGCAAGACAATCCACCGCAAAAAGACATCAACTACCAAATCAACCTTGAGTGCCCGTGAATCAAGTAAAGGTAGAGCAGAACTAACCCAAGATCATCGTATATTAATTCAATTCAACTAAAAGAACTCAGAGAGAGAAACACTCACCAGTTCAGAAGAACCCACTAGTTCAGCAAAGATCCCCTCTTGCCGGTTCTGTTTCGCCAGAAAGGCCGTCCAGACGGCAGAGACGAGAGGCGACAGAAAAAGAAGGGGGACGAAACGAAGCGAAACTGCAGGGAGGATCGATGGAGGTGGGAAAGAAGCGAACAAAGCGTGAAATGGACGGGAAGCGGGGGCGCAGGTGATGGGGGAGGCCTAGTCCAAGAGGGAGAAAGAAAAAGAAAACAATGATCTGAAGGTGACATCTCTCTTCCCCCTCCCACTCCCACTGTCACTCGCCCACCGCCCGCCCGCGTCGCTGTCGCGGCGACGTCAACACCCCCCACCCTCCACGCGCGGGACCGGCGGGAGAGGGTGGCGGAGGAGGAGGAGGGCCACATGGGGTTGGGGCTGGCGAGGAGGCGCGGCCGCGTATCGCGCACGCATTCCATCGAGCGCCATGCCTCATGCGCGTGTAGGAAATTCCCCTGGCGCTGGCAGCTTGCTCGGGGACTCCTGGATTGGAGGGAAGACGGGAGTGAGGGAGGTGAGATGTCGCTACCAGAGTCAATGGCCAGGTTGTTTTTTGCACCAAAGCCCTCTCTATTTATGGTATTTTTTATAGTACTTAACTGATAATGTGATCATTATGATTAATATTGTTTATTAGCACACAACAATCTGGCCTCATGGACGCAAGAAGCAAAGATACAATAGAGTTGGCTGTGCAGACACCAACGCAGGATGCAAGGTACTATTAATAATGGGTTGGTCAATGGTCAAGAGAAGACATTAGAAAAAAGAGAAATTTTAGTGCTTGGAATGCAAAAAGGAGATCAATGGCATGCTCTCAGACAATTCGCACGCAAAGGTGTCAAGTCCTAAATACTGCAGTAAATCACCACTCGCTACAACATTCTAGATCACCAGTTAACACACAGGAATCACCAGTAAACACAGGGGCTACTGTTCCACAGCATATTTCACACCCTGGAAATGAAATCCCCTACACTCATGTGCCAATTGGCCTCTTTACAGTTTGTTCTGAGAAGAAAGCAATCCTTCTGCATGCTGTTATCTCTGCTATATGTCAACTGGAGAAATTAATCCGCCTCGTCACCGTCGCGTACTTTGAGACAAAGATGCGCTTTCACAGGCTTGTGATCGGAGCTCCGAACACAGTCAAGTGACTCATATGAGCTTAAGGTTGCATCCAAGCCTGAAGAGTGGTCAACCTTGAACAATATCCTGTCTGTCCAAGAAGGCACTCGTACCTGCACAGGTGAAGATCACAAGCATAAGTCTCTTCAAAAAAAAAAAAAAAAGATCACAAGCATAAAACTTCGGATTATTCCAAGAGCTTGGATTGACTCATATCTGCATTCGGAATATGCAAGTGATTTTTTATTCAGGATACCTTATAACTTGTATCGTAGATGCTGCTTCCGACGTCGTATTTGTACGTCGGCTTAAACGACAAGGTCCCTTCGCAGTACCCATTGAACACTTCGCCCTTTTCAGCCTCTTGCAGAAGCTGATCTCTTCCTCTTAGCTTCTGGAAGAACACAAAAAAATACATGAGACGCTACTTCAGTACAAAAATTAACTGGTGTGTACAAGTACTTACACTCTGACGGTTCTCCTCAATCATCTTCCTTGCAGGCATCGAGCTTATTCCTTCGAGTCTGTAATTGAGATCGCCGAGCCAAACTGTTATGTCAGCAAACTGAGCATAAGGCGTGCCATACTTGGAGAAGAGTGACTGTGAAATGTGCTGGAATTCTGAGTTCCTCTTCTCCACCTTGTGTTCATGAGCTGCACTTTAGTAACACTTTGTTACTTCAAAATGGCCCTTGATTAAAGCTAACACTATATTATCCCTACAGCACAAGTTTTCTTTGTGCTGATTTTCACTAGCAGCATATGTGATGCTATTAGACATAAGAACATCACCAAAAACAAAAAAGAACTTTCAGTTTATAAGAGATTAAAAGAAGGATTGTAGCTCCTGTATGATTTTAGTCGACAGTTAATAGAGTCATATTGCCATCACCTGGAGTTGTATAAAGCACACTTAATACTTTCGTAGTTCGATGTTACAAGGACTAACAAGTTTAAGCACTGTACTGGTGTTAATTTTAGTAAAACAGGTGACACTGACGAATGCTTTAACCGTAAAATTGAAGAGCAACCTGCAAGATGGCAGGACACAAAAACCATCCGGATCCCACTGAAGTTGATGTACATGGCCACTGCTCCTTTCTTTCTCCCAATGATACCTCCGCAACCTCCAACCGCATGTTTGTCCACCTTCATCTCTATCAAAAATTAAAACAACAAAATTTGACATTTTGACTGACAAAGAAAGGTGCAGTTGTCATCAAGCAATCAAGAAAATTTGCGATCAACAGATATAAAAGGATCAACAAGATTTGTAGTCACCTCTGATGTACTCCTGCGAACTCTTTGATCCGAAAAGAAGCATCTGAAGAGACTGCATGCGTTTCTGACCTAATAGACTGAGAATTTATGGGCAGCAAACTATCTGAGAATACTGCGAAAAAGCCTTGAGATGCTTCATAGAAGAGACAAGGCTAGAGAGCTCCTTACGTGTGTGTCTCGGCCATGGTCTCTTGCAGAACCTGCGAAACATCAGATTTTGGTGCTTCTTGCAGACCAACAACTAGCAAATCGAACTTTCTGCTGGAGCTCACCAATTTCGTTACATCTTCCACAGACATCTTCACCAACAGAACACATATCAACATAACGCAATGGACTAAACATCATCGAGAAGAAGGCAATTGATTTTCAAATATGTACCTTGCTGTTCATGTTCCATGTGATAATGCACACGCAGAGCACAGAGTTGGTGGTGAATTCACAGGCTTTTTGAATGGGAATTGTCTTGATTCCTTCATGAGTTCCACCCTCATCAACAGAAACCAATCCACTGTTGTGTAGCTTGCTTCTCCTAGGATGTTTGTATACGCGTGAAGAAATCAAGAAATGCAGAAGAATCATACCAAAAGGAAACGCTTAGAAAGTTCAGATAAGATACCATTTTGGAATAGCAAAGCTGCTGCAGTTGCCCATTGTCGACTCACTGAATCCTTCTTTTTTATCATATAACTTCTAACATGGAGTCATGGACAAAGGAACCCTTTTTATATGGCTACATCCTTAAAGTCCAAAGGTTCTCCCAATCCACAAAAGAGAATCAATTGGGTTTGGATATGGATACTCTTGGTCTCCAAATTTCTCCAAGCAATTATTTGGATCTTCCCTGTCCTCTTGAAAATTTCAACACATTGCGAAACGGTGACAAGTGGAATGCCCAAGGACCAGCCATTTGGGCCAGCTGGATTTGGTAGTTAGGTACTGCATATCTCTGATGTAGAAATGAGATCTCGTTTGTCTTCCCATCATTAGCAGTCGGCTACGGCATGGCCATACAGTAGGGGAAATGTGAAAGAGACTGCAACGAGGAGTAAGACCACCGAAGTTGCTGTCAGCAGTTTTGGCACGTTCAGTTTGACAGGGCAACATTTTCTCAGCAAGTAACCTTGGTGCCTTTGTGGGGCCATGGGCTCTAATGGAGAAGTTCCATTCTGGAACGTGCTGGAGATTCCTGAAGTTTCACACCTCCAGCAAATTCAGTTAACAAGACGGCATTTGTACAACGTGAAATGTTTATGCATATTGCATAGGCACTAGGCAGGAAAGGTAACAATGATGTAAGTGGCATCTTCTCTATGCTTTAGGTTCCCAATATCGGTGCAGCTGTTAGACCAGCCAGTATGACTCCCACGAAGCTATGCGAGATAAAATTGAATCGTGCGTCAACTTCTCAATACCGGTACTATCTCCGTTCTCAAATTTGTCGATGTCTAGTTCATTTTTATATTGAGAAGCGTCAAATAAAAAACAGAGGGAGTACAAAATTTCTTCAAATTTGTAGTGGTCAATAAGGCCTTTTGCGGTTGGAAACTAGCTGCCGGCCTACAAGACATCACTGACCACGAGAGTAACACGCGGAAGCATCTGATACCTTCGTCGATGATGTTCCAACCAATTCCAGTCAAATGACCAGCCGCTGCCAAACTTGTTGCAGCAGAACTGGAGAAGCAAAATGGTATTCTTTAGTTGACGCATCAACGTGCTTGAGCCTTTGGTCCTCCCAAGCCAGCCCGACCCAATGCCAAAGAAAACGCATTGTGACCACGAGAGAGACAGGTGGCATCATCAGGCACATGGCAAACGCAGGGTCCACCTCCAAACCTCTGTAATCTGCCACATGGCTAACGCCGGCCGGACGCAGAAAGCCCAACGGCGACAACACGAATGGATGGGGAGACCTTATGCCCATCGATGTTAACGGATCTCACGTCTACAGAGTTCTGATACTGTATTTTTGATTCGCCCCAAGGACGCCACAAATCCTTCACGACGTGCTACTACCTCCGAGAAGTCCGTTTAACAAGCGCTCGTTCCGCGCGCTCCGAGCGAGCGATGCGCGCAGCGCGCTCCCACGCGGGTGGGCCCAGGTGGATGGGCGTGGGAGCTAGGCATTGCCCCGCACAGCTCTCGGGGCGCTCGGCGCAGGTGACTAGGTGAGGTTTTGTTTTTCTTTTCTTTCGTGTGTTGTTTACTCTATTTGTTTGCGTTATTTTTTTTCTTTTCTCTCTTTTTTCACATATTATCTTCGTATTCTTTTTCCATATGCTATAAGTCAGGCTTATAATTTTATGTAAGCATAATTTTTATTACGAATATTTTTATGCAAACATAACTTGCCATAATAATTTTTTTGTAAGCATAATTTTATCACAAATATTTTATGCAATCATAACTTATCACGATAATTTTATGTAAGCATAATTTTATCACAAATATTTTATGCAACTATAATTTTATGGAAACATAATTTGATCAGAATAATTTTACGCAACCATAACTTATCACAATAACTTTATACAAGCATAATTTATCACGATATTTTTATGGAAACATAACTTATTAAGATAGTTTATGGAAACATAATTTTATCAGGATAACTTTACACAACCATAACTTATCAAAATAACTTATGTGAGCATAATTTTCTGTGAATATAATTACGTCAGCATAATTTTTCGTAAATAAAATTACGTCAGCATAATTTTTCGTAAATAAAATTATGTCAGCATGTGAAAAAAATTATGTAAACATAATTTTTCATGAATAAAATTTTATCAACATAGTTTCATAACTTTATGTAAGTATAACTTTATTATATAGTTTTAGATAAACTGAGTTAAAAGTTGTTTTGTATTTTATGTGGCTGAGTCACGCGTGCAAACGGAAGGAGAAAATCAGTTTGCATGCTGTGTATTGTGGGTGAACCAAACCGCAATGCCCGAAGAGCGATCGCTCGCTTCGCTCGCAACAAGCGAATGATCAGCTCCCATGGGAGGTGGGCCCAGTTGATGGCGTGGGATGCTGCCCAATGCCATTGCCGTTCGGCTCGAAGCGATCTGCTCGTGGCGGAAGGAGGTGGGCCAGGTGAGATTTTTTTCTTTTACTTTTCGTTTTTTATTCATTTGCTGTTTCCTTTTTTTATTCCACGTATATATCTAAAACTATACCCAAAATCTATTTTCTTTTCCTTTTTCTTTTTCTTTTTTATCCATTTACTGTTTTATTCTAAAATTATACCGAAAGGTTATGATCATAAAATTATTGTGATAAAAATTATGTTATTGTATTTTTCTTTAAATAAATTTATTCACATGCTGACATATTTTTATTCACGGAAAATTATGTTTTATTCACACGCTGACATAATTTTATTCACGGAAAATTATGCTGACATAATTTTATTCATGGAAAATTATTCACAGAAAATTATGCTGACATAATTTTATTTACATGCTGACATAATTTTATGTTTCCATAAATTATCCTAATAAATTATGTTTTCATAAAATATGGTGATAAGTTATGCTTACATAAAGTTATCATAGGACTAACTTTTCATTCTATGTATTTTAGATATACGCAAAATAAAGTTACGATAGAATAAACAACCAAAAGAAAAAATAAAAAATAAAAAACACGCTGAAACAATTAAATGAATAACAATAATTTGGAATAGAAACGACAGATCGGTCGCTCAGCCGGACAGGATTTACGGAAAGAGAAAAAAGAGGGAGCCTCGGTTTCCGTTTTCCACGAAGGGGCTCGAACGATGTGCAAACGGGGGGAGAAGCGCCGGCACGCGCACGTGGACGTGGGGACCACCATCGGTCGCTCGTTTCCAGATTAACGAGCGCTCGTCAACTAGTGACCCCCTACTACCTCGCCGTTTCAGAAACAACTGTACTGGTGAGCATCAACCTCGGCAAATTCATACACATCCCGCTGTTTCCTGCCTTCTGTTACCAACTTACCATCGAGGGAGTAAGAACACCGCAGCGGGCTTGTTTGGTTTACTCCCAGGCAAACTTGCCTGCCGCAGGAAGCAGGCATAGGATTTTGGTGGCCTAGGGCAAGGATCACTGCCTGGGCAGCAGCTCGACTGGGAGGCTGCGAAGCAAACAGGCCCGCCTGCTTCATCTCGTGGCTATGTCAACAAGTGCAGCAGAATAGCTTGACTCATAAATCATACAACAAAGTCGAGCAGAAACAAGCCATGCACAGGGAGGCAGCAGACCATTCACACGTGTAAATCGTGAAGCACGATGGCAAACTCAGTTCATGGCAACATCTCTGCAAATTCCCAGCGCAAACAACACTAGACCATACAGATGAGAAAATTGCAATGCTGCCCGTAGAAATTGCACAAGATAGTTGCTATATCATCAATGTCACTAAATTTGAGGAACAAACAAATTTAAGCAAGCAATGTGGTAACTGGCTCCATGTTTTATAGGGTACATAGAAAACCGCTCAGCATAACTCTGTAGGGATCTCGAAGTATGACAATGGTTGCCTCAGGAGCACCTAACAAGAACAGAAACATCAGTTAGTGGTGTACTGTGGTCACTAGAGAGTACTTCTAAATAAACAATGGAAAAAGTGAGAATGGATCCACAAATACAACTTTCAAGGGAAAACTACTCTAGAAGTCAACAACGTATCAATCATTGACGATAAAATCCCCCAAACTAAACATTCTCCTTGTTTATCTGCAAATTCCAAACAATACACACACCAAAAATAACACGGGGGGGAACACTAGTGCCAGTTCCATGACAGGAGCAGGGAAGGAGGGTGAATCAGAAAACAGGTTTATGTTGCTAGTTAGCAGAACATTTGAACAAGTCAGAAAATTTCATGCCAAGTAACAGGTTATAACTTATTTTAATAACTTGGAAGAATCTGTCCAGGTGACAGGATTCCCCAGGACAGACCTATAACATGCAGTCCCATAGATATGTCAATCTAGACAGATCTACAACATGTGTTCCACTTCCTGACTGCAACTTGTTTACCATTAACCTATTGCTACAGAAGGACTAATTGCCAAAACAAGAAAAGCCATTCAACAAAAATACATGATAGCTAAAAATACCAATGCACCAGATGAATCCTAACAATTTGACCAGCAAGTCAACGGAACACACATTTTTCAATATGACATCTGTGCACCCACAAGGTCTTAGTCTCAAGAATTCCTCAGAAAAATATCAATATTACAAAAACAGAGAGTATATCACAATTGTATAACAATAACATAACATATGCTTATCACATTTCCATTAATATTTAATAGATCCCAAATAATTACAGGCATATGAATATATGATAGATTGAGGTTAGGAGAGACCAACAAATTGTACTGATGACAAAATTCCAATTAAGAACTTGCCAAGCCCATAAAACAAGATAATATATCATCATCAAATTCAGCAAGTACCAAAAGCTAGAATTAGAGCAGCAACACACACAAACAGACATAGTGATCTATCCAAAAGATAATAATTCCAAGGATGATGATACAGCACTGCACAATTGAGCAACATCAATCACATCGCACATAAAATACAATTGTACCCATCAACCAATCAGCCGCCTACTAATAGACTATACATGTGAGAGACATTGACAAAGACACAGAATCAAAAATCAACCATAAATGTGAATAAGTTCGAAGTATCAGCAGTTATATTAATTGTTTGCAGTATCAAAAAGAGTAATCATCCATTCGAGCTACAAATATGTCCTTCTACATGAACAATCTCCAATACAGCTGTGATTAGATCCTTGAATCTCAAAAGCGTGGAAATCAGATGGGTTGCGGGAGAACAAACCTGGCAAGTGTTTGAACACAACTACTAATGAAGTTTAAATATCTGGATGGTGAACATTATTTCAAGCAAGGAAAAAGTCAAATTTATAATATGCACTTGGTCGGAAAAAACAAGATGTGAGGGAGAACCAGTTCCTGATGATGGATAACCAGGAAATAGTAGCAATGGTACACCCTGTTTACAATAGAAATGAACTTCTGCACCTACAGCTACTTTTTTACATTCTTCCCCCAACACAAATTAGTGTTTCCAAATTTCTAACAGTTGAAGCACGGATTAAACATGTGAAAAAAAATTCAGAAACTAATCATTTACTTGCAGAGTTGCAGCAAACTCAAAAAACCCACCATTGAACTACCAGGCACCCTAACAATTCGCAAACACTGAATCAGCACATTCACCCAGTTAACTCTTGTTGAAACCGCAGGAGTTAAACCATCTTGACCAAGTGCCGCGCAGATTTATCTAACAAATAGCGATGAATCTAGGCAAGTCCAAATCAACAAACCGTTCAATCAGAACCTACAGCGCGACACGAAGGTACTAGGACAGACCGCGATTCATCTACCGCGAACAGGAGACAAAACCGCTACCACTATACGGGATCGCCCAGAGACGCGTCAATCCTGACCAGCCGCTTCGATCCAGCGAATCGATCAGACCCCCGCAAGGGCACCGAAAGCTACAGAGGAGCGGAGAACGGCCGGTGGGGCTCACCTAGGGGTTGGAAGGTAGGCGTGGGGACGGAGGTGCGGGGCCTAGAACTCGAGCTTGAGCTCCTGGACGTCGGCGTCGCGGGTGAGGAAGTGGAGGATGTAGGGGGCGGCGCGGATGACGGCGACGCAGGAGGCCATGACGATGAGGTGCGACCGCAGCTGCTTGTACGCCGCCTCCTTGCTGGGGCGCCGCGGGATCGAGCCGAGGAACATGTTAGCTCGCTTCTCTGCTCTTCTCCGAAGCCGGTCGGCGGCGAGGGTATCGAGCTCCGGAAGCGGGGGCGGCTTAAACCCTAGGAATCCGATGTGATTGTCTCTGACGCTCTGGGAACAGGAGGAGGAGGAGGGTATCGGGTGCTTTTACACGCTGGTCCCTGAAGAGCTTTGTGTCGTGGGCCCCCGGCCCATCTGGGTTTACCGCGGCTTCCCGTAGTTCGCCTTAGCAAATTTGGCCCAAGGATAGAAGATAGGATCATAGGAAATTCTCTCCTCTCAAAAAGAAAAAAGAGAGAGAGAGAGGAAACTCTCTAAAAGCAATTCTCACAAACCTATCATCACACGGTCTATTTCAAGTTCTCACCAATCCACCGGCGATCGGCGAGGGCTCGATCTCAAGGCACAGCTTTGGATGCTGGCAGGCGCACCAGTGCAACAAACATTTGGATTGTTTGGACGTTGACTCGCCGAGCAATGCAGAACTATTGCTTATTAAGCCTTGTTCGGTTGCAGAAGTATGGGATGGAAATAAGATTGAGGCATTATTTGGTTATAATCTCTCCGCCAAGGGGATTGAGGGGTATTTGGTGGTATTTTGACTTATAAGAGATTTAATCCTCCTTAGATCTAGTTTGGTTGGGCAGGTATGGTAGGTGGATTAAATCTCTCCAGAAAAAGTCTATATAACCCCAAAAATATTTAGGGTGGAAAGCTCCTCCAATCCGCTTACCCGTGCAACCGAACAAGTCCTCAATCCCACCCAATGCTCTTCAATTTTATGCTAATCGAACAAAGCCTGAAAGAGATTAAATCCATCCCTAATCAAATTTAAATAGAAAAAGGATTCAATCCTTCTCAATCTCCTTCAATCGTCTTGCAACCGAACAAGCTCAAGGTTAGAAACTTCAATTTGCCAGCAACATAGATTAAATCCATCCCTAATCAAATTTAAATAGAAAAGGATTCAATCCTTCCCAATCTCCTTCAATCTTCTTGCAACCGAACAAGCTCTTAAGGTTAGAAACTTCAATTTGCCAGCAACATATTTCTCCTCTAGTATGTGGCTAGGTGCATCATTTGCGTGGGCGTAAGTGCGTAATTGGAAAAGGCTCCTACTGCATGAGTAATTTGAACGGTATTCCTCAGAGGAGCAATACTGATTTCTTATGAAGCGTTTGAACCTTTGGACTCCGACTCTGAAGCAGTTTGGCTCGAATGTATATACAAATAGCCATTCCAGGGACGATACCATATACTGATGTTTGGTTTGGCGAATGGAATTGGCTCATTTTTCATATACCATCGATCACCTCGTCCCTCATGCATAAACTAATCATGAATATGCCATATGCATGACAAATGGACGGAGTCGTCCCAAAAAATTTAGCATTAATCGATCCTTTAACCAAATACAGTCAGGTAGTGTTTGCGTGATGTGTTGGCACCGAGGAAGAAAAAAATGATTAGTACCATCTCCTATCGGCACCATTCTTCGATATTTGAACTACTCTCTCCGTCTCACTTGACCGTTTTCACCCCAAATTTGATCCATTCGTCTTATTAAACAAATTTTATAATTATCATTTATTTTTATTGTGATTTAATTTAGCCTATAATATATTTTAACTATGAATTGAATTTTTCTACATTTACATAAATATTTTGAATAAGACGAACATATAGTAAAACTTAGTGCCAAAAAAATCAAACGGTTTATAAATCGGAAGGAAGAGTAGCATTTTGGTCTGAGGGAGTATTGAGACAAACTAAAAAATGGACATACGTGTGTTTCTACATGGCCGCTGCTATGGGTTTAGCTCGCTGGCCTTGCTGGGGCCGCCCGGCTGGTAGGCCACGATGGACATGGGCTCCAGGAGCATGGGCAGCAGCTCGTCCTGGATGCACCCATACATCTTATCGCAGTGCTTCTCGACGGTGACGACGAGGTTGGTGGCGTGCTGCCTCGTCTGCAGAATCTCCGGCTCCGGCAGCTCGTCGGTGGCCAGCAGCTTCGACAGCCGCTCGAGGTTGCCCTCGACCTGGCCCTGGTAGTCCTCGAACAGCGCCTGCCGCTGCTCCATGGACAGCGTGCTCAGGCCCCCCGCCGCCGCCGCCGGCGGCGGCCGCGTGGGCGTCTCCTCGGCGTCGAACATGTAGTAGGCGAAGACGTAGGAGCGCGCGAGCACCTGGCGGCACCGCAGCAGGCTCCGGTGCGCGTCGGCCAGCCACGCCGCGTCCTTCATGAGCACGCTGTCGTGCGCCTCCAGCGCCCGCACCCGCGCCGCCACCTTGGGCCCCAGCTGCTCCCGCTCCGCCGTGTGCGAGGCGCCGTGCGCGTGGAACCGCTTGTAGTAGTGCTCGTACCGCCGCAGCTGCCGCCTGGCGTCGTCCACCTTCTTCGCCCCGTCCTTCTCGAAGCGGTTGCAGGTGTGGTTGGCGATGGTCGTCCAGGTGTGAGCCGACCCCGTCGCTCCGCCGCACAGCCAACTGCAACCACACGTAATTACACGACAGAAATTTTACAGAGAAAAAGAGAGATGGCCAATGCAATTAGTTAATAATTAACTACCAGAGGTACTGGCCGCAGTTGCAGCGGACGAGGTTGCAGCCGCCCTCCTTGACGATGGGCTTGAAGCACTTGGGGCAGCTCTTGGTGTGGGCGAGCAGCCACTTGACGTTCTCGGCCTCGCCGCGGCCCTTGGCCTCCCAGCGCTCCCACATGGCGCAGGGGCACGGCGAGTGCGCGGTGGCGGCGCAGCACCGGAAGCAGAAGCTGACGCCGCAGGGGCACTGCACCTCGCACAGCGGCTCCACCACCTCGGCCGCCGCCACGCGGATGGCGCGCCCGCAGTGCGGCACGCTGGGGCACCACTTCACCGCGCTGTTGTCGTCCACGTACGAGCGCAGGAGGAGGTCGTGGAACCGCGCCGCCAAGACGGGGGCCCGGCGGCCGAGGAGACGCTGCACCAGGTCCTCGTCGCAGATGGCGGGGCACCGCACCTCCATGCACCGGATCTGCTTCTTGCCGGAGTCGAGGGACGCCAGGAAGTGACCCGTCCAGCAGCCGTTGCAGAAGGAGTGCCCGCAGTCCATGGCCGAGACGGCGTGCGGCTGGAAATCCTCGAAACACACGTTGCAGGTCACCCTCAGCTGCTTCTTGTTGCTGCTGCTCTCCTGCTGCGGCAGCACGACGCCTGCCTCCATGAGCATGCGCTCTTGCCCTTTCCTCTCCAGGTGGTCGTTCAGGCAATCCGTGTTCCACCGGTAGTGGATGAGGAGAGCACGCGCGTGGTGCTGCTTTATGTTGAACACGCCCATCACCATGGACAGGTCCTCTTGCTGCACACACACAGCAGACAATGACGATCTCAGTGAGTTTCTGTATTGTGATGATCACTCACCACTCTCAAAATTACGTGATACTCTAAAAATTAGGAAATGAATTTGTGCACTCCATGGAAGTTTCATTCTTATTAGTTATTAATGAGGCGATTTAGACAATGCGGTAAGGTATTAATAAAGAAAGAGATGGAATGATGAAACTATGTGTTTTAAACTGTTTTGGATACGTTGTGTTTTGCATGTTGTATATCAAACCACGTCGATTGAAACTATCTATTGTGAGAGACTGTTTCTACTATGATTTCAATTCTTCCTTATTCTTATTGGTGTGCTAGTTTGAAAGTATAAATTAATGGCAGTGCTAGTAGGCTGAGTTTAGCAGAAATTAAATGCATTTTGCACTCTTGTTATTTCCTCGCCATTTTGCATGAAACTTAGGATCCACAAAACATACAAAAACAAGAAACTAATGCATGACAGTGGTGCAAAGCACCTCGGAATACTATGGGGAAAAAAGGCACGCAGCGGATTCTTTTTCCTAGAGGATAGGCCTAATGTTAGAAATTATCTAAAAGAATAGAATTTCTATGAAACAAGCCTCTCAATAATGATTTTAAAAGAATTTTATTCAAAAGGATTCTATGGAATGTTTTCTGATAGGATTTATTCATTATTAAAATTTCTTCATTTTTCCTTTCAATGAAGAATATAAAACGATGAGACACATCACACATGTGGAAGGAGGATATGCATATTTTGATAAATATAAGGAAAAAACAACAATCAGTTAAACTCATGAGAATAATGCCCAGTCAAAGCCTCATTACCTGTGCCGCCGAAAGGGACTCCTTTTTAATGGCCTGCAACAAGAGGAGGAAAAGGTCATTACATTTAAGTCTTCTTTCGATCATCAAAGGAGCTCAGATTCAATCAAATATAAGTTTTTTTTTTTCAGTTGATGAATTCAATCTAGCTATGCAATGATCAATCGAGGGACGTCCTACTCACCGAAAACTCCAGGGGCTTCTCCTTCCGCACGCCCTCCTCCACCTGCACCTGCCACTCCTCGTCGTCCTCGTCCTCCTCCTCCTCCTCCATGTCGCCGTCATCGGAGCCGTACCCGCCGTCGTACAAGTCGTCGTCGTCGTCGTCGCAGTCGTACAAGTCGTCGTCGAAGTCCATTGCTGCCGTCGATCGGCCGGGCGATGCGCACGAGGCCGGCCTGGTAGCTCGATCGACCGGCCGATCGTTGGCCGAGCCGCGAGGCACGGGCATGGAGCAGACGAGTTCGTTTAGATTTACCGGCGATCCAGGAGTCCGCGGCGCGTAATAAGGGTTCAAGAACCATCTAGACCCGCGGCGAGATAAATAGTAGCACGCCGTACGTGTTACGTCTGCATGGGGCCAGTGCGGTCGTCGGATCGAAAACGTTGTGCAGCAGGGATCGGAGCCACAGACCAGCAGGTCAATCAGTACAATATCCGAAAACTCGAGTACATTACAGATACTTCGTTCATACAGCATTAAGCAAGCAATTCAACATGCGCCGCACCGGTTCTTCAGTGCAACCTGCTCAGAAAACAATAGGGGGAACTGTTCGAAGGGGGGAAATAGAGGCATCATTCGAACCCATGGAGCGAAGGCGCGGCTCGAGACCGAGATTGATGGGAACGAACGTGCAGGATAAAGGAGCCAGAGGTGATGAAGTTTAAGCTCACCCCTGTATATACATATACATGCAATAAAAGTCGGACAATCAACCACACCCTTATTTATAGTAAGAGAATCCATGATTTATCTCTGTTGGACAACCACCCATATAAGCTCATCACATACTACATTTATACCGGCTTAATTAGTTTGTGGGGGCATAAAAGGCCCAAAGGATGAGCTAGTACAAGCAACTAATCACACTCGTCCCTGTACGCATGGTTGAATCAACGAGTGCTTCGCTTATAGCTTAAAATAACTCTGCTCAGGGTCGTCACCCAGACTTTTCTTTTGCCTCAGTACTGTCAGGCCACCTAAAAGTTACGGAGTAATAATGATAACCGGTCTAAATCATTTTTACGCTATATATGAGCGTATCCTGCCGCGCTGGGCCAGCCGGCTGGCGCGGCCAAAATGTGGCGCGAGCCGAGGACGGCCCCGACCCCGATCACGCCGCGAGCCCCTTGGCCTTGTCGGGGCCGTCCGGCCGGTACGGCGCGATGCTCATGGGCTCCACGAGCAGCGTCAGCAGCTCCTCCTGGATGCACTTGTAGATGTCCTCGCACAGCCTCGCCACGGTGTTGGAGATCGTCACGGCGTTCTGCTTCTGCCTCACGATCTCCCGCTCTGCCGCGGCCAAGTCGGCCGCCGCGAGCACCTTGGACAAGTGCTCCACGTGCTGCTCCAGCTGCTCCTGGTGGTCCTCGAACAGGTTGCGTGCCACGGCCAGGCTCGCCTGCTCCTGGGGCCGCGTCCGGAGCTCGCCGCCAAACATGAAGTACGCGAACACGTACGAGTGGGACAGCACCTGCCGCGCCAAGAGCAGGCGCCGGTGCGCCCGGGTCAGCCAGTCGCCGTCCCTGATCGCCAGCGGGCGCTTCAGGTCCAGCTCCAGCTTCATCACCTGCTCTTTGAGGGTCACTCCCAGCTTCTGTTTCTCCACGTTGTACGAGTCACCGTGGATCTTGAATCGGTCGTAGTAGTGCTTGTACCGCAGCATCTGCTCCCTGCTGGTGTCCAAAGACTTTCCGCGGGTCTCTTCCTTGTAACGGTTGCAGCTGTGGCCGGCAATGCTGGTCCACGTGTGATCTCCGCCGGTCGCTCCACCGCAGAGCCAGCTGCATCCATGAAACGAAAAGTAAGTAGATCCAAGGTAAGTAACGATTTCAACTGGGACAAACAGGATACAATGCAAGCACCAGGTTGTTATTTATACGTAGCCCAGTTCTCACCGGAGTGAACTTGTGACCTCCGTTTGAGCCTTGCCAATAATGTCGGACAGACATTACTGGACGGAAATCTCCCAATGTCGAGTTACTGAGTTCACATGTTCTCACTAATACGCCTGCCGTCTGCCAGCAGGTAAGATGTACCCTACGTGTAAGTGTGTCCCAAAGACTTACCATAGACACTGGCTGCAGGTGCAGCGGACCAGGTTGCAGCCGCCGTTCTTCTCAATGGCCTTGAAGCATTTGGGGCAGCTCTTGGTGTTAGCGAGGATCCACTTGATGTTCTCTCCATCAACACGCTTGCCGTTCCATTTCTCCCAGACGATGCACGGGCAAGGCGAATGTGCCTTTGCCATGCAGTTGAAGCAGAAGCTTAAGCCGCAGGGGCACTCCACCTCACAGTAGCGCTCACCAGTGCCCACACGGATGGCGTGGCCACAATTTGGAGTGCTGGGGCACCACTTCACAGAGTCATTGTCCTCAAGGTAGGACTCAAGCACGAAGCGGTTGAACTTCTTGGCCATGTCTGGATACTTCTGACTAAGTAGACGCCGCACTAGGTCCTCGTCACAGAAAGCTGAGCACTTGACTTCCATGCACCGAATCTGCTTTTTCCCACTCTCTACTGCTGCGCAGAAATGCCCTGTCCAACCTGAACAAAGAGTCCAATACCTTGGTAAGCAAATGTCAGTGTTTTTTCGAAAGGTTAGGGAACAGTCCGATATATTTTGTGGATGGAAATCCATGAAGACAATCACATGCCGGAAAAATAAATTAACTCCTATTGAGGCATCTATACATATCAAAAGATAAACACACTAAGGTGGAATGTGGAAACTCACAATCATTGCAGAAGCAATGCCCGCAGTCCATGGTCGAGAAAACACCCATGGAGAAATCCTCAAAACACACGTTGCAGGTCATAGTTCTCCATGGTGTTGTTGAGCCAGCTGCAGCCATGACATTATTGTCTTGCAGCACGATGCCTGCATCTCTGAGCATGCGTTCTTGCCCCTTGCCTAAGCAATCATAGATGCTGTCCATTCTCCACCGGTGATGGATGAGGAGCGCTCGCGCTTGGTGCTGTTTTATGTTGAGCAAGTTCATCACTGTTGTCAGGTCTTGTTTCTGTAGGCAGAGTAGATTAGATGAAAATTGCCGTTGATCAAAGTTAGGGTCCGTACAGACCATCTACATTAAATAATTGAGAAATGGGTAAATCAGTTCCATTACCTGTGCAGTGGGAAGGGACTCTTGTGTAATGGCCTGCAACAACAGTTATGAATGTAACATGTTTAGAAAATATGGGATAGTTCAGTAATAAAAACACAGCATGGATAAATCAAGTCAGCTAAAACAAGTACTATGCAAACCACCAGTCTGAAAGGCAAGATCCCAAACTATGCAAAATCGTATGTGGACATGACTGCACAAAAAAGGATCATCACTGCAAGCAAAGCGAGCAGTGGTTTACACCATGGATCAAAGCCTTGGGTGCCACAGATGAGAACTAGGCCAGCAGCGCAACAGAAGGACGATTGCTTGATATAGGACGCCTTGATTGGCAGGTATCAAGTTGCAGTGAACACTCACTGAAATTTCACATGTTGCTTTATTAGTTACAAAAGTGGTAGCGAAAGGTTGGATTTCATACAAAACAATTGGAACAACATGCACCTTAGCACTACAGCCTAGTTCAGCAAATCAGCGTGCTAGAACTAGGAACTAGCAATCTCAAAGGCCAGGTTAGATTTTTCTTGCACAATTCCCGTTACTTTATGGCAAAATTGGCTAGTGGTTTTTAAGGTGCAAGGCGATGGCTGAACGGAAGAGGAAATTCTTACAGTCAGGAGTTAGCTTGTTTGTTTCACCACCCTGAAATTCCAAAACCACACGGCCTGTCCGTTCCACTACCTTGACTACATTCCAAAACCCCACCCCAAGCCCCAAATCGATCTATCCGGTGAAAAAATCTCACGGCATCCAACACCGGTTTTGCAGCCAGGCTTCCGCCGCGGAATCAGCGGCTGCTTGAAGCGGAATCAGGCCGGCGACAAAGAGAGACTAGTCCTGGGGAACGAGAACCAAAAGGCGCGCGCAGCAGAACAGATCGATCGGCGACGAGCTAGGTAAAGTAACGATTCGGTGAGCCCGAGCCGAGGGGGCGGCGAAGGGGGGGAGCTCGAATCGATCGGCGAGGCCCTTCCAGATCTAGCCGCCGCGCAAACCCCCGAAACGGCAAACACGCATTTGCCAAACCCCGTGAAGGGACGGGGCGGGACGAGCCGGCCGCCCCGGGGTTCGGCGGTGGCGGCGGGGGGCACTCACTCACCCAGAAGTCCGCGCGGCGCGGCGGCGGCGGCGCGGGGTCCTCCCCCAGGCCGGCGGCGGCGTCCTCCTCGGCGTCGTCGTCGTCGTAGAAGTAGCCGCACTCCTCGTCGTCGTCGCTGGCCATCGCCGCGGGGCGGGGCGCGGGGTTGATCGCCGCGGGGCGGGGGGGCAGACGAGGGTTTTTTCCGAGCCGAGGCGAGGAGGGGGCGGGCACTACTTTGATGGCTGATGGCGGTGCTTATATTAGCCTCAAGTTGAACTCGGACGTCACGAGTAGTGCAGGGGCGCGACGCGGCGAGAGGGGGGTTTATGGGTGTGGGGGCCCGGGGGTACGATGACACGTGCCGCGTGGCCGCGGGTCGCGTCCGGCTCCGCCGCTCCGGTTCTGGTTTGGTTTCCAGTTTCTACCTTCGTGCATCGACCTCTGCCTACCCTACTCCTGCACGGCTGCACTTGCCTACCCTCTAGACTGACTAGTAGAGTGACTAGACCTCCTCTACCTGCTCGTTGAGTCCCTCCCGAGTGGTGATTTGTGTAGACGTAGACCCGTGCAGGGCCGAGGGTGGGTGGGTGCATGTGGGTGTGTTTGCACATTTTGGTGCACACACACATATCAGAGGAACTGTACAAAATGGCGTGAAAACAACGACAAGTGCAAATACTGCTGGACTCCCGTCTCCTAGCAGCAGGCTGGCACTCCTTTGCTCTTTTGGGGTATTTCTCGATTCCATGCATCCACCCAATCCCGTTGCCACCTCATTTAAAAGATCAAGTTATTAGCGCAAAGAAACACAAACTTTGCCACTTAGCACTTATTTTTTCCCCTAACAAACTGCATGTATGTAAATATAACACGAATCTACAATTTGCTTGTGGTAGGAGAACGGCACTCAGCCAATCGTCTATTGCTATTGCTAGCTAGTTCTACGATGCATCTCTCCCAAAAGTATCATTCTATTTCTCTGCAATCACTCGAGGTCTAGTCTGAATACTTTTAGATTAGAGTGGATCGAACGAATTGAAATGCGTTTAAATCGACAATAGATCAAAATTATTAATATCTTTTAACCAACTCCAATCCCTCAAGAAAGAGTTGCCAAACATCAACGGCATCTTTTACTTATACGGACTATAGATACACATGCCCACGGAGAGTTTAGGAAACCACATAAAAGTGGAATTATATTTGCTTTGAGAAGAAGCTAAGAGACGTGAGAAGAAGAGATTGTCTCATTTCAACCTAAATTTCCGCATGTTATCTAATAATTGTTACTACTAGACAACAATAGACTAGCGCTTCCTTCCTCTTCCTTTTCCATGCAATCACCGTTCACACATGCACATGGGGTGGGCCTCACTGCTGGGAGCCTTAGGCTAAGGTCATGAGCTCGGCTATCACACCGTCTTTTGTTTGATCTCCACACGAGAATGTTCATTTGCACGTTCTTGTGACCTTAGCATTATCAGTTATCATAGGCGAAAGGGTTTTTTGAGGAAAATATCTGTGCGATCATGTACTCCAATCATGTCAAAAAGAATGAAATCCAAGACAGGTGTCACTAGAGCATGCACATGGATGTGCAAAACGCTCTATATATGCCCACTGTAGACAAATCAGTTGAGTTTGAATTATAGGCGGTGTGATGGGTGTTGTGAGGTCCATTTTTAGGTAGATTAGTGGTCATAATAAATGACATGTCCCTTATAAAAAAGTACTAACATTAATGTCATGTACACAGGTTGCGTCTTTCTTTATAAGTTTAATTAAAAGTTGGGTTTGTATTTTTTGAAAAGAGTAATCGCTAAATCTCGGCTCCTTTTTATTTTGCAGTGGATCTAGGATCAACACGTAGTTAGGGCTGACTGCTCTCCTCTCTTCTGCTATATTTTCTCTTAGCAGTGGATTTAGGATCAACACGTAGGTAGGATCAACATGTATTCTATGTGCCTGTCTAGAAGTTTTAGGGAAGAGACTCCATTATCCGTGTTGGGATAGCCGGGGCTAGCGGTTGCGTGTTAATCGGGCATGCCTCTATAAACTAAGTTTACCCATACTGATAGACTAGCCATGGTACGCCCTAGAAAATCAAGTGTATGGTTGTGCAAGTTCGGCTACAGGCTACAGGAGTGGACAATCCTTATTTCATGCGCCTAGCCATGTACCTACCTTGCTTAAATTGTTAACGTAGATGCATCCTTACAAAAAAAAGTAAATGGCAATTTAAAAACGTAGGACGATGCATACATAGATATCAAGATAGTCGTACCAAGTGCCACCTTATAGTTAACATACTTATAACACAAGGGCTTAAACACATAAACATTTTTTCTGATTTTTTTTTCAAATAGCGACTAGTCCTCCGTGTATGTGGCTATGATACTAGATGTGCAGTGCTTATAAAGTCATTGTTTGGCTTAAAGCAACCATGTTGAATATGGTAAAACCGACTTAGCAAATTCCTACATAAAACGGATAAATAAAGATGATAATTACATGTGGTTGTTCATCTCAGAGTCCTTCGTTGGATTTCATGGCATCTCAATGATTGGTCAATAATCTTAGCATCAAACATATTATAATCTTGACATCACTAGTTAGGAACACTAGCATGCTGGTGTCTCAATGATAGACGATATGGTGTAGTCTAAATGTATCCTCTTGACAATTTTGAATAAAAAGTTGTGGCCGTCCAAAATCTAATTGCAAGGTAGAGCTTACAAAATATCATGTTATGAATAAAGAATATCCGGAGGCCATTTACAAAAAAGGTAAATGGTAATTAAAACCGTGGAACATGATCTATCAAACTCATGGCAGTGTCGTCGGTGTTGTTCACATGGAGATGGAGCCCCCCAAATGGACATTTTAGCAGTAGCACTCGCTGCGGTACACCAAACTTGAGAGCAGTAGCCAAAGACAATGGGGGCAGAGGCCAGGCAGCAACGGCCGAGCGACTCGCGGACGGTTCCGGTTCCACCGCAGCAACCGCGAGTCCCCAACCAAGTCAACCAGACCAAACCAGGGTCCAACCCATCTCGCCCGCCGGTAAAAGGTGAAAAAAGTAAACCGCAGCAGGCAGCACGCACGCAACCACCACTACTACCACGGCTGTATACGAAGAGAAATGATTTGACTGATTAATCCCCGCTGTCCTGAGCCGACGCCACCGCCACCGCGTCACGCCCCACCACCAACCTATCCCCCACCCCACCCCACCCCTCCTCAGATCGGCGGCGAGCCGGCGCCGGACAGGGGGGGCGGAACTCGCTCTCGCTCGGCCCGAGGGCGCGCCATGGCGAAGTCGAGCGCGGACGACGCCGAGCTGCGGCGCGCGTGCGCCACGGCCGTGGCCGCCTCGGGCGCGCGCGGCGAGGAGGTGGCCTTCTCCATCCGCGTCGCCAAGGGCCGCGGCATCTTCGAGAAGCTCGGCAGGCTCGCCAAGCCCCGCGTCCTCGCGCTCACAGGTCAGCGCTCGCCGCCCCCGCTCCTCCTGTCTCCGCCGCCGCCGGCTGTGCTTGTGCTGCGCTGCGAGCGAGCGGGGGAGGGCGGGGCTTCCTGACCCGCCAAGTTGGGTACCTTGGAGCGGATTCGGTGACTCGGGGAGGATTGTTGTGCGGGGCTGGAGTTATGTTACGCTGCACCTCCTGCCCGGACGGTCGTGATCTGGGTCGCTTGGATCAACGCCCCCCACCTCTCCGCCCCAAGGGCTAGTCTGCCTTTACACTAGCTGCTCAGCTTGAGGACATCTGTTTTGCTTATCTGTTGCTACTAGCTCCAAATCACCAACTTCGTTACATTTTTTCTCTTCTGCCACTGTCATTCCGATCATTACATGCACACTAACACTTAGTCGTCGTACTCACAATTAGAGCTGGTAGCGCCCTTTCCTGCCTAGAATAGGATGCAGCCTACATTTAGAAACAGCATCGTCACTACTGGATCCACTCGACCACTTTGCATAGAAGTATGCAGAGTTACCTATTGGCTGTCGTCTCGCAAAACTCTAGACCAAGAAATTGCAAATGAGGCAACCCAAACCTTACACATTGACAGATTGCAACAACTAAGCAGCGAAGAAGACAAGCAATTGCCGCCACCTGAAGCCGACTGCATGATATGCTGTAGCTGCTCGATATGTCATTGCGAACTAAGCTTACCTGGAGCTGCCACGATAGCCTATAGGTGATGGTCTACCGTCACAGCTGACATACTGTGAATGGCATTATTGCTACGAAGCGGCGCAGCATAATCTGCTAAAAAGGAAACGTGTCCGGAGACAGTTATGTTTTCTCCCTTGGAAATGGGTTAATCAATCCAGTAGCTCTCCATTCCAGATCCTAGCGAGACGATCTCTGTCTCAGTGCATTGTTCTTGCACTGCTGTCTGCTTCCATCTGCATTGTGTTGGGCATTGCTGAATGAGGTCTTAAGTTTTAACATAATCGCAGTATCTAAGTTGCTTTGTTTGGAACAATTTCTGTGTGGGTATGAGCAGAAACTGGTGGCTCCGAGTAATGCAAGAACAGTGATATTCTTTGATCAAATAACAGCTGCTCTCTGCGCTGAGCCACTGACTACATGAGGCATTGTTTGTTGTGTTTGCATATTTTTATGAGCAGACCCCTAGCTTAGCAAGAAGACGTTTGGATGAAAAGAAACAGCGATCTATGTGCAATTGTTATTCACTTGTTTTTGTAAGAGAAGGACCAGAATCTAATTGGAATGAGTTTGTTCTTGAATATGACACCTGATTAGACTTCAACTATTATATCTGCCCAAAACATGATTTGGCTTACTTTGAATTTATGAGCTGTGGCCTGTGAAGGTTTGCTAATATTTCTGTTTGGTAGCTATAGCCTGGGCCGGATATGATTAGAATCTATTTTGTGTATCTTTGTGCTTGAAAACATTAGTAATATATGCATGCAAATCTTCTGAACAATTTTAACTTCATACAGTGAAACAATCATCAAGAGGCGAAGCAAACAAAGCTTTTCTCCGAGTATTAAAGTATTCATCTGGGGCAGTGCTTGAGGTTTGTTTTCTGTATTTACAATCTTGCTATCTAATATTTGTCTAGTCTAGTAAAAGACAGAAATGAGGTTATATTGTTTGATACTTCGATGCATTAAAGCTTTCATTAGGGTATTATGCTGTTGTTGAAAGGTGGAACACTGTTTGGTCACATGTATGCAATTACATATACTATTGCCTTCTCCTTTTTTATTCCAGCCAGCCAAACTCTACAAGCTGAAACATCTAACGAAGGTTGAGGTTATTTCCAATGATCCCAGTGGTTGTACATTTGTTCTGGTATGTACTTTAGTCTCTTTTACAATTCTTCTTGTGGAGTATTTGAAAAAACCATTGGTTGTTTCCGTTACTAACTTTTTATGCCTGGACTGCAGGGATTTGATAACCTTAGGAGTCAGAGTGTTGCCCCACCACAGTGGACAATGCGTAACATTGATGACAGGTTGTTGCCTAGAAAGTTTGCTATGTGGTATTAGACTCTGCTAGACTGGTACTATTGTCCATCTTCTTTTGTCTCCTTTACATGTTCTTTTCTATATATTTTGCAGAAATCGTCTACTTTTTTGTATTCTGAACATGTGCAAGGAGATACTTAGCTATCTTCCAAAAGTTGTTGGAATTGATATTGTGGAGCTAGCTCTTTGGGCAAAGGTACATGAATCTATTTGAAAGCCAAAACCCCTTGCAATTTGGAACGGATGGAGTATAGATTTTGGAAGATCAAGGTTATTTGAAAAACAATATGAGTAGATGTAGATTTGTCTTGAGAATCAGTTTCACAAAATCATAAAATTTCTATGTTATGTAAATAGTCTAAATACACCGTAGTACATCGCCTTTTGAAGACTGTCTATGTCCAACAAAACTTTTTTTGACTTGAGGAATACAATTAAACTGTTAAAGAAAACGGAGAAGATACAAAGTTAAAGTTTACATTTTTCAAAGCCCAATACACACTACAGAAAGAAAAGGAGGGAGCACTATTCAGGTCATCTTTCTTGTTTTGTAATACCTAACACATTTATATTTTAAACATGAAAGCCTGGTGTGCTCCACAAATATCTCTTTTTTAAGCAATATTTCACATTGATTTGGTGTTCACCAATTCAATCATCAGTTTTCAGTTTTTCACCAAAATGATGGTTTTGATTGATATGTCCACTTGATCTATTGCTGTCTGGATCTTTTTTCTGATGAATGTGAGCCCTTTTTCAGGAAAACACGTTGACCATAGATAATCAAGTGAGTACCCAAGATGGTCAAGAAACATCAGTTGCTACTCAGAATGAGAGGAAAGTAACAGTAACTGTTGAAAATGATCTCGTGTCCCAAGCAAAGGAGGAGGAAGAGGACATGGAGGCACTTCTTGACACGTAAGTATGGGCTATATCTTATGTGTAAATTACTAAATTGCCCCTGATTATTGCAAAAAATATTCCAAAACCGCACACATAAGCAGTTTCTTATTTACTATTTCTTTTAGCAGTATACCAGTATCACTCTAGTATCCCATTTTACAGTTTTCGAACTTTGTATATGCTATATTGCTATTGTTTTAGAACACAAGCAGTTCATCCCAATTTTTGTTGAAATGAAATCAAATCTTGGTTTGTGTTTACTATATTAACACCAACTGAAACATCAGGGAACTCAGTTTCTCATGCTGCCCCCATAAACTTGACCTCATGGTCTACAATAGATAAATTTTACTATACATTATGCGTACTAGAAGGGCCAGTTGAGAATAACACAGAACATTACTATCCAACAATCCCTCTGCCCTTCCAGTGTTCCCATGCAATTAGTTTGCATATGACTCGCTTACAACCTTTACTATTCCTGAAATGCTTTTGGAGGCACTACAATCTTACTAGTGTAAATGTCGCAGGTATGTTATGGGCATAGGGGAAGCAGATGCATTCTCTGAGAGATTGAAGCAGGAGCTTGTGGCTTTGGAAGCTGCAAACGTGTATCAATTACTGGAAAGCGAGCCTTTAATAGAGGAGGTGTTGCTTCTATGTTCCTTTGGGCGATGTAGTATTGAATTTTTTGTGCACTGATAATGATATACTACAGCATCTGACTGCCATTACGCATCTCATTCTTATGCTGGAGTGAATGTTTTTGGCATGGAAGTTCATTTCATTGACTGATATAGTTGCTTGGATTTTCAGGTCCTGCAGGGTCTGGATGCTGCTAGTGCAACTGTAGATGATATGGATGAGTGGTTACGTATTTTCAACCTAAAGCTCAGGCATATGAGAGAAGATATTGCATCGGTATGCTCGATGAGTTCTATTAGTTAGCTGCCTGATTGGAAGTGGACATATATTTCTGCTTCTCTAGTGTATTTGATTTACTTTATAGATCCATAGTCTGAAAAGTTGTAAACCAGAGAAACTACTAGTTTGACAGGGAAACCAGGGTTAGTGGTTGGCCTGATCATGTAGCAGACTGGTAAGGGAAAAACCATTGGAGAATGCTTATCGGAAATATTCATCTGCGTCTCCAACTCTCAACAGACCAAACCCAATTATCTGCCCATCAAATCCAACTATCCAAGGGGCAAGGCCGCAAGGGCCTTACCGCACGCACCATGCTTCGCATATCATATGTGTGCTACTTGTGATGACTGCAGTTATCCTATTGTAGCTTGCTATTTATTTGAGTCACATGCATTCAGAATTCTATCCCCTCTGGTGTGATCCTTTCGACTACTTATATCTGGTTGGCTGCATTGTTTTCAGATTTTTTTTTTTAAAAAAGAATCTTTCAAGCTGATTCCCACTGGCAACTAATACTAGTTCTGTAACTAGACCCTGAGTTACAATGGGCCTGTTTGTTTTTTTATTTGTTTTTTTATTCTCTCAGACTCGCTTAGATTCTCTGTATCGCAGAGATTTTCTCGATTCTCGATTATTTAGTACAACCCATAGCCTGTCGCTTCCAGGAGAATCAGAAATAACCAAAACTTTGGCGGGATTCTTGCTTATTTTCACCGATAAGCCGATTATAAGCGGAAACAAACAGGGCCATATATTTTGAATCAACCCAAACACTCTTTTGGACCTGAAGGTTCTGAACTCATACTTGCTATAATTATAATCAGTTTTATAATTTGGTAGGATTCTTCCTTTGCCCTTGTCCTGGTGTCCTGGACTTGCCACTTTGAAATTTGAACCCTATGTTTGTTTTGTGATCCTAGTGCAGCCAGTTGTTACCAGAAGACACATATTCTTCTAAACGCTGATAAGAAAAAACTATACTTAACTGAGTCAAATGCTATCTTCTTTCTCAGATTGAATCACGTAACAACGGCTTGGAGATGCAGTCTGTAAATAACAAAGGACTTGTGGAAGAGCTAGATAAATTGCTTGAGCGCCTACGGATCCCACAGGAGGTATGGTGTGGAGACAGGAATGATGTTCACAGTTCACCTCACTAAATGTGATGTCTAATATTTTTCTTGTGTTTATATTCAATGCAGTTTGCAGCCTCATTAACTGGAGGCTCATTTGAAGAGTCACGGATGCTCAAAAATGTTGAGGCATGTGAATGGTTGACAGGGGCCATTCGCAGCCTTGAAGTTCCAAACTTGGACCCATGCTATGTCAACATGCGCGCGGTATGCTATCATTGCCATTCTCGTTTTCTGCTATAAAGTTACAATTTACTCATGCGAGGTCACATGGATGGAATTTATCATGTTAACTTAACAATAACATTATAGAGTTGAAGCACTGTGAAGAATAAAAGCTTGTTTTGTAAAGGCGCCCACCCCATTTGGTTAGAAACAAGTTGAAGAGCTTCTATCATTAAATGTTGTATTTCATAGAGCCACTGATGCTTAAGCCTTGGGTGTCAATGTCACAGTTTCCTTAAGAATGCTATTTAACTTTTCCTTAAAGTTGAGAATTGTACATGTCTGATAAAATACTTACGTACAAAATCTTATCAGGTTAGAGAAAAAAAGGCAGAACTGGAAAAACTGAAAACAACTTTTGTTCGAAGAGCATCAGAGTTTTTACGGAATTACTTCTCCAGCTTGGTGGACTTCATGATAAGTGATAAAAGCTACTTTTCACAGGTTTCTTCATAGCTCCATTTTCAAAGTAAATATTTTTCTTTCCCATTTTATAAAGTGAGATGAATTACAGATTTAACTTTGAACTGAAAGCAGCGAGGACAATTGAAGCGACCTGATCATGCAGACCTCAGGTATAAATGCAGGACATATGCCCGACTTCTGCAGCACTTAAAGGTAATTATCGTCTTAATCTTGCCATTGGATCTGCCTATGTATTACATAGTTTACTCTGTTCCCACGTTTATCACTTCTTGCTGCTCATTTACTGCAGAGTCTGGACAAGAGCTGCTTAGGCCCCTTAAGAAAGGCATACTGTCATTCCCTTAATTTACTACTACGTCGAGAGGTCAGATATGGACACTGTAACGTTTGTTTATATGACATTGTACATTTCACTTCATGCTGTTTATGTATTTCAGATTTCTCATTTTGTTATCATCTCCTGTTTAATACCTTATAGTTTATTTTGTTTTGAACCCTCCACTTAAAAGACTAATTGTTTTACAATTCATCTATCTTCTTTATTCAATTATAAAGGAATCACAATTTTAGAATTTACTTTAATTTTGTTCAGGCACGCGAATTTGCCAATGAACTTCGTGCAAGTACAAAAGCACCCAAGAATCCTGCTGTTTGGCTTGAAGGTTCTAACAGCTCTGGTCATAATGGAAGCAGTGCTGATACTTCCACAGTATCGGATGCATACTCAAAGATGCTTACAATATTTATCCCACTTCTTGTGGATGAGGTGACTCTTTTTTTGTTAATTGCAGCTACATGACTATTTGTTTTACTCAATAGAAATACTAATAGCTATTACATTTGCAGAGTTCTTTTTTTGCACATTTTATGTGCTTTGAAGTACCTGCACTTGTTCCAGCTGGTTCTCCTAACGTTAATAAAAGCAAATCCGGAGGAAATGACGCAGATGATGATCTGGGTCTTATGGATCCAGATGGCAACGATCTTAAACCTGGTAACTTTTCTTGTACCTACTAATTTGTGCTTCATGGATTATGGATAGAATGTTAATGCTCATTTCTTATGATTATCCTATTTGCAGATAGTACCTCTGCTGAGCTGGGCACGTTGAATGAAGCTCTTCAAGAACTGCTTGATGGAATCCAGGTAGATTTCATGATAGAGTACTGCAACCCTCACTCTTGCATTTTGATGGAGAACAGTAGAAAAAACTGTTTGGCAGTGAAAAATGAAGTATCTCTGGTTTAAAAGTTCGATGAACAATTATTTCCATATTATAGTGCAGTATTGCAACTTCTTTCAATGATTGTGAAATGTTTTTGTCTGTCTATTTCAGGAAGACTTCTATGCGGTTGTAGATTGGGCGTACAAAATTGACCCCTTGCGTTGCATCTCAATGCATGGGATTACAGAGCGCTACCTTTCTGGACAGAAAGCTGATGCTGCAGGGTTTGTTCGCAAACTACTTGATGACTTGGAATCAAGAATATCAGTACAGTTCAGCCGGGTTAGTTCCCTTGCTGAGCCTATGCTACTCGATGCCTGTTTAATACAGGCTGGCTTTCTGTCCAATGCTTGCTTATGTCTTTTATTTCTTATCTCTTTTCAGTTTATCGATGAAGCATGCCATCAAATTGAGCGTAACGAGAGAAATGTGCGTCAAACTGGGATTCTAGCCTACATTCCAAGGTATTTGTACTGGATGGATCAGCGTTGTTTATTTATAAGTCCAGCCTAGTGACCTGATAGAAACCTAGTACTACCCCCTCATTTTATTTTTTAAAGGCTTAATAGGATCTGGAGAGTTTTTAGAAGTGTACTTTGACCATTAGTAGTTTACTACAGAACCATTTTGTAGTCTATTGATATAGGTTCCATAAATTAAGCATGCATATAATTTGACTCACTGGTAATCGAAATTTATGTAGCTTGGCATTTTCAAATCCTAATACATCCTATAAAAATAAACAGAGTACTTATGTGTATTGCCAATATGCTGATAAAACATAACATGCTTGTTGTCTCCCCTTTTGTGTATTATGCTACAAATCCTAGTATTGCATTATTATTTATTAAATGTGCTATTCAGTTTCACTTGGAGCAAGACTAAAGTTCTAGAATATTTTCAAATTCACTGACACAGTGGCCCATATTATTCATAGGAAAATACAAGCTAAAACATTCCCTATAATATCACATTCCCTGTGAAAAGTGAAAACAACACCCAATAAATTGACATAAAAAAACCTGACTACGGGCTTTATCCTAAGGTGTCATGCTTTGAACCTAGGTCGGGGGAGGAATAATATTGATATGACCCAGAAGGTTCTCACATACTTTTTACTAATTCTTAGCTCTTACTCTCTTAGCCTCTTACCCAAAAATGTAAGAACTGGCAATAAGCAACAAGGCTCCAGTATTCTTACTCTTGGTGGCGGTGATTATGTGGTAAAATTCTGTTACAAGATAACAAGAGCATATTGAAAAATTATGGTTATTGCAGTTGCAGCTATACCTGACAAGTTTTTGTCTTGAGAATCTTTCACAAGTAGCAACAGATACCAAGATCTTACTGTTCTATGTTTCATGTTTAGGTTTGCTGTCCTTGCATCACGGATGGAACAGTATATTCAAGGGCAGTCCAGAGATTTGATTGATAAAGCATACACAAAGCTAGTGAGTTTTATTCCCTTCCAAACTTTCACTTGTTTGCGTTCTTGTTATTACATATTTTGCAGAATTGGTTCACAAATTTAAATTAATATTTCATATGGCATGTTCTATGCTGTGGGTTGTTTTAATGATGTTTACTTGCCTACCGACACTTGTAGACTTCATAGTTAATGGTGTCTTTAGTGAACAGAATACCCTCCGAAAATATACAATTATACAGAGTTTTTACAAATTTCTTCCATTGCACTAGATGGTGTAAATTAGTTTTTTTTAATATCCTAAGAGAGTTCAATCTAATGGGCTGTAATTTAGAGATGATATGGCATTGTTGCATTATTAGTCAATTTAGAGTAAAATGAGCATTTAGTCCTAAGATTTTGCTTTGTTGCATGATTTTTTTACTTGATAATTATTTTTGTAACTCGAGTAGTTTTATTTTCACCATATGACTAAACTGTTTTTTGGTATTATGGAATAGGTTAGCACAATGTTTACAACTTTGGAGAAAATTGCACAGAGTGATCCTAGAACTGCTGATATCGTGCTGATAGAGAATTATGCTGCTTTCCAGAACAGGTTATGTTTCTTCCTTGGTATTTCCTAAACTTGGGCTCGTCCTATGATTATCTAATCTTTCATTTATATGCATCATTGCCTTGCCATTATTTATTCATAGTGTAGGTCTATAAAACTAACAATATATTGTCTTTTGATGCAGTCTTTATGACTTGGCTAATGTTGTGCCAACGCTTGCAAAGTTCTACCATCAAGCCAGTGAATCATATGAGCTAGCTTGCACTCGCCATATCACCTCACTCATTTATCTTGTATGTAAATCTGTTCAAATTTTGCTTGCTGCAGGTATAATGTATTTGTCATTGACAAATCTAAGATTTCTTTTGGATCTTTGGCAGCAATTTGAGAGGTTATTTCAGTTCAATCGGAAAGTTGAAGAATTGACATACACCATTGCAGCTGAGGAGGTGAGCTAACTTTATAATATGACATACTGTATGTTGTAGTGTATTTTCTTGAACTCTCAGGAGAGTTGTGCGTCATTATATATATGTTGTAGTGTATTATAATGGTCTACCACCTTAACACATGGCCATATCGTTTACTTTGAGTTGATGGCAATCCCAAAGTGGTGAAAATAGAATGTTTTAAAGAAATAGGGAATGCCCTTTTGGCATGAGTTGGTTCCAATCAATCCTATATATATAAGTTCAGTATTCACAGTAAACAAGTTTGGCTCCTGTGTGATTCACAAAGTGCTGACGATCCTCACGTCACACTAGTGTTTGCACAAGCATCAGAAAAAGGTATATAATCTATTGTGAGTTGTAATAGCTACCCATGCCACCCCTCTCATCCCCACCTAACAGAAACAAAGCCGAAGGGTTCTGTGTGGGTGTTTTGGTGGTGAGGGATCATGCCAGTCCTCCACATGTTCTGATGGTTCGCATGTGCTCAACATGATTAGGAGCTGGGAACAAGCGAACTCTGGATATTCTGTTCTTTTAATTTGTCTTAACTTGTGTTTCTCGAAATTCTCAGATACCGTTTCAGATGGGGTTGTCAAAAACTGACCTAAGGAGGGTACTGAAATCCAGTTTATCTGGGGTAAGTAAATCTATATCTGCTTCATGGTTCAGTTGTGCATCAGAGCTTTCTACCAAGCAACCATTAGCAGCGTGCCAGTTGTTACTTTCTGCCCAAAGCTGCGAGCATATTTCCCTGTAGAGTTAGATTTATCTTCTATTTTCAAGTCAGTGACAGCAATTTCGTGCCCTTTTGTTTTGTCTGATCAAGTGGCTGGTGTCATTTCACAGTGACCACGTGAACTCACACAACTGTAAAACCGTGCAGATTGACAAGTCAATTGGAACCATGTACAGGAGGTTGCAGAAGACGCTGACCTCCGATGAGTTGTTCCCTTCGCTATGGGACAAGTGCAAGGTAAACCACCTAAGTCCTAACCCCCTGTTATTACATACTTCTAGTTTTGTATCGGCAGTGCGGCACCCTGAGCCATTGCTTTGTACTAATAAGAACAAATAAATGCCCCCTGGTGCTGATTACACGATCTGCTCAACTCGTGCAGAAAGAGTTTTTGGACAAGTATGAGAGCTTTGTTCAGATGGTAACACGGATCTATGCAAACGAGCCCATCATGTCCGTCGCAGAGATGAAAGAAATCCTTGCTAGTTTTTAGATACAAGTACAGTGCCATGTATTATTTCACAGTGGTAGCTATGTATTCCATTCATTTAATTAAAATTTTGCACTCTGACCCGTGTTAGCATTCCTGTGTGTATCTCAGTATGTGCATGTCTGCTGTATAGAAGAACACTGACATGTTCCTTGGCGCATGAAGCCTTTTGATATCTGTACTGTACTTAAACGGGTTCTGTTTGTAGATCGTGCATGGATACGCCAATGCATCACAAAGTAACGGAAAGTATTACTTTTGTCACTGTCCAATTGCCATTGACGGTTAAGCCAACGAAAACGGCGGAAAGCTTTGCCGTCCTGAGCTGATTTCCATCCTTGGTTGTATCGATATTCTGTGTTGCTGATGCTGCTCTACTAACTATTGTTGGAGGGTTCCCTTCCTGGGTAGCTTCTTTCCATGCTCGTTTCAGAGCCCTGGCTCAGCTTAAGCGTGAACCGTTTCTGGCAAATTATTATTACGAGTCAGATTCGAGTTCCTGATGTGGCCATGTGTTGCGGATTTTGCCAGCTGGTAACGTGAGCAGTTCGCAAAAGGACCGGCAGCATGGGCAGCAAATCAGTTTAGGGTGGCGAACACGAACACGGAAACAAGCGAGCCTGAAGAAAATCTGCAGAAGCGAGGGGAAGAGACCGAGATGCAGCTCAACAGTGCTTGAAAGCAATCATGGTCCGTGCTCCGTTGAAGCACAAACCTCATGATCGTTAAGAGTCATTCTTTTACTATCACTGCTGCATCATCGAACGAGCACTCGCCTTTTGGTCCGGTTTGGAACGAAATATTGCAGAAATGCTTCAAGTTCGAGCAGAAATGAAACATGCCATCGAAAAAAGGGGATCTTATCCACAAGGAAACCCCATACCCATGCCCCTTCAAACCAGAAAAGAATTCGTACCAACAAAAAAGGGGAGAGAAAGAAATCAAAGGAGCAAAGTAGAGGAACCATTTCTCTCAGACAAATGCCTCGATTTGTCCTCACGGGCTGAATGGATTTTTGTTCGGACTCGTCATCCATAGATGTGCTCGTCATCAAGAAACTCCTTCCATGGTGTAAAATCAATATCAAGAGGGCCAAGACCAAAGGTGAAACACAGATGAACAAACCAGCGAGAGAAACTGAAGCTGGGATTGCTGGAGCTGCTGCAGGGTGAGAGTAGAGTGTAGAGAGCTGGCGGCGGAGGCCACTGGCTGCTGCTGCTGACTGGCATGCCTTCCTGGAAAGCTCTATTTTATATAGCTCGAGGAATCTAGGGTTAGGAGAACTTCCTTCCAATTTACATTTTTGCCCACCCTTGTGGCGCGCTGTGCGCGTGCCGTGTGCTGTTCTCGGACAGGACAGTGATGTTCTTTTTTCCCCGGAAAAGCACGACAGTGATGGCTGTGTTTAGATATAAAAAGTGGAGGCGAAAAGCAGGCGCAATATGCCAAAATTTGGTCAAAAACATCACATCCGACACTGTAGCGTACTGTAGCACTTTTCGTTTGTTTGTGGTAAATATTGTCCTACCATGGCCTAACTAGGCTCAAAGGATTCGTCTCGCAAAGTACATCTAAACTGTACAATTATTTTTTGATTTCATCTACGTTTAGTACTCCATGCATATGCCGGTATTTTTGATGTGATGGGGAATCTACTTTTTGCATAGTAGAATTTGGGGAAAAATTTGGATCTAAACACAGCCGATGCTCAAAACCAAAATTTGTCATATAGTGCAAACGCATCGGAACTATTTTTTTTCTAAAAAAAGCATATGAATCAATCTAGAATATTTTGAATCTTATCTTTTGCGGATTTCGTTTCTCAAATTTTTTTGTGACAAAGTAATGGATGAACTATGAATATGCAACCAAAGCTCATGTTGCCAAATATTGTTATAATAATGAATAAGAAGAAATTAATAAATGCATGAACATAGCAGGCCGAACACAGTTATTGGACCTCTTGGGCCGAAATAGATAAAAACCACCGACACCAACTAAACCTGGATAGAAATGGTTCCTTGAGACTCTTCCTGTTGGCCTAGGTAGAAATCTCTCGCGTGGAACCGCCCATGCATGATAACTTGGCTTCAGCTCTAGGAATGACAATTGTCATATTGCCAGTGGTAGAGGGCACACGGACCCATTGGTTTTTAACCACAAATTGCCATCCCTATTCAACTCTAAATAAGTTGTGCCTGCCAAGCAAGGTTTCAAAAAGTGATCGATTTTTACGATTATTGGTGATATTTTCCCAGTGTTAGCCTAAATGCTAAACGGTAAACAGTCGGTCACCCTTCGTTTAGCGTTTAATCGGACTACACGGCCATTTAAACGGACTAAAAACGGATTATACGGGATTAAACGGCATAAACGGGCAACACAGTTGACTACTGAGTAGCGTTTAAACGGTGTGTAAACGGTCTAAACGATCGTTTAGGCGAACAGAGATTTTCCATCACTGCTGAATCGATATTGACTTACTAACACTCACCTATAATTGATCGATATTGATACCGGAGGTCACCGATAAATACCATATCGTCGGTAAGGTAAGGGGCTAAGGGCTCCTTTAGAATGCAGGATTTGTAAAATATAGGAATAGGAAAAACACAGAAAATAGAGTTGTCTATCATCCACAATCCTACCTGAATTGAAAACACAGGAAAATTTCTAATGAAGCATTTGGATTAAGTGTAGAAAAAACACAGGAATTAGTGGAGAGAGATAGACACGAAGGAAAGTTTCTATAGAAATTTTATAGGATTGGTAGGAATTCAATCTTTTGTTTTAAAGGGCCACGTAGAAAATTTTTCTATATGATTAATTTGAATATTACAAAAATCCTCCATCTACTGCCCTTTGTTCCAAAAGGGGGCCTAAACCATGTTGCCAAGTGTGATGATGCTTGAAGTGCCAAATTGACTGATTGAACTGGACATTACCGCGGTGTGGTTGTCGGTGTATGGCTAATGGTTCGCCAGGTCCCTAGCTCCCTGGAATCCTCGGGGTCCAGAGCGACGAGAGAGACGAGACATGACCTCGGCCGGTCGGTCCGTGACTTGGACAAATATTTCCCTTCCTTTGCATAAGAAACCCATCCCAATTTTGGCTGACGGACAATTTGACAGCAGGCAGGCCTGCCGTCGGCAATCGAGCTCAGCATCGTCCGCTGGTGCTGGGTCACCGGCCGGCCGGAGCAGCTCGCCGAAAACGACGGCTGCGGATGCTGCCCGCCGTCCCGTCCCCGCCCTGACTGCACTTGCCACTTGGGCAGTGCAGTGCTACAGAGGGAATCCTCGGCCTCCACACGCGGTTCCCTGTTCCAGGAGGCCCGGGCGAGCCGAGGCGACAGCGACGCCGCCACCGCCGGCCCCCCAATCACCTCTGTCTGTGGCCACCGGCTTCCACCATTACTTGGATCCATCGTCATTAATAGCCTTCCCGGCCCGTTCCAGGTATCACTAGCAGTGATCTTATTCCACAGCCTGAAAGATGCGTGGATTCTGTTCTGTGGTTAGTAGCACGTCTCGTTCATGGCAACAGCCTACATGTAGTAGTATCTTTGCTTGCTGCCATGAATGTTGATGCATGGGTCGTCAGGTCAATTGTTCTTTGCCCCGAGCTAAATTTGAGCAGAAGTCTGCCCTGCTGGCGGCCGACGGTTCCAGCGCCCTGAATCCTGATGATGGACGATTAATTGCATGTCTGCGGATTATTAATGGATAATAACGCATGTGATCTGATGATGATTCGGCGGGAACATCTGGGTTGTTGGAGAGATCTCATTGTTGAACCACTTTCAGACACTACGCCCCTCATACGACTTCTATTACCTAATCATCAAAGGTTTCAGCTGCTAACTCTGGTTAGTAAGTATACGAGCGCAGTCTCAGCAAGCGGGCAAGCTTGATTTTTGATGCACTAGTGCACTACTACTCTTTACATGCGGTGGGATAAGCTGCAGCTAGCACGTGTCTGATGATGATACCACCGTACTCCGTACGTCCATACTGTAGTCTACACTTGTATACAGTATGTGAAGCTAGCTCAAGCAGTCGCCTCCCTCACACAACAAATTCGGCACATCGATCACCATGCATCTCTCTGTTAACTTCACCACATAACCAAACCAATCCATTCCGTTTCCAAAAAATAAATCCATTAACATATATAGGAGAGTATATAGTATAAGCATATCCTTCGCGCAAAATCAGCGGGAAAGACAAACAGAAGAAGAATATCTAGTGTCTATCAAGCACTAAATTCTTTCCCTCAACTCCATGAATTTGATTTTGACAAGGCAAGAATACACCTCTCTCGCTATCAAACCAACCGCCCGTATCGGATCTCCGGCCGACGGGCGACGACCTCCTCAACCTCATCGTCGTCACCACACACACTTCTCATGCATTTGGGACTTGCTCCTCAAAATCCCTAGCTAGCTAGCTAACAGAGCAACAGCACACACTGCATACGCGTCGTACCGTATATTCTACGTATATTGTATATGTACATACACGCTCTCCTACCGTCCTACGCTACACGTGTGCGCGCGCGGTGCCTTCTTTGCATTGCACGTACTGCGTGCACGGTCATGCAGCGACTTCAATTATTCCTGATGATCGATGCTCATCATGCAGCTGCCACGCGCTTCATCTCCGGCGCCCACGACGGTTGCACCGGCGACGCCAGCGCTGGCGGCGCCCGCCGGGGACGATGGGGAGTCGTCCACGCCTCCTGCTCCCGCCGTAGCGGCACCAGAGGATGAGGAGCAGTCGTCGTCGTCGTTGGCTCCTCCTCCATCGCCGGCGCCGCCTCCAGCGCGCGCTCCTCCTCCGACAGGCGCCACACCTTGACCGACCCGTCCAGGCTGCCGCTGTACACCACGAACCGGCGCTCGTCGCCGTCGTCGTCCGCGTAGCCGCGGTCCTCGTCGTCCGCCGCCACGGCCACGCACTTCACGGGGCCCGTGTGCCCCGCCAGCACGGCCAGGCGGACGTGCGACGACAGGTTGTACGACGGCTGCGGCCCGCGGTGGTCGTCGTCGCGCCGCCACACGCAGACGGTCCCGTCGGCGGAGCCGCTGGCGACGACGCGCCCGGACACTGCGAGGCACATGACGGCCATGCCGCCGTGGCCGGCCAGCACGCCCGCGCGCCGCGGCGGCTCGCCGCCGTCGTCGAGCCCCCACCCCCAGCGCCAGCACGTGACCAGCCCGTCGGACGCGCCCACGTACACGGCGCGGGCCTCGGCGCACGACGCGACGGCCGTGGCCGCGCCGTCCTCGCCGCCCTCCCGGAGCACCCTCTCCAGCACGTGCCTCGTCCCGCCGCCCGCGTGGAGGTCGTGCTCCTCCCGGCGCCAGGCCTTGACGGTGCCGTCGGCGGATCCCGTGAGCACGAGGCCGCCGAAGCCCGCGGCGGCGACGGTGTTGACGGCGTCGGCGTGCGCGGGCAGGGACTCGAGGCAGCGCGAGTCGGCGAGGCGCCACACCTTGAGCGTGCGGTCCCAGGACGCGGAGTAGAGCAGCCCCGCGGGCTCGTCCAGGCTCAGGCACGACACGGCGTCCGAGTGCCGGAGCCAGACGGCGGCGCGGCGGCGGCGGCCTGCGAGGCCCCCGCGCTGCACGTAGCTGGACGGGTTGACGACGGCGCTGAGCAGCAGGTCGCCGAGCGCCGGCAGCGAGCCGAGGCGGCGGTGCACGGCCGGGTCGTCCGCGTCGGCGCGCCACACGCGGACCTTGCCGTCCTGGTGGCCCGTGAAGACGCGGCCGTCGCGGGACACCACCACGGCCTTCACCAGCCCGCTGCCGGTGCGGAGCCGCGCCAGCTCCCGCCCGTCCCGCCACACGCGAACGGTCTCCGAGTCCGTGCCCGTGTACAGCACGTCCCCGGCCACCGCCAGCGAGTACACCTTGCCGCCCTCCTTGACGAGCGACGCGACGAGCGGGCCCGTCGTCGCGGTCGCCGCGTCGCCGAGGCCCGGGAGGTGCGCCGCCCACGGCGACTTGGGCGAGCTGTGCCGCGACGGCGAGGACGCCGCGGAGGCGGGGAGGGAGGAAGAGCTGGAGCCGCCGCCGTCGTCGTCAGAGTGGGAGGAGGTGGAGGAGAAGGACCGAGGGGAGGAGGAGGTGGAAAGCGCGGAGGAGGAGTCGGGGCGGAGGAAGTGGATGAGCTTCTTGTGGTTGCCCATGGATTATCGGTGGGGTGGTGACTAGCTCTTTATCGTCGGCTCACGCACGGCGCGGTGGCGGCGTGAATCGGGCCGACGACGTGCGCGGGAAGGAATCGGAAGCCGAAAGCAGGCGGAGGAGGAAGAGGAGGGCGCTGAGCATAGGCATCCGTAGCTTGCGAGGTTGGAGAAGGGCGCGCGCGAGCAGTGGCGCTATATATTGGCGCGGCGCGCGGAGAGGGGGGAGCTCCAGCTCGAGGACGAGGCGGCGTGGGAGCCACGACGACGGGACAGGTGGCGGGGCCGCCTGCACTTGAGCCACGCCTCCGATTTGTTGTCTGATTATTATTTCTTCCCCATAATTGTTAGATTACCGAACCGGGGGGGCACGTGGCTGGTGGTGGTAGGGCGCGCGGGGCTGTCGCGCCACGGCGCGCGCGCGGTTGCCCTGCCCGTGCCCGGCCCGGCATGGGCTGGGTTGCATGGTTCGTGACGAGTTTGGAAGGGTCCGGCACACCAACAAATAGTAGTATAATATCCATGTCCGATTTTTTATTAGGCCGTGCTACGGACTCGCCTGCTGGTACTTGGGGTCCACGTTTCGACGATTTTTGGGTGCAAGGTGTACCGCCTAGTTCGGCATGTGCTATATACGGAACGTACGTTGCTCACGGTGGCAGCGGTACTCAAGCGTAAGGCCGACACGATGCGTGCAGACGCACCTACCAGGACGTCACTCTGTTTACTAGGCCGCGCTGCGACTCTGCGAGTGCAGTGCATTTTAGTAGTGATGTGCGTGTCGTCCTCCTCCTTTTGAGAAAAAAAAAAAGTCTTCGTGTCAACTGTCAAGTGAGAAACAAAAGGTCAGCCACGCCGTCGCTATATATCACGACTATTGGTGATCAATAATACGAGTGCCCGAGTATACTGGAGCAACGTGCATTGATGTAGTAGTACTTCGGAACAATGTTACAACGACGAGCTGCTAGCGCGTACCAATTAATTAATTGCTCGGTTAGTCGTCTGTTAAGAAATGCTTTCTTTAACGCATAAGAACTTTGATTAGGCAGACTCTCCCTTAACGTTGATCATAGCACTATAGACCGCTACAAATATTTAGAGCAACATATATATAGGTATTTTATACGTTTTAACAATAGCATGTGCTATCTTTAGTAATGACGGAAGTGGATAATTTAGATATCAATTCAATTAAAGCGGATATTTCTACACCATTAATTATCCATCATAATAGTATAGCGATTGTGGGCAAACCTAGAGGATCGTTTCATATTATATTTCATACCTATAAATTTGAATTATTTAGACGCAGACTAATTAGGGGTTATTTTTTATAGTGGTAGGGGGTAAGTAATATGTTTAGAAAATAGAATAGATAGTACGTAGCTATTAGGATTTAGGTTACCGAAGCAGTGAACAGATGTTAACTATTATGCGTTTTATTTTTGTATAGGTATATTTCGTGAGGATTATATGGATGCTTTCACACGAGACCCAAATCATGCAAAATAAGATCACAGCTCTTGATTGAAAAACGAGTATCTTTTCCTAACATATTCATGTGGAAAAATTTCGTTCAAAAATCAGTGAAGTATGAATGGTTTTCTCTTAATCGACAAAGATCGATGTTTGCTAACTTCATACAAACATGAGGCCAACCTTGACGCGATTATATACGACTCATCTTAATGGCGCCGGCCTTTTTGACCCACTGCACACAGTTTTGCTACTACAGTACTAGTTGCTACAATAACGATAGCATGTAGCGTGTGGTGGCTCACAAAAGAGGAGCCCGCGTACATACCGCCCTTTTTATTTTCCGGCCGGCAGGATCGATCGAGCTGCACAGTTTTGCTACAATTACTTACTACCTGATGATACGGTGGTGGTGCCCAAAATGCGAAAATTGCACGGCGACGACACGCCGACACGTATACGCCGCCGGCCGAAAAGGCGCTCTTCTCGCCTGGTCCCGGTCCGTTGCCTTGCCGTTTGGGTCGCCGTCCGGCGGCGGCGGAACATGCATGCATGTGTGGCGCCGCCGTCGTTGGAGCGCATCGACACGTACGTAAGTCCAGTGCCCGCAGGTGTGCATGCACACGCGCTGTTAGCTGTGTGCCGCATGGTGAGCTAGGAAGTTTTTTTTTTTTTTTTTTTTTTTTTTGGCAAAGCGGAGCTAGGAAGTTCGTTAATTCCTTGCGGAAGTAAAGGTAACGGAAGTTGTTATTATTAGTTACAGTCTGAAAAAGCTGGCGAACTTGATGCGTTGATTTGACAGACACATGCATACACAATACATATGCTGCTCCGTACGTGCTGTATGTGGCACAAACCATTTTGTAATTCAAAATTAATTACTGCCAGACGATCCTTTTGACTATGTATGAGTAACATTATCTGTACTGTACAACGTGTATGTTTACGCATAATAGTACACAAATTGCAGAAATTGGCGACCGAATGGTGGTTAGAGAGAAATGCCGGCGGCGCGCGGGCCGCGGGATCCTGACGGCGGCACCGCGCCGGATCGATCGGCCTACAAATATCAATCACCATCTGATGACTGATGGCCGCGACACTGAAGTTCCGGTTTCTCTCCATCCATCCCTCACTCACCCGTCTCGGCGTCTCCCGACTCCCGTGACCATCCTGCCGCCAGCTAGCTAGCTACTCCAGCTTTGGCTCCGGGACGGGAAACGGCGAACGCACACGGGCCGGGGCCACCTCACCTGGCCTGTCCGGTGCCGGCGGCGGTGTCTCTAAGGCTAGTTCAGCAGTTCGGGTATATGATCGAGTATAGTAAAAAACGATACTGTAGCGACACTGTTCACAGAGGGAGGGATAGTTGGAATAGTGGATAGATGAGGTTTTACCCCACCTGCTGGAGTCAGCCTAATGATTATCTATTTTACTAGGTAGATGTGGTTTTTTTTCTCTATGCGGATAGTAAAAACGAGGAAAATAAAAATAGCTAGCGACGATCAAAATAAATAGAAGATTTCACGTATTTTAAAAAAATTAAAAATATTATATGTAGGACCAAATCATAATACTAAAATAAATTGCTATTTTTATTGTTCTCTCGTCTTTGCATCCACTTAGCTATTTGCTAGTGGATGCCCAAGTAGCCACCGCGGATCCCAACATATGCCGAGCGCTGCTGCCTCCTGGTTTAATTTGTTATTAATTAGCTAAGCGTGCTAGGCTCCCCTATAGCTTGATCGACGTATCACGTACGTATACACACCTGCCACGCAGCGCACTGCACGGTCGTCGTTTATTAGCTTGCTTGCGCCATGAGCTTTGCTCAAGTCTGCATGCGTGTCGACGTTTCACGCGCGATCGAGCGAGCGAGGCCACACCTATATATGGAGTACTATGCACGCATCCATGCCCATTGCCCGCCACCCCGGCCCTAATTTGCACACTTAGGCCATGTGTTTTTAGATGAAAATGCAATGGTTTTTTTAGAAACATGCTATACCTTTGCAAGATATTTTGGTTTTGCAAAGTTTCATGAGGTTTTTGGATAGGAGTATAGAACCAACGTTATAGTTTTGAAGACCAGCTGTGTATTGCTGCAACTAGAGTCCTTTCTTTAATCGTTTTTTAAAAAAACTCTATCGCTGACCTATTTTTTTATATATAAACCGTGGTCGTGCACATCTCTTGATTGGAAAAACTATGATTTCATCATCAAATTTATGATATTACCATAGTTTTTTTCAAAACTGCATTATCCAAATAGAATGCATATATGGCGCTGGTTAATCAAAGAGACATATCATTATGTTTACCGAGTGCCACATACTTAATCTAGAACTCATATACCCGAGTGGACATGTTTAAAAGCGGTACACCGATTTTGCAACAGAACCTCCCAAAACAAACTAGACATGACACAATCCTTAAGAAAATTGAGAAAATATCGAATTTATCTAGTTAGTTTGATTAGTCGAGGGGATTTGTTATGTTTGGTTTTAGGGTTTTCTGAGTCCAAAATCAAAATATACACCTATATATGACGGGTTCAAATTTTAAAAATAGCCATTTTCCCCTTAAAAAAACTAACAATTAATTGAGCTACACTCGAGCCACTGCGTGGCATCCTAAATGATTACCACGTACCTACTAGTTACACTAATTTAATTACAATCCATTAGTTAACCGAGGCAGGTATAAAGCGCAAATCCACGATATTTAACTATCCAAACTGAGGTGATCTGATCCCTAAGAGGTAAGAACGCATATTCATCCCCATCCGATGATATGCACACGATAACATACTTAAATCGCTCGAGATATCATCAAAAGATCTTGGAGGACAGCTGCTGTATGGTTACTCATCAGTCCCATATAGCTCCAACTAGTTAATTAGGATTTAGCATTAGCTTTTGAAGCCTGGATTGCTTATTACCATTTGTCAATTAATGGGAGACAAGAACATGGCTGCTGATCGGTGCAAATCTAGCTAGCAATCAAATGTAAGCGAATCGAGATCGGCTAATTTAATTTGTTTGACTATTGGACCGATCCTAGTTTAATTCTGCACACAATTCGTACGTGTCGTTTGCTTGGAAGACGGGCAGCTATGTGGGGATGTATAAAGGTCTCCAATACGTAGTCCTGCCCCCTTGTGGGACGGCACAGCAATAGGCTAAAGATAAAGCACAAAATTAAAAATAGATTAGAGAGAACCAATTGGCATGCAGTATGAGCCGTGTAGTGTTTAGCTACTGCTGCTTCATGGTGATTTGTTAATGTAAAATGCATGTCATTGTCCATAAATGTGGCGGCTTAAAGAGAAAACAGAAGACACACTTGTCCAGCCACAATTTCTTAGCCAATCAGTGGCACAATCCCATTTGTGGCAAAAGCCAACTTTGTGCTGACGAGAAACTTTGACAAATAATTGAGTGCATGACAAGTGATCGAGCAATACGGCTAATGAGAAAGTGTGTAGAGCGTGTGTCAAACTTTCGTCTGTATGAACAGTTGGAACATGCATGTGTGTGTGTTCTCAAAATTTGTAGCAAACTTGTTGCTATATGTGAACCGAATACGTGACTGCATATGTGGTCAAATTTGCCTATTAAGTGTCGCGAAGCTAGGCAAGCACACAAAAAAATTGAGGCTATATAAAAAATTACAAACAAGTTGAAATTTGAATTACAAATGTGGGAAAGTGTCCTAATCTTTTTTAATAAAAACCTTTCATTTATAATACTTCATCCGTTTCAATTTATAGTTCGTTTGACTTTTTTGGCATGCGGTCAAACCAGCTCGTCTTATTCAAAATATTTGCGAAAATATAGAAATATTTAATTCATAGTTAAAGTATATTATATGCTAAACTAAACCATAATAAAAATAAATGATAATTGTGAAATTTTTTGAATAAGACGAGCCGGTTTGACCAATGCCAAAAAAGTCAAACGAACTGCAAATTAGGACGCAGGAGTAATTTATATGGGTGGCCATTGTGTCTCGTGCCCACTAATTTGGGGTGCGCATACTACATAAGTATGAATGTGACAAAGCACATGTGAAACAAAAGCTGAGCCTGTGTTGATTGGTCGATCGATCAATGTGTGCCTACCAATAAAACAAATTTAATTAAGCAAAAGGGAAGAGATCGAAGCCGCGCACTGCACAATACAATCCGAGGTAGGTAAAAAGCGCAAGTTTGCGATTTCATTATCCAAATTTAGGTCGTCTGATTTGTAGCAGATTATCATCCTCATCTAATCATTGCACGATAACATATTTTACATGGTTAATAATAAGCTAATTACTCTCCTCCACTGATGTAGCGACGTATATGTTCCGTAAATCCTGAATGACATGTACACAATTCTATTTAATTTGGATTTGGAGGTACCTTTTGCAACGTGGACTCGTAAGATTTCACAATTAACGGGAGACAAGAACGTGATGGATCAGCACGTAGGAGTATATATTAACCGAACAAAATCCAGCGCAATCGAGCATGCGTCGTTTGGTTTTATACTACAATAAGTGCACTTTTAGCTCCTCAACTATTAGGTTTGTCTAATTTAACTTTTAACTCTAAAATCGTCTAAACCTAATCTTCAGCCACAAATACCGGTTACATTTGGCACTTTGGACTTTTTTTAGTCCGATTAAAGTATACATATGGTCCACATTTGCTGCTCTCCTCCTCTGCCTCTCTCTCTTCTTGCGGCTGACCCTTTCTCGTCCACCACCACCATCAACACCCCTCTGCCATGGCGGGGAGATAGTATCACTAAGTCGTCAGGCAGCGGGTAGACGGTGGTGGGAGGGTAACGACATCGAGGAGAGAGGGTGAAAAAAATATACAAATGGGCTCCACGGATGTCATAGATGAGGAAGAAGTTAAATAGGATAAATGGACCTTACATTGGAGAGAGATTATAGTGGTTTTAGAGCCTAGATGACAGACCTAACAAGTGTAGGGACTCAAATGTCTGTTTTTTTTTTTAATTTGTGGACCTATGTAACACATCCGACCAAATTTAGTGATCGCTTATGTATTTTTTACCCTAGTTTTCTAACGTGGTGACACTGGATTTGCTTCTTTTTTCTACCAGTTAAACCATGACGTGGCACTGGTTAACATGTGAAGTTCGACCTCCACCTCCCCTCTTATTCCCTCTCCGATCCATGCCTCCCCTTGGGATTGGAAAGTTAGCTCACGACTCATGAGTTGGCTCGAGCTCAGAGCCGGTTCGTGCACCAATATAATGGCTGCTTAGTAAGTTAATTAGCATTCCAAGTTTGGGAGAGCCCAATCTCCACAGAATTCCAAGTTTGTGCTGCAAGAGTCAGAGCGCTAGACGTAATTAAGCTACAGTGGTACTGTTCCGTGAAGGCACTCAAATCAACGGAGCTCCGTGTACATATACATACGGATGGGATGTATTTATTGAACAGGCTGTGTGTGTGCCGTCCATCTCGTGACCATTTCCGGCCCGCTTTTGCGCGTGACGGCATCAGCACACCCACCTGGCTGGCCCAGATCCATCGCCGGCCGTTGGAACGTTGGTTGTAGACATGCTGCGTGCGTGATGGATCGGATCTGCTTGCTTCTCCGATCGATTCGGAGCGGGTATATATGTCAACGTTTCACGCGCGGCCGAGGGCACACCTGTGTGCCAACGCTGCACTGTACAGGTGCGAGGTGCGTCATGCGTGCAAACGTGCGTGTAGAACAAATTAACTCATGATCGAGCTCCTAGTGCAGTTCGTAGGGCTGATTGATTGATTGATTACACATGGACATGGTGATCGAACTTATTAGTTACCATAAACCTTTTTACCGGCCCATATTTGGGAAGTTCAGTCTGAGGCGGATCATCCTGCTCATCAGCTAGCTAATCATAGCAACCTGCTCATGCATATCTTAAGAATTTACAATTGCCACACGTACGATGGCATATATAAGTAGCTTTGAGCGAGCTGGAGATCATACGCTCGGAATTAAGCTCTTCCAAGTCCAGCTGCTACATGCATGTTTATGCTTTGTTTAATCTCTGCTCAAAGATATCATGCACGAGACTTATAAATCGCATGACATGTAAAGGGACACGTATTAAAATCAGGATTTGGGAGTAACTTTTTTGCGACGTGGAAGGCTGATTAGCAATTGTCAACTAACAGGAGACAAAGATGAGACCAATGGATGATCGTCGCTACTATATCTAACAATTAAACACGATCATGTTGGGATCAGAGACCAACGTACGTCGTCCTTCATTTTGACTTGAATTTGATCGTACACGCCCGCAACTGTTGTTTGTTTTTTTCGACACGATTCGTGTCGTCTGATCAGAAGACGAGCAGCTGTGAAGTGTGCCGTCATAGTCCTTGTGCGGTCCTGACGGGCGCGCGCGCAGACACAGTGAGTAAAAAACGGCAATCAAACTATATGCACCATATTATCTATATGGTTTGTCTATTTACTATTTTAACTATTATTTTTTTTCCTATATACAATAGCCTTAAATATATACAGTTTTTTTACACGTTCTGCTACACATGTCGATCGAGCTGATGGAATGGCCATCACGGATCGTCGGACGGTCGGAGAGACGCATCGTCGTCTCCGTTTGTTCCATCACTCCCCGGCCAACACGTCGCGATGAGCTTACGCAAGCGCTGGCAGGTACACGATGCACATGCTGCTTGTTGATCTGCTTGCTTCCCCCTCCGACTCGGAGTGGGTATATATGTCAACGTTTCACGCGCGAGCGAGGGCACACCTATGCGTGCCAACGTTGCACTGTACAGGTGTGATCGTGTGAGGTGCGTCATACGTGCAGTGTAGTGCATGCACCGCGGTAGAGGTATCAACAGGGACCGATATCTGGTTATTTACATAGAATTCTTTTATTAGGGTTAAGGTACGGAAAAAATTAGTTTTCCACGGATACATATATACATAGAAAGAATTTTTGACTTATTAGGTATGTGGATATGGATCTGGAGAGGCAACATCCGAACCCGATTACCCATAGGAATGTACACTAGTAAAATTTAATGTGCAACCAGTCTAAGTCTAATATGAAACCTAGCAAACAACTTAAAGCCCAGCAAGACCCAACAAATAAACCTTAAAACCCTTAGTTTATTTAACATAACCCTACACAGTATATTCAGACTATTTACTTAATCATCCACCTATGTTTTTTTTTAGGAAATTATTCCGGCCTCTGTAAGAGGTTTGCGCTTAACCAATTTATATTACAAAGTGAAAAGAGAGCTCTCAAAGAGCTAAACAGGATAAACTTAACTGAAGTTAATCTTTCTAATAGATGGTCATTCGTGCTCAACAAAAATCTCCTAAATTTAGCGGTGAGGTAATGTTTACTGTCAATTTTTTTATATACTCACATATTTTTTATTGGGGATTGGCTCCAATGAAGACCCGATACCCGAACGGAGATAGGTACGGGATGAGTTTTATACCCATGATAGATATGGGAATGAGGTTGCTATAGAGACCCGATATCCGAATTGAGATAAGTACGAGATGAGTTTTATACTCACGATGGATATAAGAATGGAGATGGGAATGGCTATACTCTGACGGAAATGAGTCTGGAACGGGCTGAAATCCGATGGAAAATTCTCTATTGACATCTCTGCACCGCGGGCAGAGGCCAACAGTCGTACACGTACGTGAGTGCAATCGATCAGCGTGCAACAACAACAACGCTAGCTGGGTTCGGTTTCCGAAATTAAACGTGCGCGCACTGGATCTGAATGAGAGAAAAGGCACACGTACGTGTCGAACAAATATAATAAAGCTGATGAGCTGCTAGTACCTAGTAGTGCAGCACGTAGTGCTGATTGATTACACACTGTGCTTATGTATTAGTACCGTGAAGATCCGATGTGTTTAATTACTCAAAAAATTTGGAGGCCGTGCGCGCGCGTCTAATTACAGGCAGTGAGGCAGATAATGCATTTTTTTACAACAATCAGATCGAGGTAGCTAGGTCGTCAAAAGGCGAAAACTCATTACCATCACCTTTTACCGGCCGGCCCATATTTGGGAAGTTCAATGCGATCGAGGCAGATCATCCTGTACAGTACGTGCTAATCAGCTGGCTAATCATAGCAACCCGCTCATGCATATCTTAAGAATATATATACAATTGCCACGCGATGACATATATAAGTAGAGCTGGAGATATGCTCGATCGGAAGATCTTTCGAGTCCAGCTGCTACATGTTTGTGCTTTGTTTAGTTTCTGCTCAAATATATCACGAGACACGTACGCACGTAATTAAATAGCGTGACATGTAAAGGGGCGTATTTAATCAGGATTTGGGTGTAGCTTTTGCGACGTGGAAGGCGAATTAGCAATTGTCAATTAACAGGAGACAAAGATGAGATCAACAGATCGTGGCTACTATATATCTAACAATTAAGCACGATCATATGTTGGGGTCAGGCCAACGTCGCGTCGTCCTTTATTTTGACTTGAATTTGATCGCAAACACGCAACTGTCGATTCATGTCGTCTGATCAGAAGACGAGCAGCTGTAAAGCGTGCCGTCATCCGTCGTCATTGTCCTTGTGCCGTCAGAAGACACTGTGAGTAAAAAACGGCAATTAGATATTGAGTCATTTCCAACATTTTAACACCTTTTATACTAGCAATCAAACAATTGCACTGATTCCTTATGGCCCACTTTGGGTTACGTGGGCTTCATTGTTAGTTGGGCTGCATATAGGAGTACGGCATACTTGGACCCTCCCGATCGAAGAAGGCCAGTGATCTAACCCGGAACCAGGAACTACAGCCCAGTCCAGTGAAGAAGATATTGGGTAGCCCAAAGGACAGGAGGAGAGCCGGCGTGCCGTGCTGCGCGTTCGATCCGGAACGAAGGAGCACCGGATCAGCGACGGCCGTTCGACACTGGGAATCACTGGGAATCTTCCAGTCCACCCACCGGTTGGATCTAGTTTGGTCATTACTCTGTTTCTCAATTGTTTTTATTTTTATTTTTTTGACTTGTATTTTCTTTCTTTCTTTTTATTTTTCTTTAAAATATTTATTGTACTTATTATTTAATGCTTTTCTAGTACTAACAATATTATTATTCCAAACATAATTTTTTAATGTAGAATATTTTGTTTCAAAGGTACAATATTATATTTTCTTAATCTGAAAATTATATAAGATAGAATGTTTCCTCGACAGAAGTTTGAATTTTTTAACGTTGAAGTTTGAATTTTTTAACGTTGAAGTTAGAATATTTTTTTCTGCATGAAGAACATTAGTATTACGAACTTAATTCTTTTATAAATATCGAATATTATTTTTTATGAAGAATAAATAGGTCAAATTTTGGAATAAATACGGGGCCAAATCAGAGATTTGACCTAATGTCAAAAAAAAAAAAAAATCAAAACAGGAAGAGAAACACAAAGGCTTACTCTAGAACGAACATAGAAAGTAGAAACGATACTCGTAGCGGCATTTTTGCCTGCTGTGTGATGTTTTTTATTTTATTTTTATTCCTTTTTATTTATTTTTCTATTTCTCTTAAAATCTACTTTTTAGTTTTTGCCACCTATTTTTATCTTTATTATACAAATCTAGAGTTCAAGCTCCGACATGAGAGAGAGAGAACCACATTGCCAAATTTCTCAGCCATTGGATCTAAATTGAACGGTATCAACAAAATTAAAGAAAAAAAAATCATTTGCATGTTCTAGAGTCTAGACTACGCGATTTGGTGCTCTCCACGCCACAAGGGACCTATAATATTTTTCTTTTAAGGAAAGAATATTTCACACATAAATGTAGACTATTTTTCTTGTAAAGATAGAATATTATATCTGGATTCTAGAATATTTTCTAGTGAAAGAATATTCTTCTTGTAAAGTTGGAATATACATTTTTTCTAGCATATGTCGAACATGATTCCCTAGTCTCTGATCCAAGAGGGGTTGATGGATTAGTATATGTAAGGTCCATAAAGCCAATATATAGAAGAAATATTGTCCAACAAAAAAAATTAGAGAAACCCATACACAAGCTAGATATATGTAGAAAAATGTACGAATTGTTAATTGTGCCTCTAACGGGGGCTAATCAGCTAGAAGTTTGTTAAACTAAACAACCAGAAATATGTTAACGACCCTTAAGAAAAAATATGATAGGGGTTTTAACACCTAGAGGAACCATTAGATAAACAAAACCAGTAAAAATTCCATTAGATTATATATATATATAGCACAGGGCTATTCGGAGCCCAGTGCTTCCAATTGTTACGGGAAGCCCGATCCAGCCAGCAGGGCAGCCCGAGCCAGCCAACCAACCAGCGCGCCACCCCACCAGCCCGAGATCATAGAAACCTATGCTATATACATAGATTGTGTCGAGAGTGTCATATAATCTTCACACACAGAAAAGTGCCACATGACACATCCCTGCCACCTGACGCAAGCATGCATGCACCCACCCATTTAAATTGCATTCAGTTTTTTCGCGATAATTTCTCGCTCGAACATCTAATTCACAAACGGTTTTCACCACAAGATTGCTGATGTTTTTGTGCACAATTTAACATCAAATTTGAATATTTTTATTTTTTTCAAAAAATATTTGAACGACCTACGATCGTATAAAACAAGTTGTGAGCATATAATGCAATAAGTACAAGTATACTATCGTTTGATTTCTGAGCATAGAAACATATGTTCTAAGCATAGAATATTCAATTCAAAATTTAAACCCAGACTTCCTCTCCATGAGCATATAAATTGGGTGAGCAATCATATATAACTCGCTTGTATCATATATGTATCATATAAAGCTCGTAGATGGAAAGTTGCAAGAGACGGATTGATACGTCCTATCACATGAGGTCGGAATGTAGCTCAAAAATATATTACGTTCGTTTTTTCTGCATAGAAACATGTATGCGCAAGCATATGAAACCACAGGAGTATAATCCTTCACCGCAAATCATGGAATCCTACTACTAATGTCATAGAATAAGCATAGAAATCTGATTACGAGCGTAGAAACTTGTGTGCGCAAGCATAGCTTGATTCGTTAGGATGCATAGAAACCAGTATGCACAAGCATAGAAACATCTGTTTGAAATTTGAACTTACTGGGATTTATGTGACTTTATTTGATACAGTTGTGATTATAAATATTAGGTTGTCGAAGCATATAAACGTTCAGTGACTTTTATTTTATTTTTCAATTTCAAAATTTGAACCCAATCAGATCATGTGACTTTAGGCCCACAGGATGGTGATTTCATTCGATGCTCAATGAGGCTGTTATAGAAACATGCAACCGCGTGAGTATAATCCTTCTTGAGAAATCATAAAATCCAACTGTTGATGTTATAGAAGCAAAGTTCGTTATTTTCATGTCAAAATGATAGCAATCTGCACCATAAGGGCCTGTTTGGAACGCGGGAAAACTTTTCCGTTCCTGCGTTTTTCCTGTGAAATTGAACTGATTCCTGTGAAATTCCTGCGCAATTCCTGTGAAATTCCTGCGTTCCAAACGGGCCCTAAACGATCATATATTTTTTTAAAAAGTCATAGAAACATGCAACTGTGGGATCATATTTTTTTAAGTAAGGTCATAGAAACATGCAACTGCGGAGAGTATAATCCTTCTCCCGAAATCATAGAATCCTATTTCCATTATCATAGAATCCTATTTCATAATATCAAAGTGACAGCAGTCTGCTCCGTAAGGATCGTATATCATAGAAACAAACAAATCATATTTTTCCGTCGAGCATAGATCATTTTATTGCACATAGCATTGGCCTCCGAGCACGTGGATAGTCCGCTGAGCATATAAATTTCGGGGTGAGTGTAGCTTCTTTCCCTATAAATCACAGAAAACCGGAAGGATCATCATAGGAAATAGCAAGTGATACTTTCATATAAAGAATAGAATCATATGATAGTGGCAAATTGATAGCATTCTGCACCATAAGGATCGTATAAATATTAAAACGGCGTACAAGCGTAGAAACTAGTCTATAAGCATATAAAGCTGTGAACTAACTTTATATGCCACACATGAATAAATATATGCTTCAACATTCAGTTTCTATGCTCACACGAAGAAAAAAAGGGACGCGCGGGTTCAAATTTCAAATTTGAAACAAAACAAATGCCAGTACATCAACATTTTTATGCTTGTTTTCAAGTATTTGTATACTCTGGATAACAACCATAGTGACAATAGAATAGTGATATGGCATAGAAAGCTGTGAGGAAAATCATAGAAACTTAGCTTGTACAATAGAGTAGTGATATGTCATAGAAAATGTGCGTTCTTAGAAGCGGTCATAGGATACATGCAACTGCAGAGAGTATAATACTTTTTCATAAATCATAGAATCATATTGCCGATATCATATATAACTTCATCTGTATCGTATAAAAGCTCACGGATAGAAATCAACGAATGAGTTATATAATAAAATAACAGCAGCCATTAATGCCGTGCACCAGTGGTGTGGAACTCACGAACAAGAAAATGTATTTATTTTATGCAAAAACATATGGAATGCAAGCATAGAAATTATGATAACTACTCATGCACAAGTTAATGAATCATTGCATGCTTTCTAGACATACAATCAGCACCTTTTGATCATACAAACAGTTTTCATCAAAACATAGAACTTCATCGTGTGCTATTTATTGTTGTAGAAAAATTAGTAAGATTATTCATAGATAAGGCATATAATCAATAAGGAGAAAGCATAGAGTGAAGTCATATATCATAGGAAACAACGAGGGAAGTCATATAATTCAAAATTATGAATCCTACAGTAGTGGCTAGTGGTGGCGTAGATCCTTTAACTGCAACGCACAGAATCAAAAGGCATTTTTTTTGCTGCATGTGAAAAAATTTTTATGGCAAAAAGCATTTTTTTTTCAAGCTACAGTACAGATTCATCTTCACACGAGAGCATCAACCTCGAGCACCTTGGTCTGCGCAGGACAAACAGAGAAAAACAAAAGAAATCAGGAAACCAAAACACGAGAAGTAGAATGAAACAAAATCCATGGATAGCTAAATCCAAGAGCTCCAGGACAGATTCATCTCCACGTGAAAAGAAAGACGCAGAAATCAGAATAGAGAAGCATAAAAACAAGATTATTTACATCTTCAAAGACATTTCCTCAAACAAGTTGCTTGTGTGGCTACGGCAAACTGGCAGACAGCATCAAAGGCATTCATGGCAGAGAGAAAGAGTGGAACAAATCCTAATCTAGTCAGATTCATGGCAGTACGTCATGCTTCCGTACTCCTCAACACATTATTGTACATACAAACTAGTGAATAGGCTGCATCCAATTCCAATCAGATTTTTGACAACCAAAAAACAAAAAGAAAGAGCTTTAGGGGAAGACATTACCTGGAGAGGAGATGCAGAGAGCAATGGAAGTGCATGGACTCTCGGATCCGAGGAGAGAAAACCGCGTGAGGAGAGAGAAAGGGTGGATTCAAATGAGAGGAGAGGGAGGAAACGTGCCCCCTCTGTGTGTATATATATTCATGATATATATGACGACAAGTGACATTATATGATTAGAATGGTTGGTTCGGTGGAACCACGTACAAACTGGTTTGGGTCTAGGCTTCCCCAGCTTATTGGTATATATATATATATATATATATATATATATATATATATATATATATATATATATATATATATATATATATATATATATATATATATATATATATATATATATATATATATATATATATATATATATATATATATATATATATATGAACATATAGAATACCAGACGAATTTTTTATGGCAGATTTAATAAAATTAATTTGGTGTTTTACGTGGTACAATTTGTATATAAAAATTGGATCAAATTAATATATAGAAGTTTAATTATGGACAAAGCTAAAATGACCAATAATATGGAACTAAGAGAGTAATAATTACAAAGCTAAAATCTTACTATTACTAATCGGAGGCTCCTTTTAGAACCTCCACGTTAATCCTCACCAGACGCGCTAGAAAAAATATAAATCCTAGAAATTCTCACAAAAATCAGAAACATCTAGCCGTCCATCATGTCATTATGAAATAAGAAATAAAATAACTCTCTAAATTTATATAAAAATTACTCACCATGCCTTTATGAAAGAAGAAAAAAAAAACCCCTAAATTTGTCTAAAATGCCTTTATGAAAGAAGAAACAAAAAAAAAAACCCCTAAATTTGTCTAAAAATCACCTACCATGCCATTACAAAATACGAATTAAAATAAATCCCTAAATTTGCCTAAAAAGTACCCACCCGGGCACTCGGCCATTACAAAATATGAATTGAATAACCCTCTTAATTTCTATGTAAATTACTCACCATGCCATTATAACAGATGAATTAAAATAAGCCAAAAATATGTATATAAATTTTCAAATATGTCATCATGAAAGATAATTAAAATAACTCTTAAATTTATATCCTCTCGCACGGGTTGATGGACTTGTGACCAATAATCAGGAACCAAGAGAGTAATTACTAACTTTTTTTACACTAGTTATGTAATGGTTACGGAAATTCATTGCAAGTCTAAGGATCTGCTAAGAATTTTTTACTTTTTGAGCCCAGTAGCATAACGGACAAAAGCATATAAAGGTTCTTACATAACATAGGATACAAATCAACTGACACGTACACTTGTATAGTGACACTTTACTTGCATTGTTTTGACCTAATGGGTTTTGTCCCATTTTAACAGGCATTTTTCTAGTTAAATCGCCTACTAGAATATATTCGCTCTACAAGTGTATATTAATTAACCACATGTCCAGTACAAACTAAGTTGATCGACATGGCATAGTAACATTTCTGTGGATTATAATGTAGGCGATGATCAGAATGCTCTCCATGTCGCCTCATCCATTGCCAGTTGCTGCTCCGGCGGCGGCGGCGGCTGCTGCTGCTGCTGATCGCATTCCATGTCAACCTTAGCCACCGGATTCCCGAACATGGTATGCTCACCTCCGACATTTGCCACGACGCTGCCAAGTTCTCGCGGATGGCTGGCGCACCCGGCGAACGGCAGCGGCTTCTGCACCAGCTGGTGGTTCGGCGGCGGCGCGAAGACATTGCCGAACAGTCCCGGCGCCGTCGCCGTGGCCCAGGGAAGCATGGCCGCAGCCGCAGCCGCAGCGGCGCCCTGGTTGGCCGCCGCCATCCAGCTCATGTACGCGCTCATGTCCACCCTGTGGCCGGCACCGTAGCCGCTGTCGCCGGCGCCCTGGTGGAGCGCGCCCGGCGAGCTGGTGGAGGACGTGTGCGCCACGGCTGGCGCGAAGCCGCCGAGGATGGAGGAGACGTCGAGCTCCCCGAGCTCGCCCAGGGAGGCGTTGGCGTCGTGGCACGGGGAGTCGTCCATCGTGGGGCTATCCTGTGGTGGTCTCATCTTGATGATCTGGCACTTCTTGAACACCCTGCACACCACCCATTCCTCCTTGCAAAACAGAACGACCACAACGGAAGGAACAGTAATTCAGGTAACGACAAGCATTTCTCAAGTTAATTTGCAGAAATAATGTCATTAATCATAGTTCATTATCAGTGATGAATGATATCTAAGCTCCAACTTACTAACTAATTAATCAAAGAAATTAATTGGCCATCATTATACTACCTTGTTGGGTTTGTAGGGGAACTTGTTCTGGAGCCTGTACTCGTGCATGACCCAGCTGGTCTTCTCGCCCTTGGGAGCCCTGCCCCGGTAGAAGACTAGGGTTTTCTTCATCCCCACGAGCATGCCGCAGTGGAAGATCTCCTTGTCCTTGCCGGTGGTCTTCCAGTAGCCGGAATCGGTGGCGCGGTTCGTGCGGATACCCGTAGGGTATTTCCGGTCACGCATGCTGAAGAAGTACCATTCTTTCTCGCCCATGCTAGCTTTGCCTGCAGATTAATTAGTTATTAGTAACAAAATAAATAAGTTCCATTAGCAGTAGCGGCAGCCGAGAGCAATGTACTAGTACTATGTACCTATTACAGGTTACAACTGTGGCATTATATTGCATTGCATATTTGCATGCACTGTTGTTCGAATAGTTAACTGATAATGGACCATTCACTGACTAAGTAGTACAACAACTGTGCAAGTCCGTATATATGAGCAAAGCTAATAACAAGTCAAGTGCAGTCACTGTTGTCTGTAGTGACTAGAAATGTGTACATATATGACAGTGACCTTGATTTATGCATGCTACAATTTTACTAGGTCAATATATTCTCACCAAACATATCTTTAAAAGGGAGTGATATGAAGCACGAAAAGTGAAGATGAATTATTATGTGCGCATATACTGGAATTTTCTACGAATTATTGCAGTTTGGTTCGTAAAAGAAATCCTAACTAAGTAAGTGAAAAAAAAAAGAACTAGCAGGGGACATCTAGCGTACGTGTTCCATGCACTCATGCCTAGCTCATACATAATCTATCAGCCCTCAAGCAATCAGAAATTCAGAATAGAATCGAATTAAGTCGTTCCTCCGATCCAGGTGCTAGAAAAGCTACTGATTAATGTGGGACGACGGACAAGCGAGCTGCTGCTATCTACTACTAATCTACAAATAACTAAGGAGAAGCTATTATATTAAGCCTGTCCTCTCGTAGTTCTCTCGTAGTTGAGTTTGGTGCGTCGAGTAGCTCAAGGCGTCTTTCTTTCGGTTTGTAGTGGTCTTTTGGTTGTGGCGGGCGTTGGCGTGTTGAGAGGTTTCTTTCTTTGTATCTTTCTTTAACATGGTTCGTAAGCCGCGGCTTACTCCCTGTAGTTGTAATTTGCTATCTTCTTAATGCAAAGACGCGACTTGAATCGCGTTCGACAAAAAAAAAAAAAAAAAGAATATAAATGGTGTGTAGTGCTTACTTGGGAGGTCCCATGGCTCGCACTTGTTGAGGTCGACGTCGGCGATGGCGCGTGTGGCGAAGGCGAAGTCGGAGACCTTGCGTGTGAGGTAGTAGGTGACGAGCTCCTCGTCCGTGGGGTGGAACCGGAAGCCCGGCGGGAGCCCCTCCTCCATTGCCGCCGCCGGCCGTACGTCGTCGTCGTCCAACCTTACCTCGCAAGCCGGCCTCCCAAGTCCCACTGTCCCAGTAAGCACTGTTAAGTGACACTAGCTATAGCTACTCACTGCTGCAGACTGTGAGCCTGCTCAGCACACACAGTCTGCAGTAGCACAGCAGTGGCGGCGAGCTAGCTCTAGGACATCTAGGACAGGTCCTGCGGGGACGACGATGCGCTTATATATACTGGCAGGCAGAGGAGGACACGCACGCACGCAGGCGCTGGACTGGGAGCGTGCGCCCAAAAGATCGCCTGCCTGAACAACATGTGTGCTTGAAGACAAGGCGATGATGGTGTGAATATCAATATTTAATGATGAGCTGATGCTTATAATTATTCCGGAGCTTTTCTCTCCTTCATTAGTCTTCTAGAGCGGGATCGATTCTTGATCGTGCGGGCGCAGGGGTTTCTCAACAACCACGGGAGCTAGCTAGCGAAAATGATGGGGAGGGCTATTGACGAGGAGGAGGACGACGACGACAGGCCGGAGGGAGGAGAGGAACGAAGGGAAAGGGGAGAGAAGCGTCGATCCCACGATGGGTCTGCTGGACATGCATGGGCAATTGGGCATGGCATTTCTAGCCAACTCCAACTACCTCCAACAACCAGCATACTTATGCACACCCCCGGCCCCGGTGAATAACGGCGATTTGGCATTGGACTGGAGTGGAGTGGAGGTGCATGCAATCGAGACAGCGACGGCGACTGAGGACGATAAGAATAACAGCTTATGCTGCTAACCGCACATATAATTATATGATCTCCTAGTACTGTATTATCTAGATGGCGACGTACGGTGGCAATCAGACGGAGGTTAGCCTTTAGGATGTGAGAACGTACGTACGGCGAGTACTGTCCTTTATTACTGGAAGGAATAAGTTTTACGGCCCTCTGAAATTAAATGCTGGCAGCCGGAAGAACGTCTCCATCATCCATCCATGGCCGCCACTGACAGAGAATAGAATGGAATGGAATGATCTTTTTGGTAGCTAAGATGCGGCAAAGAGCGCGTGATGCGCATCCGATCGAGCGTCCAGTTTCTGAACCGTTCCCGCGTGCAACTTTCTTCGTTCGTGTTTAATTAATTTGGTGACTGACGGATTTATTCCGACCTAGGCCAGCAGCTCTACTTCCACCATTGCACTGCATTTTCTCATGGATTTTATTGTCGGAAGGAAAGACAAGGGGATCAGCTGAGGCGCACGTGTGAAAATGACACGCGCAGGCAGGCTCCATTGCATGCAGCTCTGGTATGATTTTGGTTGTTGCGGACCTTACGCAGTAGCTTCGCGGGGCATGCACTTGTTCGCCATGCATGGATGATGCAGGTTTGATTTTAGCGCCCCTCTCTGCCGTCTCCTTTCTTTGTGCTGTTTAGTCTATCCTAGCTCCAATTGGCCGGATTAAGAATGTGTGGCCACGACTCACGAGATGCAATAATCTCACACGGTAAAGCTAGCGTGGGATCAATCAACGCCATCGACCTAGATCGATCCAATCGATCAGTATCCGTGAATCTTCTTCTTCTTCTTGGCTTATTAATTATATATATATATGCTCCATTTTAATTAATCAGTATCCCGTTGTGCTAGTAGCTCAGTCGATCAGTATGGGATGGGTTATGAGTATATATAAAATTATGCTCCGTTTTCAGTATGGAAGCATCTCCGTTTTCAGTAGAGTCGTACGGCGGGTTTGACTAAACTAGGCCTGCATCGCGTCGCAGCGGACGGGTTGTTTGGAGTGCGCGCGCACATCACTGCATGGGATTTAGTATTTACAGTTTCAAAAAGGCCAAATTGGGGGCCGGGACGGAGAGTGATGGAGTTACCCAGCATCTATATAACGCCACCATTTTGATTTATGAGTCATGGAGTGACTCCAATCATGTCTGACGAGTAATAGACGTTGCCACATTGGCAATGTAAAGGTAATTTCTCCTATGGTTTATCTAGTCATGACAGTGGATATATATGTGGACTAATAACCATTTGACGCGTTGCTCAACAGCGACCGGTGAAGGCCAGCAAGCGAGAGCTGATCATGGACCGACGGTGGTCGTCTAAGGCGGCTTCTCAAATAAGTGCCTCTCCTATTGAACAAGCTAGGCATTTGGCAAGAGAGCGCACCAGCTTATAATTATTTTATAGCAGAAGAGATGTGATTCCAAACATGTACAGTCACCTCAAAACCAGATTTGATCAGGGCTCCTTGTGAATATAACTTCCCATCTCCTCTCTTATTTGTTGACGGGGGGAGAGGGCCAACGATGATGATAGAGTAAAATGCACCGGAGGCCCCTTAACTTGTCCGGTGGTGTCATTTAGGTCCACCACCTTTGAAACTGCAGGTTTGAGTCCCTAACCTTTGTAAGTTGTTCACCGTAGGTCCATACCCCTTCGTTCTATCTTTCTTTTTACATTTAGACCCCTCAAATTTCTCCCTCCCTCTCATCCATGCCCTTCTTCCTCCTATCTCTCCCTCGCGCCTGGCCCCGACGACATCCCCACGGTTGTTCTTCGCCCGTCGGTCGCGACACCGCCATCCCCACGGTCGTGCCTCCCGTGCGTGACCGCCGGTCGCGCAGGTCGGGGAGGCTGAAGCCCGTGCGGGACCGAGCCGTGCCGCGGCCACGCTTGCCTCCGCCAGGGCTGGGCCCGCCTACCACGTCGGTCGCCGGCGCACGGCCAGTCCGAGCCGGCCCGGCCTCGTCTCTCCTACCCGACGAAAAGAAGAACGAGAGGAGGAGGAGCGCCAGGGGCTGGCCGCGGGGCTGGTCGTCCATGACCGCTCCGGTGGCGGCAAGCATGCGCTGCGAGCGGCCTCCTCCTCGCCCCCGGGGCCTCCTCCATGCCGGCTTAGGCCCCCGTGGCCTCCTCTTCCACGCGGCCACCGGCCGTCGCGGGCTCCTCCTCCGCAGGGGAGCTCAACGACGCGGGCGCGCGGGACAGGGGTTCCTCCTCCTCCGCAGGGGAGCTCGACGACGCGGATGTCATCGTGGGGGAGTGCCTCCCAGTGCACGGCCATGAAGGCAGGGCAGGTGGGCACAGACGCATAGGAGGCGGGGGACGACGCGTCCCGCCGGAGGTGTGCGAGGTGTGGCCTGGCGGCGGCAAAGGCGGCCGCGGCGTCGATGGGGGTGGCCGTGGCGTTGGGCCGCGGCAGGAGGAGCAGGGATGAGAAGAGGAGGACGAAGGTGAAGTATCCGGCGGCGGTGGCGAGCTGGCCCGCGCGCACCAGGTGCCTCTTGCGCGGAGCCGACGCCGGCATCGCGAGCGGCGTGTGGGCGAAGGGTTCTAGAAGGCGGCCGTGGTGGGAGAGACCCCGCCGGGGGAGAGCACCGCCGCCGAGGTAGAGATAGGAGGAAGAAGGCCATGGATGAGAGGGAGAAAGAAATTTGAGGGGTCTAAATGTAAAAGGAAACATAAAATGAAGGGGTATGGACCTGCGGTGAACAACTTACAAAGGTTAGGGACCCAAACCTGCAGTTTCAAAGGTGGTGGACCTAAATGACACCGCCGGACAAGTTAAGGGGCCTTCGGTGCATTTTACTCATGATGATAATATCTCCTCTCTTATTTGTGTTTTAGGTGAATTTTTTTGGATTTTTGAATTTTCTTATATATATCCAAGGATTGGAATTATGATATATTTGTTTTTTTGGACATGTGGTAGAACTTATCTTGCCCACAGCTTTGATCCCCTGTGGTCATTGTTCTGGTCTTTCACATTGTTTCGGTGTGCTCTGAACGATGGTGAATGAACCTTCTTTTATGGTGCTCCATTTTGGTACACCACGGTGGCGGACCCAGCCTAATATATTTTAGGAAACTTGAGCAATAAATAATTAAAGTGAAAAAGCTAAACATACGAATGAATAATACATGCCACATTCATATATTGCAATCGCACAAGATGTAACCATTATTAACAAGCAGTAGAGAAAAAACTTAAAGGAAAGTTTAAGTGATATATACCTCTAATTTCAAAAAATAAATATTATTGTTCTTGCATAGTAGAAATCAAAATACTACATCAAAAGGAAAAGGATCCATGCACCCGTAAATTTAATAAACTTGCAAAATACTTCTTCAAATCTACCCAAAAGCTAGTATTTGTTATGCTCTGACTAACGACAAACTACCAAAAAATTAATAAAAAACATGACAATTAATAAATTGTACCGTTTGTTTGTCTTCTTAGCAATGGCCCAACCATATTATTGGGTTGTACTAGGCATTTGGTCCAACGCAGCCCACTAAGCCCACACGTGAACCAGCCATCCTAGCGTCCAGGTCCAGCGGAGACCACAGACGGAACTCCTCCTCTATCCTCCGGCCATGGACTTGAGCGGAGAATGGGGTAATACTGCTGCTCACTGGCCATATATATGGTTTCAAAAATTTTGCTACCTGTTGAGCGCTAAAATTGACAGGTCAGCGTTGGTAGCAGTTTCTCTGCATATTATTTCATTGAGGACACAAAGGAGACCTTGGAACGGCATCAAGATGAAACAAATCAGGAATTTCATTGTATCAAGTAGTAGCCCTTGTCGAGCGGATCAAATCGGATATATGGATCCCCTAATTCGGAGTCTGGAGGAAGGAGATATGACCTCTAGAAGATCGCCTGCCTGGGCAATACCAGACTATCCGGTAGAGTATGCTGGACACTCCGGTGCAACACGGATTCCCCTCCCCCGGAAATACCGGATAGTCCAGTCTCATACACCGGATAGTTCGGTAAAACCCATTTTTATCCGAACATGACTTTCCAATGGGTTTTAGGTCGGTTTAGGACGTGTTTGACTTATAAAAGAGTTAAGACCATCCTTCCCTGTAAATATAAATTTATAAAGGGCCACGGCCTATCTCTTTGTGTAGCTTTTTCAATCTCTTTTGTTGTTCTCTCTGCGACTTAGAGACGTTTTAGGTGGCCTGCCGATCTAGAGCAACCCTACGATCTTCTCTCTCTAACGGGGTCCCTTCGAGGAGTTTGGGTCTAGGTCTACCTGAGCTTCCAGGAGCTCACCGGACTGTCTGGCGTATGCCGTCTGCTGTTGACCCCAAGGCATGTGTTTGCTGCGTCTATGGACCTCACGTTTGTAATATTTAGTCGGACAGGTGCCGACGCTACCGTCTTGATGTACATTGCACAACCGTAGTTTGAGCACGAGACAACGGGTACGATCGACTCTCCGTCGTCATTTGCTTGCTGCTTCAAGGGATCTGGGATATAACTGGCCTCGATCTTGTTTTAGCCCAAGCCCGATGACCATTCTGACTGATGTGGGCTGGCTTATGACTTTTGCCTTATGTGGCTGTATTCGATTACGGAGAGACATAAACATAAAATTCTCTTTATCCCTCTCTCAAAAAGAAAATTCTCTCTATCCTGTTGAGGGTTGAGGAGGAGTCAAGGAGGAAGTCTTCTTTTTTTTTTTCCAAATATTATTAAAACCATGCAAATTAGCCCAATGGATGGACATGAACGATGAACAATGCAAATCCAGTTTGTGGGATTACCATGACATGGCAGTGTGTATAGGAGTATCAATCACATATGCTGTGGGTATTAAGGGAACTGAATAATGAGCCCGCAAGATGCAAAAGAAGAACAGACGCTGACGACGGGGCGATGACTGGAGGTGTGGTGCGTAGGAGACACTTTGGAATGGAGTGGATGAGCAGGCGCTTGCGCTTCACGCCGATTCTTATATATACTGCGCCGGTGCGGTGAACCTCCGCTCGGGCGGATAGAGATTAGAGACGACGCGTCGATGCTAACTTGGTAATGAGGGTGGGTGGGGCCCAATCCCCACCCTGATAATAATAATATATAAGCAAGGTTCTATGATTTGCGTTGCGTTGACCGTTGGGTCCATTTCATCGTACGTTGCTGCCGTTCTCATCTGTGTTCATTCACACACAGGGTAGAATAGATGGATCATGGATGCATGGGTTCGTTTGGTGGATCGATGCTAGTCAGCAGCTAGAGAGGAGTTGTCCGGTTTGCACGGCGGATGAATCCAAGCTGGCGGAGGCGCCGGGGCTAGCGGCTGCAGGGCGGCCGGCTTAATTTGTCGGATCGCTCACCCAACAGGCAACACGGCTGGGCACCTACACCCACACCCACAGCTTGTCCAAGACAGGGTAATAACTCTAATATATTCTGGCTTAAGTTAAAGTTTAAGCTCCATCGATGCAGCACTATCTAAATGCGAGTTAAGCACAGCTGCATACACGAGAGGGCATCCTTGTTAATTAATTAATTAACTAACTAATAACTAACTAATGTACCCAAACGCTCGCTTATATATGCTCTGCTCCGTCAAATCATCAGTCCACCCAGGCCCTCAATGGGAACCTAGTTCTTAATGTGCGAGGATTATACACCAGACAAAAAGACACGACTATTTGCACGAATTTCTCTTGGGCCCCTCTCTAGCCCATAGACAATGGATGGTAACAAATCCCACCCACGGCCCAAAATTCACTCCGATTATTGCACCGCGCCCGGACCCGGACAGCGTTGCAGCCTCTAGAGCCCTAGATACGTTTACTGGGCCGTATTGTTTATTTTGCCATCAAAAGCATTTCTGGCAAATCGCAAATATATAAGTTGTTATATTTTTTTTATTTTTTCTTCCTTAACGATCCTTCCAAACGTCATGATTTTTTTTTTGGAATCAAGATATCTTATTGCTGAATAACTTTTGCACATGTGCATAATTAACATCTAAGATTTCAAATATTGTCTAAATTCTAGTATGCCCTATCTTTTCCAATTCATTTTCTGCTGCTACCAGGCCTACCGCTGCTGTACTTGATACGTTGATCGATATTTTTTTGTGTAAGTCTGAACTTTAATCTTCTTATTAGTGTGGACCTTAATCCCATATGCACGTCCTCTTTATTTACACTACTAATAAAACTATTTTTAGACGCGAGCCTAAACCCTATTTGCAGCGACATGCGCGTCCGGCCACCCGTTGCCACCAATCATCGCTAGAAATGGTGGTTTATTTATTTGCAGCAGTGCATCGCATTGCCTCTTGAAAATGCATGCCATCATCTATCCGCCTTCCAATATAATAGCGGTGGTTCGTGCATGGATCGTCTTTGGAAATGGATTTCTTGAGGCGGTTACGTTTTTGCTCAGCGTACCTAGGGAATAAATTTAAATCTAAATTCCCACCAAATCTTTTATATCTAAATTAAAGCCCCCCACCACAAAATTTTTCTAGGAAGCCACATCATCGTAAGTCCCACTACCCAACTTCTGTGGCTAACACTCATACATGCATTTAGGATAAACCACAACTCACACACATTTTTATTTCATAACTTTAATATTTTATTTACCAATTCTCACTCTATGAATCATATTGCTATTAAATCCCGCAGCAACGCACGAGATGTCGTCTAGCTCAAGTAAGGTAGCAACACCTCGCTATTATTTTTTAGTAAATAAAATATGGGGTCAAGTAAGGTAGTGGGTACGGAATACTACTATATACTCCCTCTGGTCATTAATATATTGTAGTTTGTACTAAGAAACGCAATATGCTAATGACTGGAGGGAGTATGATGCTTTTGTTCTAGAAATGGGATGACCGGATGAGTCATGATGAGTCCATGCGGAATAGATATCATGAAACAAATTATGATAAGAGTTTGCTAGCAGGCCTAGAGATGTTTAAGGTTAATGTACAAGACAAGATATAGATATAAGATGATTGATGGAGGTGATTTATTCGTGAACTTGTCTTATGCGGGGATTGACGTCGAATTTGCTGGTGGTTTCATCATCGTTGGCCGCCAGAGTAAGCCGATGAAAATTGTCATTTTTTTTTTTGTTATCTGTCAATTGATTCCTTGCTTTAATTTGAAAACGGTATGTATCTAGATACGGCTTAAACATATATAAATGCATATGAGAAGGATAGCTGCTGGCTAGTTTAATTATTTTTACGCGGCCTCATCAAACATTCTGGTCTGTTGGAACTTGGAAGCTTGGACATGGAAGCTCAGCAGCTCAGATCATCATATGCATGCATGTACCATAAAACTATATATATGCTAGTGCATAAGACTACAAAGGCCTACGACTAGAAGCTAGAACCGAACAATACATATGTATCTCTAACTAGTGTCGATCGATCATTTGCTTGCACCTCTAGCTCATGCTTTCTCGGCGAAACTATATAACCGATCGATCGAGTACGTAGCTATTAATTAATTTCAATCACAAACACTTGAGAAGTGTAAGCTCTGTTGGCGCTGTGGCTTCCCCGCTGCGCTGCTGCTTCTTCTTCTTCTTCTTCTGCTGCTGCTGCTGCTGCTGATGATGATGATGATCCTGCAGCAGATTATGTTGCCACCCCTGCCTCCCCAGGCTTATCTCCAGGTTCGGTGCCGCGATCTTTGATGTCACCTGCTGCTGCTGCTGCTGCTTCTTCATCGAGCATGCTGCTTGCTCCGCGCTGCCGCCCCCCGACGACAGCGAAGGCTCCATCGACCACCAGCGGTTTGCAGGGGTGCCTGCTGCGCTCGACGATGACCTCGTCCTGATCGCCGTGTCAGCTGCAAAGCCTGCATGCGGACGCCGTGCACTGTAGTCCTGATGACCTACTAGGCCGAGCGAAGCAGCGTCTTGCTGCCCACCTCTCCTCCATCCCTGCAGTAGATCATCGGAAGCATGCATGCATGCATTAGCTCTAGTAGGAGGAATATTTTGCAAGGCACATGCATCATGGCGATGTATCTTGTCCGACGAGGTGAAGTGCAGGCATGCATGTCGTTTATATACGGATGAAAAAGCCAGCTTAATGATTGCTTAGATAGATATTATTTGAAGTGGTAGTCTGCTAGATCCTTGCCCACTACCGGTATAAATTATGCTAGTGTTGTTAGTACACGTACGTACTGAATGCATGCATCACCTGAATGTAGTTGTAACAGGCGACCAATTATGCTATCAAAAAAAAAAAAAATTATGCTAGTGGAGCTTGAGATGACATGGCTTCATGTATGTCTAGAGAAATAGGCAGTGATGTGTACCTATTTATGTATAAAGATTATCGGCAGTGTTAACAATGCTGCTTTCCGTCCGTCAGTTGTTTCAGACTTTCAGTTTCGTTGCATGATCAGTAGTTCAGTACTTGTGTATTACTGTACGTACTACGTACATATTTGTGAACGTAGCGTAATATTTCCTGATCTAAATGAATGTGGACATGACATTTTCTTTCTTTTTAATTGTGGGGATCGATCAGAGGCAATGCGCATGTGGCGCACAACTATATATAGAACTGGCTCCTAAGACATTTCTGGCAGCAACTGCTGAAGAAGCTGCATGCATATGTATGCGTCGCATATCTGAATATATGATGACGTTTCTACCTTTTGCCTGGAGTGAGTAGATCTGAGGAATTAAGAGGGAGGGTGGGGGTAGTACTGCGATAATGCTGCCTGCAGAAACATTGAAGATGTGCTGTTTGTCCCCCCAACACTGAGCTGAGAGAACGAATACCATTACTCTCCCCTAATTAACCCCAGCCGTCCCTTCGCAGAGGGCATGCGCATGCACAGCAGAGTGCAGGAAATCATTCAATCCCGTACTGCAATTATAGAGTTCCAACCCCTGCCCTAAATCACGTGGACCACCGAAGTTAATTATGGCGATCGATATTCGTTCAGCATGCAGCAACCTTCTGATCCTATATTATGATCTAGAGGCCCACGCATTAGATAACAGCGCTAGTTATAGGGGGGTTTAATTTCAATTCCCATTCTGAAATCCTGACGATCGCACGGAACTAGGTATAGCTGAAACCTGATCGCTCGAGTAACACAGTGTACGAAACTACGAACAGTACTGTGCTATATCTATATATGTCTGTACGTACTGATCTGACTACTAATTAAAGACTGATGAACTGAGAGATATATAAGAGGTAGTAGTAATCATGCATGTGTAATATTTAATCACCTGGTTTTGTGAGAGCAAGTAGCGGTTGTGGTGTGCAGACATGAGGTAGGGGCAGGGCAGCGGCAGCGGCAGACCACTTTGTTGAGCGAAGGGTGGCCGCAAGCACCAGCCGGCATCCTGTTTCCCTGCCGCCAGCATTCTGCATATGCAAAACGTGTATATGGAAAAAAAAGACGCAAGTCACATACATGACCAGGATTTGATGATTCTCACACGCATATTTTTATGCAATATATAGTAGAACTCTTCAAAACCCAGGTCAGATAAGAAGAGTTTTTTTTTTCACACTCACGTAGCTACAACTACAACCTATCTTTAATAAATCAACATAGGTATGTCCACATACTCATTTATCGGTTTAAATATGTTCACAGGTTCATTCTAAGATACTTCAAAAAGATTCATGTGGAAAAATTACAAAAGAGCCCATGTTTTTAATGTATTTTAATAATACATTTATATTATTACATATAAATATGTATGTCCACATAACCGTATACTTGCATACTCAACGTATATATATCATTCAGATGCTCTAGTTCCGTTTGTTTCCCTGCACGATACCAGGAAGAACGCGAGTATCTAAGAGGGGCCACAAGTTGGATTGCGGGATTCCTGCAAAACGAACCCAGCCCTAATATGACTACATACTCTATGTATATAGCTTTCGTTTGGTCAGATACACCTCTAATCTTGGTGTACCTACATGCATATGTAAAATAGAATTTTCATATATTTATGTGCACACACCTCGTAGCATACTGTTACTGTGCACGAAAGCTTTCCGTAAGTAAAGAAACTACGTACGTACTAGCTAGGTACTGGGCTCACCAAAGTGTCCAAAAATAGATGTCCATATACTGTGTGGCACTGTAGACAGAGAGAATGGTAGTTGAAATAGTGAATGGACGGAGTTGGATAGGCGCCCCGGTGAGCCTGCGGCAGATACATATACTGACACTCAAGAGAGGAGAGAGAGAGAGTCTCGTGACTGGGTACGGCACCCAGACACGAGAGACACGATGCAATGAATACGGCAACAGGCAGCAAAACAGTTAAAATCATCAGATTACACGAACGAAGATGCAAGCAGGCAGGCTATATATAGGAGGAGGAGGAGCATCAGGGCGCCGTAGGTACACAAGGAATTAACTCCAATCTGGCACTCGCCCAGCTAGGACGACGAGCTCAGACCCAGAGCGAGCGGACGGGGAGGAGACGACACTGGAGAGCGAGGATCCTGCTGCAACTGCATGGGGGTGGCCGGGTGGGTGGGTCTGGGTACCGTACCGGCTGGCCAGCCGGGTAGTATCAGTACGTATGTACGGCCTTCCTCGTAAAGAGAATACAGTTCTAGCTATTATATATGCGTCTTGAGTCTTGACAGGATAATACTTAGCATGTATATATGTTGACTATCTCCATCAGGAAGATCTCTCAGCACTAGATAGAAGGGGCAAATGACACATCTACTTCTATATACTACCTACCTCATCTTCTAGTTTATTTTTGAATTAAAATGCGAGGAGGGATCGGAGTAGCACACAAGTGAAGTGATAACTAGTAATATGAGATCGAGGTCGCAGCTGATGAAGCTATCAGTGGACTGAATGCTTTATTTGCAGCAGTGGCAGTGCTAGTGCTGCCATGTTGGCTTGTCCATGCTCGCCACTAACCTATATAGCCAGCCATGACCCAGGAGTGCGTGGTATTTAAGCTGTCCGTGGTAGTGTGGCTACTGGCTAGGGCTGGAGCCTGCTGATGGTACTGCATCCACGCAGAGACGACGACGCAGATCGACCGACGACGCAGGCTTTCGGTCAAGCTGCTAGGGCAATGGACGGATGGATGGATGGAGGTCAGCTGCAATATTATGCAGCATGTCCCCGGCCCCTGCATGCGCTCGCTCCTCTAGCTTGTCTTGTTCTACTTGTTTCTTGCCAAGATTCCTCTACTACTACTAGTAGTACCAGCTAGCAGGCATGCAGCTGGATCGGACTCGTCGTCGCATAATGTCTGATGGATGGATGGATGGATGGGCGCAGCGCAGCGCATGCAGGGGGGACAATTGATATGGAGGACCTGAATGACAATCAATGAGAATCGTATGCATCTCTGTGTTGTGGTGTGTTTATGTAGCCGGCATCTTGCGCATAATAACTGTGTGTTGTATCCATGTGTATAAAATATTGCTTGGGACCTCGCTCGGCTCAACACCAGCTGATGAGCAGCTGCAAGTTAGGATTGGAGGCAGGGCCTGCAAGGGCGAGCTAGAAAAGTCTTGATGCCGTCCACCATCATCTCCTCCTGCATGCTTGGCCACTACCAAGCTGGCTTAGACCGTCTCTAACAACACTTCTCAAATTCCATTTCCTATCATTATTCCAACTACCCCTCTTTCTGTCTACAGTGCAGTATTTATATCAAACAATGCCAAACAATATTTTGAAGAACTATTTCGCAGAGTCCCATTGGGGACAAGCTAGCAGCTATGTACGTAGTACCCGGCAACGGATCGGATCCCATCATCGGAGCCCACTGACAGCATTTGCAAGATCACCAGCCACAGCTCCTCGTGATATGATATCACCTAGAGAGGCCTATACCATCTCCAGCAGGATGGACATCCGCCCTTGCCTATCATTATTGTTGTTTTGCACTGTAAACACCGCATTTGTCTATCCCGCTGGAGAATTAACTTTGCCTTTAAGACCTGTGTGTGTCCCAGTCCCAGCCGGTGCGGCCCCAGCCCCCAGGCAAGTGTGTGATAGTGATACTGCATGCTGATACATGGATGGCTCTATCCCTGTGCAAGACATAGACATGCAGACGCAACAGAGGGATCCGATCGATCCCCCCAGCAATTAGTTGGAGGGAGGGAGCACGAGCACTGCGCCAGGCATATGGCGCCATGACGCCAAGGCTGCATGTGCCAGGGGTTCAGTCGTCTCAAGCTTTTGCGTGCGTGCGTGGGAGTTTGGAACCACGAGCTATAGCTGAGGACGTACTACGTGCATCGTCCATCACAGACTCACAGACATATGCACAGCACAACTGTGCTCGCTCATCACCGGCCAGGATTGAAAGAAAGCACACATACTGTACATTTTTTTTTAACGACGCAACATAACCAACGCGATGCAAGCTATTTAGTTGTCCACAATGATGAACCAAAGAAAGCAACGGTTTTTGTCTTGACCCGTAAAGGTCGCTACAAATGATGGTTTCCAGTTACGAAAGTGCCTTTATATCTTTTGAGGAAAATATGTGTTCACATGGAAGAAGTTTCTCAATCTCAATGCTCTTATATGTATATATGTAGATCAATGTGTAGGTTATGGAAGAAAAAATAGCCTATGTGCCATGCTATGTTTGCTCGGGAGAATACACCTCACAATGTTTGTCATCCAAAGATATCAAGAGTGTAGTTATATATTGTAATTTTTCTACTCTATTATCCTAATTAATTCCTTCTCAAAATAGGAGATGTGGTAGTATCGTGTTAATTTGATAGGGTATGGATTGTCATTTCACATATACTTTTTTCCCTTGAAAATCACACTTTCTTGGTTAGAGCGCATGGATTGTTGCCGTATTGGTGTGTTATGGTCTTATGATAAACAAAGTAGAATGGAGGGTTCTAGGTAACTTCAAAACTAATTAGACATATTCTATGGGCATAAAGGGTAAAATCTTTTTAAACAAAAAGGTAATTAAGGGTTAATGTTGAATGATGGAGGTTTCTAAACTTTATAGAGAGGACTTCTAAAAGAATGTTCTCATTTAATTCAAATAAACCCCCCCCCCCCCACCACCACCACCACACACACACACACCACCAAACCACCAATCTAACATACTTGTCATACAAATTGTGTTTTAGGCATATATAGTACTTATTTTATTTTGACAAAATAAGAGATGTTTTCAACATTTGTGATTCAGGCATACAACCTTGGGCTGGTTCCTTCTGCACATATTTTTTTAAGGATTAATTAGACAACTCCTTAAGAAATGATCAATGATACAGATATAGGATGATAAAAAAAACCTTGCTTCGAATATGTGTACCGCTAATGTCCTTGATCATTCTAAATCCTAAAAATTGAAGTATAGGTTTGAATAGTAATATATTGAAGTATAGGTTTGAATAGTAATATGTAGTCGGATAAATTAAGTTTTTTCTTTATTTTTAGTCAAATACTTTGTGAATAGTTAATCAATCATCTATAAATTAAATGATGTAAGTAGATTCGTCTAAAATAACAATTGCCTCATATTACATTGTCTTACAATGCTTTTAGCCTTTTACAAATCGATTGAAATGAATCGTTGAGCAAGGTTGTGCCATGTGGACTATATATGCAAATATCAAAGAGTGTATTTGTTTTTAAGATAGGAGAAGAAGCATCGATAGTTAAGATTCAACGAAAGGGGGTGAATTGATCTTAAACTACTATATGTTTTTTAAAGTAAGCATGTATATATTATAGCATTGCACACATTTAATTTAAATTACAGCTTCTATGTTAGATCAGCACAAACACTTATATGCTTGATCACATATATACGAATATGTGCATGAATAAGGCATATGATATAATCTTTTCGCTACCACATGACACAAAAAGTAGTGGATTCATTAGTCATGGGAAAATTTCAACCATTTGTTAAAAAAAGGGTTACAGCTGGAACACATTTACAACCATCTTAATATTACTAACTATAGGTTCCTTTTGGAGCCTCCACGTTAATCCTCACCAGACGTGCTAAGGAAAAAAAGATAAATCCTAGAAATTCTCACAAAAAATAGAAACATCCGGTTGTCCAGTACGTAGATCTAATAATAGTAGCCATTAGATCTATTATGTTTTCTAAAAAATAACCCACCATGCCATTATGAAATATGAAATAAAACAACCCCTAAATTTATATAAAAATACACACCATGCCATTATGAAATATGTAATAAAATAACCCCTAAATTTATATAGAAATTACCCACCATGCCATTATAAAATGCGAATTAAAATAACCCTCTAAATTTGCATAAAAATTGCCCACCATGATATTATAAAATATGGATTAAATAATCTCCTAAATTTGCATATTTACTCACATTGCCATTATAAAAGATGAATTAAAGTAAGCACTAAATCTGCATATAAGTTAACCAATATGCAGTCATTAAAGATAAATTAAAATAATTTTCAAATTTGCACGTTCAAATACAACGCCATTACGAAAGATAAATTAAAATAATAACCTCTAATATTGCCAAAGGTTTTATATATCTCCTAATAAAACTCTAACCCATCCGAAAGCACGGATTGATGAATTAGTTTGTTTAATTTTGATAAAAGATGTACATAATATACACTTTAGTTATAGGAAAAAATTTGAGAACTTAATTATAAATAAAAGGAAAGATATTCCCAATAATTTGTGTTTTTTGACATATTGTTATCAAAGTGTGGTCAAGTACCATATTCTGATTTTGAAAACTCAGGAGACCGTACCGACTAGATTGAGGGACAGTATTGTACATTAATTATAGGGAAGCTCAATACACTCATATACAGACGTCTTTCTAGTTTTTTATTTCCTCAAGTATGGCATCTCTTCAATAAGCAAATATGCTCCCTAGAGACGTTAGATGGTTAAGGAAATTTAAAAAAAAAACACTTGCAACATGTGTACGTGTAATGTGCCGGAAGAAGAACATGTTGAATCAGGTGTGTATGTGGGTCCAGTAATTAAAGTGAATAAAGGTGAGAAGTAGTGCAAGCAATGGGGATACATGGCAGCAAACGCTAGTGGTTCAAAGATGCCTTTTCCCCATGACCGATAGTAGCGTCTTAATAACGTCATCGAGGGATGTCCTAGCGAGGGAGGTCGAATGCATTGAACAATGAGTGCAAGAAAGATTCGAGAGATCATTTTCTAAAACAAACAGTCAGGAGAGATCATTACGCTTACGCAAACATTTCAAGCGCATGCCATGCGCATGGCAGAACGTGTCGAGTATATAAAATGTAAGTGAATTGTAAGTCAAGTCCTTAAACTTATTCGGTATTACCATCTAGGTCCATGATCTTCCAAAGTGATCATCTAGGTCCTTCAATTTTTCATGTGGATTATTTCAGTGTAAATGTAGGTCCGCGAATTGGACTTCAAATGAATGAAGAATGAAAAGTTGATGGACATAAATGATCACTTTGAAAAATTAAATGACACAGATGATTATTTTGGAAGATCATGGATCTAGATGGTACTGCGGAATAAGTTTAAGGACTTAGCATGCAATTCACTCTAAAATGTAGGATGCAAATTCACAGTAACACACAATACTATATATAATAGCACAGTATTTATAACAAGCTCATGATAGATGTATACAAACCTAGCATTGGCAGCAGTATAGGAAGTCCTGTGGTTAAACGCTTCAAAGCCATTCACTTCACAACCTCTCTGCAGAAAGCCCATATCTCTCATATGGACATGGCCTGCGCAGCAAATTATATATGAACGACAGATCACTTGATTACTTGAATATATACATTGGATATCATACATATATACATGTCTATAACATATGGTGCTGTTCACTAAAGTATTATTTCCAGATACTGCAGTAGCTCATGACAACAGTACAGTGCTGCTGTTTTTTTTAAAAGAATGATGGCAGGTGTTTGCTTTATGGGACTGACTCGAAAAATTAACCATGCACGTCCCACACCAATAATTCAGCTAGCATTATATGATATGACCTTACTGAAGAATATCAACTCAGGAAAAGAAATGTTTCTGGAGCGACGAAGGCTAGCTAGCTGACATGTAGGTAATGTTTTACCTGCAGCACATGATCTGTCTGCCGTCGTTCCCTTCACTGTTCGATACATCTGCGTCATGTAAAAGCAAATAATAAAAAAAAGACAGGGAAAGATTAGACTGGGCCTTGTGCTGCCAATTGGCTTAATATTGCAACGTGCTAATTATATGCTAATTATATAGTACTCCCTCTGACTTTAAATATATGTTTGAACTACAACGCGGCATATATTAAACACCGGAGGGAGTAATGCATACTAGTTGTATTTGATATATAAATTAATATACACATTCTAATTAGTTATCTGAATTGGATGAAAGAGACAAGTACGTGGTGACAGCTACAAACAGTGCCAGGAAGAAAAGGGTGAATGGGGCTGATCAAGAGATCGTCAAATAGTTCTATCTTTTTGTTTGGTTCTTGAACCATGAGAAACATTTAGTAAGTACCAAAAGCTACTGTTGATAGAGAGAGAGAGAGAGAGAAAGAGAGAGAAAGTGAGAGAGAGATTCTATTAACTTGCCTGCAAGTGGCTCTTAACATGAGACAGTGTGAGATCCTTCACGTTCATCAGCTCCAATACCGACTTGGGTGTTGCCCCTAGAAAGAAAATAAAGGTACAATTCTTAATTTGTAACCAAAACGAAATTAAGCTCACACAATACTGAACAATTCAATTATTAAGTGCATGCTACAATTGAACCAAAAGAAGAAGAAAAATGAAAACACTCCAGGATAAAACTTGAAATGTTTTTGTTAAGGCAAGCGAATGAATCAAGTGAGAACGAAGCGGATTCATCCAAGATTCAAAACAGTCATAAACGCAAAGCATTTCGGTGAAGAGCTTGAAGAACAATCAGGATTCCCCACCGTAAATAAGCTTTGAGTTTGCAATCTAGATACCCACTGTGAGCTATATGCAATTAATTAAGCTCATGTGATTGACGACAAGAGCAAGCCGAGAAACGAAGCTCAATCAATCGACGAACGGCACAGTTTTTTTCTTTTTTGCGAGGAGAACGGCTCAGTTTATTAACAGAACATGATGAAAAATAAGTACATATAGGACGTTGTTGTCCTTGAACGTACTCTCATGGCCGCCCAGGAGCTCGACGGCGTGCACGAAGTGCGCATGAAGAGCCGTCGTCCACCTCATCCTCGGTGCCCTGGAGCTCCTCTTTCCACCGCCACCGCTGCCATTCCCAGCAGATGCAGATCTTGTTGTGCTTCCAGACGAAGACAGGGCCGCTGAGCTTTTCTTGAACCTCTGGATCTGGCTAGGTAGTTGGTGCAGCCGCTGCTGCTGCTGGATTTCGCATTGGGCATCCTGCTGCGCCATCGTCATCTCAAGTCCAAGACACAGCGTCTCCTTGCCGAAGAGACGACCGTCTGTTTCGGCATACGCCGCCTGACCGCCGCCACTGCTCTCAGCATCAGGCAGTGAAGGAGGGCTGATATGGAGCGATAGATCAGGTGCAGCGGCGGCGGTAGCCATTGACGCACAATACAGCTTGAGTTGCTTGTTCTTGTTGGGAGAGAAATAGATCTTGGTGATTAGGTCATGAGTGGCATATGAGGTATATGGTTCTTCTTGTAGAAGGCTTTGTCGTGTGGGTGGGGGAAGTAGATGCCTAGGCCCTAGCTAGAGAGTGGAGCAAAGTTTGGTAATGTCATGGTACAATTATAGGGATATAGCAGCTACCTTGGCCGATGGTGACGAGAGATGGAGAGAAATTAAGGGAGAGATCGAAGATGGAGCAGGAACCAATATTCTTGTGTGTGCCGTTTTGAAGGAGCTAGGTGCATGTAGCGTAGCACTGAGACATGGTCCAAACCGATCGATGAGATGCATGGACTGCAAACTGATTTGACGTGATATATGTGCACCCCTCTGAGTGAATGTGCATGTCGTTTATATTGTATGTACTAGCTTCAGCATATTTCTCACTCACCATGCATTTGGTCAAGCGACAGGACATGTACGTTATTTCTTTGGGCTAGCATCATTGATCTTGTCAAAAAGGTAAAACTAGGAATCGTGTGTGGGTGAAAATTGATGTGTGGGCGCCTTGTTTTACAAAAAATAATCATTGCACTATATTTCCTGGGATTGTATGTCTAAAAGTTTGGATATGATAGGGAGTAGAATCGTTGGATGCATGTCATCAGCCAGTATAGAGATGATGGCATATATATATATGCTGAATCCGGTCTATCGTCTAGTTAACTGACAGTAACCAGAGGTTTTTGAAGCCCTAGGAAATAAGCACTTATTAGCAGGCGTGCCTGCCTAGTACTATATGCTGGTACTCTGCGTGGGTGTAATCACCTCCGGCCGGTACGTCTATCTGAATATATACTACGGTAGTACAGCACTACAGTGATATTTCCTCTCCCAAATTATAAAGGATGATTAATTCATTACTTTATGTATATGTGTCTAGATTAATCCATATTTATATGAATATGAATGGATAAAAAGAGGGCTACACCCCTTTGGGAAGGACATAGTACATTAATAAAAAGCATATTGTAGTTCCCTTGGTCAGAATTATCTTTAGTTCCATTGGTCAGAATTACATGCATATTTTCACCAATTTCTAGGTTAGCCGATGAAAACAAATGAATTATTATCGGTTTTGAGCCTAGTCGATGAAAATAGCTTGTTTTCCATCAAGTTAAGTCATAAGAAATTAGTCAGTGGCTAGATGTTAGTTATATATTAATGTTGACCTAGCTAGTGGCAAATGAGCCAGCAATGTGTAGCCATGTGGCCTATGTATTCACTTGTTTTTTTGTCTAGTGAAACACTCACAAAATAGAACGGATTACGAGATATAAAAAATAGGAAGAAGTCCATATTTGGCCCCTCAATTATTTCAGTTATCCAAATTTGCCTCCCAACTATTTTTTTTGGCTAATCCGGACACCTCAACTCATTAAACCGGATAACTTTGGCACCTGGGCAGGTTTACAGTGGTTTCCATCCACGTGGACAGGTTTTGACCCCATCTAACCTGCCAGCATGCCACGCCTCTTTCTTCTCTCTCACCTTGTGGTGGCGGTGGTGCGGCCTGCCCCTTCCTCCCATGCCAACCCGCATCCCCTCCTCCTCCTGCGCTGGCGACCTCTTCCTCCTGGGCCGGCTCACGCCGCCTCCGCCGCCTCCTCCTCTTCCTCCTCCGCCTCCTCCTCCTCCCACGCCGACCCACGCTCCCTCCTCTTCCCATGCCGGGCCACAACTCCTCCCGCGCCAACCCGTGATGTGGCGACAACTGTGGTGGATGGCGCTACTCCTCCCGTTCCTCTTTACCGGCATTGGTGGAGCGGAGGAGGATAAGCAAGAAGTGAAGAAGGCAAACAAGCAAGACAAGGTGTGCCGACGCCGCGGTGAGCGATCTGGGGAGTTGCGTGTCACTCTCTCTCACCATCGACGAGTGGTCCAAGGCCACATCGGGGAGTCGTTAGTCGATTTGGTGTCAACATGGCGCAACTGTGACCACGCCGTTGAGGCGCTTTGTCTCCATCAAATTGGTGCCAGCTCGGCGCAACCGTGACCACTTCGTCGAGGCCTCTTATGGCATCCGCTACAGCAGCCATGGCATGCACCTAGTATCGCTCCGTGTGACGCTCGTCGTCACTGGCGGCAAAGGCCGTCATCGGAGCACCATCGCGCCCCTTAAGCAAAAGCCGCCTATCCTTGTGAAGCCATCTGTGTGGCCGTGTCTCGCCCTCGCCGGCGCAGAAGGCAACACCGGTCTCACCGCGGCAAGTGAGTGGAAGAAAGAGAGAAGAGATGGATGGCCTATCAATGCTACGGTGGTTGGTCAACTCCAACATGGACAGTCAAAACCACTGCCACGTCATCACAATACCACTCAAAATGGATCTAGGTGCTAAGTTTGACTGGTTCAACTTTGCAAGTTTAGGTGTCCGGTTTAGCCGAAAAAAAAATAATTGGTTGGGGGAGGGGGGGCAAAGTTGGACAAACGAAATAGTCAAGGGGCCAAAAATGTACTTCTTCTAAAAAATATTACTAAAACATCCATTCCATCAAGTAGTCTCCAATAATGTTGCCTACACCACCGCCCAATGCACTCGCTCTCGTGTGTATTCATCTAGACTCTAGAGCTGCCCCTCCTCTGATCCATAGCCTCACGCCCCGCCCTAAGTCGATGCATACTCTATAGCTGCTCGAACTGCCGTGCCCTAGGTTTCCTCTTCCTCCATGGATGCACCACCCACTACCCCAAGGCATGCATGCCGCGTTGCCTCCTCCTCCATGACCCACCGGCATTGAGGCCGACCTCCACTATCCTAGTTACCTTTTTTGCTTTGATCACGACATGTTCTTCCTTCCACATTGGGCAAGTGAATATATATCAAGCTCTACAACTTTTTTAGCGGCAATAGAACACGATCAACAATGTTTCTTTATTACTACTAATTCTTGTTATTCATGGTTCTAAATAACCCGATATAGCACAATTATAGCCTTTACACAAGACTTGCCCCTACGATATTTTCATTGTTCTGATCCGCTACTGCACCTAATGGCACTTTAGCTCCCATTAAAATACCATTTGGCTTATTAGCCACAAATAAAATGTATTTAATACCATTAATCCTAACAGTGGGAAATGTTCATTATGTGTTCTAGAACATATGCCTATTATGTTGTTTTACTTCAATGAATGGTGTAATGAATTATTGAGTCATTGTTGTGTTGCTGATTGTTAAATGTAGAATGAATATAAATGTTGATTAAAGTCGTATGCATGTTGATTAATTAAAAGGTGTGAAGACAGGGTCTGAGTTCCATTTTTTCTTAGTTCCATGTTTCTATGCCAAGGATGGGTGCCACAAACCCCTAAAACAGGAGAGCCACCCTATGCAATCTGTGTTGGTAGCAGAGGCATGGTGAGACGGTCTACACACACTACATGACTTGGGATGCGTTAGCTGGCGTAGTGAGACACATGGGTGGCTACCCATGACATCGATATATGTCACCAAGCATGAGAGAAAGCAGATCTAGAAATGAGAAAAAGGAAAATGAGCCAAATAGGAGGCTAGAGGGAGGGAATCATGGCGACTACCACTATTTGTCATTACCAGGAAGGGAACACAATGTCCGCTAAACTTGTAGCGATGGAAAGGGGCTAAGCAGGGGCTGGGAGGGGAAGGGGAAACAACACTCTTAGGGTATCATGGTAATAAGGAGATAAAACAAACAAGTAGATGAAATAGTGCTGAACTAGTTAAGGTGTGCGAGGAGGTGAGGGAAGGGGGTTGGAACATGGAAATATTTTTTATTTCTGCGTTTTTTATGCAATTGAGTTGTTTTTTGTAAATTTTCTATGCAATTTTTATAAAGTTTATGTATTCTAAACATGTCCTTAGTTAGCGCTCGTATAGTTGTTCATTGTGTTCCTGGCGGCTGTGTGCCCAACCCGTATTAATGAAGAAGTGTCAATTGAAGATGTGTGTAGCTGTTTGGGTGGTTTGGTGCTGACTTAATCCATGGATCTCCATTGGACCCAGCTACAGGTAGCTGCCCTAGTAAGATAGCTGGCATGGATGGGAAAAATACTCCGGTATGTTCGGTTAGGTAAAATCCAACGAGATTGGAGGGGATTTAATTCTTTTCTATTCAAATTTGACTAGCAAAGAATTAAATCCCCTCTAAAATTAGGCAAACTCAACGAGCCCTCCGTGAAATTAGAGACCGGGAAGACCTACGATGATAGATTACGAGACTATCACAATCTTCTGACACCTGGCCGGGGTGTTCGTCGGCATCAGACCTGCCAAGTCACGTGATCATAGCTTGGTCCCTTCTTTATTTCTCTTCTACACTCCACAGTATACAGTCTACTGCGCATTCACAATATGCCACATCTATCACATATAGGCAGTGTGTCCTCCATTCTCGATATGGTACACTCTCAGAAAAATACATACAGTACGCACTGTGTTTTCATTTCACTTATATTCACTGTATTCTCTCTGTACGTACGCAGTACGTGTCATATATAACGTCGTCTAGTCCGGTGCCATTGTCACTATTCGAGGGGGGACCTATACAGCAAGAAGACGAAGCACATATTAGCTAGGCCCAACATACAGCATGTACATGTGTACCTTGTGTATCTTTGCTGATAATATTGGTTGGAGGTATTGCTGTGCGGCCGGCCGGGACGACTATTTGAACAATCTGAACTTCTGAAGATTCCACGCGTGGGTGCCATGTATGTATATATGTCCAATGCAAGCGCCACTACCAAACATCCTCTGCCACTGTCCGTTGTTTACCATCCACATCAACCATGCATTATGATTTGTTTGGCTGTGGATCGCCTCTGTTTTTGCACCTTCTTTCTCGCTAGCTATGGCCCTGTTTGGTACAGCTTATTTGTTGTTTATGGCCAAAATAAGCCGAAACCAACAGCCAAACGGAACGTTTTTTTTTTCAGCTTCTCCTGGCCGCGCTTCTTTCCACAGTACCCATTTGTACTAAAAAGCAGAACCGGGATCAAACCAGCTTATTTTGACCGCGCTTTTCGCTTATTTATACAGCTGTGGAAAAAAGCGCGGCCAGAAAAAGCTATACCAAACAGGGCCTATATCAGGTCATGATGTAGGTTTTGCATGCTACAGTGATGATGTGGACATCTTTCACCAAAGACCCTGATTATATTTGGTCGAAGCCACGCTCCACTACACGAAAATAGTAATTTTTTTGTAGACCCGAACAAATTTCATAGGCCGGCCCACGAAATAAGTGCATCTATTTTCATGGGCCAAGTTGACCTAAGAAATTACACATAAATTCATGGGCCTTTTCTAGGTACTCATGAAATTAAACTACTTTTGTGGGAAACTCATGAAATTATACGAAAAGGCTTATTCCGTGGGTTTTCAGCTATTTTTGTGGGTTTTTGGCATACAAAAAATACTTTGTTTCTGTAGTGCTCATCATCAAACCCAGTAGTATATTAGAGTGACATGTTTATATAGAAGTATTTCATGTACAAACATCATTGCTATTGCGGGAAAACTGTTTGGCTACTATGATACAATGTATGAATCTCCGTAAACTTCTTCGGAAGCATGATGAAAATAAGTTTTTGTTAACTTTCGTCGGCTCCCTAGGTCCAACAAACGTTAACCTAGGCTCACGAAACCCTAGCCTAGTAAATTTTCATGTATCTATTGCAGCCAACCGACACTTACTTGATTTTCATCAGTCGGCAATAGTTCACGGAAGTTAATAAAATTTGGTTGGCTTCCTTAAATTAGGAGCCAAGGAAATTAATATCTGGTGTCGAAAACTTTTAGGACTCCTATAGTGACTTAACCCATCTATAAATTTCATACTTATCATTTATTTTCATTATAATTTAGTTAAGTATATATTATACTTAAACTATGATTTGAATTTTATTTAATATTTTTGTAAATTTTTTAAATAAAATAGATGAGTTGGTCATACTTGGTGCCATAGTCAAACGACCTATATATAAATTGGGATGGAGAAAGTACATTATTACGACAAAAAAGTCAATAATTAAGACACGTAGTATGTCGTGGGTCCTGACGTTAGTTAGAAAACAAAATCAATAAAGTAGTACTAGTACGACATAAGATGGAAGGAAGAGGTGCGGTAGTCTCAAGGGAATAAAGAAATTGTTATAATGCGCGGTGCATATGCTCATATGCATGTGATCGTTGGATCGGCGAAGAGATAATTATAGATTCATCCCGTCCCCGTTCGTTCGTACGTCCGGCTCGGGTCGGGAGTGGGACGACCAGAGGAAGCTGATCGACCATGCATGCATGGACAAAATCAGACAGCAAATAAAGCAACGATATATTGAAGTTGCTTTGTCTGGGCCTGACCACGTACGTACAGGTCGGTGTCGGTCTCATGCGTCCAAATGATCGATCGATTCTCTATATAGCCCGTCTTATTACATTGTACATGCTGCATGCATACACAATTATTCGCTAGCTTGCCCTGGCGTCAATGATTAATGCAGGTATGTGTACGTGTGTACCCTCGCTAACTAGGTGAGGAGGACATGATACTCCTGCCAACAAATAGAGATTTACTAGCATGATTCGCAATAGCATTTGTCAGGCCGCAATAGCAGAACACAGTTAGATTTAGGACTGGTGAGTGTTTAACAGTGTCCATCTATTTAGACTTAGACATTGAAGTGTAATCAAATGCTTATTTCTATTCTTAAGTTATGCATTTATTGGTTGGTGCTTTAATTTGTGATTGGGAAGCCATTTCAGTTTGTATTAAAGTTCGGAATCAGATCGCGCGAAGGAGCTAGACGTAAATTTTTGGTTTGATCATCACTTTGCTTTTGCCTCATGTATATATGTCCACTGATCACATATATGTGCCCTCCTCAATCTCTCTCTCCTTATTTAACCAATAGAGCCTTGAGGTCAGTCTTGCTTGCATACTTCCAATTGCCAAACCAGTGCTGATTGCTGAAGCCAATTTGGAACCAGTTAGAGAGGAGCAACAATAATAATACACTCCACAAAAGGAGGGTATATGGGGGCCGGGGCAGGGGGGGGGGGGTGGTGGGGGATCTGAGACATCTTGAATGAAATGGCAACAGGGGGGTTTATTTTATAACCGTTCACCATGAAACCGTGTCAGCTTACGATGCTAGCCTGAGGGTTAGGAGGACAGAGGTAACGGAGCATCCCTAACATTAGAGCAGCAATATAATGACCCGTCCAAAAAAAATCCAAGAAACTTCTTAAAACTAAAACTTGAGATATATTATTATTATTAATACTATTACTATTATTATTATTATTATTATTATCATCATCATCTATATAGCGGTCCTAGCTCCTCCACCGTTGGGCAAAAGTCGCCGATAGAGGAGAGGGAGGGGGTGGAATAGCTTGGGACTCCATAGTTGGAGAGGAGCGGAGCCACGTTCTCTAGTATGGTTACTTTTCTGATCTCGAAACAGTATACATGCGTGTAGGAAGTTGTAACAAGTCGAATGAAGTTTGTTTTGGACCTAGCATTAATGCAAATGAAGATGAACATAAAACTATATAAATCCTTGGACATGTAAATTTCGATTCAGATAGAGCTCTAGCTAAACTGAAGTTTGAGAGTATATTATGTACCATGACAGATATATATACACTATAGTCTGAAATTAAAGCACTGCAGGCAGCAATAAAACCAACATTATGCCGTAGTGGTATGCATCATGATGCCTTGTTTGAACGCTTTTCACTTGCACGTACAGCATGGTCCACGGCGAAGCAGCTACATAGGACCAGCAGCACAAAGATAGCTGCATCGGTCTTCCAGACAGGTTGTCCAGTTCCTCGCTAGCTTTCTCGATGCAAAAACCGCAGCTGAGCTTGGTGCAGGATTAGGATTGCAGGCTGCATGCTGGTATAGTAGGGCCTCCGATCCACTGGCAACGTACCATGCGTTCTGCCCGGCCCCCCAGAGGAGAGGAATTGAAGACCAAAAACATTATTCTCGTTACAGGCCGGGGGTCAAGGAACAAACCGCGACTTTTCGTAGCAAGCTAGCGCAAGCTAACATGCTCAAAAAAAAAAAAAAAAAAGCTGCATCCACTCTAGGGACAGGGATTCAGGGACCATATGGCTCGTTCAGTGAAAAACATTGGATCGTGCATGGCGCGCCAGTACGTTGATTGACTACGTACATATATGCCTGTCCAAATAGATGAGACAACGGCGCAGCATGCATTGGTCCCTCATCGAATGCATTTGCTTGTATATATACATATATTAGTATATATATACATATATTTTTAATTAATTCATTTCTCGATCCATTTATTTGCAGCTGGCCCTGCAGGTTGGATTATTGGATATGTATGTGATAATAGCAGACCATTTGGGGTGGTTCATACATTGAGCATGTGAGAGTATACATAGAGTCTGTGAATATAAATACTTATTTAATTTATGCGTACTAGGAGTATATATTATCTACGTACCTGAGAATGCATATCTATCTAACATATATATACTAGTCCATCACTTCAATCCGTGCTCTTGCACGGATCAGAGTTTTGATCATTATTTGTAATATTAGAGGTGATTATTCATCTTTCGTAATGACATTGTGGGTAGTTTATATGCAAATTAAAGAATTATTTTTAATTTATCTTTCAGGATGGCATATTGGGTAATTTATATGCAGATTTAGGGTTTATTTTAATTTATTCTTATAATGGAATGGCGAGTAATTTATATGCAAATCTAGGAGCAATTTAATTCATATTTTATAACAGCATGACATGTAATTTTTATGCAAAATTAGGGGACCGGGTTAGCAAAGTGCCCGTGTGTTGCTACGGAGATATATCTTCTACTTAATCGATCGTCATAAGATTCTCTGTCTCATAATATTGTGGCTTATAGGTTCGTCTAAAGTGAAATATTTTAATCTTTGATGACCAACAATGTCACAAAAATGATCTATTTTTAATAGAAGAATTTATATGCTACGATAGTTTCACGACAAATATAATAACATCAAATTTATGAGTCGTGGTGAAATAGAAAAAAAAAGGATAAAAGTTCTATATTCTGGGATGAAAGGAATAGTCCCCGTTATATTTCCTAAAATGCAATATACTCTCTCTCAATTCCAAATTATAATTTATTTTAGTTTTATGATAAGTAAAACATGCCTATCTCGTTACTTTGTTATTAGTCACACAATTTCTCTTTTTTTTATAAACAAACTAACACTATAAGCGCCGTAGTGTTTTTAACTTCATGTATGCTGCCAAATGGCATGTATCCTAGTGGTTGCAATAGCTCGAGCGGCACATAAGGTCCTAGGTTCGATTTCTGGTGGGAGCGAATTATTTTAAGATCTAACGACTTTATTCTTTCAGTGGTAGGTGACGTCTCCGTCAACAGCGAATTATTTCAGGATTTAACGGCGGCTTTATTCTTTCAGTGGTGCGTCTCTCGCTTTAATTTGGGTACCTGGCCAGTGGAACAACGGAACTTTGCGTTTTCGTCTCCCCCACCAGCGACTCAGCGAGACACGGATCAAGTTCGTTCGTCTTCCTAGCAAGCTAGCGCGCATGGGGGGCATACCAGCCTGCTGGTTCGATCGAATTATTTCAGGGCTTTATTTTTTCAGTGGTGCGTCTCTCGCTTTAATTTGGGTACCTGGCCAGTGGAACAACGGAACTTTGCGTTCTCGTCTCCCCCACCAGCGACTCAGCGAGACACGGATCAAGTTCGTTCGTCTTCCTAGCAAGCTAGCCCGCATGGGGGGGCATACCAGCCTGCTGGTTCGATCGACCTCGCATCTAGAAGCCAGCTGGCATCCTCCCCTATGGATCGGAGATGACGAGCTGTTGATTTTTATCGAGTCAATTTTCTCGGTGCCACCGAAATTTTATTCTACTAGTCAATCAACCCGTGCTTTCGCACGGGTTAGCGTCTTAAATGTTTTATGCGTAACCGTACAACATATATAGATCTATTTTTATATTTAGGTTTTTATAATAACATATCTTGCTACTTTATATGTATACTTAATTGATTTAGATAATCTTTGATCGATTGCAAAAATAGGTGATTTTAATATAATTTTGAGAGGTTATTTTCATCATATTATCGGTCATAATAACTAAGGTGAACAATTCAAATATAAATTAAAGGGGATATTTGGTATTATCCTATCAAAATAGCAAATGTGAGCAATTAGATATAAATTTAGAGTGTTATTTCATATTTTTCTTTATATTGGCAGAGTGGGTAATTAATATGTAGTTTTAGGGGTTATTTAATATTAATTCAATAATGGCAAAGATTGGTGATTACTTAATTAGAAAACAGATCTAATGGCTATTAAGATTCCAACATGTTAATTGATGATAGAGTATTTTTTATTATTGTGATAATTTTTATAATTTTATTTTTTTCCAGCGCATGTTGTGAGGATTGACATGTAAATTTCAAAAAGTCTACAAAATATCTGTTTCATGAAAAAAATTTGAAAATGGGAAAAATCTAAGAAAAAGATATTTGGTTTCGTTGAGAATTGAACTCAGATCTTTCATAATGGCAGAGGTGGGTAATTACTTGAAAAATATATATAAAAAAATTATATTTGCTTTTATTGAGAGTTGAACTCAAAACCTTTTATAATGGCAGAGGTGGATAATTACTTAGAAAACAGATCTAATGGCTATTAATATTCCAATCTGCCAATTGATGGTCGAATGTTTCTGATTATTGTAAGAATTTTTTGGATTTATCTTTTTTTCTAGCGCACTTTGAAATTGATGCAACTTTTAAAACCTCCAATTAGTAATAGTAAGATTCCCTCGTTGCCATCAAAAATTTCAATTTTTCTTCTCTGCTAGTACTATTTAAAATTTGCAGTTCTTTCATTGCCATTCCGTCACAGTTGTGTGAAGTTTCGATCACTGATAGGCCTAGCCCCACCTCTTACCTCCGTTATCCCTTCGCCCCCGTCTCTCTTCTATCTCTAGTCTCATCCTCTCTCTGCTCTCTCCCGACGCAGGCCAAGCACGGCGACGCGGGGCGGCGGCGGAGCCCGCGTGCCAGCCAGCCTCCACGGCGACGCCCGTGGCGCCCGCATGCCGGCGCGCCTCCAGGGCAGCATCCGCGCCCGCCAGCCTCCAGGGCGGCGTCCGCGGCGCTCGTCTGCCATAGCCGCCATTGGTGAGCTCGCGGCGAGCTCACACCACCACCTCTCTCGTCCTCCTCTCGCTCTGCTAGCACGTGCACCGGATTTGCCCTGTCTTGCGCTACAATTCCCCCAAGCTCGGGCAGCCAGAAACGCCTCTGTTCCTCACCTCCGCGACGAGTTCCATGGCCGAGCTCAACCCGCCATCGGGCCCACCGTCGGCGCCTTCCCTGTCATCCTGTCCGACTCCGTCGGTTTCCCTATCCCCACGCATAGCCGGTGCACGCCACTCCATCGCCGTTCCGCCTCCTCACCGCCAGATCGACGCCGGCGCCACCACCTTGGCCACGACGGTGCTCCGGAATGCTTAGGAGCGGGCAGCTAGGAGGGCACGCGGCTGCGGCGAGCGCCTGGCGCGGCCAGGAGGGCACGCGGTCGCGACGAGCGGGGGCGCGGCCAGGAGGGCGACCGGCGCGCGGCCACGGCGAGCTACGGCGCGCGGCCAGGAGGGCGACCGGCGCGCGGCCACGGCGAGCTACGGCGCGCGGTCAGGAGGGCGCGCAGCTGTGGCGAGCGGCGGGCACGCGGGAGCGGGCTAGGGTGATGGTGGACTAAGCAGAAACCGTGACGGAATGACATAGAAGGGAATGGAAATTTCGAGCGGTGGAAGAGAAAGAAACTAAGAAATTTTGATAGCATCGAAGAAACGGCTAAAATTTTCGGTGGTATCGAGAAAATTGACTCATTTTTATCGTATCATTTTGTCCATGCATACTTACGAAGGCCTTGGAATTATAGAAGCCTGCGGCGGTGGCCAACTGATGGATCAGAGGGACAACGCACGCTATGGGCTGACTTAACGCAGGAAACGGGGACGATATATAACATAAGCATAGTCTACGTCGGCGTGGCGCGGCTAGCTGACATAGGAGAGGGGGACGCGCGCGCAGCGGTTGATGGCAGAGGGGAGGGGGTTCGGCAGCTGACGGAGGGTAGGACCGTCGGAGGGTGAGGCCCTCGAGCTGATGTGGTCCGAGGCGAGAAACTGAAAAAGTGGAGGTGGAAAAAAAACTCTCTAGATATAGATTTAGGATTTAGGGAGTAACTTTTTTAACATTTTTCGTAATGGCATGATGGGTATTTTTATAAATTTAGCGAGTTATTTTATCTAATCTTTTATAATAGCATGGTGGTTAAAGTTTTTAAAAAATATAATACACATAATGTCTATTATTATTAGAACTAAACGATGGACCACTTAATGTTTCTGATTTTTATGAGAATTTATAAGCTTTATCTTTTTTTCTAGCGCATTTGTTGATGATTAACGTGGAGGCTCCAAAAAAATCTTCAATTAGTATTAGTAACTAATAATAGTAAGATAAGTGAAGCCCACTAACAATCATTAATTTTATTTTTTTCTCTCAACAAGCAAATTATCCACGCCGTCTATGAGACTAATACGTTAGAAGTCACATCACCGTACCATCCACTAAGATCCTTTATTAATGTTTTTATCGATTTTCTATAGCTAATGGCATTCATACGTGCATATATTAGTTCATATGAGTACCATGCTACAAAAGTTCTATAGTCAACAAGGATGCAAACATACGAAGGATCGATTACTTAAAAGCTGATCTCTCTCAACTAATATAATATGCTACAATAAAGGCGGACCCACTCATGGACATGTGCCCGGGCTCTTCAACAAACCATGAAGTGTGATTTTTCCTACCGTGACTGGGCACCAAGGCACGGCCCAACGGTAACAGATTAACAGCCCAACCGTGAAACGTGTCTTTTCCAATTCTACATCAATGCAGCAGCGGGAACTATTCAAATCACTTAATGAACCTACCGTTCTTCAATGATTTCAGAATACCAAGACTTGAAAAATACAGTTGCATCGTCCTTGGAAGGTTACATACGTGTCTGTGTCTCCTTTGGAGATAGGACTTTTGATGGAAAATTATCAGTCACAATTAATTTTAGTGTCGTAATGAAACAATTATTGTCATGTTTCTTTTTCTTATATTATGGACAAATATGTTTTTGTAAATGTTAAGACCACCCAGCCTTTTTAAAAATCTTGAGTCTGCCACTGTGCTATAAAATACAATGTCTATATAAAAAATGTTCTTTACAATCAAAGTAGTATTTTCACCTCAAAATTTTACTTTAAAAATTTCCACTGGAAAATTTTGACTTAAAAAAAGTTTAAGGATTCCCGCAACGACGCACAAAGTATCAAGTAGTATATTCATGGTAAAGTGTGTTCTTCACAACACGAGCAGTCTAGTAAGATAGCAGAAGGTATTGTAACACGAATGAATAAATTACAAGTACCAAATATCTAATTAAGATTATATAACACACGCAGTTGCAAGTAGAAGGTATTGTAATACGAGAAATCGTTGTTTGTAATAATATATAGTAATAGTATACCCGTTTCTTTTGTGGTACGGTTCAAATGACGAGTGGCTTATATACTCGCTAGCTCCCTTTAGTATTTAATTACACCGAGAGAGAAGTCCTTTAGCTCCAGTGATATCCCCTGATGATTCGCGGTGTCAAGGCACAGATTATTAGAGTTAGATCTCAGAAGATGAAATATATAATCATCATGACAAGCAATATCTCACAGAATATGGACATGCATGGACTGAAACACATCAACCAGGGTCAGAGAGGGCTACTTGAGAGCGTGCTTCTGCGCGAGGTGTCCCACCACGTGTACGCTAGGAAACTGGAGTAGTGATCGATAAACTGGAGCATATCCATGCAGCAGCATGCAAGCAGGTGTGCGATTCAATCGCGGTACGTACAGTTAATCAGTGATCAGTCGTCCTGCATGTATGCATGCATGCCGCAGCAGCAGAGTCGTTGTGCTTCCCCGGCCCCAAGATCGATCGATGGATCGAAGAAACGCAAAGTGTAAGCACGCCTGATTTCAGCGTTCAGGTCAGTCCCAGTCGGTCTCGTCCACTGATGTCCAGTGTACCCACACCGATCTAACCATGCATGCATCGTCTGCGTTATTGGTCTCCTCTTCATGGCGCCCCTTTCTTTGCCAGCGGCACACTAGCTCACTGTTGAAGTGTTGATCTTTAGATCTCGACTAGAGTACGGTGTATTAATAGGCGTGCATGTATGCTAACATATTACGGGCCATGAAACTTACAGGAACCGTAAATTAAAGGAATGAAATTTGCAGGAAAGGAAAGGAGTTTGTGCGTTTGGAATGGAGGATCGTAGCTTTCCATTCCAGAGAAAAGGAATCAATCGAATGCACACAAAACACAGGAAGAGAAAAATCCACTCTGACCCAATAGAACTTGCTTTGTTCCAACAGTCAGCTTCGTCCAACAGCTAGTTTGCTCAAATTATTCCCTACAATCCAAACAACCCAAATTTGTTTGGATTGTAGGGAATAACACCTTTTGCAAAGCGGACCAGAAGGCGCCCTGTGATACAAACCGAATCCGAGCGGATGGACAACTCAAAGTGTGGCAACAGCCCCCCTAGCCCCCCACCCACCACCCCACCGGAACCCCAGTCCCCGCCGCCGGCTTCCATGGCGCCGTCGTCCTCCCTTAACCCTGAGGCTCCCCCCTTCCTTGGCTCTGCGGTAGGATCCGGCGAGCGTGTGCGTCTGAGTGTATCCCCTATGTCCCTCTCGGATGGTGAGCGTTCTGATGACGGGTACATCTCTCCGTCATTCCTCGAGGCTGTGCAGCGCAAAGGTAAGCAGGTGGCCACTCGCTCCCCTTCGCCCCCTAGGCGTCAGGTGGGCTTCATGGCCGACGCCCGGCGGGCGGTGGCCTCCTCAGTTTGTGGCGAGGGCCCTCCCGTTAGTCGCCCAGGGCTGTTCCGGCAGCAGCCATCGTCGTCGTGGGTGCCGCCGGCTGTGGATGGTGATGGCTGGACCACGGTGGCCTCTCGCCGGAGCCGTGCATCGGCTCGTGGCCCTGTTGCGCGGCCCCAGCGGAGGCCGCGCCCTGTGCCCCCGGAGCTCGAGGGGCGTTGCTTCAACTGCCTGGCCACGGATCACGTGGCGGTCGCCTGCCGTGCGGCTTCCAGATGCTTCAAATGCAATGAAGAAGGTCACCAGGCCAGAGAATGTTGGCGCGCTCGGCGTCGTCGCAATCGGTCGCCAAGGGCTCGGCAAGCTGCTGGACCTAGTGCGGCGTCGCAGCGGCTCATCCTGCGGCGGGCCGGCGTCGCTCCCCCCCGGGTGGCTCTTCGTCACCGTCGAGGGGCTCGCGCGACACGAGATCCGCGAGGTCGGAGTCGACTGAGGACGGTGGCAGCCCGCCGGTCGCCTGCGCGAGGGCGTCACCCGCCGCGGTGCCGGATGCGGGTTCTGTCGAGGACCTGGTGGTGATTCCACGCTCGGCCGCGATGGATTCGGAGGAGGCGCGCCTTGGTCTGGCGCTCGTGGCTACCATTGGGGGCAACAGCCCGTCGGTCACGGTGGACCAGGTTAGACAGCACATTGTCTCGTTCTATGGTGTGGCTTCTGAACTTTTCTCGGTCCATCTCTACGCTCCGGAAGATTTCTTGGTTGTTTTCTCCGACTTGGCTAGTCGCGATCGTGTCTTGCATGGTGCTGTTCCGCGAGATTCGTCATTTCGCTTGCTTTGGAGACCTTGGTTGCGGCTGTCCATGGCGACGCCGGACAAGATGCGGTTCAAGGTGCTGCTTGTGCTTCGTGGGATCCCAGCTCATGCCTGGTCCATGGATTCTGCGCAGAGAGTTCTTGGTTCTTCCTGTGCGGGTCTTGAGGCTGCAAGGGAGACCATTGATAGGGTTGATCTCAGAAGGTTTGTAGTTGCTGCTTGGTGCTCGCATCCCCATCTGATTCCGTCGGAACGGCGTCTTTGGGTGCCTGAACCGAAGAAACCACATGTTCCAGGCAATCTTTTCCTCCGGGAGCACGAAATCATGCATACGGAGTTCCCTGGTATGAAGTACCTTGTCTCAGTTCAGATTGTTGAGATGCAAGAATGGTTCGTCCAGCCGTCTCGTGAGATTTCGCCAGATTGTAGAGACTCTGATGACGACAATGACTATCCTGGGTTTCATGAGTACGATGAGGATGATAGCTGGCAGCCATGGCCGAGGCGTACGAGGTTCGTCATGGATTCATCGCTTCCAGCGCTGGGGTCGGGCTGGGGTGCCTGAGGGCAAGCTTGCCGGCGAGGCCTCCGGTGTCGGCGGCAGAGCCAGTATCCCTGAAGAACATGGCTGTGCGGACAGATCGTGCGCCATCGCTGGGCGGCACCGCGTGCACCCACAACGGCTCCTTCGCCTGGTCTTGGTCTGGATCCTTGGTCTTTGGCAAAAGCCGGGGTTTGCGGAGTAAAGTGCAAGGTGTCACGCCCAGTTCTCAACCAACGGAACCGGAACAACATATATGTGCCAGGAACGTGTCTCACATATATCATGACAATAGTGACATCACAGAACGTGCATAACGATAATTAAAACGTTTACATAGAGTATAACATCACTTTATTACAATAAGACAACATGTCTTTAAACCAGAGTCATAGCGGAAGCGTAAACGAAGATGAACGAGCCGCCACAGGGACGTCGACTGGTGGACCGGTACGCCTAGAACTCGTTGAAGTCCTGAACATACTCTTCGAAGTCTTCTGGAGCTGAGCAGCGGTTGGGTTCCAGCCAACAGTAGGTTTAAAGTAAAGCAAGCGTGAGTATTTCATACTCAACAAGCACAACATGAACTATGAGGCATCTAGGGTTGGCTGACACTTAGCATGAGCTTTTAGTTGGTCAAGTTTTATTAAGCGACTAATTACTACAGGTGAGTTGATAAACCATTAACCCAAGGTATAGCATAAAAGATTTAAACAACAACATTAACATAAGAACCACTTTCAAAACCCAACAGAACCACTAATCTGCATAAAGGATCTGGGCCGCTCATAACCGTGAGCACGGCTGACATGTCAGTTTTACACTCTCGAGAGGTCGTACATCTTTACCCATGAGTCGTGGGCTACGCTAGTGGTCCACCACATTACCGTAGATGAGATGGCTAGCAAGCACACTACGAGGCCTTTACAAAGATCACGTTGGTAAGGTGTAACCGCTAAGGTTTCAGGGTCCGCAGCTGTGGAGCAAGCCTCAAGGGGAGATAAACGCACTCAACCCAAGTAGCGCGAGGGCCACAGAAACTCACCTCCCCTCTTGCCCCGTCGGTAAGTTACCCCCAAACCAATGCAACCTAATTAATTAGCCAAGACCGTCCCATTCCAGTCTCATGGTAGCACTGTTATCCCAGGTTGTCGCTTTGCGAACCGGTCCTTAAGGAGAGTGGCCATAAGCAAAACACCTGCTCATGCCCCCTAAACCAAGTTGCTAAAAAGCCATTTTTAAAGGAACATGAACCACAGAGGGTTAAGCTCAAGATTTGATTGCATAGATCCATTAACAAGATTATTAACAAGGATACATGAGTTCGCGCAGCAACTAGCAAAACTTAACCAACAAGCAACCCATAGGTAACATATCGATAAAAGAAGCTAGGTACAGTCTTTATTGGCATACAAAATTAGACACATGCATATGAAGTGATTAAGTGGTTATTGGGTTGTGTCCATGTTATACTTGCCTTCCTCAAAGGTACTCTTGCTGCTCCTCACACACATCGAGCCTCAGCGCAAACAACTGTAACAACAAACAAAGGGGAACTAAGAACAATACACCATACAAATAAATAATTTTATAAAGAACATAAAAAGAACACTGGTCGTTACTAATAACATGGGAGCGCAACAACTGGAACAATGTTTAATAAGGATATAAAGGTGGCTAGAAAAGAATAAACTCATGATGAAGGATATGAAGGTAGGAACTCATTATGGTAGGGCTAGGTGTTAAGAGATATAAACATGAAAAGGTGAAAGATGTTGCCAGGGCATGGTTTGCATAGAGATATTATTGTGGTGGAGAATATGAGGGGTTGAGAAGGAACCAGGGTGCAATTGAGAGAGGAATACAGTTGATCTTGCAGTGGTGTTTGTGCTGAAACTGCGCGTGATAGGACAGCAGTAATGTGGGCACTAGAACTCTTTCCATGCCACGCCATTTAAGGATATTATTTGTGGAATTGATAAGGGATATGTGGACTAGAGTCTGACCAAAGGGTGCTGATATTTGATCAATGGGTCAATGGCAAAAGAAGACGCGAGACAGACATATGTAGCTACTTTTCTGCAGGAGGGACAGCAAGTGCACCGATCGGAAAGACCATCCAATACCTGGCCTAAACTGATCCAAAGGCTGCCAAAATTTACAGAAATGTGTGGTTCTATGATATACATGATGTGACAAAAGGATTCGATGATTGGAGAAGATGATTAATAGAAAAGACCCTTGCATTTGGTAGAAGCTCGGCTGTCCAGGCTGCAGATATGTGTTCACGGTAACGCTAAAATCTCCGGACCTGTGACTCCTATGGTAGAACCAATTTATAGGGGCATGATTGAGGATATAATACACATCTCGGTCGAAGGGCTCGCTGATTGGACCTCCGGATCATTGAGAAAACATGCGCCAAAATGGCAGCACTGCTGCTGTCTGGACTGCAATGACAGCGAGCACGGCGACGGCCGTTACTCTTGCACCGCTAAACTTATGGACAAACCATTTTATGGAGGTGTGTACAAGGGTATTAGGTACATCTCAGACTAAGGGCTGGGCCATTAAACTACCGGATCACCGGCAAAACATGAACCAAAGGCAGCCACACGGCTGTCATGGACAGCAGCAATAGCGGACACATCAACCAATGAAAAGCTGTTCTCCATGGCTCCGATGGCCAAACCGTTTTATGGGTATGTGCTCAAGGACAAGATACAAGATTTGGTTGAAGGGCATGACCATCAGGTCACTGGAATAGCGAAAAACAACCGTGCCAACTAGGGCAACGTGGCTGTCCATGACCGCAGCGAGACGTCGAATGGGTAAACCTTGCCGGAACTTGATGGGATTCGATCTATGCAACATGATTTGCAGCGGGAAATAAGGAAACATAGAGGAACATATGAGGGGCATCATCACCTAGGGTTTGATGGTGGAAGAGGTGACATGGGCGACATCAAGGCGGTGATGCCGCTGCGCACACGATCCCATAGGGCTGCAGCCTTGCCTCGGCGTCGGGGATCGTCGGGGGTGCTCTCCATGGTCTCCACACCCATGGACAGCAGGGGCAGCAGCAAGGAGGCAACCTCCATGGCATCCTTGAGGGCGTGGATCGAAGAACGCAGCAGGGGATCATCTTCCTTGTGATAAGAGCACTCCGTTTTCATGTTTCGGTGGTGGGGGGAAGTGTAGGGATGAGAGAGGGCAGCCATGGGGGAGAGGGGCGGCCATGGCTGCTCCCTCCTTCTGTTTTCTCATGAGGAGGAAGGGGAGGGGCGGCCAGGAGGGGAGGGGCAGCTAGGGAGAGAAAGATTAGGGTTAGTTTGGGCTGTTTTGGGCCTGTTTAGGGCTGGCCCAAGCTATGGACAGAAGTGGGAAATAAAAGAAAGGATTTCGGGCCTTGATCCAAGGTCAAAATGAGTGGAAACTTTGGGCCTTGACCCATTGATTGAGTCTTGAGTTTGTCATGCACGGGAGAGAAAATGATAAGGGAGAAAATTCGACGGCATCAACTAGAACCGAATTAGGAATTTCTGGGTTCTATGGAATGAGAGATAGAAGAGAACATCATTTGGACATGAGCCTAAGAATGACACTAAGTTTTACCAAATGATGTCAATGGAAAGAAATGATGAAAAGGTAAACATGGAAACAGGATATCGAAATGTTGATTTCAAAAGAGGCAAAAAGAGTGAGGTCGGGTGATATCATCAAAGGTTTTAAGAATGACTTAGATAAATTGAAAGACGTGACTTAGTGTAGAGGATGGTCAACAAGATTGGTTTATAGTTTTGAATCGGTGAAACTTTAGAGATACAACTCGAGTTGGCAAGGAAGCAAAGGATTAGGATTTTAGAGATATGAATTGAGATGGACTTGAAACCTAGCCGGTTTTGAAATATTTTGAAACCTCATTTTACACACATAAACACTATGCAATTCGGCATGAATGCAACAAACAAATGAGTTCTCATTGGAAAAACTTTTCAAAAGCATACGCTTCTTTCAATCCAGCAAAACTTACAAGTTCGAAAATTTTAGAAAATTTAGAAATCCTTCATTTTATTCATTGTTATCTATTCACATCCCAAAATTAGAAATTTTGGGGTGTGACAACCTACCCCCCTTAACAAGAATCTCGACCCGAGATTCAGCGTTGGCTAGCAAAGAGGATAAGGGAAAAGTACTTTCAACTCTTCTTGCTTCGGGTGGCTTCATTTAACTTTGCACATTTTGATCACCTTGTTTCTTGTAACTCTTCTGCAACTTTATGTATCTGATCTGAGTTGTATGTTCTGCATAGCTAAGGTCACCTTGCACACTGAGCTCATAAATGGTATTTGTTCTTCTAGTACCTTGATGCACTTCTTCAACTAATAGATATGAAACACATTATGCACATCTGACAATCTAGCTGGTGACTCAAGCTGATAAACAACTTCACTTTTTCTTGCAAGGATCTTGAGTAGTCCAAAGTATTTGAGTGATAACTCTTCTTAACCTTGAATTTGCAGAGACCTCTGATAGGTAACACCTTTAAATGGACATAGTTGCCCTTCAAATTATCTGCTCGAGCGAGTTACTCTTGGGTTCTCTTGGATGGTTTGAACTTCTTGTTCTTTATAGTTTATAACTCTTGGCCCAAGCAAATGTTCCTCTCTAAGCTGGTGCTCGAGTGTAATGGTGTTCTGCGCTTTCTACCCTATAATGCCTCGACTGATGCTTTACCTTCTTCTAACTGTTCCTTGATCCCATTGATCTTCTTACCCTTTGACTAACCTTTTCTAGTCACATGCTTCAAAATAGGTTCTACCTCCATGGTAACTTCCTTGGTTGTATTCAAGAATCCAAAACTGAATCTTTCAGCTCCACATGTTACTCCAAAGGCATTTGAAACTCAAAGCTATATTGATGTAACTTTACAAATCTCTAAAGCATGAACAACACCTGCTACTCCAGATTATGAGTTCAGTCATTCCCTTCATGTTCCTTCAGATGCAAGAACTATGACTCGTATCAAAAACACATCTTTGACCTTGTCATGGTGCATCCCCATACACTGAGATCTCTTGTGGACATCTGGCTAAGATAAAACTGGTGTGGTAGTCAACCTTCTCTTCAACAATTCGGATGTATCTCGGTGATCTAAAGTCCGTAGAAACTTAGCATTTCTGTCGCACAAGGTTATCAGTTGCTCTAAAATCTTTGAGAATCCTTAATGAACCTCCAATAATACCATGCCATATTAAGGAAGCTTCTGATGTCCTTCACATCCTGAGGTGTTTTCCATTCTTCCAACATTTATTCTTGTTTTTCAACCACAGTGCCAACTTATTTCTTATTCTCCTACCATTCAGTGATTCTTGCTGGTAATTGGGATCTACCCCCCTTAACAGAATGATACTTGCACCAATCTTGTGTAGTTCGTCTTCACACTTGAAGAAAGGGGGTGAGATTAGAATGTTGACTTGTTGCCATTTGTCTCAAGCATTCTTCTCTAGCGTTCACCATACCAATGAGATAACAGACAGAAGGCACAAGGGAGAGAACAAAGCAAGGCCATGGATAGAAGAAACCCATCTATCTATCGATGCCATTGTAAACCAGAAAGGTCAACAGCACATCAACAATCACTACAAAGAACCAAATCAAACATATATCACAATAACAAAGCAAACAACATAGGAGCACACTAACATGATTATGTCCTTATGAAACCACACTAGCACTCAAACCTTAACATCGTTTGTCTAGCGATATAAAAGGCTTAGGTGAAACTTATATAACTCAAAGCACTAAACTAGCGAGTGGGTATACGTTCTTGCAAACTTGAAAGTTGGGGAAGACACTGCATGCCATGTGCTCTTCAACTTCACATTAGGTGTCCATAAGTTGATGATGATATGTTGAGCTCAAACTTCACGAACATCTTCACTTGCCTTGTATATCGTATTGGCCAAAGACTAAAGATTTTAAACAAAGATAAGAGAGGGTGACTATTTTATCAATAGATAGCAGAAGATGAGTTTTGAGCAACAAGAGATAGGCAAAGGTCACATAGTTGAAAGTTTTTCAAAATATAGAGAAAATATAACCTTAGTGACGACCATTGCTACCTAGGCTTGCGTCCTACAGTCAACACAGCTCTGATACCACTTCGTCACGCCCAGTTCTCAACCAACGGAACCGGAACAACATATATGTGCCAGGAACGTGTCTCACATATATCATGACAATAGTGACATCACAGAACATGCATAACGATAATTAAAACGTTTACATAGAGTATAACATCACTTTATTACAATAAGACAACATGTCTTTAAACCAGAGTCATAGCGGAAGCGTAAACGAAGATGAACGAGCCGCCACAGGGACGTCGACTGGTGGACCGGTACGCCTAGAACTCATTGAAGTCCTGAACATACTCTTCGAAGTCTTCTGGAGCTGAGCAGCGGTTGGGTTCCAGCCAACAGTAGGTTTAAAGTAAAGCAAGCGTGAGTATTTCATACTCAACAAGCACAACATGAACTATGAGGCATCTAGGGTTGGCTGACACTTAGCATGAGCTTTTAGTTGGTCAAGTTTTATTAAGCGACTAATTACTACAGGTGAGTTGATAAACCATTAACCCAAGGTATAGCATAAAAGATTTAAACAACAACATTAACATAAAAACCACTTTCAAAACCCAACAGAACCACTAATCTGCATAAAGGATCTGGGCCGCTCATAACCGTGAGCACGGCTGACATGTCAGTTTTACACTCTCGAGAGGTCGTACATCTTTACCCATGAGTCGTGGGCTACGCTAGTGGTCCACCACATTACCGTAGATGAGATGGCTAGCAAGCACACTACGAGGCCTTTACAAAGATCACGTTGGTAAGGTGTAACCGCTAAGGTTTCAGGGTCCGCAGCTGTGGAGCAAGCCTCAAGGGGAGATAAACGCACTCAACCCAAGTAGCGCGAGGGCCACAGAAGCTCACCTCCCCTCTTGCCCCGTCGGTAAGTTACCCCCAAACCAATGCAACCTAATTAATTAGCCAAGACCGTCCCATTCCAGTCTCATGGTAGCACTGTTATCCCAGGTTGTCGCTTTGCGAACCGGTCCTTAAGGAGAGTGGCCATAAGCAAAACACCTGCTCATGCCCCCTAAACCAAGTTGCTAAAAAGCCATTTTTAAAAGAACATGAACCACAGAGGGTCAAGCTCAAGATTTGATTGCATAGATCCATTAACAAGATTATTAACAAGGATACATGAGTTCGCGCAGCAACTAGCAAAACTTAACCAACAAGCAACCCATAGGTAACATATCGATAAAAGAAGCTAGGTACAGTCTTTATTGGCATACAAAATTAGACACATGCATATGAAGTGATTAAGTGGTTATTGGGTTGTGTCCATGTTATACTTGCCTTCCTCAAAGGTACTCTTGCTGCTCCTCACACACATCGAGCCTCAGCGCAAACAACTGTAACAACAAACAAAGGGGAACTAAGAACAATACACCATACAAATAAATAATTTTATAAAGAACATAAAAAGAACACTGGTCGTTACTAATAACATGGGAGCGCAACAACTGGAACAATGTTTAATAAGGATATAAAGGTGGCTAGAAAAGAATAAACTCATGATGAAGGATATGAAGGTAGGAACTCATTATGGTAGGGCTAGGTGTTAAGAGATATAAACATGAAAAGGTGAAAGATGTTGCCAGGGCATGGTTTGCATAGAGATATTATTGTGGTGGAGAATATGAGGGGTTGAGAAGGAACCAGGGTGCAATTGAGAGAGGAATACAGTTGATCTTGCAGTGGTGTTTGTGCTGAAACTGCGCGTGATAGGACAGCAGTAATGTGGGCACTAGAACTCTTTCCATGCCACGCCATTTAAGGATATTATTTGTGGAATTGATAAGGGATATGTGGACTAGAGTCTGACCAAAGGGTGCTGATATTTGATCAATGGGTCAATGGCAAAAGAAGACGCGAGACAGACATATGTAGCTACTTTTCTGCAGGAGGGACAGCAAGTGCACCGATCGGAAAGACCATCCAATACCTGGCCTAAACTGATCCAAAGGCTGCCAAAATTTACAGAAATGTGTGGTTCTATGATATACATGATGTGACAAAAGGATTCGATGATTGGAGAAGATGATTAATAGAAAAGACCCTTGCATTTGGTAGAAGCTCGGCTGTCCAGGCTGCAGATATGTGTTCACGGTAACGCTAAAATCTCCGGACCTGTGACTCCTATGGCAGAACCAATTTATAGGGGCATGATTGAGGATATAATACACATCTCGGTCGAAGGGCTCGCTGATTGGACCTCCGGATCATTGAGAAAACATGCGCCAAAATGGCAGCACTGCTGCTGTCTGGACTGCAATGACAGCGAGCACGGCGACGGCCGTTACTCTTGCACCGCTAAACTTATGGACAAACCATTTTATGGAGGTGTGTACAAGGGTATTAGGTACATCTCAGACTAAGGTCTGGGCCATTAAACTACCGGATCACCGGCAAAACATGAACCAAAGGCAGCCACACGGCTGTCATGGACAGCAGCAATAGCGGACACATCAACCAATGAAAAGCTGTTCTCCATGGCTCCGATGGCCAAACCGTTTTATGGGTATGTGCTCAAGGACAAGATACAAGATTTGGTTGAAGGGCATGACCATCAGGTCACTGGAATAGCGAAAAACAACCGTGCCAACTAGGGCAACGTGGCTGTCCATGACCGCAGCGAGACGTCGAATGGGTAAACCTTGCCGGAACTTGATGGGATTCGATCTATGCAACATGATTTGCAGCGGGAAATAAGGAAACATAGAGGAACATATGAGGGGCATCATCACCTAGGGTTTGATGGTGGAAGAGGTGACATGGGCGACATCAAGGCGGTGATGCCGCTGCGCACACGATCCCATAGGGCTGCAGCCTTGCCTCGGCGTCGGGGATCGTCGGGGGTGCTCTCCATGGTCTCCACACCCATGGACAGCAGGGGCAGCAGCAAGGAGGCAACCTCCATGGCATCCTTGAGGGCGTGGATCGAAGAACGCAGCAGGGGATCATCTTCCTTGTGATAAGAGCACTCCGTTTTCATGTTTCGGTGGTGGGGGGAAGTGTAGGGATGAGAGAGGGCAGCCATGGGGGAGAGGGGCGGCCATGGCTGCTCCCTCCTTCTGTTTTCTCATGAGGAGGAAGGGGAGGGGCGGCCAGGAGGGGAGGGGCAGCTAGGGAGAGAAAGATTAGGGTTAGTTTGGGCTGTTTTGGGCCTGTTTAGGGCTGGCCCAAGCTATGGACAGAAGTGGGAAATAAAAGAAAGGATTTCGGGCCTTGATCCAAGGTCAAAATGAGTGGAAACTTTGGGCCTTGACCCATTGATTGAGTCTTGAGTTTGTCATGCACGGGAGAGAAAATGATAAGGGAGAAAATTCGACGGCATCAACTAGAACCGAATTAGGAATTTCTGGGTTCTATGGAATGAGAGATAGAAGAGAACATCATTTGGACATGAGCCTAAGAATGACACTAAGTTTTACCAAATGATGTCAATGGAAAGAAATGATGAAAAGGTAAACATGGAAACAGGATATCGAAATGTTGATTTCAAAAGAGGCAAAAAGAGTGAGGTCGGGTGATATCATCAAAGGTTTTAAGAATGACTTAGATAAATTGAAAGACGTGACTTAGTGTAGAGAATGGTCAACAAGATTGGTTTATAGTTTTGAATCGGTGAAACTTTAGAGATACAACTCGAGTTGGCAAGGAAGCAAAGGACTAGGATTTTAGAGATATGAATTGAGATGGACTTGAAACGTAGCCGGTTTTGAAATATTTTGAAACCTCATTTTACACACATAAACACTATGCAATTCGGCATGAATGCAACAAACAAATGAGTTCTCATTGGAAAAACTTTTCAAAAGCATACGCTTCTTTCAATCCAGCAAAACTTACAAGTTCGAAAATTTTAGAAAATTTAGAAATCCTTCATTTTATTCATTGTTATCTATTCACATCCCAAAATTAGAAATTTTGGGGTGTGACACAAGGTCACTCACGTGAGGCCGTGGACATCTGCCCATCTGCTGATAGAGATGAGGTGTTGGGGACAACTGGTTTTGATCCCATGCTCCTATGCTGTGAGGCCGATAGAGACCTGCTCCCCCATGCCGGGCAGCAGCGGGATTCCTGCAGCACAGATACGGTGCACGCTGGCGGTGTGACAGAGCCTCATGCTGCTGGCCCAGCGTTCCCCAGCATTGCTGAGGTCGGCTCTCCCGTCCGTGATGCCTGCGTGGAGGCTGCTGATTTGGCTGGGTGTGTGCCAACATCGCCGGTTCATAGCCCGGAGCTGTCTTCTGACGAGGTGCCATTAGAAGGCATGGAGGGACAAGCTGGCCCCGTCGCAGGCGCGGATGATACTGTTGTAAATGATGTAAAGCTCCTCCTGCTCGATCGCCATCTTCGGTGGTAGCAGGTTTCGCTAGGTGCGTGAAGCTGCCGCTGGCGATGCCGGTCTTCTCTGGCCCGGCCATACAGCATATCACAAGGCGGCGATCGTCTCCTCCAACTGAGGTGCGTAGGAGCGCTCGGTTAGCTGCCACAAAGCGCTACAGGGCTGCTAATGCAGAGTTGCAAGCTAAGAATGTCCTAATCAAAAAATTAGGCTTGGTCGTTGAAAGTGAACCTGTTGGCGCTGACGCCGTCGCTGCTTATTGCAGATCCTTTCAGGAGGGGTTACCAGATTCCAAGTTTGCTGCCCTTGAAGAGCTTTTCCTTGGGATGGAGTGGGAAGAGGAGGTCGTAGCCACGGCGATGGCGGTTTGAGTGCGTCTGCTTGGCGCGTAGTGGTTGCTGATATTGTTGTTAATGGATTCGCAAAACATTTGTGTATGGAATGTGCGTGGCCTAAATGGTCGTGCGCGTCGTGACTCTGTTCATGAGTTTGTAGTGCAGCATCACCTTTCCATGTTATGTCTGCAAGAAACTAAGCTTGATGTTTCCAACTCGCTAATCTATGAAATGCTGGGATCTTCCTTTGACCATGTTCTTGTGCCGTCCACAGGTGCATCTGGTGGCCTGCTGCTAGCATGGCGGAGATGTTTGGGATGTGTCAGCAGTTGAGGCACGCCCTAGAGTTATTATGGCTAAAGTGCAGGTGCTCAGCAGCTCGATTAACTGGTGGCTAACCGTCATTTATGGGCCTTGTGAGCCTGGTGATAGAGCACAGTTCCTGAGTGAACTGAGAGAGATGCGCGCAGCTCGGGTGGGGCTGTGGATGATCTGTGGAGATTTCAACATGATCTAGATGGCCGCGGATAAGAATAACACTAGTCTTGATAGGCGAACTATGCGGCTGTTTGGTGACTTCCTGGGGGACTTGGCGCTCTCTGAACTTCATCTGAATGGTAGGTTCTTTACCTGGAGTAACCAGCGCGACCACCCCACTCTTGAACGGATTGATCGTGTCTTTGTATCCTCGGACTGGCTTGAGCTCCTACCGAACCACTGGCTGCGAGCTCTATCCTCAGATTGCTCGGATCACTCCCCTCTCTTGCTTCAGACCTGCTGTGTCCCATGGACTAAGTGTTGTTTCAGATTTGAGAGCGTCTGGACTAAATTCCCGGGCTTTTTGGACGTCGTCCGTGATGCCTGGTCTTGCCCAGTGCTTGGCATGGACCGTTGTAGAGCACTTGATGTCAAGCTGCGTTCGATGGCCAATGCGCTCAAGGGTTGGAGCAATAAGCAGATTGGTAGCGTAAGACTGCAGCTGGCTATGGCCCGTGAGGTGATCTACCAACTTGATTATGCTAAAGAAGTGAGAGTGTTGCTGCCTCGTGAGATTGACTTTCGTCGCAGCCTGAAATTCAGGTGTCTTGGTCTTGCTTCCTTGTCCCGTACCATTGCGCGGCAAAGATCGAGACTGTTGTTCCTGGAGGCGGGGGATGCGAATACAAAATTTTTTCAGTTGCAGGCGTGTCATAGGAGTCGCAAAACTTTTATTCCGGAGCTTCGGGTTGATGGCTCCCCGGTGCTTGATCCTGAATGTATGGCTACAGCTTTATTTGATCATTACAATGTGGTGTTGGGACAGGGTTTCGTGAGAGATCATGGGCTGAATTTTCATCAGTTGGGCCTCCCCTCGTTGGACCTGCATGAGCTAGATTGTTGTTTCTCTAAAGATGAGATTTAGGGCATCATCCGAGAGATGCCATCTGAGAAGGCGCCAGGGCCTGATGGTTTCACGGGCTTGTTCTTCAAGCTAGCTTGGCCTATTATTAAGGAGGATGTTGTTAATGCTATCAATGGTTTCTGGTCCCTCGATTACAGAAGCTTGTATCTAGTTAATGATGCTTATATGGTGTTGCTAAAGAAGAAAGATCAACCGGAGGAGATCAAGGACTACAGGCCCATCAGCCTTATTCATAGCTTTGGCAAATTGATCACCAAGCTACTTGCGACCAGGCTGGCTCCAAAGCTAGATGAGCTAATCATGAAAAATCAGTGTGCTTTCATCAGAGGCCAGTCTATACATGATTGTTTTAGAGCCGTTCAGTTATCTTCGCGTCTGCTGCATAGGAAAAGAGTGAGCTGTGTCCTGCTCAAAGTTGATATCGCTCGGGCATTTGACTCGGTGTCTTGGCCCTTCCTGCTAGAGTTGCTTCAGCACCTTGGCTTTTCCCAACGTTGGTGTGACTGGGTGTCGTTGTTACTGCAAACCTCGAGCACCAAAATTCTTCTCAATGGCAACCCGGGGCGTAGGATCTGCCATGCCAGGGGACTTAGGCAAGGAGACCCCCTCTCCCCTATGCTGTTTGTCATGGTAATGGATGTGCTTAATGCGCTGATCAGGTTTGCGGAGGATAGTGGGCTGTTCTCGTCTCTTGGCCAGCAATCCATTCATTGCCGGGCGTCGCTTTATGCTGATGATTTGGTGCTCTTCGTCAGACCTATGCGTCAAGATTTGCTGGCTATTCGTTGCATTTTGGAGATTTTTGCTAGATGTTCAGGGCTTTGCACCAACCTGGATAAGTGCTCTGCCACACCGATCCGTTGCTCTGATGAGGAGCTTTCTTCTGTCCATGACATTTTGTCCTATCAGATAACTCCTTTCCCTTGTACCTACCTTGGTGTGCCGCTGAGTACCAGGAAGCTGTCGCGATCGTTGGAGCAACAGTTGGTTGACAAAGTGGCTCGAAGGATCCCTCGCTGGAAGGGTAATCTGCTGAGTGTTGCTGGAAGGATGGTCTTGATCAAGAGCACTCTCTCGGCCATCCCGGTTCATATCTCTATAGCTACATGTCTATCTGCTTGGGCGATCAAGGCCATTGATCGACTGCGTCAGGCTTTCTTATGGTCTGGTTCTGAGGTGCTTGGACGCGGGCAGTGTAAAGTTGCTTGGCGATCACTGAGTAGACCAGTGGAATACGGTGGTCTTGGGATCACTGATCTGTCACTGCTTGGATTGGCCCTGCGCGTCAGATGGAGCTGGTTTCATAGAACAGATCCTGACAGAGTGTGGACCGATTTAGAAGACCACAATGAACAGGCTGTTCATGACTTGTTCAGAGCTGGCACTGAGGTAATCTTGGGTGATGGCTCGTCTGCTCTTTTTTGGCTTGACAATTGGTTAGATGGCGCTGCTATTGAGGTCGTCGCGCCAAACCTGTTTGCTGCTGTCCCCCAGCGCTTCCATCGTCGAACTGTCGCCGAGGGGCTGCAGGATAGGGCCTGGATTCGTGATATCAAGAAGCAGCTTACCATGCCGGCTATCTCTGAATATGTGGACATTTGGGAGAGAACACAAGGCATCGAACTTATGGACAGGCTAGATAGCTTCCGTTGGCGATGGGAAGCAGACTCTCATTACTCTGCTGCTTCAGCGTATAGATCCTGCTTTCTGGGCTCTTCTCGGATGGCTGGTGCAAAGATCATTTGGAGAGCTCGAGTGCCTCAGAGAGTCAAATTCTTTGCGTGGCTAGCACTGCAGGATCGTTGCTGGATTGGTGAGCGGCGTCGGCGGCATGGGCTGCAGGAGACAGATGACTGTGCTCTTTGCGATCAGGAGGTTGAATCAATGGAACACCTCCTGGCCAGATGCTCGTATGTCAGGGAGATTTGGTTCTGTGTGTTTAGCCTCCTAGGCTGGTTGCAGAGATTACCGCCCCATGATCTTCCTTTCATTGACTGGTGGACTCGTGAAAGAAAGTTCTTCAGCAAACTCCAAAGGCGAGGCTTTGATGCGTTGATTCTACTCGTGATCTGGTTGGTCTGGAAAGAACGTAATGATCGTATCTTCAGAAGGATGGCAACCAGGCCGGCAGCTCTCGTGGTCAAGATGGTGCAGGAAGCCAAGCTATGGGCTCTAGCCGGGTTAGCAGATATCGGCATGCTGGTCGCTGGCGTTTCGTTGTCAGATAGGTTGCGAATTGGTTCTGTAAATTAAGACAACATATTGACTGTGTTAGTGGTCGCTCTCTGTCTTGGTAATCTATGGATTACCGTGTTGTAGCTGTTTTCTCTCCATCTTAATGAAAAAACATGCTATGCGCGTTCGTAAAAAAAACAACCCAAATTTTCTATTCATGTGTTTTGGAATCCTATGGTTTTCCACCTTTCACGTTTCTCTATTCCTGTGTTTTTCTCTATTCCTATGTTTTTCAATCCTTTGTTACAAACAGGGGATATAGAAAAAAAAAACCTTAGCTTACTATTATTTGTATACCAGAGTACTTGTATACCTTTTGTTTGTCGCTGAACCTTAGTGTGGCGGAACCGCCGATTTAATCCGAGCTAAGTACACCTGCCACCATTAGCTCTCAGTGTACTTCGGCCGTACTAAACCCGGTCGTCCGTCGAGAAGCCTTTGGCCCTCGATTCGTACCAAAACCCCAGAGAAACCGACATCACACACATTCGACCCTCGATGGAGCCACAACAGTTACATCATCACAGGCAGTTGAATAGATGTTACATAGTAAGTTAGGTTACAAACCAGTTCGAAATAAAATAGAGTTCAACATAGTCTCATACGTAAAATAGCGTTCAAATAGAGTCTCGCAGTGGAAATCTTTAACCATCAAAGTTCATGACAACCAAAAGACTTGCAGAAGTAAAGTAACATCATGCCCACTGATGTCACTTCATTTGCCAGCTCAACACGCTTCTTACTCCTGATGATAACAAGACCCTCCGCCAACACAGGCACAGAAGAGTAACTCCATACCTGTAACTCAAAAGCGGGGGCAAACCCTAAGTACTAATTACTCAGTAGGACTTAATGGATGTGGTTTACGGCTGATGCAAAGCTTGCTTACTAGAGAGTTGGTCCTTAGCCGTTGCTTTTAAAACAAGTTATGATCATAGGGTAGCAGGATTTGACAGCTGCTATCCCTTCATGATAATCGAGCCATTTGCAATTGAGGAATTCATAAAAATTTGAATGAATAGAAAGCATATCATAGTCAAGCATGTAGCATTCGAAAACATGGATCATAATACATCATGTTAGAGTTATTACTACGTTGCCCGTGTGCGGTATTTGGCATTCTCACACCTGGTGAGCATCAGCGATTCGAATCGATTTCTAATTTTCGGGAATAACTAAAAGTGCCAGGGGCCCATATGCTTACTCACACGACGGCTTTCCCACATATAGTCCCCCTCCTCCACCTGTCCCATCCCAAGTTCGATTCACTCCCACCTGACTCCCGGGTTGTGCCCCCATGACGAGCCTGCCGACATCTCGGGCTCCCCGTCATGAGTACCAAGCTCCTCCGGGCCACCTTCCTCTCAACCAGTGGGTAGGAACGTGTTTCTGTTCTCCGGATGGCACAAGTAAGGTTTCACCGGCTCCATTAACTGAGTAAGCACTTTAGCAATGGTATGCCAACCAGCAGGCGAACAGCGAACGGGCCTTATGCGATTCGGGCGGAGCCATTACACCGCAACAACGCACACCGCAAGAGTATAACTTAACCTCCGTCCAGTCTCCAATTAATCCTCATCATAATGAACATCTTAGCATAGACAGTGTTCTCTTTCTTTTCAAAACACCTACGTGACGAGTGACATCTCACTCGTATCTAGTCGAACCTATCATTTCTAGGCAACTCGTCCTACGTACCTAGTGTAGGTGCTATGGCCAGAGCGGCCAAGGGGTCTAATGTAATGAGGTTCCAATCAACACCTAATGCATATGCGTAGTCATAAAACATTATTAGCTGGGAGAATATGGTCCTGCCTACCTTTCTCGCTAGGGTCAGTCTCCTCAGGTGCGAAGTCGGCGGCTTGCTGTTGATCTTCCTGCTGCGGGTCTGGCTCCTGGTCTTCTGGCTCCTCGATCAGCGGCTGTTCCTGCGTCTGCTCCTCGATCCCGTGATCTATATGTATGCCATCATATGCAAATGAGTGCACGCATGCAAATGTGTGCATGAGATGCACACTATAAAGAACTTAGGACAAACTAGGAAATCGTACAAACTATCACCCAACTTAACCAAGGATCCATCATGTAAACCATGTATCCATGTCATGACCATGCATTTGTATGATGCAGCATTTTTGACCCTGTCCACTATTTTCCCCACTTATAAATGATTGTTTTTCCCATTTAATCAAGCCCCATGAGTTTAAATAGTTTCTCTGCTCCAATTGACTTCAAAATTTTACATGGTGTAGACTTCGTGTGCAAGAAGTTACTGACCAAAATTTAGCCCAATTGGAGTTAAAATGAATTTATTAAAATCCTAACAAATTATCAGCCCCTTTTCTTCCCGGATTTATCATTAATTACAAAAAGGTAATCTGACCATGAAACTTTGGCGGTGAACATACAACGGCATAAACTACTCATACAAAAATTTGCAAGTGAAATACTCTCCATTTAAAAGGACATCTATTTTCCATATTTACATATAGTGACAATAAACACCCAAGCTCCATCATCATGAAAGACATGCACAAATATACCTTTTAGGAACTAGACATCATGCACAAGCTACCAAATTTTACATAGAATTTTCCTAACCATTTAAGTTCTCTTTTTCCTATTTTCCTTTCTCAACTAGCATCTTTTATCATTTTCAAATCACCATCAAGAACTAACATGCAAGGGTTCACTTTTTAACAGTGGACTACTCATGATGAGTAAAGTCTATGAAAAATACTAGGGAGCTATTTTGAGCATCTTTTATATAGCACCTATCTCATACTACCATAAATACATATATTTATCATGGAAAAGTAAAAACATCAATCAAATGAACAGTGCTAGTGCCAAGAAATTCACACAGGGCCTAAGCATCACTAATATACTACTGTCCAAGTTTCACACATGTTGAAGTTCATTTACTCCACTTTTGGTATTTATTTTGCTTTAACATGTATGCAACAAAACCGAGGGTAAAAATGTCTTTTCACATGACCACATCATACATAGCCTGTAGATCTACTCAAGAGGAGTTCATAGGTAATGAGTTTGTCCATTTTGGATTTTTTTTTGAATTGATATGATTTTTCAAAATTCAAACCGAGAAAAAAGTAAATAGAAAAAGAAAAACCTAGATCTAAAGACCTCTACGTAATTAACCGTAGTTTCCAGGAGATAGCGCGTAAGATCTACAAGACTCAGCCTCCGTGAGGACCGGGTTGCAAAAACGGAAAAGTCCAGGGGCTAGATCTAAAATGATCCGGCCCCCGTCTTCTTCCTCCCGACGCGCGCGGCGGCGCGGCGCGGCGCGCGCGCCGGCGAGCTCCGGCTCGCCGGAGCCGCGACGAGGGGCGCGGGGGATGTGCGGGAGCGAGGGCGACCACCTGGGGTAGGTCTCATCGACGGCGGAGGCGAGGTCGAGGCGGAACGGCGGTGAACCGGGGCGTGGGCGACGGCGACAGTGGCGCGGCGAGGACGTCGCGCCGAGCTCGATCTCCTCAGGGGAGGGGAGATCGACGACAAGGTCTAGAGGGAGAGGGGCGGCGTGGAGCGGGGAGTGCGGTGGCGGGGTTGGTTTGGCTCGGGGAGGCCGGGAGGCGGCGGCGTGAGCTCGGCTCCGAGCTTACAGCCGGCAATGGCGGCGCGGCGAAAACGGCGCGGGCGGGATGGAAACGGCTCGGGAGTGGACAATAGGTTAGGGTTTCGGACGAGGGTTGAGAGCGCTCCGTTTTGACGTGCTCGGACGGCCGCCGCGGGGCTCGCCGTACTCCCTGTACGCCGGCGAGCCACGCGGCGCGCGTCGGTTCGCGCCGTGCTCGCCCCGCGGATCCGAGGGCCCACCTGTCAGTGACTCCGAAACTGGGAAAAAGAAAAATGTGTTTTCTAGGCCTCGGTATTTCACTGTTTTGGCTCATTTCTAGGCCGAATTTGGAAAAAGTCCAATTGGAATAAATGTTCTACTCAGAGAGATATACAACTTTGTCAAAATGGACAACCCCAAAATCCAAGTGTAAATATGTTTTAAATTCAAATTTTGAAATCTGCCCTAGGTAGGAACAGGGTACCTTTATTGTTTGGAAAAAAGAAAAACCCTATTTCCAGGCCTTTTCACCCAAAGTGACTTTTGGGTAACTTGCTTAGAATTTCAATACCTACAACTTATTCAATGGGAGTGTTGCATGAAAGTGGTTGTAGGTTTGTGCAAACTTAGGGTTTTTAAACAAGGCTGATTTGAGTTGGTTTTCTGCACTGACAAAGAAAGACTCCAAACCCTATGTAGCCTTCATTATCTGGCCAAACCCCAATTATGAAAGTTGTTCAAAACTTCATTGTCTGCAAGTTTGGTAATATGAGTTTCCCCTAGATCCCTGGATTTATGAGCAAGAACATAGCAGAACACATGCATAAAATTCAGATTTCAAGCATTCCATCTCATCCAAACAAATCGTAGCCTAATTATATGCAATCACATGATGCTAAATGATGCTTAGTGCATGATTAAGATATGATAATGTATTCGAGATGCTGGAGCATCACAACCCACCCCCCTTAAAGAAATCTCGTCCCGAGATTTTAATGTGATGTGGGTGGAATAGTTAAAGTAAACGAGTGCGTAAGGAGTGTTAGCTAAAACATACTGGTTTGAAGTGGATGGGAGAAAACCTGGGTGTTTAGTTTGTAGATATTCTTCAGTTTCCCACGTTGCTTCTTCTTCGGAGTGATCACTCCATTGCACTTTATAAAAGTTGACAGTATTACGCCGTGTTGACCTTTGCTTTTGGTCTAGGATTTTGATGGGTCGGGCTTCATAGGTAAGGTCAGGCTCAAACTGAACTTGAGACGTGTCGACTTCGTCTTCCGGCACTCGTAAGCACTTTTTAAGTTGTGACACGTGAAACACGTCGTGCACCGCAGCAAGATGTGGTGACAACTCCAACCGGTAAGCCACCGGTCCACATTGCTCGGTGATCTTGAACGGGCCAACATACCGTGGTGCTAGCTTTCCCTTCACCCCAAAGCGATGTACCCCCTTCATCGGTGACACTCGAAGGTATACGTGATCGCCCTTCTCAAAAACTAGCGGTCTCCTTCTCCTATCCGAGTAACTCTTTTGCGTGGACTGTGCACTCTTCAGGTTACTTTGTATAAATTTTACTTGTTCTTCGGCTTGAGTTACCAAATCAGGACCAAAGGTGACACGTTCCCCAGGTTCGGACCAGTTGAGGGGTGTTCTACATCTTCTGCCGTATAGGGCCTCGAAAGGTGCCATATTCAAGCTCTTCTGGTAGCTGTTATTGTATGCAAACTCTGCCAAGGGCAAACACTCATCCCATTTTGTGGAATAAGTTAAGGCACATGCCCTCAGCATGTCTTCTACGATCTGATTTACTCTTTCGACTTGTCCACTGGTTTGAGGGTGGTATGCCGAACTATAAATCAATTTTGTTCCTAGGGCATTCTGCAGATGTTCCCAGAAGCGAGACACAAAAACTGAGCCCCGATCTGAGGTAATGGTCCGAGGGACACCATGTAAGGAGATAATTTTTGCTATATAAAGCTCGGCATACGTGTTGGCACGGTAAACTGTCTTTACAGGGAGAAAATGGGCCGATTTCGTAAACCGGTCGATAATCACCCATATGGAATCATAACCCTTCTCAGTGCGAGGCAAACCCACCACGAAATCCATATGTATATCTTCCCACTTTCAAGCCGGGATGTTCAAGGGTTGAAGCATACCGCCCGGCTTTAAGTGATCAGCTTTCACCCTCTTACACACGTCGCATTCTGACACATACTTGGAGATTTCCCGCTTCATGCGAGTCCACCAAATATTCTGTTTCAGGTCTTGGTACATCTTATTACTGCCTGGGTGCATGGTAAGCACGGAGGTGTGGGCTTCGTCGAGTATTTTCTTCCGCAACTCCATATCTTTTGGTACTACTAGGCGAGTTTTAAACCACAGGACCCCTTGGTCATCTAGGGTGAAGCAAGCCTTTTTCTCTTCATCAATACCCTCACGAATGTGGGCCATACCTAGGTCTTGTTTTTGTGCTGCGATGACTAGGTCTTTTATTGTCGGTTCAATGATGAGGCTATAAAGTTTGACTAGCTGTTCGGTTGGCATTTCTATTTCATCCATCTCCCAACATATCACTCTTGCCGTGGGCCGAGCTTCAATCACATTGCAATGAGCCCGACGGCTTAGTGCATCAGCTACCACATTCGCCTTCCCAGGGTGATAATGAATCTCCAGGTCATAGTCTTTTATCAACTCTAACCACCGTCTTTGTCTCATGTTTAATTCGGGTTGTGTGAAGATGTATTTGAGGCTCTTGTGGTCAGTGTAGATATGACAAGTGTTGCCCAGCAGATAGTGCCTCCATATCTTCAGGGCGTGTACAACTGCGGCTAGCTCGAGATCATGGGTTGGGTAGTTCGCTTCATGTTTCCTTAGTTGGCGGGAAGCGTAAGCGATTACTCTCCCTTCTTGCATTAGGACACAGCCAAGCCCCTGGCCAGAGGCGTCACAATACACATCGAAGGGTTTTATCACATCTGGTTGGGCTAGCACGGGTGTTGTCGTTAATAATTTCTTTAGTTCCTGAAATCCTTCCTCACACTTCGGACTCCATATGAATTTTACATTCTTCTTTGTTAACGAGGTCATTGGCTTTGCGATTTTGGAGAAGTCCTTGATGAAACGGCGGTAGTAGCCCGCTAGACCAAGAAAACTCCGGATTTCGGTCACTGATTCTGGCTGCTTCCAGTTCAGGACAGCCTCTACCTTGCTAGGATCGACCGCTACCCCCTTCTCTGACAGAACATGCCCCAAGAAACCTACTTCCTTCAGCCAAAACGCACACTTGCTGAACTTGGCATAGAGCTTGTGTTCTCTTAGCCGGGCGAGCACTATCCGTAAGTGTTCCTCATATTCTTTTTCATACTTGGGGTAGATTAATATGTCATCAATGAACACCACTACGAATTTGTCGAGCTCATTCATAAACACCGAATTCATCATGTACATGAAGAAAACCGGTGCATTGGTTAAACCAAAGGACATGACTAGATATTCATATAGTCCATATCTGGTCGAGAAGGCTGTTTTAGGTATGTCTTCTTTTCTGATTTTTATCTGATAGTAGCCAGACCTTAGGTCAATTTTTGAAAAGACCTTCGCCCCAGCTAACTGATCGAAGAGAATGTCAATGTGTGGTATTGGGTATTTATTTTTGACGGTCACGGCATTTAATGGCCGATAGTCCACACACAGCCTTTTACCCCCTTGGTCTTTCTTTTCTACAAAGAGGGCCGGACAACCCCAAGGTGATGAACTAGGCCGAATGAACCCCTTATCTAACTGTTCTTGCAGTTGTATCTTTAACTCTTTCAGTTCATCAGGTGCCATTCAATATGGTCTCTTGGAGACAGGGGCAGTACTAGGTACGAGATCTATGCGGAATTCCACATCCCTATCCGAGGGTAGACCCGGTAGCTCCTCCGGGAATACGTCCGGAAAGTCACACACTACGGGGATCTTTTTAATTTCATCAATCTCGGTTGCATTCACTGCGGCCACCATGTGTTTCATGTCTGGCATATGCACACGTAAAACCTTGCCACTGACCCTAGACCTTAACTGCACTGTCCTGCTGCCAACATCCAGGACGGCGTTGTTCTCCGTCATCCAGTTCATCCCCAATATAACATCAATCCCTTGGTGTGGCAGCACCACGGGGTTGATGATGAAACTTTCCGCACCAATCTCCAAATTTAAAAGTCTAACCCCCAGACTGGTATCTATGGGAGCCCCTGGGGCAGTGATGTGGTAATTTTTCCTTAACTTGTACATTTTTAAGCCATGCTTCTGTGCATATGTTTTGCTAATGAATGTATGGGTGGCTCCCGAATCGAATAACACGACAGTCGGATGACCGTTGATCAGGAATGTACCAGCGAGTACCGGCACTCCAGCGGGGATCTGCTCCATGTGAATATAGTGCACGCGGCCAGTCTTCTGTGCGGGCCCCTTCTGCTTGCCTTGCTGACTGCCGCCCGCAGGGTTCGGCCCTTGGATCCTGCGGGGTGCCCTACAGTCTCTGCTGAAATGCCCTGTCTTGCCACAGTTGAAACAAGGATTTCCGGGTCCTGGAATAGCGGGGACACGGGGTGCGGGGAGTTGAGCTTGTGTGCCTGAGGTAAGGCGCTGCTGCTGCTGTGGTGCCCTGTGGACCCAGCCCGGCTGATTTTGCCGGACCACGAAGCGTGGCTGCTGGTAGTGCTGCTGTGGAGGTCTGTATACTGCTTTCTGCTTCTGGGAGGATCCAGCAGCAGACGTGTTAGCCTGGCGCTTGCGCCTCTGGTCCTCATTTGCGACCCAGAGACGATTCTCCATGTCAAGTGCGGTGTCCACCAGATCAGTGAAACTCTGGTAACGGCGCTCCAAGTGAGTCTGGAGAGTGGGGTCAAGGCCGTTCAAAAGCCTAGCTGCTCGGCGGGGATCATCTGCCACGTCTTCTGGTGCATACTGTGAAAGGTGAATGAAAGACTGCACATATTGCATCACAGTCTTGTTGCCTTGCTTAAGCTCCTAAAATTCCCGCTTCTTCTGCTCCATCAAGCTGTCCGGGATATAGTGAGCCCGGAAAGCCTGGGTAAACTCCTCCCAGGTGGGCTCATGCCCAGCCCGCTGCATTTCGAGGAACGTGGCATGCCACGCGCCTGCTGGTCCTTGCAGCAACTGTCCGGCAAACCGCGCCTTCTGTTGCTCGGTCAGTTCCGGAAAGAGTGTGAATTTGGACTTAATTGTGCGGATCCAATCATCCGCGTCCAGAGGTTCAGGGCACTTCGTGAAGACGGAGGGTCGCAGCTCCTCGAAGTCCTTGTAGGAGATGCCTCAGTTCCTGGGCTCCCGCAGCTGCAGCTGGCCACGGCCCTGGCGTTCCTCGGCGAGCAGGCGGATCAGCTCGGCCTGCTGCACGACCAGGGTGGCTAACTCCGGTGGGGGTGGAGCGTCGTTCGCATGTGGTTCTGAGCCCGAGTGTTGCCCATTGCGAGTGTTCACCATCTGCAAGAGGGAGGTCAATCGGGTTTTAATCTCACAATACCTTATTGCAATGTGACGCGCTGATAAAATCATAGCATCACAGACGACATCATAAATACAGGAAATCATGCAATATGATATCATAAAATCGGCAATAAAAAGTAAATCCTTCTCTCGAGACGTTTGGGGAAGAGATACACTAGTGCACCTATCCTCCCAGCGCTGCATCCCAAAATGAGATACAAAGTCAATTTCATCCATTCAACCCACTCCAGCTATTCAAGAACGTACGATAGACTTCGAGTGAGATTTAAAAGTTCGAATACTACTTAAGGTCTTACCATTACATAGTGGGATGGTGGTTTCAGCGACCAACCATCAAATGGCACATAACAAGGTGTCCATCATTACATAAATGGCGTACACAAATGAGCTCTCACATCTCATCAAGGTTTTTAGTACAGCCACACATAAATGCACGGAGTGGTGTAATACAAAATATCGCTATCAACGTGCTAAACGAGACACAAAAGCGCCTCATCCTCCTCCATCATCACCCCTCCTCTCTAAGTCGCAGAGCGGCCTGTGGGGACGGAGCCCTCTCCTTCCTCCTCCATCTCCATCGGCTCAGAGGACTCCCTATCCTGAGGGTCCTGCTCTGCTGGAGGCGGCTCGTACACTGCGAGGCGCTGCTGTAGCTGAGCCACCTGACCCTCCAACTCCTCCACTCGAGCACGCGCCTCCGCGTGCCTGTGAAAGTAGAAACGGCTCCTGCCCTCAGCGCGGTCATACATCCCGTGCATCTCACTGGCAAACTCCATACATGCTGCATAGGGTCGTGTGTCGTTGCGGGCCTTGAGCATGTCGTGGCGGCGGACCCACTCGTCGTCCATCTCCTGTGTGGGGAGATAACGCAGGACTGAGCGGGCAGCATCCTCCTCGGGGCTCAAGAAAGTGATAGCTGACATAACTGCCTTCTGATAGGCCTCCTCCTCGTTGGCCCCGTAGACCATGATGGTGTGCGGGTTCGCGGAGTTCGGGTGTGGGATGACCACCCGGGCCCAGCAGCTCCCCTCCCTGGGCGCAGTCTGCACGGAGTAAAAAGGACAGGGGCGGTGTCCCATCTCCCGCAGGGCTCTACACAGAATCCGGGAGAGGCTGCAGTCCTCCCGGCAGCGAGTGTGCAGCAGCCCGTCTTCCACCAAGGGTGGAGTGTGGGTCACTGGCGGGAGCAGGCGCCCCCTATCCCCCACGGCCTTACGCGCGGTCTGCTTGGTCCTAACCATCTGTTGGACACAAAAGAAAGGCTTTGGCATTAAAAATTTTTGAGTGAGTTCATACAATATGTTATGCATTATCGACAAGGAAAATGATAAGGGGCTTAAGTTCGTGATTTCTTTTGTATGCTTATTAGCAGTACCCCATATAATCAAAGTGATGAACATGATGCATGATTCGTTTGTACCGTCTCACATCACACATCATAGTCTAGTATATACTACCGGTTATTCGGTGACAATATGCACGGCACTCTCTATTGCAACTAGTCGTTTTCTAATCGTTCTTAATTTCGCGCGGAGTTAGGGTACCTGCAGAAAAATGCATGCTCATACATTACCACATAGTGTGGCATCCACGCCATTTTGCGCCGCGTGGACAACGCATCTGTACGGTTCTCTGCTAGACCGGGCTGGCACCCACGCAAGCAAATTGAATCTTGCTGCGTCTCAACAGGAGAATGGTCACAAACACACCAAAGGTGACCACCCCCCTTAAAATTTCTAGCCTACCAGCATGAATGCAGAGTTTACAACAATCCGCAAAACCCGATAGCATTCCTCCAGTACTGGGGATGGCTATGGCCGAAAAGTTGCTTCTCAAAGCGCCGAATATGCATATGTGTTCTATCTAGGTCAAAATGTTAGCGATGTCACCTGATATACACTAACATCCTTAATACGTGTATATTATTTACTCTCAATTACAAATTACTTGAAAAGGGCTTTCAAAAATAGTTTTGTAAGTCAAAACTTGATGATATAACTGTTGTCTGTGTATGATCGGCTCTGATACCAGCTGTGGCGGAACCGTCGATTTAATCCGGGCTAAGTACACCTGCCACCATTAGCTCTCAGTGTACTTAGGCCGTACTAAACCCGGTCGTCCGTCGAGAAGCCTTCGGCCCTTGATTCGTACCAAAACCCCAGAGAAACCGACATTACACACATTCGACCCTCGATGGAGCCACAACAGTTACATCATCATAGGCAGTTGAATAGATGTTACATAGGAAGTTAGGTTACAAAACAGTTCGAAATAAAATAGAGTTCAACATAGTCTCATACGTAAAATAGCGTTCAAATAGAGTCTCGCAGCGGAAATCTTTAACCATCAAAGTTCATGACAACCAAAAGACTTGCAGAAGTAAAGTAACATCATGCCCACTGATGTCACTTCATTTGCCAGCTCAACACGCTTCTTACTCCTGATGATAACAAGACCCTCTGCCAACACAGGCACAGAAGAGGAACTCCATACCTGTAACTCAAAAGCGGGGGCAAACCCTGAGTACTAATTACTCAGTAGGACTTAATGGATGTGGTTTACGGCTGACGCAAAGCTTGCTTACTAGAGAGTTGGTCCTTAGCCGTTGCTTTTAAAACAAGTTATGATCATAGGGTAGCAGGATTTGACAGCTGCTATCCCTTCATGATAACCGAGCCATTTGCAATTGAGAAATTCATAAAAACTTGCATGAATAGAAAGCATATCATAGTCAAGCATGTAGCATTCGAAAACATGAATCATAACACATCATGTTAGAGTTATTACTACGTTGCCCGTGTGCGGTATTTGGCATTCTCACACCTGGTGAGCATCAGCGATTCGAATCGATTTCTAATTCCCGGGAATAACTAAAAATGCCAGGGGCCCATATGCTTACTCTAACATGAATACATATATTTATTCATGTTTTATATAGCACCCATCTCATACTACCATAAATACATATATTTATCATGGAAAAGGAAAAACATCAATCAAATGAACAGTGCTAGTGCCAAGAAAATTCACACAGGGTCTAAGCATCACTAATATACTACTGTCCAAGTTTCACACATGTTGAAGTTCATTTACCCCACTTTTGGTATTTATTTTGCTTTAACATGTATACAACAAAATCGAGGGTAAAAATGTCTTTTCACATGACCACATCATACCTAGCCTGTAGATCTACTCAAGAGGAGTTCATAGGTACTGAGTTTGTCCATTTTGGATTTTTCTTTGAATTGATATGATTTTTCAAAGTTCAAACCGAGAAAAAAGTAAATAGAAAAAGAAAAACCTAGATCTAAGGACCTCTATGTAATTAACCGTAGTTTCCAGGGGCTAGCGCGTAAGATCTACAAGACTCAGCCTCCGTGCGGAAGGACCGGGTTGCAAAAACGGAAAAGTCCGGGGGCTAGATCTAAAAAGATCCGGCCCCCGTCTTCTTCCTCCCGCCGCGCGCGGCGGCGCGGCGCGGCGCGCGCGCCGGCGAGCTCCGGCGAGCCGGAGCCGCGACGAGGGGCGCGGGGGATGCGCGGGAGCGAGGGCGACCACCTGGGGTAGGTCTTGTCGACGGCGGAGGCGAGGTCGAGGCAGAACGGCGGTGAACCGGGGCGTGGGCGACGGTGACGGTGGCGCGGCGAGGACGTCGCGCCGAGCTCGATCTCCTCGGGGGAGAGGAGATCAACGACAAGGTCTAGTGGGAGAGGGGCGGCGTGGAGCGGGGAGTGCGGTGGCGGGGTTGGTTTGGCTCGGGGAGGCCGAGAGGCGGCGGCGTGAGCTCGGCTCCGAGCTCACAGCCGGCAATGGCGGCGCGGCGAAAACGGCGCGGGGCGGGATGGAAACGGCTCGGGAGTGGACAATAGGCTAGGGTTTCGGACGAGGGTTGAGAGCGCTCCGTTTTGACGCGCTTGGACGGCCGCCGTGGGGCTCGCCGTACTCCCTGTACGCCGACGAGCCACGTGGCGTGCGTCGGTTCGCGCCGTGCGCGTCGCGCGGATCCGAGGACCCACCTGTCAGTGACTCCGAAACTGGGAAAAAGAAAAATGTGTTTTCTAGGCCTCGGTATTTCACTGTTTTGGCTCATTTCTAGGCCGAATTTGGAAAAAGTCCAATTGGAAGAAATGTTCTACTCAGAGAGATCTACAACTTTGTCAAAATAGACAACCCCAAAATCCAAGTGTAAATATGTTTTAAATTCAAATTTTGAAATCAGCCCTAGGTAGGGACAGGATACCTTTATTGTTTGGAAAAAAGAAAAAACCCTATTTCCAGGCCTTTTCACCAAAAGTGCCTTTTGGGTAACTTGCTTAGAATTTCAATACCTACAACTTATTCAATGGGAGTGTTGCATGAAAGTGGTTGTAGGTTTGTGCAAACTTAGGGTTTTTAAACAAGGCTGATTTGAGTTGGTTTTCTGCACTGACAAAGAAAGACTCCAAACCCTATGTAGCCTTCATTATCTGGCCAAATCCCAATTATGAAAGTTGTTCAAAACTTCATTATCTACAAGTTTGGTAATATGAGTTTCCCCTAGATCCCAATAGATTTGGATTTATGAACAAGAACATAGCAGAACACATGCATAAAATTCAGATTTCAAGCATTCCATCTCATCCAAACAAATCATAGCCTAATTATATGCAATCACATGATGCTAAATGATGCTTAGTGCATGATTAAGATATGATAATGCATTCGAGATGCTGGAGCATCACACTTAGCTTACTATTACTAATAAGTGAAGACTAAAGAAAAAACAGAACTTACGAGACATGGAAGAAAAAAAAAACCCTGGAATTTTGCACAACAATAAAAAACATGAAGTCATCCTTCTATATATTTTTTGAAAAATTACCCACGTACTCTTATTGCACATTCACATTATTGTGGCAATTGTAAGTTTCAAATAGATTTTGCAAATAAAAGGCAACCACTAAAGCATATGGGGCTTATTACAAGAAAATGCTGACTCAGTCCCTCCATCCTAAATTATAAGTCACAGTTCAATTTTAATTTTGATTTTGACAATCTTATTTCAAAAAATGTATCATTTGTTTGTTGTTATGGTCTGATTTATCATCATAAATATTTTAAGCATGTGTTATATTTTTTAGTATTTACAATTATTTTATTGAATAGGATGAGTGGTCAAATATTGTATCCAAAATGTCAACAACAACCTCTAAATTAGGCCAGAGGGAGTTTTTTTAAACCATGCCTATTGGTCAAATACGCAATAACTCGCTTCATATAACTAGTTTTTGGTGTAAAAAATCATATGACTAAGATTGATCTAAAAGTATTAGTAATTTACAACGATTTATTTTATAAAATAATTTTAATGAACTATAAGAGAAAAATTGGAAAGAAAATGACTGCTTTTGGAGAAAAAATATGTGAGACTCTAGTTGTCAAAATATTCCTGCTTTTTTTAAATAAATAATGATAGTTTAGTATCAAGAGCTAGTGGCCACCGAATAAAACCAGGAAGCAATTGAATTCCTAAAAGATACTCTAACTATAAGAAGCTAAAAATTTACAACCTATGGTCGATAATATACGATGTTTCAGACAACCAAATAGGAGTACTGCTAAGTGCAAGTCATTTTTGGTGTGCAAAACATGATGTAATCTTGAAACTTAGATGAAGAAAATAGATACTACTTCGTGACATCGTATGGCTGAAACCCATCAAATCCATCTAAGGATGCACCAACCTAATTATTAGCTACTCCTTTCGTCCCACAAAACAAATCGTTCTGAGCTTGAGGATTTGTACCAAAAAACATGTCGTACTGTATTCTCTTCTTAACGTTCGCCTGTTTTCTTGGGATATGCTGATCGACGAATGCATCTTTTCCGCAAAGAAATCCGGTCACCACGAATTTGCATGCCATGGGCCGAATCTGCATGCCATCCGTGCATGCAGGCATTAATTACCTTTGCGTTAAAACCAGCTTTTCTTCCCTCGCGGAGCGCTGATGATCCTACATTTTAGAGGGTATCATGGTCATTTCTCACATGCACTAGTCTGTCAAAAAATTTCTAAAATGACTTGTTTTCTTGGACGGAGGGAGTAGATGAGAAATTAACTGGTCCGTATTCAAGCATGTTTAACTAATAAATCAGCTAATATATGTAGAACCTATTAGCACTCATTAGATTTTTTTTTTGAGCTCATTCAGGCAGTCCTCAAAATAGTTATGGCCCAAGCCCAATAGGAACATACCTTAAAGAAAAATATACGGGCCGATTTCCATGGGCTAGAGGCCCAGAAGTTTATCTAAAACCCTAAACCGCACCCCTCCGCCTCCACCATTCTCGTGCGACCACCGCCCACAGGCCGCAATCCACTCCACTCCGCTCCGACGAAACCCTAGGCCATGGCTTGCCGCGGCGCCGCCTCCCGCTCCCTCTTCGCGGCCGTCCGTGGCCGCGCCGCGTCCTCATCCTCTTCGGCCGCCTCGCGCATCCGCGCGGCCGCCCCAATCCCTGCGGCCCCTCGCCGCCGCGTCCCCGCCTTCGCCTTCGCCACCGCCAGGTAAATCGAAATGGAGCCCAACTGCTAGGTGGTGGGGCATTCGGTGTATGGGGAGTGACTGGCGATTTCTGACCCGTGCAGGCCATTGGCGGCAATGGCGGGGTCGCCGGCGGCGGTCGTGGCGAGGCTCACCGGGCACACGGCGGCGAGCGTGCGGGCGTGCTGTGAGCTCTCCCAGGGTACCCTCTTCTGCCGCACTTGTCAGGATCGCTAGCAAGTTAGTGATGGTGCATCATGACGTGTTAATTCCATCATCTTATGATACTGTATAACCATTTGCATCTAGATTGCTCATTTCATCCTAGATTTGCAATTCTTGTGTTTGTTCAATTCATAATCGCGAGATGAAATTCTATACATGTGCAATGGGAGGATTACTCCTGTGTCATGGGGAGTATCTTAAGAAATTTTCGGAGTTGTTGAACTGGAAATACGTTGATGTTTGACGTCTTAAAATCATACTATTTTGGAAGTATGTCTACTTACCATAAATATTCTTTCTACTTAGTTGTATCATGGTTCCAATTTAGATTGATTGGAGAGATGACATCCCTGGTAATCAGATCTAGGACAACTGAGTGTTTAACTATCCTTCCTTGTGGATTCATTGGGTGTAAATGGGTTGGTGTGGCACCTGTTTGTCAAAGTGTAGGTCACCTTGACGTTAATAATTTTAAATTGTTAATAAGTTGGTGCATGTGCATTATTACCCATTAGCGTGCATGTGCATTATTACCCATTAGCAGTAGGAGCCATCTGATTGGAAACAAATTTCAGCACCATGACAAGTCAGGATTTCAAAGATTGGAAATTTTGCTGCAAGAGATATCGACCGTTATAATTTCTCTCCCAAATCAATATGACAATAATTTTCCCCATTTTCTGATCAAGCCATTCTCAGAGGATGGTAACACGCACAATGTTTCTGTTGCATTAATTTAGAGAATGTTCATTGTTTTTTTTAATTAAACAGCTCTCATGGAGCTGTTAATTTTCAACCAATTTTAATTATGTAACTAATGTCATCAGATGATGTTGACTCCCCTGCCTGTTGCTTGCTGTTCAGTAACTGTTGTAACCATGTCAGTTTGTTGGGTCTGTCCTTTGTTCTTGTTCTTTGTAAAGTTGTTTGACAACTAATACAAGGACTCAAAATTGGGATTTGATAGGCCAAAATGGGAAAGACGGTTGATGAAGAGACCAGACAGAATGATTGGTATCCCATTCCATAAGATGATGTAGGTCCTCTTATTTCCTAAGTGTTGCCTGTGTTAAAAAAATTATAATAATGTAGGATGAATGATTTGAAGAGTTTAAGAAATTATTGTACCATAAAATTACTGTGTTGGTCTCTTGGGCCCTAGTTGTATGTTGGTCTTACTGTTTGATCTGGGTCTGACCTGTTCAATTGGTTTGAAGATGGTTTTAGTGAAAATAGGTTATGTTTCAACTTCTTTTTTTTTTTTTTTTTTGGCATTGGTGCTGTACTGCTTTTTTGTTGTTGTTTCAAGTTTCCCCAAATGTTATACTATTTTCAATAACTATAACTAGAAATCCAATTGTCATGTTTACCGACATCTAAAAGTCTAGTGTCTAGTGCAAGTGCTACTTTTGCTTATATTCATGTAAATGGTTCAGTATACGGTATACCTTTATTGTCCACGTATATGGCTGGCCTTCCACTACTATTTTGCTGGTATTGTGTTGCAATAATGTATACTCAATTACTCATATAGTCTGTGTGAAGTTTAATTTTACTCATCCCAATACTCGTATAGTACATATCTGATCAAACCTTAGACTGTAGAATATGCATGCAATTCCTATACTAATGATCTCTCTACATGCACTAGCTTGTAGTAATTAGTTTTGTAATAATAAAAAGTTGATATGAGGATTTTTTTTGTGGTCTGTATCTCTTAGGAAATGGCGATGATGTATGATGCTTGGGGAAGCTGTTTTAGAGCATGGAAAAGGTGCAGCTGTGACTAGCAATTTTTTGGTTGTTACTTTGGTCATCTGTTCACATGAAGAAACCAGCACAAACAGCTAAAGGAAATTGATTGGTTGATAAAATCTGGCAGACAACTTAGGGAGGCTAAAAGAAATCATTCATGTCTTGTCGAAAGTAGATTGGTAGAATCACAGAAGTTAAAGGAGGATATGTACTGCCACTTCACTCGATTATTGTGGAATAAGAATTAGGGCTATATCCTGCATGCATTTTTATCTTCTTTTTCTTTTTTTAAATATATTTGAAATCTGAGACATCTGCTCTTCCACTTTCCCTACTGTAGCATTTCAGATTGATAGTATACTTGTACTCCCTTCGATTTTTTTGTACGACGCATTGTAGTTCATTTCTAGCTTGTTTTGCGTCATATAAAAAAAACTTGAGGTAGTATTTTATTAAGTGTGCTACAAGTTTAAATACATAGCACGCACCTCTGATGAGTTTTTTTTGAAAAGGAAACTAGCATGTAAACATAATATTTTCTTTTTGTTCTTGACCTTATTTTGTAGGTACCTAATGTGTCCGTTCTTACCCTTCAGTGCAAGATACAATTCTTTGGAGGTTGCACCTTTTGGAAGCACGTCCAGCTTGCGTCCTTGTGCCAGCATTCTGCAGAGTTCTCAGTAGTTGCTCGTGTGTCTTCTACAGAAACGAACTGTATACTTGCTGCAACATTTATAAATAAGCATATGTTGACCAGCTACTAACTGTTTCTCTATGCCGCCAAACTGTCTTTTGGTCTGGCTATTTTCGACTGGAATGAGGGTTTCATTTTGCCTTGGTTTCATGATGTGCTGATATGCTATCAAATTCTATTATGCTACTTCCTGCTCGGGCTTACTAATTCTCAGGTCACATGTGTGCTTACTAGTCAGCCGGAAAGATAATAAGTGTTCCATTGCACGAGCTCTAGGAACAAGTTGTGCACAATGCAGTAGATCTTAGGCTAGATCTAACAGTCAGAGCTACAGACTCAACAGAGGAGCATTCTGAGGGAGGAGCTGCTTATTGAGACTGGGGTCACCAGGAGGGGCATCTAAGAGGGTGCATCCACTATTACAACTAACTTTCTTTCTGTTTATGGTGCGCAAATAGTGTATTGCACCTCCATACGTCCTGTCTGGTAACCTTGGTCTGACAGGTAATTGCAGCTCTGAAAGTTCAACAACACAGTAACCGCACTGCAGAGACACATGAACAGAAGTACACAGGCACAGATACAGACGCTGAAGAAGGATCCGTTTCGCTGCATGCATCAGCAGGGCTGCAGAAGCCAATGCAAGAGGTTCAACGCAGCAGGACGAAGTGGCCGTGCACCTTACGCAGGACGTGCACGGTCATCGTCGGCCGCTGCTTGCCCTTCATCAGCTCGAAGAGGCAGACGTCGTGGCCGAGGAGTCCGTTGTCGCCGACGAATTCGCGCCAGCCGCGGCCGGTGAGGCCACTGCTGAAATTGTTGCAGTTGTAGCGGACGTGCCACTTCCCCTTGCTGCTGGCTCTCCGGAGGATGATGTCCTTTGGGGTTGCTCCCAGGTACTTCGACGCAAATTCTGAAGAAATGGACTGAGGGAAACAGAGCATGCAGGTCTAGGGTAAGCCACATTTGGAGCTCATGAGTTTATTGCTTGCTTGGATCACACAAGAATTGAAATGTTTTTGTGTGATCCTCTTATATGTAGGGATTTTTGTGCGTTGCAAGCATGCACTGGATGGTTTCGCATCTATCATGAAAAGAGAACACGTTCTTCTTTCGAGTTATGACAGTTTCATATACAAAAAGAATACTGTTATGACATAACGGAACCCATAGCCGGAATAACATTCAGAAGTAAGAGTACTTACCACCACACCAGATTTATCGCTGCGGACATGGCTTGGGTGCATCACCTGTACGAACACCGGGTTCCCCAGCTCGGCAGGGACACAGACGCTTGATATCTCCTCCCTCTCTTGGTCGGTCAGATGGTATTCGCTCACCGGACCATTCTTGCAGAAGTAGTACCCTGTCTCACCATCGCCATCGAGCTCAGGATCATCTTCGTCATCTTTAACCTCACCAAGCGCTGGCTCTGCAGGTAGTACATTATCACATCGTTTCAGAGCGACTACAATTCTACACAGTCAGCTGCTGCGTCACCTACCGATATCAGGGTAAAGCTTGAGTTTGCGTGGTTCACTGATGCCCTTCCTGGTATTTTTGTGAAGTCCCAGCTCCAGATGAGTATCATCATCATCATCGCCACTTGGTAGCGAGTGCGGTGTATTGTCTTTACCCCCCTTGAATCTGTGGCAGCCGTGTCTCGCTGAACTCTCGATTCTTTCATAGCCACGGTTGCTGGTGAAATGGGGCGATGTTTTCTCACAGCCACTCGAATCGAACATCAGGACATCAAAGGAGGACGCTCCACTATACTTGAAGAGCAGGTAGTCTCCTTCGTCGATGCCGTGAGCACTGACGAACTCTTTCCAGCCAGACTGGAGGACTACTTCGTCAGCATCGTTGCCTACTCCAATGCTCCATGCTTTGCCACTTGGGGGCTTCAAACTGACGACCTCTGAGATGTGACCGTTGAAATTTTTTGCAAATCTTGCAGGTATGCTCTGCAACAAGAACAAAAATAAACTGTGACTCATTTCTTCACCTTGTTTTACCCAAATAACCATGCTTGAGTTTGCAATAGAAATGCATGCAAGTAGAAAGCCTATTGAGATGAGAATATTGAAACTAGCATTTAATTTTGTGTACAGTATAAATGAGGGAGCTACAATATTCCTCTGCAGATAACGATAGTAGGCAAACTTCAGAAATAGAACAACCTAAAGAAGTCGATTCCCGTAAGACATTCACAGATGGCGGAACAAAAACGGGGTTGCTTGAGATGCTTTCTCACCATGGTTTCAGTGAAGTCCCCAACCATTGGCTTGAAGAAATGCTTCTTGTCATCGGCCAGGTGGCTCCAGTAGCAATGCTCTTGCCACTCCATGCAAACCCTGCAGTTCTTGTCCAAGTTCTGCATAACCTTTAGATCCGGAAGAACAGAGGCAAATCAGAGAAAGATTACAACAAACAAAGGAGGGCAGAGTGAAAGAAGGGAGCTTGTTAGAGACTTCAGGTTCCCCTTGGCGATGAGATAGCAACGCGATGCTTCCTAGAATCCTAGTCCTAGGGAGGGCTTCTCAGGCTGATAAATAATAGTATACGCAGGCTAACCGAGTACTGGCAGCTTAACCGACCAAATACCAGCTCTTTATCTTTTTACATTTACATTGTTTCTACGGCTTTTGAGATTTCATTTTAGACAGGTCTTTTTATAACTTAACACCTAAGTTGTAGAGTTACAACACTACTTTGAAAGTTTTCTTTTCTTTTTTGATAAATGTGTTTTCATATGGTCAAATGGTTTTGAGATGATTCCTTCCTTATATGCCATTGCAAACTTTTATCAATCCTTGAATTGTCATTGCCTAGATGATGACAAATTCAGATTTGGTGAAGTTTACAATGTGATGTACAATTTTATAGCCACATAGATCCAATAGACAAACTAATTATTGACCGGAAAAGTTTGACGGCACATATTCTAAAGTTTCCAAATGAGAACAATAAGACGGTACACATGTTTTTAATAATTCCATACATTGCTAAATAAACATTACATGTATTCTTTTAGCAGAGACATTGCGTTAGTTCATCAAAGTACACTACATGTTTTACAGACTCGATTCTTATTCCATGCAAATGCAATCAATCAATTTTTAAGTTAAATTGTATATTTAAATCACAATAATTTTATTAAATTTGGGCATTAATAATATTTAGAACTACCAATTGTCTATATGAAAAACCATTATCATTTTCAGCCTTTTTTTGCAATCATAAGGATGACGTACACATCCACAAACGTGTCTCCGATTACAACTCGAGTAGTTTTAAAATTTGTGGTCAGATAAAAATGAAGGGACTGTAAATGATATGCTAGGATATGTGGAGTTATTTTGGCGTTTTTAATGTGTTAGATATGCTTTGATATTTAGGTTTCAATGTCTAAACTACATCGGTAGGGGCATCCTAGATGCCCTGTATCAAAACTTGACATGACATTTACCTGCAAAGGTGTACATGTGTCGATGCAACATAAAAAAACTACAGCATTGCTACTGTTTTGTAGGTTGTTCAGTGGAGGCAATGACACGTGTGGTATGCTTGCTGTTTTTCTTTCGCTTACCCCCAGAAGAGACTAGGCATTGGAACCGCAAAAAGCAGCAAGCAGGACACACCGCAGGAAATGTGCATATCTTGTTTGTGATTTTTTTTTTCCTTTGATTGACTTCATTTTCAAAATGAGGCATACTGATCTTTAAACTTTGCTCGCATTACCATTTGGATCCATTAACTTTGAATTTGTTCATCTAGATCCATCATATATATACTGGGTGCGTAGCCGCGGTCCAAACCACGCCAGCCCAGCAGATCCCGTCTACGTGGACTGCCACCGGGTGACACTGTGGCTAGGACCCCAAGCAACGCCATCCTGCACGTGGACGTGGACGACGTCGACGATGTTACAATACAATAAGGAATGATCTCATCCATTGATACAAGATCGAAGGGCTACCTATGGACTACTGTACATCTTCTCCAACCGGCATGTCCCGTGCCCAACCGGCGCGTCCCTGGAGGCAACCACCACCATAGTCATGCTCTCCACTACTCCATGTAACTTCTCCTCTGTGTGTAATCCCTGAACGGATGCCTTTGGTGTCCTTTCACCATGTATAAATGTACAACACCATCAATGGAATAAGCACAAGTTTTTCCCTCAATCATTCTCTCCCTCTCATACTCTAACACGTTATCAGTCACGTATCGCTCTCGAATTAGTAGACAGTGAAGGAGGAAGAACACCGACGAACAAGTGGTAAGATGCCGCTTCCGAATTTACATACCATGGTCACGGTGATCCTCGCCGCTGTCATCAACGAACTCCATCTTGCGAATCGGATCGGCGTCCTCAACCCCGACCGGCTTCGCGAGAGGATTCGCCGCGCCCTGGTCCGCATCCGCCTGCGGGCTACCTTGGGGCCGTACTGGCTCTTCGGTTTGGGCATCCCTCGACGCCATCGTCGCCGAGGACGGGCTGCTCCCCGCCCGGTCTTCTTCAACCCGCCGGCACCCGCCCCGGCGCCCGCGCGCACTCCGTCGGCGTATCCTGCCCAGGCATCGTACCCGCCAGGGTATTGCCCGGACCATGGATGGCACTGCCCCAATGAGGCAGGGCCATCCCGCGCGGCCCCGGCCAGGGCGGGGCTCGCCACCGCAGCGGCTTCTTCAAGGCTGCCGACGCCGACACCGGCGGAGGAAGCCCCGCCGTGCTGGAGGACCGACGTGCCCCCCACCAGGGCGGCACGGACCGGAGCGCCGCCGTTCTACACCGAGAACGGCACCACCGACACCGCCGCTCCCGCGCAACCAACGGCAGATGGATTTCGCTTCCCGCCGCCCCACCTCCTGGCTCAAGCCCGCCGCCACGCCGGCGAGGCTGCGGCTCGCCGCCCAGGGCTGCGCCTCCCGAATGGCGTGGCCGGCGGCAGTTCTTCCTCCGATGAGGGGGAGGGCCATCAGTGAGCGTCCCGGGTGGGGGCGCTACGTGAGGGGAAGGGGACCTGGGAACCATGGATCTCGTCGATCCGGTCCTGGGCTCTCTTCCATGGGCGGCGGTAGATCGGGCGGAGGCAGGAGAGCGGCGGCGGTAGGCGGCTGGGATAAGGGGAAAAGAGGCGGTTAGGGTTTCCTAACCCTAACTGCCTTCCTCTTATACCCGCTGGCGCTGCCGGGCTGGGCCGTCCTCTGGGCTTGCCGCGATGGCTAGCTACGCCGGCGGCTTGGGCTGCCAGGCCGGCGCATCGGGCCATAGGCCCTAGTTATCTTTCTTGTTTTTATTTATTTCCAGTATTTCTTGCAGTTAGGCATTTTCAGTTTAGATTATCTACTGATTTTGCATTCTGCATAGTCGTCAGCATGTGTCTTTAATTTAGACTCCTGATGTAATCCATCTTATCATATGTGAATGTATATATGTGTTTGTGTATATTCGCATGTGATGGTATCTTTTAACAAAAATATACCTAAAACTCTCACAAATAGAAATAAGACTTAATTGTCCAAGGGTTTACACCAAAACTCACAATTAAGTTAATTTCATTTGTGACAAGGGTTTTATGAATAACTCTCACAATTAAAGTAACATTTAATTGTCAATAAGGGTTTTTCCCATAACAAAATTTTAACAAGTCCTTACATTATATTGAGAATAAACATAAGGTGACGGAGACTAGGGCATTGGCTGCGTTTTATTCAGTTTACTGAATATTTCTGCCCAGAGACCATGCCTTTTGAGCAGCAATTAATTGCCTGTCACTTAGAGGTCTACATCATGCCAAGCATGATGATTACCTATATGTGTTTATCTGAAAATAATAATTTGGATACTTGGTCTACTCCATTAAATGGAGATTACCTTAAGTTATATATTACACTATATTGTGTGAACATGTAATTTTTGGAGGATGTATCACCTTCAAGTATCTAAAATATAAAGGACGTGTTAAAATTTTTCTTCGTTTACTATTACAACACTACCATTCAAGGTTTTTAAATTTACCAATATGGTAAATTAATGAAATCGATGGTTTTGACATGTAGGAAATGCAAAAGGAGTATGAAGAACTCCTTTGGATGGAAGCAATTATCCTACATGGTCATCTGATATCAAGATTGCTTTTGCGTCTCGTGGGATTTTAAGTACTATCAGTGAACCAGATCAGAATGGCCCTCCCATTTCTGATCAAATGAAGTACACAGGTTTACTTTTGTTAAGAAATTCCATCCATGGAGATTTTAAAAAAGAGTATCTTCTGGAGGAAAATCCTCGTACACTGTGGATCTCCCTTAAAGAACGTTATGAACAGCAGAAGGAACTCATACTTCCTGAAGCAGAGCATGATTGGAATCACTTGCGTATGCAAGATTTCAAATCTATTGATGACTACAATCATACAGTTCATAACATCTGTACAAGGTTGAAATTTTGCGAAAAAGAACCTACGGATGCAGAAAAGATACACAAAGCTTTATCAACTATGCATCCGTAGGATCGGGTATTGTGCAACCAATACCGCAAAGAGCGACACACTGTTTATTCACGGCTTATTCACTCATTGACTCAGGCTGAAAGGAATGATGAACTTCTTTTGAAGAATCATCATTTACGTCCAGTTGGTTCAGCACCTGCTCAGAATAATGCTCAGAATAAAAGGAAGCCTAGTGGACCTCTTCTGGAAAATCCACATAATTCCTCTGGTGGTCGTCGCAAGAATCGCAATTTCATAAAGAACCGCAGGCACAAGGCTAACAAGAGGGCACGCAAAAATGCTCCACCTCCACGTGATAAAAGAAAATTTTGTCACAAATATGGGTGCAACACGCATTTTGCTGCTACCTGTCGTACTTCACAGCACTTGATTGATCTTTACTTAAAATCCGTTAGAGATGCAAAGCAAAAGGGAAACAAATATGAAGCTCACTTCAACCAAACAACTGAGGAGGCTGGTGGTTCGCCTTCGGTTCCAATGGAATCGCCGAAGAACAACACCCTTTTTCAGGATGTGAACCTTCCCTCAACGGATGACATGCTCGTTAAGTACAACTCCAGCGACATGTTTGGAGATTTATCTTAGATCTCCATAATTCGTTATTGATATCAGACAATATTATATAATATGTTGTAATAAGTTAGTTTTTAAAGACTTAATATTTAGGAGTTGTGTATTCGATAGCACAAACTCATATGTATTGTAATGTTGTACTACTATAGTGTTTAATATTCAGTACTTAATGTATGTATCTCTATATGTGTTGAATTAAGAATTTAACTTGATTTTACTATAGATGTCAAATGAAGTCAATCCCTCGGAGGAGGAATTATGCCTTGTAGACAGCTGTACTACAAACTCTATACTCACAGAGATAAAATATTTTCAAACTCTTAAAAGAAGAGAAGAAAATGTTTTAACCATCGCTGGTCGCGATGCGTTGATAGTTGGTTCAGGTCGAGCCATTATCTCTCTTCCAATGGGTACGCAGATTGTGATCGAGGATGCTTTATTGTATCCTGATTCAACTCGTATTTTATTGAGTTACAGAGATATCCGTAAGAATGGTCTTCACGCGGAAACATGTGAACAAAACAAAGAAGAATATCTTCTTTTGACCAGACTTACAGGATATGGCAAGCAAATATGCGAAAAAATTCCAACTCTCGACTCTGGGTTGTACTATACATACATTAAGCCCATTAAACATGTTACATACAAGGTAATTTTTCAAAATATCGATTCATTCCAAACATGGCACGATCGACTTGGGCACCCCGGCATCGGGATGATGAGAAAAATTATCAGCAATTCAATTGGTCATGACCTGACTGATGCAAAATTTCCCAAATCTTCGGATTATGTATGCACTGCTTGTGCTACGGGGAAATTGATTTTAAGACCATCACCTCTTAAAATCAAAGCAGAACCACTTAGGTTCCTTGAAAGAATTCAAGGTGACATTTGTGATCCGATTGAGCCTACCTCTGGACCGTTCAGGTACTTTTTGGTTTTGATTGACGCATCTACTAGATGGTCACATGTGGGCTTATTGTCTACAAGAAACCATACCTTTGCGAAAATAATGTCTCAAATTATTAAGCGTAAGGCACATTATCCTGAACATCGGATTCAAACAATTCGAATGGACAATGCTGCTGAGTTTTCCTCCCATGCTTTCAATGATTATTGCATGGCTTTAAGAATTCAGGTACAACATTCTGTTCCATATGTCCATACCCAGAATGGTTTGGCTGAATCATTGATCAAAAGAATCAAGCTCATTGCACGTCCATTACTAATGAATTGCTCTTTGCCTATATCGTGTTGGGGTCATGCGGTCTTACACGCTGCTGACTTAATCCAACTACGACCAACTGCATATCATGACTCTTCTCCCATGCAGCTAGTACGAGGGGATCTACCAAGTATTTTCCATTTGCGTAAGTTCGGATGTGCTGTGTACATACCGATCTCACCACCCCGGCGAACCGCTATGGGCCCCCACAGAAAATTGGGGATTCATGTGGGATATCAATCTCCGTCAATTATAAAGTATTTAGAACCCCTTACCGGGGATTTATTTACGGCCCGGTTCGCTGACTGCATATTCAATGAGGAGCATTTCCCGGCATTAGGGGGAGACTTCAAGTACCAGAAAGAATGCCGCGAAATAGATTGGGATGCCAAAAGTATCTCCTCCTCTGATCCCCGTACTAAGGAAACTGAACTTCAAGTTCAGAAAATAATTGATTTGCAAAACATTGCAAACAATCTGCCAGATGCATTCACTGATTACAATGGTGTAATGAAGTCTTTTCAACCAGCTAGGAATGCACCTGCTCGAGTGGAGGTACCAATTAAAACCACTCAGCCCCCGATTAGCAATAAGAGGGGGAGAAGCAAGGCATCCAAGCCAGGTACTTCGAAGCAAAAAAAGACGGTGAATGCACATCAACCTATGGTTGATGTTAGTGGACTTGATCCACAACCCTCTTCGGCTGCACGCATTGCTGAACTTGGGACATCGGAAAACTCAAGGATTATTGATTCGGGAAATAATGATAATCCTTTAAGGATGAACGAACTTGCCACAAATTACATCAAAACTGGAAAGTCGTTTGACCGAAGAGCTACAGTTGTCGACACCTATTTCTCTGAACAGATTGCTGACATCCTAAATGACCCAGATCCTAAAACCATGTCTGAATGTAAAAAGCGCTCGGACTGGAATCAATGGAAGGAAGCAATCGAAGCAGAGATCGCCTCGCTTTGTAAAAGAAAAGTATTCTCGGAAGTGATGCCCGTACCACGTGGCATTTTTCCTGTAGGATACAAATGGGTTTTCGTCCGGAAACGGAATGAACTCAATGAAGTGGTGAGATATAAAGCAAGGCTGGTAGCTCAAGGCTTCACGCAAAAGCCCGGAGTTGATTATAATGAGACTTATTCACTAGTGATGAGTGGCATAACTTTCCGATATTTAATTTCTTTGGCAGTACAAAATCATCTATCTTTGCAGTTGATGGACGTAGTGACCGCATACCTATACGGTTCACTGGATTCTGAGATATACATGAAGGTTCCTGATGGAATCAACGTATCGAATCCAAAGGCAAATCGTAACATGTACTGTGTAAAATTGCAAAAGTCATTATATGGCTTGAAACAATCAGGGCGGATGTGGTACAATCGCTTGAGTGAATTCCTTTCATTAAAGGGATACACTAAGAATGATGACTGCCCGTGTGTCTTCATCAAGAAATCCTCCACAGGATTTTGTATCATTTCAGTGTACGTCGATGATCTTAACATCATTGAAAATGAAACTGATATTAATGAAGCACGTCATCATTTGAGGACGGAGTTTGAAATGAAGGATTTGGGTAAAACTAAATTTTGCTTAGGCTTACAGCTTGAGCATTTGCCTTCAGGAATTTTTATATACCAAGCTGCCTATATTCAGAAAATATTGGAAAAATTCAATATGGATAAATCATATCCTTCCAAAACCCCAATGGTGGTTAGATCTCTTGACATGGAGAAAGATCCTTTCCGACCTCGGGGTGATGGAGAAGAGATTTTGGGTCAAGAATGCCCATACCTAAGTGCTATTGATACGCTTATGTATCTCGCAAATAGTACCCGGCCGGACATTGCATTTGCAGTGAATCTACTTGCAAGATATAGCGCAGCTCCTACCAAACGTCATTAGGCTGGAGTTAAGAATATTTTTAGATATCTCAATGGCACAAGAGATCTTGGTCTTTTCTATGGAAGAAATCGAGATCCCTCTCTGATTGGATACACTGATGCTGGCTATCTGTCTGATCCCCACAATGCCAGATCACAAACAGGCTTCGTGTACTTACAAGGTGGTACAGCTATCTCTTGGAAATCTTCCAAACAAACTTTGGTAGCTACATCCACCAATCATTCTGAAATAATTGCATTATATGAAGCTTCTCGTGAGTGCGTTTGGCTTCGTAGAATGATAAATCATATACTGCAATCATGTGGTATAGGTTCTATTGAATCCCCAACCATTATCTACGAAGATAATGCTGCATGTGTTGTTCAGATGGAAACGGGTTATATTAAGAGCAATATCACTAAGCATATTGCTCTAAAATTGTTTTATCCTCATGAGTTGCAAACGAATGGAGAGATAAACATCCTGCAAGCTAAGTCTTGTGATAATCTCGCTGATTTATTCACCAAGTCTCTTCCATATTCTACATTTGCAAAATTTGTGGAAGGAATTGGTATGAGACGACTTAGAGATTTGCAGGAATCAAGGAGAGTCTCTCTCTGATATATAACCTTGTTAATATCATATTGTACTCTTTTCTTTATATGAGTTTTCCCTCCTCGAGGTTTTCTCACGTAAAGTTTTTAATGAGGCAATATCAACATAATGCATATGCCATATCATCTATTTTTCCTACCGGATTTTTAGAGGATGATATTTGTACATACAAGATTCATAGACATATTTTCCAATGATGATGTAACAAAGGATTCGATCAAGGGGAAGTGTTACAATACAACAAGGAATGATCTCATCCATTGATACAAGATCGAAGGGCTACCTATGGGCTACTGTACATCTTCTCCAACCGGCATGTCCCGTGCCCAACCGGCGCGTCCCTGGAGGCAACCACCACCATAGTCACGCTCTCCACTACTCCCTGTAACTTCTCCTCTGTGTGTAATCCTCGAACGGATGCCTTTGGTGTCCTTTCACCATGTATAAATGTACAACACCATCAATGGAATAAACACAAGTTTTTCCCTCAATCATTCTCTCCCTCTCATACTCTTAGACTGATCTCAGCAGCGCGCGTATCTAACCGCGCAAAGCACTGTATCATGAAATTGTGTGCCACTCCCATCTCTTGCATGCGGACACAACGGCGCTGATAGTCGTACTGCTGAGATCAGTCTAACAGACGACATGTACGGCGGCTACGTCTCCGCGTCGCGCATCGTGTACATGTTCCTCGTCGGCCTGGACCTGGACCTCGCGGCGCTGCGCAACTCCACGCGCCGGTGTGCTGCCCTGGCCTACGCCACCGTGCCCGCCAGCCTGCTGGTGGCCACCGTCATGTCCACTAGCATGTACGGCAGCATGATGCACTCCCCGGTGAAGACGCCCGAGTTGCTCGCCGCCAGGCTCATGCTCGCGCTCACCAACACCTCCTCCATCGCCGGGCATCCTGTCAGCACAAAGTCAGGAGCTGCGACCTGGATCATCATGCTCCTCCTCGGCTAGTTCATCACCAGCTTCCACCAGCTCCTGGGCTTCGACGGCATGCCCATCGGGATGGCGTTCCGCCGGGAAGGCACCACCGCGCGCTCCGTCGCCGACGCGCTCCTGCCGCCCGACAACGGTACCTTCCTGCCCTTCTACTTCGCCGCCGCCGCCGTTCTGCGACAGCCCCGACGCCGTCACGCAGATGCACACGGTGTTGGACGTGTCCTCCCGCGCCACGGGCATCTCCTTCCGCCAGGTCGACGTGGTGAGCCTCAGCGTGGCCTGGGACGCGGCCGTAGCCTGCCGCGCCGTCGAGGACGCGCACGCCTGTCATGCGCGTTGTAAAACAGAGGAACAGAAATCATAGGAAGTGAATAACACGTGGTGTTTGGAATGCAGGAAAGATCACCTGTTTGTAGAAAACACAGGAAGTGAATAATCTGTTTGTAGACATAGTGAAATGTGAAATAAAAAATAGAATATAGGTGGAATAGAAAAGAGTGTTGACAACAACTTTAAAAAATATCTTGGAATGCCCCATACCTATCTATTATATTAATAAAGGAGTATTAAAAAAAGCCACCACGTTCGCCGAGAGGGTCAAAAAATTTCCACGTTAATCGAAAAAAGAAAAAGCTTCCACCGTTGGATTTTATAAACATCTAATGGTCCACATTAAATCATATACCAAATATATCTGAAAAAAAAGATCTACATCATTGGTTGTTATAGTCAACCAACGGTCTAGATTAATTCAATACATGTACCAAATACAATGATTATTTCTCCTAATACAACTCTCTTGCAGGTGACGTTGATCAGTAATCGGACTCTAACTCTAAACTCATTGTGCTAACGTGAAAAGGGTGTCCGATCCAGTGCAATATACTCCTACTAACTAAACGTAACTCTCTCGCGTTATGTTGATCAGAAGGATTTCAACTTCAGACCCAGCATGGCAGTACGCTAATAACTTGAAAAGGTATTTTATCTTCTAAACAAAGTCTCACGTTAATTTGCAAACGAAGAGATATGGCTGTCTATCCGGCCGCTCTGTGATCACATTAGTAGTTTGTTTACATTAAAAAAAAGTAAGAAAGGTAGTATACAAGATTTACGGTGTAGCATGAGGCTCAAACATAATTAAATTAATCTAAATTTTATGGTGTTAATGGGTAAACTCAACGTATCACATTAGTAATTGAGATAAAAAATTTAAGATAATATATAAGAATACGCAATAATTTACATTGTAGCATGAGGCCAGAGAAGCCTAATATAATCTATATATTATATTAATTTTATATTAATATGAGGGTGTTAAAAGAAACCACCACGTTCGTCGAGAGGGCCAAGAAATTATCATATTAATCGAGAAAAATGTCCACCACCGTCGGGTTTTATGAAGATCTAACGCTCTATATTCTGTTAAAAATAAAGAATCGAAACCATTAGATTTTATAAACATATAGCGATCTACATTAAATTAAAGAGTTATGCTGTCTAAAAATAGAAAGATATAAATTGATTGCCCAAATGCGAATGGTTTTGGATGTATTCTTTCCTTTTCGTATGGTGTCCGACAGCCGACAGGAACTCCAATGCCTGTCCGGCAGCCTCTAGATTAACTATTGTGAAATGTATATTTCCATTGTTTATGGTAAATTCTAATATCATATTTTGGTTCTTATTTTCTGTTTCCATATCTATTATCTATTATACTAATATGGGAGTATTAAAAAAGCATTCGCTGAGAGAGTCCAAAAATTACCATATTAACCAAAAAAAGGAAAAAAAAATCTCCACTATTGGATTTTATAAAATAAATCAATCTCTAAGAAGGTCCATACATTACCACATTAATCAGAAAAATCATTGACGGTGGGATTTATGAAGATGACACATTCTATGTCAAATCAATAGTTGAAAACCTAGAAACTATCATATTAATTAGAAAAGAATAAAATTCATCCATCATGGATTTTATAAAAATCTGAAGGTCTATATTAAATCAATTAAGTAAAATATAGCTAAAAATATCTACATTATTGGTAATTATGATTATCCAACAGTTTAGATTAATCTAAATAATTTGCACCAATATAGCTAACAAAGTAGTCAAAAAAATATTTTTAAAAAGACGAAGAGAGATTCTGATCATGCACTACTGCGGGGCGATGGTCTTCCACGTGGGCATCGTCAAGTAGTTGTTTGATCTGGCCACCAAGTCACCTTGCAGCTGCACCTTGAGGTTGGTGTGGTGGAAGCGCTTTTCAAACTGTCCTTTAGCACTACCACCGCTACTACACCCAAGGACGATCATAGCGGGTTAGGTGCACCTCCTCGCTGACCACATTGTGTATGGCATCTCTTTATGCTATGAACATACAAGTAGGACGGCCGAGAGGTCTACATGAGTTGTAGAAGGAAGACTGCCGACATGTGGGTGTGGCCTCCGTGTTTGGCATATGCATAGTCCAGATATATACTTTGGGTGGGTGCCCCACGCTTCTAGCTCCGAGCCCCTACACGTAATTAAAATTATCCACTGAATTATCCATGAATGTTGGAATTATCCGGTCTACTTGAGATTGGATAATTAGTGATGGGTAATTACCATTCGATTCAAAATCTAACGTGTTTTAGTAATTTTTTCTAACTTCAGTTAAATGTATATAAAAATAGATTTTTTTTCTTCATGGAGACAAGCACATATATTTCATTTCTTTGAGTAATTTAGCTTGGGATGAGAAACATTTTGACGAGCTCTAGACCATCTATCTATTGTCATAATAAGTGAGTTAAAACAAGTCATCATGACCTAGAAATTACCACCATGTTAGTCTGATGAAAAAAACATCTGCACCATGCGACCACCAAATTTTGTGAACACCTAACCAAACTTTGTGAACATCTAACCATTCGATGGTACTAGAAGCTACCAAATTAGTGGGTTTGGTACTAGAAAATGAAATCAGTACCATTTAATTTACTTTATCTCTTTTTTAGGTTAACACCATGAATAATCGGCAATGATACTGAGTGGTATGAAAAATACTATACATCCAATATAAATCAAAGATTTTATAAAGGATCCTACTACAAAAAAGTGATAGATTTATAGCATTAGTTGTAATGATCATCAATTAACTAAACTAAGCTAAATATTTTATATCAAATATAAATAGTAGACATTTATATTCCAAAAAGCACTAATATAAAATATATTATATTAATAAGAGTTTGTTCAAATAAACCACCACATACAACATAAGAGCTCCAAGAAAACACCATGTTAAAGGAAGGAAAGAAAATTTTCTAAAATGTTGAATCTTATGAACATCTATGGTATATGTTAACCTAAACCAATTATATCAAATATAACCTAGATATTCTATTTAAATACTAGCAACTAGGTCAATCTAGATATTTATATCAAATACAATGAATAGGACAAAAATCTCCATCGTTGATTATAAAAAAGCAGCATGCCTATTTTAAAGACTTCAAAATTACCTTATTTATCATTAAAAATTGAAAAAATACTATCCATTATTAATATTGCGTGTTTAAGTTATATCTTGAAAAATATATTTATGTTAAAATGTCAACATATATAATATATATACATATATACCATAATATAAATACTTATCCACTTCATAGTTTTTCGGCTTATAGGTTCCAAAAACTAAGTATATATAAAATATCAAAATTAATATTATATGCATATGTATTACAATAAAAATAAAAATAAGATCTTAGGAAAGAAAATGAAAAATGGAACGAAGACAATGATGAAGAAGGAAATAACAATTGATTTTGTTTTTACCGTCGCAAATTACTAAACCTTAACTATCTGCCTCCTTAGAGATCGACAAGATCACTATTCACACAATGCACCGATTAGTTTTCTAAACCCGAAAGGTCACAGCTTCTCTATGCCGATTTGGCACCGAATAACCATGCAGATGAAGCACACCTTTCGCACACCGTAATAAAAGCAATACAACTACCATCGCCAACTATAATAATGAGAAGTGTCATCTACGGGCTCTTACAACATATCTATTGAGTGCTAGAGACGTCCAAAGTTTTTTTTCGATTGTAGCAGGCATGTTTGGCATAATATTTTAAGTTTCAAGAGTACGTTTGTTTATCTCTTAGATTATATAATTGGGCTTATATAATTGTAAGTGTTATTGTGAATTTTATATAATTGAAGGGCCAGACTATGATAATATAAAAACAACCAAAATTATACTATTTTTACTTTACCTTTGATATATGCCAATATTTTTTCTAAAAAATACTAACACTTGCGACACTGATAAATACGCTATGAAAATGTATTTTACGCCATAACTAATATAACTAATTTTATATCAAAAATCTTGACATCTATTCCAAAAATTTAGATAAATTTATAGAAGCTATAGTTGGAATAGAAGAAGTATATAAAAAATTTTAAGGACCGACTCTCAAAACTTTAGTGGTTACATAATTTTAAAACCTCAAGAAAATAAAATTCAACAATGTTATTTTGATTCCAGATACCACTATAAAAAAATTTATAGATGTTTTCTTTAAAAAACAAACATATTCCCAAAATAGTACACCAAAAAGTAAAATTTGAAAAACAAAATGTATTATTTAGGACAAAGATAATCCAACAATATAAATGACTCCGTATTTTAGATAGAAAAAGAATTTTCAATAAAAACACTAGCTACCCGCGCTATTTGCGCGGGCCATCTTGCTAGTTTATATAAACCTACCCATTGTTTATATTGAAGGAAAAAGTACCACTATAGCTGTTTATAAATCGGCCACCACTACCATAATGAAAAATACATGTTTTACAATGATGGATAAATCGGCCGCCACTACCATACTGAAAAAAAGTACCACTATAGTCATCCGTTTTATGAAATTCAATGGCTTAAAAATTATGAAGTACTAATCAGGAAGTTACCAAACTAGACATTAAGAAAAGAAAAACTTTCAGCAGTTTTGAAAGAAATGTCCCGCATGCACACAAAAAAAACATCGGATGAAACTCATATAAAACGGAGACGATTATTAGTTTGGTGTGCTGAAATGAAACGTGTTGGAGTGTTGGGCTAAGAAAAGGCTACCTAGGTTGAATTTATAACAAAGCAGGAGGAGAGTGAGGCAGAGGTGAGTGAAACCGTAGCCGAAAGCCCATCTCTAGCCCATGTAAGATTCTTCGACATTATCATCATTGACGGCCGCCACCGCAGCGGTGAGTTTAGGGTTTCAGGGTTCAAAGTTGCCAAGTGGATCCACATATTCTCCGAACTTAGAAGCTAGTTGGACGATACTGTCGGACCGGCAAATGGAGGTGGGAGAGATGGCGGTGAGGCAGTGCCGCCTGCCGGGGAGGTGGTAAGGCAGGGATAGTCATGGGAGTATACAGGCCTATTTAAAAGCAAAGTATTCGAAACCATCGTATTTCAATACTATGGTTTACCAATTGCAATGACATAACCATAGTATTTTTTACATCAGTCTAATCCATAGGTGTTTGGAAAAACAGTATGGTTCTATAGTATTTGACTTTATCTTCTCCTTCAACAAAAACTTTGGTCCAGACTAAAGTTTCCAATACTCCAAAAATACTGTAGTATTTACAATACCATGATTTTGGATACAAAGGTTTGTCAAATATCTTTTTACTTCAATACCATGCTTTCCTCCATTACCATAGTAAAAATACTTTATTCCTAAACAGGGCCTAAAGGCACAAACGCCGCGGTGTTGAATTCTCTAGGTATGATTGGCTCAATGGCGGTGCCAAACCCTAACAAGGAAGAAAAAACAATAAATATTCAACTAGACGCAACAAACCAACTAAACAACCTGATTAGACAGAAAAGATACGAAGCTAATTTAAAGCAGAACATCGCTTCTAAAATCTTTGACACCTCCTGTTGATCTGAGGAGGATGTTTCTTGGAAAGTCTTTTGATTCCTCTCAGTCCATAAGTTCCACCAGAAATAGAAGGCCAATGGCATGCCGGGCTGGTGCTCAGCAATACAAACTTGAAGTCCGTAATCTGAGGGGTATTACTGTTTCATTGCAGGTGCATGGCTCTCAAAAACTCGTGCAGCGCCGTTCTCGACGACCCGCCGTCCTGCCGCCACGCGCTCTTCATCACCTCCTTGATCTCCATGACCCGCCGCCGCATGGCCGCCGACTCCACCGTGTCCCCCATCACCGTCTCCACGACCTCGGCCACCTTGGACCTCTCCACGGCGGAGCTCTCGAGGTTCCCCCGCGCCAGCTCCACGCACACTCCCCACTCCTCCGCCAGCATCCGCACGTTGTAGAACTGCTCCGCCGCGAGCGGCCACCCGACGATGGGCACTTCGTGCGCCATGCTCTCCAGCACCGAGTTCCACCCACAGTGGCTGAGGAACGCGCCCGTGGCGCCGTGCGCCAGGATCCGCACCTGCGGCGCCCAGCCGCGGACGACGAGGCCTCGGTTGCCGGCGCGCGCTCGCGCCTCGAACCCCTCCGGTAGCCACTCGTCGCGGAACGGGCCGGCGATGTCGAACCCCACCGGCGGCCGGATGGCCCAGACGAACGGCCGGCGCGTGGTCTCCAGCGCCGCGGCGAGCTCCATCATCTGGTTCGGCTGTATGGTGTTCTGCGACCCGAAAGAAATGTACAGGACTGACGACGGAGGCTGCGTGTCCAGCCACCGCAGAACGTCGTCGTCGACCTGGGAAGAGACACCCGACCCCGAGTCGTCGTCGCCGCGCACGAGAGGGCCGATGGGCCAGACGGGAACCTCGCCGGCAGCGCGGCGCATCTTGGCCAACCCCGTGGGCTCGAACTCCTCCACGGTGTTGGCGAGCACCGCGTCCGTGCGGTGCCCATGCCGTATAACCCGCCGGTAGTACGCCATCCACCGGTCGCTCAGGTCGCCGCGGAGGAGAAAGTCCAGCGACATCTGTGACGGGTGGAGCACCGCGTCCGGGTGCTCCGGCAGGTGGAGCATGCCGTCGGAGCCGAAGGGCAGCTCCGGCATGTGGTTCCACAGGGAGTGGAAGATGGCCGTGCCGAACGCGCCGCAGGAGATGAAGACGGCGTGCGCGCACCCGTGCCGCCGCGCGACGTCCACCGTCCACGCGACGAACGGGTCGGCGACGACGCAGATGCTCGCCTCGCCACCGCTCTCTCGGCGGAGGCCCGAGACGTACTCCTCGAAGGCGGGCTGCAGGGCCTCAAAGGCCTCGAAGAGAGTGATGAACGCCGGCACCGGGAGGGATCTGGTGGACTCGCAGCCGGCGGGCAGGCCGTGGTCGCCAGGGATGAACGGCAGCGCGTGGAAGTGGATCGTGGACTGCGCCACGGCAGGCAAGGAGGAGCGCAGGGCGGCGACGTTGCGTGGAGTGGAGACGAGCGTGACGGTGGCGTCCGGGAGCTCACCGACGAGGAGGCGGGCCATGGCGAGGAAGCCGGCGAGGTGGCCATGGCCGGGGAAGGGGAAGAGCACGACGTGTTTTGTTCTTGCGGTGGCCATGGATCATGCATATGATGGGCTTCGGCTTTGCTGATCTTGATAGCTGCTATGCGTGTCCACACTCTCCTATAACAAAGAAAAAACCATCCTCAAATTATATTAGTAACACGAGGTTAAAATTATGTGTAAAAAATTGTGTGATGCCCTCGTTTTTTGAAAGGGTTGATGCCCTCGTTAAAAGCAGCCGACCGGCCAGATCCAGATTCGACGGTATGGGAGCTTATTGTTTATCCTGCTTCTCGGATGTTTCGCCAGCCAGTTAGTTCATTTGATCTGTTTGAATACATCCAACTAAAAATTACTTCTTCTGTCTTAAAACATAACTCCTTTTGTCTTAATTTATACTTAGATCGTTTAACTCTTTTGCTCATATTATTCAAAATATTTACGAAAATGAAGAAAAAATTAATTAATTGTTAAAGTGTAAGATATGCTAAACTAAATTACAATGACAATAAATGGTAACAATGAAATTTTTTTGAATAGGACGAGTAAATCAAAATTGGTGTCAAAATTGAGACGGGGGAGAGTAGATGCGCTATAAAATGCCCCAACAATCTAACTAACTAACTACTAACTACATATTCAAGCTACAAATTAGTTGTTAGAGGAAAGAAACTAACTAAAGGCAGCTAATTGTGAAACTATAAGAGCTATAATTTAGTCATGATCGCTTAATTAATTTTTCGATAATAAAACAATTTAATCTTATAGTTTTGCACCATTGTGCCCGTGCTTCTTCCACGTTCCTTCTTTCAACCCAGCCTAGCCATTTTTTCTGGCATAAAGAATGGCGACACTTCTCGTTTCAAAAGAAAAAAAAGAATGTCGACAATACTGCCGCGCATGGTTCTAGAGCAAGGGCATCCACGTACCGGAGATCTATGCTAGCTAGTTGGCTAGTTGCCGTGTCATGTTAGCTGGATATCGCATTCCTACAACCAGTGTTCCATCTGACAATCGTCATGACAACTCCGTCATGGCATGCCATTTTCAGTTCCGTTTCCTATAGAAGTACATACTGATAGATGAAAACGAGATCAGAAATCAATTTTATTTTTTAATTTTCTTTTGTTGGAAATGAAAAAGATGCGTATCTAAAGATATTTCAGTTGTCTCGAAATCATGAATCGGAAATCATAAAAAGCAACATTTCAAAAGTGATAAACACATCAAATTATATATATATAGCGTAAAATTAACCATATAACTTGAGCTATCCCATAGGGTAGCTAATACTCCATTCGTTCTGAAATACTGAGTTTGTTGTATATCAAACTATTCCTTCTCTATCCCTATAAAAGTGTGTATGGTTCCCACCCGCGGTCGACCGTCGACGCTCTCCACTCCGCAACCGACCTCCGCTGCTTTAAAGCTGAGAGCCCCTTCCACCGCCAGTTCATTTCGAATTCGCTGCACACACCCGACGCCGCCTTCCTCCTCTCCTCAGCGTCGACCAGCCCTCGCCCTGCCCGCCCGCCACCTCGTCCCTCCCCGTCTACGTCGCCTCCACCCCACCCGTCGGCCCCCCCGTGCGCTCCTGCCCTGCCCGTTGCGCCTCCACCTCTCGCGGTGGCCGGATCCGGTCTGCAGCCGCCTCCTCCGGCCTCGACGCACTCCGCCACATGTGGCGCGACCTCCCGCCGCCGCCGCCGCCGCCCGGCCGCCGATGCCGCCTCCGCCCTACCCGTCGGCCCACCGCGGGCTCCTCCGCCCCGCCCGTCGCGCCTCCACCTCTCGCGGCGGCCGGATCCGGTCCTCCGAGGGCGAGGCGTGACGCGACGCCTCCGCGCCTCCTCCGGCCTCCACTCCCACAAGCGGCGCGACCTCCCGCCGCCGCCGCCCGACCGCCTCTGCCCCACCCGCCGGGCTGCCCCACCCGCCGCCCGGCCTCCCCTCCATTTAAATGCCACCCCTGCTCTCCAAGAATGAGAAGGAAGCAACTATTCAAGTCAAAATGCTGTTTAATTCTTGTGCATGTTCTATTTGGTTGTGTAGATAACATTGTCTAATTGCTACTGACTTATGTTACTTTGGAAATAGTTTTTGGAATGAATTTATTTTTCAGGCTTGATATGCTCCATCAAGGGGTAGTTTTTGCTTTGCAGTTTCTCTTGCTTGCTTTACCAGTTATTTGCAATGGTGAAATTGAAGTAATCTTTATCCTTCTTTCTAGCTTATCTTTGTTTATATGGTAGCCCTGTTCTTGCGTCCATAATGATATCATAAGGCCTCTGCATCCTCTTTAGTCTGTACAAGGATCATAGAGAGGTGCATCAGCTGTTTGTGCCCCAATTTCCTGGTTTGGTATGTTGTCAACAACTCATTTAAAAATATCAACCACACGTATACAACGCGCGGGCACATAGCTAGTAAGTTGAAAAAGTTCATAAAAAGAATAACATTATTTTACATCAACCATCATTAGACCCATCATGAACTATATTTGTATAATTTGCTTTTTTTTTATGCGATAGATGTCAACGTTTTTTTTTTGTATAAATTTGATCAACTAAAGTTGTTAGTATCTTGATGCATGTCACTTGTGCATTGTACGTAGACGGTTGATACTATTCTCAAAATTAGACGATACCCACGCATCGCTGAGAGAACTTTATAGCACCATTGCACCAAACACATACATGATTATAAAACGAGAAGTGGTAAACAAAATACTAAAAAGTGAAATATGTGTATGTTTCTTGGTTTCATTTGAGTTGCATACACGAGTGTTATTAGCCACAGAAAATCAATAAACATCATTAATAAAAGTTATAGTGGATGGTGGGCCCTATGACGACGTGGATAGCTTGAGAGTTGAAGAATTCAGACAGTGGGTTGTATACATCCATGGATTCTAATGGATTCTATTCTAGAATCCATGGAACCAAACACCCCTAGAATTAATGGTGCATTACTATTGCTTATTATTCCCAACAATTAATGGAGGTGACCAATATTTTTTAGAGAAAATTCTCCACATGCCACTAGAAGATAGTGAATTTCTGTCCATCATACTAAGCATCGACTTAGATTTTCAGTACTCTATGTGCCACTCCGTTAGCTTCCGCTAGCTTCTGAAGGCATGTTGAGGTAACATATTTTTGTATATGTCCATCCTGCCCTATTAGTCAGAAGGAGGCGAGGCAACGGTTCTAGCATTGTCGGTGTGACCGCAAGCACAATGACGGCGGCGTGGGAGGTAGGTGCATGGGTTGGCCTTGCCTCCCGCCCATGCGTAGCAGGAACACAATGAGCGTGGCGTCGCAGTCGCAGGAGACCACAACTGCTCCCTGGCAAGCTACTCGCTGTTCATGTGTGCGACCTCCTACCAACCCCACTTGCGTAATATCCCACTCTCCTTAATATATCATAAAATAAAAATTCTAAAACAACACTCATCGTGGGACGGAGTAGTACTCCTATTTAGTTTTGTTATTCCTAACTATACGCTTTGTAAGGAAGATATCATGCTTAAAAAATTACTCAGTTTATCACAATTGATTTTTAGACTTTTAATCATTCGTTTTAATCAAATAATTTCATATGTTATTATTTATTTTGTTATGAGTTGTTTTATTATTAAAGATAGTTTGATTATGAGTTGTGTTTTTTGGTTTTAATAATGTTTTTAAATAAAACGAATGATCGAAATTGTGGAAAAAGTCAACCACTCCGTATATTTGTGAACATATGTGGTAGTACGACATTGATGTAATACTCTTAAGGATTTTTAATGAAAATACTTTCCGTATCCAAAGTTTAAAAGCGGTGATAATTAAATACGAGATAATTTCACCGGCAGTTCTTGAATTTTTCCTGAGGTTTCGTCTAGATTCCGGCACTTTTAAAGTGCACATTTAAATCCTTAAAAATTTGATCTGAAGTTTCATTTAGATCCCGATACTCTTAGAATGAACATTTAAGTTTTTGAACTCGTTCGGTAATTATCAAATAACCTCTCTGCCGGTGAATCTGGATGTGGCCGGGCCGGTCGCTTTTAACGGGGGTCATCACCGAACCTCGTATCAAAGTTTAGTCAGGCTCTTATAAAAAAAAAATGTTTAGTCAGACTCATAGGGAGGATGACACGATCCGCCAACAAACAGTAAAATCTGTCCGGTCATCTTTTTTATATTTCTAGTGTAGGTCAACATGATCTAAAATACACAATCTTCCGAACCCGTCTGCGAGGGATGAAAACGGACGTGAAAAATCCCATCCCGTGCCATATTCCCATTTTTTCATGTCCGTTTTCGTATTTTCGGGAAAAACGGTAACGGGACGGAAACAGAATGGTAGTGAACGGGAACGGAAATGGAAATGATTAGGGGTGTTTTCCGTCCTTATTTGCGGTACCCGGTTTTTTGTCGGGATATTCCGATTGGCATTTTCTCGGGAAGGAAATGGAGTTGCTTTGTGTTGATGGTGGATTTTTTCGAGGCTTTGTGTTGGGTGTTGAGAACTTGAGATGCGTTGATTATGGATTCATTTTAATTATAGACTTAGTAGTTGTGTAATGCTTATTGATTGTTATTTGATGTGATGTGTGCCTATCCCATCATATTATATATGGGATATTGGTATATTGTATTGTATATTTGGATATCCTGGCTAAATTCTCGTTACCGTCCGTTTTGACCGTATATCTGTCCGTATTTTATCGTTTCCGTATAACCGTATATACCGCAACCGTTTCCGTTCCCGGCCATTCCGTTCCCGTCCCGTTACGGGTAAAAAAATATGGGAACGGAAACGGAAACGGAAACGGAAACGGAAACGGAAGAGGGTGTTTCCCGACCGTTTCCGTCCGTTTTCATCCCTATCTATGTGTCTCGTTTCTTTAAAAGGAAAGCTAAACAACAACCATTTTTAGGGCATGTTTGGTTCTTAGGACTAAAAAAGAGTGACTAAATTTTAGTTCTAAACTTTAGCGCACGGTGTTTGGTTCCTAAGACTAAAGCAGAGACTAAAACAATTAATGAGGTGTAAAAAGACCATGCAACCGTTCCCTCTCCACTCTCTCCACCGCACCTTCTCTCCTTTGTCTCCTTCCTCTCCGGCCCGGTGGGAGGAGGCCGGCGCACTTGAGGGCGGTAGCCCGGCGGGAGGAGGCGGCGACCCGGCGGAAGGAAGCCGGTGCGCTTGAGGGCGGTAGCCCGACTGGAGGAGGCGGTGGCCCGGCGGGAGGAGGCTGCGCGCGGCGCCCCGGCGGGAGGAGCATGCCGCATGATGAGGAGGCCGCGGGGACAGGGAGAAGGTGGAGGAGGACGCGGCGGAGGCCGAGGACGCGGCGGCAGCGGAGGCCGAGAATGTGCGACGACGGATGGGTGGGGAGAGCGAGAGAGGTGCACGGGCGAGGCGAGGATGGGTGGGGAGAGCGAGAGTGCGCAGGGGTGGGAGGGGACCAGCAGGGGCAGTGGGAGTCCTTCCTCACCATGTAGTACATTTTAGTCGAGTAAAAGATTTTAGTCAGTTTATCCATTTTAGTACAGAGTGCTTGGTTAATTTAGTCGGTTTTGTACTAAAATTTAGCCAATTTATATTTAATTTAGAGAAAATCTAAAGGTCAACCGTGTGACAAAAAGCATTTGATCACGCGGTTCATCGGCCGTTGATCATGCGAGAACGAAGCCCTGAATGCCGTCAGATACGAGATACGAAACGATGACCATCGTTTGTTTGTCAGGTGGGGCTTCGTTACTTCTTTCTCTTTTATTTGTGCTCTCTAGTTTTCACTTTTTTTTCTTTTATATTTTTTTCTGCACAGGAAAAACACCTCACTGTTCGCAAAGAAGCAGGGGAGGTACGTGTGTGTTTTCTGCATCTTTTTCTAGGGTTGCATTCTTTTTTTTTTCAAGACTACTGCAGTTCTTTTTTTAATTGTAACTTTTCTGGGGTAATTATAGTATAATTTGCAACTGTAATTACAATGTAGTTGTAACTATAACTGTAATTACACTGTAATTGTAACTGTAAAATTTTTTTTACAGTGTAAAATATGTCATTTACACAATAATTATAGTAGGGGCATCGTATCACTGTTTAAAGCATTGGAAAATAGTAATTGCAACTACACTGTAATCGTCACTGTAAAATATTTTATAGTGTAAACCCTCATGCATGGCTGTCAGCAAAAATTCGGGTGATTTAAAAGCTGTCAACACACGAATCCGTGGTGTACCAAAAATTCGAGTGATTTGATGCCTGCCAGCAACCGGTTGACAGATTCCGATGAAACACTCGGATAAGCAGTAGACAGACTCGCTCCCAGACACCACCGTCACGCTCGTCTCCACTCCACGCAACGTTGCAGCCCTGCGCTCCTCCTTGTCGGCCGTGGCTCATCAGCACCTTTTCCGCTTCCACGCGCTGCCGTTCGTCCCGGGCGACCACGGCCTGCCCGCTGGCTGCGAGTCCACCAGCTCCCTCCCGGTGCCGGCGTTCATCACCCTCTTCGAGGCCTTCGAGACCCTGCAGCCCGCCTTCGACGGCTACGTCTCGGGCCTCCGCCGAGAGAGCGGCGGCGAGGCGAGCATCTGCGTCGTCGCCGACGCGTTCGTCTCGTGGACGGTGGACGTCGCGCGGCGGCACGGGTGCGCGCACGCCGTCTTCATCTCCTGCGGCGCGTTCGGCACGGCCATCTTCCACTCCCTGTGGAACCACATGCCGGAGCTGCCCTTCGGCTCCGACGGCATGCTCCGCCTGCCGGAGCACCCGGACGCCGTGCTCCACCGGTCGCAGCTGTCGGTGGCCTTTCTCCTCCGCGGCGACCTGAGCGACCGGGGGACGGCGTACTACCAGCGGGTTATACGGCATGGGCACCGCACGGACGCGGTGCTCGCCAACACCGTGGAGGAGTTCGAGCCCACGGGGTTGGCCAAGATGCGCCGCGCTGCCGGCGAGGTCCCCGTCTGGCCCATCGGCCCTCTCGTCCGCGCCGACGACTCGGCGGCGGTCTCTTCCCATCAGGCCGACGACGAGGTTCTGCGGTGGATGGACACGCAGCCTCCGTCGTCCGTGCTGTACATTTCTTTCGGGTCGCAGAACACCATACGGCCGGACCAGATGATGGAGCTCGCCGCGGCGCTGGAGACCACGGGCCGGCCGTTCTTGTGGGCAATCCGGCCGCCGGTGGGGTTCGACATCGCCGGCCCGTTCCGCGACGAGTGGCTACCGGAGGGGTTCGAGGCGCGAGCGCGCGCCGGCAACAGAGGCCTCGTGGTCCGCGGCTGGGCACCGCAGGTGCGGATCTTGGCGCACGGCGCCACGGGCGCGTTCCTCAGCCACTGCGGCTGGAACTCGGTGCTGGAGAGCGTGGCGCACGGCGTGCCCATCGTCGGGTGGCCGCTCGCGGCGGAGCAGTTCTACAACGTGCGGATGCTGGCGGAGGAGTGGGGAGTGTGCGTGGAGCTGGCGCGGGGGAACCTCGAGAGCTCCGCCTTAGTGCAGAGGTCCAAGGTGGCCGAGGTCGTGGAGACGGTCATGGGGGACACGGTGGAGTCGGCGGCCATGCGGCGGCGGGTCATGGAGGTCAAGGAGGTGATGAAGAGTGCGTGGCGGCAGGATGGCGGGTCGTCGAGAAGGGCGCTGCACGAGTTCTTAAGAGCCATGCACCTGCAATGAAACGGTAACAGATCAGAGCGTGATATGGCACCTTCTCTCAGCTCTTTCTCACGTTTAAGCAACAATCCCTTACCAGTGATTTGATTTAATTTGCTGCCAGAACGAACCTTTACGCAGGCAAGTTCATGGCTTCACCAGATCACGTCATTGGCGGAAACAAACATAGACATCCAAGCTATGCATCCTACAAAAAAGCTGCTAACTGCATTATTATAACAAAAAAAACATAGATGGACTACAAGCGAAGAAGTTCACCACCGTTTTGTACTACAGGAGAATCGATCAGCCAATCGGTGATGGAAGATCGTAGATTGTTCCTTTTTGAAAAAGATAGATCATAGATAGTGTAACGACAGAGTAATCTGGGTTCTTGCCCATCATAAAAAAGTACTGAAAAGATTATCAATAGGAGACCATCAGAGTCTGCAACTCTTATCAAGCCAAAACCACCACTACCACAGCTGCAAGAGACCGCAACAGCAGCAGAAATTGAAGACTTATTGTATCTTATTTTGTGCAAATGATGTGCACATTCATAGTCATAGTGTACTTCTTAGTCTTCAGTGGCTCGAAGAGGCAGAGATCACCCAACCGCAACTTGTTGTCACCTGCAAACTGTGCCCACCCTTTGCGGAGCCTTTTGAGTTTGCGTCGGCTTCTTGGAACCTGAAGAATGTGGCACATCACTTCCCAACTCTTCCCATGACAACGAAGCAGCACCATTCTCGCCTTGAATGGAAGATATGTTTCAGCATATTCTGCGCAGAAGTCCTGATCATAAGAGGGAAAGGGGTTTCAATGTTGACAGGTGAAAGTAAATTGAAATTTCAACCTGCTCGCTAAAGGACATGCATTCGGAATGCAATATCAATACTGGAACAAAAATTCTTAACTCACCATAGATCGATGTTTGCCAGAAACATTTGTCTTATTCATGACACACCAATAGATGGGGATTTCAGAATAAATAGCCCGCACTTTCTCTTTCAGTTTGTTCTTTTGCACTTTAGAAAGCTTGGTGCGTTGTGGGAGGATGTAACTCGGAACAGAACGTGCTTCATGATCTTCTGAAGATGTCGAACTTCCTATGTCCAAATTAAAGGAAAAAAAAAATGAAGCCATGATCTAGCAGATGTACATAGCTGTTACTAGCTTTGACATTGTAACTTTACCTGATGACTTGGATGGTGAGAATGATGACCTGATATTGATCTTACTCCTGTCCCTTTGCTTCCATGCTTTCTTTTCAGTGTCTGGTGTTCTCATGGGAAGAGTAGCAGAGTTGTCTGAAATATCAATGGGTTCTTCTCTCCTTTGCCCACCACTAGTAGCATTTTTCGTGACAAAATATGGTGGTATTTTCTCACAACCACTAGGATCAAATATCAAAACCTTCATTTGAGATATCCCATCATACTTGAATACCAAGAAGTCGAACAGTTTCAAGTCATGGGCACGAACAAATGGCTCCCATCCAAATTGAAGCACTACTCTGCCCAAATTCTTTGCAACCCGAACATCAAAAGTATAACCACCGTATGATTCAAGTTTAATACTTCTTGCTGTTTTACCTCTGAAATGTTGCGCAAATCTATCTGGTATGACCTGTAGCAACAAGATTAATGTAGAACAAAGCACAGATTTTTTTAGATATAATGAGAACAAAGCTCAGATGAGATGAGGGAGCTGTATAAAGTTATATTGCTGTGTACTGCAGGTTCGTTAAAAGCTCATTATCTTAAAAGAAGTGATGAACATGAACATATAACGATATACTAAAATACTTAATTAATTTCAAATGCAAAACATTTAGTATTTAAGAATGCAAAGAATTGCTCAAATTTAGCTTGGTTAATTCAATTTCATTCCTTGAAGGTATTTGACATTAATGATATCAATATCTTGGAGAGAAAATAAATATTTTGTCCTTATCTTATGGTACAGAAGGGTTCTGGTAAAATAATATCGCAAATTGTCTTGTAAATTGTAAGTGATGATATTAGATTTCATGGTTACAAAAATAGAACTCCGATCATCAGTATTAGGAACAATATTCTAACATGAATAGGTTCAGTACCACAGTATTGAATCAGTAACACACGTTTTTTTTAACCAATCAGTAACACACGTTAGTCCACCTCCAAGCAGGTAATGACCACATTCCGCAAGCTGAAGAAAGGATACTACCCGGAAACATAGCACGCAAGAAAAATTCTCACCAATCTTTTATGAAAATCGCCAATCAAAACTTTGAAGAAATGCTTGTCATGGTAATCTGTGTGACTCTTCCTGCATTCCTTGGGTGGTTTTCTCATATTGGTACCAGTCTTCCAGACCTGCAAAGAAAATTACAATAACAGCTTGAGAGAAAAAAAGGAGGAAATTGGGCAGGTTAAAGCTAACAAAGAAGATCATGAAGCTCTATTTCTAATCTGTATGCCCTATTTCTAGCATGCCACCCTTTTTGTCTCATACTTCAGGGTAGACCTGTGTGCCATATCTACAATTTCACGTTCCAATTTGTGTGGAACTTAAACACATTACGAAGAGAGAAACAAACCTACATGAATGATCTCAGACCATCTAGCCATCTCCAGCAGGGTACCCTTATGCATATTTTTTGGCATGGAAAATCACTTTTTCTCCAGCAGCATACCCATCAGGATAGTTAGGACGCACAATCTTATATTTTCTCACTCTTATACCTATATATGCTTTTGGGTTTGAGTACTCGGGAGGAAAAGTTGGAATTAAAGAAGGGGGGAAATGCTACAGAACAAACAGAAAGCAGGAAAACGAGTTTCCAGTCAAGACTAGGTAAGTGATGATGAAATAGCAAGGAATCACCAAAGGACATGGAGCGCTTACAGTAAATTTTCTGCAGAGCCCAAGAGCAGAAATGTCTTCTACTTAGAATTCACAAGAGAGCATGAGGTCCTCTACACCCTCTTGACGAAGATGCGCTGGTTGGTCTCTTCCGATGCAGAGATGGGATACCAAGAGTTTCTATTGGACTTCTTTACGCGAAAAAAAAGTGTTTTTTTTATTAGACTTACCAAAGCCTCAAGCCCTCAACGCTTTGTATTAAACTAACAAAATGCCCATACGTTGCAACCGGAGAAAAAGATCCTTTATCACCTCTAGATCAATATATATAACAATAGTCTCACAAATAAATTTCATATCATATTGTTTCAAATTTTTCTTTGCATGTGACTGAAATTTAGGTGGTGTCATTTTGGTAAAAAATATTATTTTTTGTTTTACCGCAATATATAGAATATCGAAAACGGAGTCCATATATGACATGGATATTCGTTTTCACGTTGGCTGCTCCTGCCGTTTGAATCGGGTTTCCGAATAAATTGTAGGTCATATTGTGTTGACGATTTTTATTAATTGCAAGCGAATTTTAGAGTGGTGTCAATTGGGTTGAAAATGTTGTTATTTTAGTTTTCCATTGATATATAGAACGTCAAAAAATGGAGTCCATATGCGATTTGGGCATCCGTTTTCGCGCGGACGACTCCTGCACTCCGAGTTCCCAAATCAATTTCACGTCATATTGTTTCAAAGATTTATGAGACCGAATTTTAAAGTGATTTTAGTTTGGTTGGAAAGGTTATTATTTTAGCTTTCCATCGATATATAGGACATCGAAAACGGAGTCCGTATGCGACTTGGGCGTCCGTTTTCGCGTGTACTCCTTTTACAGTCCGAATCTAGTTCGTATTGTAACTGTGATTCGGATTACCGGATACAGGACGGAGAGGGACTGACCAACCGGATCCACCTATCACGACGGACCGGGGATTGAAAAGGTTGTTATTTTAGCTTTCCATTGATACATAGAACGTCAAAAAACGAAGTCCATATGCGATTTAGGCACCCGTTTTCGCATGGACGGGTTCTGCGCTCTGGGCTCACGAATAAATTTCACGTTATATTGTTTTAAAGATTTATAAGACCGAATTTTAAAGTGATTTCAGTTTGGTTGGAAAGGTTATTATTTTAGCTTTCCATCAATATACAGAACATCGAAAACGTAGTCCGTATGCAACGTTTTCGCGTGAGCTTCTTCTGCAGTCTGAATCTAGTTCGTATTGTAACTGTGATTCGGATTACGGGATACAGGACGGAAAGGGACTGATCAGTCGGATCCACCTGTCACGACGGACCGAAAAATTAGAGACCAGAAAATCTTATTTAATTTAATATTAGGTATATACCACCTGCACCAAACCAACTCCATTCACGCGAGAGAGCATCCGGTAGCACATTTGACCCCGGGTGAAAAACAGGTCATCCCTGCATCAAATACTAGAATTAGTGGATCTGACTCTTATCCTTCTCTTGGAATATTTTAGTTGTCTCGGTTAAGTCCAATCTTAGGCTAGTACAGAAGCTCTTATTGCTTCTTCAACCCTATTCCGATTTCTAGAAGAATAAACACATTTTCTAACTCTACTCAGAACGTAGTGTCCGGGGCTTGGCTTGCTTGCCATCGGTCCGTGTGTATTTTTTACTTTTTTTCCATCTTAATTGAAAGGTTATTGCATTAAAAAAACTCTATTCAGAACGTGTTCTATTTTTGTCCGATTTCTTTTAACGATTTTGAAAGCGTGGCGTTATTTGTGTGTTCAATGTTTATTAAGCCTTAGATGGGAAGCCCATAAGATCTTAATGCTAACTCTAACGGTATACTCATTTTGAATAGGCAAGAATTTCCATGAAACTTGAGATGAGAAGCCCATATAAGGTCCAAACAAAAGCGACTCGACAGAGGATCATGGCCCAAACATGTCGAACTATCAGGACTCCTCAGTGGGGTTCATTTTTTTTCATCTGCATTGGTAATTTGGTAGTACTAGTACGTCAACTCCGTGCAAAGTACAGGCTAACGTGAACCATTAATATTAGAAATTTATATATCTCTTACCAATTAACATCTATATTTTATAATGGCATGGTAATTTATAGACAAATTTAGGAGTTTGCTTTAATTACATTTCACAATAATACAATAGTTAATTTATATGTAAATTAGGGATATCTTCCATTTGTTTTTTATATACTTTAATTAATCTTTTATAATGGTACAATGGCCAATTTATATTCAAATTTCAGGTTAATTTATATATAAATTAGAGGTATCTTTGATTTGTTTTTATGTACTTTAATTTATCTTTTATAATGGTATGGTGGGTAATTTATTTTCAAATTTTGGATTAATTTATATGTAAATTAGAGATATCTTTGATTTATTTTTATATAATTTAATTCATCTTTTATAATGGTATGGCGGGTATTTCAAGGTTACTTTAATTAATCTTTTATAATGGCATGGTGAGTAATTTATACGAAAAATTTAGCTGGTATTTCATAATGGTATGGTGGGTAATTTATATGAAAATTTATGGGGTTACTTAAATAATCTTTCATAATGGCATGGTGGGTAATTTTTTAGAAAATATAATAGATCCAATTACTATTATTATTAGGGTCACCTGATAGACGGTCAGATGTTTCTGATTTTTGTGAAAATTTTTGGAATTTATGTTTTTTCTAGCATGCATCGTAATTCATGCTTACGTGCTTTGTAATTTGTTTCTTCTTTTTTAACCTCTACTTAGTAGTAATAGTAAGAGAAAATATAATAAATCCAATTTCTATTAGTATTAGAGGCCACCTGATAGACGGTCAGATGTTTCTGATTTTTATAGAAATTTCTAAGATTTATATTTTTTTTTCTAGTGTGCATCATAATTAGTGTATTTTTAACCTCTAATTAGTAATAGTATGATAATAGTAAGAAAAAAATCTAATAGATCCAATGACGGTTATTATTAGAGGCTACCTAATAAACCGTCAGATGTTTCTGATTTTTTAAAAAAAAATTAGGTTTTTTATTTTTTTCTAGCGTGCATTGTAATTCGTGCTTCGTTTTAACCTGTAATTAGTAATAGTAGGACTAGTTTGTAGAGTAATTCTGCAACTTTGTTTATTTGTTCAACAGACCACGCTATGAACTGTGAGGTAAATATGCACATCGTCTCGAACATATGGGACTGATCAAATTCACAATGGCCCAAGGAGAGAAAAGGCCTGAATCTATCAGCTTATTCAGGCAAGCTCTGCATGACATAGCAAAGCGTAGGTTGTATGCTGGACTGACAAAATTCAGCACATAATTACAGCTTAGTTCTAACCCATATGCTGCGCTATTACTTTAGAGCTAAAGATAAATAAATGGTGTATCCACACCTTTTAGGACTACTACTGTTCAGCAAAAACGTACTACTGATGTTGCGAAAGCCCCCAGCTGCACAAGATAGATACCTATATGAGCATTCTCTATTTCCGAATGACATGTACGTTCATCATGAGCATCGTTTTGTTCTTCAGTTGTTCAAAGAGGCAGATATCACCTATCTGCAGCTTGTTGTCCCTTGCAAATTCTTTCCATCCCTGTGAAAACCTCATCGGCATGCTTTTAGCAACAATAAATTTCACTTGCCACACCTTTCCATGTCGCTTAAGCCTTAGAATCTGGGTGTCTCTTGGAAGATACTGAACGGCATATTTTTTATGGAAGCCCTGGTAATAGAGTTCAAGAAATATATGAAGCTGATAGTCAAAAGAAACTATGGCAAAGAATTTCGATGTCTAATTTTTAAGGGTCTTTTTTTTTTTTTTTGAGGAAACAGGAGGGGGTAAACCCCTACTGATTAAATATATATTAAGAAATAAAAAGTATGGTTAATAATTTACAAACTATATGCCAGTAACAACACACTGAAGCATGGCAGAATCAAACTCACCAGATAGCAATTGTCTCGAGTAATGTTGGATTTTGTCATGAGAGCCCCATATATAGGGATGTCAGAACAAAGAGTTCGGACTTTCTTTTCTACTTTCACCCATTGCATACGAGTCAGATGTGCTGCTCTCGAGAATGTATATCTAGTCACAGGATGCGTCTCTTGATCATCCTCTGAAGAAGAATCATCTGCAGCATGCATGGCATAGGAAAGGTAATATTCAAAATACTTGTGCATAATTGCACCAAACAAGTAACAGCACGAGTTCTTCATTGTTGTTACCGAATGCACTGAGGTGACTGGTTGATGAATTTAAATTCATCTCCATGTCGTTCTGGCTTAAGCCCCCTGATTGAACTGTTTCTGAACTTTCACATCTTCGTGATTGCCTGGTCTGGTAGTCATCAGAATCGCTTGAAATTTCTATTGAATCTATGTGCTGATGTTTGACGTGATGGCAAATGTTCCCAGCAATGTTTGAAGGTGTTTTAACACAACAACTCGGATCAAAGATTAGAACTTCAAACAGAGAGTTTCCATTGTAGCTGAATACGAGAAAGTCACCCATCTTTATGCCATGAGTGCTCACAAATGCCTCCCATCCTGCTTTGAGGACCAACTTATTCAGATATCTGGCAACCACAACAGTGCAAGTGCTTCCATTAGACACTTTTAGTTTTATCTTTTCCGGAATCTTGTCCCTAAAATGCCGTACAAATTTGTTTGGTACAGTCTGCAATGATAAGAGGGAAAATTTTGGTTTTAAAGAATAGAAGTACAAGTACAATGCAAAGGAGAAATGATCAAAATTTATTATTGGTCAGAGTCCATTTGTTGTTAAGTGAGCTACTGATTATTTGAAAAAGAATTAAGTTTTTGAGCAGTGCCACGAATCAATAAAACCTCCAAAGCAGGGACGGAGCTAGCAGTGACAAACGGGGGATCAAGGTAGAGACTTATGTTCCCAAGACTATCATATTTTTTGATTACGTGATTTCTCTCACATCCTAGAGGCAGAAGGCAAGAGTAAAAAAAACATCGGCATGTGAATTTAAACTTTTAAAGTGAACATGACAAACATTATATATAGTCGTTATTTTCACTTGTCATTTGTGTAAAAAAGCAATGACATTAAATAACATATGAACCTTTTGCTAAGATTTCACTTGGCACCCCTTATAAAAAATCCCTGGCTTCATCCCTGCTCCAAAGGATGGAGTAAACAAACTAACAACCACAACAAGCATCAAAGCTAACCTAACAACCATAAGCAACTGGCAACAACGGACGGTTACAAAGGGACCTCAACACCGTGTCACCACTACTCTACACACCAACACCCAGTGTCAAGGCCATCACAGTTCATTGCGCGCCTACAATGAAGGAAGGAACGATATATACAGGAACAGAACTTAAACCACTGAATCTTAGCTTCTCGCATACCAAACTGGGAGCAAATGATTAGAGAAATACAAAAAAATCACTTGATATGCAATCTTGCATTACTATGAAGCAGTAAAATTCAAGAACTGCTTACCATTCGACTTCGGAAATCACCCAGCATAATCTTGAAGAAATACTTGCGCTGATCACCCATATCCCAAAAATTCCACTCTCTGCACCTTTCACAAGAACCGCTCATGGTATCGTCAAGATTCACCTAATGTATGAAACACTGAAATGTGGTCACAAAATTACAGTATGACAGGTTATGTGGAGTTGAACCTTACTGAGGAAAATAATTTCGTGTAAGACTGTTTTTTCAGCTTTGTGGTACCTTTTCGGTAGGGGAAGGTTGTAAGATTCCTAAAATACAGCAATAGATAAAACTCAGGAGTAGTGTCGTAACTCCTCGGGTCTTATGAAACATGACACAAAAAGGGATGACCATTTAGGTAAATAAATACGAAACGGAAGGAATTTCCTCAGAGATCCGACCTCATGTCAGAAATACTCTAAAAATTGCTATGATAGGAAATTCAAGGACCTCAATCCTCTGTTCCAAAGGGCTTCTCCGTAGGAATTTCTCCAATGAAATTATTGGATTCCTCTTCTTTTCCATTATTTCAATAAAAGAAGATGATCATAGCACGAATGCTAATCAAGAACGGGAAAACCGGAAAGTCTGGAACAAAGCATCACCTGTGTGAGTGAGCGCTTCGCGTTCCCCAGCACGAGAGAGACCCGACCTGACGACAGCGAAGAGGATAGGCAGCTGAAGCAGGCGACCTCTCGGTCCCAGCAGGGCTATTCGGTTAATCCCCTTTGCTAGAGATTTATAGCTGATGGGAACGGATTGGCGAATGGCGACACTAGGAGCCGAATAGGTTTGTTTGGGTTTTGGGGGCGACTGATCCATAGGAACGTGAATATGTAAGATCCAATATCTAATAATAATCTCTGTTTTTAAAATAAGGAACTAGTATTTCAGCTTTAAGCCATTCTCTTCCAAGAATATATCAGATAACAAATGTCAGAAAGTGAAGCGCACATTCCAACCAAATATATAGCCTATGCATAAACACATCTCTTATGTCTTGCTATGTTTTCTACTCCTTCGTCCTAAAGTCGTTTGACTTTTTTGACACTAAATTTAACCAACTCGTCTTATTCAAAAATTTATAAAAATGTGAAATAAATTAAAGTCAAATTATATTATATTATATACTAAACTAAATCACAATAAAATAAATGATAACTATAATTTTTTTGAAAAAAACGAAAAAGTCAAATTTGATGTCAGAAAAGTCAAATGACCTATAAATTGGAAGGAAGGAGTGAGTATTTTTGTTTAGTGATGTAAATGGCTACTCACGGACATTACGGCAAAATCATTTTTCTGCAGATGTCCGCAAATAGATCCGCTTGTATCCCTTAACCCACCCTTTTTTTTCATTTCTTTAGAAAAATACAAAAACGGCAAAATAACAATTATAACGTTCTTTTTGCCCTTTTTCATGTTTTTTATTTTTCAGGATATCGCTTTTTTTAAATACATTGCTACCATTCTTAGGTCATTTTTATGTGACAATGAGAATATGTTTGAAATTGTAAATACTAAATTGTTTATTTATAGATATGCACTTGTACGTGGTGTATATTTAAGTATTTAAGACTTGCTTCCGATTTATTTAGAAGTTATATATGTTACCGACATGTTTTGTCGAAATACCTAATTTTGTCCTTCAAATGTCACTCGATGGTTAAATCCGTACACATAGTATCTTAAATTACAAAACCAAATATTGAGCACATTAAACTTTCAGAAACTGGATAAATAACTCTGAGATAACTCTGAATGGTTTTTGGTACGCGGTGTTGAACATGTGGCATGACAAGCGACGGCTATAGAGTGAGGAAGCGCACGGGCTGGCAGGTGGCGGCTACAACGCGCGGGCAGGGGCGAGCACACAAGGCTAGCGGCAGATGTAGCTCCGAGGAGCACGTCCTGGCTAGCGGTGGCTACAGCTTCGGTGAGCATCTTTGTTGACAGTGGCTGCAGATCCACCGAAGGAGGAGGGAGAGAGTAAAGATATTGTACTAGTTTTATTCGAAACGAATTAGTTATGGATGATTTTAGCTTAAACCAGTTTTCTAATATTTTCAAAAATGAAAAACCACCTTTGAAATCGGGAAAAAGGCCAAATTTAAACGGTTTGGTTAGTCGAGGAATGTGTTATGGCCGGTTTTGGAGTTCTAGTCTAAAATCATACGACCATGATAAGATGAAGGTTAAATTAGGCTTTACCCCTTATAGATCCATTGCACGTTGTCAATTTCCATACCCGAGCACAATCACAGGGGAAGACAAAGGATCAACTCATGTCCAATTCCAATTGCACATCCTGATGGTAATTTTAATTTATATTTCATAATGGCACGATGATATACAAATTTAGGGGTTATTTTAATTCATATTTTATAATAGCATGGAGGATAATTTATATAAAAATTTAGGTGGTTCATTTAGCGGTCCTTTATAATGGCATGGTGGATAAATTTTTTAGAAAATATAATAGATCCAATGGCTAGTATTATTAGATACAACTTGATGACCAGATTCTTCTGATTTTTGTAAAAATTTCTAGAATTTATCTCTTTTTTCTAGCGTATTTCGCAATTCGTGCTTCTTTTTTAACCTCTAATCGGATAATTTATATGCAAATTGAAGAAGTTATTCAATTCATATTTCATAATGACATGATGGGTAATTTATAAACAAAAATTAGAGGTTATTTTAATCACATTTCATAATGGCATGGTGGGTAATTTTTTAGAAAATATAATAAAAAAATTTCTATATAATTTCCTGAAGTATATATGATGGAACGCATCACCCTCACCCCTTGAACTATGAAACCGGATGTTTTGTACCTTACAGTATTAAAACCCGGTCAAATAAATCTCTAAGTAGTTTTGGTGGGTACTTTGATGACATGGTACGTTGATGTGTTCAAATCACCCCTCCAACTATTTCAGTTGGTACATTCTACCCCTTGATAAATTTATATTTTTTGTTTCTTCGTCTACAATTTGAATTTGAAGTTTAAATTTGCAGGGGTATAGTCGCGGTCATAACTTGTATTAGAAAAATAAAGGTGATTTTATTTACAATTTTATATTAGCAAAGTTAATTTATTATGAAATGTCTAACTTATAAAAAATTATGATAAAATCACCATAAATATTTCTAGCATAAGTTATAATGTCTTTCATAACCTTACAAAATTGAAACTCTAAAACTCAATTTGCATATGGAAACATAAAAAATACAACTTTATCAAGGGGTAGAATATACCAACTTAAATAGTTAGAGGGGTGATTTGAGCACATTAGCATTCCATGTCGTCAAAACCAGTAAACCACTCAGAAGGTTATTTGACCGATTTTTGATATTTTAGAGTGCAAAACATCCGGTTTTGTAGTTCGGAGGGTGATGTGTTCCATTCTATATACTTTAAGGTATATAGACTTTTTTCTATAATAAATTCAATGGCTAGTATTATTGGATACTAATTGATGTAAAGCCAATGTTTCTATTTTTTATGAAAATTTTTAGGATTTTTTTCTAGCGTGCTTTGCCATTCATATTTTTTTAATTTCTAATTTGTGAAGATAGTATAAGGTCCAAACAAAAGCAGCCCGACATAGAAGACCGTGGCAGTGGGGTTCAGTTTTTTTCTTTGTTCATCTGCATTGGGAGTACTAGTTTGTAGAGTCTGCAACTTGTTTATTTGTGCAGCAGACCACGCTATGAAGTAAATATGCATATGGACTCGAACATATGAAACTGATCAAATTCACAATGGCTCAAGGACAGAAGACCGCAGGCCTGAATCGATCAGCTTACACTTCAGAGTAGCCCTTTGTTAGTTCAAAATATTCAGCCAAGCTCTCAGCTCTGCATGACATAGCAAAGCGTGAAGATGTGTGCTGCAGTGACAAAATTCAGCACATATTCACAGCTTAGTTCCAACCCATATACTGCTCTATTACTTACGTAAGAGCTAAGGATAGATGGTGTATCCACATCCATTAGGACCGCTGCTGTTGCAAAAGCTTCCAGCTACAGAAGATATGCGGTTATATAAGCATTCTCTAATTCCGAATGACATGGACGTTCAACGTGAGCATCTTCTTGTTCTTCAGTTGTTCAAAGAGGCAGATATCACCTATCTGCAGCATGTTGTCACTTGCAAATTCTTTCCATCCCTGAGAAACCCTTATCGGCTTGCTTTTAGAAACAAGAAACTTCACTGGCCACACCTTTCCATGTCTCTGAAGCCTTAGAATCTGGGTCTCTCTTGGAAGATACTGAACGGCATATTTTTTATGGAAGCCCTGGTTGTAGAGTTCAAGAAATGTATGGAACTGATAGTCAAATGAAACTATGGCAGAAAATTGAGATGTCCTCTGCTTACATCTCATAATGTTATGGGTCAATTATTGTATATATGGTTAATAATTTACAAACTATATGCCCGTAACAACACATTGAAGCATTGCAGAATCAAACTCACCAGGTAGCAACTGTCTCGAGTAATGTTGGATTTTGTCATGAGAGCCCCATATATAGGGATATCAGAACAAAGAGTTCGGACTTTCTTTTCTACTTTCATCCATTGCATATGATTAAATGTGCTGCCGGCGAGAATATATAACTAGTCACAGGAGGCGCCTCTTGATCATTCTCCGAAGAAGTATCATCTTCAGAGTCTGCAGCGCCAAAATAAAAGAGTAAGCATGGCATAGAAAAGGTAATATTCCAAATTGTGCATAATTGCACCTAACAAGTAAAAAAACTCAACCGGTGGGGGAAGAACCGCCCCCACACCAAGAGTTCTGTCCTAGTTGTTACCAGATGCACTGAGGAGTCTGGTTGATGAACTTAAATCCATCTTATTGTTGCTCTGGCTTAAGCCCTTTGATTCAACAGTCTGATCTTTCACTTCTTCGCGATTGACTGAGCTGGTGGTCATCAGAATCGCTTGAAATTTCAATAGGATCTATGTGCTTTTTTTTGACGTGATTGCAAATATTTCGAGCAACATTTGAAGGTGCTTTCACACAACAACTCGGATCAAAGATTAGAACTTCAAACAGAAAGTTTCCATTGTAGCTGAATACGAGAAAGTCACCCATCTTTATGCCATGAGTGCTCACAAATGCTTCCCATCCTGCTTTGAGGACCAACTTATTCAGATATCTGGCAACCATAACAGTGCAAGTTCTTCCATTAGACACTTTTAGTTTTATCTTTCCCGGAATCTTGTCCCCAAAATGCCGTACAAATTTATTTGGTACAGTCTGCAATGATAAGAGGGAAAATTTTGGTTTTAAAGCCAAAAACTCGTATGCAAAGGAGAAAAAATGAAAAATTATTATTGGTCAAAGTTTTGTTACACAAGATGAAAATGATCTTGAGTTTCTGTTAATTTTGGTCAGAGTTCATTTTTTTATTAAGTGAGCTACTGATTATTTGAAAAAGAAGTTTTTGAGCAGTACCACGAAGCAACAAAGAGGCTTTTTACAGTGCTTGGACGGAACCCGGTTCCTCCAAGCTGCTTTAATCTGAGCCATCGATCTCAAAAATAAAAAGTTAATTATTGTTTTATGCTGCCGAGGGTAGGTTCGTATTTTCTACTATCGTCAATCATGTCTCACGACGCCATGAACTACGCCTTGATCGGCCTTTCCCCATCTGCAGATGGCGGCCGCCACCCCCATCTGCTAAGCTGTTCCCGTTCACAGTCACCGGCGGCGTATGCGCACAAGAGCACGGCTTAACCTTCCACAGCCATCGATCGCATGCGCAGGAGCAGCAGCCGCCTGGACAGCCGCCCCTGCTGCATGCTGAGTCTTGCCACTACTGTGCACAGGGCGAGCTAAAGAATGAGTTCTCTACATTCTGTAGACGCATTCTTGCCGCAACCATAAGGACCAAATGACCAGCAGCCTTGTGGAGTTAACTGAATTTTTAGAACTCATTGATGGACGTTCTCAACATGATGACGCTGCAGAAGCCTATTTTCCATTGACGTTTGTCCTAAGTCAGCTAGCAGCAGTACAGAGAAAAGATGGCACAACGGGGATGCTGCAGCGGGAGTCGTGTGTACGAGCGAGAGGCTGCTCCGGCGAGGGGTGGTGACTGGCGAGGGGAGGTCATAGGCCACGGCTCAGGCTTCACGATGATGGTGGAACCAAAGATGGATAGTATATGATCTGATCGCCCTTGCATGAAAATACTAACATACCCTTTTAATTTGGTTATGGGTTTAGATAAAATAAGTTTCTGGCCCATAAAATTTTAGTTCCGACCCACAACTTTGATTCCTTTTAATTAATTCTTCTTTAATTCTAGCCATTAGATCAGGACTAATGGATGGTTACAATTAACTCCAAGCAGTGTAAAATTTCTCAGCAACAAAACCTCCAAAGGATCGAGTAACAACCACAACAAGCATCAAAGCTAACCTAACAACCATAGGTAACTGAAGCAACTAGCAACAACGTACGGTTACAAAGGGACCTCAACACTATCTCACCATTAGGGCCCGTTTGGAACGCAGGAATTTCACAGGAATTACGCAGGAATTTCACAGGAATCAGTTCAATTTCACAGGAAAAACGCAGGAACGGGGAAGTTTTCCCGCGTTCCAAACAGGCCCTTACTCTACACACCAACACCCAGTTGTCAAGGCCGTCAGAGTTCATTGCGCCTAAAAAAAGGAGCGACATATACAGGAACAGGACTTATTACTGAATCTTACCTTCTCGAAAACTGGGAGCAAACTTATTAGAGAAATACAAAAAAATCACTTGATATGCAATCTTGTATTACTATGAGGCAGTATAATTGGAGGATTGCTTACCATTCGACTTCGGAAATCACCCAGCATAACCTTGAAGAAATACTTGCGTTGATCGCCCATATCCCAAAAATTCCACTCTCCGCACCTTTCACAAGAACCACTCATGGTATCGTCGAGATTCACCTAATGTATGAAACACTGAAATGTAATCGCAAAATTACAGTATCACAGGTTATGCTGAGTTGAGCTACGTTGAGGAAAATAATTTCGTGTAGACTATCCTTTTCGGTAGGGGAAGGTTGTAAGATTCCTAAAATACAGTAATAGATAAAACTCAGTAGTAGTGTCGTAAGTCGTAACTCCTCGGGTCTTATGAAACATTGCAACACAAAAAAGGATGACCATTTAGGTAAATAAATACGAAACGGAAGGAATTTCCTCAGAGATCCGACCTCATGTCAGAAATACTATAAAGATTGCTATGATAGGAAATTTCAGGACCTCAATCCTTTGTTTCAAAGGGCTTCTCCATAGGAATTTCTCCAATAAAATTGTTGTGGATTCCTCTTCTTTTCCACCATTTCAATAAAATAAGATGATCATAGAACGAATGCTGATCAAGAACGGGAAAACCGGAAAGTCTGGAACAAAGCATCACCTGTGAGTGAGCGCTTTCGCGTCCCCCCGCGCAAGAGAGACCCGAGCTGACGACAGCCAAGAGGATAGGCAGCTGAAGCAGGCGATCTCTCGGTCCCAGCACTAGCAGGGCTATTCAGTTAATCCCATTTGCTAGAGATACTGGGAGCTGGCGTATAGCTGATGGGGACAAAGCATCACCTGAAGCAGGCATATAGCTGATGGGAACGGATTGGCGATACTGGGAGCCCAATAGCTAGGTTTCTTTTCGGTGTCGGGGGCGACTGATCCAAAGGAATGTGAATATCTAAGGTCCAATATATAATAATACCTTTTTTAAAAAATAATGGACGGAACTAGTATTTCAGCTTTAAGCCATTCTCTTCCAAGAATATTAAATAGTTAAATATACGCCACGTATAAGTGCACATCTGTAAATAAATAATTTAGTATTTACAATTCTAAACATACTATCATTGTCTCACATAAAAATGACCAAAGCATGATTAGCTATATGTTTAGTTGGAACCGTGTGCTTAACCTCGTAATAATGAGAGATTTTACGCACTAGTATTAAGAGGTACCACTTCTTCTTTTTTAAATAATATCCTTTTATACCATTTGTGGAATTAAAAACAAAAAATGTGGGACCCTTTTATTTAGTATTGTTATCAACAGCCGGGGTCGTCTCAAGACCCAGGGCCTGAGAAGATCTCGTTTGAGGCAGTAAGATACAAACAAGAGCTACGGGTGGGTGATGGCGATGAGCTGCTGGAGATGCTGGATTTATAGATGTTCAGGCCGCCGAAGTGTAATACACTACGTCCTCTACTCTTCTAGTGTGGGATAAGAATCAGATACTTCAATTTTGGCTTCCCAGCTATCAGTTAGGTGTCATGTTGAAGAATCAACAGACGGGTCCCAAGACTCGGGGTCTGAGAGAATTTTTTTGGGGCAGTAGGGTGCAAACAAGAGCTACGGGTGGGTGACAGCGGTGAGGGTGAATTTGATCCCTCGTCTTAGTGGACAGCATGAACGTCTCTTTTTTAGGGCAGTAGAGGACAATGGCCGCTACAACAAGAGTTACGGAGATGAGACGTCAGAGAAGAAAGGCGCCGAGATTTTTAGAGAGGGTTAGGCCATCGGAATGTAACACCTTAGATCCTTTGTGGTGTCTGTATTGTTTGGAGTAATTTTTTAGGCCGGAGCTCAGAGTACAATGGAGTTGAAGCAGCTCTTAGAGCCTAAGCCTATCTAAACGTGTATGGAAAAAATAAAGAAAGCTGTCTAGTACCTTGGATTAGCTGTCTGTGTTCATGTGAATCTTTGAAGTCCTCTGGTGCGTGGGGATCTGCTCTTTTTTATAACACAATAGAGCAGCCTCGGTAACAAGTTTGTATGTGCTACTAATTTATTTGAGTCAATTCCCTCCATGCCATTGGAATTTTAGATCGTTCCTTCACTGCCACCGAAAATTTCGAATTTCGTTCACTGCCATCAAAATTTCCTGTACGTTCCTTGGTTGCCATTCTGTCAACCTGAGTTAACTCTCCACTCACTGACGTGTAGGGCCCACGTGACGGAGTCCAACTTGCTGTTAACGGCCCGCCTCTGAAACGTCCCCAATTTCTTAGAAACTCAAATGTGATACAAATGCTAGTCCCAGGATCTAGCAACACATTTATTTCTAGCAGTACAGAATCCAGACTTAACGATTACAAACCATTAAATAAATATTGCATGAAAATAAGATACAGCGGAATTCTTCGGACCCAATGCCATATGCTAGTTGGGAAGCAGGACCTAGCCGAAGAGCAGCTCGAACAGCTCGTCGGAGCTATCTGAAAAATATCAACAAAGCAAGGGTGAATACTTTCGTACTCCGCAAGCCCACCTTACTCCTATAGAGTTTTGGGAGGTTAACTATAGCTATATGCGAGGCTATATCTGGAGCTCAAGTGTTTTTGCGAGAAATAATACAAGATTCATTTTAGTTGTCAAATTTTACTTTATGAAAATAGGGTTTTGTTCAAAAAGAGGTAGCCACTGGACTTGTCGGCCCAAACGGCCTAGCACATCCCAAATTATCAAACAACCTCTAGCGTTGTTCCCAAAACCACAACCACACATTCCGACCCATACCCATCCAGTTTTAATTTATGAAAACTTGCTATTTGAAATACCAAGCCGTAACCCATCCATACCAGTGGATGCGGACTATTCGAATAGATTTTACTACTGGCCAGAGTTGTACTAATTCCCACAAGTTGTACTCAGCGGCTACTTACCGTCGTAAGCGCCCGAATTCCAAACCGAGCCGTTGCCTTTGTTTCATCACCTAGCAGTACTTTAGAGGTTCGGACCACCGAGCCGCACCCTGGTGTCCCTCTACACCCCCTCGGCACACAACCCATTCCCTTGCCCCTTGTGCGCCAACACAGAAGCTACTAGGCTATCCACTCCGGCTCGGGCCTACCAATGCCTCATACAGAGCGAGTGGTTGTACTAAAAGAGTTAGGCAAGATGTAGATCAACTCGGTCCTTCAGAGCTCAGATAGAACCATTCCCCCTTTCCATTGCTCGGCACCGCGAGCATCCACCTACCCGGTCATCTCCACGAATCCCGGGACCTGGGTAACCGCGGGTTGCTAAGTTACCGTTCATACCCTGCCCTCAGATGGCTAGTTTAGCGCGTAGCCGTATTCCGACAATAGTCGGTTGCCGGGGTTCTTCCCCATTTTATTTCGAAAACACACCCACCCAAATATTTCTCATTCCCAACCCAACCCAGTTCTTTAACCATAATCCCAATCATCATCAAGGTTAAGATATATATAGTTGAATGAGCGATCCCACCTATGCGCACTACTTCTAGTTAGGTTTGGGGAGCTACCCTAGTAGGGTTTACATTAGCAAGCAAAAACCATGCATGTTTTAATTGGTTGAACTGGCCAAAAGGTTTATTTTGCATAACTAGGAATTTTATGCATCAAGTGAGGATTTCAGTGGACTTGCCATCGTCTAAGTCCTCGTCGCAGTGGAGATCGGTACTAGGTCCGTCGGGTTCCTGGTCGGCGATGGTCGCTTCCGGCTCCTGTGGTTCTTCCGGAACGGCGTCTAGCGTGCACAAACAAAAACACACAATAAATACATCCATTCATGCACCAAACATTTGGGAAGAGTTTGGATTAGATAGAGGGTGTTTTTAGAAGAATTTAGGAACAAGAATCGCCCCAATCGGAGTTGGAATGGACAAGATACGTGGGTTTTCGTGTAGGGGGTAGAAATAAACTTTTTGAAAATGGAAAAAGCTTCTCAGGCCGAAACCGGCGCATCCCGGCCCATAGGGAGCTTGGCCTCCCAGGCCCGCGGGCGCGCGCGGCCTCTGGGCCGGCCCAAGAGGCGCGGCGAGGCGTAACGGCGTCGCGGCCGGGCCCGCGCGTCAGTGAGTGGGCGGGGGTGACGGCGTTTGGAGGAAGTGGACGGCGGCGGTTCGGCTTGGTTCGGGTGCACCGGCTAGGTGGGGCGGGGGGCGGCGTTTCGCCGGCGGTTCCTCGCCGGTGAGGCGGTTCCGGGGGCGAGACCTGTGCCGTGAGGTGGAGGTCATCGAGGCGGGCCCCGTGACGTGGTCCGTAGGGCACGGGGGTAGGGGTGTTCGCCTGGCGACGTACGCCGGCAAGGTGTGCGGAAGTGGTGGTGGCACGGCACCACGCCGGGGTCGTCCCCGGGGCGGATTCGGGCCGAAATGCGATGAGGGAGGCGTGTGGCGGTGCGGCGAAGGTATTCCTCACCTCAATTCGAAAGTCGGCGGTGCGCAGAGAGGGGATTTGGGCTCTGCGGCGGTGATGGGCTCGCACTTGGGCGAGATGCCACGCCGGAGTTTCCTCCGGTGCGGCTCAGGCCGGTGCGGCGTGTGTGGTGTGGGTAGGTGTGATGGCGTGCTCGGGCTTGCGGAGCGAGGGGGGGTTTATAGCGGCGAGACGAGGTGGCGCTAGTGGCTCATCGCCGGTGTAGCGCCTTGTCCGGCGCGCGGCGCGGACGAGCGATGGGGACGGCGGTGGGGTCTGGCCTCTGGTTAGAGAGGGGGGGGTCGCAGCGGCCGGTAGACGGGACTCGACGAGGCAGGGTACCGAGGCGGCCACGTGTGCCGACGTCGCGATGCGCACCGGCGTCACGGTGAGCGCGGTGGCAGCGGCGAGACGGGCAGGGAGAGGTCACGTCGGGGTTGGCTCGGCGCACATCAATGAGGTGGTTGGGCAGTGGGGCGGACGGCGAGCCCCGCTGCCGGCGCAGTCGCGCAGGCATTGCCCGTCGGATCGAGGAGGGAGATGGGTCTGACGGACGGGCCCCGCGTGTCAGCCTGAGGGAGGGGGGAACGTGGCGGGCTGTCTGGGCGGGGAGGAGGCAGGCCGGCTAGCCGGGCCAGCTCGGCCCAAGCGGGAGGAGGGCGGATCGGGCCGGAGGAAAAAGGCCGGGGGGGAGGGGGTTGGGCTAGAAGGATTTTGGCCCGTTTCTCTTTTTCTTTTTGTTTTCTGGTTTTGATATTTTTGGAGGGGGGTTTTTGGAGGGGCTTTTGTAGGATTTGGGAAGAATTAGGTTTTAAAAGGGTTTGTTTTACGCGTTTTATATTGGGCCGATTTTTAGGGTGTTACAGCCTCCCCCGCTCTGGCGTCGATGCTGGTGGTGTGTTGCCGCCGCGGCCGAGGCGGCGGCCTCCTCCACGGCTCGACCGACACCTCTCCCGCGCTGACGCTGCGCCTACGCCTGGCCGCTCGCGCGCTCCTCCGCTCGGCTCTGCTCCCGCGCGGGCGCCGCGCCTCCGCCCGGCCGCTCCCGCGCTCCTCTGCCCGGCTCCGCTCCCGCGCCGACGCCGGCCTCCGCTCGGTGCCTCTCCCGCGCAGATGGCCGCATCGACGCCCCAACGCCGCTCCCACGCCGACGCCGCCCGTCCGCCCGGCTCCGCACCAGTGCCGCTTGCGCGCTCCTCCACCTGGCGCCTCTCCCGCGCTGACGGCCGCGCCTCCGCCTGGCGCCGCGCATCGGGGCGGTGCAGGCGGTTAGGCGCCTCGAGCACAGGCACACACGGGCGGGCGGACAGGCCGTGCAGACACCCAGGAGAGGGAGGCGGGTGGTAACGGAGGGGACAGGGGAGTTGGACACGCCGTCACGTGGACCCCAGACGTCTGTGAGTGGAGAGTTAACGTCATGTTGACAGAATGGCAACCAAGGAATGTAGAAGAAATTTTGATGGCAGCGAAGGAAATTCAAAAATTTTGGTGGCACTGAGGAAACGACCCAAAATTCCAGTAGCATCGAGGGAATTGACTCAATTTATTTTGTATGTTTCAAGTACAGAGTCAGTGAAGATATGTTGATTCGGTCCCTGCATGCCGTCTTTTTGCCACAATAGTCAAAAAGTATGATCATGTAAAAAAATGCCATCCCGTGGAGTGTTATAGCAATTATAAAAAAAGCCGGTGTTGTCATATCAAATAGTGTAAAGTGTTATATGAATAGTCAAAAGGTATTGTCATATCAAATAGTACCATCAAGTGTTGTATCAATTGTCAAAAGATGTTGTCATGTCAAATAGTGTCATGCTATAAAGTGTTGTGGCATAGGAGGTACGTCAAATAGTGCCATCAAATGTAGTATCAATTGTCAAAAGATGTTGTCATATCAAATAATGTTATGCTATGAAGTGTTGTGACATAGGAGGTAGCTTCGCATCTATGACAGAGGTATGTTGGCCCAGGCTCTCACAACTCACGCACGCGCAGTAGGAGCCAGCAGAAAACAAGAACAGTTAACTTAAAACACTTAATAAATCAAGATTAACTCTAACAAGGTACTGCGCTCAGCATGCTCGTACACAGTCCTTGTCTCCTGATTTAAACCAATTAAATGTGGATAGATATTTTCCATCCAATGTACGCAGAACCAGTTGGTGTGAGGCAGCTTTCAGGGACCATGCCACGTGGCAATGATATGAGGGCCCCTAGGAGGTCTGCCGGGGGTCCCAGGGCTGCATGTTGCCTCATATGACAGCAGTACTTTTTCTACAAAGTAAAATGCACATTGGCCCCTAAATTTATACTACATTCCCATCGAGATTTATGATTTTTCAAAATGCACATCCAGACCTCTGAATTTATTCTGCATTCCCATTCAGATATATGCTCTTCTAAAATTCTAAAATGCATATCTAGATACATTAACTAATCCTACTGCTATGCCGCCATGCTACTAGGCCTGCTGGCTGCCGGATGCTCCATGCGCCATCGACGGCCTGTGTGCTTGCGCGCCCGCCCGCTCACCCCTTCCCGGTGTGGCCGCCGCCACCGCGTGCCCAGGCCCGCTTGCCGTGCCGCCGCTAACCCCAGAGGCTGACGGCATAGCAGTAGGATTAGTTAATGGATTTGGATGTGCATCGTAGAAAATCATGGATCTGAATGAGAATGCGGGATAAGTTTAGAGACCCGACGTGCATTTCACTCTTTTCTATATATATGCTGATATTGTATCGGCACCGTAATACCGTCTATTTATAAATCATTAGATTTTCTCTGATCGACAGTTTCTTTTCAACCACATGAAGTTTATATATTTAGAAGTTATGTATGTTACCGACGTTCAAATGTCGCCCGATGCTCAAATTCGTCCAACACAAATGCGCAACCGAGCGGTCTATTAAAAAGGTAACGTAACAATAAATAATCTAAAAAGTGCTATGTATGTAATACTATTCAAACTGCATTACTTTCTAGGGAAAAACAACAAAGAAAAAACCAATCAATAATTTCAAGAAAAAATCAAATATGCTAGCAAGTGATACACGGGATAATATAAAGTAACCCTTAAATTTATTTCTAAACTATGAACATCTACATTACTAAAGATATATAAACAAAAAAACGCTAAATCTTGCATCTAAATTATTAATGTATGTTATTATGAAAAGGAGTTAAATGCATCGACAGACCTTAAACTTGTGCATGGATGCTATTATGAAAAAGAGGGGAAGAGAGAGACCGATGCAGAGAGCACAAGTTGGGAAGGAGACAAATGAGACTGACGTGTAGGCTCTACATGTCTAGTCTATGCAAGTGCCTAGTCAACACGCCGCATTGACATCCATGTAGGCCAAGAGCTACTCCTGAAGCGGTGAAGCGGTATGGACGTAAATGGCATACAATTAGGGTGTAATTTGTACGTAGACTTAAGGACTGTTCATGAATTTAACTCTTGAAAAAAATAAAAAACAAAACTACAAGTGTTCTATAGGACCTATTCTAACACTACTACAGTTATCAAATCGGTCTGCATTTGTGTTTAACTGGCCTTATTGTTGAATGGTGCGGTGCAGCCGTGCAGCAAAACAGGGTGAAATAACAACAAACAACCTGAGACTAATTCAAAGCACCCTGGAGATTTGCAGTTAAACCTGAAATGTTGGAAGAGACTTGCCGGTCCAAATATAACGAACTTATTGCAAGTAGGGAGTACATCGGAGAATTCTAATAGTCGGATTTGCAATAGACAGTGCATCCCTGCATTTATAATGTTGGTTCCTTCCTCCTGCTCTGATAGTCTGATTACAGAACCACTCATATGACAGTGCATCCCTGAATTTACCATGACGCATGATATGGACCGTCATTGTAAGCCCCTTCTCCCCCTTCATCAGCTGGAAGAGGCAGATATCGTTAAGTTGAAGGCGGTTGCCATGGACAAAGTCACGCCAGCCCACAGAGAGCGTCTGCGCATGCGCATCGCCCCTCCTCGGGCGCACCTTGACCTTCCATGCCGTGCTCTTCCCTTGCCTCACGAGTGTCAGAGTTTGCTCCCCAGCTGGAAGGTACTTGGCAGCATATCTCTTGCTAAAGAACTGTTTCATGATTATACAACGTGTTACATTATTAGAATTTGAAACACCAGTGTACCTGATTGACCAAATTAGCCGATGAGTTTGCTCCTAAGTCCAAACTGATGAGACAATAGCTTATGCGATTGAAGTTAGCTAGATATAAATGGTTAATGGTATATTCAGAACTTCAACTGATGGAAGAGAGAAAAGTCAGTAATTTATTTTTTATTAATATAAACACCAATTAGTAACTGAAAGCGCAACAGGAAAAAGAGCTTCTGAGCTTACTAAGCTGCAGTTGCCGTTGGGACCGACACTGCTCTTGGTCATTACCGCCACGTAAATGGGAACTTCAGACAGAATGCTTCGGACTCTTTCTTCCACTTTAGTCTCCTGATCACCAGTTAAATGAACATGGGACGATAGAATGTAGAAAGGTTTAGAAGGTCCGCCAGAATCGTCAGACACGAGAGGCCCCTGATGGTCTGGTTCCTCCTTAACACGAGCTGTCAGTGTCACCTTTGCCTTTGCTCTACCTTCACTTGACCTTACTGTTTTAGGATCATTCACATTTGCCCTCGTCCTGCCTCTGCTACAGCTTGCTCCTCCTGGACTGTTTCCACTCTCACATAATGTATGAACTTTTGATTGGCGAATTAGATGCACTCTCACTGTGAACTTTGTCCCAGCACTCTTCAACGGCTCAAAGATGCAGATGTCGCCTTCCTGCACATGGTTGTCTTGCACAAAGTCTGACCAACTCCCAACAAGCATGTGAGCAGCTCTATCTTTTCTGATGTAAAGTTTGGGATGCCACTTCTTGTTCTTGCCTGGCCGTTGAAGGGTGACAATTTGAGTTTTATGTGGGAAGTGTGCATCAGCATAATCATGACGGATTACCTAATTCAATATGGGACAGAATTAGGGGTCGATCAGCAAATATGACTGTCAGGTCAGAGTCAGACTCTAAAATTACTAGAACTTCAAACTCCAGATCAGGTGTAAACTTCATGCCCATTTCTTAAAAAAAAAAGGTAAGTTCATAATGCTCGGTTTCATCTATGTCATTTATAAACCTATCTATTCTAAGTTTATCTATGTAATTGGTCAAAAATCTCAAATATAGGTTCATATTGATTTCCGAAATTGAGTGTTTGCAGGATTATACCGATTTAATTGACAAAAGAGAACAGTGCAACTTACGAGATTAGGATATTCTGATTTGACATTGCTTGGCTTCATGACAGCCACAAATACAGGAACTTCAGGTTGGATTTTCTTGATAAGTTCATCCACTTCCTCCTCTTGTTCTTCAGATAAATAACTCATACGTGATAAGACATAAACAGGCCCCAGACTTGTCTGAGATTCATCTAAATCAAAAGGCGATTCATATTCAGCAGTGCCCTCAGAATCACGTTCTGCACATAGAACTAATTAGTAAAAGCAACGTGAAAAAAGATGAATATAAATGGCCAGTACACAATTGATAAAATGTTTAGATACAACAAACTTTATTCCAATATGAATTAAAGTTTTGGCCTCTACAGTGAGGAAGCATATCCAGCCATATTTAATATAGGAAATTATCTTAAAGTATAGGCGGCAGACAATATAACCTGATTCCTCGGACGATGAGGCTATTCTGGTAATCCTTGCAGCTTTTCTACGTTGACTTGTACTATCCCTTTGATAACTAGAGCATCTTTTACGAACTCTTGATTTTTTGGTATTATCATTGGAACTATCTGAAATATCAACACAATCTGTGTCTCGTTCTTGGTTGTTAGAAGTGATTTTGACCCCAGCACAGGGAAAGACTTTCTCACAACCATCAGTATCGAGGACCAGAACTTTAAAACGAGAGTTCTGAATGCGTCGGAACAGCAAAGAGTCATTCTCCTTTATGTTATTATCATCAACAAATGCTTTCCATCCACATTGGGGAACTCTCTTATTCATATGCTTCATGACCTTGACGCTGTAAATACTACCGTCAGGGGATTCTATGTCGATGCTCTCTGAGATCTCTCCTCCAAATTGGTTCATGAACCTTTGTGGTATGGTCTGCACCAAAAGCAAACATATCGATATAAACAGAAAGATCTTTTAATACAATAACACGCAGCTCTCCTGCGTGTTCGAGAAAAAAAAAGAAAGATTCTTTGAATATATATCACATTATCCAAGTATGTTTCAAGCAGAATTATTAGCCAATTCAACTTGCGTTTAACATTAGCAAAAAACTTCCAAATGATGAAATGAAGCTCAGTTCATTTACAACAATAACTGGTTATATTGGGGTTCAAAATTATTTTGCTACAATTGCAAAAACTTAAAACAGTACTAGTTGAAATTCTCAGGAGCCTAACTGATTTCGCGTACATGATTAATCATGATAGTTCTGGAATGTTTTCAGTTTCGTATGGCACACGAACTGAATAAAGATTATGGAAAAGTTAAGCAATTATATACTTCACATATTAAAATCTCTCCACAAATCAAACATGGTAAAGAAAAGGTATCTGGGTACAAAAGACATTAAACTTAAGGGGTAGCGAGGCTCACCATGCCGTGTCTATAATTAGCGGACATGTGCACCAGGAAACACTTCATCTTTCCGTGCAAATGATCTGTGTACCTTTCGCAAAAAGCACAAGATTTCTTCACCTGGGAGCCTTGTCCAGCCATGTTCACTGTAATTTGAAGCTTATGTCAAATAGAAAATAAAGCCGAGAGATCAACAAATACCTTCTATATTTAGTGACTTCAAGACAACTAGACTAGGAGACAAGATTGCCCTTAACTTTGCACTGCTGTACGACACAACAAGGGTGGAACCAAAAAAATCCTCAAATGTCTCTGATGACTACACACACATACACAAACCCAAGCGATGGATGCACGCAAAGGTTACTCATGAAGCATCTTTGCCTAAACTAGGCATCAACCAAAAAGCAGATTTGAAAAGAATGAACTTTCGTCAAAAAAATATTCAGTATAAATTTGTATTGCATTTTGGCAAATGGCAATACTATATGATTTTTTTTACCTTTTTCACTGATGAAAGGAAAGGAATCTGCCGAAGATGTCATGATCCCTCCTGGTAACTATCAGGCCCAACATATACAACACGTGAACGCTGGCTTTTAATATTTGATGAACAGATTATCTCCCATCTCTTGAGGAAATGAAAAGTAGAAGTTGCAGAGCAATACCTAAGTACTAACCCAGCTTTGTAAATATACCTCCATCAGGACCGCAGCTTCACAGAGAAAAGACAGAGAGGAGCCCAGAAGCCGGAGGCATTTGAACTTCTAAGAACGTATCCTATGAACGCAGTTAAAACACCACAAGTTGCAGGCAACTAATGATGATTAATTCATTTAAATCTAATGGTGGTTAATGTGGGAGGCGTTAGCGGAAATTAAAGATCGGGAATGATGTTGACAAAGGGTCAGAGAAATGAAGGGTCAGGCAGGGAATATGCTAGCCTGTAGTAACTAGCAGCCACGAGTTCAGAGCTCAGACTGGACGACAAGCGTGCCTTGTCAAAAAATAAATAAAAAAGAATCCCGTATGTAGCATCCGCCAGGGAAATTATTTCTGTCAAAGCGCCAATAAACAAATTTTTCTTTTTGCTGCCACTGCCACTCCATCCTTGCCGTCGTGAAATTTTTTTTTTTTGTATTTTCCTGTGGCTTTTTTTATTTCTTTGTCGGGGTGATTCTGGTTTCCAGTAAGCGGCCGGCCACAGGCGGCGTGGAGGCCAGACCGGCGGGTGAAGTCGCACTGTTGCAGTGTAGATCTCGGGACCGCTCAAAAACTACAGAGCCACTGCTGAAACTCTACTTGCAAGTTTAAATAAGCTTTTGGTTGGGTGCTTCCTTTACTCAGCTACTCCATATCACAGTGTACTAACATGCAAAGTAAAATGAAGGCTGCCTGCCAAATGCACTTGAACAAAAGCAACGCTACCATATCATTGCTCATATGCCGCTACACATAGTACAGTTGTTAGCAACTCCTGGAGATCTGCCACGGCCATGGATTGACCTAACAGTATAGAACAGGCAAAATAAGTCACAGGGTACCAGACGAAAGAACAGGGGCCACAGTTATCTACGGCTAAAACTAAAACTGCTCCCTGCGAACGATATGGACCGCCATGGTAAGCTTCTCCTCTTTCTTCTTCAGTTCAAACAGACAGATGTCTCCAACGCGCAGGCCATTGCCACGAGCAAAATTGGGCCAGCCTCCGTTGAGGAACCACCTTCTACCATTGTGAAACATCATCTTGGCCTCCCATGTTTTCCCCCCACACTGAAGCACCACGGTCTGCCCTCTGGTTTGAAGGTACACCGAAGCCCATCGTGAACCTAGTTCCTGATGCATTATGGGTCGACAGTTAGCAACACACTACAATGTCAGGTCCATGAACAATCATTGTGATTAATCACGGTTTGCCCATGCCCACTTTAACAAAACAGGATTAGGATGGCAGCAACAGCAAACTCAAGACAAAAAATCCACAATTCAAGACCAAGAAAAAAAATAGCTTACTAGCATCCAGCGTTGAGCGACGCCGACGTTGTTGTTCTTCATCACCGCTACACAAATGGGGACTTCTGATCGAATAGCTCGCACTCGCTCCTCAACAATTCTCTTTTGGGATCTAGATAGAGGGCTCTTGCATGGTACAAAGTATGGAGGATTAAATTGATCATTGGAATCTTCGCTCTCCAGAGGAATTTCTTGCGCACCGCTTTCTGAGGAAACATGTTCTCCTGCATACAAGTTTTAGATGTAAGAAAAGGAATAATCCAAATCACAACTAGTTTTTTTAAAAATGTTTTGCTATAATACCAGTAGTTGGTTCCTCCTCGATATAGACTACATCTGAAGCCATCTTTGCACCAGACGTGTCACGGCATGGGTCGGGCCTTGGTGAGCCAGCTCCACCTCGAGAATGATTTGCTGTTTCATGAAAAACATAGACCATAAACGTGGATCTTTTTTCATCCTTTATCGGCAAAAATACACAGATATCTCCCTCCTGCACATGATTGTCACGAACAAAGTCTAGCCACTGCCCCATAATCAGGTTCTTTCTACTTTCATCTTTTTTGTAGAATTTGGGGTGCCACTTCTTGCTCTTGCCAGGCGTCTCAAGTGTGATAGTTGTGGTTTTATCTGGGAAATGTGCAGCAGCATATTCCTTGGTAATTCCCTGATAGCAAATGGAACACGATGTTCAGAAGATTCATGATAACCTGAATATCATAGGTAAATTTCCCATATATTGCTACAGCTGTCAACAAAAAACGTTAATGTTGAGATATGTGAGTTGCCTATTCAACAGTAGTGAAGGTACCAGATAAGGACCCGGGGGTTGAATATTGGTCCTCCGCATCATTGATATAAAAACAGTGAATTCAGGTTGAATCTCCTGGATAAGCTCCCTTACTCTCTTCTTTTGTGCTCCAGATAGATAGCTTCTATATGCCAAAACATATTCCAAAGATACGTTTTCACACAGTATGTCTTCTGCTGTACAAAAGTTTGCAATACAATTTAATAACAAACGATGTACAATTCGAGGCAAATATGCAAGTAACTTGAATAATGTTATAACCTAATTGTTCAGATGATGAGGACACTGCAGCCATCTTTGCAGTTTTCCGACGAAGACGGGAGCTACCCTTCTGGCGCTTGGTGAATCCTCCACTGCTTTCTGATTCTTCTGAGGTATCATGTTGAGAAAAACTTGAAATGTCAACTGAATCCGCACTTCCTTCTTCAACACTAGTGTCAACTGAAACTTCCTCGCAACCATCGTGTGGTGAATATGGCATGACTTTGTCTAGAGCATCGTTTTGCGTAGTGAACTGTGGTCTATCGGCAGCCGTTCTTCTCTGATGCAACTCATTGCTAGCCCCATGATCCAGTTGGAGTCTGGCTTCTTCCTTTTCTCTTTCCAGTATCAGGCCATTTATGATATTGCTATTATTATCACAATGTGCTTCGGACTTGTCCCTGCTGTTTCTCAGTTCGTCCGATGCCCAATACTTGGTTTGACGTGCATCAAACACAATTTTTTTATACTCTACAGGCTTGCCTTTCGTATACTTGCAGCCAACTGAAGTGTGTTGATTTATATGGTTGTCATGGTCCAAGTATTTGGAAGACAAATTTGCACAACTATCATTCATGCTATTCGATTTGCCTCCACTTTTTTCAAGAACCGAGTTTCGAAGCTCAGCTGTGGAACATGATGACCCTAATTTATTTGATTCTAAAGCCACAGTCTCTCTCTCCATAACTAACCCTTTGAATGGTGCATTCTTCGATTCGCAAGCTAACCCTTCTGTTCCTTCCAAGATACGAGACTGGTCAGCATCTTTTGATGCACCCAAGCAATTTACAGCAGGCTGGTTTTCATGATCCGCCTGCTGGTTCTTACCGTTGCTGCTCGTAGCTGATTCTGTCTCAATGGTTTTACAAGAATGTAATGCCTTGCCATTTGCATGGGCAGTAATCTTAGAAATCCGTCCTTTTATATCGCTACAGCTGCCCACTGGTTGTGTATTTGACTTCTTTTTAGTGTGCTTCTTACGTGAAGGAAAAAATTTGTTGATAGATGCATATTTAGGCACAGCTGGTTTATTTTCTGCATTTCTCCATGGCCCTCCATCCCTTTCGGACTCCACCCTCTTGGTAATTAGCTGTACTGTAGAACCAAATTGGGCATGGCTTGGTGGCTTTTCACCGGACGCCTTCTGTAGAAATCTAATGCAAGTAACTTCACCACGCCTTTGTACGCACTCATAACAGAACCATTCGACTAATGATGCGTCAAAGATAACTTTGTCCAAACAGTATCTTCACAAATGACAAATATTAATAAGAAAAGTCCAAAAAAATATTAAATAAGCTGTAACAACATATATGTTCCACGCATGCATTTGGCTTTTGTATTTGGCATTTGTATTTTAGGTATCACTTGATTTGCAAGCATGCGTTTGTAAATCAATGGAATGTGAAGATAGGGATAATATCATGTCTGCTGGATAAAAAAAAAATTTAGACATGTCCTTTTATGACAACATGATTTATCTATCATATATAAGGAAAAAAAATTGCATTGATGCCAATGCCCATTAACAGGTAGTATAACATAAAACCGACAGAGCATGATAAGGGTGGGAGGAAACATACTGGTGCACAGCAGAAGACTTGCAGTCCCTGCAACGTAGCAGAAGCTGTTTGTAACCAATATCCCCGCAGACTTCACACAGGGCGTTCTGCACAAACGCCAAAAGGTATGTTGCCATAAAAACTCACTAAAAATACCGAGAACTTCACACAGGGTATTCGGCGATTTGCTGGAAAATAAAGAGAATCTAGGTGGCGGCAAGACCAGCTGATCAATGAAAAGGTGCAGCACAAGAAACAGAAGGTTCATGCACAGTAGTGCCCCTAATCTTGTCGCGCAGCGGGAGCAATCTAGACGGAGGCCGCACCCCCTTCTTGCGCGGGGGGCGCATTGCCAGCCGAAGAGGGACAAGGAATCGCAAGAGGAGGAATCGATTGCCACACACACACATACCATGCTCGTTCCAAGCACCGCCACCGCCCTGCTGCCGCTTTCCATGAACGAAACAAGAAACAAGAAACGCCTCCGCCTCGAGACGGCTCAGGTCAGATGGACCCCAATCCCAATCCCGGAACCTCCAACTCCAAGAGACCGCGGGGGGATTCGATCGGCCGTCGGAGAGAGGAAAGGAAGGCGGTGGAGGCTGGAGCGGAGCTGCGGCCTGCGGCGCGCCGTTGGATTCGGCCTCCCCTGGAGACGAGACGACCGGGCCGGCGTGGTGGTGGGGCAAAGGGATAGATAGGGACACGCACTTTTTGTTTCCACTTCTTCGGATCGGATGGGGGCCCACCCACCTCGACGCCCGGAGGCCCGGTTCACCTGGAGGTGAGAGAGAGATTCGGTCTCGGCCTGCTCAGATATGGATATGGCCTAATCCTCCTAGATGGTAATCCAGCTGGAACAGAAAATGACATCACGCTCGAAAAAGGGGAAACAAATCCCGCACAGCAGTGTTACAAAAAGGGAATAAACACAAGCATTCGACCGGGGACAAAGAAGGCTCAGTTCCAGGTCATTGGAGCTTTCCTCTTTTGCGTCGCAGTCCAAGGAATTACAAAACATGCCTACACAAATTTATTTGCTCATTTACATTTGAATGTCCCTCCTCTTTAATAAATACTCTCTCCGTCACTATGTATAGGCCGTTCTAATTTTCTTGACATAAAATTTGATTAACTTGTCTTATTCAATTTTTTTACGAAAATCATAGTTAAAGTATATAAGATACTTATAATTTTTTAATAAGACGAGAGAATGAAATTTGATGTCAAAAAAAGTCAAACGATATATAAATTAGGACAGAGAGAAAGTACCTACCTGATTGTATGCTCAAATAGCGTGTTTAGTTATGTTAGGCTAGTTTATTCTTCTTTTCCTTTTGTTTGATTATATATCTTTCTTTATTTATTTTTAGAGTTCTCTTTCTCTCTCTCTCAATTTTACTTAGATTTATAGTCTTTGAATCTTGGGATTTTTTTTTATAGCTCCTTTCATGAGTTCCAAAATGACCGGTGCGTGTTAACTAATGGAACATAAACAATGCAGCATTGGTTTTGATGGATCACTAAAACAATTAGGTGTTGGAAAAGGCTAAAAACAACCCAATTGTAGTTTAGCTTCGCTCATTTATAAACTAGTAGTAAACTATTTACAATGTAACATTGCATGTTCTAGCCAGTATATTTTTTTTCTAACCTAGACTATGGATAGTGCATCTCCATCTGAGAGTTGACCATGGAGCTAGTTTGGACGAGGGGATTTGGGGTATTGACGAATAAATGAACCAATTCTCGGTCTCTTCAAGCCTCTTTATTCAAAACTAGCCCTCGTGGTACAAAAAGGAGCAAAATAACCCACGGCTACGAGGTACCAGCAGAAGAAAAACCCTTTTGCTTCTACTTTTTCAAACTAAACAGCTCCCTGGATATGATATGGACCTTCATGGTAAGCTTCCTCTCGTTCTTCTTCTGTTCGAACAGACAGATATCACCGACTCGAAGACCATTGTCACGAGCAAATTTGTCCCAACCTCCATTAAGGAACCACCTTCTACCATTATGAATCACCATCTGGGTCTCCCATGTCTTCCCCATGCACTGGAGCACCATGGTTCGCCCACTAGCTGGAAGATGCAATGCCGCATATCGTACACCTAATTCCTATGAGTTAAGGATAGAAAGTTAGCAACAAATTACAATGACAGGTCGCTTGACTTTGGGATTAAAGAAGCAAGCTTATATGCCACTTTAAGAAAGCAATTTGAGATGACAGGAACTGCCTTTTGAGAATAAAAAAAAACAATAATCCAATACCAAAAGAAGATTTGTACTTACTAGCATCCACTTCTGAGCGTCACCAACATTGTTGTTCTTCATTACTGCTACACAAATGGGAACTTCGGATTGGATGGCTCTCACTCGCTCTTCAACAATCTTCTTTTGGGATTTAGATAGAGGGTTCCTGCATGGTACTATGTATGGAGGCTGAGGTACACCACCAGAGTCTTGAGGCTCCAGAAATTCGTGAGAAATTTCGTGCATGCCAGTTGCCAAGGAGATGTGTTCGTCTGCAGATAGATTTAGGCCATCAACAATTGTCACACCCGGTTTTATAAACAAAACCAGATAACACTATATGTGTGTCCAGGATCTATTTCCCACACATACAGCCGACTTCATTAGTGAATATCAATAGACAGTGCATTATATAAGCGTATAAAACTTACATTTGACACAAAGGTCAATATATCAGAGTATAGCGGAACTTCTATCTCGTAGCGGAACTCCATCTTCACAGGAGGGTTGACTGGGGGCACGTACGCCTAAACACATTATAAACTTCTGGATCCACTCCGTCTTCTTATCACCATCAACTTGTATAGAGAAGAACTGTAGGTTTGGGATAGCAAGGGTGAGTACATGGTGCACTCAGCAAGTATTCCGTTTATGATAAAAGTGGACTAGCTTTATAGTGGACAGGCATAGCAGTTGCTTTTAGTTGGTCAAGTTTTATTACTAGCAATGATTAGCATAACCCATCCCATAACTGAAATATTACAAGTAAATAAAATAATTGAGTATCAACCATTGTCGTAACTGCCACCATTACCATCATCACCACTGTCATCATCACTGTCATCATCACTGTCATCGCCATTATCATCATGAGCCATTTTCTTTGAAAACTCTAATCTGTGAGGGTCCAGGCCGCTCATAACCGTGAGCACGGCTGATATATCAGTTTAAAACACTCTCGAGAGGTTGTACATCTTTACCCACAAGTCATGATTCCCATATGCCTAAGGGTGGATCAGACCCCATATATTCATTACCTTGGATGAATCGGCAGGGTTTCATTACGAGACCTTTACAAAGAATTCCTAGAGTTATGGCCCACTCGTTACAGGTTACTCCAGTTAACTAAAGATATGAGAGTTCCGTTCCAAAGGGTGACTAACAACAAACTGCACCACATTGGCAAAGGGCAAAGTCCCATATCCCCCAGTCCCCTCATACGCCATGTTTCAGGAAAGTAAGCCAAAACTCTAGTTCATCTAATTAATCAGTCAAGCCCAGTGCCCATGTGAGTCTTGTGGTTGTACTGTTTTTCTGGGTGGTCGCTCGGCGAACCGATCCTTAGGGTGAGGCCATCGAGCAAACCCACAAAACATGCTCAAATCCCCATGTTGCCAAAATCATATGTTTATCATCAAACTCGTCATTAATTAAACAAGATTAACAACATGAGTAAAGTAAGTTGAGCGGTAGCAATTAATTTGCAACATCACAGCCCTCCCATAGGATAAAACATTGACGGAAAAAAATAAGTGGCTAGTCATCCTTAGGTTGAGCATTCAAATTAGGCTCTAGATCATGTGATTAAAGTAAATAGGACATAGGTCAAAGAATACTTGCCTTTATTCCTAAATATGTAACCGCTCGAATAATCTTCAATTGTAGATCTTGAAAAGCTTGATCTTCACTCTCACGTATGATACTCGTTCTATACGTGACAACACAAGCAACATACAAGCAGACAAACATACATGCATAAGAAACAATACACCAATCAAAAGAAAAGCTTTATAAAACATGTGCCAAAAAGAGAGGAAACGTCACTATGGTCACAAGAGCGCGAGAAACGCCGCAAACAGAGCTACGGTTGAAAAGATACGTCTAACGTAAGATTTGTAGTCTTGACCCTCAAATAAAAGACTATGAGCATCATTTATTTTAATTAATAAAATAATTCAAATGGATATTTCAGAGAAATAACCAACTTAGAATTAATTCAAATTATATTTGAATTAAAAACCGTAGTTGAAACTAACCAGATTTTATTTATAAAGACTCATTGTAGCATTAAAATAATTAATTTAAGAAAGAGTAGTTTTATAAGATCACCTATTCGGACTTTTAGCATATAACGTGTTTGATCTAAACAAGTTATAATTAAAAACACATTATAGTCGGCATTAATCAAATTAACTTGATGAATTATGAAAAGCCGAGGTATAAACCTATGCATATTTTAATTAGGAAGCAATTGCATAATCATTAATCAAGTTAACATGTAGTTTAACAAAACCGTGGTTTAAACCTAAATAATTTTTAATTGGAAATCATTAGAGAAAGATTTATCCAAATTAACAAGAGTTTAAGAAAAAGCGAGATTAAACGCTAGATTGCTTTTATTCAGAAAACCCTATGAGATATTATTAACCAAATTAATATTTAATTTGAAAATTAGAAATACAAAACATGGTAAACATCAATACTATAAGCGTATGTTTTGGCGTTACGACTCTAATGCAACAAGAACGGACATAAGCATAGCTAAAACGAATAAGATACAAGACATTAAGGATCAAAGAGCAGAAAACACGATTAATTGTATACCTTATGAGCTGAAAGAGAACATTGATGGGCTCAACGAATAGTACTCCTGAATTGGCCAAAAATTGGGATTCGATCTGCTGAAAGATATGGAATGGATCTGATTAAAGAGATAAAAAGGATCTACTGTTGAGATGCAAGGTTGTCATAACAAATCGGATATATGCGGAGGATTACCCTCTGGTTTCGCAAACCCTCACCTTCACGGTGCATGGCTCCTGCAGTCGTCGACGAGGACATGGTGACGCGAGGCCCATGGAACCTAGCGTGAGAGGGGTTGCTGCGGCTTGGCTGCGTGACAACGACGTCCAATGGCGACGATGAGATCGATAGGGTAGCAGGGATTTGCAGAAGGGCCAGGAACGCCCATCTTATACAGGCACGCGGCCAGGGCATCTTCCTGAGGCATACGCCAAAGATGACGGTGTGTACAGAGGCCGGACAGTCGGTGCAAAGAGTCCTGCTTGTGCCTTGATCAGCTGGTTGAAAACTATCGTATGCATTACGTGACGAGCTGCTGATTGCCTGCTGCTCACGCCTGGGGAAGCAAGGGATCAGAGTCTTTTTAGGGTTTAAACATAAAGGTGAACTAGAGAAGCTAGCGTATAGATAGGGTTACCATCTTTCACGTACAGAACGCATCTCCTTCTGCACTGTGCTTGTACACGGATGGACTTTGATCAGCTCGGACCAGGTTCTCATGCTTCAGGTCTTGCTGCAGGACTGCAGGGAGAGACAAGGGTCGTCGGACAGCGGCCACGCCGGCGACGTGCGGTCCTAGGCAGCACTGGCCCACGGTAGCATGCAACTAATAAGTGGATCCAGGGAGTGACCGCCGTCCGATTAGGCGAGACAGAAAGAAACAAAAGATTGAAAGCGAAAAGATGGAAGATAGGAAAAAGGCTCACCGGTAACGGAAGATCACGCCGGATCCGGAAAGAGATATAGACTATGTTAGAATTCCCAAAGTTCGGGGCATTCTAATTTTTTTTGTGCCGTTTAGAGGAGGGGTTGGGTTTATTATATAGGGAGAAGAGCCGGTAGATACGCGTCAACTAGCAAGGTGGTACTAATTGATTTACACCTCCCAACTTCACTAATGGGCTTAGTGAGCTTAAAGCCCATTAGAGAACCCATAAATAGGCCTTCAGGGTTTATTAAAATTCCGGCATATTTAAATGGAGAAAGCCCAAGTAAATTCGGAATTATTTATTTTCGGAATTAAAATAATTATAGATAAGTCTAGAATCAATACTTGAAGTCCGAAAAAATATACCGACGGTCTCAAAAATTTTAGAAAAAAATCTCAAAAATAGTTTTGGACCTAATGAACCCAAATAAAATATTTGAAGCTCATGGAAAGGTTCTTAAGAGCTTCCAATAAATGGATTGTGCTCTACGGAAAACAGGAAAAGCTTCTAGGAAAATCTAGAAAGTTCCTAGAAAAGGTTACTTGTAGTTTAAACTCATTTAGAAAATCTTTATCACTCAAAAACATCATGTGAACCAGCATGAATGCAACACATATATTATTATAACATAGATTATATTTGTTCTCTTTACAAAATAATTATTTCCTACACTAAATATCTATGTAAATATATAAGTGCTTCACAAAATTTTAAATATTCAAGAAATTCACTGTATTAATTCAAGCCAAAAGTGTCACATTCCAAATTGAAAAAATTTAGGGTGTGACAACAATGAATAATCTCAAATGCACTAATTTTTTACTCCCTCTGGTTGACGCTAAATAGCTCTAAAATGATCTGCAAAGTCATAAAAATAATGAGGTAGTAATATCTTTCTATAATACCATTCGTTTGTTCCTCCATAACATCGACTCCTGAAGCCATTTTTGCTCTAGATCTGCCAGGACATGGGCAAACCCCTTCAAAACCAGCTCCACCACCTATGGAATGAGTTGCTGTAGCGCAAAGTAGATAGACAGTAAATGTGGATCTTCTTCCACCCTCTGTTGGAAAAAGAAGGCAGATATCTCCCTCCTGCACATGATTGTCGCGGACAAAGTCTAACCACTTCCCCATAAGCATGTTCTTTCTACTGGCATTTCTCTTGTAGAACTTAGGATGCCACTTCTTGCTCTTGTCAGACATCTGAAGCGTGACATTTGTGCTTTTATGTGGGAAATGTGCAAATGCATATTCCATGGAAATACCCTGATAACAGATGAAACATGATGTGATGCTGATAAAAAACAACCAAGAATGGCTAACCAAAACTTTTCAATGATTAAGCAAAGAAGAAGTTATTTGTCCATAGTCCACATTTGCTCAGAAAAATCATGACATCTTTGAACATCGTAGATATTCTCATATAATTCTGGGACAAACTGCCTATTCAAAAGGTGTAGTGAATTTACCAGAAAAGGACCTGGGGGTTGGACATTCCTCTTCTGCATGATTGCTACAAAAACAGTGATTTCAGGTTGAATTTCTTGAATAAATGACACTACTCTCTTCTTTTGTGCTCCAGATAGATAACTTCTATATGATAAAACATAGTCAGCCCTTGGGGGTGGCTGAAGATCATCAGACTCCAAAGAATCATTTGCAGAGATGATCTTTTCTTCTGTAAAAATATTTTCAACGAATTGTAATAACAAGTCATGTGGAGTTCAAGCAAAACATGTTACTTACTTGAATAACAGCATTATTACCTAATGAATTAGACGATGAGGATGCTGCATTCATTATCTTAGTTTTCACACGATGACAGATGCTACCCTTCTGATACTCGGTGAAGATTTCATTTTCTGATGATTCTGTGGTATCATGCAGGGAGCTGCTTGATATATCAATGAAATCAACACTCCTTTCTCGAGCATTTGTGTTGTTTCTAAAGCCTATACAGGAAGACACTTTTCACATCCATCATTTGGTGAACTAGTGCAATCAACTCGTGCGACGCACTGGTTAGAGTTTTAAATGTATTATGTATTACAGTACAACATATATAGATCTATTTTTATACTTAATTATTTATAATAGCAAATCTTGCTACTTTATATGTATGTTTAATTGATTTAGATCATCTTTGATCGATTGCAAAAGTAGGTGATTTTAATATAATTTTGAGGGGTTATTTTCATTATACTATCAGTCATAATAACTAAGGCGAACAATTTAAATATGAATTAAAGGGGATATTTGGTATTATCCATCAAAATAGCAAATGTGAGCAATTACGTATAAATTTAGGGTGTTATTTCATATTTTCTTTTATATTGGCAGAGTGGGGTAATTAATATGTAGTTTTAGGGGTAATATTATTTTGATAATGACAAAGGTGAGTGATTACTTAGAAAATAAATCTAATGGTTATTAAGATTCCAACCCGTCTATTTTTTTCTAGCGCATCTTGTGAGGATTGACGTGAAAATTTCAAAAGGAGTCTACAAAATATTTGTTTTATAAATAGGTTTCTAGCATCTCTAATGAAAAAAAACAAAAACTGAAGGTAAATTTGAAAATAAAAAAATCTTAAAAAAAAGAAGATATTTGTTTTCGTTGAGAGTTGAACTCAAGACCTTTCGTAACGGCAGAGGTGGGTAATTACTTAAAAATAGATTTAATGAAAAAAAATATTTGTTTTCATTGAGAGTTGAACTCAAGACCTTTCGTAATGGCAGATGTGGGTAATTACTTAGAAAATAGATCTAATGGCTATTAATATTTCAATCTGTCAATTGATGGTCGGATGTTTCTGATTATTGTGAGAATTTCTAGGATTTATCTTTTTTTTCTACCGTGCTTTAAAATTAGTGCTTCTTTTAAAACCTCCAATTAGTAATAGTAAGATGTAGCAAAAAATTATCCATGGCATTTTCTGGCAGAATGGATGTCGGTGTTGCATTGGCACCAATGCTTCTCTGTGGCAACTCATTGCTAGCCCTGTAATCTTGCTGGCATATGACCTCTTCCTTTTCTAGAGATATACTGCAAGTAACTTCACCACGCCTTTGTAGGCATTCATAACACAACGAATCTGCTAATGATACATCAAACACAACTTTGTCCAAACAGTATCTACGTAATGACAAACCACAATAAGAAAAGGCCAATTGTGATCAATAGCAACCCAACACAAATACACTAAAGACGGTAGAACACTTGGTATTCTATCACAGATTTTTGGTAAGGTACAGATTTACTGTTTATTATGCCATAAACAAGCATAAAGTAAAATAAGCATCACTATGATGAAAACGAAACATACAGGTGAGCAGCAGAACATTTGCACTCTCTGCAGCATACCAGAAGATGTTTGTAGCCAATATTTCCACAGACTTCACACACAGAGTTCTGTGAAATACCAAACGGTTTTGCTGTTATGAAATCATCAGTTATACAAATAATCACATTATAATTATCTAACTTGCTGACCATATTCCTATATTTGCTGATAGAGTATATGGGCGTTACATCAACTAATTATCCAACAAAAGTATTAGCCTGCCTAAACAATAGTAACAGAAGGTTCAAATGTTAGTCATTGTTCATTGATTATATATACTCAAGCATAACATATTTCTATTCTTGCGTCAGACTTGTTATTTGCGCATAAGTGCCTACGCACCCCGTAAACTAATATAAGTGGCACCATCCAAGCACAAGTGCGCAGCCATCATCCGGTGATGTCATATGCTCCTACTGGTGGTGTGTAAATGAAAGGCATTAAGACAAGTATACCCAATGATAAAAGCTCCCCACAAGGTGGGGTATAGGGAACAGAATTTTAGACAGCTGTAAGCCCGTAACGCTTGCTTATTTTGCAGAGAATGATTCAGACCAGCAAACAACTGGAGACTCTCATGTGATCATCTCACAGTTGCACCATATCACACCCAACCCAAGTGAACGACTGGAGGACAGTCCCTTGAGGGACCCAAACACGAGTTTCATCCAGATTGAATCCAAGAGCAGTACCAGAGTGAAAGGAACAGTAACCGCAACAATGCCCCAGTCTTCATTCACATTACCACAAAACAGAAATCTTGATGCACAATGGGAGCAATCTTAAAGTTTCAAACATTCAATGACCCCGTCCGTAACGTGAATTCCATCCTGATTGTGATTGGGTACCAGAGCACTGAAAGTCTGAAACCAAACGAACAGCGCACCCCCAAGGAAGGGCAATGCGACTCACCGCAGTAACCCGGTCTGATGAGCGCATTAGCAGCCAAGCTCAATCCCGGCCGCATCCCTTCCCTCGTCAATAACCGAAGGAGAGGACAGGAAATCCCAGCATGGAAAAAGAGAGGAGAAATCGAGTATACATACCATGCTCAAACCGACCCCAGAATCCCCAAGAACACAGGGCTCCGGCGGGCCAACCGGGGGGCCGCGCCTGTGCAAGGGCGTCACCAATGCAGGCGGCGCCGCGGCGGATGGACAGGGAGAGAGCAGCTGCGGCCCGCCGTTGCGGTTCGCCGGTTGCAGTCGGGGCTCGGAGCCTTGTTTCGCGCCGGCCGGGCCAGGTGCGGCGCAGGACGGGCGGTTTTGGTACAGTTTTACCTCTACCTGAGCCGAGCAGAGCCGCTTTTGAAGAATAAAAAAGGCAACACGATCCACGGCCACGACCAACAGATTGGCAAAGCACCCTTTTTTTTTTCGAAACACGGATGTAGATTCGTATAAAGAATCTAACCGACTAAGCTGCGTGGTCCTGTATGATCAATGCTTCCAGAAATTCTTTTTAACATAAAATAGTTTTCCATAGTAAAAATGTATTCCGATTTTGCAAAAAAAAAAAAAGTACAACCTGCAAGAACAGCAAAGCTATCTCTCATGACCTCATCATATAAGACAACCGAGTCATTCCTGCACAGCTTACCACTGCTTTTTATTTAGGGCATTGCAAAAGGATGTGCATGAGAAACTGTTCAATTTAGGGCATCTCAAGATGGCCATCAGAATCAGAGGGTTGGCCAGACAAACTGAATTCTAAGCCTCCTTTCCTGAGATGACCCGTAAGCCAAAAGCTTTTAATTGCAGAGTACAAACACAAACAAACTAAACCCACGAGGTACCCGGAGAAAGAACATTTTATTTCTTCTAGTTCAGCTAAAGCTAGTGGTGCTCCCTAGAAATGATGTGGACTTTCATGGTAAGCCTCCCCTCGTTCTTGTTCAATTCGAACAGACAGATATCACCAATTAGCAGATCGTTGTCATGAACAAATACGGACCAACCTCCGCGTAGAAACCTCCTGCGGCCATTAACTATCACCATCTTGGTCTTCCATGTCTCCCTCTTCACCTGGAGCACCACAGTTTGCTCCCTGTTTGGAAGATGTGCATCAGCATATTTTGCGCCGAATTCCTGATACGTTACAAGATCGTTGGTTAGAAACACATCAGCAAATAGTTTTCTGAAATAAATGAAACATGAAAGCAGGTGAAAACATGTCCACCCAACACACAAGATTGTGATGACAAGAATGACAACCTGTGGGACAACAAAATACTCCTAGCTCAGTATTAAAAGAAGTGTTATGCTTACTAGCATGGGCTTAGGGACGGCAATGTTGGACTTCACCATTGTTGCTACGTAAACAGGAAATTCAGATTGGGTGGCTCGAACTTTGGCTTCAACGGTCTTCGTTTGATATAGAGACAGAAGGCTCGTCCGTGATAAAACGTAGGAAGGCTTAGAAGAACCGCCAGAATCATTGCTGTTCAGAGATCCATCAGAAATTTCTACCGTGTCACTCTCCGAGTCGGACGAAACGAGTTCTTCTGCAAATGAATTTTTAGCCCATATAATAAGATAAGAATGATAAAAAATACTATTCATATTGTTGGCATGTGTTTCTATGTGCCATTACCATCTGTCGTTGGTCCGTCCTTAATACGAACTGAGGAAGTCATCTTTGTACATGATCTACCATGGATTGGGCCAGCAACCCTTTGGGAATCAGTTCCACTTCCAGCCCTGGAACGAGTTGCTGTTGCAGGAAGTAGATAAACCATGAATGTGACTTTTCTCCCATTCTTTGTTGGTAGGAGGAGGCACATATCCCCTTCCTTCACATGGTTTTCACGCACAAAGTCTATCCACTGCCCTCTAAGCATGTACAGTGCTCTATCTTTTCTTATGTACAATATGGGGCGCCACTTCTTGTTCTTGCCCGGCCTCTGAAGTGTGACGTGTTGGGTGCCACGTGGAATATGTGTCGATGCGTATTCCTTAGGAATAACCTGATTACAGGTGGAAAAGGATGATATGTGGTCAATAAACCATCAAGAATCAACAAAATCATTTGGATCATCAAGACATCAAGTGTAGTAAAAAAACCATTTGTCCACAGCAATTCAGAAGGTTTGAGATATCTTGAAAATACATGGATTAGGATTACCTGTATAATATGGGCAGGATGTACAGCATCAAGTCAAGTGTCAATGAAAAGTTAATATTGAGAGAAGTGGGTCGACCAACAGTAGTGAACTTACCAAGTAGTTGCCTGAACGTTGAATATTGCTCTTCCGCATGATTGCTACAACAACAGTGGTTTCAGGTTTGATTTCCTGTATAAGCGCATTTACTCTGTCCCTTTGTGCTTCAGATAGATAGCTTTTACATGATAAAACATAATCAGCCCTAGGGGGTGCCTGAAGATCATCAGACTCAAAAGATCCATTTCCAGAAGGAGGGTCTTCTCCTGTACAAAATCACACAGGAGACTATCAGTATCATTAACCTAAAATTCAAGGCGAAATTGTAACAATCCCACTTAATTAAGGGTATAACCTGACTCCTCGAATGACGAGGATGTTGCAGCCATCTTTGCAATTCTCCCACTCTGTCTGGAGTTACTCCTCTCAGACATTGCCAATCTTTCGCTTCCAGATGACTCTGTGGTATCACGACGAGAGCTGATTGAAATGTCAGCATGTTGCACGCTTCTTCCTTGAACATTTGGGGTGTTTCTTATGCCAGCACAAGAATAGGCTTTCTCACAACCATCTGAATCAAGGATCAGAACCTCAAAACGAGATTTCTCAATGTGACGAAAGAGCATGGAGTCATTCTCTTCTATGTGATTGGCATCAACGAATGCCTCCCATCCATGTCGAAACACCGTCTTACTATACCGCTCCGTGACTTCAACATCATATAGACTGCCATCAGGGGATTCCAAGTTGATCCATCCTAACAGCTTTCCTGCAAAATTCTTCACAAACCCCTTTGGCACGACCTATAATAACCACAGCGAAGAGGTAGTGTTATAAATAGGCAGAGTAATAGAAAATATATGATGCAATGTAAGATGCATTTTTCTAGTCAGGAAATGCTGTTGACTAGCTCACGAAACCAGAGTACGCTTAGAAATGTCAAAGATTTGGAATAGAGCCATGTCTTGTCAACAATATCATTCAGAAGCTGGTTAAGGGCTATGTAAGTCGGTAAACTTAGCCAAATACACTCGCCTGAGAGTGTTGAGGCTGGATGTTTTCCTTTATCTAAAAAAAAAAGAAGCTGGTATGAATAAATTAGTTTTGTCAGAAAACAGCTTTGATCTGCACTCGACTTACGGAATCAAATTCGCAGTTCGTGCTAACTCGATCAAGTTTACTTGACAAATCTTTGCAATTCGCATCATGTTTCAGTTAAAAGTTGTGGCTAGCTCGAGTCAAGTTCATCCAAGTACTAAAGCCAGCACCACTTACCACTTCCAACGGATCAATTACGTGAATCGAAACGCAAAAAAAAAAGTACAATGTACTAGTATGTAGGAATACCCGTGAGATATCAAGCTTACCATGGTATGCTTAGAACTAGCATCCATACGCCTCAAGAAACAACTCATATTTTGATTCTTCTCATCCAAATGCTCCAAATATCTTTTGCAAAAATCGCAAGGTTTCCTCATTCGGGAACCACCAGTTCTAGCCATCACAACTGAAATCTGCATTTTACATGAGAAATTCAGATGCATCTTCAATAAAAGAAGGAAACACTGCTGTGCTCTACAGCAAGCAAAACAAGATCCAGCCCCATAAGTATAATCTGATTTTTTTAGGCATTATAACGAAAATGTACACTATGCCGGTATCAATCTGCGGTATCCTTAAAATCAATCAAGCCTAGCAAGTAAACAACAGAGCTAGATCTTATGAAATGCCTTTACCTTGGTCCTTGCCTGAGAAGCGCCAACAGACGGTGAGGATGCAGAGAAGAACCTCAAAGCTACTGGATAAGCAGATGAGAAAACGTGAAGAAATGGAAATGTTTCGCAAAGAAAGTTTGCCTTACATCAGAGCTGCAATTGGCCACTCCTCGGAAGCGAAGCACTGACGATATGGAGAGAGAGAGAGAGAGAGAGAGATGAACAAGGAACCCAAGAGCATGCAGGAAGCACAAGCGCTTCAACTTCCAAGAACGAGTTTGGCAATTTATGTGGGAGAGGTAGTGGGAAATTAACTGTAGCATAGGGGGCCATCAGAATTCACACTTTGATACCTTTGGCCTGGCCAGAAAACTGGGAGAATAAAATGCCATTTTACCTCTACTCCTCGAGTCCTCGTATATGCAAACTTCACTATACGCTCTGTTGCCATGCTCACGAATCAAAACCCCTGTGGACTTTTGGATTTAGGGGTACACGAACCTTTGATCGAAAAACTATTCTCAATACATGTTTTGTCATAAGTTATGCATATTATTATGTTCACTTAGTGGTGGGCTACATGTTATTATTTTGAGGTGTGACATGGATGTCTCACATATTAAATTAAGATTGAAAATACAAATTGCAGTCTATATGAGAGTATATAAAATAAAATAAGTTATATGTATTTGCAGAGGTCACTCCTTTATATTAAAAAATGAGTATATAAAAATGTATAGATATAGGCTTATATTTTCTTTTGTAGTTTTTTACAGTGCTTGAGAAGAACCCAGTTCCGAGTCTACATGTTTTTTTTTTCGATCTATAAGTTTAGTGAGACAATTAAAGGAACCGGTGGTTCCGGATCCATGAGATCTAAGTTCCGGTCCACACAATTTAAGTTTCGGTCCACAACTTCGGTTTTTTTGAATTGGTTCTTCCTAAGTTTTAGCTATTAGATTGGAGCCAATGAATAACTACAATTAATTCCAAGTATTGTAAACCTTTTGGCTGTTTGCGGCTGCAAAGCCTAGAACTTTCCATTTTTTAAAAAAAGAAATGCATATATATAAATAGATATATGGATCTATGATTTCAGATATGTCAATAGCCACTTCTTTGTTTCTGTGACATGATGTCTTGGCACTTCGAGCTCCTGAAAATGTCTACACTATTAATTTCGTTCAGTAATGCATTACTCATGCATCAGTGTCCGTTGAGCCGTATCCAAAGGCCATTTTATTTAGGCTATTGCAGAGTTTTCCGCTGCAACTTTGCTACCTTCATCTAGATGGACCGAAGGACTGCTACTGTGCTACCACGAGGCTACAGATGAGCGTGAGGAGGGAGACGTGAAGGTGTGCTCACGTGAATGCTTGCCATGACGCTACCGAGGCACTGATGACAGCATGTTACTCTACATACTAGAACAGTAGAACTGTAAAAAAGCCAGCACGAGACAGGACCGATCAGCCCCTGAAAAGTCAAGTCTAACAGGGTCTCTTTATACTTGGGAATCGTCACATGATCCGGAACTGTACTGACATAGAATGGGAAATCCAGAGACACCATAATTATTTGGTTTTCTAGACATGTTTAGATTAGTGTGTCTATGGCTGGCTGTTCAGCACTTCAGCCCAAGATTAGCAAGTAGTTGAAAGTTGATCGAGGGCACGGACTCCGCTTGGATACTGGCCGTTTTTTTTATTAGAAAGGAAAAGACAAAATACAATAGGCACACTCGAAAGAGAAGCGACCTAACAGAATGGGGAAAGAAGGAGATACAACGCCACCATACAAACAAAACGGAGCCAAACCCCACAGCTCCAAATGAAAAACAACACAACTAGCACCACAAGAAGACGAGCCCCACCACGGGAGGCCCAAAGCCGAGAAGCCTAAGCCGAGCAGCCAAAGGTTGGAGAGTCAAGCAAAACGACGCCTTCAAGAAGGAAATGACGCCAACGACGCCATCGTCATCCTTCCACCCGAGGAGCGACCACGGGAGGAACTGGGTTTTCACCCAGCTTGAGAGGGTGGGAGGACCGAAACAACGGCCCCAGGAGGGTAAGCTACGCCGGACGCAGCCATTGTTAGCCTAGCAAAACCAGACGAAGCTTTCGCTCTAGACATCCCATCCATGACCATCCGCCAAAACGGAAGCTAGAACGGCGAACTCACAGCGCGACCAAAAGGAGCTCAAAGGTGAGAGCCGTGACCGAAGACAACCGACAGCAAATCGGCGAACACACAACGTGACCAGAGGGAAGCCAAAGGCAAGCGCCACGACCAGGAGGACCGCCGATGGCACCGACGAGGCAAGGGGGCGGCCACGATGCCAAGGACGAAGAAAGCTACCTCACACCAAGAGAACCGAAGCCTAAGCAAGCGACCAAAGCTATGAGCTGAACGACCGAGACACACACAAAGGCGAGTAGGAACCGGGGGAAGGCAACGAGTTGAAGAGTAGTGGCGAAGGAAGCAACCAAAGGGCAACGACGACCGGGCACTCACAGGACCGAGCGACAGAAACGAAGCTTAAGGAACAACCTTGGCAGCGACCTCTGCGACCATGCCGATACGATGGCGCCCTCCAACACAGCTAAACCCGGCCGTGATTTGGTTCCGTTTAGCTCGGCCGCCCAGTAATGGATAAGAAATCAAGCTTCATATAAGAAGACCCATCCGACCAATTATTGCCATTTAAAACCCATTTAATCACGCACGCGAGATCACAAGATACAAAAAAACAAAAAGTGCCGCTGATATATCTTGATCCTCTCTTCTTGAAATGGTCTGATATATCTTTAGCGCTCCATTCGTCACTAGCTAAATGCCTGTGCGTTGCTACGGCGGTTTAAATTTTGGTACCAAACACTGATGTAAAATAAGATGATCTGATTGTTGATTTTTTTTTACTGACAGGCAATTGTCACATTATCCAATAGAATATGTTGATCCCATAAAAAACATAACATTATCGCATGATTAAATAAGGACATGTTAGAGGAACACCATCCACGATCCATTGTAGTTTAGTTTTACAAATGTTCGGAGTATGACAAAATAACCTTGAAAAATGTAACTATCTATTTTTTTTCTTTGACGAGGGTAAGATGTGCCTGGATATTTTTAGGAATAATAAATCGGCGTGAATTCCCATCATACATCAGTAAATCAATCAAGAAATTACGTCGCAGAGTCTTCCCATCTTGTGCAAAATGATTTTGTCAACAGTATTGTTATAATATATAAATGCAAGAAGATTTGTCTGTGCAATCAATAGAGTATACTCACCATACATGGTTGTATTTTTAGACCACTGTCCCACCATTCGATCATTTGCAGAACAATATAGCTAGTGTTAAGGCTGTACAAAAAAAAAATATTTGCCAGCTATGCTATGGTATTGAAATATACACATTCATCTTTCGAATATAAATATTTAGGAAGTACCATTTTGAGTCGATTGGCCTATTTGGCCGAAATATATGTTCTCACTGATAAACATTATGTGGCCATTCAGAGAGTTTCATTTTATAGGCAGCCTTATATTTTTGTGAAATCAGAATAATTGTCTCCCAATAACATTTAACCGGCAAAACTTTACACCAATCTGGAGTACGTGTGAAATTAATAATGGTGACAATCTTATTTTCGTGGTCAGTCACAAAAGGTACATAGGCTGCTTTGTAGCTTTGTGGCATAATCCATGGCATAAGTACCTATAAAATATGAGGAATTAGTATTGCAAGGACATATACGGTACAAAGGAATGCAAACTCACAGATCTACAGCTCGTGACATTATAATTCATCTGTGGCCAGTTGTAGAGTTTTTGCCAACTCCTCTGCGCTGGGATCCTTATGATATCTTTCCTCTGCCAAAACCAGACATTTTCTAGACAACAATGATAATATAGAACCATGAAAAAGATAAATAGATTCGATAACTAATTATGATAGAGATTTTATTATATATTGAAATAACAAACTTACAAAGAAACGTAGATCCATACAGTGTTTTTTGACCTTTTCTTTCACACTTTCCAACTTTTATTCTTTATGAGCGAAGAGTCACACGTCTATGTTAAAACAATCTACAAACATATCTTGATTCATATTTAATATTTGTTGGAGTTTTTTAACTGAGAACTTCATAATGTAGTCTTGTAACCATTGGTTAGCACAGATATGCAACTTTATTAAGCAAACAATCATTGCCTGGTGTCACAAGGTCTTCACTTGTTTTCATGTGTTTTGCCGGGTATGTCTCATTCCGATGTAGCCAGTCACAGTTGTCATCTGGGTCCATGTTTTCTGCTACATCTCGTTTTGCAAAATATCAGAACCTATTAGTTATCATATATTGGTAGTTTAACATGCACATGTAATCAACTTAAATTGATATATTTCGGCACATATAGACACCTCACGATGCTTCTTATTCATTTCACTGCTTTCTTCAGCAAGCATAGGTGCACACCTTTGATTTTCCCTTTGCCTCTTGTGTTGCCTTGCATTGACATTTGGTTATATATAATTAGTATCACTCCGCATGAGTTCATCTACGAGTTGCATATATTAGTCAATGCCAACATCAATCGTTTGAAACAATAGAATGACATGGTATGATTGGGTTGTCAAAGTTGTACCTAGCATGTCATCGGTTGACAAATTTGTAAAGTCAACGCCGCTAGAGTTATCTGCATAGCTAGTTGTGGAACATGTTCATTATCGAAATAAGTTTACATAAAATTATTATCAACTAATCAATTTTCTGAACCAGTAGCCATGTCTCCACTTGCTTCAATGTTAATCGTCTCGGATATTTGGTTGACTAGCATAGATGTACGTGCAACATGCACGTGTTGTGAGATGACGAAGGAGGCAATAGGAAAGACAAAAATGAAATAGAATTAAAGGAAGGAGATATGATTGATTGACGTCGTTCCTTTCTCATTAAAAACAAGAGAGGAAAAATAACATGTGGGTTGTATAGATATAAAACGAGGTGAGAAATAAAAAGAGAAAGTGGATGAAACATTTTGCATATATGGGTTTTTAGTCTTTTCAACCCTTTCGACCTTTTTCAAACTGCGCAGCGGGGCCAGCGTGAGGGGTAGACCCTACTTTTCTAGGTCAAAAAGATTTTTAGAAAACTCGCTCTTTTATAGTATAGATATATATATTTTGAGTATCCGTATCCATGTCTTCTTCATAGTCATCAATCAATACATATGTGCATACTTTACACATCAAATAATATAGTAGGGTAACGTACGATCATTAGAAATTAAACTTGTCATCACCTCTCGAAGACTGAGTCAAGATCGTCCGTCCCGTGTATTTTTTTCGCTGGCGTGTTTCACGACGCTTCTTATTTATTTCGTTACTTTTTCTCAAATGACATCGCTGGTGATACCAAGTTTGGTCATCTTGATCATCTACAATCCCATTTTGTTTATTAGTACTGGTCAATCAACCCGTGCTTTCGTACGGATTAGAATCTTAAATGTGTTATGCGTAACTGTACAACATATCTAGATCTATTTTTATACTTAGGTTTTTATAATAACATGTCTTGCTACTTTATATGTATGCTTAATTGATTTAGATAATCTTTGATCGATTGTAAAAATAGATGATTTTAATATAATTTTGAGGGGTTACTTTTATCATATTATCAGTCATAATAACTAAGGTGAACAATTCAAATATAAATTAAAGGGGCTATTTGGTATTATCCTATCAAAATAGCAAATGTGAGCAATTAGATATAAATTTAGGGTGTTATTTCATATTTTCCTTTATATTGGCAGAATGGATAATTAATATGTAGTTTTAGGGGTTATTTAATATTATTTTGATAATGGCAAAGGTGGGTGATTACTTAATTAGAAAACAGACCTAATAGCTATTAAGATTCCAACATGTTAATTGATGATAGGGTTTTTTTAATTATTGTGAGGATTTTTATAATTTTATTTTTTTTCCAGCGCGTCTTATGAGGATTGACATGGAAATTTCAAAAAGTCTACAAAATATCTGTTTCATGGAAAAGTTTCTAGCATTTTTAATGAAAAAAAGACAAAAAGTGAAAGTAAATTTAAAAATAGAAAAAATCTAAAGTAAAGAATAAGACATTTGCTTTCGTTGAGAATTGAACTCAAAATCTTTCGTAATGGCAGAGGTGGGTAATTACTTAGAAAATATATTTAATAAAAAAAAGAGGATATTTGCTTTCATTGAAAGTTGAACTCGAGACCTTTCATAATGGCAGAGGTGGGTAATTACTTAAAAAACAGATCTAATGGCTATTAATATTCCCAATCTGCTAATTGATGGTCGGATGTTTCTGATTATTGTGGGAATTTTTTGGATTTATCTTTTTTTCTAGTGCGTTTTGAAACTGGTGCAACTTTTAGAACCTCCAATTAGTAGCAGTAAGATTCCCAAACCATATATTAAGATTATCCATCGAGAATTAAGTATCAACCTCTGCCTCTAGTGGTATTTGAGATGTTTGCGAATGGCATGTGACCACCATTTTTTTCATTTGATCCTTGGACAAAATAGACAACAAACAAAATAAGCGGTCAACTTCTTTAAACATGCATGCCTGTTACCGATACTTGGGAGGGGGGAGAAGAACTCAGAATAGTCATGAGTAGCGACAGCATTAACTTTATCCACCAATCACATGCAGATTCAACACCTATCAAAACACATGAACACTACTGGCTACTTTGATCCCATGTATCGTCCATGCTTAGAGAATGATTGGAGTTTCATGAAAAGAACACAAGAACAGATGGTAGTAAATTATAAAAAAGTGGCTAATTATCTAGATCACAACATGGTAATTTTTAAACTAACAACTATGAAATTTCTCGCATGTAATACATCTTTGTACCTATTTTGTAAGACGATGGATCGGCGTCGCGGGGCCAGACAGACGGGTGGCGGCGCGGGATAGTGGAGAGAGATAGGGCGTCTGACCGGAGAACGTCGTGATAGGATATGGAACGCAGGTTCGACAACTGGCCTAGGTCATCTGACAATATGAGGTGGCGACGGCTGCGCTCGTCGATGGCGTGGGTGTCTCCTCGGGGGAGAAGCGAAGTCGGTGGTGTGGGCCGACCGCTGCGTCTGCCCGCGTGGGCGTCGGCGGCGTTGGCTCGGCGGCGGCTCGCGGGTCGGGGGCGCGTCTGGTCAGCGTCCTCGCGGCGGCGGCGGCCCGTCGGCGTCGTGCAACTCGGCAAGTGAGGTGGTGTCGTGGGATGGCAGCTGGGACGGCAGCGGCGGCTAGGGCCGAGCGAGCGGCAACGGCGGCTAGGGCCGAGCTAGGGACAAACGATCTAGGAAGCGGAGGCAAAACTGATTGGCGGGCGGGCGGGCGGGCGAGCGAGGGGCCGAGGGCGTGCGGGACTCTGGGAGGCCGTGGTCCGTCGTATACCCACGTTGGAGGCTTAATAAGTGGTAGAGAGTAGAAACTTAAAACAGGATCAAAAGAGCCACTGAGTTGCAAATTGCAATCCCCGTATCTCACAATATTTTTACAAACTTTCAAACAAGAAAAAAAAATTCTCTAAGTTAAATGTACCCGTATATAACTGTACAGCACGCAAGGGACACTCCGCGGTCTGGTAAATGTGCATAAGAGCACAACTCTTAATTAGCACATGCTGGTGTATAACTAGCGAACAGAATAAGTTGCATTGCATTTGTGAACCTGACAAGTTGTTCATCACATATATAAAATAGTCACAAAAGATAGCACAGAAATTACTAGAGCATCTAATCTAAGGTTGGACCTGGACATTACATCGCCATCAGAGTCAGGCAGGAAAAAAAGACTGGTCGATATCTCCTTCCGGAGACTAATCACAATGGCACAACCGTGGATTATTCCAGGCCACAAAACAAGCAAAATACGCCGCAGGGTAGCAGCAGAAACAACAGGCGTGCCAACACTCTTTCTACTTCAGACTAAAACTGCTCCCTGGAGATGATATGGACCTTCATGGTGAGCTCCGCTTCGTTCTTCTTGAGTTCGAACAGACAGATATCTCTGACTCGCAGACCATTGTCACGAACAAATGCACGCCAACCTCCTGCAAGAAACCACCTTGTTCGACCGTTATAGCGACTGACTGACATTGTGGTCTTCCATGTCCTCTTCATGCAGTGGAGCACCATAGTTTGCCCTCTATGTGGAAGATGTGGAGCCGCAAAACGTGTTCCTAGTACCTGATAAATTTTACAGGCGGAACGTTAGACAAACTACAGCTGTTAACTAGCTTAGCTATTGAAATAAAAACAGTTTAGGATTTATACTGGTACATGCTAATATACTTGGTCGTTTCAGAGAAAATATGTTATTTCTGTGATGTAATGGCAGATAGTTTGCGGATATGAAAGTGGGTGAATATATAGGTTGCGGCACCCATATTTGAACGATAGAAGTCGTACCAAATTCAATAAGCTAGAGGTCTAAGATGAAAACAACCGCAATATACAAATAAATATCTAATAATACAAGATCAAAATAAGAAAGATAACTTACTATCAGTTGGCCGCGACCGCGAGTGGCAGCACCACCAACATTGGTCTTGTTTATAACTGCTACAAAAATGGGGACTTCAGATTGGATGGCTTGCACTCTCTCTTCAACAATCTTCATCTGGGATTGAGACAAACAATTCCTGGCTGATAGAATGTAGGGAGGCTCAGAAGGACCACCAGAGTCGCTCCCCAGAGATTCATGAGAACTTTGATGCGTCCCACTTTCTGAGGATACATTTTCTCCTGCAGAAAAATTTTAGGCCATAAGAATGGAATAATCCAAAATGCTACAGATAGATTCTTATTTTTATTTATATGATACCATCAGTTGATTCCTCATTAATTCGAACCACTGATGACATCTTTGTGCTCGATTTACCATGGCATGACCTAGCCGTTTGAAAACCAACTCCACCCCTGGAATGAGTTATTGTTCTTGTGCGATGTAGATACACTGTAAATGTGAATCTCTTCCCACCCTTTGTCGGAAAGAAGAGGCAAATATCTCCCACCTGCACATGATTGTCACGGACAAAGTCCAACCACTGCCCCCTAAGCATGTAAACACTTGTATTTTTTCTTTTGTAGATTCGGGGGTGCCACTTCTTGCTCTTGTCTGGCCTCTGGAGTGTGACATGAGTGCCTTCATATGGGATATGTTCAAGTGCGTATGCCTTACGAATAGCCTGGTTAGATGGAACATGATGAGGCTCTCGAAGGAAACCAAGAATATGGAAAATACAGTCTCAGTTGTCAAGCAAGGAAACAAAAACCATTTGTTAACAAGTGTTCAGAAGATCTGTGAGAACATAAGATGGCTGGATTTCCGTTATACTACTGGGAGGTCAAATGCACAGAAATACAGCATCAGCTGCAACAAGAACTTAATATTTGCAGAAGTGAAATGACATCCACAGGATCGAGTTCTGATCTTACCAGATAAGGACCTGGTAGTTCAACATGGCTCTTCTTCATGACTGCTACAAAAACAGTACTTTCAGGTTGAATTTCCTGGATGAGTGCAATTACTTTCTCCCGTTGTGCTTCAGATAGGTAACTTCCATGTGATAAAACATAATCTACCCTGGTGGATGTCAGAAGATCATCCGATTCAAAAGATTCATTTTCTGATGGAGTGCCTTTTCCTGTACAAAATCTCACAGCAGATTATAGAAATATGTAACATAAAATTAGGGTGAATGTGGAAGTAACTTAATTGACAGTATTACCTGATTCCTCAGATGACGAAGATGTTACAGTCACCTTTGCAATTTTTGCACGATGGCAGGAGCTATCCTTAACAAACCTTTCACTTGCTGATGATTCTGTCGTCTCACGATAAGAACTGCTTGAAATATCAGCAGAATCTACAATTCGTTCTTGAAAACTTGGGGTGTTTCTTATGCCAGGACATGAAAATGTTTTCTCACAGCCATCAGAATCGAAGATCAAAACCTCAAAACAAGATTTCTCAATATGTCGGAACATCAAGTAGTCATTTTCCTCTATGTGATGAGCATCAACAAATTCCTCCCATCCATGTTGGAACACAACTTTATTGAAGCACTCTGTAACATCAATTTGATATACACTACCATTTGGGGATTCTAACTTGATGGTTCCTGACAACTTTTCCAGACAAACGCTTCAGAAATTTATTCGGCACGACCTGCAGTAACAATTGAAGAAGTATTGTTGTAAATAGAGCATTTTCTGTATGGCTAGAGAAACAATTCTAAATTTGATATGAAGTATGATGTACAGTAACAATTCTTATCATGAACGGAATGCACTTGTAAGGAGAATCCTTACATTTTAAACTAGGAAGCGCAGCATCAGAAAGCTTATACACATGTCATGTTCAAATCGAAAGATTAATTGTGGAACAGAGCGACATCAGAAGCTAATATGAATAACTCAATTATGTCAAAACAAGTGGGGCAGCATTAAGTTGTCGAAAACCATTGGGGACAACAATCAATAATAATAAGCCTATTACATAGTACCTCCATCCCAAAAATATGCAATTCTAGCTATGTATTGGACAAATTCTACTCCAGATTCCAGAAGCATAGCTAGAATTGCAATAGAGGTAGTGTTATTCTGACCGACGTGATTTGCTAACCATGGGAGGTTTGTAAGGCTAAGCAAATTTTGATGAGCAATCATGTCATGTGCATGGATTGACGCAGATGATAAAAGAAATTTTTCCTGATGTAGGTAATATACGTCTATTCTGCTGCTGTCCAAGCTTTGGAAATTTGCATTGTGTGTCTGTTAGCGGTTCTGGCTAGGTCGAATCAACTATATCAGAGTAAAGTACTGAAGCCAGACAGCCAGTATACACTTTCTAATTCCAACAAGCCAAGTATGCAGGAAACTTGTGAAGGCTTACCATGCTATGCTTAGAATTGGCGTTCATGCATCTGAGGAAGCAGCTCATAGTTTGGTTCTTATCATCCAAATGGTCCAAGTATCTTTTGCAAGAACCACAAGGTTTCTTCTTTCGGGAACCACCACTTGCAGCCATGGCCAACTGAAAGTTGAGCTTTGCATGAGAGTTCAGAAGCACCTCCAATAAAAAAAAGGAAACACTGCTTTGCGGTACAACAAGCACAACAAAATCATATAAAAATATGTAGGTTTGCCTTCCTAAAGATTAACTTCTTATTAATTGAGTCCTTTTTCTCCCTTGGAATGATCACAAATTCACAATCCCTAGCGCCAGCGTCCACAATGCAGAGAAGACAAGTCCGCTGTGGCGGACGAAGGAGATCGGAAGCATCCCTGCCGTCATCCCAATCATGCCACACATATGCGCAGTCTCAGATTTACTGATGTACAGTAGCGCACAAACCTACTCATATAGTGTCGACGATGCCAGCTGTCCGGACATCACCCAAATGACTAATCTTCAAGACTCAACAGTACCTAGCTAAAACCTACACTACAGCTTCCGATCCTCTTTTACTGTATGTAACTACAGAAGGGGGCCTTGATCTCACGAAACGCCTTGATATATTTATACAGTATATAATATGCTTCATTCAGAAAAAAAAGCAGAACGCATCCAAAACAAAACGCATTAAGATGCTGCAATCTAGAAATATAATCTAACACCATCCCACTACCTGCCTGTAGTGAACTAGTGATCATAAAATTAACCAAAGCTACGAACACGTGAACAGCTCAAGTAATCAGATCAGTTCTTGGCTCTCATACTATATTGTTGTCACTCAAAACCAAAAAAAAGGGGGCGTTCATGGGCTTACCTTCCTGAAGAAGGTGAACCAGAAAACAGGTGATGCGGGCTGTGGCTCCTCCCCTCCGGCCGACCGGCCTATCGGCACCACCACCTGTACATATATATACACAGGCAAGCTAGCATTCATACGAGCAGTAAACGGAAGGGATGGATAGATGCCGAACAAGGCATCCATCAGACGCAGAGCACAGGCAATCATATCTCCATTGAAAGGGAGCTTCATGGAATGACAGTTCAGAATGATACTCCATAGTCCATAGTCGCCGCCCTCTTTTCAGTAAAAAGGTGACAGGGAATCTGCAGATGCTGCCATGGCTAGCAAACTAGAGAGGACGGAGGGAATCTGCAGAGGCTGTCAACCAGAGGTGGCGTTCCAGCTTCCAAGCATTTACCATCCTCCGCTTCGAGTTGCCGCCTGCTGTGCTGTGCCGGAGAAGGTGAACGAAGGCCATCCCCGGTGGCGGCGCGGAAGCAGGCACGGCGCCGGTGAGGGCAAACGCCTCGCCGGCGGCGGCGCCCCGCGTCGGGGGTTCGCCGGGTTTGGTCCGTCCAACTTCTCAGCATTTCGCTTTCGTTTCAAAAAAAAAAAAAAAAAAAAAAAAAAAAAAAAAAAAAAAAAAACTTCTCAGCACTTCGCTTTGGGCTTTGGCCCAGGGTGTCGAGCGGGCCGGGTCGTAGGAGTCAGTTTCGGTTTTTAAGGGCCGGATTGGTTTCTTCTATCCTGGGCTCCTGGATCGTACAAGGAATCAGGCCCCCGCAGGCCAGCTGATAGGGTATAGTGGACCGTGGTGAGCCGATGCAAACAAATTAAACAAGATGATAAATAAACCGCTGTATTGGATATATGTGGTCCTTACATGAGGACTATGAAACATATTGTAGTCCGAAGGAATTTGCACTAAAAAGACTCTTGGCATCTTCCTAACTAACTTTAGAGATGAAATGGTACCTCTGTTTTTGAATATTTATCACTGGCTAGTTCAATTTTGAACTAAGAAGAGTCAAATAAAAAAGAACGGAGGGTGTAGAACTTAACTATGGACTCTCAAACCGTAGAGCGTTCAATGCGGAATCTTTAGTTTCGAAGTCAATTTGCGTACGGGGAGATGGTTTAGAAATGTAGAGATAATATTTGTAGAAAAGGTTTACTGACCAGCTATGAAAATAGACCATTTTCATTGGTGTTTACATGACAAGAGCGGCAAAACCTCCCGTACAAATTGATTTTGACCACCCGTAAAATAGATCCTTTTTCATTCTTTGGGAGTTTTTTTTACATAGACACATTGGAGATGATCTAATCCAATTACTAATAATAAGTAGTGTATTTTTTAATTTAAACAAAAAATAAATGGGGACATGCGCATCATATACATGCAAATGCTTTAATATTGATTCCAAGTTAAAACTACCAACGTCAACTTAGAAGCCAGGTACAACAGTTCATGCAAATGGTTGCACATGTGTATTTTAGGCTATCGATTAGATGGTCTAGCTAGCAGATTGTGCAAGTGCATATTACATGCATATGCATATTGTGAGAGAGAGGGTGCGTGTGGGAACAAGTGGTAGGCTATGTAAAGTGGACATAGACAGTGGCGGAGAACGAACAAAAAAATAGGTATGACGAAGCTCAGTATAGACAAAGAAAAAAAATGGATAACCATCCATAAACTTGCACAGACAAGGAAGGAAAAAATGGATGACCATCCATAAACTTGCAAAAACACGAAAAAAACATTCACAAACTTGCACACGGTGAGCTTCGAACCTGCAACGTGCTGAATAAAGAGCAAAAAATATACCACTACACCACAAATGTATTGGTATCTTGATTGGAACCTATGTAGTGTTAACAAATTTTCTCAGACCAAGGTATGGCAGGCGCCATACTCAGCCATAGCAGGTCCTCCGCCCCCGGACATAGATGCACAAACGGTTGGATTCAGCCTTATGACCTTGGGTTGAATAAAACTTGCATCAACAAAGAAACACAAAACCGTGTGTTAGGATGCTAGTTTCACACTTCCATTTTATTAATCCGATGGGCAGGCCAAGATAAATGCACTGGTTGTGTCTTGACAAAGAAAAGTGTGCTAGCATTGCGCGGGTAGACATGCATGAATGTGTGCGCGATAGCCCTGCCCTGCCCATCTCAATTCTCAGGCCGCCTTGTTGGCGGGCGGGCACCTGCAGGGAGTGTCGCGATCGTCCTGCCGTCCTAGTAGTCAGTCCTACGGCGTTCTCGGTTCTCCTGTACTGTGCAGCGGCATATATGCCAGAAACCAAGCGCGGGTCCATTCCATTTCCAAGCGCAAGGCGCCAAGGACGTCTAGCAGCAGCAGCTACGACGTGCCGACCGGTCGGCAGTGCGGGCCGCCATCCCATTCAGCTTCCACGTCCCCTTCCTCCCCTGCATGGCGTTGGAATGCTAGCCGCCTTGTCAGTCTCTGACCAGGGCAGGCGCGTGACGGCTCGATCGATCGAGATGGCGACCGAATTGGCGCCTACTACAGTGCAGTGCTAGTAGGCTGCGGCGGCTGTGGCATGGCATGCACGCATCGGAGCCGGCGCCGGCGCGGGCCGCCGGCCGGCCGGGGCTTGTCACGGCGTGGCAAGGAGGGGTGGTGGTAGGCCACCAGCAGGCAGGCAGGCAGTCAGTCAGGCACCGGATGCGACTGGGCGCGTCAAAGGCTGCGGCCATGTTTTGTGCCCGGGCTTGTGCTGGTCCTGCTCATGCTCCACGCAGTGCAGTGCAGTGCAGGTCGCAACTCGCAAGGAGAGGTTACTGTACTAGGGGTAGAAGCGGCCATACATGCATGTCGTGGATGGACAGATGCCGGCTAGCTCGGTCGTGGTCGCTGGTCCGGGGTGCATGGCAGGTGACAACAACGCATCGGCTGAGCCGAGTCGGCGGCTGGGCCGGCGGTCGTCTTCTCGTTCTCGATCGATCGCCTATTCGCCTGCCTGTGCATGCATGATGGGTCAGTCAAGGACGACGTACAGACCGCGCGCAGTGTTCCTTCCATAGGCCGGGATCGATCGATCGGTATCTTGAGTAGCTAGCTAAGCTAGACAGGTGTCTGTTTGCCGGCCGGCCGGCCGCCGCCTCGGTTGCAGCACCTCCTTGTTGCCGCGCCCGCTCGCTCGTCACCTGCTGCTCCGTGGCCCGGCCCGTCGTAGTAGGTAGCAATGGATTTCCAAGATGAAGCGATCCATCGAATCACATGCACCTTAGGAGTACTACAGTATGCAACAAAAGGAGGGGCCATCCAAGAACCCCACATGGCAAGTACTACAATGATAGGCTCTTAGCTGAGTCAAATTGTGCTCATAAAATGTTACTTTTTTTTTCCAACTGTTGAATTGATATGCCACCATACATATACCTTTTTCTTCCTTTTCTGAAAAACGAGCCATGTTAATACGTGATGGTCACAGATACAATGAGTGAGAATCTAAAGAATAGTCAGTTAAAGGATCACCGTAGACGACAGATAGGGATAGAAGTCTAAGGTTGAGTCCAATGGGACTTCCTATATGGGTTTTTTTAAACACTGTTTTGCACCGTTTGACATAAATGCTGAGAGAGAAAGGAATAGTTGGAATAGTGTTTAGTGAGTGGGGATAAGAAGTCCCATTAGACTCAGCCTAAATGGGAGCAACAAATAGCAAGTTATATAGCATCACAGTAGAAAGACTAAGTCCTTGGCTCCTTGCCAAGGAGCAGGTGGAATAGCGTGTCAAAACAGGAACATTATATTGGTGCATATTAGTAAAAAACATTATATTGGTGCATATTAGTAAAAAAAACTAGTCTATCAACCCCGTGCTCTCGCACATGTTAGAGTTTTAGGAGATCTAGATTTAATTCTTAGTAATATTAGAGGTGATTATTTAAATTTATCTTTCGTAATGGTATCGTGGGTAATTTTTATGCAAATATAGGGGTCTAGTATTTCATAATGGCATGGGATAATTTTGTTATAAAATATTATAGATCCAATGACTACTATTATCAGAGCTACATGATGGACGGCTGAATGTTTCTAATTTTTTTTTAGAATCTCTAGGATGATCAATCTTTTTTCCTATTACATCTAGTGAGGATTAATGCGGAGACTAAAAAAACTCTAATTGGTAATAGTAAGATGGTCCAACCATATTAAAAAGACTAAATAGACACAATTAAAACATGGCATCCTAAAGGTAATCCTCCCAACACTAGTTTATAAATGTTGTAGACCATCCAACTTATAAAAAACCTACAAACTAGTGCATTATATCATAGGAAAATCATAAGTTGTTGTTGGTCTATACCGCCTTAAGCCGATGCCAAAAACTCATGGCCATTAAGGTTTATTTCGTTGTCCATGATACCAAGAATAATGTTGTGTCAGCCATAGACGGGCAATATTTGAATGGCTCCTTACATCATGCAGCTTTTGTAAAAGCTGGAAGGTTCTAAAACACATAGCCTAAAACCTTTTAATCAACAACCCCAGTCGATCGATCCTCCGATCCGCTGCCGGCCGAGCGTCACCTTAAACTCATCATGCTCATATTAGCTGGGTCTGCCATCTACAGTATATGACTACGTATCTACGGCTTCCTAGTGTGGCTACTGGCTTCCAGCGCGCGCCGTCCTAAGGCTGAGCCTAATGGCACTTCCTATCCCTATTTTTTTTATCACTATTCCAACTACCCCTCTCTCTGTGTACAGAACAGTATTAATGTCAAACAGTACAAAACAGTGTTTAGAGAATCCACGTAGAGAGTCTCATTGGACCCGGCCTAAGCGCAAGAACCATATTCGTCGTCTTCGTCTCCATTGTATTCCTATATGCTGCTATGCCCTATTATTCCCTCCTGTGAATCCACCAAAGAAGCCCGCATGCAGGCATGATGATGTACAATCATCGACGGAGCAACGACTGACGACATCGATCTCGATTATACCAAGATCGACTCCCGTTGTTGAATGGACATATGGCAATTGCCAAGTCGATTAAAATGACTCCGGGCGACTGCTTTGGCGGCAGTCAGTCAGTTGTTAGATCGGACGGCGCACAATGGATGATGATGGATATAGGAAGGGCCCTAGATAAAAAGAGTGCTACGTACGTACACAGAGACAGAGGCATATCATCAGCTTGTGCGACCACTGACCAGTAGTGCTAGTGAACTAGGTACTGTATATAGCTCGGATTCCTTTTGGCCGTGAGCCTGGGACTGCAATGCATGGAAAGCTACTGCTCGGCGGTCCGGTGTGGCGCCCTCTGATCGCCGGCCCGGCCCCCGGCTGCGCCCTACGTACTGAGCTCGCCAGCCTTCTGTCACCATCCGTACCCATCAACTCTTTCTCCATCTCTGCCTCTGTTCTGTTTCTGTGTGCAGTGCAGCTACCAGCAGCAGCATGCCAGCATGCACGCGCGTATATATACCACCCTTGGGCACCGGCGTCCCCAAACACCAGCAAGAAAGCACAACTGCACAAGCACACCAAGTGACACGATCATCCAATCGATCCTGTAACTTCTCCAGCACCCAGCAATGGCAGGCCAAGTAATGGAAGCTCAGGCGCGGCTGCAGCCTCCCGCCGTGCCGTTATTCGCGGCGCTGCCGCCCAACTGCAAGAACGACATCCACCACCTCACGACGACAATGACCACGGCGGCGATGACCACCCCCGCCGCCGGATCCAACGCCACCGACATGGCCGCCTACCTCCAGCAGCTGCGGGACACCGCGGCCGCCGCCGCCTCGGATCAGGCGGGCAGGAACAGCGTCGGCGGCGGCGCGCTCGGGGAGCAGTGCCCGCGGTGCGCGTCGCACGACACCAAGTTCTGCTACTACAACAACTACAACACGTCGCAGCCGCGCCACTTCTGCCGCGCCTGCCGCCGCTACTGGACGCTGGGGGGCTCCCTCCGCAACGTCCCCATCGGCGGGTCCACGCGCAAGCGCCCGCGCCTCGCGCACCACCACCACCAGCCGGCCGCGGCCAGGCGCGCGCCGCACGTCTTCGGGCTTGGCGGCGCACCGCCGATGCCTCTCCTGCCGACACCGCCGCCGCCGTCGACGCAGGGCGGTGGCGGCCTCCTCAGCTCGCTGTTCGCGCTCGGAGCCGGGGCGCCGCTGCTCGAGGGCCGCGGCGCAGCGGGGTTCGACCTCGGGCTCGGGCTCCCGGCCGGGCCCTGCTTGCTGGGCGCCGGCGAGCCGGGCATCGGCATGCAAATGCAAGGGCTCGGCGGGCTCAGGGGAGGAGGAGGCGGCTCCTCCGCGCCTGGGTCTGTTGCCGGCGCATCGTCGTCCTTCATGTGGCCTGCCGGCCTGCTGGACAGCGACAGCGTGGACACTACGTGGAAGATGCCCGGCGCCGGTAGTGCGGGTTCAACAATGTCAATGTGGCCGGAGTTCTCTGCGGCGGCGGCGCCACACACCAGCGGGCTGCTGCACGGTGGCGCCCAGCTCATGTGAGAGTACGGTGCATACGGCGACGGCGTACGTACGAGTCTCCGTCTCCATATACACAGTAGTATAAGCGCTCCAGCCTCCAGGTCCAGGCATGCAGCTAGCTCATCAGCTTGTATGCATACTTAGTCTTTGTTAATTTGTTCTGGTGCCCTGCATTGGTTTTGTGTCGTGTCTAGTGGCTCTCTTTGTCCGTCGTGCTAAGCAGGAGAGGGTCCGGCCTAGTTTGCAGTTTTGGTCCCCTAGGGCACGTAGAGTGGTCTAGGTTTGTGCTTTGTAATCGTTCGTACTACTCTTAATAAGCTTATATATAATATTGAGATATTTTTTTTTCAAATTTACTTACAGTGGTGATCGAACTAGAGATTAACATTTTTATGGCTTTTTCAAGCTCCATCTCCATCGTTTATCGTGGATAAGCATGTGTTTGGTTTCGAGACAGGATAGGATGGGATGATCCTGTCCTAGTTTTTTTAGAATGGGATAGTTCCATCTCGTGTTTGGTTGGGAGAGATAGGTTCATCCTTGTTTTCTGTTTGGTTGGAGGGATTTAGATTTTGTGGGATAAAAACCGTTTTGTACACAGTTACACACCGTTAGAGGGACCTGCACGTCATACTCAAATCGCCTCTTCTTCCTTCTCCCGTCATCCAATGGGCGGTCTTCACAGCGCCGCCGCGCCCGATCTCGCTCCGCTCCCACAGGCCCCTCGTCGCGCCGGCCTGTTGGCCCCGCCTCTCCCCGCTCCGGTGCGGTGGCGGTCACCCCCCCCGGCCGCGGCACCTCGCCCCCGCCCGGCCCCCGCCTCTCCCCGCTCCGGTGCCGTGGCGGTCGCCCCCGCCTCTCCCCGTTCCGGTGCGGTGGCGGTCGCCCCCCGCCCGGCCGCGGCACCTCGCCCCTGCGCGGCCGCTCGTCGCACGCCACCGGCACCCCTTGTCCTCGCCCGGCCGCGGCCCCTCGCGCCACCGCTCCTTTCTCGTCCCGCCGCAGGGGCCGGAACGCCGCTCCTCGTCGCGTTGCGCCGCCGCCGCTTCTCGTCCCGCCGCCGGATGCTGATGCCGCCACCGCCACTCCTCGTCCCGCCGCCGGATGCTGATGCCGCCGCCGCCGCTCGTGTCGTCCTGGAGTCGCCCAACGGAGGAAGACGGAGGCCAAGGGGGACGTCCCCGTCCGCCCGATTTGAGGGGACGGGGGTATCCCCCATTTCAAAGGAATATTCCTCGGATATTTTCTCTGAGGATGGTTCCATCCCACCTCTCTTGCAACCAAACGCCTTCAAAATGAGGACCATCCCGTCCTGTCCTCTTGTGTCCCCGGAACCAAACACACGGTAAGTGAATCTTGAAATGAATCCGGGCGTTCCACTCAAGAGGGGGAAATGGTCAATTAGGTCATTATTAACGTATAAATTCGAGGTTTAAGTATAATGCATATATAGAAAAATATTGCTCATCCTCCACAAGCTACTACACTAATGCTTCTCTAGCGATGTACTTACCCACACCAAAAAAAATCAACATATTGCCAATCATATATCGGAGAAATTAAATACTATGTGAACCAAGCTAGAAAAGGTGCAAACACACAAATTTGAAAAAAAGGTTTTAAGTGCGGTAAGTAAATAGAGAGGACAAGGGAGGCAAACTTTGAAAGATAAGCTAAGGATATTTGATGTGCTTTTCAGTGGGGAAAATGCAAAACCACATGTATATGTGCCCACAAGCACAATCGTAACCGTTCGCTCCCTTCTACCGCACGAATCTCAACACATGATTCCTTCTCGATGCATATTCAACGGCTACGATAGTCAATGTATGCACATATGCATTTGGAAAATCCGCTTTGTTTTCAGTGGGCAAAGTGTCCCCTACTCCACAGTGGTTGTGTGATGAGGGGATAATGCGTCATCCAAGGATAAATCTAGGCATGTGTGTAACGTATTATCCTTGGAACCGAACACCCCCGGATCCGTCATGGCATACTTCCCTAGGCTGATTTTTATAATCGCCTAGGGACTGGGCGCATGACGTACATAACCGTCAGTATATCTTTCATTTTAAAATATATTTCAATACTTATCTAAAATAAGGAGTATGTATTATTTCTAAAAAAGTTTAAAGATTCAAATACACAATTCTATCGTTCAATCTTTTCAAGAAACGAACGATCTTGTATGGGGTTCAAGTCCCGGAAGCACTAGAGGTACTAGAGAGCTTGTTTCTCCTCTCATTTGTGTGGTAGGTAAGCAAAGAAAAAGGTTGTTTCCTCTGAACCTTGTTTTAAGAGTTAACCAAAAGGTTGTAGTAACATCATGTAACAAAGCAAATGAGCAATCCAACTTTCCGCCCCTCGCCTTGTAGGCTGCCGCAGCCATGTAGTGGATCCCGATACTTCAGTCACCCGTGACGTCACACATACCCGGACTCACCGAGAGAGCAGCAACCGCAACAAAACAGAAATGCTGCTTCACCAGTGCAATCACGTCAGTTGTGTACATGGACACATCAGCTGCGGAGAAGCAAACAAGGCTCACCTAGAAACCCATCCAAGTTCATTGAATCTAACGAGTCCAGACGTCCCATTTTAACCACCTCATGAGCCATCACAAGCCCCACCAGCCACCAACCCTCACTCTCTCGCGCTGCATACACGCAGCTCACCACAACCTCACACAGCCTCAGCACGGGCACGGCGACGTGATCGCCATGGGCGGCCTCTCCATGGACCAGGCCTTCGTGCAGGCCCCCGAGCACCGTCCCAAGCCCACCGTCACCGAGGCCACCGGCATCCCGCTCGTCGACCTATCGCCCCTTACCGCCGGCGGCGGGGACGACGCCGTGGCCGCGCTGGCCGCCGAGGTGGGCGCGGCGAGCAGGGACTGGGGCTTCTTCGTGGTCGTGGGCCACGGCGTGCCGGCGGAGACCGTGGCGCGCGCGGCGGAGGCGCAGCGGGCCTTCTTCGCGCTGCCGGCGGAGCGCAAGGCCGCGGTGCGCAGGAGCGAGGCGGAGCCGCTCGGGTACTACGAGTCGGAGCACACCAAGAACGTCAGGGACTGGAAGGAGGTGTACGACCTCGTCCCGCGAGAGCCGCCGCCGCCCGCCGCCGTGGCCGACGGCAGCGAGCTCGTGTTCCAGAACAAGTGGCCCCAGGATCTGCCGGGCTTCAGGTGAATCGACCATGTTTCATGCACCATATGGTTCCTGATTTCCCTTTCATTCGTAGTGCTAGCTAGCTGTTTCTTTTCTGCATGATCACTCATCGCGTCAGTTCTATACTGGTACCTATTTAACAAATTTTGGTTTCTTTGGGGGCGAAGGTAGGTGCAAGTAAATCTTTGTTAAATTAATGTACGCAATATACCCGGAGTTCCAGACAATCAACAGATACAAACATGCGTCGGTTACTGAATTTCGACTATCAACAGACAGATAAACCATGTCAATTAAGTTTCACCTTCCTAATCTTAGTATTACTCCTACTTACTAGTGGTTAAAACAGAACAGAACAGAACTGCTGCGTTTTTTTTTTCTAAAATTTATCCTTTTTTTAGAGAGAAAAATTTATCCTTTTTTTCGATGCCAACCTGATGAATTAATGTAATGTTTGCAGGGAGGCGCTTGAGGAGTACGCGAAATCAATGGAAGAGCTGGCGTTCAAGCTGCTGGAACTAATCGCCCGGAGCCTGAACCTGCGGCCGGAACGCCTGCACGGCTTCTTCCAGGGCCCCAACACCACCTTCATCCGTCTCAACCACTACCCTCCCTGCCCGAGCCCCGACCTTGCCCTCGGCGTGGGGCGGCACAAGGACGCCGGCGCCCTGACCATCCTGCTCCAGGACGACGTCGGCGGGCTCGACGTGCGGCGGCGCTCCGACGGCGAGTGGGTCCGCGTCCGGCCCGTGCCCAACTCCTTCATCATCAACGTCGGCGACCTCATCCAGGTGTGGAGCAACGACAGGTACGAGAGCGCGGAGCACCGGGTGTCGGTGAACTCGGCCAGGGACAGGTTCTCCATGCCCTACTTCTTCAACCCGACCAGCGACACCATGGTGGAGCCGGTGGAGGAGCTGGTGAGCGAGGACTGGTCGCCCAGGTACGACGCCTACAACTGGGGCGACTTCTTCAGCACCAGGAAGAACAGCAACTTCAAGAAGCTGGACGTGGAGAACATCCAGATCGCGCATTTCAAGAAGACCACCGCCGTCGTCGCCTAGGACGATGCATGTTACATACAGAGTTGGTACAAATAATGTGTAAGCTAAGCTATAGGCATGGATTTGTGTGATGAATATGTATGATCAGTATGTAATTTTAGATTGATGCTTGGATAAATAACAGGCTTGTGTAGTTGTTGTGTTAGCCTGGATTATTTTGGAAATGATCAGCGCTGATACCTCTTTCGTGGCCTGATCAGGTGGGTCGATCGACAGTAGGAAGGAATCGAGTAGAGAAACCAATCAGGAAGAGGAAGGCCATGTTGGGCGCGTGCCCGTGGAACAGAGCACAACAACCGCGTTGTGCAGTGCAGCCAGAAATCCGGTAACTCTAAACAGAGTGGATCCTATAGAGAGGAGGTGGAAACCTGAGAGCGCCCACGCTAGGTTTCGGCGGCTCCACGCCATTTTTCTGGCGGGCCCAGTTCTTTCCAATTGTGTGTACTAAACTCATTTCTTCTTAATAAAAACCATACTTAATACGTCCTCTAAAATAAAGTATGATACGAGGATTGTCGCATATACTGGCACGAGCTCGATCATGGCATAAGAAATGAAGAATCAGAACCCAATCCAACACACAGAATCTTTGCCGTAGTTGAGTAGTAGTAGCCATCTCCGCCGTCCGTCAGCACACCTCAGCACGAGACCGGCCAACTCCGATCCGGCGCCATGGACATGGATGACGCTTTCGTGCAGCCCACCGAGCACCGTCCCGTGGCGCCGGTCGCCCAGGCCACCGGCGTCCCGGTCATCGACCTATCACCGCTTGCCGGCACGCCGTCGCCGTCGCGGGGGGGCGTCGACGCGCTGGCGGCCGCCGTGGGTGCGGCGTGCCGGGGCTTCTTCGTGGCGGTGGGTCACGGCGTGCCGGAGGCGACGGTGGCGCGGGCGGTGGAGGCCGGGCGCGCGTTCTTCGCGCTGCCGCCGGGGCGCAAGGCGGCCGTGCGGCGCACCGAGCAGGCGCCGCTCGGGTACTACGACGCGGAGCACACCAAGAACGTGCGGGACTGGAAGGAGGTGTTCGACATCTTCCCACGGGAGCTGCTGCCGCCCGCGGCGGCCGGCGACGAGCTGGTGTTCGTGAACAAGTGGCCGGATGTCACCCCCGGTTTTAAAAAGAGTACCGGAAGTAGACCATGTATGCGCCAGGATCGGAATCACATACATTAGAACATAAATGATTCATTGCACAGTGCAAAGAGCGTACATGTATAGCTTATTACAACACGAACGGAATAGCGGAAGGCTTTAACATAAACAAAGTCTAATTATCAGAGTAAACAACGGAAAATGGCATATCATATCCACAAGCAGCTGCCTGGGGGCCACCAGCCTAGAACTCGTCGTACTCCTGGAAAGTCTGGGTATAATCCTCGGCCTCTCCATCTCCTGAACAGCGGTTGCATTGGTCGCAACGAATTTGTTGAAAAAGAAAACAAGGGTGAGTACTTTCGCACTCAGCAAGTGTCCCATTTAGGCTAAGGTGGACTGGCTTTATAGTGGACTGGTTGATTGCAGTAGCTTTTAGTTGGTCAACTTTTATTAAGCACAAGCTAGCAGTTATTAACCCCAAAAGTTACCCAACAGAGATAACATTAAGATATGGCATAAAGATTAAAGCGTAAATAAACAAGTCGATAGATATCATTGATCAACATCTCAGCCCAAACCACATGTTTCTCTAATCAATTGAGGGTCCAGGCCGCTCATGACCGTGAGCACGGCTGATGCATCAGTTTGTTAACACTCTCGAGAGGTTGTACACTTTACCCACGGGTCGTGATTTTCCATTGTCCGGGTTTGCAAGACCCTTACACATTACCCTTGATGTGCGACAGGTAGTCTCACTACGAGGCCTTTACAAAGGTTCACTAGAGTGTAGCCGCCCGTTACAAGGATTCTCAGTTAGTAAGCATAGAGTTCCCTCCAAGAGGTGACTGACAAAAAGTGCAAACGAATAAACCACTGCACCATCCTTGGCAAAAGAAGGCCTATGCCCTGAGGTACTTCTTACGCCATATTTCAGGGAAGCAACTACAACTCTAGATTCCCTAATTAGTCAGTCAAGGATGCCCCATTTCATCCCACATGGTTGTACTGTTTTCCTGGGTGGTCGCTCGGCGAACCGATCCTTACGGTGAGACACTCGGGTAAACCGACCCAAGCTCCCAAAACAACATATTTCCAACAGTTCCATTAAGTTCCAACAGTTATCAAGATTAAACATTCCCAACCAGAAACATAAGATTCAGAAAGTAAAGTTGAGCGCTAGCAAAAGCTACCACATCACAGCCCAGGGATATATCAAGATAAAACAACTGGCTAGTCATCCTTAGGTTGCAAGTTATGCAGGAATGTAAGTTTTCAATGTAAGGGACAAATAGGTTAAAGAACACTTGCCTTCGTCAAAAGTCTGTTCGGGATCTTCCCAAACTAGGTTTTCAGGTTCAGGGACGAACTCCTCGTCTACACGTTACACAAAATGCAATCAAAACATGGACTAAAACGATAAAACAGTACACCAATCAATATGAGCAGAAGATAACAAGCATAAAACATTATTCTATTTACTGCTACAAGCTCAACGGTTCAAAAATCATTTTATTTGGACTTAAAACGAGAAAGATACGCATAAAACAAGTTACCAGGGGCATATTTTAAATAAAAACAAAAGTTCCAGGGTTCCAGTGCTAGGACTCATGGGTCTCGGGTTCAAAAACATAGAAACCGAGGGTTTAAAGGGCTAAAAACCCTGACATGGACTGACCTGTGAAAAGAATTAAAGAGACAGGGGCTAAATCAAAAATACAGGGGCTCGGTTTTGAACTACATGGACTGCAGGTAGATTTAGAATAAACCCGAGGGCTCTTTAGCAAAAACAGCAGCGCTGACCGGAGGGTGGACCGGTACGCGGCGTCTGCTCGCCGTCGGATCGGAGGGGAACGGCTCAGATCAGAGTGGGGAGGGAGTGAGTCGCCGGCGGCGCCGGAACAGGGACGTGCGCGTGGGTGGCGGCGGTGTGTCGCCGGCGTGACGGTGCACGGGCTCTCCAGGGCGTCTGGAGCCGCGAGGCTTGGCCAGGGAGGGAAGGGGCGACACGGCGGAGCTAGTGGTGGTGGTGTGGACGGCGATTGGAGAGTGGGTGGTGGTGCGCGACGGCGAGGCTCGGCGGTCGGCTCGGTACAAACCGCGGCGAGCAATTACCGGCCGAGTGAGAGGGGATTCGGGGCGAGGTTAGGACAGGGGGGTTTCTCACCTCAACGCGGAGGGCCGGGACTTGATATCGTCGGCGGGGAGGCAGCAACGGCGGAGGACGGCGACGGCGGCTCGAGCCCTGCGAGACAGCGGCGGGGTCCGATTAGCGGCGTCCCGTGCGAGATAGAGCCCCAGGTCAAGTGCGCCGGGTGCGCAAGAGTGTGGCGAAGCTCACCACGGTGATCTGGACGGCGGAGGGCGGACGGAGGCGGCGGACCACGGCGGCGACGCGGCGGCGCTCCGAGAGCTTCAAGAACGGCGGGTCACGTGATTAGATGGGTTCCGCGTGGGGAAAGAAGAAACTGAGGGGTGCCTCGGGTGCGCGTGAGTGCGGGGATTCTCACCGTCGAGACCTGGGCGGCGGGGAACGGACGATGAGGTCGGGGCACGGCGGCGCACAGGGGCGGATAGCGTCGACGTTCGTGCGGCTCTAGAGAGGGCAAAGCGCAAGGTGCGAGCGAGTGGAAAGAACGCGGAACCGACTCCGGGTGCGGGTGCGGGATCTTTGGAGGCCGGGCGGAGAACGTGGGCGCGGGGCGTGGACCCGGGTCGCGGGCGTGCTCGGCTCGAGCTCATCCCGGGCGATGCGGGGCGGCGGCTGTTGCGCGGAGATGGGGAAGGGGACGCCGCCGACAGGCGGGCCCGAGGAACGGAGAGGGAGCTGGGCGCGGCTCGGGGTGGCTCCAGCTCAGCTCGGCGCGAGCGGCGTGGACGGCGCGCGGGCGCGGACCGAGCGGAGGCGGCGGTTGAAGGTAGGAGGCGACGCCGACAGGCGGGCCCGCCCTGCCAGTGAGAGGGAGGCGGTGGGGCTGTTGAAGCTGGGCCGAAAAGGTAGAGTGGGCCGGTTGGGCTGCTTCGGATGGAGGAGGAAAAGAGAACCAAGGAAGTAGAGGGGAAAAGGAAATAGGCCCAAAATCAATCCGAGATGCATAGGAATTCCTGGAGTTTTTAACAAGGTATTTGTGCACTTAAACAAGGGATTTGCAAAAGTAAACCACACAAGAAATTTGTAAACATTTGATTACTCAAACACTAACATCCAAAAAAATAAATGCAGAGGCATGGATGCTCAAACAAGTTGATCTTATATTTATTTTAGCACTTGACTTGGAAAAGAAATTAAATAAACCTCATGACATGATCACTAAACAATCAACTTAAGCATGTTATGATTGAATTTGGCAAAATTTTTTGAAGGGCAAATTTTAGGGTGTCACAAACCTACCCCCTTAAAATAATCTCGTCCTCGAGATTCAAGGTTGGTTAGCAAAGAGACTGGGAAACTGTGCCTTTAACTCATCTTCCCTCTCCCAAGTTGCCTCTTCCTCTGTATGGTGACTCCATTTCACCTTGCACATCTTGATCACTTTGTTCCTGGTGACCCTCTCTGCTGTTTCCAAGATCTGAGTTGGATGCTCTGTATAGGTTAGATCTTCCTGCACACTCAATTCCTCCATTGGTAACTGTTCCTCAGGAACTCTCAAACATTTCTTTAGTTGAGACACATGGAAAACATCATGCACAGCTGACAAGTTCTCAGGCAATTCAAGTTGGTATGCTACCTCACCTCTCTTGGCAAGAATTTTAAAAGGTCCAATATACCTGGGTGCTAACTTGTCTTTCACTTTAAATCTGCGAAGCCCTCTCATAGGTGACACTTTTAGATACACATAATCACCCACCTCAAAAGATAGGTCTCTTCTTCTGTGATCTGCATAGCTCTTCTGCCTTGACTGTGCCACTCTCATATTCTCTCGAACAACCTGCATTTGCTCCTCTGCCTCTTTTATAATATCTGGTCCAAACACTTGTTTCTCTCCTGGTTGGTTCCAATGCAAAGGAGTTCTACATCTTCTGCCATACAATGCTTCAAATGGTGCCTTCCCAATACTGGCCTGATAACTGTTGTTATAAGAAAATTCTGCATAAGGTAAACTCTTATCCCAACTAGACCCATACTGTAAAGCACATGCTCTCAACATATCCTCTAAAATTTGATTAGTTCTCTCTGTCTGACCATCGGTTTGTGGATGATAAGCTGAACTGAAGTTTAACTTAGTATCCATAGACTCGTGCAATCTTTGCCAGAAATGAGAAGTGAACTGAGTACCTCTATCAGACACAATCTTCTTAGGAACACCATGTAGGCAAACGATTCTAGAGATATATAACTCAGCCAATCGAGCACCAGAATACGTAGTTTTGACAGGAATAAAATGAGCAACTTTAGTCAGACGATCAACTATTACCCATATAGAATCATATCCCGCCTGAGTACGGGGCAAACCTGTAATGAAATCCATCCCAACTTCTTCCCATTTCCACTCTGGAATTTTCAATGATTGTAAAAGTCCAGCTGGTCTCTGGTGCTCTGCCTTTACTCTCTGACATATATCACAAACTGCTACAAACTCAGCTATCTCCCGTTTCATACCGTACCACCAGAAAGTCTTCTTCAAATCTTGGTACATCTTATCACTGCCTGGGTGAATTGAGTAAGCTGTTTCATGTGCTTCCCTAAGAATCAGCTCTCTAATTTCTTTCACTTCGGGCACGCATATGCGGTTCTTGTACCAAACTATCCCATCGGCATCCTCATGAAAATCCTTTCCTTTACCTGCAGAAATCTTTTGCTTGATCTCCTTTATCTTCTCATCATTGAGCTGTCCTTTTCTGATTTCCTGCTCCAGAGTTGGTTCTAGTTCCATAGTTGTTGCACCCAGATTATTCAGAAAACCCAAACTCAACCTGTCAAATTCTTCTCCCAATTCTGGTGGCATTTCTCGAGCTATCAAAAAGTTCACTTGACACTTCCTGCTTAAAGCATCTGCTACAACATTTGCCTTGCCCGGGTGATAGTGAATCTCTAAATCATAGTCACTTACTAGTTCTAACCATCTTCTCTGCCTCATGTTCAGCTCGCTCTGTGTAAAGATGTACTTCAAACTCTTATGATCTGTATAAATATAACACTTCTGTCCAAATAAATAATGCCTCCAAATTTTCAAAGCATGAACAACTGCAGCTAATTCCAAGTCATGAGTCGGGTAATTTTTCTCGCTGTCCTTGAGTTGCCTTGATGCATAAGCTATTACCTTCCCTTCTTGCATAAGAACACATCCCAAACCAAGACGAGAAGCATCACAATAACTGAGAAAGTCTTGTGAAGGTCCGGGAATGTCAACACAGGTGCGGTGGTCAGTCGCTTCTTCAACTCCTCAAATGCAGCTTGACATCCCTTTGTCCATTCAAACTTTACATTCTTCCCCAACAGGGTAGTCATCGGTTTTGCAATCTTGGAGAATCCCTCAATAAACCTCCTATAGTAACCAGCTAAACCAAGAAAACTTCTGATTTCTGTTGCTGTGGTGGGTACCTTCCAGTTCAATACATTCTGTACCTTTCTTGGATCAACTGCAACTCCACCTTTTGATATGACATGACCAAGGAATGGAACCTCATCAATCCAAAATTCACACTTGCTAAACTTGGCGTACAACTGATTATCCCTAAGTTTCTGCAAGACGTGCCTCAAATGGTCTGCATGTTCTCCCTTGTCTTTGGAATACACCAAGATGTCATCAATGAATACCATCACAAACTTATCAAGGCAATCCATAAACACACTGTTCATCATATATATGAAGAAAGCTGGAGCATTGGTCAAACCGAAAGACATGACTGTGTACTCATATAACCCATAGTGAGTAGTGAACGCCGTTTTAGGAATATCTGATGGCCTAATTCTCAATTGATGGTAACCAGACCTCAAATCAATCTTAGAGAACACACAAGCACCTCTCAGTTTGTCAAACAGATCTTCTATTCTGGGCATAGGATATTTGTTCTTGATTGTTACTGCATTAAGCCCTCTATAATCCACACACATCTTTTGTGACCCATCTTTCTTTTCCACTAACAGAACAGGAGATGCCCAAGGTGATGTACTAGGTCTAATATAACCCTTTTCTAGCAATTCATCTATTTGTTTCTTAACCTCAACATGTTCACTACCAGATATTCTATAAGGTTTCTTGGCTATTGGGGCAGTACCGGGCAAAAGCTCAATAGAAAACTCAATGCTGCGTTCAGGTGGCATACCTGTCAACTCCTCAGGAAACACATCAGGGAACTCTGAAACCACATGAATAGCTTCTAGCTGTGTCATATCTGTTGCATTGAGTGCCAGGCGACCTCCAGAATCCTTTCCTGACGGCGGTGCAGTTACCATAAATTCCATCTTATCCCCAGCTGCTGTTGTCACTCTTGCCTTTCTTTCAGCACAGTTTAATGAAGCATCATATTTCATTAACCAGTCCATTCCCAGGATAATGTCTATCCCATCTGCTTCCAAAACTTTTAGGCTTGTTGGAAAGGCTACCCCCCTTATGTTAATACTAAGGTTCTCACACACCCGGTTGATTTCTAGTTTACCCCAGGTGAATTAACCAACATCGTTTTCTCCATTGAAGTTGTAGGAAAATTATATTTGGCCACAACTTTAGCAGTAACAAAGGAATGTGTAGCACCAGTATCAAACAACACAGAGGCAGGGTGGGAGTTGACTAGGAACATACCTAGCAAAATGTTGGGTGCCTCCTGCACAGATTCAGCAGTCACGTGATTCAGCTTGCCTCGAGTATAATTCTGTGGTCCATGGTTCTGGGAGACTGTGTTGGAGGAGCCACTCTTCATCTGCTGGGTTGGATTTTGCCGCGGAACTCCTTGACTGGGCTGTCCCTGTTGCTGCTGCCCAAGCTTCTTTGGGCACTGCCTTGACCAATGTCCTGAATCCCCACAGTGAAAACAACCATTTCCAGTAGGAGCAGTATTGCCTGTCTTCTGTGCACCTGGTGGAGCTGGCGGGCGTGGTGTCTGATACCCTTGACGCTGCGCTTGACCCTGCACCTGCTGCTGGTTCTGGTAATTCTGGCGCTGACCCTGATTATTGTAACGGTAGTTTTGCTGCTGTTGCTGCCCAAAATTACGAATGGGATAGCCTTGCTGTCCCACAGGACGAGGACGATTGTTGCTATTGGAAGATGTGCTGTTGTTGAACTTGCGCTTCCTGTCTTCCATCTCTTTCCTCATGTTCTCAGTTACGATTGCTCTGTCCACCAACTTATTGAAATTAGGAAAGGTGTGGTTCATCAGTTGGTACTTCAGAGGGTCTACCAATCCCTTCATGAACCTGCGCTGCCTCTTTGGATCACTATCCACTTCTTCTGGCGCCTAACGTGACAGCTGGATAAATTTGTCACGGTACTCACTGACAGTTTTGTTGTTTTGCCTCAATGCCAGAAACTCTTCTTTCTTTAAATCCATCAGACCATCTGGAACATGGTGCATCCTGAAATTGTCCTTGAATTCCTGCCAAGTGATACCGTCTGGGTTTCGGTGGGCAAAACGGTATGCTTCCCACCATTCTTGAGCTGACCCCTGTAGCTGAAGAGGACCGTACAACACTTTCTCCCTGTCATTGCATTGCGCAATCTCTAGTTCTCGCTCCACAGTGCGAAGCCAATCCTCTGCATCCATTGGGTTTGCTGAATGGGTAAACACCGGGGAATTTCCTTTGAGAAACGCTGAGCGCTTATCTCGCGGGGAAGCTTGAACTGGCGGTGCCTGTTGTTGCTGCTGTTGTTGGTAGCACATGAAGTTCAGCATCTGGTTGACACTGTTCATCACTTGGGTGTGCATTCCCATCATCTGCTCATATGTTGCTTGTGGTGGCTGCTGTTGGTGGGGGTGTTGTGGTGGAGGAGGTGGAGGTGATTGCTGGGGTGGTGGTGGAGGAGGTGGAGGTGGTGGTGGTGGAGGTGGAGCATGGTGAGGTGGTGGTGGTGCTTGGAATGGTGGTGGTGGTGCATAGAACTGAGGTGCCTGTTGCTGAGGTGGAGGTGGTACGCCGTACCCTCTACCATATGCCTGGTAGCCAGTCCGAGGTCTGCGAGGAACTCCATCACCATTCATCTGATTAAACAAAACTTTTTATGTGAGACACTGATTTTTTTTTGCCATAACATTAAGATTGCAGAAATAAAACACCTCATCTGTCAGAACATAGCATGGTTGAAACTGAACACTGACATGATTATATTTAACATCTGACATAAAGATCTCGCTTAAAATTTTAGTTGAAACGGACATGATGTATCTGTATTTGTTCTGACATAAACTCACTGGCACAACACATATATTTCTGACAGGTTATAGATAAAGAGGAAAGATAGACAGATATAAGATAAGACCACAGAACTCAGGTTTATCAAAACCCCAACTAATCTTCATTAAAACTGTTTAACAATCAGGAAACAAACTGACCAAATCGTGGACAAACTCCCACAACTTGATCTCACACAAGGAAAGAACCAAATCATCCATAGCACATTATTACAAACACACGTTCACGACCAAACGAGTTCATTAAACGTACTAACGAACTAAAACTGCTAAGGTGGGGATCCTATTACAGAAAAAGATCATCTACAGATCCATGCGAGTCCTGGCCTCGCGGGACCCATAGGGAAGCCTGGGACGCTTTGGTGCCTTTGAAGTATCCAGGTGACCATTGAGAGTGACTGGCCCTCCAAGCTGTGCCCGCTGTGCATCACATATCCTCCTAAGACGGGCGTTCTCCTCATAAAGAGCTCTGATGTCCTCCAAGGCATGGTCCAGCTCAGTGTGAGTAACCGCATTCAGGTTCACTGTTGCATCCATAACAGTGCTCCTCTGATGCAGGGTGGAAGCTATGACGCATCCTTGCTCGCCAGGGATCCTACGAGGGTAGTATCTCTCACGCCTGTTCTCCAGTAGGTGATAGTGTTTACCATTGTATTCCAGAAAGGCCTGGCGCGCTGCATCCTGAATTGCAGCAGCCAAGTCCTCTCTAGGTGCTGCACACCAGTGCTTGGACAGCTCTCTGGCACCCCGTAGCTTTCCATCAGCTCCTCTGACTCTGCAGCGGACCTCCCAACGTTCTGCATACCTCTCTGTACTGTAATGGTACCGGTAGCAGACATATTCTACGCCTGCCTGGCGTCTTCCATAAGCTCTCTGGAGTATCTTCATGAGTTCCTTGTGAAAGAAACTGTCACCTGAGTCTCTTGTCATCTTGGTTCTCATCCAACGCTCCTGTGTGGGGTCTTCTTCTTGTTGCTCAACAGTGTTACTGCCATACCCACTATCATCCCCATCATCATCATCACTGTTGTTGCTACTGTTACTGTCATTGTCACCGCTGTCATCTCCAGGGTCTCCTGCAGCTGCAGCACCCTGTCCTGCATTCTGTCCTCCTGCTGCTTCTTGCTGTCCTGCTTCTTGTGCATCTTCCTCGTCTTTAGCCTGAAGTTCAGCCAAGGTGGCAGCATTAGCAGCTCCCACAGCTGTTACTGCGGCAGCCAACTCTTCCAGTTCTTCTTCTTCTTGCTCCCTCTTTCTCTTGCGAAGTTCTTGCAGTTGGGAGTCATGCCCTGTCACTGTGAACCTCAAGGTAGGTTCTGGAAGACGGTGTGGGAGGTAAACACAGGTACTCTTGCGTGCGGTCAACTTGTTGCAGGCCATCTATACAAAAAGAAAAGACGAAAGCACAAGTTTAGGAATAGATCCAAAAGAAATAAATATAACAAGAGCGAATGGTTTTGGTAAACAAATAAAATTGTTTTAGCAGGGGTGTGAACAAGTAACATAAAAGTCAAAATATCTTGTCAAAGTCAGAAATTTTGAAGTCAGCAACTTAGTGAGATGAGTCAGGACTATAAAAATCCTTAAAACGACCAGTTCTACTCTAGGCTAGCGTTCTACAGTCAGCACGGCTCTGATACCACTTATGTCACCCCCGGTTTTAAAAAGAGTACCGGAAGTAGACCATGTATGCGCCAGAATCGGAATCACATACATTAGAACATAAATGATTCATTGCACAGTGCAAAGAGCGTACATGTATAGCTTATTACAACACGAACGGAATAGCGGAAGGCTTTAACATAAACAAAGTCTAATTATCAGAGTAAACAACGAAAAATGGCCTATCATATCCACAAGCAGCTGCCTGGGGGCCACCAGCCTAGAACTCGTCGTACTCCTAGAAAGTCTGGGTATAATCCTCAGCCTCTCCATCTCCTGAACAGCGGTTGCATTGGTTGCAACGAATTTGTTGAAAAAGAAAACAAGGGTGAGTACTTTCGCACTCAGCAAGTGTCCCATTTAGGCTAAGGTGGACTGGCTTTATAGTGGACTGGTTGATTGCAGTAGCTTTTAGTTGGTCAACTTTTATTAAGCACAAGCTAGCAGTTATTAACCCCAAAAGTTACCCAACAGAGATAACATTAAGATATGGCATAAAGATTAAAGCGTAAATAAACAAGTCGATAGATATCATTGATCAACATCTCAGCCCAAACCACATGTTTCTCTAATCAATTGAGGGTCCAGGCCGCTCATGACCGTGAGCACGGCTGATGCATCAGTTTGTTAACACTCTCGAGAGGTTGTACACTTTACCTACGGGTCGTGATTTCCCATTGTCCGGGTTTGCAAGACCCTTACACATTACCCTTGATGTGCGACAGGTAGTCTCACTACGAGGCCTTTACAAAGGTTCACTAGAGTGTAGCCGCCCGTTACAAGGATTCTCAGTTAGTAAGCATAGAGTTCCCTCCAAGAGGTGACTGACAAAAAGTGCAAACGAATAAACCACTGCACCATCCTTGGCAAAAGAAGGCCTATGCCCTGAGGTACTTCTTACGCCATATTTCAGGGAAGCAACTACAACTCTAGATTCCCTAATTAGTCAGTCAAGGATGCCCCATTTCATCCCACATGGTTGTACTGTTTTCCTGGGTGGTCGCTCGGCGAACCGATCCTTACGGTGAGACACTCGGGTAAACCGACCCAAGCTCCCAAAACAACATATTTCCAACAGTTCCATTAAGTTCCAACAGTTATCAAGATTAAACATTCCCAACCAGAAACATAAGATTCAGAAAGTAAAGTTGAGCGCTAGCAAAAGCTACCACATCACAGCCCAGGGATATATCAAGATAAAACAACTGGCTAGTCATCCTTAGGTTGCAAGTTATGCAGGAATGTAAGTTTTCAATGTAAGGGACAAATAGGTTAAAGAACACTTGCCTTCGTCAAAAGTCTGTTCGGGATCTTCCCAAACTAGGTTTTCAGGTTCAGGGACGAACTCCTCGTCTACACGTTACACAAAATGCAATCAAAACATGGACTAAAACGATAAAACAGTACACCAATCAATATGAGCAGAAGATAACAAGCATAAAACATTATTCTATTTACTGCTACAAGCTCAACGGTTCAAAAATCATTTTATTTGGACTTAAAACGAGAAAGATACGCATAAAACAAGTTACCAGGGGCATATTTTAAATAAAAACAAAAGTTCCAGGGTTCCAGTGCTAGGACTCATGGGTCTCGGGTTCAAAAACATAGAAACCGAGGGTTTAAAGGGCTAAAAACCCTGACATGGACTGACCTGTGAAAAGAATTAAAGAGACAGGGGCTAAATCAAAAATACAGGGGCTCGGTTTTGAACTACATGGACTGCGGGTTGATTTAGAATAAACCCGAGGGCTCTTTAGCAAAAACAGCAGCGCTGACCGGAGGGTGGACCGGTACGCGGCGTCTGCTCGCCGTCGGATCGGAGGGGAACGGCTCAGATCAGAGTGGGGAGGGAGTGAGTCGCCGGCGGCGCCGGAACAGGGACGTGCGCGTGGGTGGCGGCGGTGTGTCGCCGGCGTGACGGTGCACGGGCTCTCCAGGGCGTCTGGAGCCGCGAGGCTTGGCCGGGGAGGGAAGGGGCGACACGGCGGAGCTAGTGGTGGTGGTGTGGACGGCGATTGGAGAGTGGGTGGTGGTGCGCGACGGCGAGGCGCGGCGGTCGGCTCGGTACAAACCGCGGCGAGCAATTACCGGCCGAGTGAGAGGGGATTCGGGTCGAGGTTAGGACGGGGGAGTTTCTCACCTCAACGCGGAGGGCCGGGACTTGATATCGTCGGCGGGGAGGCAGCAACGGCGGAGGACGGCGACGGCGGCTCGAGCCCTGCGAGACAGCGGCGGGGTCCGATTAGCGGCGTCCCGTGCGAGATAGAGCCCCAGGTCAAGTGCGCCGGGTGCGCAAGAGTGTGGCGAAGCTCACCACGGTGATCTGGACGGCGGAGGGCGGACGGAGGCGGCGGACCACGGCGGCGACGCGGCGGCGCTCCGAGAGCTTCAAGAACGGCGGGTCACGTGATTAGATGGGTTCCACGTGGGGAAAGAAGAAACTGAGGGGTGCCTCGGGTGCGCGTGAGTGCGGGGATTCTCACCGTCGAGACCTGGGCGGCGGGGAACGGACGATGAGGCCGGGGCACGGCGGCGCACAGGGGCGGATAGCGTCGACGTTCGTGCGGCTCTAGAGAGGGCAAAGCGCAAGGTGCGAGCGAGTGGAAAGAACGCGGAACCGACTCCGGGTGCGGGTGCGGGATCTTTGGAGGCCGGGCGGAGAACGTGGGCGCGGGGCGTGGACCCGGGTCGCGGGCGTGCTCGGCTCGAGCTCATCCCGGGCGATGCGGGGCGGCGGCTGTTGCGCGGAGATGGGGAAGGGGACGCCGCCGACAGGCGGGCCCGAGGAACGGAGAGGGAGCTGGGCGCGGCTCGGGGTGGCTCCAGCTCAGCTCGGCGCGAGCGGCGTGGACGGCGCGCGGGCGCGGACCGAGCGGAGGCGGCGGTTGAAGGTAGGAGGCGACGCCGACAGGCGGGCCCGCCCTGCCAGTGAGAGGGAGGCGGTGGGGCTGTTGAAGCTGGGCCGAAAAGGTAGAGTGGGCCGGTTGGGCTGCTTCGGATGGAGGAGGAAAAGAGAACCAAGGAAGTAGAGGGGAAAAGGAAATGGGTCCAAAATCAACCCGAGATGCATAGGAATTCCTAGAGTTTTTAACAAGATATTTGTGCACTTAAACAAGGGATTTGCAAAAGTAAACCACACAAGAAATTTGTAAACATTTGATTACTCAAACACTAACATCCAAAAAAATAAATGCAGAGGCATGGATGCTCAAACAAGTTGATCTTATATTTATTTTAGCACTTGACTTGGAAAAGAAATTAAATAAACCTCATGACATGATCACTAAACAATCAACTTAAGCATGTTATGATTGAATTTGGCAAAATTTTTGGAAGGGCAAATTTTAGGGTGTCACACCGGACGAAGACGGTGACGACCTGCCGGGGTTCAGGTCGTCGCTCGAGGCGTACGCGGCGGCGATGGAGGAGCTAGCGTTCATGGTGCTGGAGCTGATCGCCCGGAGCCTGAAGCTGAGCCCCAGCCGGCTGCACGGCTTCTTCAAGGAGCAGACGACGACGTACCTGCGGATCAACCGGTACCCTCCGTGCCCGAGGCCCGACCTGGCGCTCGGTCTCGGCCGGCACAAGGACAGCGGCGCACTGGCCATCCTGCACCAGGACGACGCCGTCGGGGGGCTCGACGTGCGCAGGCGCTCCGACGGCGAGTGGGTGCGCGTGGAGCCTGTTCGTGGATCGTTTGTTGTCAACGTCGGCGACGTCGTTCAGGTGTGGAGCAACGACAGGTACGAGAGCGCGGAGCACCGGGTGTCGGTGAACGCGGCGAAGGAGAGGCTCTCCATCCCCTACTTCTTCAACCCGTCCATGGGCACCCTGGTGGAGCCGCTGGAGGAGATGGTGAGCGAGGAGGACCCGGCGAGATACCGCGCGTACAGCTGGGGCGACTTCTTCTGCACCAGGAGGCGAAGCAACTTCAGGAAGATGGACGCCGACAACATTCAGATCGCGCATCTCAGGAAGGAGTACAAGGACAGGGCTGAATGAATCCGACGTTGCAATGTGGATTCAGAATCTCTGCCCCTTCTAAAATCTACAATGTTTCCCCACTCTCCCCACCTCATCGTCCGTCGCTACCCAGCTGTCTCGCACAGCCGGCGCCGGTCACTCGCCGGGTCCCCTGTCCGCCACCGCCTTTCACCATTTCAAATAGGGAATCTCCATCTCTCCACCGCACCCCCGCCTGACCAGGCGCGCGCCTCCGTGCTCAGCTGCCGCTCGCCCCGCCGCCGCTGCTCCCGCTGACCCAATCCGCCGTGTGGCGCAGGGGGATGGAGCTGAGTGCCGCCGCCACGCGGGAAGGGAAGTGGACGCGAGGGCCGCCGCGGGAGGGGAGCGGAACCGAGCGCCGCCGCCACGCGCGAGGGGAGTGGAGCCGAGGGCCACCGCCGGGCCGCCGCACGGGAGGAGGAGCAGAGCCGAGCGCCACAGCCGCGCGAGAGGTAGGGCACCGCCGACGCACCGCAGGGAAGTGGCCGAGCTCCGCCGCCGCAGGGGAGTGGCCGAGCACATGGCGCAGGGGGATGGAGCCGAGTGCCGCCGCCACGCGGGAAGGGAAGCGGACGCGAGGGCCGCCGCGGGAGGGGAGCGGAACCGAGCGCCGCCGCCACGCGCGAGGGGAGCGGAGCCGAGGGCCACCGCCGGGCCGCCGCACGGGAGGAGGAGCAGAGCCGAGCGCCACAGCCGCGCGAGAGGTAGGGTGCCGCTGACGCACTGCAGGGAAGTGGCCGAGCTCCGCCGCCGCAGGGGAGTGGCCGAGCACCGCCGTCGGTGTAGGAGTGGAGGGAGTCCGGAGTTTTTTTTTTTTTTTTGAAATGGAAACACGTTCCATAAACATCAGCTAGCTCCAGGCATCTCACCGGAGACAAGCGTTTTAACAAATTCAGGTACATCATCAGCACTCCACCAACAGGAGGGAGTCCGGAGTTGGGAGAAGGGGCGCGGTGGGTGGGGCGGCCTGTTGGCTGTTGTGGCCGAGGGGAGGGGTGCGGGTGAGGTTAGGGTTTAGGGATGTTAGACCATCCCCAAGGGAGTGGGTACATGGGATGGATATAACACTGTTCGACACTGTAGCGCTACTGTAGACAGAAAAGAGGGTAACGCTACTGTAGACAGAGAAGAGGGTAGTTGGAATAGTGGATAGAAAAAGTTTTTTAGGCAATGGTTGGGGATAGCCTTATTGGGCACTGACAATTGGCCCGTGCGTTGCATCGGGAACACACAAAATATTTGATTAAAGTAGCAATTGGCCCATATGTTGCTATGAGCATCCTATTATCTTATATATTTGATGAAATAATTCTTGTTCTAACGAATATTCTTTGAAGAAAAATATTACAATTTGTGGGCAACCATTCAACAACGTAGCATACAATAGCAAGCAATAGTTGAAAAATAACATCAACTCATTTTTTATCATATAGATATGTGTACTTAACAAACTCCCATATCATCCTTTCCTAGATTGTAAACTATGGCAACAACATTTGTTTATATGTATCAAAATTAGTATTTATATTTTTTACTTATTTGCGAAAGTTTTTTAGACCGACAAGAAAAAAATTGGCTCGGCCCAAAATGGCGGCCCACCCTAGCCCCACACACGCAGCAAACCTAGGCCTAGGCTGCTAATTTGGTCTAGGCGGTGCGCACCGCGGGTTCCGCCCTCCTCCCTAACCCTTCCGCGCACGCCCCGGACGTTCCAAACCCTAACCCTCGCCCCCGCCGCTCTCTCTTTCCACTCATTCGCACCTAGGGGTGGGCATAATTAACTGAAATCGAACAACCGAACTAAAACTGAATTAACCGAAACCGAAAAAACGGATGTTAAATTCAGTTTTAGCACTGAGATACCCGAAAAGAACCGAGTAAATTTCAGTCTAAACCTTAAATAACCGAAATAAACAACCGAACTGGCAAAGGCTCATTAAGAAAAATCAGGCTCGAACCAATAACTCCTCACTCCTCATCCCTCCCCTCTGGCTCTAGCGCCACAAGGCCCAGCGCGCACGCCGCACCCCACCGGCCTCACCCGACCCCACGCGGCGGCAGCACCCCCTCCCTCGCGCCGGCGACGCTCGGCCCCCGCTCCCCTTCCCGGCGGCGGCCGACAGCACGCTCGGCCGCTCCCTCCTAGGCGACCCCTGCGCGGCGGCCGTCTGCTCCCTTCCCCGGCGGCGGCGAGGAGCGGGGCGAGGAGGCGCTGGCGAGTCACACCCCTCTATCTCCACTCGCCGAAAATGGTCGGCGCCGCCGGCCGGCCCCCTCGCCGACTCACGCGTCCACCGGTGGGTGGCACGCGGCATCGAGTGGCCTGGCGGCGGCGCCCCTCCCCGACTCGCGCATCCTCGTCCTCCTTCTTCCCCGCCTCGATCCGGCCCGGCGGCCGCCTCCTCCTCCTTCTCCTCTGTCGCAACTGGACGCCATGGTGTGCGGATCCGGCGGCGGCAGCCCAGCATCCTCCTCCTCCCGGTCGTTTCTCGGTGGCGGCGGCGTGGCAGTGCAGGATGGTCCTCTGCCGCCTCTTCCTCCGTCCCTCACCTCCTCCGTCCTCGTCCTCATCCTCGGCTCCCTTCGCGTGCGGGGATTGGTGCGGGCCGGCGGATTGAGGCGGTGCGGGATGGAAGCGGCGAGGCGATGGAGCGGGCCCGAGCGGAGGCGCATGTGCAAAGTCGGTAGGGGTGGGGGCTGGCGGCCGGGAGGCGGTGCGGGCAGAGGCGGCGCGTGAGGCGGTGGCGAATTGGTGGGCGGGCGGGGCGGGAGAGCGGAACGCAGAAGGGAAGAGTGGGGAAACAATCCATACTTTTAAAGGGGTGGTAGAGATTTGCTAATGGGCCTGATTCCTAATAGGCCGCTAATTCGGTTATTTCAGTTGTTTGAGGTTTAGAACCGAAATTCACTCAGTTATTGTTGGAGTGTATATAAAATTTGGATGAGTATAAAACCATCATCTTTGGATGAGTATCAATCTTATGCTACCGTATTTGATATTTTGAAGGCTTGTGAAATATATCCATGATGAAAAGTTTGAAAAACAATTCGAACTCGAGGAAATAAAAACACATACCAAACTTGAAATAGTTTTACTTAAAACAAACAAAAAATGCATTGTATTTCAAAACATAAAGTGATGGAAATATAACATGTCCGTAGCAACGGACGGGTCAATTCCTAGTATAATAGTAAGCCTTCTGGCAGTGTTGCACCTTGTTTCACAACTTCTAGATAAAGCTTGGGGAGACCTTGGATTTTCTCCTCTCTTCTTAGGCAAATTGGATGGACAAAGGACAGTCTGAGACTGAAACCTATAATAGTGGTTACGGTGATACCCCAGTAAATTTCGCACGGAGACACTTCCGCTATTTCCGAGATATTGATGTTGCAGATACTGTTGAACGTTCAAGAAGTAGCTCGCTGAAGTTTTAAAATCATGAAATTGTAACAAAAAAACCTCAGGCAGAAAATGAGTCTGCTCTACAACGATCTTGGTTTCTCACTCTTGGTAGAAGTACCATGACAATAGGATTTCCATTTGCGTATCATATTCTAACATTCTCCACGCTGAATTTTGATACAATGCTACAGGGGCGGATCTAGCGTGGTGGCTAGGGGTGCGCCAGCCCCCCTACATCCTTGCACATTATGGAAAATATAGGTGCCATGAGAGGAAGAAGAAGGAGAGAAAGAAAAAAAGAGGTTGCTGAAGGAGGAAGAAGAAGACCTAAGCCCCCCGCCCACCAATCCTAGATCTGCCACTGCAATGCTATTTTTTTTAGAAAAAAGGCGAAGCCTCTGCTTTTATAGAAAGCAACCATCATCTCACATACTGGGGATACCAGTTTACCAGGTAGCAAAGAGAAAAGAGTTTCAACTCACATAGCTAACACACAACACATAACATAGCCAAACAACCAGCTAGCTAGCAGAGAACAAAGATCACTCAAAAGCTTCTCCTCTCATCCAATCTCTCCCACGTCCGTCGCCAAAACTTCACTTATCTTGAAGTCACCCAGCCAGGTCTTCATCTTGATGATCGCCTCCCTCATCTTTTCCTGGTCCTGTTGCTTGAGCAGCGGCCTCCATTTCTGCAGATTAGCAACACTTTCATACATGACTCCCACAGTATTAGTCATGAAGTTGTTTTCTATTGCTCTTTTGTTACGAGTTTTCCATAGCGCCTATGCCACCCCTGCAAACACAAAGATACTTAAGTGATAAGGGACTACATTTATCAAAGATCCAACCATCCCATAAATCAGCTCTTGTTTTGGGAAAGCCACCCCACTCAAAAATATCACGCAAGCAACACCAAACTGATTTTGCAAACACACAACCAAAAAAGAGATGTTCCACAGTTTCACACCTCTTGCACAAGACACACCCTGGTGAACCCTTCCACCCTCTTTTGCAGAGAACTGAAGCCACTTGTAATTTGTTATGATGCAGTTGCCAGAGAAAAATTTTTATTTTCAAAGGAATTCTACAACTCCAGATATAATTCATTTCTCTATTTGCAACCCCCTGTCAGTCACAAAATTATATAAAGACTTAGTTGTAAACGCCTTAGTCTTATCTAGGGCCCAGAGCACCTCATCACACCCTGCTGTTAAGTTGACCCCTCCTAACTGATCCAGTAGACAATTCCAGCTTTCCATCTCCCCTGAAGTCAAAGATCTCCTAAAATCTATCTTCCACACCCCCATGTGAACCAACCTTGCGAACTGTAACTTTCGGATCTGAGCATTTCTCATATAGCATCGGGTATACAGTCCTTAAGGGGACTTCTCCAATCCAAACATCATTTCAAAAATCAATTTTATCTCCACTAATCACTTTATATACTGCTCCCCACTTGAACAAGTGTTTAACTTTATGAAGCCCTTTCCAAAACTGTGAACTGCCCCTATTCTGTGACTGAAAGAAACTCCCATCCCCCATATACTTAGCTTTCACAATTTTAAACCAAAGAGCTTCAGAGCCCAGACATATTTTCCAGATCCACTTCACTAGCACACACTCATTCATTACTCTAGTATTAATGATCCCCAAACCGCCCTGATCCTTAGGCCTACTCACTGACTCCCAATTAGCCATGTGGTATTTAAATTTATCATCAGCTCCTTGCCAAAAGAACCTACTCCTCACCGAGTCCATCTTCCCATGCACACCTTTTGTTAGAAGATAAAAGCCCATAGTATAAATTGGTAGACTGCTTAAACAACTGTTTGTTAAAACCAATTTCCCCGCCGATGACAACTGTTTTCCTTTCCAAGGATCAAGTCTTCTATTCATTTTATCTACCAAAAAGGAGAAGTTAGGATCCCCCAGATGTAAATCTGAGATCGGAATGCCCAGGTACTTTATCGGCAGCTGTCCCAAATTACAATTGAGCATATTGGCCAAAACCCATTTCTCTTCCTGTTCCATCCCAAAGACATAAACTTCACTTTTATGATAGTTTATCTTCAAACCTGACATCCACTCGAAGCAATATAGCACCAACTTTAGGTGTAGGATCGAACTATATGACCCATCCGTCATTACAATCATATCATCCGCGTACTGTATATGTGAAATCCCCCCATTGATCAAATCTGAGCATACCCCCGTAATATATTTTTTCTCTACCGCCTTATCCATTAACGATCCTAGAGCATCCGCTACTAGGTTGAATAATAGAGGCGACAACGGATCACCCTGCCTCAACCCTTGGTAAGTCCTAAAAAAGGGCCCTCTATGACCATTTACATTAACACAAACCCAGCCCCCTTGCACGGTTTGCATCACCCAATCAATCCATTTTTCTAGAAAACCTTTTCTAACCATAACTTCTCTCAGAAAATTCCAGGTAACTTTGTCATATGCTTTTTCAAAATCTATCTTCATAATCAAGCCTCTTTTTCCAATTTTTTTCAAGGAATACAAAACCTCATGCAGAACCAAAACCCCATCCAGAATGTTTCTACCTTTGATAAATCCTGACCACTGCAATGCTATTGCCGTATTCTAGTCTTCCAAAGTCCTAAACTCCTAACAGCTAATACGATATAATCAAGTTGAATGGCCCTGGGCTATCCCTAGTCAGTCTGTTTGACCCACCAAACCCCCAACCGCTCCGAGCTCCCTTAATGCACGTATAAACAGATCGAATATAGATAGTAGCGCTCGTTTTTTCTTGAATTTAGGAACGGACAGTGTTACTGATGGATCCAATTACGAATAAATAATATCCATATATATATAATACTAACTTTGAGTATTTAAATTGACATTGAACATTGAACATCTATAATAAAATTACTAATTCAGATATGGACCGATGCCAACTTGTTTAAACCTCTTCGAACTCAGACAGCCCTCAACGCCCACCAAACCCTCAGCGGAACTTCAGAAGCGAGTCGGAGACGACGGACCCACACCTAATCCCCGAGGCAGAGAGAAAAAGGCGGCCAGTGCGCCGTCAGGTGAGTTCAGACTTCAGACCTCGCGGCCCGTTCAGGCACCAACCCCGTAGCAGCCGCCGCCGTCGCGCTCGCGCCGCCAGCCACGAGCCCGGCGCAGCAGCGGAGCTCTCCTACCCCTCGCCCTCGCGTATTTATCTGTACGCGCTGTGTGGCATTTGGTGGGCGCAGCCTGTACCGCGGCGAGACAAGGGAGGGGATGGCGTCCACGGCGCTCGGCGGCGCGGCGGCTCCGGCGCGCGCCGGGTTGACTCCCCAGGTAAGCACTACGGCGGTGCTTCCCCTCTCTTGTGCGTCCTCCTCGTGCAGTCATGTCATTGGGGGGTTGGGTAGGGAGGACCCGAGATTGGCGGAGGGGGATTCAATGGTGCGGGGCGGCACCGAGCGAGGCAGCCGGCCACCAGCGCGGCGCGAAGCGAGGCGTCCCGTAGCCGGAGGTGGAGCCGGGCGGCGCAGGGCTGCGCGCGGCCTGAGGTGGAGACGGCGGCGCGGGGGGTGATGCGAGTCGGCGCCGCGACTCGCCGCCGGAGGTGGTGCGGTGCGGAGCGAGGGGGAGCGGCGCGGCGCCGAGTGAGGCGGTCCGTCGCCGGAGCTGGAGCCGGGCGGCGTGGCCCGCCGGCGCAGGGGTGCCCGAGGTGGTGCGGGACTGCGGGGAAGAAGGCAATGTAGCAGAGGCTGACGTGAATGGCCTACTTGTCATATGCCTCTAATCCCATGAGGCTTGTCCCCCATCCAAACAGAGACCACATAGGATGGAACCATCCCAAAATCATGGATGGGCGAACAAAACACTAGCTTTAGGCACGCACCGATTAGGGTGGGGTAGCCTGTAATGGTTTGATTCCAGGACTAGCCTCTATCGCTTCTGCCAGCTACTTATTGATCGGTATGCCTGTTGGCAGTTGTTCTATGATCGTGTCGATACTATAACTTGTTGCTGCTGCCGGACAAATGAAAATGTAATGGAAGCATTGTATGCCCGTATCAGTTAGCATGTACGATCTACACATTGATACTCTGGTAGTAGTCTTTGGCTTCTAGTGACTTGATGGTCATAGAGAGTGATTCTTTGCGCCAGTTCCGACATTGTTACACGTTTGAGCAAAATTCATTATGTGTTTCTGCAGCTGATATTCTGAAGCACTGAAGTATTTTTTTTAACCTACAGAATGGAATCTTTGGCTCTAATCTGAAACCATCCATTAGATTCACACTCAACAAAGCTCAGGAGGTGAGTTACGTTCTGCATTTTTCTTCCAAATATTGCCAAGCATGGAGTTCTAATGAAAGAGATGCTCTGTTGTAGTTTGGACCCCTATCTCTACGAATAAAGGGGTCTAATGTTTCGTCACCACGGAAGCTATTCTCTCCTAAGGCAGCGGGAGCTATATCAGGGGATGGGGTGCGCGTTGCAGTGCTAGGGGCTAGCGGTTATACTGGAGCTGAGGTTATTGCCTCACCTTAATCTCATTTTGTTGTAACCTTTTTTTGGTTCCTTCTCCTTTTTGCTAATGTGTACTATTGTTAACAGATTGTTCGAATTCTAGCAAATCACCCTAAATTTCATATAAAAGTGATGACTGCAGATAGAAAAGCTGGTGAACAGTTTGGATCTGTATTTCCGCACTTGATAACACAAGTGAGTTTTTTTTCTCCCCTCTTCTCTTCATTCATGTGTGACCTTATGGTAGTTATATAAAGAAGAAACAACTAAACCTCCAAATGGTAATATGTTTCTTCATAGAGTTATGTTTGTCGAAACTTATTGTTGATTTTCTTTTGATTCGCAGAACCTGCCAAGACTGGTTGCTATAAAAGATGCCGACTTTTCAGATGTTGATGCTGTGTTTTGTTGCTTGCCACATGGTACAACCCAGGTTTGTTCATTACTTTTATTATGTTTTTATTTTACATTCTTCATAAATATTGCTAAATTGTTGTAATGCAATACAATCATGGATTTTTGTTGTGTAGTGTGTGGAACATTGTTTTTTTTCTTTTTTTGTTTTGCTATAAATTTTGTGATATATTATCTAATTATATTTTTATCAGGAAATTATAAAAGGTTTACCTCGACATTTGAAGATTGTTGATCTCTCTGCGGTATGGTTTGCACACACTCTTGGTTGTCTTGAATATTATCTTAATTGTTGTTGAAACACTATTGCTCACAGGATTTCCGGCTACGTGACATTAATGAGTATGCTCAATGGTATGGCCATCCCCACAGGGCACCAGAACTGCAGGTTTTTAACTATTTCTTCGACCTTGTCTAGTATTGCTTTTACTATTTCGCTATTTCTTAGTTGCGTTAACTCTGGCACTTGAGTTGTTGTCTATTGGATTCGTTAAGGACGAAGCCTAGTATATTTGGGTGACGAAGGTTTTGCTGGATGACGAAACTTTCGCTAGGAAAGAATATATGGACGAAGGTTAGAAAACATAGATGAAGGTTAGAAGCATAACTTAATTTTTATGGAATCACCACAGCTTGCCCCCAAATCCCAGCCCTTAGGATCATATTTATAGAGGATAGTCATTTACATATTTCCCCTAAAGAACTCTAGAATTATAAGTAGGTCCTCGTCCAACTTAAGCCGTCCATTTCGTGGGTCAGGGCGCCGAGCCTTCGAGGGGCTAGGCCTGCTTCCCCCAACATTGATTTCTTGTATGATGCTACTCTTAAGAATTGGATTTGGCTTCCATAGTGTGTTTTGAATGGTTTCGTTTGTGCCACTAGGCTATATTCCTTTGAATTTATCTTTTCTTTGGCCTTTTTCTTCTTTCTTTCAGGAAGAGGCTGTGTATGGTTTGACTGAACTTTATCGAGATGACATAAGAAACGCACGGCTGGTAGCAAATCCAGGGTGCTATCCCACATCTATACAACTTCCTCTTGTTCCTCTGGTAAAGGTGAGATTTAATAGAAATTTCTAGCTTCCTACACTTATCTCTAATCATACCTACAAATTTAGATAAAATTCTCTGAAGTTAAGCCATCGAATTGGATAGGTTACAAGCATAGTCTTATATTTCTATAGCACTGAAATTGTATGTGTCAACATTTGTCTTAGCATATTTTGTTTGGTTTACAGGCAAAACTGATCAAATTGACCAACATTATCATTGATGCAAAGTCTGGGGTTAGTGGTGCAGGTTAGTATTTATTTGAGGCAACTGATTAATTTTTCATTTTTCTTAAACATGAAATGATTCTGGTCTCTAATACGTGCATCATTTTAGGCCGTGGAGCTAAGGAAGCAAATCTTTACACTGAAATCGCTGAAGGTATCCATGCTTATGGAATAACAAGCCATCGGCATGGTAACTTTATACTCAACTGGTTACATTAGTGTTTTTATTATATCTGTCCTGTTAGTGGTAAATATTTTGCCTTAATAATTAACTAAGATACAAAATAATGACAGTTCCTGAGATTGAGCAAGGACTTACAGAAGCCGCTGAATCAAAAGTTACTATTAGCTTTACTCCACATCTGATGTGTATGGTAAGGATTTAATGATTTACGTCCTTTTGATTGCTAAGTTTCTATTGTATTTTGCAAAATGCAGTAATCATATGTATTGGTGTTTTAACAGAAACGTGGGATGCAATCTACTGTGTATGTTGAATTGGCACCTGGAATGACTGCCAATGATTTGTCTGAGCACCTCAAGTCTACTTATGAGGTCTGTTTACCTGACTGTTTAGATCAAACTATGATAACTTAGAAAAGATCATACTCCCTCCATCTCATAAAGTAGGGCGTGCATGTATTCGAAAAAGTCAAGCTTATAAATCTTTGACTAAAAATTCAGTAAAGGAAGAGTTTTGTTCTACACTCGCATGTAGCTACACCAATATATATTTTTAGTGTATGCATGTGTCAAAAATCCTTTAAGATGATGATAATTTTGTATTCATTGATGACATATTTTAAAAACAATGATGGTCAAAGTTTTGCTTTAAATATCATGCCAAAATTTATATGCCTTGTATTATGGGATGAAGGGAGCAATTTTCAACTAAAGGCATCAATTTGATGTACTCCCTCCGTCCCAAATTGTAAGGAGTTCTAGCGACTAGCCCTCTTTTTATATGTCCATGTTCATATGGATGTTGATGAATCTAGACACATATTGAACACACATACATATAGTAATGAATGAATCTAGTAGAGGGCTAGAACTCCTTACAATTTGGGACGGAGGGAATAAGATTTTGCAGTATTGTAGAGAAATACCTATCTTTGCTAGCTTTAGAGTTCATGTATCATTATATCTTTCCAGGATGAAGAATTTGTCAAGCTGTTAAATGGTAGCAGCGCTCCTCACACGAGCCATGTTGCGGGATCAAACTACTGTGTTATGAATGTCTATGAGGATAGAATTCCTGGAAGGGCCATCATCATCTCTGTTGTAAGTGCCTTCAGTCAATCTTATCATGCATAAGCAAAGCATTTAGCAAAATAATATCACTTCTTAAGAAATGCATAGTCCTTACATACTCTAATCGAAACTGCAGATTGATAATCTTGTGAAGGGAGCATCGGGTCAGGCTGTGCAGAACCTTAATCTGATGATGGGACTGCCTGAGAACATGGGACTGCAGTACCAGCCCCTGTTCCCTTGATCTTTCACATCAATACTTCATCCAGGGTGACATTATTTGGGAGTATGGCTACCACTCCATCGGTACTGTTCAGAGGCAAGGAGCTCTCTGCTAGAATGCAATCAAGTCAAACTCTCAGAAGTGTAGCTTGGTTTGTCCTGTTTTAGCTTTTAGAGAATAGCGACCGATTAGTAGTGCAATGTGGCAATGGTAGTCTTATGGCTTGTTTCCAATAAAAGCATAAGCTTATAAGCATCTTGTACTTCAAGTTGATTGTTACTTCATTGTGAAATCAATATTGAGTGTAAAGACAATTTTGTGACATCATCATCATCCTCAGCATCATTGGATATAGTTAGGGTGTCTTCTTTATTACATTTGACAGATTTTAGCTCACTACGGTTGTACTCTGGGAAGATTGAAATGCCCTCTAGTCCTAGTATAAAGTTGATTAAATGTTATCTTGTGTTAGCTGCATATCATTGCTATAGTAATGCAAGCCACTGGTCAGTCAGTGTAACTTTTGCTTCGAGACAGTAATAGATGCCATGATTTATGTTTCAAACTGAAGTTTGGATATATAATCAGTTCCCAGCAGTGCAGGCGGTTGGTTATAGCCTGATTGTCCTTTGTGAACTGTCATAGTACCATTCCTCTTGTGCAAGTCAAATTATGTTCCATGTCTTGGAATTATTTATTGAAGCTGCAATGTTTAGTTTTTCTCTTTTGCAGTTTGGGCTAACTGTAGAGTTGAAGCATTGCCCTAACAGGCTAATACCATCAAATCTAATCTCCCAGTTTGTATATGCCAAAAAAAGGCGTCCTGTGCATACCAGTTCTCATAGCTTTTGTAATCATCAAGTTATGCCATCCTCCGCAACAGAATATATGTATCTTGGGAACTCAATCAGGAGAGGAGGTGCTTAGTGTTATAGGGTACGTAAGATTTATATTCATTTTAGAAAGTTTTGTTATAGGTACTCATTCTCTTCTTCGTCTGCCTTGAAGCTTATGACAAGTACAATGCTAACTGCCATTGAGTCTAGGATCAGGTTCTAAGACATTCATAGACAAATTTACCCTGACCCCATTTTACTACTATTATCCAGCCCTTGATACCAAAAGATAACTGTGAACAAATTGTCATTATAATCACATGTAGACTTGCAACTTTGCAATAATATAGTTGATGTATTCTGAGTTGAACATCATTTATGGCCCTTAGGTATTGTTCTTACAAGTGGCCCTTCATAATTTTGTTCTTAAATTGGCATTGAATCTAGTTGAAGAATGCATCTGGCAGTTTTTCCAGTTAAAATCAGTTGTGTTTGCTTTATTCTGATTCTGATTGTGCTGATCAAAGATGATGTATGATGTTTGACTTAAAAACGCAGCTGACTTAGATATGTTTGTGCAATACTTTATCTCTTGTCAGACTTTGACCTCAAGTTGTTTATGCATGGCCTTACTTCTCTTTCAATATGGGTTGTTATTGTTTTGTTTGACTTCTCACATTAACACATACATTTTGTATAATCATTGCTATTTTGAGATATTTTAGTTAGTGCTGAACTGTATACATGGGCCCTGAGATGGGTTTCAGTTCCTGCAAGACCCAACAGAATAAAATGGCATCTGAAATCTTATTAGAAACGATAGCGTTGTAAGAGTAAATAACATTTATTCTGGAGTGTGTAATTTGACCGCAATAACATTTGTACCATGTACACAAGTCTTCTTTGTCCTTATTAGATTCATATATATAATAGGTAAAATATTTCTGAAACAAATTCTAGAAGAAAGCGTATCAATAAGTTACAAGTGGACTCCAGGGGTTAGCACATTAGTCATTACTGTCTTTTTGGGCTATGGCTGTCATCCATCTCTACAATAATTTGTGAATACAATTCTTTTTGTGGCCATCCATCTTATAACTTTTATGCTTGTGACTTGAGAATCCTTTATTTCTCCATAGGGGTGTCTGCAGATGTGGTTCTAATGGATTGAAGTAACCTGACCCCAGATGCAATGCATCTTATACAAATCAGTTGTGCAGCAGCACATACCTTTTATCATCTAACCCCAACAGACAAGACTATCATGGGTGTGTTAATAACTTTCATGGGTGTGTTAATAACTTCAGATATTGTTTTTCTCACCTGTGCTTTTGTATGGGAAGAATGTTATTTAAAAGCTAAAACTGCTTTAATTTTGTTATTCATTCATAATGATTGGACTATTCGAGGGATCTAGGTAGATGAATGTTAACTGCACTAGGACATACTGGAACTTTACTGGGCCATGGCACTAACTTGCTATTAATTCTACTTGATTCCAGTGGGCCGTATATATGAAGCTCACTTGCTAGATTGATGAAGTAGCTAACTTTTCTGCAGCATTGTTGCTGTGCAAACATCTGCAATGCAGACAACTACACGGCAAAGTATGAGTCTCTTTGTACGGGTCCCTGTAGGTAAGGGTATTCCTTTGTATGATTCCCTGTAGGATAAGGGCCTCTCTTTGTATGAGTCGCTGTAGAATAAGGCCTCATGTCATGCCCGGTGTATATATTCGGGCATAGAGCCCTCATATTGAATACAAGTGCTATTCATAATAGGAATAACTCAGGAAGATGTAATAATGTCTCTTTACCAAATTATAAGTGAGAGCAATACTTTTGAACCCTGAAACATCAACTGAAAAAGGATGGAACTGAGATTGATTTATTTTGTTTCCAGAAGATAGTTATTGAACTGAACTGGCAAACTTAAGTAGCTTTAGGTCATATGCCTTAGTCATCTGCGTAAATAAGTAATCCAGCTATTGATTTTCTTAATAATACAGAAGCACGACCGTCTGTCCACGTCCATACATGATTAGTTGAGATTTTGTCCCTTCAAGTATATTTTAAAGGCTTGATGAGATTATTTTTTATGCAGTTTGGCTTCTCCACAGAACTATTTATCTTCGTTTTGGGTACTATATAATCATTCATTTCTTTTGTTTCAGTGTCTCAAGATTGCTATATTGTAACATCTGAAGGTGCCACAATCTTTTGTACAACTGGAGCTGTAAGAACAGGGCTCTAAACAAACCATATGTTCTTGTTTCTTTAGTTTATTTTGGGGACCTTCCCAGCATTTACTTAGCATTGTTTATTTCCCTGGTGATCCTTTGCTTGGAACAAAGAGGCAAGAAGAATAAGCCATTTTTGAGTCATGAAAGGACACTATAGAACGACACCCTCCACTCCAAACTGTAGCTCACTTTTAGAAAAAAAGCACCAACATTAAACTTCTTTAGCTCTGGCTATGTTTATAGAAAAAGGCACCAACATTAAATTCAGCATTAAATATGTCTTGATTGTGCATCACATTTATTTGGTATAGGCGTTAATATATTTTTCTAAAAACTTGGTCAAAGTTAAAACAAGTTTGACTTAGGTCAAAACTATAGTGACCTACCATAATTTCGAATGGAGGAAGTACTACACATTTTGAAACTGTTGCTAGATCTGAGTCATGTGCAGCTATTATTTTACTAATGATGGGAAGCTGAGCATCAGATCACCCAATGACTTGGTTTGTTGGGCATTGGAATATGCATTTTGTGCAAGTTTAGTAGCTCACATGCTCTGTGAATGTGAAGATGTGTCATAATCTGAAAATAAAAGGGAAATATTGCTTGAAATTGTTGTGTTATTTAATCATAACTCTTGCATCTGGGAATATATTTGCTTACTTTGTGTAGTGTCTAGATCTTTATCCCATTATTTTTGGCACCCGAGGAAAAGATTCAGTTTGGTGCAATCTTTATGTCCCAAAGGATTGAAGTTCTAAGAATTGACAGCGGGCAGAAGTTATTGGTTTTAATGTGATAAGAGGTGAGATGAATGCTCGGTAGTTGTATTCCACAGTCCACAAGGGCAATATCATAGTATGGGAGATACACAACTGCAGAACCCTAGAAGGCTAGAACACAACAAAGTGATTACAATACCCTTTAAAATTGGAATTGTGGAAAGATGGACAGTGACAGTTATACATCTTGATTTTTGGAGACACTGGCAATCCTTTTTGAACTCTCAAGGACGTTAAGACTTGAGATTCCATCCACCATATCATGCAAGCTTCTCTGTTTCATTATGAGTTTATTTTATTGGACTTTTTTCAATCAATAACGTTCCACATGATCTCATAATTCCCCATCCTGTATTATTCAGGATAAACCCATGCCTGTCTTGATTTTTGAGCATCGTAGACTCGTTTTTCTTTCTCCATAATTCATGAATGGTGATATCCCTTCCAATCATTGAAACCAGCCTTCAGACACCGGCCACTCCTCCTCCTGTTGGCTTGCATACAAATTGTGATCTTGGATAAGTCTATATCTTGCCTACCAACTAGCAGTTGACATTTTCTAACCTTATAATGTTCACATCTGCAGACAGCACCTGGATTGGTCACTGTCACCACAGGTCATCCCCAGCCATGGGGATCCATTTCTTTAGTGATGATTACATTTCAAAGTTCTGCTAGCTCTTGTCAGTTTCTTCAACCTTGCCATTGGTATAAATCACCTCCACAGCCTGCATTTTTTCTCCACAAGCACGTCAAGCAGCATAGGCCTCACATAAGTTCTACCATCTTTCATATCCCATACTGATTACAATGGAGGCTGGAGGAGTGATTGCAGAGGCAAGCTGGAGCCCGCTTGATGTGCTATCGCAAGCCGAGGAGTCGGAGATAATGGAACAGCTACTTGGTACCTTCCCCTCCAATGGTGAGGAAGTTCACCAAGAGTTTCCTTGGCCTATTCAAGCTTCCAATTCATTTCATTTCCATTGCAATGCTAGTGCAAGTACATATAGCCCTACCAGTAGCAATAGTTCTGGTGGTCTCAGCCTTATTGTGCCATCCGAGCATGGAGGCTACTATTTGAGTGACTCCTGTACTGCACCAGTTCACCTAAACATGGTCCAGGAGCAAGGTGCAGCTCTGTTCATGGATTCCATTCTGAACACTCCTTACGGGAGTGATTCAAGCTGTGAGGATCTTGGGGGTTCCAGCATGAATCTGCTGGATTCCGTCGGTACTTCTGACAAGAGAAAACATCTGGAGCAACACAAATTGGATGGCCAAACAAGAGTAAGTGTTTGTTTAATCATTTTACAACGAAAAAATGCATAAGCATTTGTTCAAAATGACTAAAAAAATGTGATATGGATGCTTATTGGCCGATATGCGCAAAATTCAGAATCGAAAATATGCAAAGAAGTCTGACTCGAAGAGGTGTAAGAAGACCATGAAATGGGAAGGCAAGGATGGAATAGTTGCTGTCACGAATGAGCAAAGCTTGAGCTGCTGCACATTTGAAAACGACTCAAATGTTTCTCAAGGACCTCCTGTTGCTGCTAACCCCAATGGCAAGGCCCAAGCTGACCGTCAGTCAGCAACTCAGTCCCAGAGCCTCTATGCTAAGGTACTTCTAAATCGCTGTTGACAAATGATAAGATTTTAACTGAAAATCGTTAATCACTTATGCTGTTGCTAACTGGATGTAGAAAAGAAGAGAAAGGATCAACGAGAGGCTGAGGATATTGCAGAACCTTGTACCAAATGGAACCAAAGTAAGCATCATCCATACTAATTGTAAAATGCAGAAGATGGTGGACACAACTCAAAGGGCAAAATTGTGTCATGTTGCAGGTAGATATCAGCACTATGCTTGAGGAGGCAGTGCAGTATGTGAAATTCTTGCAGCTTCAGATCAAGGTGAGACCTCTCACAGTTTAGTTTAGTTCAATTCCATTTTGGAATGTTTGACGAGTCTGTCGGTGCATCACTGAATGAGATTTTAATTACTCTTTGCAGCTCCTCAGCTCTGATGAAATGTGGATGTATGCTCCGATTGCATACAGCGGGATGAACATCGGAATCGATCTGAACCTCTCTCAGCATGGATAAACCGCTTCTATCACTCAGAAGTTGCAGAAACCTCTGTGAATTCTACTTGCAATATGATTGGGTGTTTAGAATTAGAAGGTCTTGTTTCTAACATGTTACCGGGTCTAATCAATAAGCCATTCTGGGTATAATCCTATATTTCGACGAAAGTGATGGTCGAAAACATGTTCTTCAGTTTTTTTTCTTTTTTTGGTAAATAGTCTGCACTTACTGAAGGATTGGCTGGCTGGGGTATGCCCACAAGGATATGGCAAGAATATCTAGTTACTGATCACCAGGAGAGGCTCTTGAACTTGTCGAGACATGAAATGGGTAACGGTCTGATAAACCAGACTGTCGTTTCGTTCTTTGGATTTCCTTCTTTTTATTGTCTGGAGCAAATTTGTATATACAGTCAAACAGTGTATGATCATAAAATAAAATAGAATACTCTGTGTTTAGCTAGAACTTGGTATAAAATGGAGTGGAAAAGATCGTGCAACGTCGTGGAGGCTCAGTAATGCTATCTGCAAAAGATACGATCTTTTCTATCCCACCATGGCACCATCCCTTGGCAGTTGCCATTATTTGTTCATCTGAGACTCCATCTCTAGCTATTTTCATGACAAAGCGTACCATGGATTGAGCATATATTGTTTGCGTCGTTGGATGTTAGTGGAAAATTTTTAATACCAGTCAATTATTGATCCTGCGCAGGTGCAAATGATGACGGCCATTTCACCTGTTAATCTATTTTTTACGGCAAACTGAACGGAAAAAAGAAACATGAAGCTATGATTTCAAAAGTCGCGGCGAATTCGCGAAACCACACTTTGAAAAGTAACAAACTTGATACTTGCATATCAACAACAGAAGTTTGTTTCACTAGGATGGATGAAACTCGGTGTACAAAGTTTGCAAAACAAAACCTGTTGAAACTAGCTTGTGCATTGCATATTATGGTTGGCAACTTGGCATATTAAACCGTCAAAATAAAACTACACATTACAGCACTTATTTCATTTACCAGCTTAAACTCTTTAGATAATGTGGTGCTCTTGGAATCGCGAGATAATTTTTTCATTGAGAATGACTAAAGAGGGTCCATGGAGTATCCGAATCGCTTCTTGCTACTCTTGCCACTATTTCCGGCACGCTTCTTGCTACTCTTGCCACTATTTCCGGCAACATTTCTTATAGCGTAATATGCACTCATGGTTTTTGTAAACGAGGGCAGCATGCCCGCTCGCTCAACTCAGCACAGCAGCACCTGCCTCTAAGCTTGTCTCCAGCAGGTCTATTTTCGTTGTCTATTTCAAACTCTAATCTGTGTACAGTGTAGTAGCTACAAAACTCTAAGCTTTCCGACTCCGAGCTACCCAGAACGGAGACTTGGCCGGTCTGTTTGTTTGCTGTCATAATTAATCAAGTTGAAATACAGCTAAGAAACGTCGCGTAACTTTACAATCTCAACTAACTGCTGGCCTTGTCTAGATTACCATCAAACAAACAGAAAAAAAACATCTTTAATACTGAGAGCTAAGTAATAGGTACTAGCAACTCAAAAGGAAAAATAAAATAAAATGGATGATTGGCTTATCTTGACCTGTCCGCCGGTGGAAATAGCCGAGACGATGGCGTTGTTGGCTAAGTATGTTAACAGATTAACAGAAGGGAGCAGATTCTTTGATTCTAGCTTGGCCTGCCGTTGGAACCACCAGAAGCGACATGACGCTATTGAACAAGTTAATTAAATCAATGACATGCCATTTTTATTGGATCAAAAAGTGGTTGAAAATCAGTATCAAAATTATTCGGATGATGGGTAGTCACTCTCTTCTCAAAAGCAGTAGAAAAAGAAACAAGGCAAGAAGGGGAAAGGAAAACAGAACTTGAAAAGAAACTGATGATATAACTAGGGCAATGCTAGCTAGCAGGAATATAATCCTTGCAAGTGTTTAATAAAGGTCAGTGTTAGCTCGTGACATGCGTTGCTATATCGCAATTATCTGGGCCGTAATTTTGTAGTTTGAGCAAAAGGATAGTGGCATGGGCCATAACAGTACATTAACGGTGTTGGGCCTTATTCTAAACTGCTTTGTTGGGCCCAATCCGATCCATTATCTTGTTTCTCTCGTTTTCACTGTTTCAGCGTTTATTTTTTTTCTTCCCGTCGTGATGAAGTTGCAGCTTCCGTTCCGTCAGGTGGGCATTCTGTTTTTTTTTCTTTTTTGCTTTCTTCTCACTTAAACTATATTTCTATTTTATTAGTTTATTATTTTAATAACAATAAATCATCTGCTTGAAACTTTTAACCATGAGAATATTTTTTTGAAGCTAAAACATTATATTTGTGAAGGCAGAATATTCTTTTTTTAAGGTAGAATGTTTTATCCTGAACCTGAAATATTTTCTGGTGAAGGTAGAATGCATTTTGTGAACTTAGAATATTTTGCCAGTGAAGTTAGAATATATTTCTGGTACATGATGAACACGATACTCTAAACTTGGAATACTTTTTATAAATCTATATTATTATTACTGAAAATATATTAGGTCAATTTTAGAAGAATTCTAAAGTTGAAAAGTGATTGGGCCAAAAAAAAGAAGCAGAAGTGAAAGAGGTTGGTGGACTCTGTGTTTCCGTCTACTTATGCTTCCCCTTGTTAAACAATGTAATAGGTCAATAATCTTATTGATGATCCAAAGAATACTATGATGCATGCATGGTAGCATCAGCGTGAAGAAGTGATGCATTTGGCCTACCTCCTCCGCAAAAGCTCCTACCTAATACTAACTCCCATCTTTTTGTCAGAGATATTTTGCACTTGCTGTCGTCTGAACTGAAACTCTCGTGCCCAGCAGAGATTATATCGCCCTATATTTTTTTCACTCTTTGTAGACGACGATATGGATCGTGCACATAATTTTATTATTAAACCGGTGTTTAGGTAGTAGGCGTGCTGATCCTGTCACCCCCCTACATATATTACCAACAATCCAACATGCTGATAAATTAAAGCGATACGCGTACGTACGAACAAAAAGAACATGGCATATATAATCACACCAGTCTCTAGCAAAAGCTAGCTGATAATTAACTAACCTCCGCCTCTGGCCCCAGAAAAAATTGAAGTAGGAGATAATCCACGCTCCATTTGGTGTAAATTACCCAACCAACAGATTGATGTGGCAGTGGTCCATCTTGCTTTCACAGTGATGATGTGCTTTCGCAGCTTTCCTGTTAAAGAACCTAGGCATGTAGTATCCCATTCTCAGTAGAGGGTGTCGTTTAACAAGCTTATCTCGGATCCATGGGTTGAGTACGTTATGTTGTTATACTACTATACCTGGAATGGCGACACGGCATGGATCCATTGGCCGGTTTTGTTGGGCCTCTGGCACTTGGAAACGAATCGTTCTGTTCGTGCATGCATGGCTTTTCCCGCTCTCGTATTGGTATAGGTATAGTATAATAGCTACCTTACACTAGTTCAAGATTCTACAACATGGGAGTACTATATATTGCGTCGGTCGTGTTGTGATTGACATGTTGCCCGTCCAAACCTGTTTAAAATCCAAGGATTCTCTGCTGCTCGATCAAAGCCTGAAACTCATATATATTATTACGCTACTAGTTCAAGGATTGTTGAAATATATATAGCTCCATTTGACAAGAAACACCCAGCAGCTAGCCGCTAGCTGTTTCGTCTTTCCTGCATGTGGAAATTCCACTGCGATAGACAATTGCGTGCTTCATGTGGAAGTTCCGTTAGATGGTCAAACGCTGGGAACCAATTAGACCCATGCATGCATCGTAATTGCAGTGAGATATTAGTGAATTTCAAGTACTGTCAGCCACTTTTAACCACCGGATCGGATCAGAGAAGTACATGTTGGCAGTTCCTGCTGCAGTTTCAATTCTGGCTGTTGCCAAAAGGCTTGGGCATTGAGCTGTGCAAAATGCGCAGCCTGACACCTTGTTTTCCGTATATTATTGCACAGTGCATTTACATAAGTTATCGCACTATCTAATCGATTATTTAAATGCATATGCATAATCATTTACACGATCTACTGAACTTACTGCCCGCAGTGCAAACCCTGAGCCGCCCACATAAGGTCTCGGCTTGATTGGTGAGAAGAGAAATTCGTGTGTTCCAACTGCTTAACCTTTATTTGCCCCACCCCAACACTGCTGATGGTGACACTGACAAGACACGACCAAACATGTTACATATGGACTTTCATTTATTCAGCGTTTGGTTTGTTATATCCACATCAGATAAATAAATACTGTATGTCCATCTTTTTCACTGCGTGCTATAGACCACCGCGATCTCGTCAATTCAGAGTACGAGGGCTGTTTCAGATAATCTTGTTTCTTTTACCTGGGTTATTATAAAAGTCACTTCCAGTCAAACTGAAAGACGGTGTGCATACAGATGAATTTTTCCTTCTTTTTCCTTTTGTTTCTGTACCAGGCTACTACGGAGTGGCTGGTAGGCCTGGTCCACTACCTATATATGCCTGGAAATCAAAAGGTGATGCATGGCCCATAGTCTTTTCTTCGGACCACACAAGTACAATTTAAATTGTTCTTATCAGTAAAGTTGATTTAACTTTTTGTCGTATTAGGCTGCCAGGTTAGACCTAAGAATAACCAAAAACCAGCATGCCTTTTGGCGGTAATTTCTCCAATGATTTTTTATACTCAAAAGAGTGCAGATGTAGCGGTCAGTCGTCATCCATTTGGGGAATTTAATTTGCAGATGTGCAATATAATGCAATGCAATCAAGGACACGGAAGGAGCGAGGGAGACGGATGTCGGGTGGTCTGCTACTTGTTGCGCCCGCGGCCTGTCAATTTTAGGGCCAGGATCGGATTGAAACGAAAGGGGGCGCGGGGGAACTTTGGAGGCTCCATTCAATTTTATAGGGATTGTATAAAAATGCCTGCCTTGCTTTGGTCGTTGGTCACAGTAGATCGACGTCACCGCTTGCTTTCTAAATTGATTGATCGATCGATCGAGCTTTTGCTCTATGCATGGAAGAAAAAATGGATATGGAATTATGGATAGAAATAGAGCCTTCTCGCATCAAGTTATATATGGCATGCACCGTCGTCTACATCCATCATCAGCGTTGGATCAAGTCGCCACCGGCCTGCCGAATAAAAATAAGAATACATATACCACGTACTAGTATAGTTGGCCAGCCGGGCACGGCGAAGCACGGCACGGTCAGGCACGGTTGGCTAATCGTGCCGTGCCGTGCCATCCTGCGTGCCTCGTTGGCGGCCAGGCATGTCACTATGGTGCCATACCGTGCCGTGCCAGCACGACCAAGCCCGGCACCTTACCGTGCTCGTGTCGGACCTCGGGCCATGTACTGCTGCCGCCGTGCTCACGTCCTTTTGCCGCCGCTTGCCGTTGTTGCTGTAGATCACTCGCGCCGCAGTTCGCGAGGCCTCGCTTGCCGCCGCACGCCTCTTTGGCCTAGGGGCTCGCTTGTCGCCACACACCGCCATGGCTAGGTCCTTGCCTCGGCCGGCTGTCCAATCACGCCGCCGTGTATGAAGAAGAGCTCAAGGTGGATGAGAGAGGAGAGGCCGGGAGGGCTCACGATGGGGAGGCTGGAGGGGAGCTCGGGGGAAGGGGAGATCGGCTAGGTCGCCGGGATGGGCAACCCGTGAGCGAGGGGGAGGGGGCGAAGCGGTGGAATCACGAGTTCGGGTGACGGCGCAATCCGGAAAGAATGGATGGGGACTAGGTTAGATAGGATGGACCTTGCTGGGCTGTCTAGTGCAAGTACTAGGCCAGTAAGCCTGGAGTGGATCGTGCCTAAGGCTGACTCCAACTGAGTAGCCATATTTGGAGACCCATAATGGTGGTTTAGGTCACGTAGCGAAGACCTATTTCCCGGCATCTCCAACCGAAGACCCATTTTCAGTTCGCAAAGAGGCTGAACCCATTTTTAGATCATCTCTCTTCTCAAACTCAAAATGGGTAGCGTGTTTGGGTCTTCGGTTGGAAACAATTTTTGGGTTTGGGTCTTCAAATCGTAATCCATTTATGGGTTTAGGTCTTCGGTTAGAGTCAGCCTAACCGTGACAGCCCAACGTGCTAGGACGACGGCCCAGGCACTGGCACTATGCCAATCGTGCCGTGTCGTGCCTGAGCACTATGGGCCATGCCGTGTCCAGTGCCGGCCCATTTAGCCCGGCCCAGTTGGCCATTTATACATGCTAGATCTCATCAAGTTCTCATCTCCGGAGAATTTTTTTTTTCTCTACTAATTTGATACTACTGTTAAAAATCTTAGCCGGAAACATATAAGCGTCATAAATTATTGTCCCAGTTCTCTGTCAGCCATGCTCTACCAGTACCTTCACAAATTAGATCGCGAGAGAGCTCGATCAGACGACAAACACAAAGGCGGCCGGCGCGGCATGCATAAACTAAAAACTACAGCAGCCTAGGCATGCACGATGAAGATGCAGCTAGCGCCGTCGGATCGATGGCGATGCAAGTTTGGTCCGAGGTCCCTGCAGCAGCACTGTGTTTGTTGAAGCTACCATTGAGATCGCGCTTCAGTCTTCAGATTCAGAGATCCACCTCGTGTCGTGGCAGAGCAGAGGGCATCGTATCAGGGTCTATAGTATTGCCACTACTGTTTCTACACACTGTTCATTACGCTGTGCCTGTTCTGATCCACCTAATCTCTGCATGGTTCTTCGGGGTCGGTTGCGTCGTCTGCAATAGCAAGTGCTACTGTCTTTATTAAAGATGAACGTTCTGCTATTCATCTAGGAGTAAACTACTGTATTATCAAGTTATAGTAAAATTAGCTAAGAATTAGTACATGCTAGTACATTGTCATGCCATTGTATAGGCCCCTTTGAAATTCAGGATTTTCACAGAAATTATGCAGAGTTTTTACAGAAAATAGTTCATTTAAAAAAAAAACGTAAGAGCAGAAAATTTTTCCCGCGTTAAGAACAACCTATACTGCTACAGCGGAAGCGGCGGCGGCTGCGAACGGAGGGACGTCATGCCCTGACGGTGGCGTTTTGGCCCATGCTTTGGGTCAGCAATCACATGGCGTGATGCGAGGCTAGGCAGCCAGAGCTGTACACTGGCCAATCTAGAATAGATGAGCTGGTTGTTGATTAGTACTAGTACCTACGGCGTATTTCGCACTGACACTGACAGCGTGTATATAGATTGACACACGATTTACGAACGATTAATGCCTGATTAGATCGCACCGCCATCTTCAGTACATAGTACTGGAAGCTCACATGTTTCCTTCTCTAGTAATTTAGTAATTCAGATCATATTTCTGTCACTAGATCCTCATTCATAGCAAAAACTTTTGACCGCCCGCCCCTAGATGCAATGATCCAAGTCCGAGTCATCATTAGTTTTTTGCTTCTCAGGTCATCAGGGACTGCATTGATTTCATATATATTTTTTAACTTGACCTGTTGTTATACTTACGCGTTTAGAGAGTTTAAAATTAAAACGCTTGCTTTTGAATTCTCAAGCCTTACCGAAAGAGTGAATATACTATTTCCCCCATTTGTTTAGCGTGGAGATCGTATACAAGTCAGGTATGAGGCATCGGGCTCACTCCGGCGGTTGCCTCATTTGAGGAATCTTTGAATTCGAGAAATGTGATGAATATGCTGCTGGAGATAGCATACTTCAATATCTTCCGACTTCCACATCTCATACTTCAATTTAATACAACATCCATATATATAATTATTTTATCATATCTGTTTATAACAAGCTCTAGCTAACATGTATATGTTATAATGTCATAGTGGATTGTTTATATGTAATTTAGGAGTATGCTCTAAATTATTTTTTTACAATGGCACAATAAGTAATTTATATTTAAATATGATGATTACTTTAATTCATCTTTCACAATGATATGGCGAGTAATTTGTGTAGCAATTTAGATGTTTGTTTTAATTCATCTTTCACAAATGGCATTGTTGGTAAGTTATCAAGAATCTTAAAGTGTTATCTTAATTCATTTTTCATGATGGCATGCAAATTTAATTGTTATTTTAGTTCGCCTCTCGTAATGACATCTTATGTAATTTTTTAAAATATAATATATTTATTAACTAATATTAGTAGAGACTATCTAATAGATAGCTAGATATTTTTTATTTTTCTAAAAAAATAACAAATATTTTTTCGTACAGACGGCCAGATGGTTCTGTTTTTTAAATAAACTTAGAAATTATTTTTTAGAATGCCTTGTAAGCTGTGTTTTTTATTCTTCAATTGATAATAGCCGATATATGCGCATTCACTTCCGCGCGCTAGGCTGCTGCAGTGCACGACACAGAGAAAATATTGGCGCCTAATTAATCCAAACGTGTGTGGTTTACAGACATGCATAGCATGTCGATCCGTGTCGCCGAGAGCGGCGGTGCATCATTGGACTCGCCGGGTACAAATTTCAAGTGCCTCGAAGTCAGAGAGCTGCAGGGGCGGACACGGCAGGCACCACCGGCCGGTCAAGCCCGCTGATTGGAGCTTCGAATTTGGAGCCCCCCATCAAGACAGACACAGCACCACCATCGCCTGCACCTGCACACTCCACTGCGACGCGCGCCTTCTCCCTGCCACCGTCCGTCGCGACATGAACTCATCAGCAGTCCTAGCGTAATAACCACCACTACTACATCTTGACCAGCAACAAGCGCCAAGGGGCCTTCCCTTGATCCCTTCCCTTGCCTTCCCCTCGCTCGATCGAGGTCATCCAAAGTCAGAAAAAAAAAACACACTGATTACACTGTGATTAAAGAGTGATCGAGTCGAGACAGAGAGAGAGATAGAGAGAGAAAGCCACTTTAAAGGACGCCTCTTTGACTGCTTCGTCGTCACTCGCCGCCAGCGCCAGATTCCGGCGTGAGGGAGAGAAAGAGGAGAAGCGGTGGGAGGGAACCCAGCCAGCCCAGAATGGGGGAGGCAGGGGAGGACTGCTCCCCCGGCCGCTCCTTCTCCCTCATGTGCCTGGAGGACGGCGCCGACCTCGACGCCGCCGGCGAGAGCGCCGTCGACGACGCGCAGCTGCTCCTGCTGTACGGTGGCGCCGGGGTGGTGGAGGAGGAGGGCGAGAAGGAGGAGTACATGGGCCACCTCGTGTCCAAGGAGAGCAGCTTCCTCTGCGGCTCGCCGTCCGCCGCCGCCTTCTCCTCCGACGACCTCTCCGCCGCCGCCGCCGAGGCGTCGCACGCGTCGTGCGAGGCCTCGTCGTCCGAGGAGGACTGGTTCTGCTGCGCGCGCCGCGACACCGTCAAGTGGATCCTCGAGGTGAGGTGACCGATCGCGCTAGCTAGCTACCGTAGCTGCCCAAGCATCCATCTTTGATCTCTCTCTGACCGCCGCCGCCGCGCCGCCACTTGCAGACGCGAGCCTCCTTCGGCTTCTCGCACCGCACGGCGTACCTCGCCGTCTCCTACCTGGACCGCTTCTGCCTCCGCCGACGCTTCCACGTAACCAACTACTCCATATCCACGATCCATCCCGTGGCCGTGGATCGATTGACTGACCTCACCCGACGCCGCCGATGGATGTGCGTGCAGAGGTCGGCGATGCCCTGGGCGGCGCGGCTGCAGGCGGTGGCGTGCGTGTCGCTGGCGGCCAAGATGGAGCAGGACCGCGCGCCGCCGCTGTCCGCGTTCCGCGCCGACGACGGCTACGACTTCAGCTCCGCCAACATCCGGAAGATGGAGCTGCTGGTGCTGTCCACGCTGGGGTGGCGCATGGGCGACGTCACGCCCTTGGACTACCTCCCCTGCCTCGCCTCCAGGCTACGCCACCGCCGCCGAGACGACAACAGCGGCGGCGGCGGTGGAGGAGGAGGAGGAGCACTCGTCGCCGCCAAGGCCGCCGCCCTTATCTTCTCCGCTGCGGAAGGTTAGCCAGTGGCCGCCGACCGCTGATCCGCATCCATTTCGTCCATCTCCATTGGGTGCTTGAAAGAAAAAAAAATGATCTTTTTTTCTTGCAGCTGTGAGCGTGCTCGACTACCGGCCGTCCACGGTGGCCGTCGCTGCCGTTCTGGCGGCGACCCATGGTGCCGGTGCCACGACAAAGGAGGCATTGGAGTCTGAGATGAGCGGCCTCTCTCCGTCCTGGCTGCTCGACAAGGTCAGTGCAATGCAAATTAAAGCCCAGCAGCACTTGCTTGCTCGTCAGCGACACTCTGTTTGTTTCGACACGTCTCAATTCTCATCAATCAAAACCTCATTTTGTTCATCCCAAATTCTCAATATTGATCTTCTTCTTCCCCCGGTGGGTGGGCGGTGACTGATCAGGAGGACGTGCACGCCTGCTACCGCTTGATGCTGAGCGAGATCTCGTCGGCGGCGGCGCCGAGCAATAAGAGACCGCCGTCGTCGCCCAGCTCCGGCTCGATGGACGTGGACGCGGCGGCGGCGAGCGGCAGCAAGAGGGCGCGGCTGGAGCTGCCGGCCACCGGCCAATGAGAGATGCACCGCCGGGACACGCGCGTTTTTGTCAGTTGCCCACTTGTCCTACGCTACGCTGTGCTGTGCTGCGCCGACCCGGGCGGGGCTGATTCTCGTGACCATCCAAAAAATTTTAGCTTTTTTGTGGGGGGTTTCCTTTCTTGCTCTTGCTTGGTTGAAGTTTCATCGGAGGTTCCGTTGATCGCCGGAGGCACCGGCAAAGAAACGGCGATTGGGTCCGGTTGGAGATGTGGCTGAGCTTGCATTGGTTCGGTTCTTGTCTTGATTCTTGTTGCGTGAGATCTTGTAACCTCGAGGAGAGGATTGAAGATTGAAGAAGAAAAGAAAAAGGGCAAAAAAAATATAGAAAAGGAATGGGAGAAAGTGGTGAGCTCGATCGATCGATCGGTCCGTCCGTCCGTCTTGAGGAGAGGAGGATAGCTCGGCTCGATGGATCAAGGTAATGGTTGGCCAGACTAAAGTTTGACTATATTTGAAATTTAAAAAATATTTGGTTAAATCGCATGTTTTATTTAGTATCTAAATAAGACCTACAAACAAAAAAATGTATCGTTTGACTAAATATTTTTTAAAAATTTAAATATTGTCAAATTTGATCCATTTTTGGCGTTGATCCAACTAAACCGCGAGAGCAGAGCAGCACTCTGCCACGGTGCCGCGGCTGACGGCGATATGTTTGTTTTTTTTTTGATAAGAAGGCGACATGTTTGTTGCGCCTGCGGCAAGCGAAGCGAGTGCCATGGCCCATGCCTGCCTGCCGAAAGGGAACTTTGTTGGTGCCAAGCCCTGCCCGTACGGGAGGACGGTGACCGTGTGACCCAGCCACCCTCTCCTTGCGCTCGCTCGCGGACTGCGCTGCGGCTGCTTTTTAGCACGTGCTTCTCTTGCTCCTGCTGCAATGCCTTTGTAGACATGAATCTGTATACCCTACTACCTGGTCTTGAACGGAAGAGAATCGAGATGCATTGCATGGGATATGCATTTCTGGTGGGACCTCACCTCCAGGCTCCAATATGTGGTCTGGTGTTTGGTCACCGTCGACGTCCTCTTCTGCATCTGATCGAGTTCTGAAAGGAAAGGGTGTCCGGTCGGACCGACCGACCGAGATAGGGGACGACGGTCGATGGTGCGGCATGCAGACATGCAGTGGGTGTACTATCAGCTGCTGGCAGTGCCGTCCAGTTCAGATTTCATCAGGGCCTTTCTCGCTTCCTTTCGTTGGCGGTGGCGCGGCCAGCGTCCAAAGCGGCCGGCTTTATTTTCTGCAGCCTCCCTCTAGGTCTCTGCCTGCCATTGCCATGTTCGATGAAGTGATCCATCCATGGACACCAACAGTGCGATGGCTTTCTTTCGGCGTCCGTCCATGCGGCCCGCGCGCTCGCATCACACGTGGATCGTAGAAAAATACGGACGATCGGATCGGCGGCGGATAGATGCACTGTGTCTTGTAGTAGCTACGATACGAATACGATCGATCAAGTTGCTGCATGCAGCTGCTGTCTATCATGCCGCTTGAAATTCTAGGTTGCATAGAGCTTCCTAGATTTCTATCCTTTTTAAAAAGTTGAGTGTATTTTTAAAGTGCAGAGTTCAGGTAAAAGCCACCTTTATCTAAAAAAAGTCCACTCTTTTGCATTAAGAGGAAAAACAAACACATTAGTACAAGTGTATAGTGATAAGCCTTGGGCACCATGTCGAGACAACCGACATCCAATGCAGAGATTCCTAGCTCAGTGAAGAGATTCAAAGCCTTATATTCACAAAAACAATTTGCGACTCTAGCGGAGGAACAAAATGAGATGCTAAGAAGCAGTTTGCCGACAACGCCACAGTTTGCTGATTTTAATCTGGTATATACACTAGCTGCCACTGCCCGTATCTGATTCTTTATTAAAGAAGAAGGAAACAGAAGGAAAGAAAACGATACTACGACGACTAATGCTCAAATAGAAGACTGACAGTAATAGTTAACATATAAGCAATGTACAAAAACCTTAATACGATCGAATAAAGATTGGTGGCGTGCGATATTTAACTAGTCGAAGTACACCAAGTACATCTAAACGTTTGCGAGTGGGATATGCTATTGTATTCTGGATCTGAATTAGGACGACTGACACGAGAGATGGGATCGATCGGATTCGGATGCATATGGTGGTTTGAAGGAACTAGTACTAGTATATTATTTAAGCAAAAATGTGAACAATGTAGCTGCTCAATCACCAAAGCGCGCAGTAAAAAAAAAAGCAAAATTCGGAGACGAGGATTGCTAGTTCTTGCTGATTCAAATTAATTAAAGGACCTAGAACTAGAAGCGACTGGCCACCTCGACTCTGAGAACTGGAGCCACATGGTTCAACAATATATACTACCCTGGCTTCTCTGCATATGCTTGCCCCGCATTTACAAATAACAAGCCTCTGATGGTATCTTCTACTGTTCTACAGTGTTACCACGTTTTGGCTCTACCTAAAAGTAACGAACGTGCTATATGTGCATGCATGTCATTTGGGGGGCGCATGCATCGTGTGAAGTCTAAGACCATCGCAATGTGGATGTCCATATCCATTGCATATCACTGTTCATCCATTATTTCAACTACCCTCATCTCTGTCTGTAATAGCGCTACAATGTTAAACGGTGTATAGGCATCCCTCTTTTACACTTTCACATACACTCCTAAGGGTCATCAGGGACGTAAACTCCCATGTCTTCACATCAGGTGTAAATTTATAGACGTGATCTTTTGTTTACTGCCGTTGATGAAGGATTTGTACCTGTCCCATCTCTCATTAGGCCATGCTTATCATTGGCGCCCATTGAGACGTCCAAACACACATACGCAAGAGTTTGAAATGTAGACGATGAGATAGACGGACCAGTAACGAGTAATTACTCTCTTTTTTTGTACGTAGTACAATCCGTTGACGTAAAAATTATTTATGATGCTTGTCCTCTTTGTGTGCAACCGATCGAAAGAACCAAAGGGACGCAAGTATATACAGCTGTAGGTCAAAAGTCTGAAGCCTCAACTGAAAGCCTGCACAAAGGATAGCTTGCGTGCGTGCAGCAACAGCAGGGAGGGCATTTGCTCTGCAGATTTTTTTTTTCTGGCGTGGAAGGAAGGACGACAAAGGGCGGAGCCGGGTAGAAAAAAAAAAGGGAGTACTAGTACAGTAGGATACTACAGAGATAGCGAGCCAGACAGCTAGCCAGCGGGCAGAGGCCACGTACGCCACACGCCGACTCTGACTGCACTGCACATACAACATGCAGTACAGTAACCTCTGACGTGGTCAAAGAATCGTCGGTGTCCTTACTCGACTATTTTCTTCTCCCATTTCATCTGCAGCTGCGTGTTTTTACCTACCAGGAATCAACTCAAAGCTTGGCAGATTAGATCGCATATTAGACTGAGTTCAGCCGATCGTCTATCACGTCGTCTATTTCAAACTTCATTCTGTATACAATGTAACTACAATGTTGCTATAAACGACTTTTTATACGATTTGCTGGACACGGCCTTAGAGTTCCACACCAAGACACCGTATTTGGCTCAACGCTGAATCGCTTAAGTAGCGATCGTCGACAAAAGCGACGTGTCAAATCAAACCATATTGCCTTCTTCCACTGACAATTTAATCTTTTTAGACTCCTTTTGGAACACATGTTTTTTTTTTCTCTCAGATTCATTATACGGAGGTAGCACCAAGGACCAATGTCAACTTGGGGGTGGGGCGGAGCCCCTTTCAACCTCCCTTCCCATCTTCATCACTGGTTCAATAATTTGTACTTTTAAAAGAGAAATTAAAGATGCGTTAAAAGTTGGTAGATAATTTTACTAGGACATGCTCTACTAATATGTGATGTATTTTGGTTTATTTGATGCCTTGTTAGTCACCTCTTAGTAGAGAACTTGTATACCTATATATTCAACTATTCAGGTAACATGCAACGGATGGCTACATTCTAAAGATTCTTTAGAAAGGCCTCGTACTGAAATCTAGTCTACTCACTACTAATGTCTAAGGGATCGGCAACTTCTAAGCAAGCTAGATTATTTATGGTTATAATTATGTTCATGGGCAAGGGTGGATTGTACCCTCATATGCTAAATTAAGTTCAAGTATGGGATTGGTTTTTTATAATTAATATGAGATTATTTATGGTTATAATTATGTTTTTGAATTAGCATACTATGTGTTTACCATTGCTATTCTCTGAAATATAGTCTTGTATGTACAAGCGTGGATGATACTTAGAGGAAGAATGGGGTGTGGATCTATAAGTATTCTCAGTATTTAGACTTCCAGTCAATCTTTCCGTGAAGATAGAGTTCCAATACAAGAAATAGAAGTCCACTTTGCTACTTTGCTTAAAGATTGAAGTTTCAATCACATTCGTAAGTCTATTGTTATTCGCTAGTCAAGTCAATTGTATATGTGAAAATTAATCTTGAGCACACATACGATATGATGTGCATATGTTTTTGTTGTGAAAACATAGTGCGACACATGTGGGCTTAAACCAAGGAGCAACTTAGTGTTAATGGATCCAACGCCAAGCAAAGGTTTGGGCACCGAAGCCACGCTAGTGCTGAAGTGCCAGGATCTCTGCAGCGTCAGCGATTCGTATTCGGCTGCTCGCTAATAATATATATGGAGCTAGGCAACCTGGTTGAAAATGAGTAGCAGCTTAACTAAACGTGTCCACAGTTTTTCTTTTTGCAGAAATTCAGCGAAATAGTTCCTCGATCTCCTCAACCACAATCCACAACTTGCTTTGAACCACCTCCTCATACATACAGGCCGACTAACCCAACCAAGCAACAACAACGACTCGCCCGCGCGCGTTGCAGTGAGATGAAGCTAGCTGCTGCGTTTTGTGTTGCTTGTGAAGGAGGACGACGCCGGTGAGGCGGCGCAATGGCGGAGCTGACGACTAAGCTGGGGTGCTCCCGTTTGTCGGAGGACATGGAGGTAGAAGACGAACCCAAGAGCTGCGTTGAAGGTGCATCCCATCCGCCGAAGGCGAACACAATGCAAACGTGAGTCAGTTAAGTCCGTGTAGTTGATCATCTATAGTACAAAAGCTACACTAAAAATAGAGTAAAATTTAAAATAGATGATAAAAATAAAAATAGACGATCTGCTGTACCAGCGGAAGCAAGGCCCGATTCAGGAAACTGCACCGTATACCTGGTCGCTCGCTCGCTCGCTAGTCAACCACGCATCCACGCGGTCGATCGATCGATCGATGGATCCATTCGCCCGCGGATGGACGGTACGAGATGTACTTGTGGACGATGGCAGCTTTAAGCCCTCTGGAACACAGGAATTTTACGAAATTGACATAGAAATTTCACAAAAATCAATTTAAAAATATAGAAAAACGTAGGAACAGAAAAAATTCCCTTTGTTCCAAAAGAGACCTTAATTTGTTTGGTCCTCTCCTGCGGCATCCGGCACGGCATGACGCGCTGCACAGCACTAGCTGTAGCTGTAGCTGGCGCCATCCCCATTTATCTATCTATCCATCACAACCCCTGGGCCCTGGGAGGCACAGAGATGGTGGACGCACGGACCATGCATGCATGAGCTTCATTCGTCGTCCAGTTTGACTATCTGCTGTAGCTAGCTAGCACGGGCACAACAGAATGCCGTGGCGTTGGACTAGTAGATGGCCAGCCACAGAGGCCTGCAGACACCCGCACTCGCTCGTAAGCAACACTGTTTGCAGCTGCCGGCAGAGCTGCCTCAGATAGATGAGATGAGACCAACCAAACAAACAGTCACCGTACAATATCCACTCAAAATAATCCCATGTCTTCTAAATATTTTGGTTTAGTCCTATGTCTTTGTTTTTGCATTGCATTGGTCCTGAACAATAATCTTTCCTCCTGTGTCCTGCCTGTGAAGATGGCAAGATGGCGGCGCCAGGAAGGAGCTCGAGAGGAGTGAAGGGGTCGATGGACCTGTTGGGCCGTATTGGACAGGAGGTGGAATTCCCCCGCTCTATCACATCGCCGGTCTCTTTCATGAAATCTGCGCGGCGGCTAGCAGCACAAAGCTAAGCCCATCGCAAACACGTGGGCTCAAACCCACGCTGCAACACCCCGCACAGCCGGCCCAAAAGAGGCCCAAACTTTACCACGCGCTCCCTCTTCCTCCGCGGCCTCGCCCTCCCTCTCTTCCCCCCCCCCAAAAATTCCCCGCCGATCCCGCGCTGCATTTCGAACCCCCCGCCCACCCGAATCCCGTCGTCCCCGCCGCGATGCCGCCCGCGCGCCGCCGCACCCGCCGCGGCGCCGCCTCCACCGGTGCCGACGGCGCCGTCCCCTCATCCGCCGCCGACCTCCTCGCGCTCGCCGCCACTCTCGTCCCGGCCGCCGCCGCCACCGCCACCGCCCTCAGAGCCCCGCCCCAACTCAAGCAGCTCGTGCACTCCCTCCCCGCGTCCCACCCGCTCCTCCTCTCCCTCCCGCAGGCGCTCGCCCCCGCCCTCGGCCTGCCCCCCGCCCCCGACACCGACCCAGGCTCCGGTTCGTCCGAGGCGCCCCCGCCCCCGCCCACGCGCGCCGCCGCCGTCCTCCTCCACCTGCTCCTCACCCACCCCGCCGACCCGCCGCGGTGGGATGACCTCATCCGCCCGCTCGAGCTCCTCCACGGCCGCCTCGCGCACCTCGCCACCGCCGACCCGCCGCTCGCGGCCCTCGCCGCCGCCTGCTTCGAGCTCGCCTGGCGCGCCGCCGCGCCGGGCCGCGACGCGCTCATCGCGCAGACGCTGCCCTACCTCGTCGCCCTCGCCCTCACCTGCGGCTCCAGCGCCAGGCCCGTCCTCCGCCGCCTCTTCGCGCTCCGCGACGCGCTCCCGCTGCTCGACTACGACGACGACCAGAGCATCTCCGACTTCAAGATGCTCCTGCTGCGCTGCTTCGTCTCGCCGCTCTTCCTCAAGGCCGAGGAAGGCAGGAAGTTCCTCGCGCTCGTGCTCGGGGTCAGCGAGGGCATCGCCAGGGAGGGGCTGGAGCTCATCAGGGCGCAGGTGGGGCTGACGGGAGCCAAGCGCGCCGCGGTGGTGGCCTACGGGGAGGTCGTCTTCAGGGCGTGGAAGGACGGGGGCTGGGTCAGGGCGGAGGTGGGGGAGTCGTTCCTGCAGGAGATGGTCGAGTCTGCCGTGCATACCGGGAGCAAGGACGCGGCCAAGGCGGCCAGGAAGATCCTGTGGACGTTCGTCGAGCATAGGGCGGTCCCGGGGGTTGAAAAGCTGGTGTTCAGGCTTGCCGAACCTGTGCTGTTCAGATCATTGCAGGTATAATTATATGCCTTGTCTTGATCTTCTCTACTGACGGTGGCAGTGTGTGCGTGTGACTGGTTACTATTCCAGTAGCAACGGGATGAAATTGATAAGATAGTAGAAACTAGAAACACTGAATAGAACTGCTCACTCTGTCGATTAAGCTACCTATCATGAGTTCGGGCAAACAAAGTAATGACATAATGCTGTCACATACTAGCTTGCTTTCACAATACTCAAGTAACCTCTGAAAGTAACACATCCCGGAGTTTACTGAACATTGCTCATGCTTCACTGCCATATGTAAGCTTGGTTGACCACACCAGAATTCTAAAAAGCACTATGCGCTAGGCTGACAGCAGGGTGGCACCCAGTGCCTAATCACGTCCTAGGCAGGCTAGGTGGTGCATACCTAATCGCATTCTCTGTCTGTTTATCACATTTTTGTTATGTTCTTTTGACTTCACTCTTTAAGGACCTGAGAACTTGTTCTTTACTTACTATGATTAGTTTTATTAACAAATTACTGGTTACTACGATACTCTAATGCTGTGTGTGGTGCATTATATTCCTCTCCTGTCACAGTAATTCATGAAATGACAAAGCCATAAACTGATAAGTTTAAGTTGATTTCAAATTCACTTGCTAAAAATGGAAGTAACTATCTGTTCAGTTTTCTGCTTTGCAGTTCAATATTGAGCACATATTTTGTTGCAGTAATGACAATACCTACTGTATTGGATATTAAAGTTTTAACCAGATTTCCTTTGCCTTGTCTGAACTGGATACTGTTTGGCAGGTTGCAAATTCTAATGTTCGCCACAATGCTTTGCATCTTCTGTTAGATTTGTTTCCCCTTGAAGATCCAGATGTGACTAAGGATGTTAATGATCCTCTTCTAGAGAAGCAGTTCTTCTTATTGGACAAGCTCCTCATGGATGACTGCCCAGAAATACGGACAGTGGCAGTTGAAGGAATCTGTCGGATTCTTAACCAATATTGGGAAGTTGTCCCTACTTCAACTATTTCAAAATTTCTGAGTAAAATTGTTGATGACGTGTCCAAGGATTCTTGCAATGAGGTTCGGCTGTCAACACTAAATGGTCTCATATACTTGCTTGGCAATCCACAAAGTCATGAAATTCAGAAGGTTCTACTACCAAGATTAAGCGATATGATCTCAGATACTGCTCTGTCTGTAAGAGCTGCTGCTGTTGATCTTCTTTTAGCTATTCGTGATCTTCGATCTTTCCAATACAATAAGGTACAGTGCCTGCTACAAACTATGCAATAAACTTAAATAATCTTAACAGCTGTAATTCTATCGGTTTAAGCGTCCTAGCATGTCTTTTATATTCTCTTCTCTGTTGCAGGTTGTTGGCCTGGGTACCTTATTATCTTCACTTGCAAATGATCATCCCCGCATTGCTCAAAAAATTACAAGGCTTCTTATCCCTTCTTATTTTCCATCAAAGTTGAACTCAAAAGAAGCATGTGCTCGCTGCATTGCGCTAATCAAAAGGTCACCAACAGCTGGTGCAAGATTTTGTGAATTTGTTCTGTCTGAAGGGTCATCCCCAAGGTCTATTGTTGAGCTAGTCAAATTCTGCATTACTCTTGCGTTATCAAAAACAGGGTTTAACTCGGACCAGATTGACGGTCTTATTATTGCCTCGGCCAATCTTATAAAAAGCTTATCTGATGAGCACTCTAGTTTGGCTGCTTTGCGAGAGTTTTTTACAAATGGGAAGTTAAGGTTGGTCCTTCAAACCATTGTTTCTGAGGGTGCCCGGGCTGCTATTCTTGGTATTGCTCCAGTTGTTTTACCTGATGATCTATCTGCGCTTCATGACGAATGCATGAATATAGTTTTGAGTGCTTCTAGGATTTCAAAGCAAGAAGAATGCCGGGAAGCAGCGCTGGCAGCACACAAGTTGATTGTTTTGAGTGGTTGGTCTGATGAACTTTTTGAAGCACTGACAAATATTCTACAATCTAAAGCCTCTGATTTTGCTGAGATCTATGGACTTGAGTCTCCTCCATGCCCTGTTGCATCTACAAAGAGGAAGAAAGGGAAATCACTTAAGAAAACACCAGCACGGGGGCCATCCAAATCAGAAGTCAGTAATGAAGATCTTGATGTTGCCGCAGGGGCAGCATGGCAGGTCAATGAAATAGTAAAAGCTGAAAGTACAAGAGATGCCTTTCTGCAATCTTCCTATTCAGAAATTGCATTTTCCTCCCTTAAGGTCATTTCTCAAGTGTATGTTGAGCAGTGCCTATACTTGGACTCTTTAGACCTTTCACCTGTGTTGGCCTATTTGACTCTGGCTACATATAATACCCTTACAGATGATCAAATTGGAAGCAGCTCTGAGGTGAGTTCCAAATTTCCACCACACTTGGATCTCAAAGTTTTTATTTATTTTTTTATAACCAGTACTCATCAGCTGAAGCATCATTGTAAAATGGTAACAGTATTTATTAATTGCACTTGTGTCGATGGCTTTCTGACAATTATGTATCAATTATCTTTATCTTTTTCTTTGCCTTTCTGTTATCAAAGTTCTACTTTGTCTGGGTGTAATTTTTTAATCTCACAGTAAATTTCGCTGTTTCAGTCATCAACTGCAAATCAGTCACTGGATCATATGCTGAATTCTTTTGACAAACTCCTAAATGGATCTGTTACGAATCCAGCGCCGAAGTCAAAGCAGAACGGAAAAGCTTCACGATCAAAAGACCACCAGAAAGGAGCATCTAAAGGTATAGCCATACCCACATTTCACAAATTCTGATGTGAAACATTTTTTTTCTAATATCTTCTGAAAGCACACAAAAGAATGTTATTAATCTGGTTGTCAACAGTATCTGTATTTAGTTTTACGCATACTGCAGAATTTTGCATGATACACTTGACTAAGTGATGTACTTTGGGCAGGAAACACAGTGAAAGGCACAGTTAATGCGATTATGCTGGGTGCTTCAATTCTCAAGTATATTGTTGACACAACTACCAAGCTGGTCAATGGTGATAAAATTAGATGCCTCAAATTTGCATCATCCTACACAAAATATGCAGTATCATCCATAAAAAAGCATCAGGAACAAGACTCTTCTTTCAAGGGGGATGATCTGAAGGATGCGCTGGTGCTTATACGAAGCTCCTTTACATACGCAGGCAAGCTACTTCATTTGGTGCTATCAACCTCAATTGAGTCAAGCCCTCCAGAGGAGGCCTTCTTCCTTGCCAATGATCTTCTTGATTTTGTGCCCTCTGTTGAGTCATTTGCTGGCACAAGATTTGCTCTTAGCATGGTTTCTGCTCTGAAGCTATGGCTACCTGTTCTCATATTGGGTTTTGTATGCCGCTGGTTAATTGGACCACATAGTGAAATGTCAACCAACGTCTGCCCCTTTGGTGACTCTACATTACCACTTTGGGTCACCTCCGTGGCAAAGAATGAGCTTCTTGATTCCAAAGAACCTGGTCAAGAGGAGCAAAGCGAGCAGGCTGCAGAGGGTGAGGACTCGCTGTCATCCAGAAAGCTAGCTGATATGATGGTGATCCTCCTGAAGAAAGGAAGCCCCAGAATCCTTGACTGTGTGGGTGGAGTCCTCCTGTCCACCTTCCAGTTGGCATTGCAAAGATCAGAGTACGGCATGGTCTTGGGTATGACTCGCTTCGTTTGTGCCAGATTGCTTGGGAACAACTCCTTGGCATTGGAAAACCTGCAGCTTACCCACGATTCTCTTCGTGAGAAGTTCCTTGAGATTGATAGGTATGTCAGGGACGAGCTTGTTGATGATGATGATTCAAAGCAGCAACTGGAGAACGCAAAAGCACTGATAAGATCAGTTCTCACCGATATCTGATGTACATACAGTTGTAGGCAGCAAAATTGGCGAGTTGCAAGTCGTACCTAATGGAAGCAAATAAAGCTGTACTTGCGGACTAGACCATTTGATGCATCAACTGGATAGTATGTACTTAGATATATTCATTTCTTTAGCAGTATGTATATTCGTTGCTGCTATGGTACAGCCACGGGCTAATTTGCATCAAGTTGCTTAACGAAGCTAATCCAATAACCATGTATGTGCGATTGGGTAGAAGAGCATTGTCAGTGACAGCTCGAAATTAGATGAACTGTGTGAACCATCCTAGTGATATAACGGTTGTTCCATTCAAATGCAGTTGACATAGGTGTGACTTCTTTGTACAATCCATTGTGGTAACCTCCACTAGATGCCATTTCATAATAAAAAATGGACACTAGCGTACACAAGTTACTACTTTTAGGAAAAAAAATATCTGTACGGTTCAATTTTTACTATTTGACAATGTCTTGAGATCCACCGAGTCTGCATCCGTACCAAATGTTTCTTCACAAATTGCTGTCAGTGCTGCTATTTTCGTGCATTGGCAAAGTGAAAAATTATACCAATGAGGTAGATCAAGTTAACATAGTTGAGAATAAGTGGAAACTGAATTATTGCTATTAATAAGGCTAATATGTTCGTCCATCGCCTGCACGAGGTTCCACGGGAATCAGTTTGATGGCAGCAGCAATGGGCATCCCAAGGAGGCCAAAGAGAATGCTGACAAGCCATTGGAGCTGGGTGAGAGGTGTGGTGTTGGCGAAATCTCCCAGGAACTGGACGAGAATGAACTGGAATATGATGGTGCCAGTGAGGATGCCCACAAAAATGGAGTTCTGTGGTAGGCCCTTGGTAACATTGACCTTCTCCATGTCTCTTGAGCTTATCTCATTGAACACCTACATGGCATACAAAGCTTCAGCACTGGAAAGCCTTTGTTACTAAATAGACTACAATGGAAACAGTGTGAATTTCATAACAGCTGACTTACCTGGCAGAAGACGAAAGTGTTGAATATGATTGTATTTAGGACAGTATCGGCTTCAGAGCCTTCAAGCCCAAATAAGTATTTCCCTTGAGTTTGCAGATACCAAATGACCGCAAACTGGAATATTGACTGCCCCAAGATATTCCTCCACATCACATTTGTGATAAATTTCCCTGTCCTTCCAACTGGCGCTTTCTTCATTAAGTTATCATCAGGTGGTTCAGTCGCAAGTGCAAGTGCTCCTAGGGTATCCATGATCATGTTGACCCAAAGAAGCTGAACAGCTGTCAGTGGAGCATCTCCTGGCATGAGGACATGCACACCATGAGATGGAGAGATGATAAGTTAATAAAACTGAATAAATAAATACTTCCTCCGACCACAAATACAAGTCCAATAGGTTCAATATGACACTTTGGCTAACAGTATCTGTAAAAAACATAGTACCTCCGTTCAAAAAGTAATCAATCACAGGATTTTAAATTTGTCCAAAAAAGAATGCAATCCTAGCACATCTCATCAATGCTAGTACCTTTGCTAAGGGGCATGTGCATTTTAATTGCTTGTTTTTCCCTTTTTAAGGTGCATGTGCATTTAATTGCAAGATTTTTTCCCTTTCCAAGATGCATGCACATGATTAAATGGGAGCATGTAGGTCATTTCTCATAACTAGTAATCTATCTATTTTTTCTCGAACACGCAGGAGAGCTGTACATCTTTATATATAAGAGGAAAAAGGGGGTAAAGAGCCCCGTACAAGGAACCCACTTCAGTCCCCAAATGGGAGAAAGAAGGGGCTGTGAAAACAAAAAACGACTCCGCGCCTAGAATACACAAGATCGACCTCTAAAATAGAGGGTTAAGACTTAAGACATCTCTCCTCCCCCACTCATCAGAGCTCGGAGCTTAGTAGCTCCTGCCAAACACCACAAACTAACTTCTTCTCTACGGAAGTTCTGGCCGCCGAAAGGGAAGGAGAGGCACCCTCAAAAACACAATTGTTCCTCTGGTTCCAAAGGGTCCAAGAGCCTAGAACAACGAGAGAATTAAAACCTTTCTTTCTATCCCTCTCCACTCGCAGGCTTGCTTTCCCCCACCATTCCGGGAAACAGACCTCTGTGTCTAGGTGATAGCCCACTCAGCTCCAGTGGGGGCCAACAGATGGTGCCAGAACTGCCATGCAAAAACACAGGTCGTGAGGATGTGCTGCACTGTTTTCTCCTCTTGATCACAGAGAACGCACAGGTGGGACAGAGGTAGTATTATTGCAAATGCAAAGAGTTATATTATGAATATTTTTCTTAATGAATCAATTATTTATGTCACTAATCTATAAAAACTGGCATCGATAGCCAAAGTTTAAAAAGTTTGACTTACTGCAAACCTAGATGGACTTATATCTGGGATCATAGGAGAATATACCTGTAAAGCACGCGGACGAGAAGTTAACCAGAAGTGCGACAACATTAACAGTCAGCTGGAACTGCACAAACTTTTGGATGTTGACATAAACAGAGCGTCCCCATTTGGCAACTGTTACGATGGTGGAGAAATTATCATCAAGAATTACAACATCAGCGCTCTCTTTTGCTACCTGCATAAAGCAATTTACTGAGTCTGGGAGTGAATGTTTGTACCCTGAAACCTAGACTCCTAGAATGATGTGACCAACACTAGTTACTCATATTATGGAGGATAGCAGAGCATTTACAACAATGCAACCATATGTCGACAGATGATCAGCTTCCAGCAACTTATCGTGTTAATATAATATTAGGAACTGCAGTGAAAGTGAAACCACATTTCACTAAGAACTAGCTGAATGCTGGAAACAGAAATCCATGAGAAACCACACAGGCCACAGTTTTGCATCAACGCTGCACTAAATCGTATGTTGATGAAACACACATCAGATGTAGGTGGCACCCTCTACAAATTTCAGCTGTGGGCCTTGATAACATAATTTGATGACATAGTTCTACACTATTAATGGGTTTTCCTCTGGGAAAAAAATGTTATTGAGAATGCAACCATTACCAATGAAAGATGAAAGGTTTGTGGACTCCGAATATCTCAAGAATATGAAACTATATTTTAGTGATGTCATTACCTCAGTTCCTGCAATTCCCATGGCAAGTCCAATATCTGCCTCACGTAGTGCTGGTGCATCATTTGTACCATCACCAGTCACAGCAACAACCTCATTAAATGTGGTATGCAAGTGCTTCACAAGCGTATGCTTATCAAGTGGTGAAGATCGCGCCAGTACCTTCAGCGCACAGGCATAGTGCCACATGAGACATTCATAGATGGATAAAGACTTGCAAGGAAAAGATAAATTATCTGATACATGGGCACATGGCGAACCTGCATCTTTGGAATCAACTCCAGGAGTTCTTCAGGACTTTTCTCTCTGAATTCTGCACCTTCAATGGCAATACCATCATCAGTAAGTATACCACATTCCCGAGCAATTGCCTTTGCTGTATTTATGTTGTCTCCTGTAACCATCCGAACCATAATGCCTGCAGACCGGCAAGTTGCCACAGACTGCCTGACACCTGGACGAACAGGATCTTTGATACCAACAATACCAATGCATGTGTATCCTTGTAGTGGTATTTGCTCATCAACTGAAAAACCATCATCCATTTCCTGATAAGCAAGGCACAGTGTCCTAAGTGCTTCTTTAGAAAAGGTTTTGATGATATCATTGAGTTTGTTTGTAGTTGTTTTATCGAGTGTAACAATATTGCCACTGGAATCTATGAATTTATCACAGGCAGCCAACACTACTTCTGAAGCACCTTTACAATGTGCACGGTATCTTCCTCCCGGAAGCTCAAGAATGATGCTCATCCTCTTTTTTGTTGAATTAAAAGGCTCCATTTTAACAATCTTAGTTTCCTGCCGTTTTTCTTTGAAGTTTCCACCCATTGACAATGCAAAGTCCAACAAAGCCACCTCAGTTGGGGTCCCCAGTACTTGGCACTTCCCATCTTGGCTATTCACCACTTCACCAGCCGTGTTGTTAAAAATGGATTCCAGAAGAATTTGCAAAGCAACTTCTGGGAGTTTGGAAGAAATAGAAGGTATCGATGGATTGGTAACATCTATAGCGTTGCCACATACGCAAGCCTTCACGACAGACATGTGATTGGTTGTTAGTGTTCCTGTCTTATCGCTACAAATGATTGTGGCTGAACCCATAGTTTCACAGGCAGCTAACTTTCGGACCAGGGCCTTGTCATTCATCATCTTCTTCATTGCAAATGCAAGGCTCAATGTGACTGCTAAAGGCAATCCCTCAGGAACAGCGACAACAATGATTGTAACTGCAATGGCAAAATGTTCCAATATCTCCAGCACATCTTCTCCAGTCCAGCTTAAAAGAAGTCCATCATGGTATTTCTGGCCAACTAACCCTTGTGAGAGGACAACAAAAGTTAAGAGGGCAAAAAGTAGACCGATGTTTCCAATAGTATTTGCAACTCCATTTAGTTTGGCCTGCAGCGGAGTTTCATCATGCCCACTTTCAGTGATGGAAGCCATTAGTTTACCCCACTGTGTTCGCATCCCTACTGCTGTAACCAGCATTTTACAGGACCCATCTAGGACTTTGGTCCCTGACAAAAGAAAAGGGTTATCTTCATTAACAACAACAGGTTCACTCTCCCCAGTTAGACTGGACTCGTTGATCAATACAGAATATCCAGAAATAAAGAGGCCATCTGCAGGAACCTGATCTCCAACCGCTAGGTGGACAACATCACCAGAAAGAAGATCATCTATTAAAATCCTTTGTCTGAGCCCATTTCTTGTAACTTGAACAGAAATTTTCCTTTTCTCTTTGTCCAGATCCCTGAATTGCAAAGACTGCTGATAGTTACTCGTTGCAGTAACAGAAACAACCAGGAGGATACTTGTAAAAATTCCAATGCCATCATGAGCACCATTCGGCCATCCTTCTGTGGCAATGCCAACAACAAAAGATACCAGGGCACATGCTATAAGAATTATAAGAGTGGTATCCTGCAGTGCCTCCCACACAAACTCCCATAAGCTGCGGACCTCACTCTCTGTGAACTTGTTCACTCCATACAGGTCTTGCCTTTGATTCAGGCCGTACTCATCTGTACTAATCCCATCAGTTAACGACGTCACCAATTTGTCTGCAATTCCATGCAGCTGGCCATGCACAGTCAGCTTTTTAGTGTCACGATTTTCAACAATTGATGCCAGTTCATTAGCAGAAATCTGAAACCCAGCAGCTTTGACGCCTTCAGGAACAACATACTCACCCTGAAGCGAAGCACCTGAGCAGATGTGTTTTAGGCAACACACTTAGATAACAGCAGCATTGAGGTCTGGATTGAAGTCAGAAAATGTGACATCTTGGAGTCCAAACTATACGGTGAAGCAAATGAACATAATTACCATGCTCATTCTGCAGTGTGGACTTCGATACAAGCACACCAACATGTAACTTCTCCTGCCACATAAGCAGCGAGCTATGAGTTTTGCTGAAATATTTAACAAATAACTTCTGATGAAAAGCTGTGAAACTAAGAAAACTCTAACGGTAATTGACCTAACATGGATGGCACTGTTAGCATACACAGGAGATCAGGAAGCTAATCTGGGCCTCTGGTCCCATAAAGATTGTGGTGAACTGCTGGTTGCAACAAAGTAGTTCCCACAATCTCAAGAATAATTGCAAAGATCTTGTTAGGATATGCATCTGTTCTGAATTTTTTTCTTTATCCAAGGTTGGGTGGCGAATGTCAAGCAATCAACAGTTTAGTTGTTCAGATCTAGATACCTGGAAGAACCAAAGCTAATTAATAATAACTAGTCAATCAACCCGTGCAAAATCTTAAATGTGTTATGCGTAACCGTACAACATATCTAGATCTATTTTTATACTTAAGTTTTTATAATAACATATCTTACTATTTTATATGTATGCTTAATTGATTTAGATAATCTTTGATCGATTGCAAAAATAGGTGATTTTAATATAATTTTGAGGGGATACTTTCTTCATATTATCAGTCATAATAACTAAGGTGAACAATTCATATATAAATTAAAGGGGATATTTGGTATTATCCTATCAAAATAGCAAATGTGAGCAATTAGATATAAATTTAGGATATTATTTCATATTTTCCTTTATATTGGCAGAATGGGTAATTAATATGTAGTTTTAGGGGTTATTTAATATTATTTTGATAATGGCAAAGGTGGGTGATTATTTAATTAGAAAACAGATCTAATAGCTATTAAGATTCCAACATGTTAATTGATGATAGGGTATTTTTTTTATTATTGTGAGGATTTCTATAATTTTTTTTTTTCTAGCGCGTCTTGTGAGAATTGACATGTAAATTTCAAAAAGTCTACAAAATATTTGTTTCATGGAAAGGTTTCTAGTATTTTTAATGGAAAAAAGACAAAAACTGAAGGTAAATTTAAAAATGGAAAAAATCTAAAGCAAAGAAAAAGATATTTGGTTTCGTTGAGAATTGAACTCAAAATCTTTCGTAATGGCAGAGGTGGGTAATTACTTAGAAAATATATATAATGAAAAAAAGAGGATATTTGCTTTCATTGAAAGTTGAACTCAAGACCTTTCATAATGTCAGAGGTGGGTAATTACTTAGAAAACAGATTTAATGGCTATTAATATTCCAATCTGCCAATTGATGGTCGGATGTTTCTGATTATTGTGAGAATTTCTTGGATTTATCTTTTTTCTAGTGCGCTTTGAAATTGGTGCAACTTTTAGAACCTCCAATTAGTAATAGTTGAAATTGGTGCAACTTTTAGAACCTCCAATTAGTAATAGTAAGATAAGATAATCGCACCTTTGAACTTTTTTGGCGTAAATTGGTGTTTGTAGTTGCAAACATACATAAAAATTGTCGCGAGTATGCAAACAGTTTTGCCCTTGCTGCTAGAACTTAGTGCAGGCTGATGCTAAAAGGGCACTACGATGTAAAAATTGCTTCACTATTCAAGAAATAGCTATTTATCTGTCTATTGGGTAGCATCACTCTACATTAAGTAGCTACTATATTAACGTCAAACTTTGGCAGAGAATGGTAAGACAAAGAATGGTTCCATCTGACGTTCGACAGCCCCAGCAAATGGGAGCAGTATCAAAGATAACGATGACTAATTAACTACTAAGTAGATGAACCGGTGAGGCAGTCGCAACTTGCAACACGTACTGAAGGAGAAGGATCGCCCCTCGGTGGGGATTTTGCAGACGAAATACAGGTAACTGTATGGCAGGGGCTGTTCCATGAGCTATATGATTATTATATGATCGACACACAGGACGCAGGGTGAGAGATACGGACACGGTGAGCTCGATTGCAGAGGTCGCCGGCGGCGAGGGGGAGGTGGCGGGGTCCCTTGGGCCGCAGCAGCGCGGCCCCTAACCCCGACCGCGGCCATGGGACCCGGCGGCCGGAAGAGGGAGCTCGGGGGAGGAGGGACCCCGGCCGAGCGTGGACGCCGCTGTGCATCACCACCACCGTCTCCCCACTTTACTTTCCCTTTTGGAGCTCTCGCTCCCGCTCGCCTATGCTTTGCTGAGTTCTTCTGGACTGACCAGTGACCACGTGTGCAGTACAGTATACAATAGTACACGGAATTGAAACGGACTGACGGGTACAACGCAGCTTTGGTCGCACCGGAAATTTTTCTAAAAAAATCTCCAATTATTTCTTCCTTTTACTTATTATTAATTTATCACTACGTATTAGGAGGATATTTTGGGATATTTTGTTTCCTCAGATACGGGGGTGTTTGTTTCAAACGATATGTCTAAATACATTCTTGGACAACGTATTATCCCCTCGTCCAAACACCCCTTAAAGATATGATCTGTATCACATAATTAATGTGTTTTGGACATCGACATGACCTTGACTTTGAACACGTGTAACAAGACAGTAGACAGATATAAAAACCAGTTCTGTTACCACACAGGAGCCTCAGGTCGTCCAATTCATGTGGCTTTGCTTGCTTGGGTCCTCAACATAGCAAATTCATACAAACTCAACATAAATGGTTCCTCTTTTTCCTACACACCTGCTGCGTAAAATGCGAGGGGATACAACTTATAGAGCTTAGCTCTGCCCTTCCACAGCAACCAGAGTTGGGGTGATATTTACATATTACAGTACTCTCACTAAGAATAAAGTTACATGTACAACACTTGGCCGAGTGGCACACTACACACCCATGGTTACAAAGTTGCCTGTAAGTCCTATCTTAGTTCTTATTACACTTTGCGAAAAATGCATCAATAGGAATATGTTTTCCTTCTTTAGAAGACTTCAGTTTCTTCTTGGGTGTGGGTGTAGTAGAGCATGGTCTTTCAGCCAGCCTGCTGAATGAAATAAAAGACAGGCAACAGAGTTAGTATGAAACAGCCTTCATGATTCATCTCATCTCCGAGAAATCTCAGGATACAAGAAAATACGGACTAATTTATGTATATTAGTAATAGCACAAAGATGGCACCAGAAGGCTGAGGCCAAGTCCTAGCAAACGGTAGAGTAGCTTCAACCAGTAAAATAATCCGATGGCCTAACTTGTAACAGCAGCAGAAAACAGCATATCTGTGAGCAAATGTCGGGACATAGATACCTGTCGTTTGACATGTGTCTTGTACTGTCCAGTGCTTCTTCCTGCTGGAGTATTTCAGCCAAGTGGAAATCTGAATGTTCTATCCTCTCCTCTTCAAAGCCTGGAGGGAGTTCAAATCCACAAATGGAACAAATGTAGCCATCAATCCATAACAGCTGATCAGGTTTACTTGATGAAGCCACAGCCTTGCGACTGGTCAAGTGATCAAGTTCATTGAATTTCTCGGTGGGCCTAACCTGGATGAGAAGTAAGATTCTCTTACTGAATTTCTGTACGAAGATATGGAAGAAAAGCCTCCACCCTTTTTCTTAGCTACGAAACATGGAAATTTTAATTCGGACAAACCTTTGCACTGGGAGTGATATCATCTAACTCTGTTCCACCAGATGGGTTGCTTAAGGCAGCCCCGTCACTAAAACTGACTAAAGTCCTTTGTTCTGGAATAAAACAGCTCTCATCATGTGGCATAAAATCCTGTTGATCTGTGGAAACACCTGTACCAGAATCAGGTACCAAGTAGTGGTCCTTGGTTGTCAAACTATCCTGGCCTGAAGTATTAGCGAGACTCCCATTGATATCTGAGTTATTGTTTGATGAACGAAAAAATATATCTAATGTCTTTTGTGTTGAAGTAGATGAATCATCCTTCTCATCGTGAAGCTGAGACATCCGCAACCCTATTAGTTTGTATAAGGGTAACTGTCAGATCAAGTACATAAGCAGCAAGGGCAAACAAATATGAAGTGTAAATAATGCATAATGTCAAAATATGTCCACACACAAAAAAGACAGTCATTGCAGTCCAATTGATAAGGTAAATGAAACATGCACCATGAGAGAATCACATGAATTTTAGTTGTCAAAGCAGCTAGATGAACGTGAGCATAAGCAACGGATTGCCATGTGAACTAACAAGTGAGAAGTTAAAAGCCAAATTTGCAGGGGTTCCACGTAATTGGCAATCTTTAAGTTTGGTCTGAAAAAAATACATGCACACACACTTACCCATCAATCTTAAAGAAAGGGGCATTTCAACCTTGAGCAACTTCGTAGCATAGACCAGGATATCTTCCTTGGAGTTGATGTAGTTCCGTGTAGTTACTGCCCTCGTCCGAACCTGATTCAGATCATTGATCAATCTAGTAATCCGTGAAACAAAAACCTCTTGGTTATCTTTACAGAAAACCATTCAGCGGCTATTAGAATGGGAGAACCAAACCTCAAAGTCTGCAGTCTTTAGTTTGAGTGTTAGTGTCTTTCCCTTGAAACCCTCCTTTTGCAAATCATCAGTTAAATTTTCGGCAAGACTAGCTGAAAATAGATAACAATGTGGTGAGTCACGCATCAAAACATGAACAGTAAACAGTTTATCACCAAGTGCAGTAGGCCAGTAGCACATGAAAGTCCTGATAACAACTTTATTGTTTTCAAGGATTTATTCCCACAAAATCATTTATGAACACAAGGAAATGTACTGGCATATAAAATTATAGAACTCGCTACAGAACATTGGCTACAAATACTACCATAAGAAGAAATGACCTGCTTGACATAACAAAAGGGGGAAAATCTTATTGTTAGTTCCATAAATTAGCATGATATAGCAACAAGGAAACTGGGCTTTGATGTTTCTTCTCTTAGGTACTCAAAACAGTATAAACAGTCTTCATCAGAGAAACAAAAAACCACTAAAACTGAATTCTGAAGGTGCTATAAGAAACATTAGCAATGTACTACCTCCTCCCATTAATATTTATGACTGGAGGGAGTATTATAAGTTGTGCTATTTCTAAAACTCAACTTTCTATAACTTGATAGGTCGCATGATGAGAGAATTTGCAAAATGTTTGGTGTGCAACACATATAACCTCTAAATTAGCTGAGCATATTGTAAGCAAGAGAAGAAATTGCTTATAGAGCAAGCAGCCTTGTGTAATGAAACTAAGTCGACATTTGAGATATAGGATTATCAGGCCTTTCAGTTACAGAAATGTAATGATGTTTACCTAATTTCTCGAAAAGCAAAGAAGAATCATTTGTTGCTGTGAAAGTTCTCTCACAACTGATACTTTTCCTTTGCCTTTGCTCTGGGGTTTCTGTACCTCCTAATCCAAGACCAACCGAAAGAAAGAAATCTGAAGACATTGAATTCCAACTTGAATTTTTGAGATGTTGCCTGGAATATAATATATCTTTCTAAAAGCTTGAAATAGAACAGAAAACGGGTGTGATTAATATACACACCAGCTGAGCCTTCAGAAAAAAGAGCACATAAGAAAGAAGCCTTTTGCAGCATCTCCTGACATGTATTGATTCCAAGAACCTGAAGTAACATCTGTTCTGTTACCTTACCTATGCCACCTATCTGCATTCAAAGATCTTGAAATAACAAATCATTTTTTTCCTTCCCACGAATATCCAAAGAAAGGCCAGCATCTAGAAGTGAACAGCATTACATCATAAGATGCACAGAGAAACTATCATCAGTATTTATATCTCAGACTTGTGGGAGAAAAGATTGCACACTCGTTACAACACATATTTCCTTATGGCATAACTAAATGAATGGTCAAATATGAATAGATTGGTAAAACAAAAAACAGAACAAAAAGAACATCCTTTTAGTTATATAAGGCAAAAACTTTAGTACCTTTCTTATAGGCAATGTTGATACAAATGTCAATACAGCTTCCCGGTCATTTGGCAAAATAAACTGCCCATTGGGCTTGTTAATATCAGAGCAAACCTAGCAAAAATATAGAAAAGGGGGAAGAACGTTATAACTTTGTTGTAGGATAAGGTGAAACAATATGAATAAAAATAAAAGCACAAGACTATTAAAAAGGAGTAAACAGGATGAATTAACCCAGAAAGATATCCAGTCATTCCGGTAAACCACTGCGTCAATTGCAAGTTTACAACACAAATTGGCAAACACTCTGCTGGTAATCCAAGCCAATTAGTTTATTACCAAATTCTATGTTAACCCAACGAAACAATCGATGAAACATATAAAGAAGACCATTGAGAATAAACATAAGTACATAACATAACATAACAGTAACAGGCCATTGCCATTTTATTGGTAAAATTCAAACGAGGTAAAAGATCAAACAAAAAACTTCAAATTCTGACCTTCGCAATCATACGGTTTGGAGCAACCCCAGCACTACATGTTAGACCAGTTTCCTGGTGAATAGCAGCCCTAAGTTCAGTAGCAACCTGAGAAAGCCAGTGATGTGATCAGTAAACCTTGTCATGTAGTGTGAGAATGTTAGAAAAAGAAACAATTTTTGATAGAAAATCAAGTCACATGCTCCTGGAAAGTAAAAGCATCAGGAGGCTGTGACAATTAGAAATGTTCATGCTTACCTCCTCACCTGTAATGCCTCTCTCAATGCAGATATTGGTTATGTTGAGGTATGCTTCATCTAGACTTGTTGCAATGAAGTTGGGATCATACCTCTGGAAAACTGACAGGACCAGTACTTCAATAATCAGTTTTTCTCAACAGTTACATTATGTTTTTCGAGTTTCCTTCCGTAATGATTTGATCAGTATTATTTTACAAACCTTTTCTTGTCAGCTCGCTATAATGAGTATATCTCTCAAAGTTTGGTGGGACAAAAACCAAGCCAGGACATAGTTTACATCCTATAAAACCAGGCATTGCTGCACGAACTCCAAACTTTCGTGCCTGCATCAGTGAATCAATTACACACTACTGTTGCTACATTTACCAAATGACGAAAACAAAACTAAAAGCACTTTGGCTCATCAAGTTCCTAGTCTACAACACTGAAATCCAACATTGAAATTTGAGAGAATTTCAATAGCGGTCCTTCTCTTAAAATACATGTTCAAGTCCCTAAACCGGCCAATCAGTTTCATATATGTCCAAATCTTCATAAATTGTTCCAAATTGTGTGATTAGTTGTGCCCAATAGGTGAGGCCCACATGCCACTCTCTCTTGCCCCTCTCCATCTTCCACCCACCACGCTCCATCATTGCGCCCCTCACCACCACCCTCCATCACGCGTGTCCGCGCCACCATCGCTCGCCCCCACCCACACCTCGCACGCTATCACTGCCTCCTCGCTATGGCGGCAGTGGCCAAAGGGGCGTGGGCGGTGGCAAGCGCATTGCTGAGCACAAGGTGAGAGGGGGACAGCAGCAGTGTATGGCTGGCAGAAGAGGGAAAAGGGGAAGAGAGTGTGACATGTGGGCCCCACTTGTCGAGTACATCTTATCACACAGTTTAGTACGAGTTATGAAGATTTGGACCTATATGAAATAGATTAGCAAGTTTAGGGACTTGAACGTGCATTTTGTGAGTACCAGGGCCCAGATGAAACCTTGTGACAAGTTCAAGGGCCGCCAGTGAAATTCCCTCTTGAAATTCTGATCAACATCTTCAAATACAGCAACTTAACACTTGGAAATGGGAATGTTTCTCATTTAGTGAGTAAATTACAATATTTGTGTATATTTCATGGTAAGGTAGTATACTCACCTCATAACTGGCAGTAGCTATCATAGACATGCTACCAACTGCCAATGGTTTTCCCTTCAAGGATGGATTCTCCAATGTCTCAACAGCAGCATAAAAGGCATCCATGTCAGTGTGAAGCCATATCTTTGAAAGATCTCGGGAAGCTTCCAACTCCAACATTTTCTTCTCAGCAACCTGAAAATTATGATGGTATATAGGGATAAACACATAAAAGAGGAAACATAAAATGGCATTAGTAAAATATGAAGCACACATACATTGATGATTATATCGGCTTATGCTATGAAGCAAATATCTTTAGATCAAATGCACAAGTAAAAATTGATGAATTGACCATTTGATATTACCCTGGAGGGGTCACATATTTTTGTTGTGTTTTAAGTAGCCCTTCACGACCATCAATTAATTTGTAGGAGATTAAAGCAAAGTTTACCAATTATATAACAAAAAAGGACATACAGAAAGCTAGTATGAAAAATGTGTCGATCCATACCTTCTGAAAATGTGACATGTCATTATCAGTCAATGTTGCACACTGTGCACGGAGATGTTCAATCTTTTGCTTGGTCACTGCCTCCTTCCTTTGCTCATTTTCAAAATATTTTGAGCCCTTGCTCATCTCATATATTACCTTCTGCACTTTCTCTCTGTCAACTCCCTCCATTCCTAACACAACACCACAAGGGAAAAATTGCAAAAATCTCAAAGTAACTTCATATCATAGATGAGATTATACACTTATAGTGGCCGTGTCTAACACCAGTCTACCGGACAAAAGGGGAACATATCACTAAAGTCCGATTGCCCTTATTGTGAAAACACACACACACAACACTTCTGTTCTGTTGAAAAGGGTTAAGCTTCCACTGTTGCAATTTTATCAATGAACCTTCCCACCTACTATTAACTCAAGAAAACAAATGCACCAATATAGTATCATACACAAATGCTACATGTGTTTTCTTGACTCATCCGACGGCAGAGTGGAAGATCAGTTCCGTAATTGTTCCAATGTTATGTGGCCTAATCAGTAGGGTAGGGTTCGTGGCAAGGAGGTGCCGTGGTAAACCGCGGAAAACCCCCAATATTAAGCGAGCAGAGAAAGTGAGCCCGTACCAGCTTTGGCGTTGGTGTACGCGGTATGGTAGGACTGCCACGGCCGATCCCCTCCGCCTTCCGGTGGCGCCCCCGCCGCGGACGACATCACTGCGGCCTCCGACAAACCCTTCACCAGAACAGGGAGGGGAGGGGCGGCGCGCGCGAGCGAGCGAGCGAGAGAGAGACGGAGTGAGTAACTCCGGCCGGCGAGGCCTGAGATTACACGCGCGGGAGAGATGTGGGTGGGAGGCTGGGAGCCTGGGGACGGGACTGCGGGAGGTGGTTCCGGCTGTGAGGCCTGCTCCGCCGCCGGCGCGCGCGCGAGAAACAGGGAGCCCACCGTGGAGAAATGCCACTGTTTGTCGGGGCGCCGGCCTTCGCAAAATATATCGCGCGGCAGGTCGACCGCGCGACCCCGCGCGCGCCGGCCTGCGTGCACGGCCTGCTCGCGACCCCCGCGGTCCCGGCCTGCTTCCTCACGCCCAGCGATCCGGCCAGTGTAGTTATGGGCTTCAATCGCATTTACTTCTGCGAAAATTTCTAACATTATCTCTATCTAATATTAAAGTTTATTGATCCGTCCTGACCCGTCAGTCTCGTAACCCTCCGGTCTTCTGTGGTCCGTCACCCTGCAATCGAATCAGAGCCCAAATCGAAAAGATGGGCCACACCCGTCAGCCTCCTAGCCCTTCGGTCGTCTGTGGTCCGTCGCCCCGCAATCGAATCATAGACCAAATCGAAAAGGCCAGGCTTCGATGAATCTTAACCAAGGGCTGCTTTGTCCACACCTAGAGGAATTCGTGATGCAGATAAATAAACCAACACAAAACTATAGAATCACAGCAAAATAATTGTCTGTCATGGCCCTACACAGTTTAATGGTCCACATTTTGCGTCAGAATCAAATCAAATCGTAGAGTATAATACCAAATCGATCTTTAAATGTTGTATATTCCTGTTCATAAACATCAATATGCCCATCGTAACACCATTGTTGACAGAACTGATGGCGCTTCAAATAAAGAAATCAAAGACCCACCTAGCGAGAGTCAGATCCACGCAATAGAGAACAAGACAAGATGAGTTCTCTCTCGAATCGAAAGCGGCAAAGACCAAGATCAAGATAAAAGTGAGGAATTGTGGCAAAATCACACAACAGACAAATCGGAAAAAAATCAATCCGCACAACCCTGGGAGGCCAGGATGGACGACGGACCCGGCTTGGGAGCGACCCACAGAGATGTGTGGTTCGGCCGATGTGGCTGCCACTTCTTCCTCGGTGAGAGGCGTCGCCGCGTCGCGTGTGTCCTCACGGCCCTCACGCAAGAAAACCAAAGGGTAGAAAGGGCAGGAAGAAGTAAGTTTAGGGTTCATTTAGATCGTGACACATGGCAACAACTCAATCCAACTCATTAGATAGCCGATTTTAACGAGGTCTTGCAGCAATCAGAATACATGGGCATGCAAGAGCGGGGTAGTGGACAAATGGCCGGTTTTCGAGAAGCTGTGGATGTCTGTGGCTTGGAGGACCTGGGCTTCGAAGAACGTAGCTGGACCTTTGAGAAGAAAGTGGCGGGTGGATCATTTTGTCGAGCGCGACTAGATCGTGCTCTGGTATCTGTAGCCTGGGGCGAACACTTTCCTGAAGCGTCTTTTTTTCATTTAACAGCTGCAGTTACTCCGGTGGGAGAAGGAGCCATGGAGGAAGCAAGGCAGACGGGGCAAGAATTTCAGATATGAAATGATGTGGGAAACCCATGAAGATTTCGCAACTATGCTAGCTGATAACTGGCAAAAAACTAGACCGGCCCTCACGCTGTTGGACTTCCAATTGAAAATGAAGTCAATGGCACAACAATTGGGCGCTTGGGGTGTTCAAACCTTTGGGCATGTCAACTCAGAATTGAGGAAGCTAAATGCGGAACTGGAGAGATTGATGTCTGCGTCTAAGAAGATGGACCCGTCACATGCGGAAATTAAAATCCGAGACCGTATTGTCGAGCTTAATTCCCATGAGGAGATAACGTGGAAACAGCAATCTAGGGTAACATGGCTGGCGGAGGGAGATAGAAATACTCGCTTTTTCCATATGTGAGCAAGTTAGCGCTGGAGGAGAAACAAAATAGTACTCCTGAAAAGGCCGCCAGGGGAATTAACTGAAGATATGAATGAAATGGGCAGGATGGCGTCGGATTTCTACAAGAATTTGTACGACACAGAAGGGGTAGAGAATATGGAGGAACTTCTGGTAGGAGTACCTGTCAAGGTGACACTGGAAAAATTGAGAAGCTTTTAATCCCTTTTGTAGAGGAGGAGATGAAGTCTGCCATCTTCCAAATGTTTCCCACCAAAGCTCCGGGTCCGGACGGTTTCCCGACGCATTTGGAAGGAATGATCAGAAACTTTTGGTGGGGCAACAAGTTGGGCAAACGCAAACCATGTTGGGTTGCGTGGGATGTTATGATCAAGCCAAAGTATCTTGGGGGTTTAGGCTTTCCAGACATGGAGATGTTCAATTTAGCTCTCTTGGCTTGGCAAGCATGGAGAGTGCTGATGGAGCCAAACACCTTGAGTGCAAGAATCCTCAAGGCTGTGTACTTCCCCACATCAGATTTTTTGGAGGATGAGGTGGGTGCATCCCCGTCTAGGGCCTAGATAGCTATCATGAAGGTAAAACGGTTTTAAAAGAAGGCCTTATCCATATGATTGGAACGGGAGACATGACCAATATTTGGGAGATGAACTGGCTACCGAGAGATGGATGCTGCGACGAGTGCAAAGCATGCGACCAGGACCAACCTTGGTGTGCCAGCTAATTGATTCAAGCACATGCTCATGGAATCTTCGAGTCCTGGATGACTTCCTCACTCACTGGGACACAGAAATATTATCACTTCCATCCCACACGGTAGCTGGAAGACTTTTGGGCATGACACTATGAGAGATCAGGCCAGTTCTCGGTGCGTTCCACATATCGGATGTTGGTGCATAGGCGTGAGAGAATGGCAACTTTTCTGGAAGGGGTCGCGGGACGTTCTGATATGCGTGCGGAGGAAAAAGAGTGGTTGTCGTTATGGAAGATGAAGGTTCCATCAAAGATTAAGGTGTTCCTCTAGCGATTAGCGTGTGGATCAGTGCCCACTGGCGATGTGCTTATGAGGAACATGGCACAGTGAGACATGTGTATGTTATGTGGGGCACCAGATTCATGGAAGCACTCTCTCCTAGAATGTAACATGGCCAGGAGTGTACGGGCTAGCTCTTGAAGACGATGAGGTGGTAGAGCACCTGTTCAACACCCCTGACCAGGAGGCCAAGCTATGGTTGGCGGCAATAAGCAACTTGCTCAATTAAGAAGAACTAATGAGGGTGGGTGTCACTCTATGGCCTATCTGGCATGCACGTAGGAAAGCTATTTATGAGAATCTATTTCAGAATCCACTCTCCACACACTGTTTTGTGGAGAGATATATCAACGAGGTGAGGAAAGCATAATCTCGGGTGAATGAAGCGAGGCCACCGGTGGCCAGTGGTCCTCGATGGATTGTGCTGCTGGTCATTATGCGAAGATCAATGTTGATGCTGCATTGGAGAGGAATGGAGACCGAGCAGCGGCGGCGGCAGTTGCGAGGAACAACGATGGAGTGTTTCTAGGTGCCTCTGCATTAGTGGTGAGAGGAATTTTAGATACGGAGACCATGGAAGCGTTGGCGTGCAGGGAAGGTGAGGCGCTAGCGAAGGACCGATGCTGTCGAGAGTAAAATTGGCGACAGATTGTAGCAATGTGGTAAAGAGTATCTAGGAAGAGAGTATGGGCCTGTATGGCCACGTTGTGCGAGAGATTAAAGTCACTCTGAATGACTTCCAGGCCATAAAGGTAATTTATGAGAGGAGAGTTTCTAATTTAGATGCTCAAAGACTAGGGAGGAGTGCTTTAAACTCTTTCATATGTTGTTTGGTGCGATTGTGTCTCCTGATGGTGTTTGTACCTCTTATACTGATGAATAAAGTGGCGGCATCTTTTGAGCTCAAAACAAAAACATAAAATAACTAGCTACCCATAATCTTTGCTGCATAAAATATTTAGCTGCAAAACAAGAGATATAGCAAGTTGCACCAAACAGTTTACTATAAAAGCTAGAATAGAACACAAGCGAACTTGCTGCAAATTTTTTCCAGTAATTTTCAAGTAATAAAATGGAGAAACTTGCTATACGATTTCATGAAGTTGCTACATAATCATATAGATTTGCTAAACATTACATAATTTGCTACATAATCACATGAATTTGCCACAACAGACGGTTGCTACAAAATTTCATAAACTTGTTACAATCATATGAATTTTGCTTTGACATTACATAACTTTGCTACACAATTATATGATTTTTCTACAGCATAAATGTTTGCTACAGGATTCCATAAACTTGCTACGTCTTTTGTACGTAACTTGCTACATGCCGGGGCTTTGGCAATAGGGTGTCCACGGGACAATGGGGTGGGCCGGCCTCATGCCAAGAACGATGGGGCTGCGGACGATGGGCCGGCCTCATGCCAGGGGGAACGGAGGCTCAGGGTCGCGCGGGCCGCGGTACGGAGGCGCCGCGACCGAGGGATGGAGGCGCGCGGCCGGGGGAGGGATGCGCCATGGCGGAGGCACGCACGGCTGGGGGAGGGAGGCGCCGCAGCCGGGCGAGGCGGTCGGCGGAAGGGGAGCGCGCCGGCCACCGCGGCGGTCGCCTCTTCCTCGGCGTCCGACGTCGTGTCTCAGCCAGCCCCCACAGTGGTCTTCTCGTGCACTTCGCCCGGCGCCGCGCCTCGGCCTACCATGGATGCTCTCCTCCCCGAGCCTCCTCTCCCCTGCTCCCTGCCTACCCATTAAGCAATTTTGTATATTTAAATAGGCCAAATAATGGTTTTTATTAGGCAAAAATTCTTTTTTCTTTAGGCAAAATATGATTTGATTCTGCCTAATGGTACTGTTATTTTTACCTAATCATCCTAGCATTTTTTTCTTATCCATGATTTTGTGCCATGCATTTTTGCTACTTCTTGTGTGTGTTTCTACCTTCTATGTGGACAAAATGCACCAAAAAATCATGTATATGGCAAAAACTTGCTGTGAGAAAAATTCCAAAAACAGAAAAAAAATTCCCAAATTTGACTGATTGTGCGGTCGGCTTAACGCATGGCTGTCCATGCATTAGCCACGTCTATAGAAGATGTGAAGAGTGGTTATTCGTAATAATAGAAAAAACTAAATAGCCTCGCCGGCAGCACTAGCTCCATCTCCATACAGCCCCTGCTCTCCGCTCTCAACAACACTCACCACTCCCCATGTGCTCGATGTTTTGCACTAGCGCATAGCATGGCGTTCTGGCCAAGTTCCTGCGCCTGCCTCTACACTACTCGCCGGCCGCGTCTTCCGTGGCAACATGCATCTCTGGCTTCTGCGCTTCTTCAGTCTACTCATGCCGCCCCACTTCATTCCCATGCAGCCACCTCCTCCTCATGCACCATCTTGGCTTCTTGTCCTCACCGATCACCCATGGTTGCCGCACTACCCTACCTAGCTACCTTGCACCGCATAACATTGCCACCACCGCCCGTATTGCGCTTTAGGGCGTCCCGTGTCCAGGCGTGGCCGCTTCGTTCCCTGCATGGCTGCACGCCGGCTTGGCGGCTTGGCCATAGGGTGGAATACTGGGGCTGTAGGTGCGCCGGAGGTAGGGATGGCAACGGGTAACTACCCGTCATGTATTACCATTCTATACCCGTACCCGTGAATAAAAATTATACCCGCTACAATACCCATACCCGCTCGCGGGTATAAAATTTTACCCATACCCGTACCCGTGTGGGTAAAAATACCCGTCAGGTAACAAGTACCCGATTAACTACCCGCTACACACATGTTTAAACACCACAAATATAATATTTAATGACATAATTAAATTAATAAATCATTAAATATTAGTAAATAAATTGAAAACAATAATAAATGATATAGAAATATGCAAGTTGACAATATTTTTGCCTAATATACACTTATGTTTACTTAATTATGTAGAAAAAATATATGGTTGAGGCGGATATAAATTACCCATGGGAATGTGGGTATGGGTGGTATGCACCCGTACCCGTACCCGCGTACCCGATGGGTACAAGATTGTGCCCATTAACATACCCACGGATGGAAAAATCATTTCATACCCGCCTTTATATCGGGTAAAACCTGTTGGGTACTCGGGTTTCGGGTACCCATTGCCATCTCTACCCCGGAGGTAGATGAGACAGTAACGTGGTTGCCAAGGACGGGATGGTGATGTAGCTGCCAACACCGACCAATATGGAAAGGAAAAAAAGTGAAATGCACCTCAGATTCCTAAACTTATCCCGCATTCCCATCTAGATCTATGATCTTCCAAAATGCACATCTAGATTCATGCATTTATTCTGCATTTCCATACAGGTCTATGATCTTTCAAAATGCACATCCAAATCCATCAACTAATTTCACTGCTATGCCGTCATCCAAACGGTGGCAGGAGGCTTTGTTGATACCACGAGAAACCCTAAATCGCCTCGGGGTTTCTGGTAGATGCCGGATAGTCCGGCGATGTGCGCTGGACAGTTCAGTGAGCTCAGGAGCTCAGGTAGACCTAGCACCGCCCTCCCATGAGGGACCCCGTCAGAGAGGATGGTGGCTAGGGTTGCTCTAGGATCGGCAGGCCACCTAGAATGCCTCTATGTCACCGTCGAGACATTAGGAGAACAGCATAATAGATTGGAAAAGTAGGGCAAATAGATAAAAGGTAAAAATAATAAAGTAGATGTATTTGTTTCAATTGTGGTGCCTACATCGGCCCTGGCCCTTTATATTTATAGGGAGGGATGGTCTTATCCCTTTTACAAGACAAAACACGTCCTAAACTAACCTAGAACTAATTGGGAAACTCCTTTTTGGATAAAACTGGGTTCTACGGGACAATCCGTTGCATAGGGCCAGACTATCCGGAGAATTCCATGTTGCACCGAACTATCCGGCGTACGTTACTGGATAGTCCGGTATTGTCTAGACAGGCAACTTTCCAAATGTCAAAACTTCCCTGACCAGACTATGAATTAGGTGATCCATATGTCTGTTTTGATCGTCTCGGCGAGGGCTACAATTTGGTGTATTGAAACTCCTGATTTGGCTTCATCTTGGTGCAGTTCCAAGGCCTTATTTGTGTCTTCAATGAAATAGGCTCAAAATCCTTCAACACATTGCACATCACTGAAGAACACAATTTTATATCAAATATGCAGAGAAAGTGTCATTAAAACTGACGTGTCCATTTTGGTGCTCAACAGGCTTATTTCACCTACGTGGACATGCCACCGTAGCAATCTAACTGCCGACTGCTCCACACACCGCCAGCGACCCCACGTGCCCATGCATGCTCGCCCCTCCTTGGCTCACCGGTGTGGCCGCTGTCGCCGGCCCCGCATGACCGCGCGTCACATTGCGCTCGCCCGGTGCAACCGGGACCCAGCATGTTCAGAGAACACGTAACCGGCTTTTGGGATTATTGGAAAACCAACGATTCTGGATTTAGAGCTAATTGAACGACCGTCTCAAGATAAAATGAAAAGGGCCTCATTCTGAGATAAAAATGTGTATTGTAGTCGATGAGTTCAGTGGCACATAACTGGCCATCTGTAACACATTGGTCCCGATATATTGACCTATCAAAGGACAGAGCATGGAATTTGAAGAAACAAGATATACCGAGATCGAAGAGGGAAAATGTTGGATTGATCTCGTGCTTGGAAGGGGGAGATGTCCCGACTAGGCCTAGATCTAGAACCAAACCTTGATCGGAGGCCCAATTCCCCTATCCGGTTGTGGCCCCGCTTTCACCCCGCACCACTATAAAACATAGCAAAGGAGCATGCGAACCAGTGTGAGCAGTGCCTCCTCAACCCCGACACAATCGATCACCCAGGTGCTGGTGCTAACGGGAAGACCACTGCCATCGGCGCCACTGCGCCGCCGTACCTGTCGCCATGGGCACCACCAAGACCATAGAACCCCGTTACCTACACGCACCGGTCAAGCTTCGCTCATCCCAGAAGGTGCACACGATTCTTTTCCCCTCTCTCTGTCTCTCGCCATGGATCACAAGATCCACCCATGAACTCTCCCGTTCTACACAATAACTTGAGAACCCTAGTGACTACGGGTTTCGGGCACTAGATCCACACCTAAGACATCTAACAACATCACCAAAAACGTTGGCATGACACCTTATTTAATTTAATGAGAATAAAATTTCCATTGAGAATGTTCTTAGCTGTCTTTTAATTTCTCAGTGCGTGCAAGGCTTTGAGCGTAGCACAGATATATGCCTATACTTCATTCGAGTATGCATCTCCCCTGTCTTCGGGTCGGGTGATCACGTATAGAAAAAAAAGTGAAATTCATTCGAGCATTAAGCGAAGCTCGAACGCAGATGGACGTAGACGCAAAGAAGCTAAGCAAGCCGGTCAATCGCGCTACCCTCAGTTCAATCACAGGTGGACGTGTGACAAGCTGGTAGGTCGCCCAACAATAGTAAAACAATCAGGAACTGTGTGGCAAGCAGGTGTGTTATCTGAATAACCATATATATGCTGTATTATTAAAGAGAAAGATAATAATTGCTCAAAGAACATACACACACCCAAAAAAAAATAACAACTGACCGAAAGTTGAGCCATGCATTATATATTATCTATTTTGTTGTTTAAACTTCAATCTCCTATGCCCAGCATGGTGTATACGGAAAACACCATCTTACATAAGTACTATCATCGGGAGTATATGGGTGGAAGCAGCCTAAGTCCTCAAGTTTACAAGTGTTCAAGTGGAACGCAAACCCTCTCTGCAACGATCGATGTAAGAAAACAATCTCTTTGTAAGGGTGAAATCCAAGAATCTCAATATATCCACTAAAGCGTTCTTTGACGTTGTCTCCATTATTGTGATTGTGAAGAATATCATCGTCATCGGAATCCCATTCAAGGTTGCTGTGTTCCTCTAGGGTTCCATTGCCATCACCTTTCTTGTAGTAGTTGCGTAGACTCCATGGTCCATGAGCTTGTCCAACACTAGTACAGTTCGGGCTTGACGCCGGCGCAAGGTGGCAGGTGCTACTATGCTTCAGTATCCACTCGCTTTGGTCGCAAGACTCGTCAAGGTTCCAGACCCGAAGACGGCGATCGTTGTCGTCGAAAAGTGCGCAGTAAACTCCCTTCTCAGACTTGCCAAGACGAAGGTCTGGAAATTGACACAATTCGATGCTACCTCGCGGCGGTGCGATCACTCGGTACCTATTGTTTGACAACGATATCCTGGTAACGCAATCGCCTTCGCTGTGAACATAGAGTGCACCCTGCCAATATACAGCGTAGCGAGATTGCGCATACGATGGACCCGCTTTCAGGTCGGCGACTGTTCCTGCGGCTTCACCATCGCGGTCAAACGATCTCTCCTCCCACCTCCCTGTTGTCGACGAGAAGACATTCAGGATGAAGGGCGACGGCGGCCATTCCGGTCCCAAGTCCGACGTCGCGGCTGCATCGTCTACGCGGTCAGCCTCGCAGCTGCTGCATTTGTAGAAAGGAAGCTCTTTGAGGCCGGGGAGAAGGCAGTGGCGTTCCCAAAACTCAGGTGGTGGGTCGTCGCCTTCTCCAGGAAGGCGAGGGATCAAAAACACCTCGAAACGCATGGACACGGTAGGATCAAAGACCAGGTACTTGTCCTGGAAGTAGTGGCTCATCCAGGAGCGAGGAGGCGGCCGGCTTTCGGGCAGAGGCACCCACCGCCTCGTGGCGGGGTTGAGCACGCCGTCGTATTTCAGGAGGAGGCCGTTGCAGTGGTCGAGGATGCCGTACAGGCAGTCCTCCGTGAACTCCGGCGCGGAGGGCCGGGCGAATAGGTCCGTGAACGGCACGTCGCCGTATTTGACGAGGAGGCCAGCCAGCGAGTGCGGCTGCAGCAGGCGGCGGGCGTCGATCAGCGCGCGCCACGCCCTGCACACGCAGCCGGACGCGGCGAGGCCGCCGGGCGCCGCGCGGCGGAGGATGTCCTCGAGCACGTCGTCGGGAAGCAGCCGCGTGGGGTCCACCTGCTGCGGCTCGTCTTCCATCTGTCGATCGATTTGCTTCTCGGGAGGTCGAGGAGTCGATCGCTCGCTAGTACTGGACACGTCTCGGGAGCAAGTCGTCGTGGTTTGGTTCTCACCAGGTTTGTCGTCGTCCAAGTCTATTGTCGTAATCTTTTTCGAACTCGATTAGGTCTCCTAATCCGAGCGGAAGAGAGATACTCCCGCCCGCTCTTGCTGGCCAGATCCCCTTTGTGTCTACACACTAACACTAGGAGCTTTACCGCCATTATATATAAAATAATATACTCATATTCATTTTTAAATTTAAAAATAAAATGGAAAATGTTTGCAATCAACCAATCATACGTACGCATATACATGAATACAACACAAGAATTTCTATTTTATATTTTTTTTTTCATTTAGCCTCTTGTAATTCTCTTCATCCTATCACATGTGCGCTTGTTCATCCTCTGCTTCGCCGCAGCTCAGCTCGCTTCTCTCCCTTGCGGCCAACTTGGCGAGCCGAAGGACTGACGCCGGCGCCTTCCCGTTCTCCGGCGCGGCGTTCGTCAGGCGGTGCGGATTGCAGCCTCCTCACGTTCCTTAAGGAGATCGAGGATGTTGCAGTGACAACGGCGGCCGCGCTGCTGTCACCGGTGGTGCTGGGTTCACCGTTCACGGAGCTGCACGTTGCCATGCAGAAGCTGAGGTTCCTCCTCACGGACTGCGCGCGGCGGGCGCGAGGCTGTGGGTACTTGTGAACGCCGGATTGGCCGTGTCTGAGCTCCGATCGAGTGTGCGCCAGGCTGCGAGTTTTCAGATTTGTTCCTAATTTTTTTGGGACAATTTGATTTAGGGAGAATTTAGCCCCTAGTATCCGAGTCTAGTATCCGAGTAATACAGTGTTAATGGTTAATGAGCTAAATTTTAACTAGCTAAAAAACCAGTCATAACTAAACTTCAAAACGAATGTATTTATATAGGTTGTCTTCTCACCAGATGACTGATATTTAATTTTCTATCAGTGGCGTTTTACAACCATCCGATATTCATCAAACAATTGCATGAACTAGCGAACGGCAGTTAGGAGATTGCAGCTATCCTTTCGTCATTGTTGAATAATCACCTTTCAAAATTTCGCCTCCTCGTATCATTTATGAAAGCAAACATCAAAGGCCAATATATTGACACTTTCGCACTTCTATTTGCAATCTATCTCCAATGGGTTGCCCATATATATGGGCTGTCTATAGTACAAAACGACACTGTAGCGCTATTGCAGATAGAGAAAAAATTGGTTGAAAAAGTGATAGGCAAGCCCATTTGAACAATCCGTTGGAGATGGTCTTAAAAAAATACTTACAATGAACAGGTTGGTTGCTACGGACTGAAAATTTACCACCTATATGATAATGCAGAAAGAAAAGCATAGCCACGTTACCAAAAATATGTACAGTTCATTGAAATTGACACTCAATTGATATGCTTTTCAAAATTTGACACCGAACATGCAAATTGCTTTATTTCGAGGGACTCCTAAGTGTTTGCAAGCTGTAGCTTTCTCCCAACAGCTAGTTTCAAGATTTGAGCTATTTATAACTCCTTGCCCGGCCTTAATGGTATGGCTGGTAACTCCTAAGTTTACTCTAGTGTTGAGAGCTGAGACACATATTTGAGGGCTCAATTCACCAAAAGAGCAATAGTACATAATTTAGCATAGCTAGTGCGAGTTCTTTCTTAGCGCATAACCTTTGGTTGTGACCAAGTGTTGCAGTGAGATTTATGAATCTCTTATCATATGTGTTTACGCATACGAAGTTTTGTAAGTGTGGGGCTTGTAGTCTTGCGGGATCCTCTACGTTGTGGAGTGACCGCTACCTTGCTTGTAAGAGGGAGAGAGATCCTCAGCATTTTGGCCATAACTCACTTAATAGAGACAGCGGTAAGCATCGGTGAGAGGAGCGCAAAAGACCCCATGTGGAGTGGGTGTGAACCAGTAGAGTTACCCGATCGGAAAGCTTGATTCTTTACACAGGCCACCTTGATAATTTTGATCCTTGAATGACAAGGCCTTAGTCCTTACACGGACTAAGCGAGAACAAAGTCTTGCGAGGGCTCCAAATGAGGACCTGAGGGAAGCTTTTTGCGTCTTCTTAGAATCCAACTTGTGCCTTAGTCGACATCGTCATTGGGAGTTTGTATATCTCTATATATCTTTTTAGCATCCGGATTTACATTCTTACAATTGTGTGCTTATTTTTCTAGACTGGTTTGATACGTTAGTTTCTAGGCGAAACTAGGTTGGAAGACTTAATCTCGGTAGAGTTAGCAACATTTATAAAACATTAGTGCACATATTTTATTTATCTTGCATCGTTTTTGCATAGATTTTGATAAGCTGTTTTTAGCATCCTCCTTTTTAGGACGCCTGAGTCCACTTTCATCCTTGACACGGGATTGGAGAAAAATCACAATTGGGGTTGATGGGCATGAATGGGATATCCTCGACATAGGAAAGGATAAAAATTGCGATTGGGAGTGCGGTGAAGCTGCGAATACAAGCGCGTGGAGACATGGGTATTGGGCGAGTCACGACTGGATAAATGGGGAGCTAAATGAGCCACTTGAAGCGTTTTTTTTTTCATGTTTACTCCTAAAATGAAGTTTAGGGAAGGTATATTGAACATTGTCGCAACTGCTCTAACGATGAAAACATTTGCGGGGCCCCTCCTACATCGTATCGAGCGCCCCCCTTCTCCACTTGTCACCACCCCTCCTATGCCGCTGCCGCTACTTTCTCCGCCTCCTGCCTCTCTGCCACTGCACACCGCCCCCTCTGTCGCTCACCGCTTCCCATGTCTTCAGTCATCTCCTCCATGAGCCGCCCCCTTCGCCGGTTGACGCCCCCTCCGATGGCAACTTACAGGCCTCATCTCGCATGGTGGTCGTCGAAGGGGGAAGAGGAGGGGCGGCGACCAGTGGAGAAGGGGACGCAGAGGAGGAGGTAGCTGGCGGAGGTGGTATGCTCCACTGGCTGAGGTAGCTGGCTGAGGAGAAGGAGGAGGCGGAGGAGGTAGGTGGCGGAGATCCGACGGAGAAAGGGGCAGGCGACGGCCGGCGGAGGAGTGGGCGGCGGGCAGCAGAGGAGGCAGACACTGAGGGAACAGAAAGGAGAGAGAAGAGATGGAGGGAGTGGATGGCATGTGGGCCCTTTCCATATCAACGATGAGATGCAAAACAATGTTAAAACTAGTGTCCACATCATATGTATCCCACTTAAAACCGTCTGAGGTGCTAAGTTTAACCGGTTTTCGGAGTTGAGGTGTCCGGTTTGGCCGAAATAATAGTTGAGGGCTAAAGTCAGACAAATGTAATAGTTAAGGGGCCAAAAATGGACTTCTTCCTTTTTAGTGTTCACTCATAGAGAATTCCTGGACAGAAAAACTTGAATTTTTCTGAGTTGTTTTTTAGAGATCCAAGAAATATATGTTCTTTGGGCATTTAGATAATTCATTTTGCAAAACATGGATCCAACCTAGATATCCGACCCTGCTGCGGAATGTATCACCCCGCCGACCACGTCACAAAAGAATTACCAGAGAAAATGGAGAGAATTGCGAGTCGGCCCAACAAGTGATGTAAGCCTAGAAAACCAATTGCCAATCCTTCCAGGCAAGGCCCACTCCCCCAAAACCCAGAACCCGAGAATGGCGCAGTGTCTCCGCGGCAGGGCCGCCGCCGCCGCCGCCGGGGAGGCGGCACTCCGCGCGTCGGCTCCGGCGCCGTGGCGGCGGACGGCCTCGGCGTCGTACCACCATACGATCCAGGCGGTGCCACGGGAGACGTCCGGCTCGCGCGCCGCTGCGCGGGAGCGCCGCCACGGTCGCATCCCGGCGGTCCTTCTCGCGCTCGCGGGTGCCGCGCCCGGGGAAGGAGTCGCCCACCGCAAGCTCCTCACCGCCGACAGGAGGCAGCTTGCGGAGATGCTCAAGCAGTCGCCCTACTTCCTCTCCACCCCCGTCCGCCTCCAGGTCCGCGCGGGCGAGCGATCCACCGCCATCGTGCACTCCGGCACCGTCCTCCCCGTCAAGGTAACCCAGATTCCCACCAAGCATTACATCCATTGCGTGCATGCCATCTAGAAATAGGAGTAGCTTCTTTGGGCTCTGTCAGCTGTGGCGCTGCTCGTCCGCGGAGCTGGAAGGCGGTAGCGGCGAGGCGTAGCTACGAGGGGTGTTGGGGTAGCACAATGACCTCTATTGAGCTGGCAACCATTTCGCTCCGTTGTGGTTGTGGCACCTTTTGAGAAAGGCGGATGCCACAGCTCGCTCTTCGGCCTATGCTCTTTGGCTTTGTTGTATGAGAGTAGTGTTTTCTCTTTGTGAGAATAAATAAGAGTAGAATATGCTCGACATCATTCACTCGATCAGGCGAGGTACATATATAGCAGAGCCAGGATGTGCCCAATGGCCTGGATGAACAAACGACCTAAAGACCAGGCTGATCCTACATCTACATACAGATAATCATTGGACATATACTAGCTACAAACTCTAGATCAAGATCAACTGAAGTTGAACGAGGTGAACAATGATGTAAAAGCCCCTTGGTCATTATATCAGCAAACTGATGTTCAGATGGAACGCGCAGCACTCTGAAATCACACAGCACAGCTGGACCTTCCCCTGAACAAACTGAACATCAAGCTCGATGTGCTTCATTCGACCATGGTAAACTGGGTTTTCCGAGAGATATACGGCTGAGACTTTGTCACAGTATATTACTGTTGCTTTGTCGATCAGAACTTAGAGCTTTCTGAGAAGGTTGCGCAACAAGCAGCACTTTGCCGTCTCATTGGCCTCTGCTCTGATGCCATGTGAAAATTAGAGAGAGTAGAATGCACGGCTTCATTCACTCGATCAGGTGTGAGGTACATATAGAGCAGAGCCAGGATGTGGCCAACGGCCAGAACGTGCCCAACGGCCTGCATGAACAAACGGCCTGAAATCGTACAGATAATTATTGGCCACTATACTAGCTAACAAACTCTAGATCAGGATCAATTGAAGTTATACGTTGACACTCTTTACCCCTTTTGTTTTATCCGATGTATTTGTTGCGTTGTCCTCACAACTTCTGTGTAATCTGTGGGTTGCCACACCCTTTATTGACAAGTTCAGGTCGGCCTAAGGCCTGCCGTAGTTCTGGTAAAAAAGACGATTGCTAAATGATGGGGAGACACTGAAGAAAATGTGTTTTTAACTGTATATGTCATTATATCTATTCAGTAATTGTCTATGTTGTCCATTTAGGATGCCCAAATCATTTGGCATGCCATTCACTGTATGTGATGTGCTTGTTCTTTGTGTGCAGGTTCATAGAGATGAGGCTACGGGTAATATATTGAACTTGGTAATGGTGCAGGCAGATGAGGGAACAATGCTGAAGGTAAATTTGCCTGTAGAGTTCAAGGGGGAGGATTCTTGCCCCGGGTTGAAGAAAGGTATCACTATTTTGTCTTTTTTCTTTATTTTTTCAACATTTCTTTGGTGTGCTCATTATAGAAGTGTAGATGGCAAGACAATCTGAAATTGTGTCTTTTTTGTTTTTTTAATACTGAAACTTGTACATTGCAGCCATCTTGCATTGCCTAAGTAGCATGTCTACGGCCTATGTGAAAAATTTTAGTCATAGTGGAAAGCTCTTTGTTTAACTGGTACTCATTGACTGTTGATGTTTTGTAAAGAACGAGGACTTCATTATAGAAGTTTGGATGGCATGCAACTATGCATAACTGGCAAATCCTTTTTTTTTCAATAATGAAAGTATGAAACACAGTCAAATAATTCTTTTCTTCCATACCCAGTTGCCTAAATACCATGGCTGTGTAAAAATAGTAGTTGGTGCAATTGCATAATTGGCAGTCTGGTACTCATTTTCTTGCTGTTGCATTTCATGGATCAATTCTCTGGGCTTCTCATGCTTCCTTGCTGATACTTAATGGGCAGCAGAGAGTGATGAGTTGGATATGGCCTCTCATCTATTTCCTTTTCCAAAGTACTATTGCTTGTGAAATAGTGGTGTGTGTTTCTTTAGAGGATCTTTCCAAATTAGATAGCATGCGTTGAAGTAGGATAATAGGATATCCAAGGTTTTATTGATCCAGGATTCCTCACAAGGTCACGTAGAGTTCATGACAGAGCTTGCGACAGTACAGTTTCTCTACTTTTCTGGGGTTGTGGGGAATTGAAGTATCAGACACTGCAATTACATGAAATGATGAGCTTAAGGTTGTTGCCATATTAGTGTTCATTTTGCGGGACAAACATGTGTTTACTATTATAGTTCAGAACACATATTGCTTGATTTATAAATAAAAATGAGAGATTGGACTGGTATTTGGAAGCTACTTTGCTTGTTGCAGTTGACCAATAGGGAATGCAAATCTTTAGCCTGGCTTCGTGGTGGGAATTAGAGGGAGAACTGAAGAAATGTGAAACATGACTTCTTTCAGTGAGGCTTGGGCACAACCCACAAGCCCATAAGGATGGGACTGATATGAACTTCTTGTAATCCTGTCTAGATGATTGTACAAGAAGAAGTGACCTTGTCTAAAAGGTCTTGTCAGAGTTGACTTAAAAACAGTTTGCCTCGTGAATCATAATGCTTAAAGTATTAAATTAAACTGATTAGATCCTTTAAAAGAAGTATTAAATTAAACTGATTAGATCCTTTAAAAGAACTTCTTGTCATGCATGCATATTATGCCAAAATAATTCTGTTTTCTTTGAGAATAAATTGAAATCAGTTAGTACTGTTTTGTAAGGCACTGACAGATCACGAGTAGACCTACTTTTCTTTTCTGCCATAAGCAGGCAGAACCCAATTTAATTGTATCTATCAGGTTACAGACTTCTTACTGTCATCTAAAGGAATGCATGTTTAAACATCTTCCCATTGCACAGTCGGTCGAGTGTAGTCTAGGTCAGTAAACAACATGGTGTATCTCTTACTCCATCTCTTTATCTTCTGTGAAGATATCATGCATGTAAATACCAAGTATCCCTCATAGGATACCAGAAACCATGTGTTTGTTATTCATTTTTTAGGACAAATAACTATAAAAGTTCCAAAGTAAGATATTACTCCTGTTATGGTGTTCCAATAGTTTTATCCTAATTCATGAAAACGATTGAATTATGGAAGGTCTGTAGCAGTAAATTCTGCAGGCATTTTACTAGCTCCATGCGCTAGGTTTGATGCTCATCCATTTCCTACAAGTGTCATGTGTCTTCTCTATTATTTACTTCTGTAGCAATTGTGGTCCTGACCTGGTCCTGATGTCGGTGTCCCTTGTCATTGTTTGTATCGAAACATCTGGTATAAGGAATAAACCATGACTTTTGTATTTCTGCAATGATAAACTGCAATTGATACGTCCCAAATATGATGTAGGTTATGGAAGCCTGGTTGATTATGAGAGGGACAACTTCCCACACTTGATTTTCGCTGACCTGAATGCCAACTTCAATGTCCTTATTTTCCTTTAGAAGCTACATTAGCTGGGCCTCTTGGGAAAGCTTGGGTTCAGGGGTGGGCTCACACTTCTCAATACAAGTGTGGTTTAGTCTTATCTGGGAAGTCATCGTTATAGCTGCAAATTGTGATGTCATATGTTCATAGCAGTCACCACCTTACTCCCAAGATCCTCCAAGCTTGGCCTAATTGTCTAAGCAGTTCAGGTTAGTGTCAAATTGACTACAGTAAAGAGAGGGTAGAAAACAAGCATGCAGCTCATAGTTATGTACCGTAGGTCGACATCCTGACTCCTGAGCAGGGTAGACATGCTGGTTGGCACATCTGTTTGAAATATTGGTAGCCATTGTCTCCTTGCCAAGCATTTGTTAGTTTCCTTAGGGTGTGATTGGTTGTCGGAGCTGCTCTGGGCCTGGCTAGCGGCCGGAGCCTGGTTCAAGGTAGCCAGGTTTCCTAGATGCAATACAACTTGTTTGGTTGTTTGATAGGGGTAGATGCAGTCTCATATGAGTTTTTGTTTGGTTGCCCATATAGATTCAAAATAAAAAATAAGAAAAAAATAATTATATAAAATTTCTATAGTAAATGTGGTCTAGTTTTGTTTCTAAAAACATTATAAACACAGATATGAAATTAGTTCGGTGATTTAATGTTTCAATCACGAGATATAATGAAAACATTAACAAAAAAGGTTCCTAGTTCTGCGTGCCGGGGCTGACAGTGCACGCGCCCAGCCTGGCTCACCAGCGAAGGCCAACTCCCGCGTACCTACGGAGCCTGGCTGCGGAGAGGTGATTGCATGTGACGGGCCAGGCCCAGCAGCTTCTACAGCCAACCAATCATGTGCATGCTGCATGAAAAGAACCTGGCCCGAGGTTGATCCGGGCATACAATCACACCCTTAGATATTGGAACTGCATGTACATCTATTATCTGGGGTTTGGCTTATTAGCTTACATACAAGATGTTTACTACCTTCTGTCAAACCGAAGTGTTGATTTTGACTTCTTGTACTCTTTGTGGTTCTAAGCTTAGTGTTGGTTTGTACAATCATATAGGTGTGCAAATTGCGAAATGGATTATGAAAGTCTATGTGTATCTATGAGAAATAGACTTGCGTCAATTTGATGTGGCGAATCTAAAGATTACATAGATTTTAAATGTTATAATACAAATCGCTTGGTTCAAATTTCATGTGTTTCATCGGCACCTTTTAGTGCCCAGCTGATCAAAGCATAAGTCGCAGTTTGTCCGTAGTGTTTGATAATTCATTTGGTACTCTGTTGAAGCCTAGTTAGCTCAGGACCCCAGTGGTGATGCATCCAATTTGCCACCTAAAATATGCCCCCACATACGTGCACCTAGAATATGTGACAAATGATTCCATACAATCTATTTTTCTTTATTTGATAATTGATACAAACCAGATTACTGTACAAACATGAGGAATACAAATATTGCTAGTTAAGGCATAGTATTCTGTCAAGTTAAATATCTGCAGAAACTTAGCACCTTTTTATGTGCATCCATCGCCTAGTTCATGCAATGGTATTCTTTGATGATGTAATTTGCTACCTGTTGTATTACTCAGTGTGTGCTTGACCTGACTGTCAGATTGGCTTGACATTGCAGGAGGCTTTTTGCAGAAAATAAGGACCAGTCTGGTGTATCTCTGCCCAGCTGAGCACATTCCTCCAAAAATTGAGGTGGACCTGAGAAATCTTGATGTCGGAGATAGGGTATTAATGCATGACATTCCCGTCCATCCATCGCTCAAGTTGCTGAGTAAAAACGAGACCATGCCCGTATGCAAGATCTTGGCCTCAAAGCCAGTTGAGTAGGAAGCAGTGTGCAAGTTTTCAGAGTTGATAACATTGTACTGTGGGTGGTACACAGCCCTCCAACAGTTCCATCACTTGCTCTTGGCTTGCTTTTTTGTTATCTGTTTCCTAGGTTTCAATGTGGTGGTAGATTCAAACAAGTTATCATCTTCAAGATACGAAATGAACCATGTGAAGAAGAATCACCGGAGAAACCTTTGTCTGTATCGACCGCTATAGAATAACATACTCTCACTTTCTGTTCAGACTCAGGGACATTATATGTAAGATATTGCAGATTTATTGTTTGCTGTGGTCTGGGTGAATTGAGCTGCCTTGCAATCGGTTCATGAATTCATCGTTCTGACTGCATGGTTCCTGTCATGATCCTGCACGTTGATGAATGCTGAATTCGTCCACCGGATCGGGGAGATGCGTGCTGCTGCAAGCTCATCTTCTCGCCAAATAATGGATGTGGTGTGTTGCCCTGTACGGGCGACCTTTTCATATTTAACCATTGTAGACTTCCATGTCTGTGGATCAGAGTCCAGAGCCCAGTCACCGACCATCTGACCTTTCTCATAGCCTGGCAGATGGACCATTTGCATGGATGCATAATTATCTTGTCCATATGGTGGCGTCTGCATGCAATCTCTTTAGTTTTCTCTATCCATAGTTCCATACACGCCGGTAACATTTGCAATGCTGTTCTTCATGTTCTTGTTTCTAAAACCATGTATGATGTCCTAAAATGAAGCACATTATCTCTTTAGTTTGATACTTTGTTTTGGCCTAAAAAGATGTTCCATACTTTGTTGAACCCATTTGTTGGTGGCTATATATTTTTTTTCCCTGTATTTGTGTGCTCAGTGTTTCAGCTCTATGTACCTACATATCATATGATCCTTTTTTGGCCCAGACAGCAATGCATTGCTGCTGGAAGTCAGGAGGAAAAGAAGACTTGTCCTTTTGGACAAGTCCAATGATTGAAAGATACTACTAATCTTTACACAGGTCTCACAAATTACAACGAGGTCAGAGACACTGAGGAAATCGCGACAACTCCTACCCTGAGACGTTGGTAACTGCATTGCACCGGCAGATAGTCATGGCAATAACTCCAAACCGCGCCCATCAGGATCGGAGCAACAACAACAGCTACGGACTAAATTCAGAGGTCCCCAAAGTAGATACACCAAAGCTACCCCGTCTGTTTCTGCATTTAAGCCATGGAATTTCCGTGGAGAAAATCGCTGCGTGCACAAAGGTTTCCCTTCCCATGATATATAACTCAAATAAATCCGTGTGCGCAGAGCGGCTGACAATGCAAGGTTGGCCGTCTCTTTGTACTGAGTTATACCCCATCTCTTCTAAATTACAAGAGGTTTTGGGTTTTAGATAGATCCATGCGTCAAGTATTTTGTGATGTCGAGAAGGGCCGGGGTGTATACTTGTACACGTGTAGGCGTATAGTAGTGCTTGTCTTGCATATACTACTAGGCAGTTGGGCAAATTCAAGGCTAGTGATGCTTTCCTTTCATTTTGGCATGTATCAAGAAGGGATGGCGATGGCACAGCACTTTGTTTTTTCTCCCATGTAAAGGGGCCAGTGCACTGATTGGTGCCACCACCACTGTGTATGCTAGTACAACGACGCTAGATCGAGTTCTGAATATAATCCTGAATTTGTAATGTGGGTCAATAGCTTGACATGGGGACAAGGATCTTAATTTAGCTTCTAGATTGCACGTACACCAAAACCTTGGTTTGCACTACACTTTATACATGCATATATACATATACAGCTTGCACACATGTGATGAGGAATAAGAAAATGTGCAGGGTAGAGCCTGTAGACCTAGTTGGCCAGCTGATCTTGGTTTTAATTCCTAGCTATGGGATCGGTTAAGTAAACAATGACACTAGCTCTATGCAATATGAAAAGGGAACTGTGGCCAGGTTGGGGAGATGGGAAGTCAGCCCTAGTTGTCTGTGAGATCCATTGATTTCAGTGCAATCCATAAAGCCAATGCTAATAAATATTCCCTCTTGTCCAAACAGTTTCTCGCTCTAGCTCCATGCATGTACATACAAAAAGGATGTGGCTTGATGCTCAAGGTTTCACGTAACTTACCTCAAGCAAAAATTTGCTGTGGCACTTACCCTAATATTATATCATGTTTTTTCTGCAATAAATTGCTGCCTCTTTAGTTCATGTACTTACAACAAGATCTCCAAACATAATTTTGACCAATGTTTTCTAGTAAAATATAAATAATCATTCTACAAATTTATACATTAAAAAAACTCAGCCTGCGGGGCCTAGCCGGCCCGCGGCATTTCCCCCGGTCGGCACTCGAGGCGTTTATACATTATGAAACTACTTTTCAAGGTAAATATGTGTATATGACCTTCAAGTTTCTAAACTAAATAATTTAAAAGATCTTTATAGTCAGTTTTAACTGTTTGACTCAAACCTTGTTTGAAATATCAAGCATTTAGGAAGTGAAGCAGAGAAAAGTTTCCGCATAGAGTGCAAAAAAGGAGAAAAATTTTCCCATAAACCATTAATTGACTATAAGTGCACCTAATAACACTGCTATAAAATAAATATAAAGTTTCAGACTTTCAGTATCAAGTTTGTTGTGGTTCACAAGTACTTGCATTAGGTCTTTACTAGGGAGGCCACAACAAACTTGATACTGAAACTTTATATTTATTTCCAAATGGAAATACCAGACTAACTTTTCTCATTCCTTGATCGATAAAGGTTTCTTTTTGCATTTATATGTGATATTGATTTGGACAAATTTTAGGGAAAAAGAATTGCTGGGCTCTGCCACAGCGCCACACTAGGTTTTGAAATAACTCTTGGTTACATAAATAAAGATTGAGAGTTTGGATTTTGAAACTTACCGAACTATATAAGATGGAGACTTCTATCTGGTTATTGTCCGTTATGTGCTTATTTTTTTAATGATAAAAAACTATAAAAAATCATATTATATTTTAGCATGTGATGCCTACAGGTGAGTGTTGAGTGCACACTGGTAGGGAGTAACGGCCATGTGTAATGAATGAAAGGGATAGCATATACTATTGGCAAGTTGGACTGTGGTGTGAAGGCACACATGCATGAGAGATTGTGAACCTCCTGGAAGTGCAGCACTGCTTCCCATCCACTTGAAACAAAAGCACGAATGACTAGAACTATACTACCAAAGAAATAGTAATTGTCGCTTCTTGTTTCGTATCCTTCCAAATAAACAGCACAGATTTAGAACTGCTATAATATTGACGGGACAGCCTCAGGTTTTGGCCAGGCCATGAGAAAAATAAAAATCGATAATGTCACAATAAAATGACTAATAACTCCATCAATTTGTTTCCAAATAAAGGCTTCTATTTCTTTATACACAAGATGGCAGAACGAATTTACGAATGAGAAATAAAAAATGGTGAAAAGAAGCTAATGGAAAGGCGAAAGGATACTAATAACAGCGAAAAAAAAGATATATGTGCTCCACAATATGTGCACAAGTGCATCACCAAGGTATCTGTTTAGCAGCTCCTCCAGTTCTTGTTAATTTCTTTATTCATGGTTCCCTCCCTGCAAAATTGCAAAGTGCAAACACCTTTGCATGCAATTTGTTTCTTTATCTCACTTCACCAATTGCTGCTCCCTCCTGCACTGCAGCACTCCATGCATGCTTCTCTCTGCTGTGTCTATCTACCTCTACTACTAGACCCATCTCTCCACCTTCCCACCATTAATTTCTCTGTGTTACACTGATCCATGATGAGCATCTGTCCCCATTCCCTACCACTCCTTCTGTCTTGCATTTATTTGGCTCTAACTCTTGAGGAAGAAAGGCGACTGATCATGAGGAACCTGACAAGGCATAATTCCAGGCGAATGATATGCCAGTGAATAAAATTGAATAGGTGATATATAAACAGTGTTTCATAGTATGTGAAGGAGTATGCATGATGCCTATAGTGAGGTCTTGTGCAGGAGAGGGGTCAGTTGTTTGTCTATATTTGTATAGCTACACAGCTAGCTAGATATAGTCATATAGAAAGGATGTAAATGCATCAGATTTCAAACTCAAAAGGGTAATAGATCATTGTGGATCACCTAGATATATATTAATAATGCAAAAGTTAATCGCTTGTCTTTGCTAATGATCATGCATCAAATTAACTGGTGTAGTATACCTTTATTTCTATATATTCTTAGGAAATTAACTAGCACTGCAACCAACTGTTTAAACAGCAAAGAGGGGTTGCTGAACAACTAGGCAGGTTCAATGCATCAGTACACATAATCTTTTGGGGGTCGTCTTCGTCTAAATAGATGCCCCAGAATGCCAGAAATCCATTTTAGTACCGTAAACCCACTAGAACGGTTTACTTGCTGTAAGCGTTTCAAACCACGTCAATCCTTTTTAATTTTCACAATTAGTAATCTATCTTCGTCTACTCCTAGCAGGGACATGCATGCTCTAGTTACACAGAAACTATAAGGCAAATAAGTGAGATTATTTATCAATATAAATGCATAAAAGAAATCAAAGAGATAATATAATTTTAGGCATTACACATTTTAAACATGGTGTCTCTTCCATCTTTACATGCATGTAGCCGCCCATGCCCAGCTAGCATTTCTTGTAATCAAGTGAAATGATGGTTAGGGCACTACTTAGCTAACTAGTATGATATGTTGACTTGTGTGTTACACATGCACAAAGATACATTAATGACGAGAGTTGCCTTTTAGATCCGGAAGAAAAAAAAATGGAGTTGGTTTCCCATATGCATAGCTAAAGTAAACTTCATTCTTTAAAAGTTTAAAAAATATATATCACGTCACCAAGACGGTTATTTCATGAAGCCACACATTATACTACTAATATGCTTGAGAAATTCAGCGACTCAAAGACCGCCACTTTTCCCTAAATCTCCGTTGTGCATTCTACATGCACTAAGAATATATCGATGAGTGTTATTGGAGTTAGTAAGAAACAGATAGCACTCGCAAACAAGTTGCAGTTTCAACCACAGAATTTAATATAGTACAGTGGCACAATTGAGAAGTAACAACTGCGAACATTTGGGGGATCTATGAGTTTGGTAAAAAAAACTTATATGCCTATCATCGTATTTACATTTGCATTGTGTGCACAAACATTAATCCTTAATTTCAGAGAACAAGAAAGGCAAAAGAGGATCAAACAGAAGAACAGAGATATGGTATCAATGCAAGAATGAAATCGGAAGAGGAGGGTGTATGCTATGCGGCAAGAAAAGAATTAATACCTTGTTGAGAAGAGGATACAGCTCGCCTGCCCTTTAGGGATGGATGGAGGCAATGCCGACGCGACGCCATAAGACGGAAAAAAAAAAGTCAAAACGAACAAGGAACGAACACCAACAAACGAAAGCAGCTAGAAAAGTTCGGCTAAAGAAAGCAAGCAGAAATCGGATCGGAGGCGGCCATTATCAGTCAGCTGATGAGAATGAGATCATCATCAGGCCGGCGGCACAGCACCGCCCCCGCTGCCCTCGTCGCTGCCGTCCGTGTTCTGCTGGTGCGAGACCTCGGGGTGCGACTGGCCCGAAGAGGACGGCGGCGGAGACTGCTCCATCTGGTACGTGAGCGCCACCGCCGTCTGCGCCTGCGACGGCGAGGCGGGCTGCTGCTGCTGCTGCTGGAAGAGGAAGCCTCCCTCGTAGGGCACGGCGTCGGGCGGCACGACGGCGACGGTGGCTCCTCCGGCGCTGCTCCCCGGCACGGCGTGCGCGTACGCGGCCGCGGCCTGCTGATGCCTCATCATCATGAGATCCTGCTCCCTGGCGACCTCGACGGCGGCGGCCAGCTGCTGCGCCTCGGCCATCTGGTGGTGGTGCAGGTGCTGGTGGTGCTGCGCCGCCGCCATGATCTGCTGCTGCTGCGGGTGGAGGTGCGGCGGGGCGACGCCGAGCCCCATCCCGGCGTACGGGTGGTGGTGGCCGTACTGGTGCGCGCCACCGCCACCGGCGACGAACGGCGCGAAGGCCGCGGGCCCGATGTAGCCCGCGAGCTCCTTCCTCGCGGCGGCGAGCTCGTCGCGCACCTGCTTGATCCTGAGCTGCAGCATGGAGATGTAGGAGACGCAGCCGTAGACGGGGTCCCGCAGGCGCGCGTCGGCCTCGTAGGCGAGCGAGTTGACGGCGTCCTCCCGCTGCGCGGGCGGCAGGTCGTTGAGGAGCTTGGAGACGTTGCTGGCGCCGAAGACGCGGTGCACGTTGGAGAACTTGGCGGGGTTGTCGGGCGGGAAGTAGGGCGCGAAGACGCAGCCCTGCGTGCACTTGCGCCGCAGCAGCTTGCACGCCGCGCACGGCGAGCTGGACGACGACATCCGTCGCCTATCGACGGTCGATCTCTTCCTCTACCCTCGCGCCGCCCCCGTCCGGACGGCCTCCTCCGGTACGGCGGCGGTTAATTCTCGGCCGGCGACGCGCGGGCGGCAAGCCGGGGCCTTCTCCTTGCTGCCGACATATACAGAATAATACATTAGTTAACGTGAGGATCAATGGGTGCGCGGCGAGGCTGAGATCGGCCTCGACTCGACCCAATCCTAACCGCTGCATCGATGGGATCAACCAACAGGGCCGTACGTATGGATCCAAGAGAGGATCGGAAGGGAGATTTGGATGGATTCCAGGCGGCCGGGGCTTGTTGCTAGCTAGGGCAGGATGATTAATTCTTACCAAGGGATGGGAGAAGGGATCACTTCATGGCCGGCCGGCCGGCCGGTCGGATCTCCTGCTGCTGCTCCACGATCGATGCGCGGCAGAAGGCAGTGCGGCTGCTGCAGGCGGGCGACGAGGATGACGCGGGGGGGGAGAGAGAGAGAGAGAGAGAGAGAGGCGGATGGATGCGTGATCTGGATGCAGGAGAGGAGGCGTCCGTTGGTTTGGGAGGGCGGTCGAGAGAGAGCGCTCCAGGAGTTGAGTTGGCCTGGGGTCGTTCCTGGTCGCCGTGGCGGCCTCGATCGACCGACTGATGGACCAACGAGAGGGTGGGCCCGAGGCATAGCCTTTCAAATTGCTGGCCGTACAAATTTAACTGATAGATCGTGGGGAGGGATTAACCCACAACAGCCTCCAGATGAACCGGGTCAAATCAAATCAAATGGACGACGGGTCACGCTTTTGTTCCGTCGTGCTAGCTCCCGGGCCGTCATGTGGCATGTTTAATTTTGCATGCCATGCGATGCGATGCTCCGGCCCATGCTTGGATCGACTGTAGGCCGGTCCGCCCGCCTACACAGTAAAGTAAAGTCTTTAAGTCTTTAAGTCGTTCGAAGAATGATTTTATTTTAGGGCTAGCTTGGAAGCCCAAAACCCCGCAGGGAAATTGGCCTTTTCCCGGGGCAGCCCGTCCGCGCGGATTTCAGCCCCGGGGCGAGGTCCTGGGCCGTTTGGAAGCCCACACGAGGGGGGGCACCTGCCCGGACCCCGTCATTTCCCCGGGGTAGCGCTGCCCCGACGCTAGGGTCCGGGCGGCTTTTCCCCGAGGCGACGGCGCGACGCGGTCACGCGAGGCGAGGCGTCCTCCTCGTCGTCCCGCTCGGCCGCGCCTCCCCTCCGTCGTCCCCGCTCGGCCGCGCCGCCCCTCCGTCGTCCCCGTTGTGTCGTGCCGCCTCCGCCGTTCCCGCTGGGCTGAGCTCGGTCGCCGCCGTCCCTTGCTGCCGCTACAACACCGTCTTTCCCTCGTCATCCACCAACTGCAAGTAAGTCCTTCCTCGTCATCCTCATCTATTAGCTAGGGTTTCTAGATCTTGGTCAAGAACGACTTGGTGATTGTAAATCTTGGTAAGAACCACTTCGTCAAGAACCACTCGGTGGCTGTAAATCTTGGTTAGGCATCCATGTTTTACTTGTGATTAAACCTGGTTTCTTCTTGCTCCGTCGTCACAGTGGATCCGTGGATGCCTGTTTGCTTGAGCTTGACTTGGGTTGTTAGCTGCCGGCTGGTTAACTTGCTACCTTTTTTTACCTTGGTTCTGTGTTAGCAATTAGTAAAAACTGCTGGTTAATCTTGGGCAGCTTCTCTGTCATCGGTTAATGACAAGTGCTAGGGCGTGGGTTAATCTTGGACGGTTATACTACTCTGTAATCGGTTGTTGACAGGTTCTAGTCTTTGGTCAAGAAACGAGTCTGAAAAAGGATGCCTTCTTTTTCTTGGTCATAGCAGCGTAAATATTGCCTGGAGAACTTGCAAATCATCCTGTCACTTGAGTAATGATGCCGTAGGAACTGTTAGAGCTGCAGTAATGCTTTTGGAGTGTATGTTGACTGGCTGGCTGCCTCTGTGGAGCTACTGAAATTTGCAGTTCTAGGCCAATGACCCACTCCAGAGTTTACTCTTCTTCCTGCTTTTGCTACGCGAACCTGAAACCAGTAGTTATTATAGACACTGCAATTTATCCAGCATGTTGGTTTCAGTCATGTAGGATGCAGTGAACAGTCTGTAAAAGTTTACATGTACTGCAACCCCATTCTTGGTGACTAGAATACTTTGCTGTATCTCTTTTTAGGTGTTAAGATAAGATGAGTTTGCCCTCCATTGAAAACACACTCAAACTACTGAACCAGAGCTATTTAGCACCATTTGTTTGTACGAAAAGCCTCCCAATCCTCTATAGACATTGTTTCTGTGTAGTCTTATACTATTGGATAAAAGCTTTGTCAAGGATTGTATAATGCATACCTGGCTTTAGCAAGTCCTTTCAGCAGTTTTATTTTCTAGTATTCTGACTGTTGAGCAGCAAAAGTAAAGAAATCGGCATACTCGTTTTGGGTGTTTTATTCCTTTGATACACTGTTGCTGCTCAAGCAGGAGCACATAAACAAAATTAATATGGTACAGAGTTACAATTAATAAACTCAATATCAATATAGCATGATTCAAAGGCACCACCAAATCTTTATGAAAAAAAAATGGAAAGAAAGCTTATAGCTAAACATGTAACAATAGCCGACAATAGGCTTTAAGCCTAGTTATAGGGCAAGTGGTTAAAGCTTGTGTAAAAAGAGTCAAACAATCTATAATAATTTAGGAAGGATGGAGTAGCTTGCAAAGTGCATCTGTGATGATTAAAAAAGGTCTAAATTATTTTCATACTTTTTAAAACAAAATCAAATACAATCATAAAAAACAAATATGGCGTGGGGCCGGAATTAAAAAAAAGAAATTGTCACCTCGTTAGGAATAGATGGTTAATAGATTGAAGATTAACAAATCGATACAACTTGCATACACTAAACACACATATAATTCTATACTTTTACACTAACTAGCAAAAATGCCCGTACGTTGCAACGGGAAAAAACAATACATTATCATATTAGAATACGCATATACATTGCTAAACTTGACAAAAAAAAATCTAAGCTGTATTTGATACAGTTTATATGAATTAAGAAATCATGTCCTGAAATAATTTGCTATGGGTATAATATGACCATAATGGTGCATGCTCCTCGCAGAATAATGTGTTACCTATGTCTTAATATAGTTTTTGATATACATCATTTTTTCGTGCTCTTTTTTCTTAAGCCCTGTCATAGCTATCTTGCATAAAATATATACACACACATCATACTAATAAACAGAAAACATGTAATATATCTGAAAACAAAAGTAAAGAAAAGAAAGACAACTAATGTAAATCACCAGCTCTCATTGGACATAGGTTATACTGGGCAATGACAGGTGAAAATATTTACCGATATTTTATACGATGTGTCGATGTGTATATCTTTTTGTTTTCCAAAATACGATGTGCATATTTGAAAGCAAGTCTAAAGGACCACGAATCCATATTGTAAATTCTATTGCGGTACATTATTTCATAACTTTGACCATTCTTCTAATTCAAAAAACCAAGTTATCTTTATTTTGTTATGATTTTTTTATCAATAAAGATAGTTTGAGAATGACTTGTATTTTTATATGTTTGTACATAATTTTTTTGAACTAAGACATGAAATAATCAATCTTGAGAAATATTTGACAACATGATATGTAAATATTTAAGAATGGAAAGGGATCGTACAAATATACATATGGGCAGCAAAAGACCATGGGCAGCCGTCCTTTTCCCTAATTGGATGATCACGTGGATAACTCTAGTCCATCTCCCGGGTCCCGATCCTGGTCTCTGTAACGGTGTAAGATTATCCACAGTGCTATTTCTCCATGTTATTCATCTAAATGACTATTCTCAGCCTAGTCAGTAAGATCTTTTTTCTTTATATCAACTTCTCCCACGCTCATATTATATATACATTTTCCCTATATCCAACTACCCAATATTTTATTCAGCTACCAACAACAACCCATCATCCATTAGGCTAAGTCCAGCGGGTGAGGTAAAAGGCCGGGTATAGTACAAAACGACACTGTAGCGACACTGTTTACAGAGAGAGGGGTAGGTGGAATAGTGGATAGATGAAGTTTTGCCTTAGCTGCTGGCCTCGGCCTTACCAACTACCATCTTCTGCCTACCACAATTAATATTGTAAAAACATTTGCAATTGTATTACTATATGCAAGTTAATTATCAATGTAATAAAAATACAATAAATAGTTTGTATGAAAAAACTCAAAAAGCTATTTTTCTCTCTTAATTTATTTACTAAATATATTGTGCCATCTCTTTTCTCCCTTCTTTATCATTATTACTACTCCGTATTAGGAGTATTTTATATACTCTGTTAGCAGCTGGTGGAAGTAAAATAATTCAATCTATGGAAGTGGAAAACTCCAGATATTTTACCTACACGTATTCTTATCCGCTCGGTCATCCATCGTCTTCTGTTGGACCCAGCCCTGCGTTCCCCTGCGAGCTGCGAGCTCCGTCCGTCCGGCGAGATATGCCCCTCGGTCCCACCTCCTGCTCCGCTTGCGAGATCGGCCAGTGCGACGTCGCTCGTCTCATCGTCTGCACGCCTCTCTCTCCTCTGCCCGGTATGGCTTCGCATCCTCCTTCTCCGTCCGACTATGGCTTCGTATCCTCCGGCTGCTCTCCGGATCCGTGCCGCGCGTGAGCATGGATGGCAAATCCGACCTCGGGACGCCGGATCCACCCGGCTAGGACGCCACCGCCCGCCTGGTGGTCTCGCCTGGAGTCGTGGAGCCCCGGCGCTGCCCTCCTTCCGGTGTACTGTGATTTATGGCGCTTTTCTCTCCGATTGTTTCTTTAGACAAGCTTCTACCTAGCGTTCATAGGGATGAAGCCACTTAAATTTCTATGTATTTTGAGTTGAATCCAGATTTGTTGCCATAGATTATGAACTGGAGTTCGATTATAATTTCTCAGTTTTGAATCAAAGATGGAATTCGGATTTTTATCTACACCGGAGGGGACTCGTGTGGTTGGGAGGTGCCCACATGTCTGACACGGAAAGGAACGATGGACGAAGAAACCTTACGCTCACGGGACGCACGCGCATATGGGTCGCTGACAGGTGGCGCCCACCTGTCATGACGGACCGAAGGGACCGTGAAACCTTATTTGCTTTAATATTAGGTAGAGAAGATAGAGATATATGAAGGGATCGTATGCGATTTGAAGGATATTCCATGTGGTTTAGCTAGGTTGGGTTGTACACGAAGGAAAAACGGCTATTTACCATCGTAATTATTTATTGGTCAAATACGAGAAATCTCAAAAATGGCAGGGAACCCCAAAAATGCTTCTATTTCTGTTCGTAAAGTTACCATTTCCATTTCTACTTTATTATAAAATAACACTATACTAATACTAATTGGAAAACGAGACCCAATAAATGTATTCCATTCCTTTTATTTTTCATTCCTACTCCTACAGCCCGCACAAGAGGGTTGAGAGAAAAGGGCCGGTTTCTGCGGGTCCGAACTTGTGGCCCACGCGCAACAATTTCTCAAGAACTCCATAGCTTTCGGCCTTTTATTGGCGGGCGGAGCCGCCGCCGCCGTGCCGTCGCCGGTGGTGGGGCGCGGGGCAGATGCTGCGGCGCCTGATCGGCGGAGCCGCCACCGTCCGCTCGCCGCTGCCGGTGGCGTTCCGGCGGCTGCTTCACAACGGCGGAGGAGGCGGGTGCAGCTCTGGGGAGCCGGAGAGCGTGGCGTACCGCATGTCGATGCTGCGCCGCCCCTCTTCCGTCGGGAAGAGGGGGCTCACCTGGAACTCGTGCAGCCTCATCGGCCGCCTCGACGCGCCGGTGAGGCCATTCGAAGATAGTTCCGACGAATGCCCCAGGGCGTACACCTTCCTCTCCGTTTCTCCCTCGTCGCCCGCGTCCTCCTCGAGCTCGTCCAGCTTCAAGTTGAGTCCCTCTCTTCCGGTCCCCCTAGCCAATCCTACTGTTATTTCCTGCCTCGCTCGCTGCAGATATTTTTTTTCGTCTCCTAGAAATTGGCTCCCTTCTTTACTACTAGTATATGGTGCGGTTTTTTGCTTTGCAGTGTGGTTCCTGTATTGTACTCGATAGAGCAAGTCAGGTTCGATTGCGTGCTCCATCGCAACTAGCAAGATCCAGCATGGTTTAATCACGATGTAGAGTTAATGTGCTTCGATTAAAATATGGAATTCCTTCCATTTGTCCTGGTAGAAGAAAGTTGTTTTTTATCTTGAGTAAAGTTTTATGTCTTGAGCCCGATGTTAAACGAAGGGCATGAGAGGACAATCCAGCACAGTGTAGGAACTAGGAACTTTCTGTGATGCCATTTACTCTGACCTGTTAAGAAAATGCTTCCCTGCTTGAGTGGAACAGACATTTAACTGAAGGTCTGTCATCTCGGTATAAAGAAATTTGGTACATCATGAATACACTTGGGCATTTCCAAATTGTTATGGATCACAATTTGAAAGCCTTATGTTTGACTATATCTTCTTATTCTCAGAGTGCAAGAATCAACTTAGATGTTTATTTCGGAAACTAGATTTGAAGGTATGCTATAAGTGTAGTTGAACAAAAATGGTTTAGTTTGTTTGTTTGGTAATATGACTATTACAATAATTACGCTGCACTGTTTACATTATCCAAAAGGGAAAAACAATCTACTGTCCCAAATAGAGCTGTATCCATCAAGCAAAGAAAATACTATTTACCAGAAACAAACAGGAGCTCCTAAATGTTTATATGATTTAACAAGTGTTTTCCCTACCAACAATTAGCCATATGATCTTGTTCAACTAGCTGTTATTATGATTTGGACTAAATGAAAATTGAGGTATATCATTATGCTTACGATATGAAGAACTTGAACAGTGTGAGCTAACAGTGAGTCAGTTCATCTTTCCTCGTGTCAGTTAATTGCATATATTCTTGTTCAAGTAACTAGTATTGTGATTTTGTCTAAATGAAAATGAGATTCATCATTATGCTTATATGAATAACCTGCACAGGGTGACATTGCAATTGAACGGTGAGCTGGCTAATGCTAGCATAAAACACCTGAAGCACAATGACCTCATTTATGTATCTGGTTTTCTGGGCTCTTATCATAAAATCAGTCCAAGTGGTGAGCAGTGTATTGTCTATAAGGTCAGATACTTGTCACTATTTTATTTTATTTTTAACATATTGAATGTACACTGCAATGGCGGTGCTTCTTTAAGGCCAAGGAGGAACATGTCCCACCTCTTAAATTTGTTAAAGAAATAGCTAGTTTCACTACTTATTTGCTCTATGCATGCTATTTCACTCTCTCGCTCGCCTCCTCTCAATTCCCTTGCAAGCTCTGCCACTAGTTGTGTATGTTAAAAATTAATTGTACAATTGGCACTGTATTAGTACCACCTATAGGCATGTTGTATCATTGTATGTCAGTAGACCTTGTATCTTAATATGCATCTATTACTGATTCAGTCTTTGACCAGATGTGGACATGTGGTCATATAAATTCCTGTTACTTACACAGTTTTTTAATCAGAATTCTCATAATAATGGTTCCGCTGCTTTTTTATCAGTTGTGACCATTATTCAATGTCTCAGTACCTCAGCATTATAGACTGGTAAAATTTTGCAAGTCCGATATTAATAACAGAAATATGTCCAGAGTGTTTATTATTGCGTTTTGTTTTGTAATATAAGGTTTCTTTGATGATGTTTTTCAGTGCATTATCTCTTTCAAACATTTTTAATTGGTAACCCGTCCTGTTACAGATTTATGTCTCTGAGCTTAATTATGTTCTCGATCAAAATAAGAAGCCTCAGGGTGGTGCAGATTCAACAGGTCCACCGTCAATGCCATATGTCACCGGTAAGTTTTACCCAATTGTTACCTGTACAATTTTACAATTGTAGCTATTCCTCTCCTGCCAACCTCCTATGTTTACATTGTCAGCTCAGATGTTAAAAGAGAACGAGTGTATAGACCGGCTTCGCCTGTGGCAAGTCTTTTTTGCCAACCCTTATGAATGGTGGGACAACCGACATTCCAAGCCATATGCTAATTGCCCTGATTTCAAGCACAAGGACACTCGTGAGAAAATATGGCTTCATCCAGATGACCCTCCCTGGGTACGAAAGCAGCTTGAGTTACATGACCTAAAAATAGCTGAGAATGGTCACAGGGGTAACAGTCGTCTTGTGAAAAATCACAATTGGAAAGCCCAAGATTTTGACTACTTTGATGATGAAGAGGTACAGCATTCTGCGGAAGCATGAACAGGGAACGTGACATCGATCGCCAATAATGAACAGTGACATTGTTCGGTTATTTTTACTGAATTGTATAGATGGTAAGCTTAGTAGGTAGGATGTGGATATTTTGAACACAGCTAATTATTGGGCTTGCAGGGTTGCCGTTTAGTTTGTAATTTAATTTACGTGTATGGCGTGGTGCAAATGTGACGGGTGATCAACATTTTAGGCCTTGTTCGGTTACGGAAAAATTCAAGGGGATTTAATTCCTTTCTATTCAAATTTGAAGCAATGGATTAAATCCCCTTCAAAACCAGCTCAATCGAACAAGCTTTCAAGAGTAGTTTTAGCGAGGCTCTATTAGCTAACAAGCCTCAAAGTTTGCTAAGCGATATGGGCGTAATTCACTAGGCCGCTCTCGATTTTTCTTCCCATGAATGCTTTTATATATTCCCGTCCAGTCCCGCAGAAAACAAGAGGATGCGAGATCTCTGACCAGCAAGTTTTAGCTTTTCCAGTTCAAAAAAAAAAAGTGTTTGCATTTCAAGATGAAACTGAAGGAATAACTCAAGTATTATGAGCTTTTGGAGACTGTTCGTCCCCATATTTGCGAAGGATCTTACAATTTTACGATGCAAGAAAATGTAAAAACAATCGTGGCAACTAATTCTGTTGCAACTGTGCTCAAGTCATGATAACGGTGCAACTCCAGCATCCAGCAACTTCGGGTAAGGTAACGCTGCTTAGTCAGCCATATTTATAATGGCGGGTCTCCATTGAAATTTGAAGAAATTCTTACTACTTTCCAAGCATGATAAGGGAAAAAAATTCCTACATACACGGATGCAGCAGCGCAAAAAAAAAAAATCGAGTCAACTTAATTTTGCTGAAAGTGTGCTCAAGTCATGATAACGGTGCAACTTTGGGTAAAGCCATTCCCGATGGGAGTTCCATTCTCATTAATTACATGACACATCAGCATGTTTGGTGATATGGCAATGTATTAATGAGGAGAAAATATAGAGAGGGTTTTATGGGAGGAGAGATGTTACATCTAGATGAAACTTAGGATACAATAGTACCTAACAAAATATGATGTAGCACTTTTGGTATCTGTGCGATGAAACGTCCCACTAAAAATGACCTAGTGCATTTTCCCATAATAAACCCAATGATACTATTGTGAGCAATCCAAAGATTGCATGATTTGTAGGAAGTTATGCGTTCACAAAAAGGTACTTGTTTTTCCCTTAGAGCAAGTATAATAAGGTGACATAGGCGGGCTGCGAGGGATGCCATATCAGATTTGTAGTGACATGAAAGAAAGAGAAATGGAGAGAGAAGAAAAACAGGCAGATAATTAGTGCCACTTGTAAGTCATTTTGGTTGTCTGAAAGATCAAACATTTCCATCGGGAGGTAGTCTATGGCTTAGAAGTCTGAACAAAATGCCTAACTCTGTATTTCTCATAAGGCTCAATCACTATCAATATTTTTTTTAAAAATTTACATAGAATATATACTATGTTAACGGTATGTGGGGAAACACAAAATGCATATGCCAGCTCCATTGCGAGCTGTTAGAGGCAGTCTCATATCAAGTGTTTTGACAAGTAAAAATTATGAAATGTTAATATTTTAAGACCATGAAAAACGACCCTGCAGTATATATGGGCGGGAAACACCCTCAACAGTTTTCGGTCCCGTTCTCGATTAGTACCATCCCGTTTCTCGTCCCGTTTCTGTTTTTTTTTTCTCAGGAGAAAACGGGAATACGGTACAGATTTTTTTTCCATCCGTTTTCATCCCTAATAGTAGAGGCGGTATAGGAAAGCATCCTTGAGAGGTCATTGGAGTCCTGCTTGCACGTCAGACTAATCTAGGACTATTCATGGAGTTACCCACATGAGAGTGTGGCCCTTGAGCAGGAAACTTTGTTATTGATCTTTACTCGGATCAAAGAGGTAATGGCTTAGTGAGGGATCTATCGAGTCACTTTTGTCGTTAGGAGTTTACATTTCTACAGCTCTATTTACATTCCATGAGACATTCTTACAATTGTATGCATACTTTCCTAACTAGCGTGATAGAGTAGATTACAAGATTTGAACTTAGGTTGCAATTCTTTTTAGGAGAGAGGATATGGCTCAGGAAAGGAGTGGGCCTAGGCAGAGGCAGAGGATGGCGAAAAAATGAAGTATGGTGGGAGAGATTAACGCTAAGAAATCAGAAAGAGAAAAGTAAAATAAAAGACCTAGAATAGCAAAAAGGAAAAAAATAAGCACAAAAAACTGCATATTCCATGAATCGATCCCAAAACCCAACTCTTACAAAGAGAATAGCCTACCATTGGGCTATGATTAAATCTTTGTTTAGATTGAAAACAAAACGTTATTTATTAAAATGTTTTGGCCAAGGTGTGGCACACATGGGGTCCTCCGCCCCTGGGTCTGGGCTAGGGTAAGAGAAGATAATAGGAGGGAACATGGTTGGACTTGGTGGGCACACAGCATGGCACAGGAAACAATAAACTCATGCAGCTCATTTTTATCCTATCTTTTGATTAACACATCTAACCGCAAAACTACTTTCATATTTGGATTTGTGATATTTTTATAAATAAAATTAGACCAAATTTGATATATAATCTTCTAAAAAATATTTTTCAAAATTTTATTATAATCCTAACGATGTACATAAATAGGTAACCAAACAAAAAAAGTTGTTTACCTAGATTTGCGTGCACGGCTTTATGGCTGTATGGGCGCAGCCTAGCTGGGGAGGGAAGTCCCTTTCTCGCGTGCCTGTCGGGCCAGGCTGCGGAGCCCCGCCAGCAGCTGATGGGCCAGGCCCTGGGGGACTTCCAGGCAACCAAACCTGAAGACCATGAAACCATGGGCCCAAAAAAGCAAATCCCCGCCTGGGCTCGCGTTCCCTGGGCTGCTTTCTCTGCGCTCCCAAAGGGGGTGTCAGTTTCCATACACCCCCACCCAACGAGGCACCCAGAGCAAAGGAGGCGATGCCCCCAGCCGCCGGCTGAGCGCCTCGACCGCCGTCCTGCCGTCCGGCTGCCCTGCGCCCGCTCGCCAGCTCCCCTTGCATTTCCGGCCGCCTGCCTCCCTGCGTCCGCTCCCCGGCTCCCCTTGCATCTCCGCGGCCAGCGCATCGGTGAGCACTTCCTCCTCGCATCTCTCTTCTCTTTTCCTGACCTTTGCTTCTCCTCTAGCTAAGGAAGTCGATTGCTATACAAGATTTGGTGGATCCGCCCCTCTGCTTGCCGTTACTTCCATAGCTGATACTGCTTCCTTTGTGCCTCGTTCCAGAGTAAGCAGCTGCTGTTAGGTCTGTTAAACTGTACATAAACAATGGTTTCTGTTGGGTCGAAGGCAATGAGACCCAAGGGGAGCAGAAATTACGGCTCGATAGATGGATGTTTAGATGATAGCTCACAGAAGAAGAGGGGAAGGAAGGATAAGAGCGAGAAGCCCCGGAAAGGGGGTCACAGTTCGAGTAAAGGACCTTCTGCAGGGAAACCTCAGCATGGTAAGGATAAGAAGCAGAGGAGGAGCAAGGATGGGAAGAAAGGCAAAGGGCGAGGAAAGGATAACCATTCAGGAAGCTCCATAATGGTGAACCCCGTGAACTTCAAGAATCAGGATGCCTTACCATCCTCCAGTACATCAAAGCCAGTGCAAAACATTCTTAGGTATGACTGTCCGTGCCTTTCAATCCACCCATTATTACTTTTAAATGTAGAGATGACGGCTAATTTTTATGTATGAAGACATTAAAGTGCTAAGAGGCTTATTTTCTGACGCTCAACAATGTTTAGGAAAAGAGTTGATCCGGAAACTGCAAAGTACTTTATGGAGATCTCGAATCTGTTTGATAACAAGGAGATTGATTTAGAAGAGCGCTCAACTATATGCGCTAATGCCTTGGAAGAAACTAGAGGGAAAGAGCTTGAACTCACCACTGATGCTGTGATAAGCCACACCTTGCAGGTTCTTGTAGAAGGCTGTGAGTTGGAGCAGCTGTGCACATTCCTCCGCAATTGTATTGAGTCTTTTCCGGTCATTGCCACAGATAAAAATGGCTCACATGTGGCCGAGGCAGCTCTCAAGTCACTAGCAACACATCTTGAAGATGAAATCTCTAGGGTCATGATAGAAGAGATACTGAACAAGATATGCAAGGTGCTTCCTCCATCCCTAAAGCGATGTAATTCTATCATTCAAATATTGTCCCACAAAGAACGCAGTTGTCGCTTTGAGCTATGTTGTCAAGGAGCATGTGCATTAGATTGTTTGCTTCTTCCTTTTCAAAGTGCATGCACATTTAATGGCCAGATCTGTTTTCGATTTGCATGATTAAATAGGGGGCATGCAGGCCATTTCTTACGACTACTAATCTGTATTAAAATTGCTAGGATTGCATTCTTTCTAGGACAAAGGTACTCCCTCCGTCCCAAATTGTAAGGGTTCTAGGTCTCTACTAGATTCATTCGTGTTCAATATGTGTCTAGATTCATCAACATCCATATGAATGTGGACAGATGAAAAGAGAGCTAGAACCCTTTACAATTTGGGATGGAGGGAGTAGTATTCCTTTTTTTCTTCACTGGCAAGATGCCAACATATCTCATTCCATTCGTGCAATGGACCTTATATTTGTCATTGCTTCAGGTTATTGCTGCAGATGCTGCTAAAGTGATGTCCAGCTGCTATGGATCACATGTTCTCCGCACTCTGCTTTGTCTCTGTAAGGGTGTTCCTTTAGAGTCACTTCAAGACTTCCATACTACTAAGAGATCTGCTATTCTAGCTGAGCGGTTGAGTTGTGGTACAAATCAATCAAGGGGGCTTGTTCCAAAGAATTTTGAAAATGGTTTCTCAGCCATGTTTAAGTCTTTTGTCAGAGAAATGCTACATAGTGCAAAAGCTGACATTGCAACTTTACGAGTTGACAAGAACAGTAGCCTTGTTTTACAGGTTAGTGTCATTCCACAAAATATAGTTCTGGATTTTGGTTACTGGGTCTCTTTCTTAACATATCATTCTGCAGACTGCACTGAAACTATCATTTGGTGATGATAATGAATTGCATCATATAATATCAATACTTCTTGGTTATGATGAAGATCATACTGTACTGAATGGAGATTGCAGTGAGAAAAAGGAGGAGATTGTTACTTTACTTGAAGAAACTTCTTATAGCCATCTCTTGGAGGTATTGTTTTGAGTTCTTTCTTTTTCTCAATGAAAATGTCAATCATACATGCCGTGTTTTTGCTTGTACTTAAGACTTGTCCTACATTGATCTTGTGGTTCTTGGTTTCTTTTACATATTGGTTCATTTTATTGGGTGTGGAATTACTTGAAGCACAAGACAATGGTGGCAAATTCCTGATCTTGATGCAATTTGGTGCGTTGAATAATACTCATTAGGTGTTAATGCTTTGCAGGTGATTGCGGAGGTTGCCCCAGAGCAATTGCGCAACAGTATGCTTGTTGGTACTCTGAGGGGTTCATTATTTGCAATATCATCTCACTACTGTGGCAATTATGTGGTGCAAGCTTTGATATCATCAGCTAAAACCTCAGATCAGGTATACAAAACTTGTTCAGCAATATTACTAAATGTTCTTTCAGCAAAATAGTGCTTAAGTATTGTCTATAATCTTTTTTGCAAACAACTTCATTTTGAAAAACTGGACATCGTAACATAGGGGCTGATTGGTTGCCTGCACAAGGGCCTATCCAGCCCAGGATAGTGCAATGTAGGGTGTTTGGTTACCTTGGCCCGAAACATATGCAGCCCAGGATTGTGCAAAAAGGGGGAGATGGGCTGTCCAGCTTTGTACGCTCGGATTGGCCTTCTTATCCTGGCCATGCTAGGGTTGTGCAACTGAGCTGGACAGCATTAGCTTCTGAGTCTATGGAAAGAGCTAGCCATGGACAGCCAAACACAACTAAAGCTAGCTAGCCCACAATAGCGCAACCAAACACGAGCTCCATGCATAGCCAAGGCCTGCCCAACTATGGCCTGCATACGAATCCTATGCAGGCTACCTAAATGCGATCAACCAATCACACCCATAGCTGCTTGGTTGGATATTCATGGCTGGTTAAAACTATATCTTGACTTTTGATACTGAGCATCTGAAATGCACCCTTGGAACGTGTAGCTGGTTCTAACATTAATTTGCTGATCATGTCTTGTCTGAGCATTTTTTTTGGAATAAACTTTGCTAAAATTTCTTGATTGTAACTTTTATACTAATCTTGGACCGGATAGATTACTTATGTATGTGCTTATGTGGGTGCATGTGCTGAACTTTGTTTCTACTTGTCTGAACCTAATTTCTTGCTTGATGCATAGAATGTGACTGCAGGTTTAAATATTTTATTCTACTTGTTTTCATTTCTAAATTCACATTATATTTGTAATCTTTTATTTGTTATTTCATTTTGATAATACTTTGTTCTCTCAGATGAATCAAATATGGGAAGAACTTGGCCCAAAAATGAAGGAATTGCTTGAACTAGGTAAAACAGGGGTTGTAGCTTCCATCTTAGCGGCATGCCAACGGCTTGAAACTTATCGCCTTGAGGTCTTGATTTATGAAATTTTGGGTTTCTGCATCATTATTTTTATAACTACTTTTCACTAAGCATGTCTGATTCCTCTTTATGAACTGCAGAGTTCTCAAGCTCTTGCTGCAGCCTTAAGTTCAGATTCTGAATCTCCTGATAGCATTGTTGCACACATACTTTTTCTTGAGAGCTATCTACGCGAGAGAGCTTATTGGACATGGCCTCTTGCTGAAAAGATGAGTGTTCTTGGTTGCTTGATGCTGCAATCAATTTTCCAATATCCACATGTATGTTGACTAGATGACTAAACCTTACTCCTTAAATCGCCCTTTTCATCACTTCCCGACACAGGGCAGCAGTTATACCTAGATGACTAAACCTTACTCCTTACTCCTGCATCTTTTTTGTGCAGCAATATATTCGACCGTATGTTGCAAGCCTGCTGGCCATGCCAGATGATCAGATTGTGCAAATTTCGAAGGATTCAGGAGGTAGCCGTGTTCTCGAGTCTTTTCTAGATTCAAGTGCCACTGCAAAGCGTAAATTTAAAGTTTTTGGAAAGTAAGCATCTTCCAAACACCCCAGCTTTTCAGAGACCATTTCATGACTTCCTCAAAATGTGTTCAAGTATAGTGATCAAATACATATGCTTGTACCCTTGTTTTATGCATTGCCTAACATGTGCATATTATCAGTTTAATAAGTGTATGAGGTGCATGGATAGTACTGCTATTTCTTTCACTTTTGAACAGTAATGATCAAGTAGTGATAATAAAGCTATAAAAGGTTTTGTTGGATGCTTTGTTCAATTAAATATAGATTTGGTTCAACTAATTGTATTACATCCTCACCACCAGAAACCTTGTTTACTTGGCTACTATAAAAATAATGAATAACAAATGTTTTCACAAAACTCAAATATGTTCCATGAGAATTCTACTTTGGCTAGGCTTTGCAAACTCATCTGATCACTAGAGTAACTAAATATCTGTTCAAAAATAGTTTCCATTAAATGCTATAGTATCTTGATAGTATTAAAATCTGTGCTGCTGATCCAAAACACGTTTCCACAAATTTGATTGACATCTTTCATACACACTGCCAGTAGATGAACCGTCATTTCTCTATGCAATTCCTGTACACAAGCGATTGTGATTGGAGGATTTCAACAGTAGTACACTGGGAATAAGCAAACATGAGGCTCTGGCTGAGTGGCTGCACCAAAGCTATCATAAATTATGAGTGTGTGGAGCTGAAAAGTGGCTATAAGAAACTTGGAGTGCTGATCTGCAATCTTCCCACTGGTGTGCATTATGTAGTAGCACTGTGTCTTCTTTATTTGTGCTGTGTTGTTATTCATATTTGGTACTATTACATAACATTAATTTTGCATGTCAGTCCTGCTTGTGATTTGTTAAACTGAACAGTACCTTTGGCATTGAACTCCAGTGAACCTTATTATTATTATGATTATTATTGTTGTTATTATTATTACTAGTTTTTGCCTTTGGACAGCTGTTCTCGCAGTGCGCAGCAAACAGAAAGATGCAGACTTGTGTATATTATGTTTTCTCGAGGTGTTTTCTTTTTGAGCAGTATGTATTAATGTGGCAGGTTGCAAGGTCATTATGGAGAAATTGCTATGAATGCTTCCGGTTCATTCTTAGTAGAGAAGTGCTTTACTGCCAGCAACTTCTCTCATAAAGAGGCTATAATGGCAGAGCTGTTGGCTGTGCAATCTGAACTATCTAAAACTAAACATGGGTTCCACTTGCTAAAGAAGCTGGATGTCGATAGGCAAGTCACGTTTCCATTGTCTCAAATGCACTTTGTGAAATAGTCTATGTTACCAATGCGGTTGTTCAATCCTTTGCCTATGTTAACCAGACTTATTGTCCTTTTCATCACAGATATTCTAGGCGACCTGATCAATGGAGAGCTAGTCAAACTTCAAAAGAAACAACTCACAGAAAGTTTGAGGTGGAATTTGGCACATACAGTAAATCTGTTGGGCAGACTAGCGGAGAGAAGTTATCTTCTGAAGGACCCACGAATAAACGTAAGCAGAAGGAGAAGACTGACAAAATTACTGAAGATGCCAGCAACACCAGACCAAATTTCTCTCAGGAAGGAAACAGTAAGAGGCCAAAACCTACCAAGGTAACTTTTGAGAAAGAATCAAGCAAGGACCTCCTGAGTCAAGGTGCCAGCACGGTGTTCTTGAAGGGCTCTGGGAAGAGGAAATCCCCAGGATTCCTTTCAAATAAACCAAGCACCAAGAAACAAAAACATCATAGACTTGCCTCTGGTAGGCAGGACAGCAAGAATTTTGTTCAAGATAGCGGATGTGGTACTAGCACACCATTTGTCAAGAATGCTGTCAAACAGAAACAGTCCATTGCTGAGCTCGCGGATCTGGCTGGTAAGGAGAAGCTGACGGCGGCCGAAGTCCACAAACTGCTTAAGCCTGAAATGTGAGGCAAGCTCTAAAGACTTCCAGACCGTGTATGTAGCTGTAGGAAACTAGAATTCAGGACCCTATGATGTTTTTGCCCCAGTTGTCGCAAGTGTGAGCAGAAGCAGCAATTTTGTTACAGTTTTCCTCGTATGTTGCAGGATGAACCTTGTAACACGTGAGATAGGTTTGTATCAGTAGAACGAGTTTGTGAATTGTGATACAACCGGTTTCTTTTGCTGATAGCACAAAACAGGTTGAAAGGTGGTAGCCCAGGGCCACATTTTCCTCTAACCAGTATAGTTGCCCTCCTCTTGCAGCCTTTCATAGCTGACGCCAAACAGTGTGTTAGTGAGGGATTGCTATTTGAGACCTAGGAGGAACCATGTGACAACTCAGTGAACTCACACGTACAATGTGGGCACAAGAGACCAAGGCATTGAGGAAATAATTACTAACCTCCGTTCGCAAATACATATCAATTTTGACCACTTTTCTTGTTTACAAATACTTGCCACTTCACGTTTCTCGAAATATATATTCCTATTTTGCCCTTGCAAAAGCTTCTAAGAGAACATTCTAGAAATAAATAAAGAATCTTTACAAGGGTATTTTGGTCATTTCATTCTTTAAAAAGTGGCTTACCTTGGTAAACGTGCATTGGTCAAAGTTGCCAAGTATTTGGAAACGGAGGTAAATACTCCGGAGTGGTTAGGACATGCCATGCTCATCCATCCAATGCAGATAACCCGTGAAATCTACCGCGAATACCTATCGCTTGCTCTCTCCACTTTAGCCAGCTCAAGGTGGGTTGTTCACGGACTTCAAGACGCTTTGTGAGAAAAAAGATGGGCTAACTATTAAATGTACAACTTGCATCAAAATAAAACTATTATACTAATTTATTATATATGACATGGCAACAGCATAAAATCCACAGTAAGCTCTATTATTATCTTTGCTCTTATAATGCTTGGAAGGTAGTGTGAATTTCTTCAAATTCCAATGGAAGCACGTGGGGCCCTTCAACCTGGGGAACCCCGGCGAGTTCACCATGCTGGAGCTGGCCAAGGTGGCGCAGGACACCATCGACCCCAATGCGCCCATCGAGTTCCGCCCGAGTTCCGCCCCAACACCGCCGACGACCCGCACAAGCGCAAGCCCGACATCACCCGCGCCAAGGACCTGCTCGGGTGGGAGCCCAAGGTGTCGCTCCACAAGGGCCTCCCGCCACTATAGACTAGTGGTTAAACTTCTGCATTGGAGAGCTGTGTGTCCAAGACATGATACGCTTACTTACAGAAGAGTATAAAAGAAGTATGGAAACCTAAATTCTACTTATACAATGAAAGAAAAAAAACATAATTCTAATGATATTCCCAATGGAAGATCAAATCAGTACTTATATCAGCATAAATGAAATTGCATTATCATAGGTTCTAATATGTTTGCTGGTCTTTGTGTTGTTTGAGGATTGCTTATTCTTTTCGTCAAAATGGTGAGTAAACGCCTAGAGGATTGTTGGGTCTTTGTATCTCTTAAAAAGATCCTCAATGCCATCAAGAACTTCTTGTGGTAAAGGCCGTGGAGTGCTAGTAAACGCGTCAATGTTCTCCTTTAACTGATTCATGGTAGTTGCTCCAATGATGGAGCTAGCTGTGAATGGACGGTCACGCACAAAGCCGAGGGCAAGCTGGACCGGAGTTAGCCCATGCTTCTTGGCAAGCTTCACATATTCGTTTGTTGCTTCCTGCCATACAAAGTTAATAAAAATTAAACTAGAATAATGCATACCAACACACAAGTTTGATACAATTGGGGCACAAACAAATTGATTGCAGTATATATCATACTTTAGCCAAAGAGGCATTGTAGCGCGCCATGTATCCAGGGAAGAGATTTAGCCTACTCTTTGAGACGTCAACGTTACCATCAAGATACTTCCCAGTGAGAACCCCACCAGCCAATGGGGAGTAGGCGAGCAGTCCAACGTTGCAGTTATTTGGGTGGCAAACTTCAACAAGATCAACTGTGATGAAACAACATATGGTTAAAAGCCAGTTCTTGCCCACCTTGGCATACAATGGGATGCAAGTCACGTTATACAGAAAGCATAAAGCACAAATATGTTACCAAAATAAACCGATATCACAAAATCCATATTTCCCTTTTTAGCAATACTGATAACAAGAAGAAAAGTAACATCACCCTAGCTAGTAGCACCACATTTTTGTTGGTAGTTTATATTCCACTTTAAATAAGATATATCGTCACCCATTAGCACAAGCCCACATTACCCTTTTCAGCATCACCTTCTATGAAGAAATTGGAAAGTTTCATTACATATATAAGCTATAAAAAATTTCTATCAGAAGTTTAACATTTGTTTGTTATCAGGCCACTGGCCTTTCTAATTGTATGAGAAATCAAAGGGAGTTCTCGACAAATATGGTGCTATTTCAGAAATGCGGGCATTACTAAGAGAGTTCCAATTAATGAAATGAATGGACTGAAGCAATCTTTTCACCTTCAAAGTGGCATCTCACAAGTAGACTATAACTGTTCTGGATGCTCACGATCTTTGGAAGACCTTGAGCCTTTGCAGCATGCACAAATTCCATTACCCCATATGAGGTCTCATTGGAAACACCAATATAGCGAACCTAAATCAGCGATAAAATTGGGCAATGATTAGTAGTACGATAATTCTTGATTGTCTTCTGGATGACCTGTCAGGACTGGGACAAAAACTAGTACTCAGTGTGCCTCTACTTACACAATACATGTGGTTATAAGATACCTTTCTTCTGTAAAAAAAAAAAGCTTAATATGGCTGTTATCAGAATAGATGCTTATTATGATATTTGCTTTCGTTGAGAGTTGAACTCAAAACCTTTCATAATGACAGAGATGGATAATTACTTAGAAAATAGATCTAATGGCTATTAATATTCCAATCTGTCAATTGATGGTCGGATATTTCTGATTATTGTGAGAATTTCTAGGATTTATCTTTTTTTCTAGCGTGCTTTGAAATTAGTGTTTCTTTTAGAACCTTTAATTAGTAATAGTAAGATATTTTTATGAGCATATAGCAGTGGCACATGTTGTAAGTTGCATCCACATCAAGATCAAATACGTAAATATGTACGTCACATTTTCCCATGTCATAAAAAGAGTTTATTTGTTAATACTTTGCTCATATAAGAATATCAATTATAGAAATCTCACCTTTCCTTCATCAATCAGCTCCTGAAAAGCCTTCAATTGTTCCTCAAAAGGAACACTAGGCCTCCATTTGGTTGGATTATAACTAAACTCACCAAATAGTGCTACATATCTATCTGGCCTGTGGACATAAAGAAAATCTTTGGAACCAGGAATATTTACTTCACTCGGTTGAATTGTTAGATATATCAATATAACAGAAAAGGCTCCTATCCAAACAAGTTACACGAAACTGCACACAAAGAAAGATAGTGTAATAGTGAAAATAAATTACTACTTCAAGCTGATAGAATAAGGGTGAAACAAAATGAACCGAAATGTACTTGATTAGGTATGGTTGTGACATGTTTTTTTACAAGGGCACAAATGGAGATCCAAGAAGAATTAAGTTATTAGTTCTTTCTCTCTATTGTCCAGCAAAGTATGAGAACCTGCTGCACCTTCAGCTTCTGGGTCTGTGTCCTCAGACCTGGTTTTACATGATACAAGGACTTTTGACTTCAATCAGTACATTCACCAGATTCTTGTCATAATTCATAATGTACGAGAGAAAAAAAACGAATACCCATGTTTAATGGAATGGTTGAATGTATGTGGGTAAATATTGACAGCACAAAGTGAGCCTAATTATGGTTTTTGAACATAATCAAGCTGACACTGACCAGTGTATCTGAAGCAAATCTATGTAGTCTGTAGATAAGCGTTTAAGGCTCTTTTCAACGCTTTCTTTGATATTGGCAGCATCAACACGCACCACTTTTGCATTGTCCCGAAGATAGGTAGACCGCTCTGAATATCCAGCAACTTTGGTGGCCAATATTATCTAAAATGCAAACAAAAAGAAAAAGGCAAGATCCATCTTTCAGTCCGACCTTTTAAACATGTCATTACATAGTGCGGAACTTAGGGATTATGCATTGTAAATAGTTAAATACGGAGTGGTGTGTACAGTTTACTCATCAGCTTGGTGTTATTAGTAAAAGTTATGCTTCTAAACCCTAAGTTCTGGCATCAATTTCAGTGATGGAACAAAGCATATTGTTTACTGAATCAATACTCATAGAGTAATAATGAGTTGATATTACAGTAATAATTCTGAGTTCCATGCCTACACTGTTGTTGGCAAGATATAGTTGCAAAAGTTAACATGTATTAAGGCTACCTTGTCTCTTGGTTTCGATTGCATCCACCTTCCAATATAAAGATCAGTCCTCCCTTGAGTTTCCTTGTTCAGTGGAATTGGGTACTAACAGCCAAAAGAAAAAATGAAAAGGTAGATTAATCATTCAAGTTCAAAACAGAGAAAGATATAGCTGATGAAAGTAAAGAAGTAATCTGTACTGACACTTTCCGCTGTGTCTAGGATATTGACACCTTGATCGAAAGAATATGAGAGAATATCATGTGCTTCCTTCTCTGTGTTTTGCTCTCCAAAAGTCATCTGGAAGGACAAGGATCGGTCTTGATATGCAGAAAACATTATTTGACCACAGTAAGAGGAATAGACGTTTCGAGTTCTTTTACTACACAGTACATACCGTTCCAAGAGTGACCTCGCTGATAAGGAGGTCCGAATCTCCCAGTTTCTGGTACTGCAACTGTGATTGCGCCACTGCCTTGACTTGGCTGCGAACCCGTCTGTTTTGAAACCTTTGAGAATGCCGAGCATGGAGCGCTGATAAAGTACTACCATGCGATGAAGGGGAGGTTACTGCGGACGATGACATGGCCATTTGTTGCATACTGAAATTCCTGCCTTGCATTTCCAAGCATTAAGTAAATTTTGAGCCATAAATTCAGTATGCCTCCAGAACAGAAACTATAGGATCCTAAAACACATAATCCAAGGAAGCTAGCCACGACATCTTACATCGTGTGTAACAAAATGGATTATTCCCTGTAGTTACATTTAGGCCATTATTCCCTGTAGTTACATTTAGGCAATGTCCACAAAATTAGCAGTAGGTATAATAATGGAAAGAAATGCAGAACCCCTGCCCCCCACCTATGGAGGATTCGTGCCCTGTTGCCACCAATGAACCAATGCCGAAAACAAATGCTTGTGCAGTTCTTGAATTGGACTGAATCGTAATTCGTAAATCGTAAGCATTTCTACTGCTACAATACCGATGGAGCAACCGTCAAATGGAAAACGAACAGGAAAGTTATGAGGAGTTGCAGCCTAGCGGAAGCCTTGGAACGACTCCTATCCTATCTTTTCAGAAATAAAAAGAAAAAAATAAACAAGAGAAGGAGATGAGGAATGGAAGTACCTGTTTGCTGGCCCGGGCTGTATCGTATCGCCTCGCCGGCCAACGCAAACCGTAGCTCACCGGTGAACAGAAGAACCGTAGGGGGTGAGGGAGGTTCCTCTGAACTCTGAAGCAGCAGGAAACCGGAGGAGGTGCGGCGGTGCCTTTCCGAAATCCCAAGCCTGGTGGTCTCCGCTTGTGGCTGGCGGTGAGGCCGAGGCAGCGGATGACGTGGCCAACCAAGGCTCGTATAGCCTAATGGGCTATTGTTACGCCCACGTATAACTATGCAGCTTCCGTTCGCGTGAGCCCAGCCCAAGTGTTGTCTCGGCCCCTATGGCAAGCTTGTTTTTTCTTTTGTTTTTTCTCTCTTAGTGTCTTTTCTTTTCTTCCCAATTTATATGTCATTTAATTTTTTGACACTGAATTTAATTTACTCGTCTTATTTAAAAATTATTATGGTTATTTATTTTTCATCATGATTTAGTCTAGCCTATAACACTTCAGTCTCTTCTCTTCTCTATCTCTATGGAGCTGTTTGGTTGCCCGGCCAGCCTGCGAGCTAGGCTCCCGTTATACACATGGGCATGTTTGGTTGCCTGACCAGTTTTCTAGCCAGGCCTCCGTTGTGCAAAAATGGGCTTCAAGGGTGGCTCCAGGGAAACGGCCCATTTGACGGCTCGAGATAGCCATTCCTCCCCACTGTCGCTCGCCGTCCCGCCCCTCGTCGCCATTTGAGCCGCCGCTTGCAGCCGCCCCACCCTTCGCCGCCATCCAGGCTGCTGCTCACTGCTGTCCGCGGTCGCGCCCCTCGCCATCGTCGCGGCCTCCCTGCTTGGTGCGGCCGCGCCTCTCATCGTTGTTCGAGACGCAAGGATGGGGAGCAGGACGGGCAGGGCGACAGCGGCCGCGAGGAGAGCAGCAGGCACGGTGACAGTGGCCGCAAGGAGAGCGGCAGGCGCGGCGACGGCAGCCGCGACTAGGGGGCGGTAGGCGTGGCGGAGATTTGCCTGCGCCGACGCCACCGCTTCCGCGCCCGGCGGCGCCCGGGACACCCACCTCCTCCACCGTCGCTGACTCATCCCCTCCAGCGCCAGCATCTCCTACGTCCAGATGTCAATGGCGCCCCTGCGCTCCGCCTCCACCAGCCCCGCGCCCCTCATAGCCTCGCCATCGTCGCGCCCCTTGCCATCGTCGCGCCTCCTCTGCCGTCGCGCCCCTCGCCGTCGTCCGCGACGCGGTCAATGCCTCCGGTGGGATTCGAACTCAGGTTGGCTTGCTGCGAGGCTTGGCCACACCCTTCTAGCCAACTGAAAAAATGATTCTTTGTGTTTTCGTTATTCTATGTATTATTGATATACATACTATATAATTAAAATTAAAAAATATAATCGTGTCGTGTCGGTCCGCCATACCGAGGTTGCGGCCTAGGCACGGCCCGTCGATCATGCCGGACCGGCACAGACACTATCGTCGTTAGTCGTGTCGTGCGGTGCCTAGGCCCTAAAAATCGTGTCGTACTTCGGGCCAGCCCGTTAGACACGGCCTATTTTTACTTCAATCCCGTTCGTTTCTACTTCGTTCGTGCTCATGTTCATTCGTGCTCCTCGCTCGCCACTGGCTGCTTACCTCGGTTGTAACTTAGGAGTAGACTCTATCCATCCATCCACAAATGCTTTTCATCTTGCTTAATACAGTTACGTGTAATTGCAGATTATTGTAAATATGCCTCAGGAACAAATTAAGGTGACATAAAGGGAACGACAATATAGATGAATGGTTACATCTATCACAATGCTTGCCTAATAAAACACCACATTTTCTTGCAAAAGAAAAAAGATGAGAACATACAGGACTTTATGGTTTGGCTTGCAAGATATCTCTTCCTAAAACTTACACCAACTTTGCTCTATAATTCCCACAGATTTTGTTCCCGGTTCACGCGAGAGCTGGGATTGACGGGTGGCGCACACACCTTGTAACTTGTAACTATAACGCTTCTGTGGCATCCACCTTGGGTGCGGTTGAATGAGAAATGTGACAAGTGGGTCGTTGCCCCCATAATCCTTTCAGAAAAAATTCTCACAGATTTTCAGTATGAAACACAGTTAAAAGATCAAGTAACTAATGTAAGGCTTTCCAACACTTGGAATATAGATAAGTACACATTGAACTATAGAAATGTGCAGAATATTGATGTCTTACGTTTCATGAGTTGTCAAGAAAGATCATCTAGCTCAGCTGGTAGTAATAAAAGATCCATCCTCGATATACAATCATACATAAGAAGGAAGCAAATGTCCATCCTATTCCTCGTATTCTTGATTGTATTTTAGTCAGATTGTTGACACAAATTACTGTGTCTATATTAGTTTACCTTTACTGGGTCCATATGTGAAGATCCCTTAAATCTGGACCATGTAATATCTGTTCATCTTGGTATAATTATTTCAGTTAGAATTATGTTCCAGCGGATTCAATATCTTCGACTATATTTATCCATCCATTGACATCCAACAGATTTCTCTGTAATACTCATTCTACAAAGAATAGTGTGTATACAGTTCCGGTTAATCCGGAGGTGCATGCATGCTATTAAGAATCTCTTGCATGGTTGTCTGCCTTGATAGATTGATAGGCTCTGAAAATAATCATACTTTAGTATGATAAATTATATGGAAAGTTTAATATTGTCATCACTTTTTCCTAAGCTCTGTATATTATACACTTCTTTCATTAATTTATCTATATTATGAAGCATATTTCTGAAATTGAAGTGTAATGACTTGTCTCCACACTAAATATTACTGAAATAGTCCGGAAACGTTTGAACTAAGATGAACCGTAGCAATTGACGGGTACCCTACTAGTAGCTAGAGAATTGCTGGGTCTCTATATCTCTTGTAAATATCATCAATGCCATCGAGGACTTCTTGTGGTAGAGGCCGTGGAACTCTGCTAAACGCGTCGATGTTCTCCTTTAACTGATCCATGGTGGTTGCTCCAATGATGGAGCTAGTCGTAAACGGGCGGTCGCGGACAAAGACAAGGGCAAGCTGGACCGGAGTTAGCCCATGCCTTTTGGCAAGCTTCACGTATTCATTTGTCGCTTCCTGGCAAAGTTAACCAATGCAAAGTAAATTAGAGTGCATACCAACGCTCAAGTTCCATACAGTCAGGAAACAAATAAATAAGTCACTTGTACTACATCCCTTACAAACTATAGGTCACTTAAGATTTGTTATAAGTTACTTCTCTAACTTTGACCAAGTTTTTAGAAAGATATATAAACATCTATAATACCAAATAAATAAAAACATATTTCGTGGTGAACTTAGAAACTAATATGATGTTGTAGATGTTATGTTAGTGTGTCTTTCTATAAAACTGGGTCAAAATTACGGAAGTTTGGATTAGGGCACATTTTAATGTGATCAATAATTTGGAAGGAAGTAGTATATATCATACTTTAGCCAAAGAGCTATTATTGCGCGCCATGAATCCAGGGAAGAGATTCAGCCTGCTCCTCTTTGAGATGTCAGCATTAGCATCAAGATACTTCCCAGTGAGAACCCCACCAGCCAATGGGGAGTTGGCAAGCAGTCCAACATTGCAGTTACTCGGGTGACAAACTTCCACAAGATCAACTGTGACGAAATAAAAAGGTGGTTAAAAGCCAGTTGTTCTCTGCACTCGAATACGCAGGTGACAGGAGAGTTGGGGTGAAAATCACATTATATAAAAAGCATAAAGTACAAATATGTTACCAGATAAATCGCTACCCAATAGAACAAAAAACGCATTCCCCCTCTTCAGCAATACACCACATAAATCATAATAATAAGAAAAATAACACTACCCTATCTAGCAGAATACTTCTGTTGCCAGTTTATATTAAACATATTGCCACCCACTAGCACAAACCTCCATGTCCCTTTTCAGCAACACCTTGTATAAAGAAACTAGAAAATCTCATGAAAAATACTAGCAGAAAAATTGTCTATCAGAAGTTCAATATTGTTTGTTAACAGGAAAATGGCCTTTCTAACTGTATGAGAAATCAAAGGGAATTCTCAACAATTATGGCATAATTTCAGAAATGAGGGCATTACTAAGAGAGTTCCAATTAATGAATTGAATGGACAGAAGCAATATTATCACCATCAAAGCAGCATCTCACGAGTAGACTATAACTGTTCTGGATGCTCACGATCTTTGGAAAGCCTTGGGCCTTTGCAGCATGTACAAACTCCATTACTCCATATGAGGTCTCATTGGAGACACCAATATAGCGAACCTAAAACAGAGATAAAATTGGACAATGATTGTACTATTGTCTTGATTGTCTTCTGAATGAACTGTCAGCACTAGGACAAGCTAGAAATTACTCAATGTGCCACTACTTACACAACAGATTCATGCTGATGATCTACCTTTCTTCTGTAAAAAATACATAATATGGCTGTATATGGCTATTATCAGATGCATATCATGCAACGTATGTGCCCACATCAAGATCAGATAAGTAACTCTGTATGCCACATTTTCCCATGCCACGGAAAAGTTTATTTGTTACTACTTTGCTCATATAAGAATATTAATTATAAGAACCACACCTTTCCTTCGTCAATTAGCTCCTGAAAAACCTTCAATTGTTCTTCAAAAGGGACACTTGGCCTCCATTTGGTTGGATTATAACTAAACTCACCAAATAGTGGCACGTATCTATCTGGCCTGAGGACAAAAAAGATCTTTGGAACCAGGTATCCTTGTTTCATTGGCTTGGAAATAGATATATCAATCTATCAGAAAAGGCTCCTATCGAAACGAGTTACACAAAACTGCACTCGAAGAAAGCTAGTGTAATAACGAAAATAATAAACAAAGAACTAACTACTTCAGGCTGACAGAATAAGGGTGAAAAGAAATGAACTGAAATGTGCTTGGTTAGGTAACCCGTAACCCATATGTTCTAACATGTTTTTACAAGGAACACAGGTGGAATACCAAGAAGAATTCAGTTAATATATATTTGTTGGTTTCTTTTCTCTGTATTGCCCTGCAAAGTATATGGCAACCTGGTGAAACTTTTATGAAGAATATAGTGGAAAAGGCACTTGCAGTTTGCGCCTTCCGGGCCTGTCCTCAGACCTGCCATTACATGATACAGGCCCTATTGGCTTCTCCTATCATAAATTCATTTTGTACGAGAAATAAAATGCATGCCCAACGTTCAAATGTGTTGGTAAAATACTGACAACACAAAGTGGACTTAATTATGGTTTTTAACAGGCATACAACCATACAAGTGAATGAGCGGACACTGACCAGTGTATCTGAAGCAAATCAATGTAGTCTGTAGACAAACGTTTAAGGCTCTTTTCAACACCTTCTCTGATATTGGCAGCGTCAACACGCACCACTTTTGCACTGTCCCGAAGAAAAGTAAACCGCTCTGAATAACCAGCAACTTTGGTGGCCAAAATTATCTAAAAAGTAAAGAAAAAAAAATACAGGCAAGATCAAGACCCATGTTTCAGTGAGACCTTTTAAAGATGTGATCACATATTTGGAAACTTGGATTATGCATTGTGAAGACTGGGCAGTGCTGTTTACTCGTCAGCATAGTTTTATTAGTAAAAGTTATGCTTCACTTCCAAACCCTAAACACTGCCATTAATCTCAAGGACAGAAGCAAGTATATTGTGTAAAGAGTCATTACTCATACAGAAATAAAGATTTAATCTAAACAGTTTTTAATTTCGTGGCTACACTATTGTTAGCCAGATTTAGTTGTAAACAATCCAAAATATATTGTAACATAATATCTATTTAGGTTACCTTATCTCGTGGCTTCAGCTGCATCCACCTGCCAATATAAAGATCAGTTCTCCCTTGAGTTTCCTTGTCGAATGGAAGTGGATACTAGAGGCAAAATGGGAAAATTGAAGTAGGAGAGAAACAAATAGATGGTTCACTTAACTTCAAAACATAGAAAGAGATATATCATAAAAGTAAGGAAGTAATTAATTTGTACTGACAATTTCTGCCGTGTCTAGGATATTGACACCTTGATCGAAAGAATAAGAGAGAAAACCATGTGCTTCCTTCTCTGTGTTTTGCTCTCCAAAAGTCATCTGGAAAAATACGATTAATCTTGTGATGAGGAAAAATTATTTCCTGTAAATCGAACAGTCGTTTCGAGTTTTGTACAGACCGTTCCAAGAGTGACCTCACTGATAACAAGATCTGAATCTCCCAGTTTCTGGTACTGCAACTGTGTTTGTGGCACTGCCCTGACTTGGCTGTGATGAATGTGTCTCGTTCGCAATCTTTGGGAATGACGAGCATGCATTGCCGATAAGGTCTTGCCATGCAATGAAGGGGAGGTTACGGCGGACAGTGACATAGCCATTTGTTGCATACTGAAGTTCCTGCCTTGCACATCCACCATCAAGTAAATTATGCCTCCAGAAACTATAGGCCTAAAGAACATTGTCAAAGGAAGTCTAGGCACGATAAGTAAATTATTATTTCCTAAGACAGCCAGTGCCCACAGTGGGGGCGCCCCCACAGTGGAGGATTCCTACCCTATTCCCACCAAGGAACCATTGCCGTAACCAAATAATTGTATGGATCTTTAATATGGGCGAATATCAAGCATATCTAGTGCCACTCACCGAGCAATCATCAGGGGAAAACGAATAGTAGGAAAATTGGACGCATTGCAGCCAACAACAAGAAACATTGAAATAACGATGCCTATCTTCAGAAATAAAGAGGAGAGGAGGATGAGGAATGAAATGGTACCTGTTTCCTGGCCCGTGCTGTGTCGTCTCCCCCGCGAACCCAATCCGTAGCTCACCGGCTAACAGAACAAGCAAGCGCCCTGCAGGCTGCAGTGGAGTAGCAGGAGGCCGGAGGAGCCGAGGGGATGAAGCCTGAAGCCGACACCGTGGATGAGGACGCCAGGCACTAGCCTCGCCAACCCCAGAGGACCAGACAAGGCCCATCTTGCTTCAACGGAAAGGCCCATCCCAGAATCTGTTTAGGCTCAGCCCAGAATCTGCTGATGAAGGTCATGAAAGGCCCGTCGATTGACACGGCCGGAACCCTATAAATCTTCCCTTGAAAATTCGGTCCAGTAGGTCCCAATAACTCCACCTTTTTTTCCAAGCGTGGCTGTCGTCGCCATCACGGCCCGTGTGGTTTGGGTTTGGAGTTTGGGATTTGGATTGGTATCGGGGGGAGTGCTCCACCTCCGGCGACAGTGGGGTATTGCTGGATGTCTAGTGGTGCTGGTTTAGTGGAGGGTGCAAGACGGCACGAGCCGTCGGTCGGCCGCAAGGGCCTCGGCACCGTGGAGGCGTGGATGCTGTGCGTGCGGAGAAGGGCGACGGTGGTGGCGGGTGAAGAGAAAGAAGAAGAGGACGGGGAAGGTAGGTGACCCAAACATGCCCCACGGAACCTATGGGTATGTCATGGCAAGAAAAAAAAAAAGCAAAAATAGCTTTGGGTAGCTAGCCTTGAGGTTCAAAGCGACATCAACTACTACTGAGTAGTGTTTTATATTTTTAAAGTATATTGTGGCATATATAGGCCACCCTGCGATGACCTCAACCTACCTAAAATCTAACTAGCGGCTCATCGTATTGAAACTCTCCGCCTTCCATGTACTGCCACTAAAAAAAGCTCCTCCATTGGGTTAGAGAGCGGGTTTAGGAGCATAAAGGTTACTTTCTTTAACGACCTTCAATCCTATACAAAGGCTAGCCCAATGGTGGTAGGAAGGTGACATCGTTGTTCTTTGGTGGTGGATTGGTTAGTATGGTAGTGCAGGTCAAGGCAAAAGGCACAACAAAACGGCTAGAGTCGATGAAGGAAAGCAGGGATGGACCTCAAAGACGATGCTTGCATTGTAGGCATGCAGCGAACCGCCAGCCGCCAATAGAGGAATAATGAGGCAACATGCCAGTATGCCCAAAGCTTCGAGGCTTAGGTTGAGTCCAGCAGCAAGAGGGAGGATTATCCCACTCTCTTAATATCAATTCAAACTCCACTCTATATACAACGTTCGTATAGTATATAGTATAGATTCCATGTTTTAGTCTATCTGGTCATCTGTTTACACGAATAGACAACGGTTATCTAGACTAACAACAGCAGTGGGCACGAGGCACGAGAAGCCTCTTTTGGTTCAAGGCTTTCAGTGGCTAGGCCAAAATTTGACCACAGTTTGACCGTATTTAAATTAAAAGTATACTATACAACATAAATTTTATTTTTATGGTTTATTCGGCTATGTTTAAGCTATATAAATAAGTAATTTATTGTTTAGCTAGATTTTAATTTATAATCAAACATGGTTTAACCGTGACCAAAGTTTAGCATAGCCATCCATGGCCTTAAACCAAACAAACCTAACCCAAGGACGCCGGAACGGAGAAGCGGAGATATCACGGTGAAGATGCGATCCGTCATGCGTTAGACTTGCTTTCTAGATTTATTAATTTATAAGGCATGCAGTCACGAGTAGCGAAGCCTGGATTTGATGCATCCCAGACCGTTCTTTCTTTCGCCGCTGCCCTCATCATCTCCCTTCGCCCGCCGTGCAAGCGTCCGGTCCAGGAGATCACTGTCATCGCCGTGCCCATCAGCCGGCCACAGCAACACTGCAAACCAATCCAGCCGACCAAAATTAATCATCACGGGAGGCTGACCAACCAACCCAGCCCAGCCACCCAGGCGCTCGTCGGCACCGCGAAATGACGGGAGCACCCCTGCACGCGGCCGCTCGCCGATCCGCTCTCGGCCGTCCAGCTCGCACGAGGGGCCACCTGATAGCCGTCCGATCCGAGCCACGGGATATTTACCGGCCTCAGGCACCGAGCCCATTCCGGTAAACTCCGCACGTGCGCTTTTTGACCAAAGACGTGCCTCCACCCACGTCCGAGATATTTTTCCCGCTCCCACACCACCACCCACGCTACCCGCCTCTCCGACCCGCCACTGACGTGTCGACCCCACCCCACGTTGGTTTCGGATGCCCCTTGGTTAACTGTTACTGGCAAGTGGGACTAGAAGGGGAATATGGGGCCCACGTGGCGGTGTAGGCGAGGGGGATCGCAGCGCAGCAGCTCGCAGGCCCGTCGTCTTCTCTACTGGAGAGTTCGGCTCGGCTCGCCTCGCCGCGGTGAGGGAGAGGGAGAGAGGAACTGAAACAAAAATTATTTTCTTGCTTAGTGAAACAGCACAGACCAACCAGTGGGAGAGAGAAGAGGAAGGAGGAGGAGACAGCAAATAATAAATAAAAAAGGCAGCGAGCGAGGTGGGGGAAAAGGGCGAGGCGATAGGGAGGTCGGGCTCACGAGGCGTGCTTCCTCCTCCGCCCAATCCGAGCCAACCAAATCCGCCAGGCCAGCGCCGCCGCCTTTACCTCTGCCTCCCCGGAGCTAAAAGGAGAGGAGGGAGGGGCACGCTTCTTGCTTGGATCGCGGGGTCACGGGACGCGCGCCGGTGGTGTGGTTTGTGGTGGACGACGCGGCTCTTGCTCTGGGCTGCCCCTGCCTGCTGCTTCGGCGGGAGAGGCGCCGGCCGCGAGCATGGACCGCGCGGCGCTCACCGTGGGGCCGGGCATGGACATGCCCATAATGCACGACGGCGACCGCTACGAGCTCCTGCGCGACATCGGCTCCGGCAACTTCGGCGTCGCGCGCCTCATGCGCAACCGCGCCGACGGCCAGCTCGTCGCCGTCAAGTACATCGAGCGAGGCGAGAAGATTGACGAGAACGTGCAGCGCGAGATCATCAACCACCGCTCCCTGCGCCACCCCAACATCATCCGCTTCAAGGAGGTCATCCTCACCCCCACGCACCTCGCCATCGTCATGGAGTACGCCTCCGGCGGGGAGCTCTTCGAGCGCATCTGCAACGCCGGCAGATTCAGCGAGGACGAGGTCTTTTTCTCTCTTCACCCCCGCCTTCCTTGTCTTCCGCTTGCCGGCGCCGCTCCTCTACTCTACATGGTTGACTAATCACCAGTCAAAGCTTTCAGGCGCGCTTCTTTTTCCAACAACTCATATCAGGGGTCAGCTACTGCCACTCCATGGTACTCTTCTCTTCTAGGAGTAGTTTTTTTTTTTTTTCGTGTTCCAATATTACAGTATTACTTTCTTCTACCAGGCAACATAGCATGTTGATCATCAATCTTTAGTACTGTACTGGTTTGTCCCAATCTGGTTAAAATTGCTCTATTTTGTGACACAACTCACTTTCTAAAAAACAAACTATGCCTACCTTTTTGTCAAGCAAGTATGTCATCGTGACTTGAAGCTGGAGAACACCCTTCTGGATGGGAGCACGGCGCCTCGCCTCAAGATATGTGATTTCGGCTACTCAAAGGTACTACCAGATGCTTAGATATACGACTAAAAAATTGCTCTGTTTATTTGCAAAATCAGTGGGTAAATTAAATGCATGCAATTAACAGGGCACAACTTTACCCTGTTTAGTGTACCTACCGAGGAGTATGATTAACAATAATAACTGCAACCACTCGCAGCTCATGATCTTGTTGAGAAAAAATGAACTAAAATCATATGCATATAATGCGCTAAGAAGAAAGTCAGATGTAATTTTAACTCTATTAGTACATAATTTTTATCATGTGTTTCAAAATAAATACAGTTATTGTGTTGGAAATTTGTCTCCCTTAAACTGCAGCTCTGCTTATAACTCCTTTGCATTACACAGTCATCGGTTCTACACTCTCAGCCGAAGTCTACAGTGGGAACTCCTGCATACATTGCTCCTGAGGTTCTTCTGAAGAAGGAATACGATGGAAAGGTATTATGTGTATCTCCATTGATTATTCCACACTTGCCATACTGTTTCTGTTCAATATGCATATTATTTGTGTGGCAAAGCATTTTTTACAGTTTTCAAACGCATTCTGTAGCCATGTGTGTTGGAGTATTAGATCAGTCACTAACTCTTTGTTACTGAACTAAGGTTGCTGATGTGTGGTCATGTGGAGTCACCCTTTATGTGATGCTGGTTGGTGCATATCCATTCGAGGACCCAGATGAGCCTAAGAATTTCAGGAAGACGATTCAAGTATCCTTTGCAGTCATATTTCCATCAGTGTTTCTGAATTGGTTGTCTGTTTGATCAAATACTGACGGGATTTATTTGGCAGAGAATATTGGGCGTGCAGTACTCAATTCCTGACTATGTCCACATATCTCCAGAGTGCCAAGATCTTATTTCTAGGATTTTTGTCGCCAACCCAGCCACCGTGAGTACTTTCCACTTTAGTAACATTTGAGTCATTAGCTTTTGCAGATTGTTTTATTTGAGGTAATCACTGACACCGTGCATACAGAGGATCACCATCCCTGAGATAAGAAACCATCCCTGGTTCTTGAAGAACCTCCCAGCTGACCTAATGGATGACAGCACGATGAGCAAACAGTACGAGGAGCCCGAACAACCGATGCAGAGCATGGATGAGATAATGCAGATCCTGGCCGAGGCAACCATACCAGCAGCTGGTTCCCATGGAATCAACCAGTTCCTGAACGATGGCCTTGACCTCGACGATGACATGGAGGACCTAGACTCAGACGCTGATCTCGACCTGGAAAGCAGTGGGGAGATCGTGTATGCTATGTGATAGAATCAAAGACTTGACGATGAGGCAATGTGTATCAATGGCTGCACTTGGAATGGCTTGTTGCATTTTAGATTACCTGAGGGACAAAAGGGATGTGTACTACTGGTAGTTGTGTTGTGCTTGCAGGTTATTTTGCAGATGCCGCTCGCCCCTGATGCGGCGATGCTCTTTTTACCATCCTGTTGTGTTTGGCTGTTGTTTTGTGCACCTCCAGTGTTGTACAACAGTTTCGCCCTTCGGAATTGCCACTGCTAGAATCTCATTCATCAGACAAGAACCTTTGTGTCCGCATCATCAACTAAGGAACAGCAATGCACTTGTATTATTCCATTGTGGTTGTATAATATGTATTGTTGTAGGAAAATAAAAAGGCCTTCCAATTTGACAGTTGTATTGTCCAGTCTTTGTGTCTTCTGTATCCCACGGTTGATCGAAACAACGGACAAGATCTTTAAAACGACTATTTCCACCCTCAACTTCCGGAGTATTGGTGTGTCTGATTATCTGAGAATGGAGCGGGCCTCCAATTTATGACTGCAAAATGCAAAGGCAAGCTTTCTGGAAACGAACAGAAGGAAATTTTGCTGAGCTGCTTCTGCACTTGGGTACTAATAAAGATTCACATGAAATACAAAAGGGGGGATGCTAAAAATGTTCACAACTTCAATATGCACTGCCTGATTTCAATTTTTTATGGTGCACATTAGTATCTACCTTCAATGGATATTACCTGGAACTTAAATTTGTGGAGAAAATTTGGACATTTTTCAACAGCATACAGACGTGACACCGTGCTCTCCTGAAATTTAGTTGTAAAAATGATTCATGACCCAGGTTGCATATCACGTTTTTCTGTACATCAAGGACTTGATGCCTCGTCTGATGACCAGGTTGTACAAGGCATAAGCAGGCCCCATACATAGTAAATAACTAATTATAGACTGTCTCGTCCCACAACCTTACGTACATCGATCAAGCCACATTTATTCAGACACAGCATATAAGCCAGATTACACAAGAAGCATGATCAAATGTCACAGGCTCGCAGCCCTGTACTTGCACGCGGAAACAGAGGTTCAGAACAAATACACTATGGACCAAGTAGAGGATTCAGCACATGACCGACGAACAGCACCACGCCTGTCGTGTCTTCTCGAATCAGGAACAGGAAAGGGTGATCTGCGATGAAATCCGTGGGCATCCTAAACGAACAGAGCATAATCCCTACACCAGATGCTGCGGCAGCCTCTGTTCCTTCCTCATTCACTTCGACAAACGACTTGTGGAAAATGGACGAAACGCTCAAGCTCTGTCCCTCAGGTGAATCAACTAGCTCTGAAAGATCTGCTTCTGCGCTGAATGGCAGCTGGAGCCCTAGACCTTTGAGCAATTCGGATGCCTCAAATCCAAACGATATTTTGAACTTGGGGACTTTGAACTGCCCGACTGGAACCTTACTCGTTGGGATATGCTTCTCCACGAACCCGTGTTCAGAGCCCAACTTTTCAGCCAAGCTCCAGAGTCCATCTCGTGCTTCTGGAAGAAGTATGTACATGGAGAACTCCCTCTTGTCCCCACCGTGCTGGTATGGAAGCCTAAGCACCTTAAAGTTGCTGTAAGACTTAATATATTGCTCCTCTCTGCTGGACATGAACGGTGCCTGAACTGAGCTGCCATCAAGAAGGTGGAACTTGCTGTCGCGCGTTTTAGATGCATCGAACTTTTCAGTCCAAGCTCCCTTGAAGTAGAGTGCATTGCCAAGAACCAGCCTGGTGGATTGATCGACAGATCCTGGTGGCAGAAGCTCTTTGATTAGACCTGAGGTGATTTTCTCTACCCATGAGCTCACTTCACCGGCAACTTGTGCAGCCTGACCAAAAAAAAAAAAAAAGGAGAATAAACACGGGCACGATAGCAGAAGTAGCAGTAATTTGCTTAAAATTTTTTTAGCAAACATAACCATGCTAACCTTTGTCCGGAAATCTACGGAGCGGGTCTCTGCCTTGTAGTTCCCCACGGCGATCTTCTCAAAGGCCGGTTTCAGCATCAGCGACGCGTCGACAAAGACGGCGTCGGCGAAGACGACCCGCGGGCCGCCGGCTGCGGACCCGTCGGCGAGCACGACCATCGCCACCTGCTCGGCGAGCGCGTGCAGGCTCTCGGCCGCGGACGACGGCTCATCGCCTCCGCCGAGTGCGGCGAGCAGCTGATCGCGCGTGGCGCCGCCCGCGCCGGCGGCGAGGAGGCTGAGCGCGACGTGGAGGGAGAGCGGCGAGAAGGCGACGTTGCTGGCGGGAGCGTTGGAGGGCGAGCAGAGCGCGGCGGCGAGGCGGCAGGCGAAGAGGGTTTGGCGTGAGATTGAGAGGCGGTTGTCGGCGGTGGCCATGGCCGGTCCGGCGGCCGGGGTGGTGGTTCTTGCCTTCTTGGACACCGGAGTGGAAAGATGGGAGTGGAGTAGTACTCAAAACCTTCCGGGGTGTTTTCTGTTATTTTACAGGACAGATCAACGAGACGTCGAGACACGAAGGCACGCCGGACGCCAGGCCGTCGGCCATGTGTTTCCGTCGATCACTAAAAATATCTTAGACTGTTTGATTTCTAAGGTGGATGGACAAGTAACGATATATTTTTTGTTTATGATCACTTTTTCATATTTATTTTAGAGATCCCCTCAACATTAGGTGACTGATTTTTTTTAATCATCAGTCACCCGGTGAAGAAGGGTGAAGGACCTCACAGCGCCTAGCCGTCGCCCGCAATCCTTATTCAACGCACGCGCACCAGGGCCTCCCCTGGCGCACACTTTCGCCGGCGTCGGCGCGGGAGGGGGCCAGTGAGGCGGCGGGTGGCGGCCAGCGGGCGGGGAGGCCGCGGCGAGGGTGCCGAGGCGCCGGCGGCCTCCCGGACGGCGGCGGTCGAGGCGGGGGAGACGGCGGCGGTGGTTAGGGTTCGGGGTTGTCGGGATTGGGGCCGCCCACGACCCCGTCTTCTCTACCACCAGCTTTAGAGGGAGGGGTGAGGGCGGCCGGCCGGCCCGACGGTGGTGGCAGGCGGTGGGCGGCGGAGAGACCGCGTCCCAACGCGCGCTCGTCTCGCAAGAGCCCCGGCCGTCGCCGGAGTGGAGTGGAAAAATGGAAGTGGAGCGCTCAAAACCTTCCGGGGTGTTGTCAGTTATTTTACTGGACAGATCAACGAGACACGAAGGCAGGCCGGGCGCCGCTGGCCACGTGTTTCCGTCGATCACTAGAAATACCTTGCGGTGTTTGAGAAAGAAAGCTGGTTGGAAACAACTTCACAAGACGACTGGATCAAACAGCCTCATACAAAATTTGTTCGGACCTTTGATGTGGATTAAAAAGAAAAGACAGCCACGGTGTATGAGCTTCCGCCTATGCGGGGTTTCGAGAAGGATACAAGTTAATTAAAAGCCCTGTGATATAAGCTGATGGAATCTAGTAAAAAATCACAGGGCAGCGAGACGTGAAAGCAACAAGTTGGGTGCCAGGCGCCGGCCTCGTGCTGGGCGTTGCTATTCAGCGGGCGATTGTTCAGAACGAATCCAACGAGAGATCAGGCAGCCGGTCTCCCAACGTGCGAATGCCACCTCTGGCTCACTCCCAACCGTTTTTCTCTCTCTTTCCGATAGCGCACGACCTTTTCTGTGCAGAGGCAAGACACAGGCAAGACGTTGTGCCTGTCATTTTTTACGTACCAGCGGTGCTGCCTGCCACCTTGTTGTGTGTACTAGTACGTTGCTCTTAGGTCATAACTTTGCGGAATAATTTATGAAATAATTTTATATTAGCAAAAAAATATGAAATAATTTATTTATAAAAAATTATGCTAATAGAATTGTTTATCGGTCTAGTAAATTTAGGAGGCAAGTTTTTTTATCATAATTTTGTAGTATGTCTATAATTATAACATATTTTATTAGCATAAAATTATGCTAACAAACTAAAGTTATGCTTTACATAATTTATGCTCATTATAATAATTTTAGGATGTAAATTTTTTATCATAATTTTATGGTAAAAATATGCTAACATAATTTATGCTAGCGTAATTTATGGTAGCATAAGTTATAACTGTATGGCATAACATAGTTCCTTGGTATATTTTATTAGCATAAAATTATGCTAACATAATTTACGCTCATTATAATAAGAATGTACATTTTTAATCATAATTTTGTGGTAAAAATATACTAACATAATTTATGAAAGTATAATTTATTGTAGAATAATTTGTCATAACTGTATGACATAATATAGCTCGTTGGTATAATTTATTGTTGGTATAATTTATTATCAAGAGAAAATAAGAAAAAGAATAGAAAAAAAGAAAAAAGGAAACCACCGGACGCCTCACCTAAGTAGCCGTCCGAACGGTGAAGAGTTATCCTAATAAGTTATGTCTTCTTAGAGTTATCCTCATAAGTTATGTTTCCATAATAAATCGTGATAAAGTTATGCTTATATAATGTTATCGTGATAAAAGTTATGTTTTCATGATAAATCATGATAAAGTTATGCTTATATAATGTTATCGTGATAATTTATGGTTGCATAAAATTATCATGGTAAGTTTTGTTTCCATAAAATATCTCGATAAAATTATGCTTACATAAAGTTACAGTGATAAAATAATGCCTGCGTAAAGTTATCCTAATAAGTTATATTTCTATAAAGGTATCCTGACAAGTTATGTTTCCGCTATGGTTAAAAAAACGAATATATTAAATTATATTATGAAATTATAAAATTACATATTACGAAGGAAAAAGAAGAAAGAAAAAAGGAAAACTTACAAGCAGAACGAGCCCATCGGATTGGTTTTTGTCGCCACACGTGGGGGCCCCTTCGCGCGCGGGAGAGGGGGCCGGGCGAGCGGTCACGGAACGGACATGGCGCCTCGTGCTTCCGTCAATCATCGAGAAACGAGACTGGTTGGACCCGTGCGGCTGTGCTATTCCTCTTCGTGTTCAAACGATGTAGCCCAAGTTTACTATGTATAGTTGTTTCCAAATCTAAGCCCACGAAGTTAAAAGAAAATTAAGCCCGCAAACCAACCATTAGAGGATATACGTAGTTTCGTCGTGGCCGTGGGGTTGTTCAAATTCGAGACATGGCTCAACCTATTTGCACGTACCCGCCCCACATTTCCACTTACGATCATCCTCAACACCCTCAACTGCCTCACCGAGAATCATTCTAGGCCAAGCTCCCTTGCCACGGTCGTCTCTCTTGCCGCCGCCTCAGTGATCGACCTCTCGTACCAATCACCTCTACCAGCTTAATTATCCTAGCGCACTTGCACGTAATTTTGTCATTATCTCGTGATTTTCTCATCGAGTTTGCAGTTTGTATATCTATATGACTATATGGATGTGTTATGAATATGGTAGAAATTTTAAATTTTTTCACAAACCAAGCAGGGCAGACCGCTGGCGAATCTTTCCTTATACAAATTAAAAAAAAAAAACTGTCAGCGTCAACAAAGTGCAGTGCCCTGCATCCATGTCTCTTTCACCTTGGAACGAACCATTGTCCCAACCCAACTGCATTCTCCGGTCGCTGCAGCTCCAGAGCTACCCTTCCTAATAACCAGCCTATAATCCTATAGACGGCGACGTTTCGACCAACGGCCCACACACTGAAACGGAAAGCAAAGTGAGACGATGGTGGTGCCACTGTCCACTGCCCCAAAACTCCACTGGAAACGGAGGATGCGACGAATGGCGCTCCGTTGGAGCTAGCTCGCCAACCGCAGCTAACAAAACGAAAGAAGAAGCCAGCCGCCGATACATGGCGACGCTGAAGATGAATTATCTATCCGCTGACTGCCCCTTGCTCAGACTCTCTCAGTGGCTGCTTGTTTTCCTACCTAAAAGACATGTCAGGGCAGCTACCATACCAGCAGATTCAGATTAAGGTCGAGCAGATGATCTGAAAACAAGCTGGTCCATCATCCACACCGGGCCTGACGATTAGGATGTACGTGATGCGGTGAAACTGAATAACTGATGCTGCACTTCACGGCTGCAGTGACCCTGATGGAGCTTACATAAAGGGAGCGTCCCGCTTCATCACTGCACAGCCTCTCGCTCGCTTCGTCTTCCTTCCTCCGGCCCTCCCCTCCCCTTCCCTTCCCACAGCGTCCAAGATCGATCGGTGTGCCGGGCCGCGGCGAGGAGAGAGCTAGCTAGCCAGCCAGCCTGCCTGTGCAAGGCCGGCGCCATGCCTCCCCCGAAGGCCGACGAGCTGGTGGTGCACGCGGTCAAGGAGCAGTTCGCCGGGATCGAGTACTGCATCACCAGCCCCCCGCCATGGAGTACGTTACCATCGTCGTTTGAGCTGCTGCGTTTTGCATTATCATCATGTGCCGTGTGAGGTTCTGATCAGACTGTGGCGCTTGGATGGATCGTTGATTGGCAGTCACGACGGTGTTCGTGGGGTTCCAGCACTACCTGGTGATGCTGGGCACCACGGTGCTCATCGCCACCATCATCGTCCCGCTCATGGGCGGCGGGCCCTACGAGAAAGCCATCGTGATCCAGACCATCCTCTTCCTCGCCGGCATCAACACGCTCCTGCAGGTGCACTTCGGCACGCGGCTGCCCGCCGTGATGGGCGGCTCCTACACCTACATCTACCCCGCCGTGGCCATCATCCTCAGCCCGCGATACGCGCTCTTCATCGACCCGCTCGAGCGCTTCGTCTACACCATGCGCTCGCTCCAGGGCGCGCTCATCATCGCCGGCGTCTTCCAGGCCGTCATCGGCTTCTTCGGCATCTGGAGGGTCTTCATCAGGTTCCTCAGCCCGCTCGCCGCCGTCCCCTTCGTCACGCTCTCGGGCCTCGGCCTCTTCTACTTCGCATTCCCTGGGGTCGCCAAGTGCATCGAAGTGGGTCTCCCCGCCCTTGTTCTCGTGGTGATCTTCGCAGAGGTAACAAACACGATCGAGTCAGGAATAATGGCGCCGTCATGGTTTGTTTCAGAATTCACAAGTACGAGTACCTACCTGACCTGACGGCCGTTTATAAATAATTTCTTGCTCGCGTGCAATGCAATGCAGTACGGTGCCCACTGGTTCGCCAAGGGGAGCTTCGTGTTCGGCCGCTGCGCCGTGCTGGTGACCGTCGTCGTCGTGTGGATCTACGCCGAGATCCTCACGGCGGCCGGGGCCTTCAACGAGAGGGGCCCCATCACGCAGTTCAGCTGCCGCACCGACCGCGCCGGGATCATCGAGGGCTCGCCGTGGTACGTACGGCGATTGCGTTCTCTCTGGTTTCGCTGCTTTTATATATTTGCGCTAGCTGCTGTGATCATCCGAGCTCATGATGCCAATTATGTTACGTGCTGCTGCGATCGAGCAGGGTCCGGTTCCCTTACCCGTTCCAGTGGGGGTACCCCATCTTCTGCTTCCAAGATTGCTTCGCCATGATGGCCGCTTCTTTTGCGTCACTCATCGAGGTCTGCTCTGTGTTCTCATGCTACCAAGCTAATATTTTAAATCAGCAGCAAACTAAGGGACATCCTAGGCTCTGAAGCTAGCTTATTCAGTAAACCCTGGCACGATTACGCAAAATAGTTATAGAGCAAAAAAGGTCCTCAACAAGCATAAAATGGTGGTAGAATAACAGCATCTTCAGCAATCTTATTGCTTGTTCTAAAACAGGTTAGGATGTCCCCAAACAAAAACAAAAAAAAAAAAAAATCTTGGTTTCACTCTAACGCCAAGCGACTTTCCATTGCAGTCTACCGGTACCTTAATCGCAGTGTCAAGATATGCAGGCGCAACGTTCTGCCCACCTTCAGTGTTCTCCCGTGGAATTGGCTGGGAGGTAATCAAATATTCAGATATGAACCTAAAAGTTGTTAGGTTCTTCTGACAGTCTTTTACAAGGGCTACACTAACTGAAGCCTCTACTTTCATAATTCCAGGGCATATCTATCATACTGGACGGGATGTGTGGTACATTGACAGGCACAGCAGCTTCAGTGTAATCCACTATAACCCTTTGTCTGCTGATATTCTTAGTTACCGAGCACAGTTCAAAGTGGAAAAATTGATGAAGTAAGCCACATTTGTCCCTTTCAAAGTGAGAATGCAGGTCTATTGGCGTTGACGCGGGTTGGAAGCCGACGAGTCATAAAGATCTCGGCCTTGTTCATGATTTTCTTCTCTTTGTTCGGTAGGCTATCTCATTATCTGAAAAATTGTAGCGCCATCAGTGTTCAACATTTCATTGCAAGTGACTTCACCTGACTGACATGACCTGCAAATCAACAGGAAAATTCGGAGCAGTTCTTGCATCCATTCCATTGCCGCTTTTCTCTGCACTGTACTGTGTCCTATTTGCATATGCAGGTTAGCCCCCATGGCCTCGTCCGTATTAGTTTAACCCCCCATCTTAGCATTGATTATGGAGTTTTCATATCATCTTTTGTTGATTTGAACTTGCTTTCTGCTTGATACAGCTGGTGGAGGTCTCTGCTTCCTTCAATACTGCAACCTCAACAGCCTGAGAACAAAGTTCATACTCAGCATCTCCTTGTTCTTGGGACTGTCCATCCCACAGTATTTCAGGATCTACGAGATGTTCTTTGGCTTTGGGCCAGTTCACACCCATTCAGTTGCGGTAAGACGCATCACTTAGCGCGGCTGCGACAAACAAATTCCTTTAATTTCAACTCTCTGATCAATTCCTACCCGTGGGCCGTGGCATTGCAGTTCAATGTGATGGTCAATGTGATCTTCTCCTCGCCGGCGACGGTGGCTGCCATACTGGCATACCTCCTGGACTGCACCCACCTCTACTGGGAGGCTCAAGTTAAGAAGGACAGGGGCTGGTACTGGTGGGAGAAGTTCAAGTCCTACAAGTACGATGCCAGGAGCGAGGAATTCTATGCTCTTCCTTATGGATTGAGCAGGTACTTCCCCTCGCTTTAGGACGCCACAAGGAAGATGAGGATGTTCTATGTAATTGGTGCAAAGTAGAAGCTGGACATTAACTCAAGGCAGTAGAATCATATGTTATATCCCCTATCAAGCAGTTGGGATGAAGCTTGATGTTTAGATTTGCTTATAAAGCATTTTTTTTTAATTCTGAGTTCCTGGGAGGATAGGATGGTATTGCCATCAACCAAGGGGAGATTTTGCAATATTTCAGACATTATCTTTGCTTCAGATTCACCCTAAATTTGAAACAGGGCACAGATGCAATGGCACAAATAGATTGAAGAATAAGGTGCCACCGCCCTCAAAATGACACTTATGTGCCATGTATCATTAATATGAAAATGTCCTGTTTATTTCTCTGGCACTGGCACTAGCTGAAGTTTGTCTCTTCACACTGTAAACAACCAGGAACCATGTCGGTTGAACCAAGCATATTTGCTCGCACAGCATTTACCGCACACAAATTGGGCACTAAAAGCAGTTAAATCTGTATAGATACTAAGTTGTACAATAAAAAAAATTAATATTCTTACCCTCAATCTGTCCTTGATGCAATACAGCAAAAGCTTTTTTTGCTCAAGGTCACGGTTGAGTTATTATAAAACTGTGCCACACAGGTCCATCATCGAAGTACCCCATAACATTACATGCTCAACACGGAGCACCATGCAAAAATGCTAATTGTAGACTGCCAATGTGCTGCTTGCTGAGATATGCCCTCACTGCCCCCTGCACACAGCAATACTTTTCCAATGAATAAAGAGGTAGAGGTTCATGCACGATCAACACCTACAAAGCGATAACTGCCTATTTCTACTTAAAAGATTGTAGGCAGCATAATAACATATCATTTTGCTGATGAACGGGACCTTAATGTGGCAACACAGTCATAATAAACTTTCGATGATAACTCATCAAATGAGACCAGAACTATGATCACAGCCCACATGTCAGGGTAGATACAACTCGGGGGGTGCTATTCTACATTTCAATGCTAGCCTTTGTATCAGTTATTTGATTTTTCAGTCATTGGCAACTGGTCGATTCAACAAAAACATTTCTATCAACTTGGACTACAAAGGTAATTTATAATGAGTAAATTTCAGAACCCCACACATTTCATGGTCACAATGTCTGAAAACTCTGGTCTCTTGACCTGGAACAAATGACCACCATATTTTGTGGTCATATGGTTTGATAAACCCCAGCCTAGCAAATTTCTCAGCTGAATTGGCATGCCAATGTTACTTGCAATTTCCATTTTGTCAACTAGACAGCATGGATGACCGGTTCAAATTGAGGACGGGTATGACATTGGGTGAGATTGTGTTAGGGAGGTTTTTTTGTGAAAGACAGCCATAGAGCCTGATATTACATGCCATCAGTTGAACTAATTGATGTTCTCTACAACAAGTCAATAATAACCACAAAGCTTGGGGTTTTTGAAATTTACACTATAGTAATTGATTAATAATAAATATATGGGCATTCATAACTATGAATGTTCAAAAAGCTAATCATAAAGCCATCATCGATTCACTAAGATTTATTTTTGCATGAATCATAATCACCATCACATAGTCGCAAGCAGTAAATGATCATGCACCAGCTTAAGTCATTATATCATGCACTAAAAGGAGTCACAAAGGCATTCATCAGTTCATTCCTGGTAGCACAGTTATGATGGAAGTTGTTTTCAGCAGTAATTTTCTGACACCGGCATCAACCTATACTGGTTATTATTGAGATGATCTATATCAAGGTATTCCTTTATTATTTTTTTGTACTCTAGAATTATTTTTAGCATTGAGATTAAGTATTAAGAAATGGGTTTTATTCAGGTTTTCGCTGCTAGGTTAAGATTATTTCTCTAATTAAACTTAAAACAACATGGATATTTAATTAGAGAATTTTGTGAGGAGATAAGAAAAATGTATTAAGTTTAAGTTGATGATAATTGTGACATGTTTATTAAGTTTAAGTTTGTTTATTCTAATTCTATCCAGCGATGATTTAGAAGTAGAACAATTCTTGTTATATGCTGAGAGCATGTTTAATTAAACCAACGTTAAATTAGTCATGCATATAAGTTTTTTTTTCAGTCTTCCGATTAAGCTTTTTTTTATTCATGAAGCATAAAAATATTCAATGCCTTCAATGTGATTGCTGGACTTGGAGCCCCTGAGTGCGGAAATTATTCCTCATGGGGGGAGAAGCCTGGAAGTCATTGAGGAATAATTTCCCCCATTCATGGGCTCAAATCTAGCAATACCATTGAGGGCATTAGATATTTTTGATGTTTCATGAATAAAAATAAACATAATCAGAAGATTGAATAAAAACTCATATGCATGAATAATTCAATGTTGGTTTAATTAAGAATGCTCTCAACGTGTAAAAGGAATTGTTCTACTTCAAAATCATAGTTAGCAGATTTATAATAGGAAAAAAAACTTAAACTTAATAATATGGAAAAATTATCATCAACTTTGTTCAAAAGATAAAACACCACAGATCAAAATAAACTTAATACAATTTTCTTGTAAAAATTCTCACAAAATTTTCTAATTAAATATCCACGCTGGTTTAAATTTAATTAGAGAAATAATATTTACTTAGTAGCAGAAACATGAATAGAACACATTTATTAATATTTAATCTCAATGTTTACAATAATTCTTCAACAAGTACAAACTTAAAATAATACTGAACACCTGTATAAATACAATTATACAAATAAAATACTGAAAAAAAAGGAAACAAGAAATCATTTCTGAGCACTCCAGGCCGAACGGCCCAAAACACCTCAGCCCAGCCCTTTTTCCTGTGTTCCTGATCACCAGGCCACAGCCTAGGTTTAGGCCGGGAAAGCCCAAGCCCCGAACCCGCTTGGGATCAATCTAGCCCCACTACCCCGTGACTGGATCGGTGCCGTTCATTTCAATAGTGCAAGATCCTAATTCCTAAGTATCCAATCACTTTGGTTAACTATTCTCCGCAGTGTTGATTGTAAGCACATTAAATTTTTAAATCTCTGACCTGAGGGCACCATCTGGGAAGAGCATCAAATGGTTCCTAAATTTGCAGCATATAACTTCCTAGTACGACCATACCGCACACCCTATTTCATTGACGCTTAGGTGAGCCCAAGGGAGGTGTGGGTTGCAAATGAGAGCATTCCATCTCAAGTTGGGGTTAGCAGTCAAAATCCTCCTTGTGCAATCTAATTGGTTTCCCTTCTTTCAAACCAATTTAATTTCACACAAGATTAGCAACTAAAACTCCACCAGACATTTCGTCGAGCATTTGGTGATCATAGACAGCAAACAGAAGAAGCCACTCAGATTCCTCACAGCTACCTACTAAATGCTCGACCGACGAAGCACCAAGCAAGACATCGCAGGCACAAGCACGCAGGAACTGTGCGTTAGCAGGCAAAACAAGTAGGGGTAGAAATAGTGAGGGTCCCGTCCCTGACCTGATCTTCTTGATGAGGATCTGGCGGAGCTTCTTGCCGAGCTCCTGGGACCGGACGCGCCGCATGAGCGCCTTGCGCGCGAGCACGCGCTTCTCCGAGTCCTTGACGTGGTGGTGGGTGCGCGCCCGGATGAGGCGCTCCATCCCGCTGGACCGAATCTTGCGCTCCATGACCGACAGCGCCCGCTCCAGGTTCCCGTCCCTCACCTGCACCACGATGCCCCGGGCCTGCTGCGCCTGGCCGCGGTGTCCCGCCTCCATCGCCGACGGCCGCGCAGCAGCCGCCACGAGGCCACGGACCGCCCGTGCCACCGCCTGCATCCTTCTATTTCGTTTCCTCTCGCCGCCGCCGCCACACAGACTCGCTGCCGCCGCGTATTCGCGTTGCTCGCACCGTTTCGTGACGGCTGCCTTTTGTGAACGGAGCGTCGGATCCGGATTCCGGAGAGGGTGTGCAGTTTGAGTCACTGAGACCAAGTCCAACAGCTAAGGTAAAAAACACATATATCCACTATTCCAACTACCCCTCTTTCTGTGAACAGTGTTGCTACAGTGCTGTTTTGTACTATACCCGGTCTTTTACCCGAACTGCTGGACTCGGTCTGACATGGGCTCCATAGTCATCAGACCACATTGGCCCACATGTCACGGCTGTAGAGGTTGAACTGCAGGATCTTGTTTCCGGATTATAGGACTAGTCTTTCTTGGCACTTCCTCTATTCTAAATTTTCAATATACTTCCTCTATCCCAAATCATAAATCTTCTGAATTTTTTGGCACCAAATTTGATTCATTCGTCTAATTCAAAAAAAAAAATCTATAATTATTATTTATTTTATTGTAACTCGGTTCAATATATAATATATTTTAACTATGATTTGATGGGAACATAAAAAATATCATGAGAGTGCACACATAGAACTTTTCAAATAATTGAGTTTTTCGTAAATTCTCCATTTTCGTATGGCTTTTTCTATGTTGAGTTTACAGCCCAACTTTTACGACAAATTATTCCATGAACAGTATGATGTCCACCGAATACTCATTTTTCACATTAATAATTGTGAGCATCCTATGTCATCAGCTGGTCATTGTGAAACCATCGACACAAAGCCTAGTTATTTTTCACATAATAATTGTCAGCATCCTTTCTAAAAAAAGCAGCTGCTTCACAACAAGTGTTGCCCCTAGATAATAAGTATGTATATGTCACAGATCTGAGATCTCACTGGAAAAGATCACTACAACGAGAAACACCAAAGTGGAAGCAGAATACAGCAAGGACCATGACCACGCATACCAGCTATGTGCTATAGCATCCCACAACCATACATACATCGATCAAGCATCTATTTATTCAAAACATGATGTCAGATTACACAGGAGGCTTGATCAATAGTCATAGTCCTGCACTTGCACACAACAAGATAGAACCGCGCCAAGGCAGTGAAGATTTTGAACAAACACACTATGGAGCAAGCAGAGGATTGACCACATGACCCACGAACAGTACCACACCAGTCATGTCTTCTCGGATCAGAAAGAGGAAAGGGTGATCTGCAACAAAATCCACGGGCGTCATGGGCATATCCAATGACCTGAGGACAACTGTGACAGCAGATGCAGCGGCAGCCTCCGTTCCTTCCTCATTCACTTCGACAAACGACTTGTGGAAAATGGACGAAACACTCAAGTTCTGTCCCTCAGATGAATCAACTAACTCTGATAGATCTGCTTCTGGGCTGAATGGCAGCTGGAGCCCTAGACCTTTGAGCAATTTGGATGCCTCAAATCCGAAGGATATCTTAAACTTGGGGACCTTGAACTGCCCAACTGAAACCTTCTGCATTGGGATATGCTTCTCCAGGAACTCTGGTTCAGAGCTCAACTTTTCAGCCAAGCTCCAGATGCCATCTTTTGCTTCTGGAAGAAGGATGTACATGGAGAATTGCCTCTTGTCCCCACCTTGCAGATATGGAAGCTTAAGAACCTTCAAGTCATTATAAGACGCAATATATTGCTTGTCTGTACTGGACATGAATGGTGCTTGAACTGGGCTCCCATCAAGAAGGTGGAAATCACTATCTTTTGTTCTAGATGCATCAAACTTCTTAGTCCAGGCTCCTTTGAAATAGAGCGCATTACCAAGTACAAGCCTTGTAGTGTGGTCAACAGAACCTGGAGGAAGGAGCTCTTTGATAAGACCTGTTGTAATTTTTTCTACCCACGAGTTCACTTGACCAGCAGCTTCAGCAGCCTGACCAACAGAAAAAAAAAAATATATATATAGCTTCATACTGATGTCAACATAAAACAAAATGATCCTGAAGTTTTCTAAATAGTAGAAACAGTGCAAGTACACATACAAGTATGTAAAGAAACAGGGATGACCATAATGTATTAATGTACCACCAACTTAGACAAAAACAGAAAGTATTTTTAATCAAACAGGCTTCAGAAAGAGAGAAGTGAACCGAGCATTGGTGTACTGCCATCATAGCAGGGTATCCATATGAGAAGGAAATTATATGCAACTAGAGACAGTTCACATGACCAAAATTATCTAGTGGTCAAGATACTGCAACATGTGCAAAGTACCAAGAGAACACAAACCCTGTTGTCGAAAATGATGATTGCACATAGTATTAAAATTTTCTAACTTCCAGATATTCCTAACGATTTAATCATATATTTAGTCCTAGAGCCTAAAACTATAAAAATCACAGGTCTAAGCCTTCAAAATCTCAAGGTGCACCCAGTGAGAACTGAAAAAAACTAGAAGTCCTAACTCCTGAATTTGCTAATTATGCTACAAAACAACATAAAAAATGCATTTTGCTCATTAAAAGGCCAACCACCCATCAAACAATAAACAGAATTCCAATACAATATTCAGACTGGACATTAATAATAGTTTTTAGCACAATTTGATGGGAGTATCTGCAAACTGAAAAAGTTCATCTTAGCATCAGAAGGAAGTTGTGTTACAAGTTTAAGCACTGTTTAAGGCTGCAGAGAGTCAAAGATTAAGCAATAAGTAAAGCTCTAAAAACACATACATGAGCTAGCATGCAACTACGGTACATTGCGTACTTGCGCTTGTCATAATGCTTCAACTCAGAAACACAAATGTTGTTGCTGATGTCAATTAAGGAACCGCTGACATGAGTGTCAATGGAGGCAAACAAAAAAGAGCCATAAGCTCCTAGCGAATCTGTCCCATTGCAGAAATAGCAAGATGTGATTCATTTCCTAGGCAAACAATCTTTAGCAATAAAGGTAGCAGATGGCAAGTCCTAAAAGAAGCAGGTCGGCAAGCAAGGAAGTGGATCAACCTTTTTCTGGAAGTCGACGGACTGTGTCTCGGCCTTGTACTTGGCCACGGCGACCTCCTGGAAGGCCAGCTTGAGCTTCAGCGACGCGTCGACGAAGACGCCGTCGGCGAAGGCGACGCGCGGGCCGCCGGCGCCGGACCCGTCGGCGAGCACGACCTGCACGACCTGCTCGGAGAGCGCGTGGAGGCCCCCGGCGGCAGAGGTAGAGTCGCTACCGCCAAGGGTGGCGGCGAGCTGGTCGCGCGTGGCGCCACCCGCGCCGGCGGCGAGGAGGCTGAGCGCGACGTGCAGGGAGAGCGGGGAGAAGGCGGCGTTGGTGGCGGCGGCGGAGGGGGAGGGGGAGGCGAGCGCGGAGGCGAGGCGGAGCGCGAAGCGGGTCTGGTGCGCGATGGAGAGGCGGATGTCGGCGGTGGCCATGGCTGCCGGAGAGGAAAGCGGGCGAGGAAAGGACTGATCGGGGTGGTGCGATTTCCAAGTCTTGCGGGGTGTTTTGTGCTATTTGGCTGGACAGCACGACGCTCCGCGTGGACGGGACGATGAACGCCGTGAAAGCTGCTTTCCACGCTAGGGATGGAATCATGGGAACGAGATAGGAGGTTTCATTCTTCTTGTTCTTGATCCGCCGTGGCCGAGGCTATTTTCAGGGGTTGGGTAAAAGATTGGCTATGCACTGTGACAGAGCCAAAGATAGTTGGAATAGTGAATATGAAAGCCTTTTAGACAATGGTTTGGGGATGGTCTAATACCTACTGGTCACACGAGATCGCGTTTCGGAATGTTCTACTCTTGTTTTGACTTTTGAAGGTTGACCATCTTCCAAGCGTTTGGTATAATCATGTCTCTGCTTTCAAGGCTTCCAATAATGAATCAGAATACCACATCCATCCGTATTTAAATATAAGTCACAATTAATTTATTTACAATTTTAATCGTTCAACTTATTAAAAAAATTGAGCAAATGTATAAGAAAACAAATCATACTCAAACTATCTACAATGACAAAACAAATCACAACAAAATAAATAGTAACTCATAATTTTTTAATAAAATGAACTATTGAAGTTGCTGAAAAAAACCAACTATGATTTATATTTTAATACGAAAGGAGTTTCCTCTTTTTCGACCCTCTTTCTATCCATTCGTTTTGAGGTGGATGATAAAGAATACACACACAATATATTTATGAAAAAAATTATTGGAAATCCAAAAAGAACTCATGCAGCTAATGAAATTTCTTTTCAAGATATAGATATCTTCTTAATCTATATGATAAATAAAGATTTAAAAATTTAATAGAAGTCGAAGCTTTAAATATCTTTACCCTTTAAAAGTTTGCAGTGAGTTCACTCTTTCGTCCGTCGTCCGTCCCGCACTGTCCCGCACCCCCTCCTCCACTCGGCCACTCAGCAGTCAGCACCGCCTCTCCTGCTCCTCCACCGCCTATCTGGCAGGTGGCAGCCTTCGGCGGCCGTGCAGAGGCGGCACACCTCGGATTCCGCACACCTCTGTGCCTCCATCCGACGAGGAGCCACTGGATCTGGCACGACGTGGGGCGGAGCTCGAGGTAAGGCGCTGGGGTGGTGCAGAGGGGACGCGGCCGTGCCCCCGGGGCGCCGCCGGGGCCGTGCTCCACCAAAGAGGGGCTAGCGGGCGCCCGGGTGGCGGCATCCCCACCGACGCCCTCCTTCTTCCGGATCGAGCCGCCGCCACCGTACCGGTCTGGGGAGGCCGCCAGGCCGGGACTGTGCCAGGCCAGGGAGGCCGGTGGTGGAGACAGGAGAGGCGGCGGCGGGAGAGAGGAGAGCGCGGGCGGCCGTGCGGAGAGGTGGAGAGGAGAAGGCGCCGGAGTCGCGATCGAGCCGCGGACGGGGATGGGGTCGCGGATCCAGCCGCCGGTGGAGCTATGGTCGCGTTGCGCCGCCAGGTCCCAGGTGAAGAGGAGACGGGGGATGAGGGGCGGATCGAGGGCGGAGTGAGCGGATCTGAGGCGGAGGCGGGGAGAGCAGAGGAGGCCCGACAATGGCGGAGCGGCAAAGTACACAATAGAGATGACGGCGATGTGGATCAGCGCTCCAAGGAGCCGGCGGTGGCGGATTGGTCCTCCGAGGGATTCCGCATTGAATGCTTGGTGCTACGAATCGAAAGCTGCCCTCACGAATGGATTGTGTTCGGTTCCACCGAACTTCAGCACAACTGCTGCACAAGTTTTTGAGTCGAAAAAAACAGAATCAATCTGATGGAAATGCAACAAGCTAACAAGTTCTGCTTCTGCACCACATGATAGCCCAGCACACGCACAAGAAAATCGATTATATTTTAAACACAAGTACACCTCTCGCCTCTGTTACAGGATGCAGACGGCATACTCTGGTGGCTCTGGCGGTGCGTGGTGATGGCCCGGAAGGGCTTCGCCATGGGCGCGGGCCTCAAGAGCTGCCTCACGCAGTCACGCTCTTCTCCGTCCTCATCTGCATCTGCAGCCGCCGCTCCCCTAGATCGGGGTCTGTCGTCTGTCCCACCCGCCTTCGCGTCGCGCGTGCAAATCAGATGCTTTGGTGGTACGGGTGTTTTGGTCTCACGGCTTTGAAATTCTTGTGGCATGGTACACTGCTGGTGAGCATTGGAAGGAGGGATCTATGACAGAACGAGGAGGCGCTGGTGGTGGCTCTCAAGAAGACGGTGAGGTAGGTATTGTTCTTGGGACCTTTGTCGGCAGCTCCGTCTCCATCGTCTCGTGACGTAAATACGTGGGATTGGAGATTTGGAGATTTTGTGATGATTGGAGATTTGGAGCAAACCGTGGGATTGGATTGGAATGGAGTGGCTTACAGTTATCAGGTTCATGCTTGTCCTGATATTTTCTACTCTTGCAGTTGTATGAGCTTAAATGCTGAAAGTGCACATTGCATGGCTTCCTTCATGGTAACTGATTCATCTCTGTGTATTGTCCTAGACCATATTATTGGTGTTAGTTCCTTCTCGTGACATTGATGGATCATATACTGTGTGAATTCAGTCCTGCTCTCCATTCGTTGATCCAAGTATAGTGTCATACTCATACGGTGAATTATCAATCTTCTATTTCTCTTGGTTGCCTCTGTTTCATGGCAAAGGCTGCATGGTGGGGCTTGAGCACCGTGTCTTCTGTAATTCTGTTTCAGTCCATAATCCATTTATTTCTATAACTGTGCTACTGTTTCATCAATCCACTTTCAGTTTTACTGTGTCCTGGAGCTCTCTAGCATTCTGAAAGACTTAAGATACAAATTCTGAGAAGACGGTGGTTTTGCTGAACACACCTGGAATTTTTCATATTGTGCCATTTGACTCTTGCTTGTTTGTTTTTTCATATGAGAATTCTAGCTATAGGTTGCGAGTTATCTGAATTTTGAGTTGAATGTTGCGCGTTGGTCTCTAGATGACACATCCTTACTTTTTTTCAAGTAATGCCTTTATCATGAGATGCCTAGGAGCTCGTCAGTTCAGTTCTGTTGGCAGTAGAAAGGGAGGGTGCAGGGCATTTATAATGATTTGAGTATGTTTTGATTGTTGATGTCAACAAAACATCAATCACGGGAGCGTGTAATGTTCTAGCACCTTAATAAATTAAATCACATTATAATTATAACATTATAACATAATAATATGTAATTTTGTTGCCCGTAGCAAAGCACGTGTATTTGGCTAGTTCAACTATAATAGATATAATAGAGGATATCTAGAGAATCAAATATTTGTAATTGAATCATGATCTATGTCAGCAATCCCCCATGCACAGAGTTTATTTTAAAACTCCATACCAATAGAAATGGAGAAGACAAATTCAGACACCATGGAAAGCTGGGACATTGCAGTTTGCAGAGGGGTTGGAAATTCTCAAGCGTAGATGGCTTAAACTAGGCATCATGTAGTTTTCCAAAGAAGGTGGATGCCAAATCATGACTGTGGAGTATTGTATTTCTTACCCGTACTTTTTTCTTTGGCGAATACGCAGAAAAACTACGTATCTTTGTATTAAGAAGAAGAATTTGATAAGAACAAAACGCAGACCACCGAGGCAGCCTGCAAACACGCACGAGATTACTCACGCACTAAACAACTAAGGGGCTCCGTAAACATTACAAGGTAAACAACTAGGCAAACGCAAGTCGGCGATCAAACGCCGAGTGCAGCTTCCATGCCCTGTCCAAAGAAGGACGATGACGGGAAGAGCTCGGCAATCGCCTCCCTGTGGCTGGTGGAGAGGTCGTTGAAGTAGATGCTGTCATAGTCTTTAGCTGCCGTGGTCGATATAGGTACGTTCGGATCTTCATAACCCAAACGCCGTTTCAAAAGAATCTCTCCACGCTTGGCCACCGGCACCCTAGCGAGCTTGTGGACAGCGAGCCTCCTGTTCCTGAGGAGTGGTTTCCTAGTCATGCAGTTCTGGACTGCCGCGTCGTCACTGGAGGTGGCGAGCGTGTCCAATAATTTGGAGACGGGACTTGCACCTGCGTCATCTTCAACCAACTCGGCCGTGGCTGGCTCGTCGGCTGCGGACGCCACAAGCGGGTCAGATACACTGCTCACAATATATAGTTACTCACCTCTAGCAAGACCATGGACGCTCATATCTGACGGTGCGCAGCGACTGCAGATACGATATTTACGACTTTATTACGAGGGCGTTACGGCGGCGGAACCGCTGAAATGAGCGGACCCTCAGCGACCTAGCTATCTCCGTGTTCTCTCGCCTCGCTCGCGTCGATACGCCGCAGACGTCCTTGGTCATCATTTCTCCCTCCCTCCGTTCCACCTCCTCTAGCAGTGTCGATCGCGGAGGCGTCGCCGCTAGCTGGGCGAGATGCAGATACCTACCCCGGCCTCGTCCGCCTCCGACCCGCTCCAGTCCGCCGCGCGCTCCCGCCGGCGCTGCCGCAACCGCGAGGTGAGCTCACGCTACCTCTCCACGCCGCTCACCACCCAGGCCGCTCGCCTCTCGACCTCCTCCTCGTCACACTCCACGTCCACGCCCATGCCGCCGTTCACGATCGCGCACCGCCACCGCCCTCCCGCTCCCGCCCCCGCTGCTTTCGTCTTCGGCCTCGCCGACGAGAACCGCCCGCCGCCTACGCCAGGCTCGCGCAAGCGCGGCGCGGCCCCGGACCTGCTCGACGTAATGCACCGCCCCCAGCGCCCGGGCCCGCCCGCCGCCGCCGCTCCCAGGCCGAGGAGAGCCCTCGGCCCGTCCACCAGGGCCTCTGCCAACGTCGCCACGCCGCGGCTGGCGCACCAGCACCGTGGGGGTGGGTGGGGCTGCGCGGGGCCGTCGACGCCAGCGCGCACCAGCTTCTGTTTCTCTCGCGGCGCTTCACCTGAGCCCTCGGCCGCCGCTGCCTTCGACTTGGGCGCCTCACAGTCACCGGCGTTCTACCACCGGCGTGCTCCGTGCACTGAGCTTAGTAGGTCATCGATGACGAGGACAAGGACAGAGGGGTCCGGCCAGCCCGCAAGCCCATTTTGCTTTCAGGCCCTGCGCTCGGCGCTGCCAGATGATTGCCAAGCAAAAGTGCCTGCAGCTTTGGTGAAGCAGACACCACTGCCTGGATACAAGGCTGCAATGGTTAGGAAAGGTGTGGCGATGGAAGGCAACAAGGCTGCGGGGAAGCAGGAGGACGTGCACCGGCTTCGGGTTCTCGACAACGGCTACATGCAGTACAGATTTTTGAACGCCTGCGCAGAGGCGGTGGCGGTGGCCAAGAATGCCGCAGCTGAGGTGTGGAACACTTAAGATCTAATCCTGTTTTCGCCATTGCATTTTGTTTAGAAGTTTGGGTTGCAATGATCATGTCGTTATTTGTCTGTTTCTCTTTGGTATATAGAAATCACTACGTGGGCTCCTGGAGAGGTTGGCTGATCTCCAGGAATCTGTTGCACAAAAAAAGTCTGAATTGGAGCGTCGGAAGAGGGTGGAGAAAGTGCGCAATATTGTTCACGCTCAGGTATGGCAAAGTTGTGTTCTTCTAGTTCTTAACATGCGAGTGTTTCCCGTTACCACATCATGGAGAATAAATAGTTAGGTTGGATATCCGATGGTCCTTTGTTTTTTCTTTCAGAAAATGCAGTTACACACATGCATGTTTACAGGGCTTGAACAGATAGTTTTCTATCCATGATTAGCCTACATGTAATCGTAGAACACTAATCATAGGAATAACTAGATGTGTTTTTATTGAAATTCTTGCGTAGTTATAATAGGAGAGCATGCACTCATCCCTAGTTAATCACAAGTCTGGTTCCTCGCGTATAATACAAAACACCTTATTTCTTCCGAATGCAATGATTATAACTGAAATTGTTGTGGCTAGGATCTGAGAAGCATTAGTTCGTTGCACATGGGGCAGGCCCGCTGTGAACCTTTCACACCACGAATGAACCTATAAGGTTTGCTTAGGAGGTATTTTGATAGTTGCTCTTTGGTTGGATGGGCTTTGGTTTCCATGATTCTTTTGGATCAAGATTGTTTGATGTTGAAGTTGTTTTCTTATACCATAAGTCATAAGAAGATTGTGCTGGTCACGTGCTTGTGAGGATGAGGTAAGCACGAATAAATAAGTTTTATGGTTTCTCCTTCTCTCTTTTATAATTCTTTCCGAGCGTACATCCACCCTTGGAAACTTGCATGGCCAACGAACAACAGGTCCCGGCAGTTATTCTACGATCCATCTTCTGACTCTTACCCAACCACACATGTAAATGACACTATCTCACCATTTCAAAATAAAATCATGGTTTAGCATGGAGTTTCCTCCACTGGTAAGAAAATACTAGGATAGTAGGCGCGCTTCGCTGCGCCCCCTTTGCTTTTTATATGTATAATTATGTGTTAACAGTTTCATATATAAGTATAGAGTTAGGCTTATACAAAATAAGAATATTGGTGAAGGAAAAGGTGTCTACGGTAAAAAATAGGTGGTAAGTGTAATTAACACAGATACGAATAAATCAAAGAATCAAGAAATAATTTTATCATTAAGCTAAGCAGCACAGAACCTCTTGCCAGTAGTACAGAAGAAGCACAATTTCAGTTCAATTATACATATATGTCAAGTCTGCGATTACCATGAGCATGACTGAAATATCACTATGATTATGATATTACTGAGCAGTTCTCTGAACTAACCAATCAGTAAGTGTAGACAATAGAGAGGTGAAGGTACCTGAGATAACCTCATGCAACTCATCTAAGCTAAGCATATGGCTCTTTTGTCCCATGGTAAACTTTGAAAGATCACATTCTGCCAGCAAAGGTCAGATGTGGCAGGGCTGCATGGCACATTAATTCATCTAGAATTAGTAACTTCAAAGGCAATGCACGAAATAGAGAAAGGAAAAAAAATCTGGAACACTAAGACTACAACTACGTACAAAATTTCTAAAACAATTGTGATGAAGGTGGGCATGAATGAATTAAGCATGGAATTAAGCAATGCAGATTTCTTTTTGACCAAAAGTTTTAGAAAAAATCCTCACAATAGCTCGATCTCAAACCATCATATGCCTGCCTTGAGTATCAGGAAAATTGCATCTATGATTTAGCATCATAGCAAAAGTGCTTAGTGTATCATTTAAAGATGTGTGTTTCTTTTTGAAGGAAACTGGAGGGGTTCCCCCTACAGTAATTTTATTAAAATATAGTAATATGTAAAGATGTGTGTTATTTTCCAAAGAAGAAATAGCTAATGTAGCTAAGTTCTGCAAAATTAGTAGATCATCAAAAACACGGTGATTTGATAACAATAGGACGATCATTAATATGTACCAACTACAGATATAGTTAAATTTGAATATGTAGACGAAATAACAGATCACTTCATTTGTGACAGACATGATGAATAGCACATCTGAAAAACAGAGAAAATATGCAAATGTAAATGTTAGTACCCTCTGGTCCCTAGAAATAACACAAAAAGAGAAGCATAGTTTCTTCTGTCAACCTGTGACCAAAAAAACTGTATTCTTATGTGATTTAAAACTGTAAAGTGGCGTTTTTTAAATAGAACACCTTGTTTCAATTACCCGATGCAAGCAGCAAATTATATGTTTAGTCAATGGCACCGATGAATCTATATATAGTAGCCTAGCACCAAGCCACCAATGGTACTAAAAGCTAGAAATTTGTTGATCCAGAAAAGGCACCTCATGAATAATAAATAACAGCTAGCAATTAGTTCAATCTGATGAAATCGTAAAGACCAGTTTCCCCTAGAGGCAGCAGTATAATAATATATGAGAAGTAGTAATGTAAATAATTAAGATCAACTCAGGAACTGTTAGTAACATGTAAAATGGACGAATTTTACATGTAACCTTGTGATGGGGGATGAACCTTCCCAACAGTAAGAATAAGACGGAAAAAGGAGAGCAGGAATTAGGTCGGTTATGTGCTGGAGACTCATGGCACCGGGGTGGGGATAACAGTACCACAGTAAGATCACTGTTGCCCTTTCTAGACTGCCCTGGTGACAAACGACGCGGGATTGAGGGAGCACGTGCTGATCTGCGGCAGCTGGAATTGAAGCTTGGGATGGGAATGAGGAATAGGGAGGATGAAGCTGTTGCAGAAAAGGACACTCGGTGAATCCGCACCACCTAGGACCTGGTAGGCTGGCGTTGATGGTCGCTGGTTATGTCGGTGTCAGGTGCTGAGGTGCCTGCGTCGTCAACTCGTGATGCTCACGGCGAAGCTGTGGAGGACGGAGGCATTGGCGTGGAGTCTAGCCTCGCAAAGGAACGCACGCTGACGTAGATAGCGATGGCATCACGGAAGGGAAGAATCAGAAGGGAAGGGGGACATGGAGGCGAAGAAACAAACCGCACGGGAGGGGCGAGTCCGGCGGCGGCGGCGGACCCAGGACAGCGACGGCAGGGGAAGGAAAAGCAAGCTGAGGACCCGGAGATACCGATGCCCGGACGCCTGGTCCTATTTTTAGGCCCGTTAGCCCTCCGCGTAGGATACATGCAAGCTCCCAGCCGATCAGAGTCACTTATCGCTCGGCATGCACACGCGTCAAGCGGAGAAGGCGGGAGGACGGGCAAGGCGCTGGATCGGCGGCAATTCCACGCACACGGCAGACGGCACCCACCCACGCGGAGACCGTCTCGGAAGCCGGCAATCCTCCCGTGGATATAGATCTACTTATACTTATACTTATGACTAACTTTAGTTGCATTTTGACCTCTATATTCTGTCACAGTCCTATACTGCTATGCACCTATCAATGACTGTCAACTAAAACGTAAATCTAAACCAGAAAATTATTTGACTGCTAGTTTCATGTAATAAAAATGGCACCCAATGCATATTTTGGAAGGCTTGAATTGAAGACTTGTAAATAAGTCTGTTCAAATTTTTTATTTGCATACAGCATAACTTGTCCTCTCTAAACCATCAGGTGCCTTCATTGGAACAATGGGGTGGACTTGACAGAGAGCATTCAAGTTGTTTAGCAGCAGGAACAGCAGCCCTCCTTGATGCTGCGTCGCATGTACCGATCATAGGGAAAGTTAGGGTAAGCTTTATATCGTTAATCACATCCGGTTTTAATTTGCTCCAGTCATGGTTTATCGGTATTTCAGACCAACACTGGAGAAGTCAAAGAAGCCCTCAAATCTGCAATGGAAATTATGAAGCAAATGTCACCTTGTTCTGAGAAACTGTCAGGCAAGGTAACAAAATTTAAAACTTTGATGTAACCATGATCTGTATACTACATTTGGATGTCTGAACTCAGAACTTCTCTTTTTATAAAACTGAATGCCTCAGCAATCTTACTATTACTAATTAGAAGTTCTAAAAGTTGCACCAATTTCAAAGCGCGCTAGAAAAAAAAAGATAAATCTAAAAAATTCTCACAATAATCAGAAACATCCGACCATCAATTGACAGATTGGAATATTAATAGCCATTAGATCTGTTTTCTAAGTAAATTACCCACCTCTGCCATTATGAAAGATCTTGAGGTCAACTCTCAATGAAAGCAAATATCCTCTTTATTTCATTATATATATTTTCCAAATAATTACCCACCTCTGCTATTACGAAAGATCTGAGTTCAATTCTCAACGAAAGCAAATATCTTTTTTTTAGATTTTTTCTATTTTCAAATTTATTTTTAGTTTTTGTCTTTTTTCCATTAAAGATGCTATAAACCTTTCCATGAAACAGATATTTTGTAGATTTTTTAAAATTTTCATGTCAATCCTCATAAGATGTGCTAGAAAAAAAAATTATAGAAATTTTCATAATAATAAAAAATACCCTATCATCAATTAACATGTTGGAATCTTAATAGCCATTAGATCTGTTTTCTAATTAAGTAATCACCCGCCTTTGCCATTATCAAAATAATATTAAATAACCTCTAAAACTACATATCAATTACCCACTCTACCAATATAAAAGAAAATATGAAATAACGCTCTAAATTTATATCTAATTGCCCACATTTGCTATTTTGATAAGATAATACCAAATATTCCTTTTAATTTATATTTGAATTGTTCACCTTAGTTATTATGACTGATAATATGATGAAAGTAACCCCTCAAAATTGTATTAAAATCACCTATTTTTGCAATCGATCAAAGATTATCTAAATCAATTAAGCATGCAAATAAAGTAGCAAGATATGTTATTATAAAAACCTAAGTATAAAAATAGATCTATGTTGTACGGTTACGCAAAACACATTTAAGACTTCGCACGGGTTGATTGACTAGTATAACATAAATCAAGATGAACTAAAACTGTTGCCAGTTTGAATGTTGCTTCATACATGGAAATGCAATATCTAGATCAAACAGACATCGTCTATGGGTCTGTTTGTTTCCCTGGCTTAGGGATAGCCTGGCTTAGCCGATATGGAAGCATAGTATATGCAGGGCTAAGATATGCGACTTTCCAGTGTTTGTTTCCACTGCATATCATATCCGTACTAAGAAAGTTTGTGTTTGTTTTACTTGCATTGAACCATTGCATTTGTTAGGCCTTGTTTGTTTCCCTGCATCTACACAAGATTGGGTGACGGACGAGGACGGGGGAAGTCTATGACGAGCGGGCCCCATATGTCATTCCTTTCTTCCCCAATCGGCCAACAACCCAACACGGATTCGACGACGGCGTGGGGAGTCGCGTGCGGTGGTGGTGGGGGGGAGGGAGGGAGGGAGGGGAGAGGCCGCGAGGCCCGCGAGCGTGGGGGAGGCGAGGCCGCGGCGGCCGGCGAGCGCGTGGGGAGGCCGAGCCACGGCGGCCGGCAGGCGCGTAGGGAGGCGGAGGCGTGGTGGCCGGCGCACGCCGTGGCGGCCAGGGAAGGCGTGAGGAGGATGAGACGCGGCGGCCGGCGAGCGCGTGGGGAGGCCGAGCCGCGGCGGCCGATAGGCGCGTGGGGAGGTGGAGGCGCGGTGGCCAGCGCACGCCGCGGCGGGTGGAGAGCGCGTGGGGAGGATGAGGCGCGGCGGCCGGCGAGCCCGTGGGGAGGCCAAGCCGCGGCGGCCGGCGAGCGTGTGGGGAGGCGAAGGTGGAGGCGCGGTGGCCGGCGCATGCGGCGGCAGCCGTCGCGCGCGTGTGGAGGTGGCGGAAGAGGAAGAGGATGGAGGGGGTGAGAAACAGAAAGAAAACGGTTCAACAGAAGTTGCATTGCAGGTGCAGTGAGGTACGTTTAAGTTGCATTGCGGGTGCAGGCTGCTGCACTCCGCTGGCTTGCACAAGATAAACGCCCGATTTCTGGGTTTCCAGCAATGCAGCATATGGAGCCATTTTGTATTGCCTAAGCCTGCATAAGACACATGTACAGGGAAACAAACGCTGAAAGGGTGCATCCAGTAAGGCTGGATAGGGGGTTACACAGGGAAACAAACAGACCCTATGACTCTATGGTCATTTTTTTTACTTGGTGTTCTTTACTAGAACAAAGTTATGTAGCTTGTGGCAACATATAATAGCAAAAGGCCTTTTAATTAGTACCAAACAAGTTGTGGTAGCCTAAAGATGAAACCAAACAAAGGACCATTGTCGAAGGGAATATAAAGTGAAAAAGAGATATCAGCAATACTAAGTTACTAGCATCAGCAAAAGAATGTCAAGAAACTAGCTAGGTCACAGTTCAGGCATGTGGATTGCACATGCTCATATCTTCTTTGGGTATATCTGACTATTAATTTTTCAAATCATTCTTTACTGCATCCTTATTAGTGTCATGCATTTCTGTATGCCCATTTTTATTTGTAGTTCTTTGCTAGGGCTAAATATGATTATCTTTTAATGAAGGCTGAAGAATGTGAGAACGTGGCCTCTGAACTTGCCAGTGTTGTAGCAAGAGAGAAGGTGCTACTTCAAGAGTGTGCTGACCTCTTACATCAGGCGCATGATATGCAGGTGCAGTTTCACCAAATCAATCTGACCTGTCTGCATAAACTTATTTCTATTCAGTCAGTCCTATGTGGCTAAACTGACAGTGTTGGAGTATCCCAATTTTGTAGGTGCTGGAAGCGAGCTTGAGGGTCGAGGTAATGGACCTGAAAAAACAACCCAGAAACACAACATGAAAGCAGTATGATGTTATAGTATAGGTGAGTAATAGAGCTGATTTTGGCCGCTGTTGATACCATAGCGCATATTAGCTAGATATGCACAGCTGTTCTCTTGGCTATGTTAGTACAACAGGAACAGAACAGTTGTTGACTGTAGTTACATTCAACTTTAGCTGATGTAGAGAGGCGGATATCATATTGACAGAATACTGATGAAAAGGATCAACCGATCAAGGAAAAATTGACCGGTTGTAGTAGAGTTTTTTTTTTTTTTGTGATATGATATATATATAAAGAGCATGCGCATTGCACAGGGACGTACTCTTGTGTTAGAAACCAAAAAGATCTTGCAACATGTGGATGGATGGTTGCGCAGCTGGAGCATTCGGTAGTAGAGACGCAAAGCAAGTGATGATTGTGAATTGCGATTCATCTGCCAGCCTTGTAGCAGGCTAGCAGCAGCGTACGGGGCCTTTGTATTGTCGGTCGTGTCGTTGTCGAAGAGGTACAGGCGTACAGCTAGCCAGGCAGCTAGCCGATACCATGTCCGAAGAGGACCCGTGTCCGGTCCGGTCAGGGTCTCGAATCGGTTTGGGGTGGGGGCCAAATAACAACACTCACGCACCCCATCGACACAAGAGCAGAACGCAGAACAGAACACACGGCCACCACACCATCTAGGGCGATAGGGAAGGAGACCTACCAGCGTGCGGAGACCATGGACGCGATGGATCCAGTGCATCTCAGCAGCAAGCTGATGATGAACTTGAACAACGCCGGCGGCGCACCGGCAGCAGCGGAGGGGACGCCGCCGGAGGAGACGACGAAGCTGTCGTCGTCGCAGGAGGACGGCGCCATCGACGTCGTCACCGAGCTGCTGCTCCCCCGCTCCACCGACGAGGAGCTCCTGATGCAGCTGTGGGACCTGGAGCACCCCGGGCTGCTGCGCCAGTTCGGGATCGAGCTCGAAGAGGCCCCCGACAGCTGCGAGCTGGCGATCCGTGAGCAGTGCCTCGCCCCAGGTGTGGCCTGCTTCGTCGTCTTCCCTGATCACCACGACGACGACGACGAGGCCATGTGATCCATGCATCGATTGAATTCCACCGGCGCTCGCTCGCGTGGTGGTCCACGTCAAGTGTCGTGTTTTCTGCTGTTCGATCTAGGGCTGTTTCTCACACTACGTACGTGTCGTTATGTTGCTGTAGACGATGCCAACGTCGTTATATGTGCTAGTATACTGGCACTATACTACTATATATACTACTAATGTACTATCATACTATATGTCATGTATATGCTTCTACGTACGCTATCCATTGCATATGCTTATCTTCTCGTGTGTTGTGGTCCAAATTATAGGAGTATGTTTTTTTTTTTTTGAATGAGAGAGCGGTTAACGTTGGTTTGTAAAAAGTTAAATGGCGGCCTATATTTTGAAACGGAGGGAGTGCATCTTTTGTGGCGCGAGTACTTCAGCTAACGAGCGTGAACTTCACACATATAACAAAGGTGAGTTTGCATTGTGACGATGGGCCACCCCCGAGCACTGCCACCATGTTGACCACGTTGTTTGGCCATATCCGTGGTATATTATATCCATCAGCTGTTCCAGACTTGCTGTACGTGGTGAAAAATCGGTTGTTTACAAACGAGCCTTTCTTTGCTAATGTTTTGATGATTGAAGCATTTTTTTTTCTTCAAATCTTTGTAACAAGAGATGGAGACAAAAAAAAATCTCCCATGTTGGCTGTTGCTTATTGTTCATCCGCCGTTGCAAGAATAGGTGGGAAAGAATTGTTCTCATGTAAGGCAGGTGACGTTTTTTGTTGTGCGCTGCGACCCGATTACTGAGCGGAGGAGGTCGAAAACGGCAACAGGTCGAAAACCCACCGAGAATTCTCGGCCCACAATGAACTAGATAGATTGAGAGGGAGATCCAAATGCACGGAACGCAGGGCTACCAGGCCGCCCATATTCATGGGCCGATAGTCGCTGTCTCCCTCTCCCTGGGCTCGCACTTGCGCACCCGCGCGCGCCCACCGACGAGCGACGAACAAGCCGGTCCCACTTGTAAGTGAGGGGCTCCCTGTGCGGCCGGCAGCCACGTTCGGCGCGGCGCCATTTCCGGCCAAGCCCACCCGCCGCAGGGGACAAGCCGCTCTTACTTTAAAACACCCGGTGCCGCATGATAATTATATACTTATATGCCAACTAATCTGGATTAAAAACAAAGCCAGTATAATAATCTACAAACTAAACCGATCGTCGAACCACAGGTAGGTCAAGTTAATTCTCGATGTACAGCATGCACTGCGCTCATGCAAGGGATTCCATTGCTCCCTCCGTCTCCAATCAAATTAGTGCTCTGTTTCTTCTTGCATTGGTGCATGGTTCCGTGCTGAGAGCGAGATTGTTGTTTATTGTTAGTACGATTCATCAGTGACGACAGTGGCATCCTATGTGGAATCATCCGATATATATATATCCCTAAGCTAGTGCGTGCATGTGATGATGTGAATGCATTCTTCGCTCGCTCTTTTCACCATCTTTAATTGCTCCTTTTATTAGCTTAATTGCCTTTTTCCAGATGACATTAGATTACTTTAATTCTTGGTGTTATATAGAAAGGTTAGAAAAATTCTAGCATTGTAGTGTAGGCGCACCACGAGTAGGGTAGGTACGCGGTTCGTTGGCCAGTGGGCCTAACTGTAACTGTCTCGGGAGCTAAAACCTCAACATTTTAATGTTCTTTTTGTTATTGTACAAGAGTAACTTTTGAAGCAAAGACATCAAGCATTTGTGTGAGAGGACGGGGGAGTCGGTGTAGAGTGTGTAGATCATGAGGTCCATGTGTGATGATGTGAGTAAATGTGATCGTGAAATGGTGGCGGACCAAATATGAACTACTACCATGTTCTCGAATATTTATTGCTGGTTAATTTATTTCTCAATTAAGAAGCGTCAAATAAAAAATGAGGAGAGTATCTTGGTTTGTGAAATGGGACAACTTAATTTATTTTACAAAATAGGCTAGCCAAAAGCGTTCAAGGTTAGGAGGGAAGGAGAGTAGAGGGAAGTGACTCATCAGACATATCGTGTTCCTTGTTCGTCCACTTTAGGTGTAGGATGGAGAGAAGAGCCTACACTTGTATAAGTGACTAACTCATGATTAATCAATGCAAAGATGCTAGTTGCCTCAAATTCATGCTCCAAATTCTTCTTATTTTGAGTAAGGTGAAAAGGTAGGCCTTATAACTTAGTACGCTTCTGACTCTCTCCTTTTTTTAAAAAAAAAATGCCATATCAAGAAGAGATCGATCCTAAATTTGTTTGGTTTGAGTATATAGGGCTGGTTTGGTACAGCTTCTAAAACGGTTTTTCCACCGGCTTTTTGCGGCTTCACGTGAAGCTCTGCCAAACACTTTTCTGAAAAACGGCTTCTCCAGGGAAGCCATAGAGGAGATAAGCCGTTTTTGCATTATGAAGCCGAAACAAAAAAAAGTGGCTTCTCTGCCTTCTCCGGCTCTTTTGGTGAAGCCGTTTTCGTAGAAGCCTTTCCAAACGGCCCCATACTGAAATAAAAGGAAAAACTACAGCTACAATAAATCATAGTCCTTTATTTACTAGGTCCATTATTCTGTAATATTGTTTCGGAATGGAAGTCAAGGGAGATGATCAAGAGTTTATTATTGCCCCCTTCTCCTTTAATAATTTGATGTTTCAGCTTTGACCTATTCTAACTTCTTTTATAGGCATTAATATTGTCTATATTAAAATGTTATAGGCAAGTACTCTATGGTAGCTGAACACGTGCTATCATTAAAACTCATCGCCCTTAATGCAATGCGAATTTTCATAAAGGTCCATTGCCCTCAATGTTATGCAAATTTTCAAACACTGCTCTTGAACACAAGACTCTGCTCTGCTCTCTCTTTTTCCAGGGCATGCAGACGAGATTGTACCAAGTGTTGACATCAATAATTTTGGATAGGTCCTCCACGCAGGAATGAGCCGTCCAAGTCAATTATTGGACCGGCAAGAAACCAGCCTGGCCAACGTTTACACAAAGTGCAGAACCATACCTAAATTTCTGTGGCCCTGGTGCGAATACAAAATGAGTTGATATAACATTGAAAAAAGCTTTTCAATCTAATACTCCGTTTTTGACGTTCTATGTATCAATAGAAAGCTAAAATAACAACCTTTTCAACCCAATTAACATCACTCTAAAATTTATTTGCAATTAACGAAAATCGTCAAGACAATTTGGCCTACAATTTATTCAGAAACCCGATTCAGACGGCAGGAGCAGCCTATGTGAAAACGGATACCCATGTCATATATGGACTCCGTTTTCGATGTTCTATATATTGGGGAAAAAATAAAAAATAAAATTTCTTACCAAACTGACACCACCTAAATTTTAGTCACATGCAAGGGAAAATTCGAAACAATATGGTATGGAGTTTATTTGCGAGGCTATTCTTATATGTATTGATTGATCTAGAGATGATTAAGGATCTTTTTCTCTCGTTGCAACGCACAGACATTTTGCTAGTTAATAGTTAAATACGTAAACACATAATATGTTTCTTAGTAGATTGTAGCCTAGTGGATACATATCTAAATATCTGCAGCGGGTGGGGCCCTAAAATTTTGGAGGCCTTGTGCAGTCGAACCACTTGCGCTATGCCATCGACGGCCCTGACAAAGTGGATGCAGCCAAGTGGATCAAGGTTGTTCTTCTTCTTCCTAACCTAATGGTGCCGCTATCCCCCGACCCATGCGCCGCCTCGCACCTCTTAGGGCCAGTGGCTCACACCGCGTCACCGCTCTGTCCACTGTTCTCACCGCTCCACCACCACCCCTACCCTCCATTGTTGTTCTTCTTGCCCCGCCGTCGGTCTTTCCCACTTACCTTCCCCGTCATCCGATCAGTGCTGCCCCTGCATCTTTGTCTCCACTTTCACTAGGCCGGCTGTTAGTTGTCCGTGACCATCCCCGTTTAAGGTCAGAGGTGGAGCCGTGGAGGTAAGATTGGTGCCGAGAAGGAGAAGGCGAGCTCTGGCCGGAGACATGAAGGGAGGTTAAATGGTCTGGCATTGGTGTTATGGGGCAATGTGGAAGAAACTAGCAAAAAGAAGGGAAAATGGATGGATTGGAAGAGTAATCCAAATCACATTTTTGACTTGGGCCACTCCATGCCAACCCTGCTACTGTGTTAGCATAGCATGCTATAGCTGCCATTAGGTCGTTATGGGCCAATCTATATGTATCCCTCTCTAGTCCCTGTTACGTACGCTGCTAAACATACATACATACGCACGATCGAACTGTGTACATATCGGTCACCTCCATTTAGCATGCATAGGAGAAGTTGCTCACAAGTCACAAAATTAAAAGAACACACATACATACGTATTAATTATATGTACAAAAGTTGTTGCAACTCCATCCACACGCTGTAGTACCTTTTTCTGTTGATGTTCCATTTTCTGTGCCTAGTTGATTCATTAAGGGGGTTGTATAAACCTTGTCACAGACTAACCTACAGTGGTAGCAAAGCATATATATATATAGCATCTTCTTTAATTTAGAAAAAGCTCACTGTTGAGAGCCCTCAGCCGTCATGTTCAAAAAAAGTGCCCTCAGCCGTACGTTTCTGTTCCAATTTCTGATCTGATCACAGGGCATGAAGCCATGAACACTCCAGTTGCCTTACCCTATAGCTAGCTTAGACGACTAGGTTTTCTGTTGCTTCCGTCCACTTGTTCGATCGCTCACTCTATTGCTGGCCACTTGTGATCAGGCTTGTGCAGGTGCAATAGCCAAATAAAGGAGGAGCAAGTAGGCCAAACAAGCTCAAGCTCCAGCCGAGACTGACTACTCTGCTAATAACCAAAAATGGTCGCTTGGTACATTATCAGGTGCAAGGAAAAGGGAAGCAAATGCACCTCTCGATCACTATCTCTATATATACACCGTAGAAACCTCTGGTACTTAGTGTGGTGGTGCTGGACCTCAGACGTCGCAGTCAATCGTCCGTTGCCTTCCATGCCACTGGGAGATCGATGTGAGTGAGATATATACGTTGTCTGCCACATACTACCACCATACATCGCATGCATAGACGATATATCGACATGATAATATGATTCGACAGCCACTAAACCTAGCTTGGAGAGAGTACGTACGTATACTGCCTATATATCACACGTACACGAGACATGCGACAATAATTCGACAACCACTACACGAGCACTTCACTGCAATCTATCGGCACCAAGCCACCAATTCGACATGCGGTATGCCTTTTGAATTTTGACACAGCGTCTCACTTTTTTTTTCCTTCTTCGAGGCCAGGGGGCGTGGACCACTATGCCTTGCCCTCACCCCTGATTTGTATGTCTCTTGAATTCTGACAGACTGACACCGAAGGTATCTTTCAATTTACATCTCGTTAAATCTACAATTTTAGTATAAAGTTTGTCTTCATTCAAATTCATATAAAAAATGTTATGGAACTATATATTAGTGCAGTTGTAACCATGGATCGACTATGACGTGGTCGTGGAGTATCACTGTCTATTTTTTCTTAAAAAACGACGACATTGCTGGCCAGATAACATTAGTCAATTTTGTAGTAGTGTTAAGACAAATATTTGGTCTACAATTCTTTCATTGACATCTGTTTTTCTATAAGAAAAATTGGTGTTATTGTATTTATGTTAAAAGAAATTATCTTTCACAATGAATTCAAAATTTGGAATGAGTCACATGTTCTGGATCAAACTACTGAAATATCTATACTAGTTTTAAACGGGCAGAGTATTATTATTTTTAGAGTAGAAAAATAAAGCACCATTTTCTTTATAGGAGAAGAAACACACCGACTTCAAATGAACTTCATTGTATCTGTGTGCTCCCTTCGGTTTTAAATATATTTTGTCCTTAACCCTCTTGGGCTTTTAATAAAATTGCTGTAGGGGAAACCCCTCCAGTCCCGTTCAAAAAAAAAATATTTCGTGGTTGATTTTTTTCTAACATTTTGACCATTCGTCTTATTTTCGAAAATTATAAGTTATTATTTGTTTTATCATTGTAGACTTATAGAGAGATTGAGCATGGCTTGTTTTCATACACGTTGGAAAAAAAGTTCTAACAGCGCACTAGCTAGGGACAAAATTTGACCAGCAGCATAGGTTTCAAGAGAACCTGTGTCCCCCTGGTGGCAGCGACGGCGAGGATTTTGTCTGCCCGCCCAGGGCTGCCTACGTTACACTTGTGTCACCATACACGGTAGAAAAAATCCAAACAGAAAAAAAAAATCCATGTTTTCGCATACGAGGATAACTACAGTTACTTTTTGTGGCCTGTATGCATTGCATTGCATTGCGCCGACGTACACACTAGACAGGATGGGGGTGGCCAAAACGACTCCGATGGGCAGCCACACCATATATGCATGCTCACACCATCCACGTCCACGCCAATTCAATGTGTCTTTTCTTCGAAAGCAATGGGGGTGAAACAATCAGCGTGAACTGATGGAGATTATCGGATCAACTCGATCCAGTCCATAATATTCGTGGAATTAGTGGATGCGGTTCCATCTTGTTCAAAGAGTATATCAAGCCTCGTGTTTTGACATCCTCTACGTCTTGTTAACGTGACTATTTTTTTTTGAACCGGCCGTTGATAACAATTAACAAGAAGTGTGTGATGACTTCGTCAATCATAATCATATTTTTCTTATGGGTGGATATGAGCACCCGAGCATATATAGAGTGTTTAAAGTATATATGGCTAGTTTTAAACATTTTTTGTCGGATTAAAGAGAGCAGTTGAAGGTTTAAACTGTCCTTCAATTTTTTATCAAGTGTTGATGCATGCATGCTGTTCCTATGGGCAGGGGTGCAGGGACCAATTAGAAAGGAAATGCACATGTAGCCCAATAAAAATGGAACTATGTATGACGCCTAATTAAATTTGGCCAAGAAAGGAAAAGGTAGAGGGAGTGGTATTTCTAGACTCTAGTAGACCACTTCTTGAAACCCTTAATCTCATATACTAGAAATTCAACGAGCCGAGCTCGGTCCAAGACAGCCCAAGAATAATTCAACGATGATGGATGAATTAATTCTTCATTATTAATGGTATAAATTAATATTTATATATAACATAGCAATTTGTATATACATAAGAAATATGCGTCACATAATTATTGTTATCATTCAAAAAATATATAAATTAATTTATTTTAAGCTTAATTCGCGTTTTTTAGTGTGACTCGCGAGCTTCCACCGAGCCGAGTTCGGCTCGCTATTTTTGCGAGGGGCTCCGCTCGTTTCCAACCCTACACATGGTAAATGGTGGCCAACTATATAGATGCTATATATCTATATAGATGGAAGCCACTTAGATCATCTCTCAACATGCAAACTATCCACATCATCTTTGAGTGCATTAAATTAGAAGCTATATCACCATCCATTAGGACGTTCTGTTAATGTCTTTCGTCAATCTTCTGTGGCTAATAATATTCATTCATGCAATATTTGTCCTTGCGATTACTTTGCTACAAAATTCCCGCAGCATAGATACACAAATGATCAATCATTTAAAAGTCAATCTCTCTTAACTAAGATGAATAAGTTATTAAGTATAATGTGTTTAAAAAATAGTACATTAAAAAAATAATGTGTTTAAAAAATATTATCGTACTAGATGATCAATTTTTTAAAATTAATCTCTCCAAACTAAGATGAATAAGTTATCAAGCATAATGTAACTTATCAAGAATAATGTGTTTAAAATATAGCATGCTAAAAATAATGTGTTTAAAATAAATGATCAATTTTTTAAAATTAATCTCTCTAAACTAAGATGAATAAGTTATCAAGTATAATGTAACTTATCAAGAATAATGTGTTTAAATAATAGCATGCTAAAAATAATGTGTTTAAATATCAATCTCTCTAAACTAAAATGAATAAGTTATCAAGTATAATGTGTTAAAAAATATTGTCATACAATATATCGTAGTAAATTTCTATCTTCAAAGCCCATGTTATCTTTGAATACGTTAATTTAGAAGTCACGCCACTTTAAAAATTTCGGGAACAACGCGCGAGGTATCAACTGGTTCAGCAGATACATGTCGCTACTCTCACCGTCACCGGTGTACTGTTTATTTAAAAGTTAATAATGATATTGTTTCTGTGGCTGGCAAGAAATTAAGATATCTAAACCTTCACGGCACTGCTGGAAATTATGCTTGTCATGATTGTAAAACTTCAAAACTCTGGTGGGGGCAGTTCACACGGAAGACACGCTGTTGGGCCGGGTGGAAAATCACATCGGACGATGGATGCTTTTGTTGCATGCAATTGATTACCTTTGCGACAGCCTAATGAATCGTGGCCATTTCTTATGTAGATATTTCATCCTGGTCCCCTAAGCACAGGGCTCCATCGGATTGGCTCCAACTCTAATCACTGTGGCCTTCATCCTTTTTCTTGAGAATTTTTTTAAAAGGATAAAGCCTAACTAACCACTGTTCAGCTAACGCTGATAAAATCCCAAAGGAACTTAGTACTGTGCAGGAGATTGATTAATTATATCCATCCTCAGGTCTTATCTGAAGCACTGCACTTTCTTTTTGCCAAGGGCGAGAAAAAAGGAGAATGAATACCAAAAGCGTGCCTACTTTCTTCTCCCACAAATCCTCCAAAACCCATCACCAAAAATTAATAATAAGAAAAAGAAAGTAGGGATAAAAAAGCATGAGCATGATTAAAATAAATCCGGCTACATGAGAGACTAGAGAGGTCAGTAGATCAAGGGCCTGTGTGGCATGGCTTCGCTGCACCAAATTCAGCTCCACTCCAACTTTGTATAGCCAAACACCTATGGCTCCACCAACTCTAGCTTCGGAAAAAACATGGATCTAACCTCGACTCCAGGTTTTTGTTGGAGCTGTGAAAAAGGTGCTCCAGAAACAGTTGTTTGGTAACTACACATGGAGTTGACATGTAATTACCCGCATTGCCACTGTTTACATACCCCATCGTACCGGTTCGCTCCGTCTCTGTCTTGAGCCAAGGGCGCCGCCGCCGGTCCCGTCGCCACCAAGCCGAGCCTCCTCCTCCGCCGGGCCGCGCGCCGTCGCCTGGCCGCGCGCCGCCGCTCCCCCTCCCCGTCACCCGTGAGCTATGCGCCTCCGCCACGAGGCGTGGGCGCCGGTCCTAGGCGCCGCCACGGAGCCGAGGCGCGCGGCTCCTATGCCTGCCACGCACCTCCTCCACCGCCGGTCCGCTCGCTGCCGCCGGGATGCTCACCGTCGCCGGGCCACGCGCCTCCTCCGCCTGCCACGCACCTCCTCCACCGCCGGCCGCTCGCCGTCGCCGGACTGCGCGCCGTCGCCTGGCCCGCTCGGCTCCTCCCCCGCCACGCCGTCAAACGACCGTCGTCGTCCACGAGGACAGCGGGGGCGGCGTGCTCCTGGTCCTGGCCGTGGCTGTCGCGGGGTGCTGTTGGCGTGAATCTCGGCAGGCGCGGAGGTGCGCCACCGCGAGGCTCAGACAGCGCCGTCGCGGTCGCGGCTGGCGTGGAGCTCGGCCGGCGCCGGCACGGAGGGCGCGGTGACCGCAGGGCTCGGACAGCGCCATCACGGGCGCGGCTGCCGCGAAGCTCGGCCGCTGCAGAGGGCGCAGCTGGCGCGGAGCTCTGCCGCTGCCAGTGCGGAGCGCGACCGGCACAGAGCGCCTGACCGCCGCGGAGCTCGGCCCCCGCCAGCGCCGTTGCGGGGCGCGGCTGCCGCGGTGCACTGCCAGGGCGTCGTGGCTATGCGCGAGCGACGGGGGGCCTCCTCCGCTTAACATTGCGCGTGAGCGGACAGGCGCTGGCGTTCTGCTACTCACTCGAGCCGTCGGTCCGCTCGTCTCCGTTCACGCCGGCTGCGATGATTACGCTGGACTGAGCGAAACGTTGATTTTGGTATTAAAACAAACTAGGAATCGTTAGCTCAGGACTCAGGAGATGCTTGTGGGATTTATGGCAGCCGCCATGGAGGTGGACGGCCTGATCCAGAGAAGTACGGAAGCAGAAGACCAGTGGTATAGAGCGGCAACAGAAAAAAAACCAAGGGTACATCAGACAAACAATAAATAAAACATCTATTTTAGAGAGCAAAGCTACTTCCTGTACCAAACATCCTCTCTATCTACTCCAACTCCATACTAGAGCTGCTCTATGGTGGAGCGAAGCTAAATTTACTGGAACGGAGCCATGCCAAACAGGCCCTAAAAAAAGGGCCAGCCAGCATGAAAATTGAGAAACGAAACAATACACTGTGTACTCGTAGGTTGTAGAAGGAGAAAGAAAACATTGTAGCTGTAGTGTAGAAGAGGGAGGGGCAAAGCAGTCCATTCACATGCCCACCCCCATGGCGGCCCCATGGGCATGCCATGCTTCCCATCGCCACCCCCACCACAACCCCCCACCGCACCAGCTTTTAAAGATAAACCAAATCCGCCGCCGCCCCCGCATCGCAGCAGCAGCAGCTGAGCAGAGCCGAGCCGCTGCAGCAGCTGCAACTTGCAGCTCTCTCTGGTCTACTACAACAAGGAAAGGAACACCGAACACGCGCGCACGCACAGCGGCCAAAAGAGAAAGCGCGCGGGTTTGATCGCTTCCTCCCTCGCCGACCGCCGTGCCGGGCACCGCCGGAGCCAGAGACGAAAGGTGCGCCGCCGCCGCTTTTGGTTTCTCTGCCTTTCCTTCCCGGTTTTGCAGACAAGAACTCGAGTGGGAAGCTGGGAATCCAGTCCCGCGACGAGCAAAGCCTTTTCTCAAATCCGCATCGCATTTTTTTTCTCTGTCGAAAATGTTCTCTCTCCCTCTCTTTTTTTTTCTTGCTATAAATAAAGAAATACTAGAAACTCTGTGATCGGGCGCTGTTTTCTGGTTGTACTGGAGCCTGGAGTTGGTTAGGAATGTTTCTTGGTGATGCCGGTCTGGTCATTTCCTCGTCCTGAAAAGCTGCCTCTTCTTTTGCCGCGCTTTGTCCAGTTCTCCCCTGCCTCGCCTCGCGAAAAAAAAAAAAACCCCGCAGATTTTTCGGTTAGTCCTGTCGTCCTCTGGGCTTCGTCCCAAGAAAACCCCCGTTTCCTTGTCGTTCTCCGCGATTCCTCCCGCAAAAGGTGCCTCCCACCCGGGATCTCCCTGGCGCCGCCGGGAGGGGAGGGGGACGGGAACGTCTCGTTGCCGGCGCAGGTAGGCCGCGCCATTGCCGGTTTGCCATTGCCATCGCATCACCCGCCCCATGTTCTTGGGAATCACTTTTGGCCGCCCTCGTACATCAAGGCGATTTTTTGGGTCTAGTTATCGTGAATTCTTCTAGGCCTCCCTCAAGAGGTTCATGAGTGAAGTTATGATTTGACAAGATCGGCGGCTGCGCACAATCAGGCTACCATTACTGAACCTGTGCGTCAGGTTCACTGAAAGAAATCGCGCCTTTTTCTGCGCGTGTTCTCGTGTTTCTTCGACGGCGAGCACTGAGGAAGAGGCTGGGAAGCCATGTGTTGTGTGCCGCGATGAGTAGTGGGGATCGACCTCAACCCACAGGAAGAATTTGTCTGTCAATTTCCTTGTGCTGGAGTCTACTACTAGGCGTTTTTTAAGGAAAACGAACCAAAACAAAAACAAAAACAAAACCCCTGTGGTCTGTGGATTGCAATTCTTTAGTCACCGTTTGACTCCCTACATGTGCTAGATCCTAAAAACAATTCCCCTGATGCAGCCCGTTTTTGCCATTCGTTCATGTGCTTGCTTGCAAAATTAACGAAATAAGATTCCTCCCCTCACTGCTGCTTGTTCCCATGGTCTCCCAACATCGAGTCGCCAATTATTCCCGCTGTCCCCTCACCACGAGATGCTGCCCTTGTGCTCTGCAGGTGCTGCTGCCGCCTGCGTCCCGTGAGTGAGATCCATCCAGCTCGCAGGAGGAGGAGGAGGAGGAGGAGGAGGGGTTCTTGGCTTCCAGACGTTGCGATCCAGATCTTGATGCACCTGCCCAACTAGTTTACTCATCTAGAGGAGGGGTTGGGTTCTTGACCCGATTTGGCGGGGGCTTTGCCACTGGGATAGGGGGACAGTTTGGCCTGCTGGATCTTTTATCACCAGTTGTTGGCCCTGTCCTTTCCGTTGGCCTGTGAAGCATTCACATGCCGGTGGCTACCTGTTTAGTACTTTCTTGACGGATTGGTTAAGAGCTGTCTGTGGGGTGGTTGTGCTGCTCCCTCTTGTTTCTCATTTGGTGGTGATTGCTGTGGGGAGGAAGAAGAATAAGAAGGAGTTGTATTCGGGGTCATTTCTCGGTCTGGCACGATGAAGTATATGAAGCTTGGATCCAAGCCGGATGTCTTTCAGACAGAGGGCAGCAATATCAGGTTAGTTGATTTATTCCTGCCTTAGCTCCACTTCTTTCAGATTATAGAGACATACTCGATCTTGTTTTAACTGGTCATCCTAGTTTTTCCCCCCTCATTGATTTACTCTTCTTCGCCACTGTTGGTCATGTGCACTGAATTTAGCTTTCATGAATTGTTCTAGAGATTTTGGATTTCGGTGTAACAATTTCGAGATCCATTCACTTGATGGAAACAGGTCCAAAAAATTCTACTTCAATTTTCCTAACGTATTTGTGTGCCTTAATGTGCATTTTGAATACGCTGTTGAGCCATGTTTTGTGGATCTGCTTTTTACTATTTGTTCAAAATAAATTTAAATCAATGGAGTTGCTCAAGGGAGCCAATCTTACTGGTAGCTGGTCACATATAAGATCAGCTGGAAAGATGGCCTAGTTCTGTAGTTTTATTGTTTCTTAAACTGGAAGTAAAAGAAGTAACAGTATCCATAGGGGCTATATCTTTCTTTGCTTTCTATTCGTCTGGGTTCCAAATTCAGCATGGGACATCAAACAGTTTTGAAGTATGAAAAACTAGTGTTATGAATTAGAACAGCCCTAAACACTTAAATTAGAACTGCAGCAAATTAAGGTTTCTTGAGTTTACTCCTTGTAGAAAATGCTTGTTGAATGAGTTCGATATTCTCAAAGCTATATAACTACTATGTTTTATACGTGGCATGTGTGCCAGTTATTAAGGTGGGGTTTTCCCCCTCATTTAACAATCATCATGAAACTCATGGTCAGGCATACTATGGAGCGCATCTGATGATGACATGCAGATGGCTAACTGTCCAGATGATCTTGTTTATACGTGATTTTGTCCTTGATTCTTTTCAGTAGCAAATGTTCTTAAAGTTCTTCTGTACTTCGGAGGCTTGTGTCGATTTCTCTTAGGACTTCCTTTCTCTATTTTGCTGAATATTGACCTTTTGGATGAGTGGATCGGTTGGTGGCATTGTGGTCCTTCATGTCAATTTAATTCTAGGAGCTCAATAATTTCTCTTTACTTTGATACAACTGTTTTATTAATCATCTTTGTTGGACCACATCAGTTCAATTAGTTATATCTGGCATGCACACTGCTGCCGTATGTGAAGCTCCTTTTGCCTTTTTCTAGTTTTTCTTCACGTACTTGGGCAAAAATGGCAAACACTGTGCCACTGTTTCTCACCTTTAGTTGATTCGATGATGGTGATTTTGTTTTGTCAAGTCATTTCAGCTCTGCATTATTGCACCCCTTTTAGTATAAGGATTTACCTAACCATCTTTTCAGTCCATAGAATAGGTTTTTTATCCTAACATATCTTACCATTTTTTAATGATACATGTGCACTTACTATGCTGCTTTCACATTGGGTAATTCTTTTTCTTTATCATGCAATATTGCAATATCTTAACATATTTGCTCCTATTGACGTTCTCTTTTGCAAGGACGTGCCTTTCCCCCACTTACATTACCTAGCTTCAAGATACTAACTACAATCATGTTTTTCAGGTTTGTTGCAACAGAGCTGGCAACAGACATTGTTATATCCATTGGGGACGTCAAGTTTTATCTTCACAAGGTATTAACTCATATATGTTCCACACGTTATTAGCCTCAGCACCAACTAACATTCAGTTCTGGCTAGGTTCATTTGCTTAGATGCTGGTTCATATCTAATACAACTTTGTTTGGTGTCAAACAGCTAATTGAAATATTTTTTTTACAAAGGACTTCTTTTTGACATACTCTGCAAATTATTTTTCAGTTCCCTCTTCTATCAAAGAGTTCACGCTTGCAAAGGTTAGTGGCTTCAAGCAATGAGGAGAAAAATGATGAAGTGGATATCTCTGACATCCCTGGTGGACATTCAGCATTTGAAATTTGTGCTAAGTTCTGCTATGGCATGATTGTAACACTCAATGCATACAATGTCCTCGCTGCCCGTTGTGCGGCTGAGTATCTAGAAATGTTTGAGACCATCGATAAAGGAAACCTCATATACAAAATTGATGTATTCCTGACATCAAGTGTGTTTCGTACCTGGAAGGACTCAATCATAGTTTTACAGAGCACAAAGTCACTGCTTCCTTGGTGTGAAAATTTGAAGGTAATCAACCACTGCATTGACTCTATTGCGTCGAAGGCGTCAATTGATCCATCAGAGGTTGAGTGGTCATACACTTACAACAGAAAGAAACTCCAATCTGAGAATGGTATTGATTCACATTGGAATGGTGTCAGGAAGCAACCCATGGTACCTAATGACTGGTGGGTTGAGGACCTTTGTGAGCTCGAGGTGGATTTGTACAAGCGGGTGATCATGACCATCAAGGCAAAGGGAAGTACACCGGCGGTTGTAATTGGAGAAGCACTAAGGGCCTATGCATGCCGACGGCTGCTGGGTTCCCTTGAAGATGCTGTCAGCAGTGGAGTTGATTGCACAAAACGTTCTGCAGCTCTTGATGCCATTATATTCCTCTTGCCCGCTGAGGAAGGTTCGGTGTCATGCAGTTTTCTTCTTAAGCTGCTCAGGGCTGCATGCTTGCTGGAATCTGGGGAGTCCCATTGCATTAACTTGATCAAGAGGATAGGCACGCAATTGGATGGTGCTTCAGTTTCAGACCTTCTCATACCAGCAAATACAGATGAAAACAGTACATACAACATAGATTTGATCATGGCAATAGTGGAGGAATTCATGTTGCAGAATAGTGATAGTGGTAAGGTGAAATTTCAAGACGACGAAGAAATTGTGGAGATTGAGAACGTGATGCCTGTTTCCACCACGTCAAAACTGGCAGTTGCAAAGTTGATCGATGGATATCTTGCTGAGATCGCCAAAGATCCTAACCTTCCTCTTCCAAAGTTGATCGCACTTGCTGAGATGGTTTCTTCTCTACCCCGGCCAACACATGATGGGCTCTACCGTGCCATTGACATGTATCTAAAGGTATCTCGTTGTGTTTCCACCAAGTACTTGCATCGTTGGGAGTTTGAAAACTTAACATTGCTTTCCATGCTTACAGGAGCACCCCAGCCTGTCTAAGAGTGAAAAGAAGAAATTATGTGGGCTGATGGACTGCAAGCAGCTATCGCAGGATGCATGCATGCACGCCATACAGAATGAGCGCCTCCCCCTCCGTGTTGTTGTGCAAGTCCTCTTCTTTGAACAAGTCCGGGCATCAGTTGCTTCTGCAAGGACCGACCCTTCAGGAGCTGAGCTTCCATCCGCTGTTCGCTCGCTTCTTCCCAGAGAGAACGGCAACTCCATTGGCAGCTCCAGGTCAGCTGCCACAACGACAACAGAGGAGGAATCTGGGGTTCCAACATCAAGTGACATCAACTCTTTGAGGTCAATGAGGCTGGCCAACAATAGTGGTGGAAGCGAGAGGAGCAGTGGCAGCAGCGACATGAACAAGAACGGGGATGACAAGAGCGCTGCAGGGAAGGCAAAGGGGATGCTGATGCCAAAGAAGATACTGAGCAAGCTCTGGTCCGGCAAAACAAACACCGGTGAGAACAGCAGCTCAGACACGTCGGAGAGCCCTGGATCCGTGAACCCGGAGGAGGCCAAGTCCACGCAGTCGCGGATCACTAGACGCTCAGGGTCCTAGTCTTTCGGGTTAACAGCGTCACAGCCATAGTTTTGTTCTTGCTCTTGATTTTTACTTGATAGTAGTAGCTACCTCAAAATGTGGAGTACTACTGCTGGCCCTACTTTCATATCGCCAATGACATTTTTTAGCATTGAATGCTTGTAGTTGGAGTAGGTTTGGTCATTGGTGTTTCATGTCTTCAGATAAGTTTATGTATAATATTTGCCACGGTAGGAATACGAAGGAAGTACAGGACTTTTTAGAAATGGTATTTTTGCCGGTCGAAACAGTGTTTCCTTACTACTAATATCTAACACCTGTTACATTGATAGCATCTCATTAACGGTCTTAAATTGTTGCATTATATGAGAGGATCAACCGCTGATACTCTTTTTTTTTTTTTTGTCGGAGTAGCTGTTTATTATGCACCAATGCAAGTGCAAGTGTGCAACAGGCATGTTGCCGGAAGTTCAGATGGTACTCATTACGCGGGGGAGAAGTGATTAGTCCTCAAGCCATTGAAACCACACCGTTTTTTTCCTTTTTTTTTTAAAAAAAAAACTGATATTCTGCATGGTTTCCCACCTTGGTTTTGCAAAATAGCACACTGGCATCTAAGTTTAGTTTGGCTGAGCTAATAGTTGATATTTCCGCTACTTCCTTGCCGGTGTGACAGGTTGAAGTGTATAAAACTAGGGTGGAATGGGCGCGATGTAAAAAAAAAAAATCGACCGGTTTAGACAAGTGTTACTGACGTTTGATATTCTCTTTTTGAAATTGCAGTTTACTTTGGACAAGTTTTTAGAAAACATCATCGACATCCATAGCATTAAATTAATTACATTGCATCTGTCATGAAATATGTTTTGACCGTGCATTTATTTTGGCACTATAGGTAACAATATATACCTTTTTGAAAACCCGGCGAAATTTGGTTTAGGACAAAACTAACATTTGGAGTGGAAGGGGTATTTGAGTCCTATGGTCAAAATAGAACTCTGAGGATGATGGCCAAAACTAAGACTTCTCCTCCATAATATAAATGTATTATGATTTACAATAAATACTCGATGTTAAAAATACATAATCAGTATGTAGAATCTGCCATTGCCAGCGATACAAACTTGACCTAGAACAAATTGAAGGTAACTATAGTTCAGAGCATACGGGGTAAGCACTAAGCAGGCAATTAGCTGACCATATGGGATGTGGCGTACTGGCATTGTGTAGAGACGCATTGGCCTGACCTACCGCCAAAACACTGCCAGTCTTCTCCCGGCGAATTCAGCATCCTATTCCAGTACCAGAGAGGTACAAAACCCCCCTTCCCCGCCCAGCCCCCCTCCACACCGGCGCTCCCAACTCCGAGCGGCAGCAGACACGCCAGTGCGCCGGCTCTCTCGACTCGCCCCGGCCGCGCCGACCGCGTCGTCTCATCAGCCACTGCTCGACGGCACCCGAGCCCTCCGGATCCGGCACCCTCTCCTCCTCCCGCAAGGTAAGCGCTGGATCTCTTTCGATCACTTCCAGCCAGGCGGCGGATCTGGGCTGCGGCGCGGCGCACGAGCGGTTTGAGTCCTCCGCACGACGGGCGGCCAGGGACAGGGGGCGCGGCGGCGAGCGACAAGGCATGGGTGGAGCGGCGTTCTAGCTAGCGTTCCAGATCTAGAGCGCCGGCATATCGTTTCAACGCTCACTAAACGTCGCTTAATCGCCTTTTTTTTAGTAACCATGGCGCAGGATTTCAGCTATGCTTTATGTTAGTTAGCTCAGTAGAAGTATGAACCTACTCCAGTTCTTGATGTTGCTCCTTTGAATGAATGTCTTTTGGACAGGTCCATTCAGTTGATGCACAGCGTATCAAGATTTTTCTCTCTTTAATTTGCTTATGAGATGAGTTAACTGGCAAGGACATGTGAAGCACCGATGGTCAGTGATGCGTGCACTCTGCATTGCAGTACCCTCTGAGATGGAAGGAAGAGAGTCAGGCTTATGGTAACTCCTGCTGAACATTCATGGGAGGTCAGTAAGTTCTGGCCTGACTAGGACTGGTAAAAAAAATTCAGTGTGCTTCGTCTCAGATCATCAATGACGAGGATGAAGTTCCCGAAGCGTTATGTCATAGTGTTGCTCACATTCATCTGCACAAATGTTTGCTACATTGAGCGTGTGGGTTTCTCGATTGCCTACACCGTCGCAGCGGATGCCATCGGTGTGAACCAATCTAACAAGGGCTTGATACTCTCTATGTTCTACTATGGTTATGTGTTATCACAGATTCCTGGTGGATGGGCAGCACAGAGAATAGGAGGGAGACGTGTTCTGCTACTGTCATTCTTATTGTGGTCTTTGATATGTGGTTTAATTCCGCTGGATCCGAACAGAGTAACCATTCTGGTCCTTTCTCGGCTATTTGTTGGTGTCGCACAAGGTTTCATATTTCCTGCCATCCACACTGTTCTAGCACAGTGGGTGCCACCACAGGAGCGATCTCGCTCAGTATCTCTTACTACCTCAGGGATGTATCTTGGTGCAGCTTGTGGCATGCTTTTCTTCCCAGGTCTGGTGAAGCACACGGGACCTCAGTCTGTGTTCTTTGTTGAAGCAGTATTGGGAGTAGCATGGTCAGCAATATGGTTGAAATTTTCCAGTGACCCACCTCGTACTGATCTTCCAAAGGTATCAATGCCAAAAGTGGCATCTCGAGACACGATTAAGGCACAAGCGGGAGGGGTCGTCGCACCTCGCACTGTAAAGATCCCATGGCGAAGGATAATCTTTAGTCTACCTGTGTGGGCAATTGTTGTAAACAACTTCACCTTCCACTATGCCTTGTATGTTCTTATGAACTGGCTCCCTACCTATTTTGAGCTAGGCCTTCAGCTTAGCCTCCAGGATATGGGTTCCTCAAAGATGCTTCCCTATTTCAACATGTTCATTTTCTCCAATATCGGTGGTGTGCTTGCTGATCACTTGATTACAAGGAGGATTTTATCTGTCACCAAGACAAGGAAGCTTCTGAATACAGTCGGGTTTGTTGTCTCAGCATTTGCACTCATGGCCCTTCCTTTATTTAGTACACCCTCAGGCACTGTGATGTGTTCAGCGATATCTCTTGGTTTTCTGGCTCTAGGGAGAGCAGGGTTTGCTGTAAACCATATGGATGTTGCTCCAAAGTTTGCAGGAATAGTAATGGGGGTCTCAAACACGGCAGGAACACTGGCTGGAATTGTTGGTGTCGGGCTCACTGGGAATATTCTGGAGGGGGCAAAGGCATCTAACAAGGATCTAACAAACTCGGAAACATGGAAAACAGTCTTCTTTGTTCCAGCATACCTTTGTATTTTCAGTTCTGTAATTTTTTTGATCTTTTCGACTGGCGAAAAGATCTTCGAATAGAGGGCCAGTATTATTATTTTTTGCCTATTCTTTTCTTATTAACAGCGAGGCAGGATAGCAAACAGGAATCTCACATGTATCTGTAGCATTTATTAGTTAAATTTCAGAATTTAGACTGCATCCCACATATGATCAGAAGCTATGCCAGGAAACTACTCGCATTTTTATTGTAGAGTATATTATATGAAGGGTCATCCATTGGTGCGCAGCCGAATATGGGCATAGCTAACAAGTTTTTTGCTGCACGCCAAGATCATCTGCTTGCTCTTGTTACATCTGGTTTGACCCAATTTTTTTAATGTTTCCTTATATTTGCCCTGCTATGTAAACATATATGATTATGATGAGAATAAAGTGTGTTTCAATTTGCTTGTTTGCATTGCCCTGGTTGAGGTCAGGCTTATAGTAGCTTAAAATCCTCTGAACCATTTTCATCTCTGGTGCCTTTTTTTTATTTGAGTATTTGTTATTACAATCTTCCCAGCATTAGCACATTTTCTCACCTTGGCGATGAATGAGTTTGTGTGTTTACTAAATTTATGATGTTATTCCTGTCCAGAGTACATCTGTCCTCACTTATCCCATCTCAATTCTTCATTCATCTATTTTTCAAGTTTTTTTTCCATCTTATAAAAAAAAGGTTATTTTTGCTTCCTTGCATAGGATTCTTTGCAAGAGCTAGAAGAACAGAGTCAAAGACAAATATCTTTGCATGTTGGTTGATGCTTGTTGATGGCTGTGCAGATCTGCATGCCTAAGCTTGGTTTCTTACTTGTGCTTTTCAGTACTGTACTCACGTGGGAGAACATGTGCTGAAACAGCTGATGCTCTCTTTTCACAATGACTTGGGTTGTAATCTAGCTGCTGCTGTCCAGTATAGTACCTTCGTCTTGAAATGTATGACTCGTTGGGTCTTGAACGCAATGTTGAAATATTTTGAACAAAACCATGTGGTATCATGTATTTCGACGTGACTTGTTTTTATCGTGAATGACACTTTGAGGGCTAATTTGTCAACCTCCATTTTCATGGGATTTGGTGGGAAAATGGTGGAAATGGAGAAAAAGTTAGCTATTTTTTTTCAATTTCCACTGTTTTTCCACCAAATCCTATGAAAATGGAGGTTGCCAAAGCCCTGAACATGGTTTGTATTAAATTTTGTATATTTATGTACATTTTTTTTGTATTAAGACTGATGGTTAGACGATGTGTTTAAAAGGCAATAGTGTTGTGCGTTAAAACAGTATCTTTTTTTTAATGATTGCATCTACCGAAAGCCCTGGATTATCCTTTTGCAACTTTCAGAAAGGTGGTTATCATGCATCTTTCCGTCCGTGCTGGAAACATTTTTGGATCGGGCATCCCCGCGGTGGGGAGTTGGGCTCGGTGACCGGAAGACTAGCGTGCCCCTTTTTCCGTGGATGGATGGCTCCAGTTCCAGTTTCTGTTCAGGTTAGCACTAGCACCGCTTGCTGGATGGCCGGTGCAGGTTCATGTGTTCGGTCGACGCACGTCGCCACGTCGGTAGGAAACCGTGTGTGGTGCCACGCCAATGCCAGCCAGGTCGCGATGATACCGGCCAGCTGTTATTGGGCCCCTCAATCTTTTTCTCTCTGCAAGTGCAAGGTTTGCATGGTCCAGCCCGTGTAAACAATGGGCCACATCAAATTAGGGCCACGAGCCCACGACGAAAGCGCCGTCAGCTTGGAAATGATGTCGGCTTCTTCTCACTCTCGGTGATTTGCGAATATAACCATTGCTACATACAGGGCTCATATTACCATATACTGTACGGTACAAGTACAGTAGCATGACACTAATTCGTTGATGGATATGCTATATACGACACCTGCTGAACAGTGGTTGGTTGGAACTGGACGACGGTTACTACAGTATGTCGATGAAGAAACATTATCCAAACTAATTAAACTGAGAATGTGTGTGCTGTGTGGGCACGGTTGATACGGAAACACGACGACGACACTTGTGTTCTACTTTGTACATCTAGGCACGTCACGTCAGCACACGCGTCGCGTACGTGTACATGCATGGTACGGTGTCTGGGCGAAGGGCGTGATGATGAACGAGGAAACGGTTTGGGACACCGTGCGTGCATGCAGGACCGTAGATATTAGATATTCGTATTATATTCCCGGCAAATAATGCCTGCATCGTCGAGATCTCGAATTCAATTCGAATGTCTGTCATTGCTCTGTCTGGTGATGATATATATATATACTAGTGTATGGCGCCTGTCGTGTTCGTGTCGTGTCTGCTAGCTGGCTGATGATGAGCCGATGGAGGCAAGTCGCATGCACTGCATTACTGCATATACTATGGAACAAAAACAGACTTAACGGCCGGTCGGGGTGCAGTGTGTGGCATTCGGAATTGACGGGTGGTGCAGTGGCCGGCGACCACCAGAAGCCGCCCTAGCCATGCATTTGCAGACCGACTTGCAGTATCACAAAAGGATGAGGAGGAGATCTAGAAATTAATCCCGGCCGGGGCGGGGTGGCCTGATGAAAAGGATGTGAATCTGATGCGGCACCCGTCCGGAGCCACCGGTTGGATCGATTCTTCCGCTGCATGCCCGGCCGCGTACGTCACATATACACCGTACCCTCTCCACCACCACGCCCTGCCCTGGGGCTTGCTTTGCGACCTCTATATCTACCTTTCCCACCCAAATTATTATATAAATAAATCAATCATGGCCGCGCGCGCGCTACCGATGTTGACAAGGTATATCTGAGTAATTAACCAGCAACAACGTTCGCTGAAAAGGGCCGAAGTCGCTGCCGGATCAGCAGCCGATTATTCGTAATTAATCAGTAATTTGTTAGTTGACTAAATTTTAATTTATGGGTTAAACTAGGTTTTGGCCACTCAGTGCCTTGATGCAATCAGACGCACGCAGGGGCCCCCATGCGCGAAAAGAAAATGCAAGCAGCTAGCCGAAAGGCACCCCGGCTCCGGTGACCGATATCCGCCAGAGATCAGAGATATATAGTATACAGACGAAACATACGTGGGTGGGAGGGACTGGCCGAGAGGGTCCGGCGCGGCGCCAACGATCGTGGAGCTTTTAATAGTAGTAGCAGTAGCGCTCCGCAAGGGTCGCGGGGGCGCAGAAGCGCAGGCAGTGCGAGTGAGGTGGAGCCGTGGACGGATATCCGGTGGCCACAGCATGCCCAGCACAGGAGGTCAGCAGGCGGCGACCTCAGCTCTTGGCGCCACCCAAGGGACAAGGGCTATCCATCCCATTCCATCCTCGTCCTCAGCTCGCTGCCTGCCTTTTCCCTTGCCTGTTGGCGGCCTTGCCCTTGCATACCCCACCACGCTGGGGCGGCGGGGCCCCTGCAACTGCACGTCGCTTTCGTTTCCTTTTTTGCGGTGCCCCTGCTTTGTTCCTATCCACAACACCCCACACAGCCCAACCCCCTTCTTCCGCGGCGTAGATTAGCCTAAACAAACCCGCATTCACCGCCGCTCGGATCCTCTGCGCCCGCCCACACTATTATATGAAACTGGTTAGCAAATTTAATAAGGACTGCGTGCATTTTGAGAGTATTGGGACCTAGATGAGTATGAAGACTTAAATGAAACCTCGAGATAAGTTCAAGCACCGCTGGTGAAATTAAACTACGATCGGTGCCAAACCAGTGCCCCCTAAGCAATTGTGTGTGTGTGTGGTAGCGGGAAGTGACTCCCGTCGTCTCTGACTCTCTGCATATATAGAGCCAGCCGTAGAGGATCCTGGGGAAACGACAATAGGGTGGACAGTGTGGTGTTGCGGCAACACGGAGGCGCCAACGACTCGACCGCCAATGTCATTGGAACGGAGCCCAATAATCTCTCCTTCCAACCTGCCAGCCTGACGCCCCCTGCCACTCCGGAGGACCGCCTCTATATAAGCCCACCACCACCCCCAGCCTCCTCCTCTCCTCCTAGCTAATCTCTAGCTTCCAAGCCGCTAGCTCTCCGTGTGTTCATCACCTCGATCGATCAGGTGCTAGCTAGCAAGCTCTCGATCGATCGGCGTTGGGCTACGCACTCATCTCCCTCCCTCCTAATTAAATAAGCCCGTTCTGTCTCGACGGCGATCCGTTGCCGGCCGGCCAGCCGGCGGGCGGCGCGAGCACACGGCGGCCGGTGCTTTGTTTGGCCCCGGCGGGCGCCTTGAGCTAGCTCGCTGAGAAGACGATCGGCGAGGCCACACCACACCCCCCACAGGTAGCCACCAAGAGGGGCAGGGAATCCGGGTTCCGGGATCGATCGATATCATGAGCTGCAACGGTTGCCGCGTCCTGCGCAAGGGCTGCAGCGACGCCTGCGTGCTCCGGCCCAGCATCGAGTGGATCGACGGCGCGCAGCCGCAGGCCAACGCCACCGTCTTCGTCGCCAAGTTCTTCGGCCGCGCCGGACTCGTCGCCTCGCTCGCCGCCGTCCCGCTGCACCACCGCCCAGGTAATAAGAGAACTACATATGGACGGAGCTCCATCACACATTGACATTCAATTCAAGCGCTCGTACAGGCCGGCCGTAGCTCTTCCACCACCGGCACTCCAGCCGAGCCGGCGGCCGGTTAATTATTAGCCATTTCGTCGTCGTCTTAGCTTCGTCATCCAATCTATTATTACTGTGGTACTGTACTTCACATACAGATGACGGGAAGGAACCCAATCTTTAGACCAACACAATTAACTTTGGTTTCGTCGACTATAGATAGGCTAAAAATATTTGATCTCGAAGAGACTGACCTGACCTATCCACAAAGGTATCTATCAAGCAGTAGCATCGCTTCATCACTACATTTCTTTAGTAGTTTATTACGTTTACGCGGCCTTCCGACGTCCCATGGGACAAAGTGGTACTGCAAAGGCCACAAAGCAGAATCTTTTCATTCGACAGGCCCAGCCCAATGGCAGTACTTCACCAAACCGACTCCAATAATATACTATATGTGTGCATATACTGCTGCAGATATGCTAGTTAACAATGGTGGGGCTTTTTAAAAAAAATTCAGACTTTTTCGTTAGGTAACTTTTTAATTTATTTATTTGATTTTGACTTTTGAACTGTGGCTCCTGACTGCTGGCGTAACTAAGAGCCAGTTTGCTGTGCTCCACAAAGCTGGCCAATCCGTCCTATATGTCGTCCCTCTTCTTCTTCTTCGCCAAACATGTTCTGATTTGTAGTCCTGGGAAATCTCGTATAAAAGTAGTTCCTTACATACTTACACCGTGTATAGCCTGAAGTCGTCCTGAACTCATTAATAAGTTGGATCACTAAGTGCACTTAGTAAGCGATTACTACTATTGTTTTTGTCACGGATTCTGTTGCATTTTCTAGAGAGACAGATACCATATGCTTAACGATGACAGTAGTATGCATTTGGGTAGCTAACACGGCATATTCATGCACATTTGATGGGTGGTGCATGCAGCTCTCTTCCGGTCTCTGCTGTACGAAGCCTGCGGGCGCACCATCAACCCGGTGAGCGGCGCCATCGGCCTCATGTGGACGGGCAACTGGGACCTCTGCCAGGCCGCCGCCGACGCCGTGCTCCGCGGCGAGTCCCTCCGCGCGCTCTCCACCATCCCCGCCGCGTTCACCGACCGCGACATGGACGGCCTCTACGGCGACGTCGGCCTCGCCGCCTCCGCGTCCTCCTCGCCCGAGAACTCCTCGTCCGCGCCGGCAGCCAAGAAGCGCAGGAACGGTGCCGGTGGCGGCTTCGTCGCCTCCTTCAACCCCGCCGCCGCCGCGCCCACCAAGGGTTGCCAGCAGCAGCTGCTGCCGCCGGCGGGGCTGCTGCTGCAGTCGTGCGAGCTGGACCTCTGCCTGACGCCCGCGTCGCCGCCCGCCGGCGGGCTGCGGTGCGGCGGCGGCGGCGCGTCCGACGAGTACTCCGCCACGACGACGTGCGACGACCAAGCCACCGCCGACGTCGAAGCAACGGTTCCGGCACCGGCGCTGCTCAACCTCTTCAACTGATGACTCTTCATCGTGTTGTCCTTCTCCCTTTCCTTGTAAGATGTAACTGTGCAGAAGAGAGAGTTCAGCAAGGGTAGGGTGTGTTGGTGGTGGTTAATTATAGTTGCAGGAGAAACCATCGGTGTTGGCTAATCGGCCAAAGTTCCTTTTTTGGGTGTAGAAATGGTTATGAAGCAAAGAAAACAGTCGGTTAACGCGTTGCCTTAACGGGTGAATTAACGAGCTTCTTAGTACTAATTTGGTAGTGACATACTTCTTGCTACTAACTTTGATGTGTACTTCCACTCTAGTCTTAACTTCCAAAAACTTCTACTCTAGTCTCTAGGTGACATGACAACAACGTAGAGCCTAGCTATGTGTGTTAACCGTACCATGCTCCTAGTTAAACTCTGAAACATAAATTTCATATGGAGGACAACACAATTATGGTTCTAGGGACATGGCAGCGCTAAAAATATAATTCCAAATGTACTCATCAATTACAAACATTACTATGGCTCTAGCTAACATTGCCGGCAATATATATCCTGGCTATAATTGTTGGCAATGTCAGCTAGAGCCATAATAATGTCCAAAAATAAAAATTTCAAATGTAGAACTAAGACTTTGAAAGTTTGGACATAATTTCATAATTTGGATAAATAAAAAAACCAAATCGTATGCTTCCACGTCAAAGTTTAAAAAGAATTAGAAAGAAATGCGCAACAATGATGATTCCATTGTGTATCGATACTACTTTAATTTTAGCTATTGTTGTACTCCATTCGTTCCAAATTGCAAAGAGTTCTAGCTTTTGAATAGATCCATGCAATATTCTATATATATGTTTCGTATACGTGTTAGATTCATCAATATCTATGTGAATATGAATAGAGAAAATGAGGGATAATACCTTTAGAATTTAGTTACTATATAAGTACTCTATCAACCCACGCTCTCATATGGACTAGAGTTTTCGTAGACATATGTATGTTAAAAAGTTGGTAGATAAATTTAATACTGATATAAGTTGATGATCTAGAAACATATAGCACCCTTGTTTTTTTGTTAGCTTTTCTCATAATAGCATATGTTAATTATATAGATGCAGGTTTGTTTCAGTTTGTATTTAGTAACGTCGTCAGAGCGATATTATTTTAAATTAACTATATTAATACCGGTAATAGGCAGTTTGGATATATACAAATTGAAGGGATTGATTTATATTATCCATCATAATAGTAAGTGTGGGTAATTTAGAAATAAATTAGGGTGGGTTTCTATCACCTTTCGCAATAGCATATATATGTGGCTAATTTGTAGAGATTGATTTTATATCGTTTTCGTAATGATAGATAATATGGGACCAGATCTTCCCCTGATTATATTTGGACCCAACGTTTGTTTATGGACGTGCCAAAAGTCAAAGCAAAGGATACTTTGATTTACTGGAGGGCAAGAGGTTTGTCAACCAAACACCTCTTATTAGAAGAGATTCATCAGAAAACAAATTAAAGCATATTGGGAAAACTGAGAGAGAGAGAGAGAGAGAGAGAGCAGGGTAGCTCTAAGGGTGGCCGAAGAGACGGGGCCAGAATTCGATCAGGAAGGTGGACGCCTGGCTAGCTAGCATGTATGCTAATGCTACCGTCACCACCTATTAGGTATAGAAGGTGTATATATATAGTAGAACCTATATATTCGATTCAGTCAACCAACTTGTGTTGCAATGCCAAGTGCCACACAACACACAATTGAACACAGCAGACGCGGACACGGACACACGGGTGCCGTGGCGACGTGCGGCCGGCAGTGGCTCCCGCCGTCCCTCCCGCGCGCCGTACGTCGGCCACACGATCCATCGATCGGCCTCCAGTAGACGAGTAGAGTAGCTCTCGCCCTCCTCCACCACTAGCTCTTGATTCCTGGTTTCGCTGCTATGCTGGGCACTTGGGCAGGGCAGTGGGCATGACAATGACATGCATGACCCTACAGCATTTGCAATGCTGTGTCATCAGCAAACTATATATATATAAATCAGGCAGGGGCCAAGGCAGACAAAATGGAACATCGATCGCGGGATCGAAACGCAAATCACCAAATGCTGAAATGCCTCTAGTCTAGTCGAGTCTAGTCTACTTTCCTAATTTCAAACCAAACTACAAAGCAGGCAGGCACCAAATGAGGCCCGAGTCTTTGGGTTGTATGGGCCATGCATGATGGCCTATAAGCTTGTGACGTATTTGGGCCATATTGGTTAGGAGCCTCCGTGGCGAATCCGGCCCAAATCAAATACCCAAGATCCAAGGAGGCCTGCTGCTCATTGGACTATACTAATCCTGGGTCTGTTTGGTAGTCGACCAAATCTAGCCAGGCTAGCTCCGTGTGGCCAGTCTAGTTCTGGCCTGGCTAGAATGGGAAGTTAGGGTCTGTTTGGTTGGTTCACTTGACTAGCCTGTCCACGTCTAGCTTCTGATTGGTTTCCCGAAGCGGCCGGCGAAGGCTAGGGCGGCGACGGCAGCCCCCCAAGCGGGCGGCGAGGGCTAGGGCGGTGACGGCAGCCCCCCAAGCGGGCGGCGACGACGGCGCTTGAGGCAACGACATCCAAGGCGGAGGGCTAGCGTGCGGCGATGGTGCCTAATGCGGAGGTCAGGTGGAGGCGGTGGTCGAGGCAGAGGGTGAAGGTTCCTACGCGTGCCGCCGCCCGTCTCCCTTGAGACCTCGCCGTTGGAAGCTAGCTCGCCGCCTCCCCTCTCGCCCAAATGCCAGGCCGCCGTCACCTCCCTCTCCCCCCTCCAGATCCACCGCATCCTCTGTCTCGGCCCTTCCTTTTCCCGTCGTCGACCCTCTCCTTCGCAACGGGCGGCGTCTGCTCCACCTCGGGCGGCGGGGGCTCCGCAGCGGAGGATGGCGGCGACGGCGGAGAAGGGGCGGCGGAGGATGACGGCGCCCGAGGAGATGGGGCGGCAGAGGATGGCAGCGCCAGAGGAGATGGGACGGCGGAGGATGGTGGCGCCGGAAGAGATGGGGCGGTGGGGCTAGCCAGCGGGGGCGCACCTGTGCCCAGCGTGGCCTGGCCACGGGAGAACGGCCAATTTTGGCGTTCTCCTGGAGCCACCCTGAAGGGTAGGATTTGCATAGATGGAGCCAGGCTAGGGGTGTGACTCAAGCAACCAAACAGCAGAGGTTGGTCTATTCTGGCCTGGCTAGGAGCCTCTCTCTTCTTGCTAACTTGGCACATCAAAAGAAATTTAATCACTTCTGACATGCTCTCCGGTCCCGGCATACGCTTGCCTACTAGTATCCAGTGTTTGTAGCTGAAGTTTTTAACTTCCAATGGTCTCAGGTGCCAAAGAAATTTCAAACTTCCGGTGATATTTTCGCAGTGGCCAGTAATATTAGCGCATACTATACGCCATGCGGATATAGAAGAAACAGTGCACAAGATTACAGTGGTGGCCATTATGGAATTAAAAAAAAAGAGGGGCCAAAACCATTAATTTTCACAGTTTTCTGCGCATTTAACATCAAAGGCTTAGATCTTGTTGAACTGCGCATTTAACATCTGATGGAGCTCTTCAGTTGGACGGATAGAAGGAAGATACCCGTCCTGCTTTCATCCGTCTCTAAATTTTTTTAGTAATATAAGAAAACAATCCATTATTTCCACAGTTTTATGATAAAAAAAATCTTATCAACATCAAAGGCTTAGTTCTTGTTGAACTCTAGAATTTTGGTACATAGTTTGTGTTTATCCGAATTCATATATCAAATTATTAATTTCTAGTGGTGGTTATCTCAAGCGTAAGTCTTTAGAAATACATATTTTTATAGTCTGTTTAGAAATACTTACACTTTCAGTCTCCTATAGAACGTCCGTCTCTGGAAAAGATAGATAAATAAATAGTGAGGGGTAGATATACTCTCTTCCTCTCTAGGGAAAAAACAGAAGGCACAAACCACATATTCTGACCAGGTCAGAAAACACACACATGGCGACCTCACCTCAGCTGCCTATCTGTCCAAAAACCATTTCCGAGAGACGTCACATAGTATTTTAGTGAACATATTGATACACAAAACGATATCTCCTCCCTTGATATGAGGGTCTAAACCAACTGTACTCAAGCCCCCGTATGTCGTCTGACGTCTGGTCATTTTCCCAGGTTTTCATGCGTATTTCAAGCAGTATTTAGCGGGAACTTATTAGCATTTTCTGTTGTGTTGTGTTCGGACCTATATAAAGGCCACCGGTTAGTGGTTACTGGTCAATCAGTCCGTGCTTTCGTACGGGTTAGAATCTTAAATGTGTTATGCGTAACCGTACAACATATCTATTTTTATACTTAGGTTTTTATAATAACATATCTTGCTACTTTATATGTATGCTTAATTGATTTAGATAATCTTTGATTGATTGTAAAAATAGGTGATTTTAATATAATTTTAAGGGGTTACTTTCATCATATTATCAGTCATAATAACTAAGGTGAACAATTCAAATATAAATTAAAGGGGATATTTGATATTATCCTATCAAAATAGCAAATGTGAGCAATTAGATATAAATTTAGGGTGTTATTTCATATTTTTCTTTATATTGGCAGAATGGGTAAGTAATATGTAGTTTTAGAGGTTATTTAATGTTATTTTGATAATGGCAAAGGTGGATGATTACTTAATTAGAAAACAGATCTAATAGCTATTCAGATTCCAACATATTAATTGATCATAGAGTTTTTTTTATTATTGTGAGGGTTTCTATAATTTTATTTTTTTTCTAGCGCGCCTTGTGAGGATTGACATGGAAATTTCAAAAAGTCTGCAAAATATCTGTTTCATGGAAAGGTTTCTAGTATTTTTAATAAAAAAACAAAAACTGAAGGTAAATTTAAAAATAGAAAAAAATCTAAAGTAAAGAAAAAGATATTTGCTTTCGTTGAGTATTGAACTCAAAATCTTTCGTAATGACAGAGGTGGGTAATTACTTAGAAAATATATATGATGAAAAAAAGAAAATATTTGCTTTCATTGAGAGTTGAACTCAAGACCTTTCATAATGACAGAGGTGGGTAATTACTTAGAAAACAGATCTAATGGCTATTAATATTCCAATCTGCTAATTGATGGTCGGATATTTCTGATTATTGTGAGAATTTCTTGGATTTATCTTTTTTTCTAGCGAGCTTTGAAATTGGTGCGACTTTTAGAACCTCCAATTAGTATCTTTTTTCTAGCGCGCTTTGAAATTGGTACGACTTTTAGAACCTTCAATTAGTAATAGTAAGATACGTCTGAATACTATAGAAAAATTGTTCACGGTTGAATCAGATTTGCCGGTTTGATCTTTGCATAGGCGACGTGGTGCAACAACGAGTTGTTCGTTTCGCCATCGGGTAGTTTGCACATCTTACTATTACTAAATGGGGACTTATTTTGGAGCCTTAAGTTAATCTTCACTGGATACGCTAGAAAATAAAAGATAAATCTTATAAATTCCTACAAAAATCAGGAACATTCATCTTGTAGCTCTAAAAATAATAATCATTAGATATATTATATTTTCAGAAAAATTATCCATCATACCATGCTACTATGAAATATTAATTAAAATAACCCCCAAATTTGCATAAAAATTACCCATCATGCCATAGTAAAATATGAATTAAATAACTCCTAAATTTCATTAAGTTATTCACTGTGTTATTATAAAATATGAATAAAAATAAGCCCTAAATTGATATATAAATTACCCAATATGTTATCATGAAAGATAAATTAAAATAATTCTCAATTTTACATATAAATTACCCACATGCCATTATGAAAGATGAAATAAAATAAACACCTATAATGTTGACAAAGTTTAAATCTATATCTTCTATAATTTTAACCCGTACGAGAGCACGTGTTGATAGACTGTTTATTCAAAATTTCAGGTGTTCTTATTTACGGACAAATCTCATGTGGCAAGATACCTAAATTTTAGAATACCCAAAGTACCCGACCTGATTTTTTTTTTTGACAACCCTAGTGCACGCAGTACGCATAATAGAATATGTATGATATGAATGTCACAAGAAACATCGCAACAATGTTGTAACCATATATCATAACTAAACCATGCATGGTTAAATTGGAATCTTATTGATTCTGGAAGTAATAACGTCACCTCCCTGCACTCCAGTGAATAATAGAAGCCAAAAACTATGACAGCAAAAGGGCTCCGATCCTGACGTATCCTCCTATGTCCTATCATGGCCTATCATGTATTGATGCGGCAAAACAATATACTCATATATGAATATATGATGATAAAATCTATACTAGTAATATTTCTATGTCAATAAACTTTAGCAGATAGGGGGCAGATCAAGGGAGCTCCAGAGAAGCATGTCGCCCTCGACAGCTTTCGCCTCCTTCGGAGAGCTCGCTGCTTCCGGCGAAGAGCTCGTCGCTTCCGACGAGACGCTATTGCTGATGCAGCTCGAGCTCTCATCACGACCAACGTTGCCTCCTCCCTCGTTCACTGCTTCTTCTTGCTGCTGCTGCTTTTCGTCTTGCTCCTTCGTCTTCCTGCACGCGTCCCTGAGGCCGGACAGCGCCAGCTCGTGTCCGGCGGCGCCGCCGGCACGGCCGTCGCCGAGGCGCAGGCGGAGGCACTCTGACACGCCGCTGAGCGCGTAGAGCGACGCGGAAATCTTCCTCTCGTACTTCATCCTCTTCATCACCTCGTGGATCGCGGCCGATGATGGTTCGCCGACGGTGCCATAAGTAGCCGGCTCCGTCGGCTCCACCGTGGCACTTAGCTCGGTTGCCATCACCTCGAACGGCGAGTACATCCCTTCGTCGTCGACGACCTCACCAGCTGGCGGCGGGTGCTTGTCCATGAACCCAAAGTCGAGCGGCGCCTCCTCCACCTCCTCGTCGCCGTCGTCTTCCGTTTCCTGAGAGCAGTTAGACCCCTCCTCCTCCTTCTTGACGTTGACGACGCCGCCGTGCTCGTCGCCGGCGCTGTCGTAGCTCAAGAAGTCATCGACGTGGAAGCTGCACTCCTCCTGGACGCCGCCGGCGCACCCTTCTTGGCCGCCTCGCTGTTGCTGCTGCACCAGTGCCGCCTCTTGCGTCAGAGCACCTGCAGCGTGAAGGTAGCCGCCGCCGCCGCCGCCGCCGCAGCTGCGTGCTTTCTTGAGGCGGAGGAGGAGGAGGTTGGTGACCTTGGATGGCAGAGCGGACGGCGGCGGCGGAGAGTGGTGGGGCGCGGGCGCGACGGCCACGGCGGCGGCGCCCGGAGCGCGGGGCCAGAAGTTGGTGCGGGTGTTGGAGCCGCGGAGGAGGCAGGCGGCCTCGTCGTAGGCGCGCGCGGCCTCCTCGGCCGTGTCGAAGGTGCCGAGCCACACCCGGATCTTCTGGATGGTGTCCTTGATCTCCGCCACCCACCGCCCCGAGGGCCGCTGCCGCACGCCGACGAACCGCTTCCTGCCCCGCTGCGCCTCCGCCGCCACGGCTCCCAGTCCCAGCGCTTCCGCCCACGACTCCCTAGACGGCGGTGGTGCTGGCACAAAGCTGTTGGCGGGCGGCGACGCGTGGACGTGGCTACGGTGGTCGTCGCAGGAGATCAGGTGGTCGTCGGTCGTCAAGCCGCCGCCGGGTGATGCCTTGCGCTTGAGCGCCATGGGTGGATAAACCTGAACCACTAGCTGCCTATACTTCTTGCTGGAGGTGCGGTGATGATGAACTTGAAATTCTGCTGCGAGGTATGATCGATGGAGGAGGGTGGATGGAGGATAAATAAGGGTGTGGAGCATCAAGGTAGCTTTGGGGAAGAAATGGCATTTGTTGCTTGTGCAAACAATGAACGCGTTGCTCCTGGATCTTGATGGCTACTGCCTTCTTGGACTCTTGGGAGCTTTACAAATGGAAGCTGCTGAGGAAGAGGCTGCAAATTCCTACACCCGACAAAAGTTGGCGTGACTTAACCTCATATTGATATTTAGGGCTAGATAGATAACGCCTGGGGTTTGCATTTTTTTTCGTTTTAAAAATAAATCGTACTTTCCTTGATAAAAACATCTTGATCCGAAAGTTAACACAATTTTCTTATCTTAGCACTTACTCCGTACGACATACAGTAGATTGGTATAGTTTAAAATGGTAATCGAGCGGCTGGTGTGGCTTATTAATGTGGATAGCTAGCATGAAGTAATATTCTATTTTAAATTTATTTAGCGGATAATATGGCTCAACTATGTGGATAACTAAATATTTGTTGGTAACTAATGTAAACCGTTAATGCGGATGTTTTGAGTGAAGAAATAGACTATCATAAATAAACACTAGTGGATTTTGCTCTTGTAAAGAGTATATAATATCGTCATAGCTAGGTACTCTAGTATACATGCTAGTCACCTATTCATCTTTTTTTCCCCTCGGACTGCCATTCAGAAATCAATTGACACTATGCATCGTTTTAATCCTATATATATTAAGAGACTCCTATTGACGACTGACGAGAACAGAACTGAGTGATGACGTGGTATGCCACTGGTGTTTTGTGCGTACCATTATATCATGGGAGTTTCCTCGAAATTAGAAGAAACTTCACACGGAATGAATAGCATAATTCCAGTACGTAGGAACTTTGAAGTAATTAGGGCTAGCATAATGCATTTCATTTTCATTAACATCGATATGGACATGGACAAAAGAATTAAGAGTTATAACCCTTACAATTTGAGGTAAATATCGTATGGATCCATGCTGATTACTTCACTAACTTATTAATACGATGTAACTATCAGACAACATGAGCAAAAGAAAGGGACATGACGTCTCTTATGCTTCGAAGTTTTGACAAGGTCTATAATACGTCCAAATATCATCTTTTGGTTGTTACTCAATGTCTTATTATTTCCAAAACTTTAAGGTGAAACCAAATTAATTAATTATACATTATGTTGTAGGCTTGAATTAGTCAAGTGGACAAATTCGATGCAACTTGCTCTATTATAGTGAATAACTATCACCCACTTGGATTCCAACGTCGGAGAATTCTGGACCACTGGATTTTTTTGGAAACATCTGGAGCACTGGAATTGAAGTCCACACATTGTACCACACAAAGTCATCACAGAATGAATGGAATGTACCTGTATTCCAGCCAACGTACATATATAGTTTATTCTCTCCACTAAACTGTTGTGTTTCTCTTTCCACGTTCAATTCATATAAATTGTGATGAATCTAAATACATACACGAAAATGACATAAATCTACTTAAATACTAGCTTAGCTTGGTAGGCTAGATTTTAGATTTGGAAATAAGGTTGCAAGTCATTTGCAGTAAAAGTAATATGTAGTAATGCTTAGCGAAATTTTAGTGCACATTCAGTTTACATTTTATATATGTTTTGTTTAAATATTTTAGTGAGTCTTAATTTTTATAGAACTACTAATTCACCTCTTTTTATGACGTCACGATCTAACTTTCAAGTATCCCTTATATATCTCACATATAGTTGTTTCAGTTCCTTTAAAGCTTTGCACATTTGACATGGCATGGTCCATGCAATAAATTCTAAGAAACTCTATCTACAAACAAGTGGACAAATGAGACAGATTTAAAGAAGAATAGGTATGACAGCAAATTTAGGGTGGATTCCTTGATCTCCAGCTATTAGATAGCTAGTGTTTACTTTTCCTTTCTTCTTGATTTGCTTTGTTAACTTTAATTTTCTCCGTTCCAAATTACAGTTCACTTGATTTTATTCTAAATTAAACATTGTCAACTATATACTCCGTTCACAAATGTATGACGCGGCATACATTTGTGAACGGAGGGAGTATATTTTATGAGGGAATTTGATTTAAGACAAAGCCAAAATAAGCTATAACAGAAAAATTACATTCCTAATTTTTTAAAATCAGCCTCGCTTTCTCATCTCCAACGCATGCAGTTGTCATTTCTGATGAAATCATCCAGATGATGACGGTGTATCCGATGCAAAGATGCTCTTTTTAGCCTATCATCACCGGACCATCTAACCAACATTCTATCATAGAATAAGTGGTAACTATTTTTAGTAGCTAACTGTTAGCTACAAGGAACCAAACAGACCCTAAATCAGCTAACAATTAGATGAACCTCAGCTAATAGTTATCAGCTAATTCAGCTAATAGCGACTAATAGCACATAAAATAACCTTGTACCCATTAGCTAATATATTAGTTGTTGAAACCAAACACCACTAGCTAATAGATGCTGGCTAATAATTAGCTAGCTAATTTTAGCTAAGAGCTATTAGGCAGCTAATTGTTAGCTCCTAATGGAATCAAACAGGACCTAAACCATGCTAAATCGGCTGTAGCGTCCAAAGTGGTGAAAATGAACAAAGTATAGTGTCAGGCTCCCGAAAACGCTATAGCAACACTATAGCGCTCTATTATAAACCATGCCGAGCTCTGACTGGATCCAGCCAGATCGAGGAAAGAGAGGGTAGTCGTGCTCACCGCGGGCGCCGCGAGGGAGGGCAGCACTTGGCAGCACGGCGGCGGCGAGAACTCGCGAGCCGTGGCAGCATGGCAAGAGGAGAGGAACAGCACAACATAGGCGAGGAGCTTTTAGCTGTTGCGGCACAACCGGAGGTGAGGAGTGGCGGGCCGCAGTGGTGTGGCCAGAGGCAAGGAGCGGCTGGTGGCGGTGTGGCACACATGGCCGTGTGTTGATGAGCCCTTCGCCGCACAGCGGCCCAGGCGCCGCTGGGAAGGGTCTTGGCAACATGGTGGGCCGTGCCATGGCAGAGGGAGAACAGATAAAGGTGGCAGGCGGGCTAGCGCTGGGAGGAAGAAGATGATGTCGGGAAGAAAGACAAAGAGGGCAGAGGTAGAAGATAAACGACAATTTGGTCCATACAAAAATGGGGTCATGTACATACCTCTACATGTGAGCCCAAATGGATCAAATACATAGACAGTGGCGTATTTCAAAGCCAAAGAAAATTGTAGTGGCCCGGTGGTAGAGGCATAATGAGCCGGTAGGGGCAATGAGGCGGCGGTAGCCGCCAGCCGCAGGTGGCGAAGGAAGGCGGTTAGGCGGTGTCGGTGGTGGGAGTGACGACGAGGAGATGCCATATCTCCACCTTGGTTAGTTGGCGGCGATGGAGGGCGGTGGCTAAGGCGGTGGGAGCCACCAGAGCAAGAACTAGAGGAAGCGGGGGCAAGGAGGGTGGATTCGCGATGGAGGTGCTCGGCGGGCGGTGACGGAGGCGGTGGGAGCCGCTAGAGCCTAGGCTGGTCGCCTATGGCGGGAGGCGAGGAGGCGGGGAAGACGAGGGCGGCGGTGCAGTCGGGCAGTGAGTAGGGGTCGCGTGTTAACCTCCCCCATTCCAACCTTCGCAAAGCTCTTAGCAACCAACAATCGACCCCATCCTCAACTACAAACCCTATATCCTTTTCTCTCTACGGCTAGCGTCGTGGCCCAATCCCCGTGGATCACCCCTTATGTGGAAATAATTCCTCACCCTGGCCCGAGAATCAACGCACGAGTCAAAGATGTGGTGGAATGAATTTCGGCATTGTTGAGGAGGCGAGCAGGCAGACGGCATGCTGTGGCGGTGGCGCAACTTGATGGCATTGATGATGGCAACACGACAATATTCTTGCGGTAGCTGCTCAATTCGGTAACCACACTCTTGCGGGTAAGTTTCTATGCTTGGGTTGACAAGAACATTTAACAGTTGGGGAAAATTTTTTTCAAGTCTGTATGGTATTCCTTGTTAATTTTGGTATATCCACATACCAAATTACCAAAACACAGTACTTCCAACGTTAAGTATCATGTACCTCTCAGCAAGAACTTGCAATAAATGCCATCCAAATTTGTCTTACATCGTAAAACCTTTTTCAAAGGTGCACTAAATGCCGCCTCCTCAAATTCTGATACCTACCCATTGCAAGTTTGTAAATGGATGAAAACCTAGAAAGATACTTTAGTGCCTCGTAACTTTTGGTGTGTATACACGTGACGGCCATGAGTAAACAGATAGTACAGATGTATTTGTGGCAGGGCTTCCATTGTGACATATGGAAGAATGAAGTGGCTATAACAAAACAACAATGTTTCACATTTTCTTGTTTATCAATTGAATTGATGCTGCTGATAACTGGCATTATATCTGCCTTCTGTTATTGAGTTGGTTTATATGTTATTTGTAGGGATGGTGACCGATCTCCACAATCTGAAGTATAAAATTGATAGGATCAACCAAGAGGCTGCAATTCGCCGCTCCATCTAGCTCTCCATCCCCTACCAATCCTTGAAGCCCTCAATGATTTGAAGTTTTACAGAAACTAATGGAAATTAAGGTACTTTCTTTTTCTCTCTACAAGTTGCAAAAGGTAGCATTGTTGTTGGGTTGAGAAAACATTTAACAGTTGGGGAAATTTTTTTCAATTCTGTATGATATTCCTTGTTAATTTCGGTATATCCTCATTTGCAATACTGTCTCAACTGACATTAGGTTGCAAAAGTGTCATTGCTAATCTCTTTGTATAATTGTCTTTTCAGATTAGTTCATATTGCATACATGTTTTTTGAAAGAAATGGCAAACCAAGTGTTTGAGGGAGTACAAATAGATGCAAATCTGAATACAGAGCAAAGGCACGAGTCTTCAAAAAAAAAGATTAAGGTAGATGATTAAACTGCTAAGAAAGATGATGGTCCAATATATGTGGCTGGAGTGTGTATTAGTCCGATGGGGTATATTTTGACATTATCTCATGTGATATGATCAAGCCAAGTGTGAAATATTCTGGTTCATGCTTCTCATGGAAAGTAAGTTAAACCTATTTAAAAGTAGTAAAAAGATCTATGTTTTGCGGATTGTGTTTACTTAAAGTGGAAAAAACTGGTTCTAAAAAAGTCTATTACACTGATTTAGTAGAGATAGAAGTTGTGAAAGTAAATCAACATCTATATGGGTTTAGTTATCCAGAATTTTTTGAAATGTCTCGTCCTTACACATTTGTGAGAGGTTCAGTTGAATTTTAGTGCGATAATATTATAGAGTTGCTTCCTTATGTCAATGATTTGGACAATCCATCTGCTGAATCACTTTAGGGTCGAGATATGCTTGTTTATGGTTTACAGATAAAGTTTGATATGAAGAAGATTCTTGCTTTATCTCCCATAATGTTCAAACATCTAAAATGTGTAATTGATGTGGAGTTATTTCGTCCGAAGACCATCTTGTTAATGCAAGATATTCCTCTAATCCAACTTTCATTTAGGATATTGTGGTGGTCCAGTATTTATCTCTTCAGGATATGTTGTTGGCATTATTCTTTCTAAGTTGCATGATATCAACTTCACAGTTCATTTGTCAGCCATAAAAAAATTTCTTAAATATATTGATCTGGTAAGTTTTTAACCTTGTAATCTCAAATAATTTTCCTTTTTCTAAATAGTTGACATTGTGATCAATTCTCCTACTGTGCTAATCGATTTACTTTGTGTTTATTATTATTTTTTTGTTATGAGTAGTAATGTCACAACTCATACACTATAACTCTTCAGATGAAGTCTTCGCCGGACGACGAAGCCTTCACTAGGAAAAAAATATATGGACGAAGATTAAAAGACGCAAATGAAGGTTAGAGGCATAACTTATTACTGAGTCACAACAGGTTACCGTAAACCTTAGCCCTCAGGGTCATATTTATAAAGAGTGGCCATTTACATATTTTATTCTGAAGAACTTTAGAATTACAAACAAGTCTTTGCCCAATATGGACCAGTCATTTCATGGCCGAGCCTTCGAGGGGCTAGGCCTACTTCCCCAGCAATAACTAACTTAAAACTCATTGTTTTTGATGCCTGAGGCCAATGTCCAGCCTCATGTCAACTAAACTGGCTACTATTGGAAAGCTGAAAAAGTAAGGTACTATGAGTTAAATGAATGTTGATCTTAAACATCAATCTTAAAAAGATCAATTCAATACTATGATATCTATGTTTTAGTTAAATGAAAAATAACACGGACGGAGTTTAAGATTTTCCTTTTCAATTGCAGAGTCTAAGGTCATCCTATTTGCTAGTGCACTATAATAACGTTGTTTACTCTGCTATACATTTTATAGGTTCTCTTACCACCTTCATGTTCATCCTTTTGCCATTTAGAACTTCTATATGCATCTCTTATTATTGCTTAGGTTTAGTGGGTTGATTGCTATTGTTCCGTTGTTAAGGAATGAAACATGCTGATCTAGAGATGATTTGAAGAGGAAATGCTCTGCCTTGAGTGATCAATATGTTTTTTTTTTCAAAAATGAAAATTGGAATCATGTGCAGGTGCTTTGGAAGATCTCAATGCCGCAAAAATTTGTAGCTGATATGCCTTCTCCCACATTTGCCCTGAGGTGGATCGGTGTTCTGGGTTTTGAATGTGCAAAGGAAGTGACTAGCCTTTGTGGATTTGAGACTGGGATCACCAGTAGGCCCAAAGAGGGCGTCCATACACTGCGCGTGTTGTAGACAGAGAGGGAGGTAGTTGGAATAGTGGATAGACGGGGTGGGATGGGCGGGCTGGTAAACGTAGTCTGATTGTAATAGAATTCTATATTGTGAGGGCAAGCCTGCTTTTAAAGCGGAATTCAATGCCTTTCGAACCTATAGCCTTTGATCTGATGTAGTAGAAAATCTATCCCCATTTCAGGGTTGCAGCTGTTGCTGTGAGCTTTTCGGGTTAGCACTGAAAGTTGCCAGTAGGTCGGTAGAGTTGTAGGTTTGCTGTCTCACCTGAGAGCTGTTGCTAGGAGTGGAGTAGCTGTGTAGCTAGGCAGGCTTATTTTGTTCAACAAAACTGGAACTTCCAGTTCCAGCTTCCAACGGTAGCGGTAGATCTATAACTATATTCTTCTTTTTAGCTGAGTCCAATGGGACTCTCTGTATGGGTTTCTCGAAATACTCTTTCACATCGTTTGACATAAATGTTGTACTGTAAACAGAAAGATGGATAGTTGGAATAGTGATAGGAAATGGGAGAGAGGAAGTGCCATCAGACTCAGCCTTAATGGAGTACTTCATCCCTAGCTGCTATAAAACCTTACTGGAATATGAACTGACGAATTCCTGCTTGCTTCTTCGGTTCTTGGCTCCAGCTGGTTTCCCATTTGTCGCCTTTGATCAGAGCCAACAACAGATCGAGCGACAACGACGGATGTGCGAACAGCAACCGGGGTCTTGCAGATGACTGAGGATGAATTGCCGTTCATCCGGCCGGCGCATCCTCGTCAGTGCCCCTCGAGGAGGAGGATAGACCTCGACATCTGCACATTGCACGTAGCTAGTACGTGACGACCGGACCCGGCGCAGTACTGTGGGTGCGGTGCACGTACATGCGTATCGGGCAACTAATCAACACGTTTGCCCGCGCGACATGGGACGCAAAAAAACTCATGGACTTGGTGGTGACCTGAACGCACGTCCAATCCTCACCGACAAATTAATCTTCCACTAAATACAGTGTATAATGGACGCTAGCTAGGTTCGCGGCCGGCCGGCATGTCTCGCGCGCTATATAATTGCCTCCGGTAGACACGGCGGGAGGAGACAACAGTAGCGCCTGCTGCGCAGCATAACCACGATACCTGCAGGCAAATTAAGCAGCCCGCCAGCACAAGCGATCCAACCATGGCCGCCGCCGCCACCTCGCCCAGGAGCTTTGCCGCGACCTGCGTCCTCGCCGTGCTCCTCATCGGCTGCCTGCTGGCAGCCGCCGACGCGCGCCGTCTGTATCCCACGGCGATGCCTCCGACGACGGCGGACGACGACGGCGGCATGTACCAGGCGATGGCGCCCGCGCCTCAGTCGGGCGCCGACGACCACGCCGGCGGCAGGATGCTTTTCCAAGGCGACCAGGGGCTGCTGGGCGGCGGCCTTCGCCTCGCGGGGAGGCTGCTTCTTGGCCTCGGACTCTGATCTGCCCAAACGCACACCCTATACGCCTTTTGATTGAGCATGTTGCATGTATAATGGCTGTTTAATTTGAGTATGGCGGTAATCTTCAATTATTTCTCCCAGCACAGCACTTTATCAACATCATCACAGTGGCCAAATTATGTGTTGCTCGCCGGAATGTTACTGACAATATTTCATATATGCCTCTCTTTTTTTTTTTTTTTGCTTGCTTGTATGACAAGTGCACGACCTTTTTGTTTCCTGTGTAAGGGCATGTACAATGCTAGATGCTTAGAAGTAGATGCTTGAAGAGAGAGAATGATAAACACCGATGTACAATTTTCATTCCACAATGCAAAAAGATAGTGCAGATGTTTAAAATTAGTAACTACCTTGCAAACTTCTGTGTAAGCACCTGTACCATACAATGTGAACGGTGGTGCAGCTCGATAGCTGAGAGGTGTCTTGGGAGAAGGAAAAGACGGTTGAGTCAAGCATCGGTGATTAGAAATAAAAAACGAACTAGGTAAGCACCGGAGCAAAACTAAGCAGCCCTTCCTCCGTTTAAGCACCGGCTGCCCAAAATAAACCCGGTTTTTTTCTTAAGCACCTCTTCTAAGATTTTCATTGTACGTGCCCTAATGTGGCCACAAGTTTGATCTTCCTCTCTGCATGTTTATTCTTTCTACGACATGGCAAGAGAAGTATCAAGAAAAACCGCCACGTCCAAGCATCGGAGATGCTATTACAAAATTTTAACAAAACAAATGAAACTGTTATGTTTCCTCCAATACAACATAAAAATTATATCCATAACAAAATTCTAGAGCTAGTTTCATATTGTTTTAATTTACAACGGTGGTTTGTGACATAAAAGCCACTGGCGTGACTGACGAACAACTTTTCATAGAGATTTCTTCATTGATCGTTTGTAATTTAATCTATTGGAATAAATAATATACATAGTTTGGTAGAAAATATTAAAGTTTAAATTAATTTCTAGATCTTAAAACCAATAACTAACATTTATTTTTCATTTTTTTGTTTTCCGTAACAATGCGCGGGGATCGGAAAAACACATTGAACAACACATTGGTAAAATATATTAATACACCGTAGGCATGTGCACCATATCATATGGCTAAATTATACCGTAGCAATGTACTGGTGTTTTGCTAGTTGGATAAAAAATAATGAAAATGTTGTTATGTCCAAAGCTTTATATATCGATAGCTTGATATTTTGGACGTGTTTGGAAAGAGTTTTACAGGAGGAGTTGGTCCTAGTCACCGGCTCTAGATTTTTTTTTTTTTTTTGAGGAACCAGCTCTAGAAATTTGTGTAGCTAGACTTACAGGAATAGACGAGGCATTTGGATTTACCATGCTGATATTTTTTAGATTAAATTGAATAAACTGCATCACCAACACCTTGACGAGTAACGAGGACCATGAGTCCATGACAACGAGCCAATTTGGATATGTAGGCATGTAGCATTGCACTTGCAGCGCTAGCCACGACTCCAATTCGATCTACCGAATACTGTTTCAAGGAAGAATTTTCGATCCTTATAATTTTGAACCCCCTGTTGTCGAAGTTTCTTTTTGTCTAGAGATGTTTAGATTTTTTTTGAGGGTATCTAGTGATGTTTAGATGGTGGCTAAAATCGTTGCCAAATTTTGACATGGCCAAATAACTACGTGGGCCGTGGCTAAATTTTAACCACGAACGAAACTAAGCCCAAAGTCTTCAGCAGCAAACGCCTTGGCTTTGCACCCTATTGATCGACGGGCCGACGGCCCATTTAACTTTCTCGCCACCGCCACGGACATCGCGGGTCGCGACTCGCGACGACTCCCTGAAGGCCGGCCGCCGGCCGCCATTCCTCCCGTCGCCGCCGGCCGCCTTCTGCTTGTGCCGTCGGTGGTGAGCACGTCTACACATTCCCCCCCCCCCCCCCCTCTGCATATCCCACGGCTGTCTCGGCCCGTCAACTCCCTGGCCACCACGCGCATCGATCTCGCCGTCCACCCGAGCCGATCCGAGCGGCAGAGGATCCCTTCGCATTTGCCGCTCACGGCGGCGCCGGCGGATGTGGGAAGAGGCGGACACGACGGCGTGGGCACGCACGACAGTCGGAGGAGCTGCTGCGACGGTTCACATTTGGTCATCCATTGACCGCGCATTGGATATCTCCAGTTTCTCTTGATTTGTCCATCTGCGTTAATTGCAAGTTTCAGTTTATTTCTCTGCGCATCGAATGGCAGTAGTAGATGCATTGCAGCTTACAGGTTGCAGTTTGTTGTCAAGCAAGCGAACACCACCCGTGTACATGTGTGTGCTATTGCTACCGAGATGTTGCCAGAGTTTTGGCAGCACCCCACACTTGATCATAAGAGGCCCAATCTAGCCGACGACTGGAGCACTTAGAAATGAAATAATAACAATATTTATTTATGTCTTGAAAATAACACTTGTATATTTTGTAAGAGGAAGGAGCAGACAAATGTTTGATCATGGTTAAAAAAAAAACTCATCTAGCCAAGCTGAGTTGGCTGTACAGACAACTTCCTAACCCCAAAAGTTTAAGAAGAGCATACCGATATACCACTGCCACGTCTGGCCTTTACTACTCTCACATGAAGAGCTCTAATACTAGAACAAATATTTAGAATGGGCTGGTAAATTGGCAACATATTGGCCTGTTGAGCACTGGATTTGAAAATATAGTAAATGTAGACTACCAATTCATTTTGTTAAAGTTCAAGCAAAATTTCTGGTCCTACTTTGATTTTTTAATTCCTTTTCTCTCATTCATTTGCAGCTTTCTACAGAGGAGCTATGGGCATTCTACTTCTGCGTGATGCGAATCGTCCTCCGATACTTTGTAACATGCATATATATGCCTTTCCATTTGTTGATAGAAGACGAAAATGCTAATTATCTTACAATTGTTTTTTCTTAATTAACTTAGACATTATAAACTGTATTCGCAACATAGAGCAGCACATGTCCGATAATGTCACCATTATGTTGGTGGACAACAGGGTTGATATGGATACAAGGCACGTAAATGCTTTCGCAACTACAGAAGCAAATTCTGCCGAGGTGTTTTAGACCGAATCTTTTGAGACAACTTGAACCATGTGTTCTAAATAATCTTAGAGGGAAATAGTAACTGCAACAACCGGATATAAAACAACGCTGGAGATAAAGGAATGCTCATAGATCAACCCCAATTTTTTTTTTTCGAAAAAACGTGGCAAGAGGATTGCCCCGTTAAAAATATTATTAGAAGGAGAGAAACAAGCTACAACTGGCTGCACCCAGCCACACTGCTAAAAAACACACTTAACCAACTAGACAAAGCACTAAAAAAGGAGAAAAAAGGACACCACTGAAGGAGAAAGAACACAGAGGCTAAGACGACCAAGCGGCGCCCTGCTGGACGCAATCCTCCTTGATGAAACCAGCCACTTCCAGCGTTGTCTTCTCTGAACCTTGGAAGATTCTTCGATTCCTTTCTTTCCAAAGTTCCCACCAGAAAGTGAATCACCAGACCATCGAATTCTTTGCGATCTTTCTTTTCAAACTTTACTCTACATTTCTTCCACCAGCCATATATTGACACAGCGTGGTCAAGATTTGGCAGCCAGGCAAGATTAAACCAAGTAGAAAGCCATCCCCAAACTGACTTAGAAAAACAGCATTCTATCAACCCCAATTTTAAAAATTGTGTTTTATGAAGTAAACCATCAAGGTATTAATGCAGAGCAGAAGTACATTTTGTATATTCTACTTGGGTTCAGGAACCTGTTTTGTTCATTATCCCTGCTATAAAAAAATATTGTTCATTATCCTTGCTGTATGCAATTGAACTTTGACTTCTTTTTAAGTATACGGCAAGCCAGCAGGGAGCGCATCGTTGCGGGACCGTTCCGAGATTTTGTTAGCTATGTTCTCAATTATTTTCGTATCAGATAATGAGATATCTAAGATGGAATTCTTCTCTGAAACCGCAGATATATTATTCTTATTTGAGTTCGTTTCCATTCAAACTTCCTACACTTTAGCGTTTAGCCTTTAAGCCTGTGCAGACATTCTTGGAATGGTGATAACAGAGTAGTTGTACACTGAACCTATCGCCCTTTTTAACAGTTCACACACTGCACAGAGTCCTCTCTGCTAGTTGCCTCCGACTTCAGTTCTAGTTCCCTCAACAATGGCGCTCGGCCGTCTGGCCTTCCTTGTAGCCGCACTGGCACACCTCGCGCTGATTTGCATGGCAGGTAACATAATAGTCAAATTTGGTGCATGATTCGTATCTGCTGTGTAGGTACCCGGGACTTGATAAGTGTTTTTTTTTTTTCGGTCACACCTTGGTGGTGCCGCTGCCTCCGGCACCGCCACCGTCGTCGAACATGGACCGCCCGTTCAGCCCGTTGGACGTAATGACGGTGGTGGTAGCAGCAGCAGTATTGGTTGCTTTCGTGACCTGCTGCTGCTGCTATTGCCGCCGCCGCCGCCGCCAAAAGCGGGCGAAAGAGGAGCATCTTGGTGTGAAGAAGGAAGATCTTGGTGCGAAGGACGAAGAGCTTGGTGCGGAGGAAGAGACTGCTACTGCGAAGGTGGAATGGCAGGCGGAGGAGGCCAGTGGCGGAGCCAGGATCTTATCATAAGGGGGCCAATATGCCAAGGTAATTCCTCATATCTAGTTAGAATTTATGTAGCTCAGTTATGGAGAACTATGTACATTTCTAACATGTATCTAGTTAAAAAATTAAGTAGATGCCTATAAATATTCGAGAATGGAGTTAGTGCTAGCTATTGAGTCTTCATCTTACGTATAACCAATCCACCAATAAATGTTAGGTTCTGCTAATTGATTAATTAAATATAATCATTACACTAGTGATTTAGCCTCGTAGAATTTTGGCTTTTACAACCCATCGATGTCGTGCTCCCCTACAGGCTTGCCATTGGAAAAGACTAGGCGTCATGTGCTAATGCTAGTGTGCTAATATTTATGTGCTGATTAAGTTGAGGAGGAATTAACTAAGGTGATTAGCAAAATAATATGATATGTCTAAGTGGTACTGTGGGATGATTAGGAGACGGAAGCAGAGCTCCGCGAGTCCGCGAGATTTATTCGTGCGGAGCAGAGATCATCGATGTCGCTCGGACGTCGCCTAACATCGTGGAAATCCTCCCTGCCGCAGCCGGAAGGCATTGTCGCGGAACCGCTCTGTTTAATCCAGAGTAATTATATCTGTCACTTCTGATTCGCACTGCACTTAGGCCAGACTAAACCCGGTAGTCCGTCGAGAGTGCTTCGGACTCTCGATAACACCATTTTCCGAGGAACCGACATCAAACGCATCCGACTCTCGAAGGAGCCACAACAATTACATCATCACAGGCAGTTGAAATAGAGAATAATAGGCTTAATTTACAAACTAAATGTATGAAATCAAATACATGTTCAAATAGCGGAAGCGTTTTCAAAACATCTCGCAGCGGAATCATAATACTTAAGTAGTCTTCACGAAGAGACAAACGAGACGTATAGCACCGAGCCCACCAGTACTACCACCTTTCACACAGTTGTCCAGATGTCATCAGTACGTGTAATCCAAAAGTGAAGGCAAACACTGAGTACTAATTACTCAGTAGGACTTAATGGACAGAGCTTACGGCTGACGCAAAGCATGCTTACTAGTCATGGGGATCCTTAGCTGCTGATTTTAAAAAAGTCATGTTGACATAAGATAGCATGATTTGACGGCTGCTATCCATTAGCCATGAGGATCATTTATATCATAAAGTAGATACTTGCATAAAAGTAAAATATTATAACCATCAGTAACTTGCATAATAATATATCCTACGTATCCAAGATATAAACTTCATCTACACATGTCCCGTCTCAAGATTCACAGCACTCCCACCTAACCCCTGGGAGTAGCCGTCTCAGGAGCGATACCCCGGTACGTCGAGTCAACCCTCCTTCGACTTCAAAACACCTTCCAAGTACATCGACCTACTATCAGTGGATGGACAGCACCATAAATAGTGGGACGGATCATACACATCAAGCATGTTGTATTGAAAAGCGTGATTTAATAAACAAAATGTTACAGTTATTACTACGTTGCCCGTGTACGATATCTGGCATTCTCACACCTGGTGACCATCAGCGATTCGAATCGATTTGTTAATTTCTGGGAACAACTAAAAATGCCAGGGATATATGCTTACTGGCCATCGCGTTTCCACGTACAGTCCCCATCTCCACTTGTCCCATCCCAAGTTTGATTCCAACCCGCCATTCTCCAGGTTTAGCCCCCATGGAGCGTTAGCACGGCACACCGGGTCCAGCCCTCCACAAGTCAACACCCAAGCGCCCCTAGGCCCGATGGTAGGACCAAATCTCTATTCTTCGGATGGCACAAGTAAGACTTTTACCGGTCCATTATCCCGGATAAGCACCTCTAGCAATGTTATGCCGACCAGCAGGCGAACAGCGAACGGGCCTTATGCGACTCGGGCGGAGTCCCGTGCACAATACCATAAACAATAAATAACTCATAAAATCTCCGCCCGGTCTCCATTTAAAACATAAGCATAATAATTTCTATAATAGTAAGATTTTTGTGATTAAAATCACCTACGCGACGAGTGACTCCATTCGCTCGTGTCTACTCGCACCTAGCATTACTAGACACTCGTCCTACGAACTCTATGTATAGGTGCTAGGGCCAGGGCGGCCAGAGATTCTAATGCAATTGGTTTAAAACAACTCCTAATACAGATGCGTAATCAACAAACCATACTCATATTAGCTGGGAAAAGCATGGTCCTGCCTATCTTGAGTATTCTTATGAAAACCAACAAACTAATCTAAGTTAGTTTGCCGAGTTGTAAGGCTTTGCCCCAGGCAACCCCTTGAAACAGGGACGGATGAAACCAGCGACACGTCGTCTTCTTGCTCTCGGTGCAATTCGTTGTTCGGCTTATCGATCAATAGCAGTTCTTGCGTTGTCCCTTCTTTCTCGGAATCTATATGCATGATATAATATGCAAGTGAGTGCCCGAGAATGCAAATGCATGCATATGGTAGAGGTCATATGTACGTCATAGTGCAACGAATGTCAATGCGTGCATGAAAATGCAAATGAAACAAATGCATGTCAAGTAGTTTGGGACGAAATGACTCGATTATACTTAGTTCAAATACTTCCCATAATAAAAAAATTTAACAATTTTCCTAAGAAATCATACAACCTATCACTAAGAAATCATACAAACCATCATCACATTTTATTTTTAAAGTTATCATAAATTATTGTCTTATATGTGTACACAGTCCCTATCAATGAAATGAAAGTGTCTCTTAAAAACCCTCCATTGCATACCCTTGGAATCACAAGATGTATTTGATGGTGTGCAGTATATAACTTTATATATGCACAAAAATGTTGTCACTTGCAGTTAAACATATACACGCAAATTAATAGACACGCTACCTTTATAAATAAAATGCACTCATAAGTTCATGTAGTTAGACAACTCAAATTGATCTTAAACTTTTACCACATGCAGAAAGATACTAAATAATGCTACTGCCAAAATTTCAGCTACAAACAAGTTATAATTAATTTATTAAAATTCCAACAAGTTATCAGCCTTATAGCTTCTCAGATATCTCATAATTTATAGGAGTGAGTTCTGGACTTAAAATTTCTACAGCAAGCATTTCATTGTATAAACATCATATACAAAAATCAGCAAGCACAAAATCCATAGTTTTGTAGGACATCTATTTTCCATATATTTATCTTATGCAAATTAAGATCTACATACAACCAGCGTTAATAAACTCTACAAAATTACTTTCTAGACTCTCTATCATACCAGTAGCATACCAGATTTTTCATAGAATTAACTATGCATCCTAGTATCACTTTTTTCAATTATCAAGTCTATCAAGTATCATTTTGTCAATTTCAAAACAGCAGCTTAAACCTACATACACAATCTCATACTTTATTAGTGAGCTACCCGTACTATATAGAGTACATAAAAAATACCAGAGGTCATATTTGAGCATATTTTATGTAGCCTCCATTTTCCAAGTTAATTAAATACACAAATCACATGCATAAAGGCAAAATGGTAATTAAACAGCCAATGCTAAGGCTACCAAAAATCACATAGTACCTAATGCTATAACAAAGCTACTGACCAAATTTCATAATTTTTGGAGTTCATTTGGTCCACTTTTACCATTTATTAACTCTCAACATTCATGCACTAGACTAGAGGCAAAATAGACTTTTCACATATCCACATCATACCCATTCTGTAGATCTACTCACAAGAAGTTCATAGCCACAGCGTTTGTCCATTTTGGATTTTTCTTTGAATTGTTATGATTTTTCAAAGTTCACAGCCCAATATAATTGAAATAAATGGAAAAACCTATAGATCGAGGACTTGAATGCAATTAATCGTAACCTCTAGGGGCTAGATCGTAAGATCCGCAAGACTCATAGTACAGTGCTTTGGATCTAAACATGAAAACTCAGATCTCCGGGGGCTTAGATGCAAAACCCCACGGCTTTCTTCAACCTCCCGCTGGGGGATGACCGGCGCGGCGGCGCGCGCGGGATTCCGGCCGTCCGGGCCCGGAGGCTCTCCGGCGGGGGTCGAGGAGAGAGAGGAGGGAGTGGGGAACCTTACCCCCTACCTTGATTCGACGGAGGTTGAGCGGAGGAGGCCGGCGACGGTGAGCCGAGGACGGTAAGGTCCGGCTACGAATGGCGGCGCGGTGGAGCAACGCCGGCGGGCTAGATCTAGGGGGAACGGTGGAGGGAAGGCCGAGGAGGGTCGGCGCGGTGGTGTGGAGGCAAAGGGGCATGAGGAACGGCCGGCACGGCTTGAGCCCCGAGCTTCGCTAATGGCGGGGTTCGGCGGCGGAATATGGCTTGGTGAGGAGGATACGGCGGCCTAGGTCTAGGCGTGGTGGTGGAGTGGAGGACGAGGAACACCGGCGTGGTGACGGGAGGGCGCGGAGACGCTCGGAGCGGCGGGCGCAGCTCGAGCCGGAGCTGGCGTCAATGGCGGGCGGCGGTGGGAGGCAGTGGAGAAGGAGGGAGGCGTTCGGGCGAGGGACGAATGGGAAAGGGGAGCGGAGAGAGCGAGTAAGAGGCCGAAGAGTTGCTTCTGGGCGAAGGGAGGCTCGGCCCCGGCCTCGCCTTATGGCCGGCGGCAGCCTCGGCCAGCGGCAGGCGCCGGGCGCCGCGTGTGCGAGTGGGAGAGGGGGAGGAGACGGTGGCGGTTGGGTGAACGTGGTCCATTGAACCGAAAGAGGCCGACAGGTAGGACCGGGAAAGGATGGAGAAAGTGCGGTCCACGGACCGGGTGTACGGCGACTCGCGAGTGTGGGACCCACTGGACCGCGCGTTCCAATTTCTCGGGCGGGAATCCGATGGCGTCTGTCTAGGTGAGGCCCGCTTGTCATAGAGAAACAAAAAGAAAAATCCCGAAAATTAGAAAATCCAGTTTTGACCGCAGGAAGCTCCGTTTGTATTCTCAGTTTTTGAACAAGCTAGAGGCCGAATTTGAAAAGGACCCAATTGGATGAAATGTTCTAAATTTCGATCTCTACAACTTTCTTATAAACTTTCATACCAGGTTATATTCAAAAATATGGTTTAAATTTGAATTTAAACTGCTGACCCATGTTTGACCAACCAAACCCTTCAGTTTAGAAATTCTAAAAGTCTATTTTCTATCACATTCACTCAAAGAGGTTTATATCAACGTTGTTCAGAATTGCAAGATCTACAACTTTTTTAATAAAAGCATTGCAAGATTTTGGCTTTAAGATCAAGAAAATGTGGATTTACTCTACAGGTCAAGTTTGGACAGAATTCATATACTGACAGATAAACCCCAAAACTCTATGCAAACCTGAATGCATGTCAAACCACCAATTACCAAAGTTGTTTATCATCAAAGTGTCTACAAGTTTGTCAATATGAGTTTCACCCAGATCTAAATGGAATCAAAGTTATGGGCACAATCACAGAGACATACACGCAAAAAATAGGTTTCAACAAGTTCCATTTCAACCAAGTTTGAACTAGGGTTCAAATGCATGCCGATGTATGATGCTTTATGATGAAGGTTGCATGTATGAATGAGGAGATTGCACTTGAGATGCTGGAGCATTACAGGCATCACCCCGCCCCCGCCGGAGCCGGAGGTGCTGTGGACAGAGGACAACGTGGAGGTCCACGTCGAACTACCGGGCACTGCCCCACCGGAGGCGCCGGCGGAACCCCTGGGTTGGTTCAGTTGGATATTTGATTTCGATTTTGTTGGCTCCGAAGAATCGGAACCCACAGAAACGAAGGACTCGAAAGTAAATACTAGAAACTGGGATTAAATTGGGAAAAACTTGTACTTCTTGGGAAATGTCTTTACAGGTATGGGACACTCCTTTTTATAGGGAGATGAACCGCCTTAAAGTACAAAGACCGATTTGCCCTCCATACCTAACACATTCGGAGAATATTCGGGGGCAAATCAGTCATTTTACAGAGACACTTTACAGCTCCTCAGTGACGCTCGAGCGAATGCGTACAAACTTTGACTCGTGGCTTCGCCCATAGCTTGGCTCTTCGCTCTAGCCTGGGGCCTTCGCCCTTTGATCAAGACCTTCGTCTTTAGCCTTGGACCGTCGTCTTTGGCCTCAGACCTTCGTCTTCGACCTTGGTCCTTCGCCCTTGGCCCTGGGACCTTCGTCTTCGACCTTGGCCCTTCGCCCTTGGCCCTGGGCCTTCGTCCTTGGCCTTGGGCCTTTGCCTTCAGGGACTTTGCTTCGGCCTTTGGCCCTCGGGGGCGTCGGGGATTGTGTCCCCAACAGACTTCGAGGAGTACCAGAGGCTTGTTGAGTTGATGGGTCCTAACCCCTAAGCGCATGGGTTAAGTTAGGTCTAGACAAAATTGACTAGAAATTTAGGCTAAAAGGGACTAAACAACCAAACACTAGGGACTAAATGGGTTAGGCTTACCAAAAATTAGAAGTCTCATTTGAGATGCTAAACTGGGGTAAAAAGGGGGCAATGACCCTTTTACCCCCAGTCCCCCTCCCTTCTCTCGTCCTCTCTCTCCTCTCTCCTCCGCACATCCTCCCAGCCGCTGCCGCGCTTTGCCCGTCCACGTGCGGCTCGCCAGCGATGGAAGCGGCTGCGGAGGAGGAGGCGGCAGCGGCGGACGGAGGCCGGTACGGATGGGGCGGCGGCTGCGGATGAGGCCGGTGAGGTTGATGGACATGGGGTATTAAGGTTTTTTTTTCAGTAATAAATGGTCTAGTCACTGGTTTAGCCCTTGGAATCAAACAGGAGGGAACATGGTTCAGGCCTAAGGGCCTGTTTGGAATGGATGATTTTTCCTCCATTACTGCGTTTTTTCTGTGAAATTAAACTGATTCCTGTGAAATTCCTGTACGATTTCCGTGAAATTCTTGCGTTCTAAACAGGCCCTAAACACTTTTGTTTAGGCCTAATAAAGATACAAACAGGCCCCGGGTTCTTTCCCTCTCTTTCCAGATTTGGCTGCGTCGATGAACACCTTAAGTTTCATGTTCCATCGCCTGGAATACTATAAGGCCTATGATGCGAGGATTCTTCAAAATGTTCCTAGATCGTTCTTTCATCTTAAATACTTTTATATAATTTTTTAAAATTTTTAAATAAAACAAATGCCGAAATATACACTGAAATTAAGACGCGCGAACTTTTTTATTTTTTTTTTGACGGAGGGAGCACAAACGGAGGGAGCACAAGCAAACCTCCGTCCCAAGGAGTGAAAGAGTCGGACTCGGACTCGGAGAGAGCCCAGTGTTGGTGCCGCCGTTCCTCGTGCTGCCTGGCGGGCCCACACCCAACCTATAAAATCTTCGCTGCGCTGCCTGGGAGACAAGTACTGTAGAACGGTAGAACCCAAACCCCCCGCATGTTCGTGCACACCGCCAAAATTCCTCGTCGGCACCGGCAACGGTGGTAAGGCGGCAACCGAAACCCCACAGCCGCTTCCCTCTCCTCCTCTCGATCCAAGGGGAGAGCAGGCTTCAACGGAGCCGCGGGCTCTCGCGTCCTCTACGACTACGTACGACGACCTCGGCGCCCGGCGCCGCCGTACGTGCGCCGCTGCCTCCTCAAGGGCGTCTCAGGTTCGGCCTCAATCCCGGTCGCTGCCGCGTCGAAACTGCGCGCTTCTAGTTTCTTTCTTGGGCCACGCCCACCCGGCCTTCTTGCCCCTTGCTTCTGCTGGGGTTCATCAATTTTGGCCTGCGGAACGGGCATGCGAGTCATATGTAACCAAAACGGCGGAGCGCGCTAGGGTTCTAGCAATGGGCACTCGCTCGTTCTTTTCTTGGTCGGTTAATGGTTAATCCTGAGTTGCGCGGTATGCAAGAACGCAAGTTTAAGGGGTTCTCTTTTTCCTCGAAAGATCAGTACTGGTTGCTTCTTCTTTGTGCCAATTCGTCATCTGGATTGAGGCATCTGAGTTCTTGAATCTTGATAAGTCTCCCGAAATTATCTATGTCTGATTAACATCGTTTCGTGCGTTCGGTTCGAACAGCAATCCGAGGTCTCGTAGTTTGCGACTTTGCGTACATGTGCATTTCTTCTCTTTCTTTGCCATCTCCTCGCTTTGGTTAGCATTCAGAGCTTCTGAATTCGTGTTAAGCCTGAACTATGAAACAACTTCCACTTTCTTCGGCTTCCTCAGTCTAGATGGAAGTTATGGCATGCATAATAAATACTTACTGTAGTAACTAATTGGACGCACGCTTGTGGTTCTTATTTTGCAACATTCCATAGCTATTGGTTAAATTCATAGTGTCCGTTAGGTTCACCAGTTGGCTGCTTGTATCAGATTTTTTTATTATTATTTAGAAAATTATGTTCCTATTAGTTTTCGTCTTAGTTGATCTGGCCAATTATTTGGTCAAATTCTGACAAATGTTTCCATTACCAAATGCTGGCAATGCTAAACCTGGGTTAATAAGACTGGTGAATGCAAAATGGCACATGTGATGCTTCTGGTTTCATGGAATTTCCAGCATAGGGCACAGATGCAGCCAATGATTGTCTTATACCATTTTTGTATTTTTCTACGAGAATTGGCAAGAACTTATTTTATTGCCTGATGCCATTCATATTAGCATTCTAGCTTCCAAATCTTCAGTGTTCGACTTTATAAATGCAACTACCTTACTAGACTAATTGGGTTGATTCTTTCAGTGTGGCCTCCAATGGAGAGAAAAGGGCCTCAGGCCCTCACAGGAACTGAGCTGAATGCTGCCGTGTACAGATACCTCCTGGAATCAGGTCAGACAACCAGAATCTAATCCTCCTGCATCTTGGTCGGGTATTAGCATTACTTGTTTGGTCATTGTATTGTTATACGGATCTACATAATGGCTGGAATTAGTGTTGGTTTGCTTAGTTTGATTGAAAAATATGTCGGATTTATGTCTAAAGAGAACAACAAGAAAGAAATAGAGACAGTTGAACAGATTTTATGAAATGTTCTGTTTGTTTTAATCAGATGGTACGGTGCCATTGTTCCATAAATTTCGGTTCATTCTTGGCTCCGGTCCTTCCACTGTCATGTTGGTTTCAACGAATAAATCTGAACCAGGAAAGAGTGTGCTTCTAGTTTAAATAAAACTATGATGGTATTTCCTTTGAGAAACATTTCTTCTTCTTTGAATCTAAGGCAACAGTTGTACATCCTTGTATAGCATCTTCTTGCTTTTAGGGTGTAGCAAGTAGCGTGGTGTTTTGCAAAACATCCAGAGTTGGAAAAATATATTGTACTCTGTTCATTGTTGCCTTGGTAGTAAGGAACACTGTGGCATGGTTAGCTAAGACAAAAGATAGCACGAATGAACGGTTGACTTTTGTTCTAACTGATTATAAAAAATGTGTCTCTTAATTCATCTTTGAGTCAATTTAACAAGTTGTTTAGATCCTTTAAGTAGCTGGCTCCTGTTTGTTTATATGGTAGAACAACTAGCTGACCAGTGACCACATATCAATTCTTTGTTAGGATTGAATGATGAAGTGTTGTTTCCTATGTTTATCTGTGTGGTATGAAGATAGAAATGGTCGATTTCAACTGTACGTACGAACTTGGTAGGAGAATTAAGTGGATGGCAACATTTGTTTCTTGGTGTGAGCCTTCATGTCCTTGTGTTTTTTACATAATGGTATGTGCTGGACTTAATTTTTGGTCCATAATCTTGTCAATCTGACACGTCATTACAAAATTTGCCAACAGCTAAGGGCACTTGGATTCCTGCCAAGTTAGAATCAAGGAAAAGAACAGTATCTAATGTAGTACAAAACAATTATATCATTTGTATTTGCCTTCATTAAGTGGATTGTGGATTATTTCTGCATTGCTTAATTGTTTCTTGGACATTTTATAAGTTTGTCAGGTTTTCTCACCAAATAATTCAACACATCTAAAAACTTCACTTGAACCATGCTGATTGTTTAGTGTTAGTTTGCTCGATATGAAACATATAACTGCAACAGCTTGTCATCGTATAAAAAGTTGCATCAAGCTTATGTTCAGCTAATTGGGTTCTGGTATTATTGTTCCCGGTTTGTTTTTTATTTTTTTCTATGTTGGTGAGGTTTTTATGTCTTAAAGCATGCAAAGTTTTTGTAAGATGTAACCTGAAAAATAAGTGCTCCATGTTTAATGCTGTTTTTTGCTCCTTGTGTAATTGCAGGATTCGTGCATTCGGCATTCAATTTCTTCCATGAGGCAGGCATTGAAAAAGGCAACATCCATGGAATGATCCCACAAGGCGCCCTGATCAGTGTCGTGCAGAAAGGTCTTCAGTATATCGAGCTGGAAGCAAATGTAAGCTAAGATAACTAGTCTGCATGATGATCCCTGCATTATATGTTGGCAACTGCGTAACGTGTCTTCTTCTATTTGTGTCTAGTCTGAGATTGGCAGTGATGATGAGTACCACTTTTTTGATACTCTGGACCTATTGACCAATGATTTAGACGAACTGATAAAGAAAATTACCAACAGTGCAGAGCGTGATTCTACTAAGAATGACGAAGATCAGAAAATCGATTCTGTTGAGACTGACAATGAGCAGAAGATCAATTCTGTTGAGACTGACAAAGAGCAGAAGATTGGTTCTGGTAAGAGTACCACAATGTCTGGGATGAAACCGATATGGAAAATGAAGGCTTTGCAGAACATCAGTCCTGATGAGACTGACAAAGAGCAGAAAATTGGTTATGGTGAGACTACCACAATGTTTGGGATGAAACCCATATGGAAAATGAAGGCTTTGCAGAACATCAATCCTGATGAGACTGCTACAATGCGTAGCACTCAGCCAATGAAGTGTAGAACTCAGCTAATGAAGCGTAGAAGTCAGCCAATGAAGCATGCAAAGGCACAAGGCATAGACTCCAAAAAACAAAACATCAGTTCTGCTGAGATTACACAAAAGGTAGGTTCTGCCGAGATTAGTGCAATGCATAGGAAGAAGCCTCTGCGGAAAACAGAGGCTGTACAGAACAGCAGTCCTGATCAGACTGCTTCACTACTTAGGACTCAGCCAATGAAGCACGCGAAGACACAAGGGACAGACTCCAAAGAACAAAACATCAGTGCTGCTGAGACTGCGCAAAAAATCAGTTCTGTTAAGACTAGCACAGGACAGGGGTGGAAGCTTTCATGGATAGGGAAGAAACCTAGACTCCAGAAGCGAAAGCACTGAAAGCTAGACAACGAAGTGAAGAGACTGAAGTTAGGCTTTGAAATCCAGTACTGATTTAGTCGTGTGAAAGGAGATTTAACAGGATTCTTAGAAAACTATCAGTATATTGCAATTTTATGACTGATACCATTTAGTTTCTGAGCTATTCATTTGTTAGGCAGTACATAAAAAAAGGACATCTAGCATGACACGTTTTGGTACAGACAGCTTTACAGCTCGTATATTTGGGATGTATGATTTTGTGCTTGCTCATATGGTAGTCAGGCATGTGAAAGAGAAAGGAGAACTGACAATATTCATAACCTTGGTACTGACTGATCAGTTGGCAAAAATTATTACTGGTGCTGCATTTTTTTTGGAAGGATATTTCATTTGACATTAGACACTGAAGTAGCAGAGATATATTGCAGATTGTTAGTTTTAGATAGATGAATACCTTATGGTGTGGTAGTGCACTGATTCTGTAAAGGCATTAGTCCTTTTTCCTCTTGTAGTAAATAGATATGATAAAGGAAATAAACGTTGTGGCCTCTATCCTAATGGATGAGAATACATAGCACCAAGTAAATATATAAACATATTAGGTTACCTTTTGATGAAGAATATTATCATTAATCTATTGTGTAGGATTTTGCTACAATGTGTAACGAAGAGCAATGTTGTGTATTGTTTTCTCATGGAATGTGAGAAGTGGTCAACATAAATCACGTACTCATGTTTTTCCTAATGAATTTACAGTTGGCATTATTTTCTAGGCGATCATCAGTTAAGTATGAGATATTCTAATCATCTAATGCACCCTTTTGCAGTATAAACGTACGAAAATCCGTTAAAACTATGTGATGCATGGTGATAAGTTGGTCACGCTTTTATCCAGATCCTGAATGGTGCTTTATCCTGCATGCTGTAGGCATTGAGAATGTAATGTAATATAACATGGGATTCCTTTTTGCGATAAACAGGCACTCCATCCATGTTGATATCTTTCATGGACTGTGCATTGGGGCGGGCCCACAATGATTCATGGGTATTCAGCTGAATACCCAAGATTTTATAAAAAAAATTGTATATGTACTATGTATAATACATATGTATATGTAAATACTAAGGAAAATGTTTTATTCACACTCAAATAGCAATTCAGCCCACCTTATCCCTCCTGCTCTCGCCGGCCCACGCACGAGCACAGCAGTCCAGCCGGCCAGACCACACGCCCCCGTTCGGCCGTTCCCCAATCACCCGAGGCCGAATCAACTCGCCCTTTCTCATCCTCGTACGCGAGTAACGCGAAGCGCCGCGTCCAAATCGGCAAACCCCAGCGGCGGCCGGCGGCACTGCAACACTACGGCGGCCGGCGAGGGCGCGAGGCTGCGAGGCGGCGAGCAGGAGCACCAGCAGCCAGCCACTGCGAGGCGGCGAGGGTGCCCAGGGCGGCGACGGCGCGCCACTGCGGCCATGCCGCGCTGCGTCCAATGCCTGCGCCGGTGCCGGCGGCCGACGACGGGCGCTGAGGCCTGATGCACAGGCACGCAGCTGAGCAGGCCACTGGCAGCCAGGACAGACGTGCAACCACGCACTGCCTTCCGTCGGGTCAGAGCGGCACCTGCTCATTAGGCAAGTCCAGCAGGTGGGGTAAAATATCAGGTACAGTACAAAACGACACTGTAGCGATACGGTTTACAGAGAAAAGGGTAGGTGGAATAGTGGATGGATAGAAATTTGCCTTAGCTGTTGGCGTCGGTCTTATAGGTACATATAAGCTGCCATTAATTTCGTAATTTGAGGTCTAATTGTATATCGCAACTCTAAATATTTCATATGTTGCCTCTTTGCTGTATGAGATAGAACTTCAATATGCTAAATAAATTCAATTTATGACCGGTTGTTGAATCATATTTAGTTTTATGACATTTATAGTACCAATATATGCTATATAATTTGCACTATGAAATATTATATATGTTAAAGTGGAGATTTTATAGGCTGGCTAAAATTGTTTTTATACTCCTTCAAATTTTTAAATACCTAAGATCAAAATCCTGAGTCCGCCACTGCTGTGCAGTCTCCAATTACCACGTTTGCAATGGAAAAGAGAAGCAGGGGCTCTGCACTAAGCTGCTCCTTTAGAGAGGAGGGCAGGAACAAAGCGAAACATGTGCGGACTGCATTACTGCGCCTCCTCTTTATGCCTTTGCATTGTCCATAACACAAGGCTCATGTGCAGTGCAGCGATTGGTGTTCAAAACTTCTCGAAGTTCTCATAGTTCTCTAGCACATGTCCTTGAGAGTTGATGTCGCATATTTTAATCCTGCCCGGTACAAAGTAGACTGCATTTCCTTGCTTCTTTTCCTCAAGGAGTCTTTTCTTTAACTGTCTTCTTCTGACAGTACAGCACATGAGAACGTTTCGGTGCACTTTGATAACGCACATTCGTAGGCTCTGGGATTCTTTTCTGAAATTCACACTAATTGATAGAAAGAACATTATTTATGCTATCAGAATTGTTGAATGCATTCTATATCAACTGAACTGATAGATCTATTTCATTCTTGAACTTCACTTGCTATGGCTAGTGTTCTCCTACAGTCCTACTCTCCTGATATAAATACAGCCATCGCACCATCACGGATAAATTTTACACCAAAGAAAAACTCTCTGCAAGACCGGCCATGCTCCATGGAAACTGTATAACTCCTGTCGCAGATTTCTGTTTGCCAATCGTAGCAAAGCTTAAATAAATCCATGAACCACATATGTGATGCAATGGCCGGTGCTTATCTAAGAGACATCCCATTGGACATAAAGGAAAGATGGCGTGTTTGTTAAAGCAAAACAGGATAAAAAGTTGGGAAGATGCCTACCAAGCAGTCCTAGCAAACCCATTCATTCCGGGGATATATATCGCTAATAATCGACGTCGAATCTCCTACGCGCGCCGTGCACAACTCCAGTCCACACAAGCACGTCCTTTACTTTCACCATGCGCATGCATGTTCATTCAGTCAGGCTCAAACCTAGTCCCTTTTATACTACATCAGATGCTTTATTAGCAAAGCCACAAGGTAACTACCACTACCAGTACTACTGCTGCTACTGAAAACTCGTCGGCAGATGCAGCGATTGATGATGACCCATCCTTGTCGCAATGCCATTGGCGAACATTCATGTGAGAGGACAAAGAAGAGAGACGTGCCCGATTCGGACACACAGGTTTTGATTCTTGGTAAAGCTAAAGCGTCACCAAGTTCCCAATATTCTTGCACTCCATGAGACGGTCCATCTGAAACACACACACACCCTAATTCTGCTCACTGCAAACTACATGTCACTTTCAGTTTCACACCCCTCTTCTTTTTTGGCTTCTGGACCGCACTCGTAGTTGCAGAGGGGGTTCCAATACAAGCCCTGTTGCTGCCTGCCATTGTGGGCAAACATGGTCCAAGGAATCAACGAGTCTTTTTTTTTTTTAGAAACACAGTACAAACGCAGACGCTCACACACGCACGCACATTCACCCCTACGAACGTGTGCATGCACACCCTACCCAAGGAATCAACAAGTCTACATGCACTTGATAAATAAAAGTTTGAGTTTTTTTTTTTTTTTTTTTGTAGGCATTATTACCACAATAGCACCCTGTATCTGATATGGCCCTGAGTGAACATAACATCATGGGTTAGTTCCTGCAGCTGCTAGAGGGATGTTGCTTGTGAAAAGGAATTTAATTTTGCCCTCTCGTGGTTCCCATGGGCCATTGGTCCGGTCCGGTACTACTAGAAGTCTGAAAATTAAAGTGGCAGACAAGGGTAGCCATCACCGGGAACTCATCCCAATATCAAAAGTGTGGCTGCCTTTTGGACAAGTTGAACTAATCTCACTCACTTGCGGCTGGACTGGAATTAGTAGGAAATAAGAGTCCTGCTCGTTTCTCACATGGCAGGCAGCAGGCGTCGTCTGATTAGATTCGCAAAGCAAAAGCAAAGCATCACGTTAGAAATTTCTTCAGGAAACTAAAGCTATCATCTATCATCGGAATACTCTCAATGAAGGAAGTTACAGTGCCACTAGGATTGGGATGATTTCTCTCTTACTGTCGCACTCACCTTGAAGAGCTAGCAGACACTGCACGGTCAAAAAAACAATCACTGTACCTGAACCCAGGCTGTTGCTGGTTGCTGCAAGTACAGGACTGAAGGCAACATGTTCATCCGTATATGGTGAATGAAGTGACATCAGTTGGATGACTTGTGAGTCTGAGCAACAGGCAGGCCAAGCCAAGCCAAACTGTGTGTGGTGGTGATCCTGATTGGCCATGCATCTCCAACACTGCATGGCTTAATTGCAGCCATCTAATCACGTTGAAACTTCTGCCGACGTGCCGTGCTGCCGTCTCCATTACGAAAGGAATAGGTGCACAAGCAGCAGGATCTCCCACCATGCATGGTGGTCATCATTCAGTGTTGAGATCGTTAATGGACCCTCCAAAGTCTGAAGCTAGAACGCTGCAGGTCAAACACAGCAGCTGAGCTGGACCACAGATTGAGAGCTCGTGAGCTGACAATTACTCCATACCTAAATAACATGATGACAGGCAGCACTTGCAACAGCCGGCGAGACCCAACTATGTATGTGTGCGTTTCCTTCCTATGTCCTTTATTTTAAGCCGGTTTCCTTAGCAACTTACAAAAGCCCATATATAACATGTATGTACAAGGGGTGATTGTGTGGAATAATGAATAGACGAAGAACTCGACATATGCTGCTCCGATCCACTGCTGGGTCCCCGATCGATTGTGCTGGAGAAATGCATGTAGATCTGCATATCTCACCGAAAGCGACGCATGTTGGAGCTGCCCCGTGCAGATATGGCTAAGTATGTGGAAGGAAGCCAGGTGCCTCTCCTTTTCTATCCTCAAAGCCTGCCTGGCCTGATCAAGTTGACTCAGGACCCATTGCTAACATCATCACACACTATAGCTTAGCTTTCACAAGGAGTGGAGACGAAGGTAGGAAGGCAACGACGATGCAAACAACTCGGCTCGGCTCGGCTCGGCTAACCTAGCTCATCGTCCCAGGTCTGGTGCAAGTGCAAACACAAGAACACCGGAAAAGTACAGCTAGCTGGTCCTCCTCCTCCTCCTCTGTATACCAGACCAGTGCACTTGTGAGTTGTGACAGCAACAGTCTCCCACTACCAAAAGAAAGAAAATCCCGGGGCATCATTGTACAATTCCATTGCTGCCACTTGCCACTTGGTGAGGCGGATATGCAGCAAGAATACAAAAAAAAAAAATGCATGCATGAGACAAGAGGTTCATCCATGCATGCATGGGTCATATATAGTGATTTAGTCTAAACTCTGAACTGTTAGTGTTCATATCAGTCAGCTCTATTGCTGGTACAGACAACGACAGGACCCTGCCTGATGCGGGGAATCCCTCCAAGCGCGCACTCGCTACACTAGTATGTGTACGGGTATATATACTACCGCTGAATACTGTACATCTTTAAAAAAGAAAACCAAACCAACTGGTGCTAATGGAACTGATTATCAGAGGAAAACAGCAGGGTGGGTGCACTACAGTCTACAGTTAACGTCGTCGTCGTCCGGTGCGTCGCCCTCACCGTGTTTCGTCGTAAATGCCAATCTTCAGACAAGGTTTGCAAGATGTGTAAGCATGTAACTTCAACAGGGTGCCACATATGCCATCAATGGCGTGATCGCTGCGCCAATGTGCAGTCCAGGGACAGGATTACTTCATGCATGGCTTCCTGACTGTGACGTGAACCCAACCACCGTGCGTTTAAACTGAGCTTTGGAGTGACAGCTAAATTCCACAGAAGAAAACCAGCAGTTGTTATTCGTCAAAGCTCATCGCTTTCATCCGCACCCTGCATCACTGGTAAAACGACACACGTACATCCTATGCAAGTTCGCAACTGACCGAAGCCAACGTTGTTGACGCTGTCGAGGAAGCTTCAGGTGTTATGATCTTTCTCAGCAGAGATCGAAAGAAAGAGCAGGTACATACAGTCACTGATTGAGGCGGCTAGCTGTAGATGGTTAATTAGCTGCTGCTACAGCTATGGGATGAGCACGGACGATGGCATATAGGATCGGAGACAGTGACGTCAGAAGGCATTGCTCCAGGGACATGGGCCAGATCGATCGATGCAGACATATGGGAAAGCAAATTAAGGAGGTCGATCGAGGAAGAAGAGGCGATAAGCTGGTAAAGGAAGCTACACAGAGAAAGAGAGGGATTCGGAGAAGATATCCACTAATAAGTGGAGCCCGAGACTGCTGGGAGGAGAGACAAGCCAAAGGGTTTTTCTTTCTCTCTCTACATACCTCCTGATTCCTCCTCACACGCAGAGACCCTCCTCCCTCCACAAGCCTCCATTACCCAACCAAAAGAATTATTCTCTCTCTACAATCACTCTACGTTACCACCGTGTCCCCGGCATCGATAGCCTCCTCTCTCATCTCACCCTCTATAAAGCAAACTGCGAACCTGGAAGCATGGCGTAGTACTAACTTAGTAGTTGATCGAGCGATCAGCGATCGAGAGCCAGCAGAAAGAAACACTTGCAGCTTTCGTTAGTTTCAGTTTGCGTGCAAGATTGATTGGGGCGTGGAGCAAATGGACGAGACCTTGGTGAACGAGCGGCAGCCCATGGCCGGCGGCGAGCAGATAAAGATGGGTCACGGCAACGGCACCACCATGGCGTGGCTCGACCTCACGCTGGCCGTGAAAGCCTCTTCTCACGATGAGTTCGCGGCGGCAGCGACGGATAGGGACCCGGACTCCTCGTCCTCGTCCTCGGACGGCGAGCCGGCGGAGGCGGCCAAGCCCGCTTCCCCTTCTGCTGCCGCTGCCGCCGCCGGCTCCGCGCCGCACAAGGTGTTCTCGTGCAACTTCTGCATGCGCAAGTTCTTCAGCTCGCAGGCGCTGGGCGGGCACCAGAACGCGCACAAGCGGGAGCGCAGCGCCGCCAAGCGCTCCACGTCGGCGTCGGCCTACCACCACCTCCACGCCCAGAGGATGGTCATGGCCGGCCTCCCGCTCGAGGCGCACGCCGCCTTCGTGCGCGCCGCGCTGCGGGTCAGCCCGGCGAGCACGGTCATCCACAAGGCCAGCCAGGAACTCGCCGCGACCACGAGCACGGCGCCCAGGTTCCACGACGGCGAAAGCACCGCCGCCACGGCAGCCAACCAGTGGGCGCCGCTGCTCTATGAGGAGCCTGTCAGCTCCACGTGGCCGGGGAGCTTCAGGATGAGAAAGCAGTCCGAGCCGCCGAGCTCAGAGCAGCAGCCGTCGGAGCAGAGTAAGAAGATAGACTTGGATCTCAGGCTGTGAAAGATCCTAGTCCATGTAGTTAGTTTTCGGACCTGTACTTTGATTTTTAATTTAATTTGACCAGTATATAAGTTAGTTATCAAGTACGTACTACTCTATTTAATTCCTCGAGTTTGTGCCGCCTTCTTCTGAATAACCAATGGTTCAGGAAATTGCCGGAAATCAGTTAGTAATTTTTTGAAGATTTTGTGTTATGTATTCATCTGACGCAAAATTTGTTTTCAGTGCATGCTGAGATAGTTTTTTCTATATGAGCTAAAATCTAGGATGATTATGTGTCAAATTCTGTCATGACTCATGAGACCAGGAGGCAGAGTGCATCTCAAACAGCCTAATACTCCTAGTGTGTATAAGTATGCATTTCATCATGACCTTTTGCCAACAGACAGCAGAGCTTTCAGTGAAAAGGCAAGAGAGCACAACATTAATATACTATGCTAAGAAGGAAACAAAATTGGAGGATTTCCAACACTTCAGCGTGCATATTGACATATTGGACTTCTCTCAAGATCAAATAAGACACTGTTTTGTTCAGCGAAAGACAAAAATGGAGTATATGAAAAGGGGAAACCAAATAAGAAAAGAAACTTTGTGGCAGGTGGATCGGTATCAAGAATCTGATGGCAGTAATAAAGTTTGCTTAAAAAAAATTGCCTTTGAAATCCGGAATTTGTCCGGGCAACTGGGCAAGTCTAACATGGAAAATGCAGTCGTCAGCTATTCCTTCCTATTCAGCAAATTGCGGTTCCAGGTGCCAATGTGCCATTACTCCACTCAGCACATAGATAGGATAAAGAGAGATCAACAGAAAAGCAACCTAGTTCACTACTATAAGCTATTATACCGAAAGAATTTAGCTCCTCCCACGTTGCTAAAATACTATTCAATGTTCAGGAACTTCTTATGAATGAAGAATCTGATGTGTCTTTTTTCAACATAAGAAAATGCCCTTTATCTATTTGGAGCATGTTTCCTTCTATTTCTGTACATGAAGAGAATCTGTGCTCGGTTCCTTTTTGTCAAAAAAATAAATAAATACTCCTTCAGTTCTAAAATGTAATTCATTTTAGCTTTGTTCTAAGTCAAACAAGTGCCTACAACACCAAATTAGTTCAATTAAATCCACCATGGAATATGTTAGATAGTATATTTATTTGGTACCATAGAAATTAATATATGTTTTTCCCCCAAAAACTTGGTCGAACTGACCTCAGAAAACTAAAGTAGACTATAATTTAGAACGTAGAAAGTATTTTAGATTTTTGAACTACAAATCCAAATCAATCATAACCGAATCAATCATAACTAAATGTGTGACTGAGTAACTTGAGAAATTTGATGTGCTCTTTTAATAGAATATTAAGTGGCTCACTAAAATGTCTAGGGCGCTACCGAAATTGGACAGGGGAAGCTAAAGACAAGGGATAATGTGCTTCAGAAATGGGATACAAAAATTCTGTTGAAGAACTTATTTACATTGTAGGGGGTATACAGATTCTTTTCTGAAATTTATTTTTGAAAATCACCGTATATCATGATTAGTTTTTCCCTAATAAAGTAGGTTTTGTTGGTCTTAGACACCTCAAAGATACAATCATACTAAGACTGTTGCTAGCATTTAGAGTGCAATTTATTTGCAAAAGATGTTGATATGGTGTTTTCAAGCAACATTTACACAAGCAGCCCTAAGTAACAGAGCAGAATCCAGAGATGGGTGAAGTCAGGGCAAACTATACGAATAAGCAAACTGTTACATGACACTGTAAAGCAGATGTGTTTAATTTGTTTGGTACATGGTACCAATACACAAATGACTGAAGTGGAATTACTTGACATGGAAATGGAATCATTGGGATACAGAAAATGGAGTTTCAAAACCAAAATTATAACCATGTGTAATATAATTATAACCAAAATTATAACAATGTGCTAACTGTTAAGTAGACACTTGATAACACAACATTGCCATTCAGGCTAAAGAGAATAGTCGCTCAGTTTTCAGATTCAGTCAATTACTGATTACCTACTGGATACCAAATATAGTAAATAGTACTAACTTAAAGAACTGTAGATGTTGTCATGAATGACGACAGACAAGACGATCAGAATTCAGACCAATTTTCTAGTTAACAGTGGAGGCGTCCATAGTGTTAGAATAATGATCATTCACAAGTGTCCATTTCTCCAAATAACAGTAAAGATGCACATTCTGTTAGAAATAATGGTGATTCACAACTATTCCAACTTCCAAGACTCAATTGAAGTTTCTGCATGTTGTTTACCAATTTCTAGTACATTCTTAAGCTACCCCTTATGTAGAATTTCCCACTAGATACTGTATTCTGTACTAAGACCTGTGTATGGAAGAAAATAACTAGAAAATGGGGCAGGGACCAATAAATGAAAATGTTGGAATTGCGCCCCAACAAATAAAAGCATCTGATTGTAATGTATAATTATGATACAAGTACAAAGATGACATGCCTAGCATTCTATTGAGCTTGGAACTTCAAATAAATTAACTCTGGATGCTCCTACTCGAGCCTAGATGCAGCATCCAAAACCTCCAGCACCCTAACGAGCACATCTTGCTTGAGGAAAGCTCAAAGTATGTTTGGCATCATCCCGGGACACCTACTCCTTAAGTTTCTTGAAGTACGATGCGGGTATCTCAACAGGAGGCAGCAATGCTGATACGCCCTTAAACTGTTCGAGAGATTTATTGCACAGTTAGGACACGAGAATTATGCAACCGATCTGACAAGAAAAAAACATGTGATGGCCCATGCTTACCCTGTGTTGCTTGTATTTCTCCCGGATCGCCACCATGGATGAGCATTTCAGGTTAAGCTGCAACTCATGTATGGCAGTAGCACAGTCCTTCAACTCGGATGGCTTGTAGCCAGTCAGCGTTTGCATCTTCTTGTTCTGCAACCATACGTAACAAAATGAGTTGGCATTCATAGCAAAAGAGCCAGAGCAAAGATTGGGATGGAGCAGATCTATATCATACCCAGGGATGGGTGTGTGGATCAAGGGTCAGCCTGGCAGCAAACACCACCGAGGCAGCTACAAGTGATGGCAAGAAGCGAAGCAGACCATAGTCCAACAAGCTCAGCTCAGCAAGATAGCTCCCCAGGAACTCCAACGAGAGGCTAGAATTCTGCATCACAGTATAATGGATCAGACAACGATATACATACACAGGTAACAGGCATTGTGAATGGAAATAGAATCCATGGTTCAAAGGTGCGTCGTTGTGATATTTACCTTCTTGCTGTCTTCTTGGGCAGATCTGATGAACATCCTGTGAACAGACAAGGAAGCAGAGTGCGGGACATTAGCAACAGAGTAATGCGGGGGGGAACAGAGTGCTGTCTTCAGACTGGTTTGGTTTGTGATGTACCTCAGGAACGTCTTGGTGGTAGGATTGCCCATCTCGAACTTGAGGATATTCAGTATGTCACTCTCCATCTTAACAACCTACAGATCCCCAAGCACCAAGCAACACAGGTCAGTTGCCAGTTCAGAAACAACCGATGGAAAGATTCAGACGCAAATCGCGTTCAAAGCATGCAATGGAGGATGCAAACACGCACCTCTTGCTTGGTATAGGTGTTGTCGGTGATGTAACAGAAGTCCTCCACGTTCGGTGGGCTGATCTCCTCATACTTCCTGCAGTTGATCGGACCCAGCACCGTCAGAAATGGGACTCAATCCTTGCCTTAACTAATCGATCGACGAAGAACACCAGTCATTGCAGGAGAAATGTGAGTGTTAGACCAACGGATCGGGTGCTTACGATGCGACGAGCATGGCGGAGACGCCGAGCAGCTGCAGCCTCTGCCGGTTGAGCGGTTTGGCGGAGAGGAAGCGGTCGATGTAGGAGACGGTGAGGTAGAGCGTGTCGGAGACGAGCTTGTACTCCTCGGCGACCTCGACGAGCCAGTCGACGAGGATGGCGCGCATGTTGGGCGTGACGTCGATCTGCACGGCCGCGATGTAGTCCGCGGCGGGGCGCCGCTTGGCCTGCGCCTCCATGGAGCGGAGGTAGGAGTAGATGTCGGAGGCGTAGGGCGCGCAGAGCCTGGGGTCCCCCTCCTCCTCGCCGTCGGCGGCGGGCGGCGAGGTCTTGGCCTTGGCCTTGGGCTTGGGATTGGGATTGGGCTCGGAGGCGGCGGGGAGTAGAAGGTGCTGCGGCTGCGGCTGCGGCTGCGGCTTCCTGGCGGCGGGCTTGCAGCCGGCGTCGTCGTCGTGCAGCGCGGCGTTGGGGTGCGAGGGCAGCTCGGTGAGCGCGACGCGCTTGCGCTTGGCGGCGACGGCCACGGCCGTGACGGCGGCGGCGCGCTTGGCTGCTGCGCGGGTGAGGCGCGGCGGGGCGGCTGCGGCGGCGGTGGAGTTCTCCTTGCCAGCCATGGGTAGCGGCGGGTGCTGCTCCGGCTCCGGCTCTCCTAGCGCTGCGGCGGCGTGGGCGGTGGGCAGGGTAGGCGCCGGAGCAGGTAGGAGGCGGAGGCGGAGCAGCCGAGCAGGGGTGGAGCAGGAGTGGCGGCCGCGCGGTTGTTAAGTAGCGGGGCAGTGGGAATGGGAGGGCGAGGAGGCCGCCATTATTTTTGGATTCGAAGGAATTGGAGGGAGCGCGCTCCGGTTGGAGGGAAGGGAAGGGGAAGCCCGCGCCCGCCAGCGGCAGCCTCGGGTGCTTTCGTTTCGCCGATCCGCCGCCGCGACACATTTGGAAATTCGTTCGAGTTTTGGCAGCGAGCCGCCGCGTGGGGGAGAGGGAGGCGGGGAGGGAAAGATTTGGGAATTTTCTTTTTTTTTTTTAAATTGGGGAAACCCATGGCGGGGGCGGGACGGCCAATGGCTGGCTGGCTGCCGTGCGCGCGGGAGTTTTGGGGGCCTGTCAGAGACTCACGCGGGTGGAGTTGGATCCCCCATTTGATTTTTGAGCGGCTGCGTGCGTGGCGCAGGCGCTATGCCCCATTTCAGTTTCCCTTTTGGGATTCGGGTGTTGACCTGGCACCCGGGCTTTTTTTTGGGGAGGTTTTGTCACTCTGTTTTTGTACCGCTACTTGCTGTCTTGCTGGTAAATGAGCCGCGGGACGGGTTTTATTTTTACCCGTGCAGAACGTTTGCAAAACGCTGGCCTCCTCTAGTACAACGCAGTAGTTTCATATAAATTATACCAAATTCCATATAAAACAGTTCAAAAACACAAGAAATCGTATGAATCGGAAATTGTTCTAAATGGCGCCTGAAGCTTGGTGAAATTTACCATTTTCGCAACCCGTGAAAATAAAAAATGACGCATTTTTCGACAAATTCTATATTGAAGTTTGAAAAAAAAATTGAACAAAATAGAAAAACAAAGTAGATGTCCTCTTCACTCTATTCTTGCATTAGGTGTTGAAATTTATGGCAGTATTGGTTAATGCAAAAATATATTTTCCCATCGCACCCCGCTAAAAACCTATTCAGAATTATGGCTACTTCCTAGCTATTTCTTGATAACTTATTCTAATATCATCCCAGTAGTTGTGATTATTAGGGTGTTATAGCTAACATCTCTGGGTTTAAGGAAATTAGTTTGCCAAAATAGAAACGGTTAAAATGGTAAAGGAGGTATAAATTTGATAGAAATGGTGTAGGTAACATTCAAAAAATCCAAACAAGTAAGGTTGTATTGCTTATAGTAGTATAGGTACTTACTACCGCTTAGTATTACTTGGTAACTTTGTATATATAGTGCTAAGTATATTTTCTCCCATAGGCAGTCTGCTCGACTCGGCCTTTTGCTCCCACAAAGTTCGAGGTAGTCAAGTTTAAAATGTTGTTTAACTTGACTAACTGCGTGTACGTATTGATCAGCACAGCAATTCTATCTCAGCAATTTTTATTTTTTCGGTCAAGAGACATGCACCATAGACATACTTCCAGCGGAAATCTAAGCTCGAGACCTCCACAAACCAAAGGGGGCAGTTCAGCTTTATTCAAATCAAGAAGAGACACAGGACCGCTAAATGGACAACAATAACAAATTCACAACCATAAAATACATACAACTAAAATACAAGGATGCCTACCATGCTACCACAGGATTAACAGAAACGAATCACCAAATTCTTTTTTATACGGTACAACATCAAAAGAAGAAAAAGAAAGTAGTTCACGTTCATATGTAACACTAGCTTTACACACGAGGCTGTTTTCTGAATGTACAAGAACTACAACTATATAGCTCAGCAGTGCTCCCCGATTCCCTGTAGTAGGGCATCCTTTTGAGTTTTGACAGGGAACGCCGTGTACCAGGCCCTCCGGCCTCTGCCATTTCTTGGCCAGGGATTTCCATTCTCTCCGTAGAGGAATGTCAGTAAACGTGGCACTCTCAAACAACGTGATCATCACCACCAGAGAAAGAACCCACGTCGCTGGATATTCGTAGAAGCTGAGCCAGCTCTAATCGGTACTCCAGACCCCGGATGTAATGACCCAGCAGCATGCACCTAAACAGTTCAAAAAAAGGTGTTCAGTAGCTATATGGTATATAAATAACCAACGCCAAGTGAACAGTGCCTATTAAGCATGCTTCGTATTACCAGAACAGCAAGCGTGCGAGATAATCACGGGGAACAGATATTAGGGGCTGAAATGGGAGGGAAGCATTCTCAACAAGCTCCGGACAGTCATCATCTTCGCCCCCGAGGTTTAAGGCACCGCCAGAAGTGTTCTCTAGCGGTGGAGGGGCCTTTGAGTGTATCTTGGGGGAAAGAGTAGCAAGCAGACCATGAACCACAGAATGAATTGCTTCTTGCACGCCTGGGCACGTAGACTCTGATAGTTCAGCAACCTGTTCAAAACAGTTAGGTTAGGCAACTAAGCAGGAGAGAGCTTTCTTTTTTTTTTCACACTTGGGATTTGTGTTAAGAACAATCCATCACAATCAATTTATTAAGCAGATGAAATGTAACAAAAAAAAGACCTGTTTGCATGAGCCATGAGATTTCAGTTTGGAATGTACCTTCTCTGGTGTTAGTGACCTCAAATAGTCCAGCAAGTCATTTTTTTCCTCTCCAACAAACTGCTGCATCTGTAGGGCAGAATTCTTTCTCCTGAGATCATGTAACTCCTGCAATGTAAATAAAGCCAATAAAACTTCAAGCTTATACAACGCAACAGATTTCTTTCCTGACCCACCGAATGGTCCAGCTCAGAGTGCATCAAAACAGCTGCATATGGTATTTGTCGGATTTGAAATTGGAGTTAGCCCATTTTATTTGGACGTGGAGCCAGATATTGTAGATGATGGTGGGTAAGAAACCACTAGTTCTGATGTTTAATAGGATAGTTCATCTGTTCCAGAATAGTGGATTGTGGTCATTTGGCTATTGGCCGTCTGATATCTTTCTTTGTATATATGTCCGCCCAAACTTGGAATGAGGCAAATCATAAATATATTATGATTACCTAAACAAGATTAAATGTAGCTTCTAGTATGTCATTTGAGGCTGACATTTATGGTAAAACATCAGTTGTTGCTTTTTTTATGTGTAAAGTTGATAAGCAATGCTATATATTATTTGTTTTTGCAAACGCTGTATGTGCACTATATTGGATTAGCTCCAAACTCACACCATATTAGCAAGTAGTAACCCAGACCATCCACATACAGTCGTATTCACACACTCCGAAAAAATGTGTAGGGTAGGTGATTGAGATAACTGAGTCTATAATGAATGGACCTCGACTGTGCCACAAAAAGGTGTGTTTTCTACCAGTGAACTAAGTTGTCATAATAGCCTTTTCATATTTCTGTTGAGCTGAAAGAAATCTTGTTTAGTTCAACAGGCTATTCCACCTCAGCTTGACCCTGCAAGAAAGCTTGCCAAGATTGAGCAGTTTGTCAATACTAACCTAAGCTGGTATCACTCTTGCAGACTTGCACAGTTGCACACCGAGCTTAGTTGTTCCCTGCTTTGTTTTTGTTGTTATTTATCATGCTCAATTGTACAATAATATACATTCGTTGCTCGACAGAGCTGACCTTGAGCCCACCAAGCTTGAACACTAACCTAAGCTTACTCAGCTCAAGATTACATGCAATTCCACCAAAACTTGTGCTGAACTCAAGCTGGGCCTACAGGCTCTCGAGCATGGCTTTTCTATGCCTATGTGTGAATCAATCAAATAAATTCTACCATATGATCTCATAAACGAGAGAAAGAATACCTACATTGTTTATTTTGCTGGTCCAGACTACAGATTAATTAGATATAATCAATAAACTATGACTTTTGTGAGCATTACAGCAAATTTGATACTAATGGCAAACAAATGATGGCACAGGAAACCAAATTACATATATGGCATTCAAGATATTCTCAATAACCTATCAATGTGTTCCATAAATCTGGTATACATTGAGCTAACAGTCACAAGATCGGATATGGTAAGCACATAGCAGTACAAGCAACAAACGTATAGTGGTAAGCTCAAGTGAATTACACAAGTTCCAACTCTGCCATGAGCATAATGATCATACTCTCATATTCCCATGTTATTTTGTTTTTTCCTGCTATGGTATATGCATCATTCCTATTTATGATTGGATTTATGGACTAAACCCATAAAACTGCATATTTACAGGGAATGCATGACTGCAGTAGGTATATTGCCAAATAATGAATACCAGTAGTAGATGGTATGGTTTGGAATACCTAATGAAGCAACAAACTATAGCTACCTTTTTCATGGCATCCAAACGAGATTGCATCTGAATAATGTACTCTTCTGCTCGAGGTGTTAAGTTGCCAAGCTCTTCTCCCATATTTTCATACGACGATTCTTCATCACTTTTTCCAGGGTCCTGGGGCATGTCCTCTTCTGGTAATCTAAAAATAGTGACAGGTGTACCCAAATTGATGTTATGATGGTTATCTTCAGTGATATCACTTTTTGGACTTTCTACATCTTCGTCAGACAGTTCTAGGTTTCTTTCAAAAGAAAGCCTGTATTCAGCATTCCGTAGAGTATACCTGGAGGCAGCAACAAAGTGGAGATCTGAGTCTCATTTCCATGAAATAAGGCATCACTTCACTTTATCTGAGCTATACTATTGATAAATCACATAGCTATAGCTATCACACAAAATAATATAATGAGAGCTATCACATGGGAGGTAGATTCATATTATTTAATAGCTATACTGTTAAAAGATCTAAACAAATTTCATAAGAGTCAATACTTAATAGCTATACTGTTACATTATCTTTCTTTTTTTTATGTTTGGGAACAGTGAGAATGAATAAACTAACAGTTAATTCAGAAGCAGCTATCCAGCCCAGTTAGCTTTGAGGAATCTATTAACCTTGGAAAACCAGCCAAATTAACATATTCCCACATACCACAGCAACTCTTATGGAAAAAGGAAGCTACAAGCAGCATGATTTCAGACTGAAAAATATGACCAACCCTCCACTTGACCCAAAAAGAAGAGAACGAACTAGAAACAATCAAGAAGTAGTACCGGTAGGGGAAATGTCACTAGCAAGGAAACTATTAGACCTCACTGAAAGTCTTCTGATTTTAAATCGTCTGATAACGATAGGGCTTTCTCTCATACATAGCATGTAAGCAAGGTATGCAAAAGTTGGTCATTGTTTCTAGGTCCACATGCTGTTCTACTGAACTAATAAATAGCAAGACGGCAAGAGGTCCCATCAGTTTCACATGTCATTTAAGAGACTGAATGACTGGTACACGTTGAAAGGTAACAGATGTTGACTGGATCCTAAATTCAACAGCAGCAAAAACAAACCACGGTTCACAAGCCAAATCATGCAACCGAGTCTCAGAAATACTTTTTCATAAGCACCATGATTAAACAATCTTTTCAACTAGAAAGCGTACCCAGTCATAATTGAAGACACCAATAGCTTGAAGAAGGGATTCCAAAGGGCTTCTACAACGACGCGGAACTGATCAGACGGAAGCAGACCCAACATGCCAGAAATGGTCCTCTTCATTGCATCAACTGTTTCAGGGGCAACATCTTTCTGAATGACACTTAGGTCCAGGGGCTCTATGTCCTGGATCACATTCCAGAGCATGGATTTCTACAAGAGAAAACATATCATAAGCCAACTTTACAGCATGACCAAAACCATTTGCAAATGTCTTTAAATAGATGTAGCGTCATATTATATCAAGAAAGTGTATAGACACTTTAATAAATATTATCCTTGAACATACGTATTAATGTCATCCATAGCAAGTGTTTGTAAACCAATGTTCAAAATCATTAAGTGCCAACGTATCACGTGCAATTAACGCATACAAGACAAGTGGCTGCTAACTGGTAAAAACTCCTTCACACAGAATCCCACTATATATTTCATTCAGAAAGGGAAAGGGCAGGGTCCATGTACAAACAATATTTCAAAATTACTTATTGGTCATAACTCCTGCTGCTGCATTTAGCTTGACAAGTTGCTCCTTCCAACAAACACATTGTGAACGGAGTATATAGAAAAGATCCTACAGGAACATAGTATGCGCAACGTTGAGAAGGAACCAGCTCCATATTAACGATACTTCAGAGAAATCGTTTTGAGCTATGTAATGGAACTTTGGCATCAAAGTTCAAGGTCATAGCTCTTCAATCCAAATATTAACTCAGTGAATATGGACTGCAAAGACAGAATCTGCTATGTTCGGAACAACTTAGCTCAGTATTAGCCAGTAGTAGCACAGATGTTTAGTGCTGCCACAAATTGAGTTATAAGTTATAACCCAAAACTCCAAGACAGCAAGCAATATACAATATTCCAACCTAGCAATAAACTACTGCAATGGTAGAACGCTGAACCGTTACGTTCCATGGTTCCTTGTGCCATATGGGGCTCACAACGCAGTTTGTTTACCCATGCAGTGCTATATGATATTTCCATAACAGAAGGTCGTTGAGTCAGAAAACGATTGTTCCTAAATCGCAACTTGGCCTAAAAAATAAGGCAAAAAATGGAACTTATTAGCCAAAAAAAATCCCATTAGCCCCATGATCCAGGAAGGTATCATCCAACTAACATATGTCTAAAGGACCATGGTTTATGATGATTTACCAAGCCTAAAGCTATGGTCGTGCAATAGAACTAAAACACTATTGCTTGACAGTGTACACTCTTACTGTCTTACAGAACCCCCTCCCTCTCCCTCCTTACTCCCGAGTGGGAAAACTACAACTTTATGTACAGAAGAACTAAATCTCAGCGATAACTAGAAGTCTAGAACAGCACGAGCATCGAATTCCACTTTTTTGGTGTTTTGTGAACGCAGCTAAACAATTGGCAGCTCCGAAGCACCTCGTGCATTAAACCTTGTTTGCAGGTAGCATACGAAGCTGAGCATGGTGCAGGAGCTCGATTGCTGGAGGCCGGATCCTATTCGTCACCCAAAGGCCCCGAATCTCACGAGGCATCGAATTGACAAATTCCAAACGCGAAACGATTAGGACGGCACCTTTTTCAGCATCCAAACCACAAAAATCTCCGCTCCGCGTGGGGGCCAATCACGGCACCCGGCTACCCAGCAACTACTATTCATTTATTCAATTTGGGGAAAAAAACAGAGGTTGGCCGGTCGCTCGGGCGATGCGCCCGAGGCAGGCAAGGCAGGAGGCTCACCTTGGAGGGTCCACGCACGGGCCTCCCCCGCGCGTGGAGCTCGTCGAAGGGCGATGCGGAGGCGGCCGCCACCCCGACGGCCCTCCTCCGGCGCGCGGCGACCCCGGCCGCGAACGCGGGCGGCGGCGGCGGCGGCGGAGGGGGCAGCCTGAGGCGCTGCTGCTGCGGCGCGGAGCCGGACGGCGGGGCGCGGAGGCTGTAGGCGATCGGCATGTGGGGCCGTCGCCGGCGGGGGAGCCTTGCCTCTGCGGGCGCGGGGGCGATTCCTCCCTCCCTCCCTTGCCCTCGGGGGGCGATAGCCGATAGAAGATGATAGGCTTGTCAGCTGCCCCGCTGGCCGTGTCCTCACGCAGGTCGGTCTCTCTCGGCTCGCTTCTGTGTGCGTGGTAGCCAAGCCGCGGACGGATGCTTGCCGCTGACGGGCGGGCCAGGCCGGGGAACTCGTGGACGGCCGCGGCTTGGCCCGGGTTGGTGTTGCGTGGATGGCGCCCCCGTCTGCTGCTCGTCCACGCGAGCAGGCGCGGTCCCCTTTGTCCTTGGCGCTGTGCTGTTGTGGTCCTGTGTGCGGTGCGGCTACAGTGCAGTGCAGCGCGGCCGCGCGGGTCAACAGCACACCACGACGACCACGACGACACGAGGAACGACGCCTCTTTGAGCCCGGCCGGTCCAAAACCCTTCCCTGAAATTTCTGGTTTTTGTGTGACCGATAAATCAAGGGCGCCGAATTTCAGGACGTGTTACAGAAAGTGGGCATTTTTTATCCCAACAATATTTTTTTGACTTGTTAGGGGTTTTTTTTTTTTTAGCTGGAGATGGTCTTGCAAGTTCATTAGGCTAAGTCCAGCAGTTCGGGTAACGCTGTAGCGACACTGTTTATAGAGGAGAGGAGTAGTTGAAATAGTGCATAGATGGGGTTTTACCCCACCTGCTGGAGTCAGCCTTATAAAGATGAGGCATGTTGTCAGAATGTCAGTTGGGGAATCTTGGAGTCCTGTCATGTGAATACATCATGGATAATGTACCATAGCTATACCATTTCTATCTTGGAGTCTTCTAATCGTGCATTTTTCCTATGAAATCAAACTGTTTTTAGCAAATTTTATACACGATGTCTACCACACATTCTAAAACTGGACTTTAGATCATCTCCAGCGGAGCGTCCAAAAAGACTGTCTATAGTACAAAACAACATTATAGTGCCACTGTAGACACAGTGGGAAGTGGTTAGAATAGTAATAGGCAAAGTATAAATATGCATTCCGCTGAAGACAAGCCTTAAAAATACCACCACCATTATTCACCCTTATAGTCCGTCTCATTCTATAGGCTTAGGAAAATTAGCAATACCTCTTGAATTTTTTATTTGAAATTTTGGACAAAGGTTTATGACTTACATGTATTTTAGTAAGCATGTATGAACACATCGACTAAGAGTGACCGGCTGACCCAAGGAGGAAGTTGCTGCGAGAGGTAGGAGGTGGCGGTGGCGACGGCAAAGAGGAGGAAGGAGGCGATGGCGTGAAGGGGGCAAGAAAGAGACAACGCAAAGAAAGGATAGAGATGGGGTCCGCATGTCACCGGGGGATAGGAAAAGGTAGTGTACTGACATGTAGGTCCAACAATACACGTAAATAAAAACCACATTTTGAAACATTTTGAACTATTGTATGAGGGTTTTGTCTGCTTGGAACCATATACCTGGTAATAATAGAAAACGGCAAATTATGGCGAAAAAGGTTTCATTCAGAGGAAAAAGGAAGCAACCTAGTTAGAACAAAAATATCATTTGATTCGTCAATCCTAAAAAGATAAGAAGCAAAGTTTTCCATTTAAATTTGAGTGAATTTTAAAAGTTCGGGATGTAATATTCATAGTTTTCAAGTTCAGATATTGTTCATAATCGGAGCCAAGATTAGAGAGTCAAATGGACTTCTTTCCGCTTCAATCAAGTAGGCCAGCCAATCAGCAGTAGGTAATGTATCCACGGACGGCTTTTATAATGATCTAATATAGAACAAACATGGCCTTAGCTCAAAGGAGAGGAGCTTCTTTTTTCTAAATCAATAATTTTTTCAATGTAACTAAAGTAGGAACTCCCGGTTGAACATTTTATAATCCTACCGATCGTGGTGTGCCTCCATGACCAAGTATGCGCGGTTTTGTTCATGGTGTGTCTCAACTCTCAAAGGAATTTGCCTGGCCATTGAAAGCTAAGAGCATTCCACATCTTCCGGACATTCTATAGGATGCACGTGATGATAGTTGACTTGATGCGACAACCAATAAGACTGAGTCTAATAGATCGCCTATCTTATTTTCTATATTTCAATTTTACTCTGTTAACAATATAACTACGATGTCATGTTGATGTTCATTTTTCAGCGCTGAATCGCTCTGATCGGCGCCAAGTCCACAGCGTTTCCCCTTTTTTGGCGTTCTTCGCGTGGTCTTGAGCGGCTTCTAAGGCTCTGTTTGGATCAAATGGCAAATGGCAAATATCACATCGGATGTTTGGACGCTACTTAGAAGTATTAAATATAGTCTAATTAAAAAACTAATTATATAGATGAGGACTAAACGACGAGACGAATTTATTAAGCCCAATTAATCCATGATTAGCCGAGATGAGGACTAAACGACGAGACGAATTTATTAAGCCCAATTAATCCATGATTAGCCGCTAGTTACTGTAGCATTTGCTCTTTTGCCAGGGGGTGTTTGGATCCAAACGGAAAAAAACCATTTGCCTTTTTTTTTTTTTACCCAGGATCCAAACAGGGCCTAAACATAGGAGTCCCCAAAACACGCGGCAAGGCAACAGAGGTCAGCTAGCCACACGCGGGCCCACCCCGCATTCGCGCATCCCGCCATCCCGGCCACCCCTCACCCGATGGCCGCCGACCACGCCGCCGCCGCCGGAGAGCCCGGCACGCCCGCCTCTCCCCCCACTTCAGACGCCGAGGGCCGCGCCCTGCTCCGCCCCTCGTCGTCGTTCATCTCCGCCATTGCCGACGGCGACGACGGCTTCGAGGAGCGCGCGTTCGAGCCGGCCGAGAAGGTGGTGGTGTCCGTCTCCGGCGACGCCGCCGCCGCGGAGGAGCGCGCCTTCCACGCCTCGGGGGGCCGCGCGCCGCCCTTCTCGTGGCGCAAGCTGTGGCTGTTCACGGGGCCCGGCTTCCTGATGAGCATCGCGTTCGTGGACCCCGGCAACATCGAGGGCGACCTGCAGGCCGGCGCCACCGCCGGCGGCACGCTGCTCTGGGTGCTCCTCTGGGCCACGGCCATGGGCCTGCTCGTGCAGCTGCACGCTGCGCGGCTCGGGGTCGCCACGGGGAGGCACCTCGCCGAGCTCTGCCGGGACGAGTACCCCGACTGGGCGCGCCGCGCGCTCTGGCTCATGGCCGAGGTCGCGTTGGTCAGCGCCGACATCCAGGAGGTAATCGGGAGCGCCATTGCCATCAAGATCCTCAGCCACGGCCTGTTGCCGCTCTGGGCCGGCGTTGTCATCACCGCGCTGGATTGGTAAGCATAATACTCCTATCTGGCTGCATCTTCTTGTAGTATATACGGAAATGCTTTCAAATCTCGGTGCCCATTTTACGTAAATGACGATGAATGTTTGTACCGTACTTACCGTAATATTGTTTTCCATCAGCTTTATTTTTCTTTCCCTCGAGAACTATGGGGTGAGAAAGTTGGAAGCTGTATTTGCAATTCTAATTACAACAATGGCCTGCTCCTTCGCATGGATGTTTATAGAAACTGAGCCCAGCGGGAAAGAGCTATTCATCGGTGAGTACCTATTGCTGCTCGACTTTGTTTTTTTCTTTAGCATGGGTACGAGCTGACCACATTGTAATTTCTGCACAATAGGTATTCTAGTTCCAAAGCTGAGCTCAAGATCACTGAAACAAGCTGTTGGCCTTGTTGGAAGTGTTATCACACCCCATAATGTGTTCCTTCATTCTGCTCTTGTGCAATCAAGAAAAATTGACCCAGGCAAGGAATATGAAGTCCGTGAAGCGGTGAGGTACTATTCCATTGAATCCACCATGGCATTGGTAGTGCCCTTCATGATAAATTTGTTTGTCACAACAGTTTTTGCAAAGGGATTCCATGGTACCAAAGAAGCAGATAATATTGGCCTTGAGAATGCTGGAAAGTATCTCCAAGAGAAGTTTGGGGGAGATTTTTTCCCGATCCTTTATATCTGGGGTGTTGGGCTGTTAGCCGCTGGCACGAGTAGTACCATAACTGGAACTTATGCTGGACAATTCATAATGGGTGGATTTCTGAATTGGAGGTTGAAAAAATGGATCAGGGCGTTGATCACTAGAAGCTTTGCGATTGTGCCTACTATAATTGTTGCTTTGTACTTCAACACATCCGGAATTGAGTTGGATGTTCTCAATGAGTGGCTCAATGTGCTCCAATCAATTCAGATCCCTTTTTCTCTCATTCCACTGATAACATTGGTTTCCAAGGAGGAAGTCATGGGGGTGTACACGATAGGTCCATGGATGAAAGTAAGTAATGGCTATTGATCACCAAGGTTTATTTCTTTTTTTTTATTTGCCTTTTCAGTGTGAATGGTGCATAAGCTCGACTCTAGTAAAAATTGGCCATCCAAACATGTTAATATTGCCTTGACTAAACTCTGTGTTTCCGAACTGCTTGATGCATGTCTGGATCTTGTCTCACGAAGCTCGATGAGCTTGGTGCAGGTTCGAACTCAACTAATTTACCACTGCGGCGAAGTTTGAATATGTTACCAAACTAGGCTTTGTGATAAACCTAGTTGTTTGTGTTCCCTACTTGAATTCACATTTAAATATTGCTCGTCAAAATTACCAGTCATCGGTTGTCATGAGGAATTATCGTCTAGGAGCATTATAATGCTGATATGTGATTTACTTTATCATCATACTTACTTGGGACATAAGCCTATGCTTATACACCTCACAGAATTCCGAGTGATTATTAGGAGGGGGTAGATACTTCTGTGCTAAAAAGTTGTCAGTTCCATCGTGAATATTGGTGTGGCTTGCAGATATAAGTTAGTGTGTCATAACCAAAAATATATATTGGTCAGTTTGTTTTCTTAGCGCTAACCCAATTTAGTGATTTCAGAATTTTTCATCATGTAAAGGGGTCCGACCCTTCCCAGTTCTAATCTCAAAATTGCAGTGTCCCATACAATCATTTTGGCTATAACAGATCATGCGCTAAATGTTTGACATATTGTCTTTTTAACTCGTGCATCTAGTTGTTTAGGAAGTCCAAATTTGATCTTATCCATGAATGATGATATTTTGATGTCCTAGTTGTTATAGTTCTGCCAAATCACAGATTCACTAAACAGCGTCAACTGACGTGGGCATCTTGGTGCAGATCGTAACCTGGGCTGTTGCTTCCCTACCGATCCTAATCAATAGCTATATGCTGTTGGATTTCTTCTCTTCAGAAATGGGAGGCGTGTTGTATAGCTCAGCTCTTTGCGTGGCCGTGGTGGCTTATGCTTTGTTTATAATATATCTTATTTTTCGAGGGACAGAATTTCCTTACTGTTTGGCAACAGCGGTACACAAGAAGAGTTCTGTATAGCAAACAAAAATGGATGAGCAATTTCCATTTATGGCAGCTTATTGACATTTTTAGGAAGAAGATCATAGATTGCAGATCCCATTGTACGGAGGAACAGAAGTTTCAATCGGTGGGAAGAACTACGATGACTGCTAAATTTGGATTATAAATAGATCTCTTAGTGCAGTTAGAAAATTTGTCTTAGGAAATGTGCAATCTCCGTGTTTTAATTTCTGGTTTAGTGTTATATGAAATGACAAATAGTGACAGAAACACAGCAGGGCACTGGGTATATATTTTAGGTAGATTGTCGTTAACCGTGTTGCTGTACGATATTCAAGAGTATGAGGTTATTTTTTTAATGTAACTAGAGCAGTAGTAAATCTTTTTTTTCACGGATGGTCATGGGCTCATGGCCCTTGGGGTCCCTGGCCGGGACTAGTAGAGGAGTAACGCATATACACAGTAATTACTCAATTTTTTTTATGCATGCTATTTTCATGAAAACACACTACAGACGTTGACATACTTGCGATTCTTTTTTGTTCAGTGATGAAATTGAAACTTGACCAACTAAAGCTCCGCTCGATATAGCGGCCTGAAAGCTGCAACGCAAAATAACAGTGGCTTCCGGCCAAGTCCACCATCCGATGCAACCAACGAATGGCCTAGAATCCTCTTTTCCACTGTGCATTTGCGTCTCAGGACAATACTCTCCGGAACGAGCACCCTCTTAAGTGTACTCGATGGTTTGCTACTACTTCCAGCTTACATGCATGTACATCTTGAAGTGAAGTGTTAGATCAATGTTTTAACCTGGAGATATATTGCAAAAGACTGTTTTTTTACTGTCAACGGAGGGTATCGCAAAACGCAAAAGACTGTTCTTCAGGGCAGTAGTTGATTTCCCAAGTTCAGATCACTCGCAACTCAGGTTGAGGAGCAACGCTAGTGTATAGGTGTCGTCGTGTACCCTCTCTACGAAATACAAGCCTACACGGCAACCAACTAGGTGACAAAATGACACACAATGGGCTCATTTGGCCCCGCCTCCTCCGGGTAGTGCTAATGTATCGAGTACTGCAGGTAGACCATTGTCACAGAGTGCCGTTAGAGCACTGTAGGATGCGCTTTACTAGCGAGATGGTCTTAGTAGCATTTAAAACTAAACACACTGAGGACTAGTTTGACAACCTAATTTTTTTTACGAGGATTGGAGAAGATTAAAGGAATTATTGGGAACATAAAATTCTTTTTTTCAATCTCCTATATTTTTTTTCCAATTTTAAGGGAGATGAAATTGCCAAACTAGCCTTAAAACGAACTAGAAGAATGAGGAGATGGTGAAGCAATTTATTCTATTAGGGTGGTTTAATGGTTGGATCAAGCTCATGCAGCAGAGGAACCGAAAAAAATCAACTCTGATGTTTTATTTGACACATGCGCGCAGTGTAAAATACACAAGACCAACAAACAGACTATGATCAAATGATGAAACAAACATGTTGATGAAGTAAAAAAACTCGACCTGCGGGGGGTAAGGGCATATTTTTAAGAAGAATATCTTCTCACGCAGATCAAGAAAACCCCCGAACCCTTGCCCCACCCTTACATAGGGGCACCGTAGCCCGTGTCCTTAGACCTATGCTTTTGTATGGGACAGACGGGGGGATATTTTTAACCACAGTCTGAAATTCACTCCCACGGGGATTAGAACCCAGGACCTAAGGAGTGCCGTCAGAGCCACCTAACCAACTCAGCTATGTTGATGAAGTATACATATTGTTTAGGATTGCATCCATTTTTAAGAGGAAAATGTATAAAATTTTAGCACCACCTCCGTTGGTTAAAGTCGTCGCTCCTGAGTCCCGACCGAGTTATGTAATTCACATTATATTGTTCACTATTTGCTATTAGAAATGTCTATTTTTCAGCCTGAGAGAGCACATGCATAGCATGTACGAGGCGCCAACGATATGAAAAAATGACACACATGATGTTCTAAGTAATGATAACACATGTTCGGTTGATACCGTGGGCTCTATACATAAATAAAGCCATATGCCTTTGGGTATTTGTATGGTATGATCATTGTTTAGTTAAATCATTGTGTGGAAACAGAAACAAAACAAACTAAGGCCCTTCAGAACACATGTTTCACATTAAATTTATATAAAATTGTTCAATTTTGCATACAAACGTAGGAACACAGGAGGAAAAAGTCCTGCGTTCCAAGGGTTCTAAAATCAGATTATATGCATTCAACTCATTTACGTATGAGCCGGGGAGAAGATAGGACATGATCAAATATCACTTGCATATTCTTAAATATTTGACGACGGTTAGTTTATTTTTAAACTAAAATTTGGCAAATAAAAAGAACTGAAGATTACTTTTCAAAGCTTACATCTGGGGAGCCGGTGCTGGGAAAGGCGGGACACTAGGACATGATCCAAGCCACTGGTATATGATCCGACGGTCAAAAAGAACCTTGTGTTCCCCATTTCCAGCCAGTCGGTGCGCTCTCTTCGACGGTTCCACCTGGGTTCAGCGGTTCAGCCTCATTGCCCAGATCCCATCGACCCCCCTCCGAAACATAGATCGCTGACGGAGCAGCTTGCTTCGGAGCAGGATCGAGCTGCTGCTGAAGGCCGGCAGCCAGGCGGCAGGCGGCCGGACGCAGGGGTGGTTGGCAGGCTCACTCGGGCCAGGGGAATTCGGCGCAGGGTGGCCAGCCAAACAGCCCCTGACGATGCCGGAGCAGCCCAGATCCGGCGCTCCGATGGAGTGGACGACGGTGCAGCACCTGGACCTCCGCCACTCCGGCGGCCGCCGCGGCGCCTCGGCCCGCCCGATGCAGCCGCACGCCGCCGCCTTCCGCGCCTCCCAGGCCATCGTCGCCGTCGCCATCGGCACCCACGTCGTCGGTGCGTTCTCTCTTACGCCGCTTCAACTGCCCAGTTGTTGTAGCCTCGTCTTAGGTACTTGGGTAAAGCTCCCAAGGGGGCGCTCGTGCCTCTGGTGGGCTGTACCGATCCTGATCTGAGGCGGGGGGACAATGGAACTGGGTTCGCTCGGGTGATGGAAACGAGAGAGTTGGAACCAAGGAGTCGGATCTCTAGTGACTGCAAACTTTAGGTTTGAAGGGAGCTTATGAGCACCACTGTCCACTGTTCGACCCCATTTTAAAACTGTCTCGTCTCTTGAGTAGTAATGTTCACCTGTCATGTAAAAAAAAAAATGTTCACCTGTCGAAAAACGGAGTACCGTGAACCCACAACAATGGATTGGTTAGTTAATTAGTTTATGGATCGGTTCTGTAGTACTTTCGGTGGTGATTCCGGTAGTTGAAGCTAAACACTTGGGGCTTGGTATGGACTATGGAGTACCATGTAATAGCACAATGTCTAGACTTGCATCTCGGTAGGTTTTATATTTCAGTTGCTGCACCGTGTAGCCATGGCAATTAGCTACAGCACCAAAGTCTTGGCTTAGGATGCCGTAAAACAGGGTGTCATCACAACATGTAGGTCTTAACAACCATTGTATGACACCCGCACCTCCGTTGATGTGTTGACATCAAATTTTGATGGGGAAATCATTTCAACTCAATACTATTTTGTTGGGGAGATCATTTGGTTTCTTTTTTATTATAACCAAACTGTTTATTCTTACCAAAGTTTTCAGCATTAATACTGTATACAAATGATTACTGCTGAAGTTTATTGAAGAATTCAATGCAGCGATCCTCAAATTACTGTTTTGTTTGCAGAGTTTGATGCTCTGACCGGAAGCAAGATAGCTTCGATTGACCTTGGCGCCCGTGTTGTTCGTATGGCATATAGCCCTACCACTAGTCATGTTGTCATTGCTATTCTTGAGGTATGTCTCGGTGATTCACTTGCTTTTCTTTTCTCCTGATGAAAAAGTAGTTCATTTCTTGAGATATGTTGTTTCATCCTTGTTAGTAGGCAACTAGGCATATTAAGTCATCTGCCATGTAGAGTGGATGATATTATTCTCTAGCAAACTCTGAGTGCATGCACTGGTATGACCGTGGGTTTTGCATCTTTGATTAACAACTTATGCAACTGTTGACCCGCCTCCGGTATTCTCTTGTTCTGCAGGATGCTACAATCAGATCCTGTGACTTTGCCACTGAGCAAACACTCGTGCTGCATTCACCTGAGAAAAAAACAGACCATGTTTCAATAGACACAGAAGTCCATCTTGCATTGACACCGCTTGAGCCTATTGTATTTTTCGGTTTCCACAAAAGAATGAGTGTAACAGGTTATTCTCTTAGCTTCGCTGTTTTTTTTTGTTTGCTTAGGAGGCTTAAAGTGTCCCCCATTTGGTTTTGTCTTTACAGGTTTTACTTCCATGTGTTATTGTTTTAATCTTTTGCTTTCTTCTAGTTGTAGGGACTGTTGAAGGAGGGAGACCGCCAACAAAAATAAAGACCGATCTTAAAAAGCCTATTGTTAACCTAGCTTGCCATCCCCGCCTCCCTGTGTTGGTAAACAATCATATCTTTACTTGCTTATTGTGGTTGATTTTATGTTGACATGTATTCTGTCTGACTTTTCCTGTACTGACAAAGCTTGTGATTTTAGTATGTAGCTTATGCTGAAGGCTTGATACGTGCCTACAACATCCAGACATATGCTGTACACTACACCTTACAGCGTAAGATGGAATGCTGTACTTTATGTTTATGTGTTTTATTGTGATTTTCCATCCATCATGTTCTTGATTTGCACAAATTTTCAGTTGCTGTTGACAGTACAATTAAGCTAATGGGAGCTGGTGCTTTTGGGTTTCATCCAACCCTAGAGTGGATATTTGTTGGTGATAGAGGTGGTACTCTCCTGGCATGGGATGTATCAACTGAGAGGCCAAGTATGATTGGCATGTAAGTATCTTTATATATTGTTGAGAAATGAAAATCACAGCTGTGTTATCACTGGTGTATTGTCTATTGTTTCTCTCCTTTCCAGTACTAGTTGCTACTTTGAACCTGGTGCTACTGAAACGTTCATTACTTGCGAAGTGAAAAAAACCTAGTTGATTAAAGTACCGGTGCAACTAGAACAATTTCCCTAGGACTTTGTTTTGAATTCATTCTTTGCCATGCCACGTCTAAGAGACACCTATCTATGGTCCTTTGTCCCGTAGGAGAAAACTTGTATCCACATCTGATTTAATGCATCTTCGCAAAAAAATGTAATGATGTGTTATTATTCCAGTCAATCATACATGTGCACCTTTCTGTTGTTGGTGTCTCTCATTCTCTGATTACTCCGTTTTCTGATCTAGCCACCTTTCTGTCCATTTTCCAACTGATTCTTACCTTTCACTTTTACTTAGTACACAGGCTGGTTCCCAGCATATCACATCTGTATCCTGGCTTCCTACACTGCGGCTTCTTGTTACAATTACAAAGGATGGAGCACTTCAAGTATGGAAGACACGAGTTATAATAAACCCTAACAGGCAACCTATGGAAACTCATTTCTTTGAGCGTGCAGGTTAGTTTTTATTTTTCTCATATTTTGAGAAAATTGAATAATTCTTCGACATTTCTTCTTTTTCCTCTCAAGCTTCCTTTCTTTCTTTTACTGTTATACTCCAGGGTTTATTTGCTTTTTTTTTCCTTGAAAATGATTTCTACAACCATTTTGTTTGTTAACGGTGCAGCTATTGAAACAATGGATATCACAAAAATACTAACTCTTCAAGGTGGAGAAGCAGTGTACCCATTACCCCGTATAAAAAATTTGGCAGTGCATCCCAAGTTCAATTTGGCTGCTGTAATTTTTGCGGTTAGACCACACCAACTATGGACCTAAATAAGATTGGTACTTAGTGACAAGAGTTTCAGAAACACTTGACATCTTTGATTTGTTGCAGGATATGTCTGGGACAGAAGCTGCAAAGAACAAGGCTGCGTACACAAGAGAAGGGAGGAGACAACTTTTTGCTCTTCTTCAGGGAGCTAGGGGATCAACTGGTAACCTTCCTTTTCCTATAGTTGTTCTCAAGTTACAATACTGCAAAATATCAGGCTACTTATGCAACTTTGATATGATTTTATTCCTTTGTTTACTAGGGGCTGCATACCTGTCATGTATGCCTGTAACAATTAGATATTTCGAACAGTTCATACATTCTTTGTAGGAGAATAGAATTGGCTACTGTATTGTTGAGCCTCATCGGCAGATTATATAGTAGTACATTGCCCAGGGGGCAAGTAGCCCCTCTCTTAGAGATAAGGCAGGCTAGGATTACAAACAAGCCTAAACTACCAAATCTGGTGATATCCAATATGCTCTAACAGTCTTAAGTACATTATGGTTTGCTTTGTTGCTACAGCTGCTGTTTTAAAGGAGAAACTTTTAGCCTTGGGATCATCTGGAATATTAGCAGAGCATCAACTTCAGGCACAGCTGCAAGAGCAGCACTTGAAGGGGTAAATTTCAGTTTTTTCCTGCATAAATTCGTTTTTTTTTCTATGGGTTTCGAGAATTATTGATTTCATGCCATATTGATCGCTGGTTCAATTTCACTTGTCTTCTTATTGCCAGCCAGAGCCAGCTAACTATTTCAGATGTTGCAAGGAAGGCATTTCTTCACAGTGTATGTGACATTTCTGTTCTGTTGCCTGTGGTTTCATTGTATTTTTTCACCTCTTTTAGTGGCTGAACTTGAACCGTTACAGTATCCACATCACAAATTTATTGAACCCTGTAGGTTACAAAAATATGATGCAAGACCTATTTCCTTTTCCTGCACAGTGCAGTCTTAATGCTGTACAGATAAATTAATAGTGCTTGGCAATGAGCCTCCAAAGAATCTTCTGTGTATTTAAATGCTGCCGTGTTTCCCTATGCAGTCTTGCCACATCCTAGCACAGGCTTTGGGCATCTGTCTTCCATTTCAGCCTTCTATTTTCCTAACATGCTATGCCATGTGAGTTGATAATTGTGAAAGTTTTACGGTGGTTGGAAAAAATAGGAGTCGTACATCAAAGCAGATCTAACGGTTTAGAAATAGACGGTATCACGGTACCGGTCTCAGGAGGCACCAAATAGGAGGGTCCGGTACTAAAAATGGTGGGACTGGTACCCATATTTTTTAATTTTTAATTCCATAAAGGGCATAAAGGCCATTAAAAATAAAAAAAGGAGTGGTGCCTACTAGTACCGGTGGATACCTTTCCAACCATTGTCAAACTCTCTTGTGTTTATAGGCCATTTCTTATTTGTACATGATCTGTGCAGCATTTCATGGAAGGACATGCTAAAAGTGGTCCAATCTCTCGCCTACCTCTTGTTACAATTTCCGATTCTAGCAACCTTTTGCGTGATGTTCCTGTTTGCCAGGTAATTGTTACAGTAATTTATCCTTTTATTTTATATGCTCCTTTTTCGCTCTCTAAACAATCATTAATTCTGCAACTCTAGCCATATCATCTGGAGCTGAATTTCTTCAACAAGGAAAACCGTGTTGTTCAGTATCCAGTTCGAGCTTTCTATTTGGATGGATTTAACCTGATGGCCCATAACTTGTCCTCCGGAGCTGACAATCTCTACAAGAAGCTTTACTCAACGGTATTAACTGCTTATCAGAACAACATTTTCCCATTTTTTTCCTTTTGTTTTGTTCTCTAATTCTCATGTAACCCATTCTTAGATTCCTTCAAATATGGAATGCCACCCCAAGAATGTGTCATACAGTCCAAAGCAGCACCTGTTTCTTGTTGTGTTTGAATTAAGTGGTCCAAATGGAGTGGCACATGAAGTTGTTCTTTACTGGGAGCAGACTGATCTACAGACAGTGAACAGCAAAGGAAGTTCAATAAAAGGTTTCTCTTTCTGGCATGCATCTTATTTACCTATCTTACCGAGAACTTAAAAATTTTCTGCCTGACTTGCTGATGCATTATGTGGCTCTTTATTAGGTCGAGATGCTGCCTTTTTGGGCCCAGATGATAATCAATATGCTATTCTGGAGGACGATAGAACTAGCCTGAATCTTTTCAGTCTCAAAGCCATAGCCACAAAGGAGGCTCTTGAAAATAATGCTGCTGTGCTTGAAGAAAACACTTTTGCTGATAATGCTGCTAACTCAACAGAACACCAAGGTCCTCTGCAGTTTACTTTTGAATCAGAAGTTGATCGCATATTTCCTTCTCCTCTAGGTAGGTTGAGTGGACCGTTTTCCTCTCATTCCTCCAATTCCTGGCTCACTTATTTTCATAAAAAAGATGTGGTTGCCTTATTTGGAAATTTTATCTATATGGAACTCTGGTGAATATTTGCTGACCGATGCATTGTTCTGTCCTGTAGAATCAACCTTATTGTATGTGATTTCGGGGAAGCATATTGGACTTGCGAAGCTCCTGCAGGGATATAGGCTGTCTACAGACAATGGGCTATCCATTACCACAAAAACCGATGGGAAGAAGTTCATCAAGCTGAAACCAAACGAGACTGTTCTTCAGGTGTTTAATCCTTGTTAATTCTCTCCTTAAGGTCCATTCTGAGCTTGAATTTTAAGAAGATAACGCTTGAACATTGGTCCAAATATTTTTTTTCTTTGAAGGTGATTAACCCCAAGATTAGCCTGATCATTGTTATGCGAAAATGAACGCTAACTTTATTTTCCGAGGCAATCGATTTCTGAATGTTCATATCTTGAACTTGTATATAGGTCACTCTTGTGTTTGTGTGTTGTTGATGCTTGCTTCGTGTTGAGTTATGGAACACTAAATATCCACAGAAAAAGGAGGCAGTCTTATGCTTAGAAGTGTGGTATTAGCATGAGACACTGTTTTCATTTCTTTATTTCGGTCTCTACATGGGGCATGCACTCCACCATTCGTCACAGTTTAACTGTGGGTGGTAGACAGTCCGGAAACCTTACTGCAACACTGCATGCAGGAAAGTGTCATTGCGTTAGATGCATATGCTATGCACTATTTTTCATGAAATAGAAGGACCTAAATTTTTAAAATGCTGTAGAAAGTATCTGGACTTTTAAAATTCATGTAAATAATAATTGAGAAAACAATTTCAGTACCAAGGCTCAGCTAGTTACTTCAATTGACTGTAATTAATTTTGCCATCTATGCAGGTCCACTGGCAAACAACTCTAAGAGGTCCTGTAGTAGGAATATTGACAAATCAGAGGGTTCTAATTGCTTCTGCTGATCTTGACATACTATCAAGCAGCTCGACAAAGTTTGATCGGGGTCTCCCATCAATATCCTTTTATCTGAGTCTTGCATCTACCTTTCCCCACTCTTCTTTCTTATCTTGTTTTACAAAGTTGTGGTAGCATGTTTATTATCTGTTCTAAATTGCCACTTCTCTTTGTTGATCACTTAACCACTTTGTACTATCGATCAATGTTGTGGGTTGGACCAGCACTCATCTTCTCAAGTGCAACTGCAATAAGTATGCTTGGGTGGGACAACAAAGTGCGATCAATCCTCTCCACTAGCTTCCCTCGTTCAGGTAAGATCCATTAGTTACCATGCAACTTTTCTATAATGCGGTCAACCTAGATTCTTTGTGATGCTTCCAATTCTATTAGCATGCTATCAAATATGGTATTGAACCATATGCCCTTTATATCTGCAGTATTACTTGGTGCATTGAACGACCGGCTGCTGCTCGTTAATCCTACGGATATAAACCCAAGACAGAAAAAGGGTGTGGAAATAAGGAGCTGTTTAGTTGGGCTTCTTGAACCCCTTCTAATTGGATTTGCTACTATGCAGCAACACTTTGAGCAGAAACTTGATCTATCAGAAGTCCTGTACCAAATAACCTCAAGGTATTTTTTTTTCCTCTCTGGATTTTGTTGTCCATTTTTTTAGTATGCTTGTTAATTATTCTTGTTACAATTGAGCAAAGAGGTACCACTGTGTGATTAATAGTTTATGTTGCTTTTTTTGTTAGCAGATTCTTTCTCACCATCTTGTATTGGTTGGTTCTCCATGTTCTGATTACATTGTATTTCTTGGTACTCGTTTCTTGCAGGTTTGATAGTTTACGCATTACTCCAAGGTCTTTGGACATATTAGCTAAAGGACCTCCTGTTTGCGGGGACCTTGCTGTATCGTTATCTCAAGCAGGACCTCAGTTTACCCAAGTGAGCTTAATCTGTACTCTTATCGACAGCATTTCCTCTTTCACCCGAGCTAATTCTTCTTCCCTAATTGTTTTAGATCATGCGATGCAATTATGCAATCAAAGCTCTCCGGTTCTCTACTGCTCTGTCCATTTTGAAAGATGAGTTCCTGCGTTCCAGAGATTATCCTCAATGCCCTCCCACTTCCCATCTGTTCCAGCGTTTCCGAGAGTTGGGATATGCATGTATAAAGTACGTTCTCACATCTCTAACTGTCCTTAATATGGATATTGTCTCATCCTTTATGGTTAAATTGCAAATATTCACAACTTCTGTTCAGTATACCATTTTCTAGTTGACCATATCTCAAGTATTTTAAGGTATTTCAACCTTAGTTATTGGTTACATCTTATGGCAACCAAGTTCATAACACTTTATAGACTTGATACAAGCCCTAAAGCTTTGAATTTCACAATGAGTGGCCAAGAAACACCATCTAAGTGTATTAGAGGCAGTAAAGAGTAAAGATGCATATAGAACTTTCATGGGCTTTCCAAAGTATACTTTGTGATATTCCTATGTTGTTCTGCAGACAGAATCCATAATCCATGCTAGTCGATTTTGTAAAATGTTCCATAATGGCCTAGATGCTCATCTAGCAAACGTTTTGGTATCAGAATTGCAGAAGGATTTGCAGAAGCAACTGCACGGATTTTTTGTTTGTCCAATACATCCTCTGTCCAAAAATGTTACACATGTTTTGTTTCGCCAGGACAAGTCTTTGACAAATATTACTACTATGTTAATATGTCATTTTTGTGATCTTTGCAATACTCATTTGTCCCAAATTATAGGGGCCTATTAGGATTCAAAGTAGAGTTAAACTTGGTAAAATTTGACCAAATGTTAGTTGAATTATGTTCATGTTTAGTGTAAAACAGATTTTTTCCCCTCGAACACGCAAGAGAGCCGCACATCTTTTTATATAAGTGAAAAAACAGTGAATTGCACCATGGGTCCCTGAACTATTCCCACATTCCCATCTAGGTCCATAAACTCTCAAAGTAATCTGGTTGCCTCAGCTTTTCAAGTAGTTCATTCTTTGTTCACTTAAGGTACAGTTATGGACCTAGACTCACACTTGAAATGAACCACGTAAATTTAGAAGACGCAAATGATCACTTTGAATTCATGGATCCTGATGAAAACGTGGTAATAGTTTAGAGATCTATTGTGCACCTGAAGATTTTCTGAAAATCTAATATGCCCTATATTTGGGACAGAGGGTGTACAAATTTAATAACACCAATTTTATATCAAAAGATTTTGTATCATAGGTAATGGAACAAAACATGCCTTACACTTTTGGATGGAGTATAAAGCAATGTGTTCTGTATGTTGATATTTTAGATATATATCTGACCATTATGCATGCCCACAACTGATGCATACTAATAACAACATACTTCTTGCTATGTCTGACCATTAATATTTATTTACAGTTTTATATAATTTTCCCTCTTTATTTTGGATCTTGTTGGGTTTTAAATCTAGCCTACATGGACTTGGTTGGGGTTAAAAGTCTGTTGCTCTTGTGTGTACAGCAATTAAATTATTTTCTTTTTTCTTTGATGTCACTAAACTCTCCACTGCTTTGTACAATATGCTTGTCTAGTTTCTGTCGCTTCTACTGATTTCTAAAAGAGATCTGCTTCATAAGAATTACAGCATAAGATTCAATGCATATTTTCAGGTACGGTCAGTTCGACAGTGCAAAAGAAACTTTTGAGGTCATTGCAGATCATGAGAGCATGCTGGATCTATTTATATGTCACCTGAACCCTAGTGCACTGAGACGCCTTGCCCAAAAGTTGGAGGAATCTGCTACAGATTCTGAATTGAGGCGATACCTTGAGAGAATATTAAGAGTTCGTTCGACTGGATGGACACAGGGTGTATTCGCTAATTTTGCCGCTGAAAGTATGGTTCCTAAAGGTCCTGAATGGGCAGGAGGAAACTGGGAGATCAAAACACCTACCAACATTAAGACTATACCTCAGTGGGAGCTTGCAGGAGAAGTCATGCCTTACATGAGGACTACTGATGCTGGTATCCCATCTGTCGTTGCAGATCATATTGGTGTGTACCTGGGTGTGATGAAGGGAAGGGGCAATGTAGTGGAAGTAAGTGAAAAGAGTTTGGTTAAAGCTATAGCTGCCGCTAGTAGTGAGAATGCACAACCAGTGTCTTCCGGATCAGCAGAGAAAAATAAGGCAATTGCTGGTAGTGATTCGGTTGGTGATACTTTGGCCAGGCAGCTGGGGGTCCAAATTGCCTCTGCTGATGAACAGGCGAAAGCTGCCGAGGAATTTAAGAAGACTCTGTATGGTGTTGTTGATGGTGGAAGTAGTGATGAAGATGAGTCAACCTCAAAGACTAAAAAGATACACATTAGGATACGTGATAAACCTGCCACATCTACTGTTGATGTGAACAAATTGAAGGAAGCCACTAAATCACTTGGCTTGGGTCCTCCATTGGGTAGGACAAGATCATTATCAGGGACACCACAAGACTTCAATCAGGCTCCTACGCAGCCAGGAGGTCCGGCAGCAGCTGTTTCTCCAGCAATGCCAAATGCTGCAATTGATTTGTTTGGAACAAATACTTCAGTGCAACCGCAAGCACCCTCTGGTGCCACAGGTCCTGTTATTGCGGGCATGGGAGTGACGGCTGGACCTATCCCTGAGGACTTCTTCCAGAACACTATTCCATCTCATCAACTTGCGGCTCAACTACCACCTCCTGGAATAGTCCTGTCACGAATGGCCCAACCTGGTCCTGGAATGAATCAAGGCCAGCTGGTGCCTAATCAAAACATGATGGCTAACATTGGCCTTCCAGATGGTGGGGTGCCGCCGCAACAAGCACCACCCCCACAGTCCCAGTTTCCTCAGCAACCAGCAATTCCTATGGACTCTATTGGCCTTCCCGATGGTGGTGTCCCCCCACAGAGCCAGCCACTTCCTTCACAAACCCAGGCTCTTCCTGCACAGCCACAGGGCTTTCAACCTGGTATTCCTACTCCATCACAACCAATTGAACTCAGCGCTCTCGAGGGTCCTGGAGCAGCAAAGCAAGCGGCTCGCCCTCCAGCACCTACCGCTGTGCGTCCTGGCCAGGTATCGTGTTCTCCTAAAAAGAAATCTTATAAGTCTGAATCACTTTCCTTGACACCCTCATCCGTGATGACAGGTACCACGCGGCGCCCCTGCTGCAGATTGCTACAAGATGGCTCTCGCTCATCTCGAGCAGAATCAGCTTACCGATGCGCTATCTTGCTTGGATGAAGCATTCTTAGCCCTTGCAAAGGACCAGTCACGTGAAGCCGATATCAAAGCGCAGGCCACCATTTGTGCCCAATACAAGATTTCAGTTGCGTTGCTGCAGGTAATATTCGTTGTCCTAGATGTCACGCGACATCATAGGCTGTGTGTCCTTATTTGGGGAAATAACAGCTCTCAAGATTAGCTTGTTGTTCATTCACCTTGAACTGTTGAGATTGTTGCCTTGGCTTAGTTTTCTGATTTCTCTGCAGGAAATTGCTCGGCTGCAAAGGGTTCAAGGAGCTGGCGCTCTCAGCGCGAAGGAGGAAATGGCCAGGCTATCTCGGCACCTCGCCTCCCTGCCCATCCAGGCCAAGCACCGGATCAACTGCATCCGGACGGCCATCAAGCGCAACATGGAGGTCCAGAACTACGCCTACGCGAAGCAGATGCTGGACCTGCTCTACTCCAAGGCGCCCCCGACGAAGCAGGATGAGCTCAAGAGCCTGATCGACATGTGCGTGCAGAGGGGCCTGACGAACAAGTCCATCGACCCGTTCGAGGACCCCTCGCAGTTCTGCTCCGTGACCCTCAGCCGGCTCTCGACCATCGGCCACGACGTGTGCGACCTCTGCGGCGCCAAGTTCTCTGCGCTCTCCGCGCCCGGGTGCGTCATCTGCGGCATGGGCAGCATCAAGAGATCCGACGCCCTCGCCGGTGGGCCCGGTCCTGTGCCCTCGCCCTTCGGCTAAACCGCGGACGTTTCCTTGCCTCCCTGGCGGTTCTGATTTTGTCTATAGTGTGCAGTATGCGTTCATTGCATTCGGTTGTTGTATGTAGCCTTTTTGACGTGTAGCACGGTGTTTGAGAGCCATGCATGTACACTTGGTACTTCTTGATCTGATTGTGATTTTGCGCGATGCTACGAGCTCGCAATGTGAGGTGTACTAGGCGCATTTGATCGTTCATCTGACGCGTTTCTTTGACATGAAACGTTGTGCCCTTAAAAGTTTGTTGTGTTGGTTAATGCACTTGCTTGCAGGAACTATCATACAGATTGGGCATCGGTGGAGAGAATTAGCTAGCACAGCAGGTAGAGCCGTGACTGTTAATGACCGCCACAAGTTCACCTAGGATCACCCACGCGATCACGGGCAGCCTTGTGCGGGTGCCTGGTGGTCTGCCGGCGTATCCGCAACCTGCAAAGGTACATAGACACGCGCCGTGCGCCGCGGGCGTCAGGCGCGGCCGCCCGTGGCCGGGGGCGTCACGGGTCGTCTGGCTTTCTGGGATGTCCGTTCCCGGGGTCCCCGGGCCTGCTGCGGCAACGTGCGGTGCACCCCCCGAATACCGCTTGCTGCTGCCGCTTCGCCCGTTGCCCCTTCTCCCCTTCTCGGCATCCGGCATTAACATTCGCAGCGGCCTCGGCACATGAACAACTCACGGCGCGCGACACGTCGCTCGCTCTCCAGAGGCTTCCTGGCCCCAGCCGGGGGCGGTGCGAGTAGAAAGGAGCCCGGCCAGACCCCCAGCGACCGGTCCATTCTCCACTTCTCCAGAGCTCACTTCAGACCGCTTCAGGTACGGTGCCGGCCAACTAGAGGATGGCCAAGCCCCCGCTTCAGACCGCTGCGATCCCCCTCCTCCTCCTCCTGCTTCTCGTCGCCGCCGCGCCGTGGCTCCAGACCGGCGACGCCGCTCCAGGTACGTACCCCTTGTGATTCGACTGTTGTGGGTTCGGTTCCTCGCTTGGTTGCCGGCGTGACGCCCCCGGCTGACCTGACCTGACGACCCGGCCGGCGCTCGCACATACGTGGGTGCGTGCAGGGTTCTGCTCGGGCAAGTGCAGCGTGCGGTGCGGGCGGGCGAGCCCCCGCGCGCGGGGCGCGTGCATGAGGTCCTGCGGCCTCTGCTGCGAGGAGTGCAACTGCGTGCCCACGGGGCCGGCGCGCGGCGGCGGCGGCGGCGCCAGCGAGTGCCCCTGCTACCACGACATGCTCACCGCCGGGCCCCGGAAGAGGCCCAAGTGCCCCTGAAGGCCTCAACTGAGCCTGATCGACTTCCTGTGACACCAAGATGATCGATGGCGAGACGGATCCAGCGTCCATGGTTGTGAGATGAGATGTACGTAACTATGGTAGCAGTGACAAGCTGAGTGTAAGAGCTTGAAGCGCTGAATCGTCAGTTGCGCCTTCAAGGCAAATGTACGTGTATGTATGCCCGTGCCTGCAGGTGATGTCGTCGTCTGTAGATCGAGCGGCGGGCTGTGACCGTATCTGCCGTCGCTTGCTGTTGCTGAGCTTTACTTTGTACGTCTGTAGTGTGTATGAACTAATAATAATTGAGATGTAGTGCTATCGTAAACTCTCATGCACGCTCCCCCCCCCCCCACCCCACCCTTTGTAAATTACCACGCACAGACGCACTAGTTCATTTTAGCACTAACAGTGACAGTGAAACTCAGAACAGTAGCAGCCACGAGGCCTTGTCGTCATGCTTTGGGTCTGTGAGCTTGCCGACAAGCTGTGCCGCGAGGACGCGCGCCTTTTGCCTGCATGCCTGCTCAAAGGCTCAGAGACCGGCTGCTTCAGACCGCACATGTGCCCGTCTTTTCGCGGCCCCGGGAACTCGATTGCCGCCGCGCGTGTGCTTGCCCTTTGGCCTGCAACATGTTCTTTTTTTTTTCTCTCAAGGTCAATTGTTACATCATTTATCACATATATATACATCACATGGTACGTTTGAGAAATGTCACGGAGGAATATACTATTAATATACGCGTATATATTAGTGATTAAATACAACGTCAAGACATATGGTGGATTAACAAAATTATTTTGATGCTTTTTTTTTTGTAAAAGATGTTAAAATGTTCATAAATTTGAATTAGGATAAAACCAAAACTATCACTTGTGGTATTCTTTATAATTCGTTTTGCGAAGGAGTAATTCTTTATCTGCATAAGATCATTTCTCGAATGTATGTGTTTCGCTTGAGGAATATATCAGCATGTACGAGGTATAGTGAACGCAGTAACGTGCGGCATCTCCGAGATGCTTGGAGGCGGCGGCGGCTAATGAGTCACGATGCCTTTTCTTGCCATGCTGCAGAACGAATGAACGTGCAGAGAGCGAGATCAAGCTTCGTCCATATTATTAAGTATATTACAAGAAACAATTCAAACTGTTCGGCTGAGCTACATAGGCTGATTTCAGCTGGGCTGTTCAGCTCCAGTCGTTCGGCGATTCTCCTTCTGCAAACTGCACTGTTGGCTGCCCTGGGAATGTTGGCTCCTCGTGGATTTTTCCATGGCTGAACAGCTGTGCATGCAGACGCAGCCACAACTAGCTGCAGCGAACAAGCTGAAGAGGTGGTGTATTCTTGATGCCTGTATAGAAAGACGCATATGAACATTGTTGGCAAGATTTTCGGCGAACAACACGTAGCATAGTTTGGATAGCCTTATAAATTTTTTAAAAAATCACAGAGAGAAAACGCAGATTAACTGCATTCGAGTTAACACAATCATAGAGGAATCGACGACGATGACAAAGGTAAAATTTCTTCAATGTGTAAAAGACCAGTACGATTTCCGCTATTCTTGAATTATGCATTCAACGCACGGAATTTAGAACGTCATATTAAAAAAGGTGCTCATACGATGCAAGAAATGGAAAATTTGGTTAATTTAACATTTCATTTCGCCGAGATTGCACAGTTTTTTTTTTCTGGCGACAACATTCTCCGTTTTCCCGTGCTCCGGTCCGGAACATTATCTTGTTCCCCTATCAATAGAGGATCGGCTGCAGACGAGATGTTAGGACTTAGGAGCTTTGGGCTTGGGCCAGCTACTGGGCTGCTGGTAACACCCGAGTGACGAGACTGAGAAAGAAGGCCGTCATCCCGTTGCCCCCGGCCCGGCATTTGAAAAGCATCCGGGCGGCGGTGTCGTTGTCCGGCGGCCGGAGTGCTCGCGGGCGCCATCGTCGCTCGCCGGAACATGTGGACGTCCGCGTTGGAGGCATCGCCGGTGACAGGCAAGGCGGCTGCCTGCCTGGGCGCACAGCGTCAAGGACACAGGTCGACGCCAAGCTCCTCGACCGCCGAGGAGAGGCGGCAGCGGCCATGGTTCTCTTCGCTAAGCTTGCGTCGCGTCAGGGAGTTGGTTCGCGCGCGTTCGTTTGATCAGGTCGTCAGAGCACGAACAAGTGTGATCCTGGCGGCGGCAGCGAAAACCCAAAACTGGGCGGGAGCCCTAGTCCGATCGGTGACTCCCAAGACGCGTATATATACCCACACTGCACCACTGCCTCGCCCATCCATCATCAGGCATCAGCGCCAGCGATCCCTCCCTGCCTGCCGCCTCTCTCCCCCACCCCACCCCGACTCGCGAGGTCGACCGCGCTTAGGGCAACCCGCCGTCGACTTTCTACTCGTCGCCATGGCTTCCGTAGATGACGCAGAGCCGGCGCCCGCCCCCGCCGTCCGCCCTCCCTGCTGCCGCAAGAGGCGGCGAATGCACGTCGGCAGCGCGCACGACTACGAGGAGATCGGGCGCCTCGGCCTGGGCGCCTTCGGCGACGTCGTCAAGGCGCGCCACCGCGACACCGACCAGACCGTCGCCATCAAGCGCCTCCCCGGCGGCGGCGACCCCTCGGCGGTGCTGCGCGAGGCCTTCTTCCTCCAGGACGCGTGCGCCAGCAACCCCTTCGTCGTCGGCTTCCGCGGCGTCGTCCGCGACAAAGACCAAGACGCGGCCACCTCCGACCTCCGCCTCGTCATGGAGTGCGCCGGCCCCAGCCTCGACGCCGTCCTCCAGCACCTGCACCACGACCAGCAGCTGCCCGAGGCCACGGTGCGTGCCGCCATGTGGCAGCTGCTCACGGGCATCGCCAAGATGCACGCGAGCGGGATCGTGCACCGCGACATCAAGCCCCAGAACATCCTCGTCGTCGGCGACGGCGACGGCGACGGCCACAGCCACGCCGTCCTCAAGCTCTGCGACTTCGGGCTCGCCATGTCCGCGTCCGAGCCTCCGCCGTACGACCCCGTCGGCACGCTGTGGTACCAGGCGCCGGAGGTGCTGCTGGACAAGGACGACTACGACTCCAAAGTCGACGTCTGGGCCCTAGGATGCGTCATGGCGGAGCTGATCGACACCGGGACGCCTCTCTTCCAGGGATGCCACGACGACAGCCAGCTCTTCGCCATCTTCGACGTGCTCGGCGTGCCTGATGATAGCACCTGGCCGTGGTTCTCGTCCACGCCGTTCGCCACCGTGGTCATGCCGGAACTCGACGTGCAGCGCTGCAGCCACTTGCGCGAGCTGTTTCCCAGGGCGAAGCTCTCCGACCAAGGGTTCCAAGTCCTCAGCGGCCTCCTGACGTGCAACCCGGAGAAGCGCCTCACGGCGGCCGCCGCGCTCAAGCTCCCATGGTTCGACAAGATTGATGCGCTGAAGCTGCCAAAGAAAGAAGAAGTGGCGTCGCTGCTGCCCAACAAGAAACAGAGGGTGCGCTTTGTTATGTGTCTGAATTAAGATTTCCTTTGTTCTAGTTCAGTAGTTTGAATGTAAACACCAGAGCTTACAGTGGTTAATGTTGTCAATACTGGCTACTGCGATGTAATTAGCATGGACATGAATGCAAGGTTTCCTTGGATTGTTTGTATGCATGCAATTTCTATGTTAGTCAATATATAATTCATCTTGTAGTTTTGAATAAGAGGAGGGCTAATTTTGATCACTTGAAAGAAAACAGTAGTGCTGTGAAACGTCGGATTTGCTGTGAGATAGTATCAGATATGTAATCTCCCAAGTTATCAGACCCGAGGAGTGGTGCTTGGTGCTGCACAACATACAGTTCATCCAGTAGAGATTGAAGCCAGATGATTTCTGCTGGTTATCTCTCTTTGTTTCTTTTTTTTCCTTTTTTTAACAGTTTTCTTTCTTTCAATATATTTGAGGTTCTTTTTACAATTCTTAGGCTAGTGTCACCATGGGGTGAAAAAGGTGTGAATAAACATTGTTTGTGCACTGTACACAGAGTAGAAAAATACTGCTCGCACATTGTAAATAGTACAAATGCACTTCTCGGTGACACTGACTTTAGGGTTCTTTTGACTGATGCCCAATACACATATCTTGGTGACTGAATGTACATGTAGTACCTACAGATTTTATTGGCGGAGAAGGAAATACCAGGTCGAGTGATGGATTGATCATTTCCTGTTAGTGGTTGTCCTGGACAATCTTTCAGTGGAGGCCATGGGTGTCGAAATGGGATTACACCTCTCCATTTTGGCTCTTTTGATGAGAAGATGAACCGCATATCTCTTGTGTGGGAAACCGTCTGCAATGCCACACCTTTGAGACTTCACTTCTATTCTAAGGAAATACTCTAGTTGACCAAGATCTTTAACAGCAAAGATCTTGTGTTCCCGGCGATTGGGTGTGTGCCAAGGAACAAGCAACGCGTGGAATCGGCGCCAGCTCTGCAGGGCAGTCCGAGTCCGGATCGGACGTGGAGACTCGATGCAGTTGAGAAATTTCAAGAATTGACGCTAAGTTCGCATGTCTTTCAAGATTTGACACCCTGATCCACATATCAGTGACACATAGTGACTCTACGTGTCATTGTGATGTGGTGTCAAATCTTGAAAGGCATGCGAATTTTAATGTGTCATGTTTTGAAATCTCTCGATGCAGTTCCACTTCGACTTGGTGACGGACTGGGAATGCCTCTGCTGCTCCACCAAACCCCCACACCATCCGCCGCATCTCCCTCTCCCCAACCAACTCGAGACATCGGTCGTGCTTAGGGCAACCGATCCGTCGACTCCCGAAATTCTTGACGAGGAGGCAACACGGTGGAACGGCGGAGCCAGCCAACACTGCGCTCTTTCGGAGTCCGACTCCGACTCTGTCACTCACTCACTCACTCACTCAACTCCACGGCCATCAGCCCAGGCATCGCGCGCGTGGAGTGGAGGCGGCGAAGAGTATAAGTATGCCCCCCCCCCCCCCCCGCCTCTGTTGCACCACCACACCCACCCCATCACCGATCCTCCCCGCCGCCTCTCCCTCCTCCTCCTAGGGCAAAGACATCGACTTCCATGGCCGCCGTCCGCGCGCCCAGCGGCCGCAAGAGGCGGCGAATGGCCGTCATCGGCAGCACGAGCGATTACGAGGAGACCTGCACCCTCGGTCACGGGGCCTACGGCGCCGTCGTCAAGGCGCGCCACCGCGTCACCGGCCAGGCCGTCGCCATCAAGCGCCTCCCCGGCGGCGACCCCGCGGCGCTGCTGCGCGAGGCGTCTTTCCTCCAGCGCGCGTGCGCCAGCAACCCCTTCGTCGTCGGCTTCCACGGCGTCGTCTGCGACGAAGACCAAGACCCGACCACCTCCGGCGACTCCGACCTCTGCCTCGTCATGGAGTGCGTCGGCCCCAGCCTCGACAGCGTCCTCCAGCAGCACCGCCGCGCGCGGCTGCCCGAGGCCACGGTGCGCGCCGCCATGCGGCAGCTGCTCACGGGCGCCGCCAAGATGCACGCCAGCGGGATCGTCCACCGCGACATCAAGCCGCAGAACATCCTCGTCGGTGGCGACGACCACGGCAACAGCAGCGTCCTCAAGTTGTGCGATTTTGGCCTCGCCGTGTCCACGTCCGAGCCCCCGCCGTGCGAGCCCGTCGGCACGCTGTGGTACCAGGCGCCGGAGATGCTGCTGGAGGAGGAGGAGGGCTACGGCTCGCAGATCGACACCTGGGCCCTCGGCTGCATCATGGCGGAGCTGATCAACACCGGGAGGCCTCTGTTCCAGGGATGCTACGACGTGGGCCAGCTCTGCGCCATCTTCGACGTGCTCGGCGTGCCTGACGACACCACCTGGCCGGGGTTCTCGTCCACCGCGTTCGCCACCGTCGTCATGCCGGAGCTCGACATGCAGCGCTCCAGCAACTTGCGCGAGCTGTTCTCGGAGACGAAGCTCTCCGAGGAAGGGTTTCAGGTTCTCAGCGGCCTCCTGACGTGCAACCCGGAGAAGCGGCTCACGGCGGCCGCCGCGCTCAAGCACCCATGGTTTGCCAAAGTCGACGATGCGCTGAAGCTGCTACCGAAGACAGAGCAAGTGATGTCGTCGTCGTCGTTGCCGCCCTTGCCCAAGAAACGGAGGATGCACGCTGTCATGTGTGTGTGAATTAAGGTTATTTCCTCGGTATGCATATGTACATCGAGACATCGAGTGACTGTGTTCTTCATGACACTATAGTAGCCCGTGGTGACTCCTGTAATGTTGCCAATATTGTGTTGTAAAGTGCAAGTTAAGGTTTTCCTTTAATCGTTTGTATGCCTGAAGCTTTCTATATGTTATTCAGAATACAACTTGTACCGTCTCCTGTAACAATACTCTGATGTAAATTGCATCATTGGAATTGTATTTACATATCTGATGTGATTTGGAATGAATGGTGAGGAAGCTTTTTCTCTGTTTATTCAGACCCCCTCTTTCTTGTGCCATTTCTCATGATGAGCATTTGACTTATCTACCGTTGTCGTCGAATACTGATAGCTTGTTTGTTTTGTTTATGTGATGAGGAACTATGGTAGATAATAACCGATCTGAACTTTTGTTAAGATATATACGCTGAGCATACGATTTAGTTGCACGGTGTTGAGATCGTCGGACATGTGGTGCAACAGCACGCAGGCCATACGATGAGTACCGACTTGGTCAAAGACCTTGGAGTTGCTGCTTTTCCAGTTGATGTTGACAGTGATGATGGTTGAACCTATCTTATTCCATCGATCACACCATTCACCACAGCCAGCATTGCAAGACTCTCATAAGTACATGGAACAATCCTTGCACAATGATGAAGAAAATTTCTGCTGGAAGGGAACTCTCTGCGTTCTGAATCTCAAAACAAATCGTAACTTGGTGCTCGTGGGTCCTTTTTGTTGTTGCAGTTTCCATGCATGGACCGATTTGGTCGTGAAAGAGGTGATACACGAAGAGCCAAGATGACAATTCCATTGACGATCAATGCTGCCGATGAGAAACCACCTAATAGGTGACGAGTGGACTGGAAAGGAGCAGAGAAGTCTGATGGTTGTTAATTAGGCTGCTCATGTGGCATGTGTGTTCCTGCAGCCGCCCAGGTTTTAATCCATTTGCGAAGACAAAATTATGCAAAACCTTGGAAATTAGAGCATTGCATGATCTTGGGAAATCTGATGCCAAAAGGATGCATCCCAGGAATCATCCGCCCCCTGCTCGGAGTCGGAGACGGTGACGCACCGCGCACGCATGGATCAGTCATCAGTCGACGGATATATACCCCATCCCATCTCCACATCTCTCGGCGCGCCACGCAAGACATGGCGGCGGTTCTTCTCATCTCTTGGTGTCAGAGGTTCTTCTCATCTTGTCGTCGCCGACAAGTGATCTTGCCGCTTGCCGGTGCAATGAGACGCGACCCGTAGCGAGGATCCCGCAGGCATTCTGGGCACTGGATCTACACTCCCACTCCGACTCGGTTTCGGCTTGCCACTTCAACCCCTCTCCCAAGGACGCACCCTCGACCACCAAACCATCTAGCCCTCGACCTCCCCCGCCGCCTCTTCCTCCCCCACTCGCGATCGTTCCTAGCTACCTAGGGCACACAGGACAGGAGGAGGAGCCGTACGTATTCCCCTCCGTCTCCGTCTGTCTCCATGGCCGCCCCCCCGTCCGCCGGCGCGCGCAAGAGGAGGCGCATCGCCGTCGGCCCAGCGGACGACTACGTGGAGCTCAGCCCCCTCGGCCATGGGGCCTTCGGCGCAGTCGTCAGGGCGCGCCACGTCGCCACCGGCCAGGACGTCGCCATCAAGCGCCTCCGCCCCGACGCCGACCCCTCGGACGTGTTCCGCGAGGCGTGCTTCCTCGAGGACGCGTGCGCCACCGGCGGCGGCAACCCCTTCGTCGTCGGCTTCCGCGGCGTCGTCCGCGACTTCGACCAGCACCCGACCACCTCGGAGCACCGCCTCGTCATGGAGTTCGTCGGCCCCAGCCTCAGTGACGTCCTCCGCCGGCACCGCGCCCCCACGCCGATGCCCGAGGCGAGCGTCCGCGGCGCCATGCGGCAGCTGCTCGCGGGCGCCGCCACGCTCCACGCCGCCGGCATCGCGCACCGCGACATCAAGCCGCAGAACGTGCTCGTCGACGAGGCCCGCGGCGTGCTCAAGCTCTGCGACTTCGGGATCGCCATGCGCGCGTCCGACCCGCCGCCGCGCGACCACGTCGGCACGCTGTGGTACAAGGCGCCCGAGATGCTGCTGAAGAAACCGGACTACGACGGCGCGCGGGTCGACGCGTGGGCGCTCGGGTGCGTCATGGCGGAGATCGTCAGCGGCGACGGGAGGCCGCTGTTCGGCGAGGGTTTGCTCTGCGAGGACCAGCTCATCTCCGTCCTCCGCGTGCTCGGCGTGCCCGGCGACGGCGATGAGTGGCCGTGGTTCTCGTCCACGCCGTTCGCCACCGAGGTGATGCCGCAGCTGGATGTGCTGCGGCGGTGCGGCCGCAGCCGCCTGCGCGAGCTGTTCCCGGAGACGAAGCTCTCAGAAGAAGGGTTCCAAGTGCTCAGCGGCCTCCTGACGTGCAACCCGGAGAAGAGGCTCACGGCGGCCGACGCACTCAAGCATCCATGGTTCGACAAGATCGACGACGACGTGCTAGAGCAGCCACAGCCAGCAAAGAAAGCAGCGGTGCCGCTGGTGGTGCGCAAGAGACGGAAGATGCATCACGTTTCCGGTTGATCGATCATCTCATCTATATGCATGCGTACAAATTCTATATAGCTAGAATACATGCATCTTTCTGCGATGTAAATTATTTACTTGCAAAGTTACTCTGTTCTTCAGAACATGGATTATTGTAGTAGCTCCTATAATGTTTGCCAATATGATATTGTGAATTTTGTGATGTAAACTGCATGCTAGGGTTCCTTTGTTCATCAGAGTTCAGAATACAACTTGCCGTGCCTAGCTCGTATACTAATGTGATGTGAGTTCAGAATACAACTTGCACATATTTTGCATTAGAACGCTGTACAACTGTACAAGTTTGCGTGTTGGACTTGGACCAAACAACATTTCCGATTCCAAGTCGGGCAGGCGCCAGGCAGTCAGGCAAAGGCAGGCAACAAACAGCAAACACGCGGGTCCGGCGCGCGCTGAATAATCCAGAAACGGGCAAATTGTTGGGTAATTCCAGAAAAGGAAAGGAATAATCCAACTAACGCTGCTCGGAGTCGAGTCGAAGACGGTGAGGTGACGCACCGCGCACGCATGTCATGGATCAGTCAGTCCACGGATATAAATGATACTATACCTCTCCACCCCCACATCCACAGATCGATCGGTCTCCACATCTCTCGGCGGCAAGACATGGCGGCGAGCAGGAAGCGCCCGGCGCCCGACTCGCCCTGCCCCGCGCCCGCTGCCGGCGGCAAGAAGCGGTACAACTTCTCGTCAAGGCTCTATCCACACTCATAGTACTATGCCATTCATGGAGTGCGTTTTGAAGTCGTTCGTGTACCGTGTGCGCCGGGTCCGGGTCCGGGTGGGGCGCCACCGAGACCTGAACCTCTCGCCGACGGGAGAGCGGAGGCACGGCCACAGGTCGGCGGGACGTCCCCGGGCAAACGCGCGCGGTCCTCCATGTCGCCGATCGACGAAGTTGTCCGCGCTGCAGTAGAACGTCAGGTCCGGCGCGCCAAGCTGAGTGGTGAGTGGAACAGGAACCTCTTCGTCGTCGGCTTCCACGTACAGCGTCATCCGCGACCACGACCACCGCTTCGTCATGGAGTGCGTCGGGCCCAGCCTCAGCGACGTCCTCCGGCAACACCGCGCCGCGCGAGGCCCGCCGCCGATGCCCGAGGCGAGTGCTCGCGCCGCCATGCGGCAGCTGCTCACGGCACGGGCGCCGGCATGATGCACGCCAGACAGACGACGCCGTGCACCGCGACATCCTCGTCGACGAGCCTCAAAAGTTCTGCGACTTTTGGGATCGCCATGCTGTCCGACACATGGGAGCTTGGATGCGTCAGGCGAGGTCGTCATCAAACGACAGCTATCACGATGACGAATATGCGTCTGCGAACTGAAACCTGAAAAGTGAATGGAAAAAAAAAAACACTTGACTCTAGAGCCCAGTATACGTGCTGTGTGAGTCGGCAAGGGCCCAGGAGAAAGCCGGCCCAGTAGGAGCTGGCACCTCCTGTAGCTGTGAAAGCCCATGGCGCGCGAGTTGAGTTTTTGCGAGGCGCCAAAGTGGAATCCTGTGCCCCCGTGCATACTGCGCGCATCATCATCATCATCCTGCGGCGCGGATCGGAACGGAAGAATCCCTGCCGGAACACCTGTGCTGTGCAGCCGCCTCAGCCTCACGGCTTCGGTTTGTTCGGTTTTGAAGGGGATTGGAAGAGATTTAATCCCTTGCCAGTCAAATTTGAATAGAAAAGGATTAAATCTTCTTCAATCCTCTTGAAAAATCCCCTAACCGAACAAAGCCTCAGGTAAATGGCACGCCGCCGACCGCTCCCGCGCCGTCGTCATCTGTAGTAGTAGCTAGTACAAGGCACCGGTCCGTCCTTAACGAAGCGAAGCTGCAAGATGCAATTGCAGGTGGCCGACCAGAGAGCAGACCAGGCGCGCGCGGCACGGCCAGGCAGTTGAGTGGTCCGGTGGGTCGTCCATGGAACAGGCGCGTCTACCATGCATCATTAGCTCATTGCGTAATGCAAATATGCAATGCACCCCATCCAAATCCAAATTAAATTCGTTGCGTGTCGGCCGGGCGGGCAGGACCAGCAGCCAGCTGCTATCGAGGGCCGCCCGCCCGCCCGCCCGGCTAGCTTACGCGCGCGGCCACACACACACAATCATATCTCTGCATGCCGACTGACTGTTTATATGGACGGAGTATCTTTCTTCACACAATTTTATATAGTCAGTGCTGAAACTAACGCTCACTACTTAGCTTGCTGTTACGTTTTAAACACATCGTGACCCGGTCTCCAGGAAGCTGCTAATTGGATAAGCACTAGAATCTTTGTTTCATATATACATGCACTTGCACTATATATGTAGTGATCATCGCGATCCCTCACTATCTATGTAGTATCTATTTTGTATACTAATTTACTAGGACTACTGTCAATGTCAGTACCAACTAACTAGTACTGATTATTGTCCTTACCGGAGCATAGTTTATTTTCTGGTCATCCACCTTTAGGTAGCTGCTAGAAATAGAATAGTACCACGTCGTAGCCAAAAAGCCTGCCAGTGATGACCTGCTTTTTATCTGGATCGACATGCTCGATCGATCGCCTCCCAATCAACTTTGCACCGTTTGCATTGCATGCATGATGCAGCATGTTACAGACACACACACGGCACACCATGCATGGTAATTGGATGGCTGGCACAACGCGCAGTACAGCACAGCGCGAATGCATGTGTTCAGAAATCGGAGGCAGCAGATATGGATGGATCGTGCTGTGAACATATATAGCGTACAGCTTAGCTTGCACACTAGGCCACTAGCTATAATTATTTATTTATTTAGGGATAAGCCGCCGCGCGCTAATTGTCGCCCGTCTAGCTAATAATAAATGGATTGTTATTATTTAGTGACCAAACCAATGCAAAAGTAGCCATGCACAAGCACAAATCTGGCGGGAGCAGGGGGCACGCACATGTCCATATTTAGTACGAACGATTTCTAGTAGTAAAATAGTGTTTAATCGCGCGCATTATTGTACGGTGTATGTTGCTACTTTGTTTTCCTCTCCACAGTTGTTTTTCACACCCAAAGTTGCTTAAAAGGAGATAGACATCGCAAGGAGATTTGAACTTTCTGGAATGGAGTATATATAATTGATCGAAACCGGAACACCGTTTTACAGACCAATATAATCACCTTTCGCAGCCAGCCAGCTGGTCCGAACATTTAAGCTGTTTGGTTCAGTTTATTTTGGTCTGTAATTATTTCCACCGCAGCCCAATACCGTTGTTTTTGTTTGGTTCGGAAAGCTCGTAATCCACTGCGGTGGGAGCCGGCTCCGGCCTACACAATCTCGTTACCGCTCCCCTTACAGGGCAGTTGGATTCCGAAGCCGCAGCACTGCTTTCTTCTTCGCACGATTCGACGCTGGATCGAGGATCAGCATGCCGCCGCCGCGCGATTCGCCGCCGCGTGATCCTCCATGTGCGGTCCTCTCCCCTGTCCATCCGTCTCTCCCTCTCCCTCTCCAATCTTTTACCCTCATTGATGCCAGCTGAATAGAGAAGCAAGACCCAGCCAGCCATGGCGAAGAAGGCTCAGTTGCTCAATCGGACCGTGCCGTCGGGTGCAGCCCAAGGGTGGGCGCCACAAAACTGCAGCAAGAGGCAGCGGTGGGCCGGCGGCGAGGCGCTACGGCATTTCATTCCATCATGCGATTGCCTCGTTAGCCCCATTGAGGAGCAATGGATCCCGTTGCATCTCAACCAAACAAATCGTGTATTTGGTTGCTTTGATTCCATTGCCGCTGTTCTCCATTCCCATTACCGTATACGTATACGCACAGATGTGCGTAGCCGCATGTATGCGTACGTACGTGCATTGCATGCGTGCACTGTAGCACTGGAGATGGCATCGTCCGGGCGGGGCATACCGATGCATGTGCAATGGCCGTTCTTCATATCGTATGTCGGCGCTTGAGAGTGGACAGTGGAGTGTGCTTCTCTAGAAAAGGGAAGGGAGAAGAGTCTGCAGAGAGGTATCACATCAGCATGCATGTAGCCGTCAGCTATCTCTAATGAAATGTGTAAACACAGAGAAAAATAGTTAAAACAATAAATGGATAATAGATAAATCCATTTTACACGTTCCATTGGAATGATCTCATGCATGTGTTGATCTCCACGACGATCTCGATGGACTGCATTTCAATTACACGGCCGGGTTGGTCATAAAGTGCCCGCACAACACCTACACAAGAACATACGTAGTAGTACCCTGATGATGACGACTACTGCCTTTCAAAATATTCCACTTGCCTACTGTAGTTTATAGTGGCTAGTATTCTGTAGTCTGTAGATGCATGTGGCTGGCGCCTGCTTGCAACATGGTGCCGTACGTGGTGGTTGTACGTGATCAGGGCATGTATACTACTACTGTACTGTATATATGCATGGCCGGGCGTATGCATGCATTCGTATATATGCAGCATGCATGTCCATGGATATATACTACTAGTAGCTATATAAATATATACAGACTACTTGAACACGAAAGATCGAAGAAGGCAGACGCATTATGCATCTCTCCTACTTAAAAAGTTCAGATTGCTTGCCACTCTGTCTCCAACGGACCACTTCGCTCCACTTCGCTTCCCCACGCCCGCGCCGCCTCCCGGCCGCCAGCCCCCACCCCTACCGCCTTCCCACAGGCGTCACGTGTGGCGGAACCGCCGATTTAATACGGGCTAAGTACACCTGCCACCACTGGTCCACAGTGCACTTAGACCGAACTAAGCTCGGTAGTCCGTCGAGCTACCCAGAAGGGCACTCGATGAAACCATCTCCCAGGGATGCCGACATCACACACGTTAAGCTCTCGGAAGAGCCACAACAATTACAACAACCCACCATTTCATACAAACATAATTTGATTGATTACAAATACTTTTGCTCAAAAGGAGTACAAGGTAGTGAAAAAGAACTTCAAATTAAACCTCGCAGCGGAATATATATCGTTACAAAGATGTAACGTGCAGCGGAAAGTAAACATCAAGTATGACCTCGAGCCCACCGTAGTCATCCTTGATCATAATCTGATATGCACCTAAAAGAAAAATATCAACAACAAACGGTGAGTTCGTGGGGAACTCGTAGGACTTACCCGTGGGCGGTTTCAGCCCGACACATTTGAGATTATGCAAGGCTTTTTGGTGGACTGACTTCTAACCCGCATAAGCTTACTAGAAGTGGGTCCTTAGCCGTTGATTGTTTATTTAAAACATGTTATCATAAGATAGCAGGGTTTGACAGCTGCTACCCCTTAGTTATGATTATCAACAATATCATAGGGGGAAAACTTGCAGAAAAAAAATAAAATAAAACATGAACGCATGCCCCGTCCCAAGATTCATAGAGCCCCCATCGAACTCTTGGGAGTAGCCGTCTCAGGAGCGACGCCCCTATACGTCGGGTCATCTCTCCCTCGACCTCGAAGCACCTCCCAGATCCATCAACCTCCTCTCAGTGGATGGGCAGCACTATGAATAGTCGGACGGATCATACTTATCCAAGCATGTTGTATATAAAACATGAATATAAGCTTAAAGTATTTAAGTTGTTACTACGTTGCCCGTCAGTGATATTTGGCATTCTCACACCTGGTGAGCATCAGCGATTTGAATCGATCTTTAATTCCCGGGAATAACTAAAAATACCAGGGGCCCATATGCTTACTGACACGACGGCTTTCCCACATATGGTCCCCCGCCTCCACTTGTCCCATCCCAAGTTCGATTCACTCCCGCCTGACCTCCGGGTTGTGCCCCCATGACGAGCCTGCCGGCATCCCGGTCTCCCCGTCATGAGTACCAAGCTCCCCCGGACCACCTTCCTCGCAACCAGTGGGTAGGAACGTGTCTCTGTTCTTTGGATGGCACAAGTAAGGTTTCACCGGCCCCATATACCGGATAAGCACTCTAGCAATGTTATGCCAATCAGCAAGCGAACAGCGGAGGGCCTTAATCGACTCGGGCGGAGTCCACCAACACATTATCATAAATCTCATCGTATCAAACCATATCTCCGCCCGGTCTCAACTTATCATCAAGTCACAACAGATTGCCTTTCGATCCAAGGATTTGTAAAAACATTTGTAGGCCCTATCATCTCGCGAGTGAATACCTTCACTCGTCTTCTACCGTCTAAGCATGGCTAAGCATAGACTTCGTTTTATCCTTTCTACTTTGGGCATCAAGGATTTATGCATGTGGGGTTTCATAAAATCCCTAAACGTAATGCACAAACAAGTATAGGGTGGTGAGACTCCCTAGATAGGTGAAAATGCCTAAGGGCCCTACCTTTGTTGTTGACAACTTGAACAAACTAAGCTACTGTTAGTTTGCCGGGTTGTGAGGCTTTGCCCCAGGCAACCCCTTGATCCCTTGGACAACTCCTCCTTCCAAACACGACTGATGGGCCCTCCAGGTCGTGAATGGGTCTTAGTTGGTCTTTTGGATCACCGTTGGTTGATGTAGACCCGTGCACTTGTTTCTTTATCACGTATCTGCAATAAGCGTCGCTATATGAATAATATGCATGATGCAATACACGAGACGCCTGGAGATCATACACGCATAACTAATCATTCCATGGATATGCAAAAAAAGTGATTGATAAACATACTCATAGGGTAGTATAGCCATAGGAATTTTGGTGGAATTTCTTCTAGCATAGCGGATAGCACTTTCCTATTTCATTGACTTAACCATCATATCACTTGTCATTTTCATATCACATGCAAGCAAAGCACCAGTCAAGCATATATCTACACATGCAATGGACTGCTATTACAAGACATCACTCTTAGCACTAGTAATTTGTAGTATTTTTATGATCCTAGAGCGAACACACACTCAAACAAGCATATAAATGCACTTTTTCCTATTTTCTTTTTCAACTAGTAGCATTATGTCAATTTCAAAACAGCAGCCAAAACAAATATGCACAACCTCATACTTTACTTAGTGAGCTACCCATACTGTATAGAGTACATGAAATATACCAGAGGTCACGTTGGAGCATATTTCACGTAACCTTCACTTTCTAAGTTAATTTAATACACAAAACACATGCATAAGGGCAAAACAGTAATTAAACAGTCAATGCTAGGGCTACCAAAAATCACACAGTATCTAGATGCCATAACAAATCTACTGTCCAAGTTTCATAATTTTTTGGAGTTCATTTAGTCCACTTTTTGACATTTATCCTAATTAGTCATGCATGCAACAAACCAAGGGCAAAACAGACATTTCACACTTCCACATCCCACCAATCATGTAGATCTACTCAAGAGGAGTCTAACGCAACTGAGTTTGTCCATTTTGGATTTTTCTGTGATTTGTTATGATTTTCCAAAGTTCATAGCTCATTTAAATGTATTTAAATGGAAAATATCAGATCTCAGGACCTAAACGTAATTAACCGTAGTTTCCAGGGGGTAGCAGGCAAGTAGGTCGAGACTCAGTGAACAGTTCACGTAAAACCCGTAGAACCTAGGGTTAGATCTGCAAAAATGCAAGGTTCGGGTTAAGATGTGAAACGCCAGAAGATCTAGGGTCTAGCCTGCAATTTTCGCGAGACACAGTAAACAGTCAAATAATACGCAGAAATTTGAGGGGCTTAAATGCGAAACTTCACCTTCTTCTTCTACCTCGGGCCGGCGGAGAACGACGCGCGACGGCCCGCGTTCCGGCGCTTGCGCCGGCGGCGATGGGGCCGGCCTTGGAGCCGAGCGGGTCGAGGAAGACGTGCCTAGGCTCGAGCTACCCCGTGAGGTAGACCTCGTCGCGGTTGGTGGAGTGAGGAGACGACGCGAGGACGGTGAACCGGAGGCCCACGGCGCGGCGGTGCGCGGCGGCGCGGCCTCGATCCGGCGATTGGGGTGTTGATTGGCGGAGCCGAGGGGCGCTCGAGCTGCGCGCGGCCGAGGCGAGCTCGGCGGTGGCGATTTGAGGGCACGGGGACGGCCCGGAGGGGGCTCTCCACGACGAGGCGGGGTGGACGCGCTCGGCGAGCGGCGGCGCACGCGGAGAGAGGGGCTAGGGGCGGTGGTGAGGGCCGAGGCCTTGAAGGTTCGGTAGAGGGGGTCGGGGCGAGCGTGGGGCGCAGGTCGGCTAGGCACGAGGATCACCGGAGGGGTGATTGGCCCGAGCTCGCCGCGGGCCGGCCATGGTGACCATGGCGGGCGGCGCCCGGCACGGCGGCTCGATCTACTCCGAGGGGAGGGGAACGGCGGCGAGGCCTAGCGGGGTGGGTGCGCCGGGTCGCGGCGGAGGTGGTGGTGGCAGCCTCGGGGCACGAGGAGGTCGGATGGCGGCGGCGCGGCGAGCTCAAGCTCGAGCGGCCATGGCGGCGTTCCGCGCACGCAGAGGCAGGGAGACCGAGGCGAGTAAGGGAGAGCGAGAGGAAGGTCCGGGGCGCGTCCAGGTGAAGGGAGAACGTGGTGGGGCCGTCGATCCGTGGCCGCGCGTGCGTCCTGTACGCCGGCGCGCCACGGGGCGCCCGTCGTACCGAGGAGGAAGACCGGCCTGACAGGTGGGCCCCACCTGTCATGGACTCAGTAAAAGGAATGGAAAAAGTGTGTTTTCTATCCTACTGTAAATCGCGTTTTTAACCCATTTAGACTCCGATTTTGGAAGAGTGCCCATTGAAGGAAATGTTCTACTAATGAATATATACAACTTTGTCAAAAGGTCTAATACCAAAAATTGTTTAGAAATATGAATTTCATTTGAATCTAGCTCTCAAATTTCATTTGGCCTACTGACCAGGGTTGCTTAGAAAATTCAAAACTGTTATTTCCGGGCCTTATCACCCAAGGAGCCTATTGACAATATTGTTTGGAATTTCAAAACCTACAATCCCTTCAATTTGGTCCTTGCATGAAAATGGATGTAGGTTAGAGTAAAACTCCATTTTCCAAACTGGACAGATTTAAAGTGTGTTTCTAGGCTGACAAAAATTGGTTCAAAACTCCTATTATAATTCATTTTATGACCAGACTCATTTTGACAAAGTTGTTTCTTAGATCATTTCCTACAACTTTGATAATATGAGCATTCTCTAAATCACAATATATTTTGAAATACAACATACCCTTGTTTAGGGTTTTGGTAAAATAGCAGATTTATCCTAAGTAAAGCTTTTCTTGTTTTCATCTTTTGAAGTATCAAATGAAGTCCAAATACATCCACAATAGATGCATTTGAAAGGTGATGAGTTCAATTCCATTTCATATAAAAGAAAATTTTTGAGTTGTATAGTCTAATCAAAAGAAATTTCAGAATCAATTTGGGGATGAGCTAAAATTTCAGATTTGAGAAGTTTTGACTTAGTGGTTTATCTACCAATTCCTCATTACTCTCTTAAGCATGATTTAGTCTTAATTCATCATTAGCTTATGTATAATTGTGTGTACGGCTTCTGAGATGCCAGGGGCATCACAACCCACCCCCCTTAAAGAAATCTCGTCCCGAGATTTTGAAAGAGCCAGGGTTCTATGTCGTAGGGTGAAAAGATACTACCCGCATCTTGGGGCTCGGGACTCTTTTAATAGTTGCAAACGCACTTTAACTCTTCCTTTGTCCTTTGTTGGCTTTGTTAACGACCGGGTGAGTGGTTAGTACCTTCCTAACACAAGGTAGTTACAAAGCATCATTTGGTTGACTAGGATGGTTCCTTTAAGGTACTCGATAATTCACGTCTCATATGAGAGGGAAAATGAACAAACCACGAAGAGAACGTGGTGGCAACGAGCGAATGACATGATTGGTTCAAGCACGACGAGAGGGTTACTTCCTGGCTTTGACACCAAGTTTAGGAGCGTAATAAATATCTGATTTATTTCAACAATGAGAAGCAAAGCATACGCAGTAGGGAGTTTGAATGAAGCAAAAATCTCGCGAGTTATAGAAAACAACAATGGATGTGTTGTTAGGAGGCACATTCATTTCATTTGATAGGGACTGCGTACACATATAAGATATCAAATCCAAATATTCTCAAAGAGTAAGGTGTGGCGATACATAGCACACACTACTCATTGCCTCAAGAAAGTTAACACGGGAAGAAAGTAGGACATATTCACCTAGACAAAGTGATGGTTTGTACAATTCCATAAGATTGGTCAAGTCTGACCAAGAAAAGTACAGGTAGATGATTTGTGCTTACTAACGGAACCATCGATAATGTTAGTAGGCCCACCTTTGAGGATAATTTCAAAGATGGAGGAAAACAACTTATAAGAAGATGATATGATACGAGCACTAGCCGAGATCAAAAGCCAGCACGATGAATGATGCTGAAGATCATCTTCAGGAAATAAGGTTCCTTACGTACCCAGAAGGAAACATTAGAGAAGGCATTGGAACAGACTGATTGTTCCCACAAGATAAAAGAGGCAATTCGGAGGATACAAGGGAGCGATGTGACAAGACAGTGGATATGAAATCGAGCACTCCCACGGATGCGAGTTGTTGAAGATACACTAGGTAAGCATGGAGAAGTCTGAGATTCAGACCGATGGATGTAAAGGTACCATGGAGGTGGATCCGATCATCCGTATGAATTAGGATAGACAAGGTTAATCTATGAATGATGAGATACAATCAAGCTGGGGGATTGAGATAAATTTTTCCCTCAGATCAAGAAAGGCAAGTTGAAACAAAGCAAGGAATGATAAACTGTGGCAGTGAAAATAGAGTAAACCATTTCCACGAATTTAATGTACAAGGTCATCAAAGCGTTTGAAGATAGATAGGAACGTTCCACAATTGAAGCGGTGTCATGCCTTTGCATGTCTTGATACCAGTGCGCCCCTAGTGGAACCGTGTGACGGCCGTGCACACAGGACCCTAGGTTCCGTCGCGGCACCATAGACTACTCGGGTAGACACCCCATCAAGTGCGGTATTTCCTTCCAACCTCAGGGGATATGCGAATAACACAGGGTTATAGAAAGACATGAACAAGGAGAGTGTCATGGATTACAAGGACTGAAGTGCCTGAATGACAAAAGCATGAAACGCGAGAACTACAAGAGTTCCGAATGCTCCATTGAAAATAGAGTTACATTAATCATGAGGGTGGGACACATGCCGACTGCAAATAGTTGGATACATGAAAATTTCAAAAGTTAGGAGGGTCAGCATCCTCTCATTACACAAGTCTACGATGACTGCTAGCACTCCATCTCGTAACTAGCTAGTACTGCCTAAACGTAAGATTGATGCGTCCAGGACGAAGGCCTGTTGCTTCCTTCAACCAAGTTGGTGTAGTGTTGGTCTTCACGTGGGAAATGCCATGAAATAGTAACCTTGATCCTCCACCGAGTATGAGGACATCGCCAGATTCGAGGTCGATCTTAGTCGCTTTGCCCTTGTCTCTAGTGTCACCGAACATGAACTCGGCGGTGTCGCCTATGGAGATGGAGATGAAAGGTAGGCCTTGGTTGATGCTACTCTTTGATTCATCCTTGTCTTGATGGAGACCGAGCTTCCCAGAGTTGGTGTAGTAGTTGACGATGCATATGTCAGGGTCGATTTGAGGAAACTCGCTTACAGTAGAATTTGCAGCTTGAGCAATTGTCTTGAGAGCTTCTGGTATCGCAGGGACTTGTGCACCATCGAATGGACGTGTTGGTCCATACGAGCGGGTAGTCAGATCCCAGTTCTTTCCTAGAGACATCATCCATAAATTCAGCTTGGCACCGTTTTTGTAGCTAGGTCTATAGAATCCTCCGGGACCCATCCCTAGTTGCCAGCACGTACGAATTATTTCGACTTGATCTTCAGGCTTGACAAATCCCTTCAGTAGAACCATGCCGGGTCGTAGAGGTTGAACCGAAGCTGCATCGGTGGAGGGCTTTCCCGCTTTTCTCTTCATGCTACCTTTAGGTATTATGGTTTTAGCTGTCATGGATTCATGGTGGCCAGGACATAAGTCGAAAGGCGGTGTCGAGGGTTGCGACATCTGTAGCAGGAAGAATAAGGCTTTAGTTAATTTCACAAGTTCTAAAGGTCTAATGTGATCTCAGAGCAATTTGTATTTGTGTGTCGAAGAAAATACGCCTTATAAGTGAATTCCTAGCAGTATGATGGCACCCATCTATTGCATCCTTTTCTAACGTATACGGTGTCTAGCTAGAACTTAGAGGCCTATCTCTGGTCATTCTAGGAACTACAATTTCGTGTGCAACGCAAAATATATCCTACGTTGTTGATATAGAAAGTGCTTGCTGGCTCAACTTCATAATGATCTAGAACTTGATCGAGTCAGCTAGCCCAAGTCTATCTAGGTTCTAGTTTCGACTTGATACGACTATAGGGCATCCTTACGTGCATTTTACAACAAGGTCAATATACGAGACTTGTTTGCTTTGTCATCCCCTACTATTTGGGTACAGAAAGTTCTCATTAAATGTGTTTATGGCATTACTAGTTTTGAAATTTCAAAGCTGTAGGCCATGTAAGTGTAGATTTCGGTTTTAATGTGTTTTAGGTTGGGTTTCAAAATTCAAGCATCTTTAGAGGAAACATCCTACAGCAAAGTGAGTAAAAACTTTGCATTCTACAAACATATTGTATAGAGTTTCTCCTGATTCTGTGTGCAGCTTAAGTCACACATCAAAACAACAGTAACACAAATCCCAATCACATTCCAAAGACATTGTTCCCAAACAAACACATAGCAAGGCACATGAGATGAGATGGAATGATGCATGATTCGCCCTATCCGATCTCACATCACACTTTCTAAGTATACAACTAGCGATATTCGGTGACATATATGCACGTCTCTCCTTAATGCAACTAGTCGTCATCTAGTCGTTCTTACTTTCGCACGTGGTTAGTGTACCTGCAGAAGAATGCTTGCTCTCAACATTACCACTCTAAGCCTAAAAAGTGGCACCCACGCAATTTGCGCCGCGTGGACAACGCATCTGTACGGTCCTCTGCTAGACCGGGCTGGCACCCACGCAAGCAAATTGAATCTTGCTGCGTCACAACAGAGAAGTGGTCACAAACACGCCAAAGGTGACCACCCCCCTTAAAATTTTATCCTACCAGCATGAATGCAGAGTTCACAACTATTCACAAAACCCCGATAGCTTCCACCAGTACTGGGGATAGCTATGGCCGAATAGTTGCTTCTCAAAGCGCCCAAAATGCATATGAATTCTATCTAGGTCAGAATGTTAGTGATGTCACCTGATATCTCCTAACATCCTTATAATGGGCATATACGCGATATCTCTCATTTTCACAAATACTCTGAAAAGATTTGGAAAATAGGCTTTTGAAATCAAAACGAAGTTGTTATAATTGTTGCTCGTGCATGATCGGCTCTGATACCAGCTGTGGCGGAACCGCCGATTTAATACGGGCTAAGTACACCTGCCACCACTGGCCCACAGTGCACTTAGACCGAACTAAGCTCGGTAGTCCGTCGAGCTACCCAGAAGGGCACTCGATGAAACCATCTCCCAGGGATGCCGACATCACACACGTTAAGCTCTCGGAAGAGCCACAACAATTACAACAACCCACCATTTCATACAAACATAATTTGATTGATTACAAATACTTTTGCTCAAAAGGAGTACAAGGTAGTGAAAAAGAACTTCAAATTAAACCTCGCAGCGGAATATATATCGTTACAAAGATGTAACGTGCAGCGGAAAGTAAACATCAAGTATGACCTCGAGCCCACCGTAGTCATCCTTGATCATAATCTGATATGCACCTAAAAGAAAAATATCAACAACAAACGGTGAGTTCGTGGGGAACTCGTAGGACTTACCCGTGGGCGGTTTCAGCCCGACACATTTGAGATTATGCAAGGCTTTTTGGTGGACTGACTTCTAACCCGCATAAGCTTACTAGAAGTGGGTCCTTAGCCGTTGATTGTTTATTTAAAACATGTTATCATAAGATAGCAGGGTTTGACAGCTGCTACCCCTTAGTTATGATTATCAACAATATCATAGGGGGAAAACTTGCAGAAAAAAATAAAATAAAACATGAACGCATGCCCCGTCCCAAGATTCATAGAGCCCCCATCGAACTCTTGGGAGTAGCCGTCTCAGGAGCGACGCCCCTATACGTCGGGTCATCTCTCCCTCGACCTCGAAGCACCTCCCAGATCCATCAACCTCCTCTCAGTGGATGGGCAGCACTATGAATAGTCGGACGGATCATACTTATCCAAGCATGTTGTATATAAAACATGAATATAAGCTTAAAGTATTTAAGTTGTTACTACGTTGCCCGTCAGTGATATTTGGCATTCTCACACCTGGTGAGCATCAGCGATTCGAATCGATTTTTAATTTCCGGGAATAACTAAAAATACCAGGGGCCCATATGCTTACTGACACGACGGCTTTCCCACATATGGTCCCCCGCCTCCACTTGTCCCATCCCAAGTTCGATTCACTCCCGCCTGACCTCCGGGTTGTGCCCCCATGACGAGCCTGCCGGCATCCCGGTCTCCCCGTCATGAGTACCAAGCTCCCCCGGACCACCTTCCTCGCAACCAGTGGGTAGGAACGTGTCTCTGTTCTTTGGATGGCACAAGTAAGGTTTCACCGGCCCCATATACCGGATAAGCACTCTAGCAATGTTATGCCAATCAGCAGGCGAACAGCGGACGGGCCTTAATCGACTCGGGCGGAGTCCACCAACACATTATCATAAATCTCATCGTATCAAACCATATCTCCGCCCGGTCTCAACTTATCATCAAGTCACAACAGATTGCCTTTCGATCCAAGGATTTGTAAAAACATTTGTAGGCCCTATCATCTCGCGAGTGAATACCTTCACTCGTCTTCTACCGTCTAAACATGGCTAAGCATAGACTTCGTTTTATCCTTTCTACTTTGGGCATCAAGGATTTATGCATGTGGGGTTTCATAAAATCCCTAAACGTAATGCACAAACAAGTATAGGGTGGTGAGACTCCCTAGATAGGTGAAAATGCCTAAGGGGCCTACCTTTGTTGTTGACAACTTGAACAAACTAAGCTACTGTTAGTTTGCCGGGTTGTGAGGCTTTGCCCCAGGCAACCCCTTGATCCCTTGGACAACTCCTCCTTCCAAACACGACTGATGGGCCCTCCAGGTCGTGAATGGGTCTTAGTTGGTCTTTTGGATCACCGTTGGTTGATGTAGACCCGTGCACTTGTTTCTTTATCACGTATCTGCAATAAGCGTCGCTATATGAATAATATGCATGATGCAATACACGAGACGCCTGGAGATCATACACGCATAACTAATCATTCCATAGATATGCAAAACAAGTGATTGATAAACATACTCATAGGGTAGTATAGCCATAGGAATTTTGGTGGAATTTCTTCTAGCATAGCGGATAGCACTTTCCTATTTCATTGACTTAACCATCATATCACTTGTCATTTTCATATCACATGCAAGCAAAGCACCAGTCAAGCATATATCTACACATGCAATGGACTGCTATTACAAGACATCACTCTTAGCACTAGTAATTTGTAGTATTTTTATGATCCTAGAGCGAACACACACTCAAACAAGCATATAAATGCACTTTTTCCTATTTTCTTTTTCAACTAGTAGCATTATGTCAATTTCAAAACAGCAGCCAAAACAAATATGCACAACCTCATACTTTACTTAGTGAGCTACCCATACTGTATAGAGTACATGAAATATACCAGAGGTCACGTTGGAGCATATTTCACGTAACCTTCACTTTCTAAGTTAATTTAATACACAAAACACATGCATAAGGGCAAAACAGTAATTAAACAGTCAATGCTAGGGCTACCAAAAATCACACAGTATCTAGATGCCATAACAAATCTACTGTCCAAGTTTCATAATTTTTTGGAGTTCATTTAGTCCACTTTTTGACATTTATCCTAATTAGTCATGCATGCAACAAACCAAGGGCAAAACAGACATTTCACACTTCCACATCCCACCAATCATGTAGATCTACTCAAGAGGAGTCTAACGCAACTGAGTTTGTCCATTTTGGATTTTTCTGTGATTTGTTATGATTTTCCAAAGTTCATAGCTCATTTAAATGTATTTAAATGGAAAATATCAGATCTCAGGACCTAAACGTAATTAACCGTAGTTTCCAGGGGGTAGCAGGCAAGTAGGTCGAGACTCAGTGAACAGTTCACGTAAAACCCGTAGAACCTAGGGTTAGATCTGCAAAAATGCAAGGTTCGGGTTAAGATGTGAAACGCCAGAAGATCTAGGGTCTAGCCTGCAATTTTCGCGAGACACAGTAAACAGTCAAATAATACGCAGAAATTTGAGGGGCTTAAATGCGAAACTTCACCTTCTTCTTCTACCTCGGGCCGGCGGAGAACGACGCGCGACGGCCCGCGTTCCGGCGCTTGCGCCGGCGGCGATGGGGCCGGCCTTGGAGCCGAGCGGGTCGAGGAAGACGTGCCTAGGCTCGAGCTACCCCGTGAGGTAGACCTCGTCGCGGTTGGTGGAGTGAGGAGACGACGCGAGGACGGTGAACCGGAGGCCCACGGCGCGGCGGTGCGCGGCGGCGCGGCCTCGATCCGGCGATTGGGGTGTTGATTGGCGGAGCCGAGGGGCGCTCGAGCTGCGCGCGGCCGAGGCGAGCTCGGCGGTGGCGATTTGAGGGCACGGGGACGGCCCGGAGGGGGCTCTCCACGACGAGGCGGGGTGGACGCGCTCGGCGAGCGGCGGCGCACGCGGAGAGAGGGGCTAGGGGCGGTGGTGAGGGCCGAGGCCTTGAAGGTTCGGTAGAGGGGGTCGGGGCGAGCGTGGGGCGCAGGTCGGCTAGGCACGAGGATCACCGGAGGGGTGATTGGCCCGAGCTCGCCGCGGGCCGGCCATGGTGACCATGGCGGGCGGCGCCCGGCACGGCGGCTCGATCTACTCCGAGGGGAGGGGAACGGCGGCGAGGCCTAGCGGGGTGGGTGCGCCGGGTCGCGGCGGAGGTGGTGGTGGCAGCCTCGGGGCACGAGGAGGTCGGATGGCGGCGGCGCGGCGAGCTCAAGCTCGAGCGGCCATGGCGGCGTTCCGCGCACGCAGAGGCAGGGAGACCGAGGCGAGTAAGGGAGAGCGAGAGGAAGGTCCGGGGTGCGTCCAGGTGAAGGGAGAACGTGGTGGGGCCGTCGATCCGTGGCCGCGCGTGCGTCCTGTACGCCGGCGCGCCACGGGGCGCCCGTCGTACCGAGGAGGAAGACCGGCCTGACAGGTGGGCCCCACCTGTCATGGACTCAGTAAAAGGAATGGAAAAAGTGTGTTTTCTATCCTACTGTAAATCGCGTTTTTAACCCATTTAGACTCCGATTTTGGAAGAGTGCCCATTGAAGGAAATGTTCTACTAATGAATATATACAACTTTGTCAAAAGGTCTAATACCAAAAATTGTTTAGAAATATGAATTTCATTTGAATCTAGCTCTCAAATTTCATTTGGCCTACTGACCAGGGTTGCTTAGAAAATTCAAAACTGTTATTTCCGGGCCTTATCACCCAAGGAGCCTATTGACAATATTGTTTGGAATTTCAAAACCTACAATCCCTTCAATTTGGTCCTTGCATGAAAATGGATGTAGGTTAGAGTAAAACTCCATTTTCCAAACTGGACAGATTTAAAGTGTGTTTCTAGGCTGACAAAAATTGGTTCAAAACTCCTATTATAATTCATTTTATGACCAGACTCATTTTGACAAAGTTGTTTCTTAGATCATTTCCTACAACTTTGATAATATGAGCATTCTCTAAATCACAACATATTTTGAAATACAACATACCCTTGTTTAGGGTTTTGGTAAAATAGCAGATTTATCCTAAGTAAAGCTTTTTCTTGTTTTCATCTTTTGAAGTATCAAATGAAGTCCAAATACATCCACAATAGATGTATTTGAAAGGTGATGAGTTCAATTCCATTTCATATAAAAGAAAATTTTTGAGTTGTATAGTCCAATCAAAAGAAATTTCAGAATCAATTTGGGGATGAGCTAAAATTTTAGATTTGAGAAATTTTGACTTAGTGGTTTATCTACCAATTCCTCATTACTCTCTTAAGCATGATTTAGTCTTAATTCATCATTAGCTTATGTATAATTGTGTGTACGGCTTCTGAGATGCCAGGGGCATCACATCACGCCTCCCCTCCCCCGTGCCCGCACCACCTTCCGGTCGTCGGCCCCACCCTACCGTCTTCGCATACGCGCCGCGGTACGCGCCACTACCATGGCGCGAGCCGCGGCCGTCGCTCTCTGTAACCGCCGTCGCATGAGTGACCGTGTGGAGGAGCAGCGGGAGTGCAGGGTGAACCGAAGGAAGGCGAACTTCGGGGGAGGAGAGGACGCGAGCGGCGCAACCGTGGAGGAAGCGGGCAGGGCAGAGTAGGCGGCGGGTGAGGCAGAGAAAGAGGTGGCCTGGCGGATCTGGCCGCCATGGCCGGTGGCGCCTCTCCTCAAGCCCGGCGTTGATGTCGAGGGCGCGGACTCCATCCGACGAGGCGTCGCCGGATTTGGCGCGGGGTAAAGTGAATCCGGGCCAAACGGAGGCACAACGCGGAGGAAGCGCGGGATGGGGCGGAGCTTGAGGAGAACAGCCGGCAGCCGCAGAGGGCATGTGGCCGTGGAGCTGGGGCGGAGCAGGCGCCGAGGCGAGGCCGGGCCGGAGCCTAGCGTGGAGGCGTCGAGGTGACCGCGTGGCCGGGCGCCGCTGCCTCTGGTGGCTTGCGCTAGAGCCACCTTCCCCCAAGGCACCGCGCCGATGGCGTTGCCAGCATCGCCCGCGCCCGCAGCCGACGTCCTCCAGCAGCCCGCTCGTGCTGGTGGGAAACGCTGGCGACGCGGCAGCCATGGCTGCCGATTGAGCTCGTCCCGGCCTCAATCCTCGACGAGGATGGGCAGAGGAGGAAGAGGAGGTAGGGGAACGGGGGTTTTCATCCTCCAGCGATGGAAAGAGCAGCGGTCGGTGGTGAAGCACGTCGGCAGAAGGAGGTGCGCGGTGCGGTGGCTGTGGAGCGGCGGAACGGGCATGGCTTGGTAGGGTTCAAGTTGGTGGCGGCGGAGCGGACCTCCAGTGGTGGCTGAACGAGGCAGGGAGGCGGCGGAGGCGTCGAAACGGCAGCAGGATTGACGGGCGGCGCGGGCGAGCGGGCGAGTGAGGGGCGTCCCCCCAAATCCCCTCACTCCCTAGGCCGAGGAAGAAGGCGATCGGGGTGAGCCCCGCCTGTCAGACGGCGCCTGGGCGCGGCGGCATGCCGCCCACCTTTCTTGAGTGGGCTGGCGCGCGCGGGCGCCTGGCCCAGCCAGGCAGGCAGGCAGGCAGGAGGTGGCATTGGGCCCGCCCCTTTGCTGTTTCTTCATTTTTTAATTTTGAAACAATCTTCACCTTTAACCCTTATACAAGCAAAAATTACCTCAAGGTCCAAATACAAAAGTGAAAGGCGTAATTTTAACTACCACTTTGCACATTTGGTCTTGAAAAAAACAGATTTTTGAGGGAATTTTGAATTCAAATTTGATTAGGAGAAAATTTAAATTTTTAGCTATTAATTAAATTTTGAATCATGCACATGATGACATGCTCCCTAGCTTCAGTGTCCCAGCCTGAAAAGTTTGGACAATGTTTAGAGAAGTAGAAATGCCGTAGCAACGCACGGGTACTCTGCTAGAATATATACGTAGGCATGGAGCACACAGTCGTTGCAATGACGTATGAGAGAGGATTTAATTTGACCACATAGCCGTGCAGTGCCAGCGACACCGGCGGCGCCGCGCCTTATATACTTCCTGGTGGTTTGGTCATATAGTTGATGGGTGCGTGGGTAAAATTAAACGATGAATGGCTTTGCCGACAGGGAGGGGAAACACGGAGATGTGCACGCTGCGTGACCGCATGTGGGGGCGGGCGAGCGAGCCTGATGACCGATGAGCATGCACCTAATACGCTGGCTGCGCACTGCCGGGCTCTAGCTTGTTTCGAGTTTCGACGGCGGTCCGGGATAAGTTTAGACCATCTCTAACGAATCGTATGTTAATTTTTTATCAATCACTATTCTAACCACTCTTCTAGCGCTACAGTGTCGTTTTGTACTATATATATATATATAAGCGAGTGAAATACATGGACGGTCCTTAAATTTGACACGATGTATCACTTAGATCTCCAAACTTAGAAAATCAGACATTCGAGTCCTTAAAATTGGCTAGTGTGTTATCTGGTCCCAAAACCGCTTTGACCAGGCGTTGACCATGGTTTTTACTAGGAGGGCCCACATATCATGTCAATATATCTTCTCTCGTCCTCGTATATGACATGTGGGACCACTATTTGTAAGTAAAATAATTATTTTATATATTTTTCACCGCTCATATATCACTTAGGACCATTTTTTTAAATTTTTTCACCGATCATATATAAGGACAGAAAAATTAAAATTAATTATTTTACTTACGAATGGGCCCATATATATGGAGAAGATAGCATACGTGGACATGACATGTGGGCTTTACTGGTAAAAACTATGGTCAATGCCTGGTCAAAGCGGTTTTAAGACCTAGATGACACACTGGCCAACTTTAAGGACTTCAATATCTGATTTTATAAGTTCGGAGACCTAAGTGATACACCATGCCAAGTTTGAGAACCGCCCGTATATTTCATTCTATATAAACTGTCAATATATACAATCTGCTGGAGACAGTGGTAGAAATTATCCGATCCCTCTGCTCGTCTCTCTGCTTCGTCCGTACGTCTCCCATGCATTTTTCCATCCACCTACGGCCGGCATGCCGCACCACCAGTGCCAGGCATGGGTAAGCTGCACGCAATGCAAGGTGTCGGCAGGCGACGGTGTACGTTATATGTGTTACCCTATCTAGCTGCTGAGTAGCTGCTGGCCCGGCCGGGTGATCCGACCCATCTCGATCTCTCGCTCTTCTCCGCCTGATGCGCTTTTTAGGCTGAACCTAAACGGTTTTTATATTCCCCATCCTCTATCACTGTTTTAGTTACCCCCTCGTTCTATTTACAATGTACGTATTTATTATCTACAGTGTAGGAGATGCATTTGAGGGAACCTCTCAGCAATAAGTGTAGTTTGGAGAGCACGATGCAAGTACATAGTACACGGTATGCTAGTGTTATTTTCACTTGCCGTGAGAGCTTCAGCTGAGGGGGTGTTTGCACGATAGAGGTGGCCCGGGATTATATTTTGAGAATCCAGAAAATGCATATTATCTGAGAAAATCTAGATAACGGTAAAGCACCAGATCTAGGGCACAAAAACCAAAAGAGAAAATGAGGTGGTATTTGGCTCCATGAGACAAAATTATCTAGATTCTTATTATCTCAACAAACAAAATGCGACCTGAAACATATGCATTGTTCAAATATAGTTGCACATGCCTCGCGTAGATGACATCAATTATAGTTGCAAGCCTGCAACCCCATGCACAGTAATTATTCCTTTTTTTAAGGAAAAGCACTTGTTCTAACAATGAGGGGAGCAGTCAATTATATTTACTAGATAGTACCCTACGCGTTGCTGTGGAAATTCTTAAACTATTTTTTCTAAAGTGAACTTTGAAAAAAAAATGGATATGATTAGAAAGGACTTTTTTAAAAAACATTATACTTGATAGCAGGTTCATCATGGCTGAGATCAACTCTTAAATGGTTGGCCATGTTTCCCATATAGAAATTTTATAGCATGATATTCAAATGGAGTAATAATTGCATGCATATATATTCTTAGCCACAGAAAAATGATGAAAAACATTAATAGAAGTCTCTAGTGGATGATGACATGACTTTTAACTTAGTGGATTACAGCTTGCATGTTAAAAGAAATAGAGTCAATGAAAATTAGTGGGCTTCACTTTTGGATGCATCGTAGATTTTCATTATTTAGCCAATAGGTAGTAGTTACCTTGATCGATAATAGGTGGCAGTGGATCCATAACTAATAGAGTAGATAATAGGTGGAGTAAGGAAGAAAAAGTTCAATTATCTCTCATTAGCTGATATTATTTAGCATTGAGTAGATAATGAGATAATGATATCTCTCCATTATCTAGCCCCGTTTGGATTTAAAGTGCTAATATTTAGCATATTCTCATTATCTGCATGGATTCTAACAGGCGCTTATATAGGTTATATAGAATCCGACACTCAAACAAGAAAAAAAAAGTTACTACTACTTTCGTTCTCGAATATTTATTGGTGGCTGCTAGTCAGTTTTGAACTCAAAAAGAACGCCAAATAAAAAAAAAAGAAAGAGGTGAGTATTGTATTCAGCTTGCTTCCATGGCTCAGAAACCTCGGTACAACTTTTTGCGGCTGCACTTGCACTTATTATGGCTGTTTGGTACTGTTACTTTGCTGTTTTTCACTGTTTAAGCAGCCCAGCCGCAGCGACAGCAAGCTGTGCCGATCACGTTTATTATACATGACTGGAGGGTAACATATCGCCCTACTAATCTAGTTGCCTAATTTTTTTTAACATGACGACCTTTGCAAATATCCTCTCGGACCTGTGCGGAGATGTCAGTCGTTCAGATTGCTCGTGGCCCGTACAACGGCGGCCGTGTTGACGACGACCCGGCCGGTCTCCGGTCACACCAGGATCGTCGTACGCGGCGGGGCATGGATGCACTGAATTCAATCATGTTTCCTTCTTCTGTTCCGTGCATGCCGGACGCCCCGGGCCGGCCGTGTGTGGTCTCTCCCGCGGGACCAGCAACAGAAGGCTACTGACGCATTATTCCTGCCCATGAAAACGCACGAGATCAGCGATATTTTTTATTGGGTTTACAATCAATTTCTAATATCGTTACAATGATATTTTGGTGTGTAGTAATTTTTAGACGGTAGAATACTCGAGTGTATGGTAGACGACGGCCCCATTTATAAAGGTCTCTGCATCTCGATCTCTGCTGATCTGCTGATAGTGGAGTACGTACGCACTCTGTCCTCTGTAGCACGCATGCCTTAAGTCAAGTTTGTGCGTACGTGGTGGGCCTGCCTGACCACGACCTCGACCAATTTACTTTGTCCATCCTACGATCAATTCTCCCGGTCGAGAGGTCGTTGGTAAAAAGACGTACGGTGAACGAAGCAGGCATATCCTAATCCAATTTATATAGGCTGTTGGCACCCTAATTAACTAGCTACTCTACTAGTTTCTAAGCTTTCGACCAACAAAGCATCCCCTGTTATCTCCTGCTATATATACATTGACCGAGAAAAAAGTTGAATAAACCTCAGACCACACGCACCGAGTACGTACCCAAGCAGCCAAGCTAGCATGGACCAAATTAAAGGAACACGTACACTTATTACCAATATTGACGGGAATAATAATGAAACCATGCAATTGATGTAATCCATTGCAATTTATGTACTAATACAGTAACAATAACACACCACACCAGCAAGTGTGTGGAAAACAGAAGAGAAGAGGCCAATACCACGGTTGTTGGTACACTGCACGTAGTAGCACAGTCGTGGTACCACCCTAGTGGAGTAGCATACTGTTGCGCCGTAGCAATAAAGTTGATGTGTAATAACGGATCGGACATCGGACCTTTTGGTTGTTGTCTAGCGTGGCGTACGTGGGCCAAATATGTTAGGCGTGCACGTACCACTGGTAGCTAGCTGCGTGTTGTAATAAACTCGGATGCATGGCTATATATGGGCGGCAGGTCTCCCGGCGCCGGCCGCCGCCAGCCGCATCGATCTCTCTGCTCTGGAACGACGAGACCAGTGCAGCAGCAGCGGCAGCAGCATACACCTGGCCGGAACGCCGAGATCCGTGTCTCATGCACGGTCATGGAGAGGGAGTGGGGCGACGACGAGACATTATGCATGTCACCCGTACCGTCGTACCTCTCCGAGATCCATGCATTGTTTTACCAGTGTGCAGTAGCGTGTGTCTAAGAAATTGGACCATGCTAGCTAGTAGTAGGGCATGATAGACGATAATACTGTGCTAGTATATATGCTAGGCGGCGACAAATACTACGAAACCAGATGGATCTAGCACTGTAGCGTACGTACAAGCACAGCCACAGACCAAGTTCCGTGCACGATAATTATAACAGGGGGTGCTTTGCCGCCATGCATGCAGAATTGCAGATGCCATTCCGGGACGGGCGCGCCGGCCGCCGGCAGCATCTGTTCAAACGTCGTGCCTGCATGTGCCGGCCCCCAAGAGTTAAAATCATCATATGATGGGTCCCTCCTCCGTACTCCTGTCCATCTCTCCTTTCTCTAGCTAGACTAGATCGATGGACTCTCTAGGCAATGGCCCATCCTCCTCCGATCCAGTCCTCCTTTAATTTGCCCTTTGTCGGAGAGGGAGGATCTATCGTCGGACCCTGCGGCTGAAGAACACGCGCTGGCCATCCATCGGCTTTTACCAGACTCCCATTATTTATCTAAATACTGTTTTGCCACAAGTACCAGTCTGAGTCGGCATAGCTCTAAACTGGTCTATAACCAACCAAGGTTGTTTAATTTCGAATAGTTTCTGTATCAATTTTATCTCCTTTTTTCCGACGCTTTTTAATTAGTTCTAAAAAGAACCGGCCGGTGACAAACCATTCGAAAAACGGAGCCAGTATATGTGTACGTGATCCAAGCTAGTGCTAGTGCATGCACTAGTACTAACCGCTAGTTTAGGTCGTCTCTTAGCTTCACGACGACCTTCGTTCCATCCTAGATAGATACTTGAATTTGTCTTTTTTCCAAGAACAATCATTCTCACTCCGATCCTGTGCTTCCGCTCCCGTGACACCGGCCGGCCGTACTCGCACCAGGATAGATAGCATAGGTATAGGCGCAATGGGAAATGGCACACGCATATATAGTGTGGACTGTGTGGAGTATCCGCAACCGGCCCGGACATCGCCGAGCTAGGAGAGCTTGACGCATGCATACAGGGGGATGGCCGCGGTTGTCGGAGGCCAAATGCCTAATAAACACACATACTCCATAATGTATTCCTTGCGCGAGACAGGTCTTGTATGGACAGAATGAGTTCATGTAACTCGGCAAGATAGGACCATCTTACTATTACTAATTGAAGGTTCTAAAAAAACACTAATTTCAAAACGTGCTAGAAAAAAAGATAAATCCTAAAAATTTTCATAATAATCAGAAACATTCGACCATTAACTGGCCGATTGGAATATTAATAGCCATTAGATTTATTTTCTAAGTAATTGCCCACCTCCGCCATTATGAAAGGTCTTGGGTTCAACTCTCAATGAAAGCAAATATCCTCTTTTTTATTAGATCTATTTTCTAAGTAATTACCCAGCTCTGTCGTTACGAAAGGTCTTGAGTTCAACTCTCAACGAAAGCAAATATCTTCTTCTTTTTTTAGACTTCTCCCATTTTCAAATTTACCTTCAGATTTTATCTTTTTTCCATTAAAGATGCTAGAAACCTTTCTATGAAACAGATATTTTGTAGGCTCCTTTTGAAATTTTCACATCAATCCTCACGAGATGCGCTAGAAAAAAAATAAAATCATAGAAATTATCACAATAGTAAAATATACCCCATCATCAATTGACAGGTGGGAATCTTAATAGACATTAGATCTGTTTTATAAGTAATCACCCACCTTTGTCATTATCAAAATAATATTAAATAACCCCTAAAACTACATATTAATTACCCACTCTGCCAATATAAAAGAAAATATGAAATAACACACTAAATTTGTACATAATTGCTCACATTTGCTATTTTGATGGATAATACCAAATATCCCCTTTAATTTATATTTAAATTATTCACCTTAGTTATTATGACTGATAGTATAATGAAAGTAACCCCTCAAAATTATATTAAAATCACCTACTTTTGCAAATCGATCAAAGATTATCTAAATCAATTAAGCATACATATAAAGTACAAGATTTGCTATTATAAAAAACTGAGTATAAAAATAGATCTATATATATTGTACTGTAACACGTAATACATTTAAGACTCTAATCCGTGCGAAAGCACGGGTTGATTGACTAGTGTGTCATAATCGGGATTCCTCCTTGTGTGTAAACCGACTAGGAGAGTAGGAGTACGAGTGTGGCTATAGGGTCCTCTTTGGTAGGGTCTCTCTTGGGCACCGGCTTCAACATGGAAGCCGAAGAAGCCATGTTTTGGGGGCTTCCTCTCCGCTAGTGTAAAGACAACGCGCTCTGGTTCATTCCCATGAGCTTCAGGTCTAGAGCCGAAGAGAAGCCGGACCTGAAGCCCACACAAAAAGGCTTGCCAAATGGGACCTAGGTTTTCTCAGAGCTTTGGCTACTGTCGGTTGCGTAGCTTAATTCCCTTGTTTCTTCCGGTTCCTGACAATATAACATTCAAGTGACCTTGCAGTGCCTCTCAATTTTGTTTCTTCTCAAGCTTGATCGGATTTACCTCCAAGGATACTTGGTGACATTTTTCCAGTTCAAGTGTTCAACACATATTGTCACATGATCTTGATGTCTTCTAGAAGTGAGACTTGTTGGTCGACTTTATATATATGCCATGCATGCATGTTTCTTCCATCCATCGAAGACATTATTTGGCTGCTATTCACACCTCCGCTAGTCGGTGTTGTAGTCCTTCGGTAGCTTTTATTATTAGTCTCGGTTGGAGTTCAAATTTTTACCTTGTGTTATTAGTCTTCCATCCACTCATGGATGCGTGCACGTTTAGTTCGCCAAGGCCCAAGGCGCTTTCCCAGCCAGGCGATCTCGAGCCGATCTGCCTCTCCGACAGTCTCCGACCGGAGCAAGCCAAACCTAGCTTGCCCGTTAAACATCAAACACAGCATATATGATTATCCAAATTAATCACCCTGTAAGCTGTCTTTGTTTATAAAAAAAAAAACACCCTGCTGTCTTCCATGTCCTTTTGCCAACAAGCAAGGCCGCACAGGAGTCGGCATAATAGGATCCAAACAGAGCCTGGTCGAATTGCTTGTCAGCATGCCACGTACACGCGTAGCCACCTGCACTGTTGTAGTGTTGTAGTAGCAGCATGCGATTCTCTCGATTATATTTCTGTGTGCGTAGGGCATAGCGCGCTGTCTGCACATTCAGAGGTAGCAGTACAATACAAACTACTAGCCATGTAGCCTAGCTATACTGTAGTCTCGATCTGGAGATGAATCCGCTCTCATGCATTGGTACCGTGAATGTGGTCGATGCAATGCAGCATATGCATGGCCGTATGGTACTGGTCTGGAGCACTCATCAGTCATCAATACGAGAACATGCACCCACGAATCCACGATACGGTGCTGTTTCCCGCTTCTTGATGGATGTAACTACCAAGTACTGTGTACATGTACGCCAAGTAGTACCATATATATCAACCATTTGCAGGTGTGTATAAGTACAGACTCTACATGTACGACGCTCTACATAAATACCCTATAATTCTATATTTTACATGTAGCCTTGTACGCCATCGACACTACATATAACCTGTGTACTAGCTCCTCGACGCTTCGACAGTCGACAGTAAGTATATACCGAGATGCGCATATCCTCGACGTCCGGTTATGCATATATGTATTGTATTCCTGTAGTGCTAAAGAATGGCCCACGGCCGGAGCATATATTATAGGCCCAACTGCATGTGAAATCCCAAACCAAAAAGAGTTCATGGCAAAGAGTAATCCTAGATTATTGCTAATTTTAGACTGGCACAGCCAACTCAGATATTTGTATCTTGTACTGTTATATTGGGTATAATAATCGTATATAAAAAAGGAAAAAAAAAGGAAAAAGCGAAAAAGCAAGCGACAGCAACAACAACAACCCACATATCTCACCTGGTCTTTTGCACGAGGTCTGATACTAAAACTCAGGTAGAGGTAGGGTAGGCCCAATAATAGGCCAATGTCGATCGTGGCCGGCCGCGCAAATAGTAGTACGTATGGTATGACGCTGCCTCATCATTCATGGGGCATGCAACATGGGTGAGGATTAGTATATATCCGTACACCAACCAAAAGGATCAGCTGCAGCAGGACGTAACAGAACGCCAACCCACTACATATGCACGCGACGATGGTGATGCGTGCCAAATCCCACCCAAGCTCGTAGTATGGTACTGTATATAAATAATATATGGCTCATCAATATATAAATATTTATTTACGTCAAAAGTATGTAAATGTTTACGAGGACATAGGAAAAATTCGATTTATAGCTGTATATTACTATATCCGTTTCCGAATATTTGTCGCTGTCTAGTTCCATTTTTTGAACTAGACTGCGATAAATAAAAAACAGAGTGAATGTATGCTAAACTGATGAATTTTATTGAAAATAAATGATAATTATAAACGATTTTTTGAATAAGACGAACAAGTCAAATTTAATGAGAAAAAAAAAATCAAAAGACCTATGATCGAGACTGAGGGGAGTGTGTGTAATCGTTAGCTGGCCCGAGTATACTAAGAATAGTTTAATAAATTATTAAGAAGACCTGATCAGTAGGGGATCCTCGATCCGCGTCCTATAATAAAGTAATATATGTACCCCGACTTGATCATGCATGCATATTGGAGTATGATATATGTACGACCTCTCGAGTCCAAAAGCGTCCGTCCGGCTACTCGGCTAGCTAGCATGGCTTTCGTTGAACTAGACTGCGATAAATAAAAAACAGAGTGAATGTATGCTAAACTGATGGATTTTATTGAAAATAAATGATAATTATAAACGATTTTTTAAATAAGACGAACAAGTCAAATTTAATGAGAAAAAAAAATCAAAAGACCTATGATCGAGACTGAGGGGAGTGTGTGTAATCGTAAGCTGGCCCGAGTATACTAAGAATAGTTTAATAAATTATTAAGAAGACCTGATCAGTAGGGGATCCTCGATCCGCGTCCTATAATAAAGTAATATATGTACCCCGACTTGATCATGCATGCATATTGGAGTATGATATATGTACGACCTCTCGAGTCCAAAAGCGTCCGTCCGGCTACTCGGCTAGCTAGCATGGCTTTCGTTGTAGCACCGCCCCCGCCACTTTGCTTGTGCTACGTAGTACTACCAAACAGAGTAGTCGTGTGCGTGTGCAAGAAACTGGCTTTATTTCTCGTTGTTGGCCGCGTCGCGCGCGACTCATGTCTCATGTGTTGTTGGACCGGGAGGTCGGTCACTAATCACTAGATAGGTAGCCACGCACGCTACTAGTTCGAACAACTCCATGGATGTCTCCATTTTTGTTTTTGTTTTTAGGAGATAAACTCGTCTGATTATGTCAAGCAACGAAACTTATATACGAGTATTAATTACGTATATATATATATATGAAAAATTTTTACAAAAAAGGCGAGAGGGCCGACAATGCCACGCAATAAACCAACTAACTAGATAGTACCACTGTACTAATAGTACTCAGTGGGAAGAAATTAAAAGAACAATTCACGCCACGCAACGTATAGCCGCGCGCGCGCGGCGGGGAAGGACGGCCGACGCCGCCGCCACCCAGTGCGTGCGTGGGCAGTGCTGGCGTGACGCGAATAACGCCTCCCCCGGCCATTGTCCCAAGCTAGCCAGCGAGAGTCAGTCAGGTTGGTGGCTGCATCCAGCCGACCCGACCCTCCTTTACACGTACTACGTACGACGCGCACCCGTCCAGCGCCGGCCGCATGCACCAGGCGTCCAGGCCAGGCCCCCGGCCACGGCACGGAAACTGATCCGGCCAGGCCGCCGTCGGTCACCGGCACGTTCGATCGTCACCGCACGCGCGCTGGCGCGGCTGGTGGATGCATGCAGATGGAGATGCCATCCCGTCCGTCCGTCCGCGCTAGGCTAGCCTAGCCGCGGCGGCGATAAATGCAGCGCGGCCCGGCCACGGCCACGTGGCGCGCCGGGCGGCGTCTCGCGCGGGTGTCCGGGTCCGTCTCCGTCCCAACCCAACGGCCGAACCTTCGCTTCGCTTGTTCTGGGGATCCGTGCGCGCGCGGCCGTCGCCTCTCGATCGCCTGGGGCCTGGCTGCGCGCCTGCCGTTTCCTTTTTCTTTTCAACAGATTGATAGAGATAGGGTGGGGGCTGCGTGCCAGGCCTGGATGCGCTCACCGCCCCCGGTGCGGCAGGCAGGGTTCCCGTATGTGGTGTGGGTCGGACTTGGGAGGGTTAGGTGGATCGCCCAGATTTCTGCATTCATGTTTGCAGCATCCGAATCAAATCCAAAACACCCAAATCGAATCCATTCCAGAATCATCTATCTAATAACCAGTATCCCTAACACAATAGCAAGATTTATTACCTTTTACAGCACGCACGAGTGGGCAATCTCTTCACCTCTAGGCAGATGCTGCAGTCACCGTGTGTCAACGTATTGCATACTTGCAACTACTGTATATCACCGAGGAGTGGTAATGTTTCTTGGCGATCTAAATAAAGCATAGGATGGTTTTTAGTTAAAAAAAAAGAATCTCTCAACACATTGCGATGCATGTTGTTTCTACCCACCGCCATCGTCTCAACATATTGGTCATTAGTAGTCGTTACTCCTGCCGTCCATGAAGAATGTTTCTTCTCCAGCCACCGCCATTGATCATGGATTCCAGCTTTGTCGTGGAGCGTATATGCCGATCCTACGTACCCACCAATCGCCGTCTCAACGGACTGTTTGTTGATTACTGTTACCGTTGTCGCTATTGTAACATCCTCCACGGTTGCACACCACCACATAACCAATCGTATCGCCAGCTTTATTGTTTGTCGTGCAGCGACCCACCAATTGTCACATCTCGACTGATCATCCATGGATACGCACCGCCACACAACCATTCATATCGCTAGCTTACTTGTTTGTCGTGCAGCGATCCGCCAATCATCTTCCGTCAGCTCGCCATGCTTCTCTCCACTCAACAACCTTTGTCGTTACATAAACCATTTTACTCCGCATGTTCCTACAATGTGATTGCAACACCTCTCATTTTTTTTTTGAAACACCTGCCTATCGAAGCCCATAAATGAAGATTTTGTGCGCCAATTTTATTCTCTACATAGTAATTGTCAACAACCATTTGTAGTGGACATTCAATCACCATGATAGGATGTATGCACCATCAAAGATATTTCACCTTGGATACACACACCCTGCAACTAGTAACGCATAGCCAAATTTTCCAGTTCATCCCGATGTATAGATGCCATTTCAATCCACGTTGTTGTTGTTGTTGTATTTGAATTGCCGAGATTGGATATACATGCATGGAATCCAAAACTTTGTCACCTTGGATACAGACCCTATGCAACTAGTAACGCCATCGTCAGTTTTCTTCAGTTCACCGTGATGCATGCCGTTTGCACCCACTGTCATCATCTCATCATATTGGTTGTCAGCAGCCGTTACTCTTGCAAACCATGAAGAGTCTTTCTTACGCAGCCAACGGCATCATGGATTTTACCTTTGTCGTGGAGCGCATATGCCGATCTTATCCACCGATCACCATATCGACGGATTGTTTGTCGATTACTGTTACGTTGTCGCTATCGTAACATCCACCATAGATACGCACCGCCACACAGCTAATCGTATCGCCAACTTACTTGTTTGTCGTGCAGTCCGCCAATCATCATCTCGACCCATCACGTTTCTCTCCGCTCAGCGACCGTTGTCGTTACCTAAGCCCTTTTTACTCCGCCTGCCTATCAAAGCCCTGTCTTAGATAGCAGGCACCATCTTTCTAACATAGGAAAATCTTAACTAAAAATAAAAATAAAGTTTACAAAAAGAGGTAATTGACAAATAACCATATAATGTGGGGAATGTAAATGTTGTAAAAAAAAAGGGTGCGCAGTCCAAAATCCCGCAAAACCGGCGGCCACAGCGGCGGTGAGCGCACCTAGAGGAGGTGAGGAGAATCAGCAGCCGACTTTGCTGCCGTATATCACCACCTCCACCTCCACCCGCCGTCACACACTACACTACCCCCGCTGCCTGCGAAGCAAACCGGGCGGCGTCCAGCTCGCCTGCCCCACCTTTTCTTTCCTTTTCGTCCCCTCCCCTCCGCGCCGCAGCCCACGCACCCCCCGTATAAATCGGCGGCCAGTCCCCCCCATTCCTCGGCCGCAGCGCAGAGCAGAGCTCTCACACTCACCGGACGTGCCGCAAACTTTCCGCTATTCGCGAACAGGTCCCTGCCCTGTCCATGGAAAGGCGGCAGGGGCAGGGCTTCTTCGCGGCGCTGCGGGAGGAGGTGGCGCGGCGCGGGCTGTCGCCGGCGCGGGCGCGACGCAGGTCCGAGGCAGCGGCCGACCTGGCCGCCGCGTTCAGGTTCGCCGGCGGCGTCGGCGGCGAGATGCTGGCGCCGCTCATGGAGGGCCCCGATCCGGAGGCCGGCGACGGGGACCGCGGCGTCGCCCGCGGAGGGCCGCGCGGCGGGAGGAAGGAAGGCTGGGGCCAGTGGGTGCGGGGCCAGCTCGCGCGGGCCCCGTCCTCGGCGGGCTCCGGCGCCGCCGCCGCCGCGCTGCGCAACGACCTCAGGATGCTCCTCGGCGTCATGGGCGCGCCGCTCGCGCCCGTGCACGTCTGCGCCGCCGACCCGCTCCCGCACCTCAGCGTCAAGGACACCCCCATCGTAAGCGACGCGCTTCTTCTCTTCTTTAAGCCACACCACGCCGCTCTGCAGTTTCTCTCTCTCTCTCTCTCTCTTTTGTTTGCTTGTGCGCTCCGGATTTGGTTTTAACCATGTGTTCGACAGAATGCCTGAGCGAAACATTTTTATGGACGTCTGTATGCCCGTGCCTCCAAAATTCTTTAAATTCTTGAATTCATGGAGCTGTAGACTGTAAATGCTCTCCTGCTAGTTATTACAGTGATGTGAAAAAGAGCAGTTCTTGATTACTATTATTAATGTCTGTATGTGTATGTCTGCCCTTTGGACCTTTGACTGCTCTTTAGGACTGTTATGAGTGGATTTTTCCTTTCACTACTTACTCTGAGATAGTGTCATGTCATGTGTGTTTAATCCAGAGGAGTTGCCAGTGTGCTGTAGAGTGTAGACCATGGCTGTTTACTGCTAACAGTGTCTAAAATCTGCTTGCTTGCGAATGTGCTGCTCCGCAGGAGACCTCGTCGGCGCAGTACATCCTGCAGCAGTACCTCGCGGCGTCCGGAGGGCACAGGCTCCTGGCCTCCCTGCGCAACACCTACGCCATGGGCAAGGTGCGCATGGTGGCCACCGAGTTCGAGACCGCCGGCCGCCTCACCAAGAACCGGAATGCGGGGCGCGGCGGGGAGCCCGGCCGCTTCGTGCTGTGGCAGATGGCACCTGAGATGTGGTACATCGAGCTGGCTGTCGGTGGGAGCAAGGTGCACGCGGGGTGCAACGGCAAGATCGTGTGGCGCCACACCCCGTGGCTTGGTGCCCATGTCGCCAAGGGCCCTGTTCGCGCGCTTCGCCGTGCCCTCCAGGTATATGACGACCGTGCTTGCTGCTCATCATGTCGCTGTTTCTGGCTGTCACTGCTCGGCCATACTCAAGCATCCTGAATGGTGTTCTTTCCAGGGCTTGGATCCACTGATCACAGCAAGCCTGTTTGCTCGTGCGCGCTGCATCGGCGAGAAGAAGGTGAATGGGGAGGACTGCTTCATCCTGAAGCTGAGCACAGACCCTGAGACCCTCAAGGCACGCAGCGAGGGCCACGCAGAGATCATCAGGCACGTCATGTTTGGGTACTTCAGCCAAAGGACTGGTCTCCTTGTCCACATCGAGGATTCACACCTGACCCGGATTCAGTCGGCCACCGGTGGGGATGCGGTCTACTGGGAGACCAGCATCAGCTCCTTCATGGAGGACTACCGCCCAGTGGACGGCATAATGATCGCGCATTCCGGGCGCTCGGCTGTGACCTTGTTCAGGTTCGGCGAGGTGGCCATGAGCCACACCAAGACTCGGATGGAGGAGGTGTGGAGCATCGAGGAGGTCGCGTTCAATGTTCCTGGGCTGTCCATGGACTGTTTCATCCCGCCCAATGACATCAAGTCCGGATCTGTTGGCGAGGCCATGGAGCTCGCTCATGGTGAGAGGAGCCGAGCCGGTCCTCCCCTGAGCCACTGCGCTAAAGTTGCTGCGCTGGAGGGGGCAGAAGAAGACAGGGTGGCATGGGGAGGTGGAACCACACTCGAAAATCACAACTGATCTGCAGTCTGTCTGTTCATACTTCACACCTGGTTCTCACAGTGCAGCTTCGTTCTGACCCTGTTGAACCCAGTGTAGGAGAGGAACAGGTGGAAGTCGAGAGGGTTTGGAAGTTTGGTAAATCCAAATGCCTCCTCTGTATAGGAAGAAGCATGAGGTTTTCACAAGATCTTCTTGCATATGCTTGAAGTGGATCTGTGTGAATCATCCTTTCTGATCCATCAAGAGACATGGTAGTAGGTAGGTAGCCCTGTTTGCTGCTTCAGGCTTTTTTCCCCCAGTACCTAGTGAAAGGAAGCTTAGGTGTGTTCTCCATTCCAACCACCTGAGAAGGGTCGTTGTGGTTGGCTCTCTTTTAGCTCGACTAATTGGTCACCGCCGTCAGGGGGGAAGGAGGATTTCCTCGCCGGCAATCGGCTGTGATTTTAGCTGTCATTGCATCCGACAGGTGGCGGTTCAGTGTGCTTTTTGCTTGGTGATGGATTGAGCTCAATCTACCTTTTCAGAGAGAGGGAGAGATAGAGCGAGTAGAACATCTGAAGGGTTGTTACTTGTGTTTTAGTACTGATGAGTAGAGCCTGTTTTAGATGTTGTTACCAGTGTTTCAAGTTTCTGTTCCTGAACCTCCTCCCTTCGCATCTCTCTATGTTTTTATCATGAGACGAAGGATGTATTATACAGAGGTGGATGTAATTCCCCAAACATCTTTCGAGTGTCATGGATTGTCCTTTGAAAAAAAAGTTGAAATGACTCAGGCTTTTCCGAGCAAACAGTGTGGTGTGGCACCATCAATGTGCTTCTCTTCAGGCCTGCTTGCGTTTTACTACTACCACTACTTTGCTCCGCTGCGGTATGCGGGCGGGAGGGAGTATGACCCCCCCATTACTATGATATCACGGCTCCCATGTGGCGCTTCTATTGCAGCCTCAGCCTCCCCAGGTGGTGCCTGTCATTAGAGTGACACTGTGATTAGCACGCAGAGATACTAGTACATCTCCGGTGTTAAGTACTGGTATATTGTTATTGTAATCTGTAATGACCTTTGCTTTGCAAACGGCCATGATGGTAGCAGCACTGGCAGTAGTACTCCCTTGTCCCCTTGTGGTGTGCACCGCACTGACACAGTGACACAGCGAGCTCCATCCCCTGAAGCCTGATGAAGCTTGGAATCCATGGCGCCCTTGGCATGCATTGATGGCTGCAGCTGCAGCTGCACGCCCTCCCTTCGTGCGAATGCGATGGAGGAGTAGTTTTATTCGTAGGGCCGCGTGGTCTTCCTGGGAAGAAGGGACCAATGTCTACGCCGGATAAATTCTACTACTGCTTGTCACGCTCTGAAGTCCATCACTGTCTTACTGTATTAAAGTAGTGCTTCCTTCCTAAACTATTGGGCACTTCGTACTGCTTGGGAGCTCACGCACAAGCCAATAATCTTTCCAAGTTCAAAACCTCTCTCTATACTTGTTGTTTCTTTTTCCCTCCAATCTTTCATGAGCATCCTAGCAGCGTCTAATAACAGCGGTTAACCCTGGAGGATTGTGCCGTAGGTGTTCCTCCAGGTCTAGGTTCAGTTCAGTGTACACATGGTGCATGGACCGAGTTCAGTGCTGAGCTTCGTTCAGGTCGTGATCAACCCTTTTCTTTTAATATGTGTGCGCATACGTACATGGATCAGGAAATGAAACTTAGGCTGTGTTTAGATCCGCTGAAATTGGGGCTGAAATACACCGTAGCGCTGAAAAATACATTGTAGCACTTTTCGTTTGTTTGTGGTAAATATTGTTCTACCATGCTCAAAAGATTCGTCTCGCAAAGTACATCTAAACTGTGCAATTAATTTTTTATTTCATCTACATTTAGTACTCCATGCATGTGCCGACATTTTGATGTGATGGGGAATCTTCTTTTTGCATAGTGAAATTTGGGAGAAAAGTTTGGATGTAAACATGGCCTTAGCTCTAGCTCAATTCGACTTGTACCAGATACCACGAACTGGGTGCCCTCTGGATATGCAGTGCTCCTGCAGATGAGGTACCGTACCTGTTTAACAAGAAATCTAGCAGGAGTAGAAGCAGGAGCTCGCCGCCGCAAGCCCTAATGGCGTGCTCCATAGAGTTGGACCATGGATGGAATGGAAGCAGGGGCAAGGGCAAGGCATCAAATCATTGCTGCTCCTTGTACGCCTCCGCACGGTCTCAAACCGGACCTACAACATAGTACCACAGGCCCAGGCAGGGGGAGGGAAAAATAAAAAAAGCTAAACAGGAGTAGTAATAAGAAGCGATAAAAACTGTCAGGCAGCTGATGGCCAACAAGAACAGTACGGCCCAGCAGCTTTCTGATGCGTCCCTGACCTGACCTGAGGCTGATCATCAGGACCACGCATGGATCATAATAATGCAGACGTAGGGGTGGGCTAGCGTTGCTAATCCTTTTGTAAATTAACAGGCACCGGCAGGACTCACCAACCCCATCATGGCGTGTGATCGATCAGTGGCGCTTTGCAGTCATGTCATGTCATGTTGGGCGCCAATTGTGCCGGAGAGGGAACCAACGTACTTCTCCGTTTCCGGAAGCTGGATGCCTGGTGTATGAATGAACCCTTGAAACTGCTACGATTCCACGAGAAAGCACGTCGATGGGGGAAAAGATGAATGGCGACTGCAAAAAGGAAAGGAGCCGAGCTTTGGAAAAACAAAAATTGGAGTCCAAGCCAAGGAGCTCTCGAGGAGGGAGGAAGGACCGACGGAGAGGATCCTGCTGTCTCGGGCGGAGCCTTGTGTGCCAAGCACAAAGCAGAGGTTGTGGCCGGTCCGGCCGGCGCAGTAGCTGTGTACGCTGCCATGTTTCTTTTACAGGCGGGCCGTTAAGTTTTCAGAGCCGTATGTCGCTCCTGCATGGAAGGAAGATGGAAGACGCGTCGCGGAGCCGAGAGTCGTGCTGCCTATAATTAACTGACGCGGTTGCAGCTGCAGCTGCAGCAGGCAGCAGAATGAAGGGCCGGCGTACGTGCGCCGTGCCACTGAATAATGAAAAGGGGACGACGGCGACCTGAACAAACTTGAGGAGGACCGCATGCCTGACATTTACAGGCAGCCAGGCAGGGGTTAATCTTTAATCCAGACAGCTGCTGCTTTGCGTGAAAACGAAAACGAAGAGCACCAGTTGACTGACTGTGGCAGTGAGCCAGTGACATCAAATGCATCTGCAGGTCGTCTCCGACTCGCTTTGCAGCAGGCCATTCAACCCGGTTTGGTTCTTTCAGCAGTTCCTCCAGTAGTCCCAACTCCCAAGTCAACTTCTCAAGTAGTGCTAGCAATATCTGTAACAAAAATTATTGTTATATTAAATAGAAACAAATTACTCCCCGTTCCAAAAAAAATGCCACAATTGTGTGTTTTATTGGAGCATAGTTCAGAGTTGATGGGTGCAAATAGCATGATAAATATGCTTTGGTATCTTCAGTGGACAAACAAACAGCATTTGCCATCGAGGGAGCAAAGCGGACTTGTGATGGCCAACTGGGCTTCAACTACATGGGCTATCCCTGCCCTGTCCATGGGCACATACTACTTCAAGGCGGCAGCTGCCGGCCATGGACATGAATCCCGCGCCCACCGGGCCTTTTCTTACAACCCAAGGCCAAGTCTAATTCGGCCTATTATCTTGTTATTTTCTCACCGTTTCCCACTGTTTCAGCACTTTTTTTCCCGGCGTGATGAAGTTGCGGCTTCCTCCATTCTATGAGTGTACATTGTGTTTTTCCTTTTTTTTGTCCTTACTTAAAATATATTTCATTTTTACTTATTCTTAATAACAACAACAACAACATTATGCAAGTTTTGAGTATGAGAATATTTTTGTTGTCAAGGTAGAGCATTATATTTGTGAAAGTAGAATATTATTTTGTGAACCTAAAATATTACGCCAACGAGCAGAATTTTTCCTAGTACATGTCAAAACACCTAAAATAATAATTTTTTTTACTAAAGTAGATCAGGTTAATTCTAGGAAAATTCTGAGGCTGAAAAGTGATTGGCTGAAAGTAGATATGGAATGGAAGCTTTGCAAAGTGTCGGCATGCATGCATCGAATCGAATGGGATACGTACGGGGTGCAAATTAAAGAAAACCCACAGCACATTCCTTGTCGAACAAAATCCTGAATAGATTGCACGCGGACCTTTTTGCTGGATGCCCGGATTTTAGGCTCTGGTTGGAACGCGGGAAAATTTTTCCGTTCTTACGTTTTTTCTGTGAAATTGAACTGATTCCTGTGAAATTCCTGCATAATTACCGTGAAATTCCTACGTTACTGTGGTTTTCCTTTCCTCTGTTTTCTGATTCCTATGGTTTTCCTTTGAAAATCCTTCAATCCAAACAGCCAGCCCTGTTTGGAACGCGGAAAATTTTTCTTTTTTTTATGTTTTTCTTATAAAATTGAACTGATTCTAACAAAATTCCTGCACAGTTTCTTTGAAATTCCCGCGTTCGAAACAAGGGCCACAGACAGCACAGACAGCAGCCGATTCTTTCGGACAGACACCACCACTGTCCACTGGGGCGCCGCGCATGCTAGCTGCAGGTGGGCGTAGTACTCTACGTTCATCATCAGGTATTCAGGTGCCGACTTGTTGGCGCTTGTCAGAGAGAGATCGAGTGGGTTCGTGGGCGGAGTTTTTGCTGGCTGTGGCCGCCCCCCACTCCACTACCATCCGCCCGATTCGCGAAATCAGCAACCGGCAGATCATCAGCTGACCCACACCCACCCCAGGACCAGGAGTGCAGAAATCACCCGCTGGATCAACATAACTGCAGCAGTTTACAGGTAACCTCCGCACTCCAACTCCATCCAGCAACCAAACCGCGGTAACTCTGCCGAAAAAGCCACTGGGCCGAGCCAGCTGGAAGACGAAAAGAGAAGCCCACGCCGCGTTTTTTTTTTCCCCAACTCACGGGCCCATGCCGATGCCGAGCACGAGATCGTGACGCCTCACCACCGTGCCAGTCTACACTGCACAATGACACAACGCACACCAACATTTTCGCTTCGCGCCGCTTTATTCGCGCTGTCTCCAACCTGCGCTGCTCATCTCCTTTTAATCTCCTGCCATTTAGTAGGAGTATTATTTATAGTTCAGTCCACGTTTCGCTCTCGCTGCCGCGCTCTTGTTTAAATTCATGAATGGACGCCCCCCTCCCCACTTTATACCTGATTCAAAGGCGGCTTAATAAATCAGATCGCCCATCTTTCTTTCTTGCTTTTCCTTGCTCACCAGCCAGCGGCCCTGCTTTTACTGGCCGGCCTTTTCTTTTTCCCTTGTCCCGGCTGTCCTGATCCTCGATCTCCTGTCCCCCTTTACCTTACAAGCCTTTATTTATTCACACTATTATTGCATTCTAAACAAACGATTTTCTTGCTCTGGTCATAAATACAAACTATACTCATTAAAGTTCAGATACTAAGGCCTTTCATACTATGATTGCTTTCTAAAGAAACAATTTTCTTGCTCTGATGACAAATATAAACTATAGGAGTATTTGGTTTGTCCTAAGTCCAAGCATTCAAATATTTTCATAATGAATACACTAACGAGTCAATCAATCTATATACTTCAATCATCTCCAGATGTAAGGTTGTTTTTTCTGTTTTCTTAGGACAAGGCTTTGACTAAAAAATCTAATCAACTAGCTAACCTGATAACGTCAAAAGGTTATATACTAAAAGAGTGATCGTTTGTCAAAGACTTTTTCTAATAAACCAAAACATGCTTCATTTGTAAATGGAGGGAGCAAACTTTTAGATATCGAAACAATGTTATAAAATAACAGTCTTTCGACAAATCAATCTATATAGACTATTATAATAGGAGGAAGTATTGAAGAAAGCAGGCTGATAAAGGGGACCTTAGACGGTGATGAAGGGCTTCCACACGCCACCCTCTTTTTCTTTTCTAATGGTGTGGTGGCACTTGGTCTATGAAAGGCGAAACCGGTCGTAATTAGGAAGACCAAACATACTCTTGTATCTTTAGCTAGCTATTGGAAGCTGGCGATTCCGTTGAATTTTGTTATGTTCTACTACAGATGTTATAATTAACCAACGAAACCAAGAGCAAGAGGACTAAGACCTTGATAATTCATGGTTTTAAAATATCTAATTTTGAGACATAAAAACATTACACGTGTAGATCTTGAGGAACACTTTTAGATATTATAGTTATGTGTAGATTTTGTCCAAAAAAGTAATTTTATGTACTATAGTTTTATTATTAGATATTACACCCATACTTCTAATAAAAGTAGTGACCAAAGTCGAAAACTATAAACTCAATCACATCAGGTATTTAAGACCAGGGTCAGCAATAATATAAGGTATCCCTTCCATCCCAAACAATAAGAGGCTGTCCACTTTTGGATACAACATGTGACCATTTGTCTTATTTTTTTTAAAAAAAATAAACACTCAAATATATAAGTCATGCTTGAAATACTTCTAATGATAAATCAAATCATAATACAAATGATATTTGTATAAAGTTTTGATTAGTATAATTATTCAGACGTTTTATTAAAAGTTAATTAACAACCTCTTATAACTTAATTTGAGGGAGCAGAAAACATCTATGGGAGAATAGGCGACAGCCCCACGCAGGTTCGGATCAGTCATTGTGATTGTGAAGCTACCCTTACACCTTCAGCGTCACGCTCTGGTCCCAATCAATCATCCAACCAAGCCAGCCCAGGAGGCCAGGACTGCAACCTGCACCTCCTCTCCAATAATTCCATTCCAATCAAGCACCGTCACCACCAATATTTGACACCCCCAAATCGCAATCTTCTAGAGAACTGGTAGGATTAATGACCTTATTAGCAGCACAGTATAACACATCATCAGAAGCTAGCCTCCAATTTTCACCTCCCCGGCCGCCCTTTGACCGAGGCATACGTGGCCATCACTTGGACCTCCAATTTACACGCACCCTTCATCAGCTGGTTGAGGCGCCAAATAAAACCCGCCGTGTCCATCAGGTCCACGTGAACGCTATTGGGCTGGCCACGGTGTGCTTGCCGTCCGACCAGACGAGCCGCCCGAAGCCGGCGGTGCCCGACGGCCGCGACTTGGACGTGAACCTCACCGTGTAGCTCTTCTTCTCCCCCGCCGTCGTGAACGCCAGCTCCGTCGGCTCCACGGCCACGGTCACGCCCTCCGCGTCCGCCAGCGACGTGGACACCCTGTACGTGCCCGGGCCGCCCACGTTGGTGAGCGTGCGCGTGTGCGTCACGGTGGCCGGCGCTGAGGACTCCCCGCCGTCGCCGTTCGCCGTGGAGTAAGCCACGGAGAAGGACGGGTAGTTGAGGCCGCCCAAGGAGTAGGTCTTGTTCTCGGCGCACGACAAGTCCCGGCTCCGCGCCACGGCGGCGATCATGTTGGGGCTGTACTTGAGCGCGCACAGGAAGTCCACGTAGTCGCGGGTGCCCAGGTCGTAGACGAGGCCCGGGTCGACCGCCCGCGCGGGGTCCACGTGGCCGGCGCCGTAGTCGAACGGCGTGGCGGCGGCGCCCGTGGCCGCGTCCAGGAGGGAGCCGGAGCCGGAGTAGGTGTTGTAGGCGGTGGTCATGAGCGCGGAGCGCACGGCGGCGGGGCTCCAGTCCGGGTGCACGCTCCGGAGCAGCGCCGCCAGGCCGCTCACGTGCGGGCACGACATGGACGTGCCTGAGATGATGTTGAAGGCCACGCGGCGGGTGTCGGCGGCGAGCCCCGTGGGACCGGCCTTGCCCGTCCACGACGCGAGGATGTTGACGCCCGGCGCGATGATGTCGGGCTTGAGGATCTCGGGGGTCACCATGTTGGGCCCGCGCGACGAGAAGGCGGCTACCACCGGCGAGGGCCGCACGCCGACCTGCGTCCCGGCGACGACGATCGTGGCTGTGGGGCTGGGGTCGGACGCGACGTAGGACTTTATGGCGGCGCCTTCCCTCTCGCCGACGCCGGCGGCGGGGAGGAGGTGCGCGTCGGCGACGAGCTCCTGGCCGTTGGCGGCTGTGTTGGCGAGCACCATGCCGGCGCCGCCAGCGTCGCGCACGACGAAGCCCTTCTGGACGCGCGCGCTGACGCCGCGGTCGCAGACGACGATCTTGCCGGCCACCTTCTCGGGCTCGAGCGTCCCCGCCATGCAGAGGTTCCCCGCGGTGGAGTTGGACGCGTTGGCGGCGTAGACTATGGGGATCGGGGTGCCGGTGGGGAGCGGCTTCCCGGCGTAGAGCGAGACGCCCGTGTAGTTCTTGCCGTTGCCGAGCGCGACGTAGGCCGGGAAGTCGCGGTCGAGCGTGCCGGCGCCTACGGTGGTGATCCACGGCGCGACGTTGGAGAGCGTGGAGGCCCCGGGCCCGGCGTTCCCCGCGGAGCAGGCGACGAGCACGTTCTGCTCCATGGCGGCGAAGGCGCCGATGGCGACGCTGTCGCGCGAGTAGTCCGCGGCGCCTCCTCCCAACGATAGCGAGAGCACGCCGCAGCCGTCGGCGACGGCGGCGTCCATGCCCGCGAGGATGTCGGAGCTGAAACAGCCGCCGAGCCAGCACACCTTGTAGACGGCGACGCGCGCCCTGGGCGCCATCCCGCGCGCGGTGCCGGCCGCGAAGCCGAACAGGCTGGCGTCGGGCACGGCGGCGCCCGCGGCCGTGGAGCTGGTGTGCGTGCCGTGGCCGTCGTCGTCCCGCGGGGACCGCGACTCCCGGTCCGTGTCCATGGGCCCCATCGCCGCCTCGTACCCCTTGCTGAAGTAGCGCGCGCCGACGAGCTTCCGGTTGCACGAGGACGCGTTGAACGACGCGCCGGCCGCCACGCACTCGCCCTTCCACCACGCGGGCACCTCGCCCAGCCCCTCGTCGGCGTAGCTCCTGCTCTCCGGCCAGGCGCCCGTGTCGAGCACCCCGACGACGACGTCGCCCGCCGTGCCCGACTGCGGCCACAGGCCCCCCGGCGCGGCGTCGTCGCCCGCGATGCCCAGGAACTCGGGCGTGCGCGTGGTGTGCAGGTGGTAGCGCGCCTCCGGGTTGACGGCCAGCACCCCGCCCAGGCACGCCATGTCGCGGGCCTCCCGCGGCGTGAGGCGCGCCGAGAAGCCGTGCAGCACGGTGTCGTAGGCGTACAGCATGTTGCTGCCCGCGGACACGGAGCGCAGCGACGCGCCGTACCACTCGCCGTGGTCCGCGTACGCCGCCGGCATCGCCGACTTGGCCATGTGGACGATGTACGTCGTCCGCCTCTCCTCTTCCTCGGCGGCGGCCGCGGCGGCGGTGGACACAGCGAGCGCCAGCGACAGCACCACCAACGCCCGCGGCATGGCCATGGTGCGGCGCATCTTTCCGGCCGGCCGGCGGCGTAGATAGGTAGTAGACAGATAGAGATGGGATAGATTCGCGCCTTATATTATGGTGGAGCTAGTTTGAAGCTACAAGAACGTGTGCATATATATATACACACCACACCAGTGAGGTGTGATGAGGAGTGGGGAGCGGCGGAAGAGTGTGATCGAGCAAAAGATGGACGGTTGGTTGGTGGTGTGCGGAAGACTGACAGAAAGCCTACCACAGTACTACTAGTAACCTAGGAGGATAAGAAGAAGATGGAGAGCGGGCGAGGTTGAAGAAAAAGAGGTGAAGGTTCAGTGTGGTTAAGCGGTTGCTTAGGGGTAAGCGCGGCGATCAAAATAAAGGAGCCGTCCGTAGCACATGCAATTTATAAAGATGACAGTGGATGAAAAGGAGACGAAAGAGAAAGAGAGGGACGGTCACATGGATTTGTTTTATTTCTTGGCGAACTTTGGGGCTTTTGGGGTGTCACCTGTTTGTTGGTCACCACCGGCCGGGTCGGCGACGGGACGGAGCCGCTGTTCGTTTGCCTCCCATGCTAAGTTCCCGTGTGCCTTTCTGGGGAGGCTTTCAGGGTAGCTGCAGTGTACCTGTGTGTTGTGCGGTCCGGCCGGCCGGCGGCCAGGATAGCGAGCGAGAGGAGATAATCTTTCGTTTCGTGGACCAATTCGAGCTGGAGGTCCGGCAGGTGGCCACGAGCTGATGAGCTGGGCATGTCGGCCGGCCGCCGTCGATCGGCAAAGTTGTTTGCTACAGTAGAGTGCTCGCCGGCCGCCTCATGGATTTGTGGAACGAGCGATCGAGCAGCGAGGATGGAGAGCTGAGCTGGGCAGGGTAGTGTAGATTGCTTCTTCGTGCGGTCCTCCTGCGTGTACGAGTACGACAGCAGCCTGGCGTCCGCAGGTTGTGCAGCATATATCGTGGATGGAGTGACCAAATTTGACGCTGACAATGATGGTGCCTTGGTTGCTTGATCGAATTAGCTCAATTGCATCTACATTGCTTTACGACCTCTTGATTAGAACAGCTCCGGCTTTAGTTTTTTAAGCTGGTCATCCCTAGCTTCAAGAAAAAAAAAGGAAAACAAGGGGAAAAGAGCGGTAGGACCTAAGGCTAGTTGCTAGTTGATTGAATTTGTGAGGAATAAATCTCCATAGTTTTTAATTAAACAGGGTCCACTATATCAACAGTGTGGCTTTTTTCAAACTAATCAACTCAATAATGTGTCAATAATCTTGGTGCCTTGCAGTGAACTTTTTACCTCTATTGTTTTTTTGTGAAATGCATATTTTTATTAGCCTCATTTAACACAAAAAATGTTTAGATTAATCTAGACGACTAGATGATCACAAGAATTGGTGGTGTAGATCTTTCTCCTTTTCTGTTAGTGCATTTGACATAAATTATTTGATTTAACATAAACCATTTAATGTTCTTAAAATCCAAACAGTATATTTTTTATTTTCGATTGACATATAAAATCCAACGGACTATGTTTTTTTTCTTTTCGATTGACATTGTAATTTCTAAATCCTCTCGACGGACATGGTGTTTTTTTATCACACTCTTGTTAACATAGTAGATAAAAATAGGTTGGACTTTTCTCATCTTTGACCATCAATACCTATAATTTTATATATAGTAAGTTTAATGTGTGTGTGTGTGTTTAAGATAATGTTTCTTTATGTATAGATATTACAAATTACAAAGTCCTACCGTACCTCTCCGTCCCAATTTATAGGTCGTTTGACTTTTTTTATATCAAGTTTGACATACTCGACTTATTGAAAAAATTAATAATAATTATTTATTTTCATTGTGATTTAGTTTAGCATATAATATACTTTAACTACGTTTTGAATTTTTTTCATATTTTTGCATATTTTTTGAAAAAGACGAGTTTTCGAACTTAGTGTTAAAAAAAGTTAAACGACTTGTAAATTAGAACGGAGGGGGTATATGCAAACCATACTGATGTCATATACTCCCTCAAGTTTTTTTTTTATATATATGACGTCCATTAGTAGAAGATTGTACTGCAGAGCGTCCTATAAATAAAATCTAAGGTTAGTGTAATAATATTAGACTTATACTATTAATGTTTTATGGGAAGAAGTAAACGAGCTACTGCGTACCGCCTTGGACTCCGTCGTCGGCGTCAAAACTCAAAAGTCTGAAAGTCTAATTGGTGTGTGCCTCCGTACGTGCGTGACGTGAATGGATTTGCTTAAGGATGACCCATAACTTGAGCGTGCGCGGTTAAGATAAAGTGTGCAGAAAGGTGAGCCATCGGAGCACTCAACCGATCGAAGAACCGATGATGCATATCTGCCAAAGTTGCAGGCAGATTATAGTAACAAATCGCAGCTAGCATATATATGTGTTGTTCACTTGTTCTTCTCTTTAGCAGCAATATAATGCCTGGCCTGCTGTGTGGATCTAGCGATAGCCATATATAGCTGCTACGCCAATTAGCAAATATATATCAAATCTGATAGCGAGACAGAGGATAAAGAGGAGGAGGAATCTAATAGGCAACAACCACTGCGCACACGAATCTCAGGAATAATTATTAGAAAATGTTGACACGACATTATTCAGCTTGCTAATCACACATCTATCTCACGACACTGACCTATCTAGAGCACTCCATTCCCCCGGTCGAGCCTGGTGAGCATATATAATCCAACGGTTGCTACGTTAAGCACATATACAAGTATGTACGCTACGTATACTGCAACGGAGAAGCCTGCAGAGAAGGCATGTCTAGCTAGCGATTTAATTATATTTTGTTTGCGGAACGTGCCCAGAAATTAACGATGAGCAGAGGTAGCTATAGGGTGGTTTTGTAACGGCTGTAGTACGTGCAACGACAGCGCCACGCAGAGAGGAAGAAGATCGAGAGCTGTACATTAGGAAGGGCGCCGGTGATGGGGACGTCGCGCTTGCTGGTCGTTGCGGTTAGCAGAGGCCCCGGCTCCTGCTGGCGCCGGGCAGTACAGTACAGTACAGGGGAAAGAAAAAAGGCTGCAACAGCGACACGATGGATGGATTATTAGCGGAACCCAATGCAAGCACACAGCGGAATCGATAGACCAACCGGCGGTGGGCGGTGGACCTGCTCTGCTGGGGTTTCTTCTTCCTGCTCCGAGACTGGCATCTTCATCAGTTCTTCTAGCCTCCAAGCAAGTTCTCTCAAGTGTGGTCCTGCTGGCCGGCCGGCCGGGAATTCCTATCACGGGTTCGTTCGTGTATATCTGATCAGCTACTAGCGCGGGTGGCAGTACTGGCACTGAATGATTGTGCTCGTTGTGATAAGATATCTAGGGCGGGCATGTGTGTGGTGGATTGGATCTCGGAGAAGAGAAAGATCCAACTCCGTCCAAACGAAGGGGCCAGCAGCAGCAGCACGCAGATGATGACGCTGAAATGCGACAGGGAGAGAGAAAGGAACTCCATGGCGCTAGTAACGAGCTCTAGCCTTGCAGCTGTTGGTCTGTTTGGCAGCTGGGCAGCAAGTTGCTGTCACAGAGCTCCGGCCGCACACAGCGCTACATACAGAGCGCATGACTATTGGTTCAAGTCACACTGTTTGTTGATCGGTCTCTGCTCTGCAGCGTGTCGTTAAGCTGGGGCTCCTTGCAGCTCGAGCTAGTGGTGGTGGACGGCGCGCTGGCCTGGCCGGTTCACTCAACAATGCCGGCTGGCCTGGCCATCACGCATGCAGCATCACGGGCCACCGTCGTCTGTGTGTCCGCAAAGCTCCAAAGCGGGGGCAGCTAATACCTCCAACTCCAAGCGTGTGTGGGGGGGGGTGGACGGATCGGCCGGATAGATATGATTGCTCGCAGCGCTGGACGTACGTACGTGCTCCAGCCAGCCATGAAAATTAAATTCAATATCGCTACCTAGCTAGCTCGTTCGTCTTCCATGTCCATGTGCACGAGCTATAGAACGCGGCTTCCAGCTCGTTCTTGTAGCAGCAGAGCGGAAGACGACGACGACTTGCGCGTTCTCCGCCCAAGCCTGTTGGCAAACGTACGCACGCACCCCCAGTCGCCTTGCTGCCCTCCGATCCATTTCTTCGCTCCCGATCGCACGCCCCCCCCCCCCCCCCCCACCCGCTCTCTCCGTCCCATCCCAGAGAGTGTGTCGTTCGTCTTGGTTTCGGTCCACATTCCGGCGCTCGTTTTATTTAAAATTTTAATTCAAAAATTTAAAAAAACAAATTATATAAAAATACTTATGGTTAAAAGACGAAATCCTGAAAAAATTAATGATATTTATAAAAAAAACTGAATAAAACAAAGAATTGAAGACAGTATACTGAAATCGAGGACGACGTTTTTTTCTAGGACGGAGGAAGTAGCTAGCTAGCTGGCTAGTCTCTACTTATCACACCACTGTGTCGCATTTTGATTGCCTGTGATTCCCGTCTGATCGGGGCCAGTTACAGGACGGCGTGCGGGCGTGACATTCCGCACGCCGTGCATGCCAGCTTGCCTCTCGATCGATCTCTTGCCGGTTGCTGCTGCATGCAGCATCTATCAGCGTCACCGTCACATGTCAACTGTCGGCAGTGTGTGTATATGCCTCTGGCTAACGTGCATATACTTAGACTATGTTTAGCAAGTTGTGTAAATGCATTGTGTATCTACTATTCTAACTATTTTTTTCTGTGAACAGTGTCGCTATAGTGTATGGTCAATCCATTTACCCAACCCACTGCACATAGTCTTACAACATCTATCTATGCTGATCCGATCCAGTAGCTTAATTAATTAGTTAGTTACAGCAGCGGAAGACGATCGAACAGCTAATTAAGTTAATTCCCTGTATATATAAAAATCCTTGTGTCGATGAATTAAAAAGATGAAACCGCTGCATGTGCAGCGTCTCAAATGGACCCTGGACAACTGACATTCCCACTAAGAAGTGTTATGCAGAGAGAGAGAGGGAGAGAGAGAGAACTACATATACTTACTATATGATAAAAGTGATTCGGTTACACATAATTCCTGTCTCAAATGATGGTCCGGGTTGGCGGGTCATATATATTGCCATGTTTGGATGCGACAGGCCACAGCTGACATGGAATATATATATAATCGTCCTAATTGCTTTTTGTGTCCCTATATATATACATACATACTCCTGCTCGCTTTTTTGATATAGCGTTGTGGCTGGGCGGTACTGCCTGACACTCGATCTGCAAGTAATAACCTCCTGCAGCAGCAGCAGCAGCAGCAGCAGCTCTCCTGGAAGTATCGACGAAAGATATGCACAGATAGAGCTGATACCGAAACGATCTCGATCTCAGTCTCGATCAGCCGTACGCAGCCCTGCACGAGCTGCGCTCCATCGATCACCCAAAGTATACGGTAATCCCTTCCTTCCTGACTCTCTCCCGTCCTGTGTCGTCGTCCGTGCGACAGTGTGCACGTGTCCCAGTGTCCCACCGCTTGTTAATCTCTTCACACGCCACCACTTGCATAGAAGATAGATATCAAAGATCCCTACCATTGATTATAAAATGCCACCATGTTATTTAACAAGGATTAAAAATCTACAAGACAAAAATGATTGAGAAAAAAGAGATTTTATGTTGTTGGTATAGTGAGGGTAAGTTATAACTATGAAGATTTATTGTGTCATAAATTGCTAGCAAAGAAAATGAACATATATTTGCCAAGGTATACCACTTTTATTTATTTCATCTCTCTTAATATCCAAGAATAATCAAAATACAATAAGTTAACAAGAAGCACCTAAACCTTACGAAATACAGAAGCAAATACGGCTTGCATGAAAAAGAATGATGAGGACAAGAAAAAGAAACTAATGTAGTTGTTATACCACGTTCCATCGGCCAAGGGGTCCCTAGCTAAGTTGGTTAGGTAGTTCTGATGGCACTCCTCAGATCGCTGTGGTTAAAAAAATCCCCTCGTTTGTCACATGCCAAAGCATAGATCTAAGGATGATCGCTACTTTTCTACTATGTTGACTTTGTAAATGAAAAACTATAAAGGTGAGGCTAGCTAACGAAGCACAACTCTAACGTATGGCTGTGTTGTTGTCTCCACAGCATCATGCCAATCACATCTTGAGTGTTCTTATCATTGATGCCCCACCAATAGATGGCTCCTGCTTTTGCTCATGCTGATGATGGTCTATTAACGATAACTACATCTAGAACAAGGCTATGCATTTTTAAATACAAGAAGTATATGAATGGAAAATACTTGAATGCTACTAGAGACAACCATACACCAGAAGAAGAGCACTAGGACACCCACACACAATAATCAATTGACGTCTGGTAAGTAAATGCTGAATATTGGCCATGACGTTTGGTGTTAAGAACTAGGATGCGCATATTGGAGGTATCAACAAGTAAAACAATATTTATCACTTTAATACAAATAAAGAGTATATATGGAGCCATAAAGTTGCACAAGAGGAAAACAATATTGCTAACTTAGCGTATAAAACTAGACTTATAATTTGTCGTAGAAACAATGCTATAGAAAAAGGAGCTCTTTAGGTTGTAAATGTGACCTTTAGTGTCATGCAATGGTACTATGTCATTGCAATGACGCAAAAAGAGAGGGAGTTCAAAATAAAAAGAGATAAATAAAGTCTATAAGATAAATGGCTTGGAATTGCTGCACTAAGTAACTTTCCTGCAATTGTGGTGGGCGAGGAGAGTGACAAAACAAAGAAGATAAATTATTTCTACGAGTTGAGTGACTTGGAAGTACAACATGAAGGCAGCTTGCTTGATGACCGTATGGAAAAGAAGATACACTCTTACCATAGAAGGGTCTAAAATGGAGATGGTAAAAGAAGACCAGTGCTACTGTCATGATGAATGGTTTTATTTGCTACATATTTATATCATAAGCCGCCAATGAACTAGGGAATGTTCAATGTAATTTGGCTTCTTTCTGAAAAAAGTGTACTTAGGTCCAAATATACAACTGAATGCAACTAAATAATTTATACCGAGAAAAAAATGTATTAACAAAATAAAACTAGAAATTTGTAAAGCATATAAAAACCATGGTCAAATGTAAAACTTTTGCTACAATTATTGCATAATTATACTTACATTATACTAAAATAAACAAAGATCATCAATAAATAGGCCAAGTTTTGTACTATGAGTATAAAAACCCTAACTTTTATACATGCATCAAAAATAAATATTTTATATAAGCAATGTTAGCCTAAATGCTAAACGGTAAATAGTCAGTTACCCATTGTTTAGCCACTATTCAGTGCAAAATGACAGTTTAACAGTGTAAATGGCCAATTAAAACGATAGTTTAAATGGGTTTAACTGTGTAAATAGCCAATTAAACTGAAACGGTCTACCACTGTTTAGCGTTTAAACCGTGTTTAAATGGGCTAAAGGACCGTTTAGACGAAAAGTGAATAGAAGATTGCATCCATGTAAATATAGAAGTTTCTTTTCTTTCTTAAGCTTGATGGAAAATTTTGTTATGCTAAAAAATGTTACGATAATGAACTGTACACAACATGTATATATTTTCAATTTAGATTTTCTTTTTGAAAAATTGTATTTAGGTCCAAATATAAAACTGAATGTGACTAGATTAATTTATACTGAAAAACAAAATATGTATAACATGAAGGGAAAAATATGTTAATAAGATTTGTAAATGACATAAAATATTTTGCATAATGACTTAAAACATTACTTAAATGCTAATAAAATAAAATTAGAAATTTGTAAGGCATATAAAAACCATGCCCAAATCTATAAACTTATTGCCTAACTATATTTATACTTAATTGGACTAAAATAAACAACGGTCATGAATAAATAGGCCAAGTTCTGAACTTCAAGTATAAAAAACTTTAACTTTCATACAAACATGAAAATAAATATTTAATAGAACAAAAGTTGGTTTTAAAGATACATGATATCAATGTAGCCGCGCAAATTTTGCGCGGGTTACTTGCTAGTTATATTATATTATAGTGTTGTTATATATCATTATTGCATTGAAAACATTAAAATACCTTGCTACCAAGCATGCATGAGGTGGGACACACACATGGGCGAGCTAGGTTGAGCTCAACCGTTGTCCGTCACAGCATTTGATCACGTTCCTGGCCACACCGATCGAGAGAGCCCCGCGGTCACAAGCGCTCCCTCTCATCGTCGATGGGATCCACCTCTCTCACTGGCTTCTCCAGGATTCCACCATGAATCTATGGTGATCGTCATCAAGAGGCAATTAACTGTTTAAGTAGTAGCAACATAAGGTGCCAACAGGTTAACAATAACCCTGCATAACCCTGCATTACTCGAAAGCGCCATGATTGTAAGCAAGCGCGTCGTCGTCGTCCGATGATCCTGTTGCGATATAACGATGACGATGATGATGGCGCCCGATGAAATTATTATGTGATGCCATCTACTATTTATGGAATTATTAATACAGCTTGCTGACTTAATAATTGGGGAAAGCAAATTAATTCATCGTCCTGCGCGCGGTGGCGGCGAGGCGACGAGAAAGAGAGAAACTGCTGAGAAAGCAAGCAAGCATCGCCTCGTACCATTGCAAAAGCAGGCCGGCAGCAGGCCGCCAGGTGTGTCGGTAAGTGAGAGGTCACGATCCTTGCGTACTACGTGGGCCGCCGTCCGTCCGTCTTCCGAGTCCAGGTCCAGCCCAACCGTTGAAGCCGTTGGTTGTCCGTTGCCCGCGCGCCGTCGCACGAGCCCCATCCCCATCCCTCCACATCGATGCTCCAGGGCTAAACTAAATCATCGATATCTCATTTGGGTTAAGGAAAATAAATATTTGGATCACGATAAATTACCACTCTACACACGACACGCCAGGGCTAAATTACCCGCTACTCGCAATCAGCGAGTGCACAAAACACAGGCTAGACAGACACTTGCATGAGGCAACTATATACATTGTCAGCAGTCAGCACTCAGCACAGTAGTATATGTATATGGTATATGGCTTAATGCTATACGTGATGACTAACAAATAATGCTCCTGACCCACAGTTACAGGTACGGTGCAAAGATAATACAAACGCCCGTGACGGTGTATACATCAGCCAGATCAGGATCAGGTGCGGTACTGGCCGATCTGGCACGTGCACGTAGCCAACACAATCAACATATATTCCGGACGTCACTGGTAGTTGCAAAGCATGATTATTCCAAACAGGAACGAACGTCTTAATTAAGCGCCTATCACTGACAAATTGACAACAGGTGCATGTAGTATTTTTTCCCTACAAATTGTTCGTCATGTGGTCAACTGGAACAAGTGAGGGAATTGATGCTCCAGGCGTCCACCGTCTCTAGGTCTAGCAGAGCGGCGACCACACGGCAAATGATCGAGCTCGATCCACCTAGCTACCGTGTACCATTAATTATGGAGGCCATTTTTAATGGAAGCTAGATTTTGTTTTTATATTTTTTAACATGCCACGGAGTACTACAGCGGAGGACGTGGTGTGCCGGGTGGCCTCTTCCACACAATCAACGACACGCACCAAACAAAACTTGGTGACGCGTGATTTGCAAGGTACCCAGCTGGGCGTCGTACATATATATATGTGTGCATGAGAAATGCCAAAAGGTACGGTGTAATTAATGCATGCTCTGTGTCAAATAAAATGGACGAACACAAACCTTTTCATGTCAAATTAATGCATGTGGTAACATATATACTGTCATCATGATGATGTCGTCGTTACTCTCGTTATCGTTACCTATATATGCATGCATGCATGCATGTGCTGCTCGCCTAATCGAAGTATGCGATGATCAGCCCGGCCAAGGCCAACGCCCAACGGTAGCTCTAACAAATTAATTGATATACTAGTAGCTGTGTGTGCGCTCCTAAGTCTTTTTAGTCCCCAAAATAATTATATTATCTGTAGAGATGTTCGAAGCAATGGTGTTCGCCAACTTTTGATCTTCTGCTAATTTGATTTTGACATCATTGTTGGAATGGAGACGACGCTATATATAATAACTCGGCCAGCATGTCGACAACTCTGTTGAGATATATATATCGAGGACCATGCATGTCAGCCATGTGTGTGTGACGTAGTATTGATAAATACTCCAATAATCATGATGAGAAATAAAGAAGCAGTTGACATTGTCGACGACCGACCAGCATCAGCAGCTGATGACAGTAGTGCTACGATAGTACGATCGATCGACGAGCAACCAACATAATCAATTCTACTAGCTCTAGTTACCACGTGTACAGTGGATTAGCTTAGCCACCGTACAAAACCAAAAGGTGGCAAATTAAAGTGCAAGCACAGCAGGGTGCAGTTGCCGTACGTGCAGGCAGTTGAGTGGGCTATTCGTGCATCTACCGGCCGCCTGGTCGCCGCGCCGCCGGATCAGTTAGGCTGACCCCAACGGGGAGGCCTATATAGGTTTCTCAAAACACTGTTTTGCAGTGTTTAATACTGTAGATAGAGAGAAGAGTAGTTATAATAATGTTTTGAAGAAGTGGATGAGGAGTCCCATTGGGGTCACCCTTAACACCGCCGCAACCCGCGCGCAAGCTAACCGACCGTGTGTAGGCGGCCGGGCCATGCATTCCGTTGTGTAGGTCCTGTCGGAATTACTCCACTGGCTACTGGAGCATACAGCATTGTCCATTTTGCGTACCTGTCTGGCCATTTGTTTTATTAAAAAACATAATGTAATAAAAAATAATGGGTAATACTTAAAAGATACCCCATCTATTTCTAACGAGATGGTATTCCACGCGTTGCTGTGAAAATTCTTAAACTATTTTTTGTAAAATAAAATTTGAAGCTAAAAACATCAATATAATTGGAAGGACCATTTAAAAAAAACAATATCATTGATAGCAAATCCATCTTAGTTAAAAGACCAACCCTTAAATGATTTTTTGTGTTTCTGGTATAGGAATTTTGTAGGATTATACTCATACAGACTAATAGTTGCATGCATGGATGTTATCTGCCACAAAAAATCGATAGAATACATCAATACAGGTTCTTAGACTATGTGCAGCAAGATGTGTAAATGCATTGTGTATCTACTGTTCCAACTACCTCTCTCTCTGTGAACAGTGTCGCTACAGTGCATAGGCAATCCATTTACCCAATCCACTGCACATAGTCTTAGTGGATGATGATATGGTTTTTAACTTAGTGATGTTATCATCCATGCATAGAGGATCGATGGAATACATCAATAGAGGTTTTTAGTGGATAATGACATGTTTTTTAACTTAGTGGATTCCTATATGACGTGGACAACTTACATGTTGAGAGAAATAGAGTCAATGAATGTTAGTGGGCTAGATTATAGGCCGCTTGTTTTTTTTTTTTACTAATTTGACTCACTCATCTTAATCAAATAAAATATGAAAATATGGATAATTTGAAATATATTGGCTCACAAAGCAGAAAATAGATCTAGCTAATGGCTAATAAGATTTCACTTTAGCAGTTACTCAGCAAATTTCACTTAAAAATATAATGCTCACAAAGTTGGATCCAACTAATGGCCACTAAAATTTCACTTAGTGTTTTTACTATAGATTGCCAGTAGGATAATTTAGAAACATATAGGCACATTTCGTATTCATCATTTTTTTTCAAAATAGTAAATGTTGGTAATTTAGATTTAGGAGATATTCCATTTATTTATAATAGTGACGATATTTACAAGCAAACTTAAGTGGTAATATAGATTAGATATTATAGTGACAAATGTGGGTTACATAGATTTAAATTTGGGAGACTACTTTAATTATATATGGTAATGGCATAATAGGTATCTTATATAAAATGAGAGGTTTTCTATAAACCATCTATCATTACGATATGGTGGGTATACAAAAGTGGGGTAACTTTAAATCATTTTTTTACTGTCACGGTGGCTGAGGTTGCCGAACAGGCCTAAAGCTTTTGTGCTTTTCTACGAGTGGGACAGGGATTTTTTGTAACCTCAGATCTAGCCCATTTCACGTGCGCTGGAATTAGAGACTGGCAATACAAGCCAAATATTAACATGCCTTGTTGCAAGAGCAAGGAGGGAATCATCGCAGTAGCTAGTTAACTAGCCCATATGCCAAAGGCCGTGTAGGTTAAGTAGTTGCACCAGCTCGAGCGGCACCTGAAATCCTGGGTTTGACTCCCGCTGAAGCGAATTATTTCGAGATTTAATGGCTTTGTTCATTGAGTGGTAGGTGACGTTCCCGTCGGCAGCGAGGCGTCCGTGGTGACTTCGTCAATCTCAAGATCTGCCGGTCCAGTTTTTCGGAGGTACTTATAGGGGTGAGTGTGCGCGCATATGTGAGCGGCTTTTGTACTGTGTTTCTAAAAAAAAGTTAACTAGTCCATATTTTCTTATATATTTTATTGTGGTTGGCTTTTTCTCCACAATTTTAATAACTATTTATATTATTTAGAAAAAGGTAAGTTATCATTTATTTTTTACATATGTTTTATCATTACTTTGATCACGATTTTTATTTTGACATTTTTACATGTCTTTTTACCTTTTTTTAACAAGGGCAATGATTAGAGATGTGGAAAAAATCAATGGAAATGAATATTTGCGAACGGGCAAGATAGTTAAGCAGATTCAGACTAGAAATATCACACTTCTCTAGAACAAAGGCTTCAAAGAATTAAGCATCACGATTTGAAGCCACAAATTGTCCTGAACGTGGCACATGGATGACACAGATCCAACAACAATTGAGGCTGAGTCCAGTAGATCGTCTATCCTATTATTTATATTTAAAGTCCACTTTGTCTACATTCCATTGTTTATATTAAAAACTACTCAATGTACAGTGTAGCCACAATATCATTTTCATACCCTAGACGACTCTATATGCAATCGGTTGGACTTAGTCTGAGCGTCCCTATTTCTTGCGTCAACCAAACTGAACACCAATTTTTATGTATGCTACTAAATTTTGAGAGATTTTACGGTGGTTGGAATGGTACCCACCAGTACTTAGATGGTACCACTATTTGTTTTAAAAAAAAATCCTCATGCCCTTTACAGAGATTAAAAAAAATATGGGTACTTGTCCCACTATTTTGGTACCAGACCCTTCTATTTGGTATCGTCCGGTATTAATACCGTGGTACCGCCTATTGTAAAATCGATAGATAGACAGCTCCTATTTTTCAAACCACAGCTTTACCTACCACTAGTTTTCACCCTTAAAAATCGGCACGCAACCACCCTGCCTCAGTCCACCCGCTCGAGGCCTTTCAAATCTTTTTGAAAACGAGTTTTGATGGAATTAAATCATGCCTTTCAATGAACGCAAAATTCTCTACCGTTACACTCCAGAAACGCATTTTTGTAACACGATTAAGAAGAGTTCTGAAAACAAAAGCGGACAAAATTTAATCTAGTCTAATTTGCAGCCGCAGGATTTTCTGTGGCCCGAATCCGACGTGGCACCGTAGCCGGCTCACACAACGGCTACTTCTCTTCCGATCCCTCCCCTTGCATTTGAATCCCCCACCCTCCGGCACGGCGCCACCTCTTCCACCGCACCGCTCGCCATGGCCGCCCTCTCGTCGCCCCCTCCTCCCAGCGCAGCCGACAGCGATGGCGATGGCGAGACCGTTGGGGCCGGCCCCGCTCGATGCTCCTCGCCCACGCCCACGCCCGCGCCCCGCAGGAGGACCTCCCCCAACCGCAGCGGCGGGAGCAGCCGCAAGGTTCGCTCGCCCCATCCCTTTTCCTTCTTCCTACCGCTCCGGCGATTTCGCCTCGTTTGGACCCGTGCGGGCTCTCGGTTGGGGGGGGGGGGTGCGGATTCGCGCGGTTGTTAGCGGGAGAAATCGAGTTCGCTGCTTGGTCTGGGAGTGCGAGTGGTGGCTCTGGTTTGGAATGTTGGATCTGTGAGGAAACATCGCCGCTGGATTGGTGCGGTATAGTCATCCAATTCGTTTTGGTCAAGTACATCCGATATCTATGCATCTATTGCTTCTCGGTACAATTCCTTGTTGCTCGAGATCGCTAGGGTCACATGTCTGGTCAACTGGTGAAAACCCTATTTCTTCCTTGGTGATCTCGTCCAGTTTTGCTGGAACGCCTGCAGTTTACAACCCGATGTAGCAGTAAGATTACGAATGGCCTGATGCATTATTTATACATACCATCCGCCAGTCAATGAGTCAATTACCCAGTGTTTAGGCCCTCATTTCCAAAAATTTCTGGGGTGTGTTAACTGAGATCTCGTTATTATGATGATTGAGCAATTTCTCAAATTGGTTTCTTTATGTTGAGTGATATCCTGGTTATGCAAGTTCTACTCATCCGTTTGTATTTCGTACAAAGACTATTTTAGCGCTGATTCAATGGAAAAAGTATAGATAACCCCCCAAACTATATGGGAAAGGATACTTAACACTCCAAACAAAAAATGGTATGAAATACACCCTGAACTATTCTAAACCGGATAGATCACCCCCCTAGGGTGGTTTTGGGGACTGGTTTGCTGATGTGGACACCGGTTTGCTAACTGGGCACGTTGTTTTGGTCCAAGCTTGTCCACCGTGGCGCCTGGCCCCCGTCCCCGTCACCTAGCGCCGCTCGGCTGCTGCAGCCCCTCCGCCGACACTCCACGCCCGCGCTGCCGCTGCCCCTCCCCGTCGCCGCTCCACGCCCACGACGGCGGGGAGGCCGACGGGCGGCACCCTGGCGGCCACGGCGAGCGCAGCGAGCGCGACCAGCGCCTCTCGGAAGCTGCCATGCACGTCGGCCAGGCGGAGGAAGTCGTCCAGCTGCAGCACCAGCGGGGAGGGGCGACACAAGCGTGGAGCGGCGGTGGGGAGAGGTGACGCGGGTGTGGAGCTGTGGTGGGAGGGGCGGCGCAGGCGTGAAATGGCGGCGGTGGGGCTGCAACAGCCAAGGAGCACCGGACGCCACGGTGGACATGCTTAGACCAAAACAACCTGCCCAGTCAGCAAACTGGTGTCCACGTCAGCAAACTAGTCCCCAAAACCACCATAGGGGGTGATCTATCCGGTTTAAGATAGTTTAGGGTGTATTTCATACCTTTTGTTTTGTTTGGGGGGTGAAGTATCCTCCCCTGTATAGTTTGGGGGGCTATCTCTACTTTTTCCCTGATTGAAGTATGGGTTGGTGTGAATGCATTGTACTTTTGATCCCAATTCAAGTTTCCCCAACATTTATGCTAGAAAGATGCCCATATGGGGCCATACGAGTTCTTTCAGTGGTTTATGCAATCAAGGATTCTTTCTAAAAAATTGTGTTGATGTCCAATTCTTTAGCCTGTGACATGGTCAAATAATTTGCAAATAGAACTTCGTATTGAGGTTGGGTCAATATGTGTGATGAAGGTAGTGTCTGTTATAGTATTCCCTCCAATCTTACATTAACCAGCGTCAAATATTAAAGATCAGATGGATATTTCAGTTTTTTTATTAAAAAGAACATAGTAAGGGTCAACCGGTACAATAGATAACACTTTTGATGTAAATAAGAAAAAAAATGTTTTCCTATCATTGAAGTTAGGAATTGGTGCGAAAAAATTACTCTTACTAACTTTGAAGGCTTTTTTTTCTTTGTTTTTACGTCACATGTGAGATGTACTGCCATATATGCTTCATGATTGTGACTTTGTTAGCTGACTTGGAATTCTGTCATCTCACCTATAATGGATGGTTCATTCAATTTAGTCTATGGAAAATCAGTAAATCAAAATTATGTTCTGATTTAAAATATTATCATAATACACTTATGTCTGTAAAAAGGCAGCTGAGTTCATTGCTTTTAAAAATCTCCATCAACAGAAGAACATGATTCATACTTGTATGTATGCCCATTTTAAACAGGTCAGCATCAAGTACTCTTATTGTTCTTCAATAATCAGCAGCCATTAGAAACATAAAGAATGTTACCAAACTATTGGATTTACAAAGGGTCTATGTGCACTTGTTGTAGGAATGTATGATAAATTTTTTTTTTTTGGGCGGGATAGTTGATAATTTGTGTCATGGGATTTGGGAAACAGAGTGGGGCCTTGGATGAAAAGAAATGAGTGGATTCAAGAAAATAGTATGTTCTTAAATATATCAATGTTTGTGGTGTGGATTTGAATTGGAGAAATTTGTTAGTTCCTGTTCCTGACGACTCATGGTGATCTGTCCTTTATATGTCAATTGTTTGAGAATTAGCCTTATCCCTGCAAGTTACAGAGATGGCAAAAAAAATCTAGTTATGCGGCTTAGACAAGATCAGCCAAGTGCTACTGTGCTACAAGCATCTTCTTGGTTGCTCTGTTTCTTGCATGTGAGCCTTTTCTTTTGTGGGGAACATAGCTAAAACATGCTGACATGCATTTGGTTCATGCAGAGTTCAGGGTCAAGAGATTTTGGAGGAGCTTCAGTTTTGAAATCTGTAAATAAGTCAACATTTCAGTTTAAGAAGTCTAGGAATCGCAGAAGTGGTTCCCCTATCAATTGGACCCCTAGGAAGAAGACTGAATCATACATGAAGAGAAAAATAAAGCGCCTTCAGGTACTTGATGAATAATGTGAAATGATGCTTCTCATTGGTGAAGTGCTTGAGTATGGATTTTCTATTTTTTTAGTGCCCTTTATTTTGCATGACATCAACACTGTGATTTAAATTCTTTTGCTATCTGAATATTCTTTGTCCAAAGGTAAGGCAAAAGAAAATGAGAAAGGAAATCAAATCAAGAAAACTTTTGACATGAAGAATTAAAGCTCTGCCTTTCTGACAACTGTAGGAAACTGATGGAATGACAGCGTCCCTTCATGAGACTTTAGGAAATGCAAATCCTCATTATACTAGGATGGCAAGGGAGAAGATAGCAGCAAGAGAGGCTGCCAGGAAGGCAACAGACGCTCGCAAAGCTGCTATGGTTGAAGCTTCATGGTGCAGAATTCTTCGAGCAGCCAGGTAAGATTACTACGTCACTCATTTAGTTTACTGTGCTGGACCTTTATGCATTAATTTCTTAATCATGTTGGCTGTCCTTGATGCATTCATTTATCTTATTTTGCTACAGGATCCAAAACAAAAATGCTGAAGAAGTTATGGAGAAGGCCATGATACTCGCGACTGAAGCATTTGAGGAAGCCCGAGCAATGGGTGTTATGATGTATGACATACCAGATTGTCCGCATCAGCAATACGAGGTGGAATTGTCATCACATACTGGAGGATCAACCCATAAAATCACCGCATCCTTTCAGACTGCTTTTCAGGTTGATATGGAGGTTTCTGCTGCAGTTAAAAAGGCATTTGTTCAACTGGCAAACTCTCCAGATTCAGCAAAGAGAGAAGATTTTAAGGAGCTATTATGGAAAATCAGCCAAAATCCTGATTTGACAGAGACTGATGTGAATGCTGAAGATAAACAGGAGCTGGTTGTCTGTACTGATGATAATACTAGTAATCTGAAACTAAATAAAGAAAACATCAGTGGCAGCTGTGTTTCTTCTGATTTCAATACCACAAAAGTTCAGGAATCCACAGATGTGGTTAACATTATGCTTGAAAGATTAAAAGCTCTTCATGAAGAAGAGCTTGCCTCCTTAGCAGTCATTGTAGCTACATCTGGCCTCAATGCAGCACTCCAAAATGAAAGGGGCAAATATCATGAAACAGGTGCTATAAGCAACAGTGGTTCTGGGTCGCTCAGATCACATGCAAGGAGGTATTCTACTGCAGCGAGCTTTGTTGGTGTCCACAAGAAAGAAATCACTTCTGAGTTGCCGAGTCTAGATAAGTTTTTGGTGAAGCATCATTCGAAACTCGAAAGAGAAGTTCAGGAAGCACGAGAAGCAAGCAGAAAACTCAGTTCAATAAAATCTGCCACACAGGATGGCCACAGACAACTTACAGGCAGCAATGCAAAGGGGACAGAATCTCCTTCGGACCTTGGTAGCATTCTTGTGAAGCACGTGTCTAAGCTTGAGAAGGAGATCCTGGAAGCAAAGAAGAATAACCAAAGAATTCACCCAGTGGAAGGAAGCTGCGAGGATATGAGATCAAATGTTGACATAAATGTGCACTCAAGAAACAAACAATTGGAATTTAACAAGATTCAGCCAGAAGTTGAAAATATTTGTGATTTAAAGGGAAGTTGTGATTCCAAGGGATCATGTAAAGACAACAATCACATAAAAAATGTTTCTGAGTATGTGCAAGAAGACAAAGAGAACAAAAAGTTATATTCACATCAGCTACCACCGTCTGGTGCAAAGGGCAAACAGGGTGGCAAGAGGTTAACTCGAGTTGAAGCTGCTAAGCTGGAAGCACTGCAATCCTTTTGTACTATAAATGGCAACACATTAGATGCTGAGCTGGATAAGATCCTTGTTAAGCCAGTCCATAGATTGGAGAAGGAAAAGAGGGAGGCACGTGAAGGACAAACTAATGTGCAGAACCATCCTCAGAGGCTTGGTCAAAGCACAACTGTTACCGTGGGCTTAGACGATATCTTAGTGAAACATGTCTCAAGACTCGAAAGAGAGAAGATTGATTATGAAAAGAGGAATGCCCTGGGAGAAGGATGGACCAATGTGCCACATGATCAGCGGAAGAATGGTAACGGTGCCAAATCATCTGGGAGTTTAGATCAAGTCTTGGTGAAGCATGTAAGTCGACTAGAAAGGGAAAAGTTGGAATATAAAAAGAATAATGCATTGGGAAGAGGAACCAATGTGCAAGATAATAGGCAAATACACTGTAACGATGCTACAGCTTCTGACAGTTTAGATCAGATCTTAGTCAAGCATGTCTCCAGACTTGAAAAGGAGAAGATAGAGCATGAAAAGGAGGGTGGTATGACCTTTGTAAAGAAGAACCAGACACAATGTACAGATGAAGCAGCAGGAAGCCTAGCTGACATCTTTGTCAAACGTCCAACGAAGCTTGAGCAGGCGAAACTGGCTTCTGCTGCTGAAGAAAGATCTGCTAGTGGCTTAAACCCTGTCCAAGAGCGTAGAAGAGCAAGAGAGAAGGAGCTTCTGGATGCATGGGGAGGAATGGGCCTAGGGAACTCGATGAAGCCTCATGTTTCCAAGATTGAGAAAGATAAGGTAATACTACTATTAAACCAAGCTTATCCTCAGAAATGTGTAAAATAAGATCAGGCTGACATCTAAAATGTTTTTACGGTTTTCCAGGCTGCTTGGAGGATTGCTGAGAATGAACAGAAGCAGATGAGTGCTGCAACGGAGCTATGAGTTCACTGAATGGGGACAAATATTCGATGCATTGTGCTCCGGCTTGGAGGAAAATGCATGCGCTGAACTCCTTTCTTTGCTGACAGTTGTTTGGGACGATCAGATCGTCCAGGGCATCTTGAGTGTACCTCTGTCTCGCAAAGGTTGGCATTGTGAACAGGTTACTAAATCGTATCCTCCATGAATCCATGAATATGCTGTGTCCTCTGCTACGATTCCCCCCTCCCCACCCCCGCGCACCCCCCTCCCCCCGGGTTGCCCCCTTGTAATAACATATACTTAACTAGCAAAATGCTCATGCGTTGCAATGGGAGAAAAAGATCTTTAAACACCTATATATCAATATATATAAGAATAGCCTAGACGGTGTCAGTTTGGTAAGAATATTATTTTTTATTTTCCCACAGTATATAGAATATAAAAAATGGAGTCCATATACGACATGGGTATCCGTTTTTACGTAGGCTGCTTCTCCCATCTGAATTGGGTTTTCGAATAAATTGTAGGCCATATTTGCTGATGATGTTGGCAAGATTGTTATTTTAGCTTTCTATTGATATATAGAACGTCAAAAACGAAGTCCTTATGCGATTTGGACATTCGTTTTCGTGTGGGCGGCTCCTGCACTCCGAGTTTGCGAATAAATTTCACATCATATTGTTTCAAAGATTTCCGTTGACTGAGATATGTAGACAGGTTTCAAAATGGGACTCCATACTTATATAGTTGATAAATTAGATTAGGGTCATACCTGATAATCGTATGCACAAAGTTGGTACAAACACATAACTGAACTAAGTTATTATCACCGAGCATATATTAAATAGAATTTGATCATTCGTGGATAAGAAGCCGAGAGCATCATGGTGGGTACCCATCGCCGATTAACAACATGGGGTGTGGGCCGAAACTTGGACGCTAGCATGGCCTGTTTCCTGTGGTCCACACAGCAGGCCCGCTATTTTCAATACTTCTCCTGTGAAACCCTAGGCTCTTCCTAAAGACTTCTCTGTTTTGCTCCTTCCCCGTGAACCAGACCTTCCCGAGGGCCCTCGAGAGGGGCGCGCTCCACTGCTGGGCAAGATCCGGGCCACCGGCTGCTGCTTCATCGCAGCCACCACCGAGGAGCCGCCTCCGGCCCACACGTGCCTCCTCTAAGCTCCGTCGGCTTCGTCGCCGCCACCACTGCGGCTCTCGCCGACGCGCCCTGGCCTCGTCCTCTTCTCCGGCGGGCAGATCCGGGCCGCCCCCTGCGCGTTTTGTTCGTCCGATTTGAATGTTTGCAACTTTGTTCGTTTGTCTCCCCTGTCGCTTTGATTCACTCTTGCAGTTGCTTATCACATGTTGTTCTGATGGTTCGCTGACAACGACTATGAACATGTATAAACAAAGTTTTCGAGGCGAGGTGGGATTATTGTTTTTGGCTTTGTTCTTGGTGGATAGTCAAGGATCACTTTTATCAAGATTTTGCCTTTTGTTCTGGCTTTTTTTTTTCTATCACGATGGGCCATAGAGCTCGGACTGGGGTCGATGAAGCCAGGGAGAGGTTGGACTGCTACGACGCGAAAAGCCGTGGCGACTGTTACGGAGACCGGATGCGCAGGTGCTGATGCGGGGCAACGGACCAGACTCGGGCTAGGAGGCTGACTGTGGTGGAACCGCCCTGCTTAATCTAGACTAAGTATACCTGCCATCTCTGGCTCGCAGTGCACTTAGGCCAGACTAAATCCGGTAGTCCGTCGAGAGTGCTACAGCTCTCGATAACACCAAATCACAGAGGAACCGACATCAAACACATCCGACTCTCGAAGGAGCCACAACAATTACATCATCACACGCAGTTGAAATAGAGAGTTATAGAATTAATTTACAACTCAATTATATGAAATCAAATACATGTTCAAATATAGCGGAAGCGAATTCAGAGTATATAAATATAGCGGAAGCGTTTTCAAAACATCTCGCAGCGGAATAATATACTTAATTAGTCTTCAGGAAGAGATGACAAGGCGAATAGCACCGAGCCCACCGGTTCTACCACCTCCAACGCAGTTGTCCAGCTATCGTCGGTACCTGTAATCCAAAAGTGGGGGCAAACCCTGAGTACTAATTACTCAGTAGGACTTAATGGACGAGGCTTACGGCTGACGCAAAGCATACTTACTAATCATGTGGATCCTTAGCTGTTGATTCTTAAACAAGGTCATGTTGATATCAGATAGCAGGATTTGACAGCTGCTATCCATTAATCATGAGAATCAGTTATATCATAAAATAAACATTTGCATGAAAGTAAAGTAACGAACATATATCCCGTCCCAAGATTCACAGCGCCTCCATCCAACCCCTTGGGAGTAGCCGTCTCAGGAGCGATACCACGGTACGTCGGGTCAGCCCTCCCTCGACCTCAAAGCATCTCCCAAGTCCATCGACCTCCTAGCAGTGGATGGGTGACACCCTGAATAGTGAGACGGATCATACACATCCAAGCATGTTGTATGAAAAGGCGTGACTTAATAAACAGCATGTTACAGTTATTACTACGTTGCCCGTGTGCGATATTGGCATTCTCACACCTGGTGAGCATCAGCGATTCGAATCGATTTCTTAATTCTCGGGAACAACTAACAATGCCAGAGGTATATGCTTACTAGCCCTCGCGTTCCCACATATAGCCCCTATCTCCACTTGTCCCATCCCAAGTTCGATTCCAACCCGCCATTCCCCAGGTTTAGCCCCCGTGGAGCGTTACCTCGGCCGCACCGGGTCCAGCCCTCCACGAGTCTACACCCCAAGCGCCCCTGGGACCGATGGTAGGACCAAGTCTCTGTTCTTCGGATGGCACAAGTAAGACTTTCACCGGTCCATTATCCCGGATAAGCACCTTAGCAATGTTATGCCGATCAGTAGGCGAACAGCGAACGGGCCTTATGCGACTCGGGCGGAGTCCAGTGCACAATACCATAAACCATGAGTAACTCATAAAATCTCCGCCCGGTCTCCAGTTAAATCAGAAGCATGTATAACAACTTACCTCAGTGAGATTTCTGTAAGTTTTTGAAATCACCTACGCGACAAGTGACTCCATTCACCCGTGTCTACTCGTACCTAGCATTACTAGGCACTCGTCCTACGAACTCTAGGTGTAGGTTCTAGGGCCAGGGCGGCCAGGATATCTAATGCAGTTGGTTCCAAACAACTCCTGATGCATATGCCTAAACATCAAGACATAAGATGTTTGCTGGGTATAGTACGGTCCTGCCTATCTTTGCTTGATCTTAAGAAAACCAACAAACTAAACTAAGTTAGTTTGCCGGGTTGTGAGGCTTTGCCCTAGGCAACCCTTTGAAGCATGGACGGATTTAATCAGCGACCCTCCGTCTTCTTGCTTCGGATATTGCCTGTCGCCCGTTTTCTTGATCACTGGTTTCTCCTGTGTTGGTAGCTCCTTGCACGCGGGGTCTATATGCATGATAAAATGCAAGTGAGTGCAAGAGAATGCAAATACATGCATATGATACAGGTTATATGCATGACATAGTGCAATCATGAGTGCAACGAATTGCGAATGTATGCATGAGGTGTCAATGAAATATAATGCATGATCAAACAACTTGTGAAGAATGGGTTCAGGTATTCTTAGTTTAAACACACCCCATAACAAGAAAACTTAACGACTTTGCTAAGAAATCATACAACCCATCACTAAGAAATCGTACAGACCCTCACTACATTTTATCCTTAGAGTCATTAGGAGTTAGTGTCTTATATGTGTACACAGTCCCCATCAAATGAAATGAAGTTGTCTCTTGAAGTTAAACATATATATGTAAATTAAGGAACACGCTACCTTTATGAATAAAACGCACTCATAAGCTCATGTAGTTAGAAATTTTTACCACATACAGAAACATACTTCATAGCGCTACTGTCAAAATTTCAGCTACAACCAAGTTATAATTAATTTATTAAAATTCCAGCAAGTTATCAGCCCTATAGCTTCTCAGATTTTTCATAATTTATAGGAGTGAGTTCTGGACTTGAAATTCCTACAACAAGTATTTCATGGCATGAAAATCATATACAAAAATCATCAAGCCCAAAATCCAAAGTTAATAGGACTTCTATTTTTCCATATTTTATTTCACCATGAAAATCATATAAGTCAAAACAGCAGTAATAAGGTGCACAAAATCGAAACAGCAGTAATAAGGTGCACAAAATCACTTTCTGGAATCAAGACATCACTAGTAGGCTACTGGATTTTTCCCAAAATTTTCCTAGCAGTTTAAATACACTTTTTCCTATTATTTAGTTAAACATGTGACACTTTGTCATTTTCAAATCACCACTCAAACTTAACATGCAAGGCTTCAAACCTTACCAGCAAGCTATATGCAGTATAATGAGTGTCCTAAAAATCTAGTATAACATTTGGAGCGATTTGCATAAGACTAAGTACTTCCCATACATTTCTATTATAAAAACGTAGGCCTAGGGGTAGATCGGTCATTTAACAACAAGTGCTACTGCCATAAAATTTCACACAGTGCCTAATTACCATAACAAAGCTACTTTCCAAGTTTCATAATTTTTGGAGTTCATTTGGTCCATTTTTACTATTTATTAACCTACACCATGCATGCATTAAACCAGGGGCAAAACAGACCTTTCACACATCCACACCATACCTATCCTGAAGATCTACTCAAGAGGAGTCCATAGCCACTGAGTTTGTCCTTTTTGGATTTTTCTTTGAATTGTTATGATTTTTCAAAGTTTCAGCCGATTTATTAATGAAATAAAAGAAAATACATTAGACCAAGGACTTGTACGCAATTAACCGTAGTTTCTAGGGGTTAGACCGTAAGATTCACGAGACTCATTACACAGCGACTCGGACCTAAACGTAAAACACCGAAACTCCGAGGGTTAAAATGAAAAATTCTTTTCCTTCTTCAACCTCCTGCCGGTGGGGAGTTGACCGGCGGCGGCGGCGCGTTGAACCGGCCGCGCGGGGCCCGCGGGCTTGCCGGCGGTGGTCGGGAAGAGAGAGGAGGAGCGGGGAAACCTTACCCCTTACCTAGATTTGGCGGAGGGGCGTCAGAGACGGCCGGCGACGGTGGCCCGAAGAGGTGGAGGTCCGGCGGCGGAAAGCGCGGCAGTGGGGCAACGCCGGCGGGCTAGAGCTAGGGGAAACGGCGGAGGGGAGGCTGAGGAGTGTCGGCGTGGTGGTGTGGAGGAGTGGGGTCGAACGGGACGGCCGGCGCGGCTTGAGCCCGAGCTTCGCGGCTATGGCGGTTCGGTGGCAAAATGCGCGGCGTCGGAGCGGTTTCGGTGGCCTAGAGCTAGGCGTGGTGGTGGAGTCGAGGACGGGGAAGAGCGGCGTGGGGCTCTGGGGAGACGAAGGTGGCCGGGACGGCGGGCGCGGAGTCGACCCGAGCTCGCGGCTATGGCGGCGGCGTCGGGAGGCAGAGGGAGTAACAGAGAGCGAGAGAGTGAGAGGGGAGAGTGGAGAGGGTGTCCTCCGCGGCTTAAGGCCGAAGGAGAGGGGCCCTGGTCGGGACTCCGTCCAGGTGCGGGCGGGGCACGGCCTCGGCCGGCCGGCGGCAGGTGCCGGGCGCCGCGTGGAGGAGCCGGAGCGGGGGAGAGAGGCGGTGACGGATCGGTGGGCGTGGTCCATGGACCGGCGGTCGGTGACAGTGGACCCGGGTGAGAGGGTGAGATGAGTGGTCCAATGGACCGAGTGTATGCAGCGAAAAGAATGGTGGGACCCCCCAGCTGGAATTTCCAATCACGCACGCGGGAACCATCGGCGGCCTGACGTGTGGGGCCCACGCGTCATAGAGACAAAAGGAGAAAATAATTCCCGAAATTGAAAAACCTCAGTTTGACTGCAGAGACTAGGGTTTGTATTTCGCCTTTTTGAATGAGTTAAAGGCAGAATTTGAGAATACCCAAATTAGATGAAATGTTCTAAATCTGTTCCTCTACATTTCCTTTATAAACTTGTATACAATGTTATATTCAAAAATCTGGTGTAAATTTGAATTTAAGTTGCTGACTCAGGTTTGACCAACCGAACCTTCCAGTTTGGAAATTCTAAAAGTATATTTTATAGACACTTTCACAAAAGGAGTTTTATACCAATGTTGTTCAAAATTTCATGATCTACAACTTTCTCAATACCAGAATTGCAAGATTTTGGATTTAAGATCAAGAAAATTTAAAATTACTAAACTGGACAGTTTTGGACAGATTTCACATGCTGACAGAAAAAGCCCCAAAACCCTATGCAAACCTTCATGCATGTCAAAGCACCAATTACCAAAGTTGTTTATAATTAAATTGTCTACAAGTTTGTCAATATGAGTTTCACCTATATCACTATAGAACTAAAGTTATAGGCACAATCACATAGACACATATGCAGAAAACAGGTTTCAACAACTTGCACCTTGACTAAAATTTGAACTAGGGATCAAATGAATGTCATTGTATGATGCATTATGATGAATGTTGCATGCATTATGAATGATTATGCACTTGAGATGCCGGAGCATCACAACCCACCCCCCTTAAAGAAATCTCGTCCCGAGATTCTGATGTGATGTGGGTGGATAAGTTAATGAGAAGAAAGTGCATTGCGTATGCGTTTAAAACTTTAAATTGCTGTGACGTACTCAATTCGAAGTGGATGGAAGAAAACCAGGATACTTTGTTCGCAAGAATTTTTCTTGCTCCCAAGTTGCCTCTTCCTCGGAGTGATTACTCCATTGCACTTTGTAGAAGTTAATGGTTCTTCATCGTGTCGCGCGTTGCTTTTGGTCGAGGATTTTTATGGGTTGCTCTTGATAGGTGAGGTCTGGTTGGATCTGAATTTGGGATGTATCAATCACTTCCTCTGGCACTCTTAAACACTTCTTGAGTTGCGATACATGAAACACGTCATGCACCGCAGCTAGATGTGGTGGTAGCTCCAGTCGATAAGCAACTGGCCCACATTGCTCTGTGATCTTGAACGGACCAACATATCTTGGTGCTAGCTTGCCTTTTACTCCAAACCGGTGTACTCCTTTCGTGGGTGATACTCGAAGATATACATGATCATCCTCTTCAAAGGTTAGCGGTCTTCTCCTCTTATCTGAGTAGCTCTTTTGCCTAGACTGTGCTCTCCTCAGATTACTGTGAATGAATTTTACTTGCTCCTCAGCTTGTGTTACCAAGTCTGGACCAAATGTGACACGTTCACCTGGTTCAGACCAGTTGAGTGGTGTTCTACACCGTCTACCGTATAGGGCCTCGAAAGGTGCCATATCTAAGCTCTTCTGATAGCTGTTGTTGTAAGCAAACTCTGCCAAGGGGAGACATTCATCCCACTTGGTGGAATAAGTCAAAGCGCATGCCCTCAGCATATCTTCAAGGATCTGATTCACTCTTTCAACTTGGCCGCTCGTTTGAGGATGGTATGCCGAACTGTGAATTAAGTTGGTTCCAAGAGCAGTTTGTAATTGCTCCCAGAAGCGTGACAAAAACAGTGAGCCTCTGTCCGAAGTGATGGTTAGAGGGACACCGTGCAAGGATACAATCCGGGAAATATATAGTTCCACATATTGTTTTACTCGATAGGTGGTCTTGACAGGGATGAAATGTGCAGATTTTGTGAACCGGTCAATAATTACCCAAATGGAATCATACCCCTTCTGTGTGCGAGGCAATCCCACAATGAAGTCCATGTGTATATCCTCCCACTTCCAGGCGGGAACTGCTAGCGGCTGAAGCATACCCGCAGGCTTCAAGTGGTCAGCTTTCACTCTTTGGCATACGTCACATTCAGACACATACTTGGCGATCTCCCGTTTCATACGGGTCCACCAAAATTTTAGCTTTAAATCTTGGTACATCTTGTTGCTGCCCGGGTGTAGGGTGAACATGGAGGTGTGAGCTTCATCTAGGATTTTCTTTCTTAGCTCCATGTCCTTTGGTACTACTAAACGGTTTTTGAACCACAAGACTCCTTCTTCGTCAAGCTTGAAACAGGCCTTCTTTTTGTCATCGATCTCATCTCGAATATGTGCCATGCCCTTATCTTGCTTTTGCGCTGCTATGATTTGATCTTTTGTGGTTGGTTCAAGGACAAGGTTGTAAAGTTCTGCTTCTAGCGCTGTTGGCATTTCTATGTCCCCAATCTCACAGCATAGCACTCTCACTGTTGGACGAGCTTCAATGAAGTTGCAATGAGCTTTACGGCTCAATGCATCTGCTACTACATTAGCCTTACCGGGGTGGTAATGAACCTCTAGGTCATAATCTTTTATCAACTCTAACCACCGTCTTTGCCTCATATTTAATTCAGGTTGGGTAAAGATGTATTTGAGACTCTTGTGGTCAGTGTAAATGTGACAAGTATTGCCTAGCAAGTAATGTCTCCATTTCTTCAGAGCATAGACAACCGCAAGTAGCTCAAGATCGTGAGTTGGGTAATTCACCTCATGTTTCCTCAGTTGGCAGGATGCATATGCAATCACTCTCCCTTCTTGCATCAGAACACAACCGAGGCCGCTACCAGAGGCATCACAATAAACGTCAAACGGCTTGGTGATGTCTGGTTGAGCAAGAATAGGTGCTGAGGTTAGAAGTTTCTTCAGTGTTCCAAATGCTTCTTCGCATTTTGGACTCCACGCAAACTTTGCATTTTTCTGGGTTAATGCTGTCATAGGCTTTGCTATTTTTGAGAAATCTTTGATGAAGCGGCGGTAGTACCCCGCTAAACCAAGAAAACTCCGTATCTCGGTCACGGTTTGTGGCTGCTTCCAATTCAGCACATCTTCCACCTTGCTGGGATCGACAGCCACTCCCTTTGCTGACAAGATATGGCCTAGGAATGCCACTTCCTTTAGCCAAAACGCACACTTACTGAACTTGGCGTAAAGTTTATGTTCTCTAAGGCGAGATAGCACTATCCGCAAATGTTCTTCGTGCTCCTTCTCATTCTTGGAATACACTAAGATGTCATCAATGAATACTACCACGAATTTGTCAAGCTCATTCATGAACACCGAGTTCATCAGGTACATGAAGAAAGCTGGTGCATTAGTCAACCCGAAGGACATGACAAGATACTCGTAAAGCCCATAACGCGTGGAGAAAGCAGTCTTTGGTATGTCTTCTTCTCTGACCTTAATTTGATGGTACCCGGACCTAAGGTCAATCTTGGAGAAAACTGTGGCTCCCCCAAGCTGATCGAATAGGATATCGATGTGTGACAGTGGGTACTTGTTCTTGACTGTAACAGCATTCAGTGGTCGATAATCAACGCATAACCTTTTACCACTTTGGTCTTTCTTCTCAACAAAGAGGGCGGGGCAGCCCCAAGGTGATGAGCTAGGTCGGATAAACCCTTTGTCTAACTGCTCCTGCAGTTGTGTTTTCAGCTCTTTCAGTTCATCTGGTGCCATTCTATACGGCCTCTTGGAGACAGGTGCCGTGCCTGGAACAAGGTCTATTCTGAACTCTACATCCCTATCTGGTGGTAGTCCGGGCAGCTCTTCTGGAAACACATCTGGATACTCGCAAGCTACAGGGATCTTTGCAAGTGCTTGTGCCTCGGTTTGAGCTTCTGCCACATTAACCGTGTGAGACACATGCTTATGAAGTGGTACATGAATAATTACACCAGTCCCACCGCTTGAGCGTAACTGAACGGTTCTGCTCCCAACATCTATCATGGCGTTGTGTTGTTTCAACCATTCCATACCAAGAATAACATCAATCCCTAGTTGTGGAAGTACTATAGGACTGATGAACAAACTTTCTTTTCCTACTTGCAGACACAAGTCCCTCACTATGTGATTGGTACTGATAGATGACCCGGCAGCTGTGATGTGATATCTCTGTTTCAGCTCTATAATTTCATACCCATACTTCAGTGCATATGCTTTGCTGATGAATGAAAAAGTCGCTCCCGAATCAAACAAAACAACCGTAGGGTGGTCATTGACAAGAAATGTGCCTGCCAAGACTGGTTCATCCTCCGAAACTTGCTCAAGCTGACTATAGTGCAGTTGGCCCATTTTTGGGGCTGATTTCTTCCCTTTGCCCATAGGCACTGATCCTGAAGTCTTTTGGTGCGAGTGACAGGTGCGACTAAAATGTCCGGCCTTCCCACATTTGAAGCAGGTATAGCCGGTGCTTGATTTGGTTGGTGGCATTGGAGCAGGTGGGGAAGGCGGTGCACTGTAAAATGACATGGGTTGTTGTGCCCCACTATATTGTTCTTGTTGCGGAGGCTCTTCTAGGTAGTACATGTGCATTGGGAATTGATACTCAACCCGTGGCCGCTGAGATGGACTCGATGGAGGTGTACTGGCAAGTCTTTTCTTCTGCTGGTCCTCATGGGCCTGACGGAGGCGATGCTCCATGTCGATGGCGACATCCACCAACTTATTGAAGCTGTCGTAACTGCGCTCCAAGTGAGTCAGCAGAGTGGGATCGAATCCATCCAACAGACGGGTAGCCCTCCGTGGGTCAGTGTTGACGTCTTCAGTGGAGTACTGGGACAAGCGGATGAAAGCTTGCACATATTCGAGTACCGACATGTCCCCTTGTCGAAGTGCACGAAATTCTCGTTGCTTGAGCTCGATGAGGCTAGGCGGGAGATAGTGAGCCCGAAAAGCCGCACGGAACTCATCCCACGTGACCTGGTGCCCGGCTGGTTGCATTGCCAGGAATGAAGCACACCAGGCCCCCGAGGGACCATGCAGACACTGTGCTGCAAAGCGAGCCTTCCGTTGCTCACTGAGGTGAGGCAGTAGACTGAACTTGGACTCGATGATCCGAAGCCAGTCATCAGCATCCAATGGATCTGGGACAGTGGTGAAGATGGGCGGTTGTAGCGCCGCAAAGTCAGTATAGCTGATCTCTTGCGGGTCGCGCCGTTGTTTCTCTTGAGCTATCAAGTTGATGAGTTGCTGAGCGACCTGAGTGGCCAACTCAGAAGGAGATGGTGCTCCATGAGCAGCCCCCTGAGCAGATGTCTCTGGTGGGGTGACCATCTGCAGAAATAAAGCCAGTCGAGTTTAGTCCAAGAGCTTTTGTGCAGCCGATGCGGTGATAAAAAGGTCATAACACCATAATTACATGCTGGATGCATGAAAGCATGTAAGTGAACATAAAAACTGGATGGCACATAAAGGGTTATCCGTCATCCGGTAAGCTCGGGCAATCGTATTAGTTAACGGAAAACTTGTGCGCGGTGTCTCGATGGTATGGGTGTCCTGATTTTTGAACCCAAATGTTTTCAGTTATAGCTCTCGAACGAACACTTTCCTGGGAAACTCCATAGGAGAGGCTTTTACTTAGCGAGTTGTATTAGTTGCTTACAATTGACAGATTATGTAGCGAAACGTGTAGAAGGTAGGTTTAAGTCATGATTTATTCCATTTGTCTTTTATTAATATCCCCAAAATGATAACAAAAGATACATGATGCATGATTCGTCCTATTCGGTCTCACATCCCACATCCTATGTATTATATATCTAGCTAGCGATAATTCGGTGACATATATGCACGTCTCTCTCTAATGCAACTAGCCGTTCTCTAGTCGTTCTTAGTTTCGCACGTGGTCAGTGTACCTGCAGAAGAATGCATGCTCATACATTACCACCTAATGTGGCATCCACGCGTGACCGCTGCGTGGACAACGTAGGTGGGCCGATGCACCTTTTCCTCAAAGCCTGACTTTCCACCAGTACTGAGGATTGTCGAGAAAAAGGTGGATCCCAAAACCGAAGGTAAGTGTGGTGGGTATGAAAGCCTCAAAAATGCCCACCACCCTTAAAGAGCTTTTACTATGGGGCATGAATGCAGGGTTCACAATCGTTCGCAAATCTCAATAGCTTCCTCCAGTACTGGGGACAGCTATGGCCGAAAAGTTACTTCCCAAAGCACCGAATATGCATATGAGTTCTATCTAGGTCAGAATGTCAGCGATGTCACCTGGATAACTCTAACATCCTTAGTATGGGCTTATCGTATACTCTCATTTTTCAAATACTTGAAAAGGTTTCCGAAAATAGTTTTGTAAACCAAAATAGGATGATATAATTGTTGTCTGTGTTTGATCGGCTCTGATACCAGCTGTGGCGGAACCGCCCTGCTTAATCTAGACTAAGCACACCTGCCACCTCTGGCTCGCAGTGCACTTAGGCCAGACTAAACCCGGTAGTCCGTCGAGAGTGCTACAGCTCTCGATAACACCAAATCCCAGAGGAACCGACATCAAACACATCCGACTCTCGAAGGAGCCACAACAATTACATCATCACAGGCAGTTGAAATAGAGAGTTATAGAATTAATTTACAACTCAATTGTATGAAATCAAATACATGTTCAAATATAGCGGAAGCGAATTCAGAGTATATAAATATAGCGGAAGCGTTTTCAAAACATCTCGCAGCGGAATAATATACTTAAGTAGTCTTCAGGAAGAGATGACAAGGCGAATAGCACCGAGCCCACCGGTTCTACCACCTCCAACGCAGTTGTCCAGCTATCGTCGGTACCTGTAATCCAAAAGTGGGGGCAAACCCTGAGTACTAATTACTCAGTAGGACTTAATGGACGGGGCTTACGGCTGACGCAAAGCATGCTTACTAATCATGTGGATCCTTAGCTGTTGATTCTTAAACAAGGTCATGTTGATATCAGATAGCAGGATTTGACAGCTGCTATCCATTAATCATGAGAATCAGTTATATCATAAAATAAACATTTGCATGAAAGTAAAGTAATGAACACATGTCCCGTCCCAAGATTCACAGCGCCTCCATCCAACCCCTTGGGAGTAGCCGTCTCAGGAGCGATACCACGGTACGTCGGGTCAGCCCTCCCTCGACCTCAAAGCATCTCCCAAGTCCATCGACCTCCTAGCAGTGGATGGGTGACACGCTGAATAGTGAGACGGATCATACACATCCAAGCATGTTGTATGAAAAGGCGTGACTTAATAAACAGCATGTTACAGTTATTACTACGTTGCCCGTGTGCGATATTGGCATTCTCACACCTGGTGAGCATCAGCGATTCGAATCGATTTGTTAATTCTCGGGAACAACTAACAATGCCAGGGGTATATGCTTACTAGCCCTCGCGTTCCCACATATAGCCCCATCTCCACTTGTCCCATCCCAAGTTCGATTCCAACCCGCCATTCCCCAGGTTTAGCCCCCGTGGAGCATTACCTCGGCCGCACCGGGTCCAGCCCTCCACGAGTCTACACCCCAAGCGCCCCTAGGACCGATGGTAGGACAAGTCTCTGTTCTTCGGATGGCACAAGTAAGACTTTCACCGGTCCATTATCCCGGATAAGCACCTTAGCAATGTTATGCCGATCAGCAGGCGAACAGCGAACGGGCCTTATGCGACTCGGGCGGAGTCCAGTGCACAATACCATAAACCATGAGTAACTCATAAAATCTCCGCCCGGTCTCTAGTTAAATCAGAAGCATGTATAACAACTTACCTCAGTGAGATTTCTGTAAGTTTTTGAAATCACCTACACGACAAGTGACTCCATTCACCCGTGTCTACTCGTACCTAGCATTACTAGGCACTCGTCCTACGAACTCTAGGTGTAGGTTCTAGGGCCAGGGCGGCCAGGATATCTAATGCAGTTGGTTCCAAACAACTCCTGATGCATATGCCTAAACATCAAGACATAAGATGTTTGCTGGGTATAGTACGGTCCTGCCTATCTTTGCTTGATCTTAAGAAAACCAACAAACTAAACTAAGTTAGTTTGCCGGGTTGTGAGGCTTTGCCCTAGGCAACCCTTTGAAGCATGGACGGATTTAATCAGCGACCCTCCGTCTTCTTGCTTCGGATATTGCCTGTCGCCCGTTTTCTTGATCACTGGTTTCTCCTGTGTTGGTAGCTCCTTGCACGCGGGGTCTATATGCATGATAAAATGCAAGTGAGTGCAAGAGAATGCAAATACATGCATATGATACAGGTTATATGCATGACATAGTGCAATCATGAGTGCAACGAATTGCGAATGTATGCATGAGGTGTCAATGAAATATAATGCATGATCAAACAACTTGTGAAGAATGGGTTCAGGTATTCTTAGTTTAAACACACCCCATAACAAGAAAACTTAACGACTTTGCTAAGAAATCATACAACCCATCACTAAGAAATCGTACAGACCCTCACTACATTTTATCCTTAGAGTCATTAGGAGTTAGTGTCTTATATGTGTACACAGTCCCCATCAAATGAAATGAAGTTGTCTCTTGAAGTTAAACATATATATGTAAATTAAGGAACACGCTACCTTTATGAATAAAACGCACTCATAAGCTCATGTAGTTAGAAATTTTTACCACATACAGAAACATACTTCATAGCGCTACTGTCAAAATTTCAGCTACAACCAAGTTATAATTAATTTATTAAAATTCCAGCAAGTTATCAGCCCTATAGCTTCTCAGATTTTTCATAATTTATAGGAGTGAGTTCTGGACTTGAAATTCCTACAACAAGTATTTCATGGCATGAAAATCATATACAAAAATCATCAAGCCCAAAATCCAAAGTTAATAGGACTTCTATTTTTCCATATTTTATTTCACCATGAAAATCATATAAGTCAAAACAGCAGTAATAAGGTGCACAAAATCGAAACAGCAGTAATAAGGTGCACAAAATCACTTTCTGGAATCAAGACATCACTAGTAGGCTACTGGATTTTTCCCAAAATTTTCCTAGCAGTTTAAATACACTTTTTCCTATTATTTAGTTAAACATGTGACACTTTGTCATTTTCAAATCACCACTCAAACTTAACATGCAAGGCTTCAAACCTTACCAGCAAGCTATATGCAGTATAATGAGTGTCCTAAAAATCTAGTATAACATTTGGAGCGATTTGCATAAGACTAAGTACTTCCCATACATTTCTATTATAAAAACGTAGGCCTAGGGGTAGATCGGTCATTTAACAACAAGTGCTACTGCCATAAAATTTCACACAGTGCCTAATTACCATAACAAAGCTACTTTCCAAGTTTCATAATTTTTGGAGTTCATTTGGTCCATTTTTACTATTTATTAACCTACACCATGCATGCATTAAACCAGGGGCAAAACAGACCTTTCACACATCCACACCATACCTATCCTGAAGATCTACTCAAGAGGAGTCCATAGCCACTGAGTTTGTCCTTTTTGGATTTTTCTTTGAATTGTTATGATTTTTCAAAGTTTCAGCCGATTTATTAATGAAATAAAAGAAAATACATTAGACCAAGGACTTGTACGCAATTAACCATAGTTTCTAGGGGCTAGACCGTAAGATTCACGAGACTCATTACACAGCGACTCGGACCTAAACGTAAAACACCGAAACTCCGAGGGTTAAAATAAAAAATTCTTTTCCTTCTTGTCTCCTGCCGGTGGGGAGTTGACCGGCGGCGGCGGCGCGTTGAACCGGCCGCGCGGGGCCCGCGGGCTTGCCGGCGGTGGTCGGGAAGAGAGAGGAGGAGCGGGGAAACCTTACCCCTTACCTAGATTTGGCGGAGGGGCGTCAGAGACGGCCGGCGACGGTGGCCCGAAGAGGTGGAGGTCCGGCGGCGGAAAGCGCGGCAGTGGGGCAACGCCGGCGGGCTAGAGCTAGGGGAAACGGCGGAGGGGAGGCTGAGGAGTGTCGGCGTGGTGGTGTGGAGGAGTGGGGTCGAACGGGACGGCCGGCGCGGCTTGAGCCCGAGCTTCGCGGCTATGGCGGTTCGGTGGCAAAATGCGCGGCGTCGGAGCGGTTTCGGTGGCCTAGAGCTAGGCGTGGTGGTGGAGTCGAGGACGGGGAAGAGCGGCGTGGGGCTCTGGGGAGACGAAGGTGGCCGGGACGGCGGGCGCGGAGTCGACCCGAGCTCGCGGCTATGGCGGCGGCGTCGGGAGGCAGAGGGAGTAACAGAGAGCGAGAGAGTGAGAGGGGAGAGTGGAGAGGGTGTCCTCCGCGGCTTAAGGCCGAAGGAGAGGGGCCCTGGTCGGGACTCCGTCCAGGTGCGAGCGGGGCACGGCCTCGGCCGGCCGGCGGCAGGCGCTGGGCGCCGCGTGGAGGAACCGGAGCGGGGGAGAGAGGCGGTGACGGATCGGTGGGCGTGGTCCATGGACCGGCGGTCGGTGACAGTGGACCCGGGTGAGAGGGTGAGATGAGTGGTCCAATGGACCGAGTGTATGCAGCGAAAAGAATGGTGGGACCCCCCAGCTGGAATTTCCAATCACGCACGCGGGAACCGTCGGCGGCCTGACGTGTGGGGCCCACGCGTCATAGAGACAAAAGGAGAAAATAATTCCCGAAATTGAAAAACCTCAGTTTGACTGCTGAGACTAGGGTTTGTATTTCGCCTTTTTGAATGAGTTAAAGGCAGAATTTGAGAATACCCAAATTAGATGAAATGTTCTAAATCTGTTCCTCTACATTTCCTTTATAAACTTGTATACAATGTTATATTCAAAAATCTGGTGTAAATTTGAATTTAAGTTGCTGACTCAGGTTTGACCAACCGAACCTTCCAGTTTGGAAATTCTAAAAGTATATTTTATAGACACTTTCACAAAAGGAGTTTTATACCAATGTTGTTCAAAATTTCATGATCTACAACTTTCTCAATACCAGCATTGCAAGATTTTGGATTTAAGATCAAGAAAATTTAAAATTACTAAACTGGCCAGTTTTGGACAGATTTCACATGCTGACAGAAAAAGCCCCAAAACCCTATGCAAACCTTCATGCATGTCAAAGCACCAATTACCAAAGTTGTTTATAATTAAATTGTCTACAAGTTTGTCAATATGAGTTTCACCTATATCACTATAGAACTAAAGTTATAGGCACAATCACATAGACACATATGCAGAAAACAGGTTTCAACAACTTGCACCTTGACTAAAATTTGAACTAGGGCTCAAATGAATGTCATTGTATGATGCATTATGATGAATGTTGCATGCATTATGAATGATTATGCACTTGAGATGCCGGAGCATCACACTGACGACAGAGAAGAGATACAGGCCAGGAGACTGGCAGGTAGGGTCCGCCTGTCAGGACGGACCGTGGATCTAGAAGGGACCGTGAAACTTTATTTGTTTTAATATTAGGTAGAGATAGTTGTTTCTGTTCAGTTGTCTTGCATACATAGTTGGGAACAATAGCATATCCTGAAATCAAAATTTTTAGGAGAGAACGATAATAAGACCCAATGCAGTTGTCCAGCCGCAGTTACTACTCACTGCTGTGGCTGATAAATATTGTTTCATTTTTTTAGCTTGTAATTATCGACCATAGGTTCTTCGTATGCGTATACTTAACATCTGGTTGCTCTTGCATTTCCTCACCACAGATCGCTGCAAAAATGCCAGAAATGACTATTTTCTGTGCGTATGGTGCACTTGTCTTTCTGATGTTGTCCTTTTGACCTTGAGGCAGCTTGGGCGAGATAACTGTTTATGCATTTTATTTTGCCTATAGCTCAATAACCAGAGATGCACACATTACACTGTCAGTTACTCGATGGCTTCTTTGAAACTTTAAACTGCCGCAGTCACTTTTCCTCCAGTTGACTTTTTTGCATGCATGCTCTGCTCTTTTCTTCTGCTCTGAAAGTTGGTAGAAAGCTGGATCATCTGAGACACACGGGGTGGACCTAGCTAGTGGTAAAAGCTAATGTCTTGTCGGCCCGAGAGGATGCTCTGAATAACGCACGACCATATACGAACCTTGCATATACTGCTTACTATATAAAAAAGACTACGTACAGCAGAATGTGTAAATGCATCGTGTATCCACTGTTTCAACTACTTTTCTCTTTGTGATTAGTGTCGCTACAGTGTATAGACAATCTATTTACACAATCCACTGCACATAGTTTAACAATGAGAAGTTAATCTGTTCATTTAAGCTGCAATCGGGCATCCTTCCGAATAGTACTCCCTCTAATCTTTTTAGTTCATTCTTGAACCAGTCAACATCGTATGAAAAAGAATGGAGAGATAGTAAGTGTTATGGAAATAAATCAGATTTTCTTTCTGGAGCATGAAATACTGAAACAGGCAGTCCACGTCTACTTGCTGATGCAAGTGCCTTTTCTGCCGGAGTCGCTTTTCCACACACACACGGGCACATGTAAATCATGAGCTACATAGTAGTACATCAATATCTAGCGTGATCAGCAACAGTATTCAAAATTTGACCCGCAAGTAATCAGCAATGTGTCAAGCGGGACTTTTTTTTAACAAATCAAGCCGGATTATTACTTGAGAAGCTAGGCTGCTAGCTCCCTGACAAGCCAAGCCCTACGAGGCTACTTACTAGTACCTGCGTCGTCGTCTCCTAGCTACAAGCAAGCAACAATGCAACCTTCCCAATCCTACTACAATGGCCAACGCCGTGACCACCGATCCCAGTCTCACGCCATCTTGAGGCCGAGGCACTGCACGAGCGGCCATGGTGACTGCTGCGGCTGCTTAATCACGGTCACCGTCGTCCCTTCCTGGAGACTGAACGCCATGGCTCTCTGCCGCGGTGATCCAGCAGTGACGGTGTCTGTCGACGACGACGATGGTGTCGTCAGGCTCCCGCCGGAGTCCGACCCCAACGGTGTGGGTGTGCCCGCCGTGTCCGTGCTCTCAGTCTCGTCCCGCCGCTTCCTCCGCCGGCTGGCGCCGCCGACGGCCAGCGTCAGCTCCAGCCCGTCTTCCGTTGACGGCTGTGTGATGACGATGCGCCGCGGCGGCTGCCTGCGCCTGATCCGGCGCCGGCAGCTGAGCTCCGACGGCGACAGGCCGCTCATCAGCTGCTTCTGCACGCGGTACAGCCGGTGCAGCTCATGGACCTGTCCCGCTCGCGCCAAACGAAATGGCGAAACAAACAGTCATCAGAGAAAAGTTCAGAGTACAGTTCCTCAGTTCAGGCGTCGTACATGTCTACCTACCTGCTGCCTGAAGGTGGCTTCGTGCCTGAGCATGGCCATCTTCATGAGCTCCATGTCGCAGTGATTCACAAGCTTCTCCATGTGCACCATCCTTGACAAATAACTATGGGTCCTTGCTCTTGATCGAGACCAACCAGTTGAGTATCCTGCAGCCAGAACTGAAGGTGCAGCGGTCACTAGTAAAATGGAAGCTTTTCGGTTGCTGTAAAGAAGGCGTGTTTCTAGGATCCAGGGCTCGTTGATTTCGAAGAACAAACAATCAGGATTAGGTCATGATGGTAAACAAGAAGCATATCTATGAGTTGCCAACAAGCTGAAGGCAAGAGGCTCGGCGATCTAATACTAGTATATACTACCCCGTAATGATATGCAATTACAACAAAAGCAATTAGCCTCTGGATCAGCAACTGACCTGATTATCCTGGTAGCCCAATACCCACCGGATCAAAAGAAAGATGCTTGTCCTCTACCCTGTCTCCTTCTTCAGTAGATTCTTCTTCAGTCAGTGATGATAGATGTGCTTGAAGACAGCAGCATGAGACAAAGAAAGAAAAGCAAGAGAGGAAAACAGTGAGAGAGCAAAGGTGATAGTTTCAGATGCTGCAACCACTACTAGGAAGTGAGCGAGGGAGAGGGGGAGGGACGTTTATAGCCTAGGCTTGGCCACCGTCTCAACTGGATTTTTCATTTTGAAACATATAAATTTGAACTGGGAAAAATTGCAATGATGCCTGGACAGAATATTTGGGCTGGCTGGCCCTTTTGGCATGCGGAACAAGTCCAGTGACATCCTCTGCATGAGCTGCCCCTCCCGGAGCAGACAACATTGGCAGGAGCCTAGTTTATTAGCCGTGGCTGGCCCTACACGCGGTGGACCCCTACGGCCAGCGGCAGGCCAGACCAGTACCGGTGGATACCAATGTCCAATGGAGTGCAGTTTCCCCGTGTTGGCATGCCACGCTAGGCATGCACATGCTCTTGCAGTGCTTGCGTGCATGCTGAATACACGATACGGCCGGCCCCCTTTGAAATCGACGATTATTGTAAAATTTATCTGTTTTTTTTTAAATTCCTACGTTATTAAAGGAAGCTCATGTGTGCGGTAACATAACTTCTGGAGTAACAATCTTACTCTTCCTAATCAATGGATATAAAAGAAACACTATTTTCAAAGCATGCCAAAAAAAATCCTAGAAATTGCTAGGATAATCAGAAACGTCTGACCAACAAATAACGGATTGGAATATTGATAGTCATAGTAATTATCTACCTCTGCTATTATAAAAGGTCTTGAGTTTAACTCTCAACGAAAGCAAAAATCATTTTTTTAAAAGTTTTTTTTATTTTCAAATTTACCTTCATTTTTTGTTCGTTTTTTCCACTAAAGATGCTAGAAACTTTTCCATTAAACAAATATTTTGTACCTAATTTTACTATTAGTAATTGTAGACTTTTTTTTGAAGTTTTCATGTTAATCCTCACAAGAGGCTCTAGAAAAAAATAAAATCATAAAATTCTCATAATAATTAAAATATCCGATCATCAATTCACGTGATGGAATCTTAATAGCCATTAGATTTATTTTATATCTAATCACCCACCTTTGTCATTATAAAAACAATATTAAATAACCCCTAAAATTATATATTAATTATCCACTCTACCATTATGAAAGAAAATATGAAATAACACCCTAAATTTATACCTAATCACTCACATTTGCAATTGTGATGGATAATACCAAATAGCCCCTCTAATTTATATCTAAATTGTTCATCTTAGTTAGTTATTGCGACTAATAGTATAATGAAAGTAACTCCTCAAATTTATATTAGGATCACCTACTTTTGCAACCGATCAAAGATTATCTAAATCAATTAAGCATACATATGAAGTAGCAAGATATGCTATTATAAAAAACAAAGTATAAAAATAGATCTATATATGTTGTATTGTGACACATAATACATTTAAGCTTCTAACCCGTGCGAAAGCATGGGTTGATAGACTAATAAGTTTGTGTGACTTGAAGATTTTAAACAAGTATAAGTGTTCATCCGGATTGTTTTGAGGACAGCAAAGAATTTCATAGACTTCTATAAGATTAATGATTATCATTATAGCTATAAATGCCATAAAGTCAAAGGGAGTGCATTTAGGGATTCATTTGATAGTTTTAGGAGCCATACTAGGAAGCGAGGCAAGGGTCAAGTAGATGAACATCACTCAGGTGGTTACACACATATGCTTAAATGACACTAAATATAGGTCAATACAAGTCCATGCAGCAAAAGGTTCAAAGGATTTCAAATTCAAAATAAAATACATGAAGAAATCGAGAAATCGGAAAAAATTGTACTAACTAAACAATCCGCTCAGCAGTAGAAGTTTAAGTAGACCAGAATGCTCAGTCATTCAAAGTTAGATGGAGCAGGGTCAAAGGATTGAGAAATTTACCTCATTGGCCTAAGAAATTTTGTTGTTTCCTTCTTTGGCCCCCAAAAATTTTGTTTCCTTTCTTTGCCCCAAAAATTTGCCGGGTTCCTTGCTTGACATTTCATCCATTCTATCTTTTCGATCCAAAGCTAGAGGAAAAAGACGATTGTACCCCTGGTCCCACCTGTCATAAGCACCTCTTCCACTTCTCTGTGTCTCTTTCCTCAATCTCTCTCTTCTCGCCGTCGGCCCTACGCGTCCCCATTGGCGCCATGGCCGAGCGCTGCGCTGCAGCAGTACTCGACGCCGGCGCCATGTCCGACCTCGCCCCGCGCTGTCGCCCTGGCCACCGCCCTTCTCCTTCCCGCGCCGCCCGCGCCGATGAGCCACCACGCCGCTCGCCGCCCCGCCGCCGGCGCCGACGAACCACGACGTCGCCCTCATCCTACGATGTCACCCTGGCATAGCTTCGCCTGGCTGAGCTCCGTGGCCGCCGGGCCCCATGGCGAGCGGCCTCGCCCCACGGGTTGATAATTTTCAATTAGTGGCATTCTATCAATATTATATTTGTGACCAAAGCAATTAAAGTTGAAAGAAGAACCAACATAGCTGATTGGATGAAATCAAAAGAAGACAAGATATTGAGAGTTCGATACCTGGACCATCAAACAATGAAGATTAAGAATAAAACCATGTATTCATGCTCTATTTTCTAGTCTTTAAATTCCTTTATTTTGATAAAATTTGCTATCTTAAACCAAGATATAGGGGAAGCTTCTTCCTTGACCTCATTTGAGAGTGTGCATGACAACATGGCAACTTCATTAACAAATGTATGACGTAGGATTTTTTCACACATTTAATCATTTGTCTTATTAAAAAATTGTTCAAACATGTGAAAATACAAATCATATTCTAACTACATTTAGTGATAAATGACATCAAAATAGATGATAAGTGATTTTTTTGAATAAAATGAACGATCAAATTTTGGAAGAAAAACAACTGTGTTATACATTTGTGAATGGTACTAATAATAGTACTCCTTATGATATATTGGAATAAACAATGATATTGAAAATGAAACCGGATTAATATTTGGGTGAAAACAAAAAGAAACCATAAAATAAAACACAAGGCGCAGGGTATTATTTTATTAGCTCCGCCCCCGCGTCGCCCTCAGGGGCAACATGGGCTGAAACAAGGCGAAGCAGCCACCGGACCTTCTCCGCGGGAGGCCCGTGCGGGTGCAAGGAAGGCGGCGGTGGGGAGCTGCTCTCCCCTCCTGCCCGCACCCCCACCTCTCCTGCCCTTGCCCGCACTCTAACCAACGGCGGCGGCGGCGCATCAGAGCTCGCCGGATCTAGCCCTCCCTCGTCTGCGTGCAGGGCAACTCGCGGCGGTGTTTCTTGTCTGCGATGCGAGGCGACGGCTTTGCTCTATTCGGTGGGTACGCAGAAAAGTGAAAAGATATTCCCAACAGCTAGTTTGGAGGTGTGGGCTATAAATACCCCTATGGCCGGCCTCCACAATGTGGTTGGTGACTCCTGAGCTTATACCAGTGTTGATACATGTTTCCCATGCCCATTTAAAATGTAGCGACCACAATCGTGAATCCAACCACCACAAGAGCTTATAGACACATCCCAGCATAGCGAGAGGTTGTATAGCATCTTGGCTTAGGCATGCAGCAGTGGAAAATAGGCAAGATGACGGCGAGGAAGTTGGCAGATGAATCATACCCCAAGTAAAAACCTCCCGGGGGTAGGGTGGATCGATACGGGCTAAAGTAGATGGTGATGATGTTCTGATCAGTGCTCGCGATAGATGCACCATGGCAGAACGATGTGCAGACGCCACGTCCTCCATATGACACGGAGAGCATGATAGAACTGACTCCGGGGGTTGGGCGACCAAAATATGCGGTTCGATCCCTTCCAGTATGGCCCAGTAGTTACCTTGAGGACCGACGAAAGCCACCAGCCTCCGCACGGCGCTGGGGTTGGAGGCCTTTGCGCTTGCGTAGGATATCTTTCATCGGACTCTCCACATCCATCCTGTACTGCAGGAGCCCTTCATCAACCGCCCTACGATATGCTGCCTCCCCCTCTTTCTGATTGAACGACTGTGGTAAGGGTATGCGGTTGCCGATCTGGTCCCAGAAAGGTGGATATGTCGGAATGGACCACCTATCAAAGCGAACACTTCATCTATGATGGGGATGAAGGCATGAACCAACACCATGAATGAAGATCGGCCGGTGATGGGTGATGATGACGTGGACGATGTGCTGCTCAGACGTATAAAGAGAAAACAGCTCCGACCTGAAATTTGGAGCCGCAACCATGACAGATTACGTGCCCTGGTGGGGTGGAGGTCTGGAGGAGAAATTGATCCAGAGGACGATGCCACGAGGGGAGAGGCGGCCGCGGCTGCTGCTGCTGCTGGGCAAGGGAAGAGGACACGATGGGGATTTTTTTGAGTGATAGCACGAGATGAAAACGACGGTGGATTGGATTGGAGTGATAGCACAAGATGAAAACCACAAGATTGTATCCCAGCCCCCGACGGGCCGCCGCCACCGGGTCCTCCAGACCCCCGCTTCCCCTCACATATCGCCCCCTGGCCATTGTCGGCAAACGTCGCCGGAGCGGGCGTCCCCGCCCGGCGGAGCTTCACTACCGATGCAACGCGACGGAGCGCCGCATCCGGAACAGATCGGCGCTTCTGGAGACCATCAACGGTTTCTACGCGGCGGCGCTGGACCTGCTACCGGTCGAGGAGATGCCGGCGCTGGTCCCGCGCCTCCTCAAAGCCGGGCTCTGCGTCGGCTTCTCCGACCCCGTCTCCAACATCGTCGTCAACACCATCTCCTACAGCCGCCGCGCGCCCCACCGCAAGCCCTACTTGGGCAAGGCGGGGGCGAGGAAGAAGAAGGCGCTCTCCCGTGCCGTCGCCGACACGAGGAAGGTCAAGGTGATCGCGCCGCCGTTGCGCAGCACCCTCCGCGACATGCCCGTCGCCATGCGGTCGCTCGAGGCGCTGGTGGGCTTCCTCACCTACTACTTCCGCTACCTTCCGGCTTCCGAGGCGCTGGAGTATCTCCGTCTCGCAAACGCTGATCCCCTGACGGCCTGACCGCCGTGCGGCTGGTCGAGGAGGACCGCGGCGGCGGCGGCGGCTTCAGCTTCGCCTCCCTGACCACCAAGGTGGCCCTCAAATGCGCCGCCTTGACTGCGTGGCACCCAAAGCCCAGAGCTCTAGTCCACAGGTCCTACTCCTTCGTGTCTCGGATGGAGGTGTCCCCGCACTTGCAGCCCACCACCGACGACCGTGGCGTTGGCGTCCTCTCCTGCTCTGCCATCTAGACGATCACCGGGCTGCTCGTCAAGCCCGGACACAGCCTTCAAAGTCTCGCCGGAGTCACCCCGCCTCAGTTCCTCCATGAGGAGAAGAACAAGCAATCACTGCATGTTCCTACAAGATCCCTGCAGAGCACTCTAATTGACAAGATTTATGGCGTTTACCTGGATGCACTCGCCCGGCTTCCGCCCAGCAGCTTGCTCAGGCCATACCATTAGGCCCTCCTCAAGGCTGGCCACTGCTATGGCCCCATGGACGACCCTGTAGGTAACATTGTGCTCAACACTCTGTGGTACAAGGCCGTGTTCCCACCCCAAGACGACCTCTCCGTGGACATGGTCTGCTCGAGAAGCCTTGTTCGTGTGGCGTGCTGCTCCCTCCGTGGCCTCGTCACCTACCTCCGCATTTGCTTTCCCATGGTGTCTGATGAGCAAGCCATGCGCTTTCTGCTCTTGGCCGAGCTCAGCCTTCCGGGAGCAGCCGAGATGGCGAGAGGAGAAGGGCACGACGAAAGGTCTCCGCCGGACCTGGAATGTGCCTACATGGCTGCAGCCACTCACGCACAGCCCCCGGATCCTGGTCTGCTCGTCGACTTCTTGGTGTCGACCTTTCCCAGGATGCCCCTTTTCTCCTTGACGACCATGGACTTTCAGCAGCTCCATTCGATGTTCATTCAGTACTGTTCCACTACTACCCACATTTCATCTCAGGAACAGGAAGTTCCTGTACTTTCTGAGGGGGGATCCATGATCTTGTCATGTATTCAGAGAGATTTCAGGGAAGAGGATGCTTTTGCCGTTCGGAAGGTTACAGCGCTGCTGACGAAGTACATGGAGCAAACTAACGTATGCTGCTTGCTTACTTCCTCCAGTTTTACAGTACATACCCAAAATGTGAATGATAAAAATATCTGATTCATTGTTTACCTTCTTATCCACAGGGACCTCAATATGAACTTCACAGTATCTGTGGCTTAAATTCGAACGTAGGAAAAAATGCTTATGTTTGTGGCCGACATTATGGCCTGAGCCTTTTTCCTTTTCGTCCAAGGAGAGCTATGTATTCTCACATCAACTTTTTGGCGAGACCGAAAGATTTGCATTCTTCTGACTCAGTTCCTATATTGTTCTTTGCTGAGTGCTCCAACAAAGAAGATGTAACTGATGGACGCTGTTATCCAGTCGATGGACATCCTGGTATGTATGTTTTCCCTTTTATTCTGAATTCCAGCATTACTTGTGTGTCTCTGTTGACATTGTGCTGTGTAAAATAATTATGAGGTTGTGACATGGACCGGAACGATTTTCATCACCTTATATAACGTGGCATGGAAGAAAAATAAATACAAGAATTTCATAAGATGGGGGGATGGAAATGTACCATCTGTGTGTAATCGTACATATTTCTTTGATCAGAATTCAGAAGAGATGCCGGAGAGGTGCTCTCGACCTACAAAAACAGAACACGTGCCGATAGCCTTGAGGAATTCTGCGGGAAAAAATATATTAACACTGAATATGATTAATTCCCACTATTTTACAGATGTTTTCATGATTAAATCCATGTATATTCATAGGTTAGGAATACCTGGAAATGTGCATTTGCTCTCCAACATCACCTGATTCCCTCATGAAGCAACAGCAAAGCTGCTGTGCACACAAGCAATTTCCTGTGAAACCACTGCCTGCGTAATCACCCACAACTTATGTTTTTCCCTCCATGTAAAACTTATTATCCAAGAGTATCACGTGGCTAAATTGGTCTTTTAGTGCTTCATCCACACAAAAGATTAAGAGCATGTCCGCAATTGTGGTTCTCTGCACTATTGCAGCACTTTATTATTAGATCTTTTCTTCATTGCTAGACTGACAGTCGTTCTTTTTTTTTTGTTGGCAAAAGGTTGTTGTTATTTTTGTGAGAAAGAAGGAGCTAAGATTGTTCATCCGGATTTGAAGAAATACTCTGGCCGTGACATTATGTTTGAGGCAATGGCTTGCATGGTCTTAGGTGGCTTGATAATTGATGACGATGGTGACGAACTCATTGCTGCTTGTGCTGACATTTGTGAGGAGGATTGCATCTATTTTGATGCCAACCGGGATGCAAGATGTGTGGAGTTCTTGAATGCTCGTGATGTTAGGCTTAGGCGCGGCGGTCTTGCTTAAGAATCCATGTTTAAGCCTTACTTTGTGAATGAATTCAAGTTCTGTCCTTGCCATACGTGTCCGTAAATAAAGGCCCTTGATTTGTTTAACTCTGGTAAACTCTGTATTCTGACATGAACTTTTTTGTGAGACCGAAAGATTTGCATTCTTCTGACTCAGTTCCTATACTGTGCTTCCCTTCTACTACTTGCCACTGGGCAGCCAGCCATCCTCCTCTTAGGCTCTTGGTCCTACCCTATTAATCCAATCGTTAATCGTGTGTGCTCATTCTAGACAGTCACAGGCTCACAACCGTGCAGACCAGAATGGTGAATGCAGGGTTGTAGACCGGTGCTAGCTAAAGCGTGCATGGCTGCAGTGACGTGTGTTTGATCGACAACGACACCATTGATTTCGGACATTCCTTTTACCTTTCCAATTGGAATCAAACACAACCAAATCGCCAACTAGAAATCAGTGATACTTTTATTTCTCCGAGCTTATCTAGTCATCTCTCTCCAATTCTCTAGCTCTCCTCCCTCATGCTCATGCATGCGAGAGGAGCTCGTTCGGCAGTGACCAGCTGTCTTTATTATTGCCGCTACGGGGTAACTTGTTCTGCAGTAGTTTCTACTAGGTATACACAGTATTTGGGTGCAGGGGCAGCTGCAGCCGTGACCACTACAAATCTCATTGGTTGCAGCCTTCATATCTTTCCATCTCGCTACACACGCTGTACTCGATCTGGCAGATTCCAACCGGGTGTCTTGCCATCCTTTCTCCCTGGAGGATCAGGCAAGAACGGTGCTAGCGACTGATTGCCAAAGAACTGGCTCCTCAAATATCGCTAAGAAGGCTGCCAGGCTCGTTCTGAACTTGTATGGGTTCCTGCCTTGGCCCGTGACAGAAATACATTATAGTATGATTCAGCTCACGAAACCTGTCCTGCTGCTTCCCATTCCTGGCTACATTGATCGAAATGATTTGACACCGACTCAATAGCCTCACCATGCTGTCACTGCTCATCAACTTGACCACGCACACACTCAGCTACAGATAAAAGCTCAAGGACTGAACAGCAGCCAAGCACAATCCACAATTGTGTTTACATCAGGCTTGATTAGATGGTCGGCCACGGCTGCTATACTCTTTCAAATATAAAGACGTATCACATACTCCCTAGCATATGTAATTATAACGCAAACCTACTCCCCCAACCCCACCCCATCACCCTACTCTGGTCTAACATAATGCTTCATTATTACTCGTTGCCCATTTGATTCTCGAGACAAATAAAAAGCACCAGTTTGCGTTTGGAATTGATGCTAGCATTACATAAGGCCATTCCCAGTGGGTTAGCAGGTTGGATGACATGGCATAGTAGTTATGAAAAGAAATAGAGAGAGTTCCATGAGAGAGGAGAGGGCTTCATCCAGACGAAACCCATGATACAATGTTATTGATTTTGAGGTAATGGCTTGCGAGGTCTTAGGTGGCTTGACAGTTGATAACGATCGCGACGAACTTATTGCTGCTTGTGCTGACCGGGATGCAAGATGTGTGGAGTTCTTGAATGCTCGTGATGTTAGGTTTAGGCGTGGTTTTCTCGCTTAAAAATTCATGTTTAAGCCTTACTTTGTGAACTTTGGTAAAGCCCTGCGATGTGGTAACGTCTGTATTCAATTTCTCTCCTTGCCATACGGTACGTAAAGGCCCTTAATTTGTTTAACTCTGGTATAAACTCTGTATTCTAACATCAACTTTTTGGTGAGACCGAAAGATTTGCATTCTTCTGACTCAATTCCTATACTATGATTTCCTTCTACTACTTGCCACTAGCCAGCCGTCCTCCTCTTAGGCTCTTGGTCGTACCCAGTTAATCCAATCGTTAATCATGTGTGCTCATTCTAGTCAGTCACAGCCGCGAATGCAGGGTTGTAGACCGGTGCTAGCTAAAGTGTGCATGGCTGCAGAGATGTGCGATTGATCGACGACGGCAACATTGATTTTGGACCCCTTTTACCTTTCAAATTGGGATCAAACACTGCCAAACCGAGCCCTCCAACATTTATTTATATCCGAACTGAAAAAGTTTTCAGTTGGTATACGACTCTCTATCTGACATGGCATATGAGTGGGCATGCATTCTGTCTGACATGGCATATGGGTGCGTAGCAACTAGTTCTAGATTAGTCTCTGCTCTGCATACACAGTATTGGGCGCCAGGGCAGCTGCAGCCGTGGCCGCAAGAATCTCCAATAGAGGTAGCCTTCATATCTTTCCCCGATCTTGCAGATTACAACCGGGTGTCTTGTCATCCTTTCCCCCTCGAGGATCAATCAAATACGGTGCTAGCAACTGATTGCCAAAGAACCGACTCCTGAATCCTCGCTAAGAAGGCTGCCAGGCTAGTTCTGAACGTGTGCGTCTTCCTGCCTTAGCCCGTGACAGAAATACCGTGTAGTATGATTCAGTTCACGAAACCTGTCCTGCTGCTTCCCATGCCTGGCTACATCGATCGAAATGGTTTGACACCGACTTAGTAGCCTCACCATGCTGATCATGCTGTCGCTGCTCATCAACTCGACCACGCTCGCACTCAGCTACAAAAGCTCAAGGACTGGACAGCAACCAACGAGAACTCTGTGTTTACATTAGGCTTCACTAGCTGGTCGGTCACGGTTGCTATGCTCTTTCAATATATAGACGTATCACGTACTGCTAGCATATGTAATTATAACGCAAACCTACTCCCCCCACCCCACCACCAGGTGCACCACCATCCTCCTCTTAGGCTCTTGGTCCTACCCAGTTAATCCAATCGTTAATCTTGTGTGCTCATTGCCTCATTCTAGTCAGTCACAGCCGTGCAGACCAGAATGGGGAATGTAGAGTTGTAGATCCGTGCTAGCTAATAAAGCGTGCGTGGCTGCAGAGACTTGTGATTGATCGACGACACCATCGATTTTGGACATTCCTTTTATCTTTCAAGTTTGGGATAAACACAGCCATACCGAGTCCTCCAACATTTAATTTATATCCAAATTAATGGAAAAAAAGCTTCAGTTGATAATCGAATAAAATAAATGATCTTTCTCCAGCTAGAAATTAAGCAGTGATACTTTTATTTCTACCAGCCTATCTAGCTAGTTATCTCTCTCCAATTCTCTAGCTCTCCTCCCTCATGCATGCGAGATGTGGTTGTTCTGCAGTGCCCAGCTGTGTTTATCATTGCGCTGCAGGGGTTACTTGTTCTGCAGTAGGTTCTACTCTGTATACACAGTATCAGGGTGCAGTGGCAGCCGCAGCCGTGGCCGCTGGACTTCTCACTTGTCGCAGCCTTCATATCTCTCCATCTCGTTGCACATCCTTTAATCGATCTCGCAGATTGTAGTCGGGTGTCTTGCCATCCTTTCCCCCTCGAGGATCAGGCAAGAGCGGTGCTAGCAACTGATTGCCAAAAAAACGAATCCTGAATCCTCGTTAAGAAAGCTGCCAGACGAGTTCTGAACTTGTATGGTTTCCTGCCTTGGCCCGTGACAGAAATACTGCGGAGAAGGATCCACCTCACGAAACCTGTCCTGCTGCTTCCTATGCCTACATCGATCGAAATGATTTGGCACCGACTTAGTAGTAGCCTCACCATGCTGTCACCGCTCATCAACTCGACCACGGACTCACTCAGCTACAAAAAAAAAAGCTCAAGGACAGTGAGTCAGTGACCAATCACACACACAACTGTGTCGTCTACATTAGGCTTCACTAGCTGTTCGGTGACACAGCTGCTCTGCTCTTTCAATATATAGACATATCATGTACCACTAGTATTTTATTTTACTATTACTAATTAAAGGTTAAAAACAGCACGAATTACAAAGCGCGTTAGAAAAAAATAAATCCTAAAAATTTCCAAAAAAATCAGAAACATCCGACCATCAATTGGCAGATTAGAATATAAATAGCCATTAGATCTGTTTTGTAAATAATTACCCACCTCTGCCATTATGAAAGGTTTTGAGTTCAACTCTCAACGAAAACAAATTTTCTTTTTTATTTAGATTTTTTTCCCATTTTCAAATTTACCCTCTATTTTTGTCAGATTTATTCTCATTTACAAATTTACCCTACTAAATGATTCCGTAACTTTTTTCATAAAGATGTTAGAAACCTTTCTATAAAACAGATATTTTGTACATAATGTTAATATTACTAATTAGATACTTCTTTTAAAGCATCTTTGTTAATCCTCACAAGATGCACTAAAAAAAGATCATAGAAATTCTCACAATGGTCAAAAACGTCCAATCATCGATTAGCAGATTGGAATATTAATGCTATTAGACCTGTTTGATATGTAATTATCCACTAAGTAACACTCAAAACCTACATATTAATTACTCACTTTGCCATTATGAAAGAAAATATAAAATAATACCCTAAATTTATATGTAGCTAAATTTATACCAAATAACCCCTCTAATTTACATCTAAATTGTTCACCTTTGGTATTATGACCCATAGTATAATAAAAATATACCCTCAAATATATATTAAAATTACTTACTTTTTCAATTATATCAAATATTACATAATCAATAATCAAGCATATATTTAAAGTAGCAAGATATGTAAGTATAAAAATAGATCTATATATGTTATACTATAACACATAATATATCTAAGACTCTAACCCGTGCGAATAATCATAACGCAAGCCTACTCCCCCCACCACACCCCCTGTACCGATCACCCTACTCTGATCTAACATAACGCTTCATAATTTTTTGCCCTTTTGATTCTCAAAACAAATAAAAAGCATCGGTTTGCATTTGAAATTCCTGCTTTCTAGAGTAATGCCTAGTCAAAGTTTATTAGCACAACCACCAAAATAAAGCATGAATACTAAGTGCACAACAACTAGCGTATGATTTGGTTGCTTTGTTTGCACCCCCCTTCAACCGGGGTCTTTGTACTGCAGTCTGCAGTTGAATTAATGGTTCTACTATGTTTACCTCGCTGAGCATGCGCGGTGGCCGGTGGTACACTATTGAATATAGTGCCATAAGTCTTATTTGATCACCTGTTCTTAATACAAAGATACACATCGACAAAAAAAAGAACTCTTATTTGATTCTTGGCAGAGATTCAAGCTACCCATCATCCATTGGTGCTATATATTAAACAATTCATCTGAATGCTTGCATCTCTACTAGGTCTAGAAATCCTACAACGCCGAAATATCCTCACTTACCATGGAAGTTGTATTGTTGGTAGTTGGTACTACCATGGCCGATTTTGCAGATTTTGGCTCAAGAGCAACAAAGAGCAGGTAGGTTTTGAACACCGCCTCTGTATCTTGAAAGTATCGTATACTATATCATTCTCTAGTATGTGGTATTATTTCTAGATCATCAAAACATACCTCGTTTCTAGCATATGGTGTTATTTATAGATCACCAAAACAACCTCGTTTCTTAACTACTCTTTTTTGTTGCTGCTTCTCAATCAGGCACATCATAGCCTATATATGCAGAAACTTTTTTTTTTGGCATGTGAGGCAGATCAGGAATTCCATATACTTTGGCCTTTGATAGGGCATCATGTATCTACAAGGTGAAAACCTCGTTCTTTTGGACGGATGGCAGCGACGTTTCGCGTCGTACCCTTCATGAAAGTACCGTTGTGGAAGACTTCTATGATTCAAGATCCATGTTGCTGAGATATCGTTCATTGCTTGATTCATCGCCAGTGCTTTACTCTTAACATATCAGCAACCTTCGGTGGTGTCAGATCCTTATATGCTTTAATGGCCATGTAAGGTCTATTATGGTGGTTTGGTTTTGGTTGTCAGAGCGAATTTGACTCAAGCTGGAATCGACTCAACTCTACTTCTTTCTGGTGCATTTTGAAGACTATTGGGAGATGTGTTGTTAGATGGACTTATCAAAACAAGCAATTACATATGTTTACCAATAAATTTTATGTTGGAGTCTTAACTTCTAGTTTTTCTGGTTTTTCTCTTGTGTCATATCTACGTTATTCTAGATTTACCTAGAGTATGTACGACATTTCTGTAATAATTTAGTCTGATGCATCATCTTTTGATGGTGTCTGAAGCCGGAATATATTTTCATTATCTAAGAAATGTATCCCATATTAGCATCCTTGGGCGGAAAGTTGTTCAGTTTATTTTGACAATGAATGCAACAACTCTATTGTAAACTCCACTGATGTTTCAAAAACCATCACGAATTTTAGTTTTGTGGCGGCATAGAGATCATCCGTGACATCAGTAAATCAATGAAGGGCTGGGATATCCAGATGTGACATAAATCAATGTAACGGGAGAATTGGTGTCTGGAAGAGAGGCGGAGGTAAAGTCTAAATAATCGTCATGGTCTCATGGAGGAGATTTTGACCGCTCAGGTGCCGGGCAGATCTGAGAGGTGGAAGGATAGGTGATAAGAGTACTTGATAGATTGTTGCATATGTTACCCTCGGTTTTCATGGATAAGCAAATAGGAAATGCGCAAGTTCCTGGTATGTAAACTATGTGCAGCAGGACGTGTAAATGCACTGTGTATCTATCTTATCTTACTATTACTAATTGGAGGTTTTAAAAGTTGCACCAATTTCAAAGTGCGCTAGAAAAAAAAATAAATCCAAAAAATTCTTACAATAATCAGAAACATTCGACCATCAATTGACAGATTGGAATATTAATAGCCATTAGATCTGTTTTCTAAGTAATTACCCACCTCTGCCATTATAAAAGGTCTTGAGTTCAACTCTCAATGAAAGCAAATAACATTTTTTTATTATATATATTTTTCAAGTAATTACCCACCTCTGCCATTATGAAAGATCTGAGTTCAATTCTCAACGAAACCAAATATCTTTTTTTTTAGATTTTTCTATTTTTAAATTTACTTTGAGTTTTTGTCTTTTTTTCATTAAAGATGCTAGAAACCTTTCCATGAAACAGATATTTTGTAGATTTTTTGAAATTTCTATGTCAATCCTCACAAGATACGCCGAAAAAAATAAAATTATAGAAATTCTCACAATAATAAAAAATACTCTATCATCAATTAACATGTTGGAATCTTAATAGCCATTAGATCTGTTTTCTAATTAAGTTATCGAATTAATATTAAATAACCCCTAAAACTACATATTAATTACCCACTCTGCCAATATAAAGAAAAATATGAAATAACACCCTAGATTTATATCTAATTGCTCCCATTTGCTATTTTGATAGGATAATACCAAATATCCCCTTTAATTTATATTTGAATTGTTCACCTTAGTTATTATGACTAATAATATGATGAAAGTAACCCCTCAAAATTATATTAAAATCACCTATTTTTGCAATCGATCAAAAATTATCTAAATCAATTAAGCATATATATAAAGTAACAAGATATGTTATTATAAAAACCTAAGTATAAAAAATTTATATATGTTGTATGGTTACGCATAAAACATTTAAGACGCTAACCCGTGCGAAAGCACGGGTTGATTGACTAGTTATTCTAACTAGCTGTCTCTCTGTGAACAGTATCGCTACAGTGCATAGACAGTCAATTTACCCAACCCACTGCAATGCACTGTATGTTTGATGTTGCTGCAGGAACCAGTCAAATGCAATGCATTATTCTGTATTATTTATTGTTCAAAACAAAGAAGAGAATTGCATGTGATGATTTCAGCTCTTCAGCAACAATGGTCAGAGTAGTACAGTAATTGGCTGTGGTGGCAATCGGGTCACAGAGCTGGAGCGGTAAAAGTGGGCGCTCACTACACTACATTCGCTCTTGGCCGTTCACCTGTCACCACAGCAGCAGCACACGCACCCCATCTCCTCCATCTCCATTTCACATGCTCCATTAATTCCGTTTCCTGCTCCTCCTATACTACCAAGGTGTCAAAGGAAGGTTTGCACCTCCATCTCTTGATCTCTGAATCAAGAGATCAAGAAACCCGAGTAGCAATGGTGAAGATCTGCTGCATCGGCGCCGGGTACGTGGGCGGGCCGACGATGGCGGTGATCGCGCTCAAGTGCCCGTCCATCGAGGTGGTGGTGGTGGACATCTCGGAGCCGCGCATCGCCGGGTGGAACAGCGAACGCCTCCCCATCTACGAGCCCGGCCTGGACGACGTGGTGAGGCAGTGCCGCGGCCGCAACCTCTTCTTCAGCACGGAGGTGCACCGGCACGTGGGCGACGCCGACATCGTGTTCGTGTCCGTGAACACCCCCACCAAGACCTGCGGTCTGGGCGCCGGCAAGGCGGCGGACCTGACCTACTGGGAGAGCGCGGCTCGCATGATCGCCGACGTGTCCCGCTCCGACAAGATCGTGGTGGAGAAGTCGACGGTTCCCGTGAAGACGGCGGAGGCCATCGAGAAGATCCTGGCGCACAACGGCGCCCGCGGCGTGCGGTTCCAGATCCTGTCCAACCCGGAGTTCCTGGCGGAGGGCACGGCGGTGCAGGACCTGTTCGCGCCGGACCGCGTGCTTATCGGCGGCCGCGACACCCCCGAGGGCCGCGCCGCCGTGCGCGCGCTCCGGGACGTGTACGCGCGGTGGGTGCCCGAGGACCGGATCATCGCCACCAACCTCTGGTCCGCCGAGCTGTCCAAGCTCGCCGCCAACGCGTTCCTGGCGCAGCGCATCTCCTCCGTGAACGCCATCTCGGCGCTCTGCGAGGCCACCGGCGCCGACGTCACGCAGGTGGCGCACTCCGTCGGCAAGGACGCGCGCATCGGCCCGCGATTCCTCGCCGCCAGCGTCGGCTTCGGCGGCTCCTGCTTCCAGAAGGACATCCTCAACCTCGTCTACATCTGCGAGTGCTACGGCCTGCCCGAGGTGGCGGGGTACTGGCGGGAGGTGATCCGGATCAACGACTACCAGAAGAGCCGATTCGTGAACCGCGTCGTCTCCTCCATGTTCAACACCGTCGCCGGCAAGAAGGTGGCCGTGCTGGGGTTCGCCTTCAAGAAGGACACGGGCGACACCCGGGAGACGCCGGCCATTGACGTCTGCAAGGGGCTGCTCGGGGACAAGGCGGTGGTGAGCATCTACGACCCGCAGGTGACGGGGGAGCAGGTGGCCAGGGACCTCGCCATGAACAAGTTCGACTGGGACCACCCGCGCCACCTGCAGCCCGTCATGAGCGCCACCGACCTGGCAAAGCAGGTCGCCGTCGTGCCGGACGCATACGAGGCCGCGCGCGACGCGCACGCCGTCTGCATCCTCACCGAGTGGGACGAGTTCAGGACGCTCGACTACAAGCGCATGTTCGACGCCATGCACAAGCCCGCCTTCATCTTCGACGGCCGGAACGTCATCGACCCCGCCAAGCTCAGGGACATCGGATTCGTCGTCTACGCCATCGGCAAGCCGCTCGACGATTGGCTCAAGGACATGCCAGCAGTCGCATGATCGATCGTTGAGCATGCTGCATGCATGGTCATCGGGCGCCTCCGATATGATCCCCCAGCCACCGCTCATCTTTCATTTCATTAATTAGCTTAGCTTTCCAGCTCCAGCCGGCGGTTTCATCATCATCTTCTTCTTCTTCTTCACAACTCATCGTCGTATAATTAAGTTAGCTCGATTATACACGAGTTTATTGTTTAATTTGGAGCACGTACGATTATAGTACTAGCTGGGCATCTTTTCTTTTTTGTACTTTAGCTTGTTAGTCATAGAAATCTCTTTAATTTGCGTGTCCTTACAATAATAATATACTACTAGTATAAATTTTGCTTTGTTCGTACTTTATAGTTTTAATCCATGAAGGAATGTGCGAACAGAATTTGCAGAGGAAATCACACTATGTATAACTAAACAACCAGAAGTTATTTTTGTCAAGCCAAAGAATATCCTATGTAAAACGAAACCTCCTTTGACACCCGTACGTGGAGGCCTCCCACCTGCTTGAACGTACCTGTATGATGAAGCAGCCTGTTGAGAGGATGAAAAAACTTGACATGAAGAGGAGAAATCGGAGGAAGAGAAGTCATTGGAGCGGGGCGATGAGAGCTGCGTCCCTGCCTCCTGAGAGGATGAAAAAACTTGACATGAAGAGGAGAAATCAGAGGAAGATAAGTCATTGGAGCGGGGTGATGAGAGTTGCGTCCCTGCATCCCTGATGCCTAAGATATGCAACTTCTACTAATTGCATGTCTAGGCCTAATGAACCCAATTTGTTGACCTTTTGGCTCCCCTACTACTTCTAGATGCAGCAATTATGGAGATATTGGATGACCGTTGTTTTTTTTTTTTTTGACATTTGGTGGATGATTCATTGTCCAATTTTCTTGACATTTGGTGGACGATTCATTGTCCCTACGGACTGCTAAAATAAAAGGAAGAATAATGCAAGAGGCGAAGAAGGTGGAAATGTGGATAAATCAGGGGACTGAGAACCAAGATGGAACATGAAGAAGATCTACTTATGTGGCATTTGAATTGGAAGTCATCCGCCATTTGCTTTTTTCATTATTGAGTGCATGTTTTAAATTTATGCATGTAAGTGGATGATGATGTGGCGTAATGTGGAGGCAGCTTTAAACTTAATGGACTTTAAATTGATACAAATGGATGATGACATGGCACAACGTGAAGGCAGCTTTATACTTAATGGTCTCCATCTATATAGATATATAGGATACAATGAAATGCTGTCAAAGGATCGATCATGTTTCCTCTCATCAAATTTCAATTTCCTATATCTCCGTTGAGTTTGTCAACTGAGCTAATGATGGATCATGCGACGACATTGAAGCAAGTCAAAAACTGGGCATTAAGTTTTTGAATAAATGGAAAAAACACGATATAATAGGATAACACGGGACAAACCAAAATTTAGAGTGACAAAAGATGACATGTTTTAATACCGATTCTTCCGGTATTTAAAAGAACTCGTGAATTCAAGTATTTACAAAAGAAAAGCACTGACGTCTCCCCATATATATCGTCATTTCATATGTCTTGCAGAATATCGTCATACCATTCATCATTTTAAGTGCGTCTTGCAAGATGACGATGCTAGCAAATTTTTGTTCCGTCAAGCGACACATTCTTCATTCAATTTCATGGCTTGTACCAGCTAATTTCAGGTTATGTGTGCCACTTCAAATTTCGATAGAATGACTCGACACCCTCAGGCTTATACTAACTATTATCTAGTGGTAAGTGATGTGAGAATGGATTGATCCTTTTAATGTCAGTACCCAAACAAAAATTGCACAGTACAAAGATGATGGACCATCCGATTATTCAAACCAAATAACATGTCACAAGGACTAATAAACTTATAGGGATAAAGACATTAAAACCGCTAGCAATAATAGACAGCAATGGCGGTCCCTCTGGCTGGCCACGGCAGAGGTCAAGTGGGAGCCACCCCTCCCAAAGTCTCAAAGGCCGTTCCTAAAAACCTCTCAAAGTTTGATCAAGATAGAAGAGATTGTAAAGAAATCTGATAAGAAATCAAACTAACGAGACTTGCGAGTTTTATCTAAAAAAAACGAGACTTGCGAGTTTTGCTCAACTCAAAAACTTGGCAAATCCTCCATTTCAATTACACCAATAATGAGTATTATTCAACTCAAACGGATTTTAACTTGAGGAAATTGAAGTATGCTCAACTGTGACGTTCTGTTTGAACTTTGAAAGTTAAAACTCAATTGTGCAAATGGGACCCCAAATCGTAAAACCGCCGCGCCCACGTCTCGTCAGAAAACTTTTGGCCGTATCCGCCCGCTACCCACGATCTATCGCTGGCGTCTCCGCAGCCGTCCGATCGAACGCCAACGGCTTCCCACTTTCCCCCAATCGGGCGGCGTGCTAGAAACCCCCCAGCCCTCCTCCCCATTTCCTCCTTCCAAAAGCCTGGCTCTTCCCTTCCAAAAGCGGCAACACACGCCAAGAACCCACCACCACCATCGCTGGAAGAGGCGCCGCAGGAATCGGGTGGTAGATTTCTCACTGGCGATCTAGGAAACCATCCAGCTCGCTGTGAGCTCGGAGACGATCGGAGGTTGAGTTCTCCAGTCTTCCGCACCAATTTAGAGTTCTTGATTTTTTTTTTTTTTTTTGAGATTAGTCGTGAATTTGCGAGCATGCGTCAAGAATCCGGCTGAACCCTATCCGTTTTGTCGGATGACGGGTAAGTTTACTCGGTTTGATGAGTGATTCAGTTTCTTGTGTAACACTGTTATGCTCTAGTTCTTGCGTTCTTGGGTTCTCCGTCGAGCACCTACTAGACTACTAGCTAGTGTTCCTCAACTCTTACCAATCCAATCGCATATTCTCTTTTTTTTTATCTGTAAAAAGGAATATCGTCTTCTTTTTCTTAAGGGAGAAAAAAGCTATAGGTTTTTTTTTTTTTTTTTTGACAGGAGATTTTTGGTAAAAAATGTTTGACCCATTTGCCCATTTCACAACTTCATGCCGAGGTTAATGTCAAAACAAGGGTTTCCTCCAATAAAGACGATAGTTATTTCAAGAATCAAGAGTTAGCGTTGTCCTTGTAACATTGCAGTTCCTGGGTTTTATTTCCTCATTTCATCCATACCATGTTCATCATTTCCTTAATTCTTCCTCTGTACAGTTGAGGCATGACACCGGGAGAAAGGAAGCACCGGTGCAAGCAATGCAAGAAAAGCTTCCCATCGCACCAGTCGTTCGCAGGCCACATGAATCTTCACAACGGCAAGTGCAAGCAAAAGAGGCAGCCCAGGAGCACGCTTGGCCTTGCGAACATGGGTGATGGCGCCAGCGGGTATGTTCTACGGGAGAGGCGGCATAGCACCTGGTTGCTGTGTGACTCTGATACCGGGGAAGATGAGTACCTGACACCGGTCCCCAAGACAGAATGCCAGTTGTGCTTCAAGGTTTTCGCTTCTTGCCAAGCACTGTCGGTGCACATGAGAGGGCACGCTCGGCACGAGATGAAGTTGGTGTCAAAGGAGGCGTCAAGAGAGAGCGATGGTTACTGTGATCGCAATGTCGCTGTCTCTACTCCAGTGTTGTTGACATATGGGATAGAGGAGGTGAATGCTGCGCGAGTTCTGATGATGATTTCAGGACATTCTGGCATGGATTCAGCATCTGAGCATTGCAATGTGGGTTATGAGATGGATGGCGACGCCGCCTACCCTGTGCAGAAGCGTGAGATGGAGCTGGATCACTCTGGTCACGGCCAAACTAGGGATGCTGGGTTGATGATGACAGAGAGCCCTGGTTCTGACATGACGTTGAAGTTCAGTAGTCTTTCACAAGTTTTGAAGGCAGCAACAACCCACGATTGCAAACTCTGCGGCAAGGTCTTCACATCCAGCAAAGGATTGGCGAGCCACAAGAAGTTTCACAAAGTTCGTGGTCATGGAAAGCTTGCAGCATCAACCAAGTCTGCAGTGTCTCAAACAGGACAGCAGCTGCTTGGAGTGGATAGCCAGTTGCTCTATCTTAACCTTCCAGATCTCAGTGACAAGAACTACAGCAGCAGGAGTCCGAAGTCTGAGCAAAATCCTTGGTGGGCTGCAAGCGGCCTTACTGGGCGAGTGCTGGGTGTTGTCTGAAATTTGCACGATTTCTCTTTCGATTAATTAGCAAAAACTACATCCTGGCTACCAAAGATAGATATGTGAAGGATATTGATGCCGCAAATGCCCTTGATAGATTGACTTTGTAGTACTCTGTTACTAGGAACGACCAGTGTTCTTACATGTAGCACTGCCTTTTTGTTCCTCACTACCGAAGTGTGTCCAGTGACAGTGAGAGCCAGGCCATGGTCTCATTTTTTTTGTTGTCCCCTGGGGCATTGCAGGCTTGTTCAGCTTGTTGCAAACTTGCGATGCATTTTGTTCTATCTGGCTCTATAGTAATGGAGATTGTTCCTTAACTTTCTCAGAGTTCAGAGCATTGCTCATTCTTATATTACACTGTAACTGCTTTCAGTGTGAAGTTATATGTTTGAGCGTTTTGATGTTCCGGTGTTGATTATTTATTATTTGACAGGATTTGCATGAATGGTTGTTTGACTGGCATTTTCCTCAGATCTGAAGACTAGCTCCTGTAATGTAAATGTAGTGTGCTTGGATTGATGATACGGTGACTGCAAGTCTGAAATTAGGCCTGTTTGAAACGAACTTCATGTATGTTTTGATGTTCTGGTGTCGATTATTTGACAGGATATGCATGAATGGTTGTTTGACTGGTATTTCCTCAGATCTGAAGACTACCTCCTGTAATGTAAATGCCGTGCGTGTGGAGCCGTGGATTGATGATGTGGTGACTGCAAGTCTGAAATTAGGCCTGTTTGAAACGAACTCCATTTGTGGTAAATTACTAAACTAGCATATGCTTCAAGCCTGTTTTTTACTACTGATTCCTGTGATGTTCTTGTTGATTGGAAGAATTAGGATAAAAGAGATGGCATACAAAAGGTTGCAGTAAAATAAATTTTATGTGCTACATATTCGTTGTGATTTTTCTTGTTGAGTGGTCAGGCTAAAATAATTGCACAAACTCCATAAGACGTGCAGCAGGATGTGTAAATGTATTGTGTATCTACTATTCCAATTACTTTTCTCTCTGTGAACAGTATCGCTACAGTGTATAGGCAATCAATTTATCTAATCCACTGCACATAGTCTAAATCTTCTATGCATACTCCGTGCTGATATGGCTAATGGATTCTTAAGTGATTTCATATTCTTTCTTAGGAAATAGGCATTCAGAGTGCTCAATCACGGGACGTGGAAACTGAAATGGATTACTAATGCCTAGATATATAAATTCTTAATACTTCTGAGTACAATGATTGCCATGTTTCGGTGAGAGGACATTTATTTCTCTAGAAATCTATTGTGTGGCATCGAGAAGATATAAACTGATGATTTTGGGTTACAGGTGTTTGCGACTGCAGCTCATGCGTTAATGATTGTAGTTTTCCATCTATCAGTCATTCCTCGATCAATCATAAGTTGTACAATTGAAGAAACTGTGATGTTAGAACTGCAGCCGAGGAACATGAATTGTGCACCTATGGCCTATGGGTAAGTTTGTAAATTTATAGCCTCTGAAGACTGACGCTGGTGTAGGTGTAAATTCCAGTTATTTAAACTAAGGACTTATGAGTTATTTATGTACATGCTTGTTTAATGATACTGATGAATTCTTCGTGCGTTGCGGCGGGAATATAATTGCTACCCTGTACATAAGCCATGTAATAGTATTGCATGCATATAATCATAGAAAATCGTTGGAAGTTATAAATAGATGGTTAAATGGATGATCACGTGACATGCCACTAAGTGGATCCCTTGGATGATGTGGCTTTATGCATGTTTAGAGAAATCTTACAGTGAGATATACCTATTTAGAGATAAAAGATTAGAAATGCATATATTTGGGCACTTTAGTGAGTGCTTATAAAGAGGCAAAGATTTGTTCAACGTTATTAACGTTCTTACTATTATTGTTTTTTTTTTTTGCCTGACCAGTATTTCTACAAAACAATTGCTGTACTGAAGTCATTCAATTGCTAAATACACTGCTTTTTCTTGATACCATATAAAACGCTAATCATACTGTCATTATCTATAAAGAACTATTTGGATAAAAAATGATAAATCAATATCGAAGTCCAGACCGTACCTTTTGGACAGTAAATATAACATGATTAATGATGATTTGGACTTTTGTGAAGGCGCCAGGTTGAACATAACCCAAGAAAAATATATGAATATGCAGAGAATAATTGCCGCATCCCCATTCCTTAAAGAAATAGAAAAATAACAGAATGCTGTTCAGTGTCAATCTCCCCTCTTCCTGCACTTCTGTCATGTGAACAAGAGGCTGCAACCGCTGATGCCAGTATCTGTTCACCTCGGTTGTACCCCATGCGGCCATGCCAATCATTGCTTTGCTGCCATGCTGCCTCAAGTATAGGAAGACATACTAATATACAATGCAAGGTCACAAACAAATCTTTAGTAGCGGAATACATATAGGAATTAGAAACTGAGGTACTCCATATAATGGACTACTGATGTGGCTATCAGGATAATTTTGTTCAACATTGTAGAACAGTAGTTATTTCACTGAGATAGGATTCACTTAAATGGTGCTAGAAAGGCAATTCGGTCCTAAATCTTAAGAAGCTAGCATTTTTTTTCTCATCTACGAGACTCCATCCCTGTAATAGTTTCAGAAAGATCAGCAGATTGAAAACCAATCCATCTTTATTAACTGCATGCAGCATGGCAAACACTTTTCATCAGTCATCACAGTTGGCAGCATGACCCCTCTAAAAGAACATGCATATGACTTGATAGTTCAAGACAATTTCTGTAATATAATGCACCAAAAATTCTCTTATAAACTTTTCTATAAAATCCAAGGAGTTGCAGCAGATTACACAAGCATATGGGCACATACCTAGGTTGGGACATATACAACAAGATCAGTAGCAGAAAATGTGACAGGGATTCCAAATAGCTTCATATAGGTTCATTTTACATGGACCAGTCAGACTAGCATTTTCAGAAAAGTATGAGCTAATCATCGGGCAAAGGTGAGAATCATGAATTACAACAGTACAGCTGCACCAGGCATCGTTCTTGTAATGCTAAAACATCAAAAGGTTCGTGGAGCACTGCACGACAAATTCCTCGAGCAATGTCCTTGTGAGAACATAAAACACAACACCTAGGGTGATGGACACCGGCAGGGCAGGCAATGCCTTTCGGAAGAATGCCAGCAGGAGCAGAGTGATGCCAAGGCCTGCAATGATGGCAAGGTAGCAGGCATACACTGTCATGTAGTCATACATCGCCGCCCTACCGACCAGAACACTGTAGAATATGAAGTCCCCCAACCCGAGCTTGATCGCACCAGATGAGCTCAACCCAATGCCATCTTCATCTTCCTCCTCCTCCCCAGATCTCTCTGGGCGTGGCTGGATCAAAGGTACCCTCATTTCAGCAACAGCTACTCTATGCTCCTGCAATGCCGGGGGCACCTCCCCAACTTGTGGAGCAGTGGATTCCGAGGGGCTCAAAGTGGCCACCGATATTACCCTGGGCCTTGGATTATTGACATCGCCAGCAAAAGTGGCAGCCTCGTGAGCTTGGGATGGAGAATCGGAGTGAAGATTCCTTCCCAACACCTCTCCAATCACCTCAACTGTGGAACCGGCATCCGAATCCTCATGGGGTTGCCTCCCTTCCCTCCACAGGCGCCAGTTGCGGCCATGGCGTGGATCCACCGGCCTGGCCTCGTAGACCAAGGCCGGTATCTCCTCGTTCCTTTCTATGGCCAGCTCAAGCAGCACCCTCAAAGGGCCACCGGGGAGCAGCACGGCGGCGAGGTCGTAGATGGCCATGGCGACGAGCAGCGCCCAGGTGGTCCACTCGGGCAGCAGCGTGAACCAGAAGGCGGTGAGCACGGCGATGGCGACGAGCGCGGCCTGGTGGAGCGCGATGGGGACGGATGCCGGTGCCAGCGCGGCGAGCGCGAGCGCCCCCGCGGCGTTGGGCAGGAGGAGCGCGAAGGAGACGGCGTCGAGAGGGAAGCGGAGGCGGGAGAGGAGGAGCAGGGCGACCTGGCCGCCGAGGACGAGGAGGACGGCGAGCGCGGAGAAGCCGAGGTAGGCGCGGAGGCAGGGCGTGCAGCGGAGGTAGAAGAGGAGCGCGAGCAGGAAGGTGGCCGCCGTGACGGCGACGACGAAGGTGACGGCGGTGATGAGCGCGGTGGTTATGTCGTCTCCCCCGGAGCCGGCGCCGGCGCCGGTGGCGGCCGCGATGGAGGCGGAGAGGGGCGAGGGGGAGGAGGGCGAGGAGAGGAGGGAAACCAGGAGGACGACGAGGAGCATGCAGGCGGAGACGGGGTAGACGATGCGGGTGACGTCCTCTCCGAGCGAGTCCAGCACGGTGGTGCCCGCCGGGGCATCGCCGGCGATTGGGGCCGCCGCCGCGGCGTCGGCCATTTTGGTGGGTGTGGCTGGAGATGGGGATCGCCTCGCGTCCCCCTCGTTGGGCGAAGTATTGACTTGTTTATGTCCGCTCAGTTCAGTTCAGTCCTGTGATGGCTCCCACCTGTGTAGCCGTGAGAGCGAGTAGTCAAAATCTCAATCCTACTGAAGATTTGACAAGATTTGTCATCTCTTTGGTCTCTACAATTTTTCATCAATACCGCTAGGCTAAGGCTATCCGGAATGGGATACCTCAAAAGGTTCCTCAAAATATTAATATTGTTTTGCACTGTTTGACTTAAATACTGTACTATAGATGGAAAGAAAGATAGTTAGAATAGTGATAGAAAATGTGATTTGAGGAGTCTTATTGGAGACAGGCTAACATCACCGATTCTTATATTACATCTTCCATTTCAAACTCACTATCTCTGAAATAAATCTACATGTGCAATGTTTTGCAAATCATATGGATTGATGAAGCAAACTGGTTATACAAACTCATGATTACGGAATAGCTGAAATAACTAAAAAAATACAAGGAATTTCACATACATCTAAGATCCGGTCATCAAGTGACAATCATTAAAAAGTTCAGGTAATTGCAACACAAGACTGATACTGAACCTCTGCAGTAAGTACCAGCTAGATTTTATTTTATTTTTGGACCATCAAACATGAGATATATTACTCCATCAAGCAATAGATTTACAAAGCAAGGGGACGGATCCACCCAAACAATAGGATGATATCCTGATCTCCCCATAGGCCTAACCCAGCTCGTGCCCTTTCATTACAATAGCATGGAACATCAGAGACATTAAAATAATGGAAGTGCAGACATATAAGCTCTTTTAACTTACACGGGAGATGGCGTCTCCACAATGATCCTCGACAGATTCTACAGCTCCTAGTTTACCTGCTGCCACCACCAGCAGGCAGCAGCCGTGTCCCCATTATGGTCCTGGGTAGCAAAACCACATGCTCCACTCTTCTATTTTTCCAGAAAGGCTCCATCAGCATTGATCTTCAGAATGTCCTCTGGCAGCCGACACCATTTCCATTCACAGGCCTGCTGCATTGTACATTTGTACTCTGGTTGGAGGCGGGTGTCAGCTCCTATATTTCCAAGTTTCCAATGTTTTAGCTTTGTGTAGTGTGTACTATCCTATTCAGAGCTTCAAGTCCATCTCCTACAAGTCCATCTCCTACATTCACCTTGTCCCTTGCATCCCACCACGCCCAGAGGCTATAGCAGCCTGATCACTTACTTCCACCATTTCTTCCCCTCCAGATCAAGGACTTGTTTTGCACAACCTTGCAAGCTGAGGGAAGCAGCAGAAGTCACAACCTGACATCCTCCAGGTTCATCACCCTCCAGTATTTCCTGACCTGCTTGCATTTCAGAAAGCAATGTCCCTATTTTCAACAAGGCGTAAACATTACCGGACATCTAGTACCAATATCCATGCCACGGCAACTGATATTTTTCCAGCATGGGAGGCAATTATGAGCTAAACGCCAGAGAAAGTGCCTAGAACCTGTTACATTTTACCGTGGATTCAATCTCCTTTCGTGAGTTTCTTCCATCCTCCTGGACATGGGCCTTTGTTTCATGATTGTCCTCCAGTACATGGTAAGGTGATTTGACAGAGAATAAACCTTTAATGTCAAAATGGCAAGCTATCAGGTCTTCACTTCCCTGTCTAACCAGTATAGCCAAAGTGTTCCTGACATAATGCTCCCAGAAAATGTCATTGAACAGTTCTATATCCCAAGTTCCAGTGATTGGGTCGGTTAAATCAGAGATCCTGGACAGAATAGTTCTGCCTCTCGGAGTAACTGGCCCTCTCAGAGACCAGAGTTCCATCTTTCCAAGCATCCTCCCAAATACGAATGCTAGCTCCATCTCCCACTCTCCAAATTAGACTCGTCATTAGTGAATATATCCCCACCATGACGCTTCTCCACATGTATGAGATACCTGGTTTTTCTGTGGACATCAGGAGATCACCACCAGGATAGTATTTCGCTCGTAGGACTTGTGCACACAAAGAGTGTGGGAATGACAACAGCCTCTACCCCTGACAAGGTAGCATAGCCATATTGAAGAGATGCAGGTAGATATTTGACTGCAACACAAACATATCTGGTGAACGGTACGTGGTTAAACTTGAAAAATTCTGCTGCTCACAAGTGGGGCAGCTGTCAATGACATATGCAAATATACTCCCAAACTTTGCCCCATCTTAAAATGAAAAAAGTGCCCAGAACTTCACAAGAGGAGAAATAGGCGCACTTCTGCTCACATCCCACAAGCACAAACACAGCTGAGGTTGATACAGCATTGGGTATGACCCCCACAGTCCCCATCTGTGATTCAGTAGCCCCTGCCGGGACTAACACACTGTTGCCCTCCAGGGTTCCACCTGATCATCCTCTGAAGCAAAACGTAGACCCTGCTGCAGATTCATGATAAGTTTTGAACTGGATAAGTATCTGTGGATCAAATAAGTGAACCAGAGGATATAGATACAAAACACAGAAACTGTTGCTAAAGCTCAATCAAAAGAACATATTCAGATTAAACCTACTGGACTATAATAATGTGAGGAATAGCTGGAAAATGGATTCTAATGAAAACCTGTCAGAATGCATTTCTCATCTAGTCTGAAATAGAATATCAAAACTTGTCAAAAATTGTTCTCATATTTTTTTTTCTCGAACCACACAGGAGAACTACACGTCATTTCATTAAGAAAGCGGAGAGATAACCCCTAGGAGATTAGGGTCCCCCAGGGGTGAGCAGTACAATGACACACACAGACTTACAGAGTCAAGGTGACACACAACCACGACCTCTAGGGGATAGCCCTCACGACTAAATCCTATAGTGCTCTCGCCCCCGCCAGAAAAAAAAAAAGTTCTCATATGAAGGCTGTATGGAGTAACATGATTTGTGTTACCATTGACCTGAAATTGTGATGGATGTAAAGGTACACAGTTCCTTAGAGCCTGTTGCTTTCTTTTGCGCTGCAACTGATTGGGATACTAGATGTTACCCCGCGCGTTGCTGCGGAGAATTTGTACTATTGCATAGGAGTATGATTGATAAAGTGAGAAATAGTAACTAAATACTAAAATCATAAAAAGGAACACATGTATGCATAAATTTTATGACCATAAAAAATTACTGAAAAAATAAATAGGTGGTTCTAGTGGTTGATGATGTGGATTCTTCTAAGTCATAGTGGATGGTACGATGGTTTCACCGAATCACAAAAAAATAGATAGTAAGAGACACCAATTTATATATTGAAGATTCTCCGCACGTTGCTGCATGAATTTAAGTGCCACCCTACGAAATGAAACCATAGAAAATCGGTGGAAGATAGAAATATGGGTCTTATAGAAATATGGGTCTTAATGGGTGGCTCCCACGCGTAAGGCGCCACACAAAAACATTGCATGCATGAAGCCACAGCAAATCGGTGGAAGATATAAATATGGGTCTAAGTGGGTGGTGACGTGGCATACAATTTAGTGGGCTTATGTGATGACATGGCTTCATGCATGTCTAGAGAAGTAGGAGTAGTGGGAGCTTCAAATTTAGATATGAAAGATTACTGTGAACATTCCTGGAAAGTTTTGAGTGATTTATTGTGTGTGCCTAGACTATAGTGATAGTTGCATATTGACCATATATTTTTGATTGACTGGAGGTTGAGAAAGTGGCATTCAGATTTTTTTTTTTACACCAAAAGTATCAAGTTTTTTTAGAATTAAGAACAGGAGTACTGAATCAAATAAAGTTAGGACTGGTAGGGTATATGTATGTATATCCTTGCCAAGACAGAGGCAGTATGTATTTAAGTAGGAGAGATTTGCTTTGTGTATAAAAAAGAAATAACTTTGCCAATTTGTTTTTGGAGCTACAAAACTGGCAGCATTAAATTTTGTTCTGATCAGTTCTATATGAAATTTAAAATTGGCAGGTCAGAGAGGTGAGTGCTCTTTGGGGAAATTGTGCATGCATGTGCTTGCTACTCAACTGATGGTTCAAGAGATGTGTGGACACATCTGTTACTCATCAACTTCATTGTTGTGATTTAGTGCCCCCTTAACCACAACCGCAAACAAAACGACCACTGAGATTCTATGCATAGTTGTTAGCAAAACTTCCTAAAATACGAGGTCAATCAGCAAATAAATGTAAATACAACTGACATATTAACACTTCATACCTGATGTATCCTATGCATATCAATTGTTACCTACCCATCATGCATCGCAGCATCAGCACTTGTCCCCCAGGTAATTTTGTCTTTCTGCAAACATCAAGCAGATGATAAAGAGAAGAAAAGGTATTATCACAAAACATGTATCGCAATAAAAACAACATAATACCTGACCTGAATTAGCTGTTTAAGGAAAACCACATTCAACACATCAATAGATGGATTCATAGATCCGTCATCGGAGGAACACAACGTAAGATACCACAAGAATTAATCAGAAAAGGTACCCACAGTTTGTGACAGTCATATTGGTCAAATGCTGAAATTCTTTTGGCGTTGGCGAATTTCAGTGTCATTTTAATCACTGGCAGTGTGACACATAGATCCAGGATCTACAGGCAATACCTCAACCCCTATAAAAGGCACTCCCTTTCTGCAGTTTCTTAACATGTTTAACCTTCTAAATGCATCCACCATCCTCTGTTCAAGACTCTCAGGATGCTTATATGATGGAATAAGACCCCTTTCTTCTATATCCTCCAGTAGTTTCTCTCCATTCTCCATCCTCCGTGTCACATACATAGCTCCAATGAGTGTGACATAGGTTGTAATATTTGGAAGAAGACCCTTAGATTTCATCTCTTCATAAAGGTCTAGTGCGTCACAGATACACTTATCATTGCATAAACCAGTAATTAAAACATTATAACTGACGACATCGACCTTCAATCTGCACAATTCCATCAACTTCTTCAAGTGCAAAGCATCAGTGATATTGGATTCTTTACAAAGACCGTGCATTAGAGTAGTGAAAGTAGCAATGGTAGGCACCATTCCTGAACGCATCATACTACTAAAAACTATGACTGCCTCCTCAAGTTTTCCGCATCTACAAAGACCTCTAATAATTGAGCTGTCAGCAACTTCAGCAGGCACAACACCAAGAGCTTTCATTTCTTCTTTTAGCCAGAGTGCTCCATGGATCTCACCAAACCGACATTTTGCATTGATCAATGCAATATAATGTGTATGGTTGGGTTGAAGCCCTCTTTGTAACATCTCACGCAAAACTTCGTGACTCTGATCCAAATAATTTTTTCTGATAAATCCGTTTATCATGGCACTATAAGTTTTACTGCTGGGTGACATATTTAACCACTTCATACAATTGAAAAGTCGTAACGCATTATGCATCTTGGATTTCTCACTGAAAGCTGTTATCAGTATATCAAAAGCTAAATTATCAGGGAAAATGCCATCTAATACCATCTTCTCCAAGAACTTAACTGCAACATCAATCATTCTGCACTCAATAAGCCCAAATATGAGCAAGCGATATGTAACATTGTTTGGTCTGATCCCTTTTGTCACCATATCTTTGTACAGATAAAAAGACCTTGAATAAAGTCTTTTCTTGACACACCCATGCATAAGTATGTTATAGCTAGCAGAGTTTGGATAAACCCCATTCTCATGCATATCAGATATTACCCTTTCTATAGTATTTAACTTTCCTCCCTTGAGGTACCCTTTCATCAATGAATTATAGACAATACAATCTGCATACAGGCCTTTCTTACATATGATCTCATGGAAAACGTAAGAGGCAGCCTTCACTTGACCTTCATTGATCAATCCATTCAACAAGCAGGTATATGCCATAGTATCAGGGACTAGTCCTTTCTCCAACATCATCTGCAGTATGACAATTGCAGGCAAAATCTTACCTTTCCTGCAAAAACCACTGAGGAGAATGGTGTAAGTACGGATATCAGGTAAAAAGTTGTTTTTGACCATATTCTCACATAAATCCAAAGCTTCGTTCAGGGTTCCATATTTGCAAATCCCAAGAAGTAGTGCATTGAAAGTTTTCTCATCAATAGCAGACGGTATTTCAAGAAGGTAGAGCATAAACTGCTTCGCTTGTACCAAGTGGCCTCCTTGACATAATCCTCTAAGCAAATTCTGGTATGTGCAAATATCTGGAGAATGTCCACATCTAACCATATTATCATAAACTGAAAATGCCTCAATTACATTACCTCTATGGCAGTAATTATCTATTATGGAGTTAAAAGAGACAGAATCAAATGATATCTTCATCCTCGACATGTATTGTCCAAAGTGCTCAGCCTCTGTAATCATTCTCTCTCTGTAGAGCGCACATAATAATGCATTATGGATGACTGAATTGGCAACTAGCCCCCTTCGATAAATGTCCACAAAATGCTTTAGTGCTTCCTTGACATACCCAGCCTTACAATAGCAGCAAATTAGAGTTGTATATAGCACATCATTAGGTAAAATTCCACTTTTATGCATCCTTGATAAAATTTCTTTTGTTTCATGTATCTTAGCCATCCTGCACATACCATTGATCAGTGCTGAATAAGTGATGACATCTGGGTCAACTCCATCCTCAAGCATACTCTTTAAAATTTGTTTTGCCTTGGAAATCTCACCTACCTGGCAGAAACCATCAATGAGAATAGTATACATTGTCTTATTGATGGTTATGCCTCTTTCTTTCAGATCTTCCATAAGATCTAGTGCTGGTCCCAGCATGGAAACTTTGCAGTAACCATTCAACAAAGCACTGTAAGTTAGTTCACTTGGCATCACACCAGTAATTTGCATTTCGGACAGAACACACAGTGCCTTATCAGTTCTCCCATTTCGGCAGTACCCATCAATCATTGTAGTGTAAGTAGCTACACTTGGAACTAAAGTTTGTTTCAGCATATGATCAAAGACATAGCAAGCATGATTTATCTTACCTTCACCAAAAAAACCATTGATCAAAGTATTGTAAGTGCATTCATCGGGTGTCAAGTTATCTTTCCTCATTCTTTTGAGCAAAAGAAAAGCTCGTGCACTCCTCTTTATTTTGCATAATTTATCTATCAGGATGTTATAAGTATAAACATCTGCCTCTATATTATTCCTCTCCATATCCTCAAGAACACATAAAGCAGCCTTAAACCTCCCCTTCTTAACATACCAATGCAGTATTGTATTATAGGTGACAGAATTAGATAACTGATAGCTCTTCATCTTATGAAGCATATCTTCAGCTTTTCTAAATCTGCCCTTAGTGCACAGGGAATTCAGAAGAATATTGCAAGTGGTAACATCCAGAGGAAATTTACGGGCCAAACTTTCTCTCAGGAACAACCAAACATGTTTTTCTCCCCCTTCATCCACAAGAGCATTAAGGATAGTATTGCAAGCAACAGCTGAAGCCTTAAATCCACAGTCATCCATAAAGAAAATTGCCGCAACTGCATCTTCCATTTTGCTTTCCTTGACATATGCTTTGACAAGGAGGTCAAAAATGACACTATTAGTGGAATCAAGACGTGAAATGGTCCGCAAGAGGGAGGTAAAAATAGCAGAGCACGAGGAGCCTGTCATGGCAAGATGCCTCAACACTGACATTGCTTGCGAATGCATCCGAGCCTGGATGAGAATTGGAACAGCCATACAGTAAATATAGGTGATTCGGTCTAAACCTGATCGCTCCACAATAGAACTCAGTATCTTCAAGACCAGCTTTCCATCAGACTTGCCAAGCCTCCTAAATTTGTAAGCCATGTTATTCAAGGTTTCCCACCGCTTTGTAGTCTGAATGCTGATGATGCTTCTATCAATTCCATGCACTGAAAGAAAGAACCAGATCAAGGAACAGGAAATCGATTCAACCCAAAAAGAAGCGATATTACTTCAATGTCTAGGATTGGCATCTGGTAATGGAGTAGAACACATTATCATAAGTAACATGTGTACGTTTCTCTAGTCAAATGTGGAGATATTCTGCAATTAAAAACTGATAACCAAACAGAGAAGCAGAAAATAACCCTAACTCCAGTTTTTACAAATTCTCTATTCTGATAATTGCTAATCAAGTACAAATTAATGAGTTGGTTTATGCTAAGAATTGATCAAGAAAGCATCACAGAAAAACATGCGCGTGAGGCACACCCAGATGCATTCAAAATTTTTCAGATATGAACAAAGAATGGCCGCTTCTTCTACATACCACCCCATCATGCTGAGTTCAACATACACTTGCTGACTACTTGCATGCAGAAAGTATAAGAAAGTATAAAGCCAGGTTAATTCTTATAGGGCTGGGATTTGCATTTTGAACTACAAAGATCGAGTGAATCTCGATTTCTTTCGCCTAAATATTAGCATATACCGAGCTACGCAATCAGGGAAAACAACATGTTGCTGACGGACTGCTCCTATTTGTGGATACTGGCTAGGGTCAGTCATTTACTTTTTTGCAGAGGATTTTACCTGAGGTGGTGTTGGCACTGGCCGCGATACGAGGGTGTGCAGGTGGTCTCGCGCGGGAAGGGAGCCATGAGGTATAAACCGCCACTTTGCACTCAACAATCCTACGGCGGTATGAGGAATGCGCCAGCGACACGAATGATGACGTCATGATACCTCACCAGCTAGTCTCTGGAGGCGCCACTCAGTGGCAGAAGACAGAACAAAATTAAGGTACGGCAACGTATAAACATCATGACACAATAGCGGCAGCCAGTCCACAAATTAAGTAAACCCGTGCTAATTATGAGACAAAGCATGTCGGAAAATGACTACATCAAACGATAGGTAAATAGAAATCAACCAATTACCAAGTGACAACCTCCACAAGTAGGGCCGCACTGAAAATTTCATTTTGAGATTAAGAGAGCAACAATGCAAAAATCTCGAGCATCAACTAATTTTGAACTATATCCCCATCCCAAGTGTTCATTAGTGATTAGTCCAACCTGAACATCTTGTGTCGTGTAAGTTACTGAAGTTATAGAAGCCAGTGTATCAGCAGAGAGACCTCTGCTTTCTGTACCAACTACTTCGCCCAATGGGACTAGCTCCTGAAATCAACACGAAATATAACGCCCTAGATCTCTGTTAATTAGACTGGTAAGATGATGCGTGCAACTAAAGTCCAGAATATGTCATATACATAAACCATGAGGCTCTTGGTCCTATCTTAACCAGGCCAAATAAATTTGACATGTACAGAGGTAGTTTCAAGAACATGGATCTCTGGTGTTACTATTTCTAGAGCAAAAGAGTTCAACTTGTGCCATAGGTTCAAAGTACTGTGAGAGGTGAGGATAGAAGACTCTTCTAAACTGAAACAATGGACCGCAACTTTAGTCAGGGGCGGATCTATACTGATTCCTGTGTATTCCCAGGAATACCCTACAATTTGAGTCAAGAACACAACAGATACACCAAATTTTGTAATCGACTTCCTTAGAAGCAAAGGTCAGGAAAAGAGAACAGAGATGCGAGGAGGAAGCGCTCACCGATGCGCTGGCCGCGGAGATGCAAGGGGAGCCGGGGAGCGGACGCAGGGAGGCGGCCGGCCGGAACCGGGGAGCAGACGCTGGGAGGCAGGCGGCCGGAAATGCAAGGGGAGCCAGGGAGCGGGCGCAGGGCAGCCGAACGGCAGGACGGCGGTCGAGGCGCTCAGGCGGCCTTGTTCGACCAGGCTGGGTGCCCTTTTTTTTTTTTTTTTAATACCAGGCTGGGTGCCTTGGGTTTGCGCGCGCCCTCTGCGCGCGTGGCGCCTGTGTGATTATTAAAGAATTGTTTGTTTGGATCTAAAAGGAATGGTTATGAAATCAGGGATCGATATGCAAATTGATGTCCCAGCCTCAAAGTCATCCATACCAAATGCTACGAGTGTTCGATATTTAATCCATTGCTGAATACACATCGCTAAATATAAAGGAATTGATACCCGATAAAACATATGTGCAGAATTAGTGCCACTGAAACCAGATCATCCCCCTCTCAAAAAAAAAAAAAAAAAAAAAACAGATCATCCCCACAAAAATATGCAGACAATATACACCGGCTACCCTTTGATCTTTGATGCAGCCAATCAATAATTGTAGTATGTGTAGTTAAAAAAAGTCTGAGATTTGAAGCAGTCTCTCTACTATCACCGAAAACTTGTTCCCGGTTAACAAGATAGCAATTCATAGCTACTCCTACGCAGAGGAGAGCAAAAACAAACAACACACGTAACTAAAAGGAACAAAGGTTCAAGATCAGCAGTTGATCAATAGTGGCACGTGCCATTGGTCCTTCCATGTGGAGTTTCATATCAAAGGGAGGTCCAGTCCTTCCCCATGATGCTGTGTGTGCACGGCTTGTGTGCATGTCTTCAATTCGTTTCTACTACCCACTTAAGCGAGCAACTTCCTTCTGGGCTCCCCATGATGCTGCGTGTGCACGGTCTGTGTGGCTGTGTGCATGTCCTCAATTCGTTTCTACTACCCACTTCAGCAAGCAACTTCCATCTGGGCTCTCTTCCTGTTCCTATCAGGTCAATGTGCACCTGCAATCAAAGTCACAATGATGATTAGGGAAAAAGTAACAAACACCGTTTGCACTTCAAATTTGATTTGATTGTGAAACAAAAGGGGAGAGTATCAAAATTTTAAAATTGTTATGCAGATCCATGGTGCGCTCCTGTCCTGCTCTTCCTCTCCTCGTTCCATCGTAGCAGCCAGTCAACATCCTAAAATCATAGCACCATAGGAAAGTTTGTTTAGCTGCAAATGGGAGGTAAAACTATGCTTTGCTTAAAGAAAGGGTATTACCATGCAGAAGCATGGTTCAATAATACTTGGCATGCATAATATAATTAGTATTTTAGTTGCGTACATGATATGGGGGATCTTGAGCTGTATGGTCACTGTCAAACATGATGATAGGCTATGCTGTAGGATCAAATGCAGGGTAATACATCATACAAGAATGCCAAACGGGTTCAAACAAGAAACACCTTGCATCCTTGTTCTGTTCTCAATCACATCTCATATCAATAAATGATGAGCTTAAATATACATATCTACTTGCTTCGGTCCTATTTCTAGATCTCTGTTGCAAATTAGAACACATGCCTATCAAAAAAGGTTGGCTGCGAAGAATCTAGGAAAGCTGAAAATAAATGATTTGAAAGCACACAAAATGATCATCACTCAATCAAAATGATTTCACCACAATAAGAATGCAGCATTGCCTTGGTCAAATTGAGAGAACACAGGGAGAGGGAAGGCACTGCTAAGATTTCCAACTTACTCACCGCTAAACCTGATTATGAGTAGGTAGTAGTAGTAGCAGCAGTCAATCCTAAGTGTTCGCCAGCACCTTGTGGATCCACCACGGGGCATAGTGCCCGAGTCCATGTTGAGCAATGCGCATCATCTTGCCTGTTGCTGGGCTACGTGCTTGCATCGGCACCCAGTCAAACGGCTCTTGTGACCCGACTACTACACCACGCTGCACCTCACTTGATGAAAAATTGAATAGTACATGAAATGGGCAATGGTTGGTATTGTTTAGGCCCATGAAAACCATATCTCTGGTTGTTCTAGAACAATGAGCACTTTCTTCTCGATTTTTATCGTTGGCTTAACTCACACCAGAACCAGGGATGATACATTTCAGTGGTTGAACAACCTCATGTGATAATTTTGAATGAATAGATTGCAGTTATGTCACGCCCATGAGAATTAGTAGAGGAAACCAGATATAAGTGGCTCAATAATTGCAATCATTCTCACGGGCAATTCCATATAATGTAAAGATTAAACCATAGAAAAGAAAGCAAATTACTACTTAAAGCATAAAGCATAGTAATGCCTAATCACAAAACTGGGAGTCATGTTTCTCACAGCATGCAGAACAACGGTAAGAATCCAATATTTATGTTTCTCAGAAGGCACATATTTAAATATTACTACCCAATCACATTTTGACAGGTAGCAAAGTAAATGACATAAATTTCAGGTACTAAATAAATGGCGGTTGATAAACAACAATCAGATGCCACTACCAGCAGGAAATTTTAAATAATGCTACTAGAATATTGTGTGAGAAAATGATAGCACCTCATAGGAACGTAGCCGAGCAGCATGGAGTGGTAGTGAAGCAAGGCAAAAGGAGAAGCCCTCTACCTATGAATCCTAATGGCTGCTGCAGCCGCAGTTGACGGGCCCTAAAAAAAACAGAGATAATATTTAGAACTAACACAGGATCTACGTCCTATGAAATAAAGCAGTTACTCTATAATTCTGAACCCCATGGCAGAAAGTGTGACATCTAATTTTTTTTTTCAAAACTAAATTATCTTGGGGGTTAGTAAACCAAAGCCTCTTTTGTTAGCAGATGACATATGTGCATGGGTTTTTTCTATTAATAACGGTCTGTTCATCAGCCCTAAGAGAGCATGTGCAGTAAAAATCTAAGCCATACACCACCACCGGTGTCCCCTAAAAATATTTCATGGGTTATAGGAATGAACAGCTAAAACTTGTGAAAAAATTAGGCAAATCGAGAAAACATGGAGATATATGAAATATATGTGAGATAGGAACTATGCACATCTAAGATGGCACTACTAAATATGTACCTAGAAGCTTTAAGGATGAACATAACAAGACTTATAACTGATTGCAGAGAGCATAGTAAGACATAAATGTAGAATCTATCTATCACTAGGAAGGAAAAGAAGGCACCAAGGTGATACCAAACGAGTTTGCAGAAGTGTCCTTCAGCTTCCAAGGCAACCAGGAATTATCAGCCCTAAAAAGGCAATATGTGGGTGTCATTCAGCTGTTAGTAAACAAATGACATGACAGCAGTACAGTACATAAACATGAACTGGATATCTAAAGTACTACGAAGGAAAAGAATACACCAACCTGATGCCAACAGCGCTGTAGAAGTGTCCTGCAGCTTCCAAGTCAACCAGAAAATGGCAGCCATAACAAGAACATAAGTGCTGAGTGCAATTTTCAGTAAAACAGGGAATGGTAGCCCTGAAAAAAAAACATATACAGTAAAAGATCAATCCACCCCGTCAATACAAGGAGGCAAGGTAGCAGAAACTGCTATCAATAAGTTAGAAAAAGGAACAAATAAAGCCACATACGAATCGAGAAAGAGTCTGCGTGCTAATGCAGAGGCATCATCTGCACAAGCCGAAGCCCGGCGTATTCAAGTTGAACGTGACATGATCTAAGCCGAACTTGATGCCTAGTGTGCCAACAATCATGCCAGCAGCTTCACACTCAGCCAAATCAAATGCTGAATATAAATCTCTTGTCCTTGTGTTGGATCTTCAGGCCAATATCTAACTACGGCCCTCAAGCTCACGAAACAAAACACAGCATAAGAAGCGAACGTAAGAACAGAGCCAATGCTGACAGAATCGGCACACCAAGACGTGGCAAGAAGGCCACTCGGGCCAAGCACAGCAGAATCGGCACGGCGGCGGGACATACCTGAGCCGGAGCAGGTGGGGACTATTAGGCTCGCGACCGCACCTGCTGCTGGCACTGCCTCCATCGTGCAGCCACCAAAGCCCCTTCCACATCGCAACCCCTTCGCTGCTCCCCTCGCCGCGCCCACCATCCAAACAGCCACAGGGCTGGAACTGGACGGAGACCATAGCAGCGCTGCAACAAGAGTAGGGCAGAGTGAGGAGGAAGACGGAGGAAGGTGCAGATTCGATGTCCACCATACCTGCATCTGCCTTAGCTGGGTGAGCGAAAAGGGAGGGACGTGCCTTGGGGCAGGGCTGGTATTATCCCCGCGCTGCCACGCCGCCGGCTCGGCCACACTGCTGCTCGCCCGCGCGACCGGCTCACCCACAGCCGGATGCCATGTGGTGGCGGCTCCCCAAGTTCTCAGGCCACGGAGAAGAGGACAGGGCCCGCGCCGCCAGTTCGTGTAGAAGGAAGAGGACAGGGACGCCGCCAGCTCACTCGCGTCGCCGTCTCCCTGGGTGAAGGAGGGGCAGCAAGGGCGAGGAGAACGATGGAGCCACCAAACCCCAGATCCCCATCGCCAAGAGGCCGACGAGCAGCTCCACCTCCTGAATCCACAGCATTTGGCGCGTCCGGGCACCAAACCCTAGCCGGCTGACGACCAAGCGAGAACGAAAAGGAAAAGGCAAGACGATGAGAAGAATACTTGTGTGAACCGGTTAAGAAAGAAGAAGCATTGCGTCCGGGAGGAGCACTTATGGCACAGCGCCGCCCAACCACCCACCTCCCCGGCGAGCCATACCGCGGACTATGGCCACAGTCGCACTGTGGCCACAGTCGCACTGTGGACTGTGGCCACAGCGCCGGAGGTCGACTCCCGGCCAACGAGCTCCCGCCACCGCGACGTCGCGCTGCCGTACCCTAGCCCACGGTTGCACGTGACGGCACGACGACAACGAGGCTCGACACGCCGCCGCCGGCCGGTCGGCGGGCCCACATGAATCCGCTCTGGGCGGGAGCCATGCGGCGTCGCTCTGGCCGTGGAGCCGCTCCTGCGCGCAGGCCGGCTGCACATCTCCGCATCCGATGGCCGTCGGCGGGGAGCGGGCAGAGCTGCGGCGAGCGCCCGGAAGCTCTACACATCTTCTTGGTTTTAAATTTAAATTTAAATAGGATGGGAAAAAATAGTATAGGCAGTGCGGAGGGTGTGTGAGTTAAGCTGTATGTAGAGCGTGGATACGTGAGCACGCACTAGGCTGGAACACGATGGACATGTGAGTAATACTCCCTACACAGGCACGATCTGAGTTTAGCGGCTGCTCAAACCACAGAGATATATGTGCGTTCTCACTGGTCCCTCTTGCGACTAGATTAGAGCAAACGAAAATCTATCGCTCTGCATCGTATGATGTACGATATGGTATGTCACAGATTTTTCTAAGATGACGATCTATTTTTTTCAAAAAAAACTTGCATAGCCAAGGGGGGCCGGAGCCCAGTTTGGACTCCACTAGGCTCCGCCCCTGAGTACAAGGATAAAGATATATCCCACAATTTACAATTCTTTTTCTATCCCACTTTCTAAATATGGAATAAATCTTATCCCATCCTGTGTATTTCCGTCGCACTCCTATTCCAATATCCAAACATCACCTAAAATAATGAATTAAAATAGTAAAATAGCATGAAAAATCAAGATACCCATATTTTTAACTAGTATTTTGGCGAACCTCATGACTACCGAGGCAATTTTGGAAAACCGTTTTTGAAATTCTAAATAATTAATTTTACCATTTGTTTTACCAATATACGATAGTCACCTATCGAAACACAATCAAGATGCTTCTAAATGTGCTGACTTTTGAGATCAACAACTGTAGGGGGTGACAGTTTCCCATGCAGTCCCTCTCCGTGATAAGCAATCATTATCATACCTGCAATCGAATGGAGCCTCTTTCTTCTCATTATTTTTTTTTTTTTGCCATTTGGTTTCTCGTATTTATGGATATGTTCTTTTGTTTCCTATATATTTATCTATATATTTTGAATGGTTAGTTCTGAAATTACATGAGACAGACGACATACACCATATTTTGTCGGATTGATCACTGGTTTCTACCTTTGCGAGCGCTGGATGATTAGCTATATTGACGATCTTATTGGGATATTTCTTTAAATGAGCTGAGCTGGTAGTTTGATTAGACAATGTATTTGGTTAAATGGATAGGCATATACATTTGCACACAACATCATCGGGATGGGCGAACGTTTGCCACTTCATACATAATAGAATGATTTTGGGTTCGAGAAGAGATGTTATATCGTTTTGTCTATCAAAATCTGGCAAAGCATACCGCCCTGACAGTCTGGGCCTCGGCTCTTGCTTCTACGCACTCATCTTCTGAACATCGAGCCTAACACAGCGTGTTCTTCTCAGTGAGGCTGAGGAGAGCAGTGACTCTCTTCCTAGATCCCTATCGATGTCGCCAGCAACAACTAAATCTAGTAGGCTACGAGTAAATACTCTTTAACAACGACCGCATGTGACTTGGAACTCACGATCAGATTCAGGCAAAAGATCCCTCCTTCGCCTCATAATTCTTGACAACTCTAGGTGGAATTAAAGGACTAGAATCCTAATCTTTCATGTATTATGCCTTGGATACATTTAGCCTAAGAAAATCATATATTCTATTAATCTTTGATGGAATAGATGTAACATTAGATAATTTTCATGGAAAATTTCCTTCAAAACTTTCTCAAATTCAAAATATTGTTTCAATACTATTTTTAAAAATTTTCAAATCTTTGTATCGAAGGACCTCAACAATCTTCAAAAAAAAATATCATATAAGTTCTATAAGATCTTTCCCTTGCTTTTTCTCTCTCAATGTTTTTTCTCTTCTTACTCTTTTCTTCTCTTTTTTCTTCTCCTTTCAACTTCTTAGTCTAGCTGGCCACTAGGCCCACCAAGTCCAACAATGATTCCTCCTATTCTCATCTCTTGCTCAGGCTTAAGACCACTCCTCCCTGAGAGACATCCTCTATCCTCAAAAATAATTACAACCTAAGTTCAAAATCCTATCAAGCTAAATTAGGAAAATAAGCATACAATTGCAAGAGTATACTATGTAATGTAAAGAGAGTGGTAGAAATGTAAACTCCTAATGATAACAATGACTTAGTAGAGCCCTCACAAAGGCCTTCCTTCCTTAATCCGAGCAAAAATAAAAAACAAAGTTTGCTCATGCAAGGCCAAACTCTCATGTGGGTAACTCTGTGGATAATTGTGTATTAGACTATTAGCCCCACGTGCAAAAGGCACTGGTGATCTATCAAGTATCATTTCCTATATTGTCTCTACTATGGTGAGCTTTGTGACAAAAAAAAACTGAAGATATCCCTCAAACTCACAAGCAAGATTGCAACCACTCCATACATAGAGGGTCCTGCAAGACTTACGAGCCCCACATTTATAATCTTGATGTGCTCTAACAATGAACTCAACGATGATAAGCCATATGTGAGAGCGAAGACCAAAGCTTTTCTATCGTGTTGCTATTTGTGACTATAAATCCTGACATGCATTTAGTTAATTAGTGTTTACGTACTTCCAACGATCTTATAGTTTTTTATAGAAAATATTAATTCTAATACTATATTCAAAGTAGCAAATAGACATAGCTTTGATATCAATTAATATTTTTCATTAGTTGAGTCTAGGGCATATTGCTTTCATTTAAAAAAAAAAGCCCCACCCTATTAGAGACATATGTACCTATATGTAAATTTGATCATATTATGAGAAATATTGAAATTGAGTTACTTTATTTTTCTATATAAGAAACCGAACGATAGTAGGGAGAAAAAACTATAGGAAAAAAATTTATATTCTCTCACTCAATCTCTCATTCACCATCTTTCGTTAGTACTATCTCTTCGTAATTTCACAATCGCTTAGTGTTAAATGGTTCACTTAATAAAATAAGTGAAGTGTAAACTATAGCATAATGTCCCTTTGTAAGTTAAATTTTTTTAAATTTTTTTCTAAGAAATGGGAATACCCAAGTCCAAAATTTTGGATCCGCCACTGACTTTAGTAGCAGTAATGATGGCCAGTTGTTATACGGTAAAGCAGGGTTCTAATAGCAGTAATGAAGTACAATGTGTTTTACTTCGTAGATGTTTAAAATATAACATATAACTGGCATATATGTTACACTGGGGAACACGAGGTCTATTTGAAATCTTCATAGTTCATATCATAGCAATCGAGCCATAATTCATTTTGTAGAATCACCAAAGCATAAACTCTCACCTTAACGGCCTGGACGAGCACGGACTACTAGGTCCAGTGGCCTGTAGAGAGGGGCACTGGTCCGGCGGCACTGAATCACCAAAGCATAAACTCTCACCTTAACGGCCTGGACGAGCACGGACTACTAGGTCCAGTGGCCTGTAGAGAGGGGCACTGGTCCGGCGGCACTTGGGGAGGGATGCGCTTAGCGATGGTGAGCCATGGGGCGGACGGCGTGCACTCCCCCAAATCCTCTCTCTCCCCGAGCGAACACCCTACCTCTGGCGCAGCCTCCCGCGGGCGCGGCGGGGTGGCGAGCCGGCGCGGCCTCACGCGGCGGCGGCGGGGCGGCGAGCCGGCGCGGCCAGAGGTGGCATGGCCATACGCGAAGGAGAAGCGAGACGGGGAGAAAGAGAAAAAAATAAAAAATAATTAAAATTTATATTAAAAGATATGGGATATGATTTTAAAGATAGCGAGAGAAAATGGTTCTGAGGACGTAATTTTGAAAGTGTAGATATACTACGTGTTGCGATGAGATTTGAGGTTATCTATAACACTGTTTGACACTGTTGCGCTATTGTAGACATAAAGAAGGGTAGTTGGAATAGTAGATGAATAGCGATAGATAATGTTTTTACACATTGTGGTTGGGGATGGTCTGAAGATACCATTTCGGATAGCCTAAGGTGGTGGGGCTCTGCAGAGATGCAGCTCATGGCGGGACCGTGGGAGGGCCGGTGTTGCGACAGCGTGTCGGTGCGATAGAGTTGAGCAAACGCGACGGTGGCTTGCCCTCGATGCAGGTGGCAACGGCGTCGTGGCCCACTGAGCTAACTGTTCATACATGGGGCATGGGGATTCGAGAATATGTTATCATATGTTTTCCCTATTCTTTGTGAAAAACATGTAAACCATAAACATATATCTAACCTCTAATTATCTAATGTCATGAAACCGCATCCGTCAGAGGGTTTGGTTTGACAATGTTTTTATTATACAAGTTTTGGTAATGTTTTTATTATGACATGGCAGCACGATCTACATGTTGGACAATAGGTGACAATGCTATGTGAACCAATACTCTCTATGTGGCTTGTAAACACGTGGAAATGATACGCCGAACCATCTCTATGTTAGGAGACGAGCCCTTGTTGCTATGCAATCTCAATTGTAGCATCTAGATGCACGCCGATTGGTTTTGCATGGTTGTTCCGTGCAGTATAATGTATAAGCAGAATGGAATGGAGCCTTTGGCAAATAGTAGACATGTTCAAGCATCAGGGTCGGGTCATGATCGGATCGTGGTTGTTTAGAACGGCATGTGTGCCCAACCCGTGCCTAGTGTCGGGTCGGGTTGGCCGCACATTCCCCGTGAGCGCGTCGGGTTGGGTTAGGTTGTTTGGCTTTGGTTCAGATTTTGGATAAAAAAAGTCATGGCCCATATTCGGAGCATCGAATATTGTGGGTTAAAAAAATACAGCCCGTGCCCATCCGTTGCGTTGCTTAGGTGTAATCCATGATCAGATCTATCACTCTTTCTACGCGTGTCACTCTGGCCCTAAGTGTGTTCCCCTTTGCATATTCTATCATAGTATCATGAGCCACACCTTCGCCTCCGCTTCTGCCTCCACCTCTGCCCAATGCCCCATGCATGTCCGGCACAAGAGCGAACACTATGTCCATCTAATGCTCAGTGTGCTTTGGCCAACAAAGCATTGGGGCCAGCTATGCTGTACAGTGGAAAAAGTATACATAACCCTCCAACGTTTGGACAATGGTCTATTTTATCTCTTGGACTTCAAAATCAGATATTTAACGTCCTAAAATTTGTAAAATCGAATAAAACACCCCCTGTGGCGGTTTTGAGGGTGGTTTTGTTACTGTGGTACGCTAGGGCCCACATGTCAGGTGACACGTGGCACAGAGCCCACAAGTCAGTCCCCTCTCCTCTTCATCTCTCCCGTTCTGCTCCCCTCCTCTGCGGTTGCCCTATCCCTCCATGGCTAGGTGCTGCCTTCTGTGCCCCCTCCTCCACAGCGGCCATGCGAGAGAAGGGGAGCATAATGTGAGAGAAAAAAATGAAAGGGGACTGAGCCACATGTCATTTGATATGTGGGGCTTAGCGTGTCACTGTAGCAAAATCACCCTCAAAACCGTCTCAGGGGCTGTTTTATCCGGTTTTTACAAACTTTAGAGTGTTAAATATCTAATTTTGAAGTTCAGGAGTGAAATAGGCCACTGCCTAAAGGTTAGGGGGTCATGTATATTTTTTTCCTCTAGTACCGTGGACACTTGGTTCAAGTTAACCATGCACCATAAGCACTGTGACGTGACTCGCTCGCACAACCATGGTGGGTACACCGATGGCAATGGGTAAACAATGGTGCCTGACTGCCTGTGGTTGAGAGCATGTATGTCTAGAAAGGGGAAGGTGAGGTCGAGCAGGTTGATTGCGTCAAAGGCCAGAGGCATCGAGAAAACACCATGGTGTTTGCAAAAGAGCACGAGGAAGGTTTTGAGGATGTGCTTGACGAAGACAACCCCGGTACACACGAGCATGCCCCCTGCACAGTGGGAGCGCGGTGAGATATTGTTGTCGTGCAAGGCAGTAGGCCACACAGGCAAAACCACCCAAAAAACTGTTCAGAAGTGTTTTTTAAACAGATTTACTCTATTTCAGCTGACTGATAATTTTTTTTGCTATCAGTCGACGTCTTTGTGCGTGCGATCTCCCGTGGACGCTCGCAATGACGCGGCCCAGGCAGACGCAAGCGCCGTGCGGAAGCTGACTTCGCTATTTTTCTGCGCAGAGACGTGTGCTATCTGGCTCAGCTTGGCCTCTCCCTGGCCCTGGTTCGGCTGGGCTCATTCGGTGGGGTGGCCGTTTGAAACGATAAATGCCAGCCCACAACTATGCCCCAAGTCTGTCTTTGGCTGTGTGTGACCCGACTATTTTTCTGACTCTTTGTTTCCGTGTTTGCACAAGTGTGTGTGGGGGTGTGTGTCTGTTTATTTACGTGTATGTCTAAATAATACGTATGTATCTGTTTATATGTCTTTATGTGTGTGCATGCGCACGTGTGTTTGTTTGTCTATGTTTTGTGTGTACTGTATAACAAAGATTACGTGTAATTTTTTATGGCAATACCGTCGAACGCTCTGTGTCTGTCTGTCTACGTGTATGTCTAAATAATATCTATGTGTTTATTCGTGTTTATGTGTATGTGTGCGCGTGTGCGTTTGTTTGTCTGTGTTTTCATGTATTTTTTGTGTAATATGTAATAAAGATTATGTGTAAATTTTTATGGCAATATGCTCTATGTCTATTTGTCTACGTGTATGTCTAAATATTATGTATGTGTTTATGTGTGTGTGGGCATGCGTGTGTTTGTTTGTCCGTGTTTTGCGTGTGTTCCGTGCACATGCCCAAGTGTATGGGTATAGGTATGTTTTTGTGTGTAATACACATTAAAGACCATGTATAAATTTTTATGGCAATACTGCAGCAAATAAACTTATCATTTTCTACGGCATCAGGTGCATTTGGAATTTATAATTTTGATTTTTATGTGTGTTCTTTCTATTGTTCTCATTATATTTTCTAGATGTTTGAGCTCTTATGAAGATGTCATAAAAAATTATAGCCACGGCAAGGGTGATACAGTAGCAGAAAAGAAAAATAGAGCTACAGCCTGCATAGACATATAGCAAGGGAGTCGGCGTGACAGCCATCAGCTGAAGCTTGACGTGCCACAGCTCGGTAGCTTTGCTTGGTAGCCTGGTACGGGCGGGGTGGTGGAGCTGGACAGGACGCGCCGACGTGAGGTGACAGCTGAGCCGAAGAACAGCAGGGGCCATGGGACCACTGGACACGAGGAAAGCTAGCTGACGTTGGATTAAAATCTAACGGCCAGGGTGGGTGACTGATCCAAAAACATTTGATCAGTCACCTGATAAATAGATAGACTCTTTTTTAAATGGTTTATATAATTGGAGATTGTTAAATATCTGTTTTTATAGTTCTAGATTCTAAATTAGACCATTATAACAAATACAAGGTTGTAAGATGGATTTTACCCTTATAAAAATCGTAGCACGTGGTAATGACAAAAGAGAAGTAAGATGGGTTTGGACTAGACAAGATACTTCTATGCCACAGTGGGCCACACCAGACCCTCAACTTCTGGGTGGGAAGGAGGCGGTCATCATTCGTTCAAGTTGTGTTCAACGGGAGCACCAAAATACGCACTTTAGCAATACTTTACATAGAGTGGAGTTTGAATTGATCCTATACTTTGGTCTTCCGAATCTTGGAGCGTGATGGGTGATAAATTAAACACGATGCTCTTTTGCCATGAAGGCATGAAGCATAGTGTTGACACCTGTCCTGGCCGAATATTACAAACATGTAGTCCTTTGACGCAATAAACACATGCTTTAGGATAGACCAGTAGACGGCGGACAGTCCGGCGATGGCCGCCGGACAGTTCGGTAACGCCGGATAGTCCAGCGTTTTATGCCGGATAGTCCAGTAAGCCCGGGGGCTCGGATAAACCTAGATCCAAACTCCCAGGAAGGACCCCGTAGAGTTCCTCTAGGATCGGCAAGCCACCTAGAATGTCTTTAAGTCGCCGTCGAGACGCAGAGAGAACAGCAAGACGGATTGAAAAAATAGGCAAACAGATAAAAGGTAAAAACGATAAAATAGATCGATTTGATTCGATTGTGTGTCTCAATTGGCCTTGACCCTTTATATTTACAGAGATGGATGGTTTTACCCCTTAACAAGTCGAGATCTAAACAAATTCCGTGAAACTAGCGTATCCTAACCGGACTCGTGTCTACCTGACTATCCAGCACGGCACATCGGACTATCCGATAACCCCGGCCTGTGCGGCACCCAGCATCGGACAGTCCGGTGTAGGCCTGTGCAGGGGCGGACCGCCCACTAGGGCCACTAGGGCCATGGCCCCAGTCTTGGGTTTAGTAGTAAGAGTCATATGTTTATTAGGCCTATGTATATTTCTTAGCGTCCGGTGACTGCTGCCTTGTGGGCTTCCCTGGCTGGTTGGCGGTGGTCTTCTGGTTAGTTACATATGAGTCATAATGTACTGTAATACCTTTTGAGAGACCACTTGTAGGCCTTGTTGTCTATCCTTTTCAAGCATTTCACTAGTGAGTATGACTTTGGGCGCTAGAATATTGTTTTAGAGTATAATCATTTAGTGAATGACTGAATTGCGATGTGAATTTGAAAGCTCTTTTGTTCTTTGCTTAGCAGGATTTAAGGTGAAGGAAACAGAGACATTAGTATTTTACCTTAGTCGTGTTCGGTACTTATTCATGCCCCGATTAATTTCTAGGTGCAATTTTCCATGAAAATTAGGACGTAGAAACCTTAGATCCACCAAATCTTTACTAATTAGTTTTTTAGTAGGTTCTTTTTCGGTATATTTTGTTTGTTATTATGTCACCATTAAGTATATAGTTCAAGTATCATTAAAATCTGACACGTTTTACCTATTTTTACTATTTTTATAGCTTGTAGACGCAGATTTGTGTCTAAATTTTGGCCCTAGTCATTGCCAAATGCTAGGTGGGCCTGTGCCAATTTTGATGCTCAACGCATAGATCAAAACAATGCACCAAAATCAAGCTCTATTCTTTTCTGCATACCTCTCCAAAGGGCGGTCTCCAAGGTATACGGGTCGGCGATGGATACGGCATGCTTGGTATTTCCATTTGAAATTTTAACGGGCGCACATGAGACACTGCGGCTGCGGGCCTTTTTGTTTTCCGAACGACAACTGCGTCTACCTGATAACCTATTTTTTTAGCAGGAAATAGACAGACAACAGGCTTTAGCTGTTGGATGAAAACCCAACGACCTGTAAAGGTGACTGGAAGGATAACAGAAAAATCAGTTGCCGGAGCTACAGAGATATCCGATCCTCAAAACAATAATATATGTATATACTCCTCTATATATGTATATAGGAAAATTCTATTCTACATGTGTTTGTAGCTACACTCGCGTACGTATCTCAATATTTAGGGCGTATCTAGTGAAACGGAAGGTATGTACACGGAGTATGTGATCATACTAGACCATCTGTGGTGGTATATACGTGAGGTATGCGAGTATACCTGAGGTATGTGGACATACCCCGTTATATGTACTAATATAAGGGTATTATCAAATAAATTAAAATCAGGGGCTGTTTTGTAATTTTTTCGCGTGGTGATTTTTGAGGTATCTTAAAATAAATATGTGAACATACTAAAACTGATAAATGAGTATGCGCACATACCTTTATTGGTTTATTGAAGGTGAGTGTAGCTACATGCGCATGTAGATAAAACACTTTCTATATGTATATATATGTATATATATGTATATATATATAACAAAAATATCCTGGTGACTCGGGTGGTAAATGCCCCACGACCGGTTGCCCCTACCACCGGGGGATCATACCTATCCGCAAGGTCCACACCGTTGGATCATTTTCCATGAATGGTGACGATCAACCTCCAGGCACGGACAAGGGGACCACGCACTGCAGCACTCAGTTGCTAATATCTGAACGCACGCTGTTTCACCACGCCCTAATCTTTTTACCACACGGTGCCACTTGCCACACTCAGGCGGACCACGCTTCCTCTGTCACTGCAGGTCATTTGCTGCGCAACTTGCACACCGCAGCAGGCGGCAGCTCTGCCATCCCCAACATCGTTCAATCAGTGCCTTGCCCGATAGAGCAATGCATCCGTACTCATCTAGAAAAGTTACATGCTATTTGTCTGGCATTACGCATTGGATGCCCAGCCTGGTACCGGGTGAGGGGCGTCTGCACGCTGCACAGAAAAATACGTTTTAATACAGGTGCATACATTTATTTAAAAAACGCGAAGTAAACATCATCATCACGCACCACATTACCGTAATGTATCTGGCTTTCCTTAAGAACCGAAGCGTACAGTATGAACGGCCTAGCAGGAGCTGACCAAGCAGCTTGCAATGCGTTCGCAACCTCAGGGGAATGGTGTGTCCCAGGCCCAAGTTCAAAAGGAACATCTTCGGATGGAGACAGTGCTGTGGCAAACAACAAACTTTATCAATACTTAATACCTGCTCTAGTATCTTATATAACATCTTAGTTAATTAAACAACATGTTTTACCTTCGTGCTCAAGGCTTATAAGCCGGTCCGCCACAGAGACCTCCACCCCAACCCTATTGTACACACTTAATGCGATCTTAACACCGGCGGTGCGCGCAAAGTGACCAAACGTCACCATGGCAAATCATTTCACTTCTAACCAAGTACATCCACCCACCGGTAAAAACGACAAAGACGAAGCATTCGTCCTCACTTGCGAATGGGAGTTCCCCCTCTGCGACAAGGCGCGCCTCAATCTACAAACTGTTTTATGCTTCTTCTTGCCCGTGGAGGATGGAACCACGGCAGGTCTTCTTATACATGCCCATAGCTGCCATAGGCAAGGTACGGGTAAATGGTGTTGGCGTGTGGCAGAGCCTTGGCCGTCGGGGGATTTTGAAAAAAAAAATTAGGGTCTGGTCTACTGAAGTACCACAGCAGTGGCGTAGGTTCAGACAGCGCGCAAAGAGACACACACAATCTGCCAAAACAGCCCATTCGTGAATTAGGGAAACGGCTTAAAATGCTTAAGATTTTTATCATCACTTTTTACATTCCCGTGCGATATCTATATTTAGAACCGTCCCACGAGCAGCAGCAGTGGGGCCAATTCTGGCTTAGCCAAAGAAGGCAGCTGGGCAGCTACCATCCCCTATGGGTAGCTACCAATCTCCTATGGGGCATCTACCATTCGAGTCACCAAATCTTCTCTGATATATATGTATGTATGTATAGATAGATAGATACACGCACCATTCCATCTTATGGCATGGCCGGATAACCAAAGTATTGTTTGCAGTTAATACAATTGGGCCTGCAGAAAACTTACTGGACAATTGGAAAAACAAAACAAAGGAACACAGAACTCAACTATCTAACACATCCTCGTCTGCCTCCCAATTTCGGTCTGATTTCCTCAGCAATCTTGACGATAGCGAAGAACGTCAGCCTGTACAACACCATCATTCCACATAGGATGGCAAGGTTTACCCACTTCGAGTACCCCATCTCCACCTGCAACTTGTCCTTCAGGATCTGAACGCCACTGATGGTGACATTAGGCTCACTGAGCTGATCACTTGGGAACGACAGCCCCACAAACTCGTTCTTGTAGAACCCTTGCACCGCGTACTTGTGGAAGGAGATGTAGTAGCAAGGGTACTTCCATACCGGCTTTGGGAGCTCATTGGGAAGGCGGAAGAAACCGCCATTGAGCATCATCACCCCCTGCAGCCCAGCTCCGATGATGATCCCCATAAGGAAGTCCGGGACGACCGCGGCGATGATCATCATCATGCTTTCGACTAGCAAGCAGCATATGCAGAGGACGATGACGAAATAGGCGAAGTGGTCCACGCCTTTTCTTAGTCCGGTGAGGTAGTACAGCATTGCACCGGTTGGTACAGCAATGACAGCCAAGTAGGGAGTAGCTGAGAGGGTGTTTGAGATCACAAATTCTGACACTCCGTAGTGCCCACTCAACCTCTCCTTTCTGAATACCTGAAACAATTAGAGCGTAAAAATGGTGGTAAATAACTGTGCCCAGAAATCCACTTTTATATGGATGGTGGAAACAAAAATCCAACCTTTACGTCCTCAACGAAAGATGGGAATCCTCCAATAGCCATGAAAGTTAAAAGTGCGGTTGTGTACATCATTACTTCACATCGACTCTGCAAAATTGGCAACATTGTCAGTTTTACACATATAATTAAGATATCTGTTCTATCTGCTAGCCTAGCTGCATCAGTCATGTTAACCGGTTCACCTGTATAGAACTATAACTGTAGCCAACTTGGTAGAAGATAGTGCCAAGACATATGCCAATGCCCATATAGACGGCCAAACGCATCCAGTAATATCCTATGTCCCTGTGCATATTCAAGAATGATCTCCTTGTGAGCACAAGGAGCTTTGTAGCAAAGCTTGCTTGTTCTCTTCTCCTAAATGAAGCTCCATCCTATAATATTTATATGATGTATATGTTAGAGCAATTAAGGAGTGGTACTAATTCCTTATGCAAGTCAACATCCCTTCATTCGATATATCGGTCAAATATATTTTGTATTGTTCTTCGGCGCCATTTTTTCGGTTTTTTTTAATATAGGATAGTATGGTGACCTTCAACTTACCATGTGTTTCATTTCGACTATTTGGTCTGTCGTTTTTGCTGAATAACTGGAGGATTTGTATGCATTCGCCAGAATGTTTATTGCCTCAGCTGCTGTTTTTCTGGATTCTTTAGAACTCTCCACCTTTTCCTGTATGTATAAGATAACATTAGATAAAACCAAAAATGAAGTTGCACTGAGTAAGTTACACTGGGAATGTATACCTCGTCAAAGTCTTTATTGATTGTTCTCAGAAAGTGGTCAGACGGGCTTCTCAGGGGCGGACATGGAAAGCCGTTCAGGGTAAAGAACTGCTAGGAATCAACACAAGTCAACTAGCCGCTTACAATTTCCTAATCAATTGCAGAAAGTGTTGCATATTCGCAACACCAATCAAAATTCACGAAATGAAGATCATCAAAGGAGAGATCGAAGACGAAATGGCCTGCTGGAGGAAGATGACGAAGGGCAGACAGATAGATCACCTCTGTGGCATCAGAGACGGTCCCAAAGAACACCGTCTTCCCGGCGGCGAGCAAGCAGAGGCTGTGGAAGAGCTCGAAGACGTCGCCGCTGGGCTGGTGCACGGCGGCGACCACCGTCATCCCCTCGCGGACGGCGAGCCGGGCGATGTGGCTCATGACGTGGTAGGAGGCGGCGCTGTCGAGGCCGCTGGTGGGCTCGTCGAGGAAGAGCAGCCGCGGCCGCGTGAGCATCTCGATGCAGATGCTCACCCGCTTCCGTTGCCCGCCGCTGATGCCCTTGGTGATCCGCCCGCCGATGCGCGTGTCCATGGCGTCGCCCAGCCCCATCTCCCGGGCCACCCGCTCCGCGTGCGACCGCTTCTCCGACGCCGGCATCGTGTCCGGCAGCTGCAGCTGCGCCGAGTAGTACACGGCCTCGCGCACCGACAGCGTCGACATCAGCACGTTGTCTTGGGTCACGTATGCCTTCAGGTTCAAGGATCGATCGGAGTAACAGCATGAGCATCACGTTTGTCATATTCAGTTTAGAATCACGGTAATGTACGTAGTTTGCTGAAGAAGTTTAGACTAGAGGAATTCAGAGTCTTACTGAGGTTCCATAGGCAAGTTTCTCCTGCCGGCCATTGATTAAAATCAGCCCCCTTGTATTCATGCGAGGTCCTAGCCTTCCTGCAGGGAAATGGCAATGCCAATTGTTTCAGTAGAGTAAAAGGAAAGAGGAGGTGACATTTTAACTTTTTTTTTTTAAAAAAAAACTTATAGAGTGTCATTCTAACTTGTGGCCTTGTGGGCGGCATACATCTCATGAAATCTCATTACTTCTTTATTTGCTCCCATTGGGTGAATGGTTTTTGAAAATGTTATAGCAGTAGTTAAAAAATAGAACACCAAAGTCATTTAACCTACCCAATTCTCAGTGGGGTTTCATTACTATGACACATAAAAATGATATAGCAGTGTATTTATTATAAGGAAACGATGGGATGAGTTTTATGGGGTAAAACTGAGCACAAACAATTTCAAAGGCTATGAAACTCATTGAAACTTGCACTGAGAGTGGAAGAGTTTCATTCCATCCTGTCTAATCACATACATTCAATTTAATATTATGGCATATGAAACACTGAATTAACGAAGCATTAAGAGACTATTCATTTCTAAACAATAGATGATATGGCACTTTGAAAATCACAAAGCCAAACTTGCTACTAAAAATGGCATAATTTGTTAAGGGAAAATGGCATAATTGGATGCCAATGAATTGGACAGAAGAACTCTGCTAAAGCGTCACATCGTGTCTGATTGGTGCTGGATCGATCAGCATTAATGCCTTAATGGTGCCAATGCAAAGTTGGCGTGGAACCATTAAATTTGGACGGCAGGCAGCGTGATGGGGTGCACCAATGATTTCAAGTACTTTATGCTGCAATTTCAGGGCCGGTCCACCAGCTGACGACACGCGAACATGAGAAATAAACATGTACTTAACTCCACCAGTAGGAGTATTTATTATCCCATGGGGCGGCAGGGCAGTAGGCAAATGTGTTGCACGAGTCCAAATTACCAAATAATACAATGGAGTCATGGAGATGCACCAGCGGTGCACTGTCTATGTGCATACCCCCTCTGATTTTCTGTGCACATAGTGTGTTCGTTCATTTTAATAACAATCTAATCAAAACGTCATATAAGTGTTTAATAGGTATAATTGTTTGGTCGCTTATCGAAAACTGTGTTTTGAAAATAGCTCACCAAACCATGCAACTATTCCTCGATCGAGAGGGAACAATAATCGCTGTCATCGACAATTGGCATAATACTGTATATAATAAAATTTGCTCACTGTAATCGTTGCCTGTGTTTTGGTCGGTCTATCATCACCATCATCTATCAGCGTCATTAATTAACGCAGACGGGCTAGCTAATTGCGTGGATAGAAGAGACGACGTTGATCGAGAGGGATGGGTGGACAGTAGCATGGCGAGAGATGAGAGAGAGAGAGAGCCGACGACGAACCTGCGAGGGTATCAAGGAGCGTGGTCTTGCCGCACCCGGACGGTCCCATGATGGCCAGCACCTCGCCGGGGCGCGCGCACCCGCTGATCCCGTCCAGGATCTCCACCGCCGGCGCGCCGCGTGCGCCGCCGGCCACCGTGACGCGCACGTCCTCCCACGTCAGGAACACCGTGGGGTCGTCGGCGGTCGCCGCCGCCGCCGCCGTCGCTGGCACCAGCTCGCACGTCGACCCGCCGGGGACGACGATGGGGGCGGCGCAGTGGCCGGCTGGTCCTCCGGCGCTTGGCGGTGGCGCGGTGCTGCCACGGTGGCGCCGGCCGCCGGTAGCCCACGCGAAGATGCTCCCGAGCGACGACCAGCCGGCGCCTGCTGCTGCTTCCCCGCGAGCAGCCCGAGCGTCGTCAGGCGTGCCGCCGCCCCATCTCCAGAGCGGCCGCGACGGGCTCGGCGTCGGCGCCCACCGCGGCAACGGCGACGCGCCCGCCATGGCTCGCTCACCGACGAGTGGAGAACTTTGCACACAGCTGCACTAGCTCCTCACGGTCGTCACCGCTAGCTCACTCAGAGGGCCATGTGGCCTGGCGCGGTTTAATAGCTAGGCAGGCGTACGTTTGGACAGGCGACACGTAGGAGGGGAGATCATGCACGTTGCTGTTCCTCATCATCACAGACGAGGCTGTCGTTTTGCACGGTCGTCGTCGAGCAACAAAGCCAACAAGGAGGGTCAAGAAAAGCTGGTGTTAGATGGGACTCCAACTGTACATGTGTGCCTGCATTTAAGCCGGTCACAATTTCCGGATGCGATCAGTTGATCACACAGATACCGCTGCAGTGGAGCGCACTCGCATGATGGGATGGGAGTAGGTCGGCGCGTCCCGAGCGCGTCGTCACACATCTGGGTGGCCATGGCGAACACCGCGGGTTTAAAATTAAAGGCTCATCGCTATTGCCTTGATCGGTCCTCGTGATAACAGGCAACAGCTGATTTCCCCGCGCGTTCCTGCGGACTTAAACATTGATTTCAATATTTATTTCAAAAAAAATAGTATTGTTTCAAATGTTTATTTGACAGAAAAAATAGAACAGTAGATCTACCATGGGTCTATCAGTTTTCAGCCTCTAACAATAATTCTAATGAACCTACGCAAATTAAACTACTAAAAAGATTTGTGGAGTGAATATTTCATTGTGTCATGAGCAACACATCTCTAGTGATGATAACTTATTATCTTTTGGTGCACTTTCTATCAATACGTGAATCAAAGAGCTGCACAAAGGACTCCATTTACCTGTCCTTTTATCTCCTATTGTCCTACGTAGAGGGATATTACATAATTATTTGGGTACTTCACATAATTCGAAGTCTTACATTTAGAAAGTGTAGCGACATTAATACACGAATGAATGAATGTGAAATGTAGGGAGTAACTTCAACTTGTTACTGAATGAATTGCAATGACTAAAGAATGATGGTTTCACCTATGTATACATGTGTGAGAGAAAAAAAAAGATATATAGTTGTATAGAAAACCAAAGAGCAGAGTGACTTAAATAGGTATTTGACAATCTTTATTAATAGAAAACTTAGGCTAATAGAAAAATAAATAATGTGTGGAAGTAGGACTCACCTTAATAGGCACGTTGTGGGGGATGCGAGAATTTTTGAAGTGGCATGAATTTTAAATTAGTAGACTCAAAGATGATGTGGATTTTGAAAGTAAAAATATACTTATGTATATTGTATGACAACATTTTTAGTACATTATACTTGATAACTTATTCATCTTAGTTTAAAGACATTGATATGTAAATGATTGATCATCTGGTATCACAACATTTTTTAAACACACTATATTTGAATGTACTATTTTTAAAACACATTATACTTGATAACTTATTCATCTTGAGAGAGGTTGACTTTTAAATTATAGATTACTTGTGACACATTATTTTTGAACGTACTATTTTTTAACACATTATACTTGATAACTTATTCATCTTAGTTGAGAGAGATTGACTTTTAAATGATTAATCATCTGTGATACATTATTTTTGAACGTACTATTTTTTTTAAACATATTATACTTGATAACATATTCATCTTAGTTGAGAGAGATTGACTTTTTTTTAGTTTATATGATTGATCATATGTGTATTTATGCTGTGGGGATTTTATGGCGAAGTGATCGAAAGAACAAATAGTTGCATGCATGGATGTTATTAGCCACAGAAGATCGGCGAAAGACATTAACAGAGTGTCCTATGTTAGTTGAGAGAGATTGATTTTTTCAACGTACTATTTTTTTAAACACATTAAATCTGAAAACTTATTCATCTTAGTTGAGAGAGATTGATTTTTATTAGTTTATATGATTGATCATCTGTGTATTTATGTTGCGAAAATTTTATGGCGAAGTGATCGAAAGAACAAATAGTTGCATGCATGGATGCTATTAGCCACAGAAAATCGGCGAAAGACATTAATAGAGTGTCCTAGTGCATGATGACATGGCTTCGTAGTGGATGATGACATGGTTTCGTAGTGGATGATGATGTGGATAGCTTGCATGTTGAGATATGATCTCAGTGGCCTCCATCTATATAGATATATAGGATCAAGAATATGAGTTTGTCGACAAAGTATTAATAGGTGGAGGAATTTTTCTTCCTCCCACCTCTTCTTGGCTTTTGAAGTCACAAGGTGTTTTTTTTCCAATTAGGCCTAACAGTCTAAGACACATTTCTTTTTATTATTTTCTTTTCCAAATTGTTTCTCTCGGTTTCCGGATGCTATTGAATATCTTTCTTTATTCATCCACTTATTCTTCATTATGTTTATTTTATTAAAATATAGATTTATTTATGGGTTCTTTCCTTATTTGTTTTTATTTCTAGTGCTATGAAAATTATTATTATGGAACATTTACTTTTGAAGTTACAACATCCTAGATGTGAAGTCAAAATATTTTATTCTCGGAGTTTGAACATTTTTTTCATATGAACCTAGAACATTGTTATGGTCTAAGACTAGAACATTTTATTCATGTGACAGAAATTTTTTCTCATCAAGTATTAGGGATGGCTAGGGGTGTAATCAGATCGATACGGATGGATATCGTCGATACCATATTTGTTTTTATATTTTTTCTTTGAATTCGGATCGGATATGGATATTAATAGTTGGTGTCGGATAAGACTTAGATGGACATCGACATCATATATATCCAACTTTCATTATTCGGATACGGATATAAATCGAATACGGATCGGATACTAAATGTCCGGACTCGGATACGGTCGGATCTCAACTCTTCTAAACGGATCCGGACTCGAATACGGACGGATAATATCCGTACCGTTTACACACCTAGGGATGGCAACGGGTATGTACCCGTCGGATACTACCGTTCCATACCCGTACCCACGAGCAAAAAAACTTACCCGCTACAATACCCTTGCGGGTATGAAATTTTACCCATACCCGTACCCGCGTGGGTAAAAAAACCCATCGGGTAACCCATACCCGATTAAATATCCACTATGCACATATTTAAATAACACAAATATGATTAATAATGGCATAATTAAAAATGTAGAACACTAAATATGAGTAAATAAATTGAAGACAATAATAAATGATATTGAAACAACCAAGCGAACTATATTTTTGCCTAATATACACTTATATGTGCTTAATTATATAGACTAAATGTATGGTTGAGGCGGGTATAAATTACCCATGGGTACGCGGGTATGGGTAGTATGCACCCGTACCCGCGTACCCGACGGGTATAAGATTGTGCCCATTAACGTACCCGCGGATGAAGAAATCATCCCATACCCGCCTTTATATCGGATAAAACTCGTCGGGTACTCGGGTGTCGGGTACCCATTGCCATCTCTATCAAGTATGGACATTGTTATCCAAAATGTGGACCGTTTTCTCGTGAATCTAGATTTTTTTCTTGCTACACATTTTTCTAGTGAAACTAGAGTGATTTTCTCGCCAATCAGGAATACGTTTTTAATTAGAATGTTTTCTATAAATCTATAGCATTATTCTTTTGGTGGAAACAAATTTTGGTCATGGGAACGAAATTGGCCAAGAACAATAGACTCTCTATGTTGACAAATAGTGACCGTGGCGTCAAGGCCTGCTTCTTAGACGATGAGGATGAGGGGACTCAACCCTGCCTAACGTCGCCTAGTTCTAGCTTGATATGTTGCATAGTTGAAGCAAGGAAGCTCGACAACGATGTCGTGGTATTTTTCTTTCTCCATAGTATAATGGGAACTCCACTGAAGATAACCATGCAGTGATGCGGATGCCAACTCCAGAATAGCAAGGCGACACATGTGTAGAGGACTTGAGGCACTCATGGACATTCATGTCAAGGATGAACAACTCTAAGCAACATCATTGTTTCTTTTAAGCAAGATGAAGATGAACCCTTAGTGAGTGCTAGTTTTGGAACGATTTGTGTTGTATACCACTGTTGGATTAGACTTTATCCTTATTGAGGACTATAGAAGGAGTAGAAATTGTTGGTTCAATGCTCTACAATCGTTATGGCATGACGTCCTAAACACCACTAGCATGACGTACACCACTAGCTTCATAGAGAGTGGAAATCCTCGACCAACATTACCTTCAAAATCAATGTAGGTCTATGTCCTCCTAAGTTACAAAGAGGTTCCTAAACCATTTTATCATTGTCCTCGAGCTCTAAGCTCTTCGAAGAAGATCCATCACACCACTTCCTTGAAACTGTAATCCTTTGATGATGATGTATTTTCAGACAAGTCAACACTACCGCTGGATAGTAAGCCAATATATAAGGAGGAACTGAGGAAGTGTCTGAAATCACTAGGCGAATGAGCTCGAAAACAGAATATTTTTAATCTCTTCACAACAATAAGTAGAGAATGACTTGATCAAAGGAAATATAGACTTGACGGGGTTGCTTGGGTTATTTTGTGCCAAGGTAAGATTTATTTTTTAGAAATTTATGCAACCCAAAGTCCACATAACCATTATTGTGAAAATAAGGGATGAGAGACAAAAATGAGAAGAAATCAAAGATAAGAAAAGAAATCATTTGGCACGTCCTAGTGTGGAGAGATAAACGAGGGAGAGGAAGGAACGATAAGATAAAGAAAGTACTCCTTCCATCCAACGGGGAGGGAATGATAAATAAAGAAAGTATTATCATTAATTTTGGTCAGGCCTAAAAATGTGAAATATCAAATGTGAGAGGTTAGGAACCTTTAGCCACAAGCCAAATAATATTCAAAACTTTTTCTTCTCAAAATTTACACTACAAACTAAAATGCCCACCTCGGCACATTATCTCTGAAAAAGTCGAATTTCCTATCCCCGAAACTCAGGAAAAAGTATAGATAACCCCCCAAATTATACGGGGGATACTTAACACTCCAAACAAAAAAAATGGTATGAAATACACCCTGAACTATTCTAAACGGACTGGTTTGCTGACGTGGACACCGGTTTGCTAACTGGGCACGTTGTTTTGGTCCAAGCTTGTCCACCGTGGCGCCTGGCTCCCGTCCCCGTCACCCAGCGCCGCTCGACTGCTGCAGCCCCTCCACCGACACTCCACGCCCACGCTGCCCCTCCCCGTCGCCGCTCCACGCCCGCGACGGCGGGGAGGCCGACGGGCGGCACCCTGGCGGCCACGGCGGCATGCGCCTTTGCCTGGAGCGCAGCGAGCGCGACCAGCGCCTCTCGGAAGCTGCCGTGCACGTCGGCGAGGCGGAGGAAGTCGTCCAGCTACAGCACCAGCGGGGAGGGGCGACAAGAGCGTGGAGCGGCGACGGGGAGAGGCGACGCGGGTGTGGAGTTATGGTGGGAGGGGCGGCGCGGGCGTGGAGTGGCGGCAGTGGAGCTGCAACAGCCAAGGAGCACCGGAGGAGGGCTGGGTGAAAGGGACGGGCGCGAAGCGCCACGGTGGACATGCCTATACCAAAACAACCTGCCCAGTCAGCAAATCGGTGTCTACGTCAGCAAACCAGTCCCCAAGACCACCATAGGGGGTGATCTATCCGGTTTAAAATTGTTTAGGGTGTATTTTATATCATTTTTTTTTATTTGGGGTGAAGTATCCTCCCCGTATAGTTTGGGTGTTATCTGTGCTTTGAAACCCCATCCATCTATTTCTCCCGGAGCCCCGCCGCCGCCGGCAACGCAAGGAGAGGAGAAGGTTCGGCTCGTCGTCGTCGTCGGAAGAGGAGGAGAGGATGGGCGAGTTCGACGACTACTGGGCGAGGGCGTACAGGGGCGACTCCGGGGTTCCGCACTCCGACCCGCAGCGCCTCGTCTGCACCTGGACCGGCGCTTTCGCCCTCGGCGCCGCCGCCTGCGTCCACCACCACGCCTCCGCGCTCGCGTCCCACCTCAAGTCCCTACCCGCTGCGTGAGCCCCCGCATCCTCTCTCATGCTTGTGCGATTTTCTGTGATGGGTGCTGTTCTCGAACCACTACTGCAGTTGCATTCAAGAGCGTGCGGAGAGGTTCCGTGAATTGGGAGTTTCTTCGTGGGATGTACTCTGTGCCACACACTTTTTTTTGTTTACGGTCAGATCAAGAGACCTCTCCATGAGAGATGTTTTAAGGGGCTGCTCCATGATACATCATTGCGTAGCCTCTGTAATATTCATGGTTAAACCTTTCCGGTCTAACAACTTGACACTGCTGAAAATTCTTGAACTCAGACTAGATATGCAACAACTAGTTACTCATATTCCGATTTTTATAACTACCACTAGTCAACCACTTTAAGACCATGCAAATATAAGGTAAACAACAAGGTATATCGTCTTGATACATTATCCCTAGCTATTGTGGTTTGTCAGCGAATTCCTGTTTATGAATAATCGCACTTTTGGTTGTATTTCAAACAAATTCGTTGTGCACATGGCCTAATTTTGTCCTAGTTTATGTGACGGCAGTTGGAGGAACTAGGCCTAGAAATCCAGCAGGAAACCTTAGTCCTTTTTCTGGTACCAAACATGCAGACTTGCTGAGTCCAAGGATGCATAATCATTCCTGATGGGTGTCTATTTTCAGGACAGGAAGACTATAGGTTAGGGCCGTATTGTCAGTTTGTGGTAAAATAAATTCGCGCAGAAAAGGAGAGTAACAAAGTTGATCTGGCAGAGCAACACAGTGCCTGTAAAGGATTAAGACAGGGTCAAGTGCTTTAGATGTATATATGCCTATTAAGCACCAAATGTCTCTAGTTTTCCGAGCCCTTGTGGGATACATTATGAAGCTCTGCTGCATTCTTTTGCTGTGACTAAGCTGCTACAAAAATTTAATCAATGTAACCAACAGTAGACACCTAAAAAACCATTATGAAACACCTTTTTGTACTTTTGATCCATGCCATGTGGTGGTCTATCTAGTGCAGCACCCTCCCAACTCCCAAGGTTCAAAGGAATCTTGAAAATCATTAGGTAGATGTATGGTGTACTCCCCAACATGCATTTCTGAGTTCCAACTCAAATCATACATCACCATTGACTTTTGTAGGTCTAGTTCAAAACATATTTTTCTTGGGTACATTGGTTTTGTACATTCTTTTATGTTGACAAATATGAATGGAGAAGGTGAGAGATTGTCATCTTTTTGGTTATGAGTCATGGCTAAGTAGCTTGTAAGTCCTATAATCACTATTTGAACCATATATGATAATCTAAATCTTTATAGCATTATTTGAACCATATATGATAATCTAATCTTTATACCATTACATTCTTGATATCCTTCAATCAAATAAAAAAATGTTAGCTGCAGTCTGTGGACATTTAGGGAGCTTGCATATCGATATTCCAATGTGCCGAACACCTATACACATCCAAGCTTTTGTTTTTTAAATGAAAACGAGAATATCAGTAGATTAACCAGCAGAACTACCATATCGATATTTTATGTTCAAATGGAAATTTTTTAAAAATGGTTCTCATAATTTCAGTATAAATTAAATTTCATTGGTAGCCTATCTATAATCTTGCATGGTTTTCTTTCTGTTATCGAAATGCCATGTTTATAAATATTTGGATCATCTATTCTGGATTTCAATGCAAGTTCATAGGTTTTATGTCACCCATCAAAATTTAGGGTTACAATGCTCAGAGTCTTAGGTATGTTGCATTATAAATCATCTTGTAATCTGAGTTCCAAGATTTGGCAGTCCCATCTTTTTTCATTCTTTGTTTTCCCCTCAAACACCCATCTTTTAGATTTGAATGGAATGAATTGTTTGCCATTCTTTAGCGTAGGTGTTTCAACTGTTCTACTGTTATCCTTAGCACCTGAGATACATAAATTGTTTTTCCCATTGTGAACGAATGGTATCTTTTTCTTTAATAGATCTCTCTCAGTTTTATGTCTGTATATAGGAATACTTGTTGTTAACATTCTGTTTTCTTTTCCAAATACAAGTTGATTGACATATGATACCATTTATCTCAGCTGGCAAGACATGACATTGGTGCTTGATCAAAAGCGCTGGAAGAAAATTCTTGAGAAGAAGAAACAACAATCTTAAGGTGAGCTGATTTCTGCTGTCGTATTAGCTCTGGTTGATATCTGGCACCTGCACGCGCTTATGTTGCATTCAATGACTGGATCAACACGGTATACTTTTTTTATCAGTTGAAGACAGTTGACAAAGGCGTATCATATTTTAACTCGTTTTTGTTTCCTCTTGTGCTCTGCAGCTCGTTGTACCAGCTCCTCAGGCCATTTGAATGAACTTGTGTCAAGTCATCAATTGTGGTGCAGTTTCATAGCTGGCTATATCTATTGATTGAAGTTTTACTTTTGTTTGTCCCTGCATAGTGTTAGAACTTGGCCTGTGAAAACAAATGGATTGTGTTGAACTGCCCCCATTCTTGTGTTTACTCCAGCTTAAATCCTCAGATGACGTCCTGAATGATTTGTCCATTATTAAAATCTCTATCATCTTTTGAACACGTGGCTTGTTATCTAGCATCTGCTGCATTGGCGCGATTATGTGCTGTGTTTTCTACTCCAAATAAATTCAACCGTCGACCTTACACGTTGTAGCCACCTGGTTGCTGAGTGCTGATTTGCCGGTGCTGGAGCTCTGCGTGATTGCTGATTGACATTAACTAGAGCTGGGCGTTACCATTCACCAATGATGGCTAATTGGGTATCCATCAGCCCAATAAGGAATGGGACATGGAATACAGAACATTCAGGCTTATCTTCTGCATGATGCAGTTTGATTATGACTGTTTATTTGGATTGACACATTATCTAATTTCATCGTCCACTCATGCATGGTTTTTCTTGGATACTCTGCCTGAACTGCATCCACAAGGAAAGAAGTTGCTTAATGGATCAGGACATGTTGTGGTCACATTATTTTGCAAGATTATCATTACAAAAAAAGTGAAATCTGTTAAGTTCTTTAATTAATTGTGTTGATGGAATCAACTGCTACTAAAGTGGTCATGACCGCCATGTGTTGAAACCCACTTTACTCATCTGTTTCAAAACAACGGCATGGTATTTAACAGCTGCATTTCAAATTATAACATTATTTTGTTACAGAAGCATTAATTCATTTAAACAACTGCAGCAATTCCAAGCTGTTGGATATGTATCTTACTGTATAATGTTCAACAGTTACCATATCTGTTGCTTTAATGGTAACGATCACATAGAGCTGTGAAGAATGAACATATTTTTGCTGATGAAAATAATAACACAACTGAAAAGGGGCATCATATGGCTTAGGCAAACCGAGTCCCAAGATCAGCCATCCTTTGACCTTCAGCATGTTTGTGTATGTTCTCCTTTTTTGTGTATGTGTATGGCATTCTGCATTCTTGGTAGTTGCGCAAACTGCCGGGGAAATCAGTGAAAAGCCCATCAACGCCAACCTCCTTGAGCCAATACTCATATTCAACATAAGGGTCTCGATGAAAGTTGAAGTGCAAGTATTTGTTCTCATTTCGGAAAGTGTATGGATGCACCTGCAGTATGTCATTATTTAAGATGGTATCATGATCTAAGGTCATTCAGTCACATATGGTTTTAGTATCGGTGGGATGATAGAATTTGCAATCTAGGGTCACACACCTGAAGATTAAGAGCATGTGCTCGTGCGACCAGATCGGTTGGTGGCCCTAAGTAGTTATCTTTTGGGGGAACAACTGAATCCTTCCATGGCCCAATCCCAATTACATACTTCCTTATGAATGCAAGATAACCATCAGAAGTTATCTCATCGTATGACTGCAGAATGCAAACAGATTTTAAGCTGAAGAGTGGTGTCCACATAATAGGAAAGAGGAAAAATGTCAGTGCTGACAATACCTGATTGGTGTCTTGAGTGTACACTGCAGTGTCATCAATTAGGAACACCTTGTCAGTGCTGACAATACCTGATTGGTGTCTTGAGTGTACACTGCAGTGTCATCAATTAGGAACACCTTCGGAGAGTTTGTCATTTCGGAGATGTAAATGAGCAATGTTGGTGCAAAACATTGGATGAACAGAGGCTGCCTGAGCCAATCTTCAGACATATATTCGCCTTTGTACCCATACTTCAGTATTGTCTCGGCAAACTTATAACTTCTTTCCATCCGACCACTTGACCTGAATGGTTATTATTATACAGTCATATTGTGGAGTTCCGAGTAAAATGCTTCTACGTTCCTTAAGTAAAGCAAATTGTCCTTTAGAGTTTGCCAGGTATAGCTGTGACTTACATGCTCGTTGATGAAAACAGGATTCTTGATTTCTGGATATATTCCAACTACTCTGTTGGCGTCAAGTGCAATCAAGATATACTCATCAAATGTGATAATCTGGTACTCCCCTTCAATTCATTATATGGCTGTTAACTCGAAACACACAAGCTGGTAAGATGCAATCTTTTTTTTTTTTTGAAAAAAATGCAATCAAATTAAGAAAGTGATGGCAAACTATACAGTTAAATTGTTGGTCCCTGAAATCGTAGCGTTGCTTCACCCTCAGTGATTTGAGCTCTTCAAGAGTGAAGTCCACTGGAAGTAAACATGACTCTACAAATTACCACTATATTCACAGTAACAAATGTTAGAGAAAAAAAATACATGTATTGACATACCAACAAAAAATCCAGTCATGTTCACTCTCTCAACTTCATAGGTTCTTTTCCTGTTGGCAAACTCTGTATGGTTGGCGATATCAGTTGTTGCATCCAAAGTTACATCATGGAAACATATCAAATATCCATCTTTTGATGCAACAATATCAGCCTCGATGAAGTCCGCGCCTTCTTCAATTGCCCTCTTCAAGAACCAGTTTGTGTCATAGAGATATTTGACTTTAGTCGTTCCATAATAGATAGCAGTATTATAAGACTATGGAATGATCCTGAAGCTGTTGCTCATTAAGTACTTAATTAAAATGGTTGACAATGCACTCTTGAGTTCAAGTATACACTACGGTTTTTTATTTCGATAGAACTACTAATGTTGTAATTGTTCCCCTCTTGTTTCCTCCTGCTGGGACTCTTGTTAGGTTTCAACTCTAGCTTACTCTAACTTGTTTGGGACTGAAAGGCTTGGTTGGTTTGGTTTGGTTTGGTTTAAAACTACTAATGTTGTGAATGCAGTTGAGTTCCATGCGTCTATACTTACCTGTGCGCTTGTTTCTGCAGAAATAAAAGCAATACGCCTATAATTTACAAAATGATCCAGCACATTTTGCTGTCAGTAGCAGAGAAAACAAGGATTTAGTTACCAAATAGGCTACCGTTGTTTCTTCTGGTATTTGGCCGCTTGAGCCCCTATGGGCAACATTGTATGGTCTGAACGTCTGTAGTGGCTTCTTGTGGTGGACATCCAACTGTCTACGGCGAGGGCCAACTGGATTGGCTTCAGATCCTCCCCAAATTAGTACAAGGACAACGATCCAGGCATAGACTGTCAAATAAATTCTCATAATCAGCTAAACAGTAAAAGCAACGCCCATTGCCATCTGTATTGATTTGGAAATGAAAGAACCTAATTTTACTGGTCAGTGATAACTGATAAGCACATCAGAACGGTATGATGTACATCACTTGTAACTTATTCGAAGAGTGTTACTCATTGCATTGCAATACAAGTCTTCCTTTTCACTGTGAGTACAAACGTATCCAGAAGTATTGCACAAATAGAAGGTTAAGATAAAAATGATACTGCTACGAAGGGCAATGGAATTAGAGCAATAAAAGAGCAAAAGGGCGGGCACTCAAAAGGTTGCTGTCATGAAGAACAGTAGCAAGTGGCAACGAGAGAGAGAGAGAGAGAGAGAGAGAGAGAGAGAGAGAGAGAGAGAGAGAGAGAGAGAGAGCTTACAAGAAGAAACCATGCTTTCTTCAAAAGTCAGCTAAGGAAGAATAGAATTGGTGACTTATCAAGAGGAAATCGTCGTCCCTGGCTTTCTAAGGGAGCAGTGTTGATGAGCTTTTAAGTAGACAAAGCGGAAGAGTAGAAGGCTCAATCCCAACAATTTGTTTTCAAGCTATTTCTGCTGTTAATCAGTTTTCAGAAATGAAACGATTCCACCAGGAAAAAAAGGTGTGGGAGGAAGAAAAACACCAACTGCTTTACTTTAATTTGATTATCTGGACTAGACCACGACGTGAATTTCTGGCATCGTACACTATTGGTTCAAGCGCTTCGGCCCGCTAGCGGTTTACAGCGGGATTGGATCACGTTCATTTCCGTTTGGTCTGGTCAGAGCGTATTTGCTTCACGCGGTATCAGTTACGGTGCTTCGGAACTTCGTTACCGCCCGATCTCCGCTGGTATGCGATTACGTCTCCGCGCTCTCACTCGCTGCTCGCTTTCCAAACAAAGGACGGTTTCCATTCCATCGGAATAGTTGCCGCCGTTTTCTACTCCCACTAACGTTACCCCTCTCGGGATTGTACCAAACAGCACCTATAGGGCTGCGGAACTAAAATCTGTCGAGGGACCCCTATCACCGTTGGGGTGCTGCCAAGAAAAAGATGGACCAGTAATCCGTAAAAGTGATAGAGACGGTGTACCTATAAGATCCTGCTGATTATCCTACAGAATATGCGTACATAAATCTCACATCTAATTGCATGCCCAATTAATTAGTATTAATACTATAGTTCGGTCAAATATGGGAGCAAACTGCTGAGGTATGCAACTTTTTTTTTCTACTCAATTACTGTCCGCGAGCCAAGTAGCAACGCACATGAGCATGTCGTTGCTTAGCGTTTGGTTGGGAGGCGAAATGAGATGGGATGGCGTTTGGTTGAGAGATGAAATGGGATGGGACGGCACCGTGCCTGTTCTTTTGGCATGGGACGATTCCATGTTTCGTTAAAAAGATAGGGATGTTGCGTTTGATTCTGGAACGGTGGGCGATGGGCCTGATTTTAGGGATAGGTGCATCCTATCCCATTCTTCGGGGTTTTTTGTTTGGTTGGGGACGAGATCAAACGGATTGGAGGCATATGACAGATTGGCCTGTCTGTCAGCCTCTCTACCATGCTGTGCCACCTCCAACAGAGAGAACCGCACAGTGCACATGCACCTCCGGCAACGCTCCGGCGACAGCAACACCCCGCGCCGATCCTCCTCCTGGGGCGACGACCCCGCCGCACCGGGCGCCGCTCCGCCTTCGGCGACGGCAGCACCCTGCCCAGCCAGCATCACAGCGCCTCGCGCGCCACCTTGCTCCCTCCAATGCAGTGTGCTTCCTCCCTCCTGCGGTGAGCTGCCTCGACTCGCCCAACGCGCTGCCCAGCTCCGCCTCCTCCCTCTGGCAGCGGGCTGCCTCGGCTCGCCCCGCGCACTGCCCAGGTCCACCTTCTCCCTCCGACGGCTGGCCGCCACATCTTGCCCACGATCGGATCTGAAGGGGAAGGAGGCTAGGGCGCCGCCGTAGGGCAAGGAGGCCGGGGCTCCGCCGGAGGGGAAGGATGTTGGGGCGTCGCTGGAGAGCCGCACCGCCGGGGCGCCGTCGCGCCACCGCTTGGAGCGCGCACACGACGACAAGATGCGAGTCGGGAGGGAGACGCGAGAACAACGTCCACAGGGGACGAGGGACAGTGTGGTCTGCCCGATTTCGGGGGGACGATGCCGTCCCACATCCAAGAGCATTAGGGCTAAGACCAGCAGTGACTGCATATGGCGACTGCAAAATCAAATGCGATACTGTTACAGCAGACAGAGAGAAGGGTAGTTGGAATAGTGATGAAGGATGGGGGTGCTACTAGATTCAGCTTTATTATGTCCCGAGACAATCCCGTAATTTCTCATCTCCAACCAAACAACGGAAAAAATGGATCCATTCCATCTCATTCCAACTCGTTCCCTCAACCAAACGCCACCTAAATGAGGAAGGAATGCCCTTATCCAATTATTTGTCTCGTCGTAGTAGTAGCAACAAAACACACGATTTAAATGTGCCCAAAACACATACATACCCAATATGCCGTTGATCAACAAGGAGACAATGCCGACAACTGCCCGGTGGTGCGTCGAAGCCATTGAACACGGCTTCGGCTTGGCACGCATCAATACATCATAGAGCCGCTAGAGAGAAACATATTTCAAAGGACTTTCTCTTTTATACTATATATGTAGATATATTAATATTTTGCTCCTTTCTAGGCTTCCATAGAATCCATATAGAATGAATAAAGCCCCTGGTCACTCTGAACATACTTCGAACTATCCAAAACCAAACATGTCCCACATATCAGCGTTGACGGGTGTGCCTCACCTTTTTTACTCTCTCCCCGCTCTTGCCTCCTCCTTTACTCTCCCTTTCTCTCTCTCCTCTTTGCGGTGAAAACCACCTTAAAAAAACACTCTTAAAACGTTAATATATAGGACCCATAACGCCACGTCAATGATGACATATGGGACTCACAATGCCACATTAGGCCAAAAAAAAAAAAAAAAACACCCTCAAACCACATTAGCAAAAACCACCCTCAAACCAGACAATGGACACATCGATCTATCTAAAATCTAGGTTGCAAATTACTGATTTGACAACCAAAACAAGTACAAAGTTGTAAGATCGTGTCTAACAGATCGTGTAGAAAGTCGTCTATAGTACAATTTTGATACTAGACAGAGTGAAGTTTAAAATAGACGACGGAGATAGACGATTTGCTGGACTCAGCCTAAAATGGACTTTACACTAAACTATATAATAAATTTTGAACGCTTTGTTCCCTCATGTTTTGAACATGAAGGGAGTATAGCATTGCTTTATTGGTCATTATTACACCGTGGTAAACAAACCAGTGCCTCTTTTTGGTGGGCAGCAATAACACAAATCTAAAAAAGGAAAGGCAACCTATACCTATAACCTATCCTCAGTAGCCATCATCCTTCAGCATGTTCGCTATCTCACGCAAGAGTGCTTCTGCGTTCTTCTCCTTCTTTGGGTACGGCGTAGTCCATTCTTGGTACTTGTGCAAACTACCAGTGAAATCAGTGAACAGCCCGTCGACTCCGATCTCGTTGAGCCAATATGCATATTCAGCATAAGGGTCTTGATAGAAGTTGAAGTGAAGGTATTGATTCTCATTTCTGAATGTGTACGGATGCACCTGTAGTGTGTGTCAAGATGTATGGTTCATCATCTAACAGAGTAGACCATTCACATGAAGGGAAGTATTTATGCAATTGGGAAAATATGCAGCTGTCAGATAGGATCAGTCACCTGAAGATTAAGAGCATGTGCTCGTGCGACGAGATCGGTTGGCTGTCCTAAAACGTTATCTTTGGGAGGAACAATTGTATCCTTCCACGGCCCAATTCCAATAACATAGTTTCTTATGAATGCAAGATAAGCATTTGAAGTTATCTCATAGTATGACTGAACAACAGAAACTGATATTAGATGAAGGCCGATCGGCTGTCACATAAGAGGAAACATGGAAACATCGGTTCTGATAATACCTGATTGGTATCTTGAGTTGGAATTGTTGTGTCGTCAATTAGGAATACTTTTGGAGAGTTCGTCATATTGGAGATGTAGATCAGTGAAGTCGGAGCGAAGGATTGTATGAACAGAGGTTGCTTGAGCCAATCTTCAGACATATATTCACCTTTGTAGCCGTACTTCAGTAGCATCTCAACAAACTTGTCCTCAAATTTCTTTCCATTAGACCACTTCACCTGAATGATTACATTATATATAGTCAAATGGACTTGTTGGAGAATTGTCTCCGCACTGGTTTTGCTACATTCTTATGTAAACGTATTGTCTTTGGAGTTTGCCATGTCCGAGAAACTTACATGCTGGTTGATGAAAATGGGATTCTTGATCTCAGGGTATATTCCGACTACCCTGTCGGCGTAAAGCGCAATCAAGATATACTCCTCAAATGTAATAATCTGGTACTTCCCTGGAAATGGAGTCCAAATATCCAATAGAAGAACATCATGAAAAGGTCTGCATTTGGATGGCAATCAACTCAAGGTATACATATGGTTTCCACATGTCAGGCGCAATAAAATTAAGAGAGGAAGTGAAGTCAATGTATACCATTGTATCGTTGATCCCTGAAACTGAACCGTTGTTTCACCCTCAGCGATTTAAGCTCTTTGAGAGTAAAGTCCACTGGAAACAAACATTTAACTCCACAAAGTCACCAACAGATTCACAGAAACACAAGAATCACAAAAAGAATGTCACCAACATACCAACGAACCATCCAGTCACATTTACTCCTTGGACCTCATAGGTCCTCTTCCTGTTGGCAAACTCGGTGCGGTTCGCAACATTGGTTGTATCGTCCAATGTTACATCATGAAAACATATGAGATGGCCATCCTTTGATGCAAGTATATCAGTCTCGATGAAGTCTGCACCTTCCTCAATAGCCCTCTGCCAAAAAAAAAGCCAATGCGTGCCTCTGAGTTCACATTTAGATATTGAGCTTCAATCTTCAGAGAATCTCTAGGGGCAGCATTCTACTCTGGCTTGTTAAATATTTTAGTTGCTGCAGGGAACGTGCTTGCGCGTCCAAGGAGTTAGACCATAGTTTACTTGCGATATTGTGAACTATAATCTAATCTAATGCTGTCGAATTTCATGCGTCAATAAAATACAGGGACCACATATTTTAGTGCTTCTCATGTCGTTTAAGCTAAGTTTGTTCAGATTCATGGGCGATATGGTTTGTTCAGAAAAGGATAGATGTCAGTGAACAGTAGTTGAGAAAATAGTACTAGTAAGAATTTTAGTTACCAGGTAGGCTGCCTCTGTTTCTTCGGGTAATTCGCCATTTGAGCCCCTGTGGGCAATGTTGTAAGGCCTAAACGTCTGCAGTGGCTTCTTGTGGTTTACGTCCAGCTGGCTGCGGGGAGGTGCCGCTGGGTCGGCTTTGGATCCCCCAAAAAGCAGTACAAGGACAACGATGGACATGTTCCCTGTCAAAGATGCCATCCACTCAGTGCTCAGGAGACAAAAATCTTTTGGCACTAACTATACACATTCAAGATTGATTAGGCATACTACATGACTATTTCCGCATTTTCAGTTAGGCAGAGAAATAAAGGAATATGGAATCCTCCAGTCTCAGTCATACTATCTAAAAAACAGTGATTTATTTGAGGAAAAAAAACTGTTTTTAAAGAGACCATTTTGCTGCAGAAAGTATGGAGTATGTGATCATCCGAATCATACGAACTGCCCTAGAACTTGCACGCATCACGGGAACTCAAGGAACACATACTGGTTGCTGAGAGAGCAAGAGCATTACTGGACACACAGAGATGATCACACACCAACATTCAGATGAAAAGTCTATGGGATGGGAATTATACGAGAGAACAAAAGAAGCTGGTGTGGTGAGTGGTAAGCCGACCAATGCAATGGTATCGCCATGAGCATGCAGAAAACGGGGGTGAGAGGTAGGAGAAGCTGAACTTACAGAAGGAAGCCATGCCCTTGCCCCCTGTCCTCCTGCTCTACTCAACTGCTACTGGGAGCAAGCAGAGTCTCTGCACACCAAGGAGGGAGGCTGCTGTGTTCTATGTCTCCGGTCTCCCCCCACTCCCCTTCCGCGTGAAGCGTCGACGGCAAGCTGCTTATGTACAGCAGGAGAGGCCAGCCTCGGAATATTCCTCCCCAAGATTGACTGACTTGCCTCAAGTGATCTGCCGGCACCTGCTCTCTGCACCAGGTGTGGACTGAGCCTGAGCTGAGCTGAGCCAATGGGGAAGACACTCCTCGCTTGGAGATCCCAAAGTTGGAGATGGAGAATGAAGCTGACGGAAGATGCCAATGCCATGTGCAAATCACAACTCGCAATCGCAGGCAACGGATACAGGCACAATGGGCGGCCGGTGGCCGGACGGTCCCCGGTCTCCACTCACCAGTCCTCTTGGCAGCAGGGGGCACAGCGTGGCTCGTAAGCGCCCAAGCCCGTGTCACTTTCAGCGTCACCTCTGCGAGTCGTCTTGATGCGGCAGCGGTCCAGCATTTCAGCGGTCAACCAAAGACGCCCACACGGCCGTGTCATGCAATGCAAGGTGGCCCATCCTAGACGGCGAGGCGCTCAGTTCAGTTGACTCTGATGGGGACTCTGCACCTATAGCTAGAGATGCATTTGTGCATACCAATCTAGTATCAAGGTGAAAGATGGGGCATATTCCTGCTGCGGTGCTGCCTGTGCGTGTGTGCTGGGCTTATCATGTGTTTATTGACTCCCTATTCTTTTAGGACATCAAAGTTGACACGAGATTTATAAAAACAAACAGCAACAGTTGGAATACTAAACCTAATCATCATCTAATCGCCCCTGCAATAACACTCGTTTGTTTGTCGAGTGCACACTAAATCCACGCACACCACACATACACGAGGTTTCAGACCTTTTGCTTCCTTCAATAGTTCAATCAGCAATCTGTTGACATCATTCTCCACACGTTATCCAATCAGCAATTCCGTTTATCATCATTCTTCACTAAGCTGTCACAATTCTAGCGACCCAATTGCCAGTTGCAGTAAGCATATTCCCATTGTGGTGCGCATAATACTCGTTTGAGAAAAGACGCTGCCTACAGACCATAAGAAACAGAACTGACCCAATAACCAGGCTCATACTAACAGCTAAAGGCCTGTTTGAAATGCAGAAATTTCACAATAAGAATTTCACAGACAGTTCAGGGAAAAATTCCTGCGTTCTGTGCATCTTGCACCCCCAGCCTGCCGTGCAACATCTCGCCCTTAATCAATGAAAGTTTATGCAAATAATATCTATCGTTCCAAAATATTCATGGCACATGGCAACGTTTTGCACGGTCTCATTTCTGTTGCACTTGAGTTCAGTAATGATCAAGCAACTATTGACAGACCAAAATACATTTTGTCCTCTTTCGACCAAACTAACTTTCATATCTGTAGCAAGAATTTATGATGCCTTCATTCAAAACAAACTCATACAATCCAAGTACAAGAACTGCATATGGCAGAAGGTCACATATATTGAATACCGAACCAACATGCTTCTAAGAAAACTCTAAGCCTGTTCAAATGGCCATCAGATCGCCAAAGTTGCGCATCAGGAAGATGGATCCCGCAAAAAGACCTGCAGCCTTTAGCACCTTCTGTAAATAAGAAGAGTAAAAAAACAAAGTGTAGTTAGTATCCCGTGTGGTGTTCAGAAACACCTGGGGAGGTTATTTACAAAAAATAAGTGCAATAATTAACCATGCTCGAAATATTTTCTTGCATGCTAATAATACTAAGTCAAATGCCAGGTCTTTGTATTCCAGACTCAGATAGTTACAAAATGTCATGTACGCTCTGCTCAAATTCTAAGTAAAAGCTAGGCCAGGAAAATGAGTGCTCAGATAGTTGCCTACGAAGGTAACACACAAATTTAATAATTATTATCAGCCAAGCACTCAAGTTGGTACAGCAGTGGTAAACAACCATACTGATGCTACTATCCTTAATTCCTTACAGCAGTTGGAGGACATCATTTAGGAAAGAAAAAACAGACAAAATTGTCAACAATACCAGTATTCGACTGCTTAATTAACTGTCTGGCCAACCTAATCGGCATCTATGGACCATGCGCTAGGGGACAACCTATGCTACACGGATACGGATACGTGTATCGGTATCAGAAGGATACGGATACGCGGATACGGCATTTTTCCAAAAAACCCGATACGGGATACGTTTTGACTTTTTTAGATAAATAAATAATATGCATATTAACTAAAAAATCCTCTCAGATCCAAAAATAATATGCATATTAACTAAAAAAATCCTCTCAGATCCAAAAAAGCTCAAAACATACTCAAGAAGTGAAGTGCATATTAACTAAAAAAATCCTCTCAGATCCAAAAAAGCTCGAAACATACTCAAGAAGTGAAGTGCACTCATGCACACTTTATTTCCCCCAACTGGCCAACTCTCCAGTGCCTCCGTCTCCTCCGCAGCCTCCTCCCCTGCATTCTCTTTCTCTCCTCCCGCTTGTCCGGCCAGATCCGCCCGGCCTCCTCCTCCTCCTACCTCGCAGCGGCTGGATAAGACCCACCGCCGCCTCCTCCAGCCTCGCGGCGCCATGGCGGCCGGCGCGAGTGCGGGGCTGCAGGCGCGCCGCGTGCGGCTCTCCTCAGGCGGCGGCGCGATGCGGGGCTGCAGGCGGCTCTCCTAGCCGGCGAAGGTGGCGGCTCATCGCCGGAGGCCACCCTTCCCCTACTGCGTCGCCCCGGTGCGTGCAGACAGAGTGGAGGCGGTGTTGCGTGTTTCTGTCGGGGGTAAGGCATCGGGGACGGGAGTTGGGGGATATGGGCTGGCCGGCTGGGCCGTATCCGCCACGCGTGAGACATACCCGGCGCCGAGTTTCTCAGCGGATTGGCGGGCGGAGACGGATCGGCGAGCGGAGACGGCGACACGGCGCGGAGACGCCTCCGTCGCGTATCCCGCGCGTATCCGTATCGGATACGTATCCGATACGGGATACAGGCGTCCCTGGCCGTATCAGGGTAACAGAGGGGACAACTACCTAGGAAATTTAGGGAGAGATTAGGCCCTAAGGGCCGCCTCCGATAAGATCTAGTAATGTAGTTTATATCCAAAATCAAACTCCATAACACAGCATCAATCATGGTGCATTGACCAATAATATTTTATTTCATGTTTAGACTGGTACATATTTATGGCTAACAAACAACAGGTGGAGTGTAGTAGAATCTACTCATAATGATGCAAGGGCACATCAGGAAGAGGTAGGAATGTGTCTCCTCAAAATTTAACAATAAACCAATAATAAACATTTCCACTCCTAACAGTCAAATAAATAAGAATAGAGACATTAAGATTAAGTGCATGACTATATAGAATTCCATAATAAAAAATTTAAAAGATAGCCAAAATTGTTCTGAAACACAATTAAGTCTCTAGTATTAAGGCATAACTGTCTTTTCATTTTCTGCTAGGTTTGCTAGCTCTAATTACTAATATCGATGATGAATTTAGCAACCTTATTCATTCCTAGCAAGGCAAAAGAAATTAGAAAAGGGCAATTAGTCAAGCAGGATGCAATGATGCATGCACAATCTGTGTTAAAACCAACAGTGACGATACAAAATCAAGCAAAACAAATTTTAAGTAAAAGGTGGGCTAGGAAAATGAGCACTCAAGTATTGAACTGTCTAGGAAGATAAAACACAAACTTAAAAAATTATTCCATCAGAAACTAGAGATGCTACAATTTGTGACACCTAGGTTTTATGCAGGGCGCCATTTAGGTTAAATGAGATAAACTTGTCAATAAATTCCACTGCTTAGGATTCAGATGTATGGCCCACCTAGGCAGTGCTTAGGCCCTAGGGGTCACCCTCAGGCTAGCACATCAATAATCCCAAGTTAGCAATAACACGATCTTCAATGTAGTTAGATTAGAAAGAAAAATGAACTTCAGAATAGCACATGCACCATTTGTAGCACATTCACCAATTCTAACTATTTCAAGTTTAGGCGGGCACATATGACATACCTAGTAATAACAAGCAAAAGATGTCTACGTGCCCTTATAGAGCTAATTATACTAGGCTACTAGCTCATTCAACCCATTTATCTGATTATCTCATAAACCTTATTTACGGAAAATGAGCAAAAGATGGAGTGGAGGAAAATATAAATATAATGATGTAACTTGTAAGGGTACATCAGTAAGAGATAGGCATGTGTCTTCTCAAACGTTAACAAGAACAAACCAAAAAATGAACAATCTCTATCCAAATAATCAAATTAATAAGAGTGGAGACACTCATGACTACATAGAATTCCACAGTAATAAAAAAAAAAAAAAGAATTATTAGCCACAATTGTTCTGAACCACAAGGATTACGGCTCTGCCATCTCAAGTTCCCTGATTAGAGGGTGTTTGGTTCCTAGAGATAACGATAATCTAGATAATATTATCTTATAAAAAACAAACACTAACTCATTCCCATTCTTGGATTTTATGCTCTAAGACACATATACTGCTATTCATCATTATCTGCGTTTCCTTGGATGGCGTGCATTATCTAGATTCTGAAAATCCATTGGTAACCAAACACCCCCTAAAGCATTCATTATTAGGCCATAACAACTCTCATGTCTGGTAGGTTCTAGCCTTGTAGACCTTGCTAGCTGTAGTTAGTAATTACATCTAATGTTGATGATGAAATTAAGGTCAAGCAACAAATTCTAAAAGAGACTTAGAGTGGAAGAATATTCAGTTAGCAGGCATTGCAGTCACAACTAAGAATTCCATCCAAGTTACCTGTATCTGTGTATGATAGTTTCTATTGGACATTTTAGAAGCCAAACACATAACGAAAGCGCACCGCAACAGATACGTAAAACCTAACGGTGCAAGCAGCCACTGACCATTAATCGCGGTAACAAACATCAAACATTGCAACCGTCAACATCTCGGCGCGCACGAGGTACGGCGGCAGCCGGGTCAAATCTGTGCAGTGAGAGCTCATCACAAGACCCACCTCAAGCCGTGCAGCAACAGGGCTACCGCCACTAGCGCCAAGGATGATTCGATCCACACAAGAGTTAACACGAACCAAGGAGAGGAACGAGACAACAAGTAGGGTAGGCAAGGGAAGGAGGTACGGACATAGTTGAGCGCCCACTGCTCCTCGTCGTTGACCTGCGAGTCCCAGAGGGCCTTGAGCTTCTCCACCGCCGACGCCGCCATCTCCGGTCCGGTCGGTTCGCCTTCGTCGAGGGTTAGGGTTTCGCTTCCACGGTTGCCCTCTCTCTCCGCGAATCTTCGTCTTCCCTGGTGGGTAGTCGGCCCGGCCGAAGACCTGCCCACTGCAGACAGCCCAGGTACGGCCCATTCTTCCATTTTCTCTTTTGTTTCTCTCTCTCTTTTTTTCTTTTTTCCTCTAGTTTCCTCGGTCTTTTTCATTCGCTTTTTTCTCTTTTTTTTTTCTGTTTCGTTGTGAGAATTACTTCTATTAGAAAATAACATCTCATAAAAAATCAAAAGTAAGAAAGAGCTCTATCAAAATCCTTCGCCTTGACCAAGTCCATGTTCCATTGCGGCTGAGTTATATTTTCTCTCTGTTTTGATTGGACTCTGTGGTGAGGCACACGACCATACAGTGTGGAGTGTTTTCCAATTCCATCTATGAAAATACTGAGGGTTTGCCCCTTTGATCTGTTTCCCAGCTATAAAGAAACATAGAAGCAAAATCGTTTGCAGTATTGCATTTTGTCAAAAAAAAAATATTATTGCATTTGCATCGTTCAGTACTCGATCATATTCATTATCAACCAACCGAGTGTGATAAAAAGCAGCTGTACGTACTGGCAAAGCAAGGCATTGTCTTCATATCCATTTATTTGTTGTGATTTCATGGTACAGAGAGAGAGAGAGAGATATGTTGTAGGTTGTAGTGCTCGACATATGCCAGCAACATAACATCGCTGGTGTCTCGACAACATATAACCCCCCCTCTGATCATCACCAGATCGAGAGACCATGAGATGGAGGTAGTGCAATGACCATGCATGAGATGGCATATACGACAGAACTCACAAGAAATTGTCAAAGGGAATAGGAATTGGAGGTGCCAGGAACAACAAAGATTCCTTTACTATGTCCCTCAGAAATGGCATGCGCAGTGAGCAAATATGACGCCTCTGGCCAACGTCGACGCACCCAAATCTGGCTTGATGAGCAGAGGAATTATGTATGCCACCTTTCAAGGTTGGTATCCCGCTCTGATGAAGAGATGCAAAGATATCATAACAAGGGAAAGGTGGACAAGAGTTATTAGAGCATCTCAAGATTAGACATAATATGTTCTAGAAAAAAAATCGTATAACTTTGTCAATCTTAAGATCTATCAATTCGTTTTTTTCAAAGTACTTACACCAATAGAATATATTGACTGCTCAATGCTCATTGTTCTCTATCAAAAGTAGTAGAAGACCTCTTCATTTTTGGCGCCATAGATTCCTGTTCAATCGCGGATAGGGCTCAATTTGTGGCGCACATACATTGTCTCATGTAACTATAACTCTGTAATGGCATCCGCCTTGGGTGTGACTTAATGAAATGTAACAAGTGGGGCGATGCCCCCTGATTCATTTGAAAAAACACGTTTAAATTGCCATCTACGTTCACATATGTTAAAGTTACACGGTGGGTCGTATCCATGTGGTTTAGTCCCAAAACTATGGATTAAATGAAACATTATTTAGCTGGCCAAAATTTATTTATATATTTAATCATGCATTTAAGTATGGGTCACGTTTAATCAACCATGGATTCAAGCATTTTTAATGTGAGGCTATTTAATATATTAAGGTAGTTTTTAGGACACGTATATATGTATTGTATAAACAATATGAGAACTATGCGTGTGTTATCTAATTTTCCATATGTAACTGTGCATTCTAAAATCATATTAAATGTTTTAATTTACCTTATACATTATCAAAAAGCTAAAATGAGGGGTGACTGGTCTTCTAACGTTTAGAAAAACATTGTGCGTGCGGCTTAGGAGTATATGAGTCTGTGTATGAGCATCTAAGTTTGTAATTTTATGTGTTGTTTCAAAAAAATAAAGTTAGCAGAATATATAACTGACAAAGATCAAATTATTATTAGGATAAGCGACTACCTCAACCGACTCTAAAGGGAAACCAAGTTTACCTATATAAACCGATTCAAATTTCAAGTCAGGGTAGGATATGCGCCTGTGATCTCTAAAAATCAAAAGGAAACTAAGGAAAGGATACGTGGACCGTAGGGCCGGGGTATGCGCCTGTCATCCATTAAATTTCAAAAAAGAAAACGACTCCGCTGGGGATCGAACCCAGAATCTCTGGTTCCGTAGACCAGCGCCTTATCCATTGGGCCACGGAGTCGGTGATGTTTCTAAGGCGTGTTTCATATTAATAACCATAATAGTACAACATGTTAGAGAGCTCTTACCATTACATTAATATATATAGAATGGGCGCATGCCACGGTCATGTTAGTTTACGAACCAAACACATCTTAATTACATTTAGGATGAGGAGAGGAGAAAGAAGTGGACTCTAAAAACACTAGCAAATGTATCAATAAAATAGGCAATATTTGTATATAGGCAACTATTATATGAGTGGCCCAAATGACATGGGAATGGTAAACAAGCCGTTAAGTCTGAATCGATGCGAAGTCTACTTTTCACTGTTGGTTTCATCATTTCTCTATCAAGACTCCTACTAATCATTTCAAGGTTGAATCGTTGAGCTGCTGCTCCCGTTTTATGCCCTGTATCTTTCGATGTTGATGAGAAAGAAGCAGGATCGATTCACGCGGGCCAAATAACGGGCTCCTAGCTTAGGTGTGGCATTGGAGCAAGAGGCATCTGAGACCGAGGTGTCCGGATGATACGGTTGGCTGGCTGACTATGTATTTTTTGTTCTTTTGATTGGACTTGCCACTTGTGGTAAGATAAGTGCGGAATGTTTTCCAATTCATCAATGGGGAAAAAAACATTCAGTTGCCTTGGTTTTAATTTGAATAGGAAGGAATTAAATCCCCACCAATCCCCTCTAAAACCAGGCAAACCGAACAAGTCTAGGGTTGCTCCTCTATTTCCTACAGAGAAATACAGAAGAAAAAAAATCAACATTATGGCATTCGCGTTGTATAGTACCCATATTCCTTATCAACTGAGCTAGTGTGGTAAAAGACACTGTACTGGCAAATTAAACCAAGATAATGTCTTCACATATTCAATTATCTGTTTTGATTTCACGGGCAGGACAATGAATGGCGATGATGCAGATTGTAAATGCGCCACGGTGTCAGTGAGTTCCGATCGGCATGCAGTCGGCACCATATAAACGTTCCTAGCTCCGGTAATATCACTAGCTAGAGCAGAGACCAAGGCCATGAGGTCATAGAAGTAGGGCAGCGGCCATGATATGGCATGCAACAGCAGAGTGTTCCCAAAGGGAATAGGAATCGGAGACGTCGAGAACAGAAAAGAGTCCCACGCATTCTTGTTGGGAACTTGCATACAAATTTGCTGCTCAGACTCAGAGTCAGAGGCGTGCTCATCGAGACTACAGAGACCATTCAAGGTTACCGAGGCTTTGTCTCTCCAGCAGAGGATTCGGTTCTGGCACCAAGCAAGTTTAGGCTATCTGTAAGGGTAGCCTCAAAATAGGGGTTTGTGCACTGTTACAGCACTGTAGCGCACTGTAGATAGATGGAGTGGTAGTTGGAATAGTGATAGAGGATGTGTGAGCTCCCTTAAAGATAGTTTTAGTACAGTATACCAGTGTGATGAAGACAGAGACCATGCAGTCGGGGCTGGCCGGCCGACAAGGCCGAGGCTGTCAGGCTGAGGCCGTGTCATACGTAAACTCTCTGGAGTAGTTGCACTCCGTGGACGTGGAGTGTGTATAAGTGTATTCGACGCTAATACCCAACAAGTTTTTATGAGTCATCCATAATGAACATTCTGAGCTATCCTCATTATTGCCTGAGGCACTTGCGGCACGACCGTACGGTGTGGAGTGTTTCCAATTCCAATGCTTGTTGCAGATTGTACAGCGAATGCTTGTTGCAGATTGTAATGCGCCTCGATGAGTTCCAACCAGTCTCTCGTGTTTACATGTGCAACCACCCACACTGCTTGTGTCTTGGCACCATATAAACATAACATTCCTCCTCTTATTTCTTGAGAGACCATGAGATGGAAGTAGTGCAGCGGCCATGATATAGAATGCAACCAACACAGTTGGTGTCTCGACACACCATATAAACGTTCCTCCAATTATATCATTTACATGTTGTGATTTAATGGTACAGAGAGAAATGTTGCAGGTTGCAACACAACAGCGCTGGCTGGTGTCTCAGCAACATACACCCCTCCGATTATCACTAGAGAGACCATGAGATGGAAGTAGTGCAGCGTGACCCTGAGATGGCATAGTACATCAGAACTCACAAGAAGTTGTCAAAGGGAATAGGAATTCGAGACACCAGGAACAGCAAAGATTCCTGCAACTTTTCAGCAATGGCATGTGCAGTCCGCCACTGTGCAAGGTTTGCATCTTGCGCCCACGAAGAAATGCAAGAAAGTGATCATAGAGTCGGAGCCGAGGAGTGGTGGCGCTCGGGAACTACCTGTAAATTAGCAGCCCGACCGGTGCGGATTTGGCACCTAATACCTCCGGCGAGTTCATCGACGGGCGAGGAGAAATTCGTGCTACTCATTGACATTCACATTCAGTTCGCAGATTTGTAGAAATTGACACCGAATACGTGAATTGTTTCGTTTCTGAGGGATTCTCTCATTTTTCTCTTTTACATACTGTGGCTTTATTAGGCTGACCCCAAACAGTCGGCAAACAGTAAGTGCTTTAATTACTCAATGCAGCAGCGCTGCTTTGCTACTGGTTCATAAGCAATGAAACGCTGAAGAAATAAGACATGGATCCTTGATTCAACAATGGCGGACAACACAATGGCCAAGGCGTACGTATACAATTAACTACAGAATCAGCATGCAGCACAAACAAATTGAAACAACCAACCGGGTGTGATAAAAGTAGCCGTACTTCAAAAGCAAGACACTGTCTTCGTATATTCATTTATCTGTTGTGATTCCATTTTGCAGTGAATGATTGTTGCAGACTGTAGTAATGCGCCTCAATGAGTTCCAACCACAACCAATGTTTCTCATGCATGTTTACATGTCCAACCAACACCGCCGCTGGTGTCTCGCTCGGCACCATATAAGCATTCCTCTAATCTCACTAGAGACCATGAGATGGAAGCAGTGCAGTGGCGCGGCCATGGCATTGATATGGCAAAATATGGCATGCAACAGCAGAAATATAATCCCCAACAAAGGAGTTATGCTAAGGTACACAAATTACCTCCTAAGAGGTAAGACTTCAAACGAATCTAAACCTTTAAATTAAAAGAAAAGAAGATAATAAATATAATGTATTATAAATGGGAAAAATAAATTAAATAGGAAAAAAATCACTGTCCACGTCTCTGTTTGTTGCGCTGCTGCACATAACATCTGCAAAGTGCTGATTCCTAAACCAAAAAAGTCTAGTTGCCACAATAAAATAATATTAAATTATCTGAAAAAAATTCAGTCATAAAGACATGATGACAAAAGAATACTCTATATTTTTTGACGTGTTTTAGTTAAAAACAGTATAATCGGCTATAAACATAAAAAATAAATAATGTATTATATTAGTATTACTCAGGTTTAAAAAACATGAGTCCGTGGTATTTCTTACGTATATCAGGTGCATCGAGAAGAAACCGTTCACGACACATATCCAATAGAGATAGAATTGATACGTTCAATCATACATGTGCAAGGGCAATTGAGATTAGGAATTGTACGAGGGTTGGCGGCCACTTTTAGTAAAAAAAATAGCAGTTTGTTAAAAGCAACAATCGAAATTGACACGCTATATAAAACCTGTACTCCTAGGCATTTCATTATTTATGAATTATCACTTTCAGTTACAAAACTGATCTCGTCTCCGGCGAACAGATCAATCACGTCTCTGCAACGGAACAGATCGGCCATGTCGCCGTAGATGACGGCCACGTTTGTTGGTTATGGATAATTACCCCGGGCAGTTTCGTATTAAAATTTAATAAATAATTTTAAGTATTTTTGAGGTAGGTAATAGTTAATTTTAATCATCTAAATCTAACGGAATGGATGGCTCACAGTTGTTTCAGTGTACCGTAGCAATTGCCGTCGCTAATACTCTAGCAAAATTTTTACGCGTAAATTTTTGTACTGCTGCGTGCTTCATGCATGCCTTGCTTATGAACCCTTGTCATCTTTCCAGACCAATCCATCTGAGAATAAAGTCTGTCAAGCGGTTGTTTCTCGTGCAGTCTACTAGACTGAACCCGCTAACAGTTCAAATGGGCAATGGCATTGCAGACAAATGGATGTACCACCAGCAGTTTGGTGTGAAATATCATCAGCACTGTTTAGTGGTCTGTGTACAATACAAAATAAGTAAGATCCACATATAATTGATTGTACCTTTTAGAAGGATAATATATGTGATGATTTGAGTACACACAGTAGCGGTTGGTTGAATTTCATGTCATACCAGCTTGTTATTACGTTACTAGTAGCTTTATTAAGCATGACTCAACAGTCAAACAGCCACAGCAAGTGGTTTTATTACCCCGTGTCCTAGCAGCGCTGCTTTGCTTCCTGATAATTAAGTAGACTTTTAAATCTTTCTTTAGAGCAAAAGGTATAATAAAGATACATAAATGAGCTATATGAGCTCCACGTTACATTTAGGGCAAGGCAAGGAGAGAAATCCCTAGATAAGAAGTGGTCTGCAGACCCAACACAAGCTCTAAAAACAGTAGCTAGTGAGTAAATGTAAGTATAAATAAAATAGGCAATATTGTTATATAGCCAACTATTATATGAGTGGCCCAAAAATGACAAAGGTAAACAAGCAGTTAAGTCTGAATCGATGCGAAGTCTAGTTTTCACCGTTGCTTTTCACCATTTCTCTCTATCAAGACTCCTAATCATTTCGAGGCTGAATCGTTCAGCTGCTGCCCCCGTTTTAATTTGGCCTTGTATCTTTCGATGTTGATGACAAGCAGGATCGATTATTCACGCGGCAACGGGCTCCTAGCTAGCTGTGGCATTTGGAGCACAAGAGGCATCTGAGACCGATCGAGGCGGATGATACGGTTGGATGGCTGGCTGGCTGCTAGCTGGTCCTAGCACATCGATCAACCAGTTGCAGGGCACTTGCGACTGAACTATGTATTTTTGTTCTTTTGATTGGACTGCCACTTGTGGTAAGATAAGTGTGGAATGTTTTCCAATTCCATGAATGAAAAAAAAAATATAGAGGGTTGCTCCTCCATTTCCTACAGAGAAATACAGAAAGAAATTCAACATTATATTGTTGATTTGAGGTAGTGCGGTAAAAGCAACTGTACTGGCAAATTAAAGTAAGACGCTGTCTTCATGCACATATTCAATTATCTTGTGTGATTTCACAGCCGGGACAAGACAATGAATGATGATGGTGCAGAATTGCAGATTGTAAGTGCGCCTCAATGTCAGTGGGTTCCAATCGTTTTCTCCTGGTTACATGTGCATGCAACCAACCAACACCGCTGCCGTACGTCTCGGCATGCAGTCGGCACCATATAAACGTTCCTAGCTCCGGTAATATCAGTAGATAGAGTTGAGACCAAGCTAGACCTTGAGATCATAGAAGTTAGAAGTAGGGCAGCGACCATGATATGGCATACAGTATGCATCAACAGATCAGGTTCCCAAATAAAGGGAATAGCTAGGAATCAGAAGCGTCGGGAACAACAAAGAGTGCCACACATTCTTCTTGGGAACTTGCATACAAATTTGCTGCTCAAATCGACGGCGCTCATCGAGAATGAATGAACACCTCCAACGTCACGCTAGGCGACCGATGCCTTGTCTCACCAGCAGAGGATTCAGGCTGCGTTCCTTTGCGTTGAGCTCCTCTAGTCGCATGGATCTTGTGCTTGGACGGCTCTGGATGGATCGGCAAAATCTGCGGCGCAACGCGTTGCGCTGCGCGACACCATGCTACGGTTAGTATCCCAGTATGATGAAGACAAAGGCTAGTCGGAGTTGAAGTGCTTCCATCGATGGCGGCAGGCGGACAAGAGCCAGCCGAGGCTGAGGCCGAGTCATTCACAAACTCCCTGGAGTATGTAGTATTTGACACGCTAATCCCCAGCAAGTTTATCTAAGTCTTTTACTCTTTTTTTATATTTGACCTTGCTTCGATCAACCCAGTGATCTTTCTAGACCAATTATCTAAAAGACTAAAGACGTGCATATGTCGATTTCATTGGCAGTTTGTCACTGCTCTTCGTCTTGGCATTGCAGACAAAGATGAATGCACCACGGGCATGTAAAAAAGTATTTATCTATTGCTTCTCTTCAATTGGAGGCCTTAATCCTCACCAGACGGGCTAAGAAAATGGAAAAAAATCTTAAAATTTATCACAATAATCAGAAACATCCGACCATCAAATGACATATTAAAATATTAATAGCCATTAGATCTGTTTTCAAAGTAATTACCCACCTCTGCCATTACGAAATGTTTTAAGTTCAATTCTCAACGAAAGCAATTTTTTTTTTAAAGATTTTTTTCACCTCTGCCGTTACGAAAGGTTTTGAGTTCAATTTTTACCGAAAACAATTTTTTTCTTTTCTAAAGATTTTTTCTATTTTCAAATTTATTCTATTTTTTTGTCAGATTTTTTCACATTTACAAATCTACCCTACTAAGTGATGACGTAACTTTTTTTTATAAGATGCTACTTCTATGAAACAAATGTATTGGGTCTAATCGTACTATTATTAATTCGAGACTCTTGTTAGATCCTTCTTATTAATCCAAATAAAATAAATTTTAAAAATTCTCACAATAACTAGAAACATTTTATTATCAATTAGCAGATTGATTATAAAAATAATATTAAATAGTAACGCAAAAAAATATATATTAATTATTCACTTTGCCATTATGAAATCAAGACACGGAGATGCCGGTCCTCATAACTGCCTCGTGATCGAATAATGGTCTAGCCTGCAGCATCCAGATCTAAAATGACAAGCTTACCATGTTTGCTAGAAACTGTCGCTGTCATGCAGGCTGAGCGTGGAAAATAGCTGCTGCAGACTACATGCAGAAGTCGCCATACTTCCCAATGCTTCCTAAACGTATGACGCTTCTCTCTCGCTCATATCAAGTGAACGATAGTGTAAAATATATAGCGTGACAATCAAACATCATGTATATTTATTTTTGTTTCTGTTGCTGCTAAGGTTTTATTATGCTACGGGCATATTCACACCTTTGCACGATGCAAATCATAGCAATATATTGTCTACCTAGCTCTCCGCTGGCAGCTACTCCATCTATAGTAGAAAATTTATAATACTCCATGTATGTTTAAGATCAAACTTTACTAATCTTACTATTACTAATTGGATGTTTCTTTTAGAACCTCCACGTTAATTCTCACTAGACACATTACGAAAAAAATAAATTCTAAAAATTCTCACGAAAATCAAAAACTTCTGGCCGTCCATCGTGTAACTTACGTAATAGTAGCCAATTCTTTTTTCTAAAAAGATACCCACCGTACCATAATAAAAGGTAAAATAAAATAACCCATAAAATTGTATAAAAATTATTCACCATACCATTATGAAATACGAATTAAAATAACCCCCTAAATTTGTATAAAAATTATCCACCGTGCCATTATAAAATATAAATTAAATAACTCCCTAAATTTGCATATAAATTACACATATGCCATTATAAAAGATGAATTAAAATAAGTCTTAAGTCTTCATATAAATTTTCCAATATACCATCATAAAAGATAAATTTAAGTAATTCCTAAATTTGCATATAAAATACCCACAATACATTTACAAAAGATAAATTAAAATAATCATTTCTATGGTTACCAAAGATTAAATCTACATCACATAATCCGTGAGAGAGCACGGGTTGATGGACCAGTAGCTATAATTAGAGGCTCCTTATAAACCTCCACCTTAATACTCACCAGACGTGATGGAAAAAAATAAATTCTAAAAATTCTCACAAAAATCAAAACATTTGGTCGTCCATGATTTAGCTCAAATGATAATAGCCATTAGATCTATTATATTTTCAAAAAAAAAATTACCCACCATACAATTACGAAAAATGAGATAAAATAACCTCCTAAATGTATATAAAAATACCCATCATGCCATTATGAAAGCTGAAATAAAACAACCCTCTAAATTTATATAAAAGTTATTAGATATACCATTATGAATACGAATTAAAACAACCCCTAAATTTGCATAAGAATTTCCCGGCATCCATTATAAAATATGAATTAAATTACCCTCTAAATTTGAATATAAATTACTCACCATGCCATAATGAAAATAAATTAAAATAAGCTCTAAATCTGCATATAAAATAGCCAATATGCCATCATAAAATATAAATTAAAATAATTCTTAAAATTGCATATAAATTACCCAAAATACCATTAACAAAAGATGAAATAAAATAATAACCTCTAATGTTACTGAACATTAAATCTATATCTCCTAAAGCTCTAATCCGTGTGAGACCATAAGTTGATTGACTAGTGTACATATATACGAGTACTATATCGGATTTTTTTTAAAATCATCAGAGCAAGTAAATGGTAGTGCACGTTAGCCAAATATAGGAGAGCAGGTAATGCATGTTAACCAAATATAGGTAGTTAGGAGTGCGATAAATTTTGCTCTGTTTGACGGAAAACTATCCCTACACGTTCACTGTTCGGTGATGCACAAATCTGAAACAACAAAACGTATCCTTCATGCATTGTTGCAACTTGCAAGGCATATACATGTTGAACTATCCTCATTGTCAAGTGAGGCACTTTGCGGCTGAACTCTGTTTTTTCCCCCATATATTTTGATTGGACTTGTGGCGAGGAACGGCCGTACGGTGTGGAATGTTTTCCAATTCCATCAATGAAAATATTGAGGGTTGCCCCTCGGTATAGATATATTTAGAAGCAGAATCAATATTATTGCATTTGCATCGTTCATGCAACAGTCGATCATTTTTTCGAAAAAGGAAGCTTTATAAAATGTTATCAAGTGTTACATCAAAAGAATACAAAGTTTTGGTACAAACTTCCAGCCTCTGCCTAACACATAGCCAAACTAAATGAAAAATAGAGACGCATCATAGTCTCCAAGCTAGCGGCAATCAATCCAAAAACTAGAGCGCTACCCATGCGCCCGGGAAAAAAACCGTGGCCGTTCACACCAAGAGTTGCGACCCGCAGCAACCAACGGCTGCACCTCCTCTCGTTCGAGGATAACCCAAGATAACCTGCAAAGGAGGATGCTGCTACATAGTACATATACCAGCAACCGGTGTCTCAGCAACAAATATATAAACATCCCTCCGATTATCACTAGGGAGACCATGAGATGGAAGTAGTGCAGTGACCATGCATGAGATGGCATCTATATACATCAGAACTCACGAGTTGTCAACAAAGGGAATAGGAATTAGAGATGCCAGGAGCAACAAAGATTCCTGTACTTTCTTGCTCGGCAATGGCATGCGCAGTCAGCAAACATGACGAAGAGGGCCAAGCCGCCAACGTCAATGCGCCCAAATATGGCTTGCTGAGCAGAGGAATCATGTACTTCGCCTTTCAAGGTTGGTATCCTGCTCTGATGAAGAGATGCCAGGTGTTTGTATCATGCAGTCGGACTCAGAGCCGAAGAGCGTGCGGTGGTGCCAGACAAGGACGACGCGGACTGACGGAGGGGGGAGGCACTTACGTACGAACTTCCTGTAAATTAGCAAGGCCGTGCGGTGCTTTAAGAACAACTCCAGCGAGATCATTTACTTATGGCATCTCCAATGAAACTATTTGGACCAGCTGTTTGATGCTAACTAGGTTCGGATAGTAGATGTGGAATAGATGAGAGAGCAGGAAAAATAAATATTATCTTTTGGTTTCTAGCTGGTTTTTAAGCAGATGACTCGAGAACTGGTAGATGTTGTCTAATAAAATCCTGTAAACAAAAACCCCATAGGATAAAGTGGATTTTTCCTTGCCAGTGTTAGCTAGGACGTAGGACCATTGGAGAAGCCCTTACTATTCATTCTTTAATTGCCGCTTAATGCATGCCTTATTTGTGAACCCAATGATCTTTCTAAACAGTCCATTTAAGATTGAAGTTTGCCAAGCGGCTGGTTTGTGGTTCATACTAGGCTGAACTCAGTAACAAAGCAGATGTGCAGGAGAGCTGTGTATCATTGTATTAAAAGATAGAAAACACCAATCAACTCACATGTCATAAAGCCGGCTACGGCGCTCGTTTAATGCCATTATATTAACTGCCAGTTTGATCGTCTCGGCGTTGTAGAAATGAATGTACCACCAGCATCTGGTGGAAAATAAACACTCTATCTTTCGTCTGTATAATATTTATTATCAAGTATCAACCAACCGAGTGTGGTAAGAGCAATTACACTGGCAAATCAAGACAAAAAATTCTTCATTTATCTATATTTGTTTTGCTGTGATTCCATGTACAATGAATGATGCTGGAGATTGTAGTGCGCCTCAATGAGCCTTAATCAGGTTTTCATCTGCTTGTGCAACCAACAGTGCTAGTGTCTTGGCACCATATAAACATGGCATTCCTCCGTTTTCACTAGAGACCATGAGAAGTTGAGAATTGAGATGAAAGTAGGGCAGTGACCATGAAAATTAAGCATGTTCACTAGTATCTCGGCACCATATATAAACATGTCATTCCTCTCTGTGAGAAATTTTCTAAATGCTAGAGTTGCACTCTTTTACGGGTTGGGAGTACATGCGTCAACAGAGGTTCTCAAAGGGAATAGGACTTGGAGGCACCGGGAACATCGAAGAGTGACGCACGTTCTTCCCCAGCACTGGAATGAGCAATCAGCAAACACGAGGCTGATAAGTGACAACGTGAATTCCATGCTGACCAAGAATAGCCATCTCGAAGGTCACAATGGGAACCCAAACCTTTCCTCTCGACCAAAGGATTCAGTGCAGCCACCGTGCAAGATCATATCGGTATCCTGCTCCTATGACTTTGAAGATGGTTCTCTCGATGGTATTTTACTGATGGTGATCTCTTAATGGTATTTTAAGGAGATCTCTTAGTGCTATAGAACCAATTTTCCCGGTGTAGTACATCAGATTTGATATTTCCAATTAGCTCTACAGCTTGCTTGGAGCCCTTGGAGATCCAATAGTAATGCATATGCATGTGTGTTGTGTCGCACTTGATCGTATTCATTATCAGCCAACCGAGGTATGATAAAAGCAGCTGTACATGTACTTCAAAAAGCAAGACATTGCCTTCATATATTTGCTTATTTTTTTATTTCCGTTTATCATTTCCCTTATTTGAGATACAGCTATATATGAGGCAGTGATTTTTGCAAAAGATTGTTTGTGCGCATTTGCAGTTGCAGAGACCGGATTCATATCCTTTATCTAAAAAACATGTGCAACCAACAACTGCTTGTGTCTCGGCACCATATAAACATACCAATATATACTGAACTACTGAAGCAAGTTGTCGCTAATGCCGAGACAAATGTGGTGTGGATTTGTCGCTAATGCCCCCAGTACTGTGGTGTCATTCACAAACTCCCTAAGTCTGTCGACTTGTCAAGCTGAAGGACCTTGATACTCCCTCCATCCCAAAATACTTGTCGCCTATTTCGATTTTCGTGTATGGTATAAATCGTTCGTTTTACTCAAAAAATATTTAAAAATATTCTTTATTTTTTATAGCTACGTTTGTAATATGATTAAAAACATACTTGTTAAAAAATAAATAAAATTTTCAAATATTTTTTGAGTAAGACGAACGATTTTCCGTGCACTGAAATCAAAGCATGTGATAAGTTTTTTGGGACAGAGGGAGTATTCACAAGCGGCTGAAATGTCATTGTCAGTTGTCACTGCTCTTTGTCTTGGCGGCATTGCGGGCAAAAATGAATGTACCACCAGCATTTGGTGGAAAATATCACCACTCTTTAGTTTTCTGTGTATATATATTACAAATTAACTAAGATCCATATACATACCATTATAATATATATGAATTAAGTAGACACAGTAGTGGTTGGTTGAATTTCCTTATCATATCAGCTCCATGTCAGTAGTCGCTGGCTTTATTAACCATGCATGATTCAACAAACAACCACAGTAAGTGCCTTTATTACTCCATGTCCTAGCAGCACTGTTTTGCTGCCTGATGCAAGTAAGAAATAAAGGATCAAAATCTACCTGAATCAAGCATGGCGAGAACACACAGGCCAATAAGGTGCTCACAGTTATAACTACAAAATGATCAGTGCATGAGACTTTACATGAACAAACTAAAATAGGCAATGCACACGATAACGAGAAAATTTGAAATATTTGCAAGGACAAACGACAGATGGCAGGAAGTCATGGAACAAATTATGTTTCCTAACCCAACCAACTGGTTTTAAAGAAACGTACTGCTCACTTCAGTCACATAACATATATATAAACGTTCCTCCGGCGATATGACTAGCTAGAGTAGAGACCGTGAGACAGAAGTAGGGCAGCGACCATGATATGGCATATGCATCAACAGATCAGGTTCCCAAAGGGAATAGCTAGGAATCAGAGACGTCAGGAACAACAAAGAGTGCCACACATTCGTCTTGGGAACTTGTGTCCAGATTTGCTGCTCTGATCGACGGCGCTCATCGACAATGACCACCTCCAACGTCACACTCGGTGACCGAAGCCCTGTCTCTCCAGCGGAGGATTCAGGCTGCGTTGTTTTGCGTTCAGCTCATCTTGTCTTAATCTTGTGCTTGGACGGCTTTGGGATGGTTCGGCAAAATCCGGAATGCAGCCCCATTTCCACCACCACGCAAGGCTAGTATCCCGGTATGATGAAGACAAAGCCCATGCAGTCGGAGCTGAAGTGCTTCGATCGATGGTGTCTCCAGCAGAGGATTCAGGCTGCGTTGTTTTGCGTTCAGCTCATCTTGTCTTAATCTTGTGCTTGGACGGCTTTGGGATGGTTCGGCAAAATCCGGAATGCAGCCCCATTTCCATCACCATGCGAGGCTAGTATCCCGATATGATGAAGACAAAGCCCATGCAGTGGGAGCTGAAGTGCTTCGATCGATGGTGGCCGGCGGACAAGGGCCGGCCGAGGCTGAGGCCGAGTCATTCGTAAGCTCCCTGGAGTATGTATTTGACATTTTGACCACGCTAATCCCCAGCAAATTTATCTGAGTCTTTTAGGGTGCGTTTGGTTGGTGGATATGGTGAGATATAATGGTTCCGTTCCAAATTTTAGAAATAGAATGATTCTGAGATATATGTTTGGTTGAAGATTGAAACGGCTCCATTTTTTTTTGTTTCGTGGGATCTGGAATTTAGGACGACAGACCGTGATCCCACCGTTACGTGGACCCGAGTGTCAGTGAAACAACCCATCTCCTCCCTCTCCCGTTCTGCTGGCGGCCGCCCCGACCGGCCGCACTGCTCCGTGCCGCCGTCCCGCTGCCCTGCTCAGCCTGTCGCCCCGCTGCCCTGCTCCGCCCGTCGCCGGCCGTACTATATGCCGCGCAGCCGCGCCTCCTCCGCAGCTCATCTGAGCCCGTCGCCGCCGCCTCCACTTGTGCTCCTCTGCGCCCCGTCGCCGCGTCCTCCTCCACCGTCCCGGCACCTTCTCTCCCCGCCAGCCGTCCGCCTGCCCCGTCGCCGGCCGTGCCCCCTCCCTCCGGTCGCGTTCGCCTCTATTGGCCTCGGCTGCCCTCCGCGCTCGCCTCCGTCCGACTGCCTCCGCAACGCGTGCCTTGCCCGGCTTGCCTCCGCCTGGCCGCGTGCCTCCGCCGGCGCCTGCTGCGGCCAGCCTCTGCCGCTCCACCGGCCTCCGCCCCGCTCGCGGGGCCCTGCCATGCGCGCCGCCGCCGGCGAGAGATGCGGGAGAGAAAGAAGATTAGCGAGACCGAGAGAGACGGCGTGAAAGAGCAGAAGAGGAACGGGCGGATTCCAACTTTTCGGTGGAACGAGCTGGTTCCGAATAACTGAGGAATATTCCCTCTTTAGGAATAGCCAGGTTCCATTCCAATTTCACGTTAACGAAGGACGGAACCGCTCCGTTCCACCCCGCTCCGGAACCAAACGCCACCTTAGAGTACTCTTTGTTTATATTTGACCTTGCTTCCATCAACCCAGTGATCTTTCTGGACAAATTATCTAAAAGACTAGCAGCGCAGTGTGTATGGTGATTTCATTGGCAGTTTGTGACTGCTCTTCGTCTTGGCATTGCAGACAAAAATGAATGCACCACGGACATGTAGAAAATATTTATCCATTGCTTCTCTTGTTGTTTTCTACTCCGATAGCTATTATTGATTGGAGAATCCTTTTTAAGTCTCCGCATTAATACTCACTAGATGCGTTAGAAAAAATTAAATTCTAAAAGTTCTCATAAAAATCAGAACATCTGGTGGTCCATCATTTAGCTCTAATGACAATAGCCATTGGATCTATTTATTATATTTTCTAAAAAATTATCCAGTATAATTATGAAAGATGACATAAAACAACCCTAAATTATATAAAAATTACTGACCATGACATTATAAAAGCTGAAATAAAATAACTCCCTAAATTTATATAAAAATTATTAGACATGCCATTATGAATACAAATTAAAACAATCCCCTAAATTTGCATAAAAATTACCCAGCATGCCATTATATATAGAATATGAATTAAATTACTCCCTAAATTTGCATATAAATTACTCCCCATGCCATTATAAAAATAAATTAAAATAAGCCTAAATCTGCATATAAATTATCCAATATGCCATCATAAAATATAAATATAAATAATTTCTAAATTTGCATATAAATTACCTAAAATGTCATTAACAAAAGATGGATTAAAATAATTACCTCTAATGTAACTAAAGAATAAATCTATATCTCCTAAAACTCTAAGCAGTGCAAGACCACGGGTTGATTGACCAGTGCACATATATACTATATATGAGTACTTTTATCGGATTTTTTTAGAATCATCAGACCAAGTAAATGGTAGTGCACATTAGCCAAATATAGGAGAGCAGGTAATGCATGTTAACCAAATATAGGTAGTCGGGAGTGCCATAAATTTTACTCCGTTTGACGGAAAACTATCCCTACACATTCACTGTTCAGTGATGCACAAATCTGAAACAACAAAACGTATCCTTCGTGCATTGTTTCAACTTGCAAGGCATATACATGTTGAACTATCCTCATTGCCAAGTGAGGCACTTTGCGGCTGAACTCTGTTTTTTCCCCTATATACTTTGATTGAACTTGTGATGAGGCACGGCCGTACGGTTTCCAATTCCATCAATGAAAATATCGAGGGTTGCCCCTCTGTATAGAAATATATAGAAGCAAAATCAATATTATTGCATTTGCATCGTTCATGCAGCAGTCGGTCATATTCATCATCGACCAACGAGTGCGATAAAAATCAACTGTACTGGCAAATCAAGGCATCATATTCATTTATTTGTTTCAATGAAAAAAAAAAAACGTAGAGGGTTGCTTCTCCATATCCTACAAAGAAATACAGAAAAAAAAGATCAATATTCTTATGGCACTTGCGTTGTATAGTACCCATATTCATTATCAATTGAGATAGTGTGGTACTAAAAGCAATTGTACTGACAAATTAAAGCAAGACGCTGTCTTCACATATTCAATTATCTGTTGTGATTTCACGGCCGGGACAATGAATGACGATGATGCAGATTGTAAATGTGCCTCAGTGTCAGTGAGTTCCAATCGGTTCTCGTGGTTTTTACATGTGCATGCAATCAACACCATTGGCGTCTCGGCATGCAGTCGGCACTCGGCACCATATAAACATTCCTAGCTCTGGTAATAATAGCACTAGCTAGAGTAGAGACCAAGACCATGAGATCATAGAAGTAGGGCAGCGACCATGATATGGCATGCATGCGTCAATAGAGGTTCCCAAGAGAATAGGAATCGGCGACGTCGGGAACAGCAAAGAGTCCCACACATTTTTCTTGGGAGCCTGCATACAAATTTGATGCTCAGAGCCTCAGACACAGATAATGACGGACGAGCCTCCGCTGCCGTTGGTGCCCGTCACTGCCAGGTGGGCCTGACCCCACCTGTCTGGCCCAACGGCAGCGGGACCAACGTCAGCGCCACCTCCAACGTCACACTAAGTCACTGAGAAGCCTTGTCTCTCCAACAGAGGATTCAATTCCACCACCATGCAACAAGGTTATCATACCGGATGATGAAGACAGAGACCAGGCAGTCGGGGCTCGGCGGCTGACAGGACCGAGGCATCTCTAAACTCCCTAGAGACTGGAGGTAGTTGCGCTCCGTGGACCGTGTATTCAACGCTAATCCCCAACAAGTTTATATGAGTCATCCATAATGAACATGCTGAGCTATTCTCATTATTGCCTGGCGAGGCACTTGCGATTGAACTATATGTTTTCTTTCCCTCTTTTGATTGGACTTGTGGTGAGGCATGACTATACGGTGTGGAGTGTTTTCCAATTCCATAAGGCCTTGTTCGGTTAAATTAGAGAAAAATCCAAGGGAATTGGAAGAGATTTAATTCCTTCCTTTTCAAATTTGATTAGAAGGGATTAAATCCTCTTCAAAACTAGAACAACTGAACAAGGCCTCAATGAAAATATTGAGGGTTGCCCCTCTAATCTGTTTCATGTATAGAGATATATAGAAGCAAAATCAATAATATTATTGCATTTAATTTACATCGTTCGTTCAGTAGTACTCGATCATATTCATTATCAACCAACCGAGTGCGATAAAAAGCACATGTACGTACTGGCAAATCAAGGCATTGTTTTGATATCCATTTGTTTGGTTTGATTTCATGGTACAAAGAGAGATGCTGCAGGTTGTAGCGCGCAACATATGCCAGCAACACAACACTGCGTGCTGGTGTCTCGCCTGGGCAACATATAAACACCCCTCCCCTCCGATTATCCCTAGAGAGACCATTATAATTCGATTTAGATGGAAGCAGTGCAGTGACCATGCATGGGATGGCATCTACGCCACAACTCGATCACAAGAAGTTGTCAACAAAGGGAATAGGAATTGGAGATGCCGGGAATAGCAAGGAGTCTTGTACTCTGTCGCTCGGCAATGGCATGCGCAGTCAGCAAACACGGCGCCGCAGTTCAACGTCAATGCACCCAAGTATGGCTTGTTGACCAGAGTCATGTCCGCCACCGTGCATTCGTGCAAGGTCGGTATCCTGCTCCGTTGAAGAGATGCACGGTCACTCAGTACTGGCGGAAGCCCTCGCATGCTGCATGTAAATTAACTGGCAGCCCATGCGGTGCGGATTTGGCACTAGTACCATCATCGAGTTCATCGCCGAGCCATCCTTTAGCTGCTGCTTAATCCATGCCTTGTTTGTAAAGCCAATGAACTTTCATTCCGGAGCATCTATTTAAGATTGGGAGGGCTCCTTTGGAACACGAGAAATTTGTCTCTTTACTACGTTTTTCATATGAAATTGAATTAATTCGTATAAAATCACTATGCTCATCCTGTGAAATTCGTGCGTTCCAAAATGGCCCGAAGTTTGCCAAGCGGCTGGTTTTGTGAGGTTCACTGGCTAGTCTGAACTTGGTGACAGCTAGACAAATGAATGTCATTATATTGTCAGTTTGTTCGTCTCTGCATCGTAGACAAATGAATGTACCACCGGCTAGCATTTGGTGGAAACTGGAAACACAAGTACTTGGGTCCATATATCAATGACAGTACCTTTTAGAAAAGGCACTATATATGATGACGACTACACACCGTAGTGGTTGTTTGAATCTCATGCCGTATCACCATGTGAAGTTACTGTAGCTCTTTGCTGATTCAAACAATGAAACGCGGAAGAAATAAAGGGATCGATCCCTGAATTTTTTCTAATAAAGGAAGCTTTATTTCAAAACGAAATAGTGTTCCGGCCTCTGCACTCAGTGCACTCAGCCAACAAAGATAAAAAGATAAAAAAGAAAAGAAGAAAGAAAACTAGAAAACGCTAGACATTCTAGACTTACAAACTCAACATACAACTCAAACCACGGAACAGCCTAAAACCCAACTACAAAGAAAGTTTGATGCCACCACACTTATTCTCACATACCACGAAGTGAGATGGTCAAACTTCACAAAACTTCGTCGTCCTCCCCAAAAGAAATTGATGAATAGTACATCTAAAGCATCTCACAAATCTCTGAAGCCCGCCTTCTTCGATAACTAGCCACATGTTCGATAATCACAAATACAAACGATGATCGATCCCTGAGTTTAACAATGCGGAAAAGACAATAGCCAGGGCTTTACAATTAAGTATAAAAATCAGCAGTGCACGAGAGAACAAATTGAAACAGGCAAGGTAGACAGTCACTCTGCTTCCTCCGAAAGGTTTCTCAAGGGCGCCATATATACTTAGCCACGACGTATATAACAACAATTCATGGAAGAAAACACAAGGTATATTTCCTAAACAACTAGTTTTGAAGATCCTATCAGGTTTGATAATCCCAATTAGAATTTAGTTATGCTTTTGGAGCCCTTGCTCCAATAGTAATGCATATGTGAGGTACATTAGTGCACTTTGTGTTCTAGTACTTGATAATATTCATTATCAACCAACCGAGTGTGATAAGAGCAATTATACTGGCAAATCAAGCCACAAAAAAAAAATCTTCATTCATCCATATTTGTTTGTTGTGATTTCGTGGTACAATAAATGATGCTGGAGATTGTAGTGCACCTCAATGAGTCTCAATCAGTTTTTCATCTGCATGTGCAACTAACAGTGCTACTTGTATCTTGGCACCATATAAACATGGCATTCCTCTGGTTTTCAGTAAAGACCGTGAGAGTATGAGATGAAAGTAGGGCAGTGACCATCACTGGTATCTTGGCACCATATAAACATGCCCTTCCACTTTGTGAGAAATCTACGCTATAAAAAAGCGAGTTTTTCAAAAATCTTTTTTACCTACAGAGACATGGATATACCTCTCATGCTGACCTCACTGCGTACGCTGACCCCACTGCGCAGTTTGGAAAATGTTAGAAAAAGGTGGAAAGGCCCAAAACCTATAGATGCAAAATATTTCATCCATTTTCTCTCTTTATTTCTCACATCGTTTTATACCCATACCCACCCATTACTTTTCTTCTCTTGGTTTTAATGAGAATGGAATAACGCTAATCAATCATGAATCCTTCCTTTTAATTTTATTTTATTTTTTCTCTTCCTATTGTATGCTTGATTATCCACGACACGTACATGTTGCACTACATCTATGCTAGTTTTGTAAATGCTAGGGTTGCACTCTGTATGGGTTGGGAGTACATGCATCAGCAGAAATTCTCAAAGGAAATAGGACTTGGAGGCACTGGGGACATCGAAGAGTCACACACGTTCTTCCCCAGCACTGGAATAGGCAATCAGCAAACAAGAGGGTGATCAGTGACAACGTAAATCCCATGCTGACCGAGAATGGCCATCTCGAAGGTCACACTGGGGACAGAACATTGCTTCGCGGGAACTGGAAGTAGTTCAGCGGCCATCATCAGCAGAAGTCCCCAAACAGAATAGGAATCAGAGGTGTCAGGAAAAACAAGGAGTCCCACTCCCACACATTCTTCGCTGGCACGACACCTAGTCACCATGCAGAGGGACACCATCGATCCGATACTCGTCGAGAATGATAATCTCCAGTGTCACACGGGGGCACCCAAACCTTGCTTCTCCAGCAGAGGGTTGAACTCCGCTACCGTGCAAGCACATTGTTCCGCTACAACAAACACCACAACTCCACCACCATGCAATGCAAGGATGAAGGCAACGGCCATGCAGCAGCTGAAAAGAGCGATGGCTGACGGTGGCCGGTCGGCAAGGCCGAGACAGAGTCATTCACAAACTCCCTTCAGTTGTGCTCTGTGTGGTACTGTGGTGTGGATTTGTCGCTAATGCCCCGCAGCATGCTGTTCATCTGTAAGCCTTTTGTGTTGCTGTTTCATGCATGCCTTGCTTATGGATAGTCTGTCAACTTGTCAAGCGGCTGGTTCCTGTTCAGTTCCTGATAACAGGGCTGATGGGAAATGTCATTGTCAGTTTGTCACTGCTCTTCGTCTTGGCGGCATTGCGGACAAAAATGAATGCATGCCACCTTTATAATATATAGAATAGGACTTAACTAGACACAGTAGTGGTTGGTTGAATTTCATACCATATCAGCTCCATGTCAGTAGTCGCTGGCTTTATTAAGCCTGCATGACTCAATAAAAGATAACCACAGTAAGTGCTTTTATCACTCCATGTCGTAGCAGCACTGTTTTGCTGCCTGATGCAAGTAGTGAAAGGCTGAAGAAATAAAGGATCAGAACCTCCCTGAATCAAGCATGGCGAGAACTCACAGGCCAATAAGATGTTTACAGTTATAACTACAAAATGATCAGCGCGTGAGACTTTACATGAACAAACTGAAATAGGCAATGCCACACGATAACGTAGTGAAACATTGAAATATTTGCAAGGACAAATGACAGATGGCAGAAAGTCATGGAACAAATTATGTTTCCTAACCCAACCAACTGGTTTTAAAGAAACGTACTGTTCACTTCAGTCGCATACCATATTTTTGATACAATGGAGACAAATAAACATTTTGCATATCTAATAAGATAAAGGGAGCTCCATTCCACAATTATTAGTGAGAGATGCCACTGCTATATGTATATGGCAGTGAGCTAACATGAGTGTGGGAGAAATCAAGAATGAAAAAAAAAAGATTGCATTCCAGAAAAAAGATTCCTGGTATGTAGCCAAATACACTCATCTGAGAGTGTTGAGGCTGGATGCTTTTCCTTTATCTAAAAAAGTCACATTTACATGTCTCAACAAGAAAAAAAAAATGACGCTATCAACATGTTAGTCTTACTTTCGAGGCTATCAACCTATACTCCACAAACCTAAAAACTGCAGGTTTAAGCTAATTCTTCTGAATGCTAACTTCAGCGAACCACAGGCAGTTCCCACAAAATATTACAGACATTGATGCCTCTCCCTTCACTCCACATATGCAAGTTCACTGGCTGATGAGTTTTCTGATTGCATGGCATCAGGAAGAGTGCGATATTCCTTCTCAGTGATGGACCTCACTCCATACTGCTCACTGGCTGGATCTGCTCTTTCTTTGGGAAGGAAGCCCCGCTCTCGTGCAAGCACCCACTGGTCGATAACACCACATTTAATAGCATATTTGGCTGCCTTGTGCAAGTAAATCTTGTCTGTGGCCAGGTGAGGGTTAATTGCCAGCATCCTCATGAGGGCTGAAAAAAAACCAAAGAGATAGTTTTTAATCAGCTGGCATATTGTCGTAACAAAATAAAGTTGTATTGAATTTGCGGCAGCTGGAGGATGTGGCCCTCAGACCGTGCAGATATTAGGAGGTTACAGTCATCGAGTACTTTGCCAATCATAGGTAGAGATAGGTTATTGGTTATGTCTGCCTGGTTATTTTCTTCAGTTACCATGAAGTTTATTTCTACTGAAACGTTTTAATTGTATCATGATGCAGAGACCAGAAGTTCTTTCCATTATCTTAAAACAAAAAAAAAGCATTATCTCCACCTAGTAAGTGACAGGAGATATTTAGTGATTCACTTCCTAATGTATGTAGTCACTAAAGAAGCAGTAAAGTATATAGGGGGAAAACACATGTGGTACCTGCAACAATGGCATCGCCGGATTGTGACATCTCACTGGTGAACGGAGTGATTGGTGCATCTTCTGTCCCACGAACCCAGCCATTAAGCTTTTCTGTGTAGTAGTGAATCTTGGAGGTTCCATTTGTCACAAAGAGGACCTTGAGATTATCGTGCCACAGTTTCATAATAACTTCTGGACTATAGTGTGTGAACTTGGAACTATCATTGTCATTTGTGTCAAATTTCTCAGATGGTTTAACACCGCAGAGGAACTCGAGTTCTTGTTTTGTGACTTCAATAATATTGGCAGCTTCCCATGCCTCCTTGATGAGCGACTTGGTTTCCTTACAGGATGACCATAGTGGAAGTGGAAGATTAAGATCAAAGAATATTATACCACCAAATTTCTTCGAAACATCGATCGCTTTTAACAATGATGACTGTGTAGTGGGCTCAAGCAAAGCTGACGAATTATAGTAAAACATTTTAGCCTGTATTAAGAAGCAGAAGGAAGTAATTAGAATTTAGAAAAGGTATTATCCTACATGTTTGTTGTGCAGCAACTGTCAGTGCCATGCTGCAGTTATTTTTACCTTTTTTTGTTCTCTCACATATGATAGGCAACATAATGAAATGTACCTTAAGACTACAACATGTTACTTGTAGTGGCCTTTTAGGGTTAATTACAGAACAAAGTTAGGACATTGCCTGAAGAACATGGTAAAGCAGAGAGGATATTTTTGGCTCCTACTGGGACAAACTGTGAAATAGCTAAATCATGACCTGTGCATCAAATGTTTAAATGTCATAATCATGTTCACCCATTTATGATAGAACTCATCTCTAGCAAATGTGAAACGATATGGGTCATGCTGTGCTGTCAAATTTATTAGATCTACCTGCTAACTGCTATTATTTGCTTCAACCATTTCAATCATCTGTCATCTCCTGTACTAGATCTTGTTCTTTTGTATTACAAAATATATAACGACATCCCTACAGCAAAATAACAGAAGTATGTATTGAGAAAAAGGAATGGCTAATAGTTCTACCTATTGCAAATCATGAACAAAAGTATAGTATACTACAAATATGAGAAAAAAAGATCATTCTCAATCAATGGAACTACTTTTTAGCTTAGAAACATTGTACTTGGCTAAAGTAGAATTATTGATCTAAAATTTTTGTTTGTTTATGGTATTAAGCATGCATATTAAGAGTATATGTGGTGGATTCACTACACTTCGGATAAATTCTCGAAATTCTTGTAGGTGTATTTCATTCCAACATGCATCCTCTCTAACCAAAAAAATCTCATGTAACACACCAAAAATTACAGGCCAAAGGCAAGGAAACATATCAAAGAACTGGGAAAGCAAAAGAAAGAAAGTCGACCACAGGAGAAGACATCCATCCCCTGACCCCCTGACATTTTCTTAAGAGGTGAGAACTAAATCCTCTCAGGAGGTGCTCACACTGATATGAGAGCACCTGGATAACAGAACTGGAAAAGTATGAATGCAAGCTCAGGATACGACTAACTGGAAACAGCATTGCTAAATATCTTGAGAATGCATCCTTATATACTGAAATAGTAGAGGACCCACACGTCAATGTGTACAAAATGAACCACATATACCTTTTTCAGGATCATAAACTAAACACACAAGAATAAGATGTTTTCATATCATCATTCATAAATAACAAATAAATGTCACAGAGCATCTAAAACATGCTTAAGTATTATACCGAGGCTATCATATTGAGATTTATATTAGATGGTTTGATATTTACCTCCTTTAAAACTGCCGGGTTGATATCAGACTGCAGAAAACAATCCTCAGCACATGGTTTAACACAGTTTGTCTTTAGAGATCCTTTCTTTGTGACCTTCATAAAGGAAATGGCAGTTGGAGAAGAATGGTCCATACAAACTGCTCGAGTTTGAACTCCATTTATGTTTAGGTGATACAGCAAACTTTGACCATACTCATCATCACCTAATTTTCCCATGAATGCAACCCTGCCACCAGTTGCTGCTAAAGCTAGAGCTACATTGGATGAAGGCCCTCCAGGTGCCCTCACAAATTTATCTGGAGACCAAAACATATCCTTCATTCTATCATGAATCTCATGATCTATCAGCCTATTAGCAGGTCTTCCAGAAGGAATAAAGGAGTATTTAGCAGGTCCAAAGCAGCACACAAGTGGCATTAAACTGTCAACCTCTCCAATATCTTCATGTAACGCTGACTCTATTTTACTTTCCAGAACATTGGCCAAATTCTGTATCTTAGTCTGGTCTTCTCTTTCATTAGAGGGCATCAGATCTTTGCTCTGATGCTCTTCGTCATTATCACTAGATTCCTCTAGAGTCTTCAATTTTTTCCTTCCCCTCTTCTTGGGTTCCTTGGCCTTATCCTTCTCTTCCTCTGAGTTTGCAGTAGTAGCAGCTATAACAGAACAGAGAAAAAGTTTGACTTGCTAAAGGTCACAATAGGGGGATGGGGGGCACGAAACTCCAACATATAGAAATAAAAGTGTTACAGAAATGTAACCAATATGTACATTTACCTTTCTTGCGGCCTCTCTTCTTAACTTCAGGGGTTGTTTGTTCAGAGTTTATTTGCTTTTCTTCTCTTTCACTTTCCGATGTTTCTGTGGTGGTTTTCTTTCTTCCACGTATCGGACCTCTTTTCTTTTTAGTTGAGCTTTCTCCATCACTTTCATCGGTTGACCCATCCACAGCATCTTGTGAAGTCCTTGAAGCAAAACTCACATTTCCGTTATGCAACCTCAGTGTAGATGTAGTCATGTTCTTCCCCAAAATGCTTGTCATGTAATGTATTTGACCCCTGCACACAAGCACAAAATTAGATTAGACGAGCAGACAACACAAGTACATCGATTATAACGGTAAAAAATTTCAAAGGGATGAATTAGATATTCTAAAAAATGAAGTAAGAATAAGGTGACAAATGTACCTGCTGTCTCGTGGCATTTCAGTGTTAACTTATTGCTGCCATGGTTTTAAATAGCGGCGCTAGATTTGGACGAGCAGACGGGAAGCTGTTTTTTGGCGCTACGGCAGCTATGAAAATAACATCGATATTACTATTGCCAGCAAAACTTATTATGGTATTGTCTATTTGTTATGGAACTAATAAACTTACTATGCAACTTTGCTCTCTGTCATATTATGTGCCTGCTGTGTACAATGAACTTGATCTTGTGATGAATACTTAAACATGTGACTTTGTACCTGCTGTCATGTGCTCATGCTGTAAACTTGTGATGTCAACTTACTTAAATACTTGTCCTTGGACCACTTAGAACCTAGTGTTCATCAATTATTCACATATTTTTCCATCTTTTTGCAAAACTGCTATTTGCCATAGTGGCGCTATAGCCGCACAGCGGCTAGAAAAAAAGTTGTTATTTTGCATAACCTGTTATTTTAAACCATGATTGCTACAACTGATATACTAAGGTAATGGTGAGCTAGGAGTGGTAAGATCAATTTAGTAAAAGGCACCATTTCAGTTGTCGCAAACTTGACTAGTTGCTTAGTCTTTCCATTTGTTTTCTTTTTTTGCGAAGTTCTGAGTTTATATTCGTGTACGTTGGAACAAACAAACATAAAACAAAGAAACTAATGGGAAATACCGCAATAACAATCCCTGTGAAAAACAGACTAACAACGCAAATGCTATTGAACCAATGCATCAGAAACAAAGCATGATTTGGATAATGAGGCCTGTAACGACATTTTTTCTTGGCTGTCCACCAAGCTGACACTTCAATGTGAAACACAATCCAAATGAATTGAACAAACATTCAGGTCCGTTAATGAGAGGAGGAGCCACAGTTCTAGTCCTAGCATGTTTGTAAAAATAAAAGGAAATGCTAGCTATTATCTAGTTTACAGAGGCCGCTAGGCAATGGGTCAATTGCGTAGCACCCAGGACGCCTATGCGTCACTTAAACATGCTTAAGAATTACGCATCAGCAAAATAATAGCATGAGAAATATTTGACGGTTCGCATGTCATTCTCAGCCAATTATCATGGTTTGAAAGGCGGTAAGGCAAGGCATGGTGAGCAGATACTGCCTGCTAGGCGACACATAGGCGGGGTAGGTGCCAAAATTCCATGGTAAGCAGGCACTGTCTGGACGCCTTTGACACAGAGCCAATTATACAATGAAAGGTGCATGACATGTTCTGCACATGCAATCAAATAGCACATCTCCACCTCATGGTGATTTCTTAGCACTGAGGACACTGGACAATGAAAGGTGCCGCCGCAGCCAGTCATTTCTCTCAATCTCTCCCCAAAATCGCCGTCTTTCCTTCCTCAGCGCCCTGCTCCTCTCCGACACCGCCGCATGCCCTGCTCTTCTCCATCTCCCCCTGCTGTGGGAACGATGTGGCATTCTCCTACATACATTGGCCTTGCCCTTGTCCATCTTCCCCTCGCCAGGAACTACTGGCAGCTGTTTGGTGGTGCGCCCAGCGGCTGCCTTCCCCTACTCCGCAAGAGCACCACCCCTGCCCTCTCCCTCTCCTCCCTCCGCGCCTGCTCGCACCCCACGCCACGCTTAATCGGGCGCCTTTGGCCTAGGCGACTGCCAGTGCCAGACCTCCGCGTCACGATTAAGCGCGCCTAGGCGAGCGTTTACTGACATTTCTTTCCGAATAATTTCATCTATCGCACCGCAGAGCGCAGAGTGCAGCGACTATGCGAGGGAAAACGGCATCTTTCACACGCATTCACATGGATAATTGGAACAGTACACAGTAATGGCTGCAGTATGTTGAGAGAGATTACCTGATGCGATGATAAAGGGGCAGAGAGCAAGTGAGCCGCGGAGGGAGAAGAAGAGAAGCCATCAATGGAGGTGAGCAGCAACAATCCCTGCAGCTCCCTCGTAGGACGCAGAGGGAGAGAAGAGCGATTGGTTGCCTTTTCTTGGCTTCCAACGAGCTGAACAGCAGCAAAACCCCAGGCCAGGGGGGACAAGCAGGGAGGGGGATTTTGGCTGGAGCAAATTTACCGATATGCCCATTGTTCTGAGGATAAGGGGCAGAAGGGTAATATCGGTGAAGGCGTACTCTCGGAAGTTCGCTTTCTCCGTCTGCTCACGTAAGATCTCTTTTCTCCTCCACTTGGGCCGTTGGGCGCAGCGCTCTCGTCTCGTCGTCTCCGCCGCGCCGCCTCAAACGAAATCCAGCTTCCGTCCGCGGTTTCAGCTCGGAAGGTACCGATCTCTTCTTCGCTGCCCCGATCGGGCCGTGCTCGAGTTGCCTCTGCCCACATTCACGCTGACATTCGCAGTAAAACCCATCGTGCCTAGTTTCCCATCCTGCCTGCTGCCACCAATTTCCAACTGGGGTTTAGCGATTGTTGTCGTCGTTCGTTACAACCCTGTGGAAATTTTTTGCGTCGAGGTCACAGGCTCACAGTGGTTCCGCCATTCCTGTCCGGCTCCGACTTTTCAGCACCGGCCGCCGGCCAGTCGGCCCCCTGTTGCTGTGTTGCAATCCTACCCACCCCCGCTGCTCGGTCTCTCATTGTTCTGATAAAATGCTGCAGAAACCCTCTGGCCTCTGCAGCAGATTATGTTTCAAAGGTTGTTAGCTTCAAATGCTCATTCTGATAACCTGTTCTTAATTTTCCCCCTTTTCCTACATTGCACGGTTTAAAACATTTGTGCTAATTCCCCATTATTGTTGGCAGTACTGAGCTTGTCGTGTCATTGACAAGAGGAGACACGCATTTCCTGAGGCGCCGCTCATTTGTGGAATCCTCTGTCAGTGCAAGCTCCCTAGGGCAAGAGGTTGCCAACAGCTGTTCATATACTCTGTTCATATATCAGAGGATGAAGAGCTTGCTTCGAAGATTGGTTCATGCGCTGGGTGCATTGGCGTGTCTTAATTTTGGTGTGAGAGGGGATACATTCACAATGCACAGAGACCACAATCGTTCAGTATGATGATGTGGCCTCTGAGCGATACCTAAGAGTCTGTAACACGGAACTGGCAGAGATTACTTCCTGGACAATGATTGTTGATCCTGTGGGATTGTTCTTTCAAAGAATTCTTACCAAAACCTCCTGCTTCTGGTGCACCATCTATCAGAAGAAGAGAGATGTGTCCAAGAATGCATTGGTGCTTCACATGTGCTATGTTACTCAAACCATCCAGGAAAAGATTTCCAGGTGAAATACGTAATGATGTCCATACCATTGAGAGGGATACTGCCACTATTGCTGCTGCCACAGTGCCAAATCTGCTATAGTGGGTGGCTTTAGCATGATAGAGCGTGTGATGCTAGATTTGTTGTTGAGAGTACATAGTTTTGTGATGCATTGTTGAAGCAAATAAAAGGATGGGAAGTGTTTTGGCACCGTATTTGCTTTTGATAGCAAAGCAAGAAATGTGTTCAGGCCCATCAAATTGATTTTGTGTACCTATTTTACAGTTTTGGCATCTGCTCTGTTTCAAAGGCATCACTTAGGCGACTAGGTGTCCAGGCGGTACTTGCTCGCCATGGAATTTTGTCGCCAGGCGGTGGCCGCACTCCATGGCTCGCCTTACTGCCTTTGAAACCATGGACATCTGCATGTAGTTGATGTGGCTGGAGATAAACTAATGTTTAGGTGACTTTTAGTATTCATCCTAAGTGAGGCTTTCCTTGTTGTGTTAAAGTGAACTTGAAGGCCACTAGTTGAGTACTCATGTAGATGATGTGGCTTAGAGATATAATAACGGCTTAAGGGGCACTTTTACAGAATTATGTTTATATTGGTTTCTACTGACCATTTGTCCATTTCATTTATCAGCAAAGACTTCTGCCCTGAACCATTTCATTTTTCTCTTTTTTGAATGGGACTAAAAGGCTTTGTTGTTATTTTTTCAGACTTTGCCCTTGTCCATTAAGATGATATTGATATTTCCCTTTTGAATATAAACTCTCTCTTTTTGCAGTGTTTTAAATAGCCGCGCTAGTTCTGATAGCCTGCCACTATAATTATTACAGTATAAATAACGCATTGTAGCGGGAAATAGCAGTGGCGTAGCCAGGACTCACCACCCGGGTATTCATTGTATATTTATACACGTTGTAATACTGAATATAGCATGAAAAATAGATTAGTATTGTGGGTTTTATACATTTATCAATACTACATAGTATATATATTAAAGGTTTTGTGTGAAACCAAGGGTATTCACGTGAATACACATGAATACCCCTGGCTACGCCCCTGGGAAATAGCGGGATGTAGTGGCGCTAATAGCGTTTTCAGAAGGCTGTTGCTAAATCCTATAGCCCACTACTTAAAACATTGTTTTTTTTTTTAATAAGATGCCTGTACACTCTGACTTGTCTACATATGTATGCCTTGCTCTATATAACTGTCAGTTCACTGATTTCCAGGTGCAACTGAATTTGGGAAACATACAACGCATTTGCATCCGCTTGTACTTGTTTCATCACATGGGCTGCCATCATGGCAGGTTGTTACTTTGCATATGCCTTCTGCTTGAGCATGTACCAGCTCTTGTGCCCAGTGCACGACTGTTCTTGCAACGTGCCTCTGTCGTTTTTTGTTGTTACTTCTGAGTTCTTACCATAGGTTGCACATGTAAAAAAATGTGGACTGACAGAAACTCTATTCTCCCAGTGAACTACAGAGAGGAGTGTGCGTGTCAATTCTTGCGAGTGCCCTTGGGCTCTGAATTCTGCCTGTATTTCTTGCCCGCGTGGATGGTCTCATTTGTATGTTGTTGTTTTTCTTGTAGATGTGGAAAGCAGTTAGGCTAGGCGTTTACTGATAACTTAAGCATTTGTTCCAAATTTTCTGTATTTCAGCTACACCGGTGCCTAAATTATCTTCTAGTCCTGCATTGATTCTGGACGTTCTTACAGATTCACTACTTGTGTTCAGATGTTGGTGCAATGTGTTTCGAGTTTTATCATACACAATTTGTTCTGATTTACTAGGAGCACATTAACACCCCTATTCTCTATGTTGAATTATGTGGTTTCATTTCCACTGAATATTATCAATGATGATGCTTCTAGATTTCAACAACTATTCATCTCTCTTGAAGAAGCAATCAATATTGGCTTTCACTCATGTTGAGCCGTTGAGGTGAAGACAGTGCTTTTCCTTTCATCAATGCCTTGCCTAACCAACTGAAGGAACTTGTATTGGTGAACATGAGCTCATTATTACCTTTTTAAGGAATTGAAAGCCACTACCATTGTAGCAGTTTATCATCTATATTGGTATATGCTGCATAATAAGGTAAAACTTTGCTCCTCTGTTTTCCATTAGCATATCCATCGCATGTGCTTCAAATTTTGCAGTCAGTGTCCGTCCATACTTTGGGAATCAGTTGGCAGTTGGACTTTGTACTTCAATGCACTTGTGAAACTGGAAATCTGCATATGGATAGCTGGTGTCTGTATCAAGTTCAAAAGCATAAGCCAAAAGATACTTCTGTTTTAATCTGAAAATTGATCGACCAAAAGAATACAGGAGCATCTGGTGGCTTTCTACATCAATTTCCTAGTAATCCTATGATACCTATATCCTCCCTATAACATTCCTAGGCACGGACACAATTTACAAGCACCAATGGCTATTCTAACCCTTTCAAGAGGCCAGCAGCAGCAGCAGCATCCCAGAGTTATTCTATCTGAGTCTGAGTCCTATCTAAACTTTGCAAAATGTCTCACAGGTTCAGTAATCTTGAACTCGGATATGTAGTCCATTGGGAGCTGCTACTCTAGGGAACTTTGATATTGTGTTGTCTCCCTCCTCCTCCCATCTGCAAGAGAAGATAAGCGCAAGTCTTCATCAGTAAATAGCTCTGGACGTTTTCCTTAGCTAGTACTGTATCAAGGAATCGTGAGAGAAACAGACCTGTACTGTGTGACGAAATAGTGAAGGAACGTTGCAATTTCAACTGTTCCTACTTCCTTCCCTGGACACATGCGTGCACCTCCTCCAAACAACATGAAGTGTGGGTGCGTTTCCATGCTCTTCTCCTATTGTCAGCAAACACTATCGGGTTAGAATCTTGTGACAGATCTTGTAACCTGTTGATTATCTGGAACTTTTGCTTGGTCTATTCCTTACCAGCCATCTCCATGGGTTGAAAACCATCGGATCTGGGTACAAGAATGGATCATAATTTATCTCCCTTGTGTAGACATAAATTCTCCAACCTTTAGGAATAACATACCCTGAAAGAAATACACGATGTTGCATTAGAACTAGCTTGTGATTTGCATAAAAATGCTATCTGTACAGGTATGGGGCCCGTAGGGTTCTCACCATTCATTTCGACATCCTGAGTAGTTTTCCTCAGCAGCCCATTGACAACCGTAGCTAGTCTTAGAGTCTCATAGATGACCTGCATATTAGAAGAATCAATTAGTTTGCATTGCATGTCCAGAGTACAGTTCTGTTCTGACTGCTTTTTGGGTATATCATCTCCAACTTACAGCTCTGGTGAAGGTCATTGACTTGTAATCATCCCAGTGAAGGGCATCCTCTGGTGATTTTCCCTTCCTGATGTCAAGATGCTCTTTCTGCAACGGCCAACAGATCATCGGTAAGCTCAAGGATTATAGGACTTGTTGTTTAATTGAACTTGGTTGCGAAGTATATGTACCCTTATTTGTTCAAGAGCTTTTGGACTGTCTGACAGGTACTTGACCGCCATCATTGAGGTAGTCGACACAGTCTCATATCCAGAGTATATGAGGGTGATGAGCAGATCAATGATCTGGTCATCGCTGAGCTTTGCCCTGGTACCCTCGTTGCCGCTTAAGAGCGCATCCAGCATGTCATTTTGAGCACAACCGGAGGACCTCCGGTCCAGAATCATCTGCCGCAGCATTGCCACAAGCTTCTTCCTTGCCTGAAAGAGAAGGCTGCTGTTAGAAGGCTCAGTTCAGCTCAACTTTTTCGTTCTGATGTTTTCAGGTATGCAAACAACGGGCAGTACCTGGAGCCCTTTGCTGTAGTTGGTTCCTGGGACGTTGATTGGCAGGGAGAAGGTGCCAAGTACAAGTGTGTACAGCTCTGCCTTGAGGGCATCAGAGAGTGGGCCAGCAGAGATGCCAGCAATCTGCCTCAGAGCTGAGAGCAAAGCCATCTGATGGGGAAAACAAAAGAAGGGCAGATAAGATTCTGTAATAATAATAAGTTGCCATGCCATGCCATGCCATGCCATGCAAGGAGTATGAAATTCAACACCCGAAAGCAAGAAACAACGCCAAGTGTTCTTTTGCATTGAGACATGTGATGGTAATGATGGTGCCTGGAGTGTTTGTTGTGCGCTTTGGAATGTGTAGAGAGGGAGAGAGAAAGGGGGCGCCTTTCCCCTCTGTCTACCCCTTTTTCTTCATCTCATAAATTTTTTGCCTATCCAGCAGAGCAGTACAGGTTCTAGAAAGCCACAGATTCCCCTTTTGGTGGTAGAGAGAGGAAACGAGGGGGAAGATCCCTCCCTTTGCTGCTAACTCTTTTTTCTTCCAGCAGGCCCATGGATTTCCAGTTTCCATGGGGCACCATCATTCTGCCGTGTCGGCCTGTGGCATTGCCTCTTTGGCTCTCTGGGTTGGGGGCAAGTGAAGAAAATGGCGCTGGTGAAAAAAACCAGTCAAAAGGAAGTAAAGCCCCAACCAGTGTCAACAACAGCGGCAATTTGGTCACTCAAAAGCAAGCAGTGGTGGTCAAGGTAAAATCAGTGGAGTAAGTACTATCTTTCAACTGCGGGGCCCACAGGATTATTGACTGCCCTTCATTTCCATCAAGCAGGCAGGTGCCCACACTGCTCTGCTCAGCTGTTGTGTTGATGTTTATGTTTTCTCTTTGGCCCCCTTTCTTCTCTTCAGGTAAGGAGTAACAAGCAGCAAGCAGAGGCCGGAAAGGAAATCAGAGCAGAACACGTAGGTAGAACAGAGCAGGAGTTGTACCTCCTTGGTCATCTCCTGGATGTCGACGCGGCGCCCCGCCCACCCGTGGAGGTGCGCGCGCATGAAGGCGTCGATCTTGGGCATGAGCGCGGCGCGGATCATGCTGGGGCGGGTGAGCGCGAGCATGGCCCCCCGCATGGCGCGGTGGAGCGGCCCATGCACGGCGGCGATGTTGTTGGGCCCCAGGATGTCGAGCATGGACTGCGGGTAGCCCGGGACGAAGCCGGCGCCGTCGCTGGCCAGCGTCCGGCGGTTCAGCTCCGGGTCCATGCACACCACCGTGGGGCACCCCAGGATGTGCGTCCGGAACAGGCTGCCGTACCTGCACATATAGCATAGTAAAAGCCGTCAGCCAGCGTGCGTCAGGAGCAGCTCCGACTCTACTCCTTGTCTGTGTGGGTGGCAAGTACTACATGTTTTTACCGCGGTTATATTATTGATCGATGGATCGACTCTGGTTACGTTGTTTATATTCTGACGAAAACATATTTGATTTGGCAGCATGATGGTGATCGAGGAGGTGCTTTATTTTAGGAGGAGAATGGATGATGATGATGAGGAGGATGGTATCTGACTGAGGCTGAGAGCTGGAACAGTGGGCGCTGCGAGCTTTTGGGGAACACGGCACTCATGTCCCTCCTCTTCTCCGCATCGCTAGCTTTTTGAGGTACTTCTTTTACCCTACCCCGCCCTCCAAGAGAAGGCAGCGCCTGCTACTTTCTACGAAATGATTGATCCGATGAGGCAAGGCAGCGCCCGGCCGAGACATGGCTGGCAAGTGGCAACAAGGCGAGCGAGAGCCGCGGCTCTGCTGCTGGGCATGGGGGATGGATAGTAGATGGAGAGCGAAATGTAGCGGCATGGCTCCTGTCCTGTGTTTACCTGAGCCTCCGCTGCTTCATGAAGCTGGGCCCCTGCTTGAGGAACTCGGTGGTCTCGCCGAAGAGCGGCCATCCCATTGTGCCCGGCGGCAGGCCCCGGCGGCGGCTGTAGCGCACCTCGTTCCACCGCAGCAGCAGGCTGCTGGCCACCACCACGGCGCCGAGCACGGCGGCCAGGAGCAGCAGCAGCGCCATCCCCTCCCTCTCCCTCTCGTGTGCTGCAGGAAGGAATGGTGGTGGTGGTGCCTCGGACGGACAGCAAGCAGCTAGCCGGCAGGCAGAGCAAGGACCAAGGAGAGGCCGGGGCGCTCTGCTTCTTGCCTTGCCTTGCTTGCTGTTGTACTGGGAGCGGAGCGTCCCCTTTATATAGGCAGGGCCGCCACCCCCGCTCTCAGTCACGGAGGCGAGAGCGAGAATTATTGCCGGCCTCTTTTCTTTTTTTTTTCCCACCATTCTGCTCCAGTATTTTTCATTTTTTTCCCCATTCTGCTGCTCCAGTATTTATATACGGAGTATCTGCCTGGTTCATCAAAAAAAGAAAAATAAAGGAGAGGAGATCTGCTTGGTTGCTAGTACAGTAGTAATCCATATGTTTTTTTTATTTAAATACTACTACTACTAGCTAGTAGTAATAATAATATAATAGATCTATTGGCGCTGCAGTGCAGCGCAGTGCAGATAGATAGAGGAGGGAAAGAGGAGCCGATGAGGATGGTCCACATCCCAAGGGGCTTTGCTTGACCGTGGGCGTGGGGGTGGGGTCACGACAAGCGTGGGCTCAGAACGCAGGACGGCACAGAGCAGAGGAGGCATCTGCGTGTGCGTGTGAACCCTGCACTGCTGCTACAGGCCGAGATCAACGGCGAAGAAAAAATGGTGCTCCTAGCCGGCAGCCTATCCTAGGAGTATACTACTGCTACCGTGGACCGTGGTGGCCGCGCGCGCATGCTCGGCCTTGGGAACGGCGGTGCGCGGCGCCTGTCCCCCTTGCTTGGCAAATGGCGCGCCAGGCCAGTCAAACGGACGGACCCAAAGGCCAACCCATGTGGGCGCGCCTGCGCTGCGCACGCTCGCTTGTTGTTTTCAGGCCGTGCACACATGCCGCTGCTGCGGCGGCAACCACCCACCTGCCCTGCCCTGCCGCGGCGCATGGGCGGCTCACGTCACCTCCGCAAAATGCCCCGCCCGCTCGGGGTAAACCTCCCAAACCCTTTGATCATTACCGACGGTTAAGAAAAAACACGTATTGCTTCTGCTTTGCAGTACTTGGTGTTTTGGATAAGCTTTAGGCCCTGTTTGGTACAGTTTTTCTTAGCCGCGTTTTTTTTCACAGCTGTACAAATAAGCGAAAAACTGTTTTTAGTACAAATGGGTGCTGTGGAAAGAAACGCGGCCAGAAGAAGCTGAAAAAAAAACGATTCGTTTGGCAGTTGGTTTCGGCTTATTTTGGCCATAAACAGCAAATAAGCTGTACCAAACAGGGCCTTAGGCTATCTCCAGCGGATAGACCAAACGATGGACCGCAGTATGGAATTTGCACTGCAACAACACTCTGCAAATGGTGGAGTTTGAACGCTTTGCCGGGCTCAACGTCACATCGATAGGAACGTTAATGTCATATACACAAATCTACCTTGGAAAATGTTTCTCGCAATAAAAAAATCATAGACCTCTTTTTAGGATGTTCCTTTATACTATAATAAAACAATAGTGGTCAAACATATGTTTTGGAGACCATGCTGTCAACCAAACATTAAAAAACTTAATCAAGCCCAAGGGAGTTTTATCAGACATTCATAATAAACTCTCGTGCATTCCTACATCCCTAAATGACAAGTCTTAGCCGTCCTGATGGTGTATCCACCCCTAATGACAAATCTATTCGTTTCTTTTTCGTATTGCAAATCTTTTTCCTATTTTTTTCTAGAAAATTTTCTTAAAGTTTCACTATATTTTACTTTCATTGGTACTTGAGTCTCCAAAGCAGCCTCCACACTAATCCCATGCTAGAGAAAAAAAACTATAAATTCATACATAATTAATTAGAAACATCCACATCGATTTGGTAGATTCTAAACGTTATGGAAAATAATAACATTGGGTGTATTCTTTTAAAAAAAAATTATCCACCTATGTGTATTCTGAGCGTGTCATCTATTTTAGAATGAAGGAAATAACAATATGAATGTCTATCAAACTACCTCTGCCTTCTGTGACCATTGCCTACATTTCCTTGCATCCAATTCAAAAACAACATCAAATTTGTGGATGCAATATAATTCATACATGCTACGGCTATTTATAAAAAATTCTCCATCTCTTGGCATGGACCCTGGACCTTTGGTGTTGAACCATTTGAGCAATCATTGATTTCTCACTTATTGTACAGAGTTACAGACCAGGCTCCACATCTATGTGGTCAGGCATTCGACCGAATAAGTAGAGTTTTGGTTGCACTTTGTGTGCAGAAGGACTGCGCATCATGTTATCGAAAGAGAATGCGTGAGATTCTCTGTTCTAGGGATTTTTAACAGGCACACACACTAATTTGCAAAGCTCAACACTGAAACATCACACATGCGCACACAGACACCAATTTGCAAGCACAACACCGAAGCATGCATCATGAGTGTTATTAAGTGATCATTTGCTGCATAGTTTTCATCTTGAATGGAGATGGTGTCCTCGATCCTGAACGGAGATTTGTTTTGTGAGTAGGGGCTGATCCAATCAATCATGAGATTGGCAAAAAAAAAAAAATGTAAAAGGGAATGCACGCATGGGTGGTCGACGGCCGGCGCCATGTGCAGCATACATGGCCGTGTCCAGCTACTGATTGCTCATGCACAGTGCAGTGCTCAATGAGATTTTAGATGCATGGATAGATTTGATACTTAATAACTGCTAGAGTAGTAGAATAATAAATCCATGCCCAGTAGTTTGTGTGGTGTAGCATAGGTTCAGAACAAGAAAACTTAGTAAAATTCAACTGCAAAAAAAAAAAAAAAAACATAGAGAGAGATGGTTGCAAGCAATTGTGGTGGCACATGGGGTGGTTCCCATTCCCATTGGACCATTGCTGTGGGAGGGGTTGATTGAGCATAGTACAAAAGTACTTGAGACAGCAATGAGCAATTACAAGAGCCAGATCAAACTGGTAGCAAATCAGTACACCAATCACCTCACATGCATATGAAGTAGTATGTGGTTACAAGGTTAGTTAGATCTGTGATTTAACAAGCTACACCTCTGTGTTTAGGTGAGGATGAGATCTTTATAGGAAGATGGTTGGATGATGGCATGAAGAGATGCAGAGGGAGGGAGGCCCCCTGTGGCTCTGCCTGGGCTCTGGCTCTGGCTGGCCAAGAGTGGCTCCTCACCTACTGGCCGGGTGCATGTGAGTGTTGGTGGCAGCACATAAATAAATCCTTGGCCCTACTACACGGCTGATTCCACTAGATCTCCTGCCGTGCACTGCCCACTCGTGCACACCTCTGCTCCCCCTGCTCCACTCTGCTCCTACTCTGTTCCCGGCCAGTTTCACTTTTGGTTTTTACCGGTACTTTCTATCGCTCAAGTTTACTGACTACTGGTCCTTCATTGTTTGAATATCAATTTTTGATTTTATTATCTGACGAAAATATCGCAAAAAACTATGTATGGATACATATTTAAATTCTGTCGCATATAGCGTGTCATATAATATTAAAACTACAAACCTTACTATCACGGACTAGATATTTCTTTTCAACCCTATGCGGCTATGCCTATATCCTTTGAAATGTGGGGATTTCAAATGAATCGTGTGCTTGTGGAAATTTATCATGAATTCAATATCACAAGAAAAACACATGATTAAGGAAAATTTTCCGCGTCCAAAGGGACTGTAAGGACACGCTAGGAAATTTTTTTGAGAAAATAATACCAAAACATCCAACCATATATTTGTAAGCTCAATCATTGTAGGCAATAATACACATTTGATCCAACTTATTCATCAACCCTTACTCATGCACGAGCTGATAATTGAATAGATATAACTACGTTTAATTCATGGATAAAAGTGTGGAGTTGCAACTAATAGAAATTGCTAAAAATTGCTCTATTATTTGTTGAACTAAAAATAAACACCGTTGTCGTCAAACCCTGGCTAATTATCAGGATCTATCAGATTCGCCAGCCATGGTAAGGCCTTGGAGCTTCGTTTCTCCTATGAAGCATGCCAAAAATGCTCGATGATGAAGGCGTGCCAATCAATTTGACCTTGCAATTGAGGCGAAGGTAAAGAAATAGTTAAATGTTGAGAGAATACGAATCAGCAACAAGGGCTGATTATTGCATCAAATTGGCTATGAAGAGACAAATACAATCTTATCAGCCACTATGGCCCGATAAGCAATTGTTAAGTAGATTATCATAAATTATGCTGGACATTATTTGTTTTTTTGGTTTGGCCAGAATGATAGTTGAGGTTAATTTTGGACAAACGAAAGAGATTAGGTGCATCATAAACCGGAACTAGGAGCCATTGGAAGGCATATTTGTTTATTTCTAACATTTGTAAAAAAACATTAAGTTTTAGAAAAAAAATTCTCCTTCAATATGTTCAACATCAAACGTTAAAAATTAACTCTCACAAACATGCCACAATGATCAACCTGTAGAAAGTTTGGGCCCCCTTGGAGCATAAGATTTTCATAAGAATCGTGTAGGAATTTCACTGTGAACAATTCAATTTCACAGGGATAACGCAGAGACGGAAATTTTTCCGCATTTCAAAGGGCAAATGTTTTCCGCATTCGTCGCCGTTAAAACTCTTACTATTTTACCGGAAACATGGTTAGAACTTAGTGGAACTCCTACAATGCTAAAATTTGTCCTCTGTGGTTCTTGGAGTAGTGCTGCTGAGATTCTCAGTTTCGCCTCCATTCCCCCTCCCTGCAATGCGCTGTGATTGTGATGGCCACGCGCCGTTTCCGAATGTTTGCTGCTGTGGCCTGTGGGTGCTTGTGACAGCCGCTTAACTATGTGGCATAGTGGCTGTGTATAAAACCACTAGCGCGAATTGAAGCTGTATGGCTCAGACGCTGAGCACGTGTTCCGAGCTGAGGAAGGCGTATGTCCATATCTCATCCAATTCTTCTTAAAACATACATATATATATGATGATGCCGACTGTGACAATCATTTAATTGGTGCGCATATATGTGCCATATATATATTCTCGGAGTAGTAGTAGTGCAGTAGTAACCTGCAACCCCCAAAAAAGAAAGGAGAAAAAAAGAATTAGTATATGCAGTGACAAAATTAAGTCGGCGCACGCACGCAGTGACTGTGACAGCCGATCGATGGAGCGGTGGCTCGTTGTTGATTTGTTTGATCCGAACCATCGCAGCTGGGGGACTGTTGGGGTGAGATTTCGACGGATTCGTAGGGCATGGCGGTGCCGTGCGCGCCCATCATTGGAGTGGAGGCGCCGCCACAGTGCTCCCGATGCGTCCTCCACCCCATGCGTGGAGTCATGGAGATGGAGAGAGGCAGCGATGGATCACGACGACAAAAGGTCCGGTCCTCCGTCCTACTAGAGTATAGTAGTAGTAGCTCTTTGGTTGTTTGCATAGGCTGCTGCTGCCTGCTCTGCTGGTACCTGCACTGCACTGCACTGCAAAGGGGCACATCCATCAAATCCAACAGCACCTCGCTCATCTTTTTGACCCGATGGAGATGTGTGTGTGTGTGTCGCGCAGTGGCCTGCATCGGCATCTGCACGTTGGGTGGGGGATCCGTCGACTCGGTCGGCGGCCTCGGGCCTCCTCTGCCTGCCCCCCCCTGCAGCTCCCTTCATCACTGTGCGCTAGCTGCCGGCACTGGCACTGCATGCACACGCGCGCGTGGCGGCAGATGCTGACTGGTGTGTACGGGAGGGAGGTGTGAGCGCAGCAGAGCAGAGGATGGACGGTGACACAGACACACACACTATATATACATATATATAAAGGGGGCCGTCGTGCCCGACGTGGCTCCTCCTCACTGTACGTACTGGTCCTCTGTGGCATCTCGACTGATGGTGAAATCTTATCTATGGGTGTGTTTAGATGGTTGAAAAAAACACTATTCCGAACTGAAAAGCACTGTAGAACTACTGTAGCACTTTTTGTTTGTTTGTGGTAAATATTGTTCTACTATGGCCTAACTAGGCTCAAAAGATTCGTCTCGCAAAGTACATCTAAACTGTGCAATTATTTTTTTATTTTATCTACATTTAGTATTCCATGCATGTGTCGACATTTTGATGTGACGGAGAATCTTCTTTTTGCATAGTGAATTTTGGGAGAAATTTAGTGTACTAAACAGGGCCTATGTCAAGCTAGCTAGCTCGAGGGACTGTAGTAGTATTGTGTAGTCGTCGTCCACACTCGGTAGGAGCCGAGCGGCGTCCCGGCAGGCAGGCAGAGTAGTCTACTCTGTAGCGCGGGAGGGAGGGATAATTGCGGTGGGCGATGCATGTATGGTATGGGTGGATCCATAGACGAGATGCAGAGAGCGAGCAGAGCGATGAAGGGAGATGGAGAGCGCGCACACGTGTGGCCCTTCTTGCAGTGCAGGGACCCATTCGGCCCCGTGCATGGATGGATGGGCGCCGCACCCGCACGCGTGCATTTATCGTCGTCGGGTCTGCAGCAACTACCATACGTCCATATCCATCCATATATACCATACCATAGCATACGGGACGATGATGGATGGATGGGAGAAGCTTCGGCGGCCGGTCCGTACCTACTGTCCATCATCTCCGATCCGTCCGTCCGTCCTTGCAGCTTTGTGCATGCGTGCGCCGGGGCCTGCCACAGCCATGCACGCAGCTCAGCTGTACATATTGATGTGCATTTGTTGCTCTGCTCTCACGGAATGAAGATCACCGGGAAGTGTATATATACCGTGTACACTACATAAACAGTGTTTTTTACATCTATTTTCACTTTCCGTTGACCCTACTCTCAGATCGATCGGAGCCATACCTAGGGCGCCGTCCGTGCGCGTAGCCCTCCTCCTGCCAGGGCGATATAGTGACGGGGGATCGATCGGGCCCATGCGTCCAAGTGATCCAAATGACTGCACTGCATGCGCCGTCAAAACGAATCTTGGACGAGCAAGGAACGTCGTACTGCGCGTGTCTGCACAGCCACTGTACGATGGAGCGATATTTTGCTAGTAGTATATGCTATGCACAGTGGCGGAGATCCGCCGTATCACCAAGAGGGCATCTCGCACGTCACATCACCTCGCCTCATCGCACGGGCACTTGCCATCCAAGAGGTCGATCGAGCAATACGTACAGGTACTGCCTAGAACAGTGTACAGCCGTGTACCATCACAATCTGCATACACATACACGTAGATATGTGTACCCAACTAACACCTACCCGGCCCACCGCCAGGATGGCAGCATCATCCACCATGCACATCGATCCCTAGCTCTCCGATCCACCCGATCGAAATGCCGAATTGAATTGCGCTATATATAGTAGAATCGATGCATGCAGTGGCAGAGAGCTAGCTTAGCTACCTGCGAATGGATGGATGGAAGATATACCATACGACACGACAAGAGCATGATGAAGACGCAGGACGGGATGGATATGGGTGCAGTTATGGACACATGCCATGCACACGAGCGGCCGCCCGGGGAGGGAAAGGAATCGACCCAATGAGGCTGATCCCAATGCTATCCCTCAAATCTCAATCTTTATTATTATTTTAACTGTCTTCACTTTATCTACAGTACAACATTTGTATTAAATAGTATAAAATATTGTTTCGAGGGTTTCTCAAAACCCTACCACTGGAGTCAGCCTGACCGTCCAGTCCTTCCGCTACCTCTCCAACCACGTGCATGCTGCATATGCGCGTGCGTACGTGCGTCCATCACTCACGTACATGCGCGCCGGCCCATCCATCCATCCACACTTTTAATCAAAATCTGCTCTCGCTCTGCCACTACGGGCACCAACTATATAGTATATAACTGTTTCACATTCTTTGCTTCATTTCCGTCCAAATTAAATCATTTCTAATAGTACAAAACAACACATAAAAAAAATTATCCGCCTGTTGTATTGCTGCCTGCCTGCCTGCAGAATGCGTTTTCAGCAGTACTAGTCCCGTCCTTCTTTCTTTCCTTCCATTTTTTAAGTACAAAGATATACGGACTCCTACTACCTTCTTTTTCTTAATATAATTAAAAAAAGCACATAGTGCAGCCGTGTGTGTTGTTTCCTTGTTTGTTTGGTTGTTGTTGGCTAGCTAGCAGCTGGGGGAGGACGTGTAGTACGCGCACGCATGGCCATATGGTGGTACTCCCCTGCACTCCACTACGCTATCATCGACGATCAATACGACCAATATCAATCAATCAAATCAGAATTGCACGAGGGCCTCTCCCTTGTCCTCACCTCACCTCCCTCCCTCTCGCTTTCCTCTCCTTTCACTTTCCCTTTAATTTTCCCCGCTCCGGCGTCCGATCGATCCAGCCGCCTAATCATCCATCATCATTCATCATCCATGTGTGCCCCTCGTCCGTCCGTCCGTACGTCGGCCAAGCAATTCGCTACTCATCGTCGTCGCCGTCGCCGCCGTGCTGTGCGTGCGCGCTAGCGGCTAGCGCTAAGAATTACGGGTCAAATCCACCCACCCACCACTGCGGACGACTGCTCTGCTAGTGCTCGCTCCAAACCAAACAACACCGCCTAACTTCAGTCTAGCTAGCAGTCTAATCAATCCCCCGCGTGGTTATTTTAGGACTAGTTTTACAACCACTTTTCCTATGAGAATAAGAAAGAAGAAATTGGTGAAAAAATGAACTTTTTTTTTCTAATTTTGTCCGATCCATTTCTCTTAAAGAAAATCAAGGCTGCCGTGTAATTAATTCAAGACCTGCATGCATGCAAGAAGCTGCTTGGTTGGTACTGCCAATTATTATTATTGTCATTACGCATTAATCTCCAGGTCATGCTATAGCTAATGGCATACTACTCCTAGTAGCTGCGCACACGGGGGCAATTAAAGATAGCGTTAGGCTATCCCCAGCCATTGGGTATATGGACTGCCTATAACACTGTTTGACACTGTAACGCTACTATAGACAGAGAGAAAGGTAGTTGGAATAGTGGATAGAAAAGGTGTTTTAGGCAATGGTTGGGGATGGTCTTAGGCCTAGCTACCACACACAAACAAGGTAGCACTCCAAAAAATGAGGGTCGGAATGGACATCCCACTCACCACGCGTATAGCACGTACGATCGATCGATCGTGCTACCACAAATTAAAACCACGTGTGTACATGCATGCAAGGTTGTTTGCCCATCACATGACAAGCAAGCTCCCATCGATCCACAGCAGTTCACAGTTCACACTTCTTATTAGGCCATTCTTCGAAGATAGATAACATCTTCTGTTGGGGACACAATCCCCGACGCCCCCGAAGGCCGAAGCCAAGTCACCGAAGGCGAAAGCCCAGGATCGAAGGCGAAGGCCCGGGACAGAAGCGAAGGTACAAGGCCAGAGGCGAAGATCCAAGGCCAGAGGCGAAGGTGTCGATCAGGGGGGCGAAGGCCCCTTAGGGCGAAGCCTCGAGTCGAAGTCTATGCGCTTTTGTTCGGGTGTCATTGATGAGCTGTAAAGTATCTCTGTAAAATGACTGATTTGCCCTCGAATATTCCCTGAATGTGTTAGGTATGGAGGGTAAATCAGTCTTTGTACTTTAAGGCGGTTCACCTCCCTATAAAAAGGAGCGTCCCGTACTGTAATGAGGGTTGGAATCCCAAGGAATACAAGCCTTTTCCAATTTAATTTCCAATTTCCTGTATTTATTTTCCAGTCCTTCGTTTATGTGGGTTCCGATTTTTCGGAGCCAACAGTTGGCGCCCACCGTTTAAGTTCGTCCCACTGGCGAGTTTCAAAGATGCAAATCTTCGACGGTTCCAGTCCTTCGACCGCTTCGCCCATGGCAGCGGCCGAAACCGGAAGCTCACCTCCGTTGGGAGGCGCTTCGCCCAGAATTTCTTAGACGGGAGTCAATCCGCGAGACCCCCCGCGGCTCAAGGCTCAACGGCCGAAGATGACGAAGCCAGGCTGAGAGCTGCGGCCCTCGCCTCTGCGTCAAAAGCAAAGGCCATCGCCCAAGCCACCACCTCCTCGCAGGAAGAGCAAGAAGAGGAGCGGCTCCGGCAGCTGCAGCAGCTGCTGGAGGCCGCCCAACTCAGAAAGAAGGAATTGGAGGAGAGGGCCCGTAAGCGGTCTCGCCTCGAAGCCGTCAGAGCCCATATCGCGCAAGCCAAGCAGTCAATGGCTTTGATCTACGCGGAGCTTGAAGATCTTGAGTCTGCCGAAGGCTTATCAAACACGTCCGTCGACCGCAATGGTCCGCAACCCGAAGCTTCCCTAAACCCTCAGATCGATCCACCCATCTCCCCAGAACACAACCACGACCAAATTCATAACCCTCCGCCAATCTACAAAAATCATATCCACCCTTCGCCTTCCCTCAACCGAAACCAAATCGCCTCCTTCGACCCCCAATCCCCGCTTTCCATCGAGCTGCAACTTCGCCCATGGCCTGCCACTTATAAACCCGCCGCCACACTACCACACTTCGACGGCACCTCCGACCCAAAGAAGTTCCTCATGAGCTATGAGGCCGCCATCGCTTCAGCCAGAGGCGACGAAGCCGTCCTAGCCAAGGCATTTGTTATCGCCGCCGAAGGCATTGCTCAAACGTGGTTCTCCTCGCTCATACCATTCTCCATCACATCTTGGTCCCAGCTCCGCAGAGAGATACTCCAAAATTTTCTAAACTTCCAGCCATCCAGTGTTACTGTGAGCGACCTCTTCAACTGCAGGCAGGCCTCTCATGAGCCGTTACCGACTACCTCCGCCGCTTCATGCAGCTCAAAGCCTAGGCTCCATACATTCCAGAAACAGCCGTTATGCTAGCAGCCATCGAAGGCCTTGGCATCGGTCCTTGCGCCGAGCACTTCTCTTTGGAGCCACCAACCTCAGTGGCCCAAATGTTCGAAGTCATGAAAAAATACTGCAATCAGGACCACGACAAGAGGCTTCGCCTCCAAAAGCAAAATCCCTCCAGAAATTTCGAGTCTTCATCGAAGCACAACCACCGTGATGACCGAACCAACCACCGCTACCAAAATCGCCCTGATCGAGATTATCGTGCCAATCCCAACCGTGACTATCGGGACGACCGTCGCGCCCACGACGATCGTCGCCAACCTGCCCATCGCCAAATAGCCAACATCTCTTCCGACCAGAATCATCGTCCCAACCAAAAACCTTCGGACAAGGACAACTCCAAACATCGCTCCAAGAACCACAAATACTATTGTCACTTCCACGGCGTGGACGCCGACCACACCACCAAGTTCTGCAAATACTTCAAAGAAACCCAGAAAAGAATCGAAAAAGAGAAGCAAGAGCAAGACAAGCCCAGCCACAAAATCATTAACACCACCACCACGGCACCACCTCCGATCCATCACACCTTCCCACCACCACCTTCGCTCCACCACCTAGCTTTCCACTTCGATCAGCTCACCTATCATCATTCATTTCCACCACAAAGCTTTCAACCACCTCCGCCCTATACTTCGACCTTTATTCCTCAAAGCAGACCGGCATATCAGCCGCTGTACCTCCCCAGTCCATCTTCGCAACAATCACCCCAGCAGGCACCTCCTCAGCTCTCCGTCCAGCCAAAAGTCGAACCTTTCAAAGTCGGCTCACCAAAGCACTCAAACCCGCACCTACTCAGCAAGGGCGTAATTTTACCAATCTCCGGCGGCTCTCGAGTCGACTTTGACTCCAAACGCCAAAGGCGCCACTACCTTTCCCGCGTTAACCACATCGCAGTCAACGACCCGGTGGTCCGATCCACCTGGTCTCATGTTCCCATCACATTCACTTAGGAGGACCTCAAGCTCAATGATTATCCTCACAATGATGCGATGGTCATCCGTGCTAATATCGCTGGATGGACCGTCACGAAGATCCTCGTGGACAACGGAAGCTCTGCCGACGTCATTTTAGCAAGCATCCTGGATGACATGGGCATCAGCCGCCAAAGCTTGGAGCCTTTGCACTATCCGTTGTGTGGCTTCGGCGGCAAGAAGACAGCAGCAATTGGCAAAATCAACCTGCCAGTGTCCTTCGCCGACGAAGCCGGCGCCCGCACCGAAACAATCACCTTCGATGTGGTCAACATGTACTACCCATACAATGTTATTATGGGCCGTGGCACCCTCAACGCCTTCGACGCAGCTGTGCACTCCCACTACTTGTGCATGAAGATACCAGCTCAGTTTGGTGTGATCGCGGTCTTCGGATCCCAAAAAGAAGCTCGTGACATTGAGAAGGCATACACCCCGGGTCAGCGCAATGTCCACACTCTTGGCGAAGGTCCCGAACAAGGGAAACAGGGGACCAGCGAGCCAAGTGCGCAGCGCGAAGGCTCAAACTCGCCATCCTCATCTCGCGAAGATGAAAAGATCCAACCAAGGCGGTGCCGCTAGAGCAAGAATTTCCCGGCAGGTCCGTGATCATCAATGCAAGCCTACCGTCTGAGCTCGAGCAAAGCCTCCGCGAGTTTCTGGCCCAGAGCAAGGACATCTTCGCCTGGTCATCAAAAGATCTGCCGGGTGTCAGCCGAAGCCTCATAGAGCACAAGCTAAATGTCGACCCCTCGGTTCAACCAAGGAAGCAGAGGCTCCGGAAAATGTTCGAAGACAGAATCCAAGCAGCAAAAGCGGAGGTTCAATGACTGCTCGAAGCCAACGTAATTAGACCCGTCCAGTATCCTTCTTGGCTGGCGAACGTCGTGCTCGTAATGAAGAAAAGCGGCAAATGGCGAATGTGTGTTAATTTCACTGATCTCAACAAAGCTTGCCCCAAGGATGATTTCCCCTGCCAAGAATTGACACCCTCGTCGATTTTGCCTCTGGTGGCGAGTTGTTCAGCTTGCTAGACTGTTTCTCTGGCTATCATCAGATCTGGATGCACCCTGAGGATGAAGTAAAAACAAGCTTCATCACACCCTTCAGCACTTATTGTTTTATCAGGATGGTCGAAGGCTTAAAGAACGCCGGACCAACCTTCGTCAGAATGACTTCGGCGGTACTAGGAACCCAAATTCCTCGCAATTTATCCACCTATGTGGATGACATCATCGTCAAGAGCGTCAAAGCGGAGGATCACACCGCTGACCTCGCTGAAACATTCAGCAACCTTCGCAGTGCCGGCCTCAAATTAAATCCGGAAAAATGTGTCTTCAGTGTTCGACAGGGCAAGCTCCTTGGCTGCATCGTTTCCGCCAGGGGAATCGAAGCCAATTCTGAGTAAATAAAAGCAATCATCAACATGAAGCCTCCGAGTTGTGTCAAAGATGTCCAGAAACTTACGGGCAGGATCGTCGCTCTAAGCAGATTCATCTCAAGATCAGCCGACCGAAGCATGTCATTCTTCCAGTTGCTCAAATCAACCTCCCCATTCCGGTGGTCCGATGAGCATCAGGCAGCCTTCGACGAGTTCAAGAAGCACCTAATGCACCTTACCACCCTGACGGGGCCTGACCCAGGTGCTACCTTGCTGCTATACGTGGCCGTCTCCGGTGTCACAGTCAGCGGCGTGCTGGTCCAAGAGCGCGAAGTTGATCATAAGTGGCAGCAGTTCCCAGTGTACTTCGTTTCAGAATCACTCTCCTCAACGAAGCAGAAGTACACCGAAATCGAGAAGCTAGCTTACGCAGCAGTAATGGCTTCGCGAAAGCTCAAGCACTACTTTCAAGCACATCAAATTCTTGTGCCAACCAATTACCCCCTCAAGGACATCTTCGGCAGCAAAGACGCACCGAGCAAAATCAGCAAATGGGCCATCGAAATGTCACAATATTCTGTTGAGTTCATACGAAGATCAGCCATCAAGTCCCAAGCACTCGCTGATTTCCTCGCCGATTGGACACCATCGGAGGTCTATCTCAATGAACTTCCGCAAGATCCAGTTTGGCAAGTACAGTGCGATGGTTCGTGGGGTCACAGCGGAGCTGGCGCAGCTGCGGTCCTCTCATCTCCTTGGGCGAAAAACTCAAATATGCTGCAAAGCTCGCCTTCTCCAGCACAAACAATATCGCTGAGTATGAAGCTCTAATACTTGGCCTTCGCAAGCTTGCCGCTGCCGGCGCCAAACGGGCCATCCTCTACTCCAACTCCAAGGTCATCACAGGCCACATAGATAAGACTTCCTCGGCGAAGGATCCCATCATGACACAATATCTCAAGTTCATCCGCAGTCTCGAGAGCAAGTTCTTGGGTTTCACAGTTAGAAAAATCAAGAGGACTGAGAATTATGAAGCAGACGAACTCGCGAAGGCAGTAGCATTCAACGAACCTCTTGCCCCAGAGGTATTCCACCTGCTAATCACTACTCCGTTGATCAAGGCCGAAGCATCCACTGTCCAAGCGATAACCACTTACGAAGATTGGAGAGCTCCGATTATGGCGCATCTCAGAGGCAATCGTGATCCGGATTCCAATGAGTCCGACAAGCAACTCTCAGCAAGGGCTCGAAACTACATCACCTTAAATGGTACTTTGTTCAAGAAAGGAATCCTCGCTCCACTCCTCCGATGCATCAGCCGAACAGAAGGAATTCAACTGCTAGCAGAAATCCATGGCGGAGGTTGTGGCGCGCACAGGGGAGCCCGCGAGATTGTCGCGAAGGCTTACAGACAGGGGTTCTATTGGCCCACCGCTGTTGCGGATGCGGCAAAGATAGTACAGGAATGCAAAAACTGCCAGTTCATGGTGAAGGTCTTCCACATTTCGGCAAATGAAATTCAGCTGATCTCCCCATCTTGGCCCTTGCAGCGATGGGCGATTGACATCGTGGAAAAGCTGCCAACCGCCAGTGGCAACCTCCAGTTCGCCATAATAGCGGTCGATTATTTCTCTAAGTGGGTCGAAGCCCGCCCTGTTGCCAGCATCACATCCAAGGCACTGCAAAAATTCTTCTGATAGACCATCGTTTGCCGCTTCGGTGTCCCCAGCGACATTACAGTTGATAACGGGTAACAGTTTGACTGCGATGAGTTCAAGGAGTTTTGTCACAAGATCGACACGAAGGTCCACTTCGCGTCGATCTACCATCCTCAATCTAATGGTGCTGTAGAAAGAGCCAACGGCCTGATCCTCGAAGGCATTGCCAAATGCTTGTTCGGCCTTCGCAAAGGAAAATGGCCAGCCGAACTCGTCAGATCCGTATAGACGCACAACACCTCGGCCTTAAGAGCTACCGGTTACACCCCTTTCCGTCTTCTTCACGGCGACGAAGCAGTAGCCACTCCCGAAATCAAACACAAGTCCCTCCGAACCATGAACCCTCCGGCGAGCCCGGATGCTGCGGCGGTGGCCGTGGAGTCCTTGGAGGAATGCAGGCTTCACGCCGCAAACAACATTTCCTCGTACCAAGACGAGACGCGAAGGTGGTGCAACAAGAGGATCATCAGAAAGGATATCAGCCCAGGTGACCTTGTTCTGTGCCGGAGGCCACAAGATGGCGACGGCAAGTTCAAGCCAAAGTGGGTCGGTCTCTTCCTCGTCACCAGCTCCCTCCGCCCGGGGTCATTTCACCTGAGAGACACCGAGGGCGTCGATCTACCGCACACTTGGCACGTGGATAACCTAAGAAGGTTCTACCCTTAGTTCAACAGTTTACTATTCTTTTTATATTTCTCGTATTAGGTTACATCTTTAGCTTCGCAGTATATTTTCTCTCTTCATTGTATCACATCTGCAGGACCGCACTCTTTTTCCTCACAGGGGAACCCTTCGCAGGGGTGAGGTTTTTTAACGAGGCGGATCCTTGTACCCCTTTTCTACCAGAATTATAAAGAACAGCTTTTCCCCAATTTGTTTGGATTTAATTTTTTCGAAACACCGTGTTGGCATCGAAAACAAACTTCAGACAATGCGAAGGCTACGCTTCGCAATGTCCCGTACCGGCCTAAGGGCTGATGAACTCACCGCAAGCCGAAAAGCGGCTTGGGGCTCCGCTGGAGCCATCATACCGGCCTAAGGGCTGATGAACTCACCGCAAGCCGAAAAACAGCTTGGGGCTCCGCTGGAGCCATCGTACCGGCCTAAGGGCTGATGAACTCACCGCAAGCCGAAAAACGGGTTGGGGCTCCGCTGGAGCCATCGTACCGGCCTAAGGGTTGATGAATTCACCGTAAGCCGAAAAGCGGCTTGGGGCTCCGCTGGAGCCATCGCATCGGCCTAAGGGTTAAAATTTATCTCGTCGCCCCCTCGCAATTTAAAAAGGTGGGAGACAGCGCTTTTCCTTGTCTACTTAAAAATAAAAACTAAAATTCATCGGCGAAGGCGGTAACACGGCCTTCGGCCAAAACCACCCCCGCAGCGGTGCCTGCGGGGTTCGTCGCCCCTCCGCCGTTTAAAAAGGTGGGGGACGACGCTTTTCCTTATCCATTTAAAAATAAAAACTAAAATTTATCGGCGAAGGCGGTAACGCGGCCTTCGGCCGAGACTACCCCCGCAGCGGTGCCTGCGGGGTTCGTCGCCCCTCCGACATTTAAAAAGGTGGAAGACGGCGCTTTTCTTTGTCTACTTAAAAATGAAAACTAAAATTCATCGACAAAGGCGGTAACACGGCCTTCGGCCAAAACCACCCCCCGCAGCGGTGCCTGCGGGGTTCGTCGCCCCTCCGCCATTTAAAAAGGTGGGAGACGGCGCTTTTCCTTATCCATTTAAAAATAAAAACTAAAATTTATCGGCAAAGGCGGTAACACGGCCTTCGGCCAAAGCCACCCCCGAAGCGGTGCCTGCGGGGTTCGTCGCCCCTCCGCCATTTAAAAAAGTAGGAGACGTCACTTTTCCTTGTCCATTTAAAAATAAAAACTAAAATTTATCGGCGAAGGCCTTCGGCCGAGACTACCCTCGTAGCGGTGCCTGCGGGGTTCGTTGCCCCTCCGCCATTTAAAAAGGTGGGAGACGGCGCTTTTCCTTGTCCATTTAAAAATAAAAACTAAAATTTATCGGCGAAGGCGGTAATGCGGCCTTCGGCCGAGACTACCCCCGCAGCGGTGCCTGCGGGGTTCGTCACCCCTCCGCCATTTAAAAAGGTAGGAAACGGCGCTTTTCCTTGTCCATTTAAAAATAAAAACTAAAATTTATCGGCGAAGGCAGTAACGCGGCCTTCGGCCGAGACTACCCCCGCAGCGGTGCCTGCGGGGTTCGTCGCCCCTCCGCCATTTAAAAAGGTGTGAGACGGCGCTTTTCTTTCGTCGCCCCTCCGTCGTTTAAAAAGATGGGAGACGGCGTTTTCCTTTTGCATATATAAAAAACAAAGATTCTACAGCAAGCCAAAGTGCGAAGCAAGCCAAAGTGCGAAGCACGAACATTTACACAGGGGGTGAACCCCCATACCAAACTGGCAGTATTCACACTTCTCGCGAGCCACGAGATCTGCCAAATCATAAAGTACATTTTCCACAGCTTTATCTATAATTCCTTCCGCGGTCTCTCGAAGGAAGGCCTTGTACCCTTCGCGATCAAGTTGCCGCTGCACGCCCCCCACTCAAATTCAATCTGCACAACACCTTCGTAAATCAGAATCGGTCAAACTTTTTTATAACAAACAAGGGCGTGCCTGGAGTCTAATGTGCATTGCCTGTACATAAAGCTATACGTTCCTACAACGCCAAGTGGCGAGGGGCCTCGACTCGCTCGACCGGGGCCAAGTTCACCCAGAGGAGAGCCTCCGCGGCCCCTCCGCGCCGCTGAATGGGCGAAGATTTTTTTCGCTCGCTGGTTATTAATATCGTACTGGCGAAGGCTACTCCACCATAATTCTTCAAAGTCAGCCCCCGTATGACAGCTGCAATATCGCCTCCAATTTTGACTAGATATATAGAAATCATGTCGGTTCATTGTCAGACGTGTTACATCGAGCACCTCCGGCGCAGGCTCCCGGTGCGGAACCTACGATCAGGAGTCTCGTTTGAAAAAGTATTTTCATCTCATCCTTCGTTCAAAATTCCCTAGCTATACACAAAAAACTTCACCAAGCGCTCGCTAGAATTTACACCTTCTCCGGAAGCTCCACCTCCGCAGCTTCGGGTCCTTCGGTGGCACCAGCCTCCTGAGAGCTCCGCAGCTTCTCGGCCATCTTCTCCGCCTGCAAAAATGCGTCAAGCCATAAGTAAACCCTTTTAGAAACGCAAATCAGCATACTACTCAAGTACTAAACGGCTCTCACCTGTTCGCGAGCCTTCTCAGTAGCCAACAAATAACCTCCGGGGGCCCAGAACTCCTTAATAATTCTGCTGGCCACGCGGCCCGCCGTCGAGCTCACCCTTCGAAAGCTATCTACAGGAGGCATCTCAATGCTCGCTGCGGTGGCCAGGCCCCCATCGCCAGCTTTTTCCACAAGTGCTGCCGTAGCCTGACTCGCCATCAGCGCAGAGAAGTCACCATAAGTATTGGTCACTCCGCTCAAGCTCTGGCTAGTCCCTTGCACCCACTCGAAGAATTTCTCCATGGAGCCATCGTCATTCTTATAAGGGGACACGGAAGCCCCATACATACTAACAAGCTCCGCCAGCCCCTTACACAAATCATCAGCCTTCGCCGCAAATTCACCCTTCAAATTCTTGGCCTCCTCCCGCAGCGCAGCGACGGTGGCTCGCTCAGTTTTCAAGCTTTCCTCTGAGTCGGCTAGCTTTAGCCTCGTCTCGGTCACCTCCTGAGCAATTTGCCCTGCCAAAGCTCGAAGGTCTTCCAGATCCTTCCTCAGCTTCGCATTTTCCTCTTTTAAGGAGGTGGCTTCGCTCTCGGCTTTGGTTTTGAGCTGGTACAACATCCTACTGTAGGTGACATGTTTGCGTTCCAGCGCGCGAGCGGCCAGCGCGCTCCGCAGTGAGTTCACCATAACAACATCCGTCAGCTCGCTCTCGGAGGCCCCTCCCAGCTCCTCCTCAATGTCCGGCGCGGCAAAGCAATCTTCCAACTTTTGGAAAAAAGTGACCTGGTCGAGGCCCGGAAGCATGCCCATCTGCGAAGCCTTGTGTCCGTAGATGACCCGGGCTCGGTTGGGGATCTCCAATTTGTTGCACAAGGCCATCACCCGCTCCCGCTTCCCCGGCTCATCCGCCCCCTCCACCCGATCGTCGACACTGGCCGTGTAGCTCGCACTCGAGGTGCTCGAGCCAGAGCTTGAGCTTCCGCTCGACAGGTCGAGGTACCCTTCTCTTTCCCCGAGCCACCGTTCCCACCCGTGATATCAATGTTGCTGTCCTTTTCTTGAACCTCCACGGTGGGCAAGGTGGGCGCCGGGTCCTTCGCAAGCTCAAGTTTGGGCGCCGAAGTCTTGGGTGCAGCAGTCTCATCCTGGGTCTCCAAGTCGTCAAGTATATCGAAGACATTTTCAGTGCAAACAGCAGTAGGCACGCTTCGTGGGAGATGTTTTAAGTCCATCAAAGCCCCTGCAGTAGCTGCCTCCGCGGCCGCGACCTTCCCGGCATCAATCTCCTCTTCCTCCGCTTTCCCCTCTTCCTCCACTTTCCCCTCCTCCGCTCTCTCCTCTTCCTCCGCTTTCTCCTCCTCCGCTTTCCCATCCTCCTCCGCTTCCTCCACCTCCGCTTTCCCATCCTCCTCCGCTTCCTCCACCTCCTCTGTTCCCTCCATCCTTTCGTCCCCCTCTCCCTTCTTCCCACCTGTCTCCTCCGCATCAGGCGAGTCCCCGAACCACTCGTCAAGCTTAAGCGCCGATCGCAACCTTTTGCCGCCCCTTGAGCCACCAGCAGCAGCAGGACCCCGGCTTCGCTTCGCCGGCTTTGCATCCTTCGCGATGGCCGGGCGAGGGAAATACTCTATTCCCATCTCAGCAAAAACACGGTTAATCCGCTTGTTAGCTCCAAAAATCTTCTTCACACTTTCATACTCCTTCATCACGTAAGGACCGACTATATCGGTCGCCTCCGCCTCCACAAGCGCCACTATCTCCTCGTCACTCATTCCCGGAAACTCTTCCTTCTTGTCCAGGCCGAAGATAGGGTACCCAAGGCTCCGCCCCCTAGTCCCGAGGAATTGAATGGACTTCGGTTTCCATCCTGGCCTGAGCGGCGCCACGCGAGCCGCCAAATACTCCTCAGTAATGTCCCGCGTAGTCAACTCGGTGGCGGCATACATAAAAACACGCACTGCTTTCTTCTCAATCTCAGTCAGGGTGCTATCGGGCGAAGTAATCCCGGCGTAGTCAGTCATCCGGGAAACCAGCGGATGTACCTTCTCCCCATCCTTTGCTGCTCGTGCCTCTTCCTCGGACGCCACCCGGTAGTAGAACCAGTAATCGGTCCACTCCGTCCACTTGTTTTTCTGGGCAATCACCACCGAAGGTCCTTGCTTGGACTTCTTTGGAATAAACGAGCAGCTCCCGTACTGCGTCTCGAACTCCCCATCGCTGACGATGAACTTTGCCTTATTGGGCTGGCGATGCAGATCAAAGAGCCGAACGAAGGCATCAATGTCCGGCTCCACTCCCTGGCTTCGGCAGGCCCAGACAAACTGGCTGACCCTCACAATCCCGTTGGGGGTCAGGTCATGCGGCTCCAGGTTGTACCTTCCCAGGACCTCGCCTAGAAAGGCGTCACAGGGCAAGCGAAGCCCCACAATGAAGTAGTCCTTGAACACAACCATTTCGTAATCCCTTGGCTTCGGGGTCTCTTCACCCTTTGGCATCCGCACGGAGTTCGCGTTGTCGATGCATTGACTCCGCAGCAGCATGCTGATCTGCTTGTCCGTAATTTGCTCCGACCTATCCTGGTCGTCAGAGGTAGCTTCGCCTTCGGCCGAGCGACCTCCCCAGAATCACCCTTGCCCTCCACGGCAGACATCTCGCAACTTCTTTAAATCTTCTTGAGAACCTGGCTAGCACGAAGAGCTGAGCTTAGCTTTAGCAAGCGCGAAGGCTCTCTCGGAAGGCAAGGACAGGAAACCCTAGAAAATTCGAGCACGGTGAAAAGTGATTCACTGCGGGTAAAGGGGTCGCTTATATAACCCCACTTCAGCACCTCGATCTCCGAGCCGACGGTTCAGTGCGTTAGCCAATCACGGCTCGACGCGTGTCCATCGGTCGCGCGTCTCAAACTCATCGTGGCTCAAGATTTGTGCAGGTGATCTTTTCCCACCGTTGGATCAAAGCAAGAGACGGCGTCGGGAGATTGCATCCTACGATTTTCGTTGCTTCGATCCGCCGGAGGTGGATCAAGCCACGTGGGGCTACTGTTGGGGACACAATCCCCGACGCCCCCGAAGGCCGAATGCCGAAGCCAAGTCACCGAAGGCGAAGGCCCAGGATCGAAGGCGAAGGCCCGGGACAGAAGCGAAGATCCAAAGCCAGAAGCGAAGGTCCAAGGCCAAAGGTGAAGGTACAAGGCCAGAGGCGAAGGTCTAAGGCCAGAAGCAAAGGTCCAAGGCCAGAAGCAAAGGTCCAAGACCAAAGACGAAGGTGTCGATCAGGGGGGCGACCTCGAGTCGAAGTCTATGTGCTTTTGTTCGGGTGTCATTGATGAGCTGTAAAGTGTCTCTGTAAAATGACTGATTTGCCCTCGAATATTCCCCGAATGTGTTAGGTATGAAAGGCAAATCAGTCTTTGTACTTTAAGGCGATTCACCTTCCTATAAAAAGGAGCGTCCCGTACTGTAAAGAGGGTTGGAATCCCAAGGAATACAAGGTTTTTCCAGTTTAATTTCTAATTTCTTGTATTTACTTTTCAGTTCTTCGTTTATGTGGGTTCCGATTCTTCGGAGCCAACATCTTTGATAATGATATAGGTAAGGTAAATAAAAAGAGGTAGAGTCAGAGAGTTTCATTTATAAAATGGAATTTAGGTGACACCGCGCGTTGGAAACTGGAAAATAAAACTATGCACCCAGAATAAAATGTCCATATATAGATGACCGATGAGGAAAATGAATTTAATTAAACCACCGGGCCGGGACGGATATATCGGACGGACGCGGCGGAGTCATCATTATCAAATCATTGAAGGATTGTGTCGGAATTGGACGGAGCGGCGGTGTGATGCGTACCACGCGCGTTCGTGCTGTCGCTTTTCATCTCTCCACGTCTGGGGCTAGCTAGCCAACCTTCTCTATCGATCGCCCCCATTCAAAACCATGCATATAATCCGGCCGGGCATCATATCCGATCCTATAAAATGAGATGCCAAAACAATCAATCGTGTCATATGGATACTATATATAAAACGTCATATACTAATGACCGAAGCAAGGAGTAATAAGCAACACGCAGCGCACACACACATCTATAATTATATAATTTATATGGGTGATGATCGTCTGTCTAGCTACATACCAATTCATCAAACTATGTATGTAGCAGCGTACATGTAGCAATCTAGTAGTAGTAGCAGCAGCTATCACGTACGTACACATTCAATTGGAAAGGAAAGAGCTGGCAAGCTAAACTTCCCATCATGAAATTGCTGCACGTACGTACTGTCCTCCAAATGGACGTGTGTATATAGGACGGCATTGCATGATTGGGCACTATAGCTAATCCCTCCTCGCTCCCCTCGCATCCCATCCCCTCGTGTGACAAGGACGGTGGTGGTTAACTACCTCACATATGCGTCCAGCAATACTGCACCTTATAGTGGAGCCTCATGCTGTGGTGGTACCTATCTCTTGCGTTTATTTGTCCATCTTCGTATGGATGTCTACGAAGTTTTTGAATTCAATTTTTGACCTAACTAGAAAACATATATAATAGAAAAGGATAACAATTAAATGACTCGGATTATACTACCCCCATAAATCTAGGTCTGTATGACTCATCTGTGGCACTATAAAGGATAATACTATCAGATAAAGCACTAGCTAGAGTTGAATCAAAATTATCCTTCTTTTCTATAATATTAAATAATCTAAAATAACACCTTAAATGTTTGTCTAACTATATACCCACCTATGCCAATACTAAAAACAAACTAAAATAGCTAGCCAAATCCGTGTCTAAATTAAATGGGCAACACATGTTATTATAAAAAGAATAACCATAAATATACTTATAACATGTTTCTAAATTATGAGCTTTTAATATTATTAGATTATATACTAGGTTTTAGCACATACTCTCTCCATTTTTTTTATTTGTCGCTTTCTAGTTCAAAAATGAACTAACCGATGACAAATATTTGAGAATGGAGGTAGTATGTTCTATAAGACTCTAACCTACATGAGCACGGGTCGATGGAATAGTTTATTATATATAAATCAAGATTGCCGTCCAAGATTATTGAAATGACCATCTATTTTTCTGCCATGTGACAAGGCTTATCTAGATCCCTTTGACCACACACCATCTAGTTCCCGGGAACTTAGTAGTGAGCTCCTGATCCGGGGGTTAGCTTTTCCAAGGATAAAGGAGACAGACGTAGTACTATCGAATGATTAAAGCTTAATTATCTACGCAGTGGAATAATTGTGTTCCAAGGAGCTACTCGTGGTAGTACCTCCATCACACAAAGCAGATGCATGTACATGTGCCGACTGAGACATCTCGGTGTGTGATGACTGATGATGTGCACCACTGCACTGATCCATCATCTAGGTTTTCAACTATTGGGTCTATCTTGGATACACATGGTTGGATATATTTGTGAAGGCAAGTTTGATACCACACACCTTGAACTTATCTGGATAGTAATACTGTTTCCTGATAGTATCAGTACTACACGCCCCATAATAAGGCATGGGCGCAGGAGGAATATTTTTCTGATATAGATCCTGATGATAGTGTTAGAGTGGCGCAGCGGTATCCGGCCCGGCTCGTTTGGCGCTCACGAGCCGCGGTTCACTAGGCCCATATACCGAAGTCCCCGACACATAAAGCTCACAGGCCTAACTCAGCCCAAAAGACTAGTCCGTTAGGTGAAGGCTGCCCCCGCCTTTGTGCTCTCCCATCATCAATTACCGATGTGGGACTAAACCTAACAATCTTCCCCGTCACACATCGGTCCCACGCTTCCGTCACACTCCGCACATATGACCTCCGAGCACATGTGACCTCCGAAACGTCTCCCAGACCACTGTCACGAGTCCACATCTTCCGTCACACCGCATATGTGACCTCCGGAGACCTCTGTAGACTCCCTCGTCACCAATGACACACCGAGATTTTTCAGGTTTACAACCATGAACTCTGATACCACTTGTGAGAGTGGCGCAACAGTATCCGGCCCGACTCGCTTGGCGTCCACGAGCCGCGGCCTACCAGGCCCATATACCGGAGTCCCCGACACATAAAGCCCACAGGCCTAACTCAGCCCAAAAGATTAGTCCGTTAGGTGAGGGCTGTCCTGGCCTTATATGTCGTGCTCCCCCAGCATCAATTATCGATGTGAGACTAAGCCTAACAGACAGATCGCTCTATACATACAAAAGCTGTTCAATACAGGATCGATCTATCATCTCGAAGAAGCATATTTTAGGTCTTATATGCTCTATAACAGTACCATGTATATATATAGTCTTACTGCCCGGATTGGATAATGAATATATATCTTTAGACAGATTACGGAGGCTGGTTAATAAATGTTGTCTAACAATCTATTTTTGCTTAAGTTGGCCCCGTTATATGTGCGAGACGTTGTATGAAAATATTATAGACAATTCACAACATGAGAGCTCAAAATTTGTTTTACTCTAGAACAAAAGTTGGATGACTTTAGACATAGCTATATTCTGAGACAGAAAGAGTATATGTCAAGAGCTAATACCCCATGATGGTGATGGCTTGTAACCTCACATCACGAGAGTAATGTATCATGAAGGGAGGCAGGTTGGGAGCTAAAGAAACACCACTCCACCACCATTCATGCGTGTGCGCGCATGCGCATATTTTTCAACCAAGAAGGCATACAATCGATCGAAAAGACGTGGTGGCTTGATGGCGTGGCTCACTGAGGATGGTAATAAACCCTATCAAATAGAAAAAAAAAGTGGCGCTTAAGATGAAATCAAATCAAATCTCCAATAATAATGGTGTGTCCATATATCCAACACAAGCTACTTCATTACATTTACGACATGATATATATATATATGCTGTTCTTGGAGCTCTACATATCCTGCTAGCTCCTGGGATGCATGGGTAGTTCTAGCTAGATGCAAAAATCCTCTAGATATATCTTAGAGATATGGCATTTCGTCTAGGTCCATAGATGTATATATATGAGCTGGATTGCATGCGCACAGCAAACTCCTGATCGAGAGTTTAGGTGGTTGAACATTTATCAGCTCTTTCTATTCTACACCCAGACCCAGTACAAGTAGAGTCTTTATTTATGGAGCTATTGTTCTATAGCATATATATATAAACCCCAGATCTTATATAGATAAATCTAGGATCAGGAGTTGTGACAAATAGAGGTAAAAAGTAGCTAGCACGCATGATCAAAGAGACATATGGTAAACATGCACGACAGGTGACCGTTTGACACGATCGAAACCTATTTAGCAGCCATGAAATCGTACGTACGTGGGGCTCCACATTAGCTACACGTGACAGGGATGTTGGTTGACCTTGCACTGAAGATGTGGTACAATTCTTGATCAGCTAGTTCACTGGAGCTGGATCGATATGCATGCATGGAAAATTCCACACAAGCAAGTCCTTTTTGAGCCGTCACCAACAGGTAGCCGCACAACGCTACATGGAACCGATGGATCGATGGAATCATCACGTCGTCCCCCAGGCCAGGTCGTGTCCATTTCTCCATCACACGTGCATACGCACACAGCACACTTGGCTGCATCCGACTGTTATGCGCGCTGTGTGTCGTATGTTCACGCGAACGGTGTCCAGAGCTACACGCACGTTACTCTTTCTGTCTATATTCTAAACTGCCGACCTAAAGTAATCCCCCTCCGGTCGGTCGTTTAGGCTTGATAGTGCAACTGTGCAGGAGAGAATAGCGCGCCTAACACTGGTTTCACCAGCTCGCCTATCTCACCGTCTATATTTTAAATTCCACCCTGTCTACGATGAACAAACAGTTTTTCACACATATATATACACACACTCTGGTAACGTTGGTCTAACTCAGATCAGCTCGCATTAGGAGAAGAGGAAGCTTCAAGTTCATGGAGGCGCGCCTGCATGCGTACGTGGAAATTTCAGTGCGCGCGCTGCTTAGGCTTAGCAGCAGGCGATCGATCGACGACGACTTCGAGGACCATGCATATATGTGCTCATTATGCTGCATTATTTGCTTCGAGGAAAAGCAAATCCATCCAAGAGCTAGCGAGGGCGACACATTGGTTTGGTTTGGTTTGGCTTCGGTGGTGGATGGCTAGCTGCTTTTCCAAGTAATATATGCAGGCTTAAATTTAGTAGGTCGCTGCACGCTGGCTTCAACAAGCAGGATTAATGGCTGCGGGCAAGTCGCAATTTATTGGGGTGGCACTCGTGCGAGAGGGACTCGTAATCATCGAGCCAGCAGAGAGGGGATTGATAATAATAATGCGGGATGGGATCATGGGAGTGTGTTGTGTTGTCGTTATTAATTAATTGCACGACGACTTGGATCTACGGCTCTCCTGTCTCCGGCAGCAAGAGCTCAGTGCTCACCGTACGTGTAAATCTGCACATCACTAGTATATCACAGTGCACTAGCTACTCTTGGAAATACTAGGATGAGTAAGTATATTTATAGATAATTATTAGTAGTAAAATGGTGGCAACCTTTTTTGTGCCGTAATGGCGGTCTATTCAGTCGATTCTAAAAGTTGATGTACAGGTGTGCACGAACTAGACGTCTCATGCAGCGCCCTTAATTTCAGCTCATCGTCAGAGAGTAATATATACTTTGTGTAATTAAACTAATACGTAGACGACAGCAGATGCGTGTTTTTTGTTCTGGACGCCGTGCTGCCAGCAGCAGTGCAGCACTGACGTGCATGACTAGAAAAAGAAAAGGAAAGGAAAATGGTGGCTCTCTGTCTGGAAAGAAATTAAAAGAACCCTCGCCGGCCGTGCGTACAGTGCGCTCCCGTTTCCAAAGCCCATGGGTTTCCTTTTTCTTCTTGTTGGGGCGCAAAGTCTCGGAATCAGTTGTTAATCGTCCCTGTTTCCCACTAACCCAGAAATGGGCACCCATAATACTACTCGCCTCACAAGCCGACACGATGCATGATCCATCCATCTGTGAGCACCTCCTCCATCACGGGCAATCAAATCTGCCTGAAAATCAGTTTAAACTTTTTTAAATCCATGCTGGCCGTTCGTGCACGGGTCACGATCCAGTGCAGCTTTTGCTTTTGAAAAGGAAGCAAAGAATTGAAGAGCATGGGTGTCCCATGCAAATGCAAACGGACAAGCGGCGGCGGCGTCACCTGATTTCCTACTGGAACTGCGGAAAAGGCTGCTCTGATCGCTCGCTGTCATCTCTTACTGCCGCCTCCCCTCTCTCATCACTTTTCTTCGTTGGTGGTAGTAGTAGTACAATGGTACACTATGCAATCGATTTTAATTACATTATTGAAGTCGTGCCGACGATCCATCCAGCGATCCCTGAAGATAGCGCGCCTCCTACGACTGTCTGTGTCTGTGGTGGTAATAATGCACAGTGCCAGTGGTGCGTTTAGTGACCTAATTGATCGATGACCATGGCTTTATTAGGTGTGCCCTTTGACTAATTGAGCTAGCTAGATGTTGAATGCTGCCTACTATGGTGTTTGCCTGAGTCTAAGCAAACAACCAACAATGGGGAAATCTCCCTTTCTAAATCTTCCCTGATTCTCTGCGTGGCTCATTGTGTGTCTTCTTAGGCTGTCAGCAGACCACGTAGAAAAACTACCAATAGTACAATAGTGACTGAAATAGGCAAGTTGGTGGAGATGGTCTTATAGAACCAGATGTCTTTTGCCCATCGTCTCGGACGTTTTGGAACACAGAAACGAAGCTCTTGATCGATGAGGTGTGTAATTGAGTTTTTGTTTTCTTATTAATCAAGAACGAGAATCGATCCGGCCGGGCCTGATCGATGAACGGATGTAGTTCCAAGCTAGACGCAGAAGGATGAGAGGGGATTTAATTAAGAAATAAACCCCTACATACCCATCCTATTTTCTTTAGGGTCCGTTTGGAACAAAGGTTTTTTGAGGAATTTTGCAGGATTGTCATTCCTCTGTTTCGCTGACATCACCGTGTGTTTGGAACGAAGGACAGGCGAGAAACATTCCGAACAGAGAGGAAATTTGCAGTTTTGGAGGAATGAAAATATGAGCTCAGACCTCATGAAAATCTTTCCCATGGCGCTCATGGACGCCGTCCAGTACTAGTCAAAGCTCTGTCGCCCTCTTCTTTCTCATCCGAGGCCATCGATGAAATCCAAATAAAGAAAAAAAAGATGCCCAATCGAACGCCTGTGAAGAAAAAATTAGAGGACTAGAAGACGTATCCAGCTTGCATGCATGCGTGCTTGCATTCTTGGAAGTACGGAGTACAGGACCATTTTCAACGGGTCGTATATCCGCATTGTTTGTCCGCTGTTCCAACCACATTTTTCTCTGTCTACGGTGGCGCCACGATGAATAGACAGTGCATTTATATAATCCACCGGAGATGTACCATTCTGCCTCTTCGTTCATTCTTGATATATCGATGGGAGTGTGCACATGAAGCTGGTACGGATCCATGCATACGTAGCCAGACCAGCTAGCGAAGTGTCGATGGGAGTGTGCAGTGATGAGCTGCGGGTACGGTAGCCAGATATCGATCGGAGTCAAATACTACGGACGCACGTACTTAGTACTAGGTACTGACGTACTGTGGTGTGCAGTACTACAGGCAAGCTAGCGGACGCGACGAGCGGGCGTTGACACCGATGGAGTACCTGGCCGTGGCACCATCGTAGATTTGGTTTTCGGCCGGACTGGGCCTTTCTCTGCCGCACGGCCCATCCGATCCAACCGAGCCTGCTGCGCCGCTGCACGCACGGCCCAGTGGACGTGGTGGGCCGGGGGGCATCATCCTCTAGCACTACACAGTACTGTAGGAGTACACTACTAGTAGCAGGAGCAGTAGAACTGTAGAAGACTGTAGGCACTAGGCAGCTGGCGCAGTAGGCATGCCGTGGCACTTGGGAGGCTGCAGCAACAGGAACGAGAGCTCCGTCCCACACCGCCAACAGCGCAATCCAGCAGCACAGTGCCGTACGTGAAGGCAGGCAGGCAAGCAGGGGACAGTCTGCTCTGTGGAATTGCTTGCCTGGGACTCCCCTTGCGGCCGCCTGGATCGCCGATCAGAGGCAGCAGAAGCCCACGCGCGGGTGCCCGGCCGGCGAGGGTACCGAGGACGCACGCACGGGACGGGGTGGGGTGGGGAGATCCGTGTCCCTCCATGTCCATGGCAGACGCACCCATCCATGATCCATCCCCATGTCGTCCATCGGACAGCCGCACGTGTGCACCGCACGCTGTGCTGGCCCCGCCACACGCGCGCGGGTCTGCCGCGCGGCCCCACCTTATCCTATTTTATCTTCCAAGATTATCTTCTTATCCTATTTATTATTATTACCACGAGTTTTACTCACTTTTTTTTCATTTTAACCCCCCGCTAAGGAAAGTGCAAGAATTATTTTTTTTTCTGAAACTATTTATACCGTACGACTCTTTTTGCGGCGCCGCAGTAGAACGTTGCGGTATCACGGATGGTGGCGCCGCAATATTTGGCACGTAGGAACCGTCCGTAGTGGTCTACAGTGGTCTGACACGTAATTTCGAAGGTCAAAAGTTTGCGGCGCCACTGTTCATGGCACCGCAGCATGCTCCCATTTGAAAAATCGTATCTTTTCCATATGACGTCGGATTGAGATGATCTTTATATGAAAATTGTAGCTCTCGACGAGATCTACAACTTTGTAGTTTTGAATTTTTTCATTTGAGGTTGTTTAGAACCCTTAAAATTCATTATAAATCGATTTGTATTGTACGCAATCTCTGTTTTATAAAATTTATATTGTTTGCATGTAATGCCGGATGAAAATGATCTTTGCATAAACATTGTAGCACTAAATGAGATCTACAATTTTGTAGTTTTGAGTTTTCACATTTAAAGTCATCTAGAGAATCGAAAAATTCGTTATTACAGTGGTTCGTGGGTTCAACCTGGACCCAAATTGATCAAAACTCATTGTTAGATTAAATATTAATAATGAACTATCTAAGGGCGCGTATAATTTTGGATACATAACAATTAGATGAAAAATTATTAGAATTAAACTCGTTTTTTATAGAGTAGCTATGTATCGATTGCTTTCAAATTATTATTTTACGAGAGATAGTTAGAAAAATATCTAATTAATTTCAAATGAAAAAGCTTAAACCAAGAAAGTTGTAGATCTAGTTAGTTGGGAGCTACAACTTTTGTGTAGAAACTTAATGTCACATATAAAAATATTTAAAAAACAAAAACGCAGATTACGTTAGATTTATAACGAATTTTTCGATCGTCTAGATGATTTCAAATGTGAAAACTCAAAACTACAAAATTATAGATCTCATTTAGTGCTACAATGTTCATGTAAAGATTATTTTCATCTGGCATTACATGCAAACCATATAAATTTTTTAAAACAGAGATTGCGTACAATACAGATCGATTTATAATGAATTTTTAAAAGGTTCTGAACGACCTCAAATGAAAAAACTCAATACTACAAAGTTGTAGATCTCGTCGAGAGCTACAATTGTTCATAGCGCCGCAAGCTTTTGACCCCCCAAAATGACGTGTCAGACCACTGTAGACAACTACGGACAGTTCCTACGTGGCAAATATTGCGGCGCCACCGCAATGTTCTACTGTTCGGTGGCGCCGCAAAAAGGGTCATACGGTGCAAATAGTTTTTGGAGAGAGATTATTCTTGCAATTTTTTTAGCCGGAGGGTTAAAATGCAAAAAGAAAAAAAAGTGCTCCTCGTAGGAACCGTCCGTATCCCCATATGGCCATATGTTATGTTAATATGTAATATAATCCCGTATGCGTCCATCTGCTGCAATAATGGCTATGTTTAGATTCTAAAATTTTTTCCCAAATTCCACTGTGCAAAAAGAAGATTCCCCATCACATCAAAATGTCAACACATGCATAGAGTACTAAATGTAAATAAAATAAAAAAATAATTGCACATTTTAGATGTACTTTGCGAGACGAATCTTTTGAACCTAGTTAGACCATAGTAGGACAATATTTACCACAAACAAACGAAAAATGCTACAATGCTTTTCAGTTCAGAACAGTGCCAAATTTCAGGATCTAAACACAGCCAATGTAATCTGCATGCAGGACCCCAAACTGCCACACACAGTAACAGTGTAACACTCTCTGCAAGCAAAGCAAACCAATAGCAAGCCCACTCCCAAGCAAAGCATCGGATGCCTTGCTGCATGCTACTGCCCTGCGCGGGCCTACTGACGACGGATCGCAGGCTGCAACCTGCAATGCTTGCCGCCACCCTGACCCTCTCCATTAACTTGCCCAGCCTCACTTAATTTAATTCATCCAACCAGCTAATCGTCCGTCCGTGCGTGCGCGCGCGCACGAGCGCGCAGCTAGCGTCCGTCCGACGCATATGCTGCTCCTACTGTGCTGCACCTGCACTTCCATCATGCACATGCATATGGCCATGGGGTACGTACATACAGGTCCCCGCTCATTACTGCATGATGCTTCCAAATGGGACCTGCTGATAATATTAATACGACCAGTAAACCTGGCTTGGCAGCTACAGCGATTCATTATTAGTGGTGACACACACCAACCAATGACGATGCAGGTCATCCCGACACATCTCCTATGTAACCCCTGCAAAACTTGTTTTGAAGACTCCCTATTTGATTCCCTGATCTTCCATTTCCCCCCTACTCACCTACTACATTTTCAATTTTGGTGATGCATCACATTTTTCATCTTGGTGATGCATCCGTGTCGGTGGGAGATTGGAGATGTTGGTCCAGGTGCCGTGCATGCGTGGGATAGCAAAGCATTCCCACGGGCTGCATACTGGGCTGTATATAGTACGCTGATTTGGCCCATGGGCCTCATTCACAGATGCTGCTCAGCTGACTTGGTCCACCATTATTCATGGAATGAAATTCTTCGAAGCCCAGTGTACATGCTCATCTGCATACAGTAGTAGCAGTAGAATTTTGTTGGTCGGCAACTCAACACGCATGGCTGACAGGCCCGCCGTAGAAGAAGGTGTAGGGAGGGCCATTCGTGTCCTCCATGGCCACCTTGTAGCACCCCTCGGCGTTGGCCAGGGGCATCACGTACGCCATGCTGGCGTCCACGGGGTTCGCCATGTCGTCCATGAGCCGGATGTCCGCCAAGTAGGCCGCGCGCGCGTACCCCTCGCCGGGGCCGCGGCCGCTGCCCATCGCCGGCAGCGGCTCGTCGCGCGCGCGCGGCGGGAACCCCACGGCGCCGTACCACGCCGCCACCGTCGCGTGCCGGGACAGGCTCGTGAACAGCGCCGCCGGCCAGTGGCCCAGCGGGAACCGCACGGGGCCCGACACGCGGTACAGCCACCAGTCGCCGTTGCCGACGCCGGGGCGGCCGTCCTTGACAATCTGGAGGACCATGCTGGAGTCGGCGCCGCCGTAGGAGGAGACGGCGTCGACGACCATGCCCGGGATGGGCATGTCGGCGCGGGTGTTTCTGAACGGCACGAACCCCGGGCAGTCCATGTTGTAGCACCCCGTTCTCCAGTCTCGGTCAGTCTGCATACACGTTCATCAGTTTTGAGCAGTGAAATCTCATCGATTATCGAAGATTTTCTTTTCTTTTCTTTTCTTTTCTCAAGTAATATAATTCAGATGGAGATAACATAATGATTGCCAGCATCGATCATCACTGACCGTCCATTGCGCGAAAAAATGCAGCTTGTTATCGTTATACAAGCTGGGGAATGTCTGCAGAAATAAAAATCAGGAGGTGAATGCAGTTAAGTAGTTCTGTATATGGCTCATGCATGCTTTGCGTATAGAACGTACATGGAGCCCTGCCCTGATGGCGTTGTACTGGCCTCCTTGATCGTTGGAAACTTGCATAATTGTGGCGCTATAAGCGTCGGGTTTTATGTGCTCATGTCCCCATGCGCTGATGTTTGCGTAGATCCCGAACAATTGGGCGCTCCTGTTCGTCATTCCAGCAACCTGCAGCAGTAAACAACATTAACAAATTGCGATTCAAATTTTCTTTGCTGCTCTACATGTATATATTGAAGTGTAAGCACATACAAAGTCCTAATCCAGTCGAGTTTTGCCTCACAAATATTACACCATATTTTTTTCCACATTTTGTTGAAAAGGGAGTATATACTTACACAATTTATCAACGTAGATCTCGGAGAATTAACGTCTTTTGTGCTGGCACCTCCTTCAAGTCTTGCATATCCACCAAGGCCAAGCTGCATATCAAAGAAAACGGCAGGAGTTAAAGGCCCCGTTTTGATCCAGTAGAGTGAAAGATAAACAAAAAGCTGATTAAAAAAACTTCTATAGTCCAAACAATCCTGCTAACAGCCTAGTTTCATACGGGGCCAAAAGTAACCTGCAAATTTTGCGATTCACTGACTCACAGTAGTAGAGTTGTCTGCATTATTCTTCACCGGCAGTGTTGCTCCTCTGACAAAACATAGGGGCTGAAGATAGACAAAGGTGAGAACAAATAATAACGCATAGAGATTCATGTTCTAATGCGCTTCGGATGCAATGGCCGCCTAATGATGTACCACAGTCAATTTATATAATATAGGCCACCTAATGATGTTCTAACGCATAGAGATTGCAGAGATTGATTCTTATGTCAAGAAATAAATGCCCGTATCTGTCTCACGTGCATTTGTGGTAAATGCCACCAGCAGATAATTTTCTTATATCTTTATGTTTTGTGCTGAAATGACCAAAAGGTCCTTATGGAAAGATACAATTTGCTCTATTCGTATTTGGTTCTATCCATATATGCCTCAAATTATCTATGTATCTACATATTTCAAAAATATACTCTCACACGCCCATCATCTAAATACGTAATTAAAGGGATCACCATATCCAACTTCAGATCAAATTTATTGATAGATTTCCACTGCAGTCTGGAGGCAATCGGTATGCCCCGCTTGATTTTTCCACATATATCCTCTATGATCTTATATTGAAAAATGAATGGAAGGTTTTTTGACAGAGACTACTTCTGTTTTCTTTTATCTAACGCTGAATTTGATGGCAAATATAAAAAAATGTGTGTGTGGGGGGAGTATAAGTATAAGAGCTTTGTTATCGTGGTTAGAGGGTACAAGAGTAAAAAATATACTCCCTCAATCTCCAAAACAATTTAATGCTTAGGACAAAACTGGAATTTTTATTATTTTGTGGATGGATGTAGAAGTAGAACATTTTCCAAGGTGCATGTGCATTTGATTACCTGATTTTTTGTCTTTTTGAGGTGCATATGCATTTAATTGGTGTTCCTTTTCCTTTCCAATATACTATAGGATCACATTTTTTTTAGAGATGGATGCAGCATAATAATATTTGAAAACAAGTTTCATGCAATAAAAGGTCACCCATAACAAGAGCTTGGCCTACATACTATATTGAAAATAATTGAGAACATGGAAATCTGCATGTGGCCGGATTTGTCATGTTACCCACTTGTATTTATTTTTATATCAATTTCATACTTGCAAAATTTCTTTACACTTTCAGGTTACCTTCGATGTGTTTCGTTACCTAACCAAACAAACATTTGCATAAGGTGGAAAGTCCAAAGGAGACTAGTTTTCGTTCAAGATGTTCTATGCATTGTGATAGATCTTAACATATACTCTCTCCGTCCCACATTGTAAGGGGTTCTGGCCCTCTTTTTATTTGTCCACATTTATATGGGTATTGATGAATCTAGACACATATTGAACACACGTTCATGAAAGGATGAATGGATCTAATAGAAGACTATAACCTTTTACAATTTGAGACGGAGGGAATATGTAGTTACATGGGTGCATTCTTGCCCCGACTGGTCGCCGCATCGTGCCAACTACCGGCCTCCTCCTAATACACAGACATGGAATAAATTGTATGAACTCACTAAGGATTTGTACACAAAGAACAAATTATATGAAAGAATGAAACAAAAAATGTGTACAACTAAAACAACTTTGTGGAATAAATTTTTGTTCACCTAGAAAATCATATCTCTAGAAGAAACAATATATTGGTTGAACAAAGAAATATTACAATTTTTACGGTGGTTGGAAACAAATAGAGCTGTTCATCGAGCGAAATCCGACCAATAGTTTAGAAATTGGTGGTACCATGGTACCAGTAACAGACGGTACCAAATAGGTAGGTCCGGTACCAAAAATAGTGGGACAGATACCAATAACCTTTATTTGTTTATTTAGTTATTCAATAATTCGGCTAGAAAAAAATTAAAAGGAAACGGTACCGCACAGTACCGGTGGGTACCTTTCCAATAAAATCTCTCAAGAAATATGTATCAAAAATATAATTTTCTACACCTAGAGCAAATCATACAAACTAAGCGATGTGAAAAAAATAGAATGAAGGAACAAATATGATGTAAAGACACAGAAGAAAAAAAAATGAAGAATGTTCTAGCTTCATGAGAAATTGTTCTAGTTTTATGAGGAAATTTCCAGATCCACAAGTAAAATGACCTATTTTTACAAAAATAATATTCATAAAAATAAAATAAATGGAATAAAAGGGATTGAAAATTGAAATTAATGCAAAAGCGAAATAAGTTCCCATAGTGAATAAAAACAAAGGTAAAACCAAATGAAATAAAATAAAAAGGAAGAAAAAATAAAAAAACAGAAACAAACGTCCCAATTGAATTGAACACAACTCTGATGGACTAAAACATGTACGCTATATTGCTATGTGGGCCTAGAAAACGCATGATGTAGTCTTGCATGTTGGATAAAAATAGTCCATCTAGCGGTGGAGAAGATCTTAAAAAAGAAAATCTAGCGGTGGAGAATGAAAAAAAAAAACACTGTAATGGCCGGCGCAGTAATAATCGGTCTGACTACTTAATAAGAGAGTGTTCAATTCAACGGTAACAACTATGCTTTTGGACCCACAAGTCTATTCCATTGTATGGCCCGGAGGTAAGCCCGCTGCTATTCCGTCACGTTGTGACAGAGTTCCCTATGTAACGCCACTCTCTGTGAGAGAAAATTATGGCATTTACGTGCCACATCGAGAGAAAAATGATGCGGCAAGTAAAACGTTTGGGCGTGGAGCCGTGGAGTGATAGCCTGATAGGTGTGTAGTGTAGGTGGAGGGCTCCTGCGAATTGTGTCTGACAAGAAAAATACGATGTTAGCGGTACGGCTCTAGAATCTGCTGTATTTGTATTTTAAAACAGTTTTAGAGCACCGAGTAATACAATGTTCTATAAGTGAAATCAAAATAATCCTTGTCAAGATGTATACACCATCTCATCACAGAGCACATATTAGCAAAACGAACTATCGCTAAAACAAGAAGGGTTAATACGTGTTTTCAGAGGCCAGCCATCGCCGCTAGAAATGCGTTTCCAAAGGTTGTTTCTTGCAAGTGACGAAGGTGCATAGGCTGCTGACCCATTTTGTTATAGCATCATTACAATTTTATCCCATGTCTGCGCCTCTGAACTCTGAAGACATGTTTTTTTATTTACCATTATCGTTACACGCTATAACTAGTAATATCTTCTTATGACTTATACGTGGCATGCATCACTCTTTACAGTTGATACTTGCATAATATGAAAAATGCATGCGTCCTTGGGTGGGCTAAATCAAACACCACCACAAACATATGCTCCTTCCGTTCTTTTTTATTTGTCACGTTTTAGTTCAAAAATGAACTAACGGGCGTCAAATATTCAAAAATGGAGCTAGCACTCGACTACTCTGTATCTAAAGGGGCATTGGATTGATGAAAAGACGTTCAATCGTCTCCTTCATACCGCTAGTGTATGCATCTTTTTTACCGCCGTATGTGAACGGCATGCACACTGTCATGTTGATTACTCGCTGCACCGCTGGAAGTATTTCAGGATGGTCAAATCGAGCTTGGTTTGCTGTCTTCCATGCACCTTCAATTAGGTAACCTATCTCATCCATGGCTACCTCACTGCTTACATTGTACTCGTCCATATAGCACTGCACCGAAGTAGCCGCATCCTTCTCACTCTTCCCGCTCTGCAAAAATTAAACAACAAATCGAAAGTGCATGCTCAAGTTAGTTATTATTAGCCACTAGAAGCCCTTCAGCTAGCATTTGATCAACCAAGCATACATCAAAAAATTGAAACAAAAACTCTACATTAAACGAAGCAATGTCGTTCATGAAACGAGCTATTTGCGCGAAGGACATAACAGCACTTGCTCCTCTTAGTGCCCAGTCAAATGCATCTCTAGTTGCTTCATCACCCATACCCATCAGCATCGCGGTTGCAGCTATTTCGCCACCGATCGATGCCGTCGACACCTTCAATTGTGCTTTAAAGGTTGGCTTGCAATTATGGTGAAACCATTTGGCTTCCTGGAGATAAGCTTCACATATTATCTGAAACTGTACAAATAATAAAATGTATCAATGCTGAGAACGACTGGTTTTTAATCTCTGGCTTGTTGACGGTTGGCTAAGTATTATTAGTTTGTGCCTACCGCTTCCCTAGTGTAAGCCACACGGTACCTCTCATTTGGCTGTAGTTCATCTTCAATCTCTTGAAAGGTTCTCAACAGCCTTAGGTACAACTTCCTCAAGTACATAGGTAACGTAGAAACCGCTCTATCATCCCATCTGCAGGAAAACATCTTGCTTCAGTGAAATGAATCCACATGCAACATGTTTGAGGAATATCCGAATACGGTAAGAAAGTAATCAACAGCCAAAACTATACAAACCTTCGCAATGCTTCAGTGAGCTTATGGCAATCATCCAAGGTACCATGGACATCATATGTGTCATCTGTCAGGGTTAATAGTGACAAAATCTTGGTTAACATCGTCCGAGCTCGCGAGTAATCTTGCTCGTAGTACACCGTGTAGGACCAGAAGAAAACCTCAACCACGCGATCACGAGCGTAGTTTAGTTCCACTTCTTGGTAAACATCTTTCCACCATCTGCAACATTTTGGCTGTCATCAGAATGCTCGGCGTGCATCTATGGCTTGGTAACCAGGAACCTCTGTGGAAAAGGCTAGACAAGCTAGGAATTGAAAAAAAAAAGCTTCAATTAGAAACAATTAAGAAAGATAGAACACACATACTGGGAATTGGCTTTGAGCTCTTTCAAGTGAAGACGTTGAAGCAGGTTGAAATCAAGTTTTGCAAGCTCTAGTATGGAGGGGTTGTATGTTTGCTCATCAATGTATTCGGGCATGTAGTCTAGGGCCTCTAATCTCTTCAGTGTCCTTGGCAATGGTAGCTTAAGGGTCCTGATTACTTGACCAGCCAGTGGGGACTTGAGGCTGCTTCTTAATGATTCCAGATGATGCCTGGCAAATCGAATTGCTTCTTCGAGTTCCACCTCTCCGTGAGTTAAAAGGTGGGCTGCATTGTATAAGCTTAACAAGCCTCTTGGATCGTTCCTTATCTCAGCACTGAAGCTCCCATCATCACCTCTGAATTTACTGACCAATTCATCTGTAAAAACCATGGTATGATTCTTTTTTGCCGGTACCCAAGCATATAACTCTGGTTTTTAATGTGTGACACAATAATTGACTTTTGGAGACGCGTTTGAATATTCACCTTTTTTAAAAAAAAATCTTATATAAGCATATTTAATTTTGTTGTGATCTGTTTATCCTCAATGGTGCTTTATACATGATTTATAGCAATTATCAAATTTGAGTCAAGAGTCAATGGTGTCATACATGAAAACCAGAGGTAGTATGTCATATATATAGACTATGTACGTACAAACACAAATATACCTGTAGAAACCCAAAGACCATGGGTTCTAAGGAGGCGAAATTGCAGGGCAGCTTCATGGAGACTAGAGCAACTAGGTCCAGAGCCGTGGATGCTACGTAGTGTGGCATCAATCTGTTCCTTGAAGAGATGATCGATACTCAGATGCTGAAGTGTGTCCACAAGGTTCATCTGGTGCACCGGGTCACGGCAGGCCTCAAAGAGTCCACACACCTCCTTGGTCAGTTCGTTGACCCTCTCTGTCATGCTTCTCCCCTCGAACATCTACAAGAATTTATAGCACGAACTCAGATGTACATATATTCTCAAGCACGCATAGAGGGAGCCATTCAGCGATTCATATAGACTCTTGATCCACATGCTGCAAAATCTTATCATCAGCGTAAACGCTTTTGTGCGGTGCCTATTATATATTCTGCCGTGATATTGGCAGGAACCCAATGGATAGGTGGCAAGCCAAAATCAAGAGATTGAGGCAACATCTAAGAGGTTGGGCTAAGAATGCTAGAGGAGCTTATAAAAAGAAGAAGAAATTCTTTTTAGAAAAACTAGATGAGTTGGACAAAAAGTCAGAACATACTCAACTAGATCTTAATGAGTTAAATCTCAAGCACGCACTGCATGAGAAGGTGACAAGTTGCTGAGAGAAGAAGAAATCAAGTGGTACCAACGGGCTAAGGTCAAAAATTTACTAGAAAAAGATGCGAATACTAAATTCTTCCATCTAGTAGCTAATGGTAAACACCGTAAGACGAGGATTTTTAGCCTGGATCAGGAGGATGGAACTATTACAGGGGATGTAGAGTTAAAAAAATACATCACCAACTACTACAAAAACCTTTTTGGGCGTCTAGAACATCGGATGTCGTACTCGACGAAAATAGAAGGAACGACATACCCCAGGTGTGCCCACAAGAAAATGATTTACTCATAGCTCCGTTTACCTTTGAGGAGGTGAGAGAGGCGGTTTTCCAGTTGGAGCATAATAAAGCTCCTGGGCCTGATGGCTTTCCACCAGAGTTTTATCAAGTCTTCTGAAATGTCATAAAAACCGACCTTATGGCGTTCTTTGGAGGATTCCATAAAGGAAATCTAGAGCTAAATAGATTGAACTTTGGTAATATAATTCTCATACCCAAAGTGGGTGAGGCTAGCAAAATACAGCAATACAGACCTATCTGTTTGTTAAATGTTAGTTTCAAAATTTTTACCAAAGTAGCAACTAATAGAATAATCAAAGTGGCACATATGATTATCAGGCCTTTACAAACGGCTTTCCTTTCTGGAAGAAATATTATGGAAGGTGCTGTGGTCCTGCATGAGACTCTCCACGAATTACACAAAAAAAACCTTAACGGGGTCATCTTTAAGATTGACTTCGAAAAGGCCTATGATAAAGTGCGATGGGACTTTCTACAACAGACGTTGCACATGAAGGGTTTCTCAGCCACTTGGTGTAATTGGATAAGGTCGTTTGTTCAGGGTGGAAACGTGGCCGTTAATGTTAATGGCCAGAGTGGCTCCTATTTTCAAACTAGGAAAGGCCTGAGACAAGAAGATCCACTATCGCCAATACTTTTCAATATTGTAGCGGATATGCTGGCAATAATAATTAACAGAGCGAAAAATGAAGGACAGGTGAATGGAGTCATCCCCCATTTAGTGGATGATGGTTTATCTATTCTCCAGTATGCAGACGACACAGTTATTTTCTTAGACCATGATCTGGAGAAAGCCAAGAATATGAAGATCCTTTTATGTGTGTTTGAAAAACTTTCGGGTTTGAAAATTAACTTTCATAAGAGTGAAATCTTCTGTTTTGGCCAAGCACAGGAGTGTGAGAACGCTTACTCCGAACTTTTTGGTTGTAAATCGGGATCTTTTCCATTTAGATATTTAAGACTCCCGATGCTCTATAGGAAGCTAAGAAATAGTGACTAGCGACATATAGAAGAGAGGTTTGAAAAGCGACTCATCGGGTGGAAAGGAAAGATGCTTTCGGTGGGGGGCAGACTGGTGTTGATAAATTCAGTTCTGTCTAGCTTACCGATGTTTATGCTTTTTTTTTTTCGCGATCCCAAAAGGAGTTTTAAGAAAACTAGAATACCTAAGATCTCGTTTCTTTTGGCAAAATGACCAACATAAGAAGAAATATCATCTCATTAAATGGGACCAAATTCGCCAACCTAAAGAACAAGGAGGTTTAGGTATTTTAGATCTCGAAGTGCAGAATAAATACCTCCTGAGCAAGTGGCTGTTCAAATTAGCCAATGAAGATGGTATTTGGCAAAGCCTACTCAGAAATAAATACCTTAAGGCAAAACCGTTCGGAGATGGGGAAAAAACTCGGAGTTTCCCACTTCTGGGCTGGGCTGATGGATGTGAAGCAGGAGTTTCTAAGTTTAGGCTCGTTCGTTATTGGTGACGGAACCCAGGTTCGGTTTTGGGAAAATACTTGGTGTGGTAACCAACCACTCAAACTACAGTACCCCTCCCTTTTTAACATTGTGAGGAAAAAGGGGGCGACAGCAGCGGATGTGATGAGCTCCGTTCCTTTGAACATCTCCTTTCGTAGAGGTTTGTACGGGGAGAGGTTAAATTATTGGAACGAGTTGGTAGGACGGGTCATGAACTTAGCTTTGAGAGCGGGGAGAGATAAGTTTATTTGGAGGCTTAATAAGACGGGTGTTTTCACGGTTAGATCGATGTATAAACACCTAATTAATAATGGGATAATAGTCTTCCAAGAAATTTGGAAGACAAAAATACCGTTAAAAACAATGATTTTTATGTGGTATGTAAAGAGGGGTGTATTACTGACTAAAGACAACCTAGCCAAAAGGAATTGGAATGGTAACCATGTTGTTTTTGTAATAATAAGGAGAGTATACAACACCTCTTTTTTTACTGTCATTTAGCTAAGCTTATTTGGCGAATTGTCTTTATGACTTTAGGTCTCTCTCCACCTCGTAACACAGATCACCTCTTCAACCAATGGTCCAACCAGGGGGGCACTGAATATAGACCCTTTCTCCTGGCAGGAGCTGCATCTTTGCTTTGGGCAATTTGGTTGCAAAGAAATGACTCAGTTTTTGACAGGAAACAACAAAAAAAACTTTTTGCAGGTACTCTTCAGGGAGACTTTCTGGCTCCGTCACTGAGCCAAGTTGCAGCGAAGTGAAGATCGGATCCATTTGCTAATGCAAGGCACACATAATCTGGAAGTGGTGGCTTTGCGGATCTTCAATTCGTTTGGTTGGCTGAATTTGGACAGGATCTCTGATGTCTGAGTTTACTAGTTTGTTTGCTTTGTGGTTTTGGTTTGAGTCTTGGGGTGAACTGGTGTGCTTTGTAAGACGTTTGTTTGAGTTGAGTTAAGGATTGTAATAAGGTTGGTCTGATTCTCTTTCCATAGAGATGAAGCCGGGAACGTTTGTGTTTTCATCATCTAAAAAAAAGAAAAGGTGTGTTCACACGCCTTGCCTGCAACGGTTCAGGGACGTAGTTGATGAAGAAGTCACCCCACATTGAGGGGTTGAAGCAGGTCCTCGCCTCGGCAGCGGTGGCCTGGGTGGGTGCCACACCGACATGTGTAGTGTTGTGTCGTCTGTCGAGAGTGCTATGTACACCAGAGAAGCCATTGCATCGGTGCCGCCACCATCTCGCTTGACTTGCAGGTTCCGACACTGTTGAGAGACCCCTGTCAAGTCCGCTTCTTCTCGCCCTCTGGCCGGAGAGGGAGCTGCGTGGGAGAACATGAACCTGGGGAGCAGATGGAGAAGATGAACATGGAACCATGGAGCAGACGCCGGAGGATGGGGCAGGCAACGGAGAATATCTCCAACAGTGTAGCACAAAGGAAGATAGTGGACGACCAGATGAGCAGTGAATGGATCGATAACGATAGGAGAGGCCCCAGGTAGCCAACGCAGATGAGCAGTTTAGCAGTAGCACCAAAACACACGATTTAAACGTGTCCCAAGTCGTCATCTGCAGTTCAAAAGCGTACTATATATATCAGTTGTCGGCAGGGAACGATTTCCCGACCGGAAGTCCGGAAAACCGTATGCCTTTGTCGACCTCTATGAAATTTCATGGGTTTTGGCGAGGAAATGGTACGATTGAAAAAAAAAGTTAGGTATTCTTCTCTTCAATTCCACCATTTTCCTATTAAAACCCATAAAAATGAGGGTTGCCAAACAAAGCCATATTTTCGGTCCGGTAAAGGGGTTGACTTTCTGGTCCAAAAAACTGTGTACTTTATAAAAATCAAACTTTAGTAAAAAAAGGAAACGAATTTCAAAACAGTAAAAACGAAATTGTAATCCCTGACTGTCGGACGTCGGGAATGCCATTTTCTTTGTAAACTGGACCAAACATAATCTTGAGGTAACTTCATTTTTCAAATAACACAGTACAGACATAATAGTCTTTCGCAAATATATACATCTTACCATTACTAATTGAAGATTTCTTTTAAGACCTCCACATTAATTCTCACTAGACGCGCTAGAAAAATGATAAATCTTAAAATTTTTCACAAAAATTAAAAATAGCATTTGGCCATCCGTCATGTAGCTCTAATAACAGTAACCATTAGATCTATTATATTTTCTAAAAAAGTTACCCACCATGCTATTATAAAATATGAATTAAAATAACTCTCTAAATTTGTATATAAATTATCCACCATGCTATTATGAAATATGAAATAAAATAACCCCTTAAATTTGTAGATAAATTACCCCCCTGTATTTTCATATAATTTATCCACTATGCCATTATGAAATATAAATTAAAAAACCTTAAATTTGTATATAAATTAAAATTACACATCATATCACTATAAAAGATGAAATAAAATAATCATCTCTAGTATTACTAAAGATGAAATAAAATAACTTTAAATTTTAAACTATAAACATATGTTGTTATAAAAATAAATAACAAACATAAACCTACATGTATATTTGCAATGTGTGCCTATGGGCCTATTTGGGACTGCTCTAGCTCCAGAAAAATTTATGGAGTTGGTGGAGTATGTCATTAGAATTTAGAAACCCTAGAAAATCATAGAGCTTGAGTAGTGACCATTAGAAGACATATGGATATGTCATTTTATTTCTAATACAGATTAAAATTATATTTTTAGAATTATTTAAATTTATATTACAAACTTTAGCTCCACGATGCAGCTGCACTGCCAAACATACTTACTGTCTATTCTTCAATAGGTCCCGTAGGAATTAGTGCTGCGTGCATGCTGGATAATGGACATATAAACAAGACTCTTATCAATGCACAATATTTGTAAGCCAGCCGTTTGGAGTTCTCCATTTATTTTTCATTGATGGTTAACTGGATGTAGTTATCCTACATTTTTTTATGTTGTGTTTACTAAATACGCATAACATATAAAGGAGACTCCTATAAATGCACAATATTTGTTTGGAGTTCTCCATTTATTTTTCACCGATGGTTAACCATGATGTGGTTATCCTACATTTTTTTTCCTAATAATGTAATTGCATTGAAATTCAACCGAACATTCATGTACCTAGATCATTTTTTTATGTTGTGCTTACTAAATACGCATAACAGAGTAAAAGTGGATGATGTCCTTCATAACATTCCTATAGGCCAAAGAAGTCTTTGGCGCTTCATTTGATTCAAGCCCTTATTTGCTCTTATATGTTAATCGGACTCTATGGTCTATGTTATACCTCAGTTTGGACTGGCTGCGCATCGAAGCGCGCTTCCACCCTAGTAGTACAACACCGTACCCACTGCCCCCCTTTGAGAGGTCAAATGCTAGGACATGTACGATCTAAAAATAGGAGGGGAACGACCATACTGGCTGGGAAAGGCCTCTAAAAGACAGCAACGCGTAGCCAGGCTGCAAAAATAAATTTAAAATGCACCAGTTTTATTTTTTCTGGTACCGAGCTCACTGATATGTACCTTCTCGTTCTATTCTCTTGGTATCACCAATTTTTAAACCACTAGATTTCGTTCAATGGGTCTCTTATTTTTTCTAAATTGTAAAACTTGTATAATTTTTAAGAGGAAAAGGCACGAGGCTTTTATACCAGAATCAAATATAAGTAGTACTAAGAAAAGACTTGCGCATATCATTTTATTTACGTTTTGTAAGCAAAGTATTGTAATTAACAAAGTGTAATAAGTGCCTTTAAGATGCATACATTGCTGACAATTTTTCAGGTATCACCTGCTACCATTCCTCACCGGTTATTTGCAGTTATTAATCTGAAAAAGAATTTAGAGGTGTTTTATGATGGTTGAAAAAGTATCCACCTGCACAAGAAGGTACCCTTCGATTGAATTTATCTGACCGTAGTTACTACAGTATTACCAGTATGGCCTTTAGTGAATTAAGAAAAGAAATTTATACGGATAATGATCCTACCTTTTTAAGCATCGGTTCCACCTATTTAATATACATTCAGATGTCTCTTTCTTGGTACCTCATATTTTAAACCGTTGGATCTCTCTCATGAACGGCTCTTATTTTTTTTCCCAAACCACAGTATAATTTTGAGGGGTTATTTTCATTATACCATCAGTCACAATAACTAAGGTGAACAATTTGAATATAAATTAAAGGGGATATTTGGTATTATCTATCAAAATAGCAAATGTGAGCAATTATGTATAAAATTAGGGTGTTATTTCATATTTTCTTTTATATTGGCAGAGTGGGTAATTAATATGTAGATTTAGGGGTAATATTATTTTGATAATGACAAAAGTGGGTGATTACTTAGAAAAATAGATCTAATGGCTATTAAGATTTCAATCCGTCTATTTTTTTTTCAAGCGCATCTCGTGAGGATTGACGTGAAAATTTCAAAAGGAGTTTACAGAATATTTGTTTCATGGATAGGTTTTTAATATCTTTAATGGAAAAAAAGACAAAAACTAAAGGTAGATTTGAAAATGGGAAAATCTAAAAAAAAGAAAAAGATATTTGTTTTCATTGAGAGTTGAACTCAAGACCTTTGGTAAGGGCTGAGATAGGTAATTACTTAAAAAATAGATTTAATGAAAAAAAAAAGAGAATATTTGCTTTCGTTGAGAGTTGAACTCAAGACCTTTCATAATGGCAGAGGTGGGTAATTACTTAGAAAATAGATCTAATGTTTATTAATATTCCAATCTGCCAATTGATGATCGGATGTTTTTTATTATTGTGAGAATTTCTAAGATTTATTTATTTTCTAGCGTGCTTTGAAATTAGTATTTCTTTTAAAACCTTCAATTAGTGTGCGACGCACGAGTTAGAGTCTTAAATGTATTATGTGTTACAGTACAAAATATATAGATCTATTTTTATAATTAGTTTTTTATAATAGCAAATCTTGCTATTTTATATGTATGCTTAATTGATTTAAATAATCTTTGATCGATTGCAAAAGTAGGTGATTTTAATATAATTTTGAGGCGTTATTTTCATTATACTATCAGTCATAATAACTAAGGTGAACAATTTGAATATAAATTAAAGAGGATATTTGGTATTATCCATCAAAATAGTAAATGTGAGCAATTATGTATAAAATTAGGGTGTTATTTCATATTTTCTTTTATATTGGCAGAGTGGATAATCAATACGTAGATTTAGGGGTAATATTATTTTGATAATAACAAAAATGGGTGATTACTTAGAAAAATAGATCTAATGGCTATTAAGATTCCAATCCGTCTATTTTTTTTCTAGTGCATCTTGTGAGAATTGACGTGAAAATTTCAAAAGGAGTCTACAAAATATTTGTTTCATGGATAGGTTTCTAGCATCTTTAATGGAAAAAAAAAGACAAAAACTGAAGGTAGATTTGAAAATGAGAAATTCTAAAAAAAAAGAAATATTTGTTTTCGTTGAGAGTTGAACTCAAGACTTTTCGTAATGGCAGAGGTGGGCAATTACTTAAAAAATGGATTTAATGAAAAAAAAGAGGATATTTGCTTTCGCTGAGAGTTGAACTCAAAGCCTTTTATAATGGCAGAGGTGGGTAATTACTTAGAAAATAGATTTAATGGTTATTAATATTCCAATCTGTGGTCGGATGTTTTTGATTATTGTGAGAATTTCTATAATTTATTTTTTTATAGCGTGCTTTAAAATTAGCGTTTCTTTTAGAACCTTCGATCGGTAATAGTAAGATATTATATAATACCAGCAGTTATATCTTCCAATGAGTTATATGTGGCATGCATCACTCTTGCAGTTGATAAATATGGATAACGCATACATTGTTGGGCGTGTGGGCTAAATGGAACACCATCCCAAATATATCTAGAGGGGAATTGGACTGATGAAAAGGCGTTCAATCATCTCCTTCAAATCCTTGCCGCCCGTGAATGCATCCTTTTTACCATCGTATATGATCGGCATGCCCACTGTCATGTTGATTACTCGTTGCACCGCGGGCAGTAGCTCAGGATGGTCAAATCGAGCTTGGTTTGCTGTCTTCCACGCATCTTCAATCAGGTAGCCAATTTCAGCTATGGCTACCTCACTTGTTACACTGTACTCGTTCATGTAGCACTGAACGGAACTTGCCACATCTTTCTTGTTCTTCCCACTCTACAAATTAAACAACAGAGATCGAGAGTGAATGCTCAAATTAGTTAGCCACTGCAAATTAGTTAACCGCACATACAAGAAAAACTAAACCAAAGTATACATTAAATGAAGCAATGTCGTTCATGAAACGGGCTATCTGCGCGAAGGACATAACAGCACTGGCTCCTCTTAGTGCCCAGTCAAATGCATCTCTGGTTGCTTCATCACCCATGCCAATCAGAGCAGCGGCTGCTCCTAGTTTAGCGCCAATTGATATCATTGACACCTCCACTTGTTCTTTAAATGTTGGCTTGCAATTATGGTGAAACAATTTGGCTTCCTGGAGATAAGCTTCAGATTGTAGCATAAACTGTACATAAAATGGATCGATGAGAATGATTTTTTAAATTTCTAGCTTGTTGATGGTTGGTTCAGTATTAGTCTGTGCGTACCGCTTCCCTGATGTAAGCCACCCGATACCTCTCCTTTGGTTGCAGTTCAGCTTCAATCTCTTCAAAGGTTCTTAACAGCCTCATGTAGAACTTCCTCAGGTACTCTGGCAATGTAGAAACTGCTCTACCATCCCATCTGCATGACAACATTTTGCTCCCAGATTAAACTCGTGAATTCAAGTAAACATGTTAGAGGAACATGGTGAATAATCAATAGCCAAACGAACGGACAAGAACCTTTGCAATGCTTCAGTGAGCTTATGACAATCATCCAAGGTAGCATGTACATCACATGTGTCATCTAACAAGGTCACTAGTGAGAAAATCTTGGTTAGCATCGTCCGAGCTCGCGAGTAATCTTGCTTGTGGTATATCGTGTAGGACCAGAAGAAAACCTCAACCACACGGTCACGAGCGTAATTTAGTTCCACTTCTTGGTAAACATCCTTCCACCATCTGCAACATTTTGGCTATCATCAAAATGATGGGCCTGCATCTATGTCTTGGTAACCATGAACATCTTTTGAAGGGTAGACAAACTAGGAATTGAAAAAAGCTTCAATTTAAACAATTAAAAAAAATAGAGCACACATACTGTGAATTGGCTTTGAGCTCTTTCAAGTGAAGACGTTGATGCAGGTTGAAATCAAGTTTTGCAAGCTCTAGTATGGAGGGATTGTATGTTTGCTCATCGATGTACTCAGACATGTAGTCTAGGGCCTCTAATCTCTTCAGTGTCCTTGGCAATGGTAGCTTAAGGGCCCGGATTACTTGACCAGCCAATGGGGACTTGAGGCTACTTCTTAATGATTCCAGATGATGCCTGGTAATTCGAATTGCTTTTTCGAGTTCCACCTCTCCGTGAATTAAAAGGTGGGCTGCATTGTATAAGCTTAACAAGCCTCTTGGATCGTTCGTTATTTCAGCACTGAAGCTCCCATCATCATCTCTGAATTTACTGACCAATCCATCTGTAACAAACTATGGTATGAGCTATTTTTGCCGGTACCACAAGCATATACCTCTGGTTTTAATGTGTGACACAATAATCGACTTTTGGACACACGTTTGAATATTCGCTTTTTCAAAAATAAATCCTATATAAGCATATTTAATTTTGTTGGGATTTGTTTATCCTCAATGGTCCTTTATGCACGACTTATAGCAATATATATTTGTGCAATTTATTTGAATAGAACGAATTATCAAATTCGTGTCAAGAGTCAATGATCATACACGAAATCCATAGGTAGTATGTCACATAGACTCTGTACGTACAAACACACATATACCTGTAGAAACCCAAAGACCATGGGTTCTAAGGAGGCGAAATTGCAGTGCAGCTTCATGGAGGCTAAAGCAACCGGGTCCAGAGCCGTGGATGCTATGTAGGGTGGCATCAATCTGTTCCTCGAAGAGATGATCGATACTGAGATGCTGAAGTGTGTCCACAAGGTTCATCTGGTGCACCGGGTCACAGCAGGCCTCAAAGAGTCCATACACCTCCTTCGACAATTCGTCAATCCTCTCTTTCATGCTTCTTCCATCGGTCATCTGCCAGAATATATAGCACGAAGCCAGATGTATATATATTGAAGCACACAGAGGGAGCCATATAGACTCTCGATCGACATGATGCAAAATCTTATCTACACTAAAAGACATAAAAGAGCAAGTATCTTTTTACCTATGATGATCTCAGTTGTACCCCACACATTGCATGTTGGAAAGATTTGAAAAGAGTCTAAAATAAAATTGATAGAAGAAAAATGTTTTCACCTTTAGTTTTTTATTTCTCACCTTATTTTGTACTTAGGATACTTTCTTTATCTTAGAATTAATAAATCTTGGAATTAATCTATCTATCTATATACACAATACAAAAGAGCGAGTTTAACAAAAAATATTTTTTTCTTGGTACTTACTACCCAATTAGATATCAACCATCGGATGATGTATTATCCTATATTCTAGCGGTTAGATGGAGGCCTTTGGGCCCACAGGGCAAGAAACATGTACCACGAGACATCATCAAAAGATAAATATTTACAAGGTGTTTCTACGATTTCAACAGTAAGATTTGATTTTTCTTTGGCCATCAAAGGTTAGATCTACTTAGATGGCAGAAACTCTTACTCGGGTTGAATCTGGCCACGGGCAGTTTTTTTTCACCCGTTGCCGTACCCACCCGCGTGTACCCGCAGAGTCAATCCCCTTCACGGCTTCAATAGTTCAATCCTCAAGCAAATCGCCGGCCCAATAATCTTGTGAGGCTCAATGCAAATGCAAACATTAGAGAATCGATTCCAAAATTCATACAATCAGTTCTATTTCCCTTCCCAATTCCAAATCCAAGATAAAATGACTCGATCATAAAATCACATCGCGACATTGTACAATATACAACTATCAGGATAGTATAATACCACATCGGTCATGGAATTACAAATTATTGTACTTATAAACCATAAACCTTCAACACGAGCAAGCTGCTAAGAGATCAAGACAAGAAAGATGGAAAAAATCTCAGACAACCATAGAGCTGAAGCAAGAAGAGAGAGAACAGAGCTTGAAGCAAGAAAGAGAGGAGAAGAAATCAAGAACTAATAAAAGGCCGAGCCAGGTTAGCTTCTCTTTTTTTTGTGAGGTGGGCCGTGGACCAGTCAAAAGAAAAATTAAAACATCTATTTCTTTCAGTTAAACCAAGCCTGTTTTAACTTTTAACACGCGCTATTTGTTGTTCTTCAAGTTAAAACATGACGAAAAATAAAGTGGGCCAATAAAAGAGTCATGTTTATTTAGCCTACTAAAGCTCGTAGTTGATTAGAACTATTTTTTAAAAAGGAAAAATTAAAACATCTATTTGTTTCAGTTAAACCAAACCTGTTTTAACTTTTAACCCGCGCTATTTGTTGTTCTCCAATTAAAACATGAAGGAAAATAAAGTGGGCCAATAAAAGAGTCATTTTTATTTAGCCCACTAAAGCTCGTAATTGATTAGAACTATTTTTTAAAAAAGATCCATGATGAACAAAATAAGTAGAAAATAATAGTATCTACATGTTAATTAAGAAAAAGGTTTTTGCCTTTGGCCCCACCTATCATGGCTTTCTTCCTCCTCCCGCTCTGCCTCCCAACCCCGCGGGCCCCTGTGCGCGTCGCCCACTCTACCCGCGCGCCTACCACCGCTCTCGTCGGCACTAGCCCCAATGCGCCGCTGCCCTTGCGCGCGTCGCCCACCCCTGCGCTTGTCGCCGCTAGCCCCCGCCGCCGCGCTCGTGCACACTCTCTCGTTCGGGGAGTCGGAGAGGACCCCCTAGCAATGGGCTACGACTGCTGGAGACCCTGCGGCTACTACAGCCCCGACGACCGACTCGCGTGCCCCGCTCTTTGTCGCCGCCATCGGTGCCACTCTCCTCAGCCGCGATCGGGGCGCCCGCGCAGCCGCCGCTCCTCTCTGCGCGCTCCGCGTCACATTCGACGAGTGCGGCTTCCTCAGTGGGGACGCCAAAAAGGCCGTGGATGGGTGACTCGCCTACCACGCCTGGGACGCACTGCAGATCGACCTGCACCCACAGGCCGTGGACGAGCGCAGGGGCAGCAGCGCACGTAGGGGCAGACGGGGATGGGAGGCAAGGCGGGAGGAGGAAGAAAGCCATGACAGGTGGGTCAAGGGTAGAAATGATATTTCCTAGCCTTTCTCTTCCTATTCCACCCAGAAATGAATATAATAATCACGGTTGTGTCTACCGGCAAATTGGCAAAATGCAGTTATGTCCATCAGCATATTTCGAATCGTGAGGTGTCCGCTAGCAAACCGACGCTGTTTTTCATGTCCAGCAGCCAATTACATCATGAATGTATAGTCACGTGCGTCCCGCACATGCATTTTTACTAGTACTGGCATAGATGTACGTGCAACACGCACGTGTTGTGAGATGATCAAAGAGACAATAGAAAGAAGAAAAACGAAATAGAATTAAAAGAAAGGAGACCTAATTGATTGATGTTATTTCTTTCTCATTAAAACCAAGAGAAGAAAAGTAATAGATGGGTATGTGTATAAAATGAGGTGAGAAATAAAAAGAGAAAGTGGATGAAACATTTTGCATCTATGGATTTTGGACCTTTTCATTCTTTTCTAATCTTTTCCAAACTGCGCAGTGAGACCAGCATGAGAGGTATATCTATGCCTTTCTAGATAAATTTTTTTAAAAAAACTCACTCTTTTATAGCGTATAGAGTATAGATATAGAAGATAGAAGAAAAGAAGAGCGTCAATTAATCATGTCTCTTTGTTATTAATTCCTTCTTTCTTTTTCATGTCACTCCTTAATTACCCGGCCGACCATCCACGTATAAACGCTATACGCTAGTCAGCATAAACGCTTGTGTGCCTAATTATTCTACCACACATATAAAAAAGGTGTGTTCACAACGCCTTGCCTGCAACGGTTCAGGGACGTAGTTGGTGAAGAAGTCACCCCACACTGAGGGGTTGAAGCAGGTCCTCGCCTCAGCAGCGGCAGCCTCGCCGGATGCCATGCGAACGTGTTTCGTGTTGTGTCGAGAGTGCTATGTACACGCTTCTATATATAGAGACTTGATGGGTATTTTTTAAGACAAAAGGAACAAGTCCGACTTCCGCGCTCAAAAAGGAAAATGAGGTTTCAGGTCAAATTATTACAACTCACACCGAATGAAACCACAAATCAAAATCCAATCCGAAATACAAAAGGCCAACCAAATGAGAAAAATAGCTCCATAACTGAGGACTCTAAACTCTCGCATATCTCCGCAACCTCTTCTTTCTTATCATCATTACGCTGCAACTGAGTCCAGAATCGAAGCCAATGGGTCCCCTGAATAGAGCCTGCAAAACATATTTCGGTTTACACTTGTTAAACAAAATATCATTTCTAGTGAGCCACACAGCCCAGCAGAGAGCTGTCGCTCCAGCTAGAAGCATTCCCACTTTGTTCTGATACCTTACTTTGACCAACTACCAAATAAATTCATAATATTACGAGGAGGCATCAAACCAATTGTACTGCAGGCAACTCGTCACAGAAATTTGGCAAAATGACACTCAAAAAACAAGTGTTGAATTAATTCGGGTTAGTTGCAAAACTCACAGTTTGTCCTGCCATTCTAATTTCGTTTAAATAAGTTATCTTTTATCAGAAGAACTTCCCTCTTTAGGAACCAGAGGAATATCTTAAATCTTCAAAGGAATTCTTAAATGCTAAATTTCCTGTGATACTATAAAGCCATCGTTAATGAGAGAATTATACATCGGTTTAACAGAAAAGGAACCCATTTTATTTAAACCCCACACAAAGGTATCATTACCCTCCTCTAGATTAACAGACATTATTTTAACAACCAGATTGTGCCATTCATGTAATTTATTTTCCACTAAAGCTTTTCTAAAAATGATATTTAGTGGAGATGACCTGAAGACATCCCCTACTGTTGCGTGTTTTTTGCAAACAATGTTAAATAGATTCGGGTAAACATGTTTAAAAGCACGGTTCTCTAACCATATATCCTCCAAAACCTTAATTGGTTCCCACTAACAAGTTTGAACCTCCCTAAGTTTAGAAAGAGGTCTTTGACATTCATGAAACTCCTCCAAAAATGAAAATCTCCTAATTTATTCTCAACTTGTACAAGTGGTTTTCCTTTCAAGTATTTGTTTTTTATTAGTTCTTGCAACATGCCTTCCTCGTTGCAAAGCTTTAAAAGCCATTTACTCAAAAGATATTTATTTTGAATCTCTAAATTTTGTACCTCTAAACCTCCTTGATCTTCGGGAGGCCATTTTACCAATCTGTACTTCTTTTTATGGCTGTCATTCTGCTAAAAAAATCTTGACTTAAAATAATCAATCTTTTTCGAGATGTCCTTTGGGACCTCGAAAAAGGAGATCATGAACATAGACAATGGGTACAGTAGATTCCACTTTTTCTTTAACTAGTACCGTGGATGGAGAAAGTTGGAGTGGAAATCAATCCCAAATTACGTACACGTACGACGTACCCCCATATTGCCATGCATACAGCAGATTAAAAGGCTCATGGAGCAAGACGGTTGGTGGGGGGTCATCAGCAAAGCTACAGACTACAGTACGTGGTGGTGCTATCAGAGATTGTGGCACTTGTACGGACACAGCTACGTTCCCGTGGAATCCTAGGCTAGTGCCCTCCACGACTCCTCGTCGCCTGTCATCGCTTCCTCCTGCCACATCTCCAACCAGAGGTGAAGCTATATGGGAGTAGTGGGTGTACATTCACCTACACAAAATCTATAAAATCAATTATATATAGAAGTTAAAGGTTAAAATTTTCACTATTTTACACCTTTATAATTCACTCATATGCACATAAGTGGGGTGTAATCGAATCGAATGTGGATGGATATTGCTGATGCCGTATTTGTTTTCATTTTTTTTTCTTTGAATTCGGATCAGATACGAATATTGATTAAATGTGTCGGATAAGACTTCAATAGTTATCGACGTTATATTTATCTAACTTTTAATACTCAGACATGGATACAGATCGAATAGTAAATGTTTAAATTCTAATACGGATAGGATGTTAATTTTTTTAAACGGATCGGAACTCAAATACGAACGGATAATACCGTACCGTTTACATCCCTACGCATAGATATGTTCCATCTAGATTCGCCACTCTCTTCGGCAGTTGTGCATGTTTACTCCACGCAGAGCCATCACCATCTCTCATCTACTCGATCAGGGTGTGTTGGTTCATGTCATGTGTAACGATGCGATGAGATACGGGTCACAACTCAAGCCGGCCTGATAAACGAACAGTGCCTCACGGAGTGAAGGAAACGGGCGGCGCACCGTGCGCGGCAGAAACATGAGAAACTTGCAGAGAAAAAAAAACGGCCATAGTGTACCAACCAAACGTGTGGAACACAAGCCCCGCCGCCCATGCAAGTTGAGACTTGAGAGCAACGGTGTTGGACAAGCTGGGCAGGCATTAAGACTTAAAGAGGACGGAGGGGTACGAGTAGGGGTGGCAGCAGGTCATGATCCAAATGTTTCTTCACAATTCTAATGAATTTTGATGGTTTTTAGTTTAAAAATATATAAGAATGTGATCCGATTCGTTTTAGGTTTGACCCTTAAAATGTCTACGCAAAATTTAAAAACCCTTTACCACCTCTAGGTACGAGTAAAATGGCGATTGGCGAGCACAAAGCATTTCTCGGTCACTAACTCTTTTCTTTGAGGATATATGTCAGTTGTTCGTTGCTATGGATTTGGGTGGTCCTAGAACTATACTATTTTGGCCATATATGGATGACTACAGTTTAGTGTTACCATAAAAGGTCATGTAATCCGTGTACACATTAGTATTCAATAATCAACCGTTTAATCGGCCGTACAATTTAACTATTCGATAAACAATGAGTGGCCGACTGTTAAGCACTACAATTAAGGATAACGTTGCTACGGTTGCCATATAGCAAAAGGGCTCATGGAACAAGACGCCGGTGGTCATCACCAGAAAAACAGTGGCAACATTCGGCGGAAGCACATGGAATTCTTGCATGTTGGATCCACCCACATCACTGGCACGAGAAACATATGGCAGAGACAAGCGGCTGTCGTACGCAGCTGACATTAATTAAGAGGGTGTTTGGTTTGGGTGGGATTCCGAGATTCTCTATTTCTATACCTAATATTAAAGCAAATAGGATTTCACGGTTTCTCGGTCCGTCACGACGGATGGAACCCACATGTCAATTGCTCAGCCCTTGGACATCCGGTCTCCGTGTTCTAACCCGGTATTCGTGTTCTGATCAGTTGCCGCGACTTTCCGCATCGTCTCCGTCATCGTCTCCGTCATCTGTCGAACAGTCTGACTCCTAAAAGGGTCCTCCACCTATATTAAATCCTATATTAACTCTTATACAAACAAAGAAATAGTATTCGGTGTGGATTGATATCCAAATCGATTACTACGCTAATTTGGTGATTGCACCTACCACGGACGCCCGCTATTACGTTGCATCAACCGATCTACTATGTTGCATATTCTGCGACAACAATCCGATTTAATGCATGCATGTTCGGCTAAGTAGCATTGATCACGTACATGCCGGCGACGTGTGCCCCAGCCCGCCTCTGCCTCTCGGCGATTGATGCCATAGCGGCAGGAGTGCCAGACCAATGCACGTCCATATGCAGCCATACAAGACTACGGTAAATTTTCCAGTTTCAACGATCATCCCGATAATTCGGTAGAAAGGATACATTACACCAGAAACAAATAAACATGCAAATTTGATAATAGATTGTTCGCACGTAGTGCCTAGATCCTCTTGCTTAATTAGCACTAATTGTGTGAGTTCCCAAGTTGTGATAAAAATCTAAAGACTACTAAGTGAGTCGATACACTATCTATCATCAAGATGAAACTAGCCAGATTGGCTCAGGAATAGAACATGAGATTAGTACTGCATATCTATATCTATTCTATATATCTAATATTAAAGCAAATAAAATTTTACGGTCCGTCGTGACAGGTGGAACTGGCTGGTCAGCCTCTCCCCGTCCTATATCCGATAATCCGAATCACAGCTACGATATGAACCAAATTCGGATTGCAGAAAAAGCCCATGCGAAAAAGGAGGTCCAAATCGTATACGGACTCCGTTTTTGATGTTCTATATATATCGATGGAAGCTAAAATAACAACTTTTCCAACCCAATTGACATCACTCTAAAATTCGCTTGCAATTAACAGAAATCATCGAGACAAAACAGCTTACAATTTATTCGAAAACCCGATTTAAACGGCAAGAGGAGCTTATGTGAAACTGGATACCCAAATCGTATATGGACTTCGTTTTGAATGTTCTATCTATTGCCGGAAAGCAAAAAATAATATTTCTTACCAAACTGACACCACCTAAATTTTGGTCACATGCAAGAAAAAATTTGAAACAATAGGATATAAAATTTATTTGCGAAGCTATTCTTATATGTATTGATCTAGATGTTTTTAAAGATTTTTTTTCTTCCATTGCAACGCACGGGTATTTTGCTAGTTAATATTAAAGAAAATAACCTTCCACGTTCCATCCTGATAGACGGATCCTATCGTATGGGATATTCAGGAGCGCTGCCTGGTCCGTATTTGACCCTTCTCCTTATCCGATTAGAACTAGAATATTGTTGCGCTACACATATACTGCAGCTATATAATGAAATTAATCCAAATCTCCCCTAGAGATCAACATGTCATAGCATATACCGTACGAATATTAGGTATAGATTTGTGTGGAATATATTTTTAGGTCTGATGAGAGTTTTTTTTTTGTTAAAATATATGTGTTTCTTTCCATGTAAACGAACCAATTTCCAATCTACACGAATAAATCAATTTGTTACCCGTACATGCCTCTTCGTTGTACAAAATATTGTCAAGATCAGCGATCTGACCCCTCTCTACTGTCTAGACATTATTCATGTGGGATTGGCACTAAATTATACTATTGTCTCTGTTTATATTTATATGACACCAGTTGAACTAAATTTGAGCTATACAATGACATATATAAAAAAAATGTGTTCTATATATGTAAGGGTACCTGAATATAACTGTATAGAGTTATAGACCTACTCCCTTCAGGTCTCTAAAGAGTGTCGTTTTAGAAAAGCTAAAAGTCAAACTTTTAAAACTTTGACTGTATATAATTTTTATATGATTTAGTTTTGAATGTTGAAAGTCATATGTATAGATTTGTCTTAACAAGTATTTTTATAAAAATATAATTTTTTTATGATATTTATTTTTAGTCTAACAAAAATATTGGTCAAACTTATGTTTGGAAGACCGTGTCGATGTCCAAAACAACACTCTTTTGGGAGCCGGAGGGAATACATGTTAGGACTGAGAGGTATAGAATATACTTACTGATGGATAAAGAAATATTATTTAGTCACCCATTGCAACACACAGATAATTTTGCTAGTATAGATAATGCACATTAATCGAGAAGAACTAGATAAAGCTCTCCATGTGGCAAAAAATGCAAGAGAAAAAAAATAAAATGGTGTAATTATATAGACTTTTATTATCTGAAGCAAACAAACACCACCTAAACATGTGAGCACCGGCCTATACACGTGCTGACATTAATTAAGTGAGCCTTTCTATGAAATTTCATAGAGTCAGTTTAGAAACAAGATTCCTTTTCTAGATTATGTGTTTTTCATATAAAATTCCATTGTGTCGTGTGAATTTCTGTTAAAATCATCAACATTCATGCATTTTTTTATGGAAAGGGCCATCAGATCTAAATTCTTGTTGAATTACTTTCTTGGTTGTTGTGCCATATTTTTAACAAATGAATTAATTTATACTTTCTCTGTTTTAAATTATAGGTCATTTCACTTTTTCTATACTAATTTTGATTGTTTTTATTTAAAAATTATAATAATTATTTTAGCACCATTATTTGGTTTATTGTACTACCTTTGTTCACCGATGTATAACGTGGTTGAATTTTTTTTAAAACTCCGATCATTCGTTTTATTCAAAAAATTTATTTAAACATGTAAAAATATAACTCATACTTAAACTATAACAAATTAAATTAACACAAAAATAAATCATAACTTTTATTTTTTTCAATAAAACAGATATTTAGAGTTTTTTATAAAGTCAACTGCGTTATACATTTGTAAACGGAGGAGTATTGTATTCTTTTAAAAATATTTTTTTATTTTTTATATAAGATGGGTGGTTGGATTTAATGTCAAAAAGTCGAACGGCCTATAAATTTATAAATTAGAATAGAAGGAGTTTCGAATATGCATATATGAATTTGATTTACAGTAGACTCCAGTAGTACAAATTGTACAAGGCCTTTCCTGTTCATTTTACAACATTGCAATTCCGTCCATCGTGTTCCCCTCGCCCCTGCGCCCCTGCAGCCACCAGCTCACCGGCAGCCCTGCCCCCGCCGCCGCACCGCCGCTGGAGACATGAACCAGCCCGTGCAGAAGAACACCCTATACGTCGGTAAGCCAACCATCCCTTCCTCTTCCATGCGCGCGCTCTCTCTTCGCCCAAACCTCCCCTCTTCACGCCCGCGCGCGCCACCTGCTCGACGAAATTCCTCGGCGAGGATACTCTACTCCCGATGGCCGCGGCTGGACCTTGCGCTTCCATGGCTGTCCGGCGGGCGAATTTATCCGTGCGTGGGTGGGCTAACCCGAGCTCCCTCGTCCTTGCTGCCGCAGGCGGGCTGGCGGAGGAGGTGGACGAGAAGATCCTGCACGCGGCCTTCGTGCCCTTCGGCGAGGTCAAGGACGTCAAGACGCCGCTCGACCAGTCCACACAGAAGCACCGCTCCTTCGGCTTCGTCACCTTCCTCGAGCGCGAGGACGCCGCCGCCGCCATGGACAACATGGACGGCGCGGAGCTCTTCGGCCGCGTCCTCACCGTCAACTACGCCTTCCCCGAGCGCATCAAGGGAGGGGAGCAGGGATGGGCCGCCCAGCCAAGTAAGCTCTCCGCTTCCTGTCCCTCCCTCTGCCTTTTTTTTTTTTTGGCTATATTCTGTTCAAAAGCATGGTTGGAAATTCTAGGGTTCAGGATTTTGTAAGACTGCAGGTTTCATTAAAAATTCACAATGGGTTTTGTCCTGTGCAATTTGTGTTTGTATTCCTGGAGAAAAATGAGAATGCATAGTTGGAAACTGAACAGGAGGTAACAATTGTTGAAAATCCTAGTCATCTGGGGGGAAAACGGGGGTGTTTGTGTGAAAATTCAAGGCTGAAATATACACTCTACCACAGTATCCCAGTATAGTTCTACAGTCTTTTGGATGTTTAACAGCTGTACTTGAACCATAATAAAATCTCTTCCTAAATGCCACAAGCAGGATGGATCCTTGCGCTCAACTCAATTGTTCAAATGAACTTGAATATTCTTTGTGTATAAGATCTTGAAGCATTCAGTTATAATGCTTTGTACTTGATGCCAATGAACGGATAAATGATTGTGTTTAGTGCTTTGCAATGTTTAAGGCGTCATAGTTATCAGAATGGTTGTTTCTGTGATAAAAATATCAACCCCTGCTTGGATTTGCTTCAAACCACTTCGTAAAATCTCTCTCAGCTTGGGTTTCCTTATGGTCAGCATTGCAGAAGAATACAAATACTTTTGTGTTATATGATACTCCCTCCATTCTCAAATGTAGGTCGTTTTAGTTTTGTCCCAAGACAAACGTCTCTAGCTTCGACTAACTTCATAGAAAAATTCACCAACATCTACATCATCAAATTAGTTTTATTAAATCCACTACGAAATATGTCTTGACAGTGCGTTTATTTGGTATTGTAGATGCTACTCCCTTTGTCCCAGAATATAGCTAGTTTTAACATTCAAAACTTGTCCAACAATATAACTATTTTTGAGATCATGCTTGTAGGAATACTTCGGGGGGGGGGGGGGGGGGGGGTGGGGCAATTACCCTCCACCTCATGTCATCCAGCATCCACTAAAAACTTATGCAATTAAATGTTGTGGTGCAAAGGGAAAATGCAGGAAATATCACTTATTCACTTTGGTTTCCTGCTTGCTCATCCAAATGGAAAAGGCATACACGGCAGTTAGAGATTCCGGTCAATTGAAGAGCATGTTAGACCTTTTATCTCAATCTTTAAATCTGTCTGAAAAATATCTCCAGCGCTACATTCTAAGATGGAGTACTATATTTTTCTATAAATTTGGTTAGTTAGAGAAATTTCACTAAGTACAAAACTTAAACGACCTATATTTTCTAACGGAGGGGGTAATTAAGAAGATAATAATGTTAAGATAGTTCAGAGCAAGATGTTCTATCTTCATTACATTACCATGTGCTAAGAGTAATGCAGTTCATGTTTTTCATGGTGCAGCAATTCTTGGTGCTCTCTACTTCTCTAGTAATCCTTTGGATGCTTACATTTTTTGCTTTTCAAAAGTACATGTTATATGCTAAATGCACAAACAGCATGAAAACTAGTCATCAGCTTATCATTCATTAGTGGTGAAGCTAGTGCACATAGAAAATGCAACTGCCATTTCCACAATTTCCATCAGCTTATCCTTCATTAGAGATGAAGCCATGGCCTCATGGGACCTATCCAACAACACAGGTCAGTTGACGAGCTGTTGATCCAGCATGTGACCTTGATCAATACAATTTGTTGGGACTGCCGAAGTGATTTAAGTAGTTGTTCAAGTAAGATTCTGTAAACCATTTTTTTCAAATCTGGAGACACAGGGTGGTTGGGGTGGGTTACGCATGATGTATCAAATAACTTCCCATGTTAATCTAAGCTGTCCCAACGTAGGTACAACCGTTTTACTTACCAGTTACCCCTACGGCTTCATCATCTGAACATAAATTTTTGTGCAGTTCAATACTTCAAATTATATGATGCTCTGCCTTGCAACAGTCACCTGGATGGCTGGGTGGTTGCTTGTTCAACTGGAAAATAATTTATATGGAGCCAATCTCATTCCTGTGTACCTAAGGATCATCTGTGAAAAATCAGGAGGGAATCTGTTTTTAATATGCCTTAATGTAGTCTACTGTCTGGGATATTGAATTTGCAACCTCACCCCTCCAGCCCCAGGGCATCAACCATCGGAACTATAAGTTGTTACCCTTGTTCTTGCTTAACTAGGTGCGACAAGCTATATTTAGGTTAGTACAATTGTATATAAATAAATCCTTTACAGGTTTAGAATTCAAAACTACTTAAATATAATATTTTCATCTCCTGGTTTAAACATTGATCTGCATTTTGTATCATTCTACTGATGAATCGAGCATCTCTGCGTTGTCAGTACTCAATAAGATAGTAACTGGTATTTGCACAAAGGTTCTGAGCTTACTTATCGGGTGCCTATATCATTGACCTTTTCATGTAGTCAATAGATTCATGGGGCTTTGGTGTTTATACCCTCACTTTAGAGTCTAATCGTGATTTTACCCTCATTTTTTTAATTTTGTGAATTTACCCCTATATTTTCAAAACAAAGATAGAATTTACCCCTGTTTAGTTAACTTTTCTTAGCAAAATCATTTCCGGTGCCAAAAAAACATCATGCCCATATGATTTTGTCCCCATTTTTTTGTAATGGCTTGGGATAATACCCCTATTCGCGCCGCCGCCTGTGGGTCGTGCCTAGGGAACTGTGCCGCTGCCGTTGGGCCTCCCTATGCTGCGCCATGCATAGGCCACGCCGCGCCTAGATTTTTACTGGTGGGACTCTAGTGGGTTGTGGATGAAAAGATAAAGGACATTCTGGTCTATTCCCCCTACTTCGAAAGGTTTTTATATTTGTTTCAAATGTTTTAGTCCAGTTGCATCTAATAGGGTTAGAAATAAGGGTAAACAGAGTCTTTATTTTGAAAACATAGGGGTAAAATCACAAAGTTTTAAAAACGAGGGTAAAAACACAACTAGAGTTGCCAATAGGGGTATAAACACCAATCTCCCTAGATTCATTTAGTAAATAAGCAACTTATACAGTCTGACAAAGAGTGGGTTGTCATGTGCGGAACATAGTTTTACCTTAGGTACAGTAAAGGCCTTGCAACAGAATGACACTTCTTTGTCAAGATAATAGGGTAGGGAACTAGAAATAAGGCAGAGGTTTTTGGCTTACACACTTTTTAGTTCTGTATACACCGTTGCTGGCCCTGAAGCTAAAACAACATTTCACACATTTGTTAGAATTTCATATTACAGAATGGGCTTTGTGTTTGAATATTTTTTATTCTTACTGCAATACTGCATACAAATGGTTATTATTGGTAAACAAGGGGAGAAGAGAAACCTGACAGTTGTGACTCTAGGCTTCCAAACTGTTGAAATAAATGTTTGTAACCCCATTTGCCCCCTGCAACAGGCAAAAACACTGAAGAGAAATTTGTTTGTAGCTTTAGTTTCAGATCAACCCATTTTTCACATCCAAGTTGCCGGTTAGCATGTTTGTTATTATTTTCCTGAAATATCTGCTACTCTCTTACGACCCCCAGTGGGTCCGACCCCTCCCTGGACCCCGCGCAAGAGGGAGCTCATGCGCCGGGCTGCCCTTATCTGCTATTCTCTCATATTATCATTGTAATTTTTTAATGCTCAAATGATGAAATGATAGCAAGTTGGCAGTACCACTACCATCTGACTTCCATTCCACTTAATCCTAACTAAAGTACATTAAAAGATACTGCTGATTGTCTTATCTCTTGCCCAAAAAGGTACATGTTTTTCGTCATTGCAGATCTGTGGTATTACTTACTGCTTTTAGTAAAATGTAAAATAAAATTCACTGTAGTTAGATTGTCCCTTTGCTTTTTATGCTTCATTTTTTAAAGTTTGCAGTATACATTTAGAAATGGCTTATATGGAGGTTTTAGCTTCGTCTTAGAGTTTCGCTTCGCCACATTGGTTGCTAGCTATACATTACCTTATTTCTCACAAGTATATTTTCTGTGTGTTCAGTTTGGGCCGATGCGGACACATGGTTCGAGAGGCAGCAGCAGGAAGAGGAGATGCAGCGGTTACAGGCAGAGCACCGTGCAGCAATGCAGGCAGCAGAGAAGCTGCACAGGGAGAAACTGGCTGCTGAAAGAGAAGGCGAGAAAGAAGAAGAGACAGCAGATCCCATGGCTGCAACAGAGGCTCAGGCTCTGAAACAAAGTTCTTAGGAGCCATTATCGATTTCATAACATGCGCTACTTTGACACCTTGGTGCCCGTTTGTCAAAAACACATGCGAAATACAGTGACTGTTTAAGAGGAGGGGCTGAATGAGTGGTTCTAAAACAAGTCTCTAAAACAACTTACAAAAACGTATGTAAGATTCTATTTAGATTTGCGCTGTTTTTCCAAGTGTTTTATGACTTTATCTCTATCCACAGAGTTCTGCACTGTAGACGAAACACTCAACACAAGCAAAGTGCAAGTAGGTAATGTGAAAATGTAAAAATAAGTATTCATCTAGACTGCCTGCCACGGCCGCCAGGTAAACTTTTTATTGAGCCTGTCGCTTGCAAGGATACTCGGTACAAGGCCCAAGCTTCAGTCGAACAACTTTACTGATGGGCCTCCTCTATATGCAAGTAAGATTTGCATCTAGTCTCTCTTGGATGCCTTCTCTATATGCAAGTAAAATTTGCATCTAGCCTCTCTTGGGTGCCTTCTCTATATGCAATTAAAATGTTCATCTAGCCTCTCTTGGGTGCTCCTTTATCGTCTTTACTCTAGTGGAGTTTCGGCTAAAATGCCAGGGGTCTCAACAAATGCGGCTAGATTATGCTGTAAGACAGTAAGAGTAAGACTACATGTCTTGAATTAACACAACGATACAAATATATGTGCAAACCTCATCTAGGCTAATCCTTAAAGCAATGTGCAACTTGACCTAACTTAGCACTGAATAAGCAATGAGTCTATGCCTAGAGCCTAGTATTTTCTTTAAACACATTGTACTTTTTTTCTGTGCCAAAAAAACCAATTAAAATATTATATTCCTAATAAAATTGGTGCTTTTTCATTGTCTTGACGAAAATATTCAACAGCTCGATGAAGTCTTCGAAGTAATTACATTGGCGACGATTTTCTTCCATCTGAAGAAAGCACCCATAAGTTGCAGTGGAACTTCGTCGGACTATGTGGCCAACGAACTTATCTAACCATTTAGTAGTGTATATTCGACCACGTAGAGCGAAGATGGATCTTCAAGATACCAGAAGGAACGATTGGATGCATTCTGGAACGGTTAGAGTCAAGGTAGCAGAGTTTGCTCAAATGCTGTGGTTCCCTATGCCTCCCATGCTTACATGCACGCTGTGTGGTGCTCATTGCATTCTTATAAGAGCCTGCCAGGCTACCACGAGAACTATGTATGGTTCAAGAACGCTGAAATGGTATACTGAATAGCAATCTTAATTTATACAACAACTTCCGGCCAGTTTCATGTATTTAAAACAGAGGTCACCAACTATGACGAACCTCGGCATTGAACACCAGCACCCTGTCTCTTTAAGATAAATAAATTAAAGCGGAAGTCAATCTGGCGTTTTTTTATTTTTCTTCTGAGATCCCGAATAATTGACATTGCTCAGTTACGTGTAACTCTTTGCCGATGTTTGTTCCTTCTCCGACTTTTGACGTGGCGTGCCTTGCAGTTCTTGCTAGTGTTGAGCGGAGGCAACAGGAAGAACGAAAAAGAGTAAGTAGGACACTGTAGTGGAGGTGAACAGAGCCAAATTAAGAAGAAGAAGAAAAAAAACCAGGAAGTGGCCGGTATGGAAAGTTAAGAGTTTAGATTTAGAGGGGCAGGGGAACTGTAGTTGATATCCCAATCACGCTTTATTTTCTCCAAAAGACTTGCAAGCACACTTTTTTTTTAGTATTTCCTTCCCCAAATGATCTCTGAAACATTTTTTTAGAATAATCAAATCACCACATAGTCATGAGTAATGACATGGTCATCAATTAGCGGATCTGTCAGAGAGGACCTGGCGGTTTAAGAAATTCAGAGTTCATCATAAGATGCATAGATCGATGAACATCATCTAAGCAAGACCTTTTGATTATTCAGGAGGCCAATCCTCAGCTGCAACACCAACTGGAGCTTCTGAAGTTACTTCAAAGAAGAAAAATACAGCATCAACATTTTTTTCCTTTGCCCAATCAAGTAAGTATGCAGATTCCTTAACATACTGCCTTCTGTATGGAATCGACCATTATAAATTGAATGTGTGATGACATGAGCTACATCTTTAGGAATCGCCGGTTACTGTCTAAGGCTAACTCCAGCAGGTGAGGTAAAAGGCCGGACATAGTACAAAACGACACTGCAGCGACACTGTTTACAGAGAGATAGATGGAATAGTGGATGGATGGGGCATTTACCTTAGCTGCTGGCGTCGGTCTAAGTAAGAGATGGAAATAGATGTGACGAAGCCAGTGTACAGCCGGATCATCATATATTTTACTCACTGTGTGATAAGCTCACACATATCTCATTGACTCTGGTTCATCATTTTTTAGGGACTGAAGCATGTTGGACAAAGACATAAGTTTGTTTTTTTTTGCATCTGCTTTTTCAGAGATTGAAAAATGAAGTTGCATTATAACACAGGACACATCAAAATATAGGACGAAATGAAAGCGTATGTTAACTACAGTAAAGCAGAGAAAGTTCGTGGGTTTATATAAATTCGTCGGCCTAAGAGAGACCCACGAACTTATAGGGCTTAAGTTTGTCGGTTAGTTCTGAAATTTAAGTTCGTCGGCCCGTACAGCCAAGCCGTCGGCCACAAATGGAGGCCGACGAACTTATGCGCCACCGGTCAACGGTCGGGTCCAAGCGTGCCCGGGCCCACCGACTTAAGTTCGTCGGCTCCTAGTGGGCCGACGAACTTAATTTAAATTCGTCGGCCCCAGCTAAGAGCCGACAAACTTAAGTGGTGGGTCCCACACGGGGCGAGTAAGTTCGTCGGCCGCCATCTCGCCCCTAGGTTTGAATCGGGCAGGCCTCTCTCTCTCAATCTCACTCTCCACCGCATCCCTTCAACCGCTCTCCACAGCGCCGCCGCCCGCTCCGCTCATCCTCGCGCCGCCGGCCGCTCTCCACCGCGCCGCCGCCGTCCTCCCGCGCCGCCGCCCGCTTTCAAGGAGCATGAAAACATGCCCGAACTAAAGCTGGGCTCTATTAGCGCACGGCTTGGGCCGGGGCCACAATTGAAAACACGGCCGCACGGCTTGGGCCGGGGCCACAATTGAAAACACAGGGAGCACGTTTTTCATCAAGAAAGAGAGTAACCAACAGAACAAGGCGGAGCATGCCTATCATGAGAAAGATGCTGATGATGCAGTACTGCGCCAACCACGCAAGACTGTGAGGTAAGTGTCGAGCAGTCGAGCCCCAAGGCCACTGCTCAGATGGAGACTTTAGCACAAGTCGTTAACGTTAATCCCTCGGAAGATGATATCCCTTCCGATACAGGAACACTGAACCAACGGAAGAGAAAGATGATAAAGGATCAGGCTGAACAAAAAGCCGTATTGAAGATTCTTAAGCTCCAAGAGCCGCGGTTATGATGCCTTCACCAAGCTGAGTTGTCGGCCTGTAGCAGTGCAAGATGCATGTTTGTGTCCATGCACAACGCGCTATAAATAACTTGTAGACAGTTCCTAGCTAGTTCTAAAGGATTTCACCTACCGATTTGCTTTTTAGCTAGTCTATATTATTTGCATCGTCCTATTTACCCTAGCTAGCCGATTATCCCTTATATAAGCAAACACTACCTCATGATGTATCGTCTTCCTCTCCTTACAGCAACATATGTCATCCGTAGTTTGATTAGTTTATTCAAAACTACATATATGCAGTTTGAGATATATGTACATTAGGCATATGATATTGATGTTTCTACTTGCTCTTGGAATGAGTAGCATCAGGAGTCGTATCCCCACGAGTGTTAAATAACCTGCGGAATTCGAGTCAATTTGCTCACGTGGTGGGGAGGAGGATAGTGCGAACCGACTTCCTTGGGCCTCATTTGGAATCAATCAGATTAGAGTGGATTGGAAAGTCTGTCTCTCCAGAACACCATCCAGGATCTCCCCTCTCGCTTTCTGTGTCTTCGAAAGGCTAAGTATTCTTGCTTTCGTGGCTAATATTAATTGTTTACGAAGTAATTGAACAGTAGTAACTAGTTACAATTAATGTTAGATCGAATAATCAGCTGCAAATGTACTAGCTAGGACTTGCCGTTCAAGTAATCGACCTACCGCTGCCCCAGCAGTGCTTTCACTTCTCTCGATTATTATTCCAGCCATGCCACCATATTTTTTTTTGAGAAACATTTTTGAGAAACACACTTCTCTCGATTATTATTCCAGCCATGCCACCATATTTTTTTTTGAGAAACACAGTACAACGCAGACACAGACACTCATACATGCACACACACTCACCCACGTCGCCTACCACTGAAAGCATAAACCTGTTAAATCCTGTATTAATTCGCTCAACCCAGAACCTCAGGTGTCGCTCGAGCTGTTGCAACCACTGGACTACAGGCCCTTTGACAGCCATGCCACCATATATATCCACGATCTCTCCAATGTCCTCTCACTTGCAACTCTTGGCTCCTTGTTCGTTATTATTTTGAAGATTGACTCCACGAGGGATGATTAACAGAACAAGCCCTAAAGTGAGTCCGACAGTTTTTTTTCCCTATGTAGACTGTAGAGGTACACTAAATGCCAACTTGCCAAATGTGGAGACAAGTGCGTAGAAAGCGACCGTATCAGTAATAAGTGTGTTGTGTGCAGTTCATTATACATTCAAATTCAATTTGTGTCAATTGAGCATAGAGTTTTTTTCCGCTTCTTTTTTGATAGCTAATAGCTAGAGGCACATGAGTGACAGGAAAACAAAATGTACGGGGCGACATTCTAAAACTATAGGTGCTTCGGTAGGAATGTAGGATGGACGATGGACTGTATCTTACCTTACTGTTACTAATTCAAAGTTCTAAAAGAAATATTAATTTCAAAGCATGCTAGAAAAAAAATAAATCCTAGAAATTCTCACAATAATTAGAAACATCCGACCATCAATTGACAGATTGGAATATTAATAGCCATTAGATCTATTTTCTAAGTAATTACCCACCTCTGCTATTATGAAATGTTCTGAGTTCAACTCTTAACGAAAGCAAATATCCTCTTCTTTTTTTTATTAAATCCATTTTTAAGTAATTACCCACCTCTGCCATTACGATAGGTCTTGAGTTCAACTCTCAACGAAAACAACTATCTTCTTTTTTTTAGATTTTCCCATTTTTAAATCTACATTCAGTTTTTGTCTTTTTTTTTTCATTAAAGATTCTAGAAACCTATCCATGAAACAAATATTTTGTAGACTCCTTTTGAAATTTTCATGTCAATCCTCACAAGATGCGCTAGAAAAAAAATGTACGGATTGGAATCTTAATAGCCATTAGATCTATTTTCTAAGTAATCACCCACTTTTGTCATTATCAAAATAATATTACCTCTAAAACTACATATTAATTACCCACTTTGCCAATATAAAAGAAAATATGAAATAACACCCTAATTTTATACATAATTGCTCACATTTGTTATTTTGATGGATAATACTAAATATCCCTTTTAATTTATATTTAAATTGTTCACCTTAGTTATTATGACTGATAGTATAATGAAAATAACCCCTCAAAATTATATTAAAATCACCTACTTTTGCAATCGATCAAAGATTATCTAAATCAATTAAGCATACATATAAAGTAGCAAGATTTGCTATTATAAAAAACTAAGTATAAAAATAGATCTATATATGTTGTATTGCAACATATAATACATTTAAAACTCTAACCCGTGCGTCGCACGGATTGATTGACTGTAAGTTGGCTTCCACAGGGTTTGTACCCACGATTTTATTGAACCAACGCTACGCAAGTGTAACCACTGGAAAATGTTTTTAAGCACCATCTGTTTAGAAAACAGTGGTGAGAATCGATATTTACAATATAGATTCTTGTATATAAATCTGATGTACAAAAGCCATTTGAATTGTCGTCCTAGGCTTCAACCGAAGTTACACATTTTTGAGCTGGCATCAATTCAAGTACGCAACTCTACTCATCTTATTTTACTATTACTAATATTACTATTACTAATTAGAGGTTATAAAAAAAACACAAATTGCGAAGCGCGTTAGAAAAAAGATAAATCATACAAATTTTCACAAAAATCAGAAATATCTAGCCATCCATCAATCAAAGAGTATCCAATAATACTAGCCATTAGATCTATTATATTCTCAAAACTTACCCACCATACCATTACGAAACACTATTAAAGTAACCTTTAAATTTTCATATAAATTACCCACCATGGCATTATGAAATCTTAATTAAAATAATCCCCTAAGTTTGCATATAAATTACCCACATGCCATTATAAAATATATATTAAATAGCTGCCTAGATTTGCAAATAAATTACCACCATACCATTATAAAATATACCATGCCATTATGAAGGATGTGGATAAATTAAAATAACCCCTAAATTTCTATATATTTTATCCATTATGTTAGTATACGAAAGAAGAATTAAAATAATCACATCTATTATACTAAATATAAAAATAAAATATCATTTAAACTCTAAACAACAAAATATGTTGTAGTAAAAAAGTAAATAACAAATATAGACCTATATACCCTTCTAAGTTATCAATTATTTTTTTCTACTATTACAATTACATATCAACTTTTAATACATATGCCTACTAAAAATCTAACCCGTGTGAGAGCACGGGTTGATGGACTAGTAGTTAGACTTTAATTAGACGACACTAATCAATCAACCCGTGCTTTCACACGGGTTAGAGTCTTAAATGTGTTATGCGTAACCGTACAACATATATAGATCTATTTTTATACTTAGATTTTTATAATAACATATCTTGCTACTTTATATGTATGCTTAATTGATTTAGATAATCTTTGATCGATTGCAAAAATATGTGATTTTAATATAATTTTGAGGGTTACTTTCATCATATTATCAGTCATAATAACTAAGGTGAACAATTCAAATATAAATTAAAGGGGATATTTGGTATTATCCTATCAAAATAGCAAATGTGAGCAATTAGATATAAATTTAGGGTGTTATTTCATATTTTCCTTTATATTAGCAGAGTGGGTAATTAATATGTAGTTTTAGGGGTTATTTAATATTATTTTGATAATGGCAAAAGTGGATGATTACTTAATTAGAAAACAGATCTAATAGCTATTAAGATTCCAACATCTTAGTTGATGATAGGGTATTTTTTTATTATTGTGAGGATTTCTATAATTTTATTTTTTTCTAGCGCATCTTGTGAGAATTGACAAGGAAATTTCAAAAAGTCTACAAAATATCTGTTTCATGAAAATGTTTCTAACATCTTTAATGGAAAAAGACAAATACTGAAGGTAAATTTAAAAATAGGAAAAATCTAAAAAAAAGATATTTACTTTCATTGAGAATTAAACTCAAGATCTTTCGTAATGGCAGATGTGGGTAATTACTTAGAAAATATATATAATGAAAAAAGATGATATTTGCTTTCATTGGGAGTTGAAATCAAGACCTTTCATAATGGCAGAGGTGGGTAATTACTTAGAAAACAGATCTAATGGCTATTAATATTCCAATCTGTCAATTGATGGTCGGATGTTTCTGATTATTGTGAGAATTTTTTGGATTTATCTTTTTTTTAGCGCGTTTTGAAATTGGTACAACTTTTAGAACCTCCAATTAGTAACAGTAAGATTCGATTCGATGCGGCGTCTAAACACCTCCTACTGCTAGCTAGTCGAATTGGGTGGGTGGGAAAAATGGGTCGAAATCTATATTCCTTCGTTGGATGAAGGCTCACGACGGTACTGATATGTTGAAAAGTTCAAACACAATATGAAAGCGTAGTTCCATTTATTTTTAAATGATTTATTGAATAGATGAACTAGCTATTTTGATATATAAAAATAATGGGTGGTTCCTTGATTGAGTCATACCCAAGTTCTTCGGATTGGACGCCATACCAATCGAAGCAAACAGAGAAGACTAGCGAGCACCAGCCTTCACCCTGGTTAGTCCGAATGAAGAGTACTCAAAGTTGGTGCCCTTGAAACTAACGCTGTCGCCATCAAATTTTTGTAGCCTGAATTTCTCGCATCACTCCACAATTAGTTGTTGCCGCTTACTATTGCCCCAGGATTTGCAGAACCCTTGCTAGCTACTCCCTACGGGCTCCAAAAAAGTATCGTTTTGGATATCGACATAGTCTTCCAAACATAAATTTGACCAATATTTTTGTTAGAATATAAATAAACATCATAAAAAATTTATACTTTTATAAAAATATTTGTTAATACAAATCTATACGTATGACTTTCAACATTCAAAACTAAATAATATAAAAGTTATATGCAGTCAAAGTTTTAAACTTCTAGCTTTTCTAAAACGACACTTTTTGAGGATTTAGAGGGAGCAGTTCCATATTCCTTTGGTGCATCATATGGCCCAAGGTCTAGCATGTTGCACAACACTCGCACAAGAGCTATGTACGTAGTCACGACATCTCTCACGACAGTGTCTTGGAACTCAAGAGAGATGACAATGGCACGTTTGGAAGAGCTGTTGCGACAAGAGAACAAAGCAGGCTCTGCTGTACTGATGTGGTTCCCATTGCCTCCCATACCTAGTTCTTCTTTTATCTCGGTTTTCTCAAATTTGCAAAGCCAAATCTTGCATTTCTCATAAGACATGTATCCTGTCATCCATGACAAGAAGGTTTCAGAACGCATTGGATTTGAACCAAACCATGCAAGAATGCCACATTCAGTTTTTGGTCAATGCTGTTTCATGTTTCCTTTATAGTATATAGGAGCCTAGCTATCTCCTACCAAACAGATACGTCGCCAAAAAATTATTGCACATTAATTCAACTCTAATAATAATAGTATAAAGAGAGTTTTTAAAGTATTCCAACAACTCTAATTAGTAATACCTGCAGAGACGAACGACTTCCATGTCTTCCACACCTGCAGAGTCTCGCCGCTCCACCGAAACACTGCATCCGCCAACTCGGCATCCACGAGCGATCCTCCTCGCTTGCAGGCAGCTGCTACGACTCCGGCTGCTCCTAGTGCCGCCTGACCTGCCACTGCCATGCATGTGTAATGTGTTCCCAGCGCCGACGCCGTGTCCTGTGCAGTTCCCTGCCTCCAGTTTGATGCCACTGATGTGCTTCCGTGTTGGTCCGTCAGCTCAGTGACCCTGTGCTGCTGATTGTGCTGAACTGTTAGGGCCTGCCTTGCAGTTCTTGCTAGTGCTGAGCGGAGGCAATAGGGAGAAAGAAAAGCAATACGAGAGAAACAACGATCGGAATTCGGTGATACATACATGACAGTCTCCAAATGGAGGTGAACAGAGACAAACTAAGAAGAAGGAAAAAAACTAGGAAGTGGCCGGCCGGGGAACTGTAGTTGATATCCCAATCACACTTTATTTTCTCCAAAAGATTCGCAAGCACACCGTTTTTAGCATTTCCCAAATGATCTCTGAAACAATTGGAGAATATTGTAACCAGTGACCACCACATGGCACGGTCATCAAGTAGCAGAACTGTCAGACATGGCGTTTCAAGAAATTCAGAGTTCATAAGACGCATAGATCGATGATTAGCATTCTAAAGCCAAACCTTTTGATTATTCAAGAGATAGATCCTCAGCTGCAACACCAACTACAGCTTCTGCAATTACTTGAAAGAAGAAAATACAGCCCCAACAACTTTATCTATTCGCCAAACACAAATCAATGATAATTAATCATGCAGTGTGCATACGTACAAAACGGATTCTGGCAAGTGGCATCACACGCGCGCCAAACAAGAAATACAATAGTAATCGCATGCATCTACGAATTAAATGCTAGAGAGCACACAAATAGACAGAAGTCAAGCGTGATTGAACCAATTCATAGGTCTCGCAATATCGCCAAATTAATCACCCATGCATGCGAGCGCTCATACCGTCCTGCTAGGAGCTGATAGTCTGTAGCAGTACAAGATAACTTGTAGACATACAATGCATGTACCTAGCTAGTTCTAAATGATTTTACCTACCGATTTTCTTTTTCGCTAGTCTATATTATTTGCATCATCATTGTTATTCTATCTAGCCTCTTAGCCCTTATATAAACAGAGAAACTACACTGCCTCATGATGTATCATATTCCCCTCCTTAATACGGCATATATCGTCAGTAGTTTGATTAACTTGTTCAAAACTATTTGTATGCAGTTTGAGATATATATGTACATTAGGCAGACGATATTGAGATTCCACTTGCTCTCGGAATGAGCAGCATCAGGAGTCACATCGAACAACCCACGGAATTTGAGTCAGTTTGCTCACGTGGTGGCGAGGATGTTAGTGCAACCCAACCTCCTTTGGCCTTATTTGGAATCGATCAGATTAGAGTGTTCTGGGAAGATTGAGGTTTCCTTGTCAGTGCCTCTCCAGGACACCATCCAGGATCCTCTCCCTTTCTATGTCTTCGAAGACTACTTGTGTCCTTGTTCGTTATTATTTTGAAGATTGACTCCTAAACGATTAACAGAACGAGCCATACGCAAGTGTAACTACTAGAAATTGTTATTATTAAGCACCATCAATTTATAAACCAACGGTGAAAACCGATATGTACCGCCATATATAGATTATCGTACAAATCTGATGCACAAATGACATTTGAATTTTTGTTGTCCTAGGCATTAACTGAAGTTACAATTTTTTTTTACCCGGCCTTCTAATTACGCATGCATTGACGATCTTCGATTTGATACAGCGTCTAAATACCTACTAGTATCTAGCTAGTCGAATTGGGTGATTGGGAAACAAATTAAAGGTGTCGAACATACACCTACCTATAGTCAAAGGGTGGTTTGGCCTTGTTTGAGTCAAAGCCTGGCCTTGTTTGGTTTAAGGCCATCGATGGCCAGACCAAATTTTGACAACGATTAAACTATGTTTGACTTTGAATTAAAATTTAGTCAAATAACAAAGTATTTATTTATATAGTTTGGGCATAAGCAAATTAACTATATAGATGAAAATTATGTTGTATAGTGTAATTTTAATTCAAAGTCAAATGCAATTAAATTGTAGCTAAAGTTTGATCTGACCACTGAATGCCTTGATCCAAACATGCCGGCATACCACCAATGGCCCTCTCTCATGTAAAGTTAATCGGATCGGGCGCCATAGCACTCGAAGAATAAAGAAGACCAGCGACCACCAGCCTTCAACTTGGCTAGCCCGACCCAAGCGTCATGCCAGAAACGAATTTCTCTCCAGCACCGAACGGAGTGTACTCAAACTCAAAGTAGGTGGCCTTGAAACCAACGCTGCTGTCATCGAAATTTTGTAGCCTGAATTTCTCGCCATCACGCTAACATTTGTTGCTTCATGCTATGGACCCCCAAGGCCCAAGCTAACATTTCTCGCGACAGTGTCTTGGAACTTAGGGGAGACGCAAGCTCCATGTCTGGAACCCCAACTGCTGCGCCAAGAGAACAAAGCAGGCTCTGCTGTACTGATGTGGTCTCGATGCCTCACATGCCTACTAGTTCTTCTTTTAGCTCGGTTTTTGCTCCCGTTTGGAAAACCATATCTTGTATTTCTCATAAGATATGTATCTTATCAAGCTACCATGACAACAAGGTTTCAGAACGCACCAGAACCATGCCATGCAAGAATGCCGTTCAGTTTTTGGTCGATGATGTTTCCTTTATAAGAGCCTATCTCCTACTGCTAAATAGATCATAGATGCGTCACCAAAATTACTGCACATTAATACTGCAATTCCAATACTCCACCTAGAACAATCTAGCCACCCTCACTCAAACAACTCTAGATATAGACCTAGGTCACACTGGGGCAGAGGATGAAAAAGAGGGAAAACCACTCACACATTCTAAAATATTTCTCCATGTTTTATCCTACTATTACTAATTGAAGATGATGAAACATGCTAGAAATTCTCGCAAAAAAAGTGAAACATCTTGCCATTATATGGTAACCTCTAACAATAATAATAGTCATATATATATCCTGTTTTCATAAAAATTTTAACTCTGTCATTAATTATTAAGGGTGTGTTTGGTTAGGGGAAAATTCAAGGGAATTGGAGGGGATTTAATCATTTCCTATTCAAATTTGACTAGAAAGGGATTAAATCCCCTCCAATCTCCTCTAAAACCAGACAAACTGAACAAGCCCTAAAGATGCTATCCTAGTTGCATTTATATTACCCAATATTAAATATGGTTGAAAGTAATCCCTAAAGTTGCATTTAAACTACCCATTTTTCCATTATTAGAATAATTAGAATCTCCTAAAGTCCTATTTAAATTACTCATTCAACCATTATAGAACATGATTTAAAATACTATTCTATATTCTGCACTTAAATTACCCATATTTGATATTATAAAACGTGATTTAAAGTAACCATGAAATCTGTATTCAGAAACTATGTTCCATGCATGCCATATAATGTACCATATAATGCCATATTATTAAAATGAATGGTTTTGGGAGTGAAATTAATCATGATATAGCAAATAGTAGATGTAAAGACTACATATGCCTCGTGTATTGGACAAGTGGCATTTTGGACGATAAGGCGGTCCACAAGGGCTTTGAATAGCACTTTTTGTTATAAAATATTTATGAAAAGCACAAGAATTTATATTATTTTCAATAATGATTGGAGTATAAATTGAGAGCAGTATATTGTAATGTTACAAGTTTTGTGTGGAAGCTTTATTATTTATCTTTTTCTTAGTGCGGCTCATTCCAATGAACTTGAAGCTGACTTGTTTGAAATACCTCCGCTCCAACTTGTGATAGCATCTAACATATCGTAGCAATTTATGTCCCTCAATATTTATACCCATGTACAACTCATCTTCTTCCATATATATACCAACTAGTATATGGATTTTGCACGGTGCCTCTGTCTCTGCCCTTTCCATTTCCTCCCACACATTTTATACTGCCACTACTACAGGCCAACTTGCCAAGTGCAGAGAAGTGCATAGATAGAATGGCCACCTAAGAAAGTGTGCAGTTCATTAGACGTATAACGTGTGTGAATTAATCGAGCAGAGTTTTATTTCCTCAATCGTTTTCGATAGCTAATAGCTAGAAATGGCAGCACCAATATGAAGGCAAATGTATGGGACGATATCCTAATACTCTGCTTTTTCGTGGTACTACTCTGTAGGAGTAGAATACTAATCAGGCATTAGATTAATCGATGCAGCGTCAGAACACCTACTCTACTTGTAGCTAGTAGAATTGGGTGGCACCAGGAAAGCAAGTGTATCAAACATCCTGAGAACACCTACTCTACTTGAGGGATTTCCTGTTTGAAGCAGCGAAGCACCTTGGAACTGGGGGCGCTCAAGCAAATCAAAACACGAGTCGTTCGTCGCTGACTGATACAGTTTGTCTGTCACTCTTGTGGCTGCTCACTAGTCTAGTACCACCTCCCTCGGTAATCCATGGCATTGTAGATCTGGCTTGAAAAGCAAAGTAAGAGCCTGTTTGATTGCAAAGTTTTTAAAAATTATGGTTTTCAGATGTACATGATATAAATACTATAGTTTTGCAATACCATATTAATTTTGCAGTATTCCTCAAAACTGCAACACGTTTGTTTGGAAATTATTGGTCACCAGCGAAAACATCCGTGTTCTCTCCTCCCTTTCTCTCTGCTCTTGCCTGTCGACCGTCTCACCTTGTCCATGCTTCCTGCGTGGATCTGTCCACCACCGGCGCGCGCGGGGAGGCGGAGGGCCATGGCGACGACGCACGCGTGTGGGGAGGCGGAGCAGGCCACGGCGGCGATGAGGCGGCGAGCGGCCGCGGACGAGGCGGCAACGAGGCACGGACGAGGCGGCGACGAGGCGCGTGGCCGTGGACAAGGCGTGCGGACGCGGACGAGGCGGAGGGTCCCGCGCGGCCGGTGCCGAGGCGTGGCCGCGGACAAGGCGGCGATGAGGCGTGCGGCCGCGGCCGAGGCGCGGTGAGGAGCAGGATGCTCTAGAAGTTCCTGGGGAGCCCACGTGAAGAGCGAAGAGGGCCCTAGAGGCTGGATGACGAGCCCCTGTTGCGCGGTGCTAAGGCCTAATAGGCAACAGCCAGCAGGGAACTATGTTTCGCCGGACTCAAAAATAGAAGGGCCGCAGAGATTTTTTTTTTTTTTTTGTTGTTGCTAACTCTAGGATCATGAAGGGCACGAGGTGACCAACATGATCAATCAAAATCAACAAGCTTAATTATTTGGTGTAAAGTGTGTTATGTGAAAATTTTGGTAAGTCAATTTGGCTCGCCAAAATTTCGGTATAGCCCGTTTTAACAGAACCAAGCAGACCCAACATGCCAATAACGCTAGTGGTGTGTGGACTTGGTAATAGCAATGGCCATGCGCTTGTTGATGGCATGAGCAACAGCCTCAATGGCGGCGAACCAAACTTCTGGGCAGAGAGCCAGAGACGCCAATACAATAGCAAAGTATGAGGCTATGGGAGCAGCACCCGCCATTCTTGCACGATCTAGGTCACATAGCATTAGGAATGCCCTCGTCCAATTGTGATTTCAAGATATGATCTTAAGCTAGCCTATGATGCCAAATTAACACTGTTGGGTTCTTCAGGTTACTGGTCCACATACACAGGACTCAAGAGATTGTTTCATCAACTAAAGGCTGAGTAAATTATTGAATTCAGTTGAGAGCTTTCCATGCAGATCCAAACTTAGGCTGCCTAGTGGATCAATATATATTATCATATCGCCTGAACTAGTTGTCGTCATCACACCTTTCCAAACATCGTTAATTGTCAGGTCCGTCATCCGTGAGTAGCTTCGTTAATACTAGCAGGAAAAGCAAGCAGCAGTGGGCCAACCAATACACTTGCTAGTGTAGTTTCACAACTCACCCCAGCAACTCAAACTCTACGGCCGTATGCCACCAAGAGGTGGTGAGTAAAGCCAAGCCACTATATATGAGGACACGATATGCCATTTGTTTAGTGTATTTTAGTTTCAGCAAATTTAAACCCATCATAAGAATTTATAATCGACCTTTATTTGTTAATAATAACATATACGTTTATACCTATGTCTTCAATATATACTACAGCCATGTGAACTTTTCATCCACATTTTCACCTTCCCCTTTCCTCCCAACATGTGCATATATATAACCACCATAACAGAGAAAGGATGGAAATGCGTGCAATTGTTGTGGTACCTTCAATAATTCGATACAGAGTGTGTAGATGGGATTGGGCGACATTAGGAAACTCCATTAGATGGGTTGCCATTCGCACTTCTTGGTGAAGGCTGACCACACATCGAGGAAGAATAAAGATAGCCGATGATGTCAAACCAATTCTTGCTTGGAATGCATTGAATCCTGGAGTACAGTCTAAGGGGGATTTTGACGCGGCTCCTAGCCCGGCTCCTGCGCGGTCTCCCGATGAAGCCCCACCAAAGGGCATCATGCAAAACGGCTTCACCACGGGAGCCGTATTGAGCCGGAGATGTTTTTCGGAATAAAATTGGGTGGTGGAGTCCACCACAAGGCCTCGCGTGGTTACCCGGGCTAGATTCACGACGCGTGGACTAGCTCGAAATCGGATGAATACGGGACAAGCGCGTGAAGCTTCCTAGATCGGCTCCGCTCCCACTCTCCCAGTCCCAGGCCCACGAAAGACTCCTCGCAGCTCGGCTTGCACGGGGATATAGATGGCCAATCGTGCCGCCCGGCACGGCACGGGCACGAGCACGGTAAGGCACGGCCCGGCCAGGCACGGCACGATGCAGCACGGCTAACTAGCCGTGTGCGTGCTTTACCGCCGGCCCAGGCACGGCACGCCAGTGCCTTAGCCGTGCCGTGCCGGCACGTTTAGCACGGCACTAGATAGTGTCCGTGCCATGTCCAGGCACTACAACAAAAATGTCTCAAAAAAACTTAGTAAAACTCAAGGAAACATAGTGGAAATCAAAATTTATTAGATGAGCTGGTGCAATGGCTGCCTCATTAAAAACCTATCTAAATAAAACTCACACCTCGTGAGAAACCTTAGATAGGAAAAAAGAGTGCAGCACAGCTCAAAAATGTTCATCACATCTCAGTTCAAAAGGTCCTAATTAAGGTCTATTACATCACATTACAGGCCATGGAGACCAATCAAGCAGCAGAGGGAGATGGATCAGATGGAGGCTGAGCCTCTTGAGCAACATCATCAAGAAACAGATTGGAGAATGAATCTTCAAGTTCCTTGTCCTCCGCAGTGTGCTGAGCCCTTGCTTCACCTTCCTCCCAGTCCTTGATGCAAGTCAGCATTTCAACCATTTCAGGGTTTAACCGGCGTCGGCGCTCCTCAATGATCCTGCCAGTAAGACTAAAAGCACTCTCGGATGATATTGTAGAAACAGTCACAGTTAGTACATCTTTAGCCAATATAGAAAGAACAGGATAGGTAATTTGATGTTCATGCCACCAGTTCAAGATGTTAAAATCATCGTCATCAAACTTCTGGAGATTATCACTGTCTAGGTATGTTGATAGCTCAGAAACAATACCAAAAGATGCATTAGTGGTTGCTGCATGTAATAAAGCACTTGCAGATGTCATTCTAGACAGATTAGGAGTGGGGGTGGAAGAACCTGCTCCAAGACCTGTTCCAATAGAATCATCATCATCACCATATATCATACCCTAGTTAGTTCTTTTCTTACCAGCTCTAGAAGGTTGTGGTGCCCTCTGCAATCTAACTGCACCAAACTTGGAATCATATTTGTTAAATACCTCAGAGAGTTGTGCTCTAACATAAGTTAAATAACCAGAATAATCAGTCTGAGACAGATTAGACAAAATAGAGAGCACTCTAGTAAAACCTTCCAATTTAGCTCTAGGATCAAGAATGAATGCAAAGGAATACAGTAGTGGAATATCCCTCCAATACTTGAGGGACTTGGTCTTCATAGGGGCAACCACAGTTCTAAGCAAAGGATCATTCTCATAAGTATCCAAATGATTAGCAATTTGAAGAATGTGATGCATGATTAAAGGAGAAGTGGGGTAGTATACACCAGACAGGACACATGTTGCATCATAAAACATTTCAAGGAATGTCAACACTTTCTCTGCAATGTACCAGTGTTATTTAGTCAAGAGAGGTGTATTCCCATCACCTTTGGGATAGTGGGTCTGGATGAACACATCAAATGTGCTCCGGTAAGGAATTAGATGCTTAAGCATAAGGTAGGTAGAGTTCCACCTTACATCCATATCCAAACCAAACTTACGAGGACGCACACCCATGGCAGTGCAAAATGTTTTATATAAAGCAATGCGCTGGTTAGAAGAGTTCAAAAAAAAGTTGCAGTTCTAAATGCCTCAAGGTAGGGTTTGAGCCTCTTCAAACCAGACTTGACAATAAGGTTAATGATATGGCATGCACACCTCTGATGCAAAAATATGTCACCAATATAACCAGAGAGCAAAGGTGTAAGTATTGTCATGGCAGTTGAATTAGCAGATGCATTGTCTAATGTGATAGAGAATGTCTTATCAGTAAGCTTAAATTCATCAACCACAGCATGCACACGCTCAGCAATATTTTCACCACTGTGAGAGACATCAATAAGCCTTAAGCCTATGATCCTCTTCTCAAGTTCCTATGCAGAATTGACATAATGGATAACAACACTAAGGTAGTCTTCCTTAGCATTGACAGACCAGATGTCAGATGTAATAGCAATAGAAGAAACATTGGTTCTTAAAGATTCAACAAGTTTAGCACGGTGGTCAGCAAAGTACTTAGTGATATCTCTAGTTGTGGTTTGTCTAGAGACCGATGTAAACCTAGGATTATGAGCTTTCCTAATGTACTCCTCAAATGCAGCAGATTCAGCAATGCAGATAGGAAGATCAAGCCTAGAAATTAAACGACACATCTCAGAACGAGCAACATCAGGCTTATACTCCCAAAACCTCGGAGTACCATCAGGGTTAAAAGAGATATGGGACTGCGTCATTGCTGCTTTACCTAGTTTCTTCAAGCATCCATCTCTATGACGTGAAAGATGGCCAGTACCACTAGAGGAGCGAGCAGAAAGCAAACCTTTGCAGTGGTGGCACCTAGCCTTCCACCGTACATTCACACCGTTGATCATCTTGTAGATCTTGTCGAAGTCGTTCCACACCTCAGATGTGGATGCTCTTTGCCTGGTGCCGCAACGACCAAGACAGCTGCTCCCAGTCCCACCTGTGTTGGAGTCGGTACCAGTACCGTCCCCCCTTCCTTCGCCATCGCCGTCGCCAGCCCCAGCAGTAAGGTCAATAGGGTCGCCTTGACTACCGAGGCCGCGAAGCGCATCCCGTTCTTCTCCCAGATCTTCCTCGTCGTCTCCGGGCACCCCCATCAACCGAAGGTCCTCGTTGATGGTGTGACCGTTGCTGTCGTCGTCGTCCATCTCCCGCCCTCTGGTTCCTCAACGGCTTCAATAAAAAGCAAAAAGAAGACAAGCATTAGAAGTGAACAAGTGAGAAAAACGGCAAAACCTAGATCTAGATCTATGTTTAGAGGATCTTACCTAAGCCGGAGCCCCAGAGTCATCGGCGAGGTCAAGGACGGCCGGATCTAGCCCTCGGTTCCTCAACGGTTTCGCATTTCTGCGGCAAACCGGAGCACCAGAGCGGCAAGCCGGCAATGACGAGTCGACGAGGCCAGATTCGAGGGAGAGAGCCAGAGAGGACGCAGGGAGCCAGGAAGTATAGATGGCCAACGGCGGTCGGCGGCGGAGAGCCGAAGAGAAGAGAGGGCGAGAGGCGGAGACGCGGCGGAGTCGAGGCAGGCGATGAGCCGCTGCGCGACGGCCGGGAGGGGGGGAAATGAACTAGGGTTAGGGTGAAAGGGGGCGGGGTCGGCCGGTCGGCTTATATAGTCCACATCGTCGCCCTAAATCCAACGGTCGGGAGGGGAGGAGCAGGGGGGCATCCAACGGTCACCGTGCCTGACCGTGCCTCCCCCTTAGCCGGGCCGTGCCCGGGCCGGCCCATCGTGATGAGGTCTCGGCCCAAGCACGGCACGGGGCATCGGGCCGTGCCGGCACTGGCCCGTTTGCAATCGTGCCGGGCCGTGCTTTGGCACGGTGGGCCGTGCCGGGCCTCGTGCTGGCCCGATTAGGGAGGCCCAGATGGCCAGGTATACACGGGGAACCTCGGCGTCGCGTGGCTGCCACTTCTTCGTCTCTGCCGGTTCGCATCAAGCGGTAACGGGTTCCACTTGAAACCTACAATCCACCGCAGGAAGCGTCTTTATTAGGAAGCGTCGCGTGATCAGACAATCTCTCAGCCTCTCTTCGTGCGATCAAACCACCAGCAATTGTACCTGGCAGCCCTAGCATCCATATCCATGGAGAAAGACCCACGAATTTTTGCTCATGCTACCGCCGGAGGTGGAACTGCAATCACTTGTCTCCAGATGCAATTACCAAATGGACTTCACAATTCTATGAAAAGCCTTCTGTGTCCATGCAAGCTTAGTTAACTTAAGTCCGGTTTGATCCAAATAATAGATGAAAACTTGAAAGAACAATCATGTGGCTGTTCAGCTAAATGTCCGGTTCTGCTTGGACAGAAATTAAACAATAAGATGTCAGATGATACATCAGCTTGGAAATGACATCAAATCATTTTTGTTGTTATGACTAACTAAACACAATAGACTAGTTATTGTAAGACTGCATGGAGAAATATATTCATTCCATCTTTTCTAGCCACCGATCGACCTGATGCTCAAGGCAGTATAGAAATCGGTTGTATTCATGTCCAGCCAATGTTTGCTCCATGGCAGGCATGTTTGCATACATCAACTGAGGATGCATTGCAGAAAAGAAACTGATTCCACAGGAGAGATCAAAACTACAGGATGTCCTGCTTCGTGCTGGCAGCCTATCTACCGGCCGGAGCTGGACAGGCCGCAGGAGAGCAAAACCGGTGAAGCTGCCCTGCTCATCATGTCGGCAACCAACAAGCGTGGGTGGTAATGTGGTCGTTGCCGACCATTCGCATCGCAGGGTCTCTTCGTAGAGGTCCGGAGTTTGGCGAATTTCGCAGACACCGCCTCGTCGTCACCTGACTTGGCCGAGCACTACGGCTGGCTGTGCATCTCCTTCTCCCTCTGTCGCTTGTGCCGCGGGTGCGAGGCTTTCGATCTCGTGGGAGGCGGAGGATCTGCAGAAGCAGCAGAGGATGATGGAGATGGAGCCCAGGCGGAAGGGCAGGAAATGAGCCCAGAACCGAGCGTGCGCTCTGGCGCCGGGGACCGAAGGATCTGCGGAGGCGGCGGAGGAAGAGGAAGGATGTGACCAGGCGAGGCAAGCGAGCCGAGGTTCCCTGTGCAAGCCGAGCCGCGAGGAGTTCTTGTGGGCCTGGGAGGGGAGCCTAGGAAGCTTCACTCCCATATTCTGTCGTGAATCCACACCGGGTAACCACGCGAGGCCCTGTGGTGGACTCCACCACCCAATTTTATTTCCGTTTTTCTTCACCCGATCAGAAGCCTGCAAAACGTGGCTTCCAACAGCTCTGTATGACACGCGTCTTGGTTTGAGAAGAATTACCGCTTGCCCCTGGGTAGTCTCGCCTCACTGCGAACGCAGCTGCATGCAATAAAAAAACAGATCTATCTACAATATGCATGTGCTCAACATGGCTCTAACACGGCACCGTGCAAAGCCTATGCACGTCTGGGTGTGTTGTTTATTTCCTTTTGAGCATGCATGCAATGCAATCCTAGGCATATTGAATTAACATATCACTTGTGAAGAAAAAAAAACAAGGGCACCATGGACATTTGCCTCTTTCATTTGTTCTTAAAAATTAAAAAGAAGTTGTTTTGCCAACGGTTTTTAAAATAGCTTCAAAGCCAAACATTTAATGTAGCCGGAGCCGGAGCTATTTCTAGAGGAGCCGGAACCCTGCCAAAAAGGCTCTAAATGTCTTTCACTTTTCTCAGTCTTGTTGCTTCCATTGCTTACAATGGAGGTGTTTAAGAAAAACATGAGCACATGAAAGACAAATGAACTACAATTATATTGTCGAGACACCTCGATGTTATAAGTTTGGATTGTTTAGCTGCGTGTGTCTCGCCAATCCTCTAAATGTGATGATCATAGTTTGGGCCTGTTTGTTTTCGCTTCTCTCAGACTCGCTTAGATTCTCCGTATCGCGGAGATTTTCTCAATTCTCGCTTTTCGTTTATCAGGTTCGACCCAAAGCCTACCGCTTTCAGAAGAATCAAAGCGTTTGGCGGGATTCTCGGAAGCCAAACAGTTGGTTGTTGCGTGCGTGTGCTTTTTTTTAAAAAAAAGACCACAGTCAATTTTTTTATAAACAAATTTTTTTGCGTACCTTATATAAGCAACAAAAACAAGCCTGCAATCATTCTGTGTGTGTTAACTAGAGAGACATATGTTGTCATTGCAGGCTCGTGCTGCCTCCGCGTGAGCTCCATGTGAGGGGTAGCTTTCTCAAACCAAACACCTCAAAGATTCATGTGCGTAAATACTCCTACAATGCATGGTTTTGTAATTGGTAGCAAACTAAGTTATGTGTTTGGTTTAGAGACACGGTAAGATGTGATGGTTCCATCCTTATTTTTTTAGATGGGATCATCTCATTTTGTGTTTGATTAGTAGGGACGGAATCATTTCTGTTTTTTTGTTTGGTTGAGGGGGTAGATGTATTTGGCACGGATGGTGTTATCAGTTCGTTATTAGCACCGTGAGTGAGCCCACCTGACAGCTCTTGTCCCCATCTTCTTCCTCCTCCCGCTTCACTCCACCCGCCTACGCCCCTTCGCCCGCGGCGCTCCTCCCATCTCCGTCAGTGCCGCTCCTCCCCTTCGCCCGGCCGACGCGGACGCTCCCCGCTTCGGCACCGCCTCCGCCCCTCCATCGGAGTCTCCGCTCCCCGCTCCGGCAGTGCCTCAGCCCCTATGCCTGCGCTGCTCCTTCCCGCTTGACTAGAACCTTCGCCTCTCTGCCCGTCGGCACCCTTGCCCTCCACCTCGCCGGCACTACCCTTTGCCACCGTACCTCCCCGGCGTCGGCACCTCCACGTAGCGCAACTCTTGCCCCTCTGTACCTCCACGTCGTGCGCCCACGATGACGGCGCGAGACGACGTCCATCGGGAACGTCCTTGCCCGCTCGTTTCTAGGGGATGGGGTTGCCCCGGATCTCGGGGATGGTCCCATCGTTCCAACCAAACACCAAAAAAGGTGGTACCATCTTGTCCCCTCCTCCTTCATCCCCTAAATCAAACGTATGCTAAGGCTGTCCGCAACGATGTCCCCTATAACTCATCCTGTAAACAGATGTTTAGAGGTTTTTCCAAAAAATTTTGTCCCTTAAATTACATTTTGCTGCAGCGGTAACCTCCCGTAAATCCTGCTCTCGCGCTGGCAATGCGAACCGGCCGCCCCCTTCCGTGTGAACTTTTCATCCACATTTTCACATTCCCTTTTCCTCCCAACATTATGGCCACACTCCTCTAAAAAACATTATGGCCACACTCCATGCATGCACGCCCCCTCCACAGTAGAAAGGACACGTGCATGTGCATATATATAACCACCATAACAGAGAAAGGATGGAAATGCGTGCAATTATTGTGGTACCTTCAATAATTCGATGCAGAGTGTGTAGATGGGATTGGGCGACACTAGAAAAAGGTCACTCTTGTATGTATGTACGTATATATATACCTCCCAGTGTTCACTCCTTGCTGGCAATATGAAACATGTACATATGAAACTACTGCTGCTACGAGTTCCAGATATTTTCACGCACAGACCTGCTCAATCGATAGGAACGAGCGGCATCAGGAATCGTGCCCCAGCAGGCATTTCTGATGCTTGATCTGACCTGAGGTGAACTTGCATTGCTCATCACACAAGCGCAGCGGCGTCGCAACGTCGGTGTACGGTGTACCGCAGACAAAGAACCTGCTCGATCTGTTCACCGTTTTTCCGATCCTCCAAACAGGGTGCGGGCAGTGCCCAAGTAGTATCTGGATACCGTGCACTCATCCGTAGCTCACAAACGAGCTAGGGGCCAGCGGAAAGGCAAGCAGATGCAGCATACACAGTGATGGGAATGAAGTTGGATCATCAGGCGCACGCAGTGCACAAGCACACGCACGCATGCGAGCTTATCACTGTATGTGCTACGGGGCGACGCAAGGTTCAGCCTACCAGGGTAATTTTCCTTTTTATCACTAATTAGACTACTGTTTATCATATAATTTGTCAAGTTATGTATTTCTTTAAAGCGGTACATCAGAGTATTATTGTCGCTGGCTTCGCCTCGGTGCAGCGCTTCTCTGAGAAATAAACGTTGCGCCCCTGCTTGTTGAGTGGCCTAGTGCATGTATTTCTACCGTGGCCCACTGACACCAGCAGGAAGCTATTTGGCACCATACTTTATTTTTCAGTTCACTCAGCATGCATGGATAATTATCGGATCTACCTGCGTTCGCCTCGCCTGCCCAACCCATTGTGGCAAGAGCTGCAGTAGTATATATCTCAGGCTCTCAGCTGCAGCGTGCATATTTGATCGTAAATATGCTAGGGTGTTAGACAGTGTGATGAGCCACATTAATAATTTGCTCACGTTATATTAGATCCAGATGAGATTGATCAGGCTATGTTAAGCAAACAAGAAAGTAGGTACCCTCTTAGTATTTTCATGGATATGGTGTGTTAGAACCAAAGCGGATTTTCCAAATGCATACGTGCACACATGGACTATCGTAGCCATTGAATATGCATCGAGATCAGTGCAGACAAGGGGTAGGTGTGGAAATCATGGATAGATGAGGGAACCATGTGTTGAGATTCGTGCGGCAAAAAGAAAACGAACGACCACAATTGTGCTTGTGGACACATATGCACGTGGTTTTGCATTTTCCGTGTCAAAACAGAACTTGCGTGAGTATGAGCATGAGCATGGCATACAAATTTATGCATGAAAACTTATAACATGACTCCTTTTAGGAGCTCATCTAAATGACCAAGCTAGGGGACAAAGCATGCATAAGAAACACTAAATACCAAAATTGTAGGTAGATATATCTTCCGATAGAAAGAAACCCCAGGTTGAATGGCCTACTCTAAAGCCCAAATTGGGAGAATAGACGAAATTTGAATAGTAGACCACTATCATTTCTTCATCAGTCCATCTCTTTAGGAATTAACAACTTGACCAACTCCCTAAGTGGAAATCGCAGTTTAGACATTCTTCTTAACCATCATTGAATCCTTGATGACATTTGAACTCATCTACTATCAAAATCTTAGGTTCGAAACTAATAATTCTTAGGCGTCATTGAACTCTAAATGAAGCGGACTGTCGAAAATTTCTAGTACTATACATCGGGACGGGATCGGCGTCTAACTTGTCCGCGGGTACAGTCAACATAGGTTTCTCCCCTTAGCGCTTGTACTAGCTCATGGGCCTCCAACGCGACATGTACTGGTGTGCTCCCATCTTAGGTCTATTTTGAACATAGCGCAAATCAATCGCGACATGTACTCACTCATGGGCCGCCAGCTACTGCGTTTGTTATCAACTGCGTGCCCACAAAGGACCATCGCTTTTACTACGTCACTGTTGTGCATTTTTAGGTAGTGACAAAGTACACATTTATAATAGGCATAGTACCACAGTGGGAAAGAAATAGCAAGCAGCAAAGCGTAGGTTGTGTTAGCCGTAGTTTCTTAATATGATTTCATACACCTCTTTGTTTTTTTTTCTTAATATGCATCTTACACCAGTAGTTCGCACATGTATATATATACCTCCCAGTATTTACTATTATTGCTATTTACTATTATTGCGACTATATAGTTCCATAGTTATATGTTAGTTCAGAGAGATATTACTGATCAATTGCTCGGAATGAGTAGCATCACTAGGGGGTGTGCTGACTTTAATTTTCCCTATTTTCGCCGAGGCATTTTCATCTACCATATGCAGATGAAAATATGCAAACATAAATAAATAAATAAAACTGATGAAACAGCTATTAACACCGGCATATATCCAGTGGATGTTATCATAGATAGAGGCTAGCTACGAGTGAATTGATGATCGTATATTTCTAATTCCTACAGAGAACTTTTTTAGAACTATCTATTTTTTTGTCGGCGTGTCTCGTCTTGATGATTTGGTGATTATTGTGCAATATATACACACATAGGACAAGAGAAGGTGTCGGTGGCGGTCTGAAACTTATATAGTCTTAGGAGGTGTTTGGATCCTTCACCTAAATTTTAGCTCCCGTCACATCGGATGTTCGAACGCTACTTAAAAGTATTATATATAATCTAATTATAAAACTAATTACACAGATGAGAACTAAACGGCGAGACGAATTTATTAAGCCTAATTAATCTATGATTAGCAAATGTGATGCTACAATAACCATTCGTTAATCATAGATTAATTAGGCTTAATAAATTCGTTTCGTCGTTTAGTCTTCGTCTATGTAGTTAGTTTTTTAATTAAATCATATTTAATACTTCTAATCAGTGTCCGGATATCTAATGTGATACGGGTTAAAGTTTATTCTCTGTATCCAAACACCCCTTTACACACACTAACACAGGCAAAGCTAGGGTGTCGGTGGACAGCTCAACACCAGGGAATGAAAGGTGAGGCATGTGCGGGACCCGGACGGCCTCCCGGCTCGCTGGCTGGGGGCATCCGATCCATTCCAGTTCCAGGGGATCGGAGGAGAGCGCTTGAGATCCATCCGGCCGGTCGGTGTGGCACTGGCACCGCACCGTGATTCCATTGATGATGGATCCACATGTATGCGCGCATGTAGCCTTATTACAGCGTGGAAACTAAAAGGCCCCGCCGGCGCAAGCAATATATATAATGGAAAAGACGAAGATGGAAGAGCTCGCTCGATCGCAAACGGATCGGGGGATGGGAGCTCTGAGCTGAGCTGTTTTTGCTGCCGGCCGCCTCAACGCGCGCGGCGAGGCGTGGTGTGATCTGATCTGATTGATGATCCACGCACCTGGCACTTCTCGTTGAATATATAGAATGATGATGATCGTTTCTTTGTTATATGAACTAGTCAATCAACCCGTGCTTTCACACGGGTTAGAGTCTTAAATGTGTTATGCGTAACCGTACAACATATATAGATCTATTTTTATATTTAAACTTTTATAATAACATATCTTGCTACTTTATATGTGCTTAATTGATTTAGATAATCTTTGATCGATTGCAAAAATAGATGATTTTAATATAATTTTGTGGGGTTATTTTCATCATATTATCAGTCATAATAACTAAGGTGAACAATTCAAATATTAATTAAAGGGGATATTTAGTATTATCCTATCAAAATAGCAAATGTGAGCAATTAGATATAAATTTAGGGTGTTATTTCATATTTTCCTTTATATTGGCAGAGTGGGTAATTAATATGTAGTTTTAGGGGTTATTTAATATTATTTTGATAATGGCAAAGGTTGGTGATTACTTAATTAGAAAACAGATCTAATGGCTATTAAGATTTCAATATGTTAATTGATGATAGGGTATTTTTTATTATTGTGAGAATTTTTATAATTTTTTTCTAGCACATCTTGTGAGAATTGATATGAAAATTTCAAAAAATCTACAAAATATCTGTTTCATGGAAAGGTTTCTAGCATCTTTAATGGAAAAAAGACAAAAACTGAAGGTAAATTTGAAAATGGAAAAAATCTAAAAAAAAAAGAAGATATTTGCTTTCGTTGAGAATTGAACTCAGATCTTTCGTAATGGCAGAGATGGGTAATTACTTAAAAAATATATATAATGAAAAAAAGAGGATATTTGCTTTCACTGAGAGTTGAACTCAAAACCTTTCATAATGGCAGAGGTGGGTAATTACTTAGAAAACAGATCTAATGGCTATTAATATTTCAATCTGTCAATTGATGGTCGGATGTTTCTGATTATTGTGAGAATTTCTTGGATTTATTTTTTTTTCTAGCGCGCTTTGAAATTGGTGCAATTTTTAGAACCTCCAATTAGTAATAGTAAGATAAGATGTTAATGTAGGAGTTACTATTATACACACTAGGTAGTAAAAGTATTAGTATTAAACTGTTGATTAATTAGGAATGGCCACTGTCTCTGGCTGGCTATAGCTGCTGCTGTTGTTGATTACTACTCCTGGCTAGCTACAGTGCGTGCTTGATTCTGACGTACGGTGGCGGGCAAGGCCGGGGGCGCCTGCTGTACGTGCTGGGTGGCGTTCATCAGATTAACTTGCTCCGATCCAATGGATGCTGATGACAGTGGTAGTACAATAGTAGGGTGGATCATTCTAGTCACTACCGCACTACGTATACACTGCCAGTGCTAGCTGCTACGTGGATGCATGCATGTTTTTTTTAGTGAGGGTGTCGAGATAATGGTGTCGGCCCGGCCGGCAAGCCCAGTATATATATAGTTTGCTGCTGCGGCCTTGCTTCCCATACATGTGGACCCGGAGTTTTGGTCTATATCCACATGATAGTATATTAGTGAAATGCATGGAATTAGTATAGTGGTCGACTTGCGCGGCCATGTGACTGTTGTTGTATGTAGAGAGTACATACATATATACGCTGCCTGCTTCAGCTAGCTGCATGCCGTGCGCATATAATAACCTGTTACCATGACAAAAACACCGCCCCGGCAAGACCTTCGTTGTTATATACAGTGATCGATCCCTTTAGGTAGCTAGCAGCTCCTCCTGTCCTCCAGTGACAGACCATGGTCGTCATCAGCACAGAGTATGTAGGGGTGGGTCACAAAGCAGTACGATCGACACAGTCGATCGGAAAATGAAAAGGCAGTATGCATGTACGTGCAGCATGGCAGCAGGGGAGCTGCATGCTGGTGCTGGGAAAAGCTCTCTCTCCCTGCTAAACAAGCATCAGCTTGATCTATATATATATTTAACAAACAGTTCAATTGCTGCATCATGCGCGCGGTTGGTGATGGAGGCTGAGGCAGGCAGGCAGCCAGCAAATGTTGTTGCGAGAATGCAAGCATGTGAAGCGAACGTGCACACAGCTTTAATTTGCTTGCATTGTGATTCCACCATCATGTATCCCCGGTCACGGTAGGTAGGTAGAGGCCCAGAGGGTGCCTGCCTGTGTCAAACATTGCATTGCATTGCATTGCCACCGTCGTCGATCGTCAAGAATATAATCACAGCTTTACTTTACACCGTACCACCGCTTCCATCATCACAGGCCGGCGGCTCAGCCAGAGGCAGCAAGATCCGCCGCCCGCTGCATGCGGCTTTTATTAATTCCTCCTTCCTTTGCTGCTTCTTCTTCTTCCACGGGCTAGTTTGGAAATTGGAATAGAAGAATAATTTTTCTGTTTCTGAACTTTTTTTCTTTACAAATAAAATGTTTCTAAAATTTCAGTGCGATTTCTGCAAAATTCCCATGTTTCAAACGGAACTAGGTTGGCCGGAAAACGCACGAATGAAGCGCCCCATGGATGCACGCTGCTGCGTCGGGGCCGCGCGACCGGCCGGGAGGTGCTGCGTCGCTTTTGTTTCCAGCCTAACAAGGTACGCGTCTCCTCTGCCCCTGCCCGCTCTCTCATCGATCATCGTCATGTGCAACAACCTAACCTAGCTGTGCATGATTTGTGTCGTCCGATGTACGTAGTACGAGGCTACTAGCCAGTACTAGTGTCGTTGCTAGCTCCCACCAATTCTCACCGCTTTTTACCATATATATCATCAGCATCCATCTACACATATATGCCAGCCTGCTGCATGCACGGATCAGTGTATGTAGTTCACTCATGATATATTGATATGTGCATGCCCCTGTCTATATATTATTACGCCGCACTATACTACTCCCTCTCATCATTTGATCATTAATTTGTGTTTGACGTCGGCCAGCACAAAATTAAGTTAGTGGACATCATACAAAAACGAATGGAATTAATGGAGGTATAGTACTCTGTTCATGCCACCGGCGTACCTACTAGAGAGGTAGCTGAATGTGCCCTCCTCAGAAGAAGAAGAAGAAGAAGCGAGCTTATTATTACGTACAGTCAATGTCATCACTCATCTGGACGACTTTGTATGATGCATGCATGGCTCCGTACGTGGGTATCTTTTATTTCATCCAGCTCATCACTCAGTCTCCACTCTGCAGTCACTCCCCCTATCAGACCATTCCCGACCATTGCCAAAAAAGCTTGCCTATCCACTATTTCTCCTCACATTACAATGACACCAACAAAATAAACGATGATAGTTGCTCTTTTCTAACAAATCATCATCTGATTTTGTCATGTAGAAAAAACTGCGCCTTTTTATAGGGTAGAGAAGAAATAGGGAGAGGAAAACGCATGGGGTAGCATGCATGAATGGTGAATGCATGGAACAGAGCAAAACACGTGACGGATGCATGCATTTGCATGATTTCTTTGTGGGCCACTGCTTGGCGGTGGATCGACGGATCATTCCAAGGCCCACCAATCAATGAGCTAGCATCGTGATGCGTGCCTTGGTGTGTTACGGATTTTGTACGACTGATTATTGCATTGATGCACCGCTTGCAGAGTTTGCGGTGCATGGATCGTGCATGTGCGAATGGACGAGAGAGTTCCGTTCCGTCATCGATCGACAAGACAAGGTTTGGTCCTGATCAAATACAAGCTCCTCTAGGTCTCCACGGGTCACGGCGTGATGCCTCCGTTCGATCGATCGATCGGGCTCCCAAGGGATCGGAGCTATATCCAGTGGGCATAGCGATTGCCTATTTTTTTTTTCCACTAGGTCCGTGTTATTGGACCTATTTTTTTCATGTATTATACAGCATGCTGGTGATAAATAAACACAACGGAGTGTATGTGTAGCTTTGAAATCAACAAGGCGCATGCATGATAAAGTGTAGAGGTTGGCACTTGTTGGCAGATACTCCTAACTAGTGTATGTAGAGTGCCCGCAATATATATATAGTCTAATAAAGTATATAAATGGTAGAGTAGTACTGTACCAAAGAAGAAGCGTACGTCGTAGACGTGCAGTTGATGTGAATGTGCGCGTATGGTCAACAATCAGCACGGATCGCGGAAGGGTCAGGGTGATGAGCTAGGTCTCCGATAGCGACGCCCCCGGGGGGCACGGAATTGGAAAATGGCCAGCCAGAGACAGAGAAGTGATCATACCATGCAAGCGACTGCTACCTAGCTGTGCTGGCCTGGAACTGGAACTACCACGAGTCAAGTGGTGCTGTGGCGGTAGTGCAGAGAGGCAGCAGGGTTGGGCACGGGATCAGTTTGACCCTTTCGCTATTGTGCACTCGGCTCGCCCGCGCGACGACGCGCGGTGGTGACTGGTGAGAATGAGATGTGGGCATCTGGCCGAACGAACCGAACCTGCCGGGCAGGCAGCCAAAGCCTGCGTGCGGCTGCCAAACCAGGCCTTGCCTAACCGCGGCCGCCGGGCCACCGCGCACCCGCTCCCGCCCGGGAGGAGGACCCGCCGACCCGGCACTCCCGTCCCCACGCGGCCACGCCGACCGACGCGCACTTGACCCGGCCAGCTCACTCGCACGCAGAGCAGACGCAGCCACCGCCGTGGACGCGTACGCCGTCGTTTACCTGCCGCGACCTCGGTTGCCTCCCTCCCATCCTCAACGTCGCCCGAGCGCACAAAACAAGCGCTGTCGATGCAATAATTATATAAACAAAAAGTTTGAAATGCATGCGGTTCAACGGTTAGGCTGGTCATCTCAGCCTATTAATACACAAATTTTACAGAAATCGTACACAGATTTCACTAAAAAACAGTTACAAACATGGGCAAACACAACAATAGACTTGAAAAACTTTCTCGTGTCCCCAATGGGGCCTTACCATGCTGCCATGTAGCAGAATGTTTGCTGACTAAAATAGAAAAATTAGTTCCCGCATAAAACCCAAATCTCCATGATCTACATTAAACTCATTAGGACGATGCATGATAAGAGGGTGGAGAGGAAATTGATTAAAGGAGAACGATTACCGCGTAGGTCGATATACTAGCCACAATTACACACTGTTTCCTATCTTGTATCAATCACAAATTCAGAGCTGGACAAAAGCCCACAAACTGAGAGGGCCCCACTAACCAATAGTAGATTTCTATAGGCTGCAGTAACTAAAGCATGAAGTCCACTAAAACTAAAAACATATTAAAGCAGAGGCCCATGCTCTGAGTGCACACTACATGGAACCTCATATCTTGGGCATTATCCTACTCAAAGCACCAAGCGAAAGATTTTTTGGAATCTATTGATATTATGTTGTGCATACAATTGTAATAGGTTGTTAATCAATTCTAAAAAATTTAGTGATTTCACCAATAGCTACCGAGCATCATTTGCTGTAGTACCTCTTTTTATAAATAGTATTTATGTGATGTAAAATCACAATCACGTTTAGTATTTTTTTCAATAAAATATAACAAAATTATTTTATTTATTAAAAACATATTTTTAAAAACTTAATGTTGTGCTAGAATTGTAGTGGACCGTTGAGTGATTTGAGAACCGGTACAAATGCACAATAGAAGTAGCTAGACACAAACACAATAACGTCTCGGTTCTAAATTATAGTCAGGCTATGATTGTTCTAACTTCTATAAGTCAAATTTTGTCTAACTTTGTCATATTTTTGCCAAAAAATACACAGAAACATCTAACATCAAAATTAGTTTTATAACTTTTATTAGATATATCTACCAATAATTTTTTTGATAGTGCAATTATTTCATATTCTGGATGTTAATATATTTCCTGAATGTTAGTAATACTTAGAGATACCTAATTTAGGGCGAAGCCAAAATGGCCTATAATTTGTAACGAAGTGGTCAAAATTTTGAAATGGTTTTTTTTTTTTTGCTAAAATCAGAGTTATACAAGTTTATCATTAGTGGAATTTCCCCAAACATTTCACACTAAAATGTTTCCACGTGTACACACTGCACCTCCGGTAGCCTCCAACGCACCGACATGTCGAGCCCCAGATCCAAACCTCGTCTGGATCCATTAGAAAAACTCAACAGACCATGTGACGCGAAAAATAAGTTTTTTTTCCCCCGAGAAAGCTACCAAACGAAAACTAAATAAAACCAAGAAAGAAAGGGGGGCCAACGCAGAGAAGAGAAGACTAGCTCCTCCCTGCGCCTGCTGCTGCTCCTATATAAGCACCACCCTCCTCCCACCGCTTCACGCCCCACGCCTCCCAACCCCCCTCTCCTCCTCTGCTCCTCCCACCCCAAGATCTCCTCCACCTCCCGGCCCGGTAGCAGAGAGAGGCCGAGATCCGGAGGCGCGCGCGAGAGCACCAGCAGCAATGGCGGGCACGGTGACGGTCCCGGGGGCGTCCAAGCCCTCGACGCCGCTGCTCAAGGACGAGCTGGACATCGTGATCCCCACGATCCGCAACCTCGACTTCCTCGAGATGTGGCGGCCCTTCTTCCAGCCGTACCACCTCATCATCGTGCAGGACGGCGATCCCAGCAAGACCATCAAGGTGCCCGAGGGCTTCGACTACGAGCTCTACAACCGCAACGACATCAACCGCATCCTCGGCCCCAAGGCATCCTGCATCTCCTTCAAGGACTCCGCCTGCCGCTGCTTCGGATACATGGTGTCCAAGAAGAAGTACATCTACACCATCGACGACGACTGCTTCGTATGCCTTCTTCTTCCCCTTCCCTCGCCCACCTCCCCTGCTTTTTCTCGTTCAATTCCGTGCGGATCACGATGGGGGGCGCCGGATCTGGGCCCAATTCGTTCGAATTCGCCCAGATCCGGCCGGATCAGATCTGGATCTAGGCGAGCGAGGTCAATTGCGTTATTGGTCCGTAGGAGATTGTGCTTGGTTGACCGTCGCGGATCTCGATCCGTAAACAGTTGCCTGTGCTCAGCACCAGCGGTGCCTTGCTCCCTCTCTGGGGGGAACAGAGCGAGCAGTGGTCAGATCTTGCCACTTTTAGTGCTGGTAGTTAGTGCCCTGTCGTTTAGAGAAAGAGAGAGAGCGGTCCTTTTCATTTGGCCAGGGGGTCCTTGTTTATGCCACCCCGTCGCGGATCACCACTTGACACATCCAATTTGTCTGTATAAGAATGCTGTAATGTCATTGGATCTAGGAGACTAGGACTAGGAATGGCTGCTTCAGATCAGATCGGGGCAGTGAGCGGAATTAAAGTCAACTTAGCTTTATCTCTTCCTAACTAATTCACCTCGGTTAAAATTTTTCACCTTTCACCAAGGTTAGCTTTTTGTAATTCACATTCTGTTGAATGAAATCTCTCCATTTGGTCCTGTAAGATCCACATCCATAGTACTGAGGATGGAGCTAGCAACACCATGATCTATGTAGTACTAGCATTGGAAGCAGTATGCAGCAGTGAAATCAAATTGTTAGCTTTTATCATCTGAGCTAGTGACATTGCGATCTGTCTAAATGTTATGAATTTTATCATCTTATTAGCGATCAACATCATTAACTAGCAACATCATAGCATGCTTTCTATTGTCTCATCAACCAACTTTGTTCGCATGTCATCCAGGTTGCCAAGGACCCATCTGGCAAGGACATCAACGCTCTTGAGCAGCACATCAAGAACCTCCTCAGCCCGTCCACCCCGTTCTTCTTCAACACCCTGTACGACCCCTACCGCGAGGGTGCTGACTTTGTGCGTGGGTACCCCTTCTCCCTTAGGGAGGGTGCCCACACTGCTGTCTCCCACGGCCTGTGGCTGAACATCCCTGACTATGATGCTCCCACACAGTTGGTCAAGCCTAAGGAGAGGAATGAAAGGTGCTGCATTTTGTTCTTGTTTCCAAACTGATGCTCTGGCAACTGTCCTGCTGCATCAAAGACTCTGGCTAACCCTCTCTGTTTTTTTTTTTTTTTTTTGGTTCAGGTATGTTGATGCTGTCATGACAATCCCCAAGGGAACCTTGTTCCCCATGTGCGGCATGAACCTTGCCTTTGACAGGGATCTCATTGGCCCTGCTATGTACTTTGGTCTCATGGGTGATGGCCAGCCCATTGGTCGCTACGACGACATGTGGGCAGGATGGTGTGTGAAGGTATGTATGTCTTTCTGTTCTTATTACTTCAACAGTTGTTTACCTTGTTCCAAAAACATAATGTCTAATTGGATTCAATGATTTAATTAACTGTAAATTCAACTTAGGTCATCTGCGACCACTTGAGCCTGGGAGTCAAGACTGGCCTGCCATACATCTGGCACAGCAAGGCTAGCAACCCCTTCGTCAACTTGAAGAAGGAATACAAGGGCATCTTCTGGCAGGAGGACATCATCCCCTTCTTCCAGAATGTGACCATCCCTAAGGACTGCGACACCGTGCAAAAGTGTTACATCTACCTCTCTGGCCAGGTGAAGGAGAAGCTGGGCACGATTGACCCCTACTTTGTCAAGCTCGCTGACGCCATGGTCACTTGGATCGAGGCCTGGGATGAGCTGAACCCTACCACTGCCGCTGCTGAGAACGGCAAGGCGAAGTAGAGAGTCCCTGAGGAGGGCCTTCACTTCCCACTGAAGTGATAAGAAAGTATGATTGGGGCCTGCCTAGGCCCCATAGATATAGCTCTTTTTGAGAGGGAAGAGAGATTAATTCAGCAGCAGCTTTTATAATTCTTTGTTGTTATGATACCGGTGGTTCTTTTGTAGTTGATGAAAGGGATTTGTCTTTACTATCATTTACATAATTCAAGACAATAATTTATCGTGTAATTTTGAGAATCCAAGTCGATGTTTGTGTTATAGCATTGTGATTGGTGTTATGTGCGCTGAAGTGTATTGCTGTTTTCTCTGTGGAAGTTCTAGCGGCCGATTCAGATTATCGGCATGTGGGTAGTGTTTCTCAGCGTGAATGCCCAGTAATTGTGTCATATATCATGCTTGCAATACCATTAGATCATTCCTAACCATTGCCAAAAAGGTTTGTCTATCTACTATTTTTTTATTATTTCAACTACCTTTCTCCTTGTACAGTAGCGCTACAGGCTCAACCCATTGGGAATAGCCTGTGCTACAGTGTGTAGACAGCCGTTTTTCCCAATCCATTGGGGATAGGCTTAGTTCTTAACCGAGCCATAGGGCAAAAGTTTTCAGGAGAAAATATGAAACAGATATAGCAGGCAAAGCGCCATTCTGAGCCGAGTGTGGAGGCCAAACAAATGTATAGGTATGGCTTACCCTCGGTTAACTGATTCCATTACAAAACCAGGAATCAAATGCTATCTAAATTGTAAGGCCGATGTCATCAAAAGTTTACCATATATTCGAATGGTATCAGACTAGCATGGTCATACATCGGCGGTTGTAAAGAAATTGCACCAAACTGGGGGAAGACAATGTGTCACTCTCGTCAGGCTCATTGAAATTACAAGTAGAGTTATTAGCATAAAAACAGAAGGAAATAAAACAATAAAAGCGCCGTTGCCGGGGATCGAACCCGGGTCGCCCGCGTGACAGGCGGGAATACTCACCACTATACTACAACGACCCTATTGCTTCAATTCCCGTATATATAATTAATCCACTTTAGACAGTAAGGTAGACAGCAAAGCTGCATCTTTACAAAAGCATTAAAAATCGCACAAGCAATGCCACAGATTTCGGTTTTTCAGACTCATAGGTACATCCATACATGTCTTCCAAGTTTTCTATGAACCATGGCATTCAAGTTACAGCCATTTGGTTTTACAATCGCACAAGCAATGCCACAGATTTCGGTTTTTCAGACTCATAGGTACATCCATACATGTCTTCCAAGTTTTCTATGAACCATGGCATTCAAGTTACAGCCATTTGGTTTTACAATTTACAGCAATCCTGACTTCAGGAACAGGTTTATGGCATGACACCTAGAGAGGCACACCACCAATGGAGGTCTACATACCAATCAGAATCAATTGACGAGTCAAGTATTTTACATGACTACAGGAATTAATGTCTGAATCAATAACATCACTGGGAGTTCAAGATACTAATGGTGAGATGAATCACTGTTTTGGTCTGACAGGTTTCAGCACCAGGCGCTTCAACAATTTGCTAGTGGCTTAACTGGCTTTAGGCTTTAGCCTCGACCTCTTCAGCGACTTGCTTTTCCAGGAATTCACATTCTCCTTCCTTATCCAAATGTTCCCTGCGATAATGCCAGAAAAACCATTAGAGTTTGTAACATAACATGAATGGAAAACCAAAGAAAAAACAATCTAAAGTTGTTACTGCAAATTGTGTGCTACTAGAGTAATCAATCACATGCAAGCAATTTTCACTACAGTTGATACATGTTTTTGGAAAGTTCCCCAAAACCCAAACTTGTGCCTAAACTCTACGGACCACATAAACTATTTCTACCTGCCTTCAAATCTGCATACGTACCTTACTTTCTCACACAGGCGTGCCAAGGCATCAGCACCAGTCCGTGATGCAACATCTTCTATTAGTAGAGCATTTGAAAGGTTCACAGTCTCTGCTAGCTTGAACTCACACAGCTCTTTTAGCGAACATGCATCGGTCAAAACAGCAGAATGGCCACCTCCAGCAGCAAGTCTCTTCACCTCACCAACACACCTACATTGCAAAAATGATAGTAACAAGAGTAGCACCAGCAGAATCCTATATTTAATCCAGAAAAGGAAACATGATTATACTAGTGGAGCCTACCAGTCAACTGGAGAGGGGAACCAAGCATAAGTAGATTTCTCATTTGCTGCCTGACCGTAACTATTATAGCCCCATCCATATATGCGGCCATCTTTCATAGATACAAGTGTGTGAGAGTGCCCACAGGTAGCAAGACGAACACCTGATGGTATGACCATGACTGGGATGTTGCGAAGCAGCATGTCAGATCCACTCAGAGAACAAGAAAAGAAGCCACACTGAGGCCCAACTCCCAGCTGGCCCACATGTCCTCCACCCCAAGCATACAAAGCTCCACTTTCAGTTACAGCGCAAGAGTGGACCCCTCCACAAGACACGTCTCCCACTACTATTCCCTCAAGGGCAACGACTCGCCTAGGGATCAGTTCCTTATCTCCAGACTGTAGGGAGCAATGGCCAAGCTGTCCCATGTTTCCGAGGCCCCAAGTATAGCTGCAAAATCCCAAAGATATTATAATTAGAAATAATGAAGTACTTACTTGGAATGGGTTTGCAATGATGAAAAGGAGCAAATATGGAACTGCAAAAAGTTTGATTCCCATGAAGTCTTTGAAAAGTGAAAACCAACAGTCTAAAAAATCAAAGATATTATAATTAGAAATAATGAAGTTCTTACTTGGAATGAGTTTACAATGATGAAAAGGAGCAAATATGGAACTGCAAAAAGTTTGATTCCCGTAGAGTCTTTGAAAAGTGAAAACCAAGTCTAAAATATTCGTCATACCTAAGCTAGCCAATCAACAGATTCAGCAAACACCTGACAGGCTATTCAACTCTAATAGTTTTATACAAACACCATTTAATTCTTTGAGTACTAGACATTTCTTTGCTGTCATTGGGATTTTGAGACACTAAAGAGGAGACCACTTCGACCTATGTGTGCGAAGATTGTAGATAGAAGCTAGCATAGCAACACTGATGCCATATTGAGATTAATCGATCAACATGAAGTCTTGATAAAATAAACCAATTCATTTGTTTGTTTAGCAGTTAGCCCTACAGTAAGTCGTGGTTAGTCTTCAATAATCCAAACGCTTCTATGTTGCCATGCGAGAAACCACACAACAGTCACTGACAGCAGAGAACAGCTAGCTCCCTTGGGATGACTTACACCTCCCCGTTTTCTGATATAGCTGCTGTATGGTACTCGCCACATGACACTCTAACAATCTTCACTTGCTCGGGGGCGTCATCAAGGAACCTTGCATAAGCATTTAACATACGAGCTCCCTGAAGTCCTTGAGAAGTACAACCTCTGCCAAGCTGACCGTACTCATTGTAGCCTGGTTAGTAAGAAAATAGTACATGTCCCGTTAATAGTCAGGAATGGAAATTTTGAAACCAAGTGGTCATGGATCCTATTATTGGTCCTTAAGAAAAAGGATTTTCACAGTGTCACAACGCACAACAATCTATCTTGCTAGCCTAAACATTAAGTTCTCACTCCTGATTGACAAGATTTGCTCCCGATCAGTAATGAACCACAAACCAGTACATTTGTCTTAAAAATCATGAATAAAAACATGTGATTAAGACTTAAATGTTACACAGTACCCCATGCTTGCAGAAGACCATCCTCAGATAGAGCCACAACATGAACAGCTCCACAAGAAACCTGCTTAATCACCTGTGGGTATACGAAAGATATTTAGCACATCACATAAATGCAATACATCTCGTCTAAAAACATGATATTAATTACTTTTAGGGCCTGTTTGGGACAGCTACAGCTCCAGAAATTTTCTGGATTTGATCTAGGTCCAGAAATTTGTGGCAATGGAGCTGTCACAATCCAGAGGGCATTTCGACGAGTCGTTTTATTTCCAGTTTAGATTAGAAATATTTTTTTTAAAACCACTTTAATATATCCTACAAACTCCAGCTCCAGTGAGGAGCTGGAATCTGGAGATGTGTGCCAAACAGGTTTAACAATGACATTTTACACAAAGCTAAAACATCCAAGACTTGGAACATAACACAGACCTAAAGTAACACATGATTATAAGTACACAAACTAGCACTAAGATCCAGAGCCATCTATTAAGAAAAAGGAGAGAATAGTGGAACTGGGGGCGCATCCATGCACCTATTAAAATTCTTCAAACTTAGTTCTAGACATGTACCCAGCAATATATGTGCCTATTGATTTAAAATGTCAGGATGTGCACATAGATATGCATTCTAGAACGACAAAAACACAAAATACAGTCAATATGACCAGAGAGGATACAAAGTGCCAGCTTTTCCACAAGCAAGTTTGTCAACTGGAACAAAAACACAAGAGAAAAAACGCCTTGACTCCTTGAGAGTTGAGGTGCAGATGAAAATAAAACAAAAAGGATTAGATATGCTCAGCATGTGAGAAAATGTTCCGGTGAAAATAAGCCTATCAAGAATAGGAGAAGAAAAGAGCTGATACAGTCATGAGATATCTGAATTAAATCTACCAAAAAGGCCATTCCATATTCCCATACAAGATGGCACAGCAAAAAAGCATCTCATCATACCTCATAAAATACAACCAGTTAATGCAAGGCGGCACGTTAGCATAATTTTTTTTTTTGTTTCAGTTGTTTTTCCCAATCAAAATAGTTTGGCAAACTAACAGGAAAACAGCATTGTAGTGACTATAAGCACATCAATGCTTTGACACGTTACTGATATTATTTTTCTGCAGCGGGTAACTATATAAACTTATAAGGTTATACCCCTTAGATATCTACTTGAACCATAAGTCATCAAAAAGGGAACTTACTGTGTTTGGTGCAAAAGCTCCCCAAAATAGGCGAGGGTAATCTGATCCCTGTAACAAGCATGCAAATGGTGAATATTTTATCAAATCAATTGCATTGATTTTTCTCAAGGTTTGTTGACCGGTGGCAAGTTATTGCATCAAACCTGATTTTGCCCCCAAACCCAAAGCCTGCTTTTTGATACCGTGCCATCGTTTTCTCGAGGCTCAGCAACAGCAGCTGTACAATGTGCACCACAGGATACTGTTTTTACAAACTCAGTCTCCAGTGACTTGACCTTCTTGGGTTCCTTTGCGCTCTCCTCTGTCCCATCTCCTAGCTGGCCAAACTCATTAGCACCTGTATGCATTCAAGTTAAACTGTAAATAACTCATTTCAGTCACAAACCAAATCCCTATACATCAATCAAACCTTTCATGACTGTCAAAGAAGCACTCCAATAGAATAGGTTCTAAGGTGCATCAAGCTCTAATCCTCATTGAGTCAAGCCGATTTGAATCTCAGTGCTATCAGAAGAACAGCAGCTACTTGGAAGTTGGAACTTGTTACTAGGCTACAAATATTGACATTGTGCTATTAGAAGAGCAAACAAGGTAGTAACATTGATGCGAATAATTGATAACAGCAAGAAAACAGTTTCTAAGAAATGTGAATGCACCAAGCACACACGAACACTTGAACAGTCAAATAGCCCTTTCACTAGAGAGGTTAATACAACTAGCAAAATAAAGAACCACAGTAACTCAACTGTGGCATCTCAGTACAGTATTACAATCATGGTGCTGGTTCTCTCATCAGGACTCAATTTATTTGATTTATTTGATACTCTAGCAGGCACCTATTATGCAAATGAATTGAGCAGAAAGGACTTACCCCATGTGAACAGTGATCCATCGGAAGCAACTGCAGCAGTGTGCTCCCGGCCACATGCAATATCGGTCCACATGAGGCTCTTCCCGTTCCCCAATTTGAATAGTTTGGGAGGGAGGCTCTTGGGGATCCTCAAGTGGCACTCCTTTCCCTTTCGCGCAGTCTGGCCACTCTGGTTATAACCCCAAATGTAAATTGCGCTCTTTGTTGGCACACCAACAACACGCAGGTTACAGAGTACGTCATCTACATCCATGGCCCCTGGTTGATTATGATGCATAAAAGACAAGCAGGTCAACAGACAGACAGACCAGCGCAACAATTAATTCAGTATATAAACAAACAGAACAGTGCAACTAAATCAGTATATAAACAGACAACACTGCAAGTGAGCCTAAAATGATGATATGAAGAAATTTGGCCAAAACATTTCCCAGCTTTGATGACTGGTTGTTTCCATTCACAGCATTAAGAGGTGTTCATTTCTTCTTTCATGTTCTCATTAATAATTAATGTTATCAAAGAGAGAGTTGCTATTATTGAGACCATCCAGCGTGCTAATCTAAATAGTTAATCATTCTAGAGAACAAAAAACCTTTGGAGCTGAACTAATAACAATTACGTCATCAAAAAAGCAATTTGATGTGGGAAATTTGGTGGGATGTCATCCTAATTCACAGCATACCTACGATCTTTCAAAGATTCCCGACATGTTTCTCAAATTTTGCAAACAGAGGAAACGGAAGTTTACAGAGTAAATCACCCTGGCTAACAAGGCCCGAAATTGTTAAAGATTGCAGCCGCTGCACAACATGGGGTAAAAAGGAAACTTCAGCTAGAACAAGCTTAGGTATCGAGAACTATTCCACCCCACAATAGTGAACGAAACGCCCATCAGGACACGTGAATGGTCAAGGGATCCAGATAAAACGAACAATCCTTTCCCTAATCCACAAGAGCCAGGGGGCAGGGACCGCCCCCAAGCTTAAATTGAAACTTATCCATGATCATTTATGGAAAAAAGAAACAGTATGCGAAATTGGGGGAAGAACCTAACGAGGCCCTGGATGTCTCAAACTCTGTTAGTCTGTTTCCTACCAAACTGGTGACCACTCAGCAGTCGATTAGCGCAAGAAAAAACACCACGCTGCAGTAATCCGAGCAGAGGTTCCGTTTCACTCACCTAGAGAGAACGAGAACGAACAACGGTGCTGTCTTCTGGGCGCCGGATTCGGCGAAAGGTGGGAGTTTTGCTTTGCTCCTCCTAGTTTGACCGGAGGAATGGGATGGCCTCGCTTGCTCGTTCCTCCTCGTGGCGCACGCACGCACTTGTCTAAAGGCACCGACCACCGGATTTTTCTGGATTCCCGAGGTCCTTGGAAGGATATGGACAAGGACGGCAGAGGAAGAGAGAACGCGGTTCACGTGCCTACCGTGAGCCAGGTCCAGGGGATTATTATTTTTGGATAATATAATACACTCCCTAGGTCCGTGGGAGGTTGGCAGAGGCCGCAGGCTGGTTGCTGGGAGCAGGGGCGCGTGAACCGAGTCCACCAACGCCTACCAAACTCCTCTCCTCTGACCTCAATAGACCTCAACGACCTTGCTTGCTCCCTTCTCCCTCCTCTGACCCACGCGGCCAAGTTGCTTCCAAGAAGGGTGGGGTGGGGGAAGGATTTCTCCGTGCCTGTGTATGCCAAGTCGCCTGATCCTCTCCATTCGCATCCCGTCCCTCGCGAAATCCGGCGCCCCCAGGTTCGCGGTTACCCTTTTTTGTTTCGTCTGTTAATCGTGGTTGCTTCAGGAGATGGCGATTGTAGATGTTTTGTTGCTTTTTAGGTGGCACCGCAGCCACTAGCTGGCCGTAATAAGAAATCGTGCTATTCTCTGCCGCACAATTCCGGAAGGGTACAGCGCGATTACCCTTTTTTTAGGGTAATGATAGAGAGCAATTCTTGGTGTAAATGTTGATTTCATCGTGGTGGCTACCTGGTTTCATTCGATTCATAATTAGAAATACTTTACAATGATTACATTCTATCACCACAAATGACATACTCCTATTATAAAGAGAAATGATTGGTCAAAGTTTATGAAGTTTGACTTTCTGAAATACATGTGCGCCTTGATGGAGGCAGAATGCATGTCCAGTTTAGATAGGTGAACCATGAACCATCATGGATGAGATGATTCCTCGAAATAAAGTGGATCGACTAAGATAAGCACGCTCTCTAGAAAGGGAGCATGTCCGTGTCATGGAAATTCTTTCATCTTGCAACTCACAGCTACACCGACTAAATTGATGGCTTCAGATACCAGCATATTGTAGGTGTGCAAGACTCATGGCTTCAGACACCGGCAAGAAGTTGATTCAGATCGATGTGAGCTCGGATACAGTGTGCCCTTGGTGTTTCGTTGGTAAAAAGAACCTTGAGAGAGCGATGGAGCAAAGCAAGGACAAGTTTGATTTCGAGGTTTCTCTTCTTCAAATTGCCATCATGTTTGTGTTCAGAATTCATGTTTATTCAGTGTTAGCTTCATCTGTTTGCTTGGTAGGTTCGTTGGCATCCATTCTTTCTTGAACCTGATGCACCTAAGGAAGGCATCAGGAAATCTGACTTCTATAAGATGAAATTCGGTCCTGTACAATCTGAACGTGCAGCTTCTCGCATGACAGAGGTTCTTTTGTGTGAACTTGCCCATGGTTGACTTTGTCCTCTTTACAGAAAATGTATTTAATTGTTATCCTGTTTGTCCTGCTCATGTTTCAGATATTTCGAGGACTTGGGCTTGAATATGACATGTCAGGGTTGACGTAAGTACATAGTTTTAAGCTATGGCTTACATTCATGTCATTTGCATCAATTATTAATTTGCTGATGCGAAGATCTTAATTCAGCGGGAATACGATGGATAGCCATAGGCTCATACAACTTGCTGGACACCAAGGCTATGACAAGCAAAGTGCTCTTGTTGAAGAATTAGCCCTCAATTACTTTTGCCAGGGGAAGTATATTGGTGACAAGTGAGTATGAATCAAACTAGCTCATTATTTTACACAAAAATATTTGATGCAAACCAACTTCTAGGTGGAAACGTGAAAAACTCTAAAAAGACATACTTATAGATTTTGAAATTATCAACATCCACAGTGTACTTTTGTTGCCAAAGCTGTGATGCACTTACAAGTTACACCTAAAATTTGTTATTTCCATATATGATTTTTTATAAAATGAGGATGCATTGCATCCCAGCTTTTGTGACAATGTACATCCATGGATGCATTATGGATGTGTGTCATTTCAAAAAAAAAAATTCATATTTCATAAGTACGTTTTTAGATGGTTTTCACATTTCCACTGAGATGGTGGTTTGCACCGAATATTTCCCTTTACTGTACGATTATAAAATTTTATTGTGCGTTTTTTTTGCTGTCATCTTAACCTTATATATCTGTACTTCCTATTTCTTGTATGTGTACTGTTACTGAGACCTTATAAATAATCGTTTTGTGAATCATCTGTCTGGACAATTTTTAGCTGTCTCACTTTTGTGTGAAATATAAGGATTTCAGATTTGGCACCTGATATAATGAGTGAATCGGATAATCTCTTTTCCAAATAGATGCCATCTTGTGGTTGAGATATTTCATTACACTGTCATCTTTCAGTTCTGAGCTGAAACATTCCCAGTGCAACCTATATTGAAAATGTATATATATGAATAAGACAAATTTGCACTAAGACTGAGACAAGCATATAATCTCTGACCCATTTTTGGGACTGCTATACATCAGCAATTGACAAAGGATATAACTACCAAATCTCTTCATGATGACCACTTCTAAATTGCTAAGCTATGAATAGTTTGAGGTTCGTTTTACCAGGTTTCCTCAATCCCAGTTAAATGCTAACTGGAAATTTTGTTCTATGCTGGAATGGTTTTCCCTCAATGAATGTTGGGCCACTAATTAGATTATTTCATGTATTATAGGCAGATTTTGCTGGATGCTGCAAGAAAGGTGGGCATAGAAGGGGCCGAAGAACTGCTTGAAGACCCAAGCCAAGGAGTTGACGAGGTATATTTTCCAGTTAACTCTGTTCCTGGAGCCATATTTCTGTGATGACAGAGCTCACATATCCTTTTTGCTGCCAAAAGGTTAAGGAAGAACTCAACAAGTATTCATCTACCATTTCTGGCGTCCCTCACTATGTGGTATGATGATTTATTAGTTATATGATATTTATCATCTTTTTCGTTTCAAAAAATATTTATCATCTTTTATCCGGCCAAATGTATAAGAAACTTATACATCTGTTGCCCACTGCACTATCTTTCAGATCAATGGAAAATATCAACTCAGTGGTGGCCAGCCTCCAAATATATTCATGAGGGCGTTTGAGATGGCTGCAAAAGATGGAGCTTAAGGGTAGATAAAGGAAACTCCTCCAGTACGCTTGCGTATGTTTGAAATGAATAAAAGTTGAGTCTCAGTCTTTAACAATAATGTTGCAGTAGAGGTAATTTATAGCTGTTCAAAAGAATGTGGAACCAGTTGTATTTCCGTAGTTCTGATGTGGACCTGTGGTGATATTAGCTGTGAAGATGGTGTGGATATTCAGAAACGTGTGTGAATACATGCTTTCAGGTGATTGGATATATGGGCATATGACAGATGGGTCAGAATGTTTCAAAAACACTCTAGTCTGTTTATAATCTGATGGGATGTGTGGAAGATATCCGAGAACAAAGATACCATTCAGATTTGACAACAGATTTAACAGGAATAAAAAGACACCTGGTATACATAAGTGCATCTAAATTGATTGCTGTCGTTTACACCCAAGTATTACACCATCCTGGTCCAATATATCATTTAACCTTGAAAATTTTCGGCAATGATAATATACATAAAGCTTGAATTTTGATCTTTCGACATTTTTGTTGGGAATCTTCAGACAGATCTTCCTGCAAGTAATTAGCCAAGAAGCTGCGCTAATCGTCATTTATTTTTTTTTCTTGTTAATTCACTTCAAATATCAACCACAACCTGATGTCAGAACCTACTCATCATGAAAAAAAAAACTAATGTAATCACCCTCGTGGACATATGACATTCATAACCCCCATCAGTTTAAAATGCATGTGTAAATTGGCATAAACCGTTAACTTTGTCAAAAAGAAAAGGGAACAATCCACTCTATAAAGAAAATGAATCTTCGCGCCGCTTGAAGTTTCATGAAACAATCTAACGACTGTATTTCATCAAAGCTATGTACATGGCATAGAGGATTTAGTGTGGGCCTTCCACTTGCTATCGGTGAAGACTTGCATCAACAGGGTCATTCATCATCATTGAACAACATAACCTGCAATGGAACGTTATGACGTTAGAGGTCTTACAAATGTTTTCTGCCTATGTTGATCAAGTACAAGTAATGTTTTACTTCTCAAGGGAAATAAGTTCTGGAAAAAAAGCTACGTACCTTCGCACAGACAGGGCAAGCTTGACTTCTTTCCATCCACTCGTAAATGCAACCAAGATGGAAATTATGGTTGCATTGCAATGCAATCTTCGGATTTTCAAAATAATATTCTGCAGAAAAAAGAAGTACATTTTTCAGAACACAAGAAATACTAAGTCGCATGGTGTTGTGCATCAACTATAAGCAAAGCATTACTATAGTTAGAGGACACTTCCAATTCCCACCTATAAATTATCTAACATGTGTTTGTACATTTATATTGGTGTTGAAGAAAATTAATAATCTGGCAATTCATCATAACCAGGCACTTAGGCATGTCCATGTTTACAATGATTCAAATGAATGAGCATTATTTCCTTCTGCAATCGTGTTCAAGAGAAAAAAGCACTGAAACTACAAGATTCCTAACTGTTTTCCTTTTATTCACGCATGCTAGACGCTTAATCCTGTAAATTAGAAAGCCAGTATCTGGTGAACAAAATGGCAATTTGTGAATAGAGTGTTGTGTCATTTGTTTCCACCAACCTTCTAGGCATATTGGACAGTCATCCTCAGCGTCAGAAGAATCACAGACTTGTATTCCATCAGTTCTCGAACCTCCTGAATGGTGTTTAACTGATGACCCAGCAACCTTTTGAGCTGTGCAAATTGATCCTGTATCATAATTCTTACTTTCTGTAAGCTGTCCAGATTTTTGGAAATGTGTTGATCCTTTGTCATGTCCTGACACTACTGGGTGTTGCACCACAGGAGGGCTGAATTGAGGATCATCATAAGGCAAAGGCCTTGGAGGGGGGCAGAAAGTATCCATTGAATCCATTTGTCCTGCAGAGGTGCAAGCTGCAAGATGAATCCTTCCATGATCAGGTGCAACCCTTGTATCACCTCTGTGACGAGCAGCAGGGCCCTGAGAAGTAAGTAAATAGAAGAGATTACACAAAAGCTGAATGAAAGACCAGGTGCAGACAAAACAAAAAAGCGAACAGAACAAACAGAGATGAAAGAATGGTGCGGATATATTTTAGTCCACTATACTGCGACTATATATATATAGCCCCAGAACAAGCAGCAAGTCATGTGAGCTCAAACATATAAAATAGATCTCAATATAAAAATATGGAACAGCTGCCACAGTCACCGGTAAAAAATAGGATGAGCTCCAAGCAAATTATATTTTTTTTAGTAATTAGTAATAAAAACCAACAAATAGCCTTTCATTTACTGCTCCACACTGCCTTCTTGATGTGACAAAGCATTGCTGCAACATCAAACTCCATGGAATCCATTGCGACTTCAGAACAATGTGATGTCAGAAATAGCCTAATGCATGCAAGAGCCAATAACATGGAGACTAGCACCAACTGACAGTCCCCGCATGGATCCTCTTATTCTAGGTTCTAGCACATATTTTGCAGGATCCATGAGCCATCACCGGGCGAACACGATTGTGTATGCAGACATTAAACTAAATGCATCACAAGTTCATTCAGGCTTCACACCCACAAGACGCCAGCACCCAAAACAGTAGATGAGTAACAATTATGCAATGGCACCAGACCTGATGACATCAAATCAAATACTAGCAGTATATAGCAGAGATGGAAGCATACCGAGTCGACACCGTGGTAAGCGAAAGGCCATGGCACGCAGAAGCAGCAGACGGGCGGCGCCGCTGAGCCGTCCTCCGGGTAAGACAGGCAGCACAACAGGGATCCCATCCCTCGCCTTCTTCTTCCTTAAAGGCTTGAACCGAGCAGATGGAATCTCAAGGCGCCGGCGGCGCCTCAACCAATTCTTCGACTCTCTCTGTTCGCCGCGGCGGCGCCGCCGTTCGAGGAGATGGAAAAAAGGAACGGAACAAACCCAATCGTTCGCGATTGAAAGACAAACGGGGCAGGACTCGATTCACTGCTAGAAATCAGCGCAGATTTCCTTCCTCTTGGCCACGCGTATCTGGGGAACAATTGCCAATTAAAGATCAGTCGCGGAGGCTCCGGCTTCCGCGACGGCGGCGAGTGCGGCGGCGCAAGTGACTGGGTGCTGCTGCTGCTGCTGACACACAACCAAATGTAAACAACAAAAAGACTCGGCTTTTTGCTACTCGATTCTTGATGTGAGCTCTTGGCTGATTGGAAGACATACCTCGGAGCGATCGAGTTAAACCCCCCCCCCCCCCCCCCCCCAACCCTCACGCAGATTAGGTAGTGCTACGGCCCCGGATAATCGGAGGCGGAGACGGATTTGTTTGTTGGAGGTGGAGAAATTTCGGGGCGTGGGTTGGATTGGGGTTAGGAGATCGAAGCTCGCACGCAACGCATTGCGGGCGAGCGGCGATTCGCTATTGCTATCGCACCGAACAACGAGCGCAACGGAGGGGCCGAAAGGAAGTGAAAGAAAAGAAGAAAAAAAATAAAAATAAAAAGAGAGAAGAATCTTGGTGGCGCGGCGCTAATTACGAGATTAGCCCTTGCTTTAGCTAGCAACAAAGGCTACTGCCACTTTTGAAGGTGTTATGCTATTCTTAATGATGGTGGCACCAAAATCCAAATCTTCCCTGATTTTATCTGCACTAAAAATTGTACTGCCTGTTGGCACAAATGGGGAGAATAGATATCTGAATAAATGGTGGACACAATTGCTGCAATTAAGAATAATGGAAGAAAAACTATGCTTAATGGTAATGTGGTAAAATTTCAACGGTAAAATGAATGTAGGAGTATATACATTATAAATTTCCCACCGAAGATTATTTTCCAGTTAATCTGGGTCACACCCATCTCCCATACCAAATACCGGATGGGTTTTACGCAATATAAGAACGTGTATGGAATGGCTTCGGGCCTGTTTGGAAACAAAGTATTTTTATAGTTTTGTAAACAATACTATGATATTTGAGATTATCATGGTATTTGGGCTAAAAAGTATTTAGAAACTCTATGTATTTCAAACTATGGTATTGCTAATACCATGATACTTTTGGAGTATTGTAAACTCCACTCCATATCAAAGTTTCTCATCCAAATGAGCAAGAGACTAGTAAAATCATGCTATGGCTATGGTACCAAACACTTTTTAAAATACTATGATTTTGGTAAGGATAAGAAATATTATGGTTACATCATAATCAATATAAAACCATGGTATTGAAAATTTTGCTTCCAAACAGGCCTTTGCTCGAGTTTGGTAATGGGCAAAATTTTGTACCCGTTGCGTAAACTCAGTGCTAGTACGGGCCTGATGGCTTCAGCTAGCTGTGGCTGTGCTGCATCCACTGCTGTACAGCGAGCAACGCACCGCTGTAGTGCAGCTGCTGCCAACTGAAAGTAGCCTGTTGCAGCTCGAAGTTCAAAGAGGCTAGCTGCTACCGCCAGTGGATTGTAGACTTGTAGCAGCCGATCAGTTGTGCTGCGCAGCGCAGCCCAAACAGCGGCAGCAATCACTACCGATCGCACTCTACGAGTGTAAGCGTATATTTTTCTCAAAATATTGTTACTTTTGTATATCTTAGGCCGCCCTCACTAGCCTACACATTTCACCGCCTATATTTTAAACTCCACTCTCTGTGGTGCACAGTATTTTTGACACTTAAATACAATTTCTGGTGAGCATAGCCTTTTGAAAACTTATGAGAGGCTATGCTAATGAAACATCTCAACTAGTATTGAAAGAGAAAAAATAGCAAAAAAAATCATATGCACCTGTGCGCTCAGTTCGCAAACATTCCAAATTGCTACAGGTAATGAAATTAATGGCTAAGCGAGCTGAAACACTCATTTCTGTTTAAACTATATTGCTGTCCTATTATTCATCAATCATGTAAAATGGACGTAGACTGTGTTGTGCTCCATGGAGAGATATCCTTTCTCTATTCATCCATGCATTTGTTTTTTCGAAACAATAAAGAAAAAGGTTTGCTTGGACTTGCAGCTTATTACAGTGGCAAATTAATACAGTGCCGACTACAACTTGCTCATCAATCTTGCTGCTTGTATGCCGAAAAGGTCCCTCTCTTAGGAGTGGAGCGAGGAGGGGTCGCGTAACAATCTGGCACTGCTACTAATTTAATCACGCTCATTATCCAATCAACGCAGTGAACGCTCCCAAGCCGCGACTTAATTGTAATCCAAAGAAGAATGTCGCTCTCATGTCAGCCATCTAAAATGTTTGTTTTTTTTTTTCCTATTTTGTACACATCTGCCTGCCACCCCCGGCGGAGGACCATTCAACATAGTTAAGGATGATGGCATGTTATCCGTTCGTTTCATCTCCTACTAGTCTAGATAAAGAATCCCCATTACCTTTTTTTAGATGGTCGGAGCGTCAGCATTACATTTTACGGCCTGCTACGACCTAGTGTGATCTGCGTCGACGACCGTCCCTGTCTGCTACCAGGCCTGCTGCCTGCACCAACGCGCCGTGTCATTCACTGAACCTGCATTATAGTACATTAGTACTACTACTGAGCTAGGCCATCAGTGTCACTGTCAGTGAAATCCTAACCAAAGAAGAAAAAACAGTGTCAACGAAAGGCCGTGCAAGCAGGGATGTATGCGGTTCACCAACCACGAATGATGATCAAAGCTACATTAACCGAACGGAGAGATCAGCTTCCAAATGACAAAGACCTCCCCTGTCTTTCATCTACTTGAGCAGAACTAACCGACGATTCAGAGTTCAGAATCAGAATCAGAACCTGAACCTGGGCCTGGGCAGGCAGGCAGGCTTGGACGCACTTGGTGAAGTGGTGGAGCACATCGCGGGGCCTAACATGCGGGTCATATCTCAACTTGATCTTCTGGAAGTCCCTGTCGTGCGACCTGAGCGGCTTTCCTGAGTGCTCTTGCTGGATTGGATCAGAAAAAAAAATGCCGGTCCTTGTTTCTGTGATGCAGAATTGCAGATACTAAAGGCTGTCGTCAACTCGTCATATCGGCAAAAAGGATAGCTGTGTTGGGCTGTGTTTAGAACCCCAACTCCTCTCCTAAATTTCCAAAATTCCCATCACATCGAAGCATTAAATGTACCAAAAAACGCATGCCCGAAGTATGAAATGCAGATAAAAACAAAAACTAATTGCACAGTTTAGATGTACGTTACGAGACGAATCTTTTGAGCCTAGTTAGACCATGGTAGGATAATATTTACCACAAAACAACAAAACGTGCTACAGTGCTTTTCAATTTGGAACAGTGTCAGTTTTCAGGGTTCTAAACACACCCTTGGTTTTAGGAGCTACTAGCGCTCGCGGTAGGCTCCCGCAGTCCCGCTTTCACCTTTCCACACGCGCGCCTCGCGCTCGTCTCTTGCGCTACGTGTCGACACGCCGTGAACGCGCGAAGCACGGGCGTCAACCGAATCACCCTCAGGTTTTAAGAACTCTGATGGGAGCCCTCCCGCAGCACCTCCACTCCACGCCGTCCGATTTCTTCATCCGACGACAGATATTCTGGCGTACACACAATAGGATTATTCCTACACAATCTCATTTTGGCTTCGATTCACTACGGTAGGATTACAGCCATTTTGGCTTCCATTCACATTTCACTACATGGTTTCATATATACAACCTGACCGGTTCTGATTATTGCCACTGCACTAGTACACTGGCATGCCGATCGATCGGGGTCTGACGGCACGGAAGAAGGTTCTATCCACATCAAGTGACTCGGTTAGTTCTCAAGCAACCATTCTAGATGAACGAGCCTCGGAAATTTTGATCCCCTCGAGTTAGATTTCAACAAATTTTCAGCTCATCAAGGGCTCATCTTTCAGTTGGAAGCGTACGTCAACCATGAAGCTAGCTAAAATTATATTCCACTTCACCATGGCAAATTCTAGGAATAAAACTCCAACAAAAAGACACAGCATGAGCTAGCATGTGAAATCAGGCGTCAAATGCAAGTTGGATGTGGGTAGAATTCCTTGTGAATTAGCAAATACTCCCGCCTTCCAAATTATAAGCCGTTTGTTTTCTATACTAACTTTAACCTCTCGTCTTATTCAAAAACTATATGATTATTGTTTATTTTACCGTGATTTAGTTTATCGCATAATAATTTGAAGCGTGAGTTGGAGTTTTTCATATTTTTACAATTTTTTAAATAAGATGAGTAGTCAAAATTAGTGTAAAAAATGCTGAACGGAGGGAGTACATCTATGTTTTCCTTTCCTATACATTCCTATACGTAAGTGGAATTAAAGTTAAATCTAGCGGTATACTCATTTTGAGAATCTTGACACTGTTCTGACACTGTAGACATAGTGGAGTTTAAAATAAATGGAGGATAGAGAAGCTGCTGGAGATAGCCTAAGGTGGCTACAAGCAAAGTTTAGCTAAAAAATGTTGTTTCATCGAGATGGGTTAATCTCTGCTGATCGGGACCAGATAAATCCAAGTACACTCAACGTGCGGTCTTGTTGCGGTTGCGGATGCTCTGCATGCAGCAGCATGCATTTGGATCCGTACTTTCAAAATTGTAAGCGCGCTGCTTGTGGGATAAGAACAACAACAAGAGTTGACATTGAACAAGAGTTTACCATATAATAAATTTGAAGTGTGACTTGAACTTTTTCATATTTTTACAATTTTTTTAATGAGATGAGTAGTTGGTGTAAAAAATGTTGAACGGTGGGAGTGCATCTATGTTTTCCTTCCTTATACATTCCTATATGTAAATGGACCTAAGGCGGCTATGTAGAATTCAACAAGCAAGTTTAGTTAAAAATTCTTATTCGGCGAGATGGGTTAATCTGCTGATCGAGACCAGATAAATCCAAGTACGCTCAACGTACGGTCTTGAATGCTAATGTTGGGATGCTGCATGCTTGTAAACGCGCTGCTTGTTTGGATACGAACAATGGGAGGGGAAAATTTAAAAAAACATTTTTTTTAAATGCAGGAGAGCTATGCATCATTGCATTAAGGAGAACATGTAATAGATTACGGGATCCAGGTCACAGGAGCACCCTGCTGGTGCTGGGCAAACAAAACAAACGGAATTACTCGTGCAAAACACTACCAAGAAAATAATAAGAAAAATAAGAACAACAACAAGAGTTGACGTTGATGGTTTATTATAGATTCATGTAAAAAATAGTTGATCGACGGTAAAAACACTTGGAACAAACTAACCCCCTGCAAATCGATCCGATATAGTATTGTACTCCTGCCATAGAGCAAGGTAGCTGAATATGTGCCTGCCTGCCGGCTGATGTCAGGCGCAAGAGGCAGGCAGGCAGCCGCCACTAGCTTTTTGTCCTCTTCTCAGTCTCTTTTATTTTTCTGAAGAAAAATAAAACAAAATTATTCCGCGGTCTTTGCTTTTCATATAGTATACTTCTTCATGATTTGGGGTAATGGTGCGAGTACGGGACCATTGAGCAAATGGGCAATTGTTGTACACGTTTCACAAAGTTATGGAAAGGGGGCGTCGCAGCAGAGAAAACAGAGGCCCAGGATGCATGCTTCCGGAGATATGAAAAAGGTCAGGTCAGTGCCTCCGTGATTACAGGGTGCTGGATGCATGCTTGCGTTTTTGCTAGAAGCGTCTTTCTTCATGCATGCAGCAAATATGTACTGTTCGTGCAGGTCACATGAAAATCTTGTTGAATTTATTTCTTTCCTTTTTTGACTGGGAACTTCTTGTATACCCAAATTAATTAAATCAGTTGATATGATATAGAGCTCCCTCTATTTCAGGAAAACAAATCAAAGGGTTTGAAATCACCACACTGCATATTGTAGTACAAAACAAAGTACTCCCTTTGTATTTAAATATAAGCCACATTGACTTTTTTTCCGAAACTTCAATTGCTCGTCTTATTCGAAAAATTTTATAATTTATAATTTTATATTTGATGTTATTTGTTTTATCATTGTAGAGAGTTTGAGCATTACAAGTTTTTTTATATATACTTACACAATTTTTTGAATAAGACAAAAGATCTATTTTTTTTAAAAAAATCAACCGCGACCTATATTTAAATACGAAGGGAGTACTATACGAATACATATAGGCTGTGTATATCAACTATCAATTACTTCCTCCTATCCCTTATTATTTGACGTTTTTTATTTGAAAAAATAAACTATAACCGGCGATAAATATTTGAAAAACGGAGGAGGGAGGCGGTAGCAGTACAATTTTATTTCCCAATTTCGTTCAGCCGGTGGTGAAGAACATGTGCGGACATACTTCAATATAATCCCTACACTATCTGAAAGAAAAAATATATATGTATTCTGTTACAACTGGCTCGCATGCATGCATGGGCATCGATGATCATTCTCGGTCGTGCGATATACTGCTATGCAAAAATTTATCCAGCTGTCTCCGTGCGCAATATATATATCCTATATAATAATACCAAACCGCTGGCCTGTGTAGTACGTACCTGCCGGTATACAGCAGTAGGCGTAAGGCTGTCCAGCGGATTGTATATCTATTTTTTCTATCACTATTCCAACTACCCACTTTCTGTCTACAGTAGCAAAACAGTGTTATATCCATCCCGTATACCCACTCCTTGAGGATGGCCTAATCATCATCGTCGCTGTACGTACGTGCATCGTCGTCCATTAGTTTGGACTTTAATTTGGAGTGTGCTGACATACATAATTTGCGATTCGTAGTACGAACTAAGAAGGAACCAATCAGCTCCCCGAGTCGTGCGAATGTATGCACGAGCATGTAGCTAGCTTATTACATGTTAGATCGATGGTACACATATATACGTACGCTAGCTGCTTATGAGTACATAATACAGATGGTAGGATAAGATAGTATGGATCATCAGTAGTAGCTAATAACTACTACTACGTGGGAATGAGATCATGCATATTATATATGATCATATATCTCCCCTAGCTAGCTAGGGAGGAGATTGAGGAACAGGAACATAGATCACACCGGACAGCATGGTGAGGCATGGAAATCGCAAAAACATATCGATCAACGCGTCAATCATGCATGGATAGACGATGAGCTTAGGATCGATTTTGCGTGCGTGATGTGATTGGCATATATACGTGGACGCGCATGCGTTGCGTGCGTTCGTGTGTGCAGGCCAGGGAATTGAATGGAAGGAAGGTACAGGAAAAGGAATAATGTGCATGCATGATGATGATGATATATTTGATCCATGGAAATGGCCGGAATCGCTACGAACTTGCCTAACCACTGGCTCGTCCTTCCGTTCCATTCATGCCCTGCACGTCCACCTACTGATGACTTTGGCGCATGCCTACGACGACCGGTATATAGACACACACAATACTGCACCCATAGTAAGCAGTAGTAGAAGCTAGAGAGGAGCCACAGCCCACACAGAGAAAGCAGTAGGATACGATGGCCAGGAGGCTGCCGGCGTTGTGCGGCGGTGGCCGGGCGGCGACGATGCGGGTGAGGAGGAAGCTGGGGGTGCAGCGCCCGACGGCGACGACCTACTCCTCGCCGTCCGCCAACAAGCTGATCCGTCCTGCTGCTGCTGCGGCGGCGGCGGCGCCACTACCCGGTGGCGGCAAGACCAAGAAGAGTAGCTGTGGTCCAGGAGGAGGGTGCTACGTCGTCAATAATAATAATAATGGCAACGGCGGCGAGCTGATGGTGGAGGTGGGCGGCGCCGGCGCCGGCGGGCGCAGGGTGATGGTGGTGGCCGACGGGCGCGCCGAGGCGGCGGGCGCGCTCCAGTGGGCGCTGTCGCAGGCCGTCCGGAGCAACGACACCCTCGTCCTCCTCGCCGTCGTCAAGCCGCCGCCGCTCGCCGCCCAACTGCAAGGTCCGTCTGCTCTGCCGTCTCTCTTTCTCTCTCTCTGTCTCTCATGTGTGTCAGGCAGGCAGGCACAGGCAGCGATGAATTTGATTTGTGTAGATTATTACCGCATTTGTTTGAAAAACGAAAAATATTATATTTCCTTTTGCGAAACGAAAATTTGGTTCCTTTTTTTCTAATAATGTTGCTCTTTAATTTGCATGCAGTTAGTGAATCGTGTGTCAACATGCTGGGCACCAAGAGCCAGCAGCACCTCGCCGCGTTGAGGACCGTCTGCGAATCAACAAGGCCAGAGGTATATACGCTCGTTCGTATGATCGTATCCATCCATCAACAATATAGTCTACTAGGTAGCTACGTACTTAATTTCCAAGACACCGTGTGTGTGCTTGTGCTGTCGAAACAACGAAGGTCAACGACGAACAGGATGCAGGATCAATGATGGGATTGCTCGCTGTCGACCACGTACGTCGAAAAGCTCTAGCTCTAGCTCTAGCTCTAGCCTAGCCACTAAGCGGATTTCGCGGCCGGATCGGCGGCGTGGCGCCAACAAAAGCTTGGAAAAAAAACACAGTAGTACTATATAGCGCAATATATAATCAAGATCACCGAACTGAATGTAGCAGTACATCAATGATGCAGGTGAAGGTGGAGACGTGCGCGGTGGAGGCGGAGGAGCGCGCGCCGGCGGTGGTGGAGGCGGCCAGGCGGCACGGCGCGTCGCTGCTCGTGCTGGGCCAGCGCCGGCGCCGCGCCGCCGTCGCGAGGTGGCTGCAGGCGCTGTGGCGCCGCCGCCGCCGCTGCGCCGGGAGTACGGTGGAGTACTGCATCGAGCACGCGCCGTGCGTGGCGCTGGCCGTGCGCCGGAGGAGCTCCGGCGGTTACCTCGTCTCCAGCAAGCGCCACAAGGACTTCTGGCTCCTCGCCTAGCTACCCTACCTCTGATTATATCAACTGATGTCATCAATCAGTATATTATTATCAGCTCTTTGGGGTTTTCTTTTTTTACTTTGCTGAACTGCGAAACTAATCGCCGGCTTGTAGCTTAATCATACGCGAGTTTAGTTCTGATCCGTTTCCTGATGGATGATGCTGTAAATTAAGCTATCCCACGGCAAACAATCAGACTGCAAGTCGGTACAAAACTGTTCAGTGTAGTGTGTAAAGCACTGCATGGCCGCGTCATAGCCCTTTTTTACAAGTGGCGCTGTTTGTTCCGTTTAAATTTTTATTTTCAAACACTGCTATGAAATCGTTAGCAATCCCTTGACTGAACACCAACCCAAGTACAGAGCACCAATAGACAGTGTAACACGGAAGACAGAGTTGGAGCCTTGGCGGCAGCAAGTGCGGATTGAAGAATACTATTACCAGTCTAGAGATGCATCATGGAACCAATAGACATCCACAGGACCCAAACCCAAAGTAGCAGCAGAGAGAGGATTCAGTGAAAGGAGAAGAACAGCAGAGGAGGAGGATTCCAGAGGAGCGAACCAAAGTGTTCTATTCTGAATATTCTATGCCTCTGTTGAAAATTTATTTTACAATAGTCCCTTTTACAAGTGCCGTCCCTTCTTCCCTTTAAAAAATTATTTTGGAACACTGCTAGAAAATTGTTTTCACCTATGCCCTGCTTCTAAGCGCAGGTGGCCAGTCGTCTTTGCTACTGTCCGTGCAATATTCCAATTGGGAAAAAAGGTTTTTCTAGTAAATATCCTTTGAAAATTACCTCGATTGATTTTTTTTTAAGTAGACCGCCCCTTCAAATTCTTTCTCCAAAGGTTCAAAATGAAAAAGGTTATTTCCATTGACATCAACAATGGTGATAAGAGTACAATAGAGAAGCTAGCGGGTTTGAAACATAAAAACCACGTCACACATATTTCACATAAAAAACACTAGTAGACTTTGTGAGCGAAAAGGGCAGCGGAAGCGCTCAAATTAACAAACTAATTTTTCATAAACATTTTCATGGAGCAGCTTATGTACTACTCCCTCTGGATGTTTTTATATGACGCAAGTTAGTTTATTTTTGTATTGGCTGACGTCATATAAAAAATCTGGAGGTAGTACATCAAGACAACCCATTAGCAGCAAAACTTCAAACAAGGTGTTGTCCAAAATTCACATAAGTAATACTTAAGGATTAGTTCACTAACCCAATATTCCCCAACGTTTTGTCACTAACATTTTTTTTAAACGAACCAGGAAGGAGAACTGCCGATTATATTAAGATAGAAGAAAAACCCAGACAGGGCAACAAACAACATACCACTCAGACTCCACGCAACACTCAACTCAACTGGCCGGTTGGATTGGGACTTCAACACGGTAAAACACCCACTACTAAGACAACCACGAACCCCACCCAAACAAGTAACGAGCTTCCAAAGCGACGCCTCCAACGAGGAGAGCGACGCCACAGGCGCCGCCGTCGCCCGACCCTATGTCAAAGTTTTCACCCCGAAACACGATGCACAGAGGGAATAGGAGTGGAACGAAGATGCTTCCAAGGAAGTAAACGGCGTCCGAAGACGTCGCCATCGTCAGCCCGGAGGACGGGCAAGACTTTCGCCACCATCCCCAAACCCACCATACATCGAAAGCTGCAACAAACCCCAGGCTTTGCGCTGCCGAAGAGAGAGCTCCCGCCGCAACTCAAGAACTGTCAGCGAAACGAAAGGCACAGACCGCACTACATCAAGAGGCCATCGCCATGCGAGACCTCCTGCCGCAGAGCCGCTGCATCCTGGCTCCCAAACCGATGGAGTAAACACACCAGATCCAAGATCCTGAAAAACCGTCTCACCACACGCAGGGGACTCGCCGCTTCTGCCGCTGGTCCACACTCTCACGGGGGCCTCGCCACATCCGTCTCTGGCCACCGGAATGAGGATCTGTTTCTCGAGTTGCCGTCAGAAAGAAGAGCAAGCACGCCCTGCCCCCACGAATACCATACAGCCAAATTGCCACCAAAACACCACACCACCACAACGCGGCCACCTAAAGGTCACCCAAGCTCGGTCGCTGACACCAAAGCCGTCTGCGCCATACGACGAAGTCCTGCACCGGATTAGCCACTGCAAAGCAAGGCTAACCGCCACAGTCCGCTGCAAACAAAACTGCCACACTTGTCGCTCCTGCAAGCGCCGTCTTCTGACGCAGTCCCTCACCGCACTAGCAATTGCCAGGCAAGGCTAGTCGCCGAGGTCCGCTGCGAGCAGACACCGCGACGAGCATGCAGCGACCTTGATGCCAACTGCCGAAGCCACCATCATGTCGCAACCATCCGCGCTTTGCCTCAACCAACCACCGCCACACCAGCCAGCCGCCGTGCCGCGCAGCCACCACGCTGTGCCAGAGCCGCGTCACGCCAGGCCGCACCGTGCCAGAACCGCCAAGCCATCGTCGCACTGCGCCAGAGCTGCGCAGCGGCCAACAGCCCGCCGGAGCCGCCGTTGCGTCACACTTTCCGTGCCGGAGCCGACCCACAGGGCGAGGAGACGCGGGGGGACCCCCCGACGCCGCACGCCGCAGGGCCTGCCGCGCCACCGAACTCCCGCAGCAGCCCGCGCGGCCGGGCCGCCGCTCGTTGCCGCCGTCGAAGAGGAACCCCAACACGGACGCGAAACGGAGGTGGCCGGCCCGAGCACATAGGGTGGGGGTGGGACCTCCGTCCGCCGGCGACGGCCCAAGGTCGCTCGCGCCGTCGCCTGCCCAGATCCACGTGAGCCACCCGACCAGGGGGAGAAGACCCCACCGCCGCCATCCCTGAGGCCCACGCCGGCCTCCGGCGGGCCCCTCTGGCGACGGCGAGGGGAGGGGGAGGATCTGTGGTGGCGACGGCGGCTAGGTTTTCTGCCGCCCGAGCGGGGGGGGGGGGGGGGGCGACGCGGGGGAATAAGAACGTGCACTAACATGTCAAAGAACACATTTATGCCTCATATGCCAACGAAACCTCAGCGTGAAGTTGAGAAAATGGCACCAATGGCAGGCAAGATAGCAAGCAATCAGCATATATAGCAAAAGAGGGATATCAAATGAGTAGACACCAATATTTACGTGGAAACCTTTTGCGAGGAAAAAATATAGGCAATGACAAGCAAGAATCCACCGTTAACATGAATAATACAAGAGGTGGACGCCTCATTTGCATGACGTTTCAAACAATAAAAAATTACTTGCATGTATCTAAAAAGTGGATATGCAGACACCAGAAGATTGTTGTCATGCTAATTACCTAATTGGTTGGCATATATTTGTTACTCTAATACAGCCATGTTTATCTTTAGTCGCTTGTTACATGGTAAATGCAACTAATGACTATTGAACAAAGTCAATAAAATTAAAATTATGTAGAGCATATTTATCTAGATACAATGTGAGTTATTAGCCAAAAAAAAAAAAGAATCGACTAAAACCTACCTATCTAGTTCAGTGGGATGGTACTTTCTTACTTAACTAGGGATATTTATAAAATAAGGACGATTTTTGTTGTGTTAAGCGATAAAGATAATACTATGCCTGCATTTCCTATTTGCTCAATTTGCCGCCAAGTTTGTTAACCATGCATGCTAAATAACCACTACTATATTTTCTTATCATGGCATAAAAAATGCCAAAATAATATTGAAAGGGATCTATACATGGGTGATAGAATTATAGAAACGGAGTGACTACCACAATGTAAGTGGATGTGGTGAGATAAAATGGCGAAACGACGGTAAGGATGGAAGCTAAGTTAGGGAGCTTGTAGTTTGGAAGCTGAAGATGTCATCTATACCTTCTGTATATTCTGAAGTATTAGATACTATATTAATTTTCAAAAATTGCATATAGCAAATTCAACTATCTCAATACAATAATGTAGTGGCTATCATGTGTATTCAACTAGTATTTATATTTAAGCTTATACTAACTGGTTGGCATATCCATTGGTTTTATAATAGCCAAATTCCGTCTCTCAAAAATCACTCAAATGTAAAATTTGATCTCCAAACTATTTTCAAAACTTATTTTAAAATACATGGCATTTATTCCTATTGAAATTCAGACCAAACATTCTATCTAAAAATTCCAAATAGCCCACATTTTTCTTCCCTCATTTCCAGCCCAGCCGGCCCGCAGCTCCCCTGCTGTTTTCCCGCAGCCCGCTCTCCTTCCCTCCCTCTTTCCGCGTCGTCCTGTAGTCCCAGCCCACCTCCTCCCTCCCTCATCGTCCCGCGGGCGAGCCGGCCCAGCCCGCCAGCTCCGCTCCCGCGCCAGCCCCCGACCCTAACCTGCCAGCTTCTTTCTCCCTCCCCCTACCTCGCGACAGAAACGCCCCCGCCGCCGCCCCCGCCGCCGACCTCCGGCTCCCCTTGCACCTACGAGACTCCGTGGCCAGCGGCCATGAAGAAGCCGGCGGCGCCGGGGTCGGGCGAAAAGAAGAGCAAAGGAAAGAAGAAAGGGAAGAACGGCCTGGCCAAGGTTGCCATGAAGGCGCGCGGCGCGGCGGCGCAGGAGCGGAGCAACCCGTTCGAGGCTATCTGGTCGCGCACCAAGTTCGACGTGCTTGGCAGGAAGCGCAAGGGCGAGGAGCGGCGGGTATCGCGGTCCCGCTCCGAGGCAATCCGCAAGGTAAGCAGCTGCTGTTTGGCACGGCGCAGCAGTGGTTCCGCTTCCGCCGGTTGGTTCGGTGGCTGATGCGTCCCCCTCTTTCCCGCAGAGGGAGAACACGCTGCTGAAGGAGTTCGAGCAGAGCGCCAAGTCGTCCGCGTTCCACGACCGGCGTATCGGCGAGAGGGACGACACCCTGCCTGAGTTCGACAAGGCTATCCTCCGCCAGCAGCGCGAGCGCTTGGTATGTTGCGGCCAAGATATGCTTCACTTACACTCTTAAAGCCTTGCATTGCACCCCCACAATTCTAGCATTTATCTAGACATTGACATGCTTGGGCCAAAAGAGACAGCATACAATCTATCTGATGAAACCACATGCTAGTAATTGTTAAAATACTGAATTCTAATGCCCAAGGACCTGTAATGGTGCTCATTTTTCCCAATTCCGGATGTTTTCTAGGCAAAATTGAAACGGGAAAGCAAATACAATCTATCTGATGAGGATGACGACGAAATCAATGTCAACAGCATGCTTTCAGAGAAGGATGATTTCGATGAAGAGGTGCCTCTTGATGATGAGAGTGATGAGGAAGGTACATATATGCTCCTCTTGTCTCTCTTATTGGAGTAGAATACGCTCCAGTTTTTTTTTGTCACTTTATTCGTCTAGATCCTGCAATATTGTTGTGCCTATACGTGCATTCCCATTATATGTGCTATGAGAATGTCCTTTCTCTTACACAACTAGGACGTCAGTGTGAACTGGTTTCTAGACTGCAATATGATTTTTTTTTTATTTCACCTTGTTCTCTGTTTTTTTTGGTTCACTTTTTGTTGGTACGGGGAGCAGGACAAATGCTATTTTGGTGTGAATAGATAAACTTGGCGTGAATACTTGTGATGCTCCTATAACTTATCTCCAGTAGGTACCGCTTTGCAATACCCCTTGCAATGAGAAAAGCGTATGCTGGATTTAATTCCTACATTTTGAGTTTTTAAAATCAACATTGAAGAGAATAATAAGGATAATTATCTGACTTTGTTACGGCATTAAGAAGGATCTGTATTTTTCCCATCCATATTCGGTTGATGTTATTGTTTCTACGCCGTTCATTGTGCTCTCATTGTTTAATACTTCCAGGTAAACTGGTCCTATCAAAGAAGCGCCTATCGCTCCAAAGTGACGACCACCCTTCAGAGACTGATCTGCCACAAGAAGCACATGTCGGTTTCAGCCACAGTTAGAAATTGAGACTTAGATTCAATCATGCGATCCATATGCTGTGATCTCATTCCAATTACTCTTTGTGAGCAGGGTCATAAGAGCAAGAAGGAAGTTATGATGGAGATCATTTCAAAGAGTAAATTTTATAAGGTGGGGGCAGTATTTTTTTGGCTTGGACACATTTTTGGTCTGGTACTTTACCCAGAACATCATCTTTCCCTTTAATATAACCTAAGGGTTCATTCTTGGTTTTCCTTTCGGCTTCTGCTGACATCTGCTGTCGCTCTGAAGCCTCAAAGTAAATTATCTAGGTGTTTGATTTAGAACATAATGAATTTTGATAACTGCTTACTTCATTGTGTTACTCTTGGTACTTCCATCTCAATCCCAATGTGCTGAACCCTTGGTACTTTTCATTTTCAAAAACCTTTCTGAAGTATGTCCCAACAATTCAGATTGCTTCTGGGATATACCAACGGAATCTGAATCTACCTTTGTATGTCTTATCTTTCCTGATGCTGAAATGCTGACCATGCACCCATCAAGGATTCCACTCGTGCTATGCTTGTAACATACTTATTTCAATGAATCATGCTATATATATCTGCTGCGATCACATTTCATGCAGTCCATGGGTGCTCAGCAGCACCTGATTTTCACCTTTCTATAATACTTGCTGTTCTGTCTTCATTTTGTTTCATATTTCTTGGAAATTCTTTGTGTTGCATTTTAGCTTCAACATGATTTGCTCTATTAATGCAGGCCCAAAAAGCCAAGGAGAGGGAAGAGGATGAACATCTTGTGGATAAGTTAGACAGTGACTTTGCATCATTGGCCCAGACACAGGCGTTAATGTCCTTGACTGAGTCAGCTAAGGTCAAGGTGAACCAAAATTACTCAAGTGCTGGCTTGACGGGGAAGGAGATTTTTAACAAGGTAATCATTTTTTCCCAATCATCAATAGCCACAAGACTGTCCATTTCTTTCTGAGCTTTCTATCAAAATGTTCTGGTAGTATCTGTGGAGCTGTAGATTGACGAGGATAGATGGATCATGGGCTTAGTGGCCCATTCAGCCTTCAATATTTTTTTCTTTGAGTGATTGGTGATATGCAGAAGAATTGGGTATGCTTAATTAGTGTTTTTGTGGGATGTCTATATCCATTTTGCTATCCTTCCTTTTCCCCAGCTGTTGGTCACAGACAATGTTAATGTTTTACATGATGGACTTGCACCCTTCTAGTTCATGATACTAAAGTTGCATCTATTTTGTTTTCTTGTTATTACATATCAGGCAAAGACAGATACATATGAAAAATTGGTGAAAGAAATGGTTATGGATCAACGTGCCCGCCCTTCTGACAGGACTAAAACTCCAGAGGAAATAGCACAGGAAGAGAAAGAACGTCTTGAGAAGTTGGAGGTTTGCTCATTATTACTTTTTGCAATGGATTTTAGCACTGTTGCTTTTATTTAAAGCTTGTCACTTTACTGTGTACACTTTTGAGTTGAACTTTCTTATGTGAATTGTTCTAGACTTGTAGTGTGAGTTATGTTTTGCTAATCCAGAATAGATTACGATTATGAAAAGCTTGTAATCCTACTGCTTGTCGTGCCTTTTCATTTCTGGAACAATTAAATACATATATTGAGTTACTCTTGATACTGGTTTTCCTTGTAGGAGGAACGCCAAAAAAGAATGTTTAGAGCTGCTGATTCATCTGATGAGGATGATGACCACATGAAGCTGGGTAACTCAAAACCTATATCAGGAGATGATCTTGGTGATTCCTTCACTTTGGATGAGTCAATAGGAAAGAAAAAAGGGTGGGTTGATGAAATTTATGAAAAGGAGGGTAAAAAGATTGGTGGTGATGATGGGGCGGCATCCAATGAGGAAGAAAGCGATGATTCTGGTGATGATGAAGCTGATGAAGAAGAAGAAGATGATGATGATGAAGAAGAAGAAGATGCTGACGAGGACTCAAGTGATAATAACTTTGGTAATATGTCTGCTAGAGACTGGGAGCAAAGTGATGATGATGAGGTTGATGTAGGAGATGATGAAATGGAGGATTTTCAAGAGAAGGGACGAGAGATCAATGACAAAGCGGTGAGCAAAGATGCACATAGTTTGAAAAGAGAATCTAATGTGAAGCAGCAAGTCAAGGATGTCGGTGTTCCTTTTGTTATTGATGCACCAAATAACCTGAAAGATCTATCCTCCTTGCTAGATGGACATTCGGAAACCGAAATAATTGAGATCATTAGTCGAATACGTACTTGCAATTCAATAAGGCTTGCAGCTGAAAACCGAAGGAAAATGCAAGTAAGTGGCATTTGAACTTCTTGGGGTGTCGCATTTACTTTCGACTAATCATTGTCCTTTTCAACACTTGTTTCTAATATTCAGACCACATTGGCAGGTTTTCTATGGTATTCTCCTGCAGTACTTCGCAGTTCTAGCTACTCAAAGTCCAGTCAAGTTTAAAATAATTGACACACTTGTTAAACCTTTAATTGAGATGAGTGGAGAAACTCCATATTTTGCTGCCATCTGTGCAAGAGAGCGACTTATTCATACACGTACTCGTCTGTGCGAAGATATTAAGATTCCAGGTTTGTGAGAACAATTTCATCCTGTTTGGGAAAACGTTTGCCTCATTAATGTGGCTTTTTTTACCATGCTGCCTCCTTTGAATCTTACAGGAAAGAGCAGCTGGCCAAATTTGAAGACACTACTTCTCCTGAGGTTATGGTCTCTTATTTTTCCCTGCTCTGACTTCCGCCATGTAGTTGCAACTCCAATGCTTCTACTTATGTGCGAATATCTGATGCGATGCCCTATACAATCTGGTCGAGATGTTGCTGTTGGTTCTTTCTTGTGTTCCATGGTGCTTGTGGTATGCTCTTAAACTAATCTTGCGTTTTAGTGTTTTTCCTGAAAGCGTAGAGATTGTAACATGTTAAGTCCTTAAAGATTTGTACCCAATTGATGAATGAGTATTTAGAACTTGAAGCTGTAGCCGAATCTCACTTTAAACCTTCATACAGTACTCAGGAGGACTTTAAACTGGTCTAGAAGTGTGATAATCATTTCCCCATACCTCTTTCTTGTATTGACATGTGTATGCCTAGTTTTCCCATATCTTTTTTCCTGACAATAGCATATGCTCATTTTTCCCCAAATTTTACATCTGCAGGCTACTAAAGAATCTAAGAAGTTCTGCCCAGAAGCTATTGTTTTTCTGCAATCTCTTTTGGTAACATCTCTTAAAGGAAAAATGGGAACTCATCTTCACAATGAGGTAAATACCAATTCAGATGTTGAGCACATTTCTGCTAGTTCATGGTTATTAAGCAAAATATCATCTTGGTTGTAGATTAACGATCAATTTATGGAGCTCAAGACATTGAAACCATGGCTCAGTATCCGTGAGCAAGTGCATGATGTGAGTCCAGTGAATGTCTTAGAAATCATGGGCATGGATCCTGACGCCCCTTACTTCTCATCTGATAACTTCAAGTAAGCATGGGTTTCTGATGTCTTCATGATTGGACAGAGAATTGTGCTCTTGATCATACAGCTGGTATATTTTCTTGCAGGGCTGGTGTACTCCTATCTGTGGCTGAATGTTTAAGAGGTTTTGTTATTATACATGAAGAGCTATGTTCTTTTCCAGAAATCTTCCTTCCAATATCCTCTTTGCTGCAAGAAATTTTGGAGAAATCTGAGTTGCCTGGCCCGCTAAGAGACATTTTCTATGAAGTCGTTGACTTGATTAAAAAGAGAAGTGAGGAACACCATGGTTCAAGAGATCCTCTCCGCATGCGGAAGAAGAAGCCTGAGCCAATCAAGCAGTTGAATCCGAAATTTGAAGAGAAGTATGTGTTTGTTGGCACCTGTGTTTTCAGTACACACGATTTTCCTCTCTTCTGTTTCGTTCTTATGGGTCTAGTGTAGAAAAAAGTTGTCCTGTTTTTGACACTTATATTTTCTGCAGCTACATCAAGGGTCTCGATTACGATCCTGATCGCGAAAGGGCACAAATGAAGAAGCTGAAGAAGCGCATCAAGAGTGAGAACAAGGGGGCGAGGCGAGAGTTGCAGAAAGACAATCATTTCCTGGCTGCAGTGAAGGAGAAAATGAGGAAGAAACAGGAGGAAGAGAGAGCTGAGAAGTATGGACAAGCCATGGCATTCCTTCAAGAACAGGAAAGTGCTTTTAAATCTGGACAACTGGGCAAGGGGAAAGGTAGAAAAAGGAGGCGGTGATACTTTCTCAATATTTGAGCAGTTAGGCCAGTGTAAATATACAGATTTGTGTTGCCCTTGCCACTCGGTTTGTTCGTCATCCTCCTGCGGCGCTGGAGGTGGATGGATCTAGCTGATACCCTTAATGCGATCTGCTTTTACAACTTCAAGTTGGTGGACACACCAAACTACAAAAGCAGATGGTCAAGATACCTGCATAAGGCTTGCCCAGAACATGCTCAGAACTATCTGCAATGCCTTTAATCACTTTCCAAAGCATCGCTTCGGTGAATTACCACACTTGGCAAGGACTCTATTTCTCTGGTGTTCTGCTTTGTGCTATAGGGGCAAAGGCTTTATTTCTTATGTACTCCGAAGTGAGTCGTCCTGCTCTGCGCTGTAGTGGCGCTACAGTAATTTCCTTCGGAGAGAGTAGTTTTTGTTTCTGTTTTCAGTTTATCTTGTACTGTGTGACATGCCAGCTGTATGTGTATGTCAATTTTGGGACACTGAACACAGTTTTGTACTAGAGGATTGAACTACTATTGCTGTTCCATACTACTCGATTTGCCAGTGTCCATGCTCCAAGCTGCCTTTGCTTTTGTACAAAAGTAAGGCTAGGCTACGTTTTTCCTATGAAATTTTGAACTATTTCATACAAAATTCTGCAGCGGATGATAAATTTTGTTGGGTACTTTGTCCCTCGAACCTGCTCAGATGATGGGATCTCAACATGCGGAGAGCAACAAGGTTACAATCATGCTCGTACGGCATGGCTGTCTTGACAGTTACATCTGCCTAACTGCTCACCAGGCATGCCACTCCGCCACTGTTGAGACCATTCTACTAAGCCATATATATGGCGTGCTTCCAATGGCGCATCCACGCCAGCTTCTTCAAGCATGCGGAGCAAAGCTGCTTTGCTGTTCAGCATTTTCACGATGCTGAAAAGGCAGGCTCCACTTATATAGTTGTATCTGGCCGCCGAGTGCTGACCTCGACGTGCATTATTAGTGCTGTGCTGCCTTTGCGGATCAGATGTCACCGATCAGAAAGCACAAAGCAGAGATGTGTGCTATCGGCCAATCAGCACAGGATCCAAAAGCAATGGGACTATCTATGAGGATAGCATAGAGAGGAGGTCCCAGATTGTGACAAACATTCTCAACTAGCTCTACTGCTGCCTATTTGTAGATCCTTGTTTCAGCTGCTCTGTTGGCTCTGCACTGTAAAACTTTCTGGCACAGGCCACAGGCCGCCTCGCCACACCTCTAGCTCTAGGCGATGCTGAGGCAGGATGTGACGTCACCGCCCCGTCATCGCCGATCGTCAGAGTATGTGATAGATGACATGATCTTAGATTATATTAGCCCATCAGCCACAGAAGCTGGTCTGGTTTTGATGTGGTTTTGTCTGCAGTAGACAATCAGCACAGCTTTGATGCAGTGCGTCCCCATCACCAAAGCTTCAGGCAAGTCGATAACCGCATGCTTTTGACTACTGACTTGCATCTCGCCTCCCACCACAGAACCTGAAGCGGCCATTGCTGTCGCGCAGATTCCACATTCCAGTGGCCAGGACAGCTGCAATAATTCAGAAGCAAAGAAGGGAGCCGACTCGGCCTAGACCTCTCATTTCCAAGAAGGTATAAACAAGCTATCGCTTTGCCTTTTCGCCTGAAAATAGTTGGGGGAAAAAGGCACCGGGACTTTATAAGGCCGTAACAATCTGGGATATATAGAATCATATTCTGTACAACTTATATTCACGTCCTTTATCTACACAATGACTACATTACATGTACAAAAGTGAGCGTAAGGTGAAACTGAGCTTATTTACAAATGATGGTGGATTTACATGGCGATGATTCTTGGAAACAGGATCAGCGCATGAACAGCCCGAAGCTGTAGAGAGACCTCGGCCGGAACAAGTTGGCGAAGAGGAACCATGTCGGGGACTCTTTCTTCTGCGCCTCTGGTGCTGCCTCAGGGTGGCCTTTCACCTGAAGGCTCTGGCCGATGGCTTGCCTGATGGAGTCTAATGTCTTCTGATCGACCGCCTCTCCTGCAGATCCACGGACGTAGAACGTGTTGACAGCCATCCTGCCTCTCGTGGTCACCTCTGCCCTTGTGACGGTCAGGCTGTTCTCGCGGAAGATGCGGGTGACCTCGGATAGCAGCCCGACCTTGTCATTAGTGCACAGCTCAAGTTTGACACCCTGGGAAACCAAAATGAGGATATAAGGTGGCTTTCAATTGGAAGCTGCGTGACTGGCGGAAGATGTGATTTCGAATAAGTGCATAGAGTCCTTAGTTACCTCAGATACCCTCCGTTCAATGGCTGCTTCGAGGCACTGGATGACTCGCAATCTCTCAGTTTCAGTGTTCATTGGTGATCCATTCACATGCCTTACATAGAATTCCTGGAGAAGAGCAGGCAGCGCCGATGTAAGTGTCACAGTTTTCTTGAACCAAAATTTGATGGATATTAAGAGATGTCTTGACAAGCATATATTTACCTGGTACGCCTGATTATCCTTGGCATCAATGTTTGCATGGAAGACAACATACTGCAGGTCTGTGAGAGTGCAGACCGTGTCAAACAGAAGCTTGGACCTGTCCTTGCACCGTATGGTCACCACCGAGTAGTCCTTGTCGTTCCAGTTCCTCACGGTGACATTAGGCCTCTGCGACTGCTCCGGCGCCTGCCGCCGCTGCTGCTCATAGTCGCCGTCGTCGAGCATCATCTGGTGCAGCCTCCTCTCGGTGTGCGTGGTGGCAGCCCCCGGCGCCACCGCCATGGTAACTCCCCGGGAGAAATCACCTCCCCTGAGCAGGTACGACAGCCTCTCCCTGATCCTCTCCAGCCTCTCGGCGTCGGTGACTGCCAGCCCGGTGTCCTTGTCGGTGACCCGCATCACGGCCGCGGCCCTGGTGTTGTGGGTCCAGATCTCGGCACTGACCACGTTGCACCCAAGGCTGGCGAGCACCGCGCTCACCTCGGAGAGCAGGCCTGGCCGGTCTGTCCCCGTCAGCTCGATGATATTGTGGTCTGCTGCGGAGGCCACGCCCACCGATCGCCGCCGCGAAGGTATGTACCTTGAATCTGCACCCAAGGACTAGAAATGTTCCAGGAAAGGAATGCGTGTTAATAGTTGTAGGGACAGAGGCTGTGTAAATTGAAGAAGGCATGATCGGTTGATATGGTTGAATACACGACACGACCACACCTTTCTGATGTAGTCTTCGATCTGCGAGAGGGTTGCCTCGTCTTTGAGCTTCTTGCCTTCCTTGTCGGTGACATTGAAGACTGAAAGCACCAGCAGGAAACCAAATCACCAAAAGAAACAAGAAACCGCAGGTGGTGTTAGGCTTATGCAGTTATGCATATATCATATGGATAATTAGGGGCTCACCGTCCATGAACCATCCACCGTCCGAGGTTATATACGCCTTGCTTATGACAAGGTTGAGATCAATCATGACCTGGATCACTTCCAGCAGTATCCCATACTCATTTGCACTATCCACCTAGTACAATTTTATAGAACATCAGAGAATGGTAATAAGCCTCGACATCGCAGTTAGAACTGTGACAAAAGCGCGCGACTGAGCGATTACCTTGACAATTGTGGCCTCTGCCGAGGACTCGTTATCGATGACGATCCTGCAATCACCCAGATTGACCCAGGGATCATTACTACCTTAGGCATGAGTGACACGTGTGGTTTTGCAACAGTGTTGTTTGTACTGGCAGCAGGCAGGCAGGAGCGAAAGAGGAGAGGAAGCAGCGTGTGAGTGAGTGAATAATTGAGAGGAGAAGTGCACCTTGGCGGGTTCATCTTGCGTATGAAGTTGTCGTATTCGTCGTCGCTGTCCCAAGTAGGGCCGTAGCCTTCATCTGCGCCCACACAACCAGGACAGCCACATGGAAATTGGAAACCATCAACCCCCGGCCGGCACAGTTTCCTCGACTCAGTACGGTACAAAACGGCAAAGAAGCAGAGCAGAGATAGAAATCATGTGGGAGTAGACTAATCATTTCTCTAACAATTTAAATAAATGGATAACAAAAGGATAAAAGTGTGAACGGCGAACCGTATTACTATATCATAATAATCACTCCTATATATAATATATATGGCGATATTAAGGAATCAAGAGGGCGCGGAATCATCATGGATTGCAGGCAGCCGTGTTATTAGTAAACTACTATGAGTACAGGGCAGAAATTAAGAGAGTCGGCACAGGCATGGCGGCGCAGGAAGAAAGAAAGATTCTTGGAGAGAGAGAGAGAGAGAAGGTACCCATGGTGGACATGGCAGGGGGGAAAGAAGAGGCGGAGAAGCCGGAAGCGGGGAAGAGAGAGGCAGGCAGTGCAGGCGTGGACGAATGCCTCTCCCTCCCTCCCTCGCCCCCTCTCCTCCTCCTCCTCCAGCTCGGTCGGCTCCTCTGTTCTCTCTCACCAGCACTCCAGTCCGTATTTGTGTGCAGTGGAAGTGCGGTGTCGACTGGGCCGCCGGCGAGGCGATCCTAGAGAGTAGGTGGCGGAGAAGAGAGAGAGGGGTGGCCCCCCTCTTCTCTCTCTCTCTCTCTCTCTCTCTCTCTCTCTCTGGAGACGGATGCAGAGGCAGTGAAGGGCTGGCCGTGTGAGGAGGAAGGGGGGAGAAGAAGAAGAAGTTGTTGTGGCGTGCGCTTCCTTTGCGCCCTCCCTGAAATCTTGGCTGGGATTGGACCACGGCTTCGTCTTCTACACTTGCCCGTGTCGCTTTTGCGCGCGCACCCCCGGGCCTCTCCGCATTTCTGCTCACGCGCCCCATCAACTAACCGTCTAACCACCACCGTCACCGCCCCTGCTAGGGAATCCCGTTTATGCCCTCTGGCCGCGTGTGCGTTGTGCTGTTGCCATCGGCCGGCGACGATGGGGGTTCCTTGGTCTTTTTCGGCTCGCGCGCACGCACGTGCCGCTATTTCTCTGGACTCGCGTCACCGCCGGTTTGTGGTCGACTGACGAGACGGGACTCTATTTGGAGTTTGGAGTGCCGGGGTTCGATCACAACTCTCCTACCTCTGCACAACAAGATTATACTAACGGACCACTGAACGCTTGATGGATCAAATCAAATATACTGGTCCGTATATGTATATATAATATAATATATATGAATATATATATCATCATCCCAAGTTAATGATATTGACTCGCACGAGATAATATATTCAACCACACAAATACTCAGCTCCGTAGCTTAATCGATAAATAAATCCTGATAGAAATAAATAAGCTAATTCTTAAACTTAAAAACTCAAGTTTATAATTAATTCTAGAATGAATAACTTGAACTTGCCAGAGATTTTACGGTGCCTGGAAAGACCGGTACCAGATGGTACCAATGGTTTTTAATTTTTAAAAGCTTTTATGCCTTTTTAAATTAAAAAGTAAAAATTATGGTTACCGATCTCACCATTTTTTATACCGAAACCTCATATGGCACTAGTGTCGTAGAGATTGAAATTAGGTGATTGAAATTTAACATTCCATCAATCATCTTTTTTAACCATACGATTTGTATCAAGCAGCTAGAAAAATGTCACTGACGGAAACTTATAACACAGTTCAACGCATGCGGAATCTACATCACGCGGCCCAAAAATTTAACTAATATACAATAAAAAAATTAGTCATATGATGAGAAACAAATCTGTTTTCCTTTTTACTAAGTTGACATCCGTCGGTACTCAGCAGGACTAGAAAAATTCTTTACGTAATTTCAAAACAAATCCTCAACCACCAATGAAGATATAGAAGACATTAATTTGTCGGGGACAACATGATGTATGTGTACTCACTATAACAAATAGTGTCCTTTCACCTGGGAAAACAAACGCAACAGTTCTATAGCATGTTGTTGTGCTAGGAGATATGAAAACTTAAGGATTGTTTTGACAAAACTTATTTTTCTTCAGAATTGGAGGAGATTGAGAGAGAAATGAACTGTTTTTTTTTAACTCCTCCATTTCACTCCAATCCCTTGGTGATAAATGGCTAGTCCAAGGGAGCCTTAATGTTGGATAGCAATCTTTTTTTCCTCTTTGTGATCGAGAAAAAAAAAATCACCTTTGCAGCAACCCCTGTGCTGAGTCACTCACAGCAGGGTCAGCTCTTCACCCATTCTAAAGAAGATTCTGGTATAGTAACCTGAGTTGGTTGCTGAACTAAGACAAGTATCAAAAGGAGAACAGGGTGATTCAGATACTTTCACTAGCCCTACCACAACAATGGTTGACAGCGACACATTACCAGAGAAGAAAGCACACAGAGCATAAATATACATATCAGGGCGTGACTAGGGCCTCAGTAGGCCGTGGACTGATTAGCTGCATTTAGTTATAGTAGAGATAAAAAAAAGGAACACCTAACTTTGGTACTTGCAAGGATATTCATACAGGCTTTTTCTATGACAAGTTGCATATATACTAGCATGAAGGCTAAAAAGGCATGATCCTTGATGACACCGAGCAGACTCGGCTAATCAATATCATCAGTGGAGTCAAGCTTAGTAGAACATTCTGTGTCATTACGTGTTTACTTAGTGCCGCACCCTTTTGTGAAGTAGAATCTTAGGTGCTAATAGTGGTTTAGGATACGGCCCCATCTGGAAAGGATTCGATTTCTGGAAGAAATGTTCAGGACAGAAATCGGTTCGTTTCAAGAATCTTTTTTTTCCTAATCTCAGCTGGTTTCTAGTCGAATCTGATAAACATTTCGGGTTTTGTCTCTAAATTTCTGAAGGGATTATCCTGTTTCTCTCCAGAAGCTGTTTGTTTGGTATGGATTTTTCCATTTTCCGGAGAAGAAGAAACCCGAAAGGTTCATAATTCATGGCTAAACTGATTTTGGCTATCATATAAACTCCCGACGTTTCTAGACAGGCATAAATGGTTTAATACATTTGGCTGCATGTTTTGAAGAAAGCACTATAAGATTAACACATCATCAAAAGATTAAAGGCGGTATGAACTCATTATATACATGTCTAGGAGCCCCCCCCCCCCCCCCCCCTCCTCATAAAAAGATAGTGTCAGTGTCACAACCTTTGTGGAACATTTGCATGCGTGCTGGATTGGCAGTACAATATCACCACCTTTGGAGGAACTCTCCTGATGAGTCACCATGGGGGTCAGTTCTTCACCTATTTCAGAGAAGGTTCTGGTAGGCTATCGTCTGAGAGTGCTACTGCACAAGACAGCATCAACATAAAGAGAAGACGATTATTCTGCAGTATATTACCATGATACGGTTGATTGACAGTGACATATTAGCATATTACTGTGGTAGGAATAAGCCTGGAAAGATTAGAGATATCAATACGTACGAATGAGGACTAAGCCTTTGGTAACTATCGAGTAGCATCATTACCAGCTAAAAGGAGCACCCTCCTTTTGTGCTTTTGAAGGACATTCAACTCCACTCTGTGACAAGTGACTAGTTGCACGAGTAGTAAAAAAAAAAAGCTTAACTTTACACCGGGAATAGCTATCAAATTAGTTGGGAATAACATGATTCCGTATCACTTGCATTTGAAGTATATATCTTATTACAGACATAGTTTTCTTCATTAGGGTCCAATTGAACCGCATGATATGATCACAAGAGGCAGATCCACACTGTTCTGACATGGCTAAAGGACTTTGAAATGTGAATAGTACGATGCGTAATCTGCTGAAGATAAACTAATCATAAAAACTACATAAGAAAGAAAATAAGCATGCCTCAAGCTCTACACATGACGATATTAAGCATTGAATTATTGGTTAGCTTACGGGCCAAAAGACTTAGTATTAGGTTATTAGCTGGTAGTAGAAAAGTATTCCCTAGCTACGTTCTAAAATATAGCTGTTTTTAAGTTTGTTTTAAGTCAAAATATCACAAGTTTGATCAAGTATATAGAAAAAAACCATACACATCATACTAACTGCGTGTGCAGTATAAATATCTATTTTATGATTAACCCAATAATACTAACTTGGTGCTCTGGTTGATATTTTTTCATATAAATTCGGTCAAATTTAAAATAGTTGACTTAACATAAACCTAAAGGTAGCTATATTTTACAATAGAGATAAGTTGTACATTAGCAACACGGCAAGTTGATGTTGCGAGTCATGACCAAACCCACTAATTTGTGCAGTAGTGCAATTAGTCACTCAATTGCTTTATTTGCAATGAGAATGTGATAAAACCTTTGTTTTAGACTACTTTATATCTCCCTGCTTCCTTTCCTGCATGATGCGTGCTCTATCAAAACATCAGGCGGTGCCCATTGTATAGGTCAAATAATAATGACGAACGAGTATCAAAGCAAAAGTTAATTTAATTAGTTACGTTCACTTAAACTGATTGCCAATGATGTGTCGCTGACCCACTGGAACAAGAGGTTATTAAGATTATTTGTAAGTAGTCACTCATCAGTATACTATTGACCTGGGATATGCATGTTAAAAATGTTCGTCAGTGGCATTAGGAGTGGACACACCGATAATATCCTTTTCCATGACCTTTATTTTTTTGAAACGAACAGGAGGGTTGCCCCCTACTGATATATTAATAGAAATAAAACCCAAGGTAGTGCCAAAGACAACTCGACAATATGGAAGTGTTTTTTTCAACAATTAATGATAAAACAAGTGGCGCTCAAACTACTTTTAATGAGAAAACAAATAATAACTAAACAAATGATAATTTACATTTTTTTTTTGAATAAAATGAATTGCTAAAGTTCAACTGTGAACAATATTTGAGAATGGATTTCTATTTGAGTATTTTCCAACACACAAGGTGTTCTCTTCGGGATAGATGACACCGACACGTTATCCTGGCTCCTGCTTGCTGCCGCAGGAGAACTCCCGGCCCCTCTGAAATCGTATTGGGTTACCACTTACGACTACCAATTACTCTGACGACGAACGGAGAATCACTTGTCAAGTGGTGCATCCGCCATCACCAGTGAGCATATGCATCCATGCCATGCGACGGTCATACGAATTCTTCACTCTGCTGTGGTGCCATCTCCAATTTGGCCACCAACCAACCTTATTTCCTTGAACCTTTCAGAATTGATGCATGGCTCGATAAAAAGTTCATCGCCGGCCTGGTCCTTATCACAAGTGTGCGCAAAGCATAGTATAATATTGTTCAGAAGATCTATTGCGTGATCCGGCATGAAAGCAGAGTGCCCGTTCCTGGCCGTTCATGCATGTTTCGAGATCAGCATCGAAGAATGGTGAGGTGGCGAGCGTGGCCTGCATACACTGCCCCAGCTGCGCACAACAACTTAACGTTGAGTTCTCCTCTCTACGAGAGTGATGTGTGCAAGTTTAACAGGCTGGACTGCTTCCCGTATTTGTCTTTATCCCAGTACTTATTCTCCTGTCAGTGTCTTCTCACCCAACATTCTAGGTTCTGTAAGAGAAAACAACGTGAAAAAGCTAACATCAGCATATCTCATGAATGCTACCATTCAATTAATAGATGTGTGTATTATCAGATAATTTAATCTTGATTTCAATCTGATTGCAGACAGATTCCATGCCATTTCTAACATCCAAATAGTCTGTAATCGCATCAATTTGTCCTTATTATATCTGTAATCATACGAAAGACAATAATCACCACTGGTTGTCATGCTCTTCTATAAAATGTAACCCAGACTCCAAAGTAACTTTTTAAATCCAAAAACCCTTAAATGTGCATCTAAATTTCCCATCTATACTGTACAAAGGATAAATAAACCCTAAATGTGCGTCTAAATAAACTTATTATGCTCATGTCTCAAAATATTATAGGTCGTGCATGACCACCCATGTGTTAAAAACAGGATTAGTATTATCCTGCTCATGCTCATGTCTAGAAGATTATAGGTCGTGCATGACCACCCATGTGTTAAAAACAGGAACAGTGTTATTCTGCTGACGCTCATGTCTAGAAGACTATAGGTCGTGCATGACCACCCATGTGTTAAAAGTCTAGAATTCATGTTTATCAAGATTTGTTTTATTACTAAACATAGTTTATAGTTTGAGTACCAAACATTCATATCTGAATCCATAGATATGAATGTTTGGTACTCATCTTGATAAACATTTTGAGCAAATACTCCATCCGTTCATAATTGTATGACGTGGTTGACTTTTTTTAGAACTTCAATCATTCATCTTATTAAAAAATATAAAAACACACTTCATACTCAAACTATGTTTAGTAATAAAACAAATCATAAAAAAATAAATGATAAATTGTAAATTTTTTGAATACGACGAGTGATTGAAGTTTTGGAAAAAAATCAACCACATGTGAACGTAGAGAGTATATAATAACAAAAATCATAGTTAAAATACCTTTATGGTAAAACAAGTCACGCCAAGATAAAGAGTACTCCTTATACTCTCTCTCCGCTTCAATTTATATGTCGTTTGATTTTTCGACACTAAATTTGATTTACTTGTCTTATTAAAAAAATCACAAGTATCATTTAGTTTCATTGTGATTTAGTTTAACATATACTGATATACTTTAATTATGAATTAATTCTTTTCATATTTTCACATTTTTTTGAATAAGATGAGTTGGTCCAACTTAGTGTTAGAAAAAAATAAACAATTTATAAATTGGGACGAGGATAGTGTAATTTTTTTTGGATGAAATGACTAGTCAAACTTCTTGTCTAAAGCTAATGATTTTAGTGCTAATTCCTAGTTAATCCGACAATCATGTCCTTTCTTTTATGAATCACCTGTACAGTTGTATAGATAACTGGTCATGTGGCCACGTGTCCGGACCCGAGGGCCTACATACCAGACATACAGTCAAAACCGCCGGGAGGTAAAAGGGAAAAAACATGGAGTCACCCTCTCCGGGCTCCGGCGATGGGCGATCCGAAAGACTCCTCGGTTGCCATCAAGATCGGAGCCCATGCTGGAGTGCTGGACCCAGTGCCTCAAGAAGCCGCAATATGCGGTTGCCGGGAATTGCTGGGGACCGGGGGAGGCCGCGAGGACGCGCGCGCGTGGCGTCTGAGTTCTGACGACGGGGCGGATGGTTGGATGCTCGGGGGCTATTCGACGAAATGCCTGACCGGTGGCCGGTATCAAATACAATTCGCCGACGGACCGGTCGGCCTCCGGCTTCTGGCGGAGGAGAACGCCAAAGCGCACGCCAGGAACCGAGGAGAAAATGCAGCTCAGCAACCGACAGGTACTTCGTACTTATCCATTCCACGCCTACTTAGCTTCGTTCTTGTTTGGCGGGCATGACTGCGCTGTAGGCTGTAGCCCTTGCAGCTACGAATAGATTTTCACCGGTGGCCGTATCTAGTTACGAGCATTAACTTGTTCGTACCGATTCTCCTCTCCCCTCTACTACTGTACTATCTTATACGCAGAACATGCTTGGATGTAGAGGTGGCCGAGCATCGCGCATGTACAGGCCTGGCGAAGCCTTAAAATTTGGCCTACAAAATTTAAGAAATGGGCCATAAAAGAACTGGGCTCAATTTGTAAAGGTTGAGGGCTGAGTTCGGTTGTAAAAAATCGTTAGGGTTATTATGGCCCATTACCAACCCATGTAGCAACAAAGGTTAAACATAAGCAGAATTCAGGCTAGCTGGCAACATTTTGCGGTCTAATATAAGTATCATAAATTACCTGACAGAGAGGCAGATGAATGATAAATTGGCTCTGTAGGTAAGAAAGGATACATTCACAACGCATGGTTCTGCAGGTAAGAAAGGATATACCACAACACAAATTCAAGTTTTTAACAGAACAGCATAATTGCCAATAGGTGATGTACTGAACTTTGGAAATCCATCTGTGTGGAAGCAATGTGTTACAGGCATACAGTAAAAAACACGTACAAGTACATCATAAGTTCATAACATTGATACATATTTCTTTTTCAAACCTCTGCCTTTTGTGGTGCAGTACCAGTAAGCTTCTTATGTCTTAGTCGCCGGCGTATGACTCGCTAGGTTTCCATGTGGATATTGCGTCCAGTATCCTTCCCTTCCATCCCATTAGTAGCCATTGATCATCTTCATTGACAACATAATCTTTGTGATATTTCGCCACCAGATCTCTTGTTTCTTTCATGATGTCTTCATTCAGTGGGAGCTGCTCGAAGCCAGCATTCAGATTTCGTGACTTCCATTTCTTATAATTCTCTGGCCTCTCAATCCTTTCTGACCCTTCACATGCAATGACATTGACAAGCGCACACAGATAGATATTCCTCTCCACGAACATTCTTGACTCATTATCTCGTGGAACAGTTCTATCAAGGATATCAAATAATGCCGAGTAGTGGTACATAACTTCTTTGAAACGTGTTAAAAAGAAGGGGGTACTATATGATCCATTCACTACCCCATGCACAAAAACTTTTGGCTTCATCATTCTAATGGTATTGAGCACCCTATTCCTGGCACTGTTGATGCTTACTGTCTCATCACCGAGATTCTTCATTCGGTTTATGCAGTTGACTATCAGCACAACATCTTCCTCAATTTTGAAATCTTCTAAACGGATTGTTTCCCATTTTGATGATATTGCTTCATATTCAAAAGGCACATTGAACATGCTGGCATACTCACCTAATAGCTGCCCCGTGTTCTTATTTCCTTGATCTGGTCGAAATCCTGACCGGGGTAGCTCAATACCTGTGAAACGAACCATAGGAGGCCCATTTTCCCTCTTTGCAAGTAGCTCAAACAGTGATGGCCATTGAAAACCATAGCAAATGCCAAAATCGATAATGTGCACCTTCGACTTTCCCTTTGAAGCATCAAAGATTGTCTTGTTTGAGAAATTACATGCTGCCCTCAAGAAAGGATTTACTACTAAACCCAATCGGAATACCTTTATAATTTCCATAGGATTCCTGATATTAGCGATCAACTTGTGATACAGCTGACTCCCAGTTCCAGCTAATCTTACCTCGAGGCAATCCACTAGGCAAGATGCTAGCCTCTGAGTCTCATCCCCGTTTATTGAGGAATGTTGCCTTATGATGTTCAGTATGTCACTTGCTAATGTACGGTTATTCACAGATACTGCTTGCGCACAATGGATAAGAAGGGTTCTCAGATCCACCACCTCTTTCTTCTTTTGCTTCTTACCTCTTGACTTCCGCCGAGTTGATGCACTTCCTTGGTTATTGTGTGAATTTATGGTTGATTGGTTTGTCACCATTTCTCGAAAAACAGTAGCTTCATCTGGAGGTTCACGCTCAGAGAAGAGTAGAACCCTGTCAAAGTTCTCATCTCGGGTTGGCCCGCTGAATGAAATGGCCAACTGCTTGCTTCTTCTTCCTTCCGAGAAATGGAAATTTTCTGTATGTGGATAGTATTGACATTGATCCTCAGAAGATGCATGCTTGCTTGTGTCTGTGGCATTCACCTGAGGTGACTGATTATCCCAACCACGCTTTTCAGCAATTGAAAGACCATCAACATTCAAACCAAGCTCCACGTTTTGTGTACCGCTAGTGAAATGTTTAGTCTCTTTGACTATGTCAGACAGACTCCATGGAGCTTCACAAATCTGCAAGTCGTGATTAGAATGACTATTACTTGAGTCAGTAGCAGCAGAGCAGATACTGCATAACTTGCTGATGGCATCACCAATGTTTTCCAAATGATCGCATCTACAAAGTGGTAGTGGCTGAGGACAAGGTGGATTATTCTCTCCAAGAAGTCTATAGAAAGGCTCCTCCACAGCTCTAAGCGCGTGTTCTCCATGATGTAATTGGACCTTTTCATCGCTATCCTCCTGCATCAATAGCTGGTTTATGTACTCGAAGGTTATATCTGAGGTGATCCAACCGTTGTTAAAGGACTCTGCCTCACTGATTCCATCCCAATGTGGTGTCACATTGCTACTGACCTCACAGGATTGGGGACCATGAATTTTACTCGAATGGGAAGTGCTCAATGTTATATGGCCATCATTGTTAAAAGTGCTGGAATTGGATACAGGAGAATAATAGTGCACCGAGCTTGGTGGGTGCAAAAATAACTCCAAATCATTAGAATCGTCAGCTGGATTGATGGACTTCTGAGACGGGGCATCCCAACCAGAAGTACTCGACAAGTTGCTTTGGAAATCTTCAAAGTTGGAAATAGATTTATCGTTGAACTCCATTGGTGGGACGCTTGATTATTGCAAAAAAAAAAATCAGATGGTCCCCTGCAAATAATGAACTTTATATGTAAAATTTATAAAGATAACAAATTGTATTATATATATTTCCGGTCTCTAGTCTTTTATAAAGTATGAACATAGTGAACATTATATGCCCTTAATATTCTCTAGGAAGAGAAATTTTGAAACATGCACTGGATCACATTAGTTGTATATGATCCAAGTAGTCAAAGCAGTTTCATTTTTCAAAAAAGAAAAGGTATTGAAGGCCCAATCCAACCACAAAAATTGGGCTGGAGAATGAACTTTTTTGCAGATCTTTGAACTTCTTTTTTTGACAATCCATCTTCGAACTTTTGACTTCAGGGAGTGAACTGAACAAAGCCACAGAGTGCAGGAACTTGTAAAATAATTTCTTAAAAGTTAAATCAAATCTTTATTAGAAAGAAATGCATGACGGTTCTCCTTACCTTGGCCATTGTTTACAAGAAGAAAATACTGTCCCAGTAACATGAAAAAGACCAAATTAACTACCTTCCCCTGAAAACTGTTTTCTGATGTTTTGCCTAAGCACTAAACTGCTGAGGTTATATAAGTCTAAATGCCAAACATTTAGAGGCAGCTAATATGCTGTATCCCTATACTGGATAACATCGTACAAGAACTTAGAGCAATAACCAGCTAAGATGTTACCTTTCATGTTATTACTCTCTTTGTATCTGTCCCCCTCTTCGCGTGCTTCGCAATAAGCTAGCATATACTCCTCGTTTTTCTAATTTGACGTTAAGACAGTTTAGGGGTCTGTTTGGTTGCTTGTCCAGCCTTAGCCTAACTCTTTTTGTTGGAACATCAAATAATGAGAACTGACTATTTATCAATAAAGGAAAAGGTCTGCATCTTTCGATTTGACACACGCACACGGCACACAGGAACATACATTAGAGAGACGATGGATGATGCTATGCGACCAAAATTTGAAGCCATGGCATGCATTTAATATGGACCTGATGAAAGAATGAATCGAGGAAATATACCTTATGTTCCCATTGTTCTGCCCCCTGCAGGGATGGCAGTATGGCACGCGATGGGGAGAGAAATACCAGAGGTGGTGATCGATCGAGATGAATGGAGAATTGAGCCGTGATCACAAGGAAGAGAAATACTTGGGAGTACTACGACTACGAGGCGGCCCTCTGCCTCTGGTATATATAGATGGGGGCATGGGGTGGTCTGGCTTTTGGCAGGCAGCTGGCGATTACTCACAAAGACAGTGCCGAGGCAGTACGAGCTGGTCACTGGTGGTAAGTCCCACGAGGGCTCCAGCGTTGATAGCTACGGTTGAACTCGTCGTCGTCCTCTTCCTGCTCGCGAGGAGGCTAGGGACAAACCGAGCTCCGCAGCGGAGGCGTCGTTTCAGATGCTGCTTGCATTGGAAGGCAGCTATGGCAGGTGTCGTCGCCCATGCATGCCTCTTGTGCTCACACAGTTCACAGCCTCGGAGTTGCAGCCGGGTTGCCGGCGACATATTCTCTGGCTAATCCGGCAATCCCTGTCTTTCTGCTGCTCTGCAGCGTAATCTTGATCTGCATATTGTATATATTTTCTGGGTCTCTTTTCTAATGGGTATGTGCCTTTTAACTGTTTGCGTTTTTTTTCTTTTGAGAATTCGTGCATATTTAATGGCCACGTCATTTTTTCTTTCAAAATACATGCATATGATTAACTAGAAATATGCATATTATTTCTCATAACTATCATTATGTCTTTAAATGTTAGTAAGATTGTTTTTTATAGGGGGAGGGTGGGTACGGTGGCCTTCCTATTTTGCGACCAATTTGGCTGCTGCCTTTTCCTCTCACAACGTATTGTTGTACAAGATAAAAAATGGCAGATGATCATACTCAGTATGTGAGCCGTTCTCCTCTTTAGCTTAGGACATTCAAAAAAGGATTTCATTGCACAATTATCAAGAGTGCCACATCAAATTGTATCATAAGTTTCATCTAGATAAAAATAAAACCCTCTCTCCTCATATGAAACTCTCTCTATCTCTCCTAAAAAATACAATGTCATGTCACCAAAAATATTGACGTGCCAATATATTTAACAAAAATGAAATTCAAATGAAACTTTCACTAGAATTGGCCTTAGGCCATGCGAGGCTGAGTTCAATGGCACTCCCTATCCTTCATTCTCTATCACTATTTCAATCACACCCTTATTTTTGTCTTCAGTGCAACATTTATGTCAAACAATGCAAAACGGTGTTTTAGAGAATCTATATAGAAAATCTCATTGGACTCAGGTTAAGTTTATCAGAAGAATTGGTCTTAGGCCATGCGATCTAACATCTAAGTTTATTAGAATGTCGATGCATACGGCAGACTGTGCATAATCACATTGCTTTGCTTTAAAGTATTGTACCTTCGTTAAAAAGCCCCCACGGTCGTGACGTGGCAATAAGATTTCAGTCCTGATATAGATGGTTTCCTTGATGTTATTTTTTTTTAAACGAGAAATATTTGCAATATTGTACTGTTGTGATTTTTATTGAGCGAAGGCAAAGGCAAATATGGTTGTGTTGGTGGCGGAGCAAACCAAGTATATTGAATTCGGACATCTACCACTAGTCTACTACTAGTATTTTGACATGTGTTGCTCCATAAACTGGGTGTGGATTCTCAGCCGTGCCATACCCTAAGACTGGGCTCACTAGAAGGCCCAAATGAAGGTGCACATACACTGTTTAGCACTGTAGACAGAGAGAGAAATAGTTGGAATAGTGGATAGGCGGGGTGGGATAGGCTCACTGGTGAGCCCAGTCTAACGTTCAGTCTTTGACGTGTGGGCCAACCCCACTCATTAGTGACCTAGGCAACGTCATGGAATCCCCACCGCCATAAACCACCATAATATATTTGTGGGTCCATAGATTGGGGTAGAGCATACTCGACCTATGTGTCACATCACATATGCCACCATTTTTTCTTGAAAACTTGCTTGCTCATTCTTTTTCTAAAAAAAGGAGAAAGGGTTTTATAAGCTGGCCGAAACGAAATTAGATCAAAACGAGATAGAGAACCAATAGCTATGAGCTATTAAACTCTACTAGCAATTAATGAAATAATTAGGGGTCCATCGGGAGAAAATTGACCGGACCGAGCAACAATCCTCTGCTCAAGCACCTCTCTTAGCAAATAAGACCATCCTAATGACATGTGTAAAGTGGATGTCTATCTATTATTCCAACTACCTTGCTCTCTGTGTCTACAATAGCGCTACAGTGTATAAGCAATCTATACCCACATCCCATTAGGATAGCCTAACACACTCCCTTAGTTTCAAATTAAAGTCCATTTAACAACCTTTTATTTGTCATGGTTGTTTAATTTGCAAACTGAAACTATAAAAACGGACAACCGACACCTCGAACTATGAACTATCTAAAACATAACAAAATACTCCCTTAAACGACTTTAAGAGTGTTTTTATCCCCTAAAGTGTCCCTATGTGTCCCACATGTCAGCTTAAGCTAAAATACTTGTCTGTAAGCTGGAATTTCTGATTGCTGTTCTTTTGTTCTTAATACTAGCTAACATGCTTGTTTCTTAGTTGACCTTGTGATTATAATAACCCAAATGCTCCAGAACTTGTGATTATAATGTGAGGCATTTGTTCCATGACTGAATCTGTATTCATCCATTCATTGTGTACAATGGCCATCGCGGAATTTCTTTTCGAGGCGGTTCATTTGGTGCTTGCAGAGGGCTTTTCTTTTGCAGTTTTTTAGCGCAATTTTCGTCACCTGATAGCGATAGACAGCAAGGTAGGGCGGGCGGGGCCTGGCGTGGCGATGATGACGCGATCTGGAGCAGGAAGCAGAGCAGCCGACCCGACCAACTACTCCACGCAGAGCCGAGGCGATCGCCAATAGGGACTCTCTGACGTGGTGGCGTGGTGCTGATTCGTTTGTCTCTTCCCACCGTTGCGCTGCGCACCCGTGCCGTGGGCCGTGGCGGCGTCGCGGGGCAGTTGTTGCCGTTCGAGAAAGGCGGCGGCAGCAGCGGCAGCGGGTGGCGACTTGACTCGAGTGGGGAGGAGGCACACAGCGCAGAGGCAGAGCAGAGCAGAGGACGTCAAGGCAAGGCCAGCCATGGGGTGGGCGCTGGCGCTGCACGGCGGCGCCGGGGACGTGCCGCGCACGCTGCCGGCCGAGAGCAGGGAGCCGCGCCTGGCCACGCTCCGCCGCTGCCTCGACATCGGCACCGCCGCGCTCCGCGCCGGCCGCAGCGCGCTCGACGTCGCCGAGCTCGTCGTACGTGTCCTCCGACCTCTCCTTCCTTCCTTCCTTTCTCCTGCTACCTTTCCGTCTGCCGCCGGCGGCGCGGCGCGTGCGCGGCTGATCCGACCGATCCGTGGCCGCGAGCTCCAGGTGAGGGAGCTGGAGGACTGCCCGCACTTCAACGCCGGCCGGGGATCCGTGCTCACCGCCGCCGGCACCGTCGAGATGGAGGCCTGCGTCATGGAGGGCGCCACCCTGCGCTGCGGCGCCGTCTCCGGGCTCTCCACCGTCGCCAACGCCGTCTCCCTCGCCAGGCTCGTCATGGAGAAGACCCCGCACATCTACCTGGCCTTCGACGGCGCCGAGGCCTTCGCCAGGGAACAGGTGGTGGTCCCTATGTCCTACTTCTATAATAATCCTATTGATGAATTTGGCTGATGATCAACTCCGGCAACGAACTACAAAGCTTCGCTGTTCTCATACAACTTACTGCTGCTGCTACTCTCAATATTACTATGTTCTTATTCCTTCCATCAATTCAGAACTCAAGGAAGAACAGTAAAAAGAAAAGAAGAGGAAAACGTTAAACCTTTCATGTCAGATTTACTTTGCCAGTACCACTAGTATCTGTCATTGAGCTTTGATGATTCTGAATTATAAAGACAAGGACTTAATGAAAGAGAAATGTAGGAGTATGTTACATTACATGTATGAATATTCAGTGCCACTAGCTACTCTTCCAAAGGCGATGACGACACGTCATCTGCTCAACTTATTAGATTCCTCATGTCATGAAGGGGAGAAGCGCTTTCTTGTGTTTACAGATTACACGCCTTTGATCTGATTGGTTAGTGGTCGCTTGTCAGGGAGTGGAGACTAAGGATCCAAGCCACTTTATCACGGACCACAACGTCGAGCGGCTGAGACAGGCGAAAGAGGCCAACAGGGTGCAGGTATACTGTCAAAGCTTTCTTGTGACCCTGTCCCCTTGTTCAGTTTTGGTGTGGCACGTTCAGTAGCTCACATGATTTGCTATCTTCTTGATCTGCTAAAAAAAAATCACAATTTTACTTTTCGCGAAATGCAGATCTCATCATGCACAACTTGACTCACAAAAATATTGCCCATCTGATCCTTCTTTCCTCGCTTGTCAGATCGACTATACCCAGCCAATGAAAGAAGGGCAGCAAGCGCCCCCGCCGGCAGACGACAACAGCCAGACCGGCACGGTGGGGTGCGTGGCCGTGGACGCCGCGGGCAACCTCGCGACGGCCACGTCCACGGGCGGTCTGGTGAACAAGATGGCCGGCCGGATCGGCGACACGCCGGTGGTGGGCGCCGGCACGTACGCCAACGCGCTCTGCGCGGTGTCCGCCACGGGCAAGGGCGAGGAGATCATCCGCCACACGGTGGCGCGCGACGTCGCGGCGCTGATGGAGCACTGCTCCCTCCCGCTGAGCGACGCCGCGGCGCGCGTCGTGGCGGCGGCGCCCCGCGGCACCGTGGGGCTGGTGGCCGTGTCGCGACAGGGGGAGCTCTGCATGGCGCACAACACCACCGCCATGTTCAGGGCGTGCGCCACCGAGGCCGGCCACGTCGAGGTTGGCATCTGGGCGGACGTCGACGCCAACGACGGCGAGAGTGTCAGCGTTGCGCTGTAGGCGGTAGGAGCTGCGCGGTTTTGCTGCGTGTTCGCGTTCCACTGCCACGCTAGCTTGTCTGGCTAATTAAAGAACTGTTCGCGGTTGAACTCGTGCTTCAGTTGTGTGGATTTGGTAAAACGTGATTTGGTTTTTTCAGGCACCGTAATGTTGCAAGGTTGGTGATTCATGGTGCCAATGTGAAATGATGGTATCATTTTGGAGAAACTGCGAAATGATGATTATTAGAGATGTACCTCGTCAAATATCTTCTGTGGAGTGTTTTTTTTAGAACAGAGACTTTGTTGGAGATCGAGTTAAAGGGCTCAAAATTGGTGTATACGTAACAAATAAAGTTACAAATAACACTTCACATTCAGTTTGTTTATAGACGTTCTAACAGAAAAGTTTTTTAGAAAAAAAAAACACGTTCTATCCGTTTACTGTTTTATTCAATATTTCAGTTGCCAACAGTACAGCTTGTTGCCTTTTATTTATTTTCCTTGATCAAGGTAAAAAATAGAAGCCCAAGAACTACATTCGGGATTACCTATATTGATTGAGTGTAGCTTAACTGGTTAGGTTTTGACGGTGGAACCTGCCCACCCAGTTTTCAAGCCCTCCATTTGTCATGCATGTTCACATTTTCAAAATTTATTGTAGGATTTTATGGAGCTTATGTACATCCGTACGTCTAGGGTCAAGTCATGGCATATGGGTATAGATGTGCAAACAGTGCATGCTAAACGAGTGGCTTGGAGCTCGACACTATTTTGGTCCAACCCTAGCACAACACAAACCTGACGGGTATTGGTTCCACGTTGGCATGGCTCGATGGGAGTGCCGTGCTTTGGGTTGGTCAGTCCTAGCACAACACAGACTTGATGGGTATTGGTTTAGCGCTGGCATGGCTCGATGGGAGTGTCGTGCTTTGGGCAGCATTGGCGGCCCAGCGCGTCCCGTTTCCATTTTTCTTTTTTGTCATTTTAAATATATATTCAGCAAACAACATCATGTAGCATGTGAAACATGAACAAAACACATGCTTTGTTGGCTAGTCGGCATGGTAAGCTTCCTTAGCTGGCGGACAAGGTTCAAACCCTTGTGAGGGTATATTTTGTCCATTTTTTTTACAAAATTTGTCATGGCACGGTTAACCATTAGCGTGCCTCGGCGACGGACCCTGACAGGCCGTGCCTAGAATGGCCCTTACCGGCAGGGCCATGCCGGTCCATTTGGACATCTATACCTAAAATTTGCCATGGCATGGTTAACCATTAGCGTGCTTCGGTGATGGACCCTAATAGGCCGTGCCTAGAATGGCCTGTACCGGTCGAGCCATGCCGGTCCATTTGGACATCTTTACGACTATACCCCTGGGGCATCATGTGCCTAGGAAAAGAAACCGAAACGGTTTCGATTCCCTTAGACCTTGTTCGGTTAGGAAAAAATTAAAGGGGATTGGAAGAGGTTTAATCTCTTTCTATTCAAATTTGACTAGTAAAAGATTAAATTTCCTTCAAAACTGGGTCAACCGAACAAGCCCTTAGTGGCGATTAAAAATTGGTAGCCGGTGGCGTCGACCTTGCGGAGACAATAGTAACAACGAATCTTTCTATATCTAAATTGGAGAACCCCACTGCCTATTTCTCTCAACATGTGTGAAGCCATGTCATCCTCCACGTCACCATCCACTAAGACCTCCATTTAAACATTCCATTGATCTTCTGTGGTTTTATGCATACAATGACTTTCCGTGGTGTATTTAAGGTTATCATTCAAATTTCTGCAGCAACACGTGTGAATATTTTCTTTCATAAAGTTAGTGTTTTATATACTATTTCTCAATCTATGAATCATATTATATTTAGGATTATAAAATTTCATGATGCTAGTGTTTTATCTACTATTTCTTAATCTATGAATTATATTATATTTAGCGTTATAAAATTTCAGCAGCAACGCGTTGGGTATCATCTAGCAGTAACAATGACCATGTAGCACGACAACGGGCAGCAGGTGCCTCATGAGGTAAATGTGTAATCCCAATTTCTTACACTTCATTACATCATTAGATGTTTAAGTAGTACAGGGAGTTTTAATAAACCTATCAAAAAGACCTATTTATCAGGAAAACCGATTCTCGCAAGGGCTTATTTGGTTAGCTTGAAATAAAATGAGATTGGACGGGATTGAGAGGGTTTAAATCTGAAGTCAAAATATTATCCGATACCATTCAATACCTCTCAATCTGTTTGGAAGAGGAATTAACCGAACAATTTTGCTTACTTAAAGGTATCAGCTTATGGTTCTAGTGGAGCATTAGTCAAGAGAAAGATGAAATGGAAATGGAAATGGAAGCAGGAATTTTGAGCCTCGTCTCCATTTCGAACCGGAAAGCGACGCCGACGCTCCTGCGGGGTGGCCACGGCCCACGGCTCCACACAGTCCACGGGCCCCCGTACACGCCCAAAGCGCCCGCCAACGGCAGAGGACGCGGCGGGGGCCACATCCAAGTGGGCCCCACCGCGCAGGGTCTCACCGGCCAGCGGGGCCCACGCCCCCCCACCAATAAAATCGGATTGGACTCCGGGCTGGGGTCCGGCCCGATCCCATCCCAACGACTGCTCCTGATAACCAACGCAGAAATTAAAATAATTATAAAATTAAAATCCCCGGAAAAAAAAACACGCGAAAATTCTCGCTCTCGCTGTCTCTGGGGTTGAGGAGCAGCAAGGGGGGAAGGCGAGGCGACGCGACTCCACTTCTCAGCCACCACCGGCCGCCGCCGCTCGCCGCCAGCTCCCGGTAAGCCGCGCGAGAGCCCCCCTCGCTCCCGTCTTTCTTCTCTCCGGCGTGAGGGACTCCTCGCTCCCGTTGCTGCTGCCGTAGTCGAGTCCACTGCGCGGCGTGAGAGCGGCAGAGGCAGCTGACCCCGGGGTTTCTAGGGTTTTGGGACCGAGGGCACGGGAGGCGCCGCTTCGCTGCTCCTGCTCGGGTAGGGTACAGCTTCACAGCGCGGGTTCTCTGGGCTCGCTCAAGGGAGCGCCTCTGCGCAACGCCAAAGCAGGGTTTTTTTTTTTTCTGGTAGCGGCGCCGAATTCGGCAATTTTTTGGTTCGAATTGCTAGGGTTTGAATGCTGGAGGCGGGGCCCCCTCGGCGTCGTTCTCCCGCCACGTAGCCGCTGTTCCTCGGCCTCGTGCCGCGCGTACGGTTGTGTGGTTCGCTGCGCGATTGCCTGCTAGCCCCGCTGGAATTGGGGGGTTCCTGCAACGAATTGGGCTTGCCTGTCAGTTGTCCCTCTTGGAGGTGGCTACAGTTTCATTTCTTCTCGCGTGCTGCCTGCTGTCGACCGACTTGATTGAGGCCTTTTAGATTTCTTTTTATTTTCTATAGCTATATAGGACCATGAGGGGGTGCTTTTGTTCTGTTGTGCCATTCCACCCTCTTGCTAGAATTTCTGAATTGCGCTTTCTTAACTGTACCTACATCTTTGTTCCTTCTCTGCCGGTTTTGCATTCCCTCCCAGATCATGTACCTCATGTTCCTCACTAGGGTTAACGTTTATCTGCAGTTAGAACAATAAGGGTCGGCTTGTCTGCCTGAGGCCAACCCAGCACCTGCTATGGAGGAGAAGGCCGTTGAAAATGGAGCAGCAGCAGTTGATGTTGCTGCTCCTGATAAAAAGGATAACACCAAGGAAGAGGCTAACAAGAGCAAGGAGGTAGTAGCGAATAAAGATGCTGAAGAACAGAACAAAGGCTCGGAAAATGGCACTGAGGGTCAGCCAGATGGAGATGTCAAGATGACAGAGGCAGCAGCTGCCGATGTTGCTGCTCCTGATAAAAAGGATGACACCAAGGAAGAGGCTAACGAGAGCAAGGAGGTAGTAGTGAATAAGGATGTTGAAGAGCAGAACAAAGGCTCGGAAAATGGCACTGAGGGTCAGTCAGATGGAGATGTCAAGGTGGCGGAGGCAGCAGCTGCCGATGTTGCTGCTCCTGATAAAAAGGATGACACCAAGGAAGAGGCTAATGAGAGCAAGGAGATAGTAGTGAATGAGGATGCTGCAGAACAGAACAAAGGCTCAGAAAATGGCCCTGAGGGTCAGTCAGATGGAGATGTCAAGATGGCAGAGGCTGAGAGCGCAAAGGAAGGCAATGGTGACGCTGATTTGTCAAAGCAGGTGGATTTTGAAGATGTCAAAACGGACGCAGATGCAAAGGAAGAGACCAATGCCAAGACAGAAGAAGGTGAGGATGCCAAGATGTCTGAGGCTGAAGATGCGGAGATCAAAGATGAGGGGGAAGATAATGTTGAGAACACAGACGTCGATAAGCAGGACGAATCGAACGAGCAAGAGAAAGGTGGTTCAGTGGAACAAGAGGAAAACCAAGGAGAAGGAACGGGTGCTGATGAGAAGCAAGAGCAAGAGGAAGCAGAAGCAGAAGAAAAGGGATCCACTGATAAGAAAGGTGAAGCTGGCAACAAGCTAGAAGAGAATAAGGAGGAGACTCCGAAGAACAAGAAAGCAAGGAGTGCCAGGGATAGAAGCCAAGGAAAGGACAAGAAACAGGATGGATCCAAATCCAGGGAAGCTAAAAGTTTGCTGAACACCCCGAGCCCATATGGCACCGATCGTCCTCACCGTGAGAGGAAAACAGTGGAGAGGTTGGTTGAGGTGATTGAGAAGGAGCCAAACAAGAATTTCGTGGTTGAGAAGGTCCATTGCTTGCATCCATTTGCAACCCCCCTTTTTTTTTGTTTCGGCATGTAATAGTAGTTCGCTTTACTTTTTTTTAACACAGGGACGTGGAACTCCTCTGAAGGATATACCAAGTGGTATGTGCCTCTTGCCACAGTTTATACCGTGTGTTTGTTTCTTTCTCAGGCTGAGTCTGCTGTTGCTAAATCTGAACTATGAGAAATAGATTTTTCTTGGGTTAATCGTGCTGTGTTATGTTTTACTGGTTCTTGAGTTCTTGATGGAAAAGTTAAAAATTGAAATCTCTTGGTTTGTAGGTATGATCGTTCGTAACCCATTAATTTTTTCCCATGTGTTTTCCTTTTTTTTGTTATATGCATCATTAACGAAACAGAACCTTACCTCAACCACTATAAACCATATGATCCCCAATTCCCATGATGGGTGCTATGTGCCTATCTTAGTTGCATGTCTTTTGTGTACTCTGATATCTGCTATTCTGCTCTAAATGTCTCCAGCAGTAGTAAGACAAGGCCAAAACTTTTGTGACCACATTAGCATAAGTGTATCATTAAGCAGGTTCAGTTTTGTTTTTTCATTAATCATTATCTCAGATGAGCGCTATATTCATTTGTATTTCTGATCTTTTCCGTTGAAATTTAAGTGGAAAGCAATAATTCGGGCTGTAGTCTATACAATATCACATAACTGATGATTGCATCTTGCTAATTGTAATATTTCATTATTTTAAAAAGCTGAAAGTGGTATTTAGTGAGTAATATTCTGTCCTTTCTTTTTCATTGACATCAGAACATTCTGTTTCCACTTTATTTACTTTCCTTGTTCCCTTTTTTGTGAAATAGTTTATCTCCTAACATTACTCTTTTCTCTATGATATTTTTTGCATTATTGTTAGTCTATCCAAGAGTTAACTATGATGCTTACAAGCTAATTGGTTACTTTGATTTCTCAATGTTTCTTTTATTAGAACACGCATTTTTGATTCCCTGTGTTTTATGGTTGCACCCTAATGCATAAGTTTGTGAATTTTCTTTAGTTTACTACTGTTTTCTCTCACTGATTTGCCTTTTTTTTAACCTTGTGAACAGTGGCCCACAGAGTATCGAATTTATTGAAGAAGAAACCTGCTGATCTTAAATTGCTTCACAATGTTCTTTTTGGGAGGAAAGGCAAGGTAAATCTTTGAGATAGACACATAGTAGAAGATTATTTTGGATCTACATGATGCAAATTCACCTTATCATGCAAGTATTAGTTGTATCAAGTCCAACTGCAAGGAAACTGCCAGACTGTTTTTTCAAAAAAGTGCTGGTCTCTCCAACAGGTTTAACCAGAGGATGAATAGACATAAGCACCATGAGTTGTGTGATTGTGTTGTCTTTTCACTTTGGTGCACTAGAGGCGTAAAGAAACCAAAAACTCCCCAAAAAAAACATTTCAGTGCCATAAGGCATGCTGTTTCAAGTTCCAAATGCTTGTTAAAAGTAAATTTTGCTTAGCGTGTACAGATCTTAGTTCGTAGCTGATTGCATGGAAAGAGTGTGTATAGAAGTAGCAAGAGTAAGGTTTATTCAAATTGAGAGGCTAGGTTCATTGGTCCCTAGGTTTTCATTTTGTACAATAAACTGCTCAATTTTATATACTTTTAACCCTATCTACTTGTGGCTTGGATTCAGTGTGCTTTTGTATTCTTTCATTTGCTTATACTTACAACAATTCCAAAAGTGTAACATCACCAAGTTCTAACTGTTATCTTTTTTTTTTAGGCTGCTGATTTTAAAACACATATACTCCAGTTCTCTGGATTTGTTTGGCACGAGAGTGATGTAAGCCTTTTCCCTTGAGAATTTAAATAGCATGTATGCTTGAGCTTATTCAGTTTTGATTATTTTGGAGAATTTTCTTGTTGTAGGAAAAGCAGAGAGCCAAGGCGAAGGAGAAGCTTGACAAATGTGTAAAAGACACACTGTTGGACCTCTGTTGGACCCTTGCTATTCCAGTTCCAAAAGCAAACATTAGAAAGGTTTTCCTTTTATGCCTTGTTCTTTGGGATTACATTTGGATAGTTCAATACACTGCATTCTAATATAGCTTGAGATAACTCGTATAGGAAGATATTGTGTCAAAGCTGTTGGACTTCATTGCTGAACCCCACTCTTTGGCTGATTCTGGGCTCTCTGATGACCAGGTTACAACACGAATTCATATGATGTGCTTCTATTTTGATGTCAGCTAGATACTGTTGCTTATATATTTTTTGGTTTAAATCAGAATTAATTTACAAGATCAATCTCTCTGCATGCTTTATCCTTTTAACACTGGCCAGGGATCAAATTCTAGAAAACGCAAGAGAGGAGGTGAAAGTGAAAGCAAGACTCCTGACGGCACACCTAGTAGGTCAAGGAAGGTATAGTGCCAAAATTTTCTTACACGGCTTGTTGAATATAAGCCTATAATTAAAAGCTTTGATTTTGAAAGATACTATGTAGCCTTCCTTAGTGGCTATTTTGATCCTAAGCAGAGTTTATGCATCTACGCCCAAATGAGGCTTTTGTCCTTGACTATCTCCAGTGTGCACTTCCATTGATTTGTTATTGTTATTTGTTAACACAGACATGGTCAATTGGCCATCTTGCCTTTGCGATTTTAATACTGACATTCTCTTTGCTTGTTATTGCTGCAGAAATTTGGCGATGACTCAACTTCAGGTAAAAGGCAGAAGAAAGCTCTGAAGTACGATACTGATGAGGATGATGATGAATCCATGAAGTCTGATAGTGAGAACAGAGATGAAGATGCAGATAAAGCTGCTGATGAACAGGAAGATGACTATGACTCTGGGAAGGAAAAGGCAAGGAAGTTCTTAGAGGTAAAAGAATCTTCAGGCAAAACGAAGAAAAACACAGGAAGTGGCCATAAATCAGGTCCTCCAAAGACAATTAGCAAAAACCCAATCAAAAAAATATCGTCTAAAATTTCTGAGGAAAAAGGAAGCCCTGATGACAGTGCAAAGGTATTCTCTAGGAAGAAGAAATCCACATCAAAGGGTGAAAACGAGACCAAAGAAAAAAAATCGTCAGGTAAATTGGTGACCCTCATAAGTATCTCCACAATGTTCCCTTTCTGTCGGATGTTTGGAAGTTTCCAGTCTAGTTCACATTGCCCCTCTGTGGATCATCATCCTGGCTATGCCATGGCCAAATCCTCCTTTTCCTTTTCTGCAATGACAACAACAAAGCATTTTAGTCCCAATCAAGTTTGGGTAGGTTACAGTAGAAAGTAGAAACCCAGTCACTAAAACAAGGGAAAAAAGAGAAGGAAACAAATAAAGTCTATTCATGGTTCAAGCACGTGAATGGCTCTGCTTTCCAGCCACACCTAACTGCTTTGGGTATTTTCCATCCTCTCAAGTTTCTTTTTATTGCATCATCCCATGTTAAGATTGGCTGACCCCTGGACCTACCTCTTGTCCTCTCCTCACATGGACTTTTGGTTGGTGAATATTTTCTATTTTTTTTCGTTTATGCAATTTCACATGGGCTTCGAGTTTGCCCATCATCTGATAATTGCATTGCACTACATATGATTAGTGTTCTACTTGCGCATGATCAGATTCAGAGAAATATCTCAAATATAAATCGTTCATGCATAGATAATTTATTACTTTTGTCCATGGAAATGTTGTATTTCATCTAGGCAAAAAGGTGACGAAGGGTAAAGGAGAATCATCAGAAGCAGTTCTTCCCAGCAAGGACGATCTGAGGAAGACCATTACTGGAATCCTCAAAAAAGTCGACTTCAACACAGTGAGTTACCATCTTGAATTTAGTGGACATAAAATAGTATCACTATTGACTATTTGCAATTATTTTCAACTTTTACATGTGCTAAAAAGTATTTAGAATGGTGATAGGAGAATGACACACTAGTTGTTGTCAAGAGTATTTTTCATAGTGCGATGTTTTCATGCATCTATTCTGGTTTCTGGACACCAGTATGTTGATGTTCAAGCTTTGAAATTTGTCTACAAAACATGAAAATGTGAACAAATGTTTGGAAACATGGGTAATTGACATCAAAAAATCTTAAATATGTTTTGTTATATGAGAATATTTGTCTGACTACCATAGCATCCTCTCCTATTTACTTCGGTATTCCACTAAAGTATTTCTTAGTTACATTCGGTGCCATGTTTTTCTAACAAAACTTCTGTTTTGTGGTTAGTTTTTAGTCAAAAGTTTCTTATAATAACCTGGCCTCTTTGGGAACCTGATTTTGCAGGCAACTTTCAGTGATATTCTTAAGAAGCTCGGTAAGATTTTCAAACATGTTTTGCTGTAATTTCAGTTGTTGATACTAGATGCACTAACAAACTTTTTCGTGTAGACAACCACTACGGAATGGATCTGACTCCAAAGAAAGAAGCTATCAAAGCTATGATCCAAGACGAGTTAACCAAGTTATCAGAGGTAGAGGATGATGAAGATGAAAACGAAGACACCGGGAAGAACCAGCAGCATCAGGCGAAGGAGGTCGAGGCATAAGGATTTGTGGAATCCGTAGCTGTAGTTGGCCCCTGTTAATTATCCTGTACTTAATGCTATGCATCGCCTGTGCAGGCTTCCTATGTTAATTATCGCCACCAGCTTGAGAACCTTACCCCCCTGATTGTGTATGTAAAGACATGATTTGTAGGCAGCCTCCACACCTTTTAGCTGACTTATCGGAGGGGTACTCCTAGGCAACTTAAGTTTCTAGATTTGCAAATGGTGTCAAACTCTGCATTTGCCGTGGCAGAGCATGTACTGGATAGTTGGCGACAGGTTTGAATAATACATGGACGGATCGTGTCAGCCTATCAGCCTCTGATTGTTTGTGTCGCTTTGAGGTTTTTATTTGGTCTATTGCTTCTGTGGATAGTGGATCAAGACCATTTGAGTTGGGAATTGTATATTTGGAAATCCAAATTCACTGGACCGACAGTTATGTTTCGTTGGTAGTGCTGCTCTGATGTCATCTTGTCCTCACGATTCATCTGCTGTGACTGTTACTGTACCCGAGCACTGCTGTACGGCATGGAGACCGAGGCAAAGCTGAGAAAGATGAGGACCCCATTCATGTGTAATAAATCAGGCATAATCGTTCCAAGCTCCTTGCAAAATGTCGTCTTTTGCTACGCGTGTAAATACCTGATGTAGAGTGCGCCATGAATTGATTTTTGAACAGTGTTTCTGCTTCTGATTTTTACAGTTATGTGTTGGCTTTCAGGAAAATTTCTAGAGTATCACATGGATTGTTTCATGTATCAGTCTTGCAATGCTGACTGTGGTGAATGGTGTCAGGACTCAGGAGTCAGGACGTCAACTTCTCTGGATGGATATAACAGTTTTTCATCAGTTCTAATGAAGGTGTTAATGCTATTTCGAAACACACAGGACGACAGGCTCTGCAGTAGCAGCAATAGACTTGGTGCATTTGGTTCATGCTGATGCGATCAACGATGCTGAAGATTATAGTATAGGCTTGAACAAACTGTTCCTACGACTTCAACTCATATGGCAAGCACAGGGGTGGGTTCATTGATAAAGTTTAAACACCGTGGTGAGTGCTGTACGTCGCTACTCAATCACATTGCAACTTTGATCAATGGATCTTCCAACTGTGATCTTTGATATTCTATATGCTTATTGTTGAAAAAAAAATCCATATTAAAGAAACAACTTCCATATTAAGGGATATAATTCCTCACCAGTTCATTCAAACCAATCATGCAATTTACATCACCGTTGTACTACAGGAACCACACAACCAGTCATCTACAGCATTATAGTTATAGGAGACGCTACAAGCTCAGTTCCAAAAGAACAGAGTAAATCGATCTACATGCATGTACAAAGGGCATGTCAATTCAGTGATTCACACGCACAAGAGAGCGTCAATCCTCCGTCTCTTGGGCAAGAACGATGCTGCTTCCTCCTTCTTTGGCAGCTCCAGCGCATCGACCTTGGTGAACCATGGATGCTTGAGCGCGGCGGCCGCCGTGAGCCGTTTCTCCGGGTTGCACGTCAGGAGGCCGCTGAGCACTTGGAACCCTTCCTCGGAGAGCAGCGTCTCCGGGAAGACCTCGCGCAAGATGCTGCAGCGCTGCTGCATGTCCTCCAGCTCCTTGACGCCCTTGGTGGCAAACGGCGTGGACGAGAACCACGGCCACGTGCTGTCGTCGGGCACGCCGAGCACGCTGAAGATGGCGCAGAGCTGGCCGTCGTCGCCGGAGCCCCGGAAGAGAGGCCTCCCGGCGTTGATCATCTCCGCCATGACGCATCCCAGGGCCCAGACGTCGACTCGCGCGTCGTAGGTCTCCTTCTCCAGCAGCAGCTCCGGCGCCTGGTACCACAACGTGCCGACGTGGTCGTACGACGGCGGGGGCTCGGACGGCGACATGGACATGGCGAGCCCGAAATCGCAGAACTTGAGGACGGTGTGGCCGTCGCCGCCGACGAGGATGTTCTGGGGCTTGACGTCGCGGTGCACGATCTGGGCGTCGTCGTGCATCTTGCTGGCGCCCGTGAGCAGCTGCCACATGGCGGCGCGCACGGTCGCCTCGTCCAGCGGCGGGCCTCGCGCGGCGCGGTGGCGGCGGAGGACGTCGCTGAGGCTGGGGCCCACGTTCTCCATGACGAGGCTGAGGCCCGAGGTGGCCGGGTCGATGACGACGCCGTGGCAGGTGACGACGAAGGGGTTGCCGCCGCTGGCGCACGCGTCCACGAGGAAGAACGCCTCGCGGAGCGCCGCCGAGTGGGTGGCGTTGGGGAGGTGCTTGATGGCGACTTCTTGGCCGGTGTCGCGGTGGCGCGCCTTGACGACGGCGCCGAAAGAACCCTCGCCGAGGCGGCTCATCTCCTCGTACTGGTCCGCGCTGCCGAAGGCGACGCGCCTCCTCTTGCGGGCGCCGGACGGCTGGACGGCGGCGGAGGCGTCCGCCGGCTCTGCGTCTCCGACGGCAGCCATCTGCCGACGTACGGAGTCGACGGATCGCTTGCCCTAAGCTAAGCACGATCAATCTCTCGAGTTGGAGGAGGGGGGCAGGGGGAGATGGATGAGCGCATGGTTGAGCAGTAGAGGCGATGGGGGAGTGTATATATACGCGGCGCGTCCATGCGTTTTGCCGTTTTGGGTGTCACCGTCAAACGTCAGACCGTCGCCAAGTCGAAGTAGAAGTGGAATCTCCACGCCCGATCCGGACTCGAACTGCCCTGCAGAGCTGGCGCCGCTTCCACGCTTTCCTTTTTATGCAATGGTTTTGAAACAATCTGACTGGTCTTGTCCTCATTCCCTCGCACAAGTGAACCGATCGATCACCCACCTGTGGTTGCCAGAGCCTTTCAGGCCACCGCCGCACCATTTTAAGTGGTTTCTCATCAACAGGCAACAGCGTCGCCATTGGACTTTGTCATCTTCGCTATTGGTGTCACATCTTCGACGGCCAATGGGTCCACACAAAAACTGATGATAGCACAAAGACCTCGTTCCATCTCTTGATCATCGAAGATAAGATCAGAAGAGTCAGTTTTGTCCTAAATAACACTGCCGTCTGTCTGTATATCTGCACTTGCAGCACTTGATTCAGATCACGTGTCTTCTGAGTTCTGAGTCAACTGGGATCGATGTTTTTTAATGATCAAAGGCTCTGCCTTGCCTAGCATGACGTCTGATACAGAAAAAACTACCGTTTCTGAAACATCTGTTGTACAATCAGATATTCTGATGGACTACGTTTATACTGTCAAAGTTAAATGTTTTGTTGAACTGGGGTCTCACCAGCTTCTCTAATCAAGATAACTGACAAGAGGTGGGCTTTCTTATTACCTTCCTTTTACAACTTCCTACTATAACAGAGGTTTTTTTTTTATAAGACAAAACAAAACAGAGGTTGGGTACTTTTTTCTGTGCTCCTAACAACAAGATGATAAAAATTCAAAACACACAATGGGGCAATATATATTTATATCTTATATTATACAAAATGCAAACATCATCAGAATTCAGAAATGGATGACAACCAAATCCATGTCAATTATTTCACTTTCAAACACATGGCGAAAGAGCAATAATGGAATATTTCCTGACAACTAATAATTACTACCTAACAAGATTTCAGCTAATTGCTCATCGCCAATGAAGCTAGTACAAATAATCAAAGAATAAGATTACAAGTCAGTTTTGTCCTAAATAACACTGCTTTCTGTGTCTCTATATGCACCTTCAGCTAGCACTTGATGATCAGATCAGGCACCGTCCTCTGCTGCCTCCTCAGTGAACCACCGGTGCTTGAGCCCTTGTGCTGCAGTGAGCCTTTTCTCCTCGTCGAAGCACAGCAAACCACACAAGAAGTCGCCTGCAGCCTGAGACAGGTCCGATGGCAGGCCCTCGAACGCCGCGATCCCGTCCGCTTCCATCTCGTCCCGCAGGCGGAGCATCTCCCTGAGCAAGTCGTCCTCTGTGTCGACGTCGGCGAACAGGAGCCGGCCCGTGAGGAGCTCGAACATGACGCACCCCAGCGCCCACATGTCGACGGGCGTGCCGTAGCGGCGGCAGCCCATGACCAGCTCCGGCGCGTGGTACCACATGGTGCCGACACGAGACGGGTCCTCCTCCGGGAAGGGCAGGCGCGCCGGCGTGGCCAGCCCGAAATCGCAAATCTTGAGCGCGCCGCCCCGGCCAACGAGCACGTTGTCCGGCTTGATGTCCCGGTGGATCGCCGGCGCGGCGTGCACTGACTCGACGCCGCGCAGGAGCTGGCGCATGGCGGCGCGCGCCAGGGGCTCCGTGAATCGGCGCGTGACTGTGAGGTTGAGCTGGTCGCGGAGGGTGCCGCCGTCGAGGAGCTCCGTGACGATGAAGAGGTCCCCTTGGGCGTTGGCGGCGACGTCGCGGATCTGCACCACCGAGGGCGCGCCGCGGCACGCGGCCAGGCAGCCGGCCTCGCGGACGACGGCGCGGACGTCGTCGTCGCCGGCACGGATGTCGCGGATCCACTTGACGGCCACCTCCTGGCCCGTGCGGCGGTGGCGCGCCCGCATGACGACGCCGTACGCGCCCTCCCCGAGGATCTCCAGCTTGTCGTAGTCGTAGATGGACGAGAAGTTGTACCGGCGGGGGCGCTTGTTGCCGCCGTCGGCAGCCGCGGGGCAGGGGCCGTGGTCGGGCGCCGGGCGCTTCCTGCTCGCCGCCGCCGCCGCCATGTCTTGCGTGCGATCGATCTGTGGAGGTGAGGTGGGGGTGGTGAGGGAGCCGCTGGCTGATGGACGTGCGGGGGTATTTATATCCGTGGACTGACTGATCCATGCCATGCGTGCGCGGTGCGTCACCTCACCGTCTTCGACTCGACTCCGAGCAGCGTTGGATTATTCCTTTCCTTTTCTGGAATTACCCAATAATTTGCCCGTTTCTGGATTATTCAGCGCGCGCCGCACGCAAGCACTTTCCTTTTCCTCCCTGCGCGGCCTGACTGCCTGGCGCCTGCCCGACTTGGGATCGGAAATGTTGTTTGGTCCAAGTCCAACACGCAAACTTGTACAGTTGTACAGCGCTCTAATGCGAAATATGTGTAAGTCTCTGTGTATTTTTATTAGTTGTTTTAGATTCATATATATATCGATAAGAGCGATGATGGGTTTTTTTTTGTACTTTTTGTCACTTTTCAAATACTTCCACACATGAAAACTTGTTCAATAAAATGAACAAAAACCTGACACTTTAATGGCGTTTAGGAGTGACCATGTGCCAGACCAATCAAAACTAGAATAACCTGCTTCCAAAATTACTACGCTCAGGTGGAGTCATTACAGCTTCCACAGTCCACACAGCCTGTGCCACTATCACTCTACCGCAGAACTCAACGTGTAAGCCCATCAATCGCCTGCGGTTGCCAGAGCCTTTCAGTTCCAGGTGACCCCTCCACCTATTCAGGTGGTTTCTCATTGTTCAGCGACACTGAGGCAGCGCTCTCTTCGGAGGCTGCGGAGATTTTACGCGACGCAGCATAGTACCCACGTTGGATGGAGATCGTGTTGTCAGTACCATTCATTGCGAATCGTGTGGCTCTAGAATCTCCGGACCCTGTGTGGCGTCGGCCTTCCGCTGCGTTTCAGCCGGATGGAACAGAGCCTGAACTGAAGAGCTCGTTGATGAAGTTTAATTAAACACCAATACACCATATATATAGTGAGGACGACGTCACTACTCGATCACATTGCAACAGCTATACATGCATGGACCATCCAACTAGTGATCAACGTAATATTATGTATACATATTGCGAACCATCATTTCGTGTGGTATTGAAAAAAAAAAAAAAACCTCAGCAAGAAAGGCTATACAATTCCAGTAATGCAAACTCACATCACATTAGTATACGAGCTAGGCACGGCAAGTTGTATTCTTAACTCTGATGAACAAAGGAACCCTAGCATGCAGTTTACATCACAAAATTCACAATATCATATTGGCTAACATTATAGGAGCTACTACAATAATCCATGTTCTGAAGAACAGAGTAACTTTGCAAGTAAATAATTTACATCGCAGAAAGATGCATGTATTCTAGCTATATAGAATTTGTACGCATGCATATAGATGAGATGATCGATCAACCGGAAACTTGATGCATCTTCCGTCTCTTGCGCACCACCAGCGGCACCGCTGCTTTCTTTGCTGGCTGTGGCTGCTCTAGCACGTCGTCGATGATCTTGTCGAACCATGGATGCTTGAGTGCGGCGGCCGCCGTGAGCCTCTTCTCCGGGTTGCACGCGAGCAGGCCGCTGAGCACTTGGAACCCTTCCTCCGAGAGCTTCGTCTCCGGGAACAGCTCGCGCAGGCGGCTGCGGCCGCACCGCCGCAACACGTCCAGCTGCGGCATCAACTCGGTGGCGAACGGCGTGGACGAGAACCACGGCCACGCGCCGTCGCCGGGCACGCCGAGCACGCGGAGGACGGAGATGAGCTGGTCCTCGCAGAGCAAGCCCTCGCCGAACAGCGGCCTCCCGTCGCCGTTGACGATCTCCGCCATGACGCACCCGAGCGCCCACGCGTCGACCCGCGCGCCGTCGTAGTCCGGTTTCTTCAGCAGCATCTCGGGCGCCTTGTACCACAGCGTTCCGACGTGGTCGCGCGGCGCCGGGTCGGACGCGCGCATGGCGATCCCGAAGTCGCAGAGCTTGAGCACGCCGCGGGCCTCGTCGACGAGCACGTTCTGCGGCTTGATGTCGCGGTGCGCGATGCCGGCGGCGTGGAGCGTGGCGGCGCCCGTGAGCAGCTGCCGCATGGCGGCGCGGACGATCGCCTCGGGCATTGGAGTGGGGGCGCGGTGCCGGCGGAGGACGTCGCTGAGGCTGGGGCCGACGAACTCCATGACGAGGCGGTGCTCCGAGGTGGTCGGGTGCTGGTCGAAGTCGCGGACGACGCCGCGGAAGCCGACGACGAAGGGGTTGCCGCCGCCGGTGGCGCACGCGTCCTCGAGGAAGCACGCCTCGCGGAACACCTCCGAGGGGTCGGCGTCGGGGCGGAGGCGCTTGATGGCGACTTCCTGGCCGGTGGCGACGTGGCGCGCCTTGAGGACGGCGCCGAAGGCCCCATGGCCGAGGGGGCTGAGCTCCACGTAGTCGTCGGCTGGGCCGACGGCGATGCGCCTCCTCTTGCGCGCGCCGGCGGACGGGGGGGCGGCCATGGAGACAGACGGAGACGGTGGGGAATACGTACGGCTCCTCCTCCTGTCCTGTGTGCCCTAGGCATGCAGCTAGGAACGATCGCGAGTGGGGGAGGAAGAGGCGGCGGGGGAGGTCGAGGGCTGGATGGTTTGGTGGTCGAGTGTGCGTCCTTGGGAGAGGGGTCGAAGTGGCAAGCCGAAACCGAGTCGGAGTGGAAGTGTAGATCCAGTGCCCAGAGTGCCTGCGGGATCCTCGCTACGCGTCGCGTCTCATTGCACCGGCAAGCGGCAAGATTTCTTGTCGGCGACGACAAGATGAGAAGAACCCAGATCCGTCGCCCTCTCACACCAAGAGAAGCGCAGGCAGGCAGGCTTCGTGCCCGCATGGTGCTGGGGCCGGATCACGCCGTCGGGCAATCGGCTCTCGGCGGCATTGGCATCGGGCCTTCTTGTCCTGTGGATCCCACTTGGCAGATGACATACATTGTACATGCGGGTTATTGGCTAATTCTGAATTAAAATTTATCTTTTTTTTTACCTTTATTATTGTTGATGGCTTTTTATAGTAACCACAAATGCGAAGAACCCATGGATCTCCCAAGTCCCAACCTCGGATGTTAGTCCAGGACCAAATTTGGTTCTAACAAAACACGCTTTGCAGTGCACTAGTGCGCCATAAGCAGTTGCATTCATCCCGTACGAATGTTCAGTCCAGGGATTGGATATATCATACATATACATACTACTCCTGAACACATCCGTTCAGGTCAGTTACTACCAGTATACCAGCAGCACACGCGCGCTGGACAGCGTATCATGAAGGGCCACGTACAGCGAGCATCTAACATGGCTCTTCCAAAATGATGTATCAGACGCATATGAACAATCACCACATACGAACAAAAGCTAGACACCGAGATGGCATCTAGTGGTGATCAGACGCCTCATCACCAGTCCTAGACTACAGCCAGCTTCCAAAATAACTACCGCCCAGGCACCACTACTATGCCTTCCACCTTCCGTGGCACAAGTCAGCCGATCAATCACCTGCCCTTGCCTGACCCTTTCGGGCGACCCCTGCACCTTTTAGTTGGTTTCTCATCAGCAGCATCGTCATTGGACTTGTCGTTTTCGTTTTCGCTTTTCACGCCACCTCTTCTTCCACGACCACCCTTACCCTTCCTATTAACCTTCTTCTCATTAGCAACTTCATCATTCGACTGGTCTTCACTCTTCACCTCACGCCTTGGGCGTCCCACCCTTCTTTTAGGCTTCTTATCAGAGGCTTCATTGGCGGACTGGCCAACCCCATTATTTGATCTGACCAATTCGCAGGACAAACGTGACCAAAATGTTCCACTTCGTTGCAACTCATACCTTGTATAGTGAAATGTTGAGTGAGGTACAAGCAGCTGTTGCTTACCCGTCAGAGGGAGGATCCAAGAAATTTATAACTTGGATCAGAGCATAAAGAGCAATCTTCTTAATCTGAAGGAATCAGGTTTGACTCATGGTTAGTCATCATAACAAATGGTAAAATATCATAAGCAGACATCAGATCAATGAACATATGGCAAACCAACCTCCAATTTGTCTTCTTTAGCCTTGTGATGGGATGGAAGCCGTCTGAACTCTCCAGTCAGTTTAATGCATTCATCAACATTTTCAGGGGAGACAAAGTCCATTGCAACCTTGATGCAAGACTGTGCGTATAGAAATGGCTTTAGTTTTTGAATCAATGGTATAATCATTGCTACATCCAAATAAAATGAAAGAAAAAAGGTGCCAGTTCTGTTCTGTCACACCTTCAAGTTCCGGACTTGATGAGGACATCCAGCAGGAATGAAAACTGCTTCACCAAGCTTCTGTTCAAACGTCCAGGGTTCAACACCTATATAACAAGCATGCCACCACATAAGAGGGGGGGAGGATAACAGGCAACAGCACGAAACATCTCTGGGGTTTGAATGTCACTAACCATATTCTTCCTTTAGCTTTCTCTTATGATCCTCAGTTAAGTAAAAAGACTGATCATGAATTGGGTGAAAAACCTGCGCCATTAACATAAATGGTTACAAAAGGAAAAAACGGGGGAAATAAATATATCAATAAGTGCAAGGAAAACAAAAACCTGTTTCACAGGATCACAGTGGATGTGCCGAAATTGAGAGGCATGCTTCCTAAGATAATCTTGCAACTTGTCAGAATCCTCTCTTCGGAAAATGTCCCATAAAGCACCACCACTTTGCTGATGCTTTCCACTCTCCTGATTGTACAAAATACAATGAGCTCTATTTTGCATCCCAGCAGAACTATTATCGTTGCTATTCAGATTTGAACAGTGCCCTGCTTTACTTTGTACCTTAGATTCATGAGATGACACTTTATCCTTGACATCACCGTCAGTATCAACAGATGGTACAGCATTCATGTCCAAACCTACAGAATAAAAACAAGAATCACGTATTAAATTATAATCGAACCCAAAGATCTTTTCTGTAACCAAAAGTAAGCCCATGAAGCACTATCAGAAATACCTTTACAGATATCATCATTACATGAGGTGTTTGATGTTCCATCAACAGATATACCCCTGGAATCAGCAGAAGACGGTGATAGCTGACATTCAGTGTCTGGTTCTAGACCACCATACAGTTCCACAAGATCTTGTTCTTTCATTTGCTTTCTCATTTTCTCTATCTCCTGAAGTTGATAGGTTGACACTTCTGCTGTGTGAGTTAAAATATTTACCTGGTTAAAACAGAAATTTCTCACAATTAATCACTACCATGACAAAACTACCGAAACCCAATCAACAAAGAACTGCTAATTGTTAAAGCTAGCTGGGTATACAGCTACAAATTGAAAAAGATCAGGTCAGAGGAAGTAGGTAAAGAACTGAGGCACGGATTGCCAGTATAAGATGCAGTTTTACGCAAGTCAATTTTATTCTGCAAAGTGAAGGTACAAGACACAACCACAAATGAGAAATAAAATCAACATTAAACATACCGCATCTGACATGTCACAGTGAAGCTTGGTCACAGAGTCACCCCTACCTAACTCTTGGTGAAATCCATAAGCAATGTAAGTTTTTGGCCCAAGATCTGGCTTCAGGGCCCCATCAGGAAGCTTGACTGCAAGATTGAGTGGACCATATCGAGGATCAGTGTACTCAGGAAATGGCAATGCGCTAATAAACTCAGCACCATGGCGAGGCAATCGCTGGTCAAAAGAACTAGACGGTGGCCAGTCCTTTAACTTAAGCATCTCAGGCCAGTGTGTCTGGTGCGCTCTACCATTCGTATATCCCACAAAAAACATGTGTATATTAATTTCCACCTGCAACACAAAATTGTTCATGCTAAACAATTAGCTGTCAACAACAGAGCTGTGAGAAGTCTATCTGCAGGCATATAAATAACACAATTTCTCAAAATTTCAAATGGAAATCAAATTCCCTGAAACTTCAACATTGTCCTTCTTGAAAATGTCTTAGCATGGGGGCAAAGATATTCAACAGAGCACAAACCCACAAATAAACATCTACAGGGCAGGGCAATGAACCCCACCCTTTAAATGGACCTAGGAAGTCTATGAAAAGAAAGCTAACAGCACATCTAAGGGAAACATTAAAATAAAATCATTTGTAACTATGTACACAAAAAAAAGGTTACTCAATGCACTCAAACATTCAGGAAAAGTAGAATTCCTAACCTCACACCAATCAAGGCAATCTACTGCCGTGACAGCAAAGTGCTCATCTGCTACATTGCCGCTAGTCTTTTTCTCTCGCAATGCCCGCCACATAACTAATGGCTCCCAACTGAGACCAGAGGTCAACTGAAGAACATCAGAAACAATAACTGGTTCACCCTTCATCCAATGCATCTGAAAGTGCATCAAGTCATCCTCCTTGATACCACTGGCAACTGGGCAGAAGAGGTGGTTATCACTCGAACCTTTCCTATTTGCAGCCTCTCGCACCTCCTGAGTTCTTATGTTTCCTGAATGGTCATAGCAAGAGCATTGGTCACTTCCTTTGGCTACTGCTTTTGAAAATACTTTGCTCCTCACAATTCTTTCAGCTCTTTCTTCTAACTCAGAAAGCATCTTCTCTGGGAAAGAGCACTTGAGGTCCAAACTTGAACCACCACACCCTCCTAGCTCCTTCGGTGGGCAAGGTATGCTACCATCACTTTCTGCCTTCCACAGTAGCACAGACTTATTTGGGCCCTCAGTAGAATCCATTCCACTGGAAGCCCCATTGTCTGGGGATGAGTTGTGCCCCCTCAAAGATAACTTTTTGTTCCCATCTTTTGACATAGAACCAAAAATATAACCCTTGTCTCTTTTTTCAGGATATACTTTTTTTATCTCTTCTCCTCCAGGTACCTCACCTTTGCGGATCTCCCCGCAACATGCAAGGCACAAATCATAAAAACAGCACTTGCAGCTTCTATGGAAATCAACTATAGAAGTTTTACAATTATTGCTGCATTAGAAGAACAAGAAGAGAAATCAGATGCTTGTGCTATAAGATTGTGGCAGAAAGGAAACAATGAAAGAGCAAACCAGTAGACACGCTCGCCTAGACTGGGTTCAGCTTGTTCCAATTTTACTTCATTCACCAAAACACCTATAAAAGGCATGAACAGCAACCTCAGTTACAGCTTATAAGATTGTGTCATGCAACACCAAAACACAACACCTTTTATTTTAGCCTCCAATTTCTTCTCCTCCATCTGCTCCTGCCGCAGTTTTCTCAGAAAGGGAAGCAACGAACGCACAACATAACAAGCATAACGAATTTGATTTTCTTCAGAAATTTCCTTCTTGGGAGGCTGCTCAATGAGAAATGGGAGGTCATTAATGAGGACTAGATAGGAAACTTTTTAAGGAAAACATTTATAAGCAAAAGAAATGGAGAAAATGTAAAGGCAAAAGAGATCGAATGCTAGGCGTGAACCTCTGTGACTCCTTGCATTCGTAGGCATCCCTTGCAATTACAGTTCATGCGACAAACTGGGCATTCTGCAGCAAATTCATCTTCTGACAAAGCAGGATACCTGTTTAGTAGTTAAGATAGATTAGCAACATACAATATACTGCATAAAATAACATAGGGACATGAAATGAAAATATTGGAAGGAAAAGGCATTCTTTTTTTAGCAGATTAGACATAAGCAGTTGAATAAATCACAGGAAGCCTAGTACATGCATTTATGTAGTGTGTTACAATATTACTGTATGATGGCCAGTCAAATTAGTAGACACCAAGATAGTGAGAACTTGACACACCATCGTTCAATGCATGGCACGCAGAAGCGTTTACTGTTGCATGAATTACACCGAACCACCCTCCCTTTGTCATTCCTCTGGCACTGGTGGCACATTAGGGCACTATCCCCAGTCAACATCTTCTTCCCTTTCTAGACAATTGAACAACACTTGCATTCATCAAATAGTTACCAAAAAAATATTCCATAAACAGCATGCTAGTGAATGAGTAGCTTACCCTACTATTTTCATCGCAATCTTTATCCTTGGAGGATGAGGCCTTCATTTGTTCTTTATCCTCTCTCTTCAACCTTTTTGTGATAGGAACCTTCGCTGCGTCTCCTTTCTTCTGTTTCTTTGTAGTCTGTAAAACCACAACATTCCTTGAGTCCATGTTCCCAGTTGTCTCAGCACCATCCTGCAAGGAAGTGGACTTAGCCTACAGCATTCTTTCAAAACACAAAAAGCACCAAACTGAGGTGCTGCAAGCTACAGGAAGGTAGCGACAGAATTAAAATAAATTTTCATGTGCCATCTTATGGCTCAAGTAGCAAAGCGCTAGAACATTCACCCAAAAAATTTCAAAGTGCAGGACACAAAAGTGAGGTGCTACGGCAAGGTAGGACAGAACTGCTAGGAGAAATATGTTCTCTAATTTCCTTCTAACGAAGGACAGAAACAGTACGATAAGCAAGAAAGGAACATTTATACAAGAGAGAAGGTACATGAATCACAGATAATTGGCCGGTCATCACACCGTTCCTAGTTACAGTAAGTAAACAGACTCATAAAAAGCATCTTTACTAAACAGCATTAATTTTTTGTATTTTTCATTTCTATAAGGCTACGTAGGACCTGGAACTTGTGATGAGGTATTTGCGTGTTTCAAACAACATTTAGGAAATGTGTAAAAAGATTGCCAAGAACTGTCAGATATGCGATAAAGTTGGTAACACACAAACATGGCTACAAAACCATCCTAAGCCAACTGTTCCAGAGGATGCAGAGTAGCATATTACCCCATCTATTTCAACGTGGCCCTTGCCGTTGGGGAAGTGGGCCTCGCTATCCGCTCTAGCTTTTCTAGGTCTCTTCTTGCGAGCATCACTTTTCTTGGCCCTCTTGGACTTGACTTGGTTGTTTGCAGTTCCCTGACCATTATATCGGCGCAGAAATTAGCAAGCTACATTGACGCACGCGGCGCGCGCACACACACGAACGACAAGAAATAAACTTAGACAATGGCAAGTAGATGTATTTCAGAAAAGGGGATACAAGATACGTACTATAGAATTAGCGTACATCTTCGAAGTAAAAGAAGGGAGCAGTGTGAAACAGAAAATCGTATGAAACGATAGAATGGAGTAAAAAAATTGCACATTTCCCTACCCCAACGAAAAAAGGTAAAGAATTTTGTGTGTGGGCGTTGTTCATGTTCCCTCACGTAACGGGAAACCTCGCAAATCCCAAAAGAAACGGAGAAAACAGATAGAGAGAGAACCCCCGATCGAGCAGTCACCTCGTCATCATCGCTGTCACGCTCGCAGAAGACGTTGGGCGCGTGCCTCCTCTCCCTAAGCACTCTGTCCCCCACCGCGACCCCATCCATCCTCGGCCGCGCGACGGCCCTGTCGCCGTCGCTCCGCCGCTTCCCCTTCCCCCGCCCCCTCGGCGCCCCCTTCCTCCCAGGCCCTCTGCTCCCGGACCTCATCTCCCCACCGGCGCCCGCCGCCCCCTCCGGGCCCTCCGACATGGCCGGCGCGGGAGCAACGGAACGCCCGTGCGCTGGACTGGACCGGCGGTGGAGAAATGGAGATGAGGGGAGGGAGAGAGTCGCCCGGCGGTGGAAGCGAAGAGTGCTCTCCGGAGAGATTTGCATCGTTTCTTTATTTCTCCCAGCGGGGGGCGATTTGGGCGCGCGGGCGGGGCGGGGCGGTGCGGCGAATCGCAGCCGTCCGTGCGGTGGCAGGAGCAATCCTGCGCGTACGTGTTCGCAGTAAGGGCCCGGGGCTCGCCCACGTTTTTCAAAATTTGAACCGGCGGGTGGTTCCCGCGTGCGCCCGCGCCGCGGTTTCGCTTGCTTGCCCGCGCCGAAGTACAGGTATTGTTGCAGATACCACGCAGTGGAAGGCACTGGTAAAGTACGGACTACGAAGGAGTATTAGGCTGAGTCCAATGGGAGTATCTATCCCCATTCTCTAAACACTATTCCAACTACCCATCTCTCTCAGCATTTATGTCAAACAGTACAAAACAGTGTTTAGTTAACCCATATAGATACTCTCATTGGACTCAGCCTTAGGCTAGCCGCTGATGAGTGCGCCTTCTGCCTGCCAAGACGGTTTTCACACTAAGGCTGTTTCCAATGGGGTGCCCTAAAGGGGTGCCTCAAAACACTGTTTGGCACTATTTAACATAAATGTTGTACAGTACACAGAAAGAGAAGTAGTTGAAATAGTGTTTTGAAGAAGTGGATGAGGAGCACCATTAGAGACAGCCTAAGAGACCGTTCATTTGAGCGGAAATATTCCCGCTCCGCGATAGAACAGAAGCAGCGCTGATTCCGTGTCGTACGATACGGTTGATGGACGGTCCAGAAGCTTCGCGCTTTCTTCTGCGGCGCGGTGCGGTAAAATCTCCACGGAAACGAGCGGTCTCTAACAATTTTGCAACAGATGTAAAATCATTTCGTCTTCCTTAAGGGTAGCACTGAAATGATATCCGTTTTCCATTTCTCTTCAGCTATAAATCGTTCGTTTTGGTCTTCACACTAGAAAACCAGTATTTCTCTTTTATTGTGTGCTAACAAAGTGTTGTCTCTAAACAACAGGTAGATGGTGAAGTGACAATGTTAGAACCACTGAGTGTATGCACTCTTGGATAGAGGTCTAAGCACCTCCCCTGGTTGCTTGGGAAATGAGACACAAGCTGGCTACCAATCGTGGCACATAGGCAAGTTCTATAATTAAGCGAATAGTGTTAATTCCAAAACAAAAAAATATTCAAAGGTTATGGGTACAAGATGAGGTGAGAAAATAAAAGACTAAATGGTGGAAACACTTCGATTAGTATCATTTTTTTATCCTTTCAAATCTGTGCAGTGGGACCAATGTGAGAGGAACATATGTTTTTATTGGGTGAAAATGGTATTAAAAACCCACTCTTTTATAGCACAGATAGACGAGAGACCAAGTTTTCAACATGTGTGAGCGCCAACCCCAACGGTCCCCTTGGGTCTGAGTTCATTTTTTTTTCCTCCGCAAATTTTCTTTCCATTTCCTACGATCTAGACGCATGCCTACGTCAGCAAAATAGAGGCTCTCCTTTCCTTTAAAAATCTTCCAATATTACTCCATTCCAAATAGACCCTCAACCCTAATCGCCCCGCAAACGCTCTCGCTTTCTCCTGGCGGCGGCAGGGCGTGGGCTACCAGCGCCGCCACCCTACGCCAGGTAACTAGGTATCTGGTCGAGCCCATCGCCGGCGACGAGCACATAGACACCTACCAGGTATGCCTACCCTCCTCCGTTCCTGTGGCGCGGAAGCGAACATCCAAACCCTAAGTTGAGCATTTTGTATTCAGATTTGATGTTACTTTGGTTTCTTTTGTTTGGGTATACATGTGCGCACCCATGTCCTTTACCGGTCCGCCTCTGTTTGATGATCATGAGATTTGCTTCTTGCAAAGGTTTAGCAGTTTTGTATCATGTATTAAGAAGTAATCAAGTTAAAATATTTATCATCTACACTTACCTACCAGAGAGTATGGTTAATCATGCCGGTATGCGAGTGTTGCTTCCTGGTTTGCCATGTCTTTTGATGATTTTGGAAAGTTCTAGAATTCTTTTGCTCATAATCATGACTATGCATGGTTCTTGATTATTCCCTCCATCCCACCAGGCCACAAGTCATACATTTTAGTTTTGTCGTAAGTCAAACATTCCTAAGTTCGATCATATTGATGGAAGATGAGCATCAATATTCGAGATACCATATAGGTATATTGTAAAAATGCAATTCACAATGAATCTAATGGCACTTATTTGGTATCATAGGTATTGGTTCCTTTTCATATAAAGTTGGTCAAAGTTAAGTTATTTTTACTTAATACAAACTAGAAGCGCACTCTTGCGAGACTGGTGCCTTAGGGAGTATGTATTCATTTTGTATGTCTTATACTCATTGTGTCTTATACATTTTTTCATTGCTTACATTTTTTCGGTATATTGTAAAAATGCAATTCACAATGAATCTAATGGCACTTATTTGGTATGATAAGTATTGGTTCCTTTTCATATAAGTCGGTCAAAGTTAAGTTAATTTGACTTAATACAACCTAGAAGTGCACTCTTGTGGGACTGGTGCCCGAGGGAGTATGTACTCATTTTGTATGTCTTTATACTCAATATGTCTTGTACATTTTTTTTCATTGCTTACACTTTTGATGACACTTTTTTGCATTTTCATGGAGCAGATAGAGATTGTGGCCAATCGGGATGTTCAAGGTGAACCCAACACAAGGAGCCAAGGATCCACCTCCAATTGTGAGAAAAGAATCTACTACTTCATATAAGGATGGAAGTAACGAGGGTGGTCATGATGCCAAGAGAGTAGAAGGTGATGAAGCCAAGATGATTGAAGCAAAAATTGAAGATGGAAATATAGAGGAAGAAGAAAATAGGAAGAAGGAAGACAAGGTCATCAATAATGAAGATGCGTGTCAGAAACAAGATAACGAGGTAAAAAATGAGGACATTTGGGATGCCAACGAAGTAGAAGTTGGTGTAATGGACATGGTGGAAGTAAATATTGTTGCTAGAAATGCAGAGGTACAAGAAGATAAGAAGGAAGAAATGAAGGCCAAGATGGAAGAGAAGGAAAACGACACCAATGTTGAAGATTATGTCAAAACTTGTGATAAGGAAGATGCATGTCAGAAGGAAGACATGGATGGAAGGAACGAGGATAGTCATGATGATAGGGTAGTAGAAGGGAATGATATTAAGATAGCGGAAGCACAAGCTGAGGCTAGAAGTGCAAAAGAAGAAGAATATGGAAAAAATGAAGAAAAGGCCATCAATAATGAAGATGCATGTCAGAAACAAGATAAAGAAGGCAAGAATGAGGACAGTCAGGGTGCCGAGGAAGCAGAAGCTGATGAAACGAAGATGGTGGCAGAAAAGGTTGATACTAGAAATGTAGAGGTAGAAAAAAACAAAAAGAAGGAAGAAACTAAGGCCAAGACCGACGAGGAGGACAATTGCACCAATATCGAAGATAATGTGAGGACTATTGATAAGGAAGATACATGCCAGAACGAAGATGAGGAGGGAAGTAACAAGGATAGTCATGATGCCAAGCTAGCAGAAGGTGATGAAATGAGTATGATTGAAGCAAAAACTGAGGTCGGAAGTGCACATGGAGATGAAAATGGGTATAAGGAAGAAAATGTCATCAACACTCAAGATAAGAAAATGACATCAACACTCAAGGAGTTAAGAGTGCTTGACAAGGAAGGTACATGTCAGAAGGACGACAATAAGGTAAATAACGAGGATAATCAAGGTGTAAAGGCAATAAATAGTAAGGACACAAAGATCCTTGAAGGTAATACTGATGCTAAATCTAGGATGAAGGGAGAAATGGAAGACATGGCTGAAGAAAAGGAAAATGGTTCCAATATTGAATAAAAGAATGTAATAATGGTAGACCATGAAAATGCATGTCCGAGTGAAGATAAAGTGGGAAAAAATAATGATCGTGAGGCTACCGAGGTAGCAAATGGTCAGAACATCAAGACAATTGAAGCAAAGGGTGAGACTGGAAATGCAGAGGTAAAGGAACAAGGAATGGATAAAAAGGAGAAGCGGAATGGAGTGAAGGCAAATGGTTTCAATTTTCAAGTGGATGACATGAAAATCATCAACAATGAAGATGGATGTCAAAAGGAAGATAAGGAAAGAAAGATTGAGGATAGTCATGGCCCCAAGGCAGGAGAAGGTGAGGTAGTCATGATAGTTGAAGCAAAGTCGGTGGAGGTTGAAGAAAATGGAAATAAGGAAGAAGATGAGAATGAAACCGAAGAGAAACAAAATGACAACAAAGAGAAAAGCATATGCATGGAGCAACAAAATGGAGACAAGAAGGAGCTAATAAAAGTAGACAGACAAGAAATGGACAATATGGAACAATCTGGTATGACAAAGTAGGATGAACTGAAAGAGGAAGTCAAATATTGTGTTGATAAGCATGATGTGAATGATAGAGAATAAAGTGTCGAAGAGATTCAGGAAGAATTGCAAGGGGGAGCAAAAGGTAATGTGGATAAGCAAGAAGTGTATGGTGGAGAACAGAATGTCAATGAGAAGTTGGAAAGATTGAAAAAGGAAGAAAGAATTGATTCTAGCAAACACGCAGTAGTAAAAAATGGTCAAAACAGAATGGCTGAGAAGCAGGAGGGAGAAGAACAAGATAGAAGAATCACTATTGATGAGAAAGAGAAAGATAAACAAGATGACAAGTTTACTGTAGAGGAAAAGGACAAAATACACGATGGAAAGGTGGTTTCTGAGAAGGAAGAGAGGGAGGAAGTGAACAAAAATGTGGCTTTTGAGAAGAACAAAGAGATAGTGATTGAAACAAAAGTTTTTGAGATAGAAGAGGATATTGAAATAACGAACAAAAAGCCTATTGCTGATAAACAAGAGGAAAAGAAGGACGACCAAACTGATGGTATGTGTAAACAAGAGGGAAAAAAGAAAGAGGTCAAACTATCAAATGGTTACATCAAAGAGTTAGAAAATGGGAGTGCATCTAAAAAAGAGGTGGATGGCAATGCAATAGTGGAGCAAGTTGGTGAGTCAGACAAGAACATGGCTGAGAGTAAGAATGAAGCATGCAAGAATAAGAAGGCAAGGGTTGTTAAAGAAAAGGACCATAAAAATGATAAGAAACAAGATGACTCTAAGTGTAGGAAAGCCAAGGAATTTCTGAATGCCCCAAGTCCTTATTCTCTTGATCGTCCGACGCGTGAGAGGAAAACAACGAAGAGGATGATCAAAGAGATTAATGAGCCATACAGGAGTTTTATTGTTGAGAAGGTTCTATGCTCAAACACCTTTTTTAATTAAAGTGTCTAATGTGGTGATCCATAATGCTTTATAAACATTTTCAATGCAGGGTCGTGGGATTCCTTTGAAGAATATACATAATGGTGAGGGAATATGTTGTAATACCCTACTATTTTTTGTTTCATGAACATTGTATTCAGCCTTATAATTGTACTTTGCGCATACACATCATTTTTTGTACATGAAACATAATATCATAAGCTATGAAATAATACAATTCTTGGCGAATCAGTAGCACTGTGAAAGTCTGAATATGTCTGGGTGGTTTCATCTCAATGCCTTACATTTTCTTAATGATTACAACTAAATCTGATTAGGAAATGACAAGTTTGATCATATGGCATGGTAACCTATACCCCTCCTGTGACAACACAATATTCTTGTTTCCAATGTAAATATTTAAGTCATTGTTAACGAAATGTTCAAAAGTTTGATTGCATTTTGTCAAACGCCAAGTATTTGAAACCGGTGGGACAATTATATTTTTGTATCTTTGGTTGTCTCTTCATCAATTTTTTGCCTTTGAAACTGTATACTTTCTCAAATATTGAAGTTTTCTATATTGCTAGTAGAAGTTTTGCATGCTGCAGTGCTGCATTATCCGTCTATGGCTGTAATTGGTATTCACTTTGTACCAATTCCACAGTTTAATGATTTGTAGCACTAATTATTTTTACAAATGTTGATTATTATATACTTTTTCTTTTTTTCTTCCTCAGCAATTTACTCTATCGCCTTATTCAGATTTCGGATATTTTGCAGTTTCATACAGAATATCAAGGAAGAAACCTGCTGACCTTAAGTTTCTCCATCATATCCTCTTTGGGAGGTTTGGAAAGGTAAATATAAAATATAAACATTGTGCTTTTGAAATGACTAGTGCAATTTTATGCTATGTTTTTTTTGGTACTGTAGCTAATCATTTTGTCTGCGTAGACGGTTAAACATATAATCGTCTCTGATGAGGTCATGGTAGGGTATAACGTTCCATTCACACGAAAAGAATGCCATCTTATCTATGGATCATGAATGCATAACTCATCAGGATTAAACGGCATTCTCAATATCTTGTGTTAAATGTCCTAGGGCTTAGGTGTTCATAAAAAATATATATATAGGAAATCAGTAACTTCTTTTTGATGCAAGAAATCAGTAACTTTGCTATATTGATATACCTATTCACAGGCTTTCACTTGAGCTTAAAGATTCCACAGGCTCAATCCTATTCATTTAGACTAGCATATTGCTTCCTTCTGTACGCTTAGCTCAAACTGCTTTGGCTTTGGTGTTATGAATCTAAAATAGAAGCTCTAGTCGGTCGAAACCAGTCTAGCTATAAAGTGAATTAATACTTTCATGATGAAAATTGATTAATTGTAGCTTTAATTTTTCATGCTAGCAAATACATCCGACCTATTTCTATGGTCCCTGATTCACTTTTAGTTGAAAACAACTTTTTATCAAAATTTGAGGCTACCATTCCAATTTTAAAGTATGAGATATAATTAAATTTGACTACAAGCCTTATACATTTTGTGATTAGAATAGGGTCTATGCATGTGAACCAGATAAAGTGAAACTGGAGTCCCCAAAACCAGCTTACATTGATATACAAGGAGATTACCTGAAACTGAACTCTTTGAGAGAGATTATCATGCTATGTTGTTTATTTATTGTTTCGCTAGAGCTGAACTCGGCACAAATTGGCATTGATGCAAAATCTTCATACCAAGAATTTTCATTATTATACTTGTATCTGAAACTGTGTAATGTTGCAGGCTGTTGATTTCAAAAGCCATATACTTGAGTTCTCGGGATTTGTGTGGCATGAGAGTGATGTAAGAATGATAGTTATTTCCAAAGTACAACCAACTGGTAGTTTATACTATTTAAGTGAGTTTATTATTTAAACTTGGTGTCTTTCTTTCTTGTAGGAAAAGCATAGAGTCAAAGCTAAGGAGAAGCTGGACAAATATTCAAAAGACACATTATTTGATCTCTTCTATCTGCTTGCTATCCCAGTTTCAAGAGTAATAAATAATAACAAGGTTGATGGTTATCTTTCTTCTTTAACTTAAACTTGAATCCAACATAGTGATGCACATTTTGGTTTCACTGTAACCAAGTTACCTATATAGGAAGATATTGTGGCGAAGCTGCTGGACTTCATTGCTGAACCTCATGCTAAGGACGATTCTACAGTTTCTGATGATCAGGTAAAAATTTGTGTCAACAACGGGTATGCACTTTCTGAGATTTGCTTCGGTTACAACAATGGATAGGAAGATAGCTTCAGTGTTTCTTCCTCTGCTTCTCTCCATATTTTATACCTTCGCACTATGCAGGGATCAAATTATAGGAAGCGCAAACTAGAGTAGGGAAGTGCAACCAAGAATCCAAAAGGCACGCACAAAAGATCTAGGAAGGTAACATCTTTTATTGGTTTGACCAGATCTTTTTTGTCACATTTCTTTGCCATTCACTTCAAACAGGGGGTTACATTTCTACCTTCTATTAATTGCTAGTTTCTTTTGTATTGGCATGGAATTTGCACATGTGCACTGTTCCAAATTGTAATGGACATATTTACGTGTTGTTATATCCATCACTCTCATAGTTCTTGTGACTTGCTCTCATTTGCCTTTTCTTTTGTGCGAGACAAAAGAAACTTGATGATGAATATACTTCACATAAAAGGAAGCAGAGATATTTAGAGTCAGAATCTGATGAAGAAGATGCTGAAGAAAAGCACAAGGAGGTTGATCACATCAAGTTTGATGGCAAGGAAAACAAAGATGACAGTGAACAGGAAGATATATATATGGCCCTAGAAAGTCTCTGGAAGGAAAAGTGTAACACCCTAAATTTTGCCACAAATAAAATCTTTGGAACCAATTTAATTTGTTCATATTGTTTGATCATACATGACACCCATTTGATTTTATGTGATTTTAAAATAATTAATTAAAAAGAATCATAGGAATCACATGTGTGAGCATTCATGCCCTTGCATATTTTTTATTGGGTGATTTGCAGTGTTCAAAGTTTGAATTCAAAATCATTTGCATCTCTCCAAAATTTCTCAAATTTCAAACAACCCAGGAAAATTTTCTTTTCCTCATTTTTCTTCTCCTTCTCTCTTTTTGGCCCGAGCCGGCCCAACCCAGCCCCGGCCCAGCTCCCCCCTCCTCTTCTCCTCTTCGCCCAGGCCACGGCGCGACCGCGCGGCCCAGCCAGCGCGCCGGCCCAGTCGGCGCTGCCCTCCCCCGCGCGCTCCCTCCCTCTCCTTCTCTCTCTCGCTGACAGCCCGGCCCCGCGTGTCATCTCTCTCCTTCCTCCTTTCCATCCCGAGCACGCGCCGGACTCAGAGTCCGCGGCGGACTCCCCCTTCGGTCGAGCCTGGATCCCGCCCCGCACCCGGCCTCGCCCGAGGATCCGCCCTCCGCCCTTTCCTTTTCCGCGCAGCGCCCTCCTTTCCCTGCCCTCGCCCGCGCCGTGCGCAATGCGGACACGGACAGAGTCCGAGCTCGGACTTTCCTTCTCGCGCGCCGTGCTTTCCTTGCCTCCTCCGCAAGCCTCGGCGTCCGGGTTATATAAGCGCCGCCCTCAACCTCCGTAGCCCCAACGAGCCCTAGCCTGAGCCCTAGCCGCCGTCGTTCCACGCAGAGCTCCCGCGAACACCGTTGCACGTCGCCGCACGCCGCCGACCGCCGTTGCCGCCTCGCCGTTGCCCACACCTACACCCGCGCCTTCGCGTCGAGGTATGGAAGCTAACTAACCCGATCCCGTCCTCAATCGCGCCCTACCCCGGCGGGAATCGCTCGCCGGAGTAAGCCTCTGAGTCGCTCCGCCGCGCGCCGCCTCCGGTCGATGCGCCGCCCCCCGCGACTGCTCTGCCTGCTTCGCACGGCCACCCGCTCACTCACGCCCCTCGCCCTGTTAGCTCTAGTCCACCAGAGCCATGGGATTGCTCGTCGCCGGTGATCCTCCGCCGCGCGCAGTGACGGCCGCCGGTCGGACCCGTCGCCGGTCTTATTTCTCCCGCCCGATCCTTTCCCTGCCGTCCGATCGAGATCCAACGGCCACCGTGAGACACGATCCCGGTCAATACCGGTCAGCGCCGGGTTTCTTGCTAAAGAGTCCCTGGGGTTTCTGGAAATTAACCCGCCGTCCAGATCTATTAGATTTAGGTCCCTGGCTTTACGGTTTAGACCCTGAGTTTTTGGGAAATCAACCCGCGGTCCTGGTCAAGCCTGGTCAGCGCGGAGGTTTTTGCGAGAAAGCCCCTGTACTTCTTCTAAATTAACCCGCGGTCCTATTTAATTACGGATAGGTCCAGGTTTTCGCAGTTTAGCCCCTGGAGTTTCAAATTCTCTTTATTTTAAGCCCTTAATCTTATTTTATGCATAACTTTCGCGTTTTAACTCCGTTTTGTACGATTCTTGAACCTACGGAATCGTAATAAAGTGTAGATTAATTCTAAAACCTTTTTAACCTCTTTTTATGATGTTTGGTGTACTGTTTTAGTCAAGTAATGCTCATTGCTTGTATGTATGCAACGTGTAGCCGACGTTCCGTCCGAGTTTGTCGAGAATCCATCTTGGGAAGTTCCTGAGCAAGTTTTTGCTGAGGAAGGCAAGTATTCTTTGACCTATGTCCTATTTACTTTAATCACATGATCTAGAGCCTAATTTTGCATGCTCCTAATAAGGATGACTAGCCTCATATACCTTTACATGTTTTATAACCTGGGAGGGCTGTGATGTTGTAAATTAATTGCTTCCGCTCAACTCACTTTATTTATGTTGTTAATGATGGTCAAGTAATGATGAACCTGAAGATAAAAGTTTGGTTTTAACATCATGGAGGCTTGAGCATGTTTTGTTGGTTTTGCTCAAGTGCTTCGCCCTAAGGATCGGTTCGCCGAGCGACCACCCAGGAAAACAGTACAACCACAAGACTCACATGGGCACTGGGCTTGACTGATTAATTAGATGAACTAGAGTTTTGGCTTACTTTCCTGAAACATGGCGTATGAGGGGTCTGGGGGATATGGGACTTTGCCCTTTGCCAATGTGGTGCAGTTTTATCTGTCACCCTTTGGAACGGAACTCTCATATCTTTAGTTAACTGGAGTAACCTGTAACGAGTGGGCCATAACTCTAGGAATTCTTTGTAAAGGTCTCGTAATGAAACCCTGCCGATTCATCTAAGGTATGAATAAATGGGGCCTTGCAAACCTCGGGCACAATGGGAATCATGACTTGTGGGTAAAGTTGTACAACCTCTCGAGAGTGTTTAAAACTGATATATCAGCCGTGCTCACGGTTAAGAGCGGCCTGGACCCTCACAGATTAGAGTTTCAGCTACGAAGTGAATGGCTCATGGTGATTATGGTGATGATGATGGATATGGTTATGGTTATGGTTCATGCTTATCTTTTTAATATGCTTTACTGTCTTTACAATAAAGGGATGGGTTATGCTAATCATTGATAGTAATTAAAACTTGACCAACTAAAAGCAACTGCTATGCCTGTCCACTATAAAGCCAGTCCACTTTTATCCTAAACGGAATACTTGCTGGGTACGGGATGTACTCATTCTTGCTTATTTTATACCACGTTGCATCCATTGCAACCGCTGCTCAGATCCAGAAGGAAGTTGTGGAGATCCTAACCAGGAGTTCCAGGACTACGACGAGTTCTAGGCTGGTGTGCCATCCGTCAGTTGCCTGTGGTTTACGGTCGTCTTCCGCTGTCGTTTAGTTACCCCGTTTCGTTAAGATACTCGGTTTCGTTAAAGACATTTGTGGTCTGTAATAATGGTTATTACTCTTAAGTAAAGTACTGGTTGTGTTATTTACTTTTGTTCATGCTGTGTATGTGATGAAACTGATCCTGGCACATACATAGTGAGCACTTGGTTTTGTTTCTAAAACCGGGTGTGACAGAAGTGGTATCAGAGCCGTGCTGACCGTAGGACGCAAGCCTAGAATAGAACTGGTCGTTTTTAAGGATTTTACTCACCTATTCTTGCTTTCTCCCTTCAAATACTTGCAATATATGCTATTTTGGATATCTATGCTTGTCTATTTCAAGTATGACTTTCTATATCTACTTATCTATCCCATAATAGAACTGTTTCTTCCGTTGTGGGCCTGTAGATGTCGAGCTTTAAGCGTGGAGCTCGCATGCGTGTTGGTGGACGCATTGGTAGACTTGACAAGACCAGGCTGCCAACACCAACCCCACCATCCCCTCCGCCACAAGAGTGGGAAGACCTGAACGACACTGAAGAGGAGGACCCCGAAGAACTAGTGCCAGATTCGTCAGATGAGGAACAGTCAGAAGAGCCTGAAGTGCAGCCGGAAGTGCCACCTGCTGTTCCAGAAGACCAAGCCGCAGCTCAAGGTCAAGACGGAGGACAAGCCCAACAACAACAAAACGAGAATGAAGATCGCTGGAACGAGAGCGTCCACCGTTGGTTCGACTACCCACTGCCGTTTCCTCGGATGTTGCGGGAAGCGTTAGTGAGGCTCCAACTTGGCCACGCGTGGGTCACGTATGTGGGAACTCGCTATCGTCACCGTATCTATCAAGAAGAGTGGGCAATGGCAGTACAGATCAGCGTTTTGGATGAGTATGGAGCACGTCGGGACATCGCCCTCAGCTACGCCCCTGCCCTTCGCCACAACTATGAAGCCGCCATCAGTGATGCAGCTCAGGAAGCCCTGACGACCCTATGCTACTCTTGCCACAGCCAGTTAGCCGATGGTACGCTGCGTTACCTTCCCCGCCGTCAGCCTGGAGGACTCGACACGTGGATCGTTACTCCTACCGCAGAGAAGAACCCGCGCCTTGAAGCTATTGTCGACTACCTTGTTGCGCTCAACACCGATTACAATGCCCTTGCTGAGGAGTTGTGCACGGCAAAGCTGGAAATTTCCAGATTGCGCGCTCAAATCACACCAAGCATGCCATTGTTCAACCCTGTCTACTACCCACCAAGGAAGAGGGTCCGTTACAATGATCCAACAGCAAGGACCTACATTCGGCATCCTTAGGAGAGTTACCATTGTAATAGGGTCCATTAGCATCGTCTAGTTTAGTTAGATCGGATAGACTTAGATCGTTTAACAGTGTGCACGTTTGCTTGTGATGGTGTCATATGGATGATTTGGTTCTTTGTAATGAGTGCTTAAGTTGTGGGGTAATATCCACAATTTAGTCTTTTGGTTGGATGTTTAAAAGGTTTAATAAAAGATAGCTAGTTTGGGAACAGCCTTACTCTATCTATGATTAGGTCTTTATCTTATCTATCTTGGTTACCAATGTTGAATGCGACCAATGATCTGAGATAAGTGCTAATGATATACTTGGCCAAATCAGATGAGTACGGGACGTGGTCGTGGTCGTGGTCGTGGAGGTAGAGGAGGTCGCGGAGACGGAGGACTCCCAAATCCACCACCGCCAATGACTATGGAACAACTGATCATGAACCAGACCCAAGTGATACAAGCTCTTGGTCAAGCAGTGGCAGCCATGCACCAGGCGCAGCAGCAACCACCCCTGCCACCACCGCCTCAACCGCGAGACAGGCGCGCAGAATTTATGAAGGGACACCCACCTGTGTTCACTCACTCTGTTGATCCTATGGATGCAGAAGACTGGCTCCGCGCAATAGAACGGGAGCTGGACGTCGCTCAGTGCACCGACCAGGAGAAAGTCCTCTACGGCCCTCACCAGTTACGGGGTGCCGCTCAACAATGGTGGGAATCGTACCGCCTTGCTCATAACAACCCCAACACTATCACCTGGCAAGAATTTACAGAGAGATTCAGAGCACACCACGTTCCAGCTGGTGTGATGTCATTGAAGAAAGAGGAGTTTCTAGCACTCACTCAGGGTGCTATGTCTGTCAGTGAGTATCGGGATAAATTCCTACAGCTGTCCCGCTACTGTCCAGAGGAAGTTGATACCGATCCCAAGAAGCAGTACCGTTTTCTCAAGGGCTTGGTTGATCCACTCAGGTACCAGCTCATGAACCACACTTTCCCTAACTGCCAGCATCTAATAGACCGAGCCATTGTGACGGAAAATACTCGTCGCGAGATGGAAGAGAAGAAGCGTAAGAAAAAGGCGCAACAATCTAGCAGCAACACCCGACCTAAGTACTCTGGATCAACCTATTACCAGAACCACCCTACACAAAGCACCGGACAACAAGGCAATGGTCAAGTACAGCACTCCAACAATCAAGCGCAGCATCATCAGACCCCTATTAGCACTCCTGTGAAAGCCGGCACGCCAGTACAGTCAGGAAGTAACAATTGTTTCAAGTATGGAGGAACCGGTCATTGGTCCCAGCAGTGCCCGCAGAAAAATACACCGCAACAAAACACAAGAGGAGGCTCCACCACTCCGGCTTCTGGCCAGCAGCGCAGTACAACTGGACAAGTGAACTATGTGTCAGCCGAGACTATGCAAGGAACTCCCAACATAGTGCTAGGTACGTTCTTCGTAGATTTTGCACCCTGCCTTGATCCTTTTTGATTCCAGTGCCTCGCGTTCATTTATTACTGTCCAATATGGGAGCCATCATAAAATACCAGTAGCAACCATTGAAGGTCCCATGTTAGTAAGTTCACCAGGAGGAAGAATGAAGATAGGCAGTGATTGTCCGAGTACCAAAATTAATTTAAGGGGGGTAGACTTTCCTGCCGACCTTATAGCTTTGGAAACAAGTGGAATAGATGACAATTTTGGAATGAATTGGTTGCAAAATTTCAATAGAATCATATATATGCAGAGAGGAAGGTGACTTTGACTACTCCATCCGGGGAACACCTAGAAGTTTTGATGTACATACCCCAGGCAAGAGAATTTAAGGGTACCGGAGAAGCAGCTACCAAAAGATGACTCTATAGTAGAATTCCTGAAACTCTTTGCTGGCCAACCCAAAATCTCGGGACGAGATTTCTTTAAGGGGGGTAGATTTGTAACACCCTAAATTTTGCCACAAATAAAATCTTTGGAACCAATTTAATTTGTTCATATTGTTTGATCATACATGACACCCATTTGATTTTATGTGATTTTAAAATAATTAATTAAAAAGAATCATAGGAATCACATGTGTGAGCATTCATGCCCTTGCATATTTTTTATTGGGTGATTTGCAGTGTTCAAAGTTTGAATTCAAAATCATTTGCATCTCTCCAAAATTTCTCAAATTTCAAACAACCCAGGAAAATTTTCTTTTCCTCATTTTTCTTCTCCTTCTCTCTTTTTGGCCCGAGCCGGCCCAACCCAGCCCCGGCCCAGCTCCCCCCTCCTCTTCTCCTCTTCGCCCAGGCCACGGCGCGACCGCGCGGCCCAGCCAGCGCGCCGGCCCAGTCGGCGCTGCCCTCCCCCGCGCGCTCCCTCCCTCTCCTTCTCTCTCTCGCTGACAGCCCGGCCCCGCGTGTCATCTCTCTCCTTCCTCCTTTCCATCCCGAGCACGCGCCGGACTCAGAGTCCGCGGCGGACTCCCCCTTCGGTCGAGCCTGGATCCCGCCCCGCACCCGGCCTCGCCCGAGGATCCGCCCTCCGCCCTTTCCTTTTCCGCGCAGCGCCCTCCTTTCCCTGCCCTCGCCCGCGCCGTGCGCAATGCGGACACGGACAGAGTCCGAGCTCGGACTTTCCTTCTCGCGCGCCGTGCTTTCCTTGCCTCCTCCGCAAGCCTCGGCGTCCGGGTTATATAAGCGCCGCCCTCAACCTCCGTAGCCCCAACGAGCCCTAGCCTGAGCCCTAGCCGCCGTCGTTCCACGCAGAGCTCCCGCGAACACCGTTGCACGTCGCCGCACGCCGCCGACCGCCGTTGCCGCCTCGCCGTTGCCCACACCTACACCCGCGCCTTCGCGTCGAGGTATGGAAGCTAACTAACCCGATCCCGTCCTCAATCGCGCCCTACCCCGGCGGGAATCGCTCGCCGGAGTAAGCCTCTGAGTCGCTCCGCCGCGCGCCGCCTCCGGTCGATGCGCCGCCCCCCGCGACTGCTCTGCCTGCTTCGCACGGCCACCCGCTCACTCACGCCCCTCGCCCTGTTAGCTCTAGTCCACCAGAGCCATGGGATTGCTCGTCGCCGGTGATCCTCCGCCGCGCGCAGTGACGGCCGCCGGTCGGACCCGTCGCCGGTCTTATTTCTCCCGCCCGATCCTTTCCCTGCCGTCCGATCGAGATCCAACGGCCACCGTGAGACACGATCCCGGTCAATACCGGTCAGCGCCGGGTTTCTTGCTAAAGAGTCCCTGGGGTTTCTGGAAATTAACCCGCCGTCCAGATCTATTAGATTTAGGTCCCTGGCTTTACGGTTTAGACCCTGAGTTTTTGGGAAATCAACCCGCGGTCCTGGTCAAGCCTGGTCAGCGCGGAGGTTTTTGCGAGAAAGCCCCTGTACTTCTTCTAAATTAACCCGCGGTCCTATTTAATTACGGATAGGTCCAGGTTTTCGCAGTTTAGCCCCTGGAGTTTCAAATTCTCTTTATTTTAAGCCCTTAATCTTATTTTATGCATAACTTTCGCGTTTTAACTCCGTTTTGTACGATTCTTGAACCTACGGAATCGTAATAAAGTGTAGATTAATTCTAAAACCTTTTTAACCTCTTTTTATGATGTTTGGTGTACTGTTTTAGTCAAGTAATGCTCATTGCTTGTATGTATGCAACGTGTAGCCGACGTTCCGTCCGAGTTTGTCGAGAATCCATCTTGGGAAGTTCCTGAGCAAGTTTTTGCTGAGGAAGGCAAGTATTCTTTGACCTATGTCCTATTTACTTTAATCACATGATCTAGAGCCTAATTTTGCATGCTCCTAATAAGGATGACTAGCCTCATATACCTTTACATGTTTTATAACCTGGGAGGGCTGTGATGTTGTAAATTAATTGCTTCCGCTCAACTCACTTTATTTATGTTGTTAATGATGGTCAAGTAATGATGAACCTGAAGATAAAAGTTTGGTTTTAACATCATGGAGGCTTGAGCATGTTTTGTTGGTTTTGCTCAAGTGCTTCGCCCTAAGGATCGGTTCGCCGAGCGACCACCCAGGAAAACAGTACAACCACAAGACTCACATGGGCACTGGGCTTGACTGATTAATTAGATGAACTAGAGTTTTGGCTTACTTTCCTGAAACATGGCGTATGAGGGGTCTGGGGGATATGGGACTTTGCCCTTTGCCAATGTGGTGCAGTTTTATCTGTCACCCTTTGGAACGGAACTCTCATATCTTTAGTTAACTGGAGTAACCTGTAACGAGTGGGCCATAACTCTAGGAATTCTTTGTAAAGGTCTCGTAATGAAACCCTGCCGATTCATCTAAGGTATGAATAAATGGGGCCTTGCAAACCTCGGGCACAATGGGAATCATGACTTGTGGGTAAAGTTGTACAACCTCTCGAGAGTGTTTAAAACTGATATATCAGCCGTGCTCACGGTTAAGAGCGGCCTGGACCCTCACAGATTAGAGTTTCAGCTACGAAGTGAATGGCTCATGGTGATTATGGTGATGATGATGGATATGGTTATGGTTATGGTTCATGCTTATCTTTTTAATATGCTTTACTGTCTTTACAATAAAGGGATGGGTTATGCTAATCATTGATAGTAATTAAAACTTGACCAACTAAAAGCAACTGCTATGCCTGTCCACTATAAAGCCAGTCCACTTTTATCCTAAACGGAATACTTGCTGGGTACGGGATGTACTCATTCTTGCTTATTTTATACCACGTTGCATCCATTGCAACCGCTGCTCAGATCCAGAAGGAAGTTGTGGAGATCCTAACCAGGAGTTCCAGGACTACGACGAGTTCTAGGCTGGTGTGCCATCCGTCAGTTGCCTGTGGTTTACGGTCGTCTTCCGCTGTCGTTTAGTTACCCCGTTTCGTTAAGATACTCGGTTTCGTTAAAGACATTTGTGGTCTGTAATAATGGTTATTACTCTTAAGTAAAGTACTGGTTGTGTTATTTACTTTTGTTCATGCTGTGTATGTGATGAAACTGATCCTGGCACATACATAGTGAGCACTTGGTTTTGTTTCTAAAACCGGGTGTGACAAAAAGGATCTCCAGCTAAAAGGAAGGCACTCGCTGGGAGTGTTCCAGAGACAGCTCCTGTAGCTACATTGAGCAAGTGTTCGAGCAGAGTTTCATCATCACCGAGAAGTTCTAAGGACAAGTACTTTGTTGTGGATTCAAAACTTTCCTCTAGGGAGAGTAAATCCTTCACACCAAACCGTACAACCAATTCTGGAAAAGAGACTAATAAAGGAAGACCGCCAGGTAGGATTATCATCTTATAGATTAGTCCACCGTATGATAACATCTATGGTACTATTAATCATGCTTTCATTTGATACATTGCTTATAGATTCAATACTTTTGCTTGCTATTCTGAACTGTGTAATTATTGTGTTATGGCCAAGATCTATATGTTTAATAAAATGTATCTTCTGGTTTGGTTCTTATATTGATAACTTGCATGTAATTTAGATATTAATCTTTTGTTGATTTGGCATTTGAATATTCTTAAGGAGGACAGATATTGTGCTGTAACATCATTGTTGTTAGGACATGTAACTTGGAAATTGAAATTTTGAATGCTTTGTGTTACAATTATATCATTCGTTCAAATTAAAACTTGTCTGGAATTATATGGAACGTCGATTTCAGTTTGTGGCATGAGCCCTAACGGGGTGCTTTGTCTGGGCAAAGGGTTGACAACAAGTAAAGGGAAATCGGTAGAAGCAAAAATAGCTCTTCCCAGCAAGGATGAACTGCAAAAGGCCATTGTTCGAATTCTACAGAACGTCAACTTAAACGAGGTGAGTTACGGTTTTCAAGCAGCGTAGCAATGTGTATTCAGCTATAATGGACTGCAGCAATTATAAAATTAAATATACGCTTTGCATCTTGGTTAGTAAGAATTTTTCTTGTGTGACAGTTTTTTAGGGAAATTGTGTGACAGTTGATGTAGCTTCTGTTTGTTTTGCATGAATAAAATACATTCCAACATGTGTTAGACACTTAGACTAGAACATTGATCTACCCTCTTCTGCGCTACTGTCTTCAAAGATCAGCATTGTGAATGCACATTTACTAGCTCACAGTTCCACTTCTGTTGCTCTTGTCAGCCTATCCTTGTACTATCCTATTTTCTAATATATCATCGTACTATTTTCATATGTATAGTTGGATCTAAATAGATCTAATTGGTTTTCTCATCTCATTTTCCAGGTTACGTTCAGTGACATCCTTAAGATGCTCGGTAAGCCTCTTAAGATTACGCATGTGGATTTGAATTTGCCAATACTTGATGTTCTAAATTCTAGCAAACTTAATGTTGCAGATGATCACTACAAGACAGACTTATCTTCAAGGAAAGAAACTATCAAGTCCATGATTAATGATGAGCTAATCAAGTTAGCAGAGACAGACGAGGACTAATAGGGAAATGAAGGCGATGGCAAGATAAAACTAGAGCATCAAGGCAAAGTAGGATGACGGCTGAGAAGCTTGAGCTAAATAGCTGTAACAATGTTTTAATTATTGTTGATCGATGTCTTGGCTCAGTAACTTGCCCTGTTTTGGGAATTTAGGATGCATTACACCTCTAAGTTGACTGATGGAGGTGCCTAAAATTGCTGTGGCTGCCTTCTGATGACTAGCTCCTGCTTGCCTGAAACTCTTAGGGGGTCCATCCTGTTTTCATTTGTCATATTGTTGTTTGGTTTAGGGACATTCATTGCCAGGGTTATCCCTTACAAGCTCATGGTTAGCTTAATAATTAACAATCTCATCCAGTCAAAATTCATGGGATTAGCCCATGACGGAGCACTCCATTCTGATGATGCCATTGATCAGACCAAAACCCAAACACCCTTGTTAAGTTTTCCATAACATGTGACTGTTATTATGAGATAATTGTCGTCGTTGCTATAATAGTATAATCCTACATGGCTTCGTTCTTCTGTCACTTCCTTTCCCTCTGAATGACTTCTGTCGGTTCACTGGTTCCTGTGTGAGGTTTTCATCTCAATCTATATGTGGTTAGTCCAAAAATCATACTGCAGCGTGATCTGATCTGGTGTAGTGCGTGGTGGTTGAAAATGGCGAACTACAATCTAGCGCCTATATGTTTCCATGTGCGCAAATTTGAAGTTTGCCAGTGATCTCAATTTGAAGTTTCGATGACCAAAAAAAGGCATACACCACAAACAAGCACAACTCAGACACCTAGTTACTATTCGGGCAGTTTTTTATTTTCAACAACAACAACAAAGAGTCCAATTAAGTGGAAAGCTCAAATGGCTGCACATACTTACTCGCGTCTGTACAATGGTTGGGGGAAAAATATTTTCAGCAAGCCAAAAGCTCAGACATGCTGCAGCAGCAAGGAAGCCGCCTCCTCCTCATCGTCGTCGTCCTCCTCCTCCTCCTCCATCCATTTAGTCTTTCTGCTTTGGATGAAGTCGTCGAATTTCTTGTTGAGCTCGTGGATCTCTAGCCTGTCCAGCTCCTGAGCTGTTGCTCCTCCACCTCCACAGGCTGCTTCCCCGGCACCAAGGGTCTCCAACTCCAAGGCGACGCCATCTTCTTCCTGAGCAGCATGCCCGACGACTAGCTCGTCCAGCTTCGACACCACCGCCGCTACATCGCCGTCGCCCTGCTCTTCATCCGCTCGACTCTCGGCAGACATTGTAGGCTTCTGCTTCTCTTCAACCTCTTGGTCACTGTGCTCAAGACTTGCTGAACATGGGATGACGACGCATGGCACCACGGCACACCGCTCCGCCGCCTCCGCTTCCGCCTGATGATGATGACTCTGACACCGTGCTTCTTGTTTAGAAGAAGCGGCCGCGGCCGCGGCGGTGGCACTGGCAGTGAAGCGGCAGTCGGCGGCTAGGAGGATGAAGATGGCGTTGGAGAGCAGGAACAGCGCCGTCTTGCGCGCGAAAACGCTCCCGGCGAAGGACGATGGCGATGACAAGCAGCAGAACAAGGCGACGGAAGCAACGACGGCTGCAAATAATGCCAACAAGCCTGGTGGGTTGCAGAGCTTCCTGAGGCTGCTCTGGTGCTGTACCGGCACTTGCTCCAGCTGCAGTGTTATGTGATCCCTCGTCCTCTCTGTTCCCTGCATATTAGTACACCAATTGATGTTCTTGGCTTGGGGACGTCGAGAGGTTGAAGGCCGTGGTCCGTCCGACCCCGACGATGATGGAGACGGGTTGGGTCGCTCAGCTCTTGATCCTGTAATGACGGGCACAATGCCGTCCAGGTATTTATTTATACCTGTCTGCCTGTGTCTGCTAATGAGACATACAGTACGCGGCTACCTGGTTTCTTGGTTGCAAACGCAGAGCAGTTTCAGATGCTTGCCGGCGTGCTTTCCCAATCCCATCCCAGCTCGGCAGCTGCTGCATAGTCCACGCACTCAAGCAGCGTCGCCACGTCAGCTGCCTGCGAGGGAGCTAGATGCCCCCCAGACCCAGACTGAGAGCAGAGAAGTGCCATGGAACTTTACTGCCGCATGCTTCGTCAGGAATCAACACTGAATGACGCTGATGACAGCAACCGGGCCGGGGAATTCAGTCAACACGTTGGCTTGGTTAACTTAACGACCGTCGGATTTGACGGGGGTAACCGTTGGCGTCACGGAGTCTGATCAATCGTGTTGGTTTCCTAGCAATGATCAGTGTTGTTGAAGTCGAACCTGCAGGCGGGGGAAGGGAGAAGGGGCGACGGGCGAGCCAGAGACAATGTGAAATCGGTCTATTTCCCCTTGACTCGTCCAGGGTTGTTTGTTTTTTCTTTTTCTTTTCCCATTATATTTTGAGAAAGATCACCCTTTTCCTCTTTGATGCATCGGCACATGAAACACAAAGCGAAACATCGAAAATACAAATATCTTTTAACTGTGTTTGGGCGTGGGATACAAATTAAACCACGGAAACACATGAAACATTATAGTTTGAGAAAGATCATATGCTAATCATGTAGCACTTAGTTTCAATGCAGGATATTTGGTTGGGAGTAAGACGAAACTGAAGCTTCTATCTATAGCCCCCAATGCTAGTTTCAAATAATCTTGTAAATAGTGTACACCAAATTTAATTTCCTTTCATATTTCCATATGATCTTGCCATGCCATATAATTGACCGACGTGTCGTATCATATTAAGTTTTATACAAAATGACCCGACTGTTGCTACAGCCATTGGACCGGTGGCAAAGGACATTTTGTTTCTTTGGCGAGGGGGAGGAGGCCTAACATGCCTGGCATGTAGGGACCAATGCCACCGTGGCGACCAGTGCTGACGTGGAACTCCATTGTGGCAAAACCGGCTTCTAATACCTTCCTAAGAGGTTATTTGTTTGGTTTTGCAAAGTTTAATGTTTAAAACATCCGATTTTAAAGGTCAAAAAGTGGAATAGACTGTGCTCTGAATATTAGAGGGTTATCTAGATTTTTTCCTCATAAAGAAACGAAAAAAAAGGACACAGCTTAGACCTAATGTAGAACTATCAAGTGCTGTACGTGCATCTTTCACATTTGTTTAGCTGATTTAGATGTGTTGGCACATATGCACTACTAGGACTATACCCGTGCGTTGCCACGGAAAAAAAACATGCCATAGTCACAACTTGTCAAAGGCATGATTGGATTCGGACACATTCTGTTTATTCATCGTTGCTTTTGTCAGGCATTCTAAACAAACACATGTTGTATACTTGTATGCAATATGCATGAATGGTGCTGACATTGACTAGTCATTCTTTTGCAAGTTATCTTTAGAGTAGACTAAAGAACACATCTGAGTAGCAATGACAACAACGAATGGGAAGAGAACGAAAGATTAGTGTGTACCAAATGCATTGAAACTCCTCAACAAACATATTTTTGACATCATCGTTCAGTCCTTTTAGAGAAAAGCATATAGATTTAGCTCTTGCTGGACCAAAACATCCTTCATCCACTGCATGCAAAATGTAAGGTTTCAGACACATAATTTTAGTGGGGATGAATTATTCAATAACAGGTAGAATCACGTTGGAAAAAAACTGCACTATAAATTGTTCTCCGAATCAGATGCATCAACCGTGGAGCCATCAACAAAATTATTTTTTGTGAATTTAGAATGTTCAGAAAGATCAGAAGCTGCTACGCGCAGTGAAAATCTTAAACCTTAACAGAATTTGTTTGCGAGGGTAATATAACTACCACTTGTGACTGGTGATAGGAAATGCAAAATGCCAAACCTGCAGACAAATCCTACTCATTTGTGGACATACATCTTTCACCGGCTGCTAGAGGTTAATCTATTACGGCACATTACCAACCATATTTTCAATTATATATTTGCTAATCAGACATGAATTATCCAGAGTGTCAAACAATGTAAAGAAAGCTACCATAAATTGTCAAAGAACCTAGAAAATTCAGTAGTAAACTATAGTAACAATGGCAGTGGCAGATATCAATAAATGATTATGGGTTCCCCTTCAATCAATGTAAGGATCTATCAAAATTGTTTTCAACACATACAATCTTTTATATCTCACAGTTCACACCCATGATAAATGTTCTAAGAAAAAAACAGTGATGAAGGAGTTGAACTTATGTCAGTCAACTAATGATAAATCTATTTGCAATACAAATACCTTATTTTCTAATTCTAGTTAATACAACCACTTGACAATGACGGTTAGTTAGAACTTAAGACACAAAACCAGATAATTTCACATTATTATGTTAATATGGCATATCAAATATTCAGTTTAGCTAGTGAGTGAGGTGAAGATTTGACAGATCAATAATCCCATATTTATTTAATTAAAGAATTGAAGTGTGGTAAAAACGAATATCGATACCTAATCAGTTACAAGTATGTGTGGTCAGATTTGAATGAACAATGCAAGAAAATTTATTGGCAGATCATATGTATGCGGTCATCGCAAATCTAATAAAATGAATTTAGAACAACGGAGTCAAAATCAACCTTGGATTGTGTTATGTTTGAAACAATCAGCTTACACACAATTGCTTGTTGCAGAGGCAGTCCTTTGATTGATTGTAGTGGTGACTGGCGAGGCTGCCTTCCAAAAAATACTTTGCCTCTCACTTTCGCACAATTCACATTATTCATATTTAGTCATGAGCTATTATGGTACAGAAAATTAGCATGACAAAAAATTATTTGTCAAAACAAAATGAACAAATAAGTTGATTGAATAGCAATGTCCTTCACACGGTTGATATTACTGATTTCAATCACAAACACCAGAGAGATTCCAACCCAATTAGGTCACTAAACCTTAGTGGCAATCCACCAGTCTGACAGGCAGTGACCTGCTGGCCGGAACATGCATCGAATTGATTAAAATTGGCATAGAATCAAGAGAAGCAAGGAAAAAGATGTACCCGGCCTTGCCCTGAAGTCCTAAAACGCAAGTATGGAGGCAGCGTCGCTAGAACAGACAGACCGGACGGTGGCGCGGATGGTGAGACAGATCAGGCGTTGGCGCGCCCATCGGCGGCGGCATGATGGCTGCGCGCATAGGCCGTGGATGCGCTGCTTCGGCGGCGTCGGCACTCGAGGCCGCGGCTGTGCGCGTCGGCGGCGGCGCGGGTAAGTCGGGGGCGCGGCGGCTCGAGGGAGTTGTTGTGCGGAGGCAGCTGTGGAGCACGGAGGCCGTGGCTACGCGGGGCGAGTCGGGGCACAGGGCCGCGGCTGCGTGCGTCGGTGGCGGTGCGGTTGAGTTGGGGGTGCCGGCGGGTTAGGGCACAGGTGCGGTGGCGGCGCTTCCAGGCGGAGCTAGAGGCTGGCGAACGCAGCGGACTGGGGTCTGGATGTCTGGTACATCATCGCGGACTGGGGTGCAAGGAGGGCTAGGATGGCGCCGGAATAGCGGGCGACGTGTGGAGGATCCCGATAATGGCGGACAGGATCCGGCGGCGGGCGGGTCGGGGCACAGGTGAGGTGGCGGCGCTGGAGGCTGGCGAACGCAGCGGACTGGGGTCTGGATGTCTGGTACCGCATCGCGGGCAGGGGCGCAAGGAGGGCTAGGATGGCGCCGTAATGGCAGGCGACGTGTGGAGGATCCCCGTAATGGCGGACAGAATCCGTTTGTGTACCTACACTGCGTACTTAATAAGCAGTAGAGATAGAGATATTTTTCGCAATGGAAACAGCCTCAGTTACTTGTCACCTTGCCTACTTGTGAACCTCAGTTTAGCAATTCATCCTATTTATTTAAAAAAGCATGTAAACACAATTTATTTTTTTTTCTACAACCTGTTTTTATTGTTAAACACGGTTTATACCTCGTGTGTTTTCATATTTATATTAGATTAGAAATAAGAAGAAAGATCATATGCCATATCCAAAAAGTTAATGACAGTAAGTATTTAAAAACAGAGAAGAGTAACAACTTTTCCCCCCTGATTTCGAATAACGGCATCTTATTTGCACTCACTGATCAAGTTCGATAATCGATAGCAATAACGAATGCAAGATACATGTATCAATGAAGCTACGCAATTTTCCTTATCTCTAGGAATGGCCGAATGGCGATGGCGTTGGAACGAGGCCCTTGGAACGAGGCCAACGCAATCTTTTTTTTTCTTTTTGACATGTTTAGATCCAAAATTTCCTTCCAAATTTTACTATGCAAAAAGAAGATTTCCCATCACATCAAAATACCGGCACATGCATGAAGTACTAAATGTAGATAAAATAAAAAATTAATTGCACAGTTTAGATGTACTTTACGAGATGAATCTTTTGAGCCTAGTTAGACCATAGTAAGACATTATTTACCACAAACAAACGAAAAATGCTACAATGTATTTTTCAGCGCTACAATGCAGTGGATCTAAACACAGCCTTTGTCTCTACTCGCCCAGTCGACATGCCACGTACGGCGGTACGGTGGTCCGGTCAACTTCAAGTCCGCTCCAGCCAGCCAACCAATGCAGCAGCTGCGGCTCCTCGTCCTTCTCGGCTCCCATCATCGGTTCAGTTCTTCCCCACTGGTCCCGCTCCGCGTCACACTCGGTGACGGCGCCGGAGCCGGAGGTGAGTCAATCGCATCTACAGTACCTACAAAGATCGATTCCCACTATCCACCGCATCGTGAATTGATCGCCCCGACTCGTCGCCATTGCTTCTTCATTGATCTTCCAAGATTCTCTCCTCCGGTCACAAAAGCCCTAACCCTCACGCCCCGTCGCTTCCCTTCCCCCTCTTGTGCTTCGTCCTCAGTCCGCAGGTTCGCTGTCAAGATCAAGACCGCCGCCTGCTCCGCCGCTAGTCAAAGCGTAGGCATTTAGCGAGCAACAGACCCTAGGTGAAAACTTTTGATCATGTGAATAAGTCGAATATAGTTATGCCATACTTCTATGCCAACCTGCACAAATAGCTGCCAAGCGGTCCTCTTGTTTTTGAAAGACGGATGGGAACATGGCACTACCATGCTTCTGGTTCTGGGATCGATCATTGTGTTGAGTGACAACATAAGGGAAATGTTTTTCCCCCTTATTCGTCAAAAGCATTTCAGGTTACTGGGCATCACAGCATTTCGCTAGACACCATAGGGACCACGTGATTCACAGCTATATGACGCCTTCCTCTGTCTATTCTCTCCATCCCATTTCCCAGCACAACTGTCCATTTCTTCATTCCTTTCTTGTCAAAATATTGTCCAGTAGGGAGCGGAGTTTCTAAGTCTGCCTTCCATTTTGATGTGTATTGATTCTGCTGTCACCCTTCAAACCATTAATTTGAGCTCCTGTTTTATCAAAAAAACCATTAATTTGAGTGAGTGACAAATCAGATTTGACATGTCGAGCTTTATGTTTGTGATGAGATTGTTTTTTTTTCTGTATTGATCAGTGAAGAAGCCTGGAACACTTTCCACTTCCTACAAAATTTTAACACCCTACAAAGAAGTAGCAAGTTGCTTGGTCTAAAGAAAATGGGACTTTTTCTCCTGCTTAGTGTTGCTGTGTCCATTTGCAAAGTTCCTGCAACAGGTTTCGATTGGCACTGTCAGCATTTGTCCAGTTACTATTATCTAACCAGGAGGTAACACTGTTTGCTTCTGTGTGTTCATCCTTAGGATTTTCTCCACTTCTCCAGTTCCAATGGAACATAGCTCTTCAGAAGATTCAGATGTTAGCGATTCAGACATTATTGAGTACAAGGATAAGATTTATGCCCAACTCCGAGCCGGAAAATTGAAATTGAAGCATGGTGAGAAGGCCCTTCACTGCCCTTTCTGCCTGGGGAAGAAGAAGCAGGACTACAACCTCAACGACCTACTGCAGCATGCCACAGGAATAGGGGCTGCTCTTAAGCGCAGTGCTAAGGTGAGGGCGACACACCTAGGTCTTGCTATGTTCCTCGAGAAGGATATAGCCAGCACGCTGGAGAAACCATTGCAAATTGTGCTCTACAAGCCAAAAGCTCCAAAGAATGATGAAGAGATCTTTGTATGGCCATGGATGGGCATTGTGGTTAATTTACAACATGAGTTGAAGGGCGAAAGATTTTCCATGGGAAGTGGAGAAAGGTTAGGAGCGCAGTTCTCGCGGTTCAGACCGCTCCATGCTACAATTCTTGAGGATGACAAGGACCAGCCATCTTGTGCTATCATCAAGTTTGCTAAGGACTGGAGTGGGTTCAAGGATGCATTGGCTTTTGAAAAGCATTTTGTAGTCGAGCAATACGGCAAGCCTGACTGGAACAAAAGAAACTGCAGAAAGGACGATCTATATGGATGGCTTGCAAGATCCGATGATTACTACTACTCTGGGCCAATTGGGGAGCACCTAAGAAAAAATGGAGATCTTAGAAAGGTTAGTGACCTGGAAAGAGAGAGACAGAAAGAAACTGGCAAGATTCTAGATCCCTATGTTTGCCAAATTGAGGCAAAAATTGAACACGTGAAAGAACTGGAGCAGAAGAATACTGAAAATGACATGATGCTTGCTAGGGTGATGGAGGAGAAAGATCGATTGTTTGAAGAGCACAACGAAAGTAAGCACAGATATTTTGGTCTTGCACACGTTTTAACATTATATAACATACTAAATACTAAATGATCTTACTTGTTTTCTGTACATTAAAATTTTAAAAACGAAATCTGAATGACTCAATATATTTCCATGCTGCATAGTGTGATCACGTGCTCCCTGAATTTACTTAGTTTGCTTCGCTCCCTTATTTTTCAGAAATAAAGAAGATGCAGAAAGCTGCTTGTCAGAGTTCTAGAAAAATAATTGCTGAAAATATCTGTTTGCGGCAAGAACTGGAAACCAGGAAAAAGGAAGTTGCTAGGAAACATAAGCAACTTGAAAAGTTGACTACAAAAGGTAATACTAACAGGGAAAAGCTTGAAGCGGCAAAAGAAGAGGTAGGTTTTCATTATATTTTCCAAAACTGTTTGATGTTCCTGAATTTATCAATAACAGCCAACAAGTTTGCATTTATAGAATGCCAAGGAGAACAGGCTTCTTGATGCTGCAACCCTAAAGCAGAAGGAAGAAGATGAGAAGCTCTTACAACTTATAAAGAAACAAGAGGTATTGCACACCCATTACCACTATTGTGTGCTTTTACCTGGTGAATATCTTTTCTCACTAGCCGAAAATTGCAGCAAGAGAAAGAAGATGTCCTGAAGATGATATATAATTTAGAAATGGAATTGGCTTCCAAACAAAGGCTTGAACTGGAGAGAGAACAAATGAATGGGAAGTTAGAGGTAATGAAGTGTATGGGAGAGGAAGATAAAAGTTCTGAGGAGATCGATAAGTTGCATGAAGCGCTGGAAGAGAAAGACGCAGAAATGGAGGGTATTGATTCTCTCAACCAGACCCTTATTATTAAGCAACGAAGAACCAACGATGAGCTGGAAGAAGCCAAGAAAGAACTGACCCATGTACGTACAAGTTCTACACTATCAACACAGCTTCTTCAGTTAAGTGCTCCTTTTTTCTGAGAACAATTAATTTACTTTGCTGTGTAGGGCTTACAACAAAGGTCAAGTGTTAGATCTACAATTGGTGTCAAAAGAATGGGTGAGCTTGACCAGAAAGCTTTCCTTGCTGCCTGCAAAGAAAAAACAGCAGAAGATGATGATGATGAGTTGGCAATTCTGTGCTCCAAATGGGAAGATGAGCTCAGGAATCCAGAATGGCATCCTTTCAAAGTCGTGTGTGTTGATGGACAGGAAAAGGTGCCTCATTCCTCACTACTTGACAGTCTTTTGTTCCTTTTTTTTAGTTTCTTGCACTTACAGTGATAAGAAAATGGATAGCGGCAACCAGTTTCCTACTTGTTTCTTCAGCAATGGTCTGAGGCAATTAGTAGGACTCTGGACTTCCTTTTGCGCCAAACCGATAGAGATTTCAACCATACTAATTCTGAGCTACCACAGTTGTGAATTATTATACCATACTGTAAGCGAGGTGTTTTTATTTGTTAAACTTGTGGGGGCTGGGAAATAGTTCGTTTTCTGTTTTGTACTGTATATCATTTGTTCTTGCTTGTTTGTATGTTGTTGCTGTGAATTTGATGCCAATCAATAAGAAAGTGCCGTTTGAATTTATATTTATAATCTACTGTGGGACTGTCTACTGAGAACTCCTTTTACGGTGGTCATTGTGGAGCTCTTTTGCTTGCAAGGCTCTTCGTCTTCAAAGATTAAATATGTCAACCTACTTAGATGTTATAGCATGTTGTTAACATAAAGTTGGCTGAATGCTCCTCTGAACAGAAATAATCACAATTATTGTTAATTTCTGTGAATAGGATGTTCAGAACATTTTCAGTTTGAGAATTAAGGAAGAAACACGAGTTGAAAAGGAAGTCATCTGAAATTTGGAATAGTGTAGCCAATTGTCACTGTAGCTCCTTTAGAATACCATCCGCCTGTTTTTTTTATTCAAGTTAAGCGAGTTATATCTAAATAAATTAACTTTCAATTTACCACGTGTGTGTTGAATCACTTACATTGCTCAGATCCTCAGATGACCAATTCATTGTTTTAAGCACTTTGTCGACATTAGTACTTGTTACACTCTGCAGTACAGTAACCCAGAACATGGTGTGTAACCAAAACTATTAGGCCAAAACCCAATATGTATATCGTGTAGGGTTCCAGAGAAAATAGAAAAAAAAAATTATTACAACAAAATCCTTTCAGAAGCTGAAGCTGACCAAGATGAAGTAGTGGTTATTTCAGCAAAACATTGATGAACTGACATTCATCCTATACCACAGGAAATACTTAAGGATGACGATGAGAAGCTGCAAGCTTTGAAGGCTGAGCTGGGTGAGACGGCGCACGATGTCGTCGTGAAGGCCCTCCGTGAGATGAACGAGTACAATCCCAGCGGAAGGTACCCCATACCAGAGCTGTGGCACTTAAAGGAGGACCGGAAAGCTCCAATCGACGAGGTAGCAGCATACACAGTGAAGCAGTGGAAGACTAACAAGAGGAAGCACACCTACCGCGCCTGAAGCGTGAAGCCGCCCGCGAGGGCCCTCACTCGGCGGTCGGCCGTGTTGTGCCATTGATTTCTCGACCTGACTTGTTCGACGGAAACGTGCTGTAGTTGTAGTGCTGGTACCTAACATTCGGACTCTTGGGACGGTTAGCGTCGCAATGCTAAGGTCTGTGACTATCTGGCACTGTTGATTCCAGCTTGTGGCATTGATTCGGCCCTGGTTAGCTATGAACCATTAACTTTGATTTGCCAAATGTAATCGTACGACGATCTAGATTTTACTCAGATGCTGCAGAGTTTTTTTTTTTTTTTACGCCATTCATTTTGGCTAGTTTGGCCCAGAACAGAACAGTTGGGATGGCTCGGTTGAGCGGGCCCAAAATAACATTTCCCCCAAGGCCCAGATCGGCAAGCCTTCCAAGTCCGGCCTGCTGCTGCTGCCGTCACCACCCACGAGCCCACGACGCCATTCGCACGGGAGAAGCCGAAGCCGCCGCCTGCCTCCTGCTGTGGGGCAGCGCAGAGCTTCCAAAATTCTTCTTGCTCAGCTCAGCTGCGAGCTCAGCCACCTCCTCCGCCCGTTCCTCCGTCGTCGCTTCTCTGCCCTCCCCGTCGAAGGACTCCGCAAGATGCAAACGGCGCGAAGCCTGGTGCTGCAGCACCTGCGGCTCCGCCTCCGCCTCCGCGCGGCGCCTGCCATTGCTGTACGTGGAGGCGGCCAGGGGCCGGCGCTGCACGGGTTCGCGCGAGGGATGACCGCGCCGGCGGGCCAGGAGGGCGGTGGGGGCAGCAGCTCCCACTCCGACCCCGAGAGGGACATCAGGGCGCGCGTCGTCGGCCTGGTCAAGAAGTTCGATAAGATCGACGCCGACAAGGTCGGTTCTTTGTCTTGCATTCTTCCATTTTTTTTTTTCGTGAGAGGCCGTGCTGTTGGATGTGATGGAGACATAAGGGATTGCACGAGGGTAAGAATGGTGGGTTCAAATTGATATACAGATAAATTTGTAGGTGTTTGGTTCAAATTGCGAACTGGCATCCAAAGCATTTAGTGTAACAGATTCTGTTCTAATGGAGATGGGAGTGTAAGGATCACACCGTTGATATGTGTCCCTTTATCACAGATTACTTCCATTATGTCGTGCTTGGATATTCTTTATATCATTTGCCGGACCACTAAAACACAATATTGAAGTCCTGAAAGCTTTGTAGTATTAGCGTGCATCTTTTTCTTTGGCAAGGTTATTAGTTGGAGGTCAACCTGCTTAACCCCAATACCTAAATTGATTAGGGAACACGAACTCAACTCTGAGTCAATGGGCTGGGTCTCTTCACATAGTTAGGCTGACGTGGGTGTGTAGGAAGAAGATGAGCACATGAGGGAAGCAGTGATGACATATAAGAGGAAGGGTATAGTAGTGCTCATGCAATGACCAATGAGGCAACTGTGCTGGATCCTGTTGGAATCAGGCAACTATACTTCCATATAGTTATGTTTCTTTTAACTCTATTTCCATGAAAGAATACATGGTGGACAAAAAACATGCTACAATCCTGCTGTAACTGGTGAAGTAATGTACAGTAAGTCAACAATGTGTGGGTGTGTGGCTGACAAGACAAGATGTAAGAAATGATGGAGTAAATTGTGATTAAATTGCTATGCATGTTTTGTAGCAAATATCCAAACGATGAAATTGTTTATGAAGAACATGGCAATCAATGCCTGGTATTACAGATTATGTAGGAAGTCACAAGAGTTTTCGAACAGCATAAGTTTAGCTTAGCAGTACAATGTTTGTGATAGAAAAATGCCAATGACATGTGTCCCTTCTGAAATTATTATTTTTTACAGACCTGCGAGCTTATTCAGTATTCACTTGACTATATTCAGAACAACTTTGGCTATTTACTTACTATCCATGTACGCTGCCAACATGAGTAAATAGACATATTAGAAAACTACTACTAAATAGTGGATAAGCATGGTACTTCCAACTGATTTGACAGCTATTTTATGTCAAAGTACTGTCTTATATAGTCACCAAGCTCATGGAATCAGTGTTTAATTTTTTATGGTAATGCTTCCAAAAGTTAAAAAGAACTAGTGAATTTGGAGTAATATTTTAATAATTTAATGAGTATGCTATTTGCTAATGCTACAAAGAACAAACTATGGATCCTAATTCCTCTTTATACTAATGCAAATTACCTGTTATATGTTATTAATATAGCCCATTGGAAAAAATGCAATTCTAGTAGTTTATTGAGTAGCTTTATACATTTCAAATTTAGCGGTTTGCATCGTAGCTCAGGCTCACGTTTACCATCTAAATGCTTGTAGGTGACTGAGACTGCAGACTTCCAAAAGGACCTGAGCTTAGACAGCTTAGACAGGGTGGAACTTGTTATGGCTTTTGAACAAGAATTCTCCATCGAGATTCCTGATGACAAGGCTGACAAGCTAACCTGCTGTGCGGACGTTGCAAAATACATTATATCTAAATCTCCATCCAGTGATAAAAAATAAAAATGCCGCTGGTGGCTCCTGAGGGGCAAATGAAAGGAGCTGCAAACTGCAAAGTTTCTTTTTGTGCTTAGTTCGAGTCTTGGTTACAAAGGAGGATTTATGCGCGAGGTCTCCTTTTAAGTTTTTCCAGTATGGAAGCAAATGCTCTTCCTGTGCCTTTTATATAGTCTGAAAATTTCAATAACTCGGTGGTGTTTGTTACAAGGGAAGGTTTTTATGTCCGATCACGGTTAATGTTAGGCATTTTCTGTAAACTGTGTTTTTAATTTCTCCTGCAATGAATTCTTTGTTTCTTTTGAACTGCTGCTGTCCACAATATCTCCGACTTCTGATATCAAGCGACAGCCATCAACTGGATGACGTGAGACGTGGTGCCATATGACTGGACCACGGCACTGCAACTTGTGACCCTTGGCTTATGCTATAGATGGAAGAGAATGAGCCAGGGTAGCACTCGCCTTATCCGACCCCCTTGTTCCTGAACACCGTCACATGAAGTGCAACCATATCATGTGATGTGCATGAGGTAGGGGAGTTCTTTGCTCCTCCACACCAACCCAGCCATGGCCAAGGTAGCTCCTTCCCTCCTTGCCACTGGCAGCGGCACTGCAACCATAGCCCAGCCGTCGTTGAGGAAAGGTACTGCCGGCTTGTTCCGCAACCGCATCGTCAGCAAGCGAGCCAGGGTATCAGCTAAGCTTGGTATTATTTGATTCCTCAATCTTTTCCAGTTCTGTTTCTTCATTGGGTCAAGGCTATCTGAAACAAGATTGATCAAAACTGATCAACGCAGGAGGAGATGGGGAGCTGAAGCCTCCAGGCAAGAAGAAGTTCATCACAAAGGAAGAGGAGCCAGAGCAGTAAGCATTTTTCTCCCAGGGCTATGTTAGTGTCGAGGAGCCTGTGGGCTGTGGCTGTGGTTCCCACACTTCCTTCATGAGCTGCTGGAATGCAGGTACTGGCAGACTGCAGGGGAGAGGAAGGGAGAGAACCCGATGATGACACCTCTGCCCTACATCATCATCTTCGGCATGTCCACCCCCTTCGTCATCCTTGCCATCGCCTTCGCCAACGGTTGGATCAAGGTCCCCGTGCGATGAGCTCTCTTGTTGAGGACCATAGCGTGGTTGCATGATCAGACCATGGAAGTTGACTATCTGCAATCTGCATCCTCTCCAGCGAGTGCACTGCGAGTTTATACATTCATAGAGACGAGTTCTTGTGTTGTTTGTAAGCATTTAAATGATCATGCGGTGTATGTAAACCCAAGCTTTCGAAGCTCCCAAGTGTTTACCTCTTGCAACAACTTCAGGCCTTGTTCCGATTCTAAGGTCTTTTATCAATCTCAAGTTATTCACACACAAGCGATTTGTACCATCAGCCATCAGCACTTGTTCTAGAATAATAACAGGCATAGCTATAACATGTTTCTTGGTAGATCTCACCACCAGCCCTGCTATAGAAATGGCATATCTGTATAAAAATTAATGTACATCCAATGCTGTAAAAGGAACGGTCAATCTGCAGCTGGTGTAGCAGGCTAGCAGCAAGTTCAGATGATAACTTCAAATGAGCACGATGTCCCAAAAATTTCCATTGCAAATCAAACATGCAACGATACAGAGTTGGAATTCAGAGTATTTCAAAGACATTGGGAACAGTAGAGCTCAGATAACACACCACAGAAAACATATTTCTTTCATTTATTTGTCAACTATAAGTATATGTTACAGCAGAATAACACCCACAGCAGTATTACCCTAAATCAACCTTAAGGTAACCGCAGCATCATTTGCCAGTCACCTAGTTGGTTTTCTATCAAATTCAGATTCGTGGCAGTGTGGGTCAAGCCAATCACGAGGAGAGCTCTTTGGCATGCCGGCACCACTTGCTCTAGCGCCCATCAGCTCCCTCAGGCTCTCTACCTTGTTCTCCTGAATGTTTCCAGTGAATTTCCTATCTGCTTCCTTCAGCTTGTTCCTGAACCGCTGCTTACGGCCAACAGTATGTAACTCCTGCTGCTTTCCTTGAGATGGCGGAGCTCCATGAGGTCCCAAGTATATCTTCTCATCCTTTGCCTGCTCAAGTATGAATTAAATCTCCATGAAGCAATGGACACCAATGAATCATAAAACATTGTAGTTAAGAAAAGGGGTGAATAAGAGACAAGTTCACAAGTATACTTTAAAGATCAGCAAAGCTTTCAAAAACATACCTGTGGAGGTTCAGGGTCATTTTCTTTGGGGACACTAGGCTCGGTCACATCATTATCTTGAGTGGGCAAATTAGGAATAACATATCCGTCCGCATCTGTAATTGCACCATCAACATTAGGAGGGTAGGTAAATAACAACAGTGCAGATTACAGGGATATCATGGTATGCAGTTCATGAAGGTACAACTATCTCAAGTTATATGTTGAATGTTGATAAGATTGATAGCTTCCCCTTCCATCCAACGAGGTTAAAATAGTTTACCTGAGCTGGCTCATAACCTCATGTGGCATCTATCTTCGATTTGAACCATGCAATGCAAAAGGTATCTTCATGTTTATATTTTGTGCTGTTCAACTAATACCCTAAAGTGGGTCACCCTTCCCTGGACCCTGCACACAAGCGGGAGCTCATGCACTGGGGCTGCCCTTTACCAAATTTCATGAAAAGGGTCAATATCCAAGTCGCTTAAGTAGGGTGGTTGGCGCAAGAGAAAGAGATTGAGTAGTTCTGCACCATAAACAAGCAGCTCCCACTCAACAAGGGCCCTAACAGGGCAACTGATGAAAGCGCAGCAGTTATTAGGAAATCATGTACTTTTGACTCTTGGGTTGCAAAATTTCAACAAAAGAAGCCATACATTCTGCTAAAATTTCCATGTGGATCTTCACTAAATCCACCAAGAACGAAAATTAATCACGATTTCGTTTCTTGAAACTGGTAGATGTTCTTGCAGGTTTCAGAACCTAACACACAGTTCATAAAGCGTCTCAGGCAATCCCTCAACAACAACAGCAACAACAAAATCAAGTTTCAGACACAGGGATATGGGCACCAGCAAGAGGGCAACCAACCACCTACACCATCCGTTCCTCAGAACATTTCTACTCATGCCACGGAAAAACTACCCATACCTGACCGAAGCAAGCTAGCTATAGCTAGCTACCGGTAAGCAAGCACGGCAAGAAACGAGGGCGTGTCACGGCTACTCACCCCACTCGTCTTCCTCGTCAGCGGGCGTGGCCTCAAGAGGTGGAACTGGGGCCGCCTCCGCCGGCGAGGGGGAAGGGGCGTCCATGGCTGCCGGCGTGGCGAGGAGCCGGAGCCGCGTCGACGGAGACGGATCCCTCTACGCCCTGGGTTTGGACTGCGATTTCTTGTGTTGTGGCCTCTACGCTGGAATCGATTCTGTCTGATTGATTGATCCCACGGCGCCGCGCCTGGTGGCAGTTGCGGTTTGTGGGCCGCTAGGCCTACTCAAGCAGGCCTCCAGAAATGAGATGCTCAGCGGGTGGAAAAAGGGCCCATCACCGCGGTTCTCCTCTTTCACGCTTTGCAAATCCTTTTGATGCGTGCATGCACGCTTCTGATCGTCTGTCCAAAACATACATCCACATTTCTCAAAAAAAAAAAAACATGCACATATATATGCATGACATGATTCTCAAAAAAAAAAAAAAAATCTATATGCATGACATTGCCTAAAAAAATTTTATGCATGATGAAAATATTTGGGTATACAAACGTTAACATTTTTGTGCAAAAGAAAGGAATGTCCAACATTTTACATAAGTTTTGTTCGGATAACACATCATAATTGTTGATATAGTGATTTTTCTTTGGAAATTTTCTCATATAATCATATCCACTGTACACCCATATAAATACATGCTAAATTCCCTTAGGCGCCCTGTTTGGGTGTTACGTATATTATTTCCCTTGTAACTAATTTCCAATTGTAATCTCTTGTGCACAATAAAAACATCTAGAAAATCCAGTCCATCCCCACACCCCGCCTCTGCCTTCTCCCGACATTTCTTGGCCCCCGCTGCTCCCCTCCTCCTCCCCTCTCTCTTGCTTCCTCCGCCCCACCATTGGGCCCCGCCGTCGTGGCCGCCGGACACCGCTTCGCCACGCCGACGAGCCCCCGTGTCACCCTGCCGCCGCCGGCCGGCCCAAGCCTTGGCCCGGTCACCGCCGCCAGGTCCCGTATGGCCCCGCTGCCTGCTGCATCGGGCGGCGCCCCGCCTCGCCCGGCTGCCGGGGCCCCACCTCACCGCCGGCCATGCCTGCCGCATTGCCGCCGTTCCCTGGCTCGCCCCCCTCCCTCCGCCTCTGCCTCCGGCGCTGCACCCTCCCCACGCGCGCCGGTGCCACACCCTCCCCGCCCTCGCCACGGCGGGATCCCGCTACCTCCCCACCACGGCCCGAGCCCGCCGCCACCTCTTCCTCTGCCGGACTCAATGCCGGTGACTCGGGCGGAGGAGAGCAGCACCAACGATGTGGAGGTGAGGCGCCGGCGATGCGGAGAAGACGGTGACGGCGATGCGGAGGGAAGGCGGACAGCGGAGCGGAGAGAAGGCGGACGGCGGAGCGGAGAACTCGCCGCGACGAAGCACTAGATGCCCCCGAGGCCCCGACGTTTATCGTCTTTTTTCCAGGCATGTGTAGGGGTTGTTTTTTTACACCGGTTTTGGCCCAATTCGGTTGTAAAATTATTGGGCTCACATGTCATCTAAACAGTCTTTTTAGATCCAATCTGCAAAAAATTATGGGTCTGTATTTTACACCGGTTTTGGACTGAAAACCGGACTTCCAAACAGGGCCTTACCGATTTATTCTCGATGTAGTCTTTTTTTTTTTTAAGATCCCAACCGTAAAAAATCTCGATCTTAGATCTGCTAGATTGATGTAGTCTACTTGGATCTAAATAGTGGTATATGGCTTGACTTGCTCTTTTTTGGGATTTATGTTACTTATTTTACTATGTGCAATAGGCTATATCAATCTAAGGCTGTCTCCAGCAGACCGTGTAAAAGAATTGCCTATAGTACAAAACGACATTGTAGCTACGCTGTAAACAGAGTAGAGTTTAAAATAGTCAAGCGGGATAGGCAATCTGCTGGAGACAACCTAATAAGTGCAATTTAGTACATCGATCTAAGAAAGTCAACACCGATCTAACCTTTTGTGTTGATTCTCACTTCCCTGCTCATGTATGGACATAATAGCTAACCTTCTAAGCAATTGTACGTAAATGGAGCTCAAGATGTTGTATATTTTACCTATGGCACATGGTGTTTTACTTGTTTGAATTGATTGCTACGATTGGGAAAAGAAGCAATATTACTATTCCATGATATGTAGCAATTAGAATCCATTGGGTTCACGGTAGCTAGAAGAAAAACAAGATTAACCATTTGGAGTTCTTTACTAAGGTTCTTAAAACATTAGGAAAATCATTTGGGAACCCAAAAGTGTGATTTAATGCTTTAATTCTAAAATCGTTCAAGTGTGTTGTAGAATTTCTAGTCTTGGTTTGGTTCTTGATATAGGATGCAAATGAATGATGGTTTTTCCTCGCAATTTATTTTGTCTAAATTTTCTTGATCTTTTTTCACCTCTCTTGCTTACATTTATAGGTAATTGGTAACATCTTTTTAGGAACTCAACTAACACCTTCTAGCACCTTTAGCGGAGGAAGGATATTAGATATGAGGGGCGTTAAATGGAGAGTAAGGAGATTAAAAAGAAGGATCATAGCCTTAATTTAACGCCAAATATTTGATGATGTGGAACAAATCATAGATGCTTGCATAGAAAACTTTGAACCACAACAAAAGATAGTCAATAATGAAGGTGTGGTCTAGGTAAGAAGCTGAAAAGTGCCCAGTACTTATCCGCCCCTATTTTGGACCATAGAGGTGTTTGGTTATCTATATATCCTATAAAGATACAACCCACTATGTAATTCTCTCAACGCTCAAGCTATCCACTTTATCATCCACTAAGACTCCACTAATATTTTGATTAATTTCTTTCATCGATTTTCTGTGGCCAACAACACTCGTGTATGTGTTCAGAAGAAAGGAAAAAACATACACACACCACTATATCAATGTTCTTTACCATTAAGCTATCCCTGTCTAATGACCTCTATGAGTTTTTTTACTTACATCACTCATATATGCGCAAAACCCATATATTTCTCTTCATAATTTTAGTTTTTAGTTTCTACTTCTCACTATATGAATCATATCGCTAACTATTTATCTATCACCCCATTGAATCACCTCAGCACACACACTAAATACCAAAGATTATTGATTAAAACCGACTATACATTGAGACACATTAGCTATTAGATTATAATTCTCCCACATCAATATTTTCTTCCATTTCATTTTTCATCGTGTGCACATTTTTTTCGCACAACAATGCAAGGATAATCATTTAAAGGTGATCTCTCAACAACGTGAATATGTGATCAAATATATTATCTTCAACTTGAAAACAATATTTTTATGCAATAACTCCAGTGTTTTTATCTTAAAATATCAATTTAAAAGTTAATTAAAAATTACCGCAGCAACGCGTGGGGTATCAACTAGTATTATGGAAAAACATGTGTTTGTTACTTTTGGAGTATTAGAAATTCTACTCCAACCCAAATATGTTATGGCTAACCTAGCTCTTGTTTAAATACTATGATTTATGATGTTATATCTGAACAGTAGGTAGTTTCAGTGGAACTAGGTAAAATTATGATATTGCCATGATAATTGCAAAGTATGGTGTTCCGCAACTATGGTTTTGAAAAGGAACATTTCCAATCATGCCTTAAATGGTGAATTATAGCAGTGTACTTGGTGTTTGGAACAAGAATTCTTATATTTTCCTTGTCTAAAAGGCTAATACATGGGCGAAGTTGGTGCATCAGCAGCCACATTGGTAGAAATACAACAAGATACAAAGTTGTTTGGATATATCCAACTAATTTTTATGAATTGCATCCAACTAATTAGTGGATATTGCAAATTACTAAAAAAATAGCTAGTTTAGCTCAAATAAATCAATAAATATACAATCTATTATATTGGTCGATTAGATACAAATAGATGCTAGCTAATATTTAGCAGCTATTTTCCTAACTTAGACAAACTTTACCAAACATCACCCATATAAGAGCATGTACAATGTGATGCTTATAGAAGGTGTTTAGCAATAAAAACCGGTTTATTTTCTAGCACCAGGTGTTAAGAAGGTGTATGAGATGCTTACTTAAGCATTGGTGCTTAATGAATGCTAATGAAGTAGTTGGACATATATAAGCACCTCTCTTGCATCGTAGCAATTAGCTTTTTAGGTTGTGCTTATCATTTTTCTTTTTTTTAAACGTCTCTGTAATCAGATGCATTGTACATGCCCTAAGAGCCCGTTCGGATCACAACGTGGCCGATGGATGCTCGAGAGCGGTGCTGCATGAGCAGTTGTCTGACTGTCTCTCCCACATGGTAGGTACAGTACGCGTACCAATTGTTTTGGTATGAAGTAAAAGCCGCTTTATCATCAGCAGTAGTACCACTCCGTCTGTCTCAAAATACAATTTGTATTTTTAAGTATCTATAACATTTAACCGTTTGTCTTATTGTTTTATAAGTTCTACTCCCTCTGTTTTTTTTTTGTTTGATGTTCAGACCAGCTCGTACATATCTTTTGCAGTATCTTTTCTTGTCGGGAACGTCAGACAAAAACGAATGGAGGTAGCATTTAGTTTTTGCAATAGTGTTTGTAACTGCAAGTATGCAAATATTTTAGATATAGTTTGTATTTTTCAATATTTTATTAGATTTTAAATAAGACAAATGATCATGGAACACTAGAAATAAAAAACTAGTATTATTTTAAAACGGACGAAGTATTTTATTCTGTATAATAAGGTGCCGTATGGTTCATCTAAATTCTAGATATTTAATATTCTATACACATTAACTATGAATAACCGCAAAAACTTTGATTATGAGATAATGCACAAAACCTATGGTGTGGTGTTTGGTTCATTATTAGATTTTGGCACTCAGGTTTTGAGTATCCGATATAAACCAAACGGACCATAAGATAAAGCGATTGATTGGTATGGTATATCCACCAGACGGCACGTGCTGCCCTGCCGGCCAAGCGATTCTGGACCATGCAGCTGGCGGACAGGATTTCTTTGATTTTTTTTTTTTTTTGTTTTCTTCTGCTCCTCCTCTCTGGGTCAAGATCACATGATCAAACTGGTTGACAGAGTGACGAGCAAAAAGGCCTGTATGGAACCATGCAAACTGTGTAATCCAGATTTTAGAATCTGGATTCCACTCCAAACAGCCACCAGATTGTACTAGATTCTAGAATTTTGGAGGCTAGATTGTAAAATCCTAGAATCCATCTTCTACCAGCTTCTACCTGATTGTGCCTGCATAAATTACAAAAACACCCCTATCCAAAGGTATCTGTCCAACAAATCACTGCAATAGTAAGAGTAAAAATGGGATCTAGAAAGGCCTGTGCCGCTGGACAAATTAAGGAGCCAAACAGCCACGCCTAGAATTTTCCATGAGCAGATTTTGGTCTAGTTGGATTTTAAAATCCAGATTCCAAAATTTAGTTGGTTCCATACGCGGCCACCAAAGACAGGCCACTCCTCCGGTCCGGGTCCGGGTCCAGCAAAATGGCCATGTCGCGGTCATGTCGCACATGTTTACTTTCCACCCACGAATGTCACGTCATATTTGTGACAAATTTTGATCATATTTAATTGAGATTAAAATTTAGTCAAAGAACAATTTTTTGAAAAAGCCACATAAACGAGAATTTGTTGTTTGATCAAATTTAAATCTAAATTTAAACGTAGTCAAAATTCGTCGTAAATGTGACGTAGCAATTTGTGGCTGCAAACCAAACACGCGTCCTCTCCGTTGTCCAACAAGTACAAACAGCTCACACGTGACTTTGGTACTCGACTGAAAGAGCCACTGAGATTTTGATTAATTGCTTTCTCAATGAAGCTACGCAAAGGGATCGGGATCGATCGGTGGAGGAACACAGAGCAGGTCTAAATGTCTAATTGTTTTCTCCAACGTTCCTCCATCCACCGTCATCCGTTAGTATTTTAACCATTTTTTTCTAGAGTGCAGAACAGTGTGAACAGTGTTATAACAACAATATGGAAGAAGGAATGGGAGCACCGTGGGAACCAGTTAAAAGTGTCGGTACGCGTGATTAGATCCAATATATACATTGTATATTTGTATTTCTACGATTTACCTTTTTTATGCGGTAGATGCCTCCAACTCCAATACTTCCATACAAGATTAACCCTGCGATCTGTCGGTTTAGGATAAAAAAACAGGTTAACGAACCCAACGCTGGCAGGTGTCAATACGCGCATGCGACCCGCTGCGTGGCGCGCAGAACGAGCTTGGACCTCCTCTTGACGGCGATGCCAGAGGCCTCGGCCGTGTCGACCTCCTCCTCCCCCGGAGCCTCCCAGTCGAAGTGGTAGAGCAGGCCCGCGAGCGCGAGCTCCATGTTGGCCAGCCCGAGCGACACGCCGGGGCACATCCGGCGGCCGGCGCCGAAGGGGGTGTACTCGAAGTCGGCGCCGCGGAAGTCGACGCCGGCGCCGCTCCCCTCGAACCGCTCCGGCCGGAACGCCTCGGCGTCGGCGCCCCAGCGCGCGGCGTCCCGCGCGATCGCCCACGCGTTCACCAGCACCTTGGTGCCACGGGGCACGTCGTAGCCCGGCACCGAGCACGGCTCGCGGCACTCCCGCGGCAGCAGGAACGGCACCGGCGTGTGCAGCCGCAGCGTCTCCTTCACCACCAGCGGCAGGTACCGGAGCCTCGCCATGTCCGGCTCCGTGAGCTTGCCCTGGCCGTCGAAGGCCTCGCGCAGCTCCGCCTGGGCCTTGTGCATCACACGCGGGTTCCGCGTCAGCTCCGTCAGCGCCCACTCCAGCGACGTTGATGACGTCTCGCTCCCCGCCGAGAAGAGTTCCTAATAAGATGATCATCGGCAAAAGATGATCGGGATGAGGAACGATCTTAGCTAGGAGCAGGATTATTCGAGCTTCCTTTTGGAATTTGGATATATAGAGACAAGAGTATACCAGGACGACGGTGGAGATGATGTCGGTGGTGAGCGGGCACTCAGCGCCGCCGTCCCTCTGCAGCCGCAGCAGCACGGCCAGCAGGTGCTCTTCGTCGCCGTCCTCCTCCATCTCTTTCTCCTCGGACCGCTGCTCCTCCAGCTCGCGGATGATCTCGGCCATGATGCCGCGCACGGTCCGGTTGCACAGCTCGGTCTCCCGCAGCGCGAGGCTGAGGCGGCGCACCAGCCGCGACGACGGGTACAGGTCGGCCAGGTTGAAGCCGGAGGTGAGCATGACGGCCCTGTGGAGCTCGCGCAAAAACTCGTCGCGCCGCGCGCACCGCCCGCCGACGGCCGACCGCACCACCATGTCGTTCACCGCGCGGCAGACCCGCTCGCCGATGTCCACCACCGCGGCACCGCCGGCGCGGGCGCAGGAGTCGGCGACGGAGCGGAGGAGCGCCCCGGTCTCCTCCTCGCGGATGCGGCGGAAGGACTGGACGCGGCGCGCGGAGAAGAGCTCCAGCACACAGATCTTGCGGAGCTGGCGCCACAGCTCGCCGTAGGGGGAGAAGAGGATGTCCCGGCCGCCCAGGCTGAACACGGCCAGCGTCGGCGACAGGTGCCGGCTCGCGAAGGCGGCGTCGTGGGTCTTCATCACCTCCCTGGCCGCCTCGGCCGAGGACACCACCAGCGTCGGCACGGCGCCCATGCGGAGCAGCATCAGCGGGCCGTGCCGGCTGGACAGCTCACGCAGGGCCCGGTGCGGAAGGTCGCGGTGGCGCGACAGGAGGAGGTGGTGGAGGCTGCCGATGAGCGGCAGCTGCCATGGCCCCGGAGGCAGACGCAGCGGCAGCTTCTCCCCGGGCTGCGACGACGCCGACGCCGGGGAGTAGTTCTTGGCGACGAGCTTGATGAGGAGCAGGGGTAGCACGAGGAGCAGACCAAGCAGTGGCAGAGTCGCCTCCATTGTTGGCCTTGGCCGGCGAGTGTACTCGTGTGTGGGTGCTGATGTCTACTACTGCTCTTGTGCTCCACCCTTCACCTTTGTGGTTGCATCCAACTCGACCTTTCTTTCTGACAGGCTCGCACAGGACATCAGCACACCATTGTTGGTCTTGGCCGGCTAGTGTACTCGTGTGTGTGACTGTGTGCTGATGTCTAAGGCTGAAAGAAGCCGTCCCTCAAATCCTCTCCCCTATACACTGTTTGGGCATTGTGTGGTACTGGTTCTGCACGGTAGATGTAGATAGAGCGAGGGATAGTTGAAATAGTAATAGGGAATGGAGGATAGAAGAACCCCTGGTTTCAGCCTAATGACGGCATTTGCTCCAGCCTCCACTCCTTTCACAGGCTGAGGCTAATTGTTGTTGCATCCAACTCGACCTTTCTTTCCAACAGGCTCATACACCATACCGTGACGATGTTCCTTGAGCGCGACTGATCGATCCGGAAAGTCACATTTGGCCTAACCTGTATACTGACATTTATCAGAGACTTAGGCGATATTTTTAACATCATTCATTCTTGTTTTTATTGAAAAAGTCCTAATTCACCTTATTTCAGTAAGATTTGACAATGTTTTCCATGTATAAATTGAGTTTAAGTTCTAATTTTATAAGGTTACACCGGACGTCTGTTTATAACTGTACATATACCTTTATACTCCGTCCATCCCAAATTATAAAGAGATTTAGTCTTTTTTTTTATTCGTCTCCATTTATATAGATGTTAATAAATTTAGATACATATTTAAGACACATACATAGAGTACTGAACGAATCTAGTAGATGACTGAAACCCCTTACAACAACAATGATTCATTATACGGTACCTCAACGCCTAATTTTTCTTGGATTTTCTGTGTATGCGCACTAATTTCCTTCAGGAACGGGACACGTGAAAAAAGACATTTAGGTTGTATACGAACTCCATTCCATTTTAGATGATGTACAATGACAAAAAACTAAGAAAATAATCCAACGGAACGGGTCCCACTACAAAATTCTTCCCGAGTTTACGAGAGGATGTCCAGAATTTATGCTATGACACAGGTCACACGAAAATGTACACCCGAGCCCACACATGGACTCGGTTTTAGACATTCTATTGGTATGTGGCAAGCTAAAAAGGTAAGCTTTCTAATCCAACTGGTGCCACTTTAAAAGTCACTAAGATTCGATGGTAATCGTCAAAACAACATAACATCTGCAATCTGTGATGGTGCTACAACACCTAGTTTGGGGTTTAAAGGCCTTGTACACCATATGCCTCTTTGTCACTCCCTAGCCCTCTGCCCCTTTCTATTGCATATATTCAGAAGTTGTTTGGAACAAAATTACAAAAGAATTGAAAACAAAGAAATAGATAAAAACACATGAATGGGATGGTGCGAAAGATGAAAAACTATTGGATTCTAAAGAAAAGAATGTACATGAGCTGTTTGGATTGTAGGAAAATGAATAAGTAGATTGTAGGAGTATGGAGGAGCAAAGATTCTTTCCCTTTGATGGGAGTCGATGTTTCAATTCCTCCATTTTGTTAGGAATGTAACTTACCTTTTCTCCATTCCAAACAACAAACATTACTACATTAGATTGGATAGATTTTCTTCTTAGTTATTTTGATTAGACAATTTCGCATTGATCTATTTGTGGAGTCCCAACTTGTATTCATAATCAATTTGTTTTAAAATTTTAAATTGCTTCTTATTTGTTTTTACTATGTGTGTTGTCAATTCATATGTAGGGATAGATATTCATCGTGAGATCAATTTTGATATGCATGATTGATAACCAGTGAAGATGTGGTGTGCTATGCAGGGTTTAGATTTTACTGTTTGTAAGCTGGATCATATGGGGGAAACTCTCCAACTAAGAATTACTTCCACCTAACAGAAGATCAGCCACCCCATTACCATCAGTAACTATTTATCACTTCATAGAATTCTAACTCGTTTCCTTAAGTAATTCAATTCACAATTTTAGATTGCTTCTTCTATGCACTTTTCATAATTGAAATGTTGTGAAAAAAATATTTTTTCCAAAAGAAGAAAGATGAAGGTGATGTATTTCTATGTGAGACAATTATTTATATCCTTTAGCTAAAATTAGTCATTTTAGCCTTTTTTCATAAAATATTATAAATAAAACTAACAAGATATTTTCGTTCTCCATAGAGTTGAACCTCACATGCTTTGAAAGCCTCCAATGAAATGCATATTGATGTCTTCCCCAACTCTGAGGGTAGCGGCCATAACTCTAACACTAAAGTGTATAACGTGTGGAATATGAATTCCATGATTTGTGGGAGATGGACACTAATTACTAGAGGCCTTAGCTAGAGTGCTAGCTAATATACAATTATAATTGCATTCAAAGATTAGATTTAGTATTTTTTAACGAACCACACAGTAAATCGTGGTCATTTACTGGAGGACCGAAATGGAAAACACAGTTACATTCTATTTCTTATACATGACCGAGATGACGACAGGAGTGCGTTTACTTCGATACAAAACTAACACGAGGTGTGGCCTTGAGCACGAGCTTGGACTTCCTCCTCAGTGTAATCCCAAATGCCTCCGTCATGTCAAGCTCATCGGAGCCCCCACCACCGGGCACCTCCCAATCGAAATGGTAGAGAAGACTGGCGAGCACGAGCTCCATGATGGCGAGCCCGTGTGTGATGCCGGGGCAGATCCTCCTGCCGGCGCCGAACGGGGTGAACTCGAAGTCATTGCCCCTGAAATCGACGCCGCTGCCCTCGAACCTCTCCGGCCTGAACACCTCGCCGTCGCCCCAGACCTCGCCGTCCCTTGAGATCGCCCAGACGTTGACGAACACCTTGGTGCCCTTGGTCACGTCGTAGCCCATCACCCGGCAGGCCTCCCGGCACTCTCGAGGGAGCAGGAACGGCACCGGGGTGTGAAGCCTCAGGGCCTCCTTGAGCACCAGGTGAAGGTAGCTTAGCTTGGCCATGTCGTCTTCGGTTAGCTTCTCCTGCCCTTTGAAAGTCTCCCTCACCTCGGATTGTGCCTTGTGTAGCACTCGTGGGTTCTTTACCAGCTCTGACATGGCCCATACGAGCACTGTTGACGACGTCTCACTCCCGGCAGCAAAAATATCCTGCAATTTACACCATTAATTATTAGGAGTACCATTATAAATTATGCAGGAGAGTAGTTCCCATCAATCAACCATATTGTCCATCCGTTCTGCATCTAACGGTTGAGATTCCACCTTATCCAATCACCCTCCCCCTCTTTTCTTCCTCCTTGCCCCGACGGCCTGAACGCCTCTCCCGATGCGCTACCTCGCTCCTTCGCCTCTGGCTCCGGCTTCTCCCTTCCTCCCCGAGCTCCCCTCCCCCCGCCACTGTCACCCCCTGCCGCGACCCTTCGCCGCCGCTAGCTAATGCGGCTTCGCCTGACACCCCGTCCCACCCAGCTTTGATGTCCGTGCCTCCGCCGCCCTCCACCGCTCCCAGCTAATCCGGCTTCGCCAGAGCCGGCAGCATGACGCTCCCGTCGCCAGCCCTCCCCGACCGCCTTCCTCCATCGCCCGACCAGGGGCGCCCTTGCCCCCGAGACCAAGACCGCGCGACGGCGAGGCGCAGCAGAGATCTCTTCTTCCCCGGTGAGTCCCTTTCTTTCCCAGCAACCTCCTCCTCCTTCTTCCCAGGTATGCTCGTCGTCGACAAGGAGCTAATCTGTTATAAATTAAGCAGTAGTAGAGTAGACAGTACAAACAAAAGTGAACAAGGAGAAGGGTTACAGTATCTTACCAAGATGACGGTGCTGATTATCTCATTGGTGAGGTGAAACGGCAGGCCACCTTCCTTCTGCAGCCTGAGGAGGACCCCGAGGAGGTCATCCTCTCGCTCCTCGGGCATGCGCATGCCCGTGACGGCGCGCTCGTGGATGATGCCCTCGATGATGCGGTGGATGTTCCTCTGGCACCTCCCCATGTCTCTGGCGGCGACGCTGAAGCGGCGCACGAGCCGCGAGGACGGGTACAGGTCAGCGAGGTTGAACCCGCCGGCGAGGTGCACGCCCTCATCGAGCCAGCGCAAGAACTCGTCCCGGTACCTGCACCGGCCGCCGATGGAGGTGCGCACGACGATGTCGTTGACCATGCGGCAGATGGCCTCGCCGAGGTCGACATCCGCCGCGCGTACGCCGCCGCCGGCGCACTCGCACTCGCCCGAGACGGAGCGGAGGAGGCGCGCCACCTCCTCCTCGCGGACGCCGCGGAAGGAGAGCACGCGGCGTGGGTGGAAGAGCTCGAGCATGCACACCTTGCGGAGGTCGCGCCAGCGGTCGCCGTAGCGGGAGAAGAGGATACCCTTGCCGCCGCAGCTGATGATGTCGAGGGTGGCGCTGAGGTGGCGGCTGCAGAAGGCCAGGTCGTGCGTCCTCATCACCTCCCGGGCCGCCTCCGCGGTGGAGGCCACCAGCGTGTCGACGGACCCGAAGCGGAGCAGCATCAGTGGCCCGTACGTCGCGGACATCTCGCGCAGCGCCCGGTGAGGATGGCCGCGGAAGCGCGACAGCAGGAGGTGGTGCAGGCTGCCGATCAGCGGCAGCTGCCATGGACCCGGCGGCGGGCGACGTGAGGTGCTGGTGCGGCTCCTGATGATGAGCTTGAGGAGGATGACGACGAAGCCGAGGGTTACGCACACTATCCTGATGACATCCATTTTTGGCCACCCGACTGACCGGCTCTGGTGGTTGGAGCTCAGTTTGCGAATGAAGGTGAGCTTAGCATGCTATGCAAGCAGCTCCTGCGCGGCCGCCTCCCATATAAGCGGATTCTCAGAACAAAAATATCACATAGATCTTGGAAGCGCGCCTCCCATATACTGAAGGACCAAATGACAGATTAAATGATAGAATCTACGGAAACATTGTAGGCAGAGTGCCACGATGAGATGGGCTTCCGCCGGAATCATAAGAATAATCTGATCCACATCCGCCGTGTCACATCATGTGTATGTGTCACGTTTTTTTTGTGTGGAGAATTGTGCGGCACGGTGAGTCGTTGAACCCTGATTATTTGTGTTGTTGCATGTGGTAAGTTTGGATGTTTTCCAGATGAATATATGACACATTTATTTGGTCCCATTTTAGATTTGGATTATGTTTTCATCATATATTAACTTCTGTGAGATAATTGGAGAACCATACAATTATATATTTTAGAGCATCTCCAACAACTCTCAAAATCTTCTTCCAAACTTTGTTTTAGGGTGACATCAACAAAATTCTTACTCCAACAGTACCCAATACCCTCTCCCAATGTTTTGGGTCGCCCAAAAATTCCCCTACGACTCCTCAGATTTCCGCCCGAGCAGCGCTCCCAATCGGCTGACTTGGCAGGGCTCTACAGCCTGCATGTGTGTACGGCAGCACGCGTTGCTACTGCAGGACGTGTCTATCTTTAGACGCTGGCTGCATAGCCTGCATGCTCCACCGTGATGCTCGACACTGGTCAGGGAAACATGGGTATGCAGATTCTGCCGATGATGCAGGCAGGAGATTTTTCTTTACTCGAGGTATATGCTGTTGTAAATTTTGTAAATTTCATCTGGGCAAAGAGACTCGTACGTCCGGCGGCCGACGGGTAAAAAAAACACAGGAGCAGAGGAAAGAAAGGCCACGTGGATTATTTTGGGACAAAATGTAGAGATATTTTTTGGACCTGTAGACTTTTGAGGAGAGCCAAATATAGGGATATTGGGAGTACAAATATTGAGAGCTGTTGGAGATGCTCTTATTTGGTTTTTATTTTAAGAAACACGAAATGGGAGAAATTATTGGGCGAAATATTTTACGAATAGATCTGTTAGCCAAAAATATTAGATCTAATCCCAATGCGTATAACTAACCTGCTGTGCCAGCCCTAAAAAATGGTGCTCGTGCAAAAAAAAAAAAACATGCATATGTGATACATGGTGCACGTGAGGGTGCATACGCGATGCATGGTGGCTGGGGCATACGTGAATTGTTAACTCCCTGGGAGACAAGCAGTCTCCTCAGCGCTCTCACCGCGGCTGCCTGCGCGGAGTGTGTTCTGCGCCTTCGCGCTTTGTGGGCCAGCGCTACCAGCCATCCAACCGTCTGGACAGCCTCGCGTGAACTCTACGCGCAGGGGCAGATAAATCACGCGGTTGGCAGACTCTGCCTACGACTCACGTCCTCCGGCTCTCTTCCTACTGTATCTTTCTCCTCTCTCTCCCTCCCCCTCTCCCTCGTGGCTTCCTGCCACTTCCTCTGCTCGCCTCCTCCACCGCACCGACGCCTCCTCCGCCGCCGCGAAGGCGCCCCTCCTGCTGCTCCGCACGCCGGCCGCCTCCCCTACGCGGAGCTCCGCGCTACGGTCGGGAGGAGGACGAGGAGCGGGCAGGGGCCCAGCGCCGCGGGATCGCCTCCCCTCCTGCTCCACCGCGCCAGACCCCACCTCCGTGCACGGCCGCCTCTCCTCTCTCTCCTCCGCCGTGTTCGTATCCTTCTCTGGCGCCCTCTCCTCCTTTCTCCGTTGCGTCTGTCTCCAGTCTCCGACGGCCTCCTCGCCTCCACCGCCATCCCTGCTCCCCCCGTCGTGTGCTGCCTTCTCCTCTTCGTCGTTGCCCCACTGGCCTCCTCCTCCGCCGCCGGCCGGAACCGTCTCCAGATCTGCCGCCACCATGGGCGGATCCACCTTCTCCGCGGCCGACGGGCAACTAGAGCGCCGTGCGGCGGTCGCAGGCGACGAAGGCGTCCTGCGCCGAGCACCGTGCTGGCCACGGCGGGAGCGCGCGGCCGCGGGCACCGTCGGTCCTCCACTGACGGCCGCGGCCTCCGCCGCCCAGCTCACCTCCTTCACCGACGGCCCCGTCGTCTCTCCTCCTCCATTGACGGCTTCAGATCCACTCGCCACCGCCCTCTTTTACATCCAAGCAGATACAAGGTAGATGAGTAACCTCTCATTTTTTTTCTGCTTCATTCCATTTTTGTGTAAGGCAAATGTTTCATGTATGGCTTGGGATTAATTCCAATAAGCAAATGTTTAACCTCAAAAATATTAGAGATTTGCATACTCTATATAGTTATTAGACTAGGTGAACACAAATTAATTTTTAAGTGGACGCATCCCTGCTTCAGTTTCGATCCAATATCTACCAGACTACCACCTGCTAATCACTAATGTTACTGCTACAACTTATTGGTTCTGAACAACTAGGTATTCCTGTTTCAGTTTCGATCCAATATTTACCACGTATTTGTCATTGCATATAGTACAAACAACATCGGCTGGGAATATATATCGTTTCTGAACAACCAGGTATACTTCTTGGCGGTCAATAAAAATAGCACAATACTTTAGAAACGAACTAATTGCATTGTATCCTTCTTTTGAAATGTCTGGTTAGTAGAGAGAGGCGCATGGCCAATGGGCATGCATAGACATCAGTCAAGTTCATTATTGCTTCCTAGCCTTTTGATGTAACATGATTAGGTTGAACCAGCACCTTAGAAAGCGTCATGGCTTCCTATTCTTTCCTACATGTCTGTTTCTTATTCATTTCATCATGTTTCTATATTTATCTGCTCTACAGGGAAATCGTATGATTTTGCACCTTTGTGACTACATGTATCAAGGCTCAATTGCCTACTGTTGCTTTCTTTTAGCGCAGGTCCATTGCTTTCCTAAGTATATCTATTTATCCATGGCTATAACTATGTATATCTTCACCTGATAAATAGTTTCATGCTTTTCACATGTCCTGGCTCTGTCAATTCTGAATTTTAACAGTTGTATTCAGGTTATGAGCTTTTGCCTTAGTCTATGCAGGTATTTTGGAAACTCCACCCAAAATTATATCATTGGTTCAGTTTTTAGGAAGTCCTTATCCTTACTTCTCATAGTTAAGCTAAATTCAATAAGGCTGAAGGCCTGCCTCTTTTTGTTACTTTTCAGTTGTCCACCTCTGCTTCATTTGTGTCTTCCCAGTTTACTTTGTTTGGCTGACAATTTGTTATAAAGGTACTGCCATCTTTGCCCGTTGTTGCTTTAATGCCTATAACCTACATGCTCAGAACAAACAAGTGCACATCTTGAATTGACCTGCAAGTGAGCAAATTCCATTATCTGCAAACGCTAGCATATTCATTGTTACCTTCCATTTATGTTAATTTTGAGTTACGTCTGTCTTTGACCTGCAACTGACTTCTTAGGATGCAGGAATAAGAAACTAATTCTCTAATATACATGTCCATTTGCAAAGATCGTTAACTTCCATTTATGTTCACTTTTAGTTACCCTTCAGCCCCGATCACGTAGGATCAACTTTTAGTTACCCTTCAGCCCCGATCATGTAGGACAGTCATCAATTTATAAAGTAATTTCAGTTTTGTCTATTTCCCTTTCTTCGCTTCCCTCTGCTTATGTGTGCTTTTAATTACCATTTTTTTTATCTTCCAGATTACCACTTAAAACTGTCCCAGGATGGTCGCCTGCACATTATATACCATACAATTATATTGTTAGTGTTTCGGGTAAGCCCCTTTGTTCTATCTTTTTTTAAATGTTCATTCCACCTGAGTTATATTACAAATAGTGATTTGGACCAAATTTGTTTTCATGCCTCTTACCTCCTTAATCCTTATTAATGGATTGAAGCCATTGCTTCGTCAAAAACCAAATAATGATATAAAGGTAAAATGTCGATGTATATATGGCCTTTTCTAATTGTAAGCTTTGTGATTTGCTTTTTTGGTGATCTAGGAGTGACATGAGTTGTTCATGACAGAGATTTAATTTGTCTGGTTTTTTCAGAAATGCACAAGACAAATGCACAATAGTCGTTTAAATTTGGCCTACCATTGTTTTGGGTTAATGATAGCGCTTCACGAACTACAAATTCAGCATTTCTTTGTGGTTTCCAAAAATGCTTTAGCGAGACAGATGAAATTAGTACTCCATTTATGTACTTTATTGACCATGTTTCTGTTAGAAGGGTAAGCTGTTTTGCGCTACCAGTGGGTTCATTGCAAGCATCATGCAATTCCGCATGTTATGTTGTCCTATATTATTATGCTGTGCTAAATTCATATTTTTTAGGCTTTCAGTTAATTTACTTAATGTTTACAATATCACCCAGTATTTAAGCTCTGTTTAGATTTCTCCTTTTGGTTCTCACACCAAACGCTAATAATTGCATACATCTTCCTTTGACCTCTGTTAATCTCATCCAGAGACCACATGAAACTGTCTCCACCAAGAGGTTTCAGTGTATCTGAGTTTTCTAATTCTAGACATAGCAGCAGTCTGCTGTATGTAGCTCATTTTTGCTCTAGAGTAGAATAGATTCAGGTGGCCAGGATGTGACATTTTATTCATATCAAAATACATTTGTTATTTGTTCATGCAGATGCATTTCATTTTCAATTAAATTTATGAACTGTACGTGCAATTTGCAGCATCCTTTTACTAATATATAATGGTTAAATGTTTTTTTTACTTTCATCTTTGCCTTTGCAGTGATCAAAGCGACCAAAGCCTAAATGCGCTTCTCTCAAGAGAAACTGGGCGCTCTGAATAATCGACAGTAAATGGTGTATTACATATTTAGTCATTCGTTTTTTTACAAGATTATTACAAATACCTGACCATAAAAGTGGCTTATATTGAAGTCTACAATTTGATGTGATTTGTTTTAAATGTCATTACGATTACTAACAACCGTATTGTAATGCTCTGACCATAAGGAATATGATCATGAAATGCTAATGAATATGGTTCAACATATTGAGAATGTCCAAACTGGATGCCATATTTTCATTGCCGTGATCGTAGCTCAAATGTTGTAATGATTACTTCTCTTTTAATACAGTTGTACTTATTGGTAAGAATGATCGTATGCTCTTTGATATGCTACTTGAAAACTTTGTGTTTTCCATGTTCTTGAGATTTAAAAGAAATTTCTTAGGGGGATTGGAACTGATATATGGCAGTCGCCGCGCCCACCTACCTAGTCAACATACGTACATGATCGGTGGACGTTGCGACGTTGCGTGGCATACGTGAGCCACAGTTTGGGGTTGGCATACGTGAACCACTGCTTGGGGAAGAACCGGATTGAGACACCGTTTTAATTTGTCTGCACTTTCGTTCTCGGTAGACGCCAGCCGCCACTGCGTTCTCCGTGAGGAAGCGACTCGTTTACCTTTTCTGTTGTACGGACCGAATTTCAAAATTTTAGAAAAGAAATTAACTTTTGTATTTTTGAATTATGTACTGAAATCCCATCAAAATCTCGACCGAAATTTCATCCCATCTTGTAGTGAAAATGAGAAGTTTCACTGAAATCCTGTGTTTCCGAATGAAAAGTTCATCCCGAGCGTGAGACCAATATGATAGACAGGAGCTCATCCATGTATATCACATCGTATATATTAGAAAATAACTTTTGTATTTTTGAATTCTGTACTGAAATCCATTAAAATCTCGACCGGAATTAGTGAAAATGAGAAATTTCACTTAAATCCAGTGTTTTTGAATGAAAAGTTCATCCCGAACATGAGACCAATACGATAGACAAGAGCTCATCCCCTTCCCTGTATATCACATCGTATATATTAGAAATTAACTTTTGTATTTTTGAATTATGTATTGAAATCCATAAAAATCTCGACCGAAATTCCATCCCATCTAGTAGTGAAAATGAGAAATTTCACCGAAATCCAGTGTTTCCGAATGAAAAGTTCATCCCGAGCGTGTGACCAATACGACAGATTGGAGCTCATCCCCTTCCCGGTATATTACATCGTATATATTTTAAATCCCTAAATCCCACTCAGTTTATGTATGTATACAGTATTTACACATCCGTATAATGCTTTCTATATATTATTCATTTCTTTGCTCACGGCAGTTGGTTGAAGAAAATATAAAAATAGACAAAATAAAGACTAAAACATCTTAGTACAACTTAGGAAAGATAGGGATAGAGTAGAACGAAAACTGACGGCAACAGATTAACGAGTTGCGTTTACAATCGTAGACGCCGCAAACAGTTTTCTAGGGTGGATGTTGCGAGATGATAGTACACTCCATCTAATTTGAAATTTACGTACGCGTCGTAAAGAGTTTTCTTATCTAAGAAGACTAAGACCATGAATGGACGTACCACCTGCCGATGTACTAGAATATATTCTAGAATGGATTTTATATATTAATAAGACAATCTGATATGATGGATGCTGGAGTGTTTTTTTTTTCTATATAGAGTACTTGATTAGGGCTAGATATGTAACTTAGCCATTAAAACACTGAAACGAGGCATATTGTTTGATTGCCAGTGGGAAGTCAAAGTCACCAACACCGTGAGCCGACGTCTTAAGAGGGAGGCGAATTTGGATTAAAAAAAAATAAAACTCTCTAAAATTAACTAAACAAAATCTATGCAAAATAAACCAGATTTATGCACTAAGGTTTTGTTAACTGTACCGTGGCTAAGTCTTGCAACTTAGTTCTACTCAGAAATTAACCTATCAAACTAGTACAGGGAAGTGAGCACACAACTACAAGTAAATGCGGAAGCTAAACGTTAAATAGAGTATATGCAAACTCCCGTTGAAGATGGCGACAATGACACAAGCTGAAGACACGGAAAATTTTTACCGAGGTCTCCGAAAGACGGGCAAGCCTCCACTCTACTCCTCGTTTAGCGTCCCTCGCAAGAGGCCTTCCTCTCGTTTAGTCCGCACAAGGATTGTGGCCACTATCCACGCAAGGATAGCAATTAGTAAGGAGATGCGCGGCTTGCTCTCGCGTAGTTCGCGCAAGTACTACGACCTCTTCCTCGCAAGGATAGAGGATGGCAAGTGACCTGCTCAAGATGAAGCCACCGGATAATTCTGGACATCCCTGATACACACCCACACCACAGCTGGGGTTTTCTGTGGGCCTCTCACATATGCTCACCGCTATCTCCACTCGGTGAGCTTTTGGCCAAAACCTGAGGGCCTTTCTCCCTCTCACAAACAAGATGGTGGTCACTCCACAACTCGGTGGGTCTCGCAAGACTCACAAATTCTCCTTAGACCATGGTCACCAGGGAGTGAAAAAGGGTGTAGAAAACACCTTTTGCGCACTGTACACAGAGTGAAAAAACAATGATTGCGCACGGTAGAAGTACAAGTGCACTTACTGGTGACCATAGCCTTACAAGTCTTCGTGCGCGCAAGCACGAATTACCTAAGTGTTTCGCAAAACTCAGTGCAACACTTGGTCGCAACTAAGAGCTTTGCCCTAAGTAAGACCTAAGTAAGATTCTCGCAAGTACCAGCTATGCCTAAGTATGATCTCTACGCTCTCTTTGATGGATTGGACTCCCAAATATGTGTCTCAACACTGAATGAGGTTTGGAATCACCAACCATATTGTGGAGGCTAGGCTGCCGCACCGGACCGGACCGTCTGTTGTGTACACCACCGGACCGTCCGGTGCGTACAACCGACTAGCCATTGGACTATTGGAGTCGACCTTTGGACCTTCAAATTTGACCGTTGTGAGCACCAGACCGTTCGATGTGTGTTAACATCCGGTTTTCAGGTTGATGTAGCTTCTGTCCAGAATGTCCGGTGTGTACATTGGACCGTAAGGTGCGTTCAGCGCATGGACGAGGTCGCTCCTTCCTTCTTCCTAGAACGTCCGGTGGTGGGACCACTCATCGGGTCTTGAATCTAATTTGAGCCTTTTTCTACTCACCGGACCGTTTGGTGTATGTAAAATTCGGGTCCGCTGACCGTCCTATCGTGCATCACGTTTTTCATCGTTGATGTCTTGAGTCTTCTCTAGTGTTCTTTTAAGCTCTCCTTTTAGGTGTTTGTTCTCCAAGTTCATCTCTCACACCTTGGAACTTAAATAAATATAATTGCACACATATTAGTCCTAAGTGGTACATGTTATCACTTCGACCACCAAAATCACATTAGGGTACTAAGCACTCAGTGCCCATTTTCCTTACAAGAAGTTCATTCTCTAGACATAAGAATATACGTGGTATTATATTTTGTCTAGATAATTGTGTATTTTGAGTTTCTTTTCACGCCAATCTATCTCTCTTTATTTACTTATAATTACTTTATTATATCATCAAACATGTTGATCTGTCATTGCATCTAAAATGAAACCCCCTAGGAATGGCTTTTGGTTTAAATATGTCGATCTTAGCAATAAAAAACCTGAAAACGACATATAACTCTGAACAATCGAGGCAGGATTTATTATCCTTTCATATCCAAAATGAATGCACGTGGGAATTAAATTTATTCCTGCCGCGTGCCTCTGGTCTTGAACTGTGATTGTGCATCATCATTCTTGTGCCGTCTATGGTCTATTATGTCTTTTCCCTCTCTATCCGTAGCTCTACTATGCATCATGCATGGGATGCATGGGATCCCACACTGGTGGGTAAAACCCTTTGGCACGTCATAGTCCCCTTGTGGTATCAAAATGTCTTTGATTAATTCTTCCTGAACTCTCTCTGCCCCCAATGCTGATTACTTAACTCGCGATCACGTCATCGATTAAAGAACCCGTGTCCCTCAGGGCTCATGCCTCTCCCCTTACCTGAATTCTTGAATGAATGACTTTATATGTCTTATGATGAGCTCAGGCATGGCATAGCTTAGGTTGAATCCAATGAGACTTCCTGTATGGGTTCTCTAAACACTGTTTTGTATTTTTTGATATAAATGCTGCACTGTAGACACAGAGAGGGGTAGTTGGAATAGTGATAGAGAAATGGAGATAGAGAGTACCATTGGACTCAGCCTTATTCTAATGTCATCAGTGTCTAGCCAAAGATTATGTCTAGCTCCTAGGAGAAACTAAAAGATAGCTTGAATTTATCGTACATGGAGATTCCAATTTCTACGAATTAAATGAGAACATATAAAGTAAAGTAAAAACTAAAAATAGCATACAGACTTATGAGCTAGCTAGGAAGATACCAGTCTTATTGTACTCTCTCATTATATGACGAGTATAATGGTATGTGACGACTCAATCATAAGAGACCAAATAAATTCAACTGCATATATTTATGGCCTTTCATGCAGTGTAAATCATTGAAATTACAAATTTATAGTATAAGTAGCAACGCGATACATTTACTAGAGACGGAATCTGAGAACACAGCGCAGTTTGTACCCCCACGCCTATGAGGCTGAGTCCAATAGAACTTTCTATATGGGTTCCTTATACACTGCTTTGCACTGTTTAACATAAATGCTGAGAGAGAAAGGTAGTTGGAACAGTGTTTAGAGAGCGGGGATAAGGAGTCCCATTGGACTCAGCCTAAGCTCATTAATTTGACACAAAACCAGTGCGAGGTTTGGCCCTGAGCAAGAGGCTGGTCTTCTTCCTCAGGGTTATGCCAAACGCCTCCGCCACATCAAGTTCCTCCGGCTTGCCGCCGTCCGGCAGCTCCCAATCAAAATGGTAGAGAAGGCTCGCGAGCGCAAGCTCCAAGTTGGCCAGCCCGAGCATGATGCCCGGGCAGATCCTCCTGCCTGCCCCAAACGGAGTGAACTCGAGGTCCATGCCCTTGAAATCGACGCTGCTGCCTTCGAACCTCTCCGGCCTGAACTCCTCTGCGTCAGGCCACCAGGAATTCTTGTCCCTTGCTATCGCCCACGCGTTCACGAACACCTTGGTCCCCTTGGGCACGTCGTAGCCCATCACCCGGCACGCCTCGCGGCACTCCCGGGGCAGCAGGAGCGGCACCGGGGCGTGCAGCCTCAGAGCCTCCTTGATCACCAGGTGCAGGTACCTTAGCTTGACTAGATCAGCTTCGCCTACCTTGTCTTGCCCTTTGAAGGCCTCCCTCACCTCTGACTGGGCCTTCTGCATGACGCGTGGGTTCTTGACCAGCTCTGACATTGCCCATACTAGCACCGTTGATGAGGTTTCGCTTCCGGCAGAGAAAATGTCCTGGAAAATAGCACAGTATCAGAAGATTTCATTCAGTGAAAATAGATCTAATTAATCGGGGGCTTACAAGGGATTAATAAGCTCATCTTACGAAGATGACGGTACTGATTATCTCGTCGGTGAGAGCACACTGCAGGCCACCTTCCCTCTGCAGCCTGAGCAGGACGTCGAGCAGGTCCTCCTGTCGCTGCTGCTCCGGCGTCGTCGTCGGCGTGCCGGCGGCGCCGACGACTGCGCGCTCCTGGATGATGCTCTGGATGATGCGGTAGATGTTCCTCTGGCACTTCGCCATGTCCCTGGCGGCGGCGCTGAAGCGGCGCACCAGCCGCGAGGACGGGTACAGGTCGGCGAGGTTGAACCCGCCCATGAGGTGCACCACCTCGTCGAGCTCGCGCAGGTACTCGTCCTGGAACCTGCACCGGTCGCCGATGGCCGTGCGCACGGCGACGTCGTTGATCATGAGGCAGACGGCGTGGCTGAGGTCGACGGGGCCGCGGCCGTGCGCGGCGACGCGGCGGAGGAGGTTCGCCACCTCGTCCTCCCGGACGCCGCGGAAGGAGAGCACGCGGCGCTGGTTGAAGAGCTCCACCATGCACAGCTTGCGGAGCTCGCGCCAGCGGTCGTTGTAGGGGGAGAAGATGATGTCCTTGCCGCCGCAGCTGATGATGTCCACGGTGGTGCTCAGGTGGCGGCTGCAGAAGGCCAGGTCGTGCGTCCGCATCACCTCCCGGGCGGCCTCGGCGGTGGAGGCCACCAGCGTGGGCACGGACCCGAAGCGGAGCAGCATCAGCGGCCCGTACGTCGCGGACATCTCCCGCAGCGCCCGGTGAGGCAGGTCGCGGAAGCGCGACAGGAAGAGGTGGTGCAGGCTGCCGATCAGCGGCAGCTGCCATGGCCCCGGTGGGAGGCGAAGGTGAGCCGATGCCTTTGCTGTGCCTGATGGAGGCGTGGTGTAGCGCCTGACGAGCTTGACGAGGACGAGCACGAAGAACAAGGCTACAGCTACCCTGGTGATGGTGTCCATTTGCTCAACTCTCTTCAAGATCCACCTCCAGGAGTTCACAAATGTTAGTACCATTGATTTTTATTAATGGATTCTCGGAAGGAAAATGCAGTACGTAGCAGTGTCGTCAATATATAAGCTGAACACATATTTTATATTCTGTGCGTGCCTGGCGTGCCTTCGATAAACCATTTAAATACTGTGTACGTTTTTCATGGGAAATTGGAAATACGGTGATCAGGCGGTAGCCGGCGTTGCGTCGGGGCTCGCGCCAGATCAGCGGCCTGCCTCCCCCTCCTCCGCAGCGGTCGCCGGAGTTGAGCTGGGTCTGCAGCCCTCCTCCGCGTCTATAGCTGGCGTTGCGCCAGGTCCGCAGCCCTCCTCCCTCCGTCTGCGGCGATTGCCGACGTTGTGCCAGGTTCACGGATCCGACCGACGGTGCGAAGAACGACAGTTGCAGGAGAGAGGAGAGCTCAAAGTCCACGTCTCTTATAAAAAAAAAGTCCACGTCAAAGAGAGAGATCGTGTGGATTAGGTGCACCATGTTGTTCCTTAAAACCTCACCCCTCCTGCTCGCAGGAGAGCGCTCGGTGCGCCCGCGGAGGCCTGCGCGGATGGACGCGTGGCCCGCTCGGTTTTTGCAAAAACGCCCTTCATGATTTTGTGAATCAACCCGCCGTCCATTGATATTTTTCAGAAAACCCCCGCAGACCGGCGAGGCAGCGACCCTTTGCCCCATTCAACCTGAACCCTAGCTCGCTCTCTGACCTCTCTCTACCTTAATCCCGCTGCCGCCGCCACCGCTGCCGCCACAGACCACCGCTTGCCGCCTCCACCGCGTGACGGCAACCTCCTCCTCCCTCATCCCTCCTCACCGGGATACTGCGCTCTTCCCTCACTCCTCGTCCCGGGGTGCATCCGTGGGCTGCCGTTGTCGCGACGCCACCATTTCCCCCGGAGGTGCGACCTACCATATTGGCGAGCTCCTGACGAACTGTCAGTGTGGCGCATCCCAACCCTTTGCAGCGGCGATGCAGAGGATGGCTGCAGCGGGAGCGGGTGGCAACGCGGCGAGTGTCTGGGTAGCGCCGTAGCTAGGAGGAGGCTCGGGCCCTCCCTATATGCGGGCCAACAGGCGTCAAGAGGCCACCACCAATTGGGATTTTCCTCAGATCTTGCGAGGGCGAAGCTCCATTCCGGCAAGCGGTGCCAGATATACGATGAGCGGGGTGGCGCAGTACTCCCCACTCCCTTCCGTTGCTCTATTTCTCGTGAGGTGACTTAGATGCTATTTCGGGTGACCCAACAGCTCCTGGTGGCATCGCAAGATGCATGGCATCCTTGACTGGTTTCTATTCCTACTTAAGTGATATGGCCTGTCCCTGTTCAAGATGGACATATTTGTTTAGGTTAGTTCTTCCTCTATACCATACCTAATTTCTTCCCCTTTGTTTAAGGGCTGCCATGTTTATGATGTACAAATTTGCACTTGGGTAACCAATTAGTTAAATAAGGTACAGCGGGCATGCAGAAATACTTCGGTGGTTAATGCTTTTCTACAATGATTCTCAGTGCCACCGTGTCTTTGTTAGAGTAGTTGAGGAGATGCTCAAATGGACGGGTCTCTAAAATTGCGTGGAGCTAGGCGATGCCCTTGCAAGGCTGCTTTGCATAAGAAAGCAAAAATTGGTAGGCTTGTATACTAGCAGGCACGCAGTCTGGTCTACTACTTTTTTTTCCTTTTCTTTTGCCACTATTTTGATCTAAGTATAAAGATGCATATGATTGCTTAGTACTAGAGTAATCGCTACTAAGTACTAACGTTGTATATATCTATTAAGTATATACAAAAGATTTGAGTCGAAGCTGTCTGTCAAAAGTTTAATCTAAACCTAAATCTTGGATTTTTCAGTGGAACCAGATGTTTTCGGTAGTATCACAATGGTTATACTACTATGAAGTTAGGCAACTAACTGGGTAATAGGCAATGTGTTTTTTAGATGAAGTCTAACAACATGTTTTTTAGATGAAGTCTAGCAATGTAAAAGAATGTTAAACACTTTACAGATGTATGGGAATATGATAATAATCAGTGTATGTTGATTGACTGCACTGACCCCTAGAATACTAGAATAGGACACACTGCACTTTAAAGTAGTAAGAAACCAATCGAATTAGTCTACCTCTATTTTAAACAGTGAAAACAATCAAGCAGATGTATTTAGAATGGTTAGAGTTAGCATGAGGGCGCTGTGCATCTCTTGGTAGATCTGAAAACTTCAGATCTAGCTAAATAAAACAAAGTGTGTTTTAGTGCTACCAGGGTGGCAGGGTGGTCAGAATCTGTGATAAAATTGGTTATGGAACAATATGGGTTTTCGTTTGGAAAATCTATAGTAACTGTGTGCAAACCATTTGGTGTTCTGCACTATGTACCAAAAAAGACGATTTTCTTTTCTATTTGAAACGTGTGGAGACTAACATTGTGCTTGGTGCATCTTATAATATGCCACTCAAAACATTTGATTTGTCACACCTAAATATAATGTGTATTTTTTCTATAATATGCCACCCGAAACATTTCCAAAAAAACATTTGTCTACGTTGTTACTGCTGAAGCTATTTTTGCTGCAAACTGAAATTATTCTTTGTTTGTGTACCATAGAGATGGACAACATGCTCTTAAAAAGGTGCAACTACACTTTGATCATTTATGCTGATGGATCTGTCTGCTTCCACTCTAATTCTTGGTGATGTTTTATCCTCGCCATCAAGTTTTTCTGTTGTGATCTGATTACAACATCATATCATTTGATAGCTTTACTCACTTTTACTCTAATACCTGACAAATGAAAAGCCGATTCATTTAAAAGAATTGAGTTACAGACTTGCGGTTTGTATATATAACAGTGTGGTTGCATATATGTTCTATCATTCTGAATGTTTATGCTTAGTATAGTACTACTGCATTCTGCGTTTATGCCTGATAGTTTGTTACTTGGGATTTCATGTGGTAAGCAAGGCAAATGCAGCATTTTAGGGCCTGTTTGGAACGCAGGAAATTCACATGAATTGTGCCGAAATTTCACAGGAATCAGTTCAATTTCACAGGAAAAACGCAGGAACGGGGAAATTTTTCCGTGTTCCAAACAGGGCCTAAGCTTTTTTATCTCTACTTTTGACATAGAATTAAAGAGCCGTCTTTATATTCCCTTTAGCCACTAGCAGCTCTTTGATAGTTTGATACTAAGAAAATTCATTGAGCTGACAGTTGATCTTCATAATGTAGGTAAGAAAAATTTGGCTGGAAAAATCACCAAGATATTGTTTAGTAGTATGGAGCCATCAGAGCTAGAGTGCACACAAACAGTATAAGAATAAGAGTAGTAGCATCATGGCTATGATGGGTTACAATATACATATGCAATGGGCCATTTAACTTTTAAAGCTATTTGACAGATAAGCTCGGTATTCTTTCTTTAAGGCTTGTCCGGTCGTCTGGAGCCATCGGTGATCCAGTCGTATATTAGAGCTCTACGAAGTGATCAGAACATTATGGAACAATTTTATTTCTTAAACAAAAACTATGGAAGTAATATGCATTCTTAACAATGTTTATATTTTAATGTTAAATTATTAAAGTCGTTACATTACTTCATCCAATGGTTTGAACGATTCTGCATTTGCATGATCAAATATTGATGCACAATATTCTGTGACAGTCGTGTTTCTATTATTTTCGATAAATATATCTAGTAAAGCGCCCGATAGGGCGCCGTATTTTTTCTAGTGTACCTTAGATTTGAGGTGAGAAAAGTCTCATCCTACCGTTGCGGCTGCCGCTGCAGACCCCTTCAATTCTGTTGCATCCTTAGATAAAAGTGTCGACGTGTGCGAATAGCCTCAATGGGAGTCCAAATCGCTAGCTGGCATCAAGCTTTTTTTTTTTCTTTTGGAAATGTGGAGGAGCATCAAGCTGACGTGGGAAAAGAGAACCTAGAAAAGAGCGAAATGCTCGGCGCTAGCATGGAGCTGATTACACAAAGTCTAGCGTATCGCCTATATAATTATTCATAGTACGAAAATGATAACATAAATAAAGCGAGACATCCGCTGGACCCGGCCACTGCGTCAGCGCGAGGCCACAATGGCCAAATGCTCTTGTTCCCGCAAAGATAGCACCGAAAATATTAGTTTATCTTAGATGGGGGCGCATCGGGCTCCATATGTCCATATCAGTGGGCAAAGTCGCTGGTATCATTGGAGCAGCGTCCACATCGAGGCTGAACATGTCGCTGGTTGAGGCCTACTAGGATGAAACAAATACTAGCTGTAGTTATCTGCCTCAACCAAGACAAACAAACAGGCTGCGTTTTTCGCCAGAGAGAAGCTTTTTATCTCATCTCTCATCCGCGTCAAACCAGGTTAAATTTTCCAAACGAAATTCGCGAAATTTATTTTACTTTTCGTTTTCGGTCGACTACAGAATTCGATTTTTCGGTAGATTTCAAAAAAATCGGTTGAAAATTCAAAATCTCAAAAAAGAATGTAAAAAATTGGGAAAGATATGATAAAAACAAAGTGTTTTCCTAAGCCATTAGAACTAGAGCATATTCAAATCTAAGATCATTTGCTCGGTTAAAATTATGTTTTGGTTGAAAGACAAGTTTATCTGTAATCAAATGAGCTAGTGTTTATAGTTTTTTAGAGTCCGCACTATCAGGAAGGGTCCAAGGTTAATAGCTTGGTATTGAGATATGCCAAGCATGGATGCACACAAGCCAAAAGACTAGAATACCGCCCTATACTTTGGACCATCCGGTCCATGTATTTGCGATAGAAGAGGAGTGTACTTGTGATGGAATTCAAAATATAAAATCAAATTTTGATAAAAAAAACGAAATTCACAACAGTACCTGCACAACAGTCGCCTCCATTAGTATAAGCAGACAAATATTTTAAAAAAAATATACAGTACATAGGTAGTTTTGTAGTGCCTACAATTAAATATCAATGGAGATACATTACAATATCTCAATCAAAATGCACAATTTTTCTCCAAAACAAAAATTTAGACAGTTTATTTTCACGTGCTGTAGACCGTAGTTGTACGTATTAATATGGGACGGGATCAGTGAGCATGGCATGGTATCTACCCTCTTTTTCCATAGAGTAATCCTCCCTCGATTTTTGGATATTTATTGCCGGCTATATTTTTGTTAACTAAAAACGACAATAAAAACTGAGGGGAGTGTCATCTTTAGTAAATAGGTTCGTTAGATTTTTATATATTTGTTAGCTTTTGTTAAGGCATACTTACGTTGCTCATGGAGTCATGACCTTACAGAGGCATCACAATTGTGGGGCACCCCACATTGACATGTGTTTACATGTAAATTTATTAACGATTATATTAATAAGTTGTTGTAATGGAAAATGGTAGGTAATTTAGATTTAAATTAAGAAAATCCCATTATTTTAAAATCATTGATAATGATATAAGTAGGTATACTTGGCACAGTTTGCCTAAATGATCGCCTATCTTGTTAAACACCATTCGAACGCTACACGATGACTACTTGTTTTTGTTTAATCAAATATTTATCCCATTTAACAGGCCATTTAGCCCGTTTAATGGAACATAGGTGGAAAAAAAGACGCTAAAACAGTATGCGATCAACTGTAGCAAAAATGTCCTCTTACACTATATTCGTAAATGATGTTTTGTTTATATTCGTAAATGATGTTTTGTTTGATGAGTGAAAACAAACCAGTAGAGTTAATGAATTGATTTTACATGCACACCTGAAGAATTAGTCTCAACCAGATGGTCTGGAGGTACTAGAGTGTGACTTTGAACCGAGTAGACCATTCTAGAAGACTTGGAAGTTGGAATAGTCAGCCGGGACGGTTCGAAATATAAGAAATTAAACCACATGGACTATTTAAGGGCAACCACAGAGAAGTGAAAGCCATAAAAGAATATGTCAATTGGACGGCCCGATGCCCCTATTTCGAACCAATGAGGTTGGTTTTATTTGTGCTCGATAAAACAATTAACTAGACGACCTGATGCTCCCCACTTCGGATTAACCCCTCGGACCAGTGAATAGTACAGCGGGTAGTTTTTTAATTGGGCGATATATCTAATCAACCGGATGGTACAAAGTAGTAGTATATGGAGTTGTTACCAAGCCGGTGCATGTTTTAGATTAGACTCGTTTGATCAACTTAGGAATGGGTGGATGAAATCAAATCTTTTGATAGATAAAAAAACCTTCTCTCTTCATTATTAGATATTGATATAGATATATAAATAATGATTCATGGGATTTAACCCGGCTGTAAGAAATTTCAGACAATAGAATCCTCCTGCACAGGTGGTCTCTGCCGAAGCCCAGCCAGTCAGTCGGCCCAATCCCACACGACACGCACCCGGTTTTCCCATTTTTTTCCCGTCACATGGAATTGGAATTCCGAATTTGGACCTACTGGCAGGCAATATCTGGTCAGAGCGGGCGTTGTGGCCGGCGGCGGCAGCTGGTGTGGGCCCACCGCGCAGTTGGCTTCGCTTGGCCGCTTCTGCTGCCTCGTGCGCGCACCGGCCGCCCCACAGGCCACATCCATCTCCTCCCCATGGGGGCATGGCATCATCCCCCCTTCCTCCCCTCGCGCAGCACCCACCAGCCACCAACTCAACCCTCTCCCACCACCACCACCACCGTCCTCGCCTAGCCCCGCCGCCCGCACTCCAGCGCCATGCCCTCCACGTCCTCCGCGACCTCGCTGCTGCTGGGCGGCGGCAGGCTCACGCGGCTCCAGTTCCAGTCGCTCCGCGCCCCCACCAAGCCCCCCTTCCGCTACTGCCCGGCCTCCTCCCCGTCCCTCCCGCTCCGCCGATGCCGCGCCCGCCTGCTGGGCCCCGTCCCCGCCTCCGCCTCCGCGCTGCCCGTGCCGGCGACGGCCGCTCCCCCGCCGAGGGTGGAGGATGACTGGAGGGGGGGAGGGGTGGCCGCGGCCGCGGCCTTGAGGAGAGCGGCGGTGGCGGTGGCGTGCGGGGCGCTCGCGGCGGCGTGGTGCCGCCGGGCGATGGCCACGGGGGCTGCCGCCGCGGCGGGAGCGGGGGCCGGGGCGCCGGGGGCGGTGGAGGCGGCCGCGGGGATTGGAGGGATGGCGCTGCGCGGGGGGTGGCCCAGGGTGCTGCAGATTCTGCAGCTGCTCAGGGAGCATGGCGTGGTCCTGGTCGCGCTGCTGGGCCTCTCGGCCTTCTTCTCCATGGCAGAAACCTCTATCACCACGCTGTGGCCTTGGAAGGTGCGTGCAGCAATCTCCGGAGACTCGTGATCTTATATAGTAGTTGGTGCGCAGACATGAAACGGACCATGCTGCCCATTTTGCAATCAATTTGGTTCACTGGACTATGTAGGTAGTAGGACATTGGCAGATTATTGACACTTAGATGAGCAGGTTGGTGCCAATGTGGTGTCAGCTAGGGGAGTACCTTGTATGAACTACCATACCCAATCAATCAACTTAGGATAATGATAGCGCTGATAATCAGATAATGAGCAAATAACACACTAGCTTAGGCTGTTGGGTTGGTTGGGGTGTTTGGGTTGAGGATGCTGTAGCAGATCTCACCAAATAAAGCAGAGGGGATGTAACTAGTGATTTTGGGTGTATGAAATGTCATGCTCATCCTGCTTCAGCATTCATGTCAATCTGTGATATTTTTGTCTTGCTTGGTGGTGCACCTTAATCAATGCCATGAGTTTATATTTGAGAAGTGATGTCACTGCTAGGACTAACTGATGCTGGTAATGGATTACCAATCCCAGGAAGTTTTTATTTATCTTACTTCACACCAAAGTCTCATCAACTAGTTGGGTATTTCTGGTTTAGACATAAACCAAAATACACCTTCCCATCCCCTAATATAGTATTTAGCATATGTATAGCTTTGAAAGGAGCACGGCATTGATGCTGTTGTAACGATCATTAAAAGTACACAGTCTCCTTCCTGTTCATGTTCTTTTCGAAATTTGGTTTCTAATTTTAGAATACCAAACGAAATGATTATTGTAATTGGTGTTCGGATTCAATTATTCACATGGTGAACTTGCATTTTATTTTTAGCGGAGCATTACATGCAGGGACAGAATTCACATCCTAAGTTTAGTGCCATGTCTTCAGGGTGGAGCCTAGGTTTTGAGTTTAATGACATTTATCATTCAGGGTTGAAGCTTTTGCAGTATTATATTGTCATATTGAAAGGTTGGTGCCACAGTATGTGTTTGAAGTTTGATTTTGCAGGAAAAATTTCAATTGAATCATGCTTGATCTTGATGTTCAAAATCTAGCAAGAATCATAAACAGCAACTCTTTAACTACTTTTGCAGGCACAATTCTGTTGACATTTTACTTGCAGAGGTGACTGAATTTTTTGTATTGTGTAATAGCGGCATACTTCTTTTTTCCTTTGCATTTATTTATTTCTTAAACCTTGTTTAGAAATCGCCACACCATGGCACAAGGTCCAAGGCCTAATTTGCCTGTTTCCTGCCTAGCACTGAATAACTAGCTAGCCTTTCTATTCAGGCATTAAGGCACCACCCTGCTACCAACCTAGGACATTTTTAGATCACGTTCTCAAATCTTGCTTGACTGTGGTACCCTTTTCTTATGATAACTGACTGTATGCTGAGACTTTAACTTCTCCTTTCCATTAGGTTCGTGAACTAGCCGAGAAGGAACCTGAAAATGGTGTTTTCAAAATGCTCCGAAGTGATGTCACTCGTTTCCTGACAACTATTCTCATTGGCACAACGTAATCCATGCCATTTCTAAGCTGTGCATCACTCATTGCAATTTTGTTTACTAAGTTTATTTATTATTTTCATCCTTATCCTGGGCATAATTTTTATGAAATAGTGTGGTGAACATTGGCGCAACAGCAATTGTTACTGAGGCAGCAACAGCAATGTTTGGTGAAGCAGGTGTTAGTGCAGCTACAGGTGTCATGACAGTACGTCTCCTGTCTCATACTGGTCTTCTACTCCTGTGTAAAGTGTTCTTTAATCTATCTAACTATTGAATACCTTTTTTAAGGTCGCCATCTTACTTCTTACAGAAATCACTCCTAAAAGTGTTGCAGTTCATAATGCCACAGAGGTTGCTAGGTTTGTGGTAAGGTGAGAAATATTTAGTACACTTTCTTTCAAACATGTTTTGATAGTGCATTGAATATCGTGCATTTATTTTGATATATCAGACCGGTTGCATGGCTTTCTCTGATCCTATATCCAGTTGGGCAGATTGTTACTTTTCTGTCCATGGGAATGCTAAAGATTCTAGGCCTGAAAGGGAGAAGGTAAGAGGATGCGTGGTTTCTCTAGCTCTTGATCAACAAAAATACAAATGGCCTCATTTTAAAAAATCCAACTCAATGTGCCTATGCTAGGTTTAGATCTATATTAGATTCCCTATTAGGTTAGATATCCTCCCAAGAAGGATACACAAACTATTAACTGTTTCAAGCTAAACCACACAAAATCTGTTTTCTTTTTCGTTTGCCCTAATAGGTTTTAATGAAGCACAGAGTATTTTCAAGAGGACATGGCTCACTTTGAGTAGTAGATATATAACCAGGAAAGCACATGGATTGAGTTATTTCCAAATCAAATCTGTGCCTGTTTTCTTCAACAAAATAAATTAGACTTGGGCAGTGCTAAAATTCAAGTACAAATGAAATGGTACAACATGGACTACATTAATTTTAGTTTGCGTCGAATTGAGCATTAGTTGGGTGCTAGTCCGGCAAGAGGGGTTTCATCGACCCCTGGAGTTCAATGCTCTACCTTTAGTTATACTTCCTAAATTTCTATTGTTATACCAAAATAATGTAGTTAACACAATTAAGAGAATTGCATATTATCTGTTATTCTTCCTGAAGGACCTTATTTGTTAGAAATTCAGCAATTAATTTCTGTTTATAAAAAAGGATTTAGTTTATGTTCATTTATTAATCCAATAAACATATGTTAATTTTGAATTCTCGACAAAATTTAATACAGATGTCAAGAATATGGATATGCTATATTTGCTAGTTCAGTACATATGTATATGTCAAACCAATAAACAATCGAGACTTTATCATATTCAAATTCTTGACAAAAACTCAAGTTGTAATTGTGATGGATTTACGTTTCTTGAGAGTCACTTCTGAATATTTTTCATCATATGCACTTATTTCCTCAGTGAACCATATGTTACTGAAGATGAACTAAAGTTAATGTTAAGAGGAGCAGAGTTGAGTGGTGCAATTGCAGAAGATGAACAGGTTAGACAATCTAATATATAGAGATGCTCATATATCGTGCTGCACATTTCTTCTTTATTATTTATGTTTTCGTGTACCTAATAGCAATGTTTTGTTGTCCTGTGCAATCTGCGCAAGTCTTCACTTTATCACTTGCAATATTTATATTTTGGAACCTGAATACTTCCATAAATGAAGTGAATTGAGGAAATTTTAGGGAATGGTGAGTAACTAACCTTCTTGAATGATTTTAACCTCTAAATTGATGTATGTGAACCATCTCGTCACATATATTGAGAAATTTGAAGAGTAATGTCATCCCAAAATTTCAAACTGTGAGGTCATACTGTTACACACTAGGATTTTGCCTCTTTAGTCTTTATTAGCACACTTTAGCGACAGTTATCTAGGACTGAGATATTTTGGAGAAACTTTCAATGGCAATCGATATTGTTTTTAGGAAGGCAGCCGTATATGTTAAAACCTCCGCAGGCAACTTTCTAGTTCATTTATACTTGGATTGAATGAGACTATCAGAGGCATTCATTTGGCACAGTTGTCTCTCAAACCATTCTTAGGGTCTTTTTGAATACATTAGACCTAAAGTTTAGCTGGCTAAAGTTTAGTTCACTGACCATTAGTTATGGGGTGTTTGAATAGCATGGGCTAATAGTTAGTTGATCCATTAATTACACTATGATTTGACATTAGCCCACTTTAGCTCATTTTTTGGACTAATGGTTAGCCCAAGGGTTAGCTAAAGTTTAGCCCGTTCATTAGCTGTCCTGTTTGGATGCAAATGGGCTACTTTAGCCCCTTGTATTCAAACACAACCTTAGGAATTGTTGAAACTACCGTAGAACTACAGAACATGGCAATCTATCACAAATCCACACTTCCACAGAACTGTGGTGCAAATTAACCCAGATCAAGTGCAAGAGAGAAGAGACACTCCGCACCTGAACTGGATCAAACCCGGTAATCTGTCAGGAACTTGGAAGGTCCTGACTTGTCATTGCCCATATATGAATCAAATACACACAGGAGGACTCGAGATGGAGCCACATATTGCAAACACCAGTAACCAGTTATATATAATAAGTAAAAAAACCTCAGTTATTAAAAACCAGGCTTCTTGGATTTTGTTTTGCACGGTTTGGAGCGGGCCATGCGCCCGTGGGGGCGGATGGCATTGCCGATGAGCTTGCCGCCTCTTGATCTGGCAAACCGGTTCTCAGCCGGATCGCATGCATTGTCATCGTCGTTGTAGGCGCTCTTCCGTGACGGGTTCTCGAACAAGCATCTTCTCTTTGAGGAGCCGCTGCTTCTCGTTCTCGGCTGGGGCGGATCTAGGATTTTTTTTGTCAATGATGTCCCTATGTCATAGGGTTTTGGTATATGGCCAGACTTAATTGAAATAGGCAATCTACCAGCACTTCCGTTAAATATGTATATTAAAAATGTTTGAATGAAATTCGTTCAAAAGTTCAAATCTCAGTCAAAAAATTCCAAACAAATAAAAAATAAGATAAAACTTAGATTGAATTTTGGCCTATTGGTTCTATCACCCCCCCCCCCCCCCCCCCTGATTTTGTGATGTGAAAATAAAATCTTGAACACTATTGTGTCATCATCTAAGCTCTTAACTGTTATCATGGGCTGTAACGAAAATAACATAGAAATTAAATCCTAAACCTAAACGATTATTTTAGATTAAGCAACATAATCGATTGATTGTCATGGCACAGCTCAAGATCCACACCACATTGTCATAATTAAGTAGGAAATGATATTCTTTTTATTTTAAGTACTCAGAAGGTATTGGTACCGGATGAGGCATTAATATCAGTCACATACATGGAGTAATGAATGGATCTAGTAGAGGCCTAGAACCCCTTATAATTTGGGATGGAGTATTAAATTTATAGTTTTCCAACCTTGCCCACACATACACCCATAAAACTAAAAAAGAAAGGGAAAAGAAAAAAAGGGAGTAAAAGCACAGCGTACTGTCTAGAACCTATTATGAATTCCTGGTTCATACCTGCTTGTGCAGGGCCTTTTCTTCTAGCTGTTCTTGATCAACTAAAATCAACAGCTGAGTCTTCTAACAGGATATGATCGAGAATGTACTAGAAATTAAAGATACTCACGTGAGGGAAGTAATGACGCCTTTGGTGGATGTGGTGGCAATTGATATTATAGCTACGCTTATTGATTTCAAAAACTTGTGGGAAACTCATCGGTACTCTAGGTATGTCTATTGTCAGCTATTTATTTTCAATTACTTGCCGCATGTATTTTCAAGTCTTGTCATTGACATCTGCTGCAATTTATTATTTCTAGAGTCCCTGTGTTTGAGGAGCGCATAGATAATATTGTTGGAATTGCATATGCAATGGACATGCTTGAATATGTTGAAGATGTAGGTATCTTATTTACCACACAATGTAAAAATTTAATCAAAGCGACTCTTATTTGCTCCACATTATGCTTCTTGAAAGGGAAGTAAAAGATGCATTTTGCTTTTGAAGGTTGAAAAGTTGAAGGAAATCACTGTTAAGGAAATCGCGCATATGCCTACTTACTTTGTTCCAGGTAACTTTTAGCAATATTTTTGGAAACATGTCTCATGAAAACTCAGAAACAGGCATCTGTCAGTATTTTATAGGATTGGATGTTTTTTCCAATGCTCTTATAGCTGTCATGACAGTTGATCATTCTTGCTTGCTCATGTTTTCTTCAACATGCCAAAGATATAAAATATGCCTTGTTTCTTCTGGCAGATTCAATGTCTGTTTGGAACCTATTAAGAGAGTTCCGGATCAGGCAGGTTCATATGGCAGTGGTCCTGAATGAATATGGTGGAACTATTGGTGTATGTTCCTATGAATCCCAATCTTTCTATCTTATGTTTTTACAAACAGGAAACAGTTCAGTAGTTGTTAATGATTTATGATTCTGATTATACATTTTATCCAAGACTAGTTGCTCAATGAGAGTTTAAATTAATTTGTTTTGGCTTATGGATCACAGTGAGATTCAACATTGTTTACTCAAATCAATTTTTCGTGCCTAGTTTGTTTGGTTAATCATTGCTGAATGCTAGTCAGTGCATGGTCATTTATTGGCATCGCTCCTAGGCTTTATTCCACTAATGGCTATGTTTTTAACACAAGCATGCAATGCGATGCTTCAAATGATCTTGCTGTGGAGCTTACATAACTGTAGCAATGGACCACTTGTCATGTCTTGCAGTAACGTTCTCTACTGTTCATGGTTTGTTTCCTTTTGATATACTTTGCACATAGAAATTACTTATGCTCCATACATTAGAGATTGCTTTTCTCAAGTTAGAATTTTTTAGGAGTCATTTGAGGCCAGTCTCTTCAAAAGGGATATCATTGTTTCTTCTTTAAAGAAGTAAGAAGGAACGAGTCTGTTAGTCGTAAGCTCTATCACGCCGATTTGTCGTGTATATGCCATTCCAACATCCTAATGTCCCCTTCCTCTGTGCAACATTATCCTTAGTGTGTTAACATCCATGACATGTGTTAACGTCCATGACATCTATGAGCAAACATATACACAACTATTTTGCTGGGCATGCTTAACTCCAATCTGCTCCTCTAGAAAATTGTAAAAGCTGAAAAGAAAGTAAATGTCTTTGTTTCCCTGTGTATAACACATGCTCCGCAGCTACAAAGCATTCATAGGGTCTCACAGTTTGTTCAATAGGTTCTGTTTTCAGGAGTTGTTGATGGGCAATGGATATCTTTTAATTGTAGTAGCAACCGAAAGAATAGTTTTTTGCAACTGAAAGAACAACTTTTTAAGCTTTCATGACTGATGTTCAGTCGTAATAGTTTGCAAATGATTGGACAAATTCCATATTTTATCTACTACTCATGAACTTCCTTTGTCTTACGGATGATCCCTGGAAGTACAGCCTTGGAGCAATTACCCTTTCATGTACTGATATCTATGCAAAGTAACTAAGTCCTTTTGTGCTTTGAAAGTATTGACCAGAACAGCTTTTATTGTAATATTTCTCTTGTTACATGGGAAATTGGGAGCTACTTTCTGAGTTTCTGACTTTTGGCAAAAACAAATGCAGATTGTAACACTAGAAGATGTAGTGGAAGAAATAGTTGGCGAAATCTTTGACGAGAATGATTCAAAGGTGATTATTTTAGGAATTTTCAGTTCAAATATTGCAAGTGGGTTGTTAAGGCCATTCATATGCATGATGTTGTTTAGCATTCATTTTTCAAAATTATCACTTCCTTTTGACTTATTATTCCCATGGCTTTTAATATCTCAGTGATAAATAATGATCTGCTAGGATTTGAACTTAGAAAATTTAGTGCACCAAATATATTGAGCCGTATGAAAAGAAAAAAGGCAAATCATGTGGTCAAATTTTGCTGTTGGACCGTTGGACATCTTTTAGGTGTGATATCTGCCACTTTTAAAAGTGTCAAGAGGGTAAAATAAATAAACCAGTGTCCTGTGGCAAAGAACAAACCTAAAGTATCTCCTGTAGCAATTGCCAATATAGCTAGATCAACTTTGAGAGTGCTAAACCAGGGTGAAATAAATACAAGTTATTACAACCTTAGCTGAATCGTTTTAGGGATGTGTTCTCGAATTATATTTGTACTTTTGCAACAACCATCAAGGCCAATAATTTTTTTTTCTGGATGTCTCAATTGAGAGCAAAAACTGAAAAGAGACATGCAGTGAGGACTGTGTTATTTGTCAACTTCCAAAGAGTTGTTATTGGACAACTTCTGTGGTCTTGGTATTTATGTGCTTGCATTTTCTTAGAAGTTGGAACTACTGTGGGTCATAACCAGGGTTCATAAGCCAGAAACCTAAAACTGGGTTGATTATGGCTCACCACTGATTTGCTGGAAATCAGCTGGGAACTATTCCATTGTCCAGAATCTGTATTTAGAAAATGGAAAAAAATTCTAATCATTACGTAGGCATTATTTCCCTTCCAGCTCCCCCCCCCCCCCCAACCCACCCACCTTCTCCACCATCTCTGGCTGCTGGTTAGGGTTCAGGGCTCTGGTCTGGCGAGTCTCTCTCTCTCTCCACCATCTCCTGGCTGTTGGTTAGGGTTCGGGGGCTCTGGTCTGGCAAGTTTCTATCCATTGCTGGGCTTAGAGGGAAGACCACTGCAGCAGGCCAGTCTGGCAGTGGAGGTGGGCACAGTGGCAGCCCAGCGGAGCCAGGTTAGTGCGGCGGTAGATCCAGCACCAGAGATGGGGAAGAAAGGGTGCGCGCGCGAGTGTGTGGTGGGGGGTGGTCAGATGCTGGGTGGCCAAAAAATGGCCGTGTGCTACGTAGAAAGATCATAGGTATGCTATGATGGAAATTAAACTATTGAAGATTCGTTCTGAATGGCCATGATCTTGCTAACTCAAACTGAAGTTGCATTAGTTGGTGTTGAAAGCTGGAGAAATCAGATCTCCTGCATCCCCAAGTTTAATCTGGAAGCAGCTGCTTCGCACCTGTTTTTTTGGATCCTTGTTGGAAGTCAAAACAAAAGGATTTTTCCATGTAATGTGCTATTTGCTTAGTCAGTCTCTAAATTCATTCTTGTGCTTTGTTTTTCACCCTTTCAGGAGGAAATCCAGAGGAAAACAGGTTATATAGTAAGGCGGGAGGATGGAACATTCGACGTTGATGCAAATACATCGATAGATCACCTATCTGAAGAGCTTGGTATTAAAATACCAGAGGTAGTTCCTCAGTAGATCTTATTTTGCTATTAAAATGCATTCCCTTTGTGCATGTTGGGCATTGAAATGTGAGTTCCGTGAATGTCTGGTTTGCATAACTTAATACTGATAACATTATGGATGCATTTTTCATGTAAACTGGACATTGGATATTTAGGTCAAAATAAATATTTTTTGTGGAACCTAATATGTGTAGAATATGCCCTTGGCATGGATCTTTCTTTAGATTGATTGATATAGACACAATTTCTATTTTGCAGGGACACCAGTATGAGACAGTGTCTGGTTTTGTCTGTGCATCTTTTGGTTATATTCCAGAAGAAGGTGGGAAAATGCTTGTGATTCTTGAAAAGGATTACAGAGAAGGAAATGGTGAATTTCAGGAGGAAGGTTCTGATCGCCAAGATGATAGAGAAAAAACTCAAGCTTATGAACTTGAGGTAATTGTCACAATCTGAGGATTACCTTCTCTTTGTTGAGACTTATCCTACCAAGTCTCTAGTATCACAATGTAGCTAGCATAACTAGATTTTCTCATCAGCATTAGAGATGTCATACTACATTGTGAAGTTTCCTTGATACTTTAATGATGCCACTAAAGCTTCACTTGTCCTTGTTAGATGCAGGACCATAGAACCTGTTTGTGAAAATAGCTCCCCTGCTAGAAACGATGTTCTATACATCCTTGTTACTTGAATGATGCCACTAAAGCTTCGCTTGTCCTTGTTAGATGCAGGACCTTAAAACCTGTTTGGGAAAACAACTATCCCGCTTGAAACGATGTTATATACTCCCTCCGGACTTTTTTATAAGTCGCTGCTCAGCTCAACTTTGAGCTAATATGCGTTATATATAAACAAATCGGAGGGAGTATATCCTTGAGGGCATTTGGCTTTTAGATTGTTTCGTATGAGTTTTTATAGTATATAAATTTGGAAAAAGTCCAAATCACTCCCTCCACATATGCATGATGTCCATATAAGCCCCTAAAGTAATTTTTTGTCCAATTTACCCCTCCACCTATTTCAATTGGTTCAATCTACACCTTAATATATTTTTTTCTTTTTGGTTTCTCCATGTAAAAATTGAGATTTATGTCCAAAATTTGTGATTCGATAGATAATACATAACTTAGCCTAAAAATATATTATGATTTTTCATAATTATTTTATGGGTTATGCATCTGATAAGAAATTAAACTTAGTGATATAAAATTGTTCATAATATAATGATCAAAATTCTGCAAAGTATTTTTCTAGCATAAGTTATGGTGTCCTCTGTCACTCCACAAAATATGAACTTGAAATTCAACTTGTACACAGAGAACACAAAAAAAAAAAAAAATCTTATCAGGGGGTAGATTGGACCAACGAAAATTGTTGGGAGGGGTAAAGTGAACCAAAAAAAAACTTTAGGGGGTTATGTGGACATCGTCCATAGGTGGAGGGAGCAATTTGGACTTTTTCTTATAAATTTTCAGGACATTGGTCACATTGTTTAGGCCTTACCGTACTAAGAAGCACTCTCTCCATCTAAAAAAGGTTGCAATTCTAGCATTCAAATTTTTTCCCACAAAGAATGAACTTGTAGCTTGCAAGTACCTTTTTCAAGGTGCATGTGCACTTAATTGCATGCTCTTTTTTTTTTAATTTCAACAAGGTGCACATGCATTTAATTGATTATTCTCTCCAATGTATATACGCATGATTAAATAGGGCACCTAAGCCATTCTCATGTTTAAAAGAATCCTAAGATTGCATTATTTTTGATACGGTAAAGTAAGAACTAACTACTAGATTCTATTATGCACGATCACTCTGCATGCTTAATTGTGTGTGCAAAGATTACAAAATACTCAGAAGGCCAGTAGAACCACTCAGGTGATGTGCTATACTCTCAAATTGGTGCAACTTGTACTGGCTTGTTTCTATCCAGTACTAGTGAAACTAGCTTTGCACCGGTAGTGAACTCCCTTGTGCCCGAAGTCTTGCAGAAAGGTGTCAGTTATTTTTGTTTCTGTAGAGATTTTTGCTTACCTTTCTAACTTACCTGGCTTCTCTTACAGATACTGGAGGGTAATGCTAGGAAGGTGGGCAAAGTTCTGTTCAAGCCAATAAGCAGTGAATGTGTTGATGTTGACAACAAGGGTGTGAACCGTCTGATTTCCAAGAAGGTCATCAAACGGAAGAATAAAGGCTCTGGTGATGCCTCCGACTCCGATTGCGATGATGACGAGTGTACAGATATAACAGAGAATGGCTGCCCTGCAGAGGTACTCTCATTCTCGGATGATAACAGTGGCGAGTTGGAAGATGCCAAAAGGTGACAAGAAAAGAACTCCAAGACCATCGTACTACTGGTAATAATTACAGCGCACCATCACCCTTCCTAATACCCCTTGTCACAGAAGAAGAGGAGAAAGACATAGTAGTAGGCTACCAAAAACAGCGAGGGCAACACCAAAGACTGGCAACGGTTAACAGCAGCAGCAGTAGTAGGGCATTGCAACATTTTTCAGTAGCAAGAGTAGCAGTAGCAATCTAGAGGTGCAGCGAGGTGTCGACGTCGACTTCACCGGAGACATGCTTGTAGTTGTAGGTCTTACTGGGCCACAGCTCCACCGCGATGGGTTCGCCACGGAGCTGGAAGCTTTTGCATTCACAGCAAGTGGCTGGCACGGCCGTGAACAAGGCGGCGGTGGCGGCCGTGGTGTCGCGCAGCGGCCTGCATGGGTAGAGCAGGTCCGGGTGGAAGAACCACTTCACGGGCGTCTCCCTCGGGGTGATGGTGGCTGCAGGGCGGGGGGCGAGCATGTGGAGAAGCCTCTCCTCCCGCTTCTCCCTGATCCTCTCCAGCTCCCTGAACCTCTGCTGCAGCAGGGCAATGGAGGAGAACATCACCTGGCCGTCGCTGCTCTGCACCCCCATGATGGCTAAGAAGAGCTCACTCAGCTCAGGAACAGCAGCTCCTCTGAGTTTCAGTCTCTGTGTGTGTGTGACTGTCTGTCTACTTCGCTCGGTGTGGGGTTTGTTGCTTGATGAAGGGTGGTCGTGGGCATGTGCGTATTTATAAGCCGCGAAGTTTTGTCACGGCGCAGGTCGTCTTCTTATGGTCGTCTTGCAAGTTGGGCTAATTCTTTCTTCTTCCATTATATATGTGATGCTATGGCAGTGTGTTATGGACCTCTTGAAAAACACTAGTGCAGTGCGCTGCGCTGCTTGTATGAGAGAGAATCTTGGAGGAGGGATGGAGGGAGGGGAAGGGAATGTCACGTCGCCCGAGAAAGGAGGTGGGAGGCGTGCAGGTGAGAGGAGATGGGAGTGGGAGAGTCCAAGGAAATAGGGCCGCGGACGCTTGCGCTTGTTGCGTTCCCGCGGCTGGGAATCGTGTGTTGTGCGGGGGGTTGCCATGATTGCGCTGTTTGTCTGTCACCTTTTCCCTGCGCCCTCCCTCTGTTTCCCCTTGTGCGCTTGCTGCGGCCTCGCCTGCATGCTTTCCCGCAGCAGGCCATGGCCAGGGCAGGGGAAAGCGCCGCCGGCTGCGTGCCACGCCCTGCTGCTCGCGACTACTATTCCTCTCCCCCTCTATCGACCGCTGCCCGTATAGTCTTGACGGGCATAGCAGATTAGCAGTGCTGTGACCTGTGGCGTAGATGATTACCAACTGTGCCACGTTTACTGCAGCACAGTGTGTAGCTGCCATGCACACAAGTAGAAGGTGCTAGTGGCGCTTTCAGCAGGTGTGAAACTGTGCGCTCCATGAGCCGGAAGCCCACGCCTTCGTTTGGCTGTGTTGGATCGCATGGGAGCAGAGAAAGCCCGCGTTGAACTTTGCTTCTTTCGGTCTTTGACTGCAGCGTCGATCTATCCTGAGTGGGTGCGTTGCTTCAGTTTGCACGTCGTGTGCATTCAAGTAACGTTCAAATGGCGTTGATGCTTGGAACTTTTGGTTTATTCAGGAAAGTTGATTCATCATCGGGTGTTCTTTTGCGGGCATCTAAACATCCAACTGTCCGAAAAGAGCTCTCTTTCGTGGGATGCTTGCACAATAATAGTTTTATGAGAAATGGAGACTATAATCTTCATTGGGTGCCATTTCTGTAAAATAAAGGCCACCAAAGAGTTAATTGTTTAAAACAAAAATATATATATAAAGACCGTAGCGATGTTGCAGTGCTCTGAAAAATGGCATATGTGTTCCACGCGTTTGTGGGTGACCGTACGATTATATAGAATATAGAAAAAGACCAAATTTACGATAATTCTTTCTCTCGCCTACCTACCAATAAGACTCGAACCTAGGTGGTGACTGGTGTGAGTGCACAACCAATCTTTCACCCAACCATTTGAGCTACGAATCTGCAGGGTATTAAGATTTATTTAAGTGTTTTAATTTTTCCCAAACAGCCGGTGTTATTATTCTTCATAATGTTTTCTTTAACTGGCTGAGTATCTGTAGTCCAAATGTCCAATGTGTACGACAATGACGTACTGACAATTTCCAACAAAAATACTATTGTGCATAGTAAATAGTTCTCATGAATTTGCTTGAAATAGACCGAAGTTCCACTAGATATTTGAGAAAATTTTAAATCTGTACGTAGTCATCACCAATCATTCGTAAAATAACACTCATGAGATCTTTATAAAATCTTGTAGCGTGAGTCTGGCTGGCTACCCAACAGCTCGCACCGTGTTGTATTTCAAGCTACGTAGTCGTAAATTTATAATCAAGGAACAAAGTTTTTCATGTAAAAAGTTGCTTTTCCTAAACACACCGGCGTACACTTTCTCTTGCAAGCACGCGTCAATCCTCCCATATTGTTTTGATCGATCTCTAGGTTATAATAAAAAACATGCTTGCTCCATACATATAGTGGTGAGCTGAATTTACTAGTATTATGTGTAGTTAACCTAGAACGAAGCTTGGTAAATGAGCCTTATATGTCCCCAGATAGATTAACCTATCATCAAGGCTTACTCGGGGTCCTGTGACGATCTCTGTCTCTCTGTTTGTTGCGGAATGGGACTGCCGGACGTATTTATTACACACATACGACATGGTAGTAGTATATATTAAACCACACTTCCATCCTGTGGTTAGCCAATAGCAGCCCATGCATACTGTCCAGACATGTACTGTTAATTCCCTGCTAAGATCCTGACCGTACGTACCTAACCTTTCCATGCACGCCTCCAATATTTTACCGCGCGGCTGTCGCTTCCATTCCTGGCTGACAATTGGAGATTATTGGCAGAGAAGTAGAGCGAAGATGGCCATCATGCATCTGGTGGTAATTTTTTAATAATTACCAAACACGTATCCGCACATACACACCTTAAAAATTCTCTAGAGATCGAGCGGCGGTGCATGGAGAGCTGTGTGGCGGCAATAATTTAAAAGCAGCAGATTGATGGGAGCGGCTAGTTTTTTAATAAAGGCACAGCAGGCACAGCAGGAGGAGGAGGACATTGAGAGAAGAAGAAGAAGAGAGATTGGTGATAGGGCAGCGGTACGGTGCAGCTAGTCTAGTTGTCGCATGATGCATCGACGCTCCGTCGTTGTCGCGGAGCCGGTGGACTCGAGCGGCATGCATGCTGCTGCTGCGTGCACAGCATGCATGCATCGCTCGCCATTGTCGTAGGCGCCGAGATCGATCGAGAGCTTGCCGGCGCCGTCGCTCGCCTCGCTAGCTCATCGGCCGGTCGCAGTCGCAGGCAGAGGCAGCTACTACCACACCATGCATGAAGGCATGAAGCGCACACACAGGCACACCACACAGCAGCATGCACCGGCCGGTGTCGGGGGTTTTGGGTTGCTCCCTAAAGCGCCGCCCCTACGGCCGCACTCTTCTTCTTTTCCACTCGTTGCTTTCACGGCCTCCGCCGGGCGCAACCCAACACCTGCTATAGGACGAAGAATTCAAAGGGGAAAAGCGGAGGGGGCGGGGGGGAAAAGAACTGATGGGGAATATGCATGCATGGCTCCATCTATATATATATAGCTCTATATATATCTATATAACACGCACCCACCTTTAATTCACGTCTTTCTGTCTCCGTCTGTCATTTTATTATTTGACAGATCTCTGCAACTGCTATGTATGATGCCTGTACGTGCTCCCATGGATTTAATCTGATGAATGGATGGCAGAGGCAATGCGATTGCACGATTGTTGGATTGATATATATATATATATATATATATATATATATATATATATATATATATATATATATATATATATACACTTCGCCATGCATGCGTGGATATATATATTTATTATTTATTTTTATGTATATCTAGTAGTAAGAATTACTCGATCATTATTAATCTATTATTCATTAGCCACTACTGCAGGGAACAGAGAAAAGCCATCACCACCGTCCGTAGTACGTGTTCCAAACAACATGACCTGCTAGCTATAGGATTACTTTTGGATGTGCCAGTTTGTCCGGTTCTGGTTTTGATCCACGGCAAAAGCCGTAACGCAAGCACATCGATCTCGCGTGCAGGAACGCATATGCACATAGTATGGATGCCGTACGCGGAGAAATGACACACATATGACATATATAGTAAAGTGTAAACCTAAAAGCCCTTTGCTTTATCAAAAAGTGAAAGGTGATGGATAGTTTTGTTCATGGCTCGAGGAGGATGTGTCCTAGTTGGTGGGGGAGTACCTAGGCTAGGGAAAAACTCAATGTTGCAAGGCCGATATGCATGCATGGATCATGGATAGATATCATGGATATATATGGTTGTATATATATAGACCATGCATGCATGGTTCATGGCTGATAAAAGATGTGGCACGCACGCCGTAGGGCTTGGTGTTACAGCGCTACCATTGTTGGGATGCTTCTGCGCCTGCGCGTGGCACCGTGTCTGTGTGTGATCAGGCATGCAGACACTTCGCAAGCTGCCCAACTCTGTCCAAACTGTACCTCGTGTTACAGCGCTACCATTGTTGGGATGCTTCTGCGCCTGCGCGTGGCACCGTGTCTGTGTGTGATCAGGCATGCAGACACTTCGCAAGCTGCCCAACTCTGTCCAAACTGTACCTCGTGGCGCATTAGCAGGTGAGAAAGAGAGAGAGAGAGAGAGAGAGAGAGAGAGAGAGAGAGAGAGAAATGGCAGCACATATGTATCCGACCTGTAGCTTATGGCGCATTAGTTAGGTTTGGAAGAGTGACAGAGCGAGGGGCCGGTTGTTCACTTGTTCCTACGACGATATGTCGTCCTGGGATACGTACATGCGCTCCGTGTCAACAGATCGATGCGCGGCACTTTCTTTGACCATGCTTGCATGGAACGTCTATGTGCTTGTCCTCTTTGCTAATTAACTGTATGTAGTCTGAAGAGCGTGAACTTTATATAGCTCGTTGTGAGCTTACAAGTGTTAACGACAAGCAATCACGAAACTGGTGGGGTGCGCCGCATATAGATACTGTTTACTAGTAGTACAATGCATGTCGTCATGGACCACTCATGCATGTCATGCGTTACTTATTAACTACTACTAGTAGTTATATTGAAAACTTTTTATTTGTTAGACCATATGCGCATTTCTATATGCGACGTCATCCGATCCTTAACCAGCAAGTACGAGGCAAAGAATCTCCCAACATTGGGGTGAGAGGATCATATATACACATATACTACGTACGGTATCAAATGCACTTTCATGCCTTCATAATTTATTACTATCATATATAATTGGCAATGTCTGCTCGGTTTGTTTAAAAAAGAAGATCGAAAAATGCATATGTGCTATTGTTGGCCATTTTACCCCTTTCTAGATGGTGCTTCAGCAAAACACTCCACCTGGGCCAACTTTCTTCCTCACCTAGCCTTCCCTCTGGAGCCCAGCCCAAATCCTCGAATTCTAATAAACTCTTTAAATCCACCTGAATGGAGGATTCATTCAAGAGTGGGTGGGAGAGAGAAAGCAAGAATGCATGTCATATAGCAAAACCGTGAATTTGTCGCTAGAACTAGCAGTCAAATTAATCTTGGTTTTTGAAGAACTCGTTGCTGTCTTGCCGAGAACATAGCTTAAAAATGTTTCCAGCAGCATGATGTGCGAGTGGGATAGGATCTATATATATCATCTCTTCTGACATTCTAATAATTTCTACACATATTAGCTTAGTAGTTAGTACTGTCATACAGCACTGTGAGTTACCTTAGAACCAGCAGTGATGCACATCACTGCCGGGTCTTTATTTTGAAGCCGAACAAATGGTGAGAATATAATAGAAAAAAAGAATCAAGGACGATGATACTACACATCACTACTGATTTTCTATGTGAACGTACCGGTAGTACCTTGTGAGTTCTCGCAGGCTCGCAGCCGATTCCTGACACAAACCATCAACAGTGAAGCGTAGTACATCGCTGCCGATTTTTTTTTAAAGAGGTAGCAAATGTGTTATGTGTGAGTGACAATTATCTATCCTTTACTACCACTAAATTTTATGTTAAAACTTGCATTTAACTCATCGTCTCTATCCGTTATTTGGATCAGTTCGCCGTTGGATAGTCTCTTCCGCTACAGGCCATGACTCCTGCAATGCCAGTCCTATTGAAATAAAATGACATATTGTTCTATTGAAAAAAAAACTTTTAAACCCCACCCCGCCCACCAAACAAATAGACTAAAAAACTATATGTTCAAACGTCAGGTTGAGTCAGGTCAAGGAAAGGCCGCATATTATTTAGGATTGGACTCACTTGACTCAAGGGCGGTCCAATGGGTAGGCCCACGACTACCCTAGAATTTGGTCTAAAACTCAACCGCCACTTAGCACACTTCAAAAACCAAAACAATTAGCCTAGGAAAATAACCCTTGGAACCACCAGGGCACCTCTCCCTGCTTCCCTTGTCCATTGGCACTATCAAGCCGCCACCCGCCAGGAGGTTGAGCGTCGAGTCGGAGCCGCTACCCTACCTCTGGTCTACACATGCAGCCGCTAGCAGTCATGGCCTGCGCCAGCGGTCCTCCCACATTGCTACTGTCGTCCGTCCCTAGGGCCCACCCCGCGATGTGCCATCCTCTCGTTCGTGTGCCTCCGGTTGTCCGTGTGCGATAGCTCCCCACTTGCACTCCGTCCTCGGCTCCTCGCGGCTCGCGCCTTGCTAGCCAGCAGTGAGGTAGTGACCCATGGCAGTCCACAGTCCAGGAGTCCCCCGTATGACTAGTCAATCCTCGCGGCTCATGCCCCACCTGCCTCCGCCAAGCTGCAAGTTCGGAACTTGGGACTTCGGTAAGAATTGCAACTCAAAAATTTCTAAACTTAATGTGTAGCCTTACCGCTTACGAGTTATGAACTTAGGCCACCTTTAGAATGCGGGAATTTTGTACGCTGAAATTTTATGGAAAAACGATTTATGTTTACAAGAAAAACGTAGAAATTAAAAGGGAAGGAGGATCTCGCGTTCCTTTGGAGCACGTTAACGGTAGGCAATAGCAGTGTAGCCCTAGCTAGCTAGATGCTAATTTTCTTTGTCGTTGTCATGTGTCTAGGAAGTTGAGGCAAGATCGATGGAGGACGGAAGAATTGTACCACTTCTTCTGAAACATGAAGAAAAGGCAAAGAATCATCTTGTGATTTATGCAAGTTTCAAACTTTTTTATTGGATTGAATGAATTATGAAAATGTTTAGAACTATTTACCGAATTGTTAGAGAATATAGTTGTGTTACCGATTTGTGTATTATTTTTACCGGATCTTATATTGATTTTTTTTGTCACGGATAGGTCCAAGTACTAGGTACGCCACTGCCCGGATCCATGCTTAGTATCTGGTTGGGTCGGGTTAGCCCGCCCCTCTTTGTACGGACGCGTCGGTAGGATTTTAAGTCAGAAATCACACCTCGAGCGTGGCCGTTGATTGTTGTGGGTCGGAAATAACAGTCAACACGTGCCACCTAATGCGATTGATTGGGTCATTTTTTTCATACATGTCGTGTCGGGTGACCCATGCATGATCAGGTCAAACATCACTCTGAAATTAGACTTCTCATCGCCTCTGAAACAAGCAGGGTTGCGACTTCATCATCTAAGCCATAATAATGTCTAGATCAAAGGGAGACGGTTCTTGGTGCTCTACGTACTAGCTATATATATGAATCTGTAGTGAAGGAAGCCGGAAGTCTTAACACGATCAAGTGTCGAATAATAATAATCACAAACGGATGGTACAAAGCATTGGTTCATCATTCATCCACCGATGATATATGCGTCCATGCCGCTTAGTTTACATGTCGTACATCATCAGGCAATAACCGATCTGCCACATTGCATTGGTCATCACAGAGCACATACACCAGCTAGCGCGTGCAGCTACACCGCACTACGCCTACTACGGTACACGGTTGTGTGACAAAGTAGAGTACATGGTGGTGAAACAAACACTCTGAGATCCGGATGGATATGCCGCATGGCATGGCATATGGCTCACTTGCCGGGGACGAAGTTGGTGGCGTAGGCCCAGGCGTTGTTGGCGACGGGGTCGGCGACGTGGTCGAAGAGGTTCTCAATGGGTCCCTTGCCGGTGACGATGGCCTGCACGAAGAACCCAAACATGGAGAACATGGCGAGGCGTCCGTTCTTGAGCTCCTTGACCTTGAGCTCGGCGGCGGTGTCCGGGTCGTCGGCGAGGCCCAACGGGTCGAAGGCGCCGCCGGGGTAGACCTTGTCGAGGCCCTCGCCGAGCGGGCCGCCGCCGACGCGGTAGCCCTCGACGAAGCCCATGAGCACGACCTGGCAGGCCCAGATGGCGAGGATGCTCTGCGCGTGCACCAGGTTGGGGTTGCCCAGGTAGTCCAGCCCGCCCTCGGAGAAGATCTGCGCGCCGGCCTTGAACCACACCGCCTCGCCGAACTTGACGCCGTTCTTGGCCAGGATCTCCGGGAACACGCAGCCCAGCGCGCCCAGCATCGCCCACCGCGAGTGGATCACCTCCAGCTCGCGGTTGCGCGCGAACGTCTCCGGGTCGGCGGAGAGCCCCGCCGTGTCCCAGCCGTAGTCGCCGGGGAACTCGCCGGTCAGGTACGACGGCGTCTGCTCGGAGAAGGGGCCCAGGTACTTGGGGCGGTCAGGGCCGTACCTGCATCGGATATCTATATAAGCGTGTCGTCGTCGTCATCATCGTCTCCAACGACGAAACATCATGTAGAAGAAGCAAACTTAATTATCTTACCAGATGCTCTGGGGAGCGCTCTTGACGGTGCGGCGCATGGTGATGCGGCCGCCGGCATCGACGCCGGCGGGGCGGGAGACCAGGGCCTGGCCGAGGAACCCGGTGGTCTGGTGCAGCGCCGACGCGGCCATCTTCGATCAACTACTGCGATTTCTGAGTCCGGCGATGCTGCTGCTGGCTGATCGATCGAGTGGTGGGATGGGAATGGCCGGCGTGGATGCAGATCTTTATACGGCCGACGATTGGCGCGCGGCGCGACTACTGGTGGTGGTGGACGCGCGGCGCGCCACGTCCGCGCCGAGGCCATTGGCTGCCGCTGCGCCTCTGGATATCGCGCGTCGGGACGCCCAATAGCCGGCCGCCAGGTGGAGGCTGATATCGCCTCGCCCGAATCCAACGCTATCTGAATTGAACAAAACTGCTCACCCATCACACTCGCGGTGTCTGCGTACTAGCCGTTGTGTAGTATTTTGTTGTTACTCCTGTACTTGTCTCGTGTGAAAACGCAGGGAAGATGAAGTTCTGAAATATCGCCATTCTTTGTCATAGATTTTTTTTCAAGGAACTTTGTCATAGTCTCATAGATGGTAGTGTCTTTTTTACAGGGCATATAGTTGTTACTCCGATGGGGCCATGCTTATTTTTAGTGTTATATGATAAATGTAACTAATGATTATTGAACAAAGTCAACAAAAATGGAATTATGAAGATATAATGTCAATTATTAAAAAAAGAAAGAACTAAAATCTAATAATAGACACTCTGTTCTTTCCCCAATTTCCAGCCCAGCCGGCCCGCAGCTTCTCCTTCCCTCCATCTTTCCGCGTCGGCCTGTCCTCCCGGCCCACCTCCTCCTTCCTTCCCTCACCTCGCGGCCGAGCCGGCCCAGCCCAGCCCAGCACCCCAGCTCCGCTCCCTCCCTACCCTAACCTGCCAGCCGCCACCCCCTTGCCCTACCTCGCGACAGAAGCGCCGCCCCTGCCTCTCCTCTCCTCTCCTCCTCAGCAAGCGGCTGCGTCGTCGGCGACATGGTGAAGAAGAGCAAGAAAAGCAAGAGCAAGCGTGTCACGCTTCGCCAGAAGCACAAGGTGCTGCGCAAGGTCAAGGAGCACCACCGCAAGAAGCGCAAGGAGGCCAAGAAGGAGGGCAAGGCGGGGCAGAGGAAGAAGGTCGAGAAGGACCCCGGGATCCCCAACGAGTGGCCCTTCAAGGAGCAGGAGCTCAAGGCGCTCGAGGTGCGCCGCGCGCAGGCGCTCCAGGAGCTCGAACAAAAGAAGGAAGCCCGCAAGGAGAGGGTATGCTCATCTTTGGTGCCATGCGGACTAGTAATAGTTTGTGCCCGGAAACAATACTATTTCAGTCTTACAGCCGAAAACACCTTCCTGCACGTTTAATTTCATTGAGTGCAAATAGCTCTGTCGATGATTCCCTAGACTGGTAGCTAGTTTGCGTTTTGCCATTGTACTATATATCTTCAATTTCATTTCGGCCATGTCATAACTCATCTGGTATCTCAGATGCCATTATGTATACAGCGTATGGCTGTTGAATGATTTCACCTAGTTATGAATTTATGATTAAATATTGTCATCCCTTGCTAGGCTAGGCAGATGAACTATGCGTTCCTTGAAGGTCCATATGTTCTTTATTTAATTTTATTTATCTGTAGTACCTCTATATCTTTTTCCTTGTGGTGTTTGAACAATGTACCCTACCCTTTTCAGGCTCGGAAGAGGAAGCTGGGATTACTTGAGGATGATGACATTGCTAATTTGGCATCTGCAGCTTCTGCGCAGGGCAGTGAGTTTGCAGCGAAGGATGCAGCAAAGGAGAATGCTCCTTTAGCAGTGGCAAAGAGCAATGGTAAGTTTCTGAACTCCCTTTGGTGATTTAGTTGACCTACTGGATCCAGTTACATTGTTGACTAAAGACGATAAATGTGTCCCCAGATCATTCAGAGAGGTCTTTCTACAAGGAGCTTGTTAAAGTAATTGAAGCTTCTGATGTGATTCTTGAGGTTCTTGATGCAAGGGACCCACAGGGCACCCGTTGCATTGACATGGAAAAGATGGTTAGGAAGGCCGATCCAAGTAAACGAATTGTGCTACTTCTGAACAAGATAGGTATTATGCAGTGTTTTATTATCTTCAGGGTTTACTCTTATGATGTTTATGCCTTCCTACAGCTCAATTTCTGATTCTTGATTTCTAGATCTTGTTCCCAAGGAAGCGGTAGAAAAGTGGCTTACATATCTAAGAGAAGAAATGCCAACAGTTGCATTTAAGTGCAATACCCAAGAGCAGAGGAGCAAGCTGGGATGGAAATCTTCTAAGCTTGATAAAACAAGCAATATCCCACAAAGTAGTGATTGTCTTGGTGCTGAGAATCTAATCAGATTGCTCAAGAATTATTCCAGAAGCCATGAGGTAAATGATTCTAATGGTTTCAGACAATGTTTATGCATATCTGGCTTCAGTCATCTCTCCTCTGTCTCACAAGTTGATTATAACGTGACTTCATTCTAATTGGACCCTCACTTCCTTTTCCTTATGTGTGTGGTACCTTTTATGTAACATGATCAATAAAACTGTTTGATTTTGAAGCGCAAGCTTCCTAAGCTTTGTATGTGGACCTAGTAACTTCTTGCGCATAGTTGTTTTACATCTGTGTTGTATCTTATCTCAACAGTTTGATAAGTATTCGTGTTTTCTGGCTTCAGTTAATAGTTATTACCTTCGTGCTTCAGTGTTCCCAGTTTTTATTGTTCTAGTCACCATTTATATGTTCATAATAGAGTTATGTTCTGCTTTTTGTTGTGCTTTTACTGAAGTTTTGTTATTTGTGTTCTTGCAGCTCAAATTGGCAATTACGGTCGGTATTGTTGGACTTCCTAATGTTGGCAAGAGCAGTCTTATCAATAGCTTGAAGAGGTCCCGAGTGGTTAATGTTGGTTCTACTCCAGGTGTTACTAGATCAATGCAAGAAGTTCAATTAGACAAGAAGGTGAAGTTGTTGGATTGTCCTGGTGTTGTTATGCTCAAATCTTCCAACAGTTGTGTGTCCGTTGCCCTTCGCAACTGCAAAAGAGTTGAGAAAATGGAAGATCCAGTCAGTCCTGGTAGGAACTATTTTGCATGTTAACTTTGCTGAAATTTTCCATTTATTCTAGTTACTGCAGACTTATTTTTTTTATTATCTAGCCATTTATTTCATAATAAGAAGCTAGTACATAATGTGACTAGAAGTTCAATGTTTGACATGCCTTATGTTTTCTCTCTATTTCTGATGTTATTAGTTAAGGAGATCTTACATCTTTGCCCGCATGAGAAGTTGCTGTCTCTGTACAAGGTGTCAAGCTTTAGTCCAGAGGAAGTTGACGATTTCCTCCAGAAAGTTGCAACTCTCCGGGGGAAATTGAAAAAGGGTGGTGTACCGGATGTTGAAGCTGCTGCGAAAATTGTGCTTCATGACTGGAATGAAGGTATGTCTGATAATTTTTTTGTCATCAACCTTGTTGAGTTGTGTGTGTAGTGACATGATCCTCTTGTTTTTAGGTAAAATACCATATTATACACTGCCACCTAAAAGAGATGCCGTGGAAGACTCAGATGCAGTGATTATTTCAGAAGATGGGAAAGAATTTAATATTGACGAAATTTACAAAGCTGAGTCTTCATATATTGGTGGTCTGAAGTCCATTGAGGATTTCCATCATATTGAGATTCCACCTAATGCCCCACCATCGATTGATGAAGAGATGCTAGAGGTAATAATCTTTATACTAGTGAGTTTCCATGAATTAAATGGATAATTCGAATATTATAACCAGAGTAGATTTGTGGCTATCTTACTTCCTGACAGTTCTATGATTCTGTTCCTTATGATGGCCAGATTCATTGTATTTATTGTTGAAAGTCAGTGTTTGATGCAGTCTAAGCTCTTTGCTTAGGAGGTTTCAGCCAAATCTGTTTATCCACAGTTTTTTAAGATTGTCTATGGTGAACAGTGCAATCGTAAAGTGACATTTTATGTTAAAAAGCAAAAATGGTCCCTGCTCTTGAGCTGTTCTGGCGAAAGCACGTGTAGAAATCATCAATAGGTTTTATGCAACATATGCAAGTATTTCATCCCAATATGCTAAGCAATATGGCTTGTTTGGTTTCTTCCCAGGCAACTCTGCCTGGCGCCAGGAGCTTTCCCAGGCGTTCGATTTTGAGCGCCTGGGGCCAGGATGCTTGCCTGGATGAGTTGCCTGGCACCAGGGCAGCAAGCAAACAAGCTAGAAGTATAGAACATTGTGCTGGGCCTCCTTGTTACCTGACTGTTGTCTTTTACTAACCAGGATGGCAAAAAGCCAAGTGAACCTGTCCAGGAAAGCCGAGAGGAGCAAATGTCTGATGTGAATGATCGTGAAGGAAGCAAGACAGCTAGTGCCAGCACGCAGCACGATAAGCTGTACACTGCTGAGGGCATACTCGACCCTCGCAAGAGGAAAGCAGAGAAGAAACGGCGCAAGGCGAACAAGTTCAGTGTGCTGAATGACATGGACGCGGACTATGATTTCAAGGTGGATTATCAGATGAAGGATGCGGCTGCCACTGGTGAGGTTGGTGACGGTGACGGTGCACCCACGGATGATAAAGATGGCGAAGATGAAGCCAGGGATAATAACCCGATGACTGGTGTCAATGACGCATGAAACATCTGGCCACCCCTTCCAGTGTAGGGGTTGGTAACACGATAGATGATGTTGGGTGAGATTATCATGTCGAGTGCCGTAAATGACCAAGTGGGGGTTGCAAAATTAACCCACAGAAGTTTTGTGCCCAGTTTGTTTAATGAAATTGAAACCTTGAGTATGCTTGTGCTTTATGTTCCAGTATGTTCACTACCTTTACCTGGTCCTGTGATATTGCAAAAGTATCAGCTGTGGGCTCTTTTTGCTCCAATTGATCTCAAACTCGTTGAATTCATTGATACGTTATCATGTGTTTAAACTAACTAATCTGTTCCGATTTAGAAAAAATGGTGGCATCAGTAGAAGAGAACATAGCATGCACAATGAAGTGACATTTTTTATTACATAATAACATTTTCAAATGCCTGCACAAAGCATGTAGAACATGAAATACGCGACACCTTATATATTTCACACCACGCAGGAGCTGTATGGCTTTTATAGACGTCTATTATTCTATGCCTGAAAGGTCAGTCATGTTTCTTCAGGTATATTCATAGCTTGATATAGTCATAAATTCATAATACATGTACGCGAGTTGTGATTTAGGGATAAGTTGCTAACTGTACATATGAGTACTTTGAATCAGCACAGTTCCAGGATTGAAAGCTAAGCAAAACTAATCATCACACAGCTTCCTCTTCTATTTTCGACCACCAGGTTAATATAACGATCGCTTCACCATACTACCCTAGTACCCTGGCTTCAACGGCGGAACACTGGCAAGTGAGGCTGAGAATGATAATATGGACCAATATACCGAGTTCTGGTACAGAATGGCGCTGCTTGAACTCCAGAAAATGGTTCCCCGCACTGTGTGTGAATTCCTGGTCTGACATATGGAGACAGCCTTGGGCGTTTACTCAGTCGCTGTTGTCTCTGACTGCTCGGTTTTCTCTTGCGATTCTTATTGTACTGCCGTTTTCCTCTTCGGTTTTGCCACATCCACCCTTGCTCGCGCTCCTGAGGCTCTTGCTGATATTGAATGTGCTGGTGCTCCACCTCTTGTGGCATCTGCTGCTGGTGCTGTTGCTGTTGCTCCTCTTCTGGTTTTCGCTGTTGCTGCTCCACCAGTTGCATCTGTGCCTGCTGCTGATACTGTTCTTGAAAAATGTGCTGCTGCTGACACAAACTTGAAGTGGTGCCTGAAACACCTGCTAGACTTTGCTGCTTGTTTGCATACTTGTGCAACAACTGGGTAATCTCTGCCTTGATAGCACTACGATGGACAGGATCAATATTGCACCCATCAACAGCACTCCATGAAAATATTAGAGCATTAACCTTCTTTGACATCGCTTGATTCTGCACAAGGGATGATGCAACGGCTTTAAAACAATTGAAAGTATCATATGTATATATCAGTATTGAAAGTATCACATGCCTATATCAGTATGTGGGCACAGCAATTTATCCAGGAAGAGGTTTTACCCTATATTTTTCTTACATAAAGCGAGGATCACAACTCTTAAATCAGGAGGGACATGATTGCAACATTCAACAAGACCACTACGTACTAGTAATTTCACTGCTTTAGGTACATAGGAGGAACGAGGTCTCCTTTAATTAACAAGAAAGACCATATCTGAGCAACCCTTTCATTAGATTGGTGGGGATGCACATCCAAACCTAGCTTAGTTCCTATACTGCACACTTTGAGATCTGTGGAAATTTAGTTTCTGAAAAAGCATGAAAATGTGCTGTTTTTCTTTTTCCAAATTCAGAACTTCTCAAAGAGTTTTTTTTTTTTAAACTACCATAAGAGCTAAAATAGACAAATGATCAATTTCAGTTAAGTTTGATTGGCACAAGACATCCTCTTCAAGAAATAGAACGAACCAGTGACTCCAGTGAATTGCTTTCCATGCTTAGTATGTCCTCAGCAGTCTTCTTAGCATTCTCAACATAATCAGTCATGATGGTAAGTGGAGGGTATTTGTCTGTCAAACTGAAAGTATGTGCCAATCTGATAGCATCAAGTGGCTTCCCTTTTTCAATGAAATGATTGATTGAATCTGCAGAGCAATGAGTTAAATATTAGCAGCATACTTGGTAAACAAATGAGATAGTGATGTCCTCCCGGCTCCACAAACTATGATTGTAATTAGCGTCAAATATTGAGGCATGCAGCGGAAAAGTACAAGAAATTCAAAAGATACTCCACAACATGCAATATATGCAACCACAACACAGGAAGAAAGAGCAGCAACAAATCATATTCATCCGCACACAGTGCCCCAATGCAAAGGAACCAGGTTGGCTACAGCATTATGAGATATTCATCGGTTAGAGTCGAAGAACCATACCATTCATCTTTTCGATCATGCCAAGACGGATGCAGAGGTCGACGCAGTTTTTCTTCATGTGGGGCGTGATATTGCCGAAGAGACGGATGAGCTCATCAGCATCGAACTCCGGGACAATCCCGTAGGAAGCAAGGAAGGTGAGAAGGCCCCATCCGGCCATTCGCTCCAAGTCCCTGCCACTCGCAGGCTCGGCGACCGCCATCTCCTTCCAGCGCCCCGCGAGGCGCTCGGCCTGCTCCAGAGCCTCCGCCGACGGCGCGGCGAGGCGGGGCACGCACTCGATCAGAGCGACGCAGTTTCGCCAGCACCTGCTGCCCCCGGGCCCCGCTGAGGCCAAGAAGCCGCCGACGGCGCGGACGATGAGGGCGTGAGGGTCCGCGGCGCGGAGCAGCGCCGGGAGGAACGCGCGCCGCGCGCGGACGGAGCTCCTGCCACTCAAGCGCAGCAAGTCCACCAGCGCCGATGCGTCCATGTTCGCGCACGCCGCGGCGATGGCTCTTGTCAGTGCGGCCTCGCCGCCGCCGGCCGCGGTGCGCGGACGCGGCCACTCCGCTTCGTCCTCGCGGCCTTCGTGTCCCGCGCTCGCGTTCACGGCCTCCTCCTCCTCCACCACGGCCACCTCATCACCTTCGCGGGGAGACGCCACTGACGAGAGCCCCTCCTCTGGGACCTCCCCTTCATCCTCCGCTCCGTGTTCCAGGTCCAAGGACGCGGTCTCGGCGGCCTGCGCCCCTTGCTCCGCATTGCTACCGTGTTCCTCCTCCCCCCAGTCCGGGTCGCCGCGGCGTGCCCTGTCCTGCTGCAGCGGCTCATCCTTCTCCAGGGGTGGTTGGACGTGGTGATCGGCGGTGGTTGGGTCCCCTGCGGCTGTGGCAGCGGCAGCGTGGAGGGAGTCCAAGTGGCAGCCAAGGCGGGCGGCAACGGAGGCGAGGTGCGCGTCGAGGTCCTCCCAGCGGATGGGGATGGGGACTTTAGAGCAGGCGACGAGGCGGTCCAAGGCCTCCTGGAGGCGCCGCTTCTTCGCCTGGAGCGCGGCGACGGCCACCTCGAGCTCGGCCTGCGTCGCCATCGCCGGTGACCGGTGACGACGTGGGCGTTGGTTGCAGAGGGGGGGAGCAGCCCAACTTGCCCAAGCGCATTATGGTTCGCGTGACCAGTCCACCGGGCAGTATTATATTATATTTGGAGTGACGACCACCCTGCCTTTGGGCTTTTCGTACTGCACTTAGCAGGACGGTTGTATTGGATATCAATTTGGGATGCCAAATCACCAGGAGTTTTAAAGGGAAAGGGAAAACATCCCCAGCTCCTATTCCAGAAAATATGCATGATGCCACCAGATTATGCAAGGGATTGGCAACAGCTCCATGCATAAATTGCATGATTTACCCTAGAACAAATCAACAGAACCGAATGTACACGTTGCAAACAGAACCGCCAACATGATCTGAGGTCCTCCCTATAACAAATTGAACACAAAACCACCGACAGAAATACTATACAACCTCTATGCCTGACCATGGTTTCGCTCACCAATGCAATACACTTGTGCTGCCTTGTCCCTCATGGGTCGCCTCCTCTTGCACTTTTTTGTTGCTCCACTTAACCTTCTTTGGGTCGCCTCCTCTTTCTTGCACTTTTTTGTTGCTCCACTTACGCTTCTTTGGCTGATGCTTTAAGTTACAAGTTGAGACAGTTGGGGGACCTGCAGAACTTCGGTTCTTTGCATATTCACCTAACAGATGTTTAATTTCTGCCTTGATAGCACTGCGTTGCCAAGAACCAACAAGTTTGTGCTGAGCTAGATGATATGCAAACTTAAGGTTTTTAACTTCCTTTGGTGTAGCCAAGTTCTGCATATAAGTAGATGCAAAACCATTAAACTAACAAAGAACAAAGTATAGGAACTACAGATTCGTGTGGTGGCGGGGATTCTAAACTAGACGCCACATCTATATACACACCTGCAAGTTCTCTGTCAAAAATACTGGTTGTACACGGCTATCTAGGGGTGTGAGAGGTGGCAAATTCTTGTGCGATGTGAGTGAAGTATGTGTAATTCTTCCTTCATTGCAACTATGAACAAAGGAAATATGAGAGTAAATATAGTTGACAAGCTAAGGAATCAGTTTTATTGAAAATTTACATTTATATGTAGAACAGAACTTATTCCAAAATCTGTAGGCAGCCCCCCACCCCACCCCACCCTGATTTTAGAGTAGCAAGGGATAGGGCATACCAAGTCCTTGCGTGTTTTATCATTTGTAAATATCTCCACAGCAGTCTTGGCCTTTTCAATGTATCCCTTCAGAAGAGAAAGTGGAGGATATTCATGCTCCAAATTAAAAACTTGTATGAAATGGAAAACATCAAGATGTTGCCCATTTCCAATCAGATAGTCAATTAAATCTGCAGAAACGATGAAGGCAGGAAGAAACATTAATAAGCAGGCCAACCCTTACACTGCGAATGAGTTCAGTGACATGGATACAAATGCCTACAGTTGTCAAAAAGACTGATAGAGCCTAATACATTTAATATTGTCTAGCAGAAAATTAACAATAAAAATGATCAAATGATAGCTAAGCAATAAGCATGCAGAAGTGTGTTAGCAGCAACAGACCAAACCCTCAACTGAAAGTCAGTTAGGACCTGTTTGGTAGCACTTCACAAAATGTAGCTCCACTCCAACTCTACCATGGAGCAGATCCACCATGAAGTTGGAACATGAATGTAAGGTGTTTGTGTTAGAGATTAGATCCAGCTCCAGAAATGAGAGATTAGTGTAAAAAATATCTATTATGCCCATATGCTGAGGGACTCATGTGTTAGTGTCCGTTGTTCATGTGACCCACATGTCAAAGTTTGTGGGTCCTTGATGACGAAGCTGATGGCCACAGACTCAGTGCGCAATGGGCATGCTGGGATAAGACATGGTTCTCTTGTCATCCGCTATGATGAAGCTTCAGGTCAAGACAACGTTGCTTGCCACATGACAATTCATATTATATCTTGCTTGATGGGTACCTGGTACCGGCCCCCTCAACAAAGCTTCAGGATGACCACGCCCCGGTGAGGAAAGCCTCCAGCGACATGCGCACAGCCACTGCCAGCCCTGAAACCGCCCTCCATGAAGGAGCCAGAGAAATAGCATTGCTCGGATTGACCTCTACCATGAAGCTGTGCAGGCAAACATAGGAAGGGGAGGTGCAGGGACAGCAGCAGTAGAGGAAGAGGAGGGGCAGCACAGGATGAGGAGAGCGATGGAGGAGGAGCAGAGGTGGGGCAGCGGCAGCACAGAAAGAGGCGGCGACGGCAGAGGAGAGTGTGGTGCCATGCATCTCTGATAGCATATTGATAGAGCTAGAGCAGCTCCGTAGTTGGCAGATGTGTGTTATCGCCTTACTGGCGGCCAGGGCCAGATTCCCCAGCATCCTGGTGGTGCTGTGCTGTGAGCGAGACAGAACAGTGAGGCGAGGGGCAACAACTTCTATTGCCTTGCTAAGGAGTCCACAGTGATACTGCCCTGACTATATAGCCAAATCTAATCACCTAACAAACCGGCTAACAAATCTCCTATGAAGTAGCTAACAAAGCAACCAACTCCCCGTTTGGAACACGGGAAAATTTTCCCATTCCTGCATTTTTCCTGTGAAATTTCTGCGTGGTTCCTGTGAAATTATCGCATTCCAACGTTTTGACAGACTCGGTCGAACTGGCATGATCCTTAGCCACAGTTGCACTTGTTACAGCATTGATATGTCATACCAGCCATAACAGCTTTGCTACAGTTTTTAATTAACTGGTAACAACATTTGAAGAAAATCAATTTCAAATAATTCTACATACAGTGGGATAGTGCAAAAAAAGACGGATAAAAATAGTTCATTGTTTCCTACAAATATGATTTCTTTTATTCGGCTTTACTTTTTAGATTTACATCTGCAACATTCTACCATGTGCCTTTGTAATAGAAGACCAAGAACTAATATGCTTGAAACATACGAAAACTCAAGAAAACATGATCAGATATTACAGCCTTTCCAATTGCTTTTTTTGTCACACAAGGCAGTGGTAAACATTTAAAACTTTTGCAAGAATCTGCACACGTTTCGTTGTATCTATTATGGATTAACAAACGGCTTGCAAGAACTATTTCCCATGCCTTTTCAGGAATATGATCTACAGTCGTTACAGTAACCAAGCTGCTATGATGCTCCAATATGGCATAAGAAAACTGTAGCGGCACTTTCGCTCAACCTAGTTTGTTAAACATTATTGATGAGTCCATTAGAAGGTATTCAGGTATAGTGTAGCACACCAAACATGGGAGGGGAAGAAATGCACTATTAATTTCTGCTTCTTTCCAGACATTCAATGGTAGCCAGAGATATAGAGGGTTAAAACTTGTGCATCTATATCAAATAGTTCACAGTCAAGCAGTGGATATGAGAACTGATAATACCAACATATCGTGTATATGTGCTTATGTAGCAGTCTAAGCAGAACGGTAGAAATACAAGATACACTATGACTAATACAACGGAAAAAGTTACATCCATACCTGTGATCCTGTCTGTGAGCCCCAGACCCTTGCAAAGCTGTATGGTGTTCTCCTGACATTTGCGAGGGGCCATAGCAAAGATATGGATGATCTCATTGATATTGAATTCAGATGCAATGTTATAAGAGGCGAGGAAGTTGAGAAGGCCCCAAGCGGCCATAACATCAAGTTTCCAGTGTCCGTCAATCATTCCCTTCCAATCCTTTGCCACCAGTTTGGCTTCCTCTGCTGTGTCTGCAGAAGGTTCAACAGATTCCATAAACAACCAGCAAGTCAGGCCAATACATTTCATCCAGGCCTTACTGCACATGATCTTGCTGGATAGGAATAGCTTGACGACTTGGAGAATTAGTGATGCCGGATCTGGGGCATAGCCCATTGCGACCAGCAATTCTGACTTGAGGGCAATGCTGGCACAGGTCACGAACTGGACCAGTGTCCCTGCATCCATTCTCTCACATGCCGCTACAAGATCCTCCCACCCACCTGGAGGGAGCTGTCTAAGCTGTTTATTAGAGATCTTTTTGATCATCACCTCTTCAGTATCCTGATCCTCTTGTTTGTCCTGCATGTCCTCATTATCCTCCTGTGCATTCCTTTCAACCTCATTCTCCTGCCTAGCAGAGACCTTGGTAGCCACCGCCTTATCGGCATCCTGCTCCCCATTCTTGTGAACCTCTTTATCGTCATTGCTGAGGCTGTCATTGGCATCCTCCATCTCTTGGTCAGCACCTTCTTTGGCAACCTCCACCTCTTCTTCCTCTTCTTCCTCCACCACCTCTTCCTCTTCTTCCTCCACCACCTCTTCCTCTTCCTCTTCCTCTTCCTCTTCCTCCTCCTCCTCCTCCTCCTTTTCCTCTTCCTCTTCTTCCTCCTCATTTTCCTCTTCCTCTTCTTCCTCCTCCTCCACCTCTTCTTCCTCCACCTCCACCTCCTCCTCCTCCTCTTCTTCCTCCTCGTTAGCCCCTTCCTGGCTCTTACCATTGTACGCCGGCCGGGCGGCCTCGAGCACCTGGAGCTGGCGGAACCGGCGCGAGATGGAGGACTGGACTGAGGACACGTGGGCGTCGAGGGCCTCCCATGTGAAGGGAAGCGGGTAGGGCGAGCAGGCGGCGAGACAGACGAAGGCCTCGCGCAGGACTTCCTTCTTGGAGGAGAGCTCGGCGATGGCCGCCTCCAGCTCCTCCGTCGGAATCATCGCCGGCGCCGCCGTCCCCATGACTGCGTCAGGAACCGGCGGCGGGGGGAGAGAGAGGGAGATTTACAACATTGAAGACTGCCCCCGCCCCGAACTCCCGAAGGCGGCGTTTGCTCCCCGGCGGCCGGCAGCGCTCGCCGTTGGCCTCTCCACGCTGGCGCAGCCGCGGTCGACGAGGCACCCCGGCAGGCGACAGCAGCACGGGCACGGCGGCGCTTGCAGTTGGATCTGCTCGTTGCGTTGCGTTGCCCTGCCCATCAATTTCCTCCTAAATTATTTTCCTTTCTTTTTAATATACGAATAGTATATATTTTTTGGATTATAAAATAGAAGCAGCATCAGCGTTGGCGTTGCCTTGCCTTGCCCATCAATTTCCCCCTGAATTATTTCTTTTATTTGTAGTTTAAGAATATACTTTTGGATTATAAAAATGGAAAACAACATCAGTAAATTTTAGGTAGGGGTAGTCCGGTCAAAAGATAATTGAAACCCAATCGAACAGTACCTGAGAAAATTGGCGTCCAAACTTTTTATTCCCTCTTTTCAAAAATTAACTGGTTGACTTTTAGACATGACATTTGGCCATTCATTTTTAGAAACTATATTTAAATTTACTTTTTGTCAAGATTTGTTTTATTACTTAGATATTTTAATCTTGATTTATGTTTTTTATATCTACAACTTTTTTTTTGAACAAGACGTGAAAGGTATGTCATTAAAAACGTTCCCAGACCACGTCCTGTCCAAAAAACCACCAACATAGGATGAAAAGGAAATAGAGATGCGAAATTAGCATCGTGTGATTGACACATTAGCATCGTCATCGTGTCAATGATACATGTGACATGTGAGTAAACAAAAGCTCGTCTCGGCTCCTCAGTCCTAACTCCTTTCAGTTTCAGCAAAGAATGTGCTGTGCAGAGGTGGACCGTGTACGTATCTCAGAAGAACGATGAAGACTGGAGTTCTCGACCAAGACAGTGACCCACAGACAAAACATATACATGCCAGGTTAGGAGAAACACAACTCCAGCAACAAAGAAGCGAACCAAAACATACTAGGCTATTTCTCCGAACTGAACTCCTATGGTCTTCCACCACTCGGCAACTGATCAGCCCTCGATTGCATCAGCTGCTGCTACCAGGGACAAAACTCTGGACAGGAGTAGAAAGGGTTGACGGGTCCTACATAACCAGGGGCTCCAAGTTGTGGCACAAATGGAGCTGCAAAATGGTTTACAGGCCAGACTGGCTGGGCGGGGTAACCGTGATGGTGCATTCTGGTGTACGGTGTATACCCAAATTGGCCTCCGGGTGCCATGCCCCGCACTGCAGAAGAAGCCTGTTTACGTTTCGTACATTTCTGCTTGTTCTGTTGCTTCTCATTCGGCTTATCTTGTTTATGTTGCTGCTTCTCTTTCGGCTTATCTTGTTTCTGTTGCTGCTCCTGTTGTGGCTTGTTTCGTTTCTTCGCCAGCTCCTCTCTCAGCTTACTTGCTTGCCCTTGTTGCTGGTTTTCTTGTCCCTTGTGATGTTTCTGCTGCCGCACTTTCTTGTGCTTCTTGTTGTTCTCTATCTCTATTTTTTTCTGCTCCTGCACTTTGCGCTTCTTGTTGTTCTCTATTTGCTGCTGCTGTGAATTTGAAGTTGAGGCTGTAGATGCATTTGCTAAGCTCCGCTCCTTTTCTACAAACTCATCTAACAAAACGAAGATTTCTGCGCTGATACTGGTGTATAGGCTGGAATCAGTGATTTCCTGCTTAGCTATATCAAGTGCCCTTTCAAGATTATCAATCTCCTTTATTATAACTGCACGCTGCACATGCAGAAATGCAAAGCAATTAAACAAATAATATAGTGGAAGTGGACATGAAGTAGATTGAGATGAATGTATATTTATCTCCATATATCAGAATTTGTCTAAAAATTCTCAAACTTATGTAAGGTAACTGGCAGCCCCAGTATCAATTTCCTGGGCGGTACAACCACTCATGTAAATTACAAAAAAATAAAGTCGATTTCTAGCACATACCAAGGACTGGAGCGTCATAGTCTTTTCACATATTTCCCTAGCAGTCTGCTCTGCCCTTTCAATATATCCCTTCAGAAGAGAAAGTGGGGAACATTTGTCCACCAAATTAAGACCACGTGCCAGATACAAAACATACCTTTGCTGCCCATTTTTGATCAAATAATCCATTAATTCTGTAGAAAAGATGAAGATATTAACAAGCAGACCTTGCACTGCAGATGAAGTAAGAGTCGTAGACCTGAACAATAGTTCATAACATGCGTTCTGATTACACAGCATCCAAATATGCACAGCAGCAATGAACCAAATAATCAACTAATGAAGTGCATAGCGATATACTTACTGAGAGGCAAATAGCGTATGCCCGAATCAGTCGAATATATCCATCAATATCAGATTACAAACTATACTGCTTGGACTTTTTATCATTTGAGGCTCAGTAAATGAAATGAACAAAATGTCATGTTGGTACCAGAATTTGGAAACTTTCTTTCACGTGGTTTTGAGTAAGAGGTGGAAACGAAGCAGGGTGGAGCAGCTGGAAGCAGCAAAGCATCAAAAAATAAGGTTCATATAGAAACAGTGCACGAAAATGGGCAAGTGATCTAATAACTGACTCTCTTGCTCCAGATTGGTGACAATTTCATTATTTATGTAAAACTAGGATTGCATCAACTGGTCCTCTGTGCATCTTAAGCTACCGACTTGCATTGATTGCTTACTGCTCACTTGAAGAAAGTCACAGGTTTGCAAGCTTTCACATATCATGGGATAAGTACCAAACCAAAAGATGGGTCAAAAATCAAAATAACCCCATGTTTCCAATAAATATGATACTTTATTTGTGCTTTAGCTTTGGCCTTTATATGTACTTCTGCTACATGCATCTGTGAGCTGTTTAGTACTGGGCTGGTAGCACAAAACTAACATGTTTAAACCATAAGACAATTCTGAATTAAATAATGAGAAGAAGTGCAGAGCATATTATAATTGATACTGATAAAAGATGTGAACGTACCTGGGATTCTATCAGTGAGCCCAATAGCCTTAATGAGGAAAGCAGAGTTCTTCCAGTTTTTGCGCGGGATGGTACCAAAGAGATGGAAGATCTCCTTTGTATCAAACTCGGATACAATGTTATACGATATGAGGAAGTAGAGGAGGCCCCACGAGGCCAGGTTGCCAAGGACCATGCAGCTCCCTGGATTGACAATCATCTTGTTCCAATCCCTAGCCACCCGCTTGGCCTGCTCAATCGTGTCTGCAGAAGGCTTGGTAACAGCTACAGGCACCATTTGAATTATCCTAACAACTTTCTCGTCTTAAGGATCTTGCTGTGTAGGAATAACTCAACTATTTGGAGAGCCAGTGCTGCAGCATCAGGGGCATGACAAAATGCATCACGATCCTCTGAATTGAGCATGATGCTGGTGCATATGAGCTTCAACGACCTCTGTGCATCCATGCTAGTGCATGCTGAGGTGCGGTCATTGAATCTATCTGGAAGAGCCTGATTACCCTGATCCCTAGACACCTCCTTGGCCACTACTGCCTCCCCCTTGGTAGAATTTTTGGCATCTTCCTCCACCTCATGAGCCCCATGATCTTCTGCTTCCTCCTCCTGCTTCTCGCTGCAAGCCGCCGCCTCCTTGCCCTGCACTGCAGACACCTTCTTGGCCATCATCTCATCCATGTTGGTATCCGGCTCCTCCTCCATGCTGGCATCCTCCTCCGCCCTGCAGTGCACTGGAGACGCCTTCTTGGCCGCCATCTCGTCCATGCTGGTACCCTGCTCCTCCTCCATGCTGGCCCCCTCCTCCTCATTGCCCAGCATTGCAGACGCCTTCTTGGCCACCATCTGGTCCATGTTAGTATCCTCATTGACTTCCCCCACTTCATCCACCACCTCCTCGTCGTTCTTTCCATCATTGCCAATCTTATCGTCTGCCTCATCGTAGACGCCTTCCTGCATCTCCTCTTCTTCCGCCTCCTCTTCATCTTCCTCCTCCAGGACTCCCGTCGTCCTATCGCGTCGAGTTCTCCCAAACGCGACATCAGCGGGCGCAGTGTGGGCGGCCTCGAGTACCTGGAACTGGCGAAACCGCAGCGAGATTGACGCCTGGAGCGAGGACAGGTGGGCGTCGAGGTCCTCCCAGGCGAAGGAGAGAGGTGAGGGGGAGCAGGCGGCGAGGCGGTCGTAGGCCTCCCGCAGGGCGTCCCTCTTGCCTGGTAGGGCGGCGACGGCGGCCTCCAGCTCCGACACCGCCATCGCCGTCGGAGCCGGATGACCAGGGCCGGAATGCGCCGTCCGTGGTGGGGAAGGGGGAGCGGGTCGGGGTTTTGGAGCGGCGGTGGGGGGTTGCACGGTGGCGGTACCCATCGCGAGTAGCAGCGTCGAGGAGCGGAACTCCTCGAGACGTTTCCCTCTCGGGCTCTCGGCCGCAACGGTGGGGCGAGGCTGCGATCGGCGGTGCGGCTGGTGGGCCGGGCCGGGCAGTCCAAAAGATGTCACACGGTTTTTCCTTTCGGTACGGGTTGCAACGCGTCGGCGTTTGGTCCAAAAACATTCTTGTCGTTTTTCTTTTGAAAAAAAATTATATAACCCCTTGAAGTTTAATGGGTTAGATACATAACACCCTCAACTATAAAACAAGATTTTTACACCTTAAAGTTTTTAAAACCAGACAAAACACTCCCTGAGTGGTTTTCATGGGTGGTTTCGCTGACGTGGCATTGAGGGGCTACCGTGGATGCTCGCTTCACCACAAACTCCAGCGATGCTGAGAACATGTGTGGGCCAAAATGAGCGCTGCGCAGAGCAAGTTTGGCATGCCGGAGATGAGCGCTAAAATCAAATGGACGTCTACCTGCTCGAGGTCTGTCCCAAACAGAGCCCTGCTTCCGGGCAACCTCGTCAAAATTGTGATCCTGATCCATCACATGCCCAAACAAAAAGTAGACGGCTGCCAAGGCCACCAGCATTTCTAACTAACCTAAAATATGAGTTCGAGTAATCTTTGCTCAGTAATGTGCTAGACCTAGACTGCTAGAGGCAGATACCACGCATCATATTATAGACAGCGCAACCAAACATTATAGACATTTATTCTACACCTCGCTTGAAATATGATCTCATCCACCAAGACATTATTGTGCAACAAAAATCAGGATTAAATTTGCTCCAAGTCCCTTTTCTTATGGCCTAGGCCTACATTTTTCCTATAAAAATGGTCTGTTTCCTATAAAAATCATATCCTGTGAAATTACTATGTTTCAAACAGGCACTTAACTATCAGAGCCATGTATATTTAGGGCAGTCTCAATTCATTGGTTTCTAGAGACTAGAGGTAGTTTCCTAGATGAGATATAATGCAGTTACTATCCACTTGGACCTAACCTTCCATGTGGATAGTTTCCATAACAGTTTCTATGGAGAAAAAAAAAACTTTAATGATTGTACATATGCATGGAGTATATGATTATTAGGAAATGATAAGTTGCTGCCATTAGCCGTGTAGCCAAAATGGATTGTGTGTACTGTTGTACTGCCAAATTGAGTCAAACATGCAATGAGATGGGAACTCATGTCCAAAATATTTTGGCCAGCATAGTAATTCACATCAAATGATCAAAATCAATACATCAACCATGTCAAATTTTGATAGGCATGCCATAAGAATAAATAATGATTCGATAATATTTAGATAATCATGAAGCTATAACAAAAGAATCGGTAGTGGTAGTTCAAGTCAGTTTGCAATCGCTCCTCTTGTTGTCATCGTCTCCGCGTGTCTAGTTGCTGCTATTCTGGGGAGTTGCTTTGTTCCCCTGAGGTTGTTATTGTCATAGATCAAGGTGCTATCTGAAGAGGATGCTTTGATGCTCCCTCACCGTCATTGTCGCCCACAGGAGATGTTTTGCTCCCTTTCACCGGTATGCCCAAGAAAACAAGGCTTAATCTGAAACGCTGCTCCCCTTTGCAATCACTGATTGATTCAACTTGGCCACTTGGTGTGAATAGAAGATCCAGGTTGAATGGTTCCACTACGAGACTGTGCATCTACCCCTGTTGGAGTTTCCGTTCAAGCAAACAAATTTCCATGTCCAAGACGAAGGGACGCTCGATGATGTATGGCACATTTCGCCATATGCACATGGCTGCGGATTTAGGGAAGGTTCGTATGTTTGTATAGTCCAACAACCTAAGGAGTGATCAAATTTCTGTTCCTCATCCCTCGCATGCCCAATTAAAAGTAGAGGCCAAAATGCATGAAAGTATTCTTGTGCTAACTGGCTTGACCTAAGATCGACATCTTTGCCTTGTAATGTGCTGATGAGATGCAGGGTCAATTTTATAGGCGCACAGGCACAACGCATGCATTGATGACATGGCAAATGCAGCAACGATCACTCTGAGCCTGGTCACATGTCGGAGTTTATTTTGCTTCTACAATCCCAGTGTTAATTCTTTCTTGTTCTCCACACACACGTGTGTCTTCTTCTGAGAACCTGCTGAACCATTGCTGCAAAAAAAATGTCACTGGATATCCACGAATACTTGAAATATGTACTTGCATTGCATTGGACCAAAGCTGAGTGTCATCCATGAAAGAACCGCTGTTTAAGGTGGCTTCAGTTTCAGCTTTTTTGATGCCTATGTCTGAATTTTTGCTCAATTGAATGCCAATTGAGGGATAATAATCTTTTTTAACAGGAGAACACAAAAAATTAAAGATGGTCGTCTAAGGTCTCCCTCTACCTCATTTAGCTTTTTGACGGTTTTAAAAAATAAATTAAACAGTTTAAATATTTTGTACAGTAGCATTAAATAGATATAAAAATATAATAATTTCATCTTTTTAGTCTATGAATTCCTTGAATGCCCAAACACCATTCCTAATTTAATCCACTTGAAGTCTAAACTTGCTTGTTCTCCGCCTCTATTGATGTGCTAAAGATGCATGGGGCATTTTATTGGTAGAACAACACATCAATCCACTAAGTACTCATCGACCCTTTTTTTACGTGTTTTTGGGTGTAAGGAATTGAGTAGTCCATCATCTCCTCAATTCTTCGCTTTTTTGTAGTTCATCGGATAAAATGGGTTGTTTCATTATCACATCACTCCTTGCGGGCTAATAATTAATCTTAGGTCCCGTTTAGATGTACACAACTAATTATTAGCTACACATAATTACGGGAAATTAGCTGGTTTGAATTGAAGCATGTCTAGCTGATTCATTAGCTAGTAAGTGTGAAATATTTAGCACCCATTAGCTAGTTTATTTCTGCTAATGGTGGCTAATTTTTAGCAGCTAATTTTTAGTTGATCCAAACAGAGCCTTAGTATGAGGAATGGAGGCTATTTCACCAAAATTCATGGGATCACCCCATGATATATCACTCTATTTAAGATGAAATGACTCATCAAATCAAACATTATAGTATAAGTGCAATTCATCATACCTCTCTCCCACCGTGACCCTGAAAGAGCCACTCCAGCAAACAAAATTCCATATTGGATCAACCAATCGAGGCATATGCTTAATGCTTGACATACCTCACGTAATTTCATCATCCCCACATTCCTATGGTCCACATATACATAAATGATGAATTTCACATGATCAATTTTTTAAAGGGCTTGAAAGAAAGAACATGTTGATAGTTCTATGGCTCAAGAGTGCCTAGAACCGAGTTTTACCTAGACCGACAAAAGGTTCAAGCTTCGGATAGCTCTAGGACGCTTGCTAAGACATAGTACCGGCATCGTACTTAATAAGCTTCGACACCGGAATATGTCTTCAGTGAAGCCTCTATTACGGTGGTGATGCACTTGAAGACATGTCGTCGCACACCCCTCCGAAAATATCAATCAGTTACCACAAGAACTGCCATTGAGTCAACACGGTGCTCTTTCGCTTATGTTTCTAACCCAGCTATCTAGTACGCTGCCCGCCAGTCAACTCGTTACGCGCGGCATGCTCTGCAGAAATTTAAGGGCTACTCTGGATACTCACTTCACCGCAAACTCCGGCGATGCCTAGAACCATGTTATCAAAATGGAGCGCCGCACTTGTGGGTAAATGCTGTCACAAAGCAGCTTCGGCACGACGGAGATGAGTGCTGAAATCAAATGGACATCTACGTACCAGCAGCTACAAGCTGCATCAGTGGCAAGACAACCGAGGTGCCTACCCAGACAATCATTTAGAGCCCAATGCGTATCAACAAACCGAATGTGCAACTCGACATCCTCTAAAATTGTGATCCTGATTTCTCACATGCCCAAACAAAAAACAGACGGCTGCCACGGGCACCGGCATTTCTAACTGACTGAGACTTGGGACCTAGAACATGAGTTCGAGCAATCTTTACTCAGTAATGTGCTAGAAGCTGGTATCATTTATAGACAGCGCAACCAAACGTTTATAGACATTTATTGTCGTACACCTAGCGTGTGTACCTTCCGTTGAAATACGATCCCATCCACCAAGACATTATTGTGCAGCAAAAATCAGGAGTAAATTTGCTCCAAGTCCCTTTTCTTAACTATCAGAGTATCATTTAGGGCTGCCTGAATGCATGGTCTCTAGAGGAGAGATAGTTCAATTAGTATCCACTTGGACCTAACCGTCCCTGCTGTGCCTAAGTTTCCAAAACAGTTTTTATGGAGAAAAAAAGTTTAATAATGACTACGTATGCATGGAGTGTATGATTGTCAGGAAATGATCCGTTCTTGTGTGTACTGCCAAATTGAGTCATACTCGTAAAGACCAATCATGCATTGAGATAGTAATTCACGTCCAAAGTATTTTGGCAGGCGTTATATATAATATAATAGTAATTCACATGAAAATCTTTACAGCAAGTCAGCAACCGCATCAGTTTTATAGGCATGCCATGATAATAAATAATACTCCGATCCGTACTTCTTAGATAATACTGGTATTTAGATAATCATGAAGCTGCAAAAAAAAAAGAACTGATACCGGTAGTCGGTAGATGAAGTCAATTTCTAGTCGCTCCTCTTGTTGTCGTCTCCGGATGTCTAGAGCTGCTTTGATCCCCTGACGTCGCTGTTATTGTCATGGTGCTATCTCTCAAGGAGATGCTTCGCTCCCCTCACCGTCGTTGTCGCCCGCGGGAGGTGTTTTGCTCCCTTTGCGATCCACGTTCCTAATGGCAGAGCTGCGTACCAGTTTAAGGTTCTTCATTTGAGAATGAAACAGACTGGACTCAAATTTGAGTACTACCAGTACTGGTGAGGAAACGAATCATGACCGAAAGGAAGAACCAGCTGATGACTAGTTTGAGCCACTGCACCGGTAACCAGAGTAGGACTAACAGCAGTAGCGCCTGCAGCACGAACACTGGTGTGGCCAGAGCACCACTAGTAGGGGCAGAAGACGACGCAGACAACAGTGCTTCGACGCCGGAGCTGGATTGAAGCCAACGAAGAAATTTGTTCCGAGAAGTACTCTGGCTTTCCGCTCTGCATCTACATGCTATGTTCCAATTTCGGACCAGTCCGTGCTCACATCGATGAACCAAACGCAATCAAAATCACTAGAAAATCCTGATTAGGTCAACGTGGGCAATGGAAGAAGCCGATTGGTGTGACGATAGAAGAGCTGAGTTGAGTAGAACGGGGACGAGACTCTGCATCAGCCCCTGCAGAACACTCCATTTGAACAAACAAATTTCCATGTCCAAGACAAAGAGGTACTCAACCTATGGCCCATCTCGTCATATGCACATCTCTGCGGAATCGTTGAAGACACAGTTTGAGAACTGGGCTGCACATATGTTTGTATAGTCCAGCGACCTAAGGAGTGATCGAATCTGTGTTCCTCATCCCTCGCATGCCCAAACAAAAGTAGAGGCCAAAATGCATGCAAATATACTTGTGCTAACTGACCTGACCTAAGATCGACATCTTTGCCTTTGTATTGTGCTGAGATGCAAGGTCCATTTTATAGGCTCACAGCACATGCATGCATTAATGTTATGGCAAATACAGCACGACCACTCTTCTTGATGGTACCATCAATGTTAGCCTGGTCGCGCCGGAGTTTATTTTGTTTCTATAATCCTAGCGTTAATTCTTTCTTGTTCTCCATATATACATCCCCTGATGATGTCTACTTCTGAGAACCTGCCGACCCATTGCTGCAAAAAAAATGTCACTTGACTATCCACTTGAAATTTGCACTTGCTTTGGGCCAAATCTGAGTGTCAAAAACAGGCAATAGCCAGTCCTTTGTGCAACGAACCCTATGTCATTAGAGACTTTTTTCCAATTGTGGATTATAGGTACAGTGCTCTTCTCTAAAATCCCACCATTTTATTGGATCAACTCCAAGGTTTCGCAATGATAACATTCATGAAAGAACCGCTGTTCAATGTGGCTTCAATTTCAGCGTTTCTGATGAATAATGTCTGAACTTTTGCTCTATTGAATGCCAATTGAGGGATATTCATCTTTTTTAACAGGAGAACAAAAATTTGAAGGTGGCCATCTAAATTCTCCTTTACTCTACGAGTGCATAATACACAGTTTTTAGTCTTCCTTTCGTGATGTTTTCCTAGTAGTATTTGTAATCTATCCACGAGATCGGGAAGAAGCCAAGCAAGGACGTAGTTTCGTGGTACGTTTGTTTGTTGAGGGACTACACTTGCTTTTCCATATCCTTGAAAGTTTGTCCATCAGATCGGGAAGAAGGCAAGCAAAAACTTAGTTTCATTGTTTGTTGACAGTTGACGACGTTTGCTTTTCCATATCCTTGAACTTTTTGGATAGTTACTAGTACCACTTAGCATTGTACACATCTTGAATCATATTAGGTCTTGTTTGGAACACATGGCATTTTTTGTGGTTTTTACATAGTACACAAGTGCACCCTCTGTTATGGCCCCGATGCACTTGAAGACATGTCATCGCACGTCCCTTCGAAAATATTAAACAGTTACCACAAGAACAACCATTGAGTCAAAACAGTGCCCTTCCGCTTGTGTTTCTAACACAGCTTCCTGGTAGGCAGCCCACCAGTCAACTCCTTACTTTCGGCATGCTCTGCGGAAATTTAGGGGCTACCCTTGGATACTCGCTTCACTGCAAACTCCAGTGATGCCTGGAACATGTGTGGTCAAAATGGAGCACCGCGCCTATGTGTAAACACCGCCACAGAGCAAGTGCGGCATGCCGGAGATGAGCAATGAAATCAAGTGGACATCTTGGAACCGGCTGCACATGTCCAAAGAGCTCTTTAGAGCCTAGTGCGTCCGGGCGACTTCGTCAAAACCACGATCCTGATTCATCACATGCCCAAAAAACAAAAGGTTGCCAAGGTGTGGTGGAACCGCCGATTTAATCCGGGCTAAGTACACCTGCCACCATTAGCTCTCAGTGTACTTAGACCGTATTAAACCCGGTCGTCCGTCGAGAAGCCTTCGGCCCTCGATTCGTACCAAAACCCAGAGTAACCGACATCACACACATTCGACCCTCGATGGAGCCACAACAGTTACATCATCACAGGCAGTTGAATAGATGTTACATTGGAAGTTAGGTTACAAACCAGTTCGAAATAAAATAGAGTTCAACATAGTCTCATACGTAAATAGCGTTCAAATAGAGTCTCGCAGGGGAAATCTTTAACCATCATAGTTCATGATAACCAAAAGACTTGCAGAAGTAAAGTAACATCATGCCCACTGATGTCACTTCATTTGCCAGCTCAACACGCTTCTTACTCCTGATGATAACAGATCCCTCCGCCAACACAGGCACAGAAGAGGAACTCCATACCTGTAACTCAAAAGCGGGGGCAAACCCTGAGTACTAATTACTCAGTAGGACTTAATGGATGTGGTTTACGGCTGACGCAAAGCTTGCTTACTAGTCATGTGAGTCCTTAGCCATTGCTTTTAGACAAGTTATGAATGTAAGGTAGCAGAATTTGACAGATGCTACCCTTTCATGATACCCAAGCCATTTGCAATTGAGAAATTCATAAAAACTTGCATGAATAGAAAGCGTATCATAGTCAAGCATGTAGCATTTTAAAACATGGATCATAATACATTATATTAGAGTTATTACTACGTTGCCCGTCAGTGATATTTGGCATTCTCACACCTGGTGAGCATCAGCGATTCGAATCGATTTCTAATTCTCGGGAATAACTAAAAATGCCAGGGACCCATATGCTTACTCACACGACGGCTTTCCCACATATAGTTCTCCTCCTCCACTTGTCCCATCCCAAGTTCGATTCACTCCCGCCTGACTCCCGGGTTGTGCCCCCATGACGAGCCTGCCGACATCTCGGGCTCCCCGTCATGAGTACCAAGCTCCCCCGGGCCACTTCCTCTCAACCAGTGGGTAGGAACGTGTTTCTGTTCTCCGGATGACACAAGTAAGGTTTCACCGGCCCCATTAACCGGGTAAGCACTTTAGCAATGGTATGCCAACCAGCAGGCGAACAGCGAACGGGCCTTATGCGACTCGGGCGGAGCCATTACACCGCAACAACGCACACCGCAAGAATATAACTTAATCTCCGCCCGGTCTCCAATTAATCCTCATCATAATAAACATCTTAGCCTAGACAGCGTTCTCTTTTTTTTCAAAACACCTACGTGACGAGTGACATTTCACTCGTATCTAGTCGAGCCAACATTTCTAGGCAACTCGTCCTACGTACCTAGTGTAGGTGCTAGGGCCGGGGCGGCCAAGGAGTCTAATGCAATAAGGTTACAGTCAACACCTAATGCAAATGCGTAATCATAAAACATTATTAGCTGGGAGAATATGGTCCTGCCTACCTTTGCTTATCTCTACCCAAACCAACAAACTAAACTATGTTAGTTTGCCGGGTTGTGGGGCTTTGCCCCAGGCAACCCCTTGATCACTTGGACTGCTCCTCCTTCCAAACACGACTGATGGGCCCTCCAGGTCGTGAGTGGATTTTAGTTGATCTTTTGGATCACCGTTGGTTGAAGTAGTTCCACGCGCTCGTTTCTTGATCACGTATTTGTAATGAGCGTCACTATATGATTGACATGCGGAATGATGCAAGAAATGAGATGCATGAACACGAAACACACGTATGAATATCCATTTCATGAACAGACGAAAAGGTGATCGATAAACTACCTAAACACGGAGTACCTCAATGGACCTAGATCAAACATATACTTTCTGGACTCTATGCATCAACATTAAGTTACCATATTTTCCAGAGAGTTTCCCTAGCCACCTATGACCACTTTTCCTAATTATCTCTTTTAACATGTAGCATTTTATTATTTTCAAATCACCATTAAAACTTAACATGCAGGGACTCATATTTTACCAGTGAGATACATATACTACCTAAAGTATATGAAAAATGCTAGAGAGTCGATTTGAACATACTCTATGTAGTCTCCACTTTCTAAGTTAAATAATGCACCTAACACATGTATAAGGGTAAAAGGGTAATTAAACAGTAAGTGCTAGGGCTACAAAAATTTACATAGTGCTATAATGCCATAAGGAAGCTACTGTCCAAGTTTCATGCCATTTGGAGTTCATTTAGTGCACTTTCGACTTTTATCCAAATTAATCATGCATGCAACAAACCAAGGACAAAACAGACATTTCACACCTTCTCATCATACCTATCATGTAGATCTATTCAAGAGGAGTCTAACGCAACTGAGTTTGTCCATTTTGGAATTTTCTGTGGTTTTATATGATTTTCCAAAGTTCACCGCTCATTTAAATGCATTTAAATGGAAAATATCAGATCTCAGGACCTAAACGTAATTAACCGTAGTTTCTAGGGGGTACCAGGGAAGATCTACGTGACTCAGTGCATAGTACTTCAAATGGAGCGCGCAAAAACACAAAAGGGCAGGGGGTTTTCTAGGAAAACTACCCTCTTCTTCTTCCTCCTTCCGCTCGGGCAGAGGCGCGCGCGACGGGAGGAGAGGCGCGGCGGCGCCGGCGGCGGCGAGGCGGTGCTTGGAGCCGAGGCGGCGGCCGGAGGTGTTCCCGACCATGGGGTTTCGTCTCCCCTAGGTCTAGTTGCGCGGGGAGGCTCGTACGAGCGGTGCGGGGTGGTGAACCGGGGCGGCGGTGGCGTGCACGGGCGCGGCGGCGGCGGCGCGATTCCGGCGGCCTAGGCGATGGGGAAGGCCATGGTAGGGCCCTTGAGCAGCGCGAGGACAAGGGGAATCCGGCAGCGGCGGAGTGGGGGTGCGGGAATGGCCCTAGGGTGGTGCTCCACGACGAGCCCGTGGGTGGCGCGGGTGCACGCGAGCGGCGCGCGCGGGGAGAGGTGGAGGAGGCGATGGCGGCGGCGGTACCTAGCGCGTTGGGTGCGCGAGGCCGAGGCGGAGCTGGCGGTGGGGATCTGGAGGCGCGAGGCGGTCGGAGATGGACATGCGCGGTGGTGAACCGAGCTTGAACCGGAGCGGCGTCGGCGCGGCGAGGACGTCGCGGCGAGCTCGATCTCCTCGGGGAAGGGGAGATCGACGACGAGGTCTAGTGGGAGAGGGGCGGCGTGGAGAGGGGAGTGTGGTGGCGGGGTTGGTTTGGCTCGGGGTGACCAGGAGGCGGCGGCGTGGGCTCAGCTCCGAGCTCACAGCCGGCAATGGCGGCGCAGCGAAAACGGCGCGGGGCGGGGTGGAAACAGGACGGAACGCGAAGGGAAAGAGCTAGGGTTTGGGGCGCGGGGCCCCCCCTCCTTTTGACGCGCCCGGGGGTGCCGCCCGTGGCTCGCCGTACTCCCTGTACGCCGGCGAGCCACGCGGCGCGCGCGGGTTCGCGCCGTGGGCGCGACGCGGATCGCGGGCCCCACCTGTCATTGACTCCGGGAAAAAGAAAAATAAAACTGTGTTTTCCTTACTACGGTAAACTGCGGTTTTGACCAATTTGGAGGCCGAATTTGGAAAAGGCCCAATTGGAAGAAATGTTCTACTCAGAGATATCTATAACTTTGTCAAAGTGAACAACCCCAAATCCAAGTGTAAATATGGTTTAAATTCAATTTTTGAAATCAGCCCTAGGTAAGGACAGGGTACCTTTATTGTTTGGAAAAAAAGAAAAACCCTATTTCCAAGCCTTTTCACCCAAAGTGCCTTTTGGGTAACTTGCTTAGAATTTCAATACCTACAACTTATTCAATGGGAGTGTTGCATGAAAGTGGTTGTAGGTTTGTGCAAACTTAGGGTTTTTAAACAAGGCTGATTTGAGTTAGTTTTCTGCACTGACAAAGAAAGACTCCAAACCCTATGTAGCCTTCATTATCTGGCCAAACCCAATTATGAAAGTTGTTCAAATCTTCATTATATACAAGTTTGGTAATATGAGTTTCCCCTAGATCCCAATAGATTTGGATTTAGGAACAAGAACATAGCAGAACACATGCATAAAATTCAGATTTCAAGTATTCCATCTCCTCCCGTGTAAATCTTAACTTGATTATATGCAATCACATGATGCTTCATGATGCGTAGTGCATGATTAAGATATGATAATGCATTCGAGATGCAGGAGCATCACTGTCATACCCGGTTTTAGAAACAAAACCAGATGACACCGTATGTGTGCCCAGGATCTATTTTCCACACATACAGCCGACTTCATCAGTGAATATCAATAAACAGTGCATTATATAAGCGTATAAAACTTACATTTGACACAAAAGTCAATATATCAGAGTATAGCGGAACTTCTATCTCGTAGCGGAACTCCATCTTCACAGGAAGGTTGACTGGAGGCACGTATGCCTAAACATATTGTAAACTTCTGGATCCACTCCGTCTTCATATCATCATCAACTTGTATAGAGAAGAACTATAGGTTTGGGATAGCAAGGGTGAGTACATGGCGCACTCAGCAAGTATTCCGTTTAGGATAAAAGTGGACTAGCTTTATAGTGGACAGGCATAGCGGTTGCTTTTAGTTGGTCAAGTTTTATTACTAGCAATGATTAGCATAACCCATCCCATAACTGAAATATTATAAGTAAATAAAATAATTGAGTATCAACCATTGTCGTAACTGTCACCACTATAATCATCACCACTGTCATCATCACTGTCATCACCATTATCATCATGAGCCATTTTCTTTGAAAACTCTAATCTGTGAGGGTCCAGGCCGCTCTTAACCGTGAGCACGGCTGATATATCAGTTTTAAACACTCTCGAGAGGTTGTACATCTTTACCCACAAGTCATGATTCCCATATGCCAAGAGGTGGCCAAACCCCATATATTCACTATCCTTTGATGAATCGGCAGGGTTTCATTACGAGACCTTTACAAAGAATTCCTAGAGTCATGGCATGCCCGTTACAGGTTACTCCAGTTAACTAAAGATATGAGAGTTCCGTTCCAAAGGGTGACAGTCAAACTGCACCACATTGGCAAAGGGCAAAGTCCCATATCCCCCAGACCCCTCATACGCCATGTTTCAGAGAAGCATGCCAAAACTCTAGTTCATCTAATTAATCAGTCAAGGATGTCCCATTCCATCTCTTGTGGTTGCACTGTTTTCCTGGGTGGTCGCTCGGCGAACCGATCCTTAGGGTGAAGTACTTGAGCAAAACCAACAAAACATGCTCAAGTCTCCATGTTGCTAAATAACCAAACTTTCATCATCATTGCATCATTAATTAATCAAGATTAGCAACATGAAAATATGTTGAGCGGTAGCATTAATCTACACATCACAGCCCATCCCAAGTTTCATAGACATGTAAAGGTATATGAAGCTAGTCATCCTTATTAGGAGCAATCAAATTGGGCTCTAGATTGTGTAGTTAATGTAAATAGGACATAGGTCAAAGAATACTTGCCTTATTTCCAACTATATAGCTGCTCAAATAATCTTCACTTATAGGTCTTGAAAAGCTTGATCTTCACTCTCACGTACCATACTCATTCTATACGTGACAACACAAACGACATACAAGACAGACAATCATACATGCATAAGAAACAATACACCAATCAAAAGAAAAGCTTTATAAAACATGTTAAAAGAGAGGGCTCGTTGCTACAGTTAGGAGAGCGCAAGAAACGCTGAAAACGGAGCTACCGTTGGAAAGATACAACTAACGGAAGATTTTTTTATTAAACACATAAAGACCTATATGTTGGGTTTATTTTAATTAATAAATAACATATGCAGGATATTTCGGAGAAACATCTCTGTTGGAATTAATTCAGATTAGATTTGGATTAAAAACCGTATTTAAAGCTAGTCACATTTTATTCAAGATATTTCATATAGATTAAACCGGTTAAATATTTAGTTACAAAAGATACCATGTAAGCATCTAATCGGAGCGTGACATGCGTCGGGTTTATACTAAACAAGTTATTAAACAAAGCACATTAAAGTTGATATTATTCACTTTAATGTTTAATAACAAAAGGCCAGAGGTTAAACCCTAAATTGATTTTATTTATACAAGAATAATGAGAATATCATTAACCCAATTAATATTTATATTTAAAAACAGAAACACATAAGTACGATAAACATGAAAACTAAAGTATAGGTATCATCGTTACGAGACTAACGCAGCATGAATGGCATAAAATAGAGTTAAAACGAATTGGATACACAAGATTAAGGATCGATGCGCGTGGACATGATTAACAGTATACCTTAGGAGCTGAAGCAGATCAAGATTCATGGGGTTCAAAGAACAATACTCATGAATTGGCCAAAGTTTGAGATTCGATCCGCTGAAAGGTATGAATTAGATCAGACTAAAGGAATCAAAAGGATTTGCTGTGTTGAGATGCAAGGTTGTCATAACTCGTAGGATATATATACGGACGATTACCATCTGGTTTCGCGACCCCTCTTCTTCACCAGATGCATCTCCGTGTCTGGTTCTGACCTGCTGACGTTGTATGCAGCAGGGGATTTGATCTTGTGTTGGTCCGATCCTACAGCTTGCACGTATGGGAACTCATCTGGTAGCTAGCTTCTCTGGAGTCCAAGTCGCAGGAGTCTTCCTCGCCGGCTAGCTTGAACGTTCATGTGTGCTGGAAGGAGCTCGAGTACATGGCCTGGATGGAGGATCGAGCAAGGCACTGGGCAGGCCAGAACAGCAGGCAGCAGCAGGGCGTTGGGGCTTCAGGAGACCACGCGCACGACAGCAAGTGGTGGACAGGCCAGGGATGGAGTCGACGGGGCAGGGCAGGGCAACGCGATGTTGGAGACGTGAGACTTCCGGTGGATGGCCGGCCAGCGCAGCACATATACGTCGTGCATGGAGTCCTGTGGTGCCTAGTAGGACAGGAACAGGACGATGGTGAGCTGCCCTGGTTCGAGACGGCGGCACAACACAGATGAGAGAAATATAAAGAAAGAAGAAAGGTATAAAAAGTTTACCGGCAATGGAGACACTCGTCGGAGTTGGAGAAAAGCTATAGACTATCTTAGGGCTCCCAAACTTCCGGACCTCCATAGACTAGTCTATATTTTTATGTGCCGTTTAGAGGAGGGGTTGGGTTTATTATATAGGGAGAAGAGCCGGTAAATGCGCGTCAACTAGCAATATGGTACTAATTGATTTGCACCTTCCACCTCCACTAATGGGCTTAATGAGCTTAAAGCCCATTAGAGAACCCATAAATGGGCTTTCGGGGTTTATTAAAATTCCGGCATATTTAAATGGAGAAAGCCCAAGTAAATTCGGAATTATTTATTTTCGGAATTAAAATAATTATAGATAAGTCTAGAATCAATACTTGAAGTCCGAAAAATATGCCGACGGTCTCAAAAATTTTAGGAAAAATCCCAGAAATAGTTTTGGACCTAATGAACCCAAATAAAATATTTGGACCTCATGGAAAGATTCTTAAGAGCTTCCAATAAATGGATTGTGCTCTACGGAAAACAGGAAAAGCTTGTAGAAAAATCTAGAAAGTTCCTAGAAAAAGTTACTTGTAGTTTAAACTCATTTAGAAAATCTTTATCACTCAAAAACATCATGTGAAACAGCATGAATGCAACACATATGTTATTATAACATAGATTATATTTGTTCTCTTTACAAAATAATTATTTCCTACACTAAATATCTATGTAAATATATAACTGCTTCACAAAATTTTAAATATTCAAGAAATTCACTGTATTAATTCAAGCCAAAAGTGTCACATTCCAAATTGGAAAATTTGGGGTGTGACAAAACTACCCCCCTTAAAGGAATCTCGTCCTCGAGATTTGGACAGGCTAGCAAGAAAAGACGGATGGTTTAAAATTCTTCATCCATGATTGACTCTTTACTATTAGCGACTTCCTGGTGGTAATTTCCTCACTTCATCTGAAATACTCAATTCTCATGATAGACCAAATTCTTGTATCACTTCTGTCTCTCCAATCTTTTCTAGGTCTACCCCCTTAAAAAGATGAGGCTTGACTAGTTGTTCCATACTGCACTTGTGGAAAGGGGTAAGGATAGAGTGTGGACGTCCTTCTCCTTCCTTCTGGTTACACTTCACTTGATCGAGGTTTTGCAAAATAAAGGAAAGAATAACATGGATAGAAAAGAACCCATCTATCTATTACATAGCGACTCTTATGCTAGTGTGGATAAAAATCCAACAACACATCAACAATCATTTAAAAAAGCCAAATCATACATGTAGCACAATAACAAGCATACAAACTCGCACTATTCGTTCTCTTTCACTTATATGGTGGACTTACTTATAAATGCTCTCTCACAAAAGGCTGTCGTAGGATAAGGTATGGGTGAGAAATATAATGGATGATACGAGCAAAGCAAAAGATAGAGTAAGTGACAAGGCTCATAAGTGAGAAAGAAGATGAGGGAAAGCATTTAAGGGTAAGATAGGAGTAACTCTTTTTTTATTTGAATACTATAGAAAAGTGATGGAGATAAACATGTTATAAAAGATATAACGACTATTGATGAGATAATATAGAGAGCCAAGGGGAATATAGAGAATCAAGGATTCAATATAGAGAACCAAAGAACTTACTACTGATAGGAAATGAATTACCATATATGAGTACAAGAAGATCAACAAAAGAAATATGATGAGGTCAAAGGTGTAGGGACTGCCTATGGATAGAGTTTTGATAGTAGTGGAAGCAACAAACTCAAAAGATCGAAGACGTTCGAATTGCTCAAGGATGGCAATTCAACGGCAGGGAAAACAAGGATAACTGGAGATCAAAGTTGTAAAAATTGCTCGAGGTCAGCAATTTGATAGCATGGAAAGCAACAATAGTGGAAGTGAAGGATAATATAGCAAGGGAAGGTCAGAAAACGAACCGTGCTAACTAGGCTTACGTCCTACAGTCAACACAGCTCTGATACCACTTCTGTCATACCCGGTTTTAGAAACAAAACCAGATGACACCGTATGTGTGCCCAGGATCTATTTTCCACACATACAGCCGACTTCATCAGTGAATATCAATAAACAGTGCATTATATAAGCGTATAAAACTTACATTTGACACAAAAGTCAATATATCAGAGTATAGCGGAACTTCTATCTTGTAGCGGAACTCCATCTTCACAGGAAGGTTGACTGGAGGCACGTATGCCTAAACATATTGTAAACTTCTGGATCCACTCCGTCTTCATATCATCATCAACTTGTATAGAGAAGAACTATAGGTTTGGGATAGCAAGGGTGAGTACATGGCGCACTCAGCAAGTATTCCGTTTAGGATAAAAGTGGACTAGCTTTATAGTGGACAGGCATAGCGGTTGCTTTTAGTTGGTCAAGTTTTATTACTAGCAATGATTAGCATAACCCATCCCATAACTGAAATATTATAAGTAAATAAAATAATTGAGTATCAACCATTGTCGTAACTGTCACCATTATAATCATCACCACTGTCATCATCACTGTCATCACCATTATCATCATGAGCCATTTTCTTTGAAAACTCTAATCTGTGAGGGTCCAGGCCGCTCTTAACCGTGAGCACGGCTGATATATCAGTTTTAAACACTCTCGAGAGGTTGTACATCTTTACCCACAAGTCATGATTCCCATATGCCAAGAGGTGGCCAAACCCCATATATTCACTATCCTTTGATGAATCGGCAGGGTTTCATTACGAGACCTTTACAAAGAATTCCTAGAGTCATGGCATGCCCGTTATAGGTTACTCCAGTTAACTAAAGATATGAGAGTTCCGTTCCAAAGGGTGACAGTCAAACTGCACCACATTGGCAAAGGGCAAAGTCCCATATCCCCCAGACCCCTCATACGCCATGTTTTAGAGAAGCATGCCAAAACTCTAGTTCATCTAATTAATCAGTCAAGGATGTCCCATTCCATCTCTTGTGGTTGCACTGTTTTCCTGGGTGGTCGCTCGGCGAACCGATCCTTAGGGTGAAGTACTTGAGCAAAACCAACAAAACATGCTCAAGTCTCCATGTTGCTAAATAACCAAACTTTCATCATCATTGCATCATTAATTAATCAAGATTAGCAACATGAAAATATGTTGAGCGGTAGCATTAATCTACACATCACAGCCCATCCCAAGTTTCATAGACATGTAAAGGTATATGAAGCTAGTCATCCTTATTAGGAGCAATCAAATTGGGCTCTAGATTGTGTAGTTAATGTAAATAGGACATAGGTCAAAGAATACTTGCCTTATTTTCAACTGTATAGCTGCTCAAATAATCTTCACTTATAGGTCTTGAAAAGCTTGATCTTCACTCTCACGTACCATACTCATTCTATACGTGACAACACAAACGACATACAAGACAGACAATCATACATGCATAAGAAACAATACACCAATCAAAAGAAAAGCTTTATAAAACATGTTAAAAGAGAGGGCTCGTTGCTACAGTTAGGAGAGCGCAAGAAACGCTGAAAACGGAGCTACCGTTGGAAAGATACAACTAACGGAAGATTTTTTTATTAAACACATAAAGACCTATATGTTGGGTTTATTTTAATTAATAAATAACATATGCAGGATATTTCGGAGAAACATCTCTGTTGGAATTAATTCAGATTAGATTTGGATTAAAAACCGTATTTAAAGCTAGTCACATTTTATTCAAGATATTTCATATAGATTAAACCGGTTAAATATTTAGTTACAAAAGATACCATGTAAGCATCTAATCGGAGCGTGACATGCGTCGGGTTTATACTAAACAAGTTATTAAACAAAGCACATTAAAGTTGATATTATTCACTTTAATGTTTAATAACAAAAGGCCAGAGGTTAAACCCTAAGTTGATTTGCACCTTCCACCTCCACTAATGGGCTTAATGAGCTTAAAGCCCATTAGAGAACCCATAAATGGGCTTTCGGGGTTTATTAAAATTCCGGCATATTTAAATGGAGAAAGCCCAAGTAAATTCGGAATTATTTATTTTCGGAATTAAAATAATTATAGATAAGTCTAGAATCAATACTTGAAGTCCGAAAAATATGCCGACGGTCTCAAAAATTTTAGGAAAAATCCCAGAAATAGTTTTGGACCTAATGAACCCAAATAAAATATTTGGACCTCATGGAAAGATTCTTAAGAGCTTCCAATAAATGGATTGTGCTCTACGGAAAACAGGAAAAGCTTCTAGAAAAATCTAGAAAGTTCCTAGAAAAAATTACTTGTAGTTTAAACTCATTTAGAAAATCTTTATCACTCAAAAACATCATGTGAAACAGCATGAATGCAACACATATGTTATTATAACATAGATTATATTTGTTCTCTTTACAAAATAATTATTTCCTACACTAAATATCTATGTAAATATATAACTGCTTCACAAAATTTTAAATATTCAAGAAATTCACTGTATTAATTCAAGCCAAAAGTGTCACATTCCAAATTGGAAAATTTGGGGTGTGACAATCACAACCCACCCCCTTAAAGAAATCTCGTCCCGAGATTTTGATGTGATGTGGATGGAATAGTTAAAGTAAACGAGTACGTAAGGAGTGTTAGCTAAAACATACTGGTTTAAATCGGCGGTTCCACCACACAAGGGTACCAGCATTTCTAACTGACTGAGACTTGGGACCTAAAATATGAGTTCGAGAAACCTTTACTGAGTAATGTGCTAAAGTAGAGACCATTTTATAGACAGCACAACTAAACGTTTATAGACATTTATTTTACACCTACCGTGTGTTACTTCCATTGTCACAGTAATGCAATATCATTTAGGGCGGTCTGAATGCATGGTCCCTAGAGGTAGTTTCTAGAGGGGAGATAATGCAATTAGTATCCACTTGGACCTAACCGTCCCTGCTGTGCCTAGTTTCCAAAACAGTTTATATGGAGAAAAAAATAGTTTAAATATGCATGGAGTATATGATTGTCAGGAAATGATCATTAGCCGTGTAGCCAAAATGGATTGTGTGTACTGCCAAATTGAGTTATACTGCTCAATTACTCATAAAGACCAATTGTGCAATGATATAGCAATTCACGTCCAAAGTATTTTGGCTGGCATAGTATATATAATAGTAATTCGCATCAAAATCTTTACACCAAGTAAACAACCACATCAATTTTGATAGGCATGTGCCATGCTAATAAATAATAGTATTTAGATAATCACGAAGCTGCAAAAGAAAAAGAACCGGTAGTGGTAGATCAAGTCAGTTCCTAGTCGCTCCTCTTGTTGTTGCTGTCTCCTCATGGTGCTATCCCAAGGAGATGCTTGGTTGTCGCCCACGGGAGGTGTTTTGCTCCCTCTGCAATCCAGTTCCTAATCGCAGTACTGCATACACGGAGCTACCATAAAGGCTCCTAATCTGAGAATGAAACAACTGGAGTCAAATTTGAGTAGTACCAGTTGACGACTCGGGCAATATGAGTTGTGAGGAAACGAATCATGACAGGCCACTGCACCGGCGAGGCGGCGACCAGAGGCATCGGCAGGAGGACGAGCTGCGGTAGCGCCTGCAGCAGGAACACCGGGGCTGGATTGGAGCCATCAAAGAAATTGGATCCGAGAAGTGCTCTGGCTTTTACGTGGTATATTCCTATGAAGCCGCTCTGCATCTATGTGCTATGTTCCAATTTCGGACCATTCCATTCTCACATCTATGAACCAAACGCTATCAAAATCAATAGACGATTCTGATTGATTCAACCTGGGCAACGAAGGAAGTAGATTGGTATGACGAGAAGAGCCGAGTTGAGTAGAACGGCGACGAGACTCTACATCTGCCCCTGTGAAAGACTCCATTCGAGCAAACAAATTTCCATGTCCAAGACAAGGGGATGGTAGGTAGGGGTGTAATCGGATCGGATACGGACGGATACTGCCGATACCGTATTTGTTTTCATATTTTTCTTTCGAATACGGATCGGATACGGATATTAATAGTTGGTGTCGGATAAGACTTAGATGGACATCGACATCATATATATATATCCAACTTTCATTATCCGGATACGGATATAAATTGAATACGGATCGGATTCTGAATGTCCGGGCTCGGATATGGTCGGATCTCAACCCTTCTAAATGGATCAGGACTCGAATACGGATGGATAATATCCATACCGTTTACACCCCAAATGGTAGGCGACTGTGGCGGAACCGCCCTGCTTAATCCAGACTAAGCACACCTGCCACCTCTGGCTCACAGTGCACTTAGGCCGGACTAAACCCGGTAGTCCGTCGAGCTACCCAAAGGGCACTCGATGTAACCATCGCCCGAGGATACCGACATCACACACATTCAGCTCTCGAAAGAGCCACAACAGATTACATCATCACAAACAGTTGAAGTAGAGAATAAGCAGACTTAGTTTACAAACCGAAGATAAATAGTCAAATACATGTTCAAATATAGCGGAAGCGAAGTCAAAATATACATGTATAGATACATATAGCGGAAGCGTTCAAAACATCTCACAGCGGAAATAAAACTCAACTAGTCTTCAAGTAGAGATAAACAAGGCGAGTAGCACCGAGCCCACCGGTACTACCACCTCCAACACAGTTGTCCGGATGTCGTCAGCACCTGTAATCCAAAAGTGGGAGCAAACCCTGAGTACTAATTACTCAGTAGGACTTAATGGACGGGGCTTACGGCTGACGCAAAGCTTGCTTACTAAGAATTTGATCCTTAGCTATTGATTTTAAACAAAATCAAGTCAACATGTGGAAGCAGGATTTACAGCTGCTTGCTTTATCATATAGAGTAGGATTTGACAGCTACTTAGTTTATCATATCAATAATACTAATCATGAGTATAATAAAAAGCTGCATGAAAGTAAAGCATGTATATTCAAGTATGTAGTATTCAAAACCATGAATTCATAATACAACATATTCAAGTGGATTACTACTTTGCCCGTCAGTGGTATTGGCATTCTCACACCTGGTGAGCATCAGCGATTCGAATCGATTTTTATATTCCCGGGAATAACTAGAAGCACCAGGATGGCATATGCTTACTAACTCCCAGCGTTCCACATATGCTTCCCCCATCTCCACCTGTCCCGTCTCAAGTTCGATGACCACTCCCGCCTGACTCCCAGAGCGCGTTGTCGCAGGAGCGGTACCTCGGTTACGTCGGGTTCTGCCCTCCTTTGACACCCGCCTCCGCGGCCACCTTCCTCTCAACCAGTGGGTAGGAACGTGCCCCTTGCTTGAGACGTCACAAGTAAGACTTTCACCGGCCCATAGATTCCGGATAAGCACCCTAGCAATGTTATGCCGACCAATAGGCGAACAACGACCGGCCTTATGCGACTCGGGCGGAGTCCACCATACCATCCATATCATCATCATCATCATTTTTCTCATATAACCATATCTCCGCCCGGTCTCGAGTTAAAACCATGAGCATCCTCATAGCTTCCATCATAGTAATAGTTCCTGTGACTTTTGAAAAATCACCTACGCAACGAGTGACTCCATTCACTCGTGTCTACTCGTACCTAGCATTACTAGGCATACTCGTCCTACGCACTCTATTGTAGGTGCTAGGGCCAGGGCGGCCAAGGAGTCTAATGCAAATGGTTTCCAAACAACTCCTAATGCAGATGCGTAAGCATTCAACAAAATCATTTGCTAGGTAAAGCATGGTCCTGCCTACCTTTGTTTTACTTTAAGAAAACCAACAAACTAAGCTACTGTTAGTTTGCCGGGTTGTGAGGCTTTGCCCCAGGCAACCCCTTGATCCCTTGGACAACTCCTCCGTCCAAACACGACTGATGGGCTCTCCAGGTCATGAGTGGGTCTTAGTTGGTCTTTTGGACACCGATACTTGATGTAGTTCCACGCACTTGCTTTTTGATCACGTATCTGCAAGAAGCGTTTCTACATGAATGGTATGCACGGTGCAGTGTACGAGATGCATAAGTATTAAACACATACACGAATAACCATTTCATGGATGGACAGAAAAGTGATCGACAACTATACTAACGAGAAGTGCCAGTATGCATCTAGCACAATCATTCAGTTATGAAATTAAGCATTCACGCGGCAAGATATAATTCATTTCATGATCAAGTGTTAAGTTGAGATGCCTCGTTTCACTCTACATGCAAGCGCAATACTAGTCATCATATACTTACACATGCAATGGATTATCAATTTAAGACATCACTCTTAGCACTAGTAATAGTAGCACTTTTCTTGACTTAGAGCAGGCATACACTCAACAGCCACATAACACATACAAAGTTTCATGTATTGAACATCTAGTAACATCAGGTAGTACTACTGATGACACAGAAGTACTTTTATGGACTTAGAGTAAGCACGCAATCGGGCATTCTCAATGCAACCCATGGGATTAAAACACGATTAAGTGTCAATGTGATTGTTCTTTATCATACTCAAGCAAAGCATACAACAACCATATATTTATACCTGTAAGGTATTACTAGTTTGAAACACCGTTCCTAGCATATGGATGGTAGTACTTTCATGCACCCAACACATGCGTTTAAACAACTCTCTTTGCACTAGTCAAGTTATTGATCAAAAGAGAGTGTGGTAGTGTCATCTTTAGTTTAGTTTGTACACACATGGTTTACAAGCATGATATTAAGTTTAGACTCTTATAATGACTAATCACAGCATGTACATTATTGTTACCTTAACTAAGAAGGGGCATAATAGTTATATTAGCTAGTACGCAGGTGTTCAGTTATACGACTACAAGATGTAAGCAGACATCAGGTGCTATACTATGGATTAACCAATTAACTACTTATAAGGAGTATACTGAAAGTCACTTCTGAGTACATACTAGCATTCCATTTCTATTTTATGGATTAAATCATAGTAGCACTTGTCATTTTCAAATCACCACTCGGACTTAACATGCAGAGGCTCAAACTTTATCAGCAAGCTAAACCTAGCACAAGGTGTGTCCCAAAAATCTAGTACAGCTTTTGGAGAAAGTTTCGTATGGTAAGTATTTCCCATGCCTTTTTATTACAAAAACTTAAGCCTAGGGGTAGATCAGTCATTTAACAGTGAGTGCTACTGCAAGAAAATTCTCAAAGTACCTAGATGCCATAACAAAGCTACTGCCCAGATTTCATAATTTTTTGGAGGTCATTTAGTCCACTTTTATCATTTATTTACCTACACCATGCATGCAACAAACGAGGGCAAATCAGGCATTTCATACTTTCACATCATACCAATCATGTAGATCTATTCAAGAGGAGTCTAACGCAACTGAGTTTGTCCATTTTGGATTTTTATTTGATTTACTATGATTTTCCAAAGTTTATAGCCAATTTAAATGCATTTAAATAGAAAATTACTCAGACTAAGGACCCGAACGTAAATAACCATAACCTCCAGGGGCCTGTGAGGAAATAACCACAGACTCATTGAACAGCGCATTGAACTTGAAACGAAATAGACAAACACGCAGGGGGATTTTTGCAAATCGACCTCTTCTTCTTCCTCCGGCCGCGGCCGACGCGCGCGCGGTAGAGGAGAGAGCGGCGGCCTGCGCCGGCGATGTGGGGGCTGGACTTGGAGCCGAGGGGGTGTCCGGGGGTGTTCTCCGCCGCGGGCTTCCGTTTCCCCTAGCTCTCGTCGTCGATGGTGGAGAGGAAGAGCGGCGCGGAGCGGTGAACTGGCGCGGCCACGGTGCACGGAGCGCGGCGAACGCGGGCTCGCTCTCGTCGAGGGGAGGCGGGAAGGCGGCGCCGTAGGGCCCTCGAGCTGCGCGGTGAGACGGCGAACGTAACGGTGGGGTTGTGGAAGTAGGATGCGGCGCCGGTGGGGGTCCTCCACGGTGCGGGGTCGACGGCAATGGTGGCCGAGATGGCGCACACGTGGGGAGAGGGGGAGGAGGCGATGGCGGAGGCCGGTAAGTGGCTAGGAAGGTGGAGCGGAACACGGCGAGTGCGGGGCGCGCGCCGGGCAAAGGGGTGGTGGCCCAAGGCGACCAGCGCAGTGAGCTCGCCGAGAGCTGGACCACGGCGAGTGGCCTCGGCGTGCTCACTCGCGGAAGGTCCTAGGGGCAGGTCCGGCTCTGGAACCTCGGGGGATCGACGGAGGGGCTCGAGGCAGTTGTGGTGGAGGTGGTGGCTGGGCTAGCGGAGGCCTACAGGGGCGGTGGCGTGAGCTCAACTGAGCTCGGCCATGGCGGCTTGCTCCGGTCGCGTGGCGGGGGCGCAGCAGAGGCAGGGAGCGAGGGTGAGAGTGCGGCCGAGTGGAGAACGAGGACGCGTTGGCGTCCAAGTTCAGAAGCTGGGGCGCGGGCGCGATCCGTGGGCGCGCGGCGCTGCCCGGCCGTCGGCGGCCGCGTGGTGGCCGTCGGCCCGGCCACGGTGTCGCGCCGGCCGGCGGGGGCCCACCTGTCATTGACCGGGAAAAAGGAGGAAAAAGAAAATAGAAAAATGTGTTTTCTCTTGTGTTGAAAATCGCCATTTAGACCAATTTAGAGGCCGAATTTGGAAAAACTCCAATTGAATGAAATGTTCTACTCTTTGAACTCTACAAGTTTGTCAAGAGGTTCAACTTCAGATTCTAAGTACAAATATGAACTTCATTTGAATTTAGGCTGCAGCTCCCAGTTTGGACAGGGTACCTCTATTGATTGTGAGACTCAAAAGTCCTATCTCTGGTTTTTACCACCCAAGGTGTATATTGAAAAGTTTGTTTAGAATTTCAATATCTACAACTTATCTAATTTGATCCTTGCATGAAAGTGGCTGTAGGTCATATAAATATTGAGATTACTAAATAGGTCAGATTTGAACTGGTTTTCTGTGTTGATAGAAAATGACCCTAAACTCCATTTAAAAATCCATGTATGATCAAACTCCAGTTACCAAAGTTGTTCTCCAGTAGATTATCTAAAAGTTTGGTAATATGACTTTGGTCTGGAACCCAACAGATTTTGAATTATAGACACAATTATGTTCCAAGGTTTATTAAAACAGAAATTTCACTTTGTGTAGAGACTTTCTTGTTTCAAACTTTTGGAGTATCAAATGAAGTCCAATCACCTCCACAATAGGTGCATTTGAAAGATGATAAGTTTAATTCCACTTCATAGAAAGGAAGATTTTGAAGTTGTATAGTGAAATCAAAAGTAATTTCAGAATCAACTTAGGGAAAAGCTGAAAATCCATACGTGGGAAAAATTCTAAGTGTGGGTTGATCTAGTTGTTCCCCTGAGATATGTAGGTGAAAATTTGAGTGAGTAGACGATAGCTTTGATCCCTGCTCAGTGTAGCAATAGGATAGTCCATGACATGTACAACAAGTTTGTCAATGGAGTTGAGCTCGGGTACTTAATGAGTTTGAAAGCTTTATTAGGGCTCAAGTTTGCTCACGATCACACTTGCTATCTTCGGAAGAAGTGTTGGTTGGATTCGGTTTGATCTTTTAAACCTCTTGTCTTTAGCTTTTTGAACATTGTCCAACGGAAAGGTCTAGGGTTACTTTTCTTATCCGGGGTTTGGCATTTAGAGTTGGGCTCAAAAGCATGTGAGTGTTGACTTATTCAACCACGAAATGTGTGGTCTTGTATCTTGTGTAGAAAATTTTGATTTAGTGGCTCTTCCACGTGCTTCCTGTTAATCACTAAGCATGATTAAGCCTTAATTTATCGTTAGCCTTCATCTAACCGTGTGTTAAGGCTTCTGAGATGCCAGGAGCATCACAACCCACCCCCCTTAAAGAAATCTCGTCCCGAGATTTGGAGGAAGCGGGGTTCTAGGGCTTACTGCGTAATGAGAAAGGTTTTGGCCTCGTTGATCGGGTGCTTCTGTCACACATGGTAACACTTACTTCTTCATCATTTTGCTTTGTTAACTGGCTCGTGAATGGTTAGTGCCTCCTTAACACAAGTGAGTTACAAAGCTTTTGAATACGTCCAAGGTGGTCCTTCCCAGGTGCTCGGCAAGTCGTGTTTCATATGAGAGCGAATGAACACTCCTCATAGACGGTGTGGCCAATGTGAAAACGGCAGTGCTTTACTCGAATAATGGAACAGGGTTACTCCCTAACTTTGACACCAAGATTTTATAAACGTGATGAATATATAGGTATTAGAACAATTAGAAGCAAGGGGTACACAATCGGAGGACCGAACCACGAAGGCTCTTGGGATTCAAAGGGTTATCGATGGATGTGCTTTTGAGAGACACATTCATTTCCTTTGATAGGGACTGTGTACACATATAAGATATTTAAATCCGAACATTCTTCAAAGAGTAAGATGTGGTGATACATAACACATTCTACTCATTGTTTCAAGAAAGATGCCGTGGAAAGAGGATAGGACATATTCACCTAGATAAGGTGATGGTTTGTATGATTTCATATAATTGATCAAGATTGGCCACGAAAAGTACAGGCAGAGGGCTTATGCTTACTAACCGATCACCCAGGTTAGTGAGCCCAACTTTGAGGATAATTTCAAAAGAAGAGTGAAACAACTCTTGAAAAGGACAATGCGATGAAAGCACTAGCTGAGAACTAAAGCTTAGTGCAGTGGACGATGCTGAAGTTCTTCTTTAGGAGATAAGATTCAATTTGTACAAAGGAAGAATTCATAAGATAGAGTGGTGGAAACAGAGTTGAGTGCTCCCCACAAATCAAGCGAGGCAAATTGGAAGAAGGCCATGGAATGATGTAGCAAAACAGTGGAAATGGAACCAAGCATTCCCACAGATACGGTCGTTAAAGCGGATCAAGGTAAGCATAGAGGAGTCCGAGACTAGGACCAATGGTTGTAATCGTACCATGGAGATTAAAATTGATCATCCCCATGAAGCACGACTAGCAAGGATGAACAAAGTCAACGAAAAGATGTGGACGAGTGGAACCATAGAGTCGATCCGTCTCCACTGATCGAGAAGAACATGATTCAACAAGGCGAGGCAAAGATGTGAACGATACGGGGATTGAGACGGATTTTTCCCACAGATCAAGAAAGGCAAGGTGAAACAAAGCAAAGAAACGATACTAGGCGGCAGTGGAAATAGAGTGAATTATTTCCACGAATTAGAGGGATAGAGGTCAACAAGGCGTTAGAAGTTGGGTAGGAATGTTCCACAATTGTAGCGGTGTTATGCCTTTGCATGTCTTGATACCAGCGCGCCCCTAGTGGAACCGAGTGACGGCCGTACACACGAGGCCCTAGGTTCCGTCGCGGCACCACAGACTGCTCGGGTAAACACTACGTCAAGAGTGGCACAACTATCCAATTTCAGGAGATGCGAACAATTATCAGGTTACATAAGGACCTGAACAAGTAGTATGTATGACATGAATCTCGATGTATTGGTGACGTAGACCAAGGAGTCGAAAGCTCATAGATTCCAAAGGTTGGAAACGCAAGAATCATGAGAACGAGAGAAATAGGGCCCATCAACTGTTGAGTTGGGGTGGTGACATAGACTCAGAAGTACATGAATTTGGCGTGAACCCAAAACATGTGGACTACAAAAGTTTGAGATGCGTGGAGTGCAAGAGCTTGAAATGCACAGGATAGTGGAGCTTGGAACTCAGGTCTTGCAATTTTTGGGAAAGGCATGATACACTAGAGTTGATTCTACGAAGTTAGGATCAAATGGCGTAGTGAACCGTACTTATTCTATGTGCAGCCAATACATGTCATAGCTAAGCATTGTTACTACACCTATCGATACTCGTACGGTTTGCCTAATCGTAGGATTTAAAAACATTTTTGGTCGACAGTTAGCTTCTTCTTCCAGTCATGTCGATGCAGCGCGGAGCTTCACGTGGGTGGCACCATGGTGTTGGAATCTTGATTAGGCACTGAATCTGAGGTCGTTGCCAGAGTCGAGGTGGAGTTTCAAATTGTATCAGTGTAGATGTTGACGCTGTGTATGTTAGTTTGATTGGAGAAAAGTCTCCGATGACGAAAGCTTGGGCATTCTTCTCAGAGGCTTCTTGGAGGCTTGCTTATTGTTCCAGTAGTTAAGCCTATAGAATCCTAAGGACCCAGTATGTAAAGGTAATCATGTATGAGCTATCCTGACTTCATCTCCAGGCTTGGCGATTCCCTTCAGTAGGATCCTCTCGAGTCACAGACGTTGACCTGAAACCGCAGCTATGAAGTATTCTTCATCTTCATCTTCTCATTCCCTTGTTGTGATACCTCTGGTGAGGGCAGCCAGGCCTAAGAGCAGTGGTGATTTGATTTCAAAGCCATAAGAAAATGTGCCAAATGGCGGGCCTATAGAGCCTAACATGCGAACGATATAAATCCATGAAACGAGGCATGGGGTCCTCAGGGTTTTGGGGCATCGCCATAACTAGAATTTTGAAACATCATGACGACAAAGTAGAGCATCATGGTTTACAAAGACTGAAGTTCCGGAATACTAGAGCTCGGAACATGACGACTTAGGAATTTAGAATGCATTACAGGACCAACAAGATACGCTAGTCACGAGGATTAGGTACATATTGATTCTAAGGAGCCAGGTACAGGAGACACCTATCAGCTATGAGAATCAGAATCCTCGGATTACAGCAGCTCACGATGATCGCCCCCCGCACGAATTGGTACCTAGCTAGTACTGCCTAAATGTAAAATTGATGCGTCCCGGACGAATGCCCGTTTCTTCTTTCAACCAACTTGGTGCAGTGTTGGTCCTCACATGGGAAATGCCATGAAACAATAGTCTTGATTCTCCACCGAGTATGAGAACGTCACCAGATTCGAGGTTGATCTTGGTCGCTTGGTCTTTGTCTCTCGTGTCGCCGAACAAGAACTCAGCGGTGTCTCCTATGGAGATGGATATGAAAGGTAAACCCTTGCTAAGGCTACTCTCTGACTCGTCCCTGTCTTGGTGAAGTCCGAGCTTCCCGGAGTTGGTGTAGTAGTTGACGATGCATATGTCCGGGTTAATCTGAGGAAACTCGCCTGCAGTGGAGTTCGCAGTTTGAGCAATCATCTTGAAAGCGTCTGGTATTGTTGGGGCTTGTGCTCCATCGAATGGACGTGTGGGTCCATATGAGCGTGCCGTCGGATCCCAGTTCTTTCCCAGAGACATCATCCACAAATTCAGCTTGGCACCATTCTTGAGGCTAGGCCTATAAAATCCTCCTGGGCCTTTACCCAGTTGTCGACACATATTGACCATCCCGATTTGATCTTCAGGCTTGACAAATTCTTTTAATAGAACCATCCCGGGTCGCAGGTGTTGAATTGAGGCTGCCTCAGTGGAAGATTCTCCCGTTTTTCTCTTCTTAGGGTCTCGAGGTAGTGTCGTTCTAGCTCTCGTGGACTCTTGGTAGTTAGGGCATAAGTCGAAGGGCTGCGACATCTGTAGCAGGAAGAATAAGGCATGTGTTAATTCAAGTATCTAAAAATCTTGGTACGGTCATAGTGCGATCGTACTTCCGTGCTTGAGAAAGTGTAATGAAAACGACCCTATCATCACATGTAACACGACTTTTTATCGCTCCCCTTCTGACGTGAACAGGTTGCGGTTAGCTTTTTGGAAGGAACCCAAAAATGGTCTCGAGCATTCGAGAGTTTTTACCATATCCCTTTTGGATTTTTAGCGTAATGGTCCCGTTGTGGGGTTCTAACTTAAAGTGACTGTTGGCTAACTTCACCAACACCTTTGAATCAAACCTAAGAGGAACAATTATTTGTTTCATTGTTTCTCTTCAGTTTTGTTGTAGAAAGTTTCTAGTAAAAACGTTTGTATTAATGCAGAGGTACAATCTTCGGCAAAGGTCATAATTTCACGTCTTATAAGCACCTTATTCAACATTTCAATCTTGTTCTTTTTGGATTTTTGTTCACATACCATCATTAGCATCATGCATGCAATTCTTATGTTAATTTGTTATTCCTAACAACCATGTGTACAATACATATGCATCTAGTCATTTTCAATCCAGCACATAGCAAAGCACATGAGATGAGATGAATGCTGCATGATTCGTCCTATCCGGTCTCACTTCACACATCCTATGTATTATATATAGCTAGCGATATTTCGGTGACATACATGCACGCCTCTCCATAATGCAACTAGTCGTTCTCTAGTCGTTCTTAGTTTCGCACGTGGTTAGTGGTACCTGCAGAAGAATGCATGCTCATACATTACCACCTAGTGTGGCATCCACGCGTGACCGCTGCGTGGACAACGTTGGTGGGCCGATGCACCTTTTCCTCAAAGCCTGACTTTCCACCAGTACTGGGGATTGTCGAGAAAAAGGTGGATCCCAAAACCAAATGTAAGTGTGGTGGGCATGAAAGCCCAAAGCATGCCCACCACCCTTAAAGAGCTTTTACTTATACGGCATGAATGCAGGGTTTACAACCATTCGCAAATCCCGATAGCTTCCACCAGTACTGGGGACAGTTATGGCCGAAAAGTTGCTTTCCAAAGCGCCGAATATGCACATGAGTTCTATCTAGGTCAGAATGTCAGCGATGTCACCTGGATAACACTAAACATCCTTATACGGGCGTAGCGTATACTCTCCTTTTTGAATCACTTAAAATGGGCTTTCGAAAATAGTTTTGTAAACCAAAACTTGATGATGTAACTGTTGTCTGTGTATGATCGGCTCTGATACCAGCTGTGGCGGAACCGCCCTGCTTAATCCAGACTAAGCACACCTGCCACCTCTGGCTCACAGTGCACTTAGGCCGGACTAAACCCGGTAGTCCGTCGAGCTACCCAAAGGGCACTCGATGTAACCATCGCCCGAGGATACCGACATCACACACATTCAGCTCTCGAAAGAGCCACAACAGATTACATCATCACAAACAGTTGAAGTAGAGAATAAGCAGACTTAGTTTACAAACCGAAGATAAATAGTCAAATACATGTTCAAATATAGCGGAAGCGAAGTCAAAATATACATGTATAGATACATATAGCGGAAGCGTTCAAAACATCTCACAGCGGAAATAAAACTCAACTAGTCTTCAAGTAGAGATAAACAAGGCGAGTAGCACCGAGCCCACCGGTACTACCACCTCCAACACAGTTGTCCGGATGTCGTCAGCACCTGTAATCCAAAAGTGGGAGCAAACCCTGAGTACTAATTACTCAGTAGGACTTAATGGACGGGGCTTACGGCTGACGCAAAGCTTGCTTACTAAGAATTTGATCCTTAGCTATTGATTTTAAACAAAATCAAGTCAACATGTGGAAGCAGGATTTACAGCTGCTTGCTTTATCATATAGAGTAGGATTTGACAGCTACTTAGTTTATCATATCAATAATACTAATCATGAGTATAATAAAAAGCTGCATAAAAGTAAAGCATGTATATTCAAGTATGTAGTATTCAAAACCATGAATTCATAATACAACATATTCAAGTGGATTACTACTTTGCCCGTCAGTGGTATTGGCATTCTCACACCTGGTGAGCATCAGCGATTCGAATCGATTTTTATATTCCCGGGAATAACTAGAAGCACCAGGATGGCATATGCTTACTAACTCCCAGCGTTCCACATATGCTTCCCCCATCTCCACCTGTCCCGTCTCAAGTTCGATGACCACTCCCGCCTGACTCCCAGAGCGCGTTGTCGCAGGAGCGGTACCTCGGTTACGTCGGGTTCTGCCCTCCTTTGACACCCGCCTCCGCGGCCACCTTCCTCTCAACCAGTGGGTAGGAACGTGCCCCTTGCTTGATACGTCACAAGTAAGACTTTCACCGGCCCATAGATTCCGGATAAGCACCCTAGCAATGTTATGCCGACCAATAGGCGAACAACGACCGGCCTTATGCGACTCGGGCGGAGTCCACCATACCATCCATATCATCATCATCATCATTTTTCTCATATAACCATATCTCCGCCCGGTCTCGAGTTAAAACCATGAGCATCCTCATAGCTTCCATCATAGTAATAGTTCCTGTGACTTTTGAAAAATCACCTACGCAACGAGTGACTCCATTCACTCGTGTCTACTCGTACCTAGCATTACTAGGCATACTCGTCCTACGCACTCTATTGTAGGTGCTAGGGCCAGGGCGGCCAAGGAGTCTAATGCAAATGGTTTCCAAACAACTCCTAATGCAGATGCGTAAGCATTCAACAAAATCATTTGCTAGGTAAAGCATGGTCCTGCCTACCTTTGTTTTACTTTAAGAAAACCAACAAACTAAGCTACTGTTAGTTTGCCGGGTTGTGAGGCTTTGCCCCAGGCAACCCCTTGATCCCTTGGACAACTCCTCCATCCAAACACGACTGATGGGCTCTCCAGGTCGTGAGTGGGTCTTAGTTGGTCTTTTGGACACCGATACTTGATGTAGTTCCACGCACTTGCTTTTTGATCACGTATCTGCAAGAAGCGTTTCTACATGAATGGTATGCACGGTGCAGTGTACGAGATGCATAAGTATTAAACACATACACGAATAACCATTTCATGGATGGACAGAAAAGTGATCGACAACTATACTAACGAGAAGTGCCAGTATGCATCTAGCACAATCATTCAGTTATGAAATTAAGCATTCACGCGGCAAGATATAATTCATTTCATGATCAAGTGTTAAGTTGAGATGCCTCGTTTCACTCTACATGCAAGCGCAATACTAGTCATCATATACTTACACATGCAATGGATTATCAATTTAAGACATCACTCTTAGCACTAGTAATAGTAGCACTTTTCTTGACTTAGAGCAGGCATACACTCAACAGCCACATAACACATACAAAGTTTCATGTATTGAACATCTAGTAACATCAGGTAGTACTACTGATGACACAGAAGTACTTTTATGGACTTAGAGTAAGCACGCAATCGGGCATTCTCAATGCAACCCATGGGATTAAAACACGATTAAGTGTCAATGTGATTGTTCTTTATCATACTCAAGCAAAGCATACAACAACCATATATTTATACCTGTAAGGTATTACTAGTTTGAAACACCGTTCCTAGCATATGGATGGTAGTACTTTCATGCACCCAACACATGCGTTTAAACAACTCTCTTTGCACTAGTCAAGTTATTGATCAAAAGAGAGTGTGGTAGTGTCATCTTTAGTTTAGTTTGTACACACATGGTTTACAAGCATGATATTAAGTTTAGACTCTTATAATGACTAATCACAGCATGTACATTATTGTTACCTTAACTAAGAAGGGGCATAATAGTTATATTAGCTAGTACGCAGGTGTTCAGTTATACGACTACAAGATGTAAGCAGACATCAGGTGCTATACTATGGATTAACCAATTAACTACTTATAAGGAGTATACTGAAAGTCACTTCTGAGTACATACTAGCATTCCATTTCTATTTTATGGATTAAATCATAGTAGCACTTGTCATTTTCAAATCACCACTCGGACTTAACATGCAGAGGCTCAAACTTTATCAGCAAGCTAAACCTAGCACAAGGTGTGTCCCAAAAATCTAGTACAGCTTTTGGAGAAAGTTTCGTATGGTAAGTATTTCCCATGCCTTTTTATTACAAAAACTTAAGCCTAGGGGTAGATCAGTCATTTAACAGTGAGTGCTACTGCAAGAAAATTCTCAAAGTACCTAGATGCCATAACAAAGCTACTGCCCAGATTTCATAATTTTTTGGAGGTCATTTAGTCCACTTTTATCATTTATTTACCTACACCATGCATGCAACAAACGAGGGCAAATCAGGCATTTCATACTTTCACATCATACCAATCATGTAGATCTATTCAAGAGGAGTCTAACGCAACTGAGTTTGTCCATTTTGGATTTTTATTTGATTTACTATGATTTTCCAAAGTTTATAGCCAATTTAAATGCATTTAAATAGAAAATTACTCAGACTAAGGACCCGAACGTAAATAACCATAACCTCCAGGGGCCTGTGAGGAAATAACCACAGACTCATTGAACAGCGCATTGAACTTGAAACGAAATAGACAAACACGCAGGGGGATTTTTGCAAATCGACCTCTTCTTCTTCCTCCGGCCGCGGCCGACGCGCGCGCGGTAGAGGAGAGAGCGGCGGCCTGCGCCGGCGATGTGGGGGCTGGACTTGGAGCCGAGGGGGTGTCCGGGGGTGTTCTCCGCCGCGGGCTTCCGTTTCCCCTAGCTCTCGTCGTCGATGGTGGAGAGGAAGAGCGGCGCGGAGCGGTGAACTGGCGCGGCCACGGTGCACGGAGCGCGGCGAACGCGGGCTCGCTCTCGTCGAGGGGAGGCGGGAAGGCGGCGCCGTAGGGCCCTCGAGCTGCGCGGTGAGACGGCGAACGTAACGGTGGGGTTGTGGAAGTAGGATGCGGCGCCGGTGGGGGTCCTCCACGGTGCGGGGTCGACGGCAATGGTGGCCGAGATGGCGCACACGTGGGGAGAGGGGGAGGAGGCGATGGCGGAGGCCGGTAAGTGGCTAGGAAGGTGGAGCGGAACACGGCGAGTGCGGGGCGCGCGCCGGGCAAAGGGGTGGTGGCCCAAGGCGACCAGCGCAGTGAGCTCGCCGAGAGCTGGACCACGGCGAGTGGCCTCGGCGTGCTCACTCGCGGAAGGTCCTAGGGGCAGGTCCGGCTCTGGAACCTCGGGGGATCGACGGAGGGGCTCGAGGCAGTTGTGGTGGAGGTGGTGGCTGGGCTAGCGGAGGCCTACAGGGGCGGTGGCGTGAGCTCAACTGAGCTCGGCCATGGCGGCTTGCTCCGGTCGCGTGGCGGGGGCGCAGCAGAGGCAGGGAGCGAGGGTGAGAGTGCGGCCGAGTGGAGAACGAGGACGCGTTGGCGTCCAAGTTCAGAAGCTGGGGCGCGGGCGCGATCCGTGGGCGCGCGGCGCTGCCCGGCCGTCGGCGGCCGCGTGGTGGCCGTCGGCCCGGCCACGGTGTCGCGCCGGCCGGCGGGGGCCCACCTGTCATTGACCGGGAAAAAGGAGGAAAAAGAAAATAGAAAAATGTGTTTTCTCTTGTGTTGAAAATCGCCATTTAGACCAATTTAGAGGCCGAATTTGGAAAAACTCCAATTGAATGAAATGTTCTACTCTTTGAACTCTACAAGTTTGTCAAGAGGTTCAACTTCAGATTCTAAGTACAAATATGAACTTCATTTGAATTTAGGCTGCAGCTCCCAGTTTGGACAGGGTACCTCTATTGATTGTGAGACTCAAAAGTCCTATCTCTGGTTTTTACCACCCAAGGTGTATATTGAAAAGTTTGTTTAGAATTTCAATATCTACAACTTATCTAATTTGATCCTTGCATGAAAGTGGCTGTAGGTCATATAAATATTGAGATTACTAAATAGGTCAGATTTGAACTGGTTTTCTGTGTTGATAGAAAATGACCCTAAACTCCATTTAAAAATCCATGTATGATCAAACTCCAGTTACCAAAGTTGTTCTCCAGTAGATTATCTAAAAGTTTGGTAATATGACTTTGGTCTGGAACCCAACAGATTTTGAATTATAGACACAATTATGTTCCAAGGTTTATTAAAACAGAAATTTCACTTTGTGTAGAGACTTTCTTGTTTCAAACTTTTGGAGTATCAAATGAAGTCCAATCACCTCCACAATAGGTGCATTTGAAAGATGATAAGTTTAATTCCACTTCATAGAAAGGAAGATTTTGAAGTTGTATAGTGAAATCAAAAGTAATTTCAGAATCAACTTAGGGAAAAGCTGAAAATCCATACGTGGGAAAAATTCTAAGTGTGGGTTGATCTAGTTGTTCCCCTGAGATATGTAGGTGAAAATTTGAGTGAGTAGACGATAGCTTTGATCCCTGCTCAGTGTAGCAATAGGATAGTCCATGACATGTACAACAAGTTTGTCAATGGAGTTGAGCTCGGGTACTTAATGAGTTTGAAAGCTTTATTAGGGCTCAAGTTTGCTCACGATCACACTTGCTATCTTCGGAAGAAGTGTTGGTTGGATTCGGTTTGATCTTTTAAACCTCTTGTCTTTAGCTTTTTGAACATTGTCCAACGGAAAGGTCTAGGGTTACTTTTCTTATCCGGGGTTTGGCATTTAGAGTTGGGCTCAAAAGCATGTGAGTGTTGACTTATTCAACCACGAAATGTGTGGTCTTGTATCTTGTGTAGAAAATTTTGATTTAGTGGCTCTTCCACGTGCTTCCTGTTAATCACTAAGCATGATTAAGCCTTAATTTATCGTTAGCCTTCATCTAACCGTGTGTTAAGGCTTCTGAGATGCCAGGAGCATCACAACCCACCCCCCTTAAAGAAATCTCGTCCCGAGATTTGGAGGAAGCGGGGTTCTAGGGCTTACTGCGTAATGAGAAAGGTTTTGGCCTCGTTGATCGGGTGCTTCTGTCACACATGGTAACACTTACTTCTTCATCATTTTGCTTTGTTAACTGGCTCGTGAATGGTTAGTGCCTCCTTAACACAAGTGAGTTACAAAGCTTTTGAATACGTCCAAGGTGGTCCTTCCCAGGTGCTCGGCAAGTCGTGTTTCATATGAGAGCGAATGAACACTCCTCATAGACGGTGTGGCCAATGTGAAAACGGCAGTGCTTTACTCGAATAATGGAACAGGGTTACTCCCTAACTTTGACACCAAGATTTTATAAACGTGATGAATATATAGGTATTAGAACAATTAGAAGCAAGGGGTACACAATCGGAGGACCGAACCACGAAGGCTCTTGGGATTCAAAGGGTTATCGATGGATGTGCTTTTGAGAGACACATTCATTTCCTTTGATAGGGACTGTGTACACATATAAGATATTTAAATCCGAACATTCTTCAAAGAGTAAGATGTGGTGATACATAACACATTCTACTCATTGTTTCAAGAAAGATGCCGTGGAAAGAGGATAGGACATATTCACCTAGATAAGGTGATGGTTTGTATGATTTCATATAATTGATCAAGATTGGCCACGAAAAGTACAGGCAGAGGGCTTATGCTTACTAACCGATCACCCAGGTTAGTGAGCCCAACTTTGAGGATAATTTCAAAAGAAGAGTGAAACAACTCTTGAAAAGGACAATGCGATGAAAGCACTAGCTGAGAACTAAAGCTTAGTGCAGTGGACGATGCTGAAGTTCTTCTTTAGGAGATAAGATTCAATTTGTACAAAGGAAGAATTCATAAGATAGAGTGGTGGAAACAGAGTTGAGTGCTCCCCACAAATCAAGCGAGGCAAATTGGAAGAAGGCCATGGAATGATGTAGCAAAACAGTGGAAATGGAACCAAGCATTCCCACAGATACGGTCGTTAAAGCGGATCAAGGTAAGCATAGAGGAGTCCGAGACTAGGACCAATGGTTGTAATCGTACCATGGAGATTAAAATTGATCATCCCCATGAAGCACGACTAGCAAGGATGAACAAAGTCAACGAAAAGATGTGGACGAGTGGAACCATAGAGTCGATCCGTCTCCACTGATCGAGAAGAACATGATTCAACAAGGCGAGGCAAAGATGTGAACGATACGGGGATTGAGACGGATTTTTCCCACAGATCAAGAAAGGCAAGGTGAAACAAAGCAAAGAAACGATACTAGGCGGCAGTGGAAATAGAGTGAATTATTTCCACGAATTAGAGGGATAGAGGTCAACAAGGCGTTAGAAGTTGGGTAGGAATGTTCCACAATTGTAGCGGTGTTATGCCTTTGCATGTCTTGATACCAGCGCGCCCCTAGTGGAACCGAGTGACGGCCGTACACACGAGGCCCTAGGTTCCGTCGCGGCACCACAGACTGCTCGGGTAAACACTACGTCAAGAGTGGCACAACTATCCAATTTCAGGAGATGCGAACAATTATCAGGTTACATAAGGACCTGAACAAGTAGTATGTATGACATGAATCTCGATGTATTGGTGACGTAGACCAAGGAGTCGAAAGCTCATAGATTCCAAAGGTTGGAAACGCAAGAATCATGAGAACGAGAGAAATAGGGCCCATCAACTGTTGAGTTGGGGTGGTGACATAGACTCAGAAGTACATGAATTTGGCGTGAACCCAAAACATGTGGACTACAAAAGTTTGAGATGCGTGGAGTGCAAGAGCTTGAAATGCACAGGATAGTGGAGCTTGGAACTCAGGTCTTGCAATTTTTGGGAAAGGCATGATACACTAGAGTTGATTCTACGAAGTTAGGATCAAATGGCGTAGTGAACCGTACTTATTCTATGTGCAGCCAATACATGTCATAGCTAAGCATTGTTACTACACCTATCGATACTCGTACGGTTTGCCTAATCGTAGGATTTAAAAACATTTTTGGTCGACAGTTAGCTTCTTCTTCCAGTCATGTCGATGCAGCGCGGAGCTTCACGTGGGTGGCACCATGGTGTTGGAATCTTGATTAGGCACTGAATCTGAGGTCGTTGCCGGAGTCGAGGTGGAGTTTCAAATTGTATCAGTGTAGATGTTGACGCTGTGTATGTTAGTTTGATTGGAGAAAAGTCTCCGATGACGAAAGCTTGGGCATTCTTCTCAGAGGCTTCTTGGAGGCTTGCTTATTGTTCCAGTAGTTAAGCCTATAGAATCCTAAGGACCCAGTATGTAAAGGTAATCATGTATGAGCTATCCTGACTTCATCTCCAGGCTTGGCGATTCCCTTCAGTAGGATCCTCTCGAGTCACAGACGTTGACCTGAAACCGCAGCTATGAAGTATTCTTCATCTTCATCTTCTCATTCCCTTGTTGTGATACCTCTGGTGAGGGCAGCCAGGCCTAAGAGCAGTGGTGATTTGATTTCAAAGCCATAAGAAAATGTGCCAAATGGCGGGCCTATAGAGCCTAACATGCGAACGATATAAATCCATGAAACGAGGCATGGGGTCCTCAGGGTTTTGGGGCATCGCCATAACTAGAATTTTGAAACATCATGACGACAAAGTAGAGCATCATGGTTTACAAAGACTGAAGTTCCGGAATACTAGAGCTCGGAACATGACGACTTAGGAATTTAGAATGCATTACAGGACCAACAAGATACGCTAGTCACGAGGATTAGGTACATATTGATTCTAAGGAGCCAGGTACAGGAGACACCTATCAGCTATGAGAATCAGAATCCTCGGATTACAGCAGCTCACGATGATCGCCCCCCGCACGAATTGGTACCTAGCTAGTACTGCCTAAATGTAAAATTGATGCGTCCCGGACGAATGCCCGTTTCTTCTTTCAACCAACTTGGTGCAGTGTTGGTCCTCACATGGGAAATGCCATGAAACAATAGTCTTGATTCTCCACCGAGTATGAGAACGTCACCAGATTCGAGGTTGATCTTGGTCGCTTGGTCTTTGTCTCTCGTGTCGCCGAACAAGAACTCAGCGGTGTCTCCTATGGAGATGGATATGAAAGGTAAACCCTTGCTAAGGCTACTCTCTGACTCGTCCCTGTCTTGGTGAAGTCCGAGCTTCCCGGAGTTGGTGTAGTAGTTGACGATGCATATGTCCGGGTTAATCTGAGGAAACTCGCCTGCAGTGGAGTTCGCAGTTTGAGCAATCATCTTGAAAGCGTCTGGTATTGTTGGGGCTTGTGCTCCATCGAATGGACGTGTGGGTCCATATGAGCGTGCCGTCGGATCCCAGTTCTTTCCCAGAGACATCATCCACAAATTCAGCTTGGCACCATTCTTGAGGCTAGGCCTATAAAATCCTCCTGGGCCTTTACCCAGTTGTCGACACATACTGACCATCCCGATTTGATCTTCAGGCTTGACAAATTCTTTTAATAGAACCATCCCGGGTCGCAGGTGTTGAATTGAGGCTGCCTCAGTGGAAGATTCTCCCGTTTTTCTCTTCTTAGGGTCTCGAGGTAGTGTCGTTCTAGCTCTCGTGGACTCTTGGTAGTTAGGGCATAAGTCGAAGGGCTGCGACATCTGTAGCAGGAAGAATAAGGCATGTGTTAATTCAAGTATCTAAAAATCTTGGTACGGTCATAGTGCGATCGTACTTCCGTGCTTGAGAAAGTGTAATGAAAACGACCCTATCATCACATGTAACACGACTTTTTATCGCTCCCCTTCTGACGTGAACAGGTTGCGGTTAGCTTTTTGGAAGGAACCCAAAAATGGTCTCGAGCATTCGAGAGTTTTTACCATATCCCTTTTGGATTTTTAGCGTAATGGTCCCGTTGTGGGGTTCTAACTTAAAGTGACTGTTGGCTAACTTCACCAACACCTTTGAATCAAACCTAAGAGGAACAATTATTTGTTTCATTGTTTCTCTTCAGTTTTGTTGTAGAAAGTTTCTAGTAAAAACGTTTGTATTAATGCAGAGGTACAATCTTCGGCAAAGGTCATAATTTCACGTCTTATAAGCACCTTATTCAACATTTCAATCTTGTTCTTTTTGGATTTTTGTTCACATACCATCATTAGCATCATGCATGCAATTCTTATGTTAATTTGTTATTCCTAACAACCATGTGTACAATACATATGCATCTAGTCATTTTCAATCCAGCACATAGCAAAGCACATGAGATGAGATGAATGCTGCATGATTCGTCCTATCCGGTCTCACTTCACACATCCTATGTATTATATATAGCTAGCGATATTTCGGTGACATACATGCACGCCTCTCCATAATGCAACTAGTCGTTCTCTAGTCGTTCTTAGTTTCGCACGTGGTTAGTGGTACCTGCAGAAGAATGCATGCTCATACATTACCACCTAGTGTGGCATCCACGCGTGACCGCTGCGTGGACAACGTTGGTGGGCCGATGCACCTTTTCCTCAAAGCCTGACTTTCCACCAGTACTGGGGATTGTCGAGAAAAAGGTGGATCCCAAAACCAAATGTAAGTGTGGTGGGCATGAAAGCCCAAAGCATGCCCACCACCCTTAAAGAGCTTTTACTTATACGGCATGAATGCAGGGTTTACAACCATTCGCAAATCCCGATAGCTTCCACCAGTACTGGGGACAGTTATGGCCGAAAAGTTGCTTTCCAAAGCGCCGAATATGCACATGAGTTCTATCTAGGTCAGAATGTCAGCGATGTCACCTGGATAACACTAAACATCCTTATACGGGCGTAGCGTATACTCTCCTTTTTGAATCACTTAAAATGGGCTTTCGAAAATAGTTTTGTAAACCAAAACTTGATGATGTAACTGTTGTCTGTGTATGATCGGCTCTGATACCAGCTGTGGCGGAACCGCCCTGCTTAATCCAGACTAAGCACACCTGCCACCTCTGGCTCACAGTGCACTTAGGCCGGACTAAACCCGGTAGTCCGTCGAGCTACCCAAAGGGCACTCGATGTAACCATCGCCCGAGGATACCGACATCACACACATTCAGCTCTCGAAAGAGCCACAACAGATTACATCATCACAAACAGTTGAAGTAGAGAATAAGCAGACTTAGTTTACAAACCGAAGATAAATAGTCAAATACATGTTCAAATATAGCGGAAGCGAAGTCAAAATATACATGTATAGATACATATAGCGGAAGCGTTCAAAACATCTCACAGCGGAAATAAAACTCAACTAGTCTTCAAGTAGAGATAAACAAGGCGAGTAGCACCGAGCCCACCGGTACTACCACCTCCAACACAGTTGTCCGGATGTCGTCAGCACCTGTAATCCAAAAGTGGGAGCAAACCCTGAGTACTAATTACTCAGTAGGACTTAATGGACGGGGCTTACGGCTGACGCAAAGCTTGCTTACTAAGAATTTGATCCTTAGCTATTGATTTTAAACAAAATCAAGTCAACATGTGGAAGCAGGATTTACAGCTGCTTGCTTTATCATATAGAGTAGGATTTGACAGCTACTTAGTTTATCATATCAATAATACTAATCATGAGTATAATAAAAAGCTGCATAAAAGTAAAGCATGTATATTCAAGTATGTAGTATTCAAAACCATGAATTCATAATACAACATATTCAAGTGGATTACTACTTTGCCCGTCAGTGGTATTGGCATTCTCACACCTGGTGAGCATCAGCGATTCGAATCGATTTTTATATTCCCGGGAATAACTAGAAGCACCAGGATGGCATATGCTTACTAACTCCCAGCGTTCCACATATGCTTCCCCCATCTCCACCTGTCCCGTCTCAAGTTCGATGACCACTCCCGCCTGACTCCCAGAGCGCGTTGTCGCAGGAGCGGTACCTCGGTTACGTCGGGTTCTGCCCTCCTTTGACACCCGCCTCCGCGGCCACCTTCCTCTCAACCAGTGGGTAGGAACGTGCCCCTTGCTTGATACGTCACAAGTAAGACTTTCACCGGCCCATAGATTCCGGATAAGCACCCTAGCAATGTTATGCCGACCAATAGGCGAACAACGACCGGCCTTATGCGACTCGGGCGGAGTCCACCATACCATCCATATCATCATCATCATCATTTTTCTCATATAACCATATCTCCGCCCGGTCTCGAGTTAAAACCATGAGCATCCTCATAGCTTCCATCATAGTAATAGTTCCTGTGACTTTTGAAAAATCACCTACGCAACGAGTGACTCCATTCACTCGTGTCTACTCGTACCTAGCATTACTAGGCATACTCGTCCTACGCACTCTATTGTAGGTGCTAGGGCCAGGGCGGCCAAGGAGTCTAATGCAAATGGTTTCCAAACAACTCCTAATGCAGATGCGTAAGCATTCAACAAAATCATTTGCTAGGTAAAGCATGGTCCTGCCTACCTTTGTTTTACTTTAAGAAAACCAACAAACTAAGCTACTGTTAGTTTGCCGGGTTGTGAGGCTTTGCCCCAGGCAACCCCTTGATCCCTTGGACAACTCCTCCGTCCAAACACGACTGATGGGCTCTCCAGGTCGTGAGTGGGTCTTAGTTGGTCTTTTGGACACCGATACTTGATGTAGTTCCACGCACTTGCTTTTTGATCACGTATCTGCAAGAAGCGTTTCTACATGAATGGTATGCACGGTGCAGTGTACGAGATGCATAAGTATTAAACACATACACGAATAACCATTTCATGGATGGACAGAAAAGTGATCGACAACTATACTAACGAGAAGTGCCAGTATGCATCTAGCACAATCATTCAGTTATGAAATTAAGCATTCACGCGGCAAGATATAATTCATTTCATGATCAAGTGTTAAGTTGAGATGCCTCGTTTCACTCTACATGCAAGCGCAATACTAGTCATCATATACTTACACATGCAATGGATTATCAATTTAAGACATCACTCTTAGCACTAGTAATAGTAGCACTTTTCTTGACTTAGAGCAGGCATACACTCAACAGCCACATAACACATACAAAGTTTCATGTATTGAACATCTAGTAACATCAGGTAGTACTACTGATGACACAGAAGTACTTTTATGGACTTAGAGTAAGCACGCAATCGGGCATTCTCAATGCAACCCATGGGATTAAAACACGATTAAGTGTCAATGTGATTGTTCTTTATCATACTCAAGCAAAGCATACAACAACCATATATTTATACCTGTAAGGTATTACTAGTTTGAAACACCGTTCCTAGCATATGGATGGTAGTACTTTCATGCACCCAACACATGCGTTTAAACAACTCTCTTTGCACTAGTCAAGTTATTGATCAAAAGAGAGTGTGGTAGTGTCATCTTTAGTTTAGTTTGTACACACATGGTTTACAAGCATGATATTAAGTTTAGACTCTTATAATGACTAATCACAGCATGTACATTATTGTTACCTTAACTAAGAAGGGGCATAATAGTTATATTAGCTAGTACGCAGGTGTTCAGTTATACGACTACAAGATGTAAGCAGACATCAGGTGCTATACTATGGATTAACCAATTAACTACTTATAAGGAGTATACTGAAAGTCACTTCTGAGTACATACTAGCATTCCATTTCTATTTTATGGATTAAATCATAGTAGCACTTGTCATTTTCAAATCACCACTCAGACTTAACATGCAGAGGCTCAAACTTTATCAGCAAGCTAAACCTAGCACAAGGTGTGTCCCAAAAATCTAGTACAGCTTTTGGAGAAAGTTTCGTATGGTAAGTATTTCCCATGCCTTTTTATTACAAAAACTTAAGCCTAGGGGTAGATCAGTCATTTAACAGTGAGTGCTACTGCAAGAAAATTCTCAAAGTACCTAGATGCCATAACAAAGCTACTGCCCAGATTTCATAATTTTTTGGAGGTCATTTAGTCCACTTTTATCATTTATTTACCTACACCATGCATGCAACAAACGAGGGCAAATCAGGCATTTCATACTTTCACATCATACCAATCATGTAGATCTATTCAAGAGGAGTCTAACGCAACTGAGTTTGTCCATTTTGGATTTTTATTTGATTTACTATGATTTTCCAAAGTTTATAGCCAATTTAAATGCATTTAAATAGAAAATTACTCAGACTAAGGACCCGAACGTAAATAACCATAACCTCCAGGGGCCTGTGAGGAAATAACCACAGACTCATTGAACAGCGCATTGAACTTGAAACGAAATAGACAAACACGCAGGGGGATTTTTGCAAATCGACCTCTTCTTCTTCCTCCGGCCGCGGCCGACGCGCGCGCGGTAGAGGAGAGAGCGGCGGCCTGCGCCGGCGATGTGGGGGCTGGACTTGGAGCCGAGGGGGTGTCCAGGGGTGTTCTCCGCCGCGGGCTTCCGTTTCCCCTAGCTCTCGTCGTCGATGGTGGAGAGGAAGAGCGGCGCGGAGCGGTGAACTGGCGCGGCCACGGTGCACGGAGCGCGGCGAACGCGGGCTCGCTCTCGTCGAGGGGAGGCGGGAAGGCGGCGCCGTAGGGCCCTCGAGCTGCGCGGTGAGACGGCGAACGTAACGGTGGGGTTGTGGAAGTAGGATGCGGCGCCGGTGGGGGTCCTCCACGGTGCGGGGTCGACGGCAATGGTGGCCGAGATGGCGCACACGTGGGGAGAGGGGGAGGAGGCGATGGCGGAGGCCGGTAAGTGGCTAGGAAGGTGGAGCGGAACACGGCGAGTGCGGGGCGCGCGCCGGGCAAAGGGGTGGTGGCCCAAGGCGACCAGCGCAGTGAGCTCGCCGAGAGCTGGACCACGGCGAGTGGCCTCGGCGTGCTCACTCGCGGAAGGTCCTAGGGGCAGGGCCGGCTCTAGAACCTCGGGGGATCGACGGAGGGGCTCGAGGCAGTTGTGGTGGAGGTGGTGGCTGGGCTAGCGGAGGCCTACAGGGGCGGTGGCGTGAGCTCAACTGAGCTCGGCCATGGCGGCTTGCTCCGGTCGCGTGGCGGGGGCGCAGCAGAGGCAGGGAGCGAGGGTGAGAGTGCGGCCGAGTGGAGAACGAGGACGCGTTGGCGTCCAAGTTCAGAAGCTGGGGCGCGGGCGCGATCCGTGGGCGCGCGGCGCTGCCCGGCCGTCGGCGGCCGCGTGGTGGCCGTCGGCCCGGCCACGGTGTCGCGCCGGCCGGCGGGGGCCCACCTGTCATTGACCGGGAAAAAGGAGGAAAAAGAAAATAGAAAAATGTGTTTTCTCTTGTGTTGAAAATCGCCATTTAGACCAATTTAGAGGCCGAATTTGGAAAAACTCCAATTGAATGAAATGTTCTACTCTTTGAACTCTACAAGTTTGTCAAGAGGTTCAACTTCAGATTCTAAGTACAAATATGAACTTCATTTGAATTTAGGCTGCAGCTCCCAGTTTGGACAGGGTACCTCTATTGATTGTGAGACTCAAAAGTCCTATCTCTGGTTTTTACCACCCAAGGTGTATATTGAAAAGTTTGTTTAGAATTTCAATATCTACAACTTATCTAATTTGATCCTTGCATGAAAGTGGCTTTAGGTCATATAAATATTGAGATTACTAAATAGGTCAGATTTGAACTGGTTTTCTGTGTTGATAGAAAATGACCCTAAACTCCATTTAAAAATCCATGTATGATCAAACTCCAGTTACCAAAGTTGTTCTCCAGTAGATTATCTAAAAGTTTGGTAATATGACTTTGGTCTGGAACCCAACAGATTTTGAATTATAGACACAATTATGTTCCAAGGTTTATTAAAACAGAAATTTCACTTTGTGTAGAGACTTTCTTGTTTCAAACTTTTGGAGTATCAAATGAAGTCCAATCACCTCCACAATAGGTGCATTTGAAAGGTGATAAGTTTAATTCCACTTCATAGAAAGGAAGATTTTGAAGTTGTATAGTGAAATCAAAAGTAATTTCAGAATCAACTTAGGGAAAAGCTGAAAATCCATACGTGGGAAAAATTCTAAGTGTGGGTTGATCTAGTTGTTCCCCTGAGATATGTAGGTGAAAATTTGAGTGAGTAGACGATAGCTTTGATCCCTGCTCAGTGTAGCAATAGGATAGTCCATGACATGTACAACAAGTTTGTCAATGGAGTTGAGCTCGGGTACTTAATGAGTTTGAAAGCTTTATTAGGGCTCAAGTTTGCTCACGATCACACTTGCTATCTTCGGAAGAAGTGTTGGTTGGATTCGGTTTGATCTTTTAAACCTCTTGTCTTTAGCTTTTTGAACATTGTCCAACGGAAAGGTCTAGGGTTACTTTTCTTATCCGGGGTTTGGCATTTAGAGTTGGGCTCAAAAGCATGTGAGTGTTGACTTATTCAACCACGAAATGTGTGGTCTTGTATCTTGTGTAGAAAATTTTGATTTAGTGGCTCTTCCACGTGCTTCCTGTTAATCACTAAGCATGATTAAGCCTTAATTTATCGTTAGCCTTCATCTAACCGTGTGTTAAGGCTTCTGAGATGCCAGGAGCATCACAGCGACTTACGGCCCATCTCATCATACTAACATCACTGCGGAATCATGGAAAGTACAGTTTGAGAATTGAGCTGTACATATGTTTGTATAGTCCAACGACCTAAGGAGTGATTGAATCTGTGTTCCTCATCCCTCGCATGCCCAAACAAAAGTAGAGGCCAAAATGCATGCAAATATACTTGTGCTAACTGACCTGACCTAAGATCGACATCTTTGCCTTTGTATTGTGCTGAGATGCAAGGTCCATTTTATAGGCTCACAGCACATGCATGCATTAATGATATGGCAAATACAACACGACCACTCTTCTTGATGATACCATCAATTTTAGCCTAGGTCGCGCTGGAGCGTTAATTCTTCTTGTTCTCCATATATACATCCCCTGATGCTGTCTACTTCTGAGAACCTGCCGGCCTATTGCTGCAAAAAAAATGTCACTTGATATCCACTTGAAATCTGCACTTGCATTGGGCCAAATCCGAGTGTCAAAAACAGGCACTAGCTAGTCTTTTGTGCAACAAAAGCTATGTCTTTAGAGAGTCTTTTTTTCCAGTTGTGGATTATAGGTACGGTGTTCATCTCTAAAATCCCACCATTTCATTTGATCAAGCCTCCAAGGTTCCGCATGCTATGATAACCTCCATGATAGAGCTGCTGTTTGAGGTGGCTTCAGTTTCAGCTTTTCTGATGCCTATGTCTGAATTTTTGCTCTATTGAATGCCAATTGAGGGATAATCATCTTTTTTAACAGGAGAACATAAAAAACTAAAGAAAATCGTCTAAGATCTCCTCTACTCTACGAGTGCATAATGCACAGTTTTTAGAACACTTGAACTGTTGAACATGCATTTTAGATCTTTATTTCAAAGTTTAAATTTTTTTGCACCGTAACATTAAATAGGTATAAAGATCATAATAATTTCATCATTTTTAATATATGAATTTCTTGTATGCCCAACCACCATTCTTATTTTAATTCACTTGATGTCTAAACTTGTTTGCGCTATATACGCCTATCGATGTGCTAAAAATGCAAGGGGCATTTTATTGGTAGAACAACACATCGATCCACTAAGTATTCGTTGACCTTTATTTGTGGCGTATGTTTGGTATAAGGAATGGAGTAGTCCATCATCTCCTCAATTCCTCATTGTTTTGTGGTTTGTCGGATAAAATGAGTTGTTCCATTATCACATCACCTCGCGGGCTAATAATTGTTCTTAGGCTCCGTTAGATGCATGCAACTAATTATTAACTACACAAAATTACGGAAAATTAGCCGGTTTGAATCCAAACATGTCTAGCTGATTCACCAGCTAGTAGGTGTGAAATATATTAGCACCCATTGGCTGGTTGGTTTCAGTTAATGGTGGCTAATTTTTAGTAGCTAACTTTTAATTGATCCAAACGGAGCCTTAGTACGAGGAATGGAGGCTATCTCATCAAACTTCATGGGATCAGCCCATGATAGATCACTTTATTTAAGATGAAGTGAATCGTCCAATCAAACATAGTAGTATAAGTGCAATTCATCATACCTATCTCCCACTGCGTGACCCTTGAAAGAGCCACTCCAGCAAACAAAATTGCATATTGGATCAACCGATCGAGGCATATGCTTAACGCTCGACATACCTCACGTAATTTCATCATCCCCACAGCCATATGGCATGCCACGTCAGCGAAACCACCCATGAAAACCGCCCAAGGATGTTTTGTCCGGTTTTAAAAACTTTAGGTGTAAAAAATCCAGTTTTATAGTTGGGGATGTTATGTATCCAAATCATTGAACTTCAGGGGTTATATAGACTTTTTTTTTCTTTTCTTGCAAAGCTTAAGGCGCGTGTTTTTTCATTTATATATTTTAAAAATATTTATGAAGTTTTGTAAAAAAACTTTTTAAAATAATGTAAAACAAAAAATTGAGGCCTGGGAAAATGACCAGCACATGACCCGCCCACTGCCTCGTTCTCCCGATGTTTTAACATATTTGTTCCTTTTTAGATGACTGAAGATTTGCTTCTTCGTCTGCCATCGAATTTGAACCACAATTTATTACGGTTTGGGGGGTTTCAGAGGATTGCATGTTGTCGGCGGTACGAGGAAGGATGGGCAGTGGCAAACCTAGGATGTCATACTGGGGCATTCAAACTTTCGATGGTAGCTTAAAGCAATTGAGAGAAAAAACAAAAAAAGATGTTCATGATCCCAAATAACAAAAATTGTATAGAGTGGTCGAGGGTGGCATGCAAGTGGTGTTTTTGCACCACAGTTTGGCAACACGGTGGTGGTGGGTAGGAAGATGAGGGTGCTGCGCACGTGGCCGTTGAGGATGGCAAGTGGGCGAAGGAAGTGAGGGGATGTTGGGGTCGTTGTGGCTAGAAGTAGTGGATAGGGATGTTTCGGAGCGGAAACGGATTTAAAAATATCGGATAATACATGCTTACATATAACTTTATTTATAATGATCAATAATTTATAAACTAAAGTATAATTATTCACGTCATAGTTTACATATTAGTAACAAAAAAAAAACAATAGAAACGGTATTTTTTGCACGAATCAATCATCGTTGACTCTCATGTACTACCTCCGATCGTATATGTTTGTCGCTCCCGACAAACATTTTAGCTTACGATTAGTTCATTTTGCATGTCCTAAACGTCAAACAAAAAAGATGAAGGGTAGCACTTACCAAACTAATCGGATTATCCTATTATAAACATTGGATAATCCGCATTCAAATATCAGATACTCCATATCCGTCGGATTTTGGTGATATCATATCCTACTCCGCATTCGTATGTAAATCGGATTCGAATTATCCATATCCGCATGGATATAAAAACTCCTCCTCCATATCCGTATAATTAGGATTCGGATTGGATCGGATAATTATCCACACCACTTGAGGGAAGGTGGTGGTAGCAGGCCCGGAGTGGAGAAACATGTGCCACAACCACGATGTTAGAGTTGTCCGTGGTTTTGAGGCTTCGGCGTGCCGCAGGAGCTAAGTGGTGGTGGCCGGAGGCAGATGGCAAATAGTTAAATATCTCCGTGAATGGAACACACGAATTTAACTGTCACCAGCACTCAATATCGTGGGTTTTTGACCCACGAATTAACCAAGCGGCGGGGTCGGTGACGGGGCTGCCACTGTGACGGAGACAACATGTTCGATGATGGGGCCGCCACGACGCCAGAAGGGATGAGGCGAAGGTGGCGAGAGTGGAGCCGCTGTGGCGTCGAAGACGGCTAGTCGATACTGAGGTTTGGGGCGGTACCGGAGGAGAACGGGGCGATGGCAGGGTTGAAGGTGCCTCTATCAGCACTAGGGTCAGCAAGGGAGGCTGTGATGGCGCCAGAGAGGGCGAAGCGAAGCTGACAAGGGTGGGCGGAGCAGATGGTCGCCGCATGGGAGGGGGTGTCCGCAGCAGAGGGGTAGGGAAAAGGCGGCGGGGATGGCTCTGGTGGCGAGAGGTGTGGGGGAAAGAGGCGCACGACGCAACCAAAGTCGCGGGGGAAAGAGGAGGCGTCGGATGAGAGCGAGATAGCGCATGACAGGAGGAATTTCCATTACTCTAAAAAATACCATGGATTGCCAATACCATGGTTTTGGATCCAGAGTTTTGGATGGATCTGCCAAACACTTTTTGGTAAAAAATACTATGGTATTATCCAATACGTGGCTCAGTAATTTAGTAGCTTAGTAATTTAGTAAATCCCATGAAATTTTTTCTATTTCATGTGGTGATAGGTTGTCAGCTACTCCAATAATTGCTAGCTAGCTAATTTTAGCTAAGAGATATCAGCTCACTAATTGTTAGCCTCTAAAAAAACACAACCAGGAGCCAGTGATAATTGGATGGTCAAAATGGACTAACAAATGAGATACATCGTACCATCAAAGGACGGTAGCATGACTGAATTTTTTTTAAGAGGATAGCATGACTGAATTTGTGGTGGGTGTTCTGTAATGACTACCTATAAATGGACGGAAACAGAGGCAAACACTGCATAGAACTCTTTTTTCTGAAATACAGGCAGATGCTCACATAAATGCATTCATATTCACATGTGTGAGTTCATGCACATGACCTATCTTCAAGAAATTGAACTATAAAATTTTAAAATCGACGAAATCACCGTAAACACCTCGCTGTTGACCGGCACAATGCCTACCATTGAAAGAATAGCTCCATTAATTAAGTTGATAAATTAAGAAAAACACAATCATTTATGCTAAATTTAGAACTTTAATGGATAAGTTAGGATTTAGATCTCAAGTAGACAACATAGGACTCGGAACTCACATCACATAAATATTGTCAACTAAGCTACGGTCACGAGATTAATCCTCATCCTAAAATATATAAAAAAACTCGACCGGTGGGAGAAGAACCGACTCCACAACATTGTAATTAAGGTAGAGGAGCCTAACTTTAACCAGCCGAGAAAACCCCACGGTGGCCCAGCTTTCACCGACGAAGAGGATTTTTTCAACAGTTAACAACCTCTTATTTAAACTCGCTTCCGTAGAGAAGCAAACCCAGGACCTCAACGGTCAACATCCCCAAGAGGTAGAGATACCATTGGGCTACAAGCTTGCTAGTCATGCACAAAACTGTTGTCGTTGCAATATATTCGCATTAGAAATGTTTCTTAATTTTCAAAAATTATTGCCACTAACGATACATTGCTCTCTATTGACTTCTAGACATGTATTATTAGGTAAAAAAAATGTTATATTTGTGTTGACCTTATTTATAGAGAAGAGCAGCAAAAAGTATGACACTACTAGGTACAACATTTGATGGATGGGATTTAATTACTCTAATTTAGCACAATTAACATTTGTGCCTTCTTCTATAAGCTTACTACTCAAAATTAGAAAAAAATATGTTACTTAAAAAAACTCTAGAGATTTGTTTTGTGATGGAGAGAGTAAGTGAAATTAGTGGTCAGATAATGAACTCGTTTAAAAACTGCATGAAGTCAAAGCACCACAGTAACCTCTACTGTCTACGTTAGCATGTGTTAAGTGGAGGAGATTATGTCTTAAATGAAGGAGATTTTTCGCTTACCTCGTTAGTATTCATCCTCGAGGCTTCTGGAGCCAAGCCGGTGGTGCTGGCTGCACGTTTGGCCGCTCTATCCTTTTGATAGAGATCTACCAGGTGCTTTTCCGTGCGACATGTGCGAGACCAATGGCCTTTGGAACCACACCTGTAGCATATCTGCTCCTCCTTGTGCTTCTGATAGAGAACCACCAGGTGCTCTTCTGTGCGGCAAGTTTCGGCCAAATGGACCTTGCTTCCACACTTGCTGCAAAGCCTTGTGCGACAATCCTCGGCCAAATGGCCCCTGAACCCGCACTTGCTGCAAAACTTTGTGCGGCAATCCTCAGCCAAATGGCCCCTGCATCCGCACCTGTTGCATCGCAGTGACGATTGCCCTCTGCCGTTGCTCTTCTTGTATCCGCGGTCGTCGTCTCCCTGCAGGCCTCTTGCTGTTGCAGCTCGAGGTCTCCCCTCGCCGGACTTGTTCCAGGGCCCCTGAGCAGCAGCGGCGGCGGCGGCGGCCTGTGCTTCAGGCACAGGTCGAGAGCCCCCGCCATGATTATCATTTCTACTTCTGGAGAAGCATTCCTTGTGTTTTTGTGCCGGAGAAGAAATCGGTTCACGGTAGCCCCCCTTCTTGGACATGTGCTGCTGCTGGAGCACATGGTTATTACTGGCATTCGGGTAAGCCTTGCTCTGCGACGGCGAAGGGCCACCGGTGGCTTCCCGCCGTCGGCGGCAATCCGGCACGGGATCGGTGGCGTTCAGGCCGCGGCGTGTCGCGGCGGCGCAATCCTCACCGCTGCCTCTACGTGGAGGAATAACTGCGCTCGCGTTCCTAGCGCCCTGCGAGCCAGCCGGTGCGAGGCGAGTGGCGTCTGGGCCGCCGTCGCGTGTCGCTGCGGCCACGCCGGCGCTCTTCGGGGCGCCGGCCTCCACAAGGTTCGGGGCGTCGAGCGTCACGGCGGCGACGCCCGCAGCGTCCACCGGCACCGTGGTGGCCGCGCGAGCGCCGGCCTGCGCAAGGCCACTCCTACAGCCGGGAGACAGAGGACGACTCACCTTGTTGGCCGCCGCCGGAGCCCAGACTTGTTTCCATGGAGATGCCTTCTCGGCTGCCACCGGCGGCGCGTCGTTTTCGAGGACCTGCGTCTCCTCAGGTTCCACCACTTCCATCTTTACGTGGGGCGCGGGCGCCTCCTCTACTCTGGAACGCTCCTGCTGTGGCGGCTTGGCCGGCGAAAAGCTATCGACCTTCGGAGGGCTAATCGCCTGGCTAGTGACGTTCGCGGCAGGAGGCTCGTGCCCAATGCCGCCACCGCCGACCTTTCTAATGGGATCTGCATCCACCCGCGCCGCGACGGCCGTGACCGGGAGGCCGTTGCCGGCGGCATGGTCAGGACGTAAAGGACTCACCTTGGCCATCCGACCCTTGTGAGAGGTGTTCTTGGCCGCCACCAAGTCGTCGTGTCGTTCAACCTGCGGCATCCTTTCCACAGCATCGTCGAGCTTCTGCATCTTCTGGTTGGCCGCCTTCGGGCTGCCGGTGACACGCGGCACCGCGGCAGAGGCTTGGACGGCGGGGCGGGTCGGACGCTTCCGTTGCAGATGAAGGCAAGTGAATTTCGGGACGCCAGCCTCTGCACCGTTCGTGGCGTTCGAGCCATGGCGCGCCGCGGCAAGTTCAGCTCCAGCGATCTCCTGCTGAACGATGGCGATATTGCTGACGGGATCCACTTGCGGTGTTGTTTCCGTGATCGCGTTGGCATCCGGCGCGAGCACATTGTCGTCTCCTGGAGGAAGAGGAACATGCATCAACCACTTGCCGCTGCCATTGACGTCGTCCTTCAACGGAGACGCCTTCTTTCTCACGATTGCGTCCTCGTGGATCTTACGCGTATCCGCCAGACCCTCCTGCAGACGCGTCGCCACATGGACCTCCTCTGCCTCCTGGCTGGACGCTTTCCTTTTCGTTCCCTTTACCATGTTGTTGTCGACGCCGGTGACGGCCGGCGCGGAGACGGCGGCGGAAGTTGGCGCAGGAGCTTGGTCAGGTTCGGAGTACTTCTCGAGGGCCCGAATCATGTGGGCGTCTCCGCCGGCGGACGGAACCTCAAAGACGGCGGGCGGAGTGGGGGCAGGGGCGGGAACAAGCCGTGAATTTTCAGGGACCCGCACCTGGGAGACGTCGTCACCGCCGCCGGCGGCGGGCGGCACGGAGATTGCAGGCAGAGCGAGGGCAGGGGCTAATGGGGCTGGCCGAGACTTCTCCTGTTCCCGGCGCTGGCGGTGGCTGAGCGTGACGGGGTACTGGAGGGAGGAGATGTACGTGTCGAGATCCTCCCAGCGGAAGGGGAGCGGCGTGGGGGAGCAGGCGGCCAGGCGGTCGAAGGTCTCTCGGAGGCGCCGCTTCTTGGCCGGGAGCGCGGCGGCGACCGCCTCCATCTCCCACATCTCCATGATCGCCGGCGGCCGCTCGAGATCCGGGAGCGTCAGGAGAGCGAGAGGGTACTGGGGAAGCGCGGCCGGAGCGCCTCCGCCACCGGGGGCGGCGGCGCCGCTTCGCGAGTCCATCGTGGTTTCCGTTTCGAGACGCGGTGGGGTGCTGTGGGCGGAAGAAACCGACGGCTGCGTTTTATAGATGGATCGTGGACGAGACGAGTCCGAGCGGGCCGAGAGCGTTTCGAGTTGGGCCGTGATTTGGATACCAGCCCTTGGTTTCGACCAGGACTCGATTAGGGTAGCAAAGCTCAACCGAACTAGACGTCTCGAAAAAAACATCGTAAGAACGGTCAAAAACCATCATAAGGAAACATCATATGCATATACAAATACTGTAAAAAAAGGAAACTACTACTAGCGAAGTCGATTAGGACTTGAGAAGCTAACAAAGTAGCAATAGCAGGGCAGCTTTTTTTATACAGCTGCTAGCACCTTATCCTATCTCTATCTGATAAGCTACTTAATCTCACCCATAGTTATTAAAATGATGAAACGATGGAGGAGATATTTTTATGTTTAAACGTCGTTTTAAACGATATATGAAAATGGCAGCAGAATGAACTGAGGAAGGGAGAAAAAGAAAAAAAGGAGGAAGGAGAAGAGGAGAAAAGGAAGAAAGGGAACGGCCCAGCCCACTAACCCCTCGCTCCCCTCTCCCACCAGCCCACTCCCAAAGTCCTATCTAGTCCACTCACCTCTTTCTCCCCTCCGCTCTTCAGCTTGTGCTGCCGCCGCCGCTCCCTCTCTCCCCTCGTGCCGACGCCGCCGACGCTCCTTAGCTTGTGCCGCCGCCACCACCGTCGCTCCCCTCCGCCCTTCGCCTTGCGCCACCGACGCGCCCCTCCGCTACCCCTCCGCCGCCGACGGACCGGGAGGAGGCGGCCGGCAGACAGAGAGGGAGGAGGTGACCGGCGGATAGGGAGGAGGCATCCGGCGGAGAGGGAGGCAGCCGGCGGAAGGAGTCGGCCCAACTTTCGATCTGGATCTAGATCTCAAAATCGTTTCAAGCGTTTTCACGCCAAAACGGGCAAAACGAACGATTAAACGAGGTAAAACGTCGTTTTATGCGATTTGTACAAAACGTTCCAGTGTTTCATGATTCTCCCGCGTTTTCTCGCGTAAACGTAACCATGATCTCATCGTAACATTCTTAGCTTGTTTCATTTCATGTAATATCCCGTAGGTTTTGCATACAAGCAACCTCAAAATTGGGTAGTTATGAGAGATGTATCCGAAAGTAACGTGACTAACATTAGACTATGTGCAGTGGATTGGATAAATGGATTGCCTGTACACTGTAGCGACACTGTTCATAGAGAGAGAGGTAGTTATGGAATAGTAGATACACAGTTATTTACGCATCCTGCTGCACATAGTCTTAGTGAGTCAACGAATAAAAAGCTTTTTGCAACGGTGCCCTGTGAGAAGGTAGCGTTTGGTTAGAGATTTGGTGCATCCCATCACATCAATTTCAGTATGAAAATAAAAGAGGACACGTTCTAAACTAATTCTAAAACACGTACATTCCACTTGCAATGTGAGACCTACATTGAAGAGTGGCCAGATGGAACCAAACTCAAAATCTGATACAAAACCATTGTATCTTTGACATCCGAAACAAAACTATCCTATTCTACCACCTTCTCTCTAACCAAATGATACCTAAGCAAGTGAGGCCGTGCGCTGCCGTTTATTTTAACAGTTTCCTGATCTCCCATTCCTCAAACTCTACTCTCTCTGTATATATAGTATCAAACAGTGCTAAAATCCTCAAAATAAGGCAACTGTTAAAATTAGCCTAACAATTCATTTCCTAATCAGATTGCTCCCGTACGCTAATAACCATTTGCACGTTCTGGCATGGCAGCCCAACCCGGGCATGGCGTATGAAAGTGGTTTCTGGTTTCATACAGCCTGGTTCTATGGATTGGGAGCAGGCTATTGCCAGATCCAGTCATCCGGAGGATAGGCTCCAATGAAACCCATGCCATACACAGGTAAAGCCATAAAACCAAATAACGACAGATGGCAGATTCAAAAGCTTAGGACCTGTTTGGAATGAAGGATTCTTTCTCCATTCCTGCGTTTTTTCTGTGAAATTAAACTGATTCCTGTAAAATTCCTGTAAAATTCCTGCGTTTCAAACAGGCCCTTAACACTTTATACGCCATTCAAACACAAGATATCTAATTCCCATGCATAACGATGTTCAACAAGAGAGGTAGGTTCATACATTGCACTGTAATACCACAAACAGTTGGAATTCATGTTCCACAAAGCAAAATAGGATAGACTAAATCAAAACGTTGTCCAGACTTGCATTCACGCTGTAGATTTCCGTTTAGGCAACGGCCTCGAGGAAAGCATTCCCAGGAGCACGCTTCTCCAGCCGGCCATGGTTACCGAGCAGCTGCAGAAGGGTAGAAAACAGCAAATTAGATTATGCACACTAGCTAGAATAAAGCTCTTGAAATTACCAATCAAACATAATATAGAATCAAGTTCAGACAGAGGGCACACACACAATGGCTAAGGAAAAATGCAACTGCTGTCTAAAATTAGATTGCCGCTAGCCACCGTGACCAAGACAAATAACACTAGCTAGATTTTAAAAATATGCTCATAAAGCATTGTCCAAGAGAAATTATCTACTGTTCTAAAACTTCTTTAGAGACAATGTCATCTACACAACCTGCCGACAAAAGTTCGAACTTTACCTTAGCATTGACACCATCAGGAACAATTCTACCCTCGCTCTTGTACTTCAGGTAATCAGCACGGCTGAACTTGGTGAAGCCCCTGAACAAGGTAGCACAAATAAATAAAATAATACAAAACGCAAGAAGGACATATCAGCAATTAGACAGACATTTTGGTTCAACAGCTTCAGAGAATTTCTTCTGCACTCACCACTTCCGGCTCTCAATGATCTTTTGGCGGCCAGGGAACTTGAACTTGGCACGACGCAGGGCCTCGCTGGCATGGGGAGCATTGCTATCCTTGCAGCGCACAGAAAGGAGGACCTGACCAATGTCCACCCTAGCGCAGGTACCCTGTGGCTTGCCAAAGGCACCCCTCATTCCAGTCTGGAGCCTATCAGCTCCGGCACATGAAAGCATCTTGTTGATGCGGAGCACATGGAATGGGTGAACCCGGACCCTAAGGTGGAAGGCATCCTTTCCAGCAGACTTGGTCATGTACTTGTTGCACGCAATACGGGCAGCCTCCAGAGCCTCACTGGAGACATTCTCCTTCTCCCAAGAGACAAGGTGCACGCAGTAGGGGAACTCATCAACTCCCTTCTTCTTCATCCCAACATCATAGATCCTGATCTTGGGATCAGGGACACCACGGCAGTACCTGGACTTGGGATACGGCTTGTTCTTGATCTGGCGATAGCATCTTGCAGGCCCTGACCAGAGTTTTCAAATCACAAGAACTTGTTATTAACCAGTTAACATATTAGCACTGCAAGGATACAAGAGTGCCTACATGAAACATGTGGAAAGCATATAACAGTGCTTACATGAAACATGTGGAAACAAATAAATCATAAACTAGGTACAAAATCCACAACTTAATTTTCACAGAACATACAACAGTGCTTACATGAAACATGTGGAAATCATATATGCAGTGTAGGCAGACTTTTTATATAGTGCTGATTCATGGCAAACAAAGGATCATGACATACTAAGTTTAAGAATACGTTCATTTTCAAAAAGGGAAACCATACTAAGAAAACTAAATATCTCATTTGTACTCGCTCACGAATACGTTCATTTTGACAAGGGAAATCATGCCTAGTTTTAATACCTGCAAGCATCAGCCTTAACCAAAACAAGATTTCCGAATCACTAGCAGTTAACAAATTGAGGCCTTGTTGTCCCAGATATTGGAGAGATCCTAAACTACGAAAGGGATCGTGACAAACTACGACCATGTTATTCCGGAACAAACTACAAACTCACAGCAATAAGAACAGAACAGGAAATCTGGGTGAACCAAGTACCGAGGCCCGGGAATCTAGTCTTTATACGATGCGACCACGACTTTGCGAGTTGCGCTAGCCTAATCAACAGTAAACAACCATGTTAAGCTCGTGCAGCTAGAGGCACGGAGTCACCACAAATCAACAGGATTTTGCACAACTATCATGGATCTAGTCGAGATTTGCAACGGAAAAGGAGAACTCTATTCAAATAAGCGGGCGCAACAAAAATCGCAGCAGAAAAGTAAGGACGAGATGAATCGGAAGCGCTAACTTACTCCGGCCCATGGCGACGGCTGTGGCGGGAGGCGGGGTGGCGGCGGCGGCGGCGAAGGGGTGAAACGAAGAAGGGGTGCGTCTAGGGCTTGGAGGGAGCGAGGATGGGCTATATATGGAGAGCGAGACGCGGAATGGGGCCGTGCCGCCGTGGGTTTTGTGCGTCACGGCATGCGTGACTGGCAGGTGGGCTGGGGTGGCCCAATAGAACCCAGTGAAATTGGCGACCCATTATCTCAAAGAGGCCGGGCTCATTTGCTGCCTCCCACACGTTTTCTTAATATTTTTTGCACAAATAAATGTGTGTGAAAATAAAATTACAACAGCATACTAGTCCAGCCAACGGAGGCTGCGATTTTTATAAAATACAGCCGTTATTTGTATTCTTGCAGAACATATTAAAACATCATAACCTGAGGTTGGATAAAAACAAAATTTACATGAGGATTGTAGAGATTGAATAGATAGCTAGCCGTTATTATTGGTTTTCTTAATCTTTTAAAATGTTAAAAATGTTAAAGAGCACTAACATAAGTCGAAGAATGCTTTATGCATGTGCAATTGAAGATTACAATCTTTTTGGGCCTTGAAGGACCCTGAGACACATTATGTGATCGATTTTGCAATTGAATCTTGAATGCAAAAAGATTGTCACATTAAAAGCTAGCTCTTGAATCATAATCTGACTAAGGGCCTGCTTGCAATCCTAGTTATCTAAAACCAAAGCATCACAATACCATGATTTACCATTATCACCATAGTACTATGGTTTTGTAGCCTCGCAAAAACATGATATTTTTTAGAATTTGTTTGGAAAACATACACAATCATGGTATTTTAATGGAAACATACAAGAAGTTAGGCAAACCATGAAAACTTTGGGGCATGAAAACTTTGGGTTAAGGTGGAGTTTCTCATACTCCAAAAATACTATGTTGTCTATAAAACCATAGTTTTAATAACATAGGTTTTCAGATAGCAAATGACACATCTTATGGTCTAGAATACTATTGTACTCAAACCATGGTATTATGTAGAAACTAAAAAAATACCATGTGTTCCAAACAAGACATGATATGATTCATGATGTGTACAGTTAAGCTAAGCAGTACTAGTAACTATCCAAAAAGTTCAAGGATATGGAAAAGCAACCGTCGTGAACCATCAACAAACAATGAAACTAAGTTTTTGCTTGGCTTCTTCCCAATCTGATGGACATATTTTCATGGATATGGAAAAGGAAACGTAATCCCTCAACAAACAAGCGTACAATGAAACTACGTCCTTGGCTCCTTACTTGGCTTCTTCCCGATCCGGTTGCATAGATTACAACTACAAATACTACTAGGAAAACATTATGAAAGGAAGACTAAGATGCATGGTCAACAGTTCAAGTGTTCTAGAAACTGTGTATTATACTGTTATGCACTTGCAGAGTAGAGGAGACCTAGTTAGACGATCATCTTTAATTTCTTCTCCTGTTAAAAAAAATGAACGTCCCTCAATCGGTATTCAATAGACCAAAAATTCAGACATAGGCATAAGAAAAGCTGAAACTGAAGCCACCTTGAACATCGGTTCTTTCATGGAGGTTATCATAGCAGAACCGGAGTCTTGATCCACGACAGGAAGAAAAGTCTCTTTAATGACATAGCTAGCGCTTTTGTTGTACAAAGGACTAGTGCTTGTTCTTGACACTACCCAATGCAAGCGCAGATTTCATGTATTCGTAGATAGTCCAGTGACATTTTCTTTCTTTTATTTTTTGCAGCAATGGTTAGGCACATTCTCAAAAGATGACGACAGGGGATATATATGGAGAACAAGAAGAGTGAACACCAATAGGACTATAAAAGCAAAATAAACTCCGGTGTGACCAGGCTCAGAGTGGTTGTGTTGTATTTGCCATATCGATATATCATCAATGCACGCATATGTGGCACGCCTATAAAATTTACCCTGCATCTCAGCACATTGCAAGGCAAAGATGTCGATCTTAGGTCAAATCAGTCAGCACAAGTATACTTACATGCATTTCGGCCTCTACTTCTATTTGGGCATGCGAGGGATGAGGAACACAAATTCAATCACTCCTGAGGTCGATAGACTATACAAACATATGTAGAGCCCAATTGTCAAACTGTACCCTTCCATGAAGCTACAGTGATGGCGTATGACGAAACGGGCCGTATGCCGTGTACCACCCTTATGTCTTGGACACGGAAATTGTTTGCTCAAATGGAATCTCTCCGCTGATCTACTCAACCTGGCTCTTCTATGTTCTATCGTCACACCCATCGGCTTCTTCCATTGTCCACGTTGAAGCAATCAGGATTGTCTAGTGATTTAGATAGCGTTTGGTTCATCGATGTGAGAATGGAATGGTCCCTTCGTAGGAATATAGCACCGGTCTTTTCGTGCTGCCGGCGCTAGCTGCTGCAGCTCGTCCTCCTGCCTATGCTCTGGTCGCCGGTGTAGTGACCCGAGTCGTCAGCTAGCTGGTGCCTTCTTCGGTCATGATGATTCGTTTCCTCACAATTCAGATTGCCCGAGTCGTCGTGAACTGGTAGTACTCAAATTTGAGTCTAGTTGTTTCATTCTCAAATTAGAACCTTAAATTGGTAGCTCTGTGTATGCAATACTACGATTAGAAACGTGGATTGCAAATGGAACAAAGCACTTCCCGCAGGAGACGTCAACGAAGCATCTCCTTGACAATAACAACGATGTCGGGGGAACAAAACAACTAGACAAGAGTAAACAACGACAACAACAGGAGCGACTAGGAATTGCCTTGATCTACCCCTACCAGTTCTTTTTCCTTTTTGCAGCTTCACTTCATGATTATCTAAATACTAGTATTACCTAAGAGGTAGTATTTATTATCATGGCATGCGTATCAAATTGATGTGGTTGCTGACTTTCTGCAATGATTTTGATGTGAATTGCTATTATATAACGCCTGCCAAAATATTTTGGACATGAATTACTATTAATATTTTGGATGTGTAGTATTTTGATGATTGATCGTTATGAGTATGACTCAATTTGGCAGTACACACAATCCATTTTGGCTACATGGCTAATGGCCGCAACGGATCATTTCCTAATAATCATATACCCACGCATATGTGGTCATGATTAAACTACTTTTTCTCCATAGAAACTGTTTTGGAAATTAGTCACAGCAGGGAGGTCTAGGTCCAAGTGGATACAAATTGCACAATCTCTCCTCTAGAAACTAACTCTAGAGACCAACTGACCAAGCATTGATAGTGAGACTGCCCGAAATAATACTCCATAGCTCTGTGATAGTTAAGAAAAGGAAGTTGGAGCAAATTTACTCCTGATTTTTGCTGCACAACGCAATGTCTTGGTGGATGGGATTGTATTATTTCAACGGAAGATACACACGGTGGGTGTAGAATAGATGTATCAATAAACGTTTGGTTGCGCTGTCTATAAAATGATATCTGCTTCTAGCACATTGCAGAGTAAAGATTGTACTCGAACTCATATTTTAGGTTTGGGTATGTGAGGAATCAGGATCACAATTTTAGAGGTTGTCAAGTTGCACATTCGGTTTGTTGATACACATTGGGCTCTAAATGACTTTCATGATAGGCACCTCGGTTGTCTTGCCACTAATGCGGCATGTAGCTCATACGTAAATGTCCATTTGATTTCAGCGCTTATCTTAGACATGTCCATTTGATTTCAGCGCTTATCTTAGACATGTCTCACCTGCTTTGTGACAGTGTTTACACAAGTATGGAGCTCCATTTTGACCACATGGTCCTAGTCATTCCTGGATTTTCGGTGAAGCAAGTATCAAGAGTAGCCCCTAAATTTCTGCATAGCATGCAGCAACTAACGAGTTGACTGGAGGGCTGCCTACTAGGAAGCTGGGTTAGAGACACAAGCGACAGGTCACTATTTTGACTCAATGGTTGTTATTATGGTAACTTCTTGATATTTTCAAAGGGTGTGCAACGACATGTCTTCAACATCACCGCCATAACAGAGGCTTCACTGAAGACAGATTGTGGTGTCGAAGCTTATTCAGGACTATGTCGGTACTATGTCTTATCGAGTGTCCTAGAGCTATCCAAAGCTTGAACCTCTTGTCGGTCTAGGTGAAACTCCGGCTCTAAGCATTCTTGAGACATAGAACTATCGGACGAACATGTTATTTCTTTCAAGGTCCTTTCGAAAATTGATTATGTGCCGTTCATCGTTCATGTATCTTTAAACCTTAGGAATGTGGGGATGATGAAATTACGTGAGGTATGTTGAGCGTTAAGCATATGCCTCGATCGGTTGATCCAATATGCAATTTTGTTTGCTGGAGTGGCTCTTTCAAGGGTCACGCGGTGGGAGATAGGTATGATGAATTGCACTTATACTACTATGTTTGATTGGACGATTCACTTCATCTTAAATAAAGTGATCTATCATGGGCTGATCCCATGAAGTTTGATGAGATAGCCTCCATTCCTCGTACTAAGGCTCCGTTTGGATCAATTAAAAGTTAGCTACTAAAAATTAGCCACCATTAACTGAAACCAACCAGCCAATGGGTGCTAATATATTTCACACCTACTAGCTGGTGAATCAGCTAGACATGTTTGGATTCAAACCGGCTAATTTTCCGTAATTTTGTGTAGTTAATAATTAGTTGCATGCATCTAACGGAGCCTAAGAACAATTATTAGCCCGCGAGGTGATGTGATAATGGAACAACTCATTTTATCCGACAAACCACAAAACAATGAGGAATTGAGGAGATGATGGACTACTCCATTCCTTATACCAAACATACGCCACAAATAAAGGTCAACGAATACTTAGTGGATCGATGTGTTGTTCTACCAATAAAATGCCCCTTGCATTTTTAGCACATCGATAGGCGTATATAGCGCAAACAAGTTTAGACATCAAGTGAATTAAAATAAGAATGGTGGTTGGGCATACAAGAAATTCATATATTAAAAATGATGAAATTATTATGATCTTTATACCTATTTAATGTTACGGTGCAAAAAAATTTAAACTTTGAAATAAAGATCTAAAATGCATGTTCAACAGTTCAAGTGTTCTAAAAACTGTGCATTATGCACTCGTAGAGTAGAGGAGATCTTAGACGATTTTCTTTAGTTTTTTATGTTCTCCTGTTAAAAAAGATGATTATCCCTCAATTGGCATTCAATAGAGCAAAAATTCAGACATAGGCATCAGAAAAGCTGAAACTGAAGCCACCTCGAACAGCAGCTCTATCATGGAGGTTATCATAGCATGCGGAACCTTGGAGGCTTGATCAAATGAAATGGTGGGATTTTAGAGATGAACACCGTACCTATAATCCACAACTGGAAAAAAAGACTCTCTAAAGACATAGCTTTTGTTGCACAAAAGACTAGCTAGTGCCTGTTTTTGACACTCGGATTTGGCCCAATGCAAGTGCAGATTTCAAGTGGATATCAAGTGACATTTTTTTTGCAGCAATAGGCCGGCAGGTTCTCAGAAGTAGACAGCATCAGGGGATGTATATATGGAGAACAAGAAAGAATTAACGCTCCAGCGCGACCTAGGCTAAAATTGATGGTATCATCAAGAAGAGTGGTCGTGTTGTATTTGCCATATCATTAATGCATGCATGTGCTGTGAGCCTATAAAATGGACCTTGCATCTCAGCACAATACAAAGGCAAAGATGTCGATCTTAGGTCAGGTCAGTTAGCACAAGTATATTTGCATGCATTTTGGCCTCTACTTTTGTTTGGGCATGCGAGGGATGAGGAACACAGATTCAATCACTCCTTAGGTCGTTGGACTATACAAACATATGTACAGCTCAATTCTCAAACTGTACTTTCCATGATTCCGCAGTGATGTTAGTATGATGAGATGGGCCGTAAGTCGCCTACCATTTGGGGTGTAAACGGTATGGATATTATCCATCCGTATTCGAGTCCTGATCCATTTAGAAGGGTTGAGATCCGACCATATCCGAGCCCGGACATTCAGTATCCGATCCGTATTCAATTTATATCCGTATCCGGATAATGAAAGTTGGATATATATATGATGTCGATGTCCATCTAAGTCTTATCCGACACCAACTATTAATATCCGTATCCGATCCGTATTCGAAAGAAAAATATGAAAACAAATACGGTATCGGCAGTATCCGTCCGTATCCGATCCGATTACACCCCTACCTACCATCCCCTTGTCTTGGACATGGAAATTTGTTTGCTCGAATGGAGTCTTTCACAGGGGCAGATGTAGAGTCTCGTCGCCGTTCTACTCAACTCGGCTCTTCTCGTCATACCAATCTACTTCTTTCGTTGCCCAGGTTGAATCAATCAGAATCGTCTATTGATTTTGATAGCGTTTGGTTCATAGATGTGAGAATGGAATGGTCCGAAATTGGAACATAGCACATAGATGCAGAGCGGCTTCATAGGAATATACCACATAAAAGCCAGAGCACTTCTCGGATCCAATTTCTTTGATGGCTCCAATCCAGCCCCGGTGTTCCTGCTGCAGGCGCTACCGCAGCTCGTCCTCCTGCCGATGCCTCTGGTCGCCGCCTCGCCGGTGCAGTGGCCTGTCATGATTCGTTTCCTCACAACTCATATTGCCCGAGTCGTCAACTGGTACTACTCAAATTTGACTCCAGTTGTTTCATTCTCAGATTAGGAGCCTTTATGGTAGCTCCGTGTATGCAGTACTGCGATTAGGAACTGGATTGCAGAGGGAGCAAAACACCTCCCGTGGGCGACAACCAAGCATCTCCTTGGGATAGCACCATGAGGAGACAGCAACAACAAGAGGAGCGACTAGGAACTGACTTGATCTACCACTACCGGTTCTTTTTCTTTTGCAGCTTCGTGATTATCTAAATACTATTATTTATTAGCATGGCACATGCCTATCAAAATTGATGTGGTTGTTTACTTGGTGTAAAGATTTTGATGCGAATTACTATTATATATACTACGCCAGCCAAAATACTTTGGACATGAATTGCTATCTCATTGCACAATTGGTCTTTATGAGTAATTGAGCAGTATAACTCAATTTGGCAGTACACTCAATCCATTTTGGCTACACGGCTAGTGATCATTTCCTGACAATCATATACTCCATGCATATTTAAACTATTTTTTCTCCATATAAACTGTTTTGGAAACTAGGCACAGCAGGGACGATTAGGTCCAAGTGGATACTAATTGCATTATCTCTCCTCTAGAAACTACCTCTAGGGACCATGCATTCAGACCACCCTAAATGATATTGCATTACTGTGACAACGGAAGTTACACACGGTAGGTGTAAATAAATGTCTATAAACGTTTAGTTGTGCTGTCTATAAAATGGTCTCTACTTTAGCACATTACTCAGTAAAGGTTTCTCGAACTCATATTTTAGGTCCCAAGTCTCAGTCAGTTAGAAATGCTGGTACCCTTGGCAACCTTTTGTTTTTTGGGCATGTGATGAATCAGGATCGTGGTTTTGACGAAGTCGCCCGGACGCACTAGGCTCTAAAGAGCTCTTTGGACATGTGCAGCTGGTTCTGAGATGTCCACTTGATTTCATTGCTCATCTCCGGCATGCCGCACTTGCTCTGTGGCGGTGTTTACACACAGGCGCAGTGCTCCATTTTGACCACACATGTTCCAGGCATCACTGGAGTTTGCAGTGAAGCGAGTATCCAAGGGTAGCCCCTAAATTTCCGCAGAGCATGCCGAAAGTAAGGAGTTGACTGGTGGGCTGCCTACCAGGAAGCTGTGTTAGAAACACAAGCGGAAGGGCACTGTTTTGACTCAATGGTTGTTCTTGTGGTAACTGTTTAATATTTTCGAAGGGACGTGCGACGACATGTCTTCAAGTGCATCGGGGCCATAACAGAGGGTGCACTTGTGTACTATATAAAAACCACAAAAAATGCCATGTGTTCCAAACAAGACCTAATATGATTCATGATGTGTACAATGCTAAGTGGTACTAGTAACTATCCAAAAAGTTCAAGGATATGGAAAAGCAAACGTCGTCAACTGTCAACAAACAATGAAACTAAGTTTTTGCTTGCCTTCTTCCCGATCTGATGGACAAACTTTCAAGGATATGGAAAAGCAAGTGTAGTCCCTCAACAAACAAACGTACCACGAAACTACGTCCTTGCTTGGCTTCTTCCCGATCTCGTGGATAGATTACAAATACTACTAGGAAAACATCACGAAAGGAAGACTAAAAACTGTGTATTATGCACTCGTAGAGTAAAGGAGAATTTAGATGGCCGCCTTCAAATTTTTGTTCTCCTGTTAAAAAAGATGAATATCCCTCAATTGGCATTCAATAGAGCAAAAGTTCAGACATTATTCATCAGAAACGCTGAAATTGAAGTCACCTTTGTCACACGATGACACGTGTCCAGGGAAGGCAAGCAGGGAAAGCAACCACTCAGCATAAAACCAATGCAATGGCATGAATGCAACAACATGTTATCCTAAATTCGTTTTATTTATTTTAAAAAATTTATTTTATAAAGATCATTTGAATGCTCGTTCTAAACACGAAAATCCTTAATATATTGAGAAAAAATACTTTAACTATTTTAAATTCATAAAGAAAAATTTAGGGTGTTACAACCTTGAACATCGGTTCTTTCATGAATGTTATCATTGCGAAACCTTGGAGTTGATCCAATAAAATGGTGGGATTTTAGAGAAGAGCACTGCACCTATAATCCACAATTGGAAAAAAATCTCTCTAATGACATAGGGTTCGTTGCACAAAGGACTGGCTATTGCCTATTTTTGACACTCAGATTTGGCCCAAAGCAAGTGCAAATTTCAAGTGGATAGTCAAGTGACATTTTTTTTGCAGCAATGGGTCGGCAGGTTCTCAGAAGTAGACATCATCAGGGGATGTATATATGAAGAACAAGAAAGAATTAACGCTAGGATTATAGAAACAAAATAAACTCCGGCGCGACCAGGCTAACATTGATGGTACCATCAAGAAGAGTGGTTGTGCTGTATTTGCCATAACATTAATGCATGCATGTGCTGTGAGCCTATAAAATGGACCTTGCATCTCAGCACAATACAAAGGCAAAGATGTCGATCTTAGGTCAGGTCAGTTAGCACAAGTATATTTGCATGCATTTTGGCCTCTACTTTTGTTTGGGCATGCGAGGGATGAGGAACACAGATTCGATCACTCCTTAGGTCGTTGGACTATACAAACATATGTGCAGCCCAGTTCTCAAAGTGTGTCTTCAACGATTCCGCAGAGATGTGCATATGACGAGATGGGCCATAGGTTGAGTACCATCTCTTTGTCTTGGACATGGAAATTTGTTTGTTCAAATGGAGTGTTCTGCAGGGGCTGATGCAGAGTCTCGTCCCCGTTCTACTCAACTCAGCTCTTCTATCGTCACACCAATCGGCTTCTTCCATTGCCCACGTTGACCTAATCAGGATTGTCTAGTGATTTTGATTGCGTTTGGTTCATCGATGTGAGCACGGACTGGTCCGAAATTGGAACATAGCATGTAGATGCAGAGCGGAAAGCCAGAGTACTTCTCGGAACAAATTTCTTCGCTGGCTTCAATCCAGCTCCGGCGCCGGAGCACTGTTGTCTGCGTCGTCTTCTGCCCCTACAAGTGGTGCTCTGGCCACACCGGTGTTCGTGCTGCAGGTGCTACCGCTGTTAGTCCTGCTCTGGTTACCGGTGCAGTGGCTCAAGCTAGTCATCAGCTGGTGCTTCCTTTCGGTCATGATTCGTTTCCTCACCAGTACTGGTAGTACTCAAATTTGAGTCCAGTCTGTTTCATTCTCAAATGAAGAACCTTAAACTGGTACACAGCTCTGCCATTAGGAACGTGGATCGCAAAGGGAGCAAAACACCTCCCGCGGGCGACAACGACGGTGAGGGGAGCGAAGCATCTCCTTGAGAGATAGCACCATGACAATAACGACGACGTCAGGGGATCAAAGCAGCTCTAGACATCCGGAGACGACAACAAGAGGAGCGACTAGAAATTGACTTCATCTACCGACTACCGGTATCAGTTCTTTTTTTTTCGCAGCTTCATGATTATCTAAATACCAGTATTATCTAAGAAGTACGGATCGGAGTATTATTTATTATCATGGCATGCCTATAAAACTGATGTGGTTGCTGACTTGCTGTAACGATTTTCATGTGAATTACTATTATATTATATATAACGCCTGCCAAAATACTTTGGACGTGAATTACTATCTCAATGCATGATTGGTCTTTACGAGTATGACTCAATTTGGCAGTACACACAAGAACGGATCATTTCCTGACAATCATACACTCCATGCATACGTAGTCATTATTAAACTTTTTTTCTCCATAAAAACTGTTTTGGAAACTTAGGCACAGCAGGGACGGTTAGGTCCAAGTGGATACTAATTGAACTATCTCTCCTCTAGAGACCATGCATTCAGGCAGCCCTAAGTGATACTCTGATAGTTAAGAAAAGGGACTTGGAGCAAATTTACTCCTGATTTTTGCTGCAGAATAATGTCTTGGTGGATGGGATCGTATTTCAACGGAAGGTACACACGCTAGGTGTACAACAATAAATGTCTATAAACGTTTGGTTGCGCTGTCTATAAATGATACCAGCTTCTAGCACATTACTGAGTAAAGATTGCTCGAACTCATGTTCTAGGTCCCAAGTCTCAGTCAGTTAGAAATGCCGGTGCCCGTGGCAGCCGTCTATTTTTTGTTTGGGCATGTGAGAAATCAGGATCACAATTTTAGAGGATGTCGAGTTGCACATTCGGTTTGTTGATACGCATTGGGCTCTAAATGGTTGTCTGGGTAGGCACCTCGGTTGTCTTGCCACTGATGCAGCTCGTAGCTGCTGGTACGTAGATGTCCATTTGATTTCAGCACTCATCTCCGTCATGCCGAAGCTGCTTTGTGAGTTGTGACAGCGTTTACGCACAAGTGTGGCGCTCCATTTTGATAACATGGTTCTAGGCATCGCCGGAGTTTGCGGTGAAGTGAGTATCCAGAGTAGCCCTTAAATTTCTGCAGAGCATGCCGCGCGTAACGAGTTGACTGGCGGGCTGCGTACTAGATAGCTGGGTTAGAAACATAAGCGATAGAGCACCGTGTTGACTCAATGGCAGTTCTTGTGGTAACTGATTGATATTTTCGGAGGGGCGTGCGACGACATGTCTTCAAGTGCATCACCACCGTAATAGAGGCTTCACTGAAGACATATTCCAGTGTCGAAGCTTATTAAGTACGATGCCGGTACTATGTCTTAGCTAGCGTCCTAGAGCTATCCGAAGCTTGAACCTTTTGTCGGTCTAGGTAAAACTCGGTTCTAGGCACTCTTGAGCCATAGAACTATCAACATGTTCTTTCTTTCAAGCCCTTTAAAAAATTGATCATGTGAAATTCATCATTTATGTATATGTGGACCTTAGGAATGTGGGGATGATGAAATTACGTGAGGTATGTCAAGCATTAAGCTTATGCCTCGATTGGTTGATTTGAAATTATTAGCTACACATAATTACGGGAAATTAGCTGGTTTGAATTGAAGCATGTCTAGCTACACATAATTTCCCGTAATTATGTGTAACTAAAAGCGAAGAATTGAGGAGATGATAGACTACTCAATTCCTTACACCAAAAATACGTAAAAAAAGGGTCGATGAATACTTAGTGGATTGATGTGTTGTTCTCCCAGTAAAATGCCCCATGCATCTTTAGCACATCAATAGAGGCGGAGCACAAGCAAGTTTAGACTTCAAGTGGATTAAATTAGGAATGGTGTTTGGGCATTCAAGGAATTCATAGACTAAAAAGATGAAATTATTATATTTTTATATCTATTTAATGCTACTGTACAAAATATTTAAACTGTTTAATTTATTTTTTTAAACCGTCAAAAAGCTAAATGAGGTAGAGGGAGACCTTAGACGACCATCTTTAATTTTTTGTGTTCTCCTGTTAAAAAAGATTATTATCCCTCAATTGGCATTCAATTGAGCAAAAATTCAGACATAGGCATCAAAAAAGCTGAAACTGAAGCCACCTTAAACAGCGGTTCTTTCATGGATGACACTCAGCTTTGGTCCAATGCAATGCAAGTACATATTTCAAGTATTCGTGGATATCCAGTGACATTTTTTTTTGCAGCAATGGTTCAGCAGGTTCTCAGAAAAAGACACGCGTGTGTGTGTGGAGAACAAGAAAGAATTAACACTGGGATTGTAGAAGCAAAATAAACTCCGGCATGTGACCAGGCTCAGAGTGATCGTTGTTGCATTTGCCATGTCATCAATGCATGCGTTGTGCCTGTGCGCCTATAAAATTGACCCTGCATCTCATCAGCACATTACAAGGCAAAGATGTCGATCTTAGGTCAAGCCAGTTAGCACAAGAATACTTTCATGCATTTTGGCCTCTACTTTTAATTGGGCATGCGAGGGATGAGGAACAGAAATTTGATCACTCCTTAGGTTGTTGGACTATACAAACATACGAACCTTCCCTAAATCCGTCTTGAACGGAAACTCCAACAGGGGTAGATGCACAGTCTCGTAGTGGAACCATTCAACCTGGCTCTTCTATTCACACCAAGTGGCCAAGTTGAATCAATCAGTGATTGCAAAGGGGGAGCAGCGTTTCAGATTAAGCCTTGTTTTCTTGGGCATACCGGTGAAAGGGAGCAAAACATCTCCTGTGGGCGACAATGATGGTGAGGGAGCATCAAAGCATCCTCTTCAGATAGCACCATGATCTATGACAATAACAACCTCAGGGGAACAAAGCAACTCCCCAGAATAGCAGCAACTAGACACGCGGAGACGATGACAACAAGAGGAGCGACTGCAAACTGACTTGAACTACCACTACCGATTCTTTTGTTACAGCTTCATGATTATCTAAATATTATCGAATCATTATTTATTCTTATGGCATGCCTATCAAAATTTGACATGGTTGATGTATTGATTTTGATCATTTGATGTGAATTACTATGCTGTCCAAAATATTTTGGACATGAGTTCCCATCTCATTGCATGTTTGACTCAATTTGGCAGTACCACAGTACACACAATCCATTTTGGCTACACGGCTAATGGCAGCAACTTATCATTTCCTAATAATCATATACTCCATGCATATGTACAATCATTAAAGTTTTTTTTTTCTCCATAGAAACTGTTATGGAAACTATCCACATGGAAGGTTAGGTCCAAGTGGATAGTAACTGCATTATATCTCATCTAGGAAACTACCTCTAGTCTCTAGAAACCAATGAATTGAGACTGCCCTAAATATACATGGCTCTGATAGTTAAGTGCCTGTTTGAAACATAGTAATTTCACAGGATATGATTTTTATAGGAAACAGACCATTTTATAGGAAAAATGTAGGCCTAGGCCATAAGAAAAGGGACTTGGAGCAAATTTAATCCTGATTTTTGTTGCACAATAATGTCTTGGTGGATGAGATCATATTTCAAGCGAAGTTACACACGGTAGGTGTAGAATAAATGTCTATAATGTTTGGTTGCGCTGTCTATAATATGATGCGTGGTATCTGCCTCTAGCAGTCTAGGTCTAGCACATTACTGAGCAAAGATTACTCGAACTCATATTTTAGGTTAGTTAGAAATGCTGGTGGCCTTGGCAGCCGTCTACTTTTTGTTTGGGCATGTGATGGATCAGGATCACAATTTTGACGAGGTTGCCCAGAAGCAGGGCTCTGTTTGGGACAGACCTCGTCTGTCTTGCCGCTGATGCGGCATGTAGCAGGTAGACGTCCATTTGATTTTAGCGCTCATCTCCGGCATGCCAAACTTGCTCTGCGCAGCGCTCATTTTGGCCCACACATGTTCTCAGCATCGCTGGAGTTTGTGGTGAAGCGAGCATCCACGGTAGCCCCTCAATTTCTTTCCGCAGAGCATGCCGCAAGCTAGGGTAGAAACACAAGCGAAAGGGCACCGTTTGACTCAATAGCCTTGTGGTAATATTTTCGGAGAGGCGTGTGACGACATATCTTGAAGTGCATCAACACCACTGAAGATAGATTCCGGCATCGAAGCTTATTCGGCACAACATGCCTAAGTTTGATACTTGTCTTTACCTCTACACAACAATAAGTCTACGTGTTATTTTTATGACACATGTGAGTGTTAAAAAATATATAGGCACACCTCAGCTCCCTACGCTATTGGTAATTCAGTACCATGTCGCGCTGCGCACTATGTCTTAGCGAGCGTCCCAGTGCTATCCAAAGTTTGAACCTATTGTCGGTCTAGGTAAAACTCCGGCTCTAGGCATTCTTGAGCCGTAGAGCTACTGCCTGGGCATGTTCCTTATTTGAAGGTCCTTTACAAAATTCATTATGTGACATCCATTGTTCAAAAAAAAAAAAAAGAGCCCCGCAGGGGACAGTCCCCCTCCCCCTGAGATTTCATTCCTTGGCGCCATCCGTAGTTCATGTATCCGTAGGCCTTAGGAATGTGGGGATGATGATGAAATTACGTGAGGTACGTCTACGTCAAGCATATGACCTCGATCGGGGATCCAATATGGAGTTTTGTTTTCTGGAGTGGCTCTTTCAAGGGGGTTACGATGGGAGAGTGTACCTTCCGTATGCACTACTGCAGGTTTGCATGCAGCATTGTATAAGAAGGTAGCCTGCGTCTTCTCTATATTATCTTACTATTACTAATTAAATGTTTCTTTTAGAGCCTCCGCGTTAATCCTCACGAAACGCACTAGAAAAAAGATAAATCTTAAAAAATTTTACAAAAATCAGAAACATCCAACCATTAATTGGAAGATTGGAATATTAATAGCCATTAAATCTGTTTTCTAAGTAATTACCCATCTCTGCCATTATAAAAAGTTTTGAGTTCAACTCTCAACGAAAACAAATTTCTTTTTTTTTTTGACAGGTTTTTTCTATTTTCAATTTATTTTCTAAGTAATTACACACCTCTGTCATTATAAAAAGTTTTGAGTTCAACTCTCAATGAAAGCAATTTTTTTGGCAAATCTTTTTAATTTTCAATTTATTTTCCAAGTAAATATGAGTATATCCCCTGCTACAAAAAACCACGCTTTTTTTTAACAAAGGAAGGCAGCTATATTATATTAGGAACAAGATACAAGTTGCAGAACAGTTTGTCCCCGATCACACGGATCAGAGGACTGAAAGATTTCAGAAATAGGGCATTCCCCATGTACAGAATTTGAACAAACAATCCTATTTGCGTTGGAATGGTTTGCCTCGCCTTTTTTTGCTTGATTCTGTGCTATATTGTTATGCAATCTGCTGATCATCTTGAAAGTACAGTCCTGGAATTTGGTGTGCGAAGTAATCTGCGCTAGGACCGGTCTGATCCTCCAATCCTAAGTATTATGGACTGGGTTAGGCATGCAAAAACACATGTCCACTGCAGCTCTCAGCTCCTTGGTGCAGTTTATCACCGTCCTCGCTTTCTTTAAACCCCGGCAGTAACCATGTTTGATTTTATAAATGACAAACTTCCAACATTATCGTAAGTTTTGAAAGCACTTACTTGAGTATCTTTATTGACATTTTCTATCGTATATTTAGTGATGTATTTATTATGCAAATTTTTATATATTCATCGACTATCAAATGTAGTCCACTTTCAGAGAGTCCATACTCCATACCGTAACCTCCAAGAGGTGTTATACTCTGTCTTTGAGATAGTGAAATAACTAGGAATGGACTGATGTTCTCTGATTTTCCAGTGAAAAGGCACCATGATTAGTTGGGATATGACTCTTTCTCACCAGTCCCATTATTCATGACATCTTTGGGATCATGCTATATTGCTGTGAGTGTGAGTTGCTTCCTGTCAGTATCTTAATATTACTAATTGGAGGCTTTTTTTGGAACCTTCACGTTAATTATCACTTGACGTGTTAGAAAAAATATTACTAATTGGAGGCTCCTTTTACGTCCTGATGCGCTAGAAAAAAAGATATATCTTAGAAATTGCCATAAAAATCAGAAACATCCGGCCTTACATCATGTAGCTCTAATAATAATAGCCATTAGATCTATTATATTTTCTAAAAACTTACCCACCATGCCATTATAAAAGATGAGATAAAATAACCCCTAAATTTATATAAAAATTATCCACCGTGCTATTATAAAAGATGAAATAAAATAACCCCCTAAATTTATATAAATTACCCATCATGCCATTATGAATACGAATTAAAATAGCCCCTAAATTTAGATAAAAATTACCCGTCATGCCATTATAAAATATAAATTAAATTATTTTTTAAATTTGCAAATAAATTATGCACCATGCTATTATAAATATGAAATAAAATAAGCACTAAATGTACATATAAATTACCCAATATGACATTTAGAAAGGTAAATTAAAATAATTTCTAAATTTGCATATAAAGTATACACAATGTCATTACAAATGATAAATTAAAATAATCATCTCTAATATTACTAAGCATTAAATCTATATCTTCTAAAACTCTAACTCGTACGAGAGTATGGGTTGATGGACTAGTATATTATAATCCGCACCTCAATCTCTATCGCCTTCGTCCCTAGCTGAATCAATCAACAGTGTCAGTGATTCAGTGACTGATAACAGCAAAGGCAATGGTGTTGTTTGAGCTGTCATTGAAGTCTAGTAGGAGTATGTTGCTACTTAAGACGAGTGAAAAGTTTTCTAAATGGTTACGTTTTACTTCAGTAGAAATCACTTACGGTTTTATTAGCTAGCCTTCGAAGCATAACAAAGTCGATCAGGGATGCAAAATCCACAGAAAGGTGCTTTATATAGTTGCAAGAAGTTCCAGTCACTGGACTCTGGAGATGAGATTCATAGTGGATATAGCGGAGCAAGTTTTTTTGTTTGGAAAGAATTCGTTGTTTGCGATAAAAAGCACACCTGCAGTGAATATCTAATTTACGTTTACATTATTATGCCATTTTCTAATCTATCAAATGGATAAGTATTGTCGATGGTATGACTCTAGTAATATGTGATGTGCTTCTGTTTTTCAATTTCAGAAGTTAGAGACATTTTTTATATATTGAAGACCATGCATAATGCATTTTCTTTATTTGTATCGATTTTTCTATAAGTAAAGGCAGGAGTAAGTACATATACACACCTTTCCCTTGGCAGCTCGTAAAAAAAATCACGACGAGGAAGACGAAGACGGCGGCGGCGACGAGGAGGGCGAGGACGACGACGATGAGGACGACGAGGACGGCGGCGGTGACGAGGAGGGCGAGGACGACGAGGATGAGGACAACGAGGACAGCGGCGGTGACGACGGTGGTGACGACGGCGCCGCGGGCGGCGCAATGGGCGGCGAGGAAGATGGCGCCGACGGCGCCGACGAGGATGGCGGTAGCAGTAGCGACGACGGCGACATCAGCGACAAGGACAGCGGCAGCAGTGGGGAGGACACCGGCGACGACGAGGCGCCCCATGTCCTCAAGCGCCGCCGCGTCATGGCCCCGGGCCCCGTAGTGTAGGGCTTCCATTGGTAGCCGTAGGGCGTTAGTACTAGTAGTTGTAACTATGATGGTCCCTGTGTAATCAAAACATATTTTGCCACCAGTAAAGCTTGGATGTTGCTTTTCTATCTTATCAATAGTTGACGTATTGCGGGTCCTCGTCGTTGTCTAGAAATTGCCCTGATACTTGGTCGAAGTCCTAGCCCTTGGGGAGCTCGAAGCAGCGATCAAGCCCCCAAGGACGCGAATTGTCTTGATGTACTAGATCGAGCAATGGATGATTCTGTGTGCAAAAGGTGTATCCGTTTCAAGCTGCAAGTCCGGGTGCACTAGCCCTGAGTAGTGCAGTGCCCGAGTGTAGTGAGCTTGAATACTCCGTTCGCCGAGTGGTAGCGTACCCGGGTGGGGGGGGGGGGGTCCTGAGTGCTCCAGCCCCCGAGTGGTAGCGTACCCGGGTGGAGGAGCCCGAGTGCTCCAGCCCCCGAGCGGTAGCGCGCCCGGGTGGAGGAGTCCGAGTGCTCCAGCCCCCGAGGGGTAGCGCGCCCGGGTGGAGGAGCCCGAGTGCTCCAGCCCCCGAGCGATAGCGCGCCCGGGTGGAGGAGCCCGAGTGCTCCAGCCCCCGAGCGATAGCGCGCCCGGGTGGAGGAGCCCGAGTGCTCCAGCCCCCGAGCGATAGCGCGCCCGGGTAGAGAAGCCCGAGTGCTCCAGCCCTCGAGCGGTAGCGCGCCCGGGTGGAGGAGCCTGAATGCTCCAGCCCCCGAGTGGTAGCGTACACGGGTGGAGGAGCCCGAGTGCTCCAGCCCCCGAGTGGTAGCGTCCCCGGGTGGAGGAGCCTGAATGCTCCAGCCCCCGAGTGGTAGCGCGCCCGGGTGGAGGGGGCCTTTTCACGCCGTGAGGATTGACGGCGCGATCCCAATAAGAAGGACAGCCGATCAATTACTGGTTACAGTGCCTTCATCTTCTTCCCCCAAAGGGTTAACTCGTCGCTGAGTGTAATCCGTCAATCAATCTCCCCCATCTCCGCGCGTGTTGAATGCGCTTGAAATCCAAGGTGATCCGGCGCAGTGTGGAAAAGATGGCGCCCAAGAAGAGTTCGCGTCAGATCGTCCCCACCGGGCAGAAGGCCGGCGGTTCGTCAATGTCAGGGGAGCCTCTGGATCCCCAATTTGCGTGGACTGCCACCACGGTCGAGGATGTGCAGCTGGATGAGCTACTGAAGTTGGGGTTGCTGCCGCCGAAATCCGCCAATCTGTGGAAGCTGCAGGCCGGCCGGGTGTATCCGGAGGTACTCCCGCACATGACTCCGGTATTTACTTGGTATTTCTATCGCGGACTTGGACTGTCAATTTGCTCTTTTCTTCGTGGATTGCTGCACTACTATGGTCTGGATTTGATAAACATCGATCCGAATTCAATCACCCAGCTTGCGGTTTTTGTGCATCTGTGTGAAGCTTTTCTCGGTATACCGCCGCATTTCAACCTGTGGCGGTATCTGTATGTCTGCAAGAGTCACGGTAAGAACGGACATCCCATGTGCATCGGCGGCGCTGGGTTCTAGATGAGGGATAGTATGAGGCAAAGGTACTTGGATCTGCCGTTCCTGCGTCCAACAAAGGGTGGCAAGATAAGTGGTTCTTGATGGAGAATGTCCAGGATTCAGTCCCGGCGTACTCAGGGTGTGTGCCGCAGCCTAGAGATAACTGGCAGGAGACAGTACCTGAGAAAGAGATGGACGAGGTGCGCGAACTGATGGATAGGGTTGCTGGTCTAAAGGAGAGGGGTCTGACTGGCATGGCGGTTACCATCGATTTTGTTTATCATAATATCCGGCCTCTGAAAGACAGGGTGCATCCAGCATGTTTTTACTCTGGCGTGAATGATCCTACCCGGGAGATGAACAGGGTGGTGACCCGAGAAGAGATAAAGATTCGAATTAAAAGCTTCTTCACCAGAAGGATAACCAACCATGGCGCTCCGCAGTCGTACTCTGTATACGCTCCTCCCTTTGCGGTATGTAGCTTGTTGTGTATTTCAGTTTGCACCGTCAGTCTCTGTTGTTATTCTAAAATGGTTTTGTCTGATCGACGGCTGTGTCCTTGCAGGGTGAGTGCTTCAAATATTTTTCCAAGCCTCCGTATCCAGAGAATCTGTCACTGAAGTCGGCCCTTGCTCCTGGTGCTGAGAGTAACTGGCCGGAGGAGAATGTTGATTACGGGAAAATGCCCGCTGATTTATTGGTGACGAAGAGCAGCCAGGGGGAGAGCCGGCTGAGACGGAGGACATCGCACCTGTGGAGGAGGGACGCCGCGCCACCCGCCAGGCCACGAGGAAACGGAGTGCTTCAGCGGCTGCCGGGAAGTCTTTGAAAACCGTCGATCTGGCTGAAGAGGAGGGAGAGGCATCTGATAGCGAGACCTTGTAGTCCCGGAAGCGGCGCTTGCTGCGAGAGTCCTCCAGCAAGGGAACTGACGTTATTCCCTTGTCCGCGCGTTGTTGACAGCACTTAAGCATGGCAAACCTTATACTGCAAGCGACAGTATCGTGTGTATCTTTTCCCTATGATGAGTATCGTAGGTTTATGTCAATCCAAGGAACGAACTAATTGAGAGCTAAATAACAAGAGTTTATGATAAACTAAAGATAAAAGAGAAGTTCTAATCTACTAATAAACTAGCTCTAATCTATATCTAATCTACGTCTAAACTATACTAATATATATAAGATAAACAATTAGAACAAAACTAGAAAACTAATTAAGGGGTATTAACTAGTCTCTAATCAAGCTCTAATTGGATCCAAGACATGCATGATAAGAACAAAACAAATAGATAAAAGCAACGAGATAACTAGCAACTCAAGGTAAACAAGCATGATCAAGCATATTCATCATAGCATAATTAAATCAAGATCAATCAACTTAACCCCCTAGATCTGCTTAACCTTTCCCCGGGCTCCACTGTCACTGGTAACCAGGTAATCGACGAAAAGCTTTCAACAGGCACGTAATTAGAGAATCGACTTCCAACTACCTTATATGGTCTAATAACATAATTAGCACAACTAGAACCTCTAATCACCACGATCAAAAGAACTAGACATACAAACTATATCATTAGTAAGCTAGATCAACGACCAAGAACGCTAGATGAATAAAACCCTTAATGACATGATCTAATTAACATGCATCTAGACATAAAGTTAATTACAGCTAGAACAAGCATAATTAGAACAAGAAGATGATAAATAGACAAGAACAATGCTTTTATTAATAACCTGTATCATACTTACAACCATGGCCATAGCGCTTGATGATACAATTAGACCTCTGGAGCTAGGTAATTAGAGCACCATGCAAGGCCTCTAATTACCTCTAGGGATTAGAAGAAGCTCTAAACCTAGACTAGAAACTCGACCCTCAGCTCTCATCTAGTTGTTGTCCCTCTTCTCTACATCTTGTCGCCTTGGTAATGAATTGGATGCGTCGACCAGGGGCTCAGCTTCGCTTTAAATACCCTGGAGAAGACGTGGCCGAAAAGGAAACCTCAACCGCCTTCGGGAGGGGGTGGGGTCGGCCGACCAAAGGGCTCCAGGTCGGCCGACCTGGAGTCCCTGGACCTCCTCTGCTTTCCATCTTTCGCGGCCTTCGGGATAACCTTCATATAAATCTTCCTGGAGTCTTTTTCGGACTCTAAACCTTCCAGATTCTTCTGTATCCCGAGATCTTGTCGAGTCTTCTAGAATTGGGCTTCATTTGATGGGTCTTTAATTGGGCTTCTTCTTCCATTATTGAATAATATTCAGAGGTCTTTTTACTCGAGGTAGACTTTGATGAATTTTGCTTAAAATTGGCCCAAAACCTGCAAAAAATTACAAGTAGACAATTTCCAAGACAATATTGCAAAATCCACAATAATCTATGTTATTTGTTAGTGAAAGGCAAAGTTGACGCATAATAATAGGTAAAAACAATATAAAATGATGTATAATTTTCGTTCATAAGCCGCGTCAACAATATCCCCACACTTAAACCTTGCTCGTCCTCGAGTAAGTCAAGAATCAGCATTGCCAAACATTAACTTTTTCATACTCTAATCTTAATTAATCAAACTAACAAGCTCTCTCAAAATTTTAGTTTGAACCAGCAAATTATGAAAGAAAAGAAATTCAATTAAGCTCATCCCACAATAAAAGAATTAGCAAAAGTTCAAACTTATCAATGACTCATCTCCTCATTTTAGCAATAAGTTTTTGGAAAATATAATCAAACAATAAGAGATAAATTCTTGCAAAGCCAAAGAAACACACTCAACTCTCCAGTCTCTCAATATCTAAAAGATAACTAATGAATATATAAACATATAAAGTGGAAGCTTATCTGGAGCTTGGTATGGATCCTAATCAAAATTTATTTTCAAAATATTGTCAAACCAAGAAAGAAATCTGCTGGTTTTAGTGAGACTTGTCAAAAAGGTCATGGAATAAAATAAGGTTGAGAGAGAAAGGATGGAACACACACATTTAGAATAGTGGACATGTGCAAGTGTCATTGGGTGATCTCAAGGCACAAATGAAGTCCTTGCTATCGGATTGCACATGGTTGGAATATTTTCTGGACTATATAAATAGGATATCACTCACTAAAGAAAACACTATATAAAAATACTTCGAAGATTATTGAGGGGCATTTTTTTTTTCTTTTTTTTATACCTAATTCTACTTTGGCCACTTGGCCTTTTTTTTTCTTTTTCTCTTTTTTTTTTCTTTTTTTCTGGGCGCCACTCGGCTCCTTTTTTTTTCATTTTTTTTTACTTTTTTTTTTCATTTTTTATGCCTCCTCAAAAACCTTTATACAAAATCCATTATAATAAGATAACGGCTCTCCATCCCCACACTTGAATAATACTCACCCTCGCCCTAGAGTATTATCACTATAACAATTAACTTTGGGGATGGAGCTGTCTAAAAAGAACAATATTTAATCCCTTAAATACTCCAGAAAATAATAGGTTGTGGTCAAGGAGGATACACAAAAAGATAATCTTGGTTTAAGGATGGATATCCAGCGAAGTTTGTATTCTCTCCAATGTAGAGAGACACAATGCATGGATAGAAAGGCTAGCAAAGAAAAGATACGCAAAATTGAATGACCAGCTTCTAAGTCTCATACCCTAGATTACGGTCTTGATCCAACTCATTTAAAAACAAATCTGATAAATCTAAGGTTTAAAATAAATATGGCTCTGGTAGGAATGGCTATTGCAAGATAATCTCATAAAAGTTGATAACGATATTTATAAGCAATAAAAATAAACAAGGAGATGATCATGTCAAAGAATAAACCTTGCAAAAATTAAATCATATGGGTCTTTATGAAAAATCATAATCAATCACAAATTTGCTGGCTAGTTCAATTAAATATGTATTATGAGAGCTTGCTAATATGACTAACCAAAATCAAAGCATAATAAAGATAAAGCGGCAACTTTCATCATTTTCTTGAAACAATGTTAACTAATTAAGCATAGATCATGGTTGTAGTATTAATCACAAAATAAATCTAAACTAACACACTAAAAACAAGAGAAACACAAAGGGAACACCAAATTCATAGACATAGGTAAATAAATGCAGAATTTAAAATGTAAAGAGAAGGTGTTAGAAATATGTTACCGGATATTCCTTCAATTTACTTGTCATTAAATAATTTCCTGCAAAAATAATTCAAGTGCACACGCTACTCTCGAGGTAACGGTTGAGAGTAGAAGCAATTTACCATAATCTAAAAATATTCCCAAAGACTTTTAACTTGTGGCCTAGTTTAAAAAGAAAAGCAAAACTAATGGATGTATATGAATGCAAACGTGTAATTATGTAGGAGATAAGCAAATAAACAAAGACAACGATTAAACCAAGTTCTAAAACACCATGTTTACAACATGATCGCTAAGTCTCTCTATAGCCATTAAGATTATAATTAACCAAGATTAAAACACCATGTTTTATCAAGATTATTAACTCAAAACAGCACAAGAAAACCAAAGCACATTGCAAAGCTTATAAACCAATCAAATGATATTATGGATAACTAGCAAGGTTAATTAACTTCATAATGATGATCAACAACTAAATCTAAGCACCATGCTTACATAAAATTGCTAAGGAAAACACCACGTAAATATTTTCATAAATATGAAAGCATGCATCATAAAGTTAAATTAAACAACCAAGCCAATTATAATGCAAACATGCAATTTAAATAAAATGCAATAAAATGAAAGGTACCTTATCCACAAAAGATACGATTAGCGAGAAACATTCGATTAAACTTAATGATGATGGTCTCAAATCAAATCTAAACATCACGTTTAAACTTAATTTACCAAGAAAACTCCGTCGAGTAAAATAAAGCATTCATCGAAAAGATTATGAAAATTTCAAAACTAATAAAGCAAGTGTGGATAATAAATGTTAATGCAAATGTAAGGTGAAAAAAAACAAATAAGAAGTGATGTAATGGTGATTATTTAAAACAAAAGTTAAGTTAACTAGCCACAGGCAAAAGATTCAAAAGAGTGGTGCCATGCTTCCCATTTCTCTATTAAAAGACTCAACGACTTTAACACTGACTCTATGACACTTTCTGGTAAAGAAAAGCAGCAACAAAGATGTAAAACTTATAGGCAAAGAGGTGGCTTGAAGGGGAGGTGCTTTTGGTGAAGAAACACCTTGGGTCGGCCGACCCAAGGGGGGTCTGATCGGCCGAGCCAGGGTCTTGCTGGCTCTCTTCCTTCTCCTGCAAGTTGCTCCTTGGACACCTGATCATTATGGATAGCTTCCTCTACAATTTGGACGTCGTGCATGCAGCTTTGGACAGATTAAATTAAATATAGGTTTATCCCTTTGGAGGCTCTCCAAAGATCCTTATCCTAAGTCTATTATTTAGATTATTTGATGATGGTTCAAGATAAGAAGCGAATCCAATGTTGCCTAAATTAATTATCTACACTAAGTTGTTGATTATCTTCACTAACTCTAAGTCCTTAATTTGCATATAAGCAAATATTCCTACTAATGTAGGGTTAATAACTTTAGAGCACACAAGTAGATAGAATTAATTTTCATATTAAAGATTATCTCTATTTAGCATATTGAAAATTAAACCTATATTTTATTTTATTATAAAAACAAATATTTAGTTATTAAAAGATAAATCAATCAATTAATTAATTTACGTAGCTTAGGTAGTTGCCTAGTTTTTGGATAAAATTAGAGAGAAAGATTTTGAAAATCACACAGTAAGGATAAATCTAATAAAATTATTTCTCTCTTACTTAAAGTTGATTCAATATCAAAAACTGGCAAAGTCTACGTAAATATTAAATTTAGATAGCTACGTAAGTGAGAGTAGCTGCCTAAAAGCTATCAAATCCTTAATTCAAAATTAAAACCTAACTAAGTTTTAACACTAAGATAGAACGGGTTGCCTCCCAAAAAGCGCTTAAGTTAAAGTCATAAAGCTAGACTTCTTACTTACCTTCGTTGAAGTGAAGCCATGGTCCTTGGAGTAAGAATCCGAAGTGTCCATGCAGCTTGATAACTTAATTGTGTAGCTTCATCGTGTCCTGATCAAAGCATCACTTGTATGCACAATCCTCTGCTTGTGTCTTCATGTACCAATGTCCTTGAAGCTCCTTGCAACTGAACTTGATCATGAAAATCTTATGGAAGCACTGCCCAAGCTTTCTTCATCATCGTTGTCACCATCTTCCTCAAGTAGTCATCACCATTGTTGCTGCCACCTCCTTTCTCGTTGTATATCTCATTAATTTCGAACATAACATACCTCAAACAATAGATCTATTGGATAGTCTATGAAATTATCTTTCCAACGAGTACTTATGCGTCTAAATCCGATTCCGTATGAAGGAGTTATGCCCGTTTTACTCAAGCATTGCGTTCTGTCCAGACTTCAATTCAGCCCGCGCAGTCTTTAATGATTTGCACATTGCTCCTTGTAGGAAACTCCAAATTGAGTGGTTCTTGTTGCGTTGGAAAGAGGACTTCATGGGCTTTCCAAATATAAGAAAATATTCTGTCTTTTACTCTTGAGGTCGAGCTCCATGTTGATGACATCTCAGCTTTCTGTTTTTAGCTCCCTGATGTTGACAATCTTCAATCTTTTAGACTTGGGTGTTGGAGGAAATTGTCTAGGCCCACCATTGTTGATCTTGAAGCTTCATGGGCTTAACTTTTGTCTTCAATTCCTTCTCCATTCATTCCACTCACTCTCCAATTTGAAACTCAACCAAAGTTTTGCAAATTCTGATGATGTCTTCAAATTGTCAAATCCTTGTCCCAATCATCATGAATTTGTCTTGTACTCTTTCACCATTGATCTCATTGTTTCACATGAAGTGTGAACTTCTCTGCATGGTTAGCTTATAGTGCACACAATATATATATATAATATAATAACATAATAGCATCATGGTATTGATTAGAGATAAATATAGAGTCACATGGTTGATTAGGATTTAAACAAACATTTGATTCATGAATCAAAGATAACTATAATACAAATTGAAATACTTAGCAAAACATTAAAGCACATAGATAAGCTTGATTCATAAAATCAAACAAGGAATAAACAAGATAATGGGTTTCTAATGATTTTGGCCAAAGTAGAGAGATGATTTTGAAAGAAATAAAATAAAATAAGGCTTAGATAAAATTCTAACCGGGGTTCTTTTTGTAGAGAGACAAAGGTTTTCAAATTTTAATTATTCAAAGATAATATTGTGCACATATAATATATCATTAAAAACTTGCACATGTTTATGTTTAAAATTTCAAAAAGCAATATGAACATTTAATGAGCCTGGGTTAAACCACTTTAGAAATGCCGAAAGAAAGTGGTTAACCCCCTCAACTTTTGCATAAACTTTGACTCTCAAATTTAGTTTTATAAAACACAAAAGTTAAATCTAACATTAAACACTAAACCTGAGAATTGAAGAACTTAGCAAACTCTAACCATCTCTAAGCATGAGTAGATTCAATCAACTAATTAAAGTAAAAAGATCTACTAAAAGAACATGCGATTTGTATCAAATCGGTGGGCACCATATTGGAAATTAAGCATTGCAAAGCTATGGATTGAGAAGCTAATCTAAACTAATCTCCAAGTATGAATAAAGGTTTCACAAACAAACGGAAGACAAAATAAAAGAAGGGATAGGGTAGCAATCAACCAAATAACATCTTAATGATCATTAATAAACAATGCTCCAATCAAATATAGGTAAACTTTAATTATATTTATGATTAAAACAAGAATTACCTTAATCCTGAAGAAGTTAAGTTCAATTCTTCCTTGGATCACAATGATTGTATGCACCATCAAGTCTTGGAGAAAAAAAACTTCTTGTCTTTCTCGAAATTCAGCTTCCCTTATTCTGTACCCTTTAGTATTTCGACCATAACTTCACCTTCTGAAGTCTAAATAATGCAAACTCTGACTCTATCTTGAAGAGCTCGAAAAGATCTACAACTTTGGTATTCGGACTTTCTTCATCCGACGTCGTTAAGGTCTCCAGACTCGCCCCGCAAGGTGTTGCTGTCCTGAATTCCGAGAGTAGCTCGAGATTTTGTTGGAGCTTGGATTGGACTTGAGACAAACCTTCCATATCTTCATCTTCCTTATACTCAAGCAATCCTTAGCTTCTACAACCATCTCGGCTAATCCTCCATTATCTGTAGCTTAGCACAAATAAACTCCAAAGAACATTAGTCCTAAAAACTTAATTGACACAGCAGACTTACCTTTACCACCATAGTTGCTCCTATGTAATAGTTGTAGAAATATTCATATATATAGGAGAAACTATATTCTAATAGATTAAACTAAACTAAAAATAAAATACACAAGCTAAAGATAAAAGACTAAATTAAGAAAAGACAAAATCAAAATCTAATAACAGCTAGCTACTAGGTTAGTCTAAACTATAAGAACGAACGATGAACAAAAGAACACAATTAGAGAATAAGAACATAATTAGAGTATACTAAATAATTAGAGACTAAAATTAAAACACAAAAACTAAACACAAACTAAATATTAAAACTAGAAACAAAAGACAAAATTAAATATAAACTCAAATTAATTAGGACTCGATTAATTAGTTCCCCGGCAACGGCGCCAGAAAAGCTTGTTGACAGCACTTAAGCATGGCAAACCTTATACTGCAAGCGACAGTATCGTGTGTAGCTTTTCCCTATGATGAGTATCGTAGGTTTATGTCAATCCAAGGAACGAACTAATTGAGAGCTAAATAACAAGAGTTTATGATAAACTAAAGATAAAAGAGAAGTTCTAATCTACTAATAAACTAGCTCTAATCTATATCTAATCTACGTCTAAACTATACTAATATATATAAGATAAACAATTAGAACAAAACTAGAAAACTAATTAAGGGGTATTAACTAGTCTCTAATCAAGCTCTAATTGGATCCAAGACATGCATGATAAGAACAAAACAAATAGATAAAAGCAACGAGATAACTAGCAACTCAAGGTAAACAAGCATGATCAAGCATATTCATCATAGCATAATTAAATCAAGATCAATCAACCTAACCCCCTAGATCTGCTTAACCTTTCCCCGGGCTCCACTGTCACTGGTAACCAGGTAATCGACGAAAAGCTTTCAACAGGCACGTAATTAGAGAATCGACTTCCAACTACCTTATATGGTCTAATAACATAATTAGCACAACTAGAACCTCTAATCACCACGATCAAAAGAACTAGACATACAAACTATATCATTAGTAAGCTAGATCAACGACCAAGAACGCTAGATGAATAAAACCCTTAATGACATGATCTAATTAACATGCATCTAGACATAAAGTTAATTACAGCTAGAACAAGCATAATTAGAACAAGAAGATGATAAATAGACAAGAACAATGCTTTTATTAATAACCTGTATCATACTTACAACCATGGCCATAGCGCTTGATGATACAATTAGACCTCTGGAGCTAGGTAATTAGAGCACCATGCAAGGCCTCTAATTACCTCTAGGGATTAGAAGAAGCTCTAAACCTAGACTAGAAACTCGACCCTCAGCTCTCATCTAGTTGTTGTCCCTCTTCTCTACATCTTGTCGCCTTGGTAATGAATTGGATGCGTCGACCAGGGGCTCAGCTTCGCTTTAAATACCCTGGAGAAGACGTGGCCGAAAAGGAAACCTCAACCGCCTTCGGGAGGGGGTGGGGTCGGCCGACCAAAGGGCTCCAGGTCGGCCGACCTGGAGTCCCTGGACCTCCTCTGCTTTCCATCTTTCGCGGGCTTCGGGATAACCTTCATATAAATCTTCCTGGAGTCTTTTTCGGACTCTAAACCTTCCAGATTCTTCTGTATCCCGAGATCTTGTCGAGTCTTCTAGAATTGGGCTTCATTTGATGGGTCTTTAATTGGGCTTCTTCTTCCATTATTGAATAATATTCAGAGGTCTTTTTACTCGAGGTAGACTTTGATGAATTTTGCTTAAAATTGGCTCAAAACCTGCAAAAAATTACAAGTAGACAATTTCCAAGACAATATTGCAAAATCCACAATAATCTATGTTATTTGTTAGTGAAAGGCAAAGTTGACGCATAATAATAGGTAAAAACAATATAAAATGATGTATAATTTTCGTTCATAAGCCGCGTCAACACGCGTCCGGTGGCAGGGCTGACCGTGAGACTGAAGAAGACCAAGATTAAGCTGCCTTCGTAAGTTCTCTATTTCTTCTTTTGCTGATGAAGCGCGTCGCTGCAGGTTGGTTATATGTTGAACTGAGGTAGGATCGCTGTCTTGTTTGCAGAAATGCCTAGATGACTGCTGCATCAGGTAGTGCAGGATCGCCTCTCCAGAGTGGAGCACTGGAGGCTGTAAAGGGGGCCGTGGCGAACCGTGGGTCCTGGTCCTCTTTGTCCCTGCCGCGTGGTTGCTTGTCGTTGCGCTTCTCCTCATGCTCTTCTCCCTACTTGGGGGGAGGGAGTTTGCCTCTCCGCAGCAGGAACTGGAGGCTGCTGCAGTTGCGGTACGTGTGCCCTGCGTCAGGGTGGACTGGGCAGGGCTTGTCGAGGATGTCCTCCATTCGCTGCCGTGGACGCTTGCCGGAGTAGCCCGCCTCGTTGACGGTGTTGTCGGGGCCGCGCTTCCAGGAGCACCGGTCATCGCGGCGCTAGTCGCGGCGGTCGTTGTCGCGGCGCCGGTCCTGGCGGTCGTTGCTGTTGTGCCTCTGCTCGGGTTCACCCTTGTTGCGGCTGAGTATGTCACGGATCTCCTCCCGAGCATCGGCGTACTTGTTGGCGATGTTGAAGAGGTCCTCGACGGTGCCTGGGAGCTTCCTGGCGAGCTTGGAGAGGAGATTCTCGTCTTGGAGGCCTTCCTTGAAGGCGTTGATGACGGTGTGGTCGGATACGTCCGCTACTTGGTTCCGGAGCTCGGAGAAGCGCCGGATGTAGTCCCTGAGGGACTCGCCGCTGCGTTGTCGTATGCGGGTGAGGTCCCGCACGGTCGCCGGCTGCTGGTGGGTGCCGCGGAAGTTGGCGATGAACTTCTCGCAGAACTCAGGCCAGCAGGTGATGGAGCTGGCGGGGAGCTTCTGTAGTCAGCGAAGAGCTTTGGGCCCCAACATGATTGGAACGTATGCTAAGGCGACGTCAGTGTCGCCGTGCGCCGCCTTGACTCCTACGCGGTATAGTCGTGCCCATTCCTTCGGGTGGTATTTGTCGATGTTGACCAGCTTGAATGTCGAGGGCCATGAGACGGCCCTGATCCTGGAGGAGAAGGCCTTGATGCCGTCGTAGTCGTTGAAGCTGGGGTCGTCGTAGAGGGGTCGTAGCGGCGGTACTGGACAACTTCTTTGCCCGGTCGATGATCGTCGCCGCGGTGGTCGTCATGATTGGTCGAGGGCTGGAGCAACCCGCCATACCGTCTGTCGAAGTCTTCTCTCCTCTTGAGCTCCTTCTCCATGGCCTCCTGTCTCCTGGAGGTGATCACGCGGCGAAGGTCTTTGCGGCCCTCGATCGTCTTGCTCAGGGTCTGGGGCGACCCCGGCCTCTTCCTCCGTGAGCTTTAGCCCTTCGAGGGCTAGTTCCTGCAGCTTCCGTTTGGCGACAGAGGGAGGGAGTTCGGCCGCGACTGCCCCCATCGCAGTGATGCAGAGTTCCCGTCCGGAGAAGGTGAGGGAGGAGGAAGCCGCATCGTCGAAATCTTCTCCCAGGTACCGGGCGGTGGCTGCGACGAGTCCCAAACGCCGCCCTCCCTCTGCTCCTTGGAGGACAGTGTCGGCCTCTAGCTCCGCCGTTGACTTGGCCTTGCGTCGTCGCTCCTTATCTGCGCGGTTGGCCCGATGCCCGGGCGTCTCGTCCGTCACAGAGGCCAGATCGTCGGAGACCGACCTGCGCGCTTCTGCCCGGCGGGCGCGGCGGTCTCTGTCGTGCCGCTTCTCGGCGTTGCGGAGTTCGCGTGCGCGGGCAGCCGCCTGGGTTTCTCCTAGGAATGGTGGAGAGTCGGGAGGGAGGAGGGAGGGGGGTCCGTGCCGTAGTCAGAGCTGGATCCGGTGCGTGGCCGGCCCGAGGGGTCACGGCTGGGGCCCGCGCGCGCCGGGTGGTTGCTGAGGGCGGCGCTGGGCGGCGCTCGGGAGCACGCAGGCCCGGAGTCACCTGGGTCGTCTGTTGCTGCCGGAGGGCCTGGGCGGCCGCGCGAGCCATCGGCCCCCTGGTCGTAGATGGGATCTGCCTTGGTGGTCGCTGAGGTGGGGCCGAAGCAGATGGAGCTGGAACAGATCGGATCTGCTCCGGTCTCGTCAAAGGTGTGGTCGACGGGGCTGAGACGCTCGATTTCATGGGAGCTGGTAGCCGACCGACCAGGTGGACGTTGCCGTGCTTGTAGACAACGGAGGTGAAGGCGCCGAAGGAGAGGATCTCCCCCGGCTGGGACTTTATCGCTGAGTCGAAAATGACAGCCATCACGATCTGTAAATCTTGCTCACCAGCCCCTACCTGGCGCGCCAGCTGTGGGTGTTTGGCCCCAGCAGCCCACCACAGGGTGGATCCTGCGATGGTTTTGAGATCGGCAGGGATAGCAAGGAGATCGTGATGGGTTCACAGTACGAGGGGACACAGCAGCTAGACAGGTTCAGGCCGCTGTGTGGCGTAATACCCTACGTTCTGTGTGAGGTTCTGGATTGTATTGTTCGTCTAAAACGAGGGAATGAGAGTTTTCCCGCGGTCCCTAGCCCCCTTTATATAGGCTCAAGGGCTAGGGTTACAAAGTGCGCCCCCCGAGGGGCGGCTCACTGCGGAATTATACGGGATCAGTTCCTATCTAACTGGTTCAGCGCAGATCCGAGTGGTTTGATTGACCCCCAAGCCTGCCGTCTCTTGGGACCAAAAGCCAGACCACTCGGCCCACCTGTCAGACCGACGTCATCCATCGTCGTGAGAGATCTGGTGGTACACGACTCCCACAGCCTCCATCCCTCGCACTAAGATTAATTACTAGCTAGTGGGAAATGATGTAACAAACCATTTTATGCGATGAAACAAAAAAAATGAGAAATTGAGAAGACAATGGAGATACTATAAATCATACAAGTCACGCACACATCACAAATAAAGGTTAGTGAATACTTGGTGGATGGTGGACCTATAAAAATGTCCCTTGCATTTTTAGCACATTAATAGGCGCAATGCAAGCAGATTTAGACATCAAGTTAACCATGAATGGCGGTAGGGCAAGCCAAAAAAATCATATATAAAAAGCAATGAAATTATTATATTTTTTATCACAAATATCTAAACTATTTAATTTATCATTTAAATCGTCTAAACGCTAAAACAAAGGGCAACCGAACATCCGGCATTTGGTATAGCTCTTAAACTACATAGAGCAAACAATTGTATTTGCTCTTTTTTTCGGTGGGCGCCTGATCGCAAGTTTTTGAAACAGAGATCGCAAGTCGCAAGAACGAAATCTGAGCAGCCAGCCAGCTTTCCGTCCGGCGTTTTTGGCGTCTGTCGTCGCCGCTCCCCCCAACCCAACGGCTAGTTGCGGTCACCCACCCACGTGGCTAACCCTCTGACCGTCCATCGCCGATCAGCCCCGTCGGATCCAGCCGACCGCATCGCCAATTCGCCGTCGCCTTCCTCCGCTCCCCCCACTCCCGATTCAAAAGTTTTCGAATTAATTCCAACCAACGGCCGGCCGCTCCGCATCTCACAATCACAATCACAGCAAGCCTTGCTCCGTCCCTCGTCTCCTCCCTCCCCTCTCCTCCTCTCCGCCCCAGGTTCCGTTGATTCCGCCGGCGGATCGGCGCCTCGCCGGAGTAGTACGGAGCAGTAACAAACAACAGCAGCCAGAGGCGGCCATGGAGATGCTGCGGCGGAACCTGAAGCGCCAGGCGACGCGCTCGCTCTCCGCATTCGCCGGTGGCGCCGCATCCCCGCGCGCCGCGGACCAGGAGAACCTCCACCCGAACCTCGCCTCCTCGCCGCCGGCGTCGCCCGCCAAGGGCGCATCCTCGCCGCGCCCGAAGCACCCGGCGGCGGCCGCTCCGCCGCAGCCCGCCGCCGAGGAGGACCACGCACCGGCCGCCGCTACCGCCGCGCCGGCCGACGACGAGCCCTCCGTCAAGGTACTTTGTGATGCATCGCTTATTCGCTTCACACGATTCGGCTTCCTTTCCTACGAGGGTAACTATAGGATCTGGGGATGAGGTTGAGAGCCTGATCAGTCTGACGTGTGGGGGATGCGCGCAGGTGGTGGTGAGAGTGCGGCCGACGGTGAGCAGGCCGGTGGACGGCAAGGATCTGTGGTTCGTCCGAAAGACCGCCCCGGACTCCGTTGCTGTGGGCGACCGGTCCTTCGCGGTGGATGGCGTCCTAGACGACAGGGCCTCTCAGGTACTCCATATAGGCAAGCTTAAACCAACTACACTGGTCTCCGTGCCCAATCGAGCAGTACTCTGAACGAATCCTGTGAATTATGGTGGTTGTTTACAGGCTGATGCGTTCGATCTGGTGGGATTGCCCGTGATCGACAATGCCCTTGCCGGATTCAACACATCCCTCGTCTGCTACGGCCAGGTAGTACCAGTAATCCAAGTAGTCTGGCTTAGTGTTCTCTGCTCCTCTGTTCGTGTTTCTGATGTTTGTATGTGACCAATTCTACCAGAGTGGCACCGGGAAGACATACACCATGTGGGGCCCTCTCGGCGCCATGGTGGACAGCGGCTCCGACCATGCTGACTTAGGCGTGGTGCCTCGAGTTTTCCAGAACCTCTTCTCTCGAATCCAAAGAGTAAGTAAATTTGGGATTGGGGTGGGGTAAATTGCGACTGATCTTATGACTTGACATTCCATTTTTTCCCTAGCGCAGATACAAAAGAGTTCTCCTGAGAAGCAGACTAGCTACCAATGCCGGTGCTCGTTCCTAGAGGTGTGGAGTATTTCCTTTTTTGTTTTTTCAACTGAACCATGTCTCGGAATGGTTTCTGGATCTAAAATCAGAAATGACATATATTCTTTGCTTTTCCAAATTGTTACAGGTACACAACGAGCAAATCAATGATCTGTTGGAGCCATCTCAACGCGACCTGCAGGTATATTTTTCGACAAGAAAATTATGCAGTTGCTATTTGTTTATATAAACAATTAGAGATCTCATATAACTTCACTCTTTTAGATACGGGAGAATGCTGACAATGGTATCCATGTCGAGAACTTGACCGATGAGTATGTTTCAACAGTAGACGATATCAATCAGATCTTGATGAAGGTATGACACAACAACTTACCGTTCCTATTGTTCTCTATGTTTAGGGACGGGGAACGGGATAGCTGATGCTCTGATTAGGAAGTTGTTGCATGAATAATGAATTTGCATAATTTATCTGACAACTACTGCTAATTTGAATCTGTGAGTTAGCAATATAGGAAAGATTAATAAATCTAATTATTGATACAGTTAACTCACTATTTGGAAGTTATATTTTTTTTAGAGAATACTTTTGTGTTTTAAACATTTTTATGCTTCCATAAAGGTTATAGTTGGAGAATAGAGTAAATACAACATTAGTATTTCATATTAGGATTATGTTCCTACAAGAAAAAAATCGAGCAATAAGAGTAACACAAACAAGTTGCCTTGCTCTTTGTTTTGAACTGCAAATTGTTGTGGAATAAACCAAGACATCACGCTCCTGTAACCCCCATGCAACAACATCCTGAATATAAATATTATGATAACAACACTCTTAGTTTGTATTTACTGCAGGCATCTCTCTGAATTTGCTGTAATAACAACAGCAGCTACTGCATCAGTGTTTCAATTAGTGTTATCATGATAATCAAGCTTATTTCTTTTCAGGGACTGTCAAACAGAAAAGTTGGCACCACCAGTGCGAACTTGAAAAGTTCACGCTCTCATGTGATACTCAATTGTGTTATAGAAGCATGGAGCAAGGTAAACACCGTCTTTTGCATCTGCTATTCTCATTATTTTCTTCTTTTGTTTCTAGGTCCCTTGTTGGTTATTGTAATAACTGTCAGCCTTTCTGAATCTCGGAAAACCATTTTTCAACTGTGTCCAATTGTAATAACTGTGTCAGGTGTTTACCAGATGTACATGTGCTGATTTACCTTTTGGATTTCTCTTGTCCAACTAATTTACAGGGTTCATCAAATGGGTTTAGCAGTTCAAGAACTAGCAGAATTACCTTTGTTGACCTTGCTGGCCCTGAAAACGATGAACTTGATGGTGCAGCTAAGCATTGCACAAAGGAGGAAAGACATCTTAAGAAGTCTCTTTCAAGGCTTGGGTATGTAAATTTGTAATGGTTTCTTCACTCAGAATTCTTTGATCATTTTTTAGCTGTCAACTTGTTTTGCAGTAGGCAGCCATACCAAGACAACATCATTCATCATTACTTTTTTTTTTCTTATTACACTTAAATGAGTTCACCTGTCTTCATGTCCCATGGGCTTCGGAATGCCAAATTGCCTTGTTTTCCAATACAAACACCGTATGATTGAGATACAATAATGAAAAAAAAGGTGAAAAGCCAAAGATTCACACTTGCATGTTGTCATTTCAGGAAACTGGTCAACATTCTTTCAGAAACACCAGAGTCCCATAAAGTTGGTTTACCATATGAGCAATCCCGTTTGACGCATGTCTTGAAGGATACACTAGGTGGCAACTCCAGGGTTATAATTTTATGTTCAATTTCTTCAGAGCACAGGTATTTTCTGTTCTTTTGTTTTTATGCCTTTTACATTTACATCATTTACATTGTGTTGATATATTGGGAATTGCAGGTGCAGATCTGGAACTTTAAGTACACTAAGATTTGGTGAGAGAGCAAAGCTAATGCCAAACAAAGCTGTGATAAACGAGATATCAGAAGATGATGTCAATGGTTTGAGCGACCAGATACGTCAGTTAAAGGTATTACCTCAGAGCTCAAAAGCAAATGAAATTAGCTACAACTTAGACACACTTGCTAATTATTTAATTTCTTGCAGGATGAACTTATAAGAACAAAGTCTGGAGACACGACTTGCAATTCTGGATACTTCAGTGCACAAAATGCCCGTGAAAGCTTGCATAATTTGCGAATGAGCCTCAATCGCTCTCTTATTTTGCCTCACATAGAAGTTGATTCAGAAGAAGAAATGGATGTCGATGAAGAAGATGTACAAGAACTGCATGATCAAATTAGCAAGCTTCACACTTCATCTGAAGATACCTTCGATGACTTCATGGATGCGGAGAGTGGAGATGACAATAGTCCTTGCTCTAAGAGAAGAAGTGAAGAAGATGATCAGGTTATAATAGATGATTCTGAAGGTCCACTGCATGAAGAGCATGAAGAAGTAGCTACCGATACAAATGCTGATGAAGACCTTATTTCTGACAAGAAATCTAGTCTATCAATCAGTGCCTCCCCACGGCTGTCACCTGTTCAGGATCCTACATTGTGCTCTTCTCCAAAGATCCACAGCAAGACAAGAAAGAGCATCACTTCACCAGGGCTATCACCAAGCAAGCTTAGAGTTTCTGACATTCCAAGTGATAGAAATGTTGAAGCATGTAGAAATAGTGCAGTTCGTTCCTCTCTACAGTCAAGCAAGCTTAGCCCCACTGACTCGCTGGCTGCAAGTCTCCAACGTGGCTTGCACATTATAGAGTACCATCAACAGAATCCAGCCCCACGAAAATCATTTGTTGGCCTTTCATTTGATCATTTTGCGGTGAATCCCCGTCAGTCGGTAGCAAAAGTCAGTTCAGCTGTTCCTGAGGACCAAGGAAGTAATCTTTGTTCAGCCTGCAAGAAGCCAATGAATGCAAATGAAAACCAGACAGAAAACATAAACTCAGACAAACTGATTGTGTTAGCATTGGGTGCCACATCTAGCGTTAATGCTTCAATTAAGGTTTGCCAAGCTATTTGATTGAACTATTTTTTAGTCTTATGGTCTACTTAACCATTTAATTTGACCAGGACGGCAACAGCATTAAGAAAATTGTGTCAAAGAGAGAAACTGAGCTTGAAGTTTTATGTGAAGAACAAGCAGCAAAGATCAAGGAGCTGAGCACTTTGGTATGTACAACGACAAATCAAATATACTTCACAGTTATTTCCCTTTCCTTGACATTTTCATCTGTTATGCTGCAGATTGACCAATATAAGAAGAGGACAGAAGATGGTCCAGATTCAAATGGCACCACACCTGCAGAAGAACCAATGAGTGAAGACAACGTTTCTGAACAATGTCAAGATGGTAAGGTGCCACTCAGTGTGAATGAGAGGGAGACACTTCTTGCTGAAATTGAGAGTCTGAAGGAGCAACTCAAAAACAAGACTACTATGTCAACAAATGGCAGCCTTCTTGATCAGATAAGGAACGGCAGCACAGACCAGGAGTATGAACTTGACAAGGAAAGGCAGAAATGGATGGAGTCTGAGAGCAAATGGATCTGCCTCACTGAAGAGCTAAGGGTTGATCTAGAATCAAACAGGATGCATGCAGAGAAGACCGAGATGGAGCTCTGCAATGAGAAGAAGTGCACAGCAGAACTGGATGACGCTCTCCAACGTGCAATGTACGGCCACGCCAGGATGGTTGAGCATTATGTTGAGCTCCAGGAGCTGTACAATGATCTTCTCGAGAAGCACCGCCGAGTGATGGAAGCGATCTCACAGGTGAAGAGGGCAGCTGCCAAAGCAGGCAGGAAGGGCTGTGGGACAGCCTTTGCTGCTGCCCTTGCCGCAGAGCTTTCCACGGTGAGGATTGACCGAGAAAAAGAGAGGGGACAGCTAAAAGAGCAAAACAGAAGGCTCCGCATTCAGCTACGTGATACCGCTGAAGCTGTTCATGCTGCTGGAGAACTGCTCGTCAGATTGAGAGAAGCTGAGGAAGCATCTACACAAGAAAAGGTCAGTTCAATCTTCAAAGCAGACATTTGAACTGTTCTTGTCTAATTATCGTACAGGTGGATGACAATTCAGTACAACTTTGTGCAGGAGAGGAGTACCGAGTTGCTGCAAGAGAATGAGAAGCTGAAGAAGCAGCTGGAGAAGCTGAGGAAAAAGCACGAGATGGAGTTGGAGACGATGAGGGTGCACCTTGCAGAGAGCCGGCTGCCAGAGTCAGCGCTGGGTGGCTTCTACCACGATGAGACCGAAGAGACGTCGAAGTACTCGCGTGATGCACCATCGACGCACGACGACGATCAGTCTTGGCGGGCAGCCTTTGCATCTGCGTACGAGTGAACGAAGTGACCGTGACCTCATTGGATTGCTTGGGGGTTGAGACTCGTCAACTGAACCTGGTTGACAATTGGGAAATGGGCTTTCCATGGACCTTTTTTTTACATGTATGTTTAATTATATGGGATTGATTCATATGCCCCTCTGAGCTCTGACTGGGCAAAATCTCCTTTATACCAAAGTAACAGAATTGCATTTGAATTGTATTGTACGAGACTACGAGTTTGCAGATATGTTTTGGGTCTGTATGATTAAGCCGATATTTCTACTTTCTGCCAGAAAGTTTCTTGTTATGTATCTGTGAAATTGGGCTCTAGCAATCTGGTGTTGAATATCAAGAGTATTTCATAATCATTAGATGCTTCCTCGTTAAACAAAGAACAATACCAATCTCACGCTTAAACATAACTCTCCTCCAGCATTCATCACCACCGTTGTCAATCAGTATAAAAATTTAAATTACAACCAAAGTGTCCGTTCGATGCCTCCACTCGAAGAGCTTGCTAACATCAGCCCGTGGCATATGAAGTAATGCGCTGCTTCAATTGTGGTGATATCTGGTAATTTCTTTGAGCAGTAGGAACATTATAAAACTCTGCCAGGTACTCCAAAGCTTCTTGATTCCCATCACAAACCTTCCAAAGTGATGCCGCTTCCCCTGGAGAGACCGTGCCCCACTCCTGGCAGTCATTCAGAAACTCCAGCAGCTTGGAGTAGTAAGAGTCGTAGTTGAGGAGCAAGAACGGGACTGGGAGCGCAGACCCAATCCTCTCCAGCTGAATCAGCACCATTGTCTCAAACAACTCGTCCAGCGTCCCAATCCCTCCCGGTAACGCAACTACAACGGTTCTGTCGGTATGGTTGCTCCGCACTGCAGCATCCACCAGCCCATGCTTCCTCGCGGAGAAGAACCTAAAATTCAGCTCAGCCCAGAGTGAATCCCATCAATTTCTGCGCCCAGGAGTTCAAACATATGGCCGCACCGACCGTCAGGAAATTCAGGTACCTGCAGGTGAGGTAGGTCTCTGGTGGCAGGTAGGGGTGGAAGTTTGAGCTTGTCCATTCCCCTGCCTCCTTGGCGATCTTGAAGCCACCGATCGGCTTGCCTGCCTCCAAGGCGCCTTGGATAGCAGCATCCATGAGACCAGGGCCAGCTCCGGTCCATGTGGTGCAGTCGAGCAGCCGAGCTATCTGTTGTGATGCAAAGACCACCAGTTGTTCCACAGATTTTTGTCAAAATCACTATGAAATTGTGCATGTCTACGACCATTAAAAGTGTCTCAATAGAATTGTTCTCTACCATTAAAAGTGGAGACTGGTCAATAATGCCTAGAACAGCAGCTCTCCAATTCACTGAATTATTGTCAGGTAAAACTGGGGTGCTGAAATTCACTAGTACTGGCTGCTTACCTCCCTTGCGAGCTCGGTGGTCTGGAGGAAGTGCGGGTGCGTGGGCGGGACCCTGGAGGAGCCGAGGTAGACGGCGCCCCTGCCGAGGCGGCGGACGAGGTCGAAGCACCGCGCCATCTCCTCCCTCACCTGCACAGGCAACCAAGCCATGTCAATCGACCATCGATGCTCACAAACGAGCTGATGCTGTAGACGGGGATAGGGAAGGTGGCGGCGGAGGACCTCCCGGGGGCTGCTCCTCTCGGGCTCCAGGGCCGAACCACCGACGGCCTCCGCCTCAAGCTCGCCTAGCTGCTTGCCCTTAGATGATGCGACGATGGCGCCGCAAGGCGAGGTGCCCAGGCTGCCGCAGAGGCGGCGCGAGGCCGGCCGGACCGGGCGCTGGCCGTGCCTGAACCTGAGTCCGAGGAAGGGACGCAGCTGCGGCCCGATTCCGGCCCCAACCGAGCTCGCCGCCGCCGCTTCCATGGGTGACTAGTGTCCTCGGACCCTCCGCGTTAGTTCCCCTACTCCTCCAGAGAGCGAGAGCAGGGCGACAGGCGTAGCTCTCGGCGTATTCGATGCAACGTGATAAGTTTGGGAAGAGCATCGTAAACATTTCGAGACATATTCCATTCAGAATGGAGAAGGCTATGAAGAAATTTGACACATTCCATTCAGAATTAGTTCACTCCTTGCAGCACATGGGAATTGGGCAAATCCCCTCCCATCCAAACATTTGATATAGCAGCCATGGAAGTGAAGATTGTTGCAGCAACCTAAGCATTCCCATGAGATAAATCACAACAAAAAATGTCAATGCGTCCAATATGGTTTTGCAAGACAGTGTTCCCTATGTAGAATTACATGGGAAAAATTGCCAAAACAATATTATTATTGGCACGGCAAGGCAAATCTTATTTTCTTATTCTACTCCATGAATACTGGTAACAGTTTCTTCAATTGGTATCCCCCAATTCCTTGACGAGCTTATCCTTTAGCAAACCATTTGACCCTGCCATTCTTCGCGACATCAGATCAAATTCCCCGCCGCTCCTGTGAATCAAAAGAAATAAATGAACAGACAGTCAGAGACACTCATCAAATTATGGTTAAGAGCTGCTTGATCAAACTTGCTGACTTACGGGTCAAAAACAAGGCCACCAGCTTCCTGAAGAATCACAGCTCCAGCAGCAACATCCCTGGAGAAAAATTGGCAATTTGAGATACATATGCAGCTACATTTTTTGACAATTTCAATTAATTTGGTTAAAACCGTACCAGGGCCCACCAAACCCCATCTCGTAACACAAATCAAGCCTACCGCAGGCAACTCCACACATATTTAAAGCCAATGAGCCACACATCCGTATGGATCGAATCTGGAAAATTAATAATAAACAGAAATTAATAATGTTGATGAATTAAATTTTATTTTTATTCAAGACACCTGATGCTACTTTGCAAGGTTTACCTTGTATAGTAGCTTGTTGATTCTATTGGTTGTATCATCCAAAGTGGTCTTGTCTCTTTTGGTTCCAACCTGATCAATTAGTAAAATTATCAGTTCAATAGTTCAGTAAGTTCTTTTGAGTAAGAGGTTCTAGGATGTAAATTGTCATCCATAGTTCAGAAGATGTATATAAGTATATCAAATATATCAGATGACGAAATAGAAGGGTCATACAAGAATTAACTGACTCTTCCTTCGATGATGACTGCCTTATCCATGTTTGCACTTGGCCAATTTTTTCAAAGATGTTTGACCAGATTTCAGGTTGTGTATCCTGTTATTTAGATGATCCTATCGATTTTAGTAGAAGTATTTCTTTTCAAACTAGATTGTTATGCTGAAATAGTGAAATAAAGGAAGCAGCAGCAATGGAGTTCATGCATACGATTATCAATTTATCATCCTCTAGTAAAACAAACTCGATGAGAGAAATACGACTATATTTCTGGTCCAGCTTATAACTGAATTTGCTTATTGAGTCTTGACAGGGGCACTTACCTCTGTTACCAGAAGAGCCTTCACTAGCTCGTCTTGAGATGATACTGCATACGAAAGATGCACATGTTCAAATCAGCACGAGCAGCTTGAGGGGAAAAAGTTTGAACTGAGCAACATGTTGCTTCAATTGATTATCGCTAAATCAGGCCATCAGGGTATACCTTTAATTGGAGAGCCATTTAGGAAAGCCCCTTTTCCATGAACTGCCGTAAAAAGCTGATTGGGAAAGACAGCATGAGATTAGACTAACATCTTTTCAAAATTCAGTGGGCAAAATATATCAGGCTGTTTTTGTTGGGGGTTTACTTCAAATCTATACAGGGACAGATTCTATAGTGTCATTCCACTAAATGCAACACTGCATGTACAAACATTGTGATGATTGCTCAATCATTTGATACCTCATTCATGATGGGGTTGAAGACAACTCCTACGGTGGGAATTTTCCCAATGGTGAGGCCAATCGAGACGCATACAAAAGGGAAACTGCAAAGCAATGCAAGAGAGGCGCACGATTCTGGGGTGAGGAGAGGAAACAGAATTGTACAATGAAGGTCCCAGCCACAGTACAGAGTAAGACGCCATTGTACCCATGGACAAAATTAGTGGTGCCGTCGAGGGGGTCGACGATCCAGGTGGGGTCGTCGGTGAGGTCGGCGGTGGCCCCGAGCGCCGCGGACGTCTCCTCCCCGATGAACTTGTGGTCCGGGAAGTGCTTGCGGAGGTGGTTGAAGATGAGGTCCTCGCATGCCTTGTCCGTCTCCGTCACCAAATCCACCTGCGACCCGGGGGAGAGGCAATGCGGGGCGCCACCATGAGTCCCAAATCCCAATCCAATATATGCTGGGACGTAATGGTGCATCAACATCGACATGGGGGGAGCCACAGATCACCAGATGGATGAGCGGAGCGAAAAAGGGGGACGAAGAGGATACCTGGCCCTTGTGCTCCACGTTCTTGGTCTGGTAAAATCCATTGCGGATGATCTGCGTAGGGAATCAGCCCCGTGAGGACGGGAAAAAAAAAAGGAAAAGAGTTTAGGAGGGGAACCTCGCCGGCGTTCTTAGCGGCTTCCACCGCCGCGGCGAGGAACTGCTCCTCCGACATGCCGTGCACCGATCTCTCGCACAGTCGTGGCTGCGATTTTGGTTCGCCCGCTACGGCCAGCAGCAATTGTGGCCTCTCGCTTGGTTGGTACGGAGTAGTATAAAGGAGAGAGAATGCATAGAAACGGAACGAACATGGGCTGAGGTTGGGCCGTGAGACACTAAGTCCATAGCCCCATAGTACTCAAATATTTTCCTATAAAAAACATTTATTATTTATATACGTGGACACTTAGGCTGTTATCACCAATCCCCTCCTCACTGTCTACGGTGCGCCTACAGCGTTTTTTGTTGTCTTCAATGGGCACGGCGGTGAGGTCAGTCTTAGATGGTTAGACATCTTCAGCGGACCATTTCATGCGAACATGTATATGTGTTTTGATAAGTAGTTGGACAATCAATATAACAGATCATACATGTATTTGAGTAGCTGTGCAACATGCACAATGAACTTGCGTTTGCATTTCTCTACATCTTGACTGGATTTTTTTAGTGTGGCTGACATACATAGATAACATTGTTCTTATATGTTTTGTTACCCTTAACAGTCATAAGTAATAGCCACTAGTCATCACTTACCACAAGTGATTAGCGAAATTGACACAATATGTGCCTGTTCCGGTAATCTTCTTTGAACGGACGGTCTTGAAGGAAAAACACTCCTATGATCGGTATCACCCCTCGCTTGAGTATATATATATTGCTTATGTACGCAACCAAACACAAAGACGATATCAAAGATCCTCTTGTATACGTAGCAACTGACGTAAGCCTGAACTCACCAGCATATCTATCCTATCGTTTGTATTTTAAACTTCAATCTAGTGCGTCTGTAATGTTTTGGCACATGTATATGAACGCCTAAAGAACCAATACACGACCAGTATTTAGCACTGAAGACTTCATATGAACTAGTCAAAATTTATGCCATTCTTCTTTATTTTCAGTATAGAAACATACTTCATGAGCACTTCTGCCTGCATGCTAGCACCTTCACGTACAAGCGTACAACACACTACGGACGAGATCGCGAGAAGGTGCTGGCTCATGGGGCTAGGAATTCACGTCCACCCCGCTCGTCCGTTGAAATATGAGAGCCTAGAGTAATCTGACAAAGAGATGATTAGGTGAACAGATGGCCGAATACCACGTGTCTCCCCTCCGGCCTTTCCCTGCCATGTGGCCCTCCCCATTTTGAACCTTTCGCATATTCTGGCGGATCTTCCCCCACAGGCAATGGAGCAGGAATCGCTTCATCAGGACAAAAGGTCCGGCAAAAGGGCAAAGCACACATTCTCCACTCTGCCCTCTTGCTTTCCTAGCATTTCATCAGCGGATGACATTGGCAACAGAGGATATTCTTCTCAACAGAAAAGGCAAAGATAGGTAGGAATAGCATTACAATGGGCTTCCCATCAAGCTCCGACCAGCCCTATCTATAATCTACTCGCCCGTTGGATGACATCGATCATGGATGTGTGGAACGCTGGATGCCACTGCGCATGCCCTTGAAAGTGACACTAAACGAGCCACCGCTACCTATGTGCAAGAGCACCGGCAAATCAATTCAATCTGAGCACGTATGGTGCGGTATCAGTTTCTTTGAGCCACTGCGTAGGAACCATGAGCCGTGGCTGCCGTGCCAATCAGCTGCTCTGGTATTCTGAAGCGCTCAAATATTCCCCGTTCTCCTCGAAGTATTCAACCAAACGTTTCAGGAACTTGTCATTGCTCACGGTCTCCACGTCGCACACCAGGCAGCACTGCCTCCTGGCCCGTGTCACTGCGACATTCATCCGCCTGTGATCACTCAAGAAACCCACCTGACAGCAGAGAGGAAGCATAAGGTTTCTCGTAAATAATTATCGTGTTTTGATTAGATGGCGATATGAATCTCCGCCTTTATCACCAAACATAACAAGGAACATCTCGTTACAGTTGTGAAGTCAGATAATCCTTTTTGTTTAGCCAGTTAGATTGGAGTGGCCATGACCAGAATTTGAAAATTGGAGTGGCATGGATCCAAATTGCTTATAATATTACAACATTGTATAATCCCTGTATATTCACTGTTGGTCAAAATGGAAAACCTTTCAGAGCTTACCTCTTTCTTTGAGTTCGAGCGGACCATTGAAATGATGATGGCTTCTTTCTCTCGGCCTTGAAATCCATCAACTGTTGATATCTCCAAATCTTTCAGTTTGGCATCTTTGTTTCTCATCATCTTCAGGTAGGTTACCTGTGATATTATACCATTCAATAACTCAGTCCTTGTGAACTAGATGAAAGTCATCAAGAAGGAAACCAAAAATTCATAACAAGTAGCTAACTTACAAGCTGAATGTGACAAGAAAATAATGTTTACAGTGCAAAAGGAATAAAGGCTATTGGTCATGTAAAATGTGCCAGCCACCACACATGGTGTAAAAGACAAAACAAAAGACATAATGCACTAATTAAACATCAACACTGTGAACTCAAAGAGGAGGAAGCAAAGGCCGTAGAATGGCCCCAAAAGAGTTAAAGCAATGTTATTCGACAGAAGATTAAGTGCGTACTCCATGCATGACTACTAGTAAAATTGTTTAGCTATTATTTTGAATTTTTGATGACATTTAGATTGTGTAAGGGACCAAAAACCTGTGCAGAATAAGGCGTAATTATTCCAATATCAGATGCATGAACACCACTCTCAACAAGCAGCTTGGCATGAGCAATGGATACTGCTGCTTCGCCCTCGTTCATGGTGCTCTCCTCTTCGTCTTTTACTTCTTCCATGTCACACCTAAGAGTATTTGAAGAGTTTTAGAAGCATTATGTAAGCATTCTGAGGTTTCATCTCTCAGGAAAAAGACATTATTTCTTCTTCAATCAACCAAAGGATGATTCCACATTCAAAAAACTCAACTTCCGACTAACTCTTTTCTTCAAATATGAAGTTTTCTGCCAAGAAAATATGAAGTTTTCTGCCAAGAAAATAAGAATCCTATTCTTCTGTAAAGGTGTACCTACTACTTAGCAATAATATTGCATGGCATCCAAAGTAGACAGGAAACACTAAAATAGCAAAATATCCCGACAAAAGTATAAGACAGTAGTCACCCTGTAGTGTCGATGAGTATAATAGTTGGTTCTGTTGAAGATGATCTTGTGACATCTTCGAGATCATAGACCATATGCCCAGCAACACTAGAATGCGCTTTGATCTGGAAAAGGTAAAGGAAAAAAAAAGAGAGAAACTATGTGAGGAAGATGACCATCTAAAGAATAAGAATCGAAACCAGGTTACCGAGATTGTAGCACAATAACATAAGGGTAAAAGTACACCTTATTATTGTAAAGTTCTTTAGACGACCAGTTCATAATGTGCTCGTGCATTCTGTACTGGACAGTGAGCATGGATGTGATTTCCTCTCCATAAGCTTCAGTAAGGCGTTCAAAGAGTGTCTTTCCCATCCCCTTCTTTTCAGCCTCAACACTTTGAATTGTTGGAGGAAGTTGAAGATGGTCTCCAGCAAGAATACACCTTGGCCCCTGTGGACGACAAAGATTAAGCAGCTTCATAAATCACAACAGATTGATTAAAAGCTACACTGTGTAGATTACAATCAATCATATGATGATTGTTTACTACGACCGCCATGTGATGAGTGTAGATTATACAACTACTGACTCACACCAAATGCAAACGCCATCATTTGGCTAAATGCATTACCTATCGAGGGGCTCATTGAAATACACCAGTAGTGTGATGCTTGAAATGAATTGTATGTTTAATTTGACTTAATAATATAAATGTCCTAGGATTTACCTAGTGAGCCATATTTGTGGTGCTTTCAGTAAATTCCGGTTGCATCCTTACAGATCTCATCACAATATTTATTTTTGTGCTTCAGTCTTATGCTTACCTTTAGTAAGGCTATCCAACATGCCACCTCAAGTGCCTGAGCAGCTTCATCAATAACGACCAAATCAAAAGTAATGCCATCCAGCTTTTTTGAAGATGCACCAGTCAAAGTTGTTAGCACAACATCTGCATTTTTTAGCACATCAGTGACAGCAAGCTGCTGTCTTTTTCTCTCCTCTTTGGCAAGGGTTTTGAGCTCTTTCCTGATGTCCCTTTTTGTGTTCCTATCTTTGGCTTTCAGCAATTTGCTATTAAGTACCTAAAAGAAGAAAGAGAACATATCAAGAAACCCCTAACTACAGGGAATAACTGAAGCTACAATTACAAGAGCCTTGTCAGTAGTTGGTTCCTTTGATCTCTGTCGGTAGTGTCACAATAATGTACTTCCTGAGTTCTTTTTCGTTCGATGTTTTCCATCTTCTAAAATTCAGATATGGTCTGGACCCTTATTTTTGTAGTTGCACCACTTGAATTCACAAAATTCTACAATAGCATATTTTCTGATATATCTAGTGATGTAATTTTCAGGCATCAGAACATTGATATCGAATAAATTGATGTTCAGAGCATGTAAAAGCAAGAATTTGTAAGCAACTGAATAATGGTTTACCTTCATTTCCTTACGAATGTCTCCTGCCAAGCTACTATTATCGGCTCGCAATACCTGGTCCCAAAGGTCATATGAATACATAAAGGTGTCACAATAAATATAGCTGCAAACAATAATTCTTACAAGAAATTTAACCTGTATAGCATATAGCATTTTCAGTGACACAATTTGCTCAAACAAGTGCATATGTAGTTATATCATGAATAACAAAAACGTAAGACATTAAACTAACTTGTTTCTCAGCATTCATGAGAAAAATGTTAAGACAACACCTCGGCAATAGCAGGGACGAAAAAACGATGTAGCCAAAACAGAATACAACATTCATAATACAGATGTCCTTTACAGTGTCCAACGAAGGGGGGAAATGCATTCGGACATGACAATTGTTAAGAAATAGTCAAATCATCATTTTTTTTCTCGAACAAATCATCATTTATTTATGAAGTAAATAGCAAAGCTCATACATCTAGTTCTAGTTCACTCCACAGTACAGAAGCAAATTGACAAACCACTGAAAAAGGTGGTTATACCTGTGCATCAAGAGCGCTGTCAAGGACTTGAGGTAGTAAACGTGCAGGATGGCCTAACCTTACCAATTTTGTCCTGCATAAGTTCAACAGCACAATGCCGCATTGAGTAAATTAGAGAAAAAAACATATGTTCTGTAATTGATGAAACAATAGATTGTGTACCATATTCTTTATGCTTGTCACTTTTTGCCAAGAGAAATCATAAAATGAATTGTTTCAGTGAAAAACATCTTTCATGATCTTATTTCAGTTTCAGCAAACCTGTATCGCGCAAGACGCTCAACAATATTATCGACAGCAATATTAGAAGCTGCACAAGCAAGGATCTTTGATCCACGCTTGACCTCTTGCAATATTATCTCAATAATAGTTGTTGTTTTCCCAGTTCCAGGGGGTCCATGAAGCAAGAAAACATCCCTTGATCCAAGTGCCTTAGAGATAGCATCTTTCTACAAATTAAAAAAGAAACATACAATCATTTTCTACGTAATCGAAAAGCATCCCATAAAACTTCGGATTTATGCCCTATAATTCAAATACTATATTGTGTCTTGGGCATCTAGAGATATCACTAAACAAAAGCAAAGGGAAAAAAATCATCAGAGGTGTAACAGGTTAAAGAAAGAAACAGAACATTTAGCAGCTTTTACGATTTTTTTATATGTTAGTAACTTTTTTCTAATAAAGCCTCTAGTATGGAACCTTGCCAAACATCATTTCAAAATTAACATAAGTTATCAATGCTACAGGAACATGACAAGATAAAACTACCAACAAAGACTTAAGAGAGCGTGCTGAACAAGGCTGGATAACTAGAGTTGATAGGTGTGAGGGCGAAATGCTAGATATGATAGTGTTTCCAGAAGTAGTTGCAGCGCAAAAAAAAGATGGTACACTCACAAAGCAAAAGATAAATAAAAGGTGCGCTGTTTTCAGTTGCTACTTCTATTATCAGTTCAAAATTCAATAAACGCAGATGATTATGAAAAGGAAATCTGCAATTTTAATAAATAAGATAAATAATCAACAAATGTTATCTCTTTGTTCTGAATCATATTCATAGTGTAAACTGTTGGATGATTAACCAGGTTACATGGCACGTGGACACCAAATGAATCATTCCACAGATGTGCTTCTTAACACAAACTTAATAATAAAATGTATTAATGCACCACACAGTTCAACAATCTTAAAGGCATCATATATTTTAGTTTCCCCCTTCTAGCGGTTTGGTTTGGGTTTCAACTCTAGCCTACCCCAACTTGCTTGGGATTAAAAGGCTATGTTGTTGTTGTTGTTGTTTTGAAGCCATGACACATGGTGTTAACTAATAACCCAGACTGGGAACTACAAACACTTTCCAATATGGTCACAACTCTCCATCTGGTGCTAAAACTAAGCAAAGCAACAGCAACTATAATTGTATCATCTTTTGACATGACCCTCCTGAAATGGCAGGCATCTGAGAGATCCTTTGCCAGACATCCTGATTAATAGAATTGCAATTTCGGCTCATACAGCTAAGATCATTATTATATAACAGAAGCTCTATTGTTGCAGGTTAACGGATCAAACTATTAATTCATATGATTCAAGTTCAATAGTGTAAAAAACTGCTTACAAGGAATAATGAACAAATCAGTTACTAAATTCTATGGTAAACCATACTTTTAAATAATATAGGAAACTCTACTGTTTCAGTAAAAATGTAGTTTTATTTACATATGGCTTCCTTTACCTCATCCAGTCCTGTGTATTAAAACACAAATGGAGCTTATGATGTAGGCATGTAGCATTAACAACCAAGAACTGAATGCAATACAAAGGAAAATTTTCAAATGATAACCTGTGAATCATCCAAATTCTTGTTGAATGGACTGAATTTCATAGCATCCTTGGAGCGCATGGGTGCCCTCTCTCCAAATAAAACAGGAACAAGATTTGCACAAGGTCCTGTTTGAACGGCCTTGCTGAGTTGAATTAGTGCATCCTTCATCCTGCGATAAGTGACCTAGAATAGGAATTATTATAATTTGATTTGATGTCTGGCAAACCAGCAAAATCTGAACTATGCCAGGAGAAAAACCACAATGAAAGAGGTCAGATTCAAACTGTTGGCTCATATAGCCATGAACCAATAATAATGGACTACATGACAGTATGACACTACAAACAAAGATGTGGTAGGCCACATGACCTGTAAAGGCAGTGATCAACAAAAATCATGGTGCGATGCAAAAGATGGAAGGGCCTCTGTGGTTAGCAGAAATTATATAGGTGATGCAAAAGATGTAGTACCTCATTTGCAAGTTTCTCAAGACGCAAAGGGCTGTTTAAACCATCTTCAGGAATATCATCAAAAGCAACAGTAATAGAAGAATCCTGTTAGTTAAAAACGAATTTACCATTGTTATTTTTATAAGCAAATGTTGTCAGCAGCTATCGATGACTGGAAGGTACCTTTAAGCGGTAAACAACACCTTGTCCAAGAGAAGCAGATCCAGCATCTGCCTTGTTTGGCTTCAGGGAAACAACATCATGCGTACCAAACTAGAGTTGCATGAAAAAGAGGAAACATTGTCAGTGACGGTAAACATGTTTCAAGTCAACATCCTGAGAATTTACAATGGACTTGTGAGTCTTTACAGTATCACACTGCAGCTGCACAGTAAATCATGATTATGTATAGTTGACTGAAATCACAATGACTAATCTCAGAAGAAACAGCGCGGCATGTAATGTGATTCTTAGTGTGCTCAGACAAAGGCATTTATCATAGAAAACACATATCCTGGTGCTACATCATCCTTGCCTACAATTAAAGCAGCACAACCCAACTGGCACAGGAGTTCCAGCTTGATCAAGTCTCACAGCACCAAATACAATGGTAAGTGATACAGAACACAGAACTCAATTGCATAACGGTTTAAATTCCTAGCCTAAAGCTCCAAATGTCGTGACAGCAAGCAACCAAAGGAGAGAATGAGGAGGGAGGGAGCAGCCTCACCTTGTGCGAGGGGAGCACGTCGCCTTTGTTAGGCTGGAACTCCAGGAGCGTCTTCCCCATCAGTCCCGTCTACTCTACGCGTCAACCAGCATAAGCAAGTCAAAGCCCATCAGAAGATTAGCACTGAAACTGCAGCATCGTATGGCAGCAGCAAACGGCAGAAGCAGCAACAGAAGTGGAGAACTGAAACACCAACCTGGGCATCGGTGCACTTGAGATTGGCAATGATGCAACCCCTCCTTTCTAGGCTCTTAGCGCTCGTCTCCGACTCCGCCGATATCTCCGCCGCCTGAAGCACACACAAGTGGGTGACAATCCATTCTGCCACCAACCCGAGCCAACCGCGAACGTGACAAGGGGCAGAGAGAGGTGAACCTTCTCGAGGTCGATGAGTGGACCCATGGAGGACACGAACTCCTGCAGCGACACCATCTTCCCCGCCGCGCCCTTCCCCCCGCCGCCTCCGCTTCTCCCCGCCATGGTGCCCACTCGAAGTCTGGAACTGGACGATTGCCTATCGCGTTCGCGTCCGCCCAGCCAGAAGTCATCAAGACGGGCCGTTTTGGGCCGAGCCCACGTTACCCACAGCGGCCCATCAAAGCATTCGGCGGATTCGGATGCCTTGGAGAGAGGTTTTCCTTTCCTCTGCGCCGCCACGCGCTTGCCCTAAAACCCTACCACTGCACGCGCCTCCGTCTCATCTCCTCCTCCTCCCGCAGCTCTGCCCCCCTCCCCACGAAACCTAGAGTCCGGTGCGCGACATGGCGGACGGCGCGGGCTCCGCGTCGGGTCTGGCGGAGCAGCTCGCGGGGCTCTCCACAGGTGGTGGCGGCGGCGGCGACCGGCAGAACCCTCCGCCGGCGGGTGAGGGCGGAGAGGAGCCGCAGCTCTCGAAGAAGTAAGGACTCTCGAGCGCTCCTCCACTTGAGCCGTCGTCTTCGTTATTCTTTTCTGTTTTCTGATTCGTGGCTTGATGTGTGCAGCGCGAAGAAGAGAGAGGAGAAGAGGAAGAAGCTGGAGGAGGAGCGGAGGCTAAAAGAGGAAGAAAAGAAGAACAAGGTGAGAACGCTTGAATTTACTCTTTCTGTTATTGCAATTCTTGTTATATGCTAAACCAGCGGGTTCTGGGTTAATTTAGTCAGAACATGTCATTGCTGCTCCCTCCACGGTCTTTTTATTTTGCTCCATTAGTTGTAGAGATGGCTGCAATGCTGAAGCTGGGAGTTGACTAAAACTCTAATAGATGTGTGCATTCTGTTGTTGTAGGCAGCTGCTGCTGCTGCCGCCGCCGGTGGAAAGCCTCAAAAGGCATCTGCTGCTGACGATGATGACATGGATCCTACTGTACGTTGTATCCTTCTGTTCCTCTGTTGTTTGCTGAATTCTGTTCCTTGCCCGTATTGAGAAGTTTTATTGGATGAATGTGTTTCTGCTGCAGCAATACTATGAGAATAGGCTCAAGGCACTTGATTTACTCAAGACCACAGGTGTAAACCCCTATCCCCATAAGTTTCCTGTTGGTGTCTCTATACCCGAATACATTGAGAAGTACAGGAGCTTGAGTGATGGCGAGAAGCTAACTGATGTGACCGAGTGTTTGGCTGGTAACTCCTTTTATTTTCCTAGAGTTGTGGTCTTAGCTTGGAGATTCATATAGGCCTCATTTGTAAAAAAAAATTCATAGGGAGGATCATGAACAAGAGAACATCATCATCTAAGCTATTCTTTTATGATCTTTACGGTGGTGGCATGAAGGTTCAAGTGATGGCTGATGCCAGGTAAAACATTCAAGTCTACTATGGTGTTGCTTGAGCCAATCGTCATTCACTGCCTTGAGTTCATATTGTTTTTTCATGTTCTTGCTTGATTCTCACTCGTCCCCTGTACTGCACCAAGTCCTTGTAATGATTTATTTAGTGGCTGCATTTGTGTCATGGATAACTATTCTTAGTCATCTCATAGAAAGGAGCTCCCTGGTTGTACAATTCATTATTAACTATGCACAAATATGCTACTTGACTGCTTATGTGATCATTGGTGTAGGAGAAGTTCACTTTTCATTGTTTAGTAAAAAAAGTAGTTTCCTTTTGGTTATACATGTTAAAAAAAAGGTTGTTCGACTTTTATTGGATATGATTCTAAATATGTCATTTGTATCGAAGGCTTGTTTTCCTCATGCATTTATTTGTATAACAGGACCAAATAACGGGTCCTTTTCTACTGCTCAGATATTTCTTTGATTACCTGTTGCCTCAAATATATTTTATCATTAAAAAAGATAATTTACTGTTCAGTAATTTAATCCAACTGGGCATTATTTCTTACCTTTTCAATTTTTATAGTACCTCGGAGTTGGATGAAGCTGAATTCTCTAAGTTCCACTCCGGTGTGAAGCGAGGAGATATTGTTGGCATATGTGGCTACCCAGGTCTGTAGAGCTTGCATTCAGCTTAAAGCTTCAAACAATTAACTATCGGCATGGACTCTTTTCAACTATGTTAGCTAAATGTTTACTATCTGTTTGTAGCATACAGAAATGTGATAACCAGTTTAACTTAATAGTTCTTTGTTATAGTTTCGATATATATAAATTCAAGAAATATGTTTTCTTGTTATTAAAATTTGTATTGTTATGTAGCCTATGTCCCTATTTAAACTTTACAGTTCTATTGTTTGCCTAAGCAATTACTGAACAGTGATTGTTTGTTTTGATTTTTTTCTTGCTATATTTGATTACTTCTAAGTACTCAATCTGTTGAACTTTAGGAAGGTGATATCCAGGTATCCAAGGGCTAGCGGTGAATGTTGTTTGTCTCAGCAGTTACCAATGATAAAATGATTGTTTATTGTTTTCTCCTGCTATATTCAATAAGTTAAAGAGTTTCCATTATGTTGGGCACCAGGCAAAAGCAAGCGAGGGGAGCTTAGTGTATTTCCAAAGAGATTTGTTGTGCTGTCTCCATGTCTTCATATGATGCCTCGACAGGTGAGAATCAAGCTCAAATTCAAGTAAATCTCTTTTTATTATGTAATGCATGAGAAGGTCGCCAATAGGTTGTTAAGTGATTTTTTAAGTTCTGATTTTCTCACCCTCTGATGTTGTGGGAGCTGAACTGTGCTTTGACGAACTTTAGGTTTTCTAGAAGTTCCATTTTCTTATAATATTAGCTGTAATGTTTACATTTAATATTTATCTTTACAGAAGGGCGAAGGAAGTGCAGCACCTGCACCATGGACTCCAGGAATGGGTAGGAATATTGAAAATTATGTTTTGAGAGATCAGGTTCGTTGGCATTCTTCACTACGGTTTAATCCGTTACTTCTCTCACTTATCACTAAACACCAGTTATAATTTAGTATTTCTTCAAGCAAGAAGTAGCATCATCTTCTTTCCTTACATTCTATGATTACAAACAGTTTGTTCTTTTTTTCAACTCCATTAATAAGATACTTAATATGTAATAGACATCAAGGGATGGTCTCCTCTAATTTAATCTTGGTATCTTGTGACTATGCATTGCAATCAATTTTGGGTCCTTGTGGGCAAAATTGAATAAGCAAGGCTTGCAATATCAGAACAATGTTAAGAATATGTGAGCATCCTGGACAATGAAGGCCTTACTGTGACTGACAACATTAGCAAGCCATACCTCTATGTTTAACTTCGCTGTCTTGTGATGCCTCTATGTTGTGTTTCCTTTGAGAAATGGGACACTAATGGCATGTCCAATCCTGACTTGCAACCTGAACCAATATTTTGTAGTGTCTGGCCCATCACAGTATTACTCTAGCACAATTTTTAGTATATAAAAGTGAGGGATGGCATCATCCCACCAAGATCATGAGCTAATCCCATGATAAAGCACAATTGTTTAGTATATAAAAGTGAGGGACGGCATCATCCCACCAAGATCATGAGGTAATCCCATGATAAAGCATTCTTGATAAATTGATTCCTCAAACCAAAACCTCTGTAGTTTCTATAGCAAGTTATTGCCAATGATGAACATTTTTCCCTTTACATTGTCCTATGTTTAAATATTGATAATAAGGCCCTGTCTAGTACAGCTTCTCAGGGAAGCACTTCTCTGACAACCTGTACAAATAAGCGAATAGCGCTGTCAAAATAAGCTGGTTTCTACCCACTTCTGCTTTTTAGTGCAAATGGGTGTGGTGGAAAAAAAGAGCGGCCAGGAGAAGCTGAGAAAAAAACGTCCTGTTTGGTTGCTAATTTCGGTTTATTTGGTGATAAGCTGGAAAGCAGCTCTACCAAACAGGGCCAATGTAGAAACAACGCTTTGATATAAAGCCTTTTGCTTTAGTTATTGATTGTTTGTTTTCTGATGTCAGGAAACTCGGTATCGTCAACGGTATCTTGATCTTATGGTAAACCATGAAGTGAGGCATATATTCAAGACACGATCTAAAGTTGTCTCATTTATACGAAAGTTTCTGGATGACCGTGAATTTTTGGAGGTAAGCACTTGGGATTTAATTTCCTTTCTAGCTGATACATAAATATCTGACCCCTCGTGCATTTCTAGGTGGAGACTCCAATGATGAATATGATTGCTGGTGGGGCAGCTGCAAGGCCTTTTGTTACACACCACAATGAATTAAACATGAGGCTTTTTATGCGCATTGCTCCTGAATTATATCTGAAGGAATTGGTTGTCGGTGGATTGGACCGTGTTTATGAAATTGGGAAACAATTCAGGAATGAAGGAATCGATTTAACACACAATCCTGAGTTCACAACTTGTGAATTCTACATGGCTTATGCAGATTACAATGATTTGATGGAACTTACTGAAACCATGTTGTCAGGTAACCGTGTGAATATTTTTTGTCACTAAATACTGCTGCATGTGAATAATTTTTATCATTAAATACTACTGCAGTAGTGTAACTTTTTTGCCCTTCAAATGAGCACATATGGAGCATTGGCCCTCATACATTTTTATTGCATCCTTAACAGGCATGGTTAAGGAGCTGACAGGTGGCTACAAGATAAGATACCATGCAAATGGAGTTACAAACCCCCCAATAGAAATTGATTTCACGCCTCCCTTCAGGTTGTAGATACATGTTCTTGAAAGTATCAAAATAACTTATTTTTTTACCTTTAACAGGTTCTTCAATCTTCAATTGCTACAAAAACTGATACAGTTTTTCTGTTATCTTACTGCAGAAGGATAGATATGATTAAAGATTTGGAAGCTATGGCCAATCTCAATATACCAAAAGATCTATCAAGTGATGAAGCAAATCGATACTTGATAGAAGCATGTGCGAAGTATGATGTGAAATGTCCACCTCCCCAAACGACATCACGGTTGCTTGACAAGGTTATTATATTGATTTTATGAAAAATGAAGCATGGTTTTCTATTTGATTTTGATAGCTTAAGTGCTCACAATATGATTTATTACTGGAAGAAGTATGCATTGTCCATCCAGCTGCTGAATTTTGTTTATTGGCTTGACTCCATTTGTTTATAGAAGGATTGATGCCATTTGATTCTGTAGCAATGCATTTCCATTAAAATTGTATTTGCTATATACTGATACTGATGTGCTATGTTACTATTTGATAGTTAGTTGGACACTTCTTGGAGGAGATGTATTTGCCATATACTGATGTGCTGTGTTGCTCTTTGATAGCTAGTTGGCCACTTCTTGGAGGAGACATGCGTGAATCCAACATTTATCATCAATCATCCAGAGATAATGAGTCCATTAGCAAAGTGGCATAGATCCCGGCCTGGACTGACTGAGAGGTTTGAGCTATTTGTTAACAAACATGAGGTACACAGATTGTTCTTATGGCACTTCCATGGTTGGCTTCCTTATTGTTGTTTCACAGTATGACCTTCAAATCTCTGTAGGTGTGCAATGCATACACAGAATTAAATGATCCTGTTGTGCAGAGGCAGCGTTTTGAGGAACAACTAAAGGTAAGTTTTTAACTTTGCAGATTGTATATACCTGTAAGAAGCTACATATTCATCACTACATTTGGGATTTATTACTGCGTCATGCATGCTTATGCATGAGTAACAACAACAACAAGCCTTTTAATCCCAAGCAAGTTGGGGTAGGCTAGAGTTGAAACCCAAACCAAACCGCTAGAAACGAGAAAAGTTTTTTTTTTTTTTTGAAAGGTCACTTTCAACGAGAAAACAAGGGTTTTAAAAGATTTTTTTTTTAGAAGCACATAGAAGAGCCTAGTCAAGGCTCGAGTACGTGGATAGCTGCTTTCCAAGCAGCTCTATCCAAGGCTAACTCTCTCACTATATTCCAATCTCTTAGGTCTCTCTTAACTGCCTCCTCTCATGTCAAATTTGGTCTGCCCCTGCCTCTCTTCACATCATTGTTTCGCCTTATGATGCCGCTATGCACTGGTGCCTCTGGAGGTCTTCGTTGCACGTGCCCAAACCATCTTAGTCGGTGTTGCACAAGCTTTTCTTCAATTGGAGCTACCCCAAGACGATCCCGTATCTCGTCGTTTCGAACTCGATCCATCCTTGTATATGCCCACACATCCAACGCAACATACGCATCTCCGCAACACTTAATTGTTGAATATGTCTTCTTTTAGTGGGCCAACATTCTGCACCATACAACATCGCAGGTCTAATAGCTGTCCTATAGAATTTGCCTTTTAACTTTTGTGGTACCCTTTTGTCACATAGAACACCGGATGCTTGACGCCATTTCATTCATTCCGCTTTGATTCTATGGCTAACATCTTCATCGACATCCCCGTCTCTTTGTAGCATCGATCCCAAGTAACGAAAAGTATCCTTCTTGGGCACTATCTGACCTTCCAAACTCACATCTCCTGCCTCCTGTCTAGCGGAACCGAAGTCACATCTCATATATTCAGTTTTAGTCCTGCTAATTCTAAAGCCTTTCGACTCTAGAGTCTGCCGCCACAACTCTAGTTTCCTATTTACCCCCGCTTGGCTTTCATCCACTAGTACTACATCATCAGCAAACAGCATACACCACGGGATATCTCCTTGTATATCCCTAGTGACCTCATCCATCACCAAAGTGAAAAGATAAGGGCTCAAAGCTGATCCTTGATGTAATCCTATGTTAATTGGAAAGTCACTTGTGTCACCGTCAGTTGTTCGAACACTAGTCACAACCTTGTTGTACATGTCCTTAATGAGAGTCACATACTTTGTTGGGATTTTATGCTTCTCCAAAGTCCACCACATAACATTCCTTGGTATCTTATCATAAGCCTTCTCCAAGTCTATGAAAACCATGTGTAGGTCCTTCTTCTGCTCCCTGTACCGCTCCATAACTTGTCTTAAAAGGAAAATTGCTTCTATGGTCGATCTCCCCGGCATGAACCCAAATTGGTTCATGGAAATACACGTCGAACTTCTCAAGCGATGCTCTAAAACTCTCTCCCACAGCTTCATCGTGTGGCTCATCAGCTTGATCCCTCTGTAGTTAGTGCAACTTTGAATATCTCCCTTGTTCTTGTAGATTGGCACTAATGTACTTCTCCACTCTTCGGGCATCTTGTTCGATCGTAAAATCTGGTTGAAAAGCTTTGTCAGCCAAACAATAGCTATATCTCCTAGGCATCTCCACACCTCGATTGGGATTGCATCAGGGCCCACTGCCTTGCCCCCTTTCATCCGTTTTATGGCTTCTCTAACCTCGGTCTCTTGGATCCTACGCACAAAGTGTCTGTTGGCATCATCAAAGGAGTCGTCCAGTTGAATGGACGTGTTCTCACTCTCCCCATTGAACAGGTTGTCAAAGTACTCGCGCCACCTTAGTTTGATGTCCTCCTCCTTCATCAAGAGTTGATCCCTCGCATCCTTAATGCACTTGGCTTGATTGAGGTCCCTCGTCTTCCTCTCACGAAACCTAGCCATCCTATAGATGTCCTTCTCTCCTTCCTTTGTACTCAGCCTTTGATAAAGGTCATCGTATGCTCTGCCCTTCGCCTCACTCACTGCTCGCTTTGCAATCTTCTTTGCCACCTTGTACCTCTCCATGTTATCTGTACTCCTGTCATGGAACACGCGTTTGTAGCACTCTTTCTTCTCCTTAAGGGACTGTTGTACATCCTCGTTCCACCACCAAGTATCTTTAGTTGCACCTTTGCTCCCTTTGGTCACACCAAGCACTTCCGCCGCTACCTTCCTAATGCAAGTTGCCATCTTCCCCCACGTGTTGTCTGCATTTTCCCCTTCTTCCCATGAGCCCTCCGAGATAACTCTTCTCTTAAAGTCTTCTGACGCCTCTCCTTTGAGTTTCCACCACTTTGTTCTCACAACTCTGGCTTGTTTATCCCGTCTGGCACGTAAACGAAAGCGGAAATCAGCCACCACGAGCTTGTGTTGAGAGACAACACACTCTCCTGGTATTACCTTACAATCCAAGCATCTCCTCTTATCCTCTCTCCTTGTGAGAACGAAGTCAATCTGGCTAGCGTGATGGCCACTACTGAAGGTCACCAAGTGGGATTGTCTCTTCCTAAAGAAGGTGTTGGCTACCACCAGATTGTACGCTAAAGCAAAGTCTAAGACATCCTCTCCCTCCCGATTCCTACTACCGTACCCGAACCCTCCATGTGCCACCTCATAACCTGCATTTGACGTCCCCACATGGCCATTGAGATCTCCTCCTATGAAAAGCTTCTCACTGGTTGGTACCGCTCTAACCATGCTATCTAGGTCTTCCCAAAACTGCCTCTTCGTTCCCTCATCGTGGCCTACCTGGGGAGCATACGCACTTATTACGTTGAAAACTAAGTCACCAACAAGCTTGACTAGGATGATCCTATCCCCTTGCCTCTTGACATCCACCACTCCCTTTGTCAAACTCTTGTCAATCAAGATGCCCACTCCGTTCTTGTTTGCCGTTGTTCCTGTGTACCAAAGCTTGAAGCCCGTGTTCTCCACCTCCTTCGCTTTCTGACCCTTCCATATCGTCTCCCGGACGCAGAGGATATTTACACGCCTTCTAATCACTGTGTCAACTAACTCTCTTAACTTACCTGTGAGGGACCCTACATTCCAGCTACCTAAACGGATCCTAGTTGGCTCGACTAGCTTCCTTACCCCTCGCACCCGCCGAGTCAGGTGTGAAGACCCTTGCTCATTTATCACTACACCCGGGCGCCGATGTAGCGCGCCACTAAGGAAGCGACGACCCGATCCTTGCTCACTTAACACCATGTCCAGATCACGACATGGCGCGTCACCAAGGGGATGACGGCCCGGCCCTTGCCCATTTAACACCATACCCGGGTTCCGATATGGCGCGTCGCTAAGAGGGTTACGCCCCAACGGATTGTTCTTGGGTTTCATCTCCATAAGAGTAGCTGGGTTTTTATGTTGGCTCGCCACGCCTATCACAACCTTTAAGGGCCGGAACCCCCCTCCTCCTTTATCCGGGCTTGGGACCGGCTATGTTGAGACAACATAGGCGGAGTTATGCTTACGCATGAGTACGCTTAAGAATATAGAACCAAGTAGAAATATATGCCTGAAGCATAGAATGACAAGAACAATAATGATTCACTCTCCTGTTTGAATAGAGACAATAGACATGAACTAAGACTTGCATTTGCATTTTATGCTTTTGCTTATTACAATGTTGTATAATCTGAGTTTGTATCTTCTCCAGGATCGTCAATCTGGTGATGATGAAGCTATGGCCTTGGACGAAACATTCTGCACTGCCCTTGAGTATGGTCTGCCGCCAACAGGTGGTTGGGGCTTGGGGATTGATCGCCTAACTATGTTGCTTACAGATTCCCAGAACATTAAGGTTTGAATTTTTTTCTTCATTTATTTTCCATACAAATGACCAACACTTTCTTGGATTTAACTAGAATATGATGATTGATACATCGTATTTCGATGCAAACTCAGGAAGTTCTTCTATTCCCGGCTATGAAGCCTCAAGAGTAGCTGTCCATAAATTCAAAAGCCACAGGAGGGTAAGTTCACGAGTCCGCATCTTGTTTCTTTGTTTGAGAAGTGCAAATGTTAATTTTCAAGCATATATGACATTTTCCCTATGTTTTCAAGTTGAAAGAGACAAGTATATCTTAAAAGTACACTCTTTGTGGTAGAGCTTATAGTTGTCCATTGTGTAGAATGTTGATGATAAGTGTTTGACATCTTGTAGTACGATCAAGTAATGAAACAACTTAGGTCATTTGACCTCTATATTTCTCTGATTTTAATTACACGTGTAGATTCTGTCATGTGGTCTTAAATCCGTGATTTATTTGAATGTTTTCTTGAAACGTTTAGCACTGTATATAACTTGGTACAGGGTGTGTAAATGATAGACACCCATTTTTTTACATATACACTACCATTCATGATGAAATTATAGCTTTCTTAAGAGAAATCAATCAAATAAAAGATTCTATTTTATCTATTGTTTATCTAATCATTGCTTGTTTGGAGTCTACTTCCAATCATGATTATCACTGCTAGCAACCCACGGTAAGCTGATGAACCAGAATGAGACAACATGTGGAAAGTCATCCTATATTTTATACCGCGTGGCTTAGACACCAGCAAAGAATGATGTTTTCCTATCATCGTTCACTACCCTTGTTTTTACACTCAGGTCTTCTTGTGGTGCAGTTCAGAAAGTCCCAACACCACGTCGACAAAAGGATATATCGAAGTCTGAGGATATCTATGGAAGTCATAAATCTTTTTGCCCCCATGTGCTTCTGAGGTTTTCATTTCCATTGTTTTGATAAACCATTGTGTATTACCTTGGCTGTGTTATTAACCAGAAACTGTAACTTAAGAAAGTTCAATTTAACGCCATTTTGAGGTTGTGCTGAACACTCTTGGCCTATGCAATATGTGTGCTCATATCGTCATAATACCATGTAAATGGGTTAAAAGCATGTGTAGAATACCTTAAGCATCTAGAACGGTTTACTTTTAACGTGGCAGTGACTGGAAGACGCTTAAAGCTAGTGCACAAGTGCAGTTTCACCACATTGTCATGTCTCGATCAACCTGTCTCGGTAGCAATTACCTGCATAGTTTCACGAGTAAAACGCACGGACGGTAACTACACTTGTTCAGATGTGTCGTCTAGGTACCCGAATTTTCAAAATGCATTTTTAGGTACCCGAACTTGTTAATTGTGTCACCTAGGTATTAAGTCTTAAATCCGGCGTGGTATGCTGATTGAGTGGTGACATAGACCATAACCTGTGGATCCTGTATGTCATTCACACATGGTTTTTCTCGCTCTAATCTCTCGTCTCCTTACCTCGACGCCGCCACGTGCACCTCCACTGCTGTCTCTCCACTCGCGTGATGGCCGCTGTGCCGCAGGCTGCACCTCCCCGCGCGCGCCGGTTGCGTCTCCTCTCGCGGGCTGGCTGCCGATCACCTATCCCCACGCGCGGTGGCCGCCTCTCTACTCGCGCCCCGGCCGTCGGTTCCACGCGCGCCAACCACGACTCCTCTCGTGCGTTGGACGTCGTACCGCGGTTGCGCCTCCATTCGCGCGTCGGACGCGTCGCCTCTCGCGTGCCGGCTGCACACCGGATCTCTTCTGCACCGGCAGCCGCCTCCTCCCCTTTCCATTCCTTCTCTCCCTTCTCCCTCGCGCCAGAGCGCGGCGCGACGCGCCATTGGAGCCGTGTGGTGAGCTTCGCGCCGCCACCTTTCCAGTCCTCTCGCCCCGCCAGAGCGCACACAGGCTCCACGCTGTGGCTGCCATTGCACGTTTGTGGAGGCGAGGGGCAGGCTGTGGTGGGAGGCCATGCGCGCTGACACCCGCAGCCTGGGCGCACGCCACTCCTCACGCCGCGCGCCGCGCGGCGCGTCATCGAGGCCGAGGCGCGTCGTTGAGGTCCGAGCGTACGAGGTGTCGTCGGTGTCGTACAGCATGGCGTCATGGGGAGCGGCGCACCCAGCCAGCGGGCGTCGCGCAGGACGGCGAGCAAGGCCGGCGGGCAGCGCGCATGGCTGATGGGAGAAGAGAGAAGCAGTGGGGAGAGAGAAAGAGTGGGAGAATGGCTGACATGTAGGACCCATAGGTCAGGGTCCACGTCACCGCTCAGTCAGCATGCCAGTAGGCATGTTTAACCCTAATTACGAAACTCGATACCTAGGTGACACAATTAATAAGTTTGGGTACCTAAATATGCATTTTGGAAGTTCGGATACTTGGATGACACACCTGGACAAATTTAGTTATCGCCCGTACATTTTACTCTGGTTTCATTGTTTAATAAGTACTACATCTAAGTACTACATCTAGATTTGTTTTTTGTTGATTTGACGTTCACTCGTTCAAAATTGTACTATTTGGCGTCAAACAACAAATATAACTGGAGAGAGTATATCCTAAGTTAGGGCCGTGCGAAAACGGATGAATATTGTTGGTTACTATTGGTTTCTCTAGCAGTTTGCGGCAGAGGAATGTCGTATCTTAGATTCATTGTTTAACAAGCAGTAGTCTTATTAGATTCGGACTGTACGAAGATGCATTGTCCTAGTTTTGGAGCATAGTATATTAGTATGGTTGCGTTCCTCGACTTATAACCTGACAGGGTAGATTGCTTGCAGATCGGATGTGTGCACATGGCGCTGCTGCTATATTTTCCCAAGGCTGCAGCTTATAGCCTGGCCGGCCAAATCAGGCCGCGACAAATTCATATTTGCGTGAACTAAAAACGTATGTGCAAAGGCGCATTGCTGCAAAGTTTTCAATCTGCGCGGGAACCATAGATCCTGTTTCTGCATTTCTTGTCATTCGGTAGGGAAGAAATTATTGTCAGCTTGTTCATCCTTGAGACACACAACGACAATCTTCAGCTATCTCTTGTTTATCTCTTGTCTACTGACGCCTTGTCTCTGGTGTTTCAAGTGTTATTTTCACACATTTGTGTAAAAAAACTAGAAATTGGTCTTAGCCGCTTCCAGTGTGAAAAATGAATTTTTCAGTCGCTTTTGCTTGATTCTAGTATCATCTTATCTCCCTGATGGTCACCCTACTGACAAATTGATTTTATATGTTGTGTAACGTATCCATCTCGACGTTATGAAATTTTCCCTTTAATTCAAACACAATTCAATCTAAATTGAGTCACCAAATCAGCCTCGTGGGATTCTTAAGCAAATGATGTAAAGCAAAACTTGCTTCCGCACATGATGAAAACCATAGAACAAGGCTCGCGAAGAGCACAGGATACGTGTCCACTTGATCAAACGGCTACTAGAAGCACTTCAAATTCGCTAGCACCAATCAGTTTTAACAGGAGATATTGTAACAGAGATGCAGCTAAAATTTTGAGTGATAACATTTTTTTGTGCCAAAAACAACCACTGTGAAACATAACATACGATCAGTTTAGTGTTGACTCGTAGAACCAGGTGCACATACACTTAAGCAGTGCCCAATTGTGGCATCAAACCAAGCCCCCCAAAAGGAAAAGGAACCGGCAATGCTTGAAGTGAATATCTCCATAGTTATGCCAGCACCCATAGCAAGAAGGAACAAAGTCCATGGGCAAATCTCAAATCTTTAAGTCAGGAGAATCTCTTCAGTCAGATGAGCAAAACATTCTCCAGCAATTATTGTTCTAAGAAAAAGCAGTCCAGATTATAAATCAAGGTGATTACGGTGCTTGTGCTTCAACTACGCCCTCATCCCAACGTCCTTAAAAATCCACCTGAAAAGTAATGAACAGAGTGAGATAAACATCTAAGCAAGTGACAAAAAAGTGAGGCCTTGTAAGCTCGTATTTAATGTAACAAGTCAAGTTTCTGTAACTATCGCTCGTATTTATGGGCATGTAATATCAACCATAAGATGTCATAATGTGCAATGCACTGCATGCTTGCTTCATAGGTGCACTCTTGCATCACTGCATGCTGCAATTTGCAATGTATTGGTACAAGCACTAATTGTGTGGTTTTAGATGCGGCAATCTTTTCACAACTGACACCCAAAATATGCATTGTGCACAGAGTCACACATCACAGACTCACTTTAGCATAAGAGATTTAGCTCACTATTCACAACTGAATTGCACAAGAAGTTAAGTTAATTTAACTCAAAGCACAATAAGAGCAGCAGAAATCTGGGATATCATCTCATCATCATGTGACAAAGATTATGCTGGCAAAGGTCAACCCAAGTGTGAGGCATTAGAACCTGATAATACTGTCTTTCAAAAAAGAACATGACAATATTGAGGTACAGTTCCTTAATACATGTATCAAACTCATACACATGCTCCTATGCTTTCACACATGAGCTCTATACTATAAATTCACTTGACCATTTGATATCGGCTATCAATACAAAAAAAAACCTACAGCTTTACTGTTATCGCGAAAATATAATTCAATCATCCCCAGACATTGTGCTACAAGATCAACAGACGAGACTTTACATCAAAACAGAGTAATGTGCAGTAATTCAGGTCTGATTCAGATTCCCATGAGTCCATGACTTCTAATCTGTCCAACGAATTTTTGTACACTTTATGTTTTGGGGAATGTAATGAACCTTCGAATATATATTGGAATGATGGAATCTACTCTATGAACACATCAAATTTCAAACCATGGAGGTTGGGGAACATGGATATGTTTTCTATCTCCTGTGTTCAAGATTTGTCACCAGTTAGCCTGGAAGCTAAATACAACCAACCCAGGTTATTTTGCCACAAAGCCTAAATTGGTGCTAACTTAAGGGTTTTTTTCTAGCTACAACCAAATAAAATTCAAGTATCACAAAAAGCTTTACAAATCAGGTAAACTTTTATGCAGTATTAACTGATATCTAATTCATTTGTTATGAAATTATAACCTCACCTTTCATGCAAAATTTGTTTTACTTTCTGCCCTTTCCTTGCTTGCCCTTTGCAGTTATTGCTCGATGGGGTCTTCGTCTCCGTGTAAAAGCAAACTCTCCAAATTTATGGCCAACCTTCCCTTCAGTTATCTTGCAGCGGACATGAGTCTTTCCATTGTAAATGAGCACGGAGGAACCAATAAATTCCGGCAAAATAGACGATCTACGAGACCAAATCTTCCTGCCATTCATATTTTCTCTGTTCTTTTTTATTCTAGACAGGAAGGCATCGACAAAAGCTCCCTTCCATAAAGGCCTTGAGCTGCACACAACAGTGTATACATACAATTGTGACTCAACAGGCAATGCAAGAGGCAGGCTGGCATAGATGCACAAGCTAGCGTTGGTGATGATCGGCATGCACAATGAGCTTGTGAGATCATAGCTACCTGAAAGCACGAGCCGCCGCTCCAAGGCCGGAGAGCAGAGGAAATGCGGTATGCTGGGCCCTGGGTGCCTGATGAGGCCGCGCGGTAGAACATAAAAATAGATCAGATCAACATCGACACACGGACAACCAACTATACAAAAGATTTGGCGGTTGATCAAAAAGTAAGAGTCATAGGCAGAGGTGGACGGGAGGTGGCACCTGGGAGATGGCCATGGCGGCGGCGTCGGGGAGCGCATGGCTAGACCTGGCGAACCTCGAGGCGATGAGAGAAGCAATCGCCATGGCTCACGCTAACGCTTGGTCTTGGTCCCGGCAGCAGCGGGCGGGGTCGGCCGACGGAGACGAGGGAGAAGCAGATCCCAAAACCCTAATCGGAGGCGCGGTGGCCGCCGTGCTCACGAAGTCCGTCGCGTTGGGCCGGCATCGGCTCGGGAAATGGGGGCAGAAAGGGGCCTATGGATCATTCGCGTCAGCTTGGGCCCGTTTGGTTTCCTCTCAATTTTATGCCAGAACCAAACGTCTGCCTCATTATTTCCTCCTGATTTTGTGCCAACGGGAAAAAAAATCCATCATTACCAATCTCTAGCTATATTTTATTGTCAAATAATATACACAATCTATATTATCAAAAATCACACGGCAACGAAGGCCGCTGATTAGTCATGTTGGATGCTTGATTGTGCAATCACATTTCTATTTTCGTTCTAGTAAATAATGCAATTTTGCCCTAGGTCAGACTAGGGCCATGTATGGTTACACACTAACAAAAGATTTGCGTTCGTTGTAAAAACATGTAAATCTTCATCAACTTTCAAAACAAACAGATGGAATTGAACAAATTTCCATCAACCGCCTGGCTAACGTTAAATAACACAATTTTCTGTTAGCTTCTGGCTTGGCCGACGGCCAACGTTTATGAAATCAAATTTTGGTACCTTCTGATTTGAACCACATTAATTAATTGTCTCTAGCTAACCAAAATAACAAATAACTAGGTGATTTTCCCGCATGTTGCTGCGGGACTTCAAGAGTGATTTCAATATTTTTTTAAAAAAAAAATAGTATTAATTCAAATGTTCATTTGGTAGAGAAAATAAACCAATAGAACCTCCATGGGTTTGTCACTGCTCAGCCTCTAACAATAATTTTAATAAATCTATGCAATTAAAACTACTAAAAAGATTTGTGGAGTGGATATTTTATTATGGTATGAACAACACATTTCTAGTGATGACAACTTATTATCTTTGGGTATGCTTCCTAACAATTCATGAATCAAAGAGCTGCAATGAGGACTCCATTTACCTGTCCTTTTATTTCTTGTTGTCCTGTATAAGGGGATATTACATAATTATTTGGGTAAGAAAGGCAAGTGCTTTCATAGAATTCGAAGTTTTACATTTAGAAAGTGTAGCGACATTAATACACAAATGAATATGAGATATAGGGAGTAATTTCAACTTTCTACTGAATGAATTGCAATGACTAAAGCATGATGGGTTCACCTGTATATATATGTGTGTGAGAAAAAATAAGATATATAGTTGTATAGTAAACCGAAGAGGAGAGTGACTTGAACAGGTATTTAAAAATCCTTATAAGTAGGAAACTTAGGCTAATAGAAAAATAAATAATACGTAGAAAGTAGGACTCACCTTAATCAGAAACGATCAAACAACTTTGTAAGGAGAAATCAAAAGTTTTGATGTTAGAGTCTCGAGTATGACAATAGTGTCTAAAAGATTTCAGCGATAAAGTCTGAATGAATGACTGTTGCCTGTCTTACTATTGTCAAAACAACATTGGGAGTTTCGAAGATAAAAGCATTTGTGCAGAGCCTAGAAATGAATGAACTCATTGAGTCATATGTAGGTGGAGACAAAAGTTGTTGCAACTAAAATAAAGTTGTTTTCCAGGGAATAAGGATGAGTAGGACCATGTACGGAGGCATCAATAAAACTGTAGTGCCCTGAAAAAGCAAAGATGGATGGAAGCAGCAATATCTAAGAACTACTTACACATAACATTCATTGGAGTGAACTAAAGGGCACAACATCACACAATTTTTTAGAGGCATTCTATCAAACACTTTTATCGCGTGTAGTATAGAAGTTACAACATATTGTATAGACGCATGAATAGAATATAGTGAACAATTGTATCTGATAGGAGCAAATGCATAGGCGAAGGAAACTTGGGAGATAACGTGAAGGAAGCACATTGAGCAAGATCCCCCGATAATGGAAGCAGTTTCTCATGGTCCACCTGTCCTGCTCTGCAGTTACGTATCAGATTGTGCCACGATTGGGAAGGAAGAAGGGAAGAGCGAGGTGACCTTATGTATGCCATGGAAGAAGGATAGGCTAATAGGAAAAGTAATATATGCACGCACGCCTTGGAAGCGGAATCACTCGATGGGTTGCAGGTGCGGAAATGCGTAGACCATGAGAATACGATGGATCAGTGGGAATAAATATGAATGTTTTGCTGATTAAAAGGGCAACGACCATCAATAGAATAGGCAGGAAGACACTGATCTTCAGAGAGATTAAAAACGGACTGGAAGGCCAACAAGGTGGCAATGGCTCAGTTGCCTAACTGCTTCAAGCAAGAGGAGGACGGTGGGGGCGGCGCACAGCTGCTGGGCTCCTCTCTGAGTGAAAGTTTTAATTAATCAACTGATGGTGATGACGTGATACGCTGTGGGAGCTGCGAGAATTTTTAAAGTGATATGATTTCTAAATTAGTAGACTCAAAGATGGCATGGACTTTGAAAGTAAAAGTACACTAATGTATATTGTATGACAATATTTTTTAACATATTATACTTAATAACTTATTCATCATAATTTAAAAAGATTGACTTTTAAATGATTGATGATCTGGTATGACAATATTTTTGTAAACACATTATTTTTATTGTACTATTTTTTAAGCACATTTGAGAGAGATTGACTTTTAAATGATTGACTATTTCTTAAACACATTATATTTGATAATTTATTTATCTTAGTTGAGAGAAATTGACTTTTAAATGATTGATCATCAATGTGTTTATGTTGCGGGAATTTTACGTCGAAGTGATCGAAGGGCAAATAGTTGTATACATGTATGTTATTAGCCACAGAACATCTGTGAAAAACATTAATAGAGTGTCCTAGTAGATGATGACATGACTTCTTAGTGGATGATGACGTGGATAGCTTGCATGTTGAGATATGACTTTAGTGGCCTTCATCTATATAGATATATAGGATTATCGTTGGCAAACATAACGACGAAAGTCGGCTGCAGAACCAAAAAATAACATCAACCGGGCTAAGGGCCTGTTTGATCATGGGGCTAATGCAAAAGGAGCTAAAATTTAGTCATTTTAGAGGCTAAAGAACCAAACACCAAGAGTTAAAAGGATTAAAATGTTATAACCCCATTAGCCCCAAGAAGGAGCTAAAATGGGCTACAGTGTCCCATTTCCCACCCTACCCTGGTCCCCACTTCTCTTTTTTCCCTTTCCCTCTCTACCATTTCTCTCGCCGACACCCGCCGCCTCGCCTCGTGCTATCGTCCGTCGCCGCCACCCGCCTCGCCTCGCGCCGCCACCCGCTGTCGGCCTCGCCTCGCCTCACGCCGACGCCTGACGCCGGCCCAGCCTAGCCTCACGCCGATGCTCCTCCTCCCACCATCGGATCCGGGCGCTGTGGGGCTGCGTCAACGTGTGCTGTGGTGGTGGCGGCGGTGGTGAGGGCTGACACGCCGGAGAAGACGGCAGCGGAGGCGGCCGTGACAGCAGCTGCCGCATCGACGACGGCTGCGGTACTCGCCCCGGCCCGACAAGCTGCAGCCGGCGCACTTGGTGCCGCTCAACTATAGGTACTCGGCTGGGGACTCACCGACGAACGGCGACGGTGGCGCCGGCTGAGAACAGCGGCATCGGGCAGCGGGCGGAGAAGGAGAAGGAAAAGCAGAAGGAAGGGGCATTTTAGTCTTTCTGCAAAGCAATAAAGACTTTAGCTTTCATTTTAGTTACTAGATCCAAACAGGGTTACTAATCTTTAGTCACTTTGCATTAGCCCCTTGTATCCAAACAGTCCCTAAGCCAACTTTCGTCGGTGCCGATGATAATTAACATTTTTTGTCGACTAAGTAATTACGGCGCTCAGCTGGTTAGGTTCTTTGGTGGAACCTGCCATCCAGGTTCAAGTCCTCGACTTGATACGGGTGTTCGCATGATTTAACGACTTTGTTCTTTCAGTGGTAGGCGATGTCCCTGTCGACAGCGAGACACCTGCGTTGTACTGTGTTATAAAAAACCCGTGACGGTAGCTAAAAAACGGCGAAAACGCATAGTGCTTTTAACCGAACGAAATAAGCTGTTTTTTCTGCAGTGGTCGGTCACGTTTATGTCTAACTTCTCATCATTCCCAGGGAAGTACAGGCTACAGCATTGCCTGTACACTGTACTCGACGCACTAGCCTTTGCAAAGCGAGGAAGGATCGAAGTCACCAGCTTGTCGGTGAGAACTGAGGCTTGTGGTGGAAGCTCAACGACGGGTACACAAAAAAAAAAAAAAAGCCTTGGCATCCACATCCGGCCCCACTCTAGCTTGATCGATGCCAACATGTCGTATGCACACTGGAGCCGACAAAACGTGACGCCCTTCAGTTTTCACAAGGCATCAGCACTTGTTGGACGCATGCAGTACACGTCCTCTCTCCTTGTCGCGTTGCAGCACGGCACACAGGTTTCGCAATCCCGTTTTTACCGTCATAATTTCGTTTTGACAAAAAAAATGATTCTCATATTCTTGAATTTGAAACAAAAATCCACTTTTTCCTAGACTAGAAAGTGCGTGCCGTGTAGTATTGAAAACGGAAAATCCGACCAAAATTCTGGAAAAGGTTTCCCCGGTCTCGTGGACGCAGCAATGCTTGGCGCTGTACCTCGGACGGCATGGTTATTTGAGTACCAGATGATTCTTGCCGTCTTGGTTGCTTTTGGAGTACGCGTATCATGCTGTCGGCACAGCATCGTCGTGGCAACACGCACGCGCGCACATCCAGCCCGGCCAACAACCTTTTCATTTATCCGTAGTACTATACGTCTGTGCGCAGTGTGCTGGTGAGGTGAGGTGAGGTCATCACTCATCAGGCCGCCCGGGCTGCGGGCACGTAGGACGGTAGGCCAGCAGTGCCTGGTGAGACTGGGCTCACCAATGAGCCTATTCCACCCTGCCCATCCACTGTTCTAACTTTGTCTACGGTGCTAAATAGTGTGTGGACATTTTCTTTTGAGCCTTCTAGAGCCCAGTCTGACGCGTCAGAAAAGGGCAACGAGGAAAACGTGGCCTTCCCTTTCCGTGCTGCCCTGACGCGACGGCGCGTCGGGACGCCCCGGAATAGCAGGCCCGGCCCCCAGGGGCTGCCTGTCCCCGGATCTGATCAGATCAGATCGGCGCGGCGGCAGATGCAGATCACATATTCACATCTGCATGTGCCGCACACCCCTTGTGGGCTGTGGCCGGCTCCCGCGAGCAGAGCGCACGAGGCCGAGCTGCTGGCCTGCTGCTGCCGAAACGAGAGCGAATATGCCCCGCCGGCCCAGCGCGCCAGAGCCCCAGGTTCCGCGCCCGCGTCTCCGCGAGGTGCCGAGCTGAGGGGGACGCGGCAGCCGGCCGCCTTCGGCAGGGGGGGCACCGCCACCGCACCGGGCACATCCGCACATGTCAAAAGCGAGCGGAGGCCGGCCAAGGCCAAAGAAGCGGCTGGTGCCCGATGGAGCCCATTTTTGACGAGGGGAACGGGGAATATGCCGGCGGTTGTGCGATCCTCGTCTCCTCCTGCTCGGCAGCGCTGTTCGTGGGCTGTGGCCGCCGCCGCACACACCAACCCGTCGACACGAGCTTTATATTCCTCTGCGACAACAACGGGTCGATCGCCGTCACCCCGTCCCGTTCGAGCCCGATACGGCGATATCGTACGTGGAGCCACGCCGAAGCCCATTTTTATATTCCCCTGCCGTCGGGGTCACACATGCGTGCGGCCCTTGACGACGCCGGCAAACACAAGTCCCCCGGCATCAGAATATATAAGGGCTTGTTTGACTGCGACGCCGACCTCGTTTCGACAGAGGGTTGATTATTAGCGAGCGCTAAGCCGCTAACCCCATTACTTAAGACCAACTAACGACTTGTTAATTAGTACCACTAAGCCGTTGCAGACACAAATCAACATGTAGAGTTTGTTAATTGGGACACGACGACGATAACGACGAGGAGCAAGCAGCCCCCGGTGCTCAGTGCACTGCGCAGCCCGGCTCGACCAAGCTTGGAGGCGCAGCGCAGCCGCAGCAGTTGCCCAATCCTTGGAGGGCGCGCAACGGCGTACGGGCACGCACGCGTACCGCGTGTGGCGCACATGATTGGGTTGGGGCACTGTTTCACCCTCCATCTCCACACGGGAGAGGACACGACAGTCCGGGCTGGCGCATCTCGTTGGTCGCGAAAAGGAACTGGAGTTGCGGTGGGCCACTCTGTCAGAGGCGAACTGACACCTGGATGGATCGACCACGCAGCGGCGTCGGAAGATGCCTATCCTCCCCGTCCGGCTGCGCCTGGTATAAGGCCTGCCCGGCCGCCCGCACCGGGCCTCTCCTTCCTTCCTTTCGCCTCGCCTCGCCTCTCCGCCCACCCCATCTCCTCCGCCTATTGGCTTCCGCTGCTGCCCGTGCCCCCCTCTCGCCCCCACCCCGTGCTCCTCCACCTCCTCGTGCTCCCTCCCTCCCTCCATCCATCCACCGCGCCACCCCGCCCAATCTCGCGCCGGGGTCGCCGTCGCACGCGCCGCGGGCCGGCGAGGCGGTCCGCGCGGAATTGAGCGGGAGGAGGAGGAGGAGGCGGAGGCGTCGCCGGCCGCGGCGGGGATGGAGGCCGGCGAGATGGAGGACGTGCGCGCGGCGGCGGCCGCCGAGCAGGTCATCAGCACCAGGGGCGGCTCCGTGCTCGGGAAGAAGACCATCCTCAAGAGCGACCACTTCCCCGGCTGCCAGAACAAGCGCCTCACCCCGCAAATCGACGGCGCGCCCAATTACCGCCAGGTGCCTATTCCTTGTCGTTGCAACGCGTTTCACGACACGACCTCGTCGTGTCACCTCTCGGGGGTTGGATGGCTGGGATGGTACCGCAGGGGGTGCGTGCGAGTGCGAATCAGTGGCCGGTTATCTGTTTGTGCCCCGCGGATGGTTTATCCAATCACCCGCATCGCCGGCATTCCCTTCGCTGGCTAAGCGGAAGGAATCGTTTGCCTTGTTTCTGTTTCGTGGAGGGATGTTCCCATGCCCGCGTCTGCGTTATTTTAACTGCCTTTTGTTTTCTGGCGTCCTTTCTGTAATATCTAATGTTTACTTAACACACACACACTAGTTCTCGTAAAATTGAACTAGTAAACTTAATACACGCTGTGCTGTGCTGTGCAGTTTGTAGGGAAAAACAGCTGGCAATTTAACACTACTTAGGAAAAAAACACTAATGGTTTAATTAGTCACCCCCACATTGCGTCCCTCTCATCGCAGTAAAATGCCACCAATATTTACTGTGGACATGCAATACTCTTATATAGCGGATAAAAGAAACACAAACTTTTCCATGCAGACATAATCAAAAGTCCATGTTCAATGTGGCCAAGCAATGCTGCAATAGTGTTGGCTTGAATCCATAAATAAACTTGAAATAAGTACGATCAACGATTTTGCACTTCTCTATTTTCCTTTTCCATGAGACCGTTCAAATTCAAAAGACCATCTAGGCTTGGTTCCCTACCATCCTTAAACGTTAATACTTCCTTAGCATACCATTTCTTGATGGTTAACAAACTCGTTCTTTATTGCCATAATTTTTTCAGGCTGGATCGTTGCGTGTTCATGGTGTTGCAATGCCGACGATGGAGGGGATTGCTAATGTACTAAATCACATTGGATCGACAAAGAAAGGAAAACAGACCCGGATTCTATGGCATAGTCTTCGGGAGGAACCGGTAAGAACACTGATATCTAGACTAGACTACATTATTTCTACGGCCCTTTGAAAACATGTGCTACCTCTGTCCCAAAACAACTGTAGTTCTGGCTATGCAATTGGACAGGGTTCTGTCATATTTTGAAACGGAGGGGGTAGAATATCAAGTTGACAGCATTGCTTGTTAGGAGCAAATAAACAAAGGGGAATTAGAAACGCGATTGAGTCTCTCTAGAAATGTGTAATTTTTAGATTTGTAATGACTGTAGACTTTCCTTTTCTCTGAGCAGATCTGCATCTCCCTGGAAGAGGATGTTTATATATTCTATCTTTCTATATGTCATGGCATGGCATATTGGCATCTAGTAACCTGTATTTCCTGTTTCCTCTGCTAATACTATGCAGGTTATCTACATCAATGGTCGGCCCTTTGTTTTGCGAGACGTTGAAAGGCCCTTCTCAAACCTTGAATACACGGTTAGCTCAGATCCCTGACTTCCACAATTGCTACTGATTCTGTTAGAAATCTGTGAAACGTCATAAATCACATGTTATTGGTCCTGTCAACCTTCCACTGTTGACATTATGATGCTAATAACCCAAGATCAAATCAAATATATTGCTTTCTTTTAGAGGAATCATTATAAAATTGGTCCAGTTGCTCAGTGATTTTCCTAGGAGTTTTCCTATTAAATGGTTCCTTGTCAAAAGCTCAACATGTATCCATGGGCCTTGGTATGTTTTTTTTTTTGTTGAGTTAGTTTTCCTTATTTTTTTTGCAAAACAATGCCATGTTCTTGTTATTAGGTCTGAACTGAAACATATTGGCTATTCTAGGTATGCTTTTCAGGCTAGGAAAGTGTTTGTCCCAAAGAGGAAAAATTACAAAGCAAGATACATTAAGTTATTATAGCTCACTGGTTATTTCCTTTTTATTTTTTTCTTAACTACTAGTGATCCTGAATCTCTGTTGCTATAGGGAATTAACCGGGAGAGAGTGGAGCAAATGGAGTTTCGCCTTAAGGAAGATATTCTTCAGGAAGCTTCAAGGTACATCTGCTACAAACTTACAATGCTAATCACTACTATTTAATTTCCATATTATTACTATAAAGAGGCCTCTGGTACTGGAATATTTGATGGCAGGTATGGGAATAAGATACTAGTCACTGATGAGCTTCCAAGTGGTCAGATGGTGGATCAATGGGAATCAGTTGTGTCTGATACAGTGAAGACTCCACTTGAGGTAATGGCATATTTATTGTAGTCTTTTTCTGGTATTTAGTCCTATTCAGAAAAAGAAAGCTAATTCCTTTATAGGTCTATGAGGAGTTACAACATCAAGGGTACCTAGTGGACTACGAGCGTGTTCCAATTACTGATGAAAAAGCACCGAAGGAAGGCGATTTTGACAACCTGGTTAGTTTTGCATCTAGCTGCTGAACTTGCCAATCACTCTTAGCATCTATTTTGCCTGGAGGCCTTGAGATATTTGTGTGAGTCATGCTATTTGTGTGTATTCAACTATTCATGTAAGTTGAAATTGTCTGCAATCTTTTGCCACACTTAATAGGAAGCACATTTGGCAGGTTAAAAATATCTGCAGTTTTACGGAAACCATATTAGTACTTAACTACTTACCTGGTTCGTTGGATTAGTTGCTTTGAGTGCTATTCTGTTAGCTCTGAGTCCTAATCTGTATTAGTTTAGCTCCTGTTTCCGAAACTATTTAGATCTCTTTTTATATACTTATAAAGGTAGCATTAGTCTTGTTTAGGATCAACCAAGAAATAATCTAGCAAAGGCTTTCCTCATCAACTCGGCTATGATCATAGCCTCTTCTCGACGGGAGAAGCCCATAGTTTGCGATCAGCCCTTATCTCATGTTCATCTCTTGGCATATCATGCAGACACAGCTATTGCAATTTATGAAATGTTTGCAAATTCGTAACATCAAACTTGTTCTCTTCTAGCGAGTTAATTGTTAATGACATCAAAATTCGTTGTATTTAATAGGTACGTCGAATCTCTCAAGTTGATATAGAAACAGAAATTGTGTTTAACTGCCAAATGGGGAGGGGACGGACAACTACTGGTATGGTTATAGCTACATTGGTTTACCTAAACCGAATAGGAGCTTCAGGTGAGAACAAAGTTTACTTTGGTTCCTGCTTCTGTTATCTGTAGAGAACTGATTTGAAAAACAGTAGCATGCTCATAGACAGTCATGTTGAGAACTGTCATGTGGTCCTTTAGTAGTACAAACTGATGGCAACTGACTCTATGTTAGCCATCCTGTATCTTAATATATGCATGCTGCATTTCATCCTCATAAATAATCATGCCTGTACAGCTGTACTTGAATTTCTGAAATGTTGGGGCTTTTCTGTGTGCTGCAGGTATCCCGAGGACAGGCTCTATTGGGAAGGTCTTCTATCCTGGGAATGATGTAGATGACTATATGCCTAGCTCAGAAGAAGCAATACTCAGAGGAGAATATGCTGTAATTAGGAGCTTAGTCCGAGTTCTCGAAGTAATAGCTTTAATACGTCTTTTCTTTTCTTCTCTTTTCCCTCCTGTTTTTCCTTAGTGTGGCCACTTTGTGGTTTGATACTTTTGCAGGGTGGTGTTGAAGGCAAAAGGCAAGTTGACAAAGTTATTGACAAATGCGACTCTATGCAGGTAGACCATTTTATGTGCCGTCTCTAGCAATTTAATTTGAGCAACATGTACAGTTCATTTCCTGTTTATGCCTGGATTTCACTGTGAACAGAACCTAAGAGAAGCTATTGCTACCTACCGTAATAACATTCTTCGGCAACCTGATGAGATGAAACGGGAGGCATCGCTTTCCTTCTTTGTGGAGTACTTGGAACGTTATTACTTCCTTATATGCTTTGCTGTCTATGTGCATTCAGTGAGCTCTGCTCACCAAACAACATTATCAGTAGAAGTTAGTTTTTCTGATTGGATGAGAGCGAGGCCTGAACTGTACAGCATTCTTCGAAGGTGAGATATGGCAACTTTACTGTACAAATGTTAGCAGTATATACAACTTGTAAGATTGTATGTTACTATGTTGACTAAACTATGTCTACTTTCTGGGATTAGTTTTTGAAAGTCAATACCATTCTGGTTTTGGTGGTACTTCACTTGTTGAATAATAGATGGAATACTAAATTTGCTGTGCTCTCACTTGCCCATTCATCCTCCTAGCTTTTTCCGTGTTTCAAACACGACGATTTGTCTAGAATGCTTTCTAGCCTCTGTCAGATGCCATTGATCTTTACTCCATATTTTACTCTTGATGGCGGTAAAAATTGCTGCAAGGCATAAATCATTGCGTAAAAAGTTATGGACCTACTTCAAACATGGGTGTCATGATCATTAATACAACACTAGAGATTGGTAACAGCGCAGTGGATTTTTTTGGTTCACTTAATCTTTAGTTCATGGTCTAAATTTGAAGAATTACTACATTTGTTAAAAATTTTAAATTTGCATTTGTGGTTTGAGTTTGTTGTGGCTTGCTTCAGAAAAGCTGGAGTACAATTATTAGGTTTATATAAGCAGCTAGTCCTTGAATTAACCCGCATGTCAAGCAAATATTCAATCAACTAAATTTTGGAAAATGAATGAGCAAATAATCAGTCTACTAAAATTTGGAAAAATGAATGCATGAAATTCTTACGTAATCTTGTATTGTTAGGTCATTCCAGAATGTCTTCATTGAGTGCAAATATATTCATTCCTTTGTCGATATATATAGATATTTGATGTTTTCGAATATCATTATTTTCTAAGCCATAAAATATGCTCAAGCGTGTACATCATGGAAGAGTTACTTCTTCATTTTAACTTATAATGCTCCTTTACGTGAGACCTTACAAATAATAATTTTACTGATATCGCTATTCATTTCCATCTGCCTTTCCACACCCTTTTTCCACGAATGTTGACATTATAGCATCTGCACCAGCCGCCCCCCCCCCCCCCCCCCCGGGTATACTTAACATGCATACATTCTGAAGCCTTGTCATATTTTTTCTTAATGTCAGCGTATTTAGCTTCAAATGGAAGTGTTACTTGGCAATTTCAAGGGCCGGAACACTGTTTTAACTAGTGCAGTATTGCGGGCAGGATGTGACATGAGTGTTATCCGGACACTAAGTCCTAAATAGTTTGTTTTTGCTAAGTTGGACATCTGTGCACCTGGTGTTTGGAGCGTACAATTCACATGGGTTCACGACTGCTTGCTATAGATGCAGTAAGGCATTGAAGTACAAAGGAATAAGGATCCTATAGATTTTTTCTTAATATATTGCAGCTTTCCACTTTTGCCGACACACTTCCTTGTTCTCTGGATATTTCCACTATAAATAAAGTTTGTTTATTCCGTTGCTCGTTGTTCAAAACATTGGCAAAAATGTATTGTGATGATAGTCAACACTGCCATATATAAAGATTTGTTTACAACATTACTACCAATTTTATTTTCCACTTCTAACAATGACTGTTCGACGTAACAAGGAAGCCTTCAATAATGTCATATTGGGAAAAAATATATCTAATGACATCACTTATTATATTCTCTACTTCTAACCTCTTGTTCCTTGATCATTCAACATAACAAGGATGCTGACTTAGTGACTTCTCTACATTTAAATTTATTCAGGCTGCTGAGGAGAGACCCAATGGGTGCTCTTGGTTATTCAAGTTCAAAACCCTCTCTTACAAAAATTGTTGAGTCTGCCGATGGACGTCCACAAGATATGGATGTTGTTGTTGCCATGAGGAATGGAAAAGTTCTTGGGCGTCAGACTGTTTTAAAAAGTGACCACTGCCCAGGCTGCCAGAACCTTAATTTACCTGAGAGAGTGGAGGGTGCACCAAATTTTCGGGAAATCCCTGGGTTTCCAGTCTATGGTGTTGCAAATCCCACAATTGACGGCATTCGAGCTGTTGTCCGGCGCGTCAGTACAAGCAAGGGAGGGCGGCCAATACTGTGGCATAATATGAGAGAAGAACCTGTTATCTACATAAATGGAAAACCATTTGTGCTACGTGAAGTGGAAAGGCCATGTAAGAATATGCTGGAGTATACGGTAAGTATCAGCTTCAGATTCTTCAACGGATTTTTTTGACAAAGAATAGGTTGATTGTACTATCTCCAGTCAGCAATAGTTGACATTTTGGACAACGAAAACAAATTAGGTTTACCCACAGCTAAGCTAGTTATCCTAGTTCTGCTAAAGTGTTGATACAACTTCTGGTTCTATGAAAAGAATTTTGCTTGTTTATTCATATTGTTAGTATTTGTGTACTGTTAATAATTCCAGACTAATCTAAACATGCTAAGTAAACTATTATTTAATGTGACATGTTCATAACTGATACACGACATCAGGGGATTGATCGTGATAGGGTGGAAGGCATGGAAGCCCGGCTGAAGGAGGATATTTTACGCGAGGCGGAACGGTATGGTGGAGCGATAATGGTTATTCATGAAACTGACAATGGTGAGATATTCGACACATGGGAACATGTCGATAATGAAGCTGTTCTGACTCCATTGGAGGTATACAAAAACTTGGAATGTGAAGGACTTCCAATCAAATATGGACGAGTGCCCATTACCGATGGTAAAGCTCCCAAAAGTTCAGATTTTGACACTATAGCCTTCAATGCTGCGGGTGCTAGCAAGAACACTGCTTTTGTATTCAATTGCCAGGTACTGCAACTAATGTCTATACTGTTATAGCAAAGGATTGACTCAATGATTTATGTGGGAGTTTAAAAACCTTAAATGTTGACTTTGTGGTGATTATAGATGGGTAGGGGAAGAACAACTACAGGAACTGTGATTGCTTGCTTGCTGAAGCTCCGAATTGATCATGGCAGGCCTATTGGAATTCCAGTTTGTCAAAATAGCCACGAAGATGCAAATGATGCTATTTACTCAACTGGAGAAGATACAACAGACTACAGCGGTCACTTAAATTCAGAATCATGGAAATCTCGGACTTTGACAAAGCTGAATTCTGGATTTGGAATTAATGACATCCTTCTGCTCCGAAAAATTACAAGATTATTTGATAATGGAATTGCCTGTAGGCAGATTTTGGATACTGTTATTGATAGATGTTCAGCTTTGCAAAATATTCGCCAAGCTGTTTTGAAGTATACAAAAGTAATCAATCAACAACATGTCGAGCCTAGAGTTAGGAGGGTCGCATTAAATCGTGGCGCTGAATATTTGGAGAGATACCTCAAATTAATTGCATTCTCGGCATACCTTGGTAGCGAAGCATTTGATGGTTTCTGTAGGCAAGGAGAAACAAAGATATCATTTAAAGGATGGCTGCAACAGCGTCCGGAGATCCAAACCATGAAATGGAGCATAAGGCTGCGACCTGGCCGTTTTTTCACTGTACCCGTAAGTACATTCCATGGTTCACACACAAAAAACCCTGTTATTTTTGGCATCTTTGATGGCACTACTAAAATTATTGCCATTTGCAGCATGAGCAGAAAGCAGCATATCCACCTCCATATGGCGATGTAACAATGCAAACCGTTGTCAAAGCTCGTAGTGGTTCTGTTCTGGGGAAGGGGTCAATACTCAAAATGTATTTTTTTCCGGGACAGAAAAAGTCAAGCAACATGAATTTCCAGGGTGCACCTCATGTTTTTAAGGTATTGTTGTGTTACCTAAGAACTATTGCATTCGATCTTTGATCATTGAATGTGTACAGTTTTCTATGTACTTATTCATGTCCGGGTCAATTATGCTGAATGAATCCTTTGTTATGAAACTTCCTTACCCATTAGATTAGGTGATGCTTTTTACATGAAATTTCTGATGGACAAACATTTCAAACCACTTCACACCATTTATAGCACTATATATCTCCTAAAAAGTTAGTGTTTCTTCAATATTTTCCGCTTTTGTTATGGCAAGTCGGCAATTAGTACATTTGTTCATATTAGGCTTTCCGCTGGCTTCATAACTGAATTTCAAATTTGGAAGCCTTGTATTCCTATGTAGGTTTCATACGAAAGTAAGTGTTGGTCAGGTGTTTCAATGGCATTTAATTGTTGGCACATGTTTTTCTAAAATTTGTTTTGATAGTGTCAGCTTAGCCTCCGCGTTAAATATTTGTTAATATGTTCTTTTGTGATGCATAGGTTGTTAAATCCCTAGTGCACAACCATTTTTTTTATCCATGCAGTGCATTGAATGTGCCAATATTAATCAAGACACCTCTCTCCCTCCCTCCTTCCATGTGGGTTATTTGTATAGGAGTACATGGCTTGGAGGGCAAGGTGTCTCATCCTAAACTCCTAGAGATAAGGAAGGCTACCACGGGATTACAAGCAATTCTAAACTAACCATATCTGGTTGCCTCATTTGCTCTAATACCCCCCTCCCCCCACACACACACTCCCCCAATCACATAGGGAGAGGCGCAAACTATGAGGTCGGAGAATGGAGAATAAGCAGATGAGCTGACATTGGCCTGCAGCCATAATGGTCGATGTGTCGCACATGCTGTGGATGGAGTTGAAGCCGACAATGTTGCTCAACCAAGGTGGTGGTGCCATTTGTGGCAATGTCAAGGTAGCCAAGAACGAGGATGTCGGGCCTCTGTCAAGTTGTTGCGCATAGGGAAGCTATGGTTTAGGAAAATGTCGAAGTTGATAGAGAAGAAGAGCCGCACAAGCCGTGGGCATGTGAGGGGCGCTATGGTGATGGTGGCGCAAAGGAGTGCCAAAAACGAAGACGACGACAATGCGATACATTCATTGAGACAGATGGGTCGATGTTGTGCACCAGGTTTGCTAGGCTTGGAAACGCTTCGGAGACGAAGGCGCGCACCGATGTTGCTAGGTAAATTGCCGTAACCTTGTTTCAACGTCTGAGACCAGCAAAGAAGGTCTTCATGACGTTTGCAGTGCGCAGAAGAACGTCCAACACAGAAGGTCTTCATGACGTTTGCAGTGAGCATAAGAACAACGGGGAAGATGTCGATGTAGCATGCGCTGGTCGGTGTACGAAGTAGGTGAGGAAGAGACAATGACGTTGGTGATGAGGTTGTGCTTGATGAAGACAGAGGTAGATGGGGCGACACGTTGAGACTCCTTGAGAAGAGCCATGATGATGTCAATGTGTTGCGATGCAGGTGCTTGAAGAGGTCGGCTAAGAACACAAACATCTGGAGAAGGCCATGCACGGGTGACATTTATCAACATAGTTGACAATGATGTAGGTGCAATGGTGAGGACGATGACAGGTAGTGGCGTTGTAGCCTGAGCAGGCGGTGCAGTGATAACCTTGTTGCTTGGAGAAGCGTGTAGTAGACGACAACATGATAGGTTTATTAGGCCGAGGGCGTGCGAAGCGGAGACGATGATGGTATGATATGGCAATGTAGATGGTGGAGCCTCCCAATCGGTGGCGGCGACGATGAACCGACATAGGTTGATGAAGGGTAGGTGAAGCGCAGGCATGACCCCAGGGTACACCGCAAGCCACATTATGCCACATGGTCGGAAAAGATGAGAATAGTGCCTGCCGTCGATGCCAATGTCAAAGATGCGTGAAGACGACGCGTATTGGGTGATGCAAACCGATCTAAGATAAAAAAAGAGACAACAACAACAGGGCACCCCTTGATGTGCCTCCACATTTTCCTGTTTGTATTGGACCAAAGAGAGGGAGGGAGGGAGCATGGGGCCGTTTGGGGAGACGTCGACGAAGGCACCTGTGGCTTCACGCTGCGATGTGGGTTGGCTGCGACCTAGCGGATGCAATGCCACGACGCAGAGGAGATGTGTCCTAGCCGGCAGCGGATGCAAGGCCCCACAGCGCGGGGAACAATAATACCGGTGCTTGCCCTCCAGCAACGCTAGGCGGGGACAAGGGCGCCCGCTTACCAGCAACGCGACCACATTAGATGGAGGAAAGTTGTGGTTGATACGGAGGCCACAAAGCACGGCATGTCGTCGATGGAGGCCACCACCACGGCACGGAGAGGCGGCAGAGCCTGGTCAGCACGGCAGCACCACAGCACAGTGGCGTCCACGGCACGAAGAGCAGCTTTGCATTGCTGCCAGCCTGCCGCCATGTCGTGAAGGGTGCATCGTGTTGCGATCGGCAGTGGAGTCTGCAACCACCACCAGGGTGACGTGCGAGCAGCCTGGTAGGCGGGGTTTGCAGTGAAGAATATTGACAGCGCCTGAGGAAATGGTGGCTTGACGACGGCGACCGACACCCTCGGTGAGGCGGTGAGTACTCCGATCTATTGTTGTTGCATGACGTGACGCGACGACGGGCATGGGGGATCAGATGGATTGGCTGCGCATCCTAGTAGGGTGCTGCCCCTGGTGGAGATTGATCTCCTCTAGGGTGACGGCATCAAAAGCCTAGGTCTAGGATCGATAACCCTAAACTCGTGATACCATGTAGGAAGGATAGATTGTGTATAATGCGTGGGATGTTATTGCCTTGAGCCCTCGGGCTGTTTATACAGGAGTACATGGCTTGGAGGGCAAGGCGCCTCTCCTAGAGATAAGGAAGGTTATTACAAGATCCCAATCAATCCTAAACCAACCATATCCGGGTTGCCTAATATACTCTAATAGTGTCGCACTGTATTCTTGTACTCTTTCTCCTGATTCAATTTAAAAAATTTAGAATATCTGCTTCAGGTGGATGGATACCCTGTGTATAGCATGGCAACACCGACTATTGATGGAGCAAGTGATGTTCTGTCATATCTGGGCTCTAAAGACACCGGAGGAAATATTGCGCAGAAGGTGGTTGTAACAGATCTTAGGGAGGAAGTTGTTGTTTACATCAAGGGAACGCCATTTGTTTTGAGAGAACTAGATCAACCTGTTGATACTTTGAAGCATGTTGGCATTAGTGGTCCAATGGTGAGAGGCTTTCTTCCAACAATGCAACTGTTCCTTTTTTTTTGGCAATCCTTGAATTATCTTCTTTGCAGGTAGAGAGCATAGAGACAAGGCTAAAAGAGGATATACTCTCCGAAGTTAAACAACTAGGAGGTCGGTTACTGCTTCATCAAGAAGAATTTAATGCAGCCACAAATCAATGTACTGTGGTTGGTTATTGGGAACACATAGATCTGGAGGATGTGATGACACCAGCTGAAGTGTACAGTACATTGAGAGATAAGGGCTACTTTATTGACTACAGAAGAGTACCTCTCACCAGGGAAAGAGAAGCATTAGCTGCTGATGTAGATGCTATACAATCATTAATCGATGAGTACGTACACTAAATCTTAGCTTGGCAAGTTATGTTGCTCAGTTACAGGATAGAAGACTCATTGTTACTTCTCCACAGATCTGCTAGGTACTATCTGTTTATTTCACATAATGGATATGGTGGTGTTGCTTATGCCATGGCCATCACCTGCCTGGGACTGAGTGCAGATATGAAGTTTGTCATGGAAGAAACAGCAGAAACACACTTTGTATCGACGTCTCTTACAAAAAATGTGTCCATCAAAACCTCAACTGACGTAGCACTCAGGCAGGGTGATTACCGAGACATATTAAACCTTACCAGAGTGTTGGTACATGGGCCCAAGAGCAAAGAAGAGGTTGACGCAGTTATTGACAGGTATTGTGGCAATTTGTACCTGCTACTTGAGCTGTGCTTTTATATGAACAATTTGAACACACTGTGGAGTAACTGGCTGCTTTATGAGGCACCTCATTGATGTAATCTGCCTTATTGTTGTTCTATGTTTTCTTTTCTTCTGATAATCAATCCCCCCCCCCCCCCCAAAGGTGTTCTGGTGCTGGTCATTTGCGGGAGGATATTTTGCGATACAGGAAAGCACTGCAAGATTATTCGAATGACGACGACGAGGATGATGATGAGGAACACTCTTATCTCACTGATATGGGTACGAAAGCTTTGAGGTATGTTTAATTTGTTTTAACTAAGGGTGTTCTTTTTTTAAATGCATAGCCTTCTATCTTTCTTATTCATCATGCATCATGTATTCTATTTGTTCATACTTGATAGATAACACTCAAGATAAAGTTTCAACTTTAGTATCATCTGGTGAAATAAGTGCTTCTTCACCTAAATATTTGTGATATAAATAAGATGCTGTTTGCTTCAGAAAATTTTGGATGTGATCTGATTACAACAGCCCTTAAACATGTTTGGTTTGGTGCTTTGTAATAAACGATTAATGCGGTATCCTGCCAATGGGTCTGTACAAAGTCGATTCCCCTCCTATCAAGTGGTAACGGATAGCAAAGAGGCTGTTCGTGTGCACAGCGCGGTGCAACGCACCACAAGCCTCCCTGGCCCCGTCTCCACACACTTGGATGCGTCGGACGGAGGACTCCTGAAGCGTCGAGTGGCATGCGGTGCGTGTCGGTGTTTGATACCGGCAATGCACCACGGGGTGTACCACGGGATGCTTTTGTGGGCGTCTGCGTCAACCGTAGCTCGATGGTTCGCATAGAGGTGCGACGAAGAACACAACACAGATGAGACACGATTTATACAGGTTCGGGCCGCGAGATGCGTAATACCCTACGTCCTGTTTGGGGCTGATTGTATTGATTTGAGCTCTCGTGGGTACAACGAGGGCGTATGAAGTTGAGGGCGTTGGAGAGTTGTCTCCCTATGGGGTGGAGGAGTTGTGTTGTTGAGAGAGATCCCTAGCCTGCCTTATATAGTCCGGCGTGGCTTGGGTTACAAGGAGTTCTAGTCCTAATAGGATTGGTTACATCTCTTACTAGGATTCTTCTTAGATCTTCCTTGTACACGTCGAGTCCTTGTTTTGTGCGCTGAGTCGGTCGGTCTTCTTGTGGACTGGGCCTCCGTCGGCCCATCCAGAGAATACGCTCCATGAGGACCCAGGGGATATCTATCCCCCACAAGCCCCCGAGCTTCAAATTAACCTAGGGGATATCTATCCCCCACAAGCCCCCGAGCTTCAAGTTAATCCAGGGGATATCTATTCCCCACAAGCCCCCGAGCTTCAAGTTGATTTGAGAAACAATCAGCTTGAAGGTCAAAAAAATCATCTTTCTGAATGTCTTGCTTCGTTGCCTTCTGAATATCTCGCTTTGTTGTCTTCGAAAAATTTCTGATAGTATCATCCATGCAGCCCCCGAGCCTCAAGCTGATTAGCATAACTAGGTTGAGGATCAAGTAGTCGAATGGTCTTCAGAAATTCCGAGTGAGTCGGCGAGGCGCGCGGCGGTGCAGCCCCCGAGCTGACGAAGTAGTCGGTGAGGTGGGCAACAGCCCAGCCCCCGAGCTGACGAAGTAGCGAGTCGGCGAGGTGCGCGGCAGCGCAACTCCCGAGTCGACGAAATAGCGAGTCGGCAAGGTGGACAGCAGCCCAGCCCCCGAGCTAACGAAGCAGCGAGTCGGCGAGGTGCGTAGCAGCGCAACTCCCGAGTCGACGAAGTAGTGAGTCGGCAAGGCGAACAACAGCCCAGCCCCCGAGTTGCCAAAGTAGTGACTCGGCGCGGTGCGCGACGGCGCAGCCCCCGAGCAGACGAAGTAATGAGTCGGCAAGGCGCGCAGCAGCGCAGCCCCCGAGCTGACGAAGCAGTGAGTCGGCAAGTCGGTGGCATAGCCTCCCTGAGTCGGCGAGTCGGTGGCGAAGCCTCCCTGAGTCGGCGAGGTGCGCGGCGGCGCAACTCCCGAGTTGACGAAGTGGTCGGCGAGGCGAGCAACAGCCCAGCCCCCCAAGTCGACGAAGTAGTAAGTCGGCGAGGTGCGCAGCAGCGCAGCTCCCGAGCTGATGAAGTAGCGTGTCAGCGAGGCGGACGACAGACCAGCCCCTGAACTGACGAAGTAGTCGACGAGGTGCGCGGCGGCGTAGCCCCCGAGTCGACGAAGTAGTGAGTCGTATTGTCCTGAAACGATAATCAAGAGACAACCCGAGTAGTATTGATCCGAGAGAGAGTATACTCAAACAATATCGAAGGGACAAAGCAAACCAATTGGATAAACTGCTTATGTGCATGCATAAGTAAATATAGAAGTAACTTTAGCTGACGGAGATAGAGTGAACTCCATGTTTGAATTCCGAGTATAGCAAAGGCAAAGAGTGTCAGTGGACCAGACCTACCGCCCCATATAAGCAAGCAAGAGCATGTAACACCAGCTGTAGGTCAGGTAACGACCTGAGTAGAGGGCCAGAATGCACCTTGACATGAGTTTTGCAAAGACATGTAGCACCGTGCTGTCGGTCATCCGACCTAAGTCGATTGTCTTTGTTTTGTTGGGGCCCTGAGTGCTCCCCGATGTGAGATCAGCAAAGGCATGTAACACCGTGCTGTCGATCATACGACCTAGGCCGATTGCCTTTGTTTTTGTGGGGCCCTGAGTGCTCCCCGATATGAGTACGAACGAAAGCATGTAACACCGTACTGTCGGTCGTCTGACTTAGGTCGATTGCTTTCGTGGGTGGGGCCAGAGGTATCCCCGTTATGAGTAGGAGTGGGCATGTAACACCGTACTGTCGGTCATACGACCTAGGACGATTGCCCTATACGAAGAGTGCGAAGGGATAGAGGACACCCCGTTACTGAATGAGCGAAGGCATGTAGCGCCGGTTGGCCAGACCGACTGCCCCATCGTCACGGTGGTCATGTAGAGTTCATGACGCCCGTCGTTGTATGCATAGATCTTGCCAGAAAACACTGAAACTTGTCAAAGCACGAGATGCGCCAGAAAGGATTTGACTCGGCGAGACACGAGATGCAACAGGAAAGATTCGACTCGGCGAAACACGAGATAGAACAGGAAAGATTCGACTCGGCGAAACACAAGATGCAATAGAAGATATTTGACTCGGCGAAACATGAGATGCACACGAAGTAGAGAATGTTTCAGCTTACCGAGGTGCGTAATGCACGGTTTGAATGACCAACAATAATCTGAGTAATATGAAACCCCGAGTAATCCAAAATAATCCGAGTGATCTGAAGTAATATGTCTGGTCCAGAAATAATGATGCTGAAATAAATATAAAAGATCTAGAATAATGTGAGTAATCCTGAGTTGATCCGAGTGATCCAAAAATAATCCGGGTGATCCAGCAATAATATAGATAATCCGAGTGATCCATAAGAAATCCAATTGATCCAATAACTCGGATATTCCAGAAGTAATTCAATGATCCAAATAGCCGGATGATTAAGAGATAATTCAATAGATCCATAGCTCGGATGATTGAGAAATAATATGAGTAATAATATCAGACCACTTGGATCGGATGACTCACTGGGCGCGTTGTAGACATTTGTGCTGACATGAAATATTTTCCTGAAATAATAATCAGGAGACAAATCGAGCAATATTTGTTTGCAAAATAGAATACTCAAATATGAATAATATTGGAGTGATCCGAACGAAGCGGTCAGATAGATGGAAGATAATTTAGCATAATTAAATGTATAATATAACAACGACTTAGCTGTTGAAACAATTCTGGCGACTTTGACTTGATCTCGAAGTCTGATAATAATTCTGAAAATTCAATTACCCCTTCGCAGTACTGTAGATCGATCTCTGCCAAACTTGGATAGCAATCCGACAAGGAATTGATGTGATCTCTTTCCACCGTGAAGTATTGCGCTTATTGACAGCTCCTAGGTAGCCTTCAATATGCATCAGGTAATAGATTGAGTAGCTTCTGATTCTTCTTAGCAACCGGACCTCCCTTTTCTTGATTTCCGCGCAAGCTGAAACCAGCAGCATTGCATGCAAACGTAACGAGGTAGCCAAATGCGTGTGCATCAGGATCTTCCTTGACTCTTGTCTTTGGTCTTCACGTGAGAAAATTTAGATAATACTCCATGCGATTGAGTTAGCACGTGGAACCAACTTGCCGTTCACCGGGATGATGATGATATGTTCCTGCCTCGAGGTGCTGTAGGATCCTGTTCGGACTTTCTCTCTCGCGTATGAAAGCTACATGGTCCTGTTCGAACTCGATGGACGTACGCAGCCGACTTCGATGAGGACCCAATCTTCACTCAGCTATGGAATTCCGTGATCGTTGCAGTCCGTGCTCCAGACGATGGTCAGATCAGAATCAGCTCTACCATCCATGCTCTGTGTTTATTTCCTCTGCCTTGCTGCTACGCGCCTTTCCTGGATCTGTTACAGCTTTAATTCGCATGTAGGATTGCCCAACGCCTCCGCCTGGTTGTGTGACACGAGTACTGATGCAAAGCAGCTGTCATCTCTTGATGATGGCTTCCTCGTGCCATAGCAGGTCATATCTGCTGGCGACGGCGACGTGGCTGTGACGACGAATATTAGAAACTTGAAGTTTAATCTTGAATCCTCGCAGCAGTAACTTTCCGCACATGGCCTGCATGCGTGAACAGCGATGACGCGCGACGTGGAGGGAATCCAAGACAGCCCGAGTGCAAACAATAGATCGGATCTTCAGAGTTCGTTTCGCCTGACGAATTCGACGATGGAGGAGACACCAATGGTGGTGCCGAGGGTGACGCCGCGTGGGACGACGTCCGCAAAGATCGATTCATTGCTGAAGATGACGGCCATGGAGCTAACTTGATTGTCGACGCGACTCCCCTACTTGGCGCGCCAACTGTCAGTGTTTGATACCGGCAATGCACCACGGGGTGTACCACGGGATGTTTTTGTGGGCGTCTGCGTCAACCGTAGCTCGATGGTTCGCATAGAGATGCGACGAAGAACACAAAACACAGATGAGACACAATTTATACAGGTTCGGCCCGCGAGATGCGTAATACCCTACGTCCTGTTTGGGGCTGATTGTATTGATTTGAGCTCTCGTGGGTACAATGAGGGCGTATGAAGTTGAGGGCATTGGAGAGTTGTCTCCCTATGGGGTGGAGTTGTGTTGTTGAGAGAGATCTCTAGCCCGTCTTATATAGTCCGGCGTGGCTTGGGTTACAAGGAGTTCTAGTCATACTAGGATTGGTTACATCTCTTACTAGTATTTTTCTTAGATCTTCCTTATACACGTCGAGTCATTGTCTTGTGCGCTGAGTCAGTCGGTCTTCTTGTGGACTGGGCCCTCCGTCGGTCCATGTAGAGAATACGTTTCATGAGGATCCAGGGGATATCTATCCCCCATGGCCTGGAAACGAACAGAACCAAAGACTCCCTCTTTCGTGGAGATGAAATCACGTCTCCTCTCTGCCTTTGCCATCAGCGAGCACTGAGCAGATATGCTCCCTCACCGTTTTCTTGCATTTTATCCCTGGAAGGGTACAATCAAATTGGTTGGGATTGATTTTATCTATTACCGATGCATTTACCCAGAGACCTTTATCACTTAGCCTATTCTGTTACCGGTGCGATCTGTTTGTGTTGCGTTGACGTTACCATACATTGAACCAAACCGCACCCAGATTCTTGTTCAAGCATTATGATTGTTTTTAAACCATTATGATTCTTGTTATGTACTCCCTCTGGTCTTTAATATATGATGTTGATTAGTTCAGTTTTGAACTAACCAACTTCATACATTAAGAATCAGAGGGAGTATCACTAAACACTTCAATATACATGTTTCCATTAGATTTTAGTCAGCACCTCAAGGAATCATGGATGATAGTATTCACTGTTCAACCACTTTGCGGTGCAAGGCACTGCTATGGAATTGGGCTTAAGCCTAATTGTGATATGCGCCTCTGGAAAATCAGTGGTTTTGAGAAGTGCCACAGAAAAGAAGCAAATGACTGTGTGCTACTACAAATATTGGTGCCTTTCATTTTTCAAAACTAGAGAAGTTATACAGGTGCATACGGTCATTTTGATTCATCAGGAATCCCTACAATTAATGTGAGTTAGCAACATTCCTGCCACATTAGACTATCTCTAGCAGAATGCCTATCCATCCTTGCCTATCACTATTCCAATCACTTCTCACTCTGTCTATGGTATCGCTACAGTGTCGTTTTGTACTATAGACAGTCCTTTTGGACGCTCCGCTGAAGATGGTCTTATGCTCATAGGCACTGTTCCATTCTGCGTGCGTACAGCTTTTTGCTTCTGACCGCAGTCCAGAAGCTTCATCCACCATTCCACATTTAAATCAACGCTGTCTATCCCTTCAAACTACTGTTTCGCGGAGATGATCCACGCCGCAGCCACCGATTGGAACGGAGCCTAAGTCATGCCAAGCATGCTGTGCTCATATTTCTGAGAACCATCGGTCAGCTAGCCATAATTTCACATGCGTTGAGTGAGCTATTTAAGATATCATGGAATTCATGATAAAACCCATTGACATGTGGTCAGGGACTGGGGTGAGAGTGAGACTCATCCTTCTTTTCTCGTTAGGCACGTGATAAAGAATTAATGTTACCATATTGTTGGACTAACCACCAGTTGGTGCTGTGTTTAAAATCTTCTGAATTAAGTACCTCCTATACCATGAAAATTTATTAACATCAGAAAGAACTTCTGCTACTTTTTTATCGTACTAAAAAGAACCTGTGTACTAGGACATTTTTCATCAGTAATTCTGTATGTATTGTAGCACCTTGTTTGACTCTTACAGTATGCTAGGCATTGTATGTTAATTACCTTAGCTACATGTTCCCTAGTCCACAAATCTTTGCTTCAATATGTATATTTGTTTCACATGGTATTCATATTGAACTCCTGTTTTGCAGGCGTTATTTCTTTCTGATCACCTTCAGGTCCTACCTCTACAGCACAACATCACGTGAAGTAGCATTTACATCATGGATGAAGGCAAGGCCTGAGCTTGGACACCTTTGCGATAATTTGAAGCTGGATAAATAGATTACCTTCAGGGATGTGACTGTAGTTCTGGCTCTTAGACAAATTCATCACCTCAACAAGGAATGAGATTGAAAGGTCAGAGAGGAATCAGTGCTTATGGGAGTTGGGGTCGATGAAAGTGCATTTTAGGCTGTCTAAAGTAGGGCATTGTAATGTATTTGTTGGTGTTAATCGACACCAGCGAGCATGTAGATATTGTCAAGCTTATTGTAGGCAAGCATATATATTAGAACTTTTAGTATTTTCTTCTCAAAAATCATTTTATGCAGTTCATTCTCATGTATGTATCTGATATGTGTGCTTCTTCGATAGCTTTGATTTTTTTTTTCCTTGTGTTTTCTGGGCATGATACAACCGCTGCCCTTTCTAGTTATTGTATTAAACAACTAAACTGATTGGGTGTTTCTCTTGCTCGTCGAAACTCAAAATAAGCTGGGTGGCTTATTTCTTCTAAAGAACCCCCGTGCTAACTTCAATTCCAGTTATTACCACACCTGTCATCTTATTCAACCTAATTTGTGTGGAGGCAGATGTGTTTGTAGTCACTGCTATTGAAGCTGAACAATCAAACGCAGAAATGCGCCACCCCGTCTTGCGCTGTGGAGGCATATTGTTTGGATCTACAGGGTATAAACCTGTTTTTACTTAAATGCATTTTACAGGTGTTTTTAGGAAAACAGGCTTTATACTAGCGAGTTAGTTAGAGTGCGTTTTATTAAAACAATGGTTTGGATGGTGCTGGCCGGAAAATTGGTCTTTATTAAACTATGTTTGGCTGGGAAGGAAACGTGCTTGACCGACGGTGACCCATCAGCCGATCAGTCTCTCTCCTACTTTCCCCATTCGGAGCCACTCGCTACAGCGCAGGCACAAATGCCGCTGCCGGCGGCAGGGCTCAAATTGGCGGCGGCGGACTAGCCTGCCCCTCTTGCTCTCGCCATCCCGCGACCCAGGTTTGCCTCTAGGCTAGTCTCCACCACTCATGACCTTCGTCTCGCTGTAGGCTTAAGTCAGAATTCAATCAAAGGGATGGCAGGGCCATCCACCTGCGTGCTCGGCGAGCGGAATGGTGTGCTCGGTCTCTTCCTCCAAATCCGCAACCTCTTTCTCTCCATGGTGACCCAGCATGCTCGACGAGCGGAATGGCGTGCTCGTTCTTTTGTGGAGACCCAACAAATCTCAGAACCAAGCTTCGTTGGTCTCTTGCCATGGCTTATCGTGAAGTCATTGCATGGCCAGGCTAGGTAACGATTTTTATTCTCAATTATTATCATGTTGTTCTCCCCTTTGAGCCTGTAGCTAATAATCTGTTTTTTTATTGGGTTATTTGTTGAATAAGCAATCAAATAACAAGATAATATTTCCGATCCAATGAATTCGAGATTGTTGCTTAAATATTGCAAGATAGGAATTTGTCATTTAGCTACCCACACAAATATAGCAACCATAGCAATACTTGCATACCATAGCATGCTATGAGTCTGTCATCTAGGTACTCATAGAAATAGAATAGTGCATTGATACATGTCTATTTGGGATAAATCAAACCTGCAGTGCTTAGGAAGGCAAACTATAATTATATGGAAAACAGTCTAGATTAGATGCTAAAACAACTATTCATTCACACGTGGCTGCGAAGCACGCTGTTGATGATTAGTCCACAGCTGTCGAGCAATGCATGCACAGACACGCTCTCCAGCAGCCCGTTCATCTTCTCGTGTATTTGATTGACTCCTTACTTGCTGATCTCCTTGGTCATCATTCTCTTGCATGCCTAGATTCTCATAAACCCCAAATAACTCATCATTCCGGGTAGCCTTCCGTATGAAGTTATGGATTATGCAGCAAGCCATAACAATTTTTACTTGAGTTTCATATGGATAAAGAATCCCTCCTTTAACTTTTAAAATAGGAAAACGAGCCTTAAGAACACCAAATGTGCGTTCCACCACATTCCGTAGTTGTGCATGTCGATGATTGAATAAATCTTTTTCACCTTTGTAGTGCCGATTACTTCCACGGAAAGAACCAATATGATAGCGATCGCCACGATAGGGTGCAACAAATTTTGAGGTATTTGCATAGCCCGAGTCAACTAAATAATATTTACCTACAAAATAAATCCCCTGGTAATCACACATTACTGCTACATAATAATGATAACATGTAAGCCTAGATATCTTTATATGTACCTTCTGGTACATTAAAACCTCCGCTAGTAACCGCCCATCTAAGCACAGATTGGTCTGATGCTGAATCCTCCCATCCAGCCACGACATACGTAAATGTCATGTCAAATGACACCACTGCCATAACATTTTGAGGTGGAAAACCCTATCTGTTTCTATAAGGCGTTTGCTCTTCAAACTTGATCTTTGCGTCAATGTGTGTGCCATCAATAGCCCCAATACAGTTCTTCAAGAATAGTTCATTATTACAAATAGTAAGATAGGAAGAATTGTAGAGCAGTCACTATATAAATTTACCTTGAAATAGGGTAATACTTGGGATCAGCTATAATCTTCAATGGCACTTCATTGGGAGGGTCTGTTATGTAAATATCACGCAAACCATTTATTGCATTCAAAACATTATTAAAGTGTCGGCTGATTGTTTCTCCTGAATGCTGATATCTATCTTGGATGACACGATTCCTAACACTGTGACCAATAGTATGCAAGAATATCACTGGTTGTTCTTCCACAGTCATTCTCAATGTATTTTGAAGCAAATTTCTCTCACATAGTTCATCCCTTAGCAAGTAGAAAGTCTGTTTATCAACATGTAGTTGATCAAAAAATCTGACAGGGTGGCCATCAAGTAGCTGGCGCATTCTTTTGGCATCAGTTAAACCTGATGTGTTACGGCTGCTTTTAAAAATTCTAGTGAAGAGCATGTTGCGAAATAATGACACAGCAGCAATATTGTTAATAACCAATTGCTCTGAGTCAGAAAGATCATCATCTAGCACTTGTAATGAGTTCATAGGACCCTGCATAATACATTAATAATCAGTGCTTTGGAAAAAACATAATTTGAAACAAACAGGGGGATGTAGCTAGTTATGAAACAATATGAGACCAATCAGTTACAAACCGAATTTAAATCACAATATTCCAACATAAACTTCAATTAAAATTCATAGAGCGTGCATCAATAAACGAAATGCAACCTAAATTTTGTAAGCTATGTTTCTAATTGATAAATCTAGAGCCCTTGTATCCATATAGTGCGCATCTCTTCATCCATCTCAACAAAAACTCCCCTTTGTTTAGCGTTTGTAAATGTGGCTGCAGCCTTTACTTTCTTTCTTGGGCCAACATCACTCATGCTCTTAAGTATTGCCATACATAATTTCACTGAATATGCTTCCTCCTGTTGGGCTGCTCTTTTCTTCATTTCTGCTATTTTGGAAGTTGCATCCGCAAGACTATCTATTGCATTTACTGCATCATCAGCTGTGCGCTTTTGTCCTCTGGGATTATCATGTGCTTTACTTCCATTTGGATTAGATGACTTCATCTTTTTCTCTGTCATCTTCATATTATTGTGAGAACTATTACTGGGAGAAGTCACTTGACTAACATGTTTCTCAGTATCCTCAATTTCCTGCACTTCAACTTCCTCATTAAGATCAATCACTGCAGTCTTGCTCGACAAGTCTGAACATTTTCCTTTGCACATATCTCTTGAAGATCTGGCCAACTAAGGCCACACTTTGTCACGATATTCTTTAACTGTATTGTCTTTCTGCAATGTGGTAATGTTTTGGTTAGAATTTGGCAACAAGAACTGCAACATAACAAAGTGACAGAATATTAAAGTCCTTAGATATAACGTACCTAGATAAGCTCCTCCCATTTGTCATTCTCAGCTTTTATCATTTTGTCATCGCCATCCCAACCAAATCCAGTGTACTTAAAAAGTTTGCTCATTGTAGCATAGCAGGCTCTGAAGTACTTGTGTTGATTTTTCAGTTGTTGTAGTTCAAGTTTGTCAACTCTTGCATCATTGAAGGAAGATAAGATTTCACGCCATGCTGCCTTTGTGAAGGTGGTCCCCTCTTTTCCACCATTGAGGGCTTGATCCTTCAGGATGTTAAGAAGAGATTTGTCCTCACTAGATTTCCAGGTGTGCCTCTTTATGCAAACTTTATTTGTTTGTTCCTGCTTAACTTTTTTGTCCACATGTCCCTCCATATTATTCTAAAAGAAACCCGATATAACAAGTTGATCACTTGTGCAGGTCATATAAAACACACAATACCAGTAGTTATATGAGTCACAAGTAAATGTAGTTGGCATGTTCTAGTCTAGGAAATCTGGGAATTACAAGACTTCCTTTTGTATGTACACACTAATGTTTATTAAACACATGTATACTGAAAGAAAAGATTTAATAGTTCACGGGAAAGGCTGGGATAATCATGCATATAATGACTGATTATTTGTGTTGTAGCAGTAATAGAACAAGCATTAGGCTGACAATACAGTACAACGAATTGACAACACAAATACCAATCTTCATATGGTGCAGTGCATGATCATTGCTGGTACAACTTTACACTCAAACGTCTAGAGGTTCAATCAATATACAGATTCAAACGTGTTGATAATTGAGAATTTTTACCAATAGAACTTGACAACACAATTGCTTCCATAAAAAATCATAAAAAAAATGAATGTGTAGATCGTTTACTCCTACCTGCATGGCCTAACATGTAATTGTGTTTTTTGCTACCCTTTGTGCAGGCAACATGTTAATTGAAATACGTAATTACAGATTCTAGAGATGTCCAATGTTTAATTAGAAGGCAATAAGGCGGTGGTACCTCAGATTAATAGAGGGCAAAAGAAGACGGTACCTCAGATTAATAGAGGGCATAAGAAGACGGTGGTACCTCCGATTAATGGAGTCGATTGGCGCAATACTGGAGGCGCAGTAGGCAGCAACCACTCGACGGCGGACGGCCTTTTTGATTATCTAATCAGACGCTTTTCCTTTATATATTGAGTTGCTGGGCGCCAAAAAGCGAAAGGCGAAATACTTTTCCCGCCCTCGAAGTGGAACGTGCCAGATCGTGGTTATCGAAAACCCGTTCTATTAAAAACGATGTGGACCCATTTTTCGTAATCCGCATTTTATGGGGTTTCTGGAAAGTCGATTTAGCCTGTATGGGAATTAGTTGGACGATCCAAACACGATTTTAGGGGTGGTTAGGATAAAGCAGGTTTTAGGGAAACCGGCTTTTGCAAAACCGACGATCCAAACAAGGCCTTAGACAAATTCATCACCTCAACAAGGAATGAGATTGAAAGGTCAGAGAGGAATCAGTGGTTATGGGAGTTGGGGTCGATGAAAGTGCATTTTAGGCTGTCTAAAGTAGGGCATTGTAATGTATTTGTTGGTGTTAATCGACACCAGCGAGCATGTAGATATTGTCAAGCTTATTGTAGGCAAGCATATATATTAGAACTTTTAGTATTTTCTTCTCAAAAATCATTTTATGCAGTTCATTCTCATGTATGTATCTGATATGTGTGCTTCTTCGATAGCTTTGATTTTTTTTTTCTTGTGTTTTCTGGGCATGATACAACCGCTGCCCTTTCTAGTTATTGTATTAAACAACTAAACTGATTGGGTGTTTCTCTTGCTCGTCGAAACTCAAAATAAGCTGGGTGGCTTATTTCTTCTAAAGAACCCCCGTGCTAACTTCAATTCCAGTTATTACCACACCTGTCATCTTATTCAACCTAATATGTGTGGAGGCAGATGTGTTTGTAGTCACTGCTATTGAAGCTGAACAATCACACGCAGAAATGCGCCACCCCGTCTTGCGCTGTGGAGAGCACCAATAGAAGACTTTACGTTTAGAAAAATGGTTAAAAGTTTCATATTTTTTATTTAAAATGACTTAATTATTTTTAATACTCCAATAAATTAGATTTTATTATTTAAAAAAACACAATTGAACCTGGCTTTTAGGGCGGACCTACGTTGACGCTGGTGAGGGTATGGGCCCCTGCTCAAGCATTGGTGCATAAAGGTATAGTCGTCAATTTTTCACCATGTATATTTGTCTAATTTGAAGGATCATATAGGGTGTGCCTTACGGCGTCCTACTGCAAGTTTCTTTGAACTTTAATTTAATATGGTTTCATATTATTTGAAAAGTTTTTTTAATAATTTAGACTATATTTGTATGAAATGGTGGATTGTTGTGTACCTTTAACATATATATGATATTGATTCCTCAGATGAACTAAACTAGTTAATTGAGGCTTTTTCAAGTGCAGTGTCATCCTTCTTAGGAGCCATTTGATGCGTAACTTGACTTAAGCTTTTCATGTGTATTACGAGTCGACGGAGAGTCGAAGATGATTGATGTTTTTGAGCCATCAGAAATTCTGCCAAGGTGAATAAATATTAAAAAATTTAATCAAACATGTAAAAATAAAATTCACACTCAAACTAACTTTAACGATAAAACAAATAATTTATCAAATATTTTGAATAAGATGAATAATTGAAGTTTTAGTAAAAAATCAACCGCTTCATACATTTGTGAATGGAGATAGTAGTTACATATTCTCTCTAAGTGTATGACGCAATTGACTATTTTCAAAATTTTGATCATTTATTTTTTAACAAATTTGCTGTCATTTATTTTTTTAACCATTTTATTTATTACTAAATATAGTTTGAGAACGATTTATGTTTTGATATGTTTGAATAATTTTTTTAAATAATACAGAGGATTAAAGTTGTGGGAAAAATATTATAACTGTGTTATGAACGGAGGTAATATAAAAAAAAGAGTGATACCCAATTAACCCTATTCGGCTGTTCCTTTCTTTTCCTCCCGTTTCCGCTCCTCCCCCAGCCAAAGCCCGGGCAGCCAGGTGAACTTTTGCCGTCCCGAAAGCCAAAACCCTAGCGGAGCAGCAGCGCTTGAGCGGCGGAAGCCATGGCGGACGAAGACAATGAAATCGACATGGGGTTCTCTCTCTCTCTCTCTCTCTCTCTCTCTCGTTCATGCTTGTTTTGTCTGGTCGCATCATCGCGCAAAACCGCAAAGGTTAGCGGATCATTGTCAGGTTTTGTTTCAATAGCCATAGTAACCGCTAATCCCCGCTCACTCTCGAACGAATGAGCACTCCCTTTGCTTATTAACGACATTCAGGGCTTGGGGGTGGGGGGTGGGTGCGGTGTGAGGAGATTGGGTTTTGGGCTGAAAACTGGGGGAACTAGGTGTGGCGTCTTGTTTGAATTCATTATTCATATCCGTGTTCTTCAGTAAAGTGTGCATTGATAGTTATTTGATTGGCCGAATTTGAACATAGTCAGAGTACTCTTGCCCTCAAGTGGTTTGTGAAAGGAATTTCTTTGTGAAATGGAGGGGCGCCTCTCTAATTAAAGGTATAGCTGTGTTGTCTTCACCCAAATTTTGACAAGGATGTGGAATGTGCTGGTTGGTTAGAATTTAGTGGTAATAAATTAGCGTCTCGAACTTATCTTCCTGGGTTGCTGTAGTTACAATGCCAGGTGTTTTACATGATGTGTAGCTCAGTCAAACTAGACGATATCCATTAGCGTTAGTAGAGGTTGAGTTCAGCATTGAACACCATCCATTTGTGACTCAAATATCTCTTTTTGTAATTTCTACACTAAGTTTCATGTAGTTGTTTCACTAAATTTAGCATCTTATAGTTCTTTATTTTGCTATATGCAGGTATGAGGATGAGCCCCAAGAACCTGATATTGAGGTGCAGATCCCTTCCTATTCTTCTACTTGACTTTTATACTTTATATAGGAAGCCTTGTATGACTGATACGATCAACATGCTTTTGTTAAACAGGAAGGGGCTGAGGAAGAGCTTGAGAACAACAATGAGGATGCCCCTGATGATGTCATTGGTGCGGATGGTGAAGAGAAAGAACAGGAAAAGAATGACCGTCCACGTAAAACTTCAAAATATATGACAAAGTATGAGCGTGCACGCATCCTGGGTACGCGAGCTTTGCAGATAAGGTTAGTTTATTCTTTCTAGCTCGGATTGAGTTTATGTAAAATATCTTTCAATTTACAATACTGACACTTGCGGTTATTTTGCAGTATGAATGCTCCAGTCATGGTTGAGCTCGAGGGAGAAACTGATCCTCTTGAGGTAAAGTTAAATGTTGGTTTATGAAGACTTTAGGTTGGGACTCAATACAACTCTAATAGTCTTTTCAGAGTTGATATCTGCTTTCTAAAAGAAGATTGGTCTTTCAAGACAATTATGATATAATTAGCTATGCATTTTCTTATTTATGAATGCACATTAGATCCACCACACAATGAATTATACAGTTCATGGTATTAACATTTAATATCCGATGGCGTATTTATGTTTGAGAATGACCCATATCGTGAATCCAATCATCAGTGCAAATGAAACTGATTGAATTCTTAGTGCGTCTTACTATTGGGTACCTGGCATTTCTCATTATGCTATTTGTTGGTTTGAAATATTATTACGCCTTTACAAGAAGTGTTTTTCTGGCGTAATGGTCTATTGATTTTACTTTAACTTATAGCATTTTTTTTCGTTTACTAAATTGGTAGGTCAGTTTGATGGTCTGATAGCCAGGCATACTTTTGTTGTTCAGTAGATTTATATGGCTTAGGATTTAGGAATATCTTTACCTTCTTCTGGATGGTCATTCCCTGGCACCTCTATACCGGTTCCAAATTTCCAATGTATCTTGTGAGAGATTTCATCATCTCAACATTGGTAACATTTACATATTGGGAGTGTTAAATACTGTGCAAAAGCTGACCAGATTGACTTTAGGAATATTAAGGTTTCTTTTAAGGCCTCTTTGGAACACAGGAAAAAATGTGCTAGCATCTTGAATCATAGGGGTTCAAGGCAGGAAGCTGCAATAATTTGTGTATGGAGCACGAGAAAAACACAGGAATTTCATTTGAGTGACACAGGGAACTTTCCAATTTCCATGAGGTTCAACCTCTTGGTAGCATTCCTGTAAAGTTCCTACTGAAAAAGCCATTCAATGTTGGAGATCACTCGCTCTCTTTTGAGTGTTTATTACAAACAGATTTGATTCTCTTGTGGACACACACACAAGCACAGAAGAATACTAGTAGTTACAGTCGACTCGACCATCATTATTTTCTCAAGGGCTATACTGCTATACACCTTCCCATGATATCCTCGTAATTAATGTAGTGAATGCTTCATATAATGTGCCCATTATTCTCTTTAACTACAAGCTGAAATCTAGTTATCGCTAATAGAAATGAACCTGGACAGTGGACACACAGGGTTATTTGATTATTTCCAACATTTCATAGTTATTTCATAGGATTTTTAGGAACTCCAATCCATTGTTCCAAAGTACCTCATAGGGAAAATTCATAGGTTTCCAATCCTCCAAATTCCTCCATTTTTCCTTTGTTCCAATGGGACCTTAGACATGAGGGAGGGAGGGAGAGGATATCAGAGGTTTAGAGATAGCAAATAGAGGTGACATATTTCTTGCTGAAAACTTAAAAGTTCACAACAGAGGAACCTTATATATAGGATTTCTTTCGATAAAGAAAAAACATTTTCTTCTTGCTGTTGAATTGCGGATCTCCAATGCTTTCCTGAGATGCCCAAATAGACTGCCTATTATTTCCTTGCTTCTTTATCTAACTTACAGGAAGCTGTACTTGCTATTTTAATTCCAGGAGAAAAGTCCTCTGCACTTGCATAAGTAAATAAGTTTTTAGAGTTACAAACTTCACTGCATAAAAAGAATTAATCTTATTATCCTGGGAAAAAAACTAAGAATGGGTTTTGAATACTCAGGCCAGATTCCATAATCATACTGAGTGGAGGCAGAGAGAGACATAGGATAATCTCTTGTTTGCCCTCCAAATATCGTTTTGACTTGAAAGCTCTGTGGGTTTATACATCACTCTCTCTGGCATTTTTATGCCAGAGAATCATTAAGAAATGGTATGTCAGCACTGGGATATTCTTCAAGCATGTCCTTTTTTCCTACCTTCCTAATGGATTAAAAGGTTAAATTCATTTCAAGACTTTTATAGCTTTAATACAAAAAATGAAATTCCACCTTAGTCATCACATTTCAATAAATTGTTTCAGATGCCTTCTCCTATTTCTCCTACAATATGGTGCTATCACAAGTTTATGTGGTGTCTGCTCTGATGATCCTTATGTATTTGTACAATTTTAGATTGCGATGAAAGAGCTGAGAGCGCGCAAGATTCCCTTCACAATCAGACGGTACTTACCTGATGGAAGGTGTGCTTGCAAGGAAAACCCACGCACGGGAACTTTTTTAAAACAATTTTTCTTCTGCTCCATCTTTACTTGCTTTGCTTTGAAACAGCTACGAAGACTGGGGAGTCGATGAGCTCATTGTGGAGGACTCCTGGAAACAGCAGGTCGGTGGGAACTGAAGCTACTGAGATACTCAGCATGAAATGAATCTGGTGCAGCAGCTGAACTTTCGTAGTTGTAATGGTCTATGCTATGTTGATGCTGCTGCGAAAGAATTGAGATGTAATGATGCATGTGTGCCACCTTGCACTCTGGAAAAACTAAGCCGCTAGCATGGTTGCATATGCTTGTTTATTTCATTTCAGACATGCACATGCAGCGCAGTTATGTGTATATCTTGCGAATCAGAACCTCCCGAAGTGCATGGTTTGTTCACCTAATAATCCGCTATCTGATATATTGTCGATGTAACTGCTATAGGCTGAGATCTGTGGGCTGCTGATGAACTGATAAATCTCCCATTCATGGGAAAATCTTCTTGCATTATTTAGTCTTTTGTATGGGCTTTAATGCAACATCAGGCAAGTGACTATGCCGCTGCGTGCTGTCCTTTGGTGTGAGTGATCCAGCGGCTACGAATGTGTTTGGTAGACGTTTGAACAGTCTAGTCGATCGGCCAATTACTCGCCGTGTAAAGTTGAGAAGGGCCTAAACGGGCGTTCAGGACTTGAGGTGAATGATGCCGCGTGGTTGTGCAAAATTTTCAAACTGTGTGTTGTGTTCAGACCATAGCTTAGCAGGAAATTTGCAGTCCAGATCACAGTGTGTTGTGTTCCAAGCTGTTCTGTTGATATCAGAGTTTGGACGGATGAGATGGGAAGGTATCCACATCTCTGTTGCTGCAAGTATGATCGATCCTCTTGAGCACCACAGCTGCTGTTACACTGGCTAATCATTTGCTAGATGCACGCTCACGTGTTGTATTGTATCACGATCACAATATCACAAGCTAAACGGACACTATACCGTTCCCAAATCTGCTATCAGCCACATTTCCTGCGCATCCATCCAAGGATGAGCCTTTTTTTCCTTCATTCCTCAGAATCAGACTCCAGGGGGCAGGAGCCGTCGTCGACGGTGGCCAGCGGGTCGAACATGTCCGAGCTGGGGTCCATGCATCCGCTCACGATGTCCAGCTTACACCGATCACCCTGCCATCGCCATACCATGCCAAGAAACAGGAACACATACATGAACATAACTGCATATAGGGTGATGAGCAATGGATGAATGGTTGGTCGTCACCCACCCCCTCTTCGTAGTAGGCGTCAATGGCGCAGCTGGTGATGGCGATGTTCTCGTCCGGGTAGATGGCCTGGTCACAGGCACCCTCCCTGTTCAGCTCGTCCGCCAGGCCCTGCACCACCACCGCCGCCGCCGTCAACAGTCAGTTCAGAGCAAATTTTGGTTCCTGGCCGTGCCATGCACAGCACAGCACGATGGAGAAGGAGAAGTTGTATCGTCAGGTCGTCAGAGGGACCTCATTGAAGAAGCTCATCGGCTTGTTCGCCCATGGCTTGGGGATCCTGAAGCTGAGGGTGTACGGCCCGTCCCACTCGTTCCCGTTGGTGAAGGAGAAGATCAGCTTCACGGCTGCAACAACACATCAGATCAGCAACAAAACAAATCTGCTACTGCCGATGCTTAATAATTCCTAATCAAGGTGAGCTGATCGAAAATCGATATCGAGATGATGGACGACGATCGACGCACGCACCGTGCTGCGGCACGCGTATCCTGATGGTGTAGATGGGCGGGTCGGCGCTGCCCCGGACCTGCAGCGTCATCTGCCTGGGCTCGCCGCCGCACATGATGGGCTGGTTGAAGCCGCCGTTGAACGCCACGCCGAACACGTCGTTCGGGGTCAGCTTCGTCGCCGTCGGGTTGTAGAAGAGGGTCAGGCCCTCACCCTGCCACCCACCACCACCACCACCATCCGCCCGTCTCAGTTCTCAACTCGCTGTTATTTAATCAACAGAAACAAACAAACAAACAAAGATCATGCCCCTGCCGACGACTCACCGGAGAGGCAGGGAGGCCGCTGCTGGTCTTCCAGTACACCGGCGCCCTCCCGAGCTCGAACTCCGCCCACGTCGGCAGCGACACCCTTGGGAAGCAGGAATCGGACGCCACCAGCGACGCTCATCAGTCAAGTCAAACAAGACGACGTACGGCAAGGGAGGAGGAGTTCGTTTAGCCGGCGCGTGCACTTACTCCTTGTTCTGCGGCTCGACGGCGGCGGCAGCCGGCGCCGCAGTGGCAGCGGCGGCGGTGCGGACGCTCGCGGAGGAGCTCCGGCAGGTGACCGCGACTCGGGCGCGGGCAGGCCGGCGGTGGTGGTGCTGGCGGCGGACGGCCGCGGCGCCGGTGCCGCTCAGGCGGCTGCAGGAGGAGAGCGTGGCCATGGATCGGTCGCCCTTGCTTGGCTGATTACCTGTTGCAAGATTGTGGCTCACTCAGCTCTGATCGATCGCCGGCCGATCGAGATGGTTCTTCCGTGCTCCGGTGAGCAGCTAGCGCCAGGTGGAGGCGCTGCCGCCGGCGTATATAAGGACCGCCGAACCGATGGATGGGTGCGGGTGGAGGTGTGTGGTGGCAACGACAGGGAGCGGACTGGTGGATGGATGATGCCACTGGTAAAACAAGAAGAAGCGCGACCTGGGAAGCTTGATTTTTTTTTTTAACTTTAGCCGCGGGAACAGAACAGGACAAGAGCTCGGAGATTCTTCGCCGGAAAAAGATCATCTCCAACCTGGAGCCGGCTTCACTGGCTGCATGGTCAAAACTCACAGCTCAAAAATATCCTAGCCTGATCTCTTCTCTATCACTGGTTTCCACTTTTGTTCCCCTGTCTCTTTCACTTTTCTGCTCACTGTAGTAGCTTGGTGTTTTGGAGAGTCCGTGTGTCATCCCACTGCCGCTTCAACCGACCTGGTGGCTTCGTGGGGGTGAAAATAGTGACAGAAATTCCTGCCCGACCAATGACTGGAAATTTAGGCGCTGTTTGATTTTACTGAGTAGTGCATTCTAGATTCTGGACGGTGCAAGCAAATGTTATCGGATACCACTGTGTGTTTGGTTTTTTTGATATTTTATCTTAGATGGTGTGTAAGGTTGACTGAAGCAAACATATTCTATCGTCTATATCTAAACTCCACTCTATCTACGTCGTGTGAAGCAAGTTAAGCCCCGACTACCTCCATCAGGCTTGATCTTTCTCGCTGGTAAAAACAACCAGCAAAGTACGTGCAAGGGAATTTTAAGGTCGTATTTAGTCTCTGTAAACAGTTTGTTTGTGCCTGGTATATCATTGTATATATTAATATACATAGCCGATAGCTTTGTGCTAAAATATAAAGAAAAAAAATAAAACACAGCTTGAACAGCGAGCAGGCGGGGCCAGCAGCCCAGCACCTCCAAGCCTCCACTGGTTCATGCATGCCATGCTCACATGACATATCAGGCCGAAAACCTTCCGTGCATCGAGCCACCCGGGTTGGCCCGGCCCGGCCCACCGCCGGATTCCATTCCCGCTATCCGCACAGGGCCCACAGGGGCGTGCGGAGGCGGGACCCACCGTGTAGGCGTGTACGCATCCGCCGACTACCACCCTTCGTAGTACCGGCCGAGCCCGAGTGGAGCGCACGACACGACGGTCCCCGCTGTCGAACCGGGCCCACCGAGCACCGACTGTCCAGAGGGGCCCACGCCATCGCAGCCCACCTCACTGGTCACTGCGCAGGATGCCCCGCGCCCCCACCGCACGCTGACCCCGCCTCCGGCGACCCCGATCCCCCGCCGCCGGAATGGCGGCTTGGTGCCCCGCCGCCGAGTCCAGCAAGCCGGTCTTCGTCGGGATCTACGGTGCCGTCCTCGGCGGCTTCGCCGTCTCCGCCCTCTTCTTCCTCTTCTCCTCCTATTCCCTCTCCGCGCCGCCGCTGCCGCTCCCGGCCGCGACCGTCGCCGCCGCGGCCAACCTCTCCGGGCCCTCCACTCCGACCCAGCCCGAGACCCTGTACAACCGCCCCATCTGGAAGCCCCCGCCGCGGCGGGCATGGATGCCCTCGCCGCGCGCGTTCCGGCTCACCCGCGAAATGGTCGCCGCCCGCGCCCGCGACGGCGTGATCGTCGTCACCTTCGGCAACTACGCCTTCCTCGACTTCATCCTCACCTGGGTGCGCCACCTCACCGACCTCGGCGTCGACAACCTCCTCGTCGGTGCCATGGACACCAAGCTGCTCCGGGAGCTCTACTTCCGTGGCGTGCCCGTCTTCGACATGGGCAGCAGGATGGCCACCGAGGACGCCGGGTGGGGCTCCCCCACCTTCCACAAGATGGGCAGGGAGAAGGTGCTGCTCATCAACGCGCTCTTGCCCTTTGGGTACGAGCTGCTCATGTGCGACACGGACATGGTGTGGCTCAAGAACCCATTGCCCTACTTCGCCCGATACCCCGACGCGGATCTCCTCACGTCCAGCGATCAGGTCATACCCACCGTCACCGACGACAGCCTGGAGAACTGGAGGGAAGGTAATCACTAGCCACAGACATGGCGTGGGCTCTGCATCTTTCTGTTTGCTGTGTTGCTTGTGTGTTTGTTACGACTAACTAATCACTGTTGCGACCACTAGTAATCTAGCACAGATCTCATATTCCATTTAACCGTGAGTATTGGCAAGACAAATGGTGTGATCAGCACCTGACTATAATAATCAGGTCCAAAGAAGTTTTATCTTATTTGTTGTTTACTATCTAAACAGGACACTATATTAGGGGGTTGGACAGCCGCATGAGCTGCATGCCTGTCTTGAAAGTTTGAAAAGAACCTGCATTTAAGTACAAATATGCATCATTGAGCATTTCAAGAGGAACAGTCAATGAAGAAAGAATTTTACCAGTGACAGCAAGTATATGTGAATGAGTATCAAGTAGGAAACACCTGCCTGTATACCTAGTGAAGATACACTCTTGCTTGGTGGTCCAACCGTGAAGATTATCGAGTGATGGGATGCACATTTCAAGCTTGCTATAAATATAAATTTTGCTATATTTGGTTCCTCTATTCCTTACCGATTTAATTTTACAAAAAAAAAAAAACTCCTGTAAGCATGAGTCATATTCACCAAGTTTTTTTTTGGGTAGAGTTAGACAATTGATAACTATCTTCGCAATCTTTTTACCCTAGGCATTATTTGAAACTTATAGTATTGGTGGTACTTATAAACCCCTGTTATATGTAGCCTCCAGTCTCCATGGCCCAGCAATATGATTTCACTCTCATATTTACTACATTGTACTGCAGCCTCAACTGTCATGCATGTCCATTCCCCCTCTTGTGTTGCATGATTCTTTGAAATCACCTAACTGCAGAGGTGTTAGCATGCTTTGGTGGTTCCCAACTTTTTGGCGAATTATTCTATCGTCTTTTAGTGAACTACATAACTGAAGATTCCAAAGCTATGTAATAAATCACATGACAGACATTCCCTGTTATCTTATCCACAGTTACTGGTGCATTTAATATTGGTATTTTCCATTGGCGACCCACCGAACCTGCTAAAAGGCTTGCAGAGGATTGGAAAGATTTAGTCCTGTCTGATGATAAGATATGGGACCAGAATGCCTTTAATGATCTTGTACGCAAAGTTTTTGGACAGCCAGTTGAAGGAGAAGGTGATCTTGTATATTCATATGATGGGAAACTGAAGCTGGGAGTACTACCTGCGAGTATATTTTGCAGTGGCCATACATATTTTGTGCAGGTAGGGGTATTTCTTTGTTTGTGGCCACCAATTAGGAATTTTCCACGTGGTTTTTTGTTAGATAATAGTTGTATCTTGATATTTTCTGGATGGATATTATGTTTGCATTCTTTTGCTACTTTTCTCCACCTTGCTTGCAGTCGTCGTTTTCATAGTGTGCTGCTAATATCAAACTGCTATGTATTTTTCTTATTGAATTGTCAGGGCATGTATAAACAGCTTCATTTGGAACCGTATGCAGTTCATACTACTTTTCAGTATGCGGGTACTGAAGGAAAGCGCCATAGGTTGCGAGAGGCAATGCTTTTCTTTGATCAACCGTCATATTATGACTCCCCAGGTATATCCACTGTACATACATGATTAGTCTGAGTGGTTTATTCAACTGCCTTGAAATGGACTGTACTAGTACTATTATAGTTTCTAGTTACTATTTTTTGATCCTTAGTCTGGTGTCCTGTTGCAGGAGGATTCCTGTCATTTAAACCTAACATCCCAAAAAGATTGCTACTGGATGGCTCTCATACAGTCGAAACTCATTTTGAGTTGGTTAATTATCAGGTATCGTCTTCCACATATATTTGATCAAATTACCTGTTACATTTTTATTATGGATGTGTACATGTTCTTTTAATCTAATTAGTTGCTTGAAAAATTTCAGCTGAAGCAAATAAGAACAGCACTTGCGATCGCATCCTTGTTAAAGCGGACACTGGTAGGTGAAATTTCTCTTTTTCTGTACTAGTTTCCTTGATGCTTCATCACTGTCTTCTATTCAGCTGCTTTTTAGTGTTACATTCTTCATGTATGAAGGAGAGATTGTATATTGCTGAGCCTTCGGGCTGTTTATATAGGAGTACATGATTTGGAGGCCAAGACGCCTCTCCCAAAGATAAGTTCTCATGGGATTACAATGAATCCTAAACTAACCATATCTAGGTTGCCTAACGAACACCTCATTTGCATGATTGTGGGGTAAATAGACATACCTTCAGGTAGAACTGTAGAAGCATCTGCTGGGCTTGATTTGCCAGCGCACCTTTGACTTTTTTTTTCCAGTGCACCATTGACTTCATTAATTTGATCTCTTTCCAAAATTTTACTTGCTTGATTTGAAGGATTACTTTTATGTTATTACTTTTTCGGATGTAGTGTTCCATTTCTCCTTATGCAATTTCACACCAGAAAATTTCCATACGAGCTTGGTAGATGCATTATATTGATAAATTGGATGTTAAACATTTTTGTACGATAGCTGCTTGCATACAGCGTAGTATACTAGTATTAGATATATAATCATCGTTTTTTTATTTTGCTTTTTGGAGGCAGTACAGAATATTTTTTAAGCACTATCTGACTTTTGGTAGTGTTCATACATGTTGATAGCCCTTTTCTGACTGCAATTTGTAATTTTAGGTAATGCCTCCATTATGGTGCAGGCTTGATAGAATGTGGTTTGGACATCCTGGAGTTCTGGAAGGAACAATGACCAGACAACCTTTTCTCTGCCCAATGGATCATGTGTTTGAGGTAATTCTGGAAGGAAAACTTTCCCTTCTATTATCAGGCATAGTTTCCCCCTAAAACTGAGATGCATACTGCCTGCCACCTAAGACTGATGTCACTAGCCCGTCTATCCCACCATCTATATTTCAAACTCCACTCGGTCTACAGTGCTGTTACAATGTTTTGCACCTCCTGGTGACAATAGCCTAAGCTTCTAATAACGGACCACTTCATCCCTTGAGGTTGGTTCTGTCGTTGGATTGTGGTGTTGGCAATCCATACCACTGGCTGTGCTTAGATGACCCTGCATGCATGCTTTCCTGTTCCCTTCTCTCTTTCCCTTACACAAACTTGGACATAAACTTGGTTTATCGAACCTTCAGCCCAATCAAAATATGCCTTATAGAAGGTGTGCGATGATATTTGTAAATTAGTTATGAAATTCCTTATCAAAATATTTCATGGCACAGGTGAACGTTATGCTCAAAGACTTGCCCGAGAAAGAATTTGGTCCACATATTGATTTCAGAGAGTACTCCTTTCTTGAGAACCCATTATTACCTAAAGAGGTAATAAGTGATTTGCTGTCTTTTCAACATTTCACTTTGAATGCCTGGCAACAAGAGATGTGAGCTTGTGTCCTAAATTGTTTCGATTTGGAGTGTTCAAGTAGGTGAAAAAATCATTCCTCGAGGTTCAACTCTGTGATGATCATAGCTTCAGATGCTCTGCAGCTAATGGAACCGAAAGGCATAGACCTCTTCTTTTACAAAGAAATAGCACGGAAGAAAAGGTAAACTTTTAGAGATCTCAAATTGTTATTTCTTTCCTGCAGTATGTGGTTTCAGTTTAGTCCAAAGTTCAGTAGTCTTCATCACATTATTAAATTAGACTTAGTTCAGCATTGTAATAATGCCCTTTCGGTTTCCATAGTCTCCTTGGAATTCTTGTACATTTAGTTTCTAGAAGGAGCTTGGGGAAAACTTTGGGACCTATAGAAAAAAAAGGAAATTAAAGAAAAAGCTGAAGTGCTGAAGCATGAAGTATTTCATGCACGCTTAGAAATGAATGTTGTACTTTGAAGCTAGGAAAGTTTTCTTTATCGTTTGAGAGCTTCTGAACCTAGGAAAGTTTTCTCCCTTTCTATTTTGGCAGCTGTTGAGCGTCTTCTCATCATACAAGGATGTCAGAGTTGTACAGTTCTCATCTATGGTTGATGCCTTTGGTGGCTTTGCTGATGCAGTAAGCTGCTATACATGTCTTACATTGGTGTTTGGTTCATGGGATTCTATAGAATCCTAATGTTATGGATAAAAGCTTCCACCTTAATTCAAATTACTTACACCAGGCCAAGGAGAGAAAGTTCCAGAATCGGGTGAAGAGGTATGTGGGCCTATGGTGCTGCGTGGAGTTCCGTGAAATTGGCCACATCTATTATGACATGTACTGGGACGAGAAACCAGGGTGGAAGCCACACCCTCCAGAAACAAGGGAACAGGACCATCCACCTTGGTCGTGACGACTGACAACTGACAACAAGGTGCAAGAAAGTTGCTAATGATGCAGATCTGTTATCTTGTACATGCTACTTGGGTCATCTTAGCAGCCTGCCCCTTTCTGTTGGTTCTTCAGGCCAAATTCCTTGTCTGAAGAAAAGAAATGGAGATAGGTTTTGTGTTTTGTTCTTCCTTATAGTGATTTGCCTCTGTATAAACAGTAGGCCCTTTCGCAGCTCCCCGTTTGAAAGCACGGGCACTGTTGATTTAGATCGAGGCAACATCTGGATAGCGGCTAGTTCTTTTGTTCTTTTTAATTTTGCATCATGTCTATATAATCATAGTTGATAAGGCACCTGCTCCAAAGGAGAGGGCATTTTTGTTGGCTGGTGCAAACCTTTGCTGCTGCTGCTGCCGCTGCTGGTGGAACAGGTTACACAGCATTGTTGGTAACCGTTACGGTAAAAAAAAATATATATGTTTGTAGCTTCTTGGTTCGAAATGGATCAGTTTTACACACAAACGCACATTCGTGCCTCTTGGTTCGAAAGAGGATCAAGCCCAGTGTCACTCATGTTTATGCCGGTTGCCCCTTGCATCTCTTGCCGATGATTGTGGAATCAAATGATTGGTGGTGGCAACGGAATGTCTAAATGTTATCTTGGTGGTGGCAATGGAACGTCTAAATATTGTCAAGAATGTCAAGGAAATGCCTTGTTGTGTTTATATGACGATCCATCAAGATATTGTCTAAAGGTCAAAGTATTTTGATTGTGTATGATTTGTACATGAAGGTAGAGAGTCAAATAGATAGGATCATTGTCTTGCTAGGTGTGATTGTACTTTTGATGCTTGCCGATATGTATGGCTTGGCACCCCTCTTGTACTTGTTGATGTAAATGCTTTGTTTTTTGAAGTATATGTTCCCTACCTTTTTTTTAAAAAGTCGCCCCATGCAATGGATGATGGACAAATAGGATTAAATGGTGCTGGTGCCTCCAAATTTGATGGACACCGTTTAAATGACATAGACAGCATGCATATTAAGAGAATTAGACCAAGGCCAGCAGCTAGGATAAAAGCACATCTATCTATTGTTCCAATTACTCTTCTTTCTGTGAACAGTGTCGTTTTGTACTATATCCGGTCATATATTCAGACTGCTGGACTTAGCCTTAGAAGTTAATAAGGCGCACGATGCCTTTCCATGGCACGGTGTCAGTGCAGGGCTGCGCGGTGCTAAATAGCCTAAGGAAGAGGAGCATCAGCACTAGAGGAGCCGACTTGTGAGCTGCGGCCAGATTCCCACACCGAGTTCAACATAAATTAATTCATACATTTTTTGGATGTCAATACTTCTCATTTATTTGCAATATATGAAAATTAATTTATATAACTGATTATAAAAATTAATTTATCACTGTGGAAGCATCAATTATCTTGTCTTCGCTGAGCTTGCGAACCACGAGCCACAGCTGACTAATTTGACGACCCAGAGAATGAGCCTCGGCTTGGCTGATTGGAGGCAAGCCAACTCACAAGCTAGGAGCACTTTTTTTTTCAATCCTAGAGGCTAGTTCGACAAATCATGTATCATATGTGGGAATCCGCATGAAAAATGAGGTTGACTAAACCTAATTGCAGCCCTAGTCTAAGATCAACTGCGCCTGCGCATCAGTTACACAAGTCAGGCTGCTGTTACCAGGTGGTCCAAAAGGAAAACCCAAAACATTGGTTTGCACTGTATTTCCACATGAAAAATGAGGTTGACTAAACCTAATTGCAGCCCTAGTCTAAGATCAACTGCGCCTGCGCATCAGTCACACAAGTCAGGCTGCTGTTACCAGGTGGTCCAAAAGGAAAACCCAAAACATTGGTTTGCACTGTATATAGAGAGAGCGCGCTAGTTGAAACAGTGGATATGCGGGGTTGGATAGACTGACAGCAGCCTCACGGCATGGAAACATGCAGTTACGTTGAGGTGCGGTAATTGGTGAAATGGACTGCAGAATCGGTTCCACTAAAGTTAGTGAGACATTTGTCACTGGCACATGGATCATATGAGCACGAGGCCCGCATGTCAGCTGAACAAGTCCCGCAAACTTCACCCAGCGGAGACTCATCCGTGGACTGCTTCCGGGTTCCGGTTGAGGCAGGGTAGCGACGAGAGCCATTGGTCGTGCTCTAGCTTTTAGTTTGCACTCCTGTCTCGATCGATCCCTCGCCGTGGATTGGACGGGGGGGCTGTAGCACGAGTCAAGCGCAACACCCACCGATGCCGTCGCTTGCTATGCCTATTGCTGTAACAGTACTGTGCATTCCAAACTCCGCCAAAGCAACGTCCCGCCATGGCGATTGCTCCAGCGACCATCATGCTCCTCCTCCTCCTCCTGCTGTCCTCCTCCTCTGCGGCCGTCGCTCTGGCGCTCGCGCCGCCTGCGGGAGCCCCCCAGAGCCAGGACGTCGCGGCTCTGCTCGCCGTCAAGGCCGCCGCGGCTGTCAGCGGCAGCAGCAGCAGTAAAGGCGGCGCCTTGCTCGCGTCGTGGAACTGGAACGGCAGCGCCGCCGCCACCGGGGCGTGCACCTGGGAGGGCGTGGCGTGCGGCCGCCATGGACGGCTGGTGGCGCTGAGCCTCCCCTCGCTAGGCCTCTCCGGGACCCTCTCGCCGGCCGTCGGCAACCTATCGTTCCTGCGGGCGCTCAACCTGAGCTCCAACTGGCTGCGCGGCGAAATCCCCGCGAGCATCGGCCGCCTGCGCCGCCTCCGGACGCTCGACCTCCGCGTCAACACCTTCTCCGGCGCGCTCCCCGGCAACATCACCTCCTGCGCCAGCCTGACCGGCATGTTCCTCTCCAGCAACAGGCTCGCCGGGAGCGTGCCGGCCGAGCTCGGCGACACGCTGGCGCGGCTCCAGGTGCTCGACCTCAACAACAACAGCTTCACGGGGCCCGTCCCGGCGTCCCTGGCCAACCTGACGTCCCTGCGTCAGCTCAGCCTTGGGCTCAACAGCTTCGCGGGCTCGATACCTCCCGGGATCGGCCGCGACATGGCGCACCTCGAGTTCATCGACCTCTGCGACAACCGCCGGCTGTCCGGTGAGCTCCCGCCGTCGCTGTACAACCTGTCGTCGCTGACGAGCCTCGACGTAGGACAGAACGCGCTGCAGGGAATCATCCCTCCCGATATCCCTTTGCAGCTCCCTCGGCTACAGTATTTGGGGCTGTTCGATAACCAGTTCACTGGGGCGATCCCGTCCTCACTCTCCAATCTTACTGACCTCCAAGAGCTTGAGCTATCAGAGAACGGATTCACCGGCTCAGTGCCCAGCGATCTTGGGAGGTTGCAGTCTCTGGGGAACCTCCTACTCGATGGTAACAGGCTCGAAGCAGGGAGGACGGAGGGGTGGGAGTTCATGGATTCGTTGGCAAACTGCAGCAAGCTGGAGGTTCTTGATCTCGGCGACAACAATTTCACAGGAGATCTTCCTGCTTCAGTGGCTAAGCTCTCGACAACTCTTCAGTGGCTTTACCTGTATGACCTTGGGGTCTCTGGGACCATCCCCTCCGACATTGGAAGCTTGGTCGGTCTGAAAGTGCTATGGATTAGGAATACCTACATATCTGGAGCGATTCCTGACAGCATTGGGAAGCTGGCAAACCTGACAGAGCTGCACCTGGACAACAATGGCTTGTCGGGCCTCATACCATCATCAGCTGGAAATCTCACCAAGCTCATCAAGATATCCGCGAGCAGCAACAACTTGGAAGGATCGATCCCAAAGAGTCTTGGCAAGCTCAGCAGCCTGATCAGTCTTGACTTTTCTAGGAATTGCCTCAATGGTTCGATTCCTAGAGAGGTTTTCGAGCTGCCGTCGCTTTCTCTGATCTTGGACTTGTCACACAACTCCCTGTCTGGACCACTTCCTCTTGAGGTTGGCATCTTGGCTAACCTCAACGTCATGAATCTGTCGGGAAATCGGTTGTCTGGCCAGATACCGAGTACAATCAGAAACTGCATGGTTCTGGAGGAACTCTTGCTAGACAGCAACTCGTTCCAAGGAAGCATACCTCAGCCTCTGGGTGACATCAAGGGGCTCCGCGTGCTGAACCTAACCATGAACAGGTTCTCTGGTGTGATTCCTGATGCCCTTGCTAGCATCCACAGCCTTCAACAGTTGTATCTAGCACACAACAGCTTGTCCGGGACGATCCCGGCAGATCTACAGAATCTGACGTCACTGTCTAATCTGGATGTATCCTTCAATGATCTGCAAGGTGAAGTGCCGAAAGAAGGTGTTTTCAGAAACTTGTCGTACTTGTCGATTGCTGGAAATAAAAACCTTTGCGGTGGAATACCTCAGCTTCACTTAGATCCATGCTCCAATTCGTCTCCAGTGAGGAAGAAGAACAATAAGAGGTGGTTCAAGTATAGTAAAGTAGCTCTGGCAACAACGGGTGCACTCTTGTTCTTAGTACTATTAACTGCAGCGATCTACATCTCTAAAAAACCTAGAAAAAACAGCCAAAAGAGCCAACCGTTAGCCCCAACAATAACTGGAGAACATCAGTACGAAAGAGTCTCTTACCAGGAACTGTCAGACGGAACAAAGGGGTTTTCAGAGACCAATTTACTTGGGAAAGGAAGCTATGGCACAGTCTACAGATGCACGTTCACTGAAGACGAGACTACAACCGCTGTCAAGGTGTTTAACCTTGAACAGTCAGGATCTACACGGAGTTTTGTGGCTGAATGCGAGGCGCTTCGAAGCGTGCGCCACCGTTGTCTCTTAAGAATCATCACGTGCTGCTCAAGCATCGACAGCCAAGGTCGAGAGTTCAAGGCATTGGTATTCGAGCTTATGCCCAATGGCAGCCTAAACAGTTGGCTCCACCATCCAAATTCTAGCGGGGAGCCCGCTACGAGCAAGAATACGCTAAGCCTAACCCAAAGGCTAGACATCGCTGTAGATATCGCAGATGCCCTAGACTATCTTCATAACCATTGTCAGCCTCCAATTGTTCACTGCGACCTCAAGCCAAGCAACATCCTTCTTGCCCAAGACATGAGTGCCCGGGTCGGAGATTTCGGCATATCAAGAATCTTAAGTGAAAGTGCCTGCAAAACAGCCTATCAAAATTCGAACAGCGTAGTTGGAATAAGAGGCTCCATTGGCTACGTCGCTCCAGGTAACAGAATTTACTGAATTGTGCTCGTTATCTATTATTATCCTTTCATCTTAAAAGGCAACTATGACATGATGATCAATAACACGATCGCGACCTCGTGTCAAAATAAATCTGTAGAGTACGGGGAAGGCTGCGCCGTCTCCACCCTCGGCGACGTCTACAGCCTAGGCATCTTGCTGCTCGAGATGTTCACAGGACGGAGCCCAACGGATGCTGCGTTTGGGGACTCGCTGGACCTGCACAGGTTCTCAGAGGCCGCTTTTCCCGACAGAGTTTTGGAGGTAGCTGATCCGAATCTATGGCTGCACCTGCACTCCGACGACGGCGCCACACGAAGCAGAGTTCAGGAGTGTTTGCTTCCCGTCATCAGGCTCGGCTTGTCCTGCTCAAAGCACCAGCCAAGGGAGCGGACGCCGGTGCGGGATGTGGCCGTGGAGATGCGTGCAGTCAGAGATGAAGCGTACCTGATGTTCGCTGCCTCTCTGGGAGTCGACATGGAAGGGGAAAATGGGGTGAGAGCAACAAGAGGTGAGTAGCTAGGCCTGAAGATTGTGCAGCCATGTAATCACATACGCAGAGATGGAAACTTTATTTAGCCTAGGACAAGCTGAGTTGCAATTTGCAAAGCATCCTCCTTTGACGCTCAAGGGTTGATCAGGTAGTGGTACAGTATTACTTATCCTAGAAACTTTATATTCTTTCAGTTCTTTTTTTTTTTCTTTTTTGAGATGGAAACCGGAAGAAAGCATGAAACTCTGTATTCTGTTCTACTACTATGCACAGCGCGTGCTCACGACGAACGGCAGAGCTTGGGCCAAATGCCAGCAAGGAAGGGGCCGACGACAGACCAAGTTGGGCCGTGTCGCAAAAGCTGTGCAGGAATGGGCTTGAGCCCGAACTGTACTGTTGATCAGAGCCTTAGAGCATTCTAGTTGGGCCGACGGTCCGGTCCACGGCCGACGTGGTTGATTGAGCTCCGCACACCTCACCGAGCGAATACTCCGGCCGGCCGGCCGGCGATGACCCGAGCCGAGCGGCCGAGGAGGAGGCCCCGACGGCATTGCCGCGCCCCCGCGCGGGGCGGGCCCCATCGCACGCCCCCAGACAGACTACCCCAGGTCCCCCCAGCCCGGGCGGTAGCGCGGGTCAAAGCCGGCGCTCGACGCGGGGTCCAGGCTGCCCTCTCCCCGGCCGGCAGGGTTAACGGCGCGGCCGGGCGGCCCCAGGAACAGGGCGTGCCGCGCTGCGCCTGATCTATCCTGTTCTGTAGAAGCAGCTCGCATATCCTGCGCTGTGTTCCGATCTGCCGCGGGTCAGAGAGGCGGGGTGTCAGAACTCCTGACGCCGCTCTGCGTCGCCTGTCCCTCCGCCGCGCGAGTTTTTGCTCTTGCATTGCATCCCGTCTGCCTCTTCGCCATCTGCGCAGCCATTGATGGCACCTTGATTGATCTCTCCGCTCCAACAGGGACCGGCGGTAGCTGTGCGTGTGGGGGCGGCAGCTATGGCCGCTAGCAGGCAGCACAGCCGGCAGGGCCGTAGGCTATGCTATTATGGGCCTGCCTGCCTGTTGTGTCCTGGAACTAGGGTCGTATGCGAGGAGGATGTCAGCTTACCTTAACGAGAAGAGAGAATCGAGCTCGCCCTGCACTTCTCTGGAGCATGTATTTACTCGATCGGGCAGGGCCCCAGGCCGCGCGCAGGGATGAACAGTGGTTCCGATCATGGCCGGCCAATAGCAATACGTAGGAGATCGATCTGGAACCACCAATAGGTTCCCGTCCGTCGTCCTGCTCCGAGCGATCTCTGTGACAGGCAGAGGCTGAGAGAGAGAGAGAGAGAGAGAGAGAGAGAGAGAGAGAGAGAGGCAGAGGAGGAGGCTGAAGCCGCCAGCCAGCTGCTGAGCAGCGGATGGCTACTTGATGGGGATCACAGGCGCCAATCCGCGGACGTCGCTTTTGACGCTCTCATTAATCCCATGCATGCAGCAGCAGCGAGGCGACGCGACGCGACGCGATGCGATGCCCACACACACATGTGATCAGACGCCATTCAATAGGAACCCCGTCGTCTTCCCTCCGCGCCAGGAAACCCTCCTCCACCGTTCCATACACCACCACCAGCCGAGCAGCTCAGCTAGCTCTAGCTATAGCGCGCGCACCTCTCCTCCTTATTATATACGCTCACGTACTCACCAAATCACCTGATCCCTAGCTCGCTGCCTGCTGCGTGCTTGCCCTGCTCGGCTGCTCGTCGTCGTCATCCCCATCCCCATCCCCTAGCAAGCAAGCTAGGAGAGGAGGAAGACAGCCAAGCTGCTGCTAGCTGCAACCACCAGCAGCCTGCTGTTGTTGCGCGCGCGGGGTACGTAGCAATAGTATGGCGTCGTCGACGGCGGTGGCGGCGGGGGACGACGCGGTCGTCGGGACACGGAAGGGCGGTACCACCACCGGTGCAGCTGGCGGCGGGGGCACGGCGCCGCCTACTGCAGCCACGCAGCAGCAGCCGCCGCCCCCGCCGCCGGAGCAGGGGCTCAGGTGCCCGCGCTGCGACTCGCCCAACACCAAGTTCTGCTACTACAACAACTACAGCCTCTCGCAGCCGCGCCACTTCTGCAAGACGTGCCGGAGGTACTGGACCAAGGGCGGCGCGCTCCGCAACGTGCCCGTCGGCGGCGGCTGCCGCAAGAACAAGCGCTCGCGCTCCGCGGCCGCCGTCGCGGCGGCCGCCGCGGCCTCCTCGCGCCTCTCGCTCAACCTGCCCGTGGAGGCCGCCGCCGACCAGCAGGCGGCGAGGCTGGGTTTTCTTGGCGCCGGAGGAGGAGACGCGCCGGTGGCGGCGGCGTCGCCGATCGGAGGAGCCGCCGACTACCAGCAGCAGGCCGGCGCGGGCGTCGGGATGATGGCGATGCTGCCACGGCTCCACGCCCCGGGCGCCGTCGGCCACCAGTACGTGCCGTTCGGGGAGTGGCCGTCGGGCGCGGGGGACGTCGTCCCCGGCGGCGGCGTCCACGCGATGAATAACGGTGGCAGCGGTGCCGTGAGCAGCAGCATCGCGTCGTCCATCGAGTCGCTGAGCTTCATCAACCAGGACCTTCACTGGAAGCTGCAGCAGCAGCGGCTGGCCACCATGTTCCTGGGCGGCGCGCCGAGCTCCGCCGCGGCGGCCCAAGTCGACGGCGCAGCAGTAGGAGTGGCGGCGGCAGCGCACGCTGCTGTTACCGGCGGCGGAGCCTTCCTGCACATGGCGGGGCCGCCGCCCGGCATGGAGCCCACGATGCCCTCGGCGACGTCGTGGTTCATGGACACCTCCTCCTACGTGCTCCCTTCTTCCCCGCCTGCGCATGCGAGCGCAGCCGCGGCCATAGCCGGCAGCACCACCAACTGCAACGTCAGCAGCGGCGGCCGGAGTAGCGGCGGCGACGACGACAACGCCGCGCCGAACAACAACTGCGGCAGCGCGATCCCGTCGTGGGGCGACATGTCGGCGTTCGCGATGCTGCCGTGAGCTGCTACGTACAGGTACAGCTAGCTCGCTGGGCGGCCAGCACTAACTTGATGCATGGCGCACGAACAGGAAGAGCTCCAGTTTAATTTGGAAGGGCTGATTCCGAAGGAATTGAGCTAGCGAGCAAAGGGACAAAGCACACGTACGAAGCGGTGTAGTGTTTAATTGTTCTTTGTGGATTAATTAACTAGATGTCCATCTCTAACTGCATATTACTATTATTATATTGTAATAATCATTGTGTGGGACAGTGGGAGTATATCATATTTGTCAGGAACATTCTGATCGGCAATCCATGCTGTCATGCATGGTGGTCTTTTTCTTTTCTTTTTCTCTTTCACTTCATTCTTGTTCTCTTTTCCACTTTGTCTATCCATCCATCCATCCATATATATATATATTAATCTGCCATATACCTCATGTTGATTGTTTATTACTTCTGTGCTCCACGCCTCCTGCTTGTGCTTGGGCAAACAAGGACGGATTGTTTAATTCTGAGCAAACAATCCTAATTTTTTTTGGTGTATAAGCTTGTATGCTGGATTAGCGAATTCAGTTGCTTTTTCTTGCACACTACTGCATCGCAGCATGAATTCGAATCGAAGCTGGGTATGTAATTCTCTGATCGGATCGGATCTGTCCGTCCATGAAAAGAATCAAGGCCGGCAGGATGCATGGCAAGCAATGGCGATGGCGATGGCACGCGAGCTAGCTGTAGCAGGCGCTGTTCCTGTGGGTGTGAGCTGTAGACGCGTCCACAGCTGCAGCTCGATCGATCGAGCCCCAATGGCAGGCAGCAGAGGTCGAGCCGTGCGCGCCGCCTGTGACTGTGAGCGATTAGATGATGGTGCGTGTGTGTTAGGAGGGAGGGCAGCCGGGTTCGATCAGGGTCACGGGAATCCCATCCCAGACCCACCCATCGTCCCCTTGCTCCCACGAAGAGCTCTCGAGCTACCCAGAGCCCCAGCCAGCCACGTACCTACGTTGGAGTAGATTGCTTTGCTCCATCTGCCGGCAGCACCAGCACCAGTACTGACGAGGCCTACTAGCTAATACTACGGAGTATCTCGATCATTATGCGGGGCAACGTGCATGCACTTGATCCATCAACCTCTCCCAATTAGAGCTAAGCGTGGTGGTCAGTAATCGATCCTAGCCGACGTACTACACGACTCTAGCTTACGGAGTATGATCTCTAGATCTCTCTGATCTCTCTCTCTGTATGCTCCATAGTCCTCTCCTAGAGGCCTGGGCTTAATAATAAATTTGTGCTATCCAAATCCAATGGTGCAGGCCTGCAGGAAGATAGTATCAGCATTGGACCAGCGCTGCCAAATAGTAATAGCCTGACATTCCTGTCCGAGCCCCGCAGGCTAATTAACTCCCCACATACTACATCGCCAGCTTCCCCTAATAAACTACCATGAGAGAGAGAGAGGGGGGATGAGAGAGAGTAGGCTGCATATATATGCATGGTCCTGAATGAAGGCCTCTTTTCTCGTCCTGGCAGTTGGATTCTTCCATTCCTGGGATCGTCGTCGTCCATCATCGCCGAGACCGACCGACAGGGTCCCCCCATTAACTTCTTCTTCGCCAATGGCCTCTCTGCTACAGGATCTACCGCCATCTCAATCTAGCAGACCAGCTTGCAGAGCGAGATGGATGGCGATGAGTTGATGACGACGGCTCTAGCTCCCGGCCGGGGTACGGGCGCGCGCGGCAGCAACAGTTTTAAAAGCAAACTTCGTGATTATACTGTTGATTTCGGTGGTTTGAGGAGAAAAGGAAGTTAAGAATTTGTTCTCCGTTGATATATATATATATATATATATATATACACACACACACACGGTCCGCTTGTCTGCAACCCATCAGTAGCCTGTTCAGCACCGCGGTAAAAAGTAACTAAGCTCGTCCTAGACCCTTCTTCCTCCTCCACAACCAGCATGGCGAGGTCCTCGCACCAAGAGGGAGAACGACCAAAGTACGGAAGGAAAAACGGAATCTACGTTATAGCAACATTACAAAGAGTGGAGTTTGATTTTAAGCGGTGGAATGATCCTCCTGCTGGAATCAGCTTAACGGCGGCAAATTTGGAGCTTAGACTGCTAGAGCGAAAGGATGATCTGACCAGCGGACCGTAAGGGGATTATTGCTTTTCCTATCCCTCTCTCCTCAAACCAAAGAAACTAACATCGTGTATATTATTTCGCCTCTGAAATGACAACACGATGTATTTATTGGAGATCAAAATGTGAAACAAAATTCACACGCATATCCCTATTTTTTTAAACCTATTTATACTAGAAATTCTGGAGTAATATGCACAGCAATATATAACCATGAACTGTAGTGGAAGAAACGCAGCATATAGCAGGATACCAGTAACAGCTACTACTGCGTTCCAATGCGACGGTGAATTGGGCAATAACCAGAATGCTCCAAACATGCGTCCACAGCAGAAGTAACCAGAATGCTCTAAACGAGAGCGTGGAATGATGGAACCTTTTCTAGGGCAAAGCCTAGGTTAGATCATCCTCATCATCTTCCTTTTTCTTTAGCTCATTCTTTGCCTTTAGAAGGAGAGCTGTTTTCCAAGGATCCTGGAACAGAAACACAAAAGACCACCTACTGTTAAATTTTCTGAAATTAAGATGCAATACTTTGTTTACAATATACTACCCTAGAAGAAGCAGCAGTCCTAAACAATGAAGGAAGTTCGACATTGAAAATAATCAATGAAGGAAAACACAGGAGTTTTGAATTGACTGTACCAGGCGTGTCATACTGTCGAACTCCTTTACGGCATCAGTAAACCTTCCAATGTCTCCTTCATCCATAGAGGCCGCAAGATCCTGCCATGCAAATTTCAGTTCAATCAAGTCACCCAAGAGAACTCAAAATATCTGCACTTTCGTGAGTAAACAGCTAGGACTGACAGCTTTTGTCAACCTTCCTTTTTAGACCGTTGATGTTCAATAATCAAAATGTCCATAGTGATATAAAAGTGTGTAATTCAAGCTACCAATGCAGGCATCAAAAGGAACACATTGAACAAAAGGTATGTGAGTGTTGTATGGTTATGGTACCGCCAAAAGCTTGTATTCGCGTGTCCCTGAGAAGGTTGGGTCAATATCCTGCCACATGGAGCAAAGTTTAGAAAGTTGATAATGGCAACCAGTTGACAGTTCAATGGAACAGTCCACACCTGATAGCGCTCCAATGAATTATTTATAGCAACAGGGTCACTTCTACATAGTTGGCAAATTCCTGCATTAAGTAGAATGCCTCTGACACTGTACTTGAGAAGGTTATTGTTTATTGATTTACGAGCAATTTCTTCGAAGAGCTCAGTTGCCTTCTGGTACCTGAAAATAATGGCAGTTTGTGTGATTGTGCTAGAGGCCACACTGCCAGTCACGCAAATTATCTAACAAGCTAAGAAACCAAGACAAATCATCTAACAAGCTAAGAAAGCAGGACAAATCATCAGAAGAGTCAATAAATAGTTCAAAAAGACAGAAGTAATAACTTAACACCTAGCCCCAAACAAGTGGCCAGTTCAAGGTTCCATTAACCTATCGACTTCGAATCAAACACATATCTGTTATCTCATCTGAGAGGAGTGCCCAGGCAGCAGCAGCCCTGGCCGAGCCGTGCCCTTCCCTGGCCTCTGCCGGGCCCACTAGCGTCTATTTCGAAGTCCTAGTCAATTCATTTTAGTAGTCCTAGTTGCTTTACAGTTTATTTTATTTGAGATAATTGAGGTTTGTTTAGGAGGATCCAATCTATAAGGAATCCAATCCAAGTCATCTTAGGCGACAAGTCATAGTCCCTATATGACTGAGGGTATGTACTAAATGAAAATCAAGACGAAAACAATCTACGGCGTTTGGTTCTCAGGTGAACTCACCTGGCCAAGCCTCACCGAACTAGCACAGGCATCGAGGACCTTGCCAGCTCCGGAGAGGCGGAGAGCAAATTTTGCCCTCCCACGGAAGCAAGGCAAGAACTTGCCAGCTATCCAAACGCCTAGATGCATGTGCATTCTTGCTGAGCTAAGCAAAACAGTGATGAGCAAAACAACCAAACGCCCCTATATTGCCCTCCCTCCGTAGTCCCTCCACTGTGCCAGCCTCTCCCTGCACTGCACCAAGCACCCTCACCCCCTCCCACGCATAAAAATATCCCCAGCCAATTTACAGAGTACAAATCAGTCCAAAAAAGGAAATTAGAAAACCAAATTTATCTATTCATTTTCTGTTAAAAATGACCCTAATTTCATATAAGAATTCCCTAGTGTGAGAGTTAGAAGATAATTGGAACTATACAGAAGTTTATTATTTCTTTTTCTGTGCTGTAAGATTTAACAGCCAGTAATCAAATTAGAAATCAGCAAGCATGTATGAAGCAGGCCTTCATTTGAGAATGCCAGCCAAAATATCTCAGCACCACAATTGTGTTTTATTGGTAAATTTTTTGGTAATTCAGAATAAACATATTGTTACATAAAGCTGCAGTTACAAGCTTACTTTTCTAGCTGAGCATATATTTCTGCAATTTTCTGTGTCATGCTGTTTGCCTGAGATGATTGTCCCTCACTGTCAAAAAGATCAGCAGCCCGATTCAGGTAGATCGCAGCATTTTCTAAATCTTGTTCTTGCTGATAGATTTCACCAATATCCTGAAATGTCCAGATTCGAGGCCATCATGCTGGTGTTTACAGATAATAACAATAATTCTTCTGTTCTTTTGAAAGTACAAATAATCCAAGTGTATAGGTCGGTAATACAGATATGTACGTTAACCCATCACAGTACAAGAACAGTAAAACAAGAGAGTGAATTATGGGCATCCATGCGCTCATATAACAGAGATGACCTTGCTGTATCTTGCAGCCATGTTCAGTCTGCCAATTTCCAAGAAAAGATTGACGGCATTGTTAAGTGCTTGTGCAGCATCTGCATCACATTGTATGTAATAGTTAGTAAATCGTGATGAAGCATGAACATTCATACCAAGAGAATCGAACTTCACTGGTCTAATCAAAGTAATGATTTGTTTATCTGCAGAAACTACTCACTATTAACACATAGTATTAATGCTTCTTATCTTGCGTTAAACCAATATTGTTAAAAGGAAAATGCAAATTTTCCATGCTAGCTGGTAGATATCCCAAGGGTAGCCGACTATGGATTATGGAAAGAGGCAAACTACATTTAGCCAGAAGGAACGAATCAAACAGTATAACTTGGTCAACTGGATGAGTTTCTCTAGCTCCAGTGATTGATATTCCAAAACAGATATATAAAGGACCTATCAAATTGTATGTCTAGCTAGAAAATTTATCATAGAAAGAATGTGAAATAAAGAAGAATAACAAAGGAATGAAGATATTTGTCACATTCGGGTAAGTGTAAATAGAAGTACCTTGTGGTGAGAACTTTTTATAGCAGTTTGCAGCCTCAACATAAGCAGAGGCAGCCTCATGCTTGCTACCTCCCTATAGAATAAACATTGGCAGCATAGTCTCATGATGTAATTCCCATGATCCCATGAAATGGTAAGCACAAAAAATAAATATAACTAGCCAAACAAACCTGCAAATGACAATCTGCAATCTTTTTGTAAACCGAAGCCGCTCTGCTCCCTATAGCAAATAGTTAACATGATTAACAAGGATGAAAAGGTTGTTCAAACTTAAATGCAAAAGGGTACTCCCACCGTTCTCATATATTTGTTGTCCGCTAGTTCATTTTTTAACTAAAAAATGTCAAATAAAAAACAGAGAAAGTAGTTAACAAATTCTAGACTGGGAAAACAAATATGCAGTTGGAGATTTCCTGGATAGTAAATGGATCCAACAAAGGACGATAGGGCACAATATCTAGAGAACAAGCGCATCAAGAGTTCAGGATCCCTAATGAATAATTCGGGTGTCAAACCGTCAGAGGGATATGGGACAGAATTCAATATTGGACTGAATACATTGGAAGAGCAACTGTGTGGCTTAAGAACATTTAAAAAAAACTGAACGGTGTTGAGATTGAGAATCATTACTTCACATTTCAGATCATGGAACAGATGAAACTGCAGGTGGATGGTTAGTATCAGGGAGCACGAAATTAAGAGAGATCGGCCTAATAGCATCGAGATCATGAACGTAACCCCTCCGCAATAAAAAAAACTTGTAAGAATCAATAAACGTAGATCTCAGAACCGTTTCCGTACACGTGCTCGACGAAACGACATCATCAGACACCCGCATACGACCGGTCGGCGGTCGCGCATTGATGTCGTAACAAACACTAGCACAAGGGGGGCGAGATTGACAAAGGACGCATCACGGGAGCGGGGGGATCTCACAGTTCTTCGCGAGCTTGAAGAAGTTGCCGGCCCTGTCGAGGAGGTCGGCGGCGTCCTCGTACTTGTTGCCGAAAAGGCCCCATCCGGAGAGCTTCTGATCTGCCTTCTTCTCGAAATCGTCCCCGCGACCCTCGTGGTCGCCCATCCCTTCCTCTCCGGACTCCGGCTGCTCCGGTGCGGCGACGCGGGGGCGCGCGTTGCTGTCGATGGGTGGCGGTGGACGATGGTGCCGTGCGGACTGCGGCGAGGGTAGGAAAGACACTTGGCGGCTTCTTCGGTGGCCGTGGACGGGCCAGGTGTGAGATGGGCTCCCGGCTGCATCCCATTCCCACTAGTCCTCGAGTTCCACCAGGCCCACGGTCCCAAAGCCCAATGGCCCATTTGTTTTCTTTACATTTTTTTTATCTATATTTCTAGACATGCACGAAGACACGTTATTAAAAGAGTCCACTTAGTAGCATTTCACGTCACAATTCACAGAGCCATCTATTTATAGTTTCCATAGATTTATGTGGTTACAACAGTGGTGTGTTTACGAGTAACACTCAAATCCCTGCAGCAACATGCTGGAAATTCATTAGTTACGTATAAGGGCAATGTCATTGACAACATAATTTCTAAGATATAAAACTAGAAAAGGTACCTAAAAACATTTGGAGTCCTACCGAGATTGAAAATGCATAAAAGTTCAAATAAAAGTTTTAGATAAAGCATTTAAATATAACATAATAAAAAGCATACGGATTAGAAGAAAAAGGCATATGTACATAGAAAAGTTTTTAAGAGGTCTGAATTTCATGTTATAATTTCTCCAAAAGTTCATTTCAATGATCAATTCTATAAAAAATTAAAAAATTTGTAGCAACTAAATCATTTTTTGAAAGAATTTCTTTATTTTCTTCTTTGTTTCAAAGAAGACTCAATATTAGGAACCCAAAGTACTACCAGCATTTAATAAAGCGGTGGATCGTGGACCGCCGCCGAAACGGCGCCTGGAATGCAAACGTGAGTACGTGACCACGGAGTGAGATCATGCCAGTCGGACGCCTTCCCCTCGAAAACAAAAAAGCCAGTCGGACGCCTTCCCCTCGAATACAAGTCCGTTGTAGGGAAAAAGACGCGCACCGAAAGCGGGAGCTGACAAGACAAGACGAGGACGACGACGAGGGCGACTGCCAGTCTTTGCTTCGGTTCGAAGTCTTCTTGCTCCTCAGCGCCCGCCGCGCACTACCTAGGACGCCGGTTTCCTCTGCCTCACTCGGTCACTCCCGCCCGATCAACGGCCCACACCACCATGGATGAGTCCGTCTCCTCTTCCCCCTCCTCCGCCGCCGCCGCCGTGGATGATGAGCTGGGAGGAGGGTCTCCGTCGGAAGAAGAGGCCGGCAACGGTACGCTCAGCGGATTAGTAGTATGCAACTAGTAGTGTCTCTCTTCCCGGCTCCCGCTACGAAAGCTTTGCTGTAATCCCCAATCTAGTTCTTCTCTGAAAAACCTACTGATGTGGTTTGGTGATACAGTAACTTTTGGTGAATTATTGATTCACAGTACTGCTTGTTTCCCACTTCGAGTAAGGTCTGCTGATACAGCTCATGCATGCTTTCACCTGACTGTCCTGCCCAAAAGCAGAAAAATAAGTGCGTTTGAAAATACACCACGGACACGGCGTCAGATAGAATTTCGTTCACTAGCTAGCTCATTCGAAGATGATGCCATTATTTCACACTTTTTTGGAACACCTGCATACAGTTAAGATTTGTGATAACTCATCCGAAGCTTCACTCGTCCAGCCAATGATACATATCAACATGGACAGCCTGTCTACTTCCCGGAGGAACTAGTGGACAGCTGGGCTTCTTTTTCTGCTCGCGGCCTGTATCACTGCTACAACATCTCGTTGCGAGTGCGTTTCAACGCAGCTGCTGCTCCGACTGACATAGTTTTAGCTGTCAAATGTGACTTGGGGCCTGAGTTCCTCCGTACCTCATTTAGCTCGGGCGGTGTTGAAGTCACCATTAGGCGCTTGCCTGCCATTCTTCTGAATCAAGAACAGGTAGATATGGAGCTTACGTTATCTGGTTTCTTAATCTCTGGATCCTGCTTTTTAGTTTCTTTTGTCAACTCGTTGTTATTGTTTTTAAGCTGAGGTCTCCTCTGTTCATAATGAGGACACAATTGTTTACTTCTTCAGGTCAGTTTCGCGAGGAGCTTTCAAGCCACCATTCTCTCTTTGCTTGTTGGCAGTGATCATTCAGAGGTCATAGATGCTATAAAACACCTCAAGAAACCACAAGTGTCCGAAGGGGTTGTCTATCTGCTTTTTCCTTCGGTTTCTGGCAAAATTGATTGGTGCAGTATCAAGTTCTCCGTTTCATCAGTATATGAAGCAACTGACAGAGATATGAGGCATCGTCATTCTTGTAAAGTCGCTGATTTCCTGCAGACAATGGATGGTCCTTGCTGCAAATGCATGCTTGAGAATTCTGTTGTCTACGTCCCTCGTGATAAAAGGTTTTATAATATTATAGGGTTCCCTGACTTAAATGCAAATCATCCTTTGCCTTTGAGAGACATGAGTATTGTTAGATCCAAAAGGTAATTAAGACTAGGTATATGCCTCTTTTAAGCTGTATTATTTACATAAAAAAACTGTTGTTCTTTTTGTATGCTCCAGATATGGCCTTTGTTCAACCCCTGAAAGCAAACCACTTTTGGTCGCCAGTGGACTATTCACAGTACAAAACTTCCTCCACAAGTGCTACGGAAAGGGGAAAGGTTGTTTTCGGTTAACAGTAAATATATTTTTGTCTCTTGCTGTCATGCTTTGACATCATGTATTACTCCATTAACTTTAACTAATTTACGATAAATCCAGCTGCTGATTGTACATACATGTTGCATATCATAGAGTACAGTTGCTTATTGTCTACAAGTATTATAAAAAAATGATATTTGTATGTGTTACTACAGACCTTTTAAGGTTCATATCCATTGAGAATCTATGACACCACTCCAAACATTACATGCACTTTATTCAATTGTTAAAATATGCTTCTAAATTCTCAAAAGACATATTCTTCCTTTTTAGAATTAATTTATACTAACCATTTTATCTGGCTTATTATTCATGAAAGAACATCATATATCAAAAGGTGACATGTATAGTAAGTCTAGGTATCCGCATGCTTTTTCACTCAAAGGGACATTATTAATATATAAAATAAATGCATAGACTGGAGTTTCGAGCTTTAACGTTGTTTTCTTTTCTTCATATTTACTTACTACACATAGTTTCATGCATGAACCAGTTCACCTAAAAGCTTAAACAATTTAGGAAATATGGAAATATACTTCTAGGCTCCTCATGTCTAGGCTCTACCAAGCCTAGATGTGGGATCAAGGTAAACTAGAATTACCTCTTCCTCAAAACTGTGTTAGCCAAATCCCACATTCTCACCAGACCTAGAAGCTGTCTCTAAATCCATCTTGAATCTCAGTCACTGAATTGTATTCCAATAAGGCAAAAAAGTATGCACATAAATTTTGGGGCAGATTTTCTAATGGACCGCAAGTGAACTACTCACTCCTTAATTTTTTAAGATGACGTCAGGTAGCTCAAAGTTGAACTACCCATTGTAAATTAAAAAAAAACAAGGGTGGTAGACCCATCTGTCCTCATCAGCTCAAGCTTTGTCGAACTGGCCAACTCTTATTTCTAGTTTTGAGGCCTGAGGGAGCCTGCACATGAGGGAACTATAAGTCCATCAGATTACACTTCTGGGTTGAACTAGTCAGTGCATGCAATTTCCCAATCAATAGACCACATCAAGACACAAGTTTATTTTATGCTTAGTGTTGGAGTATGTGTGAGTTGGCCCATGAGGCCCGTGTACACTAGACTATATGCCCTTCTAGGGCTTGGAATGCAATCTATCCACTCATTCTAGCACTTAGCAACTTATTTGGCCAAATTGTTTATTTAAAACAATTGCCATACATCTGTCAAAATATATAAGCTCGAGTTCTGTACAAATGATTCTAGAAATGAATGCAGTATGCCTTCTAAGCTCTTGGATCTTAGCTTATATAAATAGTTCTCTTATTAGCTTTGTGAATAAGTATTTAGAATAAGTCAGTTCCAACCAAATCTGGATTCTACATCCATGTGTAATGACTTAAACTTCTCGTCTTCAAGGCAGATTCAACACAATAAAGAAAAAGCGGTAGGCACATATAGTCTGGACTCCCCAAAGACAGAGAATGAAATTAGAAATTAGAACTGTAACATTGATCCTATGGCTATTAATAAGTTATGTTTGTCATGTGGCGTTGACTTGGTGATTCTTTTCCTTGCTTCAGAACCTAGCAATGTTGAGTTGCCACCTGAACTCTGCAGAGTAGTCATGGCACCGGTGTCAGCAAATACTCTGTACAGCTTCTCATTCATCCCTTCAATAATGTATCGTATCCAGTGTCTGCTTCTTTCCGTGAGGTTGAAAATCCAGTTGGGCCCAAGAATGCAACACTTCAATGTAACAGCTCCGAAGGTTCTGTTTCCTTAGCAGTCATCTGTTTTACTCCAATAATAACTGTGGCAGGGCGACTAATACTATGTTCACTATTACGAGCTTACATGTTAGAAAAGAATTGCAATTAGTTTTGTTTGGTTAAGGCCTTGAGAACAAAGAAGACTCGGCAGTTGGCAGTGTGCATGCATTTCTTTACTAGATCCAGAGGAATGCAATTTTCATTCTGATATTCCGAAAAAGAGGGGCTTGTTTATATTTAATTTAATATCTAAGCTGATACCATAGTACTATTGACATTACTAGCCGTTCTTTGGCTGATGTTTAAACTGTTTTGTTCCCCGTTAAGTTAGAAAATGGCAATTTGCTTCATGTGCAGATTTTGGAAGCACTTACAACAACGGAATGCCAGGAGGAATTTACACTGGAATCATTAGAAACGCTTGGGGATTCTTTCCTTAAGTATGTTACTAGCCAACATCTTTTTAGCAAATACAATTATCGAGAGCGCAAGCTATCCTCTATGAGAGAAGAATTGGTGTCCAACAAAGCTCTATGCCAGCGCGCTTGCAACAAAAATATTGTGGTACTGACAATCTTACATTCTAATCTGCTTTGCATGTCTTTTTTTTACCTAAGTATTGAAGGTCAATACTCCCTTCAGCCTTAAATACTTGATCTGTTGATTTTCTGTGGTATTTGTCAAGAGTCAAGACCATCAATTTTCGCAGTACAGCATAGTTATAATATCTAAATGAGCATGAGATTATAAAAGTAACTTTTGAGATAATCCTATATGCATGGTTTTTAAATTTTCAAACCAATTATTATGAAAACTATTAATGGTCAAAGTTTCAAAAGTTTGACCTTTTTTATCAAAGCAACAAGCATTTATGACTAGAGGGAGTAGTTGGTTAAGCATTCTGAGCTGAATGAAACTTGAAAGAAATCATAGTCAAGAGGTCCTGAGCCTTGAACCTGATTTAAGGGAAAAGAAGGAATTCTGTTCACTTCAAGTCATTTTGCTAGTAATATGTACATCCGCTTTAACCGACTTTATTTTCTTGGTTGGCAGGGATACATTCGAGTTGAAGAGTTTAACATTAAAGAATGGATCATTCCTGGCGTTGGTTGTGACAGATATGGTAACACCAAGTTTCTGTCAAGTCTCAAGAAAAAATCCATAAAAATCAAGACAATTGCGGATGCAGTCGAAGCCTTGATTGGGGTCTATCTCACCGCTTGTGGTGAACAGGCAGCATTCCATTTCATAAAATCGCTAGGAATGGATATTGAACTGCATAGTGAAATGCAATATGAAAGGAAAATCATTACAAAACCTGAAGAAATCATAGATGTGAGAAGCTTAGAGACAATGCTTGATTATGTTTTCAATGACCGTTCACTGTTAGTGGAAGCATTGACACATGGTTCCTACAACAATGCAGGCCCTTGCTATGAGGTTAATCTCAAAGACTATGCAATTCAATCTTCAGTAATATGTTTATATTTTTCGTGTTTAATTGGAAACAATTCTTTTCTAGGCCAACAATACTTTTAACAGTTCTACTGTTTAGCCTTGACCATCATAATTATCTGTGCCTTTGTTAAACGATACCAGTAGGAACCAAGTCTAATATTACCAATAATAAGAGCTTAAGTACAAGGAATTGTATGAAATTACACTCCTGTGTTAGCCCTTTGTACTAACTTATGTTAGACTAGTGATGGTATTGTACCCCCAGATGAGTTTTATGGGTTTGGTACTTAACAAATTCGTGCCCATGTGCAGAGGCTTGAGTTTCTTGGAGATGCTGTATTGGACTACATTATAACTGATTACTTCTACAAAAAATACTACACTGAACGTACACCAGCATTGTTGACAAATCTACGGAAAGCTTCCGTGAACAACTGTTGCTATGCACATGCAGCTGCTAAAGCAGGATTACACAAGCATATTCTTCATGCTTCATTACAACAGATTAACGATCTTGAGAATTCTGGGCGGTCATTTTCAGGCCCATCGCATGGTTGGCAACCTGGCATTGATCTACCTGAGGTGGGTCTTCTTGGGTTGATCAGCTCTTCCGGCCAGGCTGCTATGATGCATGATTTAATTTGAATTTCTTTTAAGCATTATCCTACCGTATTTTCTCTGGTTTCAGTTTCATGTTTTAAGGACAGATTGATCAAATGGCCAACTGCTGTTATAGAAGAAACTGTCGAGTTGTTTTGTTCAGTACTTTTTTTCATTAATCTTTGTTCTTAATTCTCACATATCTGTCTTGTGGCAGATAATTGCTGGTAACCAGCAGGTAATTTTGTATCCTTGTTGTTTCAAGTTTTAAATATGACAGATAATGCTAGGGTGAATATGGTTTAATATTGGAATTTTTAATTTGGAATGTGGGATAGCAATAGGTTTACCATGATTTGGCTCTGTTTATAGCTTTCTTAGTAGGTGGAAATCTAAATTTTATTCACTCTTTTGACATTTTCCCATTTCTAATTAACTCGGTTTGCTGCTTGTTCACAAAAAATAAAAAACAGTGTCTCGCAGATTTGATTGAATCAATAGCTGCTGCAATTTACCTCGACAGCAAACATGACAAGGAGATCGTCTGGAGATCCATGAGAGTGCTACTGAAACCTCTTGCCACCCGCGAGAGCGAGACCATGGAGCAGTCCCCGGTGTCGGAACTAAAGGAAATGTGCGAGCGCAGAAAATACCCACAGCCATCGTACTCTGAAACTCGTGATGATGGAGTTGGAGTGACAAGGGTGGTTGCAAAGGTGAAGGTGGCAGGGGTAGTGTACTCTGGAACAGGAGAAGGCCGCAACAAGAAAATAGGAGAAATTCGTGCCGCCAAGGCTCTGCTTGGGGAGCTGAAGACCGCACCTGTATCATGATGCTTGGACGGCAACAATAGTTAATACAGTAAATGAGAAAAGGTTCGAGGGCTGGCTCTGGACCTCTGGTATTGATCCCAAATTAGAAAAGTTTTGTGTTTACTCATCACCGCTTAGTCAAAGTTTCGGGGCATAGAGGCATAGATTAATAAAAATGTCCGCCGTTAATATTAGTAGCTGAAAGATGTCCATAGTTTCAATTTGCATATATGTATGGTAATTCCTTATCAAGTATCGAGCTTATCAAGAAACAATGAGGTAATTCCTTTTCTTTTTTGAAACGAACCTGCAGGATATCTGCCGCTAATTAATAAGAAGAAAAATGCCTAGCTAGAGACAGGTGAAAGTGGCTGCACAACAGGCCAAACTAAATAGAAAACACATACTACCTCTGATCTTTTCATGTGTCTCTTTAATTCTTTTTTTTATTAATCAGTGATAAATAAATAAATAAAAATGGAGAGAGTACAACTGTATAACGGGTGATGCTAGGAGAGGCCACAAAATGAAAGTTGTATGACTTTTTCAGACAAAGGAATTTATCGATGAGTTAGTATCAGTTCAATCATCAATTAGCAAGTCAGCAACCATATTCCACCGTTTTAGTGGACCTTCGTTCTGACCCATGATACGCCTATTTGATTTTAGTTTAGATTCAGATTGTCAATTATCCATATCAAGACAGATATATCTGCATTTTGCTTTTGTTGATCTTTTTCTTCCCTCTTTATGGGGACTTTTGTCTAATCACGTCAATGAGCAGGGCTTGAAGGAGTGCGTACCACAATTGACAGGGCGCCTAGGATGACAATTGAATTTACTCTTTGTGTTGAGTTAACTTTTCGGGCTCTCTATGGAACACGTGATTTCTAAAATATAAGAATAAAAAATAGCATTATGGTTGCATGCCACTTGTAATCAATCTTTGTAGAACTCTTCCAAAAGAGCGAGTTTACTTAAATGGTCCCACGGTACCCTTCATATTGGTCCCACCGCGCAGATTAAGAAATGTTAGAAAGGGGTGAAAAAGGATAAAAATTGATAGAAGAAAAATGTTTCATCCACTTGAGCTCTACTTTTTTCACCGTAATACAGCGCCTACCCATCTGTCATACCTACCTCCAGTTTTAGAAACTCTCCCGTGATTTTCTGTCAGACTATCCGCACTCATTCAACCATATTTCTCTATTTTAAATGGAATATTCTGTCCTAGTCAGCGAGATACTCTACCCTATTCTTCAATCCCCGCAGCCATGTGTATCATATATTTCAACTCTATATCAATCACCACAATTTTTATTATTTTTTATAGAGTAAAATTTATGGCTAGTCCTTAAACTTGCAATGGTACGTCATGCCGGTCCTTAAACTTACATAATGTGTTAAATCGGTACGTTAACTTATTTCGGGTCTCGCCACTGTCCAATCGGAGTGTGGATCTACAAAATGGGTTGTTGACCTGAGGCTGACTAGTGGCGCCCACATGTCAGGCCAGATGTCTTCTTCCCCTTCCTCTCGCTCGCGGTGCTCCCCAACCTCTACCTCACAGTCACCGGTCTCCTCTCTCAACGATGGCACCTCCCCTCACTGCACCTCGTCGGTGGTGGCACTCCGGCGACCGTCTCCCTCCACCACGGCTCCAGCCACCCCTTCCTGCTCATGCCGCGGCGGGCAAAGCAGGGCGAGGCACACCAACGTACGGGCTGCAGCGGGCGGAGCAGGCCAGGGCACGCGAGGGCCGAGGGCGGCGCGCAATGGCCGCGGAAGTCTGAGCACGCGGCGAAGGGGAAGACGGAGGGCGCAAGGTAGGAGAAAGAGCTCCCTTGTCTCTCCAACCGTCCAACATGTGTGACGCCCGCGGCCGCGGGGTGCCTATGGCCGCCACTCCCCCTGACACCGTGGTGATGGCTGTGAGCCCGTCCACCGACCTGACGATCTGACGAACGCGACCGAGTGTCCGAGCGGCCCACGGCGCAGGTGGCGGCGCAGACATCGCGCAGGCAGAAGCTGTCGCTCTCGACGGCGTCGACGCGCGAGAACACGAAGGGCGCGGCCGTGGCAAGGTCATAGTTCGGCACGAGCAGCAGTGCCACGGTGTCCCTGAGCGTGCGTCGCCAAACGCCTAGTCGCCGCGGCGGAACAGCTTCGCCCACCGCCCTGCGCCGGCTGCCCAAGCCCTCGCCCCCGATGCTCCGGCGACGAGCGCGAGCGCCTCCTGCGCCGTGTACCTTGGCGGCCCGTCCGCACCATTCATGAACAGCATCGCGGCCAGCGCGCTCCCGGCGCCTGTGAGCGTGGCGGCTAGCTTCAGGAACAGCGAGCGTGGTGGCGGCCAGGAGCGCGGCGGCGGCGCCTGCACCGCGGTCGTCGATTGGCGACCATCCACACGCGCCCCCGCTCGCGGAGGACCACATATGCGAGAAGCTGACCAAGGCGCGTGAGGGCGGCCTGGCTGCCGCGCTCGGGTCATGGAACGGCTCGCTCGAGGGCTTGTTCCCTGGTGGCCTCGATCGAAGGCTCTCTAGTGGCCGCGTAGGGCAGGGTTGTGAACGAGCCAACGAGGCTCCAGAAACGTTCCTCCCGGGTCTTGTGCAAGAGGATGAAGCGACAGAGAAGGATTCTGGCTGGCATGGCGGCAGCAGAGACGGCGAGATAGGGAGGGGTGAGAGAAAGAAGAGAAAAAAAATAGATCTACATGTGGGGCCTATATGTCAGCTCTCGGTGGGTTAGTCGAACCATGATCCGTTTGGACCAAAGTGAGACTCGAAACAAATTTGTGGACCGGAATGACACACTTTATGAGTTAGTGGACTGAAATGACACTGCCACGCAATTTTAAAGACCGCTACTGAATTTTACTCTGATATATATAAACAGATGTTTGCTTTATGGTATTGTTGCAGCTAGCTATATCCTTATTGATATGTTTATCCATCGAACATATCTATGGTTAGATTTGAATGGCCTATTTTTGGGTTCATCTCACCCCGTATCTGAACAACTCCGGTTTGTTTATAGTAAATGAACTGCGGTTGTTTGTTTCCGTCCTAGGTTTATAATAATTTAAGGCTAAGTCCAACAAAATTTTTTATATAGATTTTCTATACACCGTTTTGCATTGTTCAACATAAATGTTGAGAAAAAAAATGGTTGAAATAGTGTTTAGAGAACAGAGACAGAAAGTTTCATTAGATTCAGCCTAAGAAAGGAATCCGACCATGTGCGTGCACGATGATGGTGTATACCGTACCGTACCCCCGCGTTGCTTCGTCGAGGAGCATTGCCACATCGGCAAAGCCGAAAATCCAAAGCCCAGAAAGAGAAAGCAACGCACCCGGCACCGATCAAAGGCCCAACCGAACCAGAGCGCAAAGCGACCCCGCCACGGTCGCTCCGGATCCCCCCTCCTTGCGGCGAAAGCGACCGAGCTACCCGACGAGTAGTAGACTAGTAGACTAGTAGTAGATCGATTCCCCTGCCGCGGAATCGTGGCGACGCGCAAAGGCGCAACGGCAGCGGAAGCGCAACCGGCAATGGTCCCCTCGCCTCCCCCTCGCCGAGTCAAAAAGCGACGCCACCACCTGCTCTCGGGCCTCACCACCACCCATCCCCCTCCCTCCCCACCAATGCCCAGCGCGCATGTGCACGAGCGCGCGGGCGATTTGTTGAGGCGGCGGTTGCAGACGTGCGCTGCCGGGGAGGAGGAGGCACCCGCACTCTCGCCACCCCACTCTCCGCGCTCTCACCGCCGCACGCTAACCCCTCCGTTAAACCTCGACGCCGCCATGCCCCACTTCGCCGCCGCCGCGGCCACGGCCACCGAGGCCGCCGCCCCGGACGCGTCGGAGGCGGAACCGCCCTGTGACCCGGAGACGCTGGCGAGATGGTGAGTGCGCCGCGCCGCCGTGGCGCTCTGGTCCGAGTACAACGTACGCCGCTTCCCCCTCCGCTCCCCTCCCCGTCCTGATGGCTGATAATGTGGGTGCGCCGCAGGTACCAGCAGGAGGCGCTGGAGCGCGCGCTGGCCGGGAACACGCTGGCGTTCCTCGAGACGGGCTCCGGTAAGACGCTCATCGCGGTGCTGCTGCTCCGCGCCTACGCGCACCGCATCCGCTCCACCCAGCCGCCGTCCTTCGCCGTCTTCCTCGTCCCCACCGTCGTGCTCGTCGGCCAGCAGGCTCGCGTCGTCCAGGCGCACACGGACCTCCGCGTCGCTCAGTTCTACGGCGCCATGGGCGTCGACTTCTGGGACCGGGACACCTGGCGCGCCAGGGTCGACGGGGCCGAGGTGCTCGTCATGACGCCGCAGATCCTCCTGGACAACCTCAGGCGCAGCTACTTCAGGCTCGGGGACATCCCGCTCCTCATCTTCGACGAGTGCCACAACGCCGTCGGGGACTCCCCCTACGCCAGCCTTCTTAAGGTCAGTTCAGTCACCCAAACAAACTCGGAAGCTTGCTTCGCTATTTTTGTCGACCTTTTGTTTGTTCGCGTATGCACATTAATTGGTCTGGTTGCCAAGTCACAATTCAGCGACAAAGCTTTAATGCTCATTTCGCCACTTGCCAATTCAGGAGGTTCCATGTTTGTATTGTATGTGAACTGGGGTACTACTGTACTAGTAATACCATTTAGGTGCAACCATTGATGTTTCTGTTGAGATTCTTGGATTTTCCTTTTTAACACGTGTCCAAGTCCAACAATTTAGCTAAATCCTTTACTGGGGCTTTTGCTTTTAGGAGTTTTATCACCCTCAGCTGAATTCTAGACCATCCGATCCTATACCAAGGATATTTGGGATGACTGCCTCCCTCATCAATTCAAAAGGTAAGGATGACGCAGTCCTCTTGTGTATTTATATGTGCATTCTCGCATTAATTAACTCGTGAATTTTTCTCTATAGGTTTGCAGCGTGCCAAATATTCAGAGAAAATATCTGAGCTCGAGAATCTCATGTATGCGAAGGTCAGACACTGCAAGAACATACACACACTAACATACAATGTTTCAGATAATCTTTATCTATATTATCCTAATTTTAGTAAAATGCGAAAAATATTTGATGCGTTTTCTTTGAAGGTCTATACTGTTGACAGCGAATCAGCACTATCGCAGTACATTCCATTTGCCGAGACAAATATAGTCGAGTACAATGATTCCATCATAACGTCTGTGTTATATAGCCATATTGTCCACTGCTTGAACAAACTGGAGACCAAGGTACTACTATGTGCTCTAGGCATGCACGACCTTTTGCTGGATAAACCTTGTCTTTTTGTTACTCTGCATCACCCAGTATGTAATGTAGGATCCTTTGCACTGCATTCTGCCTTAAAAAGCGTATAATTTTGATTTATTATTTACCCCTGGGATGTTGAAGGAATTTGTATTATTTTTTCCTTGCTCTGTAATATACTTACTGTTTTTTTATCCCGTTTTATACTCATTATGGTGCAATGCAGCTTTTGATTGCCTGTTTCTTTTTTTTGTGAAACTTTCCGTAATTTGTTTCATCATACTATGAGTTGGTATGCATATTAAATAACACTGTTTACATTTTCTTAGCATTTAGAAATCCTGAAGGGGAAACTGCATGTTTCATCTTTGGAACATGAGAAAAGGATAAAAAGGCTAAGTGCAATGTTCCTGTATTGCATATCTGATCTTGGAGTATGGTCAGCAGCAAAGGTACAAGGATATTCATTGTGCACATTTCTTTTTACCTTCTTTTTATGAAATCCTGAAATGCATTTAAACTTTTTTGCTCAGGCTGCTGAGGTTTTACTGTCATGCAAGGAAAGCTGTCTATCCTTTTGGGGCGAACAATTGGATGAAAAGGTTGAGAGATTGGTCCGAAACTATATTGAAGATGTACATAGCGATCTCACAGAAACTATATCGAAGAGAGGCAACCAAAGTAATTGCATCTTTCTTGCTTGTTTCTTCAGCTTATCTTTTTGTGAAAACTTGGACTTGTGAATTACTCCATGCAAGACTGTTGTGCCAATGTGTTAGGGTGCTAGACTCGTAACATGATGGTACTGAATACTTTTAACTCAACATTTCATTTATAATCATTTTTTACTATGATTTGTGTATCTATAACTACTACTATGCTACTTATGATGTGTATGTCAATTTTAACACTATCGGTCCATCAGATAAAATACCCCCTCCGTTCACAAATGTATGATGCATTTGACTTTTTCTTTTTCGAAACTTAGATTGTTCATCTTATTCAAAAAATTTAATAAGTTATCATCTATTTTAATGTCATTTGATCTATCACTAAATGAAGTTTACATATTATTCATATTTTCACATGTTTAAAAAAAACTTTTGAATAAGACGGAGGTAGTACCAGACTCAACCACGGGAAAAGATGCCTCCTTACACACAGCTCTTTTGTCTTAAAGAGAGGGGAGTGACAAACCGTTACAGGTTACACCGATACTCGCACACCCGGTTTTGAGCCTGGAGGTGTGACCTCTCAGCTTGAGGTTCTGCCGACTGAGCTATTGCTCGGTTTTTGACAGTTTACATGATTATTAGAGACATGTTTGACCTTAACAGAGTCTATGAATTATCTATGACAGTCCCTCTGTCCAAAAATGTGGTGTAGACTGTATTTTATTTTTCTGCATGGTCTTTAAATTTAGACCTTGACTATTGTTTTCTTACTTAGATATATTTTTATTAACTACAAATGAATACAGTGCAAAAGGTCTATGGGATTTTAGTCTAGTTATATAATTCTTACACTAAACCAACGTGTACTCTTGAATAAATGTTGGTAAAAATTACAAAGTTAGAATATTCTAAAAAAGCATGCACACACTACTTGATTGGAATAGTATTGATTTGTGAAATGTGTCGTGTATGATCTTGCTGTGGTTTTTACATCCTTCTATACAGAACTTGGTGACAATTTTGCTGCCGATTTGCAAGATGGGTTGTTGACATCTAAAGTTCATGTTCTTATAGAATATCTTCTGAAAAGCAGGTCAGAATCCTTGTACCTCAATTATGTAATAGTTTAGAAGTCGTGGTTTGCCTATAAAATAGGAACCCATGACATTAATTGCTAATGATTGGACAGTTGTAAATTGTTCTGTCATTGTGTGTTGTGGATGATTAATCTTTCACTCTGTTGCAGAGATAAGAAAGACTTGAGATGCATTGTTTTTGTTAATAGAGTTATTACAAGCATTGTATTGGAGTCCCTTCTGTCCACAATAAATCCAATGTCAGGGTGGAGTATTAGACACATGGCAGGAAAAAATTCTGGTTTGAATCATCAGAGTAGGAATGCACATATGGAAATCATTGATTCATTTCGGGAAGGAAAGGTTTGTCATCAATGTTGCAATATGCGCTCATGATGTTCTGTTTATGATTTTATTCTCATGAGATAATGATGTTCCTGCAGGTAAATCTCATTATTGCCACTCAAATTTTGGAGGAGGGCCTTGATGTGCCAAGTTGTAACTTGGTAATCCGATTTGATCCATCAGCAACTGTATGCAGCTTTATACAGTCACGTGGTCGAGCTAGGATGCAAAACTCTGACTATGTTTTACTTGTTAGAAGGCATGTTTCTAGTTTTGTGGCTATTGTTGTTTTCCTATATACAACTTATTATTTATCCTTTCAGCTTCAAGGATTTTTCTGTTCCAAAGTAGACTTTGTTGGTTGATTTCCCCGTTACCTGTCGAATTGCATGTGTGGGATAAACCTGATGTTTGCTGGAGTGACTTCCTGTGTGAATTCATGGATAAAGCATTCTAATTCCCTGGTTAGTGCCACTAAATTCTAGTGTGCATTTTAGTCCCAGGTGGCTTAATCTACATTCAAGTGTGACGGTGATACCAGAATTATCATGAAGGGCGGGTTCAAAAGAAGCTTGACTTTCATATACATTCTAGATTGATTTATTCTTTCTGGTGGAACTGTCTTGATTTGTTTATAGCTGTTGAGGTTGGAGATGTGGTTTCAGTTGATCTATTGTTTTTCCGTTTACTGGACTGTTTATTCTGTGTTACATTTTGTTGTTAGCATTGTGCTTCTTTCTATATGAATGATATTGTTGGATTTGCATACTGATTTACATGATTGCTGTTGTTTTTGTGTTTCTGTATCAGGGGAGATGCCAATGCTCTTTCTAAGACACAGGAGTTTCTTGCCAGTGGGCAAATCATGCGTGAAGAATCTCTGAAATTGGCATCTACTAATTCTCAACCTCTTCCAAATACCCTATGCAAGGGAGAATGTTATGTTGTTCAATCTACTGGGGCAGTTGTGACTCTAAACTCCAGCGTTCCATTGATCTACTTTTTCTGCTCGAAGCTCCCATCAGACGAGTCTGTTTTCTTTCTTGGATGGTGTTTTCTTTTGGTTCATACCATGAAATGTTTCCTGGCACAATTACTAACATATTCTGCCTAACATGCTAGGTATTTTAAACCTCTACCGAGATTCAAGATTGACAAGGCATTAGGTGCTTGTACCCTGCATCTTCCGAAGAGCAGTCCTGTACAAATAGTTTATGCAGAAGGAGAAATTCCTGTCATCAAGAAGGTTGTTTGTCTGAAGGCCTGTCAGGAATTACATGCCATTGGTGCTCTCACAGACCATCTCTTGCCAGAACTGAGTGTTCCATGTGAAGATGAACCTGACATAGGTATGCTTGTTATTTCTGCGTTAATATTTTTTCTCGAAAGGTCAACATACATCCTTTGCACAGAGATCAAACCGACATGCAGGGTAAGAGTTACATGGGAATAGAAAGGGGGGTGGGGTGGGGGTGCAGGTTGTTACATATGAGAAATACATTGGGAGAGGTATACCAGCCATGACCACGTACCATACCAGCATGCCCTATATCTATGGATCCAGGTGTTGATGTCTTCCCTGGCGTTCTTGATAGTGTCTGCCGTAATAATATGACTTCCTTGCCTTCAAATGTGCGAGAGTGGGATGCCCGGATCATGAGGACATTATCCCAGACAACCAGAGCACCTTGGAGAACAGGTGAGGCGTTTGAAATGCTGATGCCCAAACAGTCCCTAAACCATGCGAGCAGCGGGACACATAAAGAAATGAAGTCTCTTTGTCTAGGACAATAGCGGCATTCACAGTTGGCTTCATCGGCACTACAGAAACTTTTGTGAAGGAGGTTGGCTTTGGTGTTCCATTTGTTGTTGCAGAGGAGCCATGTCATTAGCTTGATTTTTTGTTGGCACATGTGTGACCCAATTTTTGGATGCGCTGGCATCCACTGTCAATTGCCTGCAGGTGTCAGTAGGCAGCTCTGCAATTGTACATTGTGTCCTTCCCCCCATTAGCAAGCAATCATCACTGGTCATGCCAGCAACCTTGATCTGCAGGTTGGTGAGCTCTGATGAGGCAATGCGAGTGAGTTTGTTGCGCCAAATGGAGGTTGAGTGAAGGACACCATGGATGGAGACATTGAGCTTGGTGGAGTTTGGGAATATAGCAGTGAAATGCTCTTGGCGAGCGGGCAAGGAAGCAACTAAGTGTCAATCTTGAATGCTATAGCGAGGTCGTAGTGGACGAGCGAGTGAGCTATACTATTGCAGGTATTCTCCACCAGCTGATCCAGGATCCAGGATTATCTACCATCTCTGAGATCATCGCAGACGGAAGGGAAATCCAATTCTTACATGGCACAACTGCGCCAGTTGAAACACAGGCCTGCAAGAGGTAACCCTGGATGCTCACGCGAGCGATTGGAGGTACCTACTGGCATGTTGGCTTTGCCGGTGGGTGAGACGACCACTGGCCAGGGAGGGTGGAACCCCTGCATGTGTGGTCAGCCTGCAGATAAGCTTAGGGAGTGCGTAATGTTTAGGAATTCTGTGGATGCATCATGGCCTTGCATGAACTTCGCCCCAAATGGCACAAACAGCGGTGCATTGTCTGCTTGCCTGTGCAAGGTAGGGGTGCCCCTTTCAGGTGCGAGTGTCACTCACTCCCATGGGTGCGGGTGGATGTGACACTAGAGATTTGATGTAGTTGACCGCATGCTCCACCTGAAAGTCACTAATCGATGATCCGCCTCTTTCCAGCATCACATCCCAGTCCTAGGTGGTGTCCTCATCAAAGATAACGTCACGAGAGATGTGGACACTTCAGGCAAAAAACTCACCACCGGTTTTGCGCCTGTGCCACGCCTCAAAAGATGTCTTGCTATCAAGGCTCGTCGTCGCACCCAGTTGAGGACGGCAGTCGTGTACAGCGCGGGGAAGTGCCCCTCCATTTGGCAAGGATCGACTGGCTAAGGCTCTCCACCAAGCCATTTTCTAGGGGCATGTATAGTGCGGAGAAGTACCGTTGGTTGCCTTGGTCCTTAGTGGTGTGCGAACTCGATGGAGGTTGACGTCAGCACATGGGTGTTATTTAGTGTGCAGATTTGCACCATCACAATCGTAGGCTCGTCGTCGTCTTGCACAAAACGTGCCTTTGCATGCTTTTGTTGTCAGCAATCACAGGTCCATTGATCGCAAAGGCCACAATTCAGCACTCGTTGTGATCATTGGTACGGCTAGTGTCTTTGCCCACGCCAATTGGGAGCCAGAGGCCAGCAAGTGGTAACTCAGGAAGCTCACACAAACAGTGTTTAAAAGTCAGCAAGGTGAGGTATGGTGAGCTGCCACCGCCTAGCAACGCCTAAGTGGGGTTAGGTTCATGGCAACCTGTCACCACCTGGAAGCACCTAGGTAGCGACACCTTTGAGACACTGCCCACAAAACACACTTGGTAGGTTTGATGCCGATGGAATACATTATAACATTGCAGATTTTCTGATTTTCTCCTCTACTTACATATAGCTGAAAACTATAATCAAGGGTGAAATAATCTCCTAATTAATGCAGTCAGGGCCCCTAATAATCTGCCATTATTCTCACATCTCACTAACTGCAAGCTGAACTCTAGCTAGCACTAATAGCAATGAACCTATACATTAGTTGAATCTAGACAATTGTAAGAGTGTGAGCAACTTATTGATGAGACTAGTTTTTGGTCACAATGTCTTTTATTCTCAGCCCATATTCAAGTTTTACTAGGTAGTCAGGCACCATTGCAAATATCGGTCCATGTCCAGAGGAAGGCATGCCTCCTATCATCCTATGGTCTAGTGCGACAATGACATTCCTAGGGAGGAGTAATGAAGAGTATTAATTAATTAAAAATGAATCCACTTTTTGTATTCTTCCACTTATCATTAATATACTCTTTTATTTTGACTGCCTACATACAGGGAGGGGTGGGGGTGGTGTGAGTAGTAGTAAATTTTACTGATGTGAATCTGATGTGACCATATTTAAAGGCTATCTCATAGTGATTGCTAGAATGGGTGCTTGAATTATTCCAACCATAGAAGGGTGGTGATATAATTAGAGTACATTGGCCTAATACTTAGGCTAACATACACATACTCCCAACACCCCCCGCAGTCTGAACTTCCGGCGCAGCGGAGTTTAAGACTGGACAAGAAAGAAATCACCGGGTTAGTCGTAAACAAGGACTCCAACTCGAGGTCGGAGGTGGGAGTGGAGGTGGTGGAGAAAGGGAAATCCGACTCGTCAAACACAACGTGTCGAGAGATCAGGATCCGTCGAGAAATGAGGTTAAAGCAGCGATACCCCTTGTGGTCTGGGGAGTAACCAAGAAACACACACCGAGTGGAACGGGTCGCCAGCTTGTAGGGAGCAGTGGCGGAGGTGTTAGGGTAACACGCACACCCGAAGATACAGAGGTGATCGTAGCGAGGAGGGGTACCGAAAAGAGCGTGGTGTGGAGTGGGAGCTAGGGAAGTAGTGGAAGGTAGGCGGTTGAGCAAGTAGCTGGCAGTGTGGAGACTCTTTGCCCAGAAGCGAGCAGGAAGAGAGGCCTGGAACAACAGGTGCGCATGACATCGTTAGTGGTGCGAATCATCCGCTCAGCCTTGCCATTCTGAGAGGAGGTATAGGGACACGACATGCGCAGCTGGACACCGCGAGATAGGAAGAAGGAGCGGGAGGCGTTGTTATCAAACTCACGCCCATTGTCACTGGACGCACACTGGACGGACTTAATGGTGAGGCCGAACTGAGTGGACACCCAGACAAAGAAGTGGGAGATCGTGGAGAACGCCTCAGACTTGGAGCGCAAAGGGAAGGTCTAAGAATAATGAGAGAAATCATCCAACACCACCAGATAGTACTTGTAACCAGAAATGCTGAGTACAGGAGAGGTCCACAGGTCACAGTGAACAAGATCAAAGATATGAGTCGCATGAGAAGAAGTAGGAAAAGGAAGTCTAACATGATGCCCTAACTGGCACGCATGACAAAGATGCTCATCAGTAGCCCTAGTACAAGGAATATCTGCGCTACGACTAAGCTGAGTCAAAGCGTCGCGGCCGGGGTGGCCAAGACGGCGGTGCCATGTAGTAGAAGAAATGGTGGTGGCGAAGGCAGCGGATGAAGTGGGCGATGGAGAAGTGGAAGAAGGTGTAGCTGAAGGAGGAAGCCGAAGGGTGTAAAGGGGCCCCGTGCTGTTACACCGGAGAATTGGACGCTGAGAAGCCGAATCCTTCACAGTAAGACCCGAAGAGTCAAATTCGATGGAACAGGAATTGTTAGTGGTGAATTGGTGAATGGAAAGAAGATTATGAACCATGTGAGGGGCAAGTAGGACATTGGGAAGTCGAAAAGGACCATGGGGACCCGCATTGCCCACGGAGGTGACGGGAAGACAAGAACCATTTCCGACCATGATGGAAGAAGGGCACGAAGGATGGGGAGGTCGAATGGAAGAAAGAATACTGGTGTCCGGCGTGGTGTGGTATGAGGAGCCCGAGTCAGCGATCCAGACCGAAGGCGGAGGAGGACGATGCTACACTGGTAGAGCCCAGGCAGGTGCAGTGGGGTGCTGCTGGACAAAGAAGGTGCAGCACAAGCGAACATGGTCGCTAGCTGTTATGGAGGTCCCTTTGAGGCCTGGAATGGCCACATCGAGATGCGCCTAGGCCAGGGGTTGTTGTAGGATGGCCAGGGCGCACCCGCAACAAAGGCGGCAGCGGTGGGAGGTGGTGTCAGCGTGCTCTCGCCACCGGCATCGCTGCGCCCCCCCTTGGCGACGAAGTCCACCACCACTCCCGCCGCGGCACCCTCCACCACCGCTCGGTCCGGTGGGAGGGGCGACGAGCTGTGAGGCGGCAGATGGGGTGGTGGTGCTCTGTAGAGGAAGCTCGGCGAAGAGGGCCATTGGATCATCCGGCCGGGAGATCGTCGAAGCAGACGAGGCCTCGGCGACCCGGTGAGCGAGCACATCAGCAGCAGCGCGCTCACATTTCTGAGCCACCGCGGCCGCAATCTTGGCAGCGAGGAGCACATCATCCGCGGCGCGCTCACGCTGCCGAACCACCACGAGGGCTGCGACGAGGGCGGAGTCCGCCGCAGCAATCCCGGCGGCGGAGATGGAAATGGCGCCCGGAGGAGGGAGAACCGCGGCAGGGGTCGTCGAAGTAGGGGTCTCGGCGGCGGGAGTAGCGGCGCCGGAGGTCGATGGGATGGAGGAGAAGGAGAATGTAGAGAAAGGAGGAGGCACCATGGGAGTGCTGCTGCTTGCTTGGGCCTCGCTTGTGGGGAGCAAGGACCGGCGGTCATAGGGAGCAAGAAACCGGCACCATTGGGTGGAGCGGCTGCAAGGGGTGGTGCCATGGAGGGAAGCAGCAGGGAGAAGGTAGGGAGGAGGGTGCCAAGAAGGAGGCCGGGCGCAAGACGCGGGGCGCGCGGCGGCGGCGGGCGGGCGGGCGCGGCGGCGGGTGGCGGCGGCAGCCGGCGGGCTGGAGAGAGAGGAAGGAGAAGGAGGAAGGAGAGGAACCCTAACCCTAATCTGATACCATGCTCGAATGGGTGCTTGAATAATTCCAACCCTAGAAGGGTGGTGATATAGTTAAAGAGTACATGGGCCTAATACTTGGGCTAACATAAACATACTCCAACAGAGATGATGTGGAAGTAGAGAAAACTTCAATTGGTTGTTTCAGTATTGAAGTACTATGGTCTATTCAGATACAAACAATATCAGCAAATGAAATGATTCATACTTCAATTGGTTGTTTCAGTATTGAAGTACTCATGGTTAATTACTATGTTGCCCATGTCAAGATGAAATCATGTTCTTCATCAACTTTCCTATTTAGTTTACCAACATTATCCTTATTGGTAGCACATTTCAGTAGTTAAAATGTCAGCTAATAAGTCAAAGGTACACTTATTGAATCCATATGTTTCCAATTGGGTAATCAGTTTGGGATACAGACATGCAATTGACATTGTATATTAGACTAAGATTGTTTTAACTTCCCTGATATAGTTGTGGACAAATACATGGAGCACCCTGACTACTTTCCGGAGCAATTAGTGGATAATTGGTTATCTTTTTCTCGTCTTGGCTTATATCACTGCTACAAGATCTCACTGGAAGGGTGTTGTGAAACTACAAGTCCAGATGAGATAGTATTAGCTGTAAAGTGTGACATGGGATCTGATTTCTTATCTAACTCATTCAAATTGTGGGGTGTGAAAGATTATGTAAATGTTACCATGAGATATGTTGGCATCATTCATCTAAATCAGGAGCAGGTACATTTTGATCTCGCGTTATCTTGTTATATGTAATGGCCATACCATCCTTTCCTTGTCTCTTCCATTGATGCAAGTATTTTGGGCCTCCATGATAAATATACTACTAATTGTTCAGGTAATTGCCGCTATAAGATTTCAGACAAAAATTCTCTCTTTGCTTATTAGAAATGACCATTTGGAGGTCGAGGATTCTATTAAGGACTTACTTGGAATGCAAGTATGTCCTGGAGTTTATCTTCTTCTGCCCATAGTTTCTGGGAAAATTGATTGGTGCAGCATCTATTTGTCAGCCTCACCAATACTTGAAAAGGGTACGAGACACTGCCATTCTTGTAAAGATATCGATTTGTTGCAGACAAAAGATGGCTCTTTCTGCCGGTGCACGCTTCAAAATTCTATTGTTTGTACCCCACATAATGGCACGTTTTATGTTGTTTCTGGGTTTCTTGACTTGAATGTTAATTCGCTTCTGCATCGAAGTGATGGGAGTGTTGTTAGCTACAAAGATCATTTTAAAGATAGGTATGAATTTGTCTTTCTAGGGGTATTCTTTATGTCCGACATGCTCTGGTAAGCTGTAGAATTTATCTTTACATATCTCATTTCCTGTTTTACATTCTCCAGGCATGGGCTCAATTTAACATGTGAAGATCTACCTCTCTTGGCTGCCAGTAAGCTTGTAAAAGTGCAGAACTTCCTCCAGAAGCGCAACTACAACGAAGTAAAAGGTTCCTTTCTGATGAGTAATTAGTTTGTGCCATGCTATCCACCATATTGGGTTTTTTACAACATCTGCTGAATCAATTAGTTTGTGCTTGACTTATTGGAGATTGGAAGTCTTACCTGTGCTGTACCTTCCACTAACTGTTTTCTCTTGCATTTGAGCATCACATTAGCATGTGTTAGCATAGTGGACAGGTGGGACGTGTCAGTCCATGAGTATATAATGTTTTTTTGTGGGCATGCTCGCTGTTAAACAACATTAATCAGATAATATAAGAGGCTAGGGTTAGAGGAGTGCTAAGAGAACATTTTTCTATCTCGTCCATGTTCTCACTGTGGAGTTTTTCTGCTGTGCTGCCACAAAACTACAATATACTAAGTTAGTGGTTTTATTTTATAAATAATAATATGAGAGTTAAGAACAGAACCTTCTGTAAGGTACACTGACAGCTAATAGCTGCTCCAATTATGGATGGCACGTGATGTAAACTTATTTTCTCCTTTCTAAAACATTTTCAGCATTTGTTTAAGCATAGTTGATTGGTTCCTTGCAATACAGGAAATATACCACACATTCTGTCTTTATTTTTTAAAAAACGGAATAAACTGGCATACTTTTATGTACTTCTAGAATATATAATATTTAAGCAATAAGGGTTGTGGTATGTAAACAGTTTGATACCAGAAATTATTTAATGTGTACATGTTTCAAGCAACTGTAGTTTGGAGGCTTAAAGCTTCCAAAACTGACATTTGTCTTCATTAGTACACATGTACAATATCTTTCCGTTTGGATTGCAGAGTAAGGGGGCTGGAAGCTATGTCCTTGTGGGAAGGCATAGGCCTGTTTGTTTGCCTGTGGCTTTGTGATGTGCAGCTTTTGACTGACCATCCTGAGACTTTGGCAGTTTGGTTTTTTTTGTTGTGTGGACTAGATGGCTGAATTCTGGTTGGTCAAAAATATTTGTAATTCCCTCAACTGAAACATTTTGAACATTTCAAATTATATTTGTGTTTTTAACTTCTTGACATTTTGTAATACCCAAATTAAATTAACTTGTTTCTTACATGAATGACTCCATTATCTTGTTTCAGAAAGTACGAATGCTGTTGAATTGCCACCCGAACTCTGCAGAGTTGTCATGTCGCCAGTGTCAGCAAATACTTTGCGTAGTTTCACATTTATTCCTTCTATAATGTATCGTATCCAGTGTCTGCTGCTTTCTGTGAAGTTGAAAATCCAATTGGGTCCAAGAATGCAGCAGTTTGAGATGCCAGCACTCAAGGTTTCATTCTATTTCAGTTTTCTATTTTATGCACAGTATAAGAGCTTTAGTAATCAAGCCTCTACGTCAGCTTGTTGACCTTACACACGAGAAAAAAACTCTTGGTTTCCTATTTAAACTGCTGTAGTAGTCTATTGCATTGTCAAAGGTCTGGTTACTTGTTCTTCAGATGTTTAATGCAGTGTGTACTTGTTATTATGTTTTTTTTTTCAAAATAACTTGTTAGTACGTTCCATTCCCTTGGGACTATTGTTGGATGAGTGCTACCATTAGTTCAGTTGCTGAATTTGCAAGTATAGGATCTAGTAGTATATTGATCCTATTAATATAATTACACCTTAAGATTTTTTTTCAAACAAGCATGGGAGGTGCATATCTTTTTTATTAAAGAAGGAAAAAAGGTAGAGAAACCCTTGCAACATTGGGAAATTGTTTCCATAATGAATCTGTGAACATTGAACTTACGTAGAACATATGATCTTTAGCTATTGATGATCAAAATCTAAAAAGTTTCAATTGAGGCAATCTTACTGGACTTAAGTGGGATCGGAAGGAATATCTTAAAAACTGACCAACATGCAGGATATGCATGTTGCATTAAGGACGGGAATGTCAGTTCGTCATTTATTGTAACAAGCATGAACATGAATATTCTCCTTGTTGTATTGCCTGAGCAGGAGTTATCTTCATATTTACCTCCGTTTAATGACTTGCAGATTCTAGAAGCATTGACAACAAAGAAATGCCACGAGGAGTTTAATCAGGAATCATTAGAAACACTTGGGGATTCTTTCCTCAAATATATTACAACTCAACACCTTTTTAGCAAATACAAACATCAGCATGAGGGCATGCTAACCAAGATGAAGAAAAACTTGATCTCGAATGCAGCATTATGCCAGCTGGCCTGCAGTAACAATCTTGTGGTACTCTCTTGTGAACTTTTTCATTTGGAAATCTAATGCCTATTTAGTACGTGAATTGGGCCTAGAATTATCGAATTAGAATTGGGCTCTACTGAATACATCCGTTTGTGTCAGCGTTGAATCAGAATTGGAACCTGATTCCATCTTGCCTGGGAGCAACTAAAGTCGAAAACTTTCATAACAAGCAATGACTCTATGAATCGCACTGAATCATGTCTTAATTCTTAATGGTTTGTGCATATGTCTGTGTCCATAAAGGTCTTTTGGAAACATGTCCTGTTCTCTGATACAGTTGTTGTCAATTATTTGCCTTTTCTTGCTGTACAGAATATCTATATGTTCTTCTTTGGTGATCTATTATGTTTGTTGTGCGTGTTGCTTTGTTTTCAGGGATATATTCGAGGTGAAATTTTCAATCCAGAAACATGGATCATACCAGGGGTTGGCAATGACACAGACGATTGCAGTAAGATCTTCATCCTAAGCCCCAATATGTACAGCCTGGGTAATCTGTCGATTAAAAGTAAGAGGATTGCAGATTCGATTGAGGCCTTAATTGGGGCTTATCTTAGTGCTTCTGGTGAGCTGGCAGCGTATCTTTTCTTAAAATCTTTAGGAATGGATATAGTGCTTCACAAAATGCCGGTTGAGAGAAAAATTACATTCAAGTCTGAAGAGTTTATTAACCTGGGAAGCTTGGAGTTAACACTTGATTATCGTTTCAAAGATCATTCATTGTTGCTGGAAGCACTTACTCATGGTTCATATCAGATTGCTGGCACTACTGCATGTTATCAGGTTGGTTCAGAAGGTTACAAGCAGTTCTCTGCTTGAGCTTTGGTAGTTACTGTTTATTTTCAAAGAAACCCCTGTGTACTTAAGTCAGATGCTTAAATTCAGTATCATAACAACGGCAGTACATTGTTAATAACCAATCATGTTTGTTGGAGTCTCTTCTTCAGTCACAACCTAGTGTAATGAAATGAAAATGTATATCACAATGTTGTGAGGTACCCCATCCTCTTACCTTTTGGGAGTGTAATGTGAGCTAGAATAGATTGTGGCAATAGCAGATTCATTATGGGGTGAAAAGTGCACGCATATATAGTGACGGATGTCCTAGGGTTTGGCTTATAGAAATAGAACCAGTGGTGGAGATCCTTGCCTATATACTAAACATAGATCAATCTTACAAATATGCCATGTGTGGGCCTAAGCCCAGCTCATCTGTCTAATAGGGAGCAACGCTTATTCTCTTGGTACATGTTCAGGTGGCTTGTTAATAGCATTATTGTATTCAGGGATTGTGCCATAAGGCCCCTGCATTTCATCCTGTTTCTGGGACTAGATGGGGATTCCTCCTCTTGCACGTACGCTCCTTCATTTTATCCGTGAGGACAAGAGTACTCATGCTCATTCATTTCACATTTTACAAAACTTGTTCATTTCCCTCTATAACTCATGTAGATTAAAGGATAAGTTTCTACCCTCTGTTTGATCTTTAGTACAGCACAGAAAGCATAATCAAGTACTCTCTCCATTTGAAATTAGCTGGCCTATTTCATTTCGTTAGGACAAGCTTTTGACCAACGATTTATATCTATTAATACATGATATTTTGAATAAAAGGTGATTATTGTTTTTGCATTGGAAGAATACTTACGGTTATGTTTTGTATCATAATGATATATTAACAAAGTAATTCTTGGTCAAAAGTCTTACCCTAATGAAAATATGGGATAAAATACCACTACTAATTTCAAACAGAGGTTGTAAATTTTGGAAAACGAGTGTAGCCTAGGCTAGACAAACAATTTGTAGCCTCATAACTATGGATGGCTAACACTAACAAATTGAACTGTAGTTTTGCGTATTCTAAGTGGACAAGTGTTTTGTGGATCGAACAATGAATTGGATCCCAATAAAATATTTAAAATAACTTCTTTTCAAAACACATGATTCAAAACAAATTCAAAGCACGAGGTAATGAAATACACAGTTGTGAATCCCAATAAAATATTTAAATTGAATTTTATTTATTCCCAATAAAATATTTAAATTGAATTTTATTTATTCCCTTCTGGACTATGTAATGTTAGGGCATATTTGCGTTGTAAAATTCGTCTACACTGTTGTACATACACAGGTTTCTCAGTTTTCATTTTTTGAGTGTAACACAAGTAATGGATCTGCATTATTCTGCCAATGAGTAAAATTTGTTCTGCCAGTAAAATGGCAGCGTGTTGTTAAGTTTTTGTATAATGGACCGAACGTCAATGCTTCATCATAATAACTATATAATGTAGCATTTTCTGTGTGCATCAGTGTTTTTTTTTTCATTTGCTACTACGTTGCATGAACTGAGTAAGAAGTTTTTGTCTTAATGGCAACAACACTGGATTGTTATGGGCATAGGTCTTGGCCTGGGGCCAATGGCGGCAGCGGCGGCAGCCAGCCTGCAGCAATTATACTCCGTTCTAGATTTGTTTTACTAGAAATAAGTTTGTCAGAAGATAATTATGTTTTGATTATATTTGGTTTGTTGCATTAGTTAGCATCTATTGTTAGGAGGCCTAGGCTGAGGCTGGCTATAAGAGCCCAGCCCTGTCAGTTGTCACCAGTTTTTAATCAAGCAGGAAGACCCTAAAAGGAAGAGGTCAGGAGCCTTTAGAGGGAGGAGGGTGACCAGCTGGTTTGGGTATTCCATCCCCAAGTCAATCTTTATTATTTTAGTTCACACAGTGCATCTTTGTATCTTACGTGTCTTAAAAGTAACTCAAAGATAGTTTTTATTGTTTTCTATATTGCCCCAGATAAGAATACTTTTATGTATTGGTCCATCCAAATAAATTTTATCTCTGTGTGCTGTATGGCCTCAGTGTTCATTGTTTCCTATGTGTCTATTGCCTTAAAATCTAAAATAACAGCTTTATTTAGTTACTTATGGCTTCATGCACCTATGCAGCGGCTCGAGTTTCTTGGAGATGGCGTATTAGATTATATTTTTACTTATTATTTCTACCGTGAGTACTGTGAATGCACTCCCCAATTGTTGTCAGATCTGAGATCTGCTTCTGTGAACAACAGTTGCTATGCTCATGCAGCGGTTAAAGCAGGATTACATAAACATATTCTTCATTCCTCGTCAGCACTTCACAAAAGGATGGTTGACTACCTCGACAAATTTGAGCAGTCATTTTCAGGTCCATCACATGGTTGGGAACCTGGTATTGGTCTACCCAAGGTGCATCTTCTCCACTGTTTTTTCCTTCCAGGTGCCTTATATTGTGGGGGTTTGTTTGCCATGTGAATAGTGCATTTTTCATTCTTCTGTTCCCAGGTTTCAGGATAAAGAGTGGCAGTAACTGGCAAATGCCTCAATTATTATTATTTTTCTTAACAATAAAGCCTCTTAGTCCTATGCAAGTAGGGGTAGGCTTCTCTTGAAACCCAACAAGGGCTACAAACAAGGCTAAGATTGAGTTCACCGTTGGTGCCTCTGATACTCAATGAAAATGCCTTTTAGTCTGGCAAATTTGACTTATGTTTTGTGTTCAATCTAAAGCTGATAAGCCCAATGATCCTTTGCTTCATAAACAGCTGTGGCTAATGCATTTGATCAAAACTTATAAATGAAATTGCCCTAACATTAGTAACATATGACACTGATATATTCATCGATTTTGAGGATAATAATATATTTAAAAAGCAATGTGCATGGAATTAATATTGATTAATCTTGAGGTGTGGATCCCTCTTGGTCTCTCCATTTTGGAGGAACACACTAAATTTTGAGTACTTGAGGAAATCATTTTCAGTCTCATTGCAAAATTGGTCTTTTTCTTGTTTGTCTATTTGCAGGTTCTAGGTGATGTTATTGAATCTATTGCGGGTGCAATCTATATTGACAGCAGTCATGACAAAGATGTTGTTTGGAGAAGCATGAAACGGCTACTGGAACCTCTTGTCACCCCCGACACTCTGGTGGTTGACCCTGTCACAGAGCTGCAGGAGTTGTGTGCTCGCAAAGCGTACCGGGTCGAGTACGCGGTAACTCATGAGAACAGTGTACCCTCTGTGGTCGCAGAAGTGCAGACCAAAGGTACTACATACAAGGCCACACGGACGGGCCTCACCAAGCTTGATGCCAAAAAGTTGGCAGCCAAAGCCGTGCTCCAAGATATGAAGTCTGCCGATGGCACGTAGTCTTTTGCAAATGGTTTTTTTTTATCAGCTGCTCTACGGTGTAGTTTTGTATAGATGTCAGTGTTTAGAAAGAGTCGAGTCAGTAAAGTGTACATGCGCATAGATCTCGGGCTGGTAAAAGTGCCCACGCACGCTACAGGCTTCTTTGATTTTGGTGCTTCTACGATCAGGCATCGGTTGTACAGAAACGTTTTGTTTTGGTTACGGTCTCACACACATCGAATAATCGAATATATAAAGAAGAAAGGTTGCCCTAAGGTAGGGCCAAATCTATCAAGAAAGTGTTCGGAACATCCCGCTTCCCAGGGACTGCAAACCCAACCGTTGGGGCCCGCCAAACCACATGTAACGACTTAACGAGACAACTTGATCCTCCTAGATACGGTGACATATCCAGTGCAAACCAAGTTTTGATGTAAACCAAATGTAAATCTACAAAAAGTTTTAAAAAAATTTGAAAAAACTCATGAATGTACAGCTCCGTATACCCCATCTATATATAAAATTTTAGAATCAAATTCGGTATACTCTAGAAGTTAAAAAAAAAGACAAATTTCCTAATAATAGTAATAACTCAAATGCACCCTAAATTTGTTTTTTTTTGTAATTTCTAAAGTATGACGAATTGGTTCTAAAATTTTATATATAGATGAGATAGACTGAGCTGTACATTCATGATTTTTTTAAAAAATTTTAAAACTTTTTCTAGTAGATTTGCACTTGGTTTGCACTGGATATGTTCCCCAGATATAGAGTCAAATCTAAAAAAAGTTAATGCGGGGCGCAACCCTCACGCGGCCTACGTGCCATGTCCCGTGCCATGCACTCATGCAGCCTTCCAATCCAGTCTAGAAAAAAAGAAAAAAAATACTATTTTCTTATTTATTTTTATTTCTCTTTCACATGAGGGGTAACGAATGCACCGAAAACATTCATGTACTAAAAATATTTGTTTTACCTATTTTTTAAATATCATAGCTCTCTAATCGAGTTTTACGATAAAATGTGCACAACAAAACATGTGATACACTGATACATAAGTTTTATATAATTTCACACACAACAATTTTTATTGTATGTGTAGTCGCTATTTATCTACTACTTGTGTATCAAGTTATGTGTGAAATCTACCAACAACTCATGTACGTAAATTCTTAAAAAAATGTCTTTATATTTGTGAATAACTTTCTACTCGGAATCCTTACATTATAAATTGATGAATTGTAACACATAAATATTCAATATTGTATTCATAACTTGCTATAAGATACTAGGCATAACTTACTACATGATGTCTGCATATATGTTGGTATTTTATGTAGAGACACATTATGTAGATTTTTTGGAGCAAGTTGGTAATACAGTCCTCTGCATAAGTTGATTAATTGTATCCATAAACTATATTTCTTATAGAAATTTATTCATAAGTTGCCTCTTAGTGTTGCATATAAATTTAATACACAACTTGCTACATGGATAATATATAAATTACTCATACAAATGAACTTAATAGTGTATATAAATAGCAAGTTTAATGGTGACTATAATAATAACTTACCATTAGTTTAGTATATAACTTTTCAATTTGATTTGTATATAACTTGCTACTCTCTGTTAAATGTCATCAAAATATATGCAATATAGATCTCGTTTTGTAGATCTTATTGTAAGAAACAGAATGATACGAACGGATTTCAAAACGGATACCGTATGAGAGAGTACAATAATGAGCAATGAAAGAAAACATACTAACTTTCTATCGCTTACGTCATCATATCATCTTGAAAGTGATATAGTTCATGATAAAGTAGTTTTTTGACATGCAGCTGTACATTCAATATGATAACAAAATCGTTAGTTGCACTCAGTGTAGAATTGAAATCACGTGTGCTTGCTGCGTTCAATGTAGAATTGGGGTCGTCGCGCGCTTTGCATCCGCGCGACGGGGTCACGCATTAACTGTGTCCACAAATCTACCATGTCCAACTGAGCCGATGAGAGGTTAGCCGATCTGATCTGGAAGGTTGTATCAATTCCTCGAGAAAAATTAGCAGTCTATCATTTCCCTCAATTAAACTATGACTACAACGACTGCATATAATGCGCTACACGATGAGCGGAACGCTCCGCGCTTATCTTGGCGTCAAGTCTTCTAATCTGTCACTGTCAATCACTCAATTGAAACATCTGTGTTCGAGCTAGGATTAGGCTTAACCCAGACAACTAAGATCAACTGGACCAGGCAAAAACATCGGAAGAGTCGAATAAGCCACCAAGAATAAACACTGATCAAAGGTTTAGTCTAAAGAGGCGATGAGATTTCACCATCGTATTCAAAGATTTAGTCTAAGCATGCGAATACTAATGATCTTCAATTGATCAAGCAAGAAACAACATCGATGTAAAAGTAAGCCATCAAAATATGTCCTAGCTGATAGTGTAAACGAAACAATACTAGAGCAGCACTTTTTTTATAGTCAACGGTGGATTTTGGGGGGGGGGGGGGGGGGGGGGGGAGCGGTTAATGGTCCCCTACCTAAATTTTATTGATCATCATGGCCCGAAACAGCCCGCAAGCATGAGGTGAAAATAGTTTGTACAGTCTTCATGGTCTAGGTACCATTACAAGTTTGAACACCACTCATCGACCACCCATTTGTCCTTTCTAAACCTGCTTCCATGTACAGTCTTCATGGTCTAGCTACCATTACGCCCGTTCAGCTTGCCCATAGGAATTCCAGCATCTCTGTCACTCTCCCTTCGAAAATGATGTTGCTCTCGCATTTCCAGAGCTACCAGCAGCAGACCCGAGGCCCGATTCCTCCTAGCTTCCCCGCGTCGCCCCCGTGCGGGCGGCTCGGGTGGCTCCCGCACGCCACCGCCGCCGGACCTTCCTTCCCCCAGTCCACGCTTTGCCGCCGCCGGAGCTCCCCGCCGAGAGGCTCGTGCGAGCGCTAGGATGGCGGCGGCGGGGAGCTCTCTTCCCCTCCCGCAGCCTGCCCCTCATCCATTCACTTCTCCCCGTCCTCACTTCGCCGTCAGCAGCTGCGAGCTCCCCGTACTTGGCTCCCATGGTGTGGATCCGCCCCCCTCCTCGCCGGATCTATGCTGTGGCGGGCCTCGTCAGGGTGTGCCGCTCGGCTGCTGGCGTCGAAGCCCTCCTCCCCTCTGCTCGTGCGCTCTCGCCGGCAGTGGCCGCGGGCCGTGGCCCCTTGGGCATGGATCCGGCCCCTCGCCGCCGGATCCACGCCGTCTAGGGCCTCTTCGGTCGGTGTGAGGGTGGCTGGCTGCGACGGAGCTCCTCCTCCCCTCCGCCCCTGCCCTCCTCCCCTGCGTACTGTCATGGCGGTTTGTCTCTTCCACGCCTGCCCCTTCCCTGTGCCGCTGCTCTTGGTGATGGAGATGCTGGGCGAAAGCTAGGCTGGTTGTTGCCAGAGCCGACGACGGTGGCGTCGGAGGTGTCTCATTCTTTCTTGGAAGTGTCGTCGTCAGCACCTCTCCTCCGTGGGGATTCTCCATGGGAATCTCTCTCAGGCCCAGATCAGACCGGGTCGGCGGCGACGGCGTACTGCATCGTTTTCCTTGTTGGAGGCGTCGCTTTGGAGCCCCACGGCGCCTCCGGCGGTGTTCGACTTCCGCTGCGGGCTTGTGGTCGCGCCTTCTGGCTCTACTGCCAAGCTCGCGCGCGCCACTCTCTCTGGGCTGCGGATCCTTGGTCGAAGTCAGAGCTGCTTCATGAGGGTCGGTGAAGCTGGGCGACGATGCCGTTCTGAGGCTCTTTAGCTAGGTGGGTTGGCGTTCACTGTGTGTAGGTAGGAAGGCACATGTGGTTTTGGCCAGTGCTCGCCTTGGAGGTCGGCGCTGCTGTTTGCAGTGGCTGGCACGCTTGGAGGCGTGCGCTGCGGTGAAGTCGGAGCTGCTACGTTCTACGCAACCTAGCTCGGCAACGATGACACTCGGTGTGCTCTTTCGACTGCTACTGGTGTCGTGGAAGTTGGTGGAGGTCTGGTGGAAGGAATCGGAGCTGCTTGGCCTATAGCTGAGCTCGGCAACGACGACTTGCGCCGGGCTGTAGGGACCGCTGACGTGTTTCGTGTGGGGTGTTTGTGTTGTACGGCATGTGTTGATGTCCCAATCCAACTGGCCGGTGTTGTGTGCGGTACGTGTTAATGATCCAATACAACCGTCCGGTGTGTTAAGGTTTTCGGCCCGATTTTTCTTAAAAACTTGTCCAACTCTTTTTCTTAATTGAAAGACAGTGCTCTTGCCTTTTACGTTAAAAAAAATAGCTACCAGCGGCAGAGGAGCGCAAGGATGAACTCCAACTCTGGTATGGTTCTGAAGCAACATGACTTATACTAGTATTTTTGATAAAATAAACACGAAAAGTTGATGACACGATAAAAGTTGATGACACGATGCCTTTATCTAAATTTAGAGGTATTAGAGATATTTATAGTCTGTAGACTATGACACCAACTGACACTCGATTACAACTCCTAACCCTACAGTAACTGTATCTCCGCCTCTATTATATCTGTAATAATAATAAAACGGAGTTGAACTATCCTTCCTTGTTTTAGACTCTAGAAGATACCCGCATGGTCGTGCCATACTACTCTGGAACGTGTCGGACTTTTGTTGACCTTGATCGGCTAATGCATCCATCTGGGAGCCGATTAACTCTTGTTGGCCCTGATAGGCGAGTTCACCCATCTTGAGAGCTGATTAGCCAGTCATCTCCCCAGTCGATCCAAGCTGTGTGCCAAATTTTGGCACCAACAGCCAGCCCAACACAGTGATAAACGATGTACCTAGTGGTGCACGTGTACAGTGGCTTGTGTTCCTTGGAGGTGCTGTATTGGACCAAATCTCACTGATCATTTCTACCATCGGTCCCTGAATGCACTCCAAGATTATTAACAGATCTGGTACCTGCTTCTGAACAGCACTTTTCTATAAGGTTCTGAACAACAATTGTTATGCCCATGCAGCAGTCGGAGCAGGATCACATAGTATGGATATTCTTCAATCATCTGTGGCTAACTGGCTGCAGAAGCTGGTGGCGAAACTTTTGGGAGCCAAACTGTGCTCCAAGACCTGGAGGGTGCGGTACCATGAGGCACGCAGCAGCCTGCAAATCCTGTTTCCTGCATCCCAACTTCAGTTGTTCGTCGATTACATCTCATGTACAGGTGCCCGTAGTAGAGGTTTTTGTTGCTTGTTCAGTTGTACAGAAATGTTGTTTTAGGTTAAGAATTTTGAGGCAAACAAGCATTGTACTTCCCTAATTGCTTGCCATCTCAATGACCATATCACTTCCTTGGCAGAAACGCAGTGCTTCAAGTTTGAACAGGGTGGTGTTTGTTCCCCGGCATGCTCTTCACTCATAGTTCGGCCCCGGCACTTTCTTCTGCCACTGCAAACCCCAGAAGCAGAAGGGTACATTGTGCAGAACCAGCAAAAAGATATTTGAGGACCTCAAGCCCATGATTGCTGCATCGCCCAACTCTGATTTCATCAACAATTGTAGAGTAAACTAATTTCTTTTCTGATATTCTATGGCACTTGACACATGCTACACAGTTCGTGTTTCATGTACATCAAAAAATCCAAAAAGGCTACACCTGCAGAGTTGCTGCAGCTGGTCGTACAATTTACATAACCCCTGAGTGATGGAAAGGTGTAGAAGGTTTCTAGCCCTGCTATCTGGAGTTATCCTGAAAACAAGATGGGAGAGTTGCCATTGTTATCTGTTAACATGGTAATTCAAGGATAGCAAGGTTTAAATGATTCATCAGACTTAATGCTAGATATACTTTACCTTTGAAGCAGCTGGTGTGGAGGTACCATCAGCATTCCTTGCCTCCGACTTTTCGTTTGAGTAACTAGCAAGAACCGAAAAGATAAAAAGTTAGCGCTTGAGTTCGATATGTTTAGCCGCGGTAGTTAGGTGATATTAGAAAAAGATGATAAAACTCACGTCGACAGTATTGTGACCCAAACTAGCTCCACACAATCAACCCATAGAAGCCTTTGCTCAACAGGAATCACACCATATGTAATTAAGTGTGCAAAAGGCCACAGCTTCCATCCAGCCTGCAACGACAATCAGAACCGAGATTTTCAGCTTTGTCAGAACAGGAAACAAGACAGATCAAATATAATGTAGTGGTATTGCAAATATTTGCACAAAATCATCAAGAGATTAACTCTTGATGAAGTGAGGGAGGGTTACACAGCAAAAAAAAAACATAGAATGAAGGATAATTCAGATAATTAAGAATCATGCTGCCAATATGCATGGCATGTGGGTTGTGCATAATAACAGCGTAAATAAGAAATGACTATTTTTTTGTGCCAATGTGCTTAATGCTTTGTCCGATTCTCACCAACTGCATAATTCTGCAAACTGAACAAACATGACACATATATTCAGGGAAGATGCTTACAGTAAGCATGGGCCAGAACGTTGATTTGAGCTCACTGTAGATAGTGGTAGGAGATTCCAACCGAAGGAAACCCAAGACCACGAAGTAGATGCTGTTCCAAATTGCAGACCAGATGGTTTGATCGAATGCAACCTTTGCAGGGACAACCCACCAATCCTTAAATGGGAACAGTGCCTGTCAAAATAACAAAATTATTTACTCCCTCAGGCCTGCCGTAGACTAGATATTAGCTCTTCAATTGTTTTGTTTCTAAATAAAAAGTAGCCATACAGATTCAACACTGCTTCACATTTTTATTGAGCTACAAGCATCAACTCAAGACCAGTCTGATGCCAGCTATGTGCCGATTAGTGGACCTCAAAGAATAAGAGTCTAAAACTTATTGGAAAAGGTGGGCAGATCGCTTTTACAGTTTTACTTCAACCTCTTAAAACCTTGTTTATTTCATCTCCCAACTGAGCATCTAGACATGTCAACCCCATCCTTTATTTTCAAATCAGTCAATTGAATAACTCGACCAGGTTATGTGCCCATGGTTACCTCGCAGATATGGTAGTAGTAATGTGAAAGTGAGCCATGAAGCGTGAACCCAACAAGGCCAGAACGGAACATCCTAGCACGGTCGAAATCAAAGATGGGCTTGCCTTCGTAGCACTGCAGGCATAAGCAGTCACAAAAAACAACAAGGGCAGATTTAGTTGTTGGTTAGCACACTATTTGCTCAACACAAAAGGTACTGCATATGTGTAGGTGCCAGCCGTGGAAATGGAACCGAGCACACACCTGCGCGATCCAATCACCGAGAGAGTAGACGACGCCACTGATCATCATCTTGGCTAGAACCGGGTTGGCCTTGAGGGCCTCCTCGTATGCCGACCAGTTGTGCTCCGGCATGTAGCGCAGGATCTCAAAGACGGTCCATCCCTGAATCGGCGAGTAAATCCATCAATAAGACCCCCGAGAACAGGGTTTCATAGTAACTCCTAATCAAATCGAGAGCTGAAGCTAGAAGAAGGAGGGAAGGAAATGAAGAGAAGAGCCAGAGACGTACATGCCAGTACTCCTGGTCAACGGTGAGGAGCTTGGTGAGCGCGTAGGTGCTGGCCCCGAGCACGATAGCCGTGTTGATGCCCCGGTCCAGCATCTTGTTGCCACCCCCGCCGCCGGACGCCCCGGACCCCGCCCCTCCGCCGCCGCCGGCGAATCCCCCGCCCACGTCGCCCTGGAAGGCGAGCCCGCCGATGTCGAGCTGGCTGCCCCCGAGCGGGCCGTCCCGCTGCTCCTCCTCCAGCCTCCCCGGCACCACCGCCTCCCCCTCGGCCCCCGGCCCCGGCAGCACGTCCGCCTCGTCCCCCGCCGCGGCGGCCCGCAGCGCGCGCCGCGGCCGCAGCCGCGTCCTGGTGCAGGGGAGCCGCACGAGGGACGGCGCCGCGGAGGGGAGCGTGGGCCGCCTGGAGGCCGGGGATTGGGGAGCCACGGTCGCCACGGACGCCGACGCCGCCGCCATCGCCGCGCGCTCCTCGGCTCGCTACCCGACCACACTCGCGCTTTTATCCGCGGCGTCTGGTGGCGGCCCTGCCAAGCAGTTCTCCACTCTCCAGTCTCCACCCACCGCCACGCCACGCCCGCGCGCTGCCTCTGGATCTCGAGCGGGCGGGGCCTACTGCTGCTGCCGGCCTTGTGGACGTGAGCCGCGAGCGCTTGCTCGCCTGGGACTGCGGGAGATGCTTGCGCGCGACGACGACGACGTACTACGATCGATGGGTGGCGGAAGGGAACGAGGGTGGAGGAGGATTATTTGTGGATGTGGTGGTTGGTGGGAACTCGAGTGGAATTTGGGGAAGAGATGTGAGCCACTTGTCCCCGCCTGGCCGTGGGGAAGATTCTGGTGCGCGAGGCGGCTGCCCGTGGTACAGTAGGGTATTTCTCTTTCTATTTTTTTTTTTATCTCCGTCACTAAAATAAAATGGTTTCTATTGTTTTTCCTTTTGAGGTAACATCGAAGATGTAGGTGTCAAAAAAAAAAAGAAATGGAGGATGTATTTCTCGCTTCATGATGATAGTAGTATATTTCTCGGTTCACCAGGGCATGGATGCTCATTTTTTGCATGGTCGAATATAGGCATTTGCACCGTGAATAGGCCAAGGGGGAACGCCACGACAATGATATCGATGCTGTTAGGTCTAGGCATATAGGAGGAGGAATTAGAAAGAGAAATACCCCTACCTAGAATCTCCTCATGATATGTCGAGGGGTTGTGCTTCACAACAGTCAACAACTCCGGTGTGATTAATTTTTGTTCTTTTCTTTTGCACTAATGCCATCTAAAAAACGGGTGTTGAAGCGATTAATAATATAATGGTGCGACCTTGATGCGATGGCCGGCCCCAGCGTTAAGTTTCACAAGCATGCGGTAGCTGCACAGTGGATGATGCGCTGAGTGTACGTGGACGATGGCTGGGCGTACGTGTCAAATTAATAATCAGCCTCTCCGGCGGCACAGGATATAGTACAAACCATGCACAGTAGTAGAGTAGTATAGATCGACTCGTGAAGGCGCGAACGGAACCACCGGGCGGCGGCGGCCTGCCCTGCGTGGGGACGTGGACTCTCCGGAAGCGCATCGCGTCGCGTATGCACCTTCTCCACCTGGCTCCACGTCGTCACCCACCGCGTACACATGGACATGGCCCGATGACGCATGGCCGCCACCGAGCCACTTGTCTGCCCGTGATACACACGTCCTCCTGTCCTGTCCTCCTCTGCTTTGCCGGGAGAATTCGCTGCCTAGCTCCTTCTGGTGGTGGTGCCGTGGTGGTGGACTGGTGGACGAAGCCAAAAAGACCACTGCGTCTCCTGCCGGAAGACCAGTAGGCGAAGCTAAAGCTTGTTCCGTTGTTCGGTTGTATAGGGATGGAAAGGGATCGGGAAGGATTAAATCTCTCTATTCAAAATTAATTGGCAGTTCCTCTCAATTTTCTTTGAATCAAATAAGGTCTAAAGAGGAAATTGTGTTGTCCCGCTCGCCACCACCATCAAGCTCTCTAAAAAAACCCGCCGATGAATAAATCGCTGGTGGTTTTGACATTTGACCCAAATATCTCATATATATCCTCATCGAATTGAAAATACACAAACAGTAGAGTGGTGGTAGTATACTGGTACTAACGACAGAGCCTCTCATGTCTCATCGAAAGCCTAGATACAACCAGATCGAGTTTGACATTAGGGAAGTGACATTCTCCATTTGTGATCTTATCCCACTGCTATTATTAACACGCATGGCTCCATTTGGCATTGGCCCCACTACTGTAAAAACAACGAAACAGTAAGAACAACTACGAATAATGTTTGAATAACTACAAACATAGCACTAACATATATATATATATATATATATTAATTTTCTAAGAGACTTTTGGTCATATTTGTTTTTTTCTAATTTAATCGTAGCACTTGTTTTTAAAAAAAAAAGTATTTAGATAAGTTCTACTAAAAAACTACCGTGTAGGACCGTAGTACTAGTACCACTCCAAGACTTGCGTGGCACCACGTAAATCGAGTGTAAAACCACTCTGCAATCCACCAAGGTGCAAAATTAATTAAAGCGGACGGTTTTAAAAGTTGAGAAAAGGATAAAAGCATCTGATTACGTGACATGTTTGCAACAAAGGAAACTAAAACAGAGGGATAGGAAAAAAAACACGGAAAGGAAACCATAACAGAGGGATAGGAAAAAAAACACGGAAAGAAAACCAAAACAGAGGGATAGAAAAAAACACGGAAAGGAAACCAAAATAGAGGGATGGGGAAAAACACAGGAATGAGATAGCGCAAAAAGTGGAAAACTATAGAATTATTCCAAATTATAGAAATGTATATTTTGAGCTATTTGGATCGTAAGAAAATGAGTGAGCAGATTCAGAGACTGAGAGGGACCAAAGAATATCCATTTTTCTTAGGTTAGAGTGGATGTTTTATTTCATGTGGTTTGCACATCACTTGCTTCGTTTCCATAGGAATATGAAATATGAATAGGAATAGAGCTCAGCTTTCTTTCATTACAAACACCTCCACGGACCTATTCCTCTAAAATTCCTAGGCGAACTCTCTAATCCAAACGGGTGTGTGAGGAGGGAATGGAGCTGCCATCGTACGTGCGGGCCGGGGTCGAAATCACACCTTTTCAAGAAGAAAGGGATGCAGGGTGCATCGTGTATCTGTATAGATCCGGCCTGGCCTGACGTTGGCTATCCTGTCCGGTTTATTGGATGGGCCTGGACGCAAGATTTGTTTTTGGTGGCCTCAAACAACTCGGGCCATTTTTTGTGGCCTGCAGTAGTGCAGTGGCCGCGAAATGCATGGAAGGCAAACCAAAGTTGTGGCCCTGGCTACTTGGCGCGCGTGCCTTGCCTAGTACTAGTAGCTTAATTACACGGAGCATGCAGGAGACGCATGTGTGGATGCGCTTGGAATATCACACGGCGTGGTGCCGTGGTGGGTGCATGTTGCGATCCCGGCAAGCAGCATCTCGCTTGTCTCCGTCTCGTGCACACCGAAATGCACCTTGTCATCTTCTCCTCCTGTCACCTATACGTACGTACATGCCTGTCGATCCTGTCCCCCCCACATATATAGACATAGTACTGCTAGTATCCATCATCATCATTCGGGTCACGGGACCTCTGTGTATAATGGTATGTACGAGCGCTGTCCGAGACCTCAAGTTTGGATCGAGCTCGTCACACTCACAGCTGGTCGTACGTCACCGGTCAGAGATGCACATCAGATACGTACGTGCACCCTACCTATCCTATACGTAACGCAAACGATTAGCTAGTCGGCAGGTAGCTAGCGCCGTACGTGGCAATACACGGAGTCCACTGAACGAAACCACCGGATCGGAGGCGGACTATGGAAGCGAGAAGAATGAGCAGAACGGACGTCGTCGGGTTCGTTGGACGACGCGGCACCAGCATCCATATACTCCACTATCGAACTGCATGCTGTTCGGCCATGTTTAGATCCAAAATTTTCTCCCAAATTTCACTATGCAAAAAGAAGATTCTCCATCACATCAAAATGCCGGCACATGCATGGAGTACTAAATGTAGATGAAATAAAAAATTAATTGCACAGTTTAAATGTACTTTACGAGACGAATCTTTTGAGCCTAGTTAGGTCATAGTAAGACAATATTTACCATAAACAAACGAAAAACGCTACAGTGTATTTTTCAGCGCTACAGTGCTTTTCAACGCTACGGTGCAGTGGATCTAAACACAGCCTTCGATTGAGCCAGTGTTAAGGCAGGATCGAAGCCTCAGTTTTAACAAGAGAATTTTTTTTTGTTCGAAATAAAACCTACTACGTACGGGGAAATGAAATCGGACCCATGGCCATGGCGAGGCGGGCCGACCCCCACCCCCGGCCCAGCATGCATGCGGATGCAGGCACTGGCAGAAGCAGTGTGGTAGCTAGCAGTACAACACGTACAATCTCCGTCGTCCAATCAGAGAGAATATAATACGTCGTGTAGCCATCTCTCATTGTCATCAGCGCGGCCAGCCAGCAGTCTGCCGCCACTGCCCTAGATCTGTTCCGACGACGTTGCAGCTGCACCAGCCGCGCGCCGCGCCCAGACGTGCAGTGTTTTTAATAACGTCGCTGATTCGCCCGCCAGCAACCTACCCGCCCCGGCCGGCACCTACCTGCGCGCTCGACTTCATTGCTACTGCTACCTTCGACGGCCGCATCGGCATCGCGATCCCGGCCGCCGGCCGGTCGCCGTCGTCGGAAACCGTAGTACCTACGACGGCTGCCTTCACAATCGCACTGCCACGGACGCGGAGCGAGCTCCCGGCCGCCGGAAGCCGCCGGAAAACGCCGGCCGTGGCAATAGGACAAAGAGCACTAGCTATGCCATGAATGGTGACACAATACAATGACGTTGACGTAATGGCGTCCGTCCGAGGAGTTACCGAGCAAGTAACACGTAGTACGACGACGACGACGACGACGACAATGGTGGGTGAGTGACGATGGAAGAAGATCGGAAGCTAGCTAGCAGAGGAACAAGCAGCCATGCGTGGAGCGAGCTAGTCAAGTAGTCAGCTAGCTAGAGATGAGCAGCTGTGACATCTCGAGCGCTCTAGAGGAAGATGAAGCACTCCATGGCCACCGACGGGTTCTGCCCCAGCGCCGCGCCATCCTCCGCCGCCAGCCTCTTCTGCTGCTGCTCCCCTCCTCCCGCCCACGCCGCCGTCGGTTGCTCGTCGGCGCCATCCCTGGACCGCGGCGGCCTGCTGCCTCGCTCGGGGGTCGCCGCCTTGTTGCGCATGGGGCTCGTCGTCCCGGGCCGGTGGATCGCCCCGCTGATGGGCGAGGCGGGCGCGCGCCGGCCCGTCGGCGAGTCCGACCGCCGCAAGGACCGCTCGCCGGGGTCCCGGTCCCGGTCCCGCCTGGCCAGTGACGACCGCTTCGACGACGGCAGCGCCATGTCCGCCTCCCGGGCGGAGTGCGTGCGCCGGACGGCCGCGCTCTCGGCGGCGCGCCGCGCCGCGGACGGCGAGAACCGCCCGCTGCGGCACCCGATGCCCGACACCACCGCGGGGTGCTCCCGCCGCTGCGCCGCCGGCGGCGGGTGCTGCGGCCTCCTATGCGCCGACGGCGACGGCGACCGCGCCCGCCCGGCGGTCCCGGCGGCGCATCCGCCCTTGGCCTTGGCCTTCTTGCTCTCCCTCTCCCTGTCCCTGTCCTCCCGCGCCGCCGTCCTCCCTTTCTCCGGCGCGTCCACCGCCCTCTTCTCCACCTCTCGGCGCTCCCCTCCGGCTTTCTGCAGCCTCGCTATCACCTCCTTCGCCGCTGACGCGCTGTCGCTGGCGCTGCACGTCTCGGACGCCGCCGCCTCGTCCTCCGCCTCCTGGCCGCCGGGGCCGGGATGACGCTGATCCTGTTGCCTCCTTTTGACCGGCTCCGGCTCCGGCTCCGGCGGCCTTGGCGGCCGCGGCACCGGCGTCTCGGACAGCACCACCTCCTTGACCTCCTCCTCCTCCACCACCGCCACCGCCGGCGGAGGCAGAGCACTAGTCTGAGGAGGAGCGCCCTCCTTCTCCACGCCCGGCGGCAGCGGCGCCGCCACCTTGCCCTGCTTGGCGCGCGCGGCCTTCGTCTTGCTGACGCAGCTGCCCATCACGGCCGCCGGCAATGGCGCTGGCGGATGGGAGGTCCGGCGCCGGCGGGGTCAATGCCAATGAGGTGGCGCGATCAGTTGAATGCAGAGGCCTGCAGCTGCATCTGCAACCGCGTCGGCACGAGGGGGGGAATCGGATCGTGTATTTAATCTCGATCGGGGTCAACCACCCACCTCGATCGATTCCTCCTCCCTGCCCTCGATGCGGCAGAGCAGAACGCTATGGTGCGTGGCAGTGGCAATGCTCGGAAGGCTCATTAAACTGGGGGAGTCAATTCGCCGGCCACTGAGGCTGATGATGGTATCGAGCTGGCGCAATCACTCCCGCCCTGCACCAGCGGCCGGGTGGGGGTGGTGTCCGCGGTCCTCCTGTGCTGTGCTGCCTGTTCCCTGCAGCGAGGCTAGCTGCGACGGTAGAGGTTGGATTGGATCCCTGTCTTGGCCATGTTTAGATCTAAAATTTTTTTCCAAATTTCACTATGCAAAAAGAAGATTTTCCATTACATCAAAATGCCGGCACATGCATGAAGTACTAAATGTAGATGAAATAAAAAATTAATTGCACAGTTTAGATGTACTTTACGAGACGAATCTTTTGAGCCTAGTTAGGCCATAGTAGGACAATATTTACCACAAACAAACGAAAAGTGCTACAGTGTATTTTTCAACGCTACAGTGCAGTGGATCTAAACACAGCCCCTTGTTTTGTTTTGTTTTTGCTACAATACCAGGGACCCCTGCTTGTTGTGTAGCTAGCTACGTGGGGACTCATCTATATATACCACGGGCTACTGGCACTGGTTCGTGGTTATGGACCCATCTACCAAATAAACATTCGGAATGACATGTGCTACAAGTTTTTGTATTTCTATATGGTTTGAAATAAATTGATTATAAAAGTTGAAGAATCGTTTAGAGAACAGTAAACCAACTCTGGTTTTGAAACCGGTTCGATAGGACTGAAATTTTCTGGTTTCAACGATTAGATGTCACTTGGTGCCCCATTTTTTTTTGGTTAGGGCTTCAAAATCAGACTACGCTAATAGTCGGATCGTATGTATTATTATTCTCTCTCCTCTCTTACGTGTAAATTAGTCTCTCAATGTGCGTGGGATATATTAGAAGCTGGGGCTAGTATAGCCCGCTATAATCAGTGTCAGTGTCGCCCTTAAAATCCTAGCGAGAGGAAGCCTGGTCGTTTAGCCATGGCTCCCTCTGTACAAGTATAATAGCCCCCTTTAGAACAAAGAAAAAGTGTTTATTTTTTCATAATTCAAATTTTATAGGAAATTTTAGAATAAAGAAATTATATTTTGGGACGGAGGGAGTAATTCATTTATGATTATTTCAATAAGCTAGATTATACAATGCTAGTAGTAAATTAAACCTAGAGATACGGAATTGCAAGAATAACAGTGTTGAAAGATTCTGAAATTGTTTTTCTAACATATAAATATAGGACCATGTCCTTCGTCACACCATAAAATTTGAAGTTAATTAAGACTTATTTGTCGTGGATACAAAAAAAAGAGACATATTACATTACGGGGTAGATGGGATCAATTTATTAAATTGAGTCGAAATATGTTCAATGAGTTAACCTACAAAAGCCGTTTTTGCTAACATGAATTTCTCTAGAAACTATGTATTTGGACCTTTTTCTTACGATATACCGATAAACGTGGCGGACCCAGGATTTTTTTAAGAGCTTGGGCGGACCTAACATTTAGAAAAAACATATTATCCCTTAACATAAGAAAAAAGGACAATTGATTCATTAAAACACTAAAATTAGTTGTGTCCGAGAATTTTCTATCAAAAATATCAGGTTAATAGGTTGTGCCGGACCCTTTCTCTACTCCCATGAAGACTGAAAGACCTTTCGCTCCGTCGCTCCGCCTGCCCTTCGTTTCACTCCCACGCACTATTTTTCTACCATCCACAATGCCATGTGGGCCCTACCATCAGATGTCTCAAAATCCCACGCAGCCCTCGACGAACCGTCGCCCAGCGCGCATGGCGCGCCCTCCTCGATCCCCAACATGTCCTGGAGACTACGCCATCCTCACTCCTCGCCTGATTGTTCTGAATTACAGCCATGCCGTGGCTCGCTGCTGCTGCGTGCTGCGCCACGCTGCTGAAACATGTCCACGGCGCAGGCAAACGTCTATGAGATGTTCTAAAACAGTAGTTTGCCTGCGCCGGCCGGTCGCTCCGCTGTATCGCAGCCGCGGGAGCACTTGGGCGCCGCCCTGCTCCGCCGTCCACTCTCTCCAACGCCGCTGCACGCGTGATGCCGGCGCGCTGCCACCTGCGCGGCTGCACCGTCCGCTCACTCCGCCGCGCCGACACCATGCTGCCCCGCACCGCTCGTCCGAAGTCCAGTGGCAAACACGCTAGGCATTTTATTGAGTTTTGTCTGATTTGTTTCTAGCCAGCCTCTTGTACATTTCTACCACCATGGACAGGCCAGTGGCCATGGACATTTTTGCACTGACACACGCTTGACGACCATGCATTTTATCGATGTTTAATGGCACTGACAGTTATGTTTGAAGGAGAAAAGAGATGCTCTAAGAGCAGCAAGCTTGGCCAGAGGAAGTGGACGGTGAGCAGAGGCAGCGCGTCAGGTAGGATCATAGGAGCAGCGCCGCCTTTCGAGCAGTGATTTTGCTTGGCTTCATGCTTCAGCAGGTCAGCAGGATGCGCAGGTAGAATTGAATCGCCATCGTATTCATCGTTCTGATGGAGCCCTCGAGGCATTCCTTCTCCTTTCCTTTAAAACTGTCGTTCCTGATTAAGTGAAATAGTCGATCTTACATGCAGCATCTTTCTTTTTTCCTTTCATGCAAAGCAATCGATGAAGGCTTTGAATATCACATTGAGAGCAAGGTGGTGAAAAAGAACGATGATCGTTGTCCGTAGCAACGCACGGGCATATACCTAGTAGAATATATACTCTCCTAATGTGTTCTTAAAATTCAGAGGCATACTAATAGATTTGTTGTATCACAGAGGATGTAGGATTAAACTCAGTTGATGGCCTGCTGCATTTATTAAATTTAGTTGAGTCTTAGGATAAATTATTGCTGTTTCACATGGATTGCATTATTTAGTTGAGTTTTTGGATAAATTGTTGCTGTTTCACATGAATTACCCAATACTCTAAGCCCTTCTGTTGCCTAGACATATAAACATAGCTTCACTTGTGCTAGCAGAGGAGCCTAGGCAGCCGCCCGGGCTTGCCCACACATGGATCCGCCCATGCCGATGAATCGCAATAAACTCATACTAAGTACACAATTTTCAAACCAGGATTTACCGAAACATCTTTTGTACAACATGTTTGCATGCAATTTGATTGATTGCTCGTTAAATCATTTTTATTTGAGAAATGTTGTTTTAATTAAGTTGGCTCCCTTAATCAAAACAATATTTTATACATCCTACTATAAAAGAGAAACACATGCATAATTAATACTCCGTATCGGTATATAGGGTCTCGGTAGGTAGCGCAACACGTTACACATGTACATATATATTTGATCTGTAAAACATGAATTGTTGGCGTCTAGTTCTTCGTTGTTGTCACCATATGATTAAAACTTGCAGTGTCCGTCCCTTGGTCGTTGGCTCGTTGCTACAGGATCCGGGATGCTTGGCCTGTGCAGCGAGTCACCCGGCTAGGTGCGGTGAACTGTAGAGGAGGAGCTGGTCGAGGGCGTTGCTCGATCGGTTTGTTGGGATTTGTTTTTGAATAAGAGAATGACACCAGGGCTCGCGCGCCCAGTGATTGTTTTTGAACCAGGGTGGTGGAGAAACAGTGCAGCGCATTGTACACGCCGGCTCTTCTGGTCGTGGACTGCGGTGCACGTGGTCTCCATCAGATTCAGATGGGGGACCTGATCTATCGACATGCCCATGGGCATGGCATGGCTGCACTGCACAGTCAATTCTAATGTCCGCCGGAAGGAAGATAAACAAACCAACATGAATGAAAAACACTAGTATAATTTTAATTTCAAAGTAAAACATAGTCTAAACATGACTAAATTTTAGACAGATCACGACATCAAAATCAAACGGGCCCGAAGAGCCGCAGCGGCCAGCGGCATGGTCATGCAACCGCTGACCACGGCCTACACGTGCCATCTCGGCCTGCACTGGGCGGGCTGTACCCAAAGCTCGTGTCACACTGCAGTAGTGGGCCTTATGTGACATGGACATGAGTTTACGTGGGCTTTGGCCACCACCGGTGGGTCTCCTTTTCTCGTGGGCTGAATTAATCATTGTGCCTCTCATTGTTCCTTCTGCAGTCAAACCAAGCTAGTATTTACTCCCTCTGTTTGTAAGCTTTCTGGTTAAAAAACAAACTATCCGGTGATAAATATTCGAGAACGAAGATAGTATTTACTGACATGCCTCACCAATTGTTTGCTTTATGATGATGCTCCGGAACACAAGTTATTCCATTTGCGTTTGGAACTCTAGACGCCACAACCTAACGATATTTTGAATACGTGCTAATGTTATAAACTATAAAAGGAATAAATTTATGCCGTTCTTGATTCTCGATATTTCTCTAGCACTTTTTATTGCCATGAAAAATTAGAATGGGTGGGAGCTATTAAAATTCAGGAATACAGGTGTCATGGAAAACAACCAGCTTTTTTGCAATAAAAGTATACATATTGCAACGATGGGAGCAGTTAAAATTCAAAAATACAGGTGTCATCGAAAAGAACCAGCATTTTTGCAATAAAGGTATACATCTTGCAACGAGCTGCCTTCCATATATATTCGATGTTATCCCGGCTTCGTCCAAAATCGTCTCAGCTAGTTAATGCTTATAATAGCCCGAGAATATTATTTTTTTAAGCCATGAGCAGCGATGAATTTCTCCCTTTTTGGGGAGATTATGCATTACCAGATACAACTCTGTTTAAGATGTATGCTATATGCAGTACTTTGATGCATTTTCTATTTACTCGAACATAAAATTAGCATACATCTTAAACTAAGTTACAACTAGTGATCCATTTGGACCATTGTATATAATATCTCTGATTATGGAGTTAATAACAAATCCCATATTGTAGCTTAGTTTTCCTTCAGCAATTGGTGTAGAAACTATAGTTTTGAACTACAAGGCTTGGATTTATGCCCTGTTCTTGATGTTCGAAGTTTTTCTTATTCCATTTTTTTTTCTCAAGAAAAAATCTGAATGGATGGGAGCAATCAAAATAGAAAGAGATACATATCGTCGCAGACAATTACTATTTTGCACGAAAGGCATACATCTTGCAACGAGCTAGCCTTCCATATTGATTTGACATCTACTATCCTGTCATCGTCCAAACATACCATTTTTGTCAATTAATAATTACTTCATTCTACTAAAAGAAAAGTGTAAATGATTTTAGGTTGTGAATAGACTCACGTAATATTAATCATATATATGTGCATTTTATGTTTATATAAATCCATTAACATCCATATAAACATGGACAGAAAAAATGGGATCCAAAAATCCGTTATAATTTGTAACGGAGGGAGCGATTAATCAAACATATTTTCATTATCCATGCATCGCCAACAACAACTAGGAATAATAATACAACTAGTCATATGCAATTATTGCGCCTACTTGTGTAGCATACTTGCGGAGATTTGCACCTGAACTTTCAACCAATACGTGAATGCCACCTCAGCCTTCTACCCTAGCTTCGGCGAGATTAGGGTTTGGCAGTTCGTGGGTAGGGCTAGGGCTTACATGTTTCCAACAGCCATAGAGGGAGCTCTAGGGTGGCAGGCCAGCCACCGTCGGCGGCGGCGACGGCGATGGGAGCACCACCTGCTGCAGGCATGGTGGATGTCTAGTTGAGTCTTGGCAGGGTAGGGAAAAGCATGGCGAGTTAACACGAGAGCGATCAAGAAGACGCCAGTGGAGCCATGGGCAAGCGTCACCAAATGGGTTAGCGTGGGAGCGGGTGAGATGGTGGCGGATCCGGCTGTGGGGCTACCAGAGATGGGATGGGTGGCATTGGAAGGTGAGGCGAGGGTGAGGAGGCATTGACGTGGGGCGAGGGCAAGGGCGAGGGCGAGGGCGAGGATGTGGCATGTGGTTGAGGCTTGGATTCGGGCGCTGAAGGTAGGGGGAGGGGGAGTTTTCATCGTTACCACCCATTTAAGATATCATATGGCCTAAAAAATCATGTGTCGGAAAGCCTTAAAACGCAATGTCTAGTAGACAGTGCTTGAACATTAAAATGGTATACATGTTCAACTATGTTAGTTCCGACAAGTGATCCATTTTGGGCCACCATAATATGTATCTTTTTAATATTTTTTCAGTGTGAGACGAACTAATCATATATCCTGGGCACACGTACGTGATTTTTGAAAAGTAAATTAACATGTTTGCATGCTAACGATGGCATGGTATTCCGTAGGGAAACCTCTAAAAGAAATCAACAAAACTGATGTTTAACCTATGCCATTGACGTTTCTCTATCTATTGATGTGCGTGATCGATCATCATCCGGCTAGCTAGCACACGCAACAATGGTCATTTCTATATGGACAAAATTAAGGAGGGAATTATGCTAGCTAGCTGCATTTGAATGTACGTATAATTCCAGCGATCTTGCAAATCCTGACGCATAATTTGTTTCCATGTCACAGCAAACGTCTCCAACCTGATCTTCTCGCTCCTCCCACCCGGATGGGTGTATAAAACCCCCACCCTTTCTCCCATTCCTTCCAAACCCAATCACCAACAACCATCTTCCCCCCTTTCCTTTGATTTGCAGGCGGCGCCATGGCTCGCAAGAAGGTGACCCTGCAGTGGATCGCCAACGACTCGACCCGGCGCTCCACCTTCAAGAAGCGTCGCAAGGGCCTGATGAAGAAGGCGAGCGAGCTGGCGACGCTGTGCGACGTGGAGGCGTGCGTGGTGGTGTACGGCGAGGGGGAGCCGCAGCCGGAGGTGTGGCCGGACGTCCCCAAGGCGGCGCAGGTGCTGGCCCGCTTCAAGGCCATGCCGGAGCTGGACCAGTGCAAGAAGATGATGGACATGGAGGGCTTCCTCAACCAGCGCATCGACAAGCTCAAGGAGCAGCTGCACAAGGCGCGGCGCGAGAACCGGGAGCGCGAGACCACGCTGCTCCTCCACGACGCCATCGTCGGCCGCCGCCCCAGCCTCGCGGGCCTCTCCGTCGAGGAGATCGCCAGCCTCGGCTGGATGGTGGAGAACCGCCTCCACGCCGTCAAGGACGCCATCGAGCGCCTCCAGGGGAAGGGGGGGACGGCTCAGGACGTCGCCGTCCCGCCCCCGCCGCCGCCGGCGACCACCCTGCAGCTGCAGCTGCCTCAGCAGCCGCTGGTGCCGTACGGCGGCATCGGCGGCCCCGTGGGCCACCACAGGGACGTGCACCCGCCGCAGGGCAGCAGCTGGTTGATGGAAGTGGCCAAGGCCGGAGGAGGCGACCTCGGCGCGCTGGTCTACAGCGGCTTCGGCGGTGGGCACGGGGGCTTCGTCGCCGGCGCCGGCGCTGGGGTGGCAGACATGCTGCCCCAGCTTGGCATCGGCAGCATGGGCGCCGGTGGATTCTCGTGGGCTGATCCTGCCCTGTCTGCTTTCCCTCCGATGTAAGGAGGCCGGCGGCGCTTCTCCGATCGTCGTCGCATACTCGTATGCATGCCATATCTACTGTACCGTCTACCGTATCCCGTCCCCCCGTCGTCGTCGTCGTTTGCGTTTTCGTACCGCTTCTTCTTTGCATTTGGGTTATGTGTGCTCTGGCAATCACTCTGCCAGTAAGGTTCGTGCTCTATAATTAAGTATTGTATACCTGTCGTGCGACATGGTTATGTTGTTCTCGCGTGGTTGCTCTGTTATATGTATGGTGTTCCGGAACAACGATGGTTAATATGTATTGCCAGTTATTGTTGTGAACCTCAATATATATGTTTCCGTTCCGCCGTATATATGTGCTGAGGAATACTGTGGACGTGCTCTGGTTCATGTATATGGCAAAGACTCATGACACTAACTTATACTGTACTTTCTCTTTTTCGAAACAATAGTTACCTCTAGTGTTTAAAATTTGTCTCAAACTCTCTCAAAATAGAGCTATTTCTGAGCTCGGATGTAGGTTCCAATAAATGATCTACCAAAGTATCCACATCTATCTGTCTTTCCTTTAATTTCCACGGATCCCTTTTAATTGGGTTGTACTGCAACTAATTTTAATACGCGCATGTGCCACCATGGATGTATACATGTAGCAAGACATGGTAAATGGACGACAAATCGATAATTTACGACATTAGATTGCTCTATCAACCTGTCGGAAAATGTGTCGCCTATATTTTTTTTTAGAACAACTTATAGTTATTTAATACGCATTGCATAATACGGAGATAACATTAATTGTGATGACCTGTTGCACAAATTAAGTATGCATAACAAAGAGATGAAAATAGCAATAACAAGTATGGCAAAATAAACTCTTTTAGTAATTTTCTACCCCCATGAGGGTTGGGTGGAGAATCATTCAACCTCCTTTCACCTACATAATTAAGATATCAAGGGCCGTGGGGGATTCTCTCTCATTTGTATTTTGCTTCTTCACCTTGAGATGTGTTGGGAAGAGTTTGGCCATGGGCGCCTCCCCATCCCCCTCCCCCTTGCACCTATCAAAGCATTCATCTTTCTATCTTCATACAAATTTATCTTTGTTGGAGACTTCTCTGTGCCAACTTTACCTAGTGGGTGGCTCTAGAAACTTCACCAAGAAGGTATAGCGACGACTTTTCCTAAGCGAAGGCAACCAAAATTTTCCTAAGCGAAGACAACAAAAAATCCCATCGGACTACACTATGTGAAACACAGCCAAGCTCTTCGCAGGGCAAAATGAAGTTATAAAGATATAGGTCTTTGTTGGATAGAAGATAGAAACAACCACCAAGTCCATTGACGATTAGGAGTTCAGTGTTCAACGTATCAATAATTCAATATATACCCAAAAATGTCCTAAGGCTATAGCGGCAGTGAAGGAAAAGGGTAATAGCATGTCAAGGTGGTTCGTCTCCCTAGCTAAAAATAGAGATATTTTGCAACTAATTCGACACCTTTTGATAACCGAGAGATTCAAGGATTATTCATGGGGAGACCCATTCTCTCTTATATGGCTAGAATATGCAGTGCACCACCCTAACCTTGTGTGAATCAACCTTCCTTTTCTGAGAATTATGAACCGATCTAATTAAAATATTTAAACGGTGCAATATAAACAAATCAAGTTGCAATGATTTTAAAGTGGGAAACATTTAACCCAAGTTGTAAAAATTAGCCCAATATGCCCCTCGATCCCAAAGTAGCCATCTTGCTCAGTGTTCCCTGAGTCGCTCATCTGCTTCGGCGGCCAAAATTGTCCTGCTACAAAAATATAAAGAGTTGTCTCCTCGTTAAAACCCAAAGCCACCTTTGCTCGGGAAAACTATACATCGCCACAACGATAGGGAACATATTTGTCATTGAAGAGTCCACACGTAGATATTTCTTACTAAGCTGTATTAGCTTTTATTTCTTAGCCAACAAATGAATATACTAGTAGCTTTTTTTTGAAATGGGCTCGATACTCTTTGGAACTCTGGTGCTGAGAAAATTTGACGCAGAAACGGACAAAGAAGAACCACCCTACCAACACCGGCCCAACAAGAAAACAGCCCAGATCACACCACGCCCGGCCCGATGCGGTTTCGTCGCCGCGGCGACCGTGACGTATAGGCCGGTAGGCCCCCAGATTTGCGCCCCACCGCACTCTCCCTTTCGGCGCGCGGCGCGGCGCATCTGCTTCCTCCGAGACGAGGTGCCTCCCTCCTCCTCCTCCCCCTCCCCCCCCCCCCCCTCTCCCACTCGGCTCCCCCCGCGCTAGGTCCTTCATCTCCCGTTCCCCTTCCCTTTCTTCTCTTTCGATCACTTCCAGCCAGGAAGGTCTGGGTGGCAGCGCAGCGGCGGAGGATCGATGTGAGTTCTCCGCATTACGGGCAGGGTTAGGGACAGGGACATGGACAGGGGCACGGCGACGAGGTAGGATCGGTGACGCGCGCGGCAACGAGGCAGGGGCTTTTGCCTCACCTGGCGGCGGCAGACGGTCGTGGGGGCGGCGGCGGACAGGGGTGGGTAAAGCGGCGTTCTAGCGTTCCAGATCTAGAGCGCATTAATCGGCTTTTTAATAACCATGATCATAACCCATTTATGAGATGTTTGGTTGGAGGTATCAACCCATGGAGGGATTGATGGGATGAACCCATTGTTCATGACTATACTAATTATTAGTTTGTGAGGGATGAGGTGACGATGGATTGTCCTGTTCCATTCCACGAACCAATAAAAAAAAAGTGAAGGAGCTAAAACTTGCTTTCATAATTTGGTCTCCTTTAATCAATTGTGGATAAAATCCATCTTTCACTTTTTTTTTTGTTTTTAAATACTAATAACATTATTTTGCCTTCTGATCTATTTATTTTTCAGCTAAAGATAAGTTCCGCGAAGCCTAATAATGGCTATGATTGATGAGCCTTTGTATCCCATTGCTGTACTGATCGATGAACTGAAAAATGAAGATATTCAGTTACGCCTGAACTCCATAAGAAAGCTTCCTACAATTGCCCGGGCACTGGGTGAAGAAAGAACAAGGAAAGAGCTGGTTCCATTCCTTAGTGAAAACAACGGCGATGAAGATGAGGTGCTTCTTGCCATGGCGGAAGAGTTGGGCATGTTCATTCCTTATGTTGGAGGTGTAGAGCATGCACATGTTTTGCTTCCACCACTGGAAACATTATGTACTGTGGAGGAGACCTGCGTCAGAGACAAGGCTGTGGAATCCCTTTGTCGGATTGGAGCACAGATGAAGGAAAGTGATATCGTGGACTGGTTCATCCCTGTTGTAAAGGTATAGATTATTTTTATATAGTGTAGTATCTGCCCATATTTTCTAGTGCATTGTCAGAAAAAAGAAGCATTAACACCAATTTAGGCTAAAGACTAGTTATATATCTATCTGGCTTAATAGACATACACATAGGCTTGTTTTACTCTTACTGCTGGCATACTTTTAGTGATTGTACGAACATCGCCTGTGCTTCATATCACTATGCCGATGCTTCATGAATTTATAGCTTTATATTCTCATTAAAAGGTTACTAAAATTTCTGAATTTTTAAATTATATTGGGAGTATGTGCCACTTACACAAGATCTTCTAGCCTATTGTATTTGTATTTTGGACAACATCTTTTTATTGTTAATAAACTGGGTTTTCACCTAATATGCCGATGCCCATCATGACAGTACGATGCTACCTTTTTGTCTTGTTTCAACAGCAACCATCATTTATTGTTGTATAGCATAAGAAGTATGGTTTACAATAACCGTTTAGCTTATTCCATTAGTAAACGAACAACAATATTTAATTTGTAGTGAACTAGTTTTCTACATCTGCAATAAGATATTCTTCTTTATTCTTAAGTTGCTAGTTATGAATTTAATTAAATAAGTTTTATTGTTTACCACATAGGCGCATAGTTTGAAATTATATTTCAAACACAAAGAGCACTTGTGTAAATGGGAAGTGCCATTACCAATTATGTTAGACATTGTTATATATTTTGCACTAGCATTTAACTGGATATCCTTGCCAATTTAGAGGTTGGCGGCGGGCGAGTGGTTCACAGCTCGGGTTTCATCATGTGGCCTTTTTCATATTGCCTATCCTAGTGCACCTGAACCACTGAAGGCAGAATTAAGGACGATTTATGGTCAGTTATGCCAAGATGACATGCCTATGGTACGAAGAGCTGCTGCATCCAATCTTGGAAAGTTTGCTGCAACAGTCGAACAAAGTCATCTAAAGACAGAAATCATGTCAATATTTGATGATCTAACTCAAGATGGTACATCCTACAAACATTAACATGTTATCTCTTTTTTTTTTGCCCATGGATCATTTTGCGTTAGTCATATGTGTGCACTGTAACTACTCATGCATCTTTGCGTTATTATTTAATTATGTTCTCAGCATATTGGTAAAATGTATTCTATTATTGAATTACTTTTCTGGTTTGATGTCTGTTGTTAATTTTTCATGTTTCACTGACTTCACAAGAATGAACTTCACCTGTATCGCTCAACATATTATATTTTATGCTATTGTGCAGTCATTAATGTTATTATAGCAATTAGTTTTTCCACACGTAACATTTCTTGTAATTTGTAATCTATCTAGTCGCGTATATGGGACAATATCTTGTTTTGTCCACGGCATCATTTGTCAATGATCAATTTTAACACAGAAACCATTGCAATTTTAATCTACTTAGCTATGTAGAGTTATTATAAGCTTATTATCCTATGGCATGGCCTTCCCATTTTCATGAAGCACATAAATACATCATAATGTAGAATACTGGGGCGTTTGCTACGTTACTTACTATTAATTGTAAAATCGATAAATTTCTTTTTATTTGAAACATAGGGCACTTGCTGTTCTAACATTCAGGATATCATGTCTAGATGTTACAGCACCTAAATAATGACTCATGCATAATCCTTCTATCAAAAAGTATGGTTAACTGTAAGTTATGTTGTGTGTATGCCTGTTTTGTGCCTTCTCACTTGAGCCTACTTTTACAAACTTGTAATGATGTTCAATTATCATCTTTATTCCTTGAAGCTTGAAAATGCTTGAACTAATCACTTTATATATTAGATCTCTCCATGAAATTATTCTGTTTATCGTGTTTGAACTTTTTTTTGTTGAAGAGTGAAGATAAACCTTGATATCCTAGAATGGTTAGATGCCTCTATTGTCTGAAATCAGTTGACACCAAACCCATATGTTACCTCTTCTAACAAGAAATTGTTTGACTTATTAACCTAGACCAAGATTCAGTTCAACTATTGGCAGTTGAGGGATGTGCTGCTCTTGGGAAGTTGTTGGAGCCCCAAGATTGTGCAGCACATATCCTTCCAGTCACTGTAAACTTCTCTCAGGTACATCTTCTACAGTTTTGGTGAATTTGTAAATGTTGAAGAGAAATTTGATAAATGTCAATATTCATTCCTGTAAAATTACTTGCGTATAAGATCACTGTAAAATCTATCTCTATTAAATAAATTAGCTGATGTGATCAAGGATTATGTTCCAACACACTACCATACATGGAACATGGTTGACATTGCTTATACTTTCTTTACATCTTTGTCAGGATAAATCTTGGCGTGTGCGCTATATGGTGGCAAATCAACTGTATGAGCTCTGCGAAGCTGTTGGACCTGAGCCCACAAGGTATTATGCACTTTTTATGTCAGAAACAGTGCTGACATAAATTGATTGTTGCTTATACGTGTAAAGATTAATCATCATAATACTGTGGCTCCTTATCACTGGGACAATTGCTTTTCGTAATAGGAGTGATCTGGTGCCAGCGTATGTTCGCCTCCTCCGTGACAATGAGGCTGAAGTGCGGATTGCTGCTGCTGGAAAAGTTACAAAATTCTGCAAAATATTAAGCCCACAAATTGCAATCGAACATATTCTTCCATGTGTCAAGGTGTGTTTAAATGTTGGATAGTAGGTAGTTGAGCTCTGTACCATTAATTTTCAGGGGGCTAACTTGTGCCTGCTGTACCTGTAGGAATTATCATCTGATTCATCTCAGCATGTTCGTTCAGCTTTGGCATCAGTTATTATGGGAATGGCTCCTGTATTGGGAAAGGTGTGAGCTATATCAGTGAATGCATTGCATTGCGTTGATAGAGAATTGCACTTCAGCTATCAGTAGAATAAGTTCTCATTGAGTCATTGTATTGTGGCATAGCTCCAAATTGGTTATTTAGTTTTGTGGAAGGAACATAGCAATATACATGCCCCCATAACTGCATGACTGTGTGTGTTACTAATTTTGAGTTTATGCTGAACTTTAGATAGGGTTTTGGTCTTTTGGTTTTTGGAATATTTTATCCTACTTCTATATCTGAATCAATGTGTGTTCTCAACCTAGCAACTTGCTTCATTGAGAGAGGCATATGCTTCCTCGAAGTTTATGTTTTCTTGAATTGGTCTGTGACGCTTTTATTTTCTTTCTCATTTGACATACAACTGTGCTAAAAAATTCAAACAAAGTTCTAAACAACCCATTTTCGTTCTTAGTGATGCCAGTGTTAGATTCATACTTTTATTTCAATAGGACTTCTTCTGATGGTACTGCTAATTATTTGTTGCTATTTCTTAACATACAGATACAGCATTACTGCTAATCTATTGGTGCTTGTTGATATATACTGCTAAATGCTGATCTATGTGTGCTCTGCATGTACTGACCTCTCTGGCTTTTGCCTTTTGTAGGATGCCACTATTGAACAACTTCTTCCCATTTTTCTTTCTTTGCTGAAGGATGAGTTCCCTGATGTTCGACTCAACATTATAAGCAAACTTGATCAAGTTAACCAGGTAAGTGCCTGGCTACCCTTCCAAGCTATGTTGTTTAAACTATAAACTAATATTTCGTCACAAGTAGTAGCACTTGCATTTTTTGTTGGTACCTGGTCTTGTAGTTGTCACCGTGCCTGTCCACCAAGTTTAGTGGTACACCATTTAGTTGGAAGTTAGAGGTAGGAATAATTAGTTCCTCTATGAGTTTTGTTTGTTTCTCTTTTGATTAGAATAGTTCCATGAAGTTCAGATTATTTCTTAGGGATCTAGTGAAGTTATTTCGACAAAAGGGATAGCAATAGATCCAATCAAGCAAGACCAGAAATTAGTCCATCCTCAACCCAAATGCTCTCATCCTTTATTCCTACTATATAGTTAATTCGTTATCTTCTCGTCCAATACCTTGGTCCAATCAAGCCCTGCCATTTGGCCATCCTATGATAGTGACCTGTCATGTAAACTAACACCTAGTTCTTTTGTCTGCCAATTGGCTGACATGTCTTTTCTATGGTGCCTTATGTATATTATAAACTCAAAAAATTTGGAATTAAGGATAGTTAAATCTACACTGTTTCTAGTCTCGTTAAATGTGTTGCTAATAATCTTTGTACCGAGCATCCCATTCTTTGAGCAAGCTGAGCCTCTACTCTAAAGCAAAATTATATTGATAACTCTATACCACGTGCTCCAAAGACTGGAGATAATTTGGACTGAGTTAGATTTCTTTCTTGGAACTACATGCATCAGGCACCATAGCAAATAATCTTGACTAAGAAACCATTAAGGTTCACCTGGTTGGCTGCAGGGGTGGAGCCAGGCCCTGGGCCACCTGGGCCATGGCCTGGGGCGTGACCCCAAAATCTTTGCTGCTCCCCCTAGATTTTGGCCCACTAACCAACCGGCCCACCCCAGGAGCCCTAGCCATGGCGCTCCCTCATCCGGCCCCCTGTCCCGCAGCCGCCCGTTCGCCTCACGCCTCTGACCTCGCCCTCCATGCAGCCGCAGCCCCTCGCCCCGCCTGACGCAGCCCCGCCGACGCAGCACGCCGGATCCACGACAACAGGCTGCAGGCCTGCAGCAACGCACCGACGTCGATGCACGCCACCCGCCCGGCGTGGGGGCGGCACCACCGACGCACCTCGCCGGCCGGCCACAGGCCACCCGTTGCGGGCTGCGGCACTGCTGCCTGCCGGCTCCGTGCTCCACTGCTCATGCTCCTATTGTTGATTCTTTTTTGAACGAAACTTATTGTTGATTCTGAGAGTGGGATCCGTGGGCCTGTCTCTTGCTCATGCCCAACCACCGTTGATGCGCGAAGCCATGGACATGCTACAGGGAACCTTGACCCAATTCCAGCCGCGGCAAGGTGCACTTGTCTTTGATTAATCAATTTCTTGAGCATGCGTTAGTTCTGTTGAAGTTTCATGCATTGAAGTTCTATGTTGTTATGTTGTAGTATGTAGCTTTTCGATTATGTTTTTTCAGCGTGTTTTTGTCACAACTCAGTCAGAATTTGGCCCGGGGCTTCAGCGAATCCTGGCTCCGCCACTGGTTGGCTGGTTTAGCTGCACTAGAATAGGCTCTTTAACTGTTTATGCTCAAGATGCTTTCGGGCTCATTCATTTCATTCAAAGCTACATTTGTAAGTCCTCTCCTATATTTTTTTTTCAGGTTATTGGGATTGACTTGCTGTCGCAATCACTTCTACCAGCCATTGTAGAGCTTGCTGAAGATAGGCATTGGAGAGTTCGGCTTGCCATAATTGAGTACATACCTTTGTTGGCAAGTCAGTTAGGTGTTGGATTTTTCAATGACAAGTTGGGGGCACTTTGCATGCAGTGGTTGGAAGATAAGGTACATAAATAACTTCCCCAGCCATTGTTGTATAACTCATACACATGCCATGGGTCCAATTTCTTATTATTATCTTTTTAGCCTATATCATTAAATAGTTTTTTTGTTGATTTTATGTGATGTGGTAGTGTCTGCAAAATCCTAAGCATCTGGTTTCAGGTTTTCTCAATCAGAGATGCCGCTGCCAACAATTTAAAGCGTTTGGCAGAGGAATTTGGTCCTGAGTGGGCAATGCAGCATATAATTCCTCAGGTTAGCCCTAGTACTCCTAAAAAGAAATGGCATATGTTATGGTAATTTGCTTATTTTAGTATTCTTTGGCTTACAATTTGACCTTAACAAAATTATTACTTACTAGTGGTTACTAACATATGCCCCCTTCCCATTCTTTTGCGCACTCGTAAAGAAGTTTAGGAAATACTCCCTCCATCCACCTTTCATTATTGCCTAAGGCATGGACAGTGAGACCAAGGGGCATCAAGGCTCCACCTTAGCCTTTTAACTCAATTGATAATGTACATTGTTTTTTGCTGAGAAGAAACTTCCCAAAACACACCGCCTGATGTATTTTCCCATGATCTTTTGATTGCGCTGCGTCAGATGAAAATTGCCCATGGCGCTGAAAATTCTTTTCCACACTTACTCCCTTTTCCTCCCATGGCGCCAGGTGAAAATTGGCTTCTGCTCTTCCTTCCTTTTCCTCTCATGGCGCCATATGAAAATTGAATCACAATTCGAAACTGAAGAAGACTGGTGCTATAGACCTATATAAATTGCCATGGGAGGAAGAGCACCATCAGGACCGAACCATTGACTTCATGAAGATGAACTGATATATTCTGCTTTTAGCAATAGATGTTTCTGCTTTTTTAGGTGATGCAAATGACCATGACCAAATTTTATCCTTGTCCTCTGATGTGTTTCGTGTATAGCTAATGTTATTGCTTAGAACTCTAGCTATAGCATATGTTCAGCGAGTAATTTAGCAGGATAAGAAGTTCAGTGAGATGCAGAAGGGTATCTGTGATGCCAACGATGATGGCTTCCTGTCTGCGGCAACGGCATGCTTACTCTCGGTCACAGCTATGGCCTGGTAGTCCAGGCAGCTCGGTGGCTGAGAACAGAGTGCAGCTGTGGTGAAGAAGAAATGATCTGTCCCCAAACTCATTTTTTATTGATGCCATCGGGAAAAGCCACAGCCTAGCCGACGCATTGATTCCACATGGAGCTGGATGTGCTGTGCGTCCCACTCGAGGCGTCCAATGCAAATACGCCGATCAAACCTGGAAATCCATTTTTTCCTTGGGTGATGATCAAAAGTGGATGGAGAGAATAAGTTTCTAATGAAAGTGTTAGTCTTATAGAAGCCCTAGGCACTACCCCACTAGATGGGTGGTCCATGTATTGCCCAACTCCAAAGTTGTCCACTTAGATGGGCTAGGCAGTAGCCATAATTAGGCACTACATGGGTGCTTGGCTGTTGGCACCTGGTGCCTAGGGTGAGCTTGAAATGTGATATTTCGCTGAATTAAATGGCCTCACTTACATATTATTAGTTGACACATGCATAGACCAAGTTATTAGTAACTTTCAGTTGGACTTTGTATACCCCAACACAGTGTTCAACAAGGCAGAATTCTTCTCTCGCCTGGGTGCGCTTCCGAGCTGGGCGGAGGGGTACCGCCTCGGCTAGGGGGGTAGGCCAGGGCAAGGCAGCGGCGATGGCCCTCCACCAGAAGACGGGATGGAGGGAGACAGGGCTGTTGGGCAGCGTGAGACGGAAGCGAGACACCGAGCAGTGGCTGCTCGCGCCTCCGCTGGAGGAGACGACATCGAGCCGTGGGGGGTGGAGATGGAGGAGACGTTGGGCGCCGCCGCTGGGGGAGGAGACGTCGAGTGGCTGCGGCTGGCGGGCGACGGACGCGGGGTTACTAGGAGCGATGAGGGGATGTGTGAATGGATAAGGTTAGAGTGACAACTTGGGCTGCTTTTTGGGCCTTTTATGTCAAAAGGCAAGACCACAAGCCTCCTGTTTTTGTTTTCTTTTAGAGTTTTTGTGCATGTTTATGTAGCCATGTCACCGCCTAGCGCCTTTTGTAACCTTTTGCCCTAACAAGATTATACAGCTTGCGAACAATTTTGTACTCCCTCCGTCCCAGAAAACAAGTCATTCTAAATTTGTCCTAAGTCAAACTTTGTGAAGTTTGACCACGTTTATAGAGAAAAGTATCGACATTTACAAAACCAAATAGGTACCTAATGAAAATATATGCGACAAGGAATTTAACAATACTTATTTGATATTATAAACGTTTATACTTTTTCATATAAATTTGGTCAAACTTTAAAAAGTTTGACTTAGGACAATCCCAGAATTACTTGTTTTCTGGGACGGAGGGAGTAGCATTAGAGCAGGGTAGAGAGAGTATTGGTATGACTTCTACGTATCCTTGTCTCAACAGAATTGTTTTGTACATTAAATAGAGCTTTGTTGGTAGTCTAAAACCTTTTTTTGTTTTTTAGGTAATGGAGAAGATAAACAACCCACACTATCTATATCGGATGACCACTTTGCAAGCTATTTCCTTGCTAGCTCCTGTGATGGGGGCTGACATCACATGCCAACAGTTGCTCACACTTGTCATTGCTTCCTCAAAGGACAGGTAAGTCCGAAATAGCTAATATGTTGGCATACTTTTTTTGAGGTCTCACTAATATAATCTTTAATGGCTAGGGTGCCAAACATGAAATTCAATGTTGCCAAAGTCCTGCAGTCACTTGTACCAATCCTTGATCAATCTGTAAGTTGTAGACTTGTAGCAACCAAACCATATTGCCGTGATCCTTTTTTTTTTTTCAATTTTTGGCTTCTCACTGACTCCATTAAATGCTGATTTGCAGGTTGTGGAGAAGACAGTGAAACCATGCCTTGTTGACCTCAGTGAGGACCCAGATGTAGATGTAAGGTACTACGCAAACCAAGCCCTTCAGGCCTGTGACCAAATGGTGATGTCGAGCTAACTAGCCTGTCAGAGTATTAGTAAATGACATCCCCCTTTGTCCATTTTGAAAATTCTAAAGTGTTATGTAGTCTTGATAAATTATGGTATCACCATTCACCAATGATCTCGGCACCGCAATAGACAGTTGGTATTATATGTGTATTTTTTTTTAACTAGGTTCTGTTTAGTTGGATTTGTTCGACCTTGTGGAAATAGGTGGACGCAGGATATTTGTGTGCTGTGTATGTATTGTGTTGTTACTTGCAAGGTCACTTTTGTTGTACTGTGATGTTTTTTTGGTCTGGCTGGCGTGTGACCAGATTTGTTAGTCTGCTTTACTTTTTATGGTTTGTGCGTATGTTCGGTGTCTTTTCAGACATGAAACCATGATTGTTTGCGAAATTTGTTTTGAAATTGCTGGGTTGCTGTTTAGACATCAGGCTGTGTTAGCTTGGATCCATTTTTCAAAGAGCATTATCAACTTTTTTTCCTTAGATATGCACACATTTTTCATGGTCTCAATACATGGATGGCTTGAGGCAGGCAGTCTTCCCGCAATTTGCATGGCTTAGGAGCCGCCAGATTTTTACAGGTTCTCTCGTAATATATTGACTCTTACCTTTCCTCGTGGCTCCAGAATCCTGTTGCGCCTCATGTAACTTGAATCTGAAAATTCCCAGACTCACCACTTATAGTGGGCTAAATTGTTAAGTTTTAACCTTAAACCGTCTCCTGAAATTTTGTTTTTTGAAGGCTCTTTTATGTGTGCTGGATGGTGACAGTACAACTCCCTTGTAAGTTGTAACGCATAATAATCGCTTCAACAAACCTTTACGCTATTAAGGAAGGGCGCATATAAAAAACTATTTCTTGCAGTATGGTGACCATGGCATCTGGTCACACTTGTAGAGCTCGCCGCATTTAACGAAGTTTACCAAGCATCCTGTTGCCAAAGGACTTCGAACACCACCAGGACTATCGACCAAGAAAGCCGCATCAAAGAAAAAATGGCAGCGTCAACATTGAAGAAGATGATGGAAAGTGAAGCAACCAGCAACTAGGTCGATAAAGAAGAGATACTTCCATATCGGACACATGACAAGGAGGTTGAGTGTTAACGACAGCACATAAATTATTTTATATAACAACATAAGTGATTTGGTACTCACGATCATTTGATTAGTTTTGTATTCTGTAAACATGTAGGCCAGTGCTTGGCTTACAACATTTCTAAAGATCCGATACAAGGGAATGGCCAGAAAACGAAATCATTTCGTAGGGAAATCACAAAGGAGTTTAACAAGAATTTCCAACCAAATCGAACAAGGGACACTAAGCTCACTCTTGCGTGTTAGCCAAAGGATACACACACAACTATGCAAACCTTCTCTTGAGTGTGTTTTTCTTTTTTTCTTTTCCATTTCTTCACTTTTCTTTCTTTTTATTATGTGCTTCTAGGATGTCACGCTCCGTGGCCCAAAACTCTCTAAATCCTTGTCTCCTTTAGTTCGTCTGCGGAGAACTCCATCATCGCCGCCCACATGGCAACCCCTCCTACTCACAAAGGAGGCCACATTGGGTGACCCCAACTTCCGTTACACGACATATTCAATAGTTATTAGTCTCCTAGTTGATAATATAATTTTTTTATAATTCATGAACATGTTTGCACAAGCTCTAAACACTATGTATCGTGCATTATGAATTTTAGTTTGAAGCTGGATGATTCAATACTTGCTAGCGCATGTTTTCAACCACATTATTTCTTTATCCAAAATGGTTGAAGGATTAAATTGTTCATAACAAGAATGAGAAGGAATGATCATTTTGTTAATTTTGTTGTCAAGACAATCTACCATGGTATTCATGTTTAGCATGTTGTCTAAGCGCAACGAAAGAGTGTACAGATAAAAAATCAAGGGCATGATGTACAAATGAGGTGTAATCTTGGGTGTAGAAGCCACCGCTCGCCCGCTACCCGCTATGTACCCTTTGCCGGTGCTTGCTTCACCGTGGCTCACCCACTCCCCACAAACCTAGAAGCTAGCAATGATAATCGAAACCCGGATGTCTAAGTGCCTGACTAGTTTTACCTGATTGTTAATGGGCACAAATCTCTACCCGTCTGGTAGAGTGGGTGCAGGTGCATACTACCCATACTCGGTGCCATTGGGTAATTTATACCTGCATGAATCATGTATAAACCATACTAAATTAGATCCAAAATAAATGTACATTTATCCAAAAAATTGGTCAATTTGTTCATTTCTATGTTATTAGTTATTGTCTATCTTCTATTTACCTATGTTTAATAATTTGTAATCATAGTTATAGCATATGGATTAGCTGTTGGATTTTTTTAGCACAGTGTGGATATAGATATTGGAGCGGGTGTAAATACTTTTGACGGGTATGGTACGGTCATAGCACACCACGCCCTGAAATGCGGTTTTCGTCGTCGCTGCGACTGCGACGTATAGCACCCCCCAGATTTGCTCCCCACCCCATTCTCCCTCTCCCTCTCGCAAGCGAGCACGGTGCGGGCGCGCGGCGCATCTGATTCCTCCGCGTCCGCGCACACGAGACGAGGTCCGTTCCTCCCCTCTCCCTCCCCCCCTCTCACTCGGCTTCCCCCCGCGCTAGGTCCTTCATCTCCCGTTCCCCCTTCCTCTCTTCTCTTTCGATTACTTCGAGCCGGGCGGATCTGGGTGGCGGCGCAGCGGCGGATGCGAGCTGGCGAGAGTGGCGGAGGATCGATGTGAGTTCTTCGCACTACGTACAGGGACAGGGGCACGGCGACGAGCGACGAGGCAGGGCCGCTGACGCGCGCGGTAACGAGGCGGGGGCTTCAGGCTTGCCTCACCTGGCGGCGGCGGCGGCGGCGGGCTGGCGTGGGTAAATCGGCGTTCTAGCGTTCCAGATCTAGGGCGCCGGCATAGCGTTTTAGCTCTTAAACGGTGATTAATCGGTTTTTAAATAACCATGACCATAACACATTTAGTGAAGGAGCTAAATCTTGCTGTCCTAATCTGGTCTCCTCTATCTAATCAATTGTGGATAAAATGTCCATCTTTCACAATTTCTTTAGTTTTTTAAATGCTAACCCTTTTTTGGCCTTCGGATCTATTTATTTTACAGCTAAAGAGAAGTTCCGCTAAGCCTAATAATGGCTATGATTGATGAGCCCTTGTATCCCATTGCTGTACTGATCGATGAACTGAAAAATGAAGATATTCAGTTACGCCTGAACTCCATAAGAAAGCTTTCTACGATTGCCCGGGCACTGGGTGAAGAAAGGACAAGGAAAGAGCTGGTTCCATTCCTTAGTGAAAACAACGACGATGAAGATGAGGTTCTTCTTGCAATGGCGGAAGAGTTGGGCGTGTTCATTCCTTATGTTGGAGGTGTAGAGCATGCGCATGTTTTGCTTCCCCCACTGGAAACATTATGTACTGTGGAGGAGACCTGCGTCAGAGACAAGGCTGTGGAATCCCTGTGTCGGATTGGAGCACAGATGAAGGAAAGCGATATTGTGGACTGGTTCATCCCTGTTGTAAAGGTATTGATCATGTTTATGTAGTGTAGTATGTGCCCATATTTTCTAGTGCATTCGGTCAGAAAAAGAAGCATTAACACCAATTTAGGCTAAAGAGCAGTTATATATCTATCTGGCATAGTGGACATACACATAGGCTTGTATTAGTTTTGCTGCTGGCATACTTTTAGTGATTGTATGACCATTGCCTGTGCTTCATATCACTATGCTGATGCTTCATAAATTTATAACTTTACATTCTCATTATAAGGGTAACCAACGTCTCTGAATTTTAAAATTATATTGGGAGTATGTTCCACTTACACCAGATCATCTAGCCTATTGTATTTGTATTTTGGACATCATCTTTTTTTATTGTTAATGAGCTGGGTTTTCACCTAATATGCTGATACCCATCATGAAAGTATGACGCTACGTTTTTTTATCTTATTGTCAACAGCAACCATTACTTAGTGTTGTATAGTATTGGAAGTATGGTTTGCAATAACCTTTTAGCTTATTCCATTAGTAAATAAACAACTAACATTCAGTTTCTAGTGAACTACGTAGTGTTCTACATGTGCAATCAGATATTCTTTATTCTTAAGTTTCTAGTTATATTTTTTTGTTTACCGCATAGGCCCATATTTGAAATTATATTTCAAACACAGAGCACTTGTGTATGTGGGAAGTGCAATTTACATTTTTATATATTTTGCACTAGCATTTAACTGGATATCCTTGCCAATTTAGAGGTTGGCGGCAGGCGAGTGGTTCACAGCTCGGGTTTCATCATGTGGCCTTTTTCATATTGCCTATCCTAGTGCACCTGAACCACTGAAGGCAGAATTAAGGACGATTTATGGTCAGTTATGCCAAGATGACATGCCTATGGTACGAAGAGCTGCTGCATCCAATCTTGGAAAGTTTGCTGCAACAGTCGAACAAAGTCATCTAAAGACAGAAATCATGTCAATATTTGATGATCTAACTCAAGATGGTACATCCTACAAACATTTCGCTAATGTTTTACCATGTTATATCTTTTTTTTTTTTGCCCATGGATCATTTTGCGTTAGTCATATGTATGCACTGTAACTACTCTTGCATCTTTGCGTTATTATTTAATTATGTTCTCAGCATATTGGTAAAAATGCATTATATTATTGAATTACTTTTCTGGTTTGATGTCTACCGTTTGACTTTGTTAATTTTTCATGTTTCACTGACTTCACAAGAATGAACTTCACCTGTATCGCTCAACCTAGGGCACCACTGCTCTAACATTCTCAGGATAGCATGTCCAGATGTTAGAGCACCTAAACATATGCATAATCTTTCTATCAAAAGTATGGTTTAAGTGTAATTTATGTTGTCTGTATGCCCATTTTGTGCCTTTTTACTTGAGCCTACTTTTACAGACTAGTAACGATATTCATTATCATCATTATTACTTGAGGCTTGAAAATGCTTGAGCTAAGCACTTATATATTAGAACTCTCCATCAAACCATTCTGTTTATCGTGTTTGAGCTCTTTTTTTTGTTAAAGAATGAAGAATTGTTGAAGGCCTCTATTGTCTGAAATGAGTTGACACCAAACCCATATGTTACCTCTTCTAACAAGAAACTGTTTGACTTATTAACGCAGACCAAGATTCAGTGCGACTATTGGCAGTTGAGGGTTGTGCTGCTCTTGGGAAGTTGTTGGAGCCCCAAGATTGTGCGGCACATATCCTTCCAGTCATTGTAAACTTCTCTCAGGTATATATTCCACAGTTTTGGTGGACTTATAAATGTTGAAGAGAAATTAGATAAATTAATCAATATGCATTCCTGTAAAATTACTAGAGTATAAGATTACCACAAGGTTTGTCTCTGTTAAATTAGTTGTTGTGTTTAGGGATTAAGTTTCAACACACTACTGTACATGGTTGACATTGCATATACTTTCTTAACATCTTTGTCAGGATAAATCTTGGCGTGTGCGCTACATGGTGGCAAATCAGTTGTATGAGCTCTGTGAAGCTGTTGGTCCTGAGCCCACAAGGTAATATGCATCTTTATGTCAGAAACGGTACTTTGACAAAAATTGATTATTGCTTATATGTGGAAAGATTACTCATCGTAATACTGTGGTCATTGGGACAATTGCTTTTTGTAATAGGGTTGATCTGGTGCCAGCGTATGTTCGCCTCCTCCGTGACAATGAAGCTGAAGTGCGGATTGCGGCTGCTGGAAAAGTTACAAAATTCTGCAAGATATTAAGCCCACAAATTGCAATCGAACATATTCTTCCGTGTGTTAAGGTTTGTTTGAGTGTTGGATAATAGCTATTAGCTAGTTGAGCTCTGTACCATTATTTTGCAGAGGGCTCACTTTGCCTGCTGTACCTGCAGGAATTATCATCAGATTCATCTCAGCATGTTCGTTCAGCTTTGGCGTCAGTTATTATGGGAATGGCTCCTGTATTGGGAAAGGTGTGAGCTATATCAGTGAATGCATCGCATTGTGTTGATAGAGAATTACACTTATCTGTAGAATAAGTTTCATTTGTCTTGTCTCTTGTGGAATAGCTTCAAATTAGTTATTTTGTTTTGTGGAAGGAGCAAAGCAATACATGTGTCTGCATATCTGCATAATGGTCTGCGTTACTAATTTTGTGTTGATGCTGATTTTAGATATGTTATTTGGAGTTTATTCTACTTCTATATCTGAATCAATGTGTGTTCTCAACCTATCAACTTCTTTCGATGATAAAGGCATATGCTTTTTCTTGAATTGTTTCATCGCTTTTCTTTTCTTTCTCATTTCACATACAACTGTGCTAACAAATTCGAACAAAATTCAAAACGATCCATTTTTGCTCTTAGTGGTGTCAATGTTAGATTGATCCTTTTATTTCAATAGGACTTTCTTCTGATGGTACTGCTAATTATTTGTAGCTATTTCATAACATACAGCATCACTGCTAATCTATTGGTGCTTGTTGATATATACTGCTAAATTCTGAACTATGTGTGCTCTGGATGTACTAACCATTCTGTCTTTTGCCTTTTGTAGGATGCCACTATTGAACAACTTCTTCCCATTTTTCTTTCTTTGCTGAAGGATGAGTTCCCTGATGTTCGACTCAACATTATAAGCAAACTTGATCAAGTTAACCAGGTAGGTGCCTGGCTACCCTGCCAAGCTATGTAGTTTAAACTATAAACCAATGTTTTCCTGTTTGTCTGCGTCAACAAGTAGTAGCACTTGCAGGTTCAAAAAAATGTAGTAGCAGTTGCAGTTTTAGTTGGTACCTGGTTGTGTAGTTGTCATCGTGCCTGTTGACCATGTATAGTGGTAGACTATTTAGTTGGAAATTAGAGGTAGAAATAATGAGTTCCTCTGTGAGTTTTGTTTGTTTACTTATACAATTTTGATTAGAATAGTTCCATGAAGTTGCAGATTATTTCTTAGGGATCTAGTGAAGTTGTTTCGACAAGAGGGATAGCAATAGATCGAATCAAGCAAGACCAGAAACTAGTCCATTCTCAACCCAAATGCTCCCATCCTTTATTCCTTGTATATAGTTATCTTCTCTTCCAATACCTTGATCCACATCAAGCCCTGCCATTTGGCCATCCTATGATAGTGACCTGTCATGTAAACTAGTATGCCTTTAACACCTTTATTATTCCTTTTTATATGAACACCTCTATTCCTTTGTCTGCCAATTGGCTGTCATGTCTTTTATATTGTACCTTATGTATATTATAGTCTCAAATTTAGAATAAGGATGGCTATTTCTACACTGTTTTTAGTTTCATTGTTAAATGTGTTGCTAACAATCTTTGTACTGAACACCCCATGCTTTTGAGCAAGTTGAGCCTCGACTAAAGCAAAATTATATTTTCTTGGTTAATGATAGTTGCACAGCATGTGCTCCAAGAATGGGAAAAAAATCTGGACCAAATTAGAGATATCTTTCTTGGAATTACATGCATTAGGCACCATAGCAAATAATCTTGACTAAGAAACCAGTTCACCTGGTTTAAGTAGACCAGAATAGGCTCTTTAACTTGTTACGCTCAAGCTGCTTCCTGGCTCATTCATTTCATTCAAAGCTACACTTGTAAGTTCTCTCCTGTATTTTTTCAGGTTATCGGAATTGACTTGCTGTCGCAATCACTTCTACCAGCCATTGTGGAGCTCGCCGAAGATAGGCATTGGAGAGTTCGGCTTGCCATAATTGAGTATATACCTTTGTTGGCAAGTCAGTTAGGTGTTGGATTTTTCAATGACAAGTTGGGGGCGCTTTGCATGCAGTGGTTGGAAGATAAGGTACATAAATAATTTCCTCAGCCATTGGTGTTTGTACATGCCATGGGTCCAATTTCTTATGATTGTATTTTTAGCCTATAGTCAATAAGTAGGTTTTTTACTGATTTTATTTGATGTGGTAATGTCTACAAAATCGTGAACATCTGGTTTCAGGTTTTCTCAATCAGAGATGCCGCTGCCAACAATTTGAAGCGTTTGGCGGAGGAATTTGGCCCTGAGTGGGCAATGCAGCATATAATTCCTCAGGTTAGCCCTAGTACTCCTAAACAGAATGGCATTTGTTATGGTAATTATGCCAGGTGAAAATTGGCTTTGGCTCTTTCTTCCTTTTCCTCCTATGGTACCATATGAAAACTGCAAGCAGGAAGCAGCAGATGGACATTGATCACAATTCGACTTCATGAAGATGAACTGATATATTCTGCTTTTAGCAATGTTTTTGCTTTTCTCGATGATGCAAATTACCATGAACTAATTCCATCATTGTCCTCTGACGTGTTTCACGGATAGCTTCTGTTTGTGCTTAGCACCCTAGCTGTAACATATGTTCAGCGAATAATTCAGCAGGTGCTACCCCGGTAGGAAGTTTCTAATGAAGTGTTATAGAAGCACTAGGCGCTACCCTGCTAAATGGGTGGTCGGGGACACGTATTGTCCAGCTCCAAAGTTGTCCACTTAGATGTGCTAGGCAGTAGGCACAATTAGGCACTACATGGGTGCTTGGCAATTGGCACCTGGTGCCTAGGGTGAGCTACTGAGCTAGGCGTTTGCCTGTTGAAATGTGATATTTTGCTGAATTAAATGGCCTAGAGTATGAGCTGACACATGCATAGACCAAGTTATTAGTAACTTTTGGTTGGACCTCGTATACCCAGATAAGATAATAGAGCTTCCCAACAATTTTGTAGCATTAAAGGGGTGTAGAGAAAGTATTGGAATGGCTTCTATGTATCATTGTCTCTCAACAGAATTGTTTTGTACATCAAATAGAGATTCTTATAGTATAATACTTTTTTTTTAGGTTTTGGAGAAGATAAATAACCCACATTATCTGTATCGGATGACCACTTTGCAAGCTATTTCCTTGCTAGCTCCTGTGATGGGTGCTGACATCACATGCCAACAGTTGCTCCCTGTTGTCATTGCTTCCTCAAAGGACAGGTATGTCCGATATAGCTATTATGTTGGCATACTTTCTTTGAGGTCTCACTAATATTATCTTTAATTGCTAGGGTGCCAAACATGAAATTCAATGTTGCCAAAGTCCTGCAGTCACTTGTACCAATCCTTGATCAATCTGTAAGTTGTATCAACCAAACCATGTTGTCGTGATCCTATCTTCATTATTTGGTCTTTCACTGACTCCATTGAATGCTCGTTTGCAGGTTGTGGAGAAGACCGTGAAACCATGCCTTGTTGAGCTCAGTGAGGACCCAGATGTAGATGTAAGGTACTACGCAAACCAAGCCCTTCAGGCATGTGACCAAATGGTGATGTCGAGCTAATTAGCCTGTCAGAGTATTTACTAAATGACATTCCCCTTGGTCCATTTTAAAAAAATGTGTTCTGTAGTCTTGATAAATTATGGTATCACCATTCACCAATGACCTCGACACTACAATAGACAGTTGGTATTATATGTGTATTTTTTTAACTAGGTTCTGTTTAGTTGTTGGATTTGTTCGACCTTGTGGAAAAAGGTGGACACAGGATATTTGTGTGGTTGAGCTGTGTATGTATTGTGTTGTTACTTGCAAGGTCACTTTTGTTATGCTGTGATGTTTTTTTGGTTTGGCTGACGTGACCACAATTTTGTTTAGTCTGCTTTGCTTTGTATGGTTGTGCGCAGAAACTATGTTCGGTGTCTTTTCAGGCATGAAACTATCGTTGATGTTTGCGAAATTTGTTTTGAAATAGCTGGCATCCCTTTATTTAGTGAAACAAATAGCGAAAATCATTTGACAAGGAGCTAGCTCTGTTTGCATCCCTTTTATGTAGTGAAACAAGAACTTTGATCCATTTTCGTAGTGCGTTATTATTATTATTATTATTACTACTACTTTTGCTTAGATTTGTGCAAACCATACTTTGCTTGGTCTCAGAACAAGGATGCCCCAAGCAATTTGTGACATGAAGTTGATATTGGCTTAACAAAAATCTGATGGTAGGCAGTCTCCTCCCTATCAATTTGTAGTTAAAGGCTAAATTGTTACTCCATCTGTCATGGAATATATCGTTTTCTGGGTTTGTTCCAAGTTAAACAATCCTAATGATGACCAAAATTTATAGAAAACAATAATAATTTTTATGATATCAAATTAGTACCATTAGATTCATTATACATTATATTTTTATATGGTTTACTTATTATTATACATTATATTTTTATATGATTTACTTATTTGATGTGATAAATGTTAATATTTTTTTATAAATTTAGTTAAAGTTAGAATTGTTTGATTTAGGATAAACCCAGGAAATGATATATTTTAGGACGGAGAGAGTAAGTTTAACCGTAAGCATGGGTTTGGTCTTGATTCGAAGGAAAAAAAAAACAGTAAAAAACGCACGGCCGTGAAGTTTTGGTTTTCGAAGGATGTTTCGTGTGAGCTGGATGATGACAGTAAAACTCCCTTGTACCGCTTTATAATTGCTTCTATAATCCCTTGTATCGCTTTATAATCTTGTTGGCACAGCTGCAGCAGAACAACTGTCGTTCCAATCTTGGTTTTCCTCAAGAAACTTTTCAAAGGCCAATATCTTTTGTGGGATTCCCTTGATCATGTTAAGTTGATCATGTCATTTGTGCAGAAGACTATGAAAGACTAGGCCTTCATCAGTTACTGCTGGTGGTGGTGAACCCACTCTTTTTTCCTTCCGAGATAAATCACTATACTTGCTTCCACTTCTCCTCTGAAATTCACAATGTTTTCCTTAGTAAATCAAAGAGACCAAGAAACGGTAGGAAATAAATCGGTAACCGGCTTACCGGCAAAACAACATCGCGTTCTTGGCACTTATCGGCAACCGGCTTGTGGTGGAAGTAGAGGGAGCTGCGACGGCGGCGGGCGTTGGGCGGCACGAGGTTGTCGCTGTTGCCCACGGAGCTCTTGTCCTCAGTCCTAGCGCCGGCGACCTGGCCAGGAACACACCATCGGAAGTTCGGAACCTTTCCCTACCTCCGCTCGAGCAAGGATGGTGAGGTCGGACAGCCACCGAAGGATGGCGCGCCGGTGCGACGGGGAGTCGGGGACGAGACGAGGTTGGACAGCCACGGAAGGATGGCGGTGCCGGAGCGACGGGGAGTCGGGTACGAGACGAGGATGGCGGCGCCGGCGCGATGAGGAATCGGGACGAGACGAGCAGCAGCTGGGAGTAGGGTGCTGAACCGAAGCAGGCCGGTCTCAAACCGAACCGGTCCACGGTTCTGTTCCACCCATACCCATCCAAACTAGGTCTGCCCAAAAAGAAAAACCAGCCCACGTCAACCGGTTTGGCTCAAACCACTGCCAGGCTTACGTATAAAGGAGGGTGCATATATATATATATATATATAAACTGATTTTTTGAAGCGGTGCGTGACCGTATCTCCTTGGAGCGGGGCCATACTACTTGTAGAGCTCGCCGGATTTAACACGTTGGTTCCACGAAGTTTACCGTGCATGCATCTTGTTGGCTTGCTTATTATTGATAATGATGCCCTTCCCCACGAGACAATCGAGACGAAGGGGCCAATGCAACAAGGACCAATATATGCTGTGTAAATTTACCTGTCAGACGACAGGATCTATATGCGCGCATAGGCTGCCATTTGGGCGGCAATATATGCTGGCGGCGGGGTGGTGCGGTGGTGCCGTGCATTCCCACTAATCACCAATCGATATAAAACGATTCCGTCGTCGCTGTCGCGCGCCTGTGACTCCCTACTACCGAACCAAATACTGTCATTGAATAAACGGCAACCTGGCCATCGACAAAGCAAAGCTGTTAATAAAATCCGTGTCTCGTCGTGCAAGGCGGAGTGCCCAGTACGTTGGCGTGTGTCAGGTTGTGGCTGCACTTGACTTGCATTGCATTGTCGCCGGCCGGCCGGGCCGCGGCACCGCATGACCTAGCTAGCGAACGGCACCGGCACGGCGGCACGGCACGCCTTTGTCGCTAGCAAAGTGTATGTTGTGTATCCCCTTCCTTCCCTTCCCTCTCAAGTATACGTACTACTATTAGTACAACTCGACAAGTCCCGTCCTGTCTTGCCAAGCTAGCGGAATTGAAGATCGAAATTGCAGTAGCAGACGAGATCGAGACACGACGCGAGGTAGAAGAAGAGGCCAGCGAGCTTGGGGGAGTACAGAGATCGATCAGGAGGAGAGCTAGCTAGCCGTGGTGTGGAGTCATGGCGGCAGGGAGGTGGAGGCACGACAATCCGTTCGAGGAGGGCGACGGAGACGTCGTCAACCCCTTCTCGGTACGTAATAGCAACTCATGCATGCACACGCCGACCATCGTCGTCTCTCTGGCCTCTCCGTCGAGCTACCATTCTTACACTAGCAGTGTCACTCCCATCGTCCGCCTCCTCGCCTCGTATGCATGTCTCTCAGTGATCACGCCAGGATTGTCAACTTGGTGCCCTTTTTTTTTAAAAAAAAAACTTATTCTCCATCAAAAATGCTCTTCTAAAAGAAACACTAAGTAGGATAGTAATATGCACATGCAAGGGAGATGCACTTGCTTTAGGGCCAGTTCGGCAACCCTATTTTTCTAAAGGATTTTTGAGAATTGAGGGAAAAATAATTTATTTTTCCTTGCAAAAATACGAATCCCTTGGAAAAATAGGGTTGCCAAACTAACCCTTAATTTGTACCACCTGTGTGTTTACATGAAAAAAAAAACGATACTATGTGTTGTAATCCAACGCCAGTTTGTTTCACTACTGGAACAGACCTTCGGATAGAGCTGCCATTTTACAAAGGAAGCGGCCAAAACTGCACCCAGTATTAAAGCTAGCATTAGCATCGGGTGCTACGCTGGGGAGCCCCTGGGTGCCATGGTCGGGAGCCCTGAGAACACTTTAGTATCGGGTCTCTTATGTTTTTTCATTAGAAGAGGGTCGTTACACCACCCGGTGCTAATTCGGGTGAGTGATACAACCCGGTGAAAACAAGAGCGCGGGCTCACGTGCGGTGATAGGACTTTAGTATCGGGTGGGTACTACACCTGGTGCTACATGAGGGCCCGTTTGAGCGTCGTAGCTGGCCTGGCTGGGCGACCTTAGTACCGGTTCTTGCCTTTGTTCCGCAAACACTGATGCTGATGCTCTGGGTCTTTAGTGTCGATTTGGTAGTGTCGGTATGGTTTTCGGTGCTATAGAGGAGTTACCAACCGACGCTAAAACCCCTTTCCGCAGTAGTGTTTGATGGGAAAGATCAAGTTAATTAATACTTAGGAATTTCATCCAAATAGATAAAAAATGGGCCAACTTGATATTAGAAAAGAGGCTAGAATTTCAACTCGGGTTGCTGTTAATTAAAACTAAAATTAATAGGCACCATTATTATCTCACCTCACCTGTTGATACTAGCTTACCTCCTCTTAGTGTCCTCGTGCCCATTTCTTTTGAGAAAACATTCCAAATTTTGACAAAAAAGAATGGTCTGATTTTTCTTAGTTTTCTTTCTTAGATGAATGCATACGATGTCTCTATTTAGTGAGAGTATACCTTTCCATTTCATCTTGGGAGGAAACGCAGGGAGCACGATTACATACCCTTTTTTTTTCACCACCGGTAATTTCCAAGAAACAAAAATAAAGTCTATTTTATATACTTTGAACTGAGTTTCTCCTTCAACTCCAATATCAGACAAGATGCCTCTCTACCCTAAACTACCTCCCTTACACTCAGTTAAAAGTCTTTTTTTTTATTTCCATGCATGGTTAATCACGCGCTTTATTCAAAAAATATTTGTTAATATTATTCACTTTTTATTAATTATTGATTATGTCCGTAATCATATTCCGAAAGGAATAAAAAATAAAATCATTAAACTTTTAATACAAACGATTAATCGCTGTACGGAGATCTAAAAATGTGACTTTAATTTTGGGACAAAGGGAGCGGAGTAATTTAGGAGACAAAACAAACCTTTTCCCTAGCAGTCTAGAGTCTGGACTCTGAACTGGAGTCAATCGCCAGCCGACAAACCCGGTCGCATCCCAATCCATCGGCTATTACAGTTCCATACCCGCACCCGCGAACAAAAATCTTATCCGTTACTACCCGTTACGATACCCATACCCACGAGCGGGATGAAATTTTACCCATACCCGTACTCGCGTGGGTAAAAAAACCCGTCAGATAACCTATACCCGATTAAATACCCACTAAGCACATGTTTAAATAGCACAAATATAATAAATAACGGTATAGTTAAAATAACAAATCACTAAATATAAATAAAAAAATTGAAGACAATAATAAATGATATTGAAACATGCAAGTTGACTATATTTTTGTCCAATATACACTTATGTTTGGTTAGTTACGTAGAATAAACCTATGGCTGAGACAGGTATAAATTACCCATGAGTACGTGGGTATGGGTAGTATGCCCATACCCGCACCCGCGTATCCAACGGGTATAAGATTGTGCCCGTTAGCGCCCGTGCCCGTCCTTATATGGGCAAACCCGTCGGGGGTTCGGGTACCCATTGCCCCCGGTGTCCGGCACTCCCGGCTCCGGCGGGAGGCGGCTGGTCCGGGCTTTCGTCGCACCGCGCGCACGGCGGCGTCCCGCAGACGGCAGACCCCGCGGCACATAGGCATATCCACTAGGCAGTTATTAGCGAGCCCTGGCTTCGATGTTCTCCATCCGCGCGATGGTGCGGGCGGCACGCGCTCTGGAGGATGGTTGACTACGGCGCGCGCCGCCGCAACAGTCGTCACCTCCCGCCGCGCTGGAGGTACCTCGCCATGACTATTATTCTTCATGCTAGTAATATGATTCTGTGTTTCCTCTGAACCAACCTGCACATCCATTTGAACCCAACCTAGATTTTTCAGGTGGTGGGGCAGAAGTAGTAACTCACTTCTCTTTTGTAGTCTATGAAATGAAATTTCTTGAACTTGTCCAATACTGCTGGATACTAGCGAATTATATGCAGTATACCTATATGTTTTACATGTTGTGATTTATTTTATTGTATTATTCGTTAGCCGTCTATACCATTGATGTATACAGTATACTTAATATAGACTCTTGCAGTAGCATACGCATACCATAGCAACCCATGAAAAGGCCTCTACACAATGTTTTGGCACTATAAAACTATGGCAGCTATATATATCGATCTCATTTTTTTTTTGTGCTCTGGCATAAGACAAGATGAAAAATATCTTGTGAATAGGACATGCGTATGTGCACACTTGCCAAGTTCTGAATCCAAAATCTAAAATTTATTGCGGAACCAGAATTATTTATGTGTTTCATTAGTCTTAGCTCATCGTTACTGCCTGAGGATCTGATCATATCTTTTTATTCATGTAGCATCCACGCCCAACTCCGCTCCCTCCTGAGCCAGCTGGTTTCTACAATGGCATTGATGCATCTATAGATGTCCCACTTGATACAAAAAAGGTTGTTTGACTACTTGAATTTCTTGGTTTAACCATCATTTACTATAGTATCTGTATGCATTGGTTTTATACTATCTTTTAGTCATTCTGCTAAGTTCAATCTTACACATGTCCACCTGATGTTTGGTTCCATACTTCCACTATAGGCTACCATATAAGTTTGATATCTTTATTTTGATCAAAACCTGTTGTTGATTCTTACTACATGTCCGACAAGTCACTGATATGTCAGTCTCACAAAAAAATTGAAAATCTTGTTTGGCAACCGGCCAGAGAATGGACAATAATTTTGAAGGCTGGGGGTAACAAGGCTAGAAGTTAGGCTCAGGCCAAATAGGAGGGGTTTATATTAGAGTTTTGGTTTTTCTCTATGTTTCTTTCTTTCAGTATCAGTATCTGTTCCTTTAATGAGTTCATATACACAATCCAGGACCTAAAGAAAAAGGAGAAAGAGCTTATGGCTAAAGAGGCTGAGCTAAACAGGAGGGAACAGGTATATACTAGTTAAATCAAATTTATGATCTCCCATTTACCCATCGTTGTTTTTATCAAGTACGCCAATAACTTTACACAGTTTTGAACTTCAACATTATTCTCATTATTTTACGTATTGTACATCTTGTGTTTCTTTCTCCAGGAAATAAAAAGAAGGGAAGATGCTCTTGCAAGAGGTAACCTTCATTTTATTTTGTGTATGTACCATTCCTCAGAAACATCCCATAATTTTATATTATCACTCCTCTTTTACATGCAGCTGGAGTTTTCATAGAGCCCAAAAACTGGCCACCGTTCTTCCCCATCATTCATGTTGACATCTCAAATGATATACCTGTGCACTTGCAGAGAGTACAGTATGTTTCTTTCGCATCACTCCTAGGTATGAAGCTAGGAAATACGATTACTTAAAATTCCCCTTTTTAAAGATTATCGGCTTTTCAATAGTATCGCCTAGAGAGTAATATTCTTGCTCATTTCTCATGCAGGGTTGGTCATATGCCTCTTCTGGAACATTATATGTGTAACTGCAGCTTGGATTAAAGGATATGGTATACTCAGAATAAATATTTGTATTTTATGTGCCTCTGATAATCATATTATTTAAATTTGTTACTTCTACTGTTTAGTTAGTGTAAACGTTCTTCCATGCAGACGGTAGGATCTGGTTTATGGCAGTCATATACTTCATTACTGGATGCCCAGGTGCCTATTTTTTATGGTACCGACCTCTTTATCGTGCCATGAGGTACAATATTGTAACTGATCTTCTAAACCACTTTACAAAGTTTCAGTATTTTACAAAACTCATGATTGAAGCCTTAAGATTCATCTGATTTGATAACACTTTCACTAGGAAGGATAGTGCATTCAGTTATGGTTGGTTCTTCCTATTCTACTTTGTAAGTTTTCTGTAAATACAAGCATTGTGATTACTTTTGTATATCTTTGTATGGTCAACTTGTTGTTACATTGAGTAGCAAATGTGCTCATAACTTTGCATTATCTCTACAGTTTCACATTGCCTTCTGCATATATGCTGCCGTTTCTCCACCATTCTTTTATGTGGGAAGATCGTTGGCGTAAGTATTTTAGCAGCATATTTATTTTCACATACATATTCAAGTTTTACATGTTTCATAATTTACAAATAGATAAATTAGATGCTAAATTTTTATTTAACAATTAGCCCATTATTATCAAACGGGGGAAGTGTCTTATTTTACAAATACATCAATTAAAAATCTTAAGTTTTTATGAAGTAATTGTTATCGAACTGGGGACTTTCCATAGAACATGTTGAATAAATAAAAGTTGCTTTTGGAACTATAGTTGCTTCATCTGTCTGATCTTATTATTTGCAGTGGAATTTGCCAAGCGATCAGCGAAATAGGTGTCAGCGCTCCTGTCGGGGTGAGTTGATAGTACGTGATTATTTGTACCATGTAGGCAAATGTCAGAACCATGGTTAGCACTACAGTTCCAGCTGTCAATATTTAAATGCTGAATTAGCATCATAATAATAAAAATATCAGGCTTTCCTTTTATCACCGTTGTCCATCCCATAAAAAGGCATCAGTGGAACTAGTCAATTGCAGATCACCACAGGGACTTGAACCGTTGGCATGATTTTGTGAATGTTTTGCATTTGTCGACATATTCTTCAGACAGGGTCTGGCTGCGAGGCGCGATCAGGGGATTAATTTGGTGGCACAATTACCATGGTTACCACTGACACCTTCCAATGCTCACAAGTGTTTTTTTTCTTTTTCTTTCAGATAATGTACTTTATGGGCTTTGCAATATTTGTGTTGGAGGTGCTACTGAGCATCTGGGTTTTTCAGGTAGGAATACGGCATGCATATACTCGTACTTGAAAACATTCCTCCATGACCCCTAACCATTGGCCGCCTTGTTTCAACACAAGCAGAACTGATGGGTTTCTGCAAATGTTTGTTTCTCTGGTTGCAGAGAGTGTACTGGTTCTTCCGTGGGAAAGGCACAGAGGCGCAGATGAGGCCCGACGCCGCGTCCCGTGCCCCACCGTTCTGACGCCTTCTCCCCTAGCTCCGAACCAGGGAGGAACATGAATGAAACATATAATGTGAATTAGGTTTGGTGTGAGTGTGACTGTGTGACGGAGCGGACAAATCTACATTTGTTGTTGTTGATGGATTAGTTGCCAGTGACAACGCCAGAGCAGCCTTTGCCAGACGCCTTGCCTAATGCCTGGTGAGGTTCCTTTCATTTTCATGCCTGAAGCTGAAATCCCCGGAAGAAGGCGAATCCGAAGAAGAGAAGACACTTGAACGCATACGGCCGGCCCCAGACGTATGCTTACCATTAGCCCTTTCGGCAAAGCATGGTGCAGTACTACTTGTGCTAAATCTTTTCCTTTTTGCTTTACTAGCATAGATGTACATGCAGTGTGCACGTGTTGTGAGATAATAAACAGACAATAAAAAAAAATTAAAGGAAGGAGTCTTGATTGATTAGCGTTGCTTTTTTCATTAAAACCAAGAAAAAAAATAACAGGTGGGTATGGATATAAAATGAGGTGAGAAATAAAAAAAGGGTGGATAAAATATTTTGTATTTATGGATTTTGGATCTTTTCACCTTTTTCAATATTTTTCAAACTGCGTAGTGGCTTCAGCGTGAAAAATATATCTATGTCTTTGTAGGTAAATTTTTTTAAAAAAAATTCCGTTCTTTTACAGTGCAGATAGATATAAATACGCTTGAAAGCGCGATCAATGGTGTAATTAATCTTGCGAGTTTTGAACATTTTGTAATAAATGTGTGAGCCGAAAGGTTTATGCCGTGGCCGGGGGTGGCAGGCAGCCGTGTTCTGATACCACAAGGGCGGCCTGGCCGGCCGTCGCTGTCGAGGATGGCGTGGCTGGGGCGGCAAAGCCGAGGTCCACGTCCACCGGCGCCGCCTGCCTGCCTCTCCTTTGGTCGCAACGGTTGATGATGTGGTCGACGGCCAAAAAAATTAGTAAAAAGGTAAGAGCTGACGGCGGCATGGCATTAGCCATTGGGTGACAAATCCACGCGGAGTCCGCAAAGAAATTCGCCGCGGCTGACCCTGGCCGTTCTAGACGCCATGGGCGATGATGCAAAATTGAGTCCGTGCCAAGACCAGAGCAGCCGCAGGGCACGGGCGCACGGCTGCTGCTTCTAGAGTTCTAGGCCCAGGCCTTTTTTTTTTCCTACGCGCTGAGGTCTATTTGGGCTGCTTCTGCTGACCTCGGAGCAGAGCAAGAAGAGGGGAGGAAGAAGAAGAGGGCCACAGGAGGGCATATCCATCGGTTCATCGGTCGGTGAGGGAGCGGTGGTCATCCATGGCGGGGAGGTCGAGGTACGACAACCCCTTCGAGGAGGGCGGCGCCGACGAGGTCAACCCTTTCGCGGTAAGCCTCCGCCGGGCGCCGGCTCTTCCTCCCCTGTTACGCCGCTCCACTCCCCAAGCTTCATCTCACTCCGAAAGTTCGCCTGAGGCTTTGGCGCTCTGCTTCTACTGCTGAGTTCTCCCGGGATCATGCTTTGCGCCAAGTTTAGCTGCCTGCGACGGAAAAGAATAATATACTACCCTTCTTTTTCTTTGACAGAAGAAAGACAGGTAGCTGCAGCTTTAGCATAGATGATGATGATCAAGGCTCTGTAGTGAATCTGTGCAACCCGATTAAGTTGGCGTTTCTCTTTTCGAAATAAATCTCTTCATCGTTAAAAAAAAAATGTTTGTTGGCGTTTCTGCCGAGAAGCAAACATGATCGTGCAGGGGACCCCGAGCTAAGTAATCGGCCAAAAATAATTTCTTCTTCCAAATTCAAAATTTCAAACTTTTCCAAGCAAAAGGTTCGGATTAAGGTTCCATGCAAATACATCTCTGAGTTGGACGATTGCTTGTGCTGTGCTGATGAAAACTCCAGTATGTGCTTGAATTTGGGGAAGCAATAATCCATGCCAGACGCTCCAACTAGGTTAACTGCAGCTCTGCACTCATGCTGCGCATCTCTCTCTCCAGGACCAAGCTAAAGGAGGAGCATCGACTGCTCAATCCAGCTATTCCGGTGGCGCATTCTACACAACTGTGAGTCTGTCTGCAAACCATGAACTCCAATACCATGAACCCTTTCGAGATTTCATTTCAGTCCAAACTAAAATGATATTCCTAGCTAGCTGGATGATCATGCCAATACGCCATTGCGTTCATGCAGCAATCACGCCCTGCCCCTCCAAGCACACGCCTTTCGCCTCTCCCCCCTGAACCGGCTGACTTCTACAATGATTTTGCTACCCCGGTGGATATCCCCATGGACACAAACAAGGTAGTTGCACTACCTTCTTAGGCGAGCTACTTCTATTCGTGCAGCTCGATGAGTGTTATAGGTGTAATTCTGGTAACATGGTAATCCCTTCTTCCTTTGTTGTTCATACACACAGGACATGAAGACAAGGGAGAGGGAGCTTCAGGCCAAGGAGGCCGAGTTAAACAGGCGTGAGAAGGTAAATGGATCCAACATACAGACTGGAATAGTTGACATCAGCAATGCTGTTGGTGATGATTTTGTGGAGATGATCTTTCATCTAGCATAGTACTCTGTATGCTGCAAAATTTTAGCAGACATGGTTACGTACCTTGATTGCACCTGGTCGTTATTTTTTGTGTGTTATTATATAAGCTTAGCTCTGCTTCATGTAGGAAATCAAAAGGCGGGAAGAGGCTGCAGCACGAGGTGGAGTTTCAGTGTTAATCAGCTGACGCCACTTTGCTACTTCTTGACGTCATTCGTCAAGACTTCCTTTCATTAATAAAGCATTGTTAACCATATGTTCTCTTGCAGCTGGCATTGTGTTGGAAGAGAAAAACTGGCCCCCATTTTTTCCCATCATTCATCATGATATTGCCAACGAGATACCCGTTCATCTGCAAAGAACACAGTATGTCGCATTTGCATCACTCTTAGGTACGTTTTCTTCAACCTTTACCTGAAAATGTCATTATTCTTAGTTCTGTGCTTACTTTTGATTCATGTTGTCTCCAAGCAATAATTTGGAACCTTCGTTAAGATCCATTAAAGTAATTTAATATATATTATTCTGATATATGTCCGGTAGGGTTGGTCTTGTGCCTATTCTGGAACATAATCTGTGTTTCCGCTGCCTGGGCGAAAGGGTCAGGTATGTCAACAAACATGCCCAAAACACTAAACACTCATAATTGACGTGTATGGTTCATGGCAATGTGCATCTGTTGACGCATAGTTTATGGTAAGTTCAACCATTTTATAAAATGGTTTTTATTCTAATTCTTGCACGTACACTATTTTGTTCCTTGATTGATGCAGGCCCTAAGATCTGGTTTCTTGCAATCATATACTTTATTCTTGGATGCCCCGGTGCCTACTTCCTTTGGTACCGCCCCCTTTACCGTGCCATGAGGTGAATGCAAAATTACTCTGTAGTAATTTTTTTAAAGGAATACTCTGTAGTAAATAATATCTCATTCTATGTGTTTGAAGACTACGAAGCAAGCATTACATAGCCTCTCATAATTTCTATCTACAACACTTGTTTACAGGAATGAGAGTGCTCTGAAATTTGGATGGTTTTTCCTCTTCTACTTGGTGAGCTTCCGGTAACATGAATTTCTCTATACTAGAATGTGTTGCCAATAACCCTATGCAGCTCACATGTTCATGCTGACCTTACACAGGTTCATATCGCCTTCTGTGCGTATGCAGCTGTTTCTCCTTCAATTCTCTTCGTTGGAAAATCATTGACGTAAGTTTTCTACTACACTATTGACATGCTTCGTCTCCACTTTCCACTATCGTGCTGCAACATCTTCCTTGAAGTTCTGCATCAGAATTATAATGTAATTTCCTTTCATCTGTTGGCTCATCCTGCAGCGGGATTTTACCAGCAATCAGCCTGATAGGCGACAGCGTCATTGTGGGGGTGAGTGAGTTTATCAGAATTCCACAGTATAATGCAGATCTATATATTTCCTACAACGACATAATGATATTTACATCAAAATAAATTTGTATCTCACACATGACATGTCTTCTTGACACATTCTCAGCGAAATAATTCCACTGCATGGTATGCTATTTTGACATGCAGATCTTCTACTTCATTGGCTTTGGATTGTTCTGTCTCGAATCTTTGCTAAGCATGTGGGTCATTCAGGTGAAGTTACAGCCTACCTCTGCTCTCTCTCCATGCGTCTCATGATACCTTCCGCCTGGTTTCTGAATTTAAGCTTTGCTGCTTGCAGCGTGTTTACCTGTACTTCCGAGGGAGCGGGAAAGAAGCAGAGATGAAGCGGGAGGCAGCACGTAGCGCAGCCAGGGCAGCATTTTGATGAACCATATACAGTACAGTGTATAGGTGCAATTACATGTATACTCGTCATAGTTTGAAGTGCATGTAAATCGACAAACATGTAGAATTGGGTTGGTGCTCTGTAAATTTTTTAGAATTTTTCTTACTTCACACTGAGTTTCGAACCCATCGGATTGACCATTCCTGTTAGTACTACTATATGAGTATTACGTAGTACTAGTACATATAAGCCTACATTTTGTGCAATTTTTTCCTCTTACACCAATTATTTTCTCAAGACTCCGTTGTAAAGTTATTGCTTAAGTTGTAGTACTACTTTTTAGCCCTGGGGGGCTCTTTTCTTTCAAGACCTCTTTCTTTGATTTCTTAATGAAATGACGCGCTGCGTGGTTTGAGAAAAAAAAAAGTTTGTTTAACTGAGCGACTTCTGAGGACCTCACTTGTGTAGAACATTTTGGGGGCAACTCTATTGAACGACCGCGCCCCGCCACCGTAACCGGCCAGCGAATATAGAGGAGGGCTTGGGGTGGCCCGCCGGCCTGCGGCAGCGGGCGGCGGAGGCGGCAGGGGAGTCGAGGGTGGAGATGTGGACGTCGCGGTGAGTTCGGCGGCAGCGGTGTCCGCCTGTGCATGGGGAGGAGGAGACGGCGGGGGGCGAGGGAGGCGGCGGAAGCAGCCGGGGAGGAGAAGGCGGCGGGGGGCGACGCATTGGGAATTCGGGATTAGCTTGGCAATGTGGGTACCTGCTCCACGCTATTCAGTGGTATTCCCCACGGAAAACCCCAGCACCAAAGCTGCCGCCGAAGGCCAGGGCCTTCAGCCTTCTCGCCGACGCCCCGGACCGCCTTGGCCATCTTCGACGCGGCCGTCGCCGCTTCCTCCGTGTCCTCGCCGACACGTGCTGGCGGCTTCATGGGCTGGGACAAGAGCTCGTGCGGCGGGCATTCGACCGAATGCCGCGCAGGATCGCCGTCACCGGCTCATCAGGCATTTGGTGGGCTGTCCAGGGACATGACGAGGAAGGACAACGATGGGGCTTGTTCTTGTGACGAAGGACAGCATAGGTACAGGGTCCACCATTTCAACAATACACGCAGCTTGTTTCGTGTGGTGACGGACTCTTCTAGTGGTGACATTCCAGGATCCTATCCTTTGTTTCCTTAAGCCGGATCCCACCTTTAACATTTTAGAGAAGATAAAAGCGCTGTCGCATCAGTACCTTCATCGTTGACAAGGAACAAGACTACAAGAGTATGTATATTCCTCTTCTCGGGCTGTTTAACTGAGGCTGCATTTGTGTTCTTCTCTGTTTGTTAACCCTCTTGCTTCTATATGATTATTACAAATACATACTAGCAAATAGCATCTCCAAGCAGTCTAAGCATGCATAAAGGCCCACTTGCCGCTAGCAACAATAATTGTTTTTACCAAGTGCTTTTGAGGATGCCAAATGGTGCCTACTCTACATAAGTAAATGCTGCACATTGACCAGCTACAGTGGCCGGCTGGCCGCTGCATACCTTATGGTTCATAGCTAATTTGACCGCTAATCGTCTAATCCAATGTCAAATCATGCCAACCAATAGGAGTGCAGGTTTAGGAGTTGGGCTGGTCATCGTTCTGCTTTTTTATTCTGGGTTTATAAAGCTGGAACCCCAGTGATAGTATTATCTGTTGCTTGTTCCTGTTAAGCTTTTTATATAAAGCCGGGCTGCAATTGGGTGTACACAGTATCAGATAGAATTGGTTCTTTGTATAACAACGAATTTATTACAGTTATTCATGATTACAAGAATGCCAGCAGCATGAAATTCTATTACATGCATATCAATCAGCACCGCAAGCAGTCTCCAAGTACTTGTCAAGCATCCTATCCTTGGTTATGTCAGTGAAGTACCCCTTCTCAACTTCCAGTCCTTGCTCTGCTGCAATCTGCTCCACCACAGTCTGAACTTGATAGGCACTTACATGATCCGGATCCAACAAGCATGCAATCTCTGTGCAGTCACCATGGAAGAGTGCAAGAGCTTGCACTGTTGGAAGACCTCCACCCCTTCCGCTAACACTACGAGTAATCCTCCTTACTGTTGCAACATCCTTGGAGAGTATTGGCACATTATAGTTCTCAAGAAAAGGTGTAGCGCCAATGGTTGTGGCTCCTCTTTCAGAAGAAACATTGGTTGGGCCCTCATCAGGCCTAATTGGCAGGACATCAGGGAGCGTGCTACCTGACCACTGGCTGACCATGTAATTTGGTCGGTAGTAACCGAGCTCACGCCTTATTGCACCTACAGACTTGCCTGTGGGGTGGGCTGCTGCATAGAGGAACACTGGGACTGCATACGAGTTGGAGAAGGATCAAAACACATGTATGGCTGATGTTTTTAGAAGGTTCTACAAATTTGACATACCTTGTAAATCATTACCAATGTCAGAGGCCACCAGCTTAGCCAGCCAAACAGCATCCCCCATTGTGGCTTGACCCAAGGGGTGGAAGGACAGGTCGTCAATGACACCCATCCTAGGGTGTGCTCCTGAGTGCAACTCGAGGTTTATGGTTGAAAATGCAGCCTCCATCATTGCCAACAATACCTTCCTGACTGGACTATATATCAGTTCGGCAGTTGAGCTACCATTGATAATATAGGAGACAAGTGTGTAGCGAACACGGTTATAGAGACGATCTTCGAACTTGCTCAACATGGCAACCTGTGGATCACTCCTTGCTGCTTGATCAATTGTGTCAATAGCAATGGCATTGCGGCTTTCAGAAATGTAGAGCTTGCAGCAGATAAACTTTGAGGGCGTCATGCTAGGCTTGTCCTTTGACTTTGGAGCAAGTGGAGAAGATAGAACCTGGATATTTGTAAATTGCGTGTGAGGTTTTGTAAGTCGTTATTGCACAGATAGACAGTGAAGTCTGAGCCCTGTTCAGATTGATTCCTCTTAGTTAAATCCCCGGGGCGCAGGGCCGTTATTTTAATAATCAGTCCAGGCAGTAGCGAGATGGTCTCAGGCTTTGAGCCAGTCTGTAGTGTATGTCAGTACGCTGACAAATTATGCGTCATTGAGTCTTTTCCAAAAAAACCGAATTACTGGTGACATATTCTGTAAAAATAGGAAAACTCAAATACAATCTAACAAGATAGAACTTGTCCACAAGACTCGATTCCATGAGCACGTCCTAATGATTCCTAGCAACAGGATGCTTTTTGAGAGCCGAGCTTGCTTGTGATATCAGTGTTAGATTACTTGCCCAGCTAAGAATCGAATATCCAAACAGGGTAATTTAATTCCGATTCAACTTTCTAATTATCCTGAAATTGATGGACGAAGGATAGTTTACTATTTTCTGACATCGAACCGAAATTGAAATATTCTTGCCGGAGAAATGTCGCACAAATCTTGATGATTGGGACCAAGTTTAAAGACATCAATGCAGGCAGTGCATGAACTGGAAATTTCCTTGAGGAGCATCTCTTGCCAGAATTTATTGAGGTGGTTTATTCTTTACGATAGATGTTTGGTACTTTGGTGTGGCTTTGGAGCAGAAATATAGATTTAAAACATCTTTAACTTGGGAGATTAGGTGCTAGAGAAAGCATACCGTTTCTGTGTGCTCCAGCTCCATGCCTTGTTCTTCTTTGTCACCCCACCCCCCCTTTTTTCTCTCTTTCTATCTGTATGTGTGGTTCTAAGAGTGTCTGCACTCAGCGGTGGAGCCAAGGACCCTTTAAATTGCTATATGCATCATGACAAGGTACTTGCAATAAAGCCTTTTGTTGTCTTGTTACTTTGTTTTGTGACTTGATTTAGAATGGGTCCCAGCCATGCAAGGATGTGCTTATCAGTTAAGACTCATCGGTCCCCCATGCCTCATGAACCAAGCAGCAAATATCCATAGAACAAGTTTTATCTTGATTTTTCATGACTTCCTTGTTTTACTTATAAGAAAATATCTTGTTTTGGTAATCTGTATTCTTTTTACCACTCAATTTATTGAAATTCGTGCACAAAGTATCAAGTGTTCAGTTCTCCATTGAGGTTGAGACGGCAACTAAACAGCAATGGATGCACTACAGACATCAGGCTGAACTTGAAATTCTACTATATGCATCGTATCAGTTATCAATGCAAGCGATCTTGAAATACTTATCAAGCAATGTATCCTTGGTTATGTCAGTGGAGTATCCCTGCTCAACTTCAAGTCCTTGCTCTCCTGCAATCTGCTCCACCACGGTCTGAACTTGATAGGAACTGACATGATCCGGATCCAACAAGCATGCAATCTCTGTGCAATCATCGCCATGGAAGAGCGCAAGAGCTTGCACCGTCGGAAGCCCTCCGCCCCGTCCGCTCACACTACGGGTAATCCTCCTCACAGTTGCAACATCCTTAGACAGTACTGGGATATTGTAGCCCTCGATCCAAGGTGTGACGCCAACCGTTGTGGCACCCCGCTCATGTGAGACGTGAGTTGGACCCACATCAGGCTTAACTGGCAGAACATCAGGGAGCATGCTACCTGACCACTGGTTGCCCTCGTGGTTTGGCTGGTAGTAGGCAAGCCCACGCCGTATTGCACCCGCAGACTTCCCTGTTGGGTGTGCTGCTGCATACAGGAACACTGGGACTGCAAACAGTTCAATTCGAGGGTTAAGGTCAAAATGGTTGAAGAGCTGGTTATTGTAGAAGCTTAAACATATTGGACAGCATACCTTGTAAACCGTTGCCGATGTCAGATGCCACCTGCTTAGCCAAAGAAGCAGCATCCTCCATCGTGGCTTTACCCAGGGGGTGGAAGGACAAATCATCGACAACGCCCATCCTTGGATGCGTTCCTGAATGCGATCTAAGGTCTATTGTTGAAAATGCAGCCTCAATCATTGCCAGCAACACCTTCCTGATTGGACTGTATATCACTTCTCCTGTTGAGGTATTGTCAGCGATGTAGGAGACAAGCGTGTAGCGGATACGGTTGTAGTGGTAGTCTCCCAGCTGGCTGACGATAACAACCTGGGCGTCAGTCTTGCTCGCACGCTCGATCGTGTCCACAGCCAAGGCATTGCGGGTTTCAGAAATGTAGAGCTTGCAGGCGATGAACTTGGAATGTGTGTTGCTGAGCTTCGGCTTTGGCTTTGTAGCAGAAAGCAGATGGACAAGCCACAACTCAGGTTAGCGCAAGTTGTTACTTAAGGTTTTATATGTAGGTATTGAACGTGTTAAAAGTAAAGCTTATTCATAAGTTGCATCAAAGTGGGTGGAAAAGGTCCAGATTTGATGGTCCTGTCAAACAAAAAGGCTGCCTTTTGAGAACTGGGCTTTGTTACTTCCCCAGATAGGAACAGAAATGCTTCTATCTACAGTTTGTCTGCAGAAATTAAGTGATTTATTCTGTGGTTATGACCTGAATTCTTGTCTAGATGCTATTGCAGGAAAACCGATGCATCTATCAGAAAAATCTGGATATAGCCTGAAGATCCCCTACACCAAAAGGAAACTTTCTGGACGAGTATCACCCTCTCCCCCTCAGATTTTCTTGGAGGCAAGGTTTAGAAAAATCAGGAAACTTTCTGGTCTTTGCCAAACGTTTCAGCATCTGATCGTCACTTGAGCTAGAGGGGAGGTTAGGCAACAGGGCACATACCTTGTTCGCGTGATCGGGCTCCATGGCTGCCTGCCCTGGACCTTGGTTCCTCTTCCCCCTGTCTCTTGATGCCCCTCTGACTCTGTGTGTGGGGTACTTCAACGAGTGAGACCCTGCTGAGTGATTGATCAGCTTAAAGGGCCCTTTTATAGCGAGGCATGCGCATCATGGTAGGGAGAGAGGGCGTCAGAGGACGCAGCGTGCAGCTAGAGCATGTGCTTCGTGCAGCTAGAGCATGTGCTTTTTATCCGCTTTCTGACTCATCAGCCTCAACACTCCTGCATCAGGAAGCAAGCAGGTGAGTTAACAAGAGTTTCATCTCGAGATCCGCGGCGGCATTCCCTCACTGGAATTGTAATTCTGTAGGCACACGTGAGTATGTCTAATAATCTACTAGCTGGTTGAACCGCGTCATCCATCCATTTAATCCCTGGAGCTGCCATCGTTAATTGTCACTGGTAGCAACTCTTGTCGTTCCTTGCACTCTTTTTGTTAACCTGGAGCGGCAACCCTTACCGATTTCACGAGTCATGAATCTTGGCTGGTAGTCCATTGTCATTGTCCGCCTCAGGTCCAGACGACGTCATTATCCACCTGCAGCACACCGTTTCGCAAAAACCATTTTTCTGGAAGGGTCTGGGTGACAGCAATGTACTCCTATTAGTTACTAATGCCCAGTGAGAGATGAGAATGGAATCAGTTTTGTGGCCTTGTCGTTGTATTTACATATAGTGCTGCCTTGTGTGAATCAATCAGCTAGTATTAAAGGCCTGCAGCTGGAAGCGGTCGTTGGGGTCTGTGTGTGTGTGCCTCCATGACCAACCTCTCTGCCTTCTTCTGTGACCGGATGGAAGGATGGTGACAGGTCAAGAGCACACGTAAGGTTACCTCCTCCTCCTTCTTCTTCTTTTTTTTTTTTTTTTTTTTTTTTTTTTTGCCCATGAGTGATGTTACTGATAGCTACACTGACTGACTGAATTAACCTTTGTTTTCTTGGACCGATGTTGAGTGTGGGATGGATCATGGTCTCATGGATGATCTCCTGCTGCAGGATTGTTGATGTTTGAAGCCTGAAGCATATCAATCTGGCTGGTGAGCGACTGGCGTGAGCAGAGGGCGTGGAGGAGGTGCGTGGAACACGCTGAGAATCCGGTGGCTCCGAGTGGCGCCGCGTACGCCGAAGTCTCCTGATTACCACTGATTATCAATTAACACAAATAATCTGAAAATCTGATGCGTATGGACATAGATAGGAGTCCCTGCGGATAAGGATAGGATCGGCATTTTCAGTTCTCAGCCAGTGGCTGGCCGTGGGTATCGATCACGTGCACGTTGTTAAAGCTGGCCTTCTGCCTTGTGTGGTCTCCTTGTGTGCGCAGGAGTCTGTCGAGTCTCGACTGAGCGGAGCAGTGATAGCAGGGGCTGTCGTTTTCCACGTTGCTCGGGCCCTGCTAGTACTCGTGTCGTGCTGTGGTAGCAGCAGCGCTCGTGACTCGCCACAGGCACTTCTTTGGGCAATACTTCTATTGCATTGCATTATTAAGGGAGCGGTCAATAATGCCATTTGAGGAGGAAACACTGCTTGCTTTGGGCAGCAAATAAATCTGTCCTTCATTGTCGGGTCGCCACATGCTTGATCATCTTCTACTCCACTTGGTACAAGTGTGCAACTACCATATGCTTTCGTACCTCGGCCGCCGTATTCACCAACTACCTAAGTAATTACATCCTCAAGTACATATTTACTCCCTCCCTCTTAAATTGTGGTTCTAGGCTTCTAGAAGATTCCTTCATTTTTTTTTCATCTGCGTGTTCAATATGTATCTACTATCTAGTTTCAGCAACATATATATAAATATGTACAAATAGAAAAAGGTAAACTCTTTGTATATGAATATTTCGAACTGGAGAGTTTGCGTTCGTTTGCAGGCTTACCCCACGTGGCGTTCCGGGCACACAACATGCACTCCATGCTCATGCGGAATGCTGATAGTCGCGGCGAAGCTACCAGATGTATACATACTTTTGAAGCGACTTGTAGCATTGCAACCTCACAGCAGAGGCGGTGTCAACTGGGACCTGAACACGGCATGGCCGAGTGATTCCATATATGAAAATGGAACCCACACGGTTTGTTGTAAAGTATGCAACGGCCTTTCATCCATCATGCATTAAACATGCTGATCATATCAAGAAAAATGGACAATGTTGTAAAGAGGAGAAAAAAGGGACACCCTGTCCAGCACGTAGTCTCTTCTGTACTGAGGCATATATAAGCGAAATAAAAACTAAGATACCAAGGTCCTGATTCCTGAAGCACCCCCTACCCCGCACAGATAATGGAGCCTCCAATAATATTTATACATGGTACACAGAAAAAATATAAAGAAAGATGAGTAAGAAAAGTGGAAAGATGAGTGAGAAGAGGAAAGTAAGCCCCCTACTGCGATATACTAGGCCTTCGTTGTGCACTTGTGGTACTTATACTAACAAAATAAGTGGCAAGTATAGAGGCACGTTCATGCCTTCCACCGATTTTCAAGCACAATCTCCATCATAAACGAAACGGCACAAAGTAATTAACCAAACAAGTTTTGGTAAACTTATCATTCAACTCAACTGAAATCAGAACAACAAAATGATAAGGCATGGTGAGCAAAGCAGCTTAATGTTGATGGTAACAGAAACACCTTCCACTAATCAATCATGAGGAAAGTACAGTATTTGCAGTGTCACCAACGTCAAGTTCCACTGCCGTAAGATTATTCTTGGTGGCTGAGTAAGGGTAGCTTCTCAAAATCTTGGCTACATAAATCAAAATATCTGGTTGCCCCAATTTATCGTCAACAACTTAAAAGCATAAACATAACACTTCTTTTTATTCAACATAGTTGCACGGCCACAGAAATTGGTCCAACGCTGGTGCATCCAATTATGACGCCTGTGCTGGGGTTGTCTGTAATGGAGTTTCACATTTTCAAACAGTATTAGATTTCAAGAAACTGTAAACTTCATCCCAAAATAAGAGACAAAAATAAGCTACAATATGCAGATGCCAAAGTGATCAAAGATAAACAGCATAACTTCCATAGCACTGGAAGCAACCGTTTGCTTTCTCTGCATTCCTCAGTCAGTCAATCTAGTTGTCATAATATCAGGTTCTAGTTAACTCCTACACAGCACAGTTCAACCTTTATAGATGATTAAATGTTCAAACGGACCTCAGTCTTGTCTTCCTTCTTCCCACCGAAAAGCTTGAAACCACCATAACCAAGAAGACCCCACCCAGATAAGCTGGCTAGCACAAACTGAAGAAGTAAACATAGTCAGTAACTCAATGAAAAATTCTTCATGAAGAATACAACGCAAGCAAGCAAAACTAGTTTCAACAGACATATGGTTGGTGCCAAACAAAACGATCAGTTAAAGTAGTTATGCTACTTTTGGACATAGCAAAATTCAACTATCATTGGTGTAATGTAAAACATAGAGCAGATCTCATGAATAAAACTACAAGAGCATACAGAAGGACAATCAAATGCAGCGGATATCATATATCAAACCTACCACACTGTAAGATGTAAATTATCCGCACAAAAGTAGCTTAACAATGGCTGCGCATATATACGATAAAGTTCATAAAAAAGGACAGCGCCAAATATTTCTGGTTCACTGGTTTTTAAAAACTTTCTAGCAATACAATGTGGCTAGAGGTACGCGTTTTGGGTAAATGCAGCCAACCAGAGGTACTTAGACACAATCAAAGAGGATGGAGGTTTTCTAGGAAGAAGAAATTCAATTGTATGATTCATAGATGACACCAAAGCTCTTAGGCAGCAGAAGCTAACTATCCTGCAAATGAAGCGTTATAGGCTTATAGCTAAAGAGTGTACCCATTGCGCCAGTCACATTTGAGGAATGTGGTTAGAAATACATATGGAAAAATGCATACAACGCTGTCCTATGTTTACAGAAAAATAATATTAAAACCAAGTCTTGCATTCAATAAATATTGATTCCAAAGATAACAAGCAACGGCAAGATGTAGGTAAACCCTAATCTGACTAGGTGACCAAAAATAATGATACTAGCTACCTACTGATGCAGTTTCCAACAAGATATTATACAGTTTCTCCTAAAGATAATTCATGAATCCAGTGACTGGCTCTCCTGAAGAGCAACTGTACTAGTATTCCTGCATACAGATACTGTCATAAAAGTACATCACACCATATGACTACGAAATGATTTATGTGATACCACGCAAGCTTATGCAACTTCTGAAATAATCTGTAGAAGTACAAAACGTATACTCTTTCACTGGTAGTACGCCTGCTCCAAGCAGGATGGATATCAAGTACTGAATGTCGTTAGCTGCAACGAACTAAAACAAGAAATTGGAGGGGAAACTCACGTGCTCTTCCTTCCACTTGCTCGGGCTCAATGGATCTTTCCACAGGGGCACCTTGTCAGAGGCATGGCCGTCTAGCAAGCACACAAACGAACCCCATCAGCAAGGTCAGCCATCAAATTAAAATACAACGAAATGCTGCCCCAAAACAACAAATAAAAGGGCGCGGTTGCGCGAAGGCCGTCCGTCGGGGGCGGCCATAACATAAGTCAGTGACTTTCTCGAATGGATGTCTATCTACCAGCACCGAACCTACACCAAATCCCAGATTTGGATGCCAAGGACCTGGCAAGACGGATCCAGGAATGGGCCCCGATCCAATCCACCGGGGCATGGGACTCGCGGATCTGAGCTGGTGGGAGCAGGTGGGGGCGAAGGCGCGCATACTCGCGCACGTACCTGCGGCACCGGCGAGGCGGCGGCGGGAGACGAGGCGGGCGAGAGGGGAGGCGGAGGAGGAGGACGCCGCCGCCGCAACGAGACGAGATGCCATCGCGACGAGTCGATTCGTTCAGGTTTGGGCGTCTCGCTTCTTCTGGCGTTCTGCGCTAGTAGCTTCTAGGGTCCAGGATTTTATTTTGGGCCGGCCCAGGAGTCCAAGCGGATCCACTACGAATGCAGGTGGGCCAGACTTCAGAGTAAGAGAAGACGTACTAGTCTCTTCTTTCCCCTTCCTGCTACAGGAGAGAGCGAGGCGAAAAAAGAGGGCCATCCAAATCCGGCATCGATCTCGCCGGTTCCTCGCCTCCGGCGGCGTCTCCGGGCGCCGGCGGAGGGAGGAACTGGTGAATCGGCGGCCGGCGTAGTTTCTTAGGTTAGGTAGTAGCCTAGGGTAGTTTCTGCGCGATGGGGGCGAGATGGCTTGTCGCGCTGCTTTTGCTTCTCCGCCGCTGCCTCGGGGTGCTCGTCGTCGCCGGTGAGCGCGTTGGGGACGCGGTGTGGAGAGTCTTTTGCCTGCTCTGCTTCTTCTCCGACGGGGTGGCGGATGGCTACGGTGCGGCGGTCGTCGGCGCGGCGGTCTTCTCCAACCTGCCTGGTGTTGAAGATGTGAGTTGTGTTGGCTTTCCTTTGTGCGATTGGGGAAGAATAAATGGAATCCCCAGTGCTGCGTTGGTTTTCCGGGGTGCTGAGGTGCTTGGTGCCCGCGGACTGCTCTTCTGGTCGCCGGCTTCTTCGCCGGCGGCGGCGGATTTGGGCCTATTTTGCTTCCTCCGATCTGTCTCCGGTCATGGCGGCGGGGGTTGCGGCGCCGGTGTATCCAGCGTGGTGGCTTCCTTCAACTTCTCCGGCAATTGGGTTGTGAGTACTATCTACCTTCTCCTTTGCATAGGGGGAGGAATAATCGGATTCTACCAGCTCGTTGAGGAATCGGGTTGGTCTTTGGTCCCCACCTGTTTTGTGGTTTTCTTTCCTTTCGGGTTGTGCCGTCGTCTGGTGAGTCAGGGTTGCTGGTCTTCGGGGCGCCAGATCCCCTGTTTCCCGGCGATGTGATGGCCAGTGGCCATCTTCAGCCAAGGCGTTCAGCGATTTCAGTGCACGTCGATGTGTTCGAGGTGCTGCTCATGGAGTCAATCAAAAACTGTGAAGTTTCTTCGTCGGAAAGGAGGTCGGCTTCAAGCTTATGGCAGCTCCGACCGCTGGTGACGGAGGCGACCGGGAGCTTACAAGGACCAGAGTGTATTTTCTTTTTATATCAAAGGTGTCTTTGTAAGTTTTGGGATGTAATCACCAAAAATTATGAATGAGTTATTCCCGGTTTCTCAAAAAAAAAAAAAGAAGACGTACTATATGGGGAATGTTGTTAATATTCTTGCCAAATCTCCATTTTTTTAATCTGATTTTACGACGTCACAATCCGGATGTGAGGGTCCGATTCTGTGTTCCTAGTCAGTAGAATTTAATTTTTCTACTGTTTTTATGTTACAATTTAGATACTCTACAATCCGACAACCTTGTATGTATGGCATCTCATGAAAAAGACACATTTTAAAACCATTTTGAATTATTGGAGAGTTGAAAGTGTATGATATCAGTTTTCAAATTCAAAAGTTGTTTTATGAATGCTTCATGAGGCCTTAGGAGGCACCTCTGCTGCGTTCTGTTGGACAATTTGGCTCACAAAAAATGATACAGTGTTTAACAATTGCAAACTGAAAAACTTGTTGCGAGTTCTTTTCAGGGAACACATTGGACATGGGCTCTGTTACAACGCACTGAAGACAAGAGGATGCGATAGTAAAAGCTTGTCAACTGTTGGAGTCACGCACTTTGGAGTTCTTTGCCTTCCATAGATGGTCTTTTATTTTTTGGATTGGAGAATAGTTCACTTTTTTCGTGTGCTATAAACACGTGTATAAATGTGAATAGTTTTGTAATAATGTGGTCTGATGCTTCTTCTTGAAGAGGTCCAAAGCCTGGATATTTATCCATTATCTAAAAAAAAAAAAACCCACGCTATGACGCTAACCCCCTTCCGATCCCAACTCCCACTATAGTTTCTTGGGACTTTTATGGCGTTTTTTGCTGAATCTTTTAAGTGCTTTTTTTCTAAACATGATTTGAATTCATGTGATTTAAGAAAAAAAAATGCTCCAGATTCACAAGATTAATATTATGTTTCTTTTCTAATAATCGATTGTAATCACCAGTAACCGCCCCGAGTGATAGAATTAGTTCTAGGTTAACTTTTGTTCTCGCTGTATTTTTTTCTTCTACATGAATTATATGATATGTTTAACCAATATAATTTGTATTATTATGCCAGTATTATTTGTTCCACCAATCAATTAAAACTTTGCTCTTTTTAACCCATAGAATTGTGTAATTTTTTCAAACAAAAATTTTCTTTTATTAATATGTTTTTTGTTTCGCAAGTGTTTTTTATGTGGGGAGACTATTGTTTCACGAACCAAAATCATTTACAGCCTTTAAGTTTGGATATTTTGTCATGAATCTAGATATAATATTAAGCAGAAAAATATAGTGGTTGAACAAATCACACAATTCAAGTGGAACAAAAAATTATATAGTGAAAACAAATGGTTCCTGCATCTGAAACAAATCATACAAATCGAGTGGTGATTGGTTGTTTCGATTGACTGGTGGAAAAAATATAGTTGATGAAAGTGTTTTCTTAAACGCTAATTAGTCAGTCACCCATTGTTTAGGCAATTAAACAAGCTAATAAATGACCATGTCAACTGCTTAAACAACATTTAAAATCGTTGTTCAAATGGAAATGGTTGACTACCACAAACGGGCTAAAGAAACCGTGCTTACTGAACAAAAAAAGTGTACTCGTTGAATAATCCATCATTACTGTACAGAAATTGTTCTAACTACTTCATTATAACACTGGCAAAAGGTAGGGGAAAAAAAGGTAGTACGTATCATTTTAGTCTCTCCGAAGTCCGAACCATACAAGCAGCACATATCCAGCAATGCAAGCCGATTTGAAGGCAGCAACTGGCCAACCACAAGGCGATCGATGTGGTGGGGTAGCTTAATATAATCGTCCACTACACTATTTAGCAGTCGATCCAACCAGCAGTGTATATGTATGTATCTCGATCGCTTGATGACTGGCATTTCGCATGAATATTGTTCAGTTACACACTTGATCGACGCTGCACGTGTAAATTTCTCCTAGCTAGTCTGTCTTGATGCCCGGATGCAGAAGGGACGGCGGGTACAGCAGCTTCTTGGCTCCCGTGGCCTCCAGGACCCTCTGGCTGAGCGGCCGGCGCCGTCTCCATCTCCTCCCTTTGGCACCCTCCTCCTCCTCCTCCTCCTCCTCCTCCTTGTACATGGCGTGGGACACCCAGGTCAGGAGCTCCGGGGCGAGGCAGGCCATGAGCTGCAGCGGCCGGTACATGGACGGCCATGTCACGTACCAGTCGCCTCTCCGGATGCCGTCCAGGGCTACCTCGCACAGCGTCTCCACACGCCCCACTGGGAACACCCCGATCTGCGCCTGCAAATTAAACGTACGTACGATATCGTCGTCGTCAGAGTGTGATCGAGCTATCTGAAGACTGAACTGAGCACAACGAACACCTGAATTAATCTTTCAACTGGAGTACGTAGTAAATAAGCTAGTACTAGCTTACATCTCTGGCGTCCTCGTCGACGGCGAGCTCGCCGCCTTTCTGAATCCCTTTGCCTTTGGTCATCTCGGACTCGACGTAGCCCGGCGTGAGTATGGTGATGCCGACCTCCGAGCCCAGCTCCGCTCTCAGCGTCTCGTAGAACCTCAGCTGTGCTGCCTTGCTGGCCTGTGCGTACCTCGATCGATGGTGTTAGTATAGCTAATAACAAGCTAGACATTTAAGTAATATACTAGTAGTCCAGATCGATCTTCTTAAATAGTAATTACATTGTAGAAGGCCATCCTGGACGTGGCCACCGTCCCTGCGGCTGAGGAGCACACGACGAGCTTCCCTTTTGTGGCCTTCAGGTGTGGCAGGGCATGGTAGGTTGGATAGACAGAGCCCCAGAAATTCACATCCTGGCATGCACACGAAATGCAAAATATCACCTGAACATTAGCACAGTCCTTGCATATGTACTACGGAATATGCATGTATCTGTATGCGAATTAAGAGAGATTATATATGCGTCCATTATTGGTAAATAAACTGTAGGTTTACCATGAGCTTGGTGAAGGCCGTTATGTTGGTGACTTGGTCGAAGGAGCAGGTGGACCAGACGCCGGCATTGGCAACCAGATGGTTCACTGAAGGCATGCATCATCAGAATCAGATCATCAGATGACATGTTGCATTCAGGAGCTAGTATATATTATATATACTATATAGCAGAGGGGATCCATATATAGGGACACCGGACACGTACGTTTGCCGAAGTGGGCGACGGTCTCCTCCACGGCGCGCCTCGACTGCTCGGGGTCGGCGACGTCGGCGGGGAAGACGAGCACGTCCGGCGCGCCGCGCTCCAGGGCGGCGGCGGCCACGCCCTCCAGCGCCCGCTCCCTCCGCGCCACCAGCGCGAGGCACGCCCCCGCCTTGGCGTACTGGTACGCAAGCTCCTCTCCGATGCCGGAGGAGGCGCCGGTGATGAGCACGACCTTGCCCCTCAGGTCCTCCTTCCTCAGCGGCGCCACGAACACCCGCAGGAAGAGCTTCACCGGAGCGGAGAGCGGGATGTAGAGCAGGATCACCAGCGCGGCGGCGACGTGCAGCAGCACGCTGTGAAGAAGCAGCAGGCAAATCTCCATCCCCGCCATTGCCACCGATCGAGAGCGCCGATGGCCGCGGATGCCTATATATAATATATGGTGTCGTGGGGGTGGTAATTTTGCTTTATTCGTCTCAAGATCTCAACCATCTTGGTCTTGGAGCCGCCGCTTCTGCGGCAGATCTCTTGTCTGTTTCCTCTGTTTTTTTTTTTTTTAAATTATAGGGAGGCTGGATGATGTTGCTGCATCCGCTGCGCCTTGGCTTTGATCCCCAAAGTGCATGTTTCTTCTCTTTTTGTGTCGTTTGGTTGGGCAACGAAATTCGGTTCCGCTGCAGTTGTTAGTTTGTTGCGGTCCTCTCGCTCACTCCATCGTTATTGAACCTTATTGTTGTCAGTTCGTTGCCCTGCTTCTCAGTCGGGACATTCTGTGACGCTGTGCTTCGGCAATGGTCCCGTAACCGTTTTGATTACGACGATGCCAGAAGCCTTATTGTAAATTTGATTTTGCTATAAATGTTACTGTATCATCCAACTAATTTTGAATAATTATAAGCCCTACCCAAAAGGCCATTTTGAACTGCCTGCCACGAAGAAACAAACAAATAAAGAGGGCGATCTAGCCAATGCTCAAGTCAGAAACATAATGCATTCTAATTTCACTTGAATCATCCTCTCTTAGCCATGACATTCTGCAAATTACCTTTTCGCTCATTTCATTCTGGGTAGTCCCACTATAAAGAAAATATGGACATAGATATCCATTTCGCATGCTCAAATAGATATGACATGAATATGAATATGTAGAGAAGAACATAATATGTGAGGACATGGATATGGATTCTGCGTGCTCTGCTGCCATCCTTACTGCAGGGGCATACCTGTTCTTCAATTGGAATATCATCCCAATGAAAGTACAAAGAAATCACCAACGAGACTAACAGCCAATGCTATGGTTATTTAGAGGTTCAGTTTTGGTTACAACCGTCCATACATATACAACACACTTTTATATGGCGCAGTTTCTCCATTCCACATCGTCCAGGTCCAGAGGAGTCCACACGCTCACACAAGTTTCCCAACAACTTCTGATACAGAGAAGTAAAATGTCATGGGCACGAACAACACAACAGTAGAGGTGTCAAAAGAGCACATTTGGCCTGCACATAACTATAATCACTTGAAAGTAAATATTTTGATGATGATTTTGGATTGAATGAAACAAAATACATCCCTACATCAAATCAATTACATCCCTACATGCAGAACTATTGAGATGGAAAAAAATGCACGTTAACAAATCGTAGTTACCTAGCAGGGTTAAAATATTGACTTATCAAGGATACAGTTTAGATTGAAAGGTTTGCAAAAAGAAGTTCCAGCTCCTCATCTTGGGATGCAGTCCTCTGCAATGGAGAACGTAAAAAGTGAAACAGCGAGTTGTCAAATGAACTTCATAAACAATTAAAAAAACAGGTAAAAAGCTCTCAGTCTCGCATCACCATAGGTTGAAGTGATGGTTCAAATGATAGGACTCGGAGAAGCAGGTGAAACTACTACCTCCAAATTTGGTAGTAATTATGTTGGGAAGCAGTAGTTTTTTCCTTTACGGTCACCAGTTCATATCGGACAAAAGTATGGTACACGGTACCTCTTTTTGATAATGTAAATAGTGTACTATTTTTCCTTTCGGACAACATATAGAAAACATATATAGCATAGTCTATTATATTGAATTTGGACCGTTAGATTTTCATAAAATCTGACGGTTGAGCGTTTTTCTTTTTTCCGATTAACGTGGGAATTTCTTGGCCCTCTCGGCGAACGTGGTGGCTTCTTTTAGCACTTCTTTATTAATGTTTTTTTCTTTGACGCCGGGGGAGGAAAACTTAGTTCATTTTATACTAAAGCTGCTATCGGAAATGATATTAAAATAAAACCTGAGGTAGTGAGTATTATTTTGTTTGGATAACATATAGCATCCTAGTTGTTGGGCAAAATAAAATATCAAAATTTGGATATAACTATCTTAAGTTCTGCTGCAAAAAGTAAACTGTGGAGGTGGCTTTGGCAATTTTGAGTTTTAAGGACAAGTCAAAGAAGGCTATACAAAAAAAAAAGTTCTTGGTAAAGATAAACCTCAAGGTTCCAGTAATAATGGTCAAAAGAAACCATAACCTATTCATGAAATGATGCTAGTGCAAACAGGGCAACTATTTTTTTTCTTCCCAACCTAGATAGTAGATGTAACATTCCTAGCATATAGGCAGAGGCCCGCAATCACAAAAGGCTCAATGTATGAGGTACGAACACGATCAAACTTGAAGTGTATAAAATGTCTCAACTTATCTACTAAATGAATGTGCTATTTTGCAGTCTTAAACAAATGAAAGAACTAAGTAAAATATACTGTAGAAATCATACGAGGCTTGTAGTCACCTCCACTCCCAACTGGTTTAGCTGATAAATTTTAGTTGTCGAAGACTCTGACACCACACCTATTGTGAATTTTGTGCTATCCTCACTAACCAAAATAAGGCTAATCAGGACAGCATATACTAGAATCCCACACTTACACTAGGGTACAATAAGTTTGCACTAGACTGTCAGGAAATTCAATTAAAATATTGGTCGTTCCCTTGTTATGTCCAATACTCCAATGTGTATCTTTACATAAGTGTAGTAGACCAAGTATCTATGTTCAAGACATATCATCATGAAGAAACATAAACAGCACATCTCTACTAAATTTCAACAATCCCTTCTGGACATGAGACATTATCAGTTGTAGGGCCGATCCGCTGATGTCAAACAACCCGAGGTCTGTATTTGTTCGTAGCATTTGCTCTTCTGAATCAACAGTCCAAAAATATGTGCATATAATCCAGATCACGAGAAACAAAATACAAAGATGTTTTCAGCACCTAGTTATAGAAACACTCAGGTGCAATGTTGATGCTCATCACTAAACTGTGATGAGGCATATTGACAGCATTTTTCCAACAGTCAAATCTTGGAAAACTAGGTTACATCAAACAGCAGGTTGAACTACACTGCTGAGATCAGGGATTTCCTTTCCGATCAGAAAGTCCGGTATTCCGGACCGGAATTCCGTTTCCGCTGCTGACCGGGAAGCGAATTTCGGTCCGGAAAGCGGGATTTTCCGGCTCCAAACTAAAAAAATATGTAAGTCAAATTTTTTGGTCAAACCAAAATTTTTGCTACAGTAAAACGAATTTGTGAACCCTGGCTGAGATGGACAAATTTAGTAGGGGCAATGTCACATACCACCACCCGCAGCAAATGGTTGTTAAAAGAAAGGATGAATTTACAGCACCATTTGTCATAGTTACTGAAAACCTCTGGTTCAGAAAGCAGGGTCGCTCACCTTGATAGACATGAGATGGCGAAGTTTGTTTAGCACTTTCATGCGGTGTACCGCATAGGAACTATGAGCTGGTAGCTTGTTAACCCTCGCTATCTCGGCATCGACGGCAGCCTCCCTATCCCCTTTCTGTGCCCCATTCTGCTCGCTAGCAAAAATCAGCACTTAGTCAGCTCATTACAAGACAGCCCCATCAGCTAAAATTAGATGCAGTAGTTGTCAGTTGTGTGCTTCCAAATTCATGCAGCCCAGCAAAACCACCCCCACAGATTCCAAGTCACATACTGTAGGACATAAATTAACTCACCCTCCAAGAACCTCTTGCACAAGCAATTTACATATGGAACCACTCAATAGAATAAAATCAGAACCCACAAAGCAGTGCCTCCCTGCAGTTAATACGAACGGCTGACCTCCCGATTCGCTGTTTCTTGAATCCCCCTAGTGGGATGGAACAAGCAACGGTGCAGCGCCATACGACAGATCAACAGGAGACGATCTAAGAATACAACGATACGTCTAATCTAATCACCACAAAAAGTGCACAGGTCGTAGATTCCAGCAAGAGCAAACCCATTACAGGAGGCAACAAACCACACAGGGCGTGGAGATTGGGGGGCAAAGAGGAGGGGTACCGCATCCGAACAAGGGTTGGCGGCGAGGGCCGCGGTGCTGCCACGGTAGAAGGGGGTGCTGCTGCCTCCTCCTTCCATGATTCGATTCTTTGAGCAGTCGGGTTGCCTGCGGCGGTGCGGAGAGCAACGAGAAGAGGAGACGGACGGAGAAAGAAGGCTCTAGAGCCGTCGCCGCCGCTTGTGCACTGGACGGACGGAAGTCACGGAACAGAGGGGCCTCATTGACGGGTGCCATCTTTCGGCCCAATAAGCAAAACTCGGCCGCTCGTGTTCCCAGGAAGATTCAACGGCCCGTTAAAAAAAAAAAAACTCCAACCGTCCATCCCGACAGGGCTGGGCTCGACTCTCGTTTAGGAGCCAATTAATTAAAGATTTAACAGTTTTGTATATTAAGTGGTAGGCAATATTTCCTTCTAAAATAATACGTTTATGGTGATTTCGTCAATTTCAAGATACGTCGATTCAGGTTTTCGGAAGTGCTCATATAGATAAAGTATGCGTGCTTTAGACCATGGTCACCAGAAAATAGAAATAGAGGTAGAAAACACTGTTTGCGCACTGTATAAAGAGTGGAAAACCAATGATTACGTACTGTATATATAAATGCACTGTCTGCTGATTATGGTCTAAAGGTAAGCATGCGTGTACGTAAACGTCTGCGTTTATACTGTGTTCTATACAAATAATCAGAAAGGAAGGCCGAGGATTCCTTCCGAAGGAAGCCGGCGTCGACTCCATTATTGTCTCCTTCGCCGTCCTTTCTTCTTCCCCTTTCCGCGGCGGTCCACCGTGCAAAACCCTACCAAATGCACATGCGAAAAAACCTGTGAAACGAGCGCCGCGCCCAAGAGTCAATAGGGTAGCCGGAGGGAGAGAGATCGTCAGGTTCGCCATGTCGGCCGCGACTGGCGGCGGCGAGCCGTCGCGGTCCGCCTCAGCCATCGTCACCGACACCGCGACTGGCTACCACATCCTAAGGATCGATGCCTACTCCCGTACCAAGGCGGAAACCCGCACAGGCCAGTACGTCAAGTCCCTCCCGTTCACTGTGGGCGGCCACCGCTGGTACATTCTCTACTTCCCCAACGGCGACAGATCGGAGGCCAAAGATTACATCTCGCTGCATCTTAATCTCGACAAAAGCGTCACCGAGGTAGTGAAGGCGCAATTCCAGTTCCGTTTCGTCAGCGAGGTGGATCAGCAGCCTTTGTCACTAGGAAGGTTGCACAGCTTCGGTGGCCAAGGAAGGTGGGCTTGGGGGAACTGCTTTTTCATCAGAAGGGGAATCTTCGAAGCGTCGAGGCGTCTTCGGGACGATTCTTTTGCCATTCGGTGCGATGTGCTGGTCACCAAGGAATTGCGCGTGGAGAAGGTGTCGGAAGTCACAGTTCCGCCCTCCGTCTCCGTGCCCCCATCTGACCTTCACCGTCATCTCATCGATCTCCTCGAGACAGAGAAGGGCGCCGATGTGGTGTTCGATGTTGCTGGCCAGACGTTTGCTGCTCACCGGTGCGTGCTAGCAGCCCGGTCACCTGTCTTCAGTGCTGAGCTTTTTGGTGTGATGAAAGAGAGCGACACCGGAGGTGTGGTGCACATAGAGGACATGGAGGCTCCGGTGTTCAAGGCTTTGCTCTACTTCATTTACACCGACTTATTCCCGAAGGCGACGGAAGGCCTAGATGAAGATGTTCTGTCTCAACACCTACTGGTTGCTGCGGACAGATACAACTTGGAGAGGCTGAAATTGTTGTGTGAGAAGAAGTTGTGTGATTACATTGACGTGGGCACAGTGGCGGTAATCCTGGCACTAGCCGAGCAACACCGCTGCCATGGGCTGAAGAAGGTGTGCTTCCATTTTCTCAAATCTCCTACAAATCTGTGGAAAGTCGTGGCCACCGATGGCTTTAAGCATCTAAGCAGAAGCTGCCCCTCTGTTATGGGGGAGCTGTTCTCCATGCTTGGTAACTTAGTTCGATGATGCCTCCGGGTTTCTTAGCAGCTGCAGTTGATGTTTAGGGCTTCTACGGACAAGTAGTTGTGACATTGGTAGTTCACGTTTCCACCCTTGCAGCTGTGTATTATATAAGTTTCAAGTAGCTTCTAAAGCAGTGCTATTAGTGCTTTTGTGAGTAGATGCATCTGTGCAACTCAGTTGATATTTCGGGCTTCTACGGACAAGTAGTTGTGACATTGGTAGTTCATGTTTCCACCCTTGCAGCTGTGTATTATATAAGTTTCAAGTAGCTTCTAAAGCAGTGCTATTTGTGCTTTTGTGAGTAGATGCATCTGTGCAACTCTACTAATTATTACTGGTGGATGTTTCAGCTACCTTATAATCTCCACTAGAAGTTCATCTAAGTTATTGACATATAATTATCTGGGCACAATTGTTCTTATTTTTAATTATGTTATCTAGAAATTGTCACTTCTCTGCTTGTTAATCCAGGTGCATATATACCTTGAGATCAGAGTATCATACAGTTTAATATCTGTTTGATTGGTCATTGCTTCTCTATCTTTTAGTCCAAGACATACTTTGCTGCCTGATATTTTCATTTATTGTTAGTTCATTGCATCTCTGACCTGCATTTTCTCTACCTTTTATCTGTGTGGTTAATATATAATTTAGGCAGCCATTCTTACTGAACTCTACCACAGTATGGTCGCACCTGCCATTCATTGTTTTTTTTTTGTGGCCCTTGAATGGCATGATCATACAACAGAGTTACTAGATGTGATTTTTGCCTTTGATTGTATAGACCGCTGTACATGAGAAATTTGCCATTGATTTCCAGGTTACCACCTTAGTTGAATGATGTTCTAGTACAGTAGTACTGGTGGCTGTCTCGGTGTTGTTTTTCTCAACTTATGTCGTCAGATTGTCCCTGATTTCTAGACTTGTGCTATCAACTATGCAACTAGTTAACCACATCTAAATCCAAACTCCAAGGAGATGGAAACCAGCATCCCTTCTCTGTTTCCTTAGGTGATTGGTAACTCCACAAGTTGATGAGGAATGGTTTTGTTTGGTTATTTTCAATCTCCAATGATACTGAGAATCTGCTAGTTTCGTCCGGATAAGAAATGCAATTGTCCACTGCTCTTTGCTAAGGAGATGCATATGCAAGCTCAGTTTTTTCAGGGTAAAGGACTGGAGCACCACCTCTCAATCTGTGGTTGATATATAATTTAGGCGCTGCCATTCTTACTGTCATACTGTAATTCATAAGCATGGCTACGTAGGGAGGTTTTAAGACTTCAAGGCCATCCAACAGCAATACCAATACATAGATGGCTACGATTCTATTTCTGGTTTTCTAGTGAAAAGTTTTGGGGTCCATTTAGATGTAGATATTCTAGTGATCGGGCCATTTGATCGGAGCTTTTCCTACAGTCAGGTGCCTGTCGTACCCGCTCTCCTATTTCACGTTGACAGCACCAAGTGATGACAACGACTGAACTAGATGACAGCGCAAGCTCTGTTCCTCCACCTGCAGGTTGATGAAAATTGGTAAGAACTCGGTGCATGCTACCAAAATGAGCGCAAGGAGTTCGATCCATGAAAGAAGTATCAGTGCAATTACCTGCAGACTGCTGCAGTGCAGAAACCTGATTAAGCAGCTCGAGGCACTCGTGCAACATAGCCTGCTCTTGGCTCGCCACGTGCACCAGCTCGGAGATGAGCAGCGATGTGTTCTGGGCCTTTGGGCAAAGACAAAATAAAGCTATATGAGTCAGCACATGTGGAACGATAAGCTTTCTATCAAATACAGTACTACCATGGGAACGAATGATCTCATCACCGTCTTGGTTGTCCTCGTGAGCTCTTGTGCTTGCTGCAGAATGGTCGCCAATGGCGGTAGGGATACCTGCAAGCGAAAGAACAATCAGCCATGCATCCTTCCGTACTAGACGGAAGTCACGGAACAGACGTGCCTCATTGACGGATGCCATATTTCGGCCCAATAAGCAAACCTGGGCTGCTTTGTTCCCAGGAAAATTCAATGCAACGGCCCATTAAAAAAATGACTCCATCCCGACAGCCCATCAGAAAGGAAGGCGGACGATTCCTTCCGAAGGAAGCCGGCGTCGACTTCATTATGGTCTCCTTCGCCGTCCTTTCTTCTTCCCCTTTCCGCGGCGGTCCCCCGTGCAAAACCCTACCAAATTTACTGGCGCCGAAGAGCGGAGACGAGTGAGATCATCAGGTTTGCCATGTCCCCCGCGGCTGGCGCCGGCGAGCCGTCGCGGTCCGCGTCCGCCATCGTCTCCGACACCGCCAGTGGGTACCACATCCTCAGGATCGATGCCTACTCCCGTACCAAGGCGGCGACCCCCACAGGCGAGTGCCTCAAGTCCCTCCCGTTCACCGTGGGCGGCCACCGCTGGTACATTTGCTACTACCCCAACGGCGACAGATCGGAGACCAAAGATTACATCTCGCTTCATCTTTTTCTCGGCAAAAGCGTCACGGAGGCAGTGAAGGCTCAATTCCAGTTCCGTTTCGTCGACAAGGTAGATCAGAAGGCGGTGACAATGGGAAGAGTGCACAACTTCGGTGGCCAAGGAGGTCGGATCTGGGGCCACCCCAGATTCATCAACAGGGCAGTCTTCGAAGCGTCGAGTCATCTCCGGGACGATTCTTTTGCCATTCGGTGCGATGTGCTCGTCACCAAGGAATTCCGCGTGGAGAAGGTGTCGGAAGCCACCATTCTGCCCTCTGTCTCCGCGCCTCCATCTGACCTGCACCAGCATCTCGGCAATCTCCTCCAGACCGAGAAGGGCGCCGATGTGGTGTTTGACGTCGCTGGTCAGACGTTCGCTGCTCACCGGTGCGTGCTCGCAGCCCGGTCGCCTGTCTTCAGTGCAGAGCTTTTTGGTGTGATGAAAGAGGGCGATACCGGAGGTGTGGTGCGTATAGAGGACATGGAGGCTCCGGTGTTCAAGGCTTTGCTCTACTTTATTTACACCGACTTATTCCCGAAGGCGACGAAACAAGATGGAGACATACATGAAGATGTTCTGTCTCAGCACCTACTGGTTGCTGCTGACAGATACAACTTGGAGAGGCTGAAATTGTTGTGTGAAAAGAAGTTATGTGAGTACATTGACGTGGGCACAGTGGCAACCATCCTGACACTAGCCGAGCAACACCACTGCCATGGACTGAAGAAGGTGTGCTTCCATTTTCTCAGCTCTCCAGCAAATCTGTGGAAAGTCGTGGCCAGCGATAGCTTTAAGCATCTTAGCAGAAGCTGCCCCTCTGTTATGGGGGAGCTGTTCTCCATGCTCGGTAAGTTAGTTCGGTGATTACTCCGGGTTTCTTAGCAACTGCAGTTGATGTTTCGGGCTTCTATCAACAATCAGTTGTAACATTGGTAGTTCACGTTTCCACGCTTGCAGCTGTGTATTATAAGTTTCAAGTAGATTCTAAAGCAGTGTCATTAGTGCTTTTGTGAGTTGATGTATCTGTGCAACTCTACTAATTATTACTGTAGTATGTTTCAGTTACCTTTTAATCTCCACTGGAAGTTCATCTAAGTTATTTACATATAATTCTCTGGGTGACTGGGTGCAATGGTTCTTGTTTTTAATTATGTTGAACTTGTCACTTCTCTGATTGTTAATCCAGGCGCATATATACCTTGAGATCAGAGTATCATACAATTTAATATCCTGTTGACAGGTCATTGCTTCTCTATCTTTTATTCCAACACATACTTTGCTGCCTGATATTTTCATTTAATATTAGTTCATTGCATCTCTGGCCTGCATTTTCTCTACCCTTCATCTGTGTGGTTGATATATAATTTAGGCAGCCATTCTCACTGAACTGTACCATGGTGTGGTCACACCGGCCGTTATTTGTTTTCCTTTTTTTCCCCTTGAATGGCCTGATCATACAACGGAGTTACCTAAATGTGGTTTTTGCCTGTTGTTTCATAGACCGCTGCACATGAGAAATTTGCCATTGATTTCCGTGTTACCATGTTAGTTGAATGTGAAGACAATTTTGTACTACCTTATATACTGTATTTTTTTTTTGCTCTCATGGAATAAGTAATAATTAATGCACCAAACCTAGGATAGCAAGGCATGAAACTTAGGAATTTAGAGTTCATGTCTCAAAATATTTGCACCCCTGTGGAAGCTTATTTCAACATTAAACATATAATGCATAACATGAATGGGTCTATAGTCACAAGTACACAACAAAACGATGGTCTAGAAGCTGAGCTGATAGTTGGATAATACATAGCAGAAACCAAAATCCCATGATAAAGAAGAGAGGAAAGAGTTCAGTTTAGCCCACAAAAAATGTGCAACAATTGTGCCAGTCTTACATTCTTAATTGGACCCCTTCTAAAATTCAGGAAGGCTTGAAGTTCTAACAAACATGTTTTGTTGTGAGCACAGATGAACAGAAATCCCAAACAACCATTTTTTTTACTAAATTGGTTGTATATTAAAAAATACAGTTGTTGGCAGTCCTCAAGCAATGTGGCACATTCACATAACTGCATATAAAGATGAGTTGAAATGCCCAATCTACGTTGTTCAACTAACTCAGTAGTAAGACTTCTGGGCTACAACACAAATTGGACCTAAATAGGGTAGGATAAACGACAATGTAGTCTCATATTAACACAGGAAAACATTTGGATCTGATATCAAGGAACAATTTTTAGCCCTTGCCTTGCAGTCGATGTCAAGAGTATTGATATGGTCATTGTGTACTTGAATTGTAAAGCGGATACTATCCAAGGTTCTAGAACAAATAATGATGCCAATTCCGTCTATATCCCTCCAAACACTGAAGAATTGCAACAGGGGCAAGTAGAAAAAATCACTCATGAATATTACAACCTAGATCTAAGCTAGAGAGGGTTAGCCTTGGTGAGGCCATGGCGACATGGAAGCAAGCCGTAGAGTAACCAAACCTACAATGCAACATGAATGACAGAGGGGAAATCAGGGAAGAGGTGACCTGGCAACGGCAGTGGCGGTCGCGGGAGCCGTGGAGGAGGCGGCATGATGGCGGTGGTTGTGGGAGCTGAGGAGGAGGTGGCCTGGTGGCAGCGGTCGCGGAAGCCAGGAGGAGGCTGGACGGCCGCGGTCGGGGGACGGCGGGAGCCGGGGAGGAGGCCTTGCGGGCGGCGAGCGGCAAGGTGCCGGGCCCGGTTGGCAGATGACCCAAGTCAAGACAACGACTTCTCTAGATAGCGTGGCACGGAAGGCTCATGGGAAGCCTACGCTGAGTCCTCTCAAATAATGAACAACCACGCGTTCGTGAAGGAGCCGGCATGAGGGGTAGACGCGTTGGAAGGGCACCGATTCTCTCATGCACGTAGAGTTAACTATAATTATCATGCTAAGAAGATGGATATTTATTCAAGTTTAGTTTTTTAAGCAAATGATTGGAGCACCACCTCTCATTTAAGGAATAAAAAGTTTTAATGCAACTCTCTGGCCTAGAAATCATCATTTAGTCAGTCCACTGCAAGAGTACAAGACAGTCCCATCAGCTAAAATTAGATGCAGTCGTGGCTAGCGATGGCTTTAAGCATCTAAGGCTGTTTTCAATGGGGTTTTCAACATTGTCTTGCACTGTTTGAATTGACTGTTGGCACTGTAGACAGAGAGAGGTAGTTGGAATAGTGATAGAAAATGAGGAATAAGGAGTACCATTGGAGATAGTTGGAATATGACCCCTTAACATTTAGTATGGGTGTAGAAAAAAAAAACCCATGTATGACACCCGCATCCCTTTCCTTCGGGTGGAATTTTACATCTCCATCCAAACAAACTTGTTGGGTGTCAGTACCCGCGGATCAAATTACCATTCCTTTGAGTAGGAATAAAAAAGATTCACTTGTATTTTAAGCATGCATGGTGAACACTCTGTGAAATTTTACACCCACACTCGTGAATTTTCATATCTTTTTCACATGAGTTGATTGTCATCCCTACTTGCGGTCCGCGCAGCGAGAAAGGACAGAGAAAGAAAGTTATGGAGTCCTTATTCTCAAGCCTGAACTGGATGAAAGTCGTGGAACAGGCAGAAGAGAGACATTTGTATAGTAAGTGGTGGAACAAGCAGAAGAGAGACACTTGGATAGTAAGCGGTGGCGGTAAACCTCATGGACGGGTACTGTCAACGATCGCGACACCAAGGTACCTTATAGGTACCCCACGAGTAGGAAGATGCGCAGGAACGTGGACACTACCACCGAGCTCTCCGGCGGCAAGAGGCGCAAAGGATTTAGAGAGGTTCGGACCACCCTGGGGTGTAACACCATACATTCTATTTAGAGTATCACTACGAGGGTCGTGAACAAGGTTACAAGCCGGGGCCAAGGACTCAGGCTCCCCGATGAGAATGAGTGTGAGCTAAAAATTGGACCTGTTTCTAGGTGCACCTCTCCTCCCTTTTATATAGCATGGGAGGAGTTATCAGTACAGAGCTGGTAGCACAGTGATACAATGGTGATTTCAATAAACTAGCAACTATGGTATGGTCTTGGAATAGCTCTGGTGCGTACGGTATAGCACGTCTCGCCACATTGTGTGGGTCACTGGTCTTGGGCTGTCATGTTGCCCACCCATGCATGACATGGGGGCACTGTTGTTTCTTCCCATCACCGGCTCGGACAGGGGTCGTGATACAAGCACGTCCTTCATTGCACCTCACACTAGAGGTGAGGCTCGTCTTGTCTTGTCTGCCATGTCACGAGATGATGGGGCCTGCACGTCCTGCGCTCACATGCAGAACGTGCAGGGCCACTTTTTTGACTGAACCACTTGCCCCATTTAATGTGTCAGCGGTGGGTTCCTTTTCCTAGAAGGAGGCTCCTCCGTGGCCAACAAGTTTAATCCTGGAGGCCTCCCGGGGTTTAGCCCTCCAGCGTTGGTAGCGCCTGCCAACCCCGGAGGCTTAGACAATCTGTGCTGGTCCCCAGCGCAGTCTTCTCAGGCATGGGTTCAATGAGGTCCCCTTGTCAGAGTAAGGTGTGGGCCTACTCAGAGCAGGCCCATATGACATTGAGATGTCTTCTCAGGCATGGCTTCAATGACGAAGAGAAGCTTGGTATGCATCTCTGGGGTATACTATCCCCGGAGCGCTAACATGTACCATCGTTTTCTTAAACTACCGTTGTAGTGTGACCTTTTTTCTTACAGGTTTTGAGAAGAAAAATTCTATTGCTTTCTTTAACTATCGTTGAAGTGTGACTTTTTTCTCAAACTCCAATACCATACAGCAATGCTCCTTAACTCTTTAAATCTCTCAATTTACCTCTTTAACCAGGTTAAAAGAGGTATTCAAAGTGGCTTTGAGCCCATATGTTCTTTTAGTCAAAAAACAAAATGATAATCAACAAATAATGTTTTATAGAACAAAGGTTTTCTTCAAGGTTGTAAGAATCTCGGTAAATAGACATGAGATATCCAAGAAAACTACGATGCTTATAAAAATGTCTACAAGTGTCTCTACAATTATATCTAACTCTATAAAAATAGAAAAAACCAATAAAACTATAAAATTCCTACAACATTCTAATAAATGTTTAACCTCATTTAAGAAAACTTCCCCAGCAAACTCAAGAGATGCAACCAGAGCGAATGCAACGGACATTAATTGTGTTGCCCTCGTGCTGGTGCCATATCTTATTTTGTTGTAGGATGTCTTCAAAATTCCCTTAGACATTAATTGCGATATTCTAGTATAAGTTTCTAGATTTATGTAGAAAATTTTTATTTCCTAGATATGAATCCAAATTTTGGAAGCTTTTAGAGATTTTTGTGACATCAAAATATTATAGTTTTTTGTTCCAATCTACCATTATGATTTTTGAACAGTTTTCCGAAGATCGAATATATATTTTTAATGGTTTTAAACCTCATTTGATGTCAACTTTATTTAGGGACCGTTTGGTAGGGTTTCTACGAAAACGGCTTCATAAAAGAGTTGGAGAAGCCAGAAAGCCATTTTTTTTTGGCTTCGGCTCCATAGTGTAAAACGGCTTCTCCCCTCTATAGCTTATTTGGAGAGGCCGTTTTCCAAAAAAACGTTTGGCAGGGCTTCACGTGAAGCCGCAAGAAATCGGTAAAAAAACTGTTTTATAAGCTGTGCCAAACGAGTCCGAACAAAACACAGACTATGTAGCTCAAAATCACATTGAAACCACTTTAACAAGGGAAAGATAATGTTTTTTTTATTTTGCTGGATACATGTTGCGTAGTAGTATACTAGCGTTGAAGACTTGAAGTACGAGGACACTCTTGCCGGCACTAATTTATGGAGGTACTAGAATATACCTTTACGAAATCAATGTAAAAAATGGCCGATCCAAAAAGGCTCCAAGCCTCCCATCATCCCTACGGGCTACGGCCCATCAGAAATGAGACCGATGGCCCTTCCGATCTCGATCGTCTCCTTCGCCGTCCTTTCTTCCCCTTTCCGCGGCAGTTCTCTCGTGCAAAACCCTAGGGAATGCACTGGCGGCAAAGCTGAAACCTGTGAAACGAGCGCCGCGCGCCCGCGCCGAAGAGCGGAGGCAATAGGGTAGGCCGTAGGGGGCGGAGAGAAACATCATCAGGTTTGCCATGGCCCCCGCAGCTGGCGGCGGCGAGCCGTCGCGGTCCGCCTCCGCCATCGTCTCCGACACCGTGAGTGGATACCACATCCTCAGGATCGAGGCCTACTCCCGTACCAAGGCGGCGACACCCACAGGCGAGTACCTCAAGTCCCTCCCGTTCACCGTGGGCGGCCACCTCTGGGGCATTCGCTACTACCCCAACGGCGACAGGTCGGAGGTCAAAGATTACATCTCGCTGTATCTGTTTCTCGACGAAAGCGTCACCGAACCAGTGAAGGCGCAATTCCATTTCCGTTTCGTCGGCGACGTGGATCAACAGGCGGTGACACTGGAAGGAGTGCGCAGCTTCGGTACCCAAGGTTGTTGGGGGTTCTCCAAGTTCAACAAAAGGGAAGACTTGGAAGCGTCGAAGCATCTCCGGGACGATTCTTTTGCCATTCGGTGCGATGTGGTCGTCATCAATGAATTCCGCGCGAAGGAGGTGCCGGAAGTCACCATTCAGCCCTCCGTCTCCGTGCCCCCATCTGACCTGCACCAGCATCTCGGCAATATCCTCCAGACTGAGAAGGGAGCCGATGTGGTGTTCGACGTCGCCGGTCAGACATTCGCTGCTCACCGGTGCGTGCTCGCAGCCCGGTCGCCTGTCTTCAGTGCTGAGCTTTTTGGTATGATGAAAGAGAGCGACACCGGAGGTGTGGTGCGCATAGAGGACATGGAGGCTCCGGTGTTCAAGGCTTTGCTCTACTTCATCTACACCGACTTATTCCCGAAGGCAACGAAACAAGATGGAGACCTAGATGAAGATGTTCTGTCTCAGCACCTACTGGTTGCTGCGGACAGATACAACTTGGAGAGGCTGAAATTGTTATGTGAGAAGAAGTTGTGTGACTACATTGACGTGGACACAGTGGCAACCATCCTGGCACTGGCTGAGCAACACTGCTGCCATGGACTGAAGAAGGTGTGCTTCCATTTTCTCAGCTCTCCTGCAAATCTGATGGCAGTTATGGCCAGCGACGGCTTTAAGCATCTGAGCAGAAGCTGCCCTTCTGTTATGGAGGAGCTGATCTCTATGCTCGGTAACTTAGTTCGATGATGCCTCCGCTCTAGGTTTTTAGCAACTGCAATTGATGTATCAGGCTTCTATGGACAAGTAGTTGTGACATTGGTAGTTCACGTTTCCACCCTTGCAGCTGTGTATTATATAAGTTTCAAGTAGCTTCTAAAGCAGTGCTATTAGTGCTTTTGTGAGTAAATGCATCTGTGCAACTCTACTAATTATTACTGGTGGATGTTTCAGCTACCTTTTAATCTCCACTAGAAGTTCATCTAAGTTATTGACAAATAATTCTCTGGGTGCAATGGTTCTTATTTTTAATCATGTTGAACTTGCCACTTCTCTGCTTGTTAATCCAGGTGCATTACCTTGAGATCAGAGTTCATACAGTTTAATATCCGGTTGGCAGGTCATTGCTTCCTTGTATTTATCCAATAGATACTTTGCTGCTTGATATATTAATTTAATGTTAGTTCATTGCATTCTCTGACCTGTGCATTTTCTCTACCCTTTATCTGTGTGGTTGATATATAATTTAGGCAGCCATTCTTACTGAAATCTGCCACGGTGTGGTCGCACCTGCCATTCATTGTTTTTTTTTTTTTTGGCCCTTGCATGGCCTGATCATACAACAGATTTACTTAGATGTGGCTTTTGCCTTTCATCTATAAAACATAGACCGCTGTACATGAGAAATTGCCATTGATTTCTAGGTTACCACCTTAGTTGAATGATGTTCTGGCACTGGTGACTGTCTTACTGCTGTTTCTCAACTTATGTCGTCAGATTGTCCCTGATTTCTTTTTGTCGTATACGCAGGAGAGCTGCGCATCTTTGTATTTAGAAGAAGTTTGAAAAGTTACAAAGAAGAGGGGGGTCACCCCGCTCAAAGCCTAAGCAACAATCTCCCAACAATAAACAACCAAGCAAGCAAGCAGCCAGCTGCGACGCCCTAGAGGAGGCCTAGCTCTCGCAGCCCCTGCGCGCCACCGGTACACCAAAGCTCCCCTAGATCACGAACAGCCTTGAGAACCTCCACCGGCGACCTCTTGACGCCCTCAAAACATCTCCGGTTACACTCTTTTCAAATGCACCAGCAGATTAAGCCGACGAGAGTATCACATCCACGTCTTGTGGTCGCCGGCCAAGCTGCCCTGACCCCCTCCCACCAAGCAATCAGCATGCCATCATTGGATGCAGGCACAGTGATGCCGCAACTGGACAAGGCCGCAAGCCAGATGGACCGCGCGAAACTGCAGGAGACGAGCAGGTGATCGATGGTCTCCGGTAAGTCATCACATAAGTAGCAAACGGCTCGCGCGTCTAGCCCATGTCGTAGACGTCGATCTGCCGTCCACAGTCTCCGTCTGAACGCCAGCCAAAGGAAGATTTTTACCCATAGCGGTAGCCAAGTACTCCATATCAGCTCATGGCCTGGAAACTCCTGCGCCCCAAGATGCAACGCAAGGTAGGCGGATTTGGCGGAGTACTGTCTGTCCGATGTCCACTTCCAAATGATTTGATCATCAACATTCTCCTGCAAAGAGACTCGGGCCAAACTGGACCACAGCATTAGGTATTCTTCAATCACTGCTACGGTTAGGCCCCCGGTGATTCCTCTGATCCAACCTGAATCAAGCAGAGCATCCGCTACTGTTAGGTTCTTCAAAGCGCGCCGTGACACCGCACTGGCCAGCGCCGGCGCCAAGTCTTGCACGGCCTGTCCATCAAGCCATTTGTCCCGCCAGAATAGCGTCTTCCTGCCATTGCCAACCTTGATCTTCAAGTCGTCCATGAAAACCGAGACAACCGGGAAACATGGAGCAGGCAAGAGTACCTTAAGCTACCACCGCCGTCCGCGGGAGCTCAGGGCTCGACAGTGGCATCAACTCAGCGATGGCCTTGAGGTGATCCCCCTGGAGGCCGTCGTGGTAGATGCTGTTGTACCTCTTGACTGCCGACGCCGTGATCTGCTCGGCGTCGCCTTCATACCCCAATTTCCGCATTACAATTAGCTCGCCCCGTTTGGCCACGGGCACGTGTGCCAGCCTTGTGGCAGCCAGCCTCTTGCTACGGAGCGGCAGCCCAGTCACTGGCGCTGCCCTAGTCGGGGTCTGCCACACCGGCGCCTCAAGCAGGGCCTGCAGCACAACCTGCATCGAGGCAAGGAAATCATCCACGCCATGGGAGGCAACAGAGGTATCACTCACCAGGCTCAGATTAGGCACCGGAGAACACGAACTAGCCAACGGCCCGGCTGGTTCATCAACGGTTTGAGATACAGGCCCACTCCTGGTAGGTTCCTCCATGGTTTGAGACCCAGGCGTGCTCCCGTGAACGGCAGAAGGCTCGGAACAGGCGGATAGGTGCAGCTCTCCAGGGTCGGCACCGTGGGCTGCGCCAGAAGATGCCAGCAGTCCACCGTGCGAGACTTCTTCTTCCTGAGCCACAGAGAGACCCGTGACTGGGCACCCCAGTTCCACCGAGTCGGAAGCCGCCGCAGTCCCCTTCTCGATGGCCCCACATTGGCTGGCAACCTAAACACCGGTCGGAGGGCCACCCAAGGACGCCTCCAGGAGCATGGGGTCAGCACCCCAACCATCGCGCCAGCTTGTCGCGTACCCGTTCTTGGCAACAAGGCACAGAGCCCCGTTGTCGTCCGAGCACGAGAAAGCGTCCCGGGTCAGCCCGCACACCGCCGACGAGGCAGCCTTTGACCCCGTGTCCACCGCTCTTTGGCTGCCCGTCGAGACAAACAGGCCCATGTCCTGAGCAGGCAGGCCATCACTGGGCCCACCTAGCTTCGTTCCCACGCCGCCAGCGGCCGCGCTGCTCCCAGCGCCATCAACCACGCCGCGAAAGTAGGCAAAGCCGTGGACTTGCGGCCCAGCCCCGCCGGGCGGGCAGGGGTCGAAATCCTCATCATCAGATGAGAGGACATGATCCGGCGAAGCAGTGGCGGTCTTGAGATTTCGGAGACCCAGATTGATACTTGAAAGAGAGACCCTTCTAATAATGAATATTTTTCATATATAAATGCTATATATATATATATGTTATCATTAAACGTTCCATATGTATTAAAAATTATTTATGAAGCAAGGATTAGGTATTACTTAAATATTAATTTAAAAGTTTCTTCTAACTTAATATCAATTTCGTTCATTAATATCTTCTCAATGCATATAAAATAGCTAAACCATTTATCAATTTTTTGAGACAATTTAGACCTCAATTTCATCAACCATGAACATTTTAGAGAAATCAGGGAAGATTAAACGTGCTTGTACTAGTGGTCGGAGTCTCGGAGATTTGGAGGATCTGGATTATGTGAGGCCGCATGGCCAATGCGTCAAAGACTAAAAAGCATCATGTGGGACGGCGTGAGACTTTGTTCAATAGACGGCAACACAATGCTAACGGAGTTCCTTGTACATTAGTACTGGACATATAAAATATCATATAACACTAATACCGTGTATGATTAAGTAGTAGTACTACGTAGTAGCAGACGTGAGGCAGAGGCCCCGTTAGATTTGGGGACCCAGATCAGTGGCACCGGTCGACCCCCCCTAGGGCCGGCGCTGCGGCGAAGCAGACCCCGGCCGCGGCGAAAAATCCCAGACGCTGCGCAAATGAACCAACACGTTGTATCTCATGGTACCTTTCTTCCTCAAGTACGGCGGGAGGTGGTTGAAAACCCTATGCAGCACGGGATCATCATGAACGACACGCCGCTCATGCTCCGCGATGAACAAAGCCACGTGGGGATGAGGTTCGGTTCCGCCATCCACGCCTCTAGCCGGAACGCCGACATGTCCGTCTTGAGCCGCGTCTCCTCGTTCACCTTCTCAATCCAGCACGTCGGCGTCAGGATTTTGGCGGCGGTCTCCACGTCCCAAGCATGGGGAGGGATACCCTCGATGTCGAGGTGGACCTTGACGCAGAGCTCCACCGGCACGGCGTGCGCCAGCCGCATCCAAGCCCTCAAGATGAGACTAGTGGCGCCCACCGCCACCGGGGAAGCACCCAGGAGGGCGTCACGCATGCCGAGGTTCGACGACAGGATCAGAAAACTGTCGGGGTGGAACTTCTTGATGGTGAAGTCGTTGGTATTCCTGATGCCCAGGATCGCCAACAGCGCGGCCAGGACCGAGTCCGGGCGCAGGACAACAGAGGAGTCGGCGGCCGTGGCGACGATTGCAGTGAACAGCTGCCCTTGCTCGGCGTCAATAGCGTTGTTCCTGTCGATGATGCAGACCGCGTTTAGCGGCCTAGCGAGAGGGTGTCCGCGAGGAAGATGAGGCCGCTCATACTCCGGCAGCTGCTCCAACGAGTCCTCTCCCTGCCCAGGGTTACCTGATGGGCGAGGCGGGGTAGGACCGCGAGCGCCACGAGGTGTGGACAGGCCCACATCACCGACGTGGACGAACCTCCGCTGGGCCGAGCCACCACCACCGCCAGAGCAGCCAACAGACCAGGCTGCCGGCGGAGCACCTCCACAACCTCGGGCCAGCAAGTCCTGGTCGGACTGCGGCACCGATCCAGGACGCAGCGGACCTCCATGGGGAGGCCCAGCAGCTCACGCCCTAACAGCTCTCGACGGCACCCCACCACTTGCGGCCTCAGCAACCACCCTGGGTCTCTTGCAATCTCGTGCAAGGTGGCGGAAGCCATTGCACCGGAGACAGCGACTCGGCAGCCTGCATGTAGCGATGCGGTGACTGTAGGAGAGGCACCTGAGGCATCTCCCCCAAAGCTTCGCTGGAAGCTTACTCCTTTCACGGCCGGCGCGACCCGCCGTCACCGCCTCACTCCTAGAGCTGGAACCTGAACGGCGCCCGGAAGGAAGGACCTGCTGCCAGCCCTCACCATCCGGCGAGGAGTACCTAGGCCGGCGCTGCACAGGGGGGCCCAGCCGGAGGTGCACGCTGCTCCTGCTCCCGGGCGCAGCAGGGACCACCGTGGGGTCTTGGCTTCCAGCTGCCACGACCGGCCGCGGCCGACGCTTGCCACGACGCTTGCCCCGCCAGCGCCGACGCGGCTGAACCACAACGGCCCCAGCAGCAGCATCGCTACTCGCGTCGCCAGGAGGAGGCACCTGCGCGACATGCTCCGGGTCCAAACCAGGGGAAGGCGACCGGAGCAGAGCATCCCGGTAGGGCGAGGGGGAGTCCCCAGAGCACGAAGACTCCAGATCCTCGGGAGAGATCTCGGCCCACCTGTGCATCTTGGAGCGCCCCACCGACGACCGACCGGGGAAGAACGGCGCAGCCGTAGGGGACAGGGGGGATACCGGCTTACCTCGTGCCGCTGGGGACGGAAGGGTGGCAGGTGTTGGGCTGGTACCGGCCGCCGGGGTGGCGGACGGCGGCGGGCTGGGGGAGGCGTCCATCCGAGCGGCGGCGGCCTCCATCTCTCTCTCGATTACTTGTCCCTGATTTCTGGACTTGTGCTATCAACTATGCGACCACATAAGTCCAAATTCTAAGGAGATGAAAACCAGCAGAAGTAATCGAGTTCTTTCTCTGTTTCCTTAGTTGATTGGTAACTCCACGACTTGATGAGGAATGGCTTTGTTTGTTTATTTTCGATCTCCAATGATACTGAGAATCTGCTAGTTTCCTCTGGATAAGAAATGCAATCGTCCACTACTCCACTGCTCTTTGCTGAGGAGATGCATACTTAAGTTCAGTTTTTTAGGGTAAAGGTATGGAGCACCACCTCTCAATCTGTAGTCGATATAGTATAATTTAGGCATCCATTCTTACTGTCACACTGTAACTCATAAGCATGGTTATGTAGGGAGATTTTAAGACTTCAAGGTCATCCAACAGCAATACCAAAACATAGATGGCTACAATTCTTTTTGTGGTTTTCTAGTGAAAAGTTAGTTCGTTTGGATGTAGATATTCTAGCCGGTGGAATCGAATTAGGAATGCACATTTAATCGGAGCTTTTCCTACAGTCAAGTGCCTGTCGTACGCGCTCTCCTATTTCACGGTCACAGCACAAGTGATGACGACGACTGCACAGATGGCAGCGCAAGCTCTGTTCCTCCACCTGCAGGTTAAGATTAAAAAATGAAAATTGATAACAATTCGGTGCATGCTACCAAAATGTGCGCAATGCGTTAGGAAGCATCAGTGCAATCCCTGCAGTACAGAAACCTGATAAGCAGCTCGAGACACCTTCTGACCTGCACCAGCATCTCGGCAGTCTCCTCCGGACCGAGAAGGGCGCCGATGTGGTGTTCGACGTCACCGGCCAGACGTTCGCTGCTCACCGGTGCGTGCTCGCTGCCCGGTCGCCTGTATTCAGTGCTGCGCTCTTTGGTGTGATGAAAGAGGGCGACACTGGAGGTGTGGTGCACATAGAGGACATGGAGGCTCCGGTGTTCAAGGCTTTGCTCTACTTTATTTACACCGACTTATTCCCAAAGGCGACGAAAGATCTAGATGAAGATGTTCTGTCTCAGCACCTACTGGTTGCTGCAGACAGATACAACTTGGAGAGGCTGAAATTGTTTTGTGAGTACATTGACGTGGGCACTGTGGCAACCATCCTAGCACTGGCCGAGCAACACCGCTGCCATGGACTGAAGAAGGTGTGCTTCCATTTTCTCAGCTCTCCTGCAAATGTGATGGCAGTTACGGCCAGCGACGGCTTTAAGCATCTGAGCAGAAGCTGCCCTTCTGTTATGGAGGAGCTGATCTCCATGCTCGGTAACTTAGTTCGATGATGCCTCCGCTCTAGGTTTCTTAGTAACTGCAGTTGATGTATCAGGCTTCTATGGACAAGTAATTGTGACATTGGTAGTTCACGTTTCCACCCTTGCAGCTGTGTATTATATAAGTTTCAAGTAGCTTCTAAAGCAGTGCTATTAGTGCTTTTGTGAGTAGATGCATCTGTGCAACTCCACTAATTATCACTGGTGGATGTTTCAGCTACCTTTTAATCTCCACTGGAAGTTCATCTAAGTTATTGACATATAATTCTCTAGGCGCATTGGATCTTATTTTTTAGTTATGTTAGCTAGAACTTGTCACTTCTCTGCTTGTTAATCCAGGTGCATTATATACCTTGAGATCAGAGTATCATACAGTTTAATATCTGGTTGACAGGTCTTCTCTGTCTTTTAGTCCAATACATACTTTGTTACGTTGCCTGATATTTTTCATTTAATGGTAGTTCATTGCATCTCTGACCTGCATTTTCTCTACCCTTTATCTGTGTGGCCGATATATAATTTAGGCAGCCATTCTTACTGAACTCTACCACGTTGTGGTCGCACTTGCCATTCATTTTTTTTTTTTTTTGTGGCTCTTAAATGGCCTGATCATACATAGTATTACTCAGATGTGGTCTTTGCCTTTCATTGCAGAGAAATTTGATATTGATTTCCAGGTTACCACCTTAGTTGAATGATGTTCTAGCACTGATTGCTGTCTCGCTGCTGTTTCTCAACTTATGTCGTCAGATTGTCCCTGATTTCTAGACTTGTGCTATCGACTATGCAACCACATCTAAATCCAGTCTCTAAGGAGATGGAAACCAGCAGTAGTAAAGTTCTTTCTGTGTTCCGTAGGTGATTGGTAACTCCACAAGTTGATGAGGAATGGCTTTGTTTGGTTATTTTCGATATCCAATGATACTGAGAATCTGCTAGTTTCCTCTGGATAAGAAATGCAATTGTCCACTGCTCTTTGCTAAGAAGATGCATATTTTAAGTTCAAGACATCGGAGAAACTCAACTTAATTACCAAACGCAACCTCCTTGCTAATTACACGTGCCCTGTTCACAATGGAGGCAAGTCTTAAAGCCCAACCAGGTGCCTGCATGAAAACTAATGGAAACAAAAGATGTGAACTCTGAAGAGTCGAGACCCTAGCATTTTTTTTTACCTACACCGGTACTGTTACTGTGTCACACTGTCATACTGTAACTTATAAGGCTATCCACACTCATATAACTCTATACACCCACTCTAAAAGAGAATATTCCGTCCAGTCATCACGATTTTGAAATACAGTCAACAATCTTCCACGCTTCTATAACTCTATATCTTCCACTCTATACCAACCACCACATTTTTTTTATTATTTTTACCCTCCCCTTCCCCCTCTCTCTCCACTCTCTCTCCTAATCCCTCTCCCGCGCCGGCTCACCTGTGGCCACATCCTCCCCACGCCGGCCTCCTCCGACGCCATGTCCCACGCCTTCTCCTGGCGTGCCGCCGGCCTCCCCACCATGCCCGCACCTCCTCCTTCCCCTCGTCGGCCTCCGCCACCATGCCCACTCCTCCTCCTCACCCCCTCCTCTTCCTCTGTCGGCGCGCCTCGTTTTCCTCCACGCGACACGGCAAGGGCGCAAGGCGAGCTCGCCGTCGCCTCCTCCACGGGACACGGCGAGGGTGCGAGATGAGCCCGCCGGTAGCCGCGACGACCAACGCTGCCGGCCCCACCTCCCCAGCGTGCCGCCGGATCTAGGCTGACGTCGGCCATGGGGAGCGGATCTGGGCTGGCGTCGCCCCGGTCCGCCGCCACCTCGCCGTCGCCGCCGCCACCTCAGTACGCCGCCTCGTCGCCGATGCCCTGGTCCGTCACATCCTCGTCGCCGCTCCAGCCCCGCCTCCGCCTCTGCCCGCACCGGCCGTCTTCCCCGCCCCCTCCTCTTCTTCCCCACCGGCCACGGCCCGCCGGCTCGGACCGCCGCGGTGACCGGTACGCCGCGCATGGATCCGGCCCGGCGGCGTCTCGTCCGCACCAGCCGGCCTCCTTCTCGCGTTTGTCCGGCCCCGCGCGCGAGCAACCGCCTGCCACCGTGGAAGAGAGAGAGAAGGTTTGGCGTGCGACGCTAAGGACGCCAGATTCAGCGTCCGAAAGGACGCGCCCTATTTTACCGTCGCCTATGCCGTCCCCCGCTGCAGCCGTTTTTTGGGTGGCGTCGACGCTATGCGTGCATGCCGTCGCGGTAGTGTGCGTGAGTGTGGATAGCCTAAGACTTCAACGCCATCCAACAGCAACACCAAAACGTAGATGGCTATGAGTCTATTTCTAGTTTTCCTAGAAAAGTCTAGAGCACATTTGGATAGGAGCTTGTCCTACAGTCAAATTGCCTGTCGTACGCGCTCTACTATTCCACGGTCACAACGGCACCAAGTGACGACGACGACTGCACTAGATGGCAGCGCAGGCTCTGTTCCTCCACCTGCAGGTCAAGATTAAAAAAAAAAATGCAAATGTGTAAGAACTCGGCCCTACCAAAATTAGCGCAAGGCGTTCGATCCATGAAAGAAGTATCAGCTGCAATTACCTGCAGTGCAGAAACCTGGTTTAGCAGCTCGAGGCACTCGTGCAACAAAGCCTGCTCTTGGATCGCCACATGCACCAGCTCGGAGATCAGCAGCGAGGTGTCCTGAGCCTAGGGGCAAAGACAAATTAAACTACACTAATCAGAACGAACAATCTATATGAGTGGGCACGTGGAACGATGAGCTTTCTATCAAATACAGTACTACCATGGGATGGAATGATCTCGTCATCGTCTTGGTTGTCCTAGTGAGCTCTTCTGCTTGCTGCAGAATGGTCGCCAATGGCGGCAGGGATACCTGCAAGTGAAAGAACAATTAACCATGTTGTATAGTATTATGTGTGGATTCTTTTTCAGATCACAGTCTGTTGGCATCATTATTGGTGTAGTACTAATTTAACATATATCAGATACACTTAATAAGGCCAATTAATCATTGGTGAAATGAATCTTCTTATGTAACAGAATCTGAAGTGTCGATTGAAAACCGATTTACCTTGGCGCCATTAGTGAGAGGAAGCCTGCAAACGGCTGCCTTGGCGCAGTCTATGGTCGAGGACAGTGCGGAGGCATGCTCGGTTTCCAGCTGCCCCCACTGCTCCAAACCTTTCATCTGTGGGTTTTGATCATCAGGGGAAAAATTTTGATGTCTGTCTTGCAAATTCTATAAAGCCACAAATTTAAATTTGTATCTGAATTCTGAACCTGGGAAGAGAGCACGGTGTTTAGTTTAATCTTGCGCTTCTCCTTCTCTAGCTGCACTCGCTTCCTCGCCACCTTCCCTCTCATCTCCGACACGCTCGCCCACGTACCCATCAAGTCCAGCTCGGCGCCGGCCAGCTTCCTCTTGCGCACGTCCTCCGCCTTAGCGTTCGCAAAGCGCCACTGCAGGAGCCGGCAATGCGCCATCCTCATCTGGTGCCCGGCCTCGCCGTGGCCTCCGCCGCTGCCTCCGCGTGACGACGAGGACAGCAGGGAGGCCGTGACGGCGGCGAGGGAGGCGTCCTCGGCCGCGTGCTTTCTCCGGTGGAAGATATGGCCCCACCCGAGGCTGATCAGGCTCTTCTTGCCCTTGCTCTCCGGCACCGTCGGCAGCGCCGCCGTCTTGTGCGGCGAGCCGCTGCGCCGGCCCGGCGAGAGCGCCCACTGCGTGTTGCTGGACCCGAGCAGGCGCACGGAGCCCGTGCGCGGGAGCAGCGGCGAGCGCGGCTTCGAGGCGGCGGTCCGCGGCGTGGCGGAGGAGCCCCGCGAGGCGTCGCTGCACTCCGACCCCGAGCTGGCGACGTCGGCGGCGGCGTCCAGGGACGCGGCGTTCGCGAGCCGGCGGAGGTCGGACGGCGCGACGCGGCCCGGTGTGAGCGTCACGCCCGCGGGCTTGGTGGACGGGAGGAAGCGCATGGAGCGGCCGAACGCGTGCCCGCCGCGGCCGCCCTTGCCCGACGGCTTCCCGATCTTCCTGGCCTCGGCGTCCGCGTCGGCGAAGCGCGGGAGCTCGGTGCAGCTGCGCTGCCGGGAGATGGCCCGTGGCGTGTCGTCTTTGGCGAGGTGGTCCGCGAGTGTGGCTGTGGCCACGTACGACGGCGGCGGCGGCGGAGGAGGAGACGCGGACGACAAGGGAGACGGCGGGCGGGGAGTCTTGTTCTTGCCGCTAGAGGAGGAGGAAGGCCAGAGGGTGCGGGCAATGGAGGCGGCCGCGCTGGGGACGACGACCGGAGCGGGGTCCCGGTCCGGCCGGGAGACGACCGAGCGCCGGGCACTCTGGCGGACCGGCGAGAGCGCGGAGGCGGGGAGCGGCGACGACCGGCCCGGCAGCTCCGTTGCGGAGGCGGACATCCACCGCTTCGACGACGACATGGCCGCGCGATCGCGATGGCCGGAGCTAGCTACGATCGAGGCGAGCGCGCGCAGGCCTGTGTCTTTGAGTATGATGCGTGCGCGTTGGACATGGACGTATGCATCAGCTGTCGTCTGGCGTAGCAACGGCCGGCCGGCCGCTAGCGGTCGAGAGCGAGAGCGAGGCCGGCGGCCGGCCGCCGGCGTCCGGCGCGAACGAGTCAGCTCAGGTGCGTTCTCCGCCGTGCAGGACAGCGGACGCCGCGCGAGAGACAAATGGAAGAGCTCGGGCGACGTGGTCGTCTGCGTTCGGGAAGATGGCCGGATGAGGCGGCCGCGTTTACAAATTACAAGGCGCAGGGCGCTATCCACGAAGAAGTAGGCATCCTTTGATGGGTCGACGCTTGGAGCTCTCTGCTGCGCACGGAGATGCAGGGAGATGTCGACGTCGGATTCGAGGCGCCAACAAAGAGAACAAGAGATGTCGAGATCTGATGGAAAGGGAAACAAATCATATTTCATTCAACGTTGTCTCGGTATGAAATCTATGCGTAAGCTCTGTTTTGAGTCCAAACAATTCAACGTATTTTAAGTCGAACTTGGTAGTCTATTTTTGGTTATTCAATTTTAACTTAATAGCATTCTAGTTTTATCTTAAATAAAAAAATTTAAAGTTTAATCAAATTTATAGAAAAAAATCTTAAATATTGATGTATAAATTTGATCAAACTTAATACAAAACTAGAATGCCTTATTTTTAGATGGATGGAGTATATACATTTTTCTGTTTTTTTTTTAGTTTCTCTTTGGTCATATAAGAGCAGAGTCAACGCAGATGTGAGTGATTAAATAAATATAAATTTATAGGGCGTGTCTGTGACTGACTTCCATCAATCACATTTTACAACCATGTTTATCGAACGGCTCTCAATGATGATGGAAGGAATTCAATATGCCAGTCACATTTTATACTACCACATAGATGACTGATGAAATTCAATTCATCAGTCACGTATCAAAATTACATGACACAATACAAAAATTACAGTGCAACAATATATAGTAATTTTCATATATATTTATAGTAATTTAATAAAACATATACAAAACACACAAAAAACAATTAGACTGATGGATACACACACATCAGACGACTGAAGACGAGTAAATCTGAAATTTATAGGGCTACCTAATTTAGATATAATAAATTTAAGGGCCCTGCTAATTGACGAGCGCTCGCTGGATTCGTGGCCAGCGAGCGACTCCCCCACGGCCCCCGCGTGGGCTCAGGTAAGATTTTTGTTTTTTATTTTTTTTATTTTTTATCATGATAAGTTATGGTTGTATAAAAATATTTGTGATAAAATTATACTTACATAAAATTATCGTGATAACCTATGGTTGCATAAATTATTCATGTTAAAATTTTGCTTGCATAAAGTTATCGTCATAAATTATGGTTGCATAAAATATTCACGATAAAGTTATGGTTACAGAAAATATTCGTGATAAATTTATGCTTACATAAAATTATCGCGATAAGTTATGGTTGTATAAAATATTTGTGATAAAATTATGTTTACATAAAATTATCGTGATAAGTTACGGCTGCATAAAATATTTGTGATAAAATTATGCTTACATAAAGTTATCGTGGTAAGTTATGGTTGCATAAAAATATTCGTGATAAAATTATGCTTACATAAATTTATCTAAACTAAAAAATTAACAAAAAAAAGAAAAAAAAAGAAACTCACCTGGACCCCTACCGAAGACCGGCGCGCGGGAGGGGATCTCGATCGATAGCCTATCGGACATCGCGTAAATTTAATGGATGATTTGAGATCATATATCTTTATAGATATGGAAAAGTCTATATATTTTAGAACTCTCCTCCACCTGGCCGGCCTTTCTTCTTCCCTCTCACTTTCTCAATTTCTGTCACGCTAAGACAGAAGTAAGCAACTCAAGCACACACACTCGCCCCTCCCTACCGCAGGTCACCAGAGCTCCACTGCTGCACACCTTCGCCAGTAGATGCCGTTAGCCTTGTTCCTTAGGCTGTTTGCGCCCTCATTTGGGGCTTTGGGCTCTATGGTGAGCCCTTACTCGTAGCACAGTAACCAACACTCCCTCTCCTCCACAGCCAAACCTAGACTTCAAGCTTCTCAGCCGAATGAGGAAGAAGACGAGGACATGAAAGCAGCAATGGTAGTTCATTGATGAAGAAGTCGAACAAAACCAGTTTGCAGGCAAAATGGTGATCTAAGTTCAGGAAAACGTTGAATCTGTTCCTTGACAATGTTGATATGAGGTTTTAAAAATGTTGAATCTAGTCTTTTTAAAATGTCGATATATGATTTACAAATTTTTTTTAGAAAAAGATATGGTTGACGAAATGATGGCCCTATTCTTTTATAATGTTTGAACGCATTTTTTCAAAATGTTAAATAAAGCACAACCATGGCACATCATAATTTTATCTACTCCTATATGTGCCATGAGAACAGAAAGATAATAATGCCTTCTCCCATTAATATATGACCGAGTGAGTAGTTACTCCTGATTTGGGCCTAACGGGCCTCAAAGTTTCATCATAATCTAACTTCATATAGCTTGTCCCCCGTGCACGGGCTCCTTCAGACCTGCTGCTCTGTTTCTGCTTCTTCGGTATGATTGCTCGCCGATGTTGATAGATTTTTTACATAATGAAAATAAATTCCGGCTTCAGACACCACCAAAAGTGATGCATCAGACCAAATTATTACAAAGTGTTGGTGCATAACCTACAGGTATGTGACCAAAGCATTTGGAGAAAAGAAAAAAAAACGAAAACTCTAAAACTCCAACGTACAAAACCAGCGTCCGCCTGAGCGACTTGTTTTGATATAAGCCTCTGTAGAGCAAACATCCTGAAGCTCCATGGCACCCTGGAAAGAGGAGGAGCATGAGTCGAATCCACCCTTGCCGAAGAACGTCTATGACAGCTTGAGTCGATTCACCTCTGACAACCAAAATCAAATCACCACAGGGTTTGTCGATACTGAAGAATGTTAAGTATGTTGAGGGTAGAGAGCTTCGCGTCGAGCACTGGACGATATCTCAGCAATAAAGATCTTTAAACATAGAAGTCTTCTACCACGACACCTTCACGAAGGAGACGACGACGACCGCCGCTGCCGTGCGTCCAGAGGACGAGGTTCTCACCATGTAGAATAAAGCAGAGGCGCTGAGATCGAGTCGACGCCTCCATGGAGGGGACGATGCCCGAGGGCGACGCCGTCGACGTGCCGAATAAAATCCCGCATGGCTTTCACCTTTGATCCAGCCTTGCACAACTAGCCATGTGCTCCGAACCTTTGCTAGGAGTTGTTCATCGCCAGCGAGACACCAGGGCTTGCCCGCCGCCGCTGTTGCACAGAGAGAGTCGCCGAGGGGAGCGCCATCACCGGTCACCACATGGAGGAGGTCACGACGCCACCGTCGGCCGTCATGCCAGTAGGTTGCCTAGTAACACCAGCAGATCCGTCCATGGGTTCGCCGGACTCACCTCATCGATTGTGTCGCCCAGATCGATGTAGCCCACCACCCGCGCGACCGGCGACGTCGAACCACCATAGCGCCGCCGCTTTCCACCACTGGGGGAAGCCGTCGCCGCCAGGGGGAAGCCATCACCGCACCCACCGGCGCGACCACACCATCGATCAGGGATGGCCGGCGCCGTAGGTCAGCACGGAGCACCACACATGCAGCGCTCCGCGCGTGCAGGGGCGGATCTTTGCGGGGGGGGGGGGGGATGCCCGATCCGGCCAAGGAGAGCGTGGATCCGCAGCGGGGTGGCCCGATCCGGTGATCTCCGGCGTAGAACATGGAGAGCTGGGGGAGGAGGAAAGGGAGGGGGTTTTGGGGGGGCGTGCACAGCAGCCTAATCGGCGCCGCCGCGGGCCGCCGCCGCCGCAAGCTGGGCACAGCCGGTGCCGACGGCGGCAGCAGCCGCCGGTGGGAAGTGGAGGGGAGCGGGCGGCGGCGGGGTTGCGACGCCCCCGAATCGCCCCAGGAGCGACGCGAGGGCCTTCTACGGGGTGACATATGTTACCATGAATAGATTTTTAGTTAAAGAAATAAAAGAACCAACTAGTTCAGTAGTCGTTGATGTAAATACAGTTTGAGCTTATCTTAATTAAGCGTTTAAACTAAACCGAAGAATTTCCTTATCAGAGAGTTCATGTTATCACGAGGTATCTCTAACCTCACGGATCAAACACATAGACAGGACAGTTGCACGAAGTCCTAAGTATTAATTTGAGATGTTAGCAGTTCTATTCAGTTCAGTTCCATCGATCATATACCCATTTTCACCGCCTCATATTCTTGGCACGGACCTATATATTATTAGTGCTCTGCATTCGTCTTCATCTGCTCCCTGCAGCTAACTTGTCTCATGCATGTTCATCTAAGACAACTGTTTTTTTTTTTTGTGTGTGTGTTAGAGAACCATACAGTGTTCCTAAATACTCGTGTACACTCATTCCCTATAAACACACACGTAAGCATACATTAAGACCGAGCCGGCATACTCAAGATTGGCGAAGTCGCAGCTAGCGTCTCGTTGTAGCATCGCCTTGTGCGAAGTAACGAGAGCATGAAACATGCATCTCAAAGAAAAGTCTGAAAAATATAGGCCGGGATGTGTACTGCATCTACATGAACTCATTTGAATATTTGCAGCGTTGAATGTTAAGCTGGCAATCTATGTGCTCAGCTGAACTTTTGGCCGGAATAGATTTCTCAGATGATATCCGCAAGCTCATTATTTGTTTATTTTATCTCCCCCAAAAAGATACGATCGATCAGCATAACATGTTCTAGAGTTGACCCCCGCACGAAGAAGCTTACATACGTTGCAATGAGAACGCATGCCGCATGATATTCGCCACATAAATCTGGAAGGATGGCCTTCATCACTCATCTGGCTGCATGAAGGCTACTGCACGACTACCACCCAGCATGATTATTTAATTTAGTGTAGTTCATACTTGATGAAAACTACCTGTTGCCCAGTCATGTCTTTATAATTGTGCTTCCATGCATGCTTCCCTCCGCGGGAATCTATTGAACTGACAGGATACAGTGACACACATACAGCTAGCTTTTGCACAGCCATTTCTGCAGCTTATTACATGCATGATGAGGAGCAGAAAAATAGTGAAGTCAACTGGTCTCGAGCACAGTTCTGTCTGCTTATATATATTTGTGTAAGGTCTCAAGCTGTCGCCGCCATCTTCTGTGAGTTCTGAACCAGCTGAAATGGACCCCTCTTCCAAGACTAAGAGCACCACCATTACTGCCTGTGGCCTTCTTCTTCTCTGCGTTAGTTTCTCGGCCAAGCTCGTCCATGGCGGCCTGGTCCCGGCGCTGTACGTGCTCGGCGATTCGCAGGCGGACGTGGGGAACAACAACAACCTGCCGCTGTCGCTGGCCAGGGCAGACTTCCCGCGCAACGGCATCGACTACCCGGGGCAACAGCCCACCGGCAGGTTCAGCAATGGCTACAACTTCGTCGACTTTCTTGGTGCGTCCGTGCGTATATAACGCAAGCATGCATACATATATGCTACTACTAATTGGGTGGCTGCATCACTATTGTGGCATTAATTATTATTCTGTTATTGTTAAAAGGGAAAAAAAACTATTAATTTCAGCTGCTAGTCTTGGTCTAGCCAGTCCTCCTGCCTACCACTCCGTCTACAACACCACAGGAAGCTACTCCGTATATCTCAACGGCATCAACTTTGCTTCCGGAGGTGCAGGAGTTTTCGACCTCACCAACAAGGTTAATTAAGAACCGACACCGTTCCATTTATTCTCAGATCCCAGCCATAAAAAAAGCTCGATTGCTACCAATTGATCTGCTGACAAGAACCAGCATGCACTGCACATACGTACGTTCCATGGAATTTTGCAGGGCCAGTGCTTCAGCTTCGACCACCAAATCGAGCGCGACTTCTTCAGTGTCCATTCAGAACTGGTGCGGCAGCTCGGCCAGCCTCAGGCCATGTCCCATCTGGCCAGATCCATCTTCGCCGTCGCCATCGGCGGCAACGACATAATCGACCGCGCCCTGCTCCCCGCCGCCGACGCCGAGCTGACCGTGGAAGCGACGGCGATCGTCTCTCCCCGGCAGTTCATCGACTCGCTGGCGCAGACCTTGAGACGCCAGCTGCAGGTACATATGAACGTCTGTTGTGTAGTGCAGTGCAGCAATTGTCAGAATTCAGAAAACCGGATGCGCGGATGATGCCTCTGACGATGACCGGCTTGCTGCAAATTAACCATTGTTTGTGGATCTTTTCAGCGGCTCTACAACCTTGGGATGCGCAGGCTGTTCTTCGTCGGCGCGGCACCGATCGGGTGCGTGCCTTTGATGCGGGAGCTGAGCCGCCTCGCTGTCACCGCCACCGCCACCGCCACCGCCACCGGAGGGTGCCACCAAGGCGCAAACGACATGTCCGCCCAGTACAACACGGCGGTGGCCTCGCTCCTGCGTGACATGAGCACGGAGCACCGGGATTTCCAGTACTCCTTCTTCGACACCTCCACTGCGTTGATGGAGTACATCAACGAACCTGAAGCAAACGGTAAGGCGTATGCGCATGGCAGATCACCGGCCAGATCGATCTGATGGTCGATGTGCCATATATATTGGCATATACGCAGTAGAGATGCATCAATGGATTTCAGTGAAGATCACTCTCTGAAGATTAATTTGTTGTCTTCTTGTTCTTGTGTGATATATAGGATATGATGAAGTGAGGGCGGCGTGCTGCGGTCTCGGGGTCGGGGATAACAATGCCATGTATCGCTGCGGGCGGGTGAGCACGGTCTGCCCTGACAGGACGAACCACGTGTTCTGGGACCTCGTCCACCCGACGGAGACCACGTCGCGGAAGCTCACCAGCGTGGCCTTCGACGGATCCCGGCCGTTGGTTTCGCCCATAAACGTGAGGAAGCTCTCTGGCTAGCAGGTAGCTAGGGCAGGAGTGTTAAAATCGTGATCGCTTTGGCCAATTATTATTTTCCCTAGTCCTAAATGTAAGGGCTTTAGACTTTGAATGGAATTGTACCATTTTTATGTATCTAAATCCATCATTATTCATATGAATATAGATAGAAAACATAAGAATAAAATATCTTGAAATTTGGGATTGAGAGAGTACATATGAATATAGAAAAATTAGGGCTAAAATATCTTAAAATTTGGGATGGAGAAAGTATCTACATACGCGTACATGATTCAATACTAATAAGTAGATCAGGGTACATATTCGGTATTCACCCGATTTTCTCGCCACTAGATGGAGAACAGGACGTCAGGCTGTCTGAAATCCCCTGTTTCTAGGTCAATGCTTCTTATCGAGGTCGTACCACCTATATGTGCCTCCACTATTTCGACGGGCTAGAGTCTATCTAGGGTGGGTGCGGTCATGCGAAGCTACGGTGATACTAGGGACTAGCCCTTACATTGGCACCGCAACCACATGTATAGTTCTCACCTTAGTTGTACCTGAGGATCCTCCATCGTTTGGCTGGCATTAACATATGTACTCTACTGCAAAATATAAAATAACATTGGAGGTTATTGCTTTAGACAATTTTTTTTTTGTCAAGAATGGATGATGAAGCAGTAATATACTTTGTTTATCTTAATTTGCCTTTTAGTCTGTTCCCTTTTTCTCTATTATTCGTGTTTAGCCATTTTGCTAAAATCTTTATACGACCTGTCTGCCCAGTGCCCACTACAAACGATACATGCCGTGACCTCACTGCTGCACGCCATGCATGGCCAGCATGGGCGCGCGGCATCCGGACATGACCAGCACCTTCTTCCACACCTTCACAGGGCGCTGCTTCTGTTCATCCAAGTTTTTTTAATATTCGGAGGATTTTTTTTCTTATTTCAATTAAAAAACCATCTACCATGGGTAAGCCTAGCACATTGGTCCATATGAAAACCCCCTAAAACCAACCAGGAGGGCAAAATTAGTTGGACGGTATTGCATTGGTAGTTGATGTGCCATATTTTGTCGCAAATATCCTACTGTGCCTAACAAAATAGATCACGTGTTGACGTCAGTTTCTGACTTGGCCAGCCAATTGGCTAAGGAAGGAGAAATGGATCATCTTAGAATACCAAGCCATGCATGTACTAATAAGAAGGTTGTTTTGGGATGAGTATTGGCAATGTATCGTGTTCAGTTATTAGGGGCTTTATTTGGCGTGTAGCCTTTTAGTCTATCGTGTAATGCAAGTTATTAGAGTTTGAGTAGGATTAAATTTCCGATTGTAAAGTCTCCACAATTACATATTAATTGAATCAATTTAGCTTAAATTTGCTAGTTAATTGAACTTGTTTATCTACACTATAAAAGAACGAGTTTTCTAAAAATCCCTTTTACTTACAAAGGCATAGGTATACCCCTTACGCTGACCCCACTGCGCAGTTTAAAAAAGGTTTGAAAGAGGTGAAAAGGCCCAAAACCCATAGATGCAAAATGTTTCATCCACTTTTGCTCGTTATTTCTCACCTCATTTTATACCCATACCCACCTGTTATTTTCGTTCTCTTGGTTTTAATGAGAAAAGAACGACGCTAGTCAATCAGGACTCCTTCCTTTTAATTCTATTTTACATTTTCTACTTTCTATTGTCTGCACAACACGTGCATGTTGCACATACATCTATGCTGGTAAGTATTAAAGCATAACTTAGCTAATCTGAGCAAGACTTAGTAAAATTTACCCTAAATGGTTTTATTGTGGCTAAATATGATATTTCAAAGCTCTTTGAGGCATAATAAGTCAATTTGAGTTGAACTGAATCGTTTGCGACTAAAAATGTACATCGATGTCCTTTGAGCTTGACTAAATGGATTTTAGCTTAAATGGGAGTAACCGGGCTCAACCTTAAATGGGTTCAAAGCTAAATGGATTTTAGCTTAACTAAATGAATTGAGTCGAATTGCCTATCTTGGCGCTATTTGACTAGCCTAGCTTAGTCAAACTTCATCAGTTAGAGATTAATTGAATCATTTTAGCTAGCTTAGCCAATCTTAGTCCAACTTTGCCAATTAATTGAGCTTGTTCATAGGTAACCAAATTCTAGCATAACTTAGCCATTCTGAGCAAGACTTAGTCAAATTTTGTCTAAATGAGTTTGTTGAAACTAAATATGATATTTCAAAGCTATTTAAGGGTAGAGTATTTTTTCTTCTCAGAAAAGAAATAGATCATCCGATGGATATTATTGTTTGAGGCTACATGATGGTCACCTGCACATTCAATAAAAGGAGTTGATCAAAAGTTTTTTTTTTTTAGAAATTGTCTTTTTAGCAGCCATTCAAGAATACGAGTTGATCAAAAGTTTTTTTTTTAGTAGTACCACATCGAGTCATTGTTTGAACCACCTGTGTGCAACCCTATATATACTGCTATAAAGAACGCCGAATTACATAACAGCAATACTGAGCGGAATTATAACAGGTAGCTAGCTGGTACTTCCCCGGTCATTAATATATTACATTTTTATTATAATTTTGAACTAGAAAACATCATATATTAATGACCGGAGAGAGTATCGTCCTGTGAGCACATAAATCATGAAACAAGAAATATGAAAAGAGCATCATGCGACAATTGCACAGAAGCATTCGTGCATGTCAACTCCACGTGCAATATAGCTAGAGGCTACGATACATGTGCGCACATATTGATTAAGTGGCAACTTATTCATCATACACACATACAGTAATTATGTAGTATAAGACCCTTCAGCTAATAGCCGCGGCTAGCTATTGCTGCCTGCCTAGCTAGCTAGGGTTTCATATACATGACAGTAGGTATGCGAGAGCAGGGGGCAGTAAGCAATTCTTATTTAAGCTAAGCAACATACATACACAGGGTATGTTGCTGGTGCATGCATGCCTGTGATACCCACTATAATTAGGTCTAGTTGCACGTGATGCCGACGGGCAGATTCACCCCGAGGAGCGACAACAAATTAACGACCAAAGAAGTGGCCCCTTGGGTGGCAACACAGGCGCAGCGGAAGGCAGTGAGCGCGCTCAGATTTTCAAGGTTTGAAACAACCTGTGCAAGACTAATAGGTGGTGGCAGGGGGCATATGCTTGTGGATGGTGCCGGTGCAGGTGCCGGCGGAACCTGCGCCTGGGCCATCGTAGCAGCTGCGGCGAGCAGGAGCGTCATGGCAAGGAACAGGGCAGCAGCAGTGGATGATTTGGACGCCATTATATTGCTAGCTAGCTTAGTTGCAGCTGTCTATATACGCACTCAGTATGATTAAACAACTCTCGATGGACATCAATAACTATAGATGCAAGGTATTTATAGCCGCTGAGCTTCTTTAGCTTGGTGCTCGATCTGATCGGCTGCTGGTTGCATGAACAAGTAAATCAAAGGTTGTACTCTCCTCAGCTGGGAGGTACCGATCCCAGCGGAAATTCAATGGCAGAACATGCACTGGTTGACATCTATTTGGAGAGTAGAGGCTCCTCCTCCTTGTGTTTCTAATTAAATTGGAGAAAGAGAGCTTGCACGCCGGTCAAGAAGCCGTCTAGCAAGACTTTAATTGCAGAATGTGCATGCACACAACATAAGGATAATCGAGCTTTGCAGCCCTAGAGGTACATATACTGTATATGCAGAATATGCGCCTAGCTTGCATCGCGATCTCCGTCGTCTAGCTCCTTGGAATAGATATGCATAAGTAAAACCTACGTACATTATTACTATGGTTATTGTAGCCATGAAAGCACGTCTCCTTGCTGAAAATATATCCATATACTATGTATACATGAAAATACCAATACATCCTTAGACATAGACAAGATGCTAGTAATTACTTCATTTTCTGCCCCATGATCTTTTTTAAAGTAGGCTGGTGGGAAAGAACTGCTCCCAAGGATTTTGTAATTAAGTAGAAGATAATCAATCTTAACCGGCCGAGAAAAACCCTCCTGAATCCCAGAACTTTGCTGGTGAGTGGGATTTTTTTAATAACCATGTTTTAAATTTGCTCCCACGGGGAGTCGAACCTAGCCCATGATCTTTTTAGTACCGTCCACAACTTAGATATGATTCAGTATGTTATTTTTATATTTTTAGCCCTCCGATCCGATAGTCTTGATTGACAGACTGTATTGCAATTTTTGATATCTTTAAAACACACGAAAGAATAAATCGTTTATTAGAACACATTATTCAGAGCCAAGCTTAATGGATGCATGTAACACAAATTCATTGTGTTTTGCTGATGGAGCAGTAAGGCAAGTAAAGTGTGAGACTAATGATTTTTTTTTTTGACCTCAGTGTGATTTTTTTTTTTTTGACCTCAGTGTGAGGCTAATGATAGGTCCTCATGACATGCATACCCATCCTTTTCCTATACAGCTGCATATTTATTAACTTGGTCCATTAGTACGTACCTAGCAATAACATGGGCACTAACAGCTAGCACAACACATGAGTCGTTCCGTTTTATTTGTCTTCTTTTCATTCAAGAAAAAAGTTCACTTTTACATATGCACACCGACCTTTTCTTCTGCTAAACTCACGTTAATATATAGAGACGGAAGAATCATATCGGAGTACCGGAGGCGCTTGGTCCGATACTCCGATCCTATACTCCCTCTAGGTCCCAAAAGAGTGTCGTTTTAGAAAAGTTAGAAGTCAAACTTTTAAATCTTTGACTATATATAACTTTTATATTATTTAGTTTTGAATGTTGAAAGTCATATGTATAGATTTGTTTTAATAAGTACTTTTATAAAAGTATAAAATTTCTATGATATTTATTTTTATTCTAACAAAAACATTGGTCAAACTTATGTGTGGAAAACCGCGTCGATGTCCAAAACGACACTTTTTTGGAACCTGGAGGGAGTATATGCATGGCGCTTGGCACCTGAGTCTGCGACTAGGCAACCAGCTGTGAGACAAAACAGGAGTTTGTTAGAGGCTCCCTAGATGTTCAAGAAATTCAACTGCGAAGATAACCTCCAAGAATTTAGGTCATCCAAAACTGCGGCGCCGCATACGTACCAAGCAATAATGAGGCTAGCTGGTCTGTTCTGACGGAACAGCATGTACTTGGATTTGGATATGTTTTCAGGCTTTTCAGCAGGGAGACGTGCCTTCATGCGTAACCAAAGTACTATAGTCATACTACTATGTATACGTAGGTCGGTGCAAGGCTCAAATTCTGCATATACAGTATGTGTACGTCTAGGGCTGCAAAGTTCGATTATCCTTATATGTTGTGTGCATGCACATTCTGCAATTAAAGTCTTTCTAGACGGCTTCTTGACCGGGGTGCAAAGCTCTCTTTCTCCAATTTAATAGAAGCACAAGGAGGAGCAGCCTCTACTCTCCAGATATAGATGTCAACAAGTGCATGTTCTGCCATTGAATTTCCGCTGGGATCGGTACCTCCCAGCTGAGGAGAGTACACCCTTTGATTTACTTGTTCATGCAACCAGGAGCCGATCAGATCGAGCACCAAACTAGAGAAGCTCATCGATCAGCGCCTATAAATACCTTGCATCTATAGTTACTGATGGCATAAGCAGCTGACACAGTCCATCGAGAGTTGCTTAATTAATCATACTGAGTGCGTATACTTAAGCTAGGTAGCAATGGCGTCCAAATCATTCACTGCTGCCCTGTTCCTTGCCACGACGCTCCTGCTCGCCGCAGCGGCTACGATGGCCCAGGCGCCGGTGCCGGCGCCGGCGCCGGCACCATCCACAAGCATATGCCCCCTGCCACCGCCTATTACTCTTGCACAGGTTGTTTCAAACCTTGAAAATCTGAGCGCGCTCACTGCCTTCCGTTGTGCCTGTGTTGCCACCCAAGGGGCCACTTCTTTGGTCGTTTCTGTCTTGAGCCTCTTCGGGGTGAATCTGCCCGTCGGCATCACGTGCAACTAGATCTAATATTATGGTGTGTATCACAGGCATGCATGCACCAGCAACATACCCTGTGTATGTATGTTGCTTAAGTAGCTTAAATAAGAATTGCTTGCTGCCATGTTCCATCTCGCATACCTAATTACACTGTTTGTATCTGAAACCCCAGCTAGCTAGGCAGGCAGCAATAGCTAGCCTCCGGCTATTAGCTGAAGGGTCTTACTACATATTATTGTATGTGTGTCAGTGTGTGTATGATGAATAAAGTTGCCGCTTAATTAATTACATGGATATATATATGCGTGCACATGTATCGTCGCCTCTACCTATGTTGCATGTGGATCGATCCTCAATGCATGGGAGTTGACACATAAGCATGCATGCTTCTGTACAATTGTCGGATGATGTTGTTTACATATTTGTTGTTTCATGCTTCGTATGCTCAAAAGATGATGCCGTACTAGCTAGCTACCTAACTCCGCTTATATATACTATCAGTTCATTTGGCGTTCTCGGGATAGTTGTATATGTTGCAGGTGGTTCTAACAATGACTCGATGTAGTATTACTGAAAAACACTTGATAAACTCCCTTTTGTTGAATGGATGCTAAAAATACAGTTTCTAATTTATTTTACAAAAAACCAGAAATGTCCAGGCATCCATCATGTAGCATCAAAAAAATAAGATCTATATATCGAATGATCTATTTCGTTTTTTTTTGAAAAATAATCTACTCTGCCGTTTGAAACTACTAGTCCATCTCCATCAAACAATAAGATCTATATATCGTATACATATATGTTTCTAATTAAGGCCATCTCCAGCAATATACTCTATCAATCCATTACATTCCACATTTCAAATTCCACACATACTACATGTTCCTTATTTTGGTAGATGAATCCAAAATTGTACACATATATGTACCTTCGGTAGATGAAGCAAAATGGGGTTTGGGCCAGGCTTTCATAACCGTGGAATGAAAAAAAATATGCATTGAATAAATCATATAGCTTAAGTTTTTTTTTTGATAAGAATATAGCTTAGGTTGAAAGAAAACTTATACATCGAGAACAAGAATCTTATACAATTAGAATAAATCATATAAATCTAGTGACGACAGGTGGCTTCAATTTGGAACAACAATACAGCGGTGGGACAAAACAATCATACCGGAAGAACAAAAGTATATACAGTTACCAAAGTATAACAGTGATTTCTGATCTTTGAGTTTATGTTTTTTTCATGTATACTGAGAGATAAATTTAGGTAATAAAATAAACGTCACTCTTTCACAATCTAACTTTGGCTGTGTTTTTTTTTTTCGGCGGACTGTGCTTCGCGCCGCAAACAGGAGCAAAGGAACACAGATTCCGTCGATTTGGCACAACGGACGTATTGCGAGAAGCTTCCGGCACCCGTACCGCGTAGTGTTTGCGGTGTAGATCTTACAATGTGTGGTGGAATGATGTTGGTATATATCTACACTATAAAACAGAAAATTTTTTAAAAATCTTTTTTACCTATAAAGGCATACGTATATCCATCACGCTGACCTCACTGCGCAGTTTAGAAAAAATTAGAAAATAAGTAGAAAGGCCCAAAACCCATAGATGCAAAATGTTTCATCCACTTTCTCTCTTTATTTCTCACATCATTTTATACACATACCTACATGTTACTTTCCTTCTCTTGATTTTAATGAAAAAAGAATGACGCTAATCAAGCAGGACTTATTCCTTTTAATTTTAATTTTATTTTTCTTTTTTCTATTGTCTGCTTGAATATCTGACAACACGTGTATTCAAAACTCCAAAGTATACCCAACATTTTTCGGATAGGCACGTTACGTGGTTGGTCAACACGGAGCAGAATAATCTACACTACTCCTCGGGACAACTACACATCTGCACACAGCACCAATTAAGAGGCATGGTAGCTGACAGCGCAGATGGAAGCTTGCATCCAGACTCGAGAGTGAGGTGCACAGTACAGTTCAGTAGATACGTGTGAAAGAAGAATCTTGCATTGCTGTGGTTGCAGTGGTCTTGGAGGAGGGCCTCTTGTCAAATGGGTAAACAGTGACACCGGCCGGTACACACTACTAGCGCACTACACTACACATCACACACGTCGCTAGCTAGCTAGCTTATTGCTGGCCATCCACCAGCCAAGCGCATATAGCTAGGCGCCGCCGGCGCCGATCGCACTGCGCGGCGCCGGCTCGCCGGAGGTGGTGGCACTTGGCAGAGAGTACGTGTCGGCGGCGGCGGCGCTTCCGCGTTTCCATTCCAGCAGCTTGCCCGGCCGGCCGCGCCGCGCGCTCTCGTTTTCTGCACGGCCCCCCCGGCCGCTAGCTCTTCTGACTTTGTGTCGTCCATCGATTGGGATCTCTGCTCTCCATCTATCTTGCGTCCTTCATTCCCTTGCCTGCAATCCATGGGTGCAACGAGATTAAACAGTCGACTTCTTTGAGTACTACATCGATCCATTCTCGAATATTGTCGTTAGTTAGTTAGCTAGTCCATTTTATTTCCAACTAAGAAGCATCAAATAAAACAACAATATTATATTATTATTTTTAATAATAATGGCACGGGGTGTGTTTTTTGGACTAGCTAGTTTTCGCATGATGGCTTTATTTGACTTTTGGTAACTTATCAGCATGTGGAAATGTACTTTTATTTTGTTATCTCTGTTTGTCATGGTTATTTTATTTTATTTTTTTAGACAAAGGAACAAGTCCGGCTTCCGCACTTATATAAATACATGGAGCTTTATTTTGTCTTGTTTATATATAAAATACGTACGTTTCATCATGAGGACGGGGCGATGCGATTGTTTTTAGGCGTGGTCATATACACCTCATGCGTGTCTATCAAATGCAGCAACTCCGGTTTTTTTTTATTTTTTTCATCCATGAATATTCATTCATTTTGCGTGGCACATGCATGAACGCCGGCTTAGTTTATCACGCAACACACACCTCTAGCATAGATGTGTGAACACGTCGGCGACAGGGTGGCCGGGCCGGGAACCGATCGAAGGCGCGCGTACGGCAAATCAAATCAAAAATTGAGAGGATCGGATCGGACGGGCGACGAAACATACCCATCATCGATCGCCGTCTGCATGCCATGCCATGCCATGCCCCGTCCCACACGTTCGTCTCGCGCGCGGTGCGTGGTCTTCCGTCGCCACACGCCACGGAGCCTATACACACGCATGACAACTACGTACGTTCACCGCCAATCCTCCCCATCCATGTACACACCTAATCTATCCACCACTTCTTCCTCGATCGTTGCATTTCTCGCTCTCTATAAATTGGCCGGCCTCTCATCCCATCGAACTCACAACACCATCATCTTCGTCGTCGTCGTCGTCTCGTTGACGACCGACGCACGTGTGCGTGCGTGGTATAGTTCAAGAACACACGAGTACAATGGGGTCTGCGGCTACTGCCACCACCTCCTCCTCCTCCTCTTGCTCCATGGCGGCTACTGCTGTCGTCGTCGTCTTTGCCTTCTTATTGGCAGGGGCGGCCATGGCGGCGGTGGCGTCACCCGTGCCGGCGATCTACGTGTTCGGCGACTCCCTCGCCGACGTCGGGAACAACAACCACCTGCCGACGCTGCTCAGGGCCGACTTCCCCCACAACGGCATCGACTACCCGGGGGGCAAGGCCACCGGCCGCTTCAGCAACGGCAAGAACTCCGTCGACTTCCTTGGTGCGTTCGTATATCATATATATACTTACTATATATTCGTCCCATCTCGCGGGCGTCGATCGACTTGTACTCATCTTTTGCACAGCTTGATCGATTGATCATTGATGTGTGTGAAGCCGTTTGTTGCACAGATATTATTTCTCATCACTCATCACAACGATATTTGTTTGGATCATATGTTACTTAGCTTTAGTATTAGTGTAGTAGTGGTATAGGTTTATCACTCATAAGGTGTGAAGAGCTAGCTCACAGTTTTTTTTATTATTTTTTTTGACAAAACGAGCTAGCTCACTGTTACTGATCGAGTGCTATTCTTCTACTGGTATATATATGCATTATATTCTATTTCAAGCCATCAATACGTCACAAGGTTAATGAATAATCAGTTTAAACTAAACCGTTAAACTATGTCAATTATTGTCAAATTGAGCCCATTGTATTCAACACAAGTTCGTCATGCATGCGGAAATGATAATGTAACTTATATTGACTACAAACTGAAGCACACTACTAGTATATATATTAATCAAATGTAGTAATCACTAGGGATCGCAGTCAGACCCACGGTGCGGGTGCCCACGGGTTTCATACCCATTGGGTGCGGGTGTCAAATTAGACCCATGGGTGCAGGTGCGGGTGTCAAATTAGACTCGCGGGTCGGATGCGGGTGTAGATTTCCACCCGTGGGTGCCCATTGGGCCCCATAAAGAATAATATATTGTCCTAAATCTTAATTTTTGATGGATTGAATTTATTCTAACTCACTAGAATTTAGAATCCTTCTGTGTTTGAACCTTATTTCTCTTTATTCTGATGCTCATCAGCAATTTGAACGTATAATAATTATTGTTTTGTCAAGTGTCATTTCACCATTACTAATCTGATATATGAAAATTTGATTTGGTCTATCGTTAAGCTTCCTACAACACTATTATGTGGCTAAATTGAGTTTGAAACATTATTATCATGTAAATTGTCAATAGATTACATGTTATGTGTTGATGAATTGACTTTCTATATATTATATGTATGTTTTTTACATGTTATTTAGGTGTTATGTGGTGCTACATTTTTAAGTATGGAAATATCGATCACCCAACGGGTGTCCAACACCCAGCGGGTGCCCAACGGGTGCGGGTGGAAAAATGCACCCGTTAGATATTACGGGTGCGTGTGTGACTTGATGTAACGGGTGTCAATACGGGTGGGTGTTTACTCCACCCGCCGGGTGTCCACCCATTGCCATCCCTAGTAATCACTGATCAGTCGGAGGAAGCCTCTTTTAGAGGGGAAATACCCTTTGTAGTGCCATGAGCTTTTTAAACATTTTGTGTCATTGGTATTTCTCTAATAAACAACTATTTTCAAATGGGATGCGTGGACGTTTACATATAGCTAGCGTATACTATCACACAATCGCTACTTGTGTGCACATCATGTGAGGTATAATTCACTCTTTTTTGAGGAGAAAATGTTATTCATTTTTTTTTGTCACATCGACCCCAAAAATAGAGATAGTACTCTCCACAAATATGAGATAATGAGACATATTTTTTGTAACATATTTGACTTATATATTTCTAAGTCACAAAGCAGAGTGTCAGGATTTAATTGTTCATTTCCAATTTGCATGGGAGAAGTCGTCATATGGATGGCCTTTTTTGGTTGTTAATCTAAGTGTCAAATAATTACCTACAAGTACAAAATTTTATAGCGGGATAGATGGATGGATGAAACACTGCTCTGCCTAAGAATATTCTAATAAATTCAGAGAAGTATTCGAAATATCTCACCTTTTTTGCGGTCGCAATTTTATTTAAGAAATAATTAGCTTAGCTAGCCAATATATGAGAGATATATATCTGGGGCCCAGAGATATCCTCAGATTCTTCTTGCATATATATGTTTTTTCTTCTTTAGCGGCGGCATGCCAAGCCTTTTTTTTTTCCTTATATGAAATAAACAAAAGCAAAAAATTGTCGCTTTTTGGTGAGCAGTCAGTCAGATAAACCCAAATTGGCATCATTCTGCATTTCACTTTCACAGGTCAAATACATTCAGGAATGAAATAGAGCGGCATGGGCTGTACTACACATTAACAAATTCTTCCAAAGATGAATTAACTTGTCCTCCGAGCTAGTTTGATGTCGACAACTGAATTTCCTGGTAGAATTGATTGATCGACACAGTGGTTTTTCCTATCGACCGACCGATCTTTTAATTTGAAAGACAAAGTGTTACATCCAGTTAACATAATGCGCACACAGGTTGACTTTGCACATCTTACTTGACTGTTGTCTCACATTCCGACATGACGACGTACGTTAAATTTTTATTTATTACAGCTGCTAGTCCTTGTCCTTCCGTGAGATAATTTAACTGCTTAGAAATCTGAATTACTAATATGAACCTGCTATATAATTATTGCAGCCGAAACTCTGGGGCTGGCGACCTCGCCGCCGTACCTGGCCTTGACGTCCAGCAGCAACCCCAACTACGTGAACGGCGTCAACTTCGCCTCCGGCGGCGCAGGCGTCTCCAACGCCACCAACAAGGACCAGTGCATCAGCTTCGACCAGCAGCTAGACTACTTCTCGTCGGTGTCGGCGTCGCTGGCGCAGAGCCTGGGGCCGGCGCAGGCCTCCGCTCACCTGGCCAAGTCCCTCTTCGCCGTCACCATCGGCAGCAACGACATCATCCACTACGCCAAGTCCAACCCGGGCTCCGGCGACCCCTCGCCGCAGCAGTTCGCCGACACGTTGGTGCAGACGCTCACGCCGCAGCTGCGGCGGCTCTACGGCCTGGGCGCGCGTAAGCTGGTGTTCCTGGGCACGGGGCCCGTGGGGTGCTGCCCGTCGCTGCGGGAGCTCAGCGCCGCCAAGGCCTGCAGCGCCGTGGCCAACGACGCCTCCGTGCGCTACAACGCGGGCGCGGCGTCGCTGCTCGCCGGCATGGCGGCGAGCCACGCCGACTTGCACTACGCGCTCTTCGACTCCTCCGCCGCGCTGCTGCAGTACATCGACCAGCCGGCGGCGCACGGCTTCGCCGAGGCCAAGGCCGCGTGCTGCGGCCTCGGTGACATGAACGCCAAGATTGCCTGCACTCCCCTCAGCGTCTACTGCGCCAACAGGACGGACCACGTCTTCTGGGACTTCTACCACCCCACGGAGACCACCGCGAAGAAGCTCACCGCCACCGCATTTGATGGCTCCGCGCCGCTCATCTTCCCCGTCAACATAAGGCAGCTCAGCGCTATTTAAATCAAATTTGTTAGGGCATATACGCGTATACATACCTTCTAGAATCAATTAGAGTCGTCCGTCCGTATATATGTCGTCATCGTGGTGGCCTTGGACATCATCATTCACATAGTAGATTTTAGCTAAACCACAGTGTCTAATGTGTAATTTCCCATAAAAAGAAAAGAAATACAAGTATATGCTTTTACACTGCAGTACTTTTTGGTACAAAGTAGTGGAGTAGTACCGTAGTGGACACAAGATTTTTTTTTTAGCATATTATACCTTTTCGCGGTGCGGCTGGAAAACCAAGAGAAATTCACTAACATCACTTTTAAATCGATGTATTAAAAATCTTATATTACTATTACTAATTAGAAGTTAAAAAAGAAGCACGGATTGCGAAGCGTGCTAGAAAAAAATATAAATCTTAGTAATTTAAAAAAAAAAAGAAACATCTGGCCATCTATCAAAAGAGTATGCAATAATACAAACCATTAGATCTATTATATTTATTTAAAAGTTAAAAAAAAGGACGGGTTGTGAAGTGCGCTAGAAAAAAATATAAATTCTAGTAATTTTCCACAAAAATCAGAAACATCTGGCTATCGATGAAAGAGTATACAATAATACTAGCCATTAGATCTATTATATTTTCTAAAAAATTACCCACAATGCCATTATGAAAGACCATTAAAGTAACCCTCTAAATTTTCATATAAATTACCCACCATGTCATTATAAAAACCCATTAAAATAACTCTCTAAATTTTCATATAAATTACGCACCATGCCATTATAAAATATGAATTAAAATGACATCCTAAATTTTCATATAAATTACTCATCATGCCACTATGAATGATGAATTAAAATAACCCCATAAATTTGCATATAAATTTTCCCACATGCTATTATAAAATATGTATTGAATAACTAAGTGAATTTGCAAATAAATTACTCACCATGGCATTATAAAATATGTATTAACTATTAATAACGCCATATTTGTATATAAATGACCCACCAAATTATTATAAAAGATGGATTAAAATAATTAGCTCTAATATACAAAATATAAAAATAAAACAACATCTAAACTCTAAACAACAAAAATATGTTGTTATAAAAAATAAATTACAAAAATAGACATATATATTTTTTCTAAATTATCAATTACTGCTACTTTTAAATTTAGATATCAACTTTTAATACATATATCTCTTAAAAATTTAACGCGTGCGAGAGGATGGGTTGTTGGACTAGAGTATTGCCTAACAGTGTTATAATCATTTGCTCGTGCTGGTCCACTATATTATTGGTGTGACAAGACTTTCTTCATATTGGCAGTAGATGTGAACTCTTCCAGGGGCACAGTGGGCCGCGCCAATTTTTCAGACCCTGGCTGTTCTTGTTTGGGCTTTGGCAACGTCCACGGTAAAGCAAAGCCCAATCAAATCCAGCCCATCAATGCATCTCCGCAGACCGCAGATGCATCTGCTCACTGCTCAGAGGCGGTCTGTACTGTGCTGTGCGTCCGTGACGAGTGCCGACGGCCGAGCTCCTCCAACACCGACAGGACGGATCCATTGCCGGATGCCCGGATCACCGCTCATTGCTAAGCTACGCAATGCCTTTGCCTCCGGCGGCGCCGAAGCGTGCTCTGCCTCTACGCCGTATCCACCTCCGCTATGGCAACCGGCCTCTTCCATCGGATGGGTACCGTCGTCCATCGCCATATAGGGTAAGGCATTGTTTTCGATTGCAATGAAGTGTTGTTTACCTTTGAAAAGTGGGTGCTATCGGGCCCATTTAAAAATGGGATGCAATTTATCCACGTTCGTTGAAAAAAAAGGATGCGATGAAGGGATTTTGACCATAAAAAGAACGGCTTCCTGTTGAACCGTTCAGATTTCAGACTTTGATATTCTCTGAAGGTCACATGATAATAATAATATCAGCTATGTCTGCTTGCAACTTGAAAAGAACCATGGAGTCAAACAAAGAGTTAATTCAGAGGCGTGAATGCTTAAAGCGAGAGAATATGCCAATGTCATTCATGAGTTTTTTGATTTGGGTTATGATATCTTTTTTGTTCATGAGATGTGACTACATAGCTGCAAGGTGAACTAAAGTTATGGTGGTGCTTTTCTACATCATTTTTTAGTTCAGTATACATAGTTTGCGTACTGAATTTTTATCTCTCCATTTTATTTTATTAATAGTTTTTAAAATACCCTAATATTTGATTATGCATCATCGTTTTCTCATCTTCTCACACTGAAGATAATATGAGCTATATATCTCTTTATAAGAAAATTCATCGTCATTCCTGGATGATAGTCATAGATCCATAAAAACATAAATAATTGTGACTTTGCGTGGTATGTATGACTTGGGAATATCTTTTCCTCTTTTTTTTTCTAGCGCATCTTGTGAGGATTGACATAGAAATTTCAAAAAATTCACAAAATATCTGTTTTATGGAAATGTTTCTAGCATTTTTAATGGAAAAAAGACAAAAACAGAAGGTAAATTTGAAAATGAAAAAAATCTAAAAAAAGGAAGATATTTACTTTCGTTGAGAATTGAACTCAGATCTTTCGTAATGGCAGAGGTGGGTAATTACTTGGAAAATATATATAATGAAAAGAAGAGGATATTTGCTTTCTTTGAGAGTTGAACTCAAGATCTTTCATAATGGCAGAAGTGGGTAATTATTTAGAAAACAAATCTAATGGCTATTAATATTTCAATCCGTCAATTGATGGTCGGGTGTTTCTGATTATTGTGAGAATTTTTTAGATTTATCTTTCTTTCTAGCACGCTTTAAAATTGGTGTAATTTTTAGAACCTTCAATTAATAATAGTAAGATAAGCCAGTCCTCTGTCCATGTCGCCTTTTGGCCTTTGCTTATCTGCCCGGGCTCCTTCAGACGTGCTGCTCTGTTTCTGCTTCTTCAGTAGGATTGCTTGCCGATGTTGATAGCTTCCTGACATATGTTACCATGAATAGATTTTGTGTTAAAGAAATAACAGAGCCAACTAGTTCGGTAGCCGTTGATGTAAATACAGTTTCAGCTTCACTTATTTAAGATGTTAAATGAACCGAAGAATTTTCATATCGGAGAGCTTATGTACCAATATCACGAGGTATCTCTACCTCACGGTTCAAACACGTAGACAGGACAGCTACATGTAGTCCTAAGAATTAATTTGAGATGCTAGCAGTTCTATTCAGTTCAGTTCCATCGATTATTATACCCATTTTCACCGCCTCATATTCTTGTCACGGACCTGTATATTATTGGTGCTCTGCACTCGTCTTCATCACCTCCCTGCAGCTAACTTGTCTCATGCCTCTTCATCTAAGACAACTGCTTTTTTGTGTGAGAGAACTATATGACGTTCCTAAATACTCGCGTACACTCATTTCCTATAGACACACATAAGCACACACTACCTTTATAAGCACATTCGGGAGACATACTCAAGATTGATGAAGTCACATCTAGCGTCTCGTTGTAGCATCGCCTTGACGAAATAACGACAGCATGAAACATGCATTTCAAAGAAAAGTCTGAAAAATTTACTATATCTTCCTTGTCCAAAAAAAAAAATCTGAAAAATAAGCCGTGATGCATGTATACTACATGTACATGAACTCATTTGAATATTTGCAGCGTTGAATTTTAAGCTGGCAATCCATGTGCTCAGTTGAACTTTTGGCCGGAATAGATTTCTCAGAAGATATCCGCAAGTTAATGTATTTATTTTTTTATTTCCCCAAAAAAGATACGATCGATCAACATAACATGTTCTAGAGTTGACCCCCGCACGAAGAGGCTTGCATACGTTGCAATGAGAACGCATGCCGCATGATATTCGCCACATAAATCTGGAAGGATGGCCTTCAATCCTTCATCACTCATCAGGCTGCATGAAGGCTACTGCACGACTACCATCCAGCATGATTATTTAATTTAATGTAGTTCATACTTGATGAAAACTACTACCTGTTGCTCAGTCATCTCTTTATAATTGTGCTTCCATGCATGCTTCCCTCCGCGGGAATCTATTGAACTGACAGGATACAGTGATACACACATACAGCTAGCTTTTGCACAGCCATTTCTGCAGCTTATTACATGCATGATGAGGAGCAGAAAAATAGTGAAGTCAACTGGTCGTGAGCACAGTCCTGTCTCCTTATATATATTTGTGTAAGGTCTCAAGCGCTGTCGCCTCGCCACCATCTTCTGAGTCCTGAGCCAGCTGAAATGGACCCCTCTTCCAAGACAAAGAGCACCACCATTACTGCCTGTGGCCTTCTTCTTCTCTGCGTTAGTTTCTCGGCCAAGCTCGTCCATGGCGGCCTGGTCCCGGCCAGCGCCGGCCCTGAGGGGGGTCCAGCAGTGCGGCCGAACTGGGCCCCCCAATCCATAGGGCCCCACACTATATGTGTATAGATTAGATATTGCATGGTATAAAATGTCGTATGCTAGTACACGAGGGTTCTCCGCTTATACATTAGTAGGTTACTACGTAAGCTATGTCAGCACCTCAATTGCAGATGCTGATAGCAAATTCGCGTTACATTCGTCGCCTGTTTGTTGACGTGCTGATTCCTGCTTTGTAATTTAGATGTGTTTCTTATGCCCCGCCAATATTTCTATGCTCGTTAAGGTATAGTATAGTATAATCTTTTGTCTTGAGCTAACATAATTAGATTGTTGATTAGAATTTACATTTTAATCTTTTTAATTTTCACTTTTTGGGAAGGAAGAAATGACCAGAAGAGTTAATAAATCACACATCATTAATTTGAGAATTTCAAAAATGCCATTATAAGAAACTTTAAAGGTAATATTGCAGTATATATACTTCTAGTTTTGCTCGTTTGACACGAATAGTTTTTATATGCAACTTCAGTGGCTATATCACAGTATAAATGGGAGGCCTCCCTCTTAAGTCTTGTTCCGGGCCTCTGAAATGTCAGGACCGTCACTGGTCCCGGCGCTGTACGTGCTCGGCGATTCGCAGGCGGACGTGGGGAACAACAACAACCTGCCGCTGTCGCTGGCCAGGGCAGACTTCCCGTGCAACGGCATCGACTACCCGGGGCAACAGCCCACCGGCAGGTTCAGCAATGGCTACAACTTCGTCGACTTTCTTGGTGCGTCCGTGCGTATATAACGCAAGCATACATACATATATGCTACTACTAATTGGGTGGCTGCATCACTATTGTGGCATTAATTATTATTCTGTTATTGTTTAAAGTGAAAAAAAACTATTAATTTCAGCTACTAGTCTTGGTCTAGCCAGTCCTCCTGCCTACCACTCCGTCTACAACACCACAGGAAGCTACTCCCCGTATATCTCAACGGCGTCAACTTTGCTTCCGGAGGTGCAGGAGTTTTCGACCTCACCAACAAGGTTAATTAAGAACCGACACCGTTCCCATTATTCCCAGATCCCAGCCATAAAAAAAGCTCGATCGCTACCAATTGATCTGCTGAGAAGAACCAGCATGCACTGCACGTATGTACGTTCCATGGATTTTTATTTGCAGGGTCAGTGCTTCAGCTTCGACCACCAAATCGAGCGCGACTTCTTCCGTGTCCATTCAGAACTGGTGCGGCAGCTCGGCCAGCCTCAGGCCATGGCCCATCTGGCCAGATCCATCTTCGCCGTCGCCATCGGCGGCAACGATATAATCGACCGCGCCCTGCTCCCCGCCGCCGACGCCGAGCTGAACGTGGAAGCGACGGCGATCGTCTCTCCGCGGCAGTTCATCGACTCGCTGGCGCAGACCTTGAGACGCCAGCTGCAGGTATATATGAACGTCTGTTGTGTAGTGCTGTGCAGCAATTGTCAGAATTCAGAAAACCGGATGCGCAGATGATGCCTCTGACGATGACCGGCTTGCTGCAAATTAACCATTGTTTGTGGATCTTTTCAGCGGCTCTACAACCTTGGGATGCGCATGCTGTTCTTCGTCGGCGCGGCACCGATCAGGTGCGTGCCTTTGATGCGGGAGCTGAGCCGCCTCGCCGTCACCGCCACCGCCACCGCCACCGCCACCGGAGGGTGCCACCAAGGCGCAAACGACATGTCCGCCCAGTACAACACGGCGGTGGCCTCGCTCCTGCGTGACATGAGCACGGAGCACCGGGATTTCCAGTACTCCTTCTTCGACACCTCCACTGCGTTGATGGAGTACATCAACGAACCTGAAGCAAACGGTAAGGCGTATGCGCATGGCAGATCACCGGCCAGATCGATCTGATGGTCGATGTGCCATATATATTGGCATATACGCAGTAGAGATGCATCAATGGATTTCAGTGAAGATCACTCTCTGAAGATTAATTTGTTGTCTTCTTGTTCTTGTGTGATATATAGGATATGATGAAGTGAGGGCGGCGTGCTGCGGTCTCGGGGTCGGGGATAACAATGCCATGTATCGCTGCGGGCGGGTGAGCACGGTCTGCCCTGACAGGACGAACCACGTGTTCTGGGACCTCGTCCACCCGACGGAGACCACGTCGCGGAAGCTCACCAGCGTGGCCTTCGACGGATCCCGGCCGTTGGTTTCGCCCATAAACGTGAGGAAGCTCTCTGGCTAGCAGGTAGGGCAAGAGTGTTAAAATCGTGATCGCTTTGGCCAATTATTATTTTCCCTAGTCCTAAATGTAAGGGCTTTAATTTTGAATGGAATTGTACCATTTTTATGTATCTAAATCCATCATTATTCATATGAATATAGATAGAAAAAATAGGAATAAAATATGTTGAAATTTGGGATGGAGAGAGTACATATGAATATAGATAGAAAAATTAGGGCTAAAATATCTTGAAATTTGGGGTGGAGAAAGTATCTACATACGTTGCGTACATGATTCAATACTAAGTAGATCAGGGTTATACATATTCGGTATTCAACCGATTTTCTCGCCACTAGATGGAGAGCAGGGTGTCAGGCTGTCAACTTGTGTTCAGGGGCAAAATCCCATAACTGGCTGTGGCATCATCCATTTGCCACCTCTCTCTCTCTTAATGGCAAGTGTCAATGACACTAGGCTAGGACAGCAAATCGATGATTTTTTTTAGATAAAGGGACAGCAAATCGATGATGGCTGTTTCGTAGGGTCCTAAATGTCGAAATCACCTGTTTCTAGGTCGATACTTCTTATCGAGGTCCGTTTTCGTACCGTCTACATGTTCCTCCACCATTTCGACGGGCTAGAGTCTATCTAGGGGTGGGTGTGGTCATGCGAACCTATGGTAATATTAGGGACTAGCCTAAACATTGCCACCACAACCACATATACAGTTCTCACCTTAGTTGTACCTGAGGATCCTCCATCGTTTGGCTGGCACTAGCATATATACTCTACTACAAAATATAAAATAACATTGGAGGTTATTGCATTAGACATTTATTTGTCAAGAATAGATGATGAAGCAATAATATACTTTGTTTATATTAATCTGCCTTTTAGTCTGTTCTCTTTTTCTCTATTATTCGTGTTTAGCCATTTTGCTAAAATCTTTATATGACCCTTGGCTTTATGTGGATGATTGCAGAGGCAGGAGACAATTCCTTTCTTAAAAATATATATTTATAATTAATACGACGAAGGGCTTATTCGATCGCTGCACCTGTAGTGTGGCGGAAGCATAGTATTAAATTAAATCGAGGAAGTAATTAGAAAGTATTTTTTTTAATAAGGAACGAAGTGTTAGTTGTAGGCTTGTGGCAAGGGTTGAGCATGAACTACTACGCGCAAATTAGTCGTGACAACTCGGATGGATATGTTTGTTTATCGATTGGCCACATCCGTCGTCGTCTCGTTCATCATGTTTTTTGAATAGTGGTCAACGGCTCAACGCACGGTGCTGATGCACATGTCGCGCTGAGACTGAGAGACTATACCTATAGGCGCCGAATCCTTGTTAGCGCGCGCGCGTCGCCGGCGCACACCCCCTCTCTGCGCCCCGCGTGGGCGCGCAATGGCCTCGACGACGTCATGTCTACGTCGACCTCGGCGGGTGCTGCCTGCAGCTGCAGAGATGGACCATGGACTGCGACACCGAGGCGAACGACCAGTCTGCCCAGTGCCCACTACTACAACGATGCATGCCGTGACCTCGCCGCCATGCATGGGCACGCGGCATCCGGACATGACCTGCACCTTCCCACACCTTCACAGGGACAGGGCGCTGCTTCTGTTCATCCAAGTTTTTCTAAAAAATATTCGGGGGATTTTTTTCTTATTATTTCAATTAAAAAACCATCTACCATGGGTAAGCCTAGCACGTATAGAGGGCCATATGAAAACCCTAAAACCAACCAGGAGGGCAAAAATATTTGGACGGTATTGGTAGTTGATGTGCCATATTTTGTCGCAAATACTACTGTGCCTAGCAAAATAGATCACGTGTCGACGTCAGTTTCTGACTTGGCCAGCCAATTGGCTAAGGAAGGAGAAATGGATCATCTTAGAATACCGGGCCATGCATGTACTAATAAGAAGGTGTTTTGGGATGAGTATTGGCAGTGTATCATGTCCAGTTATTACGAGCTTTATCTGGCGTGTAGCCTTTTAGTCTATCGTGTAATGCAAGTTATTAGAGTTTGAGTAGGATTAAATTTCCGATTGTAAAGTCTCCACAATTAGATATTAATTGAATCAATTTAGCTTAAATTTGCTAGTTAATTGAACTTGTTTATAAGTATTAAAGCATAACTTAGCTAATCTGTGAGCAAGACTTGGTAAAATTTACCCTAAATGGGTTTGTTGTGGCTAAATATGATATTTCAAAGCTCTTTGAGGCATAATAAGTCAATTTGAGTTGAATTGAGTCATTTGCGACTAAAAATGTAGATGGATGCCCTTTGAGCTTAACTAAATGGATTTTAGCTTAAATGAGTAATTTGGGAGTAACTGGACTCAACCTTAAATGGGTTCAAAGCTAAATGGATTTTAGCTTAACTAAATGAATTGAGTCGAATTGCCTATCTTGGCGCTATTTGACTAGCCTAGCTTAGTCAAACTTCATCAGTTAGAGATTAATTGAATCATTTTAGCTAACTTAGCCAATCTTAGTCCAACTTTGCCAATTAATTGAGCTTGACCATAGGTAACCAAATTCTAGCATAACTTAGCCATTCTGAGCAAGACTTAGTCAAATTTAGTCTAAATGAGTTTGTTGAAACTAAATATGATATTTCAAAGCTATTTAAGGGTAGAGTGTTTTTTTTCTTCTCAGAAAAGAAATAGATCATCCGATGGATATTATTGTTTGAGGCTACATGATGGTCACCTGCACATTCAATATATAAAAGAAGTTGATCAAAAGTTTTTTTTTTAGAAATTGTCTTTTTAGCATCCATTCAAGAAAACGAGTTGATCAAAAGTTTTTTTAGAAGTACCACATCGAGTCATTGTTAGAACCACCTGTGTGCAACCCTATATATGCTGCTATAAAGATCGAACGCCGAATTACATAACAGCAATATTGAGCGGAATTATAACAGGTAGCTAGTTGCCTAGCTGGTATACATCCCCGGTAATTAATATATTACATTTTTATTATAATTTTGAACTAAAAAACATAATGTATTAATGACCGGAGAGAGTATCATCTTGTGAGCACATAAATCATGAAACAAGAAATATGAAAACAGCATCATGCGACAATTGCACACAAGCATTCGTGCATTAGACCTGGGCAAACGTCGGGTCAGGTCAGGTTCGGGTCGGGTCAAGGTCAGGTCACGGGTCGCATAGGACGGCCCGCGCCCGACCCGTGCCTATCACCGGGTCGGGTCGGGTTGGCCCGTGCGCCTTCTGCGGACGCGTCGGGTCGGGTTTTTTCCGGGTTGGATCGGGTTTTTTGGTCTTTGGGTCGGGTTTTTTCGGGTTGGGCGGGTTTTGGGTCAAAAATCACGGCCCGTGCCCGGCCCGTCGATTGTTGCGGATCAAAGAAAACGGCCCGCGCCCACCCGTCATGTTGCTCGGGTCGGGTCGGGCCGGATTTTTTTTGGGCGGGTTGGGTCGGGTTGGTCAGGTCGGGTGACCCATGCTCAGGTCTATCGTGCATGTAAACTCCGCATGCAATATAGCTAGAGGCGACGATACATGTGCACACATATTGATTAAGTGGCAACTTATTCATCATACACACATACAGTAATTATGTAGTATAAGACCCTCCAGCTAATAGCCAGCTAGCTATTGCTGCCTGCCTAGCTAGCTGGGGTTTCATATACATGACAGTAATTAGGTATGCGAGAACAGGGGGTAGCAAGCAATTCTTATTTAAGCTAAGCAACATACATACACAGGGTATGTTGCTGGTGCATGCATGCCTGTGATACACACTATAATTAGGTCTAGTTGCACGTGATGCCGACGGGCAGATTCACCCCGAGGAGCGACAACAAATTAACGACCAAAGAAGTGGCCCCTTGGGTGGCAACACAGGCGCAGCGGAAGGCAGTGAGCGCGCTCAGATTTTCAAGGTTTGAAACAACCTGTGCAAGAGTAATAGGTGGTGGCAGGGGGCATATGCTTGTGGATGGTGCCGGTGCCGGTGCCGGCGGAACCTGCGCCTGGGCCATCGTAGCAGCTGCGGCGAGCAGGAGCGTCATGGCAAGGAACAGGGCAGCAGCAGTGGATGATTTGGACGCCATTGCTAGCTAGCTTAATTGCAGCTGTCAATATACGCACTCAGTATGATTAAGCAACTCTCGATGGGCATCAATAACTATAGATGCAAGGTATTTTTATAGGCGCTGAGCTTCTTTAGTTTGGTGCTGGATCTGATCGGCTGCTGGTTGCATGAACAAGTAAATCAAAGAGTACTCTCCTCAGCTGGGAGGTACCGATCCCAGCGGAAATTCAATGGCAGAACATGCACTGGTTGACATGTATTCGGAGAGTAGAGGCTCCTCCTCCTTGTGTTTCTAATTAAATTGGAGAAAGAGATCTTGCACGCCGGTCAAGAAGCCGTCTAGCAAGACTTTAATTGCAGAATGTGCATGCACACAACATAAGGATAATCGAGCTTTGCAGCCCTAGAGGTACATATACTGTATATGCAGAATATGCGCCTAGCTTGCATCGCGATCTCCGTCGTCTAGCTCCTTGGAATAGATATGCATAAGTAAAACCTACTACGTACATTACTATGGCTAGCCATGAAGGCACGTCTCCTTGCTGAAAATATATCCACATATGTATACATGAAAATACCAATACATCCTTAAACATAGACAAGATGCTAGTAATTAGTTCCTTTTCTGCCCCATTATCTTTTTTTTTTTTTAAAAAAGTAGGCTGGTGGGAAAGAACTGCTCCCAAGGATTTTGTAATTAAGTAGAAGAAACTCAATCTTAACCGGCCAGAAAAACCCTCCTGAACCCTAAAACTTTGCTGGTGAGTGAGATTTTTTCAACAACCATGTTTAAATTCGTTCTCACGGGGATTTGAACCTAGCCCATGATCTTTTTAATTAGTACTGGTCCACAACTTAGATATGATTCAATATGTTACTTTTATTTTTTTAACCCTCCCATCCGATAGTCTTGACTGACATATTGTATTGCAGTTTCTGATATCTTTAAAACACACGAAAGAATAAATCGTTTATTAGAACACATTATTTAGAGCCTTGCTTATTGGATGCATGTAACACAAATTCATTGTGTTTTGCTGATGGAGCAGGAAGGCAAGTAAAGTGTGAGACTAATGATAGGTCCTCATGACATGCATATCCATCTTTCCTATATACAGCTGCATATTTATTAACTTGGTCCATTAGTACGTACCTAGCAATTACACGGGCACTAACAGCTAGCACAACACATGAGTCGTTTTTATTTTTCTTCTTTTCATTCAAGAAAAAAGTTCACTTTTACATATGCACACTGACCTTTTCTTCTGCTAAAATCACGTTAATATATAGAGACAAAAGAATCATATCGGAGTACCGAAGGTAGTCCGATACTTCGATCCTATATATGCAGGGCGCTTGTTGCCTGAGTCTGCGACTAGGCAACCAGCTGTGAGACAAAACAGGAGTTAGAGGCTCCCTAGATGTTCAAGAAATGCAACTGCGAAGATAACCTCCAAGAATTAGGTCATTCAAAACTGCGGCGCCGCATACGTACCAAGCAATAATGAGGCTAGCTGGTCTGTTCTGACGGAACAGCATGTATTTGGATTTGGATATGTTTCCAGGCTTTTCAGCAGGGAGACGTGCCTTCATGCGTAACCATAGTACTATTATAGTCACCAGTCAATCAATCCGTGCCAAAGCACAGGTTAGAATCTTAAATATGTTATGCGTAACCGTACAACATATATAGATCTATTTTTATACTTAGGTTTTTATAATAACATATCTTGCTACTTATATGTATGCTTAATTGATTTAGATAATCTTTGATCGATTGCAAAAATAGGTGATTTCAATATAATTTTGAGGGGTTACTTTCATTATATTATCAGTCATAATATCTAAGGTGAACAATTTAAATATAAATTAAAGTTAATATTTGGTATTATTCTATCAAAATAGCAAATGTGAGCAATTAGATATAAATTTAGGGTGTTATTTCATATTTTCCTTTATATTGGCAGAGTGGGTAATTAATATGTAGTTTTAGGGGTTATTTAATATTATTTTGATAATGGCAAATGTGGGTGATTACTTAATTAGAAAACAGATCTAATAGCTATTAAGATTTTAACATGTTAATTGATGATATGGTATTTTTTATTATTGTGAGGATTTCTATAATTTTATTTTTTTCTACGCATCTTGTGAGGATTGACATGGAAATTTCAAAAAGTCTACAAAATATCTGTTTCATGGAAAGGTTTCTAGCATCTTTAATGGAAAAAAGACAAAAACTGAAGGTAAATTTAGAAATGGGAAAAATCTAAAAAAAAGATATTTGCTTTCGTTGAGAATTGAACTCGAGATCTTTCGTAATAACAGAGGTGGGTAATTACTTAGAAAATATATATAATAAAAAAAAGATATTTGCTTTCATTGAGAGTTGAACTCAAGACCTTTCATAATGTCAGAGGTGGGTAATTACTTAGAAAACAGATCTAATGGATATTAATATTTCAATCTGCCAAATGATGGTCGGATGTTTCTGATTATTGTGAGAATTTTTTGGATTTATCTTTTTTTCTAGCACGCTTTGAAATTGGTGCACCTTTTAGAACCTCCAATTAGTAATAGTAAGATAAGATATACTATTATGTACACGTAGGTCGGTGCAAGGCGCATATTCTGCATATACAGTATGTGTACGTCTAGGGCTGCAAAGCTCGATTATCCTTATATTATATGTTGTGTGCACATGCACATTCTGCAATTAAAGTCTTGCTAGACGGCTTCTTGACCGCCGTGCAAGCTCTCTTTCTCCAATTTAATTAGAAGCACAAGGAGGAGCAGCCTCTACTCTTCAGATATAGATGTCAACAAGTGCATGTTCTGCCATTGAATTTCCGCTGGGATCGGTACCTCCCAGCTGAGGAGAGTACACCCTTTGATTTACTTGTTCATGCAACCAGCAGCCGATCACATCGAGCACCAAACTAGGGAAGCTCATCGATCAGCGCCTATAAATACCTTGCATCTATTGTTACTGATGGCATAAGCAGCTGACACAGTCCATCGAGAGTTGCTTAATTAATCATACTAAGTGCGTATACTTAAGCTAGGTAGCAATGGCGTCCAAATCATTCACTGCTGCCCTGTTCCTTGCCACGACGCTCCTGCTCGCCGCAGCGGCTACGATGGCCCAGGCGCCGGTGCCGGCGCCGGCGCCGGCACCATCCACAAGCATATGCCCCCTGCCACTGCCTGTTACTCTTGCACAGGTTGTTTCGAACCTTGAAAATCTGAGCGCGCTCACTGCCTTCCGTTGTGCCTGTGTTGCCACCCAAGGGGCCACTTCTTTGGTCGTTTCTGTCTTGAGCCTCTTCGGGGTGAATCTGCCCGTCGGCATCACGTGCAACTAGATCTAATATTATGGTGTGTATCACAGGCATGCATGCACCAGCAACATACCCTGTGTATGTATGTTGCTTAAGTAGCTTAAATAAGAATTGCTTGCTGCCATGTTCCATCTCGCATACCTAATTACACTGTTTGTATCTGAAACCCTAGCTAGCTAGGCAGGCAGCAATAGCTAGCCTCCGGCTATTAGCTGAAGGGTCTTACTACATATTATTGTATGTGTGTCAGTGTGTGTATGATGAATAAAGTTGCCGCCTAATTAATTACATGGATATATATGCGTGCACATGTATCGTCGCCTCTGCCTATGTTGCATGTGGATCGATCCTCAATGCATGGGAGTTGACACATAAGCATGCATGCTTCTGTATTGTCGGATGATGTTGTTTACATATTTGTTGTTTCATGCTTCGTATGCTCAAAAGATGATGCCGTACTAGCTAGCTACCTAACTCCGCCTAAATATACTATCAGTTCATTTGGCGTTCTCGGGATAGTTGTATATATAGGGTTGCAGGTGGTTCTAACAATGACTCGATGTAGTATTACTGAAAAACACTTGATAAACTCCCTTTTGTTGAATGGATGCTAAAAATACAGTTTCTAATTTATTTTACAAAAAACCAGAAATGTCCAGGCATCCATCATGTAGCATCAAAAAAATAAGATCTATATATCGAATGATCTATTTCGTTTTTTTTTTTGAAAAATAATCTACTCTGCCGTTTGAAACTACTAGTCCATCTCCATCAAACAATAAGATCTATATATCGTATACATATATGTTTCTAATTAAGGCCATCTCCAGCAATATGCTCTATCAATCCATTACATTCCACATTTCAAATTCCACACATACTACATGTTCCTTATTTTGGTAGATGAATCCAAAATTGTATACATATATGTTACTTCGGTAGATGAAGCAAAATGGTTTGGGCCAGGCTTTCATAACCGTGGAATGAAAAAAAATATGCATTGAATAAATCATATAGTTTAGGTTGAAAGAAAACTTATACATCGAGAACAAGAATCTTATACAATTAGAATAAATCGTATAAATCTAGTGACGACAGGTGGCTTCAATTTGGAACAACAATACACCGGTGGGACAAAACAATCATACCGGAAGAACAAAAGTATATACAGTGTCTGTATATACCAAAGTATAACAGTGATTTCTGATCTTTGAGTTTATGTTTTTTTCATGTATACTGAGAGATAAATTTAGGTAATAAAATAAACGTCACTCTTTCACAATCTACCTTTGGCTGTGTTTTTTTTTTTTTCGGCGGATGAGTCTGTGCTTCGCGCCGCAAACAGGAGCAAAGGAACACAGATTCCGTCGATTTGGCACAACGGACTTATTGCGAGAAGCTTCCGGCACCCGTACCGCGTAGTGTTTGCGGTGTAGATCTCACAATGCGTGGTGGAATGATGTTGGTATATATCTACGTTATAAAAGAACGATTTTTTTAAAAATCATTTTTAGACTATGTGCAGCAGGATGTGTAAATACATTGTGTATCTACTATTCTAACTACCTCCCTCTCTGTGAACAGTATCGCTACAGTGTATAGGCAATCCATTTACCCAATCCACTGCACATGGTCTTACCTACAAAGACACATGTATATCCCTCACGCTGATTTCACTGGGCAGTTTAAAAAATGTTAGAAAGGGATGGAAATGCTCAAAACCCAATGATGCAAAATGTTTCATCCACTTTCTTTCTTTACTTTTCACCTCATTTTATACACATACCCACATGTCATTTTACTTCTCTTGGTTTTAACGAGAAAGGAACGACGCTAATCAATCAGAACTCATTTCTTTTAATTCTATTTTTTTTCTTTCTATTGTCTGCTTGATTATCTCACAATACGTGCATATTGCACGTACATCTATGCTGGTACGGTCGAAACTCCAAAGTATACCCAACCTTTTTCTCAGTGCTAGGCGCATGCCGGCTCGAGGATCGTCGACGACATCTCCGTCCTAACATTTCGGATAGGCACGTTACGTGGTTGGTCAACACGGAGCAGAATAATCTACACTACTCCTCGGGACAACTACACATCTGCACACAGCACTAATTAAGAAGCATGGTAGCTGACAGCGCAGATGGAAGCTTCATTCTGCATCCAGACTCGTGAGTGAGGTGCACAGTACAGTACAGTTCACTAGTCGATCGACTTGTATTCATCTTTTGCACAGCTTGATCGATTGATCATTGATGTGTGTGAAGCCGTTTGTTGCACAGATACTATTTCTCATCACTCATCGCAACGATATTTGTTTCGATCATATGTTACTTAGCTTTAGTATTAGTGTAGTAGTGGTATAGGTTTATCACTCATAAGGTGTGAAGAGCTAGCTCACAGTTTTTTATTATTATTATTTTTTTGACGAAACGAGCTAGCTCACTGTTACTGATCGAGTGCTATTCTTCTACTGGTATATATATGCATTATATTCTATTTCAAGCCATCAATACGTCACAAGGTTAATGAATAATCAGTTTAAACTAAACCGTTAAACCATGTCAATTACTGTCAAATTGAGCCCATTGTATTCAACACAAGTTCGTCATGCATGCGGAAATGATAATGTAACTTATATTGACTACAAACTGAAGCACACTATTAGTATATATTAATCAAATGTAGTAATCACTAATCAGTCGGAGGAAGCCTCTGTTAGAGGGGAAATACACTTTGTAGTGACATGAGCTTTTTAAACATTTTGTGTCATTGATATTTCTCTAATAAACAACTATTTTCAAATGGGATGCGCAGACGTTTTACATATAGCTAGCGTATACTATCACACAATCGCTACTTGTGTGCACATCATGTGAGGTATAATTCACTCTTTTTTTTTGAGGAAAAAATGTTATTCTTTTTTTTTTGTCACATCGACCCCAAAAATAGAGATAGTACTCTCCACAAATATGAGATAATGAGACATATTTTTTATAACATATTTGTCTTATATATTTCTAAGTCACAAGGCAGAGTGTCAGGAAGTAATTACTTTTGTTCATTTCCAATTTGCATGGGAGAAGTCGTCATATGGATGGCCTTTTTTGGTTGTTAATCTAAGTGTCAAATAATTACCTACAAGTACAAAATTTTATAGCGGGATAGATGGATGGATGAAACACTGCTCTGCCTAAGAATATTCTAATAAATTCAGAGAAGTATTCGAAATATCTCACCTTTTTTGCGGTCACAATTTTATTTAAGAAATAATTAGCTTAGGTAGCCAATATATGAGAGATATATATCTGGGGCCCAGAGATATCCTCAAATTATTCTTTAGCTGCGGCATGCCAAGCCTTTTTTTTTTCCTTGTATGAAATAAACAAAAGCGTGAGCAGTCAGTCAGATAAACCCAAATTGGCATCATTCTGCATTTCACTTTCACAGGTCAAATACATTCAGGAATGAAATAGAGCGGCATGCGCTGTACTACACATTAACAAATTCTTCCAAAGATGACTTAACTTGTCCTCCGAGCTAGTTTGATGTCGACAACTGAATTTCCTGGTAGAATTGATTGATCGACACAGTGGTTTTTCCTATTGATCGACACGCTGGTGCAGACGCTCACGCCGCAGCTGCGGCGGCTCTACGGCCTGGACGCGCGTAAAGATGGTGTTCCTGGGCACGGGGCCCGTGGGGTGCTGCCCGTCGCTGCGGGAGCTCAGCGCCGCCAAGGCCTGCAGCGCCGTGGCCAACGACGCCTCCGTGCGCTACAACGCGGGCGCGGCGTCGCTGCTCGCCGGCATGGCGGCGAGCCACGCCGACTTGCACTACGCGCTCTTCGACTCCTCCGCCGCGCTGCTGCAGTACATCGACCAGCCGGCGGCGCACGGCTTCGCCGAGGCCAAGGCCGCGTGCTGCGGCCTCGGCGACATGAACGCCAAGATCGCCTGCACTCCCCTCAGCGTCTACTGCGCCAACAGGACGGACCACGTCTTCTGGGACTTCTACCACCCCACGGAGACCACCGCGAAGAAGCTCACCGCCACCGCATTTGATGGCTCCGCGCCGCTCATCTTCCCCGTCAACATAAGGCAGCTCAGCGCTATTTAAATCAAATTTGTTAGGGCATATACGCGTATACATACCTTCTAGAATCAATTAGAGTCGTCCGTCCGTATATATGTCGTCATCGTGGTGGCCTTGGACATCATCATTCACATAGTAGATTTTAGCTAAACCACAGTGTATAATGTGTAATTTCCCATAAAAAGAAAAGAAATACAAGTATATGCTTTTACACTGCAGTACTTTTTGGTAGTACAAAGTAGTGGAGTAGTACCGTAGTGGACACAAGATTTTTTTGTTAGCATATTATACCTTTTCGCGGGGCGGCTGGAAAACCAAGAGAAATTCACTAACATCACTTTTAAATCAATGTATTAAAAATCTTATATTACTATTACTAATTAGAAGTTAAAAAAGAAGCACGGATTGCGAAGCGCGCTAGAAAAAAATATAAATCTTAGTAATTTAAAAAAAAAGAAACATCTGGCCATCTATCAAAGAGTATACAATAATACTAACCATTAGATCTATTATATTTATTTAGAAGTTAGAAAAGAACCACGGGTTGTGAAGTGCGCTAGAAAAAAATATAAATTCTAGTAATTCGCACAAAAATCAGAAACATCTGTCTATCGATGAAAGAGTATACAATAATACTAGCCATTAGATCTATTATATTTTCTAAAAAATTACCCACAATGCCATTATGAAAGACCATTAAAGTAACCCCCTAAATTTTCATATAAATTACCCACCATGTCATTATAAAAACCCATTAAAATAACTCTCTAAATTTTCATATAAATTTCGCACCATGCCATTATAAAATATGAATTAAAATAACATCCTAAATTTTCATATAAATTACTCATCATGCCACTATGAATGATGAATTAAAATAACCCTCTAAATTTGCATATAAATTTTTCCACATGCTATTATAAAATATGTATTGAATAACTAAGTGAATTTGCAAATAAATTACTCACCATACCATTATAAAATATGTATTAACTATTAATAACGCCATATTTGTATATAAATTACCCACCAAATTATTATAAAAGATGGATTAAAATAATTAGCTCTAATATACAAAATATAAAAATAAAACAACATCTAAACTCTAAACAACAAAAATATGTTGTTATAAAAAATAAATTACAAAAATAGACGTATATATTTTTTCTAAATTATCAATTACTGCTACTTTTAAATTTAGATATCATTATATCAACTTTTAATACATGTATCTCTTAAAAATCTAACGCATGCGAGAGCATGGGTTGTTGGACTAGTGTATTGCCTAAAAGTGTTATAATCATTTGCTCGTGCTGGTCCACTGTATTATTAGCGTGACAACACTTTCTTCATATTGGCAGTAGATGTGAACTCTTCCAGGGACACAGTGGGCCGCGCCAATTTTTCAGACCCTGGCTGTTCTTATTTGGGCTTTGGCAACGTTCACGGTAAAGCAAAGCCCAATCAAATTCAGCCCATCAACGCATCTCCGCAGACCGCAGATGCATCTGCTCACTGCTCAGAGGCGGTCTGTACTGTACTGTACTGTACTGTACTGTACTGTGCGTCTGTGACGAGTGCCAACGGCCGAGCTCCTCCAACACCAACAGGACGGATCCATTGCCGGATGCCCGGATCACCGCTCATTGCTAAGCTACGCAATGCCTTTGCCTCCGGCGGCGCCGAAGCGCGCTCTGCCTCTACGCCGTATCCACCTCCGCCGCGGCAACCAGCCTCTTCCATCGGATGGGTACCGTCGTCCATCGCCATATAGGGTAAGGCATTGTTTTCGATTGTAATGAAGTGTTGTTTACCTTAGAAGAGTGGGTGCTATCGGGCCCATTTCAAAATGGGATGCAATTTATCCACGCTCGCCGAAAAAAAAGGATGCGATGAAGAGATTTTGCCCATAAAAAAAATGGCTTCCTGTTGAACTATTTAGATTTCAGACTTTGATATTCTCTGAAAGTCACGTGATAATAATAATATCAATTATGTCTACTTGCAACTTGAAAAGAACCATGGAGTCCTGCAAAGAGTTAATTCAGAGGCGTGAATGCTTAAAGCGAGAGAATATGCCAATGTCATTCTTGAGTTTTTTTGCTTTGGGTTATGATATCTTTTTTGTTCATGAGATGTGACTACATAGCTACAAGGTGAACTAAAGTTGTGGTGGTGCTTTCCTACATCATTTTTTTAGTTCAGTATACATAGTTTGCGTATTGAATTTTTATCTCTCCATTTTATTTTATTAATATTTTTTAAAATACCCTAATATTTGATTATGCATCATCGTTTTCTCATCTTCTCACACTGAAGATAATACGAGCTATATATATATCTCTCTACAAGAAAATTCATCATCATTCCTGGATGATAATCATAGATCCACAAGAACATAAATAATTGTGACTTTGCGTGGTATGTATGACTTGGGAATATATCTCTCTCTTCTTTGGAGAGGCTTTACACTTTTATATGGTTAGAAAGCATCATCGCTATCATTATTGTAATCAATGGCTGTTCCATTTGATTGCCCGATATCTAGCATGGTACCATAGAAATTGTCATCTTCACTGATGCCTTCAAAATCATCTTCACTGTCATCCGCTAGTGCATCGAGAACCTCTTGATCATAGCTTATGCCATCAGATTCTTGTAACTGCATTTGCAAGATAGCAACAGATTTATATGATGCAAATAAGAGCAGCAACCAACAGTTTGACAAACAAATGCTAATTTGAAGAGATCTGCAAGAAGCTTTGTGCCTATACCTCATGTTGATGTTTTGACATTTGAGCTTGCTGCCACTCAGCCCATTCCTGCAATTAAGGGCAATTTGTAATAGTAGTTGTGCACCTTCTGTGGAAGTTGCTTGAAAAAAAGATGAAGGTTTGGACAATTTTTTATGTTCAGAAGACTGAGGGATTCGAGGTTAGGCCATCCTGCTACAGACAATAGCGGTCTGCATCCAATGATAGATAGCCCCTCAAGCAATGGCATATTTTCAAGTCTAATGATCTCGGTTTTCTTAAAGAAACAAACTTTTAGTGTCCTTAATAGTGGAAAATCCAGACTACTTAAAGTTTCTTAATGAATATTGCCTTTCAATACTAAGCTAGCGAGACAAGGAACAACCGGTAGTCTATCCAACTTCTCACAATTTTTGATAACCAGCTTCTTCAGATGGGCTGACAATTTCTGTGGAAGGACCCTCAATTCATTGTTGTCCTCAATTGTCAACTCACTGAGGGACGAGAGGTTACGTTCCGCAATGTCATTCCACTCCACCCATTTTGGCATGTCCTGAAACTTTAGTTGCCTGAGAGCTGGGAACCGTTCCGTACATTCCTGACCATAAAACTCTTCCCCGATTCGCTCTACAGCTTCCATTTGGATTATCACAAGTTCACGGAGTTGAGGCAGTTGTCCAAGAGCTGGAAGAAACTTACATTTTTTCTTCCATAGAGTCACCTTGGCTAAACGTGAGAAGGCAGGATCACCCATCTAGCTTGGATATTTGTAGCCACTGTACTCGACTACCTCTAACTCTTCAAGGTTTCTCTGTGGCTTTAAACACTCAAACACACCCTCTTCCATTTCTGGTGTTGATGTTGCATCATTCTGATTAGCAGTATGCTCACATTCAGTAGTGTAGAATCCAGGAGACCAGTCCAATCTCAGAATCCTTAGGTGCTTTTTACTTATCATGTTTGCCGTCTACGCGTCATCAATGTTGGTCACTCGCCTGAGCCCTGTAATGCGGAGTTCTCCATGGATATTCACCAAATGATGTAGTTCAGCAATGTTGCAGTGCCAACTGTCTGTTCCAACACTATACCTTGACAACGTTTTTAGTTTTTTCCAGCTCCCCAATTCCTCTTGGCATGCATAGGGGAGACCAGAGATCTAAACTAAGGTGTTGAAGGCTAACCAACTTCTGTATGCCATGTGGAAGCTCTCCAAGCATATTAGTTCTTGCATCTAAAATCTTCAAGTTGTAAAGATTGCAGATAGATTCAGGTAGTATGGCAATTCTTGTTTGGAAAATACTGAGGTACCTAAGCAACTTTAGTTCTGCTATTGACTATGGCAAGGATGTCAATGAACTACGGCTTAAATCCAAGGCTTTCAGGTGTCGTAGACCGCTTAGATCTTTAGGAAGTGTAATGCTGATATGATGAGAGAACAACTTGGAGAAGCATCTTCTGTTGTTTTTGAAAAGAGAAGAATAATACCTCTTATTATCATCCATAGCATTTATAACTTGAAGTATCCTAATGCCTCCAGTAACTGGCAAGGTGCTCAGGTCCAAATTTGTATGATCAGAACAGCTCACAGCCAAGGACAAGTACCTAATATTTTGTGATGCATCATTTAAATATTGCATGTATCGAGTGTCCAAATTCAGAATGTCTTCACCCGAGACAAATTTTGCCGGATCAAGGAGAAGGTCATGCATGGTGAAGCAATTGTGTCCTTTATCAATTAGTACTCGCCGAACCATAGTTCTCTGCAACAAGCCATCAAAGTATCGATCGCCAATATTCTCAAGGTGTCTGCGGCTAGTCTGCTTAAGAATCCCCAAAGATATCCAGAGATATATGACATTTTCCTTCATGAAAATGTGCCCCTTTGGGAACAATGTGAAGAAAATGAAGCACCGTTTTAGGTGGATAGGCATTCGGATATAGCTCAATTTTAAGGCAGGCAGCACAGTATCCTCCCCTGTTGGTAAGTCCCAATGTTCACTGTCCAATATATCACTCCGTGTCTCCTCATTTTCCTCGAAGCGAAGTGCGCTTCCAATTGCTTTGACTGCTAAAGGCAGGCCTCCACATTTTTGAACAATTTTCCTGCCAATTTCTTCATAGGCTTTTTCTATATTTTGATATGGGTTACCAAATGCCATTTGGTTAAATAGTTGCCAAGATTCATCAAAAGGTAAGCAGCCCACATGGTAGGGAGGCAATGTCTAGATTACTGATGGCACATTTACATTGCGGGTAGTTACAAGTATTGCTCCTAACTGTGTAGTTGACATTATTGATAGCAAAGCATCCCAGAGGTCCTTCCTTTCGCTCCACACATCATCACGAACAAGTAAGAACTTTCTTTTGGCAACTTGTTCCATTAGCATATACTCTAGCTGGTCCAATTCTGTTATCTGACAAGGTTTTCTTGTAAATGACATGATAATTTTGCTCATAATGTTTTTAAGATCGAAGTTCTCTGATATATGGATCCATCCCATCAGATCAAATTGCTTTGTTGTCCTTCGATTATTGTAAACTAGTTGAGCAAGTGTTGTCTTTCCAATTCCACCCATTCCAATGATAGGAATAATTGATGCGATATTTTTGCCATAAGCTCCATCCATTGAGAGCAACAGCTTGACTATACTGTTCTTATCTTCATCTCTTCCAATGACAATGGGTTCATCAACATGTGGGGTAGTCGGTACTGGCTGCAAGTCTTGTTCCTCTTCCCTTAATGGTGCATCTGCCTCATCCAGATGGAGATCATTCCATGCCTTAGTGATCTCCCTAAACCTTTCTAGAATTTTTTTACCCTGAGAGCTAATTCATCTAGATCTGGAACCACCACATTATCTGTTTCAAGTTTCTAGAAATGACATACTTTAGTCAAAATGGAAATTGATATGCATTGCTTCTATACATGATTTTGTCAATATTTGTTAATTTGAATTGTAGTAAATACCATTAAAAAGCAGCACCGGCCTTAATCTTGTTTGTCTTGCTTGCCCTCGTTAAAATATAGTTACAGCAGATTCTATTTATGATTTTAGGGCCTGTTCGACATCACAGTATTTTTACAGTTTTGCATCAAAACCATGGTATTGAGCAATACTGTGATTTTTCTGCTCCAAAAATGTTTGATTAGCCTTTCCAAAACGTTGTTTTGAATACCACAGTATAGCCAAAACTGTAGTATTTTTGGAGTTTTGGATGCTATGGCATGTAACTCAGTTTTCCGCTGTTTTCTTTGCCGCGTCTCCTCCCGGCCCTCCCTGGCCCTTCGTCACCTCTCCATCTCGCGAGGCGCCTCCTCCCCGGCGCACCGCCGCCGCTCGCGCAGCTCCACCTCCCCGGCGGGCCGCCGACTCCCACACGGCCGGCCTCCTCCCCGGCGCGCCGAATCCACCCGCGCGGCCTACTCCTCCCCGGCGCGCCGCCGACGCCCGCCCAGCGTCCTCCTCCCCGGCGCACCGACGACTCCCGCGCGGCCGGCCTCCTCGCCTCCGCCGCCCGCGCGGTCTCCTCTGCCCGGCGCGCCGCTGGGTCCCGCGAGGCCGACCTCCTCCCCGGCGCGCCGGCGCCTCCCGCGCGGTCCGCCTCCTCCCCGGCGTGCCGCCGCCGCCCGCACGTCTGGCCTCCTCACCGGCGCGCCGTCGGCTCCCGCGCGTCCGCCCTCCCCTCCTCCTCGATGCGCCTCCCGCGTCCGACACCGACTCCGAGACGACGACGGCCGCCGCTGATGCGTTGGCCTCGGTGGGGCGCCGCTGCCCTCCTCCCGCATCCTGCTTGGCCAAGGATGGAGGGTGAGGCGCGGACGAGGGAATACTGTGAAACTAAACGTACCTCTGTTTTGGAGAAAACTTTGATTTTACCGTAGTATCATAATAGTGTAGTATTTGTGTCATGTACAGATGCAAACTATGGTATTCTAAAACCACAGTATATGAAAACTTTGTTTCCAAACAGACCGTCAGTGTTTTGAGTTAGAGGTACCGTAAGAAGTCCTCTGGCTAATGTTTTGTATGTGATTAGGCCAACCATCTAAATCAAAAGGTCTGAGCAGCATACTAGCCTATTCTGATTAACAAATGAAACAGAAGTGTCAGGGTAGCAGAACTGCAAGTACCTTCTTGTTGCCCTTGCGCTTGCGTCTGCCTATACTTCTTTCTTCACCAGGATTGTTTGGATCATCCATCATACGACGCAGCAGCTCAAACTTGTACTCCTCAATAGCATCCTGTGCATCATAGGCAAACTCCTGCAGCTCCCTCAAGCGAAGCCTTCCAGACTGATCTCTGATGTTATCTTCATCCATTGCCCCAAGTGTACGCTGGACCATTGCCATCGTCCTCTGCAGTGCCTGCACATCTCTGATTGCAGAAGTCTGTTGCTCATCAGATGGTGATGATCCAATCGGTGCAGAGACCAAGGGAGCAAGCTTGCTTGCTGTCCACTTGATGATGCCAGATGCAATCAGACAAGCCATCTCTACTCTTCTGCTCTCCTGCTAGCTGGAAGAATTTGAGTTGGCCAACCTATGAGATGGCTTGCAATCACAAATCACACATAAAAGCTAGTACAACGTTGAGACTGGAGTCTGTTGACTTTCTTGTATGATATAGCACTGCTCTCAACACAGCTTCTATTTGGTACTTTCTCACATGGAGGCTTGCACTACTTCTATTTACTGCACTTTTGTCTGTTCTATTAGTGGCCCAATGCTGGTTTGCCAAACTGCCCACTGGATGCCACTTTACATTTTCAGAGAATCTATCGAGTATTTCCTTGTTGAACTCATTTTTTACCCTTGCACATAGTCGGTCCCCACTCTAATCTGAAATTACATCACTACTGTTAATTCGATAATATTACTTTGCAATTTTTTTGGTGGCTAATTGCTCGTATACAACTTATATTCCAGCTGTTTACGAATGTATAACACTGCATCGTGTACGTAGCTATTTCTGAACCAGTATATCTACATAGGCCACATAGGAACTGTATCAATATATTCAGTTTCTGAAACACTTTCATAACATTAAAACATGTTTCTTTATTAGTTTTTAAGGCTGTTTGAAGCTACACTCAGACTACTGCTATTTCTCATACATCTACAAACAACATGGCACTGACTATTTCTTGAAGTTTTGAGTTTATTGAACATGAAATTCGTGCACAAACTACTGCAAAAAAAGCCACGCCATGCTAGCATTGAATGGTACCATGGTTTTTTTTTTTTTTTTTTTTTTTTTTTTTTGCAAAATACTACCACTGTTCCTAAATGTTTGTCGTTGGCTAATTTATTTTGAACCAAAATGTGGCAAATAACCGGAAGTACTTCAGCTCTAGAAAGTCACGGGGCGTTTGGATTAAGAAAATTGTTTTGAAAATTATAGTATTGCAAAACCTGAAGTTTCGTTTAAAGTTTTAGAAACTCAAACCTATGCCTCTTTCTTTTCTAAAACGTGGCTGTGTGCATCTCTTAATTTTAAAACTATTTTTTTAATACTATGTTTTTTCAAAACTGCGAAACAATGATGTAAAGAGAGGTAGGAGCAGGCCAAATTTGACATGGGAGGAGTCAGTTAAGAGAGACCTAAAAGATTGGAATATAGTGTGAGAGTTAGCCTTGTATAGAGCCGCTTGGAAAGCAGCTATCCACATACCTGAGCCTTGACTGGGCTCTTCTATGTGCTTCTAAAAAAATCTTTTAAAACCCTTGTTTTCTGGTTCAAAGTGACCTTTAAAAAAAAAACTTTTCTCGCTTCTAGCGGTTTGGTTTGGGTGTCAACTCTACCCTACCCCAACTTGCTTAGGATTAAAAGGCTTGTTGTTGTTGTATGTTTTTTCAAAACTATGATATCTGACTTAAGAGCCGTTGTGCCTTTAGTTCAGATTGTAGCCTGTTGTACAAATTACGTATTGCCTCCATTCTTAAATATTTCTCACCCACTGGTTTATTTTTGAACTAAAATAAGATAAATAAAAAATAGCCGACGAACATGAAATCATCAATTGTTGAATTGAGAGTATCGGTAGATCTTTCGACTGTTCATTCAATTGCAGCAACAATATACTCGTACTTCTCGGATAAACGTTTTCAAATTTTATCACTTTCTTCTCATTAAAATGGCCACGTCAGAAGGGACTCTTCGAAAAGGATTAAAAAAGAGAGCAAATGCTCGTCAATTACCAACTCAATAGGTGGTTCTTTTTCAAAGAGCAGCTGGGTTAGGCGAGTTACATTTCAGGATTTCGGACAAGTGGTGGAATTGAAAGATCGATTTTTCAAGGACGAGGAAAATCGAACTTTGGAGGGAACTCGATCAAAGCCCAGAAAAGCTCAGGAAGGGGGACTGGGGAGAGGCGGCAACTGCAAGTCGAGCTCTGCTCCGCCATCCGCTTTTTCGTCCACACAGGCACACCACAGCCTCTCACTGTCAATCAACCCCACACCTCAAACTCCCTCCCTTCCAAGAATGCCAGATTATCCATTGCCGCAGCCTCTTCTTCCTCTTCCTCCTCCCCTCCCACTCCCACCATGATTACCACTCATCTCTCCCCCACCCTCAAGCCCCGGCCTCGCTGCTCCTCCCCCCTCCACTCCTGCTCCCATCACCACCACCACCTCGCCGTGCACATCCCGCTCCCTCTCCCTCGGCGCCACCGCCACATCGCCAAGCCACCCGCCGCCGCCGCGCCGGACCTCCTCGCGAGCGTCGAGTCCGTCGCCTCCGCGGCCTCCGTCCTGGCCGCCATCGTGCTGGTCCACGAGTCGGGCCACTTCCTCGCCGCCGCGTCCCGGGGCATCCACGTCTCCCAGTTCTCCATCGGCTTCGGCCCGGCCCTCGCCCGCTTCCGCCTCGGCCCCGTCGAGTACGCGCTCCGCGCCATCCCGCTCGGCGGCTACGTCGGCTTCCCCGACGACGACCCGGACTCCGGCTTCGCGCCCGACGACCCCGACCTCCTCCGCAACCGCCCCGTCCCCGACCGCCTCCTCGTCGTCTCCGCCGGCGTCGCCGCCAACCTCGCCTTCGCCTTCCTCATCGTCTACGCGCAGGCGCTCACCGTCGGCGTCCCCGTCCAAGCGCAGCTCCCCGGGGTGCTCGTGCCCGAGGTCCTCCCGGGCTCCGCCGCCGCCCGCGCCGGCATCCTCCCGGGGGACGTCATCCTCGCCGTCCCGGGCGCCGCGCCCGACCCGTCCGTGCCCGTCCTCGTCGACCTCATCAAGGCCAGCCCCAGCAAGAAGGTGCCCATCACCGTCTCGAGGGCCGCGCCCCCCGGGGCGACCGACGACAGCAGGCGTTCCGTTGAGCTCATCGTCGTGCCGGACACCAGCGTCGATGGCACGGGCCGCATCGGCGTCCAACTCTCGCCCAACGTCCGGGTCACGCGCGTGCGCCCACATAACCTGGCCGACGCCACCGTCCTCGCCGTGCGCGAGTTCACGCTCCTGACCGGGACCGTCTTCGACGGGCTCAGGCAGACGCTGCTCAACTTCTCGCAGTCAGCGGAGAAGGTGTCGGGCCCGGTGGCCATCATCGCAGTTGGCGCCGAAGTGGCCAGGTCCAGTGCTGACGGGCTGTTTCAGTTTGCAGCCGTGATCAACCTCAACCTTGCAGCCATAAACTTGTTACCGTTGCCGGCATTGGACGGTGGGACCTTGGCATTGATCCTTCTTGAGGCTGCCCGTGGCGGCCGGAAGATTCCCCGTGAAGTTGAGCAGGGGATCATGTCCTCGGGGATATTGGTGGTGCTCATGATTGGAATGTTCCTCATTGTGCGCGACACGCTCAATCTTGACTTCATCAAGGAGATTTTGTGATACTTGGGATGAAAACTCAATTGAGCACAGTTGTAGTGAAATTCCCAGTATCAGAACCCACTTTGGTTGGCTTGGAAAAGGTTAGTTGTCGTGATTCTTTTTTGTCCTTTGATGGGACTGCTCTAGCACTCTAGCTTGATATACTGATCATAGGACCTTGTATTGCTGTTTCCCAAATGAAGGTTGTGAAGCTTTACAGTAAATAACGATTCAGGGTTAAAAGAAAATGAGTGTTGCATTGTTAACATATTACTAATTCCCACGCATAGATAGTTTCTTCATCTTGTGCTTTGGGATCAAATCAAGATTATAACATCACTATTAAGGTGTAACGATCGCGCTTGTCTGTCTCCTATCTGATATTTTTATAGATGATGGAATACACAATTTTAGCCTCCCATATCAAGACATGTATTACTGACATTACAAGACTGAATCAGATCATTAGAACTTCAATTTCCTTGTATTGCTGTTTAGTGTTTACCAAATGAAGCATGTGAAGTTTCTGTTGCAGTGTGCATATCCTGGTGCATGAGCATCTTTAGCTTACGGAATTAAAAAATAATAAAACCTGAAGAAGAGGTTAAATTGTCTGCGTTTTCCATTCCATTGATCTGAGTTTGCTTCATTTCTCTAGGCAATTGGAATGATCAGAGCATAGCATTGATAATTACATAAAATTGGATCAAGAAATACAAAACAGAAGAACAAGAAAATGTTCTTATTAGTATCTCATTTTGTATTCTTGGTTCTTGCAAAGAAATGCAATAGTGTTCGATAATCCGTAGGATAAACTCTATAGGGAAATTGATAATGTGTTGCGAGTATATCAGGAGAGGCTATCTTTTTCAGCTCTTAGTCTTAGCCTCTTAGTTCATTTAGATAATAACTCCACAGGACTCACTATGAGAGTGATTCTCTGCAAAATGTTGTTTGCCTGGAAGCTGCTCTTGGAGCTCCGCTAAACAGGCCATCAAAATGGTGTTTTAGGGATTTCCTACATTTTTAATATTTTCTATTTTTTATAGAGCTAACTCTGATTTCTAGTAGCTCTTCTAAAACCTATTTTTCACGAGCTCCAAACATTTCATTTGGATTTCTCATGTCGCAATCTATCTCTAGGACCTTTTTTAGATTTTTTTTTTAAAAAAAATCTTGAAGATATTTTTTTTTGTGGTTTCAAAATCTTATTTGGCTGATTCCATAGTTGTTTTTTAACCAAAAAGGGATGAGATGGCTCAGAACCACTTTGAATCGGGATAGGAAGGTAATTTAAATGGTTTATAAGAGTTGAGGGGACATGTTGCATGGTATTGGAGCTGAGGGGAAGACTCAGACCCTAGTGCAAGATTGAAGGGGCGAGGTAAAATAAAGATTTTTCCATACAAATGAAAAAAAAACTATTAATGCTCACAAGTCACTTATAACGGTTGCTCCAGCATGTAGGTAGAGAACGAACCCACTGAACTGTTCTGTGAGCTTTCTTCAAAGTTGATTTATTTATTCTTATTTCTTCAAACTAAGCTTAATGCCTCCCACAATGCTCTCTACTGCCAGTGGAATTTGGCCTGCTCCAATATACATATACTGTACTTGTACGTACTGGACATTAATCCCAATACAAATAAATATGACTCAAAGTGGGAGGAAAAGGCATGTTTGGATGCTGCCCAGCCCTGCCAGGCATTCATCTCAGCCCCAGGCTACCGAATTTGGAGGCTTGGGATGGATGCCTAGACCAGGCTGCGCTTGCCACTTGGCCAGGAGCAATCCAAGCATTGCTAAATGCTTCATTTAAATTTTGTCGACGATATTTAGGTATATACATTGTTTGAAATATAAATGCAGTTGACTAATAAAGTGTAGATTTCATTGTGCTTTTATCTCCATCCTTTTTTATACACATATTATGTATAAATGGGTAAATTGTCGTTTGAATGGATGGCATTTTTAATTCCACCGGTGGATTTGGTGGATTTTAAATTTTCTCCATTTCAATTGGCAGTATAAGTATCTTTTTTAGCAATTTTTTTATTCGAGGCCTTTTTTCTTCCTTTTTTTAACTCAGTCGTTGCCTTTTTTCTTGTAAAAGCCAATATAAAAAAATCCGCAGGCTCTTTCTGGACATTGGGCTGGGCTAAGGCCGAAGTTGACCAGTTTGAGGCTTTTGGCAGGAGATGTGTGCTAAGGAAAATCGGTGGCGAAAAATAGAGTAAAAGAAAGGGAGCCTGTTGGGCCGAACAGTCTCGGCCCAAAGCTGAAAATGAATCTGGATAATTGTTTTGGAGATTTCAGTTGAAGAGTCTGGATGGTATGGGTTTCCTTTCAGAATTGGGATATATACTATGTGAAAGGCTTTAGCCTGATCACTTGCGATCCGTTGCAGTCACAGCGCTGCAGCTACATACTGCTGCCCAGCCCGTTCCAGTAGCTGCTGCCCCTGCAGCCTTGTGCTACACAGTAGGTGCTGCAGGCGAGCATATGGACGAGCACCTCGATGGCATGGCACCCAAGGAGACTTGAGGAAGAAGGGCAGCCAACCGGGACTTGACTGACCCAACCAATGACTCGTATCGTAGTGGAATCTCGCTTCCTCCAATACACGAGGGACATTAATTCCCATATACATACAAAGAAATCCTAGTAGGTCACATAGCTACACTCACGTTCAATAACCTAATAGGGGTATGTTCGCATACTCCTTCCAGGTCCCAAAAATGTGTCGTTTTGGACATCGACACGGTCTCCTAAACATAAATTTGACCAATATTTTTGTTAGATTAAAAATAAATATCATAAAAAATTTATTTTTTTATAAAAGTACTTGTTAAGATAAATCTATACATATGACTTTTAACATTCAAAACTAAATCATATAAAAGTTATATATAGTCAAAGTTTTAAAAGTTTGACTTTTAATTTTTCTAAAACGATACTCTTTAGGGACCTGAAGATAGTACACATTTATCACAGTTTGAGTATATTCACATACTTATTTTAAGATATCTTAAATATCACCATCCGAAAAAATTACAAAACAACCCTTTTTTTTAATAGTATATTATTGTAATACCTTCAAATTAGTACATATAACGGGTATATCCATATACCTCAGGTATACTCACATACCTCGTGCCTATACCACCTCAAATTGGTCTAGTATCATTGCATACTCCGTGTACATACCCTTCGTTTGGCCAGATACGCCCTCAATCATGAGATACATAGGCGAGTGTAGCTACATGCGCATGTAGAAAGGAATTTTCCTATATATATATATTTATTTATATATTTATATATATATTTTGAGAAACACAGTACAAACACACACGTTCACACACGCATGCATACTTACCCCAATGACTGTACGCACGCACCGTACTCGTATAGGGAGCTGCATGAGGAATATGTAGAGCAAGCGCGGCCCATGGGCAGGGGCGTCGCCATCCGACCCAATCACCCGCCCCGCCTGCCAGTGCCCAGATGTCATCCAGATTTGGCCGGCGCCGAGCGCATGTCACCGCGCGTGCCACACTGCTTGCGGCGCACGTCGGCGGGCGCTGACACACGCGCTATCACAGGGCCGGCCGGGCAGGCGCCCACCAGACACGTGTCGATGGATGAAGGTGGGGGTGGCGTGCGCGAAAGGAAATGACGACTGCCGTCGACGCATCAAGCGCGCGCGAGAAGGTCGCCGCGGCCACGCACGCATGTTTCCGCCGCCGTCGGCCCTTAACCGATCGGACGAGACGGGAGCCATGAGTTGCGTCACGCACCACCACCTTCTCCTCGCCGGCACTCGTGTGCCGTGCCAGCCGGCCATCTAAGCAGCGATCGAGCGGATCAGTAACGGGTGTGGTCGCCGCCAGGGTGCACGAAAGCACTCCGTTTTCATTCGTACGTTCGTTCGTTCCACTCCCGGTCCGGCCAGTGGCACGCAACGACCGATCGTCATACTCGTCACGTTGTTCCAAGGGCTTCCACTCTTTAATTTGGAGGAGCACAGGTACTACCTCTGGACACGAGGACATCACCAGCCGGTGGCAGCCCGGCCTGCGTTTTCTCCTTTCACAAAGTTCACAGATTTTGTTTTACATGTCTGCTGTCAGCCTGTTACTGTTCTTGTTATTTTAGGCAGTACACATTTTGTCGACAACCCAGCATCTTGCATTGTATCCCTTTTTTTTCTCCCTTGTATATTACACGCGAAAACACACTCCTATGTCGTAACAACACGCCGTCCGTTCCGTCTAGATAGCTGTCATAAGAACCTGTTCAATCTACGTTTACATGTGCAAACTCTAACACGTGCACGACTCTTTACCCGTTGCATGCCACTGATAGATGATTCAGCGTGGTGGGGTTTAGATGAGGGGGAAAGGGAGGGGGAGGACCGAAGAGAGAGAGGGGGGGGGGGGGTTCCAACGGTCAATTGTGACTAGTGGACATAGAACGTAGCTTGGGGTGGCTCGCCGTCTGCCGGAGCCTGGCAACGAAGAGACCCGATGGACCGTGGAGGTGGCCAGGGGTCATGGATGAAGATTTTGATGCTACATGTGTTTAGCAGCGACAACAGAGGGGGTGGATGTTGCGTGAGCCAACAAAGAGGAAGATGGCATGGTTAGCGGTGGTAGAGGTGGAGGCGGAGGGATCCAAGGAAGGAGGAGGGGACCACAGAGGCAGATGACGCTAGAGACGGGAATGACATAGACGGGTCGCACGCGTGGTGACCATGTGACCTATCATGTGTTCTCTGCGTCGTTTGCATATAGCAGTAACTAAAAGCCAGAATGATTGCATGCCACGGTTGAAACGGAATGGAAGACGATAAACTATATGGCTAGACATGCATTTTTTTTCTTTTGTGAAATTATTGTGCTTAATGGACAACCCATCCAACACTTCAATATAGAAAGGAAATGAGCTTGGTATTGGAGGTGTGTATTGCGTTCAAACGAATGGAATCACATCCAAGATTCAATGAGCACCAAGAAGATGGTTTAAAGTGCGATTGAGTTGGGTGGAAGGGTGACAAGGTCCGACTGCTTGGTGGTGGTGAATGTTGCCGGAGGCAAGGAAGGTGATGTGGTTAGCGGTGGTAGAGGTGGAGGCGGAGGGATCCAAGGAAAGAGGAGGGGACCATAGAGACAAATGACACCAGAGACGGGAACGGCACGAACGGGTTGCACGCTTGGTGACCGTGTGACCTATCACGTGTTCTCTGCCTCCTTTGCATGTAGCAGTAACTAAAAGCCAGAATGATTGCGTGCCACGGTTGAAACGGAATGGAAGACGATAAACTATGATGGCTAGATGTGCATTTCTTCTTTTGTGAAATTATTGTGCTCAATGGACAACCAATACAACACTTCAATATAGAGAGGAAATAAGCTTGGTATTGGAGGTGTGTATTGTGTTCAAACGAATGCACATTACTACATCCAAGATTCAATGAGAGCCAAGAAGATGGTTTAAAGTGTGATTGAGTTGGGTGGAAGGGTGACAAGGTCCGACTACTTGGTGGTGGTGAATGTTGCCAGAGGCAAGCAAGAGGAAGGTGACGTGGTTAGCGGTGGCAGAGGTGGAGGCGGTGGGATCCAAGGAAAGAGGAGGGGACCATAGAGACAAATGACACCAAAGACGGGAACGGTACGGACGGGTCGCTCGCTTGGTGACCGCATGACCTGTCATGTGTTCTCTGCCTCCTTTGCATGTAGCAGTAACTAAAAGCCAGAATGATTGCGTGCCATGATTGAAACGGAATGGAAGACGATAAACTATGATGGCTAGACGTGCATTTCTTCTTTTGTGAAATTATTGTGGTCAATGGACAACTGATACAACACTTCAATATAGAGAGGAAATAAGCTTGGTATTGGAGGTGTGTATTGTGTTCAAGTGAATGCACATTACATCCAAGATTCAACGAGAACCAAGAAGATGGTTCAAAGTGCGGTTGAGTTGGGTGGAAGGGTGACGAGGTTCGACTGCTTGCTGGTGGTGAATGTTGCTAGAGCCAAGGAAGAGGAAGGTGACTTGGTTAGCGGTGGCAGTGGTGGAGGCGGAGGGATCCAAGGAAAGAGGAGGGGACTAGAGAGACAAATGCCAGAGACGGGAACGGCACAGATGGGTCGCACGCTTGGTGACCGCGTGACCTATCACACGTTTTTTTGCCTCCTTTGCATGTAGCAGTAACTAAAAGACAGAATGATCGTGTACCATTGAACGGAATGGAAAGATAAACTATAATGGCTACACGTGCATTTCTTGTTTTGTAAAATTATTGTACTCAATGGACAACCGATCTAACGCTTCAATATAGAGAGGAAATGAGCTTGGTATTGTAGGTCTGTATTGCGTTCAAATGAATGCACATCACATCTAAGATTCAACGAGAGCCAAGAAGATGGTTTAAAGTGCGATTGAGTTGGGTGGGAGGGTGACAAGGTCGGCCGCTTGGTGGTGGACTTGGTCAAGAGTTAAGTTTATGGGACTAGTGAGGGCAGTGGGGTTCCGTCCGACGGTAAGGTGGAGCACAGTGGAGAGGGGGCAACAACGATGCACGTTCAGGGTTAGGTAGGTGGGGGCACCGAGAGAGACTAGAATGTTTGGTCGTTGCTATAGAACAACAGTTAGGCTGCTAATTTTCGGTCATGTGGAAATTAGCAACACCCTAGTTTTGGTATAAAAGACTAGAATGTTAAAAAGAGAGAATTTGTTTTAGAAAAAAAAAATCAAAACATGCCTACATTGTTCTTATTAAAACCCGTCTCTATACCGACAATGGTTATGCCAATGCCATATACTGCTCCAAAAAAATATGGTAAACCACACAAATTGATATAGATAGACCATAGCCCAAGTTAAGTTCAGCGCATGGCCCATTTTCTTGCTCCGTCAGTCTCTTATTAGGAGAGGACAACCGTTAGAAGCTTCTTTATTTACCCATAGGTACAGTGAAGAAAGCGACATAGAAAGAACAAGATTGTGTCTCTCCTCCAGGGAGTAAGGAAGTCACAGCAAGAGGAACTACCCCAGGGAGCAACATATTTTGGCACAAACCAAGGAGCAAAGAGTGGGCAACACGTACTTAGCATGGATAGGGACCCTGCGGCTCATGCAATCCAACTGCTCCTTGTTCCTCGATACATTTGCGCATCATGGGAGACCGGAGCCAACCAAACACCTTTGGCATGGTTTGCCCGGGATTGCGATAGTTTTCTCTCAGTGCAATGGGTTTATCATTAAACAATCCTAGAGTGTGATATATTATACAAAATTAATGCATATCGACTTACAAAAGTGTTAGGGAACACATTCTAGAACATAATATCCTTGGTTTTGCAGACGATGACAAGCTAGTTCCTATACGATACTTTCTCCAATCACTAATATGCGATGAATATGATGTTAATCATGCACGGGCAACCTATATAAATTTTTAGATATTGATAGTCGAAGTTATGACCTTGGATAGCCATATATGCTTGTTATGATAGTCGAGGTTATGACCTTGGATAGCCGTATATGAACTTATATTTACGATTGGAGGAAGTATATAGTAACGATTGTAGTATTTGAAAACAGGCTAAGAAAATTGCAGCAGACCACATCAAAATGACCTCATACTGTCTTGGGAAAAAACCTTTCTCCACACGGATGTGCAATGTACGAAGATGATAAGGATCATGATTAGTGTTCCCATTCTCCTATCACAAGGAAATTTGGTCCTCAGCCTACTCGGGCTGGCCCCATCTCCATGTATATGCTACGTCTACTCGGGTAGCAGCTGCAAGGCTGCCAGCTACTCGGTCTACTCACAAAAGGTAAACTCGAAGTCTAGTTTAGGGTGCACACGCAGCTAGTTCAGACGCATTTCTTTTTTTGTTTTCGCCAAAAATTGAATAGGTAATCTTGCTTCCTTGGGATCAGATTGGTCTAGCTGGAGGAGCAACTGGTCACAATTTCTGAAAGTTTCAGGTGCCAATCTGATCCCCCATCTCGATGAACACATGGATCTGAACTTCTGAAATACAGTATATACTCCCTTGTCAGGCTCCCATGTTTGGGTGAAATCATTTTAGGTAGCAGCTATCTACACCCAACAGGATCATACTCTCTTGAGAGTATGCAATGGAAGATGCTATACGTCACAGAAAATCACCAATTTACCATACCATTGATGATGTCAAAGAAACTGGAAATAAATAAATTCGGTTGGATTGCACTGCGCAGTTGAGATTGTCGGTCACTAACCAACAGCAACAGATCAATCTTGAAGAACAGAACACAAACAAATTTGTCCATGACGCTTGATATCTGACTGACAGCATCAAGAAAAAGGGTTCGCAAAAGGCACTATCTCTCCTTAACCAGTTCTCAGCAGCCTCAATCGATGGTGCGGCAATGGCCGCGTCGATCCTGCAGTTCTTGCGATCAGCAGATCCTGGACATGTTGCTCCACTGGCAGACGCCGTCGAGGCCCCAGTCCTGGTCCGACGAGCTGGCGCCGCCGGCGCCCTGCAGGTCCACGCCGAGGTCGACGGTGGACGGGTCCTGCTCGTCGCTGCTGGGCTGCGAGGTCGAGCCGGATTGGTTGGGCGCAGCAGCCGGCGGCACGATCTCCGGCGCGGTGAGCGTCGGCATCATCAGGTCGAACAGAGTCTCCATGTCCTCGTCCCTATGCTGTCCGCCCAATTTGTTCTCAGGGACTGAAATGAACAGATAAAATTCATGATATGAAGTAAGAATAAATTAATTAAGTGACTTAGCTGCACAACACAACTTGTGAAAGCTCAACTTTCTTCATGGAAGTTCATATTTGCATGAAAAAAGATCAGTAAGTAGCTAGTTAATCTTCAGAAAATATGCCTATATATGATCATGCTGATTATGTTAAGCTGGTGCAGAATATGACAACAGTATGACGTGCTGTTATGGAAGCTAACGAGCAATCATACAATTGCGAAAAGGAATCATGGATTGGAAGCATATACGTTTGATTAGGTAAATGACAGATAAAGTTGTGCATGCAGAGATGAAAGAGAGAAAGGGAAATAAAGGTGTTAATAAAGCACTTGGCAAGATAATGAAAAGAAATCATGGAACGAGATCAAAGGTAGTCACTGTCTTGCAGGGACAAAAAGAAAGCCATGTCAGTAGACAGTACCCGCAGAAGCTTCTCTAACCTTAGAACTATCAAAAAAGAGAAACAAAAGGAGATTCCAAACAGTGTGCTGTCCATGTTTCAGTCTTTTTTGGAATTCATCTTTCAGATTTTTCTCTACTCCTGAAATAGTTTAATCAATTAAATTTACCCTTTTTTTCTACCAATGCACATTTTTCCTTGTCTGTAAAAGGCAGGAGAAAACAATAAAATCTGATTAACCTGTCATACCATGTTTTTTTTAAAAAAATCAGTCCCCTACCTAGAGCTTTTTCAAGAAGTTGGTGGCACTTAGCAGGAGAAAACAAATGGAGATTTTGGAAGCACTAACGAAAAGGGTCACGCTAATCTGCCGTTTCACATAATAATCATGAGCATTTGTTCCCTTCTCCAGCAAAGCAACAAATGGAACTCCGAGTGCATCCAAAAAGAGGGAAGATGCGAGAGATGCTTCACACACGGCATGCACTCCTCACCTCCGCCGCCAACATGCCGCTCCAGGACAGTGCCGCCAACGCCGGGGCGCCCGCCGGCGTCTCCGTTGGCCGCCGGGGCCAGCGCCGGCGGAACGACCTTGATGGCGTCATGCAGCTCCTGCAGCATCTTCTCCAGGCTGGCCGCGTTCTGCTGATGATCCGGCAGCGCTGCACCGCCTAGGCCTAGGCCGGCGGCGGTGGCCGCGGTCGGCGGCATCACCTGCTGGCCCAGTAATTGGTTTGAAGGGAGCTCCACTCTGGGGCCAGGGGACGGCGAGAGCGGCGGGAGCCTGCTCTGGTCAGCCGCGCCGCCGCCCACGCCGTAGCCGAGGGACAGGTCCGCCGGCGTGGCCGGGCGTGCCGGCCCGGTCGGCGTGGACGGGGACACGGGCGACGAGTGCGCGAACTGGAAGTACTGCGCGTTCCGGGCGAACGACGGCCTGGTCCACGGGGATGACGGCGCCGAGAAGGGCGGCGGGGAGAGGAACTGCACCGTCTGGTTCGTCACGGCGAGCTGCCGAGCCAGGTCGAGCGGCGCCGGGCGGGAGCTTGTGTACCCGGCCGCCGCCGCAGCCGCCGAGGCGGCGTCCAGCTCCTGGACATTGGTCGCCGTCGTCCCCGACAGCTGCGGGGACGACGCCAGCGGCGAGAACTCGTCGTAGCGGCAGCGCTTGGAGAGGGCGAGCTGGAGCTGCACCTCCGGCGGGTACACAGGCAGGCCGGAGCGCTGGCGGCGCTTGGTCCTGGTGTTCCAGTAGTTCTTGATCTCGTTGTCCGTCCTCCCCGGCAGCTGCGGACGCGCACCAACCGGCAACTCGCGACATCAGTCACATCAAGAGATCGCAAGTCGCAACAATAAATTAATCGTCAAGGCGAACAGGATGGAATGGATAGTGTGCTTACATGCGCCGCCATGCGCGCCCACTTGTTGCCGAGCTGCGCGTGTAGCTGGGCGATGAGGAGCTCCTCGTCGGGGGAGAAGGAGCCCTTCTTGAGGTTGGGGCGGAGGTGGTTGGTCCAGCGCAGGCGGCAGCTCTTGCCGCAGCGCAGCAGGCCGGTCATCCTCTGCACGGCGTTCCAGTTGCCCTCGCCGTGGCGCCGGACGTGGTCCGTCAGCATGGCGTCCTCCGCCGCCGTCCATGGCCCCTTCTTCAGCACCAGCGGCGTCACATCTCCCTCCTGATCGGCCGCCTCCTCACCATGGACGCCCCCGGCCGCCTTCTCCTCCTCTGGCGATGATGTCGGCGCCGCTTCGGGACTCTTCTCCATGTCCATGGTCGTCCGCGGCGGCGCCTGAGAAGGGTCGAGTCGAGGAGGAAGAGAGGCCAGAGGCACGGCACGGCTGTATGGGGAGGGGGAGGGGGTGCTAACGGAGATTTAAGGAAAAGTTGCTAAAAACGGAGGCAGGGGAGCTGGCGTTTTCGGTTTGTGTGGTTTGCAAGTGGTTTTTGCAGGTGACCCAGTGAGGGGCTAAGTTGGGGCCATTTTTCTGTCTGTCTCTTTGAGTATTTTGTTTGCACTCACTTCCCTTTTTGTTCTCTATCTAAAGGGCTATGTATGTCTCCATAGATTGCCGAATCTGATGCCTTTTTTTTTTTTTTTTTTGCAATGCTTGCATTTTTTTGGATGAACTTAAGCCAGGGAAAGGAAAAAAAAAAGGGAGTTTTTCCTCGCACCATCATCTCCTCTGCCTCATACGCCTCTAAGACCATGTTCAAGGGATCGTATATCCATCCTTGCCTTCACTGTTCCAACCATCCCTATTTCTGTCTAAAGTAACACTACAGTGTCGTTTTATACTATAAACTGTCTATATATACGATCCGCTGAAGATGGTCTAACCCTGCCACCATGGTTCTCCTCTGGCTCCCTCCAATGTTTATGGCTTCTAGTGCCAGCGCTTCACCACATCGCCACCCACCCACGAGCCGTTTGTGAGCGTACTGGAATCAAGTACCGAGTCGCAAACGCGTTCCTAGTGCCTGCTACGGTGGGTCTCAGGACCGACACGTGATGGGCTGGGTCCGGACCCGTCCAGTACAAGTCGAGATACACCCATGAAGTGGGGTCCGAGTCCGACCCTGTCCAGCTCAAACCGCAGTTAACCCATAGCTAAGTCCTACAGGCTGGCCGGACCCCCCTCCCCCCCTGCTCGATCTCGAAGGGGTGGGTCCGGTGGGGGAGGCGAGCACACGTGATCCATGTCGCAGCCTTATGCAAACCCAGGCATGCAGCGGAAGGAAGCCTCTACATTTATTGTTGAGATATGATGCATTGTGGGGGATCCCTCTCGCACAACCTGTGTCACGCAGCCCAGTGGAAAGCCTGGGCGCCCTAAATGTGTCTAGTGAGCAACGAGACATGGCATAAGGCACGAGACACGTCAAAGACTACAGAACCTGTTGCAGAGAGCAATCGAGTATGCTCAGAAGGAAATGTCTCGTCATATGTAGCATAAGTCAAAACCTACTCTTTTATAGTTTCGTAGGTACTATATAAATATGTCTCTTTTTTACTCTACAATGCCTTACCTGGACAGTGGACACACATCTCGCGAATCCTCCCTTTACTAAAAAAAGGAGGAGACACGCATTGTAAAGGGGGTCCGATCTTAGGGGAGGCAAGCTCTCTCAAGCTCACTACTAGAGATGTCAAAGGGGGACCCGATCACTGATTCCTCGTGGGGAATTCCTCTAATAGGGGATGGGGATGGGATCATTTTTTCCCCATGGAGAGTTTCACGGGGAAAGATTCTCCCCATCGGGTTGGCGGGGAGGGGGATAGGGAAGCATTCCCCTTACCCGTTTCCCGCGGAGATCCCTATTTAGCTTGTCATCTTTCAAATCCAACAATTTATTTTACTATCCACCTCAAAAATTTCTCCCATGTGTTCAACCCTTCTCCTACCCAACCATAAAACTCCTCTTTGGTGACCAATAACGCGATGCTACAAGGAAAAATAAATGAGAGGAAACGGGGCACGGATCCCCGCGGGGATAGGGAAAATTCTACCCCCGTTGTTGTTCGCAGGGACAGGGATGGGGAATTTTTCTTTGTGTGTCCCCTCCTACTACAATGGGGCCACTTATGGTGTCCCCATATGTCGCGAGGCTATGGCCCATCATGGCATAACAATTACTATTTTCTTTGTATTGTAAGTGGCGAGATGGATATGGCAAAATGAATGACAAAGTAAATATGATGTGGGGTGAAAAATGATGGGGGGGGGGGGGGGTTGAAGAGTGCACACTAGTTTCTTCCTGCCACGCAAAGGAAGCGGAGGAAAACAGGTGAAAGCGAGAGAACACATAAAAGATGGAGTAGCGGCTATGTGAGTACGGAGCTATGGGCTGAATGGCTTATTGATCATGCTATTTGGGGAAAGCGGTGGGGATGAGGTGCCCTAGGGGTGGCAGTACGGAATAGGAGACATGAGAGGCCATGTAGTCAAGAGTCTTCTAGGAACTCATCGGTTGGGAAACTCAGGTGCTTTTTTTCCTGGCTCTTTGAGGTGGCACTACATGGTAGGTGTACGGAGAAGCACGTTTGATGGCTATGTGGGAAGGTAGTATGGAGACACCATTGCATGATTTGAGGTTACAGACGCATGGATGAACTCTGGGAGCTAAGAAAATTGGAGCGGGGTTGAAGAAATTGTGTTAGATGATATGGAACTATACTTTTTTAAGTATTTTTAAGTAGAGTAGATAATGCCTCTAATATTTGTTGGGTAGGTTTCTATATTTCACCATGTATTCGCTATTCGGTCAAAGTTTGGATGTACATGCTAGCTCTCAAATATCTATTCTAGGAGTGCTAGTGTCGAGTGCAACATCTACCATCCTTGCACCCATCCCTTCCGATCCACAATTAACTAATCACAAATGATTTATAGTACGGAATCGTCTCACTCGGATCCAATTGAAACCAAAATAGACATCACCAAGAGCTACCTGAGCAAAGAAGCTGAATAACAAGCTTGGAGAGGCTAGAGAAGCCATTGAGGAGGTAGGGGATAGCGAGTCGACGAGGAACACCACCGATGGAGCTAGACATGCCGCCACATGTCCCGGGCACCAGAATAGGGGGAAGCTACTGAGGAAGGAGAGGGCGGTCGCGACATGGCTTAGGTGTTAGAGAAGGCATCTATAATTGTTGTGCTCATCGTGGGAGGGGACTACACATGGTATGAGGTTGAGGATACGACTAGAAAATAAGACCGGTGAGAACAGATGGGTATGGTGGTAGGAGGGAGGGTGTTTAGTATCTCTAGGAAGGCGCATGTATGTGGACTAGGGTGTGCCACGTCACCCTTTCTGGAGCCAAACAGCACGGTGACCTTTTGAAATGCAATAATTTTAAGAGTCCTATATAAGTTTGCAAGTAAACAGTTCAACTTTACAGAAAAAATGTAGGATTTGGGAATAAATTCCGTGTTCCAAGAGGCACCTAAAATAAGCTTTATAATTCAGAAAATAATCCAAACCACTGTGGAGTCGTATCAGTGGCACCTAGTGGCTCTATGTGGGAACAATTAGCGAGTGTTATGCTTGAGGGCAAAGTTTCAACCTTCAGCCCACTGCAACCCAGTGCGCATAGACTAACTTCTGCTAGGCATACAAGAAACCGAAGATGGCACTGTAGGTCCACAGAATGCAGACATTTGAGGGATTTTCTTACGCATGGAAAAAGTATTCTTATTTCATTATTATCTTTTTAAAAGATGGCATGAACTCTGGCTTTGCATTAATTACAATACAAGTTATATACAGCATCAAGGAAACAGAATACCTAGTCAAAACGTGCAAGGAAAATATAACACCTGTATGCCGCTACACAAAAGAAAAAACGAAACGAAATACCAGTTACCAACAAAAGGATCACGAGGGACTAACATGAGACTTCAAAAGCTCTACGCTGGGTCCGCACTTGCTTTCTTAATACAGAAGAAAAACCTGATCGATGGATGGATATGAACGTTATAGAAAAAAAAAACTTTGATTACTGTTGTTCCAAACGTCCTACATGTTCAAGCGTGAAAACAGAATCAAAATCCATTCTTAATCAGAAGAAAACCTTGAGCGATGGATAAACATAAATGTTATAGAAAATGCTTCGATGCATGCCAACATGTTCAAGTTAAAACAGAATCAAAATCCATTCTGTGTTCGTTGTGTAGTATGCACTTCCTAATTCCTTTTCTGCAATTTTTTACTATCTTATCTTACTATATTACTAATTGAAGGTTGTAAAAGTTGCACCAATTTCAAAGCGCGCTAGAAAAAAAGATAAATCCAAGAATTCTCACAATAATCAGAAACATCCGACCATCAATTGGCAGATTGGAATATTAATAGCCATTAGATCTGTTTTCTAAGTAATTACCCACCTCTGCCATTATGAAAAGTCTTGAGTTCAACTCTCAATCAAAGCAAATATCTTTTTTTTTCATTATATATATTTTCCAAGTAATTACCCACCTCTGCCATTACGAAAGATCTGAGTTCAATTCTCAACGAAAACAAATATCTTCTTTTTTTTTTAGATTTTTTCTATTTTCAAATTTACCTTCAGTTTTTGTCTTTTTTTCATTAAAGATGCTAGAAAACTTTTCATGGAACAGATATTTTGTTAACTTTTTCAAATTTCCATGTCAATCCTCACGAGATGCGCTAGAAAAAAATAAAATTATATAAATTCTCACAATAATAAAAAATACCCTATCATCATTAACATGTTGGAATCTTAATAGCCATTAGATCTGTTTTCTAATTAAGTAATCACCCACCTTTGCCATTATCAAAATAATATTAAATAACCCCTAAAACTACATATTAATTACCCACTCTGCCAATATAAAGGAAAATATGAAATAACACTCTAAATTTATATCTAATTGCTCACATTTGCTATTTTGATAGGATAATATCAAATATCCCCTTTAATTTATATTTGAATTGTTCACCTTAGCTATTATGACTGATAATATGATGAAAGTAACCCCTCAAAATTATATTAAAATCACCTATTTTTGCAATCGATCAAAGATTATCTAAATCAATTAAGTATACATATAAAGTAGCAAGATATGTTATTATAAAAACCTAAGTATAAAAATAGATCTATATATGTTGTACGGTTACGCATAACACATTTAAGACTCTAACCCGTGCTTTCGCACGGGTTGATTGACTAGTAACAGTATAACTACGACAGGTCAAGGTCTCAAGGAGACCCGCACGATGAACTTTTAGACTCTTTTTTATAGCGGGTGATGTACAAGTGTAAGGGTGTTTGAATACATTAGACCTAAAGTTTAGCTATATTGAATACATTAGATCCATAGCTAAAGTTTTGCTAGCTAAAATTTAGTATGGAATGTTTGAATAGTATGGGCTAATAGTTAGTTGATACATGAATTACACTATAAATTTAAATTGATATTAGCCTACTCTAGCTTATTTTTTCGACTAATGGACTAATGGTTAGTCCAAAGATTAGGTAAACTTTAGCCTGTTCATTAGCTGTCCTATTTGGATGCAAATGGAATAAAGTACCAAACTTTAGCCCTTGTATTCAAACACACCTGGTGTGTGATTTAGATCTACAACATTGGGGTTGGGTGGAGGTGAAATCGGATAGAACTATAATGCCTAATGTAGCTTGTCCACCTTCCAGCCATTTTGTTTGGTCCCCTATAAACATCATGGTCGTTTCTTGCTCAACCACACCAAGCAGTCGACTTGAAACCCTCGCTAAGACTGAGTTCACCAAGGTGTGCAAAAGACCACACAAAGTACAATGAGTGAAAAACGTGTAAGGACCTACGCACACAAAATTTCATACTCTTGCACATACATTGAATTTTCCACCACTCACCTTGGACCAACCGGTAAACTCAGCCTAAGTCATGCTCTGCAAAGCCGCGGCCAACAAAAACTAAAGATGCTGATGCTCTCGAAATATTAGCACAAAGAGCACACGTGCCATGGTGTGAGGGGGCCGCCCATAGATTGTTTGATTATCCGCTGTATAGGATCTCGCAATACATATAAGTAGACATGCAAAATGTTTGCAATTGTTATCTCTGCCTTTGTTTTCCACACATGCCTAAATTTAAAATATGAGACGTAATTGAAGAGCGTACAGACCTGCTGCCGGGGAACCGGATACGCTGGCTCCTGCTCCCAGCCCGTTGGGCCCATTTGAGCTCGGGCTATATGTGGGCCAGTGGCGCTCCTGATTTCGTTCGGAGGGAGCCCCGCCCAAGCCCAAGGCAACTCTGGCCTTGCTCGCATCATTTGGAGGTATTTGTTTTTATTTTTTCTACTTTCTAAATTTTAAATTACAAAAACATATGCTCGTTTAAGAGATGTTGGTATTCAAGAGGATGGCTCCATGACTCACTTATAAGTTGCAGTCGAGGAGCAAGGGAGGAACATCAGGCTTGATCGGAAGAGAGAATGGAAGCTGCACATTGTCATGTTTTCTCCTGTTGCAACGTACATGCATTTTGTTGGTGGATACAATGCAAGTAATGGCCTTGCCTCTCCCTTTCTCTAAAAAAATAGAGATAATCTAGTCCAAAATTTTTTATGCCAAGTTTAATTTTTTATGATAATCCAAGATGTCATAAACCTTCTATTACCCCAAGAACGTACTCATCAAGTCAACTTTGCGAAGAGTGCACTCATCAAGATCTAATACCCCAATGTTCAGCGTGCTATATTGCTTGCGACTTGCGATCTAATACTCTTCACCCTCCCAGGCATGATAACTGTATTGCTTGCGACTTGTGAGCGAGACATGATAATACCAAATTTATAATGATTGGGACAAGCCGCCTATTGCGAAAAAAAATCCAATGCCCTAAAAAACAACCAAGCAAAAAGTACCAAACTATTAGGACAGGTACTAAATAGTGGTGGGATCAGTACCAAAAAGTAGTGAAACTGATACTAAATATTGTTTTTTTTTGTGAAAAGAAAAAAATCTAAATCAATGATGATCAAGAAAAGGCCAACAGAAAAACACTCTATTGTAAATCTTTGTAAAGAGCTCGCACGATCGATCAACATATAGAGTTATGAATTAAAAATTTCAGATCAGCACCGAGTTCAATAGAAGCATTAACCATAGATCTGCAGCCAAATGTTGAAGTCCTGTAGGAAATTGTTCTTCCGGTGATAATGACACAGTAATATGAAATAGAACAAAATGCAACACCATAATTGGTGGCGAAATTTTTTTATAATGTCTTGAGGGAATGGCTCATTCTTTAGTCCTCATCCCTCGCCTCCGCCTTAATCCTTAATAGTGGGGGCCTTCCCCTGCGACGACGAATAGTAGCCCTTGAGCTGGTTGCTTCTTTGACTGCAGCCTTGATGCTTTTGATGCTTTCTTCTCCTAGCTCGTATGGTGAATCTGAGTCAGTTGAGGTATCACCATCTTCCGCTAACATAAACCAAACATAAAATTAGTTGCCAGAGCATGGAAGGAGAAACAACATATTACACATTGTTTAAATGGACAGAGAAATTAAATGCATGATGGCTACTGTTTTGCTAACATTTTCGTTCAAAGATCACTAGTAATTGTTAATCGCATAGTACGGTCAATGAACTCTGATACTATGCGTAATTACATACTTTGAGGTTGCATTTGACATTAATGAAACATGGAAGGGTTTAAATGCAAAATTGCAGCAACAGTTGGATATAGAGTTTGTACTTCACATTGTTTAATAACACGCTTACACCCGTATAGGATAGTTGCATATGGTTATTTTTTCCCAAATAAAGTAGTATAAAAATAAAGCAGTGTACGCACAAATGTAGTACAAGATTTATGATAATACGAAGAATAGAAGGAACTTACAACTGTTTCTATCATGCTCTATATTTCTTGATGTTCGCCTTGATTGGGATGATCTTGTGGGCCGATAAGGCTTCTCATTTATTACCAGTCTACTGCGCAAACTTTCATGCTGCCAAGAGAAAATAAGTAAACAACATTAATCAATTATTTTTGCAAGAAAGCTCATTGGAACATTTCAAAACATCTACTCTATCTAGTCATCGATATTTGATTTGTGGACCATGGTATGATCTCCAATGTGGCAATGTATAGTTATAACAACTACAATTTACAATATGCCAAAAATAAAAATATATTATAATATAATTATTTGTCAAATAAACATTTTTAAAGTTTTATTAAACAAAGCTTGGAAATTTGAGATGCAACCTAATGTAAATCGGTCGTGTCTCGATTGAGTATAACAATTTTGACCACAAAATAAGTCCATAAAAGTAATTACGATTATCAAGATATTCAATAAGTAAAGTAGTATTTCTATTTGCTCTTAATCCATCCACAACATATTTGGAAAAGTTATCATAATTCTGTCGGCTACATGAAATACTTTCTAACTATGTGAGATAAAGAAAGAAGGTCCAAAAGTAATTTAAATTGAGCCACATCATGTACTAAATCATTTTTTTGTTAATCATGCTTAGGTATAATATAATATATTCAATTCTTAAATTCTATAATAGGGAAATCAAAACTTATAAAACTGCAACTCTAGTAACTTTAATTTCTTAGAAAATTTTATAACTTTCCACATGACAAAAGTGAAAGCATGGTAATAAATATGTGACTAGATAATGCAATGGGTCAATATATAGCGACTTATGTTCTTATATAACTGAACTAGATTGGGATGTGGAATGGCATTTTCATATACCTAAAGATGCTAAATGTCCACTGTTATTTTCCTAGTTACTTAATGATGATGGAAACAGTAAATTAAATAGGGGCACAAGTATATGACATATATGAAAGAGGAAATGGAGAACTATTTGGAAGTTAGAAAACTACATAGTGCTCAATCAAGTGGAAAAAATGGCTATCTTTAGTTTTTCATAATGTTGTACAAGATGCATGTAACAAGAAAACATCATGTAGTAGATATTTTCCATAGAGAACCAAAACTCAAGAGAATACTTACCAAATCTGCAAAATTTTCAAAAGAGTACAAATCATGAACATTTGTTCTTTGAATACAGGCACGCTTAGTTACTTTTCCAGTTTCTATGAAGGACAATGAAGATTTCAGCGTACGAAATGTATAGGAACTAGCAGGGTCTGTGTAATACTGCATGATAAGAAAATTAATTATTTGAATATCAAACTATTATCTTTTATCCAATGAAAAAAACCTTAAACAATGTTATTTACCGGATCTCTCCTAATCAACCCCTCCTTTGTCTTTCTAAATACTAGCTCTTTTACCCAACCTCGTGGCAATCCACTTGGGTGAAAATCCACTTTTGCAAGTATCTACAAATAGTAAAACAAGAGTAAAAATATGGAAAACAACGATCATAATGCATACTTTCAATATAAGAAGTTCTAGAAAGGATCCCACATTATTTTCAGAACTTGTGTCACATTGTCCGTTTGTATCATAGCCGGAGATCTTTGCCTCGTTGATATAGAGTATTACATCTTGTTTTGACTGTAGTCGCACTCCACTATTTGAGCAAACATAAAACTATACAAAATAATAAAGACAATCAGTAATAGCTAAATAATTATTGGTGCAGAAACTATTTCCTTTTGATACTCATGTTCATTCAGTTATTTGTAAGACACCAAGAAAATATATACCAGCTTTCTTTGTGATAAGTTGCTTGGTTCAAAGCTAGGATGGTGGCTTACATATACGTACTAGACATGTTTCCATTTATTATCATTATATATTTCTTAGAATAAGCAATGCATTCGCTTAATAATGGGCAAATTCCACATTTTTGGCATTCATGTTTATTACAAATAAAAGTATCAAGTTCAATACTCCAAATAAAAGATTAATACAATGATGCATCACTTGGTTTATTGCAAACTGGTTGCTACATGGGAGCTCAAAGTAAACAAAAACTAGCAACCTATATAACATAGAAAAAGTATCAAGTCATCAAATTCATGGCTATATACCTTATACATCTTGTCCATCTTCTCCCCACCGGCTCTAACCTCCGCCACCCATCCCTTTGGAAGCCATTCATATGCTCTCTGAAGATGTTATCATAAGAAATAGGCATTAAAAATAGTAATAATATGTATCGATAAAACTAGATTATACATCAAAGAATGTAACCAAGCACCTGAACCATGTTTTCTACACCACATTCCTTTGATTGCAGTATGCGCTCATCTGTCCCAGAAAAAAGGTAGTCTAACACCTCTGACTTCATGGTGAATGTGTAATCTGATATAGGAGAAGTGTAGTACTACACCAAAAACAAAAGTTCAAAGAAAATCATAGATCCTATTAACAGATATTTTTTCATTTAAAGGTAGAACAACCCATAAGGCGTGTTTATTTGTTGAATGATACAAGCAAATAGGGCACTATGGAGATTAGACATACGCGATTGATGATACCATCTTTAGTGCGGTAGACTTCCATGATCCATCCATCAGGGAGCCAATCTGGTGGCTGCGCTAATGCTTCAATATCCTCTTCCACATCATTTGGAGCAGTCAGTTGCTTTGCTCCCTCCTCATCAAATGCCATAGTCACAGGCTTGTCAACCGTTTCTACAGGTTCTACTATCTACCTCTGTGTGCCCTCTTGCTTTGTTCTTGCAAAAACAATAGTGGGGTATTTATATTACTCGTCCTATCTATGTGGTGCTAGCTGGCATCCACCATATAGCTGGAATTGCTTTGCTTATCTAATAAGAAACAACTCAAATATTCTTTTTAAGATCAAACAGATTGTGTCACATTAAATTCATTTAATGATATAGATCAATTGAGTATTTCAATTAGTGATCATTTAAAATATTTGATAAGGAACAACTAAAAGATTCTTTTGGAGATTTGACAGATAATATAATAACCAATTCATTTATTGTTATAGATTAGTGGCGTATGTAAATTAATAATCATGCCTATCTAGTGCTACCTGGCACCCAATATATATACAGCTAGAAATTTTATGATTTTATTAATGAGCAATTCAGATTTTTTTTTTTTTGAAGATATGGCGGATAGTGTAACATCTTATTCATTTAGAGTTGTAGCTACGATTATGTGAATGAACTTTAAACTGTCAATATGTGTTAGTTAAAACTGTACAGAGGGTGAGAAATGACATGGTGTGATTCTTTAATGGTAGGTAAGTGGCGGACTTTAATGTGAATGAACTTTAATGCGTTGTTCCATTCCATATACATACAAGAATAAACACACCCTTTTTATTTGCTACATCAAAAAATTTATTTGAGATTTGATCACTAAAAAGGTATGGTTTAATTAGCCAATTCCTAGAAACATTTTTAAGGATATTATGTGCCCTAAATGGGAGTTTTTGTATAACAACCCAAACTCCAACTTATCTCTGCAATATTTCTATGCCTTATGAAAATGTGGTGCATGTAAATAGATGACCTTAAATAATGTTGTTGTTTTGAAGTCATATTAGTTTTATGAAAAATAACTTTAAAATTTGAAAATATTGATATTGTTAATTAATGAAAAAACATTTCGTATCATGACCCGTCGTGCTAGAAATAATAAGGACAAATCTTAAGATTTTTTTTCAAATCTGACAAAACTTATGAACATCAATCATTTTTTAGACTAGGTCTTAGAACGCTGTGTTGCTTGTTCTCGGAAAATAAAATAGGGGTCCATTTGTGGGGTATTTAAATTACTCGTCCTATATATCTATCTAGTGCTAGCTAGCATGCACCATATAGCTAGAACTCTTTTAGCTATCTACTAAGGAACAACTCAAATATTCTTTTTGAAGATGAAACACCGATAGCGTGGCATCTCATTTATTTAGTGTTGTGGATCAGTTGGATATTTCAATTAGTCTTTCTATCTATCTAGTGCTAGCTGGCATCCACATCTCAAAGTTTATTTCTGAATATTTATTTCTGAATATCTGGCCCATAATATAACGTGTAATTCATTTAGTGTTATAGATTGATAGGGTATTTAAATTAATCATCTTGCCTATCTAATGCAAGTTGGCATCCACTGTATAGAAAGAAATTTCATGGTTATGCGACAAGGAACAACTCAAATATTCTTTGTGAATATATGGTTAATAGTATAATATCTTATTCATTTAGAGTTGTAAATACTGCTGATTGGAAATGTAGTAGTTTTCTCGGTCAATATATGGAATGTAAAATTGTAAGGAGGGAGAGGCAATATCATGATGTGGTCCTTTAAATATGTGTAAGTGGAAGATAGCTCAAAATCGTAGCTGTGTCATTCCATATGCCTGGTTGTACAATAAGGCACAGTATGTAGTTAGCACTTCAAGAATAATTATTTTTATGCATTAATTACTCTAATAATATGGACAATCTCGTTTGGCCCCCAAATCATCCCCATCACCATGTACAACAAGTGGTTGAAAAATAAAAATTGTAGACATATGCCTCAAGGTTGCAGTGCCAATAGTGATTGAAATCATGGCACATCTTAAATGTTTGATAAAAAATATTCTTTTTGAAGATGAAACACAGATAGCGTGAAATCTCATTTATTTAGTGTTGTGGATCAGTTGGATATTTCAATTAGTCTTTCAATCTATCTAGTGCTAGCTGGCATCCGCATCTCAAAGTTTATTTCTGAATATCTGGCCCATAATATAACGTGTAATTCATTTAGTGTTATAGATCGATACGGTATTTAAATTAATCATCTTGCCTATCTAATGCAAGTTGGCATCCACTGTATAGAAAGAAATTTCATGGTTATACGACAAGGAACAACTCAAATATTCTTTGTGAATATATGGTTGATAGTATAATATCTTATTCATTTAGAGTTGTAAATACTGCTGATTGGAAATGTAGTTTTCTCGGTCAATATATGGAATGTAAAATTGTAAGGAGGGAGAGGCAATGTCATGATGTGGTCCTGTAAATATCGACGCGCTTATTCCGCGTGCGGGCGCCCGCATGAGCGAGCGGCGCGCGATAGCTGGGACTGGGAGTGTACACGGCGCGCGCATTGATGGTACGGAGTGACCCCTCGTGTTTCATTCCCTGTTCCCGTATCGGTCGATCGGACTCGTTCGGTCACTGCTGCAAAACTCCACTATAGAAAACGGCACCCAAATAATATTAGAAGCGGCTTCAATTACGAACCATTTTTATTGTGTCCAAGGCGATGCATCTTTTCATTCACTCCTGCTATTTGTATGAACAGTTGGTAAGATGCACCGCTCCTGAAGAAGTCATGCAGCAACAGAGAGGTGCATGCTGACTGCCTTTTTGGAGGAACAGTGCATGAGAACAACCGTTTTTGCTATTTTGTTTACAGGAACGGTGCACTTAACCAACCGTTCATGTAAATAAAATAGCAAGAACGGTTGGTGGCGTCCACCGCTCTTGTTAATTTTTTTTCAAATTTTCACCTTTGGCGCGAAAATCAAAATGGTCATTTTCTATTAAAATCCTACATTCAAGCTACAGAAGCAGTGGAAGAGAGTTCACCGTGCTCACTAGTGTATTCATCTGATACCCAGCATCCCTTAAAATACTACTTTCACTGTTGACGAGCTCCATCTCTCCTTCTTTCCAATCCAGAGCAACATCTCTCCTCTTTCCCATCCAGAGTTCCAGACCAAGCAGGAGTTGAAGAAGGCGCGAGCGAAGCGAGGCCGAGGAGGAGGATGCCGCGGCGGAGCTGAAGCGGCAGCGATCGGGCGTGGCGGCGGCGCAAACAGACGCGTGCGGGCGGCAGCGAACCGGGCGCAGCGGCGGCGCGACCAGGCGCGCGGCAGAGCTGAAGCGGGTAGCGACCGGGCGCGGCGGCGGCGCAGCCGGGTGCGCGCGTGGCGGCAAGGACCGGGCGCGGCGGCGGTGACCGAGCTCAAACGGCGGCCAGGCGGGTGGGGCGGCGGCGGCCAAGGGCACGGCCAGGCGCTCGCGCGGCGGCGACGGCCAAGCGGGCGAGGTGACGGCAGCCAGGCACGCGGCGCGGCAGAGCTCAAGCGGCGGCGACCTGCAGCCAGGCGTGCGGGGCGGTAGAGCTCAAACGGCGGCGACGCACGCGGCAGCGCCCATGTTGTTCGTGGCCTTTTTATTTTTTTAAATCCACAACACGAGCGGTGGAACGCTTGATATTTTTTTAAATCCACAATGGAAGCAGTGGAACGTTTGAGACGTTTCTGCTAACAACATTAGTAAAAACGGTCCATAACATCCATCGCTCTTGCTGAAAATGCTGTAAGAGCAGTCCGCGAACCGTTTCTACGGTGCATGTCACTACGAGTAAGTAAGAACATTTTGGAAAACCGATCCTATACGCGCCTTTTACCACTGCTGCTGGCGCGCGCTCGAACAGCTAGGGACGCGCGCGTAGGGTGGCTGCCCAAGCCAACACGCAACGCGACTCTTTGCGGTGGCAGACTGCCAGTCCAACTGTCAGTAGGACAGCACAGATCCAGCGTAATTAATAACGATTCTTTTGTAACACGCTATCAGCTGTTTTAGCGCCTACTGCAAATACAATCAGCCGTTTGCATCATCCTTCTTCCTTTTAAACTTTGCGCACCCTTTTCTTTCTAACATGAAAAAAATTAATCTTATATATGAAACGTAGAATTTAAGAATAAAAATGTTATACATCCTAACTTTAAAATATAAAATCCAAAACTTTGTAAAATCCCAACATTCAAAATCACAAATTCAAAACTTTATACATTTTCAAAAGTTTTTTCCAAACCAAAACTGTCAAATACAGATATGAAACTTTGTAATATGCAAACCAAAACTTTCAAAATGCAAATATGAAACTTTGTATGGTGCATATCAAAACTTTCAAGACACATATATAAAATTTTGTACGGTGTAAACCAAAACTTTGGAAATATGGATATGAAACTTTGTAGGGTGCAAACCAAAATTTTCAAGATACAAATATGAAACCAGAATTAGGTTCACACAACCACTCTTCACAGCCAATTGACAAGCTGCCGGGGTGCGGCTGCGGCGGCCTGCGTGAGAGGTGAGACCGGACCATGGAGGATTGTGGTGTTCGTGGGCCGAATGGACCGGCACATAGGAGCCCACAGTCACCAGTTTCAGCCCTCATTTCTCTGCTGATTTTTATTTTCCAAATAAATTCTCCAGAGAGAAAGCCAAAAACTCGGTCGAATTCTGATGGTTTGTTATTAGTACTAGCGGAGTACCCCGTGCATTGCTACGCAATGATAAAATTCATACCTCCAATGTATAAATGTCACTACCATGATTAGACTCGATGAACATCTAAGGGCTGAAATGTGTTATTACTTGTCTCCAACATTGTAACTCAATTGTGCGGAATAGCGATGTAAGCTATTCAATTTTACATGCTCTAAGCTACTCAGAGGTAATGAAAAGTATAACTTGATTGGATCATGGATGGCAGTACCACCTGGACAGGACGGCGATTTTTATCTAGAGCCGTGAGCATCGCCATGCCTGACTCCCCGACCTGACCGCCCCGTCCGTTACTGCTACCTCCTCACCTCGCCAACTTCTTCATCATCTTATGCTTCTGCTCCATCATCACTCTACAATTGGGGCACTGCCCCATCCTCAGCCCTCAAACCCCTTGCCAGAGCGCCAATGGCATTCGAGCCAGCCCCATCGCTCCCCTTTCTTCCACCTGCTGCTACCACCTTTCGTCGCCGCTCTCACACAAAGCCGGCGCCTGCGCGGTACCAATCCCACAGGCTTCGCGCCACCCCGCTCTCCCCTGACCCCATCACCCAAGTCGATGCGCACGTCGTCTTCCACGAAGCAACAGCCGTCCTGGACGACGACGCACGTAACTCTCCTCCACCGTCCGCCTGCTCCTGGCGCACCGCGACGCATTCGCACCGCCCAACGCCATGAGCCATGACACCCCAGCTGCTCGCCCACCACCTGGCGCGCGACGCCGCAGCGGGGCGCATGGAACGTCCGTGGCTGTTTCTCGATTCTCGGTGCCCATGGTGTCCGGGCTGGCGCTGCACCTCCCTCCCTGCCGCCGCTGCTATGCGCAGTCGGGCCGGGTGTTCGACCCCGCGCTGCTACGCCGCTCTGCCGCTACCTCGACTCCCGCGGGTCCTGCCTGTACCAGGTGACCACGAGTACAAGTTCATCACCGCGGGGACCTGCCCACCGAGACACTCGCCTTCGCTCACGGCGCGCGTCGCCGTCGGGTGCGGGCACGACAACGAGGGGCTCTTCGTGGACGTGGCGGGTGTCCTGGGCCTTGTCAGCGGCATGATGTCGCCGCTCACCCAGGTGGTCGAGCGGCAGCGGGGCGAACACAGGCAGGAGTGGGCGCCGCAGCGCCGTGTGGGACGAGCTCGCGACGGTGGATGGGCACGGGCGAGCGGCCGCCGATCGGGGCGAGCAAGCGGCGCCGGGTGGTCCGGGCTCATCGCGGCGGATGGGTGCGGGTGGGAGAAGGCCATCGGATGCAGGCGCGGCGCAGCCGGAGGGGGCGAGCGCGCGATTGCGTGGAGGGCGGCGGGGGCACCGTGCTAGCGGTTCAGATCCGAGGAATCCTGGGGTGGGGCCGCGTTACCTAGTGGGAGGCTGGACGGAACGAACGGTTCGTGGTCCATCTATGCTCTGCGTTGTTTCTCTCGGCCTTCTCTTGGACGACGCACGAACTACTCCCACTTAAGGAGTAGTATAAGAGGAGACTACCATAATCAGATTTTGGTAGAGCCCCTGGCTGTCGTGCAATAATTTTTTTTCATGGGTAAAAACTATTGAAAACAACTCAGAAACACTCCTGTCGGCTTCTAAAAAAATATGCAAAACACTATACACGCATCGTGGATGCAGTGTAGACAGAATAGAGTTTGAAATAGAAGATAGGATACGAGTTTTAGATAGATTTTGGATAGAAGGCGTGGTTTGACTTGCCGATGATCGAGTGAGACAGGCTTTGGGTGGTTTGATTTTCCGAGTTGCCGATTTTTTCAATCCACGTGCCGTGCGCCTTGCATGCACGCTGCCGATTTTTTATGTCGCCGGGTCCGGCCTGTACTCCTGTTCCAACACCACGTACGCCATGAACCAGACACACAGCAGCCTAACTCTAAGTATTCGGCCCGGCCGGGCGATCCCGGGATGTGCTGGTCAGTCCGATAATAACTAGTATATCTACGAGAAAAAGGAGGAGGAGGCCATCAATCAGGTGAGATCCGATCGACGATCCGGCAACCAACCAAGAACGCGGCGGCGGCGTAGAAGAAGAAGAAGAAGATGGGGGACATCCACGACGCCCTGTGCGACGACGCTCTGCTGGAGATCCTCGTCCGCCTCCCCTCCAAGTCCGTGCTCCGCTGCCGCGCCGTCTGCAAGAGCTGGCGCCGCATCACCACGGACCGCTCCTTCCTCGCCGCCCACGCCTCCCGCCGCCCGCCGCAGATGCTCGCCATTACCGACCAATCCTGGAAGGTGAGCGCCGTCCCTCTTTCACTCTACCCGGCGAGGCCGGCGCCGGACGACCACCACGACGACGTCGACATTATGGGAGGATACCTTTGTGACACGATCACGCGGGACAAGCGCGGAAGAATCACCACCAGGTCATCGTGCAGCCTGCTGGATTCTCTCGATGGCCTCCTCCTGCTGCAGCAAAGCCCGGGCCACTTCATCCTGTGCAACCCCACCACCAGGCAGTGGAGCAAACTGCCGGCGCTGGTTCCCAAGCCCGTGTCCAGTGTGCACCCGTGCGGCTTCTACTTCCACAGCTCCTCCGGCGAGTACCGCCTCCTGTGCCATTACGTAGAAGCATCACCCAGGGGCGAAGAGGAGTACTGCCGCTACGACTACAGCGACTACTTACTACTACATCATCTCTACCAGTGGCGACCTGCCCCGGCGACTGGCGCACGATCCACCTTCATACAAGCGCCCAATGGGAAAGGGTTACGAGTACCCGGTGGCTTGCCGTGAGGTTCTGCACTGGTGCACTTTCCGCCCGGAAGCCACCAGCACCGGCAAGATACTGGCGTTCCACACGGTCACCGAGACGTTCCGGCTGGTGGCGCGGCCGCCTGGCTGCAACAACGACGACGACGCATCGGTGGAGCTGTTGGAGCTAGATGGGGCACTATGCGCTCTGGCTTTTGATGAGGGTGCGATGACGTTGCTCAACATCTGGACCCTGCGAGGCTACGAGTCGGGGAGGTGGACGCTGCGCAGCCAGGTTCAGATGGTGGTGCAGCCACAAACACGCTTGGACGGGCTGGTGGGCAGGGCAATCTCCGATGGCCGCGACACCATTATGTTTGGGCATCCCTACTCATCTCGTTCGGTAAGGATGTGTGATCTTTTTTTTTTTTTTTTGAACGTAATGGCAGTAGCTCTGCCTTTCAATTAAGAAGAATAGAATTGACCCTGTTTTAAAGAAAACTAAGCCGAAAACCTACATTGAGCGTGCGGTTGAAAAACCGACGAAAGGCCACCCAAACAACACCCCAACCAATGCCCACTATGTGTCATCGTTGCCGAGATCGTCCCAAAAGGCGAGCAGCTCCGACTTCTCATAGCGGGCAACACGGAACAGCTCCGACTACACATAGGCACCAACCCACAAGGAGAAAAGGTCAAGGTGCGCCATCGTTGCCGAGCTTCGACGCACCCCACGCGAAGCAGCTCCGACTCTTCACCACCGAGCTTGGTCCAACAGCGTCAAGTACCAGAAGCAAGCAGACATCAGGAGCAGCTCCGACTCCCCGTCCCCTAGCCAACAAGAGTGACGAAAAGCCCCCGTTGGGCGACGATCACGCAATAGGGACTGGAGGTCTTCTGGACGACGCCTTGAAGAAGTAAGACGACGTTGAAGCGCCGCCGCCGCCCGCCTAGCGGAATCTAGGCAAGGTCTCCCCCGAAGACTCCAGCAGAGTCCTACGAAGTGGTGACCGCCGGGACCATGGAAGAAGGGCTGCAGAGACAGCCCCCGCAGTCGCCACCCCAAGGCCAAGTCGAGCGTCGACGCCTCCCGCCGTCCACCGACACACCCACCCTGCAGGACCCACGCCCACGCGTGCGACAACGCCAATGTCGTCGCCACACCACGCCGACGAGACCCCGCCCGCGGCAACCCTGCAGAAGAGAGGAGCTCCCAAGTCGACACCTCCAGGGAGGTAGAACTGCGCCCACAGGCGTCGCCGTCAATGGCTTTCGCCAGGAACTCCAAATCTCCACCCATGAACATCTCCGGACATAACCAGCAGGGGGGAGGCAGATGTGGCCATGGAGGCGACAGATCAAACCATCCCCCCACCGGGAGCACCACAGGGAGCCGCCCCCGATCCCCATGGTCGCCGCCCATCGCCACCCGCGCCGCCGCAGCCACGCGCCGCCGGATCTGCTGGCCCTGCGCGCTGCCGGGCCGCTGCGAAGCCATGGCCGCCGCGCTCATCCCCCACGAGGATCCACGCGCGGCCGGCGAAGCGAGGCGGGAAGGCCCCACCGCCACCGTCCTTGGGGTCCGCGCGGCCTCCGGCAGCCCCCTCCGGCGGCGGCGAGGCGAGGAAAGGGAGGAGAAGAGCGGCGACGGCTAGGGTTTCGGCTGCCGCCCGTGTCGCCCGTGCGGGAGGGGCGACGCGGGGGCCTCTGCGTGACCAGTACTTTGACTACAAGGGTGTGTGATCTCAAAGAGAAGAAGGTGCGAACGCAAACGCACAGTATTTCGTATCCTAAGTTTCGGGTGTTCAGAGAGAGCCTCGTGTCGCATGCCTTCTTCCAGCCGCCTTGGTGTTTTGAGCCCGGGCCCATAAAGTTCTGTGATTAATTAATTAGTTGGATAGATAGTTTGTTTGGAGGACAACTAGTCTTTAATTTGCTTCAAGTTTGTTATATATTCGTTGAAGAGTATTTCATTTGGGTCAACTACTCTAGGCATCCAGATGTTGGACGTCGTCTGAGCAGCCGAAAGGGAAATTAGGGATTAAAAAAAATACTCCCTCTGTCTCATCTTAGGAAACAAGGCATTCTAGTTTGTCCTAAGTCAAACTTTCTTAAGTTTGACTAAATTTATATGAAAAAGTATAAATATTTATAGTACCAATATGAAAAAATAACCAATGTCAGAAAACATTACTCACAGAAGAAAGTTCAGTTTGATCGGAAAGAATTTCTTGGTTATTAGATCTCTAAGCCGATTGGTACTCAAGTCGACTCGAAGCTCGAGGGCTACACCTATTGGGTGCACCTAGTCGGTGCAACCAATTGGGGGTGATATTGAAGTAAGTGCTGTTGTCTTGGCGGCGTTTATATTCGGAGCTACGGATTCCTTGGGAGTCTCGAGTTAATTATTCTCAAAATTAATTTGAGCCTCGGGGGCTGCATGGAGGATACCACCACATCAAAATTTTTTCGAAGACTACAAGGCAAGACATTCAGAAAGCGGAATTTAGATTTTCAAGCTGATTGTTTCTCAAGTCAACTTAAAGCTCGGGGGCTTATGGGGGATAGATATCCCCTGGGTCCTCATGAAACGTATTCTCTACGTGGGCCGACCGACTTAGGCTCAGAGGTGGCGAGAACAACTTGACGCACAAGACAAGGACTCGACGTGTACAAGGAAAGATCTAAGAAGAATCCTAGTAGGAGATGTAATCAATCCTAGTAGGACTAGAACTCCTTGTAATCCAAGCCACGCCGAACTATATAAGGTGGGCTAGCGATCCCTCCTAAGCATCTCATCTCAACTCAACTCGTAGCAACTCTCCAACTCATAGCCCTCATATGTACTCAAAGCAATATAATCCAGCCACAAACAGGACGTAGGGTATTACGCACACCGCGGCCCGAACCTGTATAAATCGTGTATTCTTGTTCTTCGTCGCGTTACACGCGAACCATGGAGCTACGGTCGGACTCGCCTGCTCTAAAAGCATCACGTGAGGCATCCCATGGTGCACTACCAGACTGAAACCCTGACTCAAGGGTATGTTCGTAATAGCCAAGGACCCATTTGTAATATTGATAAAAACTGATGAAATACGAGAAAACAACCACCTTCTCCTCACTATATAAGCAGCCCAAGGGCTGAGGGGGAGGGGGATGAGACCTTGCTGACTCACTCTCTCTCTCGCTCTCTCCCTTACATTGTTGCTTGTCTTGCGAAGTGGCCTCCAAGTTATTTCCCCAACACTTCGGCCACTGCTGCTCCGGCTGGAACAAGCAGCTGCAACACAACACAACACCGCACCATCCTCCCCTAGTCCCCTATCCCTCACCGCACATATCTCAACGCGGCGTCCACTACAGACTGAACAAAAGAAATAATAGAAAGAGACAAAGGAAACAATCAAAGTGACTGTTTGTCAGCCCCCCTCCCCCGACAAATTGGTTGAGCAACTTGACACCGGCTCACGCTTTAAAGGATCCACAACCCACAAAGACAATGGCACAGTTATAGACGACTATGAGATCAGTCAATCAAAACTATATAGAGCAAACTTGGACTATGACTCCTGTTCGAGGTATAGCAGCACACATACTACACACACTCCATAGAGCAAACTACAGATTTTTGCAATAAAAACCTAGCCTCATCTTCATCAGCTCGCAGTGGCACCTCAAAGAGAGGAGGGCATATGAGGCAGCCTGATGTCCCTCTCCTTCTTGCTATACTTCAAGGCTCAAAGCTACAACCTTAAGTCCAACAGGGACGGGGGACTCGATGCACTTCCCATATATGTGGAGAACACCTTACAATCATAGGAGCACGAAAAATGGTCCAAAACTCATTCAAGAATTGCTCGCGATTTGCAAGAAGATCCTTGTCTTTCAACAACATGATCAAATACCCAAAATCGAAGTACCCATTGAAGGTGATGCAAGCCAACTTGTCGTAGGACACCTGATTTAGAAAGTAGTCTAATGAATAGCTTAACTGGAATCCCCTTGATGCATGTTCTCCTAGTTTCAACCTTGCTTGGCACATGAGATCCACACCCTTGTGGCCACAGTGGCAAAATCAGGGTCAAATTGAATGTTGAGCTGGAACATCTTTCCTCCAATAAGATTGAACCGTTCATCCGCGAAGCCGATTCCAACTTACACCAGATCTCCTCCATTGACGTACCTAAAGACCTTGACTGCAGTGACCATCGGGGATTGCATACTCTCCCTAGGATCCCCTCATGCCATCAGGAACATCAAACTCAGTGTCAAAGGCCACACGATATGTCTCATCTCTCTACTTTCTGAGGATCTTCCTGATGTCTTCAAAGGCCCTTGGCGATACTTTTCGATGGGAGGGTACGTGGCGATCCCCGGAGGCGGCCTGGGGTCCGGAGTCACAAAAGGCTCCGCCCGCTTTGGAGCCCACCTGTCAGCGTCGGGCGAGGACAAAGAGAAGGAGACTAGGGGCCTGTTTGGATCCAAGTGACTAAAGCCAAAGTGACTAAAACCAGTGACTAAACCTTTAGCTCCGTTTGGATACAGTGACTAAAGCAGTGACTTTAGCCACTTTTAGTCAACCTTGGATCCAAGGGGGTAAAATGAACTAGCTGTTGCAATTAGTCACCATTTAGCTCCTCCTTGGTGACTAAAAAAAATCTTTAGTCAATTTTGGCACTTTAGTCAGTTTTTTGTCATTCCTGTTTGATACTTTAGTCATCTAGTGACTAAAGTTTAGTCAGTTTGGGTTTAGTCACCTGGATCCAAACAGGCCCCGCCCATGTCTCACATTTAAGGCGGAGCAGGTGCACATCACAGGGCACGTCTTGCGTGGCTGCGTTATCCCACCGAACAGTGGCGGGCATGGCCATAGAGGGCCACTGCACCCCCATCCCTGCCACTGCTCTGCCAACCATTGTCATTCGAGGCATGGCAGTGGTGTGGGGCACATTGTGACTCCTTTCTGACCGGCGATGACAGAGGCTTCGAGGAGAAGCTACCATCTGCCCATGACAGCTAGGCCTGCGGCGGTAGAGGACGAGGAGTGAACCCACAAAATAGGAGTAGTGAACCCACAAAACAGGAGTAGAGCTAAATGCATAGGGAACATTTTGTACTGGGAACTACTTCTTGAAGTATAAGACCATCCCCAATGGGGATGTGTATATCCATTGCCTATCCCTATTAATCCACTATTCCAACTATCCATCTCTCTATCTAAAGTAGTGCTACAGTGTCTAACAGTGCCAAACAGTGTTATAGGCAGCCCATTTTACTTCCCCATTGGGGATAGCCTAAAAGAAGATACTCAGGAGAGAGAGGGACATGCTCATTCAGTCGCACACATTCACCCGCACTCCACACATGCACACATCTCCAACCGGGCTAGATGAGCAGATAGCTAGGCCTCTCCTTCGACCCTTGTACTCTTAGAGTAATACTCCAAGCAATGCAAGAAATACAACGCAAGAACACCACCATAGGGTATTACGTTCAGACGGCCTGATCCTCTCTAACTCCCTTGTCTCCTTCGCCTCTGTCGACCCTCTCTCGGTCCGCGTGACTTGGCAACGGTGAGCACATACTGCCCAAAAAAGATCCTCTTGCGGCCCGAGTCCTACGGCCACATCTGTTGATTCCTCAACAACGTCAACCGACATGATTAAGCACGTAAATATTTATCTACAAGAGGCATATTACACAATGTTATCTTTTTTAGGGGAATTACGTAAAATGTTATTCGTGTGCTGGACAACACCTCTCGCTCTGCATGCAAGTCCACCTAGGTGAATAGAGTGCATCGATTCTTTTCTATGCTCGATCTTTACCAGATATTTATTTCGTCTCAAAATAAATACAAAGTGCAATTGTGTTTAATTGATATGGACATTTCATGAGTACCATAGTTGCAGCCTTGCAGCACATCACAGTTTCACGACCACCTGACAAGCTCCCAGGGTGCGACAGGAATTTTGCAGTCAGTGACGACTGACGAGGAAGGGATGGGAACAAACGACGGCGGCTGCGGCGGCCTGCGTGATACTAGACCGAATGGGCCGGCAATAGGAGCCCACATTCATCACATCCAGCCCTCGTTTCTCAACTGATTGACCCCTAAAAAAAATTTCAACTGATTCTTTTTTTTTTCAATAAATTCTTCAAGCAGAAACTCGATATGCGTGTTTAATTTATTTTTTCAAATAAATTCATAGACCTCACTTATTACATCCAAACAATCAGCAGCTCATCACTAGTACACTTGTGCCAATATATAGGCAATACAATTAGCCGTCGCTCAGCTCGCAGGATTAAAGGAGATGAGCTCGATTCGATCTAACCAAACTTGCTCAGCCAGCACCGCCTCGTACTTGCCGACGTTGCCACCACCGTCCGACGCAAGGATGGTCATGTGGTACTTCATCCCCAGCTCAGGATCCTCCCTCTCCTCGCCGCTCACCACTCGCCTGAACTTGAGCTTGTCGTGCGCCTTCTTGTCGTGCTCCGCCACTGCCCACTTACCGAGCTCGATGACTTTCGGGGCGTCGATGACAGGGAACGGGTACCATCCGTCGCCGTCGCCGAGCACGGCTGTGGTCGGCACCGCAATGACGCAGATGGCAACGGCGGCGGCGACAGCCAAGAGGATGGTGTTTGGCGACATAGTTCTGGGCTCGCAGTAATCCACTAGCTGGCATGGGGCATCAGTTAAATAGTGCAGGGATTATAGGGCGGAGATTAATGGCCAGCTAGCTAATTAATGTGATTTATTAATTGGATTGATTGGATGCTGATCTTAACCAGCTCTGCTTGCTGTATACTGTCCACTCCAATTTTTTTTCGTATTAGTTTTATAGAAGTTGTTTGGCAATTTGGTAATCCAGCTAAGCTTCCCAGGCTGTCTCACAATCAAAACAGGATTTTAGAAGAAAAAATTTAAAATCGAAATCCTTAACATGTTCTCACGAAAGGCGTACATTCAAACATACGCCTTCGCACCGGCTTAACGGAAACGTAACGCATGCATGTTTCCACCGCTTGTGGCCGACTCTAAAGTCCAAATCGTGAATCGAGGCCTGCTTGCATAGCAGGTACTGCCTCCAGTTTTAAATATATATCATGTTTGATTTTTTTTAAAACTTTAATTATTCATCTTATTTAAAAATTTAATAAGTTATTATTTATTTCATTATGATTTGTTTTATCATTGTAGAGAATTTGAGTATGACTTATTTTTTATATGTTTATATACATTTTTTAATAGGACAAACAATCGAAGATGTGAAAAAAAATCAACCACAATTTATATTTAAAACCGGAGAGAGTAACATTTAATGTTGCTCTCCTAGGAGTATTCGATTCGTACACCACAAAATATTGGGCTTCAGTAGACACAACTCTATGATGTGAAAAAAAATCAACCACAACTTATATTTAAAATCGGAGAGAGTAACATTTAATGTTGCTCTCCCAGGAGCATTCGTTTCGCACACCACAAAATATTGGGCTTCGGTAGACACAACTCTATGCATGGCACACTCTTATCCGCACATGTACATCGGTTTGAACATGTGTCATAGTTACCCTTACGTCCTGTATTACGCTTCTCCCACTAATAATGTTAGTCCATAGGCCACTAATGTTATCATGTATAGGCCCACCTCCATGTATGACTCTCTCTTCCAACCAAATTTATCAGTTCAAACATGTGTCATTGCTATCTCACTATGGTCTCATGCCTCACTACTCATCTTGGTTCACATCTCTCCTCCCCTCTCCTTAGTAATGGTCTCAAGCTCTCATTTGTGCTTGCATCGCACACAAGCGCAATTGCCACACTACCTTCCCTACCCGGCATCCTCATGTGCCTTTCTACCAGAAACTCAAACGGTGACCCTCCCCTTCTACCACACGGCCCACTAAGACCCCCCATCGCACTCGCCATCCACACTCACCGCCGTCGAGGTTAGGGTTCAGGGCCATGGTTGCTGAGGAGGGAGTTGTGCCACCGGAGCTAGAGGAGCTGTTGGGCGATGCCGGTGGCGGGGGGTGGCGGTGAGGAGGCGCAGCGTCTTCACCTTGGTTAGCTGGCAGCGGTGGGAGGGCAGTTGCTGAAGTGGCGGGAGCTGTCGGAGCCGAAGCGCTGGAGGATGCGGGAGTGAGGAAGCCGGATTCGTAGTGAATGTGGCAGCGGGCGACGACATAGGCGGCGGGAGTCGCCAGAGTCGGAGGAGGTCTCCGGCGGCAGTGGTGATGAGGCAGGGAAGAGGAGGGCGAGGGCAACCCGCTCGTGCGTTAACCTTCTCTGATCCCTTTCTACCATGATGATGTTGTTGTCTCCTCAAGACCTCAATGTTACCATAGACAACGAGACATGAGAATCCCTAACAAGCTTCTGCACTAGTTAAGGAGCTAGAAACACATCGCCAACCTGAGCAACCTCCCTAAGAAAAAGGAATCATGTCGGCATCATATCACAACCATCCGTGTTTTAACTCATTAATAAACACTACGGTAAGTGGTGTATGATATTTCCTCCACTAGGAGCAGCTCACCAAACTTTCTTTGGCCTCTTCTGCAGCGGTAGTGGCGGCTGAATTCAACATCACTTACACTTTCTTACCTTTCAAGCTACAAATCCTGGGGTGAAGATACTCCATCCGGGTCGGTGCAAGATGCACTGAGTACAGGCAGGAGCGCACGAGTAATAAAAACATGATTATCGTCGTCAGATACCTTACACCAAATACTAGCCAATGTAGGATAAGGTTGGTGAGTCTGATTGGTTCAATAATGTTGTTGCTCATGTCACCGATCACCATAGCATTATGAGCTTTTTTTTTAAGAAACACAGTACAACGCAGACGCTCACACGCGCGTATACTCCATAGCATTATGAGCTGATCTCATGTTTTTTGAGCCTTATGTTTTTTGTTTTTGTAAAGTGGGATTCACACTTCTATAATTCTATTCATCAATACTTCAATAGTGGCTTGTAGGTAGTTTTAACAAATTAGTTGTCAAATTTAATATGGGCATGCAAATCCTACTCATACGTGACCTTTATCTCCAGTAATTAATTTATTATAAAGCATTAACTAACTTAATTTCTGCACCCTAGTAAATACCAGAAATGATAACTCATATATATAGCCATTTGTATACATTCTACTGTACTAATCCATCAGCCCATGCTCTCGCGAGTCGCGAGGGTACATTTTTAGAAACATATATATGTGTGTTTTTATTATTTATTTTTTATAACAATATATTTTTATTGTTTAGAGTTTAGATGTTATTTTATTTTATCTGTATTATATTAGTGGTGATTATTTTAAATCATATTTTATAATGATACGATGGATTTACTTCAACTTTTATAATGGCATGATTTAGGGAGTCATTTAATTCATATTTCATAATGACATGGTGAGTAATTTATATTTAAATTTAAGGGTTATTTAGTTCATCATTTATAATGGTGTGACGAGTAATTTATTAGTAAATTTAAGGGTTATTTTAATTTATATTTTATAATGGCATAGTGGGTAATTTATATGAAAATTTTGGGGTTATTTTAACTCATATTTTACAACGGCACAGTGGATAATTTATACGAAAATTTAAGGGGTTATTTTAATGGTCTTTCATAATGGCATGGTGGGTATTTTTTTAGGGCGTCCCCAACAGCGAACGATTTGGCTAGCTAGGACCGACGTGGAAGAGAGAGAACTGCGAAAAAGCAGGCGCTAGCTACTCGTTCGTCGCTAGCGCGGAGCCGCACTTGTGCTGCTTTTTGCTCTGGCCGCCAATAGAGAAGAGCCGGCGGAGAAAAGTGATTATATTAAATTATTATAGTACGTGGGTCCCGTCTGAGAAGTTCCACATCATCTGTCGATTTCGACAGGTCCATTGGGGACACCCTTAGAATGGCTTTTTTTGTGAGAATTTCTAAGACTTATCTTTTTTTTCAGCACACTTCACAGTTCGTGCTACTTTTGTAACATCTAATTACTAATAGTAAGATTTGCTTGACCTTTTAATTATGGATAAAAAAGTGGAAAGTTCCATTTGCTAAAAAAGAATATTTTGGAGTTGCCCCACCTGTACTAACGGGGTTAATTAGATATAAGCCATTACAATTTTGCTCGTTCTGAGATATTCCATTTCAATTTAGAAAATGGGATGCAGGCCATTACAATTTCACAACAATTTGAGATATGCCATTATGTATGTTTTTTGGACCAAATTACCTCGTCTTCGACCTCCCTCCCCACCTCGCCTCTCCGACGCTACACGAGCTCCATGGCCGCGTGCCCAGCTCCGGCAGCCTCGCCGCGGCCATGGCGGCACGACTCTCCTCCTCCGTCCTCCTCGGGCGCCGGCCGCCGAAGCTCGCGGCCGGCAGCCGCCCGCTTGCCTGGACGGCTCGCCGCCGCGCGCCCTGGCGACCGAAGCTTGCCGCCGGCTGCCGCCACGACGCATACCTGGACGGCTCGCCGCCGCGCGCCCCGGTGGTCGGAGCTCGCAGCCGGCAGTCGCCGCTCCGCCCGCGACTGGATGGCTCGCCGCCGGAGCTCGCAGCACCCCGATGCTGCCCACGCGCCTAGCTGCCCGCCGCTGGCCAAGCTCGGGTCCAGGCAAGCGGAGCCGTGGGCGGCGGCGGGGATGAGGGGCCGACGCGTAGGAGGAAGGCGGGGCGGGGCCGCCGGCGCGCATGGGGAGGCGGGGCAAGGCGTGTCGGGTGAGGAGGCCGCCGAGCTGGGGTGCCGGCAGGGGAGGAAGATGAGGGAGGGATAGGACGGAGGTAGAAGAGAAGGCATGGGCAATTTTGTCTAAAATGGCATATCTCAAATTGTTGTGAAATTGTAATGGCCTATATGCTATTTTTGGAATTGTAATGGTATATCTCAGAACAGGCAAAATTGTAATGGGTTGTATCTAATTAACCCCAACTAACGCCATATCATGCTAGCTATGGGGCTGCTGAAGAACGGAGAGACATAGGAGAGTTTGGATGCATGAAAGGATTCAGACCATGATATACAAATGACGAGACTAGTGTTCTAGTATATTGGAGATCATCATTAAACTAAAAAGGATGTTTCGTAAATAGTGTGCCTGAATGCACTAGCATACATAAGCTAATATGGCCTGGGGCTTATTTGTTTCCTCGGCGGATTCTATATAAACCAGCTTATGTTCCATGGAAAATATTGCAAAATGTTTTACCATATTATTTCCCCTGAACTATAAACTGGCTTATATAAGCTGCAGGGGAACAAATAAACCCATATAAGAATTAAAGAAAATAATTCAATAGCAATAACTTTGCATCCAACATGAAATTCCGTTTGAAGAGAAGTTAGGTGACCTAAACCAATAAATCATGTACCACGCATGTTCTGAAGCCAATGCAATGCAAACGTTTGTGTGATGTATGATCTTATCTACCTATATTTTCTCTTCAAAAGGTGTCAATTAGGCCCGGAAGCACAAAGGATGAGAAGAAGTTTCAGTAACCCAACATTTACTTACCTGAATAATAAGAGAGCGTGTATAAGCTCCATAGACGCTGGGAAATTCTTCCTCTGTGTCTTGTAGTGTTCTTTAATTTATAAGTACAGTTTTTAAAATGAAATTTCACATCATGACCTACATGAGACCATCTGTCTGTTTTTCTTTTAATCTGTTCACGTTTCTCCTTACGTATACATGATCAAACTAGGAAAAAATGGAGGGATGGGTTGACACTGGAAGCAGCAACATTCAGTATTGTTTTTTATCAAGAAAGAAATATGCACCCTCCGTTCGAAATTAGTCAATCTGCACCAAGATACAAGTCGTCCTAGAGACCTAGACTTGAAAATCTATTCTAGAGCAAATCATGCTCATTAAGTTTTTTAGTTAAAAAAAGGTTGAGCAAGCATGCACTACTTAAGAGCAGTATCGAGGTCATTTTGATGCTTCACTTGCTTTTTTTGTCTAAAAAACTCTATGATGACTTGTTTTTAGAGCGGAGGTGTATAATTCACTTTGGCTTTGTCGTACCTAAGACAAACTTTGCTGACTTAGATTAGGTTTTTAGAAAATATACTACATCTACAATAACCAATATAATAAATGTACTGTTAAAACCTATTTGGTGGTAGATATAAGACAAAGTCAAAATAAACCCAAAATAAACTATAACATAGAACAATGGAGTACATCATTTCATCTTCTTTTCAATAGCTAGTTGTTCTCCACAGTTTCTGAAAACTAGTTAGTTTGAACAAAAAGAGTCGGGATTTAAAGTGACAATTAATTTGTCCTGAATCTGAGATCCGGCAAATGGAATTGCAACCATTGTGGGCACTTTTACCATTTTTGAGGAAAACTGACACTCCGATCCAAAATCGAGATGGAGGATTATTTCGAACCCTGATGAGTTTCTGGCTGGCAGGGGATATGGAAGATGGAGCAGGGAAATTGAAAGGCTATGGAACAGAACTCTGAACACACAGTACATGCAGTGGCAGGACGGAGAAAATTCGGAACGCTGGTTGTTTCCATAGAGCTATATCTATATGATCTATCTCTCGTGCTGCTGTGCTATCCTTCAATTTTTCTGGAAGTAATTCTTAGTGAAGAGATGGGACATGAAGTACATACCTAGTTTGCTTAAGAAATAAATCAGTTCTCTGTCCATGTCGCCTGTTGTGAAGGGCATCTTCTTGAGTTCCCCATAGATACGTCTCAGATGATTCTTGGCTTCTTGCTTGCTTGCGAAAATCAGCTTCATTCCATCTCCATGTGGAAGCTAGGTGGAGCATGAGAAGCAAGAGAGATCGTAGGGTAGGCGAGACACAATAAGCAAGGGGAGATATTGACGCGGCTCAATCCAAGAACATGGCTGCCGCGTCAATCAGCCACGCCTTCGGATTGAGGCGCGCCAATACCTCCGGCCTTAACCCTAGCATCAAGAGCCAGCCGAAGCATGTCCTTATCTCCCATTCTTTTCATGGCAAGCAAAGCACAACGCCCATGCATCTCTGCAAGATCAATCCAAGTCTAGTACCCATCTCTAGCAAATCACTCTGTTGAAGAAGCAAACAACAAATAAAGCAGACAAAAAAAAGATCCAGGTGCAAGATGAATATACAGTTCATCAGACGACAAAGATATATAGGCCTATATATGGTATGAGAGAGAGAGAGACACACACACACACACAGAGAGATGAGCGTGTCGAAGACACTTTGCATTGGGGGTGGTGTGGACGGATATACCTAATGCTGCTACCCTCTCCAAGAGAAAGCGATACTCGCTGGCTCTTTGGGGATTATATAGCCAGTAGGTGGTGTGTCTTCTCCTGTAGAGGGGCCGGGACGAGCTTCTCTTTCCTCATGATGCAACTTTTTATCTCCTGGCTCCTAGAAAGCGGCAGAAAGTGAGTGACGGGATGCGATCGAGAGAAATGTTGAGGATGCACCACCACCAATTCCGGTTGGGTTTCTCGATGCGTTTGCTTGTTCTTGTTCCTGCCGGAGCCGGAGATGCATGATTTTGTTCCACAACGACAACGAGCTAGTGTACCACTTCGCCAAGTTCCAGCAGAATACTACTCCTAGTTGCTTGGCGGTCAAAGGAGTAGTTAGATCACGTGGAAGACACATTTTTAATTAATTTATATAAATGAATAATAAGCGTAACAACTCAATGATTCTGTTGCAATTAATTGGGATGAAAAGAAAACAGCGACCAATCAGGATGTGTGTTGAATTAAAATATGCCAGGGCATGGCACCACCATATGCATCTTCAGTATAGTGGATGGGCAACGTCGCCGGCTGATGACCAAGGCATCATCCGACGAGGAGAGAAAAAAAAAAGAGGAAAGAGACACACCAGTTACCAAACAGAATAATTAGTTGAGAGGTGAAATGACCGTCTTATTGGGTGTCTTTATCTATTAGCTATGCTTGATGAGATTTAATGAGATAACCAATGCTTAATTAGATGGTCCAAGATTTAGAATGAGTGTCTTTATTTATAGGTTTTTTCTTTTGAAATGCTAAAATGACACCCTTTGTTGCAGGGAGGAAGTAGTAGCGTACCAGTTAGCTTATTTTAGGAGATACCTTAGGGCCAGCTTGGTTTGAAGCTAAAGCATGCCAAAATTTTGGTAATTTTGGCCGTATTTGAATTTAGACTAAAATTTGATCAAACAACAATTTTCTTATCAGATGAGTTATTTAGGCCCAAACAACCCATCAAAATAAAAACTTTATTGTTTGATTAAAATTTTATCTAGATTCAAACATGATCAAAATTGCTAAAATTTTGGCATGGCATCCAAACCGTAGTTTTTTTCAAGGAGATACTGCCTCTGTGACCCGGATGAGATGTTTTAAAAAAAGTAACCTTAGCTTTTAAATTTGGTAGTATTATAATAACATTATCTAGCATTTACTACTATACCCAGCGGAGCATTGATATGTGCACTCAACTACCCATGCTTGCTCATCAGTAGACAACAAGGTCTCTAGCAATAAAGCACTTGCATATATACTGGAGTATATATTACTCCTTCCGATCACCCCAAAATATAAACAAATAGATCGTGCCTTCTACCAGATGGTGCATCTACTAATACATTAAGTCCATTAGAATTATATTAAGCAAATGCAGTATTTTTGTGGATTATTATTGTTACATAATTATATTATATTAAGACCATGCATGTATGGCGATATCCTAACAAACAAAAAATTGAAAGCAGTGAGGAACCATTAGTTTTGCTTCTAGCTCTTTATACTCTCATATACTAGCTAGATCCGGCTTTGCAAAAGGAGACTGGACGCGAATTTGTGCTTGCTGTGCTTGGAGCCATCCGGATCGACGACGGGCCGGGACGGGAGAAGAATTCCATGGAAAATTGAAGAGCCAGGCCGGCCGGGGCTGGCAGGGTCCGAGCTAGGTGAGGTCAGGCAGGCCACCAGGGTAGGGCTGGCGAGGAATTGAATGGGCTGCCGTGCATGCAAAAACTTGCCCCTCTCTTTCTTTGGGACTATTGTCTATCCACTGTTTTTCTACTATTTCAAATATTTTTTTCTCTATCAACGCTGACGCTAGTGTTATAGACAATCCATTTATTTTTTTCATTGGAGATATCCTGATGATGATGATCCGGCCCCGGGCGTCGGCCGGCATGAATGAATGACGCAGGGAGGAGGGAGGTGGTTGGATTAATGGCTGCCTGCCTGGCTTGCTGCTTCGTCTCACGCGTCGTCGTCCTTGCGTTGCGGTGGGTGGGGAAGATACTGATCATGCGTCGGTGGGGGTTGCAATAACTACCCTGCTGCCTGCCTATGTCGTCTGCTGCTGCTCCGGTCCGGTCCGGTCGGCGGAGCTGCGAGCCTGCAATGCATGCGCTCGCACCGCATGCATGCACGCCTGTCGTCTCGGCACAACGTCGATACATGCCATCATTCATCCATCTGACCATCTCCATACCTGACGCTCTCTCTCTCTGACTGACTGACTACTAGGAGTAATAAGGTTCGTTGGGGTGTGTTTTAACTCTAGGGGCGTCTCCATCGATCATGGCTGTCCACCCCGGGGCCGGGACGGGGGCGGGGACGAGGGGCTGCCGGGCTGCGCCAATCCAGCAATGGTCCCCCGACCCCTATTGCATTGCATCCACATCCACCTTCTTCCTTGGTTATAATTGCTTTTGGGTTCCCAGTTCTTGCATTGCATGGAGGCATCATGCATGCAGCTGCTGGATCCCCCCATTGTAGGAGTACGTGCTGTGCTGCGCCCCGTACAAAAATGTTTGGGTATAGTTGTTAGTATGTTCAGTATTAACACTGCTCTAATTAATTGCATACTAGTATGTGTCTCGGAATAACTGCATGCTTAAGAGTATAATGCTCCATTGCTCCTCCATGCCGCAAGCGAACCGCATCGCGTGCAGCAGATTTAACTCCGCCTTGAAACTGAAAGATAAGCTGTATGGAGTACACACGCAACGCTTCCTACCTCGACTACATTGTGTTGCGAAATTAGACAAGATCCATGCTAATTTCCAAAATTAAATCATGCAAAATATGGCACAAACTAGCATGCACTCATCTAGCATACTAGATAGAACGAACACAGTAAAAATCTCACATATCATAATTAAGATCATAATTAACAGAGATTAGATTGATCTAATTATACCTGTCTCGCCGCCAACAAAAGCAGAATCGGCGATGCACATCGGCGCTCGGGGTGGAGAGGACTACGATGGCGAGGCGCAGCAACGAGGTGGAAAAACCCTAACTTTTATAGACTATTTTTTGGAATTCTCAATCTAGAGGCCTCTCCATATGATAGTCTATTTTTTTGTGTGTAGTTTTCATTAGAGGTTGGTCCAATATATAAGGAAAAAATTCCCATATTTTCTCATCAAGTAGCAATGTGGGATTAATTGATTATATGCCTCCGATCCCTTCTCTACTAATGGGCCTCAAGAGATTAAAGCCCATTAAAAAACACTAATGGGTCTTTTGAGGTTTATTAAAATTTCTGCTAATTTAACCCATATAAATTCTAACACATTGTACAAGAATTTCTAGATCCGCAGTTATTTTTTTGAGGCGGAGCTAGCAAGCGAGTTAAATCCTAGAACTTACTATCAAACAAACTAGATGGGTTCTTCATTCTTTTATGAGAATGCAGATGAAATGGCTTGTGTTAGTGAAGTTTGCGATTTATTTAATGCTAACAACTCATGTTTTGCATTTGGCTCGTGAATCGGTGAATCTCAATGCTTGTAATTCAATTGACTCACACTTGTATGCACGACTCCAGTGTATTTAATTAGTCCAAGTATAATTCCACAATAGAGATTAGCTAGGTTGTATGCAATAATTGAATCACTGTAGACCGTTTTTGAAGCGCATTGTGGAGGCTCTAAAAGACTTGTGCTTGGGATACGGCGATGCAGTTGTCATATGAGTATCGCCGCACAGTGTCGATTCAATGCCGACACTGCAGGAAATAGGAGAAAATTCATCGGTTTTTTTATTTCGTCGGGCACAGGGCAGCCGACGAATTTATGGACAGGAAATTCGTCGGTTCTCGGTCGTCCGACGAAATTAATTTAAATTCATCGGTTTTGGCGCATACCCGGTGAAGTTAGATAAATTCGTCGGTTTCGGCCCGCGGCCGACGAACTTATATGACCACCTAAATTTTTTGAATTTGTACCGACAAATTTGTGTTAACTTCGTGGGCCTGGTCCCGAAGGCCAACGAACTTAACCCGTAGCCCATTAAAATATCAGCCGCCCACCTCTCGCACCCCCACGCCTGCTCCCTCCCCCAACCCTAATCCAGCCGCCGCCCCTCTCCCCACGTGCTCCTCTGCAGCTGCCCTTGACCCGAGCGTCGCCGGCGCCGGGGAAGCCACCGCCGCCCCTGCACCGCGCAAATCCGGCGTCCTCCCGGCGTCGTTGGCCGCCACCACCACCAACGCAGCCCTCCCCCACGTCGTGGACCGCCACCGGCAACCGTGCCTCCCCCGCGCAGATCCGGGGTCTTCACCCCGCATCGTGAGGACAGCCGCCGCCACCAGCCTCCTTCCCCGCGTCGTGGACCACCGGCAACAGCGCCCTCCGCCGCGTCGTCGACCACCGCCGGCATCCGCGCCCTCCACCGAGTCGTCGACCGCTGCCGGCACCCCACAAATCCGAGGTCCTTCCCACGTCATTGGCCGCCGCCGCTGTCTGCGCCTTCCCCCGCGCTGACGACCGCCGCCGCCACCGGCGCTCTCCCCTGCGCCGTCCAAGGCTCCGCACCCTGCCGGCGCTGCCCCTCTCCCTTCGCCGCTGGATGCACCAACTCCTCGCGCCGAGCACCAGGTGCTTAGCTGATTTTTTGTGTTTGGAGATTCAGCATGTGATTTTTTGTTAATTTTGATGAATGAAGGATTGAACTATTGTATACAAGATGCATGTTGGTTTTGATGGACTATGTGGGACTGTATAATGCTTTATGATTCTTCTTCTTTTTTGAACTTTCTGTGATTTTTTGAATTTTTATGCGGCTGTATAATTTTTTTAATAGATAATAACTTAAATTCGTCGACCCTAGAAAACCGATGATGTTAACTAATTAAGTTCGTCGGTCCTGAAAAATCGACGAATTTATCTGAACCACGTGGATAAATTCGTCGGCCACGTGGAAACCGACGAACTTACAGTAACTTTGTCGGGCCCGACGAACTTATTTACATAATTTCATCCATTTAAGTCCGTCCAATAAGTTCGTCGGTTTGCCGACAAATTTAATCTAGCTTCGTCGATATGAGCCTAAATTCGTCGGTTTGTGACCGACGAATTTTCTTACGTTTCTTGTAGTGCGATTTACGGTTCAAAACAGCATTGATGACCTCCAGTGACACTGACAGCTTGCAAACAACCCGATAGTGTTGACGTATTTTCTTTCACTGCTAGCGCTGATTTAAAAGCTCAAACGACCATCGCTATTGAATTGTAGAGGTGTTGGTGGTTTACCATGAACCACGAGTGTTGATCTGTAGTGCTATTAGGCTTCCACTAGATCGTCTATCACATCATCTATATCCAAACTTCACTCTGTCTATATTATATTTATAGTGTCATTTCCATACTATAGATGACTATATAGATGATCTGCTGGTGTACCGGTTTCTCAGAAAAACCAATTGTTGATCTGCATATCCATTGTTTATTTCTTTTTTTAATAAAGAAAATTGAAATTTTTTTAGCCTATGCAAAAGGTTTGCACTCAACAAATTTTAAAAGGTTCTCACAGAACTAAACAGAAGTGATAACGCTAAAGATAATCTTTCTAGAAGACGGCCATCCGTGTTTGGTGAAGGCTTTCATATAGCTATTTTCTCCAGTGAACGGGTCTTTTGCTTTGTTTTGTAGAGAGCTCCGTAGATGTGCCCAATAAGCTGTTTTGAAATAAAATAGTATGCAAATATGAGTGTAATTTTTTTCTATCAAATATCATTTCATTTTGAAACAATCAAATTGACCATCACTGTCAATTTCTAGCTAGACAGAAACAATAGTGGAAAATTGGAGTTCCATAATTTGTTTAGACTACCTTCAACGGCTTGCTTATATGGCTATCGACTATTCCAACTGCTTTCTTTCTGTATACATTAGCGTTACAGTGTATGGAGAGTTCTTTTACATGCTCCACTAAAGACAATCTTATCGATTAGAATCGGCGGTGGTGTTGATCTGTTATTCCAGTGCTGCGTTATTAAAGAGCTGACAATGTTATCTCTGCGAATTGTGACAAGAACGAACAGTATTGTTAGTCACTGTTGGTCTAATCCACAACCCGGCACTTTCGATCTGCACTTGCACTTCACTGCCGGTTTGGAATACGAACCAGCGATATCAATGCATCGAGTCACAATTAGGCTATCCCCAGTGGTTGGGTTACACCGTAGTCCTACTGTAGACAGAGATGATGGTAGTTAGAACAGCGGAGTAACAGTAAATAGACAAGCTTTTTAGATAATAGGTTGGTGATGATCTTAGTTTCATCTACTAACCGACACTGAAAGTTGGATCGACATTGTCGGTTTCTTCTTGGCAGTGGTGATGAAGAACATCACTGTGTGGTTGACCTTCCTGACACTGACGAGCGCGTTTGGACCCGGCATTGATTACTGATTTTGTAGTACTCCTAGTGAAGGAGGCTTTTGGTGCCATTGTGTCATTGTGTGCGAGACAAAAGTTGCTTCACTCTCTTCATCCGTCCTTCCTCGTGACGCTAGGTTTGGCAAAGTGTGGTAGCAGGCTCAACCATGCGTGCACGTATTACATGTTACGCTATTTGATTTATTAGTTTGTTAAATCTCAAACTTAAAATACATTTTCTCTCAAATTGGGAGTTCAATTTTAGTCCATTTATCATGCCACCATCTCGTTTAAAATAAATACAATATGCTAGTTTTTTTTTTTTTGAGAAACCGGGTCACATTTCATATATTCAAAGAAGGATTACATAAGCATTCTTACACAAACACCCCTAATAAACTAACAAAATACATCCAGGTCCATGTAAGACTCTCCCGAGCCACCACCCGCCGTACACCTTCAGGAAGAAAGGAACGACGAGTTTGCAGCTTGAAGCCGACCCCAACCTTAACGAAGAAGCTTCGAAAGAAGCCACACACCATTTTGAAGCTGCAACAGCTGGCATACCGAATACACCGGTATGCACTTGGATCGCTGAACGCCCGAGCAAACTGTGATGGCCCACGGCCATATCATCGTTGAGGAACATGGGATCTGACGCCTCAAGCATCAGTAGTAACCCCGACGTACCCAACGCTGAAGCGACATAGCAAAGGGGAAACCGACCCAATTCCTCGAGTAGGGAACAAACATACCTCACAGCTCTATCACCGAAAGAGATGCTGTCGCAGCCATTGTTGCCTGAGACGAGTACCTCGCCGGAGATGAGCCGGAGGGACAAAAGAACCGGTGGACCACAAACTCTAGCCACCGGGAACGACACCTACTATTCTACTTTATTCCTATATTAAATATGCACAGATCCGCCACCAACCCACCTAGCCCCTCACCCTCCAACGCCGGCAAGGGCGTCGGAGGCGAGAAGCTAGCCTAATCGGCGGCAGAAATCCGATCGCCTCTGAAGTCGCCGCTCTCTACTATTGAGAAAGGGGAAAGGGTATTCGAGAAGTGAGAGTAAATACAATACGCTACGAGTACCTCGCCGGAGATGAGCCGGAGGGACAAAAGAACCGGTGGACCACAAACTCTAGCCACCGGGAACGACACCTACTATTCTACTTTATTCCTATATTAAATATGCACAGATCCGCCACCAACCCACCTAGCCCCTCACCCTCCAACGCCGGCAAGGGCGTCGGAGGCGAGAAGCTAGCCTAATCGGCGGCAGAAATCCGATCGCCTCTGAAGTCGCCGCTCTCTACTATTGAGAAAGGGGAAAGGGTATTCGAGAAGTGAGAGTAAATACAATACGCTAGTGGTCGGCGGCCTTTTGTCGCTGGGCCTGGGCGTAGCGGGCTGTAAGGTTCCTTCTGTAGGGAGCCTTCGTCCTGATGGGCTTGGGCTTTATCTTTAGCCTTTATATACAGTCCAGAGCAGACCATCTGGTCTGGGCCAACGAGGCGTCGCAGAAGGCTCGATGGAGCCCAATGACTCCATGAGGATTGCTTCGACGGTCCAACCAAATGGAAGCGGATGGACCGGCGCCAGTTGCCCTTGACTTATGGGGCCCAATAAAATTTGCCAAACAGAAAACAGCCCAACCAGATCGAGGACTCGTTAGCGTTCGTGTCTTAGCCCAACAAACATGTGCGTGTTTCAAAAAAGAAAAAACATGTGAGCCAACTGCTTATTAACGTACTGCCTATCTGAGCACGAACTATAAATGCCACGTTGAAAAATTGCTGTGTACTCTCTCCATTCTATTTATCCGTCACATTTTAGTTCAAAAATAAATTAGGGCACGACAAATATTCGAAATGGAGACATATTATGTAGTATGTGTATTGTCAAAAGCAAAAGGGAACAGTAAGCGAACACGGACGCACATGAAACTAAGCAGCGCCGACAGATTTCCCGTGGGGCCTAAAACAAAAGACCCCCCCTGCTGGGCGCATAAGCAAACAACAAAGCTATACTCCATCTTTTTTTTTCTCCCTGAAGCATTATGGATTAAATTTAAATCTCGTCCCTGCTGTCGCGATCTGCTGCCAACGTAGTCTTGAAATGTGACGGATTAACAGAGCACAATAGTCTTGAACTGCTCAAGATACTACGTCATTGAGATCCCAAAAGGTGCAGACGCAGCCACACACACACACAAGAAGAGAAAAAAAAAACCTGTCTATACTAAAAGAAGGGACAATCAGACCAAACCAACCACCATTTTGCGCGTACCCAGCTGCTGTGTATGCGTCGCTAATACTGTAATACTCAATGCTAATAGCATCATGGCCGGCTGCAAGTCTGTCTGTCCTGCAGTACGACGGCACGAGGCTGCCAGCAAGCCGGCCGGGGCTTTTGGAGCACAGGAGCAGCCATCAGAGGGGCCACCAGTACTCCAGTAGTAGCGAGCCAGCGCCGCCGTGCCGGCCGGGACGCCCGCCAAGTCGGCAAGCGTCACGGCGTCGCCATGTGCCGGCGCCCGGCGGGCCGCCGGGTCCCCAGGCCATGCATGCGGAGATGCAGATGCAGAGGTAGGGTGCTTCTCTGAGTGAGCGCCAAGATTGGTTTTTTGCGAGGGCGATATGATGGATGGCATCGGTCATCGGAAGCGTAAAAACTTTTCTGAGTCCGCTGACGGCTGGTCAGATACGATCTGTCGCTATCCGTTTTTTTGTAAAGGGCCGGTTCATCCTTATTCATGATAGATGTGGCCTTGGACGGTGAGAAATCAGAATTAGCAGTACAATAATCGCTTTCAGAATCCGTCAGAGATGAGGTTGTTGTTAAACTATACACTTACACAGTGTGGCTGATCGAAACGAGGCCGGCCCGATTGGTTAATGTTTCTTTTCTTCAGATTTGTTCTGATTAAGAAAGGGGAATCTGTGCGAGTTGACAGACAGAGTCATCGTTCTTGGCAATGAGATGCGTGTGCTGTTATTGGTTGACGAGATACCCAGAGGGATGTGGATCGAGATATCTGTATATAAATAATACGTGCCTTGTGTGTGTGTGTTTTTTTTTTCAGAACGTACTGCTCCATACTACGGTAAATAAAATCCAGTGAGAAATTCCCCTTGAAAGTAGGGAAGAGATGTACTAATGAAATGGTTTAAGACCATATGTACTTGTCTGTTTGGTTTTTACTGCTACTATAACTATACTGCCGTGTGATAAAAAACAGGGCCTGAGATGGGGAAATTACCCTGTCTACTAAGGCTGAACCCAGCCGTTTTCTTGTCTTCCATCCTCTATCACTATTCCAACTACCCCTCACTCTGTCTACAGTGCACGCATTTACTGTCTACATGGATGGATTTGAGGGAACCATTGGGTTTAGCCTAACACCTTTCTGTCGCCACTAGCATCTCACCTTGCACCCTTGACGCGATCGATCAATCGCTTGCATGCGTAGCAGGTTTGCAGTGGCATAGATCAGGCTCTACCGCCGCCCCTCAAGTCAAGGCCTCAAGCTTGGAGGCCTATGTTTCTGCTGGATTGGGCGTTGCGCAAGAGCCGGTTATGGCTAGCTCGTCGGACGAGTCGGTTTCGGCTCCTCAGATACCTTGTTCGCAATCTCCATCGAGATTCATGTCAAGGACAGACCCACTTTCTTTTGTTGCGATCACTGGTTGGACGGTGCCTTGCCACAAGACGGATTTATGTGTGGATTTGATTGAGACGATTACATAATGGTAACACAAAAACACAAGGGAATACACGATTTATATAAGATTGGTCTCGCCCCAATTTGGATTTGGAAAACGTGTTGAAATTACATGTCTTCCATGAGATTTACACGATTTATAAATGGAAAACGTGTCGAACACATTTTTAAAAAAAATTCATGGCATCCGTTCGCACAACTCCATCATATGTCTTGAAATACATTGTTTTTCTTTTTTTTTAGTTTGTCGTAAGTCAATTTTTTTCTAAATTTGACCAAATTTGAAAAAAAATGATACTTTTGATATAAAATGGACATTATTAAATCCATAACTAATTATATTTTCATAATTGATTTTTTTGACAGTTAATGTTTTTCTCAATAAATGTGGTCAAATTTAAGATGGTTTAACTTAAGACAAATACAGAAGATGTATTTAAGGAGGGGAGTACAAATATATACAGTACACATACTCTCCTAGAAAAGATGAGCACCAAAGGCATTTTGACCAATAAGAACATGCTGCCTTTATCAAAAAAGGAAAAAAAAAGATTAAAAACTGGAATGCTTATACAAGTACACAAAGGGGATCGGATCGATCGAACCCCAGCATTCGAGGGGACGGCCGGACCCAAGCTGTCGCGAATGGAGATCGGAGACGACGGTGGCAGCTGTGTGATTGGCCGCACCACATACATGTGCGTGTGTGCAGGACAGCATGTGGCCGCCATGGCCGGCACGCACGAATCTTGTATAGGCTCACCCGTACGGCATGGGTCTTACGGGGACGGAAGAACAACGAGCAGGACCACGCGTTGATGATATATATATATCTTTGTATATGGTTCTTTCATCATGGTCTCATGGATTTAGGCATACATGTTATCCAGAGGCTGCCAAAATATTCTTCCACAAGGAAATTTCAAAGTAGTGGCCGAATACGCTGGGTTGCTTTCCTGGGGCCTCACCACGTGCCGCGCAAGAAGAGAAGGTCATTGTCTTCAACCCCCTACCCCCGGCATGCAATGTTTGGTATGTACTCCACACATCTCAACTTGAGAATTGGGGTGGGGTCCTACTGATCATGTACTATGAACATGTCGTATAGTAATACGTATCTACCAGAAAAATCGTCTCGTAATTGCTATACAATATTTTCTTGCAAATACATACAAATGTTTGGTACCGGATAGGAGTATATGCAGTAGTAACTTCGTTTCTAAATGTCCGGCACTGTTGGCTTTTAGATATAACGTTGATTGCTCGTCTTATTATTGAGTAAACTATGTTAAGTACCATTTATTTATTTTATTTTGTTATATGACTAGTTTTATTATTAAAGGGTACTTAAATTATGACATATGTTTTTCGTGTACTTGTCCAAAAAAAAATTCAAGTAGATGAGCGCTCAAACGTTGTATCCAAAATCAATGGCATACTTAGGGGTGACAACCATCAGGTCCAACAAAGCATATTTGTGGGCTAAGGCTTGTGCATAATTGCCTTATAATACAAGCTTGGTCCTACCCCTAATTTGGATCTGGACCTACATCTCCTCACGTTTGGTTGGTGCAACAAATGCATGTGAGTTCTACATGCATCATATGCCTGTTTATATGCTGAGATGCGTGTCAATACTTCTCTTGTTATATGGTCCTGACGTTTACTTGACGTTTGAAGTTTTGAACAGGTATATTGTACAGTTGAATGCTGATTTGTCGGTCATATGTTTCAGTACAAAACAAAATGGTTAGGTCACATCGAGGGAGATTACTGTCGGCCAGTTAGTTAACTGAAACGTCGCGTACACTCAGCATTTAGATGTTAGTTTATTCAATATATGATTCTTGATCACTAAAATTTACTACTAATATTTTTATGCGACTTCTTTCTATAAACCGTGACATTCTTTGGCTCCAGATGTGAAACATTTTTTGCAAAGACGAAATAGGCCGAGAATAAGCGGTTTCTATTATCCGAAGGTGGGAGTAGTAAGCAGAGAGCACCGAACATCCTCGTTTCAGATAAAGTTCCTCAAGAGAAGTTGAAATCACAACGAGGTCGATTGAAGCACTGCACTAGCCATTCCATAGGAAAACATACCAAAATCAGATCAGAATCCTTCCGTGCAGCCAACAAAAAGGCCCCAAAAAACCCTGAATTCGCCACAATATATCCGCTGCCTTGAATGGCCATCTTTGATGGATCTGAATTCCGAACCTTCTGAGGCTCAGCCCGTTTTGAAGCTTCTGGCATAAACAAGAATAAACTCTGGGTATGGACAAGAGCGCGAATGGGTGGCTCATGCATTCCACATTTCCACTGCTGTGCTAAAACGTCCAAAACGAACGAACGGGCACTGCTGTGTCTGTGATTGTGAATTCTGCTGCTCATGCAACGCAGTTTGTAAAATGTATGCAGTGCTGTGGTCGAGGCTGAAAAACTTGAGCTGGGGCTGGAACAGACTAGAGGTTGTTTGGATACAAAGTATTTTTAAAGTTTTGGATAAATACGATAGTTTTATAAACTACCTACGTATTGGAGGTATAGAAAGTGTTTGGATGCAACAAGTTTTGGAGTTTTAGAAACTACGATGTTAGTAAAACCAGAGTTTTTTTTGTTGTTTTGAAAACTGAGCCTACACCCTCTTTTTTCTGGAAGCTGCGCGCTCACGCGACCCGCATACTCTTCGATGGCGCGCATACGTGTGTCGCTATCGTTCAGCTAGTCGAACTTTCCCCTCGCTATGCCTTGGATCAGCAGGTGTCAGGACTGCATGCCTTTGGACGGCTGACAGGAGACGCAGACACTGGTTAGATGCTACGACCAAGGTCACCACACAGGCCATATGAAGATGCAAAACACTGTTTACGCATCGTAGACAGAGAGATAGTTGGAATAGTGGATGCATCCCTTTGGATGCCCCTCCTGGTGACCCCGGTCTAAGAGCAGCTCCAATGTGCTTGCTAAGGCTGACTTCAACCGAGTAGCCATTCTTGGAGATCCATAATGGTTGTTTAGGTCACGTAGCGAAGACCTATTTTCCGGCATCTCCAACCGAAGACCCATTTTCAGTTCGCAGAGAGGCAGAACCCATTTTTAGTTTACCTTTCTCCTCAAACTCAAAATGGGTAGCGTGTTTAGGTCTTCGGTTGAAGACAATTTTTAGATTTAGATCTCCAAATCGTAACCCATTTATGGATTTAGGTCTTCGGTTGGAGTCAGCCTAAGAGGGTGCCAAAAAGAGAGAGAAAGGAAAAGATGGGGTGCTATACATTGTAGAGGTGGTGCTAAGCTAGCATCTTCTAGCACCTGTTGCTTCATGGAGCATTTGGTGCTAAGAGTAAAAAATTTTATTTCTACGGGCTGCTCCCTCTCTTTTTTTTTCTTCTCTCTTCTTCTTTCCAAGAGCAAATGAGTTTTTTATTTTGTGTGGATCCCAGTATAGCCTATAGTATGGTGCTATACATTACACCTTCTTTTTTCTAAGCAAGCGAGGTGGCAACCCTTTGCATCTTCTAAGAAATTATACATTGGAGCTGTCCTAATGAACACTGCTTCCTCTGCGCCGCGGAGCCGGAATCCTGCCTCCATCTGCTCGTTGCTTGTAGCTACACCTCGAGCGTCTGGACGGCGATTGCGAAGGCTTTACGCCTGCCTGCTCCTTCGAGTCAAGGAGTCCAGTCCATCATGGCGTTCTGGCGCCAGGGGCGATGGCGTTGGCCAAGAGATTTGCGGAAGGGCTTTGACTCTCTTTTCATGCTAGTTGCTTGGCAGCTTTGGAAAGAGAGGAACGAGCGGTGCTTCAGGGGTCAGTGCGGCGAGTTACCTTCCTTGCTGAGGTCTGTGTATGAGCTACCTAGACTTTGGGTTCGCGCAGGGACTCGCGTAGCGTCTCTAGCAGGCTTTGCGGGTCTGCTCCTTACTTGTCAAGTTTTTTTTTTAATACAATGATACGCAGCTCTCCTGCGTATTCGTCAAAAAAAATCCAGTTTGGTGGGTATAAATAATACATATTGTGGGGGCATAAACAATAAATATTGCCTCCGGATAGACTTTCTTCTAACTTTTTTTCTTAAATAGTATATATTGCTCGCGCTATGACACACACAACACCGGCAGGTCTTCATGCATGCACACAGCCACTATCGTCAATTCTACAGTACCCAAACAGGCTGTGGTTGTTCAAAAACAGAGAAATACCACAGTATCTAAATACTTAGGTAATATATGGCTATGGTTTTAAAAACTGTGGTTTCTCAATACTGTAGTTTTAGAAAACTACAACACCCAAACAGAGCCTAATTGACCGGTAAATAACGTGCCAGAGAGGCAGAGACAACTCCTGGGGCCAACTTTCGCCGAGCAGCAAGCCGGACGAGATTCCGTGGGGAGAAGAATACCTTTATGCCTTTATTTATTCCACTTTTGTTCAGGGCTGAGGTCCAGAAGTATAACTCTTGAGATGCTCCCTCCACTACAATTATACCAGATAACTCCATATTAAACATCCAAAAGCAACAACGTGACTCGAAAAAAAAAAAGAAACAACGTGACAAACCCAGCATGTACATGAATCGACATATATGTATCGAGCAAATAAATAATTACTACCTGAGGACTATTGAGCAATGGCTAGAGAATTTTGTGTAATTTTGTTAATCTTATTTCTTTCTTGATTTTTACTCCTAGACATTTCTATTCTTTTTTTAATACACTAGCTCATATAGTCTTAGAAACATATATGTGTTAAGAGTTGGTAAATACAATCAATAGCAATAGGAGTGCATAATGCACAAATGTATATATATGACTTTTGTTATTTTATTTTACAATAGCATATATTTGTAATTTAGATGCAGTTTTTTTGACAAATTGTATTTTAACTACAAATGTGAGTAATTTTAAAATAAATGTAAGGAGTTGTTTTAATTATTAATCGTAATAACAAACATGGTAATTTGCATATAAATTGAAGAGATTATTTATGGTCTATCATAACGATGAGCTTGGGAAATTTATATTAATTAGGAGGTTATTTTTACACCGATGTTTTTTAAAAAGCTAGATGTACTTTTTATGTACGCCTTGGATGAATTTTCACACATACAACTGATTTTATTAGTGATACAATATTATATAAGCGATTAAAACATACAAAAGATACATAGGTCTTTAGGCGAGTATAACAGAGCAGACTTCTATCTCTCGTATAGGAACTAGAGTTTAGTTATAACTGCACTATTTTTTTGGTCACTCCATGTTCCAATCACATACGCAACTAAACAGGTAAATCATATTTAAAAAACACTTATATATATTCACATAGTTGCTCAAGAACCTTCAACTGTGTAGATCTTGGTAAATTTGATCTTGATAGTTCATGCACTGATTTTTTGATCGCGGTAGCTCACGCACTGACTTTTTGTGGTCACAAGCACGTATATGAAAATTAATTAAGGGGCGACACCTCTTTCGAGGTCATTTAACTCTGTTTTTTTTCGGCAGCTCCAATATACTGCTGAATACTCCTACTAGTAGTACATTAATTTCGGTAAACTAGAAGTCCCCGCGCATATCTTATCCGTTGTACAGTTTTTCAAGAACAGCCGGATCGAAGTCCAGGTGGTTGTTGATGTCGGCATGGTACGAAAAGGATTGTGCCCTGCCCACGACGTACGTACGGTTCAGGGCACTTCGGGCCATGAGCTTTTGCTTATCTACACGCATGTGAGACTGCACGTGCTTGTGACAGGTATACAGCACCCTTCAATCTTTTCCAGCATTTATTTAACGTTTTTGCCACCTAGTACATGTACTACTTGCTATTATGTGACGCTTGTTTACTTAAGACACGCACTAGAAATTTAAAAAAAATCTAGAATCTTAAAAAAAATGCAAACCATAGCCACCATCAGATCTAAATTGTTCTGAATTATTACCCGCATTTGTACCGTAGGGCCGTGGCATACTACACAATCATTAGCTGTTATAGACCGCATTTGTACATGTTTGAGTGAAAGCGTGCAAAAGGCTAGAACCACTTCCCCCATTTGAAATTACAAATGCAAAAGGTTATTAGACTACTACCTAGGAATGGCATCCCTACTGAACCCTATATTTGGATGAAATTACATGGTAGTTTTGTTTTGTTTCGACAGGGCATTGATCGAAAATTAGTTATGCATTTTTTGTATAAATATTGTTGATGTTAGCTAGGTTGACGGCAGAAAAAAACTTGGCGTTATGATTTTATATATCACGTAGCGGATGTACATACCAATGGAGTAATAAAGCCGGTTAAAGTTCTTACCCAACGAAATAAAATAAAATATGCCTTGTATGCAATTTTTTAATGGAAACAATGGTTCTTTTTCACTATCCATCTTACAATTACTAATTAGAGGTTACAAAACAAACACGGATTATAAGGCACACTAAAAAAATATAAACCCTAAAAATTTTCACAAAAATACAAAATATCTGGCCTTCTAACAAGTAGTCTCCAATAATACTAACCATCGGATTAATTATACTTTCTAAAATGTTTACCCATTATGCAATTATAGAAGACCATTAAAATAATCTCCTAAATTTGCATATAAGTTACCCACCATGCCATTGTAAAAGATCAATTACCCCTAAATTCCCATATAAATTACCCAACATGCTATTATGAAAGATTAATTGAAGTAACCCCAAAACTTTTATATAAATTACCCATCGTACCATTGTGAAAGATGAATTAAAGTAACTCAGAAAATTGCAAATAAATACCATTACGAAAAATGAATTAAAATATCTGCTAATTTAAATTACTTATTGTGTTCTTGTGAAACTTTAAGGTAACCCTTAAATTTACATATAAATTGCATGTATGTCATTATATGATATAAACGTTAATTAGCTAGTGTCTGTTATAGATAGATAAGATATAAAAAAAATATTTATACATATATGAGAGATATTGAATATATTTATAATTTTGATCAATTGTGAGTCTCAAATTTATATATAAATGTCGAATAGTTATGTCGAATATATAAATCTCAAATTTATGTTTTATACCTGAGCACGGTCAAGATGGATGGCTTGGAATTATTTTATTTACCTCCCCGCCCTTAATAGTTAATACAAAGTCGAAATCCAAAGCTTCTTGTCCGGGGCACCGCGTCTTTATGCAGATACGCCCTTATTACTACTTTTCGTGCAATTGAGTATAGGTATGGATCTGCATTGCAGCTAGTGAAAAACTGAACCGACTGGATCTAGTAGAGCCCCGGCGGTAGACAATGATCCACACAATGATTGCACGCAGAGCGCACATGAGCAGCCATGAGGTGTGCCCAGGATTTTGGGCTCACCCCACCCTGTACCCGCTCTTTCCTCACATGCGCCGCGCATGGCATGCTGTCATTGCCTGCCTGCCCCGGACGGCCCCTGCGGTGGCACATCGCACATCTCCCCGGCCCGTCCGGCCGGCGGCGACGGCCATGTCGTCGTCGTCCGGTACGTGATCTTTGTACATCCACACAGTGGTGGTATACTCCTGTGCACACTATAGCACTTGGCAGCACGCACTGTACTATCCATGTACAGGCACTCGTGTCGTATTAGCTGCTCTGTGATCGGTCCCGGTTAGTTCAACGACACCATCATCGACATCACTGTATGTATGTTGGACATACAGTCGGCGATTCTATTCCCCACGTCATATAAAGTGGGGAGAATGTAAAGCGCACCATCATTAGTACTGGAGAAGGGAACTATATCCTTTGCCTCTTCACAAAGGATACGGTAGACCTTTTGGTACTCGGGATTAGGGAACTACATACTCCCTCTATCTATTATTAAAAAAAATTTACTCCCTCTGTCCTTGAAAACAAGTCACTCTGGGTTTGTCCTAAGTCAAATTTTCTAAAGTTTGACCAAATTTATACAAAATAGTGTAAATGTTTATAGTACCAAATGAGTATTGTTAGATTTCTTGTCACATATTTTCATTAGGTATCAATTTGGTTCTGTAAATGACGATATATTTTTTTATAAATTTAGTCAAACTTTACGAAATTTGACTTAGGACAAATCCAGAACGACTTGTTTTCTGGGACGGAGGGAGTACTCTTGCTGTGAAGCTATCCACTTCCAAACAACACCAAAAGTATTTTCTGATCATGCGCAACCTATTGACGTTTTTGTAGTTGCTTTGTGTTGAATTGAAGGTAAGTAAGGGTCCGTGTGGATGGTGAAATTGAATTGAGTTCAATATACCAAATCAAATCGGGATTGCAAATGGTTTGCAATAATACTAAATCTGTTCGCAATAATACTAAATCTGTTCTTAGGATATAAAAGAATTGCTATCTCAAATCCAATTCTACCCAACGCGGAGGTGCCTGCTTTGAACTGGGAGGGACAATTTCTAGTTACAGTGCAATATAATGTTAAGGAATTGGGTTCGGATTCCAATCCAACTGTGAATTCCACAGCCAACGAAACAACCACAATAGAACGGAGTAAGTCCATCATCTCCATGATTTTTTGGTAAATTGAGTTAATGAAACTAATCGCTGCATATAGTACTAGGTCAGTAAAAACAAAGTAGCCCAACTCAACGGAGTAGCTAGGGCAGTTTGATACCGCAACAGATCGAATTGACTTGCACACACACGCACCCCCACACCCTCATCCCCACCCCAATCTCACCGCACAGTTCCCAACCCCGGCGACACATGGCCCGGCTGGCTGGGGAACCGCCATGGGAGGGGAGCGCTTTCCTTGCGTTGCAAAACAGAGGCAGAGAAGAAGATGGCGCCATTGACTTGACCATGCACAGGGGGGCAAAACCGGCAGTCCCTCCAGGCAGTTCAAAGTTCAAACGCCCATCCCATTAATGCCCCCACTTGACCTTACACTCCACTCCAGCACATAAACGTAACCCCCAGCATTAGCAAAGTCTAATTAAGCATCCCCCTGTTAAGTTAACCACCACCCTGCCCGGCCGGAACTGACCAGACCGGATCGAGTTCCCGGGCACTGCGCCGAATAAATCCCCGGTGGGGGTGGAGGCCGCACACCGCAGCAGTAGCACAGTAGCACGCAAGCGAGGGAGAGGGCGTGCGAGATCCCTTCCCTCCTCCGGACTCCACTCCACCACCGCCCCCTCCTCCTCCTCCTCCTCCAGTGAGCAGTTGGTGCGCCGTGACGTCCCTGCAGCAGCAGCAGCAGCAGCCAGGAGCCAAGGAATCTAGACAGAGAGGCCGAGAGGAAGAAAGGTGCTGGAAGCCTTGCACTTGACAAAAGCCAGGGCAACTGCCGCGGGTGCAGCAGGACCATTTCTTGTCGGAGGAGTTCTTGGGGTGCGATCATGAGGTCTCAGAGGAGAGGGAGGAGCAGCGGCGGCAGCGGAAGCAGCATCAGCAGTAGGGCCCTGAGGTTAGCACGGAGGTGAGACTTGAGACAGCCTTGGGGTCTCGTCGAGAGAGCTAGGACGCAGGGAGCGACTAATTGCTGGTTGGGGAAAGAAGAGAGGATCGAGAGGAGATGAGCTTCAACAAGAGCAGGGGAGGAGGAGAGGAGGTGGCGGTGGTGCTCAGAGGCTCCATCTCCAGGCGCTGGACCTTCCTCCTCTGCCTCGCCAGCTTCTGCATCGGCCTGCTCTTCACCAACAGGTGCGCGCCACATCCTCCTCCTCCTCCTCTTCTTCTTCCTCCTCATCCTCCCTGCCTGTCAGGCTTCATCTTGGTGCGAGATTCCTTCGCTCCTCCCGCCCCGTGGTTCTTGCCACAATTCGATCAGCTCATGAACCGCGCACGCTAAAATCCACCTCCACCCTGATCATACGTATAGTATATAGGAGACGTCCCTTTCTTCTCTGCCAAACCACAAGACAAATTCGTCGCGTTCTTGGCCTGGAATAATTTGCCGCCGTCGATCCCGCCCGATCCTCTGCCTCGCTCCCCGACGACTCCATTCTTCCCCTTCAGTCTGTTGGCCCCTGCCCTGCTCCACACTTCGGTCAATGGAGCACCAGCACCTCTCTCTCTCTCTCTCTCTCTCTCTCCCCCTCTGTACCCTGCAGCTAGAGCTGCCACTATTGCCGCCGCTGTAGTGTAGTGGTATTTCTTCTGTTGCCGTATCGTATCGTACTGCGAGTGAAGCACCAGCAAAATCCAAGATGGCCCCGCGCCGATCGTGCTCGTGGCGAACGTGGAGTTTCGACGGCCGGCCTCTGTACTTGGGCGACGGCCGTGAGCGCGCCTTTATTTCCCGGAGAAGATTCGGCCACTGCAGTAGTGCAGCCGCGCGGTTGCGTCGCCGGCAGGTAAAAGAAAGATGGAGGAAGGAACGGGGGATCATTTATCGCATACGGTCCCTGATGAGAGGAGAAGCGTACCTGCCGCCGACAGCACAGTGGCCAGTGGCACCCCTGTTCGTGAACTTTTTTTTTTCCCTTCTTCTTCGCCCTGCTCTGTTTCTAGTCCGTGCGAGTAGAAAAGAACAAACACTGTCGACCGTTCCTGCTGATTACGTAGTGCTGTGTCTTTTTTTTTTTTTTTTTTGAAGTTGAAATTCTTGTCTGATTACCAGATGCTTTCACCAAACAGCCCATCAGGTTCCTGGGAGTTGTGTCGCTCAGTGAAACAGACTGCTAAAAAAAAGAGAACTGATTGATTGATGCAGGATGTGGACAATGCCGGAGCCGAAAGAGATCATCCGGAGGTCGACGCTGGAGGTGGAGAAGATGAACCTTGTCGCCGGCGACTGCGCTCCGAAAAGCGTGAGTAGCGGTCACACTCACACCTCCCTTCGGTGTTCTGGAGAATCATGCCGTCATGCATGCGTGAACTGTGAACAAATCTGTAAAGTTCTTTTTTTTCCTTTCCATGCTCGTGATGCAGACCGCCGGCGACCCGAAAGACGCTCCTGGAGAGGTCCCGAGGACTCAGGATGTCATACAGTAAGTGGCCACGGCGCGGCATTCAGTTCAGTCGTGCATTGAACTTGAAAAAAGGTTCTGTTATACTGTAGCATCTTCTTCTTCCTCGTGAGGCTCATGACACCTTTGCTGTCTGTGACGTGTGGCCAGGACGCTGGACAAGACGATATCGAACCTCGAGATGGAGCTGGCGTCTGCCAAGGCGGCGCAGGAGTCCATGCTCAGCGTCGTCGCCCCGGCAGCGTCCGAATCGACGGGGAAGCGCAAGTACTTCATGGTCGTCGGCATCAACACAGCGTTCAGCAGCCGGAAACGAAGAGATTCGGTCCGCGCTACGTGGATGCCTCAAGGTTTGTACAGATGGGAATTTCTTATTGTAGTGCTTCCAGCCAAGAACCAAGAACCTCCTCCTGCCTTGTAAATCGATCGCTTCTGAACTTCTTTTTTGTTTCTTACACGACAGGTGAGAAGAGGAGACGGATGGAGGAAGAGAAGGGCATCATCATTCGGTTCGTCATCGGTCACAGGTTAGATCATGGAATAAAATTTCTCTCCATTGTTCTTCACACACCAATATGATCAAGAACTGTCAACTGAAAGAGTTGACAGTTCTGTCTGTGTTGCCTGGCAGAGTAACCTACCTACTGTCAATTACTAAATCAGAGAACTTCTGTTTTGCCATATTCGCAGTGCGACTCCCGGTGGTATACTTGATCGAGCGATTGATGCAGAGGACAGGAAGCACGAGGACTTCATGAGGCTGGTAAAACTCCCGTTGGATGCTGTATGGTGTGACGTCTGCGTATTCGCATGTGCTGAGAGCTGAAATGTCCTTCCTTGGGATGGTTGGTTTCCCATCATTCAGGACCATGTTGAAGGGTACCTGGAGCTGGCAGCAAAGACCAAGGCGTACTTCGTCGCAGCCGTGTCCATGTGGGACGCAGAGTACTACATCAAGGTCGACGACGACGTACATGTAAATATAGGTGCGCGAATGATTGCAGCTTTTTTTTTTTTGTTCAGGTTTTTGGCAGTTGTGAACTGATCGACCAGATTTTGCTGTATATGCTGCAGCAACTCTTGGAAACACGTTAGCAAGACATCGCTCCAAGCCTCGAGTGTACGTCGGGTGCATGAAATCTGGCCCAGTGCTGGCGCAGAAGTAAGTCTCGGTGGTGTCATCAGTTAGCTCTGCGTGTTCGTTCTTGCAAACAACGGCAGTTAAAATTTGCCATGTTCTTTGGGTCAGGGGTGTGAGATACCACGAGCCTGAATACTGGAAATTCGGCGAATGGGGAAACAAGTACTTCCGACACGCGACGGGTCAGCTGTATGCCATCTCCAAGGACCTGGCCTCATACATAGCACTCAACCAGTAAGCATCTTGTTCAGACATTTTCCCCCTGTTCTTTTTTTCTGTCCAAGGCCGTTGACCGTCGATTGGACGGTGACATTTTCAGGCATGTTCTGCACAAATATGCTAATGAGGATGTGTCCCTGGGATCCTGGTTCATCGGATTAGACGTCGAACACGTTGACGATCGTCGTCTTTGCTGCGGCACGCCGCCAGGTATGGCTGGTGTTCTCCCCCTCTGTTTAGTATGCTTGTTTCCTCTACCAAAGTGGGTTGATGACAACATGTGATTTCAGTGGACCTCCAACCCCAACCGTATTGGTGGTTGGTCTTTTGCATATGGCATGCGTGATCTGTATTGATTGTTTGGGGAAGAAACATGTCTTTGGGGGGAAGTAGTTGATAGTCAACTTCAGTGAGTAGGTGTGCCATCAGCTGTCAGAACCATGTGCTTGTCAACATTGTTTGCGTTAACCTTCTTAGTGGTCTGTCATGACATGGGACATCTAACCTTAATTTCCTTAGGAAGGTCACGCTTCTGCTATGATTCAAGGTGGCAATGCCCCATCAAAATGAAGAAACGTTTTACCTTTAGATACAGTTCCATCAAGTTACTGTGCTGACAAATAGGCATCATGTGTATTCATGTCTACGATTGAGTATTATGCGGACGGGGAATATGAATTATTGTATGTTGGGTTTGGTAGGTGCTAGATGACTATCAAGAGATTTTAGGGGAGAAGGTACCATTATTATTGAATTATATAGCGTAAGAGAAAAATTGTCAGCTGACATGCAAACCAAACTCGTTTGAGAGATCAGAGTAACTCCAGTCAAATTGTGTTGTATATTTGATCTGATTGTGCCTGGAAAACCTATGCAGATTGCGAATGGAAGGCGCAGGCAGGGAATGTGTGCGTTGCTTCGTTCGACTGGACCTGTAGTGGCATCTGCAAATCTGCTGACCGGATCAAGGACGTCCACCAGCGCTGCGGTGAGAGTGAGAATGCAATCTGGAATGCAAAATTTTGAACCGAAGAATACCCACACAAATGATACTCTTCTACAAGGAAAGCACATAGATACATATACAAACCGATTAAGCGAACCATGTCTAAGCAGAGTGTGACACCGAAGATGGTGAGTGGTGACCCGCATGATCAGAACAAGAGCTTGAGATTGGGAGCACAGTATACGCTTAAGTGTACATGCATTGTGGTTCAGGAAAGGGCACTTCTTTTCTTTTTTTTTTTGGGTGTTTTGGCTTAGGAATTGGATTCTTGTATGGGGACTTTTCTGTTTTGGTGCTCGAAAAGATCCCTGGCTCTCATAAAGAGAAGGTAGGAGAGGGTGAGGAAGAGAGTGAAAGGAGAGGGAGACAGGGCTTCTCCCCCCACCATTCTTGGAAAGATCCTCATCAGTGTTACTGTTTGATTTCAAATAACACAATAAACTTCTTCTTCTTCTCCAAGTTAGTTCAATTTTATTTATACACTTAATTTCCAGCGTGTTTTTTTTGTGAAATGAATTATCAGCTATCTATATGGCTGTTTGCCACATCCTAAAAATAACCAGATAGGTTAATACAATGTTTTTTGCGAGGTAGACAGGGTAGTCGCTCATCTGCCTCAATTTTGATATTGAATAACTTTTTTCAGCAAAAGCAATTTCTATGGCGTGGTGTGGAAGGAGGCGTCCGAGTCAGCGATCCAGTCGGTACTCATTGGCGGAGTCAGCCCCATGGTGCTGAAGGACTGAGCTAGCGCAGCATGGTCCCATCCGGCAGGCTAGGTAGGTGGTGGAGGACGAGGCTGGCCGGGTGGAACCCAGGTCGGTGCGAACAGAGGAGGAGCGGCGCCATTGAACATGGCCGTCAGCTGGTGTTGAGGTGCGAACAGAGGAGGAGCGGCGCCATTGAACACCGAGATGCGCCCTGACCATGGGTTGCTTAAGGATGGCCAGGGTGCACCAGTAGCAGCAGGGGGATGTGGCGTCGTTGTACTGCCACGACTAGCCCCGCCCCGCCCCCCTCCCCTCCCTCCCTCCCCGCCGACGATGTCCACCGCGGCCCCCTCCACCACCACTGGGCCCGGGGGAGGAGCGAGGTCGTCTCAAACCTGCAGGAAGGAGGGGAAGGGCTGCTGTCGAGTGATCCAGGTCCGCAGGTGGCCATAGCTGTCGTTGAGACCCCACAGGACATTGAGAACTAGGATCCGGTCCTCCACCGACCAACGAGGTCGTGAAGAGCATCATCCATGCCCTTCATCGTCTGGCAGTACTCGCCAATGGAGAGGTCCCCCTGCGCGAAGTTGCGGAAGGTCGCGTGGAGCTAGAGAGCGTTGCCAAGGAACTGACCCTCGAGGCGCAGTACCCCTGTGAGTCTGGACGATGTCCTAGAGATCTAGGGAGAGTGTCCCAAAGATCCAGGACACAGCGACGTTGTCGAGACGCTGCCATGCCGGGTCTCGCACCACGGCAGGTGTGTCGAGGAGGACGTGGTCGTCGAGGGTGTAGCGGCGGAGGGTAAGGAGGACCAGGTCCTGCCAGCGACCGTAGGAGGACGACGGGAGCCAGGGCCCAGATGTTCTGGACACCGGCGGCCTGAAGGTGGAGCTGAGAGACCATCGGATCGGCCGGATCTAGGCGGAAGCATGTCTGGACAGACGGGGCCTGGTAGGAGGAGGTAGCATCACCCTCAGTGTAGTCGATGAGGGGCTGCCGGTCGGAGGAGCCGAAGAGGTAGTGCTCCGCCTCAGCGACGCGACGAGCAAGGGCAGCAACCGCAACGCTCACGTTCCCAGGCGAGGGCAGCCGTGCGAACACTCTCTTGAGCCGTCACAGCCTCATTCTTGGTGGCGAGGAGGGTGACGGTGAGGGCGGCACTGGCCGGCGGCTGGTAGACGGCGATGCCATCGGGAAGAATGAAGGGCCCCCATGCATGGAGGACCATCAGCAGCAGAGTGCACCACCCCATCCCCAGCAGGCAGAGAGAGGCCGGCTGGCGGAGCGAAGCTGGAGGGCGCGGCTAGGCTGCCGGCGGCCAGAGTTGAGCCACTCCTGAGTGCAGGCGTGGTCAGGGGTGGGGCCAAGCCGGCTGGCGTGGCAAGTGGAGGGGCTAGGGTGCCGGCAGGCGTGGCCACAGGAGGGGCCAGGGCGCCGGCGGGCTCGGCCAGGGGTGGGTGGCCGGCGGCCGAGAGCTCCCCCACGGCGACGAGGACCGGAGGAGCGGCGGCAGGGCCGGCGCGCTAGCGGCAGCCGAGGGCCCCCATGGCGTGGGGGTGCGCCAGGCGCCGCGCGGCAGCGACGGCGGGAGGGCGGGGGAGGGAAGGGGAGGGAAGGAGGAGGAGGAGGAGGTGAGGGGAGCCGGCACCGGCGGCCGGCCGGCCATGGTGGGGCGGCGGCGGCGGGCAGCAGGGAGGGAGAGGGAGAGAAAGGGAGAGGAAACATTAATCTAAGCCTTTGATACCATGCTAAAATGATTGATAGATTATTTCAACCCTAGAAGGATGGTGATATAGTCTAGAGTACATGGGCCTCATCCATGGGCCGAATATATGGACTAACATACACATACTCCAACATTCATCATCGCAGACATCAAGTGTGTGCGCACTACTATGTGATCGTCTCAAATTATGATATGTAGCTCCTGCTGTTCAAAATTCTGAGATAGACTTATGTACATGTATAGTAGAGGGTCTTCAGCTTGCAACATGAGGAAAGATGAGTACAACTAGAGACACGATGTGGATGATGTCTCTGTAAAGGTGCTGCGCGGGCGATGACAATTCTAGAAATCGTGCAGTAAGACGGAAAATCATAGGATGTAATGAATGTGTGTTGTGCTTTTGCAGGCATTCTGGGGATGCCACGGATTAAGAAACAAGGTTTTGGAATTGCTTGACTGAGTGACCCTGTATTGTGTAATATGCGCACGGCTCATTTGTAGTGCCCTGATGCTAGGAGTCATATTATTTATTGGAGTGCTGCTAGAATGCTTTATGTATGGTTCTCTTGTGATTAATAAACATACAAAAACAATTATTATTGTTCATTGAACTAAGGGTGGGTTTAATTCGACAAGATTGAAATGGCATTGTGAATGGCAACTGCTCAGGACATATTTATGATTTCCTTTATTTATTTGTTTACAAGAAATATACAAAGGTTGGTTGGTGTCTAGACGCCACAAGTTGCATCTCCTCTGGTTCAAGACCAGCAAAATCAAGTGTTCCATTGATATAGACGTAATTATATTGTTGTTGCATCTCCTCTGGTTCAAGACCACCAGCAAAATCAAATGTTGCATGGATTTTAATAGATGTAATGACACTGTTTACTGTAACACTGGATGAGACATCAAACACAACATCATTTAGCTTAACAGTATCGTAAATTTATTTTATATGTTATTGAAGTAACAGATAACACAAAGAAATAGATATACTAGCTCCAATTTGAACATAACAATCAATTATTATTGTTCGTTGAACTAAGGGTGGATGGATTTAATCTTACTATTACTAATTGGAGGTGGTAAAAGTAGCACTATTTTTTAAGCGCGCTAAAAAAAGTAGAGGCAAGAGATTGATGGTTCAAATCTTCGCACCGGCAACATTTAGCGTATTAATTAAAAAAAACCAATCACAGCAAATGTAGAGGCAAGCGATCGAGGGTTTAAATCTCCACGCCGGCAACGTTTAGCGTATTAATTAAAAAAAATAAAGCTTATGTCAGTAGGAGACCACGGTTTAAATCTCCATGCCAGCAACATTCGGCGTATTAATTAAAAATATTATTATTATTAATTCGCATTAATTAAAAATATTACTATTATTAATTAGAAGGCTAATTGATTCGGATCCATTGGAGAGCGATATCTAAATTAATAAATTCATTGGAGAGCAAAATCTCAATAATTAATTAAAAAAACATGTAGCTCATATGGCCTCACGTGAAACGCAGAGCCGTATAGTATCTTTCCAAACATTGAAAGGGCTAGATACGTTACTTTTCTAATGTCACGTAAATATGAGCATAAGGTATTTTGCCATATTACAGTGGTAGAAACAATTTATGCTATTTTACGTAACAAAATAGAGAAATATATACTTCATCTATTACCTTCGAGGAGGTCAAAAGTCATCATATCTATCTATTTTCGATAAATTAAATTCATGATCTATAGTTATTTCAGAACACTATAGCAATTGTCTAAAGAAAAAATAAATAAGATATGTATAAGTTTTGAATTTTCAACTTTCATCACTACTAAATTTATCTATGAAGTGATAATACAAATGTCCCGTATAACTATAAATCTTATGAGAGCATATTTATGACACTAATGTCTCATGTGACTCTGAATCTTATAAAAACATAGGTTTATAGATAATTTTTCTATTACTAATTCAAAGCTCTAAAAGATGTGTTAATTACGAGGCGTTCTAGAAAAATAGATAAATTTCACAAATTCTTACAAAAAAAAAATCCGACCATCAATTTAGCGGCATCTACAATGCAATAGTATCAATTGTATGAATAACCTAAAATAACTCCCATAGCAATTGAAAACATCTAACCATTAATTAGGTAGATTAAAATATTAATAGTGATCAGATAGGATCCTTTCTTAAATAATTACACACATGCACAATTACAAAAATGGTCTAAGTCTTAATTAATTTTCTTCTGCTATGGTAAAAATCATATAAAATAACCTCCCGAGGTTATATCTAAATTAACCATATTTAATTATTATGATAAAATATCTAAAATAACTATTTAATTTTATATTAAAATTATCCATATTTTGATATATACATAATAATATGTGTGTTTCTTGAGACTAGCCCGTGCGATGCACGAGTTGATGGACTAGTTTGACAAATTGAAATGGCAGCGTGAAAGCCAACTGCTCAGGACAGTTTTATGACGTGTTTATTTGTTTACAAGAAGTAATCAACGGTTAGTTGGTGTCTGGACGCCAAAGATTGCAGCTCCTCCGGTTCAACACCAACAAAATCAAGTGTTTTGTGGATTTCAATAGACGTAGTGACATTGTTTTACTATGAGGCCGGATGAGACATCAAACACAACATCATTTAGCTTAACAGTAAACGGTGCATTTATTTTACATGAAGAGACATACATATACTAGCTCCAAATAAAATAGTACTATAAGAAAAAACAACTGATAAGCTACCACTACACTTAATTGTGTCTTGAAAACAAGCGCTCCATTTGCATCCAGCATGGTGTGTAGAGGAATGATGAGATATTCTTGTTGATTGGTATAGATAAAAGGCCCAACTCCTGAACCCTGGAGGTTTTCAATTGATAACATAGCACATTTGATTTTGACCAAAATAAGGCAACCTCTTTATAAGGGTGAAATCCGAGGAAATCAATAAAATACGGCCAATGACTTTTGGCCTCATCTATTGTTTCAAGGATGAAACCACCATTGTCAAAGTCCCATTCATTGTTATCAAACTCAATAAGATCATCGTCTTTTTGTGCAAGAGGCATTGTTATCCTATCACTGTAGTCAGCAAGGATCCAGGGTTTGTTGTATCTGTTATCAAAGTCAAAATCGAAAAAGCCTAAATCCCTCACCAAGGCTTGAAGGTTGATGTCACTCCTCAACACCCACTCCATGGTATCAACATTAAGCAACCAAACTCGAAGGCGGGGCCAACTAGCACCATCCCAATAAAGCAATGCAGAGTACACCCCTTTCTCTGATTTTCCCAAGTAGGAATAGGAGTTATGGTGTTCACCCAGTTTGCTCCCTGTTGATGGGGATTTGATCATCTGATATTTATTGTCATCATTCGACAAACAGGCAATTCTGCAAATGAAAGCGGATTAATTAATTAATCACATATACTTATACATGCTGATAAATGTATATATAGTATTAACAAGATTTCTTCTTTGATGGATGTAGGGGGTCAAAATGAAGATGACGAGGTAGCATTTTTGGGTTACCTCAGAGTTATTTTGCCAATGAATATATAGTGCTCCTTGAAAATAGACACTATGACGGTCGTTGTCGTCCGTAGCGGCATCATCAATGGTCACAGCGGGCTCCCCTTGGCGGACAAAGGATCTTTTCTCCCACACCCATGTGGTCGAGGAGAAGACGTGCGCTGTGTATGGCGATGGTGGCCACTCCGACTGGCCGTCATAGTTGCACTTGTAGCTTACCATTAGATCTGGGATAAGAAATACCTCAAAGTGATGCGGTGACACTGCCATGGGATCGTAGGCAAGGTAGAAGCGGGGATACAAGTCTTCATCCTCCACCGCGGGGGGCGATGACAATTGCACTGACATCAATGGTTCTGGGTAGGGAGGCAAGGTGGCCCATTGTCGTGTGGCAGGGTTAACCACCGCCATATCCCAGCCCAGCAGAAGCAGGCCGTTGCAGTGATCTAAGATTCGCCGATCAGCGTTCTTCCTGTGGTCGTTGATGCCCAAGAAGAAGTCGAGATCGCCGGCGATACGGCGCGCTGTCGAAGGGCACGCGAAGAAATAAGGACGGGGTTCGAGTAGGTTGTTGGGGTCACAGTTGCAGAAGATGCCGTCGAGGCGGAGAGGGACGAGGAGGTCGGTTCTGGCGCGCAGGAGGCATCGGCCGTCGACGATGGAGCACCAGCGCTTGCAGACGCAGCGTGCTGTCGCAAGGGTGGTGGGCGAGAGGCGGCACAGCACGGCGGCGACCATGTCGTCGGGTAGACGATGAATTATTAGCTCCACCTCCATCTCCATCAATCTCTCTCGATTAATTATATCTATCGACCTCTTGCCGGACGATGGCAAGGTCGTAGAAGCGGGCGTGGATCCGAAGGCCGGACGACCTCTTGCGTGCCGGCCGGTGCGGCGGCGTGCGGGAGGCAGGACACGGGAAGAGGAAGGGCAAATAAGCGATATCACCAAAACTTTGTGAACCAGCGTCAATCAATCAAACAAAAAACAAAAGACACTTCCGATTTGTGTTCCGTGTTTCGCTCCCACCCGTGTACGTCCTGTGTGCGACAATCGCGCTCACGCGTTTCCTCCCGGCCGGTGCGGCGGTTTTATCCACCTATTCTCACGCTGCCGCGCCTTTACCGGACCATGCATGCGAGTCTCACCTGGTCACCTCGCTCGCCCATCGCACGCCAGACCCAAGCGGCCAAGCCCTCCGGCGATCGTGCGCTCAGCGTCGCGCCGCCTTCCATTCGTCCAGTGCCGCGTGCCCACGCTGCCCTGCCACCTCGCCTGCGCCCAGCGGCGCGCTGTGACCCGGCCTGGACTGCGCTGTAATTGAGTCACCATGCGTTGCTTTTTTTTTTTTTGGGTGCATGAAGCAAGAAGATACACATCAACCCTTAGATCAGTAGCCAATGGCTGAGATATATATGTTTTGGTCCATCGTAGACCCATGGGCTTAGCCTGTCTTGGTCTAAAAAACAAAGTGTATAGAACAGTAGCAAAGCACCAATAGTGTACACCCGTAATATGTCATGGCTTTGGCCATTTTTAATTTGCAGTAGTCACTCTCCTTGTTCTTTTCAGCTTCTTCTTTTTGATGCACCTTAAGTTAGCATGGTCTTATTATATTGTCCCACCCTACGGTTCAAGTATAATGCTCAATGAAACTCGAATTTAATTGATTTGGATGCTAGAAAATCAATGTCACGGTACTCATGGATAATTGTTTACCAGTAGTGAAAGGCGGAGAAATCAGATTGTTGATTTGATCCTTCTTAGAGTCTAAGCTTTTCATCACTGGCCTCTTAATCCATCTACTTAGTTTTAGCTCATGTACACAAATCGTTTCTGGGTCAAGATGCAAGTGGTGAGATTACCATTAAGTTTAGCAATAGTTAGGTCATTTAAGTTACCGTCTAATCTAGAGTGGTCATTCGACTTGAGTGCAAGCAGTGTATTTTCTAATATTTACAATTTTACTACCTAAGTGAAATTGGAGCATGGTCGTATTTTTCCTTCAATTGGTCAATCTTTGCCTAAGTTCTGTTATCTGAAAAACTACTGATCACCGTTTTAGTTAAAATTTTCAACAATTTGAAGTTATGTTGTGCTCTCTCTCTATAAATTTGGCATAGTTGTTTAGTTTCTTAGATTACCAAGGATCCCCACTTGGGTGTAATTCTGTTGCGAATAATAACTAGAGTATAGTTCTATCATAAAATAAGGATGAATGTAATGGACGGATGGTTGTTCCTATATATAAAGACCTGTTTACATGCTGTTCCAGCTGTTTATTTCTGAGATATAGTATCACAATGTTTCATATAATTTTTATGCTTATTTTATTTTTCTTAAAGTATTCATTCTGGCATCTTTGCTCAACTCGATGTGATAGGCTTGACCGCATTCATGTTCCCACTGGTTTAGTACATGTACTCATACTAATTTTCCTCTTTTTGGTGCTAATGCATTGAATAAATAAGTGCCAGGTGCACTGAAGATAGAAGTGTGCAAAGGAATATCATATTCTCAATGTCAAGTGCAACCTAATGAGATGTGCTCTAAGCCCTGGGTTTTGGAAGGCTGCTCAAAATGATGACTAATGCAATAGGCAGCAGGGATCACCTACCTTTGTTCATGGACAAGGTTTGTCTTGAATCCTGATGACATGAAAATCCCAACGATCTTCATTAGTTCCTTCTTGAACAAGACCCATTCTTAATAACCTTTCTCTAAAAAATTGTCTGTTGTAGAGTTATGTGAGGTTGCTATTGGCCTTGATTTTGAATTGATTGGCAAATGCTGGCTTAATAGTGAAAAATTCTGGATAGTTAATATGATAAGACAAAGTTCTGGTGCTCTTTGGTGTCTATGGGAATTGAGGAATGAACTTTGTTTTGAGAAAGGGAAGTGGAAGGATTTGAACTCGCTCATGGGAGTAAGGGACTGTCTCGTTTGCTGCAGAGGTGGCTGTGGGAAGGGGCAAACAGACCAGGATGGCTTACTGGATAAACCAGGGGATGAATGCTGATGAGACAGAGTTTCTGCAGGAGTTCAAAGACAATCAGGAGATCGATCGCCCAGCCAAGATGTTTGAAGGCGATGGTTGAACAAGGATGGACCCTTAAGAAAGTATACTGCAGGGGAAGTGCTGTTTTGAGATGCCCAGGCTTTTTGTATAGCCTTGATATGTTCCTGTAGTTTCATGTTGATATGCTTCCAGTAGCTGCTGGCTACGATATCACCTGGATGGTTTTTTTATCCTGAAATAGGCTTCAAGCAATGCTGTAAAAAAAAAACTGTCCAGTTTAAGCCTAACCTTGATCTGTTCCTGTAGATTCGTTTTGGTTGCTAGTTGCTATTTAATATGTTTCTAGTAGATGCTGGTTACGATATCACCTGGATGGTTTTTGATCCTGAACCAGACTTCAGGCAATGCTGTAAAAAAAACAAAAATCTGTAGTCCAGTTTAGTGACTATATCTGAGTACTACATAGTCTATGTTTGATTGCATCTTTTGCACTTGTTAGCCTTATCCGAGCACAAAAAAAATGTACACATGGACACAATTATAGTACCATATGTGCTTAAAAAAAGTTATGAACTCAATCTTATACTCTAGTTTCCTTTTTCACAAAATTCACGCCCCCACTGTCACTTGTTACTTTATTATGACTAGTAAAAATGCACGTGCGTCCCGCACAAGTGACTAAAAATAGATCAATCAATTTCAAAATAGAAATATGCACTGATAGCTAAATAAGCGAATAATGTGAAAGTTTTTGTGTTGATGTACATTTAAATTAGAAACTACATATTAGTAGTCGTGCAATGTTGTGAATGTCTTTTAGCTTCATTTGATTTTGCCATAATCATAATGATGCCATTTTTTCTATTGATGTTTCTAGCAAAAATTTTTATTCATCATGAAATAAAAAATAATATTGACTTTTGAATGTCAAGAGCATATATTTGAATTAAGCCTAGACATCTCATCACCGATTGCCCAAAATCAACCTAGCTGCACAGTCTAGGTAAACTCCAGCTCTCAACCAAATAGGCCCAAAATACATAATAATTGTTACGGATATATGAAACACTAACACAAGATTTTTAAAATTATCTTGCAACTCTAATTTCTCTATTGTAGCAGAAAAAATGTGAATTAGGAGTCTGAATCGTAGAACTCACCTCATGGTTGTTTTTATATTTTAAATAGTTAAATTTTGAGAAAATGAAGTTAATATGGCTTAATCAATAAATAAATTCCGTTGCAACTAAATATAATATATTTTAAACCTATTACCATAACTTATTGTAGACCTAAATAAACTCAACAATAGAACTTATTTAGACTAAAAACTAATAAATAATTAGAAAAAATTAAAACTACACTTAAAACTTCAAACTATTTAGACAATACATAAATAAAGTTCATTGAAAATATTATAGATCATAAATCATAAATAATTTTAGTGCAAATATTCCTAACTCCTAAGCCATTCTTAAAAATAAATTAAATTCACCAAATAAACCATGGAAGAGAGGATTGAAGGATCAAGAAATCCAATATGGGAGACATATCCAAGGAGAATCAAGTTAATCTTATTTTTCCTTGTATTTTTTTTTAACTTAATACTATATATACCGTCTCCATAGATTGTCATCATCACCATATTATATTGTTATAAAAAAGCAAGACATAGATAGGAAAATTTGAATTCACAAATCCTCGTATGTTCATTGCCAATTTATTAAAATATTTGTTCGAATTCTCATGTGACAAGCTAGAACCATGAAAATAATAAATAGGAAAAAGAAACAAGCTATGGGGGGCCTCGTCCCATCCCCGAGCTCTGGTTGGCCATTGACGCCATTGAACTGGTGGCGGCCCGGCCCATCCCTGGGCAGCTCTTGGCTTTGCCGTCGGATAGAGTCATCAACGGCTAGAAAGCTCCGCAGAGGGTTTAATACCCGTAACCGTTCAAAACCCTAAGATACCCAAGACCTGCACGGCAGCAGCGCTCCGCCTCCCCGCACCGCCACCACCACGGCTCCTTGCCGGGCGGGCTTCCCAAGATGCCCAAGACCTGCACGGCAGCAGCGCTCCGCCTCCCTGCCTCCCCGCACCGCCGCAACGACGGCTCCTTGCCAGGCTTCTCCGCGCTCCAAGCCCTCCCCTTGCCACTGCTTCCGCTCCGATGGCCTCCCCCACGAGGAAGATCACACGCGAGGGGAAACACCATCGCCAGACGGACACAGCAAGCCCCCGCTGTGGGCTTCTTCGCCTTCTACTCAAAAGCACGTCCGTTGTTTGCTTCTGAGATTTGCCTTGCCTCTTTGGTCTGCCTTCTACTCAAGGCACGTCCGCACATGATTGGATCTGTTCTGACTTTGCTTATTTGAAGCAGCCATTTCTCATCTGGCGTTCGGCAATCGGCATCCCTGCTCATGCCTAGCTTTTCCCTTGACACGTTTTTCACAGGCATATTGATAGATTATGAGTATTCATATCTAGATGTTGATGAGCGATGTGGTATATAATAGCATGTTAGATGTAATGTAGTATAATGTACCATATTTTCTTTGTATGCTTTATTTTGGGCCAGTGTGTGTATTCGTGCTATTGGGCTATCAGAGTCCACGGACTGCAAACATCAACTTACGCAAAAGAAGATACGCGATTTGGTTTCGTTTTCTTTACCCTTGGTTGCTTCGGATCCGTATTGCGATGTGTGATTTCCATCCGAGTGGGTAGAAAATTTTAGGTGAAAAAAAAAAAACAGGCAAAAGTCTCGGATGGTACACATACTATCGCAGGAACGCCCGTTCTGGCGTTCTGGCGTGGTTTTTGGTGGAGCCATTGTCTGTTTGTGGGGACAATTAACATCTATATGTGTCTAGGTGGGTACAAAATTTTTAAGGTAAAATTTATTTTTTATTAATACAATGTGAAAGAACAAAATCAGAAGCGTTAGATCGAAGAAATGAAGTAACTTGGATACGTTTGACAAACAGGTGCTGCTAAATATACGAGTTTGATGTACATATATATTTTAATATAAAGAGCGAGTTAATAATTTTTTTTTACTCTATTTAATCTATATCCATTTAGACTCATAGATCCATCGTGTTCTCGCAGTAAAGCATATAGGGCCCATGAAGAGCCACAAAAACGGATTACATGAGGCAGAACGCTGTTCCTGCTTTGCAACTTCAATCTTGCGTAACTACCTCGTCCTTTTTTTTTCACCCAGATTTTCCCTACCCAGGTGCCTAGGGGACAAGGAAAAAAATCCGAGAGCACATTAATACAACAGGCCAACACATCTCAGGTAAACTAAACTACTGATAACTTTGAGCCCAATAATCCACCGTTTTGGGTCGTTAAGGCCTTGAATCATGAGAGCTCAAAAAAAAGGCCTTGAATCATGAAAAAAAATTACATCATACAATTTATCAGATCCAATATTATAGTGCCAAATCCGTCTTTCAACTTCGAATGAGCCTGCACAAAAGTATTCAACAAGTTCATCGTAGCACCAGATGTCCAGATCATGAGCAGGGCAAACACAAACACCTAAATGCTCCCGGGATGGCGAGATGGCAGAGAACACAGGGGAGTGAGAGGAGTGGAGACACGAGCTGACAACGAGGAGGCACCTCGAGTGAGTGGGACCGCTCGTCCGGAGCGGCGCCCCGGCAGCAGAAGTCGGAGCCGGCTGCAACGCGCGGCGCGTCCTCCATGGGCAAGGAAAATCAGGAGCCCACCGGCTTGGTGGGGATCTTGCATTGGTGCCGAACTGGATTAGATTAGCGCGTGCCGGACTGGACTGGATTAGTGGATTAGTGGAGGCTCTTCGTGGGATCTAGCGTTGTTGGCTGCCGTTGATCTTGCTCAATGGCTTAGATGTTCGGGACTTAGGATGGGCCGGGTTGGGCTGCCAGAGTGAGTGAGTGGGTTTCTCCATTTCATTTAGTAGTTAGGTGCATAAGCTCAAAAAAATTAGTTTAGTTGCAAAAAAATTAGTATATAATGTGGTTATTGCACACTATATACTAATGTGCCCAGAAGTTTTTAGTTTGAGTTAGTATATTTTGCTACAGAATGCAAGGTTATCCTAAATGGAAACGTTAAACAGTCGGCCGTCTATCGTTTAGCGAGTTTCGGGGCTACACGGTCCATTAGACGGTCTAAAAACGGATTAAACGGGGCTAAACAGGAATAAACGGACTACACGGCCAACACAGTTGACTACTAAGTAGCGTGTACACGGGCTATACAGCCGTTTATGGCAACACTGACGGAATATTGAGTTTGAGCTACAATTTTAAGCCATTATATTTAAATCTTTAGTGATTTTTGCATTGAATATACTTTTATACGAATTTTATTTTCCATAATTTATTTGTTATTTCTATATTATAATGGAATTTGTTGATTGCAAAATGTATGGAAACTGGAAATACATAGGAAGGAATTTTTCAAAATTGCATCACTACTCCCTTATTACAAAGGAGCTTTTTCGATAGCAAGGTACATTCATATAGCGAGTTTTTCTAAAATACCTCTTTACCCCTAGCCCTTTCTACATACTATGATATCCTCTTGGATCTATTCTAGATTATGCATATAATGGTTAGCTTTATGTGTTTGTCGTAATTAAATTAAAGTGGGCCTCACAAAGTACCAGTGTATAAATGTCATAACACGGGCATTCATATGTTGTGGCAATCACCTACTGCTTAGCTAGCCCTCATACCACACCGTCCTTCCAACCCAATCCTACGAGGCCAACCTGACCCAATCCCCCAAGGCCGACCGTTTTGCCTGCTTATGTTGTCGTTCGAAATCATGACAATAAATCCATATACATATTGCAATACCACCTAGACGAAAAAGGGAGCCAGCAACCCGGAAGGAAGAAATGACCAAAGCTTTCATGGCCGACGGGCGCCGATCGACGGTCATGATCGGTTTTTGGTTAAGAGTGCCAAATTTAGCCAAGGTAGGTAGGTGGATTCCCAGTCTAAACCCTGGTTTTTGCCCACAACTAATCTTAGAAATAAATAATAATTGTGCTAATCTTAGAAACGATTAATATGAAAGGTCAAAATGTTGTATATATATTGAAAAAATATTATAGATATGAAAATAATACCCAAAACTTAGTCCGTCGCAAGGAAAATAACACTCTTTTCTCAAATTATACCTTTGTTTAATCATTAAATCCTATTTACATTAACAAGATTGTAACGCAATTTTAGTCACGTGGGGGACATACGTGCATTTTTACTAGTAAGTATTAAAATACCACATGTTTATGCTTGTACATGGCTTATCCTAGCCTCGTAATATTTTCTAAATAATATGGCAACCACAATTTTCCGATAAACAGGTAGGATCACAAGAACTCAAATTAAAAACTCAGCCGTTCATCGTTCAAATATTCAGTCTAGCTCTCTCCAGCGCATCAACATTCTGACTTTAACACTTTGAGATGGGCGATGCTTAGAAGGGGCAGCGAGATCATCCTGCTGAACTCCAATAGTAGTTAGTTCACTGTCTCCACCCCAAGGTCCATGGCGTCCAGTCGGATCCTCCTGTGAGACATGAAGGTGCCAAATCATTAGAAAATCAATATTTTCTTAATAATCACCGGGCAATTACTACGGTAGACTGAAACAACCGTGAGCCGTCCATTCTGTTAGATCTGAGTGGCTAAAATAAGGTATTATCTCTTAGGAAGTAATACCTCAAAAATAATAAAAAACTATTTAATAAATTTTAACATTAAAACTGATAGGATAATGATTAAAAATTAACTATAACTAACTGCCAGCATGCACAGACTTGATCGGTATACAATGGAGACATAACCCATCTTGATACATTACCGATCTGGAGACGTGACAGATTGATCGATGGAAGTGATCGGTGGAGAAGTGATTGATTTTGTTACTACACATGATAAATTAAAAAAAAATAAACTGCACCTTTGTACAGAACATGGGATTTCCATTCTTGCCTTATACAATAGGATCAATCTCGCTCGGATGGCATGACACTGCAAATTGCACAGTGAATAATTGGACTGCTCATTTCTATCTCATACAATGCCGTTCTTAATTTGTTCGGCATGCAGCTGCACACCAGCACTGTAACCACACGAATCAACAGGGACAAATCCTAGCAGTTGAGAAGCAATTTTTTCTCGCAAAGATGGAACCTATGCTACAGCGTACGAGGCCAAATCAAGCGAGCGATCGACCGGCGCATGAACCTTGAAAAGGAAGTGGTCGAGGGTGCGAGCACGGGCGCGAAGGCTGCCCGCACCCGCCGGCGCGCGGGGGCCCGGAGAAACGGGTGCATGAGTCCCGGAATACGCGCGTGGTGGCAGAACGGGCACGAGCCCATGCCGTGGGAAAGGGAAACAAAGCCTTTTTCTTTTCTTAATTTCTCCATTTAATCTATTATGATAATTATTTATCTTCTTTTAATTCAATGATCCAGATCCTTTGAAGTACCTCCTAGGAGATAACTTATATACCGAAGCATAACCCTAATCACCGAGATATGTGGTAGCGGGTCATCTCAAGTGTGATGATAAAAAATGATGGCTAAAGGAAACGGGTGAATCTTAAGCTCAATTTTACTATTACTAATTAAAGATTCTAAAAGAAGCACTAATTTTAAAGTACGCTAGAAAAAAAGATAAATTTTAGAAATTTTCACAATAATCAAAAACATCCGACCATCAATTGACAGATTGAAATATTAATAGCCATTAGATCTATTTTCTAAGTAATTATCTACCTCTGCCATTATGAAAGGTCTTGAGTTCAACTCTCAACAAAAGCAAATATCCTCTTCTTTTTTTCATTAAATCCATTTTTTAAGTAATTATCCACCTCTGCCATTACGAAAGGTCTCGAGTTCAACTCTCAACGAAAACAAATATCTTCTTCTTTTTTTAGATTTTCCTATTTTCAAATCTATCTTCACTTTTTGTTTTTTTTTTCATTAAAGATGCTAGAAACCTATCCATGAAACAAATATTTTGTAGACTCCTTTTAAAATTTTCACGTCAATCCTCACAGGATGCGCTAGAAAAAAAATAGATGGGTTGGAATCTTAATAGCCATTAGATCTATTTTCTAAATAATCACCCACTTTTCTCATTATCAAAATAATATTACCCCTAAAACTACATATTAATTACCCACTCTGCCAATATTTTATACATAATTGCTCACATTTGTTATTTTGATGGATAATACCAAATACCCCCTTTAATTTATATTCAAATTGTTCACCTTAGTTATTATGACCGATAGTATAATGAAAATAACCCCTCAAAATTATATTAAAATCACCTACTTTTGCAATCGATCAAAGATTATCTAAATCAATTAAGCATACATATAAAGTAGCAAGATTTGGTATTATAAAAAACTAAGTATAAAAATAGATCTATATATTTTGTATTGTAACACATAATACATTTAAGACTTTAACCCGTGCGTCGCACGGGTTGATTGACTAGTTACTTACAATCCAAATAGATTTGTGGCCAACAATAATGTATGTGGTAGCAATGAACACATATTTTAGCTTGTGTGAGCAGAAATGTTTACCAGATTCAGAAACAATATAAGATGTGCACAAAGGAAATTTAAAAGGAGAGCAGGTAGTGAAAGGTGAAACTATTGCCCGAACCACAAATTCTACTTTTGTGCCACACAAAATGGCAAGACATATAGAAAATTAGATAGTAATACTCTTTTATGTGTGACCATGAAAATATTGTGGCTGAATCGACACAATGTCGTCTATGCAACCTTTCGGATTATCAATATGTGACACTGAGGCTATGACAAAGTTGGGGATAGAGCTAATGACAAGTTAAATTAAATATGGCTGCACATGAGAAATGCTAGTGATCATAAATGTAACATTTGTAATTACAGACAAAAGCTCAGATTAAATTATTCATCCTGATTCATAATTGTTGCAATAGAATTTATGATGATCCAGTACACCTGCAATCCTTTCCCTTCTGCTCTGATCGGCAGGAACCAACCAAATGCAAACCAGAGGGTGATGCTGGGCAGAAGAGGTTTGCCTATAATATAGCTGTGTATTACAGATAAGGAGCCAGTTTGTACATCAGAATTAAGTTAAAATTTGATAAGAATATCTACGCTCTGATAGTCTGAAAGAGGTTCTCCTACCTGATAATTACCCTGGGTTTTACATTATATGAGGTTGTATGTAATTAAGAAAAAAGATGTTTTATATTTTCCAATGTTTTCAAAGTTATTGAAGAAAAGGCTTATTAGGGAAAAAAATAAAGCTCCTATATCTCAGAAGCATTATGTCAAACACATGGTGGGCATGTTAAAAGTTCATGCATCATTGGCAGCAAATTTTCACAAAAGTATATAGCCGGTAGTTTATTGTGCTGATTATGATTAGAGCAGGGGATAAATTAAGTGCATGACCTTGTAGAGTAGGAGAATCAGCAAAGTACATAGAAGAAGAGAAAGATTGTATGTGTCAGAGGAAGCAGACCTAGCCCCTCAAAGGCCCGGCCCAGCAAATGGCTGGCCCATGTGTAGTAGGGACCTATTTGTAATTCTAGAGTTTCTGAAAGAAAACATATAGATAACCACTCTTATAAATATGACCTTGAGGCTAGGTTTGAGGACAGGTGATAACAGTTCAGTGCAAAATGAATTGCGACTTTGACCTTCGTCCGTCTCCCTTCGTTCATACTCTAATCTTCGTCATCTTTTCCTCTCTATCGAAGGGTTCATCATCTTTTTCTCCCTATCAAAGGCTTTGGCTCGACGAGCCCTTCTCCACCAAACCTGTTGGGCTTTGCTCGGACGAATCCAACAGGATGGATCCTGTGGCCGTAACATGTCGCAGAAGTAGGTAGAAAAATGAAAGGATATAATGCGCATAGTGATGAACTGACCATGAGCTAGCTGCCTCGGTTGGTCCCGGCCTCTAAGCCGAGGAGTTTTCCGCAAAGAAACGATCTTTCCGTATTTTTCCACGGTGCGATATCACGCACAACGCACTTCTTACTAGCTCATATTTATTTATTTTGCATTCTCTTTATGTTGCCCACCTTCTCTACTAATTGACTAGCTAATCACTAGGCAGCGTGAATGTACTTGTATATAAGTATATGCACGTAAGCGCGGTTGACATCAATTGATCCGTCGCCTCTGCACACGCGGCAGCTAGCAAGCTAGGTAGCCTAGCCATGGCCATGATGGTTCCTACTAATTGACTAGCTAATCAATAGGCAGCGAGAATGTACTTGTATATAAGTATATGCCGTAAGCGCGGTTGACATCAATAGAACTGATTTGCCGCCACCTTACACGCAGCAGTTAAGCTAGGTAGCCTAGCCATGCCCATGATGGAGCCTACCTAGCAGCAGCAGCAACAGCAAGCTTGCCTCTATCATCGTCAGCAGCATCATATCAGCTTGTTGCTGCTGTGTCGTTGTTGTTCTTCCATCAGGAGTTCATATTTAGCACTACATGATGGCCGAGACCTACGATACTATGCACGACATGCTGGTGCCAACACTCACTACGCCGAGGCCAAGCGATCCACCATACACACCGTCATTCATTGACAATCTCTACTATAGCAACAACCGCATCTTCATCAGAGCTAATCGAGCTTCACATGATCTCTGCTAGAGGCTAGCACCACGCTGCCCTTCAGACACAGCTACATCGAACTCTTCAGCAATGAACCACAGGCTTACAAGCAGTTTCCTAGAGTCCCACTAGGGACATCAGTGCGGTGTCTTCCACCAGACTGCTTGCAAGACACGTCTGAAATGTCCGAATTCGAGTCCCACTGCACCATGAATTGGGCCAACATGTCGCGACTCCTCGTTAAGTGGAGCAACAAAGAGGAGTGGAGTGGCGAAGTGGAGACGGACCTGGTTAAAAAGGTGTGAAAATAGCTTCACATCACAAATGCAGATGAGGCACTGTGTCGCGATGTAATAGCGCTCTTGCTGCGGACGCTTGATGTCTACTAGCTAGTAGTTACGTAGTCACCTCTAGCTAGGAGTACTACTGGTTGATTATCGATCGATATATCGATGCAAGAAGAGAGAATATATACTAGTAACTAATAGGGAATAGGGTCCTAGGTTACGGTGATTAGAGAACATTGAACTGGGAGTGTGTAATCGTGCATGTCTGTCCGTGTGACGATAGAGGCTGGTCAACAGCCTCATCGACCTGTTAATTTTGTGCCATTGATATATACTATATATTTGTAGGAACTACTGCTTGTTCTTGTGTGTCCTCTCTGAGTACATCTATCGACATCCTTCTTTAATTTGTTGTCGCGATCGATATGATTTAGTATGCACTATGCAGTAACTGCTTTTCTCATTATATATAATCTTGAGTATCATTCATATATATTGGCTGGGGCCAAGGGGTTGTCGTCGAGCAGCGGCCACGTGCAGATCAGATGCGGGGCCGAGGGGTCGTCATCGGGCAATGGCGAGGAGGGCGAGGCCCTGGTGAGGTGGTGGAGGTTGGTGCGGATGGTACGGACGAGCACTAGGTCCTCATCCTCATCCAAAGAGGCGGTCAAATGCAGGTTGGGCGCGGCGCCGAGGGCTGGGGTGGAGGGACCGCGAGACCGGAGCCGGTAGATACCTGCGCGACTGTGGCATCGGGGTTGGCCTTGAGAGGATGCAGGAGCGGTGCAGCACGTCGAGGTCCTCACACAGGTCCTCATCAATGTCTGGGTACGGGTCGACGGCGGCGGGGAGGCGGTGGCATCCGGATGTAACATCGACGAGGAGGAGGAGAAGGAGGCAGCCACCGCCTTCGCCGGGCTAGGCTGCTAAGGCGGAGGTGGAACAAGGAGGCCGAGGACACGCCAGTGTGGATCCGGGCTGAGGGCGCGTGGATCTGGCCATGCCGGGACAGGAGGAGGTGGCCTGGCCCCCACTGGCCATGAGGCGGCGGTGGGACGGGAGGAGGCGGCCCGACCGTGGATTCGGCCGGCGCGAGGCCGGATTTGGGCGGGGATAGCAGGGCAGGGGAGGATCCATGGGCGGTCGGAGGGAGGAATCATGTGTAGGAGCCGGAGAAGGCGGTGAGTTTCTCGGGTGGGGCGAGTGCATGCACGGGGCGGGGGGGGGGGGAGGAGGTGGGGTTCCGCCAGAGGAGGCGACGCACTAACAACCTCATTATATATAGTAGTAAAGAGGAGATTTATCCACCGTACCTATGGCTATTATGAAGACGATTAGTGATCACTGGTCAATCAACCCGTGCGAAAGCACCGGTTAGAGTCTTTAAGTGTGTTATGCGTAACCGTACAATATATATAGATCTATTTTTATACTTAGGTTTTCATAATAACATATCTTGCTACTTTATATGTATGCTCAATTGATTTAGATAATCTTTGATCGATTGCAAAAATAGGTGATTTTAATATAATTTTGAGGAGTTACTTTCATCATATTATCAGTCATAATAACTAAGGTGAATAATTCAAATATAAATTAAAGAGGATATTTGGTATTATCCTATCAAAATAGCAGATGTGAGCAATTAGATATAAATTTAAGGTGTTATTTCATATTTTCCTTTATATTGTCAAAGTGGGTAATTAATATGTAGTTTTAGGGGTTATTTAATATTATTTTGATAATAGCAAAGATGGGTGATTACTTAATTAGAAAACAGATCTAATGGCTATTAAGATTCCAACATGTTAATTGATGATAGGGTATTTTTTTATTATTGTGAGGATTTCTATAATTTTATTTTTTTTTCTAGCGCATCTTGTGAGGATTGACATAAAAATTTCAAAAAGTCTACAAAATATCTGTTTCATGGAAAGGTTTCTAGCATCTTTAATGTAAAAAGACAAAAACTGAAGGTAAATTTGAAAATGAGAAAAATCTAAAAAGAAGATATTTGTTTTCGTTGAGAATTGAACTTAGATCTTTCGTAATGGCAGAGGTGGGTAATTACTTGGAAAATATATATAATGAAAAAAGAGGATATTTGCTTTCATCGAGAGTTGAACTCAAGACCTTTCGTAATGGCAAAGATGGGTAATTACTTAGAAAACAGATCTAATGGCCGTTAATATTCCAATCTGCCATTTGATGGTCGAATGTTTCTGATTATTGCGAGAATTTCTTGGATTTATCTTTTTTCCTAGCGCGCTTTGAAATTGGTGCAACTTTTAGAACCTCCAATTAGTAATAGTAAGATAAGATAAGATAAGATATTTTTTCTTTATTTTTGCCGTATAAAGTTTTCCATGTAATACTCAATATTATCTTTTCATTATGTACTAACTGCGTCTTGCTTTTACCGAAAATTTTGAATATAAGGCCATTTTAGCTAGTTAGCTTGTATAGTTGTATAATTTTGACTTCATTTTTATGCTCACATGTGGCATGACATTTCTGCCCTTTAAAAATTCTTGGCTGATGAGGGGAATTGACTTGAGATCTAGACCGATGAGCTGGCGTCCATGTGAGCGCCCATATCTAGATCTTTCTTCCTTCGGTTGTCAAACTGCAATACGTCCTAATTTGCCAATACTCTAACAATTTCATTGAAATGTGAAAAATGTATGTAGTGACCACATTCGCGATCTTCTTGCTCCTTCATTTGACTTTGCCACTTCACAGGTACGGATAGGTACATGCATTTGTTTTTTTTTTTTTTCCTTATGGGCTCCTATGGTCTTATCTCAATTCTCAAGTCTATATAACAGCCGCCATCGCCACACTGATAAGATAGATGGGCTATTATGCTGACACATGCATTGATCACCAGACACGGCAAGATATAAAAATGAGAACACGTAACGTAGACAACTATGTGCCGTTTGGAAATTACTCGGCTACCTTGCCGGTGATGCATATTTGATATAAGCTTTTGAATAATAATATTAAGATGCAGATGGTGTACAATATGAATATATTCTCTCCGTTCACAAGTTCACAAATATATGATGCGGTTGACTTTTTTTCACAACTTTAATCATTCGTCTCATTCAAAAAAATTCAGAAATTATCATTCATTTGTTGTGATTTGTTTTATCACTAAAGATATTTTGAATATAAGTTGTGTTTCTTATATATGTTTGAATAAACTTTTTGAATGAGGAGAATGGTTGAAATTGTAGAAAAAAAAGTCAACTATGTTATACATTTATTTGTGAACGGAGGTAATACGTGAAAATCGCTGGCTGGCCATCATTGCTGATTGATTCTTGCTTGAGTGTGCATTCCCATGTTGTATTTACACATCTTAAACTTCATATCAAGTGGGTAACGTACTAATAATATATATATATATATATATATATATATATATATATATATATCGTGCTTTTATCAGAATAGGATAAGAGGTACAGCAGCACAAGGAAAGTACCATATTTAAATGAAGAGAGCCAGGAAGGTACAACAACCGCATCCTTACTGGCCGTATCATAGCCGCCACATATCCCAAGAGAGAATGCTAGTATGTCCAAGTGCACCGTGTAAGGCTCTCTCCAATGTTATGCCCTAAAATGGTTTCTCAAAACACTGTAGCGACACTGTTTGACACTGTTTAGTGCTTTTTGACACTGTAACTGACATAACGCACAGAGTGGAATAGAATTTGAGAAAGTGGGATGAGGAGTATTGTTAGAGATAAGCCTAATCTGGCCAGAGCTGTCATTGTTCGCGTGTTGTCTTTTTCCTTTACTTTACTTTCCAGAATCTAGTATGACTTTGTTTCGTCCTGGCAGGTGTACTGCGGCTGCATGGGTATTTAATTTCTAAATTTGTTTGATGATAACAGGTTTGGTCTACCAATGATGTTGTTGATTTTCCTGTGTCATCCTATATAGCTTTATGTTTTTTATTTCCTGGGAGCTAGCAGGTGACTAGGTGAAGAGAGAATCACGGTTTGGAGTTATCTGAAGGTAACGTATAGTACTACATTGGATTTTCTCAAAGTTTTGCTTTTGCCTATAGGTGCTGATAGCGAGACTTTACCCGTCGTTTAGCTTCTGAATTCTAAAGTCTGCTTTCAAAGTGTTATTGTCAGGATCAAGAAACCGCGCGTACTTAGAATTCAGCATCTTCCAAATTATATTGTCATCTAACAAACTTTATTCCTATAAGCTACATGATCTTAAGCACGTATTTAATTTCAATTGTTTATGGATTTTGGTTGGTGGAATAATACATCTGACAACTAAGATGAGGGTACCATCTAGATCGTTGATCCTGGATGGGTACGTAGGACGGAGACATGCGACTTGAGGGGATGAATAATAGGAGCACTTATTCAAACTCAAACCCCTACGGTGCAAACTGAACAACACACACAACAACCGCTAGACACCGTCCACTGAATGGAAACGTGTTTAGCAAGCACCTGGTATCGTCCACTGAAAAGAAACACACCAAGCGAGCGGAAGCACAAGACTCAACGATCACACGATCGCAAGTCAAGACAAGAGAGCAACAACACTTGCAACAAGTGTTTTACTTAGCCACTCCGCACCTAAATGCTTCTTACTGACTATCAGCAAGCAAAGAGCATGGGCCAGTGGTGAGAAACACAAACAACAAGGTTGAAGCAAAGACCCGAACACAAAAAGCACAAAAGAAAAGCAGGGCTGCATGAGAACATCGGACTCAGCTCCAAAACTTGAGCTCCCAAACCTCAAACTTGACCAAATCTTCTCCGAACTTCACGAAAATTGGCACAAGCTATCTTAGCTCCATTCGAAAGCTATTCCCAAAAGATCTATGGAAAAACATCACAGGATTAGCGAGAATTTCAGATCTCGTGAAGAGGTAAATATTTGGGCAAGAAAGTGAAAAACTCAAGAACGACTTGCTCGTGGCAATCCAACAGGATTGAGATAAACTAGGTCATAATCTCCACGTCCTAGCAAATCCAAAACACCAAAAGAAGAGGATTAACTCGTAGGCAAACACAAATCACCAAAAGCTTTTGAGTTTCAGCCAAAATCCAAACTAGAGAGGGCAAAGGGAGAGGGCTGCACACAAGTACTCGAATTGAGGACGAATCTTGCTTGGATTGAAGTGGGAAATCGGTTCATACAAGATCCCTATAGCCAACCACCCTTCATCCACCCTATTGATGCAAAGCCCTCACACTTAGGCTCTCAAAACCTAGTCTAAAGACCAGATTTTTCTCTAAGCACTTGGCTGCAAGGAAGAGCTAAACCTAGGGTTTGTAACCAGCCAAGATGGCCATCTAAGACAGTCACCAAGTCTATTTAAACCCCAGGCCTAACGACACAATTTAACATTAAGACCCTTACTCTAGAATCACGAAAAGGGCTGAAATGAAAATGATACAATCGGACGACTACGATGACGCTTTGATCTTATTCTTCTCCACGCCTCGCTTGGTTGTACGCCATGTCGCCAATAGTCCGGAAGCTTTCTCCGGTTTTGATGTCAGAAACTGGAGAACTTTATTCTGCGTGCTTCTTGGGCCGGTTCTTGGCCCAATCTTCTATCTTGGCGAGTCAGAGCCCAATCCACCAAGTCATTTGAACTTGGGTAGCAATTTTGAGCTGAAGCCGCCAAAGCCTTCCTTGCACGCCTTCGCGCCATGCACTCAAGTTGGAGCACCACGGTGGCACCCGGCTTCTCCAGTCCATCGAAGTTGCCTCGCAATCCATCGGAGGGCTTGCACCACTGTTGCTGAACTGCCCCTCCGTGTATCGAGCTTCCATGGCCGACCGACGCCGAGACTTGTCTCCAGTCCTTCGGAGGGCTTTTTCCTCAATCCATTGAGGTCTTCATCATCCTCTACCTCCAGTCCATCGGAGGGCTTGAGCTCGTTGACAATCACTCATCACACCAGAAGAACAATGAGATTGGTCCATTGGCTCTCAGGATAGTCTCTATTGCCCAAAGCTACTTGGGCCTAGTTAGGCCGTCCATTTAATCGAGCCATGCTCATGCTAGCACATCGTGTTAATTAGGGAGTGCAGTGCTTAGGCCACGCCATTTTGGCGGGTTCTTGATCCATCCATTTGGACTATTCTTTTTACCCATCTGTAACTGAAGACCATATATATCAAGTACTTGGGGAAGGAAATGCCTTGTGTTCATACGCAATGCATATGTAACTACAAGCAAGACAACTAATGATCATGAATCGGGTTTTCAACCACGTCGAAGCCCCCTTGGCCAGAGTGCTGGGGAAAATCATAGATGAGGCATGTCACACCCGGTTTTAGAAACAAAACCAAGTGCTAACCATGTATGTGCCAGGATCAGTTTAACCACATACACAGCATAATCAAAAGTAAATAGCACAACCAGTACTTTACTTAAGAGTAATAACCATTATTACAGACCATAAATGTCTTTAACGAAACCGAGTATCTGAACGAAAACGAGTTAACTAAATGACAGCGGAAGACGACCGGGATCCACAGGCAACTGACGGATGGCACACCAGCCTAGAACTCGTCGTAGTCTTGGAACTCCTGATTAGGATTCATCACCTTTCCCTTCCGAATCTGAGCAGCGGTTGCAATGGATGCAACGTGGTATAGAACAAGCAAGAATGAGTACATAACGCACTCAGCAAGTATTCCGTTTAGGATAAAAGTGGACTAGCTTTATAGTGGTTAGGCAAAGCAATTGCTTTTAGTTAGTCAAGTTTTAATTACTAGCAATGATTAGCATAACCCATCCCTTCATTAAAAAGACATTTAAACATATTTAAAAGATAAGCATGAACCATAACCATATCCATCATCATTACCATGATCACCATGAGTCTTTCACCTTGAAGCTGAAACTCTAATCTGTGAGGGTCCAGGCCGCTCTTAACCGTGAGCACGGCTGATATATCAGTTTTAAACACTCTCGAGAGGTTGTACATCTTTACCCACAAGTCATGATTCCCATATGCCAAAGGGTGGATCAGACCCCATATATTCATTACCTTGGATGAATCGGCAGGGTTTCATTACGAGACCTTTACAAAGAATTCCTAGAGTTATGGCCCACTCGTTACAGGTTACTCCAGTTAACTAAAGATATGAGAGTTCCGTTCCAAAGGGTGACTAACAACAAACTGCACCACATTGGCAAAGGGCAAAGTCCCATATCCCCCAGACCCCTCATACGCCATGTTTCAGGAAAGTAAGCCAAAACTCTAGTTCATCTAATTAATCAGTCAAGCCCAGTGCCCATGTGAGTCTTGTGGTTGTACTGTTTTCCTGGGTGGTCGCTCGGCGAACCGATCCTTAGGGTGAGGCCATCGAGCAAACCCACAAAACATGCTCAAATCCCCATGTTGCCAAATTCATATGTTTATCATCAAACTTATTATTAATTAAACAAGATTAACAACACGAGTAAAGTAAGTTGAGCGGTAGCAATTAATTTGCAACATCACAGCCCTCCCATAGGATAAAACATTGACGGAAAAATAAGTGGCTAGTCATCCTTAGGTTGAGCATTCAAATTAGGCTCTAGATCATGTGATTAACGTAAATAGGACATAGGTCAAAGAATACTTGCCTTCCTCAGCAAAAACTTGCTCAGGAACTTCCCAAGGTGGATTCTCGACAAACTCGGACGGAACGTCGGCTACACGTTGCATACATACAAGCAATGAGCATAAACTGACTAAAACAGTACACCAAACATCATAAAAAGAGGTTAAAAGGTTTTAGAATTAATCTACACTTTATTACGATTCCGTAGGTTCAAGAATCGTTCAAATCGGAGTTAAAACGCAAAAGATATGCATAAAATAAGATTAAGGGCTTAAAATAAAGAGAATTTGAAACTCCAGGGGCTAAACTGCGAAAACCTGGACCTATCCGTAAATAAATAGGACTGCGGGTTGATTTAGAAGAAGTTCAGGGTCTCTTTGGCAAAATCCCACGCTGACCGGGATTGACCAGGACCGCGGGTTGATTTGCCAAAAGCTCAGGGTCTAAACCGTAAAGCCAGGGACCTAGATCTAATAGATCTGGACTGCGGGTTTATTCTCAAAAACCCCAGGGACTCTTTAGCAAGAGTGCAGCGCTGACCGGTATTGACCGGGACCGCGTCTGAATCACAACCGTTGGATCTCGATCGGACGGTAGGGAAAAGATCGGGCGGAGGGGAAAAAGACCGGCGACGGGGTCGACCGGCGGCGACCTTCGGGCGCGGCGGAGACCTGCCGGAGCACCGCGGAATCCGCGGTTCCGGGGCCTAGGGCTAGAGGGACCGGGCGCAGGGGCGAGCAGGCGGTGGTGCGAAGCGGGCAGAGGGGTTCGGGTGGCGGCGCATCGGCCGGAGGCGGCGGGCGACGGGGTGACGCAGAGACTCAACTCCGGCGAGCGATTCCCGCCGGTGTAGGGCGCGGCGAGGGACTAGAGCTAGCTAGATCAACTCCTTACCTCGGTGCGGAGCTCCGGGCGTAGAAGTAGTCGACGGTGGGGCAACGACGGCTTCCGGCGGCTTGCGGCGGCGAGCGACGGCGTCCGCGGACTCTTCTGCGTGGACCCGCGGTGCTAGGGCTCGGGCTGGGACTTAATGGGGCTACGGACGTCGAGGGCGGCCGCTTATATAACCCGGACGCCGAGGCTTGCGGAGGGGGAAAGGGAAAGCACGGCGCGGCAAGGAAGGTCCGGACTTCGGACTCTGTCCGTGTCCGCACTGCGCACGGCGCGGGCGAGGACCGGGAAAGGAAAGTGCGGGCGCGGGAAAGGAAGGCGGAGGCGGCGCGTGAACCCTCGGGCGAGGTCGGGACGCGGGCGCAGGGCGCGGAACCGAGGCCACGGCGCGGGCACTTGCCTTCCGTCGGCGTCGGACCGAGAAAGGAAAGGGAGAGAGGAGGACGATGACGGGCGGGGTCGGGTGTCAGTGAGAGAGAGAGAGCGCGCGGGGGGGGAGAGCGGTGCCTGCTGGGCCGTTTCGGCTTGGCGGGCCGCGCGGGGCGCGCTGGGCCGGTGCGGGAGCGAAGGAGAGGGAGGGGGAAGCGGGGCCGACTGGGCTGGGCCGCGGGGTGAAAAAGAGAAGGGGGAGAGGGAGCTGGGCCGGCCTGGCCACTGGGCCGACTCGGGCCAAAAGGGAGAAGGAGAAGGAAAGGAGGAAAAGGAAACTTTCCTGGTTTGTTTGAAATTTGAGAAATTTTGGAGAGATGCAAAAGAGTTTAAATTCAAACTTTGAACACTGCAAATCACCCAAAAAAAAAAATATGCAAGGACATGAGGGTTCAAACATGTGATTCCTATGATTCTTTTTAATTAATTATTTTGAAATCACATAAAAATCAAATGGGTGTCATGCATGATCAAACAATATGAACAAATTAAATTGGTTCCAAAGATTTTATTTGTGGCAAAATTTAGGGTGTTACAAATCTACCCCCCTTAAAGAAATCTCGTCCCGAGATTTTGGGTTGGCCAGCAAAGAGTTTCAGGAATTCTACTATAGAGTCATCTTTTGGTAGCTGCTTCTCCGGTACCCTTAAATTCTCCTGCCTGGGGTATGTACATCAAAACTTCTAGGTGTTCCCCGGATGGAGTAGTCAAAGTCACCTTCCTCTCTGCATATATATGATTCTATTGAAATTTTGCAACCAATTCATTCCAAAATTGTCATCTATTCCACTTGTTTCCAAAGCTATAAGGTCGGCAGGAAAGTCTACCCCCCTTAAAGAAATTTTGGTACTCGGACAATCACTGCCTATCTTCATTCTTCCTCCTGGTGAACTTACTAACATGGGACCTTCAATGGTTGCTACTGGTATTTTATGATGACCCCCATATTGGACAGTAATAAATGAACGCGAGGCACTGGAATCAAAAAGGATCAAGGCAGGGTGCCAAATCTACGAAGAACGTACCTAGCATTATGTTGGGAGTTCCTTGCATAGCCTCGGCTGACACATAGTTCACTTGTCCAGTTGTACTGCGCTGCTGGCCAGAAGCCGGAGTGGTGGAGCCTCCTCTTGGGTTTTGTTGCGGTGTATTTTTCTGCGGGCACTGCTGGGACCAATGACCGGTTCCACCACATTTGAAGCAATTATTACTTCCTGACTGTACTGGCGTGCCGGCTTTCACAGGAGTGCTAATAGGGGTCTGATGATGCTGCGCTTGATTGTTGGAATGCTGTACTTGACCATTGCCTTGTTGTCCGGTGCTCTGTGTAGGGTGATTCTGGTAATAGGTTGATCCAGAGTACTTAGGTCGGGTGTTGTTGCTAGATTGTTGCGCCTTTTTCTTACGCTTCTTCTCTTCCATCTCGCGACGAGTATTCTCCGTCACGATAGCTCGGTCTATCAGATGCTGGCAGTTAGGAAAAGTATGGTTCATAAGCTGGTACCTGAGTGGATCGACCAAGCCTTTGAGGAAACGGTACTGCTTCTTGGGATCGGTATCAACTTCCTCTGGACAGTAGCGGGACAGCTGTAGGAATTTATCCCGATACTCACTGACAGACATAGCACCCTGAGTGAGTGCTAGAAACTCCTCTTTCTTCAATGACATCACACCAGCTGGAACGTGGTGTGCTCTGAATCTCTCTGTAAATTCTTGCCAGGTGATAGTGTTGGGGTTGTTATGAGCAAGGCGGTACGACTCCCACCATTGTTGAGCGGCACCTCGTAGCTGGTGGGGGCCGTAGAGAACTTTCTCCTGGTCGGTGCACTGAACGACGTCCAGCTCCCGTCCTATTGCGCGGAGCCAGTCTTCTGCATCCATAGGATCGACAGAGTGAGTGAACACAGGTGGGTGTCCCTTCATAAATTCTGTGCGTCTGTCTCGCGGTTGAGGCGGTGGTGGTGGGGGTGGTTGCTGCTGCGTCTGGTGCATGGCTGCCACTGCTTGACCAAGAGCTTGTATCACTTGGGTCTGGTTCATGATCAGTTGTTCCATAGTCATCGGTGGCGGTGGATTTGGAAGTCCTTCTCCGCGACCTCCTCTACCTCCACGACCACGACCACGACCACGTCCCGTACTCATCTGATTTGGCCAAGTATATCATTAGCACTTATCCTAGATCATTGGTTGCATTCAACATTGGTAACCAAGATAGATAAGATAAAGACCTAATCATAGATAGAGCAAGGCTTTTCCCAAACTAGCTATCTTTATTAAACCTTTTAAACATCCAACCAAAAGACTAAATTGTGGATATTACCCCACAACTTAAGCACTCATTACAAAGAATCAAATCACCCATATGACACCATCACAAGCAAACGTGCACACTGATAAACGATCTAAGTCTATCCGATCTAACTAAACTAGACGATGCTAATGGACCCTATTACAATGGTAACTCTCCTAAGGATGCCGAATGTAGGTCCTTGCTGTTGGATCATTGTAACGGACCCTCTTCCTTGGTGGGTAGTAGACAGGGTTGAACAATGGCATGCTTGGTGTGATTTGAGCGCGCAATCTGGAAATTTCCAGCTTTGCCGTGCACAACTCCTCAGCAAGGGCATTGTAATCGGTGTTGAGCGCAACAAGGTAGTCGACAATAGCTTCAAGGCGCGGGTTCTTCTCTGCGGTAGGAGTAACGATCCACGCGTCAAGTCCTCCAGGCTGACGGCGGGGAAGGTAACGCAGCGTACCATCGGCTAACTGGCTGTGGCAAGAGTAGCATAGGGTCGTCAGGGCTTCCTGAGCTGCATCACTGATGGCGGCTTCATAGTTGTGGCGAAGGGCAGGGGCGTAGCTGAGGGCAATGTCCCGACGTGCTCCATACTCATCCAAAACGCTGATCTGTACTGCCATTGCCCACTCTTCTTGATAGATACGGTGACGATAGCGAGTTCCCACATACGTGACTCACGCGTGGCCAAGTCGGAGCCTCACTAACGCTTCCCGCAACATCCGAGGAAACGGCAGTGGGTAGTCGAACCAACGGTGGACGCTCTCGTTCCAGCGATCTTCATTCTCGTTTTGTTGTTGTTGGGCTGGTCCTCCGTCTTGACCTTGAGCTGCGGCTTGGTCTTCTGGAACAGCAGGTGGCACTTCCGGCTGCACTTCAGGCTCTTCTGACTGTTCCTCATCTGACGAATCTGGCACTAGTTCTTCGGGGTCCTCCTCTTCAAAGTCGTTCAGGTCTTCCCACTCTTGTGGCGGAGGGGATGGTGGGGTTGGTGTTGGCAGCCTGGTCTTGTCAAGTCTACCAATGTGTCCACCAACACGCATGCGAGCTCCACGCTTAAAGCTCGACATCTACAGGCCCACAACGGAAAAAAAAAAGTTCTATTATGGGATAGATAAGTAGATATAGAAAGTCATACTTGAAATAGACAAGCATAGATATCCAAAATAGCATATATTGCAAGTATTTGAAGGGAGAAAGCAAGAAAAGGTGAGAAAAATCCTTAAAAACGACCAGTTCTATTCTAGGCTTGCGTCCTACGGTCAGCACGGCTCTGATACCACTTTTGTCACACCCGGTTTTAGAAACAAAACCAAGTGCTAACCATGTATGTGCCAGGATCAGTTTAACCACATACACAGCATAATCAAAAGTAAATAGCACAACCAGTACTTTACTTAAGAGTAATAACCATTATTACAGACCATAAATGTCTTTAACGAAACCGAGTATCTGAACGAAAACGAGTTAACTAAATGACAGCGGAAGACGACCGGGATCCACAGGCAACTGACGGATGGCACACCAGCCTAGAACTCGTCGTAGTCTTGGAACTCCTGATTAGGATTCATCACCTTTCCCTTCCGAATCTGAGCAGCGGTTGCAATTGATGCAACGTGGTATAGAACAAGCAAGAATGAGTACATAACGCACTCAGCAAGTATTCCGTTTAGGATAAAAGTGGACTAGCTTTATAGTGGTTAGGCAAAGCAATTGCTTTTAGTTAGTCAAGTTTTAATTACTAGCAATGATTAGCATAACCCATCCCTTCATTAAAAAGACATTTAAACATATTTAAAAGATAAGCATGAACCATAACCATATCCATCATCATTACCATGATCACCATGAGTCTTTCACCTTGAAGCTGAAACTCTAATCTGTGAGGGTCCAGGCCGCTCTTAACCGTGAGCACGGCTGATATATCAGTTTTAAACACTCTCGAGAGGTTGTACATCTTTACCCACAAGTCATGATTCCCATATGCCTAAGGGTGGATCAGACCCCATATATTCATTACCTTGGATGAATCGGCAGGGTTTCATTACGAGACCTTTACAAAGAATTCCTAGAGTTATGGCCCACTCGTTACAGGTTACTCCAGTTAACTAAAGATATGAGAGTTCCGTTCCAAAGGGTGACTAACAACAAACTGCACCACATTGGCAAAGGGCAAAGTCCCATATCCCCCAGACCCCTCATACGCCATGTTTCAGGAAAGTAAGCCAAAACTCTAGTTCATCTAATTAATCAGTCAAGCCCAGTGCCCATGTGAGTCTTGTGGTTGTACTGTTTTCCTGGGTGGTCGCTCGGCGAACCGATCCTTAGGGTGAGGCCATCGAGCAAACCCACAAAACATGCTCAAATCCCCATGTTGCCAAATTCATATGTTTATCATCAAACTCATTATTAATTAAACAAGATTAACAACACGAGTAAAGTAAGTTGAGCGGTAGCAATTAATTTGCAACATCACAGCCCTCCCATAGGATAAAACATTGACGGAAAAATAAGTGGCTAGTCATCCTTAGGTTGAGCATTCAAATTAGGCTCTAGATCATGTGATTAACGTAAATAGGACATAGGTCAAAGAATACTTGCCTTCCTCAGCAAAAACTTGCTCAGGAACTTCCCAAGGTGGATTCTCGACAAACTCGGACGGAACGTCGGCTACACGTTGCATACATACAAGCAATGAGCATAAACTGACTAAAACAGTACACCAAACATCATAAAAAGAGGTTAAAAGGTTTTAGAATTAATCTACACTTTATTACGATTCCGTAGGTTCAAGAATCGTTCAAATCGGAGTTAAAACGCAAAAGATATGCATAAAATAAGATTAAGGGCTTAAAATAAAGAGAATTTGAAACTCCAGGGGCTAAACTGCGAAAACCTGGACCTATCCGTAAATAAATAGGACTGCGGGTTGATTTAGAAGAAGTTCAGGGTCTCTTTGGCAAAATCCCACGCTGACCGGGATTGACAAGGACCGCGGGTTGATTTGCCAAAAGCTCAGGGTCTAAACCGTAAAGCCAGGGACCTAGATCTAATAGATCTGGACTGCGGGTTTATTCTCAAAAACCCCAGGGACTCTTTAGCAAGAGTGCGGCGCTGACCGGTATTGACCGGGACCGCGTCTGAATCACAACCGTTGGATCTCGATCGGACGGTAGGGAAAAGATCGGGCGGAGGGGAAAAAGACCGGCGACGGGGTCGACCGGCGGCGACCTTCGGGCGCGGCGGAGACCTGCCGGAGCACCGCGGAATCCGCGGTTCCGGGGCCTAGGGCTAGAGGGACCGGGCGCAGGGGCGAGCAGGCGGTGGTGCGAAGCGGGCAGAGGGGTTCGGGTGGCGGCGCATCGGCCGGAGGCGGCGGGCGACGGGGTGACGCAGAGACTCAACTCCGGCGAGCGATTCCCGCCGGTGTAGGGCGCGGCGAGGGACTAGAGCTAGCTAGATCAACTCCTTACCTCGGTGCGGAGCTCCGGGCGTAGAAGTAGTCGACGGTGGGGCAACGACGGCTTCCGGCGGCTTGCGGCGGCGAGCGACGGCGTCCGCGGACTCTTCTGCGTGGACCCGCGGTGCTAGGGCTCGGGCTGGGACTTAATGGGGCTACGGACGTCGAGGGCGGCCGCTTATATAACCCGGACGCCGAGGCTTGCGGAGGGGGAAAGGGAAAGCACGGCGCGGCAAGGAAGGTCCGGACTTCGGACTCTGTCCGTGTCCGCACTGCGCACGGCGCGGGCGAGGACCGGGAAAGGAAAGTGCGGGCGCGGGAAAGGAAGGCGGAGGCGGCGCGTGAACCCTCGGGCGAGGTCGGGACGCGGGCGCAGGGCGCGGAACCGAGGCCACGGCGCGGGCACTTGCCTTCCGTCGGCGTCGGACCGAGAAAGGAAAGGGAGAGAGGAGGACGATGACGGGCGGGGTCGGGTGTCAGTGAGAGAGAGAGAGCGCGCGGGGGGGAGAGCGGTGCCTGCTGGGCCGTTTCGGCTTGGCGGGCCGCGCGGGGCGCGCTGGGCCGGTGCGGGAGCGAAGGAGAGGGAGGGGGAAGCGGGGCCGACTGGGCTGGGCCGCGGGGTGAAAAAGAGAAGGGGGAGAGGGAGCTGGGCCGGCCTGGCCACTGGGCCGACTCGGGCCAAAAGGGAGAAGGAGAAGGAAAGGAGGAAAAGGAAACTTTCCTGGTTTGTTTGAAATTTGAGAAATTTTGGAGAGATGCAAAAGAGTTTAAATTCAAACTTTGAACACTGCAAATCACCCAAAAAAAAAAATATGCAAGGACATGAGGGTTCAAACATGTGATTCCTATGATTCTTTTTAATTAATTATTTTGAAATCACATAAAAATCAAATGGGTGTCATGCATGATCAAACAATATGAACAAATTAAATTGGTTCCAAAGATTTTATTTGTGGCAAAATTTAGGGTGTTACAAGGCACGACTCTGGAGTTCAGCTGAAGCAAAAGGGCTCCGGATTCTTTGTAATTACCGAGTTCCTGCCGGTTCTCCTGCTTTTTAATATATTAGGTAGCTCTCCTGCCGGTTCGTTTTAAAAAAAAAACTAATGATCATGAAACCTATAACACATGCACGCGATGCCTTCAAACCTTGTAGTAGTGGAGAAGCAAATCATAGAGTGCATGGTAGCATATACCGCACAGCTGTGTAGCATAGTTGTTGACACCAAACGAAGGTACTCCGTACGTAAGAGGGGGTGACTTTGGTTCGTTCACTTGTTTGTCATCCTAAAGTCAGAAGAGGGCAGTGATGACCTATATCTCTTGAGATAGGCGCAATCCGTGACCAATAATAAATATAATTAGGACACAGTCACACACTGAATAAGCACACACATGAAACCGATCGATCGATCCGTTAGTTCTGAGTTCTGAATTATTCTGACCGACGGTGCGAACCGATCCAACCGAAGCTGGCAATTTCGTCGGCCCATCCGCGCCGGCCTGTCCCTGTCATCACTCATCAGTCGACGTAACCTTTGCCAATCGAGTCGGAGTCTGCGCTGCTGCCCGCAGCAGTGAGAGGCTAACGCACATCATCATTTAAAATGTGGGCTTGATTTGGCGCATGCAGAGTCAAATTTCGCAACCCCGCACCAAAAGTAAACGATAGCCATTTGCATGCATGCGCAAGCAGCTGCTTCTGTAAATAATTCTGAAATCATATTCACGTGGATCCGATCCAAGGCACACCAATTGTAGCAGCCGCCATGCTCTCGGCCTATAAAAGGCGGCAACGGGTGCGGCCAGCTCTGACGAACACACAGCTGCTAGTAGCTGTACTTCTACTGCATGCAGAGGATATATTGGCGTGCTCGATCGACTGCTGGTCGCAGATCAAGTTTAAGACGGAGGAACCGTGATGGCTCCCACTGCCGCTGCGGAGAATCAGGATGATGACCACCGGCCGGACATCGTGGTCGTCGACGTGGGGAGCAGCTACGACGGAGCGTCGTCGGCCGTCGTCGACCGGCAGGACTCGCTGTTCTGGGAGGCGATGAGGGGCGGCCACCGTGCTGCTGCCGGCGGCGAAGGTCACTGCTCTGATGGTGATGGCTGGGGGACGACGCTGCGGCTGGCGTTCCAGTGCGTGGGGATCCTGTACGGCGACGTCGGGACGTCGCCCTTGTACGTCTACTCCACCACGTTCGACCACGGCGTTGGCCACCCTGATGACATCCTGGGGGTGCTCTCCCTCATCATCTACAGCTTCCTGCTCTTCACCGTCATCAAGATCGTCTTCGTTGCCCTCCACGCCAACGATGACGGCGATGGTCAGTAGTAGTGCATGATATATCCATGCTTATTACCTACCCCCATTCTCTTGCACAACCAGCTCTATATATTTTTGTTAAATAGAGTAAAAAGATATCAAATATATGTATGCAGGAGGAACATTTGCACTCTACTCTCTGATTTCGAGACATGCCAAGGTCAACCTGATCCCAAACCACCAGGCAGAAGATGAACTGGTGTCCAGTTACGGCAAGCATGGGACGCCGTCGTCGGCCACAATGAGGAGAGCTCATTGGTTGAAGCATTTGCTCGAGACAAGCAAGCCGGCAAAGATCTGCCTCTTCCTCCTCACCCTCCTGGCGATCGCCATGGTCATCAGCGACGCTGTTCTATCTCCTCCTATTTCGGGTACTGCATCGTCAAAAACATCATCGATCTCAGGATGCCACTCACTCAACATTGATCTGTGTGAATGTTTTAATAATTAATGTGAACTGATTTTTTCTCTTCCTCCCAAACCCATTCAATCAGTGCTGTCAGCTGTAAGTGGCTTGAAGGAAAAGGTGCCTGATTTGAAAACAGGTACGAAGAAAAATATGGGTGCATATTTAATTTCCTGATATTAGCTTATTAGCAGAAATTAACTGTAATTAATTTATAAAGAGACTGACTCTTCCATGATCTATCTCTAAGATCATCTAATCCAATGGTCTTTTTTGTTTTTGACTTCACATAGATCAAATTGTATGGATCACCGTGGCAATTCTGGTAGTTCTGTTTGCTGTCCAGCGATTCGGAACTGACAAAGTCGGCTACTCGTTCGCACCGGTCATCCTACTGTGGTTGCTTCTGATTGGTGGAGTCGGGCTCTATAACCTGATCAAATATGACGTTGGTGTATTGAGGTCCTTCAACCCAAAATACATCATTGACTATTTCAGGAGAAACAAGAAGGAAGGATGGGTCTCTCTTGGCAACATTCTCCTTGTTTTCACAGGTTGGCATGCACAAATTGATAGCTTTGATCTTATTAAGAAAAAGCTAGCTTTGACATATATAATGAACCAAGCCAGCTCAGACAAAATATTTTGCAAATATAAGTAGATACTGTTAGGGAACATCTATCTTTGTAAGTCACTACAATGAATATATGCTCCACATCTTACTATTACTAATTGGAGCTTCCACGTTAATCCTCACCAGACGCGCCAGGAAAAAAATAAATCCTATAAATTCTCACAAAAATTAGAAATATCCGGCCGTCAATCGTGTATCACTAATAATAGTAGCCATTAGATCTGTTATATTTTCTAAAAAGTTACCCACCATGCCATTATGAAGTATGCATTAAAATAACCTTCTAAATTTGCATAAAAGTTACCCACCATGCCATTATAAGATATAAATTAAATAACTCTCTAAATTTGCATAAAAATTACTCACCATGCCATTATAAAATATGAATTAAATAACTTCTAAATTTGCAATAAAGTACTCACCATGACATTATAAAAGATGAACTAAAATAAACCCTAAATCAGCATATACATTACTCAATATGATATCATAAAAGATAAATTAAAATAATTTCTAACTTTGTATACTACCCACAATGTCATTACAGAATTAAAAATGAATTAAAATAATTACCTCTATTATTAGTAATGATTAGATCTATATCTCCTAACCTGTGCGAGAGCACAGGTTGACGGACTAGTGTGTGAAATTATTAACATGTACTCTTTGTACGACTATGCATGTACTCTCCACAGGAACAGAACCTCTTTATGCTAATCTGGGATACTTCAGCATCAGATCCATTCAGGTATGTGCTCGAATGCTTTCACACAGATATACTCTACCTCTGGACAGAATTATTTGATGATTAATGCAGACAAAGTGACCTCCACTCATTAGTATTCAATTGATGGAAAATTATCCTGAATGGCGAGAGTAGTTGATTATATATGGCATAAGGTTGATCATATTGGTTAACGTGCTTAAGAAATAGATACCTGGAAAGAATTACATACCAAAACAAGAACATTTTAAAGTTTAATAAATATGCAAGATGTCTTCGTTATGTAAGCAGGCATATTAGCAACATACTAAACAACATTTTTTTTAACTTTTCAGTTAAGCTTTAGCTTTGGGTTACTGCCATCTATATTGCTCACTTACATCGGGCAAGCAGCATACCTAAGGAAGCACCCAGAACATTTTGCTGACAGTTTCTATAGATCAGTTCCAAGTAAGCATGCATATACATATTTAGTATTTACATTACTCAATTCATAAAATACAATTGTTCTCAAAATTGACGAGATGTGCTCCTCGTTATTTTAAATTCAGGCCCTCTGTTCTGGCCGGCATTTATCTTGGCGATTGCAGCATCCATCGTAGGAAGCCAAGCAATGATCTCATGTGCCTTTGCAACTGTTTCACATTTACAAACACTCAGTTGCTTCCCGAGGGTTAGGATATTGCACACATCAAAGCAGTTTCATGGACAACTATATGTTCCTGAAGTTAACTTCCTGCTGTGCATAGCTGCTTGTCTCGTAACTGTCACTTTCAAGACAACCACCATCATCGGCAAAGCCCATGGTATGATATGTGTTTAAGTAATGTATACATTTTTCCCCATTCGTGCATAACAAAAAAAATACTAATATATCAACATATGAGTATATCATTTCTGTCTTCTAACAGAAAAGGTTAAATTATATGTACAAACCTCTCTAACCATGTCTTCATAATCAATGCAAGCAGAACTCTGTGTCATCCTGGTGATGATCATCACAACACTGTTGATGACAATCGTGATGCTCTTAGTGTGGAGAATCAATATCTGGTGGATTGCGCTGTTCTTTATCGTCTTCATTCCAACAGAGTCCATCTACCTGTCATCTGTCTTATACAAGTTCACTCATGGGCCCTACGTGCCAGTGGCTATGTCGGTGGTCCTAATGGTGGTGATGATTTCTTGGCACTATGTACACGTCAAACGGTACAAATATGAGCTGAAGCACACCTTATCACCTGCTAAGACCAAACAACTGCTTGAGCACCATGATGTGAAGAGGATCCCAGGAGTTGGGCTCTTCTACACTGAGCTAGCGCAAGGCATCCCTCCCATATTCCCTCACCTCATTGAGAGGATCCCGACCATCCACTCTGTCCTTGTCTTCATCTCCATCAAACATTTGCATGTTCCCCATGTCAACGCTTCGGAGCGCTTCCTCTTCCGGCAAGTGGAGCCTAAGGAGTCCAAGGTGTTTCGGTGTGTGGCACGGTATGGGTACCGTGACTCCCTTGATCAGGAGGCGAATGGATTTGTCCCTGGCCTAGTTGAGTGTCTCCAATACTACATACGAGATGCCAACCTCTACTCCGAGGATGAGTTGCAAAATATTAGCTACCCAGTTTCTCGTGATCATAGCCTATCTCGGGAGAAGCCTTCTGGACGGCATGCCATCTATGCTGAGGAGATGATTACACCGATCCAGTCCTTCTCCGAGCTCACAACGCTGCCAAATGGTGTGAGCAGTCGTCTACCACAGTTTCAGGTATACAATAGGCTCGTTAATTTGGTTGAGTTTCTCTCTATATTTAACTAGTCAATCAACCCGTACTTTCGCACGGATTAAAGTCTTAAATATATTACGATATATAGATCTATTTTTATACTCAATTTTTTGATAATAGCAAATCTTGTACTTTATATGTATGCTTAATTGATTTAGATAATCTTTGATCGATTTGCAAAAGTAGGTGATTTTATTATAATTTTGAGGGGTTACTTTCATTATACTATCAGTCATAATAACTAAGGTGAATAATTTAAATATAAATTAAAGGGGATATTTGGTATTATCCATCAAAATAGCAAATGTGCAATTATGTACAAATTTAGGGTGTTATTTCATATTTTATTTTATATTGGCAGAGTGGGTAATTAATATGTAGTTTTAGGGGTTATTTAATATTATTTTGATAATGACAAAGGTGGGTGATTACTTAGAAAACAGGTCTAATGTCTATTAAGATTTCCACCTGTCAATTGATGATGGGGTATTTTTTACTATTGTGATAATTTCTTTGATTTTATTTTTTTCTAGCGCATCTTGTGAGGATTGACGTGAAAATTTCAAAAGGAGTCTACAAAATATTTGTTTCATAGAAAGGTTTATAGCATATTTAATGGAAAAAAGACAAAAACTGAAGGTAAATTTGAAAATGGGAAAAATCTAAAAAAAGAAGAAGATATTTGCTTTCGTTGAGAGTTGAACTCAAGACCTTTTGTAATGATAGAGTTGGGTAATTACTTAGAAAATAGATCTAATAAAAAAGAGGATATTTGCTTTCGTTGAGAGTTGAACCCAAAACCTTTCATAATGGCGGAGGTGGGCAATTACTTAGAAAATAGATCTAATGGCTATTAATATTCCAATCGGCCAATTGATGGTCGGATGTTTCTGATTATTGCGAGAATATCTAGGATTTATCTTTTTTTCTAGCGCGCTTTGAAATTAGTGCTTCGTTTAGAACCTTCAATTAGTAACAGTAAGATAAGATTTGTTTCATTGTTGTATATATTGTGAAATTGATGATAGGACATTGTATTAGCAGGCATCAAAGATGAACATCACTGAGTTAGCGAGGATTGAGGAGGAACAAAAGTTCATTCAAAGAGAATCGGAGAAAGGTGTGGTGTACATACTTGGGGAGAGTAAGGTGGTTGCAAGGCCTCAGTCCTCGCTCCTTAAGAAGATTGTTGTCAACTACATATACTCCTTCCTAAGAAGGAACTTTATGCAAGGAGAGAAGATTTTATCTATTCCCCATGGCAAGATACTGAAAGTAGGGATCTCTTATGAAATTTAGGTGAAGAAAATAAAGACTGATTACGAATTTTCTATTTTATTTTGATCGTTTCTTGTTCTTATATGGCAACTTTAATCGAAAGGCCCGGGTATGTAGATATATACACTTATGCATGAATTATCTGTAAGATAACTGTACGATCATGTAACGTCTAGAAGAGTTAATTAGGCGAATGCTATGATGCTGCACATGGACCAGTTTGGTTCACGTGTGACTAGCGTTCGTGTCGTGTGCTACAGAAAAGTGCATCTCACTCCATGTGTATCTTTTATCTTCTATGCCACGTATATATCTGCATATATATGAATACTCCATGTGTATTTTCTATTTTGTGAGGTGTACTCTTAAGACAATACCAAGTGTATGCCTATGCGTTACCACGAAAGCTAAAATATTGTCAGGGCAACTAATGTTTTGATACACATTTAGCTCATACTGATCACATCAGGAAAGACCAATCATTTTCTTGTCCAGTAAATCTCGACCAAGTGTGGCTGTGTGGGTTCTTTTGAGTGGATGAAACCGGCTATTGAGTATTGACTTGTATCGCATTTCGTTTCCATTCCATATCCATCCAAATGAATGGTGTCTGAGTGAATCATTTGATATCATACAATCAGATGAATCTCTTTCACTGAACATCCTTCGATCTCTTACTTTGTATTGAACCTTGCTCTTGCAGCTATACTAAAATTACAACTCCCTTCATTCAAGTACTTTTGCATTTTTGAATTGACTTACAATCAACCATATGTCCATATCTATGCATTGCCACTATATACTGCTACTGGCACTGCACTCATTCGACCTTGCATCTATGAATAAACCACACTGCTGAATGTGCCTGCGACATATGCTAAAGTATAATTAATACTTCTCTGTATATACCTACACTTGACCACCAACTCACTTCGTGCAGAATAAGCTAAATTAGTTTCTGGTAGGGACTGCATCATTTAGTCAGAATCTGATCTCAAACCACCAAGCAGAAGATGAACTGGTCTCCAGTTACGGCAAGCATGGGACGCCGTCGTCGACCACACTGAGGATAGCTCATAAGTAATATTCAAGAATAAATAAATAGATATTTTTTTATTGTGGTTAGTAAAAGTTGATTATAAGAAAATTGACATTTTGGTCTGTTTGGATAATCGGGCATAGAGCTCGGTAAAACGAATATGTTTGACTACTCCCGTGTCCATTTTGGAAATCAGATGAATCCACGCCTTACCATTAAATATGGACCATTGGATACGAGTTAGGGTTTCCTTCCCTTACTAGGTTTGTGCCCGTGCGTTGCCATGGAAGTCTTTGATTTCAACACGACTGATAGACTATAAGAAACCTTGGAATTTTGACACCACTAACAATACAAGCCACTTGATCTGAGCAATATGATGTGTTGAGGCACAGTATACATAAGCATCAACTGTATACAACGATATTAAAGCAAACATAAAAACACTCTTTCAAATTGTTTTGTCTAATTTTGTGTAATGTTGCCAAGGAGAAATGGTGATGCAATATCCTTAACCGAAGAATCTAGATTGGCACGATCGCACAAAGCTAGATTGATGTGATTTCTAAAATTCGCATTATCAGTACACGGATTTTAATTTTTATCTTCAGCGGATACCTTTGCTCCTCAAAAATTATAATGAACTAAATCGCATTCAATGGAAGTGCGATGCAGTTAACACTCATCAACAATTCATGTTAACCATCACACTGGAGTTTAATTGTAACCCGTAATGAATTCAAGTTAACTGAACAACACTGAGCACAACGGATGCTTTGAAAGTACTTAAAGGGCAATTGAACTCAGACCTAGTAAATAAATTACAATAGCAATACAAATGAGACATAATGAGCTTCATAGTTATAATAGAACAATGCATCCTGCAAGAACGAGAAAGATTTGATGGGAAAAATATAATTCAATGCATTTAGAACAAAACAATATCCCCTTTTAGATTTGCAGGATCTGGACATGTACAGTTTCATATCAACGGTATTTAGCAAACACTTAGTCTCAGGTTCAGTTCCGATATAAAAAATTTTAGACATCTATAGCTTATTGTAGCACAGGATCATTTCATCTCGTACACACATAAATAGCTTAAGTTGGGTATACATGTCAAGACAAAAGAATGATGACTCAGAGAGGAAAAGTTTCATGTAATTCAAATGTACTACCAAATCTGGAAAAGCACTAAGACCATGTATTAGCCAACTGCAAATGGACGAATTCTAATCAACCAAAACAAATGTGCTGGTTTCTTTGGGTGCCTCTTCACCTTGTTATTGAGATAAACAATGGAACATTCATGCAATATATTAGGAATTCAGGCTCCATATTCTCTTTCCTCTCCAGAAAAAAACAACAAACAATAAATCTTATAATATGTTGAATGGTGATAATATGTTTAGCAACAACTAGCACAGTATACACTGAGAATAGCCGATGTAGACCTACAAATCCACAACCCCCTCTATTTTTGACTTAAGACCAGCTCATTAATCCACCCTAAATGACAGCAAGAGGTGTACCTCATCCCTACTTTTTAGGTTTCAGAGGCACACCTCATCGAACAATACTCGAATCAACAACATGGATAAACAATTAAACATGCAACTTTGCCAAATTGAAAGATCAACATGGCATAGCTTGATGACAGTGAACCAGTTGCCTAGATCCATCTGAAAAATTAAATAGCTATGATGTTCTGATGATAATCAGTTTATGAAACCTATTCCTTTGTAACCCGCATTTTACAGATGCCTATTATATTCTAACATAATGCCATGAAACAATTTTTTTAAAATTTCAACCTTATGTTGACAATATTCTAAGGGTAAATTTATGCTTCCAACAATAGATTATACTATTGAAATTTGGAACTTCTTTTCCATGTAATGATAAGTCATTGTCAAATGCCACCAAGCTAGAAGTACCAAGCCCACTAAAACAGAGAAAAGGATCACTTCTTGCTTTTAAAAAAAAAGAATAAAGATGACCAACCATTCCAACTTGATAGGTGGTATATTTTTTCCATCATCATTCACAGGTTTATCTTGTTTTACCAATACCAATCTCTACTACCATTCCAACTTGATAGGTGGTATATTTCTAAGTATACTCATAAGTATAGGAAACCGCTCATGAACGTGGGATGGATATATAGTACCACAACAGGATTTGGCTTTCCCATCATCTGTATATTAACCAAACAAGTTGTTTTTACTATTGTCAGTGCAAGTCTGCATTGAGGTTTCAACTCCAGTGCACTGAAGGGCTCGTAAACAAATACTTCATTGTTAGTGCTACTCGCTGGATGTGAAAGTATAGTGGCTAGTAGGCTACTTATATATCATCAAATCCTAAGTTTAGTAAACCATGAAACTAACCTTGTATAAGGGTGAAGTAGGAACCATCTATTTGAAAAATAACCCCTAACGATTTAAATAGCAATGCTACTGATTTCCTTATAAAAAATGACATTGATGTTATATAATGCTCCAAGTTCTCAAAGCTAGATGTACTAAAGGGGATCAGGAATGGCAGCTTGCATTTTATTGCATATAGTCTGTAGCTGTGCACTGTTCTTATTTGTGCAGAAACCTAGCCATGCTTATTTGGTTATATGTTGAATCGGCAGACCCATCTCACAGATACAAACCATCGAGCAAGTGGTGTGCATCCTAGACTCCCAATCCATGAACATGCAGCATAAGAGAGAAAGAAAGCAAGAAATTGACAATCAATCAACCTAACAAGGATTGCAACTAGTGTGAAAGAGGAGCGAAGCAGTCACGAAGATGGTACCTAAATCGCTGAACTCGTTAGATGCCAATCCAACCCGCCGTCCCTCTTCCTGGAATCCCTTTAGCTCGTCAATTTCCTGGCTGGAACAGCCGAACAGGAGGCTGAAAGGAATGGATCGATACTTGCCTGAAGGTCTGAGCCTGTTAGCATACATCCCCTGCTGTTATTCTCTTGCCGAATATTGCCGTTGTTTTCTCTGATCGAATTAGCTCGGCCCGCTCGCTGGCTGGTCACAAAAAAGCAGGGTAAATCGACACCAAGACCACCGAAAGCGGCTGGCCCGAGCGACCGCCGGTCGGGGACGAGGCATGGCGGAGGCGTGGCACCGCGCGATGCGGGTGCAGGAGGCAGACCAGGGCAGCGCGAGGCCTGGGCTCCACGGCGGTGGAGGTGAGATGGTTTGACGGCGCTGTGGCACATCGCGCGGGCTGCCGCACAACGTGGCGGCGGAGGCAAGGGGCGTGGGCGGCAGCATGGTCCAGCGGCGCGAGGAGCAGGAGCAACGGCGAAGGAGAGGCCGTCAACAAAAGCGCGAGCGTGGCGGAGGAGCTGCAGCGACGACATAAGAGGTACCTCGCCGATGCGGAGACTCCAACGCCTAATCCCTTGGGGTCCGGCAGCAGTGGGTCTTTTTGGTGGCTCGGACTCCGAAAATGCCGCCGCCGCGGAGCGTCCTCGCGGTTGGTCTCTGGCCGCAGCAGTGACCGCTGGCGATCCGGCACGTGCTCCGATCTGGCCGTGGCGCGCGAGCGAGAGGCAGGTGAGGGCGTGCGTGGGCGATTCCGGGCGAGCTGAGCGAGGCCGGCGCGCCGATGTGGACCAGAGCACGGGCGGGGGTGACGGCGCACGGACGAGCGGCAGGCAGAGGGGCGCGTGGGAGTAGGGGAGGTGGTGAGGCTCTCGGGCCGGAGACGCAGCGCGTGGGAGGCACGGTGCGGCGGGGATCTCGAGTGGCACGGGGATTACGGCGAGACGAGCGGGCGGACGGCCAGAGCGGGGACACAAGGCCGCGGGGGCATGGTGGACGCCCCCCTTACACGCTTAATAGGTAGTAGAGATTAACCCGCGGAAAGAAAATACTAACGGTGACTACTCATGTTCCGCCGTCCCGGCCATCTCCTTATCCCTTCCTCATGGCTTCTGTTCCACCGCCACCGCCCATCTGTCTTAGTTCCTCGCCATCAATCAATCCGTGAGTGCGTTGCCCTATGTGCTTCCTAGTCACCACTGCTATCTTTCTGTTGTTGCTGTTGGCCAGCAGAGCAGCCAGGGGCAGAGAGAAGGCACCTACAGAACCTGGACACCGATCGGAAGGTGTGTAATTTCCTGCTACTTGTGTGGAACGATGGATTTATTCTAGAGCTTCGTTCTGATCTGTTGATTTCTTTGGCGGCCGCAATTGCTGATACGTAGAAGGAAGCTGCAATTAAACCAACGGAAGCACAGGGCAGTAGAGAATCGAGGAAGAGGAAGGGAAGGAGAAGAAAGAGGGCAAAAGGAAAATATTTGGAGGTTTATTTCTGCTGAACCTGGTTGCAGGGTTCTAACCTTCTGGTAATCTCTTAGTTGTCCCAAGATGAATTAATCTTGTATAGGATTAATTTGGTTGTTGGTTACTCTCAGATTTCGAAGTACACAGTAACTAGGCTGTTTATTGGACGAATTTCTGAGATTAATCCGTGCATAATTTCAAAACTTGTTTTATGTGAAAATTGTAGATTTCATTGATATCTTTTCAATGCCGCAGGTTTCATTTGAATCCGGTTAGTGTTTTAGAAGTAATTGCGAAAACGGTGCTGCTGCCCTGGGATAGGGAATGTCTCTGCGCAGCAGTTTAATTCCTTTTGTTGAACCCAATTAGGTATCAGTATTTGCCAGAGACCCTAATAAGTAAGATGTAGGGAATTTTTATAGATGTCCAAGATGTATTTATCTGTCACATTTAGTATAGCAGATCAAAAATTATGGTTGATATAGTGAACAACCAAAAATTCTAGATGAAATTCCAGAAATTGCAAGACTTGGGTTGAGTGAGTGATTAATATGGATTTGCATAATTAGATTTGTGATTGTTGTGTTCTAGGCTTCTAGAACCTAAAAATAGTTGCTCCACAGGTGTGGGATATTGGTGCCGAGGGAGTAATGCTGTGTTTTCATCAATGTTAAAACAATTGCACGATGAACTTGTGATATGATGTTGATTGTTCTACGAGCTTCCCTTTTAAACGATTTAATGCTCGTGTTCAATTTTCATGATTCAAGTTTCAATTTTTCTTTTACATTCGATTCTAGTCCCGATTGAATGAGGCATGTATGGGAGCTGAGAGTAGTTCACTCTTCTTAGCACACTCTTAAATTTTATTTATTCAACTCATATTAGTATATCTTAGCTCGTTCGTCATATTAGTATATCATATGTTTTGGGTTTGGAATGTGATGCTTGGTACTTCAATTATATCTTTTCTACATGTGCTGGCTTCTATTAATGTTTCTTAACAATACCGATTCTGGTGCCAAAACACCATCATGCCTACACGATTTTGCCTCTATTTTTTAATATATTGTTATAATACCTCTATTTGTGCTGGCACCGGTGGATTACGCCCAAGCAGCTGTGTCGTCACCACCGGTTCTCCCCTTGTGGCACCGCGCACAGGCCACGTTGCGCTTAGATTTTCACCAGTATAACTCCAGTGGGTTATGGGTGAAAGGACAAGAGGCATTCTAGCCTATTCTCCTATTCCGAATTTTTTTCTATTTGTTTTGAATGTTTAGTCTAGCTGCATTAGAAATAGAGGGTATACGGAGTCTTCATTTTGAAAACGTGGGGGGCACAACCACAAAGTTTTAAAAACGAGGTTAAAAACACCATTGGAGTTGCTGGTAGGGGTATAAACACCAATCTCCCTAATGTTTTTGTAACAACATATTATTGTTGTTTTAGAGTTTAGATGTTATTTTATTTTATCTGTAGTATATTAAATGTGATTATTTTAATTTATCTTTTATAATGGTATGGTGGGCAATTTAAATGTAAATTTAGGGAGTTATTTATATTAATTCATAATGGCATGATAGGTATTTTATATGTAAATTCAAGGTTTATTCTAATTCATTGTCTATAATGGTATGATAGGGCCATTTATATACAAATTTATGGGTTATTTTAATTCATCTTCTATCTCTAAATAGGTAAACCCCACTACATGATTTCTCTTGCCATGCATGAAGCCACGTTATCTTAAGGGACCCACTAAGTTACATGCCACATCACCATCCACTAAAAACTCTATTTGTATCTCTTATTGACTCTTTATGGCTTCATGCATGCAATGCCTTTCTGTGGCAATACAGGTGCCACTTAAAAAACTACACCAACACACAGGGAATTCCGTATCAACACGCGGGGTTTCATCTAATATCTCATAATGGCACGGTGGGTAATTTATATGCAAATTACGGGGTTATTTTAGTGAGGTTAGCATAATGGCATGGTGGGTAATTCTTCAGAAATATAGTAGATCCAATTGTTAGTTTTGTCGCACACTATTTGATGGAAGGCCAAATGTTTTTGATTTTTTTAGGGAATCTTTTAGATTTTTTTTGTAGAGCGCTTTGCAATCCGTGCTTCTTTTGTAACCTCTAATTAATAACAGTAAGATCTAAGGATTGATCGATATATAGAACATTTAAAATGGAATCCATATGCGATGATTGATGAGCAATGTGTGTGTCTGTTTTTGTGTGGTATGGTGATGAGGACATCACTCCTATGACTATTACAAGAGCACTTGCAAGACAATTGAAGAAACAGGTGAGCTCAGCTCATTACTAAATGCTCGTACATATACTTATACAGATGGTATGCTACCTAATGATGTCGTTGATTATATTGTACTTAGGAACTTAGGAGAGGACCATGAGGGCTTTGGAAACCAGCTCAGACCAGGAAGGGGGCAAGAAGGGCGACCAAGTCAAGATGGAGGCCCAGTTCGGAGTGGACTTCCTCGGTCTTCAGGACTAATCTACACTAAAATCATCGCCCAGGCCACAAGTGAGCTCCGATTTCGACGATTCACATATGCCCGGAAAGCTAAGAAGATAATCTTTCCAATGCCACTGGAGGTCATTTGGAGTTCGGAGTCCACGGGAATCATGTTGCAATTTGGCGGACAGAATCTGTCCATGGTGTTGCGCCGCCCTCCTGGGCTGTTGGCCCATGTATCGTGTTGGAATCCATTACGAACGCGTCTAGGGATTGTTGGTCGACCTTATGTCCTATATAAACAGTATCTACCGCGAAGTTAGGGTTTTGGGTTTGCTTAAGAGTATTCTGTCGAGAACAGTTGGCCGTGTATCGGTTTGTGAAACCCCAACTTTGTGAGCACAAGTTAATTCTTGATTTTGTTTTTCATCATTCTTGCTGGTGTTCTCTTGGTTGTACTGCAGCAACGATAGCCTTCTTGGCGAGATCAATTGTGCGCGTCATGCAGTCGATAACCATCGGAGCAGTGGTGCAGTGATTGCAAGGATTCGAACCTATGGCTCAGAGCCTTCATCACAACGTTGAGTTCTCCACCCCTAAACCGACGTACCTCACGGAAGATCGGGCCTAACCTATATCACATGGTCATATAGCCTAGATCATGTTTGCGAATAAATTTAAATTTAATTCGAATTGAGCTTGTTACGTCGGTAGAAGAAGTAGTACTTCTCATTTGAAACAAACTCTAATTTGAAGTTTCTACTTTTCAGAGCAAGGTTCACGAACAAAGAAAGCAATAATTGGTAGTTTTGTTTATACCGATATATGTTCTTTTCACTCCGCAGTTACCATTACAATATTTTTAGGTAGGTACGTGTATATTAAAGTGTCCGTTCTTTCTACGTATATCGTCCAAATGGTGTACCCTTTTGTGTATATGCTGACATGTTGTTATTGCTATTAATTATTATTTGGTTCGAGAGTTGAAATCGTACGGATGACAAACCCACGTCACGCTGGAGGGAGGCGAAGGCGAGGTGGGTCCACCTAGCGTACTTGCATTCCCTTCTCGGCTTCGGGTTCGGCTATAAAAATCTTTGGCAGTGTTGGCTCCAATTGGTATGTGGTCGTTGGTGGAGGAGGTACCATCACGACCAAGTAGACCAATCACAACTACAAGCTATGACATCCGGCAGCTGTCGAATGGCCTAGATGCCAAAGGCTTCACAAAAAGAAAAATCGATTATTAGGTTGCAGCCTAGTCCCTGTTTCTGAAACAAAGCCAAGGGGCGGTTTATGGATCATAAATCGTAGCACCGTCCATGTACACAAAACTTGCATATTTAGAACTTACAAGTAGTATGTATGTATAGTATGCTTCAGGTAACAACTAAAATTAATCTTTTCCTCTCTAATTGAATGAATGAACGAATGAAATTGCAAACTCCAGCAATTAATAAGCCAAGCAAGTTATATAATAATTAATGCAAGGAAGAACATCATTCAAACTGCAACTCTTTGGTGCTATTTATAGATAGTGGTTGTTTACATATTTTCCCTGAAGAATTCTAGAATTACAAATAAGTCCTTGCCCTACATAGGTCTGGCTTTCGAGGGGCTAGGTCTACTTCCCCCAACAATAGATAAAACAACACCGCAACTCTTCATCTTCTATTTAGTGGCATCACATTGCTCTTGTATTATCCACTCATAAATCTACATCTCCGTACCTATATCCTATAGATGGAGGCAACTAACAATCATTAACTACTATAAAGCTGCAACCACATGCGCCACATCACTTCAAATTACAACCATTTGAGCTTCGCCATCTTCATTAATCCGACGGCTTGTGTTCAATTCCATTGTTGCCCAAAGCCAGTCCTATCTCACATCGTTTCCGGTTGAAATTAATGCCGCCTATTTTGTTGCTGTGCATTGAACCCACACAATAATAAATCACCACTAAATTGCAGCTTCAAGCTTTCACCAGGCTACCATAGGATCGCTTCATCTTCTCAACACGTAAGTTCCCTTGGTTTATGAGGAGCCAACAATCCATTATGGATCAAAAGTAGGGTTGCTATGCATTGAACCCACAATAATAAATCACCACTAAATTGCAGCTTCATGCTTCCACCACGCTACCATTGGATCGCTTCATCTTTTCAACGCGTAAGTTCCCTTGGTTTATGAGGAGCCAACAATCCATTATGGATCAAAGGCAGTAGTTGTGTCGATGTTGCCTGTCCTGAAGGCTACTCGACGTCAAGGCCCAACTACCAGACATATATATAACAAATGCAAATTTTGTTTCAGCTTTGTGCTTTTGAGAACATTGCTCTTAGGGAGAGCGCATGGTAATTGCTATACATGTTACTATAGTAAATGATTTACAACATTTACACATCCAAGATTTACTAGACTTTCTAGGAGTTATCCGATCCCGCACATAGTTCTTCACCGCACATAGTTCTACGAGGTTGGAAAACGAATTTTGACTCCTCGATTCTTCTTTTTGTTTCTTTTAATACCATTTTTACATAGTTCTTCACCGCACATAGTTCTTCACCGCACATAGTTCACCGCACATTTACATAGGAAGAGGGAAGAAGAGTCATTCCTTGTTCTACATTCATGTCATGTTATCATCTGTTCATATGATATGTTTACTCTTAATACCATTTTTATCTTTCATTCCATGGCATGCATCCTATGAATTCATTCAAAAATTAAAGTATCCATGACAAATCAGTATCTACATCATCATTTATAATTTATAGATTCACGCAGCAACCCGCGGGCAATCACCTAGTTTGCTACTTAGTGATGTCGTTTTTTTAGACATTGACAAGGCTCTGCACCATTGAACTTTGTATGCCTATGCCTTGCACTTCTAATCATCGCCCAATGGTAATCCGACCACTGAATTTAACTGCTCTACCTACTCTTCTCTCTACTACTGCACAAGAAACATTTCTACGGCTGCTGAGATACTGTCTTTTACACATGTTGATTTTGCCTTGCCACCAAACTAAACATACACTATAGCTGTTTTCATTTTCCCTATTGTGCGCGATGTTCTGCATGTATAGGAAAAAGTCCATCCCTAATCCCTCAACTTGTGGTCAAATCCATATTTCGTCCTTGAAGTTGAAAACCAGGTACACCAGGTCCCCGAAGTTGTGAAACCGGTTATGATACATCCTCGGATGAATCCACTAGTGGTTTTCACCGACGTGGACACAGAACACGCCATGTCACCGTGTCTACATGGAGCGGACCCACATTTCAGTTAGCAGATGACCTGTTGTATCCTCTTCTTCTAGCCCCCTCTCTTCTACCTTCACCGCGCCTTACTCCACATCATCATGCGCCTGCCGCCACCGTCGACAGCCGCGGCCACCGTCAGGGCCATCTTCTCGTGCTGGTTTTGAACGGGAAAGAAGGGGGCATGCGTGTCATGTGATGGCAGCACGATGGAGGAGGGCGACAAGGAGAACCACCACCCGGATCCTGGTGCCATGGGTGTGGACGCGGAGAGGGCAGATTGAGGAGGAGATCCTGCACTAGTGCGCTTCTCGTCCCGCCTCCACCACCTCCGCACGTCCCAGCACCCGAAGCCCAAGTGCGCGGAGATCGAGGATGGGGCAGCGTGGCCGGGGCCGAGGCCTCCGCGGCTCAGCCTCAGCCCGCTCGACATCGTCACCGCGAACCCGGTCCTTGCCGCACCGCTGAGGAAGGTTCAGTGCGAAGGAGGTGTAGCGCGGCTGTCAAGGAGCCCGCGGTGCAGTGGCACTGGATTGTCAGCCTCGGGCCCATGAAGATCCACCGGGGCATCGGTGGCAAGACGATGCGGTGGCGATGTTTGAAGGCCAGGCCTCCAAACAGCACGTCGTCCCCGCAAGACCATGTCCGTGTAGGTGGCAGTGGATATAATCGTCTGCTGACATATGGGTCCCATCCACACAGACACAATGGCGTGGCGTGTTCTGTGTCCATGTCGGCAGAAAACCACCGGAATGGACTTTTCCACATGTATATGTGATGGTTGCTATTGGGCTTTGGCTGAGCTGGCTGTCCCGTTCATGCTTGAGTTGTGTTGTGTTCTGGGCCTGTCTTTTCCCACTTGGGCTGGCCGTCTGCTGACTGACAGCCTTTAGTATACACCTATAATGACCTAAATACTATTTTTAGTAGTTTTTCTGCCATCATACAGGGATGTCATGCATGATGCATCACATATGAATTACCCTGAGAGTTTCCTAACTCTTATTAATCACCCGCTGGGACTGCTCCTCTTAGCTACTAGTGTCCAATATATTATTTGTGAACTAGCATTCCAGCATTTTTTTTTCTACACAGGCCTACAGAGCCTGTTTGGTACTACTCCAGGTTCTAGCTCCAGCATAGAGCTGAAGTTTGTAATATAACTATAAATAATTTTTTTAAATAATTTAATTTACACTAGAAATAAATTACCTATCCATATGTCTTCTAAAAGGTCACGAGTCTAGCTCCACGTTTTACTGGAGCTCTTAGTGACCTGCTCCACCAACTCTCTAAATTTTTTTGAACAAACCCTAAATCCTAGTGCACTGTGGAGCTGGTACGACAAAGTCTTAAACGGGTTGACACACAAGGGCTATACTACTTTCTTTTTGCGAATTACAAAGGCCGTCAGAAATTATTATTCATGTAGGAAGCATTTATAAATTCTTTTCATGTTCTTGCCTTCTTGGCTAGGCCTCTTAATTAGCTGAAAATTCAAATAAATCACGAAAGATTGGGATCCAATTAAGCAACCCATTTATTTACAAACCCTTGTATTTTCAGATCCTCTATCCGTGCCTTTTTTTTCCTTTAAAGTGACAGAGACATGAAAATGAAATTGGATGCAGAAAAATTATTAAGACCATCATTGAGGACACGCGACCTCGAGCGCTCATGTCAAATCGAGTCATGACCAGCCAAAATTCTTGACCAGAGAGTTGATACAATGGCCACAATAATGTCTTTCATGTACAAAATACAAATCCCTTATAAGTGGCACAAATCTACTCAGTTTGTAAGCTTCTATATGCCAGCGTTCTTCTGTTAACTGTCAAATTTGGTGTCACCGAGTGTATAGCTATGCATGTGCAAAACATTCATTATAACAGTAGTATTGCTGGTGTGGAGTTTCAAATCAAAATGACGTGTGAGATGAGGTGGCCGTTGGAGAGAACTTTAGTACTCCCTCAGTTCCAAATTTAGGTCTTTTTGACTTTTTGACATCCATTTTAACCAATTCATCTTATTCAAAAAAAATACATAGTTACCATATTTTCAATTTACCATATAATATAATTTAAGTATGACTTGAATTTTTTACGTATTTTTTTACTTTTTTGAATAACGAACCTAAATTTGGTGTCAAAAAATAAAAAAACTATAATTTAAAATAGAGAGTATATAATATGACAAATAAAAATGTTTCTTCGTAATAAGACTAGCCAGACGGCTGTAGCCAATGCTTCGACACGTGGATGCATTGATGAGGCCCGCTACTAGTTGGTATCATCGGCTGGTAACCCCGGCCGGCGCCCAGCAGCTTAAAATTGGTTGTTGTCAAGGCACGATAGGTTTGTCGCTTGAAAATCACAGAAGCACATATGCAGTAGCACACGGGTCTTTTAATTTGCCTTGATAGAGAGCCGTGCGTACGACGTCATCAGGGTTAGGCTGCAACTACCTAGTTGGATCATGCCAAGTGTATGGTGGGCAGCTGTGTACTAAGCAAACCCAATATACAGTACACCGTTATTGGATAAATCGCGATAAATGAGCTAGCTAGATAAGACATTTGAAAAAGGCAGAGAGCTGAGGCAGACATTTAGAAAACATAAAGGGCAAACAGAAAACCTCCATTACATTTTCTAAAACAGGCATACAGGGTACACCTATGGTTGAGAGCGGTGATTACTTGGGTGTTCGAGAATCAACATATTTGTTATTATTGACTGGCGCTGGCAGGTGTTGATATAATATTTGAAGACAAAGATGGATCCGCAATGGAGTTAACCTTTTGGTTAAAAATTAGCACTAGCAGTACAATAATATAAAGTCCACCCTCTAACTATATATATGCACTTCTTTTTTATACATGGTTATAGTGACAAACTGACAATTGACAAAATGAAAGCGCGGAAATTTTGTTGCTCCAGGAAGTAGTGTTCGTTCGGCTTACCATTATTATGATGTCGTTGCATGCTGCGGTTATTTGGACAGCTTACACAAAAATACTGTTTAACAAAAAGGATATGATAGCACTGTATATAACACGCTGGAAGTGGTCATTAGTTGACTTTCATTTCAAATGAGTGGTGAATGCCATTGCATTCAAGCCTCAATCCTTAATTGCACTGACTTGAACCCGTAGAAAAACAATGCTTTGGTGGACAAATATCCGTGTGCAATACCCTGCTGTCAATCAAGGCTTCAAATTAACCGATCAAGTTTTGAATCAAGTGCTAGATTATTTTTCCAATGTTATTACAAACCTAACTATCTTGTCTGTTTCTGGTCTACCCGCTACACATCCTCATATTATGGTTTGTTTTTGCCACAGATTGCCTTGAACGGCGAACGATATTTCTTTGCGATTTACTAGTATAATAATACGTACTGCATATACTAGCCTCACATGGTAAATTATTTGCCACACATTTATGTTACTGGATATATCTTTGATAGTAGGAATTTTAACTCCGCCTATGTGTTGTATAAACAGAGCCGGCCCCATGCCGGCTCAAGATGGGGGTCCTGACTTTAAAAATGTTGTGATAAGTATGACGAGCCAAAATAAACTTAGATACTAAAATAGAGATAAAAATCATAAACCCAAGAAAAAAACATTGCGGCGTAATCCTCTTAGCGATGCGACATGTTAGGAACTTGGGTTTGGAGACTCTGTTTGGAGCCTCCACATGTATCGTCACCAGGCATGTTAGAAAACTGACCGCCCATCAAACAACTCTAATAATAGTATCCATTATGTATATTATATTTTCTAAAAAAATTACCCACCGTGCCATTTATGAAAGGTATTAAAATAACCCTTAAAATTGTATATAAATATAAATTACCCTCCATGACATTATGAAAGATGAACTAAATCACGTCCTAACTTTGCATATAAATTAACCATTATGCCATTATAAAAGATGATTTAAAATCACCGCCTAAATTTGCATATAATAAGTTCCCACCATATTATTACGATAGATGAATTAAAATAACGTCCTAAATTTGCATATAAATTACACTATGCAATTATGAAAGATGAATTAAGGTATCTTTTATATTTGCCTAGAAATTACCCACTATTCCATTATATGAAACACAAATTAAAGTAATCTCTAAATTTACATATAAATTACCTATTGTATTGATGTGAAAAAGTAAAATCTCTAAAATTGTATATGAATAATCCACTATGTCATTATGAAAGTAATGGTTCATGTTAGGATCTGTCACTAATCGGTAATAAATAATCCTACTTTGGTCATGTGCGGGTATCTTTTTAAGGTGCATGTGCATTTAATTACAAGATTTTTTACATTATAAGATGCACGCGCATGGATAAATAGATATATGCAGGCCATTTCTCACAAATAGGAGCTATTAATTTTACAGTGGTTGTAAAAGTATGTTTGGTACCATTTGGTGCTTTTTATCACCGTTTATTTATGGCATAAATTTAAATATTACAGGTTCCATCTTTTATGGCACCGAACCCATCGATTTGTTACCTTCTAGTACTACTCCATTTTCACTCAATAGATGTCTCATATTTTTTAATGTTTTTGAACCATTGTGGAAGGTGTGATGTGATTGTATTCTTTTTTCACTAATGGAGTACAAGACATGGAAATCTGCCTTCTTTGTCCCTAGGCACCAAGGTGTGTGCAGAAACTCCCGGATTCACACTGACTTCACCAGTCAACTCTCTTATATTCAAACCAAAGTATCAGACTGTTCTAAATTAAAATTTTTCTCCCTGAAAGAAGTATTATATCTATCGTACCTACTTTTCAACAACAGAGACTTCCTGCTGGATATGAACCACAAATAGTGATTAGTTATTAATAGGGCAACCTAGTTTCTTGAACATGTCCTAGGGGATGAAAAAAAATCTGACGCAATTGCTTTCAAATATTAAATCCATCATGACAATTTCCATATTAAATGTTCTGGGTGATTACTTCTAATTTGCCTCATACGACGCCTTAATTAGTTCTTGGGGAGGATAGGTGGTGCGGACCGGGTGAAGTCCACCTAGATTAACAAAGGGCGGGGTTAAGAGGCAGTGATATGGTGGTGGGGTGTGCAGTACCACCGGCCAGGGACGTTGGTGGGGTGGTAGCAGTGGGGAAAAAAGGGGCGGTGGAAGTTGCCGACCGTGAGGCTCTCTTCAGTCGAGCATAAAAAAGTTATGATTGCTTGTGTAATTGCACTACAGTAGCGCTATGGTATAATGGAGTTTGAGATGAAGAATTGTTATGTGTAGGCTACAAGAGAGAGACCGAAGGGTCAATCCACGACTGGTCATGCAATGCAATAGCCTCACATTATTTCGATTTGTGGTAGATTTTAGTGAGAGGTATACAATTGATGCGTAGCAAATTGAATTTCTGCAATGATAGCATATCTTTATAGTGGCACACCCAAATTTGTATGTGCTAAAGTTTCCCATCTATAACCAGCATTTACATCAAGTCGGTCATGCCATCTACTATAATTTGTACAATTTGTACTGTATTTTAGAGATTCTTATTGTTGAGCACCAAAATTGGCAGATCAAAGTTAATGGAAGTTCCTTTGCATATTTGGTATAGAATTGTGTTCTTCGGGTAATATGCGACGTGTTGAAGGGTTACGAGCCTATTTCATTGAAGACACAGAGAAGGCCTTGGAACTGTATCAAGATGAATCCAAAACAGGAGTTTCAATACGCCAAGTTCTAGCCCTCGTCGAGACGATTAAAACTGATATATGGATGACCTAATTCGGAGCCCGGATGAAAGAGTTATTACCTCTGGAAGGTTGCCTGCCTGAGCAACACCGGACTATCCGGTGGCCTACGCAACTCGGATTTTGCCCCGAGAATATCGGATAGTCCGGTCCGATACATAGGATAGTCCGGTAGAATCCTATTTTATCCGGAAAGGACTTTGCAATTGGTTCTAGATCAGTTTAGGACGTGTTTTGGCTCGTAAAAGGGGTAAGACCTTCCCTTCCTATAAATATAAAGGGTCACGGCCGATTGAGGCATCACAATCGAACCAAATCAATTTATTACTTTTATCGTTTTTATTTTTTATCTCTTTACCTTAATTTTCCAATCTCTTATGTTGTTCTCCTAGCGTCTCGACGGTGACATGGAGGCGTTCTAGATGGCCTGCCAATCCTAGAGCAACCTTAGCCGCCATCCTGCCTAACGGGTCCCTCCAGGGAAAACGGCGCTATTCAGCGCGCCTCGCCGGGCTATCCGGTGTTACCGGTGCCTGTCGCCGGACTATTCGACGTCCACCAGCAACCCCTCGGTGATTACCCCAAAGCGCAAATTCGTGGCACAGAAAACTTCAACGTTTGTGATATTTGGCCAGAACATGTGCCAACACTTATTTCATATATATCATATATGTGTAGATGTTTCAGGTGATGTCGTGACAGAGAAGAATCCAGCACAGGAAATGTAAAATAATATTCCCAGTAACTGGTGAGCAATTCAAATGGATTTCCATCTATTTAACGATAATATAAACATGTTTGCTTTTTTTTTTTTTTTGAGAAACACAGTACAAACGCAGACGCTCACACACGCACGCACACTCATCACTATGACCGTACGTACGCACACCCTACCCCTATGAGCACCTCCGAAAAACTGGGCCGGCAGATCTTGAGATTGACGAAGTCACCACAGGCGCCTCGCTGTCGAGGGGAACGTCGCCTACCACTTATAATGAAAACGCAGACACTCACACACGCACGCACACCCACCCCTATGCACACCCTACCCCTATGAGCACCTTCGAAAGACTGGACCGGCAGATCTTTAGATTGACGAAGTCACCACGGGCGCCTCGCTGTCGAGGGGAACGTCGCCTACCACTTATAATGAACAAAGCCGTTAAATTCCGAAATAATTCGTTCCCAGCGGGAGTCGAACCCAGGATCTCAGGTGCTGCTCGAGCTGCTGTAACCACTAAGCTACGGGCCCTTTGTGCCAGCGCATCAAATTCGCGAAGAAGTTCATACACTGTTCTTGGACACACGAAAAATCCAATCCCAGCTTGGTCATGAAGAAAAGGTCCGCAAACAAAATACTAATTAATATGAGGTGTGCAATTCATCCGACTATACTGACTAGGCCGACTTCTTTACTTGACCTGTGTTTCCCCACGTCAGCTGACACACACAGCTGCTTGTTTTCTGTTCTTGTCCTTGTGTGTAGTATTAGACTTGCCGTCCTTTTAACGATCGATCACTCCGATCCTTGAAATTCTAGTAGCAGTAGTACTATATATTTGTCAGACAAGGAACAAAAAGTCAGTTTTTGAAAAAAGCACGACATCTAATAGTATTATTACGCGTGTAAAAATACAATTGCGCATGCTCTTCTAGATTGAACACATACAATGCCGCGCCGGTAGCTAGTGGAGGCGCTAATCGTCCATAGAAGGTTCCGATCGATATTTCTACAGCAGAAGTCAGAGGTCTGCGTACAGTAGGTTCTAGTTGTAGCGGCAGGACTCCTGTGATCATGCATCGCTCTCAAACTGATAAAGATGTTCGCTATGAGTATATTGTACCTATTTTGTGTCCTCATTCAAATGACGGTTTATTTTCAGTTTCAAATACATGTGGCAGAACACCTTAATTAGGGCGTGATTCCGATGCCGGTTTATCAAAAAATTATCTCTCAAACTATCTTTCTGTGTGTTAAAAAACGATATAATGCTCGTAGATACGGAATCTAAAATTTTGACCAATAAATTCCAAAGTACTAATGGTGTGGGAGTTAAAAAAAATGAAAAGTTATGTTTGGAGGAATCATCTTCCATGATAAACAAAGGCGGGGTTCCCTAATATTACAAGCAATCAATCCAAATAATGTAATAATGCCATCCCTTTTATTTTATAATGTGTATTTTGTTTTGTCAGGATAATTAAGTCTTTGACTAACGGATACCATGTTAATATTTTATTTTTTATTAATATGAATCCAACATATCAACTTTGTATCACAAAAGCTATTTATTACTAGGGAAAAATCTTACTATTACTAATTGGAGGTTTCTTTTGGAGCCTCCATGTTAATTCTCACCATACGCGTTAGAAAAAAATAAATTCTAAAAATTCTCATAAAAATCAGAAACATTTAGCCGTCCATAGTGTAGTTCTAATAATAGTAACCATTAGGTTTATTATATTTTCTAAAAAAATTATCCACCGTACCATTATAAAAGATGTATTAAAATATCCCCTAAATTTGCATATAAATTACTCATCATGCCATTATGAAATATGAATTAAAATAACCCCCTAAATTTTCATATAAATTACCCCACCATGCCATTATAAAATATGAATTAAAATAACCTATAAATTTATGTATAAATTACCCGGCACGACATTATGAAAGATGAATTAAAACAATCACATCTAATATTACTAAATATAAAATAAAATGATATGTAAATTCTGAACTACAAAAATATATTATAAAAATTAAATATGAAATTTAAATTATCATTATTAATTTATCTATCAACTTTAATACATGTACAGGAATATCTAGAACCCTAACCCGTGCAAGAGCACGGGTTGATGGACTAGTATAATTAATTTCGGTTCAAAGGCTTGTTCACTTACTTTAACGGACGGTAATTAGAGATAGAGGCACTATACTACATTATATTAGAGGGTAATTAAACTTATGGCAAAATTGACTAGAAAAAGTATATGTATATCATGTCCACATATATACAAGGATGAAATGCCAATTGAGATCCCACGCGCACTAAATCGTGGACACAGGGAATTAATTGTACGTGGAAATGAATGTAACCTGAGTGATACCGTAGTTAGAAATTCTGCAGACTGTATACCACCAGACCTTCTTGCATTGTGTCACTTGTGAATTTGGAGGGTCGTCTCACCTCACCTCTTCTTTATTAAGCTCGGTAGCTTTGAGTTCCTCCTGTTTTGTGCTGATATATAGTATAACTCGTCTTCTGGTGTCACTTGTGAATTTGGAGGGTCGGTTTAGTCGTTTGAGTTGCCCCCTTCCGTTGTTGTTGGGATCGAGCAACAGTGTGTGGTGTTGGTTTTGTTTCGCCTGGTTGTGACTTCACTTGTGGTATTGGGTGTCATTGCTGACTTGTGACTTGCTGTTTTGTTCACCCTAGACTACATATAATATAATCGGCAGTGTTGATCGACAGCATGTACGCCTATTAGCTAACTAGCAATGCAAGCGTCCAAAACAAAGTCCACATACGGCATCCACAGATAGTTCGTATCTCCAACGGTTTGTTGAAACCCATGTAGATGATCTCGTATGATCAAACGAACGTCAAATCAGAGTTGTACTGACCTGAAGATCGTTCATAACTATATATTGCTATCTCTACGTTTTACTATTTTTAAATTCTGTTTCGTTTATGACTTTTTACTTTTTTATGTTCATTACTTTTTTTTTGTAAGTTAATTTTATCCAAACTTTTTCTTTGACGAATTATGTTCGTAATTTAATTATGTGCCTATATATATATTTTGTAGTTACCGGCCTTTGTTCCAAAACCAAAGTTAGAACTTATGATATGAAGGGCAGCGGCATGACGTTTGTGTGCATTCATCATTTTGCAAAGGAAATGGTAAACGTGGAAATAAAGAGAAGAACCTTTCTTGATACGGGAAACAGACATGCTGTTCGAGCATCGCCGTTCATTTGTTTGGGCTTTAATGAGCGTTGACTAAATATCTATAGCTGTTGTGGCCGTCGATCGACGATCCCCTATATTATAAGCAAAAATGGATTGAAATTGATAGTGGTATTAAAAGTGTGAATTCAACATGATCTACGGAGGAGTATAAAAGAACGGCACTAATGCATGCATTTTATCTTACTATTACTAATTAAAAGTTACAAAAGGAGCACGGATTGCGAAGCGCACTAGAAAAAAAGATAAATCCAAAAAAAACAGAAACATCGGGCCTTCCATTTATATACTACGTACGATGACTAATAGCCATTGGATTGACCCACGTCCCACCTCAATCATGGATCGATACCTCCTGAAGGACACTTTTACGTATTTTTTCTATTTTTCTAATTATTAACCCACCTCCCACACCACAACCAATACATGCATCGATACTTCTTGGAGTACAGACTTTTTTTATTTATTTTTTATTATTAACCCGCCTGTCACCACAATTAACCCATTCATTCATACATAGGACCATTTAATATCTTTTTTCTTATTTTTTAAAATATATACAAATTTGAATCTATCTAATGCAAAAACCAAGTCCGAGTGCCTCTAAATGATATGTCATTACGTCATAAATTAACCACGTGACTTTTTGGCTATAGCACCAGTCCAGCAAAAATATACCAATCATTCGACTTTAATACCACAATCCTCTACGTAAAACTCCGACAAGCAACACTCGGCATCAGCCAACCCGCCGCTATAGTAGAAAACCCCATGTATTTTAGATTTAGTTTTTATGGATGGGTAGAATCATATTGGATCAGTGTTTGCTTGCACTCCATGACTACATGCTCTACTTCTGGTTGATCCGATTCCCACTCCCGACAGAGGCATATAGAGAATCTAATGCAATAGACAAGACAGAATTTGCATATAAATTATCCGCCATGCTATTATAATCGATGACTTAAAATAACCTCTAAATTTACGAAATTGCCCACCATGTATTATAAAATATGAATTAAATAACTTCCTGAATTTGCATATAAATTACTAACAATGCCATCATAAAAAATGAATAATAATAATTACCTAACATTAATTCTCACCTGACCCGCTAAGAAAAAAATATAAATCCTAAAAATTTTCATAAAAATCAGAAACATCCGGCCGTCCATCATGTAGCTCAAATAATAGTTGCCATTAGATATATTATGTTTTCTAAAAATTATTCACCATGCTATCATGAAAGATAAAATAAAATAACTCCCTAAATTTATATAAAATTTACCCATCATGCCATTATAAAATATGGATTAAATAATCCCCTAAATTTGCATATAAATTACTTAACATGCCATTATAAAAGTTGAACTAAAGTAAGACCTAAATCGGCATATAAATTAACCAGTATGCAATCATTAAAGATAAATTAAAATAACTTCCAAATTGTTCACCCACAACACCATTAAAAAAGATGAATTAAAATAATCACCTCTAATATTGCCAACGGTTAAATCTATATCTCCTGATAAAACTCTAACCCGTGCGAGAGTACAGGTTGATGAGCTATTGCATTTTAATCATCTAGCCAAGAATAAAGTCCACGTACAGCAGCCACACAGACAGTAGTATATCTATCTAGTATTAAAACAGTATACACTCTGATTATATATGGATTATTAATTAACACTAGTTTTGTTGAAAGAACAGCCTTAGCTAGGTAAGCTGTAGGATCATGCATGTCGTCGTACTGTATGCATGATCAGATAACGTCACGTCAGAGGAGAGCTGTACTGACAAGGACGTACCGGTGGTTCGGAAGGGCCACGCGCCCACGCGCAGTTGACGCCCTGCAGTCCACGGACGCCCCATCGCAGGGACGACGGCCACGTCGACCGCCGGCTCGATCATCTGCCCGGCCTCAGGAACGTAGCCGTCACCGGCTGCGCGGCCACGACTTGTGCGCCCCCGGCCCGGCCGTTTTTGATGAGTGGATGGATTGATCGGGTCAAGATTGACGATGTGTGAATTCAAGGAAATCCTTAGCTTACTAGTATTAATCAGCAGATCGATCGACAATTTCTTTCTCTTACTTTTTTGATGAAAAAAAAACAGTCTGGAATAGTCGATCAGCAGGTTGGAATTATTAGCGGCCCGGACAGAGATGAGCAGCAGTTCCCAGGCTTGGACGACGCTGGAAAATGGGAGAGAGCTGCCTCAGAGCAGGTCGGCTATAAAAGGCACCTCAGAGCGACGTGAGCAGCTGGGAAGCGAACAGCCAAATATGCTCGTGAGGTGGTGGCGCGCGTGAGCCTTCCTTATAGCCTTTTCGAGCGGCGGATCAGGAGGAGGAAGAAAGCTAGACGATGGCACACCACCATCACCACCACCATGCTTCCGTCGGCCGTGGTGGCGGTAGCATGGAGATCGTGTCCTACTACAGCACGGAGCTGGACCTGGAGGACCTGCCGCCGGCGGTGGACGTGAAGCGGCAGGACTCGCTGTACCGCGACGCCACCATGCCCGCGCACGCCGGCCACCTGCACGGGCAGCACGAGAGCTGGGTCCGCACGCTCCGGCTGGCGTTCCAGTGCGTGGGCATCCTCTACGCCGACCTCGGCACCTCGCCGCTCTACGTCTACGCCAACACCTTCAAGTATGGCGTGAAGCATAAGGACGACGTCCTCGGCGTCCTCTCCATCATCATCTACAGCTTCGTCCTCTTCACCATGATCAAGATCGTCTTCATCGCGCTCTACGCCAACGACGACGGCGACGGTATGTATGATGCGCCTGCGTCTGCAACACAGCTCCTTGCTTTCACATTACATTGATTCACACACCTCCCCATCCATTCCCATCCACTACTATACCCAGCTATAGCTTTATCTGCAGGTAACCACCAAGTCCTCGAACATTAATTAGATATATATATGATGCAATATCACCATCACGACACAACAAACTGATCACGAGAGAGAGGATCTGATGGACCGGAGAAAAAATAATCCTACAGTAACAGTAGAAGTAGCTTTTGCAGTGTGTCCGCCGTCGGTATAACTGCAGACACTGACATGCTGCTCCTGCTCTACAACCTGTTCCCGTTTCCCATTCTGCGGTCAGGTGGCACCTTCGCGCTCTACTCGTTGATCTCCCGGTACGCCAAGGTGCTCCTGATCCCAAACCAGCAGGCCGAGGATGAGCTCGTCTCCAGATACAGGTATCGCACCAAGCCGTCGGCGACGCTGAGGAGAGCCCAGTGGATTAAGAACCTGCTGGAGACGAGCAAGGCGGCCAAGATCACGCTCTTCTTCCTCACCATCCTCGCCACCGCGCTCGCCATCAGCGACTGCATGCTAACACCTCCGATATCCGGTACGTATGTCGTGCGTGTTCATTCGTGCATGGTTTAATTGTTGATTATTGTGTTCGACGTGGCGTTTAAATTAGTTTGGAGATGATCTGACATGACTCTTTGTCTTTGATTAATTTGCATGGTTTTTCTTCAGTACTTGCAGCTGTCAACGGTCTCAAGTTGAGAGCGCATCATCTCACAACAGGTATACGGTACATTAGTAGTGGATATATATATACATAGATTATTCTACTTGCACGCTTGCATATGTATAGTAGTCCAGTATTCTAGTGATGTTAATATATATCGAACTATATCAATCATGGTAGAGACGACGCAATAAGGAAAATCAGGACGATGCAAAGAAGACTTTATCTGTCATTATTGCTGCAAGACTAGTTGTGTCCATATCTGAATATATAGAGATGTTTCAGTGTATCAATATTTCTTCAGAGGAAATCTCACGGACAGTGCACCCCAAGACCAATTCAATCAGTTATCTTCAGCAGTTAATTAGTTAGCAAATCTCACGGACAGTGCGCCCCAAGACCAAGCTAACTAATTAACTGCTGAAGATAACTGATTGAATTGGTCAACCAAACTAGTCCATGCATAATTAATAAGCTTACGCGTTTGTTTAATTCCTTGCTTTTTTATGGAAACTCTTATACACATATACAGAAAATCAGCATGGCTGTATGTGACACTACGTTTGGTTGTTACATGATTGTGAACAGATCAAACGGTATGGATCACAGTGGGGATTCTGGTAGTTTTCTTCGCGGTCCAGCGCTTTGGCACCGACAAAATTGGCTACACGTTTGCACCGCTGGTTTTTGTGTGGCTCCTTCTCATCTCAGGGATTGGGATCTACAACATGGTCAAGTATGATATTGGCACCCTCAAGGCTTTCAACCCAAAATATATCATCGACTATTTCCGAAGGAATAAAAAGAAAGGGTGGGTCTCATTGGGTGAAATTCTCCTTTGCTTCACAGGTATATATGCACACTATATATGAACTGATAAAACGTAGTGCATTATTCTCTCTAGCTTGTCCCTATATGATGATGTTCAAACAAAAGAAATACCATAAAAAACAGAGCTGTTTATTTATTTGTTATAAAGGATTGTTTTTATTCTTTTACAGGCACAGAAGCTCTTTTTGCTGATCTGGGATACTTCAGCATCAGATCGATCCAGGTACATGATTATTTTTGGCACTTTAGTAAATAATAAAGAATTACGAAATATATGGAATGAATAAAAAATAAAAATGATCTTGTGACACTCCTGGGATGACTATATACGCACAGTGTACACTTATTCTGTTTACAACTATCTTCTTTCAAAGCTTTCACATGACTACTATGCAAATGGATAACTACGTGCTCCATCCACTTGCGAAAGTTCAACTGCTTCCATTTAAATTGGATACAGCAAAAAAAATCATTGTAGTACGTATAAATAATTAAGGAAAGCTCACTTTTTGTCTTCAGCTGAGCTTCACCTTTGGTTTATTACCTTCGGTGTTGCTAACGTATATTGGGCAAGCGGCATACCTGAGGAAACACCTGGGCATGCCTGATATTATACCTAACATCTTCTTCAATTCAATTCCAGGTCTGTGACAATATATAAAGAGTAGCCTCAGCTCTAATTTCTAAGTTACTCAGGGATAAAATATATAAACTGCTATTCTCTGCTTGTATGATGCAGACTCTTTGTTTTGGCCGACTTTTGTCCTAGCTCTCATTGCATCAGTCATTGGAAGCCAAGCTATGGTCTCATGTGCCTTTGCAACCATGTCACATTTACAAGCACTCAACTGTTTCCCAAGGGTTAAGATACTGCATACGTCAAGGCGTTATTCAGGCCAGCTATACATCCCGGAAGTGAACATCTTCCTTTGTATTGCGGCTTGTGTTGTAACTATAAGCTTCAGGACGACTGGTTTCATAGCGAAAGCACACGGTAAGAAATCTATTAATCTTAATGATTGTTGGCCTGTCCATTTTATATTTCTGCAGCGAAAAATGTTTATGATTAAACATTTTTGGCACTGAAATTTGCTCTATTTTATAGGCGTTACTTACTATATTTAATTTCTACCTATACAACAGAAATTTGTGTGGTCCTTGTGATGATCATCACTACTCTCCTGATGACAATAGTGATGCTCCTCGTGTGGAAGGTAAACATTTGGTGGATCGCCATCTTCTTCATTGTCTTCATGTCAACAGAGTCCGTCTACACAGCTGCAGTTCTATACAAGTTCACCTATGGGCCATATATGCCATTGGCCATGTCAGCGGTTCTCATGTTCATCATGATTGTGTGGCACTATGTGCATGTCAAACGGTACAAGTATGAGCTTGATCATACAGTGTCACGTGATGAGGTGAAAGATCTGCTTGAGCGTCGGGATTTAAAGAAAGTTCCAGGACTCGGGCTTTTCTACACTGAACTGGTGCAAGGAATACCACCTATATTCCCTCACCTCATTGAAAAGATTCCTACCATCCACTCAGTGATTGTCTTTATCACGGTGAAGAATTTGTCAGTTCCACATGTTGATGTTTCGGAGCGTTTCCTCTTCCGTCAAGTGGAACCCAAAGAGTTCATGGTGTTCCGATGTGTTGCAAGATATGGGTACCGTGACACACTCGAGACAGCCAATGATTTTGTTAAAATTCTAGTTGAGTACCTCCAATACTATGTCAGGGACTTGAACCTCTATGGTGTTGGTGAGCCATTGAAAATTGTCTTCCATAGTGCTCGGGTGGACAGTTTTTCATGGGAGAAGCCATCGGGAAATGCCATCTTTGCTGAGGAAATGCTCACACCAGCCCAGTCCTTCTCAGAGCTCACAATGCATCCAGTCTCCATGAGCAGTAGACTGGCACATTTCCAGGTGATAAATTCATACATATATAAAGGGTTTTTTTGTTTGTTTGACCATTATAACATTTCGATCGTTGTAAATTATATACCCTCCTTTGATGGTCTTCTAATCACATATACTCTTTCTGATATCAGATGGGGAAAATGAACCTAGAGGAGATGTTGAAGATTGAGGAAGATCAAAAGATCATCCAACGGGAGGTGGACAATGGTGTTATTTATATAGTTGGAGAGAGTGAAGTAGTAGCCAAGCCTCATTCAAGCCTGTTTAAGAAAATTATTGTGAACTACATCTACAGTTTCTTAAGGAAAAACTCAAGGAATGGAGAGAAGATGTTATCCATTCCAAGAGGCCAACTACTCAAGGTTGGAATAACATATGAGATATAGGTCTCATTGGGTATATATATATTTGATAAGATGGTTTCTTTTCCTTCAAGTTGATATGTGATGACAATAAGAGCTTGCAAACATGTATGTATGAAAGACCAACATATATATCAACACGAACACATGTCGCGTGCGATCATATCGGCCAGATAGTAAATCTCATTGGACTCATGCTTCCAAATTAAATATCGCACGCTAAAACAACATAACAGCAACTTTTTTTTGCACTAATAAAAACGACATATGTTGGCCGTCCACACTACAAGTATTAACTAGATGATACCCCGCGCGTTGCTGCGTGAATTGTGTAATGTTGTAGTTGTAAAAGGTACCAGATAAATTTCCTACGTACCGGTGTATGCATCATAGAAAAGCACTGCATGCGTGAAGCCACAAAAAATCGATATAAAGATATAAATAAAGGCCTTAGTGGATGATGACGTAATATGGGACTTAGTGGGTTTCGGAGATGACGTGACTTCACGCGTGTTGAGAGAAATAGGTAGCAGGGGCTAGCTATTTAGATATAAAAGATAGAAGATTTATAGCTTTGTTTCAAAGTACTTTAAGTGAACAACAATGTCAGCATATTAATACTTAAGTGTGGGCGTCCGAAACTAATGGATCAACTTAATTAATTCTTAGAAATAAAGTAATAATATAATTACTTGATCATGCTCATCCCTATCAACATGGAAATCTTTGGTTAGAAAATACAATAGGAATCCAAATACAATATCAGAGTGTAATTCAGCTTCTTAGGTTCCTTGTGGAGGAACGTGTGTTTGCCATTCAGTTTAAGTTCTCGACTTGGCACGAGTACTCACATTTCCTTAGATTTACTTCAGGATTTAACAACATAATTATTTTGGTGGTAAACAATATTTCCATCGACATCGAGATGTCTGTGGTGAGTTCGTCAATCTCGATACCTGCCGGTCCTCCAACCTAGTCTTACTTGGAGGTGCTCATATAGTCATATATAGGCATAGAGTATGCGTGTGTGTATTCCTAGACGTATAATTTAGTGTGAGAGAAAAACGATCTATTCCTCATTGAAGGTTATTTATGCCACTTCCCACTAGCTCCGTACATGGACGGTGCTGGGCGGACCAGCAAGCTACAGTTATGGAGGCTACGCAATTCTTGGCGCAGGTGGCCAAGGACTTTTTTTTTTCTAGGCTCATGGGTGGCAATCTAGTCGTCGGATTGATTGTCACTAGAATGTGTGTGCTACTTTTGTTTAGGCTATGTGCTTCTTGATGAGCAGAGCCTGGAAGAGATTTCAATGCTTTGTATCAACTTGATGCGACATTTTGAAATTAATAAAGTCTTCCTTATAAAAAAAACATATGAGTGTTTGCGTCAACCTGTATTTTGGCTTGAAACATTATATAGATGTGAGAGATGACTAATTGAATATACACATAAGTCAATTATAATTTCACTATGAAATCTTTTTACTATTATAATGAAATGTGTTCATCCATTACAAAATAAAATTCAAGAATGTCAAAGAATATCGGTATATTATTAATTTTTAGACTAGAAAATATAATAGAAAAGTAGAGTGCAAAACATACAAGTAATTGATTTTTTTCATTTATAGTTTCGAATGTTTTGTTCAATTATCTCGATGTACCCCATATATGATTTTCTTCTAATTTAGGGTTTTTATAGTACATGTGATTTAAATGCCAGTGATTCAAATAAATATGTAGAAATATAGTTAAATTTTAAAAATCTATAGTAGTGCATAAAGTTATATTTAAATTAATTGCATAGACGAACATGTGAAATCAAGTCCATAAATGATTCATACAAAATAGATAAATTTAACTACTAGCCACCTTGAAATTTTCAATACAATGGGGGAGTTGGTTATACAGGTAAGCTGTAGTTGCAGTTGAACACAAATAATTGGCCAATGTGCCCTAAAATTGTATCGATTCACCGACATATATAACATTTTCTAAAAGATTATTTTGCAGCATATGTAGTTCAAATGTTGGGTGATTCAAATATAAGAAGAAATACAATTTGATTCTAAAAATGGATATTATGAATAAAAATATTATTAAATTAATTTCATCAAGAGAACTTGTGAAATAAAGCTACATAAAATTTCTATGAAAAAAAAGTAAAGCTAACCATTTGCCACTTTTAAACTTGCTATATATGAGAAATTTTTACAAAGGTCGAAGATACTTTTAATGGTTCCAAAATTAAGTTGTTTTATCATATTTATTTTCTAACGAAAGGAAGATTATGCACCAGAAAACCTTTATGGAAACTAGTTAACTAAATTACAGAGATAACTTAAATGTTTGTATGAGTTGCGGGGGACATCATCTCGACCTAGTGCTCAAGGACAAAATTTAGACCACTGATTGTTCAAGGAAATAAACTACACTATTTACTTTGAAGGCCCGTTTCAGCCATTATTTTACTCCATATGGGCTGAAATCAGCCCAAAACTGACATAGTTACTTTATTTCCTGTTCTCTTAAAATAATTGCTTAAATAATGTTTATGTTATTAAAATAACTTCTTTTGCTCCAAAAGTTTAAGTACAATTTTAGAGTGTAAGTGAAGACATGGAGAATAGAATTAAAAATGAATAAACTCATGATTATTAAGAGAAATTTTCCCTTATTTAATTTACTTTATTCATTTAACTAAATTTCACATTAATTTAAATTATAGAAATAAATTTAGCAAATACATTTTTATAAAAATAACATATTCTCCATAACTAGCCATTCACATGGATTGTAAATATTTTTTTAAAATTTCAAGTTGCTAAAAAAATTGTAATTAGGGTGTTATACTTTGATTGAAAAGGAAAAACCTATAACATGTGGGACCCATTAAACTAGAATGTTGTGGGACTTATAGTTAAAGGGCCAATGCTAGCAACATTGATAACATTTCCATGGTTGCGCTCCCTATTATTTATAAAAACTTTATGTCAAATAATATTGTCATATTTTTTATGTTTTGACTCTTATGACCTGTTTATGATGATTTTAAGTTGATTTTAGTGGTGGACACATTATTTTTGGTATTTATGTCATGCATCCCCATAAAAAACATATTAGCATAATGACATTTTTATGGGAAAAGCCTTAGAGATCAGTGATTTTTAGTGATATTTGCATAGTGATACTACCTCAATCTCTCGATGGCGAATACTTGAAAAACTATATATCCTAGTGTTTGACAAGATGCTTAAATATACAATGGCTGATGCTCAAAACATTGGCCTTGGTCTTATAATCATGGCCAATGCTAAAAACACATCGCCTTTAGTCTTGTAAACACACTACTTAAAACATCACCCTTAGTTTGTAACATGGCCAATGAGTTTTATTGTCCTTAGAATATGGTCGATGGTGCTTTGGCATCGTCCTTAGGCTTAGAAGTAGAGCCAGAAAATTATATTTCCTAAGTCTTAAATAGTTGCATATCCTAGCATAAAAAATTGGCCCGCCAGATCTTTTGGTTCTTATATACGTGAAGCGCCCCCATACTTACGTTACGGGGATGAAATTTTGATTTTGAATTAAGGAGGAAATTTCAGGGGTGATTCTTGGGGCATTACAATACATATTCTAGAAAACAAAAACCTATATCACTAAATTGTAGTAAAAGGAGGCATTAAAGCTTTCATCTGAGCAATAGAATCCTTTGTGTGTTCTTTGGACAAATAAGGCTCGGGCCACTGGATTTTTCTAGTGGTTTTAAAGGACGCAAAACGCACTAGAGCTATCACTGGGTCGATGGAATTAGTTGTGGATATGGAGACAAAGAACCATATGGCACTAGATTATACAGTGGATGAGCAAGGGGTCACCAGATTATCTGTTGCACTCAAGAAGTTTTTCAATGTATTGTTTGCACCTTCTGAGTGCACTGCTATATAATTGACTTTTAGCTACGACCCTATTTTTTCTAGAGATGGACTGGAAGTTGAGCCGCTGCTATTCCTATATATATAGGTGAGCCTAGGCAAACAATCTGCTCCTAAGAATTAATTCTTAGAAACTGTCCGCCCTATGTGGCCAACGAAAAACTATCCACCTCGTCGATTTGTTTCGCCGACCCCTTATTTTTTTTCTGACAACCAACAATTATTTTTATTATCTATTTTTTGTGTTTTCATCATTTGTTTCATTACCTTCCCTGTGACACCTAATATGCTTAGTTGTTTGAAAAGGTACAACCATCTAAGCTAAGACATGATAGGTGTAGGACCGAGACGTGTGATTAGAAGGGTGAGGAGTGAATAGGAACACTTAAAAACTCAAACTCACAACCCACTGGTGCAAACAGACACACTTCACACAACAAACGCTAGACATCGTCCACTAAAAAAAACGTGTCTAGCAAACACTTGGTGTCGCCCACTGAACGGGAACACACCAAGCGAGCGGAAGCAAAAGACTCAACGATCATGAGATCGCAAGTCAAGCGAAACAATGACTCACGCTCTACCATCTTGCCCGCCACTCAATGCACCGAAATGCGCGTCACTGGTTCACAGCAAATTAAGAGTATGGCAGCAGCAAGTAACACTAAAAGCGAGGTCAAAGAAAAGACATCCAAAACAACTATCTCCAAACAATAAAAAAGAACCACCTAGCGATCGCCAAGACCTCTTAGCAAATGAGGTGCTAAAGACCTTAGGAACGATCCTAGACACCCCACAAAGCACTAGAAACAAGCCACAAACCTTAGGAACAACTTAAACCAGAATTGGAGGCAAAAATACTGGCTGATTTTAACCGGACTGTCCGCCACCCTCTACCGGATAGTTCGACGGGGCAATTTCAGACAGAACACGTTGTAAAGAAAAATGCCAAAACCAGGTTAAACGAACTCCAAAAATCATGAAATTTTAACCACAAACTCATAAAAACGTGGGGAACAACATACTAAAAAATCAGCCCATTTGGAGGATGTTAAGTCAACCGGACTATCTGGTGAACCCAGAAAACAACCTCGGTTCTTGAGTTTGCAAATCCTAAACTTGACCAAACTTTTTCCTATCTTCACGAAATTTGGCATAGGCTATCCTAACACTATTTCAAAACTATTTTCAAAAGATCCATGGAAAAGGATAAAGGGTTTAGCGGGAATTGCAGATCTCATGAAGAGGCAAGCTTTGGGCAAGACAAGAGGAAAACTCAAGAACGACTTGCTCGTGGCAAATCTGCAGGTTTGAGATGAACTAAGTCATAATCTCTACATCTTTGCAAGTCCAAAACATCAAAATAAATGGAAAAAACTCGTAGGCAAAGCAAAGCACCAAAAGCCTTTGAGAATCACCCAAAATCCAAACTAGAAAGAGGGAAGGGAGAGGGCTGCACACATGAGCTCGAATTGAGGACGAATCTTGCTTGAATTGAAGCGGAAAATTAGTTCTTACAAGGTTCCTACAGACTACCGCCCTTCATCCTCCCTCTTGATACAAAGTACTAGCCTAGGGGACTCCAAATCCTAGATTAGCACCCGATTTTCTCTCTAAGCATTTGGCTGCATGGAAACTAAGCCTAGGGTTTTCTAATGGTGGAAGAGTCACCTAAATGACCAGCCACTTAGGTATATATAGCCCAGGCCTAACGACATCATTTAACACTAAGACCCCTACTCTAGAAAGCCCGGGAGGGGCTGAAATGAAAATGATACAATCAGACGACTACGATGACACTTTGATCTTCTTCTTCTTCTCCACGCCTCGCTTGGATGTACGCCACGTAGCCAGTAGTCCGGAAGCTTCCCCCGGTTTTAAAGTCAGAAACCGGGAAACTTTATTCTGCGGGCTTTCTAGACCGGGTCTTGGCCCAATCTTCTATCTTGGCGAGTCGGAGCCCAACCCACCAAGTCTTTTGAACTTGGGTGGCGGTTTTGAGCCGAAGCCGCCAAAGCCTCCCTCGCACGTCTTCGCGCCATGCACTCAGGTTGGAGCACCACGGTGGCACCCGGCTTCTCCAGTCCATCGGAGTCGCCTCGCGGTCTATCGGAGGGCTTACACAACCGTTGCCGAACCACCCCTCCATGTACCGAGCTTCCATGGCCGACCGACTCCAGCATTGCCTCCGGTCCATTGGAGGGCTTTTGCCTCGGTCCATCGAGGTCTTCATCATCTACCAGTCCATCGGAGGGCCGCCAGTCCATCGGAGGGCTTGAGCTCATTGACAATTACTCATCACACCAGGAGAGCAAAGAGGCCGGTCCATTGGCTCTCAATAGGCATGTACCACAGCTGTTTAGTCGTAAGCTTTGTGGTCACCGACTCCCCCTCCGCATTTGCCACGACACGACGACAAATTTGGACTCAACATAATGCTTACAATGATTTTGCTCTTTATCCTCCTTGTAGAATAACATGAAATTGTTTGAGTAGGCATCAATCTTTTCATAATTTATCCCAAAACCAGCAAACCTCTTCTTGCTACATGTCTTTGGGCATCTTATGATTCAAGGAGAGAACTTGTTAGCAATCCCTTGATCACCAACTCAATCACGTATCACAACAAGCAGTTCATCAATGGAAATCCGATACAGAACGTGAGAAATAGAGTTTAGAACATGTAGCACAGCAAGGGAATGAGAATTAGACTAGAGATACATCCGTGATGGAAGCTTAGAGGTGAGATCTAGAGGAGGAAGAAGAACAGTATAGGAAGAGGCTTGAAGAGGAAGGACCAAAGGAGAAGACGTTCCGCTTCTGAATAATTTCTTCGATGCCCCTTTTCTTCCTTCCGTTGCCTGGTACTTGTAGTCTTGGAAAGACAGTCCAGGCCCAGCCCATGGTCCATTGGTCCATATGACAGCCCAACCATGTGTAGTCCCTAACATTCCCCCCTCCTTAAAATTCGACTTGCCCTCAAGTCGACTCAAAATCTCAGAACCACCGGGATCCCAAGGTACAAGTAGCTTCTGGATATTACGTATCAATCTGGAATCACATGGTTCCTTAGGTGCTTCACAGGTAAATCCATGCAATGCTTGAGCTGATTTCAGAGGATATAAGCAAACTACAGTCTGCATGGACACCAATAATCTTGTAATGTTCCCTTGAGTTGTAGCAACAAAAAGGGCCAAACCATCATGCACAATCTGCTGCCAGTGTACAGAAGTTGGATGATTGGAAGTAGCACTTGGATCCCATGACAACTGTACATTCTCAGCAAGCATTAGCTCTGAATAATCTACACTCAGTACCTCATGGTTGATATCAACATAAATTTTCCACCAGAGCGTTTGCACTCTCTCCCTGTAGACACATGCACCTTAAGAAGAAGTTTTAAGCATGGATGAATTGGCGAGAGTAACTTTGTGCCGTTTCAATTGAGAACAATTATGCTGAAATTTGAGAATTCCATCTTTCTCTGCAGCAGATAAGCTGAGCCGATATATCATTAATTTTTCAGCAATTTCAGCTTGCCGGAAGTGATACCCACTCATTTCCTGCAAACCCAACGACAATGGACAAAAGTGAAGTGATGAATCACGGATATGATCATTGTTGTTCCCAAGCATCAGAGACCATTTGATGTGCTGTATGTTACTTGCCATAGCTAGCAACTGAACTTGAGCATTTTGTATGATTGTCCACGATACAAACATTGCACTCAGATTTGATTTAGACAGCAACAAATTTGAAGGATCAAGAAACTCTTTGTTGACAGCAATATATATTGTCTTTGACTTGCAGTAGAGCCAAAGACCATACAGATAAAATGGTGTCAGGTAGCATAGGAGTGGATGCCCTGTAATACGATAGTAGCTGAACCAAAGCAGAAATTTCAAGAGCACACCAATGCTGCGGCAACTGCCACCATTTCCGCCTTGCTTGATTAATTCAGCTTGAATAACCCAAACCTGCAGATACGGTATGCCCTCCACAAGCTTGAGATTATGAAATGTACTATAGAGCAGATTGTTGTGTGCATCATAGCAATGAATAAACCCTTTTTCATCCAGTTGAGGGGGAGGCCACTGCTTCAACTCAATATAACAGGTACGGCACCAAGTAATCCTGGGCATGAGTAAACATATACTCACTAAGCGCTTGGCCAACACATGCACTGAAATCTGATTGCATCCCAACCAAATGAGAAGAGTATGTGTAACTTGTGACCATCCAATTTCTAGCAGCACCAGTAAATACTGAACTAGGAGTATTAATTGAAGACGCAAGGCATATATGCTCCAGAACAATAGTCCACAATGATATTCTAGAATGCTTACTGTCAAAGCCCTCACAGTGTTGTCCAACCAGCAGAAATTGTAACTGAAATAACTGAACCTTGCAAGGTAACAACCTATCACCATGCTTCTGCTGTATACATGAATGCTGACTTGTGCATCTATCCAGTTGAGCGTTGAACATGCCCTTCCTCTCCAACAGTACCCATACTCCTAGCATCCGAGAAAGACCTGGATCCCATGGCCAACACGCATCATGGATATTAGTGGCAAGACAGAGCATACCTTCACCAATTGAGTGAGCAGGATTAATGTTGGTGGCACAATAGTCACCCGGCAAAATAGTCCCCCCCTGTGCATCTATGCCATAGTCACCGGGCACAATAGGCAACTCACTTCCTATTACAATGGAACTGGTGGTCATTGAGTCCACAGGTGCTTGGAGCCCAATCACACCATTGGCAATGTTGCAGCCCTTGACACAGTTCTCAACATGTGTAGCCATAAGAGTAGGAGCTTGGGCATGTGCTCCAATTGCAGCAGCATCCACACAGTTCTCAGCATTGAGGCCCTCGAATGCGACCTCTATGGGTAGAAATGTGTATGCTCGTAGACACCGGTGGTGGTGTCAAGGTCTAGCATCAAACATGTGGTGGGCAGCACAATGTTGCTGACGCTGGGAACCACCTCTGCAACCATTGCAGCCCCAGAAGGAATGTTAGTGTTAGAGAACACCTGTTGATCGATGTTGGATGCTGCAGGTCCAATGGTCGCAGTAGTCACCATGGTGTCACCACAACTGAAGGCCAAGTTGGTGTTGTAATGATCCTGAGATGCACCCCACTGAATGTCCAGCTGACAACAACCATCATAGATATTCTGACCATGTAACTCTCCAAAAGCTTCAACAGCATCACACTTGGATAAGAAAACAACTTGAGCAAACACACGGTCAAATTCTCCAAACACCCGTACATGCTCCACCTCTCCAAACCGACCAAAAACTAGATGAAGCAGGCTTTCAGATATAGGATAGCATACCCTATGGATGGTGACTTCAAGGACTCGATTGGGTGGCCGCCAATCCTCAGAAGCTCTTGTGGGACTTTCATCGAACAGATGGTGGGGCCTCTTCACATAGTAGTGTTCCTCGACCAGACCCGACGCCAAATTGCAACAAGTGCTACTGCCCATCTGCCAAGACAAAACCATGCCAAAACCAAAGAAAATCCAGAGATCTCGAATGGCTCTGAGTACCAATTGTTAGCAATCCCTTGATCACCAACTCAATCACGTATCACAACAAGCAGTTCATCAATGGAAATCCGATACAGAACGTGAGAAATAGAGTTTAGAACATGTAGCACAGCAAGGGAATGAGAATTAGACTAGAGATACATCCGTGATGGAAGCTTAGAGGTGAGATCTAGAGGAGGAAGAACAGTATAGGAAGAGGCTTGAAGAGGAAGGACCAAAGGAGAAGACGTTCCACTTCTGAATAATTTCTTCGATGCCCCTTTTCTTCCTTCCGTTGCCTGGTACTTGTAGTCTTGGAAAGACAGTCCAAGCCCAGCCCATGGTCCATTGGTCCATATGACAGCCCAACCATGTGTAGTCCCTAACAGAACTTCGCCCATCAGTTTGATCAAGTAGAGGGGGCGTCGTCGTGTCATCATTATCGTGCTAGTCTAGCTCAGTAAGACACTGAATCTCCATGCATTTGACATATCAAGTAGTTAAGCTTAAACCCGTTTTTGCAAATGTGTGTTCCTTGATTCCTACCTTATTCGGATATGAATAGTTCAGACATCTGCTACATGGACACTTCATGATAGGATCAGCTGCCACCACGAGAATGTGTGGTTCAGGGAGGTTGTTGCTAGTGCAGCCTGTTCCGTAGAGTGTACCTCATCCTTTTTCCATGCTTCATACATTGCCCCTTTGTTCGTCACATGCATATTTCCAAGTCTGAACAAAGGATCTAGAAATATCAAGGAGTGCGTCTTAGGTGAGATATAAAAACCGTACTAATAGGAAAGATTTGTCCTAAGCCTACCTAAAAATGGAGACCGTTATAGCTGCATGTGATTCTCGTGACGCGCTCAACGATGTCAATGAAATTTTGGTACTACGTAGCAGCACGATAATCCCGCTGCTCTATGAAATTTTGTATATACCTGATCCTGGTGCATTTAGACGAGGATAAATAAGTTACGCGGCCAAAATCTCACTCGGGGTTGTAGAGCACGTCATAAATCACAGGCTGCTATAGGGCGCGGCTTCTACGTACCTGCGTGGTTACAATTCCTTTATTCTTTATTCAACGGATAATGATAGCCGGCGCCACATCTTCTGAATTATCTGCAGTTCTTCACTTGTGAATAAATACTATAATGGCATAATAAATTAAACATTTCGCGTGCAGCGCAGACCGTTGCGCGTGCTTTATTTTCGCAATTAGTATAGTAGTACGTAGTAGCAAAGAAGCTGGAAAGAAATTAATAAAAAACACAGGAAACTTGAACAAACACAGATTTTGTACGTCTGTGCAAGCTTATCAAGATACGGTGGTGCGGTGTATGCTAGACTACCACCAAGTGATCGTCGACGACCATCAACTTGTGCCGGCACGTACGCAAGCAACCGCGCATGCATCAAATTAAAAGTCCGCTCCCGCTCGTCGTACGGCCGCCGACGACCGTACGTGCCCCTCCATCCCCACATCAGCAAACTGCGTACTCTTACTTGTTTTTTAAACTTTTGCTGCTGGACTTGGTCTACACGTACGCTCCGTTGAACTTGACTATAAGCTACTGTAGCTCGTATAGTAGTATGAACCATGCATACTTGACTAGTCTATGGACGAGAGATCGAGATGGTCATATATATCTCAGTGTGTATATATATGGAGATAGTCGTATCAGAGTGTGTGTCTTGGAAAGCGACGCGGCTGTCAACCGGCTGCCACACATACATCTCTTGCGAAAATTTTTACAAGCTAAGTCGGCGATCAGCTCGATCTCGTATGGCATGTCAACGGTCATACTTGCATGCAATGCAGTAGCGTCCTCCTCCATGCATGTGTTGTGTCAAGTGTCAATACACACAGCACAGCTAGGGTGCGCGGCGCCCCATATGTCGCAGCCTCTGTCGTCAGCGCGCGAGATGCTGCACTTCCACTGTGCGACTTTTTCCTGCGGTGGTTCCCACCGATTTTATTTAATTTAATTAATGCACGCGGGGGTCATCAAGGTGGAGTATACTACTGCAAAATGAGCAGAAAGAAAGTTAAGAAAGTACGGCTTCAACTCTTGGCCTTTTTTTTTTTTTAAACCAAGAGAGGATGTAGACTTATTGTCCCAAGGGGTGGAAATGTTGGATAAACACTTCCACTTCCAAAGTTATATTTAATTATTAGATAGGAAGACAAGTTTAATGAATTCTCGAAGTCTGAATTATATTCAATTAGAAATATGAATACGGAGTGAGCAAATCACTCGAGTCTGAATTCGGGTATCATACAGTTTAATGAGATAATACTAGCTTTCATCTATTTTTATAAAATAAATAATATTTTTGGCTTATGAAAACATATCAAAACTAATATTTTAAATAAATATCATGCAAAAAACAATTTATTGATGTATGAGCAAAAAACTAAAAAAAAATTGTAAATATTAAGTTAGATGAATATAACATAACTGGATGTCAAATAAGTTAGTCATTCTATAGAGAAATAAATATAAAAGCTAGTTTAAATAAGTTAGTCATTCATAATATTAAGTTAGATGAATATAACATAGCTGGATATGGATATTTTAAATATAAAAGTTATTTTTTCGCTGGATATGGATATTTTTTCGTTGGATGTTTGTTTGTTAATTATACCTACTTCCCAATAGCTTAGAGACAAATTCAGGGGCTCCTTATAAATTATAAATTATTGTGATATCCTGCGCACACGTACGTGCTTGCTAGGTTCAGTAGGAATTGAAGGTTGTTTAAAGCATAAATACTCCTGTTTTACATCCGCAACATTCATTAATCTCGTGACCAGGTTTTGTAAATGGGAATAGAAAAAACAAAGTTGGAGACATGCATTAGGAATAGTTGGATTTCCACCTAAAAATAACCAATCCGAACTCACCAGAAGTTGACGATCGAGTTACGAAGCTGCAACGAAGCGCCGGAAAGATGGAAAAAGAGAGAGCACAAGTTGCACTAGATGCTACGTACCGTGGGTACGTGGTAGTTGTGCTAGCTATAAAAGGCGTCCCAAGGGAGGCGACATATATGCATTGCATATCCATGAGCAGCTCCAGCTAGCAGAGAAGCAAGCAGGGCAAGGCAAGCCCTTCCGTCGCCGTACAAAGATTGTCCTATACCGTACACTGATCCACCTTGACTAAAGGGGCGATCGAACGGTGAAGCCACCGCCACCGCCACAGCCGCCGGCCGGAAAGACGATGGCATCACATGCCGGTGCCGCCGGCGGTAGCCTGGAGATTGTGGCGCACAGCGGCGGCGACATGGAGCAGCAGGATTTGCCGCCGGTGGACTGGCTGCGGCAGGACTCGCTCTACCGCGACGCCACGAGACCAGCCCACGCCGACCATCACCATGGACAGGTAGGTATAGTAGTATACAGTACACACAGAGATATGATGGATGCATGGGAAAGCTAACTAGATTGTTGATCTAATTTGATACCGTCTATGACGTTCACATGAACGCATGGCATGCAAATGATGGGGATCTAATATATAGCTTATTACTAGTATGTTCTTATGTACGTGCGTGCCCGTAGTGTTAATAATAGCTGGAATGAAGAAGAATTGTTGTGTGATATATCTTTCGAGGATCTGAGTGATGATGCTGGTACAACAATTCGTACGTAACAGGAGAGCTGGGTTCGGACGCTACGCCTGGCATTCCAGTGCGTGGGGATCCTGTACGCCGACCTCGGCACGTCGCCGCTCTACGTCTACTCCAACACCTTCAAGTATGGCGTGAAGCATCAGGACGACGTCCTCGGCGTCCTCTCCATCATCATCTACAGCTTCATCCTCTTCACCATGATCAAGATCGTCTTCATCGCGCTCCACGCCCACGACGAGGGCGACGGTGCGTTCATCGATCATCATATCACTTCATGAATCGATCACCATGAGAGATCGATGATGCATGTTTTGCTTTAATTTTCTTTCTCGATCGATGATCTTTCAGGTGGAACGTTCGCTCTCTACTCGTTGATCTCGCGGTACGCCAAGATCTGCCTGATCCCAAATCAACAGGCCGAGGATGAGTTCGTGTTGAGATACAAGCACCAAACGAAGCCGTCGGCGAAGCTCAGGAGAGCTCAGTGGATGAAGAACTTCCTGGAGACGAACAAGGCGGCAAAGGTTTCGATCTTCTTCCTCACCATCTTTGCCACCGCGCTGGCCATCACTGACTGCATGCTCAACCCTCCAATCTCCGGTAATGTGTTGTTTCCATTTCCATGTCCATGACAGCTACCTTACGACTTACGAACGAAACAATAATACTGTCATGCCCTCGCATGCATACTGACTGATCGAATTTGCATGCATGCTTATGTGGTCCAGTTCTGGCGGCAGTGAACGGTCTGAAGTTGAGAGCTCATCTCAGCCAAGGTAATTAATTACCGACTAGTAGTCAACTGATAGAGGCAGAAAATTAAATAAATCCTCTCAAACATCCAAAAAGCAAAAGGGAAAATTTAAAGTCATAGTAGGATCCGCAATTTTCTTGCTGAATTCGGGTGATCTCAGACGTGACCTCATCAGTTTGCTTGCTGCAAATAGTCGTCCTGCGTCACCAGTTTTCCGTACCTAAGTAGTACAGTACTTCCCTTCCGATCGAGGAAATTAAATATTCAAATTAATCTCATACTAGTAGACTGCTTACACCCTAAATTAGTTAACTGCATGCATAAGCTGACTTACTGGAATATATGGTCAATCAAACTAGTCCACAAGATTTGGTCTCGATTACTTCTTCTTCTTTATCTGTGTAGCTCTATACGTATACCCATACCAAGACAGGCCGGATCTAAGAAAATTATTAGTTATATAGAAAAAAAATAAAACATATAAATATGTGTTCACCATCAGCTTGAGTATGTATAATCTCTGATAGATATTGCCATATCATCACTGCTTGTCAACAGATGCCGAGGTATGGATCACCGTGGGTATTCTGGTGGTTTTCTTCTCAGTCCAGCGCTTTGGGACTGACAAAATCGGCTACACGTTTGCGCCGGTGGTTACCGTGTGGCTTCTCCTCATCGGAGGCATTGGGATCTACAACGTGATCAAGTATGATATTGGCACCTTGAGGGCTTTCAACCCAAAATTTATCGTCGACTATTTTCGGAGAAACAAAAAGAAAGGATGGGTCTCATTGGGCGAAATTCTACTATGCGTCACAGGTACATATAGACAGTAGACACCCCGCCAGCACATCATTCATGTGGGTAAAACACTGCTTGTGATTGTGACTTCTAAATGTTTTCACAAAAAATTCCTGGCCAACCACGCAATTAGCAAGTACCATGTGCTGAACTTTTTTCCTACTATATATAAAAGCTGTCCAACAGTTCAACAAAATTTGCAAACATTCATGAAAGGATGTGTAAAGAACATAGTAAAATATCAGAAATTTAATATTCATGTCGATTGAAATATTTTGCATTTTTTAAACGCATGCTCTGTTAGTTGAACTGGTGGAATAATTAGTTTTACCTGTACAACAGGCACAGAAGCTCTTTTTGCTGATCTGGGATACTTCAGCATCAGATCGATCCAGGTAAGATAGAACTTTGACAATGTTTCTACCAAGAATTAATTATTGTTAAGTTGGCAAACACGAATAGTAATACAATATAGTTCAATTAGCAAGCAACATATTAGTAGAAATATTGAACTTCCTTTTTTATTTCAGCTAAGTTCCACATTCGGCTTGTTACCATCGGTATTGCTCACCTATATTGGTCAAGCAGCATACCTAAGGAAACACATGGACATGGATATATCTAACGCTTTCTTCAATTCCGTTCCAAGTATGTAACAAACAAAAGCACCACATGCTATATATTTCTTACATTTTTTTCCATCGCAAAGGTAATTGATGACGAGCTCTTGTATGGTCCAGGGTCTTTGTTTTGGCCAACATTCATCCTAGCACTCATTACGGCAGTAATTGGAAGTCAAGCAATGATCTCATGTGCCTTTGCAACCATGTCACATTTACAAGCACTTAATTGTTTCCCACGGGTCAAGATTCTACGTACATCAAGTCTTTATTCAGGCCAATTGTACATCCCCGAAGTAAACATCTTCCTTTGCTTATCAGCTTGTGTAGTGACCATAAGCTTCAGAACAACTGGTTTCATTGCCAGAGCGCATGGTAAATATTCTAAAATGTCTTAAGATTGTTTCATCATTACTCCACTAGTGAATACTTTCTGTTTATTATGAGCATTCATACTTTGATAGACACAAACTTAAACATATTGCTTACAATGTTTCTACCATGAATCTATACACAGAAATTTGTGTGGTCCTTGTGATGGTAATCACAACATTATTGATGACAATAGTGATGCTCCTCGTATGGAAGGTCAACATTTGGTGGATCATCATATTCTTCATCATCTTCATGTCCACAGAGTTAATCTACACAACTGCAGTTCTATATAAGTTCATCCATGGCCCGTACCTTGCCTTAACCATTTCTATGGTTCTTATAACAATTATGATTGTGTGGCACTACGTGCATGTCAAACGTTACAAGTATGAGCTTGAGAATACTGTATCACGTGATAAGGTGAGGGGTATCCTGGAGCGTCCAGATCTAAAGAGGGTTCCAGGTATTGGGCTTATCTACACTGAGTTGGTGCAAGGCATACCACCTATATTCCCCCATCTCATTGAGAAAATCCCAACCATTCACTCAGTGATTGTCTTCATGACTGTGAAGCATTTGCCAATTCCACATGTCGAAGTCTCAGAGCGCTTCTTGTTCCGACAAGTGGAGCCTAAAGAGCTTATGGTTTTCCGTTGTGTGGCCCGATATGGATACCGTGACACGCTTGAAATGGCCAATGAATTTGTCAAAATCTTAGTGGAGTACCTTCAATACTATATCAGGGACATTAACCTCTATGGAATTGGTGAAACACTGAGGATTAGTGATTATAGTGCTCATATTGATAGCTTTTCTAGGGAGAAAGCCTCAGGACATGCCATCTATGCTGAGGAAATGCTAACACCGATCCAATCCTTTTCAGAGCTCACAATGCATCCAGTCAGCATGAGGAATATGTTCTCACATTTACAGGTGATTGTTTCATACATGAATGGTTTAGTTACTTAAAAATTACTTTACTATCAAGTATCAACTATATGTTTCACACATTAAAATGGAGTGTGATGACTTAACCATATACCTATTTTCATACCAGACTGGAAAATTGAATGTAGAGGAGATGCAAAAGATTGAGGAAGACCAAAAGTTCGTGGAACATGAAGTAGACAATGGTGTTATCTATATAATGGGGGAGACTGAACTGGTAGCCAAGCCTAACGCAAATCTTTTAAAGAAGATTACCGTGAACTATGTGTACAACTTCCTAAGAAAAAACTCAAGGAATGGAGAGAAGATGCTATCAATCCCACGACGCCAAGTGCTCAAGGTTGGAATAACATATGAGATATAGAGATCGTATTTAGTCCCATTAACAAAAAGTGCTCGTTGTTCTCAACATGTGGTACTTAGAGATTGTATAAGAGTCCTCATCATGCACAATTCTCCAATACATGGAAGAACGCTTCCAAGCTGTCATCTTGAAAGAAATAACAGCTCATATTATGTTTGAGAGAACTCTATATACTCTCTCCATTCTAAGGAGTAACTTTTTCCTAAGTCTAATAAGGTCACCTCAGGTTTGACCAAGATTATTAAAAAATACCAATATTATTATACCACAAAAGTATTATTAGATTCACTAAGAAAATTGTTTTCAGAATATAACTTGTGTGCCCTAATTATTATACTCTTTTTTATATAAATTTGGTTAAACTTAAGATAATTTTGACTTAGGACAAATCCAAAAGCATACTTATTTGGGAAGGAGTGAGTACTTCAATGTGCCTATTAGGTGTGCAATTGTATGAGGTACAAGCTATAACTCTATTTCGCACCATAGAACTTAAAAAAAATAGGTGTCACTTTATTTACATAATAAGAAAAGAAAGGGACAAACAAAGATAGTAGTAAAGGACCTCTGTGCAATAATCACTTGACATCAGCAACTAATTTCACCGATTTTGATTGTAAATTGCAATAATGTGGGAGGTCATTAGCCCAACAAAAAATGAATCGGCAAGCGAACATATATCGCGATATAGCTTTCACCCCAAAGTATTCTAAGGTATTTATTTCCACGAATATTGAGAAGTATATCAACTATAACCTATTCTGCAGGACAAAAAAAATAGAATAGAAGGATCTCCCCTGGGATGAGCTTGTAAATCCACCACCCATGTTGGGCAAACTCATAATGGACACTGTCACAGAGGAGATCGTATATCTTCTGCCATGTGCACAAGCTCATGGATATACATGCTGCTACATGGATGAGTTCACCGATCCACTTATGGGCTCAGATGAGCTCATGGATCTACCTGCCATGGACAAGGTAGTTGATTTGTGCAACAATATTGACACACCTTGCCCCCTACCACCATTTCCCTATCAAACAGTCATTGGCTGCCAGCCTGCCACCACTTCCATTTGCGACATTTTCCAAGTGGTGGGTGGATAACATCCCCCATGCCTTGCCACCATTTCTGACGCCTTCCCAATCATCGTTAACCATCACTACCATCACTCACCACCACTTCAAAGCGGAGAGTCCGCCACTGTGATGGGTATTGCATTCATGTGAAGAAAAGTATTTGGTTGGGTTTTGCAGTGATGCAAAGGTGCAATCCATATGATATATGAGTCATGTCTAGTTGTATGCAGGATGGGGCAGAGAATGGAGATGGTCTAGTGTATGGATCAGTGATGTGATGAGAGGATACTAAAATTTTAGTTTTCACAATGTTCAAGAATTATGCAAACGAACTAAAAATGTCTTTTTTTCTAAATATATAATTTTAAGACTAGTGCAATCAATTAATTAATTTTGCCTAGTTTGACCCTAAAATTCTACTATTTTGCTTTTTGAGACCCATAACAAGTTAACACCTTATATGCATTTTAACATATGAATTTCTTTGCATAAAAATTTCATCGTTCTTCTTTTTCAAAACCATTCTAAATTCACGGGCGGACCTATGAATTTAATTAATTACATGGGCGAGGTCAGCCTAGCCCATGGATTTAATTAAATCTGTGGGCTAGCTGAAGGGGCTTCATCAGTGGTTAGCAAGGGCATTACTGAATCAGAAACGATGGAAGTGTTAGAATGTAGGGAGGCGCTTGATCTGGCTTGGGACATGTTGTTCCAGAGGAGCAGGGTAGCAACTAACTGTATCAACGCTATTAGAAGCATGAAAGGTACATCAATGGAGTCATATGGGCACATAGTGAATGAGATGAAGGCGAGGATGATAAATTTTCTAAAGGTAGAGTTCGTTCATGAGAATCCTGAAAGCAACACTGACGCGCATCATTTAGCTAAGTCTTCTTTGTATCTTAGTCTAGGAAGGCATGTGGCATGTGTGGTATACTGATCCGCCTCTTGGCGTTTGTAACTTGCTTTTGGTAGCTCACTAATAAAGGAGATTTCCTTCAAAAAACTAATAAAGGAGATGCCTTACTCCTAAAAATAGTCGAAAGTCAACAAATTTAATGAAAATTTGAAATTATCTATCGGGGTGTAAATTCTTCAACTTCGTCAGTTTGCACTAGTTTAATTAAATTTGGATTATGACACACGAGCACGTGGACTGTTGTCCCAACCCACGAATTTAGTACTATTATATTCGTAAGCCTCCAGGCGATCCACAAATTAAAAAAACTAAGAATTTTACAATGTTTCCCGTAGTGATAATGAACTGCCTATGAAGATGTTATTTCTAAGACTAGTGTTGGAAATGAATCCATTTCCAAGACGGTTCGCCCAAAAAAATTGTCTATTAAACCATGCTTTTGAATAGGGTGTGACGTGTCCAAGGCTACCGCCTCCCGCACGCACGCCCACACCGCCCCAATTGTAAACTGCATAGGCAGCTAGTAAACTGAGCCTCCTACGAAAAAGAAAGCTTGATGTCTCATAATTTTTTAGGTAGGGGTAGAGGCAACAACATAGTGTCATCCCATCTGTCATACCAAAAGATTTTTCACCTTGTTCTCATAAGCTACACATATTGCAACCTCTGTGATTGTACACTCCAATGAGGCACTGAGAGAGAGCTAACCATCAAGCAAACAGGGATATGGACGAGGATGAGGTAGTGGGGGCTTGGCTGGGATATGTGAGGTGCTGTGGTTAGATAGCTAGGGAGCAGATGAGGGGAATGTGAAGGTAATAGTGACTAGATCTAGGAGGAGGTGGCAAGGTGGACCTCAGAGGTATGGCACAAATGCATGAGGGTTATTAGGAAAGGAGTTAGCCCACACACGTTTGTAACAACATCAACAACTAAGCAAGTAATAAATGACGCACAATGCCTAGCACATAGCAAGTGTTCGTGCCAACATTAACCACTGTAGCTTGGATGGATGGGCTCCACATTATTTCCCAGTTGAGAGCGTGGCGATCAATTGTCCTATATAGTCAAAATAATGTTCAAAACTACTTGATCTTCTCTAACTTCAACTTTTTTTCTTTCTTAGCTCGCATAACTGAATTTCATGAGATGTTGGTCAAATTTATTGTACTAAAAAAGTAGAAGTGTATATAGAGTTCCAATTCTGATGCTTACGTTTTGCTCGGAATATAATGCCGTTGGACTTGACTGGTTTATACTCGCTCGTCGTCACGTCTCACTGCACCAGTTGTGCATCGCTGCTCGCTTCTGACCACATGGCTTTGAAAAATAGAGATACACGAACAACGGTGGATTTGCATATTTCTTCATGTCTTGATTAACGAACTAGGTGAGTATTCTCGATCTCCTAGAAGACATATCTTGCAAACTAGTAAGGCAGCATCATAAGGACCAGGGCACAATAAAAGGTTTACTAAACAGATAGAAACAATTAATCAAAGTTGTTTTCTTCATTGAATAGTTCACCTGACCGCTTTTTTTCAAACTACTAGTTAGACATTACTGCAATAGAATACGTATACATCCACGTGGAATTAGAAAACATAAACTCCAGCCTCGGTTACCGGATTAACTTACAAAAGATGTATCATATGTTTGAAAAGTGAGGACGTTGAATAAGCTGAAGACAAGACAAGGTTTCTGTTTAAAATTTGAAAGGGCGGTAAAAGGCTTGCTGCAATATACAATTAAGTCCGACTAGTCAATCAACCCGTGCGTTAAATATGTTATGCGTAACCGTACAACATATATAGATCTATTTTTATACTTAGGTTTTTATAATAACATATCTTGCTACTTTATATGTATGCTTAATTGATTTAGAAATTTTTGATCGATTGCAAAAATAGGTGATTTTAATATAATTTTGAGGGGTTAATTTCATCATATTATCAGTCATAATAACTAAGGTGAACAATTCAAATATAAATTAAAGGGGATATTTGGTATTATACTATCAAAATAGCAAATGTGAGGGGTTATTTCATATTTTCCTTTATATTGGCAGAGTGGGTAATTAATATGTAGTTTTAGGGGTTATTTAATATTATTTTGATAATGGCAAAGGTAGGTGATTACTTAATTAGAAAACAGATCTAATGGCTATTAAGATTCCAACATGTTAATTGATGATAGGGTATTTTTTATTATTGTGAGAATTTCAATAATTTTATTTTTTCTAGCGCATCTTGTGAGGAATGACATGGAAATTTCAAAAGTTTACGAAATATCTGTTTCATGGAAAGGTTTCTAGCATCTTTAATGGAAAAAAGACAAAAACTGAAGATAAATTTGAAAATGGAAAAAATCTAAAAAGAAGAAGAAGATATTTGCTTTTGTTGAGAATTGAACTCAAGATCTTTCGTAATGGCAGAGGTGGGTAATTACTTAGAAAATATATACAATAGAAAAAAGAGGATATTTGCTTTCATTGAGAGTTGAACTCAAGACCTTTCGTAATGGCAGAGGTGGGTAATTACTTAGAAAACAGATCTAATGGCTATTAATATTCTAATCTGCCAATTGATGGTCGGATGTTTCTGATTATTGTGAGAATTTCTTGGATTTATCTATTTTTCTAGCGCGCTTTGAAATTGGTGTAACTTTTAAAACCTCTAATTAGTAATAGTAAGATAAGATAATAAAATGGCTCAGTTTTATTTTTTGGAAAAAAAAGCGGGCCAAAAAAAACCAAGGAACAACTCAACCCCACTTTCATCTATACTTTGATCACACATGGACAGCAATGTTCCTGTATTATGTTCATCCATTCAAACTTTGATCAGACCTGATGTAGTGATTTTTGTTGTCTCTCTGTAATCTTACTCCTAATTAGAGGATCCAAATATGTTGATGGGCTCTTAATTTGTAGTCTAATAAGGAAAACATAATTAAGTTCTCATAATAATAAAAAAAAGGAGAATGTAAGTTTCGTGTTTCCCAGCGCGCACGCGTATGAAACCGTTGACTGAAAGAAGCAAATTAAAAAGGCAAATAAATGCTCTGGGTAATGCATGACGACGACGGTGGCCCGGCTGTCACGGTCGATGGATCACAGATTCACAGGGGATGCGATGCGAACCGTAGACGCGCGGGTAACTGAAGGATCTGGGCAGGTCTTAACTGAGATAGCTTTTGGTTCCTGGCCGGCGGCGACTTGGCTGGAGCTTGCTTGTGAATTGATCAAACGTATAAGCGAAAAGCCATCGATGTCGAAACCTAGCGCCGGTCCGGACACTGTAGTATATAGCGACACTGCATCCTTTGACTGCTGCCACATGAAGCCGCCTGCGCCTTATTACTGACTGACTTGCTCAAGCGATCGACGGCGGCGGCGGCGGCGGCATGTCTGAATACCTAATACCTAATTAATTCTACTCTGAAAACGAACTGATTGAACGAATAAGCAGTGATGTAACGTGCTCCCGTGACGAAGGAATCGACGAAATGGGTGGCCCCCAAGCTGCAACGTACGACGATTAATAAAACTTGTCAAGGACGGACGGGTACTACAAGTAAACGGTTGAAGTGATAGGTAGGACTAGTAGATAGATGATTCATGGACTGCCACAGCAACGGTGAAGAACTTTTGGTTCTGACGACGACCAGACACGGACAGATACCCAATTAAATCTTATACATATATACATCGATCATCGCCAGACGGTAGATGATGTATTCTGTGACGATCGTCGATGCAAAACAAAGGGCGGTCGTAGTTGGATTCCCACGAGCTACCGCTCGAGATGATGCTACTTGTCAACGATGCAACAAAGCACGTGGCGCCTAGTAGGGGTAACGAAAACTCCACCACGTACGTACCTGGTACCTCCTCCAGACCATATTGTGCCGCCGCTTATAAAAGGGAGGCCAAGCTCATGAGCTCGCACGCACGTCTAGAGCTCCATCGATCGGACCGCCGCTGCAACATCGATCAGTACCGCAAGTGCTGTACTAGAACGTACGTATGGCGCCCCAACGAGCAGCAGCAGCTGCTGCGGCTGCTGACGGCAGGCATCACGACGACGAAGAGATCGTCATCGTGGACGTCGCCGACAGCGAGGAGGAGGAGGAGGCCTGCTTCGCCGGCGGCCCCGGCGTGCCGGCGGCGGCGGTGCAGCGGCAGGACTCGCTGTACGAGGCCGCGACGAGGGCCGGCGGCGCGAACCAGCACGGGCAGGACAGCTGGGGCCGGACGCTGCGGCTGGCGTTCCAGTGCGTGGGCATCCTGTACGGCGACATTGGCACGTCGCCGCTCTTCGTCTACTCCAGCACCTTCAGGGACGGCGTCGGCCACCCGGACGACCTGCTGGGGGCGCTCTCCCTCATCATCTATAGCTTCGTCCTCTTCACCGTCGTCAAGTACGTCTACATCGCCCTACGGGCAAACGACGACGGCGACGGTACCCTGCTTCTTGCGTTGCATATGCATGCAATTCATCAATGGTAATTAGCGGTTATTATTATATTAGCACTGATGGATGCATGGTGGATGGATCATATCACCAGGAGGAACTTTCGCGCTTTACACGCTGATCTCGCGGCACGCCAAGGTGAGCCTGATCCCGAACGAGCAAGCTGAGGACGAGCTCGTGTCCAAGCACGGCCGCGACAAACCGCCGCCGGCGGCGACGCTTAGGGCAGAGTGGATGAAGGAGATGCTCGAGACCAACAAGACTGTCAAGATTTCCCTCTTCCTCATCACCATGCTCGCCACCGCCATGGTTATCAGCGATGCTATCCTAACTCCCGCCATCTCAGGTACGTACCTACTAGATTAGATTAGTTTTATTTCGCCAATTGCCATGCATTATTATTGTCTGAATTTCGATGCAGACATTAGTAAGCAGTACTGTATTATGGTATGCATCGATCAATATCGCAATTAATTAATCTAACATGGCTTTGTTTATTTTCCCTCCTTTTATTTGCATGGAAATGTGCATGTCGCAGTCCTCTCTGCAGTTGGCGGTCTTAAAGAAAAGGCTTCATTTCTTACGACAGGTATGAGAAAACTAAAAAGAGAGAGAGAGAGTTGTCTAGATTCACTTTCATGAAAGGAAGACTTGGAAGTACTAGTAAGTAGGAACTGAATACTACAACTGTGGAAAATCTCGATTCCTATTTTGTTTTACACGCTTGTACTGTTTATAATTACGACATCACCGCGACTTGTAGAGCAGACTGTCATTGTTAGCAATTAATGGTCCAGCCAATAACCTCTGAAGACAATGCTGCGACATTACCACCATGCATCTATCTCATTTGCTCGACCATGCATGTTAGTTTCATTGGGACCATTATTTGTAGACGCAAAAGCAAGGTATATATTATTGCTTGGCTGGAAAAATTCCTCCATATACAAGGTGTGAATACTCTGCAGTAAAAACATGTACTCCTACACACCAAACAAAATGACCCTGTCATTGGTTTTCAAATCTGACGACCAATTTGGATCGGAGCTGAAGACTTGGACACTGAACTGTCACCGTTAGCTGTTAATATGTGGTCCAGCCTCTTAGAAGTACGTATGTGGTTGTGGCTCCAGTCGTCGTAGCCTCCGTTTTCTTCAGACTATGTTCTCCCAAGTGCCGATGTTCAAGTATCATCTATTCCAATGAAACACGCTAGATTAGATTCTGGCAAATCAGCTGGCATGTTTGGACTGCACACACAACCAAGTAGTCAAGTACACACACCGGCCGTAGATGAATAATGTACACACCTCCTCATCAGTCCTCAGTACTCGATCGAACAAGCACTATACACGCGACTCACTCTAGCGCCTATCATCGTACCACTGAAAAAGATTGGTTGCTGTGAAGTAGTTTCACATATTTTCTCCAAAAACATTGATTGGGACTAGACTACAATGAAGAGCGTTGTTTTATCTTGTCACTTTCAGAGGACTTCTGAGCCTCCAGAAACACTTGGTCGATGTTTGCCATGAACCACAAATCTTGACAAATAAGGAACTTAGCAGAAATCAAGATGATACTAATTTATTTCATCACAGCATATAATTAAGAACACAAAGGTACATCATGCATGTAATATATATGATAATGACATGTGACATTTTTTCCACAGATGAGATAGTCTGGATCACTGTCGTAATTTTGGTGGCCTTGTTCTGGATCCAGAGGTTTGGGACCGACAAAGTCGGTTACTTGTTCGCGCCAGTCATCCTCCTGTGGCTGCTTCTCATTGGGGGCGTTGGGGTCTATAACCTTATAAAGTACGATACCGGTGCTCTTAGGGCATTCAACGCGAAATACATCATCGACTATTTTAGAAGGAACAAGAAGAAAGGATGGGTATCCCTTGGTGGCATACTCCTTTGCTTCACAGGTACAACTACTACTTTGTGTCAACAAGTACTGCTGTCCTACGGAACACTAGCTGTTTATTATTGTGCTTGAATCAAGAGTCTGCACAGCACGACATAAATACATTGTAAACTGATGAAATGTTGTGCAAATCTAACAGGCACAGAAGCCCTTTTTGCTGATCTAGGATACTTCAGCATTAAGTCGATTCAGGTATAGCATGCTTATGCTTTAACGTTATGACTACAACGGAAGACTATTAACTTGTCATACCATAGAACAATACTACATGAGGTTGACGTTTTGTTTTCATCTACATCAGTTAAGCTTTGGCTTCGGTTTAGTCCCATCAGTGTTACTTGCTTACATTGGTCAAGCAGCATACTTGAGAGTACACCCAGAGGATGTAGCTAACACTTTCTACAGATCAACACCAAGTATGCATAAATTCACTATGCACCTTACCTTCTACATATATATACATATGAATTCATTATTAGTGGGGTTTTATATATCCACTTGCATTGGTTGCAGTCTCGTTGTTCTGGCCAACATTCATTCTTGCGCTAGCGGCATCGATTATTGGAAGCCAAGCCATGATCTCTTGTGCCTTCGCAACCATTTCACATTCCCAAACACTCGGTTGCTTCCCAAGGGTTAAGATCCTGCACACCTCAAGGCAATACTCGGGCCAATTATACATCCCCGAAGTAAACTACTTGCTCTGCTTGGGCGCTTGCCTTGTCACAATCAGCTTCAGGACAACCGTCATCATTGGTGAAGCTCATGGTAAGATCCTGGCTAAGAACAATATCTGATTATAGTTACTCCAATAATTCTGCAAATCTAACGAAATGTGATATGTGCAGGGATATGTGTTGTTCTTGTGATGATCATCACAACCCTTTTGTTGACGATAGTGATGCTCCTAGTATGGAAGATTAGTATCTGGTGGATCATTGCGTTCTTCATAGTTTTTATGTCAACTGAATCAATATACCTATCTGCTATCCTATACCGCTTTCAGCATGGTGCATATGTGCCTGTGGCAATGTCAGCGGTCCTGATGGTGGTGATGGTCGTATGGCACTATGTGCATGTGAAGAAATACAAGTTTGAGCTGGAGCACTCTGTACCTCGTGACAAAGTGAAAGAGCTCCTTGAGCGTCGAGACATTCTAAGAGTGCCAGGGATTGGCCTCTTCTATACCGAGTTGGTTCAAGGCATACCCCCAGTGTTCCCTCATCTCATTGAGAAGATCCCTTCCATCCATTCAGTCCTCATCTTTGTCTCCATGAAGCACTTGCCAGTTCCATATGTCGACATGTCAGAGCGATTTCTCTTTAGACAAGTAGACAGAGAAGAGTACAAGGTATTCCAATGTGTGGCACGGTATGGGTACCGAGACCCCTTTGAGGAGGCCAAGGAATTTGTTGAAAAACTTGTAGAGCATCTCCAGTACTACATCCGGGATGTCAACCTCTATGGCATAGGTTGTGAGCCGATGATGATGCAGTCCTCCAGCTACCGCAGTTCTCACACTGAGAGCTTTGGCAGCTATGAAAAACCCAAATTAAAGGCAATCTATGCTGAGGAGATGCTCACACCTGCCGAGTCATTCTCAGAGCACACTAGGCAAGCTAGTGGAAAAAGCAAGCTTTTTACGCAATTTCAGGTGGTTATTGCATTGTTATTATGATAACTTTGTTCTACAACTTAGTACTATCCAATTATTTATTTTTCTATCTGAATGGCAGTACTGATGGTGCTTGTTTAACTTGATGTGTGTCACTAGGGAGAGAAAATGAACATAACAGAGATGATGAAGATTCAGCAGGAGCAACAGGCTATCCTTGAAGAAATGAGTAAAGGTGTGGTGTACATATTTGGAGAGAGTGAGGTGGTGGCAAGACCCCACTCCTCACTCCTTAAGAAGATAGTTGTCAACTACCTATATTCTTTTCTTAAAAAGAACTCCAGAAATGGTGAGAAGATGCTCTCAATCCCTCGTCGTCAAGTCCTAAAGGTCGGAATCTCATATGAAATATAAGGAATGTGGATGAACAACAAGACATCAGATTGCTCATGTTACACAAAACATTTTAAAACTGTTTTGGAGGGAAATGGAAGGGATTGAGAAGAAAATTAATTCATTTCTCTGCAATCCCTCACAATCCCCTCTAATGCTCGTAGGAATGGTGTGTATCCAAGGTATCCCTTGATTAGGCAAGAAAAGGCATCTGTATTCATTTATTTCACACTATAGACACATATAGAATACTTTCCATGTATGCATTAGTGCTTCACTCATATGTAACTCCTTACCCGTCAAGAAATCGCCCTCCATCCGGCCGCTTACTGTTCCCACGTCCGACGCGTGGCCCCCGCGCTGCGCTGGCGCCCATCCGAGGCTCGCGTGCCCTCACGCGCGGCGCGCAACCCAATGCCTCCCGACTAGGGTACCTAGCCCGTGTGCGGCGACGGAATCGGCGGTTGCCTGACGCCTCCTCGCCTCCACCGCCCTTTCCTCTACGCCATCGCCTCGCTCGCCTCTTCCTCCACCGTTGGCCGGACCGCCACCAGACCCGCCGGGCCACCATGGCCACCTCCCGCCTCTTCCCCGCGGCGCTCACCGCGCCTCCTCCCTGCCGGCCTACTCCCCGCGTTCCCCGGCGCGCGTCCACCCCGCCGCGGCCGGCGTGCCTTTTCCTCCCCACCTCGGCCTGCCGGCCTGCTCCCCGCTGCACGCCGGCGTGCCTCCTCTTCCTCCTGTGCTCGGCCGGACCGCCATGCCCGCGGCCGTCGCCGCCTCGGGCCGGATCACAGCCATGGCAGCCGGATCCTGGCCATGGCGGCCTCCGTGCCTGCCTCCCCAAGCCCCGGCGACCACGCCCTGCCTGCCCCGCCGCCGCAATCCTCCTCCCCGCCTCCCCTCTCCTGCTGGGTAGTCCATTTGTTTACCCGGACTAATTGCAACTTCTTCTGTGCGTCGCTCTCCACAGGTTGCTTTCCCTTTCCTCCTGCCGTCGCTCTACTAGGCTCCTCGCGTCCTCCGCTGTCGTCCTCAGACTCTGCCCCTCACGCGTGGTTCGTTTCCTCTCCTCCGAGGTCCATAGGTCGCGGCCATTTCTCTGTGCCTCAGATGTCTCAGGGCCTGCCGTCCGGTTGTCGCGATTTGTTGTTGCCTGCACCGGCGGCGTCGACCTCCTGGACTCTCCACGGCCCATTGGGCAACGGTGCCTTCTTCTCCCTTCTGATCTGTTCGCTTCTCTGATATGTGCCTTCTTTTCCTGGGTTTCTTTGCAGGTCCTGCGCCGCTGCCGGGAGGCCTCTGCCCTGCAGTGGACGCTGCAGCGCTATTTCCTGTTGATTCGTTCTGTCGGCCTTTGATTCCAGGTCAGTTCATGCGCCAGCTACCTCTATCCTATCTCCTGCGGGGTTGTCTGAATGAACCATTTGCAATGATGGATCGGTGCCAACGACTCAGGTTACAGCCGATTACTACTGCTCTTTTTTCAATCTGTTGGCTAAGTTCAACATCATCCGTGGCCCCTGGGCTTTGTTCCCGCTGGCAGCCTTAGTTTTGCACTCATTGCCTACATCCGTCAGATCAGACTGTGGGCTGTGGCACAGCATTTGTTGTTTACCTTCCGTTCTTCCCCTATTCAGTTTGTTACAGCACTGTCACATGCTAATTCATGTTGCTTTGTTTATTCTGATGCACACAATTACCTCCGCATTGTTACGGCTACAGCTTGGCAGCAGGGAGGTGTGTTTCTGGAGATGCCATCCTCATAGAGTGAAGGCCATGTTTGTTGTTCCAAGAATGCGTCAGCATTACTCGACGAAATGCAGGTAATGGTAAAACTTTTGGTTAGTCTATCAGCTGCTTCTTCTGCTTCTTGCACATGCAGGATTCTACATTTCTCTGCCACTGTTGGCGCGAATGGTCATATTAATTTTCTTACCGGTGCCCCCATAATGTGTGAAGGACCGACTTCATGCTCTGCCAGGATTCAACATTTGCAAGCACAGGCTTGCTTCGGAGCGTGCCAGTTGCAGCAACGAGCAAGTTTGAATCGATTATAAATATTCAGGTCCAATTACCTTCGCCTATTGATGTTCTGCTTGCAAATGTTGTTGCGCTATATGGAACATGTACCAGTGGTTACCAATTTATTTGGTTGACCACCTTTACCTGATCCATACGATACTTGCTCATCAGTTTACATTCAGAGATGCTCTTCCAATCGTTGATGTTCACACTGCTCTTTTGCAGGTTGTGGCTACTGCCAAAAATTCTCACACTCCAAAACTACCTAAATCTCGGCTGTTATGTCAAATACACAATGTCACTTTTCATGTAAGTGTACAGTACAGTTTACTTCTAAATGTCTAGGTAGTCCAATGTGTAATCCTTATATAATTAATTGTTCAATGTTTCGACTTGCATAAGCTAGCAAAGAAATTGATGGCATTTATCACTTATGGCCATATGACCTTGGAACCAGTACACTATGTGAGTGAGCAATGTTAAATTGCTGCATTACATATAAATTTTCAGAGTTTGGCTGCAAAATATGTGATTTCGAGTATTTTTCTCATAGAATGAACTGCGCCAAGGACAGTTTTTACATGAAAATGAATTTCTGCCTTCTATTCTTATTATTTTCTTTTTTATGCTATGTATATGAAATTCATGTCTGCTCCTGTAGATGAGGCAAGGTTCATGTTGCCATGCAAAAGGACAGACTGAAAAGTAGCATATATGGGGTGCCACCAATTTTCCTTCTCTTGCTGTATTTCATTTCCTATTGACCATCTCAAAATTCTACTATGCAATAGTCAGGATGTGCGATTAGTATGTATATATACTTAATGATCAACAACTGATACTCAAGTATAAATTACCTTCGAATGCAATCCGTGATCGTACAGTTTCTTGGATCCCATTCTGCAAAGCTCCCATCACCGAGCATCATGCCGCATCTAAATCTTTCATTCAAATAATTTAATTCAGTTTTTACCCCAAAAACTGCTTACGAATTTTAGGAGTGCCCAAATCTGTGCCTCAGGTTAATCCTATCCTTCGTGGTGTGGATTTTCTGAAATAATTCTATCCAAAATATTATTCTACAGTCTGCTTTGCCAAAAGAAAACCATCTTCATACACCATTACCAAGAAAATTATTTTATGCTAAAATTAATTAACCTATCGTCGCGCGATGCATTGTTAAAGGCTCAAACACTGCTACGGGCGCGGCGCGGCGCGCGATGCATTGTTGAAGGCTCAAACACTACTGCGGGCGCGGCGTTAGCGCGCCTTCAGCCCTAGTATTTCTTATATACTGAGGAGAAAGAAGGGAATCAGAAATGCAAACCTATTTTGTCATCAAAGGATTCAAAAGGAATCACGCTCAAGATAGATGTACTATCCTAAGAAAATTGGCAAAAACACAATGAGATCGACCACAAAATCTCACGAGCACCACCAAATTAGTAAAAACATTGCAATCTCTCTCAAACCCCAAACTCTCCTCCCAACCAAAAAAACAAAGAACAAATCCTCTCTCTTAGGAACAATGCACAAGTTCTTAACGTCAAAGGTATCATGGACCCATATGAGGGGGTGGATTAGGGTCATTAAGATTATTAGTAACCTTGCATAATTTCTATTTAGATACGGACTAGATTTTTTTCTATCTTACTGTTACTAATTAGAGGTTAAAAAACAACACGAATTGCGAAGCGCGCTAGAAAAAAAGATAAATCCTAGAAATTCCCACAAAAATCAGAAACATCCGACCATCAATTGGCATATTAGAATATTAATAGTCATTAGATCTGTTTTGTAAATAATTACCCACCTCTGCCATTATAAAAGGTTTTGAGTTCAACTCTCAACGAAAACAAATTTCTTCTTTTTTTCAGATTTTTTCCCATTTTCAAATTTACCCTGTATTTTTGTCAGATTTATTCTCATTTACAAATTTACCTTACAAAATGATCCCGTAACTTTTTTTATAAAGATGTTAGAATCCTTTCTATTAAACAGATATTTACATAATTTTACTATTACTAATTAAATACTTCTTCTGAAGCATCTTTGTTAATCCTCACAAGATGCACTTAAAAAAAATCATAGAAATTCTCACAATGGTCAAAAACGTCCTATCATCAATTGGCGGATTGGAATCTTAATGATATTAGATCTGTTTTCTATGTAATTACCCACTATTAAGTAACACTCAATATCTACATATTAATTACTCACTTTGCCATTATGAAAGAAAATATAAAATAATACCCTAAAATTATACGTAGCTAAATTTATACCAAATAACCCCTCTAATTTACATCTAAATTCTTCACCTTTGGTATTATGACCCATAGTATAATGAAAATAGACCCTCAAATATATATTAAAATTACTTACTTTTTGCAATCATATCAAACATTACATAATCAATAATCAAGCATATGTCTAAAGTAGCAAGATATGTAAGTATAAAAATAGATCTATATATGTTATACTATAACACATAATATATCTAAGACTCTAACCTGTGCAAGAGCACTGGTTGATAGATTAGTGTACATAGTGGTAGTCAGGTTGCGCCCATGGAATATTTAATTTAATCATTCCTAGAAGTACATATGTCCCAGCATGCAAGCACAACAATTTCCATGAAGAACGTAATAGAGAGCTGCTGCTTCATGATCTCCAACATATGGAAAGGGTCAACATCATTGACAATAACAACACCAAGGTGATCCCAAAAGTCCTTGGCAAATTGACACCTAAGAAAGAGGGGTGCCACCGATTCTTTTCCATGACACAGGACACAAGTATATGATTGTAGATGCATGTTTGTTCTTCACGGAATATTCCTGGTGTTGAGCCGATCTTTTATGAGAAGCCAGAAGAAAAACATGTGCTTAAACTGATAGCAGCATTTCCATAGCCATTTCTAGCACCTTGTGAACTTCTATGTGTCGGGTATATATGACTAGTTGTTTCTAGGCGAAGTCAGGTAGAGGGTTGCATCAATCCACCAAGCTGACCAGTTTTGCTACAAGAGTATTCTTCGCATTGAGTTGGAAAAAAAAACTAAATCAAGGAATCTCCTTTTTTAGGATCCGGACCTGCTATGTACTCTACTCGAAACTTAATATGTACGGTAACCGAGTGTTCCCTTTGTACTTGGATGACATTTGAATTTGTAATGAGTTGGATGACATGTGACGGCTATATGCATGTTGTTAAATGTATATGTTGTGAAAAGATGTGGGGGATATATTAAATATAATAAAGCTTGAATAGAGGAACAGTATATGTAAGTCTGGTTTCCTGGTGACCTTTACACTAGGAGGCCCAGGTATGCCAACTATATTGTTGGGGTTATATGTTCCTAATGAGCAATGACCATATATGCCTAACGGTTATGGTAATAGGAGGCGCACTTAACTGGTGAACCTGGCTCCATCATCGAAATGCTTCCTATCCTATCGGCCAACCATTGGGAATAATATGACATGGTAATCTCACTGGCAATGAACTAGTTAGCAATAGTAAATAGTGAGCCGGTGCTTTCCACTTGGATCCGAAGAACCTTGGGTGTAAATTATCTGGCGCCTTGCTTGCTGCTCTGCCCTCTCTTTACCGTTGGTAACGGCAGAACGGAGAAACGCCCAGTCTGGCGCGCCACCGGCCTGCCTGTGCTGGAATCAGCAGAGACTGAGACAGACAGTTGGGTGGGTCTACAACGATGGCGCAGCACTGGCACTGGCACTGGCACAGGAGCAGAGCAGAGCAGACCGACAGCTCACGGCTCCAGAGGATCCAATGAATTTGTTCTGTTCTGCCCTTGCCATCAAGCGGGGGAGGCATCTTTGCCATCTCCTACTGGTGAAGCAAAGCCCAAATCTCCACTCCTCTGCAACGCAACCTGCTTGTGTGTGTATATAAGACAAGCCTGCAACACACGAGCAGAGGGCAGAGGCAGGACGAGAGAGAGCTGCAAAAGGCCGGCAAGCCAAAGCAGATAGTCTACTCAACTCAAGGAGAAGGTATCTTTGGGACTGTCAGTCTCAGCATTGCATAATTGTATCCCTTCCTTCCGATTCTATACTATGAACTGTTCTGTTGTTGTGTTGGCAGCCACAGTGCAATAATCGGGATTCTAACCAACACACTCTTCGATCTTCTGCAGCTTTCTTCCTTCCAATCGTCGTCCATTTATGGGTTCCAAGGGCGAGGCGCCAAGCTGGGCGGACCAGTTGGGCTCCGGCGAAGGCAACGGGAGCAGCGGCAAGGCGGGCAAGAAGACGACGACGACGGTGGCCGCCAACGTGAAGGCGGCGGCGTCGGAGGGGTTGGTCAAGGCCAAGGCGGCGGCGCTCGTCGGAGCGCACAAGGTCAAGACCGGCACCACCAGCGGCATCAAGTGGGTCAGGGAGCAGTACAACAAGAGGGCCTCCAAGTGAAGCTAGCGGCTGCTGAGATAAGAGCACTACTAGCTGATTAGAGCAGTAGATTTCCTCTCCTTTTGATTTGATCGGTCCGTCTGGACGAGCTTGTAAGCCAGCCAAAGGTGGGCTAGCTTTTCATGGTCTACATAATTTTGCAGAGTTCGTCACTCGATTTACTTATGCATAAAACCATTTTATGTGGTTTTGCTACGTTGCGTTCTCTATCCATAGTCCTCTTTTTGCCTCATACGGCCAGTATTAATTCTATCCGTGGTACCAGCGAGCTCCATCAGGCTAACGTCACCAGCCTTTCTATCCGACCTCGTAGTTTTAGTATATGGCATTTGATTATTTGAGTTTTCTTTTGATTTGTGAATGTTGAGATAGATGTAAGCAGTTAGGGGGAGATACGTGGATTTATTTCATCTAGAAGTTGGGAAGGAAAATAAAACAAAACTCATACTTGAAATTTCCATGTATCCGAAATTTAGGGTTTATGTTTTGTCCTTTCAATAACAGTTTGCAAAATCCGAATGATAAAAAACTCGAAATTTTTAGGAAACTAAATGTCCACCTCTATCTCGGATAAATAAATTATTGAAACTAATGATTTATATAGCATGAAGTAGATTTTTTTTTCCTGAATTGTAGTCAAATTTCATCCTTATATCAAATCTAGATAAATTTCATGCCCTAGATGGGCCCGAGTTGAGCATATAGTTAAACCAACCAATCACGGCCCAAATCGAGTTAAGGCCTGTAGGAGAACGGCCCACTCAAAGATTCACAACCCGAGCAGCTGAGAGCCTGAGAACTCGAGCATAGCCTAGTCGCCCGCACCGGCCACACAACATACACAAAAGCACGGCCACCGGCCACCGGCCGCCCGGCGCGCCGGCTCCGGAATCGGATCGACAGGGCCAGCGAGCTTGCAGCATGGCGAGGAGTGGCTGGCTATCCAGTATCCCAGTTCCAGTCGTGGCAAGGCGGATCAGGCATCGGACATCGGAGGTGCTGGGTGCAGAGTTCGCGTTATCCGTCAAACCGCCATGGAAGCACCAACACCAAGTACGGTGTTCCATTTGCCAACGCCCCAATCTCAATGATATGGCAATTTCCCTTTTGGCCCAGGCTTTTGTCCCGGCAAGGTATGATTTGAATTAAATTAAGTCCTACTAATCGGATCCCAATTCTCCCTCTCCCAAAAGGCCGATTTCGCCCCTTATTTTTACAATTTATGAATGCAAGAATATGATGTTTGTGTTCTTCCTAGTGATTAGAATTTAGAGGCAAGGCTCCTCTAATTCAAACAGCGTTGAAATTAACGGTTCAAATTTTATGTTAGTGAGAGTGTGAGACCAATTATCATGGTTCGGTTACGGGTTGATGGTATTTGACATCATGGTTGCACTATTTCAGATATCTTTGAGGTTCGTGCTGTGTCTGTGTATTGTATTTGTATCAGCATGACGTAGATACCAATTATCAACGATTGGTTAGCTTGACTATTGCATTACTTCGGTAGCTCTAAAACTCTGTTTTGGGCCAAGTATGCCTGCTGCATTTTCTAATCAAGAAATGAATCTTGTACAGGAACCAAAGTTCAGGCAAAAAGAACACACCATTATTTTCACCAGTAGCCTGGAAATCCAAGAATCCTTCTCAATTTATGATTTGACATCATACAAAAAAAATCATATGTGTGAAGAAATGGAGAGGCTATGTATGATTTGAAAGAAGAATTGCATGCCAACTCATTTTGGCTGAATGCATTGCCCGTCGATGTAAACTGCACGAATCGGTGCGATCTTTGGCCTGTCAAGTTCATCATCAAGACAACGCTCAATCAGTTGAGGACCACAGTTACATATTGAAAGTCTTTTCAGAGATTCTGGCAGGCCTTTCTCCGGCAATGCCTCAATAGCCGGACAGTTCTGAACACACAGCTCTTCCAGCGCAGGAAGCGTGCATAAGTTGTCTGGAAGCCCACACATCTCCCTACAGTTCACAATGCTGAGGACCTGCAGCTTCTCAAGCCAAGAAAATTCAGTTAAATCGGCAAAGAATGCATCGCATCCATCAATCTCTAGGATCTCAAGAGAAGGAAGCTGGTCAAACATGTACAATCTCAGGAGCGGTGTGTTCTCCAGGTGAAGCTTGTTCACATTGAGCAGGGAGCTCAACCAGTCCAAATGCTCTATCTGGCTGACCTGATCGCTGCTTACATGTGAGCACCCTGTTATCTTCAGGTTCCAAACCGAGAAGAGGAACGGATCATCATCCACCCATCCACCCTGCGCAACAAAGCACTCACTGATCTCCATTGTTCGTACCGAAGTGTGGAACTTGTCGACAAGCATCTTGGGGCAGTCATACAGGGAGATGTCCCTCAACGCAGTGAGATCTTTGAACCCATCAGGGATGTCGCAGATGACATTATTGCAGTTCTTGATTGACAGAAACTCGAGTGACTTCAGGAGGTGCTGCTGCTGAAGCAGGCTGGTGCCTAGAGACTTCAGACTGTGACATTGGTGAACTCGTAATGTGGTAAGCCTTGATGTCCACCTGCCATCTTTGGATGTTGCTGCCAAGGCTTCCTCTGTTGATGGTTGCTTATCATGAATTCTTGGTAGCGTCTCGAGACCAACACTCTCGACGATCATCACCGTCAGTGAAAGGGGGAGATCAGGAAAGGTCATCAGCTTTGGACAGTTCCTTATCTCGAGCTCACAGAGACATGGAAATGCCATACTTGTTGATTTTGAGTTGCCTGTTGACCATTCTGTGCAATTTGGTGTGGCTTCGAAGAGAAGCCTCTTAAGCTTTGGGAACAGTTCTTGGTCTGATCGTTGGGGAACAGTGCTCACCTTGGTGATAGAGTGCATCCTTCTGATCTGAAGAACCTCAAGGCTGGGTAGGACATGCAAAGGAGGCAGGGTCTTACAGTTCATGCAGTCAGTTAAGCACATCGATGTCACATTCGACAGAGAACCGGAGGCCTTCATCATCCATGATGGGAATTTGACTCCTCCATACCCCATAATTGTGAGAACCCTAAGATTGTCATGTGGTTGCAAGCACTCCAGTACTTCTTCGTCCTTGGACATCTCTTTGCTTTGGCCGTCACAGTTACTCCATGACAACTGTAGTTCGTTAAGGTGCTGCATTCCCTTCAGGATGCCCTTGCTGACCACATTAATCTCCACCTGACGGAAATCCCTGATATGAAGTTTTCCTCGCAGTTGAGTCATTTGTCGCAAGGCATGGATGTTCATGCTACCACCGACACAGAAGATATCCAGCTGTTGCAAATTTGAGAGAGACTGTATGTTACTTATGCTGGAAAGGAACAACTCACTTGCATACAAATGCCTCAAGTTAATCAAACTTGTCATGCCATTGGGAGGACGCAAAGATGGAGAGTTGCTGCGGACATCCAGGACTTGGAGGTGGTAAAGCTGGCACAGTGTCTCGGGAAGGTCAATTATTTTGTTTCTTGACAAACTGAGGTAGCGGAGGTGTCTGAGATGGCTGATCTCTGGAGGCAAATATGTCATGTTTTCGCATGAGAGGACAAGGACTCTCACACTCTTCGCCATGGAGAAAATATGAGCTAACACATCTAGAAAATCATCTGATTCGATGAAATCTGCGAAGAGCAGGATCGTGCGGACTCTGTACAGGAAATGATGATCAGGGGAAGACGAGAACTGCAATGCCAAATCACTCTTCAGCTTGGACAGGTTACTTGTCCTGATCGTCAGGTGACGAACTTCCTGCGGGACATCTCCTGAGCTTTCAGTGATCATGAAGAACCGGCTCGTTGCCACCATTCGTGCTAGCTCTTGTATCGAGTTGTGCATCACATATGTTTGACTTCCAATCTGCTGAAAGAAGCACCTCTGAACCAATTCGTCAAAGAACTCACCGCCAATGTCCTCCAGCCTCATGCCAGCACGATCAGAGTATACCAGGCCCTGTGAGACCCACATGCCCACCAGTTCTTCCTTTCTGAAGACATGGTCACCAGGGAGCACTGCAGAATATGCGAAACACTGCTTGAGGCGGGGATCGAGGTGTCGGTAGCTCAGCCACAGTGCCGGTGAGATCGCGCCGGCATCTGGGCTCTCCCACAGGTCGTCGTCCAGTACGTTTCTCCAGTGATCCTCATCGTCCTGCCGGAAATACAGCGCCCGCCCGATCATCCTTGCGTGTAATGGCAGCCCGGCCATCTTCTTCGCCAAGTCTGATGCAATTTGCTCCATCGGTGACAGCTCCTCGTCCTCCTCCTCGACGTCGTCCCAACCGTCCCCCAGCAGAGTGCATTCTTCTGTATCCTCTGTGCTGCCAAACGCAAAATGCCTGAACATCTTCCAGTAATCATCAGGTCCTAGAGGACCTAGTGTTAACATCGGCATCGTGCCTATTGCTGTCGCAACAGTTTCTGATTCAGTTGTCACCAAGATCAGGCTCCTCCTAGCTGCTGGCTGCAGCACCTCCATCAGATCTCCCCACTGCTTGTCGACGACGTCGGTGATGCCATCAAGCACAAGCAGGAACCTCTTGCCTGCCAACTCCTCGTGCAGAAGCTCCCTGGCGTCGTCGGCATCGCGGTCCTGGTCCTGGCCGGCAGCTGCGTGGATCATCATCTGATCCACGACCTGCTTCCTCAGCCGGAACGCGCCCGAGACGTGCACCCACATCCGCACGGGGAACTCGGCCTTGGCGACGTCGTGGTGGAAGACAAACCGCGCGAGCGCCGTCTTGCCGACCCCGGCGTCGCCGGCGACGGGGAGGACGCCGGTGCCGAGGCGGTAGCGCGGGTCGTCGCCGTACCGCACGCTCTGCAGGATCTGCTCCACTTCGTCTTCTCTCCCGAAGAGGTCTTCGTACTGGTCCTCGGAATGCTCCGCCGCGTCCTCCGTTTGTTGCTGCCCGCGGCCTGAAACGGTGGTGGCGTAGTTCTTCCGCGGCGCGACGTGCTCGTACATGGAGGTGCACCTGTACGCAGCTTGCGCCATGACCTCCAGCGCTTCTCGTAGTCCGCCGAGATCAACGCCGCCGGCCTTCTTCTCCTGTGAGGAGCTTTTTCCATGGGAGCTGCCACCGCCGGCGCCGGCGCCTGCGACTGCACTCCTCGGCGGGCTGAAGCAGAGCAAGAACCTGAGCGGGCTGCGCGGCTTCCGTGCGCCCGCGGCGGCGGCGGCACCGGCAGCCGGGCGCGCGTCTCCCGCAGCCATGTCCGCGGCGGCAGCGCAGCACTCGACGTCGTCCAGGGCGTCGTCCGCGGCGCAGGCGGCGTCGAGGAGGTCCTGCACGGGTCGCGCGCCGAAGTCGATGGCGCCGGCGTCGGCGGCGTCGAGCACGCGCCACAGGGACGGGAGCAGGCCCTCGAGGCGGCGCAGGTGGCCCGCGGCGGCCTCGTCAAGCTCGGCCAGCAGCTGGAGGCCCTTGCGGATGAGACGGGCGAGCACGGCGGCCACGAAGCCGGACGCGGACCAACCCACCGCCGGCGGCAGCGGTGGCCTAGTCCCGGCGGGCTGCGGCGGCGGCGCCATTGGTGGTGGTCGCGTGATGCGTTCTTGGCGGGAGAGCGGTCGGCTAGGGTGGTGAATGAATGAAAGATCCGTGGAAGAAAAATGGTTTGGTGGAGAAATGATGGAGGAAGGGAAAGGTCGCCGGTGGGCGGTGGCCGGACGACGTGCGTGCACGTACGCGCGCGAAAGGGTCGCCGGAGTTGTTAAAAAACATCTTGCAAGCAGCAAGCCACCGGTAGTGAAGTGAAGCGTTGCACGTACAGAGGCCCGGGCCTGGGCATGGCCCATGGGCGCGAACCAGAACCTTCGCGCTCAACGTGGGTTTCTGGTCCGTCTACGTACGAGGACGTTTATGCGGCCCAGTTTCGGTTCGTACGGTTCTTTGTACCCTGCAAAGATCGTGGTCCAGCCTAGTAACATAACGTTACCTAGTACCTACCATAGCTGGCATGTTCCTTGCAGCTGGCAGAAGAGAAAGTGTCTACGCTGAACGGGCCGAATTTTCCAACGGTCGTTGAAATGATCTTTCGTGAAAACGATGTCTTGTTTGTACTCCTACTTTTCTTTATGTGGTTTCATAGAAGTCGTCAAAATTTAGTTTTATCTACAATTATTTTGCGAACGATCAGCTATTACAAAATAGAATAAATACTGGTCTCTCCGTTCCTTTTTTCATTTGATGCATTTTAGTTAAAAAAATGAACTAGCCACTGACAAATATTTGTAAATTGTGGTAGTATGGTAAATGATTTATGAACTGTGAATCCATTGGTGCTATGTCTTTTCTGAATAACAGATCATTTTAGCTTTGACACAAGTCAAACTTCTCTGACTTTAACTAAATATATAAAAAAATGTACCAATATCTATAATATCAGTTAATTCCATTTAATCTGTCGTGAAGTATGTTTCATAGTTCATCTATTTGATATAGTAGACGTTAGTATATTAGTATGACTTAAAGAGCATAATATATGATTTTATATGTAATTTTTATTATTAGTGTTAGGTGGAGTATAGACTTATACGATACGCTTTAAAAAGTATTAAACCTAAAACTGCATGATGGACCTAAGTGACACTCCGAGACGATTAAGGGACCTCGGTTGCATTTTACTCTTTCTTAAAAACTTGATTAATGCTAGAGAAGTTTGACTTGGAGTAAAGCTAAAATGAGTTGTAATCCAGAATGAATGGAGTACAACTTAACTTTACAAGAAACAAGCATATAATTTAGCCGACATATTTTCGAAAGACACAAAATTTAAAAAACATTGTTATCAAATACTAATGTACCCACTGTCTCTCTTTGAAATTGATCCATGCTGCTTCAAAGGTGCCTAAAGGAAGTATTAGGCATATGCTTGCGTTGTTTAACACATTGCTTTAGGAAACAGCTTGGAGTTAGTAGAGGTCTATGCACCTCAGATTCATCAGTGTATGTAGTTCAGAGCGTGTAGCCCTGTGGGATCCTCTAACTGAGTTTGTGAATAGGGTGGGGAAGGTGCACAAAGGATGGGAAGACATTTGGTGTTTCTGGTAAAGCTCCTCCGAAGTGAAACAATAGCTAGCTAGACACTGGGAGAGGCTTGTTAGAGACCCACTTACTCATGTGAAAGTCATGTAGCTACCCAAAAAGTTATTTGAGTGAATGCTCTCTACTCATACTCATGTTTCCATATTATTTACTCGCATCTCACTTTGTTTTAGTGTTTTTGTATTCCCAAATTTGCTTGATAGGCTTGTTGATAAGATTGGAACTTGAAATGCAAAAGTTTTTATCAATGATGGACATAGCAGCTTCGGGAGCCTAGTTACCTTCACTTTTTTGCAGCTCTATAGATGGTGCGACCCATGGTCCCTGGTCTTTAATGGTCGAGATAGCCATACTTAATCTGACATCAGCAACCCATCTATATTTCGAACACCACTCTGTCTGCCGTGTTTATACATCCAAATACATGGTCTAGTGACCTTAGCCTTAGAAGAACTTAACTTTGAAATGGTTAGCTTCCCACAACCCAAATTAAAGAATCGGTTTTTCATAAATGTGCTTTGTATATATATCTAAATTCATCGACATTCATACGAACATGGACAAATAAAAAGTGACTATAATATAATTTAGGATGGATGGAGTATATGTTTGTGGAGACTCTTAAAGAATTTAATTTTGCGAAATGTGTTGATTTTGGTAGTAGACGAAAAAAAATTCGACAACGAAACCAAACCCAAATCCCTGTCAAGCGCTCTTCTATTATAGCAACTCAGTCAGCCATGTACGCTCAAAACAAACAGATACGCGTGGCAGGCGTGTGTACCTGATTGGATCCAGCACCCTGAATGTCAGGCATAGGGCCGGCCACGGCTGTCATTTCTCGTCCCCGCGACAACGTAACCCGGAAACTACGGCGCCGCGCGTCCAACAAGGCGCGCCATGTAGCGCTTGTGGATATGGGAAAACGACTAGCTGAACTCGTCGCTGCCCCTGCCGTGACGTGGTGGCGCCCAGCAGCCGATGAGCCGACGACGAACTCGACAAGCGCGTCGCTTTCGGATATCACCAGATCTTCGTTGATGTTATCACCACCCTTGCCGCTTATTCCTCACGCATCTTTGGATCTACATGGACGCCATGACGTATTTATTTCACCCCACTGATCATCAGCTCTCGCAAACCGTCATCTGCCAGCATTTAAGCTAACACTTCTTGCCATCACTACGTGTCGTGTGAACCATGGCTGCGACCATGAGCAAGCCGCCGCGGGCGCTGCAGGAGCTGATGACGGCCGTGGACGCCGGTCTGGTCGACATCAACATCGACAGCGCGCCCTGGCGCTCGGGCCGTGGCCGCGGCCGGAAGAGCGCGCCGGTGGTGGTGGAAAGGACGTCGTCGGACACGAGCTTCGAGTTCAGCGCCGCGGTGAGCTACAGCTCGGCGTCGCCAGCCAGCATGGTGTTCTCGGACGGCCAGCTCCGGGCGCACCAGTTCCCCGCCGTGCGGTCCTCTGCGGACAGCAGCCAGGCGGCGTCGCCGGTGCGGAGGGCCTCGTCCACGGGGAGCTACGGCACCAAGCAGCAGGCACGGGTGCCGGCGGGGAGCAAGAAGCGCGTCAGCTTCGCGGTGGACGGCGAGGACAAGGCGGCGGCCAAGGGCGCCGGCGGGCAGAGCAAGAAGAGCGGCGGCTTGCTGGGGTGCATGGGGTCGGCCTGCGGGCCGTCCGCCAAGGACGTGGTGGAGCCGGCCAGGAACTCTTCTAACCGCAAGGTGTTGGCTGTGTGATGGGTGGATTATTATTTTTGGATTTCTTATTAATTTATTTATTAGTAAGGGGTCGTGTCAGTTCGTCATGTGCTATATAGTGTGATGATATTAATCACACTTTTTGTAATGTAAGAATTTATACTTCCTCTGTCCCAATACTATATATGCTGCATTTACTAATCAAAACCTTGTTCTAACTGGTAACACGTATATATATCTACGGTGCGAGTTTAATCAAAAATATTTTTACACCCAATACTTACCTACCCAATACCGTACCTATCCTTGGATTTTTTTTTTTCTCTTTTCTTTTAATCTAACAGCCAATTATAATCTATTTGAGCCCACAACTTTACGTGTTTAGTTGGTTCCAACATTGCTTCCAAAAATTCAATGGTCCAGAAAATACTCACCCAAATCGTGCGTATCGGAGTGCAACGGTGGCAGAAACGAGTAACGTTTGCCACCCTTAATCGGGTTTTTTTCACCAAAACGTCATCTAGCCACCGCACTATAAATCTGATCATCTCGTATGCATCAAGGCCCTTTTTTTCCAATGATCTCGTATGCATTGCGGCCCTTTTTCTGCTGGGTTTAATTCAGCCCAACATCATCACAAATATCCCCATTTAGAAAGACAACAAAACATCCACACTATATCGCCTTTTTTGGTTTGTACAATACTGCATAAGTCTATGAACATGATCAGAGCAAGCAAGAACAGACAGGAGAAACATAAAACAACAAATTAGACCAGAGATCGAGAACAGGGAGGCATTGATTCACCCAGACGAAATCCCAAATAAATTCCAAAGATTTGGAGTGAGGGGAAAAATCTTCAAACCAAGGGAAGAACAGAGACAACAAAGCAAGATTTTGACGAACGATGTTGCACCCTCGCGCAGCGGATGGGAGAGAAAGAAGGTGTTAGGGAGAGAATATCCTACAGCTGAATTGAAGCATGCTCATTCTCCATACAAAATATGTCTGCACATGTTCTGTATTTCTATTCTTGTTTGCAAATAAGAAAAAAAAGGAGTTCAGGACAGTGGTGGGCTGGTGGCCCATTTGCTGCTGAACGCTCTTTCCAATGAAATATGCTGTTGGACTGTGCTATGTCACGGCCAACCCTGCATAGCAGCATAGGCAACCAGGAAGGGGAGAAGGGCTAGCCTGAATGAAGATGCAGGAGGGCAGGACTTAAGAATTAGAGATTTCTATTTATCTTCCGGATGATTTTGAGTCCTCTTTTCATCCATTTTTGTATGACTGTGATTGCTTCAAAATTTATACATTTCATTGGGCTTTTGTATTTGGCCTATTTTCTTTTCTTTTTTTCCTTTCTCAATTTCATTTTCATTCCGCCGTCCCTTCACCCGCCGGCCGTGCCCACCGAGAAGGCAGCGACCCAGCCAGCGGCGGCGGCACCCTCCATTCCCGTGCGGCCTGCGGCGGTGCCGCCCTCCACCTTCTTCCTTCCCCCTTCTCCTTCTCCCCATCTCCCTCCCCGCCGGCGCGGGGGAGGGGCGCCTATTGGAGTGCCCCGCTCGCCGGTGCTAGGAGGAGGGGAGAGCGGCGAGGGATACAGATAGGCGAGCAGGAGGGGACGGCGGGGGAGAAGGCGTGACAAGGGGCAATGGCACCGGAGGCCTTGGCGAGCTTCTGCTGGTGGAGCGCGCTGAGCTGTCGCGGGGGAGGGCCGCGCCGCCGTAGGTGGAGCGCGCTGAGCCGCCATGGAGGGCCGCGCCGCCCCGTCGTGGGAGGACGGCCGCGCCGCGCGGAGAGCATGCTCCGGGACCGGGAAGAAGAAAGGGAAAGGAGAATGAGGTGACGTGTCAAGCTATAATTGGCTTTGAAAAGTGGATGATATTTGGAAACAAAATCATCCGGTGGATGAGCAGTCACTCCCCAAGAATTGTAGCGAGACTGCACGCAGTGCTATTTGTTCAGAAGAGATGGGAGCGAAGGCCCAACGTTAACTCGCGGCCCAATACCATGTATGCTGGACCCGATGGGAAGAGGTAAGCTGTAGGCCCAGCCCAGTTAGTTATCTTTAGTCGGAGAGGAAATAGCGAAAATAAACACAGCCCTAGACATCCGACGAACGACGACCTCGGCCCTTCTTCGTATATCATCATCCAAATTTGCTCTCGTGGTTCCAAGCGTCGCGCGCCTAGTAAACTGTCGAGCATATTTCTCAAAAAAAAAAAAAAAAAACTGTCGAGCATACACGGCGACATCTGCTTGGAGTATTGACATCAGCGCCCGCCCGGGGGAGCGTGACGGAGATGATAACAACCGCCGCTTTGAAATTAGCGGCGCAAACGACACAAGATACGAGTACTTACAACATTACTGCTTGACAAATTAATGACGACGGACGCCGCAAGCAAGTGTGATCTATATATCGTTCTAGAAGCTGCCGCCGGAGGGCAACTCCAATCTGCCCTCTCTACTACCAGCCGGGATCGCTAACAACAATTTTAAAATTGGACGAAACGCCTGTGCTTGAGGTCACTGCCGGCGTAGCAGCTAGCCCTTCAATTTGGATGTGGTTGCAGATCCAGACCAGACTAGAAGCAACCAAGCAATACAAATACAATGCCAGCCGTGGGAGAACAACACGTGGAGCGCTGGCGCTGTGTACAGGAGTACATGTTTAAGGTTCGGCTGCTTCGGTGCGGGGCGCAGCGTCCAGTTTCAAAATGGCTCTAGGTATTACACGTGGGCCATCGACTTGTGCGTCGACACCGGCGAGGAGATAGCTTCACATAAGTACGGGGCCACAGTGCCACAGCTACAATTTACCCTTTACTGAAACATACAGACGGAGTACAATAGATTGCTCCTTTTCTCTGTTCATCCACTGTTCCGACAGAGAAAAAAAAAATATTGTCTATCTCTGTTTATCCACTGTTCTGTATATTTCTCTCTTTCTACAGCAGCGCTACAACGTCAAACAGTATTATAGTATTATAGACAGTCTCGTTCCACTGGGGATAGACCTTGCACCTGCACGGTGGTTTTTTTAAGTTCACGTTCACGTACTACGTGTATGTATGTGGCCCGATGAACAACCCTACGTTTTCTGTTGGGGGGTAAACAAGGCAAACGCGCGGTCACCACCGCCGTGGCAGGGCCGCAGGCCGTGCTGCCCGTGCCCGCTATAAATTGGCAGCCCGGTCGATCGGTCCAGGAACACCGAAGCCGACGTTTCCCTTCCCTGCGCGGCGGAGACCCGTGCCGCCGCCGTCGCAAGCCTTCACCCAGGCGGCCAGGCGAGCGAGCGCCATGGCCGGCGGCGGCGACGGTGAGTCGTCGGGGCGGCTGGAGAGCATCCTGACGGAGGCGTCGTGGCCGTGGGCGCGGCGGGCGTGGGCGGCGGGGCGCATCGAGCTGCGGCTGCTGACGCGGCTGGCGGCGCCGGCGGTGGTGATGTACATGATCAACTACCTCATGTCCATGTCCACGCAGATCTTCTCGGGCCACCTCGGCAACCTCGAGCTCGCCGCCGCCTCGCTCGGCAACACCGGCATCCAGATCTTCGCCTACGGCCTCATGGTACGGTAAACGCTACATATAGATGCATGACCTTTTTTTAGCTGCCTACAAACTAGATCTCTGTGCCACTGCACTGTGTGGTCGATCGATGGCACGCGTAGTATGTAGGACAGGAGTACTCCTAGAACGGAGCTAGTGTTGACGATCGAGTCGATCGACCCGGTGGTAGAGTAGAGTAGGGGGACGAGGAAGATTTCCATATAGTATCTTGGCCTCGTTTTCCTGATCAGAGTAGTGTTGACATGAGGCTTTTGACCAAAAGTGCCCGGTTAAACGAAAGCAGTTCCAAGTGCGTTGAACGGCGCTCGTGCCGGGCAAAATGGTAGGAGATCGAGCAGGATAATGGGGAGGGGAGCAGGCAGCCAGAGCGCCAGAGCACCATTCGCGGTCCTCCTGGCCGTCTGGCCGGCTCGCCGGTGTGGCGGCAGCTGCAGCGTGGGCGCGGCCGACGAGCGCGGCAGGCCCAGGCCGGCAGCAAGGGGTTGCAGGGATCACCGAATCAGATGCGATGCTCATGCCTGCGGTCCGGTGGCAGTGGCAGTGGCACCGGTGCGGTGCTCGCTCGGGGCCATCGCCGCCGGCCCCCACCCAGCAAAGCAGCCGTCGGTCCCAAGGCGCAGTCCGGCCGGCTCACGGTCACGGCAGACGTCCGTGGCCCTGCTTCATTCCTGCCTCCTCGTACCGTCCGTCGTTCTGCCCAGCCCAGCCCAGCCCAGACAGAGTTTCGTCGGGACACTGGTGACGACGACGACGACGATGACGATGCAAAGCGGCGCGGCCGTCGGTAAATAAAGGGGCGGTCGCCATCGCGGACGCTATCGGCGCTTCCAGCTTTCTCGTTACTAGCTGACTCGGTGGCCCTGTGGCAGCATCTAGTGGTGGACTGGTGGTACGTGGTAGCCCTTCTGCCTTGGACCCAGCCTTTCCAAACGGGACAGGAAAAAAAAGATGAACAAGACGTACGGTGAGGTGAGATGATTAGGCCCGGGTTTTGGTGTGAAAGTTTGGGTCCAAGAGGACTTTCCAGATGCATGTGTGATTAGCTCACAGCATCCTAATACGCACTGCTGCATGCTTAAACTTGCAGTATGTAGCACAAAATACATTTTCTTTTTTTTTTTAATCCACAAAAATACATTTTCTGTTAGGCTGACTCCAGCAGCCAGGGTAAAAACCCCATCTATCCACTATTCCAACTACCCTCATCTCTGTAAACAGTGTCGCTACAGTGTCATTTTGTACTATACCCTGTCTTTTACCCGATCCGCTGGCTTTAGTCTTACATCAGATGATGCTTTTGCTTTTAACCTGGTTCCATATATAGATAGATGTTTACGACCGGACGGAGATAGTCGGAGAGGCATATACCACCAGTCCATGGGCTCCGCTTAGGTAGGCCGATAGATTAAGCATATGGGCCTTATTCACAATAATATCATCATGAAGTCTGCCTAAAGTTTATCTAGGGTCTGATTAGATTGATGCCTCAAGTGGCCAGATCAAACTTTGAACACATTTTGATCGTGTTTGACTTTAAATTAAAATTACACTATACAACATAATTTTTATCTATATGATTTATTTGGCCATGCGCAAACCATATAAATGAGTAGTTTGTTGTTTGGCTAAATTTTAATTTATGGTCCGTGGCCAAAGTTTGGCTTGACTCAATGCTTCGATCCAATCAGCCCCTTAATTCCATTTTGTTCTAATAATCCACTTTGCAGCAAAATCAAGTGCAATAATGGGATGTTTTAATCAGACCAATTTTTTCTTTTAACCACCTGGGGCATTGGCCCCCGCAATCCCATTAATTTCATCTGTGCATTTTGCACTGCACGCTGCAGCTGGGCATGGGCAGCGCGGTGGAGACGCTGTGCGGCCAAGCCTACGGCGCGCACAAGTACGAGATGCTGGGCATCTACCTGCAGCGCTCCGCCGTGCTGCTCACGGCCACGGGCGTCCCGCTCGCCGCGCTCTACGCCTTCTCCGAGCCCATCCTCGTCTTCCTCGGCCAGTCGCCGGACATCGCCCGCGCCGCCGCCGTCTTCGTCTACGGCCTCATCCCGCAGATCTTCGCCTACGCCGCCAACTTCCCCATCCAGAAGTTCCTGCAGGCGCAGAGCATCGTGCTCCCGGGTGCCTACATCTCCACCGCCACGCTCGCGCTGCACCTGCTGCTCAGCTGGCTCGCCGTCTACAAGGCCGGCCTCGGGCTGCTGGGCGCGTCGCTGGTGCTCAGCCTCAGCTGGTGGATCATCGTCGCCGCGCAGTTCGCCTACATCGTGCTCAGCCCAAGGTGCCGCCACACGTGGAATGGGTTCACCTGCCAGGCGTTCTCGGGGCTCTGGGACTTCCTCAAGCTCTCCGCGGCGTCGGCGGTCATGTTGTGCCTTGAGACCTGGTACTTCCAGGTCCTCGTCCTCATTGCCGGATTGCTCCCGAACCCTGAACTGGCATTGGATGCGCTCTCTGTATGGTACGTGTCACCGATCACCGATGGCGCTGCGTGAACGACCGTTTCATTTCATATATATTTCTTCCGTCTCTGAAATCTGAATGACCTTCTTCGTTCTCTGCATGTGCAGCATGACCATTTCTGGGTGGGTGTTCATGATTTCAGTTGGGTTCAATGCCGCTGCCAGGTATGCATTGCATGCAACTCGATCAACTATAACTAGGAAAGTACATACAGTACAGCTGAATATATATGGGAGTTTGTTGGTTTCAGACTGCTGCCATTGAATGCTGGTGCATTGCCGACTTAATTCTGAACCGTTTAATTTCCATGACGCAGTGTGAGAGTGAGCAACGAGCTCGGCGCCGGCAACCCGAAATCTGCCTACTTCTCGGTGTGGGTGGTGACCGCGCTCTCCGCTCTCATCTCTGTCGTGCTTGGCATTGTGATCCTCTGCCTGCGCAACTACATCAGCTACATCTTCACGGAGGGTGAGGTGGTGTCGAACGCGGTGGCGGATCTCTGCCCGCTGCTTGCCGTCACGCTCATTCTCAACGGCATCCAGCCTGTTCTATCAGGTAAACATACAGCAGCATCCAAAACATAGAGCTTCACCTATCGTTTTCATTTCATCATCGTTTAGAATTTTCTTGAAGCTTTCGTGCTCACACTTGCCGAGCTGCATTCGTGAACTGGTCACACACCCAAAAGTCTGTACTGATGGAAAAATGCAATAAATACTAGTACCAATTTTTAACTAATAAGAATAACCCTATTCTCCAACGACAAGGACCGGGCAATCATTCAGTATGAGGATCTCGAACTTTAAATGCTTGCAGTTGCACCAGAGCAGTTATTATATCTGAACGCTACATTTTTTGATAGTAAAGCTTAACACTTAACAGATTCAAATCTGAATTAAATAATCAATCAACATACCACGTGCTGAGATTATATAATAATGGTTTCCAAGTCTCTCAACAGATGAACGTACCCATATATCATCAGGGAAAACAATAAGCTATCAACACTTCAGATTTTACACTATATATATATATGTTTGCATATATTCAGACTCGACAAGCATCGCGGACAACTTTGCTACATTTGCTTGTCAACTGCTCGTTCGTTCTTATTGAACTACATCATGATCAGAAATAAATGGATGATGATATGTTTGATTATTTATGGCGATTTGAATATTTCTAACTGATAAATAATTCACATAGGTGTTGCTGTTGGATGTGGGTGGCAACAATTCGTAGCCTATGTGAACATTGGCTGTTACTACATAGTTGGTGTTCCCCTCGGCGTCCTCCTCGGGTTTGTCTTCAAGCTTGGTGTTAAGGTAATGCAACCATATACACAATCTTATTCTCCGTTTTTTTTTTTTACTTTGCGCCAAATTATCGACTGTAAAGCCGTACTCATGCATGTCTGCTGACAGGGCATTTGGGGTGGTATGATTGGAGGAACTTGCATGCAGACGGCTATTTTATTGTGGGTCACCTTGAGGACTGATTGGAACAAAGAGGTAGAAACTTCTGAAAATTGACAGAGGAAAATTTGAATTTTCAATTCAATCTTTGCATTAAGTATCAATAATAATACACACATATTTTTGAACTTTCTTTCTTCATAGCGCATAAGCAGAAATTAGTAGTTGGAGAAATTGTGAGTACACTTCACTCCCATACTCCTACCAGTTTCAAAATAATGGACGTTTTTGTTTACGTGCAATCAACATATTTTAGTTTTAACCATCAATATCTTTTCATATTTCCATTCACAATTTGAAATTGGTATGGTTAGATTTGTCTTCAATAATAGTTTCAAAATATTACACACTTTATATTTTGGATGTATATTTTAACACTGGAGGGAGTATGTAGTAGCCTAATAGGTAGACGTAATTAAAAAAATGTACAATTTCTCTTACAAGCCTTGGCCTTCCAATGCTAAACTGTGTAGTGGATATTAGATCAACTTAGCAAATGTGCTGGGTTAGAAAGTTTGGACGGGCCGGGCTAGGAAGACCAATTGGTGCAAAACAACCTCACAATCTGATCAGAAAATCTTAATCACGTACACCCATTAGGTGTAGAACACAAACTTCAGTATAGCTTCATTGGAAAAAAATCTGCGATTACAGGATTTTTTTTCTATCATCTGGCATTTATGGTTCTTATATAACCATTTCATGGTTCAGCTACCAGATTCGATACAATATCGCTTTGTCAGGATTGAATTAATAACCTTAATTTATTCGTATTGTACTGTTGCACAAGAGTTAGTTAGCAACGATGGATGTTAATGTCTGTCACACAGCCACTGTACTGATTCTACTGTTGTTTCTGTTCTGATTATTTTTCAGGTAGAAGAAGCACAGAAAAGGTTAAACAAATGGGAGGATAAGAAGACAGAGCCCCTTCTTGCGGGTGCTAGCAATGACAATTGAGTGAAGGGATATTCCAGATCTGTCTCCGATTCATCATCCACCTTGATGGACCGTACCATGCAAGTCTTTCTCTGCAGTGTTTAGGCTTTCTTTTACAGAGACAGTGATATCAAGCCGTCCAGAATTTGTATACATTGATTTGAGGCATCACGATGTAGAGGAAAATGTACTCGTACGTACCTCACAAATTTTGCAAAATACTAGAAAGGAAGAGTTTGGAAATAGAACCGAGGTGGAGGTGCCTTGTATGATTGAGTTAGGAATTCAGGGCAAACGATTGAGTAGAAAATTTATCTTTTCAAATTTGTATTTGATCAGACGGACGCACAATATTAGTAGAAGAAAGATCGGTGCGTGTCTATTTACCGAAAGGATTATAGATATCTAAAATCCATAAATAAAAAAAATAGAAAGATGTGGGAAATCTGAGCAAACCAAATTCGGGTGTCGTCGTTGCTCTAGTAGATGCGCAGGTGTGTTCAGCACTGCTTGGACCTCGTACTAAACAGTAAACAATACTGATGGTTTTCCTTTCCTTCCTGTGTAAAGAGAAAAGAACACAAGGAAAATAATATAACCTGACACGTCATCAAATTTAATCTGCACGTCTTCGACGGCGTGCTTCCTGGCTGCCTCTACAAGAGGCTGCTATTTAGTGGTGCGTCACTAAATCCTCCACCTACATGTGCAAGCTATTGGATTGGCTACTTTATATATTTCCTCCCAAGCGTCAATTCATCATTGGAATCTGACACCTTTTCTTCCCTCGTCACAATCACTTTCCAGCAGATGTACGATATGATACTCCCTTGTCCCTTCCTCCTAAAAAATATATCTTTTTTGATTCATCATTGAACTTTATTTCTTGTCAGAAAATTTATCTTTTTTTGTAACTGCTAGAGTAGGATGAATTTGATCATGAAATTTTATATATAGATGGGGTAGGCTAAAATGTACATTCATGATTTTTTTTAAAATTTTTTGAAACTTTTTTAGTAGAGTTGCACGGTGCTTGCACCGTTTCCTCGGTTGCACCGGATATGTTCCCAAATATAAAGGATTTTTTGATATAGCCTTTATCTACGTTACGTCATTAGAATTACTAACACGTCAACTCCGTCCTTTGAAAAAAAATTTATTCTCTATGCATTCAAAATTATAGAGCGTATGTATATATACATAACTTTTTATCTTATTTATCTATAAGAGACTCTACCTAATTAAAATTTATATTTTATAATAGCATAGTGGTAATTTATATACAAATTTAGGGATGTTTTAAATTATAATTCATAATAACATGCATACATAGTAGGTAATTTATATGTAAGTTAAGGGATATGTTTGATTTATTTTTATATGCTTTATCATCTCTCATAATGGCATGGTGGGTAATTTATATTCATATTTCATAATGGCATGGTGGGGTAATTTATATTCAAATTTTAGGATTAATTTAATTCATGTATCATAATGACATGGTGGGGTGATTTATATGGAAATTTAGGGGGGTTACTTTAGTGTTCATTCATAATGGTATGGTGGGTAATTTATATACACACATAGTGGATCCAATGGCTAGTATCATTGGATGTTACTTGATAGAAGGTCAGATATTTTTGATTTTGTACAAATTTTTAGGATTTATCTTTTTTTTCTAGGGTGCTTCGCAATCTGTGCTTTTTTTTTTACTTCTAATTAGTAAGTGTAAGATAATAATATTGTACCTTTTATATGTGATTTATTACTTCTGTCCATAGCCTTATCCCAATTGTTTATCCTTATGAAACGTGATATGCATTTTTTATACATTTTAATAAATAAGATAAGTTGTCAAAGCCAATGTCAAAGAGATTAAAATCTACTCCTACGTTTTAGAAGAACGGGAAGGTGGGTCCCGCGCTTCGGAGCAATTTCGTCTGGCGCAGGCCGCGTCGCTTGTGCGTATAAAAAGTGACACAAGCAGATGGCGCCGCGCGCAGGCGCGCCACATCAGCAAAATAATGTTAAAGCAAAGCAGGCGGGCGGTAGGTGCCACGCAACAAGTGACGCGCCGCGAGAGCGTGTCGCTCGTCGCCATTACCTGACGGCGGCAGTGATGGCGCTAGTTGCAAGCGTCTCTCTTACACTACACTACACTCAGTACCGCCGCGTCATCACTGACGACGGCACCGCCCGCTCGCCGCGGTCGATACCTGGTTGGCTGGCTGGCTCCATGTATCGTCGGCTCTAGCTCTAGCCGCCACCTCACACGTCTGTCTCACGCAAAACGCATTATATTATGTACGCGCGGCGGCGGCGGCGCTAGTACTGGCTGTTGCCGAACCGGTCATGGATGCATATATATACTTATATAAAGGAAATAGTGGAATACTATATTGTTATAGTACTATATGTATATACTATATACTACAAGTATTGTCTATGCAATGGTTTCGTGTCACTGAAGGCGGGCGCTGTCGTTCCTGCAGCATATATCATATATGTACACCGTATGATAGATCGATGCACTCCATGTACAAAAACTTCCGTACTACCGTGATGATTGACGAGACGAAATGGGATTCAATTTGCTAAAGGAAGTTCCAAATCGAGCTCTCTCTGTGTATTACGTCTCTCCTGATGTGCGTGGTCACGTGGTGGATGGATTGGAAGAAATCGACCGTTCCAGCAAACCAAATTGTGGACCATCGTTCTAGAACAATTATTACTACTACTGTGGCAGGGCAGTAGGCACGCAGCGGCGTGTGGTGTCGCCAGCTGCTGCGGTAGTTGTCCAACGTTAATCTCCTCGATAGTTGCGGTTAGGGGTGTAAATGGTATGGATATTATCCGTCCGTATTCGAGTCCGGATCCGTTTAGAAGAGTTGAGATTCGACCGGATCTGAATCCGGACATTCAGTATCCGATCCGTATTCGATTTATATCCGTATCCGAATAACGAAAGTTGGATATATATGATGTCGATGTCCATCTAAGTCTTATCCGATACCAACTATTAATATCCGTATCCGATCCGAATTCGAAGGAAAAATATGAAAACAAATACGGTATCGACAGTATCCGTCCGTATTCGATCCGATTACACCCCTAGCTGCGGTGCAGTGCTTTTTGCTTCTTTCTTCATTAAATTTGGTTGGTTAACAGTACGACCTTCAGGCAGCCGCAATGTGCCGATAAGGCTATGTCCAGCGGTGTCTTTAAAATAGGGATTCGGGTACTGTTACGCATTCTGATATGAGTGGGGCTAGATAGAAAAGTGACAGAGAAGGGAAGGATACGCGAGTCTTTGGACATAGCCTAACATGTCTCTAAAAAGCTTCCAACTCAGCATGTGTTTCCTACGTGGATGAGTGAGGAACAAAGATAGAGAAAAGAGTGTCCTTGAGATCGCTGCACATCTTTTTTACGCCGAGCAGGCCCACCATGACTCTGGCCTGTTTGGTTCTACGGGTTAAATTTTAGCCCCCGTCACATTGAATGTTTGGACGCTAGTTAGAAGTAAATTCGTCTCATCGTTTAGTCTTCGTTTATCTAATTAGTTTTTTAATTAAATTGTATTTAATACTTCTAATCAGTGTCCGGATATTCGATGGGATACGGGCTAAAGTTTAGTACGTGGATCCAAACAGTCAATGGCCGGCCAATGTGTCTCCTCGCATCTGGGTTCTTGGACGGTGTGCTGCAGATGTGTTTTTAGAGCAAGTAGTACAAGGTAACTTAGACGGACCGTAATGAATGCCAAATCAGATTTTTAGTGACATAGGTAAAAAAATATAGAGAGAAAGAAAGTGGGCTGCTCAGCAGCTCAAGGTGGGCTATTCACAGATTCCAAGATAACGTGTGAGAGAAAGGGGTGAATAGATATTAAATGTATAGCTTACACTCAGAGAGAGTTATTGTATGAGTGGATTTTTAGTTGGCATATAGCTTATAGTGGGCTTTATTATTAAATTTGCTCTTAAAGCCTATTTGGTTTAATGCTAAAACTTTGGCATGCTAAAATTTTAACAATTTTGATCGTGTTTTAATCTAGATTAAAATTTGGCCAAACAATAATTTTCTCATTCAGATGAGTTATTTGGGGCCCAAACAACCCATTAAAATAAAAACTTTATTGTTTGACTAAATTTTTACCAAATTCAAATATACTCAAAATTGTCAAAAATTTAGCATGCCAAATGTTTCACATCAAACCAAACATGTCCTTAGACCGGTGGTTGTGTTTATGCTATTCATTTAAATTGAGCTGACAATGACACTTGCGTTGTAGAGAGTTGGCGTCGATAGCCACTGCAGGTTCCCGCTATTCTCACCGTAGAGCTTATGTGACGGTTGATATTTCAAACTTCTCTCTATCTTTGTTGAGACCGTTTCCAACGGGTTGCCTAAATAGACTGTCAATAGTACAAAACCGATACTATAACAGTGGTTGGAATAGCAATAGGGAATGGTGGATAGGAAATCCGCTGGAGATAGCATGAGCATGTTGGATCCTTTTTCTTAACTGTGACCTAGAGATCGGGCTACCGGCGACGATTGGCGAATGGCAAACTAATGTCACTAGAGAGTAAAATGGGTGTAAAAAACACTGTTTGCGCACTGTATACAAAATAAAAAAAAATATTTACGCACTATATGCAATACGGATGCATTATCTAGTGACATCGGTTAAAAGTAAAACAAAACCTACCACTCCGCGCGCACCACTTCCCTCGCTATCTAGCTGGTACTAATATATATATATATAGAATCAGACTATGTGCAGTAGGATGTGTAAATGCATTGTGTATTTATTATTGTAACTATCTCTCTGTGAACAGTATCGCTAGTGTATAGACAATTTATTTACCCAACTCACTGCACGTAGTTTCATCCTCCGAGACTGCAGGGTGCAGTAAAACACATAGTACTGTCAGTACCAGCAGTGACTGTCATTAATTACTACGTACTATTATTGGAACAGACTTCGACAGACCAGGGCCGGCTGGGACCGGTCTTTTTTTGATTGCTGAAAGGCTGAAACGGTCGCGTCGTTCCTCGCGCCGCGCGTTGCTCTCATCGGCGACGCTTGACGCGCGCGGTGAGATTTTGTTTGAAGAAAATTATTTAATGATATTTAAAATTTTGTTTCGTTCTTTTAACACGTCTGTCTATTTAGAGCCATAACGGTGTTAAATGGATTAACATGAAAAACTTTAAAAATACTTTCTAGTCCTATACATAATCAACTTGCTTCTAAATTTTTATTGTAATTTATTACGCACATTAAATCAACATTTCACTATTATCTAACTTTACTTCAACATCATTCATTATCATTTTTAAAACACCGATTAAGCTTTATATGCCGAGGTTCAAACTTTCAAAGTGAGCTATATGTATAACAAATGGAACAAACAATTTTTCGTGTAATATTTGGAGCATTTTTTTTATAGCAAGTATTTTCCAATTCAATTTTATATCTAAAAACAAAGACAAAGGTAGATCTGTCATTTAACTGTGTAAATTTTAGGGCTGCAAAAATCACCACGGAACCAAATTATCATACGAAAGTTATTATCCAAGTTTCATGTTTTTTAGAGTTTATTTAGCCCATTTTTAGCATTTCTTTTGTTTTAGATAACATGCAATAAACCGAGGACATAAAAATCTTTTAAAAAATCCTCATCTTTACCATTCCGTAGGTCTACTAACAAAGAATACAACTCGACAAAATTTGAATTTTAGCAATTTTATTCGATTTTTAATAGATTTTTAAATGGACAAAACAATGGCAATAAAATATTTTCAGGACCAAAGTAGGAAGCGCGAATTTTTTTTAACCCGGTGGGTAATTCTCTCTAAAAACAACATAGTACTACTAGTACAACTCTGCACTGTTACTGGAACAGATTTCGACGGACCAGGTCGGCCGGGACCGGTCCTTTTTTTTTGCTTGCTGATGATGAAACGTTCGCGTCGTTCCTCGCGCCGCGCGCTGCTCTCATCGGTGACGCGCGCGGATTTTCGTTTGTTGCGCGTGCGTGTGGAGACATGAGCCGACCTGCCGTATTTTGTTTCGTTTGTTGCACGTGCCGTGCGGTGTGACTGACCAATGATCCAGTTGACGCACACGCATAGCACGTACCCATCCAACATGTATCGATATCGAGCGCACGCACGCCGTGAGGTCGCACGCTCGCTGCGGCAGTGCAGCTTGGCTGTAGCCTGTGTAGGACCGTGCCTGTACTGTGCTGTACATGTTGTCTGCGTGCAACCGCACGGCCATGTACAGCAACGGATGCACATGGAACAGTAGTGCCCGGCCCGGCCGGCCACACACCATTCATCCAACCCAACCAAACAACCCAATGCCTGTCCGTAGCTGTAGGCCTGTAGCGTTGTTGCCTGCCGTCGCAGCGCAGCCGGCAGCTACTCCTACTATATATGAACAGCTTAGCCGCCTCCTCTGTATTATTAATCCCAACACACACACACACACCACAAGCAGGCAGGCAAACACAACCATCAGCTAGCTCATCCATCCATCCATCCTCCAGCCAGCCAGCCACCATCGCCGCGCGCCGCGCACACCAGAGCGCAGCACCACGCGATGGGCAGCGCTGGCGGCGGCAGCAAGCTGGAGAGCCCGCTGCTGGGGCCGGCGGCGGCGGCGGCCTCGGCGACGGAGAGCGGCGGCGGGCACGGTGAGGCGGACGCGGCGGCGAGCGCGCGGCTGGAGAGCATCCTGAGCGATGCGTCGGCGCCGTGGGCGCGGCGCGTGGCGAGCGCGTCGGTGGTGGAGACGCGGCTGCTGCTGCGCCTCGCCGCGCCCGCCGTGCTCGTCTACATGATCAACTACCTCATGTCCATGTCCACGCAGATCTTCTGCGGCCACCTCGGCACGCTCGAGCTCGCCGCCGCCTCGCTCGGCAACACCGGCATCCAGATCTTCGCCTACGGACTCATGGTACGTACTGCTGCTACGTGCGTTCGTCGCCATTCTTTAAGTATCTTCCATGGATGGATGGATCGATCGATTGTTAGCTCATTCATCATCTCTATTGGTAGTCCGTTTATTGGTTGGTTTGGTCTTCTTCCTTTATTTGGCTGGCCAGGGGTTAATTAAACTAGCTGTCGATTTGCGGATCTCTATCAGTCGCCGAAGCAAAACATGCAGTTTCCTCCTCCTCCTCCTCCTTTGTTAGGACAGTACTTGGTCGTCGTCGGCTCGTCGCCACGTGATACCAGTTTGGTCTTACCGGTCCGCTCGTGCTTATATTCCCCCGGCCCGGCCCAGCCTAGAAAATATAGTGATTTGATTTCTCCGTGTGCTGTGCGCCTGGTGCCGCACAAACCGGCTTTATTGACTTACTACACCATGATTGGGTACCATGACGCGGTTGACTTGTTTTTAAATTTTTTTTTGATCTTTCATCTTGTTCAAACAAATTGTTCAAACGTGTGTACGCAAACTATATGTAACAAAAAAAAATAAATTATAATAAAATAAATTATTAATTATTAAACAAAACGAACGCTCAATTTTTTTTAAAAAAAATCGACTGTATGTGAACGGAGGGAGTGCCCAGATGTTCTCCTCCGTTTCCCGTCCCCCCAGGGAATCTATACAGTTCCTCCTCCCCTACACTTTCCTGATTCCGCTGCCGATAGCAACAGCTATGCCTATGCCGGCCGGTTAATAATGTGTGCGATGCGAATCGTACGTGTGTAGTGTAGGAGTACCCTCCAAGCCCCGCCCAACAACGACAGCAGCAGCAGCAGACGCCACGCCACACGTCACAAGGCGAAGCGCACAAGATGGCCTTTGCATCCTCCTCCGCCTCATCCTAGCTGCTATTCCTCCATCCACGCGACTAATACTCAGTCTCTCGTCTCGTCTCGCATTTCATCGCATCTCATCCTCTTCTTCACCATGCATATATATGTCACCATGTATGCCGTTCCGCTTGACGCCGACGTGCATGCATGTGGATTATGTGGCGCACGGGACTCCGATCCGTCCGCGGCACATCCACTCAGCCAACCCCACGCACACACAGAATGCCATGCATCGTATTCCATCGTATTCATATATATGCCCACAATCAGACCGAGTCTAGCAGCCAGAGTATATGTCCATCCATTCACTATTTTAATTGTTTCTCTCTTTGTAAATAATATCGTTTTGTACTGTATCTGGCCATTTACCCGGACGGCTGTCCTCGGTCTGATGCGAGCCGAGCGGGAAGCCAGGAAGAGCCAAATGAATAGGCTTGCGGCCTGCCCGCCGTGACCGTGCATGAGGCCAGTTGTGGGCCAAACAAAGCCCACAACCCCACGCTCACTTGATGGCCCAACAGAAAGCGTTCAACACCTCTTGTTCCTCTTCCAATGGCAGCAAAAATGTGCATTTCCAAACATATCGCCGTTTATTCTAGTCGGCCATACAATGTGCATTTGCTCTCCTCCCTCCCTGCTTTAATCATTGTCTGCTCCCCTAGTTTAATTTGTTCGATACCAAAGTGCGATATGCATATGTATGTATCATCATCGTCCTCATCATGCCACTGAAAATTGGCACCGTGATAATAACAGGAAAAAAAGATAGGTGTTGGGTGCTTTCATGAACACCACTACTCCGTCAGTTCTAAATTATAAGCCGTTCGATTTGATGACACCAACTTTAACTACTTGTTAAAACATTATAACAATTAATTATTTATTATTTTTACTGTGGTAAGTTTATTGTACCATATACTTTAATGATGGCATGATTTTTTTTTTTTTTTTTGCAGCTGGGCATGGGGAGCGCGGTGGAGACGCTGTGCGGCCAGGCGTACGGCGCGCACAGGTACGAGATGCTGGGCGTGTACCTGCAGCGCTCCACCATCCTGCTGATGGCCACGGGCATCCCGCTCGCCGTGATCTACGCCTTGTCCCGCCCCATCCTCGTCCTCCTCGGCGAGTCGCCGGACATTGCCGCGGCCGCCGCCGTCTTCGTCTACGGCCTCATCCCGCAGATCTTCGCCTACGCCGCCAACTTCCCCATCCAGAAGTTCATGCAGGCGCAGAGCATCATGGCCCCCAGCGCCTACATCTCCGCCGCCACCCTCGCCGTGCACCTCGGCCTCAGCTACCTCGTCGTCTACAGCCTCGGCCTTGGCCTCCTCGGCGCCTCCCTCACGCTCAGCGTCAGCTGGTGGGTCATCGTCGTCGCCCAGTTCGTCTACATCGTCACCAGCCAGAGGTGCCGCCTCACGTGGACGGGATTCTCCTGGCAGGCCTTCTCGGGCCTGCCCAGCTTCTTCAAGCTCTCCATCGCCTCCGCTGTAATGCTGTGCCTGGAGACCTGGTACTTCCAGATACTCGTGCTCATCGCCGGACTGCTCAAGGACCCGGAGCTTGCATTGGCATCACTATCTGTCTGGTACGTACGATAATTTATACATCAGAAACATTCTTCTCGATCTGTCTGCATTATTGTTGACAAGACTGATTTGCTGAATCTTCTGCGTTAACGTTGTTCCAGCATGACAATTTCTGGGTGGGTGTTCATGATCTCGGTTGGCTTCAATGCAGCTGCCAGGTGGAAATTACTACCGCATTTCATTATGTTCTGAAAGTTCTGTGGAAATTAAAATAATCACCACTGCAACACATACTTTACGTCTGATGCATGCATCAATATAATCTGTTGTTTCAGTGTAAGGGTGAGCAATGAACTTGGTGCCGGCAACCCAAAGGCGGCGTCCTTCTCTGTCGTGGTGGTGACATTGATGTCCTTCGTCCTGACAGCGCTAGTGTCGGTGGTCATCCTGCTGTTCCGGGACAGCATCAGCTACATCTTCACCGAGGGCGAGGACGTGTCGCAGGCGGTGTCCAAGCTGACGCCGCTGCTGGCGATCACGCTCATGCTCAACGGCATCCAGCCCGTCCTGTCTGGTCAGTACACACACAGCACAAAGAAGCCACATATATGCTTCGTCTTCGTGACAGAACAAGTGAACAACTGATGAAACTGAATAGCTGATGATGCAAATCTTACTGTGTTTATGAACGTAATAACCACAGGGGTGGCCGTGGGGTGTGGATGGCAAGCATTCGTCGCGTATGTCAATGTCGGTTGCTACTACATCGTCGGCATCCCACTCGGGTGCCTCCTTGGATTCTATTTTGACTTTGGAGCAGCGGTAATAAGATCAAACATCTCTATGCGCATGCTTTTTCCATCGCTTATTCTTGATGTTCCTGTCATGAGTTTGATGGATACAGTATATGACACCATGCATGATTACTATCAATAATGCAGGGTATTTGGACTGGTATGATTGGTGGTACCCTCATGCAGACCTTGATCCTGGTGTGGGTTACATTCAGGACCAACTGGAACAAAGAGGTATCAATAACCACAAAAACTCGATAGGGTTTTGCGTACACATTAAAGGCCCGTTTGGAACGCAGGAATTTCACAGGAATTGTACAGAAATTTCACAGAAAAAAGTTCAATTTTACAGAAAAAACGCAGGAATGGAGAATATTTCCCGCATTTCAAACAGGCCCTGAAATTTTAATCAGTTGTTCACCAATAACGTGCATAAGAGAGCTGAGAACAATTCATCCATATGTTCCAATTTTTTTTGACTGTGTATGTTCCAAATTTAGTTCATTTTAGCTTTGTCTTAAGTCCAACTCTCCTAATTAACTTATTTGATTAAGGTTTTTTTTTGTAAAAATGGTACTCCATGGTATGCTAACAAATAAATGCACTGTCAAAAACATATCCACGGTGATAACTAATTTGATATTATAGATGTTGTCAAACTATAATTTGAGACAGAGGGAGTGATAAGAAAAATTATAAGAATGATAATTTCATCCAATTTTTCTGCATCTAAGCGCGCGGTAGCATGAATACATGCATAATAGCATCGATCTTAATTAGAAGAAACTTGCTCCAACACTGTGCACATCAATGTCAAGTTTTTTTATACACCCAATGATTTCCTCTTATATATTTGAACTGTTGTATTGACTACTGAACTGATTTATATATTATATTCATGCATGCCGTTTGTCCTCCGGTTGCAGGTTGAAGAAGCGCAAAAAAGGTTGAACAAATGGGAAAATAACAAGTCTCCTCTATTGTTAGCCCAAGAGTGAAATAAAGTCTCCTGTGTTGCCAAACCACGAGCAAAGACACGGATGCGTGGTTCTCTTTTTTCTTGGGCCAAATGTTAAACCAGGATGAGTTGTAACGTTGCACCTTGGACAGGCTCGGTAGAGATGGGAGGAGTACCAAGTAGCAATTCCATATCCTAAAATGTATAGAAGGAGATGGCTTCAAGCAATTCATGATAAACTATATTAAATTTTCATCACTCAAATTAATTTTATATTGCCTCCCATATATTGTTCTTCACTAATGCAATTGATTAGTGGTAATATTGTAGTTGTGATAATTTTATCGAGAACTCCTCAAACAAAATTGGGATTGCTATCTATGTCGAGTTGTGATCGTTGAGTGTCGGTGCTAGAGTTGCCCTCCTAAAATGATAGGCGCATATTAACAGTGTCTTTTCAATTGAAATAGATTTTTTTATCGCAGTTTGTTTTTTATTTTTTTAATCGTGAAGGAAAGATGGAGGTGGCATGCGTAAGGGTAAGGTGTTTTATGAATGGTGAGAGGACTCCAGCTTGGCATAGCATATCCTAGATAATTAATAACAGTGTCCCATTGTTAACCCCGCTTTTTTCATATACATGATACAAATTTAGTGTGGGTGGAGGGTGGGTGTAGGGGATACGTAGTACCGTCTTAATATTACAAATTATAGGTTTCTTTGAAGCGTCCACATTAATTCTCAGTTAGAAAAAAAATAAATCATAAAAGTTCTCACAAAAATCAGAAACATCCGGCCGTTTATCATGTATATCTAATAATAGTAGCCATTAGATCTATTATATTTTCTAAAAAATTACCCATCATACTATTATGAATGATGAAATAAAATAACCCTCTAAATTTATATAAAAATTACCCACCATACCCTTATAAAACTAGTTGATATCCCGCACGTTGCAGCGGTAATTTTTAATCAATTTTTAAATTGATATTTTAAGATAAAAACACTGGAATGACTGCATAAAAATATTGTTTTCAAGTCGAAGATGATATATTTGATCACATATTCACGTTTTTTGAGAGATCACCTTTAAATGATTGATCCTTGCATTGTTGTGTGAAACAAATGTGCACGTGAGGAAAAATGAAATGGAAGAAAATATTGATGTGGAAGAATTATAATGTAATAGCTAATGTGCCTCATGTATAGTCGGTTCTACTCAATAATCTTTGGTGCTTAGTGTGTGTGCGCTGAAGTGACTCAATGTGGTGATAGATAAATAGTTAGTGGAGATATGATTCATATAGTGAAAAGCATAAAAATAAAAACTAAAATTATGAAAAGATATATGCGGATTTTTTCTGAGCGCATATATGAGTGATGTAAGTCAAAAAACTCATAAAGGTCATTAAATGATTGATGGTAAAGAGCATTGATATAGTGATGCGTGTATGTTTCTTTCTTTTCTTCTGAGCACATACATGAATGTTGTTAGTCATAGAAAACCGATGAAAGAAGTTAATCAAAGTGTTAGCGGAGTCTTAGTGGATGATGAGGTGAATAGCTTGAAAGTTCAGAGAATTACACAATGGGTTGCATCTTTCTAGAATATATAGACACAAATTAAAATAACCCTCTAAATTTGCACAAACATTACACACCATGCCATTGTGAACTATGAATTAAAATAACCCCCTAAATTTTCATAAAACTTGCCCACCATGCCATTATGAAATAAGAATTAAAATAACACCCTAAATTTGCATAAAATTACTCACAATGCCATTATGAAGCACGGATTAAAATAACCCAAACATTTGCATAAAAATTATCCACCATGCCATTGTGAAATATAAATTAAATAAACCCTTAATTTGCATATAAATTACTCGTCATGCCATTACTAAATATGAATTAAAATAAGATCTAAATCGGTATATAAATTATCCAATATATCATTATGAAAGATGAATTAAAATAAATAACCACCTCTAATATTACTATGGATTAAATCTATAACTTTTAAAACTCTAACATGTTATCAGGGATTAAGTTTATATCTTCTAAAACTCTAACCGTGCTCGCATGGGTTGATGAACTAGTAAGCCCATAATTATGTAATGAGCTACCTCACATCCATGAGTAGCTTTTGATTTTTATTAATGAGAAAAAAAGGCACACACCATCTTGGTTGATCATCTCTCAATTCTCAACGGCTAACGTCTTTGCACTAGTGGACAGGAGAAATGACGCTACTCTTGATTCTCGCAATACACGAGCTACCAAAAAGATGGTTGCTTGTCGACCATTCTTTTCTTTCAGGCTTTGTCTCAATTTTTTGTCCCACTCGAGCAGGTGAGATCAGCGGCTGTCATTTTTATATATGTACCACTTCTTTATGTTTAGGGCCCGAATCAAATGTCAGATTCAGTGTCAGTTTCTTCTAGTGCTTGATTTATTGATCAAGATCATTAGGTTGTGTCCATCTAGAGTATATAGTAGTTGGATCTGTCAGCGATGGAGATGACAAATGGTTCAGCACCTCCTTAGATGTAAATTCTGCAGAGACTATATATATATCTACACTCTAAAAGAGCGAGTTTTCTAAAAATCTTTTTTACCTATAAAGACATAGGTATACCCATCACGCTGACTCCACTGCGCAGTTTGAAAAATGTTGGAAAGGAATGAAAAGACCCAAAACCCATATATGCAAAATGTTTCATCCACTTTTTCTCTTTATTTCTTATCTCATTTTATACCCATACCCACCGGTTACTTTTTTTCTCTTGGTTTTAATGAGAAAAAAATGGCGCTAATCAATCATGACTTTTTTCTTTTAATTTTATTTTTTTCTTTCTATTATCTGCTTGATTATCTCACAACACGTGCATGTTGCATGTTGCTTCGTTGGAGGGCGGCGTGGCCCATGGGGGGCTCCGCGCCTCAGCGAGCTCGAGCCAGCGGAGGGGCGGCGCGCCTTGGCGAGCTTGAGCCGGCGGAGCAACTTTGTCGGAGGGTAGCGCGGCGAGCTCGAGGCGGTTGTAGGGGTGGGCATTCGGTTCTTTGGTTCCGTTGGGTTCTTCGGTTATTTTGAAATTTCAGTTATCTAGAAATGGGAACCGAATTAGCATTCAGGAAAGAGTGGAACCGAGCATTTCGGTTCTCGAATCTTTCGGTTCGGTTCTAGTTCCAAACCGAAGTAACCGAACTGAATGCGAGTGGGGAGGAAGGAGCGTACCGAGTGACGCCGCCGCACTGGAGGGGAGAAGCCGCACGGGCTTAGGAGAAGCGGTACTCCGCCGCCGTGCCATAGGGGCGAGGTTGGGCGGCACCCGCACGCCGGCGCTAGAGGAGTGAGGGCGGGCGCGCCGTAGGGGCCAGGCCGAGCGCCGCCTCCGCGCCAGAAGGGGTGACGCCAGGAGCCCCCGCTGTGCCGGAGGGGAGAGGCAGGGCGCCGTCGCCGCACCGGAGGAGGAGGGCCGAGGGCCGCGCCGGACGGCAGATGTAGGGGCGTCGTCGCCGCGCTGGAGGAGGAGGGCCGAGGGCTGCGCCGCGTGGCCGTGTGGGAGGTGGAGGAGGGCCGCGCCGGTGTGGGTGGAGACTGGAGAGAGGGAGAGAGGCGCTAACCACCGAGGCGTGGTGAGAGGCAGGCTCGGGGGCGGGGTGACTGGGTGAGAGCCTGAGAGGGGCCGTGGGATCTAGGGTTTTTGCTATTGGTCTTGGGCTGATTGTCTTAGTGGGCCTTTTTACTAATTTGTTCGGTTCTTTGGTTTTTTCGGTTCTTTGAAGCTAAGAACCGAAAATGTCTCGGTTCTTTTGGTTATCTGAAAGCTAGAACCGAATTCAATAACGGTTCTTTTGGTTCCGGTTCTTTTGTTTTGGGTTTCGGTTTCGGTTCTTTCGGTTCGGTTCCTTGGTTCGGTTCTTTTTGCCCAGGGCTAGCTGGCGGGAGCCGAGCTTGAGTCGGTGGATGGGCCAGCGGAGAGGGAGCAGATGCCGATGGGCCAACAAAGAAGGGAAAAAAGTTGTTGAAAAGCTGCCCCCAAGCCGCTTCCTAGCTTCGTGCCGTTTTGTGTTGAAAGTTGACAAGGGCTCCTTTTTTTTCGGGAGGAGAAGCTGCGCATTTGGGAGCTATGGCCACTAGAAAGCCTTGCCAAACAGGACCTCAGTTTGCCCAATCTACCCTTACTAAAAATTCCCTTTTTTCCTCCAAAAGAAGTCAAGTTTTAAGTTTAAATTGGTGGTCGGTCATGGCAATTTTCTTGCTGTGCTTTTCGGAAAAAAGTTTGTTGGTGGGTTGAGAACAAGTACCATAACTTATATTCTAGATGTTTTGTGAGGATTTGTGAGGGTACGAGTCCATTGAGTTCCGATAAAGAAAGGAAAATCAACAATGCCCATTCTTAATTGAAAGAGTACGGAAGATACATCTTGTAAAGAAAGAAAGTGCCCCATTGGCTTGTAAATTCAGGATGTAGACACTATCAAGAACAATCTATATGAAAATGACAAATTTTCAGGTGCATGATATATATAAATTCAGGAATCTTTTCTTTCATAGTGTCAAACTTGTCATGGGAGGCTCTTTCATAGATTTATTCTAGGAATAAACAATGCCTAGTGGTTGGCGGTGTGTTTGTCGGCAATGATGTCCGTAGTGAACTAGTGATTCCATCAATCTCAAGAGTTGTCAGCTCAATCTCCTAGGGTGTTCACGGGGTTTGGAGTTTTTGGCTGAAATTCATCAGACGAAATCGATGAATCTCGGTTGAACTGGTCACCTCCAGGAAGTATATATATATGTACCTAATTCCTTCTATTTTTCAAATTTTAGACAAAAATTGTCAAAAACTGGAAAATTTTCAACTGAAGAATGGACCGATTCTGTTGTCCCTCTCTGAATTTTCTTTTCTTTTTGACAAAGGTATATATGTGTTTTGAACATCGGGGGATGTAGGGTTTTCGTGTTGGGTTCGTAAAGGTGAGTGTCCATATATGATACTATGCATATGAGCATAAGTATATGCATCTGTAACATACGGTGTGTTTGCAAAAAACAAAAAACAAAAAAAAAAAAAACCCTTCCTCATGAGTCATGACTATTGGTATTGCCAACGGGCCACCTGCTGCAGCATTACGTTTGCCCAATCGCCGTGCATCTCGTCACTGAAAATGGCGTCCTATGGGCTATGTGCAAGGCGACAGACGTGAGACCATATCCCCACCCATGGAGTAAAACTTTTGTCTATCTTACTATTTTTTCACTATTCTAAGCACTTTTCTTTCTGTCTTCAGTATCGCTACGGTGTCAAACAGTTTTAGGCCATCTCCAACCCATAAGTATAATTTTTGTATATTCCACTATTTCTCCACTATTCCAACTACCCATCCCTCTGTCTGCGGTAGCGCTACAGTATCAAACAGTGTTATACACAGCCCATTTACTCTCCCACCGTGGATGGTCTTATAGGCAACAAATAGTGTTATAAGCAACATTTTTACACAAAGGTTGGGGATAGCCTGCTGTTATATGTTTACGTGGGCATGACCCTTCTGAGCCTTCTCCATCGCAGCGAGCTAGATCACCCATCAGCAGGGTAAAAGTTGTGTGTATACGACGCAAGTTGACAGCAGGCCGGGACATGGGTGGCACACAGCAGAGACCTCCACGGCTCCACACACACGGGGCCCGAGCCTGACACGCGTATATATATGCTATGCTACACGCTGCAGTCGGGAAGGGATCGGCCAACTCGCAGCGCACAGATGCACCAAATAATGAATGGCACAAACCACCGCAGACGACCTACAGCTACCAACAAGCTTCCGTTTCTGCAAAGCTCATCAGCTCAGATAAAGCTGCTAGCTGCGTGTATACGATATACATAGACTGCAGCTTGGCTACTAGCTTGGTAGAGAGCTAGCGAGGCCCATCTCATTCCTATCCGATCGAGATAGTAAACCAGCTAGCTATGGGCACGGAGAGCGACCAGCTGAACACGCCGCTCCTGGCGCCGGACGTGGCGGCGGCGGCGCCGTCTGCTGGCGAAGCCGCCGCCGGGGCCGGGGCCGGGGCCGGGCACGGGGTGAGCTCGCAGATCGAGCGCATCCTAGCAGACGAGTCGACGCCCCGCGCGCGGCGGCTGGCGCTTGCGGCTCGCGCGGAGCTCCGTCTTCTGGTGTCGCTGGCCGCTCCCGCCGTGGCCGTGTACATGATCAACTACCTCATGTCCATGTCCACGCGCATCTTCTGCGGGCAGCTGGGCACGCTGGAGCTCGCCGCCGCCTCGCTCGGCAACGTCGGCATCCAGGTCTTCGCCTACGGCCTCATGGTACGTACGTCGTCAGAGCATATATGTGGATGCATATGTATTACACGTCGATGGACCAAAAACCCAATTAAACCCAAAGAAACATGCATGCTTATATGTACTAATTTGCGTGGTTGCAGCTGGGCATGGGCAGCGCGGTGGAGACGCTGTGCGGGCAGGCGTACGGCGCGCACCGGTACGAGATGCTGGGCGTGTACATGCAGCGCTCCTTCGTGCTGCTGGCGGCCACGGGCGTCCCGCTGGCCGCCATGTACGCCTTCTCGAGGCAGCTGCTGGTGGCGCTGGGCGAGCCGGAGCGGATCGCCGAGGCGGCGTGGGTGTTCGTGCTGGGGCTCATCCCGCAGATCTTCGCCTACGCCGCCAACTTCCCCATCCAGAAGTTTTTGCAGGCGCAGAGCATCGTGGCGCCCAGCGCCTACATCTCGGCGGCCACGCTGGCGGCGCATCTGGCGCTCAGCTGGGTGGCCGTCTACCGGCTGGGGCTCGGCCTGCTGGGCGCCTCGCTCATCCTCAGCCTCAGCTGGTGGGTCATCGTCGCCGCGCAGTTCGTGTACATCGTCACGTCCGAGAGGTGCCGCCGGACGTGGAGGGGGTTCTCCTGGGCCGCCTTCGCCGGCTTGCCGGAATTTTTTAGGCTCTCGGCGGCGTCCGCCGTCATGCTCTGCCTCGAGACGTGGTACACGCAGATCACCGTGCTCATCGCCGGCCTGCTCAAGGACCCTGAGATCGCCCTTGATTCTCTAGCGGTGTGGTACGTATAGTAGTACGGAGTATCTTGTTTCAATTTTTGATCATCGATCAATTTTTTTGTTTAATTTCACACGTGCATCACGTGCTGACCTGACGCCTTTGATATGATCATATATATCATCGATTAGCATGTCCATATCGGGATGGGTGTTCATGGTGTCGGTCGGCTTCAACGCCGCTGCGAGCGTGAGGGTGAGCAATGAGCTGGGAGCTGGGCACCCCAAGGCGGCGTCTTTCTCTGTCAAGGTGGTGACCACGCTGTCGCTGATGGTGGCGTCGGCCATCGCCGTCGTCGTCATGTGCCTCCGCGACCACATCAGCTACGTCTTCACCCGCGGCGACGACGTCGCGCGCGCCGTGTCCACCATGACCCCGCTGCTCGCCGTGACCATCGTGCTCAACGGCGTCCAGCCCGTCCTGTCAGGTACGCACGTATATATGCTTATTCAATCGAATAATTTCCATGCCGGCTGGCTGGAGCATGCAGCATGCAGTATTAGGTGAAATGAAAGGTGGTGATGGGATCGGATCGAGCTTATAATTAATTTATTTGCAGGCGTGGCAGTTGGGTGCGGTTGGCAAGCGTTCGTGGCGTATGTGAACGTCGCGTGCTACTACGGCGTCGGCATCCCGCTTGGCTGCGTTCTAGGGTTCTACTTTGATCTGGGCGCCATGGTAACAAAGCTAGCTGCTAGTAGCCAGAGATTCCGATTAAAAGATATATTCAATTCCATCGCCTTTTTGAGAGGGTCCGGTCCGATCCGATCCTGCGTGTTGTTCACGAATAAGGAATAACCGCTGTGATTTTATATGATCCACATGCAGGGAATATGGGGTGGAATGATAGGTGGCCTGATTGCTCAGACGCTGATTCTTGTCTATGTCACATTCCGCACTGACTGGAATAAAGAGGTAACCATTAAGGCAATTTTCCACAACCTCCAGGATTCCGCAGTCGTCAGTGGCTTGCCAGGACCATATATACCCTACATGCATAGAAAAAATCAATCTTTTTACTCACTGTCATCTCCAAAAACAACCATATGTCTATATGACAAATAATTCTAAAACAACCTAGCTACAGTTGTATACTGCCGTTTATGTATTTTCATACTACCTCCTCCCATCAATATATGACTTTTAAAAGTCATAATTGAACTAAAAACGCCATATATCAATGACCAAATGGAGTATAAATTAACCAAGTATATGTCATCAGCTTGGAATATATATGCAATTGAAAGATTCACAACTGATATATATGTTTGTGCGCATGCGCAATATTTGGGTTTAAACATTTGTCAGAGAAAGAAATATTAAGTTACTGCTACATATTGCACAATAGTCCATCAATTCCTGCTCTAGCACGGGACAGAGTTTTGGGACATACATAATACAAGTAGGTTTATTTTTTTTTATTTTTTATAACAACATGTGTGTTTGTAGTTTAGAATTTAGATGTTATTTTATTTTTGGTAATAATAGAGATGATTCTTTTAATTCATCTTTCATAATATTATGGTAGGTAATTTATACGCAAATTTATGAATTATTTTAATTCATCTTTTATAATGATATGGTGGGTAATTTATATGCAAATTTAGGAGGTCATTTTAATTCACATTTTATAATGGCATAGTGGGTAATTTATATTCAAATTTAGAAGGTTATTTTAATTCATATTTTATAATGGCATGGTGGATAATTTTTTTGAAAATATAATAGATCTAATGGGTACTATTATTAGAGCTACACGATGGAAGCTCTGATGTTTCTGATTTTTGAGAGAATTTCTAAGATCTATCTCTTTTTTTCTAGCGCATTCAGTGAGAATTGACGCGTAGGGACTCAAAAAAGCATCATCAATTAGTAATTGTGAGATACATTTATCTTTGTCTATGTGTTGCAGGTACAACAAGCGCATATGAGGCTAAATAAATGGGAAGACACAAAGAAACCGACGTTAGCCGAAGATTGAGATGTTTCATGAACGGTGCATGTGATGTACAATATGCATGGTATTGTAGATTGCCAAAGTAGTTGTGTTGATCATTCTCATGTGTCATGGGGATTGAAATGGTGAAACTGAATTCAAACCATAAAATACTAATGTATTTCTTGATAGGTACGGTAGTCTATTCATGCTAACATTTTTTACAAGACAGTTTTTTTTAGCTCGTCTTACAAGATAGCTACGGAACTACATCTTCACATGACCGCGTCCCCGGCCCATGGGCCTTGGCCACACAACAACACGCAGAGCTGGCCCATCGTGCTCGATGGGCGCGTTTGGATGATTCTATCATCTGGCCTTGCTTTGACGCCGCATGCACCAAGAATCTTGCCCGCGCAGGCGAGCCAGAGTGTCTCTCTGCGAGAAGCAAGGCAAGGCATAGGCTCCAAGACAGGATGGCAAAAGATCCAAATGCTTCTACTCACTGGCTTTCCTCACTGAGCAAGGCAGGCAGTGATCAGCAAGGGAATCAAACTCGCCCTAACTCCTCTCTTTAATCATCCAAATGAGATCCAAAAGTAACTTAATAGTACTATAAATAAGATTATTATTATTATTATTATTAGAGATGCCCCTTCTACTACATAGATGGACAGAGAAAGGCAATCGGCCGGTAACTACAATGCAAACGGCTTACTCACAAGCTTAATAATGATAAGGTCATTTTTGTGGAAAATAATATATCATGCTACGCTCACAAACAAATCCACTTGCATCATATGGCGAAACTGCCCCTAGAAATGAATTTCGAGATGCAATTGATGATTCCCCCTCCCCCACCCCCCCCACCCCCGCCACCACCACCACCCCCACACACACTAATAAAGGCATTAATTCCCTAGCGATGCTCAGTTTAAGGGGCCACTCTTGGAAGATATTTCTAGATATCTTATATCTTATATATCTAAATTGGAGCTCCCACTGTCTATTTCCCTTGACATGCATGAAGCCACATCATCACAAAGGCCCACTAAATTCTATGACATGCCACAATCCACTAACAAGTTTATTTATATCTTTTATCGATTTTCTACAACTTCATGCATACAGTGTTTTTTTGTGGCATATGCATTGTTATTCCTCAAATTTTCACAGCAAACACACAGAGAATTGCTCTAGTAGCTATAACTGAATTGGCCCAAGGGAAAGGGCCTCGTGTATATAGGGAAGGGTCTAGAACTGTGCTAAATAGATAACTTAAGCAGACCAACAACGGCGAAATTAAATTCCACTTCTTCGATTCCTTGGAGGCATTGGCTCCTAAGGTAAGATTGTAGTATTTCTATGTATTTTATATAGTTTGCATTTAAATTGATGTCATAATAAGCCAATTGTCATATAGAGAGGGAATAGTGTATTTTGGCCTTTTCAGATTGCATCAAATTTATAGCCAGCTTTGCTCCAATTAAATATTTTGGCAAGATTCTTGTATTGGTTAGCCCAAATTTCATTTTTGGTCTCTAAAGGAGGTTTATTATGAATTGATTTTTATCAAGTTATTAGACACAACTTTGTGTTGTAAATTTAATTGATGTTGTCAATGTTAATATATATACACTTCGATAATGTTATTCATATTTAGGTGAAAGCATGGGGGGGGGGGGGGTGATTCACTTTTAATGTTTTTTGAACTGCACTAAAATGTTATAGAAGATTAATAACTAAGAAAGTGACATGCATGTATGAACATATGCATATACAACGAAAAGATTCTGTTAATTAGGGGCATATATGTTCCTTCTCACCCTTAGTAAATTACCTAATCTAATAATCTCTAAAACATCACTTATTATGAAACAAAGTGAATAATTCATTAATTAGATAATACTCATAATCGTGTTTGTATTTTTGTAAAGTAAAAATTTATATCTCAAATAATTGTACAAGTTATGATTCTCTTTGAAATAAATTTTTGGTGCATTCAATCTTTTGTTGAGGTTAAAGTTGGACAAGACATGAATATATGAGTCATGAAGGGTTTATCCATCTTTGCTTGAAGAAATGTCTAAGTTTATTAAAGCCAAGTAGCCAACAAGAAGCATGCTTTGGGTGAGAAGACAGAAAAAAATGGTCCATGTTGTGAATGCAAGAACCAGAAAGGAAGGGGGAAATTTGGGTACAATTAGATCTATCACAGTAGATTAGACCTGATTTCATTGAGAATTACATGATAAGGCACTAACATGGTGAGAATGGTGCATCGTCCAAAACCGACAACACCAAAAGTCCACAACACTGCTACCTAAATGGGTGGTGACGATGACAAAGGACACGATCTTTACGTTGATTATGATGGATGATGGCGCAATGGTGATCACGATGATAATTTTGATTAGTTAAAGATTGTTTGGAGGAAATATTGTGCAATCCTGAACTGAAAGTGTTAATTAGGAGTGTGAGAGGATTGCAGGGACATTACAGAAGGCCAAGAAGACTACGTTTTTGTATGAGGAGACAAAGGGCTGCGTGATCGAGTGGATGAACGTGTTAACTGTGAGTGTATGGTCCGGGTTTCATCCACTAATGACATGTGCCCGACAAAAATCAAAGTTTGCCCCCATGTCGTCTAGACATTGCATGGTGTATAGTGATATTTTGGCTCATATAAAAGTGCATTGTTGGGCCGAAATAATTATAATCATGTAACATGTTATGCATGGCCAGCAAAGATCCGTAATTGGTGAACGTGTGTGCATCAGAGTTTAGCTCTCTGCTCTCATGTGCTTTCGTATACAGGTATATAATTTTATTTCTGTATAATCGACCGACGACCGTCCATGAGCAGTGGGGTCATGATCTCTTAGGCCCACCATTCATCATACGGTTACCGGCCATTGCCGGCCAGGATGCATCGGATAAAGAGCAAAAGGGCTAAACGAGGCCTGATCTCATCATGCGAGGATAGAGCCCGAGCCAGTTGGGAATAGATCAGCTTCCCGAGCAAGTTCAGGTGAGTTTGATCAGCGTTAGGAGATCGATCCCTCTGCCTATATAAACAGACGCCGGCATACCTCGCGGGAGGAGACGTATCTGCATGCAAAGAACACGCACCTAAGCTGCCGCTCTCGTACACGCCGCCACCTGCATCCTCGCCACCACCAGCCAAGTGTCTACCACGCTGCCGGAGACGCCGGCGAACGCGTCGACCACGCTGCCGGAGACGCCGTCGACGTACGCCGTTATTGACGGGCTGCCGAAGACACCGGCGCGTTCGATGTCTCTACTCTGCAAGTTCGACATCAACCGCTTGCCATTCCTGCTGTGCGAGTGCGAACCCGGCATCACTGAGACATGTCTGCGTCTGTGCTGTCACGTTCGCTGCGCGCATCACTCTTAATCACATTTAGTGCCAAGGCCGACTGACGACGAGAGGTTGGATCACTGCTCCACCGACACGCTCTAATTTCTAAATATCCGAATCGGATGCACCGTTGCTGGACACCGACGAGGCAAAAGCAACATTTAGCGTCCGTGTTAATGAAGCTGGGCATGCATGACTAGGCACCGACGAGGCGAAAATCACTCTCTTTTTATCAACAACTTATTCCGTGTACTACAACGTGGCGAGGGACGATGTTGATCCGGTTTTGGCGATATCAAGCCACCCATGTCACACATATTCTACCCCTAACAGTTCTACACCATATATTTCATAAGGACAATGAGCAGATGATTTATTCGACGACGACCAGTAAAGCACAGTTTAATCAGAGGTTTTCTTTAGACTCGCTCTGCGGATGTAATTAATCGGCCGTGTCTAATATTTAAGCACTGGGAATTAGTGAACTACGCAATTTCTGTATAGTTAGACCTCTCCTTATGCATGACGCTGAAGACCAGCGAAGACTTAGTCTCCTGTAATATGTGTGCTTCTGTGTGCATTTTTACTATTTTCGGTCTTCGACGTCTTCTTTTCTGTTTGTTTGTTTCTACCGAAACACATGTTTTTTTCGGCCAAACAAACAAACATATGAAAATACTTCAAAAAATTAAGAGTGCAAGATCTAGCATGCGATCTGACTGATTAATTGGTCACCCTCCTTGGACAATGAAATCATATATATTCATAGTCCAACATGTATCTAGTAGCCATAATATGGTGTTTCTCCATACACCAGAGCAAACTGATGGAAAATACTTCAAAAAATTTAAAACCATGTCGGATTTGACTAGTCTCATTGGCCCACGAAAATCAATATACCAACGAAAAAGTTCATTTTTGCGATGGCTTTTACTAAGTTGATGATAATATTATGACCGATGAAAAGTTACATGTCTGTAGTCAAGGGTGTTTGAAACTCCAGTAGGTGAAATAGACTTGCTGTGTCCCTACAATTGTCATGCTTGGTATGGGTTGGGTTGAAAAAAAATGCATTATATATAACAGACACACTTTTATTAAGCACATTGGGTGAATTTATCTAAGTGATAGGTTTTACTATTATCTTATGCTAAAATATTTTAAGTCCAACTCACTATTTCCTGGAGATCTCGATCGTTACACAGACCATGGGCGCGAGGGACGGCACTTGTCTGGGTGCTAAAAAATACGTTTTGCGGTTTTAATAGCATGGACACATCTGGTCCCACACAACACCAAAACCCGACACTGCCATAAATATATATTAGTATGCAGAAACCAAATGTCGATGGTATAAACAAAATCTAGTCCGATCCATGTATTATACTCTTTTTTGTCAGTATCACAGTATACCTTTGTCAGATACGGATCGACGCAGTATATATAAACAGTCGCCAACAACTTTCTCACACCATTAGATCTAACCAATAGCAGTGGTTCCCAGCTTTGTCAGGGCTCAGTTAATCAGTTCAATGTCCAAGGACTATACGGTTGAGAGGCCTGTCTCTGCCGCGAGAGCAACTGAGCAACGAGGGCATTAAATACTGGCTCAACTAGGTAGTCAAACCATCAGAGCGTCTATCCATCTTTCCATCTTGCTAACGCTACTGTGTCGTTTGTACTATAGACAGTCCATTTAAACACTCCATTGAAAACAACCTCTCACTGAGCACAGGATAGAAAGATAGCGACCTTGATTGATGGAGTAAAAAACGGATCATATATGGCATATCAAACAAAAAAAAGGGTATACAGCATATCAAAAAAAAAAAAAAGTGCCATAGTAAAAAAGATTCAGCGTGGAAGTTGGAGGCTAGGCACCCTTACCCTGTAGGACAATGGAATTCTTTTAAAATCCACCCAATAATATTGGCACATGAACAAAGAATATAAAAGAGGAAAATATAAAAAAGAGAAATTTTACATTGGTTGGAAGGGTTTTGCTAGTACTACGAGGTACAACTCTTATTTTATTTTAGTGGCCTTTATATCTTTGTGGAATAAAAAATTAAAAAATATGGGTACCGATTTCACCATTTACAACTCTTATTTTATTTTAGTGGCCTTTATATCTTTGTGGAATAAAAAATTAAGAAAATATGGGTACCGATTTCACTATTTTTAGTACCAAACTCTTCATATTCGTAAGTACTGTTTATTTTTAAACGGTTAGATCTCTTCAGATTTACGATTCCTATTTTTTTCAAGCATAGTAAATCTTCTATATATAAAAAGGAAAGAGAGCGTAGAAGAGAAAAATGAGCATCTAATTTTTAAATCCTAGATATATGTACATCCTTAGGCTTAAGGATTCCCCGCAAATCTACCGCTACTTGCCTTCTTCGGTTGACACGTGCTCGGTGAAAACGCAGATCCGCGTCCGCGTGGCGTACGCTCCGCCACAAAAAAAGCGCATGTGCGTGGAAAAATTCCTTGCCTTTGCGTCGCTTGGCCTCCTCGGCCGGCCGCCACCCGCCTGGTTCTGTCTCCTCCGCTTCCTTGACTCCCATGCTCCTATCTCCACCACCGTGGCCCCATCTCCCCTCCTCTCCTCTTCAACTCCGGCCACCTCCCACCACTGCGCAGGCAACAACTCCGTCATCCGGCGACCATGTGCTGGGCTCTCTTCCCCACGCCGCCTCCTCTGCCTGGCACTGCCGCCTCCAAGACTGTGCCGCCATGACGGGCGCCACTAGGGCCGGGAGCTCACCCGCGCTCCGCCGTCCCGCATAGTCGCGCATGGATCTGTCTTCGTCCCGACCAGACCAGGTGCCCCTCTTCTCTGTGTCCTGCGCCGTTGCTTCCGAGCCACGCCACTAGCCTGGTTCTGCGTCCCGATGGAGTGCCGCCCGGCTGCTCCCCGCGTCGGATCCGTTCCACCGCGCCATGGCGCCCGCCACCTCCTACCGGCTCCTCCGCACCGGTGCCTCCTCTCCCTCCCCGCGGCACCTTCTCTCCCCGCTGGCGCCACCTCTCCCTCTCCACCGGCGCTTCCAAGGCATGCCGCCCGGGATGGAGCATCGCCGCTTCCAAGCCACGGGCCCCGGATGGAGCGTCGCCCGGCTGCTCCCTCGCGGACGCCCACTCGCGGCCGTTCTGCCACGCCCACGGCCGCGGTCGCCCCTGGCGCGAGGCCGTGGCCGCGACGCTCGCGCCAGCCGCCCCTTCGCTGCGGCCCCCACCGACGCCAGCGTCTGACCGCGACGCCCCGCCCACGTGAGGTGGCGCCGCCGTCGCACCCCCCGCTCTGCCGACGCCTACGTCGGCCCTTGTCCTGCGGCGCTTGGTCCGCTCCGACCCCGGCCTCCTCGCCGCGGCGGCCTGCTTCTTTCCTTTCTTTCGTTCGTCGAGGTGCTGGCTCATACGGCTCGGCTTCATACCGTTCTTCCCCTTCTTCCCCGTGCTTGCCAGCCGCAGGCGACGCACCACGGCGGGACGCGCCTCTCGCCATCACCTCCTTCGCCTTCCTTCCAGCGTCAACGCTTCCACCTCCTCCCAGATCTGGGCATGGGCAAGCTGAGCCAGGGACATGAGTGTTCCCTGCAGTTGTCGCCTCCTCGCAGGTACTCCACCACTTTATTCTCTTTTGCTTCCAATTGGCCTAAATGTTTATTTTTCCTTCTGCTTCTAGAGTTTCTGCAGAGCCTCCAATCAGTTGTGCCACCATAGATGACATGTCTTGGTGCCACTATGAGTACAAGCAGCAGCGGCACACAGTCTCATGCTCCATCACTGCCAGCCGTCTCATTTTTCCAATGATTCATCGCATCCATCTGCTCAGGTTAAATGCCACACAATTTCCCCCTTCTGTTTTTCGTATTTTTTTCGGCAGACATCAGATGGCATAGGTGAAAAAGCCGGTTATTGATAACCCAGTGATGGAAATGGTACCATCTTATGAACAGGTGATTTCGTGTGGTATGTAGCCTGTCCATGACCATATTATGGACTGATGACTTTTTTGAATCATTTGAAAATGTGACATGTTAACAAATGAACATTATAGCTTTAAGCGAAGGGTACACTTCAAAGATAGCTATGGTTGTGTTTCTTCAGAGACAGAGCATATAGACTGAACTACCTTATGATGACATTTAGTATCAAATAATTGTTTACAAAATTTAGAGAATGCTCTCTATGTAGATGAGCTATACTGCAAATATGGCATCTGAAAAGTTGTTGCTTATTTGTATTTTCGGCTATTTCCTTCATTACATACAATCCTCCCATTGGTGAACACTTGCTCTCATGCAGCTCCGTCACAAGTAAATCCCTACTTCTACAAATTTATATGCCATCAAATCCAACTGAGTCCAACAACTTTACTAGATGATTACCATATATCCCTGTAAAAACAAGTAAATAACTTCTGCATTATGCTATGCCTTCAATATTATTGATTTCCCCACACATATGTCTAATTGAATATATTGCTAAAGCAACCAAAAAAAATAATGTGCCCTTTATTTATTCCGTTGTCCATTGCTTTAGTGTTCATCTTTGGACTTCAAATTTGAGCATACTATTATGGAGACACTGCTATGCAACAGAGATTTTGAAATTGCGGATTGCTAAACATGATTACTGTGAACATATATAGTAATAGTTAACTGACAATTGCACAGCAAAGTTGAGTAGTTGTCAACAAATCCGTCAATTTCTCCATATATTGGAAGTGATGGTCATCCAATTATTAACTATCTCAAAATTTTACAGATTTAGAGTGTGGCTACAGCACCCTCCAGTTTTCCATTTTCTCCATTTATTTAAAAAGAAACATGCATATGCAATACCAACTTCGAGCAATATTGGAGATCAGTTACGTGAAACAGTTCTTATCTGCTAAACGATTGCCACTTTGTTCCTTCGCAACTGTATGTAGGGAGAACTAACATTGAACATATTTGTGGCATCATTACATAATTGCTTTAATTCTAAATAAGTTTCATTTTGCCAGTTGATGTATACAACATACTTAGCTTCTCACTCAAATGATATATTACTTGGTTCTTAGTGGCAGGTCAGATTAGTATTGTTATTTTGTAAAAGTAGTTTCAGCTACAGTTGAGTTCCTTTCGACATTGGAAAGTTTCATTTTTTGTTGTTGCAGTGTGCAATCTTCACCACCAAAGTTAGCTGATGGCTTGCATTAGCGAAAGTTACTTTCTTTTCTGTCCAGAATTTTGCTCACCGATCTGTCTTCTGTGTACGTACTGCGCCTACTCGATTGAGGCCATGTTTACAATATTTGTATTGGATACGCATGTCCAGTAGGTTGTGAATGAAAAGCTAATGTAACCTCATTGATATCAGTATATAAGTTTTATTCATTGACATCACGTATGTGAGTTCTTCAAACGATACGGGCGCGGCGTTAGCGCGCCTCCATCCCTAGTATATATTAGGTGTCCTGACCTGCCTTTGTGTGTGGGCTGTCGTCCCTGCCGACCAGCGCTCACTACCATTTCATCTCTTCAGCCTTCTGCGAGTGAGATCTATATCGATATTTATAGGCACAAGATTTATGGCCGACGGCGGCGGCGGCCATGGCGGGACGTCGTCCCATGGGCAGAGCGGCCGGCTGGAGACCATCCTTGCGGACGGCGAGGCGCCATGGGCCCGCCGAGCCTCCAAGGCAGCCATGATAGAGCTCCGGCTGCTGGTACCGATCGCGGCGCCGGCCGTGGTCGTGTACCTGCTCAACAACGTCCTGTCCACCTCCACGCAGATCTTCTCCGGGCACCTCGGTAACCTCGAGCTCGCCGCCTCGTCGCTCGGCAACAACGGCATCCGGCTCTGCTCCTACGGCCTCATGGTACGGCACCTCCACGCAGAGCTAGTGTGCTCTTCCAGTACTACGTACGGCCGGCATCCATGTCTTTGGCGTATGGCATGGATCGATGGATCGTTAACGTTGCATTTGGTTCTTACTTCTTAGCGATCGATTGCGGTTTTTATGTTTTTTCCTTTAGGGATTTGTTCAGTGTGCCCGGTTTTAAAGGGAATTGGAGGGGATTTAATCTTTTAAAATTTTTCTTAACCGAACACACCCTAAATAATCTGTATGGGTGGGATGTGTGCGTGAAAACCAGAGGGCAGATTGTGAAAATCTGTAGGGGCCGCGGTCACATGTTTATATGGAGCGACAAAACGCACTAGGATTTACACAGAGGTGCGGCAAGCTTGGAGAGTGGGCTAAGAACATATCCAACAGCTCTAATATTTATTCTCCCAATGTCTTTGTATTGAGCTCTTTCCAAAAGTCTACGTATCCAAAAAATATATCCACCTCCAACAGCTCCTTATTTTGTCTTTTTTTTCTTTTGCTCGCTACGTCGCCGGCCGCCGGAACGGGGAGGGCGGAGGGCATAGACCGATGGCCGGTGCTGCATGCTGGGCGGGCGTTGATTGGAGCACAGCTAGCCGGTGGCCTCAGATGGGATCGATGCTAAACACTCTCGTGGATTGGACCAAACAGAGACGAAGGTACCCGCCGGCGGCTTGCCGCGGAGCAGTGAATCTGCCAGCGTGCGGTAGGAGCGAAGGAGCCCGGCGACACGCGGCACGAGCCGGAGGAACCTGGCGGCGCGCGATAGGCGCGAAGGTCTCTCGTCTACGCAGAACTGAAAAAAAAGAGAGATTGGAGCCGCAGCTATTCGGCGGATATTTGTACCGGGAGGGGAGTTTTTTTGGGGCATCCAATAAATTGGGAGCACAAATAGAAAACTGTTGGACATATTTTTTTACCTTTGCTCCCAAAATAAAGTTTTGGGAGAGCAAATTGAGAGCTGTTGTAGATGCTCTAAGGGTTACAGCTGTTACAACAAACTCCTGTTCTATAGCTAATATCTACCTTGACTAGCAAGCCAGCCCTTAGACGATGCTTATCCAGCACTTGTCGCTGATTTTGTTACAAGACATCAACTAATTACATACTATTTCTAACACAGTGTGTGCGTTAAGCTTGAGAGGCAGATAAGGACGATAAACGAGGGAGTGGTGCACGGTACTTACCACAAAAACTGCGTGGAGGAAGTGAACTTGAACCTAAGCGCCATGACGGCCATGCAGCCTTAGCTTGAAGCCATTATTTTCGATCTAAACGGTGGACACCAAATGGTGTTCACATACAAAAATATACTATAAATGCATAGCGGTCATAAGACCATCCTCAATGGGGATGTCTATACCCATTGCCTATCCCTATTCATCCACTATTCCAACTACCTCCCTCTCTGTTTACAGTAGCGCTACAGTGTTAAACAATGTCAGATATCCTCTTTACACATCCCCATTGGAGATAGCCTAAGTGAGCCAACAATCATTTTTTGTTAGCTTGGACATACAATAAATGTTCCAACTATAGATTCGGTATAGGCCAGCCAAATGATATTTCAACTATAGATGACCAGTGGATCTGTAAATAAGTCATATTTTTGTGTTTTTTTAAAACCAAAATACTGACGTCTTGCATCCCTATGTAGCTGATAGAATAAAATAAAGATGATGTGGTTCCTTACAACTGATGTCTTACTCACGGTTGAAACCCCTCGTTGTCTCGAGGCGGCTAGAAGTGTGAGGTGGAGAGGGGGGAGAGAGGGTATGCACCGCTGGCCCTTGGCCCCTCCAGAGCCCCAATTCTTATTGAGCGAGCGCGCGTTCCAAACGCACGGCGCGGCTCCCCCTCACTACCACCGTGTGGGCTCGCGGCCACGACGCGTGAGCAGCTCCAGAGCACCGGTAGCAAAAGACTTCTCCCCTCCGTTACTTCCTCCCTCTTCCGCTGTCTCATGTTGTATGTAGTATAAAATTTTCACAATAAGAACGTAAGACCTTACATATTTTAAACCACTGATTTGTGCATATATACGTGTACTCTGCACAATGCCTATGTACTATTGATCATAACCATAATTACACTACTACAATCCAGATTAGGCATCGCTTATTTTGTTTTGATTTATTTTATCATAGTATAAAATTTGAATATGATTAGTTTTCTTAAATCTTTACATAAATTTTTTGAAAAAAAATGAATGATTGAAGTTTAAGAAAAAGTCGACCGCGGTTTATATTTAAATACAGAGAGTGTATGTGTTGAGGATCAGATATACTAGCTACATTTCCAAGCAAATAATGCATCGCTTTATCCTCTTTTTCCCTGAAAAAAATACAATGAACTGTGCATCAGCTGGGCATGGGGAGTGCGGTGGAAACCCTGTGCGGGCAGGCTTACGGCGCGCACAGGTACGAGATGCTGGGCATCTACCTGCAGCGCTCCACCATCCTGCTCCTCGCCGTCAGCGTGCCGCTCACCGCCCTCTACGCCTTCTCCGAGCCCATCCTCATCTTGCTTGGCCAGTCTCCGGAGATCGCCGCGGCCGCGGCTGTCTTCGTCTACGGCCTTATCCCGCAGATCTTCGCCTATGCCGCCAACTTCCCCATCCAGAAGTTCCTGCAGGCGCAGAGCATCGTGGCGCCAAGCGCCTACATCGCCGCGGCGACGCTGGTGCTGCACCTGGTGCTGGAGTGGCTGCTGGTGTACAGGCTCGGCATGGGCCTCCTGGGGGCGTCGCTGGTGCTGAGCCTCAGCTGGTGGGTCATCGTCGCCGCGCAGTTCGTGTACATCGTCACAAGCGAGCGGTGTCGGCGGACGTGGAGGGGGTTCTCGTGCCGGGCGTTCTCGGGCTTGCCGGAGTTTCTGAGGCTGTCCATGGCGTCCGCCGTGATGCTGTGCCTCGAGGCGTGGTACTTCCAGATCCTCATCCTCATCGCTGGCCTCCTCGACAACCCTCAGCTCGCCCTCGATTCTCTCACAGTCTGGTATATATATATATAATCTATCGATCATAAATTATTTCCAGTGGCAAATGTGTATGAGAAATGCATGAGATGTTTTCTTGCACATCAGTTTGACGCTCGCCGGGTGGGTGTTCATGATCTCCATTGGATTCAATGCTGCTGCGAGGTGAATCGAATTAATTTATTTTCTCCATCCTCTGCTAGTTGGTTCCGTCCGTGGAACTTGTCATCATTCCATCAGTTTGTATATATGTTTCCATGCATGGCTACCATCTATCACTCTATCAGTGTGCGAGTTGGGAACGAGCTGGGCGCTGGACACCCGCGGGCGGCGGCGTTCTCGGTGGTGGTGGTGACGACGCTGTCGTTCGTGATCTCGGTGGCGATGGCGGTGGTGTTCCTCATCTTCCGCGACTACATCAGCTACATCTTCACGGAGGGGGAGACGGTCTCCCGCGCCGTCTCCGACCTCTGCCCTCTCCTCGCTACCACGCTCATCATCAACGGCATCCAGCCCGTCCTCTCGGGCACGTCGTCAACATACGTACCGAGTGATGTTGTGTGATGCATCTGAATTCTGACATGCTTGTTTTTAATTTGCATGGTCGTCAGGGGTGGCTGTTGGCTGTGGGTGGCAGAAGCTTGTGGCGTACATAAACATTGGGTGCTACTACTTCGTCGGCATCCCTCTCGGCATTCTCCTCGGCTTCAAATTCAATCTTGGAATAAAGGTGTGCTTCATTTTCTATGTATATAGAGGCAGAGTATGCTACTATGTATATATAGCATGTGCTCGATGTAAGCAATGTCACATGACCAAAATTACCCTGTTCCTCACAGGGAATATGGACTGGGATGCTGGGTGGTACATGCATGCAGACGCTTATCTTGTTCTGGATCACTTTTAGGACAGACTGGAACAAAGAGGTAGTAGTATGTGTGTGTCTTTCCTACCCCCTCCTGGCCTCCTCCAATCCTTTTTCCTTAATAAACCAACATATGAATGTCGCTGTACTCATTTGTGCGCAAGCATGTTCACCGATACACCTTTGCCCACCTAACATTTTTTCCTAGATCCAATAGTTTGTCAGATCTAAAAACTTGATTGCTTGAAGTTTTATTCCTTTTTAGTATTTCTAGGATTTCTCTATTTTCCTACATAATTTATGAGGATTAATGTATTGGCTAAAAAAGTATAAAGATTATTTACATCTTAACAATTTTCTACACTTCATCTTGTGCATCTCTATGTAGGTCGAAGAAGCCAGGAAGAGATTGAACCATTGGGATGAAAAGAAGCAGCCTCTTCTGGTTCCCACAGATTGATCTCTGCTGAAGAAGCAGAAGTGATTTGTGTTGACTCTTGGATAGTAATATTTATTGTTGGGAACATAACTTTGCATTGTGTTGTGCCATTGTATTCTTCTTACGGGCACTTCAGACACTGATGAAGTGACTTTAGATGCCTCAGTATTGACAATGGGCATATTGCCTACCATTGCATATCATGATTTATATGGGCTTGTTACTTAGGCTTAGTCCATGCTAAGGCCCAATTCGATTTTGACCAATCTTATGAGTGGAAAAAGGCTTACGTCAATGGCACCTTAAGGTCTAATTTAAATTTTTTTCCCACAATAACATATTTGGTAATTTAGATGCAGGCTTGGCTGTTTTAGTTTATCTCTAATAATAACATATATATGTGAGTAATTTAGGTGTAAGTTTAAGTGGTTACTTTAGATTGTCTATCATAATAGAATATACGGTAATTTAGATTTAGATTTTATGGGTTATTTTAGATTATGTATCATAATAAAAAATGATGCTATTTCAAATGCAAGACGCGCTAAAAAATAAATCCTATATACATTCCTGAAAAAATTAGAAACATTTGGTCATTTGCCACCTTGCCATTATTAGGTTTGCGTATAACCCTTAACTTGCATATAAATTGCCACCACAATGCCAATAAAAAGATACCTTGAATTTATACATAAATTACTCACTTATGTCATAAGCGTGGAACCATCTAGAGTTTGTTGCGGTGTGCCACAGCTCTGCACTGCAGCTTGGGCTATATATACGACAGCTCAGGGGCTGTTTGGATCATAGGATTTCTAAAGGAATTTTGTAGGAACCAGAATCCTATAGGTTTTGCCACTGTAGCGGTGTTTGGAACGTAGGATTCATGCATTCCTTTTCGGAGGAAAAGTTCCTGCTTCTGTACGTTTTGGAGGAAAGAAAGAATCCACCTCTAGCTCTTTGTTTCAGTTCCTTTACGAAGTCCGAGGCAATATACAGACTAACGCATCATTAGTTGCTTGTGTCAACATCTCACTCGGCCATGTGCGGTCTAAAAATAGGGCAGTCCCTAGTTGCATGCCCTCCGTTGGCACGTGTGGCCATCCAGGAAGCTTAGAAATTTTAATCCAACACATTCACTATGCAAAATGAGTGATTGCTTAGTTTAAGTAATCATGTTTACCGCTAACATCTAAATTCCTGTGCTACTTATATTCCTGTGTTCCAAACATCCATGCCAACCAAATTCCTATGTTTTTGTGATCCTCTGTTTTACATGCTCTTTCCTTTCCTATTTCTATGTTTTTTCCTATTCCTTTGTTTTGCATTCCTACGTTCCAAACGGGGCCTCACTGTGGAATAACATCGAACATCAGCCCGAGATCTGCCCCCGTTACAACCTGGTGCCACACGGCACCACAGCAGCGCCGAACTCCTGCTCCGGTCTCCGAGTTGAATGTCTCGGGGATAGGACTGAATGTCTCTCCGAGAAAGCCTACGCTCACAAATAAGGAAAAACACACAAAGTCAAGGTACAACATGAGCTCAGCATGAGTTGGATTTAGCGTAGTAAGACGGACCTTGATTTTAGAAGGATTTAGGCGAAGGAATCGTTAGATTCCGAATCGAGAGGAGCAAGACATGGAGTTTTTTCATGAATAAGGGCATTCTTGTAAATTGCGTGCAAAATGGAAAGAAGTCTCATGGGCCGAATGACACATAGGGCCCATTTCCACCATGCCATCCACGCCGTGTCCATGTGAAATACAGTGACACATGAAAAGTAGGACAACCTCTTGAGTGCCATTCATGCAGTGCCCACGTGACCGAAATACGGCGACATGGGGAAAGCGGAACAGCGTCTTGATCGGCCGAGGCTGGTCGAACTGATTGGCTTCGGCGGCGGCACTGCTAAACCATTTCCGAAGGTCATACCAACAGGCTATACATAGCAATGTTGGATGGACAGACGGATAGGGGTAGAAAAATTATGAGAAAGGCATAAGTAGATAGAGCTTAATTTATGGAGAACTTAGGCGTAAGAATCGCGCAAATTAGAGTTGAAAAGAAGGTACGGAATATTTCATGGCAAGGGGTAGATTTGCAATTTCTAGACAATACAGGGGTAGCTGTAGACTTTGTACGGCAAAAAAACTCAACCCGAGATGGGATTTTGGCCCACATCGGCCCTTTTTATTTTTTTTTCCTTTTTCTCATCCTTGTCCACCTCCGGCCCAGCTGCGTTTCTTGGCCCCATGCAGCGCGTGCGGCCAAGGCCTACCAGGTCGGCCCAAGCGGCGAGGAGGGCACTGACAACGCGTGGACGACGTCGGCTGCAGGACCGACTCGACAGCGGCAGTGGAGGGAGGGAACGGAGTCAGGGGACAATGGAAGCGTTGGGCTGGTGCGAACCGGTCGGACCGGTCCATTGACCGCCGGCAATGGCTCGTCTGCGGTTTTCCGTCGTCTGGCCGGTTCCGGTGATGAGGCCGGGCTCGCGACGACCAGGCCCGAGATGAGCTCGGCAGTGTGGTCCTCGCAACCGACAAAAGGGTGGAGGGGGCTCGTCCACGGAGCGCAGCAACGCCGGCCATGGCTTGCGCCGCGGTGGGGCTCCGAGTAGGCATAGGTGAGGCGGAGGAGGGGCGGCGAGGTGCCGGCGACATGTGGAAGGGTGCAGAGGTGCTTGGGCTCACCCGAATCGGGGAATGTTGGAGGTGGTGGAGATGATTTAGTGGCGGCGCCAACGTTCACCGATGCGGCAAGCGACGCGGACGGCACGGATAAGGTAGGAGGGAAGGGCAAGGGAGGAAAGTGAGTGGCGCAGCCCAGCTCCAGGTCTGGGGCGGGGGAGCGGGGCTTGACGATGTGGAGGCAGATGGTGTCCACGGCAGGCCGCTCCCGATCGGGTTGAACCGGGGCAGGCCGAGGAGGACAGCATGGGAAGGAGGGGAAAGGGAGCTTGTTGGTCTATTTTATAGGTAGAGGTCGGGGTAGAAGGAGGGAAACAGCGTCGACGCTGGTTGTCACGTTCCTGGGGTGGCGGGGAGCGCGGCGGCGCGGCGCGCACTGGCACGGTGTGCGCGGCGCGCTGCAGATGCAGAAGGAGGAAGGAGAAGGCGCTGGTGGCCGGGCCGCTCGCCCTAGGTTGGGGAAAGGCGGACGGGGAGCGAAGTGGGCCGGGGAGGTGGGGCCTAGGAGACGGGACATGGGTGGGCCGCAGGGAAGAGGAAGAGAGGGAGAGGAGTTGGGCTGCGGCCTGGGAGGAAGGAGAGGGAGTTTGCATTTTCCAATTTGGATTGGAATTTTTGGAGGGATTGTGTAGAAGTGTTTTTGATGGAGAAGATTTGAGTTAATTTGAGATATATTTGGGAGGATATTTCCAAGAATATTTGGAGGATTCATATGGAATTTTGTTGAGCTCATAACTGTACACTCCAAAACAAACAAGTTTTCGAAATCGATTTTGAATTAGTGGAAAGATTTAAGAAAATTTCTTACAGTAAATTTTCAGGGCGTTCCAGGGTTGGATTGAAAAATGCAACTTTTACTAAACACATTAGGTGAATCTTCTATATCTAAATATGAGAACCCCACTACCACGCATGAAGCCACATCATCTCAAAATCCCGGTAAATTGGATACCACATCACCATCCACTAAGTCTCATATTCATATTTTTCAATAATTTTCTGTTACCCTATGCATGCAATTTTTTTCTGTGGTATATATGTAGGGTGTCACTCAAATTTCCGCAGCAATATGCGAAAAATTCATTTAGTTCTAAGTGAGATAGGTTTTACTTTTATCTTATGCTAAAATTTTTGAGAAGTCCAACTCACCAATTTCCTGGAGATCTCGATCATTACACAGACCATGGACACAAGGTGGGGACGGCACTATTGTCTGGGTGCTAAATACTTACTGCGGTTTTAACGGCATGGACACATCTGCTCCCACAACACCAAAAACACCAAAACCCGACACTGCTATAAATAGATATTAATATGCAGAAACCAAATGTTGGGTTGGCCTAAGTTCCCACATTCAGATCTTGGTTGCCTGGTTGATGCATGAAAAATCATAAAGGGGATCTACCGATCTAGATTTCACATTGCAGTGTCGATCGTATAAACAAAATCTAGTCCGACCCATGTATTATACTCTTTGTCAGTATTACAGTAAGACAACTTTGTCAGATACGGATCGACGCGTAGTCACGTAGTATATATAAACAGTCACCGACAACTTTCTCACACCATTAGATCTAACCAATAGCAGTGGTTCCCAGCTTTGTCAGGGTTCAGTTAATCAGTTCAATGTCCAAGGACTACGGTTGAGACTTGAGAGGTAGGCCTGTCTGCCGCGAGAGCAACTGAGCAACTAGAGGGCAATAAATACTGGTTGAACTAGGTAGTCACACTAAGCATATGTCAGAAAGATAGCGACCTTGATTAATGAAGGGAAGTAAAAAAACAATTACAGATCCAGGATTCGTCGTGTATAGCATATCAAACGAAAAAAAGTATACAACATATCAAACAAAAAAGGGCGGCACAGTAAAAAGATGCGGCGTGGAAGCTGGAGGCTGGAGCACCCTTACCCCGTAGGACAATGGAGCTCTTTTAAAATCAACCCAATAATATTTGTACATGAACAAAGAAAATAAAAGAGAGAGATTTTACGGTATTTGGAAGTGTCTTACTAGTACAGCGAGGTACAACTCTTCTTTTATTTTAATGGCCTTTATATTTTTGTGGAAAATAAACAATAAAAAAAGTACCGGTTCCACCATTTTTAATACCAGACGATTCCTATTTTTTCAAGCACCGTAAAATTTGTATATATAGCAAAAAGAGAGTGTTGAAGAGCAAAATGAGCCTCTAATTTTAAATCCTAGATATATATATTAGGTGTCCACACCTGCCTTTGTGTGTGGGCTGTCGTCCTTGGCTCTCTGCGCTCACTACCATTTCATCTCTTCAGCCTTCTGTGAGTGAGATCTATAGATATTTACAGGCAGAAGATTTATGGCCGACGGCGGCGGTGGCGGCCATGGCCATGGCGGGGCGTCGTCCCATGAGCAGAGCGGCCGGCTGGAAAGCATCCTTGCGGACGGCGAGGCGCCATGGGCTCGCCGGGCCTCCAAGGCAGCCATCGTAGAGCTCCGGCTGCTGGCGCCGATCGCGGCGCCGGCCGTGGTCGTGTACGTGCTCAACAACGTGCTGTCCATCTCCACGCAGATCTTCTCCGGGCACCTCGGTAACTTGGAGCTCGCCGCCTCGTCGCTCGGGAACAACGGCATCCAGGTCTTCGCCTACGGCCTCATGGTACGTCTACTTCTTGTAACTAACTTGCTCTTCTGCACAGAGCTAGTGTGAGTACTACGGCCGGCATCCATGTCTTTGGCGTATGGCATGGATCGTTGCATTTGGTTCTTACCGATCGATTGCAGTTTTTTATGTTTTTTCCTTCATTCAATAATCTGTATGGGTGGGATGTGTGTGCGCGTTAGGCTTGAGAAGCAGATAAGGACTAAAAATGAGGGTGGGTGCACAGTATGTACCACAAAAACTGTGTGGAGGAAGTGAACTTGAACCTATGCACATGACGGACACGCAGCCTTAGCTTCAAGCCATTATTTTCGATCTAAACGGTGGACACCAAATGGTCCTTTAAGACAAAGATATAAATATGTAGTGGGCATAAGTGAGCCAACTATCATTGCTGTTAGTTTGGACGAGATATGTATTTATTGCAGTCGTCTAAACAACGATTCGGTATAAGTCAGCCAAGTGATAAATGTTTCAACTATATAGATAAACGGTGAACCTGTAAATAGGTCATACTTTTGTGGTTTTGTAAAACCAATGGACGCCTTGCATCCCTATCTAGCTGATAGAATAAAACAAGGATGATGTGGTTCCTTAGAGAAGAGACAACCAATAACTTGCTCATAGTCGAACCACCTCGTTGTATCAAGGCATAAGTGTCACTCTCTATTTGGAAATAAAGTTTTCAATAATATAGTATTAGAATACCATAGCCTATACAGGTTTTGACATAACGATGGTGTCCCCTTCTCTACCAAAATGTAGTATTTTAACAAAGATATTATGGTTTTGTTTGTCTTAGTCTTACTAGTCTCAGGGCTATCGTAAGATAATCATTCCATGTGTTAGGTACACACATGCCTCCTAAAAAATGATGTTCTATTGTTTGCATATGACAGTTATACTACATATTCCAAGCCTTTGGATGGATGCGACTGCTATTATATATATGGATGCAAATAAATTGTTTTACATGCATGGCTATCACATAAGAGGTTCCTTAGAACGAGACAAATTTGCATTGTTTTGAGTTTGCAAAACCTCCCAAATTACTCTTCCACATATGTACGCTTTTCCGATAACCATCAAACTAACTGTGTCTTCAATCATATCCAACCCTCCAATTATTTCAGTATGTACGTCCAATATATTCCTTAACACTTTTTCCTTTTTGTCTCCCCATTTACAAGTTGAATTTTATGTTCAGATTTTATAGGGTCACAGTATGAGATGTGTTAGCTTATTTTAGGAAATACATTTTGATATTTTCATCATTATGTTAGATGTGTTAGGCATCTAATTATAATTTAAACTCTACTGTTACAAAAATTGTATGAAAAATAGTTATGCAATTCATAATGTGTTTCTAACATAAGTTGTGGTGTTTGCTATCATCCCACATAATTTAAACTTATAACTCAACCTACATGTGGAGAAAAAAGATAGTTCTTATTAAATAATAGATTGTACCTGATGAAATGGCTAGAACGGTAAATTGAAAACAAAAAAGTAATTAAAGGATTACTACACGGAAAATGAGATGGTTTGGTGGTTGGAAAAAATGAGAGTTGTTCATCAAGCGAGATCTAACGGCTTATAAATAGACGGAACCACGGAACCGAAACCAGACGGTACTAAATAGGTAGGCCCGGAACAAAAAAAGGTGGGCTCGGTACCAATAATTATTTTAATTTTATAATTTTCAATACATAATTCGGCCATAAGAATTAAAAAATGCCTGGTTCCGCCTAGTTCTACCTGGTTCCTCTTGGTTCTGTTCCAACCACTGTAAACCGTCTCGGAAAATATCCATATGCGAAGAGTGTAATTTAAACGTTTTCCATTTGGTTTTGACCACCTCCCGGCCGTCTTGTCAATATGGTCGGACGACTAGTTCCAGGCTCCCAGCTAAAGACAGCTCCATGTTAGAATTCAGCACGACTAGTTCGGTGGGTCAGTGGGTATACTTTGTTGGTTTCATAATTTATTGTGGCCAGTTATTGCAGCCCAACAATGAGACCCACAAACTGTGGTCTACTTCGGCTTGTCCAGATGCAAGTATGTGTTCACCAAGGAATCTGTGAAGGTGCACGCACTGTTTGAGATTTGAAATATAGGCGATAGGATAGACAGTCTGGTGATGATAGCCTAACTAACTATTATGAGTAGCTACTAAAAATATGTTTAATTTCTATTAAATGGTCTACCTAGCAGCACCTATTAACTGATGGTTGGATGTAAGCAACTAATTTTTAATGACTTAAACTTGTCGTCAGGCTTTTTTTTAGGCTAAAGTCCATTTTACAACCTAGTAGTTATTATGGTGGTCTCATTTACAATCTAGAACTACTAAACCGGACAACTAACACCTTAAACTATCTAAAACTGGGCAAAATACCCCATTGAGCGGTTTTGAGGATGGTTTTTGCTAGCATGGTGTTGTGGGCCATACCTGTCAATGCTGGTGTGGTGCTAACGGGTCTCAACTCTCTTATCCTCTTTTTCTTCTCTATCTCCTCTTTTTCTCTTCTTCCCCGGTTAAAACCACCCTCAAAACCACTCCCAAAACGCTGACATGTGAGACCCATAACACCACGTTAGCATTGACACGTGGGACTGACAATGACATGTCAGCGAAACCACCCTTAAAACCACACCGTGGAGGGGGATATTTTGTCCAATTTTGGATAGTTCGAGGTGTATGTTATCCGTTTTTATAGTTCTATAAGTTGTAAATTAGACAACCATAACAAATACAAAGTGTAAAATAAACTTTAGCCTTTTTAAGTCAATAAACTAGGTACAACTATAGTATCTGTTAAGTACATATGCACACCACACCTTACTCATGCACACTCTACACACACCACATGTGTTATACCTAAATAAACCTGCAACTACACTAGGACTGTGTTTATAGAGAGATCACCGAGACTATCAAAGGTTGTGTACATGACGGGCACATCGTATTCCCTCATTAGCTCCATGTGGGCCGAATTTTATTCTATTCCAGAACACTATTTGATTAACTAGAACGATAATCGACTCTTGGGACAAAAACTTAAATGGAACAACTATTCTTTGTAGCTGAATCAAAAAAAATGTTTCGCCAGTTGGAAAAGAAAGTTCTAGAAGAATGAAATCTGTTGAGGGATGCACCAAGCCGCATATGCGCAAGGATTTGACGCCTCTTTGTACTTCAGCAATAATCGGCACACCTGGCATGGCACCGACCCAACCCATTGGCCTGCCTCACGTCGAGACAAGCCGATGGTTTTTGTTCGTCCTATATATCCTTTTTAGAATTTTGTTGTGTGGCTAATCGCATTTGTTTCTAGCATAATGACGTGGTACAGTATTTTTTTCGTATTTATATATAAATCGCGGTTGATTTTTGTCAACACTTCGGGCCTGTTTTGATAGTGTAATATTTTCATGGTTTCTATGCAATATTGTAGTATTTTAAACTAAAACATGTTTGATTGGCCACTACAAAACAGAGTTTTTGATACCATAGTCCAAAACAGAGTTTTTGATACCATAGTTTAGACAATGCTATAGTATTTTTGTGGTATTCAACACTGCACTACCAACCAAAGTTTTCTCTCTTGTAAGACAAAATCCATCACGTCAGCCTTCTTCCCCACTACACCTTCCTCCCGCCGCGCCCTTCCTCCGCCGCCTGCCATACTTGCGCTGCGCTGGCCATCACCTCCCCGGCGAGGCATTGCCGCCCGCTTCCTAGCTACCCGGCTGGCCGCCGCCTGCCTCCTCCCTGGCTGGCCGGGCCGCCGCACTCCCGCGCCGGGCCGCTACGCCGTGACCTCCAGCGCTGGCGCGCCTCCCGTCTCCCAGACTGCGCGGGTGAGGGCGAGGAGAACGGCATGGGCAAGCGGGTGAAGGAGCTACCGGGCCGTCCGTCGCCTCTCGCGTCCGCCCGTCGCGCCACAGCGGTCATCCGTCGCGCCTCCGCGGCCATCCCTCGCCTCCCGCGGCCACCCGTCGCGGCATGGGGTGGAAGGCGTGCGGGGAGAGAGATGGCCGCTCGTCCACGCGTAGAAGCGGAGAGGGAGAGAGACGCGGGGGAGATGGCACTCGCCGACGCAAGGACTGGGAGAGGGCGCAGGGGGAGGAGGCGGAGGGGGAGAGGGAGAGATTGCTCGCGGTGCGGGGGTGGGGGCGTGCTAGCTGGACGTTCATTTACCGGGGGAGAGGGAGGGGCAAATACCGTTGAACCAAACAAGTCACAATTTTTAGAAATACCATAGTTTTTTTTGCAGTATGAGAAAACTGTAGTATTCATAATTTCATATCATAACCAAAATATACCATGGTATTTTAAAATCATAGTATTCAAAAACTATGGAACCAAACAGGCCCAATTGTTTGTCTTATTAAAAAACTTTATAATTTCTTTTTTTATTTTGATTTGTTTTATTATAGTATAAAGTTTGAGTATGACTTGTTACATAAATTTTTTGAATAAGATGAATGAGTAAAGTTTTTTTTAAAAAGTCAACCACATGTTATACTTAAATATGGAGAGAGTATATGTTTTGATGATCATATACAAGTAGCTTATACATTTCCAAGCAAATAATGCATCGTTTTATGTTTTCTTTCTCTGAAAAAATACAACGAACTGTGCATCAGCTGGGCATGGGGAGTGCCGTGGAAACACTGTGCGGCCAGGCTTACGGCGCGCACAGGTACGAGATGCTGGGCATCTACCTGCAGCGCTCCACCATCCTGCTCCTCGCCGTCAGCCTTCCGCTCACAGCCCTCTACGCCTTCTCCGAGCCCATCCTCATCTTCCTCGGCCAATCACCGGAGATCGCCGCGGCCGCGGCCGTCTTCGTCTACGGCCTCATCCCGCAGATCTTCGCGTACGCGACCAACTTCCCCATCCAGAAGTTCCTGCAGGCGCAGAGCATCGTGGCGCCCAGCGCCTACATCTCGGCGGCGACGCTGGTGCTGCACCTGGTGCTGGAGTGGCTGCTGGTGTACAGGCTCGGCATGGGACTCCTGGGGGCGTCGCTCGTGCTCAGCCTCAGCTGGTGGGTCATCGTCGCCGCGCAGTTCGTGTACATCGTCACCAGCGAGCGGTGCCGGCGGACGTGGACTGGGCTCTCGTGCCGGGCGTTCTCGGGCTTGCCGGAGTTCCTGAGGCTGTCCACGGCGTCCGCCGTGATGCTGTGCCTCGAGGCGTGGTACTTCCAGATCCTCATCCTCATCGCCGGCCTCCTCGACAACCCTCAGCTCGCCCTCGATTCTCTGACAGTCTGGTATGTAACTATGTATAAATCGATCATAAATTATTTCCATCCAGAAATGAATGAGAGGTTTTCTTGGACAGCTTGACGCTCGCAGGATGGGTGTTCATGATCTCCATTGGGTTCAATGCTGCTGCGAGGTGAATACTATATACATTTACGTCGCATTTTCTACATCCTCTGATCCATGGAACTTGTCATCATACCATCAGTTTGTACTTTTTTTTTTTGAGAACATCCATCAGTTTGTACTTTGTACATATGTTTCCATGCATGTCTACCATCTATCACTCTATCAGTGTGCGAGTTGGGAACGAGCTGGGCGCCGGGCACCCGCGGGCGGCGGCGTTCTCGGTGGTGGTGGTGACGACGCTGTCGTTCGTGATCTCGGTGGTGATGGCCGTGGTGTTCCTCATCTTCCGCGACTACATCAGCTACATCTTCACAGAGGGGGAGACGGTCGCCCGCGCCGTCTCCGACCTCTGCCCTCTCCTCGCCACCACGCTCATCCTCAACGGCATCCAGCCCGTCCTCTCAGGCACGTCAACATATATATATATATATATATATATATATACACGTTTATTTACCGGGTGATCGACGGCCAAGTTCCTCTGATGCATCTGAATTCTGACATGCTTTTTTTTTTTTTTTTTTTTTTTTGCATCGTGGTCGTCAGGGGTGGCTGTTGGCTGTGGGTGGCAGAAGCTTGTGGCGTACATAAACGTTGGGTGCTACTACTTCGTCGGCATCCCTCTCGGCATTCTCCTCGGCTTCAAATTCAATCTTGGAGCAAAGGTGAGTGCATGCTTTGTATATAGAGCACATGTGCTAGATGTTATTAATTAGCAATTTACATGAAAAATTTACCTGTTCCTTACAGGGAATATGGACGGGGATGCTCGGTGGCACATGCATGCAGACGCTTATCTTGTTCTGGATCACTTTTAGGACAGACTGGAACAAAGAGGTAGTACGTGTGTGTTTTTCTTTTTCCTACTCCCTCCTCCAATCCTTAATAAACCAACATATGAATGTCGATTTACTCATTTGTGCACAAGCATGTTCACCGGTACACTTTTGTGCACCTAATATTTTCTCTAGATCCAAAAGTTTGTCAGGTCTACTAAACTTTATTGCTTGATGTTTTATTCCTTTTAGTATTTCTAGGATTTCTCTATTTTTCCAACATATTTTATGAGGATAAATATATTGGCTAAAAAATGTAAAGATTATTTACATCTTAAAAGTTTTCTACGCTTCATCTTGTGCATCTCTGTATGTGTAGGTCGAAGAAGCCAGGAAGAGATTGAACCATTGGGATGACAAGAAGCAGCCTCTTCTGGTTCCCACAGATTGATATGCCGAAGAATCAAAAGTGATTTGTGTTGGATTCTTGAATAGTAATATTTATTGCTGGGAACACAACTTGCATGGTGTATTCTTCTCACGGGCACTTCAGAGATTGATGAAGTGATTATATATAGATGGCTCACTATTGACGATGGCATATTGCCTACCATTGTATATCATGATTTCTATGGGCTTGTTACTTTTAGGCTTAGCCCAGGCTAAGGCCCAAGTTGATTTTGACCAATCTTTTGACTGAGGAAAGGCATAGGTCAGTGGCACCCTAAGATCTAATCGTATAACATAGGTGGTAATTTAGATGCAGGCTTGGTTGTTTTAGTTTATCTTTAGTAATGACATAGGTTATTTAGATACCACTTCCCTCCACCTTTCCCTCAGGCCTACCCCCCCTCCCCCGCCCACGCGGGCCGCCAAACCTCCCTTCTCCTTTGTAAACTTTAACGCGCGGTTCAAGGACACGCGGTCTTACCGCACGACCCCGGCGGCCCACAGTCCACGGCCCACTAGGCCCGTGTCGCGCAACCCTGGCTGCCACAACCTTGCCGCCACCATCGTCCACCACCGCGCACCGCCGCTTGCGTTCTCAAAGGTTAGGGTTCGGGGCCGGAGTTTCCGAGGAGGGGGGGTGTGCTCACAGGACCTAGAGGAGGTGGTCAGGGAGGCTGGCGGTCCGGTGGAGTAGCGAGGCAGCAGTAGCCACCGACCGCGGGTGGTGGAGGAAGACGGTTGGGCGGTGCCTATGACGGGGGTGCCTTATCCACCTCGGTTAGCCGGTGACGGTGGAGGAAAGTGGTGGAGGCGGCGGGGACGCCGCAGGAGCCGGAGCCGGTGGTGGAGGCAAAGGAAAAAGCGAGGTGGCGCCAGTTAGCTGGCAACAGTGGAAGGCGGTGGCAGAGGTGGCGGGAGCCGCCGGAGCCAGAGCTAGAGGAGGCGTGGGGGCGAGGAGGCCAAGATTCGAGGTGGAGGCGGCAGCGGCGGGAGCCGCTGGAGTTGGGGGAGGTCGCTGGCGGCAAGAGCGAGGAGGTTGGAGATGGAGGGGGAGGCGAGGAAGGCGGTGGCGCATGGCAGAGACGCGGTCGGAGAAGGGCTCGTGAGTCCTTCTCCTTCCTTCCGCCTCCACCGCCGGCGAGACTTCCATCGTCGGTGGCGTGATAGAGGCTTGGCGCTGAGGCCCTGCCTTTGTCGGTGGGGCGACTGAGGTTTGCGGCGCGCGCTGACCGGAGGAGCCTTCGATGTGGATTGCGACGAAGCCGGCGACTGCGCGGCGCAGGAGAGAAGGAGCGAAAGGAAGAGCTATTGTTCTCTCTCGCCGGCACAGAAGCTTTCCTCCCTGCGTACTGCGCCTCAAATGTTTCTGAATTCTGACCTGAGCTGTGGAGTGTGGTGAAGGAGGTCCAGTGGACGATGCGCGCTCTGCTTTTATCGCGCGTTAAAACTGAACACGGATCAGACGGTGGACGCCCGATGGAAGGGAAGACCGGAAGAGCCAGACATCTTCGAAAAAAAGTTGCAGCAATGGTCCTGATTACATGCATAAAAAGATATTCTAGTTTGCTACAGTGCACGGTCCCGATCGACAACATAATGTCATATACGGAGTATCCATCATCCATATATATAAAACAGTACTTTCACTCCATTAATTTTCCACATAGAGATGTGGAGCCAAACGTGGTTTCGCCTGCAGAACAAGGGGTGTCGCCAGTGCAAGGCTGGTAGGCGACTCCTGCAGACTGACAGCATCAACGCCAGGAGGCTTCGTCCAACTGAATCCCTGCAGAAGCCTCGCGAAGAGGACCATGGTGAAGGAGGAACCGAGCGAGACTCCAGGGCAGCCTCTCCTCCCCGTGCCGAAGGTGACGAAGCGCAGGTCTGGCTCAGCGAGGACGACGACCCCATCACCTGCGTCGCCGCCTAGATGGCGCTCAGGCCGGAACTGGAGCGGTTCCGGCCACACCCTGGGGTTCTTCCCGAGCCCGATCCGGCTCACGATCACATGGCTGCCCTTTGGGATCAGGTAGCCGCCGCCTGCTGCAATGGTGGTGTCTTCCATGGCGACGCGGGGGGCGTTGATGGCGTGATACGGGTGCAGGCGGAAGGCCTCTCGGATGCATGCTTTGAGGTAGTTGAGACCGGCAATGTCGGATTCCTGGACGAGCCTCTCTTTCCCAACGACGGTGTCGAGTTCTTGGACTGCCCTCTGCATCACCTCTGGTTTGTTCATCATTTCAGCCAGCGCCCACTCGACTGTGTTTGACGGGTAGACCACTGATCCGAACATCAGTTCCTGCACATATATAGTTCAGACTTCAGAACAGCTAGAGGCTTCAGTTCAGAGATGAAAATTGCAGCTGGTTTATCAATTCTACTCTCGGTTTTTCCTGAAAGAATGAATGAACAACTAAATAAATATATCATCAATTCTACTGACCACTGTCTGTGCTTTAATCTCATCAATGGAGAGCAAGGGGTGCCCATCTTCATCCTCGAGAGAAACCAGCAGATCAAGAATGTCTGGATGCACAGCGTCACTCTTGTCGTTGCCGACGACTCTCCGACGACGACGACGGATCCTCTCATCAATGATGGGTTCATGGAGTCGATCCAGTGTGCTCATCACACCCTTAGCAACCTTCTCATGGCCATCGAGATCGAGCCCAACCAAACTTGGGTAGTAATCCGACACGCAGAAGCTGTAGACATAGTTTACAAGCGTGAAGAGAGCATCCACATGCGCCTCCTCGTCGGCTCCAGGACCAGCAACCACGGACATGGCCGGCGCCGGCGACTCGTCGCCGCCGCCGCCGCCGAAGCACCTCTTGCCGAAGACGAGCCTCCGGATGATGTTGCCGCAGAAGTGCCGTGCGACGTGGCGTACGTCGATGCAGAAGGCGCCGTCCTCGTCAGCAGGTGCCACGCTGGCCTGGCTGTACACGTACCTGATGAGGTGGTCAGCCTCCCGAACACGCTGGCCATGGAGCTGGCACTCGAGAGCCGGGGAGAGGACCTCGGAGGTGAGGACCCGCTTCATCTTCCTCCACTGGTCCTCCAGCGTCGTCAGGCTTGTGGATCTGTACCCGTAGCTGAACAGGTCGGAGGCGAACGTGGCCGGACGGGAGAAGAACACCGCCTCCTTCTTGCGGAGAACCTCGCGAGCCATCTCCGGGCACGCCACCACCATGACATGGACGGAGCCGAGCTTGAGGCACAGGATGTCGGTGCCCATCTCGGTGAGGAGACGATGGATCCATCGGAAGACCGAAGACTTGTTCCAGACCAGCTGATGCATGTTGCCGATGAACGGCAGCGTGGCTGGCCCTGGGGGTAGCCGGCCTGCCTCCCTCGTCTTTCTAGACGCTACGCCATTGCGATGGAGCAGCACAAGAATTAGAGTGGCAGCCATTGCTGTCGCCAATATTATTGGAACAGGGATGTATGGAGAAGAAGACAGTATCTGGGACACTGCCGTTAATATGCATCTGGACATTGTTTCTGGGCTTCTACTCCTAGTCTGCTATACCGATAATATCAAGGTATGTTCCAGTTCTGAGACAATGAATCCAACCTGTTTGTGAGTATAATTATAGTGAATCGAACATTGACAATTTCTGGATTGATGGCAAGGCCCATCAGTTTTTAATTACATTGTCGCGATACAGGCACAATATGAATACCGCCTAGTTGCAGCCAGCCCTGTGTCAGCACTCAGCAGCATCCATATGAGCATCAAACGTAACAGCTGATTATCGTACCGTTTTACAATACACTATGACATCAAAAGATCGTGCAAGCTTGGTCAAATAATTGGGCCATATGCATGTCAGCATAAACTACCAGTTCTAGCTAGCCAATTAACAGATATAAGAAAACGTGGTTGAGATGGATATAGCATGACTACTGGATCGATCTAGTCAACAAAAAGAAAGGGCAACATGGTAGAGAGCGAATGGGTCTTTAATTTGCATTTATTGACATTTTGACACAAAATGTCAATAACATGTGCTTCCAGACAAAGCTAGTTGACAAGGCATGCAGTATCTTATGTGAAGGTTTGAACATATATACAGAAGCTGAAATAGATACTCCCTTTGTTCGTCTTATGCTTCTCAGTTCTCAGACAAGATTGTAATAGAGAGCGTTTGATTTGAGTCATCAATCATAAAGGATGGAGTGATAATAGATCAACTCATTCCACAAAATTTGTTAGGATGAATCAATTCCTCATTCCTATACTACTTCATCCGTCCCAATTTATAAGTCATTTGACTTATTTGATACCAAATTTGATTTTTCTCGTCATACTCAAAAAATCACAGTTAACATTTATTTCAATTGTGATTTTTTAACTATGATTTGAATTTATCATTTTTTTATAATTTTTTAATAAGACGAGGCGGCATTCGGCTCGGTAGCAGGTGCATCTTCCTCCGCTGGTCCCCAAAGGGCGTGATGCTGACGCTGAACGTGGCGGGGTGGTCCATGCGCGGAGACAACATCGTTCCGGCGATGCGCAACACGTCACGGGCCAGTTCGGGTCATGCGCACAGCGCCCACGCGCACTAGGGGCATGTTTGGATTGAGGCAAACGTTGGCGATATTTGACGATGTTTGGATTTGAAGAAATATTTATCCAAATAATAAATTTCTTGTTTGTAGGTCTTATTTAGAGCCTAAATAAAGCCTATAAATAAAAAAAATGGAATTTGGCTAAATATTTATTTAAATTCAAACATGGTCAAACATGGTCAAATTTTAGCCTGGCCAACATCGGCCTCAATCCAAATAGACCCTAGGCGTCCTCAAGTAGGCGAGCCACCCCGAAACACCGGCTTGTTGGCCAGTATCTGGTGTGCATGTTGCCAAGCACGGAAAGCCCGATACTACTGTGTATAAATATATATTTTATATAATCTGATAAAAACTCGATACAACGGTATGATAATGTCAGGGTGAAAATGATGCAACCTAGTATTTAATAATAGAAAATTACTCGAATGCTTCCAAAACTTTCTTTTAAAAAATGAAAATGTTTTAGACATAGGAAATCCCACAAAACTAATTGTAGCTTATTAAAGAAAGTACAAAAGGCTTCACATTAAATATTTAGTAAATCTAACAAATATTAAAAAACATTTGTGGCAGACAAAATTTAGGATATAGAGGAGTCACTGGAGATAATAAATAGGTTTCTCATTGATGATAGGATCTATATTGATTCATTTACAGTTTTCTCAAGTTATCTCTTGTTTACATTGATTTAATCTTTTATTTTAAGTATATAGAATTTGTATTTTGGATTGCGTGTCTTGCAAAACATCTCCAGGGTTTGTTTCTTTTTCTTGGAATGTTTAAGTATTTTGACATGTTTAAATCGATAAAATCATTTGCTATGTTCTGTAGGGAGTACCGCATGAAAATCACCAAGATCGACCAGATTAGTCAAATTGAACAACATTGGCAACTGAGCTGCCAAATTCAAACAGTTTGAGTTTAGTAATAAAGTTTGATGAACGGAAGAGTTGATGGGTTAAAATGAAATTTATCTTCCATTCAATAATAATGGCATCTTCAAAGAGTTTAAAATGCTAATCTATAAGCTATAACTAAGAAGTCCATGGTAGCCTCAACTTCTTAAGAGTATGCATCTTTCCCTTTCCATTTGAACTACCGGAGACACTTTTCACCAATTCCTCCATCTCAGGTTCTATGCGGATACCGTCATCATCCATGCGGTTAGTAATTGATGGGTTGGTTCTACCCGCAGGCTGCAGCTATATAGGTCCGCATCAAGGTCTTGTAAGCTTCTGCATCAAGGCATTCGAGCTTCCTTAGGCACTCGCAGAAAGATTCCACACCTTCAACATCTTTTGACTCTTCATAGTGCTTCAGAAATCTGCTCATAAGCTCTTTCGATGGCACCCAGTTATCTGCTCTCACCATGTTCTTTGCATCTCTCAAGATTTCCAGCACTGCTTTAACATTAGATTTATCCAAATGGAATTCTACAAATATGAAAAACGTAGACTCGTTGCTATGACCCTGAGCCATGGCACCCTGATGGATAGCCTCAGCTCAGCTCTAATCATAAAATTTGCTATTCTAATGTCATAGTATTCATGACTGGATTGTCACTCCTGAAAGATCCGCTGCAAAGTCTCAAAGTCATCAACCATACTCAGTGCTCGAAGCATCACCAGATAGCTCCTGTTCAAGCATTTCTTGAATGTGGACTTCAAAGACTCCTAGATCCTCCTAACCCCGATTGAATTGCCAGAACGGGCGTACAGAGTGAGAAGGAAATACCAGATTACCAGGAGAGCAACTCGGCCTTGTCCATAACTTCTTCGGTTTTCTTTAGGGCCACTTTTGCCTTGCCAAACAGCTCAAGTTCAATGTAATGTTTTTCCATCAGAGTGTACAAGGACCAGTGAACTGGAGCCACCTTCTGCAATTCTAGGACCTTCTCAGCCACATCAAGGTCATTCATTGCAATATAGCTTTCTATCAATGTGCAGTATGTGAACTTATTAGCACTTATACCACTTCCTTGCATTTCTTCAAAAGTGGCGGAGATTTTATCTGGCTGCCCTGCCTTTTGGTACAAGGACATCAAGTTGTTGTATATCAGTGCATTTGGAAGTTGGAACAAAGTTCATGGCTTTCATCTTTTCATAGAGTTCCAGGCCTTTGTCTGCCATCCTGTGTTCACCATAGCAGTAAAGCAAACAGGAATAAGTTTTCACTGACTTAAATATATCTGGAAGGTTCCAGAAATATTCTTCAGCTTCCTGTATCCCATGCACTTTTGAAACAAGGTTAAGACGCAGCGCGCGATGCTGATCATTCAACTTTGCTCCATGAGCTTCCATCCATTCCATCAACTGGGTACAAAACAAAATGGCCAAATATTATACAGAGAACATAAAAATACTTTGCTCAGGAGGTTGCACCAGAACAGCAGATAAACTCCCGTCAATACCAAAATATTTCTCTCTTCCAATGGACCCAATGGTCCCTTAGAGAGCAAACCAGTTTTCTAACCCAGAATGTTCATTTTGTTTCCAATGGTTCCAGTAGGAAAAAAAATATACGCTCGTAATTAAAATCATACTACATGTCAACCATCATTGGGACATGAATATGAAATACAAGTAAAATCTCACAAGCAGAGCACTGGAACATGGACAAAGTAGTATTATTATCATGAGTTTATGACTAACAGGGGTAAATCAGCTTTACCATGCAGATTAATAATAAAAAGGAGCCGCTGAAACTTGCATTGTCAAGAATCAGGCTTGAATTCATCATTTTATTCATTATTGGCAGTTTGGCACTGCTCAGCTGCACTTCTTCCCGCTGTGCAGAAACTGCGGCCGAAGGAAGGCTTTTCAGCTTCTGTTCTTATTGTGTGCATAGTAAAAGCGTAGCAGCAGCCAGCTGCAATAAGCGCAGCCGAGCGGACCCATTAGATCCAGGCATCCAATACCCAGTCTATCAGAAGCACAAACCACCGTCCAGCGTTTTCTAAAAGAGTAATACTATCTAATGTTACAGATCTCATCTCAAATGGTGGCAGTGGCTCTGGCACCGTGCACATACGCCAGCGTGGAGAGGAAGAGAGCGAGAAATGGGGAGGAGGGGGGTTAGGGAAAAAAACTTGACATGTGGGCTAAAGTGGCACATGGAGCGCCATGTCACCAAAACCAGTGAGCAAAACCACCGAGGGGATCATTAACCCTTCAAACGCCAGAGAGAGATGGGTAAGGGAAAAGGTAGGGAAACACTTGACATGTGGGACGTTAACCTCCAAACGTCAGGGGGTATGATTTATTTCCTTACTAGTGACAGCATTCATGATTATAAATCATAGTTGAGCATCCAACAGTCTGCAAATAGTGTCTGTCAAAAAAAAAAAACATTTCTTGAAACCAAAAGCCCGCATGGTATTTCTTCTCATAATGGCATGTGTTGTTTTGAATAGTGTTCTAACCTTAATGTATGCCTTCAAATATTCTAGGATGACTGGTTAATTTCTAAGGTCTACAAATGGTTTCAGCCACAAGAAACCAAATTTCAAGTTTGTTCCAAGAATAAATAGAAAATGCTATAATTTAGCGAACACCTGCCAGTTGCTAGCCTTTGTGTAAAATACCAGAATATCCAGGGTTTTGTGGTTTCAAAAAAATGCAGGTACATTGACCTGTTGCATATAACCACAGTATGAGGCCTGAATGAAGTCCATTTTACCCCTTGAACATGTCACTGGATCTAGAAAACCCCTCTAAACTCCAATACCAGGCAACACCCCCCCTCCCCCCTAAAATTCTAAAACCAGATAAATTACACCCCCTAAAGCGGTTTTACAAGGTGGTTTCTCCTGACATGTGGGCTCTACTTCTACCTGTCCCTCACTGACATATGGAGCCCACCCTTTATATTCTTCCTCTCTTTCCCCTCCTCCCTCCTTCGGTCCTTCTCCGTCCGCTGCCGCCTGTTTCTCCCACCTCCACGCCTTCTCCTCCTTCCTCCTCTGCCTCCCTCCGCCACCTCCTTCCTCCACCGCTTCCTTCTCCCTCTGCGGCTGCCTCTTTCCACCTCAGTCGCCGCCTGCTTCTCCCTCCTCCACACGGACCACGCCTTCTCCTCCTTCCTCCTCTACCTCCCTCCGCCGCCTCCTTCCTTCGCCGCTTCCTTCACCCTCCTTGGCCGCCTCTTTCCACCTCAGCCACCGCCTTCTCTCTCTCTCTCCCTCCTCCTTGTTCAATGACAGCATTTTACCGGTGTTGCCTCCTCTCCCCTCTGCAAACTGTAAAGTTCAAGGGGTAAAATGGACTTCACTCTTTAGAAAATCACTTGTATGTTTACTTGTGGAGTACAACTGTAAAGTTGTGATCTATTTGTTCACAGCCCCACCCACACCTAAATAATACCGTAACGTATTTCACTTGCAAACTCCATATGCAGGCTGCCATGTTGATTTAGCGCTTCATCCAGGTGCTGGTTGGTAGAGAAGTTAGATTGGTGCATTTGAGAGGAAAGGGTTGACAATCAGATCTGTTGTTATTTAGTTGGGGTGTTAATGTTTTCTAAAAGGTAGAGAGAAGTTGTGCTGCATGTTCTGCCAATGAACTTTGTGAGCTCCAGTTAAAGATCTAGAAAAAACCCCTAAGCTCCAGTAAGATTTAGCCTTGACAATCAGATCTGTTAGGGTTTTCCATTTTAGGGGGTTTTCTAATACATCTCAACCGTTCGTTGACATAAAAATGACTCCCAGCTAAATTCCCCATTTTAATTCCCTGCACAAACCAAACAAAGGATTTGGACTAAAAATCGATTTCCCATCTTAATTCCCTCTGTCAAACTCCCACCACCAGTCACTTAGCATCAGACGTCAAAATACCGTTGGGGTTGTTGACAACACATTCAGTTCACTGTCCCATTTTTCTGTTGAAAAAAAAAGTTTTCAATTTGCACCGTGCACTTCCAATGGTAACCTTAAATCTAAATTATCCGTAAAGATATACCTTCAATCAAAACCGTAGTAGGCTAATCCATCCCCTTTTCTCTCTTATCCCAACCCAAACTTCAAGCCCATTACTTTGAGCACAACGGTATGGGAAATAGGCTGGCGCAAATGTACCTCGAGCGCGCACGCGTTTTGCTGTGCTTCCGGAACTTGCGGACGCATGTGAAGATCTGTTCCTCCGAGAGGAAGCGCCGTTGACGGATCCATTCATCCAACTCGGCCGCCAAGCTTCCCGGCGGCCTATTACCGTGGAGCAGCTTCGTGAGCCTCGTGTAGAGCGGACCCCCCCCCCCCGGGCAGCGCTGCGCGCGGCCGACCGCCCAGGTCTGGGTCTGGGCCTGCGCCTGTGCGAGTTCGTGCGTGAATCTTGCCGAGGCCAGGGAGGTGCGCCGCCGCGGCGATCGACGAGCGCAACATGGACGAGTGCCGAGTGCGGACTGGTTGTTGAGGGAACCAGATTGTCTGATGTTTAGCTCCCAACGTTAACTGGACGTCCGACGCTGCATCGCCGGTCGTTCCGCATCGGACGGCCGTATCAGCAAAACGAGCCTCCGGCCTGTATGCGCTCGTAGTCCAGCCCATTTGGAGGTGCTCACCCAAATATCCATGGTCGCCGGCGGCCGTTCGTCGCCTTCCCCGGCAAGTCGTCATCCACAGTCGTCGGTCGCTCGCCGTCTCCGGCTCTACGGGCGCGTCAGCGGCCAGCGCGGGCACGGCGGCGGCCAGCGGCTGCATGGGCGACCGAGTAGGTGCCTGACGGAGCCCCTCAGTCTATTGCCGTTGTCCTCTTCCGCATTCGCTGCCGCTGTCCAGCTCTGAAAGATGGAGGTGGCGGTCTCCATGGCTAGCGCCACACACTAGGGTCCATGCCATTCGAGGAGAACGAGCTGGTAGTGGTTGATAGATCTGGACAAGGGTTGTTGCAGTTGAGTTTCAGTCTTGGGAAGCACAGACTGCTACGATTCTGGGCTCAAGAGTAGAATAGCAACAGAGAAGCAGATGTGTATTTTTTTCAAATAATGTAATTTGAGAATTTGAAGATTGTAATTCGTTGATTGAATGATCTTCTTCAGTACAGTTGAACAAGATTGAGACATGAGTATATTACTGCTGCATTGATATAAAGTGAAATGTCTTGGACAATGAATATGTATGCATACAGGAATTGCCCCCGAGACAAAACTGAACCTGCTACCTCCTAAGTAATAGAGTGCAGGTTACAGTTGGCAAAAGGTTCTGAGAACTCAACTAAACAGTATGGCTAGTATGTTGTTTCATCTATAATACATTACAGACTGAAACTTGGACATTGAATCAGCATTCCCTTGCAAAATAACAAAAGAAGACAACTATTGACCTCCTGTGATTACTGGTTTCTAGTACAATAACCACAATGCTAAAATAAATCTCTAGTTAAAATATCATCAGTGTTTGGTCCAGTCAGGAGTTGAGACCAGCTTATGAGGCCCATGTTGTTTTCAGAACTGTTCACCTTGTCATCAGTTTTTGGTCCTTGAAAAACATAATCAAGAACAGTAATTGGTCCTTGTCCTTCTGCACCACCATTACTTGACTCCTCCACATCCTTTTAAGATAATAAAATGTAAAATTTAGACAAACATGGAACTAAACAATATACTAGAATGCAATTGTTATTTACATCATTACCTTTGGTTTTTGTCTCTTCTTCTTAGCCTTGTGCTGCTTATCAATCCAAGCTTTATTCGTTTTGAACTTGTAGTTTTGACCTCTTTTTTCTTTAGGCGTGCATTGCTCAACAACTCATTTGGTGGATTGGCATTTGTGGGAACTATACATGGATCCTCCAAAGTGCTTGTGCATGCATTGATTTTGACTTCAATTTATTTATCAAGGACGTCAAGTGTGCTGTCAACTAGCATGATGCATTCAGGATAGTATGCTGCTCGATTTGCCAAATTCAGAAATTTGTTGGACATAAATTTGAATCCAAGCATAGCATCCATCTTCGGATTTTCAATTATATTTCTTCCCAGGTTGTCCTGTACAATTCCAGCCCGCACTTCTCGTGTCCACCTCTTTAACATGTATTGTGGTGGTAGCAACTTGATATTCATTATGTCAAGAACTTTCAGAGCATGACAGCACAATATTCCAACTCTATCAAATTGTTGACAATCACATACAACCGTTTGCTTCGAAGGATCACCAATAACTTTGTACCCCTCCTCATAGGTAAAATCTCCAACTAGATATTCGTTATTACCGTCCATTGCTTTCGCACAAGCTTGTAAGGATCTTTCATATTCACCTTGAAAAGCTTCAAATATAACAGGTGTGTACTTCTTGCTAGCTTGCACCAACATTGCAGGTGGTCTCCTCATAAATATTCTAGGTTGTTTTTTCCTTGAATCAAATTCGGAATTCAATTCAGTATTTCTTTTCCCTTGTACCACCCTTTTAAAATGCTTGAAGAATCGGATGAGATCCAAATCAGATTTGAAATTGATTTTCAAGTCATTGTTCAAACTCTCACTCAATTGTGTACTTCTCATTCCTAATGTGAAGACACCCTTCGTATAATATGCAGCCCATTTTTCTTTCAGCTTGTATATACTATCCAACCAAGTTTGCTTGGGCACCTTTTTCCTCATTAGATCAAAATTTTGTTCAAATTCTGCTATTTCTTCATACTGAAACATGCACGCACTGAAATCTGAGAGGATACTTGGCTCTTCAATCTTTTCTTTTTTCTTCCCTTCATTTTTTTCTTCATTCACCTCCTTCTTCTTTCCTTTTTTCTTGCCTTCATTTTTTCCATCATTCTTCTCTTCATGTAGATGCTTGATAGCATTTTGCATGATATGAAAGGCGCACAGTCCATGCCATGCTTCTACAAACACTTGTCCAACAGCCTTCATCATTGCAGCACTTGGTCAGTGTAGACTGTTTTAGGTTGCTGTCCATTATGAACTTTTAAAAAGGTGTCAAATAACCACTTGAAGGACTCAAATGTTTCAACATACATGAGAGCAGCACCAAAAATTACAGTTTCTCTAAAGTGATTGAATCCAACAAACACACCAAAAGGCCTGCTCTCATTATTTGTTCCAAAAGTAGTATCAAAGCTAACAACATCACCAAAATGTGCATAATCCAAGACCATTCTAGCATCAGCCCAAAAAATGCTTGCTATTTTTTCTTCACAATCCATCTGCAATGCATATTGAAATGATGGGTTCTCAGCAATCTTGTCTTGAAAATACTTAAGCATGCTGCCTGCTATTCCATATGCCATCTCTCGTTGTCTTTTGGTACGCAAATAATTTCTATGATCACGAATGGTGTAGCTAAGATTGATTTTACCACCAACTTGACGACTAGCCAACTCATGTGCAGCTTTTGGCCCAATCCCTGCATCATCTGCTGTTTCAATTTCAAAAGCCTGTAAATCTGAAATTTTCCTTTGTGACACTAGTAAGTGCAAGGTTTCTGGGAGGTGCAGTATATGATTGTGTTCCAAAACCAGCTCAGTCACTTTTAATATTCCCTTCCCTCGGTCCATTATAAGACTCATGTGGACTTGACAATCAGTTCTAGTTTTGGATCGGGGGCACTTTGTTAAATGATCCCTTCTGTCTTGTGCTCGATGACCCTCATTTGCACAAACAAATCTACATGATGTGATCGTGCCATCGGATGGTCTCCTATTTGTATACCTTTTTCTAACCTCAAACCCTCTCTCTCCACCATAGCTAAGCCAAAATGCCCAAGCCTCATCTGAATTTCTGAATTCCATGCCAACATGAGGGATTAAACTAGGCAAATAGCTCTCTCTGTATTTAAAAACACGGATCTAGTTACAATGACAGAAAAAATGCAAAAACCATATGCTATGATCATCGATTATATATTAGCACATATTAAAGAGAAATATTACGAAGCAGTATTACACACCTATGTTCTTCCATAATAGGAGTACTATATTTTCCTTGGTTTGCTTCCATCGCATGGACTGCTCAACAAACTTCTTCTTCCTAAAAAAGGACAGATTTGGTCAAGTTCAAAGCAACATGATGAAAGAAGTTGAAGCAATTCCAGTGAACAAGCCACAAGAAAATAAGAGTAGTTCTGAATATTCAGAACAATTCAGAGCCAATAGTTAAGCATTGAGAAAACTAGAGTTTAAGAACATTTAGCAATGGATAAAGGGGATGATGGTCTAAAGAATAAAGATGATGGAGAATAGATTAATACTTGATGCAAACGATTGGCCGCAGATCAACTTACACACAGGACGGAGAAGATACCTTGAGCAACCGGCTCCTCCGTTCCTGCGTTTTTTTCTCGTCAATCTGGCGCCATTTGGTGGTCCTCCCGCCCTTTTCCACATCCTCCCGCCATATGTGCCCTGGTTGGGAACCCCTGGTTGCATCGTTGGGCTGGGCTGTGTCACCTTCCTGGGCCGATACATGAGTTGCTTGTTCTTCCTTCCGTTGGATGCAGATGGAACGGAGATGCAAGGTCGGACGTCCAGGTAACGTTGGCAACCCAAAGTCAGGCGATCTGCTTCCGTTGTTGAGTTGCCCGTGACTTCCCGCGTTATGTTTCACTCGTAACATATTTGTGGAATGAAATTTGGTTAACTAAGTTCTTCACGAACTAATAAAACTAGATGACACCCGTGTGTTGCTGCGTGAATTGTGTAATGTTGTACTTGCGAAAGGTATAAGCAAAATTCTTCAGAAGTAGCTGCGAAAATTTGAATGATACTGGTGTATATGCCATAGAGAAACACTCCATGCGTGAAGCAAAAAAAAATCAATATAAAGATATAGATAAAGGCCTTAGTGGATGATGATGTGGTATGGGATTTAGTGGGCTTCGGAGATGACGTGGCTTCACGCATGTTTTGAGAGAAATAAGTAGCGGAGGCTAGCTATTTAGATATATAAAATTAGTACCGGTACAATAATGAATAGGGTCATTCCACCAAAAATTTATAGGATACCTTAAACCAAACATCCAATACTGTTTTACTGTATTAGAATCATAGATATTTCTAAATAAGCTATTTTGTCGTATGATTTGTGATGGATAAAGCACGCTTGCAGAATCGACGCGTCTAACTAGACTGCGTTGATGTTTTTCTATATAGTAGTATGACATAGGCACGTAGCCATGCATGGTGCATCAGTCCAATGGATTTGGCATCCTCATTTCCCCATGTATTTATGCCCTTCACATGTATTTACAAATGTATGACGCGATTAACTTTTTTCTATAACTTTGATCATTTTTTTAGTTAAAAAATTATTCAAACATGTAAAAACAGAACATATACTAAAATCTACCTTTAGTGATAAAGCAAATTTGAAATTATAACAAAATAAATGATGATTTATGAGAATTTTTTGAACAAGACGAATGTTAGTTGTGGAAAAAAATCAATTGTGTTATACATTTGTGAACAGAGATAATATTTCTTAAATTTATGTGATGGTTGGAGCTTCGTCTTCTTGCACAAAATCTTTAATTGTTTAAAGGAAAAGTTCATTTTACAACCTCGAATTGGTCAAGAAGTCCGGTTTCAACCTTGTACTATGAAATAGGACAACCTGCACCCTCGAACTGGCAATAAAGTCCGATTTTCAACTTCGAAGGCGGTTACAAAAGCAAAGAAATGTGCAATGGTGGAGAACGTGTCGGATTTAAGGCGAAGAGAAAAGGTCCACGCGTAGTGGGAGTGGTCATCAAGTATGACAAGGTAGTACTTAAAACCAATCACACTCGGTACGGGGGAGGTCCACAAATCACAATGCACAAGGTCAAAAGGTCGTTGTGCTCGTGACTGACAGCGAGGAAAAGGTAGACGGACATGACGACCAAGTTGACAAGCGTGACAAATATCTGTGGTAGTATTTTTATTACATGAAATGACAGAAGTGCTAGCAAGACGAGACAAGGCTGCATGGCCGAGGTGACCAAGACGACGGTGCCATAGCTGCGGAGACACACTGGAATGTGGAGATGGGCCGACAGGCGAGGGACACATCGGGTACAAAGAGCCAGAGCTATTGCACCTGGCGATCACGTTCCGGGTCCTGAGATCCTACACAGAAAAACCAAGAGGGTCAAACTCAACGGAACAATTATTGTCAGTTGTAAAGCGACGAACAGAAACAAGATTCTTGATAATGTGAGGAGAGACAAGAACATTGTTTAGTTGAAGGTTACCAACACAAGTTGACCCAGTGGCTGTGATGGGAAGATGGGACCCGTCGCCCACAATGATAGATGAAGGGGTAGAGGAGGTGGGTGGGAGAGAAAAAGATAATATACCGGAGGTGGAGGCCATGTGAGAGGTAGCACTGGAGTCCATGTACCAATCCCCTGATGGAGGTGCAAGTTTCATGGTTTGAAATGCAGTAGCAAGAGCCTGCTGATCCCATGGGCCAAAACCACCAGTAGGAGCTATAGCATGTAGAGGCGCCGGATGGGCCGCAGGCGAGGGCCCAAGAAGGCCTGCACCCGGCCACGCAGGAGCAGCAGCAGTGGGCCACGCCGCAAGAGCCTGCTGGGGCGGTTCGGCCAGCCCAGGCGGAGTTGGGCCACTGCGCCACCCTTGGACCGGACCGGGCCACATTTGGATGGTCCCGGTCCAAGGATTGTACACGGTTGGCCAAGGCGCCGGTCGCAGGCCAAGCCCAGGGGCGGCACCAGACGCACCACCAGGGGAGGTAGCGGCTCCACGCGTGCCGCCAGGCAACTAGCTGCCGCCACTGCCGCTGCTCCCACTGCCGCCGCTCCCACTGCCGCCGCTGCCGCCCCCGCCGCCATTGCCGCGCCAGCGACGGCGGTTGCCCCCACCGGAGCCGCCACCGCCACCGGATCCCCCACTACCACCACCACCAGAGCTCCCGCCGCCGCTAGAGCTGAATGCAGCGGTGGCGAGGGCCGTGGGCGGAGCAGAGGCAGGCGGTGTCTAGGTGAGTTCTTCGAGAAGCAGTTCCGAGTGGATCTCAACGAAAGACTGCAGGGGGCGTTTTTGCCGAAGGAAGAGGCGAAGGTTGTGTAACCGTTCGGAGAGGCCGCGGAGGACGTTCATGGCGAAAGCACGGTCGGGAGCAGGCTCTCCCAACTCGATGAGGGAATCGACGAGCGTCTTCATGCACCGGCAGTAATCGGTGATAGAGAAGGAGCCTTGGCACAGGGTGCGGAACTCAATGTTGACAAGAAGGACACGAGTTTCACGGTTGCCAATGAATTGCTGCTCAAGCGCAATCCAAGCTCCGCGGGCAGAGGGTGTCGGTGTGGTGATGATCTCAAAGAGATCAAAGGAAATGGAGCCGCAGAGCCAGGAAAGAACATGAAGATCCATTCGCACCCAGTGCGCATCGGTAGGAAAAGCAGCATCGGTGACGACGTGGTCGGCAAGAGCGAACTTGCCGAGGGCAAGGAGCATGAGCTGGCGCCACTTGAAGAAGGAAGGAGTGTCGAGGTCGAGGGTGACCGGGACGAGGGCACGGATGTTGATGACACCAAGAGCATGTGCATGGAGGGTAGGAACGGCGTCCCCGGCGACGTCGTCGGTGGCAGCGGAGGAGGCGTCGTCATCATCCTCAGGATCAGGAGGAGGGACCACTGCGAGGCGGCGTCGGTCTTCTTTGAGGGCTTGCTCTTGACGAGAGACCTCATCTTGAAGGGTGCGGCGCTCGGCAGCAGCGGCCTCACGCGCGGCTTGCTCGGCGGCGAGGCGCGCGGCATCAGCGGCGGCCGCAGCAGACGCGTCGTCGCTGGCCATGGCAAGAGGGAAGCGGAAGGTGAGAAGGTTCAGAAACTGAACCCGAATGATACCATGAAGAAGTGCTTAACACCACTTGATTAATTCTCATCACAAGGTTTACAATATATAGTGCATACATGTGGTGAAACTGAAGAAGGTGAAGAGCAGAAGCCTGAAAGCTAATAGTCTATTTAACAGTGACGAGCTAGAGGACGTAGAGGCACTCGATCTGCCACCAGGCGACACCCCAGCTGATCACGTTGAGATCGAGGAGGTACTCTCGCATGGTTCTGATGTGGAGGCCACTGTCGGTGCCGGGGTAGGGTTCATCTCATAACCTGCTTCCACAGATCGTCGAGAGCGAGACGAGGCCCAGCAGCGAGGCGCAGAGACCCCACGGGATCGTGACGGCGAGGTGCACGGACCGGAAGGACACGGACGCGACGGTGGCCCCGCGCGGCGCAGGAGACGTGCGGGGACGCAGCGGCCGGCGATCAGTCGGGCAGCCACACGGCCTCGGTGTTGAGCTAGATCTTCAGGTACGCGACCTCTGACGACGGCCCGTGGCTGAGGCAGGGGACGGCGCCGCCACCTCAATCCAGCCCTTGCACGCTTCAGCGCGTGCCTCCCTCTCCATCTGCCCTCGTCTGAGAGACCCATGGAGTTCAATCCATGGTATATTAGAATCAGTGGCCGATCTACCACCGGAGCGGGTGGGGCTCGAGCCGAAAATCATCCGGTCCACCTACCCCATCCACCCACCCTCCACCCTTCACATTTTCTTACCCTATTTCAGCCCAAATTGGCCCAATTGACCCAAATTGGTCTCTCCTTCTCCCCTGCTCTCGTCCTCTCCCGAGCACCGCCGCCACGCCTCGCCTCCTCCGCGATGCCGCCACGCCTCGCCTCCTTTGCCCCGCCGCTCGCCGTCGCCCACCGGGGTTAGGGTTCGGGGTTAGGGTTTCGGGGTTGGGGGGTTCGCCGTCGCCGCCGCCACCATGCTCTCCTCCACCTCCGACCTTAGAGGAAGGGTCGGGGGAGGCAGGGCGGCCCGGCGGTGGTGGTTGGGTGGTCGACGGCTGAGACAAGCGACGGTCGGGCCGGGGTGGGGCGGGGGCGAGCGGCACGACGGAGGCGGCGACGAGGGTCATGGGCGGGGTCGGCACGGAGAGGGGCGGCGGCCGGCGGGCGGTGGAGGCCGCGGCGATGGTGCCGATGCGCCGGCGGCCTCCGGGGGGCGGGGGCGGGGCGCTGCCGGCGGCGGAGAAGAAGACGAAGGTGGTTGCGTCAGGAGAAAGAAGAAGGCGAAGCGGGCCACGGCGATTTCGGCCCATTTGGTCGGGCGGTGGAGCGGCGAGGGTGGGTGGACGGGCTGCCCCTGTCCACCCAGGTGGAGGCGATGCGCCCCCGGCTTGAGCCCCACCTAGCCCCGAGGAACCCTTGAAACCCCCCCCCCCCCTCCCCCTTAGCCCCAGCTATTTTTTCGCCATTGGAGCACTCAAAGGTGGGGCTGAAGCGTGAAGCTGGAGGTTGAAGACGATGCAACTCGCGTTCTGGGCCAGCAGTTTGGTTCTCCTGTCCTCATAGTCTTTCTATTCTAGTTACAGTGGCCCAACAAAGTAATAGCCCACCGGTGACCAGTCCACGGCAGGCTACAGCCCACTTAGCTAGTCACGTGTGTGCAGTTGGTGTTGGAGCGTTCCCCAATTTGCCAAATTAAATTCTCAGCCCTAGCACATCAAAGCAGTGTGGCGGCACATATTATTTAAGTTCAAGCGTTACTAGCAGAACTCCAACAACAAGGACTGATGGGGGCATAAATCAACAAAAGAGACCTATGTTAGAGTTTCGGCAATTAGATATCATTGGTGATTTAGGAAATTACAAACCAATTGAAGACTATCAACATGAAATTAGGGATGAAGTAAAAAGGGCATATGCCTTGGTATGAACAAATTTCAAATTGCAATTTATTCTTTTGATGTATTTTAATTTATCCATCTATGTTTTTCTGTAATACAACTTTAAACTACATCATTGATCTTGTATGGAGTATGATAAACTTATGTTGGGCCAACGATTTTAGGCATTGTTCAGTAGAGCGATCAAAGGATGGACCAAAGTAGAAAAATCTACACTGTATCAATATACACAGAGTGGAGTTTGAATTTGGTGGTCACCCCTCTGCTGGACTCAGCCTTATAAACTCAGCCCCACCTAAATATTTTTGCTAGATCCGCCACTGATCAGAATGGAATAGAATTGGCTGGGGTTGGATTGAGATTGAATCATGTTTTAGGTTGGGTTGGGCTGGGTATTGTGCGGATTGGAGCCCATTAGCAACCGCGACCTGGCAGGCACCATCCCGGACTCCTTCGCCAGGCTCGCCAGCCTCGTCATGCTCGGTGAATTACAACCATGGGCATCGAATCGTTTTGAACAAAAATTATCAAGTCTAATTTTAACCAAACTAGCATAGATGTATGTACAACATGCACGTACAACATGCACGTGTTGTGAGATAATCAAACAGTCAATAGAAAAGAAAAAAATAAAATTAAAAGGAAGAAATCTTGATTGATTAGCGTCATTCATTTCTCATTAAAACCAAAAGAAGAAAAGTAATAGGTGGGTATGGGTATAAAATGAGGTGAGAAATAAAGAGAGAAAGTGAATAAAATATTTTGCATCTATGGGTTTTAGACCTTTCCATCCCTTTCCAACTTTTTTCAAACTGCGCAGTGGGGTCAGCGTGAGGGGCATACCTATGCTTTTGTAGGTAAAAAATATTTTTAGAAAACTCGTTTCTTTTATAGTGTAGACTAAACCATTTTATCCCCTAAACCTGTCCAGCCCAGCCCATGCGGTGAAGGTACCCATTCGCCTCCAACCAATATAGTCTACGGCAAAACCCAGGCCCAAACCACTCGCAGGGCTACCTGCTTAGTAAGGCTGCTCCGTACTGTGCCTACCTCTCCATTAGGGATGGCAGTCACACTCACGGGTGTGGGTGTCCACAGATTTCACACCCATTGAATGTGGGTGTGGGTGTCAAATTAGATCCACGGGTCGGGTGCCGGTGTGGATTTCCACCCGCGGATACCCAATGAGCCCCATAAATAATAATATATTATTCTAAGTCTTAATTTTTTAAGGGATTGAATTTGTCCTAACCCACTAAAGTTTAGAACCCTATTTGTGTTTGAATCTTATTTCTTTTTGTTCTAATACTCATCGGCTATTTGAACATATAATAATTATTGTGTTATCAAGTGTGACTTCATCATTGCTAATCTTGGATACGAGAGTTTGATTTGACCTATCATTAAGCTTCCTACAACACTATTACGTGTCTAAATTGAGTTTATATTATCATGTGAATTGTCAATAAATTACGTGATATGAATACCTATATATTCTGTGTATGCTTTTTTACACGCTATTTGTGGTGTGGTGTGTGGTGCTATTTCATGCTTTTTCGCTGCTCATTTGTAACGCCAGGTGCAATAGCTCCGAAGGGCGCGATGCTGGCGCTGCGGTACCCGAAGCTGAACGACGCGGCGGCGAACGTGGCGGGGCGGTCCGCGAAGACGGCGTCGTTCCGGCGCAGCACGTCGCCGGCCAGCTCGGGGCACGACACGGCGACCACGCGCACGGGGCCCAGACGCACGCACACGATGCCCCCGCCGCCGGCGTCATCGAGCAGGCCGTGCAGCCACCGGAACACTAGCTTGTTGGACAGCATCTCTGGTGCATGTTGCCGAGCACCGGGAGCCCGCGCGGCCCGGGCGGAAGCCGCAGCCCGCGCTTCGGCGGCGGCGACGCCACCGTCTTGTCGCTCCGGTAGAAGAAGAAGACCATCAACGGGAACGCGACGACGACGAAGACGGCCGCCGCCGCCGGAGCTAGCACGCTGCTTGGTGTGGCCATGCTCGTCGCCTCTGCTGCTTGCAGTCGCAGCATTGGTGATCGAGATGAATGTGGGTGAATCCGTGGAGAGGATATATACGACATACGAGCATCCATCCAGCAGTCGAGACTTCATGGCTGTATTTATACCCGAGCTAGGGCCGAGGCCCCGGCCATGATGGATGCATATCCAGCACCAGCTGTCCCCCGATTGAATCGACGAACGTGTAGTGCGACCGCGACAGGTGGTAGTAGTGGTACGGTAGCAATGCAGAGTAACAGTGCAGGACCTCCGTGGACATTGGACAGGTGGTGATCCGATCCGCAGGTATAGCAGTGTCACCCGTCTATGCAACGGGGTGCAAATGCATTGCATTGCATTGGGAAGAAAATCCCTTTGCTGTATTCATTTCGTTTGGACAATATGCGTCAATGCAGCATCGGATTTGACCGGAAGATTTTGCAAATTTTGCTCCAGAAAAGCTATATATCTATCTCAACTGAGTGTTTTAAGAACATCAAGCACACAAACTTTTCCACTAACCTAAGAACGCCACATTATCTTCTTCTCCAACTCCGGCGAGTTAGGTTTTAGGGTAGGGGGTTAGGGTTCAGAATTTCGGGGAGAAGGGGGTTGCCTGTGATCTCTAGACATACAATAGGTGGCTGGGAGGCAGCCGGCCCGGCAGCGGTAGCGGCCGGTGGGCGAGACGGCGAGGCAGCGCCCCGGCGGTGTTTGAGGAGGACGGTTGGGCTGTGCCGGTAGCGGGGGCATCAACTCCACCTCAGTTAGTGGTGGTCGAGTTAGGCTTTGGGGTTAGGGTTCGAAGTTTCGGGAGAAGGGGGAAGGGTTCACCTATGATCTCCGAACATACAATAGGTGGCCGAGGAGGCAGCTGGCCCAGTAGTGGTGGCGGCCGAAAAGGCGAGATGGCGAGGCGGCGCCATTGCAGTGGCAAGGAGGGCGGTTGGGCGGTGCGGGTAGCAGGGGCATCAACTCCACATCGGTTAGCAGTGGTGGTGGTGGAGGGTGGCGACGGAGGTGGCGGGGGAGGTGGGACGAGCCGTGAGCGTTGGCGGTTCCAGTGGCAGATCAGGCAACGGGAGTTGCCAGAGAAGGCTAGGCGGTGCGGGAGGCGGGGGCGACGACAAGGGCGCTATATGCTCGGTTGGGGGCGGTGGGAGTCGCGGTAAGAGAGGCGCTAACAGCTAATTAGATTGTATAGGTTTCTGTTGAAATATAGAGATTAGAAAATCAAGCTGCCTAAAACGAGTTGTAAAAATGATCTTCTATCTCCGTTCTCGAATATTTGTCGCTTCTAGTCATTTTTAAACTATATAAGAAGCGACGAAAAAAAAGAACGGAGAGAGTATTATCATAAAAGCTAGATGTAATAGCAGGGTTTTATTTTCTTTATTCCTTAGAACTATGCTAACATAATTTCCAATATTTACAGGTACCTCTTATATCTACCAACTACATAATCGGATGGCATTAATTTTTCCCATATACAACCCAGAGTGGGATTTACTAATAAAGATTAAATAAATACAGAGTAACGAGATACATTGGCCCTGGCCGTTGTGTACAAGTATGGCTATGTTTACCAGAGTGCCTATTCAACCCCGCCCATCTACTATTTCAATTATCTCTTTCTCTGTCTACAGAGCAAAACAGTGTTTTGGGCTCTCGTTTTGGGGCCTCTGGTGAGAGCAGCCTAGCTCAGGCGTATCAGATTCGGGTGGTAATTAGGGCGAGTGGCAACGTTTCTTTATGGCATGCCTTCTTTTGTCAACGCTACACTATACAAGAGCTTTACACCATGAAAATCTGTGTACTTCTCACAGTGGCATACAGCAAATGTTGAAAATGGTTAGAAATGATCTAAAATAAACAGAAGGAAAATGTTTCTAATTTTATTTCCTCACCTCCTTTTATACCCACCCATACCACTTTTCTTTTTCTTCAATTTAACGAGAAAGAAATGATATGATGTCAATCAAGACGTAAATCAAATAATTTTCTTCATTTTAATACCTTCTTTCTTTTTTCTCTCTCTCCTTAATTGCTCCGTCAGTCATCTCAACTGCATGTTGCACGTACATCTACACTAGTGAGTACATATAAGAACAACTGCATATATTTATTAGTATTATCATATGGCGATAAAATACTCTACCTCTTCTAGACAACTTTGCTTTACGACTTGTTCGGGTTGAGGATAATTGAAGAGGATTGAGGGAGAATAAGGTGTTGTTTGTAACTTTTGCCAAAGCTTGCTTTGCTTAGTTGAGTAAGAGTAAGCGTGTTTGGCTACCAAGCAAGCTGTCATCGATGTTTGTGCTAGCAAGGATATGCTTGTTTTTATCAGAGAGCCAAAATGGCTTGCCTAGGTTGGCAAGGCTAGCTTTGCTTGTACAGTCAAGGCAAAGGCAAGGCAAAGGAACCAATTCTTCTTATTCAAAGTATTTACAAAAATTTTAAAAAAATCAATTCATAGTAATATATTATATGCTAAACTAAATCACAATAAAAATAAATGATAATCGCGAAATTTTTTGAATAAAACGAATAAGTTAAATTTGCTGTCAAAAAATTCAAACAACATATACATAAATTAATTTATTTATTAGAACGGATGGAGTATAATACACGTGCAGCCAAACCCAGGTGGTTTATATTCTAGGTTGAATTTGTGATTTGACTTAGTAAAACATAAATAGAACTCCGTGCGGTGACTGTGATTGCCTTCTTTAGCAAAACCGGTAAGTCGCTTTCTTTCCCCAGATCCGCTCAGGTCGATCTAGGCCGTCCACCCCAGATCAAATGACTGAGACAACTTCAACGGCTGCAGTTTTTATCCATCCGTTTAGTTAGGGTTTTGACTTTCCTAAACCGCTCCCGTCCCACGCCGCCATGATGCAGCCGCCGCCGCCACCGCAGCAGCAGCAGCAATGGGCAATGGCGCCGCCGCCGCCGCCGCAGTACTACCAGGCGGGGCACCCCCCGCCACCGCCCCCGCAGTTCTACCAGGCGGGCCCTCCTCCGCCCGCTATGTGGGGCCAGCCGCCGCCGCAGGCGATGCCAGCGCCGGCGCCGCCCACGTCCGGAGGAGGGGCAGGCGACGAGGCCAGGACCCTCTGGATAGGGGACCTGCAGTACTGGATGGACGAGAACTACCTCTACACCTGTTTCTCCCAGGCAGGCGAGGTGATGCGCCGCCGCCCGTCTCCCTGCTACGTGCAGATATATTTACCGTAGGTTAAGAGCTGGGTGGTACCAAACTAGGAAAGCTGTGTGGACTTTGTGTTCTATTCACGTGCGCGGTGAAAATAGGTATTTTCAGAATTTGCCACCTCAATGGATTGGGCATCACGATTTGGCAATTTTGGAGCGCTAAATCACTGAGTGTTGGTTGAAAAAAACCACCATCTAGATGTGAATTTTACGTGCATTATCTGGTCGGCTGGTATTGTTAGTCTGGTTAATGCTGTTTGGTTCAAATTTTAGAGTGAAGAAGGTACGGTGTAGTAGTAGAAGCTTACCATGTGTAGAACTGGCTGTACTGTATAGCATGAAATGGTCATGCAGCTAGAATGGCACGTCTGAGTAGCTACTATGTGTTGTCTAATTTCAAATGCATAATGGCTTATCTTTGGTGTTTTTATTTTTTAAAGCGTTTTATTAGGCATGTGGCGCTTGTAGTTATATCCCCTGTGTGTGTGTCTGCGTCTGCGTGTGCGTGTGCGTGTGCGTGTGAGTGAAGTTTGAAATAGAAGGTGGAGTGGAAGGCTGGATAGAAGGCCTGGTGACACCATTCTTACTATTAATTTTCATGTATTTGCTAGATTTGGATTATATAATGCACTTATCTGATTGATAATGCAAGCTGTCCATATGTCATGTACTGCTAGTATGTCCATGTTGATTGTATTTAGGCAAGTGTCTCACATGATTGGGTACTTTAAAGACGCATACTGTGCTTACTGGCTATCAAACTCCTACATTTTTCGATTGGGTTTTTAAAATTTAAATAGATCTTTTTACACAATTCGTATTATGGTTCTTTGGCTTTGGTTGCAAGAATCAGATGGTTCACATGATATTTGCATTCCCATGGTTTATAGGTTCATAGGCACCCATAATTTGCACAGGGATGCTTGATCATAGCGCTTTGTGGTATACCTCTGCTTAATTTATTATACTTGTTGATAGCTTGATGCAACTAAGAATGTGCTAGATAAATGTTCCTTTTGTTTCTTCACTAAAGTTATATATTTTGTATTTTTTTGAAAATTATCACCTATGCTGTCTTGCATAGATACTTTTTATGCTTTCTTGGATGTCGTATTTAGTATTTTGGTGAGAGGTTCATACATGCATAGTTAGTGGAACCGACAGTGTAGCTTGCATAAGTTCAGTTAGATTTATGTTTGCATTATTTTTACTATTATATCCTTGCTCCATTCACTGATGTTTTAGTATTAACTTGATATGGCATGGAAATTAACTAATTAAGACATTATACACATTTTAATGAGTATAGACTATAGAATTGTAAGTTTCAGTGCCCTCTCTGCATATACATGTATGCTGCTTTGGACATAGTGCATTTTACAAGTGGTAGTTTTGAATCTACTGATATATGTTACACTATCTTGGTAAAAATATGAAGATAGTAATTATAGCATAAATAAATGATTCTTTATTACAAATTCATCAGCATTACTTTCACTTGTTCAATCTGTGTATATTGCATTATTTCCTCATAAAGTTAGAAAGTTTTAAGTGCATCCTGTCTAAAGCAACATACATTTCCACACACGTCTAAAACAAACATACATTTCCAAACGTGTCTAAAACAACATATTATTTCTTACTCTGTGCCACATATATAAATAAGTAAATAACTGCGATTTAAAAAAAAAGAGTAAATAATTGATAGTTTAAGCACCTTCCTTTTGTGGATGCATCGTTACGTGATTCAAGATCTCTAGATGGTCTATTGTAGAGTCTGGTACTCTGTTATATTCTTTTATGAAATTCGATTTAGGGACTATTCTCAAAGAGCTATTCCCATGCGTTTGAACTCGAAGCACTAGTTTGTACTCACTTTTGAGTTGCTCTCATTAAGCTTTAGTTTATACCAGCAATCAAGTAGCACAAAATGTGTGCTATTTGTGGGGAATCATGAAAATGAGGGCTGCTCCAATATAAGATAAACTTACTATAGTTACTGAGTCCTAGTAACTATGAGTAATATGTGATTTTTTGTAGCAAACTAGCAACTCCATCGTAGTCGCTTGTTTGTGATGGTGGGTTGGTTGTGTTTTGGACTTCATTTCATGCCAAGATAGTTACTGACTTACTGTACCAAAGACGGTAGTACGACTCAAACTTGATGGGGGGAGACTGGAATATGGACAAAAAAAGGACAAAAAATTAGGGAGAAGCCTCTAGAGTCTAGATGACACAATTGCTAGTTTGACCTCATAAATTCCAATTTCCAAGACCTACCCTTTTGTAGTGCTGACTCAAAAAGTTGTCCCAATCCAATATAAATGCACTCCCATGATTGGTAAAGAACCTGGACCTTTCTATGCAGCCTGTTACTGCGTTACCCTCAAAAAATTGATGGAATATTGTTTGAAAAACAACATTATGACCTTGATCCTGTGGTAATTTGTACATTGATACAAACTGCTATCAAATATGAATCTAAAATGGTAAAACCCCAACAGATGACTTTCTAGTCAAAATAACATTTCAAAACTAAAATAAATTAGTGCTTCCTCCAGTTTTTTTATATGACGTTCATTTGTACAAAAATGTACTACTTGGCGTCATACAAATAAAATTGGAGGTAGTAGCTTACAGGCAATAGACTAGCTCTGCCTTGTCCTGTAGTAATCTAATCTAATGTAATTGAAAGTTGCCTCCTATCTGTTATTTTGTCTGAATTTTTTTTTAAAAAATACATTCTATGTGACATTTAGGATCATGTTTTGAGAAGTTATTTTGTTTACACTGGACCGTGAGTTCGAGTCTTGTATGAGAAGTGGAGTTGGCCCTATAGAAGGGGCATTATAGGTTATGAGATCAAGCAAGAAGAATGAACTTATCCATTGTCTTGAATAAAGTTGCCACTTCCACCTGTCTATTTCTTCCATTCATGTAACCCCCCTTCAAGCCGAGCTGGTCATGCTATCTGTCATGAAGTAAGGTCCGAGTGATACACGTGTAGTTTGTCTCTTCGTGCAGAACTTTCTACTAATAGTGTCCTAAACAAAGACTTTTATACCAGGGTATAGCGTGGCTTATACATTTCATTTTACATAGGAGGTTTCTTGCTCGCCTTATCATATTTACTGCATGAGATTATGAGAAGCTCCACTGTGATTGGCCTAATATTTTATTGACTTGTAAATGTTCAGGTAGTTTCAGTGAAAATAATTCGTAACAAGCAGACTGGGCAACCTGAGGGTTATGGTTTTATTGAATTTGGCAACCATACTTTAGCTGAACAAGTTCTCCAGAATTATAATGGTCAAATGATGCCTAATGGCAATCAACCTTTCAAATTGAATTGGGCTACAAGTGGGGCTGGTGACAAACGTGGAGATGATGGTCCTGATTACACTATATTTGTTGGGGACCTGGCCTCGGATGTTACAGATTTCATTCTGCAAGATACGTTCAAGAGTCGTTATCCATCCGTTAAGGGTGCAAAAGTTGTCTTTGACAGAACTACTGGCCGCTCGAAAGGCTATGGTTTTGTTAAGTTTGGAGATTCGGATGAACAGACACGAGCAATGACTGAAATGAATGGACAGTACTGTTCTAGCAGGCCCATGCGCCTTGGACCTGCATCCAGCAAGAAAAATAACATTGGACAACAACAGCCATCAAGCGGTATGCAAGTTTACTTCTATAGCTAGGACGTTTTTTGACTGTCAATGGAAATTTACATAATTCCATATAAGATCTTCTTCTGTATGATTTGTCTTGTATAAAGCATGCTTCTAGCTACTGCTGTTTGATTTGTCTCGTATGAAGCATGCTTCTATCTAGGACCTTTGTCTGATATGCTCCGATATACTGATCAGGTTGATGTGTGGTGTACGTGCATTGTTACCAACGACGATTGGTTGTTGAAATCTTGAATGTTTATGGATCACTGTTTATCTTTGTATATGTTTATATGACTTTGAATCTGCGACTATAGACAAAATGCTGCCTTACTCCTCTTTCCATTATTTTGCAGCTACATACCAGAATACACAAGGAACTGATTCTGATAATGATCCAAACAATACTACTGTGGGTATAGAGTAAATAGATTTTGTCTTTTCAAGCTGAACCATGAATGGATGCTTATTTTCTAGACATGCTTCATTGCTTGCAGGTATTTGTCGGTGGTCTTGACCCAAGTGTGACTGATGACCTTCTGAGGCAAACATTCGGCCCATATGGAGAGCTTCTTTATGTCAAAATACCTTTAGGAAAGCGCTGTGGATTTGTCCAATATTCTAACAGGTATTAAGAGTGCTGTTTTTTGTCTTGTTATTAGATAGCCTCATTAGTACACTGTGTATGCCGATTTATATACATCAATGCTTATTAGTGACGCCTTGCTGTCTGGAGTACTAGTATCCAGTTCTATGTAGAAACCTTTGTGTGTGAATACCTTTGTGTGTGAATATTTTAGGCCTGATGAAAACGGCATCCAATTGTATGTAGTAATTCCACATTGACTCAGTGTATTTTGTAAATTTCAACATTGAAAATGATTGGGAATTTATAGTGGAAATGTATCTATAATTTTCTGAATAAAAATTCCTCTATGGATTTTATCTTAACTAAAAAGATTGTTTCTCCAGGGCATCGGCTGAGGAGGCCATAAGGGTGCTTAATGGAAGCCAGTTAGGAGGTCAGAGCATAAGGCTCTCATGGGGTCGTAGCCCTGCAAACAAGCAGGTATTTTGTGCCTAATTAGTGCCCTTCACTTAGTGCTTTTTTAGACAAAATGATCCGATTCCCTTTGCTGTATTTTTGTCTTAGCCTCAGCAAGAGCAAAACCAATGGAGTGGCGGCTATTATGGGTATCCCCAAGGATACGATCCGTATGGTTATGCTCGGCCCCCTCAAGATCCTGCCATGTACACGTATGCAGCTTATCCAGGGTATGGAAACTACCAGCAGCAACCACCACAGCAGCCCCCACCACAACAGGTTAAGCATGTTTCTGAGAACCCTAATACACTATTGATTAGTTTTGTGGTGCTAAGATGCTTTATTTATCTGTGCAGTAAGAATAATGGTTCAAGAGGATCATCATTCGCAAACTGGCAATAAAAGCAGTTGAGATAGCAACTTCGGTGCATTGGCATGAGAAATGTTGCTACCGTTGCTTGTGTTATATTGCTCCAACATCTTTGTGCACGTAGCCTGTGTTGTAACTTAATTTTGCCGAGCCCTAGGGTGACACTAGTGTTTCAGCTGTAACTGGATTGGACTTTTTTTTTCATTTGTTCAGGAAGTTTTGTCTTGGATCTTACTGTGCTGCTATGTGCCACATGGAATACTGAGTCCCGATTTTAATTTTCTTCATGTTCTTATCGCTGTCTTACATTTCGCGTACGCATGCTGCTCTAGTGGTGACATCGTTAGACTCGCAATTTCACCTTCACTGATGTGGCAATTTGTTTTACTGCCATCATAAACTTCCAAGTTTCTATGGACCTTTGGGAACCTAACAACTCCTGTTTGTCGCTGAACATAGCATAGATGTAACGCTGTAAATTCTAGAATAAATTTAGAAAAATGTTAAATTTTGGAACAAATTTAGGTAAATGTGAGCATTTGTACCGAGTCAGGGTTTTGAACCGTGTGGTACTATTTTTTATTGACAAACCTTGCCCCCCACTTTGCTAGAATTTGGTATGTTTTATGGTTGCCTTTAGTGTAAACCAAGGTTGTGTATTCCGATATGTGTTTAGTATCTTACGATATTATATGTTCAAAACAATATCATTTCTTTAAATGCAATAGGGCTTTTTAGTGGTTTTGGTGTATTGAATGACAACACGATTAAAGATCTAATCTCTTTGAGAGATGTCAAGAGAGATGATTTGACAGGTTTTCACAGGTTTATAAATTGTATTCAAGTATGAATTAATGTACTCTAATGAATATATCTCATGATCAAGCATGATTGTTCTCATACTTTGAGAACCAAAGTCTTCATTGTATATCACTGATGAGTCTAATGGACCTAAAATTGAATATCCCTAATGAATATATTTTTTTAAGTGCTGGTTATCTTTGGTATTTCATTATTGGTGCACTTTAAGTTTATTGGTTATCCTTGGATCTCATATTGTGAAAAGGTGATAAGAAATCTACTGCATGTATCTGGATATCACTATTAACTGAATGGTTCATAAATGATAATGGCTAACCATATGGACTCTCTATTGCATATTCAAGCCAACTTATATGAAGACCAAGTACATTGAATGATCAATGAGCAAATGTGCTCTGTCTACCTAATGAAGAGGTTTTTCACTAATGAAGTCCAACTTTTTTAGCTCAAAGAGAATTGCTCTCAGTAGAAGCTCAGCTTGGTTATCCCTCTCTATTGGAATTCATTAAGACGACATTATTCATCAAGTCAAGATCTCTATTGGAATTCATTCAAAACGGCATTATTCATCAAGCCAAAACTCAAGAGGATTTCATCTAGATTTTTCATTTAATCTTGAATATAGGTATGTCAGTACTATCAAGAGGAAAGCTAACCTGGGAATGTCACTAGTCAACATGCGCTCTAGATAGTTCAGAGATTGTCGAGCCACTTTATCTTCAGTGATGTACTTGGCACCGAGTGTGAGAGCTCTCTGATTATTTTCTTGTGCTTAACTCTCAGATAGGTGTACCTTTTATCGAGACAAACACCTACACTTTTTATCTACTGACCAAGGCTTTGTGACTTAAGCTCTCTGTTCAGGGAACCCTCCACCGGACTGTCCAGTGGTGGCCTCACACAGGCCAACGACTAGTTTTGTGAGGGAGGGTATTTATACCCCGACTCACTTCTTGTTGCGGTTGCTGCTTTCTTCCAACGTCCATATAATTTCAGAGGCCTAAAAAACACTCCCCAACCAATCTCTTTGTGAGATTGAGCAAAAGTGTGAGATTTTTGAGTTGGGAGAGCATTTGTGAGATCGTGTGAGCTTGATAGAGCATCCTAACTTCTGAGCACAAGTTGGCAAAGTCTTTCTGGTAAACGCTTTTGTTACTCTTAGAGGTTTTCTCCTAGACGGCTAGAGCGTCCCGAAGGTCACTCGTCTCCGGGTGGCACAACTCTTGTAGGTGATTACTCCCGCTCTTCGGAGCAGTGCTAATGAGTATCCTTCGTAGCCTTGGTGGCTGTGGAGGGAAGGCCGTGAGTTGAAAAAGACTCGAGCTGTGGGTGCCTCAATGAGGACGTAGAGACACCTGTGGGTGTGCCCGAAACTCGGAAACTAAATCTTGTGTCCCGTGTGCTGTTCCCTTGCTGGAAGACCCAAACTTCGTGCTTGTGGCTGTGTTCTTGTCTTGCGTTATATTCTTTGCTTCCGCGTTTACTACTTGTGTGCAAGTACTTGTCTTTGAGTGCAGGTGTGCGGTGTAGGAAAAACTCAACATCACCAGAGAAGCACCTGTGACTACACTCCATAGCTCAATAAGTGTCCTTCTGCATATTTACATATTTGATCTAACTCTCTGTGTGACACCGGGCTATCCGGTGACGGGTACCGGACTAGCCGGTTCTATTGACTGTCCGGTAGAGTCCACCGACTATCCGGTGTGGAGCTGACAAAATTGTTTTAAGTGGTGAAAATCCAGATTAGCCTATTCACTCCCCCTCTAGGCGACATCAAGATCCTTTCAATTTCCGCCTAGTAAATTTTTATGGTTTCTCAATCCTACAAAATTGTTCCACACAACTCTACTTTTTTTGTTTTTCGTAGTATATCCTAATTCTACGATCCTATGAAATACTCTCACATTCCCAATTTATAGTTCGTTTGACTTTTCTGGCACCATATTTAACTCTTTCATCTAAAAATTAAATAATTATCATTTATTTTCATTTGATTTAGTTTAGCATACAATATACTTTAACTGTGACTTTAATTTTCTATATTTTCATAATTTTTTTTGAATAAGACGAGGTCAAACTTGGTGTCAAACTACGTATAAACTAAGACGGAGGGAGTAATTGATATAAATAACAAATTAATGATTTGATTGTGATAAAATATTGACTAAACTTAATATCCATTAAAAAATGTTAAAAACTCTTGTTACATCTAATAGGTTTTAAAATTAATGAAAACAGTATTGATTTTCATAACATAACAAAATTCTTGTATATAAATATATATTTTGTATAATCAGATAAGATCTTGATACTACGATGTGATACTGTCACGAAAAAACGATAGGACCTAGTATCCTGATCCTTACAATCAATAATAAAAAATTACTCAAATGCTTCAAAGTTTTTTAAAAATCTTGAAGACGTTTTATACATAGGAAATCCCACAAAAAATAATTATAACTTATTAAAATAAGTATGGAAGGCTTCACATTAAATATTTAGTAAACCTAAAAAATACTAAAAAAATTGTGGCAGACAAAATTTAAAAATTAGACCTAGAGTCATTGGTGATAATAAATAGGTTTCTCATTGATGATAAGATCTATATTGCTTCCTTTACAATTTTCTCAGGTTGGTTCACATAAAATTTTGAAGCTCATTTGAAATATTTTATGCAAGCCATATATATTATAACTGGAGTCTTGGGACATGTACATCGGACAAGGTAAACGTGATGGTGTCTCCTTTTCTAGTTGCAACACATGGTATAAAAAAATTGAATTGAAATTTAAATGACCATGACACCCTAAGAGGAGAGTGAATTAATCATTCTTAAAATCTAAGAGCTCTAAATTCAACATAACAAAACATATGCAAAGGATGAAAGTTCTTTGTTCCAAGTGGTGTAAGAGCTTTAGGAAAAAGCAAGGCATGTGCTGATGGTATTGGAGTCGCCGTCCGTGGAACCATCTTCCATTGACTAGGCTTCCTCTGCCTCACCACCATCATGGGCGCCGGTATTGAACTACTGGACCTGCCTCGAAGCCAGAGGTCGCCATCAAGCCATGAAAGGTGAATATGATTTTCTCTTGTGGTTAGAATATTGAGTTGAGTCCTTATTATCTGTTGTGATCTGACAAGTTGACGTGCTTTACTTGAATTGTTACCACTCATCATTGATTGTTGAAATACCATATGTTTATGAATTATTAAATAACTTTGTTATATTCATGACTTGCTTATGAGTTTATGGGTATAGCCAAAACGTAAGAGCAAGTTGTGATACACCCAATTAATTATTAGCTACTAAAAATTACTTGGCTTAGATCTAAACAAGTATAATTAATAAATCAGTTAATATGTGTATAATCTATTAGCACCAATTAGTCGATGAGCTTAGCTATAATATTTAATTGGCATATAATTTTTAGCTGATATTACAGGTGCTAAGGCGTCTTACTCTTTCCATTTTTCTTTAGCTACATACCAGAATACACAAAGAGCTGATTCTGCAGTATCCAAACAATACTACTGTGGGTATAGAGTAATCAGGATTCCCTTTTCAAGCAAGAACTGTGAATGAACGTTTATTTTTCTAGACGTGTTTCATCGATGGTATTTGTTGCCCTTGACCCAAGTGTGAACGATGATCTTCTGAGGCAAACATTCAGTCCGTTTGGAGAGCTTCTCTGTCAACATCTGTAGGATAGCGTTGTGGATTTGTCCGATATTCTAATATATTCTAATAGACTCTAACAGGTATCAAGAGTTTTTTTTATTGGATCTTGTGATTTGATCGCCTCATTATTTTGGTTTAGTACACTGCGCAGACCAATTTATAGATCTCAATGCTTCCTAGTGATGCCATCCCAAGCATCCAATCCTGTGTGGAAACCTTTTGTGCTTGAATATTTTAGCACTCAGGCTATCAGCACTCGTACAACTCTATATTCTAACTCTAAAAGAAATATTCCATCCTGATCATCATGTTTTTGAAATACAGTTGATAATCTTCCACGCTCATATCAACTCTATACCCCAACTCTATACCAACTACCGCATTTTTTTCCTATTTCTTTACTTCCCCGCCCTCTCTCTCCCCTTCCCCAATCTCTCCACACCCACCCCTGACCCGCCTGCCTCCTCCTCTACGCCGCTCCTCTACGTCCCCATGGAGCCGCCTCCCCGCACCGCCCGTCGATCCGCCTCCGTCCTCCATGGATGCGCCGTCCTCCGCGCCATGGCGGCCACCTACTTCCCGCGGCACCCGCCTCCCTCCTCATCCCCCGAGCCGCCTCCTCCTACCGCCTCCCCCGGTCGCCGCCTCGTCCTCCCCCAAGCCGGCGCACCTCCCTCCACATCCCCCGAGCCGCTACCTCCCCCGGTCGCCGCCTCGTCCTCCCCCAAGCTGGTGCGCCTCGAGCTCCCTGCGGGTCGCGCCTCCAGAGCTCCTCCGCGCCAGCCTCTCCTCCCCGCCGCCGTCGCGTCGCGGGCCTTGTCGATGCCGGCAGCCGGATCCGGCCCCTACATGCCAAGCCGGCGTCGTCCTCCCCACCGGCGGCCGGATCCGCCCCCCCACCCGCCACGCCGGCGTCCTCCTCCTCGCCATAGCCGCCGGCCTCGTCTCGCGCCGAGCTTGGAGGCCGCGGTGACGGCGTCGGTGGCCAGATCCCCACCGCGTCTCGCCTCCCCGCCGCCATCCTCCACGGATCAGCTGCCGGCGGCCTCACCCTCCTCCGGCCGCGCCTTGTCCTTGTCCGACGGCGGGAGATCGGAGGTCGTTGGCCACGTGCACGAGGAGAGAAGATGATAGGGTTGGAGAGAGAAGACTCTGTATATGGGGTGAGAGGGAGCCGACTGAACGATGCAGTGGGGCGTGCAGTTCGCCGCTGCAGCGCCTCTTAACTGCAAAGGCGACTACATCCGCGGATGAGGCGGCGACCGGGGGAGGCAGCAGGAGGAGGCGGCTCGGGGGATGAGAAGGGAGGTGGGCGCCGTGGGAAGTAGGTGGCCGCCATGGCGCGGAGGACAGCGCATCCATGGAGGACGGAGGCGGATCGACGTGCGGCGCAGGGAGGCGGCTACATGGGGACGTAGAGGAGGAGGTAGGCGGGTCAGGGGTGGGTGTGGAGAGATTGAGGAAGGGGAGAGAGAGGGCGGGGAAGTAAAGAAATAGGGAAAAAATGTGGTATAGAGTTGGAGCATAGAGTTGATATGAGCGTGGAAGATTGTCAACTGTATTTCAAAAACATGATGACCGGGACAGAATATTCCTTTTAGAATTAGAATATAGAGTTGTGTGAGTGCAGATAGCCTCAAGGTAGCGTCCAACTGGATGCAATAGTCCACATCAATTGGGTTAACTATGTACATTTAAACCACATGGAAAATTATTGCAAATTTAAGCAAAAAATATTTTGAATCAAAAACTTATATGGATTTTATCTTAACTAAAAAAGTTTGTTTCTTCATGGCATCAGCTGAGGTGCCCAAGCTCCAATGGAAGCTAGTTAAGAGGTCAGAGCACAAGGTATGTGATATAATACAAATACTTGTATTGATGTAGGAACAATGCGGATACATGGATATGGCGCTTTCTGCAAAAACTTGCTATGTGGATACGTTTTGGCATTTTTTTTAAATTAATAAATAACTACAAAATAGTCAGAATCCCTTCGCTGTATTCCCATTCCCATCGCATAAAAACCAGCATTTTTTTGTGGAGGTTCAATAATAATGACATCAACAGGTCAAAATACTACACTATAAAGAAAAAGATCCATAGTACCCTCGACTTCATAAAAAAAAAGACATATTTCCTTTCCTTTTCAACTGCCAGAGACACTTTTCAGCAATTTTGCCATCTCAGGTTCAATGTGGATCCCGTCATCTGCTATGCGGTGAGCAATAGATGGGTTGGTTCTACCTGCAGCTATATAGCTCCGCATCAAGGTCATGTAAGCATCCGCATCAAGGCATTCGAGCTTCCTTAGGCACTCGCATAAAGACTCCACACCATCAACATCTTTTGACTCTTCATAGTGCTTCAGAAATCTGCTCATAAGCTCTTTCGATGGCACCCAGTTAGATGCTGTCACCATCTTCTTTGCATCTGTCAAGATCTCCAGGGCTGCATTAACATTAGACTTGCCCAAATGGAACTCTGTAAATATGTAAAATGTATACTCGTTGCAATGACCCCGAGACATGGCACTCTGACGGATAGCCTCAGCTTCGTCTATCATACCCTTATCGAGGAAAGCTTTAATCATAAAATTTGATACCCTCATGTCATACGATTCATGACTGGATTGCCACTCCTGAAAGATCCGCTGCAAAGTCTCAAAGTCATCAACCATACTCAGTGCTCGAAGCATCACCAGATAGCTTCTGTTCAAGCATTTTTTGAATGTGGACTTCAAAGACTCCCAGATCCTCCTAACCCCAGTTGAATTGCCAGAACGGGCATACAGGGTGAGAAGAAAATGCCAGCAGCGCAAGTCAGCCTTGTCCATAACTTCCTCGGCTTTCTTTAGGGCCACTTCTGCCTTGCCAAACAGCTCAAGTTTAATGTAATGTTTTGCCATGAGAGTGTACAAGGACCAGTGAACTGGAGCCACCTTCTGCAATTCTTCTAGGACTTTCTCTGCAGCTTCAAGGTCATTCATTGCAAGATAGCTTTCTATCAATGCGAAGTATGTAAACTTATCAGCACTTATACCACTTCCTTGCATTTCTTCAAAAGTGGAAGGGATTTTCTCTAGCTGCCCCGCCTTTTGGTACAAGGATATCAAGTTGTTGTATATCAGTGTATTTGGAACATAGCCCATCGCATTCATCTTTTCATAGAGTTCCAGGCCTTTGTCTGCCATCCTGTGTTCACTATAGCAGTTAAGCAAACAGGAATAAGTTTCTATTGACTTAAATATATCTGGAAGGTTCCAGAAATATTCTTCAGCTGCCTGTATCCCATGCACTTTCGAAACTAGGCCAAGACGCAGTGCATGATGCCCACGCCTCAACTTTGCTCCACGAGCTTCCATCCAGTCCAACAACTGAGCACAAAACAATATGGCCAAATATTATATAAAGAACATCGAAAATACTTTGCTCAGAAGGAGGTTGCACCAGAACAGCAGATAAACTCTCGATAATACCATAAATTTGTCTCTTCCAAGTTCCAATGGTCTCGATGGTACCCTCGGAGAGCAAACTAGTTTTGTAAGCCGAAATGTTCATTTCTTCAAATGGTTCCGGTAAGACAAAAAACAATTCTAGGAATTAGAATCACATTGCACGTCAACTATCATTTAGAGATATGGATAGAAGATTCAAGTAAAATCGCACAAGCAGAGCACTAGAATATGTATCATGTTGTATAATTATTATGAGTTATGGTTAACACATGTAAATCAGCATTTTTTTAGTTTTATAAGACATGCAACTATCATTTCTGGTTCCTCAAAGATGACTGTTACATCAAACCTGTAGAGCATAAGGATTAAGGAATGCAATGTCACTGCAAAACTAATACAATCTTTTTATCCTCATATTATTAGCTACTCCTACATAACAAGTGATACAGCGTGGCCTGACTGGAGTATGCAGTGGAGAGAACAAGGGCCGACGAGAGAGTCAGGGAGAGTGCAAGGGATAACGCGGCGGAGAGTTGCTTCATCACTGCACGAGGAAGACAGGGAGTTTATTTCTTTGATATCTTGATTACAGACTAACCTGCACCTTATATTCTGGTGCTGCAGCTAACAAACTAGAGAATAATGCTCAAGCTAACTAACTAAGCATCTAAAAACCTCCACTGTCTGTTCAGACCCCAATACTGATTGGTAGCCTAGCCATATTTGGGCTTGCGGCGCCTGTACACATGACCCACACAAGCATCAACAACAACAAGACTCCCAGTTATGGTAGCTCGCGTCAAACCTACAAGCTTATTAGTTATTCCGTCCATCCCAGAGGATAGCTAGTTTTAGGCCCCCTTTGGACCGCAAGATTTTCACATGAATTTCATAGGAATCAGTTTAAAAACGCAGGATTCGGGATATTTTCCCGTGTTCCAAAGGGGGCCTTAGACTTTTTCAGATAGAGTAAGGGGAGCAATTAAAGGTCTAAATTGCCCTTCATTTACCTCTGTCCTGCTTCATGTGCACAATAGCTGCATGAGCATAGGGGTATTTTTTTCCACCTCATGGCTGAAAGCACCTGGGGAGCTCAGAAATAGCTTTATTCTAGAAGAAATTTTGAATGCTAAGGCTAGCTATGTTCTAGGATGGAGGGAGTAGAGTTAAAAACTACGAAATTATCAGCTGTCAGATCAAACACTCCTTTCAGGTAGTAACAAATATTGTCCCAAAATCAGAAATAGGCAAATAGAACCCACTTCTCCCTTTGTAAACAACCCTCCCCATTCCTGATATTGTCATAGCATCCTGCACCTTTGCTATGTGCTCCCTCCGTCCTAATTTATAGGTTGTTTGATTTCTTTGACACTAAGTTTGGCCGACTCGTCTTATTCAAAAAATTTAAGAAAACCTAGAAAAATTCAATTCATAGTTAAAGATATTATATGCTAAACTAAATCACAATGAAAAAAAAATGATAATTATGAAATTAGGCAGCCCTTCAAGGCATGGGTCCAGGAAATATCCAAATTGCATGATACAACAATTACAACCCGGGGAGAGGGGGGGGGGGGGCACCATCCTTCACTCAAAAGTCAAAATCTTGATCTCAGTGGGCAGGGAAGGCACCATTTCGCCCAAACAACCTACAACTTATGCAATTAAGATTCTACCCTTCCCGTATCTTATCATTATGCCTCATATTCCCTACTCCTCATTCAGCCTTAGGAGAGACGCATTAACACAATTTGAACCTTCTACCGTTAGAACATACACCTTCACTTCCCATTGTGAGGTCTTACTTTTTCTTCCATCTAGAGCATTTTTTTTCTTCAGGTGTTTGCCTATTCATGTGTGAGAATCTAGATCCCCAAACCAGCAGTAGGCAGTACAATGCTATAGGCAAGCTCCCAATGAGAGATGGATTCCAAGAAAAATGGAATCGACTCTGTTTTAAGAGTTAAGACTATACTTAACCATCAAACTTTTTTGGTTCTGGACCTCATTGCTCAAACATCAGAAGTATAATTTTTGATCTGCAGTTATTTGTACGTCACATGAAAAGACATGTTTGCTCGAAGTAAACATCCATTGGCGTGCTTAACATACAGCAATGCCGCATTATGACACCTAGTGTCACTTAGCATCATTCATCAAAAGACCATTGTGGTGGTTGACTGGTTGGCACACAATCAGTTGTCTCTGTCCTATCCTTCAGTTGAAAAGAAACTTTCAATTTGCACACTGCACTTCCAATAGTGATTTGAAACTAAAACCATCCATAAAAGAGAATATAAAGATAGAGCTCCGGTTCCATCAAAACCCTAGCATGTCAATCCATCCCCTTTCCTACCTTATCCCAATCCAAACTTCGAGCCTACTACTTTGAGCACGACCCTATGGACAATAATGCTGGCGCAAATGTAGCATCGAACAACAAAAGGAAGGCGCAGACACATCCTGATCCAAATCAGGCCAGTGTTTCGCGCGCGTGGGGATAAGCGGAGGGTGGTGGGGAACTGGGATTGGGAGGAGGTGTCACCTCGAGCGCGCGCGCGTGTTTCTTGTGCTTGCGGAATTTGCGGACGTAGGCGACGATCTGGTCCTCCGAGATCGAGCATCCATAGCGCACCGACCTCTTGCTCTTGCAGACACATTCGTCCATTACCGCCGCCGCGCCTCCCGGCGGCAGCCTCGCGAGCCTCGTGTAGAGCGGGGCCCACGACGGATCCAAGACGCCCAGCTGCTCGGGGCTGGGCGCCTGGACCTGCGCCTGCGCGAGCTCGTGCGCGAATCTTGCCGGGGACAAGGAGAAACGCCGCCGCGCCGGCGCCGCCGCAGCGATCGCCGTGCGCAACATGGGTGGCGAACTGCCGATTCGTGACGGGCACGTCCGCTGCTGACTCGGTCACGAGAGCCTGTTTGTTTCTCCATTAGATTGCATGTTTGGATGAGCTAATTTTAGCTAGAAATTAGTAGTCACTAAAAATTAACTACACTTAACTAGTTAATGTGTGCTTCATTAGCTAGGACTGTTTGATAAAAAAATAGCTAATTTTTAGCAACTGATAATTAATTGGGTGTATCCAAACACCTTTGATCATTATATGCTTATTTAAGATATATTATATAAAGTAGTTTATAATAATACGTAGAATAAATATCTTCAAATCCTATAAAAATTGTAATAAGTTGGTTAGATAAGGTGGAATAAGCTTTCTTAAAATAGCGTATAGATTATGATAATTTGAGGTGTATAGATTAAATAAATTATACTTTACTGAGTTGTTTGTTTTATTTAAGTGGGATTATATAATCATAGGTAAACGAATAGGGGCTAAGAAGAAGCCACTAGCACAGCACGGTTCCGAGGAGCGATTTTTCGATTCCGATAAATTGTTATTTTCTATAAAATTCTGTTTTTTTTTATTTCCGTTCCAAGCGGTTCCGTAATGTGACTATATGCTCCTAACGCAGAGCTAAAAAGTTGAAACTCCAGTGACATTCACCATAATAACATCTTTCTAAACGCATTTTTTTTTTTCTGAAACTCCCCGAACATCTCCAAAAGACCATTTCAGCAGATTTAATATGGTATGGATAAAGCCACCACAAACTCTCAACGACTAAAGCTAAAGCTACCCATTAGATAAATAATGCACAAAGAAAGGCAACGACTAAAGCTACCCATTAGATAAATAGATAGTCACTTGCAAATTCAATTGTCGAGCATGTCTGTATAAATGCCAAAACAGATTAAACCACATCGTGCTAGGCTCAAACTCGACAGTCCAATCAGAGCAGTCGCCACAAGCAGGATTGCCAAGTATATCAAAATCTCCAACCTTCCTTCAGTATTCTTCTGCAGATCTAAGTTGCAACTTGGAACACAAAACTGCAGCAGAGATGCTAGGATGAACAATTGAAAAGCAGTCAGATCAGATCACCAAGCTATTAAGTAGAGTACTAAAAGTAGAAAATTTTTGCAATTTGACATCCAATATATATCCCAAAGAAGTAGTACATAAAAAGTCATGTTTGGATCTGATGCATAACCAAGAGAACCTTATTTATCAGAATCCAAAACTTTATTATTGCAGAAGGCAATCCACAAGTATATTAAACGATTACATAGTAAAGTTGCGAATATGATTTCAAATTACTCAGTCAGGGACACAGAGGTAGGGGTATTCTTTCCATTTCCTTTTATGTCTCATCATTAATATTCTCAAAAATTCTTTTCTCGTAAAGCAAGGGACTCACAACAATTTAGAGTTCTATGTACAACAGTTACTGAAATAACTGAAAACTACTCTCTTTAATTTTGATATGTCAGATTAAATCTTCTACTAGTAAGGAGTGTAATTAAAACAGCTTGAATGACTTTGTACTCTTGATATGTCCACTAACTCGGCAATAAAAGGTACTGCTGCTAATTAGAAATCATGAGACAGTCTTCAGCCTGACCTTACGTGTCCATCAATCAGAAACGGCATGATATGTCATACCCAACCGCCAAGATCTGATGCTCGAGTAGAGGAGCAAACATTGTGGATGACATCTTCTGGCTAATTAGATACTAATCCCCGACGAGATTTGAAGACAGTAACTGTTGGTTTATACTTTATACAATGCCAAAATGCTTCATCAAGCGCTTTCTTAAAGCACCTCTGGAGCACAACTCGCTCAGCATCTCCTGTGCCTCCTTTACAAATCCCTCACTTGCTAAGCCTCGAATAAGTAAAGTGTATGTTGATTCGTTGGGCATGCATCCATTGGACACCATATATGCCAAAAATTCGATAGCACGATCTGTTTCCCCTCTCTTACAGAGAGAAGAAATAACTGCATTGTAGAGCACTGCTTCTGACCTTATTGTGGAATCTTGGATGTTATCAAATATCTGAATAACCTTGTTAACTCTACCTTCTCTGGAGAGAGCACAAGCTATTGATGAATAGATGATTGTGTTTGGGCTCATCCCTTTGTTGACCATCACATTTAACAGCTCCAGTGCCTCATCTGTCCTGCCAGCCTTGCCGAGCCCATCAATCACTGTGCTGTAACTAATCAGGTCGGGACTGCATCCATTCAGTAGCATCTGCTTAAGAAGTTCAATGGCCTGCTCAACCAATCCCTTTTTACACAAGAAATTGATGAGTGTATTGAACGTGAAAGGATTTGGACGACAGCCTTGCTGAATCATTTGAGACATCAGCTCCTCAGCATCCACCCATCGTTCCGCGCTGCACAAACCCTTGAGCACAATAGTATAGCTTATGGTGTTCGGCTTGCACCCACAGGCCGCCATACTTTTCAACAGCATGACAGCTTCGTCGATAAGCCCTTCCCTGCAGAAGCCATTGATCACTGTAGTGTACGTGACGACATCCGGCATGCATCCATGCTCCAACATCTGCTCAAGAAGCTCGATCACCCTGTTGACCAGCCCATTTTGGCAGAAGAAATCGACGAGTATGTTAAATGTGACATCATCCAGTGGGCAATCATTGTCAAGCATCTCAGCCAGCAGCCCTTCGGCTTCGTCCCACCTCTCAGCACTGCACAAGCCCTTGAGCACGATGTTGTAGCAAACCACACTGGGCTTTAGCCCGTAGGAAGGCATCCTACTCAGAATCTGGTGCGCGACATCGAGATGCCCATCCTTACAGACCCCGTCGATGATAGTGGCGTACATCCTGGCGTCGGGCGTGCAGCAGTGCTCCGCCATCTGCGCGAGGACCTCATGCACGCGTTCGAACATCCCGCTCCGGCACAAGTGGCCAATCAGGGTGTTGAAGGTGACGATGTTGGGCGGGCAGTCCACCCTAACCATCTCCTCCATGAGGCCCTGGACGTCGGCCCAGCGCTTGGCCATGCAGAGGCCCTTGAGCACCGCGTTGTAGCTCACGACGTCCGGGTGGCAGCCGAAGGACGGCAGCTCACGCAGCAGCCGCAGGGCCTCGTCCACGGAGCCCTGCTCGCAGGTGGCGTTGAGGACGAGGTTGCAGTTGCCGACGTCGAGGGCGCGGCCCCTAGCGTGGAGCGCCTGGAGCACCCTGGCGGCGCTCCGGAAGCCGCCGCCCCTGCAGGCGGCCTCGAGGATGACGTGGTACATGGGCGGGATGGGCGCGCAGCCGCGGCGGGGCATGTCGTCGAGCACCGCGAGCGCGTCGGCGATCTGGCCCCGCGAGCAGAGCGCGCGGATGATGGGGAAGTAGGTGTAGGCGTTGGGCGGGACGGGGACGGCCGCGGCGAGGCGGCGCGCGGCGGCGAGCTGGCCCGCGCGGCAGTAGCCCGCCACCAAGGCGTTGTAGGCGACGATGCCCGCGGCGTCGCCCGCCGCGGACAGCGCCCGCGCGGCCTCCGCGACGCGGCCCGCGGCGCAGAGGGAGCGGATGAGCGCGGAGAGGCGGCCGCCCGCGGCCCCGCCCCCGCCTCCGCCCCAGCCGCCCGTGGAGGCGGAGGTGTCGGCGGCGGGCGCAGGGGCGGGGGCGGCGATGGAGGCGGAGAGCGCGACGGGCCTGGGCTTGGGGAGCTTGCGCGTGGAGCCCGGGATGGTGGGCGGCGGGAGCGACGAGGTGAGCATTGGCGCAAATATGCGAGCGGCGGAGCAGGAAGCTGGCTGCGGACCGCGGTGGTCGGAAATCGACGGGACGACCAGGCTTTGGCAGCAAGTGGATAGTGGATTTCTGGCTCGTCTTGGGTTGGGGCTCCAGCAGCAAACCTGGCTCTGGCACTGTTGCAATGTTGTTGCGTTCCAGATAAGATATTTTCTTAGGCACTGATGATGCTAGACAGTATGTATGAATCTTTAGATGTTTCCCTTTTAAGCATGGTCTATGATGTTCCCTCTTCGTTTTATATTACTTATTATTATTATATTATGATTACTCCGTTCTAAATATAATAATTTATTATTAATTTTTACATTATACATCGTACCATGTTGTCAAAAAATTATATAAAAATCGTTTATTTTGCTATGGTCTGATATATCATCGTAAATATTTTGTGAGCATTTTGTACTAAATTTTGAATAAGATGAGTTGTCCTGTTGTATCCAAAAGTCAAAACAGCTTTTCAACTAAGGCAAAGGAGTATTGATCATAAATTAAAAGGTTTGCCTACCTTTAGAAATATATGTTAAAGTTACAATGGCAATAAGCTCAGTGCCACTTTGGATTGTAGGAATCTCAGAGAAATTAAAAAAAAATAGTTTGATTTCATATGAAAACACATAGAATTTAGAAAAACATTCCTACAACCCAAATAAGGCCTTATATTATCTAAAACTATTTAATAATGGATTTAATTAAGCTAATTTACATTGTAGTCGTTATATATTTTTTCTATAAACTTCGTTAAGATTATAAATTTTTAAATTAAGTGGAAGCTCTAATTTAAAACATAGAGTTATACACAAACATTGGAGTTAGGGACACTGGACAATCTCCAACGGTCCTTCTACTTGATGCCAAAATGGGTAGGGCCTCAATCACCCTTTGTGGGGATCGGTAGCCTAAGAGAATAGTAAATTGGGTTTTAAAAAATGTCTAGAACAATTAAAATAACCTTACTAGAGTTCTACTCAAAAGCTCCATTCACTACTACAGTAAACACACGATGAATAAGTTTGCAGCGTTGGATGTGGTTTGGACGGCGGATGGAGGGCCTCACTTGACGCCGTGACAAGCCACGAATCCGGCTCCGTCCCCGGCCCCGGCGTCGCTTGCTTCCCGGTCCTCCGCTGCCGCCGCCTCACGCCGCGCGCTTCTCCTGAATCCGCTTCCGCGGCACCGCCGAGCTCCCTCTCCTGCTGTCGCTCGGACGGCAACAGCTCGGCGCTAGGGCTGCTGCCTAGGTCTTCGACGGGCCCTTCTTCGGCGACGAGCGCCCACCAGGCATGTCCTCCACCCCCATCTCTTCCGTTCCTGCTGTCCAAGTGCTATCTGTGTTCAGATCTGGTCTGATTACAAGCGTAGGACCAAGTTCGGTCCATCTTATTGCAAAAACAACCCATGTCCTTTACTGGGTCCGCCCCTCATGTTATATGCCGTGTAGTTGCATTACAATGGATTATTTCGTTGGAAGGAATATACACATAAAATTCACACTGCTCAGAAATTGTACTCTACATGTCATGCCTATTCATTCATCCGTAACTTAAGGACCAGGCCTCCTCTTATGTGAAGTTTTTTTTTCTCTCTAAGAAACTTAGTTTTACAGGGGTTGCGCATTGTACCAAAGCTAGATTCTGTTTTTGTTACAGTTTGCCAGACTGTCAGTTGTCTCTCTTTGCATTCCAACATGGTAAACCTGCTGAATTTCAATCCATTCAGATTTCAGATACTAGGATGGATGAAGTCACACAAGCTGTTGAGGATCTGAAGAAAGAATGGATCCAAGCGGTCTCACAACTTGAGGAGAGCATTGCTGCAATTGAATTGTGTGGGAAAACAGGAAAAGGGACAGAGGAAGCAAATTTTCTTCCGAGGCTGAATGGTTCTGCGCAGGATGCTCTGCAGTTGCTCAAGTCGCTGCAGTTTCGGCTTGATCTTCTAGCGCAGCAGCTACCCACTTTCGATGAAGTGCAGTCTGGCCAAGCAACCTTACAGTCATGGGATGAACAGTACAAGAAGTAAGATAGTCTTGGAACTTTCCTTTTGTTATCCCTCTTAGCATGCTTCTTTTTGTAATAGCTTTGATTGTGTTACAGGCTGCGTGCTAGCCTGAGGAATGCTAACTTACAAGCAAAGGAGAACATTAGAAAAGCTGCTCAAGAGGAGGTGTGTGATTATTTGTCAACTCCATGATATTAACCCAATTGATTTGCTGTCTAAGCAATACATGCTTCGTTAGAGTGTCATTTATGCAAGAGTTGTTTAAATGTGAAAGTTTATGGAACATAATAAATATCTCATTTTAAGAACCTATTCTTTTTTTAGATAAAGGAAGCTTTATTTTAAGACGAAATAATGTTCATATGCAACAATCTCTTCTCATAGGCGTTTATGCAGTATGCACTCACATAAGTCCAGAAGCACCATTGAAACTATTCTTGCTTTAGTTTTTTTGCTACTTCTCTTGCAAAATTGGCAAGAAAATTACATTTGCGTGCCCTGCCACCTTTTCAGAGCATTATATTTCTAGGTACCCTTATAAATTAAGTCAGTCAGTTTCTAATTGTCGTTTCTCTAGAGGGAGCTTCTTCTGGGAGGTGGAGAAGAGTCTACCATCCGCCGGCGCAATCTCCAGTAAGTTGATTTCCATGAGATCATATTTCATTTAAGGCAATATATGTGATGTTTAAGGAATTTAGTAATTTAGTCAGTTACATGGGCATCCCTTCCGTCTGATTTCATCTAATCTGGGCCACTTGAAGTTTGAAGAACCATATCGCTTGTGAATTTTAGTTTGATATATTTTAAACAAAGAACTGTGAATAAAAAGTAAGAGTTACTGTGTTAATGCATTCCACTGAAGAAAGGGTTGTCCTTTCATATTCATGTTCAGATAATTTTTCCTGCCTCCTAGTAATGAATGCATCACCCTTCTGCATTTGTAGTCCGAGCAACTTCTTCTGTTGTATGTGTAATTTATGACCTATTAAATGGTGCAGGACAAAGACTGGGATGACATCTGCTGCTGAAAGTATCACCGAGAGCCTCCGACGGTCTCGCCAGATGATGGTTCAGGTTGGCATGTTCGCTTATTCAATTGTTAGCTTGTATTGTAATTTCTTAGTGCTCATAAACGCCAATTGATATAAATGTTTACAGGAAGTGGAAAGAAGTGCAAGTACCTTGGCAACATTTGGTATGCATCCTTGATTTAAGCCTTTAGTCTGTATAGAATATCTTATTCATAATCTTTATCATTTCAGAATGATTTGGTTTTGTTGGTTTCCTAAATCTTTCTTGTACAATGTTGCTTGATCTGTAACTATTCATGTGATGGGTCATAATGAAGAAAATGAAACTGCATTGCTGTTGGTGTGCAGATATCCTGTATACTTATTTTTGAGATTTTCCTCTCATTATTCTTTGTTATTTTACTATAGGCTGTTCTTCTGTTGTGGTTGAAAAAACTATAGCACGTTCATGTACTTCATGGTGTATGAATTAAAGCATTTACTTATTTGCCTGCATTTTCCAGATCATAGTCAAATTGCATCACACAAACTAATTTATCAAAGAGTACTCTTTATTAAATTATGCAGATGAATCAACAAGTGTTCTCCGTAAGGCTGAAGGTGAATATCAAGGACACCGCTCTTTGCTGATGCGTACCCGTGGTTTGCTCTCCACCATGCAACGGCAAGATGTTCTTGATAGGTAGGTACTCTCACTCTTTTGTACTGTCTAAACTCTAAACTGGCGTAGCTGCAAACCAGTGTATAATGTTGATTGTGGTCATATAGCATTCATTCTTGTTTTACAGTCTAGTCATTTAACTAAAAGGCATTTCCTTATATATTTGTGCACCTACTAACAGCTCTTCAATTTTGCACAATTTAGTACTGCAAATTGAACCACATCCATGACTCCTTTTGTAGAAATGGTCATAAATGCTATAATTGCGGCTCAACTATTGTTTGTTGGGATTGTTTGAGCCAGTGCATTATTCATATTAAACAACAGCATCTTCCCAGGCTGTCTTTGTAGGGAAGTAGGAAATACAAGGTTCATTACAATTCATCGGGCAAGAGAGTATCAAAGAAAAAGGTCTTGCAGAAAACATGCTACCACTTGATTTGCATATAATCACAAATTTGAAACTAAACAAAAACTTTTGTGATTTTACAAGTTTTGTGATTTTACAATATAGTATCTACCAAGAACATGTGTGATGAAGCAAGAGGAACATCAGTGCAGTAACATTCCTGGCATGATTACTTTAAATTGTTCCTCATTCCCAGCAGTTCAGATGCCATCACGAAATGCTTAGGAAAAAAAAGCTTTGAAGTAAAATGTGCCTGGTGCCTGGTGCTTTTGTGATGTTACAATCAATTAATTATCTGCAGAACAATATCCTGCCCGTCCAATAACGAATCTGCGTTTCCGTTGTGCCGTGACCAGTAGGCAGTAACTATGTCTGTTTCCCAGGATCATCCTGACCATCGGCTTTATCATTTTCTCCTTGGCGGTTCTCTATGTTGTATCGAGGCGCATTGGTCTGCTGACGCTGCAAAGGAAACTGGCCGATGCCATCAGATCAGGCTCGTTGTCAGCTGAGGACATCGTAGCAAAAGCGCAGCATGGACCTCCCCCGGCAAATGTTCCAGCCCCCGCACCTCCCGTTTATGACGAACTGTGATTCATTTTTTATCTCAATGTGTCTATTCATGTATACTATCCAGGAGCAATTGTGAAGGTAATAGTTTCACGAGTAAGCTACTGAGGGTTTTTTTTATCCGGCCACCTATAAATTGGCATTGTTCATTTGAAATTTGTAACGAGTTTTAATACGGGTAGTAATTTCTGAAGGTACTCAGCACTGGTGAAATCAATAGATGCCTCTGTAGCTCCCCCGTTCTGAATATGTCGATGCATGTTCTGCTGGAGGCCGGAGCAAAAGTTGGATACATGTGTAAAAAACTGAAGGTCCGTTTGGAACGCAAGAATTTTTCAGGAATCACATAGGAATTTTCATATAAATCAGTTTAATTTCACAGAAAAAATACAGAAACAAAAAAAATTTCCGTATTCCAAAAACAGGCCCTGAAATGTGTACAATGCATGTGCACGTTAAATAATCCTCGTGTCCCTATCCAAATCCAAACGGATCCGGCTGACCTCCAAGGTACCCAATGCAAGGGCTGGAGCCGAGCAGACGAGCTACTACGTACGTACTAGCCACCGTAGCAGCAGCAGCTACTAGCAGTAGCAGGTGGCAGCCTGGCAGGGCTACTGGATAGTAGGTAGGAGTAGGGCATTGGCGATGGGCACTGCCAGTGCCCGCTGGTCACTTCACCTGCAGCCGCTGCCGCTGACCGCTGACCTCCGCGTCGGCAAAAAGCACGCAGCACGCTACGCTTGCAGTGCAGCTCTCGCATAGTGGGTGTGTTTAGAACCCAAAAAATTTTCCTAAATTTCACTATGCAAAAAGAAGATTTTCCGTCACATCAAAATGTCGGCATATGCATGGAGTACTAAATGTAGATGAAATAAAAAAATAATTGCACAGTTTAGATGTATTTTGCGAGACGAATCTTTTGAGCCTAGTTAGACCATGATAGAACAATATTTACCACAAACAAACGAAACGTGCTACAGTGCTTTTCAATTCGGAACAATAACAATTTCAGGGTTCTAAACACACCCAGTATCATCTCCGGCAGGCGGCAGCAGCAGCAGCAAAACCACCGGAGCAAGCAAAAGATCATCTCCCTCCGAGCCGCGGAACCCGCGCCTGCTGCCGCGACGCGCGAGCACGAAACACCAAGGCGGCGGCGGCGGCCACTCGCTGCTCTTCCCCGCCCTTTCTCTCTCTATAGGATAGGAGTACTTCTGCATGGAACATTTTGAACGCTATTGGTAGATCCAAAATTTTCTCTTAAATTTCACTATGCAAAAAGAAGATTTCCCATCACATCAAAATGCCGGCACATGCATAGAGTTCTAAATGTAGATGAAATAAAAAATTAATTGCACAGTTTAGATGTACTTTGTGAGACGAATCTTTTGAGCCTAGTTAAGCCATAGTAGGACAATATTTACCACAAACAAACGAAAAGTGTTACAGTGTATTTTTCAGCGCTACAGTATATTTCAATCCCAATTTCAACGGATCTAAACACAGAAATTGTCCGCTAGCGTACTACGCTAAACAACGACGCTGCTAACAGATGATGTATCAGCGTCTATAGCACGGCGGGCCAAAACCACATAAACCAACCCAACGAAATAAGGCTTCTTTAAAAGTTCTCATTTTAAGAAATCTGACACTATACTGACATCGTAGTCGGATTAAAATTTAAATTTAAGAAATATGATGAGCATATTGCTGGAGGTGATATTACACCAGCCGATTGCCTAAATCCACTTCATATGTACCAATGTATTATTATATGGTGCCAACTTGATTAGAAACTATATGCCAAGTATAGCAAATTCGATAGTATGCTTGTTATACATAGAAGTTTACTAGATATTTATATGTGAGCTACCTTTATCTTTTATTTTAGGCTACTATAATTACCTAGCTTATATGTAAAATGCCCTGCTAAAATTTATGTAACTCCATGCTAAGGAGATGGAATTATTGAATTAATTGTGTAGACAACGTTTTGCTCGTTTTTTTAAAAGAAAATGCTAAATGTCTTGCGTCGCTAATGTGCCCCTTAACATTTCTAGAAAGATAACTGCACTGGAATTTCACTCTATCGTGTGAGATTGCCTTTTGGAATGGTCGAGGACTGATGTTTAGTTTTGTGGATCGAGGATTGAGTGTGCTCTAGTTTCAGCAACAGTGCCCATGATGGGAGACATGATTCTCCGGCCGTCTTGTTCCAGTTTTCCTATACTAAGACTACTCATATTAGAGACTCCTCTTTACTTACAGTGTATTTATAGTTTTATACACGCTTTGGTGACCCTGAACGCCCTCATCGGTTAACAGTGTCCGGTGTCTGCGTTGGGAGACATGATCCTTATGCTTATTCATTCCAATTTTCTAGCATCTTAAGACTATCTTGAACCCGTTCCATATTTTCGTTCCACAACACATCCTAACAGGAACAAAGCCTATCTCTATGCATAGTTTCCTTATTTTCTCTAATGGAATTATTCTTCGTAGCAATTTTGTTCCATGCAAAAGAAACGAGGAAAGTTAAAGGTCAATCGATTGTTTTGTCTATTTGGTCAATCGATTTTTTATGAGCCATTAGATCTGCATTGGATGGACGGAAATTACAGTGTATGACCGTCGTAATTACAGTACATGACTATAGGAATTACAATATATGATTACTGGAATTACAGTGTATATCCACTGTAATTACAGTGTGTGTGACTACTGTAATTACAGTGCATTGAGACAGATAGAAGAAGAAGATCTGAGCCATTAGATCGCGATCTGACGGTTAAAAATATCGATTGACGGTGAATCGATTGCTACCTAGACAGACTCCCTTAGGTCAATTAATTGTTAACTTAAGTAATGTCTTTATCAAAACGTGTCATGTTATATAGCACAACTTAAGTAATGTTGTATTGTATCTGACAACCTTAGGTCAATTAATTGTTACATATATATTGTGATTTATATCTAACACAATTGTCTCCAAGTTTATACCCATTCTTTTGTTTTGATGAATATCCAGCTTAAGCAATACCTCCCACAAAATATACTAATTTTTTCCTATCTCAAAGTTCATACAATATAGGGCTTGTTTGCGAGCAAGGTATTTTCGTGGTTTCAAGGCAATACTATATTATTTGAGAATATTATAGTATTTGGATCAAAAGGTGTTTGGAATCACTTCAAAAAAACCATGTATCTAAAACTATGGTTTTACCAATACTATAGTATTTTTAGGTATAAAAAAACTTTGGTCTAAGCCAAAATTTTTATCACAGGGAAAAAAGTGAGATCAAAATACTATGTCTTCAAACGTGTGCTATATTGTATTGCTGTAAAAAAAAAGCTACGGTTATGTTATGACATCTGATAGATTATGGTATTGTAAAATTACGGTTTTAAAAATTTTATTTTTAAACACACCAATACGCTGAGAAAACGGTACTATGGTATAGGCTGAGAGTAGTTTTAGGCTATTTCCAGCAGAGCCCAAACAGACATAAGATCTGTATGAAATGGGCACAGCAGCGGAGTGAAAATTGATTACTCCCTCTGTCCCAGAAAACAAGTCATTCTGGGTTTGTCCTAAGTCAAATTTTAAAAAGTTTGACCAAATTTATACAAAAAAGTATAAATGTTTATAGTATCAAATGAGTATCATTAAATTCCTTGTCACATATATTTTAATTAGATATCAATTTAGTTTTATAAATAACGATATATTTTTTTATAAATTTAGTCAAACTTTACGAAATTTGACTTAGTACGAGTTCAGAACGACTTTTTTTTTTTTTTTTGGACGGAGGGAGGACGTACGAAAAACATCGCCAAGCCTTTTGGGAAAGAGAGAGAAACCGTGTGGAGGGAGAACGAGGACGGAGCGCTCTACCGCGGGGATTTGGGAAACCCCGCTCTCGCCGCCACCGCCTGTGCTCTCTCTCTCTTTTCTCCCCCTCTACATCACTGCGCTCCCACCCACCCTTCCGCCGCCCTCGCGTCGCGTCGGGACTCCTTGTGCGCGTCGGCCGCCGTCGAGTCGATCGAGGCTTCAGTTGCATACGCATTGCCGTCGGTAATTAATGCCCTCCCCTGCGATCGTCTTCTTCGTTCATCTTGGACTGCTGCCTTCTCCTCCCTTCTCTCGCCGCCGGTGCAACCGCCGGTGCTAGGGTTTAATATCCCACTGCGGATTGCCTCCAAAGTAGGATCTTGGCTCTGCATCGTATGCTCCGACCCCTCTTTGCACTCCTTTTTGCATCTTCTTTTAATGATTTTGAGAACACTAGTATCACTTATGTAATGGAGATTCGAGTTCTTGGCATTGCTTCTACTTTTTTCCATCTCAAGATTTGAGCCCTCTTTGCTGCAGTTTTTTTCTCCCCCCTAAAATCGCCGACCTTGCAGTTGCTTGATCTTTTCTCTATTAGTGCATCATCGCTGTACTTCTTTGGAGTTTTGGTCCTCATCTTTGGTTCTTTGAAACTTCTGTCGGGGGTTCGGTTGGTGTCACGTGAACAGCATCGCCTATCTGATCGTCTTCTGATGTTCTATGGATCTCAGGTGTGACGTCGATGACTTGAGGCGCCAGGGGCAATTCCAAACACTCACACAAGCTGCGGGGACAAGCTAGGTATCGTCTTATCTCCATGGCTCCATGCATGGGGCATGAATCATGTATGGACTGTTGCTAGTTCTTCTCCCGCTCGCATTGAGTGAGTCAACTCGCATCTATGGCACTTTCTACCTGCCGGTCTCAGTGCCTTCACTTCACTCAGGAATTGGGCAGTTTTCTGTTTGGTGTCAATCGTATTCATGTTTGTTTTATTATATATGAAGATTAACTGATTGGGCGTCATGCGGGCTGTGTTGTTTAGTCGTCAAGTGTGCCCTTTTTGTTGCTCTACAACCAGCCTGCCCCCCTTGTTTCTACCTGGGGAGACCAAATGCATGGGCCAGGCATTACGGATGCGGCACCGTCTTTCTTTCATTGTCGAATTGAATGCGAAAGGGAAGTTTAGAGCTAGAGAAATTTAGTAGCACGAAGGACTCAAATGGGTAGTGTCACCCTTTTTTCCTAGTTCTATATTTGGGGGCATATGCTTTTGGCTTGTCTGCACTATTATTGTCCACATTTATGTAGATGTTTTTAAAGGAACTTTAAATGTGTAAGTACTATGCTTTTCACCGTGAGATCTACATGTATCAAACATTTACCAAGTGAAACACATCAAATTAATAGCAATTAACTCCACAATCATGCCATGTTGTTTATCAACACTCAATTCTGCACCACCCTAGCTTTTAATTTTTAGATCATCCAAAAATAGTAGTATTATTCAATTGCAATCTTTTACAAACAAGGGATTGGATCGACGACTGAACTATGGTAGCTAATTACAACAAACATGGAGACTCCTTCCCCGCGGCCACGGGTGAAAAATTAATTGTTAAAACCCAAAATTGTTACATGCAGGTTAGTCTTGAAGATGGTTAACGACAGAATTCTAATATTGATAGTGTTTTCTTTGAGTCTAGTAGTTTACTAGTTTTTAGTTACATCGTCATCTGCACTATGGTAGCCATTTTGTTATTTTTATCACTATTTGATTGGCATGCGGCTTACTTTATATATATATAATATGTTTTTTGGGTAATATCTTCCAATTTTTTTCCTGGGTCCTTTTTTTTTAAATTTTTTGGTTAAGGTAACAATGCACGAATAGTAGTCTCTACTCTTGGCATTGCTGGTGTCACCCTTTGATTCACCCATGACCCAATAAAATTTCACATTCAAACTCATGCGCTATGAGAAACAACTATAGATTACATGTGATGAGTACTACAGAAGACCGATATGGTTTGTCTGTTATTTATATTGGTGTTCCATATAACAAAGTTTGAACGTTGACACAATCATTTGGCATATATTGATGATGACTTTGATGGCATTACAGTTTTAATTTTTTTTATATTGATTTAAATCATAGTCCAATGGGTAAGCATGGTAGCTGATGCAGACTTGCAGTTGATATGACCTCAATATCTACCATCATAAGATTCAGATGCCTTTATAATTACTAAAAGGAATAAGCTCGGTTGCAGCATTTAGGATTATATCAATGCATAGTAAGAAATCGGTAACCAAAAAGTTACACATGCATACAAGTGATCTTTGCATTTATTTTGGTTTCTTGCATCAAATTACATACATTCCAAAATATAAGGCATAGTTTCTGTTTTTGCCATTTTGCTTCAAACTATAAGGTTTCCATGCCGTTTGAACTATCTTTGAGTAAATACTACACAACTATTCTCTCCCTTCTAGGAATTGTCGCTGGGAAGCAAGCGATAAGCTTATAATGGGAATATTGGGTGATGCAACATCTGATGATGGCATTCATAATTGATTGGTAGTTCCTCCTTGTGCACTGTTGAATCTTGAAATTCATATTTCTTATTGTAAGCTGCACATGCTTATGGAAGTTATCAATTATCACAGTAAGTTACATTTGAGCTTCATCTGTTTTGTAGCCTGCCAAAGCTTTACCCAAGGAGTAAAGGATTCAAACCAGCTTGCCGCTCATCTGTGATATTGGGCCCGCATTGTCAGTTTCCTCTTTGTTCAAGTGCTGCTGGCTTGCAAATGAGTTCACACAAGTTCTTGTTGCCACCAGTACATGGAAAAATTAGGGGACAAGCACCACAAAGTTATCCATGCTCTGAGAAGTATGAATGGCAAAACTTAAGCACCACCGTTCATCAAAGTGAGCAAGCAGCAGGAGAGGAACCTGATGATGCTGCAACCTTGCACTGCCCTCTGCATATGCCTGGCAGGTTATTCTCTTCACAATACATAAAATAAATTTAGGAGTGAACGCTATGCTGATTATACCGTTTAGTTTTATAGGTTCAAATTTATCTTCTTTTGATGGAATTGTGTGATGTGGAAACAGGGTAGAAGATTCTGTGGTTGCTAATGAAATTTCATGTCCTCCTAGGGGTGGCTATGATTTGCATAGAACTGGCGCAAAAATAGTGAACAATAGATATTGTAACTTTGCTACGTGTGGCGTAAAGAGGTACAGAACCATTTCCAATCTTGGATGCTGATTCTTACTTTTACCAAATATTTCTGTTTTGTGAGGCTTCTTGTTTTGGCATCCAGTGTGGGGGAATATACTGCATCACATGGTCATGGACATTCCGCTGAGATTCGTGGCCCAGGAAATGAAGTAGGTGGACCATGCTATCTATCTTGCTCTTTTGGTGGATGCCATGGTAAAGATCATGCCTGTCTCAGCCACTCATCGAAACGGGCCAGGCGCGGCATTTCACCTGGACCTGGTCTCGTCAGATCTTACCAGTAATGTCTTGTTCTGACTTCTGTCCTTAAAATGTAGTATGTTGTTATGAATCCGAACAACATTTATACTATTTAATCCTGTCTTTGTTTCTTAATCTAGGAGCAAGAAAAGGCCTTCCTTTGATAATGTCCACCATTGTGCAAAAGGAGCTGACAGACAGATATGTCAAGCAGGAAGTTGTAGGAAGAATTTTTCTGGTAACCAATGGAGTAGCAGTCAAAACTATCATGATGATAGATATCTGCCAACTAAACGTGACTTCCTGGATGGTCATTTTTCTGAGGTAGATGCAGCAAGGCATCGGTCTTACATGTGCAATTTTCAATCTTGCAGCAAGCATAACAGCCAGTCTGGAAAAGATCCTACATCTAAAATTCCTGTTCACACCTCACATGGTCGATTTTGTCAAAGGAATAAATTAGAAAGAGCTAGCCCCAATAGATTGGTTAATGAATTTCGTCCCATCCACCATGAGCAACTTGAGATTTCTCCCAATGAAGATATTCATGAATGCTTGGATAGTAGTCGAAATTTCAGAAATTGTTATAAGGGTAAGATAGCAAAACGGAAATGTATAAAACAAGGCTTTCTTGGAAAAACTTACAACGGTGCTTGTGCTAGTAAATATGAGAGAAACAATAGCAGGAAAAGGAATGCAGATCATTTGGGTGGAAAAAAGGCTTGGACTAATATGGCTAACAAGGACAAATCTAAAAGGCTCTGCTGCCCCATCGAGCAGGACCAGCAACAAGAGGTTGAGTCTGACAAGACAAGAAATTATAGTCGGGAGGGAAACACTAAAGTAACCAAGTTTGTGGGTCAAAATGGACCAAAAGGGAACCCAATGAAGAATGCTACATGTCCTGCTTCTAGTGGCTCAACGAAGTGTGATGAGAACTCGAACATGTTAAGCGCCAAGTGCAGCAAAACTATTGCTTCATCGAACACACCAAAACTGAGTGAAGGAAGCAATGACATGGATCTAGAATATGATGTCGATGGTTTCACTGAAAGAGGTATACAGCAACTTCCAGACACCCATAGAAAGAAGAGTATGCAACTGAAAGAACCAGATACTGTTTCCCTGTCTGAGGCACTTCGCCGAGATTGTTTGATCCTGTGGAGAGCAAGACAATTAAGAAAGGATAGAGCTGCTAAGGCTGATAAAATTGTGAATGCTGATCAACAATTGAGTGCACAAAGAAGCAAGGTGCCAACTGGAAGAAGAGGGGGGAATGGAAAATCTGCGGCTTCTTCTTGCCCAGAAAGTGATAATGAAGATGACAGTGCTTCTGAGTGTTCTGACCAAGCAACATCATATGATAGACTACAGAAGTGCGGTGAAGGAAGAGTTAACAAAAAGTCAGAGTGGCCCATCAAATCCCCTAGCAACAGTAAACGCAACAAAAATCCTCAGAATGTAACAGCTGAGAAAGGAGTGAAGTGTAGTCTCTGGCTTCCACCAGAAGCGAATCCTCTTGAAATTGCACATCCAAAAGAAAAGGAAAATCCTCTCGACAGGTGGCAACTACCGATTGATGATCCAGATGCCAAGGTGCATATTAGTCTGAATGGTGGTTCTGACACTGGTAAAGTGGATCAAGAAGCTGTTTCTCATTATAATAATAGTGCACATCAGAATATTTCTCAAAAGGAGACAGGAAGGCATGCGAAATTGGCTGTAAAATGTGAAATGAAAGCAGGAGGCCATGGCGGCAAATGGGCTGAACACTCTGCTGGTTTTACTGGCTCAACACTGCTGGACGAAGAGACTGTTGCTTGCTGCTCAATGCAAGGCAAATTGAAGGTAAATGCACTAGAGTCTCCAAATCATGAGCGTGGAAGTACTCCATTTGATGGGCCAATACTGGCGGGAGGATCTGCAAACATGTACCCAAAGGAACCCATCAATAGGTCCAGTGAAAGTTACGGCAGAGACTTCAAAAATTGGTCAGATGGAAATGACTGTAGCTCCAGCGAACAAGAAGGCATGCATCATAATCTTTTAAGAAAGGAGCAAGAAGCTTTGCTGCTGACAGAGAATGAAAATGAATTGAACGAGAAAGCTACACAGGAGGGTTGTCAACCTCAGGCTCGTATGATTGAGATCACATCAAATCGACTGATAACAGAGGATTGCACTTCTGATATAGTACATTCTGGTGCTGCTAAACAAGGTGATAGGATCCCACGTTCTATACCCGATTTAAATTGCTCCCCTAGTATGACCAGCGATGAAGATTTTGTGGCACCACCAGAGGAACCAGTTTGCCAGGTATCCGCAGACAGCTTCAAACCTCAGAGAGCTGCTAAGAGTCTTTCAGCTTCATTAACTGGACCCATTGTAAAGGAAGAAGAGTTTAAGCAAGTAAAAGAAGAACAGCGTAAGCAAGCTGAGGCAAATCATATCAATGGAGAAGTTTGCAAAAAGGAGAGTACCTCTGAATTGGAAAGGCAACTGCAGATATCTGAATCAAATACTGGGCCTCCACAACAAACCGCAGTAGAAGAAAGCAGTGCTTCAATGGAGGCATTCAAGTGTGCCCTTTGCGAATTTGTCAAAAAAATCGTAAAGCCTCTGTGGGAAAATGGGTTGCTATCTCGTGAAGTCCACAAAATAGTGGTGAAGAAGACAGTGGAAAAAGTGGCTGGCGTATGGGCCTCGAGTGCCCCATTAACAGAAATAGTCATCTCAAGAATTTTGTCCGATGAAGCTAAGAATATAGAGAAGCTTGTTAAGGTAGAACAGCGATCCTAGTCCTATTCTATTATGCAATCACGTGTTCTTCTGTAGCTAACTTGCTAATGCAACATATATCACTCATCTTGCAGGACTACCTAGCTATGTATGTGGGAAGAGAAGTTCTAAAAAGAATTAACCCTGGTAATCCGTGAGCTGTCCAATGAAACAAAATGTATGTAACTTTTTTTGGGCCCTTTCTGTTAATACCAGTTTCTGTGTCTTTATAGTTATTCACTTGTTCCTTCCTGGTCTTGAGTTGCATTATTTCTGCCAGGTAGCTCTGCATCAAGTTGGATGTGAAATTTATGAGATGCAGTGAATCGACCATGGAAGGGGAAGATCGTCTAGTTAAAACTTCAAGCATCTTTTATCTCTGCTCATGAGTCATGAACCATTTGGAACCTTGTAGTTTCCACAGACATGAACCTGTTCACTTTTATGCACATTGACATCGTTTTGAACAAATATATGTTTATAGCCCATAGCAAATGTTGTGAATTCGTACTACCTGTTTACCATCTAGTTGTCGGCTGTCACGCTGGTGACACGTCACATTTCCTATGCAATCATGAAGGTCACTCTGGTTGTGCGCAGCCGGAAAGTTAAATTGGTGTGATGGTGCGCACTTCACCTGATTTCATGGACTCTGGTGGTGGATGATGCATTTTTTCCTTATTGCTTTTTGAGCGATTACGCTTACTACGCATTCCGGAGACTTGACAAACTCAACTTCTGGAGGATGCATTTTTTTCTGTTCTATTTTTTCAGTGCTGGAGTGTCATAGTATCATGTAATTGTAGCGCTTGGTCGTCTGAGGCACTGAGCTACCGTGTACTAGATCTCATCGACACACTCTGTCGTTCTGGTTACGTGGTTTTTGTGCACACTGAGCTGCCTCGTGATTGCTTGTGGTGAGCTTTGAAAGATTTGGCTGCTACCGACATCTACTTTGTTAACCGACGTCAGCAGCTAAGTTAAATGCCTTATTCATCCACTATTCCACATATCTTTCTTTTCGTAAACAGTATCAATATGTACTGTACCCGATCTTTTACCTCACCTGCTGGAGTTAGCCTTATTCATGCATGCATTGTTTTGCCTTCTCATTCCAACGGTGCTCTCGTAGACTACATGAATCATATACGGACCAGTGCTTCCAAGGAAGTACTACTACCTCCTATAAACGTATGCTATTGTTTTTAATTTAAAATGACCGGAGGGAGTACCACCGCCAAAAGATATATCTAAAAAAGACGGACACTTTAGTATTCATAATTTGTGCCGCAAGAAATGTCATTTTTTACACTTGGGTATCACCTTATTATTAATTAGTACAAGCTATTTATTTAAAGGACTCGAAATTCCAGTGTCTTTTTTTAGATCGGAGAAAGTACTTATCTAGTAAAATTATTAAAAGATAATCTGTTCACACGGAAGGCCTAAACAAAAGGCAAATAAGCTCGAAATTATACAGAAATTTCATAAAAAACGGTTCAATTTTATTTTAAAAAACACAGAAATAACTTTTTTTTTGGCTCCAATCCCACCATGGTCTAAACAAAGAGAGCTGAATGGCCGGCAGCCGGAGACTGTTGCCCCCACTGCTCTCTCTGCTAGAAACGACCTCCCCCTGCCTGAACTGAAACTAGAGGAGGTAGTCCGCCATCCAAGCATACTGCGCAGACCGAGTCCCAGCGGAGAAGAGGACGATGGAGACCCGAGCAGCTAGAGCCCGCGAGAGACCTCCCTACTCCCCTGCCATGGCCGCGCCGCCTCTGCTCCTGGTCCTGCTGCTCGCCGTATCCTCCTGCGTCGCCGCAACCGGGGCTACGGTGGTTGGGGAGGACTATGTCCGGCCGCCGCCGGAGCGGTACCACCGCAAGGCCCTCCTTGGCCTTTTCCCCTGGGGCAAGAAGAAGACCTCCGCCTCCAACCCGCAGCAGGTGCCCTCCCGCTCGCGCCCCGTTGCTCCCCTGCTCCCGCTTGTTTCGACGCTAATTCGGGGAGGTCCGGTTGTTGCCGAATTGATGGTTTGTGGTCGATTCAGGGGGGTGTTTAGGGATGGAACTCGTCCAAGAAAGGGCCCCCTGCTTTGCTTGGTTATTAGGCGACCACCGAGCGATTACGGGGTTTGTTGGTTGTTGCTTAGTTCTTGATCTGGTTAGGTTCGGTTGGATCAGAGTATGTTGAATTGTTCTGACACGGAGTCGGTATTCAGAAATAGTTCTATGCTCCTTCAGCACTCATTAATTCCCCTAGTATATGCCTCTTTAATGAGTGAGATCATCCCAATTCCCGCCCGTTCTGGGCAAAGAAAGGCATCCTATTTATGTGTCTCAATCAATAACTATTATTGAATGAGCTTCATTTATGATGATTTTACATCTTTTTTTGTGTCACCGATGAGATCGTTACTTGTTGGTTCTAAAATGACCAAGAAGTAATTAGCTGGACAGGATAGTAACCATATTAGGGGACGAATTTCTCCTTAGGAGCTTTGTTGGGACGGAACTCCCCTATAGTTACTTCAGGTGACGTTGAGTCACTGCAGATGGGGGCCGTGCCGCCGTGCGTGTTGGGGGCCACTGGCAGCGGCTCAACATCAGCCTCCCCAAAGTCAGGGGATCAGCTTCCGCTTTGTCGGGTGAACTGAGAATTGCGGGAATGGGATTCCAACCCAATCCGCATGAATCTTGACCCCCAACACAGATTTAGGCTGCTGTGCTGCCTTTGCTAAATCCAACACACTGCTCATGCTACGACACTTCCCTTCTGAATAGCACATGCATTGGATATTAATTACAGTCAGTAATATGTTCTACTATGGCATGCAGCCATGATCCAGTATTCAAGTTACTATTCCTGCAACCTTTTTCCTGATTCTGATCCTTCTACAATCAGTCCTGGCCATTCATGTTCTGTATAATTTTTGACAGATAATAAATATAAGATCACAAGCTCCTACAACTCTACAAAATCTAGCTATAAATAATTGGACAATGGTTCTGGATTGTGAGCTTATATTTCCAAGCTTGATACTTTGCTGTTCTGTATGACCAACCTTTATAGTGCTTTCTGCTGGATTTCATGACTTTGCACCAAATATCGTTTGCACTCTATGTAGCATGGTGTCATCATTGTTGAAGATGCTCATAACCCATGTAAATCTTTCAGCATTATTTTTTAGTTTCAAACATAACTTAGTGTTACAAAAAAAATATAACTGGGCATGACCAGTTGAATTTGAATGGCACGTCCATCCATTTCATTACAAATTCAAGGGTGCATTTAATTAATATTCCATCCGTCCCAATTTATAGGCCGTTTGACTTTTTTGACATCAAGTTTGACCGGCTCATCTTGTTCAAAAAATTATTCAAAACATTAGCAGTAGCCTAGTCACGTAAATTTCACCATTTATTAGCCTGTGGGGGACTGGGAGAAATGTAGTTTAACATTATATTATGAAGTTGGGGGAGTGTATAATTTTGATGAGGTCAGTTGACAACAAAAAGTGTCATAGTTCTGGACTACAGGTAGTAATTGACTGCGTTAATGCTTAATCTATTTATCCCCAAAGTTCTATTTCTTTGCAGGAGATATTTTGTGTAATTCATGAGTGCACACTCGTGTTTTGTCTCTTCTCTTTGTTGACAACAGTATTTGCCCCTGAATATGGTCTTGAACCACTCAAACATATGTAATGATATGTTTTACAGGTGCACATTTCACTAGCTGGAGAAAAACGCATGAGAATCACATGGATCACTGATGATGACTCTATCCCCTCTGTGGTGGACTATGGAACTGAAAAAGGCACATACCTAATGACATCTCAAGGAGAAAGCACATCCTACAGCTACATATTGTATAGCTCAGGGAAGATTCACCATGTTGTTATAGGACCTCTTGAAGACAATACTATATATTACTATCGATGTGGTGGGCAAGGTCCAGAGTACCAATTCAAGACCCCTCCCTCTCAGTTTCCATTGTCATTGGCTGTTGTAGGTGATCTCGGTCAGACTAGTTGGACAACATCAACCCTGAATCACATTAAGCAGTGTAAGCATGATATGCTTTTAGTCCCTGGTGACCTCTCTTATGCTGATTATATGCAGCATTTGTGGGATTCCTTTGGTACATTGGTGGAGCCTCTTGCTAGTGCTCGGCCTTGGATGGTAACAGAAGGCAACCATGAGAAGGAAAACATCCCATTTTTGAAGTCAGGGTTTCAATCATATAATGCACGATGGAAAATGCCTTATGAAGAGAGTGGATCCACATCAAATTTGTACTACTCTTTTGAAGTTGCAGGGGCACACATTATAATGCTAGGTTCGTACACAGATTATGACGAGAGCTCAGACCAGTATGCTTGGCTTAAGGTATGTAACCTTTTAATTACATATAAAGATGGCGTATCGCATCACAAATGCTTGGAATGAGAGGGATTCAACCCACTTAAAGGAATAATTTTTTGCTCACACTGCATTTGCTAGAGGAAAAATTTAGACTAGTAGCTCAAAGTTGTACCTTGTGTATCACACTCATTACTCATCTCAAATTTCAATTATTTGTTACTTTTGGTCAATATATATTGTGTTGTATCTTAAAGAGGATGTCTTTGACATAGAAAAAACCTCCTAAGTCATTCTTGCTGATAGCAGATAAGATTCTTTGTGTATTAACTCTCTACTTTTCAGGCTGATCTTGCCAGGGTTGATAGAAAGAGGACTCCATGGCTCATTGTTTTGTTGCATGCACCATGGTATAACAGCAATTGGGCTCATCAGGGTGAAGGTGACGATATGATGGCTTCAATGGAGCCCTTGCTCTATGCTGCTCATGTGGATATGGTGATAGCAGGTCATGTGCATGCTTATGAACGTGCGGTAGGGCTTGACTCCCCTTATCCCTCAACTGCATTTTGCAGGACTGTTGAAATCCTACTCTCTCATCATTTGAACCATCTGAATGAAAATATCATATGCTTTTTCACTGTTTGTGCAGGACCGAGTCTACAATGGTAGACTTGATCCTTGTGGTGCGGTTCACATAACCATCGGTGACGGTGGAAACCGTGAAGGCTTGGCCCACAGGTACCACTTTGCCATCACTACATATGTGACTCAGAATTTGTCACTTCAGTGTCACTAGAGATATGCTTGGCTGCTTGGTGCCTTCAGGTATCACAATCCGAAGCCAGCTTGGTCAGTCTTCAGGGAAGCAAGCTTTGGGCATGGCGAGCTGAAGATCCTGAACTCTACACATGCCCACTGGACCTGGCACAGGAATGAAGATGAAGAGGCAGTGAGGACCGATGACGTGTGGATAAACTCGCTGGCTAGTTCAGGGTGCATCCAGGAGGGCGGCCATGAGTTGAGGAAGATTCTGATGTCTCCTTGAGAGCTGCGGCACCACACCTTCCAGGATAGCTCAGTTTAAAAGTGCCAGCAATGTACTGTATGTATATATGCGTGCTGCTTGGTCAGCTAACACGAAAAAAAATTAAAGCGGTGTGTTGTATAATCATGGATGATTCCTGCCCTGAGTACTCTTTTGTAATACGATGTTTGTAGCAATTGACAATTCTGTATACGATGATACTAGTAATGGACTGAGAATGACATGGAGTATTTATCGTACCAACCTAACCTGAATGAATCACATTTCAGGTCAATGGCTTTCAGTATGGAGCTTTTCTCCTGCTACTGGATAATACAACAATTGTTCTACGATGTTTTAAATACTAGAAATGCCATGCTTATGTAAACCTAGTTTGCTTTGAGATATCTAAACATGAAAACTGACAAGGCTGCCATCCATCACACTATTGAGAGAATTAATTTGCTACAACTTGGACGATCTGACTTGTGTGATTAGCTCTCTTCTCAAAATCTTTCCTGAAGCAGATTTGGGTACACTGTCCACAAACGTAACCTTCCTCAGTCTCTTGTAGTATGCAACCTGAAATGTAATTCACAGAAAGTCATTATGGTGTTAGAAGGATGATACTCGATTGATGGGGGACTAGAGAACATTCAGCAAATGATGGAGGCGGCTACAGAATATTGTTCTTTCAGGAATTACAGACGTTTCATTAGAGTTAAATTAGTTGCCGGTCACAATTAAGCTTAGGCTTCTAGCCAGCCTCACCTGTTTTTCAATAAATTTCTGAACATCAACTTCAGCTACTGAACTCTTAGGTGATCGCACAACATAGGCAATAGGAACCTCTCCTGCTTCAGGATCAGGATACCTTGCAAAAAGTAGAATTTAACTTTTTTTCAATCCATAAGAACTTACAAATACTAGAAGCTGTTGTGCAGCTTACGGGATAACAACAGCATCACGAATTTCTGGGTGAGACAGAAGCAATCCTTCAAGCTCAGCAGGAGCAATCTGCCCGAAAATAAAGAAAGACATAAAAGTTACTTAAATAGAAAAAATATTTCACAAAAGATAATAAGAAGACTATCTAGTTTTCCTTCGCATGATTATAAGAAAATGCTCGCTAACTGAGATTCTTTACCTGGAAACCTTTGTACTTAATCAGCTCTTTAAGTCTATCTACAACATGAAGTTCGCCTCTTTCATCAAAGAATCCAAGATCACCAGTATGCAACCACCCTTCCTTGATTGTAAATTCAGTAGCTTGTGCATTGTTGAAATACCCTGTCAAAACTCAACTAATAAATTAGAGAACCATGTAAATATACATATAGCACATGGCAGGGGAGATCTGTAGGTGGTGGTGGATCATCTTCATGTAAAATGGTAGCTGCCTTTTCCTCATCAATTATGTCAATCATTAGAAATTGATATAAACCGTGAATTGTCAATTAAAATTTACCTTGCATTATGTTTGGCCCTCGAATGCAGATTTCTCCTAACTGGCTCGGAGGCAGATGCTTCATCGTCTTCACATCAACAATCTTCGCTTCGACTCCCGTGACAAGTGGTCCAGTTGAACCAAACTGATGCGCACCTCCCTTTTGTGAGTACCCCAGCGATATGATCCCACAAGTTTCAGTCATACCATAACCCTGCCAGAGGAGCACACCGAGTTACATGTAGATAAGCATAAGCACCATGACTCTTAATACAAACATTTTTCAGAATAATCAGCCTAATGAGCAATGCAAGCTCTGTAACTATGTTAAACTTGCGCCAAGAAAAGCATTATATGATATTGTTGGCTATTCAATTCCTTAGATCTTATTTTTCTTGTTGTGAAGGATCACATTTGGGATACTGGGATTTGTGATGTGCCCATTGTCCAATACAGTTCATCACATCTCAGCTTTCTGAAAGTTACCATTCTTTATTCTTAAAACTGCTTCCTAACCCACCTGGAAAATATCGGCGCCGGGGAATTTGTGGTCCACGGCTGCCATCACGTCCTTGCCGAGCGGCGCGGCGCCGGAGCCGATGCACCTGAGCGAGCTGGTGTCGTACCTGCCGCCCCCGTCGTGCTTGGCGAGGGCGATCATCACCGGCGGCGCGCAGAGGAGGTACGTGACGCGGTGGCGCTCGATGGCGGCCAGCACGTCGTCGACGCTGAACCGGGCCATCACGACGACGGTGTTCCCGCGCTGCAGCTGGCCGAGCGTGACCACGGACATGCCGAAGATGTGGAACATGGGCAGGAAGCAGAGGAACACGTTGCGGCCCTCCCCGTGCTCGTCCTGGTCCGCCGTCACCATCGTCGCCGCCGCGATGAAGTTGCGGTGCGTGAGCACGACGCCCTTGCTCGCCCCCGTCGTGCCCGACGAGTAGAACAGCGCCGCCGTGTCGGTCTGCCTGGTCGGCGGGCGGCGGTACTCCGCCTCCTCAACCCCGGCGACGAGGTCCGAGTAGAGAGCGACGTTGCCGGCGTACTCCGAAGGCACGGAGACGGAGGCGGCGTCGCCGTCGTCGAGGAGGATGGCGGGGAGGCCGAGACCGGCGATCTTGGGCAGGAGGCCGGCGACGGTGACCACGAGCCTGGCCCGCGCGTCGGCCGCCTGCTTGGCGATCTCCCGCGGGGTGTAGAGCGGGTTGGCCGTGGTTGCGATGGCGCCGAGCGCGGTGACGGCGAGGAAGCAGACCGGGTAGAGCACGGAGTTGGGCGCGAGGAGGAGCACGACGTCGCCGCGGCGGACGCGCGCGCGGGAGGAGAGCGCGGCGGCCGCGACTAGCACCGAGGAGCGGAGGGCCCCGAAGGTGAGCGCGCGGCCCGTCGCGGCGTCCACCAGCGCGGGCTCGGTGGGGCACGCCGCGGCGCGACGCAGGAGGAGGTCCGCGAGGGAGAGGCCCGGGTCGGAGGCGATGGGCGCCGCGGGGTGCGGCGAGCGGTACACGCCGTCGGAGCCGTAGCCCGCGGCCGGCGACGTCGTGGACGCCATCGTATGCTTGTCCTCTCTTGTTGTCCCCGCGCTCCCCTTCTCGCTGTCGCTGCTGCTCTGTCGTGGTGGTCGAAGCGAGTGTTGGGAGCTCTGGTTTGGCTTGCTGCGATCGCGTCCAGCAGATCGTGTATCTTCTCTATTTTAAGGTGTCTGTAGTGCAGGTACTGTATTAAAATTGTGCTATAAACGATTTTTTACACGATCTGTTGGACACGCTTTGTAATCTTATCTCCCAGTTGACGCCGGTCACAAAAGAGCATCTAGCTTTATTTTATACCGGTACTTTGATTTTTTTTCACCACTTCAATCTTTCGTCCGATTCAAAACTTTTATTTAAATATGTATAAGAAAATAAACTATATTCAAACTACATTTAGTGATAAATCAAATAGCAATAAAATACATGATAACTTATGGAATTTTCTGAATAAGATGACAAATCAAAATTTTGGAAAAAAGTGAACCGCGTTGTATGTTCGTGAACGGAGGAAGTACTGGTAGTAGCATCATATCTGTAATTCTATACTTGTAATAAGATCGTGTCATTCCTAAACAACATTTCGTATTAGTGTGCTCTGATATTTCTTAAAATAAATGCCTTCTAAAATAAAATGTTTTTTATAAAAAATGAAAAATGGTATTGAAAATTCAAGTTCATCTGGCTTCCTATGGCTGATGCCCACAGGCCACAGCCACCATCCCCAACCTCTTTTCCTGTAAAAGGATTAATTAAGAAATTGTTTGAACACGCTCGCCCTCTAAGTAATTAAGAATTATTTAACTGGAGCAAAAGTCTGTTTAGGTGGGACAAGACTTTATATATAGGGGGAATGTGCATGCAAACTTGATTTGAAAGGTTAAATTTCATAAACTTTGGCCAACATTTTTTTTGCACAAAACTGTTGGAGCCCCAGACCCCGTGGCCGATAATATGCAGATGTAAATGAGTAATCCTACACGTGCCCTTATCTTCATCGTTGCCACTTGCCATTAGCTTGGGAACGGTGTTCAAAAACAGGAGGAAGACCGCATCGCCATGACGCCATACTTTTTTTTGCCAGATTTCATGCAAGGCGTGGCCAACCGTCACACGTTAGATAAGCTTTGGCAAAAACGTTTTTGAGTCTAACATATGGGGTATTTGCTCTACTATACTATACTACTAGTAAAAAAGGATACGGCAAACCACAACTGCGACTAGCTTGGCTTGGCGTTCAAAAGCAGACGGAAGAACTGCATGGCTATATGCATAGTTGCATACACAGAAAAAGAACTGCAGATGTCTGTGTTCGGTCCTGCAGTTTCAGATGCATCTCCGGCATCCGTGTCCGTGTGCTTCTGTACGTCAAACCAACGGCGCCAGGCTTTGCCGAAACACCTTGTGCATCTGAAACTGCAGTACATGAATACCTATCATGTGCAGGAAGTGAGAACTCAAGGGAAACATTTACTGTGTGCTAATTTCATTTTCTGAAGGGGAAAAAATCAAATTAGAATGAAGTTGCAACATAAACATGCTGCCTGGCCATTTAGAACCGAAAGTGGCGATCAAAATTGGCACTTAACAGATAGTACAGAACAATAGCCAAAACAAAAACAGAAAGACAGTAACCGCAGAAGGCTAGAAACCATGATCTCTCTTGTAACCGCAGAAGGCTAGAAAACATGATCTCTCTTATGGCTCATATCGGCATTATGCCCTCTCATTACCTAAAATCTTACCCCAAACGCTCTTGCCATGGCCAGAGAGGAGGGATGAAAGATACAAAAACGTTTCTCCATGTTGACAAACCATATTACTGTGCATTCATGTTTCGATGGTTAAGAAACGAAGAAAAGGACAAACCTGAAGTTTGACTGCAGCAGCATGTCAAGATGAAATGGGTTCCGGTTAGCAAACAAGAACCTTCAGAACATACTTCCGTAAAAAAAAAAAAACCAAGATTGTGCACGCAGTAGTAAAAACAGATCCAGGTGTTATCTCACCATTTGCATTAGATAGGCCACATGATCTGCAACTAAGGGTGTGTTTTGTTGGAGGACTAATTCAGACATTGATTTTGGTCTCCAACCAAACAAAACCTAAAAGCCAATCAGGTGTGTTACAGATGCAAGTTCCTAGCCTGTGAGAAACAAATAATGTACGCAGCATCTATAGGAAAATAGAAACACACAAATCATGCATTCTTTTCTGGAATTCATTTATCACAGTATTTCCAATAAAAAGGTATACCCAGTGCCGAAAGCTGCCACATAAGGTTGAGTCTGGGAAAAAGAGATTTCTAGGCAGCTTGACTTGCTTATTATGCAAGGAGGCTAACTTGAAACCAGGAACTCTAGGTCCTCTCACTCTCAGTGGCATCTGGCATATACCAACATGATAATTAAAGGCCATAGTCTTTACTTAATTAAGAATGACAGAAGCAAACTGAGAATTGAGGTGATGAGATGGGCAAAAAAAAAAAAAGGCCAGAAAGAAGAATAGGTATCCTGTATCCATATGGCAATCAACAAAAACTTAACTCTGTCATTTATTTATTTACCAAACTTTGTGGCAATAATATTGGAAAAGGTAAGAAAATAGGAGCCAAATTGGTTTATTATAGCAATCAAATTTTTCGAGGGGCATAAAAACAGAATTGATGCAGTGCTACATCACATCAATGGTGCATCATCATCCCATTCAAAATGACTTCCAATTCTAATACAAAGTAGTTGTGTATGCCAGCTTAGTAGTAATGAGAAAAGAGTTATAAAATGATCATAGAACAAGGTGAAACCTACAAAACCTACAATGATATGCTCTGCCTTGCCACTTCTATCCAGAAAATGGAGATAAAGCTTACTTGAAAAATGCCATCTCCTATAACTTTTTAGCAACAAAAATTCTCAGTTGCAGTAATGTATATATGCCATCTGGAGTTCTGGACTTAAAAAATGAATCCAGAGGTCATCGGTAAGTTAGACAACAGACTGACAAGAGACAATAGGACCTATGTTTATGGTTAGGACTTCAGCTTTTGCTTCACATTCTCATCCTTGCATCGCCGCTGGTCAGCAATCATTGACTCAAAAACATCCAAAAGATCATCCAATCCCTTCGAATCCTCTCCCAGTTTCTTCATGGCAACAACTATACTCTCAATGGTAGACAGACACCCAGCCCTTGGTTCATGCCGCACTTCACTATACAGGCTAACCCTATCTGACTCAAGCTTCACATGTGGCAGAAGTTGTAGCCATGGATTCTCATGGTACATCCTTTGTGCCTTTGCCCAAGTGCCATCCAACACAATCAAATGCTGCACCTGACAATCTGAAGCATCGATGCTGATTGCCCGCTGGCACGGAAACAGCAGAGCTGATTTTGGCGGTATGGTGATTGAGAATTCCTCAAACTCTGTTACATCTTCAGTGAGTTTGCACTTCTTCATCTGTATCTTTCTGACAACAAAACCATTTGAAACAGCTGCTTCACCAAGCGGGCCTCTTGATAACCATCTGATTTTGGGTTTCACGCCACGCTCAATATCAATCATCAGCTCCTTCTCTGTGTATGCAATAGTGCACTTATCCATGTTTTTCCTGGTCCAATCTTGTCCTAGGGCAGCACTAACGTCATATTTTTCTTTACCTATACCACTGCAACCGTTGACCATCCCATGAATTTCTGAGTCATTTGCTACCACAGAATGAGACAAATTACCATTTACCTTATACTTCAACCCCACCTCACTTCTATGGTCGCTTTCACCATTAACAGAATTATCAACAGAGTTCCATACTTGGTTTGCTGCAGAGCTAGGCCTTTCAAGATCCAGAGGTTGTCCATCACTCTTCGTATTCTCGATGGAACTGAAACATCCACCACCGTTGTGACCGCAGTCAAGAGAATGAAACTCTCCAGCAAAATCACAGAAGATCCCACCATAGTCGTCGCCAAGATCCAACCTTTCACTAGAACCACCAACATTGATGTCTTTCACACTCAAATCACCACGGGCATTCAATCCGGACTTCTCAAAGTCACAGCTTGCAACATGTTTTCCATCCGATTTCCCACAAATCTCATCACGAGGAAACGCAAGGCCATCGCCATTCTGCAAGTCAATCACGTCAGACCGATCATGATTTCCGAAACGAGCAGCAGCCACAGGACCGCCTCCAAGAACCGACGCTGCGGCTCCGGCTCCGGCCTCAAGCGTGGTGAGTATGAAGCGGGCGCGGTGGTTGACGTCGGTGACCTGGGCCACGGTGAGGTTGCGAAGGCCGAGGCGGGCGACGCGGGTGGAGTTGAGCGGGTGGTGGGCCTCCATCGCGTGCTGCAGCACGGTGACGCCGACGGCGGTGTCCACCGGCGGGGAGCGAAGGCGGCCGCAGAGGCAGAGGCGGAGGGGCTTCGCGCAGACGCCGCACATGGGACGACGCTGGCCAGGCTCCCGCCGAGGCGCATCGCTCTGGCTCGCCGCCGCCATGAGTGGGCTGGGGGCCGCCGTGTGAGGTGAGGGGAGGCTGGGCCTGGGCGGTTGGGGGGTTTTGGATGCCGAGTTTTAGGGTTTGGACTTTTGATCTGGATGGTTTTGGATTGGATGTGGAGGGGAATGAAATTTTTAAAAAGTTGAGAAATAATTTGAGCTTCCACAATCTGGAACCCGGAGCTCTCCAGAAAAAAAAAACAGATCCACTCACTTTTCTGATTTTTAGAATAAAATGATTTTATATTGTGTCGTGTAAGGTACAACAAAACTTAAATCCCATTGATTTCGTGTGGTCTCCACGGAAAACTAACATGTCATATTTAAATGATAATAATGAAACTAAAAATGGGCACAAACCGTATTCTCTTGCCAAGACAAAACACACAATTGTTTAAAACTCTGAATCTTGAGAAATTAATAGAACTCAAATCGCCTTCTGCGCTTAGCCAAAGTCTCGAGATTGCACCATTTTTCAATATGGTTGGAAAAATAGATCAAACCTCATTTCTAGTCATATTCCTCAAACAATTTATAGTTCTTTTAACCCTTACAATTGTACGGTTGTGTCGCCGCTTGAATGTTCACAGATATTCCGACAGAGGATGCAGGCTACAACATCCATTGTTCATTGGAGGTGAGCACCGTTGTTGGATAAAAAATCGATCCCGCATGCTTTGTACTAACCTCCATTCGCAAATACTTCAATTTTGACTACTTTTCTTGTTAACAAATACTTGGCACTCCATGTTTCCCGAAACATATATTCCTATTTTGTCCTTACAAAAGCTTTTAAGAGAACATTCTGGAAACAAATAAAGCACCTTTACAAGGGCATTTTAGTATTTTATCCTTTAAAAAGTGGCACACCTTGGTGTGCATTGGTCAAAGTTGCCAAGTATTTGCAAATGAATGTTACTAATTAATTGTACATGCACCTTAGTGCACCTTAGAAGAGAAAAAAAAATCAAATGAGTACTCCCTCCATCTCAACATAATACAATCCTACATCCTAGCATTTTTAGGACATATCGGTAGCCATGAGAAAAGACCTACATATCCACATATAATCATGTGCTTACATCTTACAAAGGGAAAAGATCCAGCAATTAAATGCACACACACCTTACAAGGGAAAAAACAAGAAATTAAAATGCACGTGGTCTATAAAAAATACACTAACATTAATGTCTTGTGCAATGATTGCATTCTTTTGGATACATTTCAAATGCTAGAATTACATTCTTTTTAAGATGGAAGGAATAGCTATGAGAAATGGCCTATACATGCCTCCATCTAATTATGAACATATTCTTTGACTTTTTTCTAAAATTTTAATCATTCGTATTATTCAAAGAAGAGAATTTGAACATGAATTGTTTTCTTATATAGCTACGCATTTTTTTAAATAAAATGAACAATTCAAGTTGTTGAAAAAATCAACCATGATTTATATTTAAATACGGAGAGAGGACATGATATGTTTTGAAAGCGGAAAAAGAAATCGCAATTAAATAGACATGCACCTTAAAAAGAAAAACAATTAAATACACATGTTGCTTACGAAATGCACTGACATTCGCCGTGTGCTAAGATTATACCAAGTGAAACGAATTTTAAATGCTAGGATTAAATATTATTTTTGGATGGGGGAGAGTAATTTTCAAGATGTGCTTTCGTAATGCTACACGCACTAAACAGAACAGTGGTATTAACATCTATCGTAGATTAGAAGCCGAGAATTCATGACACCTTGCATTACATTATAATGTCCGCCACGAAATCTGCATGGAATTGCAAGTTTGGGAACAAAATTCCGGAAGGAAAGCGGAAAATCCAGTGGGTGTGATCTGTGATGTGAACGGTTACATTTTTTCAATTTCGTTGGTGGTGTGGCGAGACCGGCGAGCGAGTGGTGAGCACGCTTTTCTGTCCCCCTGCCCTCAGAAAATGACCAAACTACCCCTCCATCTCTGCGCCACCCACCCGCTCGCTCCTTCGCCACGCGCGCACCCTCCCCAACTGGTCGACGACGACTTTCTCCTTCCCACCTCGCCTCCGAGAAAACAAACCAAAAGAAGAAGGCGACGAGAGAGAGAGAAGGCTCGCCGCGAGATCTGGGAGACAGGGAGAGTCCCAAGATGCACGACTTCTGCTTCACCATCCCCTACGGGTTCGCCGTGCTGGCCGGCGGCGTGCTGGGCTACGTCCGCCGGGGCAGCACCGCCTCCCTGGCGGGGGGCGCCGGCGCCGGCGCGCTCCTCCTCCTCGCGGGGTTCGTCAGCCTCAAGGCCTTCGAGAAGCGGCGCAAGTCCTACCTCGCCCTCGCGCTCGAGACACGTACGCGCTCCCCCCCTTTCACCGCATTCTTTTGTCCTTTTGCGGGCAAATAAAACGACTTCATTTGTTGCCGGGTGGTTGATCGCCGCCCTGGATCATCGGAAATGGACGGGGATCGTGGGATCTACGCGATGCCAATTGTCACGCAGCCTAGTCTATATGACAAAATTAAACTCACGTGGTATTTGATTTGGTCGGCTTTAGGTCGTATCAAATAGGACAGCATTTAAAGTCCGGTTTTTCCCCAAGTTGCAGTGTGTTGAAGCTATGTAGCATGCAAAATAGTGTCTTTTTGCTGATTATTCAAATAATGTGCGGTAGTCTCAGGGATCCCAGCAAGAAAGTTGTTTCCTTGGGCTGGTGTCAGTGTGTCACTAGTACACCCATGGGAAAGGACAAATATGATGTTGTTTTTTGATGGCTTTAGCTGTTACCCTGCGTGTTTGCCTCAAGAGCCCAATGATCCACTGTGAGCTGTTCGGAATGCAACATTTCCTTTTTTCCCCCTTGTAGGAGATGTGCTTTGTTGTTACTGTTTGTGAATGCAGTTGGCCATTCCACTTTGAATGCCAGTATCCCAACCTCTCGGTGTGGCCTGTATTGTTAATTGGCAGTGCCTCTTGTATGTTGCCTCATATGCTTCAAACTACTTGTTGTGTAAACAGGCTTAGGTCTGTACATCCATACATGTATTCTTGTAGTAGTAGTCACAATCCAATACCAGGTAACTGGCATGATCCTTTCCTGCATACGCAGGAATTAGGAATGTTTGGACTTTGGAATGAAGCAGTCCCACAGGAGTTTTACAAGAACACATAGGAACCAATAAATATGCTGAAGGGGGATATCATGTGCTCAAAACAGGGGGAAAGTACATCTCACCTTAATTGGTTTTCAGTCCTAAAAGTACACCAAATAAAATGTGTAGTGGGAACTGTCCCTCCTTATGGTCAACTCTCTGCTCTAGTTGTATTTAGCACAGCCGCCATACACTAACTTTGCAGGGTGCCAACAAATTCATGCTCATGGCCCTGATAATTTGTGTCTACTATTTTTTGGCAAGACATTTGTGTCAGTGTTCTGATCTTAACTCTTGAGTCCCTAATTATTTATCTATGAAATTCTGATGGAGAATTTAGTCATTGCATCTTTTTGCAATTTAGTGATGTAATTACCTTTTGCATTCTTTCATCTTTTCACAACCCTTTAGCGATTGTTTCCAAGAAATTGCCAAATCCTTTTACATTCTCTTGAAAGTTTGAAGAATTAGTTGTAAAGTTTTAATTGTGGTTCCCAAAATCGTTGTCTAGGTTCAGATGTCACAATCAGTTATTGGATATGGAATCCTGCATAAGATCTTGCAAATCTTGAATCTTAATTAAAGATGACTATGGAATGAGGCTTGTGAGAGTGCCAAATCATTAGATGATGTCCCTCTTGACAGATCTGATGCGGATTTAAAACATCAACTTATAACTACAACACCACTACCTTACCACCAGAGCTCTGATGGTATATCTTGCTAGTGTTGAAATGATATTGGCCTATTGAGCTGTTTAGCATGATAATATTTAGGAGACCACAATATGACACTTTCCATAGTTCTGTTACTTCGCTAGAGATCGAACAGACCTAAAAAACATTGTGCTCTTTATGTTTCTGTACTGACTACTGACTGCAAATCTGTTGGTGCTAAACAGTCTGTGCATTGGCCTTGACTTACGTTATGGGGCAAAGATTCCTTGAGACTTCGAAGATTATGCCAGCCGGTGTTGTTGCTGGCCTCAGGTAGTGTCCGCCTTGACACTTTGGAAGCCTCACTCTATTATTATGCGCTGCCATTTGTTTTCTGAAAATACCTTCACCAACCTAATTTACAACTTTTTCCTTGCAGTGCCGTGATGTCTGCATTTTATCTATTCAAAGTTGCAACCGGCGGCAACCACATCCCACCAAAGAAAGAGTAAACCAGGCTTTTTAACTTGTAAAATATGTTTGATTGAGCTCTCAGACTGTTTCCGGTTGTGTTAACTAGTTGCACGGTAACTTCAGAGACTAGTATTCTTCTGTTCTCCATTTGTAATTCTGCTAGAATGTACCATGGGGTTGTGAACAATATAAAAGAAATAAAGATTAAAGATATGATTCACGGAAGCGAATAGTACAATGTTACAGAGGCAGGTGCCCGTGGCTTTTGGTGATTGATTGCTTGCCTATGTGGAAGCTATTATCATTTGGGGAGGGCCTTGTATCAGCTGCTGAGCACTACCCAAGCGCTGGGGCGTGGGCTGTTTAACTGAAATCATGTAGGCGATTTGGTTGCTTGGCGGCCTGGGCCTTTGACTGACATTTCGTTTGGCTGCATTGAAAACGGCCGGGAAGCGTCTCCCAAATCCAAGTGGCAATGATGCCTTTTCTTTTGGGTAAAAGTTTTAGGAAAGTTTTTTTTTTCCTGACGAAAAGGGAGTAGTTTGGTCTATGAAGGTTTCTTCGTTTCATGAAATCAATTCAGTATATTTCTTAACTTACCTATCACCGTGCTAATTCACGATCCTTCCTCAATATATTTTTCTTATCTTTTCCGTGTTTTTACATTTATTCCCTCAATTACAACTGATCATGATTTGCTCATGGCGAAGCGAATAATAATGCAGGGGAAGAAGGCGAAACTGGTCTGTCAAGCTGTACCTATGACACTGTTGAAGATGAAATTTGCCCCGTCAACGAGCATCGACTGGGGAAGGAATGGAATACGCTGGCAGCACCAGCGCTGCACTCTTTGCACATACAGATTCTTCACTCGCAATCATTGCTCACAAATTACAATCACACGATCGACCTGGAAGAAAAGAAAAGGCGACGGATGGAGCTGATTAGCTGAGCTTGACCCCCATGGCCCATGCCCTGAGCATGAGCAGCCCGTGCGCAATCATGCTGCAGAGGAATCCCAGCGCGGCGCTGGAGCCGACGAGCGAGACGGCCGTGCAGAGCAGCATGACGAAGGCCTCCGCCTTGGTGGACATGTCCCTGGCGGCGATGGCCAGCTCCACGCCGGCGAAGAGCAGCAGCACGCCGAGCAGGCCGACGGGGAACTCCACGAGCACCCGCAGCATGGAGCCGCCCAGGACCAACCCCAGCGCCAGCTTCAGCGCGCCCAGCGCCGCCACGCAGCCGCCGCTGCAGCCACCGAACTTGTACTGCCCCGCCAGCCCGCCCGCGCCGTGGCAGCACGGCATGGCGCCGAACCAGCAGCCCACCAGGTTCATGGCGCCCATGGTCACCGACACCGACGTCGCCGACGCCTCCTTGTCCGGGAACAGGTCGCGCGTCAGCTTGCACACCGCCACCACGGAGTTGAGCACGGACAGCGGGATCTGCGGCACCGCGCCCTTGAGGAACCCCTGCTTCCACGCCTCCCGGGAGATGTGCACCACGCGCATCCGCGACGGCCCCGCGCGCAGCTCGCGCACCGCCGCCGGGTGCCGCGCCACCGCGAACGCCACGCCCAGGACGAACACGATCACCGCGGACGGTATCGCCGGCGCCGCGGGCCTGATCAGCGACCGCCAGCGGCCTTGACCACCCCTCTCTTCTTCTCCTTCTTCTTGGCTTTTAGGGAGGGTGTCGTCTGCTTCGCCTCCATCTTGGACGACGGTCCTGTTCCTGCCCCTGCTGCTGCTCTCTGATCCCGCGCCGTTGACGAGGAGGATGAAGCAGATGCCTGCGATGGCCAGGATGAGGCCGTCGAGGCCGGTCCAGGGGCGGCGGCCCAGGGACTTGCCCTTGCCAAGATCCTGCTCGTAGCGGATGTACTTGACGGCCGCCATGGCGAAGTTGAGCCCCTGCGCGAGCTGGATGCCGCGCACGACGGGGAGCGGGACGATCCAGTACACGACCTGCATGAGCCGCGTGACGCCGAGGAAGAGCACGAAGGCGGCGGTGAGGATGCCGGCGGCCATGACCTCGGGGATGCCGAACGAGGAGTCGGAGAGCGCCTCGGCGGCGATGGCCTTCATGGGCTGGACGGGCATGGGCACGCCGTAGATGAGCCCGGTGACGGCGTTGTAGATGCCGGTGAAGATGAGGGTGGTGCCGAGGTCGAGGTTGCGGGCGAGCGCCAGCGAGAGCACGATGGGGATGTAGGTGCCCAGGTCGCCCATGGCGCCGTTGAGCTCCGGCCACACCGACCGGAACGCCAGGTTGTCGCGCGCGCGCGCAAGCAGGGACCTTGGCCCCCTCGTCGGCTCCTTGCCGGCGACCGCCGCCTCCGGGTCAGGGTTCACGGTGGTGGTGGCCATGGCTGACGGCTCTATCTGGTGGTCTAAACTGTCAGTACCTTGTGAAGAGAGCTAACGTCGCCGCCGCAGCATTTATAGGCAGTGTTTCGTTGAGGTCTCCATCGATCCGTTTTGTGCGAAATAAAATTCCTATACACATTCATTAATCCTCCTCGATCCCCTTCAACCGAATCAGCCGTGTTGCAATTCAAATTTGACTAGAAAAAGATTTAATCCCCCGATGCCTCCTATACTCTTATAACGAAACTCGAAACAAGGCCTTAGGTATTTTGCGTCATTACTCAATCTGATAAAACCTCCCGTTTATATAAATTTTGTTTCTTTCCTTCCTGAATTAGCGAAGAAGACATTGGAACAAAAAAAAAAAAAAAAAAAGAAAGACGGACCGAATCGATTTAAACAAAAAGTGATTATTGCAAGAAAGTAATTAAATACTAGTTGAAGGCATCTGATTCCTGTAATCCTGTTCTGTTCTTTGCATCACCGCATTCCATTCTCATTTTACGGACTAGTCAATCAATCCATGCTTTCGCACGGGTTAGAATCTTAAATGAATTATGTGTTGCAATACAACATATATAGATCTGTTTTTATACATACTTTTTGTAATAGCAAATCTTGCTACTTTATATATATATGCTTAATTGATTTAGATAATCTTTGATCGATTACAAAAAATAGGTGATTTTAATATAATTTTGAGGGGTTACTTTTATTATACTACCGGTCATAATAACTAAGGTGAATAATTTAAAAATAAATTAAAGGAGATATTTGGTATTATCCATCAAAATAGCAAATGTGAGCAATTAGTTATAAACTTAGGGTGTTATTGCATATTTTATTTTATATTGAGAGAGTGCGTAATTAATATGTAGTTTTATGGGTTATTTAATATTATTTTGATAATGACAAAGGTGGGTGATTATTTAGAAAATAGATCTAATGGCTATTAAGATTCCAACCTGTCAATTGATGATCGGGTGCTTTTTTATTATTGTGAGAATTTCTATGATTTTACTTTTTTTTTCTAGCGCATCTTGTGAGGATTGATATGAAAATTTCAAAAGGAGTCTACAAAATATCTATTTCATGGAAATATTTCTAGCATCTTTAATGGTAAAAAGGACAAAAACTAAAGGTAAATTTGAAAATGAAAAAAATATATAAAAAAGGAAAAAAATATTTGCTTTCGTTGAGAGTTGAACTAAAGACCTTTCGTAATGGCAGATGTGGGTAATTACTTAGAAAATAGATCTAATGAAAAAAAAAGAAGAGGATATTTGTTTTTGTTGAGAGTTGAACTCAAGACCTTTCATAATGTCATAGGTGGGTAATTACTTAGAAAATAGCTCTAATGGCTATTAATATTCCAATCTGCCAATTGATGGTCGGATGTTTTTGATTATTACGAGAATTTCTAAGATTTATCTTTTTTTTTTCTAGCGCGTTTTGAAATTAGTGCTTTTTTTAGAACCTTTAATTAGTAATAGCAAGATTGATGGTCGGATGTTTTCTGATTATTGTGAGAATTTCTAAGATTTATCTTTTTTTCTAACTCGCTTTGAAATTAGTGTTTTTTTAGAACTTTCAATTAGTAATAGTAATGGCTATTAATATTCTAATCTGCCAATTGATGGTCGGATGTTTCTGATTATTGTGAGAATTTCTAAGATTTATCTTTTTTCTAGCGCGCTTTGAAATTAGTGTTTCTTTTAGAACCTTTAATCAGTAATAGCAAGATTGATGGTCAGATGTTTCTGATTATTATGAGAATTTTTAAGATTTATCTTTTTTTTTCTAATGCGTTTTAAAATTAGTGTTTTTTAGAACAATTAGTAATAGTAAAATAAGATAAGAAAGGCTTCAATAAATCATCCGGAGCTGGGGTCCTTTCTCAGGGTCGTCACACTATCTTTTTTTCATGCAAAATAGAGATGGCAGATAAATACATTCAGCCCCTTATCAGCTGCAAACAAGGACAGGACAACTGGACAAATACAAAACAATTAAAAAAAGAAAAAGGGATGGACCAGGACTAGTTATATAATCTCCTTTGCCCCAAAATAAACACATTTCTGGCGTGTTTAAAATTTTGATATCACAAAGAATGCAATTGTACCTTTTGGACCAGCTAGCTCGGCTAATAATTATATGTTTTTGTGATAGAAGTACACTTGTTTTTGTGACAGAGGGAGTATGCCAAAAATATGAGTGGCCTGCTTGTAAGATCTTTATAGATTCATTGAACAGAGCCTACTCCCTTGGTCCAAAAATAAACACATTTAATTTCTAGTATTCAAAATTCGTCCCATAGAGAATATAACATACATTTGTAGATTTTTGGACGAGTTAAATGAGCCCATTAGATCGATTAACATTTGCAATGTGCACCTTTTCAAAAATGCATATTCTATTTTCTATTTTTTCTTGGAATTAATAGTTTATTAATAATGTGCATGGTTGATTTATATGTTCTATGAACACACATATCATTTCTCATGAGTACTAGCTTAAAACTCCTAGAAATACACTTATTTTTTTCACAGAGAAAGTACGTCTACTAATTGAAAAGGAGTAGACTGAGTGATGACACGTCCTCACGCTAATTACCTCAACGTGAGTCCACTCCTAGAGATGGACAAGGACAAACGATGCAAATATATCATGGCCCATCCAGTTTGCACTAGCACTTCCTTTGTCAACTCTTCAATTTGTTGGTGGTGTTGAGTGTGCCAGCGTGGTATGTGAGAACTGTTCACATCCTCCATGGGTTGTGTCCAGTGTGGTATGTGAGAGCTGTTCACATCCTCCATGCACCTTGAAAGGACAATATTGTTTCTTGTCTTCCTATCGTGTAATCGATTATTTTTTTAGTCACAGTGACGGAGACGGCAAGCTTTTCAAAATAAATGGAGAAAAAAAAACAGAGAGGTAGAACAACGGCAAGCACAAAAAATCTACACGAGAGTGCAGGCAAGATTCACAATTTGACTTTCTTTGTTTACTACTGGGGTATCACTGTCTATGCGGAATGTATAGAAATCATAACAAAAGTTATCTTCCCAACTTAGTACGAACTATTTGATTAGGGCTGAAAGTTAACATAATTAGCACAACATAAAAAATTTATGCCAGACATGTACGTACTGTACTCCAGTTGTCTAGCGGATTTTTCCTCACCGGCCGCACCACCGTTGACAGCATATGACAAGGAATATGCACACGAGTTTATATTTCAAGGAAGGAATTGACTTATGCTTCACTACAAACTGGTAGGCAGACCTAGGGAGGAGAGGAATGAGCAGTGCCCCATTGGAGCCCCAAGAGGCGGGCACACACAATGTCTGCCGTGTTCCTTCTCTTTCGCAGCAACGGCAAGTAGAGTACTCTGTATATTTTGAAGAGAGAGATTCTTTCAAGTGCCGGCGGCAATGCTATTTTCAAGTCGCTGTCTAAGAAATCAATTGTGGGATGCATCTTCTCAAAATCCAATCCAGTTTGATGTGCCTATCGAATACTCCCTCCGTCCACAGATACGAGACGCTATACATAATCCTTTTAGCACAAACCTTGGGTGTACATAAGAAAAGACACATGTACCCGTTGACATAACTAGGTGGACAAATTCTGATTGCTGCGAGTTACTCCTTCTGTCATAAATTATAGTTTGTTTGATTTTTTATGCTTAGTTTGACTCACCCATCTTATTAAAAATCGTAATTATTATTTATTTTTACTGCGATTTAGTTTAGCATATAATATATTTTAACTATGACTTTAATTTTTATTTTTGCAATTTTTTGAATAATACGAGTTGATCAATCTTGATGTCAAAAAAAATCAAACGACATAAATTTACAACGGATAGAATATGTGGTTAAATAGTTTATCACCTTAGTTATAAATGAGATTTGTCATGGATTTCTTATATTCTAAACCAGATCAAATGTCAATATTTCTTTTATTTGTAGATGGAGTCAGTACTGACGAAGGTTATTTTATTTATATTTATTTATGTGCATAATGAGTAGGTCGTATAACCAAGAGTGCATTTTATTTTATTAAAGTTCAATTCAGTACTCCCGACCTCTGTATGGAGGGAGGCACACAGCCTAATGGAATAAACATAAAATCTGACACATTAATGATAATTAATCGCTAATCTGCCACCTATGTGCTTCAGTTAAAAGAAAAAAAAACTTAGTCACTCAACCAAATGTTGTGATGCCGCCACAACCCAAAGTCAACGGGTGGCGAAGATAACCTGCAAAGGATTAACTTAGCATAGCGAGTGAAATGCATCAGCGGCCCTCGAACTTGGCTCGAGGTGTCAAGTAGGTCTCTGAACTCGTGAAACCTCAACTTCAGGTCCCTAAAGTTGGTTTTTGTGTCATCCAGGTTCTAACATGTATAATCTCAACTCGTTAGACCTATGTGACAGGCCACGCTATCCCATGTGGGCCCTAACACTATCTAGGACCCACATGTCAGCCTCTCCCCCACCCTCTCTCTCCACCCATCCGACTGCAGTTGTCTCGGCGCCCGTCAGCAGAGGTGGTCGTTGCTCGCCGTCACCTCCCCTCCCCTTCTTTCTCGGCCCCTAAGTTCAGTGACCTACTTGACACCTTGAGCCAACTTTATGGACAGCTGGTGCATTTCACTCCAGCATAACCATAATGATCAATATGTAGCCACCACTCTGAGCAGAACCAAAAGATTTTATCTTTCTTGATGTCCTACAACCAAGTCCTAAACATATGTGACACATTATGATGCCTTAGGAAGACCTAAGACAACCTATATAATAGACCATACATCAAATGAAAAAAAAATGATGTTGAATAGCCAATGAGATCCCTTTAATTTGCCGTGAAAGGTTAAGTGTGGTACTAAAGACCTCCATATCCGTAATTTACTTATGTCGTGTAATATTATAAAGACAAAGATATTGGTGTCTTAGGGTAGTATCACCTCAGACACTTGTCTTCCAAGAGACGAATTAAGGCCTATCTCTAACAGAAACCATATATAGGAAAACACTCTCTAACCAAGAGTGCATAGCAAGAGGAAGAATAAGGTAATTATGCTGGCTTTTGAGTTCTGATTGACTTTGGTGGTCAAAATACTTTTATCACTTCTATTTGTAGATTGTCAACGCTTACGATAGTACTCCTATTCGTTATATATTTGAAACAAAGAAGAAAGCGCAAACAGACAGAGACACAGGAATGCGGAGGATGCGATCAGGCGTGCGTATGTATCTGATGCAGATACATGCAGCATTATATATATAGACGTCTTGACAGCGCCCCAGCCTACACTGAATAGACCCTGATCACACTTATACGGTTCGAGGAATGCTTGAATGCGTACGAAACCAGCAGCCTGCAGGCTGCAGCCAGAATATATATATTGCTTCGTCGACGGTGCTTGACATCACGCCAGCTGCGCGATATGACGAGACCGTCCACTTATTATTCTCCCTCTCGCTGTCTTGCACTATCCTTATCCTAGCCTGTCTGCAAATACTGCATCGTACACATACGTATGCATGCATACGGTGCAGTATATTATGCACACGATATTATATTAGAGTACACTATGTGCAGAAAAACAACGGCTCATACGCTACTTTGTACCGTATGTTGTTTACTAAACCACGCTTAAGATAAAATACCGTAGTTGTTTTGTGCTATCTCAGTTCTTGAATACTTATCGCGGCCAGTTCATTTTTGAACTAAATTGCGATAAATAAAAAAATGGAGGGAATATTTGTGTCTATGCGTGAGCTAGTGGACCAAAAAAAAAATGTGAGCATGGTTTTCAAGTCTGGGATGTTTGGCTACATTTGAAGGCATCATTCTCTCCCTTCCGTTTAGCATCACTCTTAGTCATATGATAGCTTTGGTTGTTTGGGTTGGTAATAGTGCGTCGGGTGGTTTTTTTCTTTGTATTTTTTCCATGTTTTGTAAGCCGAGGCTTACTCGATGTAGCTGTAATTTACTATCTTCTTAATACAAAGACGCGCTTCACATGTTCACCAAAAACAAAAGTCTGGGATGTCATGAGATGTACACACCCCCATCTCTCTTCTTTTATCTCTATGCCATAGAAAATCCAACGTAGTAGCTCTGCAATGGACATGGTACAGTGCATTACTGTGAGAGTAACCGGCCATGTACACATTCATAATTTCATACGTTACCTGATCTAATAAAACCTGCCGTCTAAATAATTCTTATTTTCCTCATGAAAGAATGGACAAGAACACTAATAAAAACTCGGGAAATTAAACGAAAAAGATTAGAAGACGGATTGATTCGATTAAGCAAAAAAAAAAAAAAAAAAACAATAACGATCCAAAGTGAGAAGAGCGTTACTTTACTTTTTATTATCTTTTTTCTCTCCATGTCACTGGGCAAATTCGTTATCAGCTTTTGCCACGGACGCCTTACCATGCATGGTATCTGTGAGGCGATCAGGCGTTGTTGGCATCTGATGCAGGTACGACATGCCTTACCACTTACCAGGTTCTTGTGATGCTGTGCATGGGATCCAAGCTAATAAGCCGGCCAGGGTGGTAAATGTATCATCATCAGAATCGAAGGCAGCTAACAGCACAGTCGTTGACTAGGTCGAGGCCAAATTAAAACTGAAGTGCAGTACCAGCGACTGATTACGAGTCGTCCGTCCATCTGTTAGTCTAATGCAGCTGGAAAATATTCTCCCGCTTTTCTGGGTGGAGACAGAGGAAAAAAGGAACGGAAGAGAACACGAGGCAAGGGAATTCCATACTCTTCCTGGCTCCTCTGTCTGCCAGTGCCAGCACTTTGCACCGGAAGCTTGGAGATCGTGGAGGCATGGCGTCTGTCACGCATCTCAAGGGCCTACGAAAATGAAAAGCTATTGACAGCAACAGGCAAAGCTTTGCGGGCCGCCGCACTGTGAATGTCTGGTCCAGAAGCCGACGCTTTCCCTAAACGCGTTCCTCAAAATTAAATGTGCCACTGTTTCTCAACGTTTTTTTCTAAATGCGTCTCTCAAAATTAAATGTGTCACTATTTCACACTGTAGACAGAAAGTGGAGTAGTTAGAATAGTGATAGGGGATGGAGGATGAGCGAAAGGTTCTATAGGCTCCCTCATATAATTCCCTCAAAATTAAATGCCACACTGTTACAGCGCTGTTCTGTACTGTAAACAAAGAGATATAGTTAGAATAGTGATAGGGGATGGAAGGCTAGGGGAGCCGCGGGATTCAGCCTAAGGCTGTCCGCAATGGGAATCCCTAAAAGGGTTCTCTAAAACACTGTTTTGCACTGTTTGACATAAATGCTGCACTGTAGACAGAGAGGAAAATAGTTGGAATAGTGATAGAAAATGGGATTTGAGGAGTGCTGTTGGAGACAGCCTAAGGTTCAGCCTCCTTGGAGCGTCATGCGTCTCATGTGGGCCTTCCTTATATACGCGTGCTGCACTTCAGTAGTGCCAAATTACGTTAATTAGCTAAGGTGGTAGTTAATTGAGCATTGGTTAACGGGTATTGGAAAGAATGTGAGAAAGGTGATTTTTATTGCTGCCACAACTCTTTCATGGGTAATTTAGCGCATTAGCAATGATACGACACATTTGAGAAAGAATGGTTTAATTTCTTTGTGTAGGCTACCTCTGAAGTAACATATATACTACCTGAAATTTTAAGCATGCGAGGACAAAAAAGAGACTATATGTTTGGTGAGCACGACACTAGTTAGAAGTTGTTGCAATGGATATTTTCATTTAGAATGGATGAAGAAGCAATGTTAGACTTTGTTTTAGATAATTTCTATTACCTTTTCTCTTTTTGACTATAGGGCTGACAATCTTGTAAAACTGGTTGTGGTCTATATATAATGAGATGAAGGGAAAGCCAAACAGCCACCTAGATCGAGTGCTGCGCATGAAAAAAAAAGCAATGCCAAGGGAGGAAATGAAAACCATGTGAACTGGAGTGGAGGACATCGTCAGTGCGTTAGTTGTTGTGAAAGCACATTTGGAATGGCGGCAATGGAGTTGTGGGTGCACTGACTCTCAAAATGTAGTATATTTAGATCTCCTACACTCTTTGGTGTGCAAGTCGACGGGCGAAGCGGGCCGGGGCCTGTTTGGACAATGGTGGCACTTGGGACAAGTTTGTGTACCCAAAAATAATTTTAAGAGTTCCGCGGTATGGATGGTATCTCGGATGACAAATTTATTTATAGATTTGCTCAAAGACCATCTGCAACCAGATATTCATTTCATTCTTCAAATTCAAACTCCACAGTGTCTGCGATACCAAACAATACCAGATTTTTCAAAATAAGGTCACCACGGAGTCAGCCTACGTCCCTTGGCCTGGTACACAACACATGGAATGGAAGCACGCGCGTGCACGGCCTTCCCTCCTCCGGTCCATTGGCCACCTTACCTACCATAGGTGATTAGGTGGTGACCGCTACACGCTGCGTACGGCGGCACGCTCATGGATTGATGAAGCACGTCTCACAGGTCGAGGGAGATGATGATGATGACGACGAGAGCTTTGTTTGGACCATGCATGCATGGTTGCTTGTCTCCAACGAATGCATCCACGGAACCACCAACCACTTGCATTTGACACCACGCGCGGGCAATCGTCTCGTCGGGTACTGAAGTAGTAGCGTCCACGCCTCCCCTCCCCTCGCCGTCAGCCACGCACGCACATCAAAGCAAAAAAGAACTCGATCTGGCACCTCTGGCCTGCTGCACATTGAATCCCTGCCAGCTTGTCGCCGATAAGCAGGTGGTGGTGGCCAGGCCCGGCACTGGCATGGCGGCGCCGGTGGAGGTGGGCGCGCAGGGCACGGTGGGCGCGCTGGTGCTGCGAGAGGTGGAGTACTTCCGGAGGATGGAGGCGGGCGGCGGCGGCCACGGCAGCAAGAAGAGCAGCAGCAAGGTTGTTGCGGCCAGCGGCGGCGGCGGCGGCGGCGGCAGCCCCGGCCGGAGCAACGGCGGCAAGCTGAAGCAGAGGAAGAAGGGTGGCGCAGGCAGCAGCGGGTCGTCATTCTTGCCGAGGATGTGCTCGTCGGCGGAGGTGGCGGATTCCTCCACCGGCGGCGGCCGGAGGGAGCGGCCCGCGAGGGTCCGGTACCGGCCTCTCGGCGAGGAAGGGGACGCGCTGCCTCTCGGGGAGCACTACTAGGCAGAGCTGCTAAAATCTTTACAGGACAGGAGATCAAAGAGGAGGATGGTGCACGCACTCTGTATCAGTCAGTCAGATCCGGAGAAAGAAATCTGCAGTGCAGTGCAGACTGCTGATAGGTACCAGAAGAGATTTCTTGACATTTTTTTTCTAGCTCCCCGTGTTTCTTTTGGTTTACCCTCCACCTAATCAGCTCAGTGTTGCTGCTACTGTTTAGGACCAGATGATGAAAGTGTGTGTGACCCTGCTTGGTTTCAGCTTGTATGCATATCATGTGGTTTTGACTGTTTGTGTTCCTGCCATCAGAACGGATTGTTACCCATTGTAATCTACTACTACGTGTTATCGTTTTCACACAGAATTGCTTCACAGTACTCTCAGCGAGATTTGGATCCCTTGCTCTGAATGTACCATTGTACCGTCTAAAGTAACTAGGGAGGACGAGGACTCATTGTACAAGTTGAACAAAGGTTTTTATTGCTTGGTTTCTTGAAGAAGCCAAGTTGCCTCTCCGGCGTTTATAAAATGTATGTACTCGCAGGATTTCAGTAGATCACTACTACTTTCTTTTACAGAAGCCAACCGAACTTGTACAATTTTAGCCATCAATATTAGTAACTATTTAGCTTCGACATATGAAGCTAACATACATTGAATTTTGTCTTGAAATATAAATCGATTGAATTTTTATAAATATATTCTGAACAAAGAGTAATTGTACACCACGGTAACTACGCCCTGGATTCCTATTCAACCGAGAATGCATTGCTGCATACGCAGTTACGGTTGCTTCAGAATTACATCTAATCTAAAAACTTCAGAACTTCCATATATAAAGCTAATAACACAACACTTCGGTTCAAGAGCCATTTTACTTGGATCATCATTGGAGGTGGCTGATGTTTCCCCTAGTGCAGGATGGATGCCACACAAAATTGAAACAAATGTTTCACTATAGATGCCAGCTGCATAAGTTTTTCTTAGCAACAGGTGATGGGGAAAAAAACTCCGTCATTCATCAAATCATAACAGGTTGTACTGTTGTTTGACCATCTTCAATGCAGAATAGTCGGTGTCGTGTAATGAAATAGCCAATCCACAAAGCGTGGTACACGGACATGTGTCCTTTAATACATTTAGGATCCAGCTATCCACAAAACAATAGTACAAGGGGGAAGATCAGCTACCAAACAGTTCAATCTTGATTTTTGGTTACTAGTCAATCAATCCGTGCTTTCGCACGGGTTAGAGTCTTAAATGTGTTATGCATAACCATACAACATATATAGATCTATTTTTATACTTAGGTTTTTATAATAACATATCTTGCTACTTTGTATGTATGCTTAATTGATTTAGATAATCTTTGATCGATTGCAAAAATAGGTGATTTTAATATAATTTTGAGGGGTTACTTTCGTCATATTATCAGTCATAATAACTAAGATAAACAATTTAAATATAAATTAAAGGGGATATTTATTATTATCCTATCAAAATTGCACATGTGAGCAATTAGATAAAAATTTAGCGTGTTATTTTATATTTTCCTTTATATTGGCAGAGTGGGTAATTAATATGTATTTTTTAGGGTTATTTAATATTATTTTGATAATGGCAAAGGTGAGTGATTACTTCATTAGAAAACAGATCTAATGGCTATTAAGATTCCAACGTGTTAATTGATGATAGGGTATTTTTTTATTATTGTGAGAATTTTTATAATTTTATTTTTTTCTGGCGCATCTTGTGAGGATTGACATGAAAATTTCAAAAAGTCTACAAAATATCTGTTTTATGGAAATGTTTCTAGTATTTTTAATGGAAAAAAAGACAAAAACTGAAGGTAAATTTGAAAATGAAAAAAATCTAAAAAAAAAAGATATTTGCTTTCGTTGAGAATTGAATTTAGATCTTTTGTAATGGCAGAGGTGGGTAATTACTAAAAAATATATATAATGAAAAAAAAAAGGATATTTGTTTTCATTGAGAATTGAACTCAAGACCTTTCGTAATGGCAGATGTGAGTAATTACTTAGAAAACAAATCTAATGGCTATTAATATTCCAATCTGCCAATTGATGGTCGGATGTTTCTGATTATTGTGAGAATTTCTTGGATTTATCTTTTTTTCTAGCGCGCTTTAAAATTGGTGCAACTTTTAGAACCTCCAATTAGTAATAGTAAGATATTTCTGGAAAAAAACTTTTTCACAGGTAAAACTTATAAAACTAGACAAACATATAAACCTTAATCTTTAACCAAACTATTACCTTTTTTGTTGTTTTAAAATATTTGGATAGCTCATGTTTTCATTCAGTTTTCTTCAATGGAAAATGAGATGTTAACCTCTATACTATGCAAGAATTGCTAGTCCTAAATGAACCATCATGAATTCACAGGTATCAGGCTCACACGAGATACAAACCTACTCTGATCCTTCCTGTCAAAATTTGCTCCTTTCCTACTAATTCTGTTACATCCTGTTATATATTCAGCCCTATCAAGAATCAATTTAACAACTGCCGCACCATAGTTTCTAACTACCGAGAAGCAGAAAACACAAGAAAAATGGTGTATATCTACAGGAGCTACATTACTCAGTAGAGAACTCGAACAGCATTGTATGCCGGTACTTCTCACCAGGGTGAATGACAATCGAGGGAAAATTAGGCTGATTAACAGCATTTGGGAAACCTTGCGTCTCGAGACATAGGCCAGCATGCTTCCCATAAACCGCACCTCCTTTTCCCGTGATGCCATGAAGGAAATTTCCAGTATAGAACTGCACTCCAGGTGCATCTGCCCAAATGTCTAGGACCCTCAAGCTCAAGGGATCGGACACTTTTGCTACATGTCGCAAGCCTAACTTCACCTCACCAGAGTCAAGCACGTAGTTGTGATCATAACCGCCAGGCACCTGACTAATTCTGCTTCCAATCCTGTTCCCATCCAGAAAATCAAAGGGTGTACCGCTTACTGACATGAACTCGCCTGTAGGTATTGAGGTTTGATCCACTGGAGTTATCTGAGAGCCCCATATCTGGACCGAATGAGAAAGTACATCTCCTGAGCTGTGGCCTGCCAGGTTCCAATAGGTGTGCTGTGCTAAACTGATGGGTGTGGCCTTGTTCAATGGTATGGCTTCCATCTCAAGCTTCAGTGTTGCACTAGAAAGAAGGGAATATCTGGCGGTAACTGAAACATCACCTGGGTAACCTGTTTTTCAGAGCATTAATATTCATCATATTCAGGCATGTATACAGTTATTATTCAGAGAAGGTAACTGTCACAGTACCTTCCTCTCCATCTTTACTATGATACTTGAAGGTAATTGAGGGGTTGTCCCCTTTGTTATATTCAGCAACTTTCCATATGGTTTTGTCAAACCCTTTAAATCCACCTGAATATGGACCGCATGCATTAGTTCATGGGACAGGGAAGCACAAATAACTGAAGTAGATTTTTTTTTTCCTATGTGCAAACATGCATCTGCCTTGGAGGTTAGGAGGTGTCCCTAGCACAATAGACATATCAAAATAGGAGAAAAGATAACAGAGAATATATGATAATAACACATATTAAGTTATGAACTGATTATATAGTTCAGTTGAGGGCAACAACAAAGCAGAAACTGCCAGCATCATGGCTGTTGTGGTCAGTAGCATATCAATTGCAGCAGTTGACTCCAGCAGCACTACTGTATGCTTTCCGCCAGGCTTCTATTTTGTGATGACCATCCTTTCCAGTAAGCATTGAATCCATATGAAGGAGGTTCAGACCGTGACAGTTGAGGTGCAACTAGATTGATTTGTTCTAAAAAAACTAGACAGCGTCACGGCAAGGGGAGACTCCTTCAGGGTGTAGTCTTAAGAAAGTGCCAAGATTAAAACCCAAGCGGGCAACAGGTGTTTCATCAACCCCCCAGAGCTCAATACTCTACTGTTTCAACATGAGAATCTTTGGAAGATTGATTCATTACTGTGTGCCTAAAGAAATGGCAATGCCAACCCCTTGCTTCAACTGGCCCTAAGGGAAACTGTTGCTCCATGTGTCCTACCCCCTAGTGGGTAAGTTGTCATGTGCAAAAGTCAGGGATAATGGTATTGTAGCACATTGTGGCTAGGCTTATGGATAAACCTCTTATCTATTTTGATAATTTATATCCTATTAGGTATGTGGTCAGAATAATTTTTATTTAACAACTGTTCTTTATCAATAATTAGCTTAGATATTTGGTATTTTGGTTTTAAAAACTCTAGAGAGCATTGTTAGGGCCATGCCTGGATCTATAAAGAGTAGCTTGCAGTTATTTTCGTTCAGCAAGCAACAAGAAATGTTGAGGAAACAATATTTTATTTCCCAGAAAACCATTTTTTTATCCATCAAACAAACAAACAACAACTCCAACAACATAGCCTTTTAATCCCAAGCAAGTTGGGGTAGGCTAAAGTTGAAACCCAAACCAAACCGCTAGCAAGGGAAAACTCTAAAATTTTAATACCAGATCATTTCACCCATGAAGCAGTTTTGAGAGTGACTTGCTGCAGTGGGCTACAGAAAACAGGTTTTCCCACCATCGATCAACATCATGCTTACCTCCCTCAGCTCACAAAAGCACACAATAATACCAATCTAGTCATAAATCCCTCTTCTCCTGTCTTGATGGAGTGATGGTGCAGCTGCCGGTTGTTGGCATGATTGTACTACTTGGGTAGTCCATGATAGTAACTTGCAAAATTATTCAACACAGAGAAGATTGCCAAGCCTAGTGCCGACTGTGCTATCCTTAGGGAGAGCAGCAACGAATTTAATTAAAAATGGCCATTTTAGTGTGGACATTGAAAGCTCTGTATCATGTGACTATGATTAGTACATTAGCAATAACATGCTATCACCAATGGAACCTTTTGTACAAATTACACAATATGGATATGCAGTTAGCCTTTGTTGTAAACGAAGATCAAATGCAGTTACAACCGTATTTGCAAATTCATTTAGTACCAGGATTGTTATAAAGCACTATTCATTTTTACAATTATACTTGCATGTCTAAAAAAAATAATTAAATAACCCACCCACTGTAGCATTCCAGATTTGTCTTACCATGAAGAGTATTAGGTGGGTTGTTGATACTCAGATTGTGTTGCACCCCATTTAGAATGAACTTTCCATCCTTGATTCTATTTGCAACTCGACCAACAATGCAGCCAAAGTAAGGCGAAGTTCCATTCTGACCAAAGACTCACAATGTCAGCACCAAAGCAATTCTTGATCACCGATTTTTATGTAAATACCGATTTACAAACTTCAGATAAAGGGAAAAATATACTTTAAGATAAAGCCTACCAGGAAAGCAATGTGAGCCTAAAGTAGGAATAAACCCAACTTACACTAACTAAGTTTTCACAAAAAAGTCCACTTAAATCCAGAACTACAAAACCGGATAACATATCACATATGGCCGCTTTTGAAGGTTATTTTTAAGTTCAGGAGACTGAGTGGAGTTCTGCAGAATAACAATACCAGCTGACAAGAACATCAAAGCTCCAAATAATTTTGATTCTAGAAAATTCCTACTTTTAATTTTGTCAACAAAGGAAAAGGGTGTAGCCGGTGTTGAAAACTCCCACATCTGGTGGGGTCTAGGGAAAGGAATTTGTTAGCTGCTTTATCCTTGCTTTTTTGAAAAAGGCCGATTCAAAGTTTCAAAACTAGGACTTCTATGACGTGTACCATTGTGCCTCACCCTTTATAAACATTTTAAAAGAGTACTTGACAAAAAAGGAATTAGAATACAGGATCATCATGAATTTCTATTGCAGAGATTGCTTTCTTAGTTAAGAGAGCAATATGTTAAATAAATTGCCCAACCACATGTTTCATGTTGTTAAATGAGATGGCGTGTGCAGTGGAAGAATCAGTGATTCAAAGGCGTCGCCTAGGCGGCTAGGTGGTGGCCACATGCCGTGCTTCGCCTTACCGCCTTAAGAACCACGGGAAGAACAAGTAAAATGGCAGCATGCGGATAACAACTAGTCAAAAGAGTTTTTAGAAAAAAATTAGCATGTAATTAAGTAAAATGGCAACTGCTCAAAGAGATTTAGGGGAAACGGTTGCTGGCCGCAGCAAGCCACAACGCATAGCGCGTCGTCGCCACAGATGTGGCAGCAAAAAAGTTCGCCACAGTTTGTGGCAGGATTCACGCCACAATCTTCCGCCACCTCTCACAATCATGCACAAGCCGACAAAAATGCAGCCACAAGTGCGGCAGGAACCAAACACTGCAGCGGGTGGGAGTGGCGGCCACCACTGTTACGTGGCGGTGAACCAAACAGCCTCTTAATACTTCAGTTTTACCGTATCAGTTAGGATTCAGAGCAACAGAACGGCACAGTGATCCATACATTCAGAAAATTAAGACTACAACACTTAAAAGTAATATGAGTTAGCCTGAACTAGAAAAACCGAAGTAATAGCATTTGAAAAGAAAATGAAAAGTTTAGTATTAGTGGACTTGCAAAGTACCCCCTCTGGTAAAAAACACTTACATTTTGGACAGGGCATTGTCTTTAATGTTTACCTTCGACCACTATTTATATTTGAATGCCTTTATAAAATCCAACAAATTTATGAGTATATTTAAGACAATCCATCCATAGATATGAATTTTCACATATTCAAGCTAAAAAGTTCTAAAATTACTCATAGTCATAGTTGCAAAAGGTTTGACCAATTCTTGTCCAGAAAGTAAGAATTTGTAACCAGATGGAGTAGATCTAAGATGGTTCAGTGGTTGAAAACGACTTTGGCCAAACCTCAGATTTCAGTTCCATCTGCAACCACACTAAATGCTGACTCCTGGATAGCAGTGCCAGCTGGCCACCACAATGCAGTTTGGCAAAATGTGATTCAAGCTGGAAAATCGGTGCAGCTTGTGGAAGAGGCACGCAGCCACAATCTTCCACCTGTTATTTCTAAAGTGCAGGGACACCAACTCATGCTGCCATTAAGTAATATGAGGCTTCATTTTTAAATTTATTTTAACGTTTAAACTTAATTTCATGCTTTTAAATGCTCAATGAAGTATGGCATGGCAGCCCAATTGTGGAAGTAGGTTCTCGACACATACTGAACTAAACAGTGGATACTCCGAGTTACCATGAAAAAAATGACAATAATGTCAGAATGCATGTTTGTTCGTTAAGAGTGGAACAACAAAATGTTGTGTATAGTTATAATTCTACACAACAGGATACTGAAAGTATAAGTTTCATATACAAGGTTAACCCTTTTATTAGTGCTAAAAATATTTTAAAGATGCCACTTTTACATCACAATACTGTAGTTACTAATATTATCGCAAGTTTCTATAGACATGAATCAACAAATTTCCCGCACTGTGCACTCTTGCAGAAGAATTAAAAAAAAACTGATTTTGATTATTCTATCTAGTACTACTAAATATTATAAAACACACGCTACAATTGAAGTAACCTACGAGCTAGAGATAGGGAGAGGGATCCTAGCACAAACGCAGAGACATCTACGAAGCCAAAGGGAAACAAATGCGGCGATTGGATACAGAAGAAAGCAAAAGCAATTGCACACGTTGACTTCCAAAAGTCAGAAACCAAGAAAATATCCCCTTTGCAGTCCCGCGGAGATCTCCTAGGAACGAGGCAAATGCGCAGCTCAATACGTAACTCCAAATCAAAACGCACGAACTCACCAGATAGGGATCGAGCGAGTCGAATCCAAGCACCACATCCGCGAGAACCCCTGGGAGGAAAAACGAGCAGAACATGGTGAACCAAAAGATTCAGAACAACAGCAGCATAAGCAAACAGCAGGTACTCAACAAAAAAAAAACGCACCGTTCTTGTCCGGGACGAGGAGCGAGGTGATGGCGGCGCCGACATTGGTGAGGCGGACCCGAACCCTCCCGTCATCCAGCTCGAAGAGCTCCGGCCGGGGCGGCGGCGCGGGCATCGGGAGGAGGAGCGGCCTGGGAGAGACGGAGCGGAGGCGGAGCAGCGGCGTGGGCGCGGAGAAGATGGTGACGGAGGCGAGGAGGTAGACGGCGGCGAGGAGGACGAGGAAGAAGGGCGGGGTGGCGCGGAGGACCCGGCCGGCCGCGGGGTGAGCGTGAATCTGGGAGTGGAGATCCCGGAAGCGGTTGGAGGGGAGGTGGTGGAGGAGCGGCTGCGGCTGCGGCTGCGCGCGGGTCGGGGTGCGAGGAGCCCGAGGGGAGAGCGAGTGGCGGTGATGGTGAACTCCCACCAGCTGCTCCATTTCCTCCGGCGCCCTCTGCTTCCCTCCCGATTTCCCGGGGGTTTGGGTTCAGCTCCGGAGCTGCGGCATCATCTCCAGTCACGGTGGCGGGCTCAACAACTGGTCGTTATATAAGAGAAAAAAAAATACTACTGCTACTAACACAGCCTCTTATGATGGGAAATATCCGGTGCAATCAAGCTTATGGTTCAATCACAGTACAATTTTAATATAAAAAGTTTTAAAAAATTCTAAAAAAATTATAAATGTACATCTCAGCCTACCCCATCTATATATAAAAATTCATGGTCAAATTCATCCTACTCTAGCAGTTACGAAAATGACAAATTTCTGATAAATAGTAATAGTTCAAATGCACCTTAAATTTATCATTTTTGTAACTGCTAGAGTAGGATGAATTTGACCATGAATTTTTATATATAGATGGGGCAGGCTGAGATGTACATTCATGTTTTTTTTCAGAATTTTTTAAAACTTTTTTTAATAAAATTATACGGTGATTGCACCGTAAACTTGATTGCACCGGATATATCCCCCCACATGATTTACCTCTTCTCGCGGAAGTTCTTTAAAAATCAAAATTGAACGTGAGAAATCAATTTCATGTAGTTAAATATTGGGTGTGCCTCTTTACCAAGTGATTGATTTTTTTCCTTTTCATCCGTCAACAATGTAGTCCATTAGATCTCCATCCAACAGTTCAAATACCTACGCTTTTTTTTTTCTTCCTCTCCTCTTTCTTCCTCCCGCAGCCTCCTTCAGTTCTTCCTCCTCCCGCAGTCTGCCGCCGCCACCTACCTCTACCTTGCCCGTCGCCACCCGGAGGCCGTCGGCGCCTCGACACCCTCGTCGTGGCCTCCCCGCCCGCGACCGCCGCCCCAGCCGCCACCCCGCCTCGCCCTAGGACCTCCGCCATCCCCGCTGGCTCCGCTTGCCCCCACCGCCTGCCCTCCTCAATTGCCGTCCTGCCCCGTCCGATCGACGACACCATCACCGCCGGTCTCTCCGCCGCCCGCCACCTTCGCCGGGCCGGCCGGCCTCCCCCGGCCCTTCCCTCTAAGGTTGACAGTGGAGAAAGAAGTCCCGACGGCGAACCCCGAACCTGAACCCTAAGAGGTGCCGGCAACAGAGACAGAGGCGCAACGGCGAGATATTCTTCCCAGGTGAGTCTCTGGCGAGCTCCTCCCTTCTTCCCCTCTTCTTCTCGAGTGACTGATGAGAACGCAAAATCTCAGTCAGCTGAAGCGGAGTGAATCTCTTAAATATTAGGCATACTTGGATGCATTGACACGAAATTATGTGAAATTAGATGATATCCGGTGCGGTCGGTCGATGTCCGGATTTATCAATGTTTGGCATCGTGGTGCACCATGTGAGGTGGACTTCCTCGGACTTCGGCGGTCAGTTGCGACGAACGGAGTTTCCGGTGATGGTTGCCCTGGATCGAAGAAGAAGGTGCTTAGTTGCAACTTTTCTTTGCTCGAGGCTGTTATTTGCAAAGTTTCGGAGGTGATTATGTGAATGTACTCCCTTATTTGGCTAATGAAATCTCCTTTGAAAAAAATATATTAGCACTAGTTAGCTAGTTGGTTGCAGCTTATGCTAGCTACTCTCTTCGTCCATGAAAAATGGAATTCTTGTGTTTATCTTAAATGTGATTAAGATATTAAAACGTATGGTACTAAATTAATGTCATTAGATTTGTATTGAAATATATTTTCATATTATACATATTTGATATCATAAATGATTATGATATCATAAATATGTATACTCATTTTGAAAATTCTGACATTGTTTACTAGAGTTTGAAATGAGAAATAAAAGATATATATGCTGCTGGAGATAGCCCGGTACTTTTGCATATCGTCATAACATTTTGACATCTGGGGCATGTTAATGAATGCATGACATTTGTCTGACGTGTCTGTAGCTCCCTCGCCAAGCTACCTTCGGTCATAAGTGACTATTTTTATTCAATTTTAAACTGAAAAGTGCCATATATACATTAATGAGAGAAGGTAGTATTAAGACGAGAAAATCCGATCCATATAAAGGTTCAAAGTTGGATATTTGGTCCATTCCAGTTTCATCCCATCCTCTGTAACACACGAGGCAGCCTGCAAATATTCGCAATCCAAATTGATGATATAGAGAACTAATCCAGCTACAACCAATGGCTTAAGACCATCCTTAATAGGAAGGAGAAAAACATTGTTTATTCCTATTCATCCACTATACCAACTACATGTCTCCAGCGTCAAACAGTGTTATAAACAGCCCTTTACTCATTCCCATTAGAGATAGCCTAACAAAACCAACTAACATCTGGAGTACCTAAATATCAACAGTCTTTCAGATGACCTTTTCGCTCCAATTTGTGGCCTTGCTACTTGTTCCATGGTATCTGTCCCTTTAAGTAAACCACCCTGTGGGGTTTTTTTTTTAAACAAAAGCAGTAGGATCTCTGCAAACAAAAGTATTGCTATAAACATCAATCTCTAGCGTCCAATGGGCCGAGCTAGTAGCAGCAAAACCAAAACCGATCCAGAGAAGAGAAGATTGGAACCTCCCAGAAGCTGACGTCATTCATCGATGACGAAAGTCGACCAAAATATCTTTGCTTGTCTTCACAACAGAACACTGACTCCACAAATCCAGCCAAAGGATGTTGAAAATAAAGGTGCCCTATGCTATCTTACCACAAAAGTACCGTTATCTCACATCAGACTATAGAACTATGGCTTACCTGACACCCAAACAAATTCTATAAAACCAAGTGCCAGAGCCTCACCTAAAATCCAAACAAATTCTAGAACCAGATGTTTAAGTCTGTACTGGAACAGTCACAACAGGTTAACGTAGTAAAGGGTGCACGAAGGACACATTGGCATATGGTGTAAAAGTCTGCACAAAGTCCTCTGCAAGACTTTGACCTGGTAGTCTAGCCTGTGATAGACTTTGACCCGGTGGTCTTTAAGAAGAGATAGCAAGCTCAGGCGCTAAGCAAGAAGCAATATGGATATCTCCAGCTACCTGGCTGTAGGTGGCTGGTTCATCCAGGTTATCTTCGACAAGTACATGTCGTACCAGCTCCAGAGATGGGCGACCGACTGTGGCATCGACCATGAGCTGGGCAGGCTTCGTGTCGCTTTGCTTCGCACACAGTCAGTTCTCCATGGAACTGAGCTGGTGCCAGCACTCTCCAACAACTCTCTTCCATGGATGCGGGAGCTCCGAGATGTCATGTATGATGCAGAGGATCTCCTAGACAAGCTTGAGTACAACCGTCTTCATCATGAAATGGAAGAATCCAGTGCAAATGAGAGCAGCAGTAGCCCAATCAGCGCCTTTGTGCACTCCCGGTTTCGCAACAAAGGTGCCCCAGCTTCTAGCCTGGAACCATGTTGGGATAGATCAACCAAGGTAAAGAACAAGATGGTAAATCTTTTGGAGCGTATTGAGCAGGTTGCAAGTGGAGTTGGTGAAGCACTCAGCCTACCCAGGAACTTCAAGAGCAACAATTGCAACATCAAGACTAGCTCAATACCCTATGGGAAAATCATTGGACGGGACTTCGAAGCCCAACAATTGGTAACCACTCTGACAAATTCTCAGGACGAGAATCCTGTCACTGTTGTCTCTATTGTTGGGGTAGGTGGCATGGGCAAGACTGCTCTAGCACAGCATGTGTACAACAATACCAGAATAACAGAGAAGTTTGATGTGAGAATGTGGATATGTGTTACTTATCTCTTTGACGCATTGAGGGTCACAAAAGAAATGTTGGAATCAGCTTCCAGCAGTCGGTTCAGGCATGACAGCACAACAAATTTCAATAGACTTCAAGTGTCACTGAGGGCACGGCTTGCGTCAAAAAGGTTCCTCCTTGTTTTAGATGATGTTTGGAACAACGATAACACAGTATCAATAGAACAAGAGAACTGGCAGAAACTGCTAGCCCCCCTAAAGGGCGGAGCAAAGGGGAGCAAGATACTTCTGACAACTCGGTCAAGTTTAGTGGCAGAGATGCTGCAATCGTCCTATATAATTAGTTTGGAGGCCTTGCTAGTTGATGATTGTTGGACCCTGGTAAAGAATTCTATATTTGATGAGCTGAACCACACCATCAACTCACAATTGGAGAACATTGGAAGGAAAATTGCTGAGACACTCTGTGGTCTTCCTCTTGCTGCAAAGGTGGTAGCTGGACACCTGAAATGTAAACATAGTGTAGATGAGTGGAGACAAGTCTTGCAGAGAAATGCAGTATGGGAGGAAATCATGCCAATTCTCCGAATGAGCTATGACAATCTGCCACCACACTTAAAACAATGCTTTGCATATTGCAGCATCTTCCCCAAGGACTGGGAATTTGAAGCCGAGCAGTTGATTCTCCTGTGGATAGCAGAAGGTTTTGTGCACCCAGATGGCTGCAGGAGAATGGAGGACATTGGGAAGGAATACATAAATGATCTATGTAATAAGTCATTCTTCAAGATTCAGAAGAAAGAATTTGTCAGCTATTATGTGATGCCACCTGTAATCTATGAGCTTGCAAAATCAGTTGCAATCGAGGAATGCTTCAGGATAGGAAATGGTGAACGGATAAGAATCCCATCATCAGTACGCCATCTGTCAGTGCATCTAGATAGCCTTTCAGCACTTGATGACACAATCCCATACAAGAATCTGCGCACTCTTATTTTCCTCAGTAGCAGAACAGTGGCTCCAAGCAAAGTTTCCATCCCTCAAGTGGTTCTCGATAACATAAGAAGCCTTCGTGTGTTGGATCTGTCACCATGCATGATAGACAGACTTCCTGATAGCCTACAGCAATGTGTGCATCTCCGGTACCTAAATATCGCATCAACTACCATCTCCACACTACCAGAATTCTTGTGCAAACTCTACCATCTACAGGTTCTGAATTTATCAGGTTGCAGGCTTGGAAAAGTGCCTTCCAGAATGAATAACTTGGTCAATTTACGACATCTCACAGCAGCTAATCAGATTATTTCCACCATAACAGACATTGGCATGCTGAAATGCCTTCAGAGGTTGCCAATTTTTAAGGTCACCAGAGAGCAAACACAAAGTATTGTTCAGCTTGGGTATCTACTAGAGCTCCAAGGATCCCTCCAGATAAAAAGCCTAGAGAATATCGATACTCCTGATGAGGCAAAGGAGGCTAAGTTGTGTAAGAAAGGCCAGCTAGCTGTGCTGCAGCTAATGTGGACATCTGATCGAGATGAGGTAAATACAAACATGGAAGAGGATGTGCTCGAAGCTCTTCAGCCACACGAAAATCTAAAAAGACTAGACATCATGGGTTGGATGGGAGTTAAATCCCCTAGCTGGCTTGAGAACAAATGGCTAAGTAATCTTGATCTTATTTTCCTAAGTGGTTGCAACGCATCGGAGCAGCTTCCACCACTTGGTCAGCTTCCCTCCATCCGAACAATCTGGTTGCAGCGTTTGAAAATGCTGAGGCAGATAGGGCCAGAGGCATATGGCAGCGGTAGCCAAGTTGAATCATTCCAGTCACTGGAAGAGCTGGTGCTTGATGACATGCCAGAACTCAATGAATGGTTATGGAGTGGCCAGACGATGAGGAATCTACAGAACGTTGTGATAAAAGACTGTGATAAGCTCAAAGCACTGCCTCCAGTACCTCCTAACCTTACAGAGATAACAATTGCAAGGAAAGGGTATTGGGTGCCATACCACCATGATGTAAAGTTGGCACATGCAACCACTGCCAGATCCAGTGTTTCATCTCTTTGCATATTCAATTGCCCCTTGTTACTTACCAGATTATCCTCACAAATGAACAATGAAATCATTGCGAGCTTTGGGTCGCTTAGAAGCATTATCACTGATCAAATGACCATACTCGCATGTTCTTTTATAAGAGACAGACTTGAGCTCATGGAGAGCCTAGACATCCAAGATTGCTCAGAAATCATCTCCTTCAGTGCAGATGACAGTGATATCCTCCAACAGCTAAAGTCGCTCCAGAGCTTATGTATAAGTGGTTGCAACAATCTGCTATCACTTCCTTCCACTCTGTCCAGCTTGCACAAACTGGATAAATTGGTCTTATGGAACTGCCCTAAATTGGAATCATTGCCAGAGGAACCGGTGCCACTATCAGTAAGGAAGATTGAAATTGCACTCTGCCACCCACTGCTCAAGGACAGGCTCATAAAAGAATATGGTGTTGACTGGCCAAAGATTGCACACATCCCTTGGATTGAAATAGATGGTGAAGTTCTGCAGAGGTTGCAAATAGGAAAATAGTGTATTTTCTCAATCTAAAACCTAGGATCCAATAAAGACAGATGTTGATGTAACTTTAATTTTAGCAAGGGAGTTTACTGTACCAAATAATTCTAAATGAAAATAAGACTACTCAGAAGTCAGAAGTACTACTAGCTAAACTATCAAAATACCTCTAAAACGATAGAATCAGCGATGTGCAATACCAGCTTGTTATTTTTTAACCAAATATTTTTCAGGCAGAGGTTATGCCAAATCTCAATCAAAGAAATCATGTTAGGGCGTCCACAATGTTTTTTCGAAAAAGGAAGCATAATATTAAAAAGTCCAAGAGCAGTACATCAAGAAGATACAAAGTCTTGGCCTAACTTCCGGCCTCTGCTAGAGAGCACACAGCCTAAAACACAAAAGGAATGCCAAGTACATTAATGGCCTTCAATCCGAAGACTAGATCGCCACCCATGTGCCCGGGAGAAAAACACCTTGGCCGTTTGCACCAAAAGTTGCGATCCCTCCACAACCTGCTCCTGCAAGTCTGGTCGTTGGAGGATAGCCCAACTTGAGAGCCATCGTGCCACAGTATGGATAACCTGCAAGGAAGAAAATACATTCTTTTTTTTAAAGACCAAGTCATTTCTGGTCAGCCAAAGAGACCAACATGTTGTTGCTGCTCCTAACATAAATAGATATCTCCCATCTTTATCAAGACCTAAAAGCCAGTCACCAAACATATGTTCTATATTAAGCGGCTGAGTTCTTCCTGTAACCAAAAAGATAATGGTCCAGACAGAGCGAGCAAGACGACATTCAAAGAACAAATGGTTGATAGTTTCGTTCTTGTGACAGAAGCAACATGTTAAATCTCCATGCCAATTACGTTTCGCCAAATTATCCTTCGTGAGTACCACACCACGTCGTAAGTACCATAGAAAGATTTTAATTTTCAGAGGTATTTTTAGTTTCCACAAACTTCGGTTAATGTTGGGGAGATTCGTCATCATAAGGGCATCATAAAGGGATTTTACCGAGAACTTGCCATTTGAAGACAGGTTCCAATAAAACGCATCTTGGTCCTGAGATAGGACAACACCTTCTATGCGAGACCTCAATTCATTCCAAGCAATTTGCTTAGGACCGACGAGATGTCTACGCCAAGAGAGGTTTGGAGGTGAGGAGTTAAGGACCTCGGCAATTGTAATAAATTTTGGTCTAACAATGTTATAGAGGGAAGGATATTGATCCTTTAGAGGTGTCCCCCCCAGCCAAGAGTCCTCCCAAAAACGGACTTGTGATCCATCTTTGACCATGAAGGCCCCGAAGCGAAGAAAGTCATGTTTTACTCTCATTAGACAAGCCCAGAAGTGGGAGTCCCCAGACTTCCAATTAACTTGAACCAACGGTTTTGAACCCATGTATTTGTTTCGAAGAATCTGTTGCCAAAGGCCATCAGAGGTGAGTAGTTTGTACAACCACTTGCTAAGTAAAGCAATGTTCTTGTTGTTTAAATCCTGAATACCAAGTCCACCTTGGTCCTTAGGCAAGCACAAGATGGTCCACTTAGCAAGTCTATATTTTTTCTTTTGCTCGTCTCCTTGCCAGTAAAATCTAGAGCGAAAGTAGTCCAGCTTCTTAAGTACTCCCTTAGGCAAAGAGAAAAAGGACATCATATACATCGGAAGGCTGCTAAGAACCGAATTAATTAAAACTAGGCGTCCTCCGACCGATAGATGTTTCCCTTGCCAGCTGCTGAGTCTTTTCTCAAAGCGCTCCTCTACTTTCTTCCAATCACAATTTCTAAGTTTCTTAAAATGAATGGGAATGCCTAGGTAATTAATTGGAAAACTACCAGCATTGCATCCAAAAAGATTTTTGTACTGGTCCACATATTCCTGTGCTTCCCCAAAGCAGTAAAGCTCACTCTTATAAAAGTTGATCTTGAGACCTGATGCTTGTTCAAAAGCATAAAGAAGCAGCTTCATGTTGCGAGCTTTGTCTATATCATGATTCATGAAAAGTATAGTATCATCTGCATATTGGAGAATCGACAATCCCCCTTCAACTAGATGGGGGACCACGCCTTCCAATTGTCCATCCAGGTTTGCTCTAGTTATTAGCACTTTAAGCATATCTGCCATAATGTTAAATAACAATGGGGATAGTGGATCCCCCTGCCGAAGACCTTTTCTTGTTTGAAAGAAGGGCCCAACATCGTCATTTACATTGACAGCAACGCTACCCCCTGTTATGAATGCTTTGATCCAAGAGATCCATTTGTTTGAGAATCCTTTCATACGAAGGGTTTGAAACAAAAATGGCCATCGTATCTTATCATAAGCCTTTTCAAAATCTAGTTTAAGAACTACCCCATTCTGCTTCTTTCGATGAAGTTCATGGATGGTTTCATGGAGAATCACGACACCCTCAAGGATATTTCGTCCTTTCATGAAGGCTGTCTGAGTCGGGCTAACCACTTTATCCGCTACGCTTTTCAATCTAATTGTGGCAACCTTGGTGAATATTTTGAAGCTTACATTCAACAAACAAATCGGTCTGTATTGTTGAATTAGGTTTGCGTCTTGAACCTTAGGGATCAAAGTTATGACACCAAAGTTCAGGCTAAAAATGGGCAAATCTCCTCTCGATAGGTCCCGGAACATTTGCATCAGATCAACTTTGATAATTTCCCAAAAGTGTTGATAGAATTCGACCGGAAAACCATCCGGACCTGGTGCTTTGTTGTGTTTCATAGAGAAGATCGCCTCCCTAACTTCACTTTCTGTGAAGTCATTAGTGAGGAGCTCGTTCTCCCTCCTAGATACTTGAGGTATATCATCTACTCTTGACTCATCTAAAGTGACCTGACATTCGTCCAGATCCCCAAATAAGCCCATGTAGAAATTAGTGATGTAACTCTTAAGGTTTGAATGCCCCTCGATCTTATTATTCCCATCTTCCAGCGCAAAAATTCTTTTTTTTCTGTGTCGCCCATTGGCAATTAATTGGAAGTATCTTGTGTTATTGTCTCCCTGAAGAGTATCTCTTGCTTTAGCTCTTTGATAATATCTGATTTCTTCTTCCCTAAGTAGCTTGACTAGGTGATCCCGAGAATGAGCTAGTTGGTTCTGCTCCTCATCGGTCAGCTCCCGAGTCTCGGCTGTGGTATCTAGAAAACAAATATTATCTTGAAAATGTTGCTTCTTTTTTTTGTAGTCTCCATTTGTTTTTGCGGCCCAACCACGTAGAAATCGACGTAGGGCACTAAGCTTGTTGTTCCATCGTTGGATCGAGTTTCGACCTTTGACCGTTGTACGCCAAATATCAATGATCCGATCATCAAATCCTTCGCGATGGAACCAGGCAAGCTCAAACTTAAAAGGCTTGTTATTGCCAGTGAAGGCAGGAGTTCCTGTGTCTAGTAGTAAAGGGGTGTGGTCAGACACCCCCCTATCTAGAGCCTGGATTGAGACCAAAGGGTATTTGAATTCCCATTCCGTCGTTATTAGAGCCCTGTCCAGCTTCTCATAGGTTGGGTTAGGCAAGGAGTTTGCCCAAGTAAACTGCCGTCCGGATAAGTCAATTTCTCTTAGGTCAAAGCTGTCAATGACAGCATTGAAGAGAAATGGCCAACGGTTGTTGAAGTTATCTTTGTTTTTTTCTTTGCTATTTCTCATGATGTTAAAATCTCCTCCGATTAGAGTGGGAAGTGGGTTTTGTTGGCAAGCCCGTACTAGCTCTGAGAGAAAAGCTGATTTGAAATCATTCTGGGCCGGTCCATACACTGCCATCAAGATCCATTTGAAATTATCGTCCTTATTACGTAGATGGAATAGTGGAAAAGCAGGGAACAAGGAATAAACAAATCTTATGCAGCAATAGAAATTGTGCAGTCCAGTAGTAACGAATTCCGAGCAATAAGATTGTAACCCGGCTGAGAATAAAATAAGATTAAAATCTTTCTCCTTTATCCTCTCTGCATCCAACGCCAAGGCAGTTGAATTTTTTATTTATTTTTTTGCTGGGCCCTAAATACCACGTTTCTACCTGCTTCATTGTGAATGTTGCATCTTGAATCAACTATTACTCACTTTGACTTGGGCCCAGACTGATGCTGAATTGCTGACATTGGTAGAATACATTGTCATGCCCTTAAAGAACTTCAGTGGGTAAACTATGAAACTGAAAGGGAATACGTGAGGTAAGCCAAAAAAAATGAGCTAGATAAATTAATTTATCTGTTCTACTTTAAACAAAACTCCTAGATGCTTCTCAAAACACAGGATAAACTGAAGCATCAATATTAATTATATACAGTACTTAGCATACATTCCAAGGTCATCATAAAAAATGCACTAGTATCTGGAAATGTCCATTAAGATTTCAGATGTCCAATGGGCACAGATTTTTTTTAAAGGGACGCTACATAACCACAGCTAAAATTGATATTACCAAGCATCTATAACATATAATGACGAATGCCTAGCAATCAACAGACTAGCCTAAAAAAAAAAAAAAAAAAGGTTACCATGGAATTAAAGGCAGCAGAACTACTGAATACATGATGTGTTTAAACCTCTGGTCTGCTTAGTGGTAAAGGTACAAAAACTGCTTTCGATATAGCTCAAGACATCCTAATTGATTCTGTGCTGTTCATACAGAACCTGAACATAGGAGCATCAGAGCATCAGTCAGAAACGAACTCTATTCTTTTGTACAGTGAGCATCATTGCCGTGCCTTGTACAGTGATTGTAACCAACACTAGTGAGAAATGCCCTTATCTCCTGCGCACTGCTGTTGCTTGCCTGCAGCAGGCGTTCATCTTCTTCATATATAAGGTAGGGAGCTTCACCTTTCCTCCTTGAAAGCAATTTTGATGCACCTCTCAGTACATGGTATTCCCAACCTTGAACATCAACTTTGATCATAAGAACTCTCTCGGTATCTGGGACAACTTCATCCAATGGGATTGTGGTCACTTCAACAGCAATTTCTTCATTAGAAGTGAATGCTAACTTTGCACCAATTGCAGATATAGCACTGTTGTCAAGTCGGCCAATCACCTAGATTACCAGAATACTCAATAAGTAGTGTAAAAGTCAAAATAGAAGCATTATCCAGACTCATAGAAAGGAATCCTAGATCTCTAGAATATGCCTGTATCTCTCAAGAATCAGAGTAATTGGCACACTGCATGGCTATTTTGTTTATGCACTTATGATAACGCCAAATATGGACAGGCTATAGTTTTTTGAGAAAACAGTAATCCTATAATGCACAGTTCATTGTGTTGATTTAATGAAACGGGTCAACTAATATTGATTATTCATGTAAGCTTGTTCCATCAATAAAACAAGAGCAAAATGCCAGACAGTTCATTGTGTTGCTTTAATGATATTAAGTATGAAACGGGACAGCTAATATTGATTATTCATGTAAGCTTGTTCCATCAATAACAGGAGTAAAATGCCAGACAGAGAGTCCAATATGAATCGAAAATATGTCTATTTATTGCTAACAAACCATAGCACTTTCCAATTCGAAATGGCTGCATTTAGCAATTATAACAGTGACAAAACAAAGCTGTAGTGCTGAGTTACTATGTTAACCCAAACTAAGCTCAGAACCAGTACCTTGTGCATGGTGATATTCCCAACTCGGTCAGAAGCCGCTGCGTGATACAGCACAAGGCGGTCCTGCACCCGGTTGAGGTACACCCCGTCGCAAATCCGCTGCAGGTTCTCGAACACGGGCTCGAAGGCCAGCACCCGGAACCCCATCACGGCGGCGGCGAACGACGCCATGCCGACGTTGGCCCCCACGTCCACCACCACCCCGGCGGACGGCCGCCCCCTCCCCACCTCCCCGCCGAGCAGCTCCTGGACGGTCTCGGAGATGTCGGGCTTGCGGAACCGCTTGCCCTTGAGGAGGCGGGCGATGTTCTTGTGGGGGCGGTCGGGAAGGGCGCCCATGTCGGCGAGCGAGTAGAAGAAGGGGTGGGGCACGCCCTCCACGAGGTTGGCGACGACGGGGGAGGCCTGCGGAGAGGCGTAGCAGTCGAAGGGGCGGAGGTGGCGGGGAGGGGGGGAGGCCGCGGAGGAGGAGGTAGTGGTGGTGGAGAAGGTGAGATCCGGAGCTCTGGAGAGCACGAAGAGGAGGAGCAGGAAGACTGGTAGGAGCAGCAGGAGGGTTTTGGGAGTGGAGGAGGACGACGCCGGCGCGGGCGCAGCGTGCCGCCGCCAGGAAGTGGGCGGGCGCCAGGGAACGGCCGGGGGCGCCGGAGCGGGCGGAGGCGCCGGCATTGGTGGCACAGGGTTGGCACTTCCGGCCGGGGAGCAGCCGCCGGCGGGAGGTATTCTGCTTGCTATCGGCGGCGGTGGAAACGATTGGGCACGTGCATTTTGCACAATGGGCCTCTACTGTAGCTAGCAGGCCCAGCAGTTGGGGAAATATGCCCCAACGGCAGCCGGGCTTCCAAGATACGACGCCGACGAGAGCTGTGACTCTTGCGGCCGCGGCGGCATCCTGGCGTCCGAGGCGGCAACGATGGTGGGCGGGCATCGATCTGATACGGCGGAAGGGAGCAGGCGGCGCCGATGCAGAGGCGAGGACGAAGACGGTCGTCGACAGTCGAAAGCTCGGCGCACCTCATCTCCCCGTAGTAGTGTTTCGTCCTCATCTGCTCGGCCCAGCAGGTACGCCATGGTCGTGAAGGTGTCCCCGTATGGCATTATGCTATGATTGTTAGATGGTTCATGAAATAAATCCCAGAGCAGATCCAGTTCTAGTGTCCAGCAGATGCCCACACGCTTGCTACGCCACGCCGCCTTCCCCTGCGACGCTGACGCGCTCTGAACGCGCTGCATTCTTCCTGAGCGAACTACGTGCGCTCAAAGAGAAGCGAATGGAAACAGAAGCAAAGCGGGCTGAGGAATTGATGATGTACCGGGAGGAGCAGGACCGGGAGCTAGCAATTGAAGAGAGGAAACGTGAGGATCGACGGAGGAAACGTGAGGATGAGATTATGCGCATGGACCTGAACTCACTAAGCCTTTCTAGGTTGCAGCGTCGGTACTGGGAGACAGAAAAGGAGCTCATAGCGCAGCGGCGCCGGCGGGCGCGGGAGGCAGAAGCAGAAGCAGGAGACGATCTACCACCGCCATCTGAGAATTAAATTATCAGAGAATTAAATTGTGCTCAGCTCCGTATCGTTTTCTAGTTTGGTCAAAGTTTGTTCCCTTTCATTTACGTGATGCTGTGCTGCGGATTATTTGTTCTCTCCGCTGCATGTTTGAATTCGAGGTGTCCAATCCATGTTGTAATGAATTGTGGATCTTTGACATGGCTTTGACATTTATTTGGACGCAATGTTGCATTACTTTGTGGAACTTGGACATATGTATTTACCTTTTACAACTGCCTATGCATATGTATTTGCATATGTTTAACCTTACAGCTGTCAATGCATAGAATAAGCCAGATCTAAATTGACCAACGCCTGTGCTCCTGATCATGCAGTAATGATCAATAGACGAGACATACACTATGATATCCTGGTAACTCAAATAGTGATAATTGAACCAGATAAACTTCCCAATCCACATGTGTACGACTCACATAGTGAAATACATATAACAAAGGCCACAAATCAACACTGATAATTGAACCAGATGGGCCACTAAAGCGAACAAATGTCATCATTGTAGGTACTTGAACCTTGTAGAGGGGGTTTGTAGTCCAATGATCAATCACCCACAGCATTAACATAGCAGAGTGATCATGTGCCTTCTATGCAACATGTCAAAGATCAACATGGCATAAAAACATAGATGTTCCACAGAAGCCCATATTTTGGCGCTGTGAGGCAGCAGCAAGTATCAACAAACTAGTCTAAGATAGACACCTAAACTAAATTGCTGCTTGGGTCCAAAATTACCACCATGACCCTGAAGTCTCCACAAAAGCCAGCATTCCGAGGCCTGCAAAATATGGGTACGTGTGCAGTGCGCTCCACATCCTCTCCCCTCTTTGACAATCTTGTAGCGGGCTTGTAGGACCCCAAATGATCCTTCCTATACTCTGTCTTCTTGTTTCCTTGTGAAGTGCTGGTGCTTAGAGCACGGATGCCCTTTATTAGGCTACTCTCACCAGAGGGTCTATCCCACCCCGCCCATCCACTGTTCCAACTATCTCTCTTTGTCTACAGTGCAAAACAGTGTTTTAGGCACCCAAATGGGCACTCTGGTGAGAGCAGCCTTAGCGTGGCCCAATTAGGGTAGATACCATCGGCTAGGTACGCAGCAGGTAGTAGCACCCCATCTCGCACTCCTTTCCATTGACAGTGAACTTAACTTCAGGAGCAACACCCGATGCATGATAGATCATCAAACAAATGCGACCTATGCAAAGAACCTAGAAAATGTGGTTTAATGTTTACTTTTAAAGAACCAGGTCTACATACTAAATTCAGCTCTCCTACCCCACCGGTCAGTGCCTCGCCCTGCATGTAACGGTTTAACCGCCACGCACGCACGCCCTGCCGCCACAGAAACCTTTCGCAAGAAACACTCCCTCCCCCACAACACAAACTAACAAGCGGTCAAATAAGACGCCTTGTGCTTACACATGGACACAACCCAACCCCACTCGTATACTAACTAGAGTAATTCACACGGCACTCAGATCTCAGGAAGAACACACCAATGGATCAGTCGATGGCACAAGACGGTTGCGAGAGCTCCAGCAAGGACTCGGCGTGCAGCAGTGGCTGTTCCACCACGCCATTCAGGTTCAACGTGCACGCGCCGGAGTTCGTGCCCGTGCCCGTGCCCGTGCCGCCGCCGGCCGGCCCTCTTACGGCCGCCGCCGGCTACTACGCTCCGTTCTTGCCGCTGTCCGGCGGCGGAGGAGGCGCCGTTGGGCTGGGCGCGGACTGGAGCTTCTTCGCCGAGCCGGACCCCGCGTCGTTCTTCCTGCCAGAATTTGGACGCGCCGAGATCGCCGCAGCCGGCATCAGCGGCGGCGGCCACCCCAAGGGCCCGAGTCCGGCTGATATCGCACATAAGATTATCAAGCAGGTTTGGAAACCGTAGCCAGATCACCTCGATCGGTTGTTCTTCCCACTGCACATTGTTCATTGTTCGATACCGATCCAGTCGTGTATACATGTACAGCTAAATGTAGATTCTGAAACTGAAAACCCATGACAACAAATCAGAGTTAAGATCTTTTTTTAGTTCATGGCAGGGTGTTTTGGTTCTCGTCCTAAACTTTGATGTAGTAACCTGTCAGAAACAATCCTCCTGATCTTTTTTTTTAATCTGTGTAGACCATTCTGCTGATGTTTTCTTTTCTTCAGATGTTCCTCTGTTTCTTGATTTTTGGAGTGGGCGTGCTTACGTATTCCCTGCCTTGTGCAGGTTGAGTACCAATTCAGCGACACTAATTTGCTTGCAAATGATTTCTTGATGAAGATCATGGACAAGGATCCGGAGGGATATGGTGAGTGAAAGACCCATCTTCAACACCAGTAATAATGTACCACTAGTAGCACTCTAAAATACAGGACCAACACCAAAAGGCGAAATCTAAATGTGTGTTCAACGTTTTGGGCAGTTCCCCTGTCTATTATCTCATCCTGGAAGAAGATCAAGGCTATGGGGGTAACAAACCAACTGCTGGTTGGCGCTCTTCGGACATCAGAAAAGCTCGTAAGCCGCTGCTACATTTTTTTAAATGGAACCGCACACAGCCATTGCCATTACTTCTTGCAACAATTGGTAGCTATATATGTATCATGAAATAATGCTAGTGTCTTGGATCTAGGTTGTCAGCGCCGATGGCAAGAAAGTGCGGCGGGGGCAGCCATTCACCGAGAGACACAAAGAAGAGCTGCAGGTCAGTAATTCCAAACATGACAATGACAAAGTTTTGGTTCCTGTATTGGAAACTGCTTCATTAGCCTTCGATCTAATGACTAAACCCCCTGGCGCATGCAGTCTCGGATGGTCATCGCCGAGAATTTGCCAGACGATTCCACGAGGAACAGCCTCGAGAAGATCTTCGGCGTCATTGGCAGGTCAGATCGAACACAAAACTCTCTGATGATCCGAATGAAATTTGTGGTACAGTACATATATGTGCGATGGGTTTAGCGTCACTTCTTAACCCTGCACCGCGCAACAAGCTTGCAGTGTGAAGAACATCAGAATCTGTCATCCGCAAGAACCCAGCTCTGCAAGATCTTCGAAATCTGACGCAAACGCACTAGTCAGTAACAAGGTACTCTAGCAGTGAGCACTAGCTCACACATTCGCAAATGCAGACATTGATGTCAGGCCTTTTTTTTTCCTTTTTCAGTTCAGTTTCTTGTAATCTCATCATCTGACCATTTTGTCTATCTCTCTGTTCCGTGGTTCTGTCACAGTTGCATGCTGTTATAGAGTACGAGACCTCACAGCAAGCCCACAGAGCAGTAAGTCAATTTCAGTCACGAAACATTTTCTTTTATTCCAGTGCCCGTCACTCCCTTGGTTGTGCCACTGAAAATCTGTTCATGTGTCTTGCCAGGTAGACAAGTTGAACGACGAAAGAAACTGGAGGAAGGGCCTCCGCGTGCGCGCGGTGCTGCGACGATCGGTAACTGAAGCTCCTCCTCATGCATTCAGTAGTCCCACTCCCATCCCATGCATTTCAGAACAGAAAGGAACGGATCACTGACCAGATCATGTCGGTGCCCATTCAACTTGCTCACCGCAGCCCAAGCCAGCGGCACGGCTGAAGCGGCCGGACTCCGACAACCACCCCGTCGTCGTCGCCTCCGGCGAGGAGCGCTCGCCGCAGTGCCAGGGCGGCTCGTCGGACTCGCCGACAGCGGCACACCTGCCTGACCATAGCGTAAGTGGAAACCACACGCCCTTGCGCGGTTCGTCTGAGCTACAGCTAATCTGCAGTTGTCTTCGTTGATCTTGGCAGCAGGAGGAGCAACGCCAAGTGGGGGCCAAGAAACCGTGGGGCAGAGCAGGGCGCGGCCGGCCGCTCGCCGCCGCCGCGGCGCCGCAGACGCCGCGCTCCTCGGCGCACGCTGCAGGCGCATCTGGGTCTGGGAAGCTGGACAGCCTCGCGGCGAGCCCAAGGCACGGACGGCAGGGCCCGAGGATGCCCGACGGCACGCGCGGGTTCAGCATGGGGCGGGGGAGGCCGGCGGCTGCCGTCCGGGTCGTGTAGCGTAGGTCGGTCGATTTTTTTTTATTTTGGTTAGTTGGCTTTGAGGGAGAGGATATAAGCGGCACGTGTCAATGTTTTTTTTTCTATTTTTCCTCAGTTTTAATTTTTTGGTGTTAATAAATCGTTTCGGTTTTGTTTTATTTGAGGAATTATATACTACCTCCACTCATAAATATACAACAATGCGGTCGATTTTTTCAACGATTTCAATTATATGTTTTTTAATTTTCAATGATTATTTTTATTAAGAAAATATGTTCAAATATGTAAAAAGCTAACAAGCGAAAAATCATACATAAATTATCATAAGTGACAAAACGAATCATAACAAAATGAATGTTAACTTATGGATTTAAAAAAAATAAATGGTTGTCATTTTAGAAAAAAGTTGACCAGAGCATATATTGTTAACGGAGAGTATGTAGCACTGTTCTTTTTTTAACGGGAAAATAGTAGCACTGTTATCTAGACGTAATCGTTTCTGTAATTAGAGGAGGATGCTGCTGCAAAAGTATGGTAGTGCCTAAACTAGTTTTTTAAGAGTTTTTATTTGGCAAAATTTGCTGTGGGACATCCAACTTGTATGGAATATGCCAGCGCACACCGCTAACTCGTGAGTCTGCCCAGTACCATTATGATTCGCTGGTTCTTTGCCGAAACACACCGCGCCCCTTATTTTAATCATTTTGGCCATTCAGGTGGGGAATGGACTTATTTGCCCTTGGCCAAGAGAGGTAGTGCGGTTGGACCATGTTGAATAGTAACCCGGTGCGCTTTTATTCTTCTCCCACCTGCCGTCATCTTCAACCGAGCTCACATTTCTACCTTCCCTTCCTCTCCACCATTCTTGCCCCCTTCTAAGCTTGGTCCAGACCCGATAGTGAGGATGGTCAGGGGCTCCCATTTGTCTTCAACCACCGCAGCACGGTGAAGCAGAGAAAGTGTCCGCCTCGGGTCATCGTGCCGCCAGCATCCCTGCGTGCTCCTGCACTGGTTCGCCGTGCACCGGCAGACTCCACGCACGCCTATGCGGCCACCGCCCCTGCGCCCGCCTGGCTCTGCTTCTCCCGGGCGCGCCGCGCACAGAGGGGCGTCAGCTCGGCCGCCGCCGTGGTCCGTTTGGGGTCCTCTTCTGCGCCGACACGCCGCCCCTCATCCTGCGGCGGCAAGCGTCAGTTAGAGACGTAGAATTCGCACGCATCAACCAATAATCTAAGACCAAATCGAACGAATTTGACGGGGGATCAGAATGGCTGCTTGCATCGGAGGCTAGTGTGGAGGTACCCGCACGTGTTGCGCGGGCTGAGGCTGACTCCGGACATGACCTTGGCGCTGCCGAACACCGTATACTGCAGCTCCTGAGGCAGCACATGGCCGAAAGGAGGAGGAGAGACGCGGCCACCACAGCGTGGCTGCGGAGCGGTGCGGCGGCGACGGCACATGCAAGGAGGCGAGAGGAATGACCAGAGGATGAAGATAAGGGCACAATTGACATTTCCTTCTCCTTCCCTTTCACAAAATGGCCGAAATGATTAAAATAATCGTCGCGGTGTGTTTTGGCAAATAGGCGCATAATCATAATGGTATTCGGCAAATTAAGCTGTTGGTGGTGTGAATTGGCAAATACCACGGAAGTTGAATGTCCTACAGCAATTTTTGCCTTTTTATTTAAAGTAAATTTTGTGATGAGCGATGCCTTCATTGTGTAAGAGAAAGCATGTTTACTGAAAGATTCAAAGCAATTTCTACATGTGTTTGTCAAACCGTCACTAATTGAAACTCAACAAATAATTCACTGGCTGTTAAAAAAACGCTTGTACTCTGTGGAAAAGATTTCTACATACGTGAGGATGGGTATGCAGCGTTGCACGGTGACAGGAAAAGCAGTGTTGCATGGTGACAGGAAAAGTTGAAAGTGGTGGTATATGTAGTGATATGTCTATTTTTTCATGGGTGTGTGGCCCACTGTTTTTTCCTTCGTTGTTGCATTATTGTTGACTCTTGAGCAGGAGGGAGGTGGTATATCACTGGATCTTGAAGGAGGGTAAGCATAAAAGGATGAAGAGGCAATACGGGGTAGTTTGGTTGGGACCGGTTTGCCTAGCCCAGGCAAGCAATCCTGGCCTAGGCGGAGACGCCTGGGGAATCTGCCTAGCCGCCGAACTTGCCTGGGCGTCAGAACCAAACAGGCCCTACATAGTGATAGGAAGGAAACAGAATCAGTGGTTAGAAAGAAATCATCACATCCAATGAATTAAGAGTTGTGAAAGATGATTTATATGACTATATTTAATCATACACATACACGCACACCATATAAGAGAGAAAAAAACAGACACATGAACTTTAAACATTACAAAAGATCAAGCAAGTAAATAGTAGTAGTGCAAATAATAACATATGGCATGAATATATTTTTATTTGCACAATATTTAAATAATAAAATTGTATTTCTTCCACTTTCATTTATTTGTTGTCGATGTGTGTATACTTATATTAAATGTTAGATATTGAAAGAAACCCAAAGTTTATTCTAAGGGCATGTACAATGCATCACTGCTTACAGAGATACTTAAAGAGAGAGAAATGCTAAGCACCATCTAAAAAGCTAATTGATACAATGCAAGGGGGTGCTTATATATGTCCAACTACCTCATTAGCACCCATTAAACACCAATGCTTAAGTAAGCACCTCATACACCTTCTAAGCACCTGGTGCTAAAAAATAAACCGATTTTTATTGCTAAACACCTTCTATAAGCATCCCATTGTACATGTTCTAATGTTTTAGGACGGAGAGACTAGGGTAGGGCCCATTTAGAAACAGAATTTCACATAAAATCTTTTGGAGATTTTCTAAATAGTTTTTATTTTATATGAAAAATACAAGAATAATGGTATATTTTGAACGAAGAATTTTTACACAAATTGTATGAAATTTTACAATAATAATTTAATTTCATAGAAACAACATGTGAATAAAAAAATTAACGTATTCAAAAGGTCTAAATAAAAACTTGCCGTGTTTACACAGGTGTTGGACAACAGTGAACAGCGTCATCAATGCATGAAACTCCCATGCGCCTTCCGCCTGGCGTGGCATTTAATGAAGCCCCAAAAGCAACCTACTTTTATTCCCTCGGTCCCTCCTCGCTCTGTTCACTCACGGGCGGGCACCCTCGCTCTCCAAACCCCAACCGGCAACCGCCCCCCAACGGAACCCCGCCGCCAACCAAACCACCGCAATGGCCGCCGGCGAGCAGCCTCTGGTCGAGGAATCCACCGTCCCCATGGTCTTCGGCGCCGACCCCTCCAGCACCTGCGTTCGACCGGCCCTTTTCCTGCACCCCCGCGCGAGGGACGACGGCGCCCCTCTTCCGGCCCCGCCCGGCGACCCTGGCTCCCGCCCCGTCTACGTCCGCGGGGTCCAGGCGGAATTCAAGGGCTGGGCGAGCGTGCCCCGGCGGTGGAGGGAGTGGGTGGACAGGCTCCGGCCGCGGCACGAGGCGCTGTGGCGGGAGGTCGGGATCCTGGGTGGCGTCCTCGCGAGCACGGGCCGGGTTCGGCGGCGCCGGCACGAGCGCTCGGTCATCCAGCTCGCCACCTTCTGGTGCGGCTCCACCAGCACCTTCGTCTTCCCCTGGGGCGAGGCCACGCTCACCCTCGAGGACGTCGCCGCGCTCGTGGGCCTGCCGCTGCTCGGCGGCCCCGTGCGCGCGCCCGTGTCGGACCAGCTGGAGAAGGACGTGGCCGCGATCGAGGTCGTCCGAGCGGTGCTGAACCGGAGCAAGAAGAGGAAGTCCGCTTACGGCGCGTGGGTGAAGCACTTCGTCGAGCGCGCGCCGGAGAAGGAGGCGGCGTCCGCGGGCGGGGCAGCGCGCGAGCTGGCCGAGCACGGCGCGTTCCTCGCCATGTGGCTGTCCCTCTTCGTCCTCCCGGCGCCGCCGTTCGACGTGGTCCGCCGGGAGGTCTTTCCGCTCGCGGCGCGTCTGGCGCGCGGCCAGAGGGTGGCGCTCGCGCCCGCCGTTCTCGCCAGCATCTATAGCGATCTCTCGAGGCTCAAACGCCACTTAACCTTGGGCGATAAGAAGGAGCCCTTCCTAATCTCGGCGCCAATGCACATCCTCCAGCTTTGGGTCTGGGAGCATTTCCCCCAGCTTTGCCCTGAGCCAGCAGCGGGCTCCCCTGCTCCGGGTGATCATGACATGCCAAGGGCTGCCCGGTGGCACGAAGTCGCCAACAAGTTGAGCTCCAAGCACGTACATGCAGTATTCATGTCGCCGAAGGAATTTAAGTGGAGCCCCTATGGAAGCCGCCGTTTGTTTGCTCTGCCGCGAGAGGTTGGTGGTTCTTGGGTCCATGGCCAGGATATAGGAACAAGTGAAGCACTCTTGTCTTTTGCGCAGTGTTTGCATGCTTGTGATCTTGTGGGCATGAACTGCGTTGAGCAGTACAATCCTCATCGTGTTGCAAGGCAGCTTGGCTTCGATCAGGACATCCCTGGGACGGTTCCCCGTGCAAGCTCAGATTGGAAGAAAGCATGGGACACATACAACATAGAGGCCAAAACTTCCGCGTTTATTGTTCCAAATCACAAGCCTGGTGTTACGGTTCAGTATGCAGGGTGGTGGAAGCCTTACTCATTAGCATGTGGCGCTGCTGTTGCTAATGCTGCAAAGATTAAAGAATGTCGTGATAATGTTAGTCTGGGGAAAAGAAAATTTGAAGGGGTTCCCACAGCTAATTCCTGCAAAAAGCCACATGTGGATGCTCCAAACCGGCGATGGCCGCCCCACATACCAGCTGATGTTAATATGCACACTTCCCAGAAATCCCAGTCCTCAGCCAGCCATGCACCAATAAGACGAGCTGCGGCAGTGCCAGGGCTTGTTCTCCGCGCTTGTCCACCCCACCTAAGATTTAGAGTTATGCCTGCCAATGCTGCCACAGGGATGCCTGAACCAGCATCAGATGCAGCCAATGATCCTTTTGATCACATTCCCCTTTCTGGAAGGCTCAATTCCATTACTAAGATGCCTAAGCAGCATATCGCAGAATGTTTGGTGAATGGTGGTGAGCAAGAGCAAATTGCCCAGAGCCTGAAGAGTTTAATACCATCATCTCCTAATGTTGGTGCAAAGAAGGCAGTTTTACACAAAGCTACTGGGCCAGCTTTGTCTACTACTGTTGTGAGCTCAACTATTGTAGTTGATGAATCGTCTTGTCGGTCAGTCACTAAGAAAGCAGAGGCCAAATGTATCCAACAAAGTAGAGAGGAAGATCATAATATTGCCAATGAGGAAAACAATAGCAGAACAGAGCATTGTGATGTCCCGCTCCTTAATGCTGTCAAGGGTGCTGAGAACACTGGAAGCAATGAAGCCATTGGAGCTGGGACCATGGTTGATATGCTGCCAACATGTGAAGACTTATTGGTGACCAGTGATGGCGACGAGTGTGATAAATTAAGCAGAAAGAAATGTGAGGTCAGTGCAGTGCATCTGAAATCTCATACGTTGGAAACAAAAACGTCTATTATTGGAGAACAAAACAAAGATATCAGTGCTGGAAATGGGGAGCAGGGCAGCCAAGTTTTGAATAATGTGTCCACACAAGAAAATTTTGGTAACATTGTTAAAATCAGCGATGATGAGATTGATGATGAAACTATCAAGGAAGGTGTGGTATTTAATGAAGTAATATGCAATGAAGATGCATTAGTTACCCCCAAGACAGAAGCAACATGGACCATCTTACGGGAGGGTAATGAAGAAAACAAGCTGATCAGCAAAATAAATGATGAGCAGGACATCCTAGCGAGGGAAGAAGTTATGGTGCCAAACAGCTGTGACCGTGAGCTTTCAAGTGTTCTAAAGCACAATACTCTCAGACAAGAGCCAGGTGTATTAGTTCATGCTTGTACTGTTCAAACTGATGATGTTCCCTTGCAAGGACCAATTGAAAAAATGCATGCATGTATTGTCTCAGGGGAGATTGACAATATCAAGGTGTTCAATGAAAATTTTGGTTCTCTGAAATTGAGTGAAAAAGGAAATGAAGATATCTTAGGCCCAAACCAAGAATTAGGATCTCCTATGGAAGACTCTGCAGGAGCCAGTAGAAAGAAATCAGGTATAAGAATTGCTGAAGCAGCAGTACTACACTCCAAGTTATCTGAAAAGAAAATCAAATACCAAATTAAGTCCTCTCCACCTCGTTTTGTTTTGCAGGAAACTGTGAGAGGTCCTCTGGAAACCCTGAACTGGTTACCAGTGAAGTTTGTACTAAAACGATATACTATCTTAGTCGATTTGATCGGATGAAAGATGCTTGGGACAAAGATGCAAATGGCACAGGCTTACCAAAAAGAGCAGTTGGTACGATGGAAATGATCAAAAAAGCATCTGCGATTCGACAAGCTGAAATTGCTGTTCTGAAGAAAAAGATGGAGAAACTGAAGGAAGAGATTCTGGCGCTAGAGGCGGCTGAGAGAGAGGTGTCCACCTGAATACTAAAATATAACTTAAAACATAGTAGTAGTAACTTGACGTCCGGGTGGATTGAGATAGCTTGCAGGCAAAAAAATAGTGTTAGAACGACATGGAATTTCGTCCGGAGGTGGTAGTAATTTTGGTGTTTTGCCAGGGCGTTAAACATGTCCAGATGATTTAGTTTAGTGAAATTAGTCTCCTTTGTGAATTGGCTGTCTGTGTTAAATTTGTTTAAGGATACCACTATCCCAGTACTAAAAAAACTGCATGACTTCAATCCAGTTAGGCTCCAAATACCCTTTTCCCATACAAGTACTTATAAAGGGAACATCATTTGAGCAGTATAAGCATGAGTGGTCCTTCAGTAGTCACACCAAGTACTTTTTTCTTAGAATGAATGGACTAGTAATCAATGGTAAAATCTGCCTTTCTTATATGCAAGTCTGTATAGATGATCGTTGATCGACCTAGCGAAAGAGCAATACCGCTGGTCTGTATTTGATCTTCTTGGCTCCTATTCGGACTTTTACAGGATGCCTTTCTCACGACCTGCTGATCTACCGGACAACTGTCTTACAAGACCCACCTACTAACTTGATGCTAGTCTGGAATCAACGCCAAATGAGGTTTGAATATAAGATACTAGTAATTTTACTAGTTTGGAGAGGAGCTAACTATACACGCGCCATTTGACTTGTGACTTGCTCCTTGGCGAACTGTAGATGCACACAAACTCACAACGTTAGAAGTTTTAGAATTTTTTCCATCAAAACTTAGATATTCTTGTCTGCATTGTATTTGAATCTAGGATTTGTTTCTTAATTGATAGCTCATATTTTTGAACATTGGATCTAGAGTATTCTGTAACTGGCTAACTGTTAAATATATAAATTGATGCACATACAACTGCAGATAGAATTATTTTATTTGTACAACATACATCTCACGTAAGTAGAATTTTAAAATTTTGTACAATAAGTATCTAATGCTCTAAATGAGTTCATATAATAATCTATTAATAATTGAAATTGTTAGCCACGATGTGTTCAAATAATCTAGCTAATAGATGAGCTAATTTTTAGTCCACGCCTCAACTAATGTGTTTAAATACATTAGATCTAAAGTTCAGTTGGCTAAATTTTAGTTCACTAACCATTAATCATAGATCGTTTGAATAGTACGGGCTAATAGTTAGTTGATCCATTAGTTACGCTAGAAATTGACATTAGCCCACTTTAACTCACTTTTTTGGACTAATGGTTAGCCCAAGGGTTAGTTAAAGTTTAGCCGGTTCATGTTTGGATACGAATGGACTAAACTCCAGTGGCTAAACTTTAGTCATTTATTTTCAAACATGCCCTAATAATTAGCTAATAGCATCTCATCGTTGGCAATTCTCTTATACTATAATATTACTAGAAAAAAATGACATATGGGACCACCGCCATGTGTTCAATGATTTAGCATCTATCTGCCCTATGTTGTATGCCACACATGTGCAAAACCCATCACCAATACAGCTCAAGAGGGTTATTTGTCTGGTTTTAAAAAATTTAATGTATACAATGTTCGGTTTGGTAGTTCAGGATGCCATGTGTCTTCTCGTAATACTTTATGGGGTTATATACACTTTTTTCAATCATTAATTCAATTAATATATCATAATACTCTACTTGTCCCAGATTATAAGTCTTTTAGCTCTTTCTATCCGCCCATGTTCGGATGGATGCTTATGAATCTAGACATATAAAAAGGCTTTTTAGTTATTTTTGCATACTACAACTCCTTTTATTGATAAAAAATTCATTTAGGCACACAAAACAATTTATTTTGCTTGTAGAAAAAAAAAGATATGGCACACATAATTCATTATATACGTAGAACAAATTATTATACAGGTAGAATGATTTAATTTGCTTACAAAATAATTGATTATGCGTGTAAAAAAGTTTATTTTCATGCAGCACAATTCATCACGCATGGTCCTAGAGAAAACGAGTTGAAACGGAACATTTTGAAATATTTGTTCAATGCGTTGAAATATTTATTCTAGCTGTTCATATATTTGTTGCGAGCTAGTATAAATTTTTCTAGTGTCTAATTATTTGTTTACGAATTCATATAAAATATTCGTTCTATCTATACAGATCTCTCGAGCAATTTTCTAATAAAAAATGTGTTTGAAAAATATTACCAAAAACAGTGAAATGTGATCTTGATTTCAAGATCGCGCACTAATAAACACAATCTCAGATCGCGCTAATAAACACAATCTTGATTTCAAGATCGCGCACCATCTCCCACAGTCCCAGCAGCCGTCGAAGAGACCCAGACCGCCAGCGCTGGCACACGACAACGACGCCCAAGTGCGCACCATCTCCCACAGTCCCACTCGTAGCGGTCGCTCCTCGCCGTGACGGTCTACGTCAAGCTCCTGGACATGGCCTCAGGCGCCGTTCCGACCTAGCGACAGAGAAGTGGAAGCCGACTCTCCTCCAGGACCCAGCCTCTTCCGAGGGCCGCCATTGCCAGCGATCTAGCCTGAGCTTAGTCGACCTCAACGGCTGCCTAGTCTCTGTACGCCCTGACTACCGGTCCAAATCCATTGACATGTGGGTGCTGGCGGACCTAGGCAAGGGGACGTCGTTGAGAATACAACCTCTTCGTCAAAGGATCTGTTCTTCAAGGAGGAGAAGTCATGGCGCAATCGTTGATGGTGGCTGATGATGGGTGCATTGCACTCTGGGTGGGAGCACCGAATGGCGCCGTTCGGGTGTATGATCCAAAGACCGGTAGTTGCAAGAATGTAGTGAGCATGGGGAAATCTTGTAGTTTGGTTGGGTTGTATACCGGGAGCCTCTTGCCCTTCATGAAGTAGCTTAAAGGAGAGTGTGCAAGGTACTAGGACTAGGACCATCCGCGCTTCGCTGCGCGCGCATGGATATAACACTCACATAGCACATATGAGTGTTATAATGTTTTATGAGAAGGTAATTGTTTTGAGCTAATCAGACAAACGCCATTGGCCCCCTTCGATAGACATATGTAACATGAAATTTAACCATTGTGAGCAATAAGCCAGATCTTAATTCAATTGTTTGGGCACTTCATAGATCACATAACACACATGAGTGTTATAATGTTTTATGACAAGGTAATTATTTTGAGAGAATCAGACAAACGCCTCTGGCCCCCTTTGATAGACATATGTAACATGAAATTTAACCATTGTGAGCAATAAGCCATATCTTAATTCAATTGTTTGGGCACAATTTTCCTTCACTGCAATGCCACTGGCACACATAATGCTGTTTATATAAAACATTTGTCAGTTTGAGTGTTCAGTCTAGCCTCGGCTATGGTAGTTGGGAATCAGAGGCTGAAGTGAACACAAGCTCATAATAAAAATTCAGGCATCTCACGTGGAAAGGGCTAGATGGTGCACACACGCACGCGTCAAACGCGTATTGGCCGATAGCACAGGAGGCCTGTGGCTGCCCACGCTTTTCTTCCTGCATAAAGAGGTACACATATATTCACATATTAGCTAGTTTTAAATACATCCAGCTAGTTTCTCGCTAGCTGTTTTTAACTAAGCCTTAAGCATCTTGTTCACCTTTTTACCATCAAGTGCTCATGACATACTAGTAAAAAAACTCTTTCCTGACTAAGCAAATGCATTGAAGTACGTGCTCGGCTAAAACCAGCCATTTCTCTATCCACCAATCCCCTGTCACTGTTCTAACTACCCTTTATTCTGTCTACAGTGTACGCATTTATTGTGTACAGGGTAAGAATAACTATTTACCAGTGCTGCTTTTATACCTCAGCTTCAGCTTAGGTAATCCATTTACTTGCACACAGGTACACCAATACATCTTCACGATGATTGCTCCTCCAACATACAATTTCATTTGTTCTCTTGCACACAGGTACACCAATACAAGTAAGTTCAAGGCATTCATCGTTGAGTTGCTCTTCCTCCCCACCCCACGCTTTTCGCAGTGTTGAGTGCCCGTCGCTCTGAAACAAAACCCCAACTCCCCCAACCACAGCCGCTGCACCGACCACCGAGGCACCGACCACAGCAATGGCGGAATGCGAGGAGGAGGAGCCTCTGGTCCAAGAATCCACCGTCCCCGTCGTCTCCGCCGCCGACCCCTCCCGCCGCTCCGTCCGATTGGCTCGCACGCTCCTCCCTGGTGCGCAACACGGCGCCGCCCATCTCCCGGCCCTGCCAACCCTACCCCGCGACCCTGGCCCCGTTCTTGCTCCGGCGGATTTCAGGGGCTGGCCGGCCTGCCCTCTGCTGTGGAAGCCGTGGGTGGGCAAGCTCCGGCCGCGGCACGAGCCCCTGTAGCGGGAGCTCGGCATCCTGGACGCCATCCTCACGACCACGTACCGGGTGCGGCGGGACGAGGGCGCGCTGCTCCAGCTCGCGGCGTTCTGGTCCGCCGCCACCAACACCTTCTCCTTCCCCTGGGGAGAGGCCACGGTCACGCTCCAGGACGTCGCTGCGCTCGCGGGCCTGCCCCTCGTCGGCGACCCCGTGCGCGCGCCGGTGTCGGAGTCGGACGACCTCGAGAAGGAGGTGGTGGGCGCGCTCACGGCCGTCCGGAGCGCGCTCCACAAGAGCAAGAAGAAGAGGGCGTTTTATGGAGCCTGGGCGAAACACTTCCTTGAAGAACGCACTCCGGACGACGGCGGCGGCGGCGGCGAGCTGGTCGAGCACGGCGCGTTCCTGTCCTTGTGGCTCTCCAGCTTCGTGCTCCCGTCACCGCCATTCGACGTGGTCCGTCCGGAGACATTCCCCATCGCCGCCCGTCTCGCGCGTGGCCAGGCCGTGGCGCTCGCGCCCGCCGCGCTCGCCAGCATCTACAACGACCTCTCCGCGATCAAGCGCCGGCTGGGCTCGCGCGACAAAGAGGAGCCGCCGTTCATGGTGTCTGCACCGATGCACATCCTACAGGTTTGGCTCTGGGAGCGCTTCCCTCAGCTGCGCCCTGAGAAGACGAACACCGCTGCTGCTCCTGATGATGTCCCCGGTGGCGGCGTTCCAAGGGTTGCCCGGTGGCACGACGTTTGCACGGCGCTCGACACGAGGTACGTTCACAAAGTGCTCGTGTCGCCGGAGAGCTTTGATTGGTTGCCCTATGGAAGTACTAGCAGCTTTGATCTGAAGCCCGAAACCTGCGGTGGCTGCTGGGTGCGTGGCCATGACATTGCAAGAAGCAGAGAACTGCTGTCCTATGTGTCACCCCTGGTTTTAAAAAGAGTACCAGAAATAGACCATATATGCGCCAGGATCGGAATCACATACATTAGAACATAAATGATTCATTGCACAGTGCAAAGAGCGTACATGTATAGCTTATTACAACACGAACGGAATAGCGGAAGGCTTTAACATAAACAAAGTCTAATTATCAGAGTAAACAACGGAAAATGGCCTATCATATCCACAAGCAGCTGCCTGGGGGCCACCAGCCTAGAACTCGTCGTACTCCTGGAAAGTCTGGGTATAATCCTCAGCCTCTCCATCTCCTGAACAGCGGTTGCATTGGTCGCAACGAATTTGTTGAAAAAGAAAACAAGGGTGAGTACTTTCGCACTCAGCAAGTGTCCCATTTAGGCTAAGGTGGACTGGCTTTATAGTGGACTGGTTGATTGCAGTAACTTTTAGTTGGTCAACTTTTATTAAGCACAAGCTAGCAGTTATTAACCCCAAAAGTTACCCAACAGAGATAACATTAAGATATGGCATAAAGATTAAAGCGTAAATAAACAAGTCGATAGATATCATTGATCAACATCTCAGCCCAAACCACATGTTTCTCTAATCAATTGAGGGTCCAGGCCGCTCATGACCGTGAGCACGGCTGATGCATCAGTTTGTTAACACTCTCGAGAGGTTGTACACTTTACCCACGGGTCGTGATTTCCCATTGTCCGGGTTTGCAAGACCCTTACACATTACCCTTGATGTGCGACAGGTAGTCTCACTACGAGACCTTTACAAAGGTTCACTAGAGTGGAGCCGCCCGTTACAAGGATTCTCAGTTAGTAAGCATAGAGTTCCCTCCAAGAGGTGACTGACAAAAAGTGCAAACGAATAAACCACTGCACCATCCTTGGCAAAAGAAGGCCTATGCCCTGAGGTACTTCTTACGCCATATTTCAGGGAAGCAACTACAACTCTAGATTCCCTAATTAGTCAGTCAAGGATGCCCCATTTCATCCCACATAGTTGTACTGTTTTCCTGGGTGGTCGCTCGGCGAACCGATCCTTACGGTGAGACACTCGGGTAAACCGATCCAAGCTCCCAAAACAACATATTTCCAACAGTTCCATTAATTTCCAGCAGTTATCAAGATTAAACATTCCCAACCAGAAACATAAGATTCAGAAAGTAAAGTTGAGCGCTAGCAAAAGCTACCACATCACAGCCCAGGGATATATCAAGATAAAACAACTGGCTAGTCATCCTTAGGTTGCAAGTTATGCAGGAATGTAAGTTTTCAATGTAAGGGACAAATAGGTTAAAGAACACTTGCCTTCGTCAAAAGTCTGTTCAGGATCTTCCCAAACTAGGTTTTCAGGTTCAGGGACGAACTCCTCGTCTACACGTTACACAAAATGCAATCAAAACATGAACTAAAAAGGGGTAAAACAGTACACCAATCAATGTGAGCAGAAGATAACAAGCATAAAACATTGTTCTACTTACTGCTACAAGCTCAACGGTTCAAAAATCATTTTATTTGGACTTAAAACGAGAAAGATACGCATAAAACAAGTTACCAGGGGCATATTTTAAATAAAAACAAAAGTTTCAGGGTTCCAGTGCTAGGATTCATGGGTCTCGGGTTCAAAAACATAGAAACCGAGGGTTTAAAGGGCTAAAATCCCTGACATGGACTGATCTGTGAATAGAATTAAAGAAACAGGGGCTAAATCAAAAATACAGGGGCTCGGTTTTGAACTACATGGACTGCGGGTTGATTTAGAATAAACCCGAGGGCTCTTTAGCGAAAACGGCAGCGCTAACCGGCGGTCTGACCGGTACGCGCGTGTATGCGCCGTTGGATCGGAGATGGATGGCGCGGATCAGATCGGGGCGGGGTTTTGGCCGGCGGCGACGGCTCGCGAGCGCTCTAGAGGGACCGGAGGCACGGGGTTAGGCCGGGGAGCACGAGAGTGGTCCGGCGGAGCCTGTGGTGGCGGTGTGTACGGCGATTGGAGAGTGGGTGGTGGTGCGCGACGACGAGGCGCGGCGGTCGGCTCGGTACAAACCGCGGCGAGCAATTACCGGCCGAGTGAGAGGGGATTCGGGTCGAGGTTAGGACGGGGGAGTTTCTCACCTCAACGCGGAGGGCCGGGACTTGATATCGTCGGCGGGGAGGCAGCAACGGCGGAGGACGGCGACGGCGGCTCGAGCCCTGCGAGACAGCGGCGGGGTCCGATTAGCGGCGTCCCGTGCGAGATAGAGCCCCAGGTCAAGTGCGTCGGGTGCGCAAGAGTGTGGCGAAGCTCACCACGGTGATCTGGACGGCGGAGGGCGGACGGAGGCGGCGGACCACGGCGGCGACGCGGCGGCGCTCCGAGAGCTTCAAGAACGGCGGGTCACGTGATTAGATGGGTTCCGCGTGGGGAAAGAAGAAACTGAGGGGTGCCTCGGGTGCGCGTGAGTGCGGGGATTCTCACCGTCGAGACCTGGGCGGCGGGGAACGGACGACGAGGCCGGGGCACGGCGGCGCACAGGGGCGGATAGCGTCGGCGTTCGTGCGGCTCTAGAGAGGGCAAAGCGCAAGGTGCGAGCGAGTGGAAAGAACGCGGAACCGACTCCGGGTGCGGGTGCGGGATCTTTGGAGGCCGGGCGGAGAACGTGGGCGCGGGGCGTGGACCCGGGTCGCGGGCGTGCTCGGCTCGAGCTCATCCCGGGCGATGCGGGGCGGCGGCTGTTGCGCGGAGATGGGGAAGGGGACGCCGCCGACAGGCGGGCCCGAGGAACGGAGAGGGAGCTGGGCGCGGCTCGGGGTGGCTCCAGCTCAGCTCGGCGCGAGCGGCGTGGACGGCGCGCGGGCGCGGACCGAGCGGAGGCGGCGGTTGAAGGTAGGAGGCGACGCCGACAGGCGGGCCCGCCCTGCCAGTGAGAGGGAGGCGGTGGGGCTGTTGAAGCTGGGCCGAAAAGGTAGAGTGGGCCGGTTGGGCTGCTTCGGATGGAGGAGGAAAAGAGAACTAAGGAAGTAGAGGGGAAAAGGAAATGGGCCCAAAATCAACCCGAGATGCATAGGAACTCCTGGAGTTTTTAACAAGGTATTTGTGCACTTAAACAAGGGATTTGCAAAAGTAAACCACACAAGAAATTGGTAAACATTTGATCACTCAAATACTAACATCCAGAAAATAAATGCAGAGGCATGGATGCACAACCAAGTAGATCTTATATTTATTTTAGAGCTTGTTTTGAGAAAGGAATTAGATAAACCATGTCACGATCACTACTCAAACAACTTAAGTATGTCAAATTTTGAATTTGGACAAAATTTCAGAAAGTCAAATTTCAGGGTGTTACAAACCTACCCCCCCTTAAAAGAATCTCGTCCTCGAGATTCAAGGTTTGTTAGCAAAGAGATTGGGAAACTGTGACTTTAACTCATCTTCTCTCTCCCATGTGGCCTCATCTTTTGTGTTGTGATTCCATTTCACTTTGCACATTTTGATCACTTTGTTGTTGGTAACTCTTTCTGTTGTCTCAAGAATTCGGATTGGATACTCTTTGTAAATCACATCCCTATGGACATTCAATTCCTGTGACGAAAGTGCATTTATCACAAATTCCATTGAGTCCCCAGACGATGTTGCCACCTTTACCTTTCTTTCAGCACATTTCAATGAGGCATCATATTTGTTTAATCAACTCATTCCAAGAATAACATCTATCCCCTCAGTGTCCATAACCATTAAATCTGCAGGAAAGACTACCCCCCTTATGTTGATACTAACCCCTTCACACATGAGGTTGGTTTTAAGTGTACCTCCAGGTGAATTAACCACCATCGTTTTCTCCATTGAGGTTGTTGGGAGTTTATATTTGTCCGCAAAGCGAGCAGTAACGAATGAATGGGTAGCACCAGTATCAAACAACACTAAGGCAGGGTGTAAGTTGACTAGGAACATACCTAGTAGCACGTTGGGTGACTCCTGCGCTGATTCTGCAGTGACATGGTTCAGCTTGCCTCGGAAGTAGGTCTGGGGTCCATGCTTGTTGGGAACCTGGTTTGGGGCGCCATTCTTCATCTGTTGAGGTTGGTTCTGCCTCTGGCCTCCCTAACTTGACTGTCCATGTGGTGGTTGTCCAAACTTCTTAGGGCATTGCCTAGACCAATGTCCCAAATCTCCACAATGAAAACAACCATTACCACTAGGAGGGGCATTGTTGCTTGCTTGTTGTGCATTTGGCGTAGCTGCCTGATCCGGTGCTTGAAGATCCTAATGTTGAGCCGATCCCTGCATCTGCCCTTGCTGCTGATATTGATAGTTCTGAGGCTGCCTAAAGTTGCGAGACTGGTAACCTTGTTGTCCCGTAGTACGAGAACGATTGTTGTTGCTGGAAGAGGCATTGTTGTTGAACTTGCGCTTCCTGTCTTCCATCTCACGCCTCATGTTCTCAGTCACAAGTGCTCTATCTACCAACTGGTTGAAATTTGGAAAAGTGTGGTTCATCAGTTGGTACTTCAGAGGGTCTACCAATCCTTTCATAAACCTGCGCTGCCTCTTTGGGTCACTGTCAACTTCTTCTGGCGCATATCGTGACAACTGGATAAACTTGTCACGGTACTCGCTAACGGTCTTGTTATTTTGCTTCAGTGCCAGAAACTCTTCTTTCTTTAAATCCATCAAACCATCTGGGACGTGATGCATTCTGAAATTATCCTTGAATTCCTTCCAGGTGATCATGTCTGGGTTCCGATGGGCAAAGCGGTATGCTTCCCACCATTCTTGGGCTGACCCTTGTAGCTGACGAGGACCGTACAACACTTTCTCCCTGTCATTGCATTGCGCAATCTCTAGTTCTCGCTCCACAGTGCGAAGCCAATCCTCTGCATCCATTGGGTTTGCTGAATGGGTAAACACCGGGGGATTTCCTTTGAGAAACGCTGAGCGCTTATCTCGCGGGGGAGCTTGAACTGGCGGTGCCTGTTGTTGCTGCTGTTGTTGGTAGCACATGAAGTTCAGCATCTGGTTGACACTGTTCATCACTTGGGTGTGCATTCCCATCATCTGCTCATATGTTGCTTGTGGTGGCTGCTGTTGGTGGGGGTGTTGTGGTGGAGGAGGTGGAGGTGATTGCTGGGGTGGTGGTGGAGGAGGTGGAGGTGGTGGTGGTGGAGGTGGAGCATGGTGAGGTGGTGGTGGTGCTTGGTTGGTGGTGGTGGTGCATAGAAATGAGGTGCTTGCTGATGAAGTGGGGGTGGTGCTCCATAGCCTCTACCATACGCTTGGTAACCAGTCCGTGGTCTGCGTGGGACTCCATCACCATCCATCTGATTACACAAAACTTTTTATGTGAGACACTGGCTTTATTTGTTAGTACTATTACTGGTTGGAACTGAACACTTTCATGATTTTACTTATCTCTGACATGTTACAGATTTAGAGAAAAGATGGATAGATATAAGGTAAGACAACAGAGCTCAAATGTTTACTAACCCAACTAAACTTCACTAAACGGTTTAAGCATTCTAGCGAACAAACTGACCAAATTGTGAGCAAACCCCACAATCTTGAGTCAATCAAACAAAAAGTCAAATCATCCATTGTTCATCATAACAAGCAAACGTGCACAATTAAACGATTTCAAAACTAAACGAAGCTAATCCTGAAAAGGTTCTTATTTCATAAAAGACAAAAACTCTCTATCTACGTACAGCAAAACACAAGTAAAGAGTAGATTCAAGAAGGATAAACAAAACTAGGAGTAATCAGTTTTACGAGCAAATAAAATTTTAGCAGGAGGAAAGGACAAGTAACATAAGAGTCAAAATATCATATCAAAGTCAGGAGTTTTGAAGTCAGCAACTTAGTGAGATGAGTCAGGACTATAAAAATCCTTAAAATGACCAGTTCTACTCTAGGCTAGCGTCCTACAGTCAGCACGGCTCTGATATCACTTATGTCACCCCCGGTTTTAAAAAGAGTACCGGAAGTAGACCATGTATGCGCCAGGATCGGAATCACATACATTAGAACATAAATGATTCATTGCACAGTGCAAAGAGCGTACATGTATAGCTTATTACAACACGAACGGAATAGCGGAAGGCTTTAACATAAACAAAGTCTAATTATCAGAGTAAACAACGGAAAATGGCCTATCATATCCACAAGCAGCTGCCTGGGGGCCACCAGCCTAGAACTCGTCGTACTCCTGGAAAGTCTGGGTATAATCCTCAGCCTCTCCATCTCCTGAACAGCGGTTGCATTGGTCGCAACGAATTTGTTGAAAAAGAAAACAAGGGTGAGTACTTTCGCACTCAGCAAGTGTCCCATTTAGGCTAAGGTGGACTGGCTTTATAGTAGACTGGTTGATTGCAGTAACTTTTAGTTGGTCAACTTTTATTAAGCACAAGCTAGCAGTTATTAACCCCAAAAGTTACCCAACAGAGATAACATTAAGATATGGCATAAAGATTAAAGCGTAAATAAACAAGTCGATAGATATCATTGATCAACATCTCAGCCCAAACCACATGTTTCTCTAATCAATTGAGGGTCCAGGCCGCTCATGACCGTGAGCACGGCTGATGCATCAGTTTGTTAACACTCTCGAGAGGTTGTACACTTTACCCACGGGTCGTGATTTCCCATTGTCCGGGTTTGCAAGACCCTTACACATTACCCTTGATGTGCGACAGGTAGTCTCACTACGAGACCTTTACAAAGGTTCACTAGAGTGGAGCCGCCCGTTACAAGGATTCTCAGTTAGTAAGCATAGAGTTCCCTCCAAGAGGTGACTGACAAAAAGTGCAAACGAATAAACCACTGCACCATCCTTGGCAAAAGAAGGCCTATGCCCTGAGGTACTTCTTACGCCATATTTCAGGGAAGCAACTACAACTCTAGATTCCCTAATTAGTCAGTCAAGGATGCCCCATTTCATCCCACATGGTTGTACTGTTTTCCTGGGTGGTCGCTCGGCGAACCGATCCTTACGGTGAGACACTCGAGTAAACCGACCCAAGCTCCCAAAACAACATATTTCCAACAGTTCCATTAATTTCCAGCAGTTATCAAGATTAAACATTCCCAACCAGAAACATAAGATTCAGAAAGTAAAGTTGAGCGCTAGCAAAAGCTACCACATCACAGCCCAGGGATATATCAAGATAAAACAACTGGCTAGTCATCCTTAGGTTGCAAGTTATGCAGGAATGTAAGTTTTCAATGTAAGGGACAAATAGGTTAAAGAACACTTGCCTTCGTCAAAAGTCTGTTCAGGATCTTCCCAAACTAGGTTTTCAGGTTCAGGGACGAACTCCTCGTCTACACGTTACACAAAATGCAATCAAAACATGGACTAAAAAGGGGTAAAACAGTACACCAATCAATGTGAGCAGAAGATAACAAGCATAAAACATTGTTCTACTTACTGCTACAAGCTCAACGGTTCAAAAATCATTTTATTTGGACTTAAAACGAGAAAGATACGCATAAAACAAGTTACCAGGGGCATATTTTAAATAAAAACAAAAGTTTCAGGGTTCCAGTGCTAGGATTCATGGGTCTCGGGTTCAAAAACATAGAAACCGAGGGTTTAAAGGGCTAAAATCCCTGACATGGACTGATCTGTGAATAGAATTAAAGAAACAGGGGCTAAATAAAAAATACAGGGGCTCGGTTTTGAACTACATGGACTGCGGGTTGATTTAGAATAAACCCGAGGGCTCTTTAGCGAAAACGGCAGCGCTGACCGGCGTCTGACCGGTACGCGCGTGTATGCGCCGTTGGATCGGAGATGGATGGCGCGGATCAGATCGGGGCGGGGTTTTGGCCGGCGGCGACGGCGCGCGAGCGCTCTAGAGGGACCGGAGGCACGGGGTTAGGCCGGGGAGCACGAGAGTGGTCCGGCGGAGCCTGTGGTGGCGGTGTGTACGGCGATTGGAGAGTGGGTGGTGGTGCGCGACGGCGAGGCGCGGCGGTCGGCTCGGTACAAACCGCGGCGAGCAATTACCGGCCGAGTGAGAGGGGATTCGGGTCGAGGTTAGGACGGGGGAGTTTCTCACCTCAACGCGGAGGGCCGGGACTTGATATCGTCGGCGGGGAGGCAGCAACGGCGGAGGACGGCGACGGCGGCTCGAGCCCTGCGAGACAGCGGCGGGGTCCGATTAGCGGCGTCCCGTGCGAGATAGAGCCCCAGGTCAAGTGCGTCGGGTGCGCAAGAGTGTGGCGAAGCTCACCACGGTGATCTGGACGGCGGAGGGCGGACGGAGGCGGCGGACCACGGCGGCGACGCGGCGGCGCTCCGAGAGCTTCAAGAACGGCGGATCACGTGATTAGATGGGTTCCGCGTGGGGAAAGAAGAAACTGAGGGGTGCCTCGGGTGCGCGTGAGTGCGGGGATTCTCACCGTCGAGACCTGGGCGGCGGGGAACGGACGACGAGGCCGGGGCACGGCGGCGCACAGGGGCGGATAGCGTCGGCGTTCGTGCGGCTCTAGAGAGGGCAAAGCGCAAGGTGCGAGCGAGTGGAAAGAACGCGGAACCGACTCCGGGTGCGGGTGCGGGATCTTTGGAGGCCGGGCGGAGAACGTGGGCGCGGGGCGTGGACCCGGGTCGCGGGCGTGCTCGGCTCGAGCTCATCCCGGGCGATGCGGGGCGGCGGCTGTTGCGCGGAGATGGGGAAGGGGACGCCGCCGACAGGCGGGCCCGAGGAACGGAGAGGGAGCTGGGCGCGGCTCGGGGTGGCTCCAGCTCAGCTCGGCGCGAGCGGCGTGGACGGCGCGCGGGCGCGGACCGAGCGGAGGCGGCGGTTGAAGGTAGGAGGCGACGCCGACAGGCGGGCCCGCCCTGCCAGTGAGAGGGAGGCGGTGGGGCTGTTGAAGCTGGGCCGAAAAGGTAGAGTGGGCCGGTTGGGCTGCTTCGGATGGAGGAGGAAAAGAGAACTAAGGAAGTAGAGGGGAAAAGGAAATGGGCCCAAAATCAACCCGAGATGCATAGGAACTCCTGGAGTTTTTAACAAGGTATTTGTGCACTTAAACAAGGGATTTGCAAAAGTAAACCACACAAGAAATTGGTAAACATTTGATCACTCAAATACTAACATCCAGAAAATAAATGCAGAGGCATGGATGCACAAACAAGTAGATCTTATATTTATTTTAGAGCTTGTTTTGAGAAAGGAATTAGATAAACCATGTCATGATCACTACTCAAACAACTTAAGTATGTCAAATTTTGAATTTGGACAAAATTTCAGAAAGTCAAATTTCAGGGTGTTACACTATGCGCGGTGCTTGCACCCTTGTGAGCTTGTGGGCATGAACTGCATCGAGATGTACCGTCCTCATCGTGTTGCGAGGCAGCTGGGCTTTGATCAGGATGTGCCGGGGAATGTGGTCCGTGTGAACTCAACCTGGGAGAAAGCATGGGATACATACAACATCGAAGCCAAGAATCTTTCGTTTATCGTTCCAAATCACGAGCCGGGTGTGACGGTTAAGTACGCTCAATGGTGGAAGCCTTACTCATCGGCCTGTGATACTGCCTTAGCTAATGCTCCAGCTGCAAGGATGAAACGGCTTCGTCATTTAGGGAGTCCAGTAAAAACAAAAATGGAAGGTCTTCCTGATGCCAATTCATGCAAAGAGTTGCATATGGACACTGCCATCAGAGTACCTCAGCCAACACAGGATGCAGCAGAGGATACGCAGGATGAAAGGATGAGATTACCCTTGTGGAGATGCCCAATAGCACCATCTTGCATGAGCAGCGTCCCGTGGAATGTTTGGAGGAATGTGCTGAGCATGAGCTAATTGCCAAAGGTGCGACCAAGGCCAGACCAGTATCTGCAAGAGTTGGAGCTAAGAAGGCAATTCTACACAGAAATTCATTTGAGCAAGCCTTAGCTGATGGGTTTCACGGCAACAAGGTGTTAAATGAAAATTTTGGTTCTCTGAAATTCAGTGAGAAAGGAACTGAAGATACCTTAGGCCCAAACCAAGAATTAGAATCTCCAATGGAAGACTCCGCAGGAGCCAGTAGAAAGAAATCAGGTATAAGAATTGCTGAAGCAGCAGTGTTACACTCCAAATTACCTGAAATGAAATCAGCTATCAAATCAAGTCCTCTCCACCTCGTTTTGTTTTGCAGGAAACTATGAGAGGTCCTCTGGAGATCCTGAACCGGTTAGCGGCGAAGTTTGCACTAAAACGATATACTATCTTAGTCAATTTGATCGGATGAAAGGTGCTTGGGAAAAAGACGCAAATAGCACAGGCTTACCAAAAAGAGCAATTGGTACGATGGAAATGATACAAAAAGCATCTGCAATTCGTCAAGCCGAAATTGCTGACCTGAAGAAAAAGATGCATGAGCTGAAGGAAGAGATTCTAGCGCTAGAGGCAGCTGAGAGAGAGGCTAAAACCTAACTTGCAATATAATCTGCAATTCTTATAAATGGGACTAATTAACTTACGTGTGTTAATATTGTCTGTCAGGTTGGGACTATGACTGGAATTTGTTGTGCCTGTTTCTTGATAAGATGCATTGTGGTGAGTATTTAGTTCTTATTGACTCAAAACATTTAGTTCGAGAAGTACTTTCAAGAACAATGCTAAAATTCAGGCATCATCGATGTGGGACTAAAGATCAGGTGTAGAACCTTATATATTGTCTGTTTTCAAAATCGATGGATATTGACAATTCTGTGTATGTTGAGTGGGCATAAGTGTTATTTGGCACCCTTAAAGCAGATGATGCAACTGTATACAACAGAACTTTACACTAGCATGTTTCGGAGGTTTTCAGCAGCAATCCGACCAAGCTTCAAGCCACAGGAAGATGAACCAAACTTTACAACTGTATTTTCATGGTTTTAGAAACAATATTATGGTATTTAGGAATACCATGGTATTTGGACCAAAAGGTGTTTGAGAACTTTATGTATTTAAAACTATGGTATTACCAATACCATGGTATTTTTAGAGTACTGTAAACTCCACTCCACACCAAAGTTTCTCATCCAATTAAGCAAGAGACTAGTAAAACCATAGTATAGCTATAGAACCAAACACTTTTTAGAATACTATGGTTTTGGTAGGAATGAGAAATCATAGTATTAAAAACTTTGCTTCCAAACAGGGGCGCGTTTGGATTCCTTGGCCAGTACGGTGGAGCCTCGCCCAGCAAGGAATCGAGTGGGGAATGCTCGTTTGGTTCAAAAGCGAGGCTTCCCCGGGACATGTGCTAGCAAGGATTGGCTTGCTTGCCTAGGCAAGCGAAATCCCCTCTCCTGCGCTGGCAAGGCAAGGTTGCTCGTACAGGCAAGGCGAGGTAATGGATGGCTCCAGAACCAAATATGCCCGCGCACTGCAACAGATAAAGACCGGAGCAGGACACCAAGGGTCAGTTTGGTTCCTTTGACAGTCCTTGCCTCGCCTCGCCTCGTTTGTCCAAGCAAGCTTGCCTTGCCAGCGACGGCGAGCCTTTTTTACTCTCCTAGAAAAGCAAGTGAATCCTTGCTTGCACACGCCCCGAGGGAGGCTTGCTCTTCAACCAAACATGCAGTACACTAGCTCGGCAAGGCTACACGGTGGCCCGCAAAGGATCCAAACGGACCCCAAAACTCTGCAGCCTCTGCTTCCCATCATCTGTTGTTTCAACTGACAATTAAAGAGCGAAATCTCACCGTGGGCCGGGGTTGGATCAGCGCGGGGCCAGCAGGTCGGGCTGCGCCATCCCGGCCCGCTAAACCCTGCTGAACCGAACAGGACAATAGGTTCTCCGTACGCGCGGGGGTGACCGATCGGATCGCTGCCTGTCACGATTTTTTATCCCGTACGTAGAAACACAAACCCAGCCAACAACAGATCGGTTCGAGCGGCTCTTCTCTGGAATATTTGTATCTCCAACCGCGATCTTCTTCCTTCCTTCGCGCCATGGCCGCCTCCGCCGCCTCATCATCGACGCCTCCGCTGTCGACGCCTCCGAGCAAAGCGGAGTGCACGTGGAGGAAGAGACACTCGCAGAAAGGCCAGCCCTGCTTCAAGTTGGTGAAACACGCTGCCTGGAGCAAGGCGAGAACGCCTCCAAAGCCGAAGACAATACAAAGGCCCTGTTTGGTTACGCTTAAAATCGGATTTTGGATGTCCCCCGCGAAAATCTCACCCAAACACTTTGATTATTTCATGATTCTCTAAAATGTCGATTCTCTCGTGAGCCACATTTACACACAACTATGCTTATCTCGTATCGCAACTCCTCCCTCGTGATTCGCATAACGCGGTCGATTCTGCCTCCGCCCGACCCTCCAACCTCCACCCCCGCCCAACGGCGGTCTCCGTACCCTACGGCGCCTCCCGCCGCCGGCCTCCTCCTCCCAAGCGGCCCGCAAGGAAGCTGGCTGGAGTGGAGAGAGGAGGTATGGCTAAACGGGGAAGGCGGCGGCCGTCGTGCTGGCCGAAGTGAGGAAAGAAGGCGAGCCTTGGCGGGGGAGACTGCGCTCCTCCTTGCCGCCGCCGAGGAGCAGAGGAGGAGGAGGAGAAGCGCTGGCTAGGGAGAGGATAACCGGATAGGAGGAGGGCCAGGCGGAGGGGCGGGGACGCGGTGGAGGAGGGAGGGGAGAAAATTCAGAATTGTCAAACACTCAACTCATTTGGACAATAGATCCTCCGATGAGCAGCTTGTAAGGTTTTCCTGTTCTTCAAATAATTGAGGCCCAGAACCGAGATGAATCCGTGTGGGAACTCTGCCAACCCTACACGCCCAACAGATACTCCGTACATGGCATTGGGACGGGGACTCATCTCAAAAAAAAAAAAAAAAAAGGGACTGGAACTCGAAGCTGGGAAGGCTAGGGGAGGGCAACATATTCGCGAGAGGAGGGTGGGGGTGGCCGATCGGATTGCTGCACAATTTATCCGTAGTTCCGTACGTTCCCGTCTACGGTTCCCAACAGCAGATCGGTTCGATCGGTTCTTCCAGTATCTCCATCCGCGCGCCATGGCAGCGGCAGCAGCCGCCGCCCCGTCATCAACGCCGCCTCCGACTCCGAGCACGGCGACGACGAAGCGTACGTGGAGGAAGAGGCCCTCGCAGAAAGGCCAGCCCAGCATCAAGTTGAAGAAACACGCCGCCTGGAGCAAAGCGCCGAAGACGCCGGCCACCGTCACTCGCGAGAAGAAGGAGAAGAGAGTAAAAGAAGGCGGCGATGGCGAGAGCAGCAGCTCTCAGCGTGTCCGTCGTAAACTTGACCTCGACGCCGACGGTGAGGGTGAGCGACGCAGCGTTCCGGCGACCAAGATCAGCGCCGCTGCTACTACTTCGATCGGCTGCTTCAGCATGGCCACGCTCGTGGACAACTTGAAGTCCATCGCCAAGCTTGCTGGCTTATTGGACCACGAGGGCAAGGACAAGCCGACGACCCTCACATCTCCTCGCAAGGCGGAGGCGAAGGCGAAGGCGAAGGAGAAGGAGAAGATCCATCTGCCCTCCTTCTCCCGAGCCCAGCTGATAGAGAACCTCAAGTCCCTCGCCGCCGCCGCCGCAGCAGCTGATGTAAATAAGCAGGGCGATCAGAGCACGAAGAAGCCGCGGCGGATAGTTGTGGACAAGCTCGTGCTGGTGCCTCAGTCGTCCTCCCGTCGCGACAGGAGCGGCGACGGCGACGACGACCCCAACCCCATGGCGCTGGTGATCCGCGATCCGGCCGGCGTGGAGACGCGGTGGATCAGCCAGGCCATCGTCCCCGCGACGATGAACATGCGGCTGAGCGGGATCGTGCGCGGCATCACCCCCGCCGTGGAGGCGGCACACCGGCAGCTGGTGGCGCTCGACGAGACGTGCTTCGGCGAGGAGATGGGCGATATCCCCGACACCCCTGAGCTGGACGAGGAGCGCCACCGGCTGGAACAGAAGGTGGCGCACTTCATGCTCTGTACACGGGCGATCATAGGTATGTAATCGATCAATGGACGATGATTTTTACTGCTTATATAGTACGTACGTAGTATATATATTTTCTGTTTTGTTTTTTATGAGTGTTGGAGAAACAACTAACAACAGCGAGCAACAAACCCTGATCGACGAGCTTCATCATCATTAGGGAAGAGGGAGTTTTCCCGGTGGGGAGGATCGGTGGTTACTTCTGTCATCGGAACATTCCTCACACAAAACGTCAAAGACACGTCGTCGAGGTGAAGTACTAAATTAATGCACAACGATCAATATATAATACTCCCATCGTTTCTTTTTTTTTCTTTAATGTTTCCTAATTCAAAAATAAGCTAGCTAGCTAGCCGGCGACAAGTATTCGAGAACAGAAGTATTACTACCACAAAGTGGCTTGAAAACGGTTGTGCAATCCTTCCTACTAACAAAATCTTCCCTTAATCCGCAGCGATGCTTTTATGAAAATCGCCGCAAAGTTCTCCTTCCAGAAGGACGGAAGCCGTGGTTCAAGAGTGTATAAACTTAAAAATGCTGCTGGCATAGAGGAGCTTATTGGAGCCCTTAGAGCAGGAGAGTTATCAAATTGGAGTGAAGAGCGGATAGAGAAGGTGCTGACCGACAGTTTTGGAGAATCCACGGCTGGGAAGATTCGCAATGATGTTGATTCTATCAGAGACACGGCCGCTAACTATCACTGGAATTCTCTGGTAAATGAAGCATATAGAAACGGGTATAAGAAGGGACCTAGTGATGACACGATTGATTGGGAGGCTCTGTCGAATGCAACGTTCCCTGAAATTGTAGAGTGCATTAAAGATCGCGGAAACCACTGTCAGATGGCATTCAGAATCCTGGTACGTTCCTAGTCACAACTCACAGCGTGTGCCGTTGAAAATTCATTCAGTGTCATCTTCTCTCATTTATTTATGACACCTGGCCTGGTTTTTATATAACACCTTTCTTTCTTCTGAATACTGGTCTATATCTGTTGTTACATGCATCTCTGATGAGACTATTTCTAACTGGACACAGATTTTAATTTAGTACTCTGGCACTGCAGCAAAATGGGCATTTCATTATGTATATTACAGTACATATTTGATTGACTCTCTCTCTTACAATGCATACAAGTATCAACTAAAGCATCAATTTCATAAATCTGTCGTTAATTCAATTCCCCAGCTCTGCTGCATTATTGTGCTTATACAAGCATTAAAATTACTCCCTACCTATCTTTTTAGAAAATAGTACACTTTTTCTTATGTTTCATTTTGTTTGCTACAATGATGTCGAAACTAGTTCTCCAGTGTATTACATGAACATAAAGAGTACTCTCTGATGTTGTACACACTGTACAGGCTTTTCTAATTCGTATCAAGAGAGACCATGGAAGCATCGACCTAGAGTGGCTTCGATATGTCCCCCGTGAAAAGGCAAAGTAAGGAAAAAAAAAACGTATATATGTACTACTCATATTATTGTTTTGTATGTAAAGTAACAATAAATGTGGCTGTTTAGGGGACTTCAAAAGGCAACGATGGAAAGATATTTGTTTTAATGAATCAACAATAAAGTTTCATAATTTGTGCAGATAAAGAAATTTTAAGTACGGAAATCATAATTTCTACCTTTGGACTTACATAACAAGTATTCACACTTTCTTTTTTTTTTGGCTATTCAGAAGATATCTATTGAGCATACGTGGACTTGGAGATAAAAGTGTTGATTGCATCAGACTCCTATCGTTGGGGCACAGAGCATTCCCGGCAAGCCACCACACTTTCAAAATGAAATAGTTGCTGTGTTAGGATAATGCATTTTAAAACAAACAGATTGGTGACAAACTCTTGTTATTTTGATTAGGTCGATACGAACGTAGCTCGCATAGTGACAAGGCTAGGATGGGTCGAACTTCAACCTTTGAAGGATTCATTAGAGTTCCATTTGGTGGGCAAGTAAGACCATCTTATATTTTAGTTTGTTCTCTATGCGCATTTGCTTGCTTGAATTGAACAATATTCCTATTAACTTCTTTTGTCCTTTTGAAAGATACCCTATCATGGCTGAGATCCAGAAGTATCTGGATCCTTTATTGTGTAATATTCCTACACGCCAATTGTAAGTTCTCTAGTTTCAACTATCATTTACTTGCTCTCATAGAATTGTTTTAAAGATTATTCTATGATACAATCTAAATAATGGCAAATATAGGTACGAATTGCACTGTCAACAAATCACATTTGGCAAGGTATGTAAACGGATTTGATTTTTCTTTTGGTTTCTCAGTATTAATGATGGTGTTTCTTTGCCATGGTAGACAATATGCACCAAACAAAAACCGAACTGTGGTGCTTGCCCATTCAGTAATTATTGCAAGTACTACAACAGTCACAGGTTAGCTTTGATATATGCAATCAATTTACAACAACATTGGTGTTATATTGTTGCATTTACGGTTGTACAAACTAAAAGTCTTGTACTATAGTCTGGCTACTTATTAAATATTAATGAATTATGCAATCTCATGTTTCTTAATAGACGCATGCTTGGGCTCCCGGAGTACAGCCAGCAGCATGCTGAAGGAGGACAACCAAACATGGATGGAACAAGGGATGATGTAATTTTCAGACCAAATCCTGAACATATGAAGCAGTACCAAATTGAAATGGGAAAAGGCACAGAGAGTCATTGCACCCCTTTCATCGTTGAGATACCACCAACTCCAACACATGAAGATTCAGAAGAATCACCAAGTGAGGAAGAGTATGAAGAGGAGTGCGACGAAATGGACATGGAAGATATAGATCTGTATTTTGATCTTCGGCCAAAAAGACCCATCGAAAGTGCTACCACGAGAGGGTCATCACACGGAACGGATATGGTTTTAATTCACCCGCATGCCAACCCAACTCCAATGCAGAAGAGATACCATCTACGAACAGAGCGCCTTGGGTATACATACATGGCAGAATTTCTCTTTTAGTTAAAACAACAAAATTTATGTCAAAAATCTCTCCACATTGCATATGTATTTTCTTATGTTATTTTTTGGCCATTGATTACGTTCAAAAAAATTTTTTGGCCATTGTTATTATTGCAGATACATCATCCCAGATGGGCATAAAATCTTGGACGGGGTTAGTAATTGTTACCTTCTATATTTAATTATTAGTTTGGAAATATGAATTGCCTTTTACAGAAGTAATCAACTCGATCACAATCGTAAATTTCTTGGCTTACTAGTTTGACTGGAGGGTTCCTGGTGATTGCAACCCATACCTTCTAATAATTCATGATTTTGATGACTGCAACGTAAATGCCACAATTCTGGTGAGTTTTTTTTTTTTTTTTTTGCTTTAACCATTTTTCACTGATAGATCTTGAAAAATAGTATAAGAATGATGTGAACTTGCTCTTGAGAAATTAATAGTCGAAGATCTACCAAAGAAATCTAAATTACTTCATTATTTATATGTATATTATTAGATACCTTGCCGGACGGCAAACAGAGGAATCTTCCCATTGGCTGGCACATACTTTCAAGACAACGAGGTACATATATAGTTACATGTCTAGTTCTATACATAAAACTATAAATGTTTGATATTGGCTAACTTTCCCTAGGTCTTCGCGGACCATTCGTCTGCCCATTCACCTATACAAATAAGCACGGAAGATGTATGGTCCCTTAGAACATGTACGGTGTATTTTGGCACCTCAATACATTGCGTCACCAGAGGTATGCTATTACTAATTACAGTATAACGTTACCAAAATAAATTGTTCAAAATGAAAGCACTGATGATTGCTTTGCGTCATTTATTTACTCAGGTCAAACACAAGAAGGAATCCACCGGTTCTACCATGGAGGTACTCCGTAGTATATTACTATGTGGTTATGTTAATCATCACATGCTTCTTTTCCTCTCTAAATCAAAACAAGTAGCTCAGGATACGCGGTCTCGTTATTGTTGCTCCTGATGTACAGGAGCACGCAGACGTTATTCTGCTTGTTACTACTGTATTACTCACAATCAGTTTATTATCTTGCGATGTGTGTAGGGTACATATGCAGTAGAGAATTCGACCGCAGGACCAGGCGTCCAATGCCGCTGTCCGCTCAATTGCATGTCACCAAGGAAAATAAAGCTGGAATCGGCAAAAAGAGGCGCGCACATGATTCAGAGGAGGAGGAAGAAGAAGGCAGCGACATTGACGAAGAAATATGAGCCCAATCCAGTTATGATGTTGCCGCTCGATCGGCTCCGGTAGACGAAGGCGCGAATGCAGAGCTGCGTGTGGGTGCTCTGGAACTGTGTTGTCAAGTTGATGAGTATGGGGCGGATGGAATTGTGTGCAGAACAAAAACAGTTGAGAGTTGATAGATACTATATGTATCTAAGCATGGCAGCTTGTTGCGGGCGAGTGATGATAGATTTTCGTTGCTGGTGCTGTCCGTCCGCACCGTTTCGCTGCTTTGCTTCTACAGTGATATATATTCGTGCTCTTGTGTTTTCTTCGGATGAAATTTTGGGAGCACGTGGGCTTAGCCTGCGCATTTCCGTCAAATTTTGGCCCGCCGCAGTATCTTTTGAGAAATTTAGTTTTTTGGCTTTAAGAAAGTTGCTGTTTATTTTCTTGGCCTAAAAATCTCACAGCTCTTCTATATGGCGTAAAATTTTTGACTATTTACTTGGCCTATCCGTCTATTTGGAGGCTTAACGCCGTTAAGTGAAGGGTGAAAAGACGAATCTACCCTTCATTCACATATGGTGTTGTCCAGTACTGCACGGGCATACATTAAAATAAATATATAGTAGAGTTGGAATTTCAGCATTAATGTATATTAGGCCGGCCGCCGGGAGCGCGGGGCTGCCACCATCGCCTCCCATGTCGCCTGCTCGATCTAGAGTTTTGGTGGAGGATAGACTCACTGTCTGTGTTGATGGACGGAGGGGCAAACTAGTCATTCTATTCGCTGCATAACGGCTGACCATCTCCAAACGGACGGAAAGGCCAAGAAAATAAAGAGTCAAATTTTTTGAGCCATACAGGAGAGCTGTGAAATTTTTAGACAAAAAAAGTAAGTAGCAACTTTCTCGAGGCCAAAAAAGTAAATTTTTCTATCTTTTTATATCTTGTGCTGAATTGTGACGTACCGTGGTACTTTAGGCTAATACTCCCTCCGTCTCAATTTACAAGTCATTTGATTTTTTTTTTAAACCAAATTTGACCGTTCGTTATCTTATTTTAGTACCGAGGGAGTAGAGGATTGGTTGCAATTCGTAGATACGCAAAACACAGGGGCGTGTTTGCGAAAAGCCGTACTACCCTATCCAGTTCCAGACTTGCAGTTCGCTCACACTGCCTCACCGGCGGCGCCTCCACTGTTCCGTTCGCCTTCAGCTGCGGCAAGCCTTTCAGCTTCAGCTCCACTGCCCTCCACCTCCCCTCCCAACAATCCCGTCCGCTCCACTTGCGCCGCCCGCCAGCCTCCGTACTCCTCGGCGCCTAGAGCGCGCGCACCAAATGCTCGCTGCATTGTCGCAATGGCCGCCGCGTCGTACCTAGCGTCCTACTCCCGCGCCTCGCCATCATCGGCGGCGGCCGCCGCGTGCCCGTGCCATGCCCGGCCGCCCGCGCTGCGGCCGCGGCGGGCTCGGCCCCTCAGGGTGCGCGCCGCCTCCTCCGTCTCCGACCAAGAGGAGCAGCTCCTCGCCGCCCTGCGCGCGCAGGCGGACCCCGGGGCGGCGCTCCGGACGCTGAGCTCGGCGCTCGCGCGGGAGGGCTTCGACCCGGGCCGCGCCGTCTACGAGGAGGTCATCGCGAAGCTAGGCGCCGCGGGCGCGTTCGACCTGATGGAGGAGCTCGTCGGGGAGATGCGGCGGGGAGGGCACGAGGTCACGGCGGGCGTGGTGCGGCCGTTCCTCGAGGGGTACGCACGCCTGGGGCGGTTCGACGACGCCGTCGACCTGGTGCTCAACCGCCTCGACGACGGGGGCGTCTTCAGCGGCGTCCCGGCGGCGGACGCGGCGGCGGTGTACAACCACCTCCTCGGTGTGCTCGCGGAGGGGAGCAGCATGAAGCTCCTCGAGACGGTCTACGGCGAGATGGAGGGCCGGGGGGTCCGGCCGGACGTGGTGACGTTCAACACGCTTGTCAAGGCGCTGTGCCGGGCGCACCAGGTCAGGACCGCGGTGCTGATGCTGGAGGAGATGTCGAGCCGCGGGGTGGCGCCGGACGAGGTCACGTACACGACCCTGATGCAGGGATTTGTTCAGGAGGGGAGCATCGAGGCGGCGCTCAGGGTGAAGGCCAAGATGCTGGAGGCTGGGTGCTCGCCGACGAGGGTGACTGTCAATGTTCTGGTTAACGGCTACTGCAAGCTGGGAAGAGTGGAGGACGCGCTTGCGTACATACAGCAGGAGATTGCGGATGGGTTTGAGCCTGATCAGGTCACGTATAATACTTTTGTTCACGGGTTGTGCCAAAACGGGCATGTCGGCCATGCCTTGAGGGTCATGGATCTTATGCTTCAGGAGGGGCACGATCCAGATGTTTTCACCTACAATACTGTTATCAGTTGCCTCTGCAAAAACGGAGACCTTGATGAGGCTAAAGGAATTGTAAACCAGATGGTGGATAGGGGCTGTTTGCCTGACACAGCCACATTCAACACTCTCATTGTCGCTCTGTGCTCGCAGAACCGGCTTGAGGAAGCATTGGACCTTGCGCGTGAGCTGACTGTGAAGGGGCTCTCTCCGGATGTTTATACTTTCAACATTTTGATCAATGCCCTTTGCAAGGTAGGGGATCCTCATCTTGGTATTCGATTGTTCGAGGAGATGAAGAGCAGCGGATGCACCCCTGATGAAGTTACATACAATATATTGATTGATCACCTTTGCTCACTGGGGAAGCTTGGAAATGCTTTGGATTTGTTGAAGGAGATGGAATCCAGTGGTGTCCCTCGGAGCACAGTGACATACAACACAATAATTGATGGCTTATGCAAGAGAATGAAAATAGAAGAAGCTGAGGAGGTTTTTGATCAAATGGACATACAGGGTATTTCAAGGAGTGCTGTCACATTTAATACGCTTATTGATGGCTTGTGCAAGGCCAAGAGGATTGATGATGCAACAGAGCTTATTGAACAGATGGTAAAGGAAGGATTGCAACCTGATCATATCACTTACAATTCTATTCTAACACATTATTGCAAGCAAGGGAACATCAAGAAAGCAGCTGATATTTTAGAAACTATGACTGCAAGTGGATTTGAAGTCGATGTTGTCACATATGGAACACTCATTAACGGTCTATGCAAGGCTGGTAAGACTCAGGTTGCTTTGAAGCTTTTAAGAGGCATGCGAATTAAAGGGATGAGGGCTACTCCAAAAGCTTACAACCCCGTGATACAGTCTTTGTTTAGACGGAACAATTTAAGAGATGCACTTAATCTTTTCAGGGAGATGACTCAAGTGGGTGAGACTCCTGATGCCCTCACATATAAGATTGTTTTCCGTGGTCTCTGTCGTGGCGGTGGGCCTATCAAAGAAGCTTTTGACTTCTTGGTGGAGATGGTGAATAAGGGTTTCATGCCTGAATTTTCATCCTTCCGTATGCTAGCTGAAGGTCTATTAAATCTGGGCATGGATGATTATCTTATTAGTGCTATTGAATTAGTTATAGAAAAGTCTGACTTCAGAGAGTCTGATGTTTCTGCGATAAGGGGATATCTCAAGATACGCAAATACTATGATGCATTGGCAACTTTTGGCCGTCTCCTAGAGATCAACAACCCTCAATGGACTTACAAATGATGCAGCATGCTTGAGAGAATGTATCATGGAAATTATAGCACATGACTTTTGAAGCAGTGGTGCAAGGTCAATTGCTCATTCCTCTTTAGGAATGAAGTTAGCAGAATATGGGATGCTACCTTTCTCTTGTTGGAGGCAATCATTGTATGACCACATATGTGCTAGTGTCTAGGTTCATAGCAATTAGACCTAGCAAGATTGTAGCCTGGAGTTACTAGGAACAATATGCAGATTATGGGTGCGTTAATTGCATTTACTAGGGGCATCCTGGGCAGGTCTGCAGGCTATACACAGTAGAGGACTCAGTGCAGTAGTAATGTAGTATGCAGTTTGGCGGCACCAAATCACCACTGTGTGCGTTTGTTTCTGGGTGACCACTTAGCTTGTAGGCCTTTCTGTCTATCACTTCTGAAGCCGGCTTCTGTTTAACAAGAAATTACAGTCTGAAGTCTGAATTATTTTTGGATTTCATGAGTGTTCTCGTAAACACTCCTATTATTTGCTTTGTTGAACACTTTTCAACCAGTGATTCTCCGCAAATATAATTTCGTTTTAAAAAAAAAGTAATATGGTCTATGCAGAGACAATCCTTGTCCATTGGCAGCAAGCTCAGAATTACAACAAGAACGATTAGAAATACTCCCTCCATATTTAAATATAAGTTGCGGTTGATTTTTCAAAACTTCAACTGCTCATCTTATTAAAAAAAATTATATTTTATATATTTATTTAGTTGTGGTTTGTTTTATCATTGTATAGAGTTTGAGCATAACTAGGTTTTTTATATATTTACACAATTTTTAATAAAATGGAGGATCAAAGTTTTGAAAATGTCAACTGCGATTTATATATTTAAAAATACAGATTCCTAAATGACGATTTCATATTTGTTTTTATTCAGCATACAATGTGTGATTTCTATTCAATGCAATTTTTTTTGAGTGATAATCTATTCAATGCAATTAAAGGAACCTAGTACGCGCTTCAGCACTGGGCCGCAGATTTATCAACTCTGGGATTCGGCCCATTTAGTAGCCATTGGGCCTCGTTTACCTGTCAAGCGAGTCTTCTCTTCCACTTTTGCCCTCTTCCTCCGCCAAGTCTTCACCTCCGGTCTCCTGCCACCCAGATCTGCCCATCCGCCATGGCGCCTCGACCGCACCGCCACCTGCTGCTGCTGCTCCTGCCTCTCCTCTTCCTTGCCGGCGCCCTAGTCGGCGCCGATGACCTGGTCTCGGAGCTCCAGTCCCTCCGCGCGCGGTCCCCGTCCGGTGTGATCCACCTCACCGACACCTCCGTCACCCGCTTCCTCTCCGCCCCCGCTGCGCGCCGCCCCTACTCCGTCCTTGTCTTCTTCGACGCCGCTTCGCTCCACTCCAAGCCGGACCTCCACCTGCCGCAGCTCCGCACCGAGTTCGCGCTCCTCTCCGCCTCCTTCCTCGCCCACAACCCGGGCTCCGGCGACCTCTTCTTCGCCGACATCGAGTTCGCCGAGTCGCAGCACTCGTTCCACCAGTTCGGCGTCAACTCGTTGCCCCATGTCCGCCTCATCCGCCCCGAGCACTCTACCCTCGCCGGATCCGAGCAGATGGACCAGTCCCACTTCGGCCGCCTCGCCGACTCCATGGCCGAGTTCATCGAGTCCCGCACGGGCCTCGAGGTCGGGCCCATCGTCCGCCCGCCGCTCCTCTCCCGCAACCAGATCATCCTGCTCGGCATCCTCTTCCTCATCTCCATCCCCTTCGGCATCAAGAGGATCATCGAGGGGGAGACTCTGCTGCACGACCGCCGGGTCTGGATGTCCGGAGCGCTCTTCGTCTACTTCTTCAGTGTGTCGGGAGGCATGTACGGGATCATCAGGCACACGCCCATGTTCCTCACTGACCGCTCCGACCCCAACAAGCTAGTGTTCTTCTACCAGGGGTCGGGGATGCAGCTGGGGGCCGAGGGGTTTGCGGTCGGGTTCTTGTACACGCTCGTGGGTCTCATGATTGCTGGGGTGACACACCTGTTGGTCAGGGTGGAGAGCCTGCAGACGCAACGCTTGGCGATGCTGGCTGTAATGGTGATTGGGTGGTGGGCCGTTAGGAAGGTGATCTACTTGGATAACTGGAAGACTGGATATAGCATTCATACCTTCTGGCCGAGCAGCTGGAGGTGAAATTCTGGCTGCAAGGTGATGGGTGCTCCTTTCCTTTGGTTTCAGAGGTATGGAGTGACATCCCAACTTTTTCTGTTTCTGTGATTGACATATTGGTTGAATGGTTGGGATTGTCGGATCAACACTGGGCCGGCCCTGAATACCATTGTTGTTTTCTTCGATGCATAATTGAGTAGCTCACAATTCTGTTTTAAGCAAATGATGTACTCACTTGAAACATCTGAAGATGACGTTCCTGAGTTCTGGTGATAATCCAACATTGGAATATACTCCATGAAGCATTGTCATATAACATACTCCATATAATTGCTTGCTTTGTCTCCCAATTACTTGCCAGCTACGATGCATTCTTAAAGTAATCTTAGTAGACTTAAAAAAAAAAAACTAATTATGCTTTGTATTCTCGTTCTGGGGATAGTCATATTTAACCATGGATAATCAGGTAGACTGTTAAAAAAACTGCTAGACTAAAAGAACTAATGATGCTCTGTTGATTTTTTTTACCTGAGTGTTTTCTTGTGTTTCCTTGAGCTTAGTGTGTCTGTGATGACTCGAGCAAACTGGACAGATACTTGGTTTTACAATTGGATTTTTTTTTTCCCGTTCCTTATTGATTTGAGCTCTCCATTTCTTTCTGTTCTGTACTTCCATCCTTGTCTAGAATTTCAACTAGCCCATGCATGTGTATATTTTTATTGTTCTAATGGCCCTTTACTGTTTTCTTTCAAAAGACTTCTGAATACCTGTTTCTGTAACTGACGTGTCTGTGTATATGTGTGAGTGCTATGCTCTACAATGCTTTGTTGTTGTGAACTCTGTTAAGGTTGTAGTATCTTTTTATGCTCTACATTGGTCCTTCGATGATTCTAACGATAAGGAATATATGGTAGATATAGTAATGCTGTGAAATTAAGATTCAATGCTATTCTAACTTTCTAATATTGGAAAGATGTGTGAGCAACGATCTGTGTTCATGTGGTGCCTGTTTGTTCAAGTGTCTTGTTTATTTTCCTAATTCCCAATCACCTCCAGTCTCAGAGTTTCTAAATTGTACTATATCAATATGTCACTCTTCACTTTAGAACGGGCCATATATTTATCCATACTCTTTCAGGCCACACAAGTTTTAACTTTTTTAGGGCAATGAGATTCCACTTTGGCAACTGGATTTTGTAGTCCTACATCCAGAAAAATGATGTAAGGTGTAATGCTATGAATTATTTTGTATAAGAAGATTACTAATGCCATTTCCATATATATGTATTCTAGATAATTTGTTTGGACAAATTAGTATGGTTTGGTTGCAAGCATTCTTGGGCTGCGTGCCTGCGTTAAAGGAAGCGAGCATTTATGAGGACACTATCCTGCATGGATGTTTTTTATCTTTTGAAAGTATTTATGCACTCTTTAGTGTGATCTAAAACCAAAAAAAATGGTACGACTTAGAAAATATAATCTGCAGTGTTGACTCTAATCAGCAAAATACTTATAATTGTTGGGAATCGTCCCACATTGGGAGTTGTGGGTGGGCAAGCACGGTTTATAAGGTTGAGGGGGCAACCCCTATTGGGCTAGCTTTTTGGGGTTAGTGTTGTCCCAAGAGACCTAAAACCTGCCGCTATGCGTTTGGGTGCATGTGTGGCACCCCAACATGAACAGCCTGGGATATGCGGGCGAGCTGTGTGGCGGCGCATTGGGCTTTGGGCACACTGGTGATTGTGGGCCTGGTTCTAACAATAATGAGATGGTTGAACAGAGTCCTTTTCCTGTTTGCAATGGTCATGCTGGATCTGTAGCATAATTAAGTTAATGTATACAAGAATGATCATGGCATGTCTGTATATGATTTATAACCTTGAGTATTGACTGAAAAATAGATCTGCTAGGGAGCATGAAGTTCAAAGACTTAGGTCGTCTAATGTTGTGTACTGTGTGCATCTCTTAATAATTACTTGATGCTTTGCTTACCCTATGAAAGGTAAAACCAAATAAAGAGCAGCATTCTTGTGTGCACAATTTGCATTAGATTTAACATAAGCGGTGGACTTTCTAGGTGATGTTTTTGCTTGCGCTAAAGGCAGTTTTCAGTACCAAGGATTAACTTAATAATTTAGTAGTAGCTATCATGAAACCATTAAACTTTTTTGCAAATGATGTGCTTGATCACTTTGGCTTTCTATTTAACTTCTTATTTGATGCACTGAAGCTACCACACACTTCCAGCAAGTGACTGTTTTGGCCACTTATTGTGTTATCTTGTGTGATTATACTTGTCGATACTTCTGTGCCAAGGAAATGAGTTCTACACTAGAGACAATACTTCATGTCATTTGGAAAGTTAAAGTGGAGAGCAATTTTGTGAAAAGAGCGCACAGTTATTTCTAATTTTCCTCTTTTTGTACTGATATATTGCTGCAGACAAATGTTTGATGGTTAACTTATTTGATTTCAGGATATGAAGTGATCCAAATTTGACATTGCTGGAATACCACATGGATTTTACATGCCACAAGTTTTAAGATTGCAGTTCTCAGCTGCTGTAGTATGAAATAGAGAGAGAACTCCAGCCGTTTTAGCTGAATTTGCAATTCTGTTAAACAGAAAAATCCCAGTTTTGAACTCTGATATGATATATGGTACCTTTACTTGATTTAACAAGACAATGTAAATCTTTAATCTTAGTTGATCATGCGCTGCTGTGATCTCTGGGATGATTTACTTGATGGAAATTATATGCACTTGAAGCTTCAGAAGGCGAAGTTGGTACGAGGTGTGGTCAGTGGTTGTTGCGATCCGACCTGTTCAAAATGAAGACAACTTGTTGCTTAAAAAAGTGTCTGCTCGAGAAATCAGCTGCCTGCATTTCAACCTCAAGTGAATGGTGCATGTGGTTAGAAAGGACAGTTAGCGTGTGGGCAACAAACCAAACAATAGGCTTAAAAAGGGAATACGTCGCATGGATACCATTATTTCAGTCCATCGTATTCGTAACACTAACAGGTTTCTCACCGAGTAACCTTGTTTGCCCGGTGGTCCATGTGTCAGTATATATCTTAGGTTCCATCTAGGTAAAACTGTCTCTTCGCAATCATCTTACCATGTTATCAGGGATTTTGATGTGCCATACTAGAATGGAACATTAAGAATGTCCCGTTCGGGTTGACTCTAGAAGCATGGCATGGAAATAATATAGCACGTATATGCTTATCAACGGCGATAATGATCTGGTTGTGTGCTTGCTTGGACAATATAATGCATACGGTCCCTGCTGGCTATACCTGCAACCTGCCTACCTGCCGTGCAAGGGTGCATGTCCTTCATTTGCTGCGAGAGATCTCTTCAATCTTCATCAGTTCATCGCAAAATTACAACTCACACGATTTGGCACGTCACGTTAATTTGGCTCGCAGTAATACCACTATCAACTATCATCTAGTTTTGACTTGTGTTGTCTTCATTCTAAATCATAAAAGATTCTAGCTTTAAATAGACTAATACATTTTTTATGTATATATTTTATATATGTATCTAGATTATCGCTAACCATATGGCCATAGATGAAAAAGAAAAACTAGAACCTTTATAATTTAGAAGAGTATAGCTCAACGGACAACGCTGATAGATAAACTTGCGTTGGGATGGTGCATGATTGATAGTACGTATTTTCATTAAGCGTTACTTGGAATAGAAAGAATTCCTATAGGGATTGGGAGGACTTTTGAAAGGAATTAAAATGAAAATAAACTATTTTTTTCGTCAATCCCCTGATTCTTCTCTTTATTCCCCTTAATTTTTTTTGGGAAATGGTTTACAAACAACCAGGATACAAAAGAAGAATCGTATTATGTAGTTTGTGGTACGACTTTACAAAAAAAAATGTAGAGTATATCTCTGCTCGACGATGCGGCAGTCGTAGCAACTGTTATCTACTGTGACTCTGCTAACATATATACCGATGGCAAAGGCCGGCAGTATTGCAAGGATACTGCGTTGGATGGACATTGTCACCAGTTGCAGACTGATCTTGAACCGGGCGGTTGTCTGAAAAGCGTCAGGCTGTAGGTGAGACGTCGCCTTGTTTGACCTCTCAGCTCTCACCCTCCACCACAGCAGGGCTATGCAGGGAAGTTCCCGAAACAAGCCTAAACAAATGCCAGAGTTGAATGTGTACGTGATATGGATCGACTAGGCTGCCAAGCTAGGTGACGTGAGGCGTCGCCATGTTTCACTTTCACCTCGGCAGAGGGTTGTCTTAATATACCAAATGTCAGATTTCTTAATATACCAAACAAGCAAGGTTAGCTGGGTATAATTAGTTTGCAGCAGTGGCCAGATACATTGTCATCCTACTAATTTGTCCTTCACCCAAGTTGTGACCGTGTCTCTTTCGTATTAAATAATTATTAGTTTGCTTTGACCCCTGAAGAAGTATTTCTGCCAAGCCGATTTGTGTTGCGTCGGTTTATGGATCCAAGAAGCCGGAAAACAAGTAGACAAGTCTTGGGACGATCGATGCATGGTTTGTGAACTGTGTGACACAGGCAGTCAGGCACGTATACAAGTCTTTGCCGCCGACGGTAACATTAACAGCAAGATCCACCACGGGGTGACTTCTCAGAACAGTTCTCCAGATTGTTTTGTTACTACTCCAGAACAGTTCTCAGAACAGCTAGTCACAAATTAAACAAAGCCATATATTAGCCCAGCGCCGAATCTGACCACGTCCAGACCAAGACGCGCCGGGCGGCGTTCTCTGCTCCCTGAGTCACTAGCTGATAGTACACATCAAGATTCTCATGTTTGTTTCAAAATTTCCTCTCATTGGATGCTCCACTTCTGCTCCAGGGCACTGCATATCCGATTTAAACAGCAGGCGGCACTGAGAGGGTAGTTGCAAACTGCAAGGGCAGGAGATGGTCAGTATGGTTGAAGGGAAAGCAGATACAAATAAATTATGTGCAACCATAGAATTGCATTGAAGTATTTAAAACATATGTATTACAAGGAAAACAGGAAAAAGGAACAGACAGGATCTTTACTTCTTTAGTCAGGATAACAAGAATCGCAAGCATGATCATGGAAGTGTACAGTACCAGTTTCTCATTCTCTAAAAATGATATCAAAAAACAGCTACTCAAATTAGAGTATTAGACAGAAGGGTGGTCTTGGATATAAACTAGTCATAATTCCAAGTTGTTACATACCATTTCCTATATGGGCATCTGATAAGTTTAGACAGAACTACCAACCAAATCATGGTGGGTGCAAGAAAAAAAAATAACTCTGACATAAATGGTTAAATCATCAGCATGCAATATTTTTGTTGTTTCAACTATTGGCTACTTACTTTGTATGTAATCATCTGTGTATTCCTTGTCAATCTTTCCATGGGCCATGGCACCAACCTGGGCAAAATGTAAGGACACTGTGATTATGCACGCAGAAGAAGCATTAAGGGATCAAAACACCTTATATCACTAGCACAAATGCTACTCACCACAAACACAAGGGGTTCATCATCACTGGATTTGGCAACATATTCAAACAAGTTGACTGATTTTTCAGCGCTAAATGAAAGGCCTAGGTGTATTTAAAAAAATACATCAATTAGCAAATCCACTTGGTATGGAAATTTGTTTTAGTCAATAATACAAAGTCTCACCAATCTTCCGTGCACCAACTGGTAGATAGCGGGTAACAGGATTTTTAACAACGTTAAGAAGCTTCTCACGCTTCCCAACTGCCGTAATGCTCAGCTTTTGTAACAATTGTGCTGCCATATAATATATAATTACTTGCAATCAGTGCAGATGTCAAAGTAACAGGTAAAAAGATACAGGAGGAATGAGTTTTATTAGTAACTTACACATTAAACCACAGAAACGTTTAAACGTTCTTGGGATGCGGACATGAGGTTTGATTTCAAACAATACTCCCTTTTCAGTCTTCACATAAACAGCTTGTAATCTTCCAGCCTTAGTTAGAGGGCTATCAAATATTGCTAGTAGAGCCTGCAGAATATTTTTGAAACAAACTCAACTTAAGATCAGTCGGAAAAGATGTCTGAAATGAATAAGCTGAATTATCGTTGGGCACTAGAAATAACATAAGAAAATACTTGATAATTTGAGATAGAAAAAAATGGCTGACTTCCATTGATTTGACGTAGGAATTGAGAATAAAAAAGGACTGCTTTTGATTCATCTTCCAATAATTTCAATAATTTAAATCTACAAAAAATTTGACTACCTGATGGATGATATCAGGCCTATAATCAGCAGGATTGCGATTCTGCTTCCTCAAATAATTTGCATGATCATCTGAGTTCAAGATTTGCATAGTCTGCACAGAGTGGTAAAGACATGGTCAAACAATATCCTTCAATGATAATCATTGCTTAGAAAGAAAGAGTCATATGCTTATTTTTTTCATATAAAATTATGCTTATTTTTTTCATATAAAATTGAATCTTTAAAATGGTTAAAAACTGAAACACCAGTAACACTCAAGGCCAGCAAATTAGGAAGTACGAAATATGCATATTTACAAGATAGAAGGAATCTGAAAACAATAGATCACGTCATGTCAACGGTGATGTGAATGGTAGATGTAGTTAACATTGGAATTTAAGATGGACAAGCAACAATCTTTTGCTGGGAAACGATCTGCGCAAGCTATAGATGTAAATTGAAGAATCAAGATGAAAAGCCTCATTGTCATATGTGACCCGCAAACAGAACCAATGACCATACACATACACCTACAGCAGTCACTAACTGATCAACAGGGTCTCCCTTCAGTCCAATACGAAAATCATATACCGTTGTACAATCACAAGATAGCAAGTAGTCCTAGAACAAGGCATACACTTGGTACACAAACCACTAGTATTCTAGCATCCCTGATTTCTTTCATGCAGTTCCGTGTGCTGCAAAGTTGTCACAGAAAGCTACACATTTCAGTTTCACACTTTCACGGTAAGCTGAATAAACCAATCGTCATTCAGAATAAATTCCACCTAATCCAAGGGGAGGGCTGAACCGTAGACGAGCATCCAACGGAGCCAGAACGAATCCGTTGTGGGATAGCTCAAGAAAACAGAGGAAATTCTTGCTGCAGCCTAACCAGTGTACCTTGCCGACTTTGCCGACCTCGAGGCAGGCCCTCTCAAGAACGAAGATGGCGCCGGGACGCCGCTTCCCGTCCACGGTCCTGGGTACGACGGGGAGCCCGTCCGTCACCGCGTGCTCCTCCTCCTCCTCCTCCTCCCCCGCCGCTGCCTCGTCATTTCCGTCGCCCTTCTCCTCGCCGCCAGCCTCCTCCGGGGGCGGAGGCGGCTCCTCCGCCTCTTCGGCGGGCAGAGCGGCGTCCGAAGCCGTCGCCGCCTCGTCAAGCTTGCGCTTCTTCTTCCGCCCCTTCACGGCGTACGGTCGCCCCATCTCTCTCTGACCCTCTCCGGGCTCGCTCGCACCGCGCACTAGAGGGTTGTGTCTCCGGCCGGGGGGTGGTGAGGCAGAGAGGTGAGGGGCCGGCGGCGGCGCGGAGCGGAGGGAGGCAGCTGAACTAGGGTTTGGAGGTAGTTATTTGTTGACCACGTGGTGGGTAAAATATGAGTCATCGATTTAACATTTAACGCTGTAGATTTTTTTTTTACTAACCACCACTAATGACCGGTCTCTTGTTGTTTTTTTAATCCGGTTTTCTTGTTATCTTCAGCTAATATATGATTGGATTCCTAATAGATAAATCATTTTTCACAATGAGATACTAGTTCTATTGTGAACCTGCTTTCTATTCTGACCACAGCACCCACACCGTGTTTGATTTGGGATATTAAGATAATGTAAAGTGGACACATTACCCAATACAAAATTTTATAATCTCTTTTGTCCTTGATAATGGGAGATATGGAGTGTTGGCACATTATCCAAATTAAAAATCCAAACATCCAAATACTAAAAATTTTGAAAACCTAAAGTCAAAATCTAGATTATCAAAACTCACCTAAACCAAACATCTCATATACCAATAGCTGAATAGCAGCAGGCCGGGTGTATTGCAACTTGCAAGGACACTGGCACACTACGTTGGATGGGCATTGTCACCAGTTGCAGGCTTGCAGCCTCTCTTGAACCTGGTGGTTGTCCGAAGCAGCATCAAGTCGCAGGTGAGGCGTCACCGTGTTTGACCTCACCCTCCACTGCAGGGCTTAATCCGTGGATGTTCCCGAAACATGCCTAAACAAATGCCAGAGTTGATGTGTACGTGATCGACTAGCTGCTACAATTTTCTCTATATTCAGGCTGCCAAGTTAGGTAGCTAGCAAGATACTCCTATTGCTGATAGCACCGATACTCCTATTGCTGATAGCACCGTTATCCTCTGGACACGAATACACTATGTTTAACCATTTATTTTTCTTATTCTATTCCTCTCTATCACTCATAATTGTAGATAACATACGCACCTCAATTCTTAATTTCTTTTTTTTTAAGACGGGAGCAGAGCACGCCCACGGTCTGTGAAGAGTCCTCCTGCGTGCTAACAAGATGATGGATTGCTTTGCTACCCAGAAGAACGGAACCAAATATATTGTATCTCTGAATAGATACACCCCACTTAGGATTTCTCTCAAATGTATGAAGCCACATCATCAGAGGAACCATTTCCATCGATCTTATGTGGTTTTATACATGCAACGTTTTTTTATGGCATACACGTGAGGGTATCGCTCATATTCCCACAGCAACGCGTGGAAAATTCATCTAGTGACATAGAATAGAAGTAATATAGTAATATTTTTATTAAAGGATCTCGCGTTTATACCCTCACTTTGAAATCTAATAGTAATTTTATCTTTATTTTTTAATTTTGTGAATTTATCCATACATTTTCAAATCGAAGATACAGTTTACCCTTATTTAGTTAATTTTTCTTAACAGTATCAATTCCGGTGCCAAAAGAACACCATACCTTTACGATTTTGCCTCTAATTTTGGTAATGGACTGTGATAATTTACATATTCGATCCGCCGCTGACGGATCACGCCCAGGCAACTGTACCGCCGCCGTCGGGTCTGCCCATGCCGCGGCTCGCCTAGGCCGTACCGCGCCCATATTTTCATTGTGATTTGTGGGTGGAATGATAAGGAGTCTTCTTGTCTTTTCTCCCTATTTCGAATGGTTTAGACCATATATACCTAACAAGGTTAGAAATAGGGGTAAACCGAGTATTCGTTTTAAAAACGTAGGGACAAAATCACAAAGTTTTTAAAATAGGGTAAAAACACAATTGAATTTGGTAGTAGGGGTATAAACACCAATCTCTCTTTTATTAATGTACTAAAAACATCATATATTAATTATTAGAGGGAGTGTGTTTTTACATTCATGCGAACCCAAAGTTGAAAAGTTAATTATCCCAGCTGCATATAAATTTCTTCACGTATGATCTGAAAAACATCGCAAAATGCTCGTGTACGCGCTTGGACTCCAGGCCTCCAGGTGAGCTGCCTTTCAATGGTTGGTACGGCCGACGATAGCCTTCTCCCCGGCTGCAGCCTCTCCGGAGTCTGAACTGAAGCATCAATCAGGACTGGAGGCGGCAGGTGAGGCGTCGCCATGTTTCACCTCGGCAAAGGGGTTTTGTCTTTGGCTGTCTTTAGATCCAAACTTTCTTCCAAATTCTACTATATAAAAAGAAGATTTTCCATCACATCAAAAATACCGGCACATGCATGGAGTACTAAACGTAGATGAAATCAAAAAATAATTGTACAGTTTAGATGTACTTTGCGAGACGAATCTTTTGAGCCTAGTTAGGCCATGGTAGGACAATATTTACCACAAACAAACGAAAAGTGCTACAGTGCGCTACAATGTCGGATGTGACGTTTTTTGTCAAATTTTGTTAGATTTCGCCTGCTTTTCGCCTCCACTTTTTGGATCTAAACACAGCCTTTGTGACATTGTCTACCCGGCCCGGGGAAGTTTCCGAAACAACCTTAAACAAATGCCGGGGTTGACGTACGTGTAACTGCCAGATTTCTTAATATGCCAGACAAGCTAAGGTTATCTAAGTTGGGTACAGGAGTAGGTAGCCACATATCTTTAAGGCCAGTTTGGCAAACTCATTTTTTATAAAGATCGAATCTCAATCTTCCTCAATTCCCTTCTATCTCTGTGGAAAATAAAATTATCAAACTGGTTAAAGCTATCTGTAGCAGTCCGTTCGTTACACTCTTTAATTTAAAAACTCCATACCTATAACAAATGTTGCTACATTGTATTAATCTAACTAGTACGTGAACCCCCACGGGCTAACTATAAACATAAATTTGAGACCCATAATTAATCGAAATTATTATTATTTAGTATCATTCAAATGATATGTGTATGTATAATTTTTTATCTTGTTATCCACCTAACAGGCTCTAACTAGTTAACATTTCAATTTTATAATGACAATCAATGACATAGTGTTAATTTATATGTTGATTTAGGTATACTTTAATTCGCGTTACATAATAGCATAACAAAGTAATTTATGTGTGAGGTTACTTTAATTCATTTTCACACTGTCATGGTGAGTGATTTATATGCAACTTTTGGCGTAATTTCAATTCATCTTTAGAATGGTAATTTATATGTAAATTTAAAATATTCTTGTAATATATCGTTCATAATGGTATGGTGGGTAATGTTTTTTAGAAAAATATAATATACTCCGTATCCAATAGCTAGTATTATTAGAGGATACTTGATACGGAGGCAGATGTTTGTGATTTCTTGAGAATTTATCTTTCTTTGGACAGCATCGCAGTTATAGTGTTTCTTTTTTTTGACTTCTGATTAGTAGTAAGATAGTCTCTCTCACCATCCAAGTTGCGTTCGTGTCTCTTTCTTACTTAATTACTGTACGTAGTTTGCTTCGACCATTCCTGATGGAGGAGTATCTTGGGACGATCGATGCATGGTTTATGAACCGTGTGACACGGACCGGCCGCGGCCGGGTTGCGTGACTTGTCAGAAGAGAACAATTCCGAATCTGACCACGTCGGCCCTGGCGGTCAGCGTTGGCTCCTCTCCTCTCCAGGTCCAGGCCTTCCTTCGCAGTCGCAGCTGCAGCCTGCCTCGTGCCTCGGCTCGGCTGCCTGCGGCGAGGTGAATACGACCGCGTCCAGACAGTCACAGGCGCCGGCGCCGCGGGCGGTCTAGGCCTTCTTCCTCTCCTCTCCTCTCCCATGAAAGGAATGCACGATGACCCATCCGCGCCGCGGTCCAACCCCAACAACTCCTCACTCCGATCCTCAGCAGCTCGGTCGTTTCAACGCGTCATCCCCGCCACCTTCTTCCATTTCCTCGCCACCACCTCTCCCCTTTATAAGCTAAGCCGACCACCGCCGCCGTCACTTATACTGCCGGCCTGCCCGCGTCTTGCAACCGATCCAGCCGAGGCGCAGACAGAGGAGAGCTCTACCTACAACCGTACCAGCGCAGACATGGTCGTCCTTCAACCCGCCGCCGCATTCCTCCTCGTCCTCCTCGCCGCCTCCTCGGCGGCGCCGGACGCGGCGCCCGCCGCCGCGTCGTGCCCCGGCGCGGCCACCTTCGCCGCCGACAGCGCGTTCGCGGGCGACCTGCGCCGCCTCACGTCGCTCCTGGAGGCCAAGGCGCCCGCGGCCGGCGGCTTCGACATCGCGGCCGTCGGCGGCCGCGCGCACGGCCTCGCGCTCTGCCGCGGCGACGTGGTGCGCGCCGAGTGCGCGCGCTGCGTCCGCGCCGCGGCGGCCCACGCGCGCCGCCTCTGCGCGGGCCGGCCCGACGCCGTCGTCTGGCTCGACGCCTGCATGCTCCGCTACTCCGCCGCGCCATTCTTCGGCGACGTCGACCGCGACCACCGCGCCTTCGCGCTCGGGCTCCCGGGGCCACGCGTCGCGCTCCGGACGTCGGCCGACACGGCCGAGGAGGAGGAGCTCGGGCGGGAGGTGGCGGCACTGATGAAGCGGCTCACCAGGACGGCGTACCTGTCGCCGCTGCTGTTCGCGGTGGGGGAGGCCGAGGCGCGGGTGGGCGGCGGCCGGGGGAGGCTGCGCGCCATGGCGCAGTGCACCAAGGACCTCTCCGGCGGGGACTGCAAGATGTGCCTGGAGGCCGCCGTCGCGCAGATGCTGGCGAGAGGGTGCGCGCCGGAGGGCGGCAGGGTGCTGGGCGGAAGCTGCAGCCTCAGATATGAGCTGTCCCCGTTCTTCGCCTCCTAGATAGCTACTCCACCGCTCAAGCTCTCTCCTCTCTCTCTAACCAACCTCCATCGGTTTGCACCTGTGTAAAAAAAATGGAGCTGCCAGGCTCTCGTGTCCATTTTGTGCATACTCGAGATTCCAATTCCAAGCGAATCAAATACAGTACTAAAAACAGGTGTTTTTTTTTTTGTTCCTCGGCAGCCTACTCTGCTTGCAAAACCGCACCCACCGTTCCACGTTTGAAGGACTCCAATTCGTTCCAAGAAGAAGTGTGTTTCACCAGCAGAATTGTGATAAATTGTCACTTAGACGGTGTCCAACAACACTCCTCAAATCTCATTCCCTATCCCTATTCCAACTACCTCTCTCTCTATCTACAGTGCAGCATTTATATCAAACAGTGCCAAACAGTGTTTTGAGGCGTCCATTTGAGACGTCCAATTGAAGACAGCCTTAGTGGATGATCCTCGCCTCGAAAAATGTTTCATGGTCCGTTTCGAACCCATGAGTTCCATAGAAATCGCGTGGTAATTTTAAAGAAAACGGTTTAATTTCACACGAAAAATTTTCGTTTGTTACAACTTACAAACAGACCCTTTTAGCTATTTGAGAAAATTCTAAGAATGCCACTAACCTTCGGCCATTCACAAAAGGCACTTAGGTAAGGTTTAAAAAAACTACCAGTAGTGAACTTCTTCAGTAGATGCATCGGGGAGAAGAATTTATTTGAGATAACTGCTTTGATCCCGTATGATGCATATAGTCACTACTACACCAAAGCAGCCATCCCGTAACAAAGCCAAAGTCCGTGTTTTCAGATAGTTAGGCATGGAGCACTGTATGCCAATACACACAGTACTTTCAAATACAATCAGTACGTGTAACGAAAAGTCTTAAGAGTCGGATCACAAGTTCTTGTTGTGAACAGATGCCTCTTCATATAGAGTGATCTCATCAATAGAAGGCATTAAGCAACTGTGTTAGGCAGCTACCAATGCCGCCAACAGATGTCCATTGACATTGCAAGCAGTTGCTTGCCCCATTCAGAGGGTTACCTCTCTGGAACACATATCAATGCAAAACAAAGTTCTTCCAATTATTTTGTTCTCAGTTTCTACCATGTACACCACGCTTCAACTCCGATAGCAGATTGACAGAATCTCTGAATTCATTGGGAGACATCTGTTGGCAAATCCCTGGGGTCAATTTACTTGTACATTAAGACCTTTTACTTTTCTTCCCCTATGCCTGAAGCAACACCATCTGAAGTTGAGCAGCATCTTCCAATGAGAAAGACAACCCATCGAGTAAATCCTTGTCTGCAGAGCACTTCTGCAACTTATTTCACTTTAGTCCGCAGATGGAACAACGCCAAATCTAATGTGTCGCAAATTCCTCTAGCTGGACCCAAAGTTCACCAATGGATATAATCTTGTAAATCTATGGCACACATGGAAAATTTTCAAGGATCAAAGAATAAGCCCATGAATCGACTCTTTGATTTCTTCCTCTACTCCTGAAGCAATGCTACCTCAAGTTGAGCATGTTACATTGACTAAACCATCAGGTAATTCCTTCCTGTCTTGTGAGGCAGTGAGCGTTTTCACAACTTGACCATTTGCTGACATTAGATCTCATGTCAACACAAAGAGTAACCACAATCTCCTGAATAGTTACCCACCACTTGACCATTACAAATTGTTTAGCGAGTTGGCAAGTTGGGGGCATTCATCAGCAGGCACTCTGTAAGGTCCAAACTCAACATGCACAAACTGCTGCCATCTTCATTCTCGCTCCAATCTTTGGATCTTCTACCCCCCACTGTAGGAACTTGTAGGCATTGATGCAGGAAATAATTTCAATTTGATCACTCCCACAGTGAAAAGAAGTTCATGAAAAGTGATAGCTTAGCTCAATAGATTCCAATTTGATACATGTAGAGGAAATCAATGCATACACGTAGAAGCAATCAAAGAAGCGAAGCCAACGTGCCACACTCATTCCCTACATTAACAATTCAGATTCATGTATCCAATTACGAATTAATCCAAGTTTGATGAATATAGTAGTACGAGTTAAACTTAAGATGGTTAAGAACAAACATTTTCCGATGATAATGTGCAGAGCTCAACTCCACCATCAGCAGACCTTTTACACAACCATGTTTCAAATCAGTCTGCTACATCTTGGGGAGAAAAATGCAATGATGGCTGTAGACCTTAGCTGCAATCCGTACCATAACCCTAACAATAGAGAATATTTTCTGAAGTACCTCGCTTTGCATTAATTATTCACTAGTACCATATGATGTAAAACTAATTTCGCCAAGTACTCCCTGTGTCCCAAATCATAAGGGGTTCTAGGCCTCTACTAGATTCATTCATTACTCCATGTACATGTGTTCAATGTGTCTAGATTCATTAACATCCATATAAATGTAGATGGATAAAAAGAGGCTAGAACCCCTTACAATTTGGACACATGCTTAATTTCAAGTAGCAAAATATTCCCTGTATAACATTTCCATCAAACATTTTTGGGCAAAGATAAGAAGCAACTTAAATGGGATAGAAAGGTGAAAAATAAACAGATAGACCTCACAACAGAAGGGCCAGTATAAGCCATGGAGGGGAGGTAGCATGGGGAACTAAGAGGTTGGCATAGACTTTTGTATGGGATAGTGTGAGGTTAGCAATCTCATTCAATCAATCATGCTGACAACAAATGGCTTGGCATGAGAATTGAGTAGCACTGGAGGCATGTTGAAGCACAAGTACATTAGAAGGGGTTCACATGGAGTTGGCAAGTTGAAACACAAGTACATTGAAATAAGTTGACATAAAAAAAGAAGCTGGTTTTGGTCAAGGATTCACAATACCGGACTACTAAAATTCTGAAAACTGGATTACTAAATTTACCAGTCGAAGCTGATGCAGCCAATAACCAGCTGGATACTGCCTTACTGGTATTTTTCTAGTCTATTCTGGTTAGTTATTTTAATTTATTCTTTCTTGACATTTTCAGAGAATGATTCGTGAAAAAAAAATCTAACAATGCCATAGAACTATATTTACATCAAAATTAATTTGAGGTCACCCCATCCCCATACCATCCGGTCTGGTATTTGATGGTTTAATCTGGTAACAATTTCTACTGACTTTTTGTTCGTTGTTCATGGGGAGGAAGAGTGATTGGAAAAAAAAATTCCCATTGATATTGGAAGCTTCATGAAAAATAAAAAGGGACCAAGGTACCCATGAAATGCCAAAGTTCAGTGTTACCATGTCCAACGTACAAGACACTACGATTTATTCACCAGATCAGTACATTATCGTGGCATCAGGAAAGAAATACTCAGAACCTAGAGGGCTGAATTAAGGGGAGAAAACTATTGAGGCATACATTAAATAATCAATTGTGATTATATAGGTTTTAAGAAGAAGAGAAAAGAAATTACTCAGAAAAGAATGAGCACTTTGAACTCATCTGAAGGTCATGCAAACATCAACTGGTTTGAAACAAGCATAAGTTAGTTGAAAATATAATTCTTGAAACAACATTTTCTTTTTGAATTCATATTATAGTTATCGTTACAAGTATGTCACTGATCCATAACATAGAGTAGTTATGAATATGCAACAAGACACTGGATGTAACATAACAGCAAGTAACACATTGTGTTATTTGCTTTAGCATAACCAATATGTTGATCCATCATGAGGACATAAATTCCAGATAGTTCTTAACATCCAATGGTCATATTTTATCTTTCACCAGAAAAAGCAGTTATGTGCATAACCGCTGATAATTCTGGATGCTACAACTTGTCATTCTTGTATATGGCTTCTTTATGTAGAAAGCTTAAGCATAGATATCGCATGAACATTGATAAGACAAAGGTGACATTCTACAAATCAGCATGGGAGATCACTTCCAACAAGTAGACCGCAGGTAAAATCATTGTTCGCGAGCTCTATTTTGTCCGCCTTGATGACAGCATCTAGTTGAAGAGGGACAAAGCTACGACCAGGGCCATAAAAATGAGGAAAGTAGTTATTATCATCACTTGCCTCATAAATTAACCCGTCTGCAAGCTAAGATATACAAGAAAAAAAGAATAAGCATGTGAAAGTTATTACACAATATATATAAGTTAATTATCTAATCACTTCCATCAAGGAGACCCCAGGTAAAATTATTGGCACATTCTTAAAATACAGAAATACCAGATGAAAAGGGTTATAGTAGAAAAAAAAAGCGATAGCATCACTTTATGTTAGTTTATCCATGTAGACAAACAAATAATTAACTTGTGTGTTGGTGTCATGTGCATGCAACCTCCCAGGTCCCAACTAAGTAAAAACATGAGCAATAGAGCATTCTAATCTTTGCAAAAACTAGAATAGTTAGCAAATTAACACAATATAGGGTTTAAAACTTTAAATATACCTTGGAAGTATCAATTTGTAGTAGGTATAGATCACTCCTTCCAAGAAAGAAGTTCTTTAAAGTCATCTTCACCTTCACCAGTCCAAGGATTAAACAATCTTCAGTTCTCAAGAAAAAAGTATGCAAGAATGTCTAAATGGAAAATGGATGGAGTTCAGATGAAAAAACACATGCACATCTACACTATAAAAGAGCGAGTTTTCTAAAAAAACTTTTTACCTACAAAGGCATAGGTATACCTCTCACGCTGACCCCACTGCGCAGTTTGGAAAAGGTTGGAAAAGGGTGGAAAGGCTCAAAACCTATAGATGCAAAATGTTTCATCCACTTTCTCTCTTTATTTTTCACCTCATTTTATACCCATACCCACCTGTTACTTTCCTTCTGTTGGTTTTAATGAGAAAGGAACGACGCTAATCAATCGGGACTTCTTTCTTTTAATTTTATTTTTCTTTTTTTCCTTCCTATTATGTGCTTGATTATCTCACAACACGTGCATGTTGCACGTACATCTATGCTAGTTAAATCAAAAGATAAATTTCTCCAGTTTTGATTGTATTGAAATGGTTGTGATGAAGAGAAATGACAAAAATTCAAGCAGATTAAACATACTAACTGGAAACACATTTTTAAACAGTGTGGGAAATAAACAATGTCCTTACTGACAGAGTAATGATATTCAAACAATTAGTTGGGTAACATCTACTGTAGAATGGAATATGCACATATATCAGAAGAACATTTTCGAGAATAAAATTGCATAGCTTAATGATTCTGGTAAATCATCAATTTTCAATTGTCGTTTTAAATAGCAAATTGTGAATCACGTTCTCGCAAACAACTGCTAGAGTGCTAGATATCAGTCTTGAAAAAAGTATCAATACAAAAGGAGCTTATCATAAAAGGGAAAAGAGAGAGGGAGAGGGAGAGAGAAACCTTCAAATCAAAGAGTAAACAAAAACAGATTGAGTTGGCACACGCATCAATTTGTAGGGTTGCATCATACCATACACAAGAGAAATATCATACTGCAGTTACAGGCTCTAGCAGGTTGAAAAGCTAAAAGTCACCATGTCTCTGCATCTTACATGCATACATATTTTCTTCCACTGGTAGTACATTATTATCTTACGGCGAATTGTTACAACCAATGAGCCATCATCAATAGCATCAACCGTCAGTACCAGTTAGTGCTATGGATCAAGCAACATGCCCCAAACCTCTACTCGGCGTTCTGTCACCAATAAAGCCTATCAAATGGATTAGAATTCCGAAACGACGTCACGCAAACTAACTGTGCAGTGAATGACATCTCCATACAACGCTGACCTGCTCCAAGCCGTTCATTCCATGACTGGATGACCTATCCCAACCCCAAGTACCAGAAAACAACTCAAGAGGCACACGAGCAACCCAAATCTAGCTCGAGCAAGCGGGTAGCTCTCTACGGATGTTCGGATGGAGGGGAATTCAAGGTAGCGCTTACCTGGGTTAGATCGCTGAGATGGATGCAGCCAGTGGAGCGGTCGAGGTCGCCGCCGAGGGTGGCGCCTGTGCGCTGGAACTCCGCCCACTCGTCGGCCGTACTGATCCGGTACACGAACGCCGGCGGTGCCGGCTTTGTCATCGCCGGCGCCTCCTCCCTCCTGTGTCTCTTCAGTGAAGTCTCCCCCATCTTCCGCAAGTCTCCACTCTCCCTCCGTTTGAGACGGCCCAAGCGGCCCAGTATCTATCAGTCTATCTCAACTGTAAAAAAAATGTGCTGTGGGGTTTTCTATTTTAAATCAATCTACGTAAATCTATAAAATCTATATAAGTGAAGCCTCCTGTATATTTCTCTCAACATGCAACCTAGCCACATCATCTCAAAACCCATGTCATATCACCATCCACTGATACCTTAATTTATATCTTTCATCGATTTTTTATGGTTTCATGCGTGCTAAACTTTCATATGACGTAGCATGTGTAGTATTATTCTTCGTCATTGTCAACAAACTTCACGTTTTCCTTTTTATCATCATATCCAATCTGCTAACACATACACAATCCTCAAATTCTCGCAACAATGTGCGGGGAATTCACCTCATTCAACCTTAATACTCCATTCGTATTTAAATATAAGTCGCGGTTAAATTTTTTTCAAAACTTCAGTCACTCGTTTTATTCAAAAAAATTTGTGTAAACATACAAAAAAACAAGTCATGCTCAAACTTTATACTATGATACAACAAATCACAACAAAATAATTTATAAATTATCAAATTCTTTGAATAAGACGAGCGTTTGAAGTTTGTTGAAAAAATCAACCGCGACTTAAATACGGAGGGAGTATTTCCTTTAGCCATTCGTCGTACAGAGCTCGACGCTTGTAACTTTGCTCCTTACTTATTTTTAACAGCGGCATAGTTTCTATTTTTTTCTTTCAAAAGCATGGACGAGGCTCCGCTGTCGTTGGAGTGTGCCCGGTCCTACTACCTGTCAGTGACCCAACGTCGGTGAAGCCCGCTATCTATTTCTCTCAACATGCAACTTAGTCACATCATCTCAAAATCCCACTAATTTGCATGCCATATCACCATCCACTAAGACATTAATTTATATCTTTCATCGATTTTTTGTGGCTTCATGCATGCTAAACTTTCATATAACGTAGCATGTGTAATATTATTCTTCGTCATTGTCAACAAACTTCACGTTTTCTTTTTCATCATCATATCCAATCTGCTAACACATACACAATCCTCAAATTCCTGTAACATTGTGCGGGGAATTCACCTAGTTCAACCTTAATACTCTATCCGTATTTAAATATAAGTCGCGGTTAACTTTTTTTTTCAAAACTTCAATCACCCGTCTTATTCAAAAAATTTGTGTACACATACAAGGAAACAAGTTATGCTCAAACTTTATACTATGATAAAACAAATCACAACAAAATAAATTATAAATTATCAAATTCTTTGAACAAGACGAACGTTTGAAGTTTGGAGAAAAAGTCAACCGCGACTTAAATACGGAGAGAGTATTTCCTTTAGCCATTCGTCGTACAGAGCTCGATGCTTGTAACTTTGCTCCGTACTTATTTTTAACGGCGACATAGTTTCTACTTTTCCTTTGAAAGCATGGATGAGGCTCCGCTGTCGTTGGAGTGTGCCCGGTCCCACTACCTATTAGTGACCCAACGTCGGTGGAATAAATGTAAGCGGAGCCTCTTTCCAAAAGAATGGACCGTTCTCGAATGTTGTCGTCATCGGTTAGTTTTTATTACAAAATAAAATATAAAAAAAAGAAGAGAGTATATAAAAAGGTACTACTGTATTCGTTCTCGAATATTTGCCGCTGCGATAAATAAAAAAGAATGAATGAGGTAGTGTGCAGCATGTATCCAATGCAGCCATCTTCCTATCTCTAACACTTTTTTTTTAAAAAAAAAGGATTTTTCAGCCACAATCAATTAGGCCTTCTCCGATTAGGAAAAAATCCAAAGGGATTGGAATCCTCTCTAATCTCTTTTAAAACCAGGCCAACCGAACAAGGCCTTAATGTCACTATGGCATGTTCCTAAGCTCTGTCCGAAGATATCAGGTTCTGGGGTTAGGATGTTGGCGCCTTTTATTTCTGTGGCTGGAGAGAGGTCGCCATGGAATTTGCCAACTCAGCAACGGCGTGGTGGAGTGGGATGATAAGGCGACAAGGTCATTGCTCGCCGGGTGGTGGAAGACGATGATTGATCAGTGGTTAAGGCGGTGAGGACATCAAGATCAGAATGGTCAATGTCGATGGTGGTAGTGGAAGAAATTCTCAGGCCGCCGAAGCAAGCCAGTAGGAGGTGGGCTAGAGGCTTTAGGGGAGCTCGGCCAGACCTGAAGAAGACGGTTAAGAGCAACTCCAAGAAGTTAGTGTGATGGTGAGTGTGTCACCAGATCTAAGTAAGGAGCGTAGGCAAAGATCATGCCATAGGGCCACGGTGGAAGGGAAGCGGACCTGTAAACATAAAGTGGAGCGAGGGATTGTTTTTGTTTTAATTTTTGTTCTTCTTTATTTCCTGCCTTAAACTATACTCTCTTCTTCTCAAAAATGAAATAAATATTGTATGGATCTATTTTAAACATAGAAAACTGTATAATGGTTTATTTTACTGATTTTTCTTCAGTTTCCCTATTTGGTACTTCAGCTTTTATAGCCACAAATGAATATTTTATTTTAAGCTGCAACATTTTTTTCATAAAGATTGGAACATTTTTTATTTTAATCTAGGACATTTTCTCAGGGGCCCAATAGAAAGAAGAAGATCAAACCAAGCACAGATTAATTGGTGGAATTTAATGTGAAAAACCTTTCAATAAAAAGAGAAAAACCATGTGTTTCAATCAACCACCACTTTCATTATTTCGTGAAATGCTTACAAAACAGCACATATTTACTGGCGATTTACAAGATGGTTATATCCAAATTAGGCCAGAACCTTCCGACAACAGGTCTCTGCTTCGCTCCACTAATTTAGTCACCTCTGATCCATAAAAATTTGGATTATAATACAACACAACGCTTCGTTTTCTTCCCAAATCAGGTGCTTCATGCTGGGCTCCCAAATCAGGTGCTTGGAAGGCAAAACCAGTAGCATCACAATGACACGTCCACAAGATGCACGCTCTGGCATCTGGCGGTATACGAGCCAGTCCGGATTTCGTCACTCTAACGGAGAGGAGAAACATAATTTTTCCCTTCCACGGCCTGTTCGAGTTCTTGAGTTCGCCATGAGTTCACAAGGCGCACGCTGCAACATGGTGTCCACAATATGGAACATGTTATCACGTTCCATCAAAGTTACAGTTACAAATGGCTAATTCAACCCCCAAAACGTCCACAACGTACAATCATAAAGCCTAATAAACCATTGCTAACAGATATGTATAAAATGGAAGATCTTTTGAAGAGAGGCTACTACATGAAACACCATGCAACATATAGGCAGGCAAGGCTAATTAATTATAATCGACAAGGCAGGCACACACAAACAATAATGCAACTGATCGAGTAACTAGTTGACAAAGGCGCATTTCTTCCTGATCTCGCCCTGGGCGCCGGTGAGCACGTCCACCCTGCCCATGTTCACCATGGACGCCCCAAAGTCCCTGAGGAAGCTCTCCTCGGAGCCCCTGTACTCGTAGACGAGGCCCCTGGTCTCCTGATTCTTTAGCAGCGCCTCGTCCGAGTGGAAGAGGCCCCTCCGCTTGAGCACGAGGCCGTAGTACGCGGTGTCGAACGTCGTCGAGCTCCCCGGCACCATCTCCAGCTCCGTCGTGTTGTCCTTGGGCCGCCGGCACTTCTGCCGGAGCTTCGCCGCGTACAGCCGGTCCAGCGTCGGGTCGCTGTCCTGGTGCGCCGTGAAGTTGCGCAGCCGCTTGGCGATCGACGGGCAGTGGGACTTGCCGATGGCGTGGGCACCTGGAGATGATCATGCGTGTAAGTATTGTGGTCACAATGATTCCGAGTAGTTTGCGAGCAGCAAAACAGAGGTATGTATATGATCGGCTTTGCCAGGAACCAATATCATCAGTTCCCAAAACACAGGGAAGAACTTGGTCCACATGACACCATCTGCTTTCTACTACTGTATATTTTGATGATAGTCGCTGTACGTATTAACTGATCCTTGAATGGCGTGCCCTTGTTTAATTTTGAGAAAAACGTAGTCAGCTAGAGACATTAAGAAGGCCAATTATACTCCCCCTCAAAACAGGAATGAGAATTACTAGGACTAACAATAATGACTTGTTTCAACATGCATGAAGAAGAGTCAGCACCGTTACTAGTACTACTTGATAATTTTTATTTTTAAAAAAAATCTTCTACGTTTTTTGGTAAAATAATACTAGCACAGATCTGACGCTATACATTAATTAATTTGGAACAATCGCAACCTGTACAGAGAGACGAAGAACAGAACACCATATTACCTGAGAGAACAGCGAGATCCTTGATGCTGAGGTTCTTGGACGCGAACCTCTTGATGAGCTTGCGGATGCCGTCGAAGGAGTCCGGCAGGTTCTTGACGGCCTCCTTGGCGCTGGACTCGCGGCCGTCCCGCCGCCCGGTCTCCACCTGGTAGAGGTTGCCGTCCTTGCTCCACTGCCCCTCGGCCACCGCCTTGGTGGCCAGCGAGACGGCGTCCCTGGCGACGATGGCGAGGACGTCGGCGCAGGAGACGGTGCCGGGGCACCGCTTCTCCAGCGCCGCCTTGACGTCGTCGATGACGGCGAAGCCGTCCAGCGTGTGGTTCGGCTTGGCGTCCTTCTCCGCCTTGTTGCCCGCCGTGGAGTTGATGAGCACCGACGCCTCACAGCCCTGATGATCAGTGATGATGCATCATCAGTAATTGGAGAGAAATGGCCACTCGTATCACTTCACGAACTGAAGGTGAGTTGCTAAAGAACATGAAAAGGAGGAGATGCACTTTATTTCGAGACATTCGCGCGGGGAATCTTTGCTTTCTGTCTGTTTTCCGGATAAAGATTCAGAGGCACCTTTTTTTTTTAATCCATCTCACTAAGTTAGTTCGATCGTGTGCAGCTAACTGAATCATTAGAACCTGAATCTGCATTTGATACCAGTATACAGTACCACGGAACATAGAAAAAGGAGGAGGGGGTCACAGGCTCACAGCTACCAGGAAGACATGGTCCAAACACAGAAGGCAACAAACAGCTGCTAACGAATCCGTTACTATTATTCTGGATAGATGCAGGCAGCGTACCCTGACGAAGCAGTCGTGGAAGTGGAGCCTCAGTAGCGGCGCATTGGCCGTGGGGTCGTCGTGGACGGCCTTGGCGACGATCTTGCGGACGATGGCCTCGGCGTCCGGGCACGAGTCCTTGTAGAACCCAACCCTGAGGCCGCCGCCACCTCCATAGCCGCCGTCGCCATGGGCTGACGAAGCAAGCAGCAGCAGCAGGGGGAGCAAGCACAGCAGCAGAGCGGGAGGAAGACGAAGAAGCGCTCGCGCTGCCATGGCCGGCACCGGCAGTAGCGTGTGGCAGACTGGCAGCACACGACAGACACACAGCAGCGTGGTAGCAAAGCCTACGAGCTTTGTGGAGAGAAACGAAATCAAAAGAAAACTATTTTACTACTATGCGTGTTGCTTGGCCCTCCTTTGGCGGTAGGCTCGAGCCTCGCGCTGCGCACATGAGGGAGCAGACTGAGCTGAGCAGGCTGCAGAGTGCATGATCGGGCGGCCCCGGCCGGGATATATAGAAAGCGAGAGGACGACGGAGGTAGTGGACGACTGGGAGTGTCAAGCAAGTGTGGATGCCACATCGGTTTGCGAGATCTCGGGCAGCGCCATGAGCGTCGTTTTTCCCGGGCTGTCAGGGGCATGATGCCATGTGATTGGCCATGGATTTCCGGGTTAGTTCTTATATTAGCCTGCTGTGCCAAGATTATTACTAGCAGTACGTGGTGGTAGAGTAGAGTGGAGATGCCAACAGGTTAACTTGTTGCTTATTACGATGTGATGACCTGAGCTTTATTAGCTGGCAGTATTACTGCACTCCACCATCTAATCTCTTTTATCACCACTGTACAATGCCTAATCTTCTAGTAGTACTAGTACGAAGTAAAGAAAAAGTTGTTCTTCTTCGAACAAGTGTCCATGCTTTTATTATAAGCGTCCGGAGCTTTTCCTTGGAGAAAAGAGAAAAAAAAGAAATCACTGCTGCACGCCTTATTGCGAGCCGACATCCAGGTTAGAAGGAAGGTATATAGTTAATGCTAGTTCAGTAATCGTACCCATGTGATGACCGACTGATCATCACTCATGTGATTGTGAATGTGATGCATCAGTCAGTCAGGATCCGATCCGATAAGGATCGACGACGACGGGGGTTATCATTGAACAAAAAGTTTTACAGGTGTCACTTACCAATGATGGATTTACTTGGGGAGATGTTCCTGGTACAGTAGTAATAGTAGTAGTAGGTGATTAGCAGCAGCAGCACTACTTCACCGGTTAATAAACTTATACTGTATAAACTAAAGCTCAGAGAAGAGATCAGCCATTCAGGCACCAGTCAGTCTGCAGGGGCAGGGCCCAAGTGCTGGCTGCTTGCTCACGTGGTCGGAGCTCTATAATAATCGGGGATCTTGTAGGTTGCTCTTTGTGATCTTATCTGGTGCGGTTTGTTTTGGGGAACATTTTGACCAAGTTTTTACTGCTGTTCACGCGGATCTGATAGATGCTCATATTGTTTCGCTTCAATGATGATATGATTAAATAAAGGTAACTCCTCCAGTATTCAAAAGCAACAAATTTCCCGCAGCAAGGATGTTTTGTACTATTGCGTTTGACTTTCTTTCTCCGGTTCAAGCAACTCGTAATATTGATTGTTGATAGTGCAGTTTATTGTGTAATCCCTTCGTTAATAAATCAACTTTCTAGAAGAAAAGGAAGGTGCGGCTAGATCTGACAGAGCTCTAATTGGTGACTATGAACAACATGGCCAGCTACTCCCCCTGCTTCCCTTCTTGATATTATTCGGCCTTGAAGATTAGTAGTATATTTTATCATCATCACACTCATGTAGGTTAGCTAGTGATCACCTCGACCCCGCGAAAACATAATTAAATAAATAAATAAATAAAATACGGTAAAGCACGGTTAATCTGACTGTACATACATATACATATATAGTGTAGTAAATGTATGCTAAGGAAAAAGTATATATTTTTTCTTTGCGAAAACCACTTTCAACCGGTTTAGTGGTATGTTTTGTCCGGTTTTACATAGTTCACGATTGCGAATTAGACAACCACATGGTCAAAAATGGACTTTACCTTTTTTTTAAAAAAATGATCAAATAAGTTTGCCCTAGGGCAAAAACTAAAACAGCCTGATTTTTAATTAAAAATAGCATACATTTTGGAGTGAAAGGGAGTGCTTCGTTTGCGTGCGTGGTGTGTGGAATTGGGTATCCAGGGTAAATGGGATGTATTTAAAGTATGTCTTGTTCTGATTCAAGAAATAACTATGCATACAGAATTCATTTGGCAATAAGCGAAGACAAACGTATTAGATTCTGTATGAATAACAACCGGAGAAGAAACCCCAAAAAGTTGGAGCAAAGAAGGGGGCGGGATATGCTGGCTATGAGTATAAAAAGGACCAGGATCCACTCGTTAAAGTGCATGGCACAGTTCAGACAATGTTGAGTGTTTGGCGGAGTGGATAAGCCCCTCTCCCGTAAGAAAGGCTGAGCAGCATTCACGCGATTGTTTTCCAGTTAAAAGGCGGCATTCTTTTCGCTTTTCCGCAGCTTTATGTCAGTTGCCAAACAAGTGGTGGACACGGTCCATTTTTGCACAAGAAACAGTAGTTGTCTTTTGAGTTTATACTTTATATATGAGTACCCGTAGTATAAAGGTGGCTGTTCTATATACTTGAATATATAGTTTAAAAAAATTAGACATCTGTTTAAATATTAGAGTATGTAAACATTGGATAAATAATCTGTGATAAATTAGTAGTATTACAAATTGAAGCTCTAAAGAACACTACTTATGAGACCTCATAGGAACAAAGGACAAATTTTAGAAATTTGCATGGTAAAATAAAAAGTTGGAGCGCTAGATCACAGTCTTGGGAGAGAGACATCGTAGTAGGAAAGCACAAGCAATGTAGAGGCAATTGTTTGCTGAGCGCATTGCAATTTATTGCACTATTTTTTCTCTAGTAACAAAAAATACAATGATTGAAATAATTTCACATTGTTTTTGTGAAGGGGAAATATCATTACTTAAGCAGCCGTTTACATCCCTGTTATACAAAGCAGTCTGAGACAAAAATGAAAATCCAGACATGTTGGTTGAGCAACAAATTAAAATCAATGATACATAATCTGACGGACCTCGTCTATCACTTGGAAAGAGCACAAGCACATGAACCAAAGAAAGATATATACTTTGTTGGAGAATAAACACCACATCTCTCTCCAACTACTACATGGTATCTTATGTATGGTTCACATTTCACCTAGCTTCTAGATTCACATGGCGTAGCTAAGTCCCCAATCAACATGTTCCCTATGATAATTGTAGCTACATTTGATGAGGCACGGAAATTCCTATAAATCGTCTAGAACTTATGTACTTTGTTGAGCCACCTTGGCATGCTATGTCTATTAGTATAGGGGCTAAGTTGTAACATGTTTGAACTTTGAGGCCTTGTGTAAAACACACGAACTAGCCCAAAGGGCATCCCACGATCCTCAGTGAATAAGCCCATTCCGTTTTTAAGAGGAAAAAGAGAGAGAGAGAGAGACTTATGGTTAGGAGAGGAGAGCGATTGATCCACCATTGAAAACAAGACTTATGTAGGGGATATAGAGCGTCCCCTAATTTGTTGGATCCTACCTTGAGTATTGCTCCATCTCATAGTGGATTGCTAGTCGCTGTTGTGATTTCCCCCCATAGGATTTCCCATGTAAATCTTAGTCTCCGCTTTTGGTTTGATATTCTTCTTGCCATATTGCTTCATCGGTTTGCTTCCTATTGATACATATTTTAAGTGTCCTTGAATATTTGGGTTGGCATGAAGTAGAGACTTGGGTTCTATGATATTTGGATGATTTGTTGTTGGGGATTGAGAAATTGGCAAACTAGTTGTCACAAGTAACTTTGCATAGAAGTGATACCCAAAGTTTGTAGCCCCAAAGATCGTGAATAGACTCCATATCTACAATTTTATTGTTTGTTTCAACCTCCTTATAATTGCTGAACTTCTATTCACTGAGCAAGTGCATTTATGTGCCATATTAATAACTATCATTTGCTGCTTCCCCTATGTCGTGCCCCATTGACAACGTTGATCCTATATATGTATCGCAAGAACTATGTAAGTACTTTTCTAGATAAATTACACAATTGATTTTTATATTTTAAATAAAGTAGTAAATTTATTGATAATCAGAGTTGAAACGTATCACTAGATTTTGTTTTGAACATTGCAGACTTTGCGAGTAGAGAGGAACTCATAGATAAATGTTCCCAGAAAAAAGAAACAAAAATTTCATTCAACAAGAAAAATGTCATGGCTAAGCTTTGGAACAAAATCCAATGGTTAAAAAAATCAGTATGTCCTTGGGGTAAATATAATATCTATTACCAGATCTGACTTTGGAGAAATGTTAGCCGCGTCTGTGCGCCAGGCGGAAGTTCTCCTACGTCATGGGAAGATGGATAAGAAAAGAAAATGAAACGAAAAGAAAAGAAATGGATAGTGAGCTTAATGGGCTGGGGTCCTTGGACCAAGACGTGGCCCAGCAAGCCATTACCCACGTGATGTTTCAGAGCCGTGGAGAATAACCTTTGCTAATCCTTTTCTTATCAAAAAAAAAAAAAAAAAACCTTTGCTATCCTTTTGATTTGATCATCCAGGCATCTTGAATTGCAAAAGTTACATTGAAAAAGGCACAAAACAATGGAGTATTATTGTTCCCTTTGTGAAAAGAAGAGATATATCTGTTGCTTCCCTACAACAGGACAAACAAAAATTAGAAATTTCATACTGATTTGATTATTCATTTCGGTCATACATTATCACCTTATTTGGTTCAATGGGAATATGAGTTGTCCACAATCCCCTCGTCTCACAAGTAAATCGAAAAAAAAAATCATGAAACTCTTAGCTTAATTATTCTTTGCCCCAACATTTAATTTACCATCCTGCACACTGTTTAACTCAGTTTATTTTTTCAACACAGCAGGCAGAGAGGAACCCTCTGATGCTCTGTATGTCTGGAACACGAACATTGTTATTACAGTGTAAACATGTATGGGTATGAATTATGAAATTATGATTAGTTTACTATCTACTCTTTTGCATTGACACTACCGATCACTTGACGTTCGAGTTTGTGACTCTACAGGAATACGTAGCATCCAACATTCATCAGCTAGCTGTTAAACCTTCGGCAGTTGATCCTGACCTCCCCTTGCCTGCCCGTGAGGACGTTGACGCCGCCCAGCTTCACCATGGACCTCGCGAACTGCCTCCGGAAATTCCCCGGCCGGGTCGCGAACATGGCCACTATCCCGCGCGCGATGGCCGAGGACGCGAGCTCCTGGTCGATCTGCAGGACGGCTCTCCCGGCGAGCACGCTGGGGTACAAGGAGTTGTCGAGGCCGAATGGCCCTCGCGGCGCGACCAAGTTCATGGGCACGATGGCGTCGCGCGACGCGTTCTGCGGCGTCACCACCGCGTGCGGCGGGCACCGGCGCCGGAGCACGGCCAGCAGGCCCGGCTCCATGGTCGGGTCGGCCCCGGTGGCGCTGCTGCGGTTGTAGAGCCGGTCCGCGATGAGCCCGCAGTGGCAGAACCCCATGGTGTGGGAGCCGAGCAAGGTGGTGAGGTCGACGGCGCCGAGGCCGATGGCGCGGAAGGCGGCCAGGGCGTCGGCGAAGGACACCGAGGGGCTCGGCAGGTCCACCTCGGCGGCGCTCGACACGGTGCCGTCCCGCCTCCCCGTGGGCAGCTCGTACCGCACGCTCCCCGCCATGGCCGCGGCGTCCCGGGCCGCCAGCGCCAGGACGTCGGCGCACGACACCACGCCCGGGCACGCCTTCTCCACCGCCGCCTTGGCGTCGTCCACCACGTCCAGCATCCGCAGCGTCAGGTTCGGCGGCGGCGCCTTCTCGGCCGGCGGGTGCCCGGGCGTGCTGTCGATGAGCACGGAGCCATCGCATCCCTGGCATGAATGGATGAACAGCAATAGCATGCATCAAGAACAAGAAGTGTGCAAGAACAGAGATCGTCGGCTGCATGTACCCTGACGAAGCAGTCGTGGAAGTGGAGGCGGATGAGGGCGGGGAGCACGGAGCGGTCCAGGGCGGCGCGGCGGCGGACGACGCGGCGGACGATGGCCTCGGCGCGGGGGCAGGACCGCGCGTAGAAGCGGAGCTGCAGCGGGGGAGGCGGCGGCGGCACCGCGGCGGCGTGCAGCAGGTGCACCGCGAGCGCCAACAGAAGAAGAAGGGAGTGACGTCGCGGCAGCGGGTCCATCGATCTCTGATGAGGTGACGACGACGACGATGATGGTGGCTGGAGAGGATCGATGCGAAGAACGAAGATGTTCTCGGGATCGCCGGCTTTAGAGATCGGCCGGTCGGGTAGAGTTGGGTGCACTCAAGGGCGCCTCGCCTCGCCTGGGAACCGCCGCTGCGTGTGCGTGCACCTCGGAATGCTAGTCACGGTTCACTCTGCATGTGGCGAACGGCGAACCACATGCTGCCGGTGTTGCCACGCAGGCCACCAGAAATGTCTGGTATTGGAGTTCAGGGGCTTTTCATATTCTGAGACTGGGCTCATTGGAAGGCTCAAAAAAGGGTGTCCATACACTGTTTAGCACTGTAGATAGAGAGAGGGGTAGTTGGAACAGTGGATGTGCGGGGTTGGATAGGCTCACTGGTGAGCCTAGTCTGAGACAAGATTGGGAGGGTAAAATAGACTTTACTCATATTTTAAAGCTTCCAAAGATATTTCCATAAGGCCCAAAATAATTTGTGGGTTCCTCTTGTTCTAATAAACCTCTAAGTTTTTTCTCAAATATTTTGCATGCCTAATTTGTTTTCATGGCTTAAAAACCTTATATGGTTTAACCTGGATATGTTTTTCAACTTAAAAAACTCAAAACCACCCTTCAAAAAAGCTTTGAGCAGTGGCAGGGGATAGTTTATCTGGCTTTAAAATTTGAGGGTGTAAAATGTATGGTTTTTGAGTTTATGGACTTTTTTCAGAGTGACAAAATAGATTTATCTCAATAAGTAAACATATAAAGGAGGAGAGAGATGGAGAAGTGTCCTTGCATAAATGTAGCGGCCCATTTAGTTGGCCTGGCCCTCCTATCTCATCCATAGCTGCCATTGCTTCCTCTCTACAGTCAGGGACTCAGGGATCTTCTAGGTGCAAAATTTTGCTTTACCCATCTGTTATTTGCCAAAAGAAAAACAATAGCCCCTCCATCCAACATTGTTAGGCGTATAAACATCATTCACCAAGACCAAGGGGCCATTCATAACCTCCTATGCATGCAGCCATGCACCAAAAGTGAGGAAAATGATTAGATGAGCACTAGAAAAAATAAATCTGTACTACTAGTAGAGGAGAAATGAGCCTAACATTTGTGGATGCTTTTTAAAGGCAAACTAGGTGACTTCTCCGCGCGTTGCTGCTGGATTTAAAGAGTGATTTCAAATGTAGATTTTTGAAGAAAAAATGCTACTAAAATAATTATTATTTGGTGGAGAAGAAATAGAACAATTAGAACTACTAATCTATTCTTGCTTGACCAATGAAAATAGTCCTAAAAACTTGTAAAGAAAAAGCTAAACAGATTTATGAAGAGGGCCAACATCACAACTTAGAATAGCAACTTATTTTCTTTAAGTTTTCCTCTAGAGAATGAAATGCAAATGATCTTATTCGTGAACTCTGACATGCATATATAGCATATAAAGGTTTAGCAACACTCTATCCTGTGCTAATGAAAAAAATAATATTGAGATATAAAAGGTGAAATATTTAGCATTAGACAAGAAAAGAAAGAAGTCGATTTGATTGGGAAATAAAGTCAAGCTCGTTCATATATAGAGTTGTAGACTTACCTTTAGAACCCATGAGAAGTGCAAACATTAATCCATGAAGTAACACATGATCTAAGGAGTAACTTCAAGTAACTATTAAATGAATTGCAATACGTGACTAAAGCATGATGATCGAGTGCATTTGAATACATCTAGGTGAGTGGGTAAGCAAGACATACATGTATTTGACAATAATTTTATTAGTAGGAATTTCAGGCTCATAAAAATATGTGGAAAATAGGATTCACCTCAATAATGGAGTCTACAGGAGTACATGTCAGACAAAATACTATTGGATAAATGAAGATTGCAAAGATTGTTGTGGTAACATGTGGAAGAAATTAAGAAACCATACTGTCTCGTAGAAAATAAAGGTACGTTATGGCAGAAATACAGTGACTGGCATTTATTTGTGTGATACCAATACTTAATTAATTTTTTCAACTATTAGCTAATTGTTGATAGCTTTGTTAGAAAGTGGGATTGGTAGATTGAAGGACGCTAAGGAATTAATGATATATGAACGGATATGATCAAATATATGCTAATATTAAAATGCATGAATATTGGTGTGTTTGCATGGCAACACTTTGTTATGATAAGACACTGTGTTTAATCACATATTCGCGTTGGTCAAAAGACAGTTTCTTAAAATTTGTTGCGTGAAGAATGTGCATATATAATAAGAGAAATGCGCATGAGTGATGATGTGGTTTAACATGGACTAAGAGAAATAATAATCAATAATTGTTATTGGGTAATATTGATGTTTCTTACTATTGCAATACATATAGCTAGTGGGCTCCAAACAGTAATCGATGATTTTAGTGGATGATGATGAGGCTCAATGTGGTGCAAGAGAAATGGTTAGTGGCCTCCATCTATATAGATACACTAGATGATACCCTGCGCGTTGCAGCGGGGATCTTGTAGTATTCAAACAAACATGATTTATAAAATAAGATGCAATATATGAAATACTAAAATATTAGTAAAATTATATGTGTATAATTTTAAGCACATGCATGAGTGATGTTAGCCATGGAAAATCGATGAGACCATCAATGAGTAATACATAGTGGCAAGTGAATCCTATAATGATGTGGATAGGCTTCATGTCAAGACAAATATTTAGTGGACTTCACGTATATAGTATGTAAGCACATGCATGAGTGATGTTAGCCACAGAAGATCGATGAAACCATCAATGAGTAATGCGTGGTGGCTAGTGGACCCTATGATGATGTGGATAGGCTGCATGTCAAGAGAAATATTTAGTGGGTTTCACTTGTATAGTATGTATAGATATGCCTAACAAAGTTGGATGGAGGGAGTATTCTTTTTCAAAAGGATGTCAAAAAGATTTTCTGCTATTTTTATAAGACGGAAAAAATTGGCAGCCCAATTTGTTAAGAAAAAAAACCAGGCCTGAAACAACCTCACAACTTCACAACTCAAGGAGAGAAAAAAAAAACACCAAAACCCCAAAACAAGATATTCGATCATGGCCTTCCGCTAAGTTTCAAAGGATGTCACTGTGTGGGGTCTGGGGACAACGAAATAATGATTCAATTCCCTGTTCTTTGCCAAAGGAAAAAAAAAGTAAGATATTCGATTCTTTTTTTTGTCAGATGCCATCAATAATGGTGATAAGTTGATGCTTGACAAATGACCGATGCGTGCATGTCCACACCAACATAGGCCATTGCATCATTCGGAGATCACGTACCCGGTCTGCATTTTGCAGCGTCCAAAACATGGCGCCATATATCCCCTCCATGGAGGCATGGACCATGGCTTCATCTCCACATCTGAACTGAGCGCGATCTCATCTCCATTCAGTTTTGGCTTCCAGTACTCCATTCATTTGATTCGCTCTGCTCGCATCAGAAAAGAAAAGAAAAAGATCAGGCGACAATGGCCGCCCAGACCCACGGCGCCGTGGACAGCCTGCTGGGCCTCCTGTCGTCGGCGATCAAGGACGAGGCGCAGCTGCTGGGCGGCGTGCACGGCGACGTGCAATTCATCAAGGACGAGATGGACAGCATGAACGGGTTCCTGATGCACCTGACCAAGACGACGGAGAGCGAGCACGACGACCAGCTCCGCGCGTGGACGAAGCAGGTGCGCGACATCGCCTACGTCGCCGAGGACTGCATCGAGGTCTACGTGCGCGACCTGTCCCCGCCCGACGCCGGCGTCTTGGCGTTCCTGCGCCACCTCCCCGTCTACCTCCGGACGGCGCCCTCGCGCCACCGCGTCGCCACCAAGATCCGCGAGCTCAAGCTGCGCGTGCGCGAGGTCGGCGAGAGGCGGCAGCGCTACGGCGTCACCGTCCCTGCCACGGAGATCAAGCCGTCGGCTAAGCCGTCTGGCGGCCAAGACGAACGCGAGCGGCAGGCGTTTCGGCAAGCACTAGAAGAAGAAGAAGAAGAAGAAGAAGAAGAAGAAGAAGAAGAAGAAGAAGAAGACCACCAAGCCGAGACCGAGACGACCGATGGGGCCTCCGGGTCAGGGTGTCCATCTTTCATCCAGAGATTCAGAAGAGCGATCGACATGCTCCCCAACAATAAAGCTTCTTCTTCATCGTCATCGACAATGGACGAAGCAGAAAGAAAAAGAATCCACGCTGTCCTGGAGAAATGCTATCAGGATGGCGATGCCGATATCAGCTGCATGAAGATGTTCCTTTGCGCTCTGTTTCTTCCCGACGCGACGACCAGTACCAAGCTGGGCAACCTGGAGAAGAAACTGCAGCAAGGAGCAGAAGAGCCCAAGGAGGTGGTGAGGATCTTCTGCTACAGCATGTTGTCCACGCAGCAGAAGAGCTGCCTGCAGTATCTGACCGCTTTCCACGATGAAGAAAGCATCAGCAGGACAGGCCTGGTGAGACGATGGGTCGCCGAGGGCCTCGTTGGTAAAGAACAGGACAGGACGCCAGAAGAGGTGGCCGAGCGCTGCTTCCGTGAGCTTCTCTTCCGAGGCTTTGTTGTCGAGGTTGGCACCAGCGATGGCGGCACAGTCAGGAGCTGCCGTATTGAAGACCCAATCAAAGAGTTCATTGAGAGAATCGCCAAGAGCGAGAACTTCGTGTCTGAGCTGCCGTCTCACCTCGACCGGCAGCTTCAGATCCGAAAGATTGTTCATAAAGGGAGGAAGCACCAGGAACAGGAACTGCAGGATCGTTGGAAGAGGAACGTCGTCGGTGATCTCTGCTGCTGCGGCGCTCCTGCTGGTTCAGACGAAGAAGCTGACAGCAGAGCAAAGCCTGAACATTTCAAGGACCCCATGGACGAGCTGGTGGATTTCCTCAAATTACTCCCTCATGTGTATCGGCTGAATGTGCTGGATCTTGGGGGCTGCCAGGGCCTGAAGAAGCGCCACCTGAAGAGCATCTGCAAGGTGGTGTCGCTCAAGTATCTGAGCCTCCGGAAGACAGACGTCTCCCGACTCAGGGCGCGCCATCTCCAGGGGCTCAAGAATTTGGAGACACTGGACCACATGTGCCACCCGGCGACATGAGCCACATCTTTCTGCCCAAGCTAAAGCATCTGCTCGCCGGCCACTCGAGCGGTGGTGCCGCCACCGCCGGCACGTCGGCAGCGGCAGCGGCTGCGGCGGCATCGGTGCCTCGCAGAATCGGTATGATGAGGCACATGGAGACACTGACCCGTGTCCAAGCTTCTGATCAAGACGGGAAAGACCTAGAAGGAGTTGGCAAGCTGCTGCAGCTGAGGAAGCTCGGCGTGGTCGTCCATGCCAATAATCATAGCACTACCAAATCTCTGCAACGAGCGATCAACGGAGTGGCGGGCAGCCTGCGCTCCTTGTCGATCTGGGTCATCAACAAGGACGGGATTCTTGACATCTCCATGCAATTTGCCGCCTCCTTCTCAGCTTCCAATTTGTTGGTTCTTGAGAATCTAGACATCAGGGCGAAGTGCAACCTGCCTCCATGGATCAAAGAGGTCAAGACACTCGCTACATCACTCTGCGTGACACCGACATGAAACAGGGACACCTAGATGAGCTCGGCGGAGCCCATGGCCTGCGTTGCCTCAGGCTCCTTGGTCAGTCATGCAGCGAGCGCACGCTCAGTTTCAGGTCTGATCAGTTCAAGGCTCTCAAGGTCCTCGTGGTCGACGACACCAACATCAGTAGCATTCACTTCGTGGAAGGTGCAGCTGCTATGCTGGAGAAGATTGTCTTCCACATGCGTACGATGGACAAGGAGGAGGGGGACCCCTGTTCAGGAACCCGTCACCTTCCCAACCTTAAGCGGGTCCAGCTCACAGGCCACAGCTTGGACATGCAGCAGATCTCACACCTGAAGCAAGCCATGGAAGAAGAGAATGCATTCCGACATAATAAGCTGCTTGTCAGGACCAGTACTGCTTGAGGGTTCAGGTATAATGTCATTTAGCCCGAAGGAGTAATCAACTAGTAAAAGAAAATATCGTAGTGCTTGTGTGTGATTGATAATACTCCTACACTGTAATAAAGTCTGCATATGCATGCCCTACGTGCTGCTGAGATGCAGGCGAATGCATACATGTGTTTATGACTCCTGTGAGGCTGGTGATATGTCATGGTCATAGTGTGATGTGTGCTCTTATGTGTGTAATACTTATGTACTGTGTGATATAAGTATATATACGTGTGTTTATGCCTCCTGTGAGGCTGGTGATATTTCCTGGTATTAATATGATGTGTGTTCTTATGTGTGTGTAATACTTATGTACTGTGTGATTATATATAAACTAGGTGTGTGCTCGTACGTTGCTACGGAAGAACATTTATGTGTATGGGTGACATGTATTATTCATTTTGCACCGAAGTAGAGAGACGGCAAAAAGGGATCTTAAATTTTCCCTGTACGAGTGAAAAGCCAAAACTATAGAAAATTGGATTTTGCTAAGACAGATTATGCCATTCATTTATGTCAGATTCAATGACCCTTACACTATCATTCTTTCCTCTTGTGTCCTAAGGTTAATGTTCTTCATGCCAATAGTTTCTATCGCGGTTCACTTACAAATACATAAAATAGAATCCGATGATATGTTTAGTTACCTACTATACCCTTGGCTGAATTCCCTAGCATGTTGGGTATTAGTATGTATCCTGTCGCCTACGGAATAATTTCCAGTGTCATCTATCTGCAGGTTGGAGTCATTAGGGAGCTTGATCCAAACCATCACAGGAAACCCACGAGCTGCAGCCAATGGCTTTCAGATCCTACCGAGTGACGTACTCAGCAATCCAGCACCAGCGATTGATCTCGCATTGTGGTGCACAAACCTTGAACTTGAAGGTGTAACAACTGCTCGGTGGTGTCTTCCTGTACCAAGTTCACCATAGGGATGAATGTATCATCCTAGTCCACGATTGGTGAAAATAAAGATTGCTTTGTTCTGAAAAGTTGAAATATGAATATTTCAGCTCCTATCAGTCCCCATCAATTCTAGATCCTTGACAGGTTATCTTGGCCTGAATTTCGTGCAGAACATGGAACAAGTCACAAGCATCCAAATTATTTTTTTTCTCCCATAACCCATCGAGCTTCACCAAGAAAGATTTCTTGCACAGCAGCCCATAGCCCCATACACATATGGTAACTGGTTATGAAAGTACAAGTACAGATGAATATTGGAGGATGTCTTTGTTTATTTTAGCACTACATTTTCTAGCAAGCAGGAAAGATGACCTCACCGACCGGAAGACTGTCCCAGCAAGCGGTGCCATTTGCTATCTTCAAAAGAGATGCTCGATTGTGTATACAGCAGCTCCAGTGCTATCTTCACAATGATCTGAAAGGGGACATGCTGGTGAAGTGATAAGTAAGTAAGTAACAATCCGAAAAGATGCAGCGGATCCGAAACAAACATAAAGATGGCTGCAAACTTTAAACTCAAAATCTCTAAAATTACTCAAACTAAATGTCGTGTCACAGTGTCTGTATCAGTAGTTTAGTACTGCTTATGAAACTAACTGGAAGGTTTCTGTGACCTAATAAGATTTTTTTCTTCGGTTCGGAGGTGAGCTGTGTGCCTGGCGGCAAAGGGAAATATGTGCAGCTCATGAATCAGATTTTGCATTATGTATCCAGAAAGGTGTGTGGCACATGAATTTCAAAAGGAAACTTTTCTATATGGAAGATAGTTCAGATACAACCGTAAATGTCCTATCCTTTTTTGAATTTGTCCTTAGATGCCGGCTGAGCCGGTAACAGAGGGTGCAGATGTGTGAAGGTTAGAAGATATTCGTGGTAGCTTACCGTGTTCTGGCAGATGAAGACGACGGCGCCGTGGGGGAGTCGCGCACGAGGACAGCTGACGCGGCGTCCGGCGGGGCAGCGGCGCCGGGCGGGGAGAGCATGGATTTGGGCGCGCGGCGTCCGGCAGGGCAGCGGCGCCGGGCGGAGAGCGCACGGCGGCGGATGGGCGCGAGCGGGCGCCCGGCGGGGTGAGGGCGCAGGAGGGACGAGGGTCACGGTGCTGGCTGGACGACGGCTTCGGCAGGGGTGCGGAGGCCGGCGGAGCGAGCGGAGGCGCGGCGGTCCGAGGGGCACGGTCGAGGCGGCGCGAGGGCGAGGGTGGCGCGGAGGGGCGAGGGGCGCTGCCGGCCGGTGGTGCAGCGGCGCCGGCGGGTGAGGGCACAGCGGCGGATGGGCGCGGACGGGGCGACGACGCGGCGGCCGAGCGGGGCGAGCGTTTCCAGGGGAAGAAGCGCGAGTGTGCGGCCTGCCGGTGGGTAGCGGGCGCGGCGGCAGCCGGCAGATAGGTACGGGCGGGAATATTTAACCAATGGACTAAGTCCAATTTTTTTATCCCTCGTCCAACTTTAATCCACCATTACATTATCATTTAGGCCACCTATAGCTAAACCAAACACCTTAACCCTCGAAACCAATTAAACATGGCACCTGGTCAATTTTGAGCGGTTTTCGGAGACGTGGCAATGGCATTATCTTCTTTTGCCACCTAAGGAATGAGGTGGCGTCACCGTCTTCGTGGCTCCCTCTGCTCTTGTTCCAGCGTGCCGTCGTCATGGCCCCCCTTCCTCGTGCTCCAGCGCCACTGCACCCCACGGCTCTTCCTCCACTGCTCCACCCCCGTCGTCGATGCGACTCCCACTCTCCTACTCCGCCGTCGCCGTCATGGCTCCCCATGCCCTGCTCAACCGCAGCCGTCGTGGCTTTCTCTCTCCTGTTCTGTCATTGCCACCGACCTCCCCATGCTCCAGCGTCACAACGTGTCGCGGCTCCTTTGCCATCGGCCCCACCGATTTGGCTTCCTCTACCCCTACCGTCGATGCGGCTCCCAATCCCATGCTTCGCTGCCGCTGTCGTGGCTCCCTATCCCCTGCGCCTCTTACACGCAGTGGGTCCACCGCACCTCCTCCACCATCGGTCTCACCCACCCACTGTGCCTCCTGCTTCTCACTTCCTCCGTCGTCGGCCGCATGCCCATTACCCTCCTTGCTCCGCTTCTCCTCCGTCATCGGCCTAGGTGTGCAGCGAAGGCAACAAGAAAGAGGAGATCTTGGTGAAGTGCTGGTGACTGTGCACACGGTGGATGGCGCATCCGAGATGGCGACGAAGAGCGCAGGGCAGAGAGAAGAGGGGCGGCAACCCGGGGTGCAGAGGTGCGGTGACCTACGTGAGAGGAGCGGACGCCGGTGTGGAGAGGATGGGCAGAGGAAGGTGGCTCCCAGCTACCTTAGGTCAAAAAAAAAAAAGGAAAAACCACTCCACGTCAGCAAAACCGCTGCCACATCATGTTTAAAACCACTCAAAACGAGTCCAAGTGCTAAAGTTATCCGGTTTTGTAAGTTAAGGGTCCTGTTTGACCCAAATGAGAGTCGGGGGCCCAAATGACACTACCTTTATTGCTGGGCACAGGATACCTATTTGGATAGCTGATTTACCTTTCTGTTTCTGACACCTCCTGCTGAAACGATACATTTGCATAGTTTTATTGTGAAAACTGTAGATCATGGAATCCAATTTTGTATCGTATGCCAAATGTATATACAGAGTAGACATGTCTTAGATAAATGCATCTTTTGATCAGATCACAAATATACAGAGTAACCTGCCGTAGTTGCCCTCGCTGATGGTCATCAGATCATCACCTCCAGAGTCGTCAAGGTGAGAAACAGGTTCATCCTCCGTAAGTAGATATTAGCTGACAATCATGATGTCTTCATCTTCCGTTGTACTCCCTCCGTTCTTTTTTATTTGACACGGTTGACTTTTTTTCAAAATTTCAATCACTCGTCTTATAAAAAAATTTGTAAGTTATCATCTACATTTTTGTTATTTGCTTTATTGTTAAGATTAGTTTGAGTATGTATTATACTTTTACATGTTTGCACATATTTTTTGAATAAAACGTGATTGAAGTCTTGAAAAAAAAGTCAACCGCATCAAATAAAAAAGAACGGAGGGAGTAGAAAAAAAACTTATGGTTCTAATAAGATTACCACAATGGTGCTAGCAGAACCCATTAGATGAGACATAAATCAATGAAAAGATCATTTTCTGTGCAATTTTAACCGGTTCAAAATGAATCAAAGGAGATGAACTGGGTACTAACAGAAGCAGTAAGTTAGTTCTACTTTGTACTGTTTTCAAAACAATTTCAGATTAAAGAATTATATGGCAGACGATCCGATACATATTAGTAAACTGAAACATAGTAGATGAACTGGGTACTAAAAGAGTTTAGGAAGATGATATGTCAGTGTGCAATCAGATTTACTGAAATTGACTAAACTGAATGGTAGTTAACTGAACTGGTAATACTTAGTGATCCAAAATGAACCTTATTGATTCCCTGCCTACCTTACTGCACCAACATGTACATTCCCCTGCCTAACTTATGTAATATATCTCAATCTGTGTGGAGTACTAGTTGTAATTTTATTACAAAACGAACCTAATTTGTGTTTACTTAGCAGTGCTCAGAAAGAGTATCCTTGACACCTATGCAGTTGGGATTGAACTAGAGAAAAATGTCTGCAAGAATTTTTTTTAATGTTTATTTATAAGGCATAGTAATTTAGGCATCTGAGAATGAATTTTCTTTGCTGGTTGCCTGTTTGTGACAATACAGAGAGTGGTTCATTAAAGGATGCAATCAAGCAATATAAGTTTTAGTTTTGGTCCACCTTGTTCCAATTTTTTCTTTTTCTAAACATGGTGCCTTGCATTTTCACAGTTGAGCCCTGCTTAGTTCAAATCAATCTGTCTTTTATAGGGTAAGAAGAAAGCACAGTTAGGGGAGCAAGAGGTCACCGCAAGTATACAGGCCTGAGCTAGCAAGATTTTTTTTTTCTTTAATCATTCAAGGTCTTTTTTTCTCATCGCTCTTGCTGTCGTCCTGCATGCGCCTGCGACTGTCCCCAGCTGCTGAGGGCCCGTGCATGTGATCCATACCATGTTATGCAGTAGCTTTAGGATATTTCAGTGTGTTTATAGTTTTGCATTAGTTCCTGTTGATGTGGAGTCGCATGCTGTTAAGAAACTCTTGCACTGTTGTCTGCCTTGAACTGAATGGTGGATTGTTGGGAGTACCTACATATGATGACCATCGCTCTTTGTTAAATATTTGATAAGCGCTGGAAATGACAAAAATATGAGGTTACTATCTTGTTACACCATATATGTATAACGTGAAACTCATTGTTTAAGCCTAAGCCATAGGGAACTGATGATGATGACCTGATTCGGTAAGGGCAACTTGCATTTCCTCATTAATTTTAGGCTATTTTGTTGTATACTTTGCTGATTATACTCTGTGTTCTAACGACATGGTTTCTCCCATCGCATGTCCTCGAGAAAGCAGCTCATGGTGAGGTGTACAAGCCTACAAGGTCCTTTGTGCCATTGGTTTCTTCACTGAGGGCACTACATGACTGTAAGCCCCTTACATCATTCACACTTTCAAATATTTAGTCTCAGCTGCTAGCCTCTGTGTGACTCTCTGTTTGCTCTGCTTCTAATATTCCATGTTTTGTAATTATTTTTTTATTTTGCTGTTGGATTTACATGTCGGGTTGTACTTGTACACGAGATGAAGTGCTAATACTAATTGTGCTCCTATCCAGGGAGCTGCTGCTTTATCGGGTAGGAGACAATTTATGGGTGATGGTTATGTTTTGTTTAGAAATGGAGCAGGTTGTTCCAGCATCAATGATCATTGTGGAAAAATATTCCAACCACTTAACAGAAGACTATACTTTGTGATTGGCATTGAAACATTGACCAATGATGATTGATTTGTGATCTTGTGATAATTTATTGGCTTCTTTTACATGATCTTATGAATATTTGTTAACTTCCGTGGCAACGCATGGGTACATACCCAGTGTAAATAGAAGTAAGAAACTTATTCGTCGTACGAGTGGAATATACCCTAGTAGGGATGGTCATAATTAACAGAAAACGAAAAACCGAATAGAAGTAACCGACATTAAGTTTGATTCTAACATTGAGACACCCTAAAGAATCGATGAAATTTCGGTTCCACACCTCAAATAATCGAAATGATCGAAGTAACCAAACTAACAAATAGGCCCATCAAAAAAACTAGACATGCCCCAATAACACCCAAAACTATATAACAGTGAACTCTCACGCTCTCCCCACCGGGCTCCAGCCGGCGCCGCAACTCGCCCTCACCCTCGTCCCCACCCGCCCCACTACCGGTCGCCCGAAAGCCCCCCGATCCCACTCTCTGTTCCTGTCACGGTGACGCTCAGCTGCTCATGCCCCCATGCTGCCAGTGGCAGCGCGCGTTGCCCCCGCTCCCGCACCGGCCTCGCTCCCACTACTTGGTGAAAACAATAAGGAATTGAAATTACGGTTGAAACAATCCTTCTCAATGCATAGTTTCGTTTGATGTAGTTTCATAGTTAACATGTAAGACACAACACGTCGTAATAGTGTATACAGGCTGTTATCTAGATGAAACTCATTTTATCTCTTTCTTCATTAATATCTTGCCACATCATCATTTAAATTGCTCACACATAAAATCTCATTTAATGAGAATGAAACTCTAGTTGAGAATTGCTTTATGTCTTTCTCCACAGCACTATTAATTTATTTATTGCTACTGATTGGTGCGCGCACACACATATATATCTTTGCTTGAAGCCCTCTTAATCTCTGAAGAGGCATATTATCTTTGCTTGACGCATTTGGAACCGTGTGTCATCTGTCGCCTTCACCTATAGCTTGCTGAATTTAGACCCTGAAGTGTTAAAAAATCAGTCATAAATTAGTGAACCGATCGATCGATGAGCCAAATACTAAAATCTAGCTAGAACGAGAAATTCGTGGTGGCACTACTCCGGCAGCATACATATAGACATGACACGACGTAACGTAGGTACGTACTGGGAATAGTCGATGAGTATCTTGCCGGCGTCGGGGTCGGCGATGACGGCGAAGGCCTCCTGCGAGAGGTCGATGGTGCCCCGGCAGCCGGCGGGGCAGAGGTCAACGATCTTGACGGTGACGCTGCGGCCGGTGCAGGGGTGCGGCACGCCCTGGTTGGTGGCGCCGGTGCAGGTGACCACGTACCGGTCGCCGCAGGCCGCGCCGCCGTCCCAGAAGACCTCGCTCGCCGCCGCGATCATCGTCCCCTCCGCCGCGTTGCCGAAGCACGCCGACGCTGCATACAGCACGCATATGCATGTAACTGAATGTCTGAATCGGATCGACCACGCATGCAGTGTACTTATGTATGGTGTCACAGATATATATATATATATATATATATATATATATATATATATATATATATATATATATATATATATATATATAGTAGACCACCATGATGCATCATGCATGTATACTGTATACGTACGTGTGTAGGGAGGTGTGTAGAAAGTCGCAGTCCCTGAGATCCCCACGACCGGCGACACCACCATCGCAAGGCCCGCCACCATTGCCAGAACGACAACCGAGACTATTTCCTTGGTCTTGGGCACCCTTGTCGTCGTCACTGCCATATATGATATATGTATCGATCGACTATATATGATGCGCTGATGATGAGTGTACTATGCTACTCCCTATAACTAGCAGACGATTAGCGAGATGCGTTTGAGCATGAGAGGTTACAGGGTGCACTGAAGCTAGCACGGAGCAACTAATTAACGGCACATGCATCTTATATAGTAGGCAACAAGTTGCATAATTAATTAACGTGGTCGAGACATGCTGCTGACGCGGATCGGATATACTACACCTTGGTACGTTGAAGCTATCATGCACGTGTCTCTATACAATACAGTCTATACTCCAAGTCCAAGGAGATGCATCCACGCATTACATTTCTTATTATACTTAGCTATACTACTACTACTTGGTGAAAACAATTAGCCGGCCGCCGCTAGATCTCCAGTTCTCCACCGGCTTGATTGGCAAGAAATTACTGTGTTGCCCACAAATTTACGTTTATGTGCTACGACGCTAGCTTTTGGAGCGACTCTATAACAAAGAAACTAATTGATGTGCTCCACGCTACGTACACATCCATGTCAAGTCTGATCTGATTTGATTTTGTTGAGAGGAAAAACAAACCGATGTCTCAACTCGTCAGCTCTGATGGCATATGCTTCTGCAAGATATCTTGTCCGAACTCCGAAGAGTGGTGGTGGTGTTGCAACCTGCGACGAAAACCGGCGGCCGGCTGGCCCTAGTGCAGTAGTGCCTAGGCCAGGACTGTGTTCTTCACTTCTACAGTACTGCCGGCTGTTTGGATCGAAGGATTTTCAAAGGAAAACCATAGGAATCAGAAAACGGAGGAAAGGAAGTACTGTTCAGCGTTTGGAACGAAAGAATGGTTGATTCCTTTCCTCAGGAATACTGTAGCTGGATGCTCTTTTCGTAGGAAAAGAAACATCCACATTGATCTCTGGTTTTCCTTTCCTTTGCGCTCGTCGAAGATTACACGCGGCGTGAGAAAGCGAACGAAGAGCGCAGCAATGGAGCACCGAACACACACCTGAGACCGTCGGCCGTCGCTGACTCGCCGGTCATCAATCGCGGCCAGGAGGCCTAGCGCTTCCACGCACGGGAGTGCGATGCTATCTTGCACCTTGCTGTGTCGTTGCCCACCCCCTTGCTCGCCTGCGCGCGGCTTGTGCTGCCACCAGCGTGCCCGGCAAGCTGCCATCGGCGAGGCCTGCGCTCGAAGCTGTGTCGTGGTCACAAGCTCCTGAACGCAAGGTGATGGCTTGCTCCAGTGACGCTCCAACCATACGGGTCTCCTCAGCTGAACGCTAGTAGATTTTCTGAGATGAATCACAACGGGAGAGACGCAGTAGCAGACTAGCGGATAAGAACGACGAGAAAGGATAGGGATGAGTTCAGCTCTTTGTTTATTCACCCATTTCACTGCTCCTGGTCAACATATGGGTGTTTATGTCCACCGGTTGGGTTTTCTTTTATTTTTTTGGTAGAACCCATATATTCCTGTACTTCTGTTCCTCTGTTCCAAACGCCCTCACTAACACTTTTTCTGCATTTTTCCAATCCTCTATTTTGTCATTGCATTCCTATTCCTTTTCTGTCCTGTATTTTGCATTCCTTCGTTCCAAACAGAACGACCTTTCCGATCGGAATTGGAGGAGAATAGAGAAAAAAAAAGAGTGAGTTTTTTAAAAATCTTTTTTACCTGCAAAGTTATAGGTATACCCTTCGTGCTGATCCCACTGCGCAGTTTGGAAAACGTTGGAAAGGGGTGGAAAGACCCAAAACCTATAGATGCAAAATATTTTATCCACTTTCTTTTTTTATTTCTCACCTTATTTTATACCCAAACCCATCTGTTACTTTTCTTCTCTTGAAAAAGGAAGTTTTAATGAGAAAGGAATGACGTTAATCAATTATGACTCCTTTCTTTAAATTTTATTTTTTTTATTTTCTTCCTATTGTTTGCTTGATTATCTCACAACACGTGCATATTGCACGTTTATGTATGCTAGTAGAGGAAAAAATAGCTCGTTATTCCCTCCGATCTTCAATTCGGAAGGGAAACAAGTTTGACCAAAGGAGCTATGAATGGAACGATGATCCACCGGGAGGGGACAACTTCTATATAAACTATTGTACTAGGCACCCCCTGTTTTGTACAAGTGGGTTAAATTATGTGATGCCTGTGAAAATACGTAGCAGAGATCGAGTTGTGTGTGATGATTCAGCTCACGACCGGTAAGTGAGAGAGAGTGATTTACAAGTCTTAGTGAAGTAAGGACCGTATGTATAAGTACGGTGGTACCATACTCTGGACGATCATAATAATCGTAACTTCAAAGTAGGAAATCCAATTCTTCTTCTAGTAATTAACCGTGGAGAAAACAATCGATTTCCCGTGATAATTCTGTGCCTCACTCGATCTATGACGACACCTTGGTGCAGACCCTGGCGTCCTTGTAGACCTTGCCGGGGCGGCAGACGTAGCCCTGCTCCGGCGCGCAGTGCTCGTCCCGCGAGCACACGCACATCCCCTCCAGCGCGCACCCGGGCGCGTCCGTCGTCGGCGACCCCCCGCCGATGCCCAGCACCGTGTCGCTCCAGTCGCTGGAGAAGATGCCGTCGGGGTCGTAGGCGTCCTTGATGCGCAAGAACTGCGGCAAGCCGGGGTACTTGCTGGCGGCGCCGACGAAGGCGAGGTTCCGGTTCTTGCCCCAGTGCGGCAGGCCGCCGTACTTGAAGACGCCCATCTGCTCGATCTCCTCCAGCACGTCCTCGAACAGCCGCGCCCGCCGCGGGTCGCGGCTGCGGTAGTAGGTGATGTCGAAGTCCACCATGTCCCCCGACGGCGACGACGGCGACCCGGGCTTGCCCAGGTGCGCCGTGGACGCCTTCACGTACCGCATGAGGATGCCGTCGTAGAGCTCGACGCCGCACAGCGCCTTGGGGTCGAGGTCGCGCAGCCGGCGCACGTCCGCCACGAACGCCGCCGCGCGGCGCACCGGCAGGCTGAAGGTGGTCTGGTGGAAGAAGCTGTTGGCGCGGACGCGCGGGTCCCAGGGGCACGCCGTCAGCAGCGCGTCCTCGGCGCCCGTCACGCACCCGCCCGACGCCTGCATCCGGTGCTGGGGGCCGACCACCGGGTACCCCGTGAAGGCGCCGCCGCTCCGCCGCATCAGCCCGTACCCGGCCACCGACAGCGCCGCGTGGGTCAGCCGCGACGTCGCGCACTTGCCGCTGCCGTTGCCCGCGCGCTCGAAGAGGTCCTCGGCGAGCCGGTTCGCCTGGATGGCCAGCGTCGGGGTGGCGCGGAAGCCGATGAAGTCCAGGACGCCGTCGCCGGGCGCGGACAGCGGCAGGCGGTCGTCGATGCGGTACACCGCCCGCCCGTGCCCCGGAAACCACGCGATGTCGGCGAACTCGTGCTGGTACCCGAATTTCGTCACCTGCTCCTCCAGGTCGCCGTCGTCCCGCTCGCTGAACGTCACCGAACGCTTGAACAGAGGTTGCAGCGCCAGCGTCACCTGCATGCATCACACACGAAGCAATGCCATTGTCAGGACTCAGGAGTCAGGAACTCAGGATTGTTTACAGAAAAAAAAAAGTATCCTCACTTCTCCGGCAGCTATCCTAGATTTTTCACTTACTCATATATGCATGGCTATCTGAGCATATACTTAGAGCCTAAGTCACACTCTTCGAAAAATAACCAAAATTCTAGAAAATTCCCAAAACATTCTAATCGACTCTTCATTTTGAAAAATTTGCACAATAATTACACGAGATGCAATAAAGATAATGCAGTAAACATGATTCCATTTAGTATTAACTAGCATAGATATATGTGCATGACTTACAACATTATTAACTATTGTAGCATCGATCAATTAAGGTAACCATCTAAATGTATATATAAATTATCCATCATGCCATTACAAAATATCAATTAAAATAATCCTCTTAAATTTTGATAGAAATCTATATGTATTAGCCCGTGCTTTGCATGACGTGCTAACTCTATCAAATTTGTAATCTGGAGCTTAAAACGAATACTACTTGTATTTCTTTGAAAAATGACAAAGTATCACACGCGTCTTGTTGCATACATAGACAGGTCAAGTACCACTACTGAAACACCCATAAATTACAGTACCCTCATTGGGGAAGAACTCATAAACATGTACCAAGGTGGATCCAACAATAAATGTTAATGCCCTAGGAAAAGATCATCTTAAAGAAAGTAGGGGTTGCGCCATGCCGGCATGTGAAGAAAAGAACATTAGCATGGTCTAGACTCTAAAGTGATCCCTCCTATGGAATATAACGCTTTACAAACAACCAAAAACAGGGTGTCATGATTTGTACTTGATGTGTCATGTTTTCTACTCTAAGATTCATCAAAATGTTGCGCTCCACCAATTAATGTTGTACGGTACAGCCGGACTGCTATATTGAGTGTGCAAGTAGGCATGCGTTCTTGGATATCATACATTGTAGATCTTGCTTTTAAGAAACGGATTTGCTTAGAAAACCATTTGCCTGTTTTTATTTAGAAAATCGACTGTTTATCTATACTATAAAAGAACGAGTTTGCTAAAAATCTTTTTTACCTACAAAGTCATAGGCATACCTCTCACGCTGACCCTATTGCGCAGTTTGGAAAAGGTTAGAAAAGAGTGGAAAGGCCCAAAACCCATAGATGCAAAATGTTTCATCCACTTTCTCTCTTTATTTTTCATCTCGTTTTATACCCATACCCACCTGTTACTTTACTTCCCTTGGTTTTAACGAGAAAGGAATGGCGCCAATCAATCATGTCTCCTCCCTTTTAATTCTATTTCTTTTTTCTCCTTCTTATTGCCTGCTTGATCATCTCACAACGCGCGCGTGTTGCACGTACATCTATACTAGTGTCGTTAACTTTCTAGTTTTTTCCTTATAACAACCACCGGCATGAGATCCATCAGTGACTACTACAAAATCAGGATTGCTTGAGTGCGCGTGGATACTGTTAGATTGTATAAAATTAAATGAAGGTTATGCTAGCTTAAGAAAAAAAATTAAAAAACGTATTATTGTAGAAACAAAATTAAAAGAAACGTATGTATGAAGGGAACATATCCGGTGCAACCGAGGGAACGGTGCAACCACCGTACAACCCTACTAAAAAAAGTTTCAAAAAATTCTGAAAAAAAATCATGAATGTACAATTCAGCCTACCCCATTTATATATAAAATTTCATGATCAAATTCGTTCTAATCTAGTAGTTACAAAAAAGATAAATTTAGGGTGCATTTGAACTTTACTTCTTGTCAGAAAATTTGGGTTGCATCGGATATGTTCCCATGTATGAAACCTTGTAGAATTTTTTTTTCTGAAAGAAAAGAAGAACTTGCAGTGCAAAACACAGCTGCGAACGAAGCAAAAAAAAGCTGAAAATGAGAGTAGCTTTAGGTGGTGTAGTGTAGACGAGTGGCAGTTGGCAGATATACCTTACCTGCGAGATGACTCCGAGGACGCCGAGCGAGACCTTAGCTGCTTCCATCTCCGGATCGCCGGCGGTGAGCACGCGCACCTTGGCGTAGCCTTTCTCCTTGGGCGCCGGCGTGACGATGCGCATCCCGACGACGTACTCGTGCACGGCGCTGCCCTTGCCCCAGAGCGAGCTCCCGTGCGCGCCGGTGCCGAGCATGCCCCCCACCGTGAGCCCCCACCAGTAGGGCGCGTAGGGCAGCGCGAGCCCGGCCTTGGCCGCCTCCGCTACGAGGTCCCTCAGCGTGACGCCGCTCTCCACCGTCATCGTCCCCGCGGCGGCGTCCACGGCCACGACGCGGTCCAGGCGGCGGGTGCTGATGACGAGGCCCTCGCCGGCGCCGGCCCCGGGGCACGCCAGCGGCGGGATGCTGTGCGAGTAGCGCGTGGCCACCCGCACCTTGGTCCCCGCCGCGGCGGCGCCCGCCACGGCGCGCACCAGCTCCGCCTCCGACGCCGGGTACGCCGCGGCCGCCGCGCGGCACGTGGAGCGGTCCGGGAACACGCCGTAGGCGCTGGACACGGTGCAGCCGCCCGCCGTGCCGCCGCGGGACGAGCACTGCACGGGGTCCGGCGGCGGGCTTGCCGCGGCTCCGTGCTTAGACAAGGGCCCGGTCATCAGTACGGTGGTGATCAGGGCGGCGACGGCGAGCGGCAGCATGCTTCGGTTGGCCGACTTGGGGTGCGTGAGGCTGAGGACGACGACGCCGGAAGCGGTAGTCGTGCCCATTGTACAAGCATTCGATCGAAGAAAAGAATGCAAGATATGGTAGGCAGCATGGCACCTCTATATATGGCTCTATATATACAGCCACCATCATGTGTGCCTATATATATATGCGCACGGTGATTGAAGATTGAACGACATATAGCGGCGCGCATAGTAGATCCTATTGGTTAAAGTCATTTATAAAGTGTTCAAAGGCAATGATATATAAATGGTGTCTTAATTGCGCAAGTGGGCTTCAAAAATACTCCGATGGCCCAGTGAGCATGTATGTATAAATGCATGTATATGTAGATATCCAACACGTATTAGGATAACTTTATCGGTATGTCTAATATTATTTCGTATACGTGTTTTTTTATGTCTATATGTGCACTATAGTGACCTCAATTTAACGACGTGTAAAGCAGCAATGTGCATCGTCTGTATCCGATGTGTCTGGCGCTGGATTCGTACGTACTTGATAACACTGGGCTAATCGCTAGGGATAGATATTGGCTAGGCTTGAAGCATTATATTTCCTTTGCTGCCCCGTTTGCATAAGGGGGCTAAACTTTAGCCCTATCACATCGGATGTTTTGGCGCTAATTAGAAGTGTTAAATATAGTCTAATTAAAAACTAGCTACAGAAATGAGGACTAAACGGCGAGACAAATTTATTAAGTCTAATTAATCTATGATTAGCAAATATGATGCTACACTAACCATTCATTAATCATGGATTAATTAAGCTTAATAAATTCGTCTCGTCGTTTAGTTTTCGTCTATGTAATTAGGTTTTTTAATTTAACCATATTTAATACTTTTAACTAGACTCTAAACATTCGATATGACATGGACTAAAGTTTAGCTCTCAGATTCAAACACTGGCAGCCGGCACCTGTGTGTCGAGGAAGACTCATATAATACAGCACCACGCCAATGTGTTAACAGATACTGACAGGGGGCCAGGCGCCCTGTCCTTGTTTATTCCTTCGGAAAAACGGAGCCAGCCACCCAGGTATAAGACCATCTCCAACCCAATTGCCTAAAACGGTTGCCTATCCACTATTCAACCACTATTCCAACTACTCTCATCTCTATCTACAATAGCGCTACAGTGTATAGGCAGCCTTTTAGGCAACCCCATTGGGGATAGCCTAAAGCCCTACGTTAGACTAGGCTCACCAAAATGCCTAAAATGGGGCGTCCATACACTGTGTGGCACTGTAGACAGAGAGGATGGTAGTTAGAATAGTGAATAGTTGTGATTGGATGGGTACCCTGGTGGGCCTAGTCTTAGGGGCCACTTGGCATGGTTGCAGGCTGCGAAGATGGCTCTGAGGCAGTCTGAGCGCTGCTCCTAACGAAAGCCCTACCAAACACACCTACCTAGATCGGTTTCGAAGAAGAAACCTTCCCAGAACCAGAGCTCTTTTTACACAAAAAACCATACAGAACTATGTAAACATGGTTTTTACCGGCTCTCGTAGCCTTGTCGCCTCCATTTTCTCCTTTGCCCCCCCTCCCCCCCCTCTCCCAGTTCATGCTGAGGGGCGGCGGGCCAGCATCGCAGGGCTTCGCCGCGCCTGTTGGAGCACACAGGCCACACCATCGCGTTGGGTGATGTCGCGACGCCTGCATTTAGGGCGCGCGCAGGCCACGATGCCATGCTCAGTGACGGCCAGATGAAGAACCTTATATATTTTTTTTTGCAAAAATGCCCTTATAAACTTTGTAATTTTTATGTTATGTGTCTTGTAATGTTATGAAAACCCTATGTAGATGTGGTATTTTGTAAAATGTTCTATTATTCTCGATAACATATACTAGGGTATATTCCTCCAAGCAAACAAAACAAAGAGCACTATGGACATTTCCCTCCTTCAGTTATTCTTAAAATAATAGAAAAAAATCGTTTTGCCAAACGATTTTCAGAATGGCTCCAGCTTCTTTAGAGCAACAAAAAAAAAATAGAGGAGTCAGAGTCCTGCCAAACAAACCTGGTACTATGTAAAGTACTATGTGATACTGCGATGCAGGATTTTGTAGTCAATTCAAACCGATGATGACGACACGGACAACAACTAGATAGACGGACACGGAATTAAGATTATTAGTACTAAATTTTAGTTTGAATTCCTCGTACATACTTCCTCCTCCATTAATATATGACGTTTTTTTCAATGATGGCAGGAGTAATTCGTGTAGCAGAGAAGGTAAGGTTGTGTTCAATAGAAGGACCAAATGACGGTATCTGCACGGTAGCGACACTGTACACAGAATATAGTTTAAATTTTGGGAATGCGATGATCCTATTTCTGGACTCAGCCTAATAACCTAGCAGATACTTTCAAGTGTAACTAGCTCAACTCGACCTCAAAGCTTATCGAAGAAAAAAAACTTGACCTGCCGCCCATTTTTACGAGGAGTGCAAATTAATCTAGTACTGATTGCAAAACATCAACACACTGGGAAATCTATGCATGCATCAAGAAGCTATACAGCAAACCGCATAAAGCATCGCTCTGTACATTCATAGTGGTCTCAAGCACATAGGTTTTGTTTGGGAGGGCTCCGCTCCACGTTATTTTTATCTCCACTCTTCCAACTCTGCCATGGAGCAACTCCACATATATCAAATATTGGAGATATATACCAACCATCTTTGCCTGCTTTCTCAGTTTATGCGCTTATCTTGAATATATATTCTGGCGGCTTATCTTGCACTACAAAGGTGATGGGAGTAGCAATCAAATTGCATGTGTCACACATGGACTCCATCATACCATGGCATCAAGGAAAGCTAGGGCTTGATCGTGGGATCATGCATGCATGTATGATGAATTGACGATCGACCAGCTTATTAATTAACTTGGTCTATGAATTGTTGACCTTAATTATTTCGGTAACGCATGTCAGCATGTGCACCGCCGTGTGCACGCTGCACGCACGTCACTGGAATGGTCTTCAGCTAGTGGGGTTCAGTAGTGGAGTATATAGGCGCTTTTGGGACATGGCATCATGAGCGTCACAATGTGCAGGTGGTGGCCAGCGGTCACGCGCACCTTTCGGCTAATTGGCTAAACATGTGTTACAGTAGTACTAGTACACGTGGTAGAAGTATTATATATTAACAGGCCTTTTCAACACGTCTTTAGGCTAACGTCCCACTTTCTATAGTTCAAAAACTACACTCTATCTATCTATAATGTGCGCGAAATGTTTTGCACGTTCATTTGCGCTCTGATGACCTTAGCTTTACCGTCATGTAGTTGTGAGCCATATCTGACATTTTTTGATAGAAGCCATATCTGACACTGATCATGCTTTTCTTGGAGCTGAGCCAGCTTCTGAGTTTGTCAGCGTGTTTGCTTCTTATGTTCCCATCCATTACAGCTTTGATTTCCCTCTCGAGTCCTAGGTTGTTTAATCTGCTCCGATCCACCTTACGTTCCAAAAACTCTATTAGGTTGGAGCGGGCAAAGGACGCATTTAACCTGTTGCCTCGTTCTAGGTCCCGGTAGAACAATGGCTTATTGTGCCTACTATGTACTATTGTGTGTTGATATAGTTTTGGGGATACCTAACGTATAGGTGCTATGTCATTGTTTTATTTGATGCCTGGTGCATTAAATTCTTTCCGAGATCTAGCTATTTAAATGAAAAATATTTCGCAGAGAAGAAAACAATAGCGATGCTCAGCTCAATTAATTGCCCCCCAATAATGCTTCGTTCCAAACTTGATTTATCCAGACTTTGCAAGTTGAGAAATACATACATCTCACTATAGGAATGTGAAGCAAGCATACAGAGGAGTAGAGGACACATGCCTCTCATACCCCAAGGAGTCAAAAAAAAAAAAAGTCAAGTTATACGTCGGTCCCTTGCATTGGATGCATGCACTACTCGAGAACTCATCTCCAACCGGCAGTATAGGCCTGATCTTCTCCGGTAGTGATAGATGGCCAGACGACATGCATGTATTGCGCTGGAACTGGAACCCATCTCAATTAAGTTCGTCTCAACTTTGGATGGCATCACAAACAATTAATTTGGCTGTATACACAGCTTCAGGAACACTCAGCGTGCCATACCGGCTACACTGCCTTGATCGCGGGTCCTAGCCTCCTGGGGCTCCAAGAAATTAATGCTGTCAAATAAATTTGTCGATCGGCTGTGGAATTCGTGAAGCAAATGGGGCAGCAATAATCAACCAAACCCAACATTTGTTCTCGACAATGGCAAATTGGCAATAGATAGTAGTAATCCTGTGCCAGTGTCACTACAGAAAGCAAGAATAAATAAAGCAGTTGAACCGTAAATTCACAACACCAATCCAGCCTTCTCCCGTCGGCCGTAATAAGTCCCGTCGGTTTTTAGGGTTGCCGACGGGAGTTAAGTAACTCCTGTCGGCCAAACCGTAGCCGACGGGAATTAACTTAACTCCCGTCAGTTCATGGGCTAGCCGACGGGATATAATTAACTCCCGTCGGTGGACCTGGCGGCCGACAGGAGTTACGGAATAAATCCCGTCGGCTCCACCCCCAGCCGACGGGAGTTAATCCAAAGCCCAGCGTACCCTTTCTTCCCCACGCGTCCACGCCCACTCGCTCCCACACCACGCCCACGCCCACCGCGCCCCGACGCAGAGCCCATCGCCGCCTCGCGCCGCGCCGCGCCGCACCGCCGCCCGACGTGCCCCGCCACCCCGCCGCCCACGCCGCGCCCAGCCGCGGCCTCCCCGCCCCGCCGCGCCCCGGCGCCCCGCCGCCCCGACGCCCGCCTCGGCCCGCCGCCCCGCCGCGCCCCGGCGCCGCCTCCCCGCCCCGCCGCGCCGCCGCCCGACACGCCCCGCCGCCCCGCGGCCCGCCGCGCCGCCGCTCCGCGCGCCCAGCTGCCCCGCCCAGGCGCCCCGCCGCGGCCAGCCGCCCCGCCGCGCCGCCTCCCCGCTGCAGGCCCCGCCCCCGCCCCCTGCACGCCCCCGGTCCGCTGCTCCTGCTCCCTCTGTTCCTCGGGCCCGTGCCGCCGGGGCCGCTGTGTAGTGGCAGTGGCAGGCCGCCGCAGGAAGGAGCCCCGGCGCCGTCACCCCGGTGCCGCCTCGCCGAGGGCCGCTGTGCAGTGGCAGGCCGCCACAGGAAGGAGCCCCGGCGCCGTCACCCCGGTGCTGCCTCCCCGAGGGCCGCTGTGCAGTGCCAGGCCGCCGCAGGAAGGAGCCCCGGCACCGCCGCTGCGTTTCCCCGCCGCGGCGCCGTCACCCGGCGCCGCCTTCCCGTCACCTTCGGCCCGACAAGGCGACCGGGTGAGTTGGAGTGCTTTAGGCGCATATTGAATTAAAAATATTGTTTATTCCCGTCGGTTCATGGATCGAGCCGACGGGAGTTAACTAATCATGATTAGATTAGGTGTAGTCTTTAATATCATGATTAGAGTTAAGCTTATTGTTATGGTCCTTAATATCATGATTAGAGTTAAGCTTGTTGATGTAGTCACTATTATTATTGTTGATATGGCTCTGTTTATCATGAAAAATGTCTTTGGTCATTATTGTTGTTGTTTAATTATATATACCGTTATTGTTGCATTTTTTATCATACAATGCACTCGGTTAGGGTTTCGAAACCTATGCGTCACCCGTTTCGGACCGGCACATCTCACATGCACCGCGCGTGCATGTGAGATGTGCCGGTCTGGAATTGTCCCTTTTTGGACAGCCTCGGGATGGCCGATAGAGTGTGCCGTTTATGATGGCCCTGGAGTGCTCAGGCAAAATTTCGGTGGCATAACCTTGTTGTTCTCCACTGCACCAACTCGGGCGTGCAGATGGAGAGCAGCGGGGTTATGCTGCCAAAATTTTGCTTGAGCGCTCTAGGGTCGTCATAAACACGCACTCTGTCGGGCATCCTTGGGTGGATTTAGGACACATCAATTACCTATAGATGTAGGGCCGTGATATGTAGAAACGGATGGTTCTCATGAAACATTTGCATCGCATATGTAGCCACAAACATGGAAGACGACCGTGAGTGGATGTATACTGGTTGGAAGAAGGGCGGGTGTCACACAAAGGAATGGTTTGAGAAGACAGAGAAGTTTGTGGAGAATGCTCGTGGAGAGTCAACGACCCACGCTGTGATTAGGTGCCCATGCAACAAATGTGGGAACATGTATTCACATGACGAGAGAACTGTGACACTACACCTTTGCAAGGATGGATTTGTTCAAGGTTATAAGGTTTGGGATAAGCATGGCGAGTCACGGAGTATAGTATCAGCACAGATGGAGGTGGATGACGGTGAAGACGTTGATCGGTTGGATCATATGCTTGAAGATCTGTTGGCCGAGTTTGTCAACAATCCTGAAGATCCGCCTACAAAAGAGGTTGAAGAGTTGTTCAAACTCCTCCAAGACTTAGAAATGCCTCTGCACGGACACACAATGGTTACCATCCTCCAGTTCGTGACCCATCTAATGGGCATAAAGTCAAAGTTTGGTTTCTCAGCCAAATGTTATAAGGCAATCTTGGACTTGATTAGTGATGTCCTTCCTGCCGATCATAAGGTGCCTAAAGACATTTACCGGTCAAAGAAGCTGTTAAAGTCTCTGGGAATGCCATATGAGAAGATCGATATATGCCCGTCGAAGTGCATGATATTTTGGCGAGATCGTGAGAAACTAGACAAATGCTTGAAATGTGGCCAGTCGAGGTACATAGAGGTGGTAAACGAAGACGGGGAGAAGGTGAAAACAAAGAGGGCACGTAAGCAGCTTCGCTGGATGCGTCTCACTCCAAGACTGAAACGTCTGTTCTTGGCTAGGAGAATTGCGAGGCGCATGAGGTGGCGCAAGAATCGTACGTCCCGGAAGGATGGGGTAATGCAGCATCCGTCGGATGGCGACGCATGGAAGGCCCTGGACAGCTTTGATCCAGAATTTGCTAGTGAAGAGAGGAATGTTCGTATTGGGCTGGCGACAGATGGTTTCACACCTTTCAGTATGACCGCAGCGTCTTACTCATGCTGGCCTGTCTTTGCCATACCGTACAACCTTCCACCTGAAGATTGCATGACAGATGAGTTTATGTTCTTAAGTCTCATCATACCTGGGAAGGAGCATCCTGGCACAAACCTCAATGTTATGCTTGAGCCATTGATTGAGGAGTTGAAAGAGCTTTGGGAAGGAGTGGAGGCGTATGACAGCAACATGAAGCAAAAATTCAAACTTCGGGCAGCATATTTGTGGTCCATACATGATTATCTAGCGTATGGGATCTTTGCTGGGTGGAGAGTCAGTGGAAGGCTAGGCTGTCCTATTTGTGGAAAAGAAACAGATTGTTTCTGGCTCGATAAGGGTGGGAAGTTCTGTTACTTCGATTGTCATAGGTGTTTTCTTCCTTTGGACCACCCCTTCAGGCTCCAGGCACAGGAGTTCAGGAAGGACACCATTGTCACGAAGGAACCCCCTAAGCGTCGCACCGGGTGGGAAATCGCTGAAGAACTGAGTAATCTAGAAAGAAATGGGGATGGGTTTGAAGGTTTCGGTGAGACCCATAACTGGACTCACAAATGTGGCCTTTGGGAGCTCCCTTACATGAGAGCATTGCAGCTCCCGCACAACATCGACGTAATGCACCAAGAGCGCAACATGTGTGAAGCACTCTTTAACACCGTCATGGATTTCCTAGATAAAACAAAAGACAATTTCAAGGCCCGAGTGGACTTAGGTAACATATGTAACCGCCCAACTCTCATGCTCAGAGAAAATGGAGGCAAGCCTCGTGCTGAATTTGCCTTGAGACCCAATGAACGAAAAGAAGTGATAAAGTGGATGAAAGATTTGAAATTTCCCGATGGCTATGGTGCAGGGTTCAGAAGATCTGTGAATTTGAAAACAATGAAGATCAATGGGTTGAAGAGTCATGATTACCACATAATGATGGAAAGGCTGATCCCAGTAATGTTTCGTGGTTACATTAACGATGAAGTGTGGAAAGCGATAGCTGAACTTAGCTATTTCTACAGGCAGCTTTGTGCTAAAGAAATTTCAAAGGAGATGATGCAGAAACTAGAGGAATCAGCACCTGTGCTTCTTTGCAAGCTGGAGAAAATATTCCCACCTGCGTTCTTCAATCCTATGCAGCATCTTCTTATCCATCTCCCATATGAAGCAAAGGTAGGTGGGACGGTGTATTATAGGTGGATGTATCCCATAGAAAGAATGTTGAAGAAACTGAAATCAATGGTGGGCAACAAGGCAAAGGTTGAAGGTTGTATAGCAGAAGAGTTCAAGTTTAAGGAGATAGCATTCCTCACAAGTGGTTACATGACTGAAGACCACAATGTTTTTGCCCATACGAAGAGGTACCATGAAGATGAAACGGAGCATCCGTGCAGTCATATTAGCATATTTCAATGGAACGGCAAGGCTGTTGGTCCACCAGTGCCATATGAATTCAGCGAGGAAGAACGGAAATCTGCTTTGCTCTACATGTGGTCAAATATAGACGAGGCTGAGAAATTCTTCAGGTAATAGTTTACTAGGCTTAAAGGATTTGTTTATGCAATGTTTTGTGTAAAAAATTGTTTTCTTACTCTCGTTCCTTTTTAGCGAGTTCGATAAAGAAAACTGGAGGTCTGCTCGTAACCGGCCACCAACGGTGAAACAGCTAGCCAACTTGCGTCTAAATGGATTGCAAGGGGGACCTAATTTTATCTCCTGGATCCGAGACCATGTAAGCCTTGTATACTTCGTCCTCGTACATCGTGTATTTGGATAACAATTGTAACACTTTTCCTGTCTTGATTGTCAGTTCGAGAATGTAGCGGATGACTCACAAAATTGTCCTGTGGGATCTCCGTCCCATGAGGGCATTGATTCTATTGGGAGTGTCCATTCTGACCTGCGTCAGCTTTCTATTGGGAGTGTGATAGTCAAGAGTTATAGCCGTTACGACGTAAACGGGTTTCGCTTCCGTACAACCAAATTTGAAGCTTCCCGTCCTTTAGCAGCTACGAAAAATAACGGAGTCGTAATCCGGGCTGCAAATATGGAAGGGCAAGAATCCGAGTATTACAGAATCATAAACAATATACTCGAGTGCCAATTTGTAGGGAACAAGGATCTGAGGGTGGTGTTTTTTGACTGTACATGGTTTGACCCGAAGCATTATAGAACCGAATTTGGAATGGCGCAGGTTAAGCACAAGCAACTACTTCAAGGGGCCGATAGATATGTCCTTGCTCATCAGGTGGAGCAGGTGTATTACTCGTCATATCCATGCCCTAAGTTGAGTGCCTGGTGGGTCGTGTACAAAACCTACCCCCGTGATCGGTTGTCCACTCCTGTTCCCGATGATTACCATCGTGAGGGTCACCAGGTAGACGAGGTGTTCCAAGAAAAAGAGTTGCCATCCTCATTTGATATAGACCCTGCTCCTACATTGGATTCTCTAGGTGGAGACCTCAATGATATATCATTGCCACAGAAAAGGAAACGTGCTATTACATTGGATTATCTAGGTGAAGACCTCAATGATACATTATTGCCACAGAAAAGGAAACGATAAGTAACAAGTTAAGTATAACAATCTTGGTTTAATTCCATATGCATGTTTATTTGTTTATGCATGTTTATTTGTTTACGCATGTTTACGTTAATGTTGGATAATTTTGTACCGTTTGTTTATTTATTTACATTACTCAGTTCTAATAAAAACTTCCAATTGCTGCAGGATGCCTAAGAAGATTAAGTAGGTGGTGAAGGGGTTCAGGGACAACCTTTTCCGAGGGAGTTCCTTGAGCGCTAGCAGGAAGGAGCAGATCTACAGGTCCCTGCACCCAGAGTTAGACGGCCAGTCCTTGGGGTTTCAGAGAGGCGATGTAAGCAGCATTGTATTGTTGTCTTTAATTCGTGTAATACTTTAACGCTTGTATGTGACACTTGCCTTACTTGTTTGCAGGATGAACCGGAGTCAGATGCGGCTGAGGCTGAGAGTGGACACGAGGAGACTTCAGTTGAGGGTGGAGGTGAGGAGGCTGAGGCTAAGGCTGAGGCAGGAGGTGGGCAGTCTGAGGGTGGACACGAGGCTGACGCTGAGGCAGGAGATGAGCAGGACGAGGGTGGACAGGAGACTGAGGCTGAGGCTGGAGGTGAGCAGGAGGCGGGTGGACATGCAGCTCCCAGGCGTCCACGTAAGTTTAGAAGGCCCCACGCCGTACCACCTCCACCTGTTCCGACCACCGAGGCGGGGAAGACGGTGATCTCCCCCGTCGGAGATAGGTAGGTGCTATATCTTTTGATTTGAATCAGATGTATTCATCAAATGTAAGCATGTTTGAGGCTTGACCGTCTTTTGTAGGGAGTGGTTGGACTACTCATTCACCGGCCAGGGTCGTCAAAAGCAGGTGAACTCTGTGTTGAGTTCGTTCCTGAAGCTTCACTACCCTGGTCTGGTGAAGTCGTCCGACGATCCCGACGTCGAGCCGGTCCTCATCACATGTTGGGAAGATTACAAGCTGAAGGTGGATGTCACTTATGGCGATGCCTAGGGACTCGTTCGCGCTGACTTCTGGGTACGTAATCTTATGCATGTTATATGCAAGCAATCATATAATAGTTAGATAACATTGCATTCTTCTTGTAGGCACGTTTTCGGTTGGCCGACGAGGCTGACGTGAACCACGCCGAAAGGGTGTTTCACGTAAATGCCTATCGGTTGGTGAAGGAGGCCCTGTACGAGGCAAGGATTCAGGCCACGTGCATGTATCATCAATAAATTTTAGGGCAAAAAATGAATAAGAAGACAGGGGCCTCGAGTATATACCTTAGCGAGGAACAGTACCGCCAGGTTATATTTGAATTCTATCTTTTGTGTTTGTTTCATTTGAATAGGTACTGATATATGTTTTTTTATGAAGGTGGTGGTTCCGTGGATGTCTAACCGCCCAGAGGCCTACGCAGCTTGGTGTACGAGGTGGGCTTCAGAAGGCTTCCAACAGAAGTCGAGAAGTCACAGGGGCAATCGAGGCACCATGCCGAACCACACCTTCGGTGGCGACAACTTCACGCGAAAGGCGAAACGCCTGGTAAAAAAACTAACAAATATGTTCAGATGTCATATATGCATTTATTGTACTAACTCTGTGCTGTAGGAAGTTCAATTAGGTCGTGAGCCGACGCCCATCGAGGTGTGGGAGGCTGGCCATAGGGGGAGTGACCCTTCCAACCCTTTGTGCAGCCAGACACAAAGCGAGCGTCTGGTGAGCAGTTGTCCTTAATATTCGCTTAATGTGCGCAACTTATGAACTAACTACGGTCATATAATCGATCACAGGCGGCATATGCGGAAGAGATGAAGGAGCGTCACGGAGAGGACTGCGATTGGAGGACCATGCCGATCGATGCCCAAGCCGTGCATGCTAGCGGTGGAGGGAAGGCACACGGACGGTGAGATGTTACATTACATGCCATTTATACAGTGAAAACGAGCATATGCCTTAATTATGCCTCAGTCCAAGCGCAGCAGCAGCAGATGATTCAAGTAAGTATATTGCATATTACTGTGCATTCATTGCTTTTAACATTCCATGCGCACTACTAACATGTTTGGTCAATAGTTACTAGCTCAGCAGCAGGGCATACCCTACGTGCCCCCTCCGCCTCCGCCGCAATGGACGTTCGTCCCTATGGGCCCTCCTCCATCTCCGCCGCAGCAGACTCAGTTTACCACACCGCCGGCACAGCTACCTGCCCCTGGATCACAGGTTTGTATTCTAACTCTCTAGCTATCGACGACAGTTCATTAGTTAATATGTATGACTGGTAACAAATTTCATTCTTGCTTCGTAGGACAACAACCAGGAAGGAAGTGGGACGATGCATGGCTTCATCAACTCGCTATTCGCGTACCCTACTCCGGACGGAGGCAGCGGCCAGAGCTCCAACAATCCTCCCGACGACGGCGGTTCGTGAATGTGATTGGACACTTTACTTTGTGATGATGTATGTGTTTGATTTAAGGACTTTATATATATCTGGTTGGATGAATGTGTTTGGATATTTCATATGTATGTGGTTGGATGCATGTGCTTGAATACTTTATATATATGTGGTGGTTGGATGAATGTCATTGGATGAATGTGTATGATCGATCCCACATATTGTGTGGGATGCTATGAATATGCGCTGGTTTTGGGGAGGGGACACAATAACTCCCGTCGGTAGTGCCAAGCCGACGGGAATTAAGGATTAACTCCCGTCGGCCGGGCCGACGGGAGTTATCGGGCACCGGCCAGACCCCGTGGGCTGACGTGACCGGCCATTAACTCCCGTCGGCCCTAATCACCGACGGGAGTTAAGCGCCGGCGACGTCAGCCCACGTGGGTCTGGCCGGCGCCCGATAACTCCCGTCGGCCGCCTCCCGTCGGGACCGACGGGAGATAATGTAACCCCCGTCGGCCAGATACCGACGGGAGTTAGCTAGAAACCGACGGGAATAGCTAATTCCCGTCGGTAATGGGCTAACTCCCGTCGGTTTTTGGCCGACGGGAGTAGCCTGGATTGGCGTTGTGATTAAGCCAAATAAAACAGATGATTGACTTAGTGCAATGCATGAATCTTTCCTGAGATAGCTACTAGCAGACTAGTGCTAATGCAGGTACAAGATAAGCTTGACGTGTGTGTGCGCGCATGGAATGGTCTTCAGAGATTTGCAAATGAGACACTCTGTAGTTTCCAAATGCATGCAGTGCCCCCATCAATCAATCTGTACAAGAACATTCTGCCGTTTCCAGAAATGCCTTCCGTGGCAAAGTTGGCAACCAGGCTAGCTGTGGTCCGTAGCTCAGGGCTCAGGTCAGGCCACCTGCGATGTGAGATGCCCCCCCATCCCATTCGATGTGCCTAGGACCGACAAGCTTGAGAGTTTTAATTTCTGGGTGATACATTTACGAAATCTTTGGTTTCCCGGTTGGTAGGTACTAGTAAATTGGCATACCAACCACTCAAAATTGTCGCTATGGGGCGGATGCATGCTGTTTTGACGCCGTTTCCTAGAAAGTTGACGGCAATGACGGTGAATAGATCAAAAATTAAAACTAATGCCATTGAAAGGATAACATAATTTACAGTGACACGTAAAAGATCGTTACATTTTTAATAGCACAGATCAGAAAATTTACAGTCGCACTGGAGACAAACGGTCAGGCTCCGATCCGATCCTGGCCGATCGATCCAAAAGCATGCATCACCAGCCTTCTCGGTCCATCAATGGCCTCGGACCCGGTGTGTCCCATTCTATATGCCCTGTACGCCTCATCATCATCCGTTCGTTTGTGGGCTGGACCTGTCTCCCAACAACTCACCCTTGTCCGCCTGTGTACGTCTCGCACTTAGAGAGTTTATTCATTTGCAGGACCAGTAAAAATGCATGTGCATCCCGCACGTGGTTAAAAAATATTTTTTTTCAGAATGGTATTGATCGCAAATTTAAAATATTCACTTTTGAACAAATACAAAAAAATTTGTAGGTGAAAATTTTAGTTATATTATTGTCTGATGATTAGTAATTGTGTACATGAATAAATATAAAACATCTTACAGTTCTTTGGTAAATCAAGTATAGAGTTCATGGTGTCTATACTCGAGTGGCACACTCAAAAAGATTTCATTAAGAAAACTTATATAATATACGAAACACTTTGTATTGAGGGCTATAACAACAATTTAATGTGGACTATTTTATTAAAGAACTAATGCTTAAATTTAACACTTAGCCTAAAAATATTATTTATTAGACTAAAAATATACTCAAAGAGCTAAAGGCTTAACAAAAATAAACTTAGTCCAAATACTTATATAATAATCAAATCACATAAAACGCATGTATAACTACATCTCAATTCAATGTGCAAATTTAACATAACCCTTAAAATTTATGCCCAAAGTTTATTTAGAAGCATTGCACTAAATAAAGGAAATAGTCACTCATTTTGGCTTTCGAAGCCCATCATTGTGTTGGGCCTGCTGGCCCGTTCTGGTGGGCAAACTTTGGACCGTTCGATTGGCTCCCAGTCGCCTAGGGCAGGAACAAAATGCGTGAGAACCCTAGGCCAGCCCCCCTCCAACTCCCACGCCGAGCCCCCTCCCACCATCTCGATGCACCCCGGCGCCGAAACACCTCCTCTTCCTCCCCGGCCTCTTCCACCCCGGCGCCGCCTCCTCCCTCCTCCCGGGCTCCCGGCCTCGGCGTGGCCGGATCCGCGTCCTCCTCCCTCCCCCTGGTGCCGCCTCCGGACCCGCTGTGGCCGGCCTCCTCCTTCCATGGGGCCGCGCCGGCCGAGGTGGGTGCATCCCCTCCCCTGCCTCGATCCGCCCCGGCGCTGGCACACCTCCTCCCCGTCCTCCTCAACGCTGCCTCCTGTTCCGCAGCGGCCGGGCCGCCTCCTTCCGCTCTAGCACGACCTCCTATCCCACCGCCCCATCATGCCACAGGACGATGAGGTATGTCTAATCTTGTTTGGTCTCTTCACTCGATCCGCTCTCTGATTTTCTGGAGACCAACAATCTGTTTACATCTTTGGATCCATTTATGTGCTAGAGGCGATGCTTCATGGACTTGAGGATCTGTTATGAGAAGGTCAATTAACACTTTTGCGGACGATTTGGGATATTTTTGATCAAGTTGTTTTGTATTTGTAATATATTTTCCATGTATGTTGTTTATTATTGGGCCAGATCTGATCTAGGATAAGTGTAACACCCCGAAAATTAGCCCCGAAATTTTTCTTCTAATCTCTCACTAATTCAAAATCAATTTTTAAAAACCATGATTGTTTGTTTTGAGTGTGTTAATATGAGCTCAACAAAAATCTTCAAATATTTCGGGATATTCCCCCCCCAATATCTATCGAAACCTTTACCAAAATCCTCCACAAAATCCTTTCCAAAATCTCTTCCAATTTCCAAATACCAAAATCAGAAAAACAGAAAAAAAAAACCCTTCTCATTCTGGGCCGCCAGCAGCCCAACACCACCCCAGCCCAACTCCCTCTCCCCTCTTCAGCCTGGCCCAGCCCCGGCTCAGCTCCACCCGCTGCGCCCCTTCTGTCACCGCCATGCGGGCCCTGCTCGTCAGCGCCCCTCTCTTTCCTCCCCTGTCCTCTTCCTCCCTCGACCGAGGCGTAGAGATGGCAACGGGCACAGACCTGCTGGGTACTGCGTGCCCACACCCGTACCCGCGAAAATCAAATATGCCCGTTAAAAAACCCATGCCCGCTGCTAGGTACAAACTGCATCTCAAACCCGCGCCCACACGGGTAGCCCGACAAGGCAGAGGGTCAACCTGTGAGTCTGTAACTGTGAGGTATTCTGTATTCAGGTGCAGTGTACCAGCCAACAGCTATAAGATATACATAATACCAAGACAATAATACTTGATAAACATAATACCATCAGTTGGGGGTTTTATACTATTTCATTGGGCTAGGCTGTAAAGTAGTTACTGGGCCATAAAATGAGCACTTGATCTGCATTTCTCATACTATATGAAGGGTTTGAAAAACCCATGGGTTCGCGGGTTCGGGGACTAGGATCTCACACCCGTGCCCGCGTACCCGCTGGGTACAGCCTGTCACCCATTAAGAAACCCACGGGTTTAGATATTAGCACCTGCCCATCCCCTAATAGATTAAAAATCCACCGGATTTCGGGTGCCCATTGCCATCTCTACCGAGGCGTCGCGCACCACCCTGGCCTGCCGATGGCCCCGCTCTCCTGCCGTCGCGCCGCTACGGTCTTCCGTTCGCCATGCCAGCCCCCTGCTCCGGCTATAAATAGCCGAGCGCCATCGCCACCGCCCCGCCGCCGCACCACACGCCGTGCACCCCGCCTCGACCGATTCCCGAGCCATTCGGGCGTCGCTAGTCGCGGGCATCGGCAGCTCTCACACCACCCCTCACCGGCCCGAACCCGCCCCGGGAAATCCCCGGCGCGGTGCCGCGCCATAGGACTATCGTGCACTCCCGCGGCGCACTCCACTCCACCGCCGAAATTCTTCACCCCTCGGCCACCACAGTCTTATTCACTCGGCGGTGAGCACCTCCGCGTCCACCTCCTCCACCCCGTCCGCTCGCCGAGCTTCCCCCTTCCCTCTCCCTCTCCAATTTTGCCGGCGTCCGTTCTTGTATAGAACACGGGCGGCCACGGAGCTCCCCCACGCTTGGGCCATCCCAGTCCAATTCATTGGGCAGGGGGCACCACCTCACCTCCCTCTACCTCCGCCCGGATCCAATTTCCCCTCCCCTTGCCGGTACTGGGCTGCCCACGAAGCTCCTCCGCGGCGGCGATAGCCACCTGTGGCCGGCCATGCTCCGCTTCTTTCCCCGCGCCGAGAACCACCAGAGTGAACTCCCCTTGCCGCCCTCTCCCTCCTACAATTTTTCCCGTTGGATTTGATGGCCGGGAAGCCGATTCCGGCCAGCCTCCGGCGAGCGTCCACCGCCGGGCGCAGCAGCGTGGCCGCCTGCTCTGTTCGGCACCTGCGCTTGGACGCTGCTTTGATCTCGTTCCCCTCCCCTTCATTCCTCCGTCCCCTGTTAATCCTGCAGGTGGGCCCAGCCCTTTGATCCCCACCTGCGCCCATGTGCGTGGTCTGCTCACGGGGGCCACTAGCCCAAAACGTGGTTTAGCCCACTCGCTAATCACGTTGCCGGCCAAAGGCACTTGCTAGCGTATCAAGCAAATGGTGTACCATTCTTTTTCCCCATCCCTCTACTTTCAAAGCCAATATCTTTCAACCATCCAAGCTCCGATTCCTTTCATTTTTCTTTCTAAAATTCATCTAAAATCAATATCTACCATCCGGATTAATTTCATGATTTTAGGAGTTTCCAAGGCCCGCCTACAAGTCTGTACCACATATGACACCGTGGACGCGGACCGTTGACATCAGCACGTAGCTCTGCTATGAGCAATTTACCAATATTTTTTGTTCCCCCGGAATCCAAAAATACGATTTTATCCTTCAGTTTCCAATTATTCAGATTTTGGAATATTCTTAGAATATTCTTTTTCCTTTTCTTTTTCCAATATACATCCTCTTGTAACTTTGAATTTCATATCTCTTTCAATCGAACTCCGTTTCTAGCCATTCCCCCGCCTAAATTCCTCTAAAATCAAGCTCTATCCATCCGTACACACCACATAATCTTTTTCCCTGACCGAAAGACGCCGTCATGCCACCATAACACCGCCCGACGCCCAGTCAGTGCTTCACATTGGTCCCACATAAGTTTGTGTGCCTGGTGTGATGCCGTTGACCTTCCATTCTCTGTCAACTCAGAAGGTTCCTACCTCAAGTCTTTCTAAGCCTTGATTTAGATGATGACGATACCAAAAATCATCTAAAATTCCCATCACTTAGCATATTCAAGTCTTATTCCTACCTTTCTGCCAAATCACTCTACCATCATCATGAGACCGCCATCCCGACGGTTTCATTTCCAACCAGACCGTCGAGGCCTACCGCTACCCTGGCGTTTCCGAAATTTCCGCTACCGTAGACACCAGCGTGGTCGGCAGCTTGCGGCCCAACTCGCTACATCTCGCATACTATCAAAACCAATACCATTGGTAAGCACTACCAATAAATAGCTCATATCGCCTCCAAACATCTCATTACACCCAAATAACGTTGAGCTCGTATTATGTCTCGATGTGTTTGTTTTCTTGTTTGTGCACGTAGGCTACACCGAAGAGTCCATTCGGCCTGCCCCTCGCGGTATACTACGCGATGGTCAGCGCTCCCTACGCGCAGCACTTAATGAATCAACCGCTACAACAAAGCATACGGCAAGCCCACTGGAATCCCCACTTGTTGTATAAAATTTCTATGTTTTACAACCACAAACTTTGGCCTGATAATCACATAAAAACTTGCATATTTTGCTTGCTAAGGTAACCCCACAAATATACAGCCACCTAAGCCTATTTTTAGATGTAGCGCGCATAGGTAGGATCTCTCACTTAATTGTATCTATCATAATCTTGATGTTAAGTTGGGATTATGGTTATGAAACTTGATGGGTTTGGGAATAAGGATAGGTGTGTGTGCTTTTGAAATAAAATGGGGAAGAACCCCGACAAACGACCCACGAGTCGGGATACGCCATTTAAAGGGCAGGGTATGAACGGTAACTTAGCAACCCGCGGTTACCCATGTCCCGGGAGTCGTGGAGACGACCGGGTAGGTGGATGCTCGCGGTATTGAGCAATGTAAGCTGATGGGAATGGTTCTACCTGCGCTCTGTAAGGATCGCGTTGATTTTCATCTTGCCTAACTCTTTTAGTACAACCACTTGCGCTGTATGAGGCATTGGCTAGGCCCGAGCCGGAGTGGATAGCCTAGTAGCTTCTGTGTTGGCGCACAAGGGGCAAGGGAATGGATTGTGTGCCGAGGGGGTGTCGAGGGACACCAGGGTGCGGCTCGGTAGTCCGAACCTCTAAAGTACTGCTAGGTGATGAAACAAAGGCAACGGCTTAGTTTGGAATTCGGACGTTTATTTGGCCGTAAGTGTCGCTGAGTCCAACTTGTGGAAATTAGTACAACCTCTGATCAGAGTAAAACATATTCGAATAGTCCGAGTCCACCGGTATGGATGAGTTACGGCTTGGTTCTTCAATTAGCACTTTTCATAAACTACAAATGGTGGGAATTGGTTTGGTTTTGGGTTGGAAACAAAGTGGTTTTTGGGCGGACGCTAATCTACGGGGGTAGAACCCTGTGGAAAGTGTGATGGCTGAAAAGTCATTGGCCATGTGGAACGGCAAGTCCAGTGGCACCCCTTTTGAAAAAAACCTTGTTTTCTGAATGACTAAAACTTGTTAGACTAGCTCAAACTCTGCATACAAAATGCTTTTATGCAAAACTTCCTGAGCTTTATATATGACTTGCATGTAGATATAGCTACACCACTACTCCTTAGCGAGGAAGGTGGGCTTGTTAAGTACGTATGTACTCACCTTTGCTTTGTTAATGTTTTTCCGGTGGAGATGATGAAGTCACCATGTATGGAAGCGATAAGGGTTACGACCTACTTCCCAACCGTAACGTGTGTAAGTTTAAGCCTACGTTTTATATTCCGCTGCTTAGATTCAGAGCTGCGCCCCTTTGCTGTCCGACCCGTTAGGGCGGATCTGTATCACTCTGATGTAAGAATGTGATTACCAAATCCTGAAATGGTAATAAAGCATATTTTAGTCCCATTATGATAACTGAGCCGTTTCAATAAGATTGTACTCCCTCCATCCCATAAAATAAGGCGCCCATGTTTTAAGGAAAATCAACGGTTCCAATCTTTAATTTAATAATTCAGCCAAAACTATATATTTTTAATTTATGCATGTTATATATTTAGATTTATATTCAAAAGTACTTTCAAATAAGAGTAAATTTATGTTTTTTATGACATATTTTAAAAGATATGAATAATCAAAGTTTTGCTTTAAAGACCGTGCTAAAAATTTATATGCCTTATATTATGGGATAGAGGGAGTATTGATTTCTCAAGATGTCTCGTTAGGCTCCTGTTGGCCAATCGGGCCCATGACATTCGGACGCCAAGATGCGGGCATCCGAGCGGAGGTCAGAGCCGATTCGTGGGTGCGGGTATGCACACGATCTTGGGTGAGAAAAAACAAAGAAATAAACTCCGCAGAGGACCGATCGAATGGCAGGAACACGCGTTCTGGTTGCGATCTGGTTCTTCCCATAGTTACAAGGTCTTTATGGTGGGCCCAATGGTTGGATTGGGTCTAGGTGGGTTAAAAAAGTTTTGGTAAAAAATGTTTAATTTTAACTGGCTCTTTATTAGTAAAGATAAATACAGCTCGGCAGGCCCGAGTACCGTTTACTCCAAAGTGGGGCATCGACTCAAGACACTGCTGGTAGACATGACACTAGCTTGCATCGTTTTAGACATTCTGTTAAACAGTCCAACAAATCATAATGCATATGCAAAACGAGATGCAAGCTATGCAAAATAGATGAGTATATATACAGGCTGCTAGTCCTTGCCGCATCAAACGGAAATCCGGTTGAAGGGAAAGGATCTAGCGAACCTAGGTCGTTCCTTTCTCTCGTGGCAGATCCAGAATTCACTGAGAGCCCGTACCAAAGTTAGTGTAACAAAAATATGATGGAATATTACATAGCGCAAAAAGGTGCAACGAAACATAACCTGAAATTAATAGAATATGTGCGTATAACGCCATCATGGAGCAATATATTCATTCTTCGTCAATTATTTCAAGTGTTGACATAGAATTTACTGGAAAAGAAATAAAAAAACACATACGCCGAGCAGGCTAAATAGACCGCCACGATCCAATCACTCAGAGATATAAACCCATTTGAGAAGGTGTTAAAGGATTACATGGGCCACATGCCTAAATCCGCCCCTGCTATTTTCCATCACCTATGTCCGAACATTCTGCAAGGAACTCACTAGCATATCATACGCCGGTATCATACATTTTCATGTTAGACTCCCTAACATTGTGCATGTTCATTAGACAACATTTGTATGCAAAATGTGTGATACTGGTGTATGATATACTAGTAATTTCAAGAGTTAGGCAAAGATAATAATCATAGAAGCCCCGTTCTTATTGTCTGATCGGGCTGCCACCTGCCTCGTCGCCCTCGCCGCCGGCTACCGCCTCCGACTCCGATGGCTCTCGCTGCCTCCGGCACCGACCACCTCCATCGTTAATACAACCTCGTCTCCCCCGCAGCCGCCTCTAGCCCAGTCTCCTCCACCGCCCTCTGACCGCCGCCAGCTAACCAAGGTTGACGACGTTGCGCCTCCTTGCCATCACCTCCAGCACCGGCACTGGCCAACCGCCTTCCTCCGCCATCTGTGGCCGGCAGCTACGCTGGCTCCAGCTGCCGCCACCGTCGGACAGCCTCCCTCGACCCTCCCTTTAGGTCCGACGGCGACAACCCCTCTCCTGGCAACTCTAACCCCGGCGGCAAGCTCGCACGGTGGCGGGGATCGTGGACAGACGGTGGGGCGCGCGGACAGTGGCGGAGGGTTAACCTGTCGTGGGCCGTGGGGGTCGTGCGTTCTTACTGGGTCACGCCGTAGCGTTTCTGTGTGAGTACGTATGGTGTTCCCAATTCCAATCCGAGGCTCCAAGCCCATGCCACCATCTTGGGCTGGTCCACTTTAGGCCTAGCTGGGTGGCCGGTACTTTGTCAAATGGCGTCAGTGCCTTACTTGAGCTGCGCGATCGACACGCCGCCGGTGTCCCCTGATCTGACGAGTGCCAGGCCAGCTCCTCCGATTGCTCCGTGGACAGATGACTGGGTAGCAGTGACCTTGGGAACTAGTTGCCTGAAGACGGACGAGAACTACGTCAAGTCATCGATGTGACTGAATGGCCAGATGACACTGTCATTGACCACGCAAGCCGCGGCGTGAACAAAGCCTGTGATCTATAGTACGAAACGATAGGTTAACACTATTGTAGACAGCGAAAAATTGTTGGAACAGTGATATGCAAAAGTAGATAAACACTCTACTGCAGATGTTCTAAAAAGCACTGGCTAGCTACCCATTGACATGTCAGCTTGGTGGTCACCACAGAAGTGCAAGGCAGACGAGGATGAGACGCAGTTCCCCCATATCTACATAGCAAGTAGCAACGAGCGGCATGGCGGCAGCGGCTCTTCCTCATTCCAAAACCGCTGATGGTTCGAGTAGCAACTTTGTTCGAGTGCAAAGCTCAACACGGAGCCCTCCTCGCCGCATGTTCAGCCCCGACCGATACCGCCGGAGCGGCGTGCACGATCGCCACGGAGACCTCGTCAGCAACAACATCCCACTTCCCAGCACAGAGCTCTAGCTCGTCACTACCAATATAGCACATCATATAGCTACCTTGTTGAAAAAACTAAAAATTCAAACAAAAGATGACATAAATTGGGGGAAAAAATGGAGAAAACCGAACATAACTAGACTAGACTGAGCAGAGACCCACCTCGCACCTGGACCACACATAACAGATCCACGCAATCACAGTCATACAAAAACTGGAAGATAAATTAACACAATCTGTCAGTAAATATTTTTTTAGAAACTATGTTTAAAAAGCCCATATTTTACTATGAAATTTTAGAATTTAGGCTTGGCATCATCGCTAAGAGCCACGAATTAAAAAAGGACAATACTTATTTTACATTCTATATTCTATATTTCAAATTTCACTTTTATTGAGTGTTTTCCACACATATATGTATTTTATATGGATGTAAGTGGGATTGCTAGTGTATCTGGCGATAGTTTTTTTTTTTCAGGCTCTGCAAAACTCGTGAAGAAATGACCTATTGCTAAGCTCGCTAGCAGCCCCACTTTGTATCCTAGTGACCACAACCCTATGTTTCTTTTTGGTTGGAGTGTACTCTAATTTTGAGGTACGAGGGTATGTTTAGAACATGAGAATTTTTTTATATTTCTATGTTTTTTTATAAATTTAAAATATATTTTTTAAAATTCCTACATGATTTTTTTAATAAAATTTCTACATTTCAAACGCGTGCACGGAAGCGATTCCTTTGACGTTACATCACCCATGAGGCCATGATACTGGTACTGATCTGACCACGATCCTTAGGGTTTGTTCGGTTAGAAAAAATTTTCAGAGGCTTAAATTTAAACTTTGAACAGAAAGGGATTAAATCTCCTCCAATTCCCTTCAAAACCGGTCAAACCGCCAGGCCCTTATTGAGATCCACACGCCAGTGATGGGAATTGGGAACTGGGAAGCAAAGGTAGAGGATCTCTCTCAATCGTAGGCGGATGGTTTTACCTTTTACGTATTCAACGTTTACGCCTTCTAACGAGTTTAGAACGTGTATACTGTATATACTTCTCGGTTCTCCTCGCCATCTCGGTTTGTCCCCTCCATCCGCCCATGGCGATGCCGCCGAGCCGTTCGTGGGCGGAGCTGCAGCACGACCTCCTGGTGGCGATCATGGCCCGCGTGGGCGTCCCGGACCTGCTCTCCGGCGGCGCGTCCCGCGCTTGCTCATCGTGGCGGGCCGCCGCGCGCGACCCGCTCCCTTGGCGCCGCGTCGACCTCCGCGACTGGGCCGCCCTCACCTCTGCCCGCCGCGCCGCGGGGCCGGGGCCCTCTAGAACCCGCGTCCCCGTCCACGCCGCGCTCGCGGGCATCCTGGAGATCGCCGCCACGCTGGCGGAAGGCCGGATCGAGGCCGTGCTGCTCCCCGAATTTGCCGATGAGGACCACCTCTTGTTCCTCGCTGAGAGGTGAGATTTTTTTTTCCCCTCCTTGTTCTTTTGATCTTGATGGTTGTTTCCGGTGAAGTGGATGTCCGATGAGTTTTTCAATTCTCTCTTTATTGATTCTGAAAATTAATTAGGTTATGGTACTAGGATGTGCTGTTGTATCGCGTCAAATCCTCCCAAATACGCTTATTTGAAGATGTAGATTTCATCTTTCTTTCATTTCTGTAGATAGGCGCCAGATCCCTGTAAGCCGTAAGCTTGTAAATGGATGCTTTGCTCATTTCTGATGGTTTCTTTCTTGCAATTGCTAAATGAATCTGTATTGAACCAAATGTCATTGTTCATTTCTAATAAGAATGAAAGGTTATTGCAGGAAAATATATATGGGAATTGTAGGTTCACTTTCTTTATGTCCAAAAGAAACTGAAAAGGATGGTGAGTGTATCGGTACAGTTTCTATCTTTCTGTAATCCGGTCAAACTTATGATGGTTTGACTCAGGACAAAGCTAGAATTTCGTTCTTTTGTGGACGGAGGGAGTATTAATAATGAGCTTGCATTTTGAAATGGGTGGTGAAAAGTAATCTTAAATTAGTAAAAAAAATAGAAATCCAATTGGAGTGAAATTTCCTTTCCTCTACTTATTAGTATATTGGTATTAGTAGCATAATGCCTTGTAAGCCATGTGTGATTACATCGTATTTGTGTTGCACTAGTATGTTCCTTCTGTCTGCCCTCTTCTCAAAATCCTTACTGGTCACACGTGACCCATCCATCACTGCCTTCAAATTGTTTGTGTCGAAACAAATAAATTTAATCTTTGGTCTACAAGTTTCTATTACATCCCAATATCATGGTTATTCTCTTCCTTGAAAACCAGCACTTGTCAATACTCTGCACTTTGTCGTCGTTCTTGATTTTCAGCCTCAAGGCCTTGCTGCCATGAGCCCATGACTGCTGTTCCCCCTGCCGTTCCCTAGCTTGGTTGTTCTAACATTATTTTGCCCCCATATTTTGCTCTTCCAATTCTCTCCTTCTCTTAAACCACCTGAATAAATACTTGAATATCGAGTCGCATGCCTCCTACTAAATTATGGCGACAACTACTAAATTATGGCGACAACGCTGCAATCTGCTTCCTACCAACTACACTTACTCTTTTCTTGTTTTACATGGCTAGCCTTGCCACCTCTAGTCCTCTACTCAACACCTTTCCTTGTTTGTCACCTACCAGTTGAACCCATGCATTTCATCATATCACAGCTTCTTTGTCACCCCAACTCCCCAAGCCATTTTAGACATTATTATTGTGGTTTGCTGCAGTCTTGCTCATATCTAATTGTAGCTCACAATATATTACAGTCGGTAGTAAAAAAACAACTTGTAAGGACATCAATGTTCATGAATTTGTTTGCAGCATTGCTGTTTTAATCTTTTGTTATTATGTATGGTGATGTTTTCATATTATATATGTTTGGCGACATAGACGTTGATAATATTCTCTATAAACTTGGTCAAACTTAATAAGGTTTGACTTAGGACACACTTAGGATTGCATTCTTTTTGGTACGGAGGTAGTATCAAGTTTTAAGTAGACTGGTAGTTACTAATTCTAATAGCCATGTGCATATGACACACAAGTACCTCAAACCTTTAACGTTTCACCAAAACATGTGCAGCTACTCGTTATGAATATTACAAATCTTTTTTAATATATATTTGCCTCTGACGTTTTTGTGAGCTCATTTGATTCTGATTTTTTATTTGAATCAGTTTACTTAGTGTCTTTGTGTGTTTTTGCCTTTTGGGTGTATGGTGTTGCAGAATATAGATCACCCATATGTTAAAAGAGAACAGAGTTGCAAGGTTTATATGGTCTAGTTTGCTAACATGCTGAAATGTCACTTTCCAGTTTCCATCATGTACAAATCTAGCCTATTTGTTTGAATCAACAGGCATATATTACACGATGCCTCTGCAATACTTTGGACACTGGAAGAAACTTGAGTTATACATTTCGTTCAGTTGTGTTATTTTAGTAAAATTTTATTCCATTTCATTTAGTTAAAAATTTAATTCAGTTCTTTGATCATTGCGATGGAAGTGGCTTGCATTTATTATATATGCATTTGATGCCTGAGCACAGCAGGCTGGTAGGTGTGTGAATGATATTATCGGAACAAATTCGCAGCAGCCACAAACTTGCCAGATTCCCACATGTTTTTTTCCAATCGGTTGTGTGCACTTTTAACGCTGTGTTTTCTTACTGCATGTTGATTGCCATAAAGTTTCACAACAGGTGGCAAAATGTGCTTTTAATTTCACAACATCTGTTTCCCTAATTGGCTAGCAATTTTTCTTTCTTGAAAAGAATCACAAACTATTGGTCTTTAAATGTTAATATGTGGCATGTGGTTATATAATGTCTGGATTAAAGCTAATCATATTTCTATCCCTTTATTTTCTCAGGTGTCCAAACCTTCACTATTTCAGTCTCCCTAGCACCTGTATGACTTATGATCTGTTCTGCAAGGCTATAGGTGAACTTCGTTCGCTTAAAGGAATGGCAGTGGACGAGAGTCTTATTAACTACGATGTCCTCCTCCATGTGAACCAGAGCTGCCCAGAATTTGTGGAGCTGAAGGTGTCTGCACTGTATGTGGATGAAGAGATGGCCTCGGTCATCTGTAATTCTCTTCCTCAGCTGAAGAAGCTCGAGATACCGAGGTCTGATATGTCTTCTGCCGCAATAATAAAGTTCCTTGATGGCCTAGAGGAGCTTGAGTACCTGGACATCTCAGGCTACGAGACATCGGCCATCTCAAGCACCGTTCTTGAGAAAGCTTCACGGCTCAAGGTCTTCCTCTGGAACTCGAAAGTTGAGCTTGGGGAGTTCATGGACTGCTCCAGTTGTGGAGAGCACAGCATTGACCCTCAAGAGCCCTGCAAGTGCATGATGGATCACAAGGTCATGGACTGGCTGGCTGGACCTTCATAGGCTTCCTGAAACGTTGGTATCTATATGTGTTTTTGTCGTTAAATTATAATGTTTTTTTCTGCTTGTAAAATTTCAACCTTTCTTCGAATTTGGTGTTTTGAGTTGTATCTGCATGTGCAATCAAATAATGTGCTGCTTGAAAATGTTTAGCTGCAACCTCATGCCTTATCTGCTGTATTCGTTTGAACTGCTCTCCGTTATTTATTTGTGTTAGAAGATTTGAGCACTCCGATAGCAACTTTTAGATGTTAACTGTATGTGGTGTCAAGTGCTGGTGAAATCTTTTTACGCCAAGGAATCACACGTATCATATCTGAACTAGGCGTCGAGGTGTGAAACATCATCTTTGCTGTGCATGCGTGCAAGCGATTTCTCCACGGAATCAATCATGTTTGGCTTTATATAGGAAGAAGAAGACTAATTTAATTTCTTGCAAGTCAAGATCTGTGGCGCAACATAACAGCACTGACGACAAACCCCCGGCATGAATCTGAAATAGTGGGTGCCGAAGGGCGTGAGGACGCCGCAGGACGGGCAGAAGCCCGGCGAAGTTGGCACCCGTGGCGCTGTAGCCGGCGCCGCCCTCTGCCGCTGCACTCTCTCGGCGTCCGCGTAGCTCGGCCCTCGAGGCTGCCGTCGGCTCGGCTGCGGCTGCGGCTGCGTAGCGGAGGCATCCGGACCCGTCGTCGTCCGCGGCGGCGGGTGGGCGGCGGACAGCGCCTCCCACGCGGCCTGGACGAGCTTGAAGGCGCCGTCTGCCGGCGCGGACGGGTTCTTGTCTGGGTGCTCGAGGAGGCAGAGCCGGCGGTGCTGCCGCTTGACGTCGTCGTGGGTGAGCGGAGGCCCCGCGCCGCCCGGCGGGCGCAGGCCCAGCACGGCGTACCAATCGCGCGCGGCGTGCACGTCGTAGGCCGCCGCGGCCTGCGCGACGCCCGGGAGCCCCGGCGCCAGCCTCGCCGCACACCGCGCCCACTGCCTCGCCTGCGCCCGCGCCCGTCATGGCTAATGCTGCTCAGTGGCCAGCCGCTAGTGCTGACACGTGAGCGCGAGCGAGACGAAGAGCTGCGCCGCATCGGAATCCGGACCGGATCCGGCTGTGACATGACTGCTGGGGGAACAGGCGGCGGAAGGCGAGCGTCGAGCGGGCACTACAGAACTTGGCCACAAAGGATCGTCCCCTGTTCAACAAGTCGTCAACTGCCGGACCGCTCCTGAATAAACCGTGCGTGCCACGAAACCATTGTACTCCAAAAGAATCCGCGTCACGTACGATTCGATTCGACACGCGCAGGAGGCGCAGTCCACCAGTGCTCGCTCCACACACGCCGACTCGACTCCGACTCGAACGCTATTTCCCCGCATCTCGCGTCGCGCTGCCTGCCTCGTCCCTATAAAGCCAACTCAACCGTCAACCCTAATGCCTCCTAGAGCGTACCGGCGCATGCCATCGCACCACCAACTCGCTGCCGCGGCACTCATCCAATCCCAGCAGCAGCGCGCGACGGCGAGAGACGCCATGGCGACTGAAGAGTCCAACAAGGAGGAGCAGGCGCGCAGGGCGCAGGCGCTGGCGGAGAAGTGCTTCCTGGCGGGGAACCTCTTCGGCGCGCGGCAGTGGATGCAGTCGGCGGCCAGGCTGGCGCCGGGCCTGCCGGGCACGGCGCAGATCGTGGCCGCCTACGACGTGCACGCCGCCGCCGCGCGGAGGCCCCCCGACTGGTACGCCGTGCTGGGCCTGCCCCCGCCGGGCGGCGCGGGGCCTCCGCTCACCCACGACGACGTCAAGCGGCAGCACCGCAGGCTCTGCCTCCTCGTGCACCCCGACAAGAACCCATGCGCCGCCGCCGACGGCGCGTTCAAGCTCGTCCAGGCCGCATGGGAGGCGCTCTCCGCCAGGCACCCGCCTGGAGGCGCCGCGGCCGCCGTCGTCGCCAACAAACCCTGGCCCCCGCCGCCGACTCAGCCTCAGCCGGCGCAGCGCCAGGCCGCGCAGCAGAGAGCGCCACCGCCGCCGCCGCCGCGGCGGCCCCAGGTCGTGCAGATGCCTCGGAGAGCCTCCGCCGCCCCGGCGGCGCCCACGCACACGGCACCGGGACCGGCGCCCAGCAGGGCATCGAGCAACGCGCAGCAGGCGTCGACGGCGGCCAACAAGCGGCCGCAGAAGAAGGGCGGGTGGGTGAAGGTCTCGACGCCCTCGGCGCCGCAGAGGCCCACCTCGCCCGTCGCCGGCAAGTGCCCGTCCTGCGGCGCGCGCACCAACGGCAAGAAGACGTTCCGCTGCATGAGCTGCCAGTGGAGCCCCATGGACGAGCGGCAGGGGCACGACGACGACTACGACGACGACTTCTTCGACTACGACTACTAGGAGGCAGTTTGGTACTTTGGAGACATCGCAATCTTCTGTTGTGGATGAACTCTCTGTTTTTTTTTTTTTTTCCTAATCCATGATCTCTCTGTTTTGGACGCTCTGTAAATGGGGAAGCAGCGTTAAAAGTTAAAAACATACCACTACTGCTACTAGGTGCTGGTGGTTTGTTTGCTTGTTTTACTCAATCAGATTTGTTTGTGCTAGTTTTAATTTTGTTTGGTTTGTACTGGATGTGAGCACAAACCCAATACGCTCGAAATATCATGCATAAGAATGCTGTTTCGATCTACTGATTACTCTTTCCCTGGTCCCTGGTCCCTGGTCGCTAGATTGATGGCCACCTTGAAATCTTCCGATCCACAGCCATCATCCCTCACTTCATTTTTTTTCCTTTTCCTCAATTCAGACATTTTTTAGATAAAATTTTTAGATAAAGGAAGCTTTATTTCAAGGTGAAATAATGTTTTGGCCTGGCACCGACCTACCAAAAAACACGTGGCCTCTGCGCAAGCCATAGAATTTAGGGAAAATTGATTTACCATAGAACACACAAAGTGATGTCCACTTATTGTCTAGGACACAAATATGGCGGCTATACATTCAACATAATTACCAACTGCGTATCCGGTAGATGGTCCACATCCCCTTTGATGATCCTCCTTGTCTATGCTCTACTCTCTCTTTCTCGTCGACCTATACGATTCATTTTTTGGTTCAGAATAGCATGGGCCTTATGGTTGATTGCCTTGTTTGGTTCACCAAGACTAATTTTTAGTTGCTAAAAAAAATAGCTACAGGTTCCAAACAGTTTAGGTGATTGGTAGATAATTTTTAGCCCACACCCCTAATCTGAAATTTAGTTACTAGCTAAAAAACCCAACTAATGCAGCTAATTGGTGGAAAATCACCTATGTATTATAAATCCCATCATGTATTAGCTAAGGTATTCACTGCTACATGGCATGTCTCTGTTTCTCTGAAAATCGAGTGAGACAAAAACTAGGAGCAGTGAGCAGTCGCTTGTTATATAGTCACTCCTAAATCCTAATGCAAGACCTCCTAAAACACCTGACACTGAATCAGGGTAATACCAAGGTGACACAAAATCAGAATAAAAGCATGTTTCAAAGAATGGACGAACGTCGAAGGGTGCCAACTGCCAAGGCCCATGGGCCTATATTAGGTATGGCAGTTGGCCAAGGATTGGGGCTTGCGTGAATTTTTTTTTTTTATATTTATTTAAATCGTTTTTTGCATAAATAATTCGGTATTTCATAAATTTGCAAAAGTAGCCGTATACCGCCGGCCCAATTGGCGGTTTTTAAAAACCGCCGGGCCGCCCGGCGATATAATGACGTGGCGGCTCACGGCCCGCCTCCTGGCAACATTCCGCCGGATGGCCCGGCGGTTTTTAAAAACCGCCGAATGGGTCGGCGGTATTTAAAAACCGCCGTTTGGTCCGGCGGTTTTTCATTTCCCGCCATTAGGGCTGCGCAGTGTCGGCGGGATTAAAAACCGCCGGGCCATTCGGCTATATTTAAATAAAGCCGGATGGCCCGGCTTTATTTTTTTCCCAGCATTTTTTTAAATGTTTTATATTTTTTAATTTGTTTATAGGCCGGCTGGCTTTTTCCAGTCATTTGGTTGATGCTGAAAGATAAAAATAAAATTTATTTTATATTTTTTCAATTTTTTTATAGAAGAATAATTCTAGTTTTTTTCATGACATAAATTTCACAGTTTACTCTTTTTTCAGTGCCATCTCAGGATATGGTTTGAGCTTTTGGTTGATACGAGAAGATGCATTATTTATGTAAAAAAGTCACAATAAAGTGAGGGGAAAGTAACACATGAAATTAAACCCAGCTTAAAGTTTTGCAGATAATAACCACAACATAGTACATGGTTTTTGGCATAATTGATTCTACTACTACGGTACATCTTCAACATGCAATAACCAATGACTATGACCTAGACAACCTACCACAATTTTGCGGTTGGCATGTTGTGATAGTGCCTAAGCAGCTCTATGCATACACGCCTTAGGGAATTTAGAAGCTGGGTAAGGGATAGACCACATTCTGCTCAATGTCTAAGCATAATGTGCGGATGGGAAATGTGAGGATCCTCCTTCCTCGTAGAACCCATGCCCCCCAGATGGTGGTGACTTAGGGGGCCAGTCACTTCTCGGGTGGTATGGGCACTTGCAGAATGGATCTGGACACAACGGGTCATCCTCTAGGCTTACAACCAAAGGTGTCTTCTTGTCCTCATCTTCTTCCAGTGACTTAACCTTGCCCTCGAGCTCATGGATCCGGTCCTTGAGGTAACTGATGTACTCGTCAATGTGTTGATGGTTTGGAGGATCAACCCACTTAGCAAAGCGACAGTTTCCCATGTCATAGTAGTCCTGCAAAAGGCAAGTAATGTTAGGAACTCTGAAAATTGAATAAAATGGACGGTAAAAGTTACGCATACATAGCCATTGGGGCAGCGATAGAACCGACGGCCACCATCTATCCATGAATCGAACACTTGCACAACACAGTGCTCCCCATGGGCACACTTTGGCCACTCCTCCCTCCGGTCATCGTAAGGCCTAAGTCGTCGTGCACCCACGAAAGTGTGAATTCCCTCTAGAGGGAACTGCTCTAGTGGTGGCTCATACTCTTCAGGCCCAAAGGATCCTTCCCAGACAAAGTGGTGAGATGGGTGTGGCGGAACCGCCCAATTTAGTACGGGCTAAGTACACCTGCCACCACTGGCCCACAGTGCACTTAGTCCGAACTAAACTCGGTAGTCCGTCGAGCTACCCAGAAGGGCACTCGATGAAACCATCTCCCAGGGATGCCGACATCACGCACGTTAAGCTCTCGGAAGAGCCACAACAATTACAACAACCCACCATTTCATACAGACATAATTTGATTGAGTACAAATATTTTTGCTCAAAAGGAGTACAAGGTAGTGAAATAGAACTTCAAAATAAACCTCGCAGCGGAATACATATCGTTACAGAGATGTAACGTGCAGCGGAAAGTAAACATTAAGTATGACCTCGAGCCCACCGGAGTCATCCTTGGGCGTGATCTGATATGCACCTAAAAGAAAGATATCAACAACAAACGGTGAGTTCGTGGGGAACTCGTAGGACTTACCCGTGGGCGGTTTCAGCCCGACACCTTTGAGATTATGCAAGGCTTTTTGGTGGACTGACTTCTAACCCGCATAAGCTTACTAGAAGTGGGTCCTTAGCCATTGATGGTTTATTTAAAACATGTTATCATAAGGTAGCAGGATTTGACAACTGCTACCCCTTAGTTATGATTATCAACATTATCATAGGGGGAAAACTTGCAGAAAAATAGAACATGAACGCATGCCCCGTCCCAAGATTCATAGAGCCCCCATCGAACTCTTGGGAGTAGCCGTCTCAGGAGCGATGTCCCTATGCGTCGGGTCATCTCTCCCTCGACCTCGAAGCATCTCCCAAATCCACCAACCTCCTCTCAGTGGATGGGCAGCACTATGAATAGTCGGACGGATCATACTTATCCAAGCATGTTGTATATAAAACATGAATATAAGCATAAAGTATTTAATTTGTTACTACGTTGCCCGTCAGTGATATTTGGCATTCTCACACCTGGTGAGCATCAGCGATTCGAATCGATTTTTAATTCCCGGGAATAACTAAAAATGCCAGAGGCCCATATGCTTACTCACACGACGGCTTTCCCACATATGGTCCCCCGCCTCCACTTGTCCCATCCCAAGTTCGATTCACTCCCGCCTGACCTCCGGGTTGTGCCCCCATGACGAGCCTGCCGGCATCCCGGTCTCCCCGTCATGAGTACCAAGCTCCCCCGGACCACCTTCCTCTCAACCAGTGGGTAGGAACGTGTTTCTGTTCTCCGGATGGCACAAGTAAGGTTTCACCGGCCCCATATACCGGATAAGCACTCTAGCAATGTTATGCCAATCAGCAGGCGAACAGCGGACGGGCCTTAATCGACTCGGGCGGAGTCCACCAACACATTATCACAATCTCATCATATCAAACCATATCTCCGCCCGGTCTCAACTTATCATCAAGTCATAACAGATTTCCTTTCGATTCCAAGGTTTTGTAAAAACATTTGTAGGCCCTATCATCTCGCGAGTGAATACCTTCACTCGACTTCTACCGTCTAAGCAGGGCTAAGCATAGACTTCGTTTTCTCCTTTCTACTTTGGGCATCAAGGATTTATGCATGTGGGGTTTCATAAAATCCCTAAACGTAATGCACAAACAAGAATAGGGTGGTGAGACTCCCTAGATAGGTGAAAATGCCTAAGGGGCCTACCTTCGTTGTTGACAACTTGAACAAACTAAGCTACTGTTAGTTTGTCGGGTTGTGAGGCCTTGCCCCAGGCAACCCCTTGATCCCTTGGATAACTCCCCCTTCCAAACACGACTGATGGGCCCTCCAGGTCGTGAATGGGTCTTAGTTGGTCTTTTGGATCACCGTTGGTTGATGTAGACCCGTGCACTTGTTTATTTCTCACGTATCTGCAATAAGCGTCGCTATATGAATAATATGCATGATGCAATACATGAGATGCATGAGGATTCACACTCACAATTAAACGTGTCAAGGATTCGGTCACTTGATGATTTATAACTACTTTTTCGTATTATTCAGTTAAGCAAGCCACGTTTTGTTATTTTTCAAATCACCAATCAAACTTTACATGCACAAACTCATATTTTACCAGTGAGATACTTATACTACCTAAAGTATATGAAAATTGCTAGAAAGTTGATTTGAACGTATTCTTTGTAGCCTCCACCTCCTAGGTTAAATAAATGCACATACACGTGTATAATGACAAAAAGGTAATTAAGCCGCAAGGGCTAGGGCTACAAAAATTCACCTAGTGTTATAATACCCTAAGAAATCTACTGTCCAAGTTTCATGCCATTTGGAGTTCATTTAGTCCACTTTTGTTATTTATCCTAATTAATCCTGCATGCAACAATACCAAGGGCAAAACAGACATTTCACACCTCCACATCATACCTATCATGTAGATCTACTCAAGAGGAGTGCATAGACTCCAAGTTTGTCCATTTTAGATTTTTATTTGAATTTATATGAATTTCTAAAGTTCCTAGTTCAAATAGGCCTAGATCTAGGACCTAAACGCGAATAAATATAACCTGCAGGGGCTGGATTGTAGTTTGCTCGAGAGTCATTCAACAGAGCTCGGACGGGTTCGTAAAAAGACTAAAGCGAAGGGGCTTAATAGCAAAATGGCGTCGTCTTCTTCCTCCTCCCCTTCTTCTTCCTCCCGACGGGAGAGAGGGAGGAGGGCGGCGCTCGGCGCGCCGGCCAGGCGGGCCGCGGCGGCTCGCCGGCGGGGCGGGGAAGGGAGAGGAGGGGACGGGGAACTCACCCCTCTACCTCAGGCGACGGGAGGAGGAGCGCAGGGGGCCGGCGACGGTGAGGTGCCCGGCGGTGACCGGCGGAGCGTGGACCGGGCGATGGGGAGGCGTAGCGGCGCCTAGACCTTGCCCCTAGGGTCCGCCGGGTCGAGGCGGAGGTGGCGGTGATGTCCTGTCGGCGTGAGGAGCTCGGGAGGCGGGGCGCTGCGGTGGTGAACCGGCGGCGCGGCGCGGCGAGCTCGGTGGCGCGGTGGGGTCGATCTGGCGAAGGGAGGGGTAAGAGAAGGCGAGAGCTTGTCCCTCGGGTGCGCAACGAGGTGGCGAGCGCGATGGATGGGTCCTAGGGGCGCGAGAGACAGCGGTGGCGGCTCGGGAGCTCGAGCTCCGAGCTCGCTCCAATGGCGGACGGCGCACTGGCGTCTCGCGCGCGGGGGAGAGGGAGAGAGCAGGAGGCGTTCGGTAGTGGAGAGGGGAGGGCGAGAGTGGAGAGGGCTTCCTTCCAACCGAAGGAAGTATAGGAGGGGGAGCGGGGCGCGGCCTGGCGCGTCCGGCCGGCCGGACCACGGCCATGGCCGGCCGCCGCCGCGTGGAGGCGCGCGTACAGGGGAGGACGAGGGCGAGGTGGCGTGGACCTAGTCCGTGGACCCGTGGGGCTGACGGGTGGGGCCGGGGCGAGGATGGGGGAGTGTGGTCCATGGACCGAGTGCGCGAAGGAAAAACCGAGTGGGGCCCGCGGCTGCTGCCGGTCCGCGGGGATCCGAGGGACCCGACAAATGGGGCCCACCTGTCAGCCTCCGCGGAAAAAGGGAAAAAGAGAAAAAGAAAAAAATGTGTTTTCTCCTCCGCTGAAAATCGCTATTTTGACCAATTTAGAGGCCGAATTTGGAAAAACTCCAATTGGATGAAATGTTCTACTCTTTTAACTCTACAACTTTGTCAATAGGCATGATTTCAAAATCGGCATGGAAATATGAAATTTGTTTGAATTTATGCAGCAGCCATAGGTAGGGACAGGGTAGGTCATCTGCTTGGGAGGGGAAAATACCCTAGTTATAGGCCTCAACTCCACTTGCTCCTTTTGACAAATTTGTGGGGTACTTTCTAAACTATATTTCATTTCATTAGGACAGGTCATGAAAATGGCTCTATGGGTAAGAAAACCTCAATTTACCAAACTGGACAGAGTAGGGGTGTGTTTCTGGGCTGACAAAATTTGGTTGAAAAGACCAATTTGAATTCATATTATGACCTGACTCATATTGACAAAGTTGTTTCCTAGATCATTACCTAAAACTTTGTTAATATGATCCTCCTCTAAATCACAACCTATTTTGAAATACAACCCAAATCTTGTTTAGGATTTTGGTAAAACAGCAGATTTACTCTAAGTAAAGCTTTTCTTGTTTTCAACTTTTGAAGTATCAAATGAAGGCCAATCCCTTCCACAATAGGTTCATTTGGAAGGTAAAAAGTTCAATTTCATTTCATAGAAAGGGAGAATGTAAAGTTGTATAGTGAATTCAAAAGTAATTTCAGAATCAACTTTGGGGATGAGTTAAAATTTCAGATTTGAGAAATTTTGACTTAGTGGTTTATCTACCAATTCCTCGTTACTCTCTTAAGCATGATTTAGTCTTAATTCGTCATTAGCTTATGTATAATTGTGTGTACGGCTTCTGAGATGCCAGGGGCATCACAATGGGTTTCCCCTCCTCCCACGGCCACGACCTCTCCCAGCTGGTGCTGCCATTTGTTGTTTGTGTAGTATGTGCAAGCCTGCATGTGTATTTATAGTCGTGCTCAGCTCACCTCACATGTGTATTGAAATGTTCTTGATACATCTGAAAAGGCTAGCAGGCAATGCTGCATCACTTCCATCTGAAAAGGCTACTGAGTACTATCTGAAAAGGCTATCGGGCAATGTTCCATCACTTCCATCCGAAAAGGCTACTTAGTACTATCTGAAAAGGCTATCGGGCAATGTTCCATCAGTTCCATCTGAAAAGGCTATTGAGTAGTATCTGAAAAGCCTATCGGCCAATGTTGCATCACATCCATCTGAAAAGGGTGCTGCCTAAACTCTGAAAAGGCTACCGGGCAACGATGCATCACATCCATCTGCTGTGGCTAATGAGTATCTGAGTTGGCTATATTTAGAATCTGAAAGGCGTCATATACTGATAGATTTAATATGAGAAACAACGGATGCACATAAATGCAAAAGTACTGGTTGTCGTAATTTATAGCCGAGGACATCGTGCTATGGACCGGGTCCATGGAAAAACTCGTGGGAGGACATGATGATGGGGACGACCCTCAGCATCATAAAGGTGGCACAGACGAAAGGAATCCGATGCCCGACTAAAGCGAATCCAATGCAAAAGAAACCGATGCACATAAATGCAAAAGTACTGGTCCATAATGTACAGTCACATCAAACTCATGCATGTCCACACAGCCTATGACAACACACTAGCTACGACCCCTCTTGCTCCTGCGTGCCGCTCTCTGGGCAGCCCAAGTGTGGCGTGACCCGTGACTGAAGGGGTCGCGTGGCTGTCTCGTACGTCGGGGAGGGGGACTATCGTGCACTGCCTCCTGGTCCTCTGACTGCTGAGTGGCCCGAGGGGGCGCGTCGTGTAGCTGTGAGTAACCAAGCTCTTCCTGTGTAGGCGAGGCGAACAAGGACTGCGCCATCTGCTCTGCTACTCCTTGTGGACTGGGTGGCGCCTGGGCAGCTCCGTAGCTATCCTCTGGGGTTGTGCCAGCGGCATATCCTGCAGAAAAAAAACGCATGAATTCATATGACAGAGTATGAATATTATTCACGCGCACCGTTGCGAAGGCACGTACCCCAGTCAATGGGACGAGCCCGTGACGACCCCGCAGCAAAGGGGTCCTGGTAGTAGGGAGGTGGACGTGACGACGTCCCTGCGGCAAAGGCGTCCTGGTAGTACGGAGGGGGACGTGTCGACGGTCCTGCGTGGGTCCCGTACTGGGTACCTGTAACACTCACATGAATATTTTTCTAACTCCTGCTTACATGAATATTTCATGTACAAGAAATACCTGGCGGCGGGTACGTCATCGGCGTAGTCTGTGCGGGAGCAGGACGTGCTGGTGGTGGGGTCGGTGCAGGTGCACGGAACATCGGCGGCTGCAGTGGGAAAGCAACGTCGTCGTCACGGCACGACAACGACCTAGTAACCCTTCTGCACAACTCAACAATCTTGTCGTAGGCCGCCATGTGCTGTTGTGGGGGCATGGTTAGGGAAGCTCGACTGCACGCCATGGCCTCCGCCTGGATCTGTCTGACAACGTCGTGCTGTTTCATGAAGTTTGCATTAGTTTGTAAGTAAGTACAACTTGGATGTGTTTAACTCAGTAAAGAAACTTACCGCTAGAGACGCCCCCTGGTCTCGCTGTGTAGGGTAACTGTCGGTGACGTCCGGTGCCCGTCGGGGTAACTCCTGTGGCGTCGATAGGACGCGAACTCGTGTCCTAGGTAGGTACCACCGGAGATAGTGACCCCAGGCAGCATCGTCGTGTGGCCTACCCTCCATAACGACGTCATCCAAGGCCGTGGTCCACCTGGCCACGAACTCGGCTAGACGGGGTATCCAAAGCTGACCAACGGACTGACCCTGTCTAGTGAACCTGCAATTCGAATTTAGTTGTGTTAATCGAATTACCTTGTGAAATATTGAAAATGAACAAATCGTAAGAACATGTCGTCATCACGAACCTGTGCGCGTGTGGAGGTAGAAGGCTCGCAGGCACGACAATCTCCTGGAACAGCCCGAACTGACGGAGCACGCGGTGCACTGCGTGTTCCTCGACGTAGATGTCGAACACCAGTGGGCTGCGTGTCCTCCAGTACTCTGCGTCGCGTACGCACAGCGGTGACAGGCCCTCAGGTGCGCGGCTGTCGACTGCCTCCTGAGAATAAGGCTCCCACCGAACCTCATCGTCACGGAGGACGTCGAACTGGCCTACGAAGTCAGGGTAAGACTTCCTAGTCTGCACGTGAGCGTACGCGAACTGGGAAGCATTCAATTTTAATGTTAATGCAGATAACTAGACAAACACATGAATTAAGTAAAAGATGATCAAGGCACATACTCGTTGGTCGCACCACAGAGAGCCCATTGTCGGGCCGTCGACGTCGTCCATCGGGTACCCCTGGTATGGCATGTGTAGAACCGCGGGCCGACCAATCTGGAACCTCTCGTGAGCCCAGAGCTGCAGAAGTAGCGGACACCCCCCGAAGATGGGCTCCGCTCCGGAACTCTTCAAACAACCCGTGCACAAGCCACGATACGTCGCCGCTAGGACAGCGGAGCCCCAGCTGAACTGTGGGATCGCCTCCAGTGGAGCGTCGGCGACGTAACGTGCGAAACGCAGTAGGTGCTTCGGCACAAAGCTGCCGGCGGAGCTGCAAAACATCACCCAGCCCATCAACCACAACACGTAGGCCTCCAAGTGCCTAGCAATCTCGTACTCTGTCGCACCAACTCCAATGTCGTCCGCCTGTAAAAGGTTAAAATTAGGTTAGAACTATGAGATTAGAAACTTCGAACGTAGCGGTCTCATTTGTGTCGTAATAATTGTCACCTTGAACTGAAGGATCCACCACTTTGGTGGTCCGCCTGTGTGCGTCGGTGCGAACTCTCTGTAGGGCGGTGCGGTGCCGCTACGCTGCACACGACCGAACCGAGCCAGCAAGTCCTCTCGCCAGCCTTGCCCGACGTCCGTGGGGCCCATGGCATCGCCCCTCAACGGCAACCCAAGCAGGTACGACACGTCCTGCAACGTAGGCGCCATCTCGCCCACAGTGAGGTGGAAAGTGTGTGTCTCCGGTCTCCATCTGTCCACTAGTGCTGCCAGGAGGGAGAAGTCGTAGCTGAAACGTGGTCGGTCTCCCTCGACCAACCGAGCAAGGGGGAGCAGGCCTGAAGCACGTAACCTAAATAAAAGCCGGGTTAGTGCACCATTGTATATATTTCGATGCAATTCAATATATCCAAAAAACATAAAAAAGAACGTGAAGCGAACCTCGGTAACCAGCGATGGTCCAAAGCCATCGTCTCCATCGGCACCCGTGCACGGAACTGTCCAAGCGAACAACCCAAAACAGCACTGAAGTACGACCGATGCTTCATGTCCGTAGCTGCATCGAGCAGCTGGGGGGTCACGTAACCCTGTGGGGCAGCCATCGCTACAGAATGATTGAAATCGTTAGTCCTCGTTAAAACTATAAGACATTTAACAAAAACATTAACAAAATATTGCATAAAAATGAGCATAACATCGCATAGAACTAGCAGAAAATTAACAGAAGATATTAAAAACCACGAGCTATTAAAATCCACGATTGAAACGGGCAGAACCTATTACAATACATGATTAAGACAACAGTTACAAAGTTATAATTAAGATCATAGGTTACATAGTTATAATTTGAAATCCACGAGCTATTACAATACACGATTAAAACAACAGTTACATAGTTATAATTAACATGACTTACACGTCATGTTATTCAAATACATGGCACCAACTAAATGACATTAAATGACTTCATCGGTTCGACCCCGATTGCGTTGACCTTGGCTCGATGATCCAGTCTCATGTATGTTCCCTGTGGTTCCTTGAGCTGTACTATTGCATTTCTTGTACGAGTGTCCGAACTCATTGCATCTGGAGCAAATGACAACTCGTGGCCCAGCTTCGGCGTCATCCATGTTGTTACGAATGCGACGGGTTTTACGTCGGCCAATCTGTTGTTTCATGTCTGGATGGGGATTGGGAATGAAATCAGGGGCACCATCTGGAGTACTGGTGAAATTTCCGGCCATGGCGAACCCATATATCTCGGACTTCCAGGTGTGATAGATTGCATCCTTCATGAAATAGGGCGACACAAACATACGGGCATTCAAACCTCCAGCCTCTCCACACGCAGCAATGACATGTGTACAGGGCCTATGGTATAACCTCGGCTTGTGGCAGCTACAGACACAATGGTTATTGTACAAGACACATTCTTGCACGTGTCTTTCATGATTTCCTCCTCTCCGTCCTTTGTCCCGACAAAGAACCTCGAATCGATGCTCAGCGACACCCATGTTCCTGACACGGTGACCTGCGGCTTTTTTGTTTGCTTTTTCCATATACTCAGAGAATTTCTGGCCATATATGAGGCCGTGGTCCAGAAACACCTTCTCAGCTTTAGGATAGCGTTCCCGAAAATATTGTGTTGTGCGGTATATGTAAAATTCCACAATCCCAACCAGTGGCATACTTCTGCTGCCACGTAGGACCCAGTTGTACACCTCTGCAAGGTTCGTGGTCATAATACCATAACGAGCACCTCCTTCATCATGCAACAGAGACCATTTCTCCTTCGGCTCATGCTCAATCCACTCAGAAAACGACTTGATCGAACGACCAGGCCTCCGTCGCACATTCGGACCGTCAAGACCCACGTCTTCCATTGCAATTGGCTCTTCATGTTCTGCATTCACACCCCTGCGTCTTAGTTCGGCAGCCTGCTTGTTCGTGAGCTCATCGAGCTTTTTCCACAGAACATTGAATTTCCTTTCTTGATTCTGACTGCAAAGCCTCTTAAAAAGAGTGGTTAGTTTCTTACTCTTGAACTGACTCTGAAAATTTGCTCCCATATGTCTCATGCACCATCGACTCTTCAAATCAACCCACTTCGGTGTTCGTTGACGTTGTACAGATCCTTCCTGTAAATCTTGCACTGCTTGCATAATGCCTTTGTGGCGATCATGAATGACACACACATCTTGCCGATCCTGAACAATACATGACTTGATCCTCTCTAAAAACCAGTACCAGCTGTCTCCGTTCTCACTCTCAACAAACGCAAAAGCAAGCGGGAGAACCTGATTATTACCATCTGCCGCAATGGCAGTCAACATGGTGCCCTTGTACCTCCCTGTTAGGAAGGTTCCGTCGATGCATAGCACTGGGCGGCAGTACTGGAATGCATTGATGCACGCCGCCAATGCAAAGAAAGCACGCTGAAGAACGCGCTTTGTGGGGTCTTCAGGCAAATTATAGTGCTTGATCTCAAAGTAACTACCGGGATTACGCTGACATAGTGTGTGCAGCACACGTGGGAGGTTGTGGTAGGATGCTTCATACGTTCCCCATCTCATTTCCAACGCCTTCTGTTTCGCCCTGTAAGCTTTGCTGTAACTTATTTTGTATTGTAAGTCATCTTCAATGCTGTTGATTATTGACTTAGGCTCATATCCTGGATTATTTACTATCTTTGAGTACATATGTTGAGCCACAAAATCAGCTGTCAAGTTACGGTGCTGAACTTCTAGCTCTTCAAGGATGCATGTATGATGTTCAATTCTTGAAACTGACCAGAAAGTATCATACTTTCCCATATATGCATGGACCCTAAAAGGACAATCATCTCGTATGCACTTCACATCATACACTTGCGGGCTACTCTTCACAACTCTGAACTCTTTCTTCAAGCTTTTGGCCGCCCATCTTTGCACAGCCTCTTTCAGTTCTATCTTGCTATGGTAAATAGCACCCACAGATACTTCATTCTCACTGTACTCCCATGGCACTGTTTCACCTTCATTCACCAACAGTTGAGAGTGATCATAGTTGTTCCATTGACTTGGAACTTGCACCGGCCTATCATCGTCATTATCTGAATCTTCATCACCACGTACATCACCCTCGGTGTCCTCCCGCTGCATCTGTTCAACCAAACCTGGAATGTGTTCACCCTCATCTACCTCACCCCTTGGCTCCCGAACAGGTTGGCTTCCTTCAGCTTGGTCATCATCGCCTATCTCATTAACCTTATTGACATTGTTTTCTACCACTTGTTCAACTATTGTGGCCTCATCATAGACATGTGTGGTTTGTGCTTCAACAATCACCTTCTCATATGCTTGCACAAAAAGAACCAGAGGTAAACCACGCCGCAGGCTAACATCAACAAACCTCTTCCAGAAGGTGGTATTATCTATTGGAACTAATTCCCAATAAACAGGGGACGAGGTCCTGGTTGTTACTGCTGAAATGTGCAATTCACATTCATCAGCATCCAACTTGAAACACTTCATGAACCAGTTATACACCGAACGGAATGGCCTTTCAGTTGCTCTGTCAAGCCCTTTTGTCACTGACCTAAATCCACTCAAATCTACCCCAAACTGACCGTAACGTATCTCTCCTTGACCATAGTAAATCTGAAAGTATGTTTTTTCCGACATGACCTGAACAAATGTGACAATGCCAAAATCTATACTTTGTACATATGTAACTGCATATATTTATATACACACGTGATTTTACATAAATTTTACACTTATTCTAATTATTGAATATTTAATCTAAAACGCGTTTCCTAAACATTCAATACAAATACTGTAAATTAACATGAAATTTTACTAAATAAAACTAACCTAGCGCTAATGTTCATAGAAACTAACTGCTACTAGTGTAATCAACTCCCTACCTATTATATGAAATGAGATAACTAATATCACGTATCACTAACACCACTAATATTACCTAAACTAATATAAGTAATTGTACCTAAACCACTAACACTATCAGTATTACATGGAATGACATACCGCTAGCAGTAAAACTACAACCAGCGCATGAAATGCTATGCTCACCGCCGATCCGCCGCCGCCGGCCGCGCCGCCCGCCCGCCCGCGCCCGCGCCCGCGCCGCCCGCCGCGCCCGCGCCGCCCGCCGCCGCCCGAGCCGCCGCCGCCCCCGCCGCGCCGCCGCCCGAGCCGCCGCCGCGCCTTCGCCCGCCCGCAGGTCGCCGGATCCCGCGCTGCCGTCGCCTCTTGCGCCTTGGCCACCTGCGGAAGAAGCACGGCCGGGGGGGAGGGTTTTTTTAGGGGCAAAATAACGCCGGCTGGGGCGGCGGTTTTTAAATACCGCCGTCTCAGCCGGCGATTTTTAAAAACCGCCGGTGCAGCCGGCGTTTTTTTACCTCCGGACCCACCCACTACGCCACGCCCGCAGCGCTGACAACATCACGCCGTCTGAAACGGCGGTTTTTAAAAACCGCCGGGCCGGCCGGCCGGCGGTTTTTAAAAACCGCCGTTTCAGGCGGCGGTATAAGGTTATTTTTGTAAATTTTCGAAACTTCCAAATATTTTTGCAAAAAACGATTTAAATAAATATAAAAATAAAAAAATTTCGGGCTTGCGTCGTGGGCCATTTTCATGTTATGTGTTTTGGGCCAGACATTGATCACTTATCTTGCTTTTTGTTCTTCCTCTCCTTCGTTCCGAGAAAAAAACCCTGCAATTCTTCAGGCCTGCAAATTCAGAATTTCCATTTGCTGCTCCACATCATCAAGATGACTGCTCATTAATCATTATTGTATACGGATGGGCAGTAGGTGTCGCTGTTTTGACAAAAACCTGCGATGAATGCCAATGGACAATCATCGCAATCACGCGTCCTGCAACTTCTTCTTGCTACCTTCGCCCCTAAGCAACAGGATCCTTTATAACACCTTCCTGGCACAACCACTCGTCACAGATAATTTTTGCAGACACCTCTCTCCCGCAGGGAAAAAAAGGTGAAATTTTCGAAATATTTTCCATTTCGCATCGCAAAGGAAGAAAAAAAAATGGTGGCCGTCGAGCCGAAATCCCTTCCCTCCGCCCACCACCAGTTCACGGTCGTCATCGACGGCGTGGAGACGGCGGTCCACGAGGGCGTGCTCCGGCGCAACGGCGGCACGGCAGCGGTGGTCAGCCCGGGCGTCCTGGAGGTGAGCCGTTTCCAGCACGTGGTGGTGCGCGGCGGCGGCGGCGGCGACGTGCGCTTCTCCCGGTGCGGGTACGCGGCGGCCGAGGACTGCGGCGCGGCGTCGTTCCACCGGTGCGACGACGTGCGCGTGGACGGGGCGCGCGGCGTGGCCGTGCGCCGGTGCCGCTCCGCCGACGTCGAGCGCGCGGCCGCCGTCGCCATCCGCCGCTGCAAGGGCGCCGTGCGCGTCCGCGGCGCCGGGGAGCTGCGCGTCGGGCGGTGCCGGGAGGCCGACGTCGGCGGCTGCGCCGACGTCGCCGTGGCGCGCTGCCGCGCCGCGCGCGCCGACTGGTGCGGCGCGCTCGCCCTCGGCCGCTGCGGCTCCGCCGACGTCACGCGCTGCGGCGCCGTGCGCGTCGACCGGTGCCGCGACGCCAGCGTCTCCGGGTGCGGCACCGTCGCCGTGCGCCGCGGGAAGGTGAGCGTGGTCGAGGCGGCGCACAAGGTGCCGCCGCCCGATGAGTGTTACCAGCAGGCAGGTGAACCTGTCCTCGCGACGCCGGTGGAAATCGTGACCAAGTGAACGGACGATGGGTAGGGCCAGCTATCGTCTTGGTATACCAGTATTGTATGTGCTGTATTATGCAAGTAGTACAATTGTGTGATGGGGAACAGGGTTTATATGCTTTGTGGTCCGTCTCGATATTAATCTCGAGTAATACTTTACCTACGTTTCCCAAAAGTGCTTGAAAGTGCCATGGTTTTAACTATCTGTGTATGAAGTTTTTCACTTCAAATAAGCACTGTACTATACATACTGTATAATGTAATTTGTATGGAAAATAATATTGTTTGTGGACAAGCTAGAATTTTTTGTTCGCACACTCCGCCCACGTGATCCTGTCCTCTGTTTGCTCTGCCCACGCGCAAATGAATTTTCAAAAGCTCAGTCTGAATTCGGCGGAGCACCCAGCACCTATTCAACGCCTTATTTCCAAACTTCACTCTTCCATTTTGTACTCTACATATCCATATGCAAGCTCCGCTAGAAACCGACATTTGGGGGGTGGGGGGGTGGGTCACGTAGAACTCAAAGCTTCAAAGTTTCATTTTTTGGTAGGTCATTATCTCTAGCGGAATGATTCCTGTTTTATGCGTTTGGATAGGGCTTGCGACGTGACATGAATACCCATTGCAGGGAGACACATCGATTAGGGGTAATTACGATTTTTTTTCATTTGGTAGGCTACGGGGAAAAACATACGAAGAAGAATGTCCAAAGGGTTTCGTTTAACTTTTTTTTTCGAATACACAATACAACGCAGACATTCACAAATACGCACGTGCACTCACCCCTATGAACGCACGCACGCACATCCTACCCCTATGAGCACCTCCGAAGCACCGTGTAAAGAGCCGGCTATCTCGAGATTCACACATCACCTACCACTGAAAGAATAAAGCCGTTAAATCCTGAAATAATTCGCTCCCACCAGAAGTCGAACCCAGGAGCTCATGTGCCGCTCGAGCTGCTGCAACTACTAAACTACAGGCCCTTTGGCGGGTTTCGTTTAAGGTTTGGTTCTCCATTCTACTCCATACATATTTTAAATATAAGCCACAGCTGACTTTTGCCGTAGCTTCCATCATTGTTCTTATTTAAAAATTTACAACCAATAAGTAACTAATATCCCTCTATAAGTCTCGTTGATTTTTTTTTAAAACTTCAATCACTCGTTTTTTTCAAAAATTTTATGTAAACATACAAAGAAACAAGTCATGCTTAAACTTTATACTATGATAAAACAAATCACAACAAAATAAATGATATTTTATTAATTTTAACGATCGAAGTTTTGAAAAAAAATTAACCGTGATTTGTATTTAAATACGGAGGGAGTACGATAGTAATCGAGAACAAACGTGACACGTCTATCACCTGGTGTGGCAGAGTGTTTCCTGGAAAATTTCTGATCCCATATGGTCCATAAACACGCTAGCAGTTGCACCAATAAACGCAACGACGGTATGACCAACTGCACTAGCTCACCCATTTATTTCGACCCCAAAATCGCGTCTATCCACCTCCAAAGAGCTGGACAGCTCACCTACCCAAACCACAAAAAAGCAGATCGCCCACCGCCTCACCAGCCAGCAAACCCCGATGGCGCTCGTCGAATCCAAAGCCGCCGGCGCGTCCACTTCCACCGCCGCCGAGCCCGAACCCGCGCACCAACCGTTCGTCGTCGTCATCGACGGCGTGGAGACGCGCATCCACGAGGGCACGCTCTACGGCAGCACCGGGGGCACGGTCACCGTCACCAGCCCCGGGAACATCTCCGCGGACGGCCTCCGGAGCGTCATCGTCCGCGGCGGCGGAGACGGCGCCGGCGCCGGCGCCGTGCGGTTCACGCTCTGCGGTGACGCGGCGGCCGAGGGCGTGGGCGCGGCGTGGTTCGACCGGTGCGGCGCGGCGCGGGTGGAGGGCGCGCGGGAGGTGTCCGTGTCCCGGTGTCGCGCCGCGGAGGTGGAGCGCGCCGGCAGGGCCACCCTGGAGCGGTGCCGCGACGCGCGGCTCCGGGGCGGGGGCGCGGCCACCGCCGAGCGGTGCCGGCGCGCCGACGTCGAGAGCTTCGGCGGGGTGCGCCTGGCGCGGTGCAAGGCCGCGCGCGCCGACTGGTGCGGCACCGTCGAGGTCGAGCTGTGCAGGGCCGTCGACGTCTCCCGCTGCGGCGCCGTCACCGGGGAGCGCTGCCGCGTCGTCAACGCCTCCGGTTGCGGCAGCGTCGCGGTGGCGCACGCCGTCGTCAACAAGGTGGAGGAAGAACAGCGCGCGGCGGTGGTGAGCCTGCAATAATAGCGTTCTCGGCGGCGACCTTGCCCGTATCTCTGCTCCACCATGGAGCAGCTGTAAGTAGTACCTGTGTTACTGCACTATCTGTTGTAAGTGGAACAAGAATGCTTCGTAAATTGTTCTGTAGGTTTTATAATTCGTGATTATTTGGTTGAATTCAAATTCGGTGTGTCTTTACAATTGCCGCAGCAGTTTTGGTGGAATTCGTTTGGTTTTTGTGACGGCAAGTCCCAAGCCGTAGTAGTCCGCACCAGGGTTTACAATTTCGGAACAAAAAAAAATTCGGCACCTGCCGAAAAGCAAGATATTTCGGGAATTTCGACCCTTTTAAAATATATTTAATTATTTTTTGAATATTTTTTTGCCATAATATTAATAGGAAATAACGAAATTTGGGGTGATTTCGGCACCCACCGAAATACACGAAATTTCAGAAATTTCAATCCTTGGTCCGCACTCCACTGAAAACATTTGAATATACGTCGCCTCTGAAGTTTCCAAAAAGTCTTACGTTTGGGCTCAAAAATAATTTGCCGAATCAAAAATGGGTGCTTCTGAAATTTGATTTCCTGTGAATGAAAGGTGACACCAAAGAAACAGGCATACACATCACAACCAGAGGGGCACTATAGTAGGGGAGGAGAACAGAACTATTGGAGCTTGGCGTTTCGTGCACGATCTTTGTAAGTGCATGATTAGAGGCTTGTCAATCAACTCCAATACTTAATTAACACGTTCTTGACTTGATGCTCTCGGATTAGAATGGCTGATGCAACGATTGGGTCGAGAAACACTGTTTAATTTGAGAGTCGGTCTATGATGCAACAGGTTATGAGTTGCTGTATCTTCATTGGCTGCCTGTTTGATGCGTCAAAATGCCAGCCGTTCTTTTTTTCTTCTGAATTTGAGAGGTTGAGACGGACGTGGCCGAAATATAGCGTATTCCTGCCAAGTTCCACACGTAGATTTGTTGCTTGGTCAATGTCAGCTCAGAATTCTGATTTCCTTTATTCAGTGTACTCCCAAATTGCGAATGGACAATTTTTTTGCACTTTTGCTTAAAATTGCATTTGTTTAGCAGGCAGGTAACATTTTTACTTCACATCTTGCGAATTGTGCATTCGTTGAACCATGTCGAAGAATTGTGGTAAATGTCAGCATGTTAGCATCTCCCAAGACTGAAGCCAAATCTTTAGAACAAATCAATCTGACAATCAGGGGAACTGCCTAACATATTCTGAATCTTGAGATCTATGGCCACCATCACTTCAGCTAAAAAGGGTAGTCGTAGTACTGTTGAACAAGCTATGTATCAAACCAACAGAACCATCTTCATCGGCAACTTGTGGGCCTTGTCAAATTAACTGAATCCCACTGCAGTTCAAGTCAAAATGTTTGATATTTACATGGCACCACAAAACAATGTTTGTCATCTCCCGTCGTTATCTAGTTATTATCTACCCTCAACTACGGTTACAGTCCAGCTGCTGGCGCTGTCAGACCGGCAGGCCTTCGCCTCCGGCTCCTCGTCGACGTTCCTCCCCGTGCTGAACGCCGGCTCGCACGGCTCCGGCAGCGTGGGGTTCTCGCAGGTCAGCATCGTCGTCACGGCCGACATGGTCGGCCTGCGCTTCGGCTGCTCCTGCACGCACAGCAGGCCGATCTGGATGCACTTGAGCACCTCCGCCGCGTTCGACGTGTCCGCGATCGATTGGTCGATGAACTCCAAGCTCTCGCCGTCCTTCCACAGCCTCCACGCCTGCAGAAATGGAGACGAAGAATAACGGAGCTTGCGATGAGTCACTACTGGAATCCTTTTGTGATTACATGTTGTTGCAGGAGTAAGTAAGTAAATCATATACTCACATATCTTAGGAGGTTGAGGTCGAGCTCGGCTTGGTAGAACCCTCTGTTTTTCTTCCCGCTGACGATCTCGAGCACCAGAACGCCGAAGCTGAACACGTCGGACTTGGTGGAGAAGACTCCGTCCATGGCGTATTCAGGAGACATGTACCCACTGCAGCCGACCAGCCAGGAAAAATGTAGTTTAATAACTATCAATCTATCATGGTGTGGACTAATAACTTGACGCCGCATAGTCTGAAGTCTGAACTCTGAAATATGAATGGACTCACTATGTTCCGACCACTTTCTTGGTGTATGCAGCGGTCTGATCCGTGCCGAATATCCTGGCAACACCAAAGTCGGAGATCTTGGGGTTCATGTCCTTGTCGAGCAGGATGTTGCTCGCCTTGAGGTCCCTGTGGATTATCCGCAGCACGGAGTCTTGATGGAGGTACAGTATTCCTCGTGCGATGCCGTTGATGATGTTGAACCGTTTCTCCCAGCTCAGCATCGACTGCTTCTCTTCATCTGGACAGTAGCAACGCAGTTCATCAGCCTCAGGTCAGTCAGGATTCCCATGGCTTAGCGTTCAATGTTCAGACAGTGGCAGCGGCTTACTGAAAAGGAAGGTGTTGAGGCTCCGGTTGTGCATGTACTCGTAGACCAGCATCCTCTCCGGACCGTCGATGCAGCAGCCGAGAAGCCTGACGAGATTCCTGTGCTGCAGCTTGGCTATCAGCTTCACCTCGTTCTTGAATTCTCGGAGCCCCTGCGTCGACCGCCGCGACAGCCTCTTCACCGCTATGTCTTGCCCATCCTCAAGCTTGCCCTGCATAGCATTATTATTATTGCCAGTTACAGTTAGCAATACGAACCACATGAACAAAGCAATAGTTAATATCATGCTCCATATATATACTACTTGTAACTTGTTGTTACCATGTAAACCGGGCCGAACCCGCCTTTGCCGATCTTGTTGTGAACTGAGAAGTTGTCGGTGGCATCTTGAATCGTCTCAACATCGAACGATGGGAGATCGCAGTCCTGGCTGTTGCCCTGACCGTTATGCAAGAAGTCATCCTGAACATCAATTGATGCAGCAATCTGGTTTCTTCGGCTGAAAGGCGTGCTCTGCTGCGCATTTCTCAACGACGAGGGGATATCCTCCTCCCTGCGCTTCTTCATCTTCATGACACAAAGGTAGAGTCCAACTAGCAGCAGCAGCGGTGCGGCGACCGATGGGACAATGATCTTGACGAGCCTCTTAGTTTGAGAGTGCGTCTCTGCTGACGAAGTGCTGAGAGCTGCAGCACAATTCAGAGAATAGCAGTTCAGTTAATATACCGAAGGCATCTGTTTTTGTCATAGTCAATCTACTACACCAAATATGAACTAAAGTAAGCTGCACTGCACTATTTGATCGTGATGTACTGCCCATCCTTGATTGATCGGTCAAGCTATTGACCTACTGATTCTGCACATCTCAAGTTCTATTTCTTATTTTTCTGGCAGATCAGTAGCTTGAACTTTTTCCTTTGCCTTGTGTAGAATAATAGGGCTTCTGGATCAGTTAAGATGATAATAATAAGGTCCAAGAACTGAAAGGACGAGTGGTCTTCAGCAGCCTAAATTAAGAAACGTTAGTGCTTACTTTTTCTTTTCAACAGCGAGCATCACTGTCGTTATACCTAAGTACCTAACATCAGTTGTTCTAGCTTAACATCCAAATTAACAAGAAGGTTGGGGCTTTGACCTTTGTCCTCTTAAGCAAGTGAGAAAACACCGGGCGATAGCTTTGAACGATTGCAGCGCGTACTCGTTTTGCGCTGAACTATTTGACTTGTCTGGCATGCTCAACTTTAATTTGATCACCTCCTCTATCGGTAGTCTATCCTAAGTACTGTACACGGCAAGGCATGCATGCAGTATTGCAGTATGAACTCTCTGATCGTCAAGTGCTTCTTGTGTGACTTGCGGACTTGCGGTAGAGTGGAGTATCTACTTGCACGGTGTGACGAAGTTTGTTGTCATCATGACGACAGAAAACAAGGTAAACGCGAAGTGGAAACATGCATATATAAATTATAGTTTTGCCGCGTGCAAAATGCAGCCGCAACAAAGCCGTGTTGCATGAGTTGTAATTTTCCAATGCAATTAAATGAGCAATTTCAAAAAAATGTGCCAAAAAAAAAACTCCTGTTTCTTCGTCTTTCGGAAAACGAAATTGGAGACACACAGTACAGTAGCATCAAATTATACTTCTCATCAATTTGAACATCGGAAAGGAGAAAAAAAAAAGCAAATGCAGTAGTACGTACTACTATATTATAGTAATAATAACGAAGAAGAAGGGTAGATAGAGTTGCACTCACGTAGATCGGACTCAGCAAGGCGGAGAAAGAGATTCTGGCCGCCGTTCCCGAACTGCCTCATGTCGAGAAGATCGCCGGTCCACATGAAGCATCCGGCAGCCTCCGGGCTGCTGACATTGGCGCTGGCGTAGGCCCTGCAGGCGCAGTTCTGGAGGCAGGCCTGCCGGCACTGGTCGAGCGAGAGCGACATGTCGACGGTGGCGTTGGCCGACTCCGGCAGCTTCATGTTGGCGAGCGTGGCGAATCCGTCGGTGGTGCAGTTGAGCTCCGTGCGGCGCTTGCAGCCGCCGGAGCCGTCCCTGAGCGCCCACTCGGCGGGGAACCGCGGGGCGAACCCCGGCGCGCAGCCGCAGATGGGGTTGCGGTCGACGCTGCAGACGCCGTAGGCGCCGCAGGCGCGGTAGCCGTCGCACTCGTCGAGCGGGTAGGACCAGAAGAGGCTCCAGGACCGCGTCATGTCGATCCACATGAGGCGCTGGATCTGGCCGGACGAGGTGACGACGAAGCGCGTGAGCGGCGCGGCGGCACCGTCGGCGACGTCGTAGGTGTAGTAGGCCTCGCGGTGGGTGGCGACGAAGCGGAAGGTGAGGAGGCTGTTGGAGCGGAGGTTGGGCACGCCGGAGAACTGGAAGCCGTTCCATGGCCCGCTGCCGTAGGTGCGCGCGTCCCAGCGGTAGAGGAAGAGCTCCGGCGAGCCCCGCGGGTCGAGGCGGAAGGTGTACTCGCCCGGGGCCGGGTCCCCCGCGCCGAGCCACGAGGTGAGGGACGTGTCGAGGCCCGTGTTGGAGTCCACGCCCAGCCGCATGCCCGGCAGCAGCGTGTCCGTGGGGTGGTCGAAGCTCTGCCACACGACGCCCGCGCCCGGCACGCGCAGCACCAGGTTGCCGCTGTCCAGGAGCTGCGCTGTGGCGTTGCTGGTGTTGGTGGCGGCGGTGGTGTTAGCGGGCGGCGGCGTCGCCCAGACCACGGCGCCGCCGGTGGATTCCACGATGGCCAGGCTGCCGTTGGCGAGGACCCTGAGCGCGGCGCCCCGCACGGGGCTCCCGCGGTTGGCCACCCACACGACGGTCCGCGCGGGGATGTTGTTGAACCAGATGCCGAGGTACGTGTCCGTCCCGGCCCCTCCCGCTGCCGCGTCGTCCCCGTCCGACGTCGGCGACGTGAAGAAGCCGAGCACGAACTTGCCGCGCCCGCCCGAGACGAGCGTCCGGTTGCCCGCGAGCGGCGCGGCCGCCGTGACGGTGTCGGTGGCGGAGGCAGCGGGGAGGAGGAGGAGGACGGCGGCGAGGAGAGGGAGACATGGTGGTCGTCGTCGCATGGTGGTTCGTGGCGGACACGGGATGCTATGGTAGCTGCGACTTTGGCAGCTCTGGCTCCCGCGCCCGCCGCGCCGCCCGGTTAAGTTTTGAGAGTGCACCCCGTGGCCCGTGGGTTGATCATGGATGATGCGCGAAAAATGCCGCGTTTGCTTTGGATGCGGCGGTGGGGGGTTGGAGCTGCGACAGCGACGTCTGGACGCGGGCGGACGGGCGGGCTCTTCCCTTTTTGCTCTGTGGTGGTGTGGAGCCTGGCACTGGAAGAGGCAGTTTGGATGCGCTGGTTGGGCAGCCGGGTGACTGAGGAGGCGGCCGGGCCGTGGCCGTGGGGACTCGGGACGGTGCGCGGCGCGTGTTTGGTGGCGTACGTGGTGTCGACTCGACGTGCTCCTCTCCTTCCTGGGCTGGGCTGGGAAGCTGATGTGCTCGCCTGCGTCAACGCGGCGGCGCTCCCGGGCCACGGTGCCTCCTCCGGTGACCCATCGGTCCATCTATGGGGATTCGGGGGGTCATTTTGTTGCAGCAGTCTGACCACGTGCGCTTTCCACGCCCCCAGACACACGCGCGCTCGCCAAGGCCCCACGCGGACCTTGGTTGGTCATGGAACCGAACTGTATTCCATTGGTTGGGCCTGTCTTCTTCGCCTACCAGAGCTTGAGCTTGGAGACTCGATCGAGTGGTGAAGCAACCTAGTGCTTTCGCCACCATTGGGCTAGCTTTTTGAGGGCGACAGGTAGCCAAGTCGTTCCGTCAAATGAACCAGATTGTGAATGGTCTGCTAGTCCCCTGCTCCAAGTTTTTTTTTTTAAATTAAGACCAGGTGTTATTCCCATATGCTATCAAACTTAGCATCTTTGCACTCCGGAATCAGATGCTCGTCGATCGGGTCCTGATGACAACGAACCAGCAACCAGGTCCTCTCTCTCTCTCTCTCTCTCTCTCTCCAAAGGACTATGTCGGGGAGAACTAGAGATGGTCTCAACTCATTCAAGAGACCCAGGAAACTTATCATTTGATAAACACTCGCCTATGTATTTGTGTTTGCTCTGGAAAAGACTGATAAAAAAATTAAGACTAGGCCGTTTGGTACAGCTCTTTGCGGCTCCGGCTCCTCTATTGTAGCTGCACTGTAGCTGATGGGAGCCGGAGCCGGCGGAGCCTCGCATGGGTGGCTTTTCTGGCTCATCGGTCATCTAGTTCATTTATTCACTGCTACAGTGCAAACAGCTCCTTGCAACTTTGCAAATAGGCCCCTATCACCGTGAAGCCGGAGCCCTGGCTCCTGCAGCCAAACGGGGTCGCCGATACCTAATTTTTTGGCAACCCTAAAAGCTGATGATATTTAGTGCCTGTTTGGCTGTTTGGCACGGCTTCCACGCCGGCTCCTGAGTGGGCTCCTGATGAAGCTGTGCCAAACGGCATCGTGAAAACGGCTTCGGAGGGCAGAGCCGTCGGGAGCCGGAGCCAGAGCCGGTTTTGCACAGGCTGAGCGAAGCCACGAACTGGCAGCTTCTGCCGGCTCCTCTTGACCACTGCGCAAGAATTATGCTACCGCGCTGGACCATGGCAGCCGGAGGCAGATGGGCAGTGGACAATCTAGCCATCTAGGCGTGCACTAATGCCATTTCATACGTTATTAACTTTACCTTTCATGCATGCTGGACGTAAATTCCATGCAATTGGATTAGTACACTACCAAAAAATGCTCATGGTGTTGACATTTGTTTTGTATGGTTTTATAAATATTTCTCACAATGTACGCAGATGGCACTATAGAGATTTGCCTCTTCCATCTATTAATTCTTAAGATAGGAGAAACCGTTTTGCCAAACGATCCCTAAAATAGCTTCAGCTCTTTTGAAGAAGCTAAAAAAACAAAGAAGCTTAAGCTGGAGCTATTTTTAGATGAGGTGAAGCCTTGCCAAACAGACTCTTAGTGTGGCTAACAAAAATGCGGTGGTTTTTGTAGCGTTTTTTTTATTTCCGTTTATGTTGCTGTGACGAAAAGTTTGTCTTTGTGCATTGTAAATGAGAGTGTGAAATAAAACTAGAAGTTTACACGATTCTTTAGAACAGTTGGGATTAGTCCTTGAATTTGTCGTTGTCGTTCTTTTTGGCAAATGTTTGTCTCTTGTCTTGAGTGCTTCATCCATCCCAATTATAGTTCATTTTATGTTTGAAATGGATTCACTCATTCTTCCATAAATGTGTGTTGTATACATACCTAGATTCATCAATATCTTTCTGAACATAGATGCATGGAGTGAAAGCGAACTATAATTTCAGACCGAGTGAGTACAAGGTTAAGACTTAAGAGCCACTTGTTAGAGCTAGCCAAATGGGCTGGGCCAATTGATCATCAGCCCAGGGACGCTACTGTTAGCCCAGCTCAATCACTAGCATGAAATAGACGGCCCACATGAGCTGGCAGAGGATTCCAAAATAGTGGTGACTTTTTCTCAAAAAAAAAAAAAAAAAAAGGATTCTAAAAAAAACTAGAGATGCAACAGGATGATAGGAGCACCAGGCTGCGGTGGGCTGCTTTTGCCATCCGCCCATCCCACCCATGGTCTGCCCCGGCATGTCATGAATCACACAATTCACAATCATCCCATGGCCTTTGTTTGTCGAGTTCTCTTGTTTTGCACTCATTGATGTTCATCTGATCATCTCAAAAGAAAAGAAAGAAATATGCCCGATTCTCTTTTTTTCTATCTTGTAGAAAAAATCGAAATAGCACGTAGTTTCTTCGCTTGCCAACTACTTTCTTAGTTTGAGTGTTTGACCCCCACCATGTTTGACGCGAATTTACTCTCTCTAGCTCCCAATCTACTAGTTAGTAGTAACTCTCAAAGCGCGATGTCGTTGCCCTTGGTCTTCGTGCAGTAGTCCATCTCGGCGTCGCAGTTTTCAGCACCGGCGTCCGTGCCATCGACGACGAACCTTTGCCAAAACCAGTGTGCTCTCCACACAGTCCCCATCCTCTCGATGGGCACGCCCTTCGTCTCCGGCAGGAAGGCGGCGACGAAGAGCGTCATGGCGAGCACCCACCCGGCGAAGAAGTAGAAGAGGCCGAACCTCAGGTGGCAGAGCATGGGGAGGAACGCCTGCGCGACGGCGAAGGTGCAGAGCATGTTGACGGCCACGTTGATGCCCTGCCCCGCCGGCCGGATCTCCAGCGGGAAGATCTCGCTCGGCACCAGCACGCCGAGCGGGCCCCACGACCAGGCGAAGCCGGCGACGTAGACGCAGATGAACGCCACCACGGTGGCCGCGGAGGTCCTTGGAATCTTGGCCTCGTCGTCTCCACCGAACATCACGCCGATGAGCGTCCCGACGATGACCTGGCAGAGGAGCATCTGGCAGCCGCCCTGGAAGAAGAGCTTGCGGCGGCCGAGCCTGTCGACGGTGGCGATGGACACGAAGGTGGCGGCGATGTTGACGAGCCCCGTGACGACGGCCGACATGAGCGCGGCGTCGCCGCCGAGGCCGATGGTCTTGAACAGCACGGGCGCGTAGAACATGATGGCGTTGATGCCGGTGAGCTGCTGGAAGAACGGGACGAGCACGGCCATGGCGAGCTGCGGCCGGTGCCTGCGCCGGAGGATGTCGATCCACGGCCGTGTGCCGCCGCCGCCGGACGCCGCGGCCAGCACGAGGTCGCCGTACTCGTCGGCGACGTCGTCGGTGCCGCGGATCCGCGCGAGCACCCGCCGCGCCTGCGCGTGGTGGCCGCGGGCGATGAGGGAGTTGGGCGTGTCGGGGAGGAAGAGCGAGCCCACGGTGATTACGCCCGCCGGGACGGCGGCGAGGCCGAGGCTGAGGCGCCAGCCCCAGCCGCCCCGGATCTTGGCCGCGCCGTAGTTGACGAGGTTGGCGGAGAAGATGCCGACGGTGATCATCAGCTGCAGGCCGATGTTCAGCGTGCCGCGGAGGCGGTGGGGCGCCATCTCCGACAGGTAGATTGGGATGGACTGCGATGGCGATGCATACATTGATGATGAGGCTTGCGAATATAACTCCGATCATAGTATAGTATGGATTAACTGAAAAAAAAAAAAAGAGAGGACAGGTTAACTACCAGGCCAGCGAAGCCGACGCCGACGCCAAGAAGAATGCGCCCGACGATGAGCATGGCGACGTCCCGCGCGGCGGCGTTGAGCGCGGCGCCGGCGAGGAAGGAGACGCCACCGCCGAACATGCACCACTTCCGCCCGAGCGAGCGCGCCACGGCCGCCACGAAGAAGGAGGCGACGAGCGCCGCCAGGTAGAGCGACGACGTGAAGGCGGTCAGCAGCTGGCTGTCGAACTTGCAGTACTGGCTGTGGATGCCGCCGCCCCGCGCCGCCGCCTGCTCCTTGCGGTACACCGACGGGAAGAACTTGCGCAGGAACGTGTCCATGGATGTCACGCCGCCTGCGCAGTGCGTGCGTAGTGAGAGATGCCCACAGCGGCAGATGCATTGTACCCCAAAAGCAAGCGGGATAGGATCGGAGGGCACTTATACTTACCCGATATGCCGATGTCGTAGCCGACGATGAGGCCGCCGGTGGCGGCGACGGCGCAGGTGAGGAGGACGTAGAGGGTGAGCCCGCCAGGGTACTCCTTGCCCTGCCCGGCGCCCACCGCGGCCTGATGATGAGTCGCCATGGCTCGCGCGGCCTCCGAGCACCGAGGAGGAGCCGATGTAAATGTACGCAGCCCCATGGAGGCGTGGACTCGCGCGAGGGTTCTTCTGGCATGTTATAGAGTTCTTAGAGTCGTCGTCCGTGGCCGCCGTCGCAGTCGCGCCGCTGTGCGGGGGCCGGGAGAGCCGGAGAGGACGACGGGACAAGGCGGCGGCGGCTAACGATTGCGGCGGCCACACCACCGCGGCTGGTCAAACCAACGAATTTGCCCATCACCGAGCGAGCTCCGTCCGTGATGGGTACACCCTACCACTCTCTGTCAGTGTCAGACTCTGGTGGTCAAAGCATGAGATTTCTTCTCCATCAGCCATCGTTTTCTTGCGGATGAGTTGTTGCGTTGTCGATCGGCCATCGCGTCTGTCAGGCAATCATTGAATTGCAATGGAGCGCTGTCTCCGGAGAACTGAACTCTAGTTTTTGTCCAGCTCTGAATAACTTGCAGTACTCGTCTGCGTGGCTCAGGTGATTCCTAGTTCCCTGGCTTGAGCGTCGGCCGGCCATGGTCATGAAGATCTAGATTGTTTAAGCAGACCCCAAGTGCGTGCTAAGGTGCAAGCAGGAGACATAAGATGTAGTTTGTTTTTTTCTGAATGTGGAACCCTTTTCAGGACGATGTGGCAAAACACTCCAATTGGTCAACGGTGACACTGCATACCCACAACTGGATGTCGCTGACAGTGACCAGTTAGTGTCATTCACAAGCAAAAGAACAACTTTCTCTAGCGTTTGTTAAGTACGCATCAACATGTCAACCTTCCTCCGGCCGTTTACACAGAGGGTCCTTTGGATTTCATAATGCTAAAAAAACTCTAAGTTTAAGAGATTTGCGACAACTCTCATGGACTGACAGAGTTCACGAGGTATTCCAAACAAGGCGTGAAGCAATGGAGATCACCGCAGCACCGGCATCGCCGAGAATGTTGCTGTTGAATTGTGATCCAATTCTATGAGGCAGTTAAAGTTGGAAACGAAGCGGAGGCCTGTCGCCGGAGGCTTTTTTTTTTTTTTTTTGACGCCTCTCATCTGGGTACAGCTGTAGTATCTGCTCATGTACACAACGCACTCCACCACTATACACGCACACCCTACTCACACCACGCGTACACCAACAGACCTACAACTACACACAGACTAGAAGACCGCGTCCCTTAAAAGATCACCAGAGTCATTCTCTGTAGACGACGAGGCACGTCGCAGTCCCATTGTGGCTCCACGCGTGAGAGGCTGCATCACTGAAATTTATTTGGCCTAAAGGCCAATGAGAGACGCGAGTTGATTCCCTGGGAATCGAACTCGGGCCGGCCGGCTGGGCAACGCCAGCGCTAGCCACCCGGGCTATGCCCGGTCCTCTCGCCGGAGGCTTGTACAGAAGCAAAAGTACGGCGTTTTGTAAGCCACCGAGAAACATACGACGTTTTGTAGACACTCCATGAGAATAGTAAAAATTGTGGCTAGCTGGTGTTCATGATTTCCCCTTTTGCCTTAAAGAGTTTTTCACGTTAAATTCTTGTGCTGTGATTGGTTTTGATTTTTTTGCTGCGTTTATTTTTTGTCGATCTCTAAGCTGCCCTCCTGGTCTTCGTCACCAACACTGTCACCAACACTGTGCGGCCAGCCGACCTTTCCACTTGGGAATGCGCAGCGCAGGACCGGCACTGTGCGGCCAGCCGACCTTTCCACTTGGGAATGCGCAGCGCAGGACCATTTTGTTAACCGGAGCTTGCTCATCAGAACGAGTTAATTAATCACTAAACGTTCAAAGGAACACCTAGATTGGTGCACGGCAAGTATGCTCAACTAGACAGCCTACGATGGCCTGAACAAGAGACACTTGACTCTTAGAGTCAGAGCATCTGACCGGAGTTGCCCTGCACTGTGCGCACTTGTCTATCTAAATTATTGGCTCATAAGCCTCAAAATCACCTGGTCCACCGTCCACCCACCCCCTTTCTCCTATTTCTTGTATCTCGTTTCAGTCTAAATTGGCCCAATTAGCCTAAATTGGACTCTCTTCCTCCCATGTTCACTTTCTCCTGCGACGCGCCGCTTTCCTCCTCCACGCGTTGCCGCCGCCATAGCCTTCGGGTTCAGGGTTGAGGGTGGCCACCGCTGCCTTCACCATCCCCGGTCTTAGAGGGAGAGCCGGGGGTGGCAGGCCTGCCGGCCCAGCGGTGGTGGCAGGGTGGCCGGCGATTGGCACCGGCAGCGCCACCGGTCGGAGGGGGTAGGACGGCGGTTGGGTAAGGGTTGGAGTGGGGGAGCTCCTGGCGGTCGGCTGGCGGGGCAGCCTCCAGGTGGCGGTGGGCGGAGCAGAGCAGCGGCCAGCGGGAGGAGGACAAAAATGGTAGCGGCGGAAGGGAAAAGGAGAGGATAGGGCAAAAATTGACCCATGAATAAATAGAATTTGATAGAAAAGATAAAAAAAAAACCCACAAAAGATGGGTGGATGGAGGAACCGGTTGAACTCCAACAGCCCCCTCATAAGCCCTACACTCCAGCCAACACTTCCAGAACAACAGAATCACAACGCGTCGCCCTGACTGACGAATATCACAAGATCATCAGGGGAACCGACGGGTGCATTGCAGAAACACAAACACCCTCCGATCGAGTCTGCCTTCAGGTTCAGGAATCAGGACGACGTACGTCCACGGCTACAATAAACAGCAGGACACCAACACCACGTAATAAAACAGTACTGCTTCCATTGATTAATCCATACGTACATTATATATCACCATATTTAGACCTTTAATTTGCAGCGCATATCCCGAGCTTGCAAGTGCACTAGTAGACAAGCAATGCATGGACGACATACATTTTCGACACAGTAACAAACAGCACAAATTACAGATCCTAAGGTTCAGTCGTTCAGTTCAGGCTGGATTAAGATTATACATACGTGAGCACCGGATTAAGATTAAGATTATTACTCCGTTCTGTATGTCTATTAGGTAATGTCGTAGTGATCGTCAGGGTGTTGTAATTAACCTGCATCAACTTAACCTTGGCCGCCGCCACCGCCAGAGCCGCCTCCTACATCTCCGCCAGCGGACCCAACTCCACCGCCGGCACCACCTCCGGCGCTACCACTAGCACCGCCATACCCTCCGCCGCCGCCCACCGCGTTGCCAGAACGTCCAACACCACTGCCGCCACCGGAACCACCACCACCGTTTCCCCCGTCCGCGCCTCCGCCGCCGCCACCACCACCGCCCGCGCCGACACTCACCCCACCGCGGCCGATGTGAACGCCCACACCGCCTCCGCCGCCGGCTCCGGCGTGCACACCGCCGGCGCTAACCGCGCCGCCTCCGCCCCCGCCGATCCCGACGTCAACCCCGCCGTGCCCGACGTCGATGCCCACGCCAGCGCCGGCACCGCCTCCCGTGCTCGAGCCGCCGCCGGCGGCCCCGCCGCCGAATCCGCCGCCGATGCCGATGGACGTGTCGTGGCCGCCGTGGCTGATGCTCACGCCGAAACCGCCGCCGCCGCCCTTCCCGCTGCCTGCTCTGATGGAAAACGATTTGCTGTCGTCGACGGTGGTGTCTTTGTCGTCGGCGAGGAGGAGCCTTGCGTGGGTGAGCGGGAGGAGGAGGAGGAGGAAGCACGGTAGTAGGAGGACTGGAATGGCCAGCAGGCGGCAGGTGGTGGAGCTCGCCATGGGAGGAGTGTGCATGGAAGCTGGGAGATGCAGCTAGCTTCAGTTCGTTTCACACTTGCACTACTGCGGGGCAGCTTTATATAGAGGCAGGCAGTTCTGGTGAGCGATTCTGCACCGAAAGTAATCTCAACTCTAGGCGAAAAAAGGGTGGTAGTAGAGTGAGCTGTGAAGCACACTAGGCCATGTTGAGAGGTGAAAGTGGGGCACATGGCCATGAGAATTGCTAGAGGCACTTGTTTAGCCTTATGAATCTGAATTTAATAAGCTAACAAAAATCAAGGATAATAATGTGCACGACCATATATACACACAACCAGCTTTGTTTTTTTTTTTTTTCTGTCAAAGGAACAACTTGTGTCCAAAATACATATTTTCATGATCTGTATGCAAAGGAAAATTATCTCAATTTGCTACCAGTTATGTATGTGTGGCTGCGTGCCATAATTAAGAAGCCTTTGATATACCTTAAAAATTGTGTTGACCATTTTTGGATGATTTAATATTTTTTTCTCATACATGACTGAAACTGAGCACAGTAGATCTTAGGAGTTAACCGATGCATGGTTTATTCAAGATTTGTTGTTAAAACAGAGGGACTTTTACTAAGATATATAGGCAGTTCAGTATATACAAATATAATACATGCTAGAAAACCTACTGTGGGTCACTGCCTGTCGTGTTCGATCGAGAAAAGGAATAAAGATGTTGCTTTGATCTTTAGAAAACAAGGATGCAGCCGTTCACACGAACTTTGATAACTCAAAATGCAAAGTTTCACATGATCTTTGCAGCTCATTATTCCTGTTTCCACATTTGCTTTCTGTTCATGTTGCTTTGCAGCTGTGACAACTCTCGATCGCATCTGTTCTAGCTGCTGGAAGATCCGTGCTAAGCTAAGCAACCTTGGGTGCCTCCAGGTCGACTTTTTTCCTTTTTTTTTTCAGCTTAGGTCAACCCATTATTTGCCCAACTGTTTTTAACAGGTTTTGATCGATCGGTCTCTGTCAATATCTTAGCTAGTTAATTGGTCCGTGTGTTGACTTATTTGGAGTGTTAAGTGTTAACCTCTTGGCCTATTCTGACTTGCAACATTAGTGGATGGTAAAGTGCCTGTAACGAGTTCCATACGTACTTCAGCCCAACTTTGTAAAATATATATAACCTATATAAGTACAGTCCACTGAGTGCTATTTATTCCATTTATCTCAACATGCAGCATGTCCACAGGTCTTGGACCCTGCAATTTCCTCTTTGCCCACGTCTTTCAAATTACCTGAATGAACATCTGAAATTCAGATCAAATGGTTCAGACTTTGAAAAACAACGACATGTATGGGTAAAGAGTAATAGGGTTTGGGCTTAGCGTGTCGTTAGTCTCTTCTATTTTGGTCTAGCCTTATGCTTAAACTCTGTATTTCTGTTATGATGATAATAGAAATGGGTTTTTCCGGTTAAAAAAATGCAGCATGTCCACGTCATCTCAATTTACTAGCCTTCAGATCATGATCTGCCAGCCTCATCTAGCCATTCGTTGTTGTCATCACGGAGGAACCTAAACGGCCGAAAGCCATGGTTACCTCCACCGTTATGCCATCTCCGAAACTTCCTTCTATTAATGCAGCAAGGTGTAGTGCAAAATTAGATACGAAAGGGCTGGGGAGAGCAAAGCCCGCGTCGTGCTGCGTGGCAATCTGGCCGAGTGAAGTCCTTTCTCCTCTCTGGGAATCATCTAGATCTTTCCATCACCGTGCCCATCCCAGTAGTAGCGATCAAACCAGATCGACCTAGACGGAAGAAACTGCACGAGTCTGCTGCTGCAGGAGCATGCCTTCCCCAAACTTTTATAGGAGAGAAAAAGGAGTTGTCGTTGATCTGATCGCTCCTGTCCTTCATTTGCTGCATATTTCTGCTGCTTTGCGTGGAGTCTTGAGGCCGTAGGGTGTTGTTAGTTGCAGCCAGAGCAAATGGAGGGACAGTGCATGCTCAGCAGTAAATAACACAGAGAATTCTGATTTTAATTGGGTAAGTAATAAATAAATCAAATTGCATGCTAATCGATCTCCATTTTCTTCTGCCTTGCTTGCAGCATTGAGTTTAAATTCCATTGGAGAACTTGCTGCTTGGGAAGAATTAGGATATTTTGGCTGCGGTGTTGAGAGTTGTCCATAGAGGGAATCAATATGTTCTTGTGGCCTTTCAGGTTAGATCACAGTAATTTATAAACTAGGGAGTGCTGTTTATTTACGATTTTATGGAGTGCTGAGACATACACTGTATGAAAATTCAAAATCATGCAGTTTGCAGCACGTTCCAAACCTACACTAACTTCTAGCTCAGATTAGAAATAGCAAAAGATCGAATTAGAGTTTTTGGTGAAAACCAGAGTTCTAGGAATTTTTGTGCAGGTATTAATTTACCTCTTTCTATCCATTTGAACAAATATAACCCATTCAGTTTTGACCCCACAGATTGCTCATCTATTTGAGCTACTTCTTTGGAACTGGTATCCCACCATGTATAGGTACTTCCTCTGTTCCTCATACTCTTTCGATAAATATTTTTTCTCTAAGGTACCTCTGATTTTTGGAGAATGTAGTGTGACAAGGAATCATTAGCAATATTTACTAGCTTAACTGCGGTAGCCTTTTCTGTTCAACTATTTGAGTTTTCTATTTCTTCCCAATGAAGTTGCTTTCCTACATGCTCCCTAATTAATGCAGTCAAAACAAAGGCGTCAACTACTTTTGCATCTCTAATTTATTGATTTAGACATTCCTGCTATTTTATTCATCCTGTAATAATCTAAAAATTAATTTCTTAAATTTCCGCGGGCTATGCCATCAAGTGGCAGTCTTCTTGCAAAGCTATAAGGAGATATAACAAACTATATCAAAAGTTGTCTTTAGCAATTCTGTAAAATACTAAAAGTTTCAATTATATATATCCATATAAACATGGGTCTAACAAAACTCTATTGCCCCTGTAAAAGTTATGTATAGAATTACATAATAACATTATATTGATATTTGTTACTTCATAGAAAATGAATCAATCAACATACTCACAACTGCAATAAACACTTATGTCCCTCTAAACATCTAATAATTAACAATTCAACAATAATTTATCCATTATCATTCATCTACACTATATATATAAAAGAGCAAAAAATGTTAAAACAAAGACACAATATGTTCTAGTTATCTAGAGCGAAAAATGAATATTTACCTCAACATAGATTAGCATTTCTAAATATATTTCACAACTAACCCAAATGGCGGGTCATTAACAGCTATAGTGGAATAGTTAGCGATAGCGTAATCGCAGACCATCCAAAAATGCTATAGCGGACTATAGCGCTTTATTACCATGGCAAATAAACATACTCTCTCCGTCTTATTTGCTGTTTTGGAATTTTTAAAACATATTTGTGAGGGTAGAATATGACACATGTCCCTAATTAATAGACCATTCTTTCATTATCTATGCATGTATACGTATGCAGGTTACTCTTTTTTTAAGGCTACTCTTCTTCTATAACGGTAGTTATTGTAGAAAAAAATTTTAAATCTCAAAACAGTACCTATTCTATACCTAATAGCAAATAAGGTTTCACGGTCCTCGGTCCGTTCTGATAGGTGGGACCCGCTTGTCAATAGTAAAGAGAGGAAGGTTTTTTGCCTCACTTTCGTGAACCAGATTCGGACTGCAGCAGGAGTCCACGCGAAAACGGACGCCCATATCACATATGAATTACGTTTTCAGCGTTCTATGTATCGATGGAAAGCTAAAATCATAAACTTTTCAATTGAAAGCACTTTAAAATTCCCTCTCAGTCAACAGAAATCGTCGAAACAATTTGACGTAAAATTTATTCACGAAATAAATTCGGATTGAACAAGGAGTTCATGTGAAAACGGACGCACATGTCACATACGGACTCCGTTTTCAACGCTCTATATATCGATGGAAAATTAAAACCATAACCTTTCCAATCCAATTGAAACCATTTTAAAAGCCGTTCTCAGTCAACGGAAATCGACGAAACAATAAGGTAGAATTTATTCACGAACCAGATTCGGACTGCAAAAAGAGTCCACGCTAAAACGGACGCCTAGGTCCACATACGGACTTCGTTTTCAACGTTCTATGTATCGATGAAAAGCTAAAATCATAAACTTTCCAATCCAATTGAAAACAATTTAAAATTCACTTTCAGTGAACATAAATCGTCGAAACAATGTGACATGAAATTTATTCGCGAGCCTGATTCAGACTGCATGTCACACCCGATTTTAAAAACAAAACCAGATGACACCGTATGTGTGCCCAGGATTAATTTTTCACACATACAGCCGACTTTATAAGTGAATATCAATAGACAATGCATTATATAAGCGTATAAAACTTACTTTTGACACAAATGTCAATATATATCAGAGTACAGCGGAACTTCTATCTTGTAGCGGAACTCCAACTTCACAGGAAGGTTGACTGGGGCACATACGCCTAAACACCTGGTAGACTTCTGTATCCACTCCGTCTTCGTAGCATCATCAACTTGTACAGAGAAAAACTATAGGTTTGAAATAACAAGGTGAGTACATGGCGCACTCAGCAAGTATTCCGTTTAGGATAAAAATGGACTAGCTTTATATTGGACAGGCATAGCAGTTGCTTTTAGTTGATCAAGTTTTATTACTAGCAATGATTAGTATAACTCATCCCATAACTGAAGTATTATAAGTAAATAAAATAATTGAGTATCAACCATTGTCGTAACTGCCACAATTACCATCATCATCACCACTGTCATCCCTATTGTCATCATGAGCCATTTTCTTTGAAAACTCTAATATGTGAGGGTCCAGACCGCTCTTAACCGTGAGCACGGCTGATATATCAGTTTGAAACACTCTCGACAGGTTGTACATCTTTACCCACAAGTCATGATTCCCATTTGCTTCGGGCTGTACGGGCCCTCAAACACTGTTCTTTGGTGAGTTGGCAGGGTTTCACTACGAGACCTTTACAAAGAATCTCTAGAGTCGTGGTCCATCTGTTACAGGTTACTCCAGTCAACTAAAAATATGAGAATTCCGTTCCATGGGTGACTAACAAATTAAACTGCATCACATTGGCAAAGGGCAAAGTCCCATATCCCCCAGACCCCTCATACGCCATGTTTCAGGGAAACGGGTCAAGACTCTAGTTCATCAAATTAATCAGTCAAAGGCGTCCCATTCCATCTCTTGTGGTTGTACTGTTTTTCTGGGTGATCGCTCGGCGAACTGAACCTTAGGGTGAAGCACTTCAGCAAAAACCAACAAAAAACATGCTCAACTCTCCATATTGCTAAATTAACCAAACTTTTATCATCATTGCATCATTAATTAAACAAAATTAGCAACATAAATATAAAGATGTTGAGCGGTAGCATTAATCTACACATCACAGGCCATCCCAAGTTTTATAGGCATATAAAGACATATGAGGCTAGTCATCCTTAATAGGAGCAATCAAATTGGGCTCTAAATTGTCTAATTAATGTAAATAGGATATAGCTCAAAGAATACTTGCCTTATTTCTAAGTATCTAGCAGCTCAAATAATCTTTACTTGTAGGTCTTGAAAAGCTTGATCTTCACTCTCACGTACCATACTCGTTCTATACGTGACAACACAAACAACATACAAGACGGACAATCATACATGCATAAGAAACAATACACCAATCAAAAGAAAAGATTTATAAATCACGTGCTCAAAGATAGGGCCCGTCACTACGGTCACGTGAACGCAGAAACGCTAAAAACAGAGCTACGGTTGAAAAGACACAACTAGCGAAATATTTGCCTTATGGATCAACAAAGAAAAGACTATAAATTACATTTGTTTTAATTAATAAAACAATACAGATGAATATTTCAGAGAAATAACCAAGCTAGTATTAATCCAAATTATATTTGAGTAGAAAATCGTATTTAAAAAAGACCGTGTTTTATTTATAAATATTTCATATGAATTATACCATTAAACAACTAAACCTATAAAAATAAGTATGAAAGATTATCTAATCGAGTTTTAACATATATATTACTAAGTGAATTATAATTAGAAACACATTATAATTGACATGACTCAAATTAATACAACTGATTATGAAAAGCCGAGGTACAAACTATGCATATTTTAAATTAGAAAGCAGTTCAAGTTAACATGCATTTAATATAAAAACACGGTTTAAACCTAATTGCCTTTTATTGCAGAACTTTTCGAATAAGATTTAATCAAATTATCATATGTTTAAGACGACCGAGATTAAACCCTAAACTGATTTATTTACAAAAATAATAATGAGAATAACATTAATGAAATTAATATTTGTATTGAAATTCGGAAATACATAACATGGTAGTTAAATATCAACACTGAAACGTAGGAATTATCGTTACGAATCTAATGCAACCTGAACGGACGAAACAAAGATAAAACGGTAAAAGATATATGATTGGAAACAAATCGGGGGTTAGGCCACGGTTCAATGTAATGACTCCGGAGACTGGCTTGAGAAGATTCATAACACTCAACGAACAGTGTCGTGAATTAGGCAAAGGTTAGAGTTTAGATCTGCAAAAGAGTATACGGCTTAGGTCGGAATTGAAAGGGCATACCAGCTGTCTTTTTTGGACTTACAATCACATGGGGAGACAAAGAGAGTCTCGGCTCTGTTGCTATAGCCTGAGGGATGGCTCGGTTAGCTTGGACGACAACCGCAAGAAAGTTCAAGAGGCTAGGATTAGCGGCGTGGCTGCGAACTTCATGCGTGCGGGTAACAAGGAGCTCGGCCAGCCTCCAAGATTGTGTAGGCAGGCAGCAACATAGGGCACCAGGTCCCTGACGACGGCGTGCAACGGCTCAGGGCAAGGAAGAGACACCTGACGTACACCTGATGCAATGAGTGGCCCATCTGGTTTAGAGGAATAAATAAAAAGGAATTAGCCTTGGCTGTCAAGTCCTATTAGTAACCTAATTGATTAGCAATATATATATGGCGAGGGAGAGAGACCGTATGAATTACGTGATGAACTGCTGGTGGCCATGCTGCTCACGTGTGGGGAAGGAGCTCGGCCTCGGCCGACTTGGCAAAGACGGCAGCGTGGGAGCATCAGCCTAGCCGCTGTCGAAGGGTGGTGCATGGTGATGCTGGACGTCTGGAAACTCATGGCAGCACATGACATGCGATAGCTAGCTGGGAGAGAGTACATAGAGCGATAGAGGCATGCTGCAGCTGGTTAGGAAAAAAGAACGAAGGAAAAGAAACAAGAAGCAAAAAAGCTCACCGACAATACAGGAAGTTAGCCGGAGTTGAAAAAAAAGATATAGACTATTTTAGGGTTTTCAAACTTCGGGACATCCCAAAGAATAATGTATTTTTGTGTGCCGTTTAGATGAGGGGTTGAGTTTGTTATATAGGGAGAAAAGCCTCATAGATGCACGTCAATTGACAATACGGTACTAATTGATTTGCACCTACCACCTTTACTATCGGGCTTAATGAGCTTAAAAGCTCATTAGAGAACCCATAAACGGGCTTTAAGGTTTATTAAAATTCCAGCGTATTTAAATGGACAAAGTCCATATAAATTCGAAATTATTCATTTTCGGAATTAAAATAATTCTAGAAAAGTCTAGAATACATATTTGAGGTCCGAAAAATATTCCAATGGTCTCAAAAATTCTAGAAAAAATATTAGGAACAGTTTTGGACCTAATGAATCCAAATAAAATATTTGGAGCTCAGGGGAAGATTTTCAAGAGCATCCGATAAATGGATTTTACTTTAGAAAGAATGAGAAAAGCTTCTAGAAAAAGGAAGAAACTTCCCAAAAGGTTACTCCGAGTTTAAAATTATTTATAAACTTTTAGCACACAAAAACACCATGCAAAACGGCATGAATGCAATACGCATGTTATCCCTAGGTTTTATTTTACTTGATTAATTAGAAAAACAAATAGATGAACAGGGTGTCATGCATAAACACATAAATACTAGTGTATTAAATTATTTTAGCACGAAATTTTCAGGTACCGAAAATCAGAGTGTTACACTGCAGGAGAAACATACGCGAAAACAGATGTCTAGGTCACATACATACTCCATATTCGATGTTCTATATAATGCCAGAAATAAAGAAAAAAACTATATTTCTAACTCAACTGACGCCATCCTAATTTTCGCTCGTAGGCAGCAAGAAAAATCGAAACAATAAGAAATAAAATTTATTCATGAAGTATATTATTATATGTATTGATCTAATGGTGCTTAAAGATTCTTTCTTTCTCCCGTTGCAACATTTTGCTAGTATAAAACAAAGAGAGTACAAAATAAGTAAAGTTTAAATTATAAACGTGGAAATAGACTCCGGTAGGCTTTACAATTTTGTGGCACCTATGAAACTACAGCTTTTCCTGACTCTACAAAAATCGGATGGCCAAGCTCCTGTTTGCCGTTGCCTTCTCGGCTCCGACGCTCCGTCTTCCTCTCCACCGCTTCTTCGACCCCCTCAAACCCTCCATCCCCCTCCCCCACCCCGAGAGAGGAACCGCCACCCCACCCTCCCGAGCCATGTCATCGATTCCCAGCCTCCGTCTATCGCCGTGGGAAAGCGCCGACGACCCGTTAGATTTCAGCGCGGTCGCCGGCACAGCGTTCCTCCCGCTCCAACGGCGCGTGGCGTCGTCGGAGGCCGTCCAAGCGCGCGGCGCCGACGAGTGGGCGGGCGATGCGTCAGCGGGAGAGGAGAATGTGCGCGTTGCCAAGAAAGGTTTCTATGGGGGTTGTCATTTTCTTTGGATTTTTGTCGGTGGATGCGCCAAGAATTGCTTCCCCGTATCGCTTTCAGGCGGCTTATTTTGTCTGCGCCTTCTTATTTCTTTTTATTACTAGGCATTTGTTATGGTCCAGTATCGCCTATGATAGGTTTTATTTCATTGTCAATTTTAGATTTTTGGACGCCATTGATGCTTCTTCCTTGGTTTGTCAGGGGAAAGTTGAGAGTTGAGATACGGATTTGCTAAGACTCCTGAGAAATTTATGCAATGCAATATTGTATTGTTCCTGAATCCTAACTCCCCTCTGAAAGAAAATATAAAAGTTTGAGAGAAAATAGGGACGTGCAGAAATGTTAGTGATAAATTTATAACTGCTAATGGGTAGCTATTTCGCATCTGGTGTGGCCAAGATGTCAAATTGAGGTATACATGCTAGTCGCCATGGAAATGGGTGTATCAGAGATCAACTTCGTTTGCTATAATTCAGGGCTTAGCTTTCTTCCTTTTATGCTCCACTATTTGATTCTTGCACACACACATATATGGCCTTTTTTTGCTGTAATTTACACATTTTACCCAGTTACAAGGTATTTGCATCTTCAGCATATGTATTTTTATCATGTTCCATTGCGCTATCAACCCACACCAGCCTTACACATGTCATCATCCTCATCTCTCTTCTGGTTGCCAGCAAAAATGTACCTCGTATTTTTTAGGTATTATGCATTTATGAATTTAGTTCGCCTATATTTAGATAGTATTTGACCTGACACTTGCAACATCATAACTTATATTTATCTGTTTTCTTTTAGTAATTGCCATCCAGAACTTGTCTAGCTTCAATGGTCAAGGCATTAATTTTATCATTCCTTATCCACTAGCAATCTATTATATGGTGACAATGGTACAGATGTCCATATATGAGAAATCACGATGCACTTTTCTATTGGCTTAAAATTAGATAAAGTTCTTCCACTGTTGTTCATGGCTATATTACAGCTTGATGCTAATATGATTGTCTACCATTGCTACCTTATATACTCTATGGATAATTTAAAATGGTCAATGTTTTTGTTGTTTGTGTCATTGTATGAACTGATCTTATAAATAGATGTTTACCACATTTTGTGATAAAAAAATGTTTGAAAAATAGCAAACAAATTTATGCATGCTTGAAGCTGAATTCATGTTTCATGTGTGTAAATACACTATCCTAATGGTCTTCTGTGGTCACACTGATAACTGAATGACTGCTCTATAGGAAATTCAAATGGTCATTTGGATAAGACTGTCAAAATAATGACATACAATGTTTGGTTCCGTGAGGATTTGGAACTGATTAGAAGAATGAATGCTATTGGAGATCTTATTCAGCATCACAGCCCAGATCTTATATGCTTCCAGGTCCTTTTCGAACTATGCATTATTTATTTTCCTCTTCTACATGGGTTTTCAATATTCATATGTGGACTTGCAGGAGGTCACTCCAGACATTTATCTACATTTCCAAAAATCTGATTGGTGGCAAGCATACAAATGCTCATTGTCACACGAGATGGCCATGGAACGACCATATTACTGCATGCAGGTATAAACCATTTCTCAAACTTAATATAATATGATGTACATAAGGGTACCACTTAGGCATGTAATACTGACAATTTCTCAGAGTCCATGTGTTTATGTAAGTTCTGTGTCAAATTCTAAAATACTGTTTCATATGACTGCACTCTTTTTTATAGCATGGGAGCTAGGGGTATGTTCTGTTGGACACATAGATTTAGGTCATGGTTTTAATACTGGAGTCAGTTGCTATTTCAAATGCTTATTTAGTAGTTACTAACTCCCTCTTTCCTAGAAGAGCTACATTTAACATTCAAAATTAGTCCCATAATATAGCTACATTTGAGTTTTAAAGCTTGATTGAATTGGTGAATGGATGAAAATATTCTTTCTATTTCTTAGCTTGGAGACATGTAAGGTAGACATTGTTGCTTATAGATCAAGTGTGCATGCATGGACTTGTTTAGCAAAGGGTATACTAGAACTTTTACCACTCTCCTCAATATGTCTGGGAATAACTAAACGTTGCTATATTCTGGGATGGGGTACCTTAAGTTCTTTATTGATTTGAGCTAAATTATTATTGTTCCATAGTTCAGAATATTAAAATCATTACATGTATCTGTGCTTTAATAAAATGTGAGCTAAATCACTATCCCTGCAGGATGTTAGAAAGCTTTAGGGGTTAGCTATCCTGCTACTATCAGACACTCTTGACTATCTGTACTTAGCATGGATAAGCTTGTGCTACTATACAGCTTACTACTGTTCATGCCTTCCCAGACACTGATTGGCATCCTTCTCCGCACAACACTAACAGTAACACCCATGTATGCTGTCTTTTACATGTTGAGGCAGACTTCATTATTTGTCTCACGAATCACGATTCTTTTTTATGTTTTGTCTTTGGTGCCTGAAATTTGCTGTTATGGCCAGGAGTTGCGCTTGACCGGTATGATAGAAGAGGGCCTAGATCATTGCCTGGCTGCTCTATCACTTGATAGAGGATTGGGGTACAGTTGAGTAATCTACTAATCTGTATTCCCCTCCTTATATAGATGAGGAGACTTGACCCTTCAGAAACTAACTAACTCAAACTAATCTAATCCATAACCTTAATTCCTTACCTTATCTCTTGCCGTGAGGGATAGATGGGCTGGCCCTCCGGCCACCCATAACATTTGCATTGCACATCCAGAAATGCTACTGCTTATGCATATTTTATTGTCCCCAATCAGTTTATGACAGTATATCCTGCTTACCTTTTTTTTTTCCTCATTGTGTTACTTTGTCGCAAACAAATTCAGATGAGCAGGTTGCCTGTGAAGTCATTTGATTGCAAACCATTCTCGAACTCAATGATGGGACGGGAGTTGTGCACAGCGGATGTCACTGTTGGAGGTTTGATCAATTTGGTGTTGGCTACAAGCCACCTTGAGAGCCCGTGCCCTGGACCTCCTACTTGGGATCAGATGTTCAGCAAGGAAAGAGTAGCTCAGGCAAATGAGTCTTTGAGGAATCTGGGAGCCTTCCGCAATGTAATATTCTGCGGGGACATGAACTGGGATGACAAAGGAGATGGACCCTTCCCTCTACCAGATGGTTGGATTGATGCTTGGGCTGAGTTGAAGCCAGGCGAAGATGGCTGGACTTATGACACGAAAGCCAATCTCATGCTATCAGGTAACCGTAAGCTGCAGAAGAGACTGGACCGATTTGTGTGCAAGTTGTCGGATTTCAAGGTTGAGAGCATTGAGATGATTGGGAAGGAGGCGATACCGGGCATCACGTACATTAAGGAGAAGAAAGTCCGCCAGGAGATCCGCCAGCTGGTGTTGCCTGTTTTGCCCAGTGACCACTTTGGGCTTGTTCTAACTATCAGCTCTCAGTCTGAGAAGATCTGATTATGTTCCAGAAACTACTGTCTCTGTATATAGGTAGTAGCACACCCTAACTGTCTCGTGGAAGCGTCACGGTGACTGGTTGATGCTGATGAACAACGGTAGGCCCTATGCCTATGATCATCCTGGTGCCCCCGATTTTGTTTAGTTTCGTGGAGGCACCCGTTTGCTATGTAAACATGTCTGGTTGATTGACCTCTCAATATCCAGGGCGAGGTTCTTTTGCTTCACTGAACTCGTTTCAGTCACAATTCCTCGATGCCATACCATGGGGTGACATTATGAGCTTTATAGAACTGATGCTATGTAGAGGAAGAGAATCACTTGGACCTTGATGCATCTGGGGGTTGTATATATTATATTATATTTGTGGTTTTGAGTACCTTCACCGCCAGCAAACTTAACTATCGCTTAATTTTCACGCTAATCATGAGCGAGCTTGGTAGCTGGCTCAGCCTTTTTTTCTGAGCAACCTGAGAGACATTCTAGACGGCGGTGAGGATGCATGGTGGCAATCGTCGTGTATGTAGCTAGCGTAGCGTAGTTGTCTTGTACCAGTAGGCCGTTCATTTCATGCTCAGGCTGGCAATGGCAGAGTGGCGTGCCATGGTGACACGAACATGCTTGCATGGTGTCTATATAAAGACGCCCGTACAAATAATCACGCCACAATCGTACCGAAAGGCTCTCCTTCCCCATGGCCGTCTCGCCATTGATGCCTCGCGTCCTCTTCCCCGTCTTTCTGGCGGTGGCGCTCGCCATGGCCACCGGGCCAGCGGCGGCTGCCGCGCGCGGCCGCCTCATCCACCTGCACTTCTTCATGCACGATATCACGGGCGGGCCGGGGCAGACGGCGGTGCAGGTCGTCAAGGGCCCGGGGCCGGCGCACCCGGCGATGCCCGGCTCCCACTTCGGCGACACCACGGTGATCGACGACGCCCTGACGGAGGGCGCCGGCGCGTCCTCGCCGCTCGTGGGGCGCGCGCAGGGCACGTACATGCTGGCGTCGCTCAGCGAGCCGGCGCTGGCGGTGTCCATGACCGTGGCGCTCACGGCCGGCGCCTACAACGGCAGCACCATCGCCGTGGCCGGCCGCGACGACGTCTCGGCCAGCGTCAGGGAGCTCGCGGTGGTCGGCGGAACCGGCGCGTTCCGGAGGGCCACGGGCCACGTGCTGTGGCGGACGGCGAGGATGGAGTCCAGGGACCACATGGTGCTGGAGCTCGACGTCTACGCCACCGTGCCGGGAGCTAGTCCCGCGCCGCCTCCGCGCGCCGGCGTCGCGCGTCAGCTGGCCTGACCGCCAGAGCCTCAGCCCTCAGGCCCCTCGAGAGAGTCGAGACTGGACATGGTTTTCATTTTGGCCATGCACGCCATAGCTGATCGTTTAAATTGCCCTTTTCGGCATACATTGTGCTGTTGTTGGATCAGAAGTTCAGATTTCCAAGTTAATTTGCGTTGAAATCAATAAGTTTGAAAGTGAAACGGCAAGAGAGAAGTTGTTTGGTCTGAAACCCCTTGGCATCTCCGGTACAATCATGTTCACAATAACTGGATTTCATTCAATTAATGTTAGTTAACAAGTATTCCGTACTAGACGAGCTGTTGTGGCCACGTTCTCTGACTCATAGTTAGGGGGTGTTTGGATCCTCATGCTAAAATTTGGCTCCCGGCACATCGAATTTTTGGCACTAGTTAGAAGTATTAAATATAGTTTAATTATAAAACTAATTACACAGATGAGGACTAAACGGCGAAACATATTTATTAAGTCTAATTAATCCATGATTAGCAAATGTGATGCTACAGTAACCATTTGGTAATTATGGATTAATTAGGTTTAATAAATTCGTCTCGCTGTTTAGTCCTCAACCATGTTATTAGTTTTCTAATTAAATCATACTTAATACTTCTAACTAGCATCAAATCATCCGATATGACATGGCCTAAATTTTAGCCTCTAGATCCAAACACTCCCTTAATATAAGCACATATTTTTTTACCATTCTTTTAAAGAAACTACGGCAGTCAGTCTATGCCAACATTTATTATGAAAAGGGGTAATATTACAGATGCAAGGAACTCCTTGTAGAATAACCTATAAACCGTTCTAATTTATAGGTCGTTTGATTTATTAACACAAAATTTAGTTTTACTAACTCAGTGTAAAAAATAAAAATTACTAGGTGGTACCCTCCGTGGTGCTGCGATAATCTTTAAACTAATTTTAAAATTGACATTTTAAAGTAATTTCTAAAATAAAATTTAAAGGTGGAAATAAAAATTCGATTGCAAAGAACATTTTTATATATACATCATATTTTATAGCATGTTTATATTAGCTGAGAGAGATTGATTTTTAAATGATCGATCATTCATATGTTTGCATTTTGGCTATAGAAATTTTGTAGCATGGTGTATGAACTAAAAGGTGCATGTATGGATGCTATTAGCCATGGGCGGGCCCACTTCAATTCATGGGTATTCAGTTGAATACCCATAATTTTTGGCAAGCAAACTTAGTATATGTATGGTATATTCTGTGTACACATATTGAACAAAAAAAATTGAAGAAACAGCCTAGTTCCTAACTAAATCTGGACCAAAATAAGCCCCCACCAGCCCCATTCCATATCCCGACATGGCCCAACAGTGGTGCAATCAGTTCCGCTGCAGCCCAATACTCCGCCCAACGGCCCAAGCGGCCACAGCATCTCCGGCAAAGCAGGCAAGCAGCGAAGGGCGACCGTGCGCAGCCTCCTATTCAAGTCCTATTCAACATAAACATAATTTAGAGATTTTTCGGCTCACACTTACCCATCTCATACACGTGGACAGACAGAGATTATTCCATTTGATTGATTGAGTACTTTATATTGAACACAATTTTAAGTTACGATCTATTTTATATTGAACAAGTCATGACTAGTTGTGTATGCTCAATTAAGTGCTCCATCGTCTATATATTACCCTCTCTGTTGTCTTGTTTGTCCTTTTTATTTCAAAAATAAATTAGTGGGATACGGTCATATTAGAATGAAGGCAGTAGAAATTTAGCACTATGCCATACTATAGTTATAGTTAATTGTGCATGCAAAAGAAACGATGCTTTACGCTAAAAAAAAATTTGTTCCATTTGAAATTTTGAATACCCATCTTCGAAATCATGTGCCCGCCCCTGCTATTAGCCATAGAAAATCGATAAAAGACTTTAATAAAAGGCATTGGTGGATGGTGATGTGGCTTATAATTTAGTGGACTCATGGATGATGTGGATAGCTTCGATATAGAGAGAAATAAAATTAATGATGTTAGTGGATTTTACTTATATAGGTTATATAGATAGCAAAGATGAGTGTCCAAAGTTGGTGTTGGAAAAATCAAACGATTTATAACTTGAAACAGAGGAAGTGAGATTCTACTACAAGTCTAATTCGTTGCGGCCTACTCACCACCTCAGAAACTTAGCACATTCTAAAACGAAGGTTTATACGAAAAAACGTACTGAGATGTCAATTTTAAATATAAATTTATATTTTCTATAAATATGAGATGAGTGGTCAAAGTTGTGTATAAATTTATAAAAAAATTCAGCACATTCTAGAGCAGCGGCCGACTCACATTTTTTCTATATTTATATATAGTTTTTTTAAAAAGACGAATGGTCAAATTTGTGTAAAAGAAAGTCAACCAGTGTAAGCATTTGAGAACGAAAAGCACCGTAAACTCTTAGTCGAGACTCGAGACAAACTTTAAATATTGTGACACCCTTAAAATTTTCATGACCCGTGTTCTACTTGTGCCCATCATATATTATAATATCTTTCAGGAAAAATGCTTTGACCAGGGGGACGTGCCGATTGTGCCAGGCCCACAAGTCTGCCGAAGTAGACTGTAGACCATTCCCGGTCGACGTGACCACATCGCACCCGAGCTCACCGTACCGCATAATCCAGGTTGTCTTCCACCGTCCCGTGAGCTGAGTGGCTCGAGTACTAGTGTAAGCAGGCGCGCTTCGCGCGCGTGCCACACGTTGTGCCGCAGGCAACATGCAGCTAAATTAGTAAAAGGAAATATGGTAGGGCTGCTTTCATAGTTTTGGTCTAAGCATGAATTAGAAATGAAAATAATAGTTCAATATTTGCTGGTACTATACATCAACCATTTTGTAGTTTTGCCGTGTCCGCATGGCTTCACACATGCACATTCACTGAAGACATTGACACAAAGGAAGATTATTTTACAATGACACAAAAAAAGGAAGACCATTTTCTGTCAAATTGACGTCCAGTACAACGAATAATTTTTCTAGAGGAAAGGTTATACACAGGTCACCATTCCATGTAAATAACCCAACAAATTCAATAATTTGTCCACGAAGAATATCAAAGAACCCGTGTGGAACAGTATACATTCAAAATTCTGTTAAATTTTGTAATCAATAGAAGGCGTGTCCTTTGCACTCAAGTGTGTCCGGAATCACATAGTATCAAAAGTGATAAATATCCTTATACACCTTGCATAAGACGGTCCCGAAAGAAAGACCAAATTGGCTTGGTAGCCACCTCCTCACCGCTGTGTATGTTCAGAATTCAGGGATTGGGAAAAAAACAATTAATCAGAATCAGAGGCTACAAACTATGCTTTATATTGACACTCAGTAGAATATGCGGATTGTGAAGATCAAGACATGTAAGATAAAACAGAATAGAATTTGAAAGCCTTGGCCAACAAAGCTTGGCTATTTCTATATGGCTTAACGAATGAAGTTACTAACCATACAGTTTCTAACCATATAGTCTGTGTTTCAGGACTATCTTTATACACATAAGAAGTTACAAATAATATGGTTAGACCTGGATTGGTCAGACAAGGATAACACAAATAGAAGTTCTATGTGCATGCATGTTACCTTAGAAATAAGAATTGACATATATCATACTACAACAGATAAATATCTGGCCATTCATTTAATGAAGGTGAGAAATTTGATGAATAAATTCATGCATAAAAAATTTTCCATTACAGCTTTGAAAGCTTTAAGTCGACAGAGAACATGCGCCAATCTGATTGCTACTCTGAACACTACATTAAGAAATCAATAATGGTACCTCAATTTATAAACTTGATGGCTTTGGACTAATAAACCTTGCCATGTAAATTTTATTTTGGTCGGTATCTCTTTATGTAACTTTTATCTTGGTTAGTAATCAAGTTTATACGAATTTTAAGTTGTACATGAGCTTTCATCGAAACAACACATGTCGACTTATAGCAGCCAACAGGCACAAACTTACAACAAGCTGAAACAAGAATGATAAATCAACATGGTTGAGCATGCAGCTATATGCATGTTTAGAACAGGTGCAAACAGTTAATTCCTGAATACGCCATAACTCTAGCAAGCTTTGCAATGTTCATCCAGCCATGGCAGAGCACAAACAGTATAGCACAAAATGCACAAGAACAAAATCACACCGGACAGCGATTAAGTCTATTCCACATCGCTAGGGAGAAACAAGAATATGTAGGCATTTATTTTAGTTACAAATTAATGGATCAAGATACACCTTTTGCACAGCAACAAATATAAAAATCTGACTGTATGTGAGAGCTAAACTTGTTCCTTTTTCCAAACAAAAAACACCTCAAAGAAGTCGGTTAAGAGAGAGCAAACCTGTCCATGACTCCTGAAGGCAAGTTGCATTGCAAAATGCAACAATGTAATAATTAATATAGAGATATATTCAAAAATTCCAACAACACACCCAATTTGAGTAGCAACACAAAACTTATTCTTGCATTAAGATGGCACAATGTATATCTCTGATATCAGATATGCGGCATTAACCAAACCTTAAAGTTAGGGTGCATACACCGTGGCTATTTAGGTGAATTGGATAAATAAACTGTAGGCATGGCATTAAACCGGAGGTTGATGGTGCACTGCTGCAAGGAAAGGGCAATCATATAAATGCTTTCATCAAAATGAGAGCTGAAAGAGATACACATAGCAAAGATATCAGCCTTTGTGTAATGCTGAGCGCGCTGTGTATTCAGGATGCGCCGTCGCCGCCTAAAAGATTTCCTTATCACTCTGAATCACAATATAGCCTAAAAAGATTTACCTGGAGGGATATAACAAACGCAGCTTCTTTTTCCAGTGAAGGTAGCTGAATCTAATAGAGTCACTTGTGTATTCAGGATGGATTCCTGAACTGCAGATAGCCTTAGTAGCGTACTGTTCAGTTTGAATGTTTGATACCACGCCATAGTACCCATGCACAGAACAAGAGAAATCGCTCAATATACTACCCCTGTGATTGCTGGAACGAAGAGCCAACAATTGATTTGCTCAGCTAGACAATGATAAGACTCGACGCACCAGATATTTGAAGTATCAGATATCCATATCTTCAGTTAAGACTCTGAAAGCAGTGGCATAACAGCTACCAGGTAGAGGCGTCCATTTAAAAAACATAAAGCACTTCACATGCTATCATAAAGATCCATGTCATTACTTAATCACTTAAATTAAGTAATGACAATATGTGTTCCAGGCACAAATAGAAGGGCAGTCATATCTGCATTTTAAAATCGTAAACCTGCACCACTACTTCAACAACAAAAGATGCCACCTCTATTCTGAAGAACTGTACAAATGGAAATATCAACTGACCTCTGTAGAATTTTCCCGAGGCTCTCAACACGCTCAAAGCACATGCAATGGTTATGGTTCAGAAAAAAAATCATCGTCCCAAAGAGGGAAAAATGGTAAACATGTATGGCAATGGTCGACAGTGACAGCCACTCACTATGGTAACTCCCTAAGCAGGTCCACCTTCATTTTCTGATCTAAAAGCCCTGGATGGAGAACCTTCTTCAAATTCCTATGGGATTGGACAGGGTAGCTGCGGAGGAGCGACATAGGCAGAATATTAATCAGGCACGTGGTAATCCCAAATACTTGTGTGAAGGTTAAAATAGAATACAGCCACATATGCACATCCTAGAATGTAACGAGGCATGCAATTAGGGAAAATGTATATCAGCCAAAGGTTAATGCTGCCTGGGCATTATGGAACGATTCGTTGTGCAGATAAGACCCAAAGTACTGATCAGAAAGCAACCATGGAAAACTGAAACTAAACAAACCCTAGCTAAACATGGCTTAATGCCTGTACTTTGGTTGGAGATGAGGATTCTAGGACTACAGGAAGCACGCCATGCCGGGAGGAGCGGAGACCATGACATCGCAGGCCTTAAAACCACAAAATTCCCTTCTGTATCCTAGCATCTTTACAAGGCAAAAGGCATTAAGGCCGTGCGGGTTACGCGCGCGTGTCGCGTGAAACTGCATTCAGTGCTGCTTTTTTTAGGGTCACACTACAGGTAGTATAACTTGTTCGATGAAATTTTGTACTAAGTTTACATGTGCGCGGTCTTACTATTTGTGTCCGCTTGTTGATAATAAATAGAAATACTTGTTACAAATAAACCTTGAACTCTCGGCTTAGTAGTTTAATTAATCAAGATGATTATTAGAGTGCGTGCACCCAAATGAGGGAAGCCCACGTGACAGCTACTAACTCTGGCTCCGTGAGAACTGAGATGCATGCATGTACGGGTACAACAGCCCAGTGTCGGCAACTGGCCCAAGCATGAACCATCCATCCGTGTACATTTCTTGGCCCATTATGCATGTGTATGAATACAGTATATGCGGCCGTATTTCACCGGCACTATGCAAGCGAATATATACGTATTTTGGGAGCTCAGTCACCGCCGTGCATATGTATAGAAAGCTTCGAGAAGATAAGCACTCATTTAACGGCTTGGGAAAGGATAATTATCGTTCAAACTCGAGCCGCCCGGTCGTCCCTCATCCCCGGGACGCGCCCGCGTGAAGCGTTCGTCAGAAACAGAAGGCCGGCGGCGCCGCAGCCCAGGGGCTCTCCATCCATCAACCCTAAAGGCCATCTATAAAAGGCCAGCATCGTCTCCTCTCAGTGGGCGGCCACATTCACCCTCACCATGCCGTCAGGCTGCCGCCATGCGGCGAGATCCCATCCTAAGCACGCCGTCAGGCTGCCGCCACACATGCACACACGTACACATCTTCCATCTAGAGCCCAGCTACACTCGTCCTAACCACTCCGCCAGGGTGCCGCCATGCACAAATCACATGCACCGTACACACATACACATCTAGAGGAGGGTGGAGAGGATCAACGTCCTGCTTGCCGGAGATCATGTCGCAGTCCTTGCTTTGTCTAAGGTTAATGGTAAGACCCGCGGTGGCATCTGCAGCCCCGTGTTTATGCATTGTGCAGGCCATGTCGTTGCCGGCGCCGGTGAAGAGCCAATCAGCAGCGGTGCAGCCAAGTTCAGAGTCAGCAGGTGCATGTGAGAGGATGTCCGTCATTTGTATATCAGCAGATCCAATGAGGAGGCCAGGAGCGATCAGGCCCCTGACCAGATCAATTGAGGTTGCTGCCCGGGGTGTATTAGTTTTAGTATAAATTTTGATATGAAGGATCGGCAGACTGCAAGATCAGGTGTGTGTGCAGGTAGTAGTAGATCGCCAAGCAGGTAGATCATAGGCACATGAATTTAGTAGTGGAGTAGAGTTTGAAAACAAAGATCAGAGCCATGCAATGGTGCCTTAGTTGTATAGGTGACAGATCAAGAAGCAAGCAAGATACAGGTTCAGATTTGTGGCAGAAAGAAGCAGTAGTAGTTTTGATTCAGACCTAATTAGAAAGTTGTGATTCAAGCAGATGGTGTGAGTCCGTATCAGCTCAGTACAGAAGCAGCAGAAGCAGCAGATCAGTGGGCCAGTTTCTCGGTGCATGTAAAGAGTGGAGTCAGCAGTGATGGCAGTGAGAAGCAGTAGCAATGTTGATTAAAAAGTCATGTCATGTTCCAAGCGATTGCTGTGAGTCTCTATAAGTTCAGTGCAGCAGCGGTGGCAGATCAGAGAATTGTCCATGCAGCAGTAGATGTAGGCCTTGAAGTATAGGTTTAGAAATTACAGCAGCATTAAAAGAAAGTTAATTCAGCAATCAAAGGGGCCATGAGTGTAGTGAGAGGTCCCTCTCGTAGTGTAGGTTGGGCCTGCTGTTCCAATGACAAAAGAAAGATGTAAAAGCAGCAAGTAGTTTTATTCATCACCTGAATGCATGTTGTCTCAAGCAAATGCAAGAACAGATAGAGCGGCAGTAAAAAGATGTGCAGCTATGGTATGCTTTGTGTCAGTTGTGGAGGCAGAAAGCGGCGCCATCAGTGATGCAGCCCTCGTTCAGTAGTGTTGGCCGTGATGTATTAGTCATAAGTGCAGCTATAGAAGGGCCAACCGTGCAGTAGATGCAGGTGAAGGAGCTGTGCATTTTCTGCATTATTTTCTTTAGTCAATGCAGTTCAGCAGCATGTACAAGATGTGTGTGCATTAATCAGAGGAAGATCCATGCCAGGTCCTAGATATAACATGCAGGAGCACAGTCAGTTGATTCAGTATGTGCAAATTAGAGTTGCCGGCAACGAGCATGTGTAGTGATCACATTAGAGCAGCATCAGAGTAGATAGGGATAGCTCTAGCATTTACATAAATGGCAGCCATCATGCTGCCCTGGCCTTGTTAGTGATTAAATCAGTCACACACATCAGTACATTGCTCCATGGAAGCTAGTTGTTTGTTCATTTGGTAGGCTGGTTAGATCAGCTCTTGAACTGACAAGAATACCGTACGATTACTTCTAAGATGTATCGGTTGACTCTGGAAGTTTGAAGCAAGCTGCAGCATGTTAGCTCGTGACGAGTTGTTTGTTACATTAATCCCAAAGATAGATGGTGAGAGGCCTTAGAAGTTGGCGAATTTCACAACAAGCATGTTCAAGTTGCACATTGACCAAAAGCTAGCAGTGCAAAAGGCGCGGTAACAGTAACCCAGTCAGGGGCAGCCGTGCTTATTATTTTTCTTAGCAATACATACTCAGTAATTTCCTGCGGCATATTAGAATTGCCCAGATGTACTCAGTTGTCATGATTAGCTTACAGTGAGTTGAATGCTCTCAGCTTGCCAATGTGTATTATGCAATTCCAGTATATGTTTTGTGAGTTGTTATAAATAAGATGCGCAATGAAAGCTTTCCAAGAAATTGGCGTGTCACTTACGATGCCCAGCCATATAATTGTTGATTCATCAGATTCATTTTTTTATTGAGCTTAGGTCTCCCAATGCTGCTGTGAGATAACCGAGGCAACATCAGTCAGCTCCTAACCTCAGACTAGTATTAAGCTCTATTTGCTTGTTTGACAAGATGCACAAGCATTCTGAAATAATTGTTGGTGCTTGTTGTGTAAGGTGGACAATTGTCGTCCCTTTAGTTCTTGTGATCCGACAGCAAATTTTTCCTCTCGGCAATATTATCACCAGCAAGAGTGTTACTCTCACTAATGAAAAGATGACAAGATCACACCGAGCGTCCGTGTGTATATGTAGGCAATGGGCCCAACGTTAGCCTCGGGAGATGTGGCAGCTGTGACGACATGCTTAGTTTGAGGACCTAAATTGTGGTTGATAACTCAGTCTTCATGTTATGAAAAATATTACGAGCGCTGCAAAAGCGCAACCCTGTCGATAGCACATGCCATCTATTTTCTAAATTGTCATGACCGGGTGTCATTTATGAAGTCTCAATTACTCTCTCTCTCTCTCCTAGACCGACGAGGCTAGGATAGCTCAGTTACATCATTTCCGTGACCGACGAGGCCGGAATCACTCAGTCCTGACCGACGAGGCTGGACTCATTTCGTTCGCGACCGACGAGGCCAAACACTGTTATTCGTATACTTCACAATTGACTCTGTGTCTGACAAGGCAGAATATCTATGTGAGATTGCTTCCTTATGAATGAATTCTATTACCGATGAGGACCGATATTCCCATTAGGGATTGATGAGGCTTTGGGCATGTTATCATGGCGGTTCTTGTTACTCATGTGTGCTTGGAGAATTGCAGAATTATAGACGACCATCATCAGTGCAGCTTAATCGGAGGTTTTCTGTGGCCCAACGCCACAGATATAATTAACCGGCGGCCTCACGAGGCCACGGGAACCAAGAGCTCTGCAATCGGATCGCCTCTTTACTAGTCAGATCATTAGGCGCAATACATGTAAATTCCAGTGGGAATGTGTACTTTGTAATTCTCCAAAGAATTAATAAAGACCTGAGCTCCCCGAATTTTGTTGTCTCTTTGTTATTTATTTTTGTATACTTTCATGTATACTGGCACGCCTGCGCATATTTAATTATTAGTTACGCATTAGGAAGAACTCTATCCCAGGAGACGTTTCCTTTTGGCGAAACATAACTATATGGGGATGCAGGGATCAAACATAGATGCAATATTTTGTTGGACTGTATAGAGTTGAAGCATGGAGCAACATATATTAGATTTAATTTATCCACAAAAGTTTCTAAATGAAAAGGTATACAAAACATGCACAAAACTTACCGTAAGGCACTAAGAGGATTTATCAGCTTATGTGCCTTTGTTATGTTTTTTCGAACCAGTTCTGCCCTAAATCTCAAATGTGACTAAATAACAAAACAGGAAGCCTAAAATTTTATGAATAGCTATTTCTATTACCCTAGCATTCTCCATGGTTGGAAGTGTCACATTCACCTGTCATAATCAGCATGGCCAGCTATGAGCTATGTATATATGAATCTAGGGCAGTCAAGGCAGAGGTTTTGACATACTGATTATTGGATTAGGCATATTGAACAGCAAGACGCAGTGATCCAATCAATTATAGGTTAGAACAGAAAGCCATCATAAAATTTGTTTAGATACAAATTCAACTGTCCACCTTACTTGCACTTTATCTCAAAGAATTTAGGACCATCAAGAGCCTGCATCAGATTTGCCATAAAATGCCGCTATTAATTTATGTATTTTTTTTTAGGCGGGTGGGGGGGGGGCATGAAGAGGCCCAAGATTGTACACGAATCATTGCACCAGGCATAACATATCACAGTTCACTCGGTAATCTGCTTTAACAAAGGCAAATCATGTGCAACCGTGGAAAGGAGAGGAGCAATACCTCAGCCAAAGCGGCACATAATGGCATAGGATGAGGGCGATGTAAAGGGAAGGGTGCTGCTGATTGGAAGGTGCATGCTTCAGATGAGAAGGAGAGGGCAACCACCAGCACTGCCCATTCCCAAGCTTTTTGGCCTGGAGCTCAGCCTGCCAGGGCCTACTGCATGTTATTCTTGATGAATCGAGGATTATAATTAACTGTAATATAAACTTCATTCTGGTTTGGACATCAAAGTTCAAGTTTTATTTTAATGACGATTCACTCAAAACCATCCTTCACAAAGCTAGGGGAAAACCTGGACTTTCTCCCATATGAGTAGCAGCACTGGCCACAAGAAACTCTGAAGCCTTTGGCCTTCAACAAATAAAGAGATAATCGTAACATTGACTCAACTCTTGAAGCTGTAAAATATTTTTGGATTTGGAAGGAAACAATATACCTTGCAGGCATAGAATAGTGATGCAAATGGCAAGATCATCCCATCAGTGTCATCATCCCATATCTTCTGAAAGATCTCTATCTTTTTTCCAAAACATATATCTGTATTTAAAAGCAAACGTCAACAATGGATAGCCATTTCTTAAAATCACTTTGTGTCTAAAAGGGCTATGGTTTGACGGACAATAATCTTCATTGTATTAGTGTTATCCGTGGCAAAGAAGCATAGGCATACTGTGGTATCAATAGACAAGCATGTGCATAAATAACTTGTATGTCTTAGTTTAATAGCTGGTGTTTACACCTACCCCTGTTTAAGTCTTTAGAGGCTATAAGTATGCAAACTTACACATACATACACAGTTCATGTTCCTCGGCAGCAGTTATAGCATCACAGTTTCTTCAATTGCACAACTCATGTTTTGACTGAGAAAGGGCTTGTATTCAGATTTTGGAAACTACAATCGTTAACTCATGAGCTGCAGTGGCTATCGCAAACACCTGTAAAGCACAAAGGTCATCAGCTTATATCTCCTGGATGCCACACAATAGATTTATAGAGAAATACATATCTTGTCATCGTAACATGGCAATTATTGTACTCAAAAGTATCAAGAATTTATAGACGTAGACATTAGGAATCCATTTTGGTTTCCACATCCAGTGATTAAGCAATCTGAATGTCTATTTTCTAAGAAAGAATAAGAATGCAAATTTTTGTATGCCATCTCCTTTATATATGTTAGTTTCTTTCTATCAGCAGGAACATCTGATCAGAAGTAAAAAAGGAAAATAGCTGAAGCATCTGCTGGAAGATCCTGACTGAGACATAATTGTAGGATCTTTTTCGTTACCCGATAGAGAACATGTGTGAGATATTTATGAAATCGAATCAGAAAAGCATAAACATTAATGGGAAAAGGCACGCCCTCAAGCCCATTCACTAGGCTCAACCCTTCATCAAGAAAATTTTTCCCCTGAAATCAATCATTGTACAAATGCACCTGAAGTTCACATTTTTTATTAGACATTATCAGTTTTCATCTTTCTTCCTAGACTTGCTGACCAGGCACAAGGAACAAATCACGCATTAGAGCTCTAGAAGCTAAATCGGTACAGCAGGTACAAAGCACTGGTGGAAAATAGAAGGAAAAAAATTGGAAATCATAGATACAGAAGGAGGGTAGAAAACAAATTGGAGCTGCACGTTGCATACCTCACATTTGCTGCTGCGGGGAATAGACAGTCCATCGATAAAAATCGATGGGACAAGCCTCAGCACAAGGGGAATCCGATAGAGATGGATGGCAGCAGATCAGCTGGAAGGCCATTGGAAGCGATTCGACAGCAGGATCCAGGTTGGGGTAGGCAGCAGGATCTGGGTTGGGGTAGGCAAGGAACAGCGACTGCCGTGCAGTGCCGGCCGTCGTCGTCCCGCAACGCAGGCTTTGCTGCTCCGTCACGTGGGTCGTGCCCAGGCCGTGCGGCCGCCGGCCGCTCCCCATGCGGCTGGGATGAGGACGGGCAGAGGGGCTGCGGACACAGGGCCAAATCCTGCTGCCGCGGCTGCGGCACGCCGGCCGCCGCCGTCTTGTAACGCCGCCTAGACGAGGACAAGCGGAGAGACCGCAGCAGCCGGTCATTGCTGCACCGCCGCGCTGGTCCACCTCTGCGCCGCAGCCCCACCTCCCCACCGTATCGGCAGGCGAGGAAGCAGATGAGGGGGCGCTCTTATTCCCACGGCCCTGGGCCCAAAACCACGGCGAGCGCCGGCGCCGGCCGTCAAACCCTAGCTACTCGGCGACCAAGCGAAAACAGAGAGGGAAAAGAGGGAGAAGAAGCGAACCGCGGGAAGAGGAGGCGCCGCGGCCGGGAGGTGCCCTTATGGCAGCCGGCGCCGGCCAACTACCCTGCTGTAGCGACAGGGCGCGAGGACGGCCGCACTGTCGCCAACAGGAGCCGAAGGACGAGGCAGGTGGCTCGCAGCCAACGAGCGCCCGCCACCTCCAGGCCGCACCGGCGCATGGGGGGCCACGCGGGCACGCGTCGGACGGCGACGGCTGGTCGGCGGCGGCCGCGGTGGACGCCGGCGATGGGGCCCCACGCGGAGCGGCTCTCGGGGCGAAGCGGCGCGCCCCCGCTCTCGAGCGGAGCGGCTCCCGAGCGCGCGACGGCCGCACATCGGCGCATCCAGCGGCCGACGGCGTGGAGCGGCCGGAGCTGCACGCAGCGCCCAGAAGCTCTAGGCTCCTTCTTGGTATACATGACCATATGGATGGGCCGACCCGGCCCGGTTCGACCGAGGCACAGGACGGGCACAGTCCCCCTCGGCCCGTCAAGATCACCTGGCTGTGCCCGGCCAGCCACGGGCCACAGCGGTGGCCCAGGCATGGCATGATCAAGAGGAACCCGTGCCGAGCCAGCCCGCGGCCCGCCAAAGCCCGTCGTGCCCGGCACAGTTTGACCGAGACACGGCCCGCAATGCAATTGAGAAAATGAACAAAAATATGTATTTGTTGGGGTTTGAACTCAAGACCTGAGGGTTCAATGCACTGATTGTGCCCTGCTAGCCAAATTAGACTTGTTTCTTTTATATTTAAAGACATATATCTTGTATTAATATATGTATAATTTTAAAAAAATAAAAAAAATAAACCGTGCCGTACTGGACCGGCATGCCGTGCCCGCCCTTCGGCCCAAGCAGGGCACGGTCACCGTGCCGGGCCATGTTTGTGCCGTGCTTTGGCGTGCCGGGCCACGGACCGCCCGGTTTGGACACGTATACTCTTGAGTTCTTCTTTTCAAAGGCGAACGGCGTTTTTTTTTCTCCTTATTTCCGTTCCTGCGCAGTACGTATGGAAAGAACGTGCCTCCATGGTCCTCTGACTCCTCTCCGATCCACTCTCCGTTTCCAAAACCGAGCATGCATATATATAGAGCCAGCAGCTCCCCCCACTCCACGCAGCATCTGTGCCTCGATCGGTTGCTCATCAGAACTGAGAAGACCTACTGCGGCCTTCTGCTTTCTGCTTTGCTAGCAAGGTGCAGCTCGCCAGCTCGGTTTATAACCAAAGCCTCATCAGCACAGCAGCAGCGATGGCGGCCGTGTGGAAATAAGTGAAGGCGAGCCCCAAGCTGTCCGTATCACCGCAAACCTTCGCCGCCTCGCCGGAGTCGTCGGCGACGATGTGCCCATGAGCCTGAGGACGCCGAGAAGCCCGAGAGCAGTGTGGAAATCGGTTCTGGCGAGCCCTTGGTTGTCCGTAGCACCACGCCACCAAGCCCTCGCCGGAGACGGCGACGACGCGCCGAGGACGCCGAGAAGCCCGGAAGCAGCAGTGTGGAAATCAGTGAAGGCGATCCCCAAGTTGTCCGTAGTGCCGTCAGGCTGTTGTGGAATAGAATGCTTGACATTTGTAGGTTTTGGAACCTCCTCAATGCTTGACATTTGTAGGTTTTGACTAGAGGGGTGTCGCGTGCCGGGTGCTGAGCCATGTCCTGCTCGGCTGCCTTCATTAGTTGTTGCAGTGGGTAGTGACTACTGACTAGTGAGGGATTCCAGGCAAGGAGCCCAGGAGACGGCTCTCATTATTAAATAATGAGAGCATTCTCATTATTAAATAAATATATATATAAAGGGTTTTTTTATAATTATATATAAAGGGTTTGATGGGAGGTGAGGATACACGTTGAACAAAAACTTCCACTGGGAAAAATCTATCCCCCAATTCCATGGTTTAGATAGTTCACCTTCTTTTGGTTGAATTAAATAAAAAAATACCAAAGCACGCACTATATTGAACCACATATAATATTGAAAACTAAAACAGAGTAAAAAAACATGTAATATTCAACGATGATTTAAAACAATTTACATCAGATTCGATGCCAGGTAAATAATTTAACACTGCATAAATGCCATGTTGCATTACATATTAGTATATGTGCACATGACTATTTATTGGTGAACATGTGCAAACTCAGCCTAGCAGAGTGGAGCCCCAAATGCATCGTGACTTGTGTGCAGTTGGATGCACCAGACCCTCAGTGAACGTTGAGTCGGTGACCATGTTCTTTATCGAATAAAAAGAGCCCATAGTCAAACTGGGTCTATGCCAGTCCAAATTAGACAAGGTCCTTCCATCGATATTAGAGTGGGTTTGAGCTTGATCCATAAATATAGCCTTGCACTCTTGTACACTCGAGGAGCACCGCACCATGGAGACATCTTAAGTTTGGGAATTTGGTATCAGTCGCATGGCTCCAAAATCTCGAGGGTTAGACATCTTAAGTTTGGGAATATGGCATCGGTCGCATGGCTCCAAAACCTCGAGGCTAACCCTCGAGGGAACTTTCCCCTTGACATATTTCTTGATAGCCTCAACACCTCTGAGGGCTTCCATGGTAGCTTTCCTGTCCATGTTTTCACATATGCCTGAATTACCATACCCACTGGTAGTGTCCATAACAAGGCGCTGCAGCGACGAGGAAGCCTCAATAATTTGACACGTCAGCTTAATCAAGCTCCTTGAGGAGCAGAACCCAACTATGGTTACTTTCTTGAGCCTGTCAAGGTGAAAGTCTGGAACATTCCTTATTAGTGATGAATCTGCGCTGTAATCTTCAAGATTTGAGTCCTGTGGAACAATATAGGGTCCGCCTGCCTGCACAAAATCAATATTTGTCTCTATCAATAGCCGAATGTTTTTGAAATGGACACATAGCCATTAGCTACCAGACTAAAAGAAATTTTACACCCATATTATTATCAAAGGGCCACCCTGGACAGGCAGATATGAAGACTTAAAACAAGTAAATGGCTGTGCTTGGGATGGACATGTTCTGTCCATGTTTACCTAGTAGTATCTATAGCAGAGGACTAACCCACGGATTTCTAAATTCATAAGCAATAGACGTCTTTGTGAGACGCTTACTGAATAAGCATCACAGAAAAGACAAACTGAAGCAACTTTTTGCCGAAAAGAAATATGCATCCTGAGATAGTTAAGCATTAGCTTGTAGCTCTGAGATTTGGGCATACTTACCGATAAAAAGAAATGTTCCAGTGCAGGACAAACTTTGAGAAAAGAAACCAATGAACAAAAATCAAAGCATTTTATTTCAGCACAATAAATTTTCAGGTGCTTGAGGTGGAGAAATTTGCTAGTCTGTGATGGCATATCAACGACCTGAAGAGAGATGATAAGGTTAGTTATGTTCCAAGTTGAATTTTGAAGTTTGGAATAAATAAATACTTCATATATAAATCAACACAGACCTCTTTAGATGACACCAGAACAAGGGTTTGAAGATTTGACGCAATTGAATGGAGCTTGGTCAGCGCATAGTGGAACATGCCAAAGTACAATTCACCATTCATACTCATGCTCTTCATTTGAGATGCATTGCTGATAGATATTTTCATCGGTGGGCCCATGAACAAAAAAGTGGAAACCTTTGGAGCATATATTTCTATCATCTGTAGGTTTCTGCATAGAAATACCCGCAAGAAACTAAGCTGCTGCAGGTGAGAAGGTATCTTCAAGAAAGTGATCCCATCACACTGGGAAAGTTCCAACTTCTCCAAGGACATCGCACAGGAGAAAAGGCATCCTAGTTGCTCATCAGTAATACGGACAACTGTTAGACACACTTTCTTCAAGTTACTCAAGCAGTCAATCGTTAGTGTCGGGCAAAAAGCACAAGACGAGAGGGAAAGAGACTGAAGTGAGCTTGCAGCACAAGATAAAAGTGAACAAGGAAAGTTGAAATTCAGACCATAATCTCGCGGAAGATCCATGGCAAGCTCTACAATGCCAGATTTAATAGCAGCTTGAAGCCAGATGTCAAGTTGGTTGCTTGTGATAACAGAGCCACACGGGCGAGCTTGAAGCTTAAGTGTCTTCACCCCAGTGCCAGAATGGTTTTCAAGAATGGTATGGATTATGTCCACAAGTTTCTTAGCTCTTCCGTATTCTGTGCGCTCATTCATATTCAACCCAAATGCTTCCCAATTGAACGTAAGGTTAGGATAGCGTCTCCATGAGCGTAAAAATCTATGAGAGACACAAGCAGCACGGGCAGCATCTCGTAGTGGCAACTGGGAATGTATATGGTGCAAGATATCCTGAAAAAAAGAAGTTAAAGAGTGCCAGAGTCAACCTTTAGACGAAACAATAGAGATAAATATATCTTGTTAGGGTGTGTAATTTGCACAGAATGATAATGCACGACAGGTAAAGCAAGAAGATTCATGGGGGTTCTAATGCTGTTAGTGGAACCCCTAGCACTTATATAAATTAATGTATGAGCAATAAGATAAAATCAAAGGTGAAATATGTAATTCAGGAAGAAATGCCTTAAAATTGTCAGGGGCATAAGGCAGAAACCATGAATACACCAAAGACACATGGGATGCATTGCACACAAAGTTGGTTTTTTTTACATAATTGCACTTGCAAATGAGTTCTTTTACCAACATTTTCATGGCCCATGATGGCTAACCACTCTTAATTAATTGCTAAAGGGAACTTATTGAAGAGGACAAACATTTCTCACACACTCCATTAATTCTTGTGCCCAAGTCTAGAACTACTTGTGCTTTATAGTTTATATTGGAGGGAAGAAGGCTATATTCGATGACCTTTTGATGAGTAGATATGAGTCACCACTAAATTTCTATAAATACACTGTAAATGTGGCATGTGCTAATTGCAATGATTTTGACATGCAATTGCATTACTTCAGAAGCAGCAATACATTTCATACCTCTGGAAATTTATCAAGCTCGATTAGTGGGACACTGTTTTCAGCAACCTCTAGAGTATCATTTTGTTGGCAAAGTGCACCCTTTGTCGTAGATAACGAAACCCTGGACCCATCATGTTCTGCAATACAATGATATCAAAGAATGAAAAGATGCCGAGACCAGCAATTAACTTAGCTCAAATGACTGAATTTTATGCCGATAAGTAAAAATCGGAAACAAAAGGCTAAAACTTATAATCATGAAACATGATATATTTAAATTTTTGAAGTGAACACACATGCAGCATAGCAAAAAGAACCTTCACATACCGCAGTAGACATTGTGAACTCTGTTCTCCAGTTTTATAGAGCCAAAAGTATTGATCTTTATGCGCACCAATACATTAATTTTATATGATGGCAAATACATCAAACCAAGCATGCATATAAAGATATCTGCCAGAACAATCTTTTTATTCATCTATTATAGGTCCAGGCTAAACATGCATGGAAGATATTTAGCATGAAAAAAGAGATTTTGTTACTCTAAATGTGAAAGCAAAACTAGTTTTTATAGTTTTAGGTACCCGCAAAGATTAATCTTAGTACGCAGAAACAGACTAAATTTACATGCGGGCAGTTGTGGCATACGGAAAGAGCCTAAGGTAGCTGTGGCTTATGGCAAGAGCCGAATTTATTTGTTTAAGTTACTGGTCATAGACTCATAGTCCTTCGTGTTATGGTAAGCTAATTCGTAATGAACCTTGCGCTAATGGAAGTGTATTAGTCTTCTTAGACTCCTTTATTTCTTCTTACTACAATAAAAATGATGCACAGCTCTCCTACACATTTGAGAGAGAAAAATACATGCAGGCAAAAAAGATAAACCTAGCACACAGAACCAGACCTACCTAGAACAATCCTTTTATCAGTCAAGAGTTCCAAGTTCTATAGCATGAAAAAAGACTCCTTTCTTTAGGTACTTTGGAGGTGTCACGGACTCGAGTAGACATGTATAGACTCTTCCTTACTAAGGAAGTCAAAAGGATTAATTTTTATTCGCGCCAACAAAAATATATATAAGTGTGCAACAAATTAACAGATCAAAACTTGAACAAAGTTCACTATTGATTCGTCTACATACATACAGCAGAACAACCCTCATAAGCTGCGCCCTAATCCTGTACCAACGAACAGGCAGCCCCAAATCGAAAAAACTAGGAAAGCAAACCCCAGACAGTAACAAAGTTGCATTTTTTTTTTTTTTAGGAAAGGACAACGTTGTAATCCTGAAAACACGCATAGATGACAACGGAGGACTTAGGCAAGCCAGGTGTCAGGGCCTGCGCCGGTGGTCTTCCCTGGCGCCGGCGCTCTTCCACCGTCGCTCGCACCACTGTTAGCGAGATCGCCGCCTTCGTGGCAGCCCGACACCTCGGCTGCCCCGGCCCACCCCACTAACGAGTTGAACCTAGCGTGTTACAGATAGCGAAATTATAAAGCGAAAACAGGGGTTGCAGAGGCACAAACTTGTCTTGGCGCGCTGCCGCCGGAGCCACACCGACCGGCACATGGGCTTTCTCTTTGGATCCCCAGTATTGCCCATCGTTTGTATCGACGGCGGAAGCTCGGGGTAGATCGGCGGCGACTGCGATAAAGGTGGGGGATCCTTCTTATTAATCCTTCCCTGCAGAAGGTGGATCCGGGAAACTGGCGCGCACAGATGGTGGATAGGGGCTTCCAGGCTAGTGGGGCAGGATGGGTGGATGTGCCGATGTTGATGGAGATTGGGACTTGGGAGGACGCCGCCGGCCGCAACACGAATGGAACGCAGCGCTGAAGGAAGCACGCGAGCCAGGGCCGCCGAACTGATGAGTCGCCTTTGCGCCTGGGGCGGGGCGTTTTATTAAGCTTCCGTCAAGTCGGCGTCCCGACGCTGTCCGACTCCGACTCCGATGTTTGCTGACCTGATTTGCATGGCTGTGTGAACAAAAACCTGAAGAACAGCACCAACCAGTATACAAGTGAAGACGCGCGCCCGGGCAAACGCTGAGCTACTCGTCCACGACCATTGTTGGTCACCCAAAGCCTCGATCTCCTTCCCCATGGCCGTCTCTCGACTGATGCTTCGCGTCCTCTTCCCCGTCTTTCTGGCGGTGGCGCTCGCCATGGCCACCGGGCCAGCGGCGGCGGCAGCGCGCGGCCGCCTCATCCACCTGCACTTCTTCATGCACGACATCACCGGCGGTCAGGGGCAGACGGCGGTGCAGGTCGTCAAGGGCCCGGGGCCGGCGCACCCGGCGATGCCCGGCTCCCACTTCGGCGACACCACGGTGATCGACGACGCCCTGACGGAGGGCGCCGGCGCGTCCTCGCCGCTCGTGGGGCGCGCGCAGGGCACGTACATGCTGGCGTCGCTCAGCGAGCCGGCGCTGGCGGTGTCCATGACCGTGGCGCTCACGGCCGGCGCCTACAACGGCAGCACCATCGCCGTGGCCGGCCGCGACGACGTCTCGGCCAGCGTCAGGGAGCTCGCGGTGGTCGGCGGCACCGGCGCATTCCGGAGGGCCACGAGCCACGTGCTGTGGCGGACGGCCAGGATGGAGTCCAGGGACCACATGGTGCTGGAGCTCGACGTCTACGCCACCGTGCCGGGCGCTAGTCCCGCGCCGACTCCGTGCGCCGGCGTCGCGCGTCAGGTGGACTGAGCCCTCTTTGGCCATGCACACGGCACACCGCACACGCTATAGCCAATCGTATAAAATTACCCTGTTTCTGCATATATCGTGCTGTTGTTGGATCATAAGTTCAGATTTGCAAGTTAACTTGAGTTGAAATCAATAAGTTTGGAAGTGAAACGTCAAGAGAGAAGTTGTTTGGCCTGAAACCCCTTGGCATCTCCGGTACAATCATGTTCACAATAACTGGATTTCATTCGATTAATGTAGTTAAACAAGCAAGTACTATACGAGTGACCGAGCACTAGCTGTTGTGGCCACGTTCTCTGACTCGTAGTACTTAATATAAGCATTTTTTACCATTCTTTTAAAGAAACTACGGCAGTCAATTTAGGCCAACATTTATTATGAAAAGGGGGTATCGTTACAGAGGGCAAGGACCTTGTAGAATGACCTTGAAATAAAAAAACGGTGTAACCTTTAACATACTCCCCAGGCCATTCATCGAAATATGTCCACAATAATAGGAGTCACGTGTACCTCTAGCGTATCTATATAACCTATATAAGTACAACCCACTAAGATCATCAACTTCTATTTCTCTTAACTCCTAGGCTATCCACGTCATCTTTTTATTTACTGCCGTTGGATTATGTGTTCCTAATCAGCATCTGTCCGTTCATGCATGTCCCGTCCATCCTCTCTCGCATGCATGATGCATCCGTCTGTTAGCATTCACCAAGGCCGGCCTTTGTAGACACTAGACACACATGACTTTAATTTCCATCGGAAACATAGCAACTGAAACTGTACAGGCACTTGACGTGTGCCTTTAATTTCCATTGTTTTCCAAATTGAAACGGCATAGCAAGAGCAACTGAATATGCACTTGCCGAGCTCTCCCAATCCTGCATTATCCTAAAAAACTGATCTCCCACTAGGACTCATGTTCAATACAGCGCATGTAATAGCTGCCCACGTACTAACCGGCTTAGTAGTTGAGAGGACTGAGTTAATATCTCCTTCTACCTCCAACAATTCGCTGGTGATTCAATATCATTGCCAAGACAAACTGTTCAAGGAACGATCTTAACGCTAGCACTGCACCCTTCCTAAGTATGTACCCTTGCTTCAAATTATTTGTTCCTCTTTCTCTAATATCTACAAATCCATGTTCTCATAGCTCATCACTGATTATCCGATCCAGTCCATTGGTGTTCAATATTTTCTACAGGATCGTTCTTCCTACTCATCAGTTCTATGTAAATTTACTCACGATGAATTTCTTCTATTTGAAAGTTCAATTCCTTCTCCGACCATTATTTTTTTCAAGTCCAGAGAATTCAGCGTGGTTATTATTGGGCTTCCTAGGTACGATTGTTTTATCTTTTTTCCATTGTATTCTGTTCATCGTTTTCTTTATTTCTATCATCTTCCTAGGTACGATAGTTTTCTTTTTTTTCCATCATATTATGTTCACCGCCTTCTTTATTTCCATCTTATTTTGTTCAGAGATGGTTATCTCAGTCTTACATCGTATATCCCTTTAGCTTTCTAGGGCCGGGATTAGTACACAATTCTAATGCTTTGATGCTTTCTATTATGAAAATTTGTTGGCTTGCTCATGAATTTCAGTTTAATCATCATCTATTCTGAGCAACAGAGTTCATAATTCAGGTTCTTAATATAAACGTTGGTTTACCAGCAACAAAAACTTTCCTTTTTCCACTCTATGTAATAATCAGTCCGGCTCAAATTGTTGAAAAAAATAATCATGCCATCAATGAATTGAAGGTACCCTTATGTGTTGTCAGGTCTTCTCTATAAACATGAGAAAACTACATGTTCTATTTTTCACAAGCTGTGTGTAAATGTCTTAGAGCTACGGTTGATCGAAGCAATTTTTTTCATCTTCACTATTTTTTGTTTTATGTGGGTTTCTTTCCATGATAATGTCATAGTATGTGGGTCAATACACTAAATCTTTTTCCACATTTTCCATCAAAATCTTAAAATTCTAAATCTCATAACTCACAGCAACGCGTGGGGAATTCACCTAGTCTTGAAGATGAGTACTCCCTCCTTCCAAATTCGTCTTATTAAAAAACGTTGCAAAAAGATACTCCGCCCATCCTAATTTAGTGATCGTTTGATTTTTTAACATCAAATTTGACGAACTCATTTTTTTAAAAAATTATGAAAAAAATGAAAAAAATTCAAGATATATTATAGGCTAAAGTAAATCACAATGAAAATAAATGGTAATTGTGAATTTTTTGAATAAGATGAGTAAGTCAAATTTGGTATAAAAAAAGTCGAACAACCAATGAATTGGGACGGAGGAAGTACAAAAATCAAAGTCATACTTAAGTACTTAGTACATTTTATGACAAACTAAATCATAGTATAAATAAATAATAATGATTTTTGAATAAAACGAGTGACAAAGTTGGTGTTGAAATAGAGGGAGTGAGATTCAACTATAAGCCTAATTCGCCGCGGCGTACTCACCACCTCAAGAACTTAGCATATTCTAAAACGAATGTTATACCAAAAAAAACGTATTGAGATCTCATTTTTTTTAAAAAATAAATTTATATTTTCTATAAATATGAGATGAGTGGTCAACGTTGTGTATAAATGTATATATAAATTTAACACATTCTTGTTTGACTTATATTTTTTTTATATTTATATATAGATTTTTTTAAATAAGATGAATGGTTAAAGTTGTGTGAAAGAAAGTCAACCGCTGTAAGTATTTGAGAATAAGGGTCCTATAAAACTCTTAAGGCTTTGTTTGGGTAACTTCGGATTGGAGTGGCTTGGATGGATTGGAGTGTGTTTAAATTCTCAACAGATCAAAATTCTCCCCAATCTATCCAAATCTCCTCTGATCCCTTTCAATCTGAGGTTATCCAAATTAAGCCTTAGTTGAGAGTTAAGACTCGAGACAAACCTTCAAGTTTTGCGACACTCTTAAACTTTTTCACGCCTCATGTTCTACTATATACCCATCATCATACTAATAATAATATTTCAGAAAAAGCTAGCTTTGACCAGGGGGAGTGCCAATTGGGCCGGCCCCACAAGTCTGCCGGAGTAGACTATAGACGATTCAAGGTCGACGTGTCCACGTCGCGCCGGCCCACACTCACCGTACCGCATAATCCACGCTGTCTTCCACCGTCCCCTGAGCTGAGTGGCTCCTGAGTTCTTCCTTTCAAAGGCGAGCGGCGTTTCTTTTTTCTTTTTTTTCCCTTTTCGTTGCTGCCGTCCCGCGTAGTACGTACAGAAAACGCAGTGTGCCTCCATCGTCCTCCGATCCGCTCCCCGGCCTTTGCAAAACCGAGCATATATATAGAGAGAGCCAGCAGCTCCCCCCACTCCAAGCAGCATCTGCATCTCGCTTGTTCATCAGAATTCAGAAGACTTACCGCGGCCTTCTGCTTTCTGCTTTGCTAGCAAGGTGCGGCTCAGCTCGATTTGTTACCAAAGCCTCATCCGCACAGCAGCAGCGATGGCGGCGGTGTGGAAATCAGTGAAGGCGAGCCCCAAGCTGTCCGTGGCACCATCACGGCCAGTCTTCGCCGGAGTCGGCGACGATGTGCCGATGAGCCCGAGGACGCCGAGAAGCCCGAGACCAGTGTGGAAATCGGTTCCGGCGAGCCCCAGGTTGTCGTCCGTAGCACCGTCACGCCACCAAGCCCTCGCCGGAGACGGCGACGAGGTGCCGAGGACGCCGAGAAGCCCGGGAGCAGCAGTGTGGAAATCAGTGAGGGCGATCCCCAAGCTATCCGTAGCGCCGTCACGCCAAGCCCTTGGCGGAGACGGCGCCGAGGACACGCCGAGGACGCCAAGATCAGTGTGGAGATCAATGAAAGCGAGCCCCAAGTTGTCCGCCGTAGCACCGTCACCTGACGGGGACGACGCTGTGCCGAGGACGCCGAGAGCGGTGTGGAAATCAGTGAAGGCGAGCCCCAGGTTCGCCGCCGTAGCACCGTCAGGAGACGGAGACGACGGTGCGCCGAGGACGCCGAGAGCAGTGTGGAAATCAGTAGTGAAGGCGAGCCCCAGGTTCGCCGCCATAGCGCCGTCGCTCGCCGGAGACGGCGACGACGTGCCGAGGACGCCGAGAGGGTACGTGCCCATAGTGCTCGTCGGCGACGAGGGAGGTCACGAGGAGCGTGTCATGGTGCGCGTCGAGATGCTCAAGGAGCCACGCGTGGCGGCCCTTCTGGAGACGGCCGCGCAGCAGTTCGGGTACGGCCAGCCAGGCGTGCTGCGGGTGCCCTGCGATGCCGACCGCTTCCAACAGCTGCTCACCGCGGCGTGCGAAGCTACATAGACAGAAATCATAGAATTGGATCATAGAATTGGATATCTGGATGTACAGCGGAGACATTTGTGCTGCATTTCTTCATTCTTTCTTACGAATTCCTTTTATTTGGTTATTTTTTAAATAAGACGAATAAATCAAATTTGGTGTTAAAAAGTTAAACGATCTCTAAATTATGATGGATGAAGTAAAAAATTATAGTCATACTTAAGTATATTGTATGTAAACTAAATCATAGTAATTTTTTTGAATAAGTTGAGTGATCAAAGTTTGTATTGAAAAAGTCAAACGATTTATAGCTTGAAACAGAGGGAGTGAGATTCTACTATAAGCCTAATCCGTTGCGGCCTACTCACCACCTCAAAAGCTTAGCACATTATAAAACAAAAAGCGTATGGAGAAGTCAATTTTAATTATAGACTTACATTTTCAAAAAATATGAGATGAGTGGTCAAAGTTGTGTATAAATTTATATAAAAAATCAGCACATTCTAGAACAAACGTTTGACTTATATTTTTTCTATATTTATATATAGTTTTTTAATAAAATGAATGGTCAGAGTTAAGTAAAAGAAAGTCAATTGTTGTAAGTATTTGAGAACGAAGGGAACTATAAAACTCTAAAACTTTTAGGGGGCGTTTGGTTTCAAACTTTGTCATAAAATCCAATGCAAAATCCCATTATTACTTTTTGAAGAGATTGTGAGATAATGACACACAATTCAATGTAAAATTCCCAACATGTTTGGCTTTGTAGGAGATTCTAGAATGTGGATTCCAAGAATCCCTATAAACCAAACAAGGCCTTAGTTGAGACGCGATACAAACTTTAAATTTTGTGACACTCTTAAACTTTCCATGTCTCATGTACCCATCATATTATAATAATATTTCAGAAAAATACAAAATCCATTTTCGACCATCGAAGTGTCGCTCGAGTCCGGATTTGACCATCGAACTCTGAAACCGGGTATATCTAACCATCCAACTATTGAAACCAGGCATATTTTGTCCCCAAGGTGATTTCCAAGGTGTTTTTCATTTTCTAAAATAATAAAAATATATTCAATATTTAAAAATTCATAACTAGTTCATTTTAAATAAAAAAATGAAACTAGTACCATTTTTTTAAATGTAATCTACCTAGTAGTGCTCTACTTAAAGTTATATTGATCTCATTAATTACCCATCTTAGTGTTTTATTGTTCATATCCATGTCTAATATTTATATGTATTATCATTTTGCACTATATTAATTCAGGATATCACCCAAAAGATTACAATTTTAGAAAACTTTCAGTACTGGTATCATATTTTTCAGACTTAAAATGAATTATTTATGAATTTTTTAAAATAAAAAATATCTATTTAATCTTCAAACATTCATAAATAAATCATTTTAAATAAAAAACGTGAAACTAGTAAATACATTTTTCTTAAAATTTTAATATTTTGGGTGATCTCCTCATTTAATATAGTGCACAACAGTAATACATATAAATATTAAACGTTTACATGAACAATAAAACACTAGAAGGGTAATAAATGAGATCCATATAACTTTAAGAATAGGTCTAGTAGATAGATTACATTTTTAGAAAAAAAATTATATGTTTCTAATTTAAAATGAATGAGTTATGAAATTTTAAATATTAAATAGATTTTTTTATTATTTAGAAAAAAATGAAAACCACTATTGAAACCTCCTAGAGGACCAAATATGCATGCTTTCAATAATTGGATGGTCAGATATACACCATTTTAGAGTTCGATGGCTAAATCCAAACTCGGGCAACAGTTCGATGGTTAAAAATGGACTTTTTCCGGATTGCTTTGATCAGGGGAAGTGCCGATTGGGCCGAGCCCACAAGTCCGCCGAAGTAGACTGTAGACCATTCTCGATCAACGTGTCCACATCGCGCCCGATGGCCCGAGCTCACCGTACCGCATAATCCACGTTGTCTATTGTCTTCCACCTTCCCCTGTGAGTGGCTCCTGAGTTCTTCCTTTCAAAGGCGAATGGCGCTTTTTTTTCCATTCCGTTCCTGCGTAGTGCGTACGGAAACGTGCCTCATGATCCTCGGACCCGCTCCGCCCCCCGTTGCAAAACCGAGCATATATAGAGAGAGAGCCAGCAGCTCCCCTCACTCCACGCAGCATCTGTGCCTCGATCGCTTGTTCATCAGAACTCAGAAGACCTACTGCGGCCTTCTGCTTTCTGCTTTGCTAGCAAGGTGTAGCTCAGCTCGATTTGTTACCTACCAAAGCCTCAGCACAGCAGCAGCGATGGCGGCCGTGTGGAAATCCGTGAAGGCGAGCCCCAAGCTGTCCGTAGCACCATCACGTCAAACCTTCGCCGGAGTCGTCGGCGACGATGTGCCGATGAGCCCGAGGACGCCGAGGAGCCCGAGAGCAGCAGTGTGGAAATCGGTTTTGGCGAGCCCCAGGTTGTCCGTAGTAGCGCCGTCACGCCACCAAGCCCTTGCCGGAGATGGCGACGACGCGCCGAGGATGCCGAGAAGCCCGGGAGCAGCAGTGTGGAAATCAGTGAGGGCGATTCCCAAGTTGTCCGTGGTACCGTCACGCCAAGCCCTCGCCGGAGGAGATGGCGACGACGGTGCGCCGAGGACACCGAGATCGGTGTGTAGATCAATGAAAGCGAGCCCCAAGTCGTCCGTCGTAGCACCGTCACGAGACGGGGACGACGGTGTGCCGAGGACGCCGAGAGCGGTGTGGAAATTGGTGAAGGCGAGCCCGAGGTTCGCCGCCGTAGCGCCATCGCGGCAAGCCCTCGGCGGAGACGGCGACGACGTGCCGAGGACGCCGAGAGGGTACGTGCCCATAGTGCTCGTCGGCGGCGCCGGCGACGAGGGAGGCCGCGAGGAGCGGGTCATGGTGCGCGTCGAGATGCTCAAGGAGCCACGCGTGGCGGCCCTTCTGGAGACGGCTGCACAGCAGTTCGGGTACGGCCAGCCAGGCGTGCTACGGGTGCCCTGCGATGCTGACCGCTTCCAGCAGCTGCTCGCCGGAGCATGCGAAGCTACATAGACGGAAATAATAGAATTGGATATCTGGATGTACAGGTGGAGACATTTGTGCTGCATTTCTTCATTCTTTCATACCAATTCCTTTGATCTATTTTTTTTCAAAATAAGGCGAGTAAAGTCAAATTTAGTGTCTATAAATTGAGACGGATGGAGTAAAAAAATTAAATTCATATTTAAGTATATTGTATGGTAAACTAAATCATAGTAATAAATAAATATTTTTTTAATAAAATGAGTGACCAAAGTTGGTATTGAAAAAGTCAAATGACTTATAACTTAAAACAGAGGGAGTGAGATTCTACTATAAGTCTAATTTGTCACGGCCTACTCACCACCTCAAAAACTTAGCATAATCTAAAACGAAAGTTACACAAAAAACGTATTGAGATGTTAATTTTAAATATAAATTTATATTTTCTATAAATATGAGATGAGTGGTCAAAGTTGTGTATAAATCTATATAAAAATTCAGCACATTCTAGAACAAACGGTTGACTTATATTTTTTCTATATTTATATATAGTTTTTTAAATAAATGAATGGTCAAAGTTATGTAAAAAAAAGTCAATCGGTTGTAAGTATTTGAGAAGGAAGGGAAATATAAAACTCTTAAACTCTTAGGGGTGTTTGGTTTCCAAGAGATTATCATAGTCTGCTTTGTCCCAAAATCCAATGCAAAATCCCATTATCAGCTTTTGAGTAGATTGTGAGATAGTGGTACACAGTCCAATGTAAAATTCTGTAAAATTCCTAACATGTTTAGCTTTGTAGGAGATTATAGAATCTGAATTCTAAGGCCAACTCTAACGATTGCACTGATATTGTGTACATAGTATGGAGTTTAAAATGAGGAATGGAGATGAAAAAGCTGCTGGAGATAGCAGGAAAATCTTATCTCTAATTTTAAAATTTGTGACACTTTTAAACGTTTTCACGTCTCGTGTTCTACTTGTACCCATCTTATAATAATCTTTGAAGAAAATGCTTTGACCAGGTGACGTGCGGATTTGGCCGGGCCCACAAGTCTGCCGAAGTAGACTGTAGACCATTATCGGTGCAGGTGAAGCTTTCCACGTGTCCACATCGCGCCCGCCGGCCGGAGCTTAGTACCGCATAATCCACGTTTTCTTCCACCGTCCGCTGAGTGGCTCCTGAGTTCTTCTTTTCAAAGGCGAGCGGCGCTTCTTTTTTTATTTTATTTTTCCTTCTTTCCGTTCCTGCGTAGCACACTAGCACGTACGGAAACATGCCCGCCTCCATGCTCCTCTCCGATCTGCTCCCCGTTGCAAAACCGAACATATATATAGACAGACAGCAGCTCCCTCCACTCCACACACATCTGTGCCTCGCTAGCTAATTTGTTCATCAGAACTCAGAAGACCTACTGCGGCCTTCTGCTTTCTGCTTTGCCACCAAGGTGCAGCTCGGTTTGTTTCCAAAGCCTCATCAGCACTCAGCAGCAGCGACGATGGCGGCCGTGTGGAAATCAGTGAAGGCGAGCCCCAAGCTGTCCGTAGCACCATCACGGCAGGCCTTCGCCGGAGCCGTCGGCGACGATGTGCCGATGAGCCCGAGGACGCCGAGGAGCCCGAGAGCAGCAGCGTGGAAATCGGTTTTGGCGAGCCCCAGGTTGTCCGTAGTAGCGCCATCACGCCACCAAGCCCTCGGAGAAGGCGACGACGCGCCGAGGACGCCGAGGACGCCGAGAAGCCCGGGAGCAGCAGTGTGGAAATCAGTGAGGGCGATCCCCAAGCTGTCCGTGGTACCGTCACGCCAAGCCCTCGGCGGCGGAGACGGCGGCGACGGTGCGACGAGGACGCCGAGATCGGTGTGGAAATCGATGAAGGCGAGCCCCAACTTGTCCATCGTAGCACCGTCGCGAGACGGCGACGACGGTGTGCCGAGGACGCCGAGAGCGGTGTGGAAATCAGTGAAGGCGAGCCCCAGGTTCGCCTCCGTAACCCTCGCCGGAGACGGCAACGACGTGCCGAGGACGCCGAAAGGGTACGTGCCCATAGTGCTCGTCGGCGGCGGCGACGAGGGAGGTCGCGAGGAGCGGGTCATGGTGCGCGTCGAGATGCTCAAGGAGCCTCGCGTGGCGGCCCTTCTGGAGACGGCCGCGCAGCAGTTCGGGTATGGCCAACCAGGCGTGCTGCGGGTGCCCTGCGACGCCGACCGCTTCCAGCAGCTGCTCGCCGCGGCGTGCGAAGCTACATAGACAGAAATCATAGAATTGGATATCTGGATGTACACTGTACAGGCGCAGACATTTCTGCTGCATTTCTTCATTCTTTCATAAGAATTCCTTTGATCTATTTTTTCAATAAGATGAGGAAATTCGATTTGGTGTCAAAAATCAAACAATTTATAAATTAGGACGGAAGGTACAAAAAACAAAGTCATACTTAAGTATATTGTATGAGAAACTAAATCATAGTAAAAATAGAGAAAAACTAAACATCAACCAGGTGATGGAAGCGCTAGCCCCCGGTTGGCCGAAGGCAGAGGAGGAGGCATGGCGCGCCGGCAGGTGGGCCGGCGACGGGGGAATGGAGGAGGCGGCAGTGGATCTGGCTGGGTGGGAGTCGGGGTAAGGGGAGTTACACTACAGTGTATGTATACTGTACAATTCTGGCCATACATCTAAGATCCAATGGCCAAAAATTTAAGTGTTGAAAAGCATTCCAACATCTGATTGATGTATAGACAGACTCAAAAATAAATAAAAAAGATTTTTAATAAAGATGAGTGACCAAAGTTGGTATTGAAAAGTCAAACGATTTATAACTTAAAACAAAGAGAGTGGGATTCAACTATAAATCTAATTCGTCGCGGCCTACTCACCACCTCAAAAACTTAGCACATTCTAAAACGAAAACTATACCAAAAAACGTACTGAGATGTCAATTTTAAATATAAATTTATATTTTCTATAAATATGCGATGAGTGGTCAAAGTTATGTATAAATTTATATAAAAATTTAGCACATTCTAGAACAACAGTTGACATATATTTTTCTATATTTATATATATATTTTTTTAAATGGTCAAAGTTGCGTAAAAGAAAGTCAACTGCTGAAAGTATTTGAGCAAGAAGGGTACTGTAAAGCTCTTAAACTGGGGGCATTTGGTTCCCAGCATATTCTCGTAATCTGCTTTGTCCCAAGATCCAATGGAAAATCACATTATTATCTTCTGACGAGGTTGTGAAATAATGGCGCACAATCTAATGTAAAATCCCCAACATGTTTGGCTTTGTAGGACATTTTAGAATTTGAATTAAGAATTCCTATAAGCCAAACACGGCCTAAGTTGGGACTCGAGACAAACTTTAAATTTTACCACACTCTTAAACTTTTTCACGCCTCGTGTTCTACTTGTGCCCATCGTATCATATCATATTATAATAATCTTTCAGGAAAATGCTTTCACCAGGGGACGCGCGCGCCGATTGGGCCGGGAACGGGCCACAAGTCTGCCGAAGTAGACTGTAGAGCATTCGCCGTCGACGTGTCCACATCTTGCCGGCCCGAGCTCACCGTACCGCATAATCCACGTTGTCTTCCACCGTCCCCTCCCAGAGGGTGGCTCCTGCGTTCTTCCTTTCAAAGGCGAGCGGCGTTTTTTTCGTTTTCTTTTTTCCGTTCCAGCCCGCCCATGGTCCTCTCCGATCCGCTCCCCGTTGCAAAACCGAGCATATATATATAGAGAGGCAGCAGCTCCCCCCACTCCACGCAGCATCTGTGCCTCGATCGCTTGTTCATCAGAACTCAGAAGACCTACTGCGGCCTTCTGCTTTCTGCTTTGCTAGCAAGCTGGTGCAGCTCAGCTCGATTTTGTTACCAAAGCCAGGAAGCCTTCAGCACAGCAGCAGCGATGGCGGCGGTGTGGAAATCAGTGAAGGCGAGCCCCAAGCTGTCCGTGGCACCATCACGGCAGGCCTTCGCCGGAGTCGGCAGCGACGATGTGCCGATGAGCCCGAGGACGCCGAGAAGCCCGAGAGCGGTGTGGAAATCTGCTCTGGCGAGCCCCAGGTTGTCCATAGCACCACCGTCACGCCACCAAGCCCTCGGCGCCGGAGACAGCGACGACGTGCCGAGGACGCCGAGGAGCCCGGGAGCGGCAGTGTGGAAATCAGTGAGGGCGATCCCCAAGTTGTCCGTAGCGCCGTCACGCCACCAAGCCCTCGGCGCCGGAGACGGAGACGATGTGCCGAGGACGCCGAGGAGCCCGGGAGCAGCAGTGTGGAAATCAGTGAAGGCGATCCCCAAGTTGTCCGTGGTACCGTCGCGCCAAGCCCTCGGCGGAGACGGCGGCGAGGACGTGCCGAGGACGCCGAGATCAGTGTGGAAATCGCTGACGGCGAGCCCCAGGTTCTCCGTAGCACCGTCACGAGACGGGGACGATGGTGTGCCGAGGACGCCGAGGGCGGTGTGGAAATCAGTAGTGAAGGCGAGCCCCAGGTTCGCCGCCGTAGCGCCGTCCCTGCAAGCCGTCGGCGGAGACGGCGACGACGTGCCGAGGACGCCGAGAGGGTACGTGCCCATAGTGCTCGTCGGCGACGAGGGAGGCCGCGAGGAGCGGGTCATGGTGCGCGTCCAGGTGCTCAAGGAGCCTCGCGTGGCCGCACTTCTGGAGATGGCCGCGCAGCAGTTCGGGTACGGCCAGCCCGGCGTGCTGCGGGTGCCCTGCGACGCCGACCGCTTCCAGCAGCTGCTCGCCGAGGCGTGCGAAGCTACATAGATAGAAATCATAGAGTTGGATATCTGGGTGTACAGGCGGGATACATTTGTGCTGCATTATTTATTTGTGCATTCTTTGATACGAATTTCTTCCCGTGCTCGCTGAGCCAGGATGAAATTAGTACATGTACAGACAAGACGCATTCATGCTGAGATTCTTCATTCTTTGATCTGAATTTATTGCAGGAGTTGGTGTACAACATATGGGAAGAACATGTATATATATGGTCGGATTTCATGGATTCCAATTCCATCTGAAACTTGCGTGTGTGTAATTGTTGGAACCTACTCCCAGATTTCAGAAGAGATGCACAAAAAGAAATCGTGAGGCGGGGTTGTCCCATAGATAGATACAGCAGGAAATCAACTCGAGAAAAATACAGCAAAAGAGAAGAGAATGGTACAAAAGGGGGTTTCAGATTCTTTTCTTTCCCTATCAATCTATCATTTCCATAGCTCCTCCATTGGAATCCCGCGCTCCTCTGCGACATCCTTGAACTGCTTCATCATCTGCGTTGCCTTGATGGTAGCTCTTGCATTGTTTAGGGGGTTCTTGCTCCGCAGCTGCTTACCCAGAGCATTCTCAACGCCAGCCATCTCCAACACAACCCTCACTGCTCCACCAGCAATGACACCAGATCCAGGGCAAGCAGGCCTCAACATGACCCTTGCTGCTCCAAAGTCTGCATCAGCTCTGCACGCAATGCAGAAAGAAACAAGACAAATGTTCAGATTGCAAAAAAGATAAATAACCTTGTGCAGTTACATACAAACCCATCTAGTAATGTGCTATTAGTGCTTGGGGTACCAAAATATTCACCGACGTGTAACATGGCAAGCTCTCAAAGGGCATAAAACAGCACTAGTAATGTGGCTGAAGGGAAAACAATGCAAACTCCACAGGCATAAAAAACTGAAACCACTTGAGTAGCAATAGCAACCCGCCATAGAGCCAATTAACATGGACAGGAGATAAAAAAAATGGTAAAGCGGCACTTCCACATTCCAGAATTCACTATTGTTCACAAAAACATGTGAAATCCTCTAACCAGAGCGCACTTAGTGAGGGAGCCTATAAATTTGACGCACCAATTGCCTTTGGTACAAGCTTCTAATGGTTCATTTGGCATTGAATTAGATGTTGTGGATTTTAACGTCAGGGTAGCTCCTTTTTTAAACCAGTCACAAACATTGAATCAATGAATTCACTTGCCTACATTTGAGCTGCCAAAGAGGCTCTAGAATCTAGATTATCCCACAAATGTATTGTATAGAAGTTCTAAAAAATTAAGGACTGGGTGGCACAACAAATCGATTTTAAATCAACACCAAAATGGCAGGGTAACATGGAGTGTCTATTATTTTCCAATTCCAACATGGAACAGTCAAAAAGTAGGCTGTACCCTTGTAGATTTGTTCCTTTATTATCTACACCAATAGTTGAGTTAGCATTCAGACCACAAATTCAGCAATTGGCTTATTCACAGAGCAGGAACATTCAGACCACAGAAATGGAGACACCGCTACAATAGTTGAGTTAACATTGGAATTTGCTGTCAATGTAGAGATACTAGAGAACTACAAATTCGTGAAGGAAAATTCAGATTAAGTTCAACTTGGTCACACAAAAGAAAAATCGACACGATCCTTTAGTGCCTCTGCCAGTGTCACTAAGCGAATCTTAAGCAGTGATGGACAGCTGCCGATGTCACTAACCTGTGCGGGAATGTGGAGTACTTGGTGAGCGGCACCGTGACAAGGTTGCGTCGGCCGTTCATGGCGGCCTTGGTGATGGCCTCCGTGACCTCCTTGGCCTTTCCCACGCCAACGCCGACGTGGCCCTTCATGTCCCCGACGACGACAATGGCGCGGTAGGATAGCTGCCTGCCTCCCTTGACGACCTTGGTGACGCGGCTGACCTGCACGACGCGCTCGCTGAAGTCGTCGTTGGGGCGCTGCTCCCGGTCCATGTCGACGGGGTCGACCACCTTGACCTCGAAGACGTTATTCCCCAGCACGGTCTCGCCGCTGAAGGCCGGCCCGTAGAGCGACTCGTAGGCCGCCGCCACGTCTTCGGGGGACTCCGGCGGGAGCTCGTCGAACGCCGCGGGCTCCACGTAGCCCTCGGGGGGCGCCGCTAACTGGAACTCGGAGGAGGACACCGGCTCCGGCCGCGGCTTCTAGTCCTCATCCTCGTCGTCCCCGGCGGCGGCGGATTCCTCGGACTCCTCCGCCTCTCCTTCCTCCTCGGGGACCGACTCGTCCCAGGAGGCCTTGGGGACGGGAAGGATGTGGCGGCGCGAGGCAGCGAGGAGGAGGAGGGGCTGGGGGCGGCGGCGGAGGCTGAGGGGGAGAGATGAGAACGTTGGGACGGAGGCGGTGGGGGAGGCGGTGGTCACGGCTATGGCCATGGCAGCGGTGGTGGCGGTGGCCGCCATTTTGGAGTTATGGGGCGCCCCTGCGACGGCGAGGGAGGGAGGGGAGGGAGGAGGCGGAGCCGCGGACGGAGACGGGAATGGGGCTTATCCCTTCGTTATCCGGAGTTCGGGCGGGGCCCGGGACATGTTGGATCCTTATTGGGCCACCCGCCACATGGGCCGAGCTAACCATATTTATGTACAAAAATGCTAAACCTCAGCAAGTGTTTTGCCATCTCTCCTAAAATAACAGATTTCCTATTTATCCACCGATGATTTTTAGTTTTCTTTTCATTCATTTTTATTTGGTTGTCATTGCTTTAATATTTGTGCATCTTATTGGACTTTTCTTTCCGACCCATTCTCAGTTTTTTTTTCATTCCGCCTCGACCCCTTCCTTCCCCCTTCTTCTCCACCCTCTCCTGCTCTTGTTGGTCGCACCGACATCGCCAAGCACGGGCTGCCCCAGGTGGGAGGAGGCGGGCGCGCAGCGGCGGTGAGGGCGCCACAGAGGAAGGTGAAGAGGAGTCCGGAGACGACAACGAAGATGTCATTGGCGGCGGATCTAGTGCAGATCGAGGTGTCGGACGTGGAGGATGGTGACGACGGTGGGGGTTGTCGTGGGGAGGAGTCAGGACGTATGTGGCCGCACCGCCACTAGAGGAGACGGGGCGTGCAGAGTTGTGCCACCGCGGGAGGAGGCGGGCGCGCTGCGGGGCCTTCGCCGGTGCAACCTTCCTCGCGGCCTACGCCCGAGGGTTGGCATCGGAGGCTGGGTCATCCACCGTGTCGGCATCGGCATCGGTGAGGAGCCAGTGGAGGCGGGGATGGGGTGCAGCGTAGAGGGGGATGAGTGCGGTCGCACGGCGGCGGAAGGCGACAAGGGTGGCGCCGCTGTGGGCGGTGGTGGGGGCCACGCCGCAGCGGGAGGACGCGGGGTCCCGCCGCCCCCAAGGGGGGCTCCCATCGCCGTCGTTGGATGGACCACACCGCTGCCGTGCGGTTGGGAGAAGGCACAAGTGGTGGAGTGGAGCGGGAGCGGGAGCGGGGAGCAAGGGACTAGAAAAAAGTGGATGAAAGCAGAACAGTTATCACCCGGATGGCGTTTTGCCATTAAAAAAAGCCAAGTATGTTGAGATCCATCGTCTGAAATTTTTTGAACCAATGCTAGAACATCACGTCACCCTTTTTCCCTAACTCCAGCAGACGAGATTAAGGTTCGAGGTTCGGGGGGGTTACATGTATCATCTCTAGCCTTAAGGGGGTGCCAGGGAGTCCAACGGCCCAATGGTGGTGGCAGATTGAGGCGGCAAGGCGCCGCTGGCCGCGAGTGGAGTGGATGGCGGTAGGGTGGTAAAGGAGGCAAGGAAGTCGGCGCTACCTCCGTTAGCGGCAGCCGCGGCGAAGGGCAGCGGCGGAGGCGGTGGCGACGCCGCTAGAGCCCGGGAATGTAGTGGCAGCGGGGGAGCCTGACGACTTCGGGCGGCGGCGGTAAAAAGAAGGTGTGCCACGCATGTGGGAGGCGGCGTTAAAGAGGCGAGCTAGAGAGAAGGGCGTGGGTAGGGTTAGAGACTTGGGAGTGAATCTTGGATGTCGATTTGAAGATCCAATGGTGTAAAAATCAGATGTTGGATGGGCCATATGTTTTCGAAATCAGAATTTCTAAATTTCAGTGCAAGAAGGTCCAAGCGGCCATGTTGCACCTATCGGTGAGATTTGTGATGAAGTGAAACCCAACCTATTTGACCATTTTGTGGGTGTCGTAACATGGATTAAGAGGGGATGCCAAAACACATACCACAGAAAAAATCGGAGGGGGGGGTGTAGATGCCTTTTTTACATTCAAGCATTTTAATATCAGCAATTGCAATGTCTTAAATCTTGTGAAATCATCTTGTGTATGTTTGTGCCAGATAGTTTTTCATCTAGATTGCGCCAGAAGAATTGTATGCTTCACTCTTTCACCCTTAAAACCAGATTTTTAACACTATGAACTATATAAAAATGGACAAATAACTTTTGAATGATTTTAGTGATGCAGTACATTTAGGGCCCATATGTCAGCGCTAGGAATGAAAGTGCATAAATATGCGTCCAGATGTGCAATGGAAGACGCAGGACACCAACAGGCTTTTAATGTCGGGCCTCCTTGTTTGTGCAAATGGTTACTTTGTGGTTTGGTTTGTGAGATGCAAGCCCAAAAGCTGTGGATCGCCAGTCGTAGACAGCAAGCAGCGGCTTTTTTCATTTCTATATTTTCAAAAATTAAATTTTACAAATCTATACCTCTGGACGCCGGATTTTCAAATATATACACCTGTCGCCCGAACTCCGGGCGACAGGGCCGTTTTTCGCCTCCCCCCGCCCCTGTCGCCCGTCCCAGGGGCGACAGGCCCCCGGCGGCACCCCATCGCCCGGCCCAGGGGCGATAGGGCCTGTCGCCCACTACAGGGGCGACAGGCCCCTGTCGCCCAGCCCAAGAGCGACAGGCCACCCCCGCCCTATAAATGCTGGCTAATGCTGCTGGTTCTGCTAGCTGTGTGAATGCTGCTGGTTCTGCTGGCTGTGTGAAAAAAATGAAAAATCCGCAGGCAGGTTAAGGGAAGAGGGAGGAGGTGGAGGGGAAAGGGAGAAGGGTGGTGTTCGGGCGAAGCCCTGCTGGAATCCGGCTGTAGGTAAGTTTTGTCTCACTTTTTTGTTCAAGTGCATGTAGCGAATAATTAGTTTTTTGTGTAGTTATTGAATAATTAGTTATTGATTAGACAGAGATTATCCGTCATTTAAAAGATAATTAGTGAGGAATTAGTCAACCATATTGAGGAACTAGATAGTAATTAATGTTAATAGAACGTCATTTTAAGTAGACCGGTGAACCAGGTGATCATTTTAATAGTTGAATGATTTAATTTCTTTTCGATATAATTTATTTAAGCGAGGCTTGTAGGTTTATTTACATGGACGGTTCAATTGGTTCTTTTCCGTGGACGCATTCTCTGATTAACAGTGCCCTAGTTGCTGCTGTAAAGGCTACACAGAAAGGTCTTTACAATATTTTTGAAGAGAGAAGAATGGAAACAGCACTTCATCTTTGTTTTTCACAGTATGGATTCAATTCTGATCCCAATAAGGATCATGTGCTGACCTTAAACGATCTTAGAGCACAGATATGGCACCAACATCATCGTTATCAAAGAATATGTGAGATTGCAGAGCTACCAATTTGCGATGGTTTTTCTAGACGAGAATGGAGTTTAGTAATCACATCCAATGAACAGTATGCTCGACACATTCAGGTATAGCATTATAGTTGTAATGAATAAATATGATTTTGTAAAGATATTTTGCTATCGCTAACATTACAGTCGACTATTGTTTTAGAATCATCCGGAAGATGCTCAGTACATAAACACTTACATACATTCTTTTTGGCCGATGTGCCATCTCTTTGCTCGTGGTGTCTTGCCGGATTGGCGGAGACGGCGAAACCGAAGACGTGGGATCAGGGATGAAAGAGGGGAGGTTTTACGGGGCGCTTCTTCAGTGGGAGAAGGAGGCAATGTGACATTCTTAGACGACGACGACGATGACTTCATGCCAATGCGTGGGCAGGCAACCACGCAGAGCACACAAGGTGCAGGCACAAGAAGCACCTCACGCCGTGCAGATTCTATTTCGCCGCGGTCGCTTGTGAGATATTTAGCTGAACACGACGCCGATTCCCTTCCAATGCGTGGGCAGGCGGGCCGTCAGGAGGTAGGACCTGGACCTAGAAGGAGGACCTCACGGCCTGCAGCAGCATCTAGTTCGCGGAGGTCGAATGTGAATTTTGTAGATGACGATGACGACGATTTCATTCCAATGGGTGGCCAGGCGGGCCGTGGAGAGGTACGAACTGGACCTAGAATGAGCACCTCACGCACTGCAGCAGCTTTTAGTTCACGGAGGTCTAATATGACCTTCCTAGATGATGATGACGACGACTTCATGTAATGAGACTATGCTAGGTGTAATAAGACAAATTAACTGTACGTACTCTTATCGCGCGTTTTGGTAAATTTATGATTCTGAAAAATGGGTAGAACGTTGACGATAGCACGAAGTCCATTTAGTGAAACAAAAGGTATAGGCACGTAAATAGTTCATGCAAATCAACCGAACGTAAAATGTCAGGTACTTGCAACAATCCAAACAGCGTAGGCACGACTCGGAACTAAGCACCCCTGGGACGCCTACCTCTCTTAGGTCTGCGTTGGGCCTGCACGTGGTCTGTGGGGTATGTGAACCGTTCTGGAGATCCCACCGCTCGTGTATGACGCACCGGCGCGATAGGTGTGTCGTAAGTGGTTTCCTGAGTTTGCGGATGTGGTGCCCCCTGCATCTGCGAGGGCCCCATAACGTCGTGGTCCGGTTGGCCGGCGTAAATTTCATCCATGGAACAAGTCCATCTGAGGTCGGGGTCAACACCGTAGTCTGAAAACTCGGTGCCATCCTCCGCAGAGCCTATCAAATTAAAAAAGGTTAGCTATGACGAGGAGATCTATGTAACGGACCATATGAAGTAGTAGTTGTTAACGCATTAGAACTTACCGGCGTGTTGTGAACTTCCACCCATATGGGACGGCTGTGGCCATCCACCCACCTGGGGCGGCTGCGGCCATCCAGGCATCTGCGTCGGCTGTGGCCATCCAGGCATCCGAGGCCGTAGCGACCATCCAGCCATCTGAGGCGTCTGCGGCCATCCTGGCATCTGGGGCGGCTGCGACCATGCAGGCATCTGTTGCTGATGCGTCCATCCACTCGTATGCTGATGCTGGGAACTACCACCCTCGTGTTGATGCTGGAACCAGGTACCCATGTGCTGCTGCTGGGGCCATCCACCCATGCTTGATGTTCCGAACCCTAAGCGTATAAGCCATCGTTAGGAACAATGGATACCGAGTAAAGAAATGTTTTGTATGCTGGGAATAAAATCATTTCAGACCTTGGTCAGGGTATTGTTCAGGCTGCGAGGGACCAGCTGTTGGGGTTGTGTGTGACGACCCAATTGGTTCTGCAAAGAACTCGTCGCCGTAGGCTCTCAGCACTTGACGTACGATGTTCCTAGTATTGTTCCAAGCTTCCCTGTGCTCGCTATCACTCATCGTGTCCCCAGCCTCCAGTCTCAATAAGTACGATGACGCGTGTGTATCAACCAACCTACATGCGCGCATCTGCAACATGTACGCTTATAAGGAGAATTGCATCATGCATGTATGTACAACATGAACATAAATTTAGTAGCCAAACATACCGTTCCTGCTAGCGCTTCGTCCCGGTGACTGGCATACAAATCACCTGTACTTGCTTGATGAGCCTCCTGATTATCTGAAGCATAGGTGATGCGACACCGCGTGCGAGGCTGGTACCAAGCCAAGTATGCCCTGAACGACTCGTCTGTATGTGGCCCATCTGGCACCACAACCTGTTCACCAGCATCTGCCCAATAGCCTATCCATGGGGCCAACTTCACGAGCCACGTGCTAGAAAAAGGAAGCCCACTCCTTGACAGTCTGCAGAGTGTAGATGAGATTTCAATAAACTCGTAACGTGACAATAGCCTAATTAATGTGCACAAATAATAACTAGAAACGAACCTATGCATGTGTGCTGGAACCCGAGGCTCACCACGAGGGATAGGCCACGGCTGTCTGAATCCGAACTGCCTCATCACTCTATCTGGACAATGTGGCTCAACCATGATGTCATACATCATGGGTGCCATCGTGAGCCATAAATGCGCATCCCTAGTGCAAAGTGAGGACAACCCCAATGGAGCACGCATTGCGACTAGTTCCGTGCTATATGGCTCCCAGATCACGTCTTGGGCACATAACTTATCGAAACTGTCGACAAACTGGGGGTACACTCGGCGGACCTGTTTGTGTGCCCAAGACTTCTGCACATAAAAATATGTTAGATACATGGTTTATAGTGGCAACTAAATAATGTGAATAAAGAGGAATTGAACTGACCCCTTTGCGTCCTATCCACAGAGTCGCCATTGTCGGTCTTTCATCATCTTCATCCCCGTAGAAGCCATCGTCATATGGCTCAAGGTCGACCATGGGCCTGCCAACCGAAAACCTCTCATACGCCCACAGTTGGAGAAGCAGTGGGCAACCCGTCAGTGTGGAATGTGGTTCCGACTTACAGGAGGCGTCGCATAGGCCTCTGTAAGTCGCAGCAAGCACCGCAGAACCCCAACTCCATGTAGGAACTTCGTCGTCCTCAGCCTCCGCTATTGCTCGTGCATAGGGCATAAGGACCCTATCCACACAATTCCCATGCGAATTGTTGATCATTATATAGCCAAACATCCACAGCAAGAAGGCCTCCAAGGAACGAGAGACACTGTTGTCGTCGGCATCATCGGCAAGATATTCAGCCTGCAATACATATACAAAGTTATACAATAATAACATTTGGAGGCAATTTTGCATTGAATGTATAAACATTGAAATGCATACCTGAAACTGCATCAACCAAGACTTCGATGGGCCCGCTACGTGAGGGTGCGCCGTAAGTGGCCCGTGGACCGGGTCCCTATCGACCAAAGCGAAACGCTCCTGCAAGTCGTCCATCCAGTCGTCGGTAATCACCCGCGGACCCACTGGATCACCGGTGAGTGGCAGGCCTAGTATCATGGACACATCCTGCAGTGTGGGCGACATCTCACCACATGGCATGTGGAATGTGTGCGTCTCAGCATGCCACCGGTCAACCAACGCCGTTAGCAGAGATCTGTCGAGCCAAAGCCGGCCCTTAGCACCACCATCAGGCTCGTTAGGCCAACCCTCAACAAGTCGAGCCAGAGTAAGTAGACCTGCACCTCGCAACCTGTGGATTTCACGAGATTCGTTTAGTCAATATATAAGAAATCTATTTAATTTCGTATTGAAATATGCCGCATCATTTACCTGCCATACCACCGTTCGTCCAAGTATAGCATCTCTCCTGGTGCCCGAGTACGCATCTCTTGTAGCGGACGGCGCTCGACAAACCTCAAGAAGGAACGGTGCTCGGAGTCTAGGTTTGGATCAAGAAGTTCAGGGGTCGGAGGGTAGTTCGGTGCTGCCATACCTAGGAAACATGAAACATCATAAAGTGGTCACGAAGGCATAATATGTACAGAAATGATAATAAAGCTATATAATTAATGCAAAATATTGGTATCACGAAAACAAAGCAATAAAACGGTACCATAAGGTCGTTACATGGTAGCATAATATAGGTACAAATAATACATATAGCGGTACCAATACATATAGTGGTAGCAATACATAAAGTGGTAGCCATACATATAGTGGTAGGCATCATACACTACACTAATGTATACATTAAAAATAACGGTACGTCGAAAAATTTGGAGGAGCTCCATCAGCAGGGTTCCCTGAAGGTCCTTCTTCAGCGGCATCGTGTTCTGAGTTCAGTGGACACTTCTTGTAGGTGTGTCCGCGTTGTCCGCACTGGGTGCATATCTTTGGTACCTTGCCTGCCTCTGACACGTCCATGTTATTCCTAATGCGTCGGGTTTGCCGCCGGCCGTAGCCCCTCTTCGTCTCCGGATCAGGTATATAAAACGTAGGCACATTCTTTTGTGTAAACGGGCCTAGTATTCCAACTCCATACACCTCCTGTGCCCAAACACTCTGAACGGTTTCCTTTTTGAAATATGCCGAAACATAACTTGAAGAGCGAATTCCCGTCTCTTGACATGCAGCTATTACATGGGAGCAGGGAAGATGCAACAACCTTGGCTTCTGACAGGTACAAACAACTGAACCATCATCTCGCAACAAGCATTCCTGTACCACTCTCTCCCTGCGCACACCACGTCGGGACCTGTCATTGCATGCAACTTCATACCTACGCTCCATTGTTCCCATTGATCTAACATTGTGGTTGTGGGCCTTCATGGTCTTCTCGCTCATGTACTCTGTGACCTTGCAGCAAAATATCACATTTGGAGTATTCACCCAGAGTGATGCTTTGGCATAACGGTCTACGAAGTACTTTGAACACCCATACATGATGAACTCCACTATCGCAACCAGTGGCAGGCCCCTGCATGGACGAAGAACCATATTGTAGCATTCTGCTTGGTTAGTCGTCCCTATACCATACCGGCTCCCATCGGCATCATACAGGAGGGACCACTTCTCCTTCGGAGCATCGCTGATCCAATTAGAAAATGGTTTCGAAGAATTTCTTCCGCGACGTTGACCTTGTGAATGCTGTCCCCCTGTCTCCCCTGCCTCCTCTACATGCTTCAGTGTCAACTGATCAAGCAACTGCCACAAAGCATTGAACTTCCGTTGTTGATTTTCGTGGCACAATCTCTTGAACATGTCCATGAGGTCCTTGTTCTTAAAGTGGTCATAGAAATTTGCTCCCATGTGCCTGATGCACCACCTGCTCCGCACATCCGGCCATATAGGAGGTTCAGTGCCTGAGCCTCGTTGCAGTTCTTCAATTGCCGCTAGCAACCCAGAGTGCCTGTCACTTATCAGGCAGACGTCAGGTCTTTCAGCAACAACATGGCGCTTCACCCGTTCAAGAAACCACTTCCAGCTCCGTGTATTCTCGTTCTCAACAAAAGCAAATGCAATTGGAAGCACTTGCTTGTTCCCATCAACTCCGATTGCTGTGAGGATCTGGCCCTTATATTTCCCGGTCAGAAATGTACCATCGATGCAAAGCAAAGGAAGGCAGAATTGGAATGCACGTGCACATGCACCCAGGCAGAAAAAAACTCGCTGCAAAATCCTTGCTCCTCCGCCATCTTCGACAGCAAGTGAGTACAGATCAAAATAACTTCCTGGGTTCCTCTGCATTACATGGGGCAACAAGCGAGGTAGGTTATCATATGAAGCCTCATATGTGCCGAACCTCATCTCAAATACTTTTTGTTTGGCACGCCATGCCTTCGCATAGCTAATGGTGTACTTATACTTCAATGCAATTTGCCTGACAATTTGTTTTGGCTCATATTCCATGTTTTCGACAACCAACCCATACATTTCATTTGCCACGAACGCTGACGTCAAATTACGGTGAGCCTTCTCAACTCCTGCAGATAGGCAAGTATGGTCCACAACAATTGTGCATTCCCAGTGCGACTTGAACTTCCCCTTGTGTGCATGTACCCGCCATGGACAATCTTCATTGACACACTTTACATCGTAATCACGACTGCTGCTCTTCACGACTCGGAACTCCTTCATGAGTGACAAAGACCATAACTTCACTGCCTCTCTCACAGCTTCAATTGTTGCATATTTGGCCCCCTGCAGTACCTCATTAGCTCTGTACTCCCATTCTCTCCTCCTGCCATCTTGCACAACATGATCTCCAAACCCAGGGTCCCTCCAAACCGCTGGCATTGGGGCTTCCTCATCATCTGATGAGTCCCCATTTTGCTCCATTTCTAATGCAATGTGGTCCTCATTGTTCATTTGCTCCACAATACCGGGGATTCTTTCTCCTTCATCAGCCAAGCCTTCTGGTAATTGTCCTGTCACATTAACACCAGGAGCCTCCTCATCTCCCTGTGCTGCAGGTGCTGTCGGATTAACCTCATGGACGTCGACCTCTGCATTACCCTCCAAACCATCAGTATTCTCAAATCGTATACCTGTATCACCACTTGTTCCACTTGGGGGAGGATCATAGATTGATCCTCGTACTTGGGACCTTTCACCAACCCTAACAAGTATGCTAAGAGGCCAACCTCGCTCGACTGCTGTTTCCATGTAAAATTTCCACTCTTCCGTATTGTTGATTGTCATTAGCTCCCATTTCTCTCCCTCAACTTCAAATGACACAAGGCAATCCACATTGACAAAATGAGTGTTAGGATTAACGCGAAACCCACGCTCAAGCCATTTCACTATAGAACCAAAACTCCTCTCTAATGGTCTGTCTACCATTTTCAAGGTACAATGGAACCCTGAAAGATCTACTCCATACGGCCCATAGAACACACTAGCTTCTCCATAATATACTTGAAACTGCATCCGGTTCGATATATCTATACATAAACTAGCACCATCAGTTCCCACCTATTGATACCAAAAACCTATACAATGTCTTCCTAATTATGCATAATTAATGTCTACTTATTGCCTAATTATTGTTTACTCAATGCCTAATTACTTCCCTAATAATGTGTAATCAGTGTGTAACTACTGCTTAATAAATGTTAAATCAGTTCCTAATTACTAATTAATTATTTCCCTAATAATGTGTAATCAGTGCCTAACTGCTGCTTAATTAATGTTACATCAGTGCCTAATTACTGCCTAATTAATGTTACATCAGTGCCAAATTACAGCCTAATTACTTACCTAATAATGTGTAATCAATGCCTAACTGCTGCTTAATTAATGTTAAATCAGTGCCTAATTACTGCCTAATTAATGTTACATCAGTGCCAAATTACAGCCTATTTACTTCCCTAATAACGTGTAATCAATGCCTAACTGCTGCTTAATTCATGTTAAATCAGTGCCTAATTACTGCCAAAAACTCACTAATTATTGTTAAATCAATGCCTAATAACTTCCCTAATTATGTGTAATCAGTGCCTAATTAATGACCCATACATTCCTAATCTCTGCCTAAGTAATCTATAATTATCTACTGAAAAATGTCCAATTAATCTAAATTTTCTAACTTATTTTCGTCTAATTCTATATTATTGGTCACTATTTGTTGCACAGAAATAAACACGTGGCACAAATTTTTTACCTGAGATCCGATTGCAGCAGGGCTTCACCGTACAACTTCCCTCTTCCCTTCTCCCTTCTCCCTTCCCTCTTCCCTCCTCCCTTCTCCCTTCTTCCTTCTCCCTCTTTCTCACTGGGTGCAAAAATGAGCACAGGGCGACAGGGGCAGCCGGCGCGCTGCATTTGTAGGCGTGGCGTGCCCGGGCGGGCGACGGGATGGGGGCAGGCCCCTATCGCCCCTGGGCCAGGCGACGGGGTGGTGGCTGGGGCCTGTCGCCCCAGGGGCGGGCGACGGGCTGCCGGCGGGCACATGTCGCCCCTGGGCCGGGCGACAGGGGCGGGGGGAGGCGAAAAACGGCCCTGTCGCCCGGAGTTCGGGCGACAGGTGTATATATTTGAAAATCCGGCGTCCAGAGATATAGATTTGTAAATTTTAATTTTCGAAAATATAGAAATGAAAAAAAGCAACCCAGCCGGGCCGTCACTGGCAGTTGGATTTGTTGTCGTGAGCCACCCCTGAAGGCCCAGACCAACCCAACACCGCGGGACAGGACGGGATCATGCCGACGGGCGACCGTGAATCCGTGATCTCTCTCCTCCGTGCTCAAGCAGAGGCGCAGCGCAGGGTAGAGGAATCTTTCTGTGCCTGTCGCCTCACGAGGTCGCAGACTCGCAGCGCAGGTAGGGGGACCCGTGGCGGGCCGCGAGCGAAGTGAGGGGAAGCCAAGGCCGATTCGTCCCGGCCCGTCTGCTGCTGCCGATCCCAACGCCGCGCCACACGTGCCCTTCACTCACAGGTTGGGTCGGACGGAGGATAGGATGGGGGATATTTTGGCTGCGATCCATCTGCTTTGCCAAGTTTCCAACGCCCTTTCGAGATGGATGGATGGATGCATGCATGCGGGGCCCGGTGCCACCAGTCCGCGGCTGCATCCTTATCTGCTGCATCCGGTGACGCGTCACCCGCGCCCCGGCTCTGCTCACCTCCCCCGGTGAAGGCTCTGTTCGTTTATTTTCTTGGCTGCACTGCACCATGTCGAGTGAGGAGGAGACACTTCAACAGGCAAAGCAACATCCTACTACAGTCCCGCCGGCGGTATCTTCACTCAATCGGTGTCCGGACACACCCTCCCTCAATGATTTAAGAGAGGCCTGTCAGCTCGGCTCCCTTCTACCCCCGGGTTCACCACGGTCAGTGCTCTTCTAATCTAGTTCGAGCAGGTCGTAGCTTGTTTCTTTCTTTCTGATCGAAGCAGAGGTATTAGCGTAGCGGTTTCATCAGCAAAGATGTTGGAGAAGCTGTGGGACGACGTGGTGGCCGGGCCTCGCCCGGAGACGGGCCTCGAGAAGCTCCGCAAGGCCGCCACCACCCGCCAGCTCGTCATCGACGCCAAAGGTATACTGCTAACCGCCTAACTGGGGACATGGAGTGCTCTGCTATGCATGCACGTACATACTGGTAGATCGGTAGATGAATGAAATTAAGCAGTCCACTGATTGTTAATTGACGTCGTGTCGTTGCCGAGGAACGAACAGAAAAACTAACAGTCAGAAAAATTACCTACTAAGCGACTGACTGGGTGTGGTTGTTTCATGAACAAACAAACTACTAAAACAAAAAGACGCGGACGCCGGAGACGCCGGAGGGAGCAGCAGCTACAAGCGGACGCAGTCGATGCCGTCGACGCCGACGACGCCGGTGACGCCGTCGTCGTCGTCCACGACGCCGCGGGGCGCCAGCAACGTGTGGCGCAGCGTCTTCCACCCGGGGAGCAACCTGGCCACCAAGGGCATTGGCGCCAACCTCTTCGACCGGCCGCAGCAGCCCAACTCCCCCACCGTCTACGACTGGTAATATAATTAAGCATCCGTCTCGTCTCTGTCTCTCTCGTGTGTGTTGGCCTTCTTGGCCGTTCATCCGTCCTTGTTGATTACCACAAGCTTAGGCTCAAGAACAGATCCAGCGTCATGGAGTAGTGGAGTTGCCTTTGTGTTTGCAGTGCACCGATCAAAGGCAACATGGGATCCACTTCGAGCCCCATGATTAGCTCTGCTCACGTGGCATGGCCAATCCAGAAACACGATTCAGAACATGTAGTGCTACTGCTTGTTAGAATGGATAGGGACGTTTTTAATTTAATAAGCTGTGGAAAAAAAGATCTTACAGTGGTGACATTTTTTTATTTGGACACTTGAGCATTATCATGACCGAAATTTTTACTGTTATAAATTCCACAGGCTTTACAGTGACGAGACCAGGAGCAACCACCGTTAGATCTGAATGGATCGGACGATCGAGATGAGGTCGATGGTGATAAGTATGATGAAGGGTCCGAGGTCTCTGTCAGCTGGCCCATGTTTGCTGGTCCGTGTGGTTATCTAAAACGCATGTAATGTATAATAATCTAGACTAGTACCAGTACTTCTCCGTTGCTGTCCGAGGCCAAGACTGAGTAATGCGTGTAGTCGCTTCTCTGACCCGGCATGGCCAGTGAAGGGAAGCGCTGTGTCTGTGTGTGTATGGCGTGTATTGCAACTCCCTTCTGTAAATACTCCACTTGCCAGTGTAATGGGATGTGTGTACTAATAATGCGCGTCTGTTGAGTTTCTTCCATGCGTATTAGATTTCCGATCTTCATTTAATTCCCGTTGATCTATCATCTCGTTGGTCATCCGACACCATTGTATATGTAGGGGAATAGGAATGAGCCGGGATTGTGAATTGTCGCAAACCAAATGTGCCGTCATTTGAGGATGAAATGGAAACAGTAATTTCCTATTGTGTAAATTTCTTCTTTCTGGGGAATTTTACCAAGCTTTAGATTTCAGGACTAAACGACACATCAGATGATGCTCTCCACATAAATGAAAATTCTATCCTTACATAACGATTAAAGTAACTGACGAATTATCCATGCGTGGTTGCGAATTTGAGTAGTGGTTGCGAATTTGAGTAATATCCGTGTAGCCAGAGAAACATTATTGCATGAAATCACAAAATATCAATGAAAATATAAATAAAGGTCTTTTGTGATGGGGTATATCATGAATTTTAATGGATTAAGATGACATGGCTTCATACATATTTAAAGTTTAAAAGGTCAAATAAAATGACCTATACATGCATAACACACATATTATTTAGATATACATAAGATCAAAATATTAGAATTGAGAATTGATTTATTCACTATCATTTGCACGTGCTAGTCTTTAGTACAACTTGTACTTGGAGGGTGAGGCAATAAAAAAAATTATCTTTTATTGGCATGTCATTTGTTTAGTGGACGTGATCGAATTTAGTGGATTAAGATGACATGGTTTCATACATATTTAAAGTTTAAAAGGTCAAATAAAATGACCTATACATGCATAACACACATATTATTTAGATATACATAAGATCAAAATATTAGAATTGAGAATTGATTTATTCACTATCATTTGCACGTGCTAGTCTTTAGTACAACTTGTACTTGGAGGGTGAGGCAATCAAAAAAAAATTTATCTTTTATTGGCATGTCATTTGTCTAGTGGACGTGATCGAATGTTGTAGCTACATTTAACAAAGGACAAAAGTGTTAAATAGCACTGAAAATTCCAAACAGAGCTGTAATGGTATTGTCTTCATTTTTTGAATATTTGTTGATAATTAGTTTACTTTTAAAAAAAAGTTATAAATAAAAAACGGAGGAAGTAATTTTTACGAAGGAGAGGGCATATAAATACTATAAATCAAGTTGTTCTTGAAGTAGGGTTGGATTTTAAAAGCAGAAAAAAGGTCGCCACATCAGGATGCCGTGTTGGTTTTGTGGTGACCGTGACTTGTAGGTTCTAGCAAGTAGCAAGTCCAGGCTCTTCGAAGCAGATCGATTAGACTGTGCGTGGCGTCATGTATACGTGGATTGCCAGTTCCAACTACTTCTCTCTGCATAGTGTCGCTGCAATCCTTATCCACGATCCACTGTACAAGTCTCGGAGTATCAAGAGTGATGAGAGCACGGATGTCAGCGTCCCCTGTTGTGGGTGGACGAGTCTTCACTGCACTGCTATAGCGGCGTGGTAGTACTGTAAACGGAACCAGGTGTGTTGCGGGGACTGGGCGAGCGCCTCCTGCCCAAACAAATGCTAGGAGCAGGGTACAATAGTAACAACATTGTTGGGAAATGCAGATGCAGTCTATAAATTGTGTTCGGAAGACATTAATGTTTTTCTAGAAATAGTGAATTTATTTTGCATGTCTTCTTAATACGAACTAGGTATATATTTTCTATTTTTCTTTTATGTTCCTTTTTATTATCCTAACATTATGCTATACACGATATGTCTTTCTCAACACGACCTAGGTGTATTTTTCCTATTTTCTTTTATGTTCCTTTTTAATTATCCTAATATTATGCTATAAATCATACATGAGACTGCTTTGTTCTATCCGTTTTATAATATATGCAGAATGGTGCTGGTTAAGTTGTTTTTACTGCAATTCCAACACACTCCAGTTAATATAGCCAATATGTATACATGTTGACCTCATCACCCTACCTATCCCATCATCTGTATTTTAAACTTTGCAACCCCTTATATTTATCCTGGCATAGCATTAGCCAAACAGTTCTTGTCGATAGTCACGCTCCGATCGCCGGCTTTAAGGTTGCACCTATATTTTTACCATTAGAAAGAGAATTTTATTATAAATTGATATTTTTATGGACATGTCACTCCACCTAAGCCTGCCAACGAGGCAAGGGCACATGCCAGGGTTGTGAAATGTTTTTTTGTTCATTCCTTCTCTCCATTATTCTCTTTTGTAATCTCATATATAACCTTTCTCTTACAGTGACATTTGGAATCCACTGCCAACCCTAACCTCTTTCCTTCTCTGCCTCGTACGGGCAACCCCACACACCTACCAAACCACACCGCTGCCGACCTCGTGCTTTCCTTGCTAGCAGGTTTAGGGGGTCGTTTGAATTCAGAGGTTAAAATTTAGTCCACGTCATATCGGATGTTTCGGTGCTAGTCTGAAGTATTAAATATGGTTTATTTAGAAAACTAATTACACGACTAAACGGCAAGACGAATTTATTAAGCCTGCATTAATCCATGATTAGCAAATGCTTAATAAATTTGTCTCGTCGTTTAATCCTCGTCTGTGTAATTAGTTTTATAACTAGATTATATTTAATACTTTTTGCTAGCGTCCAAATATTCGATGTGACGGGAGCTAAAATTTAGCCCAGGGATCCAAACAGACCCAGGTGTGCTATGTCAACAAAAATAATAAATTTGTAAGAATTATTTTCTCTCCAATGATATAAATATATAGATGTAACCATAAAGATATATAATGGCTAAAAATTAAATACTCTCTCCGTTCACACATGTATGATTTTTTTCTAAAACTTTGATCATTCGTCTTATTTAAAAATTTTATTAGTTATCATTTATTTTGTTGTAATTTATTTTGTCATCTTATATAGTTTGAATATGATTACCTTTTACATGTTCAAATAATTGTTTTTCAAATAAAACTTGATTTAAAGTAAAAAAAAAAGAAGCTCTGCGTCGTACGTTTTTCAACAGAGCCAGGCAGCCCTCACTCTACCTGTGTGCACAGCACGTCATAAAAAGGTCAAACGGCCGGTCAGTTTCCTCCATTCCCGTAACGACATGCTTCTCCTCCGCCCCTCACCGCCGGCTCCGGCCGCCGCGGTTACCATTCCTCGCCACCGCATCCTTACTCCCCGTAGCCGTCTCAATGCCTCCTCCACCCCGCCGTCCCTCGCCTGCCTCCGCGTTCCCGTTGCCACCCCGCTACACGGCATTCCGTCGAGGACCGGGTGCCGCGCGGCCGGTGCCGATGCGGCGCCCTCCCAGTCTCCAGGAGGCAACGGCGGCGCGCGGGGCGCGCTGGTGCGCGTCGGGGAGGCGCTGTCGCTGGGATTCCCTGTGTGGGTGGCGTCGGCCTGCGCGCTCGCGCTGTGGCGGCCGCCGGCCTTCCTCTGGGTCGGTCCCACCGCGCAGATGCTCGGCATCTCCTTCACAATGCTCGGTCCGTGCCTTCCTTCCCTTCCGATCTCCGATCCCCAATCCCCGCTAGTACTTTTTTGCTGCCCCCTTCTTTAAGTGTAGATCACTGATACTGTACTTCCCCTTTGGAGTTATTGGCTCTGTTGGACAACCGCTATAAATGAGATCAGTTGGCGTTCTGGGCTTCTGGCACACATGATTCCGCAATTTTCAGTCCTTAGGTGGTGCTATCACTGAATAAATGGTTAACTTGGCACAGGAAAGTATATCACAATTTTTTTTTTAAAAAAAACAGGCAAGTGGTTAGGGAGAGAGAAGAACCGGGGTGGGGGGTTAACTCTTCAACTCTGCAATTTGATTACCCTAGCACACTCAAGCATTTTGCAATTCACATTGTCATTTTGATACGAGCCTTTGGCCTTCCATAAGCTCTTCTCTTATTGTGACCTTTTCGTGGAGGCGTCAAGGGCCAATTTCTGGAACACTTTGCAGTACATGGATTAAACCAAATTTCTGCGATGATTAACAGGCCCTTTTCCTTGCGTCTGTTGTCACATGTGCATGTACAAACTCAAGGATGTTTACTTTTCTTGTCTGAACTTGTATGTTATTCACCCCTCGTTTCATATGTGGGTCATTGTATTTACAGTTTGATTATTGACAAATGATTTAATCTATACCTACAGGAATGGGAATGACATTGACACTGGATGACCTCAAAACTGCATTGTTGATGCCAAGAGAGTTAGCTGCTGGATTTATACTGCAATACACGGTCAGTTCCCCCAGCTTATTTTGTACTTCATATATCGGAACATTTGTAACCATATCCTCTAGTTACTCTCAGCACCACATATGCACTTATGCTATTTTCAAGGAGCCCATGAAAAACCCTCTGGTTATAAGTGCCTGTTAGATGGAAGGACTGGAATTTCTACCAAACAACAAATATGTGTAAAAACTTACAACTGATCAGCTAATCTAGTTTTTATGTGGAGAAATAAGGCCACATCGAACACATTGTTTAGTTAGTACAACTCAAATTAGCATACAAAGATGTGTAAAATCTTAAAACTCAGAAGCTCCAAGAGCTATTTTTTGTCGTGTTGAGATATTAGTGCCAGGGGGTCTTCAGGTCGGGTCCTGTTTATACTTGTACTCCCTCTGCCCCACAACGAAAGTCGTTTTACAGTTTGGCCAGCGGAATAGAAGATGCGTAAAAAGACCTGCACACCCCTTCTTTTGGAATCCTGGCACAAAGAACATGCAGGCTGCCAGGCGCTAGTGCGTTTCAACAAATAAGCTCCGAACAATAAAGGACTCAGCATTTTTGGCTCCAGTTCGCTTCAACAGGGATTCCAAGCCAAAAAATCAACAGCATGTGTGGGGGAAAAGAGCGAAGTGGAGACAGATAGTTCGTTTTGCTTAGGACTAAGGCAAAAAACAACAAAATTTTGAACTCTAAAATGACTTATATTTTGGGTCGGAGAGAGTATAAGAGTGTTAGTTCATTTTGTAATCCTGCCACCTCTTCTTGCTTCCTAGGTGAGGTAAGAAGATTGCTTTGCTTAGGACTCTTTGCCTTTTTCTCTCGATAATATGAAGGTTTTTCCCCTCGAATACGCAGGAGAGCTGCTTTTCATTGCATCAAGAAGAAAATGGACAAGTACAACTCACACCACACACCCCTAGCACATAACAAGAACTCTCTCCGTCTGCTATGATGAGGTAAACACCCCTATGATGATGGTCGGTTCAAACCGGCTGCTAGAGACGAGAGACTAGATCACTGATTGGACAGAACATAGAAGTGGAACTAAATGATTGATTCTTTCTTGCCTTTCACTCATATGTCTCTATTCATATAGAGGTTTACTTGACTCCTAACATAAGAGATCTAATCTATGATTCACAAACCATATCTAGAAGATAACAATCCCTAAACAACCAACTTCCTAATCTCTAGCTGAACTAATCACATCTCCTTGATCCTTGTACATGAGAGAGGGCTGGTCCACAGCCATGCTGGCCCATGAACCCCTTGATCCACACCCATAACATCTTAACTTCCACGACCACTGCCCCATGTCTCCTAGGAATAAGGCAGGGACAAAACCACACATATAGCATGCTTACCCTATGAGATGGAAGCCTTGGCAAAAACAATCACAAACCCCACTTGTTATTTGGGGGAAAAAGATTGACATGTTAAAAAACATGTTACATGACATCATGTTAGGATAGATGCTTGTTAGATCTAACTAAAAGATGTATTGGCTATTTACTACTATGGGTAGATCACTTGTGGATTTAAACCCACTCCAATCCAAGAGCTGCCAAACTCGGCCTTAGTGAAGTTGTGCCCTTAGAGATATTGAAATATATTAGACATGTTAGCATACATGCTCAAATTAAACACGCCATCTTAGGATTTATGAATGATTGATATAATTGCGAGGGGTATGATTTTTCAGAAAAAAACATGTTACAAGAGATAAACAGTTGTTATGTTATAAAAAAAACTACCTAGATGTCGCAAATAATTGTTACTTCCCAAAAAAAAGGCATAATGGATCAGTAGGACGTTGCGATGAGATAGGCGCTTCTCACGTTCAGAAAATTGTCACGTTAAAAAAGAACAATGATTGTTACGTTCAATAAAAGGGAACATGTAGGACCTATGGGTTGTTGGATTTATTAGGAATATTTATCCAATATTGTAACTATTACTTTCTAGGAGGTAATGCCTCAACTTATCTGTCCGGCTCTAAGAAAATGAATGGCTCATAGTGATTCAGGAGTATCATAGCAAATGCCTCCCGTTAATTCCTCAAGGGAGGTCTTACTCTTACCCTTAGGGGTTGATTTTCTTTTGGGTGCAAATGTAATGCTAGGCTGTGACCAATGTTTGAACCCATTTGTGTTTACCTCGTCCAGTTAGGTAAATTGCAAATCAGACTCTGGGGATAACTCATAGCTGTAGGCAGCAAATTTAGTCATCTAGTACAATATAAGACGTAGCTTATAATAGGTTAAATCAAGAAAGAAATCAATCAACTCCCTCGTTGTTGTTATTTCCCAAGTCTAGAGTTTGTATACTTTATTCTCGTGTCACTAGATGTTGATCGTCACCTACATCTGCCATCTGGACATGCCCACAACTGCCGGCTCAACAAACCTACTCTCTTGGTAGTAAAGGCATACCACAACATTTGGTGTCTTATGAACACATGGTTGTCTTCATGGTTCCCAATACTGGGAGCAATACGCAACAAAATTGAGATCAGGTATTGCTAGCTGCATAACAGAGACCAAAGAAAACTTTGGTTGTGGTAGGTGAAAGTTTCAGCAAGTTAGAGCCTGACCCCAACTCCCCACATATCATGTCATGATTTGAATCATAAGTGCATCCTGGAAAATCCTTTTAGGCAACAATCTAAATACTTGAACATATATGAGTATGAGACTATTTTCCTTGCAAGTTGCAGTGGCGTTCTAAGTCTTCCCTTGTAAAGTTTGGTGCATCTTATATTGTGAAATTTTAATGGCTAGCATTTTTAATTGGTGATCACATTGGTTTTTATATGCAATATTATTTTTATGTTTTCCACTCCATATGCAACGAAAATCAAGAGTGAGGAATTTATGTACAGGTGATGCCACTGTCAGGATTTTTCATTAGCAAGCTTTTGAAATTGCCATCCCATTATGCTGCTGGACTGATTTTAGTGGCATGTTGCCCTGGAGGTGTGTATGCACTTCCCTTCTTTTTTTTCTGTCTATAGATTAGATAGCAGCTCTTAAACTGTGATGGCAACTGTATCTGCAGGCACAGCAAGCAACATTGTGACATATTTAGCAAGGTAATGAAAAAAATCCATGCTGAGAATAAATGCCACGAAGAGCTTGTTAAACCATAAAACGATACTTATATGGTTGGTGACAGTTCATGAAATGTTGGCTGAACGATATATTTAAATGAATAATGAATGTCAAGATGGTGAATATCCTAAATTCTTCAGTGGACATAACTGATTAGTGATGAAAATTAATTTGAAATAAGCTAGTGCATTTGCATCTACTTCAGAATCAATGGAGGCTAACAGTCAAAATTCAGGAGACACATTTTCAGGGGATTGTATTGGAAAGTAAAACTTAGATAATTAATACCCAAACTGCAGGGCAAATGTCGCTCTTTCAGTGCTGATGACAGCAGCAAGCACTTTTGCTGCAGCGGTAATGTGCCACTCTCACATCTCTAGTATTCAACTTAGCCGTTATCTTCTGCTTCTACTTTTCTTCACATCTTGCTCCCTGATGCAGTTCATGACCCCTCTCCTGTCGTCCAAACTTGCTGGACAATATGTTGCAGTAGATCCAATGGGATTGTTTGTGTCAACATCTCAGGTGCTGCAAATTCGAAATTTTGTCTGTTTTAAATTTGATTCTTTGACCCTGACCAATATTGATATATCTTATACAGGTTGTCCTCGCTCCTGTCCTTCTGGGTGCTATTCTTAATCAGTATTGCAATGGTCTGGTTCAATTAGTGTCCCCATTGATGCCCTTCATTGCTGTAGCAACAGTAGCCATTCTCTGTGGCAATGCTATTGCACAGAACGCTTCAGCTATCCTAGCATCTGGGGTACAAGTGGTTTTATCTGTTGGTTGCTTGCATGCATCTGGCTTTTTCTTTGGCTATGTTCTTTCCAGAATACTTGGCATTGATATAGCGTCGGCAAGAACAATCTCTATAGAGGTTGGCATGCAGGTAATTGATGTAGGAGTATTGTATCGTTATCTAATCTCAGATACAGATGATTTGGATGTTTTTATTTCATTATATTTAAACAACACTTCATCTCTTGGCGAACCAATTGTCTACCCATTTATTATTCATGTTTTCAATGACCTATGTTCGTGGTTTATGCCCTTCCAATTTGTACCTAAGCTGCCTTATTTCTCACCAGATTTCCTATCCATGCAGAACTCAGTGCTGGGCGTTGTCCTTGCAACCAAGCATTTCGGAAACCCTCTCACCGCTGTCCCATGTGCTGTTTCAAGCATCTGCCACTCAGTCTACGGTAGCATTTTGGCTGGGATCTGGAGGTCTATGCCTCCCAAGGACAAGGGAGAGTGATGCATTGACCATGTTGACAATCTAAATTCTCTGTTCTCCCTGCGGCTGGAGGATTTTACCCAGCTGCGGTAAAGACTAAACACATCGCAGTGGTGTTCGCTATAAAACTAGACTTGCTTTATACAGCTGCTGTTTCATTTGTTTTTCAGAGCTGCCTTATATCGCCACAGAGAAGCCGGAGCTGAAGCCGCATAAGAAGCTTTGCCAAAACATAGTCTTTGTGTTATGTCGTTGATAATTATGGTTTCGTTGAGCTCGGTTAGTTTTGTGGAGCTCGCCAGGGTCGTATTACACCTTAGACTTTGTTGGTTATCATCTGTGTTCACGCAGCACAGCGTTTCAGTTTCTCTTCCCAAGTGTTTTTTAGGCTTTTCAGTTCAAAAATAAAATATCTAGCAACAAATATCCGAGAATGGAGGTTTATTTTCTGAAGTATAGACTCGGTTTTGGTACCAGCTCGTCCAATTGGAAACTCGGCGCTTTCTAGTCTCCTTGGGCAGGCATAAATTCAGTCTACTAACATTCGCAAAGGAGCAAAATACTTGATTTCCACCGCATACAGCTGCCTTAGTACAAAAACTACACATATAATAACACAATGATTATCTGGTAATCTGGTATAAGCAGCTCGAGGCTAAATACTACTTTGTCCATTATATGTCATACAAGCAACGACAAAAGTTTTTTTTTTTTTTTTTTGGTTACATGTGAGGGATTTGTTCATTGCAGGGACAGGCTGCCGCCTGCACAAAAGAATAAGAACACCACTAGTTGAAACAAATGAACTGTGGAGATGAACCTACACACATCTCACAGGCTAATTATACACCAACTGCTCCCCCTGTTTTTTTTCCTTGTCAAGTGTACACAAAAGCCCAAACTCACCATGTCGTTAAGGGATCATAATCAAGATATATACAAAGAAAATCCTTCCATTTGAACCAACTGTCCCACTATTCAACATCTAGTTCGCCACTTTTATGGCATAGACCAGCTCCTGAAATAACAACATTTAAATAGTAAAACACTTAGCAGAAAGAAAAAGATGATCCAAGGTTAATCAGATAATCTAAATGCCTGATATCTCACCAGAACCCCATTGGGAAATGTGAACGAGGAACGCAAGTCTGAAAGACGTTCCTCCCCTACAAGCCTAGCTTTATCGAGACCGGGTGTGTCAGTGCTAGCAGGATTGCTGTAAGAAGGCTTCAGCGCAAACATCTCAACGTCTTCATCTTTGTGAGATGTCTGGCTGGCGACAAACTACATGCAAACATATAAAGAGCCATCTGTAAGTTCTGGAATAGTTCTGGCAGTGGACCATTGACAAAATGTATCAATTAGTACAGACCTGGCAAAGTTGTTTGATGGAGAGAGTTGGGCCACAACACAGATATGACTTCTCCAGATTTGATGACGCTCGTCCATCAAGTGGAAGCAGACAAAGATGTACATCACGCTATAAAACAAAACTCAGCAGCTAATGCAACACGGCAATGAATAAGAAAACATATGAAGAGCATGTTTTTATGTTCACCTCACTATCATTGTCATCGGAGTTTCTCAGACACTCGACAAACTTGATCATGCGCCCACCCTTGGCCATCCTGCCATTTGAACCATTAAAGCTACTGTAGCGAGTCTGACTGCGAGTGCCATTCTTTCCCCATGCTCGCAGCGGAGATGTGCTAAAATTTTCCTTGGAGATTCCTACATCATCCTTATCATCAGAAGCAACCTCTTCATTGCATGCTGCTCGGGCAGGTGAAGAACGTGGTGTTGGCCATTTCGGCAGTCGTTTCTGCTTTTTCTCTGGGGAACTCTCCTCAGCAGATGACTGCTCTTTGCCACAGTTTTCACCATTTCCATCCTCTTCATCTTCAGAACAGGCCAGAGCAACATCATCAGAACTGACTCTTCCTCGGCCACGGAAATAGGTATTCTGCCCATTAGTCCGAATGTTCCGGCGTGATCTTCTTACAAATGCAGCAGCAGTAGCTTTGGCAGTAGACTTCCGCCCAATAACTTCTGATTGTTTCCGAAAAGCCTCAGCAATGGATGCTTGAATCTTCTCATGTACAATCAGGAAAACAAATGTGAGTTTGGTGTAAAAATAAATAGAGAGGAAACAAACTTCACAGATGCACACAAATGTGTCGATCCTCTGTCCCGATCTCTATAGGTTTCAGACTTTATACTACAACAGAATTTGCATATGTAGAGACATCAAAATTGTGTTCCTGGGTTCTTGAAGATAAAGGCTTCTTAATATTCTCATCTGCACTTTGTAACCAGGGCATACAGTAGTACACAATTGGCAAATTTATGACTCCAGTATTGATGTAGTTAATATAAGTATCCATTCATTGGGACAATGTGCACGCCTTACAGTTCCGAATAATGTAATGGAGTTCTCAGTCACTAACATAGTTAACATCAAAATAATTGCTCTACTTTATTTTCATTCCTTTTTTATGAAGTTCTCTGTCTGTCTGTCATTTAACTTATTATCCTTGTTCACAAAGTGCAGTTGAACCAAACAACCTGCCAGAGGCTAAGATGTATACTTAGTTCAAGTGATTTAAGGGCAACTGTCTACTGATGCTCAGAAACATTTTCTTTTGAAATGAGCAAAAAAGGGGTAAAAAGGGAACCTAACTTGACCAAGTTAGATTCCCTTTTTTCCTTGAACACACAGGAGAGCTGCATATCTTTGTATTATAGAGAGGAAGAAGACAAGTACAACGACCTACTTTCTTCCACTAGGAAGGAGGTGGTTGCAACCCATAGCTACAAAGCCTAATCACCCGGAAAAAAATCTAGGAAAAGAACAACCCGTCCCTGAGGAAACTCATCCACTGACTCAGCTCATGGAGCTTTTTGGCACCAGCCAAAGTCCAGAGTGTACTCGGAGGAAAAAAAATGCTTGGCATTGCGCACAGAGGGGGTGACACCATCACAGGCACACTTATTCCTTTGAATCCAAAGGGTTCATGCCCCTTAGTATTGAATTTGACCGGGATTTTTCCTACCTCTGCCCATCCAGAAAATGCTATAAGAAAGTCCACATGGGACAAAACTATCTTACGCGAAGTAACCTGGAATCATATCACAACATTTTGGATTTCTGGTAGCACACAGGTTTAGAGATCGTAAATCAAAATTAATGGGGAATATTTGATGCGAAACACCATAACAGATGCAGATGAACGTGGTTATAAAACTGATATCAGCAAAACAGAAATAAAAAAAGGAACCTGCTTATTACGGTCATTCTCCTCTTCATTGAACGCTAGTTCCTGCGCATGGGGCAATGCATAAACATTATAAGGATCGTCTCTAATATGAATAAATAAAAAACAGCTATTACTATACCTCTTCTTCATATTTGTCAATATCTGGATACAGAGCTGCAATCAAGGCATCATAGTTTGGATCATCTCTCAAAGAACGCCGACTTGCACAATGTGTGCGGCATGCTGGGCACTCGTTATTCCTTTATAGCAAAGGGATAAGTTAATAATAATACTGTGCTACTGACATGGGGTCATGGGCTGCCATAATGTCTGAGCACATGCAAAGAAACATGTAGTGATGCATGGGGTACAACATAGAACAACAGAAAGCAACTGAATAAAAACTGTAAGGCTTGACTTAGAAGCCAAAACAACACAACAGCAATCACATCCTACCCAAGGCGCATGGATTTGTCGATACATTCCCTGCAGAACCGGTGCAGGCATTCCATTACTGTTCTAGTCTTCCGGATGATGCCTAGCAGCATAGAATGTTACACAATTAGTTAACTAAAGTTGATGTTCAGTTATGCAACATGTTCGCAGAGTGTGTCTATGACACCAAGAATGAAATTGACAAAGAGTCATCTGCAAGCAGCACCTTAATGTAAAAAATAGGGCTAGAAACAGTGAGAAAAGTTCAAAGGAAAACAAAAGGCTTCACGAAAATCCTTATTTATGGACATAATGAGGATGAATGTTAGTTTTAGATAAGCGTGACTAAAATATGTAGCATGCTTTGGCTCTAACATATGGCATGTCCATCAAGATAACTAGATGACATCACGTGCGTTGCTGCAGGAATTTTTAGCATCGAATAGCAATATCATCTGTCTATAGAGTAACAAATGGTAAATAAAATATTAAAATCATGAAATAAAATGTGTATATATTCTGTGGCTTCTCCTAAACGCATGCATGAGTGTTGTTGGCCACAAAAGATCGATGAAATACATCAATAAGAGTCCTAGTGGCTAGTGGGCCTTATGATGATGTTGCTTCATGAGAAGCTAGGACAATCTTGTAGTGGGGGGCTCCAATTTAGATATAGAAGATTCTTATCATTATGACAGGAGTTCTCTCCAGCTGAAAGTATAGGTCGATTGCAAAATATTGAAATGTCAAAATTATGTGTTTGCATTGTTGGATATATGAACAATCTAGCCATAAAGAAATGGCTGCTTTTTTGTGCAATACAAAAGGTTACGAGTTTCTCTGCATTTGTGTAGGTACCTAAGCATATGGGGCATTGCACTTCTTTGCGCACATCCGCCAATTTCACTGGTATAAACCTGCAGGTGTCAGTGCACTATATTAACTCTTGAAAATGTGTGGAAAAGCAAGAGAAGATGAATATCCTGTAATCAAATTAAAAGTAGCAGCAAAAATTAAGGTCAAGCGCTAGATTACTCTACTAAACCATGCAGGCTACCCAAGGTAGTGCTGATGGTGTAATTTGTAAAATGGGCAGAGCTTACAAAAGAGCTGCATTTTCAGGACTAGTAATCTATCCTGACAAACTGCACACATGGCTACGAGAGTGAAATATTTTGTGCCTGTCATTTCAGTTCATGTATCTACAATGTAGAAATGGATTTGGTAAACAAATAGTTTCGCTAGAAACTATGAGAAGCTAATATCCTAGACAAACATATTGTAAAATCGGCAGCTGAAGTCCAGAGGCAAACATCATTGTTCAAGCTCAACACCCATGCATGCCAGAATTAAAAGTTGACCTAGTTTTCGTTTCTGTGGGAATGGTTCAGGTAGGCAACTTACACGATGATATTCCTGACAAGAAAAATCTGGCCTATGTCATATAACCTAGGATTTTCCTGTTTGCATAATGACCATCCAAGGCTAAATTAGTATGTATGTTCTAGTTTCTTGCTCCCATTGGCATTCGCATGAATAGATAAGCATTTCATAGAAAAAAAAAGAGGTTTCACGTCTCATTGAAAGTTTTGCCATTGCATGAAAAAACAATTGTTGAAAAGATAAGAGGTATGATATTAACAGTTGGCAACAAGTGCATGGACAACAATATTAAGCTTGCCAGAAGTTACAAGAAAACAGGTACACTATATAACATTGCACTCTTACACTGAGGTATACATCAGCAAACATGAAACATAGTTATTGTTGTTCCATCACATGTTTCGTGCATGTATATATCATGCTGATTAAGAAAGATACACCACATTTGTCTGTAGTACTTAAACCACCAAAATGTAAATATTTCAGATTGGTAACAAGCATGCCAATGCAATTTCACGCTTATAAGGAGTACTGATGAGTTCAAAGATGTCATTATTTTTCAAAATTAGGCAGGCTTATGCTTCCAAGCTCCTAAATGGTTCCAATTAGCACCGCAATGTAAATGTTTCTGACCGGAAGTTTTGGTGTCAGCGTCATTCCACACTTGTAAGGAACACTGATTTGTTCAAAGCTTTAGTTAATAAGGGGTGCTGGGTTCTACTTCTGCCAGGATGGGAGAATCTTCAAACCACCAATTATGATTAGGCTTCCAAGTTCATAATAGTATTCTTCAATTAATAGCTGGATGGAGCTCAGTTATTGCACCCAGTATCCATAATTAAGCACTAAGCAGTAATGAAACATCATAGCCCCTGAGGCAGCCTGGCTCTATGTCTACAGCAGGCACTTGCATCTGCTACAGCCCGTGTTTCAACCAACAGGAATCACTGCATCAACTCACAGGTAGGAAACAAGGCAAGCCACCCCTCCCCCGCTCTCCGCATCCATGCCCCCATCAACTCAGCGGACAGACATCGTCGACCAGGCAAAGACCGATAGGCTCACGGCTCACGCAGGAGAGCTGAGGAAGGAGACAACGACAGCGAAGCGAACGCGCGGGCAAGTCGCCGCTTAGCGGCGCCGCATCTGGAGCGCGCATCAGGTGACCAGGAAGGCCGCAGTAAGGAAACTACAGGGAGGGGAGAAAGGAAACCGCAACGCAAGCAACGGGGGTGGTGCCGTGGAGGGCGAGCGAGCACGTACTCCTGGTTTGCGGCGTCCGCGTCCTCCGACTCCTCCGACTCTGACGACGCCTTCGCGCCGGAATCTGCGAGCACAGCCAAACAACACGGGCGACGAGGAAACCAGCATCATCAGCGCGTGGAGATCGAGGAGAAGAACGCCGTCGACGAGGGGTCGAGGGAGGTGAGGCGGGCAGGGCGAGCGGATGAGCGCTCACCGTTGGCGTTGCCGTTGGCTTCGGCGCCGGCGCTGCCGTTCTCCTCCGGCCTGACCTTCTTCTCAGCGGGCTCGGCCGTCGGCGGGGGCGGAGGAGAAGCGGGAGGGGGCGAGCCGGCGTTAGGGGCCGCGGAGGGCGAGGGCGGCGGGGGAGGGCGCTTCTGGGCGGGCATTGCGGCGGCGGCGAGAGCGGGTTCGTCACGTGGAGCGGCGGCGAGGTGGAGGTGGAGCGGACACGGACGTTGCTGCGATGGGGCGGCGGGGATGGCACGGGGGTCTCACTGGCTGGCTTTTCTTCGCCTCCTGGCTTCTGCGTGGGTGCAGTCAGGTTGGGCCGGTGTCGCGCCCGGTTGGCACGGTATCGGTATGGATCTCGTACGCGACTACGCGTCGTGTGTGGGACTGTAGGACGGCTCGGCGTGCCGGCGCCCAAACAAACACGACGGCCAAAAGCTCCACCGGCGATCATGAATACGGGGCTGTTTGGTTGCTGCGCCTGCGGGGTAGTCAAGGCCCAAGCGGCGACGAGGCCAGTGTTTGGCTAAGAACGCCGCGTCCGTAGCCAGACCCCGACGGGGCAGCGAGGGGCTCCGAGGGTGGCTTCGGTTTCTATTCTGGCCACCCTCTTTTGGCTCAATGGAGTTTGGAGGCCACCCGAAGGCTCTGCTTGGCCACCCACCGCGTCGGCCGTTCGTTGCCGTCGTCCCCTCCCCGACAGTCGTCGTCCTCCGCCGCGCCGGTGCTCTTTCAAAGTCTTGCTCGCTCGTTGCCGCTGCCCCCTCCCCGACGCCCGTCGTACGCCGCCGCACCCTTTCCCGACGATCGTCGTCTGCCGCCGCACCGACCCGAACAGGGAGAGGAGCGAGGCCTCTAGGCGCCGCCCGCGCTCCTCCTCGCAGTCACCGGGGAGGACCTTGAGGCGTCGCTCGCGCTCCTCCTCGCCGCCCCCGAGGAGGTCCTCGAGGTGCCGCCCGCGCTCTTCCTCGCCGCCGCCGAGGACGTCCTCGAGGCGCTGCCTGCTGCGCTTCTCTCGCCGCTGCCGGGGAGGTCCTCTAGGAGCCGCCTGCCGTGCTCCTCTCGCCGCAGATCTAGAGGAGGAGGCCAGTGGCGAGGAAGGGGAGTGGTGCTGCGCGATGGATCTGGAGGAGGAGGAGGTCGGACGCGAGGAAGGGGATCCGGCAGTGGACTTGGTGATGGCTACCCCAACCATACATGAGCTAGCCTTGGACGGGTTACACGGGAAATACAACCAAACAAAATCTGTTGTAGTACAATAGCCCAGTGTGGCCTGGTAACCCCTAGCCTGGCCAGGGAAGGAGGCGGACTACGGCTGAAGCAAACAAACAGACCAAATATCCTCTCAGTTTCAAATTATACGTTTAGATTTTTAAGCACACATTTTATTTAAAAAATATTGAGTCATATTTAGATTTTTTTTATTATACTTCCTTCATCCCAAATTATAGTTTGTTTGATTTTTTTGACACTAAGTTTGACTGGTTTGTCTTATTCAAAAAATTTTGCAATTACTCACTCCGTCTCAATTTATATTGTTTGATTTTTTTTAGCATCAGGTTAAACAGGCTCGTCTTATTCAAAAAATTCACAATTGTCATTTATTTTTATTACAGTTTAGTTTAGCGTATAATATACTTCAATTATGAATTAAATCTTTCTTCATTTTCATAGAAATTTTGAATAAGACGAGCCAGTTTGACCGGATGCAAAAAAAGTCAAGCGACCTATAAATTGGGACGGAGGGAGTATCATTTATTTTCATGTGATTTAATTTAGTCTATAATATACTTTAATTATGAACTAAATTTTTCTATATTATCACAAATATTTTGAATAAAACGAACCGGTCAAACTTGGTGTTAAAAAAGTCAAACGACCTATGAATAGATACGGATGGAGTATAATAAACTAAATTGCTATAAAATAAATAATATTACATTTTAAATAACACAAGTCGTTAAAGTTAACATTTTCAAAGTCAAACGATTCATTATCGGACTACACAGTTACGGTTATCTTTTAAAAAATATTTATTTCAGAAAATTATAAACTTATATGCAGACTTTTAAAAATACTAGTATTTTTAGAAAAAAAACTTATAATTATAACTCTTAGCATATGTTTCCTCCATTGCAATTCATTTTAGTTTTGTCCAATTAGATTTTCTCTAACGTGACCACTATCAAAAAATATATAGTAACATCTACGATATCAAATAAGTACACAATCTAAAATATACTTTATGATAAATTTAATAGAAATATTTTTTTAGAAGGGCTTAGTTCGTGTCCAGCACATCGTGTAAACGACTGTCTGGAGCACGAAAACGCTACTGTAGCTACACTGTAGAAGCTTAAAATAAACGCCGGAAATAGATAATGTCCTAGACTCAGCCTTAGTCCCATTCCATTGATTTAAATAATCAAGTGAGTAAATAAAGAAAATAAATAGGCATTCAATGATTCAAAGGACTAACATAAAATAAGAAAAATACTCTCTCCATTCCAAAATCTAAGGACTTATAGGCTTCTAGCCCTCATCTATTCCGTTCATGTGTCATACGAATATTGGGCCGTGTTCAGCACTCCGATTTTGGGGTGAAATTGGGCCCAATTTGGGTCCAAAATCACTGTTCCGAATCGAAATACACTGTAGCACTTTTCGTTTGTTTGTGGTAAACATTGTCCTACCAAGCCCTAACTAGGCTCAAAAGATTCGTCTCGTAACGTACATCTAAACTGTGCAATTAGTTTTTTATTTCATCTACATTTAGTATCCCATGCATGTGCCGGAATTTTTGATGTGATGGGGAATCTTCTTTTTGCATAGTGTATTTTGGAGCACTTTTGGTGCTCTAAACACACCCTTGATCAATTTAGATACATATACAGATTGTTACATGAATATATTTAAATCCTAAAATTCCTTACAAGATTGTGAAAGGCACCGTTTAACCCCCTCTTGGTTGCCTCGTGAATGGATGTTGTTTCAAAAACACTTGCCAAATGAGCTGTTTAGTTTTGAGAATCTTTCTTTGCAAGGTTGCGCCTAAATTCAAACTTCACTGTTACAGCGTAGATTATCTTTGATCTGATTTTTTTCTTCTAGACAGATGCTAATGACCATTTGATTTGATAGTTTGCTGGAGAGAGAGAACCCAGAAAACTCCCCTCCCCCACAAATTGCGGCCTCCACCACCGCGGCATTCCACCGCAGGAGCCCGCCGGAGGCGACTACCGCCTCCGTCCATGTCCCTCCACCGCCTCAAGGAAACCTTCCATGCATGCTCCTCTTCTTCCTCCCAACCACAAACCCAGCCTCGCTCGCCGCCGCCTCCCAATCTCCTTCCTCTGAGACCCCCAAAGACATCCCTTGCGCAGCAGCTCCGCCGCCTCGAGGCCATCGACTCCTCCTCGAGGCCCGTACAGCTCCCACCCGCTCCCAGGCCTCCTATCGAGAAGCCGCGAGAGGGCAACGAACCGCCGTCGTCGGAGGATGAGGATGATAGTCGAATTCGCCCCATCAGCCGCTGCCGCCAGCCGCCACCACCAGCGGCCGCCCTCCAATCCCGCGGGCCATACGAGCCACTTGTGCTCTCGCCGCCCGGAGAGCAACCCGTCGTCCAGGTAACATGCTGCGCCTGCCTTTCCTCAGTTGCAATAGATTCGTTAGGGCTTGTTTGGCAAGAGGATGAGGAACTGCACGCGGAGCAGTTCAGTTTCGATCCTCTTAGGCATTGGGGGTACATTACAAACGGGGCATTGGTTCTTTCTTACGGCCAAACATTATGAGAGCTGAGAAAAGTAGAAAACATAGCATGAGAGTTACCACGGTATATACCATTCATAAACATTGTGAGACCTGAGAAAACATAGCATGAGAGTTGCTACGGTATACTGTTGCTATTCTTTTTTATTTCCGAGAGGACGATTATAAGAAAAAAATTAGGCCAAAAACCATGCAACTAAGGGTAACCATCCTGCCAATACTATCACAACTAGTGGTAAACCATGCGACTAGATGGGGAAGGAGATGATAGGGAGTGCAATCACCCTTGTGGTGCAATCACCGTGCAATCTTACTAGAAAAAGTGTCAAAAAATTCTGAAAAAAATCATGAATGTACATCTCAGCCTATCCCATCTATATATAAAATTTTAGGGTCAAATTCATCCTACTTGTAACTACTAGAGTAGGATGAATTTGACCCTAAAATTTTATATATAGATGGGATAGGCTGAGATGTATCTTCATGATTTTTTTCAGAATTTTTTGACACTTTTTCTAGTAAGATTGCACGGTGATTGCACCACAACGGTGATTGCATAGGATATGTTGCCGATGATAGGATGGGTATTGGGTAGTGAGTTGGGTTTGCCATTCCCACTGTTCACCTAGACAGTTATTTAATCCATTTAAATACTTTGAACGCTACACAAGTACACAGTGACCAGACGTGTCTGTTTAATCCACAGTTTATCCCATTTAGTGGGTCATTTTACCAAAAAAAAAAAAACTAAACTATAGGTGGCCGCCTGTTTACGCCACCACCGTCATTGCAGCTGTTGGCCTTCCGGCAGACCACTTGGACAGCAGCATGGCGGTGGGTGTGGACAGTGAAGGCTGTCTGCAGGGGACAGGGAGCCACCCATGTCGCTCCTGGCTGGGAGTGATGCAGGGGCACGAGGTTAGTTTGGCTTCCCATTGCTGCTCTTGATTCCCTGGGGTTTATCCCATTTAAATAGAAACTAGTAAATGAAGATACATTCTGATAGACATAGTTTGTGCGAAAGTAACATATATGGGCAAGAGAATAATTTATTTTGAGTTACTTGCGTAGTTGCATGTGTTTTTATATCATAACTCAGGTTTACACATTATTACATGGTTCTATCTCCATGATGATTGTTAAGTGCATGATGGGCTGCTTGTATTTTTCATCATTTGACATTCAGGATTTATCACATACCAGATCCCGAGGTCTCTTAAAATATCATTTACAAAGAAGGTTAACTAAATAACTGCTCTGTAGTGAAGAGGCTAGCAACTTGTCTTTGATGGGAACTTGGGAAGATAGCTGTCTGTTTTTTTATTTGTATGGTTCTGCTATGTTGTTATTGATTCTTTCATGGACCAGGATTCAAGAAAGCACGCTTAAGTGCGATTTGGCGCTGAGCATAGGGTCAGTGCTTCGCTTGACCCCTAAGCGTCCAATTAAGTGCTGGGCATGCTTAGTCGCGCACTTAGTCTCACTTAACTGTCTAAGCGTGTGGTGCGTTCGCTGAAGCGTGTACTTCTGCGTTGTGGGCGAGCTGGTCGTCCTCCATCGCCTTGCCATAACCATAGCAGAATGAGAGAGGGAGGGAGGAGGAAGAGGAACGGCATCGATCCGGCGGGCAGGCAAACAGCAAATCAGTGCGAGAGAGAGGCGGAGACGCGAGGGAGGGAGGGAGGGAGGGGAAGTGGATCCGGTGGCTCTGGAGGGATGTCGAAGGGGAGCAGCCAGTAGATGTAGGTCACAGGAGAGGGGTTTTATTCTACTTTCTTCAAGGCTGAGTTATTGTTTTTACTGATAAGCTTTTTCCTGTCTTCAAGAAGCATTGTGGTGTACAATCCATTTGTTTTGACTAGCTTCTGCATTATGCTAGCTCCAAACCACTAAAAATTTTGCTCGTGAACAAAACTCAGGTGTGGCCAAGGTTTTGGCAAACAAGGGTGTAGTGCCCAACGCCATACAAAAGTATCAGCTATGAGCATGCAAATTAAACACGATTTGCTCATTTCCAAAGTGCAAACCATGCTTTTATAGCATAGATAGAAAACTGTATCATTACATTATTATTGTCCACAAAACTACTTGATTTTGTTTATCATTGGATTTATCTGTTAATGGTTTTACATCTTTGTCCAATGTGGGATCATTTTCTGTTTAAATTTAGCAAAAGGCACTCTATTTTGTAACCAATATTTATTATAATTATATCACATAGAAATGCTTTTCTGCCTTTTCCTGTTCGAGCCCCCTGATTCTTATAATACTGATTACATTTACTGTTTGTACTTCTGTTTTTGTCTGGTTGTAGGTGCCCCCATCAATAAATTGTAGGCTCCTTGCGCATCAAAGGGATGGCGTGAGATTCTTATACAGTTTGTACAGAAACAATCATGGCGGTGTGCTTGGAGATGACATGTGAGGCTTCAAAAATGCAGATGATCCTTTTTTTAAGGAGACAGATTATCCTCTTTCCATTCCTTTAGATAAACACCCAGTTAGCCATATTAGATGGTGATGTGCTCCGAATTACATTAGCAAAGCAGCTAGTCTTCTCAATCTAGTTTGTTGGTGCTGCTTTGCTGGTTCATGATACTTAGAAGAAATGCAGCTCGGCTTATTAAATGGTTATGATCTGCATTTATGTACAGTGTTGATATAGCGATAATCATCGTTCCTATATGTAGAAGTTATTGGGCACCCAGAATCTTATTCCAGTTCTTCAATTTTTAACATGATTTTTCTTGTGATTTAGGGGTTTAGGAAAGACCATTCAAACAATTGCTTTTTTGTCTTCTGTTATTGGAAAAGGCAATGATCATGAGCAATCAACAGAGAAAGGAAAGAAGGCTGGTCCTGTACTCATCCTTTGCCCTACTTCAGTGATTCGGAACTGGGAAAATGAATTTTCTGAGTGGGCTGAATTCTCTGTTGCTGTCTATCATGGTCCAAATCGTGAGTTGGTTCTTGAAAAAATTGAAACTCAAGGATTGGAGGTACTCATTACCAGTTTTGACACCTTCAGAATTCATGACAAGATTTTATGTGGTATCTCGTGGGAACTTGTAGTCGTTGATGAGGCACACCGTCTCAAGAATGAAAAATCCAAGTTATACACAGCTTGCTTAGGAATAACAACTCAAAAGCGGTTTGGCCTCACAGGGACCATAATGCAGAATAAGATCATGGAGTTATTTAACCTGTTTGACTGGGTTGTGCCTGGCTGCTTAGGGGATCGGGAACACTTTCGAGCCTATTACGATGAGCCTCTAAAACAGGGTCAGAGGCTAAGTGCTCCTGAGAGATTTGTTCAAGTTGCAGATACACGCAAGAAGCACCTTGTTTCTATTCTTAGGAAATTTTTATTGAGAAGGACAAAGGAGGAAACCATTGGACATCTTATGCTTGGGAAGGAGGATAATATTGTTTTCTGCAAAATGAGTGAAGTTCAAAAGCGTGTTTATAGGAGAATGCTGCAACAACCTGATATACAGATCCTTATTAATAAGGATATCCGCTGTAGCTGCGGAAGTCCTTTGCCTCAGGTTGAATGTTGCAAGAGAACTGAACCAAATGGTGTTATATGGTCTTATCTCCACAGAGACAATCCGGACGGCTGTTCTATGTGCCCCTTCTGTCTTGTTCTTCCTTGCCTCGTCAAACTTCAGCAGGTATTATTTTGAATGACAGCAACAAAAAAAAAACTGTTTATTATTTTGGACTTAAAAAAAACTTATCTCTTCCTGTATTGTAGATTAGCAATCATCTGGAACTGATAAAACCTAACCCAAAGGATGATATTGAAAAGCAGAAGAAAGATGCTGAGCTTGCGGCTGCTGTCTTTGGTACAGATATTGACTTAGTTGGTGGTAGCGCTAAAAGTGAAAACTTCATGGGTCTCAGTGATGCAGAACATTGTGGAAAGATGCGTGCACTAGAAAGGCTTCTGTCACTGTGGACTCAGCAGGGTGACAAGATTCTTCTTTTCAGTTATTCTGTCAGGTTGTGGTTGATTTATGCGCTACCTATTTATCTTTCTACTGCCAAAGTGCCAAGTTGTATCGCCAATTTGCTATGCACCTTCATTCCATCACTTCCGAGCTATACCAATATTTATTCTCACTGTTTTGCCAAATGCTTTTGTTATTACTTCTATGCCACAAGTTAATGTTGTGTACTAACTCAAATTCAGATTAAACAGACGGCACTAACTATTCTAGTACATGGGTCCTTTACTCCTGTTGGTCGTTCCAAAAAGGCATCTCTGTTTTGACTTTTGACTTAACCATGTTCTTCAGATCCACACAAAGTAGGAGAAATATATTTCAGAAGATCTCATAGTTTTGAGCCGTACTCGATCATGAAATGATATAATACACAAAAATACCTTTGTCCACTGTTGTAAGGGTCTTTTCCATTATTTTCAATTACTGTTAAATTATGTAATGTAAAAATTGTCCCTTTATTTGCTGTGGTCGGGTATGCTTTTATAGAGAACAAAAATCTTTCAAGATTGTTAGATATACTTGTATTATACTTGTATTTCCTCTGTATTGTAGGGGGTTATGTGTATATTTTTCTTCATGTACTGGTGTATATATATTGGCCTTAGTGCCTCATAATGAATACAAGTGCTATTCATAACATGGTATACAGAGCCAAAATCTAGGGTTAGGTTTTCCTCTCCTCCCTAATCGTTCCTTCGTTGCACTTGCCTCGTTTTGTTTCCTCATCCAATCACAACCGATAAGCACTAAACTGAGCCTCATATGACTTCTCAAGAGCAGCAAAATCATCAAGAAGCTTTTGTTTCTCATCATCAGACGCCTTCTTGGGAACCACTGGACGCTCCGAAGCCTTAGGACACGGCGGACATGGAAGCTCGCCAGTAAGAAACTTCCAAAGGCGCAGGCCACGCATGTGCTAGCGCATACGAGGAACCCAGACACGGTAGTTAGTCCCATCAAAGAGCAACGGACATCGAAGGACGGGAACACCACCGTTGGAAGAAGCCGAAGGCGCCATCGCAAACAAGCAGCGACAGGCGACACCGATAGCACAGCAGTCAAAGCGGCGAAAGCAACAGTTTTTTTTTTTTGTCTCGGTCAAGACAGGCTCGAGGGGGGTCAGACAAAAGACCCGCTCGGGTGCAGACCGAGCAACTGGAGGGGTGAAGACAGCGGAGGAACAGCCGGCCGTGAGGGCGCAGAACGAGCAGCCAAAGCGCAGATGGTAACAATCCAGCAGAACGAAGCCGAGTCTCCTCATTACGAACATCAGTAAGAGCATCAATCAAAGAGACAAACGGATGACGAGCGAGAAGCTGCGCACGAAGAGGCTCATATTCATCCCTGAGACGGGTCAAAAAGGCATATGTACGCTGAAGCTCAATATCCGACTGCTGGCCCTGGCAGAACTCACAAGTACTCGGAGACAGAGGATGACGCAGGGAATCAATCTGACGCCAAACAGCAGACGCAGATGGTTCTAAAGGGGACTCTACAGGTGTCACTATAGAAGGAGGTACAACTCCTGTAGAAGACACAGTATGAGAGGGTACCAAGGGAGTCTTCTTCTTTGATTCCTGACTATACTACAAAGCCTCCTGTGACACAGGTTTACACACGCCGTAGTGCTCCGACTCCTCCTGAGCCTACTTCTGATGAGCCATCTTCTGGCCCTTCTGAGTCTTTTTTTTATGAGCTATCGCCTGCTGCTTCTTCCCCTGAGCAGCTTCTTCGTCGTGGTCATCGGTCTCGTCAGCCAGTTGATCGGTATGGTTTTGGACCTGTTACTTGGCAAGGTTTTGCTGGTACCGTCCTTTCTGAGCCGTTTTCTTATCGTGATGCTATTTTTCATCCAGAATGGCAGCTTGCGATGGCTGAGGAGATCGCTGCCCTTGAGCGCACGGGCACGTGGGATCTTGTTCTGACTCCCTCTCATGTTCGTCCTAATACCTGTAAGTGGGTCTATAAGGTTAAGACTCGCTCTGATGGAATGGATCTCTTGAGCGCTATAAGGCTCGTCTTGTTGCCCGTGGTTTTCAGCAGGAACATGGTCGTGATTATGATGAGACCTTTGCTCCTGTTGCTCATATGACCACTGTTCGTGCTCTTCTTGCTGTGGCCTCTGTTCGTAAGTGGTCCATCTCTCAGCTTGATGTAAAGAATGCCTTTCTTAATGGTGAGTTGCGTGAGGAGGTTTATATGCAGCCACCGCCTGGGTATTCTGTTCCTGAGGGTATGGTTTGTCGTCTTCGTCGCTCTCTCTATGGTCTTAAGCAGGCTCCTCGGGCTTGGTTTCAGCGCTTTGCTTCTGTGGTCACAGCTGCTGGTTTTTCTGCCAGTGCTCATGATCCTGCTTTGTTTGTACACACATCATCTCGTGGTCGTACTCTTCTTCTCCTCTATGTTGATGATATGATTATCACTGGAGATGATCCTCAGTTCATTGCCTTTGTCAAGGCACGTCTGAGTGCGCCGTTTCTTATGTCTGATCTTGGCACTCTTCGTTATTTTCTTGAGATTGAGGTTTCCTCTACACACGAGGGATTTTATCTGTCTCAAGAAAAATATATTCAGTGTCTTCTTCATCATGCTTCTATTACTGATCACAAGACTGAGGAGACTCCCATGGAGCTAAACCTTCACCCCTCTGCCACTGATGGTGAGCCTCTTGATGATCCTACTCGTTATCGTCACATCGTAGGTAGTCTTGTTTACCTTGGTGTTACTCGTCCTGACATTTCCTATTCTGTGCATATTCTAAGTCAGTTTGTTTCTGCTTCCACTCAGCTCCACTTTAGTCACCTTCTTCATGTCTTACGTTATCTTCGTGGGACTATGTCATGTCGTTTGTTCTTTCTACGCTCTAGCTCTTTACAGCTTCAGGCTTACTGTGATGCTACTTGGGCTAGTGATTCCTCTGATCTCGATCTCTTTCTGCTTATTGTGTTTTTCTTGGTGGTTCTCTTATTGCTTGGAAGACTAAGAAGTAGACAGCAGTTTCTCGTTCGAGTACAGAGGCTGAGTTGTGTGCTATGGCTCTTGTGACGGCAGAGGTGACTTGGTTACGGTGGTTGCTTGCAGATTTTGGTGTTTCTGTGTCTATACCGACTCCTCTTTTGACTGACAGTACTGGTGCTATTAGTATTGCTCGTGATCCGGTGAAGCATGAGCTTACTAAGCATATTGGTGTTGATGCATATTACACGCGTGCATAGATTCAGGACGGTGTTGTTACTCTTCGCTACGTGCCTTCAGAGTTACAGTTGGCTGATTTCTTGACGAAGGCACAGACCAGAGATCAATATCGCTTTTATCTCTCCAAACTCAGTGTGTTTGATCCACCTTGAGTTTGAGGGGGGGTGTTAGATATACTTGTATTATACTTGTATTTCCTCTGTATTGTAGGGGGTTATGTGTATATTTTCCTTCATGTACTGGTGTATATATATTGGCCTTAGTGCCTCATAATGAATACAAGTGCTATTCATAACAAAGATCATTCATAAATGCTGGAGTAATTAATGCTTGATTAGTTTTGCAATTATCTTCTAAGTACACACATAGATATGCTACCTGTTCTTGCATGCATGAGGAAAGAGAGAATGGAGAGGGACTGAAGGTGCTATTTCCTACTTCTAGCATAATTTCATTTAGTTACTTGATGGGTATCGTTTGTTTCTATTTATATACAGGATGCTTGACATATTAGAGAAGTTCCTCATAAGGAAGGGTTATTGTTTTTCACGCTTTGATGGAACAACTCCCATGACTGCACGCCAATCACTAGTGGATGAGTTCAACAGAAGCCCTAGCAAACAGGTGAATTTTGGCGGATGCTGTTTTTTCTAATTCTATCAGAGAACCTTTGGAAGAGAATAGCACTCGTCGATTTTAAATGTTAACATTCTTTTATGCAGGTTTTCCTTATATCTACTCGGGCAGGTAATTTAGGTGTAAACCTTGTTAGTGCTAACCGTGTGGTGATATTTGATCCAAGTTGGAACCCTGCTCAAGACTTGCAAGCTCAAGACAGATCATTTCGGTATGGACAGCAACGGCACGTTACAGTATTTCGCCTACTTGGTGCTGGTTCACTTGAAGAGCTTGTTTATTCTCGACAAATATATAAACAGCAGCTTTCCAACATCGCAGTCTCTGGAAAAATAGAGAAACGTTACTTTGAAGGCGTTCAGGTATTCTCTTAGCCACCAAGGTATTTTAGTAAGGTAGAAGTGTTAAATAAAGCGTTTGTGTTGGTACAATTTTGAGCTGGCTAGGAACAAAGATGGTAAGGATGGTGCTTATTTGCTCAATTCTCTTGGATACGTGCACTCATGAATCAGAATTTTAATCCATTCCACATGGCACATAGTTTGTCAGCTACACCAAAAAGGATCAAAATATGTTGTTTTGTGTTCTGCTACGACTTCGTTTGCCTAAGTTACCTAATGCCAGTTCAGTTTTGTAAGCATTTTCCATGCTTTCCCAACAAAGGTAAAGGCCTGTGTTTCTTTCTTTCATTTGTCTTCTTATCTTCAGAGATATGTTACGATCAAGACATCTGATAAGGAGTAATATGTTCAGAAATGTTTCAAATTTGCTTAGTCTTGTAACTGTTACACAGTATCTCGCTTTTAGGTCCAAGACCCAACTGGATGTCAAGAGTTTAGGATTCATACATTGATGCAAAGTACCTGGATGTATTGTTACAAAGAAGTGACATTGTGTAATCCACAGAATAACATTATGAATATTGTCATTATATGGCATTTGAGCAAAATCTAACATGTCACCACCTAGCAGTCTTCTTTCATGTGGGGTCAAGTGTATCAGATTGGAGTTAACCATATTATCAAGGTGGCTAACTCCTTCTATAAACTTTTTCCAGGAAAGTTCTAATTCTTCAATAAATTCCTATGAATTTCTCACTAATGCAATTTCTTCTGTAAGTTTAGCAATTTTGGGTCTATTCATAGCATATATCTTCTATGGATCCGCTTATTATTTTTTTCAGAATTTGAATTTCCAAAATTCCCTTGTAAAAATAAAAAAAAATCAAAAAAAGAACTTTTTGGATGAAGTAAAAAAAAAAAGATATACAGCTGGTCATATAATCGTGGTTATATGGATGTTTTCTATACTAGGGTATTTATCCTGGGTATAAGAAGATTAGCAGTGTCAGCGAAGACGACGCGCCAGCCAGAACGTTGACACCATGAGCACTTTAGGCAATTAGAGAGTCCTAGTAATTAGGAGTTTGAGTTTACTTAGGAAAGAAGTTGACTTTGTTAGGAGATAAGAGTTCTGAGTTGTCTGTTATGAGTTCAGGTTGAGACTATATACATGTAAGCAGCAAACGTGAATCAATCAATAAAATTCAAACGCTAAACTAGTATATCATGTGCCTTGGCTTTGCGGCGACGTCTTCACGGCGCCGCCCAAGTTCAAGCCCGCAGTTCAGTTTTTCAGTAACGGGGAACATGGAACTATGCCACGTTCCTCGTCCTGGGAACGTTCGTTCCGTTCCGTTCCGGGAACACGGAAACAATTTCGTCCCCAGTATTAAAATCCTTGTTTAGCAGCATACCACGTACCACGTTCTCATTCCTTGACCCCGTCGACCCCGGAACTTGGTTACTACTTTGCCCCCTTCGCACTCATATAACATTCGTCCTCGTCACTTTCCCATCCTACACCATGACAACTTCCTATGCATATTTTTTCACACATCAGCACTTTCTCAATCCCAAAATAAATCAACTTCTAAAGCTGTCCTAAGTCAATATAGTTTAAGTTTGAACGACTTCATAGGGAAGATTGCCAACATCTATGGGACCTTTTAAGAACACTATGAAATTATATTTCACAATGGATCTAATTATATTAATTTGGTGTCATCGATGCTGGTGCTCTTCAATAAGCTTGGTCATGCTTAAAATAATTTGACTTACTACAGCTCTAGAAATTGATTTATTTTGGGACAAAGGGAGTATTCGTTTAAGAATGCCAGTTTGGGTTGTTTAAGCTATTGTGGGCATGACAGGCTAGGTGCGTTCACGAGTGCACAATAGTTTAACTTCAAATTGACTTTTTGTTAGTTGCAAGAATAACAACTTATTCACTATAGCTCCGGTTGGTTCAGCTTATCAGCGCTGCGGCTTGCTTTTTCAGCTGTCTTTGTGGCTGAAGGAACAGTGCTGCAGCCAGCCGTGCTGATGGTACAGCTGTGCAAAAAATCACTTCCGATCGGAGCCTATATACTTGGTATCTATTTTGGTCTTTTCGATATCTAATTTGGGTAGTTCTGATATAGGATGACAAGAAATTTCAAGGCGAGCTCTTTGGGATCTGCAATCTGTTCCGTGACTTATCTGACAAGCTTTTTACTAGTGAGATAATCGAGATGCATGAAGAACATGGCAAGGGTAGTGCAACTGAAGCAACAGGGATAAGAGAAATAGTCGATACTGATTTATTTGGTCTAGAAGAGAATCGAAAGTCTTCCACAGCAACAACAGATACTGACAACCAGAAATTGGTTGATTTTGGTATGTTCTCTCTGATTACAATTAATTTATGTTTTACCATATATATATTATATACTGCACAAAAGGTAGGGATCAAATGACTAAGATGTAGTCATTACTCCTGCTGTTGGCTTGAAAGGCTGATATGGAAAACTAGAAATTTATTTTAGCTATGATCTAGACTTTTTGAGATACTTGCTCTATTCTTTTGTGATATCATACCATTCCATTCTTTTAAGACGTTATGATGCATGGCTAGTATTCCAGATCTGCTACTCAACCTATTGTTTTCTTTTATTCTTTGGAGAGTCTGATCTTATTCAGTCATGATCTTTCATAAATTCAGAACGGCCTGCATTCACTATTCTAGAACATATAAAGTACTTAGAATTTGAATATTCATATTATTTTAGATGGTGTGTTATGGTTGGATTGCTGGATAAGTAGATAGCAGATAGATCCGTGACTTGCCCTCCCTCAGGAGGCTCTGAGCTGCACTTAATGATCTATTTTCTGCTTAACCCTAAACTGATACAAGGGCTTCTCTTTTATAGAGAGGGCTGACTTGACCCCTAAGAAATATCTAACTTAACCCCTAAGAAATAACTAACCGAATCTCTCTTATTTCTTTCCTAACAAACAATCTAATCTAATCTATCATGTCAATACTCCTGCCATAACATGGTGTTTTTGTGATATTAGGCTATTCTTCTGTAGCCTGATGTTGAACAGTTATTGATCCAGCTACAAACATACATCATTATTTTCTTGATGAAAAGTGAAAACCTGTCAGAAATTTCACCCTTCGACTTCCTGGTGGATTATCTAGTACCTGCATGTACCATGCTCGTGATTTTGAGAATACTATGTTCCTACCTGATAGTCTGGCTATAAGAAGCCGGGAACAAGGAACAGCACCACGTTCCTCGTTTTGGGAACGGAAACATAAGGGACAGTGTCCCAAACACCGTTGGTTCGGTAACCCATAGCCACCAGAACATCGATAGGAACCTCGAGGAAAAGACACCGTTGTAGTTGCCTGCTCTATAACATCAACGACCATGGAAACACCTCTTCCGACCAAGGGAAAGACAGCGGAGATTCATTTGAGTGGGGGGCACGGGGATTGACCTGTCCTCCCTTGTTCCTAGTCTTTTCTCTTTTTTATTTATGTTTTCCTTTTCTGTAGCCTCTCTTTCCTCTTTCAGTTGCTGATCATTTTATAATTTATATTTTTGATGTGATAATTTGGTCTATTTAACAGGGATTGTTTATGCGCACCGCAACGAGGATGTTGTGAACATGAGAACAAGCGAAAGAGATGAGAGTGGAACAGACGAGACTGTTCAGAGCTCCTTCGACAAGCTGCAAAGTAAGCATGAAACAAAGCACACTGTCACAGTGAAATCTTATTCTTTGGAGCAGAAAAGGAAAGAGTTTAGCCGTATCGCATCTTTTATGGGTATGGGTGACCTTGAATTTAGCAATTGGTTGCTATCAGCCTCACCGTCCCAGCGGTTTGAAGTGCTGCAGAATTACAAGAGGAAAAAGAAGAGGAAATGCGATGGGATCACCGTCCCAGCGGTCTGAATTTAAAAATGATGTAAAAATGATGATGCGGGGACTAAAAGAGCTACTGCATGGATCAGTTATGACAAGGGATGGCAGTCAAATTGACCCCTGGCATGGATCAGTAGTAACTGATGTTTGCAGCCCCAACTGATTTTGACCTTATGGGTTCAAATTAGGTTCTTAGGGTGAAATCTAACCTGTCTTGTGTCTGTTAGTTCGTGTTCAGCTCTCTGAGCTTTTTGTGTAGCGAATCTTGTCAGGCAAGTGGCTCGTAAAAACGTTTCCTTAACTAATATTAATGTAGAATCATGTGAATAGCGTAGTCTTCTACTCCATCCATATATTTAAATAGAGTACTCATTTAAATATGTTACGTTTGACATTTTTTCTAAAATTTTGATTATTTGTCTTTGTCAAAAAAATATAAGTTATTATTTATTTTGTTGTGATTTGTTGTATCATTGTATAGAGTTTGAGCATGATTTATTTTCTTATATATTTACACAAATTTTTTAAATAAAACGAACGATTAAAGTTGTGTAAAAATACCAACCACACGAAGGGAGTGCATATATATAGTTTCTCTAAAACATAATTATAGCCGTTTAGCTATGTACAGCCATGGCATATTTGCTGCTTGTAACTAGGTGTAGAAAGCAATGGGCAATAATTAGGCCAGCCATGGCCGCCGGTACGAGCAAGGATATGCTTCCTGTTTGCTAGATACGTGTGGATGTGGCAAACAATTGCAAGACAGGCTGCATGATCTCGACAATGTGGTTGTGGATCATCGATGCACGTAGATTTCGTCGGGGTAGTTTTCCTGCTCATCAGCTCATGGTTTCAATCTCAAATTTATACCCAATTATCATTTCCAAGAGGATATTGCGGAAAGCTGAAAACGCCAGTGCTTAATTCAGAAACACAAAGCAACAGGCGTTGATACTCCATTACAACTCCATTACAATTGACCCGTTGCTACCACACCATTACCTTAACGTATTCTTTACGTATGAGTGATCGACAACCGTATGGTTACAAGACTCTATTACAATTGTCATAGTTACATGACTCGAAAGTCAAAATCCACAACCAAACACTAGGCCAAAGTTCTATTTTACAAGGCCAGGCAAACAGGTACATTAACACTACCACCGCATGCGGCATGCTAGACAACATACAGACGACACCAAACAGGTAGCTGCTCCTATTCCAATTCTCTGATTATTTATATTCACATTCGCAACCGACTCATGATACAAACAATGGTTCATGGGTGCCTAGGAGAAATCACGATCTGGGAAGAGGAGGGGGGCGATGAGGGTCCAGATGTACAATGTGGCGGTGACCCACTCTGTACAGATGCGCACCCAGACAGTTGTCCACCCAACATTCATCAGCTCTGAGCTCTCTGACACCGCGCTCGTCCAGCCAGTCAAGAGCATGGCTGAGTACATGCTCGCAAGGGCGAAGATGAGGTGGAAGAAGGTGTAGGAATAGGTCACAGGGCGTGGTTCGCTTTCTTTGTCATCACCTTTGCCCTTCTCCTCATCACCAAGTAGCGGGTTTTTGGCTCCTGTATGCATTTTTCATCACCATGATACTCAGCAACCATGCAGCTGGGCGGGAGTTGTAATTGTTGTATGCTTATTGCTTACCAGATCTAGGAGATGATGGCGGTGAAAGGAATGTAGTGGAAGATCCAGCGCGAACAGCAGAGTAAACAACAGAGAGCACGGTAGTGAGCATCCCGAGTATAAGAGCACCCATTGAAACCTGCTTAGAATGCATGTGAAGCCCATTGCACTCATAATCATCCGGTTCACTGGAGAGACCAGTGTAGCACAGGTATGCACAGTAAACAGAAATGACAGAAGCAGGCATAACGCTTCCATTGACCTGGAAAAGGAAAAAAATATTCCATCACAAAATTTATCAGGCACCAGCAGAGAATTGTAAAAACTATTGCATTATAAATTTGGATCATTAACCACATCAAAATGTATTCAGATTTCCTAGCTCAAACACTAAATGAATCACAAGCCTACCAATGGCTATTTCAAAACCGCACATAAATTCTTGATACAGCTTGAAGTGGTTTGAACTTTGAAGTTTGAAGTGGTATGTTACCTGGGGGTGCAAAGCAACTATTGCAAATGCAAAAGCAAGAATAAGTGTCATGACAATAAAGAACACATTGAGACCACAGTCATGACCAGAGGGATTAAACCACATGAAGAGCACGCCAGAGAAGGCGAATGTAGCGAGATAGCAAACCACAGTTACTACCAGCAAAGCTATTTCCCTGAAATATCAAATTAGATGCCATGATCAATATAACATGAGATAAACTGAGTTCAAGCATCACTAGCTCATACTCAGCACACTCACCATTTTTTCTCATCTTTCTCAACCCATGAGTCATTCCAATTATTTGTGAAATCTAAAAGCATAACAACCTGAACCAGAAGAAACAAACCAGATCCAAACTTCGACAGTACCTCTGCAATTCCCGATGTCAAAATTAGTAGAACTTCACTAACAATGACAATTGGCTTATGATTAAGGGACACTCTGACAATCTGCCAATAGCTGGAAATACTACAGGAGGTATATCAGTGCAACTTATGAATTAGATGAAGCCGTCAGAAGTTCTCTGGCTTTGGAGAGATCAACATGAGTTTAAAAGGAACACGGCAAATAGAGGTGTCAGCCCTTAGTATATATCAGTATACAAAATTTTCAAGCCTAAATACAACAAGCGCTAGAATCATCCAGAGATAATTTTAAACATGTTAAGATATGCTTCCTTGCAAAAGTGCACTTGAATTTTTTTTAAGAGTCTTCTTACATTGTTACGCCAAGGACATCATAATATGAATGATCAGAAAAATGAGGTTACCGTAAATAGTAATAACGATGTTCGGAACACAGAACATAAGAACAATGAGAACAGCCCAGACAGCAATTTTTGCGGTCCAGCCACCATGGTGCCATGCATCTCGCCGGTCATTCTGGTCTTTGATACCAATCATCATGAGAGCAAATATTGCAAAAAACAAGAAGTTCCCCAGGCTTACACGAAGCACAGCATTCATTTGAAACCATGCGTCTGGCGGTGTCTGATCAAATGCATTTATCCCTGCAATGTAATGCATTAGATTTACTAGCCCACTTACATGATCATGAAATCAACGCCTAAACAGTCCATCTGATTTATTATAAGCTCAAAGATTTAATGCGTCAAAATATCAAAACAAAGAAAAGTACTGTCTGAAATATAACTACTGTCTGAAATATAACTCTCTAAAAATTGACAGTTTTACACATCAAACATGAGCTAGGCACTCAAAACAAAAGCACGGTTCTACAACTTCAAAGGATAAGCAAATAACGGAACTCAGGGCGCTGTGCCCCGGAAAAGATGTTTTGGTAAGTGCCAACGTACAACAAAGCAACACGCTCTATAATACTTCACGCAGCAACTACTCTAAACCTGGAAGCACCTCGCCCTGCAGGTGAAAAATAGTAAAATATTCTACTGCAGAACTGCCTTTTATCTTGTGCGCGCACTATTAGTACTTTTATCCGTCTTGAGCCTTGAGGGGCGTGGAGAAACGTAATGAATTCTACAATCTACATAATCAAGACAGCAAATGTTTATACGCAAAGTTCAAGGAATAATCTGACTTCCCAAAGATTTCATGTTTAGAGTGCCCCGGATTCAACTAGATCAAGCCAAAAATGGAATCGTGTATGTGGAGGAACACAAAAAATGGATGAGCCAGAGCATCCAGGGGCGAATTCCCCAAGTCAGTTCCCACTACATAGAGGATACTTATCAAAACACGCAGAGAGGGAACTACTACATCACAATTAACTAATACAGACACAAAAATTGCAGATAGGAGCTCCAAGCAGGTTGATTGATCTTAGCAATTGGAGAGGAAGAAACGGCAAGGAACTTGAAAAGAAGAGGAATTAGGGCTGAAGGGTGGGATGAGATAGCTGGAGAGCGTGTAGCAACAGGGGCCACGTACATGGGATCTGCTGGAGGAGAGGCGCGCCGAACTGGCGGAGCAGGAAGGCGAGAACGAGGGAGGCGGCGAAGAGGCCGCAGTATGCGAGGCGCGCGGAGCGGCGGGGCACGGCCGACGCCGCCGACGCGCAGAGGTTGCATGTGCAGCCCGCGCAGGCGGACGCCAAGCACGACGCGCACCACATCCTGAGGCGATTCCCTCGCTCTGCGCGCCGCCGAGCCGAGCTCCTCTTGCTTGTCCTCGACGGTCTTGGAGGAGCACGCTGAGGCTAGATGAGTTCTCCGGTCGACCGTCCTCCTCCCTCCCAGCTCTGACAACTCTCTGTGCTTCTGTTGACGTGGATCCGTTCCAGCTGCGCACTGCGTAGAACTAGGAGACCAATCCATTTTTATTCTTTATTGAGTGAAAAAAGAAAAATTTCTTTGTTCCTCCATTTTTCCGTAAAATAGAATAGTCTTTTGTAAAATTTCTAAACAATTTATGTAAAATTCCTGCATTCCAAATGAAACTTAGTTTATATCCAAAGTTTTACAACTTTTTCTATTATTTGGTTTATTGACAAAAAAAACTTACTAACATGCTCCTTTCGTCCCAAATTGTATGTAAGGTATTCATTCATTGCTCCATGTATGCAGCATGCGTATTCAATATGTGTTTAGATTCATCAATATCTATATGGACAAATAAAATGAGAGAGATAAAACCCTTGCAATTTGGGACGGAGAAAGTACCACATTTTGCATACAAAATTTTAACAATTATTATTGCCGAAGATTGGCCAATCAAAATATGGATGTGCCAATTTTTGGCATCAACCTAAACACGCATATCATGTGTTCTATTTGTTCCGCCCTGTATATGTTCCAAATTATGTAGTGTAGTTTAGTTTTCTTCTAAATTAAACTTCTATAAAGTTAACAAAGTTTATAGAAAAAACATCATTATTTATAACACCATTTAATTTATTAATTCCATGATAAATATATTTTTAGACTGTACTTGTTTCATATTTTATTAGATGCCGATATATTTTTCTATAAAATTAGTAAGAGTTAAGAAAAACTTGCTTAGCACAGAGTATTTGATTCCCGGGGACCATAAAAACTAAAAAAGCAAGACCCTCGTATTTGACTTCAATGTTGATTTTTCTAATGTTTTACTTGATTCCATCTACCCTTTCATGAGTTTGAGGGAATCTAAATACTTGTTGAATATCCCAAAAGATTTTCAACATTTAAAATTTTTTCCATGTGAGATATTTGCTTCTTCGAGCATCTTTCTATATATTTCTTGTTTTGATTTTAGGTTTTAGATTGCAGATGGTAGGTTTAGAGGGAAGATCAAAAGCAATAGGTAGTGGTTTAACGACACCATTGTATTCTTCTGACATGGTTGGCCACAAATTTTCCAGCCCACCACACTCGTTGTAGCCCGTAGCTCCATGCTGAAGGCTTGGTCGCCCATGTAAAAGCAAAAGCCCTCGGACGAGTCGATAAGCGTTGCAAACATCTTAGTGTAGCACCAGGAGTCAAGCCGCCTAGGCCATAGGCTTCCACATGGTTTATTCGGCATCAAATCTCTCGGTCGATACTAGGGCATGGTCCTTTGAGATTGTATACAAGGAATGCACAAAAAGCCTAGAGGAAACATGTCATAGGTAGGCTCAAACAAAGGAAGATACATAGGGTCACTGGAAACATCATGCTCCCGCATCCTTTTTGTGCCAACGAGGGTGGTTTTGCTCGGTAGTTAGACACTTCTACTCAAACCTTTTTGCATAAGTCCTCTTCCTCATGGCGTGGGCACAATTCAATGTAGGGACACATATCTAGCGTTCCGCGTTGATCCTGACTCACGCATATGTGTCCTATGGCATCTACTCCTCACGAGGGCACAAAGCCGGATGAGTGCCTTGCTAGATAAAAGGTCCAGGATTTCGTGACTACCATTTTCCACATAAAGGAGCCGTCCCGCCACAATATTCCTACTTTTTATGCTATATATCTTTTGTTTGATTGCCATCATTTCCCAACTACTATAGCAGCGTCGAGTCAATCAAACAATGATGGGCGAATATGCACACATTGAACCATGATGTGACAAGTGGTGATGGATATTCTGGTTCATTTAACTATTTGCCACTTTTACGAATGATGCTGTTTCATTTGGTTTTTTTTCTCTGTATCACGGGGTATTTAACTATTTGGCACCTTAAGGAGAGGTGCTCCTCCATTTGCTATTTTCACGGATGACTTTATACTATGGTTTAACTAGATTGAAGCCATTATAATTTCCACCGTTTTGAATCGTGCCACTGAAACTTCAAATACTCGATTAAGACCATTACAATTTCACCTGAGTTTGAAATACGTCACTTTCTACGTCTTCCACTCGATTGGGCCCATGTGCAGTGTATATCTCCGTATTTACAAAAACGCCACTCCCTACACCATGGGCCTACGTGTCAGCATCTTCTTCCTCACTTCCCAACCTGCTCGCCGTGGCTGCATCCGCGTCGACACTCCGAGGACAGGCGTGCCACCGCTGTGCCCTCGCCTGCGCGCCGCCGCCGCGCCCGCGCCGCGCTTGCCCAAGCCACCTCCGCGGCCATCTTCGGCTCCCGCCTCCACAACCTCATGGGCGACCCCACCATCAGCTTCGTCCCCCCTTCACCGGGCGACACCACACGCGAAGCCCTGATGCGGTAGTCTAAGACCTTGAACCTCCTCTCGAGCTCGGCTCCTTATGCGGCCTCCTTCCTCTGCTACAGAGCCGCACGATGTTGCACCTGGACTCCCACAGCACGTCGAGAAGCTCAGCGGGCACGCCATCCTTCCCCACTGCTCGAGCCTGCAACGCCGCCACCGCCTCGGTGATCTCAGCGAGGCACGCGTCCTCCGTGTCCTCGGCGAGGCCAGCACCGCCGTCGCTGCCTCCACCTCCTCCACAGCCGGGCGCATGGTTAGGGAGAAGGGAACACCATTTAATTTATTAATTCCATGATAAATATATTTTATAAATATATTTATAAAATATATTTATAAAGTTTTCTTCTAAATTAAACTTCTATAAAGTTAACAAAGTTTATAGAAAAAACATCATTATTTATAACACCATTTAATTTATTAATTCCATGATAAATATATTTTTAGACCGTACTTGTTTCATATTTTATTAGATGCCGATATATTTTTCTATAAAACTGGTAAGAGTTAAGAAAAACTTGCTTAGCACAGAGTATTTGATTCCCAGGGACCATAAAAACTAAAAAAGCAAGACCCTCGTATTTGACTTCAATGTTGATTTTTCTAATGTTTTACTTGATTCCATCTACCCTTTCATGAGTTTGAGGGAATCTAAATACTTGTTGAATATCCCAAAAGATTTTCAACATTTAAAATTTTTTCCATGTGAGATATTTGCTTCTTCGAGCATCTTTCTATATATTTCTTGTTTTGATTTTAGGTTTTAGATTGCAGATGGTAGGTTTAGAGGGAAGATCAAAAGCAATAGGTAGTGGTTTAACGACACCATTGTATTCTTCTGACATGGTTGGCCACAAATTTTCCAGCCCACCACACTCGTTGTAGCCCGTATGTCACACCCCGAAAATTAACCCTAAGAAATTACCCTCTAATCTCTCATCTCTAATTCAAAATAAGCTTCGAAAAGTTTGTTTGTGTGAAGTGTGCAAAATGAGCTCAACAAAGATCCGTTTGAATCACCCAAATGCTCCGAGAAATTTCCCTCTTAAATCCTTCTCCAAATATTCTTGTTAATCCCTTCTCAAAATCTCTTCAAATTCCAATCCTAAATTCATTTCAGAAAAGAGAAAATCTCTTATCTCCTTCTTTGGGCCGAAACCCCACCCCCACTCCCCTTCTCGGCCTGCCTTGGCCCACCTGCCCCTCTCCCTTCCCGGCCTGCTCGGCCCAGCCCGCCTGCCCCTTCCCTGGCCCAAGACGAACCGGCCCGGTCGGCCATCGTCTCCCTTCCCCCCCCTTCCGCTCTCTTGCTCCTTCCACCGAACGCTTGCCGACGCACGCGTACGCCGGGCCCCGAGCAGCGCTGCCTGCCGCTGCGCGCATCGCGCCAACGTCGCCCTGCCTGCGCCCGTCCGCGCCCACACCCGGGCCCCTGCTGCGCGCGCCCCCTCCCACACCACGCTCGCGCCACGCCGTGCGCGCCGCGCCATGCCAGACCGCTAGCCGCCACCCGCGCTGCGCCCGTGCCGGACCCCTCCCCACGCCGCGCCCGTCTGTCCGCGTCTGCCACCCGCGCCGCGCACACCATCTCCACCTCTTGCCGCGCCTATAAGGGTGAGCCCGGCAAGCCGCTCCCCCTCGTTCCCCTTCCTCCTGCTCCATTCGCGCCGTCCGCGCCGCTCGCCCGTGCGACGAGCCGCGCCGATGCCGCCGCTTGCTCTCCGTTCCGCGCCGCCCCCCTTCTCTCGCTCGCGTCGCCGCGCCGCCCGTCGCCGCGGACCGCCCCTGGTCCAACCCGGGAGCCGCCCGCCGCGAACGCCATCACTTTCCCCGCTTGCTCGGTTCTTTCCCCCGACGAGCAAGCGCTAGCCCTACTCCCTCCACCAACCACCATGGCCCAATTGCTTCGGCATGGAGCACCACACCGGCACCCCTATCCTCGTCCGCACCCAATTTACCCCTCCGTCGCCCGAGCAAAGCTCCCCCACGAGCGCCCGGAGACGGCGGCAATGGCCGCCCGTGGACACCCTTGCCCCGCGCGTCTCCCCGCGCCCGGAACCCCACGGACGGACTCGCGTCTCCACCCTCGTCGCGCCGCTGTCCTCAGCCCCGCGGACGGAGGCCGGGAGCGGCCTCCCCGACGGACTCCGGCGAGCGCGCCAACGGCGGCGAGCGAGTGCCGGCCGAGCCAAGACGCTCTGTCCTGGGGCGCGCTGTGCTCTGTCCCATTGACCACATGGGCCGGCCCACGGCCTTGTGTGCACGCGGGCCGAGCAGCGCCGCCGAGCCGAAAGCGAAGAAAAAGAAGTAAGAAAAAGAGGAAGGCTTGTAGGCCGAATCCGTTCCCAGGCCAAGCGCTTTCCCCTTCGGGCCAGAACCGAAGTTGCCACCAAAAAGTCTGTTCCACCCCCCTGAGCTATCCAGGAAGCTCCAATCTACCTCCTTAACACAAAATGCTCCGTATCTCTTCCGTTCTAGCTCCAATTTATGTAATTCTTGTACCTAAATACTCTATAAAATAAGCTCTACCTATTCATGTACTTCTTGTAATATTCTCACACACTCCGCCGACCACGACACATGAAGATCCACGGTCCGCGTCGTTTTGGGTTGACCCGCGACGACGGAATTAGGAGCCACTTGTGCACTAGTTCCGCCCTCGCCGATCGATTCACTGAAGACCCGGTTTGGTTCAGTTGTCAAACTCTACCCCTGTCTCCGTAATGCGGACGGCAGGAGGAGATGGTTGACACCGTCCGAGTTCGTCGTTCTCTCCCTCACCGTGATGTAAGCCCATCGCGCTGCGGGAGTAGACCGAGCCCAACCAGAAGGAAGAGTTGGACCGCACGTGCCAGGGTTTGGCCCGTGTCGTCTCTCTCTTCTTCCAAATTAATCTTTATTTCCGACACGCTGCCCTCATGCTGCCGGGAAATCCGTCTCATGGGCTCGGCATTTGGATGGCACTAAAGATCAAACTCTTGATATCTAAAAGGGAGGCCAAACGCGCCATTTATCCGTTTGACTCCCGCTCTCTTCACATGCAAAACCCTAAGGACATCTTTAGCTTCACAAAACCCATATCATGATGAGCTCAGATTGTACCTTGATTTGGTGTGTTTGGCTTATCTGTGCGTGTAGGCCTTCTCGGAGAGCCGTTCGGTTCCATCTCTGAAGTGTTGACTCAGAGACCGGGACAGGAGTTTAATGATGCAACGACCGTCGTACCGGCTATTTCGGCGAAATGAATGCAAGTCCACTGGAATCCTCACTTGATGCATGAATTACCCAGTTTTTATATACACATCCTATTGCCTTGTATGAACGATAAAATTTGCATGTTTTGCTGGCTAAGGTAAACATAGTAGGATATAGCCTCCCGAGCCACTTTAGATGTAGTGCGCTTAGGTGGATCGCTCACTCAATTATATACATTAATCTTGACGAGAATGATGGGAATGTGGTGATGGTTATGGACGGGTGTGAACGGTTGTTTTATGGAAAACATGGGGTAAGACCCCGGCAGACGACTTCGGTTGTTGAAGCCATTGAAGGGTAGAACCCCGGGGATACGTTATCACGGATGCCCCGGAGTTCGACCCTGTTGCAGGGGTTGGACTGGAGAATGGCTCAGATGATGAGCAAGTGTGGGAGCTCTACCCTTAAGGACCGAGTTGACGTTGCATCTTGCCTAACTCATTTAGCGCAACCACTCGAGGTTGTATGTGGCAACCCTCGGTTCGAACCCGCTATGGACAAACTGGACGTAAGCCGGTGTGCTGGGATGCATGAGAGATTGGAAAATGGGCGCGGTTGCATGGCTGCGGTCAGGGGTCAACAGTCGCGTGGCTGCGGGTCTGAGAGACAGATGGTCCCGTTTCTCTCATGGCTGAGTTTGGGGATTCCTTGCGGGCGAGAAACCCTTAGCGGAAAGGGCCTCGCCGATCACGAGTGCTTGGACCGAACTTGTGGGTAAAGTGTGCACCTCTGGCTAGAGTATAATTAAATCTATCGTGATAGTCCGCTATCCATTGGTATGGACAAACGAGTTACGGCTTGGTTTCTGAAACTAGCATCTTATAAAATGTGGGTTCTCGGGTCGGGATCAAAATGATAGTTTTTGAGGCAGCTGCGGTTGCCGAGGAGGTGTGTGTGGAAAATGTGATGGCATGCGTGCCGTAAGCCACGATGGACCGGCAAGTCCAGTGGCAACCTTTTTATGGGATAAAGAGGTTTTTCTCAAATTAAAACTGAGAACTAAGGAACCCTGCATATTAAATGTTTTATTGTAAATTTACCTTTAGCTCCAGATATATCTTGCATGTAATGATAGCTTATATCCCCACTTCCTATGGAAGAAGGTGGACTTGCGGAGTACGTATGTACTCACCCTGCTTTGTTGTTGGTTTACAGAGCAAAGAAGACCATAGACGTGTCAGGGTTACAGCCTGCTTCCCAACTGTGTGTTGTGGGAAAGAATGGGTCGCGCTTTAAAGTTTTCCGCTGCTATGTTTTCGAGCTGCGCCCCGTTTGGTCTGTCCCGTTAGGCGGATCTGTACTTAACTGATGAACAAATGTGGTTACCATAACTCCTAGGAATGGTAATGATACACATTTTAGTCCCGCTTAAGGGCTGGGGCGCTTCACCGCAGCTCCATGGTGAAGGCTTGGTCGCCCATGTAAAAGCAAAAGCCCTCGGACGAGTCGATAAGCGTTGCAAACATCTTAGTGTAGCACCAGGAGTCAAGCCGCCCAGGCCATAGGCTTCCACATGGTTTATTCGGCATCAAATCTCTCGGTCGATACTAGGGCATGGTCCTTTGAGATTGTATACAAGGAATGCACAAAAAGCCTAGAGGAAACATGTCATAGGTAGGCTCAAACAAAGGAAGATACATAGGGTCACTGGAAACATCATGCTCCCGCATCCTTTTTGTGCCAACGAGGATGGTTTTGCTCGGTAGTTAGACACTTCTACTCAAACCTTTTTGCATAAGTCCTCTTCCTCATGGCGTGGGCACAATTCAATGTAGGGACACATATCTAGCGTTCCGCGTTGATCCTGACTCACGCATATGTGTCCTATGGCATCTACTCCTCACGAGGGCACATAGCCGGATGAGTGCCTTGCTAGATAAAAGGTCCAGGATTTGCGTGACTACCATTTTCCACATAAAGGAGCCGTCCCGCCACAATATTCCTACTTTTTATGCTATATATCTTTTGTTTGATTGCCATCATTTCCCAACTACTATAGCAGCGTCGAGTTAATCAAACAATGATGGGCGAATATGCACACATTGAACCATGATGTGACAAGTGGTGATGGATATTCTGGTTCATTTAACTATTTGCCACTTTTACGAATGATGCTGTTTCATTTGGTTTTTTTTCTCTGTATCACGGGGTATTTAACTATTTGGCACCTTAAGGAGAGGTGCTCCTCCATTTGCTATTTTCACGGATGACTTTATACTATGGTTTAACTAGATTGAAGCCATTATAATTTCCACCGTTTTGAATCGTGCCACTGAAACTTCAAATACTCGATTAAGACCATTACAATTTCACCTGAGTTTGAAATACGTCACTTTCTACGTCTTCCACTCGATTGGGCCCATGTGCAGTGTATATCTCCATATTTACAAAAACGCCACTCCCTACACCATGGGCCTATGTGTCAGCATCTTCTTCCTCACTTCCCAACCTGCTCGCCGTGGCTGCATCCGCGTCGACACTCCGAGGACAGGCGTGCCACCGCTGTGCCCTCGCCTGCGCGCCGCCGCCGCGCCCGCGCCGCGCTTGCCCAAGCCACCTCCGCGGCCATCTTCAGCTCCCGCCTCCACAACCTCATGGGCGACCCCGCCATCAGCTTCGTCCCCCCTTCACCGGGCGACACCACACGCGAAGCCCTGATGCGGTAGTCTAAGACCTTGAACCTCCTCTCGAGCTCGGCTCCTTATGCGGCCTCCTTCCTCTGCTACAGAGCCGCACGATGTTGCACCTGGACTCCCACAGCACGTCGAGAAGCTCAGCGGGCACGCCATCCTTCCCCACTGCTCGAGCCTGCAACGCCGCCACCGCCTCGGTGATCTCATCGAGGCACGCGTCCTCCGTGTCCTCGGCGAGGCCAGCACCGCCGTCGCTGCCTCCACCTCCTCCACAGCTGGGCGCATGGTTAGGGAGAAGGGAGGAAGAAGATATTGACAGGTGGGCCCACGATGTAAAAGACACATAGGGAGTGGCGTTTTTGTAAATACATAGATGTATACACTGCACGTGGGTCCAATCGAGTGGAAGATGTAGAAAGTGGCGTATTTCAAACCCAGGTGAAATTGTAATGGTCTCAATCGAGTATTTGAAGTTCCAATGACATGGTTCAAAACGGCAGAAGTTATAATGGCTTCAATCTAATTAACCCTTGTGCTATTGCCACCAAAGAGAGAATTAGTCTATCCAATTGTCATTTTTTATGACGTAACCAGACATATGCGCAGACGAGAGGAGCGGCAGGAGAATAAGATGATTCTGACGCCTTGGACTTACACATTAATGGATACGGAAAAAGAAGAGGACTGCATGAAAAAGTCAGGCAATGATCCAATTCACTCTACCTAAGAGAAGTAGATAAATAAATGGAGCTATTAAAGTTGCAAACAAGAAACCCCAATAATAAACCCTATAAACCAAAAAACCAAGAAAGTAGATGATTCATGAACCTGACAAAATAGCTATAAACCCTATAAACCCACTATAGCGATTTCGCTAGGATTGGGCGATTGGCGATTACCCTGCCGTTGCTCAAGTCTGTCGGCGGCCACGGGTGTGAAACTTTGCCCTACCGCGCCCTCCGGCCCCGGCCTCCCGCCACCCTGCAGGTCCTGCACCCCCTCCCCGTCCGGCCGCCCCCGCGCCTCGGCCCCGCCCGCCCGCCTCCCTGCACCCCCTCCACGTCCGGCCGCCCCCGCGCCTCGACCCCGGCCGCCCGCCTCCCTGCGCCCCCTCCCCGGCTCCCCTTGCATCTACGCGACTCTCTGGGCCAGCGGCCTGCCCCCTGGTGCCCTGTTCCCCGGTGCTGACTCGACGGGGAACCAAGGACATCGGTGAGCAAACGCAGACCTCTTCCTCGCATCTCTGTTCTCTTATTATCTGACCTTGTCTTCTAAGGAAGACGACTGCAAAGCGGTTACATGATACAAAATTTGGTGGATCTATTGTGTTCTTGGCTCAAATTACTGAGTATTCCAGGGAATACCCCGGAACCACTATTGCTCCGCCTCTGTTTTCGCGGCGATGGGCCGGCCTGAGCCGGTCGTGCTGTTTGCTCAGACGATCCTACACTCCCAGCTGGACGAGTACGTCGATGAGGTACGATTCCCATCCCCGTTGTTTCCCCTTTTGTTTGCTCTGGAATCTACGACCATGCTACTGCCGGGCGAATAGACGCTCGAATAGTTTGGTAGACTGGTTTTTTGCCGTTCCTCGGGCTCCATGGATGCACGGAGCTTGCATGAAGTTAGAGGAGGTTGTGGATATTAATTTGAGAGCTTTGGTTTTAATGCAGCACTAATTATGTAGAAAATTTCTTTTTTTTTTCCCAATACGTGAAACTTTGCCAAAAGATAACTTTACCTAATCGCGTGTTTCATGGGGAAAACCTGATACCTATTTCACCAGAAGTTCATAACATAGGATCTGCACCACCTGGCTCCACATACCGTGTGCAGTGGAGTGAAGTTGCTGATATCACCTATTTGGAACATAGTTAAACATACAATAATATACATAGCTTGGATTCAATGCAAAAGACCCTGAAACCAACCATTTTTTTGTGTCCCTGCTCGATATGACCGTCTGTCCGTCTGTATCTCAATATCTATCCTTAGGACGTTTTCCACCAAGCTGAGACTGTAATATTGGGGTATGAAAGAGTAGAAATCTGCACAGCTGGTACTCAAACACCCAAAAGTGCCCACCTAGATTTTCTTTTAGCCAAGAATCTAATGTTGACAAATGTTTGGATAAAGTGATGGATACTCTTTTGAATTCATATTTATTTCTTATCCTGTAGTGCACATTACAATGTTAAATCATGCAGGTGCTATTTTCTGAACCCGTTGTGATCACTGCATGCGAGTTTCTTGAGCAGAATGCATCCCCTTCTACACCAAACATTTCCCTTGTTGGGTAAGAGACATTTCTTTTGAATATTGTTTTTTGTCCTTAAACACTCTTGTATTTATGATTTTTTTATAATCAGCAGAAAAAATGTCCCCATTGTAATGTTTACTTGTGATAGAATGTGTCCTGCAGAAGAGTGCACTGTTGAACTTATTTGTCTGTTGTATGCTCAAACTCTTTACAATAATAAAACAAATCACAATAAAATAAATAATAACTTGTATTTTTTTGAATAAGACAAATGATCAAAGTTTTAGGAAAAGTCAAATGCGACATATATTAAATACGGAGAGAGTACTTACTACTTACTATGGGACAGCACTTCCTCCGTTACAAATTACAGTTCACTCTAGCTTTTTTGTCATAAGTCAAACTTCTTTAGCTTCGGTGAAGCTTTTAGAAAAATATAGTAACATCTATATATCAAATAAATGCACTATCAATATATGTTTCATGGTGGATTTAATGGAACTAATTTGATGTTGTAGATGATGGTCCCTTGTTCTATAGACTTGGTGAAAGTTAGAGAAGTTTGATTTAGGACAAAGCTAAAGTAAACTATGATTTGGAACAGAGGGAATACTTCATATGCAGAGGGTGTTGAGGGCTTTGCAATACTTCAGCTTAACCCTTCCCCATAATAAATTCATTTAGTTGTTTGTAGCTGTAGCAACGCTAAATTACTGTAACCATTCAGTTCATAAAGCCTGAGGCAATCTCGATAAAGCACTTATTTTTCCTTTTAAGATTTGATTGCTGTCTGATATAGATTGCTGGTAATGATTTTTGCTTTTGTTGCTTAAGAGTAAGGTTCCACATTTCTTCAGTTTGACATACCTCAATATAATAATTGTATTAATTGTTCACCTCTGCAAGGAGCATGGACACATAATTTATGTGCCAATAGCATTGATTTTGCTTATGTTCATAATAGACCATGTCCCCTGACTGTTGTTGATGTTATATCCAGTGCTACATCACCACCTTCATTTGCTTTGGAAGTCTTTGTTCACTGTGATGGGGAGTCTCGATTTAGGCGTCTTTGCCAGCCTTTCTTATATTCACATTCTTCATCTAATGTTCTAGAAGTTGAGGTATGATAGATCCTTAGTTTCTAGTTTATCATGTTCTCTTAATTGCCATTTGTTTTTGTTGTTGTTTTTATTCATATCTTGTTGCTGAATTTGTTTTTTACTCTACAAATGTTCAAGCATTTAAATTTTCTTAGTCCTGGGTTGGGTAATGATCCAATGTGTGAGGGTACGACACCTGCCCTTTGGTTGACTGTTCAGGAACTCTTCTTCCATTTGGCTCACCAAGAATCTGGGGCCAGCTTGAAGAAGTTGAGCCTAAAGAAAATATGTATATTTCTTTGCTTATTAATTCCAAGGCTATTTAGATGATTGATATAGACTCTGAAAAACTCAAGCTTATCCTAAGAAACTAATTTATCACTTATTACGAAGAAACAAGAATTCTTGTTTAGGATATGAAGTAGTCAAGCAATTCTAATGGCAGCAGCCATCGCAAGTTCGCAACACTACACAGGTTTTGTTCATACCATACTCTGGACCTAAAACCAATAGCAATATTTCATGTTAAGTTAGTGGATTTTTCACATATCAGCTCAATGGTTCCTAATCCTGTTCTCCTCTATTGGTTCTGCTCAAGGAGACATTAGGTGGTGCTGGCGTGTTCTACCACATTTTGTGGATGATTGATTTGCACATCTTTTTTTTATGCACAGGCCATCCTTAGCTGGGGTTGGGATTATGTTCTTACTGTTTCATTCATTTAGCTAAAATGTGAATATTTGTGGTTTGATGGTCAGAAGTCCGTTTTAGCTGCATTTTCTAGACTTAAGGATGATTGCATGCAGCGGATAGGACAGTGGGCAGCTTTAGGACTTACAAATTTAAACAGTCATTTATTTGAGATCTATAAATTGCACCGACTGTAGGACCTGAACTTTCCTGAGTGTTACACTTGATTCCTTGAACTCAGAGGTGCAAAATTGTGTAAATATTCCTTAGAAACTGTTTGGTGAGTTTTTTTAAAATGATTTTATTAAAATCCTTGTTTAGTATGAAGCATGAACTAGTTTGTTCTTTTATTTTTTCTCTCATGAAATCATGTGATGAAGCTCACTCAACAGTATCCTGATTGGACCCTACCAAATAATTTGATGATTGGTGTTTGAATTCTATTTGACAAAAAACGATTTTTGCAGAACTGAATATCCAAGCAACCCTGAGTCTTCTAATTGGTAGTCGTAGGTAATATTACACCTTGTCTGGAACTAACTTACGGGCCAATGGTGTCCTCAGATGTCCTTAACTTCTCTAGCTTATTGAGCCCTCCAGTGTACAAATAAGTTGCTTTTTGTACACTAACAGTTTACAAGTTAGCGGACATGAAAAATGCAGCCAAGCATGTTTAAGGACCTCGTTCTTTGCTCAATTTAGGCTGTCCTGTTTTAGATTTCCTGCTGGTCATGTAAATCAAGTGACAGTCATTTATTTGGGTAATATTTGTCACATCTGCTTGATCTGTTGTTTCCTTTCCTGATACTGTGGGGGTTCCTTTTGCTTTGTAGAAATTTGATTGTTTTTCTTAATTTGCAGGCTATTGTGACAAATCATTTAGTGCTGCGTGGAACTTATCGCAGCCTCACTCTTGTAATTTATGGTAATACAGCTGAAGATCTTGGTCAATTCAACGTAGAACTAGGTCTGGACCATTCTCTTGCAAATGTTGTTAGCTCTCCATCAGAGGGAAAGCTTGAAGACCTCCCACCAGCACTACATTCATCCAAATTGTTGTTTGAAGAATCATTATCTTCATTAAAACCATTGAATTTTCAAGCCACGGATGTCGACTTATCAATTGAAGCGAAGAAAGTTTTACATTTGACTCTTAAAATGTGCCAAATGTCTGATGTGGAGAATGTTGTTCCTAACCTAAGGAGTGCAGTTATCTCAGCTATTTCTAAATATGTGACTGCTAGTACAAATCACATCCTACATACCTGGAATCAAGGATTGGCAGATTCCTTCACCAAAAGTGATTTTGACTCTCAGGAAATTAAAAAAATTCTTAATGAAGCTGGCAACGAGCTCTTTGAAATTTGGAAAAATGTTGAGGCTTTTGCTGACCGTAACCTTTTCAATGATAATGACTTTGCCATAGATGAAGAGCTGCCCACATCCAAGATCCTAGTTGAGCTGTTTAACCAATGTTTCTCATATTACAAGAATGTTTCTTTACTTGATCTACAATGCCCTTCTCAGGTATTTTATGTCATGTTACTTGATTATCTACATACATACATTTGGCTTTGTTCTCACGCACATTAAATTTCAGAACAAATGGTTGGTGCTGTCTTTGAGTTTGGTTCTCCTACTATGCTCCTCAAAGGAGAGTTGCCTTTATTTTGTTTGTACTGGTGGGATGAATCAAATCATCAATCTGCTTTGTTGGAAGACACCAAAATCTGTGGCAACCACATTGCTTCTCCTAGGTATTGCTGAACATGCTACTCGGCATGGTTTTGGATGTGAAGCTTTCCTGGGATGGTGGCCACGAACTGATTGCAACAGTATACCTGTTGGCAGCAGCGACGGTTATTGCTGTTTGTTGAAGCTTCTACTGGAAAAAGAAAGGCATGATATTGCCTCTCTAGCTACATATGTTCTACAGCGCTTGCGCTTTTATGAGATACTATCTAAATACGAGGTTTGAAGAACATCCCCATCTCCCCTTCCCTCTACCAACCTTTATATCCAATCTTAGTGTATTATGTAGATTGTATGAATCTTTTGGTTGTCTTGCAGTCTGCAGTGGTCAAATTGATTTCTGACTTTTCGGCTGATAGACTCTCTACTGGTGGAGTCCCATTTCTTATTTCTGCTAGTGTTGAACTTGCTGAAATGTTGGTAAGGCTATAAGCATGTCCTTTTTTAGGCAAATATTAATTACAGCTGTGTATACATTGTCATTGGCATTCTCAAAAGTGATGAGTGCTAGCCTTGACTTTATCTTGATAAATGCTGATGCAGAAACTGATAGTTTTCTGTGGCCCTATTGAAGATCCCTCACCAGTGGCTACCGCTAGAAGAATATTTAAGTCTGAACATTTGGAAGGCTTGCTTTCATACAAAGCAACGATTGATCTTATAACTTCTTCTAAGTACAGGTTTTTGCAATTTGATACCGATCCATACTTGTTATCTCTTATCCAGGTAATACTGTGAATATGCATTCTTGTATTTCTTTTCTGCTCATATTCCATACTTGTTTTTTCTGTTAATCTTGACCAGAGTTGGGTTAACACCTGCTGCCAATTTGCATGATCTTCTCTGGTTTTATGTCAATATTTCAATTCATCTAAATATCTTTATCCTACAATTGCTCACTTAATTTTAAATTAAATATAAGTATTACTTTTGCATGGTTGGGTTAAGGGGCTGATGACCAAGGATAGGGTGTTCTCCCTCATCTGACTGCTGTTTCGATTGGCTATGGACATTGTGTGCTCAGAACATTTCATGTCTGTTTCAAGGAATTCGAGTCGAAACCTTACTGGCTCTTTTGATTGACCTTAAGTCTAACCTTTCTATTATGGAACTATCCTTGGCCAAAGGCCTGACAGCTGGCATTTGGTTGAGTAGAGTGCTGGAAGTAGTCTTTGTCTGTTTCAAATATCTGTTTGTGGCGGTTTTAATGCTGTGCGATACTCGCATGCTTGAAAAACAATTCTGCTATTCTATTTCGTTGTTACAATGTCATTAAGGCTACTGAACTATATACTGCTGTACTCATTGTATCTCATGTTCTCATCTCATTTCTAGTTTTCTGTTAGCACTGTAGGTCCTTACTAGGATTACACATTTTCCTATCAGAATGACTTTGACCATACTCTGCATTCTGATTTGGATATTTATGACGGAGGTGATAGCCATATCACTCCTTGTATAGGCAAAATAGGTAAACTTCTGCCAGATATCCAGACAACTGCCCCCAACTATAGGGGCAATCATATCTGTTAATAATTGGCGACTAGAAAATGCTATGATGAATAAGCTATCTCTGGTGGGGCTGTACTGGGCAACTGGATAAAGCAAATTGATCTTAACTGCTTAATATCATGAAATGCAAAATATCTTATGGGCCATCTGTTGACTATCAGTCTTAACTTCTTCAAATCACAAGATGGGTTTTAATTTAGCTTCTTAAAAGGAAAACTATTTGTTGGAATGCATTGTATAATCTGTTGATTATCAGTTTTCAAACATTATAAATGCACTTCTTTTAGAATTTTTAAAGCTAAGTTTGTGACTTGTGATGCAACTTCTTTACTTCTTTATTCTTTGCAAGCAGGAAAGAAGTTTTTTCCCTCTGTCAGCAGCCTTATTGTCATCGCCTGTATTACATTTAGCAAGTGGGCCTGCTGCTGAAATTTTGATGGGGATATCTTCATCAATTGAATCTATTATCCTCTCCCTCCTCTTTTCTCGTTCAGGTTCAACTGACATTTTACCTTTCTTAAACTCGAATTATCTTATCTCAATCTGAAATTATGACACTTGCTCTTTTCTGTTCCCAGGGTTATCATTCTTACTCAGTCAACCTGAAGCAACTGAGCTTATAGTTCTTGCTCTTCAAGATGCGGAAACTATGAATAAGGCAGAATGCATAACTCTTAGGCAGGCTTTTGTTCTTTTATCAAAAGGGTTCTTCTGCCGTCCACAAGAAGTTGGGATGATCACAGAATTACATCTTAAAGTGGTCTGTGAAGGCCTCATTGCATCACACGTTTTCCTTCTGTATTATTTTAAGAGCTTTTTCAAATACATATTTGTCACTGAATAGATTTTGGATGACAATATTTGAAATAAAAGGTGTCATAAGGGGCATTGCCCTACTGTGGTCAGGGCTCCCAGCTTGGCACTTAATCACTTATACTGCCATGAAATTAGTTTAAAGTGTAAGCATATAAGATCAATCAATCATTTTAGACACTGAATTCTAATGCTAGTGGTTATTAGTATTAGGTGACTAGTCTTTCTAAAGAGTGTGCCATTATGAAGTACATGGTAAACAAAAAATATATATTTTCAACATTCCCCTTCTCCACGTCTCCATGGCTCCATCTCCTTCCTGCACATCCTATCTCTGTGGTTCTGTGCATGGCGCCTGCCCACTCCTACGATGACATGCCTCAGTGTCAGATGGGCCCCTGGGCCTAGTTTAAAGCATGTATACTGTTTTTGTGAAATCATTCAGTGCATCATACTATGTGTTGTTTGTCCACACTATGAATGCCGTTTACATCTACTTGTAGTTAAGTCCTGCACTTTTGTTGCTGTAGGAACCTGAGCCTTCTTGTTTCTAATGACAATCAAATTGCTCTCTGTAGGGAAGTGCTGCCAATAGGATACTCTCAGTTCCTCCGAGTTCTGATGAACTTTTGTGGGTTCTTTGGGAACTTTGTGCCATTTCAAGGTCAGCATTGAAGACATTGTTTGATTGATAACTTGTGCGTATTGCGTAAAAGAATGATGAGAGGATGTAAATTGAGATTATCTTCCAATTTTGTTCCATTACCACGGTCACAATTTTTTTTTGTTGAGGCAGATTATCGTGATCAATAATAGAAGACAACACCAATATTAATATATTATCCGGATCTTTGTCCAGTGATTCAACAATTCCCATTTAAGGGTCTAGTAAAATACCTTACATTTCTATCTTAACTAAGATTTGAATCTAAAACTGAAGATACCTAGTTGAATTCTCAACACAAAGGTCTGCGCTTGCGCCTGGTGGAAAGGGAAAGATTCTTGTTTCCAACATCTTCGCCTGTAGATATTTCCATGACCCCATATGATGCTCACCACATATGTTTACATTGTGATGCAGGTCTGATTCTGGTCGGCAAGCATTATTAGCTCTTGGGTACTTCCCTGAGGTATACTACCTCTACTATTCTCTTGTGAAAGTTATTTGAGTTATTGAATGATGTTAATGTTCCTGTTTCAGGCAATATCAGTTCTATTGAGATCTCTGTCTTCGTATAAGGATCTTGATTCAGTCATCACTACGAATGGTTTAGAATCTTCTCAGTCCTTTCGTTCCCAGGTTTGGTAAAGTATTCGTGAGCTTACATGTCTTTCTGACTGTCTTATCTCAGGAGGATCACCTCTGGGTCTTGCAATCTTCCATGCGGCTGCAGAAATTCTTGAAGTTTTGGTTGCGGATTCAACTGCTTCATCACTTAAATCGTGGATTGGATTTGCTGTTGATTTGCACAAGGCTCTGCATTCATCTTCTCCTGGTTCAAATAGGAAAGATGCACCAACGAGGTTGCTTGAATGGATTGATGCTGGTGTTGTTTATCAGAGAAATGGTGCTCGTGGGCTTCTTCGTTATTCTGCTATTCTTGCATCTGGTGGAGATGCTCATTTGTCTTCTGGAAATGTGCTTGTGTCAGACTCCATGGATGTTGAAAATGTAGTTGCAGATTCAAATAATAGCTCAGATGGTCAAGTTATCGACAATCTTCTTGGCAAACTTGTTGCAGATAAGTATTTTGATGGAGTTGCTCTGTGCAGCACTTCTGTGGTCCAGTTGACAACAGCTTTCCGCATCTTGGCATTTATTTCGGATGATAAGGTAAGAAATTCATGCTCATGGAAAACTCTATTATTCATGGCTTGTAGTTTGCAATGACATTCCTATCTTTTTGTTGTTGTGAAGGCTGCCGCATCGTCCCTTTTTGAAGAAGGCGCTATCACTGTTATATACATAGTCCTCATGAACTGCAAGTCTATGCTTGAACGTTTATCAAATAGTTATGGTGAGTACGACAAGCTTTATATTTTTTTACCTTTACAATTTGTGATATTGGTTGTGCCTAAACTTCATGATTCTTCTTCCTTTAGATTACCTTGTTGATGAAGGGGCTGAATTGAGTTCTACCACGGAATTACTTCTAGACCGAACTCATGAGCAAGCTATCGTTGACCTCATGATTCCCTCACTTGTCTTGTTGATAAATCTCCTCCATATATTACGCGTAAGTTGCGCCTTACTGTTCTTTGTGAGTTGTGACATGGTCAATGTTGTATCTTCTGTGCATAAGCACAGCAATTCTTTCAAAGTTGCTCATTCTTTTGGTCTCGGGTTATTTTTTCTCTGCAGGAAACGAAAGAACAATATCGCAACAAAAAGCTTCTTAGTTCTCTTTTGCAGTTGCATCGAGAAGTTAGGTTGTGCATATCACATTCTATTTATACCCACAGCCTTCCCTCTCAACCTTTCATTCTTTTCTAACACGTCTGCAATATTATTCTTGCAGCCCAAGACTAGCAGCATGTGCTGCAGATTTGTCCTTCATGCTTCCTACTTTTGCTGTCGGTTTTGGTGTTGTTTGCCATCTTATTACGTCTGCACTTGCTTGCTGGCCATTGTATAATTGGTCACCTGGTTTGTTTCATTGCCTTCTTGAAAATGTTGAGGCTACTAATACGTCCGTACCATTAGGTCCCAAGGCTGCTTTTAGTCTGCTTTGTCTTCTGGTAAGCATTTTGGCTACTTTTGTACCTGTAAGGTCTGTTTTCTTTGACGACGGGACAATGAATGGACTGTAGAATCTTAACTAGGACCCAAAGCTAGTTGTTTGGTTTGTAGATGAGTGATTTGCTCCATCACATCATTCCTTGTACGCTTCAACCAATATTGTGGCACACACCCTCAAACTGAATGCCCCATTAATGTCTATAAACCCCCTTTTCTATCTCACGTAGTATCTTTATGCCATATTTGGTTTTTTTTCTACTGTTCTAATACTTTGTGTGCACCGTAAGGGTGATCTATTCCCAGATGAAGGCATATGGCTATGGAAAGTAGAACTTCCTTCACTGAGTGCTATTAGATCTTTGAGTACTGGAACAGTTCTAGGGCCTCAAGTGGAGAAAGAGGTGAATTGGTACCTGCATCCTGAACATGTAGCCATTTTACTTGTGAGGCTGATGCCACAACTTGATAGACTTGCTCGTATCATTGATAACTTTGCTACTTCGGTATGTACTGACATTGTTTCTTTTGCTTATCACTCCAAATAAGCAACTTTTTCCCTTAATTACTTCTTACGCAGATCATGCCTTGTAGGCCTTGATGGTGATACAAGACATGCTTCGTATTTTCATTGTTCGAGTTGCCTCAGAAAAGATTGAGTGTGCGGTTGTTCTTCTTCGCCCAATATTTATATGGTTAGACGATAAAGTTGATGAAACTTCCTTGTCGGAGAAAGAGATCTTTAAGGTATGATAATGTGCATTGTGCAGTGATTTAATGCCTTACAGTTTAAAGTCTTGGAGTTAACTGGGTATTATCTGAAGAAAAATGCAATCCATTGTTTAAACAGTTTCTTAAAGGGCAATTATTATCTATTTGGAGGGCATTCTATTGCGCTTGTCTGTTTTAGAAAGTTGAATATTAGACCGTGTCTGTGCTGACACAAGCAGTTTTTTGTAATGTAACAAGTAATAACACGCCTAAAGCTACCATCCACAAGACAAACTGGGGTTTTCTGATTTCCACCTGATAGTGCTTAGGCACTGTTCAGGTTCCTGTAACAGGGGTCAATCCCAAAGCGTTGTTCTGGTTTCTCCTTTTTAGCTGGATGCTTTGAATCGCATTTCCTTTTTCGTTTTTGAAGTTATTATGTTCTTGAAGACATTAAACAATCAGCTCCAATGGAATTTGGGAATAGCCCGCAGTAGACCTTGATGCTTGCCACACAAACCGGTGTTGCTGCTGTGTTGTGACAACTTGCTAGATTCTGGCAGGAACTTCATATCTGCATTGTGCAAGGTGTTTCTGTTTTGTACGGTGATATTTTTTAGCTGTGTCTAGAATCTACTTTGATAATCAGTCAATTACTACACTTCAAAACAGTTCTATTTGGATGCCAGTATAAAAAGTGGCATGTAACACAATTATTTTTTCCGGCATCATAGTTGGTTAAAGGAGCCTTTTTATTTGTTGGTTTCTCATCAAATTCAGTTCTGTACTTCTGTCATCATTTGTTATGTCAACACTCAGCATTGGCATCCTGAAGGTTATTTGTACATTCCAGGTGCATCAGTTGCTTCAGTTCATTGTGAAATTATCTGAACATCCCACTGGCAAGGTGAGAGGTTCTCTGCTATCTATGTTTCTTGGAAGCTGTTTCTCTCTTTGTCCTTTCTCATTTCTCTTAATTCAGGCATTGCTTTGGAAGATGGGATTCACAAGGATTCTTATGAAGTTATTACAGAATTGTAGCAGTGCATCTTTTTCGGATGATAAGATGAGTTTTGGAAGATCACCCTCCAAGAATGACCTAATGCTCAAATGGAGGATTCCTTTATTTAAATCTGTCGCTTATATCTTTAGCATCGACCCATCTAATAATGAGAAGGCTGTTCCTGAAGAGTAAACACACAACTACATTATTTATTTAGAAACATTTATCTATTTATGTATAAAGACTAATGATGTTTCATTCAAGTAGGTCCCTGAATGATAAATCTGTTCATGAATGCTCTTCTATCATGCACAACCTCTTGATGTTCTGCCAGGTACCATTCTTTTGATTTGTTTATCGTTATTCTATTCTTGTGGAAACATGAGTTTTAATACGTATTGGATCTCCAAGCTTAGCTCCATGATGCTAGATATAATTCCATGTGTCCAATTGGTAATAATGGTGAGAAATTCCGGACCTTTCAATTGTATTTTCAGTTCACCTATTCATATGTCAACTACTTCTAGAAACTGGGATTTTGGCACACGATCCATTTGGCATGGAAAACTCTGAAATCAGCTGTAGTTTCCATTCCAAATGGTTGCTCTTAGATAACATAAGGAATTTGTGAAGGCGTGGATTTGGGATGACTACTAATTGTCTAGATATCTGTGGTCGTTGCTTTTCTGTTTATCTTTGTTTTTTTTGCCGAGGTTTTGCTGACCAGTATTATTGAATATGCAATTCCCTTTGGACGAGTGCATAGTAATTCATGTGATCATCTTAAGATGTCCCAGTACATGTAGTCATCTTTTGTATGGACTTGTGTATTTTCGTAATAAGAAATACTTGAGTGGAAGAGGCCAGAATGTTATTGATTTGTTAGAAATTTTAATGTTGTGGGGAAATAATAGGTGGAAATAAGCTAAGAGCAATGTATAGACCAAGTAGTCTATATCACAAGTAAACTTTAGCTGATACATTTTTCACAATGTTTAAACACAAAAAGGGTGTAGTAAGCTGGATCCCACAGGCTAGTGAAAGCTTAGCCACCCAACAATCGGGGTCACTTCAAATGTGGTGCAGGGGAGGGGGACTGGGGGAGAAACAAATACAAAGTTTAAAAGAACGCTAGGCGCTAGGCCTCTGCCGAGCGCCTAGGTGGAGTAAACGTAGATGAAACGGGATTAAGCGTTTGCGTTTAATAAATATAAAAGAAAAAAAAAGAAGGAAATAAGGAAAAGAACCCAAATGGCATGCTCTGTTCTGGCCCAGTCATCCCACTACTTGCTCTAATACCCCCGCTACTTGCCCTAACACCCCTTCGATCCCAACGGTACTCTCATTCCTGTATGTACCAAGCCACTGCCACAACTCTCCTTCCTCCTTGCCGCTCTACCCTCCTTCCAGAATAGCTCACATGACTTTCCTCTGCGAGCTGCTCCTCTCTGACATCGGCTACACCCCTGCCCTTCTCCATGTCCTCCTTGCCTAGAACGATGGGCAGTGGTTGGCATGCTCCTCTCTGCTGTTAGCCGCATCACTTTGCCCTTTCCTTGCCGGGAACTCACTCCGGCTCTCCAATGAGCTCACACCGTTCCCTTGTCCTTTGCTTTGTAGATTCTCAAAGTGTATATTGTAAATATCGAACAACAGTAGATTTGCACTATTGAACTTGTTTTTAGTCTTATTTTTTTGGTATGTGGCAGATGAGATCATATTTGTTCTTGAGTATTATATGGATTTCAAACAAGCACTTGCTTATATCTGGTATTTTTTCGAGTATCTTTGAAAACTTGTTAGCCTGTTTCCACCTGAATTGCTTCCTAATGTTTTCATCACTGATTTTCATACTTTCATAGATACAAGTTTGTAACTGAATTGTATAACATGCCACTAATTTTGATAAATCATAATTGCATCATATCTTTATTAAAATTTTCAATAGCATTCTTATAACTTTGTTCAATTTTTTTCATATATTTCTGTGATTCATAATGTTATTTATCATGTTATAATATAATATCCCAGGTTTTGCCTGTCGGACGGGAAATGTTAGCATGTTCACTAGCATTCAAGGAATTGGCAGCTTCTTATACCTGCAGAAGTGCAGTAGCTTTGATATTCTCACAAATCCATACTTCCAACAAAGATGTTCTTGAAAAAGATGAGAGTGACACTAACCATAACTCATCAACTGTGGATAACTGGAGTTGCTTTTCATCATTGTTCAAGTGCTGGGAGAAGCTCGTAAAATATATAGTCTCTAATCAACCAACAGATTATCTGGTAGAAACGATTTATTCCTTGACACTAGGTGCTATCACCCTCAGCCAGCATGGTGAAAAGTAAGCGTTGCTCCCTCCTTTTGCCTTTGAATGTTCCAATAGCATTTAATCTGCATAAGTAATGTATAGAGGCTGTATTTCCAGTTACATGTCAATGCTCAATGGGTGAAGCCATCTTATTTAGCACTTGCCTTTTGCCGTTTCTTCCTGTTTGTTGTGTCAACAACCAATATACGCAAATTTCCGCAGAAGTTTGGCTGTGACATTTACCTTGTGCTTTGGTTGTGGCTCTTGCATGTATGGGCAGCTGGTGTGATCACCAGACATGCAATCTGGCATGGATGGTTCTACTTCTATTATCTATAGTTCTATACATGTGGGTAAGAGGACCATCCACGTACGTAGGATCCTGGATTGCCAAATACCACGCTGCCGTGTCATGCATGAATGACACAGCCATGACATATTGTATATTTTTTCTTTCCACTTTCTCCATTCCATTTTCTTGATTTCTTTATTCTTCATTTATTTCTCTCCTTGAATCTGTACCATTATTGGTACAAGTTATCCTCTTATTTTGCTCACAAAGTAAAACTCATTTTCTTAGTTTGGTTGCATGATTCATTGTATATTAGTGTGTATTTTATTGGTCTGCTTTGCTTTATAGCTTCGACATTTGCAATGTTCACTAAAAAGGTTCTTAGAGATCAATTGCCTGTGATGTGTGCATAGGATAGGGAAGAAATAATACCGATTTTAATTTCACTTTGACTGTTATTTGTGCATAGAAGAAGTAATTTCTTTATGTTTTTCCTATTTTGATATCTTTAAACAACTCTATTGTTGAATTCACAGCTTACTTTTAACATGATTGGCCATTTAGTTGATTCGAATGCTATTTGTTGGCTTGCAATTTTATTATTTTTTCTATACATGGATTTCATAACAGAGTAAATCTTATTGACTGAAAATTAGTTTTATTCATATCTGTACATTATGACTTGTTGATCAATATCTGAACTATGCACTAGCTGATAATCTTTCTGTTATTTCTAGTCTTGAGGGTCTGTTAATATTGAGGTATCTATTTGGGCTCCCTTCTGACCCTACTGGTGAGAGTCTGAATGGGATTGAATCAATCATGAAGACATTTGAAGAGAAGATGTGCCAGGGCTTTGAAAATTCAATGAATTCTGTTGGAAAGTCTCTTTTACACCAGGTATATAACTTAGTGTTATGTGGAATATTTTGCTTTACTGTCATGTTTCTAATGTTGATGTTAATTCGCAGGTACTGAATTCTGTCACATTATTAAGCTCAATTCTCAAGGATTCTGGGATATCCACAGATTCAGTTCAGATGGTTCTTGAAGAAGGCACCAACTCACTGTCCGAAATTGCTCGCTCTGTTGTTATGACAGCTCATCTAATGCCATCCCTAGTTGATTTGTCAGTAAACAATGAGTCTCCTTTTCTCATTTTCAATGCTTGGAAAGTTATTGCTGATTCAGAAGAGCCTGCTGACTGCCAAGAGGATGAATTTGCAAAGAGACACGTTTGGGAGTTGCCTGATTCTTCTCTTGATAGACAACTAATGCCTGGCCAATCTGCCAGGAGGAAATTGGCATTGGGAGAGAATGCAAGTAGGCGTTCAAGGGATAATCAGGTGCCGGAATCCACTGGACAGTTCTCACGAGGTTTAAATACAACCAATGCTTCTTCTGGACATGCACGCAGAGACACTTTCCGTCAGCGGAAACCAAACACAAGTAGACCACCTTCAATGCATGTAGATGACTATGTTGCGAGAGAGAGAAACATAGACGGTGCAAGTAGTGCATCAAATATTGTGAGCTCTACTCCACGCGGAATGCTCAGTGGAAGGCCTCCATCCATTCATGTTGATGAATTTATGGCAAGGCAGAGAGAGCGTCAAAATCCTGTGCCTGCCCCAACTGGAGATGCACAATTAAAAAGTCAGACAAGTTTAGATGACAATCTCCATGCTAAGCCAGAGAACCAACGGCAACCTAAGGCTGATCTCGATGATGATCAAGAAATTGAAATAGTCTTTGATGAGGAATCAGGTTCAGATGATAAACTTCCTTTTCCTCATCCAGATGATAGTCTACAATCTCCGCCTGTCATTATTGGGGAAAATTCCCCAGGTCCTGTTGCTGAGGAGACAGAAAATCAGAATGAACGAATTCCCTTTACCCAGAGGACCACGCCACTGCCAAAGGATGATGAAAGTCCTGGCATTGACATTTCTTCTCATACAGCAATGCTATCAGAAGCTAAAGATTCTTTGGAACGGAAATATTCAGTTTCTAGCCCAGAGAAGAATTATTTCCGTGATCATGCTGAAGATTCTAAATATACTTCTATCAGTGTATCTGGGAGATCGTCAGCACAAGCAACTCATCAACAGTTATCTCGTAGACATGAGAAGAGAAGTCCACGGAAATTTTCTGAGAGTTCTTTGTCAAGTGGATCCCATGGACATGATCATAGACATTCCAATAACCATCCACCTCTGCCACCAATGCCACCTCCGATTTCATCTATGGCCACACAAAATCCTGATTCAGTTAGTAGGCAGTCATCATCTTCCTTTAGTGCTAGAGATAGACCAACACATAATCCTCCTGGTTATCCTACACAATCTTTTGACGCTAGTTTGCCTAATGCTTTCACAGGCCTTCAGGTAATTGAAGATAGGAAAGCTTTTAGATATGCTTCTTCTTTTCTATTTTTTATTTGTTACAACTTAGTTTCTGAAATGTTAACTTCCTTTTTGTAGGGTCAAACTCAATATATGCTTGCGGGCGCTAGTGGTTCATCAGCTAATGATTTACCCAGTGCAGAGGCCAAGCTTTTATGGAATACATTTCCAGTAAATAGGATCCCTGTGGAGACCTTCAGCTCTGGTCTATCTGCTCGGCCCATGCCACTCTTGCCACCTTATTCAGCTGTGGCTACTCAGCATGCTACGATTAGCTCTAGCTCTCCTGCGACACTGTATAACCAAGGCGGTGTTGTCCAGCCTTCTCCAACTGCTTCTATGATTAGTGACTCAAATTTAGGCATGAACTCTGCATCTGGCAGCATGCTTGCTTCGAATCTGTTGCCATCATTTGCATCACAATTTCTGATGGCCAGGCCTTCGATGCCTACATTTTTTGGCTCGCCTATTCAACAAGTTCAACTCTCATCAGGTCTTCCACAGAATTCTAATCCTCAGCCTTCTGTCTCAGTACAACCACGACCACCTCCACCCCCGCCACCACCACAGCAACCACATCCTTCACAGACACTCCAACAACTAGGCGCTATCCAGCTACCACACCAAGATCAGCAGCTGCCATATGCGCAGAGTGCTATCTTGCCGCAAGTTCCATTGCAGTTTCCTAACCAGCTTCCCATTCCTCAACTACAATTGTATCATCAGAGCCATCAGGAATCTGGGCAAGCACTGAAGCAAGCTGGTGAGCAATCACAACTTCAGAACCAGGGTCTACAAGCTGATAGTCAGCAGGACTCTGGCATCAACTTAAACCAATTATTTTCATCTCCAGAAGCCATTCAGGTAATATTTTTAATTTCTATTTGTGAAGCTATGTGTTGGGGGTAAACTTAATGCCAGGTGACTGATTGTCATACCTTATACATCTTGCAGAGTCTACTCAGTGATCGTGAGAAGCTTTGCCAACTTTTAGAACAGAATCCAAAACTTATGCAAATGCTCCAGGTATAGTGTTGCGAAATGTAGGTTTGCTCTATAGGCACATTTACTTTTCAATGCACCAGAGGCTTGTTTTATATTTTGTTGTTGATTACAGCTGCATTTGGGCACCTAGAGCTAGAGGATCGGATTGATTGTTTGCATGTGCACTGTATTCTCAAATTTTATGGCGCCTGATGAGTTGATTGTCTTTGTTTGCATTGCCAACAGGACCGCATAGGCCAGTTGTAATTGCCACTGTGGAGGCACTGTTGTGAAGGCGATATCTGATGATGGGTCTTGCTAAGCTGCTCGACTACAAGTGGCGTTCTGTTTTCGGCTATAGCTGTAACTAGATGAGATCAACTGATGCTTGCTAGTCGAGGAAATGTATGCCTATGTACAAGTGGCGTTCTGTGTTGTGTAACATGTGAATATTTGTAACATTAGTGTGTATCGTAATTTGTCACTTGAAACTTACCGCTAGTGGTTAGATCACTTGACGTGCAGCGGGTTGAAATAACTGACACCAGTGCCATAGTGAACAAGCGTACAAACTCAACTAAAGTCATCCGAGGTGTCCTTGGAGATAGCGAATTAAGTTTACAAAGTCCATTGAAGATGGTTTAGAATTATTTTTACTAATCAAAATGCACGTGCGTTCCGGACGTGGCAAAATAAAGATATTGTTAAATTTAATTATTTGAAATATTTATTTAAGTAAAAAAATAAAAATTTAATGTAAGAAAGAATTGTGTAGGTCGTGCATATGCGACACGTGCATCTTTACCGTGACAAAACAATATTCAGCATAAAGTGATATGAATATGGCATAGATGTTTGAGAGAATTCCTTATTTGGCCCATATTGAAAATGGAGTTCCTTTTTTGACCTCCAAAATCCAAAACTTCCCTATGTGTCCTAATATAAAATTTTTTATTCCTTTCTTGGCCTTTCTGTTAGCTTCCGTTAAACCCGCCGTTAGGTCGCCTCCCCACGCCGCGCTCGCGACGCTGATCTTGCTGCTGCTTTTTTTCACGCCGGCGGGAGGAGGCACGGGGCGGACGGACAGCAGGGCGAGCAGCGAGCGGGCCAGAGCAGGATCGGCGTCCCGCGCGCCAGAGCTCGTCTCGTCCTCCTCGCTCGAGCTCTGCTGCGGCGATGGTTACCAGGAGGTTGGCCCTGGGGTCCCTCTTCCACGGCAAGCCAAGGGACGCCTCGCCTCTGCCTCCCGCTACCGCCGTCCCCAGCCGCATGGCCGTGGCCGTCCATCAAGAAGCCAATAACGCAGCCCACCCGCTCCACCGTCGCGGCACAGCCACGGAGCCACCGGAAGGTGTGAGGAGCGTCGCCTCCATCGTCCTCGACTCCAACGACTCCTTCACGGCCTCCTCCGCCCGGCAAGACTGATCCGACAGCGTCTTCTCGGCGTCCGAGGCGTCTGCGGCGCCGGCGCTAGACGACGCAGCGGACGACGCCGTCCTGCGGGGTATCCGCTCCGACCGGCTCCTCTTTCGACCCGGGCGCGTCGGCCACGAGCTCCATCCTCGAGGAGAAGTCCGCGGGCGCGGGCGCCAAAGAGGTGGATGAGGCGGCACCGCGCCTCCGCCCGTCCCGCGCGTCAGAGCGGCCGCACGCCGCGCCGCAGGCCGTCCCGCGTGCCAGCGCCGCCGCACGCCACGCACCCGCGCTGCAGCACGCCGCGCTGCCGGCCGTCGTCGTCGTCGGGCGTCGGCCTCTCCAATGGCCAGCTCCACCGTCGCCGTAGTCGCGCGGCAGGCCAGCGCGGCGCGGTGAGCAGCCGCGGGCGGGCGCACAGGCGCGTGGCCGGCGACCCTGCCACGGGCGGGAGCGCGGTGGGCGCTTGGGTGAGGTGCGGTGATGTGGACGGAGAGGGGGATGGCCAGACCAAACGGCGGGTTTGACAGAAACTAACAGAAGAGCCAACAAAGGAATGAAAAATTTCATGTTAGGCCATATAGGGAAGTTTTGGATTTTGAAGGCCAAAAAGGAACTTCATTTTCAATATGGGCTAAATAAGAAATTCTCTCTGCATGTTTTCATTGGAGAAAAAGATATTCAATAGAACCCATGTATGCACACGCGACACACATCTTTACCATGGCAAAAGAATATTCATGTTCATTGGAGAGAAAAAATAGACCAATTGAAAACCGCCCAAGCCCACCTTCTCTCACTTGAAGACGGCGGGGCCGCACAGTGAACGAGGGCGACGACTGGTGAGGCAGCGGGCTCCGGGGGACCGCTTCTCTCGCCGGAGGCCCCTCATCATCCTCCTCCCTGGCCAGAGGCGCCGCGCTTCATGTCCTCATCCTCCCTCCCGCCGCGCCTCCTCCCTGCTCGAGCGCAGGGACGACTGGATTGGTTCAACCTCTTTTGATTCTGGATTGGTTAGTTCTTGCGCTCTCTGTGTTCTTGCTGTACTCTCTCTCATGTTCTTGACTAATATGCAAGATTATACCGAGATACAATAGCGATTTGGGATTTGCTATGTTGTGTTTATCCATGATTCGATTTGGGATTTGCTACGGTGTATTTATCCGTGATTGGGCCTTATAATAGACCTAAACATTATTGGGCTCGTATTTGTATTTTTTTTTCTGGAAAAAGTCCGCCAAGGGTCCCTCAACTCGTAACGAAATCCGAGTTTCGTCCTTGAAGTCGAAAACTAGGAATAGCGTGTCCTCCTACTTGTCAAACCGGGCACGGGAGATCCTTTGGCCAAACCGGCCCTGGTTTCCACCGACGTGGAGACGACATGGCAATACGACGTGTCCGGGCCCACATGTCAGGTTTACGGTACGTCTTTTATGCTACCCGAAGCCTGACGCCGCCGTCGCTCTCCGCCATTCCCCTTCCTTGCCTCTTCCTTGCCTCCTTCCCCCGAAACCCTAGCCCCAAATCGAGCCTGCCGCCGCCGGCCGCCGCCGCCGATACTTGTTGAGCCGGGAAAGAAGGCAGATCTGAGCTCCGGCGGCGGCCGCCGCCGATACTTGTTGAGCCGGGAAAGAAGGCAGATCTGAGCTGCGCGACCTGTGCGTAAGTGGATCTTCAAGCTCAAACTAGTAGTATTCTTGTTTTTGTTGCATTCAATTTCGGGATTCATGGGTCTGGTTCGAAAATGTGTTGCATGTTACTGATTTAGGTCGAAATTGATTGATTGTGGTTTAGGTTGGGGGTGCCATGGATCCACTTGATACTCTCATAGTTCGATTTCATTTGGATGGGACTTTTTTCAATGATGAGAAAAAATTGCATTATCTGGGAGGACGGGAAGCAATGTCATGCTTAGACAGAGATAAGATATCTCTTCCAGAAGTGATGGGGCACCTGCGCGATCATGGTGACGTCGCTGATAGCACCCTGTTGCATTGGTTATTTTCTGGAAAAGACTTGGACAATGGACTTAGAGTACTGCTCAATGATAAACTGTGCCAATTCATGTCAGATTACATTGTGGAAGGAGGGATAGCAGACATATATGTGGAAGAGGTTCCTCAAATGTTTACTCTGCAGATGAAGACGCTGAGATGGCAAATGCAAGTGATTTTGAGGATGAGCTAGTTGACATGAACCAGATGACTGAGGAAGATGAAGCGGAGGAAATACCTGCTGCTCGTAGAAGGGTATCACAAAAGCTACCAGTACGGCGACAGAGCAGGGTAGAAGAAGAGGCTGAGGGAAGTGGAAGCATAGTACCCCAGCCAGATGAGGGAAGTGATAAGAAGAAGAGAGAACAACAAGTTATAAGGAGGTTGCAGGCCTTTTACAACAGCCCAAACAAGAAAGGCAAAGAAGTTATTGCAGACACTAGTGACAAGAAGAAGAGAGAACAACAAGTTATAAGGAGGTTGCAGGCCTTTTACAACAGCCCAAGCAAGAAAGGCAAAGAAGTTATTGCAGACACTAGTGACAAGAAGAAGGTAGAACAACACGTTGAGTATGTGCTTGTTCTAATGCCAGACTATGGCACCGTGCTTGTTATGTGTGAACAATTCTGTTGTTATGTAATGCAAGACTAAAGACTCGCTTGTTGTGTCCACTGGTTTATTTGATCACTGCATTGTTCATGTGCATGTATAATCTCAGTTCATATATGCAGTAAAGCCATACAACAGATCAACACCCACAAAACATCAGCTCATACATAATATCAATTCATACATTCGGTGGTTAAATAAGCACATACAGTTTTAGAGCTCATGCATCGACTTCTCAAAACACAGTACATTCTGGACATACAGATTTAGAGCTCCACTGCCAACTAACACAACACATCCACTTATACTGCTAACTAACACAACACATACTGACCACAACACTAATGCTATTGCAAAACACATTGCAATCATCCACCAATCAAACTTGACCCATGCTAACCAACTTAAAAACCACCGCTGCTGCTATTGCAAACCCTTCTGCAATCAACCATGGTCGCTTCTTCTCCACTGTCTCAACTCTGCCACTTTCACCGTGGGTACAACGGCCTTCTTCCAAAGCAACCAACAACTTGCCCATTTGGAGCTTCTGTTCTTCTATCTTCTTCACAGCATCACTCAGTTGCTCCTGAAGGCCCGCCCGCTCCTTCTTTAGCGCCCATATGGCATCACGCAAATCCACCAACAGTCCACGGACAAATCCGGACTCAATCCGCCCCTCATACCATCCAATGAATTTGCAACCCCCACTCTGCAACAAACCAGTGACCCACACAATAAAAACCCTCGAATATTGCTTCAAATTAAAGCAATGTACCGAATCAAGCACCACAACATCAAAGCATAACTTACCCGGGCACGATAACACTTCAAATACCTACGGCCGGGGTTCTTGTCGCTCCATGAGATCCACAGCGCCGCCTTCTGCCCGCAATGGCATGCCACGAATGGCGTGTAGTCCAGTGGTCCAGTGCGATATGGGATCGGCGACCTCCGGCTGCCACCATCACCAAAGCACCATGCGCTGTTCGCACTATCGCCGGAGACCGCGGAGGAAGCCATACCTCGCCGCTCGATTTGGGGGCTAGGCTTTCGGGGGAAGGAGGCAACGAAGGGGAATGGCGGAGAGGGACGGCGGCGTTGGGCGTCAGGGAGCATAAAAGAGCTGCCGTTAACCTGACATGTGGGCCCGGACACGTGGAATCATGTGTGGCGGGTTGTTTTGCCACGTCGTCTCCACGTCGGCGGAAACCAAGGCCGGTTTGGCCAAAGGACCTCCCGTGCCCGGTTTGACAAGTTGGAGGACACGCTATTCCTGGTTTTCGACTTCGAGGACGAAACTCGGATTCCGTTACAAATTGAGGGACCCGTGGCGGACTTTTTCCTTTTTTTTCTTCACCGCCATTTGGGTTGTTGGAGGATGGAAAGGCTGCGGAGGGTAGATATTTCAGTGAAAAAAAATAGATCTATATTGGCTGAAATGAGGAAGGTAAACAATCCTACAATATGTATTCATTGCGTGGAGATACAGAGACCAGATAACATATGCCAAATTGATTACATTGGCAATTTTTTGTGGGCCCAATTAATTCCAATAATCCGTTGGATCAAAAGATACAATAGAATCTAAAGGTGTGTATAACTTTGGGTAGACAAGAATTAGGTAAAAAACATATTTAAAAAAACTCGCATTTTTATAGGGTAGATAGATTTGTTACAACTTAGTTTCTGAAATGTTAGCAGGCAATCCGGCATTATTGTTTAGATAATATCAACAAATAAATTCAAGTAGGTCACTAATTAAATACTACTTCCTCCGTCCCAATTTATAGGTCGTTTGACATTTTTGACATCAAATTTGAGCAACTCGTCTTATTCAAAATATTTGCTAAAATATAAAAAATCAATTCGAAGTTAAAGTATATATTATATCTAAACTGAATCACAATAAAAACAAATGATAGTTATGAATTTTTTTGAATAAAATGAGCGAGTCAAATTTAGTGTCAAAAAAGTCAAACAACCTATAAATTGGGACGGTGGCGGCTAACTAGAGGGAGGTAATAGTATATACTAAAATGACAATGCTCAAGTTTCAAGTGCAAAGGGCACTAGGTTTTGTGCCTTCTAGTGCATTAGCACATAAATCTTGGTATTTTCGTATGAATTTTTATAATCTAGGATCGTATATCAACTTTTGCAACCCAATATATCTATGAATCCACTCTGGTCTCTAGATGTGCAGAGTTTCATTTTTTCTGAAACTTCTATGTTTTTTTAAGGAGGGTTTATGTTTCCATGGAGAAAGTAGTTTCCATTAATATTTTTCCCTAATTTAATTTGACAACTCATCATATTCTAAGGGATCATCTTATATTTCAATAACAGAGAGAACACACAGTATGTTCTTACTCTACCCGTTTTCCACGATATACACAAAGAACAAACAAACAAAGAAAGAAAATGCTGTGAGCATGGCGCGCGCCGCCACGGCCAAGACAGGGAAGAAATCGTCTCCCAGGCTCCCAGCAGGCGTCATGCAGCGGATCCGAGATCAGAGTCAGAGCTTGGTGTGATCCCGGCACACCTGGCTCCGGACTTTCATCTCCGGGACGCCGAAGATGACGTGGCAGTCGGAGAAGGCGACGGCGCGCAGCTTGAGCACCTGGAAGATGGCGACCTTCCCCGGCACCCTGGCGTTGGCGTCCAGCGGCACGGCACCGGCCTGCATGTCCTTGACCAGCTGCGGCAGCTCGCCGCCGAAGCTGCTGGAGAGCACGGTCATCTCCATCTCCATGGTGCCGTCGCCCCTGCTGGGGATGCTGCCGGGGTCGACGGCGGCGACGCCCACCAGGACGCCCCGGTACCAGAGCTGCGCCGCCCCCGACGCGTAGGAGAAGGACGCGGCGTTGGGGTTGTGCACGTCCACGGTGAGCTCCATCGTGAGGTTGAACTGGAACCCCGGGCCTGGCCCCAGCGCGAAGCCGATGAGCCGCGAGGAGACGAGCCGCGTGGTGGGGTCGCGGATGCGGAACACGGTGAGGAACAGCACCAGCAGGGTGACGCCCAGCAGCAGGGCGCCGCCCAGGGTGCCGAGGAGGCAGAAGCAGGTGCAGCGGCGCCGGCGCCGGCGCCGGTGTTGCCGCTCGTCGTCCGAGTCCATGGTCGGGGCGTACGGACGCAGGTGATCAGCTGGGGCGTGGCGTGCACCGTCCCGGCGGAATTGCAAGTCTGCGATACATTTTGGAAGCCAGGGCACCGGGAGTACTCTTTTTAACAGGAGGTTTGGCTTGGTTTGTGGTGCACGCACGGGAGTTTTCTAAAACTGATGATAGGTGAGTATGTAGTATGTTTCAAAACTGATGATGGTAGTGATAGATGAAACCGCACGCACGGCCATTATATTTGCCGTGGCGGCTAATTTGGTTCGTCTGCTGACACACTCACACTGTTCCTCGTTCGTGTCAGTAAAATAGTACCAGCACTCGAAGGAAAACCAGCACACAGCAGATAGAACTCAGATACAGTAATACAGTACCATTTGCTTCACGCTGCTGGCTTCAGAATCATGTGTCCACAACAGAGGCTTTGCGAAATCATTGGGAACCACTACAGCACGCATTGATATGACGTGGAACTACTGCACCGGAACATGTCATGCAACGTCGTCGCCTCTCCTCTGAAGTCTGAACTGAACACCAACCAACCAGGTCGTTCCTGCGCTCAGCATCAGACAAACGTTCGGTGTGCCAAGGTCCTTCACTCCCAGGCTCCCAGCCCACCATCCTCCCGGGCCTCGGCTGTCGCACGCTTCGCCCCCTCCCACGCCAACTGACTGTCCAGAACAGAGCCCACAAGTATTAGCAGTCGGCCCATAGGGTTGAGGGGGTGCATCTTTATACCCTGCAAGGCTGGGACCTCCAAGCACTGCTAACTGATTCAACACAATTTTGAGCGTGTCACGTCTTCAAGGTCGCCCTTAAGCGTGCCCTACTCCTCCGCGTGGAGGAGAGACTGAGCACCCAGCAACGAATTGAATGAATACACAAGTGCTTTCCCATCCAAATTCCAACACCGTAGCTCTGCGGAGAATAACATGTTAACTCGCTTCATTCATATGCACCACCATTTCCACATTTTTATGCACTCAAAGATTGAGGTGGAGCAAGCATCAAGACTTGGCAAACATGCCACCACCAAGTTTTACAAACACAGAATTCTTAATCTAGCCTTCCTCCTTGTTCATCGTGGTGGTGGGGAACATCCGTGCCACGAACCGAAAAAAAACACTCAATTCAATGCAAGTGCATTAACCCGGTCCAAATTCCAGGACAACTGCAAAGTACCAGGAAATCTGCAATAGCAAGAGGAAACCCAGAATAAATATTAGTCTACTGGCAGAAACAAAGGCACAGCAGATGACATCTTCATGAAATACAACAATGAAACAAAACCTAGCAGAACTAACAAAAAAGGAGGCTACATCTCGAGATAACTATTCTGTGTTCATATAGTAATACCTTAATACTAGCCCCGCTTTATACCAAGAATCTTAGCGCTGTACTCCCAAGCAACAATTGCTGCTGCGTTGGCAGGGAATGCTCTTGCTAGCGTCGGTCCAAGTCCAGCATAACAGCCACCCATCCCAGCTCTCCTATAAACCTGCCACATATGTGGATTGTGGACTCCCACCATCAGGACAAGACACCAGCTAATCAAAACACAACATTGAGAGGCCTAGTAAGGGTACTACCATGCTTAAGATCCGAAAGGGGTTTCGGCTCAAATGAGGGTCCGGATCAGTCTGTATGATGGTTTTTGCCACATCCAGTGGTAGGGTAGCTGTCCAGAACTGCAGAGCAAAAAACACTCTTATCACAACAAGGGGTGTGAAAAGTACAGCACAAAGACCTTCAAACAATTGCAAATACTCACTGCCATTCCACTAATGCCACCACTCATAACCCCTATCCCAATATCTTTCGCGAGAACGAAATGACTGCTACCAGAAAATCTTGGAGAATCTAGATAATTGTGCATCCAGTATCGACTGTACTCATAAGTGCAGAAGAAGACAGCATTGCCAATCGCCTCTCTGAACAATGTTGCCAAACCACCACGGAATATACCCCTAAGCTGTAGCACAACAACAGCCCATTAGTTTGGCGACAGTTAAGCTACTGAATAGAAGCAGAACACAAATTGAGCTCACCCTTCACTTTTCAATGTTTTCACAGCACAATCTAGAGGGCTGGAGTACCTAACACCATGGATTACATCCTTCCCTTGAACTTGCATTCTGCACTGGAAAAGGTCTTGACATCACATCATTAAATGTAACTTGAATCATGCATCCTAAGGCCTTACATCAATTAGGAAAAAGAGCGATTTAGCACCAACACTGACCTTGGTAAGCTCAGTCGGAGTGAGAATGCAGCTAATCAGGGCTCCACTACATGCAGCAGAAGGAACAATTACCTGTAGATGTGGCCTACCAACCTCATAGCTTCCCTGAAAGAAATATTTTTTTAGGAAACTATACTAAACTAATGCCAATACTTGACTCAAAATTTGCTATCTTCCTTCTTAGTTACTGTTCAAGAATTATATGCTTAGCTTTTTAATTTCAAAGATCAGTTGAATACCTGTAATAACTGCTTGGCTTGGGAATATGTGCCAAAGAAAAGGGAGCTTTCAACAGCTATACCAATAAATGAAGATGAGGCACCTTTGTACAACCCTCTAACCTGGAAGAGGAAATAGCAATGCAATGAACCTTCAGTCAATATGGATAGAATAAAACTTCTAAAATGTTATCCTTTCAGAATGTTGATATGACAGTAATCTTAAATTTAAGAACTGCAGGATCTAATACTGGGCCTAACATCAACTGCAGACAAAACAGCCACAGTAAATTGATCCCATCTTCAAGTAGAAGGATAATGAAATAAGACCAAGTAATATGAAAGAAGAATAAGGGCTTACTCCCTCCTCAAACAGTATCCGACTAGTGCAGTGGAACGCATTCTTGTACACCTTTCCCTGAGCTGTGGTATTGTGAGCTTGCAGTTTAACCTATCAGTGAACACCGAGACCGTTAAATTGGCATGAACCAAATGTATGAAAAATAAATCTTAAATTCACATGGGCAGGTACAGGCTGCCGGCTATTGTGTGCATTCTCTTACACTGGTATAGCAAGTAAAATTCAATAGTAACTAATAAACAAAATGTACAGTCAGATGCAGAATTTGTTAATATCACCTCACATACTATTACTGACCACTGACTTTCTCAATGCACAAGCTGGACCGTTCTGGACAGCGAAGGTTCGAAGTCTTTTTGAATTTTGACATAGGTCATTTGAGTGGGCTATTGTTGTGCTTAACTTTCTTTCTGAGCATTAATAACCCATTCAAATTTTTTACGGTCGAAAATAATTTGTACTGACCCATAAGCAACAATGAGATCATGAATATAGAAGCCTAAGAAATGAACTAGACATATGCAGCCACAAGTTTCACGCCGATTCGCAGCCAAACAAGCACTGAATATATAAGAAAGAAGCACTGAACACCTAAGCTATGTAACGCAATGTTTGGATATCTATCTGCTGAATGAAACGTTGCAAGCATTTCATCAAACATCTACGGCAGGGACATGCAGCCAACCAAGAAACAAGACAGTTTAGGGAGAACGGCGCAGACAAAGGACAAGAACGAGAACGAAGAGAAAAGAAAAAGAAGTCAACCTTGACCGTGTCGAACGGGTGGCCGACTACGACCTGGGCGACGCCGGCAGCGGCGCCGGCGACGTACTCCTTTGCAGCGTCGCCCGGCCCCGCCATCTGAAGAACAGGCGGCGGGCGCAGTCACTCCTATGCGCCAGGGAAGAGTTAAATGCTGAACTGGGAGCAAAGGGGGAAAGGATGATCCGGTGGCTGCCGAACGCCGGCGTCGGCGCCGTCGGACACTCGGACTGCAGCAAATGCGGGGATACCGGGATGTGAAAAGAAGGAAGAACCGCCGCCGCCGGGCGCCCATCCTCTTTCTTTCTTTTTAGTGGGCCGAATGCCATATACGCGACAGGCTTTCGTTTAAGATTTTTTTTATTTTTTCTATTTTAAAGCAATTTTGCAAAAATGTCCGGAACGATAAAATATACGTGTCATGCTTCCATCACAATGAGCGCAATTAAAATCGAGCTTGCCTACTCGGTGGTTGATCTCTAACTAATTACCCTCACATTTAGTTTTAGCTTTCAATTTCTTTATCAAAACAATTGTAGATTGTAGATTTCACATTCAACGACATTATTAATTTCTTTATCAAAACAATTGAGCATTGGTCGGCCACTATTCGGGTGGCATTTTTTTAGTGTTGTCGATTCAAAAAAGGGCGAGTATTTTAATATTTTTATACTACGTCTTCTGTTAATATATAAGTTTTTGTTTAATTTTGAACTAAGAAACATCTCACATACTAATGACAGGAGGGGCTAAACAAGAAGTATAAACAATCCACAAATTGAAGCCAACTTTTCCCAACCCTATGCTATTTTATAATAAAACATCAGTTTACATGATTTATTATAAATTTATCGCCATGATTATCAAATCGATCTGAAGCTCCTCTGTGCAGTCTTATATACGCTGGCACTCTTGCAGAGCTAACTTTGGATAATCACTTGTTTTTTTAAACATCTCATGAGAGCAGATGGATATTCACTCTTTAGTATCATGACAGATGAGCAGTAAATTATTATGTGACTGAAACACTTCAATTTTCTATTAAGAAATGGCTTTCCCTTCCCGTACAAAGGGGAGGGCATGACTATTAGGTAAGCAGTTCACCTGTACAAAAGAATTTGTCGGCCTTTGCCAGTTCAAACAAAACTAACACTAGTGCAATTTGAGATCAATGACCTTTTGTCCTTGGACAAGTATTGATTTTTTTTGTTGTATTTTTCTTCTAACTAAACTGAGTCACTGCATCTATGTATAAATGTACAATCCGTACATCGAGGCTAGCTGGCATAGAGCTACAAATACACACTACACCGTGGCCATCATCTTTAATTTCAGCATTGTTCTGAGGGACATCAGCAAAAAGGGAATTCCAGGCCCTGCTCTAGGTCAGGGTCATCATCCATGAACCTTGTCTTGGACAGGGCCTGGGGGCTGGTCCAACTACTGTTATCTCTTTGATCTAGCTCTTTGTTTCCCTCCGATACATCGCTGCTGTGATTACTGGATTGATAATTATTTCCAAACTTTGGAGGCTCATGGAAACTGTCTTGCGGACCAGTAGGATATGCAGAATTCAGTGCCCAACCGCTGTGCTGGCTGGAATAATGGCCAGACGTGTAGTGATTCGTAAAGTCTGGAGGCTCAATAAAACTGTCGCAAGTGGGCTTAACAGAACTGTCTCGTCGATCAGTTGGGCATGCAGAGTCCTGCACCCACCAACGACAGCTTGTAGAATTTTGTTCCCTGCCCTGGTGCTTGAAGGTGGCACGTTGAAAGAACGCGCTCGATGTTGATGCCTCCAAGTGGCTTCGAGCTCTTTCATACAGATTAGAATCCCAGATTTGCTCCTCTTCAATCTCAGTTAATGGCTTGCTCAGAGGTGGCCATATATCCTCCCCTGGTTCAGAGGATGCTTCATCGTGGTAGGAAGATGGGTCCGTGTCTCTGCCTGAGCATTCAGTGTGGCATGTGTAATACCAGTCCAGGATATATGGAAACGCTCTTTGATCTGTGTCAAGCAGTCCTAGCGGGCTAAAGTTATAAATAATCCCATTGCCCGGAAAAACATATCTGGGGAGAAGCCGATGGAAAATGCTGCTGCTTTGACCTCTACTACTCGACCGAAGTTGTGAATCTTCCATTGTTTGAAAAGTGTATTTACAGATTTGCTTTTCCTTGAACCTCTGGAGATTGCACAAAAACTGCTTGCCATCTGGATTTGGCTGCCATGATGTATATGTGCTTTGGAAACTGAAAAAGAAAATAATAGCATTAGCCACTTTAGGACAATGTCCATCAAAAGTAATTTATGCAACATTTCTTTCCTTTAAAGTGATTTCATGACAGTTTTTCTTAGCTGTTAATAAGATTATATGAATTGGAATTTATTATTTTGTTTGTATTTTGTACAAGATTGAAGCACAAAGGAAACACTTCGGTCCTTCCCTAGTTAAGGATATTGCCCATCTCAGTGATGAAGAAACCATACACTCTGTCGACGATTATAATCTAAGTGTTCCAGCATTCTTCCTTTAACTTGAATTTTTTTTTTTTAGATGACACAGTATGATTTTGTGCATAAAATCAATCAGAATTGATTGCAGGCAAGGTCTAGTGACAGATGTTAAGTATCTCAGTACCAGAACTCACTACCTATACAAATACATCAAAGACAACAGACCGATCCTGCTTTATCAATTCAAGAGTAAAATGCACTGGTGGTCCTTAACCTTAAACTTATCATGTGGTTTTATCTAGATCCATAAACTAAGTAGGTGCATCGCTCGAGGTAGCACTCTAGCATGGAGCCCAAGAGATATTTTAATTTAAATTAAACAAGTAGTTCCTCCTACATATGTTACATTTGATATTCCCGAGACAATAATAAATCAATAACGAATTTAATTATTCATAAACTTGTAATTTTCACCTTTTCAGTCTGAGATAATACCCCAAATAACTAACTGCCTGGTAAAATTGTATGGCATATATATGGTATTTTAAAATGAAATGTACCTTAACAATGATTTCTCCATTTTCCCTTGGGAGCTCCTCATATCTTTTACTGAATCAAGCGGTGAACCATAGTTTCCATTTCCATGTCTTCGTAAGTCAAACAAACTTAAGCTATTGAGACAAATAGAATGAAGTTAGAAACCTTGCAAAGCAGTAAAATTAGTAGATTGTAGCAAAAACACAGACAGACCTGCATACATCTCCCACTCCATCAACATAAACTGTAAATTCCGAGATGAAGCCCAAAATATCATTGGCACGCTGTACATGGGGAAGAGTTAACCATCATACAACATAGTCTAGAAACAAACTTCTGTTGATCTTGTTCAAAACATTACCTTTGGTAGCACAAATATTAGCAAGTAAGGAGTGATGAAAATCGAGGCCATCTCTTCCAGAAGCATTGTTATGGTATACTGCAATATCAACATTCAGTTACACTTCTAAACTCATAATTGTAATTTATGCACTGGATCTCAGATAAACTACATAAGTAATTGGCTAATTGCCCATTACAGATAAATGTACAGTATGGATTCCAAGTAAGCGTTGACTGACTGAGTTTCTTGTGTTATAAACAAAAAGAAAAAAGATCCATGGGGAGGGATGTTCCCTTGGCTGTCTTAAGAAAGGGGAGTACCAAACCAGAAGGTAGTCACACAATAGTGTGAAGTGTGCACCCAGGGATGCTGGCCTCTCACAACTGGATTATTGCTCTGTTCTACTTTTAAAACATAAACCACACCAGATGTCTAAACAGCTGAACATTGGTAACACATAAATGAATTATTCTCAGGCCACAGAGAAGATCGGTTAAGTTAGAAAAAAAAAAACAGCAACATGCCAGTGAGATGTGGCTGCAGGCGCCCACTTGATAACCTCACATTGGATGGCATTTTTCAGTTTATGCATCTTTGTGTAAGCTCATTTTCTGTTATCATATGTATCATTAAGAATTAGTAATACCAAACCTTAAAACTATTAAACTAATTCTTGCCAAAAGTGTGATCTGGAACAAATGATGAGTTGCAATTCCACTAGTCCCGATACAGTGATCTCTCAATGCCAAAAGGAGACTAGCTTAGCCCATATCCATATCCCTTCCCCTATCTAGTAGTACAGTTGCAGTTAACTACTAGTCCCCATACAGTGATCTCTCAATATGCCCTCTCCCCATCTATCTCATGGCATCACTGCCCCTATCTCTACTAACAAGCCAGCCCTTCCTGCCTGTCTTTCCCTGCTTATCAGATAGATCACCATCACCCTCCCCGACAAGAGGCATGGCTGCAACGGCGACAGGTACAGAAGTTGGTATCGTTCCCTCGTTATTCACTCACTCATGGCAAAAGGATATAGCTACTAATATTCCAGATAGACACAGTACCTATGATGAATTCAATCAAGACACAGTACCTATGATGAATTCAATCAAATCACTATTCAACAGTAAAATCTGAGGGAAGTGAATTACCTGAAACAGAGTTTCAAACTCTTTCCGCACAAGTTCACTGCTCTCTTTACCACGCCATCTTTTTGGCATGTAATGTGTATGTTGAACAACAAGGGTCATGGCTCCTTCTGGATCAATCACCTGAAGCTCATCTTCCACAACTTTGCGACTTACAGCTGCTATGGTTCCAAACACAACAGTGTACCAGAAAAGATTCCGGCCAAAAACCTTCATAATAAATAATATAAAGACATGAAAGATGGAAGGTATTGGTTGTGTGACACAAAGGATGAAGGAAAAAAACTTACATGTCCCTCAAGAATAGATTCCCCCAGTAATCCAAGGATGAGAAGGATTCCAGCCAAGCCACCAGATACAAACGATACAAATTTTGCAACAATAGATATTAATGGAGTTGGAAACTGCCTTAAATAATTCAAAGAGTGAAGAGTGCAATTGTTCATCCTATGTTTGAAGAAATGCTCAACCTGAAATAGTTAGAAGTGTGTCATTAAGGACAAACTGAAACTAACAAGATTAACTATATATATGATCTACAACTTTTGTTGGAGACTTGTCCCCCAAACACTAGGAAAGTGGAAACAGCGACCACACAATCATGCAGAAAGTTCTAGCAGTAATATTTCTAGGCAAATGCAAAAGGAACTTATTTCTACCTCGTTGTACTCCCTCAAAATCCATCTTGATAAATTTGACCATCTTCGAGATGATGCCGTATTGGGGTGATTGTAGAATTCTTCAGCATGTCTCAGAAACATATATACCAATGGGAACATGAAAAGGCAGGGCGACAGAAAAAGCATTCCAATGCCCATTAATACAAATCTCTTTCTCAAAACAGATGAGCTTGTTAGAAAGTCTTTTCTGACACAAAATTTACTGCAGAAAATGACACTAGGTTTGCATTAAAGGACTATCAATAGTCAATGTACAAATAATATATAAGAAGTAAGCTAACATTTTAAAAGAATATGATCAACAAATAGTTTGCAAAAACTATACAGGTAGACAACAGTTAAACTGCAGTTCATTAATAAGAATGAAAAACAGAAAGAATCGAACTCGTTATGGAAGATACAATATCAAGGTAGTAATGGTTGTTTCCAAGATTGTTCACAGTTAGAATATATACGATAAATGAGTTACGCGGATTTCTACAATCATCAGTCATGTTGAACATCTCAGGAAAAAAAATTATTCGCCTGGAGTAAACATAACCAGAGGAGCACATGCAGCACTACACAGAGTAACAGAAGTTCTATTACATATATTAATATTACAGTGACACAAAGACCTCAATTTGTCAACAATTAAAGTGTATTCATCAACAAAATCTACTAAGAGTGGTTTAGAATGTATTACACGACAACTGCATTATGTTCTTGATGTTGCCATTAAAAGCATCTATCATTTGACAATTGTGCATACATATTTCACACCATATTAGTTTTTTTTATTATGTGATAGCTCTTACTTATTCTAAAAACCAGACTGGATGCTTATAACAGATATAATTTGAAAATTTTAACGCTAACAAAATAGTCTGATGATTATAGGGTACAAAAAAAAAAGGACCAAACTTACTAACCTATCGAACATGCTCTGAAAGATGCACCAATTTAATGTCCACTCCAGTGTCTTTGGAAGCATCAGATAGCTTTTCCTTCCATGGAAACGCGAATTGACAGTTGGGCCAACTCCAGGCAGCCAGCAGGGAATCGGAACAGCAATGACGCCTTTATTAATCATCCCAATCAAGTAGTTCTCTTTCCTCATTAGTCTCATGATGATATCATGCTCTGAAAGATCCTTAACAACGCAAAGTTGTTTTGACTTCTGGAGGAGGACAACCTTCTCAACTACTTTGGGCCATGATATGGTTTGAATCTCCAGATCTGTGACCTTAAGGCTGCACAATGAAGTAATGGAAACAAAACTAAGTCAAACCATTTTCTCAAAGGAGTGTTTACCAATGTGTGGAACACATGAAATTGAAATATTACCTGTTATAGTAGAAGTCACGAACACTGAGGGTGCTTCTCAATTTTACAAAGAACTTGATAAAGCTAATAACTCCATAAGCCGTTAGTATAACCATTGATCCAATAGTGACCATCTTCACATATGTGAATGGAACTAATGGGTCACTCTTGATGACACTCATTAGGTCACATGGCTTCTCCCCTATCTCAAGTGCTTCCACTCCACATTTCAAATGGCCAAGGGCATCCCAATCAAAAAACAAAAAGAAAAAACCAATAGCGGATACCATAAATGTAACATTAAGGATCTCGATTATCCACTTGGTTATGATGCATTTTAAACCCTTTGCGCAGAAGTATTCATACAGCCGCTCAAAGAAAATATCCAAGTCAGGAATCAGCTCAGACTTAAAGTCATCCCCATGGAGAAGCCCTGTAGGGCTCTCGCAATAAGAGTTTGGCAGTCTCCGGTAGTCTGATAACTCTACTTCAGGTGGAATTCCAGCTAGTAGATGTGTTGAAAGTGCTGATTCTCTTCTAAATGGCCACTTGAACAATGCTTGAATCTTTGTGACCTTCAGAAGGAAGGACATCATATATGGAAACAGATCACAAAACAAGCTGGAGGCTTCCTTGCCATGCCCCGGCTGATCACCTGGAAGATAAAGTTTTCTGTTTTAATTTTACAGGATGCATAGATTGCAATAGATGGTCTGATTAAAACGTCCACAAAGAAATTACCGCCTTCATAAATGACAAGGAACAACATCCACTCATCCATCGAAAAACAACTACATTAATATTAAAATTCACCCAAAACTATCTTCTGTGCATACTACTGTATTCAAGAATGATAGAAAAATAGGCAACCCTGAATGCCTTTTCTAATCCTGAAAAAAAAAAAAAGAGAGAGCCAGTTATAGGCCTCTGATGCATCATGAACTAATTGTTGAGTCTAAACTAGGCTTGTTCCAAGTCTACAAATAATCAGACCAACTCGAAGTCAAAAATTTTATTTATTTTTATTCAAGGCTGTGCTCAGAGTCAGAACTTAGCAAGCGGAAAAAGGTAAAAAGCCTATAAAAAAAACTGACGATCGATCCACAATCCAACTCTGTCAAGCAGATACAACCCAAGCTGGTGTTTTTTCCCCAGCGCCACTAAATTCAGCTCAACGCCTCAACGGGGGCGGAACAGATTAGTACAGTATATATGCATAAAACTTAACTGGGCTGGATCCGAATACAATACTAGCTTAGATTAGGGTTCGGTCGGTTTCGCACAGCAGGAGAAGCGAGGTGGCGGGCGTACCCGGCGGATGCTCGTCGTTGCTGAGGTGCTCGGCGAAGTCCACGACAGGGGCGGCACCGCTAGGCTAGGTGCGGCGCGCGCAAGAGAAACAAGGGCCCGGCCCGGCCGCACGAGAGTCGAGGGGACTAACCACTAACGTCCGCCTGCCCGGCTCTGCCGTGCCGACTATGGATGGAGGAGTCGAGAAGGGGGCGCAAGCGCAACACGGTGACTCGCTCCTGGGTTTCTGCCGCCGGCCTGGCCTCGGCCAAGCGCCAATTCATAGCCTCCGACCAGTCGGACCCAATCTGACCTCCGACCTCTGCTCTCGTCTATTCCGTGTCGGGGACGTTTTTCTAATCTCGGCCCAACATTATATTTGATTCTAACTAATATTTTTAATAAAAAAAATAAAGTTTATGATACTGTAAATGTCTTTAATCTTTTGAAGAAACTCAAACTTATCCTTGCTCATTTTTATTCAGAGTTATATGTACATATGTCTGAAAACAAGAATTTTGGGAACATTTTATTTATAGGTATTGCCAACTATTACTTGCTATTGTACACCCTTCTACTACTGTTGCTAAATGGTTGTCCATACACCATATATTTTTATTAAAAAGTATTGGTTAGAATGGAAATTATTTTGTCAAATATAAGATGCGTGTAGCAACACACGAACCAATTGCCAGTAATAAAAAAAATACAAATCGTTTTTTATAAAAAAAATTCTCATTCATTCCTTCATCCTTATCCTTTTCCCCGCCCAACCCCACAGCACAACCCGCCCTCCCCTCCCTCCCCCTGGATCCCACCTCCTTCAGCCGCCCTCCTCTCCCTCCCGCCGCAATATCCCCCCTCCTCCTCATCGAGCCGCCACCCCTCCTCTTCCGCAACGCGCTCTGACCGCAGCGTTGGCTGCGGCCTAGCTCTCCCTCCCTTGTGCTGCCAAGGCCTCCCTACCTCCGGAGTGCCTCCACATCCGTGGAGCGCGGATCCACGTCCTCTTCGGCCTCTGCCTCTTCTCCAGTTGGCGGTCCGGCACAGCCTCCTTCCCCGCTGCATCGTCGTGCCTGCTTCGCCCGAAGCACCGGTGTCGATGACTTTGAACTGAGGTCGCACCTGTTTCGCCTTCGCCCGAAGCGCCTGTCTCTACGCCATCCTCCCTTCGATTTCCTTTCGTTCGAGGGTATGTGGTGGGTTCGAGGTTGTTGGTGAAGGGCAAAGCGGCGGATTTTTTTTTTTTTTAGAAAGGAGGTGGGAACTGTGATTGGTGCGGAAAGGTCGGAAGCGGTGGCAGACAAGAGCAGCAACAGTAGTGCAGGAGGGGGTGACGGATGAAAAGAGCACGGATTTAAGTCGTACCTTTTAAATAGGAGAGATTCCATTTCAAGAACGTCCAGTTTTTGCCTTAGCGGGCCATATACCTAAGTCAATTCGCAATCGCACGGTCAACATTGTGTGTTGGGGGCGGAGGCAACTCTTTATAATTTGAGACAAATAGAATAAATTAAAAAATACGAGCACCCGTGTCAAGTCGAGGATGGTGAAACTAACAAGAAACCTAACAGCTTAGCTCAGCTTGCTAACTTGAAGTAAATGAATACGATGACTGATTTACTAAGAAACTAATTCAAAGCATGAATGTATAACAGGCAATAAACTCATCTCTCCCCCATGGAAATAATCCCTCGTGTCCACCTCAATCATCCAACAATTTGATCTTCTTTGTCATGGGTGTATTGCCACTGCCACTCTCCGCGTTCGCGGCATCGTGGCTGTCCTCTACAGCAACGGCACCAGAGCCACGCCGCCTATCTTCCAACCATCCTTCGAAAAACTCCTTGATCTCCTTGAACTCTTTGGCGTCCTCGGACGCCAGATCAAACACCTGACGCCCCAGCTCCTCCATCTCGTCGATCCTGTCGGCCTTCGCAACGCGCAGCAGTCCGGTATCAGCGGCGTGCGATCGTGGTGCATCACGCAGAAGATGTGCCGGCAAGGGAGGCCCTCGCGCTCCATCTTCCGGCAGCTGCACTTGACGGCACCACCGGAACCGGAGCGCTCCACGTGGAAGAGCACGCCCGGGCGCTGCTTGAATCCCACCACGTAGAGCTTGCCATGGTCTCCGGCCAGCGTCGTCCTCACGACCTCGAAGCCGTCGATCATGTTGATCTCCTCGCGCAGGAGGTAGAAGTTGGCCGGCGTGAACCGGCGCGCGGCGTGTTCCTCCATGTCGCGGTGCTTGGCAGCCGGCACGACTCGGCCTCGACGTCGAGCCTGAAGGCGTCCATGCGCAGCGCGCGGGCGCAGGCGTCAGCGTAGCGCAGCCGGTCGGGCAGCGACATGCCGTCGTGGAGGCCCGCGTGCAGCGCCGTGGCGAGGCACTCCGTCCTCTGGTCGGACGCCATGCCGAGGAAGAACTTGCCGTGGACGAACGCGGCGGCCCACAGCTCCCTCTTGCCGTACATGGCGTCCAGCCAGCGCTGGCTCGCGGCGGTCCGGTGGTTCGCCAAGAAACGGTGCCACCGCTCCTCGAACGCCGCCGGGGAGGAGCAGGCGTCGTAGATCATGGACCTGAACTCGTTCCGAGGCGGCGAGCCGTGGAGGTGCTCCTCGACGCCCTGCTCCAGGTGCCACGAGCAGATCCGGTGGTTCGCGTCCGGGAGCACGGTCTTGACGGCCGCGACCACGGCGTCGCCGCCGTCGGTGATCACGGACGTGGGCCTCTCCTCCTGGATCCGAGATATCCTGGCCCCAGCCTCCTCCAGGACACCACGGCGGCGGACTCCATCGGAGACGAGTTACGGCGAAGGAGGCGAAGTGCGGTGCGGCGGCTGCGGTCGGGGAAGAGAAAGACGGCAACCGCTCTTAGGCCTGTTCACGGTTTGGTGCTAAACCGTGCAAACCGGCAAACCAGGCCGTTCGAACCCGGTCATTCGGGTTGGCTTAAACCGCGGTTTAAACCGATGAACCCGTTTCAACGCGTGGACCAGCGACCCGCCGGACTCCAGCGCCAGCACCCAAGCCACCGCTGCGTCTGAGGATGAGGAGGAAGACGCGAGGGCCGCCAGCGCCACCACATCGTGCTCACGCTCGTGGCCGCGGAGGAAGCCAGATTGTCCAACGCCGCCGCACGGGACGCTGCCGAGCTGAGCCAGAGCCGGGGGAGATGAGGCTATCTGTTGTGCTTGAATCGGCGGCCGAGGATGGGGAGGGGTCGATCGGGGGCGGCGCGGCGAGGAGGCGCGCGCAGCCGTGAGCTGGGCGAGCGAGGCCACGGACGACGACAACAGCGAGACGGCTTGGAGGTGCCTGAGCCGCGGAGCTTTGGCGGCGTCCCCGGCGACGGAAAGCTATGAGCTGAGTGCGGCCGCGAAGGGCACGAGCAGCAGATTTCTCCTTTTCCCGCTCCGGCACGACGCACCAGCAGCCCTACCAGCGGCCGCATGGCGCGGCGGCCCAGCAGACTTCTCCTTCTCCCGCTCCAGCACGACGCACCACCGGTTTCAAACCGGCGAAACTGTCAGCCCGGACCATAAAAACCAATTAATTACGGGTTGACCGGGTTTTGCACGTACGAAGCCCAAAACCATCTATGAACAGCCCTAGTCCGCTCTGCTCCTATAGGCCGGTCCGGACACCGCCTCGTGCGCGCTTTTTTTATTTTTAGATTTTTTTATTTTTGTTTTTACAAAAATATACACCGGTTGGTAACATTTGCAGGGATGGTCGACCGGCGCCCGGAGGCCGGGCGCCAGGGGCCTGGCGCCCGGTGCCCAGGCGCCAGGTGTGGGGCCGACGGACGCTGGACGGACAGACGGACGGACAGACGGAAGTGGAGGGGCCTGGCGCCCGGAGCCCCGGCGCCAGGAGGCGCTTTTTTTATTTATTTATTAACTCGCTAATCTCACGTAATCTCGCTGTTTAATCTCGTGCATCCTATCCGAGTTAGGGAGATTAGTCAGTGTATTAGTTAGTTAGTGTATTATTTAGTTAGTGTATTAGTGTACGTAGTAGTTACTGTATTAGTATAGTAGTGCGCAGTGTATTAGTGTAGTAGTGCGCAGTCGTAACCCGTTGTAATAACTGGATTTAGTATTTAGTATTAGTATTTAGTTGAATATATATTCTGTTATATTTAGTATTTATTTGTAGTATTTGTTATTAAGTTTTAATAGTAGTATATTGTAGTAATATTTACATCTAGTAGTATTTAGAACTGAAGATGAGGGAGGATGAGCTAAAGCGCCGACAAGATCTGTTTCGCGAAGCAGAACAACGTGACCTAAAAATACTTATAATTTCAAAATAAACATACACAAAATAGGAAATAGAAAATGGAGAAAGAAAATAAAGCAAAATACTTGTAATTTCAAAATAAACTGGGGTCAAAATAAACTGGAAGGGTCCTGGTGAAAGGGTCGAAGCGCTAATTTAGAATGATAATATAATAGGCAAGGTTGAAGCTAAATGGTTAGAATCTAACTCGGATCGGATGCACGAGATTAAACAGCGAGATTAGCGATTAAACGTGAGATTAGCGAGTTAATAAATAAATAAATAAAAAGTACCTGGCGCCGGGGCTCCGGGCGCCAGGCCCCTGGCGCCGGGACTCCGGGCGCCAGCCTTGTCCGTCCATCCGTTCGTTCCGTTCGTCCGTCCGTCCGTCCGTCCATTCGTCCCCACCTGGCGCCTGGGCACCGGGCGCCTGGCCCCTAGCGCCCGGCCTCCGGGCGCCGGTCGACTATCTCTGCAAAAGTTACCAACCGGTGTATATTTTTGTAAAAACGAAAAATAAAAAATCTAAAAATAAAAAATGCGCGCCTCGTGCCGTGCACCTTGGGCCACCAGACCCAACCCGGCCAACGCCGCCCCTTACCCGTGCACATGGGCCGTCGCCCCCCGGGCGCTTCCCAGGCCCAATGCCCGCGGCCCTTCATGGGCCCAAGCGGACCAAATTGGTCTACGGGCTAATTTTCGGCTTGTTACCATCTCTATATTTTTATAATGTTTTATTAATTTCAGTATTTTCTGCGGTCATATCATTTACTGATTATGCATTCTGCAAAAGTTATCAGCATGTGTCTTTATTATTTAGACCCCTGTTGTAATTTTATTATCATATGTGAATGTATATATGTGTTTTATATATTTGCATGTGATGGTATGTTTTTAACAAAAATATACCTAAAACTCTCACAAATAGGAATATGACTTAATTATCAACCGGGTTTACATAAAAAACTCACAATTAAAGTTAATTTCATTTGTCAAAGGGTTTTATGACTAATCTCTCACAATTAAAATAACATTTAATTGTCAATAAGAGAAATTTGCGAGAAAACTTAAATTTTATTCGCAAAATAAGGCTCTTTTGCGATGAATTAAAATAGATTTCGCAAAACTATAGCCCTATTTAATTTTTGTGCTATAGAATTAGTAAAATTTGGTTTCAGTCTATAACTTTAACAATATAACAAACTTATTAATTTTTGCAATTCCTTTAGAAACTGCATTTTAACAAAAAAAAATCCTCTCAATTAAATACCCCTTAATTGACTTAGGATTGAATGCAGAATTTTCAATAATGTCTTGTATCATTTCGGGACTAAAACACAAGGTGATAGAGTCATAGGCATCGGCTGCGTTTTATTCTTATGAATAATTCCGCCACGAGACCATGCCTATTGCAACGAATTATTCTCATGTAAAGTTTTTAATGAGACAATACCAATATAAGAATATAATATGTCGTATTATATGTTTTTTTCCCATAGGGGTTTTTAAAGGATGATATTAGGCATGTTAAGTTAATGGAACAAATAATATATCATGATGTATCCCTGATTTTTCCCTCTAGGTTTTTCAAGGCGTTTTCATGAGATATCGACGATTCTTCTCTTCCTATGGGAATTTTAGGAGAATTATCAATATGTCATATCATCTATTTTTCATATTGGGTTTTTAGAGGATGATATTAGGCATATAAAATTTATTGACAAATAATATATATTATGATATATTCCTTATTTTTCCAATTGGATTTTGAAGGAACACCCATAGTATATCGATAATTTTTCTCTTCTTACTGGAACAAAGAAGAATTATCAATATGCCTTATCGTCTATTTTTTCCACGGGGTTTTTAGAGGATGATATTAGACATACCATATTTATGGATAAAATATTCAAAGATGATCTCAGAAGATGGATTCGATCAAGGGAGAGTGTTAAGAACCAAAAGACAAAGGTGATCTCATCCTTGTGAAGAGGCACCCGTTCGTGAAGTAACAGTTACCATCAAGACTAGAGTAGTTAGTGAACTAGTGAATAGGTGTCTATTGGTGAAGAGTTGTGACTCTTCCCTTTCTCTCTCCCCCCTCTGACTCTCAAAAGGGTGAATGGACACGGCCGTTCCCATAAACGGACACGTCCTTTCACCATGTATATATATGTGTGATCATCAATCAATACAACAACGAGATTCATTCTTTTATCAATCATTCCTACTTTCTACATTTAACTATAACAGCTTCTTCGGGAGGGAGAGCGTGTGGGGATCCATACTGATGGAATTCGAATTCCAGAGGCTCTGTAATTTATTTGTCACCACCCCTTCCAGAAAAACAAAACTGCCGTTAATCATGGGAGGGGTTCACCATTTCGTTGGAGGATAATTATCAAACAGATCGGCCGCCCCGCACTAACGGATTAGTAGCAAATATCACCAACTACACCAGGGCCACTGGCTGAAGGACCTCTCTTTTGAAGATCCTGCTATTGCGTTCTTTCCACAAGCTGGATTATGGAATATGCAGAAGTGAATATCACTAGAACTATACACCTTTTAAAAATAATCATTACTATTACATATGAGCTTGGATAAATATGGAATATGTATCAATCATAGAGATAAATAATATCTATGACTCTATAGTTTAACTACCTTTGGACGTTTTTGTTTGTTCAGGACCAAAAACACTAGTTCATTTTGTGAAGAAAATTATTGTTGAACGACAAACAAATCTATAACCGAAGGGAGTAACTTTTACGTTTTACTCCCTCTATCCTAAAAAATAAGGCATATAGATTTTTGGAAAAGCCAACCTTTTAAAACTACCAGCAATTGAGTCAAATCCATAAATTTCTAGTGTGTGCATGTTGTACGCATGGATTCATATTAAAAAGCACTTTACTATGATGATAATTTTGTATTATTGATAACATATTTTTAAAATAATTGATGGTCAAGTTTTGCTCCACCGTGTCAAAAATCTATATGCCTTATTTTTTTGGATAGAGGGAGTATAAATCTTGGTGTTGAAATGGTTGATGTAGAAATAAAATGTATATCTATAGGTTTGAATACTATATCAATTATTCAGGCACAAAGATGGTTTTAAGTGAAAAATATTATTAACTACAAAGTTGTAAATATTGTTGAGCTAAACAAATTCTCATATGAAATTTTGTCTTCATTCGAGCTCATATATATCTGTACAACTTATACAACTTATATACAACTTATTAAGAAGCTAAGGGCGACCTGCCCTTTACGTACCATCCGCCCTCCCGAGAAGAAGCCGCGAAAACTGCCGCACCACAACTCCAGTCACCGGGAAAACTGCCGCGCCCCGCGCACCACGACTCCCGTCCCCAGGAGCCCTCACCCGGTCGCGCCGCCGTCCAGCCGTCCAGGCGTCCAGCCCCGCCCTTGCACGCGTCGCCCGCATAACCACGCCCTCGCGCCGCCATGCCGCTGCTCCGCCCCAAGCCAGCGCCTTCGATCCCCGCCAGCGCGAAGTCACCTGCCAGCTGAAAGACGGCGCGAGGCTCCAGCCACCCGTGAGACGTCCTAGGGTTGCCTCAACCTCCGCCGCCCTCTGCCATGGCACACGCCGCTGCAAGGAGCAAAGTTTCCTGTTGCGATGCTACTGCCATCTCGCCGACTCCTGCCGCAACGCTGCCATCGCCGACTCCGTGAGGCGCCGTGGCAAGCGGGAGCTGCGTATCGATTCCTCCGCGAGGCCGCGTGGATGGCAGGCGCTTCCATCCACCTGCCCCGTAAGCCACTGACAAGGCAGGAACTATTGGTCGTTGTCCAAGGCTTGGTTAGTTCCTTGGTTGTTGGTTGCCGGCTCCACCCCGTGCACGTCTTCATTATTGGGAAGAAAACGATCAATTAACTCCTTCCTATCTAAATGATCTATTAACTCTTTCCAATCTGATCAGTGCTAATTATCGAGGAAAAAAGAACAAACAGACGACGCCCATGAGCCTGTGGCACTAGATTTGCAAGTCTTGTCAGCTTTAAAGGAACAGGTGCGCATGGCTAGGTTTCCCTTCTTCTTTTGTTCCTGTTTGTTTTGTTTGTACCAAATCTGTTGGCTCCTTTTAGGATCAGCAATGGATGCAAATCACGTAAAGGGGTAATGGAATGAGCTCTTGTTTTCAGAAAAAATAGCTCCTACTAATTCGTTACCTATGAGGCTGAGTTGTAGAAGAAATAAATGTCAGCTAAACAAAAGAAGTCTTCATTAAGAAGCCTAAACAATTAATTCAGTTCCGGCCCTCTAATTTGTTTAAGACATCTGGTTCTCATGGATCAGTTTGTGGTGTGCAAGAGGAAGAGTATAAGCAAGAATCTTATGTGGCAGTGAAGGGAAGAAGAATAGATAGAACTGTAGGAGTGTCTGATTGAAAGAGTGAAAATATAATGCAAATACATATGAGGTAAGGGATTTAGTGTATGTTCAGTTCGGTGGCAACGCAAGATCAACATGTGTGTAAAAGACAATACCTCAGCGCAACAATAGAAAATGTTTATTTGTGCAGTAGTAGAGAGGAGAGTTTGTGCAGTAGTAGAGAGAAGAGAGTAGGTAGAGCAGTCAAATTCAGTGGTCATGATCAGAAGTGCAGAGCCATAGGCATACAAAGTTCAATGGTGCATAGCCTCGTAGTAGTAAATATAGGTCTGGAGATGAAGATTTATTACGAGTGGAATGAATGGATAATATAAGAGCAATGCGATGTCACTAAAAGAGAACATGAAGAGCTAAGGTGGTGTTTTAGCTATAGTTTGTTAGGTGTGAGAAGACAGAATGTGGTTAGAATTTGTCTTAATTTCTTAATTAGAATACCAAGATGAATTTGTTAGTTTAGATGTTGCTCCGATTCCTTGTAACATATGAGCATATGCGTATTAACGTATATATACTCTATAGTTTTATTGGCTTTCTACCTAGAATCTTGAACACATTACGTAGTTGCCGTAGCAACGCATGGGCATACACCTATTTTGATGATAAAATATGGGGGAAAGAAAACCGATAGTGTAGTTGGAGGTACGTTCATTTACCCCATTTCATGTGGCGTTATTAAATTCCTGAATCCCTCGGAAGGCCCAATGGAGAAGACGAGCCCAGCCCATTCACGAGCGAGAAGGTCCGATGCGATTGGCCTTCACAAGTACCGCACGCACCGTCGCACCGGCACTGCGGCATACGACCGGAGACAACCACTTTTCTGTTCCCCCTCCCATTCGCTAGTCTAGCGGTCTAGCCTCCGCTTCACGCTTCTTCTTGCCCAAGTCCCACTCCCACCCCGAGCTCGTGGCCTCCGCCTCCTACCGCTGCAGCAGGTACTCGCCGCCGCTCCCCCTCTTCCCTCTCGCCGCCGCCCGTGTGTGTCGCGCTTCGCGGCGCTTGGTCTTTACTTCCTCTCATGTTTCCAATCTCACTGCAGGCGCGCGATTCGCAGCGATGGCGTCGTCCAGGCACGCGGACGACGGCCAGCTCATGGACACCAACAGGGTCGAGGAGGACAAGGAGTGCTTCGAGTCCATCGACAAGTGTACGCCGCGCCCTCTCCCATCTCATCTCGCCTCCCGCATTACTTGTTCGTGCGTGCGCGCGCGCGCGCGGTGGCACCCTACCACCCTGCTGGTCGCGATCCTCCAGTCTCCGACCCCGGCGGATCGCTTCCGCACTGCCGCTTTGGTTTTGGTTTCGGGCATTCCCGCCCTAATTGCTGTTGGTTTCGAAGCCAAGTTGGGGCGATTTGGGATTGCATATATTTGGGTTTTTACTGCCTGCGCGTGGTTGGGTTTTGTGCTGCTTTCGATTTGCCCCGAATTTCTCTAGTGTTTTTTGATCAACTAGTGTTGGCTCGTGGCCTTAATTCATGGGATTCTAGTGTTCCTCATGTTTGATCATCATTAGGGTAGTTCGTTCTCTTCAGTGTGTGCTACCTCTGACTCTGCACAGAGCCACAGATTGATCCGAATTTAGCCTTAATCTGTCTTCGGGGGTTTATTCTGCCATGATGTTCAGTATAATCCAGCGGGATTCGAAATTGTCTGGTTCAATCCGGGGAGTCTTCTGTGAATACTTTTAGGTTACTCTACCGTGGTGTGGTTTGGTGCACTCGAGGGGTTTAAGCTGGGTTTCGTAACCTGTATCTGTTTCAAGGTTATTAACACGTTAACCGTTATCGTTCGTGTGCGTGCGCGTTGCCAGTCAGCCACCCTACCACCCTTCTGGTCGGTCATCCAGTATCCGGCCACGGCGGATAGCTTCCGCTAGCATACGGCGTTCTTCATTTTGGTTTTGGTTCTGGGCATTCCCGTCTGAGTTGTTATTCTTTAGAATTGATGATTTGTATGGCCTTTAGTTGCGTGCCCATAGTTGGTTTCGCGTTTCTGTTGATCCCGACTAGTGTTGTTTAGTGGCCTATATTCGTGGGATTTTAGTGTTCCCCACGTTTGATCCCAATTTTGTGGGTAGTTTGTTCTAATCACTGTATGCTATAGCTGTTCCTGCACATATTGATCTGGATTTTGCCTTAACCTGAGTTCATGAGTTTATTCTGTTACGGTGTTCAGCAAAATCCGGTGGGGGAAATTAGCTCGTTCTATCCTGGGATTTTTCAGTGGATATTGTTAGTTTTTTAGCAACTGCAGGTAATTTGGTGCGCTTGGGGCACCCAGGGTTTGAGCATGGGTTCATAACTTGCTTCACAGTTAACTTGATTCCTGCTGTGGTATATCCTCCGTGGCTCCATTTGTTTCGCCCAGTAATATTGATTTCATAATTTGAGTTCTCCACATAAACTCAAGTTAATCAGTGATGCATCTGTTCTGTTGGCACAGTGATCTCTCAAGGGATAAATGCAGGAGATGTGAAGAAGATGCAGGATGCAGGGATTTGCACTTGCAATGAGCTAATGATGCATTCCAAGAAGGTTCATCCCAAATTTTGGTTTCATCCATCTGAATTTTTTGTTCCACTGTATGCTTAAATTGGTATCTGTGTTTGTGGCACTTGATTACTTTGATTTGTTAAATATTATGAACATATGGCTAATATTGTTCTGATTTATGGATCATCTTGCAGACCCTTACAGGAATCGAAGGTTTATCTGAAGCGAAAGTTGATAAGATCTGGGAGGCAGCCGAAAAACTTCTGGTCCGATCCTTAAGTTGAATTTGCTTAGAACTTCCATGCAGTCAGTTCTGTATGATAAGTATCCTGAAATTTCCTTCTTGTTTGTTTGTCACAGAATCAGGGTTTCATGGCTGAAAGTGATCTCCTTCTTAAGGTAACAAAGTTAGATTTAAGCTACTACTCAGTGTATGGTTTACCAGTTTGGTGCTTTCTGATGACCAATGCTTGTACTATGTAAACAAACTGACAAAGGTTGATTGGTTTATTGATTCTGCTTTAGGGCTTTCAATTACTTCTGTATGTTGTTTCCTTTAAGGCTGTTTGATTTGTTTGCTTATTTTGAAGCAGAAGTCTGTTGGTACTGGGAGCCAGGAAGTTGACGAGTCAGGTAATAAAAATTTAGGATTGCATTTTTTTTTTCAGAAGTTGCTCATCTGAAACATTTCGTTTTTAGTGATGGGAACCGTGGAAGGCTTTTTGGTGAAGCACTTTCCGGACCGGAAAACATTTATGAAGAAAAACTATGAGCTCAAACCCCAGCAGATCACAGAGATAGTATGTGTCATATTCTACTAGCATATTTAAAAAATTAGGATTCAATTAATAATATCTTATGAATATAATTTTCAGGATGAGAAAAGGTTAGGAGGATACCAAAAAATTCTCATGTATGGGCTTGGTTCTGCATTTTTTGGGGCAGCAAGTGGTGTGTTGGACAAGCTGGATACAAAATCGGTTCATTGGTTCACTATTTACTTCACCTTTTCACTCGTACTAATGCTGAAGGGCCTGTCTGCTACATTATTTCCATATTCAACTCCTTCAGCCCTCGGCACAGCAAGCTTTTGTGCCTGGATAGCTTATGTTTACATACTGGCTACGTTCCATATTGCGTCGCTGAAGTTTCACCAGCATGTAAATCACTGTAAATGGTCAATGGGAATCTCAACCATTTTTTTGACTTTACACTGGGGTTACAGCGCGCAGGAACCATTAGTGAGTCAAATATTCTTCATATGCACTATTTAACTTCAGAAGCAATAGCATAGTTCGGTACCATTATTAATTGCTGGTGTACTATTTCAGATTTTCCATATCATCTCCAAGGCTGCATTGTGGATTGTACTTGCTGTACTCTGGTTCATTGTCATAGTTCTGAAGATAGTGATCAACTTCTTTGCATTGCTCAAAAGGTTAGTTAAAAACTTATATATATTCACTTTCTTGTTATAAGTGAAGAATTAAATATATAATGTTGAACAGTGCATTGGGTAGCCTCAGCTCTAATCAGGAAAATTCTCTCAAGACGCGTCTCATAAGGAGGAACCATGGTAACAGAACAGGGTAAGAACCAATTGATAATGATTTTTTGATCCCTTTTTCTGGTGATATTAGTTGGTCTTTTGACATGAAAATTTTCTCAGGGACCGGAAATCATCAAATGTGTAGAGCTTCATACCACTCCTCATACTTTGATCGTGAGTAAATTCCTTCCCCCCTCAAATATGTTATGAAACAGTCTCAGATCAAGAGGAAAATATTTGGTAGCTTGTTCTGAATTTTTTTTATATACGGTCGTATATTTCAGCATCTTGTTTCGAGGCCACATTTGTTTCACCCAAATATCAGCGCAGTGGTGTGAAGATACAGAGAGTTTGCGCGATACGCGCGGAGTCTCCCTGGTCCTTTCAGTAGTTTTCTGTTGAGTAGCTTGGGTCGTGGTCTCAGTTGAGAGTTAAAAACTGCTGTAATATCTGTTTGTTGGGGCCCCTGTCTGTGGTTTCCCTAGGCTAGTTTGGTTCAGTAGTTTCAGAGTTCGGCTTTTTGACTAGATGTTCTTGGGGCTGGTGTGAGTTCTGTGTGGACGGAAACTATGAGCTGTAAATTCGGATAACTGTTTTGGTCGTTTGTTAATACGAAAGGCTGGGGCTGAAGCCCTTTAACTCTAAAATATCAGCGTAGTGGTCCATGTTTAGTGAAATGCTAGATGATGTTCTCATTCGGTTTAAACTTTCTAGCACTGGAGTTGATATCTCATATTGTTGTTCGTGCTTTCTGAATTATTGTTGATGCCCTGTTTTCCCTTGTCATCTGAGTCAATGGTCAGAAGTGCCACATTTCCTTTTGTGCTTCTCATCCAGATAATCTGTCTAATATGTGCAAGAATTCTCCCCACACTGTGTGGTATTACTTCAGCCTAAGCATTATGTGAGCAATAACTCTTCATTCACAACAGTAATATCCACCTATTGGAGTTTTTTCTGACTGCTTATTGGCAGCAGAGTGGTAGAGTACAATACAATATTTCATTTGTTCTGTGTTATACTCCATGATTTTTTGTTTATGACTGATTCTGCTGGCCTGTACATCGGTTTGTTTCAATATTCTTCTGTGCTGTTTCTTTTTGTACTGTTGGAATTCAGGGTTAGTTTCCTGTCAGCGATGAGACCGTTTCCATTATATCACTGTTGTCCCTGTCTTTGTGCAAACGTATAGAAGTCAATGTGTCTCTATCAGTGCTAATTTGCAGTAGCATTACAGTACGAGTCTCTGAAGTACAATTTTGGTTTCTGTGCATGTGGTTGTACTGCTCATATGTTTGAAGCTTCAAGGATGGCTAAATACTTTGATTGATGTTATCTTGTGTACTGAGTTCAGGGCCTTTTACGGCATTTTGCTGGCGATACTAACACCTTAACAGATCTGGCGATTAGTGTGACAATGGGGCAGCCTTAGTACGTATGCATCTCTGGCACAAGCCGGTAAAAAATGTTGTTTTGCCGTGCGTTATCTGTAGCCATGTCAGATATGCTCGGGAATGTGATTTACCGTTGGCTAAATGTTGTGTTGTCTTGGACTTGTACGATCACGAAGAATCCGTTGCTGTGAGGATAAGGATGAGACGCGCAATGTTATTATGGTTTGGAGGCGTATGGAAAACCAGCTGCTGTGCATGTGCTTGTCTGGATGGAGAGCGGGCCACCGTCGTAAATCATTTTGATCAACACGGCGCGGCCGCGGCGCACGACGCGTACAAGCAATCATGGAAAATTGCCATTGTAAGTCAGTCTTCATTAGAAACCCTTTCCAAATTTCTAAAGAAAAATAAGATCGACAATTGGAAGTCAGTCTTCATCCACAAATCCCTATTGCCGAAAACAATCACCGAGAGGAATGTGTTTCCGGTTGCAAGTAGACTGCTCACTGCTGCTTTAGTGCTTCATAAATTTTCTTGCACCAACCAAATATTGATTGGCATTGTTGAAATCTTAAAGTTTATCTAAAATGCATATAAGTTCAAGTAATCATGGACATGGGGCACGCATGTATGAAGCAAGTGTGACAAGACATTGTGGTGGTTGAGAGTTGAGACCATTGTAATTTTAGATAGAGTTATACATGCGGCCGAACTTCTACACATTTTAAGGGAAAAACATTTTACATAGAGGAATGTCAAAAAAATCACGCCACCCAACTTAGTGCAACACCTGGCAGCGATATTTTTTATTTATAATCTTTTCTAATCAGGTTTTAAAAATAACCGAAGTTCAAAAGCATTTCACGATCTAACACTCTAGGTTGCGACAACACGCTTGGCGCAGCAAAATAATGTTTCTGCACTTGCAGGCAACAGCGTGGCAAGGTTGCCATGTTGACGCAGGCTAATGATCGGGCCCATCCTACGACCTCCACAACACATGCATTGGCTAGGGTTAACCATTCTAATTCAAACTCAAATTCTGTAGACCTCTGGAAATGGAAAACTGGCCGAAATTTCGTGTAATTTGAATTTTTCGAGCAGAAGCAAAATTCAAATTTGAGCAGACGGAATCTGGATTTTCTTGTCGGAATCCGGTGCTTTCTGCTAGAAAATGCCATTTTCCGATAGGAAAATGCTCTAAATGGATGGAAAATAAAATTTTTTGATAGAACATTGTTTGTATCTTTTTATATTGTAATTTGCAATGCATATTAAATATATTCGACACAATTATTCATAACAAATGCATACAAACATACGTTGTCACACAAAATCACAAATAAAATGTATGAAAACTAAATTTATCACAATAATAAAAATAACAGCGCATAGACCATAATACAAGTTCATAGTACATAAATTGCATAATCCATATGAAGGTACAAATTCAAAATTTAATAAACAAATATTTAGTACTTTATTTTTACTATGGCCTATAGGCATGTATGGACATATGTACGGCTTGATATTGACTTTGTTTAAAGTTGTGGACTTCTTTTTGTGTATATTGTGTATTGTAGTACTTTATTACATAGTACATAAATTGCATAGTCCATATGAAAGTGCCACTTCAGTCTAATAGACAATGTCTATGTATATCGTATAGTACTTCGTTGTTATGGGCATGTACGGACAAGGATTTCTATTCTTAAGGGTACCAAAGCTCAAAAGGACCAAAATTCTATCACAAGTACACTCTTTCACATCTAAAATCTGCTCAATCTTGGTTGATACCCGGTTGGACGAGTCCCCAGACACATCAACCAATATTGCTTATTGTCCTCATTTTAGTTCATACCTAGTTGAACTGGTGTCGGACCAACCTAAACCTGTATTGCACTTTGCGACAATTTCAGTTGACTCTCGGTTCAACCGACCTAAATCCAGCTCAACCAATATTGCGAATCTGCTTGTAAATTAGTAAATCAATTTTTTCTTAACTAAAACATGTTTGTTTTCAGCAAGTCTAGTGCAAAAGGCTCTAAATAAACTCTAATTTTTATCATAGTTTTCCTGATTTTTTATTTCAAATTTTGATTTAAAATATTCGAATTTTTTCAGCGGAAAACATTCCCGTATAGCACCGGAAACCCTTTCCGAAAAAATAGACTTTCGGAACGGAATTGTTTTCCCCGCCCTTGTTTGAAAACAAGCAAAACCCCTGCAATCCAAATCCAAGTAGATTGCATCGATCTATCCAAAGAAGGGCCTTGTTGCTCTTGAGCTCCTGGGCCAGCAATCCTCTACTGGGCCGTGTTGCTCTTTGAGCTACTACGCAGGCGCAAATCTCGGTCGTGCCGTGAAACGGTGAAAGGATTATAAAACAAAACAAAGGGAAAATAAATGATAAAAGGCAACGGGACTTGGACAGACCGGCAGATCAACGACTCGAGGGGGAGGATTAGAATAGGGTGTGCGCCGCGCCGGGCACAGATCGACGTGGTTCATCGATGATGGTCAGCGCAGCCGCCCGCCCTTGCAACGCCGCCGGCAAGCTCGCCAGGGGCAGGGAGGAGCAGGGCTCGCCGTTGCTGCTCGATGTCGAGGAAAGACGGCTCGAGGACGACTGCACCACGGAGATCGCGATGAAAGCGGCGGAGAGGGCAACCAAGTTCATCCTCCGGGTACGTACGTGCAGGCTGTCCTTACGCACCTCTCATGTGGCGTGTTTTGATCCGCCACTGCTGCTGTCGCTACTCAATCCTTTCCGAGAGATTCAGTTACCATGCACATATGTATACATAGATTTAATAAATCCTGCGAAAACTGAGGTTCAGTTTAATTTTGGAAAAACTTTTGCTTTATTATTACCGTAGGTTGTTGTGTGTATTGCAAGGATGCTTTCACCAGAGGGCCCAAAAGGAAAATCCAAAACACTGTTTTGCACTGTAGTAGATAGAGAGGGAAGTAGTTTGAACAGTGGATGGGCAGATCTATCCAACCCCGGCTATGTTCACCAGAGTGTCTATCTAACCCCGTCTATCCACTATTCCAACTATCTCTGTCTGCAGTGCAAAACATTGTTTTTGGCTCTTTTTTTTGCCCCACTGGTGAGAGCAGCCACGTCGTCATATCACTGCATTCTGCGGATGTGTTTGAGTAGAGGTCTAAAAGCTTAGCATTGGTTAAAGTTTATAACAAGCCAAAGCTTAGTCGGAGGTGTTTTCTTGATACAAAAGGCTAATTAATAGCTAGATCTAATATTGATAGCACATACGCATGCGATGAATAGGGTTGTGAACAATTTTAGCCCACTTTAATTTGGTTTTATATGGTTTAATAGACTTATTAATTGTAGTCCAAGGATTTTCCCTCTATTAGTAGGCCTATTTAATTTAATATAAAAATAGACCGAATTTTAGCCCTGCGCATCAAAACACCCAGAGGGTTCAAAAATTGGGAGCAAATTAAAAGAGCTTGTTTAGTTTAGTTTTTAGTATTTCTTTCGGTTAATAAGGATAGTATTTCTAATGAGAAAAGCTAAACAACATCCGAGTGTTTTATGGAGTTAAAACACTCGAATTTTGGACCAATCCGAGAACACCACGTCACCGACCTCAAGAACACCGGCGAAACTCCGGCGAGTTAGGGGTGGGAGTTAGGGTTCGGGGTTTCGGAGGTGAGGGTTACCCGTGATCTCCGGACATAGAAGGGGTGGCCGGGGAGGCCGCTGGCCCAGCGGTGGTGGCGACCGGCGGGCGGGACGACGCCGCGGGGGTGGAGGATGGCGATCGGGTAGTGGAGGATGCGGGGGCATCCATGCCACCTTGGATAGCGTTGGCGGCGGGGACGCCGCTGGAGCCTGGGAGGCTGCTGGCGGTGGAAGCAACGGAGGTGGCGGAGCGTCGCTTTTCCACGTGGTTTGCGGCGGGCCACAATCGAGGTCGGCAGATCCGGCGGCGGGGGCGCTGCCGGAGACGGGCGGGCAGGCGGTGGAGGCGGGGGTGATGAGCCCGATGCGCGGCGTCAGCAGCGAGGTCGCGAGGAGGGCGAGTGGCCAGCGATGCGCTGGGAAGGAGGCCGAGTCACGTGTGCAGGATAGGGTTTATTGGTTGATGGAATCCAGGCCATCCATCTTGAGATCCAATGGTCTAAAATTCAGATGTAGGGAAGCTATCCAACACCCGAACGTTGGGTAGACAGACTCTTTCTAATTTTATCCTAGTGGCTGAGCTGTCCTTGTTCTTAATTTTGTGTGGTTTACAGGCATGCAATTGTGCTAACCGAAAGTTTTCTTGATTTGCAGGGACTGTTGATCTTATTGGGGGTGTATTTGTTTAATTCCATGAGAAAATACGCAGTCAGCTATACTGGCGGAGATACCGGGTTTAGTACCTTCGCCGTGATGGTTGTTGCCGTACCGGTAGCTGAAATATTTTGCATCTTAGGCCAATTGGTAGGACCCGTTGGATCGTCGTCGTCCGCGCCATGTAGGGCATGTGGCTACGCATCCGCCACTACCCGTTCCAACAGTAGTAATGAGGTGGACCTGGAGAAGGGATTCATGACGACGCCTCAGCCAGCTGGCGTCGTTGTGACAAATATCATTGCCAAGACCAAGGCTGACATGGCAGATGCTGACAAAGTGGTGATGGAAATGACCGTGAGGATCGTCAAATGCATCATCAAGGTATTTTTTTTGTTGGTGTATGTGTTAGTAGTCTTGACTTATATATAACATATAAAGTACAAAAAATGCTTACTGACTTTTTTTCGTGGTCTGCAGGGAATGTTTGCCTTACCTTGGGTGTATTTGGTCGATTTAATGAGAAGATATGTGGCCACTAGCGATCTAGAAGAATTATTTTTCACGTTAACTCCTTTGGTTATTCTCGCTGCAAGCGTGACTGTATTCTTTTGCTATTGGGTGGAGAAGCTTGGTGAATGTGTCCATCCACCAGAACCAGAATTAATAAATGAGGATGAGTAGTTAGTTCAATACGTAGATGAATACCTTTTCGTTTCATGTTTTTTAAGGATAGAACAAGAGAAACGGAACTCATTTTGAATTACTCTGTTCCAAGTTCCAGAAGGTGCCTCCGAATAATTGATAGTAGTGAGCAGGCTTGATTGTAAGCTCCAGCAGATGAGTACGTAATGCACAACTTGTGGATTGTATTTCGGTTTTGTCACTGCTTGTGGATTCTTTTTTGTTTTAATCATCAGATCTTTGCAGGTGGATTGTGATGTTCTTGTTCGGCTTTTGGCTATGCCTTCTGTAGCTCTCAAAGTTTGGAATGCTATCTAGTTTTTGTTTGACTATCGCTGATTAGCTCATATTTAGGCTAAGTGGCGTCAAACAAAAAATGGAGAAAATATGGGCCTGTTTGGTAAGTTTAGGCCTAACTCAAAACTGTCTAAACTACCACCTAAAAGGGACTGAACAACCAAACACTATGAACTAAATGGGTTAGGCCTACCAAAAATCAGTTAGCCCAAAATGAGGAGCTAAACTAGTTAAGGGGGAGGTGGGTAGGTGGGGGGATGACCCTCACCGGTCACCGCCCATGGTCCCCCCTCCCACTCGCCCACCCTATCTCTCTCCTCTCGGTCTCTCTCTTCTCTCTCCCCCGCGCCGCTGCGGCTTCTCCTCCCGGCCACGCGCCGGCCGCCTCCTCCCCTTTGCTACGCTGGATCTGCCACCACCGGCGACTCCTGTCGGCCCACTCCACCGGCGGCGCCTCCTCCTCTTCCTCCACGAAGGCGCTATGGAAGACGGTGAAAGTAGGACCGACGCCTAAGAGGAGGGGGTGAATTAGGATTTTTAAAAACAAAGCTCACTAAAAACTACAACTACTAAGCAAAACCTATGTAAGTAAATGTAGCTATGTGCACTAAGGTTTTGCTAAGTGTTGCTACTTCTACCATGGTCAAGTCTTGCAATCTAGTTCCACATAGACACTAACCTATCAAGCTAGTCTAGAAAAATAAGCACACAATTGTAAGAAAGTAAACGCGGAAGCTAAGGAGATAAGATAGAGAATGCAAACTCCCATAGACGATGACGGTGATGGCACACGATGAGGACACGGCGATGTTTTTCCTGAGGTTCGGGGAGACTCGCGGCCTTTACCCCCTACGTTCTCGTTGGTGCTGCACTAAGGGCTTTGCACTCGCGTAGTCCTTAAAGGAATACGGCCTCGCGCTTTGTAAGGGTGGAGGTTGGCAAAGTGACCTCCACGAAAGTCAAGCAACCCCGGTCGGGTCTCCGGATATCCTCGGTACACACCCACCCGAACCTATCTCTCGCGTGGTCCTCCCGTACCACGGCCTCGCCCACGCAAGGGTAGAGGATGGATAGGTCGTTGGGGTCTTCCGAGTCCTTCTCGCGGAGCTACCCCGCCGTCTCCACTATGAGAAGCTTTGGCCAACTAGCCGAGGGTCTTCCTCCCTCTCACAAGATGGTGGCGGCCACTCCATACTCCGGAGGGTCTTGCAAGACTTACAGCCACACTTGATACAAGGTCGTACACGCAGGCACGAATACTAGACAAATAGGCCTAAGCCAAGATGATATCAAGCTCTCGCTATGCCGGGATGTGTCTATTTGCTCATATGGTGGTTGAGCTTACAAATGTGGTTGCTACACTTCAAATGGGTATGAAAATGTGTCTCAACACTTGTGCTAGGCTCAGGATACTCCAACCACAATGGGGAGGCCGGCCAAAGAGGTATATATAGGCCTCACCTCCAAAACTAGCCGTTAGAGGCTTTTTCCACTTTTCTGCGTACCCACCGGACACTCCGGGTGCGTGTAAATTTTCTCCTCTTCGAGTCGACTGTTGCTCTGACAATATAACCGTTGGAACCATCGGACTGTCCGGTGGCATCACCGGACTGTCCGACGGTGAGCCACCGGACTGTCCGGTGCGTTATAGCGCCGGGTCTTCAGTTTGGATTGTCCTCAGTTTATATCGTCCGGTGGTGAGCCACCGGACTTCACCACCGGACTGTTCGGCGGTAGGTTTTGCGCCGGACTTCGCCACGTACTTCTCGGCCTATATCGTCCGGTGGTGAGCCTCCGGACTGTCCGGTGTATGGATTTTGCACCGGTTCTTCAGTTTTAGGCTCGGCTCCTTGTAGGCACCGGACTGTCCGGTGCATGTATTTTATTCTGTTCTTAAGCCAAAAAATCAGCCCACTGACCGATCAGCGGGACCGCCGAATCAGGACCCTCGTTTGCAACTTGATGGTGGTTTGGGTCTTCTTTTGTGTCTTTTAGATCCTCCTTTGAGGTGTTTGTACCCCAACTCCACCATTTACACCCTTGGACTTTAGATAAAATCATTTATACACAAATGTTAGTCCCATAGCACGTGTTATCAATTCAACCATCAAAACCAGGTATGGAAACTAAGCACAAAGCTTAGGGCTCATTTTCCTTACAGATGGCGCCGTGGAGCTCCACCGCACCTCCTCATCCTCATCGCCACTCCGGCCCCGCCTCCACTCTCCACCGCCAGCCCAGATTTGTGGCAAGCAGTGTCGCCTCTCTCCCTCTCCCGCTCCCTCCAGCGCCGCCTCTCTCCACTCTGCTCCCCGCTAGCGCGCATGAGGCGCGGCTTGGACGAGGCGAAGCGGCGGGGCCGAGGCGCTGCCGGGTGGCGGCGGCCTTATCGGCGGCGAGCGGTGACCAGGGCGCTACCGCGGGAGAAGCACCGGTGCGGGAGGAGTGCCGGGAAGGAGGGTATTGGGGTATTTTTTTCAGTAATAAATGGTTTAATCCCTGCTTTTTAGTTCTTATAACCAAACACGAGGGAATAAGGTTTAGGCCTAAACTTCTTGTTATTTTTATCTAGGTCTAACTTACCAACCAGACCCTTAGCTAACTTAAAAAAAACTAATGGAGGTTTACTTTCGAGAGTGGACCCCAAGCTTGCGGGCCATAAACAACTTTTTATTAATGCTCATAGTACTACATCTGTTGCAAAGTGATTAGGTCTTTGGTTGCATAAATCTATCTCCCGTAACGTGTGCATACGAACATGCATATGCAAAAATTTACAGTACCGTCCCACATCCATGCTATGACGTTACCGTGAGAGTTAGAAGGTTGGACTGATACCGTGAGAGTCTACAAGGAAAAAAGAATCCATATAACCCCCTAGACTATGGATGGTAGAATACGCACCCTCAACTTAAAAAATGGATTTCTAACATCCGGTAACATCCCGAAATTTAGTTCCAGAATTTTTTCTAATTTCTCTTTAATTCAAAATTTGATTTTCGAAAACCTTGTTTGTGTTTGAGTGTGTTAATATAAGCTCAACAAAAATCTCCATAACAGCACAAATATCATATTCAAAATCCTTTTCCAAAATTCCAAATCAAAATCCCAAAAAGAAAAAGGAAAAATCCTTTCCCTCTCTCGTGGGCTGACAGCCACCCTCACAAGCCCAATTTCCCTCCCCACCGCGGCCCATCTCCCCCCTCACCTCCTGCCGCTGGGCCCCGCCCCCAGCCTCTCTCTCCCTCTCCTTCTTCCCCCTCCAGCGCGCGTCGCACCTGCGCGCCAGCACACCGCGGGCCATCCCAGCCCCGGACGCGACGCGCCCGGCCCCGCCTAGCGCGCCCGGACACCGCCTCCGTCCCCACCGCTGGCGCGCCTCGCCGCCTATCTCCTCGCCACGAGTCCCCACCCGACAGCGCCCTTCCTCCCCTGTCTTCATCCTCCCCTAGACACCAGACGCGCGCCGCACATACGTCAGCACGCCGCACGCCGCGCCACGCCCATCGCCGCCGCGCACGCACCACCGCTGCCAGACCCCGCCGCGACAGCGTCGTCCCTGCCCCGGATGCGCCGCGCCTGGCCCTGCCGCAATGCGCCGCCGCACCTCTCCGCCACCTGGCTGCCGCAACGCCGGCACCTCCGCTCAGCCCAGGCACCTGGTGCGTGTCACGACACACGCACGAACATGGCCCCAGCGGTGCGTTGATCCTCCGTACCACCGCCCCCTACAAGCCCTGCCGCATCGCCGCGCCGCACGGCGCCGCACCGTCCCGTCCCCGCGCTACCCATGCCAAGCCCCGACCATCCTGCCAGCCCCCGCCTCCGCATCGCCATCGCCATGCCGAGCCCCGGCACCCCTCCCCTGGCCGGCCTATAAAAGGCGACCCCAAGCCTCTTCCTCTCCGCACCGCCCACCTCACCAGGCCTGAACATCCACTGTGATACTCCGTATCTTAAAACCCGGTTAAGTGCATTAAGCATGTCATCATATGCATATCTCTTTTCCAAATTTTTGGAAATTTTGTTCAAATTCTTTTGAACTTGAATTATTTTAAACTCCTTTGAGAATATTATTTTACCCAAGGGCAAAAGTGCAAGGTTATAGTATAAATTACACCCTTTCACTTTTGTAATTGGACCCTTGTGTGACTTTGCTTGTACATAGGGTTAAAAAAAGAAAATTACACCAAAACCGGCCCAGCTCCCCGTACAGGCGGCCCCACCCGCCTTCTTCCTCATCCCGACGCGGGGAGAGGTGAAGCGAGGCTTCGCTGCCTCTGCCTTGCCGCCGTTCCTCGCCACGTGCCGCGCACCGGCCTCCTCGCCGAAGCCGTGGGCCGGCGCTGGCACCGCCTAGCCGCACCGCCTGTCCTCAGCCCCTGGAAGCCGCCACCCCCGCCCACCGTCTTCCACTTCAGGACAAGGCGGATAAGCCTCGCCACTACCGTGGTCGAGCTCATCCCGCCACGTCTCGGGCCTATTTAAGCCCCGCCCGAGCACCTCCTTCGCCATTCCAACCCGAGCCACCCCCTCGCACTGCCTCTTCACCTCCACCTTGCTCCCGCGCCGCTCACCTCCTTGACGCCGTCCACCTCACCGCCGACCGCCGCCTACGCCACCTCTCTTAGCCATTTGAGGGTGAGACCCTTTTCACCTCACCTCCCTCTCCCTCTTCTGCCAATCCTCGTCGAGGATTAGGGTCGGCTCGAGCTCAATTGAGCTCGGCGCCCTCCATGGCGCCGGCGAGCACACCGCCGCATCGCCCATGCTCCCCACCCGCACAAGCCCCAATTGGGCTCCTCTCCTTATGCTTTCGGTGCGGCAATCCTGCGCGCACCTCGCGCGGGCACTCTCTGCCGCCGCCTCGGTCTTGCGCCGCCACGCGGGCTGCTCGCCGCCGCGCGCACTGCGCGTGCCCGCCGTGTCCGCCATGGCGCCATGGATAGAGAAGAGAGAGGGGAAAGGAGAAAGAGAGAAGAGGAGGATAAGAGCTGCGCCGCCGCGTGGTTTGGTCGCCGCCGGCGAGAGCTGTGGGCTCCGCCGTGCGGGATGGCCGGCGCGCCCTGCGCTGGTCGAGCGAGGGCACTGGCCGGGCCGAAAGGCCAGCCAGGCCGCACCTCGGGCTGGGCCTCATGGGCCGAAAGAATAGAAGGAAAATAGAACTTTTCCAGAAAGTTAATTTTGGGTTTTTGGGCTGTTTTCCTATCTCAAATATATCTCTTTTCCTTTTTCCTTTTTAATTTCTAACCTTTTGATTTAACTATTTTGCAAAGGTTATTCTTTTAGTTTAAATTTGAGAATTCATTTTTCCATCTTTAAAAATCTTTAATATATTTATTTGTTCTTTTCCGATTCTTTTAATGTTTGAAAATTTATTAAAAACCTTAGAAAATTATTTTAAATCTCAAAAAATTTATCTAAAGGCTTGAAAAACATTTTAATGCCCCACCTTTTCTTTTTAGAAAGTGTTATCCTTGTTTTTACAATAGGTTGATCATCCTCATCTTTAAAACTCATGTATGTCATTCATTCATCTAGGCACAGTAACCCTTCACCCCCTGCCGGAGAATCATCTGATGTTGTTAATCTAGAAACCCCCGAAGCCGGAATTTAGGAATCATTTTTTTGTCCCTGAGAAAGAATCTTTTGAATTGGTTCTTGATCCTAATAATATCAATCCAGGAAAGCCCCGATGCATTTTCCTTTTTAGTTTGAGTCTTAATCAATGGGTCTTGATTGTGCATTAGAGTTAGGAACTGATTGGAACCATAGTGCATAATTAACCACTGAATCCAGCATTTAATCCTATGCGTGATAGATTAGAATTGCTTAGCCAAGCTTAATCTTAGGCTACGGTTTTCTTTAAAAAAAATGAAATCTGGACAATAAAGTTTCTTTAGATGTTAACTTGAGACATTTGGCGGGATCAGTTATGTTTCTAGAATTGTTACTTATGAAAATCTTTAATGAATGAACATGTTGGGATCCTGACCCTGCCTATGTCATATAAGGCCGTCCGATGTCTTGGCCATGTTTTCGGCTTTCGAACGCGCCTCTCTCACTTGTCGTCCTTAACGGGCTCCGATAAGCCTTTCATACCTTGAACCTAGAGTTGAACTGTGGTGAGACCAACAGCGGGTGTCGTCGAATCATATACCCGGGCTCGGTGAGAACGGTTCAAACTACGTGCCAAGCTATGCGATCATTGTCATATGCGGTGTCGGTGTACACGCATATGACTGGTGTCTGAGTATTCATCTCGAGAGTTTAAAATCGATTCGAATCGCTAGGCTTACAAGGTGTAAGAGCTGAAACATCACCAACATTGTAGTTAAGAAGAATAATGTTTTCGATAAGGAATGTTTTCGCAAAGTGTTTGTTCTTGTTTGCTAAATAGATTAGGTACAATATAGGATATAGAAAACAACTAAAACAAGTTGACACCCTAAAAGCTAAGAACTCACTTGTAGGTTTACTGCAGTGTAAGTTGACCTAACCAAGTCAACTATAGGTTAAAAGTCGGGCTTTGGTCCAGTGGTCGGGTAAGTCTCGCAGAGTAATTAGTACTCAGACTTCTTCTCTTATGTTTTCTTATGTTTTCTTCAGGTGCTGAATATCTCCTCTTCGAGTACGATCCTGCTTCCTCCGCTCCTCAGTAATCTTGCATCATTGGGCATGATGCAAGGTTCCTTTTGCAGAACACTCCTGTTAATGTTGCTTTTTCTAATTTCAAAAGTTCTACTCCTTTATGTATAATTATTTGAAAACAAGGTTTGTAATAAACTCTAAGTTTTCTCTGAAATAAAGATGTACACTTTTGTGACATGATGTAATCTGTGGACTCATTCGAGAGTCGTCCCATAAGCTCGATCCATATGGGAAGGCTTTTCAGGATGTTAAATCCTGAGGAACTACCAAGGTTAACTAAGTTAGTATAAGTATACTAACTCTAGATTAATTTGGGCGGTTCTGCCACATCCACCCCGGAGGCAACTCCAGCGCGGTGACACGCCTCCCACCATCGATTTCTTTGCTCTGCCAAGCTTCCCCTCCGCTCCCCCGCCAAATTCGCCACTTCGGCTGCCTCCCCTCCCAATTTCAGTGAGGGAAAGCTCCGCCCCACCACCCCCTACCACCCCTACACCTCACCGTCTTCCCTCCACCTCCCACGAGCGCCGCCGGCGAGCGCATCTGTAAACCTCGAAATTTAGCCCCGGAAATTTTCTTCTAATCTCTCCCTAATTCAAAATCAATTTACGAAAACCATGATTGTTTGTTTTGAATGCGCCAATATAAGCTCAACAAAATCTCCAAAAATTCCAAAGAACTCTCCTCCAAATATTCATCAAACACCTCTGCCAAAATCTCTCCCAAAATCCTCTCCAATATTACTTCTCCAAATTCCAAAGTTCAAAATCCAAAAGAGAAAAACCCCAAATGGGCCAAACTCCCTTCCTTCTCCCAATTCCTTCTTTTCCCTCGGCCTGCCACCACGACCGAGTGGCCCAACTCACCCCCACAGCCCAGCTCTCTCTCCCTGCCACCCGGGCCAGCGCTCTTCCACTCGCTGCCCTCGGGCCCCGCCCGTCAGCGCCTCCATCCCCTTCCCTTCTTGTTCTTGTCTAGACGCGCACCGCTGACGCACACGGCGAGCCGCGCTGGAGCCACCGCGACGCGACCGGCCCCGCCGCACCGTTGACAGGGCCCCCATCTTCGTACAAACCTCTTCGCCGCCACGCGCATCGCGCATGACGACACCGCCGGCCCTGCCGCACCGCTGCCGGTCCCCCCTTGACCCCGAACCCTGCCACTGTTGCGCCCACGCACCGCTCCACTCGGGCACCTCCATCTCCTCGCTGCGTTTGCCACGCATCGCCAGGCCACTCCACCATGCCGAGCCCCGGCCCCACCTAGCCCCTCCCGGTCCCTGCCACCGCATCGTGCCGCCGCGTGCCCAGCACATCGCCGCGCCATGGCAGCCAACCCCCTCCCCCCCCGACCGCTGTGTTGCGACGCGCGCCGCGTCCCGGCCCCGGACGCGCCGCGCCCGGCCCCATCGCGACGCAGCCCCCTCCTGCCCGGCCCCGCTGCCGCATCACCTCGCCACGCCGCCGCGCCGAGGCCCGGCCACCCCCCTCCGGCTATAAATAGCCCCCGTCGCCACCGCTCCATCGCCATCCTCACTCACACACGCGTGAAAGTGGTGGCAGACAAGAGCAGCAGCAGCCGTGCGGGAGGGGGGTGACGGACGAAAAGAGCACGGATTTAGGTCGTATCTTTTAAATAGGAGAGATTCCATTTCAAGAACGTCTGGTTTTTGCCTTAGCGGGCCACATACTCGAGTCAATTCGCAATCGCACGGCCCATATTGTGTGTTGGGGCGGAGGCAACTCTTTATAATTTGAGATAAATAGAATAAAGGACGTACCCAGTGCCGTAGGCTTCCCGCACGTGCGGGGTCTGGGGATTGAGATAAATAGAATAAAATTTAAAAATACGAGAACTCGTGTCAAGTCGAGGATGGTGGAACTAACAAGAAACCTAACAGCTTAGCTCAGCTTGCTAACTTGAAGTAAATGAATACGATGACCGATTTACTAAGAAACTAATTCAAAGCATGAATGTATAACAGGCAATAAACACATCCCTCCCCCCAAGGAAATAATCCCTCGTATCCACCTCAATCATCCAACAATTTGATCTTCTTTGTCATGGGTGTATTGCCACTGCCAGTCTCCGCGTTTGCGGCATCGTCGCGGTCCTCTACAGCAACGGCACCAGAGCCTCGCCGCCGATCTTCCAACCATCCTTCGAAGAACTCCTTGATCTCCTTGAACTCTTTGGCGTCCTCGGACGCCAGATCGAACACCTGACGCCCCAGCTCCTCCATCTCGTCGATCCTGTCGGCCTTGGTATCGCCTCGCCTCCGCAGCCTTCGCAACGCGCAGCAGTCCGGTATCAGCGGCGTGCGATCGTGGTGCATCACGCAGAAGATGTGCCGGCAAGGGAGGCCCTCGCGCTCCATCTTCCGGCAGCTGCACTTGACGGCACCACCGGAACCGGAGCGCTCCACGTGGAAGAGCACGCCCGGGCGCTGCTTGAATCCCACCACGTAGAGCTTGCCATGGTCTCCGGCCAGCGTCGTCCTCACGACCTCGAAGCCGTCGATCATGTTGATCTCCTCGCGCAGGAGGTAGAAGTTGGCCGGCGTGAACCGGCGCGCGGCGTGTTCCTTCATGTCGCGGTGCTTGGTGGTGAGCTCCAACCGGCACGACTCGGCCTCGACGTCGAGCCTGAAGGCGTCCCGGCGCAGCGCGCGGGCGCAGGCGTCGGCGTGGCGCAGCAGGTCAGGTAGCGACATGCCCTCGTGGAGGCCCGTATGCAGCGGAGTAGCGAGGCACTCGGTCCTCTGGTCGGACGCCATGCCGAGTAAGAACTTGGCGTGGACGAACGCGGCGGCCCACAGCTCCCTCTTGCCGTACATGGCGTCCAGCCAGCGCTGGCTCGCGGCGGCTGCGCTCCTCGCCGACGATGAACAAGACATGGATTCGTCAAGAACAAAATCAGACTGAAGAACTAGTACGGTAAAATATCAATTTTGTCTTTCTTTAATTTGGTTCGATCTTACCCCGACAATAGGGGATGCAATATGGGATTCGCTCCTCATATCAGACTGAGGATGGGGAGGGGTCGATCGGGGGCGGCGCGGCGAGGAGGCGCGCGCAGCCGTGAGCTGGGCGAGCGAGGCCACGGACGACGACAACAGCGAGACGGCTTGGAGGTGCCTGAGCCGCGGAGCTTCGGCGGCGTCCCCGGCGACGGAAAGCTATGAGCTGAGTGCGGCCGCGAAGGGCACGAGCAGCAGATTTCTCCTTTTCCCGCTCCGGCACGACGCACCAGCAGCCCTACCAGCGGCCGCATGGCGCGGCGGCCCAGCAGACTTCTCCTTCTCCCGCTCCAGCACGACGCACAGCCAGTGGCCCCGCCGGCGGCGGCCGCAGCGCGAGCAGCAACCCCAGCGGACTTCTCCTGCTCTGGCATGACTATCACCAGCAGCCACCGGTTTCAAACCGGCGAAACTGTCAGCCCGGACCATAAAAACCAATTAATTACGGGTTGACCGGGTTTTGCACGTACGAATCTCAAAACCATCTATGAACAGCCTAGTCCGCTCCGCTCCTATAGGCCGGTCCGGACACCGCCTCGTGCCGTGCACCTTGGGCCACCAGACCCAACCCGGCCAACGCCGCCCCCTACGCGTTTTTTTTATTTTAAGATTTTTTTTATTTCGTTTTTACGAAATATACACCGTCGGGGGTGTTTGACGGGAATGGACGCCCGGCGCCCGGGGTCCGGGCGCCAGGTACCTGGCGCCCAGCCTCCGGGCGCCAGGCTTGGCCCACGGCCGGCTCCGGCGGTTTTAACGGCCGTGCGGAGCCGGCCGTCGCCGGCGGGTTAAACGGGGGCCGGCCGGGGCGACGGGGCACCTGCCGCCCGGGGTCTGGGCGCCAGGGGCCTGGGCGCCAGGACCCCCCCAAAATAATTAAATATTCATTTCCACCGAAAAATAATTAAATATTCATTCATCCGAAATAATATTTATTCATGTTCAATAATAATCCGAATTATTCATTCATACTAAATAATATTTATTCATATGAAATAATTGGAGAAGGCGATCTGCATCGTCCGTCATAAAAACATACATGCATCGTAAAAACATACACGTCGACATAGCTACCCATCCCTACGACTCCGACCTCGCTTTGCCCTCTGCTGCGCGTGCACATGCCCCACCGAGTACGTTAAAGGATCAGGAGACCGATGCACTCGGTGCGGCCTAATCTGCTCTACAGGGGTCTGTGTGGCCTCCTGTGTGGGAAAAAGTGGAGCACCTCCTAACTGTGAAGCGCCAATGATATCGTGCTGGTCGTGTTCCAAGTCTGAGAAGTTGAGCTGGTGGTCTTGTACGCCTTCAAATAGGTTAAATACTGAAAGAAAATATTATGTGTTTGTCAACACAAGTAAATTATGTACCCGCACAAATAAACAAGCATACAAAGGATTGTATGAGAGCACCTGTCGTCTGTGGACGGATCGGCGTGAACAACATCGACGTGGCCAGACCCATTGGCTGGTACGGCATGGACGACTGAGGCTGAAGTGACGTACCCATTGGAGTGTACGACATGGACGGAGGATCCATCGGTGTGACATGCTGTGGAGACGGATGCATCGGCGTGTAGGATGTCGATGCAGGATCCATCGGTGGCATGTATGAGCAAGAGGGTGCTGCAATAAAACCAAACAATGTGGCATGGAATAACTAAAGAGGTGGGTACATATTGACATAAGTAACGCAGTATATTTATGTACCAGTGTACTGTGGAGGAATCGGTGGCTGGTGCCGGGGGAGACCCTGCAGGGGAATGGAATAACCCCATGCGTGCATCATGGAAACGAGGCTTTCGTTCGCCGCTGTCAACCGCTGCAACTGCTCGTATGGGGTAAAAGGGTTGCCGCCTCGTACCCGCTCTAGTGCATCGTTGGTGTTTGATTGTAGTTGGCAGAATATCTGCATCTGCACATTGACCGACATTAGCGAATGTTTCCTAGTGTTGAATATTGACCGAAACATTAGCAAGAATTCAAACATTGACTTACTGCTCCCGCCAGTGCCTCGTCCCTATGGCGGGCATATGCATCCGTGGAGCTTGACTCATGTGGCACAGGTTGAGTGTCGGCATACGTGACGTGACAACGAGTGCGGGGTCGGTACCACGTCAGGAAAGTTTCATACCACCAATCTGTGTGTGGCGCAACGGGGTGCACCACGTCCTGGTGAGCGTTGTCCCAAGCCTCGACGTAGGGCTCGACCTTGGTCACCCACGTGCCTGAGCATGGTTGCCCAAGCCGACTCAACCTGAAATAGAATATAAATTGTCCGTTTCCTTGCATTCTTACCTGATATACATTTGAAATGGTGCATTTTATAAAGAGGAACGTACCTGTGGTCCTGTGGTGTAACCCGATCAATCACACGTGGTACCGGGAACTGCTGCGCGTACCCGAACTGTCGCATAGCTCTGTGCGGACAATGTGGCTCGATGTAGATATAATAGACCAACGAGGCTGTCGTATACCACAAAGTCTCGTTGGACGTGCACAAAGAAGACAACCCATAAGGAGCACGACTTCCCACAGCGGCTGCACTATATGGCTCCTTAGGTTTATTTTGAATCCACTGTGAGAATGGTTTGGCTGTTCTTCCACTTGAACTTGCACTTGAAGTGGCTGCTTGATGCTTCGCGGTCAACTCATCAAGTAACTTCCGAATAGCATTGAACTTCCGTTGCTGATTCTGCGAACACAGACTCTTAAACAAGTCATGTAGATCCTTGTTCTTAAAATAATCATAGAAGTTTGCAGACAGATGCCTCATGCACCATCGGCTGTGCACATCAGGCCATAAGGGAGGAGATGCACCATTTCCATGTTTCAGCTTTTCTATTGCGTCTAATATTCCAGAATGCCTATCACTGATAAGGCAAACATTAGACCGTAAAAATACAGCATTAGTCTTCACACGTTCAAGGAACCAATACCAACTGTCGGCATTCTCATTCTCAACAAATGCAAATGCAACTGGTAACACTTGGTTGTTTCCGTCAACCCCGATGGCTGTCAGTATAGTGCCCTTATATTTCCCTGTTAAGAATGTGCCATCAATACAGAGTAGTGGCAAACAATACTGAAATGCCCTCACACATGGACCAAGGCAAAAGAAAACGCGTTGCAGGATGCTTGGACCTCCTTCAGGGTTTGGAAAATGCATCACATCATAATAGGTTCCAGGATTTCTTTGAGCAATTGTGGCGAGCATACGAGGAAGATTATCATATGAATCTTCGTACGTGCCAAACCTCATCTCAAACACATTCTGCTTCGCCCTATAGGCCTTTGCATAACTTATGGTGTACTGGTGTTGCAGCTCCATCTCTCTAATTATCTATTTTGGCTCGAAGTGTGGCGCGTCAAGGATGCGGCCATACATTTCATTTGCCACCAATGCAGCGGTCAAGTTGCGATTGTATTTTGGCACATCTCTATTGTAACAAGTATGCACTGTAATAATTGAAACGTTCTAATGGTTTTTTATAATTCCTTTGTAGGCGTGAAGTCACCATAGGCACCCTTCGCTGACACAACAGACATCATACATACTCTGGGTGGATTTCACTACTTTAAATTCCTTCTTCAGAGATAATGACCATAGCTTAACTGCTTCCTTAAGAAGTGCACTAGAAGCATATTTTGCACCTTGAACTACCTCATTCTCTCTGTACTCCCACTCCTGCTGCTTAGCATCATGTACAACAGGGTTGCCAAATCCATGTTCTCTCCACTCGCCGGGTATTGGGTAGTCCTTATCTTCATCGGATCCTTCTCCGATTTCCTGCGCCTGAGCAATTTCATCATCTTCATTCTGCATTTGTTGCACAATGCTTGGTATCCTCTCCCCCTCATCCGCCAGTCCTTGCGGCTCTGACTGACTAACTGGCCCCTCATATGCTTGTTCTTCCACCTCATGTTGCCTACCATTCCCTTCTTCATCATCTGCAGTACCACTGGCCCCATGTCCAACAACTGCAACTCCCAAATCAGTGTGCCCATCCTCATTTTGTTGTCTATATTCGAAACCTACATCTTCTGCCATCGTAACACTCGTGTTCCCGTAGTTCTCAACACCTTCAGAAGAAACTATGCCCCTTGGAATGCTTTGAACAAGCATTCTAAGGGGCCAACCACGTTGCACAGCCGTACTAATGTACATCTTTCAATCAGAGGTGTTGCGGATCAACATTAACTCCCAGAAAACACCTTCATTTGTCCATGTCACAAGAGTTTGGACTGTGAGCACATGTGTTTCTGTGTCAATCTGGAACCCACGCTCTAGCCACCTATGCACGGAACCAAATGATTTGTCCCAAGGTTTATCTATTCCCTTCCTCGTACAACTAAACCCATTCAACTGTACTCCTTATAGACCTTCGACAACACTGTCTTTACCATAATATATTTCAAACTGCAACTTGGTTGACATCTCTGCAATATATTGAACCATTCATATTCTATATATAATGACAATACGTAAACTAAATACTAAATACTATAAATAAATACTAAATATAACAGAATATATTCAATTAAATACTAATACTAAATACTAAATCCAGTTATTACAACAGATCTGGGGTTACTTATGCGGTATTCTACTTTTTAAAATTTTTCTAAAAATCTATACTAACAGATTTACCACATTTAACTATACTAAATTCGTAAATAAATACTTTATACAAATAAAAAACTATGAAAAAAATTAACTACCTTCGCCGCAGGTGCAGGAGGTCTTCTTAGCGGCGCAGGAACAAATACCCACAGTAACAAATACCACAGTGAACGGTGCAGCGGCGGACGAGCAGAAGAGCAGGCGGCGCAGGGCGCGGGGCGAGCTGCGCAGAGCGAGGAGCGAGGCGCGGGCCGCGCAGGCGAGCGGCGCAGGAGCGAGAGCGAAGCTGGGAGAAAACGAATGGCGCTGGGAGAGAGCGAATGGCCGTCGGGAGCGAACGGCGCTGGCCGTCGGGGGCGAACGGGGCTCGGAGAGAGCGAGGTCGGGGCGAATGGCGCTGGAGTTTGGGGCCAAATGGCTCTGGAAAGGGAGCTGCCTCTGGGAGAGGGCGGGGCCGGCTCTGGGAGAGAGGGCGGCGGCGGCGGCGGCGGCTCGGCTCTGGGAGAGAGAGAGGCGAGAGCGGCGGCGGCTCGGCTCTGGGAGAGAGAGGGAGAGAGAGGGCGGGGGCAGAGAGAGAGGCGAGGGCGGGGGCGGCTCTGGAAGAGAGGGGGGGGGCCGCCTGGGGCCCTGGCGCCGGGGCTCCGGGCGCCAGGCCCCCGCCGATCCGTTCCGCCCCGTCGAGGCCGTCCCGCGCCCGTTCCAGCCCACGGAGGCCGGAGGCCGTCCCGCGCCCGTCGCGCGCCCGTTTGTGGGCCAGGCCGGGCGCCAAGCACCTGGCGCCCATTCTTGTGAATTCCCATAGACGCCGTGTACTTTTGTAAAAACGAAATAAAAAAAATCTAAAAATAAAAAAAGCGCGCCCCCTACCCGTGCACATGGGCCGTCGCCCCCTGCGCTTCCCAGGCCCAATGCCCGCGGCCCTTCATGGGCCCAAGCGGACCAAATTGGTCTACGGGCTAATTTTCGGCTTGTTACCATCTCTATATTTTTATAATGTTTTATTAATTTCAGTATTTTCTGCGGTCATATCATTTACTGATTATGCATTCTGCAAAAGTTATCAGCATGTGCTTTATTATTTAGACCCCTGATGTAATTTTATTATCATATGTGAATGTATGTATATATGTGTTTTATATATTTGCATGTGATGGTATGTTTTTAACAAAAATATACCTAAAACTCTCACAAATAGGAATATGACTTACAAATTTGCGAGAAAACCTAAATTTTATTCGCAAAATAAGGCTCTTTTGCGATGAATTAAAATAGATTTCGCAAAACTATAGCCCTATTTAATTTTTGTGCTATAGAATTAGTAAAATTTGGTTTCAATCTATGACTTTAACAATATTGACCTTATTAGTTTTTGCAATTCCTTTAGAAACTGCATTTTAACAAAAAAAATCCTCTCAATTAAATACCCCTTAATTGACTTAGGATTGAATGCAAAATTTTCAATAATGTCTTGTATCATTTCGGGACTAAAACACAAGGTGATAGAGTCATAGGCATCGGCTGTGTTTTATTCTTATGAATAATTCCGCCATGAGACCATGCTTATTGCAACGAATTATTCTCATGTAAAGTTTTTAATGAGGAAATACCAATATGAGGATATAATATGTCGTATTATATGTTTTTCTCCATAGGGGTTTTTAAAGGATGATATTAGGCATCGGCTGCATTTTATTCTTATGAATAATTCCGCCATGAGACCATGCCTATTGCAACGAATTATTCTCATGTAAAGTTTTTAATGAGGCAATACCAATATGAGGATATAATATGTCGTATCATATGTTTTCCCCCATAGGGGTTTTTTAAAGGATGATATTAGGCATGTTAAGTTAATGGAACAAATAATATATCATGATCTGATTTTTCTCTCTAGTTTTTTCAAGGTGTTTTCATGAGATATCGACGATTCTTCTCTTCCTATGGGAACTTTAGGAGAATTATCAATATGTCATATCATCTATTTTTCATATTGGGTTTTTAGAGGATGATATTAGGCATATAAAATTTATTGACAAATAATATATATTATGATTATTCCTTATTTTTCCAATTGGGTTTTGAAGGAATACCCATAGTATATCGATAATTTTTCTCTTCTTACTGGAACAAAGAAGAATTATGAATATGTCGTATCGTCTATTTTTTCCACGGGGTTTTTAGAGGACGATATTAGACATACCATATTTAAGGATAAAATATTCAAAGATGATCTCAGAAGATGGATTCGATCAAGGGGGAATGTTAAGAACCAAAAGACAAAGATGATGTCATCCTTGTGAAGAGACACCCGTTCGTGAAGGAACAGTTACCATCAAGACTAGAGTAGTTAGTGAACTAGTGAATATGTATCTATTGGTGAAGAGTTGTTACTCTTCCCATTCTCTCTCCCTCCTCTAACTCTCAAAAGGGTGAATGGATACGGCCGTTCCCATGAACGGACACGTCCCTTCACCGTGTATAGATATGCGTGATCATCAATCAATACAACGAGATTCATTCTTTTATCAATCATTCCTACTTTCTACATTTAACTATAACAGCTTCTTCGGGAGGGAGAGCGTGTGGGGATCCATACTGATGGAATACGAATTCCAGAGGCTCTGTAATTTATTTGTCACCACCCCTTCCAGAAAAACAAAACTGCCGTTAATGATGGGAGGGGTTTACCATTTTGTTGGAGGATAATTATCGAACAGATCGGCCGCCCCGCACTAACGGATTAGTAGCAAATATCACCAACTATACCAGGGCCACTGGCTGAAGGACCTCTCTTTTGAAGATCCTGCTATTGCGTTCTTTCCACAAGCTGGATTATGGAACATGCAGAAGTGAATATCACTAGAACTATACACCTTTTAAAAATAATCATTACTATTACATATGAGCTTGGACAAATATGGAATATGTATCAATCATAGAGATAAATAATATCTATGACTCTATAGTTTAACTACCTTTGGACGTTTTTGCTTGTTCAGGACCAAAATCACTAGTTCATTTTGTGAAGAAAATTATTGTTGGAACGACAAACAAATCTATAACCGAAGGGAGTAACTTTTACGTTTTACTCCCTCTATCCTAAAAAATAAGGCATATAGATTTTGGAAAAGCCAACCTTTTAAAACTTTGACCAGCAATTGAGTCAAATCCATAAATTTCTAACGTGTGCATGTTGTATGCATGGATTCATATTAAAAAGCATTTTACTATGATGATAATTTTGTATTTATTGATAACATATTTTTAAAATAATTGATAGTCAAAGTTTTGCTCCACCGTGTCAAAAATCTATATGCCTTATTTTTTTGGGATAGAGGGAGTATAAATCTTGGTGTTGAAATGGTTGATGTAGAAATAAAATGTATATCTATAGGTTTGAATACCATATCAATTATTCAGGCACAAAGATGGTTTTAAGTGAAAAATATTATTAACTACAAAGTTGTAAATATTGTTGAGTCTATCGACAAAGATGGTTTTAAGTGAAAAATATTATTACCATATCAACTAGTGTTGGCTCGTGGCCTTAATTCATGGGATTCTAGTGTTCCTCGTGTTTGATCATCATTAGGGTAGTTCGTTCTCTTCAGTGTGTGCTACCTCTAACTCTGCACAGAGCCACAGATTGATCCGAATTTAGCCTTACTCTGTCTTCGGGGGTTTATTCTGCCATGATGTTCAGTATAATCCAGCGGGATTCGAAATTATCTGGTTCAATCCGGGGAGTCTTCTGTGAATACTTTTAGGTTACTCTACCGTGGTGTGGTTTGGTGACTCGAGGGGTTTAAGCTGGGTTTCGTAACCTGTATCTGTTTCAAGGTTATTAACACGTTAACCGTTATCGTTCGTGTGCGTGCGCGTTGCCAGTCTGCCACCCTACCACCCTTCTGGTCGGTCATCCAGTACCCGGCCACGGCGGATAGCTTCCGCTAGCATACGGCGTTCTTCATTTTGGTTTTGGTTCTGGGCATTACCGTCTGAGTTGTTATTCTTTAGAATTGATGATTTGTATGGCTTTTAGTTGCGTGCCCATAGTTGGTTTCGCGTTTCTGTTGATCCCAACTAGTGTTGTTTAGTGGCCTATATTCGTGGGATTTTAGTGTTCCCCACGTTTGATCCCAATTTTGTGGGTAGTTTGTTCTAATCACTGTATGCTATAGCTGTTCCTGCACATCTTGATCTGGATTTTGCCTTAACCTGAGTTCATGAGTTTATTCTGTCACGGTGTTCAGCAAAATCCGGTGGGGGAAATTAGCTCGTTCTATCCTGGGATTTTTCAGTGGATATTGTTAGTTTTTTAGCAACTGCAGGTAATTTGGTGCGCTTGGGGCACCCAGGGTTTGAGCATGGGTTCATAACTTGCTTCACAGTTAACTTGATTCCTGCTGTGGTATATCCTCCGTGGCTCCATTTGTTTCGCCCAGTAATATTGATTTCATAATTTGAGTTCTCCACATAAACTCAAGTTAATCAGTGATGCATCTGTTCTGTTGGCACAGTGATCTCTCAAGGGATAAATGCAGGAGATGTGAAGAAGATGCAGGATGCAGGGATTTGCACTTGCATTCCAAGAAGGTTCATCCCAAATTTTGGTTTCATCCATCTGAATTTTTTGTTCCACTGTATGCTTAAATTGGTATCTGCGTTTGTGGCACTTGATTACTTTGATTTGTTAAATATTATGAACATATGGCTAATATTGTTCTGATTTATGGATCATCTTGCAGACCCTTACAGGAATCGAAGGTTTATCTGAAGCGAAAGTTGATAAGATCTGGGAGGCAGCTGAAAAACTTCTGGTCCGATCCTTAAGTTGAATTTGCTTAGAACTTCCATGCAGTCAGTTCTGTATGATAAGTATCCTGAAATTTCCTTCTTGTTTGTTTGTCACAGAACCAGGGTTTCATGGCTGAAAGTGATCTCCTTCTTAAGGTAACAAAGTTAGATTTAAGCTACTACTCAGTGTATGGTTTACCAGTTTGGTGCTTTCAGATGACCAATGCTTGTACTATGTAAACAAACTGACAAAGGTTGATTGGTTTATTGATTCTGCTTTAGGGCTTTCAATTACTTCTGTATGTAGTTTCCTTTAAGGCTGTTTGATTTGTTTGCTTATTTTGAAGCAGAAGTCTGTTGGTACTGGGAGCCAGGAAGTTGACGAGTCAAGTAATAAAAATTTAGGATTGCATTTTTTTTTTCAGAAGTTGCATCATCTGAAACATTTCGTTTTTAGTGATGGGAACCGAGGAAGGCTTTTTGGTGAAGCACTTTCCGGACCGGAAAACATTTATGAAGAAAAACTATGAGCTCAAACCCCAGCAGATCACAGAGATAGTATGTGTCATATTCTGCTAGCATATTTAAAAAATTAGGATTCAATTAATAATATGAGTGAAATGCATCCTGGGTCTCTAAACTTATCCCGCGCTACCATCGAGGTCCCTGATCTTTCAAAATGCATATCTAGGTCCATCATCTTTTCTTCCTGCTGAGCTGCCATCCAAACGAAGCCACGTGGGCTATTTTCACCTACGTGGCCATGCCACCGTGGCAAGTTGGCTGCCACCGCCACCCTGCTTCGCCACGCCCGCACACGGTCGCCCTGCCTTGCCAGCCCCCGCGTCATGGCCGCCCGAGCGCGCTCGCCGGAGATGGCTTGCACCTCGCGGGGACGGGGTAAGACGCCATGGAGAAGCGCGGGAGGGTCAGTGTGGCGGTGGAGGCCTTGGCCGCCATCCTGTCTGCAGACGGAGTCGCGGACGAGGCCAAGGAGGCCGTCGTCGCCTCGCTCATTGCCATCCAGGTGCGGAGCTGCCTCCTGCGCGCGTCGGTGGTGCGGGCCGAGGGCGTCCCCTTGCTCACAGCACCTTTGCTCTCTCAATCGAGGAGTTCATGGATGCACGAGGTAAGTATCCGATCTATTCTGCTGCTGTGATTGTTGCGGACATGAAGTCGCCGGTTCAACATCGATAAATCTAAGGCTAGATTGATGGCATGAAGCGACATCCATAGCAAGCACAGTATAATACAGGCCGCCGAGCAAACAGGCCGCCGCCGTTGACCGGATGCACGTGTCGCCGCCGGCCCGGTGTGCAGGCCACAGCCCTGCCACTCCGCCGCCGAGGCTGGCCATGCAGGCAGCCAGGGCTGACCACACAGTACGCGCGCCGCCAGAACAGACATCCTCGCTCCTCAGGAAGCGGGCGAGCGAGTGCGCTGCCGGCTACGCCGTGACTCCGCGAGCGCGCGCAGGCCGAGCAGTCGGCCGTTGCCCAGGCCGTGGCAGCGCATGGGCTCGCGGGCCACGCAAGCCGCCGCAGAAACGGCGACAGAGTACATGCGTGCACCAACCACCGGGCCGCCGGGTGGACACGCGTCCTGGCGCGCATGCCGGGCACTGCAGCCATCACGCAGGTGCGCTGAGCGAGCCAAGGGGCCGGCCACGGCCACAACAGAACCAACCGCCGCCGTACACCATCGTGCGGATGCACCGCGCCGCCGCCAACAGGTGGGCACATGCGCCGGACCACGCCGCTGCCGCAAGCACGCGAGCGGGCACCGAGTCGCATCGCCGCGCAGGCGCATGCCACCTCCACCGTAGCAGCAGGAATGCTCACAGCTCGGGAGGAGGAGACGGGAGCCTGGCGAGGCGGGCGTCGGTGGGAGGCCAGCTTGCCACGGTGGCACAGCCACGTAGGCGAAAATAGCCCATGTGAGCTCCGTTTGAATGGCGGTTCAACAGGGAGAAAAGTTGATGGACCTAAATGTGTATTTTGAAAGATCATGAACCTAGATGGCAGTGCGGGATAAGTTTAGGGACTCAGGATGCATTTCACTCTAATAATATCTTATGAATATAATTTTCAGGATGAGAAAAGGTTAGGAGGATACCAAAAAATTCTCATGTATGGGCTTGGCTCGGCATTTTTTGGGGCAGCATGTGGTGTGTTGGACAAGCTGGATACAAAATCGGTTCATTGGTTCACTATTTACTTCACCTTTTCACTCGTACTAATGCCGAAGGGCCTGTCTGCTACATAGTTTCCATATTCAACCCCTTCAGCCCTCGGCACAGCAAGCTTTTGTGCCTGGATAGCTTATGTTTACATACTGGCTACGTTCCATATTGCGTCGCTGAAGTTTCACCAGCATGTAAATCACTGTAAATGGTCAATGGGAATCTCAACCATTTTTTTGACTTTACACTGGGGTTACAGCGCGCAGGAACCATTAGTGAGTCAAATATTCTTCATATGCACTATTTAACTTCAGAAGCAATAGCATAGTTCGGTACCATTATTAATTGCTGGTGTACTATTTCAGATTTTCCATATCATCTCCAAGGCTGCATTGTGGATTGTACTTGCTGTACTCTGGTTCATTGTCATAGTTCTGAAGATAGTGATCAACCTCTTTGCATTGCTCAAAAGGTTAGTTAAAAACTTATATATATTCACTTTCTTGTTATAAGTGAAGAATTAAATATATAATGTTGAACAGTGCATTGGGTAGCCTCAGCTCTAATCAGGAAAATTCTCTCAAGACGGGTCTCATAAGGAGGAACCATGGTAACAGAACAGGGTAAGGACCAATTGATAATGATTTTTTGATCCCTTTTTCTGGTGATATTAGTTGGTCTTTTGACATGAAAATTTTCTCAGGGATCGGAAATCATCAAATGTGTAGAGCTTCATACCACTCCTCATACTTTGATCGTGAGTAAATTCCTTCCCCCCTCAAATATGTTATGAAACAGTCTCAGATCAAGAGGAAAATATTTGGTAGCTTGTTCTGAATTTTTTTTATATATGGCCGTATATTTCAGCATCTTGTTTCGAGGCCACATTTGTTTCACCCAAATATCAGCGCAGTGGTGTGAAGATACAGAGAGTTTGCGCGATGCGCGGAGTCTCCCTGGTCCTTTTAGTAGTTTTCTGTTGAGTAGCTTGGGTCGTGGTCTCAGTTGAGAGTTAAAAACTGCTGTAATATCTGCTTGTTGGGGCCCCAGTTTGTGGTTTCCCTAGGCTAGTTTGGTTCAGTAGTTTCAGAGTTCGGCTTTTTGGCTAGATGTTCTTGGGGCTGGTGTGAGTTCGGTGTGGACGGAAACTATGAGCTGTAAATTCGGATAACTGTTTTGGTTGTTTGTTAATACGAAAGGCTGGGGCTGAAGCCCTTTAACTCTAAAATATCAGCGCAGTGGTCCATGTTTAGTGAAATGCTAGATGATGTTCTCATTCGGTTTAAACTTTCTAGCACTGGAGTTGATATCTCATATTGTTGTTCGTGCTTTCTGAATTATTGTTGATGCCCTGTTTTCCCATGTCATCTGAGTCAATGGTCAGAAGTGCCACATTTCCTTTTGTGCTTCTCATCCGGATAATCTGTCTAATATGTGCAAGAATTCTCCCCGCATTGTGTGATATTACTTCAGCCTAAGCATTGTGTGAGCAATAACTCTTCATTCACAACAGTAATATCCACCTATTGGAGTTTTTTCTGACTGCTTATTGGCAGCAGAGTGGTAGAGTACAATACAATATTTCATTTGTTCTGTGTTATACTCCATGATTTTTTGTTTATGACTGATTCTGCTGACCTGTACATCGGTTTGTTTCAATATTCTTCTGTGCTGTTTCTTTTTGTACTGTTGGAATTCAGGGTTAGTTTCCTGTCAGCGATGAGACCGTTCCCATTATATCACTGTTTTCCCTGTCTTTGTGCAAACGTATAGAAGTCAATGTGTCTCTATCAGTGCTAATTTGCAGTAGCATTACAGTACGAGTCTCTGAAGTACAATATTGGTTTCTGTGCATGTGGTTGTACTGCTCATATGTTTGAAGCTTCAAGGATGACTAAATACTTTGATTGATATTATCTTGTGTACTGCGTTCAGGGCCTTTTACGGCATTTTGCTGGCGATACTAACACCTTAACAGATCTGGCGATTAGTGTGACAATGGGGCAGCCTTGTAGTACGTAAGCATCTCTGGCACAAGCCGGTAAAAAATGTTGTTTTGCCGTGCGTTATCTGTAGCCATGTCAGATATGCTCGGGAATGTGATTTACCGTTGGCTAAATGTTGTGTTTTCTTGGACTTGTACGATCATGAAGAATCCGTTGCTGTGAGGATAAGGATGAGACGCGTCCATGTGGACATGTTATTATGGTTTGGAGGCGTATGGAAAACCAGCTACTGTGCATGTGCTTGTCTGGATGGACAGCGGGCCACCGTCGTAAATAATTTTGATCAACACGGCGCGGCCGCGGCACACGACGCGTACAAGCAATCATGGAAAATTGCCATTGTAAGTCAGTCTTCATTAGAAACCCTTTCCAAATTTCTAAAGAAAAATAAGGTCGACTATTGGAAGTCAGTCTTCATCCACAAATCCCTGTTGCCGAAAACAATCACCGAGAGGAATGTGTTTCCGTTTGCAAGTTGATTGCTCACTGCTGCTTTAGTGCTTCATAAATTTTCTTGCACCAACCAAATATTGATTGGCATTGTTGAAATCTTAAAGTTTATATAAAATGCATATAAGTTCAAGTAATCACGGACATGGGGCACGCATGTATGAAGCAAGTGTGACAAGACATTGTGGTGGTTGAGAGTTGAGACCATTGTAATTTTAGATAGAGTTATACATGCGGCCGAACTTCTACACATTTTAAGGGAAAAACATTTTACATAGAGGAATGTCAAAAAAATCACGCCACCCAACTTAGTGCAACACCTGGCAGCGATATTTTTTATTTATAATCTTTTCTAATCAGATTTTAAAAATAACCGAAGTTCAAAAGCATTTCACGATCTAACACTCTAGGTTGCGACAACACGATTGGCGCAGCAAAATAATGTTTCTGCACTTGCGGCAACAGCGTGGCAAGGTTGCCATGTTGACGCAGGCTAATGATCGGGCCCATCCTACGACCTGCCACAACACATGCATTGGCTAGGGTTAACCATTCTAATTCAAACTCAAATTCTGTAGACCTCTGGAAATGGAAAACTGGCCGAAATTTCGTGTAATTTGAATTTTTCGAGCGGAAGCAAAATTCAAATTTGAGCAGACGGAATCTGGATTTTCTTGTCGGAATCCGGTGCTTTCTGCCAGAAAATGCCATTTTCCGATAGGAAAATGCTCTAAATGGATGGAAAATAAAATTTTTTGATAGAACATTGTTTGTATCTTTTTATATTGCAATTTGCAATGCATATTAAATATATTCGACACAAAATTATTCATAACAAATGCATACAAACATACGTTGTCACACAAAATCACAAATAAAATGTATGAAAACTAAATTTATCACAATAATAAAAATAACAGCGCATAGACCATAATACAAGTTCATAGTACATAAATTGCATAATCCATATGAAGGTACAAGTTCAAAATTTAATAAACAAATATTTAGTACTTTATTTTTACTATGGCCTATAGGCATGTATGGACATATGTACGGCTTGATATTGACTTTGTTTAAAATTGTGGACTTCTTTTTGTGTATATTGTGTATTGTAGTACTTTATTACATAGTACATAAATTGCATAGTCTATATGAAAGTGCCACTTCAGTCTAATAGACAATGTCTATGTATATCATATAGTACTTCGTTGCTATGGGCATGTACGGACAAGGATTTCTATTCTTAAGGGTACCAAAGCTCAGAAGGACCAAAATTCTATCACAAGTACACTCTTTCACATCTAAAATCTGCTCAATCTTGGTTGATACCCGGTTGGACGAGTCCCTAGACACATCAACCAATATTGCTTATTGTCCTCATTTTAGTTCATACCTAGTTGAACTGGTGTCGGACCAACCTCAACCTGTATTGCACTTTGCGACAATTTCAGTTGACCCTCGGTTCAACCGACCTAAATCCAGCTCAACCAATATTGCGAATCTGCTTGTAAATTAGTAAATCACTTTTTTCTTAACTAAAACATGTTTGTTTTCAGCAAGTCTAGTGCAAAAGGCTCTAAATAAACTCTAATTTTTATCATAGTTTTCCTGATTTTTTAATTTCAAATTTTGATTTAAAATATTCGAATTTTTTCAGCGGAAAACATTCCCGTATAGCACCGGAAACCCTTTCCGAAAAAATAGACTTTGGGAACGGAATTGTTTTCCCCGCCCTTGTTTGAATACAAGCAAAACCCCTGCAATCCAAATCCAAGTAGATTGCATCGATCTATCCAAAGAAGGGCCTTGTTGCTCTTGAGCTCCTGGGCCAGCAATCCTCTACTGGGCCGTGTTGCTCTTTGAGCTACTACGCAGGCGCAAATCTCGGTCGTGCCGTGAAACGGTGAAAGGATTATAAATAAAACAAAACAAAGGGAAAATAAATGATAGAAGGCAACGGGACTTGGACAGACCGGCAGATCAACGACTCGAGGGGGAGGATTAGAATAGGGTGTGCGCCGCGCCGGGCACAGATCGACGTGGTTCATCGATGATGGTCAGCGCAGCCGCCCGCCCTTGCAACGCCGCCGGCGAGCTCGCCAGGGGCAGGGAGGAGCAGGGCTCGCCGTTGCTGCTCGATGTCGAGGAAAGACGGCTCGAGGACGACTGCACCACGGAGATCGCGATGAAAGCGGCGGAGAGGGCAACCAAGTTCATCCTCCGGGTACGTACGTGCAGGCTGTCCTTACGCCCCTCTCATGTGGCGTGTTTTGATCCGCCACTGCTGCTGTCGCTACTCAATCCTTTCCGAGAGATTCAGTTACCATGCACATATATATACATAGATTTAATAAATCCTGCGAAAACTGAGGTTCAGTTTAATTTTGGAAAAACATTTGCTTTATTATTACCGTAGGCTACTGTGTATTGCAAGGCTGCTCTCACCAGAGGATCCAAAAAGAGAGTCCAAAATACTGTTTTGGACTGTAGACAGAGAGGGAGGTAGTTTGAATAGTGGATGGGCGGGTCTATCCAACCCCAGCTATGTTCACCAGAGTGTCTATCCAATCCCGCCCATCCACTATTCCAACTACCTCTCTCTCTGTCTGCGGTGCAAAACAGTGTTTTTGGGCTCTTCTTTTGGCCCCTCTGGTGAGAGCAGCCACGTCGTCATATCACTGCAGTCTGCGGATGTGTTTGAGTAGAGGTCTAAAAGCTTAGCATTGGTTAAAGTTTATAACAAGCCAAAGCTTAGTCGGAGGTGTTTTCTTGATACAAAAGGCTAATTAATAGCTAGATCTAATATTGATAGCACATACGCATGCGATGAATAGGGTTGTGAACAATTTTAGCCCACTTTAACTTGGTTTTATATGGTTTAATAGACTTATTAATTGTAGTCCAAGGATTTTCCCTCTATTAGTAGGCCTATTTAATTTAATATAAAAATAGACTGAATTTTAGCCCTGCGCATCAAAACACCCGGAGGGTTCAAAAATTGGGAGCAAATTAAAAGAGCTTGTTTAGTTTAGTTTTTAGTATTTCTTTCGGTTAATAAGGATAGTATTTCTAATGAGAAAAGCTAAACAATAACCGAGTGTTTTATGGAGTTAAAACACTAGAATTTTGGACCAATCCGAGAACACCACGTCACCGACCTCATGAACACCGGCGAAACTCCGGCGAGTTAGGGGTGGGAGTTAGGGTTCGGGGTTTCGGAGGTGGGGGTTACCCGTGATCTCCGGACATAGAAGGGGTGGCCGGGGAGGCCGCTGGCCCAGCGGTGGTGGCGACCGGCGGGTGGGACGGCGCCACGGGGGTGGAGGATGGCGATCGGGTGGTGGAGGATGCGGGGGCGTCCATGACACCTTGGATAGCGTTGGCGGCGGGGACGCCGACGGAGCCGGGGAGGCTGCTGGCGGTGGGAGCGACGGAGGTGGCGGAGCGTCGCTTTTCCACGTGGTTTGCGGCAGGCCGCAGTCGAGGTCGGCAGATCCGGCGGCGGGGGCGCTGCTGGAGACGGGCGGGCCGGCGGTGGAGGCGGGGGTGATGAGCCCGATGCGCGGCTTCAGCAGCGAGGTCGCGAGGAGGGCGAGTGGCCAGCGACGCGCTGGGAAGGAGGCCGAGTCACGTGTGCGGGATAGGGTTTATTGGTTGATGGAATCCAGGCCATCCATCTTGAGATCCAATGGTCTAAAATTCAGGTGTAGGGAAGCTATCCAACACCCGAACGTTGGGTAGACAGACTCTTTCTAATTTTATCCTAGTGGCTGAGCTGTCCTTGTTCTTAATTTTGTGTGGTTTATAGGCATGCAATTGTGCTAACCGAAAGTTTTCTTGATTTGCAGGGACTGTTGATCTTATTGGGGGTGTATTTGTTTAATTCCATGAGAAAATACGCAGTCAGCTATACTGGCGGAGATACCGGGTTTAGTACCTTCGCCGTGATGGTCGTTGCCGTACCGATAGCTGAAATATTTTGCATCTTGGGCCAATTGGTAGGACCCATTGGATCGTCGTCGTCCGCGCCATGTAGGGCATGTGGCTACGCATCCGCCACTACCCGTTCCAACAGTAGTAATGAGGTGGACCTCGAGAAGGGATTCATGACGACGCCTCAGCCAGCTGGCGTCGTTGTGACAAATATCATTGCCAAGACCAAGGCTGACATGGCAGATGCTGACAAAGTGGTGATGGAAATGACCGTGAGGATCGTCAAATGCATCATCAAGGTATTTTTTTTTGTTGGTGTATGTGTTAGTAGTCTTGACTTATATATAACATAAAGTACAAAAAAATGCTTACTGACTTTTTTTCGTGGTCTGCAGGGAATGTTTGCCTTACCTTGGGTGTATTTGGTCGATTTAATGAGAAGATATGTGGCCACTAGCGATCTAGAAGAATTATTTTTCACGTTAACTCCTTCGGTTATTCTCGCTGCAAGCGTGACTGTATTCTTTTGCTATTGGGTGGAGAAGCTTGGTGAATGTGTCCATCCACCAGAACCAGAATTAATAAATGAGGATGAGTAGTTAGTTCAATACGTAGATGAATACCTTTTCGTTTCATGTTTTTTAAGGATAGAACAAGAGAAACGGAACTCATTTTGAATTACTCTGTTCCAAGTTCCAGAAGGTGCCTCCGAATAATTGATAATTTGATAGTAGTGAGCAGGCTTGATTGTAAGCTCCAGCAGATGAGTACGTAATGCACAACTTGTGGATTGTATTTCGGTTTTTGTCACTGCTTGTGGATTATTTTTTGTTTTAAATCATCAGATCTTTGCAGGTGGATTGTGATGTTCTTGTTCGGCTTTTGGCTATGCCTTCTGTAGCACTCAAAGTTTGGAATGATATCTAGTTTTTGTTTGACTATCGCTGATTAGCTCATATTTAGGCTAAGTGGCATCAAACAAAAAATGGAGAAAATATGGGTCTGTTTGGTAAGTTTAGGCCTAACTCAAAACTGTCTAAATTACCACCTAAAAGGGACTGAACAACCAAACACTATGGACTAAATGGGTTAGACCTACCACAAACCAGTTAGCCCCAAATGAGGAGCTAAACTGGGGTAAGGGGGAGGTGGGTGGGGGGAGGGGGGATGACCCCTACCGCCCTTGGTCCCCCCTCCCACTCGCCTACCCTATCTCTCTCCTCTCGGTCTCTCTCTTCTCTCTCCCCCGTGCCGCCGTGGCTTCTCCACCCGGCCACGCGCCGGCCGCCTCCTCCCCTCTGCTACCCTGGATCTGCCACAACCGGCGACTCCTGTCGGCCTACTCCACCGGCGGCGCCTCCTCCTCTTCCTCCATGAAGGCGCCATGGAGCTCCACCGCGCCTCCTCATCCTCGTCGCCGCTCCGGCCCCACCTCTACTCTCCTCCGCCAGCCCAGATTTGCGGCAAGCCGTGTCGCCTCTCTCCCTCTCCCTCTCCCACTCCCACTCCCTCCGGCGCCGCCTCTCTCCACTGTGCTCCCCGCCAGCGCGCATGAGGCGCGGCTAGGACGAGGCGAAGCGGCGGGGCCGAGGTGCTGCCAGGTGGCGGCGGCCCTATCGGCGGCGAGCGGTGGCCATGGCGCTGTCGCGGGAGAAGCACCGGTGCGGGAGGAGTGCCGGGAAGGAGGAGGGTGAGGAAGGAGGGTATTGGGGTATTTTTTAGTAATAAATGGTTTAGTCCCTGCTTTAATCCTTAGAACCCAACATGAGGGAACAAGGTTTAGGCCTAAATTTATAGTTATTTTCATTTAGGTCTAACTTACCAAACAGATCCATAGCTATCTTTAAAAAAAAACTAATGGAGGTTTACTTTCGAGAGTGGACCCCAATCTTACGGCCATAAACAACTTTTTATTAATGCTCATAGTACTACATCTGTTGCAAAGTGATTAGGTCTTTGGTTGCATAAACCTATCTCCCGTAACGTGTGCATACGAACATGCATATGCAAAAATTTACAGTACCGTCCCACATCCATGCTGTGACGTTACCGTGAGAGTTAGAAGGTTGGACTGATACCGTGAGAGTCTACAGGGAAAAAAATCCATAAAAATATCCATATAACCCCCTAGACTATGAATGGTAGAATACGCACCCTCAACTTAAAAAATGGATTTCTAACATCCCGTAAGGCTATCTCCAGTGGTGACTGCATATGTAGACTGCAAAATTAAATGCGGTACTGTTACGTACTGTGGCTGTGAGTGTGAGTGTGGGTAGTTGGAATAGTGAAGAGAGAAGATGGAGGAAGGGGATGGAGGTGGCTGTTGGAGTCAGCCTAACACCCCAAAATTTAGCCCCGAAAATTTTCTTCTAATTCCCTTTAATTCAAAATTTGATTTTCGAAAACCTTGTTTGTGTTTGAGTGTGTTAATATGAGCTCAACAAAAATCTCCATATATCCCAAAATATTCCCCATCCAAATCTCCACCACAAATATCATCTTCAAAATCCTTTTTCAAAATTCCAAATCAAAATCCCAAAAAGAAAAAGGAAAAATCCTTTCCCTCTCTCGTGGGCTGACAGCCACCCTCACAAGCCCAACTTGTCTCCCCACCGCGGCCCATCTCCCCCCTCGCCTCCTGCCGCTGGGCCCCGCCCCCAGCCTATCTCTCCCTCTCCTTCTTCCCTCTCCAGCGCGCGTCGTGCCTGCGCGCCAGCACACCGCGCGCCATCCCGGCCCCGGACGCAACGCGCTTGGCCCCGCCTAGCGCGCCCGAACACCGCCTCCGTCCCCACCGCTGGCGCGCCTTGCCGCCCCATCGCCGCCGCGCACGCACCACTGCCCGGACCCCACCACCGCTGCCAGACCCCGCCGCGACAGCGCCGTCCCGGCCCCGGACGTGCCGCGCCTGGCCCTACCACAGTGCGCCGCCGCACCTCCCCGCCACCTGGCTGCCGCAACGCCGGCACCTCTGCTCAGCCCAGGCACCCGGTGCGCGTCACGACACACGCATGAACACGGCCCCAGCGGTGCGTTGATCCTCCATACCACCGCCCCCTACCAGCCCCGCCGCACCGTCCCGTCTCCGCGCTGCCCATGCCAAGCCCCGGCCATCCTGCCAGCCCCCACCTCCACATCTCCATCGCCATGCCGAGCCCCGGCACCCCTCCCCTGGCCGGCCTATAAAAGGCGACCCCAAGCCTCTTCCTCCCCGCACCGCCCACCTCACGAGGCCTAAACATCCACTGTGATTCTCCGTATCTTAAAACCTGGTTAAGTGCATTAAGCATGTCATCATATGCATATCTCTTTTCCAAATTTTTGGAAATTTTGTTCAAACTCTTTTGAACTTGAATTATTTTAAAATCCTTTGAGAATATTATTTTACCCAAGGGCAAAAGTGCAAGGTTATAGTATAAATTACACCCTTTCACTTTTGTAATTGGATCCTTGTGTGATTATATATATATATATATATATATATATATATATATATATATATATATATATATATATATATATATATATATATAGAGGAGGAAGGGAAACCTGGGGAACCAGGCCCAAAACCGGCCCATCTCCCCGTACAGGCGGGCCCCACCCGCCTTCTTCCTCATCCCGACGCGGGGAGAGGTGAAGCGAGGCTTCGCTGCCTCTGCCTCGCCGCCGTTCCTCGCCACGCGCCGAGCACCGGCCTCCTCGCCGAAGCCGTGGGCCGGCGCTGGCACCGCCTAGCCGCACCGCCTGTCCTCAGCCCCTGGAAGCCGCCAACCGGCCCACCGTCTTCCACCTCAGGACGAGGCGGATAAGCCTCGCTGCTGTCGTGGTCGAGCTCATCCCGCCACCCTTCCACCGCCTCTCGGGCCTATTTAAGCCCCGCCCGAGCACCTCCTTTGCCATTCCAACCGGAGCCACCCCCTCGCACTGGCTCTTCACCTCCACCTTGCTCCCGTGCCGCTCACCTCCTTGCCGCCGTCCACCTCACCGCCGACCGCCGCCTACGCCACCTCTCTTAGCCATTTGAGGGTGAGACCCTTTTCACCTCACCTCCCTCTCCCTCTTCCGCCAATCCTCGTTGAAGATTGGGGCCGGCTCGAGCTCAATTGAGCTCGGCGCCCTCCATGGCGCCGGCGGGCACACCGCCGCGTCGCCTATGCTCCCCACCCGCACAAGCCCCAATCGGGCTCCTCTCCTTGTGATTTCGGTGCGGCAATCCTGCGCGCACCTCGCGCGGGCACTCTCCGCCGCCTCCTCGGTCTTGCGCCGCCACGCGGGCTGCTCGCCGCCGCGCGCACTGCGCGTGCCCGCCGTGTCCGCCATGGCGCCACGGATAGAGAAGAGAGGGGAAAGGAGAAAGAGAGAAGAGGAGGAGAAGAGCTGCGCCGCCGCGTGGTTTGGTCGCCGCCGGCGAGAGCCGTGGGCTCCGCCGCCAGGGATGGCCACCTGCGCCGCCGCGGGCGTGCACGCCGTGCACGCCGCGCGCCTTGCGCTGGCCAGGCAAGGGCGTTGGCCGGGCTGAAAGGCCAGCCAGGCCGCGCCTCGGGCTGGGCCTCATGGGCCAAAGAAGAGAAGGAAAAAAGAGTGCCGGCCTGGTTTGGGTAGACCGGGCCCTGAATTGAGGGAGGAAAATAGAACTTTTTCAAAAAGTTAATTTTGGGCTTTTGGACTGTTTTCCTATCTCAAATATATCTCTTTTTCTTTTTCCTTTTTAATTTCTAACCTTTTGATTTAACTATTTTGCAAAGGTTATTCTTTTAGTTTAAATTTGAGAATTCATTTTCCCATCTTTAAAAATCTTTAATGTATTTATTTATTATTTTCCAATTCTTTTAATGTTTGAAAGTTTATTAAAAACCTTAGAAAATTATTTTAAATCTCAGAAAATTTATCTAAAGGCTTAAAAAATATTTTAATGCCCCACCTTTTCTTTTTAGAAAGCGTTATCCTTGTTTTTACAACAGGTTGATCATCCTCATCCTTAAAACTCACGCATATCATTCATTCATCTAGGCACGGTAACCCTTCATCCTCTGCCGGAGAATCATCTGATATTGTTAATCCAGAAGCCCCTAACGCCGAAATTCAGGAATCATCTTTTGTCCCTGAGAAGAAATCTTTTGAATAATAATATCAATCTAGGCAAGCCCCGGTGCATTTTCCTTTTTAGTTTTTGAGTCTTAATCAAAGGGTGTTGATTGTGCATTAGAGTTAGGAATTGATTGGAACCATAGTGCATAATTAACTACTGAATCCAGCATTTAATCCTATGCGTGAATGTGTGATAGATTAGAATTGCTTAGCCAAGCTTAATCTTAGGCTACGCTTTACTTTAAAAAAAATGAAACCTGGACAATAAAGTTTCTTGAGATCTTAACTGGAGACATTTGGCGGGATCAATTATGTTTCTAGAATTGTTACTTATGAGAATCTTTAATGAATGAACATGTTGGGATCCTGACCCTGCCTATGTCATATAAGGCTTTCCGATGTCTTGACCATATTTTCGGCTTTCGAGCGCGCCTCTTTCACTTGTCGTGCTTAACGGGCTCCGATAAGCCTTTCATACCTTGAACCTAGATTTGAAGTGTGGTGAGACCAACTGCGGGTGTCGTCGAATCGTATACCCGGGCTCGGTGAGAACGGTTCAAACTACGTGCCAAGCTATGCGAGGATTGTCATATGCAGTGTCGGTGTACACGCATATGACTGGTGTTCGAGTATTCCTCTCGAGAGTTTAAAATCGATTCGAATCACTGGGCTTACCAGGTGTAAGAGCTGAAACATCACCAACATTGTAGTTAAGAAAAATAATGCTTTCGATAAGGAACGTTTTCGCAAAGTGTTTGTTCTTGTTTGCTAAATAGATTAGGTACAATATAGGATATAGAAAACAACTAAAATAAGTTGACACCCTAAAAGCTAAGGACTTGTAGGCTTGCTGCAGTGTGAGTTGACCTAACCAAGTCAACTATAGGTTAGAAGTCGGGCTTTGGCCCAGTGATCGGGTAAGTCTTGCAGAGTAATTAGTACTCAGGCTTCTTCTCTTGTGTTTTCTTCAGGTACTGAATATCTCCTCTTCGAGTACGATCCTGCTTCCTCCGCTCCTCAGTAATCTTGCATCATTAGGCATGATGCAAGGTTCCTTTTGTAGAACACTCCTGTTAATGCTAGAGTAGAACCATTTTCTAGTTTCAAAAGTTCTATTCCTTTATGTATAATTATTTGAAAACAAGGTTTGTAATAAACTCTAAGTTTTCTCTAAAATAAAGATGTACAGTTTTGTGACATGATGTAATCTGTGGACTCCTTCGAGAGTCGCCCCATAAGCTCGATCCAGATGGAAAGGCTTTTTAGGATGTTAAATCTTGAGGAACTACCAAGGTTAACTAAGTTAGTATAAGTATACTAACTCTAGATTAACTTGGGCGGTTCTGCCACATCCACTGAAGCGCCCCAGTTTCCATAATGGGACTAAAATGTGCTTTATTACCATCCCAGGGTTTGGTAATTACATTCTTACATCAGAGTGATACAGATCCGCCCTAACGGGTCGAACAATAATGGGGCGCAGCCCTTGAAAACTAAGCAGCGGAATATAAAACGTTGGCCCAAGTTTCCGCACGTCGCGGTTGGGAAGTAGGCCATTGCCCTTATTCACTGCTGTATACGGTGCTCTCATTGTCTCCCCTGGAAAAACATCAACAAAGCAAGGGTGAGTACAATCGTACTCCGCAAGCCCACCTTCCTCCGTAAGGAGGGGGTATAGCTATATCTATATGCAGGATATATCTGGAGCTTAGGGAGGTTTTGCATAAAAACATTTTGTATGTCGGGTTTGAAATAGTCTAACAAGCTTTAATCATTCAGAAACAGGGTTTTTCTCAAAAAGGGGTGCCACTGGACTTGCCGGTCCGCATGGCCAATGACCTTCCAGCCATCACACTTTCCACACCGCTACAGGATTCTACCCCCGTAGCTTAACTTCCACCCAAAAGACCATTCCACAACCAAAACCAGACATTTCCCACATTTTTAGTTTATGAAAAGTGCTAATTGAAGAACCAAGCCGTAACTCATCCATACCAGTGGACTCGGACAATTCGAATAGGTTTTACTCTGATCAGAGGTTGTAGTAATTCCCACGAGTTGGACTCAGCGACACTTACGGCCAAATAAGCGTCCGAATTCCAAACCAAACCTTTGCCTTTGCTTCATCACCTAGCAGTGCTTTAGAGGTTCGGGCCACCGAGCCGCACCTTGGTGTCCCTTGACACCCCTTTGGCACACAACCCTTTTCCTTGCCCCTTGTGCGCCAACACAGAAGCTACTAGGCTATCCACTCCAGCTCGAGCCTAGCCAATGCCTCATACAAAGCGAGTGGTTGTCCTAAAAGAGTTAGGCAAGATGAAAATCAACGCGGTCCTTACAGAGCGTAGGTAGAACCGTTCTAACTTTTCACTGCTCGACACCGCGAGCATCCACCTACCCGGTCGTCTCCACGACTCCCGGGACTTGGGTAACCGCGGGTTGCTAAGTTATCGTTCATACCCTACCCTTAGGTGGATTATCCCGACCCGTGGGTCGTTTGCCGGGGTTCTACCCCATTTTATTTCAAAAACACGCACACCTATCCTCATCCCATTCTAAGTTCCACAACCATAATCCCAACTTAGCATCAAGATTATGATAGATATAATTAAGTGAGCGATCCCACCTATGCGCATTACATCTAAAATAGGCTTAGGTGGCTGTATATTTGTGGGGTTACCTTAGCAAGCAAAACATGCAAGTTTTATAGTGATTATCAGGCCAAGAGCTGTATTTGCAAAACATAGGAATTTTATGCATCAATTGGGGATTCCAGTGGACTTGCCATATGCTTTGTTGAAGTGGTTAACTCATCAAATGCTGGGCGTAGGAAGCGCTGATCGTCGTGTAGTACACCGCGAGAGGCATACCGAACGGACTTGTCGATGTAGCCTATGCATATAAACAAGAAAACACACCACAAGTCGAGGCATAACATGAGCTTAACATTATTTGGTTGTGATAGGATGTTTGGAGGGGATATGAGCTATTTGTTGGTGGTGCTTACCAATGGCGTTGGTTTTTATAGGGTGTAAGATGTAGCAAGTTGGGCTGCGAACTGCCGACCACGCTGGCGTCTACACCACGCTGGCGTCTACGGTGGCGGAAATTGCGATAACGCCAGGGAAAAGGAAGTGGGCGGTTACGGCGGAAACAGAAACGGCGAGATGGCGGCCGCATGGTAGGGTTAGAGGGAACGAATTCTTTTGTGGAGTGTTTGGATGGATAGGAATTGTTTTTAGATGAATTTAGGCGCGAGAATCACCCATATCGGAGTTCAAACGAAGGAGATATGGAGTATTAAATGGCGAGGGTGTAGATATAAACTTTCCAGGAAGCTGGAGGGGTGGAAAAGGACTTTTTCTTGGACTCCGCCTGGGGGAAAAGAAAGCTTGGGCCGGGGGTGGGATTCGGCCCGGCGCGGCCTGCTCACGGCGCGCGCGCCTGGCGCGGCCCACGCGCGCGGTGCTGCGCGCGGCCCGGCCGACTGGGCCGGCCCACGAGAGGCGGGGCAGCGCGGCTAACGCCGTTGGACGGGCCCACGTGTCAGGGACACGGGGAGGGCGACGGCGTCACAAGGGACTGAAGGGGTGGTTTGGTTCGGGCGAACCGGTACGGCGGCGGTCGGGGGAGGCCTCACCGGCGGTTCTCACCGCCGGTGGCGGTTCCGGCGACGAGGCCTTGACTGCAAGCACCAGGATGAGGGGGCGAATCTCGCTGGGGTATCGTGGGCATGGGTTGGGGGGCCGAAGGTGGGGTGTCCACGGCGCGGGGTCGCGGGGTGCGCCCTGCGGCAGAGGGGATGCGCGTCGCGGTGGCTCTGGTTGAGGTAGGGAGGTGACGGCGATGGCCGGAGATGGTGGAGCGAGGTGAGGCAGAGCTTGGGTTGCGTGGAATCGAGCTCTAGTGGTTGGGGGAGGGCGAATTTTGAGCTCACGGCGGTAGTGGCGCGCCGGAGCACGAGCGAGCGATAGCGGTAGTGAGATGAGGCGGGGAGCGACGGCGGTGGCGAGGGCTTTTATAGCTTGTGGGCGCGTCACTGCGCGGCCCGCGTGGTGACATCGTGAAGCGCGGCGTGAGGGGCCGGTGGCGCGCGGCGGGGACCGGGCGCGGCGCGGCAGGTGCGGGGTCCGGCGCGGGGCTAGTCGCCGGGTGGCTGGTTTTGGCAGCGTCGCGGCGGGGCTGAGGCACTTGCGAGGCGTCAGGACGGGCGTGCGGCGTCGCGCGCGGCATGCGCGGCGAGGTCTAGCACGGCCAAGCCAGGCGCGGGGTGTGGTGTCGGTGCGGCGCGGTGAGTAGGGGCCGGCGCGGCGATGCGAGGGCGGTACCACGGCGGGGACAGGAGAGGGGGGAGGGGCCGAGCGCGGGGTTACGACAGCGTGGCGCCTGGGCGCGGCGAGGCGAGGCAGCAGTGGGGCCGAAGTACGGGCGAGGTGGCGGCGTTGCGCGTGGTGTGCGCGGCGCGGCTTAGCGCAGCCGGGTTTAGTCGTGGGAGGCGGGGGATGAGCGCGTCCCGTCAGGGTGGTTCCACGGCGGCGGCAGGGGAGCCGAGTGCGGCTGGGGCCGGGTGGCGCCCGGGTGCGGCGGGGACCGGTGCGGGGCCATGGCGGCGCGGCGCGTGGACGCGCGGCCGGACAGAGGAGGAGGAAGAGGGGGGGCTGACGGGCGGAGCCCGGTTGTCAGAGAGAGAGGGACGTGGAGGGAGCTGGGCCGCGGGATGGGCCAAGTTTGGCTGGGGGGCAGGCCGAGGTAGGAAGGGAGGGGAGGTGGGCCGGATGGTGGGGTTGGTGGCCTAAGGGGAGGAATGGGTTTGCCCTTTTCCATTTCTGATTTTGGGTTTGATTTTGGGAGGGAAATTTGAGAGGAATTTTGTAGGAAACCTTTGCGGTCATTTTGGTGGATACGATCTCGGAATATTTGGAGATTCTTGTTGAGCTCACACTAGCACACAAACAACAAACAAACAAGCATTCAGGGTCTCGAAAATTGATTTTGAATTAGGGAGAGATTAGAAGAAAAAATTCTGGTCCTAAATTTCGGGGTGTTACATCCACCCCGGAGGCAACTCCAGCACGGTGACACGCCTCCCACCATCGAGTTCTCTGCTCTGCCAAGCTTCCCCTCCACGCCCCCGCCAAATTCGCCACTTCGGCTGCCTCCCCTCCCAATTCCAGTGAGGGAAAGCTCCGCCCCACCACCCCCTACCACCCCTACACCTCACCGTCTCCCCTCCACCTCCCACGAGCGCCGCCGACGAGCGCATCTGTAACACCCAGAAATTTAGCCCCGGAAATTTTCTTCTAATCTCTCCCTAATTCAAAATCAATTTACGAAAACCATGATTGTTTGTTTTGAGTGCGCCAATATGAGCTCAAAAAAATCTCCAAAAATTCCAAAGAACTCTCCTCCAAATATTCATCAAACACCACTGCCAAAATCTCTACCAAAATCCTCTCCAATATTACTTCTCCAAATTCCAAAGTTCAAAATCCAAAAGAGAAAATCCCGAATGGGCCAAACTCTCTTCCTTCTCCCAATTCCTTCTTTTCCCTCGGCCTGCCACCACGACCGAGTGGCCCAACTCGCCCCCACAGCCCAGCTCTCTCTCCCTGACACCCGGCAAGCGCTCTTCCACTCGCTGCCCTCGGGCCCTGCCCGTCAGCGCCTCCATCTTCTTTTGTCTAGACGCGCACCGCTGACACGCAAGGCGCGCCGCGCCGCGCCGGTGCCACCACGACGCGCCCGGCCCCACGGCGCCGTTGCCAGGTCCCGCCCCCATCTTCGCACAAACCTCTTCGCCGCCACGCGCGCATGACGACACCGCCGGCCCTGCCGCACAGCTGCCGGTCCCCCCTCGACCCGGACCCCGCCGCTGTCGCGCCCACGCACCGCTCCACCCCCGGCACCTCCATCTTCTCGTTGCGTTTGCCACGCATCGCCGGGCCACTCCACCATGCCGAGCCCCGGCCCCCGCCTGGCCTCTCCCGGTCCCTGCCACCGCATCGCGCCGCCGCGTGCGCAGCACATCGCCGCGCCATGCCAGCCAACCCCCCGGCCATTGTGTTGCGACGCGCGCCGCGTCCCGGCCCCGGACGCACCGCGCCCGGCCCCGTCGCGACGCAGCCCGCTCCTGCCCGGCTCCGCTGTTGCATCACCTCGCCACGCCGCCGCCGCGCCGAGCCCCGACCCCCCTCCCCTCCTGGCTATAAATAGCCCCCGCCGCCACCGCTCCATCGCCATCCTCACTCACACACGCGTGAAAGCGGTGGCAGACAAGAGCAGCAGCAGCCAGGCGGGAGGGGGTGACGGACGAAAAGAGCACGAATTTAAGTCGTATCTATACTATAAAGAGCGAGTTTAGCCAAAACTAATTTTCACCCAACAGATTTTCACCCACCTAGACCCTTAGATCCAGCTTGGCCCCACATCTAGGGTGATTGGGCCCACAAAACGCGGCGGAACGCGAGTTACACGAGCAGAACCGAGTTCCTGCCGTGATAATCGTCGACCGCGAAAGTTTTTCCCGAATTTTTTTTCACCAAATCTTTGTACCCTCGCCCGATCTACCCACATATCTCACCCAGATTCGAAGAGCCAAAGCCCGTTTTTAATCCCACATCGCCCATAGAAGTAGAAGATATCTGTACTCATAACCACCACCTACCTGGCCAGTCAAAGCCAGGCAGGAGAGGAGGCGGGGTGGATCCTGCCGGAGGGAGGAGACCGCGAACCGAGACGAGGCGGACGCGTCGACGGACAGGAGAAGGCGGTGGCGGGGCAGAGGCGGCACGCGCCGGAGGGAGGAGGACGTGCCGACGGGCAGGAGGCGGCGGCGGACGGGTGGATCGGCCATCGCGAGCCCGGGCGGGTGGAGCCGGCGCGCGGGGCGGGTGGAGCCGGCGGTGGGTGGCCGCGCTCGCCGACGGGCGTCGCGAGCCCGGGAGGGAAGGACGCGCCGACGAGAGGGGGAGGCAGAGACGGGAGAGGAGCGAGGAGAGGGAGAGAGCGGCGGGGGTGAGGGTTTGTGGGGTGTGCACGAGGTTGGGCTGAAGCAGGCCGATATTGGGCCACACTTTCTTTTCTTTTTTTCGAATGACTGATTCAGTTTTGAAAATTATTTTTTAAACACTGCAAAAAATATGTATAAAATATAACTATGTAAACTACGCGCACACAATCTAGCTTGTATAATTTGATTGGATCCATGTCTCTCTAACTTTTTAATTTAGAGTTCATGTTGACAAATTTTTTATAGCAAAGATAATCTATAAAATAGAATAACTTATTTTTTTCAAATATAACTTTCACAATTTAAAAATTTACAAAACACAATAAATTACTTTATCATTCTTAGAAAAATTGGAAAATACAAAGAGCAAATAAGTAAAAAAAATATGAAAACCAATAAAATATTTAAAATTGTATGCTTCATAAACTTACTTTTGTGACTATGCATTCAAACAATTAATAAAAATAATATTCTCCCAGACATAAAACTTTGACAAATAAAATACTTTAAAATATTGTAACTTGACCTCTTTTAAATAGGAGAGATTCCATTTCAAGAACGTCCGGTTTTTGCCTTAGCGGGGCACATACTCGAGTCAATTCGCAATCGCACGGCCCATATTGTGTGTTGGGGCGGAGGCAACTCTTTATAATTTGAGATAAATAGAATAAAATTTAAAAATACGAGCACTCGTGTCAAGTCGAGGACGGTGGGACTAACAAGAAACCTAACCGCTTAGCTCAGCTTGCTAACTTGAAGTAAATGAATACGATGACCGATTTACTAAGAAACTAATTCAAAGCATGAATGTATAACAAGCAATAAACTCATCCCTCCCCCCATGGAAATAATCCCTCGTATCCACCTCAATCATCCAACAATTTGATCTTCTTTGTCATGGGTGTATTGCCACTACCAGTCTCCGCGTTTGCGGCATCGTCGCTGTCCTCTACAGCAACGGCACCAGAGCCTCGCCGCCGATCTTCCAACCATCCTTCGAAGAACTCCTTGATCTCCTTGAACTCTTTGCCGTCCTCGGACGCCAGATCGAACACCTGACGCCCCAGCTCCTCCATCTCGTCGATCCTGTTGGCCTTGGTATCGCCTCGCCTCCGCAGCCTTCGCAACGCGCAGCAGTCCGGTATCAGCGGCGTGCGATCGTGGTGCATCACGCAGAAGATGTGCCGGCAAGGGAGGCCCTCGCGCTCCATCTTCCGGCAGCTGCACTTGACGGCACCACCGGTACCGGAGCGCTCCACGTGGAAGAGCACGCCCGGGCGCTGCTTGAATCCCACCACGTAGAGCTTGCCATGGTCTCCGGCCAGCGTCGTCCTCACGACCTCGAAGCCGTCGATCATGTTGATCTCCTCGAGCAGGAGGTAGAAGTTGGCCGGCGTGAACCGGCGCGCGGCGTGTTCTTCCATGTCGCGGTGCTTGGTGGTGAGCTCCAGCCGGCACGACTCGGCCTCGACGTCGAGCCTGAAGGCGTCCCTGCGCAGCGCGCGGGCGCAGGCGTCGGCGTGGCGCAGCAGGTCGGGCAGCGACATGCCCTCGTGGAGGCCCGTATGCAGCGCCGTGGCGAGGCACTCGGTCCTCTGGTCGGACGCCATGCCGAGGAAGAACTTGCCGTGGACGAACGCGGCGGCCCACAGCTCCCTCTTGCCGTACATGGCGTCCAGCCAGCGCTGGCTCGCGGCGGTCCGGTGGATCGCCAAGAACCGGTGCCACCGCTCCTCGAACGCCGCCGGGGAGGAGCAGGCGTCGTAGATCATGGACCTGAATTCGTTCCGAGCCGGCGAGCCGTGGAGGTGCTCCTCGACGCCCTGCTCCAGGTGCCACGAGCAGATCCGGTGGTTCGCGTCCGGGAGCACGGTCTTGACGGCCGCGACCACGGCGTCGCCGCCGTCGGTGATGACGGACGTGGGCCTCTCCTCCTGGACGCCGTCGCCGCAGCACATCATGAAGGCGCGCAGCAGCCAGAGGTAGGAGTCGAGGGACTGGTCCGAGATGACGCCGCAGCCCAGGAGCACGGGCCTGCGGTGGCGGTTCAGCCCCATGAAGGGGACGAAGGGCACGCCGTACTTGTTCGTCCGGTACGTGGTGTCGAACACGACGACGTCGCGGCACTCGAGGATGAACTCGAGCCGAGAGTCGACGTCGGCCCAGAAGAGGCGCTTCAGGCGACCCTTGGCGTCCAGCTCGTAGTGGCAGAAATTCTCGGGGTCGTCCTCCTCTGCCCGGCGGTGCAGTTCTTGCAGAACGCCGTCCGCTTCGACCCTGCCGATCCTCGCCTCACGCGGCGATGCCATCTCGTGCCTGCACAAACAGAAATCCCGCGCATCAGACAAACCAACGAGCGATTCAAACAAGTACTAGGTGATGGAGAAATGTGAATGAGACGGTAATGAAACACCTCTCGATGGCGTCGGCGTTGGTGGAGGACGCGGAGGGCGGCGGCGAGTCCGGTGATGGATTCTTCGGGAGGGAGAGCGTGTGGGGATCCATACGAATGAAATACGAATTCCAGAGGCTCCCTTACACTGGACTCACCTGTGTGCCCATCGGAGCGCCCATTCGACCGTTGGAGCACTGTTGCCCACTGTTGCTCCCTCAGCATTCAATGTTTGCGTGTTTTGGATGCTCCTACTGGTGAGTTCAGTCTTAGTTTATCACCACCCCTTCCAGAAAAACAAAACTGCCGTTAATCATGGGAGGGGTTTACAATTTCGTTGGAGGATAATTAATAAACAAATCGGCCGTCCCGCACTAACGGATCAGTAGCAAATATCACGCGTGCCGGTATTTCATTTCGTTGCTCCTTTCCTTTATTTGTGTGGAAAAATAGGAGTAGTTCACCTTAACTTTATTCTAAAATCAATCTTTTTTTTAACTTTAACCAAAATATTTTCTGCAAAATGAAGATCCATTAATTTAGAGAATTGGAGATTTTTTTTTTTTGAAACGATCTGAATGATAGACATATCTGCAGTAGTGCGACAGTTTTGTTATTTAGCTTGTGTATGTGTCCAAACAACACTGTGGAGACATTATCAAAAAAAAAAAAAAAAATCAACACTGTGTGGCTATACCTTTGGGTCGTTGTCATTCAAATTTTGTGAAAATGAAGTAAATGGTGCGTAATGCATACCCAATGTGATTACGACACTTTTCAGTTTTTACACGTTGTGTGCTATCGTATGCGTTCCATTATTATCGACCACATAAATCTACAATAATTTTAACAGAATTACAACGGCGATCATATTCATGGATCAACAGATGATATGAACCATGCACATGAAGGACAAAGAATTCAGCTCGTTCGGCTGCCCTTACCAGTTATCAGCAGCTTCTGCGGCAGCTACTGCTGCACATTTATCTCTACACATCACTGACCTGCAGCTGTACAACAGTAGCCAATGCAAGCAGCCGAACGAGCAAAACGAACACGGACTTTGACAGCTCGATGATAGAAACCACACGAAGAATCGACAAACGGTGGCTCTGATGACAGCTTTCTACTAGGTCAATATAAATACCGGCCCCCGAGATCGAGCCCGAGACTCACGCATGCTAGAAAGAATGGCGCTGCCGCTGCTCCCATGGTTGGCATGGCTTATGGCCGTCGTCCTCGCCGTCTGCTTCATTGATCTGCTAGCGCATCCACGCCGCCGCGGCCTCCCTCCGGGGCCTCGCCTTCTGCCCCTAATCGGCAACCTGCACCTCCTCGGCGACCAGCCGCACCGCTCCCTCGCGGCCCTTGCAAAAACCCACGGCCCGCTCATGTCGCTCCGCCTCGGAGCGGTCACCACGGTCGTCGCGTCCTCCCCGGAGGCCGCGCGCGAGTTCCTGCAGATGCACGACGCCGTGTTCGCGACGCGGTCTGTCCCGGACGCCACAGGGGCCCATTCCCGGAACTCCGTTGTCTGGCTACCCAGCAACTCGCCGCACTGGCGCGCGCTGCGCAAGGTCATGGGCGCCGAGCTGTTCGCGCCGCACAGGCTGGACGCGCTCCAGCACCTCCGGCGGGAGAAGGTGCAGCTGCTGGTGGACCACGTCGGCCGGCTGGCGCGCGACGGCGCGGCGGTGGACGTCGGCCGCGTCGCGTTCACCACGGTCCTGAACCTGCTCTCGCAGACCATCTTCTCGCGCGACCTCGCGAATCTGGACGACCATGGCGGGTCCAAGGGGTTCCGGGAACTGGTGACGGAGCTCATGGAGGCCGCGGGCACTCCCAACCTGTCGGACTTCTACCCGACGTTGTTCGCGGCGGCTGACCTGCAAGGTTGCCGCCGGAATTTCGCCAAGGGGCTTGCGCGACTGAACCAGGCGTTCGACGTGGAGATCGACCAGCGGCTGCACGACCGCGAGGCTGGACAGCCACGGAAGAACGACTTCCTTGACCTGTTGCTGGACACTCAGATGGGCGAGAAAGGCACGGCGGAGCTGGACCGCGACACGCTACTGTCCATGTTCGCGGTAAGCGCTATTGCTACCCAGAACTATATATAGGATTCAAAATTTAATAGGTGAAATCTCCGCACGTTGCCGCGGAAATTTGATAATAGTTTCAGATTAGCATTCGATGATTAATTAAGAAAAAAACAAAGCAACAAGTATATTGGAATTTGAGGCTTATTACATTAAGTATATAAATTAAGTATATAAATTGCATGTGTAGTAGGTAAATAATATTTTTTTTGTCGTTGGAGCTTTTTTGACCGATGATGGTATGGTAGTATGATTTTTCTCCATTAATATATAAAATATTTATAGCATTATTCTTAGGTGGCAGCTGCTTAGTGATACATGTACACTGACATTTGCCCATTATAGTTATGCAAACTTTTGGGTTTATACAATCCAGCAGTCATTGCATTGGCATTTTTAAAGACTTAATTGAAAGGCTATGAAGATGGTTGTATGAAAATGTTGACGGTATCTCATAGGATATAAGTTGTGTATGTGGTAGCAGATTGGATACGATGACAAAAAAGAAAACATGAAAGCTTAGTATGCATAGAGTCACAAAAAATCGATAAAAGAATTAAAGTTTTAGCGGATGGTGACATGGTACGCAAGTTAATAGAATTTTGAGATGATGTGGCCAGGTTGCATGTTAAGGGAAATAAATAGTGGACTTCACTTATATATGTTTTATAGATTCCATAATACATAACAGCAGGAGCGGATTTAGGCCCATGGCCATGCGGGCCATGGCCTGGGCATGGCCCAAGAAAATTTTTGACCCCCGCTTAATTCGCTGGCCCATCTAGCTCCCCACGATCCAAGGAACAACTATAAGTACTACTACCACGAAAGTTTCACTCTTGCATGCATGCATATACTAGAAAAGGGGAAATTTGTGATATATTAATTATAGAGTATATGTGCCTTTGTCCAACAACCCATATGGCTGAATTGTCTGTAATTTTCTAAAACATATATTATTATGGCACAATGGGAGTAATTATTATTGGTTTTTCTAGAGCTGATTTATTAGGATTTATAACCATGAAAATGTTCTGCTAGATCTTCTCTCCATGCAAAATCTATTGTTGTTAGCTTTATAATGAATGTTAAAATATGACACAACACAGGGGAGAATATCAAAATTACCATGTCAATCAAAGAAAAAAGATTTTTAATGATCATTTTGAGATCGAAATTTAGTTGAAGCATGTTGTCAAATATGATTAATATTTAGGAAAAAATAGGAACTAAATGTCTATAAAAATAGTAGTATGTTTTTTCATAAAAATTTCATGTCAAGTGAAATGGGTAAATAGCTGAATTTAGAATCAAAACAATGAAAATAGTACTGATATTTCTGTTGAATTGGAAATACAAATACATAATAAGAACACATTCAAATATAAAACTAATAAGTCTAATTCAGAATAAACCAAAAGTCCAAGCAAAATACAATGGACATATAGTTGAACTTAGGATAAAAAATACAATAATTATCTCGATTAAATATTTATAAGGCCATAAGGTAAAAAAATCTATATGTGATAAAGAGATAGATTCACGAGACAATATTATAAAGCAGTCCCACATGTTATATGTATTGTTTTGTTTGTAAGAGATGTGTGTGTGGGCACATGCATGTATGCATATGCTCAGAAAAACATTTCCAGGGTTTATGGACTTTAATGGTACATCATGGTGTATCTAATTACACATTATATTTATGCTAAATTAGTAACTTGCAGTTATTTCTGTATTATATGTTTTCCAATGACTTTGTATATAAAAGTGTGCAAGATGGGTGTAAAACATTTAATTTGCAAGCAAGGTTAGTCCACACCACAAAAGTATTTTCCTGATTCTTTAGTGAATGAAATAATTTTTCTCCAATCTAACAGATTTTAATGATAGACCCGTGATAGTAACGACAAAGATATAGTGACACTTTTGTAATTAAGTTTGTGTCACTACGCTTTCAGCTTTTGTCATGAGATTTTGTGAAAATGGTATTTATGATGTAATTCGGTAGTATGTGCCCATTGAATGTGTCACTTTTGAAAATCTACATGTGAATGTGTGTGTGTGTGTGTGTGTATTTATGATATATTATCACATATGGTACTTTTTAGATAAAGTTACGATAGAAAAACCTGACAACTAAAACTGAAATATGTGGAGGGCTTAGTGTAGATGCACCATAAACCATGATATCTATAGTGCATAAACATTATAGTGGGTTAACATAATAATGGTGCCAAATAGGTCATTTAACATATCTTGTCCCTTGATTTTTCATTTCACTTTAAAATTTAGGATCCTAAACATCCCAATGTTTGATTTTTGATATAAATTTGATTAACTATCTAAAATTTAACTTTACATGTAAACATACAAATGCAAACTTTATTTATATATATCGTTATGAAGTTGTAAAACTAAATCTCAAAGTTACTTCATTGCCTAACCCAATCAGCACCAACAAGAGTTGAAAGTATAAAAGGGCATACGATAGCTAGGGTTCTTGAATTTGCATGAACCGAGACCCCCAATAAATTATATAAAGGATTAGTATCACATAGTTCTGCAGACATGATGACAGTTTCACATATATACATAGATATCTTTGACTTATGAATTTTATAATGCGTCTCCGTTTAATGATTAATATTGTTATTTTGCAAAAAATCATGTTTTAGGATTTATTTGGTGCTGGAAGTGACACGAGCTCCAACACAGTGGAATGGGCAATGGCAGAGTTGCTTCAAAATCCAATATCAATGTATAAAGTTTGTAATGAGCTCGCAAGAGTTGTTGGCTCAGGGAGAAATATTGAAGAATCACAAATTTGCCAGTTACCATATCTTCAAGCTGTGGTAAAAGAAACTTTTCGACTACATCCTCCAGCTCCATTGTTGTTACCACGTCAAGCTGAGATGGAAATAAAAGTATCAGGCTTCACAATACCTAAAGGTGCTCATCTATTGATAAATATATGGTCAATGGGTCGAGATGCAAATGTATGGTCTGAACCAGAGAAGTTTATGCCTGAGCGATTTTTGGTAAAGGTGGTTGATTTCAAAGGTGGAGACTTTGACCTCATCCCATTTGGTGCAGGACGTCGGATTTGCCCTGGCATGCCATTAGCTATTAGGATGGTCCATCTTCTTCTTGGATCATTGTTAAATCAATTCAAATGGAAACTTCCAATTGAGGTTGAGAGAAATGGAGTTGACATGGCAGAAAAATTTGGGGTGACACTAATAAAGGCTGTGCCACTTTGTGCTATAGCTACACCAATTTGAGTTAACCAATAGACTCAACTGTACTTTGATGCTTCTTATTGTGCAATATCGTAGTACTTATGATTTTTTTTGTCACTCTTTAGTTCATTTTTTCCCTTTTGGTGAAAAAAATATAGCTACACCAATTTAAGTTGACCAATAGACTCAACTGTACTTTGATGCTTCTTATTGTGCAATAACGTAGTACCTATGATTTTTTTTGTTTGGCGACAAAAAATAAAAACGGAGGGAGTATATTTATTGAAGCGCTAACTTGACGCGAACTACCCACTATATAAAGCTTTTCATGAACATTAGATAGGTGATTATCAAATACACGTGTTGTCACCCTAATGGCTGTACTTCCTCCATCTCAAGTTGAAATTTTGCAATGTCTATATTAATATATGCTGTCATAAATAAAAAATGTTTGTATAGTGGAAAACTAGTTTTCTTAATTAATTGTTATTATTAATATTTTGCTGTCATATGTCTAAAAGTATAGACGATTTTTTTGAGCCGTGCATAGTTCTATTAAGAAGAAAGGAGTCTAGAAAGACTCAAACAAGCGCATAAGGCCATGGTGTTTCACAAAGGGAAGGTCAAAGGAAACAGATGTTTACGACCAATGACCAAAAGATCACATGTGTAGCCACATTCGACATGCCCTATAATTTTCTTTTTGAGAAACACAGTATAATGCAGGCGTTCACGCGCGCGTACACTCACTCCTATAATTTGCAAGTAGCACATAAGAATAAGAGCCAACAACTTCCACACGTTTTACTGGGCTGATGAAAATTGAAAGGGAACGAGAACCACCTGGATTGGAGTCTAGCCACCCACTGCCCCACTGTACCCCTGGAGGCGGTGGCGCGCCCTCGGCGTCCCGGCGGCCTGTCGTCCTGCGCCCGCGTTCGGTATAGTGTATGAACGCCGCCTGCGTGCTCTGTCACTGGTCAGTCAAACGGCTGTACTTCCTTATAAAAAAAAAGGGCTGTACTTCCTCCATCTCAAGTTCATCTTTGGGAACTTTTGGAATGTCTGTATAAATATATACTATCATGAATAAAAGAGTTTGTATATTGTTTCCTTAATTGTTAATATTATTCTTTTGCTGTCATACATGTCTAAAAGTTACGGATGTCTGTTTTTTTTTTTTTTTGAGCCATGCATCCAAAGTTTTAGTAAGAAGAAAGGAGTCTAGAAACAATCAAATGCAAGCGCACAAGGCCATGGTGTTTCATAAAGGGAAGGTCAAAGGAAACAGACGTTTACGACCAAAAGATCACATCTATAGCCACATTCGACATGTCCTATAATTTGGAAGCTATATAAGAAAATGAGGCAACAACTTCCACACGCTTAGGTTTTGTTTGGATACACGTAGATTAGAATGGAATACACGTGGATTAAAGGGATTGAAGTGTGTTTAAATCCACAATAGTTTAAAATTTTCTCCAATCATTTTTATTTCACACCAATACACTTAAATCCACGAGCAGCCAAGGAAGCTTTACTGGGCTGATGAAAAGAAAGGCAACGAGAACCGCCTGCATTGGACACACACCAGTATGCAAGAGCCGTGTGGTAGACAGTGGTAGGCCTGGACCAGGTGCGCCGGTACGGTGGGACATCCATGAGCGCGCCGCGTGGTGGTGCGTGCCACACGTTTTCCCACCGGCGCACAGGATCGTCCCGGCCAGTTGGAGCAGAGGACCCGCTGGCGTTTCGTGTAGCTTCCGCTGAGGAGCAAATATAATGAGCACTGGTGATTCTGCGCGCGCATGGGCGCGCGTAGGGACCCACCGTCGTGATTATAACTGAGTTTTGCTATTCTTTGTGTTAAGAATGAAGCAGACAATCAGACATATAGAAGTACCGAAGTAGTGATCATCACGTGAAGAAGCAAGTTGTTGTTCCATACATAACGCACGATCAGAAAACCACAAACTGATAACTAATGACCCATCATAGAAACAAACTCATGTTATTATTTGTCAAGTTGTGAGCTCGGTTTAGGCTCATGTTGCAATTTGTTAAAACATATCAACCGTGCAGACGCTATACCGACAGGACAACGCATGGTTATCTCCTAACCAAACCAAACATGCACACGCCAAACCAAAACATCATCAAGCTTAAAATGGGTCTCTTCTTGCCAGATCGATGGTCAGCCTGGTCTGGACGAAATCCTCCTAGAGTAGCTAAAGCAGGATGCTAAACCAGGGCAATGCCGCTCTCACCGCGAGTAGGCTTGTGGTTTCCATCTGCAAAAATGTTTGTTGTAATGATCCTCAAATTTGTGGTGCTCAGATGCTTCTCTGTAGAAGCTGTTCTCCCTTGAAGATGTCATTGCCGGTGAGGTCGTTGGCCTTCTAGCTTCTTTGTTGTCTTTTGCACTTCAGTGTCCGCCTCTCTAAATCAGAAGGTGCTCGCCTGTTGATCAAGGCAACATTAGTTGAATAACATTTCGAATTGCAGAAGATAAATCAGGCACCTGCAGGTAAGTCGAAGCTGCGGTCCGTTTTGCATTTTTTTTATCAACGTTTGTGAAGCTGACTCGCAATTTGATGAATTCCATGCGCCGTACCGCTGCTAGACCTGGAATTCTGAGTATCAGCAAAGATCAAGTGGCCATTGAGCTCCTTGGACTTCACATTTGATATCTGCTTCTTCATCTTACTGCCTATGTCACTTTGTATTTGTAGAGCACCACTAAACTCACTCTGTTTTGCCCTCTCAGCTCCTAAAGTAGGGATTAGCTCCGAACTCAGAGAATTGAGATGCGATTTACAGTACTCATAGTCCATAGGTACTATGAAACTGAATTAGTCTACCACGGGCACAACAAGAGCAGAACTGTGTGGACAATATATACTTGCATGCTTACACTATATACACAATATATGTTGGTTTGATATGTAAGAACATTAGAAGTGATATGAGTGACAAAGGAAACATCAGGAAGGGAAAGCACAAGAAAATAATTTGTCATATCATTGATTAATGAAATCTGTGGCAAGAACTGCAGGGACAAATTCAGTGGCAAGCTATCTAGAGCATTGTGCAGAATAAAAAGAACATATTTAAATGTGCAAGACAATATTAAATCGCTGAAACGTAATATGGAAAAAAAAGTAAGTAAACAGCGTAAGCTTGCTGGCCCCGCCTATTTAGAGGAAGAGAGAAGTAGCTTGCTGGAACCATAAGTATTCAATGTAAGTATTTTCTACAAAGAAAAACATGATTATATATCTACAGAGTATGAAGATGTAAAGAATAGACTGGAAATTCAGGACAGCAAGAGAGGGAGCATATTTTCTTATTAGTATAAACCTTCACAGCTTAATAGCATGATCTAACCTGAATCGCAGAATGCCACATCTGGTTTTATGCTAGGCATTTTCATGGACTTTATAGGCCTACTGTAATATAAAGATTTGTTAAAACCGGCATGACACTTGAAAGCATAAAAAATCATAGATACACTCGGATTAGTGATTTCCATCTAGAACTGGACCATGTAGCTAGGGGGGTCATGGACATAAACTATCAAACTACTAACTGCATCACTTTTTAACTGTCGCTGATAATATATGCAGCATGTCAAGCAAGGAAAAAGAATAAATAAATTAATAGGCATCAGGCACACATTAACTGGTAACCATGAATGGAAGAGCACACATTAACTTCTAAAATAAACAAAAAGTAGACAGAACCAACAACCCTAAGATGGCAACATGAGCAGGACCTCACATTGGGTTTCACATGATCATAGAGCAAAATTCATTGAGTTACCAAGTATGTGCAATAAGACATCAGATACGCATGAAAAAGCAGCACTGCACATTGAAAAAGAAGTGTTAACAACCCTTCCAAGTCTAGAAGAACTATAGTAATAGCTACTACAGTCATGGGTAACACACACATTGCTAGCTTGTCATGTGGGAGTCGATTAACAATCCGATCAGCATCACCCCACATGAACTTTTTACTTGTTTCCTCAAAATAAGCTAGGAGCATGGTTAATAAACCCTTTCGCACACAATATGATCAACATCTACACTCGATTTTTCAATACTTTTGCAGCCGTGGTTAATAAACCAGCCACTCAAACCACGGTCCTCCTAAATAAGAAATGCACATAGCAAAGTTGTTACCTTTTGTGTAGTGCTGAAACTACCTTATTAATGCTGTCCTTATCAATCATCCATTGCTTATCATTCTCAGCCTTAAATTAGCAAAACAGATGATAAGGTAGGTACCACTCGGATGATGATCCGAAAATAACAATGGAAGAAGTTACTATATAACATTTTGCTCTACAATCAGCAGGCAATTAGGAAATGGGACTATTTTTAAAAACAAAAGGAGCATTCAGATACAGGATATTTTGCTCTATGTTCAGCAAGCAATTAGAAACTGGGACTACTTTTTAAAAGGAGCATTCAAATAAAGGATAGATTAAGAAGTCAATACAATAATGGAAAAGAAAACAGAAAGGCACCATTTTAGGGTGGGAGGTACCTGTTTGCATAACATGCACAACAATTGTTCTGCTTTTTTTTCAAATACCACCAGCAGAAAAAAGGTGAGCTGCTCAAAAGAAATTTAAAAGGTTTAGATCTTCTAGGGCTTTGTGAGACAAAAAATGTGTATGCACTGCATTGATCTTGAAAAGCAGGGCACAAAGACGTGAGTGGCGAGACCATGGAAGAAATACCTTGACCCAAACCATCCCCTTTGGTGCATTGTGGCCTCAAGATATCTTTGTGCAACTCACCTGTAGATCATTGGAGGACCAAAAGAAATCATTTAGATTATTTAAACACTCAATTTTTCTGAATGTAATAATAGGTGACTGAAAACAATAGGTGAGATTTAGCTGCATCAAAATGCTGGCGTGGCCCAATTATCATGTAACATCCCGTATTTTTACGGAATGTTAATAATAGTAAAAATCCGAGCTTTCAAAAACTTTTTCTCAAATTGTGTGAATTGAATGGTTGCATCTCATATTAGGCGAAACATTTCTAAATTAATAACTAAGCTTATTTAAACTAAAGTATGAATGAACCAAATCCTAGATATAATATAAGCTAAGTGTTAGAGATCTAGATTAACTAACTAATTTGGTAAGTTATGCTATGTCTTTTCTTTTAGAAGGATTTTATGCCAAAAGTATTATTCCTTTTACAAATCGATTGTTTCAATAATTAAAACATGCAGTAATAAAAATGCTAGACCATGTGCATGATTGAGTGTTCGTTTTTCTCTTTGGATCTTTGATTTAGTGCATTGATAACTCAAACCAAATCACCATACGAACTCAATCCAGCAAGGTGTTAGGAAAAACAAATCCTATAACTAATCTCTTGCACGTGAAATGGGCCAAACAGCCAAACCGGCCATCAGCCCAGCAGCCAGGCAACTCCATCGTACCCCTTCTCCTGTCTCTCTTACAGCCTGGGCCCACGCTGCAGCTTTCCCTTTCCTTGTTCCTCTTCATCACCGAGCCGCACCCAGGGCATCCGGCCTCCTGCGTCGGAGTTCCTCTCAGCACGACGATGCAGAGCTTCTTGGAGCCCAAGCCAACCCGCGACCGGCACCTGACCGCTTGGCCCTACCTGTTCCCCTTCGCTCTGATCCCACGCCTCGCCTGCACGCAGAGAGACAAGGAGCACCGAGAGCCGAACTGCTTTGGATGCACACCACGTACTCCTGGAGCACGGAAGCCGAAAATCGACGGCCACCTGCACAGAAGCCTCGCCCGGAACCCTAGCCGCAGCGCTATATAGCCTTTCCCCACTCCAATTTCTCCCTCGTGCTGCCGCCGGCACTTGCCCCTTCTCCCATCACGTTTTCCCCAATTCCTCCAAGCGCCGCCAACGAGGGACCGGAGAGGAAGAAGAGGGACCGGAGACGGAGGAGCCGAACGCGGGTGCTGCTGCCGCTGCCGTGAAGATGCTGCAACGGTGAGCAGCGTCGCTGGGGAGCCGCAATGAAGGACGCTGCGCCGAACCGCACCATGCGTGCTTTGCCGTCCTGTACCCGGTGCCATGACGCGGAGGAGTCGAAGCTGCTGAGGAGCCAGACGAGGTCGCCGTCGCCGGGCCAACGACGCTGTCGCCACCAACCTGGAGCGCGAGCACCGCCTTCGCCATCTTGTACCGCGACCCCAACAAGCTGGACGCCGAGGAGAAACCGGCTGGGAACGTCGACATCGAGCAGGACGCGAGCGACGCCGCCGACCGGGAGCTACTGCAATGGTGACGACCGGAGTACGGCAACAACGACGTCGCGGAACCAAGAGGGACGGGTGGCCGCGACGTCAAGCCGAACGCCGTCCTCCACACCAAGCTGCTGACCCAAGGGAGCGACATCGAGCCGGACGCGTCGACCTGCTGCACCACGCCGTGAACCGCGAGCGCGGGCTACATCCTCTTCTCCGACGGTCAGCACTGCCACGTCTACACCGTCGACCCTCGGTGAGCACAACCATATGCCAAGGCCCCGACGTTTTTCCCTGCTTGTGCTGTCCGGCCGTCGAGCCGAGGAACCCCTTGAACTGCTTGCGCCGCCGTCGATTCTGTGAGCGATGCCAGGTCCGAGATGTCTCTGCGCACGTCCGCGGGCACGGGGCACCGTCTCCCCGCGCGACCAAAGCCTGCTATTGCCTTTTGTCTGCCTGTGACCGTGCCTTCATGCCGGTAGCCATTTTCTGCAGGAGCCTGGAACCCCTTTTCACCCATGGCCGCCGTTATCGCGCTGTGTTCTTGCGTATGCATGGTAAACCCGGCCCCTTACCCTGTTGCCGCACCGGTTCACCGGTCTGTGCAAGCCGCCGAACACAGCCATACCCTTGCAACCTTACCAGCACGGCCACAGCCCTCGCTGCTGCACGGTACCGCCAGGGGCGGTCACGCCGTCGCAAGCGCATGCTCAAGCCTGCACAGAACGCCGCGGCGGAGCCCCGCTCATGCCCGCGTGCTTAATCACAACCTTGCAACGAACTCCGACACCACGCTGCTGAGAATAGGTTTGCTTGATCCCGTGTGCACTTGCCAGCTGCTTTCGGCAGGCAGATTCAGTCTGAGAACCGAGCAGCAGCCTTGATCCGTCATCCGTTCAGCTGAAACGCTCACCAAGCTGCTGTATCTAGTATCCATAATTAGTTCTTGTTATAGCCTTAAAGCTTCATGCTTCTGCACGTCAACCATGCCCAGGTTTTTGGCCATCCTTCATCTCTGGCTGCATAACAAATGCACTTGCCAGCTTCAGTAAACAATCCATCTTTTCTGCTGTGCACCTTCTTGAACCCGACCAATCTGAATGCCAGCTTATCCACCGATGGTCAGTTCTGCAGCATACAGATGAGACCATGATCCTGCATTTTGGAGAGATGCAGTACAGCTGCTTATTCCTTTTTGGCCTTGTAGAAAAGCTCAATGTCCATCATCAGGCTTTCGCACGTTAGCTAGCAACCTGTGATTCAATAATGCTTTTGTGCTGGTGTGTTTATGTTCTGAAACATGCCTGTTAGTAGCACAACGCAGCCCAACAATCAACTACATCACATTTCTTAATAAAAACTGAACTAAACTTAGAAGGCTCATATTAAATTCATCTTAACCATGGAAAATATAAAACTAACCTGTTTCTTTCCCAACTCAAACTCTATGCTTAAATGCTATTGTTTGAGTGATGATGATTCTTATTGCCTCTTATTTGGAGTTGGTGTGCATTCGATTTATTTGGATTTTATTTGAAATAGGCACGAAGGATTCGGAAGATCCTGTTCAACTGCTTGAATCTATGACGGAGTTCTAGAGCAACCAGCTCTACCGAGGTCACCATTCAGACACTTCCCTGTTTCGAATCCTATAGACACGCATATATGCTGCTGCTGCTTTATTTATGATCATGCTTCCTATGTTAACCTAAAAATAGGGAGCCTACTTCCATTTAGCCACTATTACCCTGTTTGCTATATTGCCACCACCATATTACTACTTCAACTAAATAATATGAACATGATGTGAGATTGGGTAATATGATGGTGGGATGTGATAACTCTTGGCGTGTGTGAAGTGGGTGGGTTTTTGAGCGCGAGATGGTGTGTGAGATGGGTGGCGGGAGTCGGCACGGAAATTATGGGAGAGACTAGAACTCTACCCTGAGTGGAGAGAGGTGTGTGGTGGTGCGCGGCCCACCGCTGAGGGTGGCAACCGACCCCTGGAAGGCTTGCTCTCGCCAAATTAAGGACCGAGTAGGGGTGATAACTCTTGGATATTTCGTGCATACCACGCGACCTCAGGCCCGGTTCTCGATCTTCCCCAATGGTACTCGGACTGCAGGCGTAAGGCGATAGTGTTAGGGAACGATGGTGGGTCTGTGATGCAGCCACACGTTCCCGATAGACTCGACCCGTGGAGGCCCCGGATTCTTCGAGCTCACAGTTCTGAGAGTGCGGTGGATAGTATATCCGCACAGTTTTCTAGCTCAGAAAAGCAGAATGATGCCAGGAAGGGGAGGTCATTACCGGTGTGGTGGGCCAATGGCAGCGGACGCTCTGCCCTTATCCCATCTCGTGTGGGTACAGATGTACAAACCTCTGCAGAGTGTAAATCTTTACGTAAAGCCGACGTCCACGGTCGAGGACGGACCAAGGGCAGAACTCACCTCATCTAGCATGGGTTTTCTTCTCTTCTCCCTCGAGTGATAGAACACCGGCTGAGGCCGCTGAGGATGGGCGGGTGGGAGCTTCCCATGCCGCAGAATTAGATGATGATGAGTGGGTGTTTTGGAAGAGGTGTTTGGTGGTGAGACGTGTATGTGTTGGTATGAGTGATGAGCAGGGGAACCGGCTGTGTGACCGAATTCTCGAATGGAACAATGATATAATAATCTGGATATTGCTGCCATATGCTTGCTTGCATAGGAAGCCTAGAGCCTTCCACTTGTGCCAGTCCCTTTTATTTTTATGCTGCCGCTTAGGGGAGTGTCTCAGGGTGGCCTGCGCTACTGGCGCGCAGGTTTGGGAGACGAGTTGAGAGACGACCACTCCAACGACGGCGGAGACGAGACGGATGAAGATGAGACGGACGGCGATACTTCCCATGAAGGACGGTACGACTGAGGATCACGGTGCTACGCTCAAGGATGCCTGTGGAGATGGACCCGAAGACTTACTATCCGCTGCTAGAATACGATTTCTGCTTGATTCAGTCCTGTTGGACTTGTACCGGCTTTGGCCAATATTGTTTAAATGTAATAATAATTCGAAGTTCTGGTTGTGATATCGACTGATATATGTGATTCACGATAGCACTATGTATCCTGGGACTATCGTGAGAAGCAAAAGGCTTGGGTTTCGGCATCGCGAAATCCGAGTCGTTTCAGTTGGTATCAGAGCCGAGCTTGACCGTAGCACGTGACCCTAGACTCGGACGAACATAAAGACTATTTTATGAACAAATTATTTTACCCTACTGGTATTTTGGAAATTTTATTAACCCTTGTCTACTTCTTACCCTTAGTCTATTGGAAATTGTTTTGATTCTCTCTCTTTTAAATTAAAATCCTTCCTTTGGTGTTAAAACCTTCAACTGGATTTAAACATTAGAACACGAGACAATCGCTCGCATCCTACCTTCGTTGCATCAAAAGAGTTCTGGCAAAATGCAAGTGCCATACAAGTTGAAGTGCAATAAAGTCTTGAGTGTGTCCACTTGGATTGGAGCAATTATCATCAAAAACAACGTCTTGTTGAAGGCAATCGAATGAGCATAAAGCCTATACCGACAAGAGCCAGTGACGAAAAAGGACTATGCCCTCCTTATCGACTAGTCAAATGACCGCGATTTAGTGACTACCCTCCGAATGCCACGATGTAGAATAATCCGGTAGAAGTGCGATATCTCTAGAGCCGTGGAGTCAGCCTGGAGAAAGCACATAATTAGGGTATACTATTGTGATGAGTGCCTGGATCTTATGGATTTATTTGGTTCTTATGCTTCTTCTGCTTGAGTGCTCCAAATAAACTATTTTATTATAAGTTAAATAATATTATAGACTCCTTCGTAAATGACCTTATAAACACCCACTGGATTTAACACCAACCCCTCTCGTCTTAACCGGTGATCGCTAACCAGAACCAGCTCATGCAAACCATGGCCAACCTACTACAAGCTCAGAAAAACCAAGACCCTCCAGCAAACCCAGTCCAGAATGACCATACCCAAGACCCACATCCCAAGAGCCTTACCAAGAAGATTGAGGGATTCATAAAGCTAAAAACCCCCACCTTTGACTACACCGATGACCCACTTGAGGATGAGGATTGGCTAAGGGAGATTGAGAAGAAGCTTGATCTTACTACTTGCACGGATGAAGAATGTGTGGTTCTTGCTATCCACCAGTTGAAAGGCTCAGCGAGCGCTTGGTGGGATAGTTTTTGTGAGACCCATGATGACCCAGCCAGTATCACATGGGAGGAGTTCACGGTTGCTTTCAGGGAGTTCTTTGTGCCAAAAGAAATGTTGATGCAAAAGGCAGCAGAACTCTGCAACTTGAAGCAAGGCACCATGAAGGTACAGGAGTATGTGAACCTCTTCATCAAGATGATGAGGTATGCCCCAGATGATACCAGAACCGACGAGAAGAAGCAATAATGGTTCCTGCAAGGTCTACATCCAGAAATCCGAGTGCTCTTGACCGCAGGTGTCTACCGATCTCTTCGGCACATGATGAACAAGGCCATCTCTGTTGGGAAAGAGGTATTGGACTACAATGAGGGTGAGAGCTCCAAGAGGAAGCGCACCGATCACATGTCTCTACCCGGAACATTTCAGAGATCCTGGTTTGACCTTGGTGATAGTGATGAAGACATGGACTACAAGGTTGATGTGCATGGTTCCAATCGCCAGAGGCAAAGCTATCAGCCCCTAGGGAAGGACTCATGGGAAGAACCACCCACACCGATCCCTACTCCAGGTGATTTGGCGTTCACTTGCTTCGTGTGTGGCAGTCTCGATCACAAGGCTGATTTATGCCCATACAGGGAAAAGAAGAAGAGGAAGAAAAAAAAGACATGACAAGGCGCATACACACAGAAGGTCAGATCAATGCACTCAAGCCCATGCACCGCAGTCAGCTATGCAAGGCCAGTTGAACCATGTGACCGCCGAGGATACTACCAACGCACCAGATGTCGTACTCGGTGAGTTTTTGGTAAACGAGACTAATGCCTTAGTGCTATTTGATTCTGGAGCAACAAGTTCGTATGTGTCATCTAAGTTTGCTACTCAGAATTCTCTAGTTTCCATAACTCAGAAAAGACCCATAATCACTAGCTCACCCTTGGGGAAGATGAGCTGCACTTTGTTTTGCAAAGGTGTGAGTATCCTGATAGCAGGATTGGAGTTCAAGGCAGACTTGACCATCCTCTGTTCTGATGGGTTAGATGTAATTTTGGGTATGGACTGGCTCACAAGACACCGAGGTGTGATTTCTTGCTTTCCTCGCTCAGTCAAGCTTGTACACCCCAGTGGACGGGAGGTAGAGTTTGAGCCTGTACAGTCGATAGATGTCCACCAGTTGCACAGTCTTGTCATCAAGACCTTGGAGGAGATACCCGTTGTTTGTGAGTATTTGGATGTCTTCCCAGATGACATACCAGGGTTACCGCCAGATCGAGCTGTGGAGTTTGCGATCGACCTTGTGCCAAGGACTGCTCCTATTGCAAAGGCACCCTACAGAATGCTCGGGAAAGAATATGATGAGTTGAAGAAGCAACTAGATGAGCTGCTTGAGAAGGGATTTATCAGACGCAGTGTGTCACCATGGGGAGCCCCAGTGCTGTTCGTGAAGAAGAGAGACGGAACAATGAGATTGTGCATTGATTACCGCTAGCTGAATGCGGTCACATTAAAGAGCAAGTGTCGTTGCCCCGAATTGATGATCTGCTTGACCAATTGAAGGAGGCAAAGTATTTTAGTAAGATTGACCTCAGGACTGGGTACCATCAGATAAAGATCCGTGAGGAGGACATACCGAAGACAGCCTTCGTGACCCGGTATGGTCACCATGAGTTCACTGTTGTTCCTTCATGTTTCACGAATGCCCAGCCTACTTCATGAACTTGATGAACCTAATTCTCAAGGAATAACTTGACCAATTCGTGGTGGTTTTCACTGATGATATTCTGATTTACTCCAAGACATGTGAACAGCATGAGAAGCATCTGCGAGCTGTGTTAGGGAAGCTCCGAGGGAATCAGTTGTATGGGAAGTTTAGCAAGTGCAAATTTTGGCTGGAGAAAATTTCCTTGCTTGGCCACGTGTGGACTACAGAAGGTGTGTCAGTGGATCCTGAGAAAATTGATGCCGTATCCAACTGGAAGACTCCTCGCAATGTGACTGAGATCAGAAGCTTCTTGGGATTAGCTAAATACTACCGGAGGTTCATCGAGAATTTCTCCAAGATTGCAAGCCCAATGACTGAGCTGCTCAAGGACAAAATGTCATTCGAATGGAATGATAAGCGTGAGAAAAGTTTTCAATGTCTGAAGGACAAGCTGACTACGACTCCAGTGCTTACTTTACCGGATCTGCAGAAGGACTTTGTCGTGTACTGCGATGCTTCCAGACAGGGTTTGGGATGTGTGTTAATGCAAGATAATCATGTGATTTTCTATGCCTCCCGCCAGTTGAGAGCTCATGAGGAGAACTACCCGACTCACGACTTAGAGCTTGCAGCAGTTGTGCACGCACTGAAAATTTGGAGACACTATCTGATAGGGAACAAGTGCGATATCTATACTGATCACAAGAGCTTGAAGTACATCTTCACCCAGTCTGAGCTGAACATGAGGCAAAGGAGATGGTTAGAGTTGATCAAGGACTACCAGCTAGAAATTCACTACCACCCTGGAAAAGCAAATGTGGTGGCCGATGCTTTGAGCCGCAAGAGTTACTGTAACCTTTTGACCGGAGGAGAGTTACCAACGGAGCTATGTGCAGAAATGGAGCAGTTGAGGCTTGATTTTGTCACTACTGAGCAGCTAAATGAGTTGAGAGTCAGATGCACACTAGAAGATCAAATCAGACAAGCTCAGAAAGATTGCCCAAGCATAGCAGAATTGAAAGTGGGAATGGAGAAAGGCAGGATAGATGATCAGGGCACCCTCTGGCTAAAAGAACGCTTGTGCGTTCCACTTGATGAGGGGATCAGAGAATCCATTCTAACTGAGGCTCACTGCACTAAGTACTCGATCCACCCAGGAAGCACCAAGATGTACCAAGACTTGAAGAAATTGTTCTGGTGGAGAAGAATGAAGCGCGATATAGCTGCTTTCGTAACTCAGTGTGACACGTGCAACCGAATAAAGGCTGAAAAGCAAAGACCGGCAGGCTTATTGAAACCCTTGGATATTCCAATGTGGAAATGGGAGAAGATCAGCATGGACTTCATAGTTGGACTTTCCCGCACTCCAAAGGGGAATGATTCTATCTGGGTAATTGTTGATCGACTGACCAAGTCAGCTCACTTTATACCAGTGAAGGCTACTCACAATGCCCCTAGATTGGCAGAGTTATATATACAGAATGTATTGAGACTCCATGGGGTTCCTATTAGCATTGTCTCCGATAGAGGACCGCAATTCACCGCCAGATTCTGGAAGAGTTTGCATGAAGCTCTGGGCACCAAGCTTGACTACAGTACCGCTTACCACCCCCAGACCGATGGGCAAACAGAACGAGTGAATCAACTCTTGGAAGACCATTTGAGAGCTTGTGTGTTGACTTACGGGCCAAACTGGGAAGACACCTTGCCATTTGCAGAGTTCTCGTACAACAACAGCTACCAAGCCAGCATAGAGATGTCACCGTTCCAAGCTTTGTATGGTCGTCAGTGCAGAACTCCCTTGATGTGGGAAGAAGCAGGAGAGAGACAATTCTTTGGGCCAGCTATGTTCGAAGAAGCAGCAGAAAAAGTGGCAAAGATCAGAGAGAACCTCAGAATAGCTCAGAGCCGCCAGAAAAGCTATGCAGACAAGCGCAGATGAGAGCTCACTTTTGAAGTCGGAGAATTTGTATACTTGAAAGTATCACCCCTACGTGGTACCAAGAGGTTTCACACAAGAGGGAAGCTTGCACCAAGGTACATTGGACCTTATAAGATCAAGAAGAAGATTGGGGATCTAGCTTACGAGCTCGAGTTGCCAGAGCACCTGTCCGGAGTACATCCGGTGTTTCATGTCTCCCAGCTTCGCAAATGTTTGAGATTGCCGGAGGATCAGATTTCACCAGAAGCAGTGGATCTGCAGGATAACCTGGAATACTTGGAGTACCCAGCGCAGATACTTGATCGGGCAGAAAAAGGAACCAGAACAACAAGGATTCCAGTGTGCAAAGTGCTATGGAGTAATCACTTAGAAAGAGAAGCTACATGGGAGAAAGAGACAGAACTTCGGGAGAAGTATCCTCACCTCTTCGAGATCGAGTAAGTTACCCCTAAATCTCGAGGACGAGATTCTTGTGAGGGGGGGAGACTGTAACATCCCGTATTTTTACGGAATGTTAATAATAGTAAAAATCCGAGCTTTCAAAAACTTTTTCTCAAATTGTGTGAATTGAATGGTTGCATCTCATATTAGGCGAAACATTTCTAAATTAATAACTAAGCTTATTTAAACTAAAGTATGAATGAACCAAATCCTAGATATAATATAAGCTAAGTGTTAGAGATCTAGATTAACTAACTAATTTGGTAAGTTATGCTATGTCTTTTCTTTTAGAAGGATTTTATGCCAAAAGTATTATTCCTTTTACAAATCGATTGTTTCAATAATTAAAACATGCAGTAATAAAAATGCTAGACCATGTGCATGATTGAGTGTTCGTTTTTCTCTTTGGATCTTTGATTTAGTGCATTGATAACTCAAACCAAATCACCATACGAACTCAATCCAGCAAGGTGTTAGGAAAAACAAATCCTATAACTAATCTCTTGCACGTGAAATGGGCCAAACAGCCAAACCGGCCATCAGCCCAGCAGCCAGGCAACTCCATCGTACCCCTTCTCCTGTCTCTCTTACAGCCTGGGCCCACGCTGCAGCTTTCCCTTTCCTTGTTCCTCTTCATCACCGAGCCGCACCCAGGGCATCCGGCCTCCTGCGTCGGAGTTCCTCTCAGCACGACGATGCAGAGCTTCTTGGAGCCCAAGCCAACCCGCGACCGGCACCTGACCGCTTGGCCCTACCTGTTCCCCTTCGCTCTGATCCCACGCCTCGCCTGCACGCAGAGAGACAAGGAGCACCGAGAGCCGAACTGCTTTGGATGCACACCACGTACTCCTGGAGCACGGAAGCCGAAAATCGACGGCCACCTGCACAGAAGCCTCGCCCGGAACCCTAGCCGCAGCGCTATATAGCCTTTCCCCACTCCAATTTCTCCCTCGTGCTGCCGCCGGCACTTGCCCCTTCTCCCATCACGTTTTCCCCAATTCCTCCAAGCGCCGCCAACGAGGGACCGGAGAGGAAGAAGAGGGACCGGAGACGGAGGAGCCGAACGCGGGTGCTGCTGCCGCTGCCGTGAAGATGCTGCAACGGTGAGCAGCGTCGCTGGGGAGCCGCAATGAAGGACGCTGCGCCGAACCGCACCATGCGTGCTTTGCCGTCCTGTACCCGGTGCCATGACGCGGAGGAGTCGAAGCTGCTGAGGAGCCAGACGAGGTCGCCGTCGCCGGGCCAACGACGCTGTCGCCACCAACCTGGAGCGCGAGCACCGCCTTCGCCATCTTGTACCGCGACCCCAACAAGCTGGACGCCGAGGAGAAACCGGCTGGGAACGTCGACATCGAGCAGGACGCGAGCGACGCCGCCGACCGGGAGCTACTGCAATGGTGACGACCGGAGTACGGCAACAACGACGTCGCGGAACCAAGAGGGACGGGTGGCCGCGACGTCAAGCCGAACGCCGTCCTCCACACCAAGCTGCTGACCCAAGGGAGCGACATCGAGCCGGACGCGTCGACCTGCTGCACCACGCCGTGAACCGCGAGCGCGGGCTACATCCTCTTCTCCGACGGTCAGCACTGCCACGTCTACACCGTCGACCCTCGGTGAGCACAACCATATGCCAAGGCCCCGACGTTTTTCCCTGCTTGTGCTGTCCGGCCGTCGAGCCGAGGAACCCCTTGAACTGCTTGCGCCGCCGTCGATTCTGTGAGCGATGCCAGGTCCGAGATGTCTCTGCGCACGTCCGCGGGCACGGGGCACCGTCTCCCCGCGCGACCAAAGCCTGCTATTGCCTTTTGTCTGCCTGTGACCGTGCCTTCATGCCGGTAGCCATTTTCTGCAGGAGCCTGGAACCCCTTTTCACCCATGGCCGCCGTTATCGCGCTGTGTTCTTGCGTATGCATGGTAAACCCGGCCCCTTACCCTGTTGCCGCACCGGTTCACCGGTCTGTGCAAGCCGCCGAACACAGCCATACCCTTGCAACCTTACCAGCACGGCCACAGCCCTCGCTGCTGCACGGTACCGCCAGGGGCGGTCACGCCGTCGCAAGCGCATGCTCAAGCCTGCACAGAACGCCGCGGCGGAGCCCCGCTCATGCCCGCGTGCTTAATCACAACCTTGCAACGAACTCCGACACCACGCTGCTGAGAATAGGTTTGCTTGATCCCGTGTGCACTTGCCAGCTGCTTTCGGCAGGCAGATTCAGTCTGAGAACCGAGCAGCAGCCTTGATCCGTCATCCGTTCAGCTGAAACGCTCACCAAGCTGCTGTATCTAGTATCCATAATTAGTTCTTGTTATAGCCTTAAAGCTTCATGCTTCTGCACGTCAACCATGCCCAGGTTTTTGGCCATCCTTCATCTCTGGCTGCATAACAAATGCACTTGCCAGCTTCAGTAAACAATCCATCTTTTCTGCTGTGCACCTTCTTGAACCCGACCAATCTGAATGCCAGCTTATCCACCGATGGTCAGTTCTGCAGCATACAGATGAGACCATGATCCTGCATTTTGGAGAGATGCAGTACAGCTGCTTATTCCTTTTTGGCCTTGTAGAAAAGCTCAATGTCCATCATCAGGCTTTCGCACGTTAGCTAGCAACCTGTGATTCAATAATGCTTTTGTGCTGGTGTGTTTATGTTCTGAAACATGCCTGTTAGTAGCACAACGCAGCCCAACAATCAACTACATCACATTTCTTAATAAAAACTGAACTAAACTTAGAAGGCTCATATTAAATTCATCTTAACCATGGAAAATATAAAACTAACCTGTTTCTTTCCCAACTCAAACTCTATGCTTAAATGCTATTGTTTGAGTGATGATGATTCTTATTGCCTCTTATTTGGAGTTGGTGTGCATTCGATTTATTTGGATTTTATTTGAAATAGGCACGAAGGATTCGGAAGATCCTGTTCAACTGCTTGAATCTATGACGGAGTTCTAGAGCAACCAGCTCTACCGAGGTCACCATTCAGACACTTCCCTGTTTCGAATCCTATAGACACGCATATATGCTGCTGCTGCTTTATTTATGATCATGCTTCCTATGTTAACCTAAAAATAGGGAGCCTACTTCCATTTAGCCACTATTACCCTGTTTGCTATATTGCCACCACCATATTACTACTTCAACTAAATAATATGAACATGATGTGAGATTGGGTAATATGATGGTGGGATGTGATAACTCTTGGCGTGTGTGAAGTGGGTGGGTTTTTGAGCGCGAGATGGTGTGTGAGATGGGTGGCGGGAGTCGGCACGGAAATTATGGGAGAGACTAGAACTCTACCCTGAGTGGAGAGAGGTGTGTGGTGGTGCGCGGCCCACCGCTGAGGGTGGCAACCGACCCCTGGAAGGCTTGCTCTCGCCAAATTAAGGACCGAGTAGGGGTGATAACTCTTGGATATTTCGTGCATACCACGCGACCTCAGGCCCGGTTCTCGATCTTCCCCAATGGTACTCGGACTGCAGGCGTAAGGCGATAGTGTTAGGGAACGATGGTGGGTCTGTGATGCAGCCACACGTTCCCGATAGACTCGACCCGTGGAGGCCCCGGATTCTTCGAGCTCACAGTTCTGAGAGTGCGGTGGATAGTATATCCGCACAGTTTTCTAGCTCAGAAAAGCAGAATGATGCCAGGAAGGGGAGGTCATTACCGGTGTGGTGGGCCAATGGCAGCGGACGCTCTGCCCTTATCCCATCTCGTGTGGGTACAGATGTACAAACCTCTGCAGAGTGTAAATCTTTACGTAAAGCCGACGTCCACGGTCGAGGACGGACCAAGGGCAGAACTCACCTCATCTAGCATGGGTTTTCTTCTCTTCTCCCTCGAGTGATAGAACACCGGCTGAGGCCGCTGAGGATGGGCGGGTGGGAGCTTCCCATGCCGCAGAATTAGATGATGATGAGTGGGTGTTTTGGAAGAGGTGTTTGGTGGTGAGACGTGTATGTGTTGGTATGAGTGATGAGCAGGGGAACCGGCTGTGTGACCGAATTCTCGAATGGAACAATGATATAATAATCTGGATATTGCTGCCATATGCTTGCTTGCATAGGAAGCCTAGAGCCTTCCACTTGTGCCAGTCCCTTTTATTTTTATGCTGCCGCTTAGGGGAGTGTCTCAGGGTGGCCTGCGCTACTGGCGCGCAGGTTTGGGAGACGAGTTGAGAGACGACCACTCCAACGACGGCGGAGACGAGACGGATGAAGATGAGACGGACGGCGATACTTCCCATGAAGGACGGTACGACTGAGGATCACGGTGCTACGCTCAAGGATGCCTGTGGAGATGGACCCGAAGACTTACTATCCGCTGCTAGAATACGATTTCTGCTTGATTCAGTCCTGTTGGACTTGTACCGGCTTTGGCCAATATTGTTTAAATGTAATAATAATTCGAAGTTCTGGTTGTGATATCGACTGATATATGTGATTCACGATAGCACTATGTATCCTGGGACTATCGTGAGAAGCAAAAGGCTTGGGTTTCGGCATCGCGAAATCCGGGTCGTTTCATATCATATCACAAAGCTACTTACGGCTCAAAATCCAGACGATTCTAAATAATTTTCCTGAGTGCCTGACAAAGTTTCAAGTCAAGTTAACCATCTAAATGAAGCATCATATTGTGTACTTGAACTTGTAAGCCGAGTTCGAGAAAAAACCTGTAAGCAAAAAAAGACATATAAGAAGGCTATTGGTATTTTTTTATAATGTTTTTGAGTTATTAAAGGGAATTGTTCCACAAGAACACAACTATTGGCGGAAAACTAATGGCTAGCCAGTAACCATGAACAGCATGTGGGAGAGGGCATGTAAGGAAAAACTGAAGGCATGGTTAAAACTGTATACCTAAATCATTCTCCGACTGTCTTGTGGCAGTTCTTCATGATACCAATGAACTGGAGAATGGATTCGGAGAACTGACGACAGCAGAGGTAAAGGGAGAACATATTGTAATTTCCATCGTGCTCATAGATATTCAACATCCCTAAACGAAAAGCAACGACCTTCGTACTCCAACTGCCCCTAAATGAAAAGCAGTGACCCTGAATTTTAACCTTATCTTCTCCATCATGTCTTGAACTTGTTCATTCTCTGGATCAGGGGATAACTGCTCACCAATGCTATTCCTGACCCGAGTTGCACCAATGCTATTCCTGACCCGAGTTGAGATGAGAAGGCGTTTTGATCAATGCAAGTTGCAGACGCCACACATCCAGACAGCCCTGATAGAAACCTAGTTCTTCACCGGCCTGAAAATCTATCTTTAAAGCAACCAGCATTCTCTCTTCCTTTCCAGATGCCAAACATCATTATAACCACTTTTTTATCCAAAGCTGCCTCTACACCTTAAAAGAACCCCTTTTTTAGGGAATCCCAAGGAAACAACGAAGAAAATAAAAAGTGAAACAAGATGAGTCAGTCTATGAACTGAAGGTCAATACATAGAAACCTTTATATAAAGAAAGAAAGCAATAACACATCCATACAATGTGTACCCATCTCTCCTGCTAACCCAGGAACACCTAGAGAAGAATAAATACCTAGACAAAGTCACTAAAACAGAGCCCACAGGAGCATTGATAACAAATGTACACAAATATAACCCATGTGAACCTTGCTAGGCAGTACGAATTTGTATGCACACAACATTGCAGAACAGTTAGATGCAAGGAGGCCAGTAACATGTCGCAAAACAGCCGGGTGAAGGAGATCACTCACCCATCCGTGCAGTCAGATGCGCAAGGAGGGCTCTTCTCCTCCCTGCACTCCCTAAGACGAACACCTCCTGCTACGAAACCAACACCACATGTAGCATATGTGAACTTCCAATCCCGCAATGCAAACATGAAGCAAGAAGACCAATAATTGCATCGAACACAAGAAACTTGGAGATCACTCACCGGGCGTAGCCGGCGGGCGTCGTACTGCTGCACTCTTGATCACACCCCCGAAAGACGACCTTTTCCTGAAACGGCAACAACAGAAGGAAGCACCGAGCACCAAGAACCATCATCAACAAGGGAAGCAGGCATCGCGGCCGTGGCCGCACAAAGACCACGCCGGCGGCGCGCGTGCGTGGATCCGGCGAGCCGCAGGTAGCGCACGGACGTGGCCCCACGGGCACCCGGCGGCGGCTCGCTGCACGGATCCGGCGCAGCGCAGCCTGGCCGGTCTAGGAGCCTGGCGGCGTCTCACGCATGCGGCCTAGGCACCCGGCGGCGGTTCGCGCGTGCGGATTTGGCGCAGCGTGGCATGGCCGGCCTGGGAGCCCGGCGGCGGCTCACGCGCGCGGTTCCAGCGCAGCGCGCGCGGCCTGGCCAGCCTGGGAGCCCGGCGGCGGCTCGCGTGGGGTAAACCGGCGGTGGCTGCCGGTCCTAATACTGCGAGAGGGGCGAGGGAGGGAGAAGCGAGGAACGCACATGAAGCGAGACGCGATGGAAGGAGGAGGCGACCGTCGGTGCGGAGCAGCACCTTTATCCGTCCGCCCTCCCAGGCGGCGCTTGCCTCGGTCTCCCCTCGCGCTCCTCCGCCAGCGAATAGGAGCGTGACATGGCATCCGTCGCAGAGGGCTGAGCCAATGGACGTTCGACACCAGCCGCGCGGGCTCTCGGAGGAGGCGCTGGCTGGGCCCACCATGACCGCGGCGAAGCGCGCCGCCGACGGCGTGAACAGGGTCCACGGTCGACCCTGGACCCCCGCGGCGCCGGGCTGTGAGCCGCGGGGCCCTCCGAGGATGGGGCAGGGCGAACCGCTGGGAGGCACGTGTTGCCGGGTGAGGCAAGAGAGGGAGTCGCTGGCCAGGCGAGCGGAGCTCCCGCTGCCGCTTGGTGAGCCTCCTCCACGGCGGACCGCGGCGCGTACGGCGGCGACACTGGCCGCAGGACGTGGATAGGCCGGCGTACAGTAATTTTGAATGGCGTGGCTAGCGCGATTGACCTGCGCGGCGTGCGTTTCTCATACTTAGAAATGCATGAGCTCACCTGCTCCGGGCCGGCCTGACCAAAATATGGCTAGCGTGTTTGAATCCAGTGACTAAAATTTAGCACACGTCACCTCGGATGTATCGATGCTAGTTTGAAGTATCAAATATGGTTTAATTAGAAAACTAATTATACGGTCGAGGAATAAACGGCGAGACGAATTTATTAAGCATAATTAATGCATAATTAGCGACTAGTTATTGTAGCATCACATTTACTAATCATTAATTAATTAGATTTAATAGATCCGTCTCGCCGTTTAGTTCTCATCTGTGTAATTAGTTTTATAATTAGACTATGTTTAATACTTCTAACTAGCGTCAAAACATTTAACGTGACGGGACTAAATTTTAGTTGGGGTATCCAAACACCCCCAGCCTTACCTTTATATTTTAGATAGATACGAAGTATGATCGAGGGTAGATTTTTTTTTTATAATAGAGGGTAGATTAGAAACGTCACAAGTCCTCCATTCCAAATTGCCAACTAATGTCAAATTGTCAACGGGGGGCGGCTACGTGCGGTTGTGCGCCCTCTCCTTTTATATAAGGCCAAACGACATGATCAGGTGCGTCACGCTACACGTCATCTCGTCATATAGATATAGACATATACACACACTACTACGACGCAGAGCTTTGCCGCCACCATGGCTGTGCTGTTACCATGGCTGGCATGGTTGCTCGTGTCCCTCGTCGGCGCCTGGCTCCTCACGCGCGACCGTCGCCGTGGCCTACCGCCGGGACCCCGCCCGCTGCCCGTCATCGGCAGCCTCCACCTGCTCGGCAACCAGCCGCACCGCTCCCTCGCCAAGCTCGCCAAGATCCACGGCCCGCTCATGTCCCTCCGCCTTGGCACGGTGACCACCGTGGTGGCCTCGTCCCCGGCCGTCGCCCGGGAGTTCCTGCAGAGGCACGACGCCGTCTTCAGCAACAGGTCCGTGCCGGACGCCACCGGCGCCCACTCTCGGAACTCCTCGGTCTGGCTGCCGAACGCGCCGCGCTGGCGCGCGATGCGCAAGATCATGGGCGCCGAGCTGTTCGCGCCGCACCGGCTGGACGCGCTGCAGCACCTCCGGCGCGAGAAGGTGCAGGAGCTCGTGGACCATGTGGGGCGGCTGGCGCGGCGCGGCGAGCCCGTCGACGTCGGCCGCGTGGCGTTCACCACCAGCCTCAACCTCGTGTCGCGCACCATCTTCTCGCGCGACCTCACCCGCCTCGACGACGACGGCGGGACCAGGGAGTTCCAGCGAGTGGTGACGGAGATCATGGAGGCCGTGGGCTGCCCCAACATCTCCGACTACTTCCCGGCGATTGCGGCCGCCGACCTGCAGGGATGGCGCCGACACTTGGCGCGGCTGTTCGCGCAGCTGCACAGGATCTTTGACGAGGAGATCGATGGAAGGCTGCGTGGCCGCGACGCCGGCGAGCCCAGGAAGAACGACTTCCTCGACCTGCTGCTGGACGCCGCGGACGACGGCGACAGCACGGCGAGGCTGGATCGCGACACGCTCCGCTCACTGTTCACGGTAAGCCTTCGACAGAGGTATCAAGACACACATCTAGTGTAGTTCCATATTCATTGCATCGCATCGCATGGGGAGCGAGGCAATTAAAATATGTGATGTGTGCATTGTTTTTTCTGAATAATATCTGCTTTCAAAGCTAGTGTGAAAGTAGTCGACTTTTGAAACTTGAAGTTTTGCATGGGCAAATAAGGCTGAGACCAACAGCTAGGTATATACCACATCTATCCACTATTCCAACTATCCCTCTTTCTGTAAACAGTGTCGCTGCAGTGTCGTAAATAGTGTCGCTACAGTGTCGATTTGTACTGTACCCGATCTTTTACCTTACCTGCTGGCCTTAGCCTAGGATACTGTCAGAGTGCTCCGTCTTGACGCAAAGGAACATCATGTCCTACGTAATGTAGCACGGACTACAGTCTAGTATCCTACTAGATGTTTAAGTCACGCACCTACTGCATATTCATTGCATGGCATGACTATGAGGCTGAGGCCAACAGTTAGGGTATACACCCCATCTATCCACTGTTCCAACTACTTTTCTCTCTGTGAACAGTATCGCTACAGTGTCGTTTTGTACTGTACCCGATCTTTTACCTTACCTGCTAGCCTTAGCCTGATGTTTAAGTCAGACACATACTGCATATGACAATGATGTTTAAGTCAGACGCATACTCAATAGTCAATATATGACTATATGATGTTTAAGAAATTAAGAAAGACGCATACTCCATATATGACAATGATGTTTAAGTAGTGCATATTCATTGCATGGCATGACTATATATGATGCTTTGGCCTGCCGTTTTTTTCTTCTGAATCTCTGCGTTCAAAGTGTTCGAAAGTAGTCAAGACTTTTTGAAGCTTACGGCATTCCATGGACTAGTATACGGAATTAGGGATACTTTCAGTTCAGACAGCTTAGCTTAAAGCAAAGGGATCGAATACCAAGTTTCAGTCAGATTGTTGAGAGAGGTGACCTGTTGGTCAAAACAATGGCGTATATAGGAGTAATATATAGATATAAGGATAACGTTAAAAATACCCGTCGGCAGGAGGGATGATGGACCGGCACCGAGAGGCGGGTGGAGCTAGAAAAATATAGAGACCATACAATTTTGCAGCCATGTGAACACTTGGAAGGTTCGGATGACTACCCTGTATAGAAGATAATATAGCTTACATATGCGAGTCCCTTATATATTGCTAGCCTGCGTCTGTTCGGCCGGCTGGCTGGATGTCGCTGTTGCCGGAGATGCTGCCGCCACCCAAAACAGCCATTGTTTCTGAGCTAACAAAATTAGCGTGTGTAAGCAGCCGAACGGCTGGGCTGGGCAAGCAGCCGCAGCCAGCTGCAGCCTGCAGGCAGCCGGCCGAACTGGCGTTTTGAGCATGACAAGTCTAATGTGTAAAATATATAGTAATAGCTAAAAAAAATGGACATAATAAAAACAGTTTTTCAAGGCGAAACTACACATGCGATTTTCATGTCTTCAAAAGGTTATGTACCCCATGCAGATAGTTTTTCTTACTGTATACTTCCTCCAGGTCCCAAAAGATTGTCGTTTTGGACATTGAAACGGTCTCTTAAACATAAGTTTGACCAATGTTTTTGTTAGAATAAAAATAAATATCATAAGAAATTTTTATTTTTATAAAAGTACTTGTTAAAACAAATCTATACATATGACTTTCAACATTCAAAACTAAATCATATAAAAGTTATATATAGTCAAAGTTTTAAAAGTTTGACTTCTAACTTTTCTAAAACGACACTCTTTAGGGACCTGGAGGGAGTATAGCATTCCACATCTAAGTTCAGATGGAAAACAAATATTTACCACATCACCTTCTTGTTAGTACTGTATATAATTATATCATTAATTAGTTTTGTATACACATTTTTAGGATTTGTTTTCTGCTGGGAGTGATACTAGCTCTAGCACAGTGGAATGGGCAATGACAGAGCTGCTTCGAAGCCCAACATCAATGGCTAAAGTTTGTGATGAACTTGATGCGGTTATTGGCGCCAAAAAGAGCATTGAAGAATCTGATATTGGCCGGCTGCCCTATCTTCAAGCTGTCGTAAAAGAAACATTTAGACTGCATCCTCCTGCTCCACTATTGCTTCCGCGACATACCCAGGACGATATAAAAATAATGGGGTACACTATTCCAAAGGGATCTCGTGTGTTTGTAAATGTATGGGCAATGGGCCGAGACAAAGAAACATGGTCTGACGCTGAAAAGTTTATGCCCGAGAGATTCTTTGGAAAGGCCGTTGATCTTAGGGGCGGGGACTTTGACCTCATCCCATTCGGTGGGGGGCGTCGGATATGCCCAGGAATGCCATTGGCGATTAGGATGGTTCATATGCTTCTTGCATCTATGCTAAACAAGTTCACGTGGAGGCTCCCAGCGGAAGTTGAAAGAAATGGTGTTGACATGGGGGAAAATTTTGGCCTGACATTAACGAAGACTGTGCCTCTATGCGCTCTAGCTACACCAATTTGAGTCAGCATACTCTTTTCAAAGAAAAGGTTGAGTCAGCAAGTCATTGTGTTGTAAACAATCTTATCGTTCTTGCGTTCATGGATATGTACAATATGAGGTTTAAACTAGTCGATGTTATGTAACTTTGTGACACTTGAGCAATAAAATAACCAGTTTATATATGATTGTTTAATATTGTTGCTCAGGCATCCTTTGTCGTTGGATGGGTGGTATGGTATCATCCGGCTGTATTTTTTTCGGTTATGTTGTTGTTATGCTTGGTTGTTTCAGTCGCACAGAGGCACAGGCTAGAGGATGCGCAAGCGCCGCCACCTCGAAGCCCCCACGCGGACACACAGTTGTATTCGGCGTGGCCGTCGTCGCCTCAAATTCCCCCGCGCGGCCACCACGAGATCCGGCGAGGGCGTTGAAGCCACAGGCCCGAGGCCCCGACCTGGTAGTAGATGAGATTCTGTCCTCTGTAGGTACTCGTCTTCGACTCTTCGTCGCCGTGGCTGTCCGCCTGTCCGAGAGGGCTCGCTGAATGGGAACAAGGGATACGATGGGCAAAGGCGGCGGTGGGAGAGGATGAACTCTCGCGTCACGCGACCGTTTGATGTCCACGAGCAAGCATTAGTCGCCGTCGCCGTCGCCGTGTTGGGTGATGGGTGGCCGCCATCCGCACGCGCCGAGCTCGCTATCGCCTGCACGGCCTCCGGCACGACGGCCCTTGCCAATCTAATTCTTTGCCACTCTTATGAGTTGAATGGCAGCTGATTTGCGACCTTGACCCACTGCCATTGACTCAGAGTGGTCCACATGTCGTTGACAATGAGTTTTTTTTCATCCGTAAGAGTGGCAAAAAATTAAATGCCCCCGGAACTGGCCCCACGACGACGACGACGACAGTGCGGCCTCGTCCTTCGAGTATAGATGGCCAAACGGATGGCACGGTACGAGCACGGACAAAGCACTGCATGACAAGGCACGGCACGGTTAGGCACGATTAGCTAACCGTGCCGTGCCGTGCTGCCTGGTGTGCCCAACTTCTTGTCCGGGCACGGCACACCACAGACAAACCGTGCCGTGCGGGCACGATAAGCACGGCACAACTACCGTGCCGGGCCAGCATGAGTCTGCCGAACTTGCCCTTCAGAGTCTAGACTCACCGTAGCCCGCAGCGCCGCCGCGTGCTTAGACCGCTGCCACAACCTCCACTCCGGATCCCGCAATCGTCGCCTGGCCCAGCGCCGCGGCGCCGCCATGGCCCCGAGTAGCGTAGCCGCCGACGCAGCCATGGTGAGAGGAGTGGGGTGCGAGGAGGCGAGCAAGGTGAGCCGGGTGCGCGATGGCCGGCGAGCGAGCAACGGGAGGTGTGCGAGCGGCGGCGAGCGAGCGGGAGGAGGACGGGAAGTGGGCGAGCGGCAACGTGGAGGTGGGCGAGCGGGGAGAGGAGCGCTGGCTGTGGGATTGGGAATCGCGGGATGGGGCTAGGGTTAGACCCCGGGGATTGGGCTGTTGAGCTGAGGGGGCGCGGGGGAGCTGGGCCAAGCGGAGGCACGTGGGGAGCGGGCCTTGACGGCCCTGTCATTGTAAATGGGCCGTGCCGTGCTGGCCTGGCGTGCCCCATCTTCCAAACGGGCACGGCCCACCTACCGTGCCGAGCCCGGAATGGGTCCACTAGCCTTTGTGCCGGGCTGTGTCCGTGCCGGGCCAAAAAAGCGGGCCTCGTGCCGGGCTTTTGGCCCGTGGGCTTTATGGCCATCTATACCTTGGGGGGTTGGAGCTACATGCCGTGTGGGTCCACTTAACCAACGGTGACCATGTCCGTTTCTCAGTTGTTTTTTTTTGCTGTTATGAACAAAATAATTTAGGTTGTTTTGTTCTGTATTTCCGTTCTGTAGTAGGCTGTTTTGAATGCATTGCGGTGTTGTTTGTACCTGTTGGATAATGATCAAAGAGGCTTAAACAAAATTGCATGAACAGTAAGTATGTAACTTTAAACCAAATCCAAGTAGGACTCTTGCCTTTGATCGGAAGGCTTAGAACCGACCCATGATTATTCCCTCAGTGTGGAACACTAGAGGATAAACATTGACAAAATGTGCATGGAAAATTAAAAAACACACACACTAGCATGCTCTAACTTAAGATCAGGCTTTGTGGAAACATATGCAAGGATTTTTTTTCATCCTCCGTTTCACTTAAGCTTGAATATAAAATTGGTATTGCTTTTTCTGTAGCAATGCCTTGACGTTGAGCCAGCAACCAACCATTAGCCTAGCACAAACCAGGGATTAAAACTTCGTTTACACTGTTCTGAATTTTATTTTTATAACCAAAGTTTGATTTTTGTATTTTTGAATTTGGAATTGAAATCCATCAAAAACCAGACGACAGGTTTATTAGAGAAAACGAAAAAAAATTACCGAAATCCAATACTTTCCGAACGGAAAATTGAACCAGGTTTATTAGAGAGGTTGACGACAGTGAGATGCGGTGATGGGAGGGGCAACCGAAGTGGAGAATACGGATGAGACTCGCCTGACTTTGGTCCCCCAGCAGTTGAGTCACTGCACGTGGGCCCCACCCGGAGAATACGACAAGGGACAGCTAGAGCTAGGCCGGCACCGGATGCGGATGTACCCTCCAAATTTGCAGCCGCCACCGCCGTCGTTGCGACAAAGAGAAAGCACGTGTACTCTCTGCTGCCCAGCAAAAATTAATGGGACACAAATTAAGTGACAATGTGGGCCCCACATCATACCCACAACGTGGCATCCTTCCCGCCTGCCAGCGCTGCCTTCGTCTAACAGCACACCGTGATCATCAAAGTCCGATCCGACGTCTCACAAATGTGAGCATACTTGTCAAATTAGAGAATTTAAATCTAGATGAAATGGTTTCACTATGAAGAACCTAACTATATGAGCGATGCTCGCTTGAGCATCTAAACATGGGATATTTTGCCACTTTTACGGATGTCATCTTTTCGTTTGTCATTTTTGTGTGGGACTTAACTTTTTTGCCACGGCGTTTTCGAAAAATCTTGCTCCCTGCGTTCTAATTTATAGGTCTTGACATTTTTGGCATCCGATCAAACCGGCTCGTCTTATTAAAAAAAATCACAATTATCATTTACTTTTATAGTGATTTAGTTTAGCATATAATATACTTTAACTATGAATTTAATCTTTCATCATTTTCGCAAATATTTGAATGAGACGGGCCTGTTTGACGGGATGTTAAAAGAGTCAAATGATCTATAAGTTAGGATGGATAAAATAATGGTTTGCCACTTTCACTGCTGTGGCAAGACAAACCCGCCAATGAAGCAGAGGTGTATGTGGTGCATGCAAAAAGACCAAAAGCCTCTACTCTACGTATAACAGCCTCCTTCTCTCCCTATGACATAAGGACACGCCTGTCATCTCTCTCCTCTTCCTCTGTCCTCTGCCGCCCCCCAGTGGCCGTGCCGCCGGCTGCTGCCCCGCCCTTCCCGCTCCGTCGGCTCCTGCTCCTCCGGCAGCGGCGGCATGGTGGTGCTCTCCCGTCCGCGCCGTGGCTCCTCCCTCGCCAAGCCGCAGCCGCCCAAGCTCTCCGTCCCGCCGCCGAGGTGCTTTGATCATTTGATGGTATTTGCTGCCTCTGTATCACTGTGCAAGAAGAGCAGCGTGAGGAGAGGCGACAAGACCACAGGCTGCAGCCTACGTGACGCCGCCGCGATTGGCAGAGCTAATAAGCACGACTGCAAATACTGAACACGATCACGAGGGAGATTCAGAGACTTTGAATCTTGAGCTGATTTAGCTGCACTCCTTGCGCTGCGAGCTCAGGCAGCTTGGTGTATGACACGAGTGAGCACGAGCGGCCAAGGGAGCTGTAGCTGTCGCAGTGTCGCTGGCGGAGGTCAAGAGCTGCGCCGCCACCCCGCCCGGAGGAGCGTGGGCGTAGGGCGTCTTCGTGCCGTGCCGATCCATACACGGTTTTTGAGATATTTGTGCTTGTCTTTTCTAATCGTTCGACTATTAGTTATCACTACAATAATAAGAGCCAACACGGTCTTTGAGATATTTGTGCTTGTCTTTTCTAATTGCTCGACTATTAGTTATCACTATAATAATAAGAACCAGATATTTGTGGTTTTCATAAAAAATATACAATTCGTGAAATAATGATACTATCGGAAAAGACATGATCAATTATTTAGATGATATTTTATTGCTCTAATGTTGATATACTACTTACGTGTCATACCGGCCCAAGCAGAGTCCAAGGTACGTGCTATGCTGTACCACTCATCGTGCCAAGATCTTAAGCACAGCACGGCTCTCGCGTTCATGCCGTGCCGACACGACCCAACCTTTATCACGCCATGCCGTGCTTCGTGTCATGCTAAACAGTCGTGCTTCGGGTAGCCCGGAAATAGTACGGCCCAAGTCCCAGCTCTAGCGTAGGCTGCTGCCGTTGTGGCTCCTCGCCGGGTTAAGAGAGTTGTGGCTGTCGTGCGAGTCCAATGGCCAGGGACAGGAGGCTGGAAGCCCCAGGCCACGCAGCGGCGTGCGGGCAGGTTCCATCGAATGGTGAAGGCGGTGGTCGCGGGCAGGACGCACTGTTGGCCGCGCTCATGGAGCTCTGCGAGGCGATCTCCTTCTGCACCGAGGACACGGGCAGATACTTCCCCACGGAGGCGGCTGCGTGGGCGCAGGTGCGGCAGGCCAGCGACGGCGATGGCATGGGGCCGCTGCTGCTCAGAGCTAGGGATAAGCGGGTGAAGGCAGGGTAGGGCGGTCATTTCCCGTGCCCAATCCAATGTGGCCGCCCCATGTGTTCTGCCACGTCAATAAAACTGGTAAATCATTAGGATTTTTCAGAAACGTGGTGGCACAAATGTTGAATCCTACCCAAGGTGATAAATGAAAAGATGACATCCGAAAAATGGATGCCAATGAAATAACCTTCTAAACATCACCGAAAGACAATACCCGCTCAAATTTAGTCATGGTGACCTTACGCCACAAACATAAACAGGACTTCCCTCCTTCCATCTTGGATAGCCGGGACGTGCTTCGAGTATTCTCCACACACTTGCGTGTCTCGACTCAACATAACGAACGGTGCCACTTCACAGCACGTTCGCGAAAAACTTCGCACGTGCTAAATTGCCGACAAATATCAATCTATCGACTGTCGTGGGCGCAACGCAGCCTATACATATTACATACAGAGAGTATATAAGACTGAAAACATCAGGTCCCTCACGCACCAGCTCCACACGCTCATCCAGCACCGTGTCATCTCGTCGTCTCGTCATATACGACGTGGTCGACCTAGCTTAGCAATGGCTATGCTGTTTCTGTTTCCATGGCTGGCATGGCTGCTCGTCTCCGTCTCCGGCGTCTACCTCCTCGGCTTCCTAACGGACGAACGTGAACGGCGGCGTGGCCTACCGCCGGGACCCCGCCCGTTGCCCGTCATCGGCAGCCTCCACCTGCTCGGCGACCAGCCGCACCGCTCCCTCGCCAGGCTCGCCAAGGTCCATGGCCCGCTCATGTCACTCCGTCTAGGAGCCGTGACCACGGTGGTGGCCTCCTCCCCGGCCGTCGCCCGGGAGTTCTTGCAGAGGCAAGACGCCGTCTTCAGCAGCAGGTTTGTGCCGGACGCCACAGGCGACGACTATGCCAAGAACTCGCTGGCGTGGCTGCCCAACGGGCCGCGCTGGCGCGCGTTGAGGAAGGTCATTGTCACCCAGTTGTTCGCGCCGCATAGGCTGGAGTGCTGGACGAGCTCGAGCACCTCCGGCGTGAGAAGGTGCAGGAGCTCGTAGACCACGTCGGGCGTCTGGCGATCAGGGGGGAGGCGGTGGACATCGGCCGCGTGGCGTTCGCCACGAGCCTCAACCTCGTGTCGCAGACCATCTTCTCGAGCGACCTGACGAGCCTCAGCGACGACGGCGGGTCCAAGGAGTTCCAGGAAGTGGCGACGAACATGATGGAGGCCATGCGCGGCCCGAACATCTCCGACTTCTTCCCGGCGCTCGCGGCGGCCGACCGGCAGGGCTGGCGGCGACGCTTGGCGCGGCTGTTCGCGCGGCTGCACAGGATCTTTGACGAGGAGATCGATGGAAGGCTGCGTGGCCGCGACGATGGTGAGCCCAGGAAGAACGACTTCCTTGACCTCCTGCTGGACGCCGCGGAGGACGGCGACAAAACGGCGAGGCTGGATCGTGAGACACTCCGCGCACTATTCATGGTAAGCCGCGCACACGTATTTCCGCACCTACCCTTATGAGCACTTCCGAAGTACTGTGTAAAGAGTTGGCTATCTCGAGATTCATGAAGTCACCACATGCGCCTCGCTATTGACGTTCTGGCTCTATTTTTTTTTCGAATACGACGCATGCACGCATACTCTACCCCTATAAGCACCTCTGAAGCACCGTGTAAAGAGCTGGCTATCTCGAGATTCACGAAGTCACCACAGGCGTCTCGCTGTTGACGGGAACGTCACCTAACACTGAAAGAATAAAGCCGTTAAATCCTTCATCACCTAACACTGAAAGAATAAAGACGTTAAATCTTGAAATAATTCGCTTCCACCAGGAGTCGAACCCAGAATCTCATGTGCCGCTCGAGCTGCTGCAACCACTAGGCTACAGGCCCTTTGGTTTTCTGGCTCTATTCAGGGTACCGGTCCATTAACCTATACTCTCTCACGGATTAGAGTTTTAGAAGATATAGATTTAATTTTTTAATATTAAAGATGATTATTGCAATTCATTTTTTACGATAATATTGTGGTTAATTTATGTACAAAATTAGAAATTATTTCAATTTATCTTTTGTGATGGCATATTGGGTAATTTATATGTAGATTTAGAGCTTATTTTTATTTCATCTTTTATAACGGCACGGGGAGTAATTTATATGCAAATTTATGAGATTATTTCATTCACATTTATAATGGTATGGTGGGTTATTTTTATATAAATTTAGAAGTTATTTTATTTACTCTTTCATAATGGTATGGTAGGTAATTTTAAAAAATATAATATATTTAATGACTAATATTATCAGAGCTATATGATGTATGGCTAGATGTTTTTTTATTTTTGCGAGAATTTTTAAAATTTATCTTTTTTCAGCGCGTCTACTGAAAATTAAAAAAAAGCCTCTAATTAACAATGGTAGGATGGGAGCAAGTGGGGATGAGACTACGCTGTATCCATATCTGTCACTGACGTGTGGCCCTGGGGGGCATGCGCGAGTGGACTAGCTGCAGTGTGCACGATGCAGTAGCTTCTAAGTTGTGCTTCCGTCCTCGAATAGCGTTTAGACGAGAGAAAGATAAGCTGTGGCAGGTGGGAGGACAACAGGGGTGTTTTCCTATCCATTAACCCAATTTTTTTTTTTTTTTTGAGAGTGGCAGGATCCATTAACCCAAATTAGCTCCCTCCAATAAGTTTTTTTTTTTTTTGAACGAACAGCTCCCTCCAATAAGTTAATGCGATAACAACTAGTTGTGGTGTTGGCTAAAATTAACCCAACTATTAGTCCTTGTGCTTGGATAAACTAGAGCTAACAGCTACGTAGCAATTAGCCATGTGATCCAAACATGGCCATTAATGTACCTGGTGGTTACCTGTCGAGATCCATACAAGACCAAAATAATATATGTGCAAAAATATGGACATAAGCTTCTGACTTCTGAGAATAAAATTCCATAGAAAATGATAGAAATAACACTTTGTCCTTCCTGATATACATATTTTATATTTTTGTATGTCAAGCTAACTTATATTTGAAGATATACATATACCATACCAAGTACACCATAAATGATATTTCAAGATTGATCTAACCATCTAATTTGGTGCCATAGATGTTTACATGCTGAGATAGTTTTACATAGGAAAAACTAAAAGTGACTATATTTTGAGAGATAAAAAGTAACTTAAAACATTATGGATATATCCCAATCTAGATTGCTCTCCAAATAGTTTCCTTCCTAATTTAAATATACTCCACAAATCCCTTATCGATTACTCCCTCTAGTAAAAATCCCAAACATTTTCAGGTGTGACATTTTTAGCCACTATGTTATTTCAAATACACCAAAAAATTTATGACATAATAATTTAAAACATTTTCATGATAATTTTTTGCATAAATATCTTTAGGATTTGTTTGCTGCTGGGAATGACACAAGCTCTAGCACAGTGGAATGGGCAATGGCGGAGTTGCTTCAAAGCCCAACTTTAATGGCTAAATCTTGCGATGAGCTTGCACGAGTACTTGGCTCAAGAAAAAGCATTGAAGAATCTGATATTGACCTGTTGCCATATCTTCAAGCTGTGGTAAAAGAAACTCTTAGACTACATCGTCCTGCTCCGTTGCTGCTTCCACGACATGCTCAAGTGGATACAAAAATAATGGGGTACACAATTCCTAAGGGCTCTCGTGTGTACATAAATGTTTGGGCAATGAGCCGAGACAAAGCGATATGGTTAGAACCTGAAAAGTTTATGCCACAGAGATTCATGAGGAGGCAAATTCATTTTAGAGGTGGAGACTTTGATCTCGTCCCATTCGGTGCGGGATGCCGAATCTGCCCCGGAATGCCACTGGCAATTAGGATGGTGCCTCTGGTTCTTGTATCTATCTTACATAAGTTCACATGGAGGCTACCAACTGAGGTTAAAAGAAATGGAGTTGACATGACAGAAAAATTTGGTTTGACACTAGCCAAGGCTGTGCCTATGTGTGCTATACCTACACCAATTTGAATCTGCAAGCTATTGTAACGGAAACAATCATTTCACTGTTCCTTGCGTTCATGACAGAAAAATTTGGTTTGACACTAGCCAAGGCTAAGGTTGTGTGCATCAACATGGTTTTAATTTGCTGCCCGGGCCTTAATGCTACTGCTATTGTTTTCTGAACTTTTTTTAATAAAGATAATTACATTTCCCAATCTTGGGCCAAACCCCTCTTCACTCTATTTTTACACCACAACATCTACCGGTGATTTTATGACCACCTTTTTAATACGGAAATCTATCTATATCTATATAACCTATATAAGTAAAGCCCACTAACCTTCATTAACTCTATTTCTCTCAACATGCATGCTGTCCATATCATTTAAAAGTCCACTAAGTTAAATGCCACGTCACCATCCACTAAAACCCTCTATTGATGCCTTCCATCGATTCTCTGTGATCGATAACATCTATGCATGCAACTATTAGTTTAGATGATGTAATACCCCAAAAATAAATAAATAAATAATTCAGTTGTAATTAGGGGACACTGACCCAGTTTGAGACAAAGTTGACTTTTTAGTCCACTTGTCGTATGAACGATCTGAGACTGTAGATGCGTAGATTTCGTTGAGACGAGTCAGTTTGACTACCCATATGCCCTATTTAGACTACATATGAATTTATACGGATCCGTGAAACTGAAGCCATTGGATTATAATTAGGGTTGGTCTTCTCACACCTCCTGCAGCCGCCCTCCAGCCCGTGCTTCGGCCGAGACCCATCAGCGCCGCCACCCTTGTTCTCTCGGACGCCATCTCTGTGCTGCTGTACGCTGCGGCAATCCTCTCCCTGTTCCGCGCCGTCGGCTGCTGTTCCTGAGGCTGGCTGCCTTCCCGGAGCCTCGCCCGTCCTTGGTCTGCAGCTTGTGGCCCTTGCTGTTCTCATGCCACCAGCAGAGCGGAAGGGGAACGACGACCAAAGGAGGTACGGATGACCTGTGCTTGCGGAACTACCCTGGGCACTAGTTCTTGAATCCTTGCCTTTCCAAATTAAAATAGCAGCAGCGGGGGAATTTGAGCCTTGCCAATCTTAGGATCTTATATCAAAGTAGGCAATTTTGTTTTGGCTGTGTTCTTTTTTTACCTGGGAGCAATAATCTTAGGATCTGCTATACTAGCATGCTGAACGCATCAGGAGATTGATTTGTATGAAGCCCAAAAATAAATCTGGAACAATACTAGCATGCTGAACGCATCAGGAGATTGATTTGTATGAAGCCTAAAAATAAATAAAGAGCAATACACTTCTGGTTGAGATTTTTGGGCCACATGTGCAGGATGCATATGATTTGTTTTTAGTTTCAGCAGAACAAGCTTTTCCTCGAATGAAACAGAGAATGCACATCCTTGCCAAGTTCCGGTTGACATACCAGAAATTAGACGGTCAGGGGAAATTAGAGTAAACATGTTAAGGCAATTGTGCTTGTAGATTTGGTGGTACATAGGACGATTGAGATATGCTCGTACTTGTGTTCTAGCTAGTTATGTTCTGGACTATTTCTGAGTGTGAACCATTACTGTTTAGGGAGTGGTGGTGAATCGGAGAAGGGAACCTATTTTTCTACTCAACCCGTTGCGTCTCATCGTTAAGACAAGTGCATGACGAACTATCTGTTTTGTGACTAGCTTGCCAGCTTGTTGTTTTTCGTATTTTCTGGTTGATCTATTCATGGTTGGTGTTCACGGTATAAATGTTTCACGATTCAAGTTTCAAGTTTCATTTAAATTCCATTCAAGTGCCGGTGGATCCGATTGTGCAATTTGGTTCTTCATTCAGGTTCCTGTGAGTAAGTGCTGGCCTCACTTGCTCGGCTTTACCGGTAAATGCTAAGGAGAATTCAGGTGCTGTCCGTTTTAGACGGAAACTACTATTTCATCGATGTTCCATTCAAATGAATTTTCTTTTGGTTCATGATGTATATTTGTTTCCGGTTCTTATATGTACTTGCTAAGTATTTTTGTACTCACCCTTGCTTTTTTTGGTTTTTAGGTACCAGTTGTTCGTGACATGCATGGGCACCGGAAGTAGTACACCTTGCTGCGCTCACATATATAAAGAATTCTTTTGTTTATCTTGAATTAGAATAATTTAGTCTAGTGGTGGTTGACTCCAGTTAATTGGTTTATACACTGTGATGGTCTATGGTTGGGTTAGTCAGACATTTTAAACTTGGGTTTGGGCCGTGATGTTTTGTGATGGTCTATGGTTGGGTTAGTCAGATATTTTAAACTTGGGTTTGGGCCGTGATGTTTAGTATTCTGTTTATATCTTGATATATGTGTTCTTGTTTCCGGAAGGCTAAATTATAGGGGAATCTCTACCGAAATTTTCTTTAATCTTCAAACTTAGTTTGCAAGGCGATTTTGTGGTAGCACCTAGCTGTGTGGATAGCTTAGGTGTTACAGTTGGTATTCAGAGCCAGGATAAAGGTTCCTTGAATAAGCGTGAAGAATTAAATTTAAAAGTTTACATAGGTTTATGTAAATTTAAATTGGACACACTTGAGCACAATAGGATGGGTTGCATCGCATTTTCGTTTCCGTTTATCATTCTTTTGTTTCTTGGTTGAATATGGTGACTTGTTGTTGATCGTATTTCTGTTTCGTTTGGTTAGTTAAGAGCTATGCCGCCGAGAAGGAGTACTCGTGTAGCTAACCGCGGTCGTGGTAGAGGCCGTGGACGTGGTCGAGGTCATGGCCAGAGTGACCCAAAAGTGCCTCCTGAACCAGTTGTTGACGAAAATCCAGGAGGTGCAGAACAATCTATTGCTGTGGACGCTGATCCTGAACCTGCTCCTGCTGCTCTAGCCCCTCAAAGAATGATTTTTACTAGGTGGACGTCTCTGCAAGTGGACAAATTTGATGGGTCAGGGACACCAACAGATGCTGCAGATTGGTTGTGCAAGGTAGAGAAAGTCATGAATGGGTGTAGGCTAACTCTAGAGGAGGGTTTTCTTTGTGCCACACCAGCTAACTGGCCTAGCTGATATCTGGTGGAGTGGTGTTTCTGAGGCCTGGCCTCTAGCTCGTGGTGATATCACTTGGGAGATTTTTCTTCAGCAATTCAGAGCCAAGTACTATCCAGAATCCTTTAGAGACAGGATGAGCGATGCTTTGAATCATATCCAACAGGGAAGCAAAACTGTGGATGAGTATGAGAGGGAGTTTAGCAACATTGTCCACTTGGTGCCTACTGTGGCGAGTGATGAGCGGGAGAAGGCTAGGAAATTTTTCAGGGGCCTCAATGCACGGTACAGAGAGGTGATGGGGAGGAATCCACCCACCACATATCTTAGGGCAGTGGAGGAGGATAGAGGGATGGAGTCAGAGATTCAGCTGACTGCTTTACAGAAGAATCGTTCTGGGGGTGGGACTAGTGCCAGTGGGGATCAGAAGAGAGCTCAACAGGAAGGTGGAGAGTACTCGCAGCCACCTCCCCCAAAGAAGACCAAGCCAAACCAACAATTCCAGCAATCTCAGTCATTCCAATCAAAGCAGTTTAGTGGGCAGTCTTCCTCAGTATCACGTCCTGCAGGATCTGAGTTTATGCATCTAGTACCAGGACAAGGTTTGATGTGCTTCAAGTGTGGAAAACCTCACCGTTCTTCTGAATGTGGTTTTTCAGGATCTTGTCGGACATGTGGCAAGGACGGGCACATGAGTATTGTTTGCAAGAGGAATCCTAATTCTATTATCAAATGGCAGAAGCCCAGCTCTTCTTCGGCGCCATCTGGTGCTAGCTCTCGAGGTTCAGTACCTTCAGTTGCACCAACTCGAGGCTCAGTTCAGATGATGGCCACTCCTCTAGCTCCTTTTCCACAATATCCCTAGCAGTATGTACCCTTGCCACCAGGTTACTATTGGCCCTCGCTACAGGTACCTGCTCCACATGTTCCGCACCAGTTGCCAGCACCACACGCTCCACTTCAGTTGCCAGCACCTTCTTCTATTCCACCACCGCAGACTGGAGCTGGACATGTGCCTCCTAACCCAGCTGGAGTTTACACCATGCCTACTTCTTCTCTGGGTCATCCAGATGTGGTTTCAGGTATAATTTCAGTTGATTTACATGACGCTTTAGCTCTATTTGATTCGGGTGCTACTTTTTTATTTGTTTCACTTGATTTTGTCAAAAGAGCAAGACTATCTAGTCAGGAAATTTCTCAGTCCGTTAGAGTTAGCTCTCCTAGAGGTTTGATAACCAGTACAGTGGTGTGCCCGGGTTGCACTATATCTATAGATGGGGATGATTTTGAGGCAAATCTGATGGTGATCCCACTGGCAGTCTTTGATGTAATCCTTGGTATGGATTGGTTACATCGTTATCGGGCTGTTATATCTTGTTTCTGGAAGACAGTTTCCTTGGAGGCTCCCTCAGGATAGGTCTTAACCTTTCAAGCTAGTGCTTCCTCTTATTCCCTTTTTATGATGGCAAGTCTATTTTCGGAACGTCGTTGTGTGAAGAGTGGATTTCTTTGGACCTTAGCTGAGAAGCCCACTAAACCATTAAAAATTGAGGAGATTCCTGTGGTTCGCGATTATCCTGATGTCTTCCCAGATGAGCTTCCGGGAATGCCACCTAAGCGTGAAGTGGAGTTTCGTATTGATCTTATACCTGGAACTCGACCTGTTTCCATTGCACCATATCGTTTGTCTCGCCCTTTCCAAGAAGAATTAAGGAAGCAATTGGATGATCTTTTATCCAAGAAGCTAATTCGACATAGTGTCTCACCGTGGAGAGCTCCTGTACTCTTCACAAAGAAGGAGGATGGCAATTGGCGCATGTGCATAGATTACTGTGGGTTGAATGCGGTGACTATCAAGAATAAACACCCTTTGCCTCGCATTGATGAATTATTTGACTGTCTAAAAGGGGCAAGAGTGTTTTTAAAAATTGATCTCCAGTCTGGATATAATCAAATTCCAGTGAGGGAAGAGGATATTGAGAAGACAGCCTTTGCCACAATGTATGGTCATTATGAGTTCAGAGTCATGTCCTTTGGCTTGACCAATGCTTCTCCTTATTTCATGGAGACAATGAATAACATGTTACACAAGTTTGACCAGTTTATGGTTGTATTCATTGATGACATACTCATTTTCTTTGAGACGGAGAAAGAGCATGAGCAACATTTAATGATGGTTCTTCAAACCCTGTGTGATAATAAGTTCTATGCAAAACTGAAGAAGTGTGAATTCTGGTTGTCAGAAGTTAGCTTCATGGGTCATGTAATCAATGAGAAGGGTATCTCTGTTGATCCAAGTAAAGTTTCTGCAGTAGTAGAATGGAAAATACCATCTAATGTCAATGTCAAGGATGTGCGAAGTTTCTTGGGCATGGTTGGGTATTACCGGAGATTTGTGAAGGAATTTTCTATTATCGCTAAGCCTTTGTCTATGCTCACCCATAAGAACGTGAAGTTCGTATGGACTAATGAATGTGAAACCATTTTTCGAGTATTGAAGGAGAAATTAGTGTCTGCTCCGGTGCTTGCTCTTCCCGAACCGGGTAAGCGTTTCACTGTTTATTCCGATGCTTCTCGAGTAGGTCTTGGGTGTGTTCTAATGCAAGAAGGCAAGGTAATTGCTTATGCATCAAGGCAGTTGAGGAAACATGAGGAGAATTATCCTACACATGACCTAGAGCTGGCAGCAGTTGCGTTTGCTTTGAAATTATGGAGGCATTACCTTTATAGAGAGCCTTGTGATATATTCGATGACCATAAGAGCTTGAAATATATTTTCACTCAGAAGGATTTGAATTTGAGATAAAGGCGATGGCTAGAGTTGATAAAGGATTATGATCTTAAAATCCAGTACACACCAGGTAAGGCGAATGTGGTGGCAGATGCTTTGAGTCGTAAGGCTATGCCCCCAACATTGAATTATTTGATTACTGAATTTGCCCTTATGGATATCTCTTATTGTCATGTCGGGGTGTCAGAGGCTGATACACAGATTATTCTTGAATCTGCAATACCTAAGAGAGTGTTGGAGGCACAACAAGATAATCGATTATTGCAAGGGGTGAAGAGACGTATTACTGAAGGGAGAGTTGGGAATTTCACCTTGGATGATTCTGGAGCTATCAGGTTTCGTGGTTGCCTTTGTGTGCCACAGAAAGCTCAGGTGAAGGAGGACATTCTTAGGGAAGCACATCTCTCACGCTACACAGTGCATCCTGGTGAAAATAAAATGTATCAAGACTTGAAGAAAAACTATTGGTGGAAGAGAATGAAAATAGATGTGGCGAAGTATGTGGCGTCATGTGGCGTATGCCAATGAGTTAAAATTGAGCATAAGCGTTCAGCTGGGAAGTTGCAGTCATTAGATGTCCCCTTATGGCCTTGGGATGATATTGCTATGGATTTTGTGGTTGGTTTGCCACGCACCCCGAAAGAGAAGGATGCTATTTGGGTTGTCGTGGATCGCTTGAGTAAGGTGGCACATTTTATTCCCTACCATTTGATAAATTCAGCGAACGATCTGGCTCCAATCTATGTGCGAGAAATTGTGAGGTTGCACGGGGTTTCAAAGACTATTATTTCTGATAGGGATTCCAAATTTAATTCCAAGTTCTGGCAAAGCTTACAAAGTGCATTGGGTACTGATGTAGTACTTAGCACTGCTTTTCACCCTCAGACGGATGGTCAGTCTGAGCGTACAATTCAAACTTTGGAGGATATGCTTAGATCATGTGTTCTGTCGTGGCAAGGTAGTTGGGAAGATCATCTGCCACTGGTGTAATTTGCTTACAATAATAGTTATCATGCCAGCATTAAGTGTGCGCCTTTTGAAGCTCTTTAGGGGCGAAAGTGTAGGTCACCATTTTGCTGGGATGCAGTGGGAGAGAAATCAGTTTTAGGTCCTGATTGGGTTCAGAAGATTTCAGAGCGTGTGGCTGAGATTCGAAAACACATGCTAACCGCTCAAAGCTGTCAAAAGAGTTATGCAGATATCAGACGACGAGACCTAGAGTTTCAAGTGGGAGATCATGTTCTTCTCAAGGTATCTCCCACCAAAGGTATTGTGAGATTTGGCACTAAAGGGAAGTTGAGCCCGAGGTATATTGGCCCATTCACAATAGTAGCTCAGATTGGAAAATTGGTTTATCGGTTGGAGTTACCTGAATCTATGAAAGGTGTGCATAATGTATTTCATGTTTCCATACTGCGAAAGTACTTAAGAGACCCAGAACAAGAGACCCAGAACATCATATAACTCTGGAGCCAGTAACCATTGAGCAAGACATGACTTTTGAGGCTCGTCCAGTGAGGATTTTAAAGGAGTCAGATATAGTGTTGCGACATAGGACACTAAGTATGTCAAAATTCTGTGGACTAATCAGACAGAACGTGAAGCGACTTGGGAGTTTGAGTCACAGATGCGGGAGAAGTACCATGAGTTATTTGCATCTGGTGAGTTATTTAATTTTGTTCTAATATGTTAACTCTTTTTAATGAATGATCAAGATAAAGAATTCGAGGGCGAATTCTGTTGAACGGGGGAGGAATGTAATACCCAAAAAATAAATAAATAAATAATTCAGTTGTAATTAGGGGACGCTGACCTAGTTTGAGACAGTTGACTTTTTAGTCCACTTGTCGTATGAACGATTTGAGACCGTAGATGCGTAGATTTCGTCGAGACGAGTCAGTTTGACTACCCATATGCCCTATTCAGACTTCATATGAATTTATACGGATCCGTGAAACTGGAGCCATTGGATTATAATTAGGGTTGGTCTTCTCAGTCAATAAAAAAAGAAAACACACCTCCTGCAGCCGCCCTCTAGCCCGTGCTTCAGCCGAGACCCATCAGCGCCGCCACCCTTGTTCTCTCGGACGCCATCTCTGTGCTGCTGTACGCTGCGGCAATCCGCTCCCTGTTCCGCGCCGTCGGCTGCTGTTCCTGAGGCTGGCTGCCTTCCCGGAGCCTCGCCCGTCCTTGGTCTGCAGCTTGTGGCCGTTGCTGTTCTCATGCCACCAGCAGAGCGGAAGGGGAACGACGACCAGAGGAGGTACGGATGAATTGTGCTTGCGGAACTACCCTGGGCACTAGTTCTTGAATCCTTGCCTTGCCAAATTAAAATAGCAGCAGCGGGGCAATTTGAGCCTTGCCAATCTTAGGATCTTATATCAAAGTATGCAATTTTTTTTTTTTTTTGGCTGTGTTCTTTTGTTACCTGGGAGCAATAATCTTAGGATCTGCTATACTAGCATGCTGAACGCATCAGGAGATTGATTTGTATGAAGCCCAAAAATAAATCTGGAACAATACAATACTACAGCCTGAAAGCCTCGTGCATATGTTCTCAGCGATATATAAAAAAAAAATAAAGAGCATACACTTCTGGTTGAGATTTTTGGGCCACACGTCCAGGGTGCATATGATTTGTTTTTAGTTTCAGCAGAACAAGCTTTTCCTTAAATGAAACAGAGAAGCAGTTCCTTGCCAAGTTCCGGTTGACATACCAGAAATTAGACAGTCAGAGGAAATTAGGCCATGCCCAACGGGATGGATAAGGTGGGCGTCTATAGAACAAATCGACACTGTAGCGCTACTGCAGATAGAGAGAAAAATAGTTGGAATAGTGATAGACATTGCCTTTTACTCAGTCCGCTGGGGACAGCCTTAGAGTAAACATGTTAAGGCAATTGTGCTCGTAGATTTGGTGGTACATAGGACGATTGAGATATGCTCGTACTTGTGTTCTAGCTAGTTATGTTCTGGACTATTTCCGAGTGTGAACCATTACTGTTTAGGGAGTGGTGGTGAATCGGAGAAGGGAACCTATTTTTTTACTCAACCCGTTGCGTCTCATCGTTAAGGCAAGTGCATGACGAACTACCTGTTTTGTGACTCGCTTGCCAGCTTGTTGTTTCTCGTATTTTCTGATTGATCTATTCATGGTTGGTGTTCACGATATAAATGTTTGATGATTCAAGTTTCAAGTTTCATTTAAATTCCATTCAACTGCCGGTGGATCCGGTTGTGCAATTTGGTTCTTCATTCAGGTTCCTGTGAGTAAGTACTGGCCCCACTTGCTCGGCTTTACCGGTAAATGCTAAGGAGAATTTAGGTGCTGTCCGTTTTAGACGGAAACTACTATTTCATCGATGTTCCATTCAAATGAATTTTCTTTTGGTTCAAGACGTATATTTGTTTCCGGTTCTTATACGTACTTGCTGAGTATTTTTGTACTCACTCTTGTTTTCTTTGGTTTTTAGGTACCAGTTGTTCTTGACATGCATGGGCACCGGGAGTAGTACACCTTGCTGCGCTCACGTATATAAAGAATTCTTTTGTTCATCTTGAATTAAAATAATTTAGTCTAGTGGTGGTTGACTCCAGTTAATTGGTTTATACACTGTGATGGTCTATGGTTGGGTTGGTCAGACATTTTAAACTTGGGTTTGGGCTGTGATGTTTAGTATTCTGTTTATATCCTGATATATGTGTTCTTGTTTCCGGAAGGCTAAATTATAGGGAAAACTCGGTCGAATTTTTCTTAAATCTTCAAACTTAGTTTGCAAGGCGATTTTGTGGTAGCACCTAGCTGTATGGATAACTGGGGTGTTACATATGAGTATCATCCTAAGATGAACCTGCTATCAATGATATCATCCTTACAATCGTATTGATGTTTATACCTTCAAATTTCATTTTAAAAATAATTTAAGAATTTCTTTAGCAACGCACGGGGTACCATCTAGTATACTGTATAAACGAAGTCCACTAATGTTTCTCACGACATGCAGCCTATCCATGTCATCGCGGGGATCCACCGGCCACTCTAATCATTGATGATTTCAATCGATTTCCTGTGGCTAACCTCACTCATGCATAAGCTTAAAGTGAAGGGACCACTACATTATGGTTTCTATTGATTTTCTATGGCTAATCTCATTCATGCATGTGCTTAAAAGTGAAAAAAAAAATATACACATGTATTTTTTCTAATATTTTAGTATTTCATTATTTATTACATTTTATTTTATAAATCATATCTAATTCAATAGTACAAACCACCGGCCACTGCACTAATCATTGATGATTTCTATCGATTTTCTGTGACCAACCTCATTCATGCATGTGCTTAAAGTAAAGCGGCCACTACATTAATCATTGATGGTTTCTATCGATTTTTTGTGGCTAACCTCATTCATGCATGTGCTTAAAACTGAAGAAGAACAAAGTATACACACGTATATTCCAAATAATTTAGTATTTTATTATTTATTACATTTAATTTTGTAAATCATGTCTAATTCAATACTACAGAATTCAGTATACACACGTGTTATTCCTAACATTTTAGTATTTTATTATTTATTATATTTGATTTTATAAATCATATCTAATTCAATACTACAAACCACCGGCCACGGCACTAATCATCGATGATTTCTATCGATTTTCTGTGGCTAACTTCACTCATGCATGTGCTAAAAGTGAAGCGACCACAACATTAATCATTGATGGTTTTTATCGATTTTCTATGGCTGACCTCACTCATGCATGTGCTTAAAAAAGAAGAAGATAGAAGTATACACATGTATTTTCCTAATGTTTTAGTATTTTATTATTTATTACCTTTAATTTTGTAAATCATGTCAAATTCAATACTACAAAATTCAGTATACACACGTACGTTTTCTAATATTTTAGTATTTTACTATTTATGTGAATCCCACTAACGATTTCTCTCGACATGCAGTCTATCCATGTTATCGCAGGAGGTCCACCGGACAATCTAATCAATGATGATTTCTATCGATTTTCTGTGGCTAACGTCAATCATGCATGTGCTTAAAGTGAAGCGGCCACTACATTAATCATTGATGGTTTCTATTGATTTCCTATGGCTAATCTCACTCATGCATGTGCTTAAAAGTAAAGAAAAAATATACACATGTATTTTGCCTAATATTTTAGTACTTTTTTATTACATTTTATTTTATAAATCATATCTAATTGAATACTACAAACCACCGGCCACTGCACTAATCATTGATGATTTCTATCGCTGTGGCTAACCTCACTCACATGTCCTAAAAGTGAAGCGGCCACAACATTAATCTTTGATGATTTTTATCGATTTTCTGTGGCTAACCTCACTTATGCATGTGCTTAAAAGGGAAGAAGAAAGAAGTATACACATGTATTTTCCTAATGTTTTAGTATTTAATTATTTATTACATTTCATTTTGTAAATCATGTCAAATTCAATACTACAAAATTCAGTATACACACGTATGTTTTCTAATATTTTAGTATTTTATTATTTATGCGAAACCTACTAACGATTTCTTTCGACATGCAGCCTATCCATGTCATCGCAGGGATCCACCGGCCACTCGATCTAATCATTGATGATTTCTATTGATTTTCTGCGGCTAACCTCACTCATGCATGAGCTTAAAGTGAAGCGGACACTACATTAATCATTGATGGTTTCTATCGATTTTCTATGGCTAATCTCACTCATGCATGCGCTTAAAAGTGAAGAAAAAATATACACATGTATTTTTTCTAATATTTTAATATTTTTTTATTTATTACATTTTATTTTATAAATCATATCTAATTCAATACTACAAACCACCGGCCACTGCACTAATCATTGATGATTTCTATCGATTTTCTGTGACCAACCTCACTCATGCATGTGCTTAAAGTAAGGCGGCCACTACATTAATTAATCATTGATGGTTTCTATTGATTTTCGGTAGCTAACTTCGTTCATGCATGTGTTTAAAAGTAAAGAAGAACGAAGTATACACACGTATATTCCTAATAATTTAGTATTTTATTATTTATTACATTTTATTTTGTAAATCATGTCTAATTTAATATTACAAAATTCAGTACACGCATTATTCCTAATATTTTAGTATTTTATTATTTATTACATTTGATTTATATATTTATTACATTTGATTTTATAAATCATATCTAATTCAATACTACGAACCACCGGCCACTGCACTAATCATTGATGATTTCTATTGATTTTCTATGCCTAACTTCACTCATGCATGTGCTAAAAGTGAAGCGGCCACAACATTAATCATCGATGGTTTTTATCGATTTTCTGTGGCTAACCTCACTCATGCATTCATGCATGTGCTTAAAAAGGAAGAAGAAAGAAGTATATACATGTATTTTCCTAATGTTTTAGTATTTTATTATTTATTACATTTCATTTTGTAAATCATGTCAAATTCAATACTACAAAATTCTGTATACACACGTATGTTTTCTAATATTTTAGTATTTTATTATTTATTTCATTTTATTTATAAATTATATCTAATTCAATACTACAAACCATCGGCCACCACACTAATCGTTGATGAGCTCTATTGTTTTTCGGTGGCTAACCTCACCCATGCATGTGCTTAAAAGTGATGAAGAAAGAAGTATGCACATGTATTTTTCATAATATTTTAGTATTTTATTATTTATTACATTTTATTTTGTAAATCATGTCTAATTCAATACTTCAAAATTCCCGCTGCAACGCGCGGGGTAGTCAATAAAATATTTGGAACCCCATGTATGAATATATATTCCATTTCCTTAAGGTGCTGCATGTACGAGCTAGGCGCTTTCTTGTACTTCAATACATGTTTCTATCGATTTTCTGTGGCTAACTTCACTCAAGCTTGTGCTTAAAAGTGAAGAGGAAATAAGTATTTTCCTAATATTTTAGTATTTTATTATTTATTATATTTTATTTTGTAAATTATGTCTAATTCAATACTACAAAATTCCTGCTGCAACGCGCAGGGTATCGTCTTGTTAATAAAATATTTGGGAGCCCTACATGTATAAATATATATTTCATTTTCCTAGGGTGCTGCACGTACGAGCTAGGCGCTTTCTCATACTTTAATACATTGGAGTATTGTTCGCACAGAACTCTATGCGCAGAGTATGCCCACTGACGATTTTTCTCGACACGCAGTCTATCCATGCCATCGTAGGGGGTCCACCAGCCACTACACTAATCATTGATGATTTCTATCCATTTTCTGTGGCTAACCTCACTCATGCATGTGCTTAAAGTGAAGCGACCACTACGTTATTCATCGATGGTTTCTATCGATTTTCTATGGCTAATCTCACTCATGCATGTGCTTAAAATGAGAAAAGAAGTATACACACGTATTTTTCCTAATATTTTACTATTTTATTATTTATTACACTTCATTTTATAAATCATATCTAATTCAATACTACAAACCACCTGCCACTTCATTAATCATCGATGATTTCTATCGATTTTCTGTGGCTAACCTCACTCATGCATGTGCTTCAAGTGAAGCGGCCACTACATTAATATTGGTGGTTTCTATCGATTTTCTGTAGCTAACCTCACTCATACATTGCTTAAAAGTGAAGCACAAAGAAGTAGACACCGTATTTTCCTAATATTTTAGTATTTTATTATTTATTACATTTCATTTTGTAAATCATGTAAAGTACAAAATTTGTCAAAACATGTATGGTAGCACAACAAAGTAGACCGAAAATCGATGTAAAGTACAAAATTCCCGCTGCAACGCGTGGCGTATTATCTAGTTAATAAAATATTTGGGACCCCTACATGTATGAATATATATTCCATTTCCCTAGGGTGGTGCATGTACCAGCTAGGCGCTTTCTTGTACTTTAATACATTGGAGTACTGTTCATATGGAACTCTAGGCGTTTTCCTGTACTTTAATACACTAGAGTATGCCCTACAGGAAACGGAATGATTTCCGTGGGCCAACTAAGTTTTCGTCGGCCGAAAGTAGCACCGACGAGAAATACGTAATTTCCATCGGCTGACAACGGCCGACGAAATTTGTCGAAGTTCTCGTCATCTTCGGTTCCCGACCGATGAAAACTGCCCTAATTTTCGTCGGCCTAGGATTGATGACTAAAGTTACCGTAGGCCGAGCCAAAACTAGGGTTTCTGGGCCGTATTTTCGTTGACTACGGGCTATGGCCGACGAAAACTATGGCGTCGCTACAAGCCACGCCTCCCCCTTCTCGCGTGCGTGGGACTTAGACGGTCTACCTTTCTTCTTTTCTCTCTGACCGCCGCCACCCCTCACCACCATCCGCCGCCACCCCTCACCGCCGTCCCGGAGGCCATGCACCCGCCGTCACTGCTTGTCGACGCCTTGGGATGCCGGCCCCGCCTCGTCCGCCGCCACCGCATGCCGATGCCCCGGGAGGCAAGGCCACACCTTGTCCACCGCTGCCGCCTGCTGACACCGTGCGTGGGAGGCCGGCCCCGCCCCACCTCGTCTGCCACCGCCGCCTACCGGCCCCACCTCGTCCGCAGCCGGGTGCCACCTGCCGACGGCCTGTGAGGCTGGTCCCGCCTCATCCGCTGCCGCCGCTTGCCGAAGCCACACGCGGGAGGCAGGACCCGCCTCGTCCGCCGCCGTATGCCGCCTGCCAACGGCACGCGAGGCTGGCCCCGCCTCGTCAGCCACCACCGCCTGCCAACACCACGCGCGGGAGGCCGGCCTCGCCCCCATTCCCCAATTCGCCGCCATCCTGCGGTCCTCGGCTGGGGTACACCGGGCTCACGTTGCTGGTCCTTTCTGACCGGCCACCACACCACCGCCCGATCTGCCCCAACGTGGTGTTCTCTCTGTTTGTGTTGCTTCGACTAGAGAGGAACTAAGGAATGCTAACAATCACGCACTACTTTGTACTTTTATATAACCTAGTCTTGTTTTTGTCGGCCTGCATGTATTAGACCATCAACAATTATGTTTACTGTGTTCTTAGTATCTTAACTAGTGCTGCTACTACTTGATTGTGAATGCATAGCTATCTAATTGATTCTAATTGGGAACCTCAATTCTTGTGGGCATAGCTGTATTGATTAGCAATTTAGTATATCCTCGTGTCTTATATGCATAGTTGTTTTTTATGAAGTATTTTTTGGTAATCATTATGTTTTAATATGATTCATTGAATTTGTTTTCATTCCTACATTATGCCTTTAGTGTCACAAAACCTATGCGTCACCCGTTTCGGACCGGCACGCCTCACATGTCGCGTTGTTATATTGTAGCGAAACTTAGCCTGTTATTGCCAAACCAAATCAAACTAGGTCAATCTAGCAACCTCTATCTAGACTAGCTAGACTTAGTATATTCAAGCTTAATAGTGTAATCTTAGATAAATTTCTATGTGTGCTGCCTTAGTTTCATCAATGTAGGCAAATATGGTCACTTTAGCCAAAAAAAGGGCATGAGGTTGGCATTCTACGTACATTTGCTCACTTTAGCAAGACTTAGACTTAGTGTATTATTTCTGCTCTTGTAGGGATTGGGGGTACATGCATCTAATGTTGTGGAAACTCCACCTGCGTCACTCCAGCACCTGGGTCACAGGTTAGTTTGCCATTTGTTATTTTCTGGGTTGGTTGAGTGATACCCATACTACTAGCTTAACATGTATATACAATTTGTTATTGTTTCAGGTACCGACAGGGCTACCAACTTTGTGAACAACTTATTTGCCTCCAGAGGCAGCATCCACAACCCAAATGATCTGCACGTGATGTGAGATTTCGTCGTATGTATGTTGAACTTGTTTCTTTCATTATACAATGAACCATTTGCCTGTATCGACATAACTTAGAACACTTGTGCTTATGTTGGACCTATTGTATGGAACTTAAGTTATGTGGACCTTATGTTGGACATGGTGTATGGACACTTTGATTATGATGCATTATATATGTTGTGTTGTGTCATGGATGATGAGAATTATGTTTGTAAAGTGTACATTGGTGATGTGTGAAAGTATATGTATATGTAACTGTCAATTTGGATGTAAAATGGGCACATTTGGCTGCTTGGACATAACAGTTTTCGTCGGCTACAAAGAAACCGACTAAAACAAGCATAAATAACTTTTGTCGGCTGGAGGACTGACGAAAACTAATCTAAATAATTTTCGTAGGCCGGGGCTAATTTTCTTCGGCCAAAGAGGCCCATGAAAACAAACTAAGACGGCGCTTCTGCCGCATAGACGCCTATTTTTCGTCGGCTGCACTCATTTTGCCGGTCCAAATCTTTCGGTGGCGTCGTCCCGTCGTCCTCCTTGGATTGGCAAACGACCTCCTAGTCCAACTTGCACTGGCCACCTTGGCAAGTCCCTAACCGGTCCACAAGATGATAAGAAAGCACGTACATTGGCGCACGACAAATGCTTGAATGGCGCCCGTGAGGCCGCGCCGTGACCTGTACATAGAGCGGACCTTCAGCAAATTTGGCCAACCCTGTCCCTGTGCGTCTGGAGTGAGCAGTCTCCCTTTCCATCCAGCTTAACCATCGAACTTTAGACACCAAGGTAAAGGAATAGAAGTAAGATGGCTTGACCTTACAGAGATAACATGTATATGACAGCTGACTAAGTAGTTAAGCACAAACCTTTTTTTAAAAGAATTGCATGGTATATATTTAGACCAATTTAAATGTTGGGTCAAGTTTGGGTCAAAGACAGGCCACAAGTTGCTTAGGACGGCCCACTACTAGTGTTGAGTCGGTTGGGTTGTCACGGGCCCTCTGTACGAACGTGTTGAGCTAGATCGGATTTTGGATAAAAACATTATGGCACACACCCATATAATGCATTGCTTGGATTGAATTGGGTCAGAGTAACTTATATGATCAAATCTAGTGTAGACAGTGGCGGAGCTAGGCGGGGCCAGCAGGGGGCATGGCCCCTGCCAAGGTCTGCAGATTTTTTTTTCATATATGCTAATCTTTGCTTAGTCACATTGCTTAGACTAATTAATTAGTACTGCATCATCATTCAGTAGTATAAGTCATGCTGCACTTGCAGCAAACTAGATAAATGTCGTGTATTTGTTGTCAGACAGTATGGCCCGATGGCCTTGCCTTGTGCAGAACCTAACAAGTCAAGGGTCTTTTTTAACAATTATTCTTTATGGGTAGATTTTTTTATTAGAAATAAACTATATACATGCACAATTATTAAAACCTTTTTCTATATAAAATGGTTGATACCTACAATTATTGAATTTTCTACTTAGTTGTTTGGTCCCTCCTATATATTTTTTCTGGCTCCACCACTGAGTGTAGAATAAAAGGTTTTCAAACCATCTCCAGCAAAATGTCTATCCACCCTTGCCAATCACTATTTCAACCACCTTCCAGTAGCGCTACAATATCGTTTTATACTATAGACAGCTCATTTGGACAACCAGCTGGAGACAGCCTCACAGCTCCATGTTCCAGACTCAAGAGATAAATGTAAATCATGTGTTATAAGCATTAACGTTTGTACTGTTTTTTTAAAAAATATCGTGGATGGCGTCACGTACGTGCTCAGGTATTCTCTGCACGCTTGAATGTCGCGACTCAACCTAACAAACAGTGCCACTTTGTCACACTTCACACGTGCCAAATTGCCGACAAATACTGTGTCCGGTGATGCAACCTTTCCCTATACGAAGTAGTATATAAAAATACATCAGGTGCCTCACGCTCCGGCTCCACGCTCATCCATTCCAGTTTCCAGCCCCGTCCCATCTCCTCTCGTCATATACGACGCGGTCGAGCTTAGCTTAGCAATGGCTATGCTGTTTCCATGGCTGGCGTGGCTGCTCGTCTCCATCGTCGGCGTCTACCTCCTCAGCCTCCTAACACATGGACCTGGGCGACGTGGCCTACCGCCGGGACCCCGCCCGCTGCCCGTCATCGGCAGCCTCCACCTGCTCGGCGACCAGCCGCACCGCTCCCTCGCCAAGCTCGCCAAGATCCACGGCCCGCTCATGTCCCTCCGCCTTGGCACGGTGACCACCGTGGTGGCCTCCTCCCCGGCCGTCGCCCGGGAGTTCCTGCAGAGGCACGACGCCGTCTTCAGCAGCAGGTTCGTGCCGGACGCCACAGGCGACTCTGCCAACACCTCGGTATCGTGGCTGCCGGCCAACGGGCCACGCTGGCGCGCTCTGCGGAAGATCATGGGCACCAAGCTGTTCGCGCCGCACAGGCTTGACGCGCTCCAGCATCTCCGGCGTGAGAAGGTGCAGGAACTCGTAGACCACGTCGGGCGGCTGGCGAGCAGGGGCGAGGCGGTGGACGTCGGCCGCGTCGCGTTCATCACGACCCTCAACCTCGTGTCGCGCACCATCTTCTCGCGTGACCTCACAAGTCTCGACGACGACGGCGGGTCCAAGGAGTTCCAGCAAGTGGTGACGGACATCATGGAGGGCGCGGGCAGCCCGAACATCTCCGACTTCTTCCCGGCGCTCGCGGCGGCCGACCTGCAGGGCTGGCGGCGACGCTTGGCGCGGCTGTTCGCGCGGCTGCACAGGATCTTTGACGATGAGATCGATGGAAGGCTGCGTGGCCGCGAGGCTGGCGAGCCCAGGAAGAACGACTTCCTCGATGGAACGCTGCGGAGGACGGCGACAACACGGCGTGGTTGGATCGCGACACGCTCCGCTCACTGTTCTCAGTAAGCATCACGGACATATAACACATCCAGTCTACTGCTAGTTACATATTCATTGCATCGCATGGGAAGCAAAGTGTGACATTTTCAGTCAGATTGTTGAGAGCCATGACATGTTGGTCAAAGCCATATGCCACTGTTTAAATATTAAACAATGGCTCACCGTTTTTATTAAATTAGCCATTTGCACGGTTTAAACACGTTTAAACAGTCGTTTAACACCGAATAATGGCTAACCAGTAGGTGATCGACTGTTTACTGTTTAGTGTTTAAGCTAATACTGGTCGTCAAAACAATGGCACCAGTATAATATCGACATAAGGATAACATTAAAGATACCCTGTTTGCAAGGAGGGATGGACCCGGCACCGATGAAAATAATGGAGCTAGTTCTAAAAATATATATAAACGCAATATAAGTCCATGAGTAAAATCCATCCGCTCTCCTCGAATTTGGCAGACTGTGTTGATTAGGTCCCTAAACTTTCGAAACCAGGAAAACGGATCCTCCAACTTGGTTTCGCCATTCAAAAACATCCAAAACCGAATTTGTCTAAACCAAATGCTAACGTGGATGCCACGATGGAGCCAGATGTACACCACGCCATCCGTGCCTGCCAGCCCCGCGCCTCCTACCGCCCGCGTTGTGAAGGAAGGTTCGGGTGGCTACCGGCTAGATATAGTTATATACTAGCTCATGCAAAGCCCCTTGTCTATGGTCCCCGCCATTCTATTTAAAATATAGTAATAAAAAACTGACATAATAAAAACACTTTTCAAGGCAGAACTGCACATGCGACTTCATGCATCAAAAGAAATATATCAAAGACTACGAGGAGTATGTGCTTAATTAGAAACAGTTATCTTTTCTTACCGTATATGTTCACGTTCCGCGGCTAAATTCAGATGGGAAAAGAAATATTTCCACAGCACCTTCTTCTTAGTATTGTATACAAATAACAATCATATCACTAATTTATCTTACATACACATTTTTAGGATTTGTTTGCTGCTGGGAGTGACACAAGCTCTAACACAGTGGAATGGGCAATGACAGAGCTGCTTCGAAGCCCAACTTCAATGGCTAGAGTTTGCGATGAGCTTGCTGCGCTTATTGGCTCTAAAAAGAGCATTGAAGAATCCGATTTTGGTCAGCTACCCTATCTTCAAGCCGTCGTAAAAGAACCTTTTAGACTACATCCTCCTGCTCCATTGTTGCTTCCACGGCATGCTCAAGTTGATACAAGAATAATGGGGTACACAATTCCCAAGGGCTCTCGTGTGTTCATAAATATATGGGCAATGAGTCGAGACAAAGAGATATGGTTTGAGCCTGAACGGTTTATACCAGAGAGATTTTTGGGAAGACAAATTGATTTTCGAGGTGGGGACTTTGATCTCATTCCATTCGGTGGGGGGCGTCGAATTTGCCCTGGAATGCCATTGGCGATTAGGACGGTGCATCTGATTCTTGCATCTATGTTAAATCAGTTCACATGGAAGTTACCAGTTGAGGTTCAAAGAAATGGAGTTGATATGACTGACAAATTTGGCCTGACACTAGCCAAGGCTGTGCCTCTGTGTGCTATACCTACACCAATTTGAGTCAGCCATTGTACTGTAAAAACAAGCATTTTCACTGTTCTTGCGTTCTTGGATGTATAAGATTTAAACATGTTGATATGTAACGTTACGACATTGCACTATATTATGAGCCATAAAGTACCGAATGGCCAGCGGCCGCGATGTTGTAAAATATGTGGCAGTTCTCCCTTTTCTTTATAAGAATCTGTGGGCCGGGCAGTTGGATCAACTCGATCGGATCAGAAAATGAAGTCAGGAATTTGGCAGGAAATAAAATACTGTAACAAATAATTTAATCACCAGTAGACGTTGTGGTGTAAAATAAAATCGGATTAGGGAATGGAGTGAAGGGGGGATTTGGCCCAAGATTGGGAAAAAGTAATTAACTCTATAACAAGTTCAGAAAACCATGGTGTAGTGATATTAAAGGCAGCGGTCATCTTGGTGCACACATCCTTGTCCCTGTGCTACATGCCTACATGCTTGTGCGCCATGCATTCATTGGTGGATTGGGGATCAGAACGTCGGTGCATTTGCATCCATTTCTTTCTGAGCTGTAGTTTTTTACTTTGAGGCGGTTTGTTTGACACTGTACACGTCTAAACATTTCTACCAAGACAGCCTGCACTGGTTCAGAGTTCAGACTGATTATGAACACTGTTGGGGATCATAACGTCACTGATAGATCCTTGTTCTTTGTATCTTTGTTGATTAGATTCAAACTTAAGAAATTCATGATACGCGAACAAAATTTAGACCATGCTAACTAACTGTTGGGTTGTTCAATTAACAGCCCATAATCATTGTACAGTGGTATTATGGGATAATTTAGAGCCGGTGCACTGTCACATCACACGTGCTCCACGCCAAATTGACAACGCGCCGCCCTCTCCTTATATATGTATAGTATTTCTTTTTACTTATATAAGGTTCGTTTGAGAACGACACAAGCATCACGTGCCTCACGCTCCACGCACATCCCGTCTCGTTTCGTCATCTCGTCAAAGACGACGCAGTTTAGCTTGAGCTTAGCGATGTCTGTGCTGTTTCTATGTCTGGTATGGCTGCTTGCCCCCTCAGTGTTTGTGATTTGGTTATATCGGTTGCTACATAACATGTTTGTTGTGCTGGCTGACTGACTCAGAGGTTTCGATAATCTGAGGTTTCGATCATCCATGTTAATCTGATCTGCTTGTGTAGGTTGTGGAGACAGCTCTTACCTTGCACGAGGACGAGGCCGGCTGCTTCTCCCTTGTGTTGGAGTGCGTGCCTGCTCCTGTGGCAGCGGCTGGACCCTTGCGGCATCGGGACTGGACCCTTGCGAAATAAACTAGGCTCATTTGGAACGTTTAGAAAATTTTCTGTTCTTACGTTTTTTCTGTGAAACTGAACTGTTTTCTGTGAAATTCCTGCATAATTTCTATGAAAACCATATGTTCCAAAGGAAACATAAGTACTACAGTACTCCACGTTGAGTACTGGTCAGGACGAACATCCATGCAGCACCATGGACACGGGGTATAGTAGTAGTACTATACTATACTATATGGAGCTCATCTAGAAGAAGCATTATGGAATTCATCGAAATAATCATTGTGTTGTCTGAACTTTGTTATCTTGATTGGAAAATATATGCATGCCTTTGAAGTTTGAATGACATCCAAGTACAGTATTTTTTCTATAATTTTTTAAATAAACGAATGATCAAACATCTTATGCAAAAATAAAGAACAACTTATAATCAATGACGGAGGGAGCAGGAGACGCAAAAATGTACTACTAATCATTTTGATCTGAGCTCGATCAACCTGAGCCTAGCTCGAAATACGAAATATAAGTAGCTGGCTCAACCAGTGAACGGGCTTGCATAGCGATTTCTGGGCCAAAAAGAACCAATCGGGTTTTCAATGTCCCGGCCCAACCCATCCCAAAACGCAGGTCATGTTTCTTTCCTTCCCAAGTAGGGATGGCAATGGGCCTCGATCCCCGACCTGGATTTCATCTATTAGGGGATGGAAACTGGGTAAATTTATTTTCCGTGGGTATGCATGAAACCGGATTGGATACGGATGGATACAAATGGATATAATTAGTTGTTTTTTGGATTCAGTTCGGATACGGATAGTGCCAAATGCGCCGAATATTGATATATACCTCGTAAGCATAATATCATCTCGGAACGGATTATCCGACGAATAATATCCGTCCCTTTTATTCCTCTCTGCGAAGACGCTATCTGCTCAAACTCATCGGTGAAGCGAGGGACGGAACGATCTCCGCTTCGTCCCTGCTCCCCGTCAGGGTTTTTTTATTTATTTAATTCTTTTTTGTAGAAATAAATTATTGACGGTGAAATTTGCATATCTATACTTATAACGCCACCCCACGGAGCGTTTCTGCGGTGTGGGCGTGGGCATGCTGCGGAGCTGGAGCTTCCGCTACAAGTCTTAGAGTGCTTCCATTGTTCGCCTTTGGCTACTCGGTGTGCTACTTGGCTGCGGGGGGTTTGGCGAGCGAAAGCTCTGTCGATAGCGGCTTCGTCTTCGACGTAGTAACCCTGTTGAGGGCGCTATTGTTGCCACCTTAACCTCTCTTCTCGCGAAAGCTTCGGCCGCTTGGCCTGGTGGTGGCGGCGCTTTGAGCGTCGTTCCCCTTTTTGAAGGCACCATCTCTTCCAGTAGTGGAGCTTGGTATGTCAAGTAGCCCTAGGCCTTTTTTCCTAAGGCTTGTAGTGAGTTTGTTTGTTGTGGCGGAAGTCGGTGTGTAGAGAGGTTTCTTTTTTTGTATTTTTCCTTTACCATGGTTCATAAGCCGTGACTTATTCCCTGTAGTTGTAATTTGCTACCTTCTTAATGCAATGACGCGACTTGTATCGTGTTCGATAAAAAAAAAGACATCTACTAGAAGTGACCAGGTACGTATGCACATCGGAGACGTACAACACGTCTATATATGGGCATATATCAATCGGATAACGGAGAGATTTATATGCACCAGTAAAAATATACGTGAGTCCCGTGATAATAAAAAAAAATTTCTAAATTGTATGAATACTGAAATTTGTTGTAAATTATCATCATATTAAAAATACTCTCTCCTTTCACAAATGTATAAATCCAGTTATATAACATATAAATACTCCATCCTTTCACAAATGTAAAACTACAAAAACTATTTTCGCAAACAGGGTGCGCGGGGTACGCTGGGTGTATGAGTGCATGCCCACCAACTTAAAATCACTTTGTCAAAAAACAAAAACTCACTCAAAATCACGTTAATATTTAACACTTTTGAGCTGTGTCTATATTGTCTCATTCGGTCTACTCAGCTCATAGAGACTTCCGTTCCATTGTCTTGAGTGTGGACTGACTCAACACAGAAAAAGGGACATACGTGGAAGGTTTTGCTCCACAGAAAAGGCCCAACGTGTTTACTAAACACAAACTCTATCCTGATCCTTGGACACCTCGCTGAAATGGAGTCATTAAAACTGACTCCCAGGGCATTTTTTAAATAACGCTGTTTCATCCAGAGTTTTTTAAATATGCCGTTTTCTGAGGCTTTATGTTGTCAGCGCCGCCACGACGACCAGCAGACAGGTGCCACGTCGATAAAACGCCCTGTGGTTCGGCGCTTTTTAAATAACGCTTTGTGGGGTGGCGTTATAGGTATAGATATGCAAATTTCTCCACTGGTAATTTATTTTCGCAAAAAAGAATTTAAATAAATATAAAAATAAAAAAATGTCCCGAGATGATATTCATATGCTTGGCCCAGCAGCAAAACTCAGCCCAATATTTTTTTTTTTTTTTTTTGAAAAGAAAACTCAGCCCAATATTGGTCCAACAGACAACCGTATAATTTAAAGCCCTAGACTGTAGTAACCCGTTCTTTTCCGCACTGCCGCGGAACTGCGGAAGCGAAGCACGCCCGCGCGCCGCCGCTGCATCGTGGGGAGCGAAACACCCGAGTGAAGGGGGCTCAGTCAAGGGAGCTGCTGCTGCTCACGCAAGGAAAGGGAGATCTGCTCCTGGCTGCTGCTCACGCCAAGGAAGGGAGCAGGAGGGCAAGGACATAGAGAGAGGGAAGGGGTTGCCGCTGCCGGCCGGCTGCTCGCTGCAGCCGCACGCAGGGAAAGGGGCTAGCGCCGGGGCCTGGAGGTGGAGCAGCACGGCGGCTCCGGCGATGGATGGCTGAGGAGGCAGCCGACGGTGGGGGCGTCGTTTCCCTTCGGGGACGGGGTACCCGACGGGGGAAAATCTATCCCCGCGAGCGGGGACGGGGAGCGGGGGATATTTTTCTGGCGGGGCTCGCCGACGTTCGTGGGATCCCCGGCGGTGCTAGCCACGTTGCCATCCCTATTCCCAAGGAGGAGAGTGCGCTAGTCCCAGAAAGAAAAATCCTCTCCCCTGCCTGTCCCGTGTGCCGTGCCACCAGCCCACCACCTGCCAAGCCCCTTCGCACCGAGGCGCGGCGATGTGGCGGTCCAGCAGCCTCGTCCTCCGGCAGCTGGCGCAGCGGCTGCGGCTGCTGAGCAACGTGCCGGAGTCGACCGTCTACGGGGGCCCGCGCCCGCAGGAGTCCTCGGCGGCGCGCCGCGTCACGGTCACCACCCTCCGCGGGAAGCACCGCCGCGGGGAGCCCATCACCGTCGTCACCGCCTACGACTACCCCTCCGCGGTCCACGTCGACTCCGCCGGCATCGACGTCTGCCTCGTGGGGGATTCCGCCGCCATGGTCGTCCACGGCCACGACACCACGCTCCCCATCACACTCGACGTCATGCTTGACCACTGCCGCGCCGTGGCGCGAGGCGCGCCGAGGCCGCTCCTCGTCGGGGACCTCCCGTTCGGGTGCTACGAGTCCTCCGCCGCGCAGGTACGCGCCGCCACCCCCACGTCACGGTCGCGCGCGCCTCCCTCCTAGTCCTATCCTACAAGTCGTCTGACTGAACCAGAAATTCCGTTGCAATGGGGATAGAAGAGTAGCGCAGCAATGCAGCGCTTGTACTGTCGACGTGTAACAGTACAAGGAACTCGTTCAGCAACAACACGCTTTGCTTAACCATGGACTGCTGGCAACTGCAAGTGTATCACTCAAAATACTTTAAAAAGAACATAATATCAGCATGCCAAATGCTACAGACATGCACGCACAGACAAATGCACTTGTATGAGGCAGGCATATTGAATTTATAGTGTTTCATTTTCTTTTATTTAGGCTGTTGATTCTGCGGTATGGGTGCTAAAGGAAGGCGGAATGGATGCAATCAAGCTCGAAGGGGGTGCACCGTCGAGGATCAGCGCAGCCAAGGCTATTGTGGAGGCTGGAATCGCTGTCATGGGGCATGTTGGCCTCACGCCACAAGCTATCAGTGTGCTCGGTGGATTCAGGCCCCAAGGGAAGACGGTTGATAGTGCTGTTAAGGTCTGCTACATCGGTTGCTACATAACATGTTTGTTGCGCTGGCTGGCTGACTGAGGCTGTCTCCAATGGCGTGCCTCAAATGATGATATGACACAGAGTGGAGTGGGATTTGAGGAATGGGGATGAGTGGTTTCGACCATCCATGTTATTAATTGATCTGCTTGTGTATAGGTTGTGGAGACGGCACTTGCCTTGCAGGAGGCCGGCTGCTTCTCTGTTGTGTTGGAGTGTGTGCCTGCTCCGGTGGCAGCCGCTGCAACATCAGTGCTGCAGATCCCAACCATTGGCATTGGGGCTGGACCATTCTGTAGTGGCCAGGTTCGCTTCTTCTTTTCTCTCTATTATGATAATGGGTAGAGATTGTGTTGCTTCTGTCACATTCAAGAATATAGATGCTACGAGTCCTATTCTAGCAATGTGATTATTCTGTCAGTGTATGCATAAAATTTCCTCAAAAAGTGCATACATTACTTGCACCTCCTCTAGTAAAATAAAATAAGCATGTAATCCGAATAGAATTGCTACAAATGAACTCATCGACTATGGCCACTTCGCCACTTCAATCCCAGGCGTTTCAATGTATGATTATCTGAAGATGCATAGCTTGTTTGTTAAGCCCTGATTATCCACATATGTCTAATGCAGGTCTTGGTATACCATGATTTGTTAGGGATGCTGCGGCACCCACATCATGCCAAGGCAAGTGACATTCTTTACATAATCCTAAGGGGCTCTTTTAAACAATTTTCCTTTGTTACCATGTGACTTTACTAATCTCAGCGTGTACTTGTGCTCTTACACAGGTCACACCAAAATTCTGTAAACAATTTGGTAATGTGGGCGATGTCATCAATAAGGCGTTATCAGAGTACAAGCAAGAAGTGGAAACTCGGACTTTTCCTGGTCCGTGTCACACACCATATAAGATAACTCCTATGGATGTTGATGGCTTTGCAACTGCATTGCAGAAGATGGGTTTGAGTGGCGCCGCAGATGCTGCAGCCGCCGCTGCTGAAAACAGTGAGAAGGATGGAGGACCAAAAGAAAACAGTTGATTCAAGATCGGTTGTTTTCGATAAATCTACTGGATCCAGGCTAGTAGAATATAAAGGCAGCTAGACATCTTGCCAAGCATAATGGAGGACAACAGGGATCCTCTGCTTTGAATAAGGCAATAAGCAGAGCTATTGCACCTGGGCAGATCTGAATGTTTTCAGATTAGGAATCGTACAAGAAAACTATGGAGCAATACCTTAAATTAAAACAGATATCGGGGTCATCATTTACAATTCCATGCACTAGCTTTGGATGTTCTGTCATTTGTCAATTTGCTGAAAACGAATAATAATATTAAAAATACATGGAGGTAAGGTAATAAAATAAGTCAATTGACACCTTTTGGTAAATTATACAACTGAAGCCAGAAAACTTAAGCTGGGAGGCTTCATCTCTGTTAATATAGAGAAACTGAAGTACAATATGTAAGTGCCTGAGAAAATTAACTAGCCATCCACAATGAAATATATCTTCTGTACATTCACGACAGCATATTGTAAGCAATCTTTTTTTTCTATTCATACAAAACATCCTTCAGCAAATCATCTCAGCAGTTCTAAATGGCATTGTGACATACATGCGGTTCCTGGAAAATTTTGCTTGTAACATTTGGTGGAGGTCATGCTGATTTATTGTCGAGACTATCAACAATCAAATGCACATGTGATCTGATGAGCTCCAATTTACATCACTCATCAGTAGAGCACCCTATGATCACTATCAACGTTAACTCAGTGGACTTGATTAGAACTTCAGTATGTACATCACTAATGTTGTCCATCAACTTCATGCAGAGCTAATATTTGTTATCCTTGAGTAGTCACCAACGTTGGCAACAAAAAGCGGGTCTTTCTCATCACTGAACATATTTTTTTCACTTGTCTGCTCCAATTCTTTTGTCAAGTCTTCGATTGTCTTCTTTAAGTTGGCTTTGCTCATCTGAGCACCGTCACCCATTGAGATGTCAACCATGGTGATTTTGGGGAGAAGCGGGTTTACTTGTTCATTCTTGTCCACGTCATCATTGTATCTGGCCACCAGATAGATTATGAAACAGATTGCTTGTAAATTTGGCACACTAACGACTTTTTTATTAAGGCACACTATTGATTGTAATTTGATATGAAACTCTATGAAGATCATGAAATATTTAACTAAACAAACCTGCTAAACTTTCTGTCACTTTCTTGTGCTTTGATCTTTCTTTCATGCCCTGGCCATATATTTGGAAGCAGATTGCTAAATGGAAAGTGAAATTGATTATGGTCTTCGTTATTCTGATTTTTATAGCTGCTGTTATCAATACTTGGCTCTGAAGATTGAGACTGCTGATTATTCTCCTGGTAGTCATCATCATTTGAAGCACACTGCTGGTAGTAGCAATGTTAGCAATTGAAAGAGCAGTCCTGAAAAAATGTAAGCACAATATTAAACATAGATGGTTGAGACTGGAGAGCCAAAGGAGTAAAACGGACAACCAATCAAATAATTTAACTTAGTGTATACTATTATCGATATACAACAAAGAAAACTATAATTTTCACTTGTTTCAGTTTTTTTCCCCTTCAACGCGCAGGATGGTTGTGCAATTAATTAAGAGAAGAACGGTATCTATTTGTTTTACCCTTTCATTACTAACTTTAACCATCAAGACGCTTATTTCAGTATTTCACAAGTTTTTCAAACTTGTAACTGAGATTAACCACTCCACTTCAAGGCTAGATTTGTAACCAAGCTATTGTCATATTTTACAGGCCATCACTGAACCTACAAGGTTTGACATTTCTGAGAATTTATCTGTTGCCCTATACGTGGTAATTCACATAGTCAGTACCTATGGGCTATGATTGTCACCCATTAGCCCTTGAGAAATAAACTACTATACAAGGATAAAGAAAATAAGCAAAAATGATATTGACAGGAAAATGTTTTCTTCGTGACAAGAAAATGAGGTGACATTATAGAAGCCTGATCGATCCTTGTTCGATCCTTTGGATTCTGTTGATGAGTAGATTCATACTCAAGAAATTCATACTGGAGCAAAATTTAGCCCATCTTAGTGCAGTATCGTGGTTCGAGGCCAGGAAGCATGTCGCCAAGCCTTTCCGAAAGGACTTCGATACGCTGGTTGTACTGATCTTCTGAAGAGAGACCCTTCAGCGTGTAGCCTGGGCGCAATTGGTGATGGAGGAGGCGGTCTTTAGGAGTCGCACAGGCTTTGCTAAGATCGCTTTGTTGTTGGCTAGAAAGCTGTTTTGAGTTTTTCTCTTTTCGTCGGTCGATTTCGATCGTGTTCTTTCTTTTTATTTTTTTTTTGGCATCCTTGGGTATCCTGCTGGAAAAACGTGATCTGCACGTTCATTAAAAAAACTGTTTCGTTGTTCATTAAACAGCCCATAATCATATGTACAGCGGTATTGGGGGATAATTTAGAGCACAGTACACTGTCACATCACACGTGTTCCACGCCAAACTGACGCACCCTCTCCTTAATTACATAAATAAATGTACAGCGTATGTTTTTGGATAAGCTATGTTCGTTATTATATATATGTATATACGGAAGTACATGTTCCGATCTTACATATATGTATATACGGAAGTACATGTTCCGATCTTTTATGTATGACGTTTATATGTATAGGACGAAACAAGCATCAAGTGCCTCATGCTCCAGCTCCACCCACATTTGACATCCCGTCTCAATTCGTCGTCTCGCCAGATACGACGCCGACGCGGTTGAGCTTCGCAATGGCTGTGCTGTTTCTATCTCTGGTATGGCTGCTTGTCTCCCTCGTCGGCTTCTGCACCTTCACACACCACCGGCGGCCTGGCCTACCGCCGGGACCCCGCCCACTGCCAGTCATCGGCAGCCTCCACCTCCTCGGCAACCAGCCGCACCGATCTCTCGCCAAGCTTGCCAATATCCACGGCCCACTCATGTCCCTCCGCCTGGGCGCGGTGACCATGGTGGTAGCGTCCTCCCCGGCCGTCGCCCGTGAGTTACTGCAGAGGAACGACGCCGTCATCAGCAGCAGGTCCGTGCCGGCCGCCACAGGCGACCATGCCGAGAACTCGATCGTCTGGCTGCCCAACGCGCCGCGCTGGCGTGCGCTGCGGAAGACCATGGCCGCCGAGCTGTTCACGCGGCACCGGCTGGACGCGCTCCAGCACCTCCGGCGAGAGAAGGTGCAGGAGCTCGTGGACCACGTCGGGTGGCTGGCGCTGAGGGGGCAGGCGGTGAACGTCAGCCGCGTGGCGTTCACCACGAGCATGAACCTCCTCTCGCGGACCTTCTTCTCGTGCGACCTTGCGAGCCTCGACGACGACGATGGTAGGTCCAGGGAGTTTCAGCAAGTGGTGACGGACATGCTGGAGGAGCTAGGCGGCCCCAACATCTCCGACTTCTTCCCGGCGTTTGCGGCGGCCGACCTGCAGGGCAGGCGGCGGAGGTTGGCACGGCTGTTCGCGCAGCAGCACCGGTTCTTTGATGAAGAGATCGAGGGGAGGCTGCGTGGCCGCGAGGCCGGCGAGCCCAAGAAGAACGACTTCCTCGACCTACTGCTGGACGCCGCGGAGGACGACAACACAGCGAGGCTGGATCGCAACGCACTCCGTTCTCTGTTCACGGTGAGCCGCGGGCAAAACCATGGAGCACTCCAAACTCCCAAAACCAGTACTAGTATTCCTCCAAATATACTTGCAATATACTTTCTCCGATTATATAGAAATATAATTCCATTAGGACAGTAGTATAACACTGGCAAAAAAATATTTATAAAAATATACTATTATTATCTTAAACACTCCACTCACATTGACCTAAGTTGTCATACTACTATGGATGCCAGTCAAGTCACCGCCCTTATAAGTGTAGAACATTCCCTCAGAGCGAAGTGAAAACTGTACTATTATTAATTTCAAGTGACACAAGAAAGAGTTCAATATATTTATCATAACGATCTACTCATGGTTATATTATGTTGTCATGACTGAAAGAAATGGAGTTGGCATTGCACAAATATACCAAACTGTAAACATTATTGGATTGCTCCTGAGTTTGCTTTTATTTCTCCATGAAAATCTGCACTAAAACAGCACATCAGGCATTATTATTCGGTAGACCAGGCATCATCAGGCATAAAATCTACATGATCAAAACATCACATTAGGAATCTTAGACCTACACAATCACAACCCCGCACACCTATCCATATTTTTCCCGACGACATTCATTTCAGAATCGCACACAAAGAAGTGGTATATAATCCCAGGACGACTGAAGAAAGCATTTGCTTCCCTAATTAATACTTGAAAGTACTTCAAATTATATTTAGATTCTTGAGCATAGTGCACATCATATTATGTTCACTGAACATAATGCACAGCGTATGTTTGTATTCAAGTTTAATACCTTGTACTAACTAAAAAAACAAATAACTAGAGAACATGTATAGACAAAAACATATGAGATCAGGCTAAAGAACTAGCTTCTATATCTACCACTAGTGCTAGAAGCTGTCTGTGACCGACTTTACTGAGTGTGCAAGCATTATTTCTCCTCTAGTTCAAGTTGTCCTAAAAAATCATAGAATGCCTAATATTTCATGACTGAGTATATCATTAATAAATTTTCATATACTTGTTAGGATTTGTTTTCTGCTGGGAGTGACACCAGCTCTAGCACAATAGAATGGGCATTGGTGGAGTTGCTTCAAAGTCCATCTTCAATGGCTAAAGCTTGCAATGAGCTTGCCAGTTATTGGCTCAAGAAAACAAATTGAAGAGTCAGATATTGGTCAGTTGCCCTACCTTCAAGCTGTTGTAAAGGAAACTTTCAGACTACATCCTTCTGTTCCAATGTTGCCACGACGTGCACAAGTTGATATAAAAATAATGGGGTATACAATTCCTAAGAACTCCCGTGTGTTTGTAAATGTATGGGCAATTGGTCGAGACAAGGAGATGTGGCCTGAACCTGAGAAGTTTATGCTTGAAAGATTTTTAGGAAAGACCGTTGATCTCAGAGGTGGGGAATTCGATCTCATCCCATTCGGCGGAGGACGGCGGATCTGCCCAGGAATGCCGCTGGCAATTAGGATGGTGCATCTGGTTCTTGCATCACTATTAAACCAGTTCACATGGAGGCTTCCAATTGAGGTTGAAAGAAATGGAGTTGACATGACTGAAAAATTTGGCCTGACACTGGTCAAGGCCGTGCCTATGTGTGCTATAGCTACACCAATTTGAGTCAGGAAGCCATTCCATGGTAAACAACTGTATTGCCGTTCCTCGATTGATCAATGTATCTTGCATGGGATTTAAATTTTAACTCACCAGCCTAAATGTAAAATGCAAATAATTTAATCGCCAACGGGCACAACCGAGGGAAGTATGATTACTTGCCGTTGGGTGAATGAAAATTAGTCAAATTTTATGATGCGTAGTACTTACTGTTGGGTGAATGAAAAGTAATCAAATTATGTGATGCTTGTGTGGCCTCGCGCAACCTCTTGCTCTGAGTTGTGGAGTTGTGGTACAAGGGTATGACGGGATCTTTAGGATGGTATATGAATATACACACCTGAGGGACGCCAACAAACAGTTCAGAATGCGCAACATGGTGATGATCAAAATTTCTCCTATTCTGGTGGCCTGATCAGTAGGGTGTGGTGGAAGTGGGATAGTTTGAAGCCCAGTGCACCTCTCTATCCTCTCTTTACAACGTAGTACGAAAGTATATAGACATCTAATTCGCTTTTGGCTAGTAATAATAACATAATCCTTATGGGCTACCACTTTGTTTTACAACAGCAATATTACTTTGAGTTATATTGACGTGCTTATTGGCATTCTTCGTCTCTGATTTGTTTTTTACTAAATTAATTAGTGTAAATTATATGCACAAAGGTAAAGGACAGACCGGTTCTAAATGCTGTTTGCACGTTGAGAGACACAATGGATGAATTTGGCTAAGTGATATCATTTTGATTCTATAAATCTTGCAGAAACCCAATTTACCCTGTGTTCAGTCATTCGAATTTTTGTATTCAAATATCTATACAGAGTTGTATCTTGAGGCCATTGATTTGAGAGTGTTCAATCGGAGGCCGAATCAGAATATCTAAAATTCGAAATTCAGATGCTGAGGCTTCGAAATACCCGAGGAACGTCAACAAAAATTGTAAAGCATAAGGAGAGCCAAACAGTGACTAGTACTTGGGGAAGAACCAGCCGCGGCGCACCCAGCCAGCCGAAGAGTGTCCCCTGAGGCCGTCGTCGGGGCAGATGACCTCATCGCGGCGCGTCCACTGGGTCCCCATGTCCAGCACCCTGACAAGCCCGTCCGGGTGGCCCTGCTGGTCGACGAGGTAGACGCAGTTGGCGCGGCACATGGGGAACTCCGCGGGCGAGAGCGCGAAGGCGCGGTTCCGCCCGAGGAACAGCGCGTTGGAGCCGAGGTCCAGCTTGCGCACCAGCCGCATCTCGTGATCCCCGCTCCACCACTCCACCCTGTGCACCTCCACCGTACGCACGTCCCCGCCGGCGCCGCCCTTGCCGCCCCCGTGGTCCACGGCGATGCCCCCCATCACGTCGTCGTCCGAGTTGTAGACGACGTCGTCGTGCACGGACACGAGGAGCAGGTAGCCGCCGCACTCCACCAGGTGCGTCTCGAGGACGCGGCGGCCAGTGACGGGGAGCTTGTCGTCGTCCGAGCCATCGCTGTCGCCGCCCGCGTCCACGTTCTCGAGCGGGATGATCGCGGCCACGTCCCCGTCCACGGCCTCGCAGACGCAGCAGATCTGGTGCTTGAAGGCGACGTAGAACCGGCCCCGGAAGCACTCGGCGCCGGCGTAGCCGGCCGCGCCGAAGTCGAGGCGCGCCCACGCGCCGGTGGCGGAGCTGTAGTACGCGAGGCAGGTGGTGGGGAACCCGACGACCAGCGCGGCCCAGTCGGCGGCCGCGCAGGGGTCGGCCGACAGCACGACGGTGGTGAGGTCGAGCCACTTCCTGAAGAAGGCGATGGGCGGGAGGCGGACGCGGCTGCCGCTGACGGGGTTGAGGAGCGTGATGGCCTTGGGGCTGGCCCTCGGGTCGGAGAGCGCGAGGTAGCCGTGGGACGAGGAGGCGAGGTAGTCCATCCCCGCCGGCACGTTGGCGGCGAAGGGTAGGAGGCGGCCGCCGGGGGCGAGCCAGAAGGAGGACATGGCGCCGGCGGCCCGGCCGGAGCGATCGGTGCGGGAGCCGATGAGCCAAGGGCCCGGACGCCAGGCGGCCGCGGCGGCGGCCCACCCCGCGCAGACGGCGCGGAAGCGGACGCGGGCGGCGTCGGAGGGGAGGAGCGCGAATACGGAGAGCAGTAGATCCGCCGGCAGCGAGGACCACCCCGTGCCCGTGCCCGTGCCGCCCCGCCCGCCGCACGCCATGGGGAGTTGGGGACGAGACGACGGCGCCGGTGAGCGGTGAGCCGGTGAGGGCTACCAAACGAACCAACTGATTGAGTCGTGTTCCTAGCCCGTCTGCGCTCGGCCTCCTCGGCCCTCTTCACGGGGTTGCTTGTTTGCCTGCCCCCCGAAGCCAGCTCGGCAGCGCCCGAGTCAAAATGCGCATGGCCGTGGGGACTGGGGACTGGGAAGTGAGGAAGGGGACTCCGGCCGCGCGGAGACTGCACGGGCGTGACATTTCGGCGACCAAATATATTTTGGCTGTCTTTAGATCTGCTGAAATTGAAACTGAAATGCACTGTAGCGTTGAAAAATATACTGTAGCATTTTTTGTTTGTTTGTGGTAAATATTGTTCTACTATGGTCTAACTAGGCTCAAAAGATTCGTCTCGCAAAGTACATCTAAACTGTACAATTAATTTTTTATTTCATTTACATTTAGTACTCCATGCATGTGCCGGCATTTTGATGTGATGGAGAATTTTTTTTTTTACAAAGTGGAATTTGGAAAAAAAAATTTGAATGTTAACAGGAGCTTTGACGTGTTTCGGGAATACGGAGGGTCGCGAGTTCGGGACAGGAGGATTGTGAGCCCGGGGGCCAGTGGACCAGGACGGACACCACGCCGGCCAACGCGTCGTGGGTAGGGGCACGCTTGTACGGCGTATCGGTGCCGGTTGGTGTTGACCGGAGATGAAGGCAAAAAGTGTTATACCAACGTTACCAGAGAGTGCATCTATCTGCAGTGCGCAAACAATATTTTTTTCACTCTGTGTACAATGCGCAAATAGTGTTTTTCACATCCATATCTACTCCCTGTTGACCTTGGTCTTAGGTAGAAAAACGTCATCTATGGCTCTATCCTAAATTAAATTACAGGTCGTTCTATCTTTTTACATCTAACTTACTCGATAGTCTAATTAAAAATTCTTCATACTTATTATTTATTTTTATTGTGATTCAATTTAGTACATAATATTTAGCTATGGCTTCAATTGGTCTATGTTTTCGTAAATTTTTTGAATAAGATAAATTGGTTGTAAAAAAAGGTCAATCAATCTATAATTTGGAACTGAGGGATTACTATAACAATGAACCCAAAATGATATGTATAAGATTTTCATATTTACGAAACAACTAAAACAAAAATAGTTTGAGAATTAATTCAAATTAGTATAACTTTGTATTTTTGTAAAATAAAAAAATGGTTAAGAACGACTGCATATCATAGATTCCAAAATGCTATCAAAGGAGAATGAATTCCCGACTCCCAAGGGCTTTGGCAAGTACACTTAGGCACCGTTCTTTTGGATAGATACTACCGGCGGTACCTTAAAACCGATAGCATCTCTAGTCTAGATACTTCCTCTTCTTATTGGTTTTGCAAGCAGCCGATAGGACTATAAAAAGAATGCAGCCTTGTGCCTCTCCAAATGCCACCGTATTCCGATGCAAAAGGGTTGAAATTTGACTTGACGCGGTAGAAGGTGAAACCATCATCACCACCTTGCCAACCTCGTCACCAAAGCCGCCCAACTACCTCACCATCATCGAAGGAGCAAAAAGATCACCAAAGCTTGAACATTGAAAAGCTGATGAGAATAGGAAGCCTGAACCCAAGACGGTGGTTCAATCTTCTAGCACTACCGCTACCAAAGTGGAGGTGAGGGGGAAGTTGATGTGCTCCCTAGGTACACCGATCAGAAGTTATTGTGCTTACCAAAATCTATGGCTTTTAATTTTTCATCTTGGACAAACGGGTCAAATTAGCTATACAAAACAACTTTCTAGGCCTATTAGTGTTTAGTTTCAAAATTGCGGTTTTAATAAGGAATTAGTCTCGTAATTGTTGGTCTGCAATGCGAAGAGCGTAAGGCCATCCCCAATGGAACTGCCTAAAAAGCTGCCTATACACTTTAACGCTACTGTGGACAGATAGAAGGGTATTTGGAATAGTGGAGGAACAGTGGATAGACAAGTCTTTTAGGTAGCGTTTGGTTTATGGGATATGGTGGAATGGAGCCGTTCTATCCCAGTTTTGCTGCTGTTTGGTTCACAGACATTGGAACCTACCCATTCCCAAAACCGAATATTCGGTCCAGATTCGGGACCTGCCCATTCCAAAAAATCGATCAGACGCGGCCATTCCACACGAACGCCGTCGGCTCCAGTCTCCGTCCTCCCCGCACCCTCCTGCTCGCCCTGGATGCCTCTCCCTTACACCCTGCCTTCCCCATGGCACTGCGCCGCCGGCCAGCGAGGGGAGGAGCGGCCGGCGCGTGAGGCCGCGGCGGGACGGGGAGGAGAGGCGGCGCGTGGCCGGCGAGGCGGAGCTCGGGCGGCAGGAGGCAGCACGCGGGAGGCGAGGCGGAGCGCGGGCGGCGAGGCAGCGAGGCCGGCCGCGGGGACGGCGCGCGAGAGGCGAGGCAAGGTGGAGCTCGGGCGGTAGGAGGCGGAGCGCGGGAGGCGAGACGGCGACGGGAGGGGGTGCGCGGCCGGCAAAGCGGAGCGCGGGCGGCGGGACGACGACGGGAGGCGCGCGCGGGCGGCGGGACGGCAACGGGAGGCAGAGCGTTAGGGAAGAAGACCTATCTTTGACTGACAGGCGGGACCCACCTCAGTGGTGGCTAACTGGCTCTGTCATCCCATTCTTTTGTCCCTCCAACCAAACAAAAACTACAGCCATTCTATTCCTCCAACCAAACACGTGTACAGAGCCATTCCATTCCAAGATTAGAAATGGAACCATTCTATTCCATCGTGTCCTAGAACCAAACACACTATTAGCCAATGGGTTGGGATGGTATAAGGCATCAAGGGCAAAGGAGGAACGGGCCACCCGAACATTCAAAGAAAAAGGAAAGAAAAAATGATTTTCAATCATTTTATAAAAAAACTCAGTATTTCAGGGTCTGCAGTAAAATATCTTTGCATAAAGGCCGCTCCTCTGCCTTCAAGCCCACTACCCCAGTTCCCCGCCCCGCCGACTGCCGCCGCCGCCAACACCCCAAAGCCCCAAACCCTAGCTACTCCACCCCCATCGCCGCCATGGCCGACCCGCGGATGTTCCCATCGGGATCCGACGACCGCGCCGACGCCTCCGATTCCGGACGCCGGCTGTACAACCCGTACCAGGACCTCAACATGCCCTACAGCTACAGGACGATCTACGACCTCCCCACCTCGCCGGAGTTCCTCTTCCAGGAGGAGGCCCTGGCGCAGCGCCGTTCGTGGGGCGAGAACCTCACCTTCTACACGGGTGTCGGGTACCTCTCGGGCGCCGTCGGCGGCGCCGCCCTGGGTCTCCGCGACGCCGCCAGGGGCGCCGAGCCCGGTGACACCGCCAAGATCCGCGCCAACCGCGTGCTCAACGCCTGCGGCAGCTCCGGGCGCCGCGCCGGAAACACGCTGGGCGTCATCGGGCTTATGTACGCGGGGATTGAGAGTGCCATGGTTGCGGCCCGCGACCGTGACGACTGGATCAACAGCGTCGCCGCCGGGCTTGGCACCGGCGCGCTCTTCCGCGCCGCCAACGGGCCGCGATCCGCCGCCGTAGCGGGTGCCCTTGGCGGGGTCCTCGCCGGCGCCGCCATGGCGGGCAAGCAGCTCGCCAAGCGATACGTGCCTGTCATATGATCAGTGTCTTTGTGGTAGGTAGCTCTTGTTCGCTCTCGCACGAGCGAACAATCAATCAATCTGTCGCCAAAATGATATCTTTTTTTGTCTGCTGTTCTTCAGGATAGCTACTCTATTTGGGAAGGGGAAGGGGTTTATCTTCTCTGAATGATAAATCCATGCTTTGTTAGTCACTTTAGCTTAGGCGTACCGTCTGATGGGAAATTCTGAGCTGCATTACAATTTGCAATGCAACATCATGCATAATGTATTGCTGGCGTTGCTGTGCAATGAGAGCTGATCCTTGAGTTTGAGTCTATGTCAATGTCAACCTGTGAAATATGGTTTGCAGAAGTTTAGTCATGTGATCGATTGACCACGAATGACCTTATTTGGATTTAGAAGCTACTGGTGTGGAAGAGGCGGTTAAATGAATTCCTAGGTTCTTTAATCTGCTGTATTCGTATGCGCATGATTTATCTGTGCTGTGTGTTAGTTTATCTGTGCGCTGATACGAGTTCAGGACCTGCACACATTTTGGCGAACTTTTCATGCACCTCAGCACCTCCGAAGTCCAAACCGAGTGCCTGTATTCCCTGTGCTGTGTTACCAGGACAATAAGTGTGAAATGATCTACTGTACAATGCAAAGATCAATAAGCAATCGGCACGACAACTGCACCAAAGGAAGACGTTTCACTTTTAACTGCTTCAGATGACCAGTTAGACAAACATGTGACGATCAGTTAGACAAGATGACGAGTCAATCGTCAATGACTCGGTCCTTTTACATTACATTACTCAAGCTTTTGCATCCAAAATGGTGGATACAGACTTCCATCAAATACTTTTGTCATTTTAACAGATATCAATCCTATCAGAAAACAAGCGAGGAAAACAGAAAAATGGGGAGGCTACGCCAAGATCTACTTTTGCCGTGTGTAGCTCGATAGTCAAAACTAACAAAGCACACTAAACTGCACTTTGTTACAGCCTTCTGACGGTGATCTTATTCAGCAACCTCGTGCGAAGAAATCAATGATCAGGGCCATTTTGACTTCTAGTTCACTTCTATGATCTCAGTGTTTCCTAAGGGTTCAGAGGCTCGTCTTCTGCAGCCATCTCTACTGCTTCTGCAGGAAATTTGTCCCATAGTCAGAAACCAAGAAGGCCTACATCTGATTCAGAGTTGGAAAAAAAAAGTAGTATTTACAGTATTAGCATAGACCGATTTGAACATACTTGTTGATCTGTGAAGATCAGAGACAACCATCAGCCGCCTCTGCAAGATTGCTGCCATGAATAGGAAAATGGAGCACATGCCGAACATGACAGTGATTGGGTATGCATTAACCTGAGAATGTTGCAACAAAAAAAATTTGAGATAAGACATCTTAATACATATGCACACACCATGTTTTAGTGGAACTTCTATTTATCCACAGGTTACAGCTGAACAAGTTAATGACTTCCTTGAGTTCCTTCATTGTTATTAAATGAAAAGACATGAACCAGGAAAATAAGGAGGTTTTGCCAGTTTTTTTGGTTGCTTACGTTATATAGTACCACACAAACAAACAGGTTGAGTGGTATGCGGAAGAAATTCATGATTGTGCTTCTTGCCTCCTCAGGAATATATTGAGATCTCATCTTCATAATTGATGGCCAGAATATTCCAACACATGACTCAAATGTACAGAAACCAAGAAGTTGAAGACAGCCACCTAACGAAATGCTACCACCTTTCTCCGAAGAGGGAGGTACAAGAAACTGTCAAACATAAGCAGGCTGTATTAGCATATAAATCCGAGCGAACGAGAGAGAGGAACTGTCAAACAAAACAGGCAACTGTGATCAACAGACTTACGTTGGTGACAACAGGGAGGAAAAGAGTAAAGGCTGATACTGAGAACACGATCTGCATGTAACCTTCAACCTTCAGCTTCCGAGCCAATAAACGAGAAGCAATTGAGCTACCCAGCATCGAGGAGAGCATGAATGTAGCGAATATGAAGCCATGAGGAATTTCCTCATCATTTGGGCTCAGAGCAGGAGTCCACAGGAAAACAAAAGTATACATTGAACCCTCAAACAATGACTGGATGGCTCCAAGCAGTGCGATCTTCTCATCTGAAATTGCACGAGAGTTTCTTCCATTGTCAATGTTAACTCACTAAATTTATTAAGCCATTTCCTAAGCTATGACAGGTAAAACATACCTGAAGCAATGGCTTTAGCTGCAACCTTGAACTGGGCTATCAAGTCCTTGCTGTCAGATGAATCTCCATAGTTCTCACTCCATGATGATAAGATAATTGCCATTCCGATTGCTAGGAAGCAAGCAGCAGCATCAAATGGAGCCACAGGGCCAAAACCCATGTTATCAGCAAGAAAATTAGCAAACAGCCCAGCAACAATGGCAACTAGACCATTGCCAAGAAATATAGCCTTGGAGAACGTTATTGACAACCATTGTGGATCAAATCCTTTCTGTACAATAACAGCGTAAATTTGCCTATTGTCAGCAATAATAAAAGAGAACTCACTGTAGAATGTAGATATTAAGAAAATAATGTTATCATCCACTTATCATTAAAACAAGAGTAGCAATGTTGATATAAACAAAGAGAACAGTGTGCATTGCATTGAGATATACATAAGAACTTCTCATTGTACTTGTAGATATTGGTACAGAAATGGAGTAATTATCAGCAGGGTTGTCCACTTTCCCTGGACAAAAATTGAACTGGCTGCTGGCCTGTTCTGGTGAAGTCATGGGGACATTAAATTGCCCAGATCTGCCAAATTGGGCTTCAATATTCAAACCAAACAAAAGTTTGACAAAATGGACTGCCAAAGAGAGGACTGCAGTGAAGTGATCCTGATGCAGCTAGTAGTGTGTTGTACAATGCATTGCACTCTATCATCGAAACTGTCCTCTAAAAGAAGTAGCACGGCAATTGTATTTTAATTCAGGTGCTTTGAAAAGTCATATTATACATATTGTGCACTGGCAGTCAAACCTCCAAAGTATTTTATCTTTTGTTAGCTTCAGTCAACCCACATACCGAGCACTGGCAAGTGGCAACAGATACACAAAACCAGAGGCAAAACAAATCCAAAAATGTAGGTTCCACTAATACTACTAGCAGTTAAAGCAGAGGTCATCTCCAAGGCATCAGTATTCAGTATCACTGTGGAGAGGGAGGGGGGGGGGGGGGGGGGGATCTGGGCACCAACCTTGTTGTGCTCTGCGACGAGCCACGACTCAAACGCCGAGAAGAGTAGCGAAGTGGCAATGCCTCCGAGGACGCGCCCAATCATGAGAACCTTGTACTGGGGTGAGTGCTTGGTGATGCAGCTGAGGATGTAGCTGATACAGTAGGTGACGCACGCCCTCTTCCGCCCCCTGAAGAATCCATCAGCCCCGTCACCACACCCACCACCCAAAAAAAAAAGTCCAAAAACAGAACAGAATCGACTCAAATTCATCTAGGGCAAGGCAGAGGAGGAGGGCTGACGCACTGCTTATCCGCGAGGGATCCGACGATGGTGCCGAAGAGCATGGAGGAGCCGAAGCCGGCGATGAAGAGGCGGCCGATGTCGCCCTTGTCGAAGCCGTACTGGCTGTAGAGGTAGTACACGTAGGGCCCCTGCAGCCAGTCCCCCGCTGCACCATCCGCCGCGGCGGCGCAAGAGGGTCAGTCAGAGCCAGAGAGACCAGCCAAACCCACCGGCATTGCCGCGCCCCAGTCCAGATCTGGGGGGGCCGCAGCGCCGCGACGGAACGGAGGAGTTGGGAAAGGGGAGAGAGAGAGGAGGGGGAATCAAGAGCGAGGCGTACACATCATGAGGGAGTAGACGAGGATGTAGTTGTTCTTGAAGGAGTTGAAGGCCGGGGAGGTGGCGATGCGGTCCTTGCCGGACTTGCCGAGCTCCAGCGCCGCCACGACTGCGGCGAGCGCGCCGAAGACGAGGTAGTAGAACGCCTCCATGGCGAGGCGGAGCCGGGGTGGGGAGATCGCGAGGGGTGGAACTGTGGAAGTGGAAGCCTGGAAGGGGAGGGGAGAGGAAAGGGTGGCTGGTGGGATTTGGGAGGCTGGCGATTTGGTTAGGATTTTATACGGCGCGTCGGCTGGCTTCGTCCACCTTCGACGGGGATTTTGGTGCCGAGGCACGGAGGCAGACAGGCAGTGGGCACACCGCACACAACTCTGGCCTGGGGGTGCGCGTGCGGCGTTTTCCTGTGTTTTTTATATAAAATTTTTGTTTTTTCAAAAAGATTCTGTGAATTTTCTGTAAAATTTTTGTTAAAATCCTGCGTTTTCAAAAAAGCCCTTAATGTTTACAATGTTCAATTTGTTGTTTGTTAAACTTTACTAAAAGAAAATGTTGTCTCTATGTTTCATTGCGATCTTGATGATACCCTCCTTTTACCCGTGTTCGTGTGTCTAGGACGAATTATGAAAGAACAATTTGATATGTTTCGATAAGTACGTAACAAAAAAGAAAGAGAATTTGATCGCATGTTTTTCTTAAGAGAAAAACACTCTCTTTGAAATTTGAATCCAAAGCCATTTGTGTTTGTTTCATAGACGATCATGGATGTTTGGTAACTCGTCGAAGCTCGATTTTCTCACATAGGCCTTTTTTCTTCATCTGGAATTCTGGATGAAGCTGTGTCCATCCGGAATTCCAGATGACCGCTAGTTCTTCACGATTATCTCACCACATGCAAGTTGCGAGATGGTGGATGGTGTTCACGTATTGGATCAACTTGGAGCTGATTTGTGTTTCTTGACCATTTTGTAGGAGTGGTACAGAAGCAATTTCTTTGCCATTTTGCCAGCGAGACGCACACACACTAATACTAGTAATATTTATAGCATCAGAACCTCGCTGGATGAATTTGTCTCCCGTTGACATTAGTGAAGATGGTTGCGAGTACGTGTGCTCGCAATGTGATCCGTTCCACTACTAAATACTCCCTCCGTCCACAAAAGAATGAAATCCTGGCTTTGTACTAAGTCAAACTTTCGTAATTTTGACCAAGTTTATATCAAAATATATTAAAAGTTATGCTACCAAATTAGTATCATTAGATTCGTATTGAAATGTATTTTCATATCATACATAATTGAAATCGTAAATGTTAGTACATCTTTATATTAATTTGGTCAAACTTACGATAGTTTGACTTAGGACAAACTCAGGATTTCATTCTTTTGTGGACGGAGGGAGTACTATGTTTACACCCCTTCCCATACTGCTCAAAGCCGCTTTGCACTTTGCAGAAGAAACATTTTCTAGTCCTCTGTATTGATTGGGCCTTGGCCCAACGTAGATATCCATCAACAAGAATGAAAGGAACACCAGCCCATGTGTTTGGGCCTCCATTTTCCCAACCAGATGCCTGGGCTTGGCTCGTCCATTGGGCTACAAATATCTGGGCTGCATCTCCGTAAACCCCCAAAAAAGTGCTGTACTGCTGTAGGCAGGCAAACAGATTGAGCTAAAAAAGGCAGGCAAACAGCTAAACAAGTCAAAAAGGAAACTGTTTCAAAAAAAAAAGTCAAAAAGGAAACTTCCATCAGCAATGACAACAGAGTTCCACTAATAAGGAGACAAAAAGGGATTGAGCAACGGCAACAGAGTGAGAACACAGAAACCCTCCTTTTTGGACTAACCAAACAATAGAAAATTAAACTAAAGCATACTCACAGCAGCACAAGAGTCTCGCTTGGAGTTTTGCTCCTGGACCTGGAGACCTCACGTTAGGTATAAGCACGTCCGGTGCGGATAAAGACTACTCCAGGAGGCCGATGGAGGATCGGAGGAAACAACGTGAGATTGGCCGACGCCAACACGGAGAGCGCCCTTTACAAGCCAGACGGTAACGCCGCCGCCCGCCTTGGTTGCATCAGCCGCGTCACCTCACTGGCCGGTGGCCAATATTGTTCATCGGCGTTTGTGCAGTTAGGTCCTCGATCACGCATGACGCAGCGCCTCCGGCATGAGCTGATCCGGATCGGATTAGATTAGCACATGCGTTTACGACGCGATGCCAACGCATGCATGAACTTTCTGGTTTTTTACCTTTTCGGTTTCGTATGGGGTGTCTGTACCCAGAATAGCTTACTGCATGGTTGATGATGCCTCTGTTGGATTGGAGGGAGAGTGCTTTTTCTTTCCTGTTTTTTGCCTGCCCATGGCGTCACCGTTCTGTTCCTAATCTTATGTTTGGATCCTCTGGCTAAACTTTTTTCTATCGCATCGGATGTTTTGGATGCCCGTTAGAAATATTAGATATAATTTAATTAAAAAACTAATTACCAACCATAACCACTATGGGAAATGTTTGTACCTGCTTGGCTTTGATTTCTTAACCTAAAGTTTCCGGCTTAATAAATTCATCTCGCCGTTTAGTACTCGTCTGTGTAATTAGTTTTCTAATTAAACCATATTTAATATTTCTAAATAGCATCCAAACATCCGATGTGACATGAGCAAGTTTAGCCACTGGATCCAGCCGAAAGGCTTTTTTTACAGTTTTGCCTCTGGAGTATAATACTTTGCTTTTGCCTCAAGGCTGAGGCCATATTCTCGGAGAAGGAAGGCTTTCTCTTCTGGTGAAAGGCCTCTTCAGAATATAATAGCACTACATACGCTTTCAGAGGCTCAGTGGCCTTTTTTTCTGCTACTGTTCTTTTCAACGACTTGTACCTGATCACTGATTTCGATTCGGAAGGTTGGTTTGCGACCTTCGTAATCGACGACTTATACCATTTTGTATAGGTCACCATGGCCAACATTTTCTTCAGTTTGGCCGTTCTTTCATTTTCTTTTGACGACATATTTTCCAAGTTCTTAACATCCAGTAGGGTTCAGAGGCCTGCTTCAGTGCTTCTGCAGGAAAATTTCCATATACAGTTTCATCGTTGGACATACTGGTTGTGCAAGTGCAAAGCAACGGTTATTCCCAGGCCATGGTAAGCCATCAACCCCTTTTCTATCCTCTAGTATACGATGATGATTCCAGGCCGGGCAGTTTCCTATAACGCGAATATGATCTCAGCAAAGCTCACGGTTGGTTATGTGAAATGCGATCGATCTGTCAAAAAGAATACAAGAACGTCGGTGGACGGCCGTTTTGGCTTTCAGCTGTTGCTGTTCTTCTGCCGCGCGCCAAGTGTATTCCTTTAAGCTAATCGTGCGCGTTTCAGCTGTCGCAGCGTATCAATCTACGAGCACATCTCAGGTTAGCTTAGCTTAGGAAAAGCATGGGTTCAGCTGACACTTTGCTGTGTGTCCAAATGCAATTCCAGCTGCAAAGCTTCCTCTGTTTTGCTGGAGGCAGTGAGCAAACCCGCAGAAAGCAAGTGTGGAAACGTGTGGTCCTGCGTACACGAGGCCGGTGCGAATGGAATCGATGCTGGATTAGTACTACTAATAGTATTGCTTTTTTTTTTCCAAATGAGCATAAAACACTGAGAGGGGTTGCTTTCAGAAAAAAAAATCGTGTACATCTAGTAACAAAACGCAGTGGCAAGAACTTCTTCTGCGTTAAGAAACGTAATAAGACTCTGCCGTGGCATGTAAAAGTGCGCCTAATATGAACAGAAACGGCATAACAATGCATGCATATTTGAATACAGCGGCAAGGTGTTAGGGAAAAAAAAAGGGGAGGCACGATAACATGCGTGAGAAAAATTCGTGTTCCAAAGTGCTAGCATATATTCTTCAACACCTTTGTGCTTTCGGTATGTGAGCATCTTAATTATTTCGTTCCCTGCACCACAATTCCTTTCCGACGATTTTATCAACGCTCAGACTCCAGCACAGTTCATGTGCGTCAAATTTCTGTGTTCCAAATGGCACCGTCGACCAAAAAATATACTTATTCTTGAGAGGAACACGCATATACACATATCAGTAAATATTTTTTTTCTATGAAACACATATCGGTGAAGAATTGAGTCCGCACATCTCTAATGCATCTCAGAGTCAAGACAGGAGAATATGCTTGCCCCTCCACAGTCCACACACACCACACTGCATGCTCGATCGATAAGAACTTGTGTGCCATCCTGTCCAACCTCTGAAACCGATCGTTTGCTCGGCTAGCTCGTTCATCGTTGTCGTACTAAAAAATCTGCGACGTCGACGCCGCGGCCGGATCTTTTGGCCCAACATTATATTCCACAAGTATCGGTGCAGGTTAATTAGATACCGCACCATCATTATCTCGATCGGATGGCGACATGAGCATATAGGAGCCATCAACCATCAAGAGTTTGCTCGAAGAATGCAAACTAATTAACCACGCGGCAAGTCTAGTTTTGCGTATATATCATTCTGCAATGAAATGGGAGGAAAAAAAACTCTTCGATGTACGCAGAAATCATGCACGTGTGTGGGGGCATGGACTAAGGAACGGAAAGCTTAATTAGGCTACCACAGCGCCTAGTATTAGTAGTAATTCTTATGGGCATAGCTTATTATTACAAGGCTAAGCAGCAAACAAGGCCAAATTTTCCTTAAAAAACGTCAGCGTAAAAAGACTTTTGGCCCATCTTCTCCCGCTCGCTCGAGTCAAGCATGTGCGGCCATCTGAGAGTTGGTGGCGGGTGTTTCTCGCCGCGGCACCTTGGAGGAATTTGGCATGCATCCGTGTGTGTTGACCGTAAACACGCGGCATGCTTGCTTGTTCAGGCTAGCTCGTATTGACCATCTAGAGAATCCTCCTCTTACAATAAGGAAATATAAGCTCGGTGAACCGAGAGCAGATTGTTTTTAGTTGGTGGAACATAATCATATGATTATAAGTTTTAGGCATGACACCGGCGCTCACAGTTTTATTTAAAAAAATTATTTCAAAAATAAAATAGTACTCCCTCCGTCTCAATGTACAGATCGTTTGACTTTTTTGAAATTAAGTTTGACTTTAAATTTATAAATATCATTTCTTTTCATTGTGATTTATTTTAGTATATAATATACTTTAACTATGAGTTAATTTTTCTATGTTCTCATAAATATTTTGAATAATACGAGTTGATCAAGCTTGGTGGCAAAAAAAAATCAAACGGCTTATAAATTGGGATGGAAGGAGTACTGTCTTTTTTTTAAGCTAAAAAGCGTTAAACATATAGAACCGGAAGGAGTACGTGATTCTTTCAATAATTATGGTTCAAATCCGTGTATTTGTAAATGTGTGTACATGTATGTATCTAAGACCGAATCCACGGTTGCCCTATTTTGGAGGATTTAGCATTGTTTGTCCCTGATACTGTAGACGGAGTGAAGTTTGAAATGAAAAATGAGGATGGAAAACGGTTGAAGACAACAGGTTGATCATATGAGCTGCTTATAGTACAAAACAATACTGTAGCGCTCAGACACAGTGGGAGGTGGGTAGGTACGCAGCATGTGTCTCTAGATAGTACAATGAAAAGTCGACGCCCAGGCCAGTAGTCCCCACAAGCAGCGTCCGGCCTGCCGACTCACTCTACTTCGTCTTGCAGCTGGCTCGCATCGCAGCTGAAGGAGCCAAAGTGTTTATTTTTTAACAGCACCGGGCGTCTGGAACGGCAGATGGAGCTAGTACTGTAGTAGTATTACAAAGGAAAGGAACGAACATTCGAGACGAACCGCGGTCCCGCCGCGGGCCGCCGGTGGGGGAGCAAAGCGCTTGCAAAACGACGGTGACGGGTGACGGCCATGGCGAACCTGTCCATCGACGATTCGGCCGTCCAGCCCCGGTCCCTCTCCCCAGCTCGCCCGTGGCCGTGGGCTTGCCGCTTGCGCCTTGGCCTGCTGCCGGTCCTAGCATAGCGGGGTCGTCGCCGAAAGCGACGGGCGGGGATGCAAGGGGAACAGGAACAAACCCGGACGCGGACGCGACGCGGGATCCGCCGGCTCGGACCACGCACGTTTCGGGCCTTGCTTCGCCCCGCGCCGCGCCGTCCACTTCACCGGCCGGCCTGCCATCACGCAGCCACGCGCCGCGGTTGTGTCAGCGACCCGACCACGCTGCGTCCCCCACGGAAACCCCCCGCGCGCTCGCCCGTTCGGGGTTCACTGGCCGGCGCAGCGAAACGAAGTTGCATTGCATGGGTGCCCACTTCTCCGGAGTCCGGACCAGATGACCAGGTCACAGCCCACAGCACGGCAATGTGCGTGCGCGCGCGCCTTGTGTTTACGCAGCTGCTTCCTTCCGGCCCTGCACCACGACGACGGCGGCGGCGGCGGCTGCGCGACTCGCACGCATCACTACTTAACCTTTACAAGCACGAGGACGATATCGACCAAAAGGCCAAACAACGCACACGCAGCGTTGTTTGTTGGGCGCGGCAAGAAATTAAAACCAAGGCCCTGTTTAGTATCTCAACTTTCTCTCAAAATTTACTATAAAAAAAAAATTCCTCGTCACATCAAAATGCCGGCACATACATGGAATACTAAATGTAGATGAAATAAAAAAATAATTGCACAGTTTAGATGTACTTTGCGAGACGAATCTTTTGAGCCTAGTTAGGCCATAGTAGGACAATATTTACCACAAACAAACGAAAAGTGCTACAGTGATTCTACAGTGCTTTTCAGTTCGAAACAGTGTTTTTTTCAACCATCTAAACACAGGGTGTGTTTAAAACCCTGAAATTGGTATGGTTCCGAACTGAAAAGCACTGTAGCACGTTTCGTTTGTTTGTGGTAAATATTGTCCTATCATGGCCTAACTAGGCTCAAAAGATTCGTCTCGCAAAGTACATCTAAACTGTGCAATTATTTTTTTATTTCATCTACATTTAGTAATCCATGCATATGCCGACATTTTGATGTGACGTGGAATCTTCTTTTTGCATAGTGGAATTTGGAAAAACTTTTTGGGTTCTAAACACACCCACACCCCAAATAGAGAGTAGAGATCACTGACAGTGACCTGATGCACGTAGTACAGGTACAGCAGCAGCATCCAACCGCTGATCCCATGACATGGGCGGGGGTTGATGGATGAAGCGACCAAGCAAAGGGCCGGGGGAGACCAGATGGTACGGCATTAAACACACCTCGCTAGAGCCGCTGAGCCCTCAGCGTACACCTAACACCAGTTAGGCGCGACCGCTTTGATAGCGTAGCGTGGCATGTCTAGTCCGAATCGAAACAAGCCACTAGCTACCACGCTAGTAGTCACGTATCACACCGGTTGCTGGTTGCTGCTAGGGAAGAAACACTTCGGCGACTTGGGTCGGCTGAGGTATGCATAGTGATGGCCGCTCGGCAGGCACGGGTGGATGGATCGTGGATGGGCGGTTGGGTACGTTACCAGAGCTCAGCTACCCAATATTTATTGGGTGGTCTCGCCGAGCTACTTCCACCTGATTTTTCCCTCCCTAGGTTAATCTTGTCTCTTTTTTTGATTCTGCTACTGTAAAAAAAACTAAGGATTTATTTACTTGCTACAAAAACAAAATCGCTCCTTCTCGGGATACAGGACACATCATATGAAGGAAGGAAGTTGGGTCCCTCGTCGACCAGGAAAGGCTCTTGTACTCCATTGCATTTCTTTTGATATTTGTAGCCGATGTACTGTGACTATCAGCGCGGTCCAATCAAGCCAGTGATATTATTCAGATGTCGCATCGGAATACCGGCGGATCGCGCGGCGAGCTAGCGATGAAATCGTTCAAGGAATGCTCGCTTTCAATTTTTTGAAGGGGACATTAAAAATAGTAGAACTATCAGTGAAAATGCACTAAGCGTGTGCTCCAAAACATAGATAAAGTACAGTGTTTTAGAACTTGTCGAAAAGGCAGGATCTATCGTGAGAGATAAAAAAAAGTTTGTCCCTACCAAGAAGGCTAGAGTAACGAAACGTTGTCTCTCTCTGAAGCCAAAAACTTTTCTTTAGAATCAGACTCTCCAATCTCCATCTTGCTGCCGACGCGTTGACATAATTAGGCTATACCTTTATTACGCAGCAGTGCTCCTTTGCCAAACTGTCAGATGCAAATATGTGCAGCAGCGAGAGCCCGGTCGAGAGGACTGCGACGTGGTCATCACAAACAAGAATACTGTATATAAAGGCATGGAGCAAAATCAGAAGAGGAAAAAAAAAAAGGAAAATCTTCCAGTTGAGCAGGCAAACTTGGCTGGAGTTTGTTACTGCAGACTGGAGGTTGACGTCTGTTTTGATGCACGTTAATTATTTGCTGCCTCCAGCCTATATAGATAGATATGCCATTAACGCAAAAAGAATATCCTTTCCGGGGTCTACGCGTACGTAACAAGAATGATCCATTTGTAGATGGGATGATTAGCAGAGATTAAAGCAGCATACGTACATCATATGGCTATTTCTGCCACCGTTTACATTAAGCACCGGGAGGAACAAAGTCAAAGATGATATGTATGTATATATAGCTCTTCAGGGTGTGCAAGGGATGGTCGAATGAAGAGGGACGTGGATAACACTAGCTAGTCACTGGAGTTGGAGATTACAACCGGCGCAGTGCTGTTCCGAGTCACACACGGGCATCCTTGATTCCTTGTTCCTCTCGCTGGGAAAATCAACGCTGCGGATTTGGCCGCAAAAGAAGAACAAAAAAAATGAAGAATATTGTTGTGCGGCAATCCAAAATTTTGGACAGGCGTCGATGGACAATGAAATGAAATTAAACGACACTAGACCGAAACAAAGCTGACATGACAGGTCGTCATCATGTATATACGATGCGGTACGCGTCCTAATCAGTGGTGGTAGTAGGTTCCACACACGCCCTTGGCCCTGTTTAGATTCCAAAATTTCTCCCAAATTTCACTATGCAAAAACAAGATTTCCCATCACATCAAAATGCCGACACATGCATGGAGTACTAAATGTAGATGAAATAAAAAATTAATTGTACATTTTAGATGTACTTTGCGAGACGAATCTTTTGAGCCTAGTTAGACCATAATAGGACAATATTTACCACAAACAAACGAAAAATGCTACAGTGTATTTTTCAGCGCTACAGTGCATTTTGGCCCTCAAAATTTTGGATCTAAACACAGCCCTTGTTCCACCCAAAGGACCGTTTTATGGGGGGGTGGGGGGGTGGGGGCGAGTGCTGAACCTTTTTTTGCCGTTCGGTGGATGAAGAGGCAGAGAATTGGAATCATATCACAATCGAATCGAATGTGATGGACTGAAGCAGCCGTTGCATTAGAGTCCAATTACCTATGCTCCAAACAACGACGATTTGGTTTATTTGGTATCCGGTATATCTACATCTGGCAACAAATCTCCGTTTACAGCTCTGCTGCCGTATTTGGCTGTGCGCCGCACGATACCTTTTTGCCAGCAGTTAACCGCCCGTCCAGCGTCCACAAGGCACGTCCACTGCGCAGCCAGCCAACCCTGCCATCCCACACGACTCCGGACTCCCAAAGCTGCTGCCAGCAGAATATACCGCCCGCGCCGTGAACAGAAACAGATAAACCCTTCAGAGCTCGTCTCCGGCACACACACGCCAGTACGCCACAACGGAAAAGAGAGCTGTCCTAGAAATTGACGAGAAGGAAAGCATTCGAGTTCACCGGCACGTTGTGCGTAGCGATCTCAGGAACTCGTCAACCAACCCAGTTGTGAGCGTCCGTGACCTGTTCCGCTGTTGTTGTTCGGCTCCTCCGATCCACCCAGACCCACCAGGCCGGCCGGGGCGACGAGGCGAGCGAGTCCAAACGATTTCAAACCACCGAAAAAATAAAGGCGTGGCGGCCTCCAGTTGCCGACCGTGGAACCCACGCGAATCCGCCTCGCGGCCTCGCTCGCTCGCGGGGCGCCGTCCGCTGCCTGCGCGCGCTTGCACGACCCGCCTTCCTTCTTTGACCCGCGCACGCCACGCCACGCCACGCCGCACCCGATCCCCACCCCCGCCCGCAACGAATTCCCCCTCTCTCGACTCGAGGAGGGGCGCCCGCCGTCTCGTGCGCTTCTCGGACGCCCGCCCTTAAAACCTCCACAACACGCCTCTCCGACACTCTGATTTCCTCCCCACCTCCTCCGGATCCCCTCGTCTCCTCTCCTCTGCGAGCCGAAACGGACGAACCGACGCGACCGGATCAAAAGCAACTGCCAACGGCGGCTTCTTCGTCGTCGTCGTCGTCGTCCTCCTCCTCCTCCAGGGAGGGAGGAAGAATAGGGGGATTAACGCGATGGCGCTGGACGGTGGCGGAGCGGTGATCGGGGCGCTGATCTACGGCGTCCTGGGCGTGGTGGCGCTGCGCCTGGTGCTGTCGTACAAGTCGGCGGCGCACGCGGCGCGGCGGGCGTGGCGGTGGGCGGACGAGTGGGCGCAGGCGTACCAGTGCTACGAGGTGCCGCGCGCCGTCCCGGGGGACGCCGGCGCCGCGGAGAAGGAGAACCCGCTGTTCCGGAAGGCGGCGGCGTACGTGGCGTCGCTGCCGTCGCTGGAGGACGCGGACGCCGCGTGCGTCGTCTCGTCCGCGTCCAAGACCAACGACTTCGCGCTGCAGCTGGGGGCGGGGCACGCGGCGCGGGACGCGTTCATGGGCGCGCGCCTGACGTGGACCAACGCCGGCGACGGCCGCCTCGTGCTGCGCGTGCGGCGGCATGACCGCACGCGCGTGCTCAGGCCCTACCTGCAGCACGTCGAGTCCGTCGCCGACGAGATGGAGGCGAGGCGGAGGGAGCTGCGGCTCTACGCCAACACCGGCGGAGGGCGGTGGGCGTCCGCGCCCTTCACGCACCCGGCCACGCTGGACACCGTGGCGATGGACCCGGACCTCAAGGCCCGCGTCCGCGCCGACCTCGAGGGCTTCCTCAAGGGCCGCGCCTACTTCCACCGCCTCGGACGCGTCTGGCGGCGGAGCTACCTGCTGTACGGCGCCCCGGGCACCGGCAAGTCCACCTTCGCCGCCGCCATGGCCAGGTTCCTCGGCTACGACGTCTACGACCTCGACCTCTCCCGCCCCGGCGCCTGCGACGACCCGCGCGCGCTGCTGCTCGACACCACCCCGCGCTCGCTCATCCTCGTCGAGGACCTCGACCGGTACCTGCTCCGCGGCATCGGAGGCGGCGATGGGGAGACGGCCGCGGCGGCGAGGACCGCCCGGGTGCTCAGCTTCATGGACGGGCTCTCCTCCTGCTGCGGCGAGGAGCGCGTCATGGTGTTCACCATGACCGGCGGCAAGGACGGCGTCGACCCGGCGGTGCTGCGCCCGGGCCGCCTCGACGTGCACATCCACTTCACCATGTGCGACTTCCAGGCCTTCAAGGCGCTAGCCAGCAACTACCTGGGCCTCAAGGACCACAAGCTCTACCCGCAGGTGGAGGAGGGCTTCCACGCCGGCGCACGCATCAGCCCCGCCGAGCTCGGCGAGATCATGCTCGCCAACCGCGCCTCCCCGAGCCGCGCGCTCAAAACCGTCATCAGCGCGATGCAGCACGTGGTGCCCGCCCCGCCGGCGGCCTCCTCGCAGCGGGCCAGCACCGGCTCCAGCGCCGCCGCCGCGCGCCCGCCCAGGCTCACCTCCAGATGGTCCGGGCGCCTCGACGACGCCAGCACCGCGTCGGAGGCCAGCGCGGCGGCGGCCGACCAACAGTCCCCCCGGGCCGGGGCCGGCGGCGGGTTCGCCAAGGACGCGCCCATCAGGGAGTTCAAGAAGCTCTACGGCCTGATCAAGTACCGGAGCCGCAAGGACTCCGGCGTCGTGCCGGTGGACGACAGCGCTGCCGGCTCTGAGAAAAAGGACCGGTGATTAGTTATTATTTTGGGGGTTTGCCTTTTTTTTTTCTTTCTTTTCATGGTTTCTGTCTTAGGAGGAGTACAATTTTCTGTTTATCTGAAATTTGGGGGGCTGTACATTGTACAATCTGGAAGTAATTAGCAGTAGGAATTTTAATCCTATCTGAACTTTGGGGGTGTACACTGTGCTGCAGTGCTGTGCTATTGCTATTGGTTGGATGTGCAAACTTCTGCGCTGGGACCGAAAAATCCGATAAGATTGGAAAGGAGAAGCACAGAGAACCCTTTTTTGTCATTTCATCTCAGACACGTACTAGTATGCTTTGCGAGTGTTCATATATAGTTCAAAGCTTAAAACTGCGCCTGTGACACCTGGTGAATTACGGGGCTGAGACCTGAGAGTCGAGAGGCATTACAGTTCGATGCAGTACAGGTGCAGCTGCCATAAACAGCATTTTCTTTGTCACTACCAAGCTCACGGTGTGCAGTATTTGGTTATTAGTCAAAGTCTAGTATAAATTTTAATCAGCCAGCAGGAGCACATTTTTTTGGGGAAGCTCCCCTTGCCCTAGCAAGTGTCAACTATGCGAATCAAATCAGGTGGTTGATGTGGTTGATTTATAGCCCCCAGACTCCCAGGACGACACGTGCACTGAGACGAAATACACGGCGGCATGCCTCCAAATCTGCCATTAGTTTCCAGCGAGGTTCGCGCACTCTGCCAATATAATCTCCGCCACCACACGGCCGTGCGTTAACCTGGACCAGGACCACCGCCGCTGATCCGTACCGGCCGACCGCGGCCGGCCGGCGTCAGCTTGCTTGGTGACGAGACGACCGGCGCCGATTATTCCCTTGCCACCCGCTGTCGTTTGGGCCAAGAGCTCGATGACATGATCGCCGGTTATTAGTTCCAAAATCTTAATCCATCCATCCTCCGCTCGCTGCGACCGTACCCCTTTGATTAAGCACCGGCCGGCCGGCGGTTGCGGCCTCGCCGTCGCCACACCACCGGGACCCCGCGTCAGTTTCGTACTGTTGCTCCCATCCCATACGCGCCTAATTAAAAGAGGAAAGCTATGTCGATTTTGTCATGACGCACACCGGGCTGGCTAAACAATGCGATCGAGCAAAGACGCCGGTTGTTTAGCGGCGAAGTCGTGATAATTAGGGGGCGGGGGCGTGGCTGTGCGCGGGCTAATGATGGGGAAACAGCCGTCCCCGAGCCTCGGGGCGGGCTCGATGATTGTGCCGGGCACTAACATAATCCTCTGCTATTAGCATTTCAGTTTTGGTATATTCTATATATTTGTTGTTGCACGTATGTGTAGTAGTAGTTGCTTTGTTGAGTAATTTATAGTTTATATACTAGTAGTACCATTATTTGCAGCTATTATGCCGTTTCTTTCGAGGCATGCGTTTCCATTCATTCCGTTCACAGGATTGATCGCGCGCGGCGGGGCGGCAGCGGCACAGCACAGCACAGCTAGCTCCAAGGTGTGCGTGTGGCAGTGTGAGTTGGGAGAGGAGGGATGAGCCGCCACCTGCCGCCGCTGCGTCGTAGCCGCCAATAATCCCATCCCATGCAGGGTGTCTGTCCCTTAGGCTGTTCCAGCTAGCTTGCTGCATGAACTGGATTGAGGCTGGAGTAGGGGGATTAGGACTGTGCTCACAGACTCGCAGTATATCAGATATATATTCTGATCGATTTCAACTTGAGTTGTCGTTAGACTGGGTTTAGCAGTAGACCCAAAATGGATGCCTATACAATATACGCGCACTGTAGACAGAGAGAAAAATAGTTGAAATAGTGGATGGATAGGTTGGATGGGTTCACTTGTGAACCCAGTCTTAATTTTTGTCCAGTCCAATGGATTGCTAATAATTGAGCCGCCCGTCATCACTATTACAAAAAAGACTGCACTGTTAGAGCGTCTCTCTATTCACGTTAGGAAGACACCACACTGTGACGCACCTCGCTCACGCCTCAACTCAGCAGCGAGCCGCCGGCACACGAAAACCTAAGACCCCTTTTAGAACGCAGGATTTTTATAAAAATCGTGTAAAAATTTTATAAAAAACAGTTTAATTTTATAAAGAAACGTAGGAACAGAAATTTTTTCCTTCATTCTAAAAAAAAACTTGACCGTGGGTAGGGCCGTGCAGACAAAGACAAATAGACAAAGCTAACGCAGCCACCCTTTAAAGGGGTGTTTGGATCCTCCATCTAAATTTTAGCTCCCGTCATATCGGATATTCGGACTCTAGTTAAAAATATTAAATATAGAAGTTCAGAAAAGGTGATAGATGCGGCTCAGATGGATCCCGTGCTTCTGCTCGCGAAATTAAAAATGGTCCCATCCTACCCGGGCGCGCGGTCGATCGGATATTAGCTAGCAGCCCGACAGGACATGCAGCGTGATTGGGTTCCTTGCTCCTCAACCTGGGAGGTTTATGTTTGCCAAAGCCGTCATCATCATGATGCATGCTCCCCGATCGAAAACACACAGGGCCGGGGCAGACGACGGCCGGGACGACGGAGAATAGCTAGGGCGCTCGCGCGGCGGCATCAGCAGAGGTCACTGGGATGGAGGCTGGGACCCACTGCCAGACCTGCCATGGGGAGGATGAAACATGCAGCGGGTGCTACTTGTGCTAAGGCAAAAATGGCCGCGAGACACTGATAAAAATATGATTTTTGTCACAAACCACTAAAAAAATGTTTTTGTTGAAAGACATCGTATTTTTACATCAATTTGCCACTGGACACTATGATCTATATAATAATATTTTCCCATCCAATTACCAATAATATGACAAATATACCCTCTCTTCTCTCCCTCGCATCTCTCGGCCTCAACGTCCGGCCCGCGCGCGCCCCTGAACGGCGGCGCGGCTCCTTCCCCGTGCGCGCCCCATCCGGCGCGCCTCGCCCTCCCTGCGCGCGCCCCAGGCCGACATCAATGCTAGAGCTCCAGGGACACCTTCCCCTCCTCCGTGGACGCGGAGCCGCGCTGCGGCAGGAGCAGGATCAGCAGCGCGAGCGGCAGCAGGACGAAGAGGACGAGTTGGTGCCGGCGGGGACCGGCCATGACGCTCGTCCTGCGTGTTTGCGTGCTGCCCTGCTGGGTAATTTCTCCCCTCTTTTGCTTTCTTCTTCTTGCCCTGATCCTGATAAGTTTTTTATATAGCCGCTGGCCGGCCGCTGCAAGTCAAACAGCAGCCCCAGCCAAGATCTGTCGAGGAGCAGTTGCCTCGTGGTGGCCAAGAACCTGGTGCTGCGCCTCGGTCGCGGCGTCGTCGGCGAGCGAGTCGCTCCACTTGAGGCCGGTGGGCGACGCGGGCGTGTCCGCATCGACGCGCGCGATGACGGCCTGCTGTTGCGACGTCGGCGGCACCATGCCTGGGGCGCGCGCGGGGAGGGCAAGGTGACGCCGGATGGGGCGCGCGCGGGGAGGGAGCCGCACCGCCGTCCGGGGGCGTGCGCGGGGCCGCACGTTGAGGCCGAGAGACGTGAGGGAGGGAGGGAAGGGTATACTTATCATATTATTATCCATCGGATGGGTAAATATCATTATATGGATCATAGTGTCCAGTGGCAAATTGACACAGAATTACGGTGTCTTCCAGCAAAGACATCTTTTTTTAGTGGTTTTTTCAGTGTCCCGTGGCCAATTTTACTTTGTACTAATTTTTTCTGCTTTAGACTGACTCCAGCAGGTGGGGTAAAACCCCATCTATCCATTATTTTAACTACCCCTCTTTCTTTGAACAGTATCGCTACAGTGTATTTTGTACTATACCCGGTCATATACCCGGACGGCTGGACTTAGCCTTACTCTTGGTAATTTTTCCAAAGTTGTTTTCTAAAATATCCATTAGTCATTACTATGTGACAATGCGCGGGTGGTAGACGACAATCGACGTGCATGCTGCTGGGTGTGATTGGTTGGGCGGATGAGACTTCATCTAGTCTCGTGTGATGCAAGATGGACATGTTTGGTTGGACAGCTCGTATGAAAATTCTGTATGCCACCATGCAGACTGCACGCCACCATGCAATCTGAATGGTACCGACAAAATGATCTTCCCACACCATACATGACGGTGGCGTGTAGCCATTAATTAATGTAATGACGTATTAGCATATGATTAATGCATAATAAAGTATTTTTATACACTATAAAATAGATTAAAGCTTAATAAGATAAAGCAAAGACTATCGTTACATTGTAACCCAAAATATAATAATGGATTGTGTAGTTTTAGTCTCATGCATTGTATTGGTATCCAAACACCCATCCTGCATCCTCTCTTATGAGTCAGGATGAGTAACAAAATAAACCAAACAAAGCTGTTTGTATTCTCTCGGCCTGGCTGCCACCGGCCAGTATGACTCCGTGCTCGTGCAGTCTAGACCGGATGGTAACCAATCACGCCCGCTGTGAAGCGGAGTGGTTTTTTTATTTTTGTACTGGGAATTACCATTATCGTTCAGTGCAGAACTACTGTACGAGCATTTCCTCGCGCTGGCCGTGTCGCAGCTTTTTTCATGGCCGGCCTGCGCTTGTGCCCTGTGCCATCCATCCCATGCAGATGCAGCAGTGCAGGGGCCGTGATGACGGATGATGGTGCCGAGTTATTAATGATTGTGTTGCAGGGATATGCACGCTGCGTTGCGTACCCTGCCTGGCGACTGGCGTGACGTGACGCGACAGGTGCGTCACGGATACCAATGGTGGTTGATCCCTGGCCAGGCCAAGCACCCGTAGCGCGGGCCGGACCCGAATGGCTCGCGCGCGTTCGCCAGTACTACTGCATGCATGGGTCCGTCGGACGTGGATACGGTGGTGACAGAACAGTTGACACGATGCATTGACGGCCGGTGCAACCATGCTGCATGCGACACGTAACATCTGTATACACATGCATTGCGCCGGCGGAGGAGGACCGGCGGTACCGGGCGGTCACGCACGGATCGGCAAAAGCTTCAAACTTAACCGGGAATTTAACGATTAATTAATCTTGACATCTTAACAGAGGCTGTGTTTAGAACTCCAACTTCTCTCCAAAATTTCCAAAATTCCCATCACATCGAAATATTAAATGTTCCAAAAAACGCATGCCCGGAGTATGAAATGCAGGTAAAAACAAAAACTAATTGCACAGTTTAGATGTACGTTACGAGACGAATCTTTTGAACCTAGTTAGACCATGGTAGGATAATATTTACCACAAACAAACAAAACGTGCTACAGTGCTTTTCAGTTTGAAACAGTGTCAGTTTTCAGAGTTCTAAACACAACCAGAGAAAGATATACTATCAAGGCCGATATGATGCCACTATATATATAGTTTTGCTTCCATCGTCACGAACTCACGTCCACGCTTCATCTGTGTTGCTGCTGGACTGGTGCAGCACGTACGGCACGCCTCCCTTGGCCCTGCGGAGATTCGGATCTCGCGTTTGTCCTCACATCGTCCACTCTCTATCTGTCTCATCTCCTCCCGGGCTTTTGGGGGTCCCTGTTCAATGCCTTCAAGCTAGCTACAGTCAGAGTCAGTGCTAGCACTGTGTACTATGTCAGTAATAGTACTCCAAGATGGACCAGTAGTGAAATTTTGAACGGTGTGGATGTGGTGGTCCAAGATCGATCGATCGATCGACATGATGATGGACCAGCCGTCCGATCGATCGATTCAGAGCACCACACACTGAAGCCTACTGGTTGAGGTCCGTCAGTCCCCTCCTCACAAAGGCTGAAACTGTTGGTTAACAGTGCGCGCGCGAGAGAGATGAGAAATGACGCCTCAGGGAAGGCCCCTTCGTCGGCCCACGCGCCCATCATGCCACCCACCTGACTTTGCTCGATGGACTGCAAATGCTCCGGCAACGAGTTAATATATATTGGCCCGGCCCATGCTACAACGGGAACGTGAGCCAACAACGAAACACCACACACCACAGACACGCAGCTATGCATGTCTGCGTATAACAAAAACATTTTGTTTCTAAAAAAAACCATGGTTTTGAAAAAGGGTCCATTCCCTTTCAGCCGTTATAAAAGTTGTCGATCCTTTGTCTCTCGTTGAAAAGATGGTGGCTCCTTCCATACTCTTGCTTCATTTTTGTCTGGACCTCGATGCCACTGCCGTGAGGTGGAAGGTAATGGACGTTACCTGGACCCACTCGTCAGGGCGCAGACCACACCCTCACCCTCCTCTTCTCGTGTCACAGCGGCACCCGGCGGCGCGGCGCCTCGACTTCGGGGTGCCACTCAACCCCTCAGGTTTCGGTGGCCACGCGGCCGTCGTCGTCCTCACAGGAGCAGGAGGAGTCGCCGCCCTGAGCCGCAGCCTCCACTAGATCGGCAACGGCCTGGTCAATCTTGCGGCGGCGGTGGAGCGCGCTTGGCAAGGGCATCCCCGCACTCCCGCACTCGAGCGAGCAGGCGAATGGCGGTGCGAGGGTCGCGTCGAGGGTGCGTGCGCCGGCGGGGGGGGGGGGGGAGGGGGAGGGGGAGGGCTTGGGCGCACCTAGGGAGATGGCGTGCCGTGCGGTGAGCACGCCAGGCGCGACGGGCCGGCTGTGGGAATGGCGAGGGGCGCGGCTGATAGGAAGAGCGGGACGGAGGCGGCGTCGGATGTGGGGATGGCGGGCGACGGTGTGCATGGGGCAGCGTGGGTGCGGCGACGACGAGTTCGTTGAGGAGGCTAGGGGCACCAAGGCTTTGGGGAGGAAGGCTCGAAGGAAAAGAGGCGGGAGGATGATAGGTGGGCCATACAAACGTCCGTTACCTCCCACCTCACGGCAATGGCATTGAGGTCCAGACAAAAATATACCAAAGGCATAGAAAGAGCCACAATATTTTCAATAGCAGATAGAGGATTAGCAATTTTTATAATGGCTGAGAAGGAATTGACTCTTTGAAAAACACGTTTTTTTTCATACGCCAACCAAACCCTTCGTGTGTTATGAGATAGTTATTATGCATGATACTTCTGTAAAACTCCTAAAAAACATAAAAATACCAAAGCCTCCAAATAGACGCGGCTGCAAAATAGCAGTTTCGAAAGCTCACCTCCTATTAATCATAAAAGTGCCATGATCAAGGAATTCAAATGATTTTAGTCACTACTAGTTAATAGTCAATTGATCTTTCGGTAGGCGATAAGATTTTAGCCTACTCGGCAGCTCACTAAGGCCCTGTTTGGATCAAATGGCAAATAGCACTGTGGCGGAACCGCCCTGCTTAATCCAGATTAAGCGCACCTGCCACCTTTGGCTTGCAGTACACTTAAGCTGGACTAAACCCGGTAGTCCGTCGAGTGGCCTTCGGCCCTCGATAACACCAATCCCAGAGAAACCGACGTCATACACGTTGACCCTCGATGGAGCCACAACCATTACATCATCACAGGCAGTTGAATATAGATAGATAATAGACTTAGTTTACAAACCAGTTCAAACTAAAGTTTCAAATCCAACATAGTCATAGAATAACATAAGTACTTAAATGTCTCTCAGCGGAAGATATAGATAGTTCTTAGTTCAGGTCATGCAGCGGAATGTGCAAAAGAGAGACAACATCATGCCCACTGATATTGTCCTGTTGCCACAACGTCATCTTCTAATCGTGTTGCACGCATGAGCCCCCTCCAATGCAGGGGCACATCAGAAACTCCATACCTGTGAGCCAAAAATGGGGGCAAACCCTGAGTACTAATTACTCAATAGGACTTAATGGACATGGCTTACGGCTGACGCGATGCATAGCTTACTAATCATTGTTTGTCCTTAGCCATTGATTTTATTTCATCAAAGTGTTAGTTTGATGACAGCAGGATTTGACAGCTGCTATCCTTCATCATATTAAGAATAGATCATGATAACAGGGTAACTCTTTGCAGAAAAGTAAATCATAAAAACTTGCATGAGAGTAATCCATCATCAGTTGCATGTAAGAAATCCATCATGTACCCCAAACATGTAGTATTTGAAAACATGTACATTGGCATAGTAATTTGGATTGTTACTACGTTGCCCGTGTGCGACATTTGACACTCTCACACCTGGTGAGCATCAGCGATTCGAATCGATTTTTAATTCCCGGGAATAACTAAAAATGCCAAGTGATATATGCTTACTAGCCATCGCGTTCCACACATATATCCCTCGTCTCCACCTGTCCCGTCTCAAGATTCACAGCGCCCCCACCTAACCCTTGGGAGTAGCCGTCTCAGGAGCGATACCACTGTGTGTAGGGTCAGCCCTCCCTCGACTTCCAAGCACCTCCCAAGTCCATCGGCCCCCTATCAGTGGATGGGCAGCACCATGAATAGTAGGACGGGGCCGGTAAGACTTTCACCGGTCCCACGACCCGGATAAGCACTCCTAGCAATATTGTGTCAATCAGCAGGCGAACAGCGAACAGGCCTTATGCGACAGGGGCGGAGCCGGAGAACAACAACGCACACCACGAAAGTAAATGTACGCTCCGCCCCGTCTCAATTTAATATCAACATAAATAACCATAAATTGCATCATAGTAGTATTTCTGAGGTTTTGAAATATCACCTACGCGACGAGTGACAGTGCTCACTCGTGTCTACTCGTACCTAGCATTTCTAGGCATACTCGTCCTACGAACTCTATTCATAGGATCTAGGGCCAGGGCGGCCGGGATGTCTAATGCAACTGTTTTCATTCAACTCCTAATGCATATGCGTAATTCATAAGCATTATTATATTAGCTGGGTAGTATGGTCCTGCCTACCTTCTCCGCTCGGGTTAGAGGGTGCTTCTGCGGCGGGGTGATCGGCAGTCGTGTGCGGGTCTTCGGGCTCGTCCTCGGGCTCCTCAATCAGCGGTTGATCCGGTGGCAGCTCCTCGTTCGCGGGATCTATATGCATGAAAGGTGCAGGCATGAGTGCATACGGATGCAAATGTATGCACTTGTTGTAGATGAAATGCTAATGTTAATGTGCAGCAAATACTTTATGAGAAATGATACGTATGCAGTAGATGAAATACTGTACATGTATGCGCGTGGGGTATATCATGCTCATTTGTGAATAAAATTATGCCTCTGAGTTCTAGCAGTTCTACTAACTCAAATGGGACCAAACTTTTATGACAAGCAGATACTTCATACCCAAAGCTACTGTCAAAGTTTCAGCTCAATTGGAGTTATAATTATTTTATTAAAATTCCAGCAAGTTTGCAGCCCTACACATTGTCAGAATTTTTATAATTAATTGGCATGGTTTCTGAAGATGAAATTTTACCTGTAAGCTATACTTAGTATGAACTACCTGTACAAAAATTTACGAGCTAAAACTCCAAATTTTTGACAGGACATATATTTCCCATATGTAAAACGAGTGCAAATTAAGATGTACATATAAACAGTGAGAATAGCCCCCAAGCATATACTTTCTGGACTCTCCAGTACTCCCACATGCTACTAGAATTTTGGTAGAATTTATCTTGCACATTAGGACCCATTTTTCCATTTATCAAGTTCTCCAGGTCAAGATTTGTCATTTTCAAATCACCATCAAAACTATACATGCAGGGCCTCATATTTTACCGGTGGTGTCCACAAGCTATATAGAACCTAAGAAAAATACTAGGGGGTCTTATTTCACATGTTTTGCATGGACCTCATTTTCAAATTATCAAATAATGCATAAAGTACATACAAAATGGTAAAACCATGAATGAACAATAGAGTATTGAGTCACCAGAAATTTTCCACCCTATCACAACACCCTAAAAGGCTACTGACCAAGTTTCAAGATTTTTAGAAACCACTTAGTCCATATTTGGTATTTATCCCCTTCTCACATGCATGCCAAGATCCAGGGGCAAAACAGTCTTTTCACACAACTACATCATACCTATTGTGTAGATCTATTTACCAGGAGTACAATGCAACTGAGTTTACCTTTTTACGATTTTTATTCGATTTTATATGAATTTCCAAAGTTTCAGCCGAAAATGAAATGGAAAAATAGACTCGAGGACTAGAACACAATTAACCCTATACTCCAGGGGCTAGCACGTAAGAATCCCGAGACTCAGTAAACAGCGCGTGGGCTAAAATGTAAATACATCAAACTTCGGGGGGTAGCATGCAAAGTTTCCCCCCCTTTCTTCCTCCTCCCGCCGCGCGCGACGGCGAGCTCCGGCTCGCCGGGGCCGCGACGCGGGGCGCATCGGGTGCGCGGGGACACGGGGCTCACCCTGGGGTAGGTCTCGGCGTCGGGGAGGGTGCGGACGAGGCGGCGTGGCGGTGAACCGAAGGGGGTCGGCGGCGTGGACGGCGCCGTGAACGACGTCGAGGCGGGGAGGATTTGGGCGTCGCGGGGTCGAGCGGCGACGAGGAGGGGCGCGTCGGGTGTGCGGGAGTGAGCCGAGTGCGGTGAGGTAGATCTAGGGGCGCGAGAGGCGGCGGAGTGGGCGGCGCGAGCTCGAGCTTGAGCTCGGCCCGGTAATGGAGGTCGGGCGGGGTCGCGAGTCGATCTCGCGGCCTAGGGCGGTAGCGGCGGCGGGAGTGGGCGGAGGAGAGGCGGACGGGCGAGGCGAAGGCGGTGGTGGGGTCGGGAGGCACGGGGAGGGTCGGAGGCGGCCGGCGTGGGAACTCGAAGCCGGCGGCTATGGCGGTGGCTCGGGCGAGAGCGAGCGAGGCGAGGCGAGGCGTGAGCGAGGGAATGGACGGGGGAATGTACCTGGATGGGTACGCGGTCGAGTTTAGGCCGAGGGGCGCGGCCGGCGATCCGTGGGCGCGCCGGCGTGACCGTACGCCGGCGGCCGCGTGTCGGGCGACGCCCCGGACACGGTGGTCGCCCGGCGGAGGCGGGCCCACCAGTCAGCGACCGCGGGGGAAAGGAAATAAAAGAAAATGAAAAATGTGTTTCCTTCTTCTCTGAAAATCGAGATTTTGACCTATTTAGAGCCCGATTTTGAAAAAGTGCCAATTATATGAAATGTTCTACTCTTTGAGTTCTACAACTTTGTCAAAAGGCTCTGCCCCCAAATCAGCTTGCAAATATGAATTAAATTTGAATTTGTATAGCAGCTCTAGTTGGGGCAGAACATATCTATTTCTTGTGAAGGGGAAAACTCCCATTTCTGGGTTTTGACTCTTAAAACTCCAATTGACAAGTTTGTTTGGAATTCCATATCCCACATTTCATTCTATTTGAGTTTGACATGAAAATGACTTTAAGTTGAAGAAAAACCTAAATCACCCGACTGTCAGATTAAATTTGTGTTTCTAGGCTGACAGAAAATGGCTCAAATCATCAACTAGAATTCATTTCCTAACCAGACCCCAATTGAAAGAGTTGCTCCTTAGATCATTTCCTACAACTTCTCTAATTTGAGCTTTGCATGAAAGTGACTGTAGATCAGGGTAAACTTAGAATTTCAAACCAGCCCCAATTTGAACTGGTTTTCTGTACTGTCATTAAATGACCCGAAACACCTTCTAAACCTCATTATCAGACAAGACTCCATTTAGGAAAGTTGTTCATATCATGTTGACCTACAGCTTTGCCAATATGAATTTCACCCAGATCTCAACAGGATAAAAGATATGATCATAAACATGGCATCGCACATGAAATGACAGTGTTTTTCACCATGCAATATAAACTAAACTTGTTTCCAATGCACCCACACATGTTATGCCATGATGCTCAAGATGAATGCTTCATGTAAGATGAGTGATTATGCACTTGAGATGCTGGAGCATCACAACCCACCCCCCTTAAGGAAATCTCGTCCCGAGATTTTGTTGATGTGATGTGGGTGGATAAGGAAAAATTTGGATGCAGTGTGTCGTGTAGGATTTCGAATAAGAATTTGTATTTGGGTGGTTACACATACTCGTTTGTAGTAGCCGAAAGGAAACCCGGGTATTTGGTTTGCAAGTATTCTTCTTGCTCCCAAGTCGCCTCTTCTTCGGAGTGATTACTCCATTGCACCTTGTAAAAGTTGATTGCTCTTCTTCTTGTTGCTCTTTGTTTTTGGTCGAGGATTTTTATAGGACGCTCCTCATAGGTGAGGTCAGGCTCAATTTGAATTTGCGAGGTGTCCACTGCTTCTTCCGGCACTCTCAAACACTTCTTAAGTTGCGAGACATGAAATACGTCATGAACCGCAGCCAGATGTGGAGGTAGCTCCAACCGGTAAGCAACTGGCCCGCACTGCTCCGTGATCTTAAATGGACCTACGTATCTCGGGGCTAACTTCCCTTTCACACCAAAACGATGTACCCCTTTCATTGGTGACACCCGAAGGTACACATGATCATTAACTTCAAAGACCAACGGTCGTCTTCTTTTGTCAGAGTAGCTCTTTTGCCTAGATTGTGCTCTTTTCAAGTTGCCGTGTATAAGTTTAACTTGCTCCTCGGCTTGTGTTACCAAATCAGGGCCAAAGGTGACACGTTCTCCCGGTTCGGACCAGTTTAGGGGTGTTCTACATCTTCTACCATACAGAGCCTCGAAAGGAGCCATCTCTAAGCTCTTCTGGTAGCTGTTGTTATAGGCAAACTCTGCTAGGGGGAGACACTCATCCCATTTGGTGGAATAAGTTAAAGCACAAGCCCTCAACATATCTTCTAAGATCTGATTTACCCGCTCAACTTGGCCGCTGGTCTGTGGATGATACGCCGAACTGTGAATCAAGGTAGTTCCAAGAGCGGTTTGCAATTGCTCCCAAAAGCGTGACACAAACAATGAGCCTCTGTCCGAAGTGATGGTCAGAGGAACACCGTGTAGTGCCACAATTCGAGAGATATATAACTCGGCATATTGTTTTGCTCGATAAGTGGTCTTGACAGGAAGGAAATGAGCGGCTTTCGTGAATCGGTCAATGACTACCCAGATCGAATCATACCCTTTCTGTGTGGGAGGCAGGCCCACAATAAAGTCCATGTGTATGTTTTCCCACTTCCAGGCGGGAACCTCAAGCGGTTGAAGCATACCTGCAGGCTTTAGGTGATCAGCTTTTATTCTTTGACACACGTCACACTCGGACACGTACGTGGCGATCTCTCGTTTCATACGAGTCCACCAAAACTTCTGTTTCAGGTCTTGGTACATTTTGTTACTGCCCGGGTGCATAGTGAACATAGACGTGTGAGCTTCATCTAGAATCCTCTTCCTCAACTCCATATCCTTAGGGACCACTAACCGATTTTTGAACCACAACACACCTTGGTCATCAAGTGTGAAACATGCTCTCTTCTTCTCATCCATCCCTTTACGAATGAATGCCATGCCCTTATCTTGCTTTTGTGCAGTTATGATTTGTTCTTTGATAGTGGGCTCAATAATAAGGTTATAGAGCTCAGCTAGCTGTTCTGTAGGTAATTCGATTTCATCTATCTCGCAACATAGCACCCTTACTGTGGGTCGGGCTTCACTCACATTGCAATGAGCCCGACGGCTTAGCGCATCCGCTACTACGTTAGCCTTGCCTGGATGATAATGAATTTCCAAGTCATAATCCTTTATCAACTCTAACCACCGTCGCTGCCTCATATTCAATTCGGGTTGGGTGAGGATGTATTTGAGGCTCTTATGGTCGGTGTAGATATGACAAGTATTGCCTAGCAGATAGTGCCTCCATATTTTCAGTGCGTGTACCACTGCTGCCAGTTCCAGATCATGAGTTGGGTAATTGGCTTCATGTTTTCTCAACTGACGGGAAGCGTAAGCGACTACCCTCCCTTCTTGCATTAGCACACAGCCAAGCCCATTGCCGGAGGCGTCACAATACACATCGAATGGCTTCGTGACGTCCGGTTGTGCTAGTACTGGTGCGGTTGTCAAGGATCTCTTCAAACTCTGGAAGGCTTCCTCACAGTTCGGACTCCACGTGTACTTAGCATTTTTCTTGGTCAATGAGGTCATTGGCTTTGCCGTTTTGGAGAAATCCTTGATAAAGCGGCGGTAATAGCCCGCTAAACCGAGGAAACTCCGGATCTCAGTTACAGATTCGGGTTGCTTCCAATTTAGTACACTCTCTACCTTGCTGGGATCAACAGCTACCCCCTTCTCGGACAATATGTGACCCAAGAAGCTTACTTCTTTTAACCAAAACGCGCACTTGCTGAACTTGGCATAGAGTTTGTGTTCCCTAAGCCGAGTGAGTACAATCCGCAAGTGTTCTCTGTGTTCTTCTTCATTTTTGGAGTAGATCAGTATATCATCGATGAATACTACCACAAATTTATCCAGTTCATTCATGAACACCGAGTTCATCATATACATGAAGAAAGCCGGTGCATTGGTCAACCCGAAAGACATGACTAGGTACTCATACAAGCCATATCTAGTCGAGAAAGCTGTTTTGGGGATATCCTCCTCTCTGATTTTTATCTGATAGTATCCTGATCTTAGGTCAATTTTTGAGAAGACTTTAGCCCCAGCTAGTTGATCAAATAGAATGTCAATATGTGGCAGTGGGTATTTGTTTTTGACTGTGACTGCATTTAGAGGCCGATAGTCTACACATAGCCGTTTACCACCTTGGTCTTTCTTTTCGACAAAGAGGGCTGGGCACCCCCAAGGTGACGAGCTAGGGCGGATGAAACCTTTATCCAGCTGTTCTTGCAACTGCGTTTTCAACTCTTTAAGTTCATCTGGTGCCATCCTGTACGGCCTCTTAGAGACGGGTGCCGTACCTGGAACCAGCTCGATGCTAAACTCAACATTCCTATCCGGTGGAAGACCAGGCAGCTCCTCCGGAAACACGTCTGGGAATTCGCATACTACAGGTATCTTTTTGATTTCTTGTAGCTCAGTTGCATTCACAGTAGGTTCGATGTGCTTTTGATTTGGTATGTGGATCTTTAGAACCTTTCCACTGACATTAGACTTTAGTTGTACTGTCCTGCTGCCAATATCCAGGACTGCATGGTTTTCGTTCATCCAACTCATTCCCAGTATGACATCGATCCCTTGGTGTGGCAGCACCACAGGACTGATGATGAAATCTTCCCCTCCTATGCTTAAAAGCAACCTCTTCACTATCAAATTCGTGTTAATGGGGTTTCCAGGTGCAGAGATGTTGTAGCTTTCTTTTATGCAAGAAGTTTTTATCCCATGCTTCGATGCATATGACTGACTAATGAAAGTGTGCGTGGCCCCAGAATCAAATAGTACGACGGTTGGGCGACCGTTGACTGAGAACGTACCAGCGAGTACCGGTTCCCCGACGGGGATCTGCTCCAAGTGAATGTAGTGCACTTGGCCCTTCCGTGGTGCGTTCCCCTTGGGTTTGCTCTGCTGACTGCCACCCGCAGGAGTGGGGCCTTGGATCCTGCGAGGGGCGCGACACTCCCTGCTAAAGTGGCCTGTCTTGCCACAATTGAAGCAAGGATTCCCGGGTCCAGGTGCGGTGGGAGCACGAGGAGCGGGAAGCTGCGCGGGTGCACGGTAGGTCGGGTACTGCTGCTGCTGCGGAGCTCGGTGGAACCAACCCGATTGATTGGGCCGGATCACGTAGCGGGGCTGCTGCTGGTAATTGGCCTTCTGCTTCTGAGACGGCCCCTGTGCACTACTGGCCTGACGCTTCCTCTTCTGGTCCTCATTAGCAACACGGAGGCGATTCTCCATGTCCAGTGCAGTGTCGACCAGCTCCGAGAAGCTCTGGTAACGACGCCCGAGGTGTGTCTGGAGGGTGGGGTCGAAACCCTGCAAGAGTCTGGCCGCTCTGCTAGGATCATCTGCCACATCCCTAGGCGAGTACTGTGACAGCTGTATGAACGTTTGCACGTACTGCATCACCGTGCGACTGCCCTGTTTGAGCTCCCTGAACTCTCGCTGCTTCTGCTCCATAAGACTTGCCGGGATGTAGTGGGCCCGGAAGGCAGTACGGAGCTCCTCCCATGTGACAACGTGATCCCGCTGCTGCATAGCCTGGAACGTGGCGTACCAAGCTCCCGCGGGGCCCTGAAGTAGCTGTGCCGCAAACCGAGCTTTTTCTTGCTCAGTCAACCCCGGAAGCAGGGTGAACTTGGACTCGATTGTACGGAGCCAGTCATCTGCTGCGAGCGGCTCAGGGCATGTAGTGAAGACAGGAGGGCGCAGACCCTCGAAGTCTTGGTAGGTGATGCCGCGGGGCTGGTGTTCCCGTGCCCGCTGTTGTCCCTGTGCTTGGCGTTCCTCTGCCATCATGCGGATCAACTCCGCCTGCTGCACAACCAGAGTAGCCAGCTCCGGCGGAGGGGGTGCATCGTGTGGCTGCTGGCCTGAGGTCTGCCCATTGCGCGTGTTCACCATCTGCAAGAATGAAGCTAACAGTGTTCAGTCCCACTTTAAAGCAATTAAATGCGCCGAAACACAGTTACTCAAAACATGTAAGACGGAAACATATAATTGCAGTAAAGTGTTAGCTTCCTTCTTGCAGCGGTTCGACCACTGTCACATTTAGTCATAGCTCGTTGTGTTGGTGTTTAGCAGTCGGCTATCGCGTGAATTTCTGGACAGCAATGACTGTACTGGTGCGCTGCTCCTAAACCGTGCATCTTTTGATTATACTCCCCTTAGCAAAGTTATTCCTCGTTCTGTGGTCTTTCACTTTCATATGGAATGTTTTTGGTGATTCTACTTGTAGCCCATTCGAAATTTAGTCTACGTCAGCATATACTAGTTCAGTTCAGATTTCAGTGACTCTGTGATTTCAGTCATATCTCCCAAATGAGTCGTATCTAGGAGAAACTTTGTATAACAAAGTTGTTCTACACTTCCAGATCTACTACTTTGACAACATGCTCTCAGTTCAGTTCTTGCACTAAGGGTGTGCACAAATGGAATTTTCCTACTGGTGCTACTTCAGTCCAGATTTTAGGTTCGTGAGAGATTTGACCGTAACTCCAGATCTGAGCACAATTAGAGAAAGCTCCAAATGGCAAGGTTGTGCACCAGACAGTTCTCCACAACTTTACTATTCAACTCTTGGCTCAAATCCTTACACAACTTAAGATAACTTCAGTCTTTGGCTGCAGCTGCGAAAAATTCCAGATTGCAAGGTGCAATCCAAAACGAGGTGCAACTCACAAATCCATACATACAACCATCTCAAAGGCCATTACAACGTAAAACCAACATCAGTGCCACTTAGAAAAGTTCAATTACCGCTAAAGAGTCTTAGGTTTACATCATAGGATGGTGGCTACATCAACCAACCATCGAATAGTGCGTAATAAAATGGTCCATCATAACATCAAATGGTGTACGGAATGAGCTCTCACAACTCACCAATGTTTTCGTACAACCATGAGTCTAAACGCGGAGCGGATTATTACAAAACATCGCTTTCAACGCGTTACTAACTTAATGCTTAACTCCCTCCCATCAATCCATCAAACACCCTGCACCCTGGAGTTAGCGTCAGAGGGGTCGTTCTCCCCCTCCTCTTCCACCTCCATGGGCTCCGAGGACTCCTCCTCCTCCTCCTCCTCCAAGGGCGCGGGCTGCTGCGGCGGCTCGTACTCGGCCAGACGCTGCTGCAGCTGCGCCACCCGGGTCTCTAACTCCTCCACACGGGTACGGGTCTCCGTGTACCTGGAAAAGTAGAAGCGGCTCCTGTTCTCCGCGCGCTGATACATCCCGTGCGCCTCACGTGCATAGTCCATGCACGCTACCAAGGGCCGAGAGCCGTTCCTGTCCCGAAGCCACCCACGGCGCTCCTGCCAAGCGTGGTCGAGGTCGCGTGTGGGGAGGAAGCGCAGGACCGTGTGGTCTGCCTCCCACCTGGAGCTCAACAAGGTGAGGGCTCCCATCACCGCCTTACGGTAAGCCTCCTCCTCATTGGCCCCGTAGGTGGTGAGGGTCTGCTGGCCTGCGAACGTCCCCCGTGGAAGGACAACCTGGGCCATGCAGTTGCCCTCCGCGTGCACCGTCTGCACCGAGATGAAGGGACAGGGACGACGCCCCATCTCCCTCAGGGCCCTGCACAGCAACTGGGACAGGGGGCACTCCTCCCTGCAGCGAGTGTGGAGCAACCCATCCTCCACCACAGGGGGAGTGTGGGTCACGTCAGGGAGAACGGTGGTCCTGGCTCCGGTGGCCTTGCGTGCGGTCTGCTTGGTCCTGGCCATCTGTTTTAGGTAGACAAGGTTGTGCATTAGTGAGGGATATATTTTTCATACGAGATATTAAGCCAAGGGTACAATAGTGCATCATATGGAATGTAAACTTTTAAAATTTACGATTTATTTCATAGCATTTTAATAATATCCCACCATAAATAAAAACAGTAAACATGATGCATGAATCGTATCTAAACGGTCTCACATCACACATCTAAAAGAAGAGTACATATAGCTATCGTTATTTCGGTGACACATATGCACGGCACTCTCTAATGCAACTAGTCGTTCCCTGGCCGTTCTTAGTTTTCGCACGTAGTTAGTGTACCTGCAGAAGAATGCATGCTCATACATTACCACATAGTGTGGCATCCACGCCATTTTGCGCCGCGTGGACAACGCATCTGTACGGTCCTCTGCTAGACCGGGCTGGCACCCACGCAAGCAAATTGAATCTTGCTGCGTCACAACAGGAGAATGGTCACAAACACACCAAAGGTGACCACACCCCTTAAAATTTCTAGCCTACCAGCATGAATGCAGAGTTCACAACCGTTCGCAAAACCCGATAGCTTCCACCAGTACTGGGGATAGCTATGGCCGAAAAGTTGTTTCTCAAAGCGCCGAACATGCATATGAGTTCTATCTAGGTTAGAATGTCAGTGATGTCACCTGAATAACACTAACATCCTTATATGGGCATAGCGTATACTCTCATTTTTCAATTACTTGAAAAGGGCTTTCGAAAATAGTTTTGTAAACCAAAACTAGATGAAGTAACTGTTGTCTGTGTATGATCGGCTCTGATACCAGCTGTGGCGGAACCGCCCTGCTTAATCCAGATTAAGCGCACCTGCCACCTTTGGCTTGCAGTACACTTAAGCTGGACTAAACCCGGTAGTCCGTCGAGTGGCCTTCGGCCCTCGATAACACCAATCCCAGAGAAACCGACGTCATACACGTTGACCCTCGATGGAGCCACAACCATTACATCATCACAGGCAGTTGAATATAGATAGATAATAGACTTAGTTTACAAACCAGTTCAAACTAAAGTTTCAAATCCAACATAGTCATAGAATAACATAAGTACTTAAATGTCTCTCAGCGGAAGATATAGATAGTTCTTAGTTCAGGTCATGCAGCGGAATGTGCAAAAGAGAGACAACATCATGCCCACTGATGTTGTCCTGTTGCCACAACGTCATCTTCTAATCGTGTTGCACGCATGAGCCCCCTCCAATGCAGGGGCACATCAGAAACTCCATACCTGTGAGCCAAAAATGGGGGCAAACCCTGAGTACTAATTACTCAATAGGACTTAATGGACATGGCTTACGGCTGACGCGATGCATAGCTTACTAATCATTGTTTGTCCTTAGCCATTGATTTTATTTCATCAAAGTGTTAGTTTGATGACAGCAGGATTTGACAGCTGCTATCCTTCATCATATTAAGAATAGATCATGATAACAGGGTAACTCTTTGCAGAAAAGTAAATCATAAAAACTTGCATGAGAGTAATCCATCATCAGTTGCATGTAAGAAATCCATCATGTACCCCAAACATGTAGTATTTGAAAACATGTACATTGGCATAGTAATTTGGATTGTTACTACGTTGCCCGTGTGCGACATTTGACACTCTCACACCTGGTGAGCATCAGCGATTCGAATCGATTTTTAATTCCCGGGAATAACTAAAAATGCCAAGTGATATATGCTTACTAGCCATCGCGTTCCACACATATATCCCTCGTCTCCACCTGTCCCGTCTCAAGATTCACAGCGCCCCCACCTAACCCTTGGGAGTAGCCGTCTCAGGAGCGATACCACTGTGTGTAGGGTCAGCCCTCCCTCGACTTCCAAGCACCTCCCAAGTCCATCGGCCCCCTATCAGTGGATGGGCAGCACCATGAATAGTAGGACGGGGCCGGTAAGACTTTCACCGGTCCCACGACCCGGATAAGCACTCCTAGCAATATTGTGTCAATCAGCAGGCGAACAGCGAACAGGCCTTATGCGACAGGGGCGGAGCCGGAGAACAACAACGCACACCACGAAAGTAAATGTACGCTCCGCCCCGTCTCAATTTAATATCAACATAAATAACCATAAATTGCATCATAGTAGTATTTCTGAGGTTTTGAAATATCACCTACGCGACGAGTGACAGTGCTCACTCGTGTCTACTCGTACCTAGCATTTCTAGGCATACTCGTCCTACGAACTCTATTCATAGGATCTAGGGCCAGGGCGGCCGGGATGTCTAATGCAACTGTTTTCATTCAACTCCTAATGCATATGCGTAATTCATAAGCATTATTATATTAGCTGGGTAGTATGGTCCTGCCTACCTTCTCCGCTCGGGTTAGAGGGTGCTTCTGCGGCGGGGTGATCGGCAGTCGTGTGCGGGTCTTCGGGCTCGTCCTCGGGCTCCTCAATCAGCGGTTGATCCGGTGGCAGCTCCTCGTTCGCGGGATCTATATGCATGAAAAGTGCAGGCATGAGTGCATACGGATGCAAATGTATGCACTTGTTGTAGATGAAATGCTAATGTTAATGTGCAGCAAATACTTTATGAGAAATGATACGTATGCAGTAGATGAAATACTGTACATGTATGCGCGTGGGGTATATCATGCTCATTTGTGAATAAAATTATGCCTCTGAGTTCTAGCAGTTCTACTAACTCAAATGGGACCAAACTTTTATGACAAGCAGATACTTCATACCCAAAGCTACTGTCAAAGTTTCAGCTCAATTGGAGTTATAATTATTTTATTAAAATTCCAGCAAGTTTGCAGCCCTACACATTGTCAGAATTTTTATAATTAATTGGCATGGTTTCTGAAGATAAAATTTTACCTGTAAGCTATACTTAGTATGAACTACCTGTACAAAAATTTACGAGCTAAAACTCCAAATTTTTGACAGGACATATATTTCCCATATGTAAAACGAGTGCAAATTAAGATGTACATATAAACAGTGAGAATAGCCCCCAAGCATATACTTTCTGGACTCTCCAGTACTCCCACATGCTACTAGAATTTTGGTAGAATTTATCTTGCACATTAGGACCCATTTTTCCATTTATCAAGTTCTCCAGGTCAAGATTTGTCATTTTCAAATCACCATCAAAACTATACATGCAGGGCCTCATATTTTACCGGTGGTGTCCACAAGCTATATAGAACCTAAGAAAAATACTAGGGGGTCTTATTTCACATGTTTTGCATGGACCTCATTTTCAAATTATCAAATAATGCATAAAGTACATACAAAATGGTAAAACCATGAATGAACAATAGAGTATTGAGTCACCAGAAATTTTCCACCCTATCACAACACCCTAAAAGGCTACTGACCAAGTTTCAAGATTTTTAGAAACCACTTAGTCCATATTTGGTATTTATCCCCTTCTCACATGCATGCCAAGATCCAGGGGCAAAACAGTCTTTTCACACAACTACATCATACCTATTGTGTAGATCTATTTACCAGGAGTACAATGCAACTGAGTTTACCTTTTTACGATTTTTATTCGATTTTATATGAATTTCCAAAGTTTCAGCCGAAAATGAAATGGAAAAATAGACTCGAGGACTAGAACACAATTAACCCTATACTCCAGGGGCTAGCACGTAAGAATCCCGAGACTCAGTAAACAGCGCGTGGGCTAAAATGTAAATACATCAAACTTCGGGGGGTAGCATGCAAAGTTTCCCCCCTTTCTTCCTCCTCCCGCCGCGCGCGACGGCGCGGCGGCGCGCGCGCGCGCGCCGGCGAGCTCCGGCTCGCCGGGGCCGCGACGCGGGGCGCATCGGGTGCGCGGGGACACGGGGCTCACCCTGGGGTAGGTCTCGGCGTCGGGGAGGGTGCGGACGAGGCGGCGTGGCGGTGAACCGAAGGGGGTCGGCGGCGTGGACGGCGCCGTGAACGACGTCGAGGCGGGGAGGATTTGGGCGTCGCGGGGTCGAGCGGCGACGAGGAGGGGCGCGTCGGGTGTGCGGGAGTGAGCCGAGTGCGGTGAGGTAGATCTAGGGGCGCGAGAGGCGGCGGAGTGGGCGGCGCGAGCTCGAGCTTGAGCTCGGCCCGGTAATGGAGGTCGGGCGGGGTCGCGAGTCGATCTCGCGGCCTAGGGCGGTAGCGGCGGCGGGAGTGGGCGGAGGAGAGGCGGACGGGCGAGGCGAAGGCGGTGGTGGGGTCGGGAGGCACGGGGAGGGTCGGAGGCGGCCGGCGTGGGAACTCGAAGCCGGCGGCTATGGCGGTGGCTCGGGCGAGAGCGAGCGAGGCGAGGCGAGGCGTGAGCGAGGGAATGGACGGGGGAATGTACCTGGACGGGTACGCGGTCGAGTTTAGGCCGAGGGGCGCGGCCGGCGATCCGTGGGCGCGCCGGCGTGACCGTACGCCGGCGGCCGCGTGTCGGGCGACGCCCCGGACACGGTGGTCGCCCGGCGGAGGCGGGCCCACCTGTCAGCGACCGCGGGGGAAAGGAAATAAAAGAAAATGAAAAATGTGTTTCCTTCTTCTCTGAAAATCGAGATTTTGACCTATTTAGAGCCCGATTTTGAAAAAGTGCCAATTATATGAAATGTTCTACTCTTTGAGTTCTACAACTTTGTCAAAAGGCTCTGCCCCCAAATCAGCTTGCAAATATGAATTAAATTTGAATTTGTATAGCAGCTCTAGTTGGGGCAGAACATATCTATTTCTTGTGAAGGGGAAAACTCCCATTTCTGGGTTTTGACTCTTAAAACTCCAATTGACAAGTTTGTTTGGAATTCCATATCCCACATTTCATTCTATTTGAGTTTGACATGAAAATGACTTTAAGTTGAAGAAAAACCTAAATCACCCGACTGTCAGATTAAATTTGTGTTTCTAGGCTGACAGAAAATGGCTCAAATCATCAACTAGAATTCATTTCCTAACCAGACCCCAATTGAAAGAGTTGCTCCTTAGATCATTTCCTACAACTTCTCTAATTTGAGCTTTGCATGAAAGTGACTGTAGATCAGGGTAAACTTAGAATTTCAAACCAGCCCCAATTTGAACTGGTTTTCTGTACTGTCATTAAATGACCCGAAACACCTTCTAAACCTCATTATCAGACAAGACTCCATTTAGGAAAGTTGTTCATATCATGTTGACCTACAGCTTTGCCAATATGAATTTCACCCAGATCTCAACAGGATAAAAGATATGATCATAAACATGGCATCGCACATGAAATGACAGTGTTTTTCACCATGCAATATAAACTAAACTTGTTTCCAATGCACCCACACATGTTATGCCATGATGCTCAAGATGAATGCTTCATGTAAGATGAGTGATTATGCACTTGAGATGCTGGAGCATCACAAGCACATCGGATGTTTGGACGCTAGTTAGAAGTATTAAATATAGCCTAATTAAAAAACTAATTACATAGATGAAGACTAAACGACGAGACGAATTTATTAAACCTAATTAATCCATGATTAGCCGCTAGTTACTATAGCATTTGCCCTTTTGCCAGGGGGTGTTTGGATCCAAACGGCAAAAAAAAGGGCAAAACTTTTGCCCTTTTGCCATTTGCCCTTTTTTGTTTGCCCAGGATCCAAACAGGGCCTAATTGACCAGCCTGTCCGATGCACTGTTCAATCAATCGGCCCTTTGACCGATCAATAGGTTCTTTGAACGATGAACCGGCCACAATTTTTGACACATTGTGTCCTCTTCCATCTTTGGACTCGGCCAAAATCATACTCGTATGTATATTTCTCTTTGTACACGCAGTATTTACCTAGCTGCAGCTGTTTTTTTTACTATGTATACAGTAAAATGGGAGTGCAAGGCGGGTGCTCGATTGCAGCTTTAGCTGCAGTACAGCGGTAAAAAGTGCAGCCGAACGATCTGAAAGGCTAAAATGATATCGATGTGCTCCTATAGCCTAATGAATCATTTTTATTTATAAAGGCCGATTTAAAACTCAAGATAATCTATTGCTATTGCTATTGCTATCTAAGGACAGCGTGAAAAAGGGGCTGGCTGCCTGGCTCATCCCTGTGTATATGCATATCTACGTCCTGCTGGATTGTTCGTAAAAGATAGATATACATACATGATTTCTTTTGCTAGGCCTACTTCATCCGATCTTAAGAGTTTCTGAAAATAAAAACAAATGCTGATCAGGCCAAAACGAAATTGCACGGTTCGAATGCTGGACGACACATTAGTTTCTGGTCGCACAGGCGACACATTCGCTCTCTGCAACCGTAACTCGAACGTCCACTGCCAGTGCGAGGTCGCGGTCGCTACTCCCCCCCTGCCCCCGTCCCCGTACGGCCACGGCTCTCGGTCTCCCGCTCCCGCGCCGCCATGGACGGGGAAAGAGAGCAGCAGGGTCCATCAGAGAGGCAGCCAGGCAAGAACCTCATCAAGATCCCGTCCTACCAGGAGGTCTTCGGCCCTGGCCCCTCCTCCTCTTCCTCGAAGCCGTCCTCCTACAACCCTCCTCTAGCCAGCTCCGGCGTCGCCCCCGCCGCCGCCGCCGCCGCTCCATCCTCCTCGTCGTCCTCGGGATCGTTCTCGCAGGCTTTCTCCTTCCTCAAATCATCCGAGTTCTACACGCCTCCGCCGCCGCCTCCCCAGCCCACCACCACCCCGGGGTATATAACGTCCTCCCCCTCTTCCTCTGCTCAATACCTGTGATGCAGGCACGCAGCAGGCCTCGACTCTGACGAGTTCGGTTTTCTCGCGCAGGCCGTCTCAGGCTAGCCCCTCCGCGCCGACGCCCCAGACCAAGAACGCCATTCTTGTCAGTCATAGGCAGGTACTGGGGCGCGATTACTGCCACCTTGGCTTCTTTTGATATTCCTGTCCCTTTCTTCTATGGCAAATTCCGAATTTTTGTTCATTCCTGTTCGGCAGAGAGGGAACCCTTTGCTGAAGCACATCAGGAATGCTAGGTGGACGTTCGCTGATGTGGTGCCGGACTACGTCCTTGGGCAATCGTCGTGCGCCTTGTACCTAAGGTTCACACTCCGCATCTTATCGTATTTTCAGCGCAATCTGTAGAAATTCTGGATTGGACTTGTGTAGATTAGTTGAATGTGTACATATCAGGAGACATTGTTGTGAGAAAACAGTGTTCTTTGAGGCACTTTCATTCTGTGATTTTTACTGTTTAGTTTCTGTTGTTGTGAATGCAGTATCAGGTACCATCTCCTACATCCAGATTACTTGTATTATCGGATAAGAGAACTGCAGAAGAATTTCAGGCTGCGTGTCATCTTGTGCCATATTGATGTTGTAAGTTTCAGTCACTTGACCAACATGCTTGATTTGCCATAGGATATGCATTTTAAAGCATCTCAACTTAAAAATTTAGCAATCCCACTGTTCATAGGAAGATGTAGTCAAGCCTTTGCATGAAATTACAAGAACAGCGCTGCTTCATGACTGCACTCTCCTGTGCGGTTGGAGGTAATATTCCTAACTTTCTAACGTGCTTGAATTCAGTAATATTTTTGGCCCTGTTCTCTGAGCTCCTTCCTGTGTTGTTATATCAGTTTGGCATACGTAACAGATATAGTTCTGCAATCTCCTCACGCTGAATCTTTTGTACCTGCGAAATACAGTTTGGCTTAAAAAACTTTTGTTTGTCATCTCATATTCAAGTTCTAAAATAGCTGCAGATATTTGTCTTTGTTTCTCATAACACAAATTGGAGGAGTGTTATAACGACAATTGCTTGATGGGTTGATGATGCAATGATATGGTTGTAAAGATTCAAGATTAAGTTGTCTGAACAAATTGTTCTCTCTTGTAGCCTGGAGGAGTGTGGTCGGTACTTGGAGACTATTAAAGTATACGAAAACAAGCCAGCTGATAGTATTCGTGAGCACATGGATAATGACTATCTATCACGGGTATGTCATTGGTTGTTCAGAAAAGCTCGTACTGCATAACTATTATGCTTTTAAAGAAACGTACCCCTGCAGCACACACTCAATTTTCAATAGCTTGTTTCTTGTTCTACCATTGACGATGCATGCGGTTTCAACATCATGTTTCTCAATACGTTGATTACTTTATTTTACTTTTATTGAATTGCCTTGATTATTTACACATGGTTTCGGATATTTGCAGTTGACGCGTGCTCTCACATCCGTTCGGCATGTTAATAAAACAGATGTTATCACACTTGGTACATCTTTTGGGGTAAGTTGGACAAAAAATCGCCCTGGTCTGGAACCATTGCAACCTTTTCCAATAAGGCCAAGCTTGGCAACTCATGGCTTGAGAGGGATTGTAGTGGATTGGGAGGGATTGAGGGTGATTTTGATCTAGTGTGGATTTAAACCCACCTGATCTCCTCAAACCACTTCGATCCAAGAGTACACAAAGTCCTAAACTAGCCCGGTTTCCCTTCTTTTATAAAAACCATATGAAGGTCTCAAGTACAAAACCATTATTGGGAACACCAGCTTGCAAGCGAGCACCAGCAAAAACACACCAACCTTTGAAGGCAACCAACACCACAAACTCAAAGACTAAGAAAGCAGCTAGCCAAAGCAGACCTAAAGAACTGCTATCTTGTTACAAGATAAAAAATGATTATGTACTATGTTATGTTTTGGTACTTCAATATTGCAGTAGCATTAACGCAATAAATCTAGCAAACAAAATGTTTCATATAAAATGATCTCTTCATGTATTTGCAGTCGCTATCACAAATCATGAATGCTTCTATGGAAGAGCTGGCTCGTTGCCCAGGAATTGGTGAGCGAAAGGTAAACCTTTTCTACCAGTCATTGTAGCTTTTGCTGGGCAACGTGTCCATTGGTTATCCCTTCGACAGAAACTTCAAACACACTGTTTGGAGTGATTCACTGCTGTGGTTGATAGTACACCGAACCCTATTTCCTCTGGTTAATGTGTATATAATTTGTAGGTAAAACGACTCCATGATACATTTCATGAGCCATTCAAACGGGTTTCTGCCCGCCCAAACCTTGTGGTACCTGATACACCGGACCGAGAGAAAGCAAAGGGTCAACCTTCATCTACAGATGACAGTCCGCAGGATGCGGCAGAAAAGGCGGATGTGTCGAAAAAGAAGAAAGGTTCTGATGTAAGGTCGGCTCTTACCGCTGCCTTTGCCAAGTATCCAGAGAAGGTCCGCAGCCAGGGCCGCGATGCAGCAGACGAGGCTGGTGGAGGAAGCAGCAGCTCAACCATGGAAGCTGACAGGACGAGAGATTAGATTAGCTGTAGGATGTTAACGATAGTGGGTTTAAACGTTTTGTGCCTTCCCGTTAGATGCTGATTGTTTTTTTTTTGGAAAGTAGGTGCTGATTGTTGTTGTAACGGCTGACATCAGAAACAAAGATGTTGTACCACGGTCATTTTGAGAATTAATAACTCTACAAGTCGTTGATTTTAAATACAACATTTGGTTATTCATCTTTCTTATTTTAAAAACTAGTGTAAATACTAAAACCTCTAAGTCATATTTAAAATAGTTATAATAATAAACCAAATTATAACAAAAGAAATAATATTTATACTTTTTTAAATGAGACAAATGGTCGGCGGTCGAATTTAAAAGTCAATACTGACTTGCAATCAGGGTTTGCTATTTCGTTTTAGATTTTAGAAATTTCGTTTTTGAGAAAAAAATTGACTTTTATATTTTTAAATTCTGAATCCGAAAATCTAAAAATCCGGACCGAAATTTCAGTTCCGTTTTTAAATTCTGAATCTGAAAAATCTAAAAATCCGGACCGAGATTTCCGTTCCGTAGAGCACCGAAAACGGGAATTCCGTGAATCCAAAGCGAAAAGGAGAAGCCTGCTTGCAATTGAAAACAGTGGGACTGTTGACTATAGCAGTAATTCTATTTAATTATTTATAGAAGTAAAGTGAATGCATGGGCTGCGAATGTGCTGGACCGAGGCGAAAGCGATTTGGTACCAGCACGAATCGGAAACCCCATGCGAAAGCGATTTGGTACCGACACGACTCCGCCTGGCAGCAAATGTGCTGCCCCCAGGCAGTGGCACTGAGACCATCTGCACTCGTCTGCTCTAAAGCGTTCCGGTACCGTTTGGAGGAAAAAATTGGCGGAAAAAAGCCTGCAGCCGGCTACGCCACGGCTTCCGTCGCGGCAGCGGAACGGGCGGATTCCTCCAGATGTGGTGGAGCCCTCCCCCTCCGCCACACACTGTAGTCGTGGGCCCGGGCAACGGCCGCTCCGTCGCGCGCGTGGATGGAAGAGAGAGAGGGGCGTCGACCGCTGCAGCAGCCACGCGCCGCCGTCGCTGCGGCTGCACCATGCCCTGCTGTTGCGGCCGCCGGAGCCTAAGGGAGAGGAGAGGGAGGCGGGGAAGGCGACAGCACGAGGAGGAGAAGGAGGTGGAGAAGGCGGCGGATCCGTGGAGGAGAAGGCCGCCGGCAGTGGGACGGGTGGCCGGAGAAGGTGGTGGATGCGGAGGCCGGCGTCGGAGGTCCTCCGGCGGCAGATCGAAGCCGGCGCGGAGGTGGACGTGCCGGCGCGGATCCGCCCTAGGCGGCGCGGAGGAAGCTCGACGGTGCGGCGGAGGACCCTCGGCAGCCGCAGATCCGGCGAGAGGCGACCCCAATGGGGGACGGCGCGCGAGGCGGAGGCGGAAGCGGAGGAAGCTCGGCGGCGTGTCGGGCGGGCGTGGTGGAGGAGGTGGCGCGGCGGTGGGGCAGAGCGGGATGGTGCTGAGGGCGGCCACGCCGCCGCCGGCAGCTCGCCGCGGAGGAGACGGGAAAAGGAGAGGGAGAGAAAGGTGGGCCGACGGGGTAGAGTAGGGGAACGGAGTGGAGAGGATTCGAGGCCGCGTTGGGGAAGAAAGGGGCAGAGAAACTTCTGGGTCTTGGGGCCCGCTCGTCATAGAAAGAAGGCATGGGGAATAAAAAATTGTAGTTGGAAGGTAGTTGAATGTAGAGGAAACATATGGAGGAATAGGAGTGCAGAAGAAATTAATATGGAGGAAAAAATCTTGCTGACTAAGCTAGAATATTCTTTTTAGGGGAAAATTTTGAAGGAGTAGGATTGTAGATAGTCTGAGAGCAGAAGGTCGCTTGGGACCTGGATAGGTCACCTCCAATTCTACAACAATGAGATCCCATACTATAGTCGACCGAAGAAGACGTTCCAGTGTAGTTCGTGGATAGGAATTAAAGGTATACTTTATTAGATATGCAAACGACTCATTTTAGAGGTTTGCAAATAGCCATTCATTACACATATATCAACGAATTCGCCAATAAGAAATATACATCCTATTGCTAGATAAATACATTTTATTATGCAGTCTCCTATTCTGCATAGAAAAACCAACGGGTAGCCTACGAACTACATAATAGATATGCAAACGACTCATTTTAGAGGTTTGCAAATAGCCATTCATTACACATATATCAACGAATGCGCCAATAAGAAATATACATCCTATTGCTAGATAAATACATTTTATTATGCAGTCTCCTATTCTGCATAGAAAAACCAACGGGTAGCCTACGAACTACATAATCACAGCTACTTCAATGATAGGTATGGCCGAAATAGCACAATGCACCACCGCCCACATGTTGTGACAACCAAATACCCCGTCGAATGAGCAGAAAAGAGAAAAAGACAATTAAAAGAAAGACGAATATACAAACTGATGGCAGCAGGCCAGGGGCACGATAACCTTCAAAGAACAAATTTTATAGAGCCGCAGATGTAGGAGCCTCTGAATCCAGCACATATTTGCCGCTCAAAGAAAGCCGATGGCTCATCAATTTCTTTCTTTTATCAAGGCTCCCAGGTAATTCATATGGCATGTATCCTCTGATATTATGTTTCTTCATTATACTCATCCCTAACATCCTCGATTTCTTCTCGACAGTACAATGTATTTAACTCTTGCTGCAACTGAAAATAGCATGGGGGGAAAGATCAGAACCAAAGTCCACAATGGATCATTGTTTTTGTCACGAATCATAGCACAAATTTGAGTAATATACTGACCTGAACATGTTTTAGCTTAGCTGCAATTAGTTCATCAGTCAATGTTATCATCCTGCACGGAGATGAAAAGGAGCAATATTATTCAGCAATTCTAGCAAAAAATACAAGTGGTGCCTGCAAACAATACACTGTACGCATGTTCATAGCCATAACCATGGACCATTTTATGATATGAACTAAAGGAACCAATACAATTTGATAGTGAAATTGTGTTCATATAAGATCAACTACTCGACTGCGGTTACCAAAACAGAAAATACATTATCTGTGATGTGGAGTTGTAAAGTTGCCATAACCGTTTTGCTGTGATGGTTACTATTGTAATTTCTGAAACATCAGTTCTGCAGAAGTGGCCATACCTAGACTGTAATTCTGAAATATTAACAAGTAATGACCGTTCCTTCTCAGAGTTAGCTGTATCAGCCTGGCAAAAAAAATGTAACCTTTTAATGTCACTGAACAAAATATTGAAGGAGGCACTGAAAATATTAAAGGAGGCACTATGGTCAGCAACTCATCTGACAATATTAAAAATCATAAACTAAGCTGATGCTTACTATTTTATCATTCTCCATAGTTCGGGCTTGAGAAGATATTCCAGGCTGTGATACTGAAGAAAAGAGAGTTTTAACATGCAGTCAAGGAAATAATTGAACTTCAACAAGGGAAATGGCACTTACCATCAACTTTCTCATTTTGTTGCAAGTTACTGAGTAGGCTCATGATCAGATCCTAATGTAAAGAGATACAATTTTTAGTCAGTTTTACCCAACATTTTGCATTGTGCATTCTTAAACAGGAATACAGGATGACATCAAAGGTTCCTTCATACCTGCTGAAACATGGTCTGTTGGACAAGGTTGTCAAGGTGGGGAATCAATAATGAAGATGGTACTGAACTATTGCAGAGTTCCTTTAGTTGATTAGCATTGCACTGCAACATGAAAGCATGTTTCTAAGAATTGATCATGCAATGTCACGTTCCACATAATTCATAAGAAACAATGCTAGACCCTTATGCAATGTATAACCAACGTTCTGTGTTCACAAATATCCCACATAAATCAGCAGCCGGCCAACCTCATGCACCTAGGGTTAGGAAATAATTTCTTGGCTTAAAAATGACTATAGAAAACTAACAATTACTGATGAAAGCAAGAGAAAAACAGTTCGTGAAGACTGAAGGGACTCTGTAATGCTAGAGCTTTAAGTATCCATCAACTATTATGAGGTAGCATTGAGCAAGAATCAATTCACAAATCGGTCTAAAGAAGTGGAAGAAGGGCAATAATTAGTAGGTGTGAGATGTATGCTACTTTCATTTCTCCACAAAAAAGAAACATACTGCATTTCAGGGAAATAAGAACAAGCACATAATCATGAAAAGGAAAAGGCTATACCATCGGCTTAGAATTGACCAAACAATCACTAGTGCTTGCGGATTTTCTTAGCAGTGAACCCTGAGAAAACCAAGTGTTAACCATGAATTCATCAATCTAACCTTCTCCTATTGTGCCTGATCTAAATAACAACAACCTCACCTCTGGTGATTTCCGAGAGAGACTACTGACTGGAACATCCTGAACCTGGAAAGTACAGATTTTTTTTCAAATTGTCTCCTGGAAAAATTCTACTCAATTTAAGTAACACCATAGTTGTCTTTACCCAATTTACTTGCCTTTGCAAGATCAACATTCTCGGATGTCACTGAAAAGCGGCCTTTAATCTCTACTACATTGCGTTTGGACTTGTCACCTGATGAATCTGCATAACCTACAATGAACAAAATGAAAATTAATTTCTAAAGGTCACAACACTTACAAACGAATAAACAGCAGACACAAGGTCATGGATATACTTTAGTTGGCCCTCAAGCCAAGCAGCACAAACATGCCTGGCAGTCTGGCACCACATAACATGTCCAGATAGGAACTCTCAATCTATCTATTTCTTGCATAATCAAAAGAGAACTAATCTCACCCTCAAATAGATGCAGACTGAACTCTATCTAGAAAATATTAAAGAAATAACTCGATCTAATCTTAGGACATGTTTGGCAGGGATTCGGTTTCTCAAAGAAATGTTTCTGAAGGCAACTGATTCTGATTCTCCTATGAGGGTTTTCTACTTCCTTGTAGATCCAAGAAACATTTCTGGTTCTGTTGGAGAATACTACCAGATGGGGGCCTTAATCTATATATCCTATATAGATGAGACCCACTAACCATCATTAACTTCAATTCTCTTGATTCTCAAGCTATCCACGTCACCTACATTCTACAACCATTCGATTGTCCTGTATTTCATTGATCCGACCGTTATCTTGCTCCCTACTGCATGCTGCATTGCTGCCTCACTCACGTAAAAGACGGAAAGGTCAGAGGAACCGAACAGGCAGAGCAGATGAGTGAACGCTCATGAATGCCCATGACGCACCCCCTTCTCCGTGGTAGTATACAGAGTACTCCGTGTATCTAAAACGGAACTAGGAGAGCGGAACAGTCGTGCGCCCATGCCTTCCTATCTCATCCCTCCCACCGTTCTCAGAAGAGGAGCATGTGAACCGCCGAACCGACATCTGTCCGAGGAGGAGTGCAGCCAGTCGGCATCCCCAGGCCATCGGTCGCCCCAGCATCGGAGCGCCACCGCCATCGCCTTGCTGGGACGCATGCTGCTGGGTAGGCTTGCCGGAGCCATTGCCAAGGCCTGGTCTCCGCGCCAGAGCTGCTGCCTAGCCACCGCAACGGTCTGCCTCTGCCGGTGTGGAGCTCCTTGCCTCACAGTCCTGCACGACAATTGCTGCTCGCTACTTCTTGGGAGCCGATTGCCCATTGTGTACAGGTAATTTTTGACCTCTCACATTTTGGAGAATGTATGTGAGAAGGGCGGGCTTGGTGCAGCGGTAGAGCCTACCGTCTGTAACCGGAAGGTCCCGGGTTCGAGCCCCAGCCTCTGCATATTATGCGGGTAAGGCCTGGCGCTTAAAGATACCCTTCCCCAGACCCCGCACGTGCGGGAAGCCTACGGCACTGGGTACGCCCTTTATGTGAGAAAAGATCCACATATCAGTTCCTTCTATTTGTGTTACACGTTAACTACTAGAAGTCCTGTTATATAGATTTCCTCAATGCAATATATCATTGTTTTAACTTTGACATTGCAAATTACTGCCAAAAAATCCACCACTGCAAATTACTGTTATTAATTTTAATTAAATTTCATCAAAACTAGAGTAAACGTTACTACTGTCCTTTTGGATCTCAGCTTCTGAGTTTCACACATAAAACTTAATCTTTCATTCCGGTACTATTCCCATGTGGACCATTGATAACCAACTAATAGATCTTCCTCAATCTATACATATCCTGATATCCCTCGATCCAACTTACTACCTGATACATTTTTATCATGCCCTTATCCTAATAATGCATTCTCCTTCATTATTTCATATGGCTTTTATGCTTTGTTTAACTTCATAGGTTATCTAATTTCTTGCCATTCAGGATGCCACCAGAACCGTTCTTCTATGGTGCTCTTCATCACTCCATAGTTCTCCCAAGAATAATCACAGTATGACGAACCATGGTAATCATAATCTTAATGTTGGCTACACAGCCAAAATTGACAACACCTCGAGGTCATTTTTAGCAAAGAGGAAACCATGGAGGACAAAGAGCAAAATTCAGTGCACCTATTTGCTATGTTGTTTCACTTTAGAAGACTACATTAGATAGTTTATGTTGAAGATGGGCATTCATCATTTTCTTCCTTTTGTTTTTCAACCATATATATAGTCATTAACTATTCTTATATGATATAGCCAAGATTCAATTATAGTTCAAAAGTGCAGTTTTAATTAAATTTTGAAGTGATATCTCAGAAATTTCCGCAGCAACGCGCGGGGTGTCATCTAGTTCTATAACTAATGGGTTATACATGGGATATGTGTAGAAAATCTACAGCAGTGCCAGATGGCTAGTGCACGTTTTCTACGCACACTAGTTTTTCTTTTTAAAGAACATTTGCAATATAATCAGATGGACACTTATACCTCCTGAAGATCGAATAGGAGCCGACAGACTATTTGCAGAAGCACGAGTTGGCAGTGAAAGTGGGCCACTAAGGCTTGCTGTTTTTTTGATATCACTTCTTTGTTTGTCAGATATCATTGGCACAGTTGCATCCCTGTCATACCAAACAGTAATAAGCACCTGGCATAATCAACATTAACACTCAAATAACCATGTTCAAAGCTGCACTCCCTGGAAAGTGGAAATAAACAATAATAGCTAATGTTCTTTAAAGAAGAATATGTCTGGTACATACAAGCATTTATGGTACCGTAGAATGATTACCCAGATAAAACAACAAATTCAGGAAACAAGGCTGACATACCTAGTGAGAAAACAAATTAAATAGGATTTCTACTTTATTGCCTACGCCTTCATATCATATAGGTTAAATTATTAAAACGTACTAGAATTTACCTAATGGCACATACGTTATAATAACCAAAGTAATGGCACATCAGAAATAAATGAACTCCCTAGTATTCCTTTAAAAGTCAAATCATTGAGTCACTGTGCTATGTGCAGCAGAATAAAAATAGAAACTTAAAAACAAGAAAACTCAGAGCAGAACACTAATAAGCATTGAATAGACAGTGCACCTCTCGAAAACATGGTTCCTTTCAACTGTTGAGCAACTGTTCCCACCAGAAGTCTGTTTATGCCCAACATCATTTGCCCAATCATTCGATTCTGGATCCTGCTTTGATGTAGAGGGCAATGAATTGTTTTCTCTTCTGTTCTCAAATCCATCAGCCCTTCTTTGAGTTTCAGCATCAGTAAAATCAAAATCAAAATCTTCGTCTGTAACATGGCTATTATTCGAATTTACTCTGGTGCCAAAGGGCCGCTGCCTGAGATATATGTAAAGAAGTTAATTTCGACACCAGCACAGATAAAAACAATAATCATCAATAGTGATCCTTTCATATCTCAAGCATCCTGCTTAAGTCCATGGAACTGAAGCAAAAGTTCTAGAGTTATCAAATCACTAGAAGATGCTAAAAATCTTGGCTTGACCTGGGAAATTCATTTGCAGAGGACTTCCCCAAATTGTTCCGAGAATATGAATCCTGTTGAATGAACGAAAAGTGACAGTTACATACAAAATTATGTATTTTTCTTCAACATAACAAAATTACAACATGGAAACAAGCACTCGGCTTTAAGAAACTGAAGAGTTCTTCTAGAAAGATGGGTGCATTTCAACTTTGCAACATATTACGAAAAAACTCTCTTGGAACTAATGTTCAAGATTTCTGAAGATAAGCAGCATCAAACAACTCCCATAGAAGATATTAATAATCTACTCCACCTTTTCAACCTCGATGTTTCTCGCAATGTCCTCGTCTTCTTTTATTTCTGATGGCTCATCATCACGAATCTGCAATTTAGGCAGCTTAATAGTAATTTCTAAGTGGATCGAAGGTCGAATGAAAAGGAAGTTTATATGAAAAAGTGAACAAGAGTATAAGGCTTACCAGTGATGCTTGAGCCTTGAGATCCTCGATATCGAAGTTCCATGCACTAACCCCTCGCTGGTATTCACTCTGAATAAAACCATGCAATTTATCATAAGCCAGTTATTAAACCAATTGCGGTATTACTCGAATTGTGCAGTAAAAAGAATGTTGTAATTATACGCGAGGCATAACAATTTCTTGACAGTGTAGATACAAAATCGGCACTACAAATTTGTAAGGAGGCTGAACCAGATAAGAGAACATGAGAAGAGGAACTTTAGAAGCAATCCATGATGTTATATTATCCTATTTTTTTCTAGCAAAGTGACTGGGCACCTTTAACATACCGGAATCTATATAAACTATATAAGCACAACTCACTATGTCTCATTAATGTATTTCTCTTAGCATGCAAGCTATCCACATCACCATCCACTAAGTCCATCTATTAATGTCTTTAGTTGATTTTCTATGGCTAATAGAACTCATGCATGTAAGCTATTAGACAAGCGAGTATATTCAATCATTTAAGAGCTGATATCTCTCAACAATGATGAGATGTCCTTAAAAATATTATTACGCAATCACAGAAATATTATTATCTTTAAATTCACTCTAAAAATAATTTAAGAATTCCCGAAGCAGCGCGCGGGGTATCACGCTTGTTATTCTTATTTTGTCACCCAACTCAATAATTAACAGTCAACTTGTTGGCAAATTATTTGGAAGTATGTCATAGAAAGGTACTGTTATAAGCAAATGTTTTGTTATATGGTACTGAAATTGTTGAACTATCACTGCCTATCGTACAGTTAATGGCTTCTTCATGAAAAGTTACTGATTAATCACAGTACTTGTCCAATCCAAAATATTAGTCTAAAGGTGCCATCTGAACATTGACCTTCATGCAAGATTTGACTTCACAAGGTAGGTCAACAATGCAGAACTGACGAATTCTGATTACTAGGTGCAATTATATTATAACACAAAAAAGGCAGGCATATAACTAAAAAGGAGAACAATCTAGCCTGCATGGAGCATAAGTGTAATGATGATAACTGGAGAAGCAGAGATAGAAAAGAAACTTCGAACATTAAATACAATACAGAACAGAACATCAGTAAGTGTATGTCACAAACCAGGGAGAGGGCCTCCTGTTCAGAAGAAGGCATTTTCTTCAAAGCCAATTGTGCCGCATCTTTAAGCTGGAGGTACATAGAAACTTCAGCAACATTTCCCATGATCAGGGAGGGGTGCTTCATGATAACATTAAGTAAGGAAGCATACCTGGAGAGCCTTTACACGATCCCAGAGAGGAGGTAGATCAGATAAGATACCCTTGATAGTCAATTCTGGAGGCTTCGCAGTTTTGAAAAATGAATGCTTTAGCAACTTCTCAGCTGTTGGCCTCTTTGTTTGATCTTTGACCAAGCACATCGCAACCATCTCTTTAAATGACTGATCACAACTGAAAATGCCTACTTAGAAAGGTAAACACAAAAACACTATCCATGGTATCTAACCACAGAAACTGTTGGTAATGATGATCAACTGAAAGGATCGGTACTACCTTTGAGAATCTTCTGTCGCGTTCGTAATCAAGACCAGGTGGTGCATTCTGGAGTGTCATGAGAAGGACCTACAACAAACCACAGGTTTAATGTATATAGGATTGTTTGTGTTACTAGGTAGGGAATCACTACATGGTCTCATGGGACTATCTACCATCAGTTAGATTATGGCTATGTCATACAGGGTAAGAAGTAACTGTACATTTATCGCCATGCTGAAGACATTGGAATTTGCAACATGCCGCAGAGCATTTAAAATATATATTACAAAGTTACTATTGCAAAGCCGAACCAAAATAGTCTGTGCAGGCAGAAGTGTTACCTTCATAGGGGGGTATTTCGAAAATGGAGCATGGCCATGCGCTAGTTCAAGCGCAGTGATTCCAAATGACCATATGTCAGCCCTGTACAAAAATGAGACTGACTATGAATTCATACTGAGTTACTGACTAGCGAGTAGCATACAGAAGGAACATTATAACAGCTATGAAAGAAAGAAAACAAAAATATCTGTGAAGAAAGAATCCAAGAGGGAGGCCAGATACAATGCAACACAAAGAATACATGGCCATCTTTCGGCATCAGTTTAAGAAAGGAATGGTTTCTAGGATGACTCTTGTCATGTGTTACAGGAAATAAATTAGAGATATATACACAGTTGACATACTTGAAATTGTATCCAGTGCCAGGCTGAAGTACTTCTGGAGCCATCCTAGATGGAAAATATTGAAACAATAAACATGTAAAAGATGATCAAGTAATATAAAACATTTATAAAATTTTGGCTAAGCAATTACCAGCATGGTGTTCCTACAAATGTATTCCTAGATCTTTGCCTATCACCTCTATCAAACATACACGCAGAAACACCAAAGTCTCCAAGCTTGACTACACCAGCACTGTCAATAAGTATATTTCCAGCCTGTATAGTGCCCAATGGAAATAAATAAATAATAATGAATAAATGCATCAAATGACTACAGTACCTACCCAAAAATATTCTGCAGGGTCTAACCTTGACGTCACGATGTATTTGGCCCTGCCTGTGAAGGTATTCCAGAGCCTTAAGAGTTTCTTTTAGAATGGAGCCAATGACCGGCTCATCAAACCCATCCTGGTATGAGATCTTCATTAAATGTAAACACGAACCCTCTGTCATGAATGGCATTATCACCCAAAGGCTGTGCTCCACAACAAATGAGCAGAAAGCCCTGATGACATTAGGATGATCTATCAAGCTCATTATTTGAGCCTCCCTTTGTATTTCATCCTACAAATAATGTCAGTGGTAAGAATTCATTTATACCTTTCATAAGGAAGAAAGAAGGAAGAAAGGGTGCAGTGACACCATGCAGTGAAGACATGTCACTACCGTTATACTTAGAAAAGCTTCCACAACTTTGGCATTGCAAAAGCTAGTAGCTTCCACTTGACAGTGTATTAGACATGAAACTTATATGCCTCTTCAAAACTATGTTACAATCACACTACCGCAACATGCTAGAGATTAATACTAACAACAGCCAAAAAAAGAGGACGGTATATCAAATAAGTACTCTACTTTGTACACTAAAAAAATCCCTACCCCTACTAATCAAAGAAACTAAAACGCTCTACAAAGAGAACATTGAGGATCATGTGGCACATTATTGCCAGATCATGATCTGTATGTGACCATGAAGTGGCTGGGTCCCATTGCTGCAAGCAGTAGGACAAGCATTGGACTGCCAGCGCACCAGTGAATGGAGTGTTAGGAAGGTAGCACGGTGAGTACTAGTAAAAGGAACAAGTCTATCTAATATTCCAGTGTACCGAAATCTAAAAATAGAAGACAACCGCATAAAAGGGTGTTTTCAGGGCATTTTACAAGGTTTGGATTTTCAAAGAAATTATATTAGTAGGCATCTAGTGAGTGCCGCATGTACAGAACTGCCGCTTATTTAGGATGAGCTGAACTCATGTTATTTGCCAACCCACAGTATGAAAGGTGTGGATGGAGCAGAACCAAGAATTATTGTGTACATTTAAACAAACATCCAACCAGTCCTTAAAGACAGCCTAAACAATGAGCTTTGATCCCAAATTCCCAATCATCAAGTAGAACAATCGATGCCTGATGGCTGATACCATGGTAGCGTACCATTTACCAATACATTGGACGATCAAAACATATTGCAGTGTACAAAATGATCCCATGTACAATGTAAACATATCATAATGATAAACAACCAATCATGTAGAATGAAGCCAGCCACTTAAAACAGAAGAATAAAAAAAATAAATGGTAAAGTATCTCTGGAAAAAGGAGACTGGTTATTCATTGCTTTTTTATATATAAAAAGGAACAAAAACTGAAGGTTGTCTGTGATCTATATTGCACAGCTAAACTAGTACAGGACTCTTAGCCTGCTACGCCACGACAGTCGCGCTAAGGAGTCCCGACAGACTATTTGAACTCTACATCAATCAGCCGCGCCCACATGTGTAAAATAAAACCGCGCTAAAAAAGTTAAAATGCAGATGCATGCATGCCTGGATTGGTAATGGTATTTTCCGCCGAGCCTTAGACTAAGCAACGACTAGCAGCAGACCAAACAAATGCGAGGTTCTTATCGACATAATGTCAAAGCCACGCCGAATTGATCTGGCGGTGCGTCGCACGGATCAAAATTCCACCGGAATTGCCAAGCCACCAGCCAAACAAAAACCACTCCAATCGACCATCGGATCTCTCTCGCTAGAACTAGATCAAACAGCAGGCGGCAAAGTACCACATCCGAAAACCCCAACGAATCGCGGGAGGTAGGAGGAGGAGGGGGGCGCGCCAGAGGTGCTCACGATGTTGTTGTTGAGCTGGTCGAGATCCAGGCACTTGACCGCCACGACCTCGTTCCGGGGCTTGAAGATCGCGCGGTACACGACGGCGTGCGCGCCGTACCCCACCTCCTCCATGAGCTGGTAGTCGAGGTGGTTCACCGAGAAGGACGGCGGGCCCGCGGTGGCGCCCGAAGACCCCGGGCGCTTCACGCTCCCGTTCCTCCCCATGGAGCCCGCCGGCGCGCGACGGAGGCAGCAGCAGCAGCGCCCCGCCGCGCTCTTCCACAGCGATCCACGGAGCTGGCCCCGACCCCGCAGCCGCCGCCGCCGCCGCCCGCACCGCTGCCGTTGACCAGTGTCTCGCGCAGTCGCGTGCGGACGGCGAGGCGAGGCGTTGGAGGAGAGAGAGGGCTGGAGGAGGGGAGAAGAAGAAGAGGAGATAGCGAACGGAAGAAGGGCGCTTGGGAAACGAGGGTCGTAAAAGGGCGGAAAATTAATTATTTCGGCGGTGACGTGGCGGGGGGCGAGGGGCGGGACCGAGCGGCGGCGATGTGGGGAGGTCCTGCCGGTGGTGGGTGTGACACACTGACAGGTGGGGCCGTGTAGGGGTGGGTCCCGTCGGCAGCGGGGGCGGGCACGGGCGGTGACCGCGAGGGGGGGCGCGCGCGGCCGATTGCCCGGTAGATCTCCGCCTCCCGATGCTGGTCTCGGATGGGATCGTCTGCGGGAGGCAGTTCGTACGACCTGTCAGCGTTAGTTGGCAATTTGGGAAGAGAATGTTCCTGGCGCTCCGTGGCCAACAAGAACTTTGAGTGACAATTTTTGACCAAACCTGCAGCGTGGAAAAGGTATTTTAATTTTTTTTAAATAAGTAAAAAATGTATGGACTTGGTACCTAATATTATAAATTCATAGTATTCAATGGTTATGAATTTTCCAAATAATGCCATATCTTAAAATGGTCTGTGCCTAGGGATTGAATTTTTGGATTGAAATTTTCAAAATTTCATGTTTTTCGGTGGGTGCCAAAAAAATAATTCCAAAATTTTAGGATTTTCTATTAATATTATGGTAAATAATATTTAAAAATAGTTAAATATATTTAGAAAACGGTTTGAAATTTCGGGACCTCTGTAATGTTGGAAATATGCATCTATTCTATAGTTGTTATTTGCAAGGATTAGCCCTTAGCAAAAAAAACATTTTGGATACGATATAATATATAGTCTAGGAAAAAAGGGGAGAGGAAATCCAATAATCAAGTGCCATCATTAGGAGGCATGATATGATCTAATATTTGCTTATAAATGTTTGATTTCACTTTGTTGCGGGATAATGTTTGTGCTTCTCAATGGCATCACCTAGAATAAAAAATAGGCCATCATATTTCATCTCATGACTTTTGGTGGGGGCAAAGCGATTTCTAATTAGTTCCTTCTAATTATTCATAAGCTAACTATATCCTTGCAAGGGATAAGGTAAGGTGTTCATAGTTTAAATTATTCCGTTTCTTAGAGAGGACAGAAATACAGATGGACGGTAAGGCTGTGTCCAGCACAAGGGTCAAGCGTTGTGCCGTTGTGTACACAGAGTGTGATGGTCCTCTCGCTAGACACAGCATAACCAAACCCGCCTTTACACATACATTATTTTGCACTCCTGCACAAGTATCAAATACTCTAGCAAATTCCTCTCTTTTTTTTACCGAAAATTTTCCCTCAACTCCAACGAACAAACATGAAATCCGTGTATAAAAGAACAGCTACTGCTACACAAATATACGTAGTACTGGTACGATTGTCACTACGCCACCGGAGAGGAGACACGGAAATTATTTCGGCGTCGCCTAGACCATACCTCAACAGGACCAACAATTTCTCTAGCGCTGGAGTACAGCCACCCACACGGCCACACCACACCGTATAGCCATCGTCGGGGAGGGAGTCAAGTCAACACTCAACAGAGGCGCTCGCGGGTCGCCACTGCCAGCCAGAGCAGAGAGAATCTGCGCCGGGCCCCGCGGCTCTGTTCGGCCCGCACCGCAACCTGCCAAGCGGGCGGGGCGGCTTACGCGGCCGGTACCACGGCCGAGGACGTACGCGCGTACGAACGGGCACGGGCCGAGGTTGGCTCCTCGTGCGTGCGGCTGGCCCGTTGCCGAAAACCGACGGACGGGAGACGATCAGACGAGAGGCCGTCACCGGCGCGTGGGGCCGCGCCGCGCGGGCGATGGGCGCCCTCCCTCCCTCCCTCCCTAGCTGTTCCCGTGGAGGGGGGCGCGCCCATGTGCAACGAGGGGGCCCCGAGGCTGGCTTTTTGCGTGGGTGCGGGGAATAATTGCATAGCCTGGCCTCCGTGTCTAGGCGGGGGGGCCTTTTTGATCCGACGGCAGCAGAGCCGCCGACGCGGAGGCGAGCCGAAATCTGAACAGATCGGACATGCGTTTCGTCTAAGCGAGGATATTGTCAGCGAGTACACGGGCGGGGTGGTTTGTCAACATTTTCTTAGGCCAGCAGCCAGGATAAAAACTCCATCTATCCACTATTCCAACTACTCTTTTTTTGTAAACAGTATCGCTACAGTGTCATTTTGTACTATACTCGGTCTTTTATCCGGACTGCTGGATTTAGGGCCCCTTTGGGAGGGCTCTTTGGAGCTCCAGCTCTGGCTCCCATTGCTACAATAGAGAGCCCCAAGAAACCAGTTTTCTGCGGTTCCGGGTGGCTCTGGTTGCTCTGTGAGAGCGTGAAACCCGGGCACAACGGGAGCCGGAGCCGCTGCAGCCCCATCGAGCGCCGGGCAGGCCGGGCAGACCCTGTCGGGTGGGAGCCGGAGCCGTTCCTCACCCCGGCCAAACGACCCCTTAGTCTTAGACGCTGAAACTTCCCAAACTCCTCTTCTTTCAAATCACTGGTGTTTATGGTGCGCGTGTGTTCATATAGATTGACCGAGTGTGCGCTGCGCATGTGTGTGTATACCTGTACGCTGTTTTCTCAAGAAAAAAGGAGTGCGATACTTTGATCAACGTCATCCTCTTTGTCTTTCATCTGAAGGGACACGATCCTTTTCCGTTTCTATACGATTCGTGATATAATGTGGCCGGTGTGACATGTCTTCGCTTTCCGCCGGGCGAATGGGAGGTCGGTCAATCCATGTTATCATTCTCGTTTTGAATTTTACCACCTCGAACGTTTCAAAAGAAAAAAAAAAGACCATCTGGATGTCTACCTACGCTATAAAAAAGTGGAAGTTGATCGAAGAAGATAGAAAAAAAATATTTCCATATCTTTTATTTTTCTCACCTTATTTTATACTTTTATTTTATACTTGTATCATACTTTTTTTACCAGCTCTTTTTTTTTTCTTGCCCTCATGCTTTCCGCTCTTCTTGCGATCCCTGTGTAGGCCTATCAAGAATGCAGGTTAAAACGCGTTTCACGGCATGCGTTAAAGATGCATACTTCTTTCAATACTGTTAAACATTCAATTAACTGCTCGATATTGAGTTATATATGTAATACATACGATATGTATTGGTTTCAAAACTTCTCGATCTGGTGAAAAAAATGTCCAAATAATATGTACATACAGAACACATTTTGATATGTTCGGGTCTTTTTAATTCTCAAAATAAGTGCGCCAATCCAACCTCCAAATTTTTTAATCCAATCATAATCGTTATTGGCCAAAGTTTATTTGTTTGACGATCGTATATATTATTCGAAAATAAGATGAATATAAATGCCTACATATTTGTCAAAAGGCCGTATTAGATCAGATATCAATTCAATTTGAGCTTGTAGGAAGTAGGAGCACTTGGAAGGGACTCATGCGTAGACAATCCGGTCCTCCCTAAATTTGCATGCTGCACTCGTATTATAGTGTGGTAGCTGTTTGCATCTAGGATGGAGATGAACAAGTGAAAGCAATATTTCATTCAAACATCACAAGTACAGTACGATGGCCATGTGTGGATCTTGAACCAACTAATAAAAAGTCTACATGAGATTCATGCTAAGCAGCCTAGAATCGTCTGCATATCACAGAATCAAACCGCCTAGATTCTTATACTAGAAAATCGTACCCATGCCACTACAATCCTCTAAAAATGAATTCGTGTATGTTAATTAATCCCACATATCTTGTTCCATCATAGTACTCCATCCATTTTAAATTAGATTCCGTTTGACTTTTTTATCCTAAGTTTGATCCTATCGTCTTATTTTAAAAAGTTACAAAAAACATGCTGTCGGAACGTGAGCTCCGGCCGGGTGGCGGAATGCACCCGCCCGATCCTAAGTACTACGAGTAGTTAGGGGGAACGATCGTTGATAGCCACGTAGTAAAAGCACGATGGAGGCACAAGGGTTTAGAGTGGTTCGGGCCGCCAGAGCGTAATACCCTACGTCCACTAGAGGTATGTTCTTGTATTGGCTTGAGTGTGAAGAAAGAGAAGAAGATCGTGTGACTCCTTCTCTGGATGCGCCCCGAGCGTGTATTTCAGCCTATGTTCTACGTTTCGCATGCCTCCCCTTTTATAGTCCAAGGGGTGCATGTACATGGTGACCGGGCCCGACAGGTGGTCCCGGCCTGCTATCTTCATTCCGCAGAGTTCCCTTATGCTGACTTGGCTTGTTGGGTTATCTCCGGCGCAGGTCAGGGCCTTCGGCTACGCCTCCGTTGATATGTCCCGTGCTCCGTTGCCGTGATGACCTCTGATCCCTGCGCCTTGTACTTGCATCTGCCGCAGCAGTATGGTGTTGTTCGGGAAGTGCTCCGCCGGTCTGATGTGGACCGAAAATATCGCCACGCCGCCCTGGCTTGCGCTGCTCGGTCCAATCCGCCGTAGTACCCGGCAGTATGGCTCCAGGGGCAGGAGTGGCAGGCGGCGTGCCGGCGCGTCATTACAGGTAGGTTGCGGCGTGCCACAGTGACCCTACCGTAATAGCCTGGGCGTGGCTGTCGCGTGCGCGTGGCGCAGCCCACGCCGCGTACGGTGTACTTGTTTATGCGGTTTAATCCCCGATATCCAGCGGGAAGTTGACCGCTATGCCTTGTCATGGCTGCCGTTCCTCGGTAACGCGCGTCCCACAGTATGGTCACTGTCGCCTGTCAGCGGCGGTACCGGAGCCCGTCAGCGGATGTTAGGGCACGCCCGCCTGCCTGCAATGAATGCGGTAGGTGGGTGTGGCCCGCAGCCGGAGGCCCCGCCGCGAGCCCGGGGGACACGTGGCGGCCCCGGACCAGGCTGTCGCGGGGGCGGGCACCCTCCGTAGTCCGCAGCTTCCTCGCTGGGTGGATGGCACATGGCTGCTCCGGACCTCCCCGAGCTGGGTCGGCTTGGCTCCCTTTTTGGGGTCGTAACGCGTCCCAACTTAAGACCGAACCTCGTGGGAACAGGTCTGGTCTTCCATATGGACCCGGGGTGCAGTCCGGCCCACAAGCGGTGGGCCAGAACTGCGAATGGCTTTGGGCTCTTTCCTTACTGAGACACGTGGCGACACTGGCCGCTCCCTCTGGTTGGCGGGGAGGCCAGGTCCGTTGGTCCGCAAGAAGGGGAAAAACCCTTTTTGTCAGGCTGCGTGAAGCTTTGTTAAGGACAGTACTTAGCCTTTGTCCTGTATAAGCGGGTAACCGGTTTGCTGGGTACCGACACATGCAAAAATTGAAATCATACTTAAAGTATATTATAAGGTAAACTAAATTATAGTGTAAATCAAAATTGATGTTAAAAAGGCAAACGACGTATAATTGGGAACCGAGGGCCGGAGTACTATTGTAGAGACATTCAACTTTTCAAGCACCTTATATTCTGAATATCCAAACAATTTCACTGTTTTCTGTCCGTACACCATCTTCGATCCGTCAATTACCTAGATTCTTATACTAAACTGTCCGTACATCACCTTCGAACCTCACATTTATTTTATTTTTACGTGCTCCTCCTACGATGTCAAGGACGATTCCTTGGATGGAATGTAGGCGAACGCACCAAGCGTCGTCATGTATCACTCTCCTAGAAAAAAGGGTGGGGAAGCCGTACGTACACGCCGCCAGGACGAACCCAAGAACGAACTCCTTTGGTGTGTTTAGGTCCCTGAAAACTGATACTGTTCTGAACTGAAAAGCACTGTAGCACTTTTCGTTTTTTTGGTAAATATTGTCCTACTATGGTCTAACTAGGCTCAAAAGATTCGTCTCGCAAAGTACATCTAAACTGTGCAATTATTTTTTATTTCATCTACATTTAGTACCCCATGCATATACCGACATTTTGATGTGATGGAAAATCTTTTTTTTACGTAGTAAAATTTGGGAGAAGTTTTTTGGATCCAAACATGGCCTTTGTTCAATTCGGGTCACCTCGGCGGCTTACATATGTGACATTACAGGCGACGCATCAACTGACGTCTCGCGTCGTCGCTTTCGCGGTCATGTGATGGCGCGTGCACTACCACGTACGTACAAATTAACATCACTGTCACCATGCCCGGGGGGAGGGAATGGGCGACCTCTGCAGCGGCGCATTTTGTTCAGCATGGCACTAAATTATTATGACCCGAAAGAGAATACTGTACTATGCATGGATAATATCCGTACCAGGCCGACCGGTCGGTCCCGTCTTAGACTATGTGCAGTGGATTAGGTAAGTGGATTGGTAAATGGATTGTCTATATTCTGTAGCGACACTGTTCACAGAAAATAAGATAGTTAAAATAGTAAATACACAATGCATTTACCTATCCTGCTGCACATAGTCTTATATGTCCCTTCACGTCCTCTCGTACGCATTCCGTGACTCTCCACACGTCCGGGCAGTGCGACCGTGTCATCGTCGTCGTCGATGCATATAGATTGACCATGCCTGCATGGTGGGCATTTTGCCATTTTTGACACGCAAAATGTGACAGTAGAGTACTACTGTTGGAAGCTAGATTTGGATTGGATGGCAGGCACAGGCACCTTGGAAGCAGAAGAGGGCCGGCCGGGTCCGCCTCGACCTCGATCGGCCGCCAGCTGGTTCATAGCTCGCGTGGCACTCAGTTTAATTCTTAGCTGGCGGCTACCAGAGCTCGGAGAGAGATCAGAGCTGCGTGCACTCCCTAGTCCCTACTACCACACCCGGCCTGTATCCTGGCTCTGTATTTTGTATGCTAGCTATATATATTCCTCTAATCCTCTCCATCACATAGCGACTGGTCTGGATATATATACGGACCTGGCTTTACGTTGTCATCAAGCGTCAGTTCATTGCTTATTTTAAGAAGATACTACCTGTCATCAGTCGAGGGGAAGCTCCGATTAGCTTAGGTCATGAACGTGTGACTTCGCCAACAGCCATACTGTGGACCCTGTAACCTGCAGGCACACATCGACGACTCGTAAGAAACCACGCGTGGTTAGTATATATATATGTGTGTGCGTGGATAAGTAGCCACAACTGCTTGCACCCGTTGATTCGTCGGAAAAAAAGGATAAGTAGCCACAGGTAGCGTGCATGATAGAGTCGATGACGGCGAATGCATTGAGAATTTGAGAGACATGCCATGCCATCATTGGATAATCACGGGCACGAGGGCCGGCAGAGGACAGAGCCCTCCACCAGTAAACTCAAGCATAAACCATATCATGCCTTTTGATACATTGTTACAGAGAAATAATAAAATCACAATCTAAGGATGCCCAATACAAACTGCTGTGAATGCACAATACAGTGTCAGGTCCATTTTTCTACAAAAGAAAATGGATCTAATCAGTGGAAAAGTATGGGTTACAAATCAACATATATGATATGCCCTACATCTATAAAAAACAGTGCGACAAATCACAGACGGAGACACAACACATGGAAGGGGGGCATTGAACTTGATAAGGTTGCCGCAGAATCTCCAAAACTTTGCGCCTCTATCCAGTGGCAGTTTTGCACTTGCAGCAAGGCATTTAACCAGTGATAATACCGGCAAGGACATCACTCTTCCCTCTTGCAAAAATAGTGTAGACTAGGCGTATGGCGTCTAGCCAACCGTCAAGACCCTCCCAACTATCAGCAACCTGTAAGGGAAAAGCAGGGGGTGAATTATGTACTCCACTCCAATTTTTCACTAGCGCTAAATTGGCTGCATAGGCATTGCACCGCATTTGCTACCCATCAATTTCAAAAAGATTGAGTCATTATATTGCAGAACAATAGGATTTGAAAGCGCAATCTATGTCTACATACGGAGGAAGAACTGTTATCTATTTCAACAAAATAAAATACCATTTGAAAAAAAAAAGAACAGTGACAATAAACTGGTAGTACATACCAAGAATGTAGGCCCATGAACAGTTTCTATACAAAGGCCTGCACCACTTGGCAGCGTTAGATCAGCACACGCTGACACTGAAACAATATCTGCAACGTTTATTTTGACTGGCATTCTGCCCCTGTCCATATGCCCAGGAGACTGAGATGGAGGCTGGTCAGAAGCATCAGCCTATATAGTTCACAGGAACACTTATCAGTTAGACAAATCCATGACAGAAGATAAAAGGAACACCAGTAACTTCAAACTGCAAAAAGACTTATCACCAGGGATATATATGCAAAAGGAAAAAAGAATGAATGTTGGCAGAGTTACCTGCTGGAGTCCCTCATGATTCAATATGAACTGCGACCTCTCCCAATCTTTGTGTGGCGCAATGGGATTGTTTGCTGGAGGAGCAGTCAAATACCCAACTTTGAGATATGGCAAAGGCAACTGCATTGTACACGATACCGATAAGAACAAAGGTACACTACCATAATGAAGAATAAGACGAGAACATCTAAAGAAAGAAAAATTGTGCAAAAAGAAGACCAGCAGCCAATGTTATTCTTGTTCAGAGAAATAAAATTTGACAAAATTTGAACTTTGAAGCCCTAGAGGGTTGTCAGTTCTCAAGAATATGGCTTACAAAAGTAGTTCAGTATACACATGGACAACAGAACAGGGAAAAAACCCTCACATCCCAGCTACAAGAACTTGAAATGGTACTATTGGGTATGTTAAGGCCCATACTGTTAAAGGCCCATCTAGCCCATATATATACATCTCTACCTATACCTAGTCCACTGATAGACTGTAGTTCTGCTCTTCCCCAAATGTAAGTAACATGGTAACAGAGCAAGGTTAGGGTTCCCGTCGTCGTCGCCGTCGCCGGACCTTCCTGTCGCCCGCCATTGCCATTGCCGTCGCCGTCGTCGCTCGTCGCGGGCCGGCGGCCTCCTCCATCTCCGCGCGGGAGCCGCTGCCTGTCGCGGCTGCTCCTCCGGCTCGCCTGTCGCCCGTCCCGTCGTGCAGGAGCCGTCGCCCGTCGCGGCTGCTCCTCCGGCCGCCGTCGTGGCCCGTCGCCCGTCGCCGTCGCGGGTGCTCCTTCGGCCGCCCATCGCGGCCCGTCGCCCCCTCCTCCTCCGGCCGCTCGTCGCGGCTCCTCTGGCCGGCGACCTCTTTCTCCGTGCGTGGGGCCCTGTCGCGGCTCCTCTGGCAGCCGCCAGTCGCATCTTCTCCAACCGTCGTGCCGGCTGTGCTGCATCTCCAGTGTTCCGTGGATCTGGTCGGCTCCCAGACTGCTGCTCTGCCTATTTGTTGTGGTGACTTCTTGGTTCTTCTGTTCTTTACTGTTGCTACTCTTCATCATGTCTCAGATTAATGCCATTGTCATTAATATCACTCTAGATGGTCAGAATTATCCTGAGTGGGCTTTTTCAGTCGAAACTGCTCTAAGGGAATGTGGGTTACTTCCTCATTTGTCTGAAGATAAACCTGTGCTTAAAGCTGATAGTAGTAATGCTGATGCTGTTAGAACCTGGGAGACTAATGATGGAAAAGTAATGGCTGCTATGGTTAACAGCACTAAACAATCCATAATTATGAGTCTTCGTAAGTTTAAAACAGCCAAAGGCATATGGAACTATCTAAAACAACGATATGTTCAGGACGGTGGAGCTCTTTTACATACTCTCATGCAACAAACTCATGTCATTGAGCAGCATGACATGTCCATTGATGAGTATTATTCCGCTTTTGATCGCCTGATGGGTGCATTGACCTCAATGGTGCCCGAGTGTACTGCAGATCCATGTCCAGCCCATCAATTCATTGAGAAGTTCCTTACATACAGATTTGTTATGGGTGTTCGGGCTGAGTTTGATTCCCTTCGCACAAGGCTACTTCAGAGTTCTTCTAATCTCACCATGTCACAGGCCTTGTCTGATTTGCTTGCAGAAGAAGAGACCCGTCTTAAATCCATGTCAGTTGCTCCTGGTTTCAGTTCTTCTAGTGTGTTGGCAGCTCCTCAGAGATATGGTATGCACAAGGCTTCCTCTTCAGAGCCTTGTAAGCATTGTGGCAAGACCAATCACACTTCAGACAATTGTTTCTCTCAGCATCCAGAGAAGTTAGCTGATTTTCGTGCACGCCGTGCTGCCCGGGCTGCCCGCAACAATGGTACTGGATCTCAGTCTAGAGGCTCTGGTAGTAATGGTACTGACTCTCAGCCTAGAGGCTCTGTGTCTGTTGCTTCTGTTGCTGCAGTTTCCCCTGCTACTTCATCACCATCTTTGGGTTCTTGATTCAGGGGCCTCCTTTCACGTGATATCTGATCAGTCTCAGTTAGCTTCTTGCAAGCCAGTCATGGATGGTGGTTCTGTTCAGACCGCTGATGGTACATCTTGCTCCATAACTCATAAGGGTTCACTCTGTGATTCTCGTTTTAGTGTACCCAATGTTTCTTTTGTACCTCAGTTGTTTATGAATCTTCTTTCAGTAGGACAAGTTACAGATCATAATTGCTTTGTTGGATTTGATGACTCATCTTGTTTTGTTCAGGATCGTCAGAGCGGGGCTGTGATTGGGACTGGCCGTCGCCGTAAAGGTGCTCCTAGCCTCTACGTCTTGGATACCTTGCGTCTTCCTTCATCCAACGTGTCTTCAGCTCATGTGTCTTTTGCTGCATCGGTCTCCACTTCATCTTTTGCTAAGTGGCACCATCGTCTAGGTCACCTATGTGGGTCCCGCTTGTCTAACTTGATAAAGTCAGGATGCTTAGGTCACACTTCTGTACAGTCTAGCTTTCATTGTAGGGGTTGTAAGCTTGGAAAGCAGATACAACTTCCATATTCATCTAGTGTTTCACATTCTGCTAGGCCTTTTGACCTTGTTCACTCTGATGTCTGGGGCCCTGCTCCTTTTGTTTCCAAGGGTGGTCATAAATATTATGTCATTTTTATTGATGACCATTCTCGTTATACTTGGATTTATTTTATGAAACATCGATCTCAGTTGGCCTCTATTTATCAGTCCTTTGTTCGCATGGTTCACACTCAGTTCTCTACTCCTATCAAAGTTTTTCGCTTGGACTTTGGTGGCGAGTATTTATCCGACACATTTCGCACTTTTTTAGCCTCTGAGGCCTTCTCATTTTTGGGGTGAAGCTGTTTCTACTACTGTCTATCTCATAAATAGACAACCATCATCTAAACTCTCTGGCAAATGTCCAGGCGAAGTGCTTTTTGGTACTCCTCCAAGATATGATCATCTTCGTGTCTTTGGATGTACATGCTACGTTTTACTTGCACCTCGTGAGCGAACCAAATTGACTGCACAATCTATTGAATGTGTGTTCCTAGGGTATAGCCCTGAACATAAAGGCTACAGGTGTTATGATCCTTCTTCACGCCGCATTCGTATATCCCGGGATGTGACTTTTGCTGAAAATTGTCCTTTCTTTTACAACTCCTCTACACACTCATATTCTCCCATAGAGTCCACCTCTTTTATGTGTCTTCCTCCATTTTCATCTACTGGTGAGGCTCCTTCTATGTTAACACCATCCACTGCGTCATCATCTCCTCCATCCATTCCTGTTATCTTTATCCCCGTCTCTCCACCTTCTCCACCTACTCCGGCTCCACCTACACATTCTTTCTCAAAACCTCCTGTCACACAAGTTTACATCCGTCGTCCTAATTCCACCACCTTGGCCAGTCCTAATGCTCCTGTTGTCGATGATTCTACTAACCTTGATGAGTCACTTGTTGCTGATGAGTTACAGGTTGGTCAGCGTTATAATCTACGAGATCGCACTGTTTTTGGGTACCCACGTGTTAATGCTGTTGTTGATGAGCCATCTACCTATCAAGAAGCTTCTAGTATTCCGAAGTGGCAGCTTGCTATGTCCGAGGAGCTTGCTTCCCTTGATCGTACTGGTACTTGGGATCTTGTTCCATTACCGTCACAGGTTGTACCTATTACATCCAAGTGGGTATTCAAAATCAAGACCAAGTCGGATGGTTCTATAGAGCGATATAAAGCCCGTCTTGTGGCTAGAGGTTTTCAGCAGGCTCAGGGTCGAGATTATGATGAAACCTTTGCACCAGTTGCTCATATGACCACTGTTCGTACTCTAATTACTGTGGCTGCCAGTTCTTCCTGGACTATATCTCAAATGGATGTTAAGAATGCTTTTCTTCATGGTGATTTGCACGCTGAGGTTTATATGCACCCACCTCCTGGTGTTGATGCTCCTTCAGGGTATGTCTGTCGTCTTCGTAAGGCTTTGAATGGCTTGAAACAAGCTCCTCATGCTTGGTTTCAACGATTTGCCTCTGTCATCCAAGCTGCTGGTTTCTCTCCAAGTGATCAAGATCCAGCTTTGTTCATCCATATCTCTCCCCGAAGGCGCACTTTGCTTTTGCTATATGTTGATGATATGCTGATTACGGGTGATGATCCCGACCACATTTCTCGAGTGAAGCAGCAACTTAGTGAACAATTTCAGATGTTAGACTTGGGTCCTCTCAGTTATTTCTTAGGGATTGAGGTTTTGCAATCTGCGGAGGGCTCGTACATCTCTCAGTCCAAGTATATCAAAGATCTTGTTGCTTGTTCTGGACTCACTGATCACCATACAGCTGCCACACCTATGGACCTTAATTTAAAACTTCGTCCGAGTGATGGTTTACCTCTAGAAGATCCTTCTCGGTACAAGCATGTTGTGGGTAGTCTCGTTTACCTCACCGTTACTAGACCTGATATTGCTCATGCAGTTCATATATTGAGTCAATTTGTCAGTGCTCCTACTTCATTCATTATGGCCATTTGCTTCGTGTACTAAGATACTTGCGGGGAACATCATCTCAATGTTTGTTCTATGCTCGTGATAGCCCACTTCGCCTCCATGCTTATTCCGACTCGACTTGGGCGAGTGATCCCACAGATCGTCGTTCTGTTACGGGGTATTGTATTCTTCTTGGTTCTTCTCCTATTGCATGGAAGTCCAAGAAGCAGGCAGCTGTATCTCGGTCTAGTACAGAGGCAGAACTTCGAGCTCTTGCCACCACTACTTCGGAGATTATATGGTTGAGGTGGTTGCTCACTGATTTTGGTATTTCTTGTGATGGCCCCACACCTCTTCTTTGTGATAATACTGGAGCCATACAGATTGCACATGACCCTGTGAAGCATGAACTCACAAAGCATATTGGTGTTGATGCCTCATTTACTCGGTCTCACTGTCATCAGAAAACAATTGATCTACAATATGTGCCCTCAGAACTACAGGTGGCAGATTTCTTCACAAAGGCACAAACTCAAGACCAGCATCGGTTTCACATGCTCAAACTCAATGTTTCAGATCATCCTCTTCCACCTTGAGTTTGAAGGGGGGTGTTAAGGCCCATACTGTTAAAGGCCCATCTAGCCCATATATATACATCTCTACCTATACCTAGTCCACTGATGGACTGTAGTTCTGCTCTTCCCCAAATGTAAGTAACAGGGTACATTTCAATATAATGCAAGACCAAAGTGCCTTTGGCCCATAACAATATCAACCAAACTAAACTAACGAGTTTGTTACAGATAGAATAAATTAATCATACCATTGAGCGGACTAATCGTAAAGCACTGCGATAGACCTGCACATTAGGCACAGGGCTCTGTCAGCCATATAATTCATAGGAAATATAAGAAAGCTTCAAGGTATGGTTGAGAAATCAACAGATATACAGATACCGAGTAATTTGGCTTCAGAGCATGAGCAGCTGCAACATAGATAGCAGACTGACTGTAAAGCTCATTAGGGGAGACATCTGGCTTCCCAGATCTCATGGTGTCCTCAGCTAAACCATACTGCAACATTACAAAAGAAGATGTTCTCTTGTTATTGTCATGAAACTTAATCAGCTTAGATATTCATACTGTAGAAGTCATGCCAATCTATGATATACTGAAGAAAATAATATATCAGCAAAGGTGAGTTATGAGGCAGGAAGCAAACCAAGACAGTTCCAAGGTTGTATATTGCCCGATGGAAATCAAATTGCAGTTGAATTGCAGCACGGAACTATGAAGACAGCAGAACAAGGTGTCAGTGGTCATCAAAGAAATAACTTTTTAGTGATAGCACAAAAAAACTTTTGAACAGTAATCAGATAGTGTATCTACCTTACTTATAGCTGTTTTTATGATGGTTTGTTTATCCCGAGCAGGAACAATTGCACTCAGCTCCTGCATTTCAAATTTATACTCAATATATAAACTGCTAGCATATGCAGGTGCATCTCGAGCAAATAAGTAACCAAACTTCAGTGAAGAAGGCTAAGAAAATAAAAATTCACAAGATGTTATACCTGTAGCCCAAGACCCCAATTATTGAGAGCCTGCAATCAAAACGAAAAGCAATTAAGAAAGCAGCAACATTGGCTTAAGTCAAGACTAGAAATTTCAAGTTGAAGTGATATGAAAGCATCTCATTCAAGGATAGGTCAGATGCTGACGGAGAGAAATGAACCAAAAAGAGGTATCCTTCCATAAAGTATTCCTTAGATCAGTGTATAGAAATTTTCGGCATAAAAGATGTCAGGAACTTAAATAATAAATATAAGCCATAGCAAGCTCTGGTTTCTTGAGCAGCAACAAGTTTTTATTTCTTCAATCAACAAATTAGGGAAAAAAGCTATCCCTAAAACAGTCTAAACATCTGTGTAACATTACTCAATATATTCATACTTAACTCTATTGAACTTGATGGTCTTTCTATCAGTTACATGAGCATATTGATCGCCCACTTAACTCAGTCTCAAACTGAAGCCTTTTTATCTTTTTGTTTTGTCATATAATTTGCAGTAATGGTAAATATAAGTATTCAATGCCGACCTGTGGACTATTCCAATTAAGCTGGACAGCCTTCTCATAATTCAGTATTGCCTGTCAAAAAAAAGTGTAAATAATGGATGCAATCAGATTAATCATAAACTTAAAACAGCAGATCACCTTTGGCAAGAAAAACAGATAACCTTTTGACTTAATAACTAAAGTAATTGGAGTGCAATCTGTTAGGGATGAGGGCAGCAGGTGAATGCAGCATCGAAAGGTTGAAATCCTGGTTGCAATTTATTTAGTACAGCCAAAAGATGAAGATGTCCATTTAAGCAAATTAGTCCATGAAGCAAGAAATCTTTTTTTTTTTGAACGACGCAGGAGAGCTGGTGTCATTGCATTAAGAAAGGAGAAAGTACAGACAACATGGGGGGCCCAGGGCCAGCACCCAAAAACTCCCAATTACAATCGCGCCACGCACCCACTAGGGAAACGACCAAGAAGCAAGAAAGCATTCATCAGAACCTTTGATTAAAAGGCTACTTCAATCATTCAATGAGGTTTATTTGGTTTGACAACACAAGGATGAATGTAAAAATCAGAAACCCAACACATCCTAGAGCTTGTTTTAGTAGAAACTTCTATGAGACCAAACAAGGAATTTACAAGGGAAAAGGTGACGCGTGGGCTGTTTCATATCCTTTGGGATTTATTGTTGCCCCCAAACAATACGGTTAAAATTTGAAATTATAGATGGAATTAAACTGTGAACAGAGTTAGATTTGATTGTTGCGGTAGTAGAGCATGGACCGCGGTTTTCAAGACAAGAACTAGTATCATCACATAGCAATAAAAGTTCAAAAGCTATCAGGGAAATGGATTTTTTTGTGATGAAACATGCTGCTTGAAATCTGATGTGCTATTGGATAACTAGTGACATCTTATTTATCCATCAAGATTCATAGAAGAGGCAGCCAAGTATTATAGATCGTAAAAAACAGATAGAACAAAAACAACTCAATATGTGCAAGATATATGCAAGCTCATTTTAGTTAAAATTTTTTCGCCAAGTCCACAATTTGAGTTAACATTCAAAGAAAAATTGCGCAAAATTTAATCACATGAACAACAGAATCGATGGAAATTGCACAAGTGAATAAGGCCACAAGGAAACTAAAATAAGATTCAATATTAGAATCTGGATTTATTTGCATTGTTCGCTTGATAAAAGTTGGTGGTTCACATAAATAAGCTTAAATATGTATGAGACATCTGAGTAAACCTGCTTCCAGAGTTCTTCGGCCTCTTTTGTCCGACCTCGCATTTTAGCCCGATCAGCAATAGCAATAGCCCAGTTATAATATGCCTAAAAGAAAATAGAATGTGTCAAAGACTCGAAGGAGCATCAAGGTATATGAGACGACTCAAAGGAACATCATGGTATATGAGACAGTATGAATGATCGATATTGAGCACTCTATATTAGAACCATGAAATCACATTCCGCAAGATAATCTCAATGCTTATTTGAAAATGTGATTGTGATGCTATTTTTATAGTTCTTTTGTTTCTGAAAGGTCCAAAAGCATATATTCGAATTATCTGATCAAATAATGCAAGGAATGAGAAACTTACATCATAAAGAGTCGGACAAAGCCGGGTAGCCTCAGCATACTTTTTGCAAGCCTCCTCAAGCAATGCATCTTTGTTGGAACTAGAATTGGGATCCACATTGTCTGCACTCTCCTGAAATAATATTTCAAAAGAGTAAGATGCAAACTCGCCTAAAATATAAATAACAAATTTGCAATGTACATTTAACATGCATGTTATAAACAAAGAAATTTAATTACACATTGATCACAGATATGTGTTGACCAAATATTAATGGGCATAAAAGGCCCTCGCGGAAAAAGGGAGGTATAAAAGGAATGCAGAATGTACCTGGAGGACTAGAGCCCAATTATAGTATGCATCAGGGTCATCAGGATTCCTTTCAATTGCATTTACATACCTGCATAACAGGACTTCAAAATTTAGTCCTAACAAGTAATACAGATGGAAGTTTTTTGAAAGATGTAGGCCAAATGCAACACTAAGAAATGAAGTTTAATCAAGCAAGGTAAGCAAACCTTTTGGCAGCAAAAGAAAGAATCCTTTGTCGAGAACGGCCTTCCTCATCAACTCCGGTTACACTATTTATCAAGTCCATAGCTACATCATGGTGGGATGAAATCTGTTGTGTGCTATCTTGGCTGAAATGAAATGAAGAAACTAATAAAAATCTTAACATTTCATTAGAAATTTGTATATAGGACAGGAAAAAAATGGTGAGCTAGTTATGCTGCAGCAGTTATGAATAATTTCAAAATTATAGAATTTAAGCAGATGTAATGATCAATGCATCTACTGATATGTGACAACCATATGGTACCATTTATTCATTATCATCAGGAGAAATTGTTCGCAAGTTTTCATAAAAAAAAAGCAATGCGAGGAGAAGAGAAGTGCTTCCAATTCCATGTCCATAATCCATACCTACCAATGCGAGAATCTCTACCAGAAGACGAGTGTTCCAGTAGGTTTGCATGAACACCTATTTTGCATTGTTGAAGTAAGATATCTGAACTACCAATGCGAGAACATCTACCAGAAGATGAGAGTTCCAGTAGGTTTGAATGAACACCTATTTTGCATTGTTGAAGTAAGATATCTGAACTACCAATGCGAGAACATCTACCAGAAGATGAGAGTTCCAGTAGGTTTGAATGAACACCTATTTTGCATTGTTGAAGTAAGATATCTGAACTACAGCATACATAGAACAAATTATGCTAGCACATATAAGCATCCTAATGTGACCAGCATCGCCACTCAGGCTATTAAGGTAGACCCAAATACGACAACAAAACTATACTGTGGCAGCAGCTAAACCACCAAAATCAAGCAGCCGCGGCATAATTCACGCAGCCGACGCAGATCCAACGCAATGCCCGAAGCGTGCAGCTAAAAAACCCAATGCCGCAAACCGAACCAAGTCACAGACTCCCAGTGATCCAGCAGCACACGGAAGTGAGATCTAAATGACGCGGCGGCGATACGCGAACAAGCCCAGACCTGTAGGACGAGCCCTCGGCGTCCGCGGATCCAACCCCGTTCCCATCGGCGAACGCAGATCTCGCGCTGCTGCCGCCGGTCGCCGTCTCGCCGTCCTCCTTGAGCTCGCCGAGGAGCTCCCGCATGGTGAACGGGCGGGACCCCTCCGAGCCCAGCGCCGCCTTCGCCTCCTCCTGCTTCGCCGTCGCCGATCGCGGCGGCTCCTCCTCCTCCTCCTCCTGCTCAACCTCCGGCTCCGCTTCCTCCGGCTCCTCCCGCGCGCCGTTGGCGAGATCCTTGGGCCTGCTCTCCGTGGGCTCCTCCATGATTATTCGTCGGGGCTCGCGCGCGCGGTGGGATCTGGGAGCGGAGCCGCGAGCGAGCGCGTGGTGGTCACTGGTCTCGTCTCGCTCCGCACGGCCGCGTGGTCAGTCCCTGAGCCTGAGCGAACGGAAGCCAGCGGGGCCGAGGGCCGAGGCGGGCGTCGCGTCAGCGGAAGGGAGGGGAAAGCTTACGTGTCAACGCAGTAAACAGCCTCTCATGGGCCGGGCCGGGCCGGGCCTCAGGGCCTGGAAGTCCACCACGAGGGCAGCTGGCTCTCGATGGCATTTTGGGAACGCCATCCCGTGGGTCCGCGTGCGGCGCCGATGGGTAGGGGGACGGGGCGGTGCGCACCGGGCAAAAATTCCGGCGCCGCCGAGTCCGAAACACAAATCGCGTGATTCCCCGCCGCATCCCGTGCGCGTGCACGACGCACGGTGGCCTCCCCGACCCCGACCCCGACCCCGACCCCGACCCCGACGGGCTCCTCCTCCGTCTTGAAGCGCAGCGCAGGTGAGCCAACGCCCATCGGCCAACCACTAGCGACCCAACCGCTCTCGCTTCAACGCTACATGGATCGGTTCTGCTCTGTTGGCTGCCGAGGGCTAACTCTTCGGAGGGTGATTTTGCTTGCCTCAGGTGCGTAGGGAGTCCGCCATGGCAGGGGAGAAGAAGGTCTTCGGGTTCGAGGAAGTCGCCAGGCACAACGTCACTAAAGACTGCTGGATCATCATCGCCGGCAAGGTGCGGCTTTTCTGTTCCCATCCCCTTCTGTGGTGCCGCAGGGCTTTTTGGATGGCTGGTGATCTGTCTGCCTGTGGTTGCTTCGCCCTTGTATGATATGGTTTTGTGAAGTTTTTTAGTGTTCTTTGTTGGCGAATGGTGATTGCTTTCATTTCCGCTCCAGCTGCAAAGTTCATAAGAGCTAGGGAAAGCTTACAATGCTATCCGTTCGATTATAAGTTTTTTTGGAGAATTTATGTTACGCTAGGTTTCTTACGGCAGCAGAATTTAATCAGTTGCAAGAGCATACGACCTTCAATACTCTGCGACTCTTCCAGAGTTTCTTGAATCAGATCCGCCCATCTGCGACTCATGAAATGATAGTTTATGTCGACAGAGACAGGCTGATCTGTTCTTATCATTTTTTTTTCTTGTACATGATGGAATAAAATGAGTCAGTCAATATATAAGTCCTCCAAAAATTCGAGAAAGATCTGAGGTACCTAAATGATAATTTATATTCCAGCAACACGGTGGGTTTGCACCATGTGTGGCCAGTATTGCTTCCTGCTCTATTTTTAATTATATATATGTCCTTGGATGTACTTGTATGCCCATATGTTTCATTAGTTTCTTCTGGACCAGAAAAAATAGAATTCATTACTCTAGAATTGGTATGTTTGCTAAGGTCCAATGTTTTTCCTTCAGAAAGTTTCAAACTCTTATATGTTTTCTGCTATATGCAAAACCTTTTAAGCTATTGTTATCTTCAAATCTATTGGAATAATGAGTACCATGTGCTAGTTTCCACTGAACTTGTTTTTTAAGATAATATAAATAAAAGCTTGCCTTCCATTTGTGTTTTCCGAATGTTTTGCCATTCCTAGTGTACGTAATGCAAGACCAGAGCATGTTCAGAAGTAGGATTTTGGTCCTAACCACTATCCTCTCCCTAGTAGTGTTATCACAGGACTTCACATCGGCAGAACTTCCTGACATAAATGGATTTCTGTTGAGAAAAAAATGCAGATACTGAGATACTCAGCTATGCCAAAATGTAGCTAGTTTTAGCATTCAAATTTTGTCCCGGAATAATCTATTTATGACCTCCCAGGATGCTTTGAGCCATGAACTGTCAAAAATACCCCTCCGTCTGATTTATCTGCAATTCTGCATCTGCACACCTCACCTCTCCTAGTCTCCTGTGCTTGCGAATAAATTTGGCAGGCATTCTATGGGGGTTTAGTTTGGTTGCATGCAAATAAATTTGGCAAGCACCCATGCGACGCACATGTAACAGTATTGGATGAATAAGGGCAATTTTGACCTTTGCTGGCCTTTATCTTTTTTGAAGAAAAAAGTCTGAAACTATTTATATTCTAGGACTGAGGGAGTAGAACTTCACTAACTGTGCTGCCTTGATCTGGTAAATTATAAGTAGATGTGGTTGTGTAAGATCTTGAAACATCAATACCAATGCTTCAACTGTCTGTAATGTTCCATGTTATATTCTATCACGAAGGGAGTACAAACTTCACAAACTGATCTGCCTTGATTTGGTAAATTATAAGTAGATGTGTTGGTGTAAGATATTGAAACATCAAAACCCATTCTTCTGCTGTCTGTAATGTTTCGTGCTTCCCGTAAAAACTGGAATAAATGACTGGAATCTTTTTACCATCTGTGCTGCAATATGTGTTTGACCAGACATCACATATCTTTCTATTAACATTTCAGGTGTATGACGTCACCCCATTTATGGATGAGCATCCTGGTGGAGATGAGGTTTTGCTAGCTGTTACTGGTGAGCCATACTTCCGTTGTACAATTTACTTCATTGTTTCTGCCTTGAACCATGACGTCATATTACTGAGAGCTGATCCCTACTCTTGAATGCAAGCAGGGAAAGATGCTACATCTGATTTTGAAGACATTGGCCACAGTGATTCAGCAAGGGAGATGATGGAGAAGTACCACATTGGGCAGATAGATGCGTCAACAATTCCAGCAAAGCGTACTTATGTAAATCCCCAACAAGCGCCGAACCACGCAAACAAGGATAATGACTTCCTCATCAAGATACTTCAGTTCCTTGTGCCCATTATGATCCTTGGCCTTGCATTTGGTATCCGGCAGTACACCAAATCGGAGTAGTACTGTTCTTAGCGAGTGGCCTTTGGAGCCAACAGTGTTTATGTGCAATCGTTTGAACAGTTTATAATTGCTGTGTATTTGTCAGATGGATGCTATGTCATTGGTCATATGCTACACTGTGTATTATGGAGTAGGGTCATCCATGTGTTGTGCCCAAGCATGCTCTTCTCCTTTGAACTGATCCTGAGGTATACAGATGAATTTCTGACTTTCATGATAGTCGATGCCTGATTAATGTGTATTCAATCAAAATATTGGCAAATAATCTTGTTCTCATAATGAAATAAACTCCTATGTATCTGTACAGCCATTGATGGTAGCATCGGTGTGGTTTTGGACATGAGATCAAAAGCAAGTTTTCTTTTTTTTTTTTTTACGTGTACATATAGAGTAAGGTCATCCATGTGTTGTGCCCAAGTGTGCTCTTCTCCTTTGAACTGATCCTGAGGTATACAGATGAATTCCGACTTTCATGATAGTTGATGCCTGATTAATGTGTATTCGATCAAAAGATTGGCAAATAATCTTGTTCTCATAATGAAATAAACTCCTATGTAACAAGTTTTTTATTTTTATTTTTATGTGTACATATAGTCCAGAAACAGATATCAGCAAGACAGCAACGTTCTCCACATACACGGCCAAGAAATCAAGCTCCACCGGCCATGATACCTAAGTCGCATAAAAGCACAGGACGCAAACGAGGGCAGAGAAAGAAACAAAACAAATGGTTGCGATACACTATAAATCACAGTAGCAGATGAATGGTATGATTCAAGCCCCCCCATCATAACAGACACATAAAAGTGAGTAGAAGACGAATGATATCGTACAAGGGGCTCTTTGCCCGCATAAAGTATGCATGCTCAGTTCAAAATTTCCGGCATTGCTACCTAGCTACCTCCGTCAACGTGCTTCTATCCACTGTGGGTACTTGGCATACAAAGAGATTGGGTATAATGGAAGTATGATAGCGTGAAACTAACGAATAGTGCATGTTACGAAGACCGCAGCTACTCAATCCTCTTGTGAAGGGTCACCACTAGATCATGCGCATCATCCAGGAGCTTCCAAATGTCCAGCTGCCCAGCCATGCTGTTACACTCCCTTATAATCTCGTCCATGCTGCTGTAGCTTTCTATGATCAGCTTTCGCTTCTGTAACACGCTAGCTGCAATTGCATACAGTAGAAGGTCATCTGTTGGAGGTGCTCCCAGCTGCAATTTTCGCCACGACGATTTTGCAATGCCAGCGCGGTTCGCTGCCTGATCAGCCCACATCACCTCCCAGAGACATAGGGTCTGCTCGAAGGTAAGCTCCCTCCGAAACATCACAACCACCATTCTGTAAACAAAAAAACAGTCATCGGCTTGAAGCATCTCTAAATGTCTATAGAGATGAAAGTCCTTATATTTGATTATCCTGGCCACCATATTAAGTTGCCGGCGAATACCCACTTCATCAAGCCTAAAATTATGGCGGGCTTTCCTCATGAAACCAGCAAAGCACCAGAAGGCTTCATCGTCTTCCTCTAGAACAGCAAGGAGAGGGGCAAGGAGGTCACTCATGCCCTGGCAATATCCAATTTCCTGGTCGTAGATTGCGTAGGCCTCAAGTATAGCAACAAGGCGTGCTGCGTGATGGATCCGATATGGTTCCAAATGCTCATAGTCTTTGAGGCAAACATCTTTAGCAGATTCAATTGCCCTCTCCCTGGAAACTGAAGCTAGAGATGGAGAGTAGGAAACCCATTCATCATTAGCACGGACTGCATCCAAACGAATAATCCGTTGCCATGTCTCAAAATCCTCAATTGCCCGTGTAGACATCACAGGGCGGGCAGCCTTAGATAACTCAAAATCATCCATATTTCTTCCTGTGTTCGAATATTTGGGGATGCTTTCTTGTTCATCCTCAAATGAAGACTCACAAACTGAGGCAAGGTCCTTATGAGATTCTTCTACATGAGTCACATCACTTTTCTCACTCTCTTCCTCATTAGATGAACTAGATGAAGATAAATTTTCGTTCGTCTGCTCTGGCTTTGTTTCAGATGTATCATCCTGCACTTCTTGCTCTGCACTGAGACCTAGATTTCCTTCCTCAGTTGTGATAGCCTCTTCCATGCTAGGAGTTTCAGGATCTTCTCTGGATTCAACAGGACTAACAGAATCAGAGTCTTCACCTTTTTCAGAACTAATAATGCTCCCTTCAGGGTTGACTTCAGCTCTTGTATTTGTTGATTGTTTCCTTCCTTCCATGGTGTATGCTGATTTTCGCAGGCAATGCTTCCTCAACAGCAGATATCCCTTCCTGCAGAAAATATGCCACTGTCATCAAGTTTAGCTTAAGGCAATCAGGAAAAGAACATTTAAAAATAGTATCCTTAAAAGGGCAACATTCTTGAACTAAGAAAAAAAATACATCACAGTATATAGCCAGTGGAACTCCCCTGGGCCTTGTTTTGATCAACCTCATTCCATATTCAGACAGAAGGAGCAGACGTACAATAAAGCGATCAAATATGCATGCTGAAGATTGTACCTGTTCTTGGACTTAACTACATCTCTTTCAGCTTCAGAACTGTCAAGGCTATAACTGCATGAGAAGTTGAATTCAGATTACTCAAGGCTATCATACTGAACACACATATGAAGCCTGCAGAGCTAATGAAATCTGACAACATGTTTTTTACTATGGCCCTGTTTAGTACCCCAACTTTCTCCCAAAATTCACTATACAAAAAGAAGATTCCCCGTCACATCAAAATGCCGGCACATGCATGGAATACTAAATGTAGATGAAATAAAAAAATAATTGCACAGTTTAGATGTACTTTGCGAGACGAATCTTTTGAGCCTAGTTAGGCCATAGTAGGACAATATTTACCACAAACAAACGAAAAGTGCTACAGTGGTTCTACAGTGTTTTTCAGTTCGAAACAGTGTTTTTTTCAACCATCTAAACACACCCTATAACAAGAACAACAAATCTTGTCGACTTGTGGCAAATAAAGAAAAGGAACAAACAGTACTCGCTCATGTGTACAACACTACAACTAGCATACTCATGAATTTCGTTATGCGCATTTAACAATATATACCTGCTTAAGTTCAGTTTGATGCTACAGACTACAGATCTTACTAAAATCCTGGCTCATCCATCTCCATGGACCGTGGTTAAGGTTAATACTTATCAGAATAGAATAGAATCCTAAAGTAGAAAATGATCTTAGCATGTGCATATATTGTTCCAAAGTATTTTGTGAATCCAGCTGTACATCTCCAAGCATAACAAGAACAGTCTTGCAATCAACACTTCGGATTACTTACACTCCTAGAAGGAACGGCCAGACCTGTGCTCTGATACTCGGTTCAATCCCCTGTCACGGAAGCACAAGGATCAGCCTCATAGCTTCAGTTCAGAAGCTGCACGGCACTGCAGCATGATAATTCATGACGTGAGCTGCAGCAACTTACTCCGCTCCGAACTTTCTTCAGAAGCTTCACTCCGCCGTCGTGAAGCTTCCCATCCGGCGTGAACAGGCCGCGCCACTCCTGGGCCGCAAGCGGCGCCTTCCTCCGGCGCCGCCACCACGGAGATTTGAGCCCGCCCCTGCACCGAACGAAGCGCGCGTTGAGGCAGGCAGGCAGCAGCAGCAGCAGAAGCACAAACGATTTCGAAAGGCGCGGGGGGCACGGGGACCGACCTGCGGGAGGAGACGACGATGGCGACGAGCGCGATGCCGGCGGCGGCCGTGACCCCGACGGCGACGGCGGTGTTCCAGCGGCCCCCGCCGGCGGCGAGGGGCCCGCCGAGGAGTCCGGCGGCCACGCGCTCGACGCAGCCCCACGCCCACATCGGGCGCAGATGCCCGGCGGATCGCTCCACGGCTCCCCTCCGGTGCTACCCCTGCCGCCGCCGGTGGTGCCCTCGATCGAGAGATTCCGGCCTCTTCCCGGTTACTTTTTCTTTTCCGCTGTCGGGTGGCATCACAAAGATTTCGTGGAAGTGGTGCGTGTGCGCCGTGCCTGCGTCACCGACGGGCCGCGTTCGTGGCCCACGGACCGCGGTCGGGTGCGAGCGACACGTCGTGGGTCGGTTCGGCGCCTACCGTGCTCGCTTGCGATGCTCTGTGACGTGATTAATTTATTTTATTTTTCCTCTGAATGTCCTTTTTGGCCGTTGAACGCACATTGTAGCCATCTGGAGCAAGTATCATGGGCCTGCTGATTTGATGCTAATCTTTTCGCACGTCAAAATTTTGTCAATTTTGATCGTGTTTGAATCTAGATTAAAATTTGATCGAACAACATTTTTTTATTCAGATGAGTTATTTGAGGTCCAAACAACCTAACAAAATAAAAATTTTATTGATTCATTAAAATTTTATCTAGATTTAAACATGGTCAAAATTGCTAAAATTTTAGCATGCCAAAAGTTTGGCATTCAACCAAGCAGACAATAAGTATATTGTACTATTGTTTGGGCGATGCCCTTTCTTAACGCCCGTGAGTCAGGATGGAGAAGCGACGCAAAGTTATTCCCATGTGTTGACTATGACTCTTCTGTATGTTAATAATTGTAATGGTTCATCTTAACATTTCTTGTATATTTTTATTGTGATGATTTAATTTCATCTCAATACGTAAGAACAATTATATACACACAAGCGTATGTAACACCCCGATATTTAACCCTGGAAATTTTTTTCTAACCTATCCCTAATTCAAAATCAATTTTCCGGTGTCGTCGTGTGTATTGATATGAGCTCAACAAAAATTTCCACAAATTTCAAAATATTCCTCTCCAATCATCCTACAAATACCCTTCACCAAAGTCTCCACAAAATACTTTCTAAAATTCTCTCATATTCCAATCCAGAAATCCAACAAGAAAAAGAGCAATCATTTCTTTTCTCTTGGGCCGCCAACCCATCTCCTCCCTTCCCTGCCTCCTGGCCCGGCCGAACAGCCCACCCCGCACCGCGTCTCCCTCCCTCACTGCCCTACGAGCCTGCCCGTCAACCTCCTTCTTCCTCTCCTTGTCCGAACGCGCACCGCGTGCTGCGCCGGGCGCACCGTGCGTTGCGATACTGCCCAGCCCCGCTGCGCCACCGTCGGCCCCGCGCCGACCTCAGCTTTACCGTGCCTCGCCGTTGCACCGCTCCGCCACCTGGCTCTCCTGATTCCGCGCAATTTGGCCCTCGCACCACATCTCCACGTTGCCGCTGCGCCGGCTAAAAATACCTTCCCCGTCGCCGCCCCTCCCCTCACCACATGACGTGCACCCCTCCGCGACCGGCCCCTGAGATACACGGGCATCGCAAGCCGCGGGCACCGGCTACCGTCACCACCGCACCTCTCCCCTGCTCCACCGAGCCTCTGCTTGGTGAGCCATAACCGCCGCCCGTGAAATTCCCCATTCACCAATTCACCGGAGTTCGATTATCCACTCCCTAAGCTCCGCCTTATTCCCTTCTACCCCGTGAGCACCTTACCGCCACCCTTTCCCCTCACCAAACCATCGCCACACGTGCATCTCTCGCTGTCGGTGCGCACCCCACGCCACCGTGCCGTGGAGACACCACCTCCGACCATCTTCCATGCCACCACCTCCATCATGCGGTTTGCCTCCCTTTCCTGGTGTTCGCGCCGATGCCCTCTCCGACGGAACCACCGCCGGTGAAGAGAACCGGCGGTGAGCTCCCCGTGGACCGGCCTAAAGCGGTTCACCCCGAGTCGGCCGATGCCGTCATCCTCCCTCTCCAATGCCATTGCCCTCCCCCTGTCGTTGACGCATGGGCCTGCGGCCATGACGTTAGCCGCTGCCGTCCTGAGCCCCTCGCCGCACTAGGGCGGCCCACTAGGCCGCGCCACGCGCCGCGCGCGCACTTGGGCTGCGCCAGGGCAAAAGCCACCTCGTCCCAGGTTCTCTTTCCCCTGCGGGCCAGGTCAAAAGAAAAGTTCGTTTCCACTCCCCAAACTTTCCAAAAAGTTTATATATATCCCCCTCCATCACTAAATACTCCATATCTTTTCCGTTCCAACTCCGATTTAGGCGATTCTTGCGCCTAAATTTTTCTAAAATCATGCTCTATCCATCCGCACACTTCACATAATCTTTTTCTTTGGACGAAAGACGTCGTGCTTTCCTACGCCTATACAGTGCTTCACACTAGTCCCACAAATATTGTGTGCCTGGTGTGATGCCATTGACCTCCTACTTTCCATGATACCAAAAAATCATCTAGAAATCCCCGCCACTCGCATATTCAAGTCATCGCTCTGTTCGGTTGCCCTTTTTACAGCTGCAGCTATTGCTTTTTCCTATTGTTGCTACAGTACTTTTGTGAGAGGAGAGGAGCAGCAGAAGCTACAGCAGAAGCCAAAAGTATAGCAGCCGAAGAGACTGCATGTCTTCTCTCATATCTGCTTTCCACCTAAACCCTCCACCCTACCATCATCATGAGACCGCCACCTCGGTTGTTTCGCTTCCACTATGGCCGACTAGTCTCGTCGCCACGGTATTTTCGCAATGACCTCTTCCGCTACCATGCCCGTCAGCATGGCCGGCAGTCTGTACCCGACCCCTTGCCACTCACAACTATCGAGAACCCCCCACCGCTGGTAAGCACCACCAACAAACCACCAAATAACCCATACTCGCTCCAAACACCCTCTCACTTCCAAATCAAGTTGAGCTCATGTTATGCCTCGATGTGTGTTTTTTTCCTTGTTTGTGCACGTAGGTTATACCAGAGAGTCTGATCGGTACATCCCTCGCAAAGACCTTCGCAAGCCTCGAAGCCAACATCCGGTGTTTTGTAGCGGATGCTATATCAGCATGTCCGGTGGATGGTACGCATACCAACACGCTCAGCCGATGATGTACCCTCACCACCGGTGGCCGATGTATCATCCGTATCATCGACAAAGCGAACGGCAAGCCCACTGAAATCTCCATTTGATGCATAAATTTTTTATGTTTTACAACCACAACCCACGGCCTGATAATCATCATAAAACTTGCATGTTTTGCTTGTTAAGGTAACCCATGAATATACAGCCATCTAAGCTATCTTTAGATGTAGTGCTCATAGGTGGTATCGCTCACATAATTATCTATCATAATCTTGATGTTATGTTGGATTATGAGTGTGGAATTTGATAGGTATGAGAAAGTGGATGGGTGTTGGTGTTTTTGAAATAAAATGAGGGTAGAACCCCGGCAAACGATCCACAGGTCGAGATACGCCATTTAAAGGGCAGAGTATGAATAGGTAACTTAGCAACTCGCGGTTACCCTAGTCCCGGTCTTCGTGGAGAAGGCCGGGTTTGTGGATGCTCAAGGTGTCGAGCAATGGAAAGGGGAATGATTCTACCTGCGCTCTGTAAGGTCTGCGTTGATTTTCATATTGCCTAATTTTTTTAGTACAACCACTCGCTCTATATGAGGCATTGGCTAGGCCTAAGCCGGAGTGGATAGCCTAGTAGCTTCTGTGTTGGCGCACAAAGGGCAAGGGAAGGGGTTGTGTGCCGAGGGGGTATCGAGGGACACTAGGGTACAGCTCGGAGGCTCGAACCCCTAAAGTAGTGCTAGGTGATGAAGCAAAGACAATGACTTAGTTTGGAATTCGGACACTTATTTAGCGGTAAGTGTCAATGAGTCCAACTTGTAGGAATTAGTACAATTCTGGCCGGTAGTAAAATCTATTCGAATAGTCCGTGTCCACTGGTATGATGGGTTACGGCTTAGTTCTTTAATTAGCATTTTTTCATAAACTAAATTAGTGGGAAATGGTTTGGGTTGGGAACAAAGATAGTTTTTGGTGAATGTTGAGCTACGGGGTAGAATCCTATAGCAGTGCGGAAAAATGTGTTGGCTAGAAAGCCTTGAGCCATGTGGACCGGCAAGTCTAGTGGCAACCCTTTTTGGGAAAAATCCTGTTTTCAGAAAATATAAAACTTGACAACTATCTCAAACCCATCATACAAAATATTTACTGCAAAACCCCTAAGCTCTAGATATATCCCGCATGTAGATATAATTATACCCCTTCTCCGTATAGACGAAGGGGGGCTGCTGAGTACCTCTTTCTTTGTTGGTGTTTTTTCAGTGGAAACGATGAAGTCACCACGTATGGAAGCGATTAAGGGCTACGACCTACTTCCCAAAGTGTGAAAGTTGGGCCTACGTTTTGTATTATGCTGCTTAGTTTCAGGGATGTGCTCCTTTGTTGTCCGACCCGTTAGGGCGGATCTATATCACTCTGATGTAAAAATGTGATTACCAAATCTTGAGATAGTAATAAAGCATATTTTTATCCCATTATAAAAACTGGGGCGCTTCAACGTATCTTTGATAGCTTTCATGTATGGACTATGGAGTAACTTTCATGTATTAATGCACTAATTGATTTAGAAAGTGATTATTGAAACTATGAATAAATGGTGAATTGCCGTGCACTTTCGTGTGAAAAATATGTAGGCACTCCTTCGTTCTTTTTTATTTGTCATGTTTTAATTCAAACACCGGGCAATAAATATTCAAGAAAGAAGGCAGTATTGTTAGCCACATGCAATTTCACAAATATCCAACACGACTAAAATAATATCATATATCCATATTTTCAAAAAAAAATTATAGGTTCCCCAAAATGTAACTTTTTTAAAAAAATATAAATGGTGGGAAAAAATCTATAAAAAACTAGAGCTCCTCATAAGAGTAATACACTACTACATATTCAAAATAAAAGACACTGTTTACTTAGTGAAAATAATGTTTTTGTGTAAACCCCGTTAACAACCATTGATAATGACCCCTTTAATAACATTGGTTCTAAACTTTTCTCAAGCCCAATTGACCAAATATGTATGGGTTATTTTCTGCGTTACTTTATATATTTGATATATTGATGGTTCTAGGTCCGATCTATTACATGAACTTAGTTTGAAATTGTTATGTTGCATGGTATATAAACTGTTGCATTGTGATGGTTTAATTTCATCTCAATATGTAGGAACAATTATATGTACTACATATCTTTCATAGCCATCATGTATGGAGTACCTTTCATGTATTAATGTACTAACCGATTTAGAAAGTGATTGTGCAAAATAGGAACAAATGGTGAATTGATGTGCACTTTCATGTGAAACATATGTAGGTACATGTTAGTCATATGCAACTTCACCAATACCCAACAGGAATAAAATAATATCGGATATCCATATTTTCCACAACCAAAACAGTTTTCTCAATCTTTGTCACTGGTTTATAAATTACTGACTATCAGTTTTTGAATTTGATTTTATTACTAGTCGATTTTAGCGATTTTTATCAATTTTTAATAATATAGATACCAGAGGTCACTGATAAATTATCAATACCGAGGTCACTGTTAAATTTCATATCGCCGATAATGTAAACCCTGGTAGTATCAGTTGCTGATTACACATCAACAGTCAAGCTGACGCAGAAGCTTGCAGCCAGATTTTGATCTGCGGCCCGGCCCTTGCTGGCATCGGAACGGTGGTCCTCGAATTGTTCCCCTCCATTGCGCCCATGCTTTGTTTCCATTGCTCCAGACACGCATCCTTGCTTCCGTTCCTCCGTCGCTCCTCTGAATTTTTCCTTTAATTTTGGAGATCCTCCGATCCAAACGGGCCGGCCGGCTGAAAGAAACAGACAAACAGCGTGACATGCTTACGGCACCCCCCGAGTCCTTCAGGAATCAGGAATCATGTTGTACACAGGAACGATCAGTGATGACGCGCCGCATGGACCTCGAAAGAGAAACAGCAACGCGTGCACGCACGGCTCTTTCCTTTGAGAGACCATCAGATCAGGAGATCATGTCAGCCGAGTGGCAACTTTCCATGTGCGGGGAGAGCGTAGGTGCACCCATTCGGTGCCAAACATCCTATGTCCTGCTCCCGCTTGGTGAGCTAACCAGAGCCGCCCCGCGCGACGGCCTCCATGATATGGCCAACGTCGTACTGACTGACCAGTAGCTCAACGGCCAACCACCTAATTCACTCCACTGCACCTGCTGCTTCCCCTAGCAGCTATAAAACACAACACCCCCTAGCTCTGCGACCATCGCTCGAAACACACTCGATCCAACAGCATCTACACACGTTTCCAAGCAAAGCTCCATCGTCGTCGATCGATCATCAGATCAGCTAGCTAGCTAACTAGCAACGATGGCCTCCCTCACGGTGTCGACGGCGACCGCGGCGGCCGGCGTGGACAAGCAGCGGGAGGGCGCGGAGATCATCACGGGCGCGGAGGCCTGCTTCGCGCACTCGAAGCAGATGCTGACGGCGCTGGGGTTCCCGGGCGGGGTGATGCCACTGCGGGGGCTGGAGGAGTGCGGGTGGGTGCGCGACACGGGGTTCGTGTGGATGCGGCAGAAGGCGCCCTACGAGCACTACTTCCGCGGCACGGGCACGCGGGTGCGCTACGACGCCGAGGTCACCGCGTACGTGGAGGAAGGGCGGATGAAGCGCATGACCGGGGTGCGCAGCAAGCAGGTCATGCTCTGGGTGCCCATCGTCGAGATGAGCCTCGACGGCGACAAGCGCGACAAGATCTACTTCAAGTCCAACGTCGGCATCGGACGCTCGTTCCCTGCCGCCGCCTTCCCCGACGACGAGGAGGAGGAGGAGGGCAAGGAAAAGGAGAAGGCGAAGGAGGAGAAGCCAGCCGCCGACGATGGCGCCGCCGTCAGCAAGTGAGCGTGGTGCGAGCTCGATCTGTGCGCGCGCGATTACGCATCATGCGACGCGTCTCGTGCGTGATGAAGATGTGCATGTATCTTTTCTTTCTTAATTTGCGAGTTTGTTTTGGTTGTTGTCTATGTATTGCATTGCATGTTTACCACGGTGGAACACGGTTGATCCGCGAAGAATGATAATAATTTGATGACCAAGTCTGGGTGTGCCACACCAACAAGGGAAATGTTAGGTCGGCGTGCATGGGTGGTGACTGGTGAGTGGTTGAGCAACCGGCCTGTGGCGCAGAGCCAGCATGATGCATGAAAAAAAATATTTGAGCTAGTGCAATTGTGCAAAGACGAGAAAGAGAGATTCGATAGTAAACTAGTATAACAATTCCATATTCCAATTCCTGATAACTGTTACGTACTACAGTTCCCAAGCTATCAAATCGAGGAAGAAACAAGCCTAGTGCGTTTGGGCTGAGCCTGACAGATGGTCTATCACATCGTTTATATTTAAATTCTATTTTATTTTTAATGTAGCTACGGTATCATTTTTATACTATAGATAATCATATAAAATTATAGACGATCTGTTGGACTTCTACGCACGCTGAAGGACGACGAAGCAATATGTTGGATGCGCATGGCTAGCGGGAGTTTATGGGTGGTTGGGCATTTGGGCAATCAACAAACGACCAACTTAAATCACTACAGTGACGTCTTATCACCCTTCCAACATTTTTTTAGAAAATCTTTCAACAGTTGTAAACGTCTTATCACCCTTTCACGATGGTGCTCACCCTTTTCAACATTTCTTTTAAACGTTTAATGCTACGCGTCCGGCTCTTGCAGACGAACGCCCACATGCACATCGTGCAAGGCTGCAAGCGAGAACTACTTTGCTTTGTTGCTCTTCAAGGTCTGTTTTGCAATAAAGCTCTTTCCAATTCTGACTTTTTGTGAAAAGTGACTCTCTAGCAAATTATAGTTCTGTAGTTGGAAGGGACTTTCCAATAATTTTGTACAGTAAGATATGGAAGAACATTTTATATGTTAAGGTGAATTAGAATAAACTATATTTTCAGGTTTCAGCTTCTAGATAATTAAAAAAATTATTTCGCAAATTCGCTCTTGAAATGATCCTAAACAAAGTATCATTTGTATAGTTCCCATGAATTCAAGCTAAAAGCAACTCTAGGAGCTGAGCTCCGAACAGAGTTTTCATACCTCTTTGGTACAATCTTCGATTAACCCTGCTCCTTCACTGTACATGCACTTTAGCATGACTTTAAGAATAAAAAACAATCCAATTTTGTGAATAAAAAATTATATAAAATTAGAAATTACTAAAAATCTAAAAAAAATCCAATCATGACCATTACTTATCAAGAAACCAACAGGGCCCATAGGCCATCCTGCGCATGTGTGCCAGTAAATTTTGTCACCATCTAATTTGTTTTATAATTTTTTCATAGGCCTTGCTCGTTCCGCAGGTAATCACCTTGCAACGCAGAGCAACCGTAGAGAGGAAGAATCTAGACCCTTGCTGCTCGCATGGTATGGTGCATGTGGCACTGTAACTTTTATTTGCCGTTTCTAACCGTCACACCGAGTAGAGCCATAGTTCAATTCTCACAACGGAATTTCTTCACAATGCAGAGTCAGGTGTGGCAATCCAACGTCTCAATGCTTCCTAGCCATGTGCAGAGAAAATGTTACACCGCCTGTCACCCTTCATCGCTAGCCATCCATGTAATGTGCCATGCCTCCTATCTCATCCCTGCTTAGCTACTCAGTCCCTCCTATATGCACACCACACTCACCCTCCCTTTGCTCGACTACACCCCATTGTGGTAGTTTATTCATCCATTGCGAGACTGTGTAGACCAGCGAGAGCCACACTCCAAGGCTTCAAGTGCATGCCTCCTCTCCTTGGCCTCCCTTTGCTCGACTACACCCCTATCGTGGTAGTTTATATGTTTTTGGAGGTACGTATAAACATTGCATATGGAATTCACACTGTTGAGATCTCATTGGTAGCTCCAAAAACATATAAACACTCGTAGATCTTCAAGTAGCTTCAGAAACACATAAACAATTCACACTGTTGATGATGGGGCTACATAGCATATGGAAACACATAGAGCTAGGAGGGTGTAGGAGGAGCTGCCAATAGGAACACTGTGGGAGTGCTTTGACGGTGATGGTGGCAGTCACCGGCTGGTTTTGGTAGCTTGCCTGTCAATTCCATCAACTATAGTCCTTGGGTCTATATTTGGGAGTGACTAGTTTGCTACTATCCTAATTCCTCGATCCTAATTCCTCAAATTCCCCGATCAAATTTTGTAACATCCAAACGCGTGGAATTGACAATATACAATTCCATTTCTCCGATTCCTAGGTCAATACGAACATCTAAACAGGGTGTCAGGCCATTGCTCGGGTGCAGTCTATGACCAGGTCCAATTTTTTCGAGACTTATGATCGGGTCTAACGCCAAAGAAGCTGAACAATAGAAAATAATGGAGTCGCAAATTCACAAAGCCATTTCAGCCCCATCTTTGGTCCGTCGGACCGAATGTTAGGGCCTTGGGCCGAAAAAGAGCTCATTCCTTGTCCCGGCCCATTCTCGAGAAACCTACCACTGCCTTGGGAAAAAAGCAAGAAAACCCTCGGAGAACCTGGTTCTCGCGTCGAGATGTTTCTACAGCCTTCCGTCGCCGCGCCGCGGCCGCTCGATCGCACCCTCTCGACGTGGCGGCCCACCGTTCAGTGACCCATTCGGCCGCTGCGGCCACGACCTGATAAAGCCCAGCCCAAGCCACCTAGCCCTGCCCCCTCCCCCCCGCCGTCTCCCGAAGCATCCCCTCCCAAAACCCTCGCCGCAGCCGCAGCCCCCTTTCGCTTCCGCTCGCGAGCGCCCGGGACCGGCCTTCCATGGCGGCGTCGCTGCTCCTCCGCGCCGCGCGACGAAGGGAGCTCGCGTCCCCTCTCGGATCCGTAAGGCCTCGCCTCTGTACCCTCCTCCGTGGTTCCCCTTTGTTTATGTTCGGTGCAGTAGGGTCGTGGTTGGTAACCTAGTGTTAATCTGGTGGACGAATGGATTGTGGGGATGAGATCTCATGCGCTCGTGGATTTGGTGCGAGGAGGGTGGATTGGTGCTTGCAGATTCGATGTGCACGAGGGAGGCTATTAACTGATTAGTTCAGTTCAGTTCTGCGTGTAGTTGCTGCCTTGCTGCGGTAGACACAATGAGCTGTCGCGATTTCGTAATTAAAAGAGGTTGTGTGTAAACTTTTTGTAGGCACATAAAATGGCTTACTGGTTGTTCTGTGGTGGTATAGTTCGATGGTGGTCGGCTTCCCTCCACAGAGGATTCTTAGCATTAGTAGTGCTGATGCATCAATACTGTTAACTAACTATGAATAAATTGTCATTGTGCCATGGCCAACCAGTTTGTTGGTTTTCAATGGCTCTATTATGTATCGGATTCATTTAATTAGTTTTGTTGGCTACCAAGGGGAGCCTTAATAACTTTGTAGGGAAGCACTATTCGTTTCCACAGCTGGTTTCTGAGCTCTTACTGTCTCTGAAATTACTTGTTTCAGCTGGGTGCCAGCTTACAGTCAACATGTGCTGCCAACATATGCTCGAAATGGGGAAGTTTTGCAAGACCTTTCAGGTAAGAACCATCTCCTGCCTTAATTCTATGCATCTTCCTGTGTAGTAGTGCTGACTTGCACGGTTACTGCTTTCAGTGCAAAAGCAGCTGGAAATGAGGTTATTGGAATTGATTTGGGAACAACCAACTCATGTGTTGCTGTTATGGAGGGAAAGGTTAGCTTTTCTTAGTTTTTTTCCCCTGTCATGCTCTCTCTCTCTCTCTCACTCATTTGCTAGTATTTGCTAAATCGAGTAATAAAATGATTGCAGAACCCAAAAGTTATTGAGAATGCTGAAGGTGCGCGAACAACACCATCTGTTGTCGCATTTACTCCGAAGGGCGAACGACTTGTTGGAACCCCGGCCAAGCGCCAGGCCGTAACCAACCCCCAGAATACTTTCTTTGGGACCAAGAGGTTGATTGGGCGCCGCTTTGATGATCCCCAGACACAGAAAGAGATGAAAATGGTGCCATACAAAATTGTGAAGGCTCCAAATGGTGATGCCTGGGTTGAAACAACAGATGGCAAGCAGTACTCACCAAGTCAGGTCGGTGCATTTGTGCTGACAAAGATGAAGGAGACAGCTGAATCTTACCTTAGCAAATCTGTCTCGAAGGCAGTGATTACTGTTCCAGCTTATTTCAACGATGCTCAGCGGCAGGCCACAAAAGATGCTGGCCGCATTGCTGGTCTTGATGTTGAAAGGATCATCAATGAACCGACAGCAGCTGCTCTATCTTATGGAATGAACAACAAGGAAGGCCTGATAGCAGTATTTGATCTCGGTGGAGGAACTTTTGATATCTCTATTCTGGAGATCTCAAATGGAGTTTTTGAGGTATATTTCTGTACCTTCAAAGCACCTTGTTGTGGAAACATTATCTGAGGTACATTGTTTTTTACCTAATTTTATGCATTGTAACTCAGGTCAAAGCAACAAATGGTGATACTTTCTTGGGAGGTGAAGATTTTGATAACACACTGCTTGAATTCTTGGTGGGTGATTTCAAGAAAACTGAGGCCATTGATCTGTCAAAGGATAGATTGGCCCTGCAGAGGCTTCGTGAGGCTGCGGAGAAGGCAAAGGTTGAACTGTCATCAACTTCTCAAACTGAAATCAATCTGCCATTCATAACAGCTGATGCTTCAGGAGCAAAGCATTTGAACATCACACTGACAAGGTCGAAATTTGAGGCTCTCGTGCACAATCTGATTGAGAGGACTAGAGATCCGTGCAAGAACTGCTTGAAGGATGCAGGAATATCCGCTAAAGAGGTGGATGAGGTGCTTCTTGTTGGTGGAATGACTAGGGTTCCAAAGGTGCAAGAGGTGGTCTCTGAAATCTTTGGAAAGAGTCCAAGCAAAGGGGTCAACCCAGATGAAGCTGTGGCCATGGGTGCTGCCATTCAGGGTGGCATTCTCCGTGGAGATGTTAAGGAGCTTCTTCTCCTTGATGTTACTCCCCTTTCACTTGGTATTGAAACCCTTGGTGGTATTTTCACCAGATTGATCAACAGGAACACAACAATCCCCACCAAGAAAAGCCAGGTGAGCTGTCTCTATTCTTTCTGGGCATGCAGTTTCATACTTTTCAGCTATCCCTGATCGAACCCGTAGGTTTTTTTTTTTGTCTTGATACCTAATCCATCCAAAAAATGTAAGGCAGTGTTTTGTCTTGATAGACGATAGGACATCTTTGACCATAATAAATTAGTACTACCTCCGTTTTTTATTTGTTGTGTTTTAGTTTAAAAATGAACTAGCGGGTGACAAACATTCGAAAACGGAGAAAGTAGCACTTTGGTATTATTAGATCTGTATTCAAAGTTCTATTATGATCATATTTTGTTTCACAAAGTGATACATATGTCGAGTAGTAATTGTTTCAAAAGTCTTGCTCTATTGAAAAATACACTTTACATTCTTAAGAGTATCGCACACCTGTTTTGGTGTGGTCACAGCATTGTGATATAAATGCTCTGCCTGGCCTCATTTGAATGTGTATTGTGATATAATTTATGTGAAATGCTGAGTTTTCAGGCTAACCCATTGGCCATTCATAATTCCCGTGATTGTTCCCCCTTGGGAGGTGGAAAGTATTTAGATAGGATATTACATCGATCAATGTTCCCCCCTTTCCCCTGGTGTTTTCTTTGATCTGATCTTGTGCTTCAAATTTGCAGGTGTTTTCAACTGCTGCTGACAATCAAACCCAAGTGGGTATCCGTGTGTTACAAGGTGAGCGTGAAATGGCTGCGGACAACAAGCTTCTTGGTGAATTTGATCTTGTGGGCATTCCACCTGCCCCAAGAGGCTTGCCTCAGATTGAGGTTACATTCGACATCGACGCCAATGGAATTGTGACCGTCTCAGCCAAAGATAAGGCCACCGGGAAGGAGCAGAACATCACCATCCGATCCTCTGGTGGGCTGTCTGAGGCTGACATCCAGAAGATGGTCCAAGAAGCTGAGCTGCATGCCCAGAAGGATCAGGAACGGAAAGCCCTCATCGACATCAGAAACACCGCGGACACCACTATCTACAGCATCGAGAAGAGCCTGGGGGAGTACAGGGACAAGATCCCTGCAGAGGTTGCATCTGAGATCGAGGCAGCCATTGCTGACCTCCGCCAGGAGATGGCATCGGATGACATTGAGAAGATCAAGGCCAAGCTTGAGGCCGCCAACAAGGCTGTCTCGAAGATTGGGCAACACATGTCTGGCGGCGGATCTGGTGGCTCACAGTCAGGATCTGGACCTCAGGGTGGCGGTGACCAGGCTCCGGAGGCAGAGTACGAGGAGGTAAAGAAGTGAGGCTGCGGAGGGCGAAAGGAATGGTAGTGTCGCATTTAGAAGTAGCTGCTCTCTTTTTGGGAACACAAGATAGATGAAGATGTAACCTGTGCTGTAATAATCTTTGGAGTTGTCCCCTGCTTGTTCTCCTGCAGTGATGTGAGGTCACAGAACATTGTCTGCTAGGTCATGGCTTAGCTGCACATGACGCCTTGCACGCGCACAGCGAACCATTGGCGAGTTTTGCTAATGCACCCAAGTATATTTGTTTATTTTTTTCGGTTGACTGTTAGTGATGCGTTGTGTACTCTTGCAGGGTTCTTTTAAACTCTCGCTGTTTTGGTGCGCCCAAAAGTTGTTTGTTGGTAGTACAATTATCTCATTTACAGCGCTTTGCGTACATCACAGGTACCTAATGAGCTGTCCGCTCAGTTGTTGTTGACGGCACTTGTTATGTTTGATAAATGTGTTTTGTGCCAAGAAATAACACGCTGGCTATGAAGTGACCGAAACACGTTTGGCAAAGTGTAATGTTCAATCAGTCGAACGTGTTCAGTGTCATAAAGGTACTGGACACGCCGAACATGTTGCGAGGCATAGAAAAAGACACTGGCCAAGTGGCCATGTCCCTGATTCGCAAGGAACGAATTTATGGAAAGAAAAAAGTATACATAATCCCCCTCTCCCCCCCCCACCCTCAACTTTAGGTGGTGGTCTACTTCATCCCCAAACTTCAAAACCGAATATTTAGCCCCCTCAAAACACTGCCTACGACGGTTTTGAGGGTGGTTTTGCTACAGTGGTATGGAAAAAAGTATACATAACCGTCCAATCTTTGGCCAGTGGTCTGCTTCACCTCTGAACTTCAAAACTAGATAATTAACCCTCTAAAGTTTGCAAAAACCAGATAAAACACCCACCGGACGGTTTTGAAGGAGGTTTTTGCTACAGTGGCACGACAGGGTCCACATGTCAGGTGACACGGCATGGGGCCCACATGTCAGTCTCCTCTCCTCTTCTTCTCTCCTGTTCTGCTCCGCTCCTCTGCGGTCTCGCGGCCGTCGCACCCCATTTCCTCTTCGCCGAGCGCCGCCACCCCTCCATCTTGCTTGTGGCCGCAGTGCAGAGGCTGCAGTGAGTGGGTGGCAGGTGGAGCAGGGTCCGGTAGCTGCACGGGAGGCGAGGCGCTTTGGCGCCCGGTCGCAAGCGAGGTGGAGGCGCGGCGGCACCTGACCACAGAGCAGATGGGATGCAGCGGCTGCTAGACTGCAGAGGAGGAGGGGAGCAAAACGGAAGAGAAGAAGAGGAGAGGGGACTGACATGTGGGCCCTAGCGTGCCACTTTAGCAAAACCTCCCTCAAAACCGCCCTAGGGGTGTTTTATCTGGTTTTGCGAACTTTAAAGGGGTTAGATATTCTGTTTTGAAGTTCAGGGGGTGAAGTAGACCGCTACCCAAAAGTTGGGGGGTTATGTATACTTTTTCCCGTGCCACTGTAGCAAAAGCATCCTGAAAACCGTTTCAGGGGGTGTTTTATCCGGTTTTGCAAACTTTAGAGGGTTAAATATCCGGTTTTGAAGTTTAGGAGGTGAAGTAGATCACTGCCTAAAGATTGGGGGGTTATGTATACTTTTTCCTTTATAAAAATGGGTATAGAACACGTTTGGCGAAATAACAAAAGTTCCCTAATTCACATACAATGAATTTATGCTCTGCGAAGACAAGTTCCATGACGGCCGTAGTCTAGTCCCTTTGCGGATGGGTGCCGCGGGGCCAGGCAAGGTGATTCACCTCCAATCTCAAGCGGGACATAATCATAAAGTAGCCATGTAGCAATGAGGGTATTCCTGATCTTGTAATCCTCCTCTTGCCATGCACCACATGCTTCAACGCCACTCGTTTGCTGTCAACCAAGAGAAAAGATGGGTCAGGTGCCGCATCAAAATCATCCCGACCTGACACTCTCATCCAGAGACGCCATCGTCGCAGTCGCAGACTCGCAGCGCCTTTCGCTAACCGAGTTGAGAGGCGAGAAAAACACCGTTGAATTCGGATCGAAGATTATATTACTATTACATCCATGACGTACGCATGAAATGCATGGATTGAATATGAACTTGAACCTGAACATTCTAACATGCCGCGCGAGCTAATTTGATCTGAAGATCAAATAACAACACGCAAAACGTTTGAGTTTTTTGTTTCTCCTTCTGGCGTCAAGCGAGCCAGGTTAATCGAAAAAAGCATAAACATTTAGATTTTATAAACATCTAACTGGAAAAAAAGAGAGAACAATCTACGCCATTGGTTGTTACAATTATCCAATTTTCTAAAATCTAAATATTTTGTACCAAATACACCAAATAAAAAAAAATTACATAAGTGCTAAAAAAAGGCACTATGTTCGCTGATAGAGTTTAGAAAATGCAACATTAATCGGACAAAAAGGAAAAAAAACAACACCATCATATTTTATGATCATCTAATGGTTTATTTAAATCAACGATTTTATTTAAAACACTACTAAGAAAAAAGATAAAAGTTGTACCATGTTGGTTGTTATGGTCAAGGTTAATCCAAATTTTGTACCAAATGTAAACAATAAAAGGACTCCCCGTTTATCTTAATAAGGGTTTGTTAAAATATGTTATCATAGGCATCCTAGAAGTTACCACATTGATGGGGAGAATAAAAGGAAAAAAAAACTAAACCGTTGTATTTTTACCATTTTATTAACATCCAACGGCCTATTCTAACAAAAAAAAGGAAAACAATCTATCTACGTCATTGATTTTTATAATCATTCAGCCCAAATGTTTGTATATGAGAACTCGGATAAAGGTCTCCACCCTTTTACAAAATGCCAATGCGTTCTCCATCAAGGCCTGAAGGGCGGAAGGCTGAAAACTAGCAAGTAAACAGGTGAACAAAAGAGATGCATGGACATGGACGTTATTCCACGTCTCTAAAACACAAAATGGAGCATGCACGCTCATCTGACCAGTCCAGACAGATTGTCCATATAGTCTTCTATAATATGAAAATGATATTGTAGCAATATAAGGGTCTGTTTGGATTCTAGGGCAAAATGTTTGCTCCTATCAGTTAGAAGTATTAAATATAGTCTAATTAAAAAATTAATTACATAGATGAGGACTAAACGACGAGATGAATTTATTAAACCTAATTAATCTATGATTAGCAAATAGTTACCGTAGCATTTACTGTTTTATCAGAAAGTGCTTAGATCCAAATGAAAAAAAAAAAGCACGGGACCTAACTCCCCTGCAGCTCCGGCCCCGGCGGCCGTCGCTCGCAAGTTGATGGCCGGACGGACCTGGACCTGGACCTGGATGGCCTCCACTTCCAACACGAATACACGATGACGTACGGGTCCACGAGGCCACGGGGCCTCTGCGCCGTGCGCCCATCTCCCTCGGCCGGAAGGCGACGCGCACCCCGATGGCTCGCTCTCGCTGTACCGGCTGCCGGTGGGGTGAGCTCCAGCCTCCAAGGACCCAGGGTCCAGGGACGAGCGTGGCCGTGGGCCGTGGTGGGTAGGTGTCCCAGCCGCCAGCCACAACTACTCGCTCGGCAAGGCCGCTGTCGTCCTGGCCGGATTAGAACGCCACGAGGTTCTTTTTCTGGTTCTTTGTTGAGGAAGCAGATGTATTTTCCGCACGTTGCTGCGAAAATTTGAATGCTATTATATATATAATATGCTACGTAATAGTATTGTATGCATTTAATTATATAAAATTCTTAGAAATTATAAATAGATAGCTTAGTGGAGGGTGACATGGTATGCCATAAGGATGTGGCCGTTTAGAGAGAATATTAGATATGTGTACCTATTTAAAGACAGAAGATTAGAGAGATGTATCTATTTAGAGATAGAAGATTAAACCGTTTCGTGTGGAATTTCCGAATGGTCACGCGCACAGTGCAAATTTGAATACTGCATATCCATCCCCGGGCCGGCCACCGCCTCCGGACAAGTGTGAGGCTGGGGAAAAAAAATAAGGGGATATGATTCAGGTTATCAGGTACGGTACTGTGCTCCGTAGCAAAACGTGATGATCTCTAAGGTTTTCATCCCAAGTTTGAAACGGGTAAGCATGACTCATGCGTGCAGTGCAAATTTGAATACATCCATCCTCGACGCCTAAGCATGACTCATCATCATCCGAACACGTGCGTGATGTGTTCTGATCGCCGATCGATCCGATCAGCTGAACCTGAAGCTGGCTGGACTGCTGGACGGCTGCCGGTTGCCCCGCATGCACGGCCCGATGCCGCGACACATTTAGAAGGGGAAGTTGCGCACGGTTTTGCTCGCCCACCCCGGCCCGCGACGCCGACGATCGAGGGAGGCTTCCTTTCGAGTTTCGTCCCGCTGCAGCAGGCATCCCACTTCGGGTTGGCTTTTGTTCCGACGGCGCGGCGCGTCCTTCTTTCGCTCCCGGCGGCGCCGGATTGAGAAAGGATCGCGGCCAGACGCATCCGGGGAGCGGCGTGCGTGTCACCGGCCACCTGCAGGGATCTGGACTCTGGAAGCGCTCCAGCTCTGCCCCATTCCCTGGCAGTTTCCTTGTCTGCGGTCTGCCCAAGCTGAGCACGACGGTTAATCAACCCGTGTCCGCCGGAGTCCTTGTCGTTCGCCACACGGTCTCCGAGCCCGTCGAATCCTTAGGTTGGCTGCGAGTCTGTGAAGAGTTCAGCTTCCTTTTTTTTTTTGAGTAAAAGAGTTCAGCTTCCTGACAAGGAACACGCCATCACCCATGATGGAAATTGTTGTTTGGACAATTGCTGATATCTGTGTGAATGGATTCTAATCATGTTCAGGCATCTACTGCGCCTTCGTATTTAGGAATCCATTACTCCAGTTTAGAAGTTCTGAACACCAGCATCAACAGCACAACACACCTGATCCTCCAACGATCAATTACTTAGGGCTAGTTTGGTTGCTGCCTCCCAAGCAGGTCCTCACCCAGGCAACAGATCCTGGCCCCAGGCAACCGAAATCCAACGTCTGGGGTTGCTGCCTGGGCCAAACAACTCCCACTAGGAGCAAACCAAACTAGCTCTTAGATATTCGGCCGATTGCAAGCTACAGCATGATGATAACAGTAAAATGAGGGGCTAGCACAAAATTTCTTAGTAGTTACAGTGAACTCAACCGCGCAGCAGCATTCTTAGCCTTCCTCAGTACACACAGTAGCTTCCGACATGAAACTGACAACATGGACAAGCATTGCGTCATTGAAACATTCGCCAACTTCTCCAGCCTGCACTTATCAGATTCTTGCTGCAGGAGTATGGATATAAGCATCAGAGTACTGCAGATTTTGTAGTTACGGTATAAATTGAGTAAGAAAAGAACACACAAATTAACAGTGTCACATGAACGCATTGCATACCTCTACCGATTGTGGCTTCAGGGAGCCGTTCTATCGAGTACCTGTGTCGAGTGATATACATGATTGGAACACCAGGAACCTGCAAAGTTTGAGAACATGTCTAAGCTACAAGCATGTATGCAAAGCTTCTACGATATTAGGAGCATGTCTTTGAGCTGTGAGCGCTGAACGCCAACATACCTTCCTTATCCTCCTTTTCAGATCTTTATCACAAGTAGCAACAATATAGCATTTATGCTGTCACAGAAAATGTGTGGTTTAGAAGAAACAGAATAACTTTCAGAACACACAAGATACAACCAAAATAACCATTGACTAGCTATTGTGGATATGAACAGTACAATCTAATGCAATTGATCTATGAACTATAACAAAGAGGTCACTGCATTGCAACATGTTATCAAAACTAAACTCGGCACCCACATGCACATTAATCAAAGCTAAAGCAAAACCGGTACATCTTTATATTGTAAGACTATATAATAGTAGTCAGAGGACAAATCAGCTATAGGTATTCAATGACAGAATGCAGAACAAGTGTCAATTTTGTTCGCCTTTGGAACAAAAAGAATAATGTTGGAATACTTAGCAAACAACCACATCTCAAATAATCCCTCCACTACTTTCTACTATAATATAAATATAAAATGAACATCCTACCAAATTTAAAATTTTATGAAAGTACTTTTCAAGGTAAATCTATGCATATGGGAATTGGAGGAAGTATTGGCTCAAAGCATATTTTACTATCTTAGCAAAAACAAACAGCAGAAAGTTTGCAATTTGAATAGCCAATATTCAACAACTTGCACTTGTGTCTAAAGTAATATTCCAGGAAGAGCTAGGAAAAAAACACATTAACATTACTTCACTTCCCTACAGAATGTCTGTGTTAACTAGCTATAACTATATGGAGATTATCTGGAAAAGGTAAAACATCTTAAAGTCACAAGTTCCATGAGAGGGGCCATCTTCCTAATTTGCTAGAGTTAACACTTAACAGAATACTCCCACAGTACTCAAGCTCCAACGAAAAAAAGCTGGTGAAGAAGGCGGAGTATTTACCTGAGTAACCCTCTCGACAATGCAGTCATCAGCATAAGTTCCCTTATGTGTGCATGCCAATCTTTGGAACCTTGGGTCCTTGGCAATTCTGTAAGAGGGGTAAAATTAGTCTATACAGACAGATGAAAGTTATAGTGAAGAATTGAATATAACTGCAAGTACGGCCAACCAACATTTGTCTAGGTGAAAGATGATAAGGGACATGGAGGAAACCTAAATAAACTACTATCCAAAGACAATGAAACAGATAAAGCAAAAAGAAGGCATTAAACAACACAGTATGGCAATAACATTGGAAATAACACACCTCAAGGCCACACGATACTTCTGTCCCAGCTTTTCAAGCTCAGCCATAACACAGTCAGTGATACACGGGGTAACTTCATAACATGGGATCAGAGTTGACAAGACATTAAAGGGGTGGCTCAAGTCAATAGTAAGATCATGGGAATAGAAGGTGGCACAGTTGCATGCTTTACATTTTGCATATAGGCGGTCCATCATTCCCTTCTCCAAATCAAGCTGCATGGGGAAAAGAAGGATTTAGTCACAAAGATCAATGCTGATGACATGGAATTTAGCGCCATTATTATGTGTTCTGTGAATAATGAAGAATCAAAGATCAACCCCACTTGATGAATCAAATGCTGAATTGAAAGGAACATCATTAGCATGACATCCATATTGGATGGGAAGTTAGAGCAGATGCTTTGATTGTCACAAGTGGCAATTAAAAAAAACATCATTCCCAGTCTCAGATCGGTCCCTGTACATCCTAACTTAACAGTGACCCTAACCGTTTGGTTTCACTTTCCATAATGTCTCAGATCTTGTAAGAATAAGTAGCTTCATTAAAGTGTATTCTTATGTACAGACATGTATCTAGAGATTTCTAAATGCTATAACAAAGTGCAAGGGCACAACCTTTCTCGTTACAACCTAGCATACAGATAAGCTATAATGTGTTGGCAATCACCACAATCAAATAAATGTAACTCGATATGTTGAATTCTTAATTGACGGAATGAGTGAGTCAGCATGCGGCGAACTGTGCATGATACTAGCATTGTTCCATATAAAAGAACTAATAATATTATCATGCAGTCAGAATTTGAAGCTTGGTCTAGCAGAATCAATCAGTCAAATGAAAGAGGAACAGATAATTCAACTCCAACCTTGTTCTGTATGGAGAAGTTGATGAAGTTGGTATCCACAATCACCCGGTACGGTGGCCCAAGTGCCGTGTTATAGCTGAAGAACAACGCCGACGAAACCTGCGGCCTGCGAATCACAGAACCAAAACGACATCAGCAATCCAAACGAGCATAAGAAACCAAACCGAGCCCTAAAAAATTCAGAGCGCAAACGAGAGCATTTACACATTCCGGCCGAGCTTCTCCTTCTCCGCGTCTTCTTGGAGATGATCTTCTTCACCACCGCGAACTTGGCGCCCTTGCTCTTCGACTTCCCCTTCTCGAGCCAAACCCTAGCAACCGGTGCCGCTGCCGCCGGCCGCCCGCCGCTCTGCTCTAGAAGCAGAAGAGAGAGAAGAGGTAAAGAGAAAAGAGATGAGGGTGGCCCGACACATGTGTCCACGTCGGCTGAAACCACGTTTCGCCCAAGGGACCGGTTTCCCAAACGCAAGGAGTTGTTTTACCCGGTTTTGGACTATAAGGACAAAAACCTAAATTTCGCTACAAGTACAAGAGACCCGTGATGGACTTTTTCTATTCCTATTTGTTTGGCTAGGTTTTGGGCCGCGCCTAGTGGGCCATGGCCCAAATCTGCTCTCTGTGTCACTTCCGGTAGGTCGGCGCTCGTTCGTGTTTGGATACGATTATAATCAGATTATGGACCATCCCGTCCACCGCGAGAAGGCCACCCGAACGGGTTGCTTCTTTCCTGAAGCCCACCTACATGTGAATCTCCTCCCCAGTAGAAAACTCGATTTGTTGAGAAACTACGCTACTGCGGATCACCAGCTGCGTTCTCCTTCCTTCCCGCAGCAGATCAGGTGTGGAGAAGCTGTAGATCCCGTCTCCCATCCCAGATGCATGATAGATAGAACACACGAGAGATGGATGTAGGTGGAGCTTCTGGCCTTTTTTCTTATTCATTATAGATACATAGTGTGTTGATTATATAGATGTGGATAACCCTTCGGGGGTATATTTGGTATGAGCTACGTAACCCTAACCAGGGTTTAGCGTTTCTTAACACTCTCCATTGGGCGAATACCACGACCAACTCATGCCTCATTAAAACTCTAAAAAAAACCAGTGAGAAAAATATGGAGAAAGAGCGCATACTGCCGCAAGTTTGCCACGTTAAAAACCTCACGTGAGAAACTTCAGGAAAACTCAACGAGGGAAAAAGAGTACAACATATGTCTTCAAGACAAATTGTGATCTTCCAGATCTAGATTCTATCAAATATACTGCAATGGCTAACTTAGGGATATGCTCCCCCTGATCCTTGCAGGAATATCTCAATATGGTAGACACCTTCTAGAAGTTAATGCACATATAGATTTAGCAAATAAATTGCACATTGCAAGGATTATATCAAGATCTTCACCTCAATTCCACTTTTAGCCTAAACGGCTGTTTAGCCCGTTTAAACACCGTTTAAATGCTAAACAGTGGTTGACCGTTTCCGTTTAATTGGTCATTTACACCGTTTAAACCTGTTTAAACGGCCGTTTAGCACCGAATAATGCCTAAACAGTAGGCGACTGGCTGTTTACCGTTTACCGTTTAGGCTAACACTGCTCAATTCTCTTCTGGGATTCACAAGATAAGTGCACATAAGTAAGCCACTCTCATTGGTGGTGTTAATCTAATAGATCTGATTATTGATAGAGCCTTCGATGAAGGTTTGCATATAAATTGATCATCAAGGTAACGCCTTTGAGGCATACTATAGGACATTCAGTGTCTCAAAATTGTGATCAACATTGAGCATTCGCTCCCCCTAATAATGACATAGGTCAAAGTTGTTATTTTTCATAACTCAAACATATTTTTCAAGATATGCGCCTCATCGTTCTTCTGGAATAACGAGTGAGAAATCTTAGGGTAACACATTTTCATCTCTATCATACAGCACAATCTATATAGTTGTGCAATGCAAACAACATGTCCTTCTACAGGACATAGGAGATAACATAGTTGCTGGAATACATATTTCAGATATGATTTGTCGCTTCAGGCGCTCATTTACGGCAACTCTTATGATAATGTTACGAAAGCATAAAGTCCATCAAGGACTATTTATAATCTTTCAAGGATCATCGTTTATCAGATACACTGATATAGTCTATTATTCTAGCGCAATGGGGATATTTTGCCAGTAACACCATACCTTCTGGATTTCTGCCTTGAAGGCGTTAAGGACACCGTTATTCCAAACTTCAGGTGAAAAATGCAATATAGTAAATATATATCACGAGTGTACATATACACACCCAGTAAAACTCATGAAATGCACGTGCTTATCAAGCGAACTTCAAGTTCCTCGGTTCCTCATTTAATTCGTTCTTTTTCGGGTATTGTATGGATCTTTGTCCCTCTATCGGGATTATCAAATTTTGGTGTTCAACTCAGACTTTTACTTCTTCAAGACAAGAAAATTCCTTCAAGGAAAGTATCCTCTCTACTAGGAGAAATAGTCTCTACACGAGAGAGTAGTCATTCTTCAAGAAAACATACTTCATCAAGAAGACAATATTGGTATGAGATTTACATGTTGCATATTTATAATTTGATATTCTGAGTCCTACTAGGATCTCAACGTGGATTTTCAGAATCTGTTAACTGCATATTTCAATTCATGCCATTTGCTAGATATATTATCTAATGGAACTATGTTTATTCAAAACACATGGGGATGTGTCTCTTCTAGGACCATTTGAACCATCGCATTCACCACACATTATTCAATAGTGACCCATTAATGTCCGAACTCCAGGTCGCGACTTTCACTTTGCGATTTTTGGTTCAGCCTCAGTTGCACTTTTCATTGACCCGATGAAGCGCTCCAGCCCGTAAGCGGGACTAAAATGTGTTTTATTATCATTCCCAGGGTATGATAACAACATTCTTACATCAGAGTAGTACAGATCCGCCCTAATGGGACAGACCTAAACGGGGCGCAGCCAGAAACATACAATTGCAGCGGAACTTAAACGGTAGACCCAAAATTTCTCACTTCACACCGTTGGGATAGGCCGCAACCCTTACACGTACAAGCCCTCTTTAAAAGGCGACTTCGTCTTCTCTGAAAAACAACAACAGCAGGGGGGGTGAGTACGAAAACGTACTCCGCAAGCCCACCTTCCTCCATAAGGAATTGGGGTTAACGCTATTACCACATGCAAGATATATCTGGAGCTCAGGATGGTTTTGCTAGAAAATATGCAAGGCTCAGTAATTCTCAACTTTATTTTCCAGAAAACACTTTTTCCAAAAGGGGTGCCACTGGACTTGCCGGTCCATCGTGGCTCATGGCTCGTAGGCCAACATTTTTCTCCACTGCTTCCGGGCCACGCCCATAGCTTCCAAAAAAACATCATTTTTACCCAACCAAACCCCAATTTTATAAAACACTACTGGTAGAAACCAAGCCATAACTCGTTCATACCAGTGGACAACGGACTATCCGGATTGGTTTATACTCTGGCCAGAGATGCACACTTTACCCACAAGTTTGGTCCAGGCACTCATGATCAATAAGGCCTTTCCCGCTCAAGGCTCTACCCCCGCAAGTATTCCCCGGCCTCAACCAAGGAGAGACATGGGCCCTGTCGCATCAGTGCCAGCAGACATGCGACGTCGCTTCAGTGCCAGCAGACACAATACTTCCACCATTCCTAGTCCCTCGGTGCTCCCAGCCTACGGGTATCGGGAGGTTGTTCCTTGCGGGTTCCGGCAAAGTGTTGCCGTATACAACATCGAGTGGTTGCATGATAAAGAGTTAGGCAAGATGAGACTCCAAATCGGTCCTTAGAAGAGCAGAGCTTCCTCAAACACCGCTCGGTCCTCTCCACGAGGCCGGGCCCCAGTGTAACCGTGAGAACGGTACCCGGGCTCTCCACCCTTCAACCACGTGGCATAGTCGACCGAGATCGACTGCCGGGGTCTTTCCCCATGTTTTTGCAAACGCACGCCAACCCATTTCCATTCCAAGTTCCACAACAAGATTAATATGTATGATATTAAGTGAGCGATGCACCTTTGCGCGCTACGTCTAAAAGGTTCGGGTGGCTATCCTACCAGGTTTTCCTTAGCAAGCAAAACATGCAGGTTTTATCATTAACCAGAACAATGGGTTGTTTATCAAAACCTGGGTAATTTATGCATCAAGTGAGATTCCAGTGGACTTGCCGTTCACTTTGTTGGGTTTAACGGGACAACGACGGCTCAGGACGGGGGTTCATCATCCTCCGGATACGCTGGCGCACCAACTAGGATCTCTGGTATAACCTACGTGCAACAACAGAGAACAAATAAACAAGGCATATTATGAGCTTAACAAGGGTCGGGTTTGTGTTGAGACAAGGATCAAGGATTTCTCGAAAGACTGCACCGGCGGTTCTGGCTCCCGTGGCTATGTTGCTCCACGGTTCGGCGCTGAGCCGAGGGCCGGACACATCGCTGGGTTCGGTAGTGGTCGAGGGAGGGGTACCATGGAAACGGGCACGGACGGCCATAGCGAGAGCGAAGGTGTAGGGAGCGAGGAGTTTGCATGACGATGGGAAGGTTCCTGCGGTCAACAAGGGTGAAGAACGAGACGTAGTATCATAGTTAGCACAAACGAAGCAGATATAGGATAGGCGGTCCGATTTCCAGTCAAGGGCCTAGACCATTTCGTCCATCGCGATTATGGTGCCTGACGGTTAACCACTGGCGCGACCGAGGAAAAGTTTCCGGCTTGACCGGAAGTGGTTGCTTGTTCGGTTTGTTAACGGGTGTAGTGTAGTCCCATTAAATGAACCATTGTGGAAGCGGTGAAGGATGGTGGAAGGTACACGGATGTGTAGAGCTTGATTTATGGAGAATTTAGGCGCAAGAATCGCCTAAATCGGAGTCCGAACGGTCGAGATATGAAATTCTTTAGAAAACAAAATCATAAATCAAAAAGGAAAAGGAAAATGGCACCGCGGGCCGAGAAATCAGCGCGCGCGGCCCACTCCTTCGTCGCCCGGCTCGGCCCGTGCCCGCCTTCCCGCCCATGGGCCTTTACAGGCCGACCCACGGGGCGGGACGGTGCGTGACGGCGCGGCCTGACGGCAGGGCAGTGGGCCCCACACGTCAGCCACGCAGAGAGGAAGGCGGTGTGACGACGGCGTCAACCGAACCGGATGGCATCGCGGCCGCGGCTCGCCGGCGGTTCTCCGCCGGTGGCCCGGTTCCGGCGACGAGAGTAGGCCGGGGAGGTCGAGCGGGGAAGGGCGAACGTGATGGTGGTATCGTGGAGGTGGATAGGGCGGTAGGTGGACCTGGCGGCGGGTGACCCGAACGCCGGTGAGAGAGGGAGGCTACGGCGCGGCGGCGCTCCGGCGTTTCGAGGTGGCTCCGGCCAGGGAAAGAGGTGGAGGAGGTGCGCGTGAGGGCGGCGGAGCTCAGGCTCACCTCAATTTGGTTAGAGGCAGCCGGAGGAGGGTGAATTTGGAGTGGAGGGAGGTGGTGCGCACGGCGTGTCCTCCCGGTGGGTTACCCCACCGCGGGACTCCGGCGAGAGGAAAGGAGATGCGTGTGTGTGCGTGCGCTCGGGTGTGCGCGTGCGCATGTGTGGCACGGGCGACCGAGGGGGAGGCGGGGCGGCTCGCTGGGCTCCCTTTTATAGGCGCGGCGAGGGCGGCTGGCGCGGCGCGGTTCGGTCCAGCCGGGCTCGCGCGCGGCGTGCACGGCGGTGTAGGCAGGGGTGGGCGGCAGTGAGGTGGCGTCGAGGTGGAGCCGCAGCGGGGCCGGGCGGAGCGGAGGCGGCACGGCAGCGACGCGCGGTCGGCGCGACCCAACGTGGAGGACGGGGGAGGAAGAAGATGGCGAGCGGGGCCCGCTGGCAGAGGGAGAGGGAGGCGCTGGGCCGGCTTGGTGGCTGGGCCGGGAGAGGGAGGCAGAGGCAGGCCGGCTAGGCTGAAAGAGAGGGAAGGTGAAGGTGGGCTTCGGCCTGATGGAAAGGGAGGGAGATTTATCTTTTTCTGATTTGGATTTTGGGATTAGAAATTGAATATTTGGAGGAGAATTCAAGGGGGTTTTAGTGGGGACTTTTGCTGGATATTTTGAGAAGCAACCGAAAGGAGCGAGATAGAATTTTTGGAGATTGATAGAATTTGTTGAGCTCATAACATACACTCAAACAACAAGGTTTTCAAAATCCGATTTTGAATTTGAGAGGGGTTTAGAGAAAATTCTCAGGGTCAAATTTTGGGGTGTTATAGACCTACCCCACTTAAAATGAATCTCATGCTCGAGATTCGGCTTGGAGGGTTTACAGGGATAGCTTTGCTCCAGCTAAACAACTTCTAAATTACAACAGCACTTGCTTTCTTGACACGGAGTGGCAGATGGAACTTCAACAACAAACTGCTTTTCATTTCTCTTTTCTTCTCTAGGGTAGTTGCGCAAGCCTTCCACACACAAAAGATCTTTCTATTTCTTTCACCTCATGGACTTGGAAGGTTGTCGGGGTACCTTTTGGCGGAAGAAGCAGCAACATATAGCAAGGCACTTTCTTTTCCATCCTTGCTGCTCCTCGAGGTGAAATGTACGGGCAAACCCATCCATAACCAGAAATTTGCATGCCTCAAATTTCTGGGTCTTCTTCTGCCAGAGTTAGCAGAAGGGAGACTACCCCACTTAAAAGGGGTGAAAGCTCCTCTTAAGCTCCTTGATATTTCTTCTGGAAGCGGGGAGCTGCGGTGCTTTCCAACTGCTGCTGCTGCACCGGCAGTGGGGAGAGGGTGGTGGGAGACCGACTACTTGGGATAGTCGTCTTCTCGTTATGACTCTTTTTACCCCAAGCACCTCTTGTTATGATTCTTTTTATCCCAAGACTTTTCTTCTATCTTCTTGCCTGATACTAGCTCTTTTCTTTATTTCTCCAACTTCGCACAACTTTGCTAGCAGGAAGCATCTTCTATCTTTCGCTTTGCCCGTGGGTGGGTTATCAACCGGAGGATGATTAGGAGGCATAGGACAAGAAGTATGGCGATGAATATGTAGCGAAGGGGGATGCAGATCCTGGGCTCGGGGTTCATGCCTCGGATGGGTTTGGGGGATAGTGCGCGAGGATCTGGCTTATGCGGTCCGGGAATCGGACTATGCTTCTTGCGAGTAGGAGAAGAACTTTTGAGATTTTGTAGAGTAATAGGCACTGGATTAGAAGGAGCATGAGGATGGCTAGGTTTATCATCTGGCGGTGGACTTGGCAGCTGGTTTAGGGCGATTTTGTTCTGAGGGAAGGGGGCGGTGGATTTCCCAAAGGAGCAAGAGACCGAAGATGATAGTGAAAATGCCAATGGCGTAGAATCCGAAGAGGAAATGCCATATCCCGGTGTCATATAACATGAGGAAGGAGGCTTTAGTTGCTGATTTAGCTGGCGGGGTGAGGGAGCGGTGGGTTTGCTTTGCTCTGTGAGGTGAGTGGAGAGCGGAGCACGGGGCTTTTATAGGCACACAGGGGTGCGGTGGTTGTGGTGCGGCAGCCTTTGCACCGAGGCGATGCGAGCGGTGGAGGTGGAGCGGGGCACATGGCGGTATGCGCGCGAAGGTGGAGTAGGGGTCGGGTACTGGTGGATGACACATGGGGGCATGCGGGATGTAGCAGGTAGGGGCCGGGTACGGCCAGCGGTGAGGCGGGTGCGTGCGCTGCTCAAAGTGGCAGGCGGTGTCGGTGGAGTGCGCATGCAGCAGCGGCGTTGGTGCGTGCACGCAGCGACACAGGTGAGTGGGCGGTGGGGTCGGTAGCAACGGATGCGGCGGAAGTGGTAAAGACGGGAGCGGCAGTGATCACTGTGGCGGTCACTGTTTCGGATGGCGGAACTATAGGGTTGGATCTTTCCTCCTTGCCTTTTTCGTGATTCCCAGACTACTACACTATCCTGTCGGTGTCTGTTTGCTGTTACTGTTGGTCGTCTCCGTGAACTGTGGATTGGGTCACTTTGACCACTTGTCTGTGTCTCAGAGGAATTTTCTTCTGGCTTCCTTCGGAAGGTTCTGCCTTTTTGAGCACACGGGTTTTAAGATGAGAGGGAAAAAGCAGGGACAAAGGCTGGATCTATCTTTTTTTTTTACAGAAAACAAACATACAACCAGGATGGCCTTGGCTAACAAAGCCAAAGGGAACTACACACAAAACAGGCACAAAACCGAACTAAAACACGACACGCGAGACACTAACGTGACTAATCGAGCTGGATGGGTTCCCCTTGCGGACGGCTTGTCGCTTCTGGCTGAGAGCTGGATCCTTCTCGTGGAAGCGAGAGCGTCAGGAATGCACCCATGCTTGTTTTATCTTCTCGACCGTTGGGATTCTCTGGTTTTCTTTCTTGAGTCAGCAGGTGGTTGAGCAGGGAGGGCTGAAAACTTTCAAAGTGACTCTGCACCAGCTAGTTAGGATGATCTGAACTTCCGCCCGTCATGGGGTACTGCATTTTTCCTTGGGACGGTTCGCAAGAACCAAACATGGCTTTCCTTCTTTCTTCATAGCCGACAGAGGTGTCTAACCATGCCCTTTTATACTTGACCAACTCTCTTTCTGTGTCTTGGTGTCGGGCTACCAGCTTGTCATGTAGGTGGCTCAGCTTTTCATACTCGTCATCCAAGGCGAGCAGATATTGGACCAGGTATGCCATGGTGGGATCTCCGGACTTCTTGATCTCTGTCAAGATTGCAGTCCTCTTAATCCAAGTACTGGCATGTTGGTTCACTGGTAGAAAGAATCTCATAGGATGCTTTGTACTGCCCCATGGTAGGTCGAGCGTAACCTTCTTACTGCTCAACGAGCGGCAATGTGACAGGCTTCTAAGAATCCAATGCCGACGGCTCTGCAGTACCAACCGTTGAGATTGAGGTTCTCTCTGATATACAGGGTGACGGTCCATCCTCGTTCTCCCCTTTCAGGGAACGCTAACCCGAAGTACTCCGGGTATCCTGGAATCCTGAGGTGCCGCATGGTATCTCTTAGCAGCTCGGGAAAGCCACTTTCTTCTCGGCAATAGCTGACATGAGTGACACCTTCCATCTGGTCGAGGCGCGCAAGGTTCGGCCTAGCACTATGGAAACTAACACGTTGACTACCACACAACAGATATAGACTCTGCCCACAAGGAAACAACAACAACACACGCTAACTACACGGTTGCACTAAACAAAGCGGAGCAAAAACTCTACTAACCAACATAAAGAGGGGCACTGGACACAACTAATGGAGGACCACACGTCTTCACTGCTGGAGGGAGCTGGTAACTTCATCCAGGGATGTCGCCCTGGAGCTGCTGTTGATGATTTCTGGTGACGGCTGTTTCGAGGCGGCTGAACCCTCTATTCCTTCACTGGGTGAGGCAGGGCTTGTTGGCTCTGAGCTAGATACTGAGAGGGGTGACGCTGCTTGCGTCCCTAGCAGCTCTTCCAAGCTGGTTCGCTGGGCGAAACAGGGCTTGGTGGTGGACCTCTTGGAAGCTCTTCCGAGGGTGGGGAGGTTGGTGCCGCTTTTGGGGACTCCTTCTCTGCGGGAAGCTCTAGGTCAGGTGCTGGGATCTTCCTCAAGGTGAGGGTGTAGGACCGAGACGTGCGACTAGAGGGGGGGTGAATAGGAGCACGTGAAAAACTCAAACTCAAACCCCCCAAAATGCACTCTTACGAAGACACACGCACAACCGATACCGTCTACAGAACAGATACGTATCGGGTGCAAAGCGGAAGCACAAGCAATACTAACCAAGCTGAGACACTATGTCTAAAAGAACACGCACAAAAAGATCGCCCTCAGCTATGAGTCACTTACTTAGCTACTCCACACCTAAGTGTGTCTCACTGAAAGATAGTTAGCGATGAGTATGGGCTAGCGGTGAGTGTCACGCAACCAAGAACAAAACAAAATGACCGACACACGCCAACTAGCTCACACAAACAATAAAACTAACGCAAACAAAACTCATACTAAGTGAGCAAGGTTGCATAGCAAGAAAAGCTACCAACCTTAGGACTCACTAACACCTTAAAAACAAGCAAAGAGAACACCAAAACGCAAAATCGGAAAACAGAAACACAGACCGGACAGTCAGGTCTTAAACAGCAGACCTGACCGGACAAACTCACCAAGAACAAGAAGAAAACACACCTAAACCTATAGACCGGACAATCCTACCTATGGACTTCGGACAAAACAACTCAACTCACTAAGTACCGAAGAGAACAACGGACCGGACAGTCTGGTTCTACCCGGAAGGCCTAATCGGACAAAACAGATGAGAAATGAACTACGGGCGGTGAAAACCAAAGGACCAGACAGTCCGGTTTAGCAGACCGGACAAAACTTCGGACAAAGAAACCCGAGACACATACTCGAGGTGGCCAAGCCTCGGTTTCTCCGTCACACAGACCGGACAGTCCGCTTGAACGGACCGGACAAATGGACGGATTGTCCGCTCAGGTCTCGCTGCTGGTCCGAGTCTGGACCCGAGAAATCAGCCCGCGAATCCACCGAAAAATCGACCAATCCCAAGCCAAAACTCAACCAAACTTCACAAAAATTTGCACAGAGGAACTTGATTCCATTCCAAAGTAAATCCCTCAAAAAATCAACTCAAAATGATCTAGGGATTTACGGGAATTGCAGATCTCGTGGAAGTGGTGTGAGAAAAACTAGGAACCGAAAAACGTCAAGAACGGCCTTTGCTTGTGGTTGGATGATTCTAGCACTTGGCTAGTGAGATGCACCACATCTTAGCAAGGCAAAATTTTGGCAAAAGAAAGGTCTCATCCTTGGACAACACAAAACGAGCCAAAATCCAAGAAACGGGACCAAAAACGAAACTAGAAAAGGGGGCAAAGAGGGAGGGACGAAATTGCTGCTCTAGGACATGGAATTTCTCAACAAGAAACCTTGGATTAATTCATGAAATCAGATTACAAAAGTTCCCTAGAGCCTACCTCCCTTCATCCTCCCACTAATGACAAGATTAGACTAAACTAGGCACTCATCTCCTAGCTAATCTCCTCTCTTTTCTCTCTTTGGACCTTGGCTTCTAGGGTTAGGAAAACTAGGGTTTGTGGCTGCCAAGATGAGCTCCAAGGGAGCCTCTCAGGTCTATTTATACCCTAGGCCCTAAACGACACAATTACATTAAGACCCCGACTCTAAAAATGCCCGGAGGGGGCCAAACCGAAAAGATACAATCGGACGACTACGATGACGTCTTGATCATCTTCGGTTTCTCCGCCTCGCTTGGATGTGCGCCACGTAGCCAGTAGTCCGGAAGCTTCCCCCGGTTTTGAAGTCAGAAACCAGAAAACTTTATTCTGCGGGCTTCCTGGGCCAGGTCTTGGCCCAATCTTCTATCTTGGCGAGTCGGAGTCCAACCCACCAAGTCATTTGAAATTGGGTGGCGGTTTTGAGCCGAAGCCGCCAAAGCCTCCCTCGCACGCCTTCACGCCATGCACTCGGGTTGGAGCACCACAGTGGCACCCGGCTTCTCCAGTCCATCGGAGTCGCCTCGCGGTCCATCGGAGGGCTTACACCACCGTTGCCGAACCGCCCCTCCGTGTACCGAGCTTCCATGGCCGACCGACGCCGAGCATTGCCTCCGGTCCATTGGAGGACTTTTGCCTCAGTCCATCGAGGTCTTCGTCTTCTCTACCTCCAGTCCATCGGAGGGCCTCCAGTCCATCGGAGGGCTTGAGCTCGTTGACAATCACTCATCACACCAGGAGAGTAATGAGGCCGGTCCATTGGCTCTCAATCTCCCCCTTGATGAGTGCATTGTCAACACATCTTCAACCTGTAACCTGAAATAGAATAAAGACAAAACCAAAGCGTAAAACTGAAAAAGAAAGGAAAAAGAAAAGAAATGCTCAAGCTGCCAAAAACCAAACAAAGGCAAAACACAAGGCAGCTTGAAGCAAAACGAAACACAAAACATCGGCTCCTCAAGACAGAGGCAAAAGGCTCAACGCACCGATGCAAAAGAGCATGCTAAAAAAAGCTCAACTCCCCTTGAAATGCATCCTCACAAATGCAAAATGAATGCAAAGCTCCCCCTCAACTAAAACTCTCCTGAGTTCTCCCCCTTTGTCCATATTTTAAGACTTCTCCCTTTGGTTTTGGAAGTACACTAATTTCTCCCCAAATTTCTCCCCCTTGTTGACAATGGACACATCAAGGGTTCTTTGAACTCAACTCCCCCTGAACAAGACAACTTCTCCTCAAAATATGCCATGAAATGCAAGGAGTGTAAAAGAGCTCAGAAGGAATGTAAAGCTAGTAATCACAAGTTCTAGCATACAGAGCAAGTGAGGGCAAGGAAGCATACAACAAGCTCAAATGAATCTATCTCACACATATCAAGAGTAAGCTTGTTTTTCAGGGTTAATAAAAAGAAAGCATCACCAACATGAATAGCACCTAGCACAGTAGGCATGAACAGCAAGATGCTAGCAATGCATACAAGGTGTGCTACTCTCAACCAAAGCATATACAACCAGCCAAAAGCATTTTAGAGACTTGCAAATTTCAGATTTAGACATTTGTATTCATAAGCAAGTTCTTTTTGTGCCAGGGGTTATTTACTTGTCTTTTGCCACTTCTTACCAACCAATGCCAAGCCTAGGTTATCTAACCATCAGAAGCTTAAGACAAGTCTTTGGTCATACACAGTCTAGTCCAAGTTCATGCCAAAGTGCAAAGGCAAGCTGTCTCGAACTAGATCAGTGTGACAAGCAAACCCACCTGGATCTTTCTCAATTCATCATATAAGACACCACTTGTAAGCATTTTGATTCAGATTTCAATTTAAGCAAGGTGTCATAAAAGCTTAGGCATTAACTTAGCAAAGGCATACAACTAGCATATCCAGGTATGAAAAGATAGCATAGCATTCAACAATCCTACACATGCTAGGTAGCCAAAACAAGTGGTGATCATGGTTTTTGATTTGCAAAGAATAAAATGACTTAGCTCACAACTAGTATTCGACAGACTCAAGAGAGCTTAGCCAACCATGATCAAGCATGCAACTGTACAATCTAGCACAAGCAAGTACTAACTCATCATCTCAAAAGAGCTCTAATGCTAGTGAAGTGAAAATGCATATGATACAGTGCAATGCATGATATGATACAACATGCAAAAGAAGCAAAGAGAAATAAAAGCCAGATAAAAGCAAATTCTAGATTATGGAAGCTATTCCTTACTAAAAGGAATAGCGTAATATCCCTGACTAAAAGGGATAGCACACTCCAAGCTCACCTCTCAAGCGCACAAAAGCGCCAAACTCTAGGGGCTTGGTAAAGATATCGGCCAACTGGTTTTCAGAAGCTACATGCACTAAGTCTATGTCCCCCTTCTCATAGTGATCTCTTAGAAAGTGAAACCTCACGTCTATGTGTTTGGTTCTGGAGTGCAAGACGGGGTTCTTAGCTACAGAAATAGCAGACGTAGAGTCCACTAGAAGAGGGATTTTTCCAAACCTAAGGCCGAAATCACTAAGGGTGGCTTTCATCCATAAAAGCTGGGAGCAGCAGCTATGTACTCTGCTTCTGTGGTAGACAAGGATACACTAGCTTGCTTGCGGGAGGACCAAGAGACAAGAGAGGTTCCTAAGAGTTGGCATGTGCCGGAGGTTGACTTGCGGTCAATCCGGCAGCCAGCATGGTCAGCATCTGAGAACCCTCTAAGAAAAAGAGAAGAACCTGAGGAGTACCAAAGACCAAGCTCAGGAGTGAATTTCAGATACCTGAAAATGCGCTTCACCGCTTGACGGTGAGAAGTCCTAGGGGACGCCTGGTAACGCGCACAAAGGCAAACCGCGAACTGAATGTCCGGCCTGGTCGCCGTCAGGTACAGAAGTGAGCCGATCATCCCTCGAAATTCCTTCTGGTCCACCGCCTCCCCATCTTCATCAGCATCAAGTGCCGTGTTTGTACTCATAGGAGTTGTCATGGGTTTAGAATCCCCCATGTCAAACTTCTTGAGTATGTCTCTTGTGTACTTTGCTTGATGGACAAAGGTTCCTTCAGGGCCTTGCTTGATCTGCAGTCCGAGGAAGTACTGGAGCTCACCCATGAGACTCATCTCAAATTCCCTGCTCATCTGTTCAGCAAAACTAGACACCAAAGCGTGAGATGAACCACCAAAGATTATGTCATCAACATATATCTGAACTATCAGGGTGTCACCGCCACGACTCAACAAAAACAAGGTCTTGTCTACTGAACCCATCACAAACCCAGACTTGAGCAAGAAACTCTTCAACCTAGCATACCAAGCTCTAGGAGCTTGCTTCAGACCATAAAGGGCTTTCCTCAACTTATACACCCGGTCTGGAAATCTAGCACTCTCAAAGCCAGGAGGTTGTCTCACATATACCTCCTCCTCTATGAACCCGTTCAGGAAAGCAGACTTGACATCCATTTGCTGCAGTTTGAAGCCTTTAGAGGCCGCAAAAGCAAGCAAAATCCTAATGGCTTCCAAACGAGCTACAGGGGCAAAGGTCTCCTCATAATCTATCCCCTCCTTCTGACAGAAACCCTGGGCTACCAATCTCGCTTTGTTCCTCACAACCATCCCATCCTCACCCTGTTTGTTCTTGAAAACCCACTTGGTACCTATAGGGCGACAGTTTGGTGGAGGTTCAACTAAATCCCAGACATGGTTTCTCTCAAAGTTCTCCAACTCCTCATGCATGGCGTTCACCCAGTTAGGATCAGATAATGCATGTGACACATCCCGGGGCTCAAAAGAAGCAACGTATGCAGAGTGGGAGAAAAAGGCTAGAGAGTTAACCGAAGAGCGTGTGACACGCTGGTGAATGTCTCCAATCATCCTGTGTGGAGGGTGATCCCGCTGGACTTGCCGAGATGGAACAATCTCGGAAGTCACCTCCCATACGTCCTCAGCGGGTCCAGCCTCTGCTTGAGCTTGCTGTCGGGGGAGTGAGGAGGAAACTGTGGGCAGGGGTCCTCCTTCATCATCTGAACTCGTAGCAGAGGGGGTAGGAGCTGCAGCCGGTGCAGTGGCTCCTGCATCACCATCATTAACCACACCTTCCTCATCCTCAAAAATGGAAGTGCCTTCTTCATCATCACCTGAAAGCTCAAAGGCAGGGGTTGTGCAGGGCATAGTCTCATCAAAAGAAACCTCACAAGTCTCAACAACTTGCTTGGCCTCTAAAATCCACACACGAAAAGCCCTAGAATTAGAAGCATACCCCAGAAAAATCCCATCCAAACAACGAGACTCAAACTTGTCCAAATGCCCCGCCTTCTTAAGCACAAAGCACCTGCAGCCAAACGCTCGCAAATGCTTGACGCTGGGCTGCTTACCAAACCGAAGTTCATACAAGGTCTTCCCAAGGAAAGCTCGCAAGAAGATTCGGTTTGCAATGTAACAGGCCGTATTCACTGCCTCAGCCCAAAAGCGCCTTGGAGTCCTATGCTCATCGAGCATCGTCCGTGCCATCTCAATAAGTGTGCGGTTCTTGCGTTCCACAACACCATTCTGCGGAGGGGTATATGGAGAAGAAAACTGGTGTTCAAGACCTAGGTCACGACAGAAGTTTTCAAAACGAGAGTTTCTGAATTCTCCGCCATTGTCACTGCGGATAGCCCTCATGGCCTTATGACTCTCGTTTCTCAACCTCAGTACCAGATCCCGAACAAAACCAAACGCCTCATCCTTAAACTCCATGAAAAATACCCACGAGAACCGCGAAAAATCGTCCACAACGACAAGCACGTACCACTTCCCACTGATTGACGCTACCCGAGCGGGACCTACTGTATCCATATGGAGTAGCTCACCCGGATAGGAGGTCATAACCTGAGACACAGGAATGTGAGAGGCGGCAACCATCTTGCCATGACGACAGGGGTGGCAAACTAAGTCCTTCTCAGCTCTCAATTTGGGCAATCCTCGGATTAGGCCCATTGAACTTAACCTGACTAGCAGATCAAAGCTCAAATGACCAAGTCTCCTATGCCACTTCCATATATCAGCAGAAGGACTAGCAACCAAACAGCGCGCAGGGCCAGAAACAGATGTGAGGTCGACCCTAAAAACCTGACCAAAAGGTAGCAAAGAGCAAACAAGGGTCTCCTCAGCATCAATAACGCAGCACGCACCTTTCTTAAAACGAACCTCAAATCCTTCATTGAGAAGTTGCGAAACAGAAACCAAATTGAACCCCAAATTCCGGACAAAAGCAACTTCTCTCAGGGAAAGCTTGGCGGAGAGCGAAACAGAACCAACACCCATCACTTTACCTTGACCATTGTCCCCGAATGTGATGTACTCCTTGGTGCTTACAGGGTTGAGGCTGGAGAACCACTTGCGGTGCCCTGTCATGTGCCTAGAGCAACCGGAGTCCATGATCCACACGTCCTCCATACCTCGATCCTGCAAAGTCAAGTAAAGCGACGGTGAGCAAACGGTCCGGCACTGGGGTTAGTCCCAAAACTGCTGTACCAGTGCCGAGCCATCTGCTCAAAAGTGGGGTAAGCACAATCAAAGAAATCATCACGACGATCAGGGTAACCACGATCTCCAAAGCGTGAACCCTCGAAAGCTCTCTCAAAGCCTCGGTCACGAGGTCCATAGCCGCGCTGAAAACGACTAGGAGCTCGGCTGGTAAAGCATCTCTCACCACCAGGAGCACGAGCCTGAAAGCCGCCTCCTCTCTCACCACCGGCAAAGCGGTCTCTCATCTCACCGCGGTGGGGAGGATCTTGCCTACCACCCTGGTAGAACTGATCCTGGTTCCCCCAAGCTCTCTCCTGCCTCTCAACCCGCTTCCTCCTGAAGCAAAACTCCTCTAGGTGGCCATTCCGCTGGCAAAACTCACAGTGGTAGACAGGCCTCCTAGGAACTGGGTTAGGCTGGGACTTGGGCTTAGGTGGTGTGGCCTTGGGTGGCTCAGGCTGCTGGACTGGCTTCTTGCCCTTGGGCTTAAGCTCTTCCTCAACAATCTTGTCCAGCTTAGCCTTAGAAGGTTTGGGTGTCCAGTACTGCTTCTTTGGGGCAGCCTTGGGTGGCTCATGGTAAACCCCATCAACAGTCTCTCCTGGCTGGGTAGGTGCAGTCTTGACCTTAATTGGGGCACTCTTCTCACCCGAAATGCTGCACTCTCCAAACCCAACACCACTTGTCTCACCCTCAGCTCTTTTGGTGCTCTCTATGATCATCTCTAGTTGAGGTTGCCTCGCATATACCCAACTGAGCACCTCTCTCAACCTGTTGTTGTTATCTTGCAAAGACAACATCTCCTCCCTCAGATCCTCCAGAATCACAGTCTGGGCAGCACAGGTATCACAGTCTAGGGAGGGAACCACAACAGCTTTCTCCAACTTCCTAATGGTGGCATCCCTATCCACCAGCTGCATCCTAAGAGTTAGGCAGTTCTCACAAGTATCACTAGGTGCTGAAAGCACCTCTAAGTCAGCTCTCAACTGCTCTAACTCACCTCTCAAAGTAGGACAGACCATACATTCACCCAAAAGCGTAGGTCTAGCCCTAAGCTCCTCAAGCTCCATGAGCTGCCCCTCAAACTTCTCCTTCAGACCAGCTAGCTCTCTAGCTAGACAGGGGCAAGACTCACACTCAAGCTCTCCACTCAAAGTAGGCTCATCCAGTGTGGACTGGAGTTTGCCCAGCTCAGCCTTCAGCTCATCTATCTCCTCTACCCGCTTGGCATACCTATCTCTCTGGTCACCAAGCTCCGTCATGAAAGACTCGCAGGTAGGGCACTCAATCTCACTGGGTTGGGGTCTCACACTCCTCAACCTCTCATTCTCCTCTAAAGCCTCAGCGAGTTGGGCTTTCAACTTCTGCAGCTTCTTAGCTGCCTTCTCCAGCATCTTATCCTGGGCCTTAAGTTCCCGGCTGTTCTGCTCTAGCATCTCAAGGATTTCGGCTTGCTCAGGAGTTACCTCATCATCGGAAGAAGAGTTGCTGCCGTCATCCTTGTTCTCCTTGTCCTCAAGCGCCATGGAGCAAACCGAGCTCCTCTTGTCCTTGTTCTTCCGCCTGGACTTGGTGGAGACGAAGCACAAGCCAGCTGGACCGCCTTGATCGTTCCTCTTGTCCTTCCTGTACGTGATCTCCTCATCGCTTGAGCTCGACGAGGACGAAGAGGAAGAAGATCCGCTGCTGCAGAACCCGATCTCGGCGAAGAAGGCCTTGTCCCGCTTCCGGTTGTCCTTCTGGTAGCTCTTGAAAGCCTTCCGGAAGTTCTTCTTGCCGAAGGAGCGCTTGCCGGAGCCATGCTTGCTGGAGCGATGCTTGTCAAAGCTTGGCTTGCCGGAGTGGTACTTGTCGGAGTCGCGGGAGTAGCTCTTGCCCTTCTTGTAGTAGTCGTTCTTGTTGGGGCATTCGGCGATGAAGTGGCCGACCTCTCCGCACTCAAAGCACTTGGGCCGCTCGCCCCTCTTCTTGCTCATCCGGTTGTCATAGGCACGCTGAAAGCGACTAGACACTAGACACAACTCGTCATCCCCAAGTGTCGCTAGCTGCTCCTCTGTAACAGACATCAAAGCAGAAAACGAGAAGTTGTGTAACATGGGGTTAGTGACAGACTCACTAAAGGGGGTAGCCAAGGCCAGACTCTTGGAACCTGTACAAGCGAGGGAATCCCTCATCTTGTAATCTACCTCGGTGGCCTTGAGCTTACTATAGAGCGCCTCTACTCCAATCGTATCATACCCTGCCGACTCAATGATTGAGTTCACCTTGATCTCCCATATTTTTCTGTCTAAGGCATACAACAACTTGACAGCCTGCTGATGATCGGTATATGGGAGGGCAGCGGGGGCAGAGTTAACACGCAACTTGTTGATGATCGACTGAAAACGACCAAACAAGTCGTCTACTGACTCTCCCGGCTTCTGGACGAAATTCTCATATTCGCGCCGGTAAGTCTCCACAAGTCTAGCCTTAATTGTCGCAGTACCCTCATGGTGTGCACTAAGCAGTGACCATATCTCACGCGCAGTCTTAAGGTGACTCACTCTCTCATAATCCATGGGACCAAGCCCGGAGAAGAGAAAGTTAACAGCCTTGGCATTCGCCTCATGCTGAGCCACGATATCCTGCGTAGTACGCTCAGCGACTGGAAGCACCACAAAAGTCGTACTCTGAGTAGCATCCCATATGTCCTGACTCTGGCTAACAAGGAACGCCTCCATCCTACCTTTCCAGTAGGGATAACCATCGGAGCCAAGGACGGGAATTTTCCCAGAGTAAGTCATCGTCACTACGGTTTCGTCACCGGTTAAGGTATAGGAAACCTAACCGGCTCTGATACCACTTGTAGGACCGAGACGTGCGACTAGAGGGGGGTGAATAGGAGCACGTGAAAAACTCAAACTCAAACCCCCCAAAATGCACTCTTACGAAGACACACGCACAACCGATACCGTCTACAGAACAGATACGTATCGGGTGCAAAGCGGAAGCACAAGCAATACTAACCAAGCTGAGACACTATGTCTAAAAGAACACGCACAAAAAGATCGCCCTCAGCTATGAGTCACTTACTTAGCTACTCCACACCTAAGTGTGTCTCACTGAAAGATAGTTAGCGATGAGTATGGGCTAGCGGTGAGTGTCACGCAACCAAGAACAAAACAAAATGACCGACACACGCCAACTAGCTCACACAAACAATAAAACTAACGCAAACAAAACTCATACTAAGTGAGCAAGGTTGCATAGCAAGAAAAGCTACCAACCTTAGGACTCACTAACACCTTAAAAACAAGCAAAGAGAACACCAAAACGCAAAATCGGAAAACAGAAACACAGACCGGACAGTCAGGTCTTAAACAGCAGACCTGACCGGACAAACTCACCAAGAACAAGAAGAAAACACACCTAAACCTATAGACCGGACAATCCTACCTATGGACTTCGGACAAAACAACTCAACTCACTAAGTACCGAAGAGAACAACGGACCGGACAGTCTGGTTCTACCCGGAAGGCCTAATCGGACAAAACAGATGAGAAATGAACTACGGGCGGTGAAAACCAAAGGACCAGACAGTCCGGTTTAGCAGACCGGACAAAACTTCGGACAAAGAAACCCGAGACACATACTCGAGGTGGCCAAGCCTCGGTTTCTCCGTCACACAGACCGGACAGTCCGCTTGAACGGACCGGACAAATGGACGGATTGTCCGCTCAGGTCTCGCTGCTGGTCCGAGTCTGGACCCGAGAAATCAGCCCGCGAATCCACCGAAAAATCGACCAATCCCAAGCCAAAACTCAACCAAACTTCACAAAAATTTGCACAGAGGAACTTGATTCCATTCCAAAGTAAATCCCTCAAAAAATCAACTCAAAATGATCTAGGGATTTACGGGAATTGCAGATCTCGTGGAAGTGGTGTGAGAAAAACTAGGAACCGAAAAACGTCAAGAACGGCCTTTGCTTGTGGTTGGATGATTCTAGCACTTGGCTAGTGAGATGCACCACATCTTAGCAAGGCAAAATTTTGGCAAAAGAAAGGTCTCATCCTTGGACAACACAAAACGAGCCAAAATCCAAGAAACGAGACCAAAAACGAAACTAGAAAAGGGGGCAAAGAGGGAGGGACGAAATTGCTGCTCTAGGACATGGAATTTCTCAACAAGAAACCTTGGATTAATTCATGAAATCAGATTACAAAAGTTCCCTAGAGCCTACCTCCCTTCATCCTCCCACTAATGACAAGATTAGACTAAACTAGGCACTCATCTCCTAGCTAATCTCCTCTCTTTTCTCTCTTTGGACCTTGGCTGCTAGGGTTAGGAAAACTAGGGTTTGTGGCTGCCAAGATGAGCTCCAAGGGAGCCTCTCAGGTCTATTTATACCCTAGGCCCTAAACGACACAATTACATTAAGACCCCGACTCTAAAAATGCCCGGAGGGGGCCAAACCGAAAAGATACAATCGGACGACTACGATGACGTCTTGATCATCTTCGGTTTCTCCGCCTCGCTTGGATGTGCACCACGTAGCCAGTAGTCCGGAAGCTTCCCCCGGTTTTGAAGTCAGAAACCAGAAAACTTTATTCTGCGGGCTTCCTGGGCCAGGTCTTGGCCCAATCTTCTATCTTGGCGAGTCGGAGTCCAACCCACCAAGTCATTTGAAATTGGGTGGCGGTTTTGAGCCGAAGCCGCCAAAGCCTCCCTCGCACGCCTTCACGCCATGCACTCGGGTTGGAGCACCACAGTGGCACCCGGCTTCTCCAGTCCATCAGAGTCGCCTCGCGGTCCATCGGAGGGCTTACACCACCGTTGCCGAACCGCCCCTCCGTGTACCGAGCTTCCATGGCCGACCGACGCCGAGCATTGCCTCCGGTCCATTGGAGGACTTTTGCCTCAGTCCATCGAGGTCTTCGTCTTCTCTACCTCCAGTCCATCGGAGGGCCTCCAGTCCATCGGAGGGCTTGAGCTCGTTGACAATCACTCATCACACCAGGAGAGTAATGAGGCCGGTCCATTGGCTCTCAGAGGGGTTCTGCTAGCTCCGGTGGAGGAACTGGGGAGGGTTCTGGTTGGCTTGGAGGTTCTGGAGGGGTGGCTGGGGTGCTTTCCAGGACTGGGATTCCATCTATGAGGTCTCTGACCTTTCTCTTCTTAAGGAAGGTGGGGATGCCGGTGAGAATTGGAGGTTGCTTGTCCGTGGCTGCTCACACTTGAGTGGTTCTGGGCTCATCTGGCCCTCTTTTAAGCACCTTGCCGGCGCATTCAGGGCTGGTCGCTGTGTCCTTCTTGAGCGGTAGACACGGTGTTAGGTGGCGATTTCATGCAGCGCTGTTGACGCATAGTCTTTGTATGAACGGTCATCTGTCAACTGTGTTGCACCGTCCGTCCTTATTTATGTCAGGGTCAGTGGAAGTCACATCCTTGTTTTCCGGGTTCTTGGGGTGCACGTCATGCACGGATTCTGAGGCTGTCGCGGATTTTTGCGGCATGTTGTGCATCTTATTCTGTGGTCTTGTTAGAACGCGGCTCTGAGAGCAGATCGTTTAACTAAAGCAGGGCGAAGAAATGGATTAAACTTGGTTTAAAACGGATCAAGGTGAGAAGCAGAGGTATTTTTCAATAGATTTTGACTCAAAAACATTTTTCCATCCTAAGGGTTACGTCCTATGGCCAACTTACGGCTCTGATACCACCTGAAGCGCCTCAGCCCGTAAGCGGGACTAAAATGTGTTTATTATCATTCTCAGGGTATAATAACCACATTCTTACATCAGAGTAGTACAGATCCACCCTAACGGGACAGACCTAAACGGGGCGCAGCCAGAAACATACAACTGCAGCGGAACTTAAATGGTAGACCCAAGCTTTCCCACTTCACACCGTTTGGATAGGCCGCAACCCTTACACGTACAAACCCTCTTTAAAAGGCGACTTTGTCTTCTCTGAAAAACAACAACAAGGGGGGGTGAGTACGAAAACGTACTCCGCAAGGCCACCTTCCTCCATAAGGAATTGGGGTTAACGCTATTACTACATGCAAGATATATCTGAAGCTCAGGATGGTTTTGCTACAAAATATGCAAGGCTCGGTAATTCTCAACTTTATTTTTCAGAAAATACTTTTTCCAAAAGGGGTATCACTGGACTTGCCGGTCCATCGTGGCTCATGGCTCGCAGGCAAACATTTTTCTCCACTGTTTCCGGCCACGCCCGTAGCTTACAAAAAAACATCATTTTCACCCAACCAAACCCCAATTTTATAAAACACTACTGGCACAAACCAAGCCGTAACTCGTCCATACCAGTGGACAACGGACTATCCGGATAGGCTTATACTCTGGCCAGAGGTGCACACTTTACCCACAAGTTTGGTCCAGGCACTCATGATCAATAAGGCCTTTCCCGCTCAAGGCTCTACCCCCGCAAGTATTCCTCGTCCTCAACCAAGGAGAGACATGGGCCCTGTCGCATCAGTGCCAGCAGACACGCGACGTCGCTTCAGTGCCAGTAGACACACAACTTTCACCATTCCCAGTCCCTCGGTGCTCCCAGCCTATGGGTATCGGGAGGTTATTCCTTGCGGGTTCCGGCCAAGTGTTGCCGTATACAACATCAAGTGGTTGCACGATAAAGAGTTAGGCAATATGAGACTCCAAATCGGTCCTTAGAAGAGCAGAGCTTCCTCAAACACCGCTCGGTCCTCTCCACGAGGCCGGGCCCCAGTGTAACCGTGAGAACGGTACCCGGGCTCTCCACGAGGCCGGAGGAGGGTGAATTTGGAGTGGAGGGAGGTGGTGCGCACGGCGTGTCCTCCCGGTGGGTTACCCCACCGCGGGACTCCGGCGAGAGGAGAGGAGATGCGTGTGTGTGTGCGTGCGCTCGGGTGTGCGCGTGCGCATGTGTGGCACGGGCGACCGAGGGGGAGGCGGGGCGGCTCGCTGGGCTCCCTTTTATAGGCGCGGCGAGGGCGGCTGGCGCGGCGCGGCTCGGTCCAGCCGGGCTCGCGCGCGGCGTGCACGGCGGTGTAGGCACGGGTGGACGGCAGTGAGGTGGCGTTGAGGTGGAGCCGCAGCGGGGCCAGGCGGAGCGGAGGCAGCACGGCAGCGGCGCACGGTCGGCGCGACCCGACGTGGAGGACGAGGGAGGAAGACGACGGCGAGCAGGGCCCGCTGGCAGAGGGAGAGGGAGGCGCTGGGCCGGCTTGGTGGCTGGGCCGGGAGAGGGAGGCAGAGGCAGGCCGGCTGGGCCGAAAGAGAGGGAAGGTGGATGTGATGCCCCTGGCATCTCAGAAGCCGTACACACAATTATACGTAAGCTAATGATAAACTAAGACTAAATCATGCTTAAGAGAGTAATGAGGAATTGGTAGATAAACCACTAAGTCAAAATTTCTCAAATCTGAAATTTTAGCCCATCCCCAAATTGATTCTGAAATTTCTTTTGATTGGACTATACAACTCAAGAATTTTCTTTTATATGAAATGGAATTGAACTCATCACCTTTCAAATGCATCTATTGTAGATGTATTTGGACTTCGTTTGATATTTCAAAAGATGAAAACAAGAAGAGCTTTGCTTGGAGTAAATCTGCTGTTTTACCAAAATCCTAAACAAGATTAGGGTTGTATTTCAAAATATGTTGTGATTTAGAGGAGGATCATATTAACAAAGTTGTAGGTAATGATCCAGGAAACAACTTTGTCAATATGAGTCTGGTCATAATATGAATTCAAATTGGTCTTTTCAACCAAATTTTGTCAGCCCAGAAACACACCCCTACTCTGTTCAGTTTGGTAATTTGAGATTTTCTTACCCATAGATTCATTTTCATGACCTGCCCTAATGAAATGAAATATAGTTTAGAAAGTCCCCAACAAATTTGTTAAGAGGAGTAAGTGGAGTTGAGGCCTATAACCAGGGTAGTTTCCCCTCCCAAGCAGATGACCTACCATGTCCCTACCTATGGCTGCTGCATAAATTCAAACAAATTTCATATTTGCCGGCCGAATTTGAATATGATCCAATTGACAAACTTGTAGAGCTTTGAGAGTAGAGCATTTCATCCAATTGGAGTTTCTCCAAATTCGGCCTCTAAATTGACCAAATAGGCGATTTACAGAAGGTGAAAAAGCACATTTTTCATTTTTGCATTTTCAGTCGATCCCTCGGTCACTGACCGGTGGGACCCACCGGTCAGCGCCGCTGCCACGCTCAGAACGCGGCCGCCGCGTGGGCGACGGCGAGCGGGCAGTGGCCGCGCCCACGGATCGCCGCCCCGGCCGACGCCGCGCCTCGGCTCAAGACGCCAAGACCGCTTCACCTAGACGCCTCCCCGACCCCATTTCACTCTCCCTCACTTGCTCTCTTCATCCCTCGGTCTCGCGTTGGGTCCGCGTCCGCCATGGCCGCCCGAGCATAGAGCTCGAGCTCGCCCCCGCTCCTCAGCCGCCTCCCCCGGCCCCTAGACCTCACCACCGCGTTCGCCGCTCCCTGGCACACCTCCAGCACTTGACGTCGCCGCCGTTCTCCCTCCCCTCCGCCAGATCGGGCAGCTTACGCCGGACGACGTCTGCCGTGGTCACCATGGCCGGCCGCGGCAAACTTGAAGCCAGTAGCCCCTCTGGTGCTCTTCACGCCTAGCCGACTAGCGCGTTGCGCTCGCCTCGCTTCACTCCCCCAAAACCCCAGGTTCTCGACCGCCGCCATCGTGCCCTCTACCACTTCCACGCGCGCCGTCACAGGCCGCCCCGACTCACCCACGCCTCAACGCGGAGGGCCTCCCTCCGGCCATCCCCGCCCCTCCACTCCACCACCGCCGACTTCCCCACCTCACCGCGCACCTCACGTGCCCACCCTCGCCGCCTCTCGGTGCCCGAGCCGCCGGAACCGAAGCCGCGCCGCCGTCTCCGCGCGCCGTCGCCACCTTCGGTTCACCGGCGCCGCGCCTCCTCTCCTCTCCACCATCGGCAACGAGGTCAAGGGGGAACGGACGCCCGCGGACGGGAACACGTCCCCGGACCCGGTCGGCTTCAAGACCGGCCACCACGCCGCCGGCGCAGCCCCGCCATTCCCTCCCCGCGCGCCGTCTCCCTCTGCCTGCCCGAGGAAGAAGAAGAGAAAGGTAGATTTGTGATTTAGCCCCTGCGGTTTTGTGTAATTATGTTTAAGTCCGGGCGCTGTGCAGTGAGTCTCGCGGATTTAGCAGTCTAGCCCCTGGAGGTTATGGTTAATTACGTATAGGTCCCGGATCTAGGGTTAATATGTATTATTTGGGTTTTGAACTTTGAAAAATCATATAAAATCACAGAAAATCCAAAATGGACAAACTAAGTTGCATTAGACTCCTCCTGAATAGATCTATCGAATGGGTATGATGTGGATATGTGAAATGTCTCTTTTGCCCTTGGTTTGTTGCATGCATGATTAAGTAGGATAAATGACAAAAGTGGACTAAATGAACTCCAAAGGCCATGAAACTTGGACAGTAGCCTTCTTGTGGCATTGTAGCACCATGTGAATTTTTGTAGCCCTAGCACTTGCGGTTTAATTACCCCTTTGCCATTATACATGTGTATGTGCATTTGTTTAACTAGGGAGTCCAGGCTACATGGAATATGTTCAAATCGACTCTCTAGCATTTTTCATATACCTTAGATAGTATAACCATCTCACTGGTAAAACAGGAGCCCCTGCATGATAAGTTTTAAATAGTGATTTGAAATTGATAAAATGCTACGTGTTAGAGAGGATAAATAGAAAAGGTGGTCATAGCTTGCTAGGAAAATTCTCTAGAAAATTTGGTAGCTAAATGTTGATGCATAGGGTCCATAAAGTGTATCCAAGAACGCTATTTACACTGTTTGTATGTATCTCTTAAATTCACCTAGGATTAATATATGGAAAACAGGTGTCCTGTCAAACCTGAGGGGGTATTCTGTCTACATATGCAATGATAACAAACAATCTAAATTGATGTCTTACTCATGCATTAGTCCGAGTGTTGTATTGCGTGTCTCAATTTATATGGGTTATGTTAGCTTTATGTATACGATGGTGGTCTCGTTTAAATGGTTGTCAATCACTTTTCTGCCTAACCATGCAATGACTGTTCAACGTGGTGTTTGATGTTCGTGCACCTCATCCACTGCATCATGCATGTCAATCATATAGTGACACTTACTGCAGATACGTGATCAAGAACCAAGTGTGTAGAACTACTTCAAGCAACGGTGGTCCAGAAGATCAACTAAGCCCCAATCACGACCTGGAGTGCCCATCAGTCGTATTTGGACGGAGGAGTTGCCCAAGGGATCAAGGGGTTGCCTGGGGCAAAGCCTCACAACCCGGCAAACTAACATTAGCTTAGTTTGTTGTGTTCGTAAAGTAAAGCAAAGGTAGGCAGGACCATGCAAATCCCAGCAAACAAATTATTTTGAGTTACGCATATGCATTAGGGTTGATTGAAACCAATTGCATTAGATTTCCCGGCCGCCCTGGCCCTAGCACCTATACTTAGGGTTCGTAGGACGAGTGCCTAGAATGGTTAGGCGCGAGTAGACACGAGTGAGCACTGTCACTCGCGTCGTAGGGTTTACTTTCGAATGATGAATCTTCATTACTATGAATTTATTATTGCTATGTTATGCTTTCAATTGAGACCGGGCGGAGATATGGGATTACTATGTTGAAAAATGATGTGATGGTATGGTGGACTCCGCCCGAGTCGCATAAGGCCCGTTCGCTGTTCGCCTGCTGATCGGCATAACATTGCTAGAATGCTTATCCGGGAAATGGGACCGGTGAAACCTTACTTGTGCCATCCGAAGAACAGAAACACGTTCCTACCCACTGGTTGAGAGGAAGGTGGCCCGGGGGAGCTTGGTACTCATGACGGGGAGACCGAGATGTCGGCAGGCTCGTCATGGGGGCACAACCCGGGAGTCAGGCGGGAGTGAATCGAACTTGGGATGGGACAAGTGGAGAAGGGGGACTATATGTGGGAAAGCCGTCGGGTTAGTAAGCATATGGGCCCCTGGCATTTTCTAGTTATTCCCGGGAATATAAAAATCGATTCGAATCGCTGATGCTCACCAGGTGTGAGAATGCCAATATCACTGACGGGCAACGTAGATCTGTTTGAGGCAAGATGTTTTATGGAATCGATGATTTGATACGACACCATGGTTATACATGCTTTACTTCATGCAAATTACTCGCTTTATATTACCAATGAGATTCAGGATAAGGACTGGCGGCTGTCAAATCCCGCTATAGCATGACATTAAAACATAGTGGTTAATCAGGATTAAAGGATAGCGATTGTCAAATCCCGCTATCCTATGGTAACATTTTACAGTTTAAAACCAATGGCTAAGGACCTACTCGCTAGTAAGCTAAGCTTTGCGTCAGCCGTAAACCCTGTCCAGTAAGCCCTACTGAGTAATTAGTACTCAGGGTTTGCCCCCACTTTTGGCTCACAGGTACTGGCGGCATTTGGATAGCTGCTTGGAGAAGGGTAGCACCGGTGGGCTCGGTGTTTCTCGCCTCGTTCATCTGTATGAAGACTTCTTGAGTATTTGGTTCCGCTGCGAGATGTTTTGAAATCGCTTCCGCATTATACATATTTTGGACATGTATTTGACTATATCCATTCTCGGTTTGTAACTAAGTCTATCTATTCTATAGTTCAACTGCCTGTGATGATGTAACTGTTGTGGCTCCATCGTGAGTCGGATGTGTGTGATGTCGGTTCATCTGGGATTTGGTGCAAATCGAGAGCCGAGGGCTTCTCGACGGACGACCGGGTTTAGTACGGTCTAAGTACACTGTGAGCTAATGGTGACAGGTGTACTTAGCCCGTATTAAATCGGCGGTTCCGCCACAGTGGATGTGGGCTTCGGCCTTATGGAAAGGTAGGGAGATTTATCTTTTTCTGATTTGGATTTTGGGATTGAAAATTGAATATTTGGAGGAGAATTCAAGGGGGTTTTAGTGGGGACTTTTGCTGGATATTTTGAGAAGCAACCGAAGGGAGCGAGATAGAATTTTTGGAGATTGATAGAATTTGTTGAGCTCATAACATACACTCAAACAACAAGGTTTTCAAAATCCGATTTTGAATTTGAGAGGGGTCTAGAGAAAATTCTCAGGGTCAAATTTTGGGGTGTTACACCCAATAAGAGAGCTTCAAGCACTCATGCCTAGGACTTTGTTCCGGATCCGGATTCTCTCAAAGAGAATCATTTGCAACTTAGAGAGGCAAGCTAGGTGTCGACACATTTGTCTCCCACATTTAATTATGATCTTCGTTGTTTTCCAAAACGAATGATCAATTGTTGTTCCGTATTTCGAGCATAAAAATATTGCGCGCATTTTTAGGAATTTCATCTTCAAGATGAGCTTCTTCATAAGGCATATCACCAGCAGGGTGACTTCATCGGAGAAGAGTTTTACATACAGCATTAATCTGCATTAAGTGCATATGCTACTAAGGCCAACGGATCGTATTCGCAAGCGTCCCCGCAGAATTAGATTAAATACCAATAAGTCAACTATGGATATGATATTAATCCCGGGTATATCCATATCTACTTTAGATAGAAGTATTTACGATGTATCACAATATATACGGTTATTCCTCAATAATTTTTTTGGCAAACTCCATAAACACAGGAGTGTATACTGAACAACGTGTCCAGTTTAGCTTTTGTGCGTTTCATTATTCTATAGGAATATTAAGGCATTACATAGGACGGGCTTTTATCTCCCCCTAATGCCGAGATATTTCAAAGCATATTAATGCGATCCCCAACCACAATCTTCTAGTTGTGGCCAAAGCATGTTATGGTGGTGATTCATTGGAAAATCTTATGCACATAGATAAAGGGGGTTTACATTTAAACATTATATGCAGTGAGCTTGGATTTAGATTAACGCAGTGGCATGAATACTGCATTGGATTCCTTCTACTAGAAGGGGTTAGTCTCAACTTCCAGCGAAACACATAACTACAAGTTGTTCATAATTACAATTCTGCAAAATTATTAACTTTGCTATAAATTATGTATGTAATCTTCAGGATTTAAAATGTCATATGCAACACAAGATTAGCCAAAGAAATTCTTCAGGGGCTCATGCACATAGTGTGCTATTTGGAGAAAATATTTGACTTCAGATCAACATGCAAAAATGGTATCTCCATTCGCAGTGCTAACAAGGGTGAACAAATAGTTGATTTTAGATCAACGAGTTATCATGATTTCTCTATTTTCAATGCTCTTCGAGACATTAATCGGTAGCATCGCACTTTAGGGCGCGTAGAGAAATGTGTGCATATATTAGGATAGCAAAGTACATGGCGTCAGGCCAGTGCTGCCAAGCAGTGATTTTGGCATGCAGAGTTGTATAGTCCAGCTCACTTAATATTTTCCCATGGTTTACCCAATTACTCGTACCATTAGAAACTGGGTATGATAGATTGCAACATTTTAAAGTATAACGATTATGAGAAAATTTAAAACCACATTAAGCAATGATGCTTGAGAATTAACAAGGGAATATGCCTGCATATAGCTAAGACATGGTTGGACTTTAATGGAGCGACATACAGGGTCGATGTACAACGTGCATCTTCAAGTGCATCATACAACTAAACAGAAACATGTGGCTAGCTTGTATTCTGCACAAAACTAATGTACAAACACAACTTCAGGTGGGTAATGCCATCACACTACGACTAATCGTTTCCCAAGTTAATTATTTATGGTGCAAAATACCTGCGAGACAAGCTTTTCTTCTCATATTATATATCATTTATTCTATAAAGCATAATATCAATGTCTTTATTTTTCAGCATAAAGATTAGCTTTAGAACAGAATAGAAAAGGCCAAGAATTTGTATTATCTAGGAAATATCATCCAAACGCAAAGCTTCTGACTGAGCAAAGGATGACAACTGCTTGGCGAGAGCGAAATATGACCAATATCCTTCTAGGACAAGTCTCAGTAAACAAATGATGCTACTCTCATATGAATAAGTCATCAAGACTAGGGAGAATGCAACAGGTCTCCACAAGATCTCCATTGTATCACAAATTATTATCGCTAGCAACAGTCAAATTTGTATGACTTTCCAACGCCAAAATAGAAATATAGTGACCAAGGATGCCTTAGCATCCAATTTAGCTTCTAGCTCTGTGATAATGTTGGATTCTATATTTACCTTCCAACTGTTCGTACTTCTGGTATTCTAGAGGCAAATTATGCAAAGGGGGTATAACCCAATGTAGTTGGGCTACATAAACCCCAATGCTACGTCCATCAGGAACTGACCTTTACCATTTGGCATACTCCCCAAAAAGCCCATTCAATGACTACACTTGATTAAAATTCTGAGAATTATATGCTACATGAGCAAACGAGGTCCAAAATAGAACGAGTAAAGTGGTTCTTCAAGAACACAGAATTCATTTCCACACAACACATTATGGAAAAATATAGCAATGTGTCTTTCGGTGTATATACAACTTCGTGTTGCTTGGAGGTTATTGCTTTTTATCTCAGGTTATACTTTATGTCTTTTCAGCGACAAATATAGCAATGTGCCAACTGCAAGTCGAGCAACTTACGACTGAGATTGCGAGCTACTATTAACATATAGAGCATCGGTAAGGTATTTTGAGCTCACGACTTGAGCATATAAGGATCATCCCAAATTGTGATGTCTTATTAGCCAAAGAGACTGATGCATTACGTTATATTTTTTCTGGCTACTTCGGGTAAAATTAACTGTATGCATAAGGAGAGCAAAGAGACAAGAATGGTCTTATATGTGTTTCATTAATTTCCCAGATTTTCAAGATATTTTATAACTTGTTTTTAGTTGTTGGCCACTTGGCTATATATATATATGATGCCACACAACACAAATCATACAAAAAATACAGGACCAAACAATAGAATTGTTTATGCCAGTAAAAAAATTGCCAAACATCGCCATCCATTGTATCCTACGCGAGCCTAAGCTCTGGCGTCTAAAATGTCCAACGTGCAGGCATTCTTCAGGAATACGGCAACGCACAAGGCAGAAGCATCTTGTCCGCGTCTATGAGGCCAGTGATCACACATGACACGAGACCCATATAGGATTATCAGAAAATCTATGACAAAATAGGGGCTCAGGGGAGCCTCTTGATTCATACAAACATGCGACGATCATGTAGCCGCACACATACAACAGGATAGGTACGGCGCGTCTGGCGCGGCGACAAGCACATAATGGTGATACCGCAACATGGAGTAGCGCTACAAGCGCGGACACAAATTGTCACATATGTATACCTTGCGCAGCATGGGGATGTGTGCATTGGCTCAATGGTACGATCGATATGGCAGACACACAGAGCATACAGACTCATAGAATACATGACAAGTGCAATGAACAAAAAAACTGTGTGAACCTTCTGGGTGCACAAAACAACCAGGAAAAAAAATATACATACAACTACAGGTGTACAGAACAAATTTTGCTAAATTTCCCGGTTACATGTATTTATAAAATTTTTACAAATTATTTGCTACTGGAAATAATTAATAAATGTAGAATAAATAATATATGAAGACCAATGCATGCATACATAATTTATTTCAATTGATTTATTGAAAAGGTTTCTTCTGGAAATAAAACGCTGGATAAAAAAAAGAGAGGCTTAACATGGTCATTGCGGTCTGTTGGGGGCACGCAGCCCAAATGCGGTTTAGGCCATGATTGGTTGGGTGTATAATCTTGGGCCTGGCTCTCTTCCTGCAGAATCTTTTGAGAAGCATCTGTTTGGATGCTTTCACGCCTATTCAGACCAGGCTGAACTCATGCAAAAAAGACGTCCGGACCAGGCTCCAAAGGAACGCAGATCAAATCTGCCGCCGAGCCAAGCTCCACCACCTCTCTATGCTCTGCATTGTTCAATGCATCTTTTTGGACAGCCATCCAATCAAAGATCTCAAGTGAGCCTGGCTAGCCGGTGAAATCAACCAAACATTTATTGTTTCTGCAAACTGCATTCGTGGAACCTGGCTTTGCTCAGCCTGGTCGATCCACCCAGCCTGGCCAAGGGCTATACAAGTAACCAACAATGGGCTCGATACGGCCCTGGCGCGGCTGGCACGGCCCAACTCTGGGCAGGCCCAGCCAGCGAGCTGTTTGCGGGCCATTGCCTAGGGCAAGGCGAGCGGCTAGTGGCACGGAGCTGCCCAACGGGGGCACGGGCGGCGGGCTAAGGCCGAACAGAGCGGTGCCGCGCTTTTTTTATTTTTAGATTTTTTTATTTCGTTTTTACAAAAATACACGGCGTCGATGGGGATTTGCAGGAATGGGCGCCTGGCGCCCGGGGTCCCTGGCGCCCGGAAACGGGCCCGCGACGGGCGCGGGACGGCCTCCGGCTGGAACGGGCTCGGAACGGATCGGCCTCTGGCTGGAACGGGCTCGGAACGGATCGGGGGGCCCTGGCGCCCGGTGGCCCGGCGCCAGGGCCTGGCGCCCGGAGCCCCGGCGCCAGGGTCCCCAGGCCGCCCTTTTCCAGAGCCGCCCCGCCCTCGCCTCTCTCTCTGCCCCCGCCCTCTCTCTCCCAGAGCCGAGCCGCCGCCGCCCTCGCCTCTCTCTCTCCCAGAGCCGAGCCGCCGCCGCCGCCCTCTCTCTCCGAGAGCCGGCCCCGCCCTCTCGCAGAGGCAGCACCCTTTCCAGAGCCATTCGCCCCCAAACTCCAGCGCCATTCACTCCGACCTCGCTCTCTCCGAGCCCCGACGGCCAGCGCCGTTCGCTCCCGACGGCCATTCGCTCTCTCCCAGCGCCATTCATTTTCTCCCAGCGTCGCTCTCGCTCCTGCGCCGCTCGCCTGAGTGGCCCGCGCCTCGCTCCTCGCTCTGCACAGCTCGCAGCTCGCCCCGCGCCCTGCGCCGCCTGCTCTTCTGCTCGTCCGCCGCTGCGCCGCTCACTGTGGTATTTGTTCCTGTGGGTATTTGTTCCTGCGCCGCTCAGAAGACCTCCTGCACCTGCGGCGAAGGTAATTAATTTTTTTCATAGTTTTTTATTTGTATAAAGTATTTATTTACGAATTTAGTATAGTTAAATGTGGTAAATCTGTTAGTATAGATTTTTAGAAAAATTTTAAAAAGTAGAATTCCGCAGAAGTAACTCTAGATTTGTTGTAATAACTGGATTTAGTATTTAGTATTAGTATTTAATTGAATATATTCTGTTATATTTAGTATTTATTTATAGTATTTAGTATTTAGTTTACGTATTGTCATTATATATAGAATATGAATGGTTCAATATATTGCAGAGATGTCAACCAAGTTGCAGTTTGAAATATATTATGGTAAAGGCAGTGTTGTCGAAGGTCCATATGGAGTACAGTTGAATGGGTTTAGTCGTACGAGGAAGGGAATAGATAAACCTTGGGACAAATCATTTGGTTCCGTGCATAGGTGGCTAGAGCGTGGGTTCCAGATTGACACAGAAACACATGTGCTCACAGTCCAAACTCTTGTGACATGGGCAAATGAAGGTGTTTTCTGCAAGTTAATGCTGATCCGCAACACCTCTGACTGGAAGATGTACATTAGTACGGCTGTGCAACGTGGTTGGCCCCTTGGAATGCTTGTTCAAAGCATTCCAAGGGGCATAGTTTCTTCTGAAGGTATTGAGAACTACGGGAACACAAGTGTTGCGATGGCAGAAGATCTAGGTTTCGAACATGGACAACAAAATGAGGATAGGCACACTGATTTGGGAGTTGCAGTTGTTGGACATGGAGCCAGTGGTACTGCAGATGATGAAGAAGGGAATGGTAGGCAACATGAGGTGGAAGAACAAGCATATGAGGGGTCAGGTAGTCAGGCAGAGCCGCAAGGACATGAAGAAGAGGGCCATGGTAGTCAGGCAGAGGCGCAAGGACTGGCGGATGAGGGGGAGAGGATACCAAGCATTGTGCAACAAATGCAGAATGAAGATGATGAATTTGCTCAGGCGCAGGAAATCGGAGAAGGATCCGATGAAGATGAGGACTACCCAATACCCGGCGAGTGGAGAGAACATGGATTTGGCAACCCTGTTGTACATGATGCTAAGCAGCAGGAGTGGGAGTACAGAGAGAATGAGGTAGTTCAAGGTGCAAAATATGCTTCTAGTGCACTTCTTAAGGAAGCAGTTAAGCTATGGTCATTATCTCTGAAGAAGAAATTTAAAGTAGTGAAATCTACCCAGAGTGTGTATGATGTCTGTTGTGTCAGCGAAGGGTGCCCATGGCGACTTCACGCCTACAAAGGAATTATGAAAACCCATTGAAAAGTTTCAATTATTACAGAGCATACTTGTTACAACAGAGAGGTACCAAAATACAATCGCAACTTGACCGCTGCATTGGTGGCAAATGAAATGTATGGCCGCATTCTTGATGCGCCACACTTCGAGCCAAAACAGATAATCAGAGAGATGGAGCTGCAACACCAGTACACCATAAGTTATGCAAAGGCTTATAGGGCGAAGCAGAAGGTGTTTGAGATGAGGTTTGGCACGTACGAAGATTCATACGATAATCTTCCTCGTATGCTCGCCACAATTGCTCAAAGAAATCCTAAAACCTACTATGATGTGATGCATTTTCCAAACCCTGAAGGAGGTCCAAGCATCCTGCAACGCGTTTTCTTTTGCCTTGGTCCATGTGTGACGGCATTTCAGTATTGTTTGCCACTACTCTGTATTGATGGCACATTCTTGACAGGGAAATACAAGGGCACTATACTGACAGCCATCGGGGTTAACGGAAACAACCAAGTGTTACCAGTTGCATTTGCATTTGTTGAGAATGAGAATGCCGACAGTTGGTATTTGTTCCTTGAACGTGTGAAGACTAATGTTGTATCTTCACGGTCTAATGTTTGCCTTATCAGTGATAGGCATTCTGGAATATTAGACGCAATAGAAAAGCTGAAACATGGAAATGGTGCATCTCCTCCGTTATGGCCTGATGTGTACAGCCGATGGTGCATGAGGCATCTGGCTGCAAACTTCTATTATCATTTTAAGAACAAGGATCTACAGGACTTGTTCAAGAGTCTGTGTTCGCAGAATCAGTAACGGAAGTTCAATGCTATTTGGAAGTTACTTGATGAGTTGAGCGCGAAGCATCAAGCAGCCACTTCAAGTGCAAGTTCAAGTGGAAGGACAGCCAAACCATTCTCACAGTGGATTCAGGATAAACCTAAGGAGAAATGGGCTTTGTTGTATGATACAAATGGTAAACGTTATGGAATCATGACAACAAATCATGCCGAGTGTTACAATATGGTGATGCGTAGTTCAAGGGGCCTTCCTTTAGTGGGCGTAGTTGAATTCATTTTGTATGGCTGTGCCAAGTACTTCAGGGAACGTTACATAAGTATAAGTGCAGACTTGAGTAATGCATCTGTGCTGTTTGGGAGGACAATAACAAAGTACTTGGAAACAAAGACGGATAAGGCACAAATCCATAATGCAAGACTTCTGGGGACAAGGGAGAACAGGTTTGAAGTTTCATGCAGGGACCGATCCCGCCGTGGTGTGCGCAGAGAGAGGACGGTGCAGGAAACCGTCATTGAAAACGATGGTACCGCTCATTGCTCCTGCATGAAGCCAACACTTCTACATTTACCATGCTCACATGTTCTTGCAGCATGTAGAGAGCTTAGTGTGGATCCTACAAACTTTGTTTCAACCTTTTATACGAAAGGGGCAATTGCAGCAACATGGAACCAAGAGCTTTTCGGATATGGTATGGTGCGAGCATATACTGCACCTAACGAGCAGAAATGGTACATTCCAAACCCAGCACTAAAGAGACTTAAAGGCCGCCGGCAGACACGTCGTATTCGCAATGGAATGGACGAGGCGGAGGCGGGGAAGCGTCCTAAACAGTGTACTCAATGTGGTGCTGTGGGCCATAACTACAAGAAATGTCCCGAAAATGCATTTCCTGCAGCTGCCGAAGCGGGACCATCAGGAAATGCAACGGATGGTGCGCCTCCAAATTTTGAGTTGGCCTCAGGAAGCCGTGCTCGTTCCCGGCGATCGGTTTCCACCCGATCGGACGTAATATAGGTATCGTTTTCTATTATCGTTTAATATGCAATCGGTTTCGAATATTTTAATATGCAATCGGTTTCTAATATTTTAATACGCAATCTTACTCCTATTATCGTTTCCTGTAGGTATGGCTGAGGAGCTGCCGACGCCTGAGCTGCTTGACCCAGTTGTTGACTCGGGTCACCGTTCGTACATGAGTGCCGTGGAGCACAAGCACCTTGCAACCTTTCAATGTCGGCCCCCTAAAGAGTACCTTGAGCTTGACAACCGTTGGTTGCAGAGGTAAGCAATAATTTGTGATAGTTTTGTCGTCCTTTGTATTCCTTGAAACTGATGCTATTGTAATGCCCTTTTAGGTTGCGGGGTGCAGGACTTCTTACTTTCTGTCGTCTTGTTGAGGGTGGTCCTATCGGTCGGCACGGTCGCGGCAGGCCCAGGCTGATGATCGATAACTCCCTTATCACGGCCCTAGTTGACAGGTGGAGGCCGGAGACCCACACGTTCCACATGCCATGTGGGGAGATGGCACCGACACTACAGGACGTCTCCTATTTGCTTGGACTTCCAATTGCAGGGACTGCTGTCGGGCCCCGTGTGGTCCCAGTGTCGTGGAAGGATGACCTAGAGATCCGCTTTGCTGGGGTTGACCGTCTAGATGACCTTGGTGCACTCGAGCCGCACCCCAATGCTCGGGGCCCGGCAAAGGCTTGATTGTTGCAGTTTAAGGTACATTGTTTCATCGTAGTTAGTCCATGTTATTTACTATTACTGCATCATACTTATGTTGATGAGAGAATCACATTTACACTTGCAAATGTAGGCAACCAGTCTGCATCCGGACACAGACGATGAGAGCGTACGCCGTTCCCTGGAGGCCTACCTGTTGTGGCTGTTTGGATTTATTATGTTCAAGAATGGCACTAGCAACTCCGTCGACAAGGTACTCATACCCTATGCGCGAGAGATTGCAGATGCACCCGAGGATGCTGTTCCCCTTTGGAGTTGGGGTTCAGCTGTGCTGGCGGCGACGTACCGTGGACTTTGTGATGCCTGCAGTAAGGATGAGAGCAACGCAAGGTTTCAGGGCTGCGCGCTACTACTACAGTTGTGGTCGTACGAGCGGTTGGCCGTGGGTCGACCTATTGTGGACCATAGAGGCTATGAGGCACAGTACTACGGCCAGCATGACGACGATGGGCCGACTATGGGCACGCTTTGGGTGTGCCCCCGTGAGGTACGTTGTTCATAGCGACGTTTATAAACAAAAACAAAATTGCATCCTCCATTGTAACTCGGTCATTCATGCTTATTGCAGAGGACTTGGGCCAATGAGCAGGCAAGACGTACGTATCCGAGCTTCGTCGTCGCGCTTGATCGGCTTGTGGCCGAAGACGTCATATGGGAGCCATATAGTGCAGCCGCTGTGGGAAGTCGTGCTCCTTATGGGTTGTCTTCTTTGTGCACGTCCAACGAGACTTTGTGGTATACGACAGCCTCGTTGGTCTATGATATCTACATCGAGCCACACTGTCCGCACAGAGCTATGCGACAGTTCGGGTACGCGCAGCAGTTCCCGGTACCACGTGTGATTGATCGGGTTACACCACAGGACCACAGGTACGTTCCTCTTTATAAAATGCACCATTTCAAATGTATATCAGGTAAGAATGCAAGGAAACGGACAATTTATATTCTATTTCAGGTTGAGTCGGCTTGGGCAACCATGCTTAGGCACGTGGGTGACCAAGGTCGAGCCCTACGTCCAGGCTTAGGACAACCTCACCAGGACGTGGTGCATCCCGTTGCGCCACACACAGATTGGTGGTATGAAACTTTCCTGACGTGGTACCGACCCCGCACTCGTTGTCACATCACGTATGCCGACACTCAACCTGTGCCACATGAGTCAAGCTCCACGGATGCATATGCCCGCCATAGGGACGAGGCACTAGCGGGAGCAGTAAGTCAATGTTTGAATTCTTGCTAATGTTTCGGTCAATGTTCAACACTAGGAAACATTCGCTAATGTCGGTCAATGTGCAGATGCAGATATGCTGCCAACTACAATCAAACACCAACGATGCACTACAGCGGGTACGAGGCGGCAACCCTTTTACCCCAGACGAGCAGTTGCAGCGGTTGACAGCGGCGAACGAAAGCCTCGTTTCCATGATGCACGCATGGAGTTATTCCATTCCCCAGCAGGGTCCCCCCGGCACCAGCCACCGATTCCTCCACAGTACACTGGTACATAAATATACTGCGTTACTTATGTCAATATGTACCCACCTCTTTAGTTATTCCATGCCACATTGTTTGGTTTTATTGCAGCACCCTCTTGCTCATACATGCCACCGATGGATCCTGCATCGACGTCCTACACGCCGATGCATCCGTCTCCACAGCATGTCACACCGATGAATCCTCCGTCCATGTCGTACACTCCAATGGGTACGTCACTTCAGCCTCAGTCGTCCATGCCGTACCAGCCGATGGGTCTGGCCACGTCGATGTCGTTCACGCCGATCCGTCCACAGACGACAGGTGCTCTCATACAATCCTTTGTATGCTTGTTTATTTATGCGGGTACATAATTTATTTGTATTGACAAACACATAATATTTTCTTTCAGGATTTAACCTATTTGAAGGCGTACAAGACCACCAGCTCAACTTCTCAGACTTGAAACACGACCAGCACGATATCATTGGCGCTTGACAGTTAGGAGGTGCTCCACTTTTTCCCACACAGGAGGCCACAATGACCCCTGTAGAGCAGATTAGGCCGCACCGAGTGCATCGGTCTCCTGATCCTTTAACGTACTCGGTGGGGCATGTGCACGCGCAGCAAGGGCAAAGCGAGGTCGGAGTCGTAGGGATGGGTAGCTATGTCGACGCGTATGTTTTTATGATGCATGTATGTTTTTATGACGGAAGATGCAGATCGCCTTCTCCAATTATTTCATATGAATAAATATTATTTAGTATGAATGAATAATTCGGATTATTATTGAACATGAATAAATATTATTTCATCGGATTAATGAATATTTAATTATTTTTCGGTGTAAATGAATATTTAATTATTTTTGGGGCGCCAGGGTTCTGGCGCCCAGACCCCGGGCGCTAGGTGCCCCGTCGCCCTGGCCGACCCCCGTTTAACCCGCCGGCGACGGCCGGCTCCGACGGCCGTTAAAACCGCCCCATGGGCCAGGCCTGGCGCCCGGAGGCGGGGCGCCAGGTACCTGGCGCCCGGACCCCAGGCGCCGGGCGTCCATTCCCGTCAAATTACCCAAACGGTGTATATTTTCGTAAAAACGAAATAAAAAAATCTAAAAAAAAAACGCAGCGGTGCCGGCGCAGCTGGCGGATGGCATGGCCCAAGTGTGTGGCTGCGGCTGCACGGCGCTTGGGCAGGAGGCCCGGCTGAGGGCAGCGGCTCAGACGGTCGGCGCGGGGCTGCAGGCCCTGTGGCGGCATGCGCGATTGTCGGCTACGGCGCGGCAGTAGCCGAAGATCTCGCTGTTTTGATCCAGGGGTGTTTGGATCCAAGATCTAAACTTTACCCTATGTCACATCGGATGTTCGGACAGCAGTAAAAAGTATTAAATATGATTTAATTAAAAAACTAATTACATAGACAATGACTAAACTGCGAGACGAATTTATTAAACCTAATTAATCAATGATTAACGAATAGTTACTGTAGCATTCCATTTGCTAATCATAAATTAATTAAACTTAATAAATTCGTCTCGCCGTTTAGTTCTTATCTGTGTAATTATTTTTATAATTAAACTATATTTAATACTTGCAACTAGCGTCGAACCTCCGATGTGACGGAAGCTAAAAATTAAGTCGAGAAACCAAATCGACGGGAACAGGTCAAGTAACACGTTCGAGTAGCATCTACGGGATGCTAATGGCCGATGCACACGCAGGTTACGTCGCCATGCACGAGCACGATCAACGTGATCGTTCGCTTACACGTGCATTAAGAGATTAAAACCCCGTTCAACGTAAGTAGCCAAAGCAATTAACTAGGTAGTTCTAATCAAGATAACGATCTCCTGGATCGGCCGTACAAAATTGCGAGATTTCTCGCTGCAGCGCTTCACTGAGATGCGACCCACGGAACACAATTGTTCATACCTCCGTCCACGCAATGAATCAAAGCCGACAGTTCGGCTAAGCCAAAAACCCGTCGGCGTGACGGAGAGTTAATGCAGAACAAATCTGATCTCACAGCAGTGCGATGTCGAGATAGAGCGTGCTGATAACGTGTTGATAAACTACGTTACTGCGAATCACCAGATCCGTTTTTTTTCTCTCCCGCAGCAGATCAGACGTGGAGAAGCTGTAGATCCTGTCTTCCATCCCAAACGCATGACAGATAGAATACACGGGAGATGGATATAGGTGGAGCTTCTGATCTCTTTTCTTATTCATTATAAATTCACGCATGGTGTTAGAGGTGGATAACCCTTCGGGTATATTCGGTACTAGCCCGCGTAACCCTAGCCAGGGTTTAGCGTTTCTTAACACGATTAACCCCACCGCTGCCCTTCGGCCTCCGCTCGTCCAACGCGGCCGATTTTCTCCTCGGGGGCGCCCTTCCGCTACGGTTTCCCCGACTCCGGCGCCGCTCCGCCCGGCCGCCGCTCCTCCGCGAATCCTGGGCGACGCCGCTAGTCCTCGTCCGCGACGCTCCTCGACTCCGCCAAGCCGGCGCCGCTCCGCCCGGCTGTCGCTCCTCCGCGAATTCTTGGCGACGCCGCTGGTCCTCGTCCGCGACGCCCGGCCTGTAGAGGTTGTGACACGGCCGCAGCCGCTCGTCCGGGACGCCGTCGCGCCTCCGCTCGACCGCCTCCCTCCCGCCGCTCGACTGCCTCCGCGAAGCCCGGCCGCAGCCGCTCCTGCGCGACGCCGGGACGACGCCGCTCCTCCGCCTTGCCTGGCTCGCCGACGCCGGTCGTCCGGCTCCTCGACGACGCCGATCCGGGTCGCCCGCCTCCTCCTCCTCCTCCACCTCGTCTGCCTCCAATCAAACCGGCCGCCTCCTGCATCCAAGCAAACCGGCCGCCTCTGCCTCCATCCAAGACTGTGTATGTATTAACAACTTAATTTGCTTGGCTAATGACGTTGATTAAACTAATGGCCGTAAGATTTTGTACCCATACAACTCAATATTTATTCCATTGCATTCTGCTCGCTATCAGCTTCAAAATGATGTATTATTAGGCATAACCATAATCAGGATTGCCAAACGCTTTGATTTTGTCCATAGCAGATTTTACACCAAGCGGATTCTCATAAAAGTCTGTGTTCCAGATAGTCGAGACCGGGTTTGCGCGTGCCTCTGTTCTGTTGGAAGGGGATGGCGGCGGCGCTACGGTGGGTGTTGCAGCTGCACCGGGACGTGCCGCGGGCAGCGCAGTTTTATTCAGAGGGGCTAAACTTCAGCGTCAACGTATGCACGCTTCGCTGGGCGGAGCTGCAGTCGGGGCCACTCAAGCTCGCGCTCATGCACACCAACGACAGGTGCCGCTACTGCTCTTACCGCGCTCTCCTGTGATCCTGTCCTTGTAATGTTACCCAATTGGTATGTCTTCGATGTTGAGATTGATGCGAGCATGGAGGTGTTCGAGAGGGATGCTGTGGAGAGCCCCAATGTAGCGGTTTACTACCCGCTGTTCGATGAAATGCGTTGTGAGGCTCACATGTTCAATGAAATGTGTGTGAGGATCACTTTTTCTTTCAGTAGAAGGTAAAGTGTTCCACCAAGAGAAAGGAAATGTTCTAGAAAGAAAAAAAAATGTTCAGGTGGATGCAATAAGGCGCATTCCAGCCTATTCACATGTGAGGGTTAGATTGCACTCTGCAAGGTGCTGCTATGCTAGAGCTAGTGAAGAAATCAATTTCATATGATAGCCATGCTCGTTTTCGTTTTGAAAGTACCTTGTCTATTCTATTCATGTGGACTGGATATGATCTGGGGTTCAAAATTCGCTCCATTTTATTTTCATCTGCGCAAAGCAGCCTAGATGAGTTGTTGAGCAAGTTAGATGGAGTGAGGACTGACTAATGATTGTTCTACTGCACGCTTGTCCTCCACCACCCTTGAAAATTAGTAAATTCATCTGGTTTTAGTGTGCAGGAGTGCATGCCAGATGTCAATGGATCCTTCATTTCTGGGCAATGATTTACACTTTACAGGTTACCAGTGGGCTTCGTGCAAATCCAGCCATTTGAGTAAAAGGTTCTTTTAGTTGATCTGCTTGGTTAGATTTACCAAAAAATTATATGCCCAAGTCCAACATACTGTGCAAACTTTGTGATGCAATCACAACTCTGAAGTGCATAGAAGGTGTGCTGGATCTGTGAGGTTGCCAATTCCTTGAGAAAACAATGACCAAGCTGAGTGATGACCCTACATTCCAGATATTGCATGAAAATATACTCCATTCTTGCTAGGTACTTAGCTAGTGAAACAAAATAAACAATTGATAGTCAAATTAGATTGTTGTCCTTGGAGCTTTTCTAGGTTTCTGCGTGGACTTCAACTTTTATCGTCATCATGTAGAGCATAGGGATACTTGCATGTTAAGGAAGTGAATTTTCCAATAGCAAAATGTATGTTCTTGATACATTATAGCATTTTTTTTCAGTTGTCCAGTACATGAATCATAACCATTGTCTAATGATTCATACATATTTTTTCAGTAATCTTTCATCGCAGAGACTCTATTCTTCAATGTTGTCTTTCACTGTACCAGACATAAACAGTACTGTTTCAAAGCTAATGGCATTGGGAGCTGAGTTGGATGGGCCAATCAAATATGAGATCCATGGAAAAGTATTCTCTCTATTTTCCCATAATTTCCATATATGATTGTATTCATCAGACATCGGAATCATTTTTTAGGACAATATGTTTCTCAGGGTTTCTTGTCTCTTCTAATGCAGGTCGCAGCATTGCGATGCATCGACGGGCACATGCTAGGCCTTTACGAACCAGTTTGAAGAATTCATGCCATGATGAAAGTAACGAAAAGCTCAATTAATTGCTCGCAGATCACTGATCTGTACGTGACATAAGTCAACTGATTGGATCTGATGTATCTGAAGTGCCAAAACTCCTCTTCGGTAGCAAAATTATGAGAGAGACACGGTAGGTGGTTTACAGCAGGTCAGCAGCAGAACATGTACTAATCATTCTCTTCCTCAAACTGCTGGTTAATGCTGGACATTTTCTCAGATTAACTGCGCCTAGTAGGAGTGCTCTATCCAGAGTTGTATCTTTAGTGGACCTATTGTGTCTCTGTGGCCTTGGCCCATCACATTGTGTCAGGATACCTAGTTTAGTTTTCAGTTCTTGTGTAACATCGTGTACCTAGTTTTCAATTTCCAATTTCTAGTGTAGAAGTTCTCTATTAAATCCCTGTTCATTCATGCAATGGAGTATCCCTTTTGGATATCATGTAATCGAAAATATTATATAAGCATGTTTGGCAATTGTTCACTGAGCAATTGCTGTGTGTGCACGTGCCATTTTGTCTCCATTCTTTCAGACCCTATAACCAATTAACCGTACCTTTGTACTCCAGTTGTAACTGTGTTGGTCTTATTTCACTTAAGTCATCAGCATTGAGCAGCCAGTCTGATGCCACTTCCTGACTTCCATCCCCTTGTCAACGAAATGCCCAGCAAATGCCAATCGCTTGTACCTAAGGTTGAGGATCCCTAAAAACACTCTAGGTCAACCAACTTGGGTTGGCTGACCTAGAGATTTTTCTATCATATCGTGATGTCTCGCCGAGATACTCCTCCTACCTTGACTTCAAAGGCTCGGCCCCTTCCTAATGCCCTAGTGATCGATTAAATGAGAATCAAATACCTCTCTTGCTAGGTTGGTTCTGTTTATATACCGAATGCTCATTTCATGTTTATCTCCTCTCCTAATGTGCTTAGGAGTCTTTGTCTTGATTGGGCCTTCTAAAACGTTCTCTTCGAGCTTCTTTCCATCTCCAAGTGTCCTCTCGCCAATGGACTTCATGAGTGGGCTCTTATCCTTTCTCTCTGGCTTTAATTTATTTACTGTTTTCATATGTAGGCCCACATGCATTCCTATCTTTTCAAGATCCAAGCATTTAGCTCGTGTTTTCCTATGATTTTCAACTTTGTACAAAAACATGAGATATACTTGAAAAATTGTTGTTATTAGCTGCCAAGTGGCTTCATCGTAAAGTTTATCTCTCTTATCTCATGAAAATACCACTAAAATAAGATATGAAGTCATTGTTATATTATGCCAATAAGCAATAACGTGCTTTTTTGGGAGTTTGCCCCTTGCATTCATCCATTACTTACTACATTTCTGATTCCTTATATGTGTTTACCTTTCCTTGGGTAGTCTATATGATAGCATGATAGGAATGAGTATAGATTGCAAACTCTTTGTATCTTTGTAAGTGTTGAGTAGAGCTCTACATAAACTCTTAACTTTTAGTTAGCACAATGGGATCCTTTTACATTAACATAGTGTGGATAGAGTCCACTATGCATGTATGCAATATCTTAAGGATGTGCTTATTTTCCATGTTATAAGATATATGGGATACACCATGCTGTTTTTTTTTTTTTTTCGATATCTTGAGGATATCATCAGTTTACCACAAACTTTGATGCATCTGGCCAAGGTGGCTTAGACAAGGCCTAGAAAATTAAGTTTTTCCATACCCCAACAGGTCTTTAAGCCCAACCACTCGAGGAGAGGCCCAGTCACCCCAAAAGACTAGTCCAATAGGGAAGGGTGGTTCTCCCTTTTAAGATGGCTTCCTCCTCCCAAGCTAAGCAAGGTGGGATTAATCAAAGGCTCCACGATCGTCGCCCGACTACAACTGGGCCAACTGGGTCGTTGCGTCTTTGCCATCAGGTATTGGTGAAGGATTTCGCCATCATGATATTTAAGAGGGCCTAGACTTATGTCACATGTTCCTAGGGTCCGCAACTATGGGCCTTGCAGGTCGAACCGTACACCATAGGTTTACCACTAGGCCTCCTCGACAGCTTAGACCAAGGATCTCCTCATTAAATTTATTCTCTATCTTAAGGATGACAATAGTATAGTTGTAAATTCATTCTCCATCTTGATATCACTATTGTATCCACAAGTTATTATTCGTATTCTTGAGGATACAGATAGTATAGCCACAAGTAATTGATCGTATCTTAAAGATATCACTAGTTTTTCTATATCTTAAAGATATCATCAGTTTCGACAAACTTATTCTCTATCTTAAGGATGCCATAGTATAGCTATAAAGTCATACTCTATCTTGATATCACTAGTGTAGCCCCAAGTTATTATTCTTTTCCTTGAGGATATATAGTATAGCCACAAACAATTGAGCGTATCTTAAAGATATAACTAGTGTAGCCACAAGTTATTGCTCTTTATCTTGAGAATATAGATACTATAGCTACAAGCAAATGAGCGTATATTAAAGATATCACTAGTAGAGCACAAAGATTGCTATATATACATGTCTGGTTCTCGTCGTTCCATAGCATTGCAAAAGAAACAACTCTATCAAAGGCTTGCAAGGTTTTTCCTCAAAGGAAGAAAAAGGAAGTGGAGAGTACCATGGCCACTGTTGCTCCCCATGTGCTCATAGTGGACGATTCTTTCGTTGATCGTCTCGTGGCATCCCGAGTTTTAAAAAGCTGCAACGTTCAAGGTGTAATGGCTATTACAAATTTTTCACTTCTATCCTATATTGAATTGTTCTTGTTGCATTATTTTTCAAGTTTATTATTTTCATGCTAATTGAAATATAGATAAAAAGATACACATGAGCTGTTTCGGATGCTATAGTAATACATACTATTGTTCTTATATACTGCCATGGCTAAAGGTTCTTATTGCTTATATTGGCATTTTTATTTTGCAGTGACTATCGTGGAAGGTCCAAAGCAAGCCTTGGAGTTTCTAGATGCGGTGTGTCAATGGTTTATTTAGTAGTAGTGCACTTACTTAATTTAGTTTGATGTTTAACATGCCTTCCTATATCATATTATTTATAGGAACATGACGTGAGGTTGATTTTGACTGATTATTGTATGCCTGGTATGACTGGGTATGATCTTCTAATGGAGGTGAAGGTAATAGTCCTATCCTAATAAAAAAATAACTTTATAATCTCCATGTTGACATGTTCCATTCTCTATATATGTTTTGTTGAATGCTTTATTTTAGTGTCTAATGATATTTGGAAACACTATAAATTATAACTAAATTTGTTTCTCCCACCTAGGAATCACCTAAGCTGAAGGACATCCCTGTGGTGATCATGTCTAGTGATGACATCTCTGAAAGGAAGGAAAAGTGAGTGAATATTGAAACTATAAAGCCATTATATTATATAGATATTTTTATCAGAGTGCTTAATTATATATTGCATACACCTTTTTTTATGCAGGTGCAAGGATGCAGGGGCGAAGGAGTATATCATCAAGCCTCTCAAAGTTGCCGATGTCCCTCGTCTTCTGGGCTACATTTGATGACTAGATGAGTGCGGTGGACAAAAGAACTCCGATATAGGGTTCTACTTTCAACTATCTAATAATCGTTACAATAGATGGCCATGTGTGGTCTTCTTTTATTTGTCAACAATTCTATGTGATCCGTTCAACTTCTGTGGGAGTATTTTGTGTTTCTTAGACTATGTGCACCATGCATACATAATGATGTTTTGATATATTAAAAGCTTAATCTATTGATGGAACTTTCTATATGACTTTGCATTACAAACTAGTCACACTTTAACGAGGTGATTATGATTGTTTTTACCAATTTTCGATGGAATAAATGCATTTTACTCCACTCAACAATCCTCTTTGTCCATCTACACCACCCTGTTGCCCGTTTTTTAAAAATCCCAACAGGGTCAACACCAAACCTGAAAATAAAGGCGCCAACAATCTTCTTTGCCAAGTCCCTGGATTGCAATCATAGTGGGTGCTCGTTGTTTGTTTTTTTAACTTATCATCTGTCGTGTCTTTCGAGAATGTGCCTGAGCACGTGCTTTATTAAAAAGATACATTAAGAATCACATACCAGTTGTCTTCACTTAAATTTATACCATAGGAAGCCTTGCTAATGCCTCCTCTTGTAACGTGAAAAATCCTGTCGAACACATCAGGATGTCCATAGTGAAATCGTACCCTGCACAGAGAATGAAGTATGTCAGATATACAGCATTTAGACTACAAGTCTGATGCCTTCTGCCCTCTCACACACCCTGGATTGCAATCATAGTGGGTGTTCGTCGTTTGTTTTTTTAACTTGCAATCTGTCATGTCAGTTACTGTTGTGTGCTATCATCTAGAAGTTCGACTTATAATTTTACCTTTCTTCGTATGGATTTATGTTGAAAAAAACTATTGTATCACGAAACACAGTAGAACGCAGACGAATACCTCCGTAGAACTGGACTAGCGGCATCTCAAGATTCACGAAGTCGCCACAGACGTCTCGCTGTCGACGAAAACTTGAATCCAGATGGACAAATTACACCACAAGGAACATAACCAGCTGAGCTACGCTTAGTACCTCAGTTCGATACCGCCGTATCACTTGCGATACTGGAGGTGTTTCGGTCATTGTTGAAAAAAAAGTACTTTGATCGAAGTTACCGTAGCTGTCTCGTTGAGTCGTACTATAGTTGACAAACACGTTGCCTTACCACAAAAGAGGAGCTAGAAATACGATCACCCGATTTGCACAGTAAGAAATCTGACCCAACTGACAGCTGAGGTACGCTTGATTTGCACTTCATCGTGGTCCTGCAAATAAAACGCGCTATCCCAAACGGTGGGCTGTGTGGCGCGTGCATAATCTATTCGAGCCGCATCCTTTTGTTTTTGGTCTCGAGATCGAGCAGCCATACATGCATGGCGTCATGGGCGCCAGTTCCATGCATTGCGACTTGCGACAGGACGCTGTAGCCTGTAGGGTGGGTGTAGGTTGTGAGTCTGTGACCAAACAGGAAGTGTTGGCGGAGAACGCGCACCGGGATTACAGTAGAGGCAGCCTGTGCAGAAAACCACCACAGCATCAGCATCCATGGCATCAGTATCGAGCAGCCAACCTGCTCCCACTTCCAGCCTTCCATGGCATCAGTATCAAGCAGCCAGCCTGCTCCACGTCCACTGGCAGCGTTTTGTCAAAGGCCAGCAAATGCCAATCACTTTTACCTTGGTTGTTCCATGGCCATCATTCTGCTCTGCCAGCTGTAGTCATATGCACTCATTTAGGGCGCGATTGGTTTCTCTTCCGAGGTCATCCTGCACGCGCGAGATAGGCCCCCGTGAGCCAGGCTCCGCAGAAACGAAAATGGAAAGGCCTGATTGGATACCTGCATATGAGTGAGTCAGGTTGGTTGGATGCAGGAAGAGTTTGTTTGGTTGGTTCTACTTTCCATTCTCGTTTCTGCGGAGCCTGGTTCACAGGGGCCTGTCTCGCGCGTGCAGGGTGACCTCGGAAGAGAAACCAATCGCGTCCAAAATCGTTTCCGACGGGCCTGGCTCGTCGCTCGATTCTGCTTCCCACCGTGCGAGTGAGCATCATCTAGCAGACAACCAAACACCAACACGCTGATGCCTAGATGCAAGTAGAACCAATCAAACAAACTCTTCCTACATCCAACCAACCTGACTCACTCATATGCAGGTATCCAATCAGGCCCTACTATACTAGCCTACTACTGCATGCGCTAGTCACTGTGAAAGGCACAAGAGTCCTGTTAATTAGTTCTAGAGCAGCATCAACTACTCCTCAATGGGGAAATGGGAAGCAATGCAATGTGTGACTGTCATGTCGTCGGATAAGCATAACAATGGAATTTGTGAGTGCAGTCACAAGGTCTGTTAAGTGTTAATATTGTTTGACTGCCTGCTGCCGGAATCATCGGTTGGTTTTGGCAACTTGTTCTCGGCAGTTGCCGGAGGGCAATGCTGCTGCTAAACCAAACCATTAACGCCCATGGCCGGCCTCCTAAATAATGCAAACTCACTCCCCTCCTCTGCTAATTAACCGCTCTGCCCAGCTTGCATCGGCCACGCCACCACCTCGCGGCTCCTCCTCTCCAACCACCACCACCACCACCCCGATTCCTCTGCGTCGAGATGGCGGCTTCCTGCCGCCGCCGCCGACACGCGCCACCGCTGCAGAGCTAGCCGTCGTCGACGAAGACGAGGCGCTCGAGCGATGGCCAAGACGTCTTTTTTACTACCGCTGCTCGCGCGCGCCGTCCTCCTCGCCGCGTTCCTGCGCCCCTGCTGCACGGCACAGACCGGCGCCGCGAACATCTCGGCCGTCGAGGCCGCCGTCCGCGCGCGCGCGTTCGAGCTGCTCCGCGGCGCGGGCCAGCAGCAGCTCGTGGGCCGTGGCCGTGCCCCACCCCGTCCCCGGCGCGGGCGGCGTCCAGGTCGAGGCCTCGGCGCTGCGCGTGCGCAGCAACAAGCTGCTCTGGGCCGACGGCGTCAACGCCACGGCGGCCGGGTTCGGGTTCACCGTGCCGCCGCGCGTCGTCCCGGCGCCGTTCGCGCGCCGGGTCGCCATCGTCTGTCCTGCAGTGATGTGAGGTCACAGAACATTGTCTGCTAGGTCATGGCTTAGATGCATATGACGCCTTGAGCGAACCATTGGCGAGTTTTGCTAATGCACCAAGTATATTTGTTTATTTTTCGGTTGACTGTTGGTGATGCGTTGTATACTCTTGCAGGGTTCTTTTAAACTCCTGCTGTCCTGGTGCGCCCAAAAGTTGTTTGTTGGTAGTACAAATATCTCATTTGCAACGTTTTGCGTGCATCACGGGTACCTAATGAGCTGTCCGCTCACTCGCTCAGTTGTTGCTGATGGCACTTGTTATGTTTGATAAATGTGTTTTCTGCCGAGAAATAACACGCTGGCTATGAAGTGACCGAAACACGTTTGACAAAGTGTATATGTTCAATCAGTCGAACATGCTCAGAATCATAAGGATACTGGACACGCCGAACATGTGGCGAGTCATAGGAAAATATACTGGCCAAGTGGCCATGTCTGAAAATGGGATTTTTTTTTTTTTTGATCTTAACGGGGGGATGAGCGTTCCCACCTTTTCATTTCCATTGATCCCAGGGGAAGCCCTGGTGCTGAAAATGGGATTAGAGCATGTTTGGCGAAATGACAAAAGTACCCTAATTCACATACAATGAATTTATGCTCCGCAAAGACAAAAGTGTTCCACGACGGCCGTAGTCTAGTTCCTTCGCTGATGGGTGCAGCGGGGCCGGTGAGGCGATGGAATCATGGCTTGCTCCACCTCCAATCTCATGCTGCCTCGACGGTTGCAGGCTGGTCCCGCGGGACATAATCATAATGGTATTCCTGATCTTGTAATCCTCCTCTTTCCATGCACCACATGCTTCAACGCCACTCGTTTGCTGTCAACCAAGAGAAAAGATGGGTCAGTTGCCGCATCAAAATCATGATCATCCCGACCTGACACTGTCATCCAGAGACGCCATCGTCGCAGTCGCAGCTCCTGCGCCTCGAATTATCGATGGGATTCTAATAACAACATGCAAAACGTGAGGCGCTATTTCACGCTGTTAAATTTTTGTTTCCTTCTTCTGGCGTGAAGTGAGGCTGATAAGTCCGAACTAGGAATTACATACATGGCCTGCCATGGCATGGCAATATGCAGAGAAAGCCAAACCTTTTTGATCATCGATCAGCTGCAGAGCTCTGCTTGTGGTTGTGGCTGGCTGGAGACGGTTGCCAGTTGCCATGCACGATTCGTTGCCACCACATATTTGGAAGGAGAAGTTGCGCACGTTTTTGGCCGACTAGCAGGCAGGTTGCTTCGTCAGACGTGCGCTTTGTGTCATGACTGAACTTGATACCGCTGTTCTTATGATCATTGGGCAGCGAATATGAAACGTCATCCCAAATGTCATTTAGATCTAGTATCTTACTACTAAAGAAGCCTTAAAACCCGACCATATCCCACGAAAAGGTCTAAAGATTGCCAGGTTAATCGAAAAAAAAGCAGAAAAGAATTAGATTTTATGAACACTGGTAAAAAGAGAGGGCACAATCTACACCATTCGTTGTTATAATGATCAACTCTTCTAGAATGTAAATATTTTGTGCCTAACACACATCATCATCAGATTTTATAAACATCAAAATGTTTATTTAAACCAAAGATTTTATGTTAAGATACTACTAAGAAAAAAGAGAAAAGTTGTACCATTTGTTGTTAAAGGTCTTCTAGAGGTATACATTAATCCAAATAGTTTATACCAAATATAAATAATAAAAGACTACTATCTTTGTCTTGATTATAAGTCATTTAACTTTTTTATGCCAAGTTTGACTTACTCGTTTTATAAAAAAAATTCATAATTATCATTTATTTTTTATTGTGATTTAGTTAGCATATAATATACTTTAACTATGATTTATTTTTCATATCTTTGTAAATGTTTTTTAAGACGAGTTGGTCAAATTTGTGTCAAAAAAGTCAAATTGCCTATAAATTGAAATGGAGGAAGTAAATCAAATAAAAAGACAATGATATCCCTATTTATCTTAAAAGGGCCTATTTGGAACATGGAAATACGTTTTTTCTGTGCAATTGAATGTTCCAAACGGCCCAAAGTGTGTTAAAAAAAATGTCACCATATCTGTCTAGGTATCCTAGATGTTACCACATTGGCGTGGAGAATAAAAGAAAAAAATTGAACAGTTGTATTTAACCATTTTATTTAACATCTAAAGCCTATTTTAAGTCAAAGATCCTATAATACATATAACTAACAAAATGGAAAAATATCTATCTACGTCATTGATTTTTATAATCATCTAATAACTGATCTTTATCAACCCAAATGTTTGTAACGCAAGTACTAAAAACTCGGATAAAGGCCTTCACCCTTTTACAAAATGCCAATAAGTTCTCCATCAGGGCCTGAAGGCCGAAAACTAGCAGCAGGTAAACTGGTGAACAAAAGAGATGCATGAACACGGGCGTTAATTTCCACGTCTAAAACACGAAATGGCGCGCAGCAGCTACCAGCTAGCGCCGTCTGAGCTGAGCTGTACGGCGACCGACTTGTTTTATTTATCTCTATCCTCTGAAACTAAATCCGCGCTGCCCGACAAAGAGAGAAAGGGGACGAAGAGATAAAGGCGATGGGTCTCTCGGACGGCGCCGTGATGATAATTGACACTAATTGATACCACTATACCAGTACGATAGTATATATTAGCAATAGAGCACCGGCGCCGGAGCTCCGGCCCCGGCGGCCACCGGCTGCTGGGCGGGCCACGTACCCACGCGCCCCGAGGTGAGGTGGTGGGCCTGCCTGCCTGCCTGGTGCGGGTGGGTGGCCCGGTGGCCGTCGCTCGCAAGTTGATGGCCGGCCAGACCTGGACGGATTCGTTTCGGATGATCGGATCATTTGCCTCCGCTTCCAACACGACGACGCGTACGGGTCCACGGGGCCTCTGCGCGCCCATATCTCCCTCGGTCCCTCGCTCGGAAGGCGACGCGCACCCGACCGCTCGCTCGCTCTGCCGGCTGCCGTTGAGGTGAGCTCCAAGGACCCAGGGACGAGCGTGGCCGTGGCCGTGGCCGTGGCCCGTGGTGGGTAGGTGGGCGCCGGCGTCACCGCGCACGCACGCCTGTCCCAGCAGCCGGAACTGATCGCCCGGCAAGGCCGCTGTCGTCCTGGCCGGATTGGAACGCCACGAGGTCTTCTTTTTTCCCCCCTTTTCTGATTCTTCATTCGTTGAGGAATTAAGCCGTTACACGTGGGATTTCCGGAATGCTGATGCGCACAGTGCAAATTTGAATACTGCATCCACCCCCGGCCACAAGTGTGAGGCTGGAAAAAAAATAGGGGTTGTGATTGTGATTCAGGTACTGTGCTCCTACGTAGCAAAACGGATGCCGCCCGCCATATTCATCCATCGGTTCTGTTTCGGCTCACAAGTCAGAGCTCGGATCATGCTCAACGCCTCCTAAGCATGCATGAGTCATCATCATCCGAACACGTGCGTGATGATACGGTTTGGTGGGTGTGTGTTTTCATCCCAAGTTTCGTGCACACCTGCGCTTACTTACATACATGACCTGGCATGCATGGCAGTGCAGAAAAGGCCAACTTCTGATCGCCGATCGATCAGCTGAACTGAAACTGAAGCTGGCTGGACAGACTGCTGGATCGAGCCTGGGGTACGTGAGCACACAAGCCCGGTCCGCGCTACCGGCCGCGTGCACACGGCTGCCGCCGGTTGCCAGTTTGCCACGCACGCACGCCTCGATGCGATGCGCGACACATTTGGAAGGGAAAGTTGCGCACGGTTTTGCTTTCCTGGGCTGGGCTCGCCCACCCGCGACGCCGACGATCCCGGGACGGAGGCTTCCTTTCGAGTTTCGTCCCGTTGCGGCTGGGCATCCCACTTCGGGTTCGGATTGGCTTCCGTCCCGACGGCGCGCCCCTCTCGCCCTCGGCGGCGCCGGATACAGAAGCGATCGCGGCCAGATTCATGATTCATCCAAGACCCCGGGGGGCGGCGTGTCACCGCCTCACCGGCCACCAGGGATCTGGACTCTGGAAGCTCTCGGCCACCTCTGCCCCATTCCCTGGCAGTTTCCTGGTCTGCCACTCTGCCCAAGCTGAGCACGCACGCACGCACGGTTAATCAACCCATATTCTTGACCAGGCCATGTGCTGCCACCAGTCCACCACGGGCTTTGAAATAGCTAATCCATGTTTGGTTCATTGAACATGCCCGGGTCTGCACAGCAAGGAAAAAAAAGAGAAAGGGGATTGGGTGTTGGGTGGAGCAGCTGGGTTCATGAACCAGCTAGCATGGCTCGTCCGTGACGGCCAAAAAAGGGTTGGGGAGTCGAGGGTGACGACGGCTCATGGATGCAGCATTACGTATTCACACATGTGTTTCGGGAGGGAGGAAGTCCACTTGGGAACGACGAGACAAGGTGGCAGACTGCTAGGCATTGCTGACTCGATGTCTTGTCCAAATCCGCAAAGATATCAGGAGCAATAATGCTTTAGATATCGCCATATCTCGGCGAGTGGGTCTTTGGTCGAAATGTACTAGTAGTACAAATATATAGTATTACTCTGCTTAAAAAAAAGACTAGTTGAAATGTACTAAAAGAATATCGTAGTTAAATCATGGAATAATTTGCTCCTACAATGAGTTGAACCAAGACCTAAGGTGCTACTAATGTTGCTGCAACCACTTCACTAAAATGAATGGTAGTGCTGAGATGCTGATAAGTGAATTTTTGCCATAAAGGTCTTATGGGTGATACTAGGGTATTCAAAAAGAACCCCATAAGATATTAGTAAGTGAATCTTTTGTTTAAATGTATAAAGATGTTAGAATTTAGGAAGAATAGTGGAATACTGAAAACAAAAGCGGCAGATATATAGAAGAGTGAATCTTTGGTTGAAATTTGCAAAGATGTTAGGAATATTAGTGGATTGCTTAAAAGACATAGAGGTATTGAAAATTGAATCTTTACTCAAAATCTCCAAAAGAAATTAAGAGCAAGAGCATTATTACCATTTAGGGATGAAAATGGGCAAGAAAACCTCTTAATCATTTTATCTCCGGAAATAGAAAAGCCTAGATAGGTGCCATAGACTTAGGCAAACTGGCCATAAACTTAGGCGAGATTACACGATCTAAAGTCTTAAAGCTGTTAAGTACTCAACTCAATGTAATTTAGTGGGTTAATTCTAGCATTGAAAATGTGATGGTTGCTAAAAATAGTAACTTGAATTAAGGGTTCTTTTCTATTCTCCTCCTTAATTAAGTTACATGTATATGTGTTACTGATCCTGTCTATCGTAGATCAAAAACAGTAAAATGATGGTTTATTCCAGCTAAGAACGAATCCCGCTAAAATAGACAAGAAAGCACCATAACTCATGTCCTATCTCCTTTTCATTTTTTTTTTAAATATGAAAGCGAGCACAAAACGGAACAATATGTATGATATGCGATTTATCCCATCCATTTTCAACCTTATGACCATTGATATCTCTACTGGGTTCAAAATAAGGCCCTATTTGATAACTAAGGTTTTTCACGGTTCTAATGCAACGGTATTTTAGAATATTACAGTATTTTAGACTTAGAGGTGTTTTGTTGGTCTTTACAAAAATAATGTTTATACCATAGTATTGCCAAAACTGTGTATTTTTAGTATTTGATACTACATTTTGGATCAAAGTTTTGTAAATTGTGATATTTTTGTCACAAATAGGTGTAGACTATGGTATTTCTAAACCGTAATATTTAGAAGCTTTGGTAGCAAACAAAGCATAAGAGTAGCAGTTTATGGCTGGAGATACACTGCATTAATCAAAAACGGATTGGTATTGCACCAAGAAATTGAAGAGGAGGTACACTTGGCACGAAGATGTCATCCTGCCGTTACACTCTGTAGCCTCCTCCCCTGGCCGTGGAATGGGCCCGATTCATGCCCCTCCATCCGCCGTCGGTTCCTCTGTGCGCACGGCTCACAGCCGGCCACGCCACGCAGAGTCTCCCAGCCGCAGAAGATCCCGGCCGCGCCTATAAATTGACCACCATCTCCTGCTCCCTTCCCCGCGCCGCTCGCTGACTGTGCCCGATCTCCTGCTCCTCTGCAACTGCAACGTACGCTCACACCCAACACCGCGCGCCCACCCCAATGGCCCAGGCTATGGCCGCCCCCTCCGAGCCTGCCACCCTTAAGCGCCCGTTCGTGAGCGACGGGCTCGCCGGCGAGAGCAACGGCAGCGTGGTGGCCGACGAGAAGCCCAAGGCGCGGCGCCGGGAGTCCGACCCGGCCGCGGCGCTGGCCGCGGCGCGTCACGAGTTCGGCGAGCACGGCGGCGTGAACATGTCGATCGAGGCGTCGGCGACGTTCACGGTGATGGAGCCGGACACGATGCGTCGGCTGTTCGCGGGCGAGCTGGGCCCCGACCGCGGCGACATGTACATCTACAGCCGGCACTTCAACCCGACGGTGCTGGCGCTGGGTCGCCAGATGGCGGCTCTGGAGGGCACGGAGGCGGCGTACTGCACGGCATCGGGGATGTCTGCCATCTCGTCGGTGCTGATGCAGCTGGTGGGCGCCGGCGGGCACGTGGTGGCGTCGCGGTGCCTGTACGGCGGCACCCACGCGCTGCTGTCCCGGTTCCTGCCGCGCGCGGCCGGGGTGCGCGCCACGTTCGTGGACGCGGACGACGAGGCCGCCGTGCGCGCGGCCGTGGAGCCCGGGCGGACGCGGGTGGTGTACGTGGAGACGATGTCGAACCCGACGCTGGCCGTCGCGGACATCCCGATGCTGGCGCGGGTGGCGCACGAGGCCGGCGCCAAGCTGGTGGTGGACAACACCTTCACGCCCGTGGTGGTCTCCCCCGCGCGCCTCGGCGCCGACGTCGTCGTCCACAGCGTGTCCAAGTTCATCAGCGGCGGGGCCGACATCATCGCCGGTAAGGACGCATGCGTTTCTGTTCGTCGTTCGTTCGTTCTTGCTGGTAACTCGTGTGTGTGCATGCAACGACAAGAGGGCCTGAGACCGAGACGGTGTGTGGCTGGGATTCATTTACCTAGCCGCCCTGCGAACGAAATGGACGCGCCACGACGATCCACGCGCTAGCTGCATTATATTAGCGGGATGCATGCATGGTTAAGGTTATTAATTACAGTATTACTACTCGCAAGTTGCCATTAGAAAATGTTTTTTTTTTCCTTAAAAGGCGTCGTTGCGCACGAGTAGAGTAGCATACGTAGCCGATTGTCTGGATTGTCCTGTACGGCGACGTGTGAGTGTGCTCCAGTGAAGCTGGGGCGCGCAAGCCAGCCGTCTTATCCGGCCTTTGGTCACATGGAATGGAATCCCCGGAGTTGTTGGGGGGACATACTAATGCATAGGAAAAAGGTGAAAAGAAATTACCGGTCTAGTAGGAAAGCATACCAGAACTGTGGAGATCGGCAAATCGTCGGTGATTACGACGTGACTGTGTCTATCACCCTCACTTTGACACACACTCTCTGGAAGCCTTTGCCATTCCCCCCTCGCTCATTGGAGCGCCGCGCCCCCTGGCCTTTTCCAATCACAGCCACAACACATGGCGACGACGCAGGTCGAGTCGAGGCCCCAAACGACAAGGCAGTGAGTCATCTTGCCTGATGACCTCGGCTCGGCTAGCAGGGTACCATGACGTGGTGACCCCATCCGGCCATCCCCATCACCACCATCCCGGACCCCGGCGGCCATCCAACAAGCCTGCCACGCTCCATGTGTTTGCACATCGGTGCCGAGCCACAGTCTCGTGTTTGATTCGTGTGTTTCTGTCATCCGGCCCATCACTTTGCCTGCCTGCAACTTTTGTCACCCGTCCCCGAATGATGCATGCATGCATGTCTCGATCTTGGCTTTCTTTCCTAGCACTATCCACGGTACTACACCCCACCAGTTCCATTTGCTCAATAATGAACCCACCCTTATCCTGTCACGTACAAAACGTGGGTGAGCAGCCACGCCGTGCATCGAGCTTCATGCATGTCAGTGTGAATTACTACAGTACATCATGCCCATTCTGGTGGTCCGTCTCATCTGATCTGATCTTGATGCACTGTGCAATGCACGCAGGCGCGATCTGCGGCCCGGCGAGCCTGGTGAACGCGATGATGGACCTGCAGGAGGGCGCGCTGATGCTGCTGGGCCCGACGATGAACGCCAAGGTGGCGTTCGAGCTGTCGGAGCGGCTGCCGCACCTGCCGCTGCGGATGCAGGAGCACTCGCGCCGCGCGCTGGCGTTCGCGGAGCGCATGCAGCGCCTGGGCCTGCGCGTGCTCTACCCGGGCCTCCCCGACCACCCGCACCACGCGCGCCTCGCCGCCGCCGCCAACCCCGGCTACGGCTCCGGCGGCATGCTCTGCGTCGACATGCTCACCGAGGACCGTGCCAACCGCCTCATGCACCACCTCCAGAACACCACCCAGTTCGGCCTCATGGCCGTCAGCCTGGGCTACTACGAGACGCTCATGTCCTGCTCCGGGAGCAGCACCAGCAGCGAGATGCCGCCCGAGGACCGCGCGCGGGCGGGCATCTCGCCGGGCCTCGTGCGCATGTCCGTGGGCTACAACGGCACGCTCGAGCAGCGGTGGGCGCAGCTGGAGAGGGCGCTCGAGCTCATGGCGCACACGCCGTCGCACCACCTCAACCTCAAGGCCGCCGCCGCCGCCGACCGCGACGCCGGCACCGACGCCACCGGCAACACCCACCGCAGGCACTGACGACGCTTGCATTGCATGCGCTTCCCCGATCCACTGTGTTTGTACGCATGGTGATGGTGCTATCTCTGTGGTCTGGTGTATATACTCGCAGGACCATTTAAGCTAATTAAGTTTAATCACCGTCTGACTCCAATTCAGATGGATATTCTGGTAGGGTGTACTAAGCAGCTTGTTGATCTCTCGGGATCTCGATCGGATATGAACCTGAATAAGTGTGTCGTCTTTAATATCTATACTGGAGTATGATTCTTGATACTAGCATATACAGAGTCCACAAATGTCTTGTTTCAGAATTTCAGTAACATGGCTGCAGAAGCATGCATAAACGCAGCTTCTTGACATCTGCTCTGCATGCACGCTATACAACACTTCACTTCAGCAGTGTTACAAGGGTTTGCCGCTAATTGGGGAGAAAAGGAAAATCTTAACTCAGCAAAAAAAAGAGCCCGTCTACTCTTATCTGAACATCGTTTCAGGCCGTTTGGAAGACGTTCTGGATCATTTTCTTCGGAGCTGCCATCGCTGCGGACTCAAGCTCCGATATCTCATCAGGGCTCAGCCTCCAGCCGAGCGCGCCCAAGTTCTCCTCCACATGCCTCACCGTTTTCACGCCTGGGATAGGGATCGTGCCTTTGCAGATGCACCAGTTTATGGCCACCTGCGTTGCCAGCATAGCGTCAGCACGAGGAACACTTTGACGACCAAATGCCGGCAACGGCATGCCCGTATGATTATCATCATTAGATACGTTCAGCAAGCACTTACCTGAGACATGGTTTTCCCTTTCTTATCTGCAATCTTTCTCAGACAAGACAGCAAGGACTCTAACCCAGGAAGAATTTGTCGGAACAGCACCGACCTGCGTGCAGTGAGGAGTATAGGTAAACAGACCCTGATAACGTGTACTCATCAACTGACAAAACAAGAGTTCAGAAACTAAAAAAAGGGCTCTCAAATTTAATCCCATCACCTTGGTCCTTTTGGGAGGTTCGAAGCGTCATACTTCCCGGTCAGCATCCCTAATCCGAGTGGACTGTATGCAATGAGACGAATGCCCAACGAATCACACACAGTTTTCAATTCCATCTGCTCCTCACCCATGCTCAGTAGTGAGAACTGAACCTGCATGACTTGATGCTTTCAGAATTCAGATGATGCAATACTGAATAAGAATTATATGAAGATACATATCTAACAGTTCCCTGGAGGTACCTGAGCTGAACTCAAGGGAACACCTTTAGAATCTAGGTAGCTTTGGATCTTCAGAAGCTGCTTTGGCCCGTAATTGCTGACCCCGACGGCACGAACAAGACCCTAAGAAGCACAACTCCAGTCAGATTGTGTGCGCAACTGACCAAACAATATGATACTCTGTAATTGCCAGTGACTAGTGACTATACAGAATGGAGTTCAGCAACTTTCAACCACCAAATGACATTGTATTACAATCTTATGTGGCATGTTTCGAAGTGCAGTGACCTTTTCATACATTTCAACTAGTCCATCCCAGAGAGCGCGCTCCTGCAAAGGTGCATAGTTAGCAGTAGACCAATGCAGCTGCCCTATTCCGAGCCGATCAAGTTGCAACCTTTCCAAAGAAGACCTGAGAATAGGGCATGCTCAGTTTTTGCTTAATAACTCCTGCCACAACATTCGTGCTAATAGTCTGCAAATTCAGATGTTTTAAAGAAAAACTGTACTGAAGAAAGTGAAATGTGGTTGGTGTACATTAAGCAAACAAATCGGGAGAATACTTGCAGGCGCTGACAAACTGTCCCGATGTAAGCCGCCAGGGATATGCAGCAAACTTTGTTGCAATGACCACATCGTCTGGAGATCTAATTGGCCCTGAGATAATACGGAAGAACAAAATTAAACGAAGTCACTCTAACTGTAAACTGACATAAAGAATATCGCTTCATGGATTCCTGAAACCATTCTGAGTCGTTATGGTAATCCAACCTTCAAACTCGCGGACAAATTTACCAAGTAGCCGTTCACTCTGTCCATTCAACCTTCCAGTTCCATAAGAATCAGCAGTGTCAAAAAGGTTTATGCCATTCCTCAGAGCCAGATTGAAGCACTCCTGAAGTTCGTTGTCCATGCTTTCTTGATAGCCCCAGAGTAGCTGGTTTCCCCATGCCCATGTTCCAAAACCCATGGGGGAAACAGAAAGGGGACCAACTTTCACCTAAATTTGTGAACGACAATACTACATTCAGGAGATTCTAGTGAAGAAATATGAAAGATAACTTACTGAATTAACCGCTAAAGCTTTTGAGTCATGCAGAAACTGTAGCATACTAGCATGTCGTGGTTCAGGTTCCAGATGTATATATGTATGAGTGAGATCATAAAGATACACATACAGTTGCCTTTTTAGCTTAAACAGAGGTAGTTCAACCCATACCTGTCCAAATAGGCGGCACTGTGTGGCCTAACACGCCCATCTAGGACACGGCTCATTTAGGCATTGCCCATTTTGAGCACAAAAGTTAAATGGGGCACAATCTTGCAGCGTTGGGCAGGTCCGTGGCACAATAGGCCTGATGAGCCGATGCAGCCCACCTCATATTTACTGCTCCTATCCTCCTAGTCCTATTGTCCATGTGCTTCACCCCTTTTATGCTATCTATTGACAGCTTCATAGTTTGGATCAAGGCACTTGCTGTCCATAATGAGTTCCGATTGATGAAATCAATGTGTTTGATGTGATAATAATGCAACCTGCAGTCATGGCCTCATGGGTTGTGCGGAAAGTGCCTGAGTGCCGGACCAATCACGGCCCGTTTGAATGTGCTGTCCCGGCAAGGAACATTTAAAATCCGTGCACGCTGTGTTTGGGTTGGGCCAATAGTAGAGTGGCTCGTGCCAGGCCCATTTTGCCCAGTCCGTTTGGCCAACTCTAATCAAGCATTATAGGGAAAACCTGAAACTACAAGAGATCAAATTTGAAAGTTCTCTTGATCATAACTTAATAAGAAAATATATACAGATATAAAGTTTAGAACTTGAAAATTTTCTTTTGCGCATGTCGCTATCCTCTGAGCATATACTGTGCGTTGCATCAACTAAATGAAGTATGTTCAGTAATTACAGACTATGCATATAAAAGTGAACTAGGTTGGCTCAGCATCTTCTACCGTGCGCAGTGGAGAGCTGAATTTCAGTAATGCATACAAACCAAAATCGAAAGGCCTTCTCTAAAAGAAAACTGCAATGCCAAAATAACAGGTGTGTCCGCGCGGTGGCTTTCTCCTGACCCAAGAGTTCAAAAGTGGCAACAACAGAACTTTCGCCATGTCATCGAGGTTCTTTCCAACGGCAATCACACAACGTGGAACATTTGGGTGTCCGTGCAGGACTTAGATAAAGAGGAACATAAATGGTAGCTAGAATCCACAGCAGGTTTCATTTAAAATAGTACACCCGCCGACAGATCCATGTCAAAAGATGCTACTATATAGGAGTATGTGGCTAATCTAATCAGGCTCCATGAGTAACGGCGTCTGTGGCCATCGGATCCTTATTGTGGTTTGTGCTTAGGGAGGCAGGAAATCAAGGTTCATCAGTAGTAAAAGGCCGTGCACATTCAGACAGAACATCAAGTTTGTGCCGGTGTCCCATTCGTTTGCCTGGTTCACAATGGCAAACTAGCTAGCTAGCTGCGCATTCACCTCTCGTCGTGCACATAGGACAAGTTGGGCAACGCACAGTCTCAGGCGTAAATGCTTTGGAATCGTGCACTGCGTACCAAAAAAAAAAAAAAAAGGAAAGAACTGCAGAGCTTGCAAGCCCTAGACGCTTGTACACTGCACCAACACTTATTAACGCCTATTCAATTCAGCTGTCTCCTTTATCAGCAAAACAAAGCAGGCGTCAGCGCTACAGTTTCAGGGCACAGTACGTAATGGCTCGAGTCTACCGCGACCCGCGAGTACCAAATGTTACCAGGTCAGGATTATTGTGCGCCCGCGCGATTACTCGTACTAGCAGCAGTAGTAGTAGCACTGATGAATGAAAGGGATATCGAGAGCGTTGATGGACCAGACCTTTTCCCACGGCCAGAAGAGGGGCCCGAGCCGCAGCGCCGCGGCGGGAGGCGGCGGCGGCGGAGGAGGGGCAGCAGACGGCCGCCGGAGGCCGCCGCCCGGCCTCGCGGCGAAGGGCGTCGCCGGCGCAGCCGCCCCACCAGCGGCCGGCGGCAGAGCCATATGGGTTGTGTGGAGCACGGGGGGATGGGAGCGTGAGACACTGGTTCCAGACGCGCGGGCGGCCAGCCGCTCTCGTCCGTTCATCCGCCGAGAAAAATCCTACCGGTCGATCGGTCCCTCCCTCGCTGCCGTTTTTGCTCCCAGGCCCCATCGGCTCTCCGGATTCACGAGGCGGCCTCTAACTCCCATGGCCCAGTAGCAGACCATGTCTGGGGCTCTGGGCTGGTTGTTGCGGCCCAGGCCCATCCGCGAGCCCACCCGATTGAACTTGGGGCCCCGAACCGAAGGAGCGATCCCGCGAGGCTGCGACGCGAGGTAGGGGACGACGACGACGCTGGTGCATGCGCGCGCACGTAGTAGTACAGCGCCCTACGTACGCTACGCTAGGGCTCCGACTGACCGCCGACTGGTTGGTGACGGTGGTAACTGCGACTTTTACACACAACCAAACCAGGAAGCATTGATGGTGGACGACGGACGGGTTCATCGATGGTGACAACGCTGACGAAGAGAGAGAGAGAGAGAGAGGCCTGGCGGCAGCGTGTGCACTGGTGCCGCAGCGGAGCGGCGGCCCCGTGAGCCGTGGTGGACTCGAGGCTTTAATGGCCGCTCGGTCCGTCCCAGGCCAGGCTACCAGCCGCGCTCGACTCGTGCATCTCGAGGCCGTGAAAAAAGTCTCCTGCTGGTGGGGAGTAGTGTAGAGCTGGCTCCTCGTAGATGCCGGGGGCAGTGCCTTGGTGTGCGAGACCTCGCGTCGCCTTCCGTGCGGGGGGCTCGCGGACACGGGCGTGGCGTCGCTCGGCGGCTGGAGCGCGCGCCCCGTTGCAGGCGGACCGAATCATTTCGCAATCGATTACTACCTGGATTGGATCACAGGCTGCATGCAGAGTCTCGCCCGCCCGATCGATCGAACGGCCGCCGGATCCTTCACGGGGCTACCTTACCTATCTATCGCCTTCTACGCGCTCTCCACCGTTTTCCTTTTCTGGCCGGGACGACGGGTTGTTGGTCGACTCGTCTTTTCCCTCCCGCTTTCTCTTCGTTCCCTTCCCTGCTGCTGTGCTCACGCCTGCCCTTTGCTGGATACGCGCCGTGATGCCCCTGTGCCGGCTGCCGCCGTGATGCTTTTGAATGCCTAGTACAAGCAAAGTAGCTTTGCACGAAACTATCGATTAAAGACATAGTCCACTGTTGTCGGTTTGCGGTGGTATATCAAAACGATGTTGGAGCAGAGAGCATTTCACATGTGCATTGGGATCTAGTGGGGTTTGTTAGAATAACTGAGGTGGGCTCATTTAATTTATATAATTCAACAAATAATAATCCCAATTGTTATATGTAAATACTAGAGATTTTTGTTCCGTCTGGAATTAGAATCGAGCTGAACCTCAATGGAAAATATATATGCTAAGCTAGCTCATTGTGAGGTTGGAGGAGAGAGGCCATGTTTTAATTGATAATCAGTTAAATGAATTGATGGTTGCACAGCTAAGAAAGGACTTCATCAGTGGAGCTTTAGTGGATGGCGCCAGCTTTACTCTGTTATTTTACTCATGCTCTATTGGGGCTGAAGTAGACTACATACTAATTGTAGCGTTACCTTTGATGCCCATTTTGTTGTACGCATGATTGGCACTTCATTCCCTGTCCATTGGCTTGCCCCTAGCACATATGCAAGAGGTGAAACCTCCCGTAGTTGTTTTCCCCGGCCCCCTTGATGCTCTTTCAAGTTCTGTTCTTGTGTTTGTTCGTAGGCTGCATATATACATAGAAGTCTGGGAGAGCATGCCTCCGGAATTGAATAATCACGTCTGTAAACGAGAACCTGCCTAGGATAGACGAGTGATAAGTTTTTAGGAGCAATCATGCAGCTACTCACTATGCTCTGTTCAACTACATCCTCTACCTATAGATGGTTGTTCATGGGACTACACTAACAACCTCTTCCGGTACCAACTTCTCACCTTGTTGATCGGTGAGAGAACAAAACCACTCTAGTCCCGCTAAGGTGTATACGTTTCTATTTCATTCATTTTATGCACATTAGTCTACCGACCCGTGTTCTCGTATGAGTTAGAGTTTTAGAAGATATAGATTTAATCCTTAGTACTCCCTCCGTCCACAAAAAAATGAAATCCTGGTTTTATCTTAAGTCAAAATATCGTAAGTTTGACCGAGTTTATAGAGAAATGTAACAACACTTATGATATCAAATATGTGTAGTATGAAAATATATTCCAACAAGAATCTAATGATACTAATCTGGTAGCATAAATTTTAATATATTTTCATATAAGGTTGGTCAAAGTTACCATGATTTGACTTAGGACAAAGCTAAGATTTCATTCTTTTGTGGACGGAGGGAGTAATACTTAAGGTAATTGTTTTAATTCATCTTTTGTAATGGTATTGTGGGTAATTTATATGCAAATCTAGCAATTATTTTAATTTATCTTTCACGCTGGTATATTGGGTAATTTATATGCAGATTTAGGGCATATTTCAATTCATCTTTTATAATGGCACGGTGGGTAATCTTGTGCAAATTTAAGGGGTTATTTTAATTCATATTTCATAGTATAGCATGGTGAATAATTTTTATATCAATTTAGGGGGTTATTTTATTTTATCTTCCATAATTGCATGATGTGTAATTTTTTAGAAAATATCATAGATTTAATGGCTATTATTATTAGAGCTAAAAAATGATGGACTGTTGGATGTTTTTTTTTTTTGAGAATTTCATAGATTTATTTATTTTTATTCTAATGCATCTTGTGATAATTAATGTTATTGCTACCGGGTTCAGAATTGATATGACCGCTACAATTTTCATGATGTAATATATATATTATTTATCAAGATGGACCCAAAGTCCACAAATTCTAAACATGGTTCATTTTAGCCCGAGGTCACCAGACTACCTATCCTTTAAACTCCACCTTACTTACTGTGCATGACAGTGTTATGATGTCCCATATATACACGGTTTGGTGATCTCACGCTGATAAGGTGTTGTGTTACATCCCAGTAGTCTGCTTGCAGGTTGACCGGATGCTAATCATCGCTGTACTGTAATCGCGGATGAACTAATTTGATGCAACACACGACACAGTGGGCGACCCACCGTCCGTCTTGCGCCGCAGTTCTGCACTAACTTGCGAGCGACGACGACGACGACGACCCCACGGCTGCAAGCACCAAGCAGCAGGCCGGGCACTGTCCGTCCGGCCGGGGGGCGCTCTCTTCAAGAACGGGAGGAGAACCGAGGCCAGGGCACAGCCGCAGCTGGTGGCTCAATTGAACTCGTCGATCCGGGCATTCATGGCCTCCTGCTTCTCCTGCAGCATGCATTGGTGTTGCTCGCAAGCAGAGGGGCCATCATCAATGCCGCGCGGGCATGACACCTCTTTTTCCCAGCTGCAAGAACGCACTCTCGACATCGATCGATCGCTAGCTGCTGCAAGACAAGCTCCCATGTCGATCAATGGCGATGGACGGATCGGATCGAGTAAATTTACGGCCAGGCCCCAGGAGCCAGTTGTGGCTGTTGTATGCTTTGATGGAATGGGAGTGTCTCATCTCATCGTGCTACTACTACTACCTAGATAGCAGCTACGGTCTCAAATATTTCCTCGAATGTGCTGTGTTGATTGACCAGATGAGAGCATCTCCGGCTAGCTAGAGTAAACTCTGTGTAACCTGAACTGCTACGGTTACGTATTTACGCCACGCACGCTGTAATTTCATGCATGCCTTCCATCTTGTATTCTTGTGTGATCTGTTTTTTTTTTTTTTTATAATCTTGTGTGTTCTGTTGAAGCACAAACTTATTTACGCACCAGAGAGTTAAACTTTGGATGTGTGATTGGCTTTTGAAATGTAGTGGTGGTGGGATCAGAGTACAATGTATTGCTGCTAGACACAAACAACACACAAGGGCACGCCTTTTCAATTAAAAAAAAGTTACAGCACGAAAACTAAAACTGATAGTAGTACTTGTATTTTAGATGAGGACAAAGGTTGTAGTCTGTGAATTGTTCAACCCTGCACAAGACAACACGAGTAACGACGACAAATAGACTGAAGATCGAAAATTCACATACGGGTGAGCTTGTTTACTTGGAGCGCTGCGTATACTTCGCATCGTGCCCAAGAGACTGGTGATCTGAGCTCACTTTTATTATTACACGAACGCAGAGATCGAAAAAATATCATCAGCATTGACACGCGCACTATTTTGTGTGAATAACGGGATTTTTATCTTTGGTATCCATGCATGCACCAAAGCCCTTATTTGTTCATATATATTACTGGAGAGCCTTTTCGCCATCTATTTATCAGGACTAGCCTATTTTTCGTTTGGTTGTGGATCGAACCAATACCATGGTCATCTTGCGAGATCCATATATGTGCGCCGAAGTGAGAAAAAAACTTTCAAACATGCATATAGTTTGGCCAAAAAAAATCAGCGCACGGTTCAGAACCGAATTTATCCAGACCCGAAATGTCTCCAAAACTATGCGAGGAACCGATCGAGGATATGAACCTTGACATGTTTTCAGATTTCATCACGATTGAAATAACGAACTGAGGTTGTATATGGTATGTTTTTGACATATATAGTTACTATGCCATGAAGTGCATATCCGTCAGAAAACATATACTGAATGATATGGATATATCCATATAGAACACGAATGCAAACTCAGTACTTATTAGCGGCCCAGCATAAACCCTGTGTTCAGAACTTCCCTCTTCCATTCGAAGTTGCCCATCATGACATACTTTGCCCATCTAGAAAGATCAAGTTGCAGCCCAAAATAGTACAAGATCAAAATGCCAACACAGGTAATATCAAGCAGTACTGTTCATGTGCGACGACGACAGGTATAGACAATTTGCCTTTGCTCAGGCAAATAATGAAGTACAACGCTCATCAAATAATCTTGCTTCGTAGATCGATAAAAGACAAGATTCAGATTACTTCTTAGATTCATATACAAACATGCACGCTGATGCAAAAAAGACAAGCCGAACTATATTCTCAAATCCAGATACAGCATCAAATCCACACATTTCTACATCAAGAAACAATCAGTCAGAAACGCCTGCCAATGGAGAAGAACAAACACATACCTAGAATATTTGTAGTTCGAGATGTTAGTAGCTCTAGGATTACATGAGCTCGTTGTTTGAAAACATATGTATTCATCGTGTTCAGATCCCAGCATAACATGAAGAAAATACACACATATAGCCAGGCATCTTTGTCTGGAGAGAATATAACCGCTCTCTAAAACTTTGAGGCAGGTTCAGCACCAAGAAGGCCATCCTACCTCAAACCTAGAAACTAAAAGGATGTATATCTGAAAATAAAAGCCAGATCGGTACAGATAACAGCAGCTTTGTGAATACCATGCATGTTCTCGGAACTTTGTGAGCAGATCATATAGGAGAGGAAGAAAATGGAAGCAAATTAGGTAGCAGATCAGAGAAAGAAACTGTAGAGAGGAGAGAGAAAGCGAAGATTCTCCCAATCAAAAGGTAATGATGAAAACTTTTCGCCCTGACAGATACGCAGAGGAAAGAGGAGTCAAAGCAGGGCCGCCATCATGACACCAATCTTGCTACTCCTCGATTCCCAACAAACAAAAGAACAAAAAGGCACGGTAGAGAGATAAAAGATCTGCTGGGACTACCGGAAGCACTGTACTCCACGCCAGTCTTAAGAACAGCTAGCAAGGAATTCCATGAACAAACCTCGCAGATATTTCAAATCAAAAAACAAGAAAAAGTTTCCAGAAAGTCCTACAAATAACCCTCTATGCAGTATATGTTATCTCATCATTTGAAGCTATCTCTGAGGGGAATGAAGCCTGGTCCGAGATTTCACAGATTCATCAGAGGAATGAAAACTACACACAAATCATCCTCGAATCACAGGCGAGACCTTGAACCAGACAACATTCCACTCAGAAGCAAAATAGCTTCATACCCTTCCTCTCATCCTCTCAACAGGGACACACGGTCCCTCTCTCCCATCTATCCGACTATCCCTCTCATCCTCTCCTCCCTCTTTTTCTTTGCAAGTAGATGTGCGAGGAGCATGGGTATGTATAGACGCAGGCACACAGGCCAGCGTGGTCCAGGCCCTGGTCATGATATGTGAAATGATTACTGCTACAAAATTTTGAAGTCACAAAAACGATTAAAAATGGTATGCTCGGCTTATCAGACCAGCTGCACACCTAGTGTCACTGACACATGGCCCGACCGTGCGTGGAGCCCGCGTGTCAATCGCAGCGGACACGCAACGCTAGGCGATGCAACGGCTACAGGCAGACCCACATGGAAAAAAACAGACGGCATTAAACAACCATAAAGGCAGGAATTGAATGGTGACAAAGAACACGGCGGCAGAGGGCCGGACGGACCTACAGCTGTGTTGGCCGGCCGCCGCTGGCCGGAGACGAGACGCGGGAGGCCACGGCAGCCGTCCATCACGATCATGACGGACGCCAGCAGGGGGCGCATGCAAGCCGGGAAACCCTAGCGGTGACGATCGAGGGGGCATCCGGTAGGGGAGTGGTTGAGTGAAATGCGCGGCCCGAGATTTGGAATTTGGTGTGCTTGTTCGCTTGTGTTGTCGGATCGGAGGGTCCTCTCCTCTCCTCTCCTGCATTATTCAACTTCCGCCATTGCTATGAGCACACACACAAACTGTGGCAGTGTGGTGAAAAGGAGAGAGGGGAATTCTCCCCGGAGAGTTAGGGCTGAGTCACCGCAGCATGTCACATCCTTCAGTCAGATCGATATAATAAGTTCAATAGAACATTATCGATACGGTCTCTAATATAATATGGAAATTTTGAAGTCTAAATGACTTGTTTTGGGGCTGGAAAGAGTATTATTGTCTTCCATAATGAAAAGTTTATATATCTTGGGAATGCGCTTGATAACAAATCTAATAACTAACATCAATTTTGTGCTATCAAAATTTATAACAAATATTAATTGATTATCAAAGGTAAAAAGGTTTGCTTATACAACAATCCTAGATAATTAAACCTATATTTTATATCAGGAGAGGTACTAGTAGTATAATAATGCATTCATGTACTCCTACATGTACTGTGGCGTCCTTCCTGCATGTCTGCATCTGTGAATGACACCTACAATAATAGTATGAGTTACAACGGCGCCCTTGACGAATTTTTAACTCTGAACAGTGTCGAATCAAAGGGCAGATTTTTACGCTAGGGGCGGCGCACGGAGAAGACACGTATCAACACATGCATGCATTCTTCATCAGCGTGGCGAGCAGCTGACAGAATCATCTTGGGGTACGTACAATAATCGGCAATAGAAAAGAAAATCCCATCTTTCTATATGTTTTCAGATATGTTAGATTAGTGTGTCTTGTGTATGATGACATGCTAGTGTAGTAGTAGGAGTAGCAAATAAACCAAACCATGCATTATACATCAGCAACTCCTATATGGCTATATATTAGATTAGATGCGTACGTGATCTCTGATAGTCTTGCCCTCGCTTACATCTAAAGACTATATGTCTGGTCGCACAAAAAAAAAAAAAAAACAACGTGTATGCAATATGCATTAATTTGAGCCGCCGAGAGGGATTTTTCTTCTCTGTTTTTATTCCAGATTCAGATCCTTTCATGTGTGTGCTGCGCCCTCGTTTAACTTCAATTCCAATTACAAGCTGTAGAAACAGTAGAGCAGCGCCCACATTATAAGGAGCTAGGACACTGCAGCTGGTTTTGTTAATTTGCTTTGCAGTATTCTGTTCATGCATGTGTTGGGGATTTGTTGTATGCGAGGGGTGTGTCACACCCACCCCTGACACAACAACACAACTTTATTTAGGCACACAACTGTGGTGCTTGTGTCCAACAACTATTCAAACCCTCGCCCCGTGGCATATGGGTCTGCAAGTTGGGGGTCAGATGGGGTCGAGAGTATCAACATGGTCGTACTTAACTATCTTCCCTAGCTAATTCAAAAGAGTTTTTGGCCAGCCTTCTTGTCATACTCCTATATGTGTCGTCACCACTGTTACTACTACCATATATATGTGCACAGATCAGCTATATCCTTTTTTGACAGGACGAACCGACGACGAACCATACTCTTTTTTAACCAATCATGCATATACTTCGCATTATTATGACAAGACCACTACCACTTGCATTTTACGTTTGCCATAATAAACCAGTCCTTTTTATATATAAGGGGAAATAAATAATTTAGGGCTCGTTTGGACGGGAGCGGGATTAGGATTGGGATAGGGATATCATATCCCACCATCCCCTCTTATCCCTATCCCACTCTATAAAATACTCTCATTCATTTCCCTATCCAACCAAACAAACGTGGTATAAAACCTATCCCACCCCTCGTATCCCTATCCAGCCCCCATTTCTCTATATCCAAACACCACCTTAGTTCCAGCTTCAATCTCTGAACAGGCATAGCCCCAGGGCCGTGGTTCGACCGTACAAGGCCTCCAGAATTTTAGGGTCCCCACCTGCTGCCAATATTTCGATATATATCTACTAGACTACAATCTACTAAGAAACATATTCTGTGTTTACGTCTTTAACTATTTACTAGCAAAATATCCGTACGTTGCAACGAGAGAAAAACATCCTTAATCATCTCTAGATCAATCAATACATATAAAAATAGCGTCGCAAATAAACTCCATACCATATTATTTCGAAATTTTCCTTGCATGTGACCAAAATTTAGATGATGTCGGTTTGGTAAAAAATATTATTTTTTGTTTTTTCCGCAATATATAGAACATCGAAAACGGAGTCCATATACGACATGGGTATCCGTTTTCACGTAGGCTGCTCCTGCCGTTTGAATCAGGTTTCTGAATAAATTGTAGGCCAAATTGTCTTGACGATTTTCGTTAATTGCAAACAAATTTTAGAGTAGTGTCAATTGAGTTGGAAATGTTGTTATTTTAGCTTTCTATTGATATATAGAATGTCAAAGACGGAGTATTGGGTTGAAAACCTTTTTTCAATTATATATTTTTTAAATATAGGGCCAGCTCATTTTGTATTCGCACCAGGGCACAGAAATTTAGGTACGGCCCTGCATAGCCCACAGGCTGTGTGAGCGTCACACAACTATAATGACACAGAAAAAACAGTGTGATATTTCAGCAGCTTCAGCATGGCAATTCGACTCTGTGAGACATTGCTAGCAAATGATATTAATAATAATTCTCCATCCATTGTATATGCATAGATTTGCTTGCATGAGCTTCAGCTCCAACCAGTGACAACCTAAGATTTCTCTACTCGGTATTCGAAATTGAAGCATAGCATAAGTATTTAATAAAAAGAAAATTTTCCCACGATAACAACTACATACAATACGAAAACCATATTAAAATCAAAACTAAATAATTAAGAAACATTATAGGCAATAACTAGTAAGGAAGATTAACAATTCATTTGTTCATGGATTGGAAAAGCGTGATAGAAGGCAATACAGCATTATTGTTCTTAGTGTTGTCGTCTAGAAAATGCCATTGGATGGATGAGTTAGGTTAAATGAAGTTGCCAGATTTCTCTTGGCCTCAAACATTACAAAGAGCTTGTATCTTATCTAACTGTAGTCCCATAAGCATAGCCACAAACACATTTCACCCATAGCAACCATAGCAAGGCCATAGGGGGAGAGTGACAAGGAATTGGATTCTAGATCTTGAGAATGGTTGGATGGAGATTGGTGTGAGGGATTTGGACATTTGGTAGACAATTAGGAAATGGGAGGTTTTCTCAAAAACAATAGGAAAGGGGAGGATGGGGAAATTGAGTTGAGAGTTGCTCCTCCCTCGTTGCTAATGCTAACACGGGATAGTAGAATAGAACGAATGATTTATGGAAGTGTTGATTTGGGCAGCCAAGGTCGGTGGGTGGATGTTGAGGATAATAAATGGAGCTAACAAAGACTTCTTTTTGAATGATCAGAGGGCCCACATGCTGCATACTTATGCATAAATCTAATACATACAGTACATATTCAGTTTTTTTTTTGGCAAAAACTATGGGCATATAGCTGAATGTCCTTGGATCAAGGGGGAGCCCCTAGCTCCAACATAAGGCATGCAAGAATCATCATCTCCTTGTGCTCTTCACTTTCTACATCAGTGCCCAGCATGTCCCTTCGTATAAATAGATGTATAGAACTTGCATATTTAGATTGCCTCTTTGTCAAATAGAACATCACTCCTACTATAAGGCCAATCATAATGCAGCTACCCATGGGATAAAAAAAATGCAGCTACCCATATCAATATTTGCAATTCAATGTTATCATGCGGTACCTCATCTGTTTCAAACAGTAAGTCATTTCAGATTTAATTTAAGACAATTAATTTTATAATTTTGACTGAAGAAAATATTTTGGCCTATATATTATCAAATAAATGTACCATCAAAACTTATTTCATGTGGATTTGGTGAAACTGATTTGATGTTATATGTTAGTGCATTTTAACCCACATCCATCCTAAAAAAGAAGCCAGCCTAGATATTTCTAGATAAATTAGTGAATGGTTAAAATAAACGTGATACCCATCTTAAATATAGGCTTGTATCGTTTGGTACATCGGAATTGTGTATATAAAAAGAAAAAGCAATGCCCACAATGAATTTATCACCCCTTTTATTGGTAACAAACTCAATCAATTAGTTATGCGTGCAGCAGATGCATTATTTTTTTGAGAGATTTTACGGTGGTTAGAATGGTACCCACGGGTACCAGGCGGTACCACTATTAATTTTTAAAGGCCTTTATGCCCTTTATAGATATTAAAAAATAAAAATATGGGTACCGGTCACACCATTTTTGGTATCGAACCCTACTATTTGGTACCATCTGGTACCGGTACCGTGGTACCACATATTTTTAAACCGTTGGATCTCCTTTAATGGACGGCTCCTATTTTTTCCATCCATAGTAAAATTTGTATTTTTTTAGAAAAAAAATGGAGTCTAGAAGGGCTTGCCTTTAGGATGGATGAAGTATAAACTTGGTCAAAGTCAAATAAGTTTGACTTAAGAAAAAGCAGAGTAATCTATAAATTTGGTATGGATGGAGTACATAATAATCTCAGTTTGAATAGTACGCCAAAGAAACTAGAAAAAAATTGATAAGAGTTGTTTCATTACTGCTACAAAAGCAATATCTCTACTTCCATTCCACTTTCTTGATTCTTCCTAAGTTATCTTGGGAGAGAATTACCACTTTTTTCGAGTACCACAGAAGAGTGAGTCATTGTTTATAAGGACCATATATATACATCAACCTTGCTAACCAGTTTGCATGGTGGAGACTCCAAACGGACAATGAAACAGCTCCCTTACATGCATAGATGGAAGAAACGGTGACACTGCCCCTCATTCACTTTATGCCACTTTCTATGCCGGATGATTATTATTTTTTCTCAACTAATGCAACTGTCACTTGTCAGAACAACAAACTAACGAGCCAGAGGCCGCGGCCGACCGTGAATGCATAGGAGGCGACAGTGAGCCCAGTCACACATTCGTGGGCCGGCCTTCTTGCTCATCCTAGCCGGCCTTTCCCTGTTTCAGAATCCAGGCTGCCCATGGTCTGCCTTTCATGCTTCAGGTCCGTGTAAACTGTAGCTCCCTGTTACCCCCTCTCAACTCTCCACAGAGTCTAAGTTACCACCCCGAAGTCTAAAACCGTCCAACCGAAATCCTCAAACTTCTGAAACCAGACAAACAACCCCCCTCACCCTTGATTTAGGTGGTTTTTCGCCCTAGGCCCACATGTAAGGTCTTCCTGATCCACTTTGTCCGCACGCGTGCCGGCGGCCATGGCCTAGCCTGCCTGCGCCCTCGTCGGGTGCCGCAACTCCGCCTTCGCGCGTGTTGGCGGCCGCGGCCCCGCCTCCTCACGCGCGCGCCCGCCGCCGGGGCCCCGCCTCCCTGAGCCCGCTTGCGTAGGCCGCCGTTGCAGGTGACGAGGTGGCGGAGGACGTGGGTTCGTTGCCGCCGACACCGAGCCCGGGAGGTGGAGGTGAGCCTCCAGTTTGCGTGCAAGTGGCTTCAGGGCCGTACCTGGGATTTTGAGGCTCCGGTGCGACACACAAATTAAGACACTACTTTTATAAAACATATATTTTAAAAGTACTTTTATGTATAATATAACTATATGCTTTCTTATAACACTAAGAAATACAATGTGTATTCAGGCTATCAAAATAAAAGAGGAAAAATATACATGTGAACACTAATAAATCAAAATTTAGAAAATGGTGTGACAATTAGGACGCAGACATTGCAAACAAATGACAAACAGAGAAGATGAATCAAAATATATTCTGACTACTAGTATTATTTTATTGATTTTGGAGGCCTTGATTTTTTTTGAGGCCCTGTTCCGTCGCTCCAGTTGCGCTGCCCAATCGATGGGCCTGAGTGGCTTGAACACGAGGTGCAGCGTATGGCCCGCGTGCGGCGATAAATAGCACCTAAACTGTAAATGTGGACTTCTTCCTAAACTGTAAATAGTACGGCAATTGCGTGCTGCGACGTGCGCGCTTGTGTGCAAGAAGACCGATGAATCACCATTCCCTAGTCTGTTCGGTGCATTGTGTGGTTGTTCATACCTCATTCTATTCTTGCTACGCCTTTCTTAGGGCATGTTTGGTTTTTTAAAACTAATAAAAAAACAACTAAATTTTAGTTTTAAATTTTAGTCCACCATATTTGGTTCTAAAGATTAAAGCAGGGACTAAAGCATTTATTACTAGAAAAAAAGACATCAACACCCTCTCCCTCCACCTCCACCGCGTCCCCGGCCCTTCCCCTCGTCCCTGTTCGGCCCTCCGCCGCCTGCTCCTCCGGCATCCGCCGGCGGCAGGATGGCGAGTTCCGGCACAGCAGATGCCGACCCACCGGGGGAGCGGGAGCGGTACCGGGTAGGCCGACCCACCGCCCACGCCGCCGTCGCCTCCACCTCCGCATCCGGGTTTTGGCCGGCTGGCTGCCCCTTCGCCTCCGCATCCGGGGTCCAAGGTCCTGTCCATCGCTGACACCTCCGGGGTCCGGCCACCAGCCAGCCGCTCGCCTCGCCGCCTCCACCTCCGTGGTCCGGCGACCAACGCCGAGAGGGCCGCGGCGGCGCGAGCGAGGTGCAAGAGAGCTTCAGAGGCCATGGCGGCGGGGGCTAGGTGCGGTGGGAGAGAAGCGGAGCGGGAGGCTACGGGCAGATACAGGGGTGGGAGGGGGGACGGGGGCAGTTTTTAGTCAGTTTAGGCTAGTTTAGCTCCTCTGTAACACCCCGAAATTTAGCCTCGGAATTTTTCTTCGAATCTCTCCCTAATTCAAAATCAATTTTTGAAAACCTCGATTGTTGTTTGTTCTGAGTATGTTATTATGAGCTCAACAAAAATCTCTACATACTCCAAAAATATTGCCCTCCATTTTCTCTACAAACACTTACACCCAAAATCTCTTCAAAATACCTCTCCAAATTCCCACCTAACTTCCAAAATGAAAAGGGGAAAACTTCTTCTCTTTTCACTAGGCCAAACCCAGCCCACACCTCTCCAACCCCGGCCCAGCTTCACCCCTCCCCCACCAGGCCGGACAAGCCCACCTCCCCTCCTAGCCCATGGTGAGCCAGCCCAAGCCAGCCGCCTCCCTCTCTCTCTGACAAGCGGGTCCCGCCCGTCAGCCTCCTCTCCCTCCTCCTCCCTCCTCTGTCCGGTCCCCGCCGTGCCGCGCCACCCCGCGCTCGGCCCCGGACACGCCGCGCCCACGCACCACGCCGTTGTAACCCCACGCCGGGCCCCTACCCCTACCCTACCTCTTCTCTCCCCGGCCCCGGTTACGCCCGGACCCCGCCGCTGCCGCGTCCCGGCCCAGCCGCGCTGGGCCCCGTTGCGCCCGGACCCGGCCACGCCCGGTCCTCGCTCGCCCTCTCCGGTCCCCGCCGCGGCACTGCCTCCTTCCGCGGCCACCTGGCCCTCCCTTCCTGTTAGCACCGCTGGCCGCCGACCCCAGCCCCGCCGGCGCCAATCTCCCTCCACCGGCTATAAATAGCCTAGCCCGGTCGCCGCTCACCGCCACCACCTTCCTTCGTCGAGCACGCCTACCCGTAGCTCCCTTCCTCCATCTACCCTCCCGGCACCTCGCCGCTCCCTCGCCCGCACCACAAAACCGCCGCCGCTTGCACGACCGCGCCGCCGATACGCACTCGCGCCACCGCGCCTCCCCCCTCCCCGTGGAAACCCCACCCCTGATCCCCAAACCACGACCACGATACCCTAGGGGGACTCGCCTCTCCGCCCGGGTGCTCGCACCGGTGAGCCCGTCACCAGAACCGCCACCGGCGGTGAGAACCGCCGGTGAGGCCTCCCCAGACCGCCGCCCCTGGTTCACCCCGAACCAAACCGGGCACCGTCACCTCCCCTGGACGCCGTCTCCTCTTCCCCGTCGCTGCCTTGTGGGCCCCACGTGACGTCGTTCCTTCACCCCGTCACCACTTGGCACCTGACGCCGTCACCTTCCCTCCGGCCACTGACGCGTGGGCCCCGTGCCAACGGCGTTGGCCCTGCCGTCACGTCCTCGCGGGCCGGCCCAGTAGGCCACACCGCACGCGCGTGCGTTGGGCCGAATTAGGCCGAGCCCCACTCCCCGGCCCAGGTTGTTCTTCCCTGCGGGCCGAAACCAAGAAAAGGCCAAATCCACCCCTCCAACTTTCCAGAAAAGTTCACAGCTACCCCTAGACACTATATAGCCCATATCTTCTCCGTTTGAACTCCGATTTAGGTGATTCTTACGCTAAATTCATCTAAAATCAAGCTCTATCCCTTCATACACTCCACCAAAGATCTTCTCCCCTCCAACGCCACCATGCGACCGCCATGTCGCCATTCCCGTCATCACCCTAACCGCCCACACCCGCTACCATGGCAATACCCCTATGACCGCCACCATGCCCGTCAGCATAGTCGGCAGTTGGCAGCCCAACCCGTTGCCCCTCACACTTTACCAGAGCCACCACCGCTGGTAAGTGCCACCAACAGGCCCCCAAATAATATTTACTCTCCCTAAAACATCCTTTCATCGTGTTGAGCTCACGATATGCCTCCATATATGTGTTTTCCCCTGTTTGTGCACGTAGGTTATACCGGGTATCATAGCCAGTACGCCTTTCGCAAGGATTTCCATGAGACTCGAGGCCTGCGCCCAGCAATTACAGCAGATGCTAGCTGAGCACGCGCAATGGATGGCGCGCTACCGCACACAGCAGCGTGCTCGGCATGCTCAGTGGTTGAGGCACCATCGTGCCCAGCAGTTGGAATACCAACACATTCGGCAGATGGCGTACCTCCGCCACCAGTGGCTAGTGCGTCATCGGCATCAACAGCAGGAGCACGAGTGTGGCGGAACCGCCGATTTAATACGGGCTAAGTACACCTGCCACCATTAGCTTACAGTGTACTTAGACCGTACTAAACCCGGTCGTCCGTCGAGAAGCCCTCGGCTCTCGATTTGCACCAAATCCCAGAGGAACCGACATCACACACATCCGACTCGCGAAGGAGCCACAACAGTTACATCATCACAGGCAGTTGAAATATAGAATAGATAGACTTAGTTACAAACCGAGAATGGATATAGTCAAATACATGTCCAAAATATGTATAATGCGGAAGCGATTTCAAAACATCTCGCAGCGGAACCAAATACTTAAGAAGTCTTCATACAGATGAACGAGGCGAGAAGCACCGAGCCCACCGGTGCTACCCTTCTCCAAGCAGCTATCCAAATGCCGCCAGTACCTGTGAGCCAAAAGTGGGGGCAAACCCTGAGTACTAATTACTCAGTAGGGTTTAATGGACAGGGTTTACGGCTGACGCAAAGCTTAGCTTACTAGCGAGTAGGTCCTTAGCCATTGGTTTTAAACTGTAAAATGTTACCATAGGATAGCGGGATTTGGCAATCGCTATCCTTTAATCCTGATTAACCCCTATGTTTTAATGTCATGCTATAGCGGGATTTGACAGCCGCCAGTCCTTATCCTGAATCTCATTGGTAATATAAAGCGAGTAATTTGCATGAAGTAAAGCATGTATAACCATTGTGTCGTATCAAATCATCGATTCCATAAAACATCTTGCCTCAAACATTTCTACGTTGCCCGTCAGTGATATTGGCATTCTCACACCTGGTGAGCATCAGCGATTCGAATCGATTTTTATATTCCCGGAAATAACTAGAAAATGCCAGGGGCCCATATGCTTACTAACACGACGGCTTTCCCACATATAGTCCCCCTTCTCCACTTGTCCCATCCCAAGTTCGATTCACTCCCGCCTGACTCCCGGGTTGTGCCCCCATGACGAGCCTGCCGACATCTCGGTCTCCCCGTCATGAGTACCAAGCTCCCCCGGGCCACCTTCCTCTCAACCAGTGGGTAGGAACGTGTTTCTGTTCTTCGGATGGCACAAGTAAGGTTTCACCGGTCCCATTTCCCGGATAAGCATTCTAGCAATGTTATGCCGATCAGCAGGCGAACAGCGAACGGACCTTATGCGACTCGGGCGGAGTCCACCATACCATCACATCATTTTTCAACATAGTAATCCCATATCTCCGCCCGGTCTCAATTGAAAGCATAACATAGCAATAATAAATTCATAGTAATGAAGATTCATCATTCGAAAGTAAACCCTACGAGACGAGTGACAGTGCTCACTCGTGTCTACTCGCGCCTAACCATTCTAGGCACTCGTCCTACGAACCCTAAGTATAGGTGCTAGGGCCAGGGCGGCCGGGAGGTCTAATGCAATTGGTTTCAATCAATCCTAATGCATATGCGTAACTCAAAATAATTTGTTTGCTGGGATTTGCATGGTCCTGCCTACCTTTGCTTTACTTTACGAACACAACAAACTAAGCTAATGTTAGTTTGCCGGGTTGTGAGGCTTTGCCCCAGGCAACCCCTTGATCCCTTGGGCAACTCCTCCGTCCAAATACGACTGATGGGCACTCCAGGTCGTGATTGGGGCTTAGTTGATCTTCTGGACCACCGTTGCTTGAAGTAGTTCTACACACTTGGTTCTTGATCACGTATCTGCAGTGAGTGTCACTATATGAATGACATGCATGATGCAATGCAAGGTATGCATGAAGGTTAAGCACATGCGTAAGCAAGCACTTCACGAGTAGATTGGAGGGTGAGTGATAAACTTATTCAAATAGAGAGTATTCTTATGGACACCAAGCAAATACACAGTCACTCAATCACACGTAGACCAGTTACTGATCATACTCATATTGATAACAGGCTAATGTTATTACTCAACAACAACATGCAATCTCAGCTTGGATCATTAAGATACGAGCATGGAGTATGGTGATGTTTAACCCTTCTCAACAAATCAGACATGTCATCCAAAGTACATGGGAGACATATATGATGGAATCCAAATTCCAACATGCTCTTATCATACCAAATGGACTCAAGCATATAAGTGAACAAGTTATATGTTTTGTCCTATTTCGGGTTATTGTTATCTACAATTCAGCACACATTACTTTTATGGTTAGGGATTTGCAACCTAGGCATATGAGAAGGGAACATGCATGTGGAGTATATATAGAGCCATTCCATCTTACAAGGTTTCATTTTTAACATAGCAAAACTAAATATATCAAGTGGAGTTCATAATAGCAACCACGAGCGCATACGAGTTGTATCCCCTTTTTATTTATTTAAGCAACCCACCCCTTTTTTTTTATTTTAAATCACCAAATTTATCCCTTAACTTTCCTAGTTGTTTTAATGCCCTTTTTCTTTCTTAGCTTTTGCCTTTTTGTCATTTTCAAATCACTATCTAAACTGGACATGCAGGGTCTCAAATTTCATCAGTGAGCTACTTGTGCTGTCCCAAGTGTATGAAAAATACTAGAGAGCCATTTTTAAGTCTACTTTATGTAGCCCCCACTCTCTAAGTTGAATAGATGCACATAACACCTGTAAAATGGTAAAAGAGTAATTAAACAGCAAGATCTATGGCTATAAACATCTTCACAGTGTTATCATACCACAAGAATACTTCTGACCAAGTCTTACAATTTTTGGAGACCATTTGGTTCATTTTTCCTATTTATTTCTTTTCATCATGCATGCAAGAACCCAGGGGCAAAATGGTCATTTCATGAGTCCACATCTAAACCATTCTGTATATCTACTCAAGGAGAGTCCATAGCAACTGAGTTTACCCATTTTGGATTTTTCTTTCATTTTCTATGATTTTCCAAAGTTTCAGCTCAAAATAAATACAGATCTAGGACCTAAACACAATTATCTATAACTTCCAGGGGCTAGCTCGTGAGATCTGCCGACACAGTACACAGCGCTCGGGTTGGATCTGTAAAAACACCAAACAATGAGGGCTAATTTGCAAAAGACCGTCTTCCTCCTCTCCTCTTCTTCTTCCTCCCGACGGGGAAGAGGGAGGGCGGCGGCGCGTGGCGGACCCGCCGGTTGGGGCCTCGGTGGCTCGCCGGCGGCGGTCGGAGAGAGAGAAGGGAGTGTGGGCAGTCTTACCCCCTACCTTGGTCGACGGGGAGAGGCGCGAGGAAGGCCGGCGACGGTGAGGTGCCCGGCGGCGACCGGCGCGACGTGGACCGGGCGATGGGGAGGCGGAGCGGCACCTAGACCTTGCCCCTCGGGTCCGCGGGGTCGTGGCGGAGGTGGCGGTGGTGTCCTAGCGGCGTGAGGAGCTCGGGAGGCGGGGTGCGGCGGTGGTGAACCGGCGGCGCGGCGCGGCGAGCTTGGTGGCGCGGCGGACTCGTTCTGGCGAAAGGAGGGCGGAGCGGGGGCGAGAGCTTTTCCCTCGGGTGCGCGACGAGGTGGCGAGTGCAATGGAGGGGTCCTAGGGGCGCGAGAGGCAGCGGAGGCGGCTCGGGAGCTCGAGCTCCGAGCTCGCTCCGATGGCGGACGGCGCACGGCGCTCTGTGCGGACGGAGGCGGAGAGAGGGCCGGGAGTGGGGCGAGAGTGAGCGAGAGGCGAGCGGGGTCGCGTCCGCGCCCGGGTGAAGGCGCTCGGGCGTGGGGCCGGCGATCCGCGGCGCGGAGGAGCCGCCGGTGCTTGCCGGCCGCGTGGTGGCCGCCGGCCCGGACACGGTGGCGTGTCGGGTCAGTGGGCCCCACCGGTCGGTGACAGTAGGAAAAGGAAAATAGAAGAAAAATAAAAATGTGTTTTCTCCCCTGCTGAAAACCGCCATTTTGACCAATTTAGACGCCGAATTTGAAAAAACTCCAATTGAATGAAATGTTCTACTCTTTGAACTCTACAACTTTGTCGATAGGCATGATTTCAAATTCGGCATGGAAATATGAAATTTGTTTGAATTTATGCAGCAGCCATAGGTAGGGACAGGGTAGGTCATCTGCTTGGGAGGGGAAAATACCCTAGTTATAGGCCTCAACTCCACTTGCTCCTTTTGACAAATTTGTTGGGTACTTTCTAAACTATATTTCATTTCATTAGGGCAGGTCATGAAAATGGCTCTATGGGTAAGAAAATCTCAAATTACCAAACTGGACAGAGTAGGGGTGTGTTTCTGGGCTGACAAAATTTGGTTGAAAAGACCAATTTGAATTCATATTATGACCAGACTCATATTGACAAAGTTGTTTCCTGGATCATTACCTGTAACTTTGTTAATATGATCCTCCTCTAAATCACAACATATTTTGAGATACAATCCTAATCTTGTTTAGGATTTTGGTAAAACAGCAGATTTATTCTAAGTAAAGCTTTTCTTGTTTTCAACTTTTGAAGTATCAAATGAAGGCCAATCACTTCCACAATAGGTGCATTTGAAAGGTAAAAAGTTCAATTTCATTTCATAGAAAGGGAGAATGTAAAGTTGTATAGTGAATTCAAAAGTAATTTCAGAATCAACTTTGGGGATGAGCTAAAATTTCAGATTTGAGAAATTTTGACTTAGTGGTTTATCTACCAATCCCTCATTACTCTCTTAAGCATGATTTAGTCTTAATTCATCGTTAGTTTACGTATAATTGTGTGTACGGCTTCTGAGATGCCAGGGGCATCACAGCCTACCCCCCTTAAAGAAATCTCGTCCCGAGATTTTGAAAGAGGTCGGGTTCTATGTCGTAAGGTGAAAAGATACTACCCGCATCTTGGGGCTCGGGACTCTTTTAATAGTTGCAAACGCACTTTAACTCTTCCTTTGTCCTTTGTCGGCTTCGTTAACGACCGAGTGAGTGGTTAGTACCTTCCTAACACAAGGTAGTTACAAAGCATCATTTGGTTGACTAGGATGGTTCCTTTAAGGTACTCGATAATTCACGTCTCATATGAGAGGGAAATGAACAAACCACGAAGAGAACGTGGTGGCAGCGAGCGAATGACATGATTGGTTCAAGCACGGCGAGAGGGTTACTTCCTGGCTTTGACACCAAGTTTAGGAGCGTAATAAACATCTGATTTATTTGAACAATGAGAAGCAAAGCATATGCAGTAGGGAGTTTGAATGAAGCAAAATCTCGCGAGTTATAGAAAACAACAATGGATGTGTTGTTGGGAGGCACGTTCATTTCATTTGATGGGGACTGCGTATACATATAAGATATCAAATCCAAATATTTGCAAAGAGTAAGGTGTGGCGATACATAGCACACACTACTCATTGTCTCAAGAAAGATAACACGGGAAGAAAGTAGGATATATTCACCTAGACAAAGTGATGGTTTGTACGATTCCATAAGATTGGTCAAGTCTGACCAAGAGAAGTATAGGCATATGATGTGCGCTTGCTAACGAAACAATAGTCAGTGTTAGTAAGCTTAACTGAGGATGATTTTCAAGGAAGAACGAAGCAACTTCTTGAAAAGGATGATATGACAAAAGCACTAGCTGAGAACAAAAGCGTAGCGCGGCGGATGGTGCTGAAGTTTACCTTCAGAAGATAGAGTTCAATATATTCCAGAATGGAACGTAGGAGAAAGCAGTGGAAACAGAGTTTGGCTGTCTCCACCATTCAGAGAGAGGCAAGTTGGAAGAAGAAATGGAATGACGTAGTAAGACAGTGGGAATGGAATCAAGCATTTCTACATATACAAGATGTTAATGAAAATCAGGGTAAGCGCAGAGAAGTCCGAGATTTAGACAAACGGTTGTAAATGTATCGTGGAGAATAGAATTGCTTATCCCCGTGAAGCACGACCAGCAAAGACAAACAAAGTCAACGCAAAAGTGTGGATGAGTGGAACCATAGATTTGACTCGTCTCACGGATTGAGAAGACATAGTTCAACAAGGCCAGGAAAGGGTGTGATCGACAGTGGGAATAAGGTAGATCTTTCCCCACAGACCAAGAAAGGCAAGGTGAAACAAAGCAAGGAATGATAAAATGTGGCAGTGGAAATAGAGCAAACCATTTCCACGAATTTAATGTATAAAGTCAACAAAGTGTTTGAAGATAGATAGGAACGTTCCACAATTGAAGCGGTGTCATGCCTTTGCATGTCTTGATACCAGTGCGCCCCCAGTGGACCCGTGTGACGGCCGTGCACCCAGGACCCTAGGTTCCGTCGCGGCACCATAGACTACTCGGGTAGACATCCCACCAAGAGCGGTATTTCCTTCCAACCTCAGGGGATATGAGAATAACACAGGGTGATAGAAGACATGAACAAGGAGTTTTACACGTCATAGCACAATGTTTTCGGAGGTATAATTCATCAGACTTATTTGGATCAGAAACGAGGTAACCACAACAAAAAGTGTCATGGATTACAAAGACTGAAGTGCCTGAATAACAAAAGCATGAAACGTGAGAACTACAAGAGTTCAGAATGCTCCCTGAAAATAGAGTTACATAATTCATGAGGGTGGGACACATGCCGACTGCAAAGAGTTGGATACAGGGGAAACTCGAGAGTTATGAGAGTCAACCCCCTCTCATTACAAAAGTTTTGCGATGACTATTAGCACACCAACTAGTATCTAGCTAATACTGCCTAAACGTAAGATTGATGCGTCCAGGACGAAGGCCCGTTTCTTCTTTCAACCAACTTGGTGCAGTGTGGGCCTTCACGTGGGAAATGCCATGAAACAATAGTCTTGATTTTCCACCGAGTATGAGAACGTCACCAGATTCGAGGTTGATCTTGGTCGCTTGGTCTTTGTCTCACGTGTCGCCGAACAAGAACTCAGCGGTGTCTCCTATGGAGATGGATATGAAAGGTAAACCTTTGCTAAGGCTACTCTCTGACTCGTCCCTGTCTTGGTGAAGTCCGAGCTTCCCGGAGTTGGTGTAGTAGTTGACGATGCATATGTCCGGGTTAATCTGAGGAAACTCGACTGCAGTGGAGTTCGCAGTTTGAGCAATCATCTTGAAAGCTTCTGGTATTGCAGGGGCTCGTGCTCCATCGATTGGACGGGTTGGTCCATATGAGCGTGTAGTTGGATCCCAGTTCTTTCCAAGAGACATCATCCATAAGCTCATTTTGGCACCATTCTTGTAGCTTGGTCTATAGAATCCGCCTGGACCAATACCCAGTTGTCGACATACACGAACTATCTGGATTTGATCTTCAGGCTTGACAAATCCCTTCAATAGAACCATCCCGGGTCGCAGATGTTGAACTGAAGCTGCACTCGTGGAGGACTCTCCCGCTTTTCTCTTCTTATGACTTTGAGGTATTGTGGCTTTAGTTTTCTCTGACTCATGGTAATCCGGGCATAAGTCGAAGGGCTGCGTCAATGGTTGCGACATCTGTAGCAAGAAAAATTAAGGCTCCGGTCAATTCAGGAGTTTTGAAGGCCTAATGTGGTCATAGGGCATTTCGTACTTATGTGCTGAAGAAAATACGTCTGAGAAGTGAACTCATCACTACACTATGTGCGACTTCTATACCAAATGTTTGTAGTAAGAGAATGTGTGACATGTCTTAAACCTGAAATTTTCACAAAGGGTTGATTTTTGGGCTGAAAGATGCTTAATGTATTTGGTTTACGTTTGTTAAACCATTCATACCTAGAGCGAGGGATACATAGAAAAGTTATCCCAAGTTATGTGTTATACCAGTTTCATATACAAAGTTTTTGTTAATTTCACTTGCTTTTCTACTATAATTCAAAATAGTAGCAACATATGTACATTTACAATATGAATCTAGTTTCGTTTTAACCAAACACACAGCAAGACATATGAGATGAGATGGAATGATGCATGATTCATCCTATTCGGTCTCACACCACACATCCTATGTATATATTATATATAACTAGCGTTATTTTGGTGACATATATGCACGTCTCTCCTTAATGCAACTAGTCATTCTTAACTTCGCACGTGGTTAGTGTACCTGCAGAAGAATGCATGCTCATACATTACCACCTAGTGTGGCATCCACGCGTGACCGCTGCGTGGACAACGTTGGTGGGCCGCTGCACCTTTTCCTCAAAGCCTGACTTTCCACCAGTACTGGGGGTTGTCGAGAAAAAGATGGATCCCAAAACCGAATGTAAGTGTGGTGGGTATGAAAGCCTCAAACATGCCCACCACCCTTAAAGAGCTTTTACTTATACAGCATGAATGCAGAGATTACAACTGTCCGCAAAACCCAATAGCTTCCACCAGTACTAGGGACAGCTATGGCCGAAAAGTTGCTTCTCAGAGCGCCGAATATGCATATGAGTTCTATCTAGATCAGAATGTTAGTGATGTCACCTGGATAACACTAACATCCTTATTATGGGCTTATCGTATACTCTCGTTTTTCAAGTACTGGAAAAGGGCTTTCGAAAATAGTTTTGTAAATCAAAACTTGATGATATAACTGTTGTCTGTGTATGATCGGCTCTGATACCAGCTGTGGCGGAACCGCCGATTTAATACGGGCTAAGTACACCTGCCACCATTAGCTTACAGTGTACTTAGACCGTACTAAACCCGGTCGTCCGTCGAGAAGCCCTCGGCTCTCGATTTGCACCAAATCCCAGAGGAACCGACATCACACACATCCGACTCGCGAAGGAGCCACAACAGTTACATCATCACAGGCAGTTGAAATATAGAATAGATAGACTTAGTTACAAACCGAGAATGGATATAGTCAAATACATGTCCAAAATATGTATAATGCGGAAGCGATTTCAAAACATCTCGCAGCGGAACCAAATACTTAAGAAGTCTTCATACAGATGAACGAGGCGAGAAGCACCGAGCCCACCGGTGCTACCCTTCTCCAAGCAGCTATCCAAATGCCGCCAGTACCTGTGAGCCAAAAGTGGGGGCAAACCCTGAGTACTAATTACTCAGTAGGGCTTAATGGACAGGGTTTACGGCTGACGCAAAGCTTAGCTTACTAGCGAGTAGGTCCTTAGCCATTGGTTTTAAACTGTAAAATGTTACCATAGGATAGCGGGATTTGGCAATCGCTATCCTTTAATCCTGATTAACCCCTATGTTTTAATGTCATGCTATAGCGGGATTTGACAGCCGCCAGTCCTTATCCTGAATCTCATTGGTAATATAAAGCGAGTAATTTGCATGAAGTAAAGCATGTATAACCATTGTGTCGTATCAAATCATCGATTCCATAAAACATCTTGCCTCAAACAGTTCTACGTTGCCCGTCAGTGATATTGGCATTCTCACACCTGGTGAGCATCAGCGATTCGAATCGATTTTTATATTCCCGGGAATAACTAGAAAATGCCAGGGGCCCATATGCTTACTAACACGACGGCTTTCCCACATATAGTCCCCCTTCTCCACTTGTCCCATCCCAAGTTCGATTCACTCCCGCCTGACTCCCGGGTTGTGCCCCCATGACGAGCCTGCCGACATCTCGGTCTTCCCGTCATGAGTACCAAGCTCCCCCGGGCCACCTTCCTCTCAACCAGTGGGTAGGAACGTGTTTCTGTTCTTCGGATGGCACAAGTAAGGTTTCACCGGTCCCATTTCCCGGATAAGCATTCTAGCAATGTTATGCCGATCAGCAGGCGAACAGCGAACGGACCTTATGCGACTCGGGCGGAGTCCACCATACCATCACATCATTTTTCAACATAGTAATCCCATATCTCCGCCCGGTCTCAATTGAAAGCATAACATAGCAATAATAAATTCATAGTAATGAAGATTCATCATTCGAAAGTAAATCCTACGAGACGAGTGACAGTGCTCACTCGTGTCTACTCGCGCCTAACCATTCTAGGCACTTGTCCTACGAACCCTAAGTATAGGTGCTAGGGCCAGGGCGGCCGGGAGGTCTAATGCAATTGGTTTCAATCAATCCTAATGCATATGCGTAACTCAAAATAATTTGTTTGCTGGGATTTGCATGGTCCTGCCTACCTTTGCTTTACTTTACGAACACAACAAACTAAGCTAATGTTAGTTTGCCGGGTTGTGAGGCTTTGCCCCAGGCAACCCCTTGATCCCTTGGGCAACTCCTCCGTCCAAATACGACTGATGGGCACTCCAGGTCGTGATTGGGGCTTAGTTGATCTTCTGGACCACCGTTGCTTGAAGTAGTTCTACACACTTGGTTCTTGATCACGTATCTGCAGTGAGTGTCACTATATGAATGACATGCATGATGCAATGCAAGGTATGCATGAAGGTTAAGCACATGCGTAAGCAAGCACTTCACGAGTAGATTGGAGGGTGAGTGATAAACTTATTCAAATAGAGAGTATTCTTATGGACACCAAGCAAATACACAGTCACTCAATCACACGTAGACCAGTTACTGATCATACTCATATTGATAACAGGCTAATGTTATTACTCAACAACAACATGCAATCTCAGCTTGGATCATTAAGATACGAGCATGGAGTATGGTGATGTTTAACCCTTCTCAACAAATCAGACATGTCATCCAAAGTACATGGGAGACATATATGATGGAATCCAAATTCCAACATGCTCTTATCATACCAAATGGACTCAAGCATATAAGTGAACAAGTTATATGTTTTGTCCTATTTCGGGTTATTGTTATCTACAATTCAGCACACATTACTTTTATGGTTAGGGATTTGCAACCTAGGTATATGAGAAGGGAATATGCATGTGGAGTATATATAGAGCCATTCTATCTTACAAGGTTTCATTTTTAACATAGCAAAACTAAATATATCAAGTGGAGTTCATAATAGCAACCACGAGCGCATATGAGTTGTATCCCCTTTTTATTTATTTAAGCAACCCACCCCTTTTTTTTTATTTTAAATCACCAAATTTATCCCTTAACTTTCCTAGTTGTTTTAATGCCCTTTTTCTTTCTTAGCTTTTGCCTTTTTGTCATTTTCAAATCACTATCTAAACTGGACATGCAGGGTCTCAAATTTCATCAGTGAGCTACTTGTGCTGTCCCAAGTGTATGAAAAATACTAGAGAGCCATTTTAAGTCTACTTTATGTAGCCCCCACTCTCTAAGTTGAATAGATGCACATAACACCTGTAAAATGGTAAAAGAGTAATTAAACAGCAAGATCTATGGCTATAAACATCTTCACAGTGTTATCATACCACAAGAATACTTCTGACCAAGTCTTACAATTTTTGGAGACCATTTGGTTCATTTTTCCTATTTATTTCTTTTCATCATGCATGCAAGAACCCAGGGGCAAAATGGTCATTTCATGAGTCCACATCTAAACCATTCTGTATATCTACTCAAGGAGAGTCCATAGCAACTGAGTTTACCCATTTTGGATTTTTCTTTCATTTTCTATGATTTTCCAAAGTTTCAGCTCAAAATAAATATAGATCTAGGACCTAAACGCAATTATCTATAACTTCCAGGGGCTAGCTCGTGAGATCTGCCGACACAGTACACAGCGCTCGGGTTGGATCTGTAAAAACACCAAACAATGAGGGCTAATTTGCAAAAGACCGTCTTCCTCCTCTCCTCTTCTTCTTCCTCCCGACGGGGAAGAGGGAGGGCGGCGGCGCGCGGCGGACCCGCCGGTTGGGGCCTCGGCGGCTCGCCGGCGGCGGTCGGAGAGAGAGAAGGGAGTGTGGGCAGTCTTACCCCCTACCTTGGTCGACGGGGAGAGGCGCGAGGAAGGCCGGCGACGGTGAGGTGCCCGGCGGCGACCGGCGCGACGTGGACCAGGCGATGGGGAGGCGGAGCGGCACCTAGACCTTGCCCCTCGGGTCCGCGGGGTCGTGGCGGAGGTGGCGGTGGTGTCCTAGCGGCGTGAGGAGCTCGGGAGGCGGGGTGCGGCGGTGGTGAACCGGCGGCGCGGCGCGGCGAGCTTGGTGGCGCGGCGGACTCGTTTTGGCGAAAGGAGGGCGGAGCGGGGGCGAGAGCTTTTCCCTCGGGTGCGCGACGAGGTGGCGAGTGCAATGGAGGGGTCCTAGGGGCGCGAGAGGCAGCGGAGGCGGCTCGGGAGCTCGAGCTCCGAGCTCGCTCCGATGGCGGACGGCGCACGGCGCTCTGTGCGGACGGAGGCGGAGAGAGGGCCGGGAGTGGGGCGAGAGTGAGCGAGAGGCGAGCGGGGTCGCGTCCGCGCCCGGGTGAAGGCGCTCGGGCGTGGGGCCGGCGATCCGCGGCGCGGAGGAGCCGCCGGTGCTTGCCGGCCGCGTGGTGGCCGCCGGCCCGGACACGGTGGCGTGTCGGGTCGGTGGGCCCCACCGGTCGGTGACAGTAGGAAAAGGAAAATAGAAGAAAAATAAAAATGTGTTTTCTCCCCTGCTGAAAACCGCCATTTTGACCAATTTAGAGGCCGAATCTGGAAAAACTCCAATTGAATGAAATGTTTTACTCTTTGGACTCTACAACTTTGTCAATAGGCATGATTTCAAATTCGGCATGGAAATATGAAATTTGTTTGAATTTATGCAGCAGCCATAGGTAGGGACAGGGTAGGTCATCTGCTTGGGAGGGGAAAATACCCTAGTTATAGGCCTCAACTCCACTTGCTCCTTTTGACAAATTTGTTGGATACTTTCTAAACTATATTTCATTTCATTAGGGAAGGTCATGAAAATGGCTCTATGGGTAAGAAAATCTCAAATTACCAAACTGGACAGAGTAGGGGTGTGTTTCTGGGCTGACAAAATTTGGTTGAAAAGACCAATTTGAATTCATATTATGACCAGACTCATATTGACAAAGTTGTTTCCTGGATCATTACCTGTAACTTTGTTAATATGATCCTCCTCTAAATCATAACATATTTTGAGATACAATCCTAATCTTGTTTAGGATTTTGGTAAAACAGCAGATTTATTCTAAGTAAAGCTTTTCTTGTTTTCAACTTTTGAAGTATCAAATGAAGGCCAATCACTTCCACAATAGGTGCATTTGAAAGGTAAAAAGTTCAATTTCATTTCATAGAAAGGGAGAATGTAAAGTTGTATAGTGAATTCAAAAGTAATTTCAGAATCAACTTTGGGGATGAGCTAAAATTTCAGATTTGAGAAATTTTGACTTAGTGGTTTATCTACCAATCCCTCATTACTCTCTTAAGCATGATTTAGTCTTAATTCATCATTAGTTTACGTATAATTGTGTGTACGGCTTCTGAGATGCCAGGGGCATCACAACGAGAATGCCCAATATTGGGCATTATGCCGACGTGTTATACAGCAGTAAGGAGGATTACGGCAAGTCCACTGGAATCCTCACTTGCTGCATAAAATTTCTATGTTTTGCAAACACAACCCTTGGCCTGATAATCACTATAAAACTTGCATGTTTTGCTTACTAAGGTAACCCCACAAATATACCGCCACCTAAGCCTATTTTAGATGTAGTGCGCATAGGTAGGATCGCTCACTAAATTATATGTATCATAATCTTGATGTTAAGTTGGGATTATGGTTGTGAAACTTGATGGGTTTGGGATGAGGATATGTGTGTGTTTTAAAATAAAATGGGGAATAACCTTGGCAAACGACCTACGGGTCGGGATACGCCAGCTAAAGGCAGGGTATGAACGGTAACTTAGCAACCCGCGGTTACCCAAGTCTCGGGAGTCGTGGAGACGACCGGGTAGGTGGATGCTCGCGGTGTCGAGCAATGGAATGTTGGAACGGTTCTACCTGCGCTCTGTAAGGACCGCGTTGATTTTCATCTTGCCTAACTCTTTTAAGTACAACTACTCGCTCTGTATGAGGCATTGGCTAGGCCCGAGCCGGAGTGGATAGCCTAGTAGCTTCTGTGCTGCTGCACAAGGGGCTACGGAAGGGGTTGGAAGCCACGGGAGTACCGCGGGGTATTGGAGTGGCTAGGTGGCCCGAACCTCTAAAGCACTGCTAGGCAATGAAACAAAGACAACGGTTTGGTTTGGAATTCGGATGCTTATTTGGCCGTAAGTGTCGCTGAGTCCAACTTGTGGGAATTAGTACAATCTCTGATCAGAGTAAAACCTATTCGAATAGTCCGAGTCCACTGGTATGGATGAGTTACGGCTTGGTTCTTCAATTAGCACTTTTCATAAACTAAAACTGTGGGAAAATGTTTGGTTTTGGTCTGGAATGGTCTTTTGGGTGGAAGTTAAGCTACGGGGGTAGAACCCGTAGCGGTGTGGAAAGTGTGATGGCTGGAAAGTCATTGGCCATGCGGATCGGCAAGTCCAGTGGCACCCCTTTTTGAGAAAAAAACCCTATTTCTGAATGACTAAAACTTGTTAGACTATCCCGAACCCTGCCTACAAAGTGTTTTTATGCAAAACCTCTCTAAGCTCCAGATATATCCTGCATGTAGATGTAGCTATACCCCCACTCCTTACGGAGGAAGGTGGGCTTACGGAGTACGTTTGTACTCACCCTTGCTTTGTTGATGTTTTTCCAGTGGAAGCAATGAGTGCACCATATACGACAGCGATTAAGGGCTACGACCTACTTCCCAACCACGACGTGGGAAAACTTGGGCCTACGTTTTATATTCCGCTGTTTAGTCTTCAAGGGCTGCCCCCTCTTGTTGTCCGACCCGTTAGGGCGGATCTGTATCACTCTGATGTAAAAATGTGATTACCAAACTTTAGGATGGTAATAAAGCACATTTTAGTCCCATTATGGAAATTGGGACGCTTCATTCTCCTTCGGTGCTAAAGGATTTTAGTCAGGTTTTCTATTTTAGTACATGGTGTTTCATAGTTTTAGTTAATTTTGTACTAAAATTTAGATAGTTTATATTTCGTTCTAAAGAACCAAACGGACCCTTAGGATGAGACTAAGATTTTACTTTGGCTTGGTTTTCTTTATGCCTCTACTATGGGACCACCGGATGCTCAAAAAAGCTTAGTTCGCCACGTCAGCAACACGTCAGCGCGCCACACAACTGAACTACGGGCACGTCAGCGCCATGCCTAGGAAAAACACCTTTTTATGAGTTAGGCGGTAATTTGCATAATTTTGGTAATCGGAGAGTAATGGTGAGTAATGGTGTGCGGTTTTATGGTTTAAGAAAATTTGTAGACTTCAGACATAGTTAGAGGGGGACAAGGGGGCTTATTCGGACGAGAGGGAGCACAGTGACACACACTCCGACTGGAGGCCCGCTGGGTCTCTTTTGGTGAGATGCGGCCGGGTGACTGGCCAGTGGCCTCAACCACTGCCGCGGACCGGCGACAAGCATTTGACGAGTATTTTACTCAGGTCCAAAAGGGGTAAAAAGGACAATGTTATGACGGCCGACAGGTTGGGCTCGCCCGCTGATTTTGTTGCTACTACTGTGTAGATTGTGGAAGACGGCTGTTGAACGTGCGTGCAGCGTGTTTTGTAGGCATCGGCTGGGAAAGGATCGGATGGGGGCATGCATGCTTTTCAGTAGGGCTAGCGCGGCTAGCTATCTGCTGGGTTTGCGCCGTTCAGCTGGCGCTAAAAGTGGTGCCTATTTCATGGACTGTTTCCCCCTTTCGACCGCGTTTTTCATACCTTGCAAAGTGCTTTTTGCCACTTTCAAAATTATGGAATCATATAGATATTCATATGCTGAGTTTAATGCACAGATCGATTAATTTATTTAAAATATACTACATGATAAACATTTTCAAATATTTGCGTAAAAAAGAACGGAGTATTAGTTGCCGCTACCACTACAGGCCGGCCGCTAATTTTATCAGATAATAGCGGATAAAAAACGGTGTGAGTGAATGTATTTGCCGATACTGCTATAGCCCGCTAATTTATCAGGAAATAGTGGATAAAGAACGGAGTAAGTATATTTACCGCTACCGCTATAGTCCGCTACCGTTTTTCAATCTCCATCTTACTATTACTATTACTAATTAGAGGTTATCAAAGAAGCACGTATTGTGAAGCACATTAGAAAAAATATGGCCTTCCGTCAATTAGTATCTAATAATACTAGCTATTAGATCTATTATATTTTCTAAGAAATTGATCGCCATGCCATTGTGGATTGGAAGACCGCTAAAATAACCCTTGAATTTTCATATAAATTATCCACCATGCCATTATGAAATATGAATTAAAATAGCGCCCTCTATTTACATATAAGTAACCCATCATGCCATTATAAACATCAAATTAACTCTTAAATTTTCATATAAATTTCACACCATGCCATTATAAAATATGAATTAAGTAAATCCCTAATTTTTTATATAAATCATCCTCCATACCATTATAAAAGATGAATAAAATCTACCAATGACATTATAAAAGATGGTTTAAAATAATCACATCCTATATACTACAGATAAAATATAGTCTAACTCTAAACAACAAATATATGTTGTTATAAAAAAGTAACAAAAGTAGACATATATATTTGCTTCTAAAATACCAATTGTTGCTAATATTAAAATTATCTATCAACCTTTAATATATACACGTTTTAAAAATCTAACCCATGCGAGAGCACGGGTAACTAGTTGATGTTGTATCAGCTATTAGATGTTTTAGAGAACCGATAATTTAAAGTTTAAGTTTGCAATACATCCTGCTTCGGAAAATTGACTCATTTGGCTACAAAAAATGTACTATGTACTCCCTCCTTTTGATTTGAAAATATAAGGAATATTGTGTCGTGTACATTAACTAAATTAAGCGCCGTTGAAGATGACCGTACCCCCCCCCCCCCCCTATATACTATATAAAAGACTACATTTAAGAATACATGTGAGTAGGGGAAAGGATGAAATAAAGAAAAGGGTAAATGACGCATACATTCAAAATTTATTCTCAAATAAAGGTATTATAGATGTGACACAACCCATTTAATATTTCAATTGAGTTTTCCCTACTATTTGGCGTGCCCAGCAGTACCGATCACAACAATCAACATGGACATATTTGAAGGGCGGGCATGTTAGTCTTTTTAAAGTCCTCTTAGAGCATGTACAATGGGGTGCTTATAGAAAGTGCTTAGCAATAAAAAGCGGTTTATTTTCTAGCACCAGGTGCTTAAAAGGTATATGAGGTGCTTACTTAAGCATTGGTACTTAACGAGTGCTAATGAGGTGGTTGCACATATATATAAGCATCTCCCTTGCATTGTAGAAATTAGTTTTTTAGATGGTGCTTAGCATTTCTCTCTTTTTAATCACCTCTACAAGCAGTGGTGTATTGTACATGCCCTTAGTTGGTCCTAAAATCTGTAAGATCCTTTATATTTCAGGAAGGATAGAGTAAGCTAATTAAGGGAAGATAATAATATATACAGAGAAATGCTCCCCCCCCCCCCCCCCACATAAAAGAATGGTGAAATTTTTTGATTTGCTGTAATATTATTATAAAAAATGGGCCAATTTACTCAAAAACCCGGGCTTGAAAAATTGGATTGGAGTGGTTCGGAGGGGTTTTTTTTTTTGGATTTAAATCGACAGTAGACCAAAATTCCCTTCAATCCTTTCCAATCAACTGCAATCACCTTCAATCCAAACCCGTTAGTCACCCGTCAACAACTATCACAACTCACTCAGAATATCAGCACTGAGCACAAGTGCACAACTAAGCAATTATCGATCAGCCAACATAACATGGCCCACCGACACACTCAGGATTGGATGCTAAGCACATTAGCTCAAGCAAGCCAAGCTCACTAGGCCTAACTTGGGACAAAAACACGACCCAACTACTAACTGATGATGTACACGGCCAACTAATTAATCCGTCCTTGTGGTTAAGCTAGCGCACACAGTTAGCTAGGTTAATTAGGAGCTAGCTAGAGGACGATGCTCGCAATGTCTAAAGCAGGTCAGGTAGCTTAGCTAGGGGTAGGGGGTGCAGTGCAGTGCAGTAGAGATAGAGAGGTGGAGAGGACATGTCCGGTCCGCTGGTGTCCGTCCGTTAATGGATGCGCGCGCGGCAGAAAGTGCCCCAACCCAACAACACCAAGACGAACGCACGTCTACAGAACAAAACGCACGACGCGACGCGACGACACCCCGTTGCCGCGCGCTCGCGCTTTCTACGCTTGCATGATGCCGCGTCGCTCGCTCATCAAAGCAGGGCATGCAGCCTTTGCTTGACGATAGATACGGCCTAGCCAACTCCCCGGCTGAGGTTCGGCCACTCGTCGGTCGTTCGCCACACTTGCTGTCTGGTGGTGCAAAATAAAGCCGGGCGAGAGATCACGTACACACTGTCTCAACTTTCACCTCATGTCCCTCCTAGCTAGCTATAGATGGATAGGCTGCTGCTGGGTTTGGGCTTATCCCCTCGTCGGAAATTAAAGGAAGAAATTGACTGCGCCACCGAAAAGGAGACGCACCACCACTTGGGCCGGCCGGCCGGCGCGCGCGTTATCTCTTCTTCGCGTTCTCCGATATCATCTCATCCCCCGCCGGCGGGCCGGGGCGAGCTGGTCGCGGTCGGGCGCTGTCGCTAATGCGCCCGCCTCGATCTTTTCCGCGCCGGGGGAGGGGTCGATCGATCGGATAGGTCGACGAATTATAATGCGGGGGCCGGCCGGGCATCCGCGATTCCGCTCCGATCCCCCGCGGTCTCCTCTCCTCTCCTCTTCTCTTTTTCGCAAAATAAAGCGAAATGCTTCCTGCCCCTCCATCCGCGTTACTGATCGATTCACTTCATATATATATATATATACACACACACACACACACTTGGCAAAGCTGGTTCATCGCAACAGTCTGGAGATGCGCGGGGATCCTCGATCTTTGGCGATGCGATCCAGCAATTTGTTTAATCCAAAAAATTCCGACCCGTTGGTTCGTTCGTTCGTTTAATTTTTTTCCGGATAGATGGCGTATCGATCATCCACCACTGGCAAGTAAGTGATGAGACGATCGACCATGATCAGTCGTCGACGAGCGCTTTAATTAGTTAATTATTAACCATGGAATGATCGATGATAACGATAATAATCGATCATGGTTGCATTTCTATATAGAGGTCCCTATATATATAGCAACTTGCGCTTTATTTCCCCCACTGATCGACCGCGCGCAGATAAAGCAGATCAGCCGCACGCACGACAACATGGCCAGCAGTGTTGCCTGCTATACATCAGATGAGGTGATAATGTTATAGTGTCGTCGTCGTGAGTGTGTGCCATCATCGCGGTCGCGGTCTGGTCGCTCGCTCGCTCTGAATTGAAAGATGCTGCTAATAAGCAGGCTACTAGCTCATCATCACTAGCTGCGCACACGAATCACGATCAACACGAACGAACTGAGTGGACAGCTACTGACGGCGACGGATCCATCGGAGACACCATATGTAATAATGCAGCGTACGTGCATGCGCGCTAGCTAAGCTAATCTGCTAGAGCTGCTGATCGACAAGCGGTCGGCTAGCATATCCTGCTTGGCCTCCCATCGATTCATCGATCCTTCCTGTCGATCCATCTAGGAGGTGCTGCTGGTGCCTGGTCACCTGGTGCATGCGCCCACTAGTTCGAATTCACAGCTGGGCCTGCTCTGGGCCCTGCTTGGGGGGTCGGATTGGACAGATCATCATCAAACCACAACCACAGCTACCTGGATTAAGAAAGTTGCATTGGCGCTGGATGGATGGATAGCTGCATGCGTAATTATATTGGACTGGAGACTTGGAGGGAGTTGATGATGATCCAAATAAAGGGAAGTAATTAATTAAGGAACATATATACTACATGATGAGTGCCCTTTTGACGGGACTGTCACCCGGATTTGGAAATGTTACCCTCACCACGGATTGCTCGTTCGTTCTAAAGGTAAATACTACCAGCTCCTTGCTAGTTGTGCATGACGAATTTTAACTTTCAAATTCTGTTTGCTTATACTTTGAGATGATCAGAATCAGATCGGCTAGGGCCGTTCGTAAATATTGGCTGCACACACGACGAACGTGCTACTTGATTAATTCGAATTTCGATCTCTCTCTTTCCTGGTGGATGTGCTGAATTGCTGATGATGTAATGGCCTAATTAGATATGTTCAACCGCGGAAAAGAAGTCATCAGTCGTCAAGCACTAACAAGTAACAACTGACGGTGCAGCTAGCTAGCTAGCGCGCCTCTAGCTCGCATACATGTTTTTTTCCTCGGCGCGCGCGTGCTAATAGCAGCAAATCTTTGCAAAAGCACTCTAGCGAAGATACATGCGCCGTTCATAATCATGTCCTAATAATTAACCAGCCGTTTAGTTATTCTACATTAGCCTGTGGTGCAAGTTGACAGTTTGGATCAACTAGAATATTAGTATTGTCCCTCCCACGCACCATAGCAGCTAGCGGCAAACCGGTCTCGGCGTCACGTCGAATGTACTTCCCCCTCTCTCGCTCGATCGCCTGCTTTGCTGCGCGCGCCCATCCAGCGTGCCGCTTTTCCAACTTCCGCACCTCGATCGACCGCGTCACCTCTGCCCTCTATATATCACGACCACCACCACAACCTGTGTACCTAGTGCTATATAGCTGCCGCCAGGGCCAAGACACACCCTCCCTATATATCAAGCACACGGCGTGCACCACCGGAGCCCCGCAGTGCCGATCGACCAGCTTACATCCCACAGGAACACGCACGCACACAGAGAGAGAGGGAGGGAGAGAGAGAGATTCTTTACGAATGGCGCCTCGCGAAGCAGCAGCATGCTGCACCACCACCTTCTCCATGGCGCCCCACGCGCGCGTCGTGCTACCTGTTCTCGTGGCCACCCTTTCCTGTAAGTGCATACGCCGGAACTAGCCGCAAGAGATCGAGATCGAACATATGTGTGTGTGTGCGGCGAATGCATGCAGCTGCCACGGCTGCCCGGACCGGCAGACGCTTACACGACCTGTGGTTAATTAAATTTGCTTGCTGATGCATGGATGCAGTGGCGACGGTGGTTCTGATGGCGGCGCCGGCGCCGGCGCGGGCGGCGTGGGTGGACTACCCGTCGGGGGTGCCGTGCGGGGTGACCATCCCCGTGGAGCAGTGCGACCCCTGGGACGCCGCCGCCAACAGCGCCTGCATGGACATGTGCCACTACGGCGGATGCCGGCGCGGCGGGCAGTGCGTGTCCCTGGGGCTCGCCAGGGGCCGCGGCTGCCACTGCAAGTGCTAGCCTAGCTCAGCTCGCCGGCCGCCCGGCCGGGCTAATAGGCTACCTGTGTCGGCGACGAGCTGAGCTTGCGTGCATGCGGCGGCCAACGGACGGCCGGCCAGCGGGGGAGCTTTGGTGGTGTTGCTGGTGGTGGCAGGCAATACACTGGCACCAGGGAGTATATATGCTTAAGTTGGAAGGTGCTATGGGTCAAACCTTGGCAGTCTGCTACTGCTAGCACGGGACGGGACGCGTATTGGTAGTACTGCTGCTTTGCTTTTGTAAGTTTAATTTTGCTTGGTGTGCTTCTTCCACGGCCTACAAGTAGAGTTTTGAGATAAGAGATAGAAACAGAGTGACGCAGAATCATCAGGTGGTTTTTCGCTCGCTTGCCTGTCTGCCTCTTGCTTTTCCTACGTTAAGCTTACTGCAGCCTGCACGTCAAGTTCCAGTAAGATCTTACTGGAAAATCTAGATAAAGGTGTTTCAACTTTTAAGTAATAGTTTAAGTAGTAGCACGATAATGTTTCCAGAGAACAGAAAAGCAGAGACAAGTTACGTTCAGAATAACTACCTCTTCCTCCAACTCCAAGCAGCAGCACGGCCGCTAGAGCTAATAACGGCTCGCTGTATGTTGTTGTCACGTCGTACGAAGCTTTTTTTCCCGAATACGCAGCAAAGCTTCGTATCAAGTTATTACTATTAACAAGTTATATAAAATGGGTCTGTCTATGAGATTGGTTATTAAATTTTTCCGTGATCTTATTCTATTTTGTACTATATGTTTATCTTGTTTGTTTTGAAGTGTGTAGAAGAAGATGAGCCATAACATGATATATAGCTCATTCCTCTCATTTTTTTTTTTACTTTTCTCTCCTCTGTATAGATAAAAAATAAAAGTAATACGCGTTTATACTACTTGACGTTAAATAAAAAAACAGATACACTTGTGAATTCGGAAATGGAACGTAATCGACCTTAGCTAACAAATTTTGCATGTAATAAATACAATAAATCTAGCCATTTATTTTTACAGCTCAGGTGTGTGGCAGCCACCGGAAATGGAACGTAATCGACCTTAGCTAACAAATTTTGCATGTAATAAATACAATAAATCTAGCCATTTATTTTTACAGCTCAGGTGTGTGGCAGCCACGATCGACGGGCTAATTTGGTTGGCTGCCTGGCCCAGGCAGTGTTCCCAGGCATCCAATTTCGGTCGCCTGGGGCTGGGATCGCTGTCTGGCTGGCGAGCTATCTGCCAGGGCGCAATCCAAACATGCCCGACATGCATGGGACGTCAAAGAAAACCAAACTGTAGTCTAGTGGTTGCGGCAGCTCGAGCGACACCTGAGGTCCTAGATTCAATTACCGTTGGGAGCGAATGTCATCAGCGAGACGTCTGTGGTGACTTCGACAATCTCAAAATATACCAATCCAATCTTTCAGAAGTGCTCATAGGTGCGTGCGTGTGTCAGTGTATGTGCTTGTACTGTGTTTTTAAAAAAAAAAAGTAAAGAAAACCAGAAGTAGAAAAATCCATATTGTTCAGCAGCAATTGATTAATGGAATTAGTATATCTTGCAAAATCGCGTAGGATAGGCGCGTCCTTATTAGAATTGATACTACACTACCACATTTAGTTAGTTGTCAGTCAGATTATATATGCATATATCGCCCCACCATATCTTCGAACGAGAAGTATCGGCATCCCGTCACCTGTACTTGCCCTCTTTAGCCTTCGCCGCGCCGCTTTCGAGGCTGCAATGCAACCCCTCCCTGGCCGCCCGTGACCATATATTGCTAACGCACCGTGCCGGTGCCAGTGCCGCCAGAGACAGCATTGTTGTCGCCGCCTCGCCTCCCAGCGCACCGATCACCGATCAAGAGAGACAACAGAGATCATCGCATGGCGCGCGTCGTCCTCGTCCTCGTCGCCGCGCTCACCGGTAAGTAAAGCCCCCCGTCGCGTGCAAGTGCCGACGCGGTGCATGCACGCGTCCGATCCGAGAGTATCTCTGACCTGCGCGCGCGGCTGTGGCTTTGCATGCAGCGGCTCTCCTGGCGGCGGCGCCTCGTCCGGCGCAGGCGGCGTGGGTGGAGTCGGACTACCCATCGAGCGTGCCATGCGGGGTGACCATCCCCGTGGAGCAGTGCGACCCGGCGGACGCGGCGGCCAACGCCGCGTGCCGGGACATGTGCCACTACGGGGGCCGGCGCGGCGGGCGGTGCGTGGCGCCCGGTCCGCTCGCCCTGGTGCAGGGCTGCCACTGCAAGTGCTAGCGCCACCGCGCCGGCGCCGGGGACGCAAATGTGTAGCCTGCCTAACCACGAAATAACAAGGAAATCTGCATGCATGGTAGATCGCAGTGGGCTAATCGTATGGGTAGCTCTGTTTGTTGTGATCGGTGTTGCAAGCACCGTGTGTTTTGTTCTGGGCATTCGTTGGTTTCTTTTCTTTTTTTATTTATCGAACCACATGTTCCAGCCGCAAGTGGTATCAGCGTGCACTAGTTACTCAGACGATCATTACAAGTCCCACTCAACGAAGAGCCGACACAGTTTTTTCAAACAGAACTAGCAAGATGGCCCGCGCAAATAGCGCGGGTAGCTAGTTTTTCTTAAAATTGTTATTTTTGAATATTTTTATCTAATTTTCCTTTTGTTTTTCATGTATTGGTCCTATAATACATTCCATTTTCCTATATTTTGTTTTTTGTGTATTATTTTTAGAACATGTTTTATGTGTTTTATAGACATTTAAAAAAACATTTGTAATTTTTATATAATGGTGTGTGAAATCAAAATGCATTGCTATTTATAATTTTGTTTTCAAGCTGTGTGCACCAACTAATAAAGTATTGTGATTTGATGATTCAAATATTTGTATATACTCTTCTGTTTCAAATATAGTTGTAGTTTCTATAGCTTGGCACCACCATCTTTAATATCAAATTAGTCATATTAATTACACTGCTACCTTCTCCTAATAATATATATGATTGGAGAAAATATAAAATATATTTTGGTAGTGTATTTATTTGATATCGTAGATGTCCATATATTTTTAGATAAATGGGCTTAGAACAAAGGCAAAGTGGATTATAATTTAGAATGGAGGGATTATTGAACAATTAAAAAAATTATATAGTAGGCTCAATTGTTGATTCTCCAGCAAGCAGATTGCAGAATCAAGTTTATTTTGATATATTATATAGAAGTAGGCTTACAACGGTTTTGGTGGAAAAATAGCTTGAAATAATATATACATACTATAGAATAGTAAAAGGCTAGAAAAAACAAAAATATGTATCGTTTAGGTTGTTTATAAATTACCAAAATTTACTCTTTAAATTATATAAGAGTATAAAGTACAAAATAAGTAAAGATGTTTGTTACCACTGAAAATTATGTAAGCCAGATTATATGATCTAAGTGGTTAATATACAGTCCTTTAAAAAACTTAAAGTATTAAAGCAAACATGCATACATGTATGTTGCAATAAGAGAAAAAAATATGTCCGTCCTTAGTCCTCAATAAACATGGTCTAAGACCCCACAGGTCTTAGCACCCTCCAATTTAGCAAGGTATCACATCGTGACGCCACTTCTCATTGTGTTGGTGAAGATAGTTGTATTGTTTTATTATGATGTGCGGAAGGTGCACTTTGATGGCCTTATCGGCAAGGTTATTGTCTGTAAATTCAGCATAGAGAAGTTGTGACCTTGTGGATTCATAAAATTGTCCGGTGGCTTGTACAAATGGTGAAACCTTGATCTCCAAGGAGGAAGGCGATGGTAAATACAAAATACATTGTTCTCTTCTTCTCCTTCTTCTTCTTCTTCTTCGTTTTCTTTGTATCATTCTCATTTCCCCTTACATCTCAATATATTTTTAGTGTAGGTATATATATACACATGATATTAATTTGATTTTTGAGACTTCATTTCCGATCCAGACCCTATAAGATGGAAAATGAAAAACATATATTTTTTATTTTGTTATATACATGTTTTTATTTGTTGTAATCCATAATAAATTAACATTTTAAATCATGAGTTAAGCATTTTAGTGTGAAAGAAGCTATAGCTGTTGCTTTAACAAACTACAGCTACATGGCTATTTGGCTAAGCACAAGACATCTAAAACAACAAATAGTGGCTATAGCGGTAATTATATCGGACCATCTGGAACCTCATAATAAATAAATATTTCTAGATACAACTTGAAGCCACTATATTAATAACATACATTCTTATTTTCCTATTATTTAGTAAGGTAATTCGATGTCTTAATATCAAGCATCATGCTCCGTTGTAATAAATTATGGCGATTTTTGTATTTTTCACAAAATACATGTTTTCTGTCATTTATATTTAATATGAATTTTTGGATTAACTTAAATGTTGGATACTTAGATGATCATACCAATCAATAGTGTAAATATTTCTTTTTTAGTTGTATTTGAAATTGATCTACATTTAGGTTAATGTAGATTGTTAGATGTTCATAAGATTCAGGACTTTAGACATTTTTCTTTATTCTTGATTAACATGGTGATATTTTAGGTCCTCTTGATGTATGTGGTGGTTTATCTGAACAATGCCTAGCTTGTTAAGATAATAGACTTTTGATATATTTGTCCCTTTTGAAATACATTTTTTACTTATTTTTAATAAAAAAGTTATTTATCTTAGCTTAGACCATTGGATGATGATAAAATTTTCTTTTTTTAGTAGAATTCAATATAAAATATTTGATTGAACATAGATGGTTAGGTAACATAGTAGTTTCTAGGCTGTGGTGACTTGTTTTAATACTCATCTATTAAGATGATGCAGAGCTCGTCAAATTTTTCCTAGACCAAACTAAATTTCTTAAAGAAACGGAATATATGTGCATGGTGCCATGAAGAAATAAAATCTATTTTTCTGTAAATTTAATTAGAGTTGGAAAAATCTTAATGACCGAGACTGAAAAATTAATCTCGTTGGATTTTGAAACGGGTGGTAATTGGTAATATTTTGTTTGATAGGGAGAGGAGGCGGCATGGGGTAGTACCTGATCCTGGTAGTGTGGTAGTTGAAGCAACCCCGCAGTCTCGCAAATTTGCTCGTTGGCAGGAAGAAAATATAGCGTAGGGGTAGTACTGCTAAATAATTATTGTTATTTGACTGTAGACGTGAAGAAGGCCGTATAGTACCTGATCATGGCTAAAGAACTATTTTTATTTGGCTGTAGACGTGAAGAAGGCCGTGAAGGAGTAAGGCGTTTTTTTCGTTAGCTGATGATGGATGCGGATTGCTGGACGATAATATTTTTGTGTTTTCTTTTGCATCCTATTGAATATATGTAGGTTTAATTTAGAGAAGAATCCGTTTCTTTTTTCCATTTGCTTTCCTTTTCTTAAACGTGTGTTTCCCACAGAGAGATAAATCTAGATTGTATTTACAACTATATAGATTTGGTATAAGTCTTTATATTGAACTTGGACCGTCAGATGTTCATAAAATCCAACGGTGGAGGGCTTCTCTTTTTTCGATTAACGTGAAAATTTTTTGACTCTCTCGGCGAACGTGGTGGCTTCTTCTAACACTCCCGTATTAATATAATAGATTTCACTACACGGGGTCAGTTTTTCGAACATAATTTTACTACACCGAGTGACGGAGATCGTCTCCTCGTTACTTTGGGACTCCTTGGTTGTTTGTCAAATCTTTGACAAGCTAAAATTTTGATAAATTTTATCGTGTTTGAATTTAAGCATAAAATTAGTCAAACAAATAATATTAATTCTCGTTCTAAATAATTTATCCGAATGAGAAATTTATTGTTTGGACGAATTTTAGTTTTGATTCAAACACAGTCAAATTTGTCAAAATTTTGGCAACAACCGAGCAGCACTGGCCACTGGAGAGTGGAGAGGTCCCCGGTCGCTGATGACAACAGATGCTATCTTATATGACAGTGCTGACTGCTGACGCAACATGTACGTGTATATTTCATGATCCTCTAAAATGAAACAACGCAAACATTATCCAGGTTCCCAGAACAAGATTGTCGCCAAAATAACCGAGTCGCAATCTACCTCGATCACATCCAAAATTTTGCCTGATGGTGTACGTATTTCAAATAGATAGAGAGCTGCTGTGAAGCTCCGCTGCTTATTCACCAGCACAGATCACATCTCAGAAATCCAAACTCGTATGGCAGCCAACGTTTACAAATTACTAAAACAGCTCACACATCACAAAACAAAGAGTTACACTCGCCATATCACCTACACAAATATCGCCTGTCCCTTTCTGCTGAAACCCTACACTGTACTGGGAATCCAACAGGCCTATAGTCTTATTCACACTGTGCAAACACAACATGCTGATCAAGGACATGGCACTGGGGTGTTGTCCCTATAATGGGGGTAATGAGCATCAAGTGGCCGGCATCATGGACATCCAAACAACCGCACACCAGGGGTGGAGGTGGACACTAAGTTCTGGACCCAAGTACACTCATCAGGATAGCTCTATAGTAGATGTATTAGATATCAGACAAGACTACAAGAGAAAAGCCAAAACGAACAGGTGCGCAACAGGCTAATCTCTGAGATAGGCTTTGGCTTTACATCTGGATAAATAGCACCCACCCAGCACCTTGTGCTCATCAAGTGCAAACGTACATCTCTGAAGCTGAGTGTCAGCTAGGTTGTTCTGACTTCTGATTATAATTATGGATGTGTGGATGCAGACAAAATTCCACGGTTCGCTGCTTGTACAGATGCAAGATTCTTGGCCAACTTCAGAGCTGCAGACAGAATCAGCAGAGTAACATATTTACAGCTACTGTACAGGGTTTTTGGCCGGCCTGCCGATCAATTGACATTGTTGAGGCAACAAACTACAGCGAACCTGCCCCTTGACATGGAGTAGCTCACCATCAATACCACATCCGTCATGTGTATTTGGGCCTGCTTTGAGCCTCACAGACTTCACCTGAATTTAGCACAACAGTTAACTGAAGTTAAGAAAACTTTGAATGACAAGCTCTGGTAGAATGAGAAATACAGAGAGCATCAGCCATGGCATGTCCAAAGGCTGTAGAATTCGCATGAAAGCTCATGCAAGTCTCCACGAAAGTAACTAGAAAATTATGAGTGACAGAACACAACATGCATCAGGCCAAAATCAAAACAGCGCTATCATGGAGAAAAAAGGTAAAATTTTATGCTTGGCCAAGAGAAGCAGTCATACCATACCTTTACATATTCTACATTTGGAAGAGATATATGCCTTCCAAACTGCAAAAGCACCAAAAATCTCAGCAATCTCAGCCTTCCACTTCCACCAACCAACAGCAGGTCCAGACAATTGTCATCATATTCAGCCTTGGGAGCAACAACCTGAGAGCTCAGACTTTGCACAGTCTTGCATGAATGGTTGCACACCAGTACACCAAGATAGCGCCCTTTCCTAATTGTCCATCTTTCATCTAAGCTTGGAACTAACTCCTTAGTCAGACCAAGTTCAATGTCCTCTCGAGGACTATGAAGCTCAATTGGAGGCTCAGGTTCCCAGTTAGGTTGATTGTCCCATTTAGGCTCTGCATCCCACTTTGGTCCTGAATCCCACACAGGTCCAGGATCAGAAATTGTGGACGACGTGTCCTCTTTGTCTGCATTTACCTTAGAGGATTTTGCATCATTTGTAGCAGTCAAGCCTGGCCATGCCTTTTCAGTCCTTGACTTTGATTTGGATCTACGCCAGCTAGGAGTAGATGAGGCATGGGACTGGGGATGGAGCACTTCTTCTGGTTCTTTAAATGTACTTGTTCTCCCTGATGATAGGCGCTTTGATTTCGGGTCAAGCGCACGAACAACCTCAGAAGGTTCATTATTTGGACGAGGACTACAAACCTCCATCTCTGCCCCCGACATAATGCCTGTAGACATTATTGAATCAATGCTAGATAAACTTGAGGCACGTGGCAAACATTCTGCTCTTGATCTCCGAATAACATCATCATAGAGGTCAGAGGCATCAACCTTTTCTTGTCCTACCAAAATTTTATGCTCAGCACCATTGACGTCTGATATTGGAAGATACTCCAATTCAAAACTGTACTTTGGTAAGCACAGGAATTTGAGAAACCCAGCAACAAAGTAACGGAGAGGGCCAAAGTGCTTCTGATATTTCTCTGAGAGTTCAAGAACTGCAAGAGATAGATGGAACATAACTTTTTTTTTTAATTTCAGAAACACTAAAAAATAACATGAGGCTAGCTTGAAAAGGCTAATTAGAGAACCAAGACAGAAAAAGGTATGAAATGTTGAATATATTACCATCACTAACAAAACCAAAATATGACACGGTTGTGCCATATTGCACAGTCCCACTTTGAATCCATTCGACAGAAAAAACATCAATAGGTGTAAGACCTCCCTGCAACCAACAAGTGGCTCAATAAAAAATGTTCATAGAACCATACATATCCACATCAAAAGAGTTGAAACTATAACTTAAAAGGGAACATCTACTGACTAAACTATGTAATCACATATACAAAAAGTTGACAGATATTGGCATACCAATACCATACTTTCGCCTATTGAAGTGCATGAACTTGCAACAGTTAAATTGCTTCATCACTAGTTTCCGATATTCTACAGTAATTAGTAACAAATCAAAAGAATGTTTGAAATAGTGGACTGGCTACTGCACTATAATAAGCATATAATTTTATATAGAAATGTTTTTTGGCATTTTTAATACATAATTTCAAAAGCATAGTTGCTCCAAGAATATATTTTGACAGGAATTATGGTAGTTTATAATCAATTTAGAATACATCAGGCTTGCAGTTCCAGTACTAGAAAGGCTAAGTGACTTTTAAAGCTGAATGGCTGAAACCCTGCATGAAACGACAATGTTCTAGCCACTCTACTGTCTACTCTCAACTAGGCCTCAGAGCACCGTAGAAACATCATGGCAGGCATTCAGACAAGGATGTAGCTAACACAAGAACAATGAGCTACTTTATCATACATCCAGAGTTGGCAATAACCCTCACCCTCTGCGTGTCCAGGTTCAGCTAGCGTCTAAGTTTGCCATTAGTGCTAGTTAGATTTCAGCTTGTAGTTGGGGGAATAAAGGAGCAGAATATTGGTGACATCAGATATGCTTCGTTCTTCGTAACGCAAAACGTCCATTAACCACTAATCAGACACTTAGCACAGCCTAGCTCATAACTGAATATTTTTAGCAGGGAAACAAATCACCATGCTATCAATTCTGACTAGAACACAAGATACCATGGTATGTACCCACTACCCAGCATGATAATAACATTTTAGAATATTTTAAAATATAACATAACATTTTATAATATTTTAAAATGTAATGACAATATAAGTTACATGCAAATAAAAGAGAGAGACACACAGAATGAAGTATAACCAAAACAAAATGAAGTGTCCTTTACCCTGACAATTGACAATGCTGCAGAAATTGGATCCTTGACGCCCAAGACTGTCCAAACAAGAGAATTATCAGAACCAGCGGGTATTATACCAATTGGAACAGAGGCAGCCACATTTTGATCATCTCTACACAGAAGACCGTTGAGAACCTACACAATGGATCGATTACTGCATCAGAACATGTAATTAACATACATTAACTGATTTTGTAACATGCAAGGCAAGGAGAACTTCAGAGCAGTAGTAAACATACTAGAACCCAAATGGCATTTAACACATAAGGTCACATACGATAGTTAGGTCCCTTGAAACCTAAATCCCATCAGGTAATATGACTGAACATGATTTAGAATTTATATGGACTTCAAAAGAATAATCTAAGGCCGTGTTTGGTGTCACCACCACCACCACCACCACACTTCAGGCACATGGGTGGCCTTCATTCAGACAAGACCTTAGAAGGTTGGATCTGAGTAAGTAGTTCATGATAGAATAGGTCGAGCTGGAGAGGTACTAGGTTAGTAAGAGAATTCTAATTTAGTGATGGTGCTATTACCAAAACCAAAAGTCGAACGAAGTGAGGCAAAGTCAGAAATCAGGATAGATAAAGTGTGTCATTAAAATTACCTTTTCCCTAATATGTTATCAGATACACAATATTAAAGAAAGACGCCTAGATATCAGCAAAATGGATTGTATGCATGAATGAACTAATAAGACTAACCTCGTTTACAATTCCATCACCGCCCACACATACAATACCTATCAAATACAAGCAAAAAGTGAGTCAGGACTCAGGAGATGAATGTAAAAAATCATCTAAGATGTGGAATTGTATATACCATCTGGACAGGTACTAAAATCAATAGTTGATACAAGAGATTTTGCATGACCAGCATGTGTAGTTTTTACCAGTTCCATCTTGAAACCTGCAAGCTGTGGCTAGCACTTGTTATTACAAGCATACCTAAGTTCCTGAGATACTGAAAACAAGCAGAATGCATTGATAAGCATGATGCGTTGATGGCATACATTTACTAATACATAATAGGTTAACAACTTCAGCATTCGTTGGCTGGCAACACATGTCAAGAATAATCCTAAAAACCAAAGGCATGATCATAAAGCTAGAAATGAAAGTAAGGCACACTGGACAGAGAACATACATCTGAACATATAACAAGGGCTAAGTAGACTTGAATCAGACATGTACATAAAGGAATCAAAGTCTTGGTTCATTTAGACACCATGCTTTCAAAAGAAGTTAGTCTATTACAGTGGTTGAAGTTAGTCTATTACAGTGGTATTTCTATACAATCTTGCAAGAAGACTAGGGATCATGGAGTAGTTTCGAAATCCAGAAGCCTCAGTAGCATTTTCTTCAACATATGGACAATAGAAGTAAGCACGCATGCCTTGCCAACTCAGATAACTTGGTTCTTTTTACAGCCAACAGATGCATGCTGGTGGTTCTAAAGCAAAAAAATAAGTCTCAACTCTAATTTATACATAAAGAAGATTCCTGTAAGATGATGACATCATAGAAACTGAGATTGTATACAACAAATATACATATTAAATGCTCTAAGCAAACTGGACCAATGAATTATACATGATTCTTCGCCTACCTACACATTTTTTAAGATCACAACGTTAACATTTATGTTGGACTAGATATTGTTCATATGACTAGGTAATTTGTACTTCATCATTTTGTCAGTTAAAATAGATATCGTAATACAAGCTGTATTACTGGTAAATAAGATAACGCAGAACACAAGCATAGTAAGAGATTTCAAATTGAGTGAAGCTTGTTCCAACATTCATCTTTGCGACTGAGACACGCTGATAAATATGATATTGGAAAGCATAATTATAAGTTGTCTAGATGCTCTTTTTAAATCTTCATAAGTAGAAGCAACAGATAGCACAGGTCCAATATTGAGATAAGATGCATGCTTCTACTCAGCTAGACATACCTTAAATATAGGTTCCACTTTTCCATGAAAAACTTTGCTAGATCTACCATGTCCAGATCGTGGATTCAAGATGACAAGTATCTTTGGTGGAGACCGACATTTAACATAAGGATCAAACATGGCATCAAATTGAATGAGTTCAGAAGAATGCTTCTTGCTAGATGCCATGGGGTGAGGCAACAGGTTTACGTAGCATTGCTGGTCTGCAAAACTATTAACCCACCGAAAGGCCTCATGTGGAGAAGTGGATAGGAACTTCAAGTCCTTTTGGGCTCTTCTAGGCTTCATAAAGCAGGAGAGTCCGCTAGATCTTTTTTCAAGAGGACATGCATGCACAGTGAAATAACGAAGACCGGTATTATATGATACCTGCATGGTCATTTGATATATATCAATTTGATTACAAATGTTGTGGACTCACAGTAGAACAGGAAAATATAGATGCAAGTTATGCAATTCATTTAGATAACTTACAGATACAATGTCCTCAAGCTTAAGGATATTAGAACCCCATATAAGGGCTTCAGTGCTGAGCCTAGCATCAAAGCAATTGCTACTGGACCCTGATCCAGACTGTTCACTTGATGCATTATCCAATGTAAGCTTCCCAGAATAAATCTCACAGCCTAGCAAATCAGATTTCTCATCTTCAATTCTGATACTATGTGTGCTTGCCTTTTCTGAATCCTTGACGGTGTCATCAGCATCATTTTGCTTTGAGAATATTGAATTGCTTGTTTCTGGAGATACAGGAGAAGGCTGTTGCTCTGCTGCTGTGGGAGAACGCCTGCTATTTGTACGGCGAAGTATTTTATGGATCAACCCTCTTGGTGAAGTAAGTTTCTGCTCATGGTGATCAGACTTCTGCATCTCTGACTTCTAAGGGTATATCCAGTACATCGATAACATCAGGAGATGTTACATGTTAAGAAATTTATATAGGGAAGTTCATGAGAAGCCACTCATGACTGAGCCTGCAAAATATAATTGGACATCAGCTTGGTAAAAATGGTCCTAATAATGACTACCCTTATGGTAAGAGCCTAAAAGACGAATGATGCAACGCGAATTGCATTGATACATTTCGTGTGCATTTATACAGAGTACAAAGTCGTGGTCATCCAGGCTATGAGCCCACGTCTAACGGCCTAACAAACAAGAGATCAGCCACCACCCCCACCACCCAGTGACACCAAAAATCCTCAAAGACTTTGGTGGATAAACCTTTTGTCATGATGTCTGCAAATTGTTGCCACTCTCTCTGACAAGATGGACATCCAACTCAATATGCTTTGTGCATTTGTGCTGGACCGGAACACTTGCTAATTAAACTTCTGAGATGCTATCACAGACTCACAGTACACTACCATTGCTCTGTTGATAGAGCATTCAAGTTCTAGTAACATTTGCCGTAGCCCAACACATTCAGCTACAACGTTTGCAACTAGCCGACATTCGACCTCTGCACTCAACCATGCCACTGTTGGTTGGCACTTGGATACCATGTAAGAGTCTAAAAAACGAATGGTGCAAGGCAAATTGCATTAATGCATTTGGTGTAGCTTTATACAGAGCACAAGGGTGTGGTCACCCAGGCTATCAGCCCACGTCTAACGGCCTAACAAACAAGAGCTCAGTCAGCTAAGCTTCAGGGAATGAACAAGTCAATTACAAAGAAGAACCGGTCACTAACACTTAGAATTATACACTCCAGACTTCCAGAGTAGCCCTGAAAGCTTGAGACTTCTAAGGACATAGTACAATTTAAAAGGAGATGAAAAAAATCACACACAAACAATATAAGCTACAGGTCATGCTCGAGGCATATCATCTCTGGTCCAGTTGACCACTCTTGAAAGGAAAGACCGAGACTCAGAAAGTGATTTTGCAACGCTTCGAAGGATCTCTATGGCTCTAACCGATAGATGTGACTAACGAAAAGATCATAAAAGCAGCCTTAGAGAAACAACATGTTAGGTCAGGGGCGGAGGGCCCGGTATGGTGAGATATGGCGCTTGCCATACCACGGCCCAGCCCACCTCCGCGTACCCCCAGTTTTTTGGCCCACGAACTATCCCAAATCCTCCACCTCCAGCTCCTCCAACCTAGCTGGAGCATCGGCCGTCACCCTCCCCCTTCGCATCTCCCTCGAGGCGCCCTGGTGCCGCCTACCAGCGCCTGGCGCCCGCCCGGCCGCCGCCCTCCCCCCTCCTCGCTTCTCCCCCGCGGACCTGCGGTGCCGCCGGCCCACCCGCGCCAGGTCGTCGCCCTCCCCCTCGCTGTGTCGCATCAGCCACGGCGCCGCCAGCCCACCTGGCCGTCACCCTCAGCCCTTTGGCAACGGCGAGGTAACTAAGTGCCCTTAGCTCCCCTCCTCGTCCGTCCCTGTGGGCTATGGACGCGGATCTGCACGGCCGCGCCTCCGTCCAGTGCTCGCCCGGGCAGCCGGCGCCCCCTTGGCCTCGGCGCCTCCGTCCCTCACTCCCTCTGCCTCTCCCAATCTGTGCAAGTTTAATGGAGTCAGAACCAAGCTCAAGCAGAAAGGGGGAAGAAAGGCACGGGGAAGAGGTGAGACTGATTTAGTTTAATGTGAATGTAATTGGAACTGTGACTAATTTATGTGTTCCAATTGATCATATCATTTCTTATTCTGGTCTTCGGATTCCAATTGATCAATTTGGTCCTAGTATTAGAGATGAAATTAGGAGTCATGTTTTTCCAAAAGACCAGGATAAAAGGTGCTTTCAAAGAGAATGGTTTAAGAATTATAATTGGCTGGAATATAGCTTGGTGAATGATAAAGCTTATTGCTTCAGTTGTTATGTTTTTAAAAATGGTGTAGATGATGACAAATTTAGTTATGAGGTCCTTACAAAATTCGGCTTTAAGCAATGGAAGAATGCTTAAACATGTTGGTGGGGGTGGCCCTAATAGTGCAAATGGGTTTAAATATTTCGGTGTTCACCGCCACACCTAAATTTTCCGGCGTCCTCCGCCACTGTGTTAGGTAGAAGACAGACTGGCTCTTTCAAAAGATTGAAAGAGAAGAAGTTATTCTACCTAACTTCAGGAACCAGAAGGCAAGGATTTCATACTGGAAGGAACTACTAACAAACACTGTATCACATCCAAACTTTAGAAGTGTCGCAACAACAACTCAGGGACACCTACATGACAGATGACCTTGCTCCAATCACACAGCTGAAGTCTAAATTACTATTACCAGAGAACTTCAACATGGTTAGACAGATTTTCCCATGGCAGGATTGTTAGACAGATCACTAGCTGAACTCGAATTGATGCCTTGCATACAAACACGCACGAACTCGTAGCATTTGCAGTATAATAACTTATCCAAACCCTTAATCTAAGTTGACTTAGGCCACGGCACGAGGTCGCCTAATCCAAAATTCAAACCAGACACTCTTCAACACCCAATTACAGTATCAGCACCCATCCGGCGAACGGGTTGCCACACCAGCAACGCATGGACTCGCGTAAATTATCCGGCCGAGACAGAACCCCAGTTGAACAAGACCCCAGCACTAATTCACCGGAATGGAAGCACGGCTACCGACCACAGAGCGCGCGCAGCCCAATCAACCCCTCCTCCCCGCAAAACAACGAGACCAAAATCCACTTACACCAAAATTTGCATGAATACCGCCAGACCCACATCGCCCAGGACCCAAACATTGAAACAAGGCAGGTTGGGGAGCGCTCACCAAATCAGATCGAACCGGGGCCCGAGCCTACCCGAGACCTCCCGCCGCGGGGGCCCCGATCCCCGAGCTCGATTCGGTGGGGCAGCCAAACCCTAGCTAGCGGGCTCCCAGTGGCCGGAGACGACCGCGGGGAAGCGGAGGCTGCTAGCCGCCCGAGGAAGGAAAGAGGCGAGGGGAGGACGAGGAGGGGAAAATTTTTATTAATGGAGACAGACAGCACGGCAGCGATACAGTGGGGTTTGCTTTTGCTTCGCTTTGCCTTTTAGTTTATCTTTCGAATGGGCAAATGGTCTGATTAATTAACAGCTAATTAATCGAGGGGCCCATACGCGTCCTAATTATCATGGCACGTAGCGTATCTTCCACGAACACAGCAGGTCGCCGGCTTTCCCTTTGGATTTTTCCGCCCGTCTCCCGCGGCCGCACGATGATGTTTGGGTCGTCGATGCGTGTCGGGGCCTCCAGGGGCGACGGCGCAGATAAAGACATACGAACAAAGAAATTTGACCAACTGTGGCTTTGATCCAATCATACCAACAGCGACGCCCCGATTGCAAATTGCTGAGCGGAGGGCCGGAGGCGGACATTGGGCTTCGCCACTTTTGGGCTTGGCCGCTGGGCAAATTCCTATATTTTATCACATCCATTTTTTATTGGGGGATTGGTGTTTTTACCTCCACTGTCAACTCCAATAGCGATTTTATCCTCACTTTTAAAACTTTGTGATTTTGCCCCAATGTGTTAAAAACGAAGGCCCTATTTGCCCTTGGTTCTTGTTCCATCAGATGCGATCAAAATAAACAGTTAAAAAGAATAAGAAAACCTTCCAATACAGACAGAATAGGAGTGCTCTTATCCTCTCATCCCAACCCGCACGAGCTCTCTCGTGTTCCTCTTCTTTGCCTTCTCATCTCTCCTTGAAACCGTAGGAGCGGCGCTCCAACCTCCACAGCAGGGCGTAGGGCGAGGTGATGGCGCTCCGACGACGCGCTGTTGTGAATAGTTCCACATAGTGAGTTGTGGGTGGACAACTTTTAATAGGCTAGCTTTTTTAGAGAGTGTTGACCCAACAATCCTAAAAATGTTGTTGTGCGTTCGGGCGCGTGTATGGCCTGGGTGTGCGTCGTGTGGTGCGGTGACCCAACGGGCAGCACCGCGCCTAGGGTCCAAGGCGTCGGCTCGGGCGCGCACCGACCGAGGTGCTCCGACGTCGGCGCTGGCAGGGTACGGCCCGAGCTCGGCGTGCCTGCGGCCTCTCGGCGCGGGGGTGTCCCAGCTCAAGCGCGGCCAAGCCTTGGCGTCGGCGTGGCCTCGCGCAGGTGCAATCAATCCACCGCGTGGGGAGCTGTGCATGGCTTCGCGCACAGTCCTGGCCTCAGTCAAGAGCTGTGCGTGGGCTCTGCTTGAGATTCAGCCTCCGTTTCGATCCAGGGACTAAAATTTAGCCCCCATCACATCGAATGTTTAGACGCTAGAAAAGTATTAAATATAGTCTAATTAGAAAACTAATTACACAAACGAAGACTAAACAGCGATACGAATTTATTAAGCCTAATCAATTCAGGATTAGCAAATGTGATTCTACAGTAACCATTCGTTAATCATAGATTAATTAAGCTTAATAAATTTGTCTCGTCGTTTAGTCATGTCTGTGTAATTAGATTTCTAACTAAACCACATTTAATACTTCTAACTAGCCTCCAAGCATTCACATAGGCTAAAGTTTAGCTCCCGGATCCAAACATCCCTTCAAGCATTGGATTGCTCAAGCATTGGTGAAGAGGCTAGGTAATTTATCCCTTTCAGAAAATGATGAGGCGATTTCCATTGTGTGTGGTTTGTTGGACCAATTAGATATAGGTACATACAAGTTTGTTAGGTTTAGATGAATGAACGTGATGAATGCTCCGGTTGGACATGTAATGCAATTATATGTTGCTTTGTCAGACTACTACTTTCAGCTTTTGTGCAAACTTGTATGCTAGATTGCAATGTTGGTATGTCAACTGGATATGTTACAATGTGTCATGGTTCTATATATATTGTCTCATGTTCAAATATATGCAGGTTTAATTAAAATATTGCCGAATTTTTTTTCCAAAATTTGCCACACGTGTCCTATTCTAGGCTCAAATATTGTCTCAGGTTTTGATGTAAAAAAAACAGTTTAAATAGGTATAATATTGCTGATAACTATATGCCAAAACAGGGGCAAAATCACAAACCCAGACAAAAAGCAGGGGCAAAATCATATGGGCGTAATGGTCTTTTTATATAAAAACTAACACCGTTAAGAGAGTAAACAGAGCAGGGGTAAACTCTTCCTTCAGTTTGAAATCGCAGGGGCAAATTCACAAAGTTAAAAGAAGAGGGGTAAAATCACCATTTGACATCAAAACAAGGGCAAGAACGCCAAAACCCCTTTTTCATTTTAAACTATTGTCTATCACATCTACAGTGTTTTATACCTCTAATGCTCTACATACACAGTCCTTTTGACCCCTCAACTATGTTCAGAGTGCAGGGGTGGAGCTCCAAGGGGGGCTCGTGGGGCTCCAGCCTTGGTTACAGTCCAACAACCAGTATATTCTACGTATTTTTTTCCTAACAATTGGAAAGTAGTCCGTTAGCCCGAGTTATCCTATGCATTTTTATCCAACAAACGAAAATTAACATAACAGCCTAAGTTTTATATGAATTATGTCCTTTGTGTAAAAAATATTCTATATATATACTACAAACAGCCACCGTCGGAGTGTGTTTTCCTTCCTGATCTATGAAACCAAATGTTGTTCCCTCAGTTTTTAAAACTATTTTGGAGCTATTTAGTCTTTTATAAAGCCGACAATCGTCCGCAAGGCTGGATCCATATTCCATGGGGGAACTCACGTGGACAGGAAAGCGCTTCTTCTTGGTCTTTGTAAAATGGGCAAGACATCATTATGAGGTGTAGCGACTACGGTAGTTGATGTATGAATTCCGCCTTGACCGCTGAGAAGCTACTACTCTTTTTTTTTTTTGGTCTAAGGAAAGATTCCGGATTTTTTCCTTCTTCCTTTGATTCAGATATTTTCCTTTTTTTTAACTGCCAAAATGTTACATAATTAACTTTGTATCTCAAAAAATCTTTTAAGTATGCAATGACGTCATTCTCGTTTTGACTAAAACAATATAGAGCTAGATATGTCTGTATCTTAGGGAGAAGTACTTCCTCCAGGTTGAGCATTTTTTTTTTTCATTTTTTTCTATTTTGTTTTTAGAAACTCCACTTAAATCTAACGTTTTTATGGCTTGGATAGTCCTTGCCGAATACAATGGTTTATTATATTATATCTAAACTGTAGGCATTCACGATAGAACCAGGTAAAATAATTGTATTGTCACGGTAATTTTGAGAAATGTACTTTCTTCTTTTTCGCGCAGATTAAAGTAGGTCTCCATTTTAAATTTAGGATTTACTAGATTCTTACTTTTCAATTTCATTGTACATAAAAATCTGGTTTAAAAACCAAGTTGGTATATAGGAGTATATTCTGTATGATCTAAACATGCTCTTTTAGTGACAGAAGGATTGTTAAAGCATAAGCATATGCAATGTCATGTGCCTTTTTTGGACCGAAGGATTCTTCCCTGAATCATGTAGTTTTTATATGTTTTTAAACCATTTTTTTGATATTTTTATATGATTTTTTAAATATTGCATTCTAAAAGGGTCCTCATAGTGGTATTACTGGTATAGTCTTTAAGGACTCTGAAAAGACTTGGTTCCACAGCGTGAACGAGCAAAAGAACTCTGAAAGGGAGAAAAGCAACCGATGGCAATGGAAATCTAGCTCGTTGATTGACTCCGTCCGAGCTCGGCGAGACAGACACCTGGACAGGACAGGATCGAGAGCTTGCATTACACGCGACCGGAGGTGCCCGCCGGTTTTGTTTTGCTCATGAGTAGATATTCCCAGGCTCGCACGACACATGTCCCGCGGTTTGCCGCCGAACACTTCGTGCGCGTGCCGCCTTGTCCTTTGGGTTCGGGGTTCAGGGTTGGAGTTGGGGCCGGCGGGATCTTCTCCACCGCCGGCCTTAGAGGGATGGCCGGAGGCGGTTGGTCGGTCCGGCGGTGGTGGCTAGATGGCCGGCGACTGAGACCGGCGGCGCGGTAGGTCGGCGGTGGGGTGGTGTATGCCGGCGGGCATGGTAGGCCATGGCGGTGCGGCGGCTGGGGCGGCGGTCGGCGAGCGAAGAGGCCGCGGTGAGGGTGTCGAGGCGCCGGCGGCCTCCGACGGCGGCGGGCGCAGTGGAGGCGGACGCCGGCGGGCGGGCGGATGGCGGACACAAGTCGTCACGTGAGCGTGGGAGTACGCATGAGCGTAGCAAATTCGGATCGAGTGCCCGCGAAGGACGCCACAGCGGTCGCGCGCTAGGCCGGCAACGGCCGCGCAAGTGCAGAGGGACGCCGCGGCTGTGGCGCCCGCGCACTAGACCGGCGACGGCCACGCCCATGCAGAGGGACACAGCGACAGTCGTGCACTAGGCCAGCGACGGCGCCCCGGCCGCCGGTGTGCCGCCTAGCCCTGGCCCGGTCGCTCTCGCCCAGTCCCAGTGGGGCGGCGCCCCGGCCACCCACGCCGCCTCGCCGCCCAGACCGGCGGCAGCGCCCCGGCCGTGCGCGTCCCGCCGACGCACGAAGAAGGTAGACGAAGGATCGATGTGTTTTTTCCATGCGAAGTTGCGAACCGGGGTCTGAAAACATATTTTTTGAAGTACCTTTATAGCTTCATGAAAAACATGCGGAACGTCAAAATGGTTGGTAGGGTCTCAAAAAAATTTCGGTCAAACATAACGAAAACGATCGCCGACTACTTTCAACTACTACTACTATATCTACTCAATCATACGCGCCTGATATATACGTACTTTCTTCATAGTGTTACATCAACAAAGCTTTGAGCTTTCTCAATGGCTGCCGCCCCAGCCCAACTACTCCCCGTCCTCCTGCTCGCCTGTACCTGGCCCTTGTTCGTCGGCTCACGGGCGCGTGGAGCCCCGGCGGCGGCGGCCGGTCTCCACCCAGTCGTCCTGCTGCCCGGATACAGCTGCAGCCAGCTCGACGCGCGGCTGACCGACGAGTTCGAGCCCTCCACGGCGCCGAGCTGCGGCGCACGGAGGGGGAAGGGGTGGTTCCGGCTGTGGCAGAACCACACGGCGCTGCAGGAGGATCCTGCACTGGCGCCGTGCTATTCGGAGCTGCTGCGGCTGGTGTACGACCCTGCCGTCGGCGACTACCGCAACCTGCCGGGCGTCGAGACCCGCGTCGTGTCGTTCGGCACCACGCGCGGCTTCGGCACCGGCGATCCTGCCGCCAAGTAAAGATATATACTTGTATACCTGAGCTCATAATAATCATTTGAACCAAGGAAAAAAAATTCTCTTATTGTACGTGCTGCCACACACTCGCCTGTCAGGAATATCTGCATGGAAAAACTGGTTCAGGCACTGGAAGGAGTCCGATACAGAGAAGGCGAGAACCTCTTCGGCGCGCCGTACGACTTCCGATACGCGCCGGCGCCCCCCGGCGTGGCGTCCGGGGTGTTCTCCTACTTCCTCTCAAGCCTGAGGGCGCTCGTGGAGCAGGCAAGCGAGAGGAACGGGAACAAGCCCGTCATCCTCGTGTCGCACAGCCTCGGCGGCCTCCACGCCAACGTGTTCCTCAGCCGGAGCTCCCCGGCGTGGCGCGCGAGGTACGTCAAGCACTTCGTCATGGCCTCCACCGGTGCCGGCGGCGCCGTGCCCCAGCTGCTGCGGTTCGGTGGCCCGTCTCCGTCTCCACCCACCGGCGGCCTCCTGTCGTCCGCCAACACCACGAGGAGCTTCGCGACCATGCTCTTTGGCCTGCCGTCGCCGAAGGTGTCCGCCTGTTCGGCCACGCGCCGCTGGTGATCACGCGCGCCAAGAACTATTCCGCCTACGACATCGTGGAGTACCTCGTGGCCAGCGGTTTCTCCGACGGCGAGGCGGCGCGCTACGTGACGAGGGTCCTGCCGGTGGCGCTGAATTTCGGTGCGCCGGGCGTGCCGATGACCTGCATCAACGGCGTCGGCGTGCCGACGGCGGAGAAGCTGGTGTACTGAGACGGCGACTTCAGCGCCAAGCCTGAAGTGGTTTACGGCGATGGCGACGGAAGCATCAATATACAGAGCATATTGGCCTTGGACACGTTCATCGGGGCTGATCCCGCGCAGGATTACTTCAAGTCCCTTCTGATTCATAACACGAGTCACGTTGGCGTCGTCTCCGATGACTATGCTCTCAGGCGCCTGGTTAACGAGGTTCTTGAAGCAAATCGAGCCATTGATTAGCTCGGTGCTTCACTTCTGTGTGCTGTGCTAAAAAAAATCAGCTGCCTGCTTTTGCGATTTATATGAAAAATTCTTCACGAACATAAAGCAGAGATAAGGATGTGTGAGCTGTAGCCCAGTGGTTACAGCAGCTCGAGCAGCACATAAGATCCTGGGTTCGACTCCTGGTGGGAGTAAATTATTTCAGGATTTAACGGCTACACCCCCTTTGACAACCGCGTTATCAGTCTGACGGAGCTCGTTTCTGCCTTGTTATCGAAACAAAATTCCGTCAGAAAACATAAATAAACCAGTCACAAATACCTAGAAAACCGGTAATTTTCTGTTTTCAGTCTGCACCTGGAAATATCTTCTCGTCGGAAGGGTTAACCCTGGATATAAGGCGCATAGGGACATCCTAGCTCGACCACCAAGCTTGCATTTTGAAAGATCAGATTATTTTCCATCCTTATGTTCCTTGTATTTTATTTAAGTCGTTATATAAAACACATAGATGGTCAACCTTTAGGATATTTTACTGCAGGTGCTGCCCTCATGTGTGTGTGTGTGAGAGAGAGATAGAGCTCCATGATCTTTAGAGGCGTTGAGAAGCCCCTGACCGAGGTGCTTGCTGAATGCAAGGAAGATGCAAGGCTGTGGGTTTGCCGATTCAAGCAGGAAGAACGGGCGCTGGGCGAGGAATGGTGTGATGTTTTCTCCCATTGGCAAAGCAGTGGTGAGCATCGAGTGATTACCTGATACACTACTACTGTAATTCAGATCTTAAGCCACCTGTGGCTTGGGGCTCTAGCCCGTGTAAGTAAATGTAACATTTGTAAACCTTCCCACGGGCTGTTTGTTGGGCCAATAATCAATCATACATCGATTTTGCAGGTTATCTTCAGAGGGGCGTATTGGTTACGTTTCTGGGCGCAGCTACAGCGTGAGGAGCAAGCTAAGGCAGCACTTTCCTGATGAGCAGAAACATGGAGATTATCGCTTTAGAGTTCATCAAAGGAGATTGGAATTCTTTTTATCGTTTGCTATAATTTTTAGCGAACGGCTTTGCGCTCCTCTTATACTTTATGCGAACTTTGTAATAAGTGGCTGTGTACATTTCTGGTGTAGAGGCCGGATGTTTATTCATCCTTTATCTAAAAATACACCAGGTGGGGAGTCCCCCCGGTTGACAGTAAAAAAAAGCATAAAGTTTCTAGCAGCTTTTCATCTCAATGGCTATCTCGTAAGAGATGTCCATATATATAAGGATTACCCTAGCTAACATTTGGTACTTTTGACCCCTAGAGTAACTCATAATCATTAAAGTTTTGCACAAACCCCTAAATTTCTTAGGACGCCTCCATTTACTCAGCAACGGCAATGAATGAAGAAAATAAAGTCTAAAGATGCATAGGACTATGAAAGTTCTAAATCGGCCAATGCACCCGTTGATTGAGCAAGGGCAACAAAGGATGAAAAGAGTAAGAGATATGGTCAGAGAAAATCCAAGAAGATTAAAACGGGCCCATATTTGGAATCGGAGGTAACTTGAACAAATTTGGTAATCCAAAACCAGCATTATTGTCAAGCTTGTTGCCGGGTTAAAAAAAAATACAAATTTGGTAATCCAAAACCAAAACTTGAAAACCATAAAATGTTAAAAAATGTACCAAACAACGCTATTTTTTTGTGCCAATATATATGATTTTTGACCTTTTGTATGATTTTTTTATTGTTTCCCAATCCTTACTTTGTGACTAAGTGCATTTATGGATGGGCTGTAGATGCCAAATTACACATTTTTTAGCACCGTTTTGTAATGTTTTAAAGAGTTTTCACCATTTCAAATGTTTAAATTGAGCTAAAATTGTCTAGGATATGCCCTGTACCTGCCAATGAGAAATATCAAATATTTCATCGCAAAGTATTTAATTCAACTTTTTTGCTAGACGTTCAAATTCTAACTATGTTTTGAAAATGGTCAATGAAACAAACTCAAAGCTCTGAGTGAGAATCGAGTTCTTTTTCCCCAAAATAGATACGAGCGGAGAGGAGAAATGAATGGATGGTGTTCGATCCCAATACGAATAAGGAGACAACGATGGAGCACAAGAATTTCGCCAATCTTTTTTGGGCAAAACATGCACTATGCAGCTCCCAAAGTTCAGAGTTTTTGCATTAACATTGCATAAACACACTCAGTTTCAAACTTTATGCTAGTAAACAATAGGCTTAGCACACTACAGTGCAGCAATTACTTTCCTGTCAAACCGCAGATTGATCCAACTGCTGCAGATTTGCAGCATGAGTTGCTTGAGATGCAAATTTCAGCTCGCAGATCCCAACAAACTCCTTTTAATTCAAGAATCAAGCCTACCGCCGAGCCACACCTGTGATCTCTCCAAGCTGTGTATCGCATGACAGTGGCCAAACCTTTGCACAAGCATTGCAACAATGATTGATGAGAGGAGAGAACATATTCCACAGGACCCCTAAAAAAGAATCCCTGTGAAGACAATCTCTAGACACATGGCATTGCATTGCTGCACTCGCTTGTAGCCCACTACACCAAGATATTCTTTTCTGAAGCATCGAGTACCATTCACCTACACAAGAAGTCTGGTTCTCTCTCTTAAGAAAAATGAATAAAAAACTGTGTATACAATCAGCAGAAAACAATCCAGCCACCACCCTTCACGTGCAAGCTTAAATCTCACTGATCTCGCAATTACGTACATAGTACTGCTACATCCTGATACTATGATCTGGAATTCAAATTTCAAATCATTGAATGAATAATTGAAGACATAGCCAGGAAAAGAGATTCAGAATTAATATTTTTTCAAGGGGAAGATTTGGTTTTAGAGGTAGTAGGAAAAAAGGGAAAGGAATTTGAAATGGAATGGTTTACAACTGCAGGGAGAGGCAGCCACCCGTCTCCCACCGTCCATCCCTAAAACATCGCCACGTCCCGCCTACGCGACCCCCCCAATGTCCGTGCCCACCGGAGGCGGCGGCGTCCACCACCGAGTCCAATGCCCAAGCCCCACTACGCCGCATCTTCGCCGCCGCATCCGCCGCAGCAGCCGCCACTCCTCCCGCTCGCGCTCGTCCCGCCGCGACACTGCCCGCTTGCCGCCGCCCTGCTGGCGCTGCTCTCGGTGCTGCTCGCCACCGCGCTCTGGATCCTCCTCGTGCTCTCCCCGTCCCAGGGCCCCCTGCCCGCCGCCTCCGAGCACTCGGCGCTGTCGGATGCGGGCGCCGCGGTGGCGGCCGCCGGCGCGGCCTCGCCTCTCTCGCTCGTGCACATCGTCTTCGGCATCGCGGGGTCGGCGCATCTCTGGCCGCGCCGCCGCGAGTACGTCCGCCTGTGGTGGGACCCCGCCACGATGCGCGGCAACGTCTGGCTCGACGCGGGCGCGCCCGCCGCGCCGGGGCCCAGCGCCCCCTGGGAGGGCTCCCTCCCGCCGATCCGGGTGTCCGAGGACACCTCGCGCTTCAGGTACACCAACCCCACGGGCCACCCCTCGGGGCTCCGGATCGCTCGCATCGCCGCTGAGGCCGTGCGGCTCGTCGGCGGAGCGGCGGGCGCGCGCTGGGTCGTGCTTGTCGACGACGACACCGTGCTGTGCGCGGACAACCTGGTCGCCGTGCTCAGCAAGTACGACTGGAGGGAGATGGTGTACGTCGGGGCGTCGTCCGAGAGCCACTCAGCCAACACCTACTTCAGCCACGGCATGGCGTTCGGGGGCGGTGGCGTCGCGCTCAGCTTCCCCCTCGCGGCCGCACTCGCGCAGACGCTCGACGTCTGCATCGAGAGGTACCCCAAACTGTACGGAAGCGACGACCGCCTTCATGCCTGCATTACGGAGCTCGGCGTGCCCCTATCCCGCGAGTATGGATTCCACCAGGTATCTAGCTATAATCCTTCAACGTTTGTGGGAATTGAATCGTAAAGACGCTGCTTGGCACCTCTGACCCAGTTAGTTAGTAGTATTCGTCAAGCAATTGAAGTGCTTTTAGACTGTTGTGCTATTTATATGAGACTTGCTCATAAACTAGTTCTCAGCCACATCAACTCGAGGATTATGCCCTGCTTCCCCCCTTTCCATTCACGAGTATAGTCACAAACTCTGAATGTAAATAGGAAAATGTATGAAGTCTTCATGAATCAAACCCAATGTAGAGCTTCGTCTAGATTCTGGATGCCTCTGCTGGTGCATTATTTCGAACTTTACCATATCAGTCATGCTTGTCTCGTTAGGGCAGAAAAGAAGGTGATGCCCCCCCTATTGCTGTGCCATCTGAGCTGGTCAGTTCTATCATTGATTGTAATGCCGCAACAAAAGTAGGGTATTGCCATAGTGGTTATGAAAGTGAAAGGAAGTTTGGTAGGACTTGAAGGTTACTTTTGTTCAGACTTTTTTGAGTACCATGGACACTATTGCTAGGACTTGCTTGGTCGTTTCTAGAGTACTGTCTCTCTAGTCTCGATGCCCCCTGTCAAATTGGCAGTGGATGTGTTGGAGAATGCTAATAGTTTATTTATTAAATATTTTCTGTTTCTGTGTTTATTATACTTCTAAGATTGATTTCTGGATTTGTTAGTCGAGTATATGTGCTGATAAATCCATCCATCCTTCTAATGTCATTTTTACTTGTGTCATATATCAGTGGGATATCAGAGGGAACGCACATGGGTTATTGGCATCTCATCCAATTGCTCCTTTCATCAGTATTCATCATTTGGAGCTTGTGGACCCCATATACCCTGGACTGAACTCTCTCGAGAGTTTGGAGCTGTTTACAAAGGCTATGAAAATGGAACCCATGAGTTTCCTACAGCGTTCAGTTTGTTACGATCAAAGCCAAAAGCTTACATTTGCTATCTCATTGGGCTATGCTATTGAAGTATACCCCAATGTTCTTCTTCCTCGTGATTTGGAGAGATCACAACGTACTTACATTGCTTATAACAGGATGAGTCAGAGAAATGAGTTTGATTTTGACACCAGGGATGTTCAGAAGTCTTTGTGCAAGAAGCCAATCATATTTTTCTTGAAGGATGTCTGGAAGGATGGAAACATAACTAGGGGATCTTATGTACGATCAAGTGTGAGGGATGACCTCAAAAGAAAGGTGTTTTGCTTCCGGTCACCCCCTTTACCTGATATAGATGAGATCCAAGTTTCTTCGTCTCCATTAAGCAAGCACTGGCATCTGGTTTGTACTGTCATCTATCATTCCTTAGCAGTATGCCAGTACATCATTTCCTAATTCCTCTAGTAATTCTTCACAAGTGCTAAGTTATCATTTTGCTGATATAGGCACCAAGAAGACTATGCAGTGCACTCAAAGGATCTATTAATGGTACTCTGTTTATGTTTGTTCGGCAATGTGGACGTGGGACTTTTGGTTCAGCTTCTGATTCCCTATGACTGATGGAAAACAGAGATGTATATTTTCTGTCCAGATGATACCTGGAAGATGTAGTTATCACCCGACATTCTTTGAATCAAGTGTTACTGGGGCTCTTTTTGTACCTCAAGCGCTTGACATTAGCCAACTGCTTATTATACTTGGTAGTTTACTGAAGGTAGCTTCTGTATCTACTCTTAGTAGATTACATTTGAAAATAGCATGTTAGTGTTCAGCATGAGAAGTACCTTCATCATCCTCTAAGGTACTTGAGCATTAAACATCAAGACGGCTTGTCAGGCTAATACAGTTTGTTGTTCCAGTACTGTTGACCTCATGTGCATGATGCAATCATTTTATTGTTTACTGGCATCTTGTTACCTAATGTGCATTTATTGTCAAGAAGACAAGAACAGATAAATTGAGCCACCATTCATGAGCTGATATGAGATATGGAAATGATATGTAAAAAAAATGAACTATATCTCCTTATTACTTGGGGAAAAGGAAAACCTTGTGTGGTAAACCCTAATCACTTGAGTTCCAAACTAATTTAATGTGCACATAGTTAATTTACTGACTGGTAATCCTTAATCATATACACTTTAAACATAGTTGCCTTTCTGTTTTTACCTTATTGAACATGAATACAAAACAGATGCCTCTATCATACTAGTAGTCCTTATGCCAATAGGCACCTATACTAAATTGGCTCGAGAACTAGAAATTTTACCGTTGTGCTCATTTTCTAAATTCTGGAAGATGGTGCTGATATTTTTACGGCTTATGCACAAAGACATCCTATTTGTACAATTGTTACTGTAGCTATCCTTAAACTTGAATTTTGCTTGGTATGAGCAGGATAGGCCATTTCTTTGCCAATTTTCTTCATTTTACTTTGCAAGTGATACTTGTTTACTTCTTTATTGTAGGAACCAAAGGTTCTTTGGGGTTTATGCAAACTAATTCATACTTTTACTTGAAGGATAGAACTTCTAACTTTGTTTTAAATCTTGGCGTCATGTCTCAGTTTTACCTTTTCCTCGAAACAAGACTTCATAGATAATGTTGTAGGCCCATATGACCTGTGAGTTCCTTTATATACTGTCATCTCCATTAATGGAGAGGCGATTTGCTCAAATCCCTACGGTTAGTATCATGATAATAAAATATGATTTAGGGTTAGCATTAGAGCGAATCTAATCCCTCCCCGACCCCCCTTTTTTTTTCTGTTGCCATTGGCCCATCTATTCCAGAATGCATCTGCTCGTTGCGGACTTGACTGCAGGCGCTGCCTAATGCACGCTCACCTGCAGGTGCCCCGATGGCAATGTCATTCACGGCTGGATGCAGCCACTCATTGCCACCGTTTGTGGCTCTTCATCAAAACGTGACTCATGACCACTGTTTGCTCAAACTACTAATATAATGTAAATAGCAGACGCTAGAACAAGAACGGATTGCTTTACCCTCAAGGCACCAAGATCTTTCATTCTGAACTCTGATAGCTAATACCCCTCCTAGTGAAAACTAATACATGGCGGGTGCCTTGCTTCTGGACTTTTCTTGTTTTGGTCTGGCATCTGATGTGTCATGGAGTTTGATTCGTCCTGGTCAAGGAGTTGTTCTCTGTTGCTGAGACAACTCATGGCCCTATTCCCTGAGTCGCTGCCACACGTCATGGCGTCTGTGCTGATGCCCCTTGCAGCTGCAATCCGTGAGCCCGTTGCGGCGCCATAACCATAGCCATAGCTGCATGTTAGGCTACCAGCGTGGTTGTCCTTTGACTAGTCGTCTTTGTCTGCTGGCCCTCGAGGCTTGCGGATTCCCGTTGTGTGCATGCCCGTCTTGAGAACCTCGGGCATCAAGACTGGTCTTGTATCTCTCAGATAAGCAAGCACCTGTATCTCGGTCTAGTAGAGAGGCAGAACTTTGAGCACTTGCCACTTCTACTTAGAGATTGTATGCTTTGATGGTTGTTACGCGATTTTGGTATTTCCTTTGGCGCCCCACACCTTTTGTCTGTGATAATACTAGAGCCAATGATCCTCAGAAGCATATCGTATTGAATGTTGATGCTTCCTTTACTGGTCCTCATTGTAATCAGAAACCAATTTCTCTTTAGTATTTGCCCTCAGAAGCGCAAGAGGCAGATCTTTTCACTAAAGCGCAGACTTGAGGGCAGCATCAGCTTCACTTGCTCAAACTCAGTGCTATAGATCCTCAGCTTCCACCTTGATTTTGAAGGGGACTGTTTAATCCCATGTGGTCCTCTATACAGTTTCATCTCTATAGTGGTGAGATCATCTTCTCAAAGGTAAGCTAAAAAAGTGAAAAATGACACAAAACCCTAAACCCTAAAGTGCTATAGATCCTCAACTTCCACCTTGAGTTTGAAGGGGACTGTTTAATCCCATGAGGTCCTCTATGCATTGTCATCTCTATAATTGTGAGATCATCTTCTCAAATCCCTAAGGTAAGCTAAAAAAGTGAAAAATGACACAACCGCTGCCGATTAGAGTCAAGATAGCACTTCTGTCAACAGAATAGCTGTCTGACTTTTAGTATTCCTCTGGTGCAGTCTTAAACTAGGTTAGTGTACTGTAACGCTGTAGAAGGCTGAGTCTCTGTATGATTCGGAGTAAATGGTTGCTTTGCCTAGATCTGCTCTAGCCCAAGCGTGCGATCAGCAAAACTGATCGCTGGTCTGGTTACCAGCCTTCTTGCTGATCAACAAGGGTGGGAATGTTTGTAGTAATTCAGTCATTTAGTCATAAAGATTCCTGTTGGCGGAAAACAGGATCTAATCTGAAGCACACTAAAGTTCTTTGCCAGTATGTGTTTCCAATATTGAATAGCAAGCAGAGGTTCCTTTTCTTAAACTCAATAGCTAAGCCTATAAGCAGCTAGAGATGAAAACATAAAAGCTCAACTTCGCAGCACTCCCTGATTAGGAGACTACAAGTCAATTATATTTCGACAGTTATATTGATTCATGTTTCCATATAAGGCTTGCTATAATCAGTGCTTCGTGGTTGTGCTTGCATTGGTTCCAATCTGTTATCAAAGTTGTCTCTTTTTTACTTGAATTTTCCAATATGTTAGTGCAGTATATAAGTATACAGGCTGCCAAATTGACTCGAGTTTTCCAAAATTGCCTTTTGTAGCAGTTGCTGACAGAAGAAATCGCAGAAAAGACATACGGAATTTTTTTGCTTGGGGAGTGAGGCCTAGTGAAGACAGACTTTTGACTAAAACTGTGTTAGCGTGAGCGAAATAAGTTTCATTCTCTGAGATCAGTTTACTCACCTTCATGGATCCTCCTTGAATTGTGTGAAATCAGGTAAGAATGGTAATATGTTAGTTGTGGGTTGTTGGGATGTAAGCCTGTAACCCTTCTTCATAGTTCATACAGTAGATTGTGAAAGAGCGTAAAGGAAAACAGCCATGAGGGAGAATCCATTCAACCCATTCTTTCCTGTTACTTTCAAAAAAAACTTCTGTCCCACGCCTTCTGTGAAAGGGGTGCATTTCACTCCGTTTGGATGTAGATACTGGAGCCTGGAATTGGGAATTGGGATCATGTTTCATAAATTCTGTTGTTTGGTTGCATGTAGAATTCAAAGTTAGAATTACAACCCCAATTCCTTGGTTAGCATATAACTAGATGTGGCCTCTCTCAATGCCAAGCTTGGCCCCTCCTTATTGGGTGGATTGGATTCCAACTAGCAAATTCACTTGCGTCCAAACAATGAATTTGGTGTTGTAACCCATTTTCAATACTACTCGATATAGTATTCGTACCCAATTCAATCCCAACAAACTCAGTATCTACATCCAAACACTGAAGTACTTGACTTTTGAATTTCGTCTTATTTAGCCCTAGAGGCTAGAGTCATTTAGGCCCTTCGGAACATGGGGAAGTTTTCTGATATCTGTGGGACTGGAACCATTTATTCACTTTCTTGTGAAATTTCTATGAGCTAATCAGAACAGGGCAACTGGTCCTTGAAGTCCACTCTTTCCTTTCAGTTTTGTGTCTGGCTTCATCTAGTGCTGAAGTCACCAACTCCCGTGCGTATTTCTTAGCAAGTGCAATCCTAGACAATGTACCAAGGTGCTCTTTTGGATATAAACAATTTTCAACATGGGCCCAACACATAATAAAATATCCAGTCTCCTTAGCTTTCCCCAGTCTGGTGTGGTGGATAGAGAATAGGAGGGGAGGTAAATTATTTGCTCTGGGTGCTAAAACAAACAAGTGTAAGAAGATACTAGCTCTGTTCTCATTTTTTTTGCCAGCCAGTTCATTTTTAAACTAATAAGCATTAAATTGGAAAAAAACGGAAGGAGTACCAAGCCAGCACATGCTGTCACCTTCCTGCCAAATAATAACTAAACAATGCTTTTGTGAATTGAGAATGTGCTCACCAGGCTCCAGCAAAGCAAAAACTTTTTCAGAGTTTTCATTGTAGTCTTAAAAGCTTTTAGGCCCATCTTAGTCTTAAAAAGCTCTCGGGCCCATCTAGGTCTATATAGTTTTTGTTTCCCAGAGGGTATGTTTGGTTTACGGTCTAAATTTGTTGTCAAATTTGACCATGGCCAAAATAGTTCAAAATTAACCTACGTTGCCCATGGTCAAACTTTGTATTTGGGCCACAAACCAACCAACCAGCTCTTTGTGCTTTCTGGCCCATCGACCTATAGCGCGCATGAGTCCTTCGCATCATAATCTGGCCCATCAACCAACCAACCAGTGTATTAATTACGGAGATAAAAAAAAAATGAACTCGCAGCATGGGCTTTCATAGCCGAAGACTCAGAATTGAGAAATTTGGTGGTTGGCTGGAATGCTTGGATGGAAGCCAGAACTTCAGCAGACACGAGTAGCTTCTTGGTGGTTTCTCCCCAGAAATGCTGCAGGCGCGATAGAGACCCGTTTTTATCCTGGGAATCGTCAGTACTTTCGGCGCGTCGACGCAAGAGCACCTGGCCACCAAATCTGTTTTGAGACGTAGTAAGAAATTCGTATGGAAACAGAATTCCTTTGGCAGCCCCCTCCGGATGCAGAAGAGATACGCTCCCTCTTTTAGCTTGCTTCCGGGCCTAGGAAGGGGCCGTCTAATTGACAAGCGCTCGCCAATCTCAAATCAAGCGAGCGATCCCAAGGCACTCCCCCCAGTGCGCAACACCGTCCCTACCCTTCCTCCGGACTAGCAGAAAAATCGCTATGATCCCAAGGCACTCCCCCCAGCGCGCAACGCCGTCCCTACCCTTCCTCCGGACCAGCAGAAAAATCGCTAAAAATAATCGTAAATTTTTTATATTTTAGCATAATTCTCCTGAGAATAAATTATGTTTTATGCTAAGAAATTATACCAATGAGTTATGTTAGGCTGTCTCCAATGGGGTTGAGTAAAGAGTTGTCTATACACTGTAGCGCTACTGTAGATAGAGAGAAAGTTAGTTGGAATAGTGGAGGAATAGAGCCCTTTTAGGCAATGGTTAGGGATGGTCTTATGTCATACAGTTATGACAAATTATACTACCGTAAATTATGTCAGCATATTTTTTTACCACAAAATTATGATAAAAAAACTTACATCCTAAAGTTGTTGTAATGAGCATAAATTATGTTAGCATAATTTTATATGATACAGTTATTTATGTTAGCATAAATTATATTCTCATAATTTTGTGTCATAATTTTAACCATAAACAGTATGATAAATTATGTTAGCATACATTATATATTACCATAATTTATGTCATACAATTACGATAAATTGTGTTGGCATAAATTATGTTTTCATAATTTTATATCATAGTTTTTACCATAAAAGGTATGATAAAAAGCTTACGTCCTAAAGTTGTTTTTATCAGCCTAAATATGAAAAGAAGAGAAAAAATAAAAAAATAATGAGAAAAAGAGTAAAATAAAAAAAATCTCACCTTGCCCACCTTGCTTCCGCGCAGGAACGGATCAGTGGCCAGTAGCACACGCCATCACCTGGGGCTTGGGTCCACCTTCCTTTCAGCGCCAGCGGATCGCTCGCTCGGTCCGAGCTGCCATAGCGGAAAAGGAAGTCCGGCCTAGGAGCCTTGGGCATCTCCTGATCGAGGAATCGCTCCGCCCCCCCCCCCCCCCCCCCCCCCCCCCGTTCGCGCGTTTTGCTTGTGGTCCTGCCTCTCATCGATGACTCCATCTCGTCGCAAAGCAGCACGCCAACACCCGATCCCGGATCATCATGCATGGAATGAAGTTTCTACGGTGCTTTGCAAGGCTGGCGTCCCTTGTCCTGTAATGTAACAAAGCGATTCCACGCTACCTCTCCGTGTCTCGTCAGTTCCCCGCCTAACCGCCGACACTTTCCTAACCAGTCTTGTGTGCTCAGCCATCTCGCCAACTCGCCCCAGTAGGTAACCTGTTCGCCGGTGTAGTGTAAAAAAAAAAAAAAAAGGACAGCGAGCGCTGTTACCTTGCGTGCGGCCGGGGAACTGGTGGGTGTGATGCTGCCGTCCACGCCGGCGACGCCGGCTCGGTAGAATTTGGTTTGGCTGGTGCTGTTGTAGTAACTTTAATTTTATGTGTGCTCTGCATCCGTGGAAGTTGGCAGGAAACTGAACCCTGACGGGATGGAAAGACCCGTCAGAGCAGTGCACGACGCGATCAGTCGGCCGGGCGGCGTGCGGAACACGAGCTCGACCGAATCCTGGCGCCCATTTCGAACGCCGGAAAGCTGTCATGATGAGACAGAGATGCTGAGAGAAGTGTACGAGGAAGAGCACACGAGCAAATGCCCCTGCGCAGCACCAGCACACGTACGTTCATCAGCTTTGGCGCTCGGCAAGCGGTGATGTGGGGGGGACACACACACCGGACGTCGCCCACACCACACCACACCTGACTCGACCCAGCAAGGCGTTTGGCGTGGAGACAAGGCGGTTGGGATCAGATGGCATTCTCTGTCGCCATTTCCTATCACTATTCTAATCATTTATCTCTGTTTACAATGCAGCATTTATGTTAAACAGTGCAAAACAGTGTTTTAAAAAACCCATGCAGAGAGTTGCATTGAAACTGCTGCCGTAGGGACGTGCAGATGCTTTCAGATGCGTGCCGCAACGGAGAAGCCCCGGCCCACCACCGACCTCTCTCTTCTCGTCTCGCGTTTTCGCCCGCCTGCAGCGGCAGGCAGCGGCCCGGCCGTGCGAGTCGGCGAGCTGGCTGGCATGGTGTAGTGCTGGTGCGGCGGCGGCGGCACGTGAAGCCGCGGACCTTGAGGCTGCACGAACTGCAGCGCCGGCCGTATATCCCCGCGCGCATGTACTTGTGACGTACCAGTGGGAAGCTTTAGATTGAAATAAAGAGGAGAGCTGACCACGCAACGCATGCATCAGCAGGGTAAAATGAGAATGACCGTGATCGTTGATTCATACACCCAAGGCTGCCGGGCCGGCCGGCCTCTTGCGGTTCGGAGACTGAAGACCACGCCGCCGCGCTGTGCACGGCCTGCTGGAGGCCAACGCCGCACGCAAGCCGCGTCTCCACTGTCCACCTGTTCCAGCGTTGAACCTCGTGTGTGTGTTCTTCTACAGGAGCCGGAGACGTGCATGCCCCCCGGCCCCCGCGTAGAATATGACTACAGTACTACTTACAGGTTTATCTGCAAGCATCTGCTATCTCCTCCTCGTGGGTTACGTTGTCAAACCAGCTACAGTAGCTGACCACGCACACGGTAAGAAAAGAAACTGCACTCATCGATGCGCGACAGCGAAACGGATCGATGCTAGAACTAGAACTCTCGAGCAGGTAACAAGTGGTAGCATAGTAGCATACTAAACGACCGCGTGGGGGCAAAGGAAGAAAAAAAAACAAAAACAAATTAAAGGGCCGGAACTGACAGTCGGATCGTTATTAGGGAAGAAAAAACACGGATCGTTATTAGGGAAGAAAAAACACGTTAACAGTCGCTGTCCGACTACTCCTCTAATAAGTCTAAGCTAGCGTCGATTCCCGCATGCTCTCATTCCCGCACGGCCGGTGGTGTGGTGTCATCCTCATCGATCGATCTCTTATTATCAAAGTCTCCTATCAGCCTGTCTATCATATCAGCTAGTTTATTAGTTATATATTTGGTCCTCCAATAATTGTGGCACACTGGCACTGTATGCATATATCGATATTTATATAGTACTTTAGAGCTTGCGTACAAACCATGTGTCGGAAGCAAAGCAAGCTAATCTGACCACGGGTCATAAATTAGTTACTCGTACCAATCACGGAACTGGCCGGGGGAGCTGTTCATCTTTGACTGGAGTAGTAGTTTCTTTCTGAACGGCCGGGCGGGGCCAGCCGCACGCCCTCTTATCTCCCCTTGTTTCCCACCGCACCGGCCGGAAACAACTGCGGTGGCTGCTGCATGCGCCGGTGCGGTGAAACCTGCTGAAAGCTCTGACCACCACCACCCCGTCTCACCACTACGTTACGTGAAGAACCGAAGCGTTCGGGGGCGGCGCAGGGATAAAAATCTGATCTGATAGCGCGCGGCCGCCGCGCACGCACTACGGCCGACGGTTACGTGCAGGCGCTGGCGGCGGCGGCGGCGGCGGCGGCGCAGGCCCTGCCAGTGCCCCCGGACGGGACTTTAATAAATACCCGCCGCACTGTTAGAACTCTGGCGCGGCAGGGAGGTGAGCAGCGTGGGAGCGAGAGGGTACGCACGCAGCGAATTGGCGATAGATGGCGCTGGACCTGGCAGCTGACTCGCTGACTTCACGTGTGAGCAGCGCAGGACAGATACTGGCGCCTGAACACTGCGTGCCGTGCGTCGTGAGTTCGACTGCTGCTGAAGTGAAGGCCGCTCGTGATAAGCTCAGAGATTGGGTAGTACGGTGTATAAATGTTGCCTCCTGCTGTGCTGGCCTTCGATCTCATCAGGGGTAGTGTGCATGTGTTTCAGAACCGTATCGTTTCCAGAGTCGCGTCAGTCAGTGACTTTCAGATCAGCCGCATCTCGGTCGCAGCAGCCTTTCAGGCCGGATCGGTTGCTGCCGTGCAATCTCTACAGAACCTCTCTTTTTTTCAGATGCAGGGGTCTTGTGGCCGCCCTTCATTGGCCTGGCTGCTTGCTCTTCTGAACTGAACTGAACTGAGGAACCAGACCATCCTGCAAGCGTGATGCGTCGTCCCTCCCGGCCTGTATAAATAGGTGCGGTGCAGCACTGCAGCCCCGTCAGCATCGGCAAGTTCCGTGCCCGCGACGCAGAGACAGCTCCCTCCCTCCCTCCCTCTCTACAGTCTACGCACGAGGAAGAGGAAGAGGAAGAGGAAGAGGAAGCATGCGTTGCGTTGCGTTGCGTCCCTTTCTGTTGGAGGCCTCTGGTGCCTGCCTGCATCTTGACGGGGAAACGCCGTTTCTTTTCCCTCGACCTTTCATGGATGGGGCGTCCACGATCGATCGATGGCTATCTATCTGTAATTGGGAGACTGATGTGTGGAATTTGGCTTTTAATGATGCGTGTAACGAACCTCAGTGACGCTTGGCGCGACCGCAGCCACGAGTGTGCGGCTGGTCAAGCCGGCTGGCCAGGCCGTGCCGATCGATGATTGATGCTGCCGTGAAGGTGGCCAACAGTGACGCCACTAGTAGCTTTGGTGACAGCGAGATATGCTCTCGCTCGCTTCATCAGGCCCCGGCCGCGGCCGGCCTTGCTCCTCCAAGGAAGGCATCATCTGTTTCTGTTGGGCCCAAAAAGAGAGGGCGGTGACTGTGACCCTTCAAGCTTTCATGCCGAGAGATCGATTTACTTTGGCGCCTCTCGATCGGTCAGTCGTGCTGTGTTCATTGGGATGCCGTCGTGGATTACGGTTAAGAGTAAACAGTCATGTCGATTGTGAGGAGGAGATCGAGTGCAGCAACAGCGCCCCAAGATCGATCACATGATTAGACGACATCGTTTTCTGGATCGAGAACGCGCTGCTGCGCGCGGCATCTTATTACTAGATCGGAAGAAGCTGACAAAACCTGGTCATATCAAATGAGATATGATAGAGGATCAGAGCATAATTAACCGGTCAAACATCGTGGAAAAACGAAGAAACAACGACGCAGGCCAGGGGGACTAGATCAGCTGCTCATGAATTGCACACGCATGACATGAAGCCGCCGTCGTGTTGCCGCCGCTCGATCGACCCCGGCCGCTTTGACGTTTATTTGACAGCTCCCGCGCCGATAGATATGGAAGAATGCTACGACGATCGACGACGGATTCATCCAAGCGATGGGAGGACGGTAAAAGCACGCGACCAATTCTCCATCCCTTTGCGATCGGCTTAATTTCCTACGCGTGAAAAGCGATGCCTTGTCACCATTAGCGTTGTTGCTGGCTTGGCACTTGGCAGGCAGCGGCAACTGTCGGCCATCACCAGCTCTCCCTCTCTCTCTCGGTCGCCGGCATGCATGGTGTGACTGCATGGACCAATAACGGACAGCGCGCGCGGGCGGCTGACTCTTCAAACAACGCGGCCGACCGGCGGCGGCGGCGGCGGCAGCGGCGGCGCGTGCAGTTAATCGCCTGTCCCAACAACACAGCTCTCGATCCTTCCTTCGTTTGCGTCGCCGCTAATGGCGGCCGTCCGTACCACCGGGTCAATTACTGGGGGTACCAGTACTGCCATCGACTTCCTGCTAGTACCACTAGCAGGACAGGACACAGGAGGATTTCGCCTCCCTGGCCGGTCTCAACTCTGAACGCCTTCATCTCACCGTCTCGAATTGAAAGGAGCCCTGACTCTTGGACACGAGGGGAAACAGGAGCAGACGAGAGAGAAGCTCGCCACGCTACGCTAACGGCGCTCCTGCGTGGCGCCCGTGGGATCCGTCCGGGCGTGCCGCAGCCACTTCTTTTTTTTTTTTTTTTTTTTTTGCATTGGCTGCGTATACGTACGTGTGCCAGCGAGAAAACGACGGCGCGCCGAGCTATCTCGAGCTTGGAGAGTTCTTGCACGCAACGAATTGAACGCCTGCGCACATTGAGATTGTACGTGTAGATCAGCTGCGGCCTCATCCACATGCATCATCAGCAGATGATTCGGCGCTGTGCATGGGTGCAGCACCGAGTTCATATCCATCTGTTTTAAAACTGTTCATATCTCCGCCCGCCAGCCTCCTTTTCTCTAAGAAAAAGGTGGTCATATCCATTATCCTAGACTACAGCATAGATGTAAGGAAGTGCATCCTCTTACGTCCGGTCCTTAGGCTGGTGGCAGCGACATCCTGTAAACCCCCCTGGACCCGGAAAGAGCGGTCCGAAGGAAAAAAAAAATCGCTACAGTGGCATTCCATAAAAGCTAGTTTGTCAACCCCATTTTCTCAGGGGATTTGGGTGAATGGAGGGGAAAACGTTATGAAACTAGCCTAAAAAACCTGGTATTTCCCGAGACGAGGACAACGCCTGGCAAATCTCCAGGATCCAGCTCCTTCCCGTATATTCTCCCTTCATCTTGTTGAAGACCAGGCCGGCGCCGACGCCTTGGATGCGGCCGAGGAGCAAACGGGCGGCAATGGCACGAGCAATAGGGGAGAAAGGCAGGAAAGGGCTGCCGCCGCGGACATCAGCGTCAGCAGGCGTTGGGAATAAGCCTTGCGCGGATGCGTCAACTGATGCAGTCTCGCACAGCCGGCGACGGCCGCAGCGGGGCAGCCTTCCGCGGGTACGGCAAGGCGTAGGTCGGCACAGCCCGCCGTAGGCATCGGTAGGCGCGGCGGGGTGATGACGTCGCGCGGCTGTTGGGCGCTGGCCGGCGCGGCCTCACATGGCGGCGGGGCGACAGCCGACGCAGACTCCTGCCGCCATGGACGGGCTGGCCTCGCACGGCGACGGCATCGCGTGGCCGTCGGCTTCCTCGTGCGGCTGTAGGGCGGCAGCCAACTCCTAGAGGTGGCCTGTCCACACGCAAGCGCTAGCGAAGCAAGACGGAGGAGGGGCGACTCCAAGAAATTTCCAAAGGAGCGGAGGGAGATGAGTGGTTGCAGGTAGAGGTTGGGCGTAGGTGGCGGCGGCTTGCGCTGGGCAAGTGGGCGATGGCACAATGGGCTGGTGGAGGGCTGACGGCATGCGTGTGGGCCGCCGGTGGCGCGGGATCTGGGCCACGAGTGGTGTGCTCGGTTGACGCCGACGTCTCCGGGGCTGGCGACGTGCATGCGGGCCGGCAGCGGTGCGCGCGTCTGGGCGACGGGGGGTGCCCCAAAGCCGCGCAACTAAGTAGGGCGGCGCGCGCGAGGGCTGGTGGCGTCATAGTGGAGGGGGCGGTTGCGACAGCCCAGGAAGGCGACGAGATGCATACATGATGAAAATAGAGAGAACGGCTGCAACGAAATGTGATTTAGAGGACCAAATTTTTTGGAGAAACCTCTGTATATCAATTTAGAGGGTGAAATTTAGAGGATACTAATGCTATCAGACTTAGCAGCATCGTCGTCACTGATGTTATGTACGAAGTAGCTGATTGACACACCAAGCTATCTTCAACAAATTTGGAACGGGTTTAGCCCTATGGTCTGGTTTTTGAAGTGAGACTCACATATTTATATAGTCACAATAATTTGCACGAGGTAGTTGATGGACACGCTGATTCGTCTTCAACAAATTAAATTTCAACCGGTTTTGATAAAATTTTAAGTTGTGAACGTGAGGTTTTAGCTCTAAGGTCCGTTTGTTGATGTGGGACCCACATATTGATAAATCAACAATAGTCTACACGGAACCAGCTGGTCAACATACTGAGTCATCTCCAACTTCCATGGATTGATTAATTCGGGCGTACACCTTTTTAAATCTTACAAATATGAAGCAACTAACAAAGTTTGAGGTCGGTTGGACTTGTATTTACCTAGGCTTATGTTGACAACTGACAAGCGTGCATAACAAGCGTCAACACCAACATTTAGACAAGTTATTAGCTGATAATTTATGACATATCCAGTGCAGGAAAAATCTACGTTTGGATTATCTAGCCGTTCCAGAATAATGAGTATGCTGCATTTTAACTTTGTTTTATATTATTGTCAAGTTTTTTGGGGTGTGGTGAAGAAGCGAGACCGGAGTTATCTAGAGGGCATAGGACATTAGTGACGGGCAAATATGAACCCATCACAATTGCCCAAGTAAGAAGTGTCGGTCAACAATTTACATCCGCCTGCTTTGACAGGGACCCTTGAAGAAAAGTGATAGGCTTAGGCCACGACCCATGCATTTCAGGTCATGAGTGATGTATGATGAGCTATAGGTTTCAATTGGACCTTAATTGGTTAACTTAGTTTGCACTAGTTTTGTACTATAGACAATAAAAGGTGATGGGCAAAACCCGTACGTCACTTTTTTTAACTAAATATTACAGTAATAGTAACGCATCCTGCTGTCTAATTGTCACTGTAGCGAGTTGTCGTCCTGTCACTGTTAAAGCCTTTTCACTCACCATACGTTACAGTGAGGCCGCCCTGGGCTAATTCACCGGCCGGAATCGTCATCAGATCAGGCAAGGAATCTCATATATTTGCCTTGCTGTTGTTGCTTGTGAGGTTGTGCCGGTTTTGATGAAACATTGCAATGGTAGTCAAAAAGTTTGCTACCAAAGTAGACAGAAACGTACACACATGCACACACAATTTCTGAATGGCCCATATACTTACGTTCCCTTGCGCACAGCATATGCATGACCCGTGAGTGGACAACGCGCACACTGAAAACCGACCGGACTGGTGAGCCAAATTAAATTAAATCTGCTCCAAAAAAAAAAATACATATGTATGTAGTTAGTTAACGTTGCCATTTGTAACATGCTCAGCTACCTGCTGCGAAATCTCGGACAAACATCTGCATACAAAATTTTACTGGCGTTCGTTCCCCTCATGTACAAACTGTAGCTGCCGGAACAAGAGGGAAAAAAATGTTTATATTCACAATGTGTTTGTGTGTCAGTGTAAGCGACAGAATGCGTGGAGCTGTCTCCAAATGCGGTGTGAAAGGACTGGATGGGGAGACGGACGGACGGGTGGACGATTCTTGCACTGTTTGCGCATTGATTTTGCGAGATTAATTTTTGAGTGCGCCCTGCTCTGATGTGAGACGCTCTGTCGTTTAACCGAAATAAACAACGGTCGCCATTTGGAAGGGTTTTGGACAAGGACGGGTGCTGCTTAGTTATTATTATGAACAGATCAAACTGAGCTCCCCAAGTAATGCACTAGGTTAACGTGTACTGCTACACCGCTTAAATAATTACGGGGCTTTGGCATAAGAGAAGCATAAACAGCCAAAGTGATCAGCATCTGGAATACAATCATCAAAAGGTCAACGCATAAATGATCGCACACATGTTCCAAACTTGAGGAAGTTATCTGTACATACAATTTTCCATGGGACGGGTAAAAAACCATGCGACGACGGACCAAACGAGATCAGTCTAAGATTTTAATGATGTAAATAAACGGTATATATTCCCCTCAATTGATATGTATTTGTTTGACTATACCCAACTAATTATTGGATCCAAACATGTCTAGCTAATAAATCGGCAAATACATGAGCAACCTATTAGCACTAATTAGCTAGTTAAATGCAACTGATGCTAGCTAATTTTTAACCGATCCAAACATAGCATAACATAAGTAAAGACACGCATTTTTCTCTCCAAAATATCCTTCAAAACTTACATTTTGGCATTTGATCTCTTGAAGTATAGGAGTATTCAGTTGTTTCAAGCTCAAACAGTGTACTAAAACAATCTAAAATGACAATGACAAATTGTGGTTGTACATTTCATATATTAAAAGAAACATAAAGTAGATGCTGACGATTGTTAAACAAAACTAGTAAGTACGTAGTTCCTGTAAAAGTGAACGCGTGCGAATGAAGGTTTTTGTTTTTTTCTAGAAATTCGGACAAACATACTATAGTACAGAAGAATAGGGCAAACCCTGTGCTAGCACGCCAACAACTGCCACGGGCACTGAGCTCGTGAGTGCCGGCCTGCCGGTTCTGATTTCTGAACCGCAGGCCGTCGTCGTCCGGCACCGGCCGGCGCCGCACCCCCTCACCTTCGGCAGATCAGAGGGGAAAACACGAGGAACCGGCGTCTCGGCGGCGCTGCGCCTGCGCCTGCTGCTCGCGAATAATTTAGGTGGCCGCAGCCTTTTCTCCCCCAGATGCCGCGGGCGCGCGCGCTGCGTTGCATCGTCGTCGTCGGCAGCTTTGGCACCGGCGAGTTTGGGAGCACTCCGGTGTCAGCTTCCTTGGGATGTCGCGCCCGTCTCGGCCCAAAAGGCATCGGCCAAAGCTGTTGCTGCTGCTCCTGCTGCCGCCGCCGCTAAATTTATGGGCTCTCTCTCGCTTTTGCAGTTTTGCTCTTCCTCTCTCTGCAACTGCACGTACGTCATGGTGCTGCTGCCCTACTGAGACCTTGGCCATTTCCAATAAGGGGACTGGACTTCTCTTCTTTTCCTTGGTGGTGTTGGGATACACTGTGATAGGAAAAAGGAAAAAAAAAGAAAGAAATATGATGTATGAGATAGGGATATAAAGAGTGTGAGACTCACTCATTTCCTTATCCCATTATCCAAACGAAGAATAAAATTTATTTCACTTCTCATTTTCCTATCGCACCTCTCACGTACTAGTATCTAAACAACACTGTAGTCTTGTAAGGTTATTCATGTTTGAACTAAAAAATATCTCCGACAACAAACATGTAAAGGGAACAAAGTAAATAGATACACTAAATGCATGCATCCTAATTTATAGGTTGGTTGATTTTTTTAACACTAAGTTTGACAAACTTTTTTATTTAAAAATGAAAAACATAGTTAAAGTATATTATATGATAAACTAAACCACAATAAAAATAAATGACAGTTAAGAAATTTTTTTAAATAAGACAAGTAAGTCAAATTTTGTTTTAAAATAGTTAAACAACCTATAAATTAGGATGGAAAGAGTACAACGGTATGTCCAAGACTTTCCATCAACTGGTTTGCTGAAACCTCAGAGTGTGGAAGAAGCCGATATGTAAGCCGATTAATGCGGGGAATAATTTGATTGTGATCTAACAAGCTTAATTGAGAGGAGTGTATACACCATCAGCATCTCTTCAGTGCTTTCTTTTAAAACGTCAAGTCAAAGAATGAACTAAAGAAACTCGCTAGCTAGAAAATGACGAGATTAATGATAATTTATTTTTTTCTAAGCAATGAGTGGAACGAAATAGCATCAAAGGAAATTATTTAGAAACAAACAATTAATTAATGGAACAGAATATGCGGGTGATTGGTAATATAATCTAAACAAAATAAAAAAAAACGGAGAAGATGGATGACGCAAGCTAGGTGGGCTATGATGCGCAACAACTTGTTATTTATTTTTGTGGGAAGAGATATCCAAAGTGAATTTACCAGATCCAATCCAACTTTTTAGCTAGGCAGTCGAGGTTTCCACCATCTATCATTCAACGGTCGGTTGGATCTGAGCTGAGTTTTTATGGTAAACCTCCATTGACGTGCATGCATCCCATCAGAAAGTGACGCTGCAGCATCATACGCACCGTACCTAAGCGGATGAGTTTAGAAGAAGAAGAAGTACATACAAAAAACCAATTAAAGTCACAACAGTGTGGATTAACATGCGCCGCCAATGTGGTCAGGAAAGTTGGGCATCTACTTGCAATTGTGTGGGGCCCACACCTGATTAATGGGATTAGACAGCACACATGAATAGTTAACACCAGAGAGTATGGTTATAATGTTATATTATATATGATAACTTAGCTTGTTGCCAACGAAAATTATACTCCGATCCCTCCGTTCCAATTTATAGGTCGTTTGACTTTTTTATACCAAATTTGATCGCGTCTTATTCAAAAAAAATTATGAAAATATGGAAAAATTCAAATCATAGTTAAAGTATATTATATGCTAAACTAAATCACAATGAAAACAAAAGATAATTGTGAATTTTTGAATAAGACGAGTAAGTCAAATTTGGTGTCAAAAAAGTCAAACGACCTATAAAGTGGGACGGAGGGAGTATATATTGGTGATCTCTAAACTATTGTGTTGTTCTCATTTAGGTTCCTAAACTATAAAACTGCATATCCTAACCCCCTAAACCATTTAAGTATATCATCCAGATACGGTTTGAGTGCGAGTGTTCATGGAGTGAATTTTTGCACTTGTATATGAGCTTTCCATCTAATTGAGTTTTACAAAAGAAACAAAAAGTTGCCAATGGGGAAGAAAGAAAGTTTCATAGTGATAAAAAAACATGTTCTCGCATTATTTGTCACAGCAGTTTGTGAGTGAATGAAGATTTCCTCAAGCGGTTATATGTATTATAAATGCTATTTTTAGAGGCATACACTTCATTGGCTACCTCTTTTGATTACTGCCAGGAATGGAGTGATTGCCACACAAAGACATCTGCCTAGAAATCAATCCCTAGAGATGATCCTCAACTTTGGGCCCCACAATAAGACGATTTTTAGAGGTGGAATTTTTATGGACACGACTCCACAATAAGATTAGCAAAGAAAAAACCTTTAGCAGTGTCAAGGGCATCCAGCCAATCTGTCCACAGACACTGATTTACCTCCTGAATTGTTCCTCTGGTAGCTAAATAAGGTCAGCACATCGGAATAGTATTGTTGCTACCATCTGAATTCATGAACGTCGAATTGCAGAAGGATCCCAACGGAGATGACATGACCTGCACCAAAGTGAAGCCTAATATACTAGCAAGCCAATGAATGGTACTCCGTATTTTATTACAATGACATGGCATTAGCACTGCTAGTTAATTAATGTGGTGATTTGGGAAGGTGCCTTTTACACCCCTCAAGGCATCATCAATCATTATCCTCCGACGCGCAGATGTAGTGTGCCACCTGGAGGGAAAGATTCCTCCTCTTTCTCTCACCCTTAATTCTAGCGAATTGCCAATCCTAGTGCATTGCTACATGCACCCGGTTGTTAACTTAGCAAAAAGTGATAAGTGACAATTCAGATACTATGTTCAAACAAGAGAGCCTGTGTGAGCTCTTTGATTGAGAGAATGTGTTTGTTATATACATATCATTTTCACTAATTGATAGTGTTGATGTTTTCAATAAAGATTTAAGAGCATGTTTGGAGGGATTGAAGGGGTAGGAGTGGCTTGAGGTGCCGGTGGATTACATCTCCTCCAAGTGAAAATGTCTCCCAATCCTTTTTGGGAGGTTGATTAGTCAAACAAGCCCCAAATTTGCCATCGAATATAAGATTATGTAGTACAGGTATATATAAAATTTTTTGAACTATGTACCTTCTCATAATTTCTAGTAAACGTTTATGCTAGGTAGAGTACAATACCATACAATGCCTTATTCGGGCCTGATTGGTTTGTGGTGCCAAAATTTTGGCTTGGCACATTTTGGCATTCAACCAAGCAAGCCCTCACTGGCAAAAAAAATACAATGAGATTAATGGCGGAGTTCAAAACTTGTCATATATTGCCTCCGTCCCATAAAGAGTGTCAATCTGGTCTTTTTAAGATAGATTATCATTAATACTAATAGATGCATGTGCCTTCCAATTTCCATAGATTCTAGTGCATAAACACAACGCCAATCCAGGCTACTCCCGTCGGCCAGAAACCGACGGGAGTTAGCTCATTACCGACGGGAATAGCTAATTCCCGTCGGTAATGAGCTAACTCCCGTCGGTTTCTGGCCGACGGGAGTTATCCGACGGGGGTTACATTACCTCCCGTCAGCTAGCAGCCGGCCGACGGGAGTTATCGGGCGCCGGCCAGACCCACGTGGGCCGGCGTTTAACTCACGTCGGTGATTAGGGCCGACGGGAGTTAATGGCCGGCCACGTCAGCCCACGGGGTCTGGCCGGTGCCCGATAACTCCCATCGGCCGGCCAGGCCGACGGGAGTTAATCCTTAACTCCCGTCGGCTTGGCACTACTGACGGGAGTAGTTTCAGAATAACTCCCGTCGGCTTGGCAATACCGATGGGAGTTATTGTGCCCCCCCCAAAACCAGCGCGTATTCATAGCATCCCACACAATATGTGGGATCGATCATACACATTCATCCAATGACATTCATCCAACCACCACATATATATAAAGTATCCAAGCACATGCATCCAACCACATACATATGAAATATCCAAACACATTCATCCAACCAGATATATATAAAGTCCTTAAATCAAACACATACATCATCACAAAGTAAAGTGTCCAATCACATTCACGAACCGCCGTCGTCGGGAGGATTGTTGGAGCTCTGGCCGCTGCCTCCGTCCGGAGTAGGGTACGCGAATAGCGAGTTGATGAAGCCATGCATCGTCCCACTTCCTTCCTGGTTGTTGTCCTACGAAGCAAAAATGAAATTTGTTACCAGTCATACATATTAACTAATGAACTGTCGTCGATAGCTAGAGAGTTAGAATACAAACCTGCGATCCAGGGGCAGGTAGCTGTGCCGGCGGTGTGGTAAACTGAGTCTGCTGCGGCGGAGGTGGAGGAGGGCCCATAGGGACGAACGTCCATTGCGGCGGAGGCGGAGGGGGCACGTAGGGTATGCCCTGCTGCTGAGCTAGTAACTATTGACCAAACATGTTAGTAGTGCGCATGGAATGTTAAAAGCAATGAATGCACAGTAATATACAATATACTTACTTGAATCATCTGCTACTGCTGCGCTTGGACTGAGGCATAGTATTCACTTTGAGCCCTCAACTGCTCATCGCGCTGACGGTTCTCCTCGCAAAGCCTAGCGATCTCAAGCTCTTGCTCAGTGAGCCGACGAGAGCTAGGACCAGCAGAGCTCCCGGACCCGGATGCCGACCGCCGAGACGATCTAACATCCCTCGTGTTGATCATTCCATCAAAGAGAGAGAACCTACAATTGTTATCATAGAAAGAGTAATTAAGGCATATGCTCGTTTTCACTGTATAAATGGCATGTAATGTAACATCTCACCGTCCGTGTGCCTTCCCTCCACCGCTAGCATGCACGGCTTGGGCATCGATCGGCATGGTCCTCCAATCGCAGTCCTCTCCGTGACGCTCCTTCATCTCTTCCGCATATGCCGCCTGTGATCGATTATATGACCGTAGTTAGTTCATAAGTTGCGCACATTAAGCGAATATTAAGGACAACTGCTCACCAGACGCTCCCTTTGTGTCTGGCTGCACAAAGGGTTGGAAGGGTCACTCCCCCTATGGCCAGCCTCCCACACCTCGATGGGCGTCAGCTCACGACCTAATTGAACTTCCTACAGCACAGAGTTAGTACAATAAATGAATATATGACATCTGAACATATTTGTTAGTTTTCTTACCAGGCGTTTCGCCTTTCGCGTGAAGTTGTCGCCACCGAAGGTGTGGTTCGCCATGGTGCCTCGATTGCCCCTGTGACTTCTCAACTTTTGTTGGAAGCCTTCTGAAGCCCACCTCGTACACCAAGCTGCGTAGGCCTCTGGGCGGTTAGACATCCACGGAACCACCACCTTCATAAAAAAACATATATCAGTACCTATTCAAATGAAACAAACACAAAAGATAGAATTCAAATATAACCTGGCGGTACTGTTCCTCGCTAAGGTATACACTCGAGGCCCCTGTCTTCTTATTCATTTTTTGCCCTAAAATTTGTTGATGATACATGCACGTGGCCTGAATCCTTGCCTCGTACAGGGCCTCCTTCACCAACCGATAGGCATTTACGTGAAACACCCTTTCGGCGTGGTTCACGTCAGCCCCGTCGGCCAACAGAAAACGTGCCTACAAGAAGAATGCAATGTTATCTAACTATTATATGATTGCTTGCATATAACATGCATAAGATTACGTACCCAGAAGTCAGCGCGAACGAGTCCCTGGGCATCGCCATAAGTGACATCCACCTTCAGCTTGTAATCTTCCCAACATGTGACGAGGACCGGCTCGACGTCGGGATCGTCGGACGACTTCACCAGACCAGGGTAGTGAAGCTTCAGGAGCGAACTCAACACAGAGTTCACCTGCTTTTGATGACCCTGGCCGGTGAATGAGTAGTCCAACCACTCCCTACAAAAGACGGTCAAGCCTCAAACATGCTTACATTTGATGAATACATCTGATTCAAATCAAAAGATATAGCACCTACCTATCTCCGACGGGGGAGGTCACCGTCTTCCCCGCCTCGGTGGTCGGAACAGGTGGAGGTGGTACGGCGTGGGGCCTTCTAAACTTACGTGGACGCCTGGGAGCTGCATGTCCACCCGCTTCCTGCTCACCTCCAGCCTCAGCCTCAGTCTCCTGTCCACCCTCGTCCTGCTCATCTCCTGCCTCAGCGTCAGCCTCGTGTCCACCCTCAGACTGCCCACCTCCTGCCTCAGCCTCAGCCTCCTCACCTCCACCCTCAACTGAAGTCTCCTCGTGTCCACTCTCAGCCTCAGCCGCATCTGACTCCGGTTCATCCTGCAAACAAGTAAGGCAAGTGTCACATACAAGCGTTAAAGTATTACACGAATTAAAGACAACAATACAATGCTGCTTACATCGCCTCTCTGAAACCCCAAGGACTGGCCGTCTAACTCTGGGTGCAGGGACCTGTAGATCTGCTCCTTCCTGCTAGCGCTCAAGGAACTCCCTCGGAAAAGGCTGTCTCTGAACCCCTTCACCACCTGCTTAATCTTCTTAGGCATCCTGCAGCAATTGGAAGTTTTTATTAGAACTGAGTAATGTAAATAAATAAACAAACGGTACAAAATTATCCAACATTAACGTAAACATGCGTAAACAAATAAACATGCATAAACAAATAAACATGCATATGGAATTAAACCAGGATTGTTATACTTAACTTGTTACTTATCGTTTCCTTTTCTGTGGCAATAATGTATCATTGAGGTCTTCACCTAGAGAATCCAATGTAAGAGCACGTTTCCTTTTCTGTGGCAATGATATATCATTGAGGTCTCCACCTAGAGAATCCAATGTAGGAGCAGGGTCTATATCAAATGAGGATGGCAACTCTTCTTCTTGGAACACCTCGTCTACCTGGTGACCCTCACGATGGTAATCATCGGGAACAGGAGTGGACAACCGATCATGGGGGTAGGTTTTGTATACGACCCACCAGGCACTCAACTTAGGGCATGGATATGATGAGTAATACACCTGCTCCACCTGATGAGCAAGGACATATCTATCGGCCCCTTGAAGTAGTTGCTTGTGCTTAACCTGCGCCATTCTAAATTCGGTTCTATAATGCTTCGGGTCAAACCATGTACAGTCAAAAAACACCACCCTCAGATCCTTGTTCCCTACAAATTGGCACTCGAGTATATTGTTTATGATTCCGTAATACTCGGATTCTTGCCCTTCCATATTTGCAGCCCGGATTACGACTCCGTTATTTTTCGTAGCTGCTAAAGGACGGGAAGCTTCAAATTTGGTTGTACGGAAGCGAAACCTGTTTACGTCGTAACGGCTATAACTCTTGACTATCACACTCCCAATAGAAAGCTGACGCAGGTCAGAATGGACACTCCCAATAGAATCAATGCCCTCATGGGACGGAGATCCCACAGGACAATTTTGTGAGTCATCCGCTACATTCCTGAACTGACAATCAAGAAAGGAAAAGTGTTACAATTGTTGTCCAAATACACGATGTACGAGGACGAAGTATACAAGGCTTACATGGTCTCGGATCCAGGAGATAAAATTAGGTCCCCCTTGCAATCCATTTAGACGCAAGTTGGCTAGCTGTTTCACCGTTGGTGGCCGGTTACGAGCAGACCTCCAGTTTTCTTTATCGAACTCGCTAAAAAGGAACGAGAGTAAGAAAACAATTTTTTACACAAAACATTGCATAAACAAATCTTTAAGCCTAGTAAACTATTACCTGAAGAATTTCTCAGCCTCGTCTATATTTGACCACATGTAGAGCAAAGCAGATTTCCGTTCTTCCTCGCTGAATTCATATGGCATTGGTGGACCAACAGCCTTGCCGTTCCATTGAAATATGCTAATATGACTGCACGGATGCTCCGTTTCATCTTCATGGTACCTCTTCGTATGGGCAAAAACATTGTGGTCTTCAGTCATGTAACCACTTGTGAGGAATGCTATCTCCTTAAACTTGAACTCTTCTGCTATACAACCTTCAACCTTTGCCTTGTTGCCCACCATTGATTTCAGTTTCTTCAACATTCTTTCTATGGGATACATCCACCTATAATACACCGTCCCACCTACCTTTGCTTCATATGGGAGATGGATAAGAAGATGCTGCATAGGATTGAAGAACGCAGGTGGGAATATTTTCTCCAGCTTGCAAAGAAGCACAGGTGCTGACTCCTCTAGTTTCTGCATCATCTCCTTTGAAATTTCTTTAGCACAAAGCTGCCTGTAGAAATAGCTAAGTTCAGCTATCGCTTTCCACACTTCATCGTTAATGTAACCACGAAACATTACTGGGATCAGCCTTTCCATCATTATGTGGTAATCATGACTCTTCAACCCATTGATCTTCATTGTTTTCAAATTCACAGATCTTTTGAACCCTGCACCATAGCCATCGGGAAATTTCAAATCTTTCATCCACTTCATTACTTCTTTTCGTTCATTGGGTCTCAAGGCAAATTCAGCACGAGGCTTGCCTCCATTTTCTCTAAGCATGAGAGTTGGGCGGTTACATATGTTACCTAAGTCCACTCGGGTCTTGAAATTGTCTTTTGTTTTATCTAGGAAATCCATGACGGTGTTAAAGAGTGCTTCACACATGTTGCGCTCTTGGTGCATTACGTCGATGTTGTGCGGGAGCTGCAATGCTCTCATGTAAGGGAGCTCCCAAAGGCCACATTTGTGAGTCCAGTTATGGGTCTCACCAAAACCTTCAAACCTATCCCCATTTCTTTCTAGATTACTCAGTTTTTCAGCGATTTCCCACCCGGTGCGAAGCTTAGGGGGTTCCTTCGTGACAATGGTGTCCTTCCTGAACTCCTGTGCCTGGAGCCTGAAGGGGTGGTCCAAAGGAAGAAAACACCTATGACAATCGAAGTAACAGAACTTCCCACCCTTATCGAGCCAGAAACAATCTGTTTCTTTTCCACAAATAGGACAGCCTAGCCTTCCACTGACTCTCCACCCAGCAAAGATCCCATACGCTAGATAATCATGTATGGACCACAAATATGCAGCCCGAAGTTTGAATTTTTGCTTCATGTAGCTGTCATACGCCTCCACTCCTTCCCAAAGCTCTTTCAACTCCTCAATCAATGGCTCAAGCATAACATTGAGGTTTGTGCTAGGATGCTCCTTCCCAGGTATGATGAGACTTAAGAACATAAACTCATCTGTCATGCAATCTTCAGGTGGAAGGTTGTACGGTATGGCAAAGATAGGCCAGCATGAGTAAGACGCTGCGGTCATACTGAAAGGCGTGAAACCATCTGTCGCCAGCCCAATACGAACATTCCTCTCTTCACTAGCAAATTCTGGATCAAAGCTGTCTAGGGCCTTCCATGCGTCGCCATCCGACGGATGCTGCATTACCCCATCCTTCCGGGACGTACGATTCTTGCGCCACCTCATGCGCCTCGCAATTCTCCTAGCCAAGAACAGACATTTCAGTCTTGGAGTGAGACGCATCCAGCGAAGCTGCTTACGTGCCCTCTTTGTTTGCACCTTCTCCCCGTCTTCGTTTACCACCTCTATGTACCTCGACTGGCCACATTTCAAGCATTTGTCTAGTTTCTCACGATCTCGCCAAAATATCATGCACTTCGACGGGCATATATCGATCTTCTCATATGGCATTCCCAGAGCCTTTAACAGCTTCTTTGACCGGTAAATGTCTTTAGGCATCTTATGATCGGCAGGAAGGACATCACTAATCAAGTCCAAGATTGCCTTATAAAATTTGGCTGAGAAACCAAACTTTGACTTTATGCCCATTAGACGGGTCACGAACTGGAGGATGGTAACCATTGTGTGTCCGTGCAGAGGCATTTCTAAGTCTTGGAGGAGTTTGAACAACTCTTCAACCTCTTTTGTAGGCGGATCTTCAGGATTGTTGACAAACTCGGCCTGCAGATCTTCAAGCATATGATCCAACCGATCAACGTCTTCACGGTCATCCACCTCCATCTGTGCTGATACTATACTCCGTGACTCGCCATGCTTATCCCAAACCTTATAACCTTGAACAAATCCATCCTTGCAAAGGTGTAGTGTCACAGTTCTCTTGTCATGTAAATACATGTTCCCACATTTGTTGCATGGGCACCTAATCACAGTGTGGGTCGTTGACTCTCCACGAGCATTCTCCACAAACTTCTCTGTCTTCTCAAACCATTCCTTTGTGTGACACCCGCCCTTCTTCCAACCAGTATACATCCACTCACGGTCGTCTTCCATGTTTGTGGCTACATATGCGATGCAAATGTTTCATGAGAACCATCTGTTTCTACATATCACGGCCCTACATCTATAGGTAATTGATGTGTCCTAAATCCACCCAAGGATGCCCGACTGAGTGCGTGTTTCTTACGACCCTAGAGCGCTCAAGCAAAATTTTGGCAGCATAACCCCGCTGCTCTCCATCTGCACGCCCGAGTTGGTGCAGTGGAGAACAACAAGGTTATGCCACCGAAATTTTGCCTGAGCACTCCAGGGCCATCATAAACGGCACACTCTATCGGCCATCCCGAGGCTGTCCAAAAAGGGACAATTCCAGACCGGCACATCTCACATGCACGCGCGGTGCATGTGAGATGTGCCGGTCCGAAACGGGTGACGCATAGGTTTCGAAACCCTAACCGAGTGCATTGTATGATAAAAAATGCAACAATAACGGTATATATAATTAAACAACAACAATAATGATCAAAGACATTTTTCATGATAAACAGAGCCATATCAACAATAATAATAGTGACTACATCAACAAGCTTAACTCTAATCATGATATTAAGGACCATAACAATAAGCTTAACTCTAATCATGATATTAAAGACTACACCTAATCTAATCATGATTAGTTAACTCCCGTCGGCTCGATCCATGAACCGACGGGAATAAACAATATTTTTAATTCAATATGCGCCTAAAGCACTCCAACTCACCTGGTCGCCTTGTCGGGCCGAAGGTGACGGGAAGGCGGCGCCGCGGCGGGGAAACGCAGCGGCGGTGCCGGGGCTCCTTCCTGCAGCGGCCTGGCACTGCATAGCGGCCCTCGGGGAGACAGCACCGGGGTGACGGCGCCGGGGCTCCTTCCTGTGGCGGCCTGCCACTGCACAGCGGCCCTCGGCGAGGCGGCACCGGGGTGACGGCGCCGGGGCTCCTTCCTGCGGCGGCCTGCCACTGCCACTGCACAGCGGCCCCGGCGCCACGGGCCTGAGGAACAGAGGGAGCAGGAGCAGCGGACCGGGGGCGTGCAGGCGGCAGGGGCGGGGCCTGCAGCGGGGAGGCGGCGCGGCTGGCCGCGGCGGGGCGCCTAGGCGGGGCTGCTGGGCGCGCGGAGCGGCGGGCGGCGGCGCGGCGGACCGGGGAGGCGGCGTCGGGGCGCGGCGGGCCGGCAGGCCGAGGCGGGCCGCGGGGCGGCGGGCCGCGGGGCGGCGGGGCGCGTCGGGCGGCGGACGGCGGCGGACGGCGGCGCGGCGGGGCGGGGAGGCGGCGCCGGGGCGCGGCGCGGCGGCGGGCCGAGGCGGGCGTCGGGGCGGCGGGGCGCGGCGGGGCGGGGAGGCCGCGGCTGGGCGCGGCGTGGGCGGCGGGGTGGCTGGGCGCGTCGGGCGGCGGCGCGGCGGGGCGCGAGGCGGCGGTGGGCTCTGCGTCGGCGTCGGCGTGGGCGTGGGCGCGGTGGGAGCGAGTGGGCGTGGGCGCGTGGGGAAGAAAGGGTACGCTGGGCTTTGGATTAACTCCCGTCGGCTGGGGGTGCAGCCGACGGGATTTATTCCGTAACTCCCGTCGGCCGCCAGATCCACCGACGGGAGTTAATTATATCCCGTCGGCTAGCCCATAAACCGATGGGAGTTAAGTTAATTCCCATCGGCTACGGTTTGGCCGACGGGAGTTACTTAACTCCCGTCGGCAACCCTAAAAACCGACGGGACTTATTACGGCCGACGGGAGAAGGCTGGATTGGTGTTGTGAAAATGGTGCTACGTAGAAAATAAGAGATGCCTAAATAGCTATATTGTCACTCTTTGTGCGAAAATTAGAAAACACTAGATTGGCACTCTTCATAGGGCGGAGGTAGTATAAAAGAACCCACGTTTATACATATAAAGTGTACCTATTCCCACATCATGCATGGATGCAGAACAAACATTAGATTTTTCGTCACCATATATGGTTCGTGTATTCAGTACATGTGTTAAGTCAATTGAGATAGGTGACATCGATTAATTCAGTGGGCTACTAAACTATTAAAATAATATATTGAATTGGCCATATGTCACTCACATAATTATATAAGAGTATCCACCATTTTAGTATTTTCAGTACTCTATATAATACATGCAATATTTATTACAACCATTCTTAAAAAAGAACCCCATAAGTAAATTCATGCTATTAGATACCATGACGACAATCATGTGTGTATTATATTAATAATACATCATTGTGCATGTTTCTAGAGACATTGTCTTGTTGCATTACATTTATGCCATTGGATATAAGAGTGTAACAAAGTATGTACAAACAAGTTCAGTGATATATATCTAACTTGTTACTCAAGTGTTTTGGTTCAACACGCTAATCAAAGATGCACTAAAAATAAACGTGACACTACGTTTAGATCTAATAACATTCATCCATTCAAAAAATGTGTCCAACCATAAAAATAGATATAGATGGAGAATATTAATGAGCATATCATTGCATATTTACATAGGAGCATCTGCTATTTTGTATTTTCTCAGTATTGTGTGCCACATGCAAAAAAATTAATTAGGAATGTTGAAAACAAGACAACTCCTTCTTAAGCTTATGCTACTAGGTATGTGAAATAAGTTAATTTCAAATCGTGTGCATTCTTTTTTACACATATACGCATCTTAAGAAGAAAATAGTTAATACTTAATTAGATGTGTCTTCCCACATACTACATGTACTCCACCCGTAAGAGTGACGTAACGATTCATACACAGACAAGTTAAATATACAATGATATCTAAGTTCTACTCAATGTATTTCAAAAAGGTCGTACAAAGATATGATAAAATTACAGGACGTATTCAAAGCCTTGATCTAATGATATGATACTCATCCATTGGCAAAAGATGGTAAATATAAAGATGTTGATATATACATATAAATTGAGGAGTTAAATATGATGATATGTATGTGCTACTCACCATTTGGACTCAAGATGTCGAACAAAGATACACCGCTAATTAAACAGAGAAAGAGATAGTAATGACTTATAGGCACAGTTTTTTCACATTACATTTATGCCATTGGAATGAGTGTGGTAACAAATCATGTAGGGACCAAATATAGTGATATCTTGGTGCTACTTAATTAATGTTTTTATTCAAAACATTGGGCAAAGATATATGGAAATCAAAGGTGAGACTCGAGGTCTTGATTAGTGTTCATGCATTGACGAACGATATGACAAAATTCAAAAAATTGATGTGTTGAATGCAATGCTATCCGTGTGCTACTCACCATTTGGAATCAACACACCGAGCAAAGATAAACTAATAATTAAAGGAAGCACCCAAAATTCTCATCCAATGCACGCATATTTCGGCAAAAGATATAGCAAACCTAAATCTATCAGTAATATACAGAATATCTATAATTAAAGATACACTTATTAGTATGCAACTAAAAAATAGTTAGATGCAATGGTATCATCAATATGCAAATAAAAATTTCTCAACACAATAGGCAAAGATACGCTCAAAATTAAAGATATAACAAGAAATCATGATAAAAAATTGTATCCATGCATAAATGAAAGATACGCAGATCTGAAAATACCAACAATAACATTGATTTGAACAAGCCATACCATTTTTTATTCTGGTACGAATAACTTGTGACCATAGCGGCGTCTCAATTCAACCCAAGCACCCCTGTTCTTAAAAAATGTATTCCCATGTGAACGAAATGGCAACCGCGTCAAGCTCATAGATTAGTACAGTACTTTGGCGGGAGAATAATAATTCGGGTAGTTAACTTAATTAATCACCTAGATTTTTTGCCTGATCATTAAAAAAGGCCACATGAGCATTTATTACCTGGAAAGTGAGGGATTAACCACAACATGCCAATGCATGGCCATTTTTATACGCCCCTGCTCCACTCGGGCACGCATCTAACCCCACCCTGTACACATGACTCGTGGGCCTGACGATAATGTGGCCCCCACAAACCAGTGGCATCTTCCGGTGAGTCGCTTTGGTGGGGCTGATTTGGTGCCTGTGGGAATGGGGGGTCTGTGTTAATCGCCGGGCACGTTCGGCACCTCTTTCGCTCTCCGGGAGGGCCCACATTACAGCTGTTATAATGTGGTCTTGTCTGCCTCTACACACTCCTACTACCTTTATTTCTCTCCCATATTTTTTCCCTTTCGACTCTAACTAATCGCTCTATTCTCTGTATAATCGACAACTAGTATGCATCATTGTATTTTTTTTTTGTTATTTAGCCTATGTCTGTGGATTTTCTTCTTCTATCAGTACAATTGTAAAAAATTAACCTTGTTGAGTTAGGCAAGGTAAATTTTTGTTTTTGTGTCCCTTGGATGCATGCTCTAATAGTCATTGCACCCTGGTTATCCCACCATTTAGACCAATTAGTTTATTGTTTGAAAATATCTAGAATTGGTTTTTATTTGCCATAATTTTTCTGAAGAAACGTTGCGATGTTTGTTACCATGAGCATAAGATAATAAATCCAAAAATTACTGTATTTCTAACCGAGGTAATAATCCTGTGCATAACATATGACTAGGTATTCTATGGTAAAATATCAAGATGGTCACAGAATCCAACATATTCCTCCATGGGGATTGAGTTCCGGGAGTTTTGTAGAGGGTATTTGTGCCCCTCTCCCTTTTATTACAAGCCTCCTCCATGTCCATCTCTCTCAACCCTTTCTCACTCATCCCACAGTTTCCAGCACTTCCCCTCTCTCTCCACCTTCACATGCTTCTCTCTCTACCATGTTTTGCCCTACACTCCTCTCCCTCTCCCTTCTGTCCTTTTGGTTTTACTTAACAAGTTGTATTAGGCGCAGGGAGGTAAAGCCCCCCCGCCCCCCCTGACAGCGCAGCATCTTGTTTGTTTTATCTCCCACATCATCTCCCTCATCATCTTCTGCACACCACCCCCTCTCTCCCCCCTGCAGCAGTACTCAACATTTCTCAACTTTTAACTTCTCATCTTCTCTCTCCTTCATCCTACATGCCCCATCTTCTTCCTCACCTTCATCACAGCTATCATATTCTCCTCCTCTTTCTCTCTCCCCATGCCCCTATTATTTATTGAAGGCTGCTTATTGATGGTATCTTAATTCTTTTTCCTCTCCTTTCTCCTCTTCTTCCTCCTCCTGCAAGAGTACATTTTTTTTGCCAGGCTTCCTGTAGTACTACTAGTGCTCCGTCGTCTCTCCTCTCTTCTTCTACTTCTCTGGCTGCTTCCTCTTCTCCTCTCTTTCTTTCCCCCCTCTCCTCCTTTCTTCTTCCACTCTACCTCTCTGAGGTCCGTCTCTCTCCTCTTTCCAGTTGTCCTTGCCTCCCATCTTTTTCACCTGCCCCTCATGTACTGATCGTCTCATCACCTCCATTCCCCAGTGGTAACACCGCACCGGGCGACGTGCACGAGAGTGCTCGTGTGCGGGAGCAGGAGCTGTTAGCATGCAGCAGCAGCACGGGGGAGGGGGAGGAGCAGGAGGAGGAGGCGGTGGAGGCCCCGCGCAGCAGTTCGGCGTGCAGCAGGCGGAGATGCCGCCGCCATTCTCGCCGTCCGGCGGTGGCACCGGGCAACGGATCTCGCTGGCCGAGGCGCCATCGCCCATCAGCAGCCGGCCGCCAGCGCCGGCGCCGGCGCAGCAGTACGACGAGCTCGGCGCGTCCGGCGCGAGCGCCGGGAGCTTCGACGCCGAGGGCCTGGCTGCCGCCGCCGCCGGCGAGGAGGGCGCCAGCGGCGGTTCCGCGGGCAACCGGTGGCCGCGGCAGGAGACGCTGGAGCTGCTCAAGATCCGCTCGGACATGGACGCCGCCTTCCGGGACGCCACCCTCAAGGGCCCCCTCTGGGAGCAGGTCTCCAGGTAAACAGCTAGCTGAATTGCCGCACGAATCACTAGCCACGCCGTCGTCGCGGCGCGCCGCCGCGGTCGAATTCTCGTCGGCGGAATGCTGCATGAAATCTCGGCGGCCTCCGGGACGACCCCTGGCGCGATTGGGCTAGCCTGCTAGCAGGCGCAGTTAATTAATTACTTACCCGGCGAAAGAACACTTTTTTTTTTTTTTACTTTTTCCTTAACCATCCTTCACGAGCACAGTGACTTTTTCCATTTTAAAATAGCTCGATATCGCTCTCCTTCCCCCCACTTTTTCCCAGCAAAAAATTTCCCCTCTCTTTATCCGTCTCTTTGATAAGAGGGATGCAGTAGCAGTAGCAGACACGAGTTGCAATATTCTTCAGATCCGGAGGCATCAATCCCAAACTTTATCTCTTTGGCCTCTGAATTTCGCGCAAAAAGATGGGATTTTTATTCCCAGTTTTCTTCCTCCTCTGCGCTGTGCATTCTTCTTGGGATTTACCACTGCTAGTGCTGCATGGATGTATGTGTGCATATGCCTTTCTTTATCTTTTATATGGGTGCCCAAATCGAGTAAAATTCTACATGCATGCAACTTTTGTGTGAGGGCTACAGTTGTTTTGCATGTATGATTGAAATTGCGGTGGTTGGTGGCCGCGGTACGCCATTGATAAGGCAATTAAGCTTCTTCTTCTCCTTGCTAATGGTGATCGATGCGGTGGTTGGATGGCAGGAAGCTGGCCGAGAAGGGGTACAGCCGGAGCGCCAAGAAGTGCAAGGAGAAGTTTGAGAACGTGCACAAGTACTACAAGCGCACCAAGGACAGCCGCGCCGGCCGGAACGACGGCAAGACGTATCGGTTCTTCACGCAGCTGGAGGCGCTGCAAGGCTCCGGCTCGGGTGGTCCCGCGCCGCCGCCAGCGTCGCTCGTGCCTCCGGCGAGTTCCGGCGGCGTATCCGGGGCTGCGGGGCCGTCGGCCGTGCGAGTGCCTGCCGAGCCGCCGCCTGCTGTCATGTCGGCCGGAACCGGGACGCCGATGACGACGGTGGGCTACCCGAGCTTCTCGACCTCCAACACGGAGGACTACACGGACGAGGACGACTCCGACGACGAGGGCACGCAGGAGCTGGGCGGCGGCGCGGACGAGCGCGGGAAGAGGAAGCGGGTGTCCGAGGGCGGCGCCGCGGCCGCCGGCGGCGGCAGCGGCAGCGGGAAGATGATGCGGTTCTTCGAGGGCCTGATGAAACAGGTGATGGAGCGGCAGGAGGCGATGCAGCAGCGGTTCTTGGAGGCCATCGAGAAACGCGAGCAGGACCGCATGATCCGCGAGGAGGCGTGGCGGCGGCAGGAGATGACGCGGCTCGCGCGGGAGCAGGAGATCCTCGCGCAGGAGCGCGCCATGGCCGCCTCCCGCGACGCCGCCGTCCTCTCCTTCATACAGAAGATCACCGGGCAGACCATCCCGATGCCGTCCATCGCCGCGCCCACCGTCAACGCCATGCCGCCGCCGCCGCCGCCGGCGCATCCGAAGCCGCCGCCTCAGGCTCACGCTCACCCCAAGCCCATCGCTTCCGCCTCGCCACCCCCGCCGCAACCACCAGCCTCGCAGACTCCGCCAGCGCAACAGCCACATCCGCCACAGCAGCAGCTGCAGCAGAAGTCGCCAATGCCGGCCACGCCGCAAGCGCCAGCACCGCAGCAGCAAAGCACGGACAATGTCATGGTGCCGGCCGCCGAGACGCCGCAGGCCGACACCCCGGGGTACGACGGGTCCTCCGGCGGCGGCGCGACGTCCTCCCGGTGGCCTAAGGCGGAGGTCCACGCGCTGATCCAGCTGCGGAGCAACCTCGACACGCGGTACCAGGAGGCCGGGCCCAAGGGTCCCCTCTGGGAGGAGATCTCCGCCGGCATGCGGCGGCTGGGCTACAACCGGAACGCGAAGCGGTGCAAGGAGAAGTGGGAGAACATCAACAAGTACTTCAAGAAGGTGAAGGAGAGCAACAAGAAGCGGCCCGAGGACTCCAAGACGTGCCCCTACTTCCACCAGCTCGACGCGCTCTACCGCAACAAGGCGGCGCTCAGCTCCTCTTCCGGCGCCGGTGCCGCCGTGGCGGTGCACGCCAACGCATCGTCGGCGGCACCGCAGGAGACGGCGGTCACGATCACGGCCGCGGCGCCTATCTCACAGACGCCGCCGCCGCCGCCACCGCCACCAACGACACGGCCTCCCCAGTCCCCGCACGCGGCCAAGAACGGCGGCACCAGCAACGCTGGTGCTGGCAACGGCAACGGGAAAGGCGGCGGCGCGTCGGAGCACGGTGGCGGCTCCGGAGGCATGCAAACGCAGGCGAGCAACGGCAGCGTCGTTGCAGCCAGCAGGCTCTTAGGCGAAGGCGGCGGCGGCAGCGGGGGCGGCGCGGCCTCGGCGGCGAAGAAGGTAAGGCATCAGGCAGCCAGCGCCACACGCATAGATCGACATGCATGTGCGCTCTTGGTGTGGCCATAGCTAAACTGCACCGTACATGTGGTACCTGCTGTTCGTTTTGGTGATCCAATGCTGATTGCATAACGCTGCACATTTAAAGCCAGAGGACATCATGAAGGAGATGATGCAGCAGAGGCAGGCGCAGGCGCAGGCGGCGGTCAGCGGCTACAACAGAATCGACGGCGCGGACAGCGACAACATGGACGAGGACGACGACGATGAGGACGACTACGATGACGATGAGGAGGAGGACGACGATGGCAACAAAATGCAGTACGAGATCCAGTTCCAGCGGCAGCAACAGCAGCATCATCACCACCTCCCGCAGCAGCAGCATCAGAACGTCGTCAGGCCGAACGCCGGCAACGGCGGCGGTGGCAACCCGCCCGGCACCGCCGCTCCCAGCACGGCTGCCGCCGCTACAACAACAACCGGATCTTTCTTGGGCATGGTCCAGTGATCGATCGAGCCGCACCCCCAAACATTCACCCCGACCCCCTGGTGACTCTAATCTCCCTCCTCCAGTCCTCTCAATGGCTTCTTTCCCCTCTCTCCTCCTGTACCGTTGTACCTACCTACCATGTCGCCGCTTCCGTGTTCGTCCATATCTCTACACCTCAAAACCTAAAAACCAAAAGAATCATGCATCTCCATCCTTCAACCTCCAGAAATTCTCCATTCCTCATGCACGTAGCAACACCTCGATCCGATCCGATCCATGGCGGGCGTCGTCGTCGCTGCTGCTGCACATCCTCCTATTTCTTGATTCGTAGCTGTGTTAATTACAGTGGTCTCCTCTTAGGTGTTACTCCAGTACAAAAATATTGGTGGTGATATGGTTATTTATTGATTTGTTGTGGTAATTAATAAGAACCCTCAACCTTGGGGTGTTCACGGAGAGGTTGGATTGGTGCGGTGAAAACAGCACGTGAAGGCGGTAATAAGAGGTCGAGCGTGCGGTTAAAGAGAGCAAGCAGACAAAGGCGACCAAAAAAAAAAAAAAGGCAGATGCGCTGTTACTCTGGTAAATTTTGTGCATCCGGCTACTACCCTACAGTGGGGTAATTTGTTGCAAGGGAGCAGTGAAAGAAAAAAAATGGAAAAGAACTTGCTCGTCATGTGGCATAAACAAGAACCAGTGCTGGTGCATGCGGGATTTTTTTTCTTTATCATTTTTTATTTTCCCCTTATTTTTTCACCATTTCTTTTATAGTATTTTCCAACAAAGCTAAGTAAACTGTCCATTATGTTTTCTTTTCTTTCTTAAACTGTTATTACTGAACCTTTATAGTGTATACTCGAGACATACTATATGCTAAATTCTTGTTATTATCATACCATAAGTGCTTCAAGTGTGATATTTTATTTCAACTATCTTTTATTAAAAATTATAAAGTCAGTTGCATAAGATAAAATTACATTTTATTTCTGATTATACTCTAGGATCCAATGTGTCATTTAATGTACAGCTTAGATCCAGTAAGAGATCTCCTATTGAGTATTAATACGAACATGCCAAGATTGGTTTGCCTTTGAGAGATTGTCCTCACATGCATGCCGAGATTATTATATCGAGGGAGGTGAAATCACAAAAAATTTTAACCGTAGGGCCAAAATCTAAAATTAGACATTTCTACATCTCAAAGCTAACATAGACCATGAACATAGCTTATATTCAACAAAAAATATTAAGCAAGAAACAAAATTAAAAAAACATACCAAATTATTGCATAGTCCTACCTAGAATTTACAATTTTCCCTGTAATTCTAGTATTTTAGGTGTTTTCATGATGTTGTATTATTTTTTGGGTAAAATTATAGCGTTCCACATATATCCAAAATGATAAGAGGAGTTGATGAAGTCACAATTTATTAAACGATTGGATCAAATCTAAAACCAGGTACTCCAACAAGGTTAAAAAAACCAAGTACTCTAGATCTCGGAGCTAAAGCAAACCATGAAAATAGGTTATGTGTCGCGAAATATTAAACAACAAGCTACAAAATGAGAAACCACACCACAATAAACAATTTTCAGTTAGGTGATGGAATGTTCATATGATTTAGAAAACTATTATTAGCATGCTCACACAGTTTTCTTTAACGAAACAAAGGATAGGTCTGGTTTGGAATGTGGAATAATCCTCATTCTTATAGGTATTTTTCCTCATGATGTTCGTACCAAATTCCTATGGCGCACATTTGCCTTCTTTTAGGAAACAGAAGGGGAACTCCCTACCAGATAGATATACATTTAAAAGAATAAAAAAAATTATCGAAGCCAACAAATTTGATCCTAAATATTTTTTATTCAACACAAGTTGGTTTGTAATTATAAAAATCGTCGCAACAAAGGCTAGTTGGTTTATCCAAACAGGATACTATACATATAGTTGTACATACATAGGTACCTTAATATTTAAATTAGATTGACCAGATAAATTCCCATGTTTTAAAACTCAACCAAGTCTAGAACTATATCTCACATATGACGCAGGGTTGGCTGTCATCAACACCCAAGCCCTTTTAATTTGTGTGGAACAATAATCACTTCCTAGTAACGCCTATATATTCACCCCTTTTGACAATGTAATTTGATCCTAGCTAGCAGGCACAACACTTGATGAGATGCTCCTAGCTCTCTACATATGGATGAATATCGGAGTATATATATATATATATATTAAATAAATAAGCCTCGAGATGCCTCGGAGTCGGCGCCAGGCGTCTAGGTTTGTACTACTACCAGTGTATTGATCCACTTGGCAAGCTTACAAAAATTGGCTGTGTGGGGGGTGGTGAGGCAGGCAGGGAGTGAGGATCCGCATAGAAACGGTTGGAGCGTGGGGTGGCGTGTCTGCCTGCCATAAAAAGTTAAAAAGAGGCGCCCGCTGTGGGATCGACGCCACCCCGCGGGGGCAGGGGGAACGTGGAGGCCACAGCTGCTGCTGCTACACGGGTAATAGAGAAGAGATCGAGCCGAGCCGAGCCGAGCCGAGAGGCAGCGGTAGTGTGACGGACGGATGCCGTCGCGTCGTCACATCATGCTCATGCATGACGATACTGAAGAGATGCCTGCCTGCCTACCATGTACTGCTGGTGGTCTACTAGTGCTCGCTGCTGCACACATTGCTGCTGCGACTTCTTGCTACAGGGAAATGGGGCATCTACAGGCAGCAGCAGGCAGCTCCTCACAGCTTTTTGTACTACCGTATGTATTTCGTTTAGCATGCAACAACGTTTCCTTAATTCTCTGTCATCTGCTCTCCGCGGCCACTCCCTAACGCACAACACTGTGACTCTCTCTCTCTCTCTCTCTCTACATTATGTATGGAATAATTAGGAGGAGGTGTTGGTGTTTCTCTCTCTCTCTCTGTGCTTGGGCAATTAGCATGAGAAGAGAAGGCATGGCTCTACTTTCTTGTGGCCGCAGGCTGAATGATGCACATGGGGAGGTGAGAAAGGTACAGGTATAGTAGTAAAAAAAAAATAAGAGGAGGAGGGGATGGTAGGGATCAGACATGTCCAGAGGAGCCCACATCGCATGCAATGCAGCCCCTGCTTCCCATTTTGCCCCACCCCCACCCCTTTTATATCTACTTTTTTTTTCTCATTTTTACCACTTCTGTTGACCTTTCACCTGCTAGCTTTCCATGGTAAAAATCTTAGTCTAATGATCACTAGATCAGCAACTAGCGGCTAGAGTGGTAGACAGGTCCAATAACTGCCAGTGCCACCCATTTTTAATTTCTAAAGACAACAAAAGGAAAGAGATCAGATCATTTTGCCAACCTCTTTACATTACAGAATTGATGATCCGTGTAAAAAATGTGAACGCGATCGTACATGCCGTTCGTCATGAGCTACATACATACGCATGTCTTTGTACACGTTGCAGTAGTAGCACAGCTGAAGCAACGATCGATCGAGAGGTGCATGCATTCCGACCGAGCTCAGAAAAATCCCCCCCCCCCCCCCTCTCGTCGCCTCCATCTGTGACAGGCGCCCAAAACTGAGGCTTGGCAATGGCCAAGTCTCATGCTCATGCCGGACGCGGGCGCTCCACAGAGACGAGCGAACCAGCAGACTAGTACTCCCTCCATATTTATTTAAATATAAGTTGCGGTAGATTTTTTTCTAAAATTTTGATCTTTTGTCTATTTAAATAAATCATAGATTATTATTTATTTTGTTGTGATTTGTTGTGTAAAATTTGAATGTGATTAGTTTTTTGTATGTTTACAAATTTTTTTTGAATAAAACGAACGATTAAAGTTAAAAAATCAACCGCGATTTATATTTAAATACGAAAAAAATACTTACCTCCGTTTGCAAATACTTAACAACTTTGGTTTTTACTATTCATCCTTTGACTATAAATATTTATTAAAATATCTGTTTTGATATAATGGCAAGAGTATTGTTGAGTTTGTTATATAGAATAGTATAAGTATGTAATATACTTACGACTAATTATGTATATATCTGAAAAAACGAATGGTCAAATTTTAAATATTAAAATCAAAATTGTTAAGTATTTGCGAACGTAGGTCACTAGCCCGCAGATGCCATGACACTGCCAGCAGCAGTGAAAGTAAAATGGCCGGATGGTGGTAAAAAGCAGGGCGTACGGTTTCACTGCGCGGCAGCATGTGCGGTGACTCCACGGTTCACGAGGGAGGCGCTGTAAACTCGCGGGCGGGCCGGGGGCAGAGGTACAGGTACTAAAGCATCGGGGAGCCTGGCTACACCAACACCGCAACGCTACACGATCGATCGTGCGGTGCGCGCGTCCTGGGTTTATTTCTCACGTTATTATTTGGCCTTGTTTTTCTCATTTTCTTTTAACTCTTTGATTATATTTTTTAGGGGTAAAATCACGTTGGCTTGTCAAACGCAGAGGGCGAAATCACAAAGTTAGACAAGCGAAGACAAAATCATAATTGCAGTTTAAGGTGGGGGTCAGAACACCAAAAAAAACCTCTTATTTATTGGGCGGTGGATTTAATTAATTAACAATGTGAAAATGTTAAGAACTAGGTAGCCTCAATTTGAAAAAAAAGAACAAATTAATTAACCAAGCGACGACATTTTGAAAGCTAGTGTAGTAACAATTCTCAATTTTCTTTTCGTTTTTGAGAGAAGCTTCTGAAAATCGGGTTTCACTGCACTTGGCAAAAACTACAGAAATTTTTACCTACCCACTGGCCACTGCAAGCACCTACCAGAGGAGCCGTACCCGGTACCCTCTCCTGGTATGATCCAGGCACAGAGGGAGCAGGGGTGTATGGCAGGGAAAAAGTACGGTTGCTCTCGCTCACGCATGCCAAGACTTTGAGCGCTTCCCAAACACCCATGCGCGCTTGCTCGATATGACCAGCTACATAATAGTAGTACTAGCATGGATACCAAACTCTTGTTGGATCTATCTGCTCAAGGTGACGTTGTACATTTACCACTCATCACTAGACCACAGTGCAAGCATGTGTGTCTGATCGGATCACGTGGCTAGCAGGAAAATTTTGCTGCTAGATCGCGATCCTAACTCCAATGTATGGTATAGTTTTCTAAATAAAAATAAACTCCAATACAAGCACAATTCTCCTAGTGTTTTTTATGCTTCACTGTACCATATATAAGTATATATCACCAAAGTACTGTTTCTTAAGTTTCCAATGCCTAACTCCAAAGGACGACAAGGGAGGCTGGTTTTTGCGATTTTTTCTGGCCTTCAAACTGAAAAAAAAATAAGAGTAAAATTTTGAGGAATTGTACAACTATATATATTAATACATATTGAAGCTAGAAAAACTATACTAGGTGGTGCTTTTGGCGCACAATGCACAAATAATCTACCATCCCAAGCGGATGGGAGCCTGAGGCCCGATGGAAACAATACTGATGGGGACCTTCTTGCAGAATAAGGTAACTTATTGGAAATGGGATTTATGGCTATACGTGAGTTGGGTGTGTGTGTTTTTTGTAGTGCTGAGGTCAGACCCAAAATGGCAGCTAGCTGAAGGCATGTTTGGTTGCCTGCACCAGAGAGGCCCCGCCTGGAGGAGCCAGCATGGGAGGATGCAAGCAAACGTTTTTGGTTGATCTGGACCACGCCAAGCAGGGCACTTGAGCCCTCGTAATTTGATTGGAGGGACAAAAAAAGAACCAATTTGTTTTTTTTTTCAAAATTTACAAGAAAAACATCGTTTAGTTTTGATAAAAAATTATAAATACAAAAATGAAATCAACTGGGGGATGAAATACTATAAATAAGAGATATAATAAAAATAACAAAAAACGTGCCTTGTTTTTTTGTGTGGTGTCAACATTCATGCGCCCAATCTGAACTATGAGAAACGACGCTCATCCTCGTATCCCACCATGCAGGCTTTTGGGTGTTCTGAGCACTATGTGGGCCTAGCTAAGGAGCTCGTGCAGGCTAGCAAACACAGCTCCCTGCACTCAAGGGACCTGGTTCATTGGCAATTGTAGGCTTGGATTCCACTGGTATTAGTTAAAATTGTGGTTTAAAGGGCGGCAGTGATTCTTCTGCAAGCTATAGGTGCTGAGAGCAAGTATAATTAGCATACTTAAGCAGTCTATATGAATCGCCACATCGTATTAAGATGAGTTGGAGGAGAGAGGAGGTGAGAAAGAAGAGAAACATGATATATCTTGTGGTCCAAGAAGGCTGGCGAGAGAATGTGAGGATGGAATTGTACTAGGTATTAATTGTTCAATGTGTATATATAATTAGCAACTACTATGAGTGTGCTATTAGGTTGGCTATAAATAATATGACAACAATATAAAGCACACTTGGCTATTTTACTAACCTTGCTCTCAAAGAAAAAAAGCATGGTTTGGGGAAAAAAAGCTATAGGAGGAAGGAGAAAGAGATGCCATTGGGCTAAATAGTTAAAAGAGGCAGTACAGCTCGCAATGAGAACCTAGCTACCTAAAACCACATCTATGCCGATACTTCTACTTCGGATCTAGCTGATGGTATTGCCTTTGCATTTTTAAAATGTGACAAAGATTTACTGTAAACCTTAATTAGTAGGTGAAAACAAAAAAAATCATCACCCCAAATCAACTAAGATCCAAAAACTCAACACAACTGGCATGCTACACATTAGTACTCCTTCAAGTGGGTTCACTATTTGATCTAGGTTACAACAAAGACCCCAAATAACAACTCAGTGATAACACGCTCCGGATAGCCTCATAGTTCAACTAGCACCAAAAACCCAACAGAATAAATGGTGTGATGAACAAGTTGGCACATAGTAGATCCAATAAGTAAATATACAATAGTGGATTTATCTAGTTCCAAAGACAATGAGATAAGACTAGGTTCCTAAGGATCTTCATTATTTACTCTCAAGTCAAAAAATATATATAACTAAATTTGCATGGCTTCTAGTCTAAGCTAAGATAACTCTAGCCACTTACACTCACTTTGGGTCTCCAAGGTGATGGACATAAGACAGGGCAAGGTCACCAAAACACTATATGTGAGCGTCTTGGCCCCAAAGTAATGGTTTCAATGGTTAAGGACTAGAAACCCGTTTGTTTTTACAACTTTTATTGTCCAATTTTATTTTTCTTAATTAATGTGTGTGATGTATGTATTTTCATAGCTTTTTTTCTTGGTGGAGTTTAAGCAAACAAGTTAGGAGTACTATATACTATCTCTGTTTTTAATGTGTGATGTTTTTATAGTTTATTTTTTATTAATACATTACATAAACATGGCTTATGTATTTTTATATATTTATTACGTACAATTTCTAGATAAGAGCCTAAGGTAACATCACATATGCAGTTGCAGTCGATAATCTACTATATCTAGCGTATATAACATTACACATGCGCGCATATGCATGTCGGCGCGAACATAGGCACCCGAGAACAAAGCGAGGTTAGCGTACGTACGCATTGGTGGAGGCATCAAGAGCGCATCATGCATGCGTCCAAGGGTGACAAACCGGTAAAGAGGAAAAGGGGCATCGTCCCTGGTGCAAGAAAAGGTGATGTTAAAATGATTGGGTCGCGACGCGACGCAAATGATAAGATGAGATCAAAGCGATCGAGAGCATATGGAGAGGCGGTACAAGTGTGCAAGCCTGAGTTTCTTATTAATGCCTTTGCGTTACGCCGCCCTGACAGCGACACCATGATGTGCCAGTTTCTTTTTTTGATCCGTTATTATATTTCTATATGCAGTACTTATATAGGAGTAGTATATATATTGTATTATAACTCTAACAATACTGCACTACTGACACACGGTATATATAGATGTATAAGACCCCCAAGAAAAATTGCGGTGCCGATTCCATGCCTTTTTTTTCCACCGCAGCACGCAGCACGGCCGAATGGGAGCACGCGGAAGCAAAATAAAGGGAGAGGTTCCCTCCGACGCCGGGAGCTATATATGCGTGCCGTGTTCTGTGGTGTCAGCGTCGCACAAAGCGGCGTGCTGCTGATGAGGCTAAGGTTACTCGTGCGTGCGTGCATGGCAGCATCAGAATGCACCGAGAAGAATGTACCAAAAGAAGCGTTCGATCGACCAAGGTGGCAGGCTGATGATAGATCATACCTTGTTTATCTCTATATATGGTTACTACCTGAAGGGTTTCCCATAAATTTAAAGCACTTGGAAAGTCAATCCAACCACCGTATGCAGTAAACAAGTTGACATTAGACTTTCCAAAGTTTGGCTGGCAGTACAAGCAAACACGTGTATGTTCACATTGACCGAGTGAAAGCAACAGTGGTAGCAACGAATTTCTCCACGATCCTTTCCCTTCCCTGCTGTATTTTCACAGTGCTTAATTTATTAACCACACTACCATAGTCCACGGGCTCCAATAGAAATCCGTAGCAAATTTGCCTCTTCCTTCCAGAGACCATATGCCTGCCCACGCCGTAAAGGCGACAGAATTTCACTCACCCCAGCCGCAGCACACCTCTGCTGCGTGCCGCGGTGATCGATGACGGTCCAGCGAAACACACGTATGGTCCCGTGCGTGCTGGTGGAGAGTGGAGACCATCTACTAATAAGCATCTTCTTCCTCCCCACTTTGTGGCCTTGTCCTCTTCAAGCTATGTAGCCTGCAAGTAACTAATCAAGCAGAACCATCCATGATTGCACGATGAAATCGCAAATCTAGCATGGCTTGCGCCGCTGGACCACGCACCAGCCAGGGCTGCGAGCCATACAACAAGCCTCTCGCGTGTAGTGTACCTCCGATATCGAATCACATGCATGCCGAGACGTGACTCCTAAGCTCACCGAATAATGAGAGAGCTTGCCCCTGAAGGAACTGACTGAACAGCCTCCCAGCAAATCAGGAGCCTGGACCCCCGGATTCCCTCTCTGTTCTGCAACAACCTGCTCTCACCCGAGGAGAGTTTAGTAGTAGCTAACAGCGGATTAACCAGCTGGCGTTATCAGAGGAAAAAGGAAGCTTCTTTCTTTGGAGAAAATAAAAGTAGAGAGGCTGTACTGCCCTGGCTTTAGGCTGTGCGCCCGGGAGGACCATTTCTGTTGCAGCAAACCTCCAAGATTGTTTGTGTCCGAGACGGGAGCTGTCATTGGCTCGACATGTTAACCTTTGCCAACTGTTGGGCCCTCCATAATCCCTGGCCTTGTGTGCTTGTACAAAGCTACATGGTGCGCTCCATTAACCTTTGGAGGCAGCACAGCACCTACCCAACGAGAGAAGCTAGGCTAGGACCAACTGTTGACAACAATGCCTCAACGGCCACAATCAAAGGTGAGCCGGCCAATTTGGTTGGCCCTGTGTGGAGTCATCGTACGCGCGATGATACAGGGTCTCCTGATGCCTTCACATTGTAATCTACTAGTACAGGCTTATACTCCATTATTATCTGGCGCCACTAACCAGCATGGCACGGTGGTCGCAGCACAGCGGTAGCAATCTTGCATAGAAGTGTGATGTACCTCACCCAATGCTTCTCGGAAAGGTGCCGGACTGGTGCCACTAGCTAGGCGACGGTGAGCAAATTGCAGAGCTGACCACTGCCCTGGGAACTAACCGGACACTGACGTACAAGTATATCTGAGCTGGACCAAAGCAGAATTCACCAAACTTACAGATTGGCTTTATCTCCAAGTGGTTGCGGTCTTTGACACCTCTCAACTTTCAAAACCACAGAATTTGGTCGCGCCCGAACAAGGGTGTCCTGCCCATGTGGCCATCAGATATGTGAGCCTCCTTCTGGTTGGGTTAAAGTGGCATTGTTCCAAGTTATCATGGTTTTACTGCAAAGATTCCCCATAGTTTCACAAAAGGTGCCATTGCCTAAAGCACATACTTGAGTGAGATTGTCCTCAGAGAGCTACACAAAGCGTCATAGTACCAGTCACAGATCCAGTTCACCTGAATATGCTTAGTTCCTGCCTTGCTGGTAGGGTGAGGTGAACACCCTTCTGGTGCACTGCTCTGGCTGTCAGCCATGCATACTAATGATTTGATGAGCGAACCAAAGCAACAGGCATTAGGCTTCCAGATATACATTCCATTCGGTCGGTGCAGATACTTTAAGCAATGAGTAAAAGTCACTGGCAACATGCACAATCTGTTCTCCTTGGCCATACCGTGCAAATCCTCACCTGCAACTCCATCTAGGTTCAGTAGGAAACAATAATAGAACGGCAAGTTGCCCAAATACTTGAACTCAAATCTGACTACAAGGTAGCTTTTGAGGAATCAGTTTGATTCCCTTTGCTAAAAACCCAAACTCAATAAAGTATCACATCTCAGGGGAATGAATTCCCTTCCACTCTGCCATGAGGATGACCTCCAATCAGAATATGATCTGCAGAAGTCAAAGGGGAAAAAAAGAAGAAATTGTAAAACTTCCATTTCTTTTGATTGCTAATAGAAGCAGGAAAAGGGTAGGCGATGTAAAGTTGAAGTGGCAGAATTATGAGTTGTTGGTGGTTGTTCCCTTGCCAGAGAAGTCCAGCCAATAGTGAAAGCTATACACAAATACACACCAGGCAACATGGAGAGACATGGCTCCCATGTTATCCCGTGCAACCCCTGTTCCCCACTTGTGCCCCTCCCGTTGCACATGGCCTTATAACCAACCATTCCACCCCACCCCTATAGTTAACACTGCCATGGGACCCCGTTCCATACAGAACAATTATCACCGCCTTCCTTCCTCCGTTCCTTTGTACCCTGTAGTTCTGTATTCAAACAGTGTTTTATTTTAAGTATTGTATGGTGCAGTGATATCTCTACTACAATAAAAGAAATTCGCGAGGGCATCCAATCAGAGGCTTCCATGAATTATTGCCTGCACTAACTAGCCTTATCATGAGCAGGATCTCAGCTACAGCATTTCAAAGCTCCAATCAAAACTCTATGTGCCAAAAATGCCAAATAATTGCAAGATTACGGAATCTTTAATCAACATCATGTACCACGTGTAAGACTTGAGTTCAGTAAGTCCAGAGATGATGTTGAAGATAAATATTCCATATTGGTGGAGACGTGGAGTCCCAGTTCTTTACGAAGCAACAGTTTTTATCATTTACTTTGATGCCTATCTACACCATCTTTCATTGTCAGCCCAGTCTTGTATCTGTCATTCTATTATTTAGTTAGATAGATTAGATTTGAAAAAATATATATATTTGACTAGTGGTGCAGGTGATTAATTAGCTAATTCCAGGGTTGGCTTTAGAACTCAAAAGGGAATTGAACACCACAGTAGGAACTGCTTAAAGAATCTTGATGCCCTAGAAATATAGCAACATACTGTTCACTGATGGGAACATAAGAGCATACAAATTCTAGCAACTTTCCAACCATACGAGTGGGTTGGCCTTTGAGGGGTCACTTTCACAAGCCATACTTACAGTTGCACAACTTTGATGGTGATAATTTAAACTAGAAGGTAGATAAGAAATTGTAGTGCTCAGTTGCTCACATATATCCATTAAAGGAAACCTTTTGTTCATCACTGCATAGCCCAGAACAGGAAGATTCTCACCAAGTTGGGCCTAATGGATTCATGTAGCAGATTTCTGATATGAGCTAAAGAGTTTCTCAAACAGAAGATGCCAGTCAAGACTTTTCACCTGAAATAAACAATTTGAATGAAACCATTGAAGTATGAAATATGATTGAATCAAAGTAAAGGTGCTGTCATATCATAGAGGAGACTCATTACAGTCAGGTGTTCCTAAGTTTTGTACCAGATGGCATATGCTTGACATTCAGAGGCAGAACACTAGAAGCAGTGAGCACCATATATATTAGGTTGAATGTGCAATCCGTTCTAATGGAATTAGTAGGGATGTCTTGAAGAAATCACAGCTGAGCACAGGGTCTTTAGTCACTCCACTTGCTGGATAAGAATCAAAGTCCAGAAACTATTATACTTGAGATTCACACAGTCATCCTCCTTATCTATGTTATGCACATGTCACATCAAACAATACAGGTTATACAGCCTCAAAATTTCAATCGTAGTCAAAAGGTTATATTCCTCAAATAAATTATCATTGCTTCATCTGACATAACTTGCATTATGTACCAAAGACTACATAAGCTGCTTTGCAAAAGAAGGAAAGAAAAACTTTACATGTCCTATAGTAATTTGACTACTGACCAAAAAGATAATGCTGGGCGTGATATGGTGCAAGCAGGGGGTGATGGCAGAAGGGTTGCTCAATAATAGAAAAATAATCCACTCAACATCGATGTCGTTAATCACCATCACAGAAAGAGTTTTTAATGTTAGGAGTTACTCATTGATATTATCACTGATTTGTGAATCTACGAAAAGCATTGAAAACAATGATATATCTCTACACAAACTCTATAGATCACACACCCCTTTATGGTTGTTACTTCTGATAAGTTAGCGGCATATTTTCCTTGTTCTTCTTTTTTGTAAAATATTTTGTTGACTTAAGTACAAATCCTTTTTTCTGGTAAGTACATCTTTAAGACGCACTGAGCAAAAGCTGCAAAGTACCAACTGCCAGAAAATTAAACCATGGAATGGATTATCATTTATTCAAACGTCAAATGCTTGTTCAATTAGGGAGGAACAACATTCCAAAAAGAGCAAAATAAAACATAGTTGGACAATCAGGTCCACGGTACAAAATAGGTTGTAGTACTAACTTGGTTTAGTTAGTTTTCCATGATCCTGTTTGAAGAATCCTTCCAGGTTAAGCACCATATTTTGGGTGGTATATGCTTGCCTCAGCAGTAAACTTGCAGGGACTGCACAAAGTGCTTACGCAGCCTGCTACAGAAGCTGAGCATCAATACTATGATATTTGGGTCATATGATGCTGTACATACTACTTGATTGTTACTGCTGAATTTCGTATTTCTGTCAGAACTATGAAATGCTCATCGAAGCCCACTGTAGACTTATCACAACTTTGTTATGGGTTTGAACTCTCATGCATATTTTGATAACAAAAAAAAAAAGGTTGCAATCATTAAAGAAACACATAAAGAGAGGCAGAGGTTTCAGCCTTTCACAGCAGAAAGGTAATGTGAAATTGTCATCATCGAAACAAAAATTACAAACATGGACAGCGGTACAATTTCAGATATTCCGATTGATATTATACATTTCTAAGAAGTATTAAATATACTGAAACGTTTCAGTATATCGTTGCCAAAGTGACAGGCAAGAAACTGTTAGCTAGGGATTAGCCCCCAGACCATTTGACATAGCAAAAAAAAAAAAAAAAAAAAAAAAAAAACAACTAGTATGGCTCTTACTGAAGCTGAGATAAGTTTTTTGTTCAAAATATGGTTAGCAGGTTGCATGTGAAATAAAATACCGAGCTAAGATCCTAAAAACATAGAAATATTGCATACCATGTTTTGGCACCAGCTATGTTTGAACGATCGAATTCGTTTAGCTATTATCTTCCTAATAAGGTCCAATGCGGGGAAAAAAAATGTGGTTCGCGTTAGCACACTCCCGTAGCCCGTAGTCCCATGCATATTGGACGGATTCTACACAGCCTTGTGCCCATGTGCAGTGAGTCAACCAGCAGTCAGGTCACAGTTGATGCAAAATGCAGGAGTATGATCGATAACTACTCCGGTTGTATTACTAGCGCAGGCACACAAATTAGTTGTTACGCTCCAAGCCACCAGGCCCACCGCCGAGCCCACAACACTGCTGGGAAACCAAAACCATCCATCCATTCATCAATCAGAGCAACACAGGGTGAGCCAACCGCATGATGACCAGCTATGGGCGATATAATCACACAACCGGAAACGAAAGCCATTGCCACCACGCACGCGGTCACAGGATCAGCCTCGCGCAATCACCGGCTTCACACCCCCACCCTTTCCGCGCGAGCGAGCGAGCACCGAAACGAGATCTGAGAAGGGGATGGAACGGAACGCACCAGGCCAGGGGGAGGGAGTGCCGGTCCCGCCCGTAGTGCCGGAGGTGAGCGATGTTGGGATCCCTCCTCTGCGGACCCCTATGAATCGGACCGCGGGAAGGCCGAAGGGTTGGGCGCGCGAGGGATTGGAACTTGGAAGTTGGGACTCGCCTTCGCGCGCGCGCCGACCGTGGGGGTAGGGTGGCAGGCACGCCGGCGCCTACATCATCGCACGCCGTGGGCGCGGACGCGCGGTCCTGGCGGGCAGAAACAGAAAGGCCTGGCCCGTCTGGTTGGTAGCTGGTGGGCTGGAGTGGCGGCAGATCGTGGGCTGGAGTGTGTGGGCTGAGTGCGGTGGGGAAGAGAGGATGGGTAGCCCGTGGTGTTGTGTTACGGGCTGACTGGATCCGATGAGAAAACATTGCCGTTTTCCTTCGGAAAAAGTCCATCTGACCACCCTTAACTTTGTCCGTAATTCGATTTTGCACCTCAAACTGCAAAACCAGGAATCTTTGCCCCCGCAACTATTGAAACCGGGTATTTTTTACACCCTGGGCGCTATACGAAGGCGGTTTCGTGTGACGTGGCAGTGGGTCCCACCTATCAGATGACACGTGGCAGCGGGCCCCACGTGACCGTGGCACAACCATCTTTTTCCTCCCTCTTCCTCTCTCGTACCTCACCATCGCCGCCGTCTCATCCTCCCTCTCCGCCTCTGCCCTTCCTCACCGCCGCTCCCCCGCCACCACCGAGCTTCCCCGCCGCCGCTCGCTGGGCACCCGCTCCTTGGCTTGCACTCGCTGCCACCTTGGCCCGCCGCGTTCTTCCAGCACCCGCGGTCCCACGTCCTCCTCCACCCGCAGCGCAGGCCTCCCACGGCCGCCGTCGCGGCGCTTCCGACGGCCGCCGACCTCCCGCCGCTCTCCCTCCCGGCCGCGGCGGCCACATTGTCGGCGGTGGTGTCGCTCTCGGACCCGGAGCGCAAGCGGCGCGCGCAGACGGAAGCGGCGGGCTGCGGGGACAAGGAGGCGGTGCGCGCTTACTTCAACTCGACGGGGTTCGAGCGGTGGCGCAAGATCTACGGGTCGGTGATGAAGGGCGTGAACAAGGTGCAGTTGGACATCTGCGAGCTGCGACGGGGAGCTCGCCGGCGCCGAACGAAGCGAAACAGAGCAAGAGGGAGAGCCGCGGCGCCGGCGGCAGAGGCCGCTGCCCCACGCTTCCCTCCTCATCGCGCCGCTGCCACTGCGCCCGTCCCCATCGCGGCATGGTGCGGCCGGCAGCTCGAGTCGGCGTCGAGGTCGGTGCGGCTGGAGGCGGTGCCGCGGCCGGAGCGGCGGGGGGCGCAGCTCGGGTCGGCGCCAGCGGCGGCGAGAGAGGGGCAGAGGCGGAGAGGGAGGATGAGACGGCGGCGACGGTGAGGTATGAGAGGGGGAGAGTGAGGTAAAAGATGGTTGTGCCACTGCCACGTGTCACCTGACAAGTGGGACCCACTGCCACGTCACACAAAACCGCCTTCGTATACCACCCAAGGTGTAAAAATACCTGGTTTCAATACTTGTGGGAGCAAAGATTACTGGTTTTGTAGTTTGAGGTGCAAAATCGAACGTTAAGGGTGGTCAGATGGACTTTTTCCCTTTCCTTTGAACAACGAAACATCTCGTTACAGATTTCGGATTCCCTTTCCTTTGAACAACGAAACATCTCGTTACAGATATCGGATTGGAGCACATAACATCTTTTCCACATCCCATGTATCTATATGGGATAAAGACCACTAAGATTATATGTCAACGTACAAATTATCCACATTATCATTACTAATAAACCATGTCATCATCCACTAAAACACCCTATTAATGTCTTTCGCCGATTTTCTATGACTAATAACATCCATGCATGCAACTATTTATTCTTTCGATCACTTCGCTGTAAAATTCCCGCAACATAAACATACAGATGACCGATCATTAAAAGTCAATCTCTCTCAACTAAAATGAATAAATTATCAGGTTTAATATGTTTAAAGAATAGTACGTTCAAAAATAATGTGTCACAGATGATCAATCATTTAAAAATCAATCTCTCTCAACTGAGATGAATAAGTTATCTAGTATAATAATGTGTTTAAAAAATAGTACGTTCAAAAATAATGTGTCACAGATAATCAATCATTTAAAAGTCAATTTTCTTCAACTAAGATGAATAAGATATCAAGTATAATGCGTTTAAAAAATAGTACATTAAAAATAGTGTGTTTAAAAAATATTGTCATACCAGATGTTCAATCATTTAAAATTCAATCTTTTTAAACTAAGATGAATAAATCAATCTATATGGGATAAAGACCACTAAGATTATATATCTTTGATTCACATATATCCCCGTATGCCGGACATCAGGAGATAAAAGGACAGATTAATGGAGTTCTCTGTGCAGTTCTTTGATTCACGTATTGTTAGGAAGCACACCCAAAGGTAATAAGTTGTCATCACTAGAGATGTGTTGCTCATGTCATAATGAAATATCCACTCCGCAAATCTTTTTAGTAGTTTTAATTGCATAGGTTTATTAGAATTATTGTTAGAGGCTGAGTACTGACCGATCCATAGCAATTCCATTGTTCTATTTTCACCGATAAATGAACATTTGAATCAATATTATTCTTTTCTTCAAAAAAATTATTGAAATCACTCTTTAAGTCCTGTGGCAACGCGCAGGGAAATCACCTAGTTCTAATTTATTTGGTCAGATTTAGAGCGGAATGGATATTACAGTATATAGATATAGATTTTTCTAGATGTTGGAAATGGTACGGAGTCGGATCGGCGTCGGAGCAGAAGCGGATTTAAAAAATCGGATAATACATGTCTACATCTAGTTTTTTTGTAATGATCAATAATTCATAAATTAAAATTTAATAATTCACAATATAATTTATATATATCTATTAAAGATCCAAGTAGGCAAATAATAAATAAGATAATGCGTCACACACTTTGTAGCAAATAAAACTCAATACAAGTTTATCTAGACTCGAGAGCGTAGAGGTTGTAAACAAAATATAGATTCTTAATTAACTAAAATACGGATTATTTGTGCCCTATATAACGCAGTTTTTTTTGGCATGCATCAATCATGATTGACCCTTCTGTATTTTCCAAACTAATCAGATATTATTATATTATTATAAGCATCAAATAATCTATTTTTAAATATCGGATACTCCATATCCATTGGATTTTGGTTATCATATCCTAACCCGCATCCGCACGTAAATCGGATTATCCATATCCGCATGGATATAAAAACTCCTCCTCATATTCGGATAATTATAATTCAGATCGGATAATGATCCACACCATTTGCACCCTATATCTGAGTACTTGTTTTAAGCTCAAAAAAACTGAGTACTTGTTTCACTACAAATTATTAAAACCCGAATTTCTAAACATTTTATGGTTTTTATCACCCTCTATTTTTTTATTTTTTTCATCTCTCTTGCACTTATATTGGAGATGGAAGAGATATCTAGACGAGTGGGACTCAGTGAAAAAGGAGATGAAAATAGAAGTTGAAGGTACAAGAAAATTTTGCGAACGATGAGTAGTCATTCAGGCTATTTATAGTTTATACCAAACCACCTTTTACACTATCTCTTTTATAGAAGAGTGAAGCTCAGGCAGATTGTCTACAACATGCACTTTCTCTGATCAGTTGTCCTCCTATATAAGGAAACACAAGAGTGGGAAAAAGAAAATGACGCTAGCAGCAGTCGGCTCTGTCCACACAGTGTCCTAATCAGAAGGTGTTCGCACCGTTTGCCAGATGGGCGAATCCTATCAGTTGGTACAGCAGGAAATTAGATTATGTCAGATAAAGAAGATAGAAGGACCGGAATACCAAGACGCAACAATGTGGTAGGCTTATGGCTTACCTCCTATGCACGCAGCTGCCGCTTCCTGAACTGCACGAGCACCGGGTATATGTTCTCAAAGGCAGTGTATATCTCTTCCCGCACCTTGGCTCCGGTGAGGACGATCTTGCCAGAGACGAAGACGAGGATCACGATCTTCGGGTCCACCATACGGTAGATCAGCCCAGGGAAGATCTCCGGCTCATACTATCAAACGTACATCACAAGAGAGCAACATGTTAGTAAATTCTTCTGGTGAATGAGGTTCAACAATGACCAAAGGCATACGTTTTGAACTGAAGAAAGAGTCGAGGACCAAGCTCCAAATGTTGCTAGTTGCAGAGCTATGAACTTACATTGGAAAACAAGCCACTGGCCAAAGAGAGGCCCTCCAGACGAATAGGGAATTTGACATCACATGACCCAACGATATTCTGAATCTTGAAATCCTGTATGTCACCAGAACCCATCGAGTCAATATGAGGATCAGGAAACCTTTTCCGTCCAGAACAAACCAAAGTGACAAAAGCATTTACCTTGAACCGAGCTGGGAAGCCAAGCTTTTGGATAATCCGCGCATACTGCAACAGAGAACAACATCAAACGCCACGTACATATAAGTTACAGTAGTACATTGCAAAAATCAGAAGGAAAAAAAACAACATTAGGATGCATCGGTCATCTCTCCCAGCATACAGAAGAGCAAAATAATATGACAACATGATCTTACCTTCCTCGCAGCAAGCCTTGAGTGGTCTTCTCTCTTTGCTCCTGTGCAAACCATCTTCCCGGAAGCAAACACCAGCGCCGTTGTCTTTGGATCCCTTATCCTCATGATAACCGCAGCAAAACGCTGTCAACCAGTATCAAGGTTGCAAACTTACGATATGAGATAACGAGACTCGAATGCACTAAATCCTTCCATATGCAAAATGTCCAAAGTAAGGGGAAGCGTCAGCAGCATTGGTTATACCTTTGGGTTATACTCTGCATTACGAGCTCTGTTGGCTATTTGTTGCAGATCCAACTGGCAGTCCAAATTGACTGTCGAGACAATGTTCCTGAGACATCAAACAAGAGGCTGGTTGGGATTCCATTCGAAATTGGGCAGGAAATTAAAGCTGCAATCGCCTATCAAACCTTTGAAATCAAATAAGGAGAAATCTATTCCATTAAGAAGCAACCGTAACTCTTTTACGTCCAGATCAATAATCATGCTATGCTAAGTTCAACACACTTTTAGTTCTCCACATGCCATGTTAAGGCTGCGATATAGGAGTATAGTTGTTTAATTCCTTTTAATCTAAAAAATGGCATGTTGAGGATCAAACAGGTCGTGCATCTTTCCTCTAGTCATGCACGGAGATCACGACTGCCAATTAAAGACCACTTGGCTTAGATATGCAATCCCAACTTCCCAAGATTAATAAGCTCAAACACTTAGTAAAAAGGTAACCAAGTTCAGAGCAAAAATGTTGATCGTGATCGTTTAAGATTATCAAGCAAGGAACTCAAGAATATGCATCCTGGACTCCTGGCCATAACCCTGACAGAATCAAACGAGAAAATACCCCTCACACAACGCGCGACGCCTCAATTCGTTTCCCGTTGCCACGCAAACGCCACCCCGTCAAGCCAAACCGACTCCCACCGGTGCAAACCGCACGTAAACAGATCAAAACCAAGAGCCAGTGTGCGCTGTATCGATTGATCGTCGTACCCCGTACCCCGTCCCCATGATCGACAAAACCCTACCCCCTAATTCAAGCCCCCCCACATCCAAGTTTTCACTAATCCCGATAGATGCAAGCTCGCACGCGTCACCACAATCTGATCGCGTCGGGGGGTCTCGGGACTCACTGGAGCGTGGGGACGATGCCTGATGGGTGCCTGGCGAGATCCACCGCGGGCCCTTGCGCGCCGTTCATCGCCGGCGCCGCGGCTCTCCCTCCTCCGCCTCCGCCCCACAGGTCGCTCCCGCTGCCGATCCCCAGCCCCAACGGATACGTGCCCGCCGAGGAAGCCATGGGAGGGAGAGACGAGCGAGACGGCAGGTGGCAGATTTTGGTTGGGCGTGCGGCCGCGTTAGTTGGGCTTGGGCGTGCTAGGGTTTAGATTCGGTTGTGGGCACTGGGCAGTAAGGCGGTTGGACTTGGTTGCGATGAAGGAGAAGACGTGGGTATCTGAATTTATAGGCGAGGACGCGAGGGCGAGGGGCGACGGCTGGCTTTCGAGTCCGGGTCGGAGGCGGACAGCCCGGCAAGGAGATCCTCAGTTCGTGGGCTTTCGATCGCCGGGATGCTCTGCTCGGTGTCGCTTAGGCTTAACATGCAACATCAACGAGTTTGGTACTCGAAACCATTTATACAAGGCTTAACTCGCTTAAGAACAATCTCAGCAGAGTGCCCATCCATTTAATGTTCGGTCACCTGCCTCACAGCCTATCCTACCAACGGCTCTTTGGGCGGCCTGATAGGCGCGCAGGTGAGATTGGTAAATACTTTGCTAAATGCAACATCCCATGCATATGAAAATTACATTATACTTATTAGTTATTAGACTGGATTCACCAGAGAGCTCATCCAACCCGCTCATCCACTATTCCAACTACCTCCCTCTCTGTCTACAGTCTATACAGTGTATAGACATCCATTTTTGGCCTACTATGAACCCAGTCTTATGAAAGGTAGGTGCCATGCACGAGGAGATGCCAGATCACAACGATGGCCAAAATAGATGTACTGTTTTGTCCGATTATTAGACGCAACATAGGTTGAAGGATAAGTTGAATTGTTTGTGTCTATTACTAGCAAAATGCCCGTGCGTTGCAACGGGATAAAAAAAAAAATCCTTAAGCACATTTAAATCAATGCATATAAGAATAGCCTCGCAAATAATTTCCATATCCTATTAATTCGAATTTTCTCTTGCATATAATCAAAATTTAGATGGTATCAGTTTGGTAAGAAACGGAGTCCACATACGATATGGGTATCTGTTTTCACGTAGACTGCTCCTGCCGTCTGAATCGGGATTCCGAATAAATTGTAGACCGTATTGTCTTGACGATTTCTATTAATTGCAAACGAATTTTAGAGTGATGTCGATTGTGTTGGAAAGATAGTTATTTTAGCTTTCCATCAATATATAGAACATCGAAAACGGAGTCCGTATGCAACTTGGACGTCCGTTTTTTGCGTGGGTTCCTTTTGCAGTCCGAATCTAGTTCGGATTATCGGATACAAGATAGGGTGGGACTGACCAGCGGGGTCCACCTATCATGACGGACCATAAAACCTTATTTGCTTTAATATTATATATTAGAAAAAATGCCCATGCGTTGCACCGGGTTTGACGTTATGGATATAATACATCCATTCTTTAATATTTGTCATCCGCTATTTTCAGATAGGAATGTTACAGGAGTTCAATTTCACTGGAAAACGCGTTTCAGATAGGAATGTTGCAGGAGTTCAATTTCACTGGAAAACGCAAAAAAAATAAGTGAAATTTTCATGTTGTAAACAGGTCCTTAAAGTATTTTTTTGGTTGGGAAAGATAATTTGTACTTTTCTTTCTAATAAAGTTTGGGATATGAAATGCCAGTATTCCATGAATTTGAGCATGAATAAACCACAAAATGAGCTGCATGGTTATATAACATTGATTATTTAAAATAAGAACGCAAATGATGTGATATATGCACTGGCTAATGTAGTTGTTCTGTAACTATCCATTCAGTAACATGGAGGTCTGTCCAATCATGACTAAACATATCTTGCTGCATTCCAATAATATCCAAATGGTACTGTACTCCTTGCAGATGTTAGATTTTATTATAAGATGATCAAAATAGAGATACGGTTAAAAAAAGAAATACAAATGCTTTAGCAAAACTAACTGTTTTAGTGAGATCACCACGATTGAAGTTCTAGCACAATGAGTCCACTGCTTGTATCTCCTTTTTTTTTGCGCATTAATAACAGCCAATGTGTCTTGTCGATATTTATTGGAACCAGAATCCAATGAAAACATTGAATAGATAAGTTGCCGACATGTAAAAAGACATTTTATATATGTCTAATTATGTAGGTAAGTCTTACCACATCATGATTTAGATAGCTTCTCATGATATCCGTAAGAAAGTTACCATCATGAACTCTCCCAGATTGCCATCCCGTTTTAGCAGTCCAGAAATAAAGGGATTTTCAAAGTATATCTTAAAACCATTCTTACGCCGTAGATGTGTTTGATCTTTCAAACAACAAATATATGCACTGATGACCTATATAAACATTCAAATAGTCTATGCATTAGAAGAAAAAACCGAAAATGGGATGAAACTTATTTGTAAGTATTAAAGTATACTTACATCATCATTTATGTATGCCTTTGGATCTAGCAGACACAATAATTGCTCCTGTTTGATAAATACATCATCTATCTTCACCACGTTGGCAAAGGATCATCGACTGCTATTTGAGCACAGAAGTCATGGTCTGTTAATGTATAATCTGCAAATAGTGAAATAGTTAATTTTCATGTATAGCAAACTCAACGAAAGAAGTGAAAAGGAATACTAATAACCTTGTGGGAGATAGTCATATGTTAGACCAACTTTCACCAATTCATGTTGATTTGGTTTCTTGTCACCATCAAATAAATCTGTATGTCGATCTGGTTTATTGTCACCAACTTTCACCAATTCATATTGATCTGGTTTCTTATCAACATCAAATAAATCTGTATTACCATTAATTTTTTTATGTGATTCAAATCACTTGATTTAGCCATAGATGATGCTGAGATGATCGGTGATGGAGGCGATGGTGGTCGTAGTCAGTCATTTGTTTATTTGACTCTCAATCAAGTTCCAACGGTTCAGGAATTCTCGCTTTCTTTAACGGCTGAACATTTAAATCCTCAACATTGCCTGATTTAATGTTGTATAAGAATCCATTCTCAGCAAATTAGTTAAATCTGAAAAAACATCAATTTTCGACGACCAATTAATCAGCCAGCACATATATAAATAGACATCAAAATTTCAATGAACAATTAAGTCACCAAGCGTCGAATCTTTCCCTAATTTAAATGTCGGATCTTATAATATCAGTATTATCATAGATAGAAATTCACCTTCGGCAAAGAACGTTCCCCAACAAGCATATGTTGAATGAAAATTCACCTTCGGCAAAGAAACGTTTCGCAGAAAGTAGAAATTGAACGTAGAAATCCAAGCTCTAGCAGAAATCCAAAGAACGCCTGACAGCCAGCAAGGAGTATTGCAGAACACCGAACTCTCGCCGAACAACCCACACAAGCTCTCGTCGAACAACGAACGCGTTCTTGACATCTGAGGACCCCCACATATTAATAGGTACAAACGAGAAGGAGAATAGGACCTCAAACCGGACTCTATATTGAATCTGGATTCGATTCGATGTAGAGATGAGTTCGTGTCGGATCCGAAACCTGCAAACCCGGTGATGCCAGCGACCCTCCAAGCCAGCAATGACATCCGCAACAGCAGCAGGTCGCAGCGGCAGAGCGCTGGCAGCCGTCGTCGTTGTCGTCGTCCGTTGGCCTAACTCCGACGGCATCGTTCAGGTCGACGGCGGAGCAGTGGAGTAGCTGGAGGAGCAGCGGGCGCAGAGCAGCCGGTGGAGCATTGGCCGGTGGAGCAGCCGGTGGAGGAACGGGTGCTGGACCAGCCCGCGCGGCGGCGGCGAAGCGGCGGCTGCGGACTCGTCCGGGCGTCAGTGGCTGCGGACTTTCCGGGCGAAGGAACACAGAACATGCGAGAGGCGGGGCAAAAGACGGAGTCACGGACAGACGACGCGGTCAGCACTGTCACGTGGCGAAGAGGAATCACTGACAGGTGGGTCCCACCGGTCAGGACGGACAAAAAAACCTTATTCTCTTTAAAATTATATATATATATAGGAAGAGTTTTATCTACATGCGCATGTAGCTACACTCACCGTCAATAACCCAAAAGGGATATGTCCGCATACTCATTTATCAGTTTTAGTATGTTCACATACTTATTTTAAGTTACCTCAAATATCACCACCCGAAAAATTACAAAACAACCAATGTTTTTAATATATTATTGTAATACCTTCGTATTAGTACATATAACAGGATATGTTCATATACCTCAGGTATACTCGCATACCTCGTGCATATACCACCTCAAATGGTCTAGTATCATTGCATACTCCGTGTACGTACATTTCGTTTGGCCAGCTATGCCTTCAATTGCGAGATACATAGGCGAGTGTACTTACATACGCATGTAGAAAGGAATTTATATATATATATATATATACTAGTATAGATGTACATGCAACACGCACGTACTGTGAGATGACGAGGGAGGCAACAGGAAAGAGAAAAAGGAAATATAATTAAAGGAAGGAGATCTGATTAATTGACGTCGTTCCTTTCACATTAAAACTATGTATGGGTATAAAATGAGGTGAAAAATAAAAAGAGAAAGTGGATGAAACATTTTGCATCTATGGGTTTTAGGCCTTTCTATCTTTTTCCAACCTTTTTCAAACTGTACAGTGGGACCAGCGTGAGAGGTATACCTGTATCTTTCTAGATAAAAAAAGATTTTTAAAAAACTCGCTCTTTTACAATGTGTGTATATATATATATTAGTACGATGAATACTCAAACTTTGGTCTCTTCAGTTTGTTTGCACACAGGACTTTTCCTTTGTTGGGGAGCGACGAACTTCGTTGTCTCTTAGACTGAGTCCAATGAGACTCCTTATCCCCACTCTATAAACACTATTCCAACTACTTTTCTCTGTGTACAGTGCAGCATTTATGTTAAATAGTGCAAAACAGTGTTTAGAGAACCCATACAGAGAGTCCTATTGGACTCAGCCTTACAAATGCAAATGAGTGAAATGACCAAAGAATGAATCTATTCTCTATCTACCAAAAAAAAAAGACTAGGCTTGGTCGGTATAGCTCAGGAGCGGCTGTGTGTACAGCGATGTATATCCTGTTTTGCTGTGGCTGTTTAGTTTTCTCCTCTTAGTATCGTGAAAAAAGCAGCAGCAAGCGGTGACGATGAACCCTGAATTTTAGTTTTTTTCTAAGTATCTGGTATCTACTATGAGAAATCTTGTACTAAAAAAAAATCTATACCACGCTACATGTGGTAAAGGTCTGGTACTGCGCTGAAACCACTCATGTGAACGAATCTATTCTCTATCTTTCAAAAAAGAAAAAGACTAGGCTTGGTCGGTATAGCTCAGGAGCGGCTGTGTGTACAGCAATGTATATCCTGTTTTGCTGTGGCTGTTTAGTTTTCTCCTCTTAGTATCGTGAAAAAAGCAGCAGCAAGCGGTGACGATGAACCCCTAAATTTTAGTTTTTTTCTAAGTATCTGGTATCTACTATGAGAAATCTTGTACTAAAAAAAGAAATCGATCCCACGCTACATGTGGTAAAGGTCTGGTACTGCGCTGAAACCACTCATGTGCGGAGACGAATTTGGCTTCGGCCCAGAAACATTTCTCGTGGGCCTTGAGCGACGGATTCAATCCGGACGGACACCCGCCGCCGCAAATCTCTACGCCTCGTCGCCTCCTCCACCGCTCCATGGACCGCCGAGAGTCCGAACTCCAAAGAGGAAAACAACAAAACCCCCTTGCCTCTGCCGGCGGCTAAACCCTAGCTCTCTGTCGCCACCGGCCATGTCCATGGATCACCTCTGATGGCGTCCCACGGTAAACGAGCGCGACTTCATCGAGCGCGCGCTCCAGTCCGACCTCCGCGTCGATGGCCGCAACTCCTTCGACTTCCGCACGCTCAAGATCACCTTCAGAAGGTAAGTCCACCTCCACGCCTCCCCCTCCCTCTCCCTACCTAGTACGAGCTGACCTCCGCTACTCTGCGTTGAGACTCCTCTTCCTTCGCTGGCTGCGCGCAATCTGATCTCGTCGCCGCTGCGGCTTTGCTTTCTTCCTTTATCCGGCGCGTGTGGTGGATTTGGGCGCTGATTCGGCGAGTGGGGCTTGCATCCTTGTTGACGCTGCTGTTGTTGTGAACTTCAGGGAGGACGGCACGTCGGAGGTGCAGCTCGGGGAGACGCACGTGATGGCCTACGTGACGGCGCAGCTGGTGCAGCCCTACCGGGACAGGCCGAACGAGGGGACGCTGGCCATATTCACCGAGTTCTCACCCATGGCTGACCCCGCCTTTGAGGCTGGGCGTCCTGGGGAATCAGCAATTGAGCTTGGCCGAGTCGTCGACCGTGGCCTCAGGCCAGTCTCCTGATTCTTGTTTCTGTAATTTATCCATCCAAAGGTGTGTGAGCATGGAGCCTAATGTGGATTGTCTTCGTTTTTCCCCTCTCAGGGAGAGTCGAGCTGTTGACATGGAGTCCTTGTGTGTTGTTGCTGGGAAGCATGTCTGGTCCGTGCGTGTTGACCTTCACATCTTGGATAATGGAGAGTATGTGTTAATGAGTTATACATTGTTTGCTGATTTACTACCTCCATCCCCAAAAGAATGCAATGTCCAGATGCATAGGCATAGCTAGAATTGCATTCTGTTTTGGACAGAGGCAGTATTTAATTTCTGGACGATCAGGATTACAGTTCTAAGCTTGTCCATTGCCATGCCTTTCCCCTCAGGAATCTGATTGATGCAGCTAACATTGCTGCATTGGCTGCTTTATCTACTTTCCGGAGGCCTGAATGCACAGTTGGTGGGGATGATGGTCAGCAAGTTATAGTGCATGATCCTGAGGTAGGCATACGTTTGATTTACTACTTTACTAGTACTATGCCATTATGAACTAATTTTTATAACTCCCATAATATTCTGCTAATATAGGCCTATCGCTAATTGTCACATTCTGGGCTGCTTTTTCAACACAACTGAAACTATCTTGTATTCTGTTTTGATGTATATTTTTACAGGTTAGGGATCCAATCCCTTTTACAATACATCATATGCCCATAGCTGTGACCTTCGCATATTTTGGCGAAGGTAACATTGTGGTATGCCCCAATATTTCGAAATATTGAAGTACATCTGACAAATGGTCATCAAAGCATTATCATCCTCAGCTGTGCGACTACCTTTTTGTGTAGGTTCTTGATCCCACATATAAGGAAGAAGCAGTAATGGGAGGGAGGATGACTGCTACAATTAACTCAAATGGTGATGTTTGTGCCATCCAGAAAGCTGGTAGAGAGGGAGTCATGTCGGGTGTTATCATGCAGTGTTTAAGAATTGCTTCAGTTAAGGCTGCTGATATAACAAGTAAAATAAAGAAAGCAGTAAGTGAGCAGTCTCAGATTGATAACTTAGCCTAGGTGGTGCCCATGTGTTGATATGGATCTTTAGTCAAGCAAAGCAATTACTGCAAAGGTTGATGCTCCATAAGGGGAACTAATAACCTTATTATCAACTGGTTAGTGGCTTTATATTATCATACTCTACACAGTCAGGATCTCTGAGCCTATGTAAAAAAAAGAACCAACAGAGAGAACGTTAGATTCTGCTATTTCCTTATATATATATATATATATATATATATATATATATATATATATATATATATATATATATATATATATATATATATATATAGTAAGATGAACATCATGATTGACATCGTCACAAGTTTAACTATACAACAACAACAACAACAACATAGCCTTTTAATCCCAAGCAAGTTGGGGTAGGCTATCGTCACAAGTTTAACGCTGCATGCAAATTGAAGAACACAGAAAAAACACAAATGAAACAGTCTGAAATTACAAAACAAAATTATTTAGCAAACGAGTGGGGTTTCACAAACTGATCAATGACGAAAGTGTCTAAGCAGAATAATCTAAGCAAACCTAGGGTGTAGAAGGCCATCAGACCTAAAATAGCTGTCGTAGCACCCTGACTGATTCTGAATGTCATCTTCTTTTGACGATTCCTATCTACTCCAAGTGAGTTTTGTGGTGCGGCTAATTCAGTCGGAGAATCTATCTCCTTAGCTAGAACGTTCAAAATGGAGTATGTATGTGAATTAACGTTTGTTTTCATGTGATATGTGTCACGGCTCCCTGCCAAATTATTGGTGTCGTCTTATTTTGAATGTTTCCGTCGACTCTAGTTGAATTTGTAGGTGAGGCCGAAAAGCTCATCTCTTTAGCTTTCCATCAATATACAGAACGTCCAAAACAAAGTCCTTATGCAACTTAGGCATCCGTTTTTGTTTGACCTCCCGCGCACTCTGGCAGATTTTAGACGCGTCTTGTTTTGACGATTCCTGTCGACTTCGTGTGAATTTTTTGGTGAGACCTGTTGGGTTAGAAAGCTTATACCCTTAGCTTTCCGTCAATATATAGAGCATCCAAAACGGAGTCCATATGCAATCTGGGGTTCTGTTTTGGTGTGACTCCTTCATGCGGTCAGAAACTAACTCTTAAGTTAATTTGAATTCATTTCGGATTAGGTTTATTGTCACCTAATATGAAAATTTAGTGTTGGACTGCAGAATCAATCCATCTTTTTATATCAGGTAAAGATTGAATCAACATTCATAAAATCCAATGTGATAGGGCTGAAGATAAAGATTGAATCAACATTCATAAAATCCAATGTGATAGGGCTGACTTTATGGATGCTAATATCTAGAATGATGATTGGGTTAAGCCTAGTTCACCCTCTAACAGGAGGCTCTGAACTTTACGTCTTAAATCTGCTTGTCGATTACAGACTCCTTGATTGGCTTATATCATCCGTAATCCCAATAGACTCCTAACAACTTAAGGCTAACAAACTCTGCCTAGGACTCATCTAACATATCTCCTGCTGCAGATTTCTTGAATCGCCTTCTCTGGTAAGTATGGCCCAAAATTTGTCCGTAGCACAATCTAGCCACATTTCAAAACAATGAATATCAAATCATACATGCAATAATCTGTTGGCTTGAAAATAAACATGTCAGTTGATTCGTCCTTATTCCTTAACCATGGGTGGAGCTTCTTTAGGACCAACAGTGGCTATGGTCCCTCCTAGATTATTTTGAGAAACTCCATAGACGAACTAGCAGTATTTTGAGCTAGTAGTTAATCTTGTAAATACTGTATTGGAAAACACTTAATTAATCTTCAAATCACTGCTGGCTCCTGCTATTGTTGGTTGCAACCACTGTCCTTAAGTAGAGGTAGACTGAATTGAAATAAATATCACTACCTCATCAGAACAAAAATAGTAAAGTGCCCGTGGCCCGTGCCTTGCAACGGACATAAAAAAATCATAATCAAAAGAAATTTTGTTTTCAGACAACAGCATTGCTAACCGCAAATGGCTCATAACTTTTCCATGCTAACCTTTTGTGCTGAATGTTTGCTCACTTTGTGTGTTTGACACGATATATTGTTAAATATTTTAAAAGCTTCCGTGCATCCTTTCACCAGATAAATAACACATATGAATTAGAGAATTGTAGCTTAGTGCTTGAGTTAGAAGTCCTTCTTTTGAGTTAGAAGTCCTTTCACCCTAAGAGTGGTCAATCGCAGTGCGATGGGATGCCATGCCAAACGGCTGTGAAACTTGGGTGAGAAGCGGAGTGTGCAGATCAAAGAGTCAAACAGTGCATGAATAACTCCTGTTTTAAAGGAGTAGAGAAGAGATTAATGTAAACATGTCCTTCAAGTTGTTCTTTGGCCTCTCCTTCAAACATGTCGTGAAGAAAATAAGACAAACTGGGAGGAGAGGACTGAGGGTAGATAGGTGTATTCATCTAGGATTGACTGTAGTGGCAATTACCTTCCCATGGCAAGTCATGTCCGGTAGAACGGTGAGTGGATGCAGGGAGCCACTGTGGTTGCTGGAGGGAATGTTTTGGTGGCCATCCTAGCCTCAAGCGCAGGATAATTAGATGTGAGGTTATAAAATGAAGGATCACCACCACTAAATGTGCTTTTTAATTAGTGAAAATATCGCAGTCTACATGCCTTTTGAGTGTTTCATGGAATGTGAACTATACATTTTTATGATTCTCATTCCGCAATTGCATTTGCATTTCATCAAGCATCAAATGGTTGTATTCTTCTGTTTCAGGTAGATTCATACACCACTGAGAAAGATTTAAAGAAAGTCAAACGTTTGCCAGTCTCAGTGCCTCAGAAAATTCATGTTACTGATGTAACTATGGAGAACAAAGGTGATGGTGAATTGGAAACGCAGACGCAAACTGCAAAGACCCCCAGTGATGTTCAGCAGATAAGCAAAGGTGATGAAGATCATCGAAATATAAAAAGGAATTCACCATTGACTGGGGACAGAATTGCTAAACACAAACAAACATCAACATTCATTGGTGGCCCATCAAATTGGTAGTGATTGGTCTGATGTTTTGTTTCCCAAGTTCTAGATATTTAGCATAAACATTTGCTTGACACAGTTTTTCGCCAATTGGTCCTGGTTTTTGCCATGTAGGGACCCATATTCTAAAGGAGTTTCATTAAGCTCCCTCAGAATTTCTCAGTTGCCGGGTACTGTTAATTTCATTTACTTGTTTTGAGTTTCTTCTTGCTTGCTAGTAACTCTGAAGACCTCTTTGATGTGCTCCTCGTTTCTACTTTCTAATCATGTTTTTGGTACTGCTGCTGTTTTTAGGGCTGATAGAATTATTACATAAATCTGAGTCCCTTTAAATTCTGATATGCATTTGTATAAATCTGTCTCCTGCCAGTAGAGATGTCCTTCTGTTTAGTGTTTACAGTTGTTTTGATTTGACATCCTTAACCTGTTGCAGTCTTCCTCGAGGAATCTTTTTTTTTTTTTTTTGCCTTGTTAAACTGTGCCAAGGTTGGTTCTCTCATGAGTACGGATACACTTTCTTATGATCATTTGCTTTGCAACATGCAGACCCAGCACCTATGGTTGAGGCCAGCAGCGAGGAGGATGCCCAACCAGTAACTGAATCGTCTAATGCTGAGGCTAAGAGCACATCAAGCATTCATGGGGCTAATGGAGAGTCTGATGAAGCCCAGGAAATTGGATCGCCAAAGAGTCTAAAAGATGCTATCAAACCAAAACACAAAAGAAAGAAGAAAAGTGGCAGGAGTTAGATTAATTGCAAGCTAGTAGTTTCCTATGCCTCAGGTGAGTGGTTACCTGTGCTATTGTTCTGTATTTTATTACTAGTATATAAGTTGTGACTATTTCGTGCCAATGCATGCTGATTATCGTGATTGCACATGCAACAGTTGTATTTTATGATTGCTCTAATGATTATTTTGCTTTCCCCTAAAAAAGCTGATGATCTTGTTCCACAGGTAAATCAACGATAGCCCACAACTACTAATCAAACTCATCTGATTGGTCACGCTTCAACGGGAAGAATGTCATACATGGGGGTTATGTGTTTTTAATCGTGACTGATGTTATTAGTGACCCCTTTAACGGTTCATCCATATTTCTATGTTATCAACGGTCAAGATTGCTAGATTGGGCACCTTCATATTTATGGGGCTCAAGCCTCAAGGAGCTGCCCTTTAAAAGGAAGAAAATCTACATGGACAAATGATACAACGCACAAGAATTGGCAGTGGTGACAGCGTTGCGCACACAGGAGTGGCACTTCATGTTGCCTCTCGTTGCTGCAGCTGAAGCCAGCACAACCGAGCAGGCCTTGCAGGCAACATGGCCTCTCTAGCCTCTGATCACTGCCCAAATCTCTTCATTGTAGATGCTGAAGCAAACTAGCAAATGCTTGCAGAGGAATGGGATTTGAAGCTTTACTGGCCGCAGCTCCTATAATGATTTTCTTAGGGACCATCCTTTTCTTAGGATGCACGCAAAATACGGTATAGGTGAAATACTAAGAGGTCAGAGGATTGCCGATGAACAAAGTTGGTAATAACATGCTAAAACGCCCTTGGTCTGGCAGGACAATGCAGGAAGTGGGGACTGGCAAGCGGGCTCCTGCACGATTCGCAAATTTTGTTGAGGGGGCCGCGGTGCAGTGCAGGTGCGCGGTGCCATTTGCAACGAAGAGCCTCAAGCTGCTGAACAACTATGCCTGCATTGCCCTTTTGCACGGAAGAAAATGAGGTGTTGGACAGCCAATGCAGTCATGGTAATGGCTGCTCCAGCTTTATCAGTTCTCTATTACACCTCACCAAGAAAAGGAGGAGAAAGATAGCGGCTTTTCTTACGTGCCTATGTGGCTTGGGTTCCTGGAATATTTACAAGGAAGGAAACCGGCACAAGTTATGAAATTCGACTAGCGGGTTGATTTTTGTCCTTGAGGCTTGAGCTTTCGATTTCTGTTGTAAAACTTGGTTTTGCTTCGCCTTCTTGAATATCAAATTAAATGACGTTGCAGTGCTCTTGCAAAACATTAAGCCGTAAAACTTGGTTTTGCTTCGCCTTCTTGAATATGTTGTTCGCTTGAGTTATTTTTAATTTTTTTTCAGCCGTAGAACAATGTTTTTCTCTCACAATCATTCAGCCAGAACAGTATGTTTCAGCTGTTTTTAGCTCAAGCGAACGGGCTGTAAAAAGAACCCAAAATCTAAAAGGAGGCCGGTCTCCCTTTAGGCTTAGGTGGAGACCCCTCCTCATCTCCACACATTTTTGATCCAACCGTTTTTTATGTACACAACGCTTTCTACCCCTGCATAGTGACGTAAGCAAGTAGAGAAACGCTTTCATCTTTAAGAAAAAGCCATAACTTTTCAACCGAACATCCAAATTAAAATCCGATCGAACCATCGTGTTTGTTTTAATAAGAATTTCGAAAGATCCCACTTGATTATGTTTTTTTGACTCAAATAAATATGGTCTAAATATAAAATTTATTACTTTCTATAAAAAATATCTGTTACAAGGATGTAAATTGTGGGAAAAAAAAGTTACATCCGAAATTTGTTACATTTATAAAAAACATGTGTGTTACAAGGATGGAATTTATGGAAAAAAATTACATTCTATACATTCTATAGAAAATTTATTACTTTCTACTAAAGATTATATTACAAGGATGTAACTTATAAAGAAAAAGTTACATTCTATGAAGAATTTGTTACATTCTATAAAAAATGTGTAGTACATGGATGTAACTTATTTGATTAAAGTTATATCGTACCACTGCCTCCGCATCAGTGCACCCCTGCCCCCGCCTCGACGAGCCTTTTTACAGGATATAACTTTTTTTTATAGAATGTAATTTTTCGCCCATAATTTATATCTTTGTAACACACCTTTTTACAGAAAGTAACAAATTCTCTATAGGATTTAAATTTTTGTCCATAGTTTACTTCCTTGTAACATACATCTCTGCGCCTTCTCTGTCCGCCGCCGCGGCTCCCCGATGCCACTTCCGCGCCTCCACCTCCTAGCGCTTCCCCGCCGTCACCACCTCATGCTGTCTCCACGCCTCGCTGTGGGACGGAAGTGAGACAGAGACGAAGAGGGATGTCCCCGTCCGCTCGTTTCGGAGGGATGGGGACGTCCCCCGGGTGAGGGGAATATTCCTTCAGATGCCGTCTCCGTCCTAGTCCCTCATCCAAACACTTGCAAAACGAGGACCATCCCATTCCATCCCCATTCATCCCTCCATCCAATCACATGCTTATACACTGGAACAATCGGATCAAACTTTGCATTCGCATCGTGCATAGGGACTTGAGAGTTCAGAGTTCGACTAACACCAGAGATGCCCTCAGAGACAAAGTGCGAGGAGATGTGGACCTTTGTTCTTTCCATGCGAACCATTACATATAGATGTGTATAACGAGCGATAATGGTACATAATTTCTTAAAATTTCACGAAGAGATATGAAACACTGTTTTTTTAACACTACTAGTTAAAATGCACGTGCGTCCCGCACGTGATTAAATAAATATATGTACACCTACACGTGTTTTAATAAATTGGCATTGTGACATCAAATATAAGAGCATATGTGAATTTTTTATTGTTCCCTTTTGTCATAACAATAAGGCAAAAATTGGTTGGGGAGATCCAATTGTGGTTTCTTCATTTCACACCGCCAATGCTAAAAATTGGCCGAGTACCGTTATGAAATTGTGAGCTCACTGAAAAGATTATAAATTCATAAGAATATTTTTTCAGATTTAGGGAGAGAGAAGATGATGAAAATATCATTTTGTTGTCTTCAACCTCTCTCTTTGTCCTTTTTAGATCAAATTGCTATTTGGATTCAATCACAGTTGGTTAGCCGCCACATTTTTTACGTATACATATTATCTACCTCGTCTTTTATATTAGTTGGAAAACGACTTTTGCAATTATTATAATAATATTATCTCAGATTTAGGGAGAGAGAATATGAAAATGTCATTTTGTCCTTGTCTTCAACCTCTCTTTCGCCTCATTGGATCAAATCGCATTTAAATCCAATCACTGCTGATTAGCCGCCACATTTCTATACATATTGTCTACGTACACCATCTTGCTCTGGACTGGATATTAGCTAGAGAATCGCTCCTATTTTTTCCAACACCGTAAAATTTGTATAAACATATTTATGTGATTTTTTACTTTACAATTTTGTAGTTTTTTTTCAAAACAAAACCCAATTTTCTTCTAACGGATTCGACAACATAAATTCACATCATAATCATAAAATATTTCTCTCCGTCCTAAATATATAAGGCATTCCTTTATTTTGAAAATTCAAGTTTTAGAATTTTTAACTAATAATTCATTCAGAAATCATATATAGCTAGTGTAAATAATTTTATATTTGTTGATGGTATATTTTGGAAACAAAAAATGGCCAACAAATGCTTTGTTTATAGGTTGTATAAACTTTGTATGGAGCCCCAAACATGATTTGGTCCGTTATTTTCTGTGGCTCTAAAATGCTCTACATCATGTTTCAATCCTAACATGTTGCTAGCCGTCCATTTTGATGCCTGCGATGACCTCTCACGACTGATGTCCCAATAGAACCCCTAGCCATCTTTGACACTCGACAGTTCTAGTTGTGTAGGTAAACTACCGTCTTTGCCACGTGCCAACAGCCAAGACACCTGACAGTTCTGCATCCATATTAGGCACCACCCACACCGTCTTTGCCACGTGCCAACAGCCAAGATACCTGACAGTTCTGCATCCATGTTATGCACCACCCACCACGGACGCTGTGCTACAAGAAGATCAAAGCAGACGAACAACGCTCACGTGCTAATGGCCTACAAGAAGATCAAAGCAGACGAACAACGCTCACGTGCTAATGGCCGAACTGTTCTATCCACTTACATGATTTTTCCATTTTCAGTTGTGGCATTCTTGCACTTCATCATCGTTTTCAATCAATCTATTTTTTTTCCTTCCGTCGTTGTGCCTGGTTGTATCCACTCGGTTCCCAACGCATGTCGTCTCTTTGACAACACTACCGGACAACGGAGCTCTTCTTTTTTTTTCCTTCGTTATTGTTCATTCGTTTGCATTTTTTCAATCTCAGAGTCATTTGCTTCTAACTGAGTGTTCTGATGGGTACTTTGCAATTATAAGAAAGCATAGCCAAAATCGTATAGGCGATTTGGTATTAAACAAAGTTTTTGGGTGAGGATCTCGGATGGGCCGTATCGAAGCAGATCAAAGATTATGGTTGGGCCTTCTCGGAGAGGAAGGGCAAGCTGAGAGATGGCGACGGGTACCCGACACCCGAGTATCCGACGGGTTTTACCCGATAAAAAGGCGGGTATAGGATGATTTCTCCACCCGCGGGTACGTTAATGGGCACAATCTTATACCCGTCGGGTACGCGGGTGCGGGTACGGGTACGGGTGCATACTACCCATACCTGCGTACCCATGGGTAATTTATATCCGCCTCAACCAACATTTAGTCTATATAATTAAGCACATATAAGTGTATATTAGGCAAAAATATAGTTAACTTGGTTGTTTCAATATCATTTATTATTGTCTTCAATTTATTTAATCATATTTAGTGTTCTACATTTTTAATTATGCCATTATTAATCATATTTGTGCTATTTAAATATGTGCATAGTGGATATTTAATCGGGTATGGGTTACCCGACGGGGTTTTTTACCCACGCGGGTACGGGTATGGATAAAATTTCATACACGCGAGCGGGTATGGGTATTGTAGCGGGTAAGTTTTTTGCTCGCGGGTACGGGTATAGAACGGTAGTACCCGATGGGTACGTACCCGTTGCCATCCCTAGGTAACCATGACGACCTCTTTGGGAACCCTGTTATAATCGCTTGATGAGTTTTGGACTCTAAAACTCCGCGAGGAACAATATACGTGGGTAAAATATTCGGTGACAAAACAGCGTATGCATGGTTACCAGCCTACGACAGGAACGCGTTCTGATAATCCAGCCTTAGATCAATATTCCATCGGTGGGGTAAATCCATCATGTGGGCCCAAATTTAATCAGATGATAACTAACCATTAGATCAATATTCTAAAATAGATCCAAGGGTACAAAATATAGGTGGGTAGATGGTTGCGGGTAAAAATTGATTATCATTAAACTAGCTTTTTATAGTACAGAAGATAGATAGAAATAGAACAGACTATGGCTAGTTTCACAAAAATCTTACTGCCGTCCTCTGGATCTGTTTTTTTTTTCCCTCAAGCAAAAAGCTTGTGGGCTGATCCAGCGTGGAACTGTTCCGAACACCCCTGTACTGTACCGCGGCACTCAAAACCCGTGTGCGCCGAGCCGCAACATGCTCGGTCGCTCACACGCCTGTCCCGTGCACATGGCCCGTCCAGGCGTGCAGCGGCACGGCGCGCCACTCCAGCGACGCCACCCCCACGCGGCGTCCGCGCTCCGCCCCGTGCGACGCGTACCCGATCGTCTGCAATCCCACGGCGGCCACCACCGACATCTCCGCGGCTGCCTGGATTGCATTGCATGCCATTGCCAGCGCCGCGAGACCGACGACGCCTCTGCCTCCCACCGCGATACGCGCCCACGCGCGTCGCTGACTCCCGGGCCACGCATCGGACCCGCCCCCTCCTAGCTCCGCGCGTCATTGACCCATGTGCTGGACGCCTTATTTTTAGGAGCGCCAGCAGCGCGGCGCGGCGATCCTTTTCCATCGCATCCCATCCCCCTCCTCTCCTCGCCATCTTTAGCTCGAGCCCCACCTGGCCACCTCCCCATCTCCCCGACCATTAAAGCCCGGCACCGCCGCCCGCGCCCGCTCCGTTCCGTTTTCGCTCATTCCCATTCCCACCGCCCAGATCCATCTCCACCCTCACGCCATGCCGGCGCCGCCGCCGCCGTCACCGCTGCTGCCGCCGTCGGGCGAGCCGTTCCGCGTGTTCGTGGGGTACGACCCGCGCGAGCACGAGGCGTACGAGGTGTGCCGGCGCAGCCTGCTCCGGCACGCCTCCATCCCGCTCGACGTGCGCCCCATCCGGCAAGCGGACCTCCGCGCCGGGGGCCTCTACTGGCGCGCGCGCGGCCCCACCGAGAGCACCGAGTTCTCCTTCACGCGCTTCCTCACCCCGTTCCTCGCCGGGTACCGCGGCTGGGCGCTCTTCGTCGACTGCGACTTCCTCTACCTCGCCGACATCGCCGACCTCCTCGCCGCCGCCGTCCCGCCCGGCGCAGGCGCCGCAGAGGCCGCCGACCGGCTCGCCGTCGCGTGCGTCAAGCACGAGTACCAGCCCGCCGAGGCCACCAAGATGGACGGCGCCATCCAGACGGTGTACCCGCGCAAGAACTGGTCCTCCATGGTGCTCTACAACTGCGCCCACCCCAAGAACGTCGCCGCGCTCACCCCGGACGCCGTCAGCACCCAGACCGGCGCATTCCTCCACCGCTTCGCCTGGCTCGACGACGGCGAGATCGGGGAGCTGCCCTTCGCGTGGAACTTCCTCGTCGGCCACAACCGCGTCGACCCCGCCGACCCGGCCACGCGCCCCAGGGCCATACACTACACCTGCGGCGGGCCGTGGTTCGAGCGCTACAGGGACTGCGAGTTCGCGGACCTCTGGATCAAGGAGGCCGAGGAGCTCAGGGCCGAGAAGGAGAAGCTCAAGATCGACGCCGAGACCGAGGACGGACGCAAGAAGGCGGAGGGGAATTGACTGCTCGCTGATGCTGCATTGGGTTGATTTGGTTCATTTTGTGATGCAGAGATTTCATTCTTTTTTGGTTTCTCTCTCCGCTACTGTCGATTCGTTTCACGCGCCATGTGGTAGTACGTAGTACTAGTTTCTTTCGATTCATCGATCTATTACTACTGATATCCTGGGGGAATCCTGGGTGGGAGATCAGATCATTAGGAGAGGGTGGTAGGCTATGAGTGGATAGCTTATATCGGTGGATGGTAGTAGTATATGCTTATGTGTAGCTGCAATCGGTCTATGAACGTTGTTGAGCAATATCATCAGTATTTTTCTCAGCATTGCGCCGCCATACGATGAATGGATGATGTGTTCAGTCGATTGATTCTGCTAGCCCCGGCCGTTTCTGACCCACATTGAAACATTGCCCCTTATCGGAAACAGTTGGGGGAAATTGGTTGCGATTTTGTAAAGGGGTAGAGAATGTGATGCATTCGGGCCTCTGCATTGCTGGAAGCCTGGAACAATGGCGTCCCGCTCCCCTTGCGTGCAATACTGCTTTTGGCCTGCCACTTGGGTCACCGGCATAGTGGCATGGCAATATGGCATATTGGCATTGCAGTGATGAGCATTGTGCATTTTTCATTCAGGGGGATGAACATCTTCATGTACTCCACATACTCTTTTAACTGACCGAACCTCGTGTCTCGTCGGCAGATGCATGCGCGCTCTTCCGTCGGTGGACCAGCCAGGCGGGTCCGTGTAGGACCTGACAGGTATCCGGAAACTGTCAATTGTCATGGTGGCCTGGCGTTTTAGACTAGGGTCACCAGCGGTAGAAATGAGCATGAAAATCACTGTTTGCGAGCTGTATAAGACTATGTGCAGTGGATTGGATAAATGGAATACCTATACACTGTAGCGATACTGTTCACAGAGAGGAAGGTAGTTAGAATAGTGGATACACAATGCATTTACACATCCTGCTGCACATAGTCTAACGGATGCATTTCTTAATGACGTTGGTCTTGCTATGTACACTGCTCTCTCTCACGTGTATGGAAACGATGACGAAGAGTCGCTTTCAGGCTATCCCTAATGGAAATGTTTAAAAATACATTGTCTATCTCTATTTATTCACTATTCTAACTACTTTTCTTTTTGTCTATAGCAGCGCTATAATGTCAAACAATACTATAGACATCCAATTTACTCCACCCATTGAAAATGGTCTCAGAACAGCTCTGTATTGGACTGTCGGACACTGGCCATCAGATCTGATGCAATTGTCACCTCTTTGGCTCTTGGATAAAAGGATATTTATGTGTGTGAGAGAGAGCCTGAAATACAGGCAGTTCGTTTCTGTCAGTGAGATCGAGTCCAGCAGGCTAGGTAAAAAGCTGGGTACAGTGTTGTTCTGACCTTGGAGAGCTGAGTGGCCTGAACGCCCCCTGTTCTGACTTGTGAGAATGAGAATGCTCTTCAGCCGAAGCAAAGCAAAGCACCGCTTTTTCCCGTCAAGATCAAGATCTTGCGCTGCTGAAATGTTTCCTACGTGATGGATGTTAAGGTTGCAAGAGAAAGTATCCGATTCTTGCCGACCCAGCCAGCAACTGCTCACTCATGAAAAAAACAGATTCACTATGCAAAAAAGAGCCCCAAAATTCACTATGCAAAAAGAAAATTCTCTGTCACATCAAAAATGCCGACACATGCATGGAATACTAAATGTAGATGAAATAAAAAAATAATTGCACAGTTGAGATGTCCTTGACGCGACGAATCTTTTGAGCCTGCTTAGACCATCGTAGAACAATATTTACCACAAACAAACGAAACGTGCTTCAGTGCTTTTCGATTCGGAACAGTGCTTTCAGCCCCAAATTGGGCCAAAATTCGGCCCAAAGTTTGGGCACTAAACAGCCCCAGCAATAGCGCATTGTCACAGGGAAGCCAGCAGAGCAGATGGTTTCTGGTTTATGACAGGCTGACAGCCATTGTACCCACAGTCACCTCACGCGTTGTGAATCCTGCCGCGGACATCGTTTTCTGTCCGATCGCCGCATCGCATGCTGCCTCATTGGCCATTGCCCACAGCCACAGGCCACAGCCTCCAGATGCTTTCCATAGCTGGATCTGTGATCTTTCCATGGTTTGCTCTGCAGGCTTCTCCAATGTATTTGGACTGTTTGATCCATAACGGTGGGTTCTAGTGTCCTATAACTAGTGGGCTATAGTTATAGTAAATTCCACAATGTTTATGGACTCGGTGACTGGTCATAACAATTATAAAATGTCTCATCTTTACCTCCCTTTTTGTATTCTTGAGTGTTTGTGTGCAGCAAAATATTTGTTTATCATGCTATGGACAGTCCATAGTACTATGGATAGTTTTTGCTATTGTTTCTATATAAACTACCTCCACAATGTATCAGCTATATTGAATGGAATATTATATTCACTATGGACTATCTTATGGCTATATTGTGGAAGCCCTACCACCAGACTATGCAGTAGAGCGTGTTGCAGAATGTCGTACATATCCATATATAGGGTGGAGCGTTCGTATATGCAGGGGTGGTAAAAGTCTTTTATTTATATTTAAACTAAAAATCATTAAAGGTTCATTTGGACCATGACGCTACCACCCCTACTTACATCAAATATCAATCTAGTGCATTTTTTTTATAGAATTTTACATGCAAACTTTTGATGATCTGTTTTCCGTTAGAGTGATAGCAGAGAAACACCTCAGCATGAGTACGGAATACATCCTCGTGCATGGCTACCAAAAAGCGGACAGCTCATTGAGCTTTCTGTTCAGCCCGTGCGCCACTATAGTTGCTTATGTCTTTGACGTCCGAGTCCCCCATGGGCTCCTAGATTGATATTTCTGGGCCGAGAGTAGAGGGAGCCCAGGACGTTCATGCTTCAGCAAAAGCAAGGAGATGTGAGGTCTCTTAGGGCTTGGATGTTTTGCCCAGACTTGTTTATCCTTGCTCGACTAGAATGTGCATTTGGCAGTCGGTTGAAAAACTTGCTTTGCCAAGCAAACTTGCCCCTGTGAGCAAGGAAAAGCTTGCCCAGGAGAGCCAAAACACAGCGGCAAGGCAAGCATGCAGTGCATGCATGCAGTGAAAAGAATGCTTCGACTCTCATGCGGGACCACTTCACTGACAACATGCATGGCTGATGGAACATTTGGTGTTATTAAAAAATTGAGTTCCAGGCAGATGTGGCAGGACCGAGCAAAGCAACCAAACGTCGTTTTGACTCGTCTTGCTGTCTCGCCTGGCCTCGCCTTGCTCGCTAGCTTGGCTAGGCAGAGTTTGTCAAAGGATCCAAACGTATGTTGGTAGCTAGCCACAACTTGGCATGCTACATTTGTGGCAAATTTTGACTACGTTTGAAATTAGATTAAAATTTGGCAAAACAATAAATTTCTCATCACGTGGTTTTTTTCAGCACCCAAATAAACCATATGAATGAAAAATTTATTGTTTAACTAAATTTTAGCTTAAATTCAAACATGGTTAAAAATTGCCATAAATGTGGCGTGGCAAAATGTGGCGGGAACCAAAGCAAGCCAGCAAAATTGGAGAAGGATATATTTATTTATATAAAAACATAATAAAATATAAATACTTAGAATATGTTATGTATCTAAAATATTTTTATTGAGCAAAAAATATTTTCTATTTATGAGAAAGAAATCCTATAGCTTCATAAAAAATATTTTAGAGTTCATGAATATATATGTTCAAAAGAAAATATATTTAGACTCAAATAAATTGATATAAATTAAAAGGAAAATATTCTAGTTTCATAGTAAAAATATTCTAGTTTTAGGAGAGCACATAGAAGAAAATTAAATAAATAAAACAAACAAACAAATAGGAAAAAAGAAGCATAAATAAAAAAATAAACCGCTCAAGAGTGTATTCTGTCTGATTTTAGATAGTTCAAGATATTAGTTCTAAGTTACAAATTAGACAACCATAATAAATACATGGTTATAGAATGGACTTGCGCTTCATTTTTTTTTTCATCTCCATTTACACATCCATACCCATGTTCTCCCCTACGTACATACCACGACCTTATTTTGAATCATAGATACCCACGACCTGATGTATATTTATCCGGCCACACAAAGTGCATATACACATCCATATACACGCTCTACTCTTATACTAGGATTACATATGCACATCCATATGCACATCATTAGCAATTTACCAACCTTCGTTTCTGCCAGATCTCTAGCACAGCTCATCTTATTGATCGACAAATTGCATCGTACAATAGTTTTTACATTTGCAGCACATACGACGAATTGCTATTTGCTTGTACCATCCATGTGAAGTAGGCTTCTTTTACTGTAACGATTGTAATCAGGACCACTCTAGGGAACACCCTGGTATCCTGTATCCTGCTAGACTGCTAGTGAAGCTGCTTATTGCTAGATACATAAGAACTTCCAGCTTAATAAGTCAGGTTTTGTGGAGACTTGGTCCAGTGTGCCCTCCGTGCTGAATGAGCTGTTACAATCTTCAAGGCATCATGTTGTTTGTTAATGGTTTACATCACTGTGTAACCAGGGCCGCCTCCACCTTCTGGGACAGTCCACTCGATATTCTGCTTTGGATCTTTGATGTCGCAAGCCTGCAGATACAGTCAACAAGTAATTTAGGTTGAATGGACCAACAGAGGCTAAAAGAGCAAAAGTAGAGGCAGAGAGAACTACCTTGCAATGAAGACAATTCTGTGCGTTTATCTGAAGCTTTGGGTCACCTTTCTCGTCGGAGACATATCTGCATGAAAACAATCGTGACTAATAGTAATGAGCACTCTTTTGGCCACTCAGCATTTTAACATCAATGATGCAGCAAAGGACCAATAGGAATTCAACAAGGCATGGCTACTTTACGTACTCATAAACTCGTGCTGGGCAATAACGTGATTCTGGCCCAGCATACAGTGGAAGATTTACTCGTTCCGGTATTGTAGGATCCCTCAAGAGGAGATGAGGAGGCTGATCATGCTCATGGTTTGTATTGCTCCTGTACCAAAGGAATGATTGATGAAGAATGTAGATTGAAAAGGGTGACCACTAATTCGAAATTGTATGAAATAAAACACAAAAGTACTATATACAAACTCAGAACACACCCAACAGAATTCCAGAGCTTAGCTGAAGCTGTTGTTGGATCGAAAAATAAATAAAGAGTTATGATTATTCAGGTAAATCGCAGTCACAGATTTGGGTAATCAACTCTATGCCATGTCTAAACACAGGTGAAGCATTTAGCGTACTTGAAACTAATAGCAAAGCAATAGTCAACAGGCACAAATATGGAGAGAATAAAAAGAAAAAAAGGTTTTGTCTCTTGTTGCAGTCATTACCTGTATAGAGACGTTGGGACATCAAATGTTAGCAGTCCATCTGGTTTAGGATACTGAATAGGCACATGCAAATTAGCCGTCTGTCCACAGAGACAATACAGATTAGCCTTTCTTCTGTCAGTCTCAATGTTGACTTAATGAGACAATGCCATGCATTCAAATGTTTTTCTTTAACAAACCAGTCATCACTACAAGCAACAGCAGCACTGCACACTCACATCTGTGGCTTCATGATCTGGTCTGCCGTGCTTCAATGTATAAGGTGACTTTCCTTTGAATATGTAGCTAGAAGTTAAAAAGATTGACATGGATCAGCGAACTGAATAGATCTCAATGGCTAGCTCAGGCAATTCTTTGAATAGGGACCTCACCGTTCCAGTGCAGAGAAAGCCATGCCCGGAATAAATCCATATTCAAATGCCTGAAAGAAAAAAAACAGTAACAAATACTCAATCAACTTACTACGTTCAGAAAAAGAATGGCAGAATCATCTTATAGAATAGACATTAACCATATATCAAAGACTAGATTGTTCGCGTAAATCAATAATAAAACAATTACTTACTGGTCTATAATTTCTAGCTTTATGAAGTTCTTCCCAAATCCATGACTTCTTGAGGTTATCCCAGTACAGTTCCATTGAAGATCCTTCAATAAGAGCCTTGAAAGTTGCTTCCGCCGCAAGCATACCTTTTTTTAACACATCATTTCCTTTAGTACAAGGCTTATCAATATACACTATAGAATTAGTATTTCACTAAAAATAATCTTACTATTACTAATTGGAGGTTGTAAAAAAAACACTATTTTTAAAGCAAAAAGCCCTATTTTTTAAAGCGCGCTAAAAACAATGTAGAGGCAAGAGATCGAGGGTTCAAATCACCGTGCCGGCAACATTTAGCATATTAATTAAAAAAAGCCAATCACAGCAAATATAGAGACAAGAGATCGCGGGTTTAAATCTCCACGCCGGCAACATTTAGCGTATTAATTAAAAAAATAAAGCCTATGACAGTAGGAGACCACGGTTCAAATCTCCATACCGGCAACATTCGGCGTATTAATTAAAAATATTACTATTATTAATTAGAAGGCTAAAAGATTCGGATCTATTGGAGAGCGATATCTAAATTATAGATTCATTGGATAGCAAAATCTCAATAATTAATTAATAAAAAACATGTAGCTTATATGGCCTTACGTGAAAAGCACAGTCATATAGTATCTTTCCAAACATTGAAAGGGTTAGATACGTTACTTTTCTAATGTCACGTAAATATAAGCATAGATCGTATAAGGTATTTTGCCATGTTACAGTGGTAGAAAAAAATTTATGCTATTTTACATAACAAAATAGAAAAATATATACTTCATCTATTACCTTCGAGGAGGTCAAAAGTCATCATATCTATCTATTTTCGATAAATTAAATTCATGATCTATAGTTATTTCAGAACACTGTAGCAATTGTCTAAAGAAAAAATAGATAACATATGTATAAGTTTTGAATTTCTAACTTCCATCACCACTAAATTTATCTATGAATTGATAACATAAATGTCTCGTATAGCTATAAATCTTATGAGAGCATATTTATGACACTAATGTCTCATGTGACTCTGAATGTTATGAGAACATAGGTTTATAGATAATTTTATTTACTAATTCAAAGCTCTAAAAGATGTGTTAATTACAAGGCGTTCTAGAAAAATAGATAAATTTTAGAAATTCTCACAAAAAAAATAAAAATATCATGCCATCAATTTAGCGGCATCTACAATGCAATAGTATCAATTGTATGGATAATCTAAAATAACTCCCATAAAAATTGAAAACATCTAACCATTAATTAGATAGATTAAAATATTAATAGTGATTAGACATGATCCTTTCTTAAATAATTACACACATGCACTATTATAAAAATGGTTTAAGTCTTAATTAAATTGCATATGTTATGGTAAAAATCATATAAAATAACCTCCCAAGGTTATATCTAAATTAACCATATTTAATTGTTATGATAAAATATCTAAAATAAATTATCCATATTTTGATATATTATGTGTGTGCCTTGAGACTAACCCGTGTCGCATGGGTTGATGGACTAGTTCCCATAATTCCGAAATATAATCAGCAAAGAAAAATAAATGAGAACTGAAAAAGGATGTCAAGCAAAGACAGAGTATGATGGGCAGAGATATCATATTGCATCAACCATGAAGATGAGTTTAAGCAAGAGAGTTGCCAATGCTATTCACAAGCCCTAGTTGAATTCCAAGATTTCAGAAGAAAATACCTGATTTCATTGCCGTATGGGTTCCTTTTATCTTGGGAACATTTAGAAATCCTGCAGAGCATCCGATAATCGCACCACCAGGGAAAACTGGATATGGTATCGACTGAAATTTTACATGAACTCATAATTATCCGGTAACAAGTGTTAGCACCAAAAACACAAACTTTTTTATGCCGAAAAAAAGACTTCACCTTATAAAGGTTATGTTAACCATGTTAAAACGGTAGTGATGCCCATGTACAATGATTGAAATGAAATGAACTTATAGAATATACAGTATGGGTAACAGATAAAACCTACACATCTGTTTGCTACAGAATTGCGATGTTGAAATACCATCTTACCTGGAAACCACCTTCATTGAGAGTACGAGCACCATACTGAATAGCTGTTCCACCTTCCAAAAGTTTTTTGATAGCAGGGTGCTGCTTAAATTTCTGAAATTTGATCGAACGACGGAACAATATTTAGAAAAAAGAGCACCATTTTATTTGCTAATTTGTAGTAGAACACTAGAACTGTCTGTTTTCTAAACCACCAATCCTTAATCTTAATTAGCAATGAGCAAGGAGATCTAGAGTCTTCTAAAATGTAGCATAAACTAAACCAGGTATGAGTACTTTAGTAAGGCCCCCTCTATTGAAATCCTATAGCATGCTATCTGTCAAGGGCGCTAAGACCTAGGGTAGCTGGCCCTTGGCTACGGAGTTCGTAGCCGCGGTCCGTCTTCGCCGGCGAGGTTATGCCCCTCGGTGATGGCAACATAGCTCAAGTACAAGTTCCTGGTGATACTGTTGTTACACTATCACCCTTAAAAAGAGATAATGGGAGTACTTGACACTAAAATGCATTGACAAAGAAAAATCACATACCTGGAATTCATCATATGGACTCAGAAAAGGATTTCGATAATTCAGTGCAACAACCAGGCCAATTGCTAACTGAGAAATGAGAGCAGATAATACATTATGTACAACCAGTTGCTACATAGCCATCAATGATCTCAATGTCAGAATAAACATAAAACATTGCAGGAAGTTAGATGCAATGGAAAGCAACCCATATCTTGTTATCCAGCCTGCAAATAGATGCCCCCGTGAAGTGACCAATTGCTGGTTTAGGACTTCTTTGGGCACAAACTAACAAAGGGTTTTCTTTGGGCAGGTCCCGCTAAGTAGCAAACTTCACCAAGAACAAGAAGTGGAAAACAAAGTCAATGTCGCTTAATTTGTGTATAGTGCAACCCACAATCTGATATTTAGTGTGCTGTCTCCTTTATCAGAAAAACAAAACCCGAGTATAGAACTCAAAGTGATGTTTTAAATAGCATGCTGAAGGCTTTAGCGAAGACCTTTGACTCTTCGAGAAACGCTAAGAGAAGTTCTAGCGATGCTAAGATATTTAGTGTTTAAAAAAACATGCAAAATATTGTCAAGAATTTTGGTGATTCAATAATTTCACCAATTTCAACTTCAGCAGAGAATCAAAGCAGCTATTCAGATCCACCAAGACAACACAAATCAATTCTGCAGCTCTCCTGCATATTAGTCTAACAACCTAACAACTCAAGTACTTAACAAGTCCAGCACTCCAGCATAACAAGGCAACGTGTAACAACAGTGCAGACGTATATCACACAAACAGTCCAGCAATTCAGCTCTGCTCTAAATTTTAGCGTGGATACAGCGACACTAAATTAACATGTTTGCGGCACTGTTTAGCACACTATTTTGCGCTATAGCACACTTAGCATCAATAGCGCTCAAATAGTCAAAAGCATGGGGGCAGTATCTCCCAAACGCTATAGCAGTGCTATAGCACACTCTTTAATTCCATAAACTCAACTGAATCCATATACCAGTTTGCATGTCTAACATAAAACTACCTGTCTATCATCAAGATGGTATAGGAATGATCCTCCATATGTTTTAGTGTCCAAAGGCCATCCAACAGTATGAATAACAGAACCTGGTTCGTGCTTTCCTTCTTCAATCTCCCAAACCTAAAGACCATAATCCAATTAGTTCTGAGAGGCATTAAGCATTAGTAACTCATCTTGAAGCAGTTAGGAGAAAAGAATGTGAAAGTTTTGAAACAGAAAGCTCATGATTCACAGTTTAATTAAACAAATTGAAATACCAAGGTCCAAGGGTCAGTTCAGAAAAAAAAGGAATACAAGGGCAAGGTGTAATTTTCGGAAACATTGAAAAGGTACAAACAAACAAAGATTTGCAAAAATAACATGCTCATAGCATGGTAGTGAAGTCCTCAGGTGTGAGGCCACCTGCCAGGGTTCAAACACTGGATCTTAAGGACAAGGACCCCTCATCGAGTATTTGTAGATAAATACGTGTAACCAGCCAGTGGCTTATAGCGTGGCCTATAGGCACGTCCTGGGTAGCAGGTCTTTGGGGGCTTTTCTCGGTCCCGCAGTGAGAAAAATTCTTTCCTTAATACAAAATACCTTGGGGGAGATCTTTCCCTAGGACCAGTTTTTTTAACATAAATATAGATGATGGAACTATATTAGCACAACAGTACCTACAACATATATGGCATATTATCTGTATAATGATTCATTGATTTGACATAATTTAGGCACGTAATCTTATGTTCATTATGAGGTATAAACTATAAAGTTAGTTCTACCAATGAGAACAAGGCATTCGGAAAATAGAATTGGTATAGAGATAATTTTTTCTTTAGTTTGAAAAACTGATATTTTAAAAAAGCACATGTGAAACTACATTTTCAAGAACTAGCCCTGTTTGTCACACTTATCATGCCGTGATAAATGAGTATGGTCACTCCACGGGCATTGGCGTGACCAATCTGCCATGCTGGTGAGCGCCAGTTACCTTCACCCGAGGAGCTGACGTGGCCTTAGATATGCCACCCCAAAGCAACCGGTGGACTTAAGTCAGGCTTGACTCATAGCATGGCACTGGTTACCAGCAGCAGTGTCCATGGGCAGCAGTTTTTACCTCTAAATGCTACTTGCAGCCAATCAAGAAACGGTGCTCCTCAGTGAAGAAGAAAAGGCTGCAAGTAGCATCCAGAGATGGGTGCTGCCACTATGGACACTGTTGCAAGCCACCAATGTATCACGCCACAGAGGCAAGCATGGCATACAGTGATGCCGATTGCTTTGGCCTGACACATTGGAGGCAATGCCAGCTCGATGCGTAAAGGCAAAGATCGTGGCCAGCATAGCAGATTGGTCACGCCAACACATGTGGTGTCTGGTGTGACCATACTAATTTTCATGCCACAATGATCGGCATGGCAGAATAGGCTAGTCCTTGGAAATTTACTTCCACACATGTTATTAAAATATTAGTTTTCATGGGCTAAAGGGGGGAAATCCCCTGGTACAAGGGATATCAAAATTACCTCCTTAATTCCAAGTGCATATGTTTGATGTTGCCCTTGCCCTCTCTCTCTGAGCTTGTGATTCCTTATTATTTTCTGAAATATGGTTAGACTTTAGCATCGAACTGCGAGCATATACAAAAAAAATAACTTTCAAGAATTTTGAAACTAGTATTTCTCATGCTGACCTCTGACAATGAACCTCGGCAACCCTCAGCAAGCAGCGTTATTCGCCCTGCATTTCCCAAGTAGCTGACAATGAGAATAGATATGCTAGTGGAACCAAATGGAGAAGTTATCAAATTTATATAAATAAAATAAGAATGGGTATCGCTCAGCTCACCCAGCTACCCAAGTTAAAAACAAGGAAAAAGCAGCTGCGACAAACTCATGCGCTCAACATTTTAACACATATCTGCAAAACAAATGATTATCCCTGATCTGTAAGGAGTGGGTATTACTTGCCTCTTAGCTCTACACCAGGTTGGAAGGTTTCCCTTCTGCTACCATCCTTAGCAATACCAACATCATTTGTTGCGACGCCTGTAACTATTTGATTTTCATTATAAAGTATCTGTTAGAGAAGAATTCAGGAAAATATTAGTCCTTCCACAAAATAATTTCTAAAATGATGAATGATGGTACCTCACTAGCAGCGAAACCTGGGTATACTTCAACACCCAACTCTTCTGCTTTTGAGGCCATCCATCGCACCAATTGGCTTAAGCTGGACAAAAGAAAGTTTCAGAAAAGACTGATTGTCTAGAACAGGAGGGGTGCCTAACTTCTTTACAAGGTGTGGACCTAGATGATGAACGCAGCAAGATATTGGCACCTGATCACATAGTTTCCTTTATTGTCAAATGGAGATGGAAGTGTCCATGCTTGGTTCTTCGTTACCAGCCAGAACTTGTCAGATGAGACAGGAACTCTGATTGGGGCCTGTCGATCACAACATAACCACAGGGAAAATAGGTTTGGAATCTACACTATTCCAATCTGCATTCCCAAGAAAATAATTGAAGGAAAACCACACATACAGCAAGACATGTATCCAACAAAATGTACTCCATCGGGCATTTCAAATTCTCATAAGGTTTAGGTTTCTAATCAAATCGTAAGTATATCCACATGACTAGCAATTGTACTTGTGTACTTGAACTAAAATCTCAACAAAAATAGTAGCGATCGGTTGAATGGATCCAAGTCAAGGGTGGAGTGAATCAACCAAAAGCTCACAGGTATTTCTGTAAATGCATGAGATATTTTTTTTTTTAAAAAAAACATCACAGTTCAGAGACAGAAATGCATACATCCTCTTGCCTCCACTTTGGAATTAGCTCGTCCAAGGCTCGGGGCTCGAACACATTCCCCGACAGCACATGAGCACCTGCAGCGCAACCAGAAAATTGACCAAATCAGACACAAGGGCAGAGCACATCGCTGCTCCAAAGTAAGAGGGGGGAAGCGTGCTACGCGAGGCTCCGCACCGACTTCGGAGCCTTTCTCGACGACGCATACGGAGAGGTCGGCGTCAGCGGCGCGGCAGAGCTGCTTCAGCCGGATCGCGGCGGCGAGCCCGGCGGGCCCGGCGCCCACGATCACCACGTCGTAGCTCAGCGCCTCCCGGCTGCTGCAGAGCCACCTAGTCGCGCTCCAGCCAGGCGCGCGGGGAGGAGGGGGCGATGCCCTCGCCGACAACAGAGCTCGCCCGGCCGCGGCCGCCGCTGCGCGGATGGCCCGTTGCATTGCTGCCTCTCCTGCTAGGGAGCGCACGGTGGTGTGTTGGGCGCTCGTTTGGGATTTTGGTGAAAAAAAGTTGGGGGTTGGAGAAGGCGAAGGCCGGGAAGACACGGAAGTTTGGCAGCGGAGTGGCAGTTGTTGGGTTTGTGTTTGGATGAGATCGCTGAGGTGGACGGAGACGGAGATGGAGACGAGGGCGAGCAGCTCCCTTTGATGGGCCAGCCCATACTGCCGTTTTGGGCCCGGTGTTTGGTAGTGCCGTAGCCCATAACTCGTTCGGGCCTGGAGCAACGCCGCAGCCCTGCCATCCTCCGCGCGCGTTTGGTTAGGGTTTAGGGTTTCAAAAAGTCCATCTGACCATCCTTAATTTTGGCTGTAGTTCGATTTTGCACCTCAAACTACAAAACCAGAAATCTTTGCTCCCGCAACTATTGAAACCGGGTATTTTTACACCTTGGGTGGTATACGAAGGCGGTTTTGTGTGACGTAGCAGTGGGCCCCACTTGTCAGGTGACACGTGGCAGCAAGCCCCACATGGCAGTGGCACAACCATCTTTTACCTCACTCTCCCCCTCTCGTACCTCACCGTCGCCACCGTCTCATCCTCCCTCTCCGCCTATCCGCCTCTGCCCCTCCCTCGCCGCTGCTCCGGCCGCGGCACCGTCCCCAGCCGCACCGACCTCGGCACCGACCCGAGCCGCCGGCCGCACCATGCCGCAATGGGGACGGGCGCAGTGGCAGCGGCGCGATGAGGACAGGAGCGTGGGGCAGCGGCCTCTGCCGCTCTCCCTCTTGCTCTGTTCCGCTTCGTTCGGCGCCGGCGAGCTCCCCGTCGCAGCTCGCGGATGTCCAGCTGCACCTTGTTCACGCCCTTCATCACCGACCCGTAGATCTTGCGCCACCGCTCGAACCCCGTCGAGTTAAAGTAAGCGCGCACCGCCTTCTTGTCCCCGCCGCCCGCCGCCTCCGTCTGCGTGCGCCGCCTGCGCTCCGGGTCCGAGAGCGACACCACCGCCGATAGTGTGGCCGCCGCGGCCGGGAGGGAGAGCGGAGGGAGGTCGGCGGCCGTGGGAGGCCTGCGCTGCGGGTGGAGGAGGACGTGGGACCGCGGGTGCCGGAGGAGCGCGGCGGGCCAAGGTGGCAGCGAGTGTAGGCCGAGGAGCCGGTGCCCAGCGAGCGGCGGCGGGGGAGCTCGGTGATGGTGGGGGAGCGGCGGTGAGGAGGGGCAGAGGCGGAGAGGGAGGACGAGACGGCGACGACGGTGAGATACGAGAGAGGAAGAGGGAGGAAAAAGATGGTTGTGCCACTGTCACGTGGGGCCCGCTGCCACGTGTCATCTGACAGGTGGGACCCACTGCCACGTCACGCGAAACCGCCTTCGTATACCGCCCAGGGTGTAAAAATACCCGGTTTCAATAGTTGCAGGGGTAAAGATTCCTGGTTTTGCAGTTTGTGGTGCAAAATCGAACTGCGACCAAAGTTAAGGGTGGTCAGATGGACTTTTTCATTTAGGGTTTACATGGATGGGGCCGCGAGCCACAGGCCCGGTGGATGTTTGTTGCAGGCCATTGGGGTGGGTTGGGCCAGACCCGCATGTCCAAAGGATTGAAGGTTCTAGTTTCTATCCATAAGCTATTTCTCAAACAATGCTAAAACGAAAAATCACCCAATTGTTATCTCTTAATTGAAATATCTAACCACTTAATTGAAGTTAACCTTGTGTTTGTGATATTTTAAAAAACTAGACCCTGATTGCAATGCCAAATTTAAATTTTTTATTTATCTTTGTTTTTTATAATTAAATATTTAACGTAAAAAGGGAAGTATGGTGTATGTGTTCCCGCTTGGCTCAATTGGGGGAGCATATAGTACGCATTATTTCTATTAAAGAATGTTTATACAACACGAACCTGTGAACTTATGGTCACAAGGTAGTAACTCTGAACCCGTTTGGTACAGCTCTGCTCCTAGATTCTTTAGCTTTGGAAGCTAATTCTCTATCGGAGTGATTATCTCGCAGGAGTGAATCTGTTTTATGAGATGTTTGGCTATTTGTCTATGAAGTGATTCTGAATGTGCATTTATAACGTGGAGCAGTTTGGGAGCTGGAGGAGCATGGTTTTTTTAGCTCCCACGCTCTTGTAAAAATTGGAGAATTGATTCACTCTGCTCTCTCCGTGGAGTAGATTGGTTTTTTGCCGTTTGGCTGCGCGGGAGTGATTCTCGCTGGGAGTGGAGCTGCAGGAGCTCTCCCAAACGCCCCTCCAAGATTCCCTTTCAAATTATTTAATCTAAAATGAAACAAAATGGTTCATCTAAATATATTTTGTAGGCGCACAACCCTAGCTATGACTAACTCCAGAAAATTTCTAAAGATGAAGCTCTCCAAATCAAATAGATACATTAAAAATATTTTATGATATATTTGGAGGAACTAAATTGGTATCATAGACGATAGTTTTTTATTTTTTAAAAACTAGAATAATTTAACCGATCAAAACGATCAATATATTGTTTGAAAAAGACGGAGACGTGAATAATTAACTTCTTTTTCAAGTACCCTGCTATATATGAATACCTGCGAATGCAAGCTACGACCTCGTTTCAGAAAGTAATGATCATAATATGCACCGCGCAAGCAAAGGCCAGAGGAGGTGCCAGCTGCCAGGTGCCGTGACTTGAAGTAACGCCATGCAATGCACGCACGCACGCATGTCGTTTGCACGAGGTGCGCGTACGCGGTGCGCGCGCCGCACAGACAAAAGGCAGCAATGCACTGCAGCAGACCGATGATTTAGGCGACAAAGCTCCGATGACAGACGAACACTAGCGTACCCCAGATGCAGCGCTAGCTGCTTCCTGATTCCCGTGCAGATTTCCCGGCATCTCTCGCTCCGCGATCGATGAGACGAGCATCTTCAAGACTTCAACGGCGATCTTCATGCCGCCTTCGAGCTCGAGCAGATGCGGATCCTTCTACGTCCGGATTAGCAATTAAACGGGGATTAGCGAGCGAAAGAATCAATTAGGAGTGGTGGTGTGATTAACTAACCTGTCCTTTATGGTTAGCTCCTCCATACTCTACCAGGCATCAATGCATCATGCATTAGATTACGTATGTTTCCAGCAGAACGGTCGTCTGTGCTGCTTGCACGTAGTTTCCTCTGCGTACTTCTCTATTGCGTATCGATCAGACCCCAGACGTTTGTCCCATAGTCCCATTACTTAGGTCAACGAGCAAGAACACCACGAACGCAGTAGAGTACTCCTACAGTATCTAATAGTTTTTTTTTTCTCCGTGAAAGCAAAGTATACTAAAATACAGTAATCCCAATACCAATATATTCAGAGAAACCAGAGCTTGGCTCGATCAGCATAAAAAATAGCAACCTTTTGTGCTCGCCAAAGGGAGAAGAAGAGCACAAACAAAGCGTGTACAGCTGCACCCCAGAAGAGACGAGCACGTTTTCCGCAGCTTAATTTCAATATATAGACAGATTGTGCGCAAGATCGGAAGCAGACAGGACCTAATCGCGGCGACCTACGATATCCGGCCGACACGACACTGGAGTAAACAAACGGCAGCCGTGTCCGGTTGCTGCATATACACAGGATTCTTCGCAAGGGATCGGCCACACGGGCGCTTGCATTGTTCCCTGCGCCGTCCGTGCCTCGCGGTCAATGGCTGAAAACGTACAAAATTGTCAATAATCCTATATGTATCGAGCTGAAATTTATATGATATACTGCTACTATTATATGGACGTATAAATATGCAGTTTCAACGTTGCTGTTGCAATCTGAAGCAGCAGTATCTTTGTTTTGCATATTGTTGCAAAGCTGCTGAGGCTTCGAGACACAGTCTTGGTCAGTTGCGACGTCGTTTGCTCCTCGCACGTAGCTTCCAAGCACACTGCACACTCATTTTAAATTTAGTCTAGTCATTATAATTTCCCCCTCGCCTTTTCTAATCCATATCCATTGCACCAAACATGAACTCGTTCGGTGCATGTCAAGGCAAGCAAAGACACTGTTTCCTATTTAAATCAAATCATCGGCGAAACATATATACACATAATAATTAATTTTATTTAGTATCCGCACGCACGGGTTAGGAAGAAGAATATAGGTCCTGTCTGATTCTGTGTAGGGCAGGCTCCACACTCCTGCTGCAGATACACGTCGCGATTCCGAATGCCCTCGTGAAGCTTCTCGCTTGGTTCACGCACCTCTCTCGCAAAAATAAATTCAGCCACATCGCCATCGCTTTGATCCTCGAGAGAAATAAATTCGCGTCGCCGAATGATTGTTTTTTTTTTTCGGAAATGTGATGGAATTGCGAGAGCGCCATCAGGAATCAGGAGCGGATGGCCCGCAGGGGATGGCTGTGTTGTGCTCTTGTGAGATCGGACAGGGGAACTCCCCCTCTTTCTTGACGGAATTCGATATCTTTTTTCTATGGGGATTGAAGAAACCATACGGGGATTGGAGGCGTTAGGTTAGAACGTCGTCTTCTACGTCGGTCCCGGCCGGGCGCTGTACCTGTAGTCGCTATGGACGTCAATCCGTGTCCTGATGTGAACTGCGCGATCGATGTGGTGATACGTTTCCATACGTCTGAAAACTGACGGACGATCGAACGACAAGCGCAGACGAAGCCCGAGCCTGTAAGCGTCTCGTGTTTTTCCGTTCAGGTATACGTGTCTGTCAGTCTATCGACCAATGGTTGGGTTGCTTTGCAGGCCATGAACTTTCATTATTCAGATAATAATGCGTACATACAGTGGTTTTCAATATTCCTTTTTTTTTTTTTTTTTTTTGAAGATCTGATGATTTCGATGCTCCGTTGCTCAGTTTGTGAGGACTGAATGATTTATATACTGTTTCTTTTTTATTCTGAAGCCCGGATGATTTCGATGTTCCTTTTCTCACATTCTGAGGACTGAATGATTTCTACACTGTTTCCTTTTTCTGAATCGAATACTGGATGTTGTTCAGTATTCCAGAGCTAGGTGTTTTTTTAATCTCACTGACATCACAACCGCAGCAACAGATTGCTTTGTCCATCTCTTTGGCTTGTCCATCTCCGAAAGTTTCACTAGACAAATTAAATGTTGCTGTTTAATCAGTTGCTTAACCGTGGAACGAGGAGGCTGAGCGCTTTGCGGTGCGACGTCAGAGATTAACGTAACTCTCCGCTTTCACGCATTCAAGTTGTTGGCAAACGCCGTCGACCAGTCACTGCCATGGAAGCAATGCCAAATACGTATCAAGTGGAAACGAGGTGACGCTGAAGTCTGAACTCTATTCTGGCAGCAGAGAAGTGGAGCTCAAGGCAGTTTTCGGACATGTGTTGCACACGGCCAATTCAGAGATTTCAGAGCCGTCACCAAACCGTGACACACGCAACCTCGCCTCGCCTTTCAACAATTGCTTTCAGTTCCAGTGCTCATACCTCTTCCGGGCGGCAGCGGCACCTTCCCTTATTTGCAATCCTCTCGACGCAACCAGCCACCACAACAGAGCGAGTTTTAAGCGCGTGGAAATTGCGAATGGCCTGCTGAAGAAACACAGTAGCTCTCCAAGTTTTCAGTAACTGTGCTGTAGCTTGCAGTGCATACGCTTAATTTTTAATCGTACCGACAGGTCCCGATTGCAGTAAACGCCTCACTTTCTCAGTGGCACAGGACGCTGATCCCTTTTTCTCCGGTGATAACTCCGGCCCTCCATGACACTGTTCTCCCAGCCAGCTGTTTCAGACCAAGCATCTGTAGCTTAGTACTAGATCTTAGATACATAGGGCCCTGCTCTATGGATTAACAGCGTACAGTCCCTGAGGAACATTTACGCATTGCTTTATTCATCAGTTGAGCGATGTTTCCTGGCTACGTGCCCCAGTGAGCCTTCGTCCGACTCAGCACCAAATGATTGCACCGTGCCCTACAGTCCCTGTGCCTGATGACATCGCCTCAGCGACCTTTTGCTCCCAGTACGATCCGGCCGGCCTTAATTTCAGCAATCAGCAGGGGGAGTTGGAGCAGCAGCCGTACGCGGTACGACCCCTCCCTGGAAGAAACAAAATGGCCGATGAGACGAGACGCGGGGCCTGACGGGTGGCGCGTCACACCGAGAGCCCCCGGCGCCGCCGTCCCGGCCGCCGACGCACCGCCACCGCCAACCCTGCCTCGGTCTCGGTCGGCGCTGGGGGGCCGGCCGGCCGGCCCAGATGACCCCATCCCCATGGATTTCAGATTTGAGAAGAAGCAAATGTACGTACTCCTATCTGCGAGCGAGAGTTTCAGCATTATTCAGACGGTGTCTGAACGCGGAATGCTTTTTCCAGGGTTGATCAGAGGCTGGGCAGCTTGACGAGCACAGTCAGGGAGAGTACAGGGGGCATGCGTAGAAGCCACCTGTTCCACATTTCCTCTTTGGCGTCAGTTACTCGTCACCTTCTCCGTGTCTTGACTCGTTGGATCGGATCGGAATCCATGGCGTCCTCGCGTCGCATTGGCGCATTGCATTGCATCGCAAAGGGAGATGAGTAGATGACAGATGAGGGCGTTGCATCGACGGCTCCGACCCATAAAGGCCGGCCGGCCGGCGATGGGATGGGAGGGAGGGTGGTGGTGGCTAGGGCAGTGCCACCTTTAAAACGCCCGTACGCGCGCCCCATGCGGGGGTGCTGAGTTCAGTGAACGCGAGCACAAGGCCCCCTCGGCGGAGTTCTTGTGAAGGTTCAGGAATCCGATGCGTTCCAGCGTTTGTGTGCGCGCGCGCGCTCGTGGTTGATGCCTCGTGGAAACTTTGCCTGACACCTTTTTAACCTTTGGCCCTCCGCCACACCTCGGATCGGATCAGATCATCGGATCGCACAGCTCAAAGGTAACCGTGTCCTGATTCCTGAAGAGACCTGAACCCCGTGCAGCGCAGCACAAAGTTGTTCGCACAGAATCCCGTTGAGTTGGTGGTATGGAACTCATGGGCTTCGCCGGAAAAACAAACCAAACTTCACTGGGGTTTATTAGCTAGGGAAGCATTCTTCCAAACGGCCAGGCCAGGCCTTGCGCATTTTCTTTTCTGAACCACTGGGGTCTTTGCATTGCTTGACTGAGCACCCACCGCATGCATGAACACTGCTACGTACTCCTCAACCCCAGCACGCGGGGAGTTCGTTCCGGAATCAGTATCGCGCCATCAGAAGCAACCAAAAACGCATTTATCAGGACTGACACAGCTCCCGTCCGGCGTCCGCCAGTCGGCCTCGCCTCCTCCTTGAGACCTTGACCACTGACCAGTGACCACCGCCTCTGATCCGACCCCTCTGCTCGGCCTCGGCTGCTCCACCTCCACCCGGCGCGGACCACGGCGCCACCACACCAAACCCATCCCGATCCCGACCAAACCGACCCGTCCCTCTCGCCTCCGACACGCCGCTTCGCGCGACGCACTCTCACGCGCCGTTCTAGCCGGTACGGTACTACAGCAGAATTAAGGGCTCCATTTTCACCTAACACATCTGCCATAGTAATAAGTATCTTTGGTAAAATCTCACCGTTGCGGTGAGTGGGTGGCCAGGGCACCTTTTCTGATTCTGAACTGATCGGAGCTCGGCAGCGGCAACTGTGAGATGCCGGCTGAAAGCTTCCGGCTTTTTTTTCCTTGGAGCTCAGCTAGCACTGACCCTGAGGGTCGCGGCATCATCTCATCCCTGTGCCCCGTCCATCGATCAGCGATCAGTGGTGGGTGCGAGACATCCTGGATCGTGATGGAACCATAGCGCATCCATAGCGCCTTGGTGTTTGCCTATCATGTGTGCCATCAGAGTCGTTAAGCTTGACCCGAAACCTAATCCGTGGCGGAGGCTCTCCACACCTAATGGGACACACTCGCTCACTGATTCACTAGCTCGCCGAAGGCAATATGTTATGTTGGTACGGTACCATCATCCATATATCGGTGTACTACTAGTCCACATATATCGGTGTACTGCCCCCAATTATACATCTAAAAAAGGGGCATAATTTCTCTGTAATCTATGGGACTCCGCGGATAATGGAGGACTATAAAAATGAATAAAACGGTCGTTCGATGTGCTGCAGAAGCATATTAGGTGAGGCGCAACAGTAGTGGTGACTTGTGAGTAAGGTGGTCCCCACATGTCAGGCGCGCCCCCATCATGCCTGCCACTGCTTGCATAATTTCCCTCCCGTGCTTACATCATCTATCCCCTCCCCAGCTCACATCCCAAAGTGGAGCACTTGACGGTTCAAACCCCCCACCAAATCTGAATTCCCCCAAACACACCTGTATATAAGCCCTCCCCAAGTACACAGAGACGCAGTAGAGAGGCAGCATCACCCTCCTCCTCCTCCTCACCCTCAAGGCCTTTTGGCCTCACAAGTCTTCCCCCTCTGCCGTCATCTCTCCGCTCCTCTCCTGCGTTTGTGTGCAAGAAACCCAAGGGAGAGAGGGAGGAGAGGTGGAAGCAAGAGACTTGCTTGAGCAAGATGGGAGCGCAGAGGTACAGGTTCTTCTGCTGCGGGTGCGGCGCCAATGCGGCGGCCGGAGACCGGGAGGGCGACGATGACGGGGATTTCGGTGCCGGGGTGTTGGAGGAGAAGCTTGACAAGGGGGCGGAAGCCGGGCCGCGGGGGCTGTCGTGGGCGCAGGTGGAGGCGATGACGGGCCGCTTCACCTCGGCCGTGGTCGGCGAGGGCGGGTTCAGCACCGTGTACCTCGCGCGCCTCTCCGGCGCTCTCGCGGCCGTCAAGGTCCACCGGAGCAGCGAGCGCCTCCACCGCGTCTTCCGCCAGGAGCTCGAGACGCTCCAGCGCGTCCGGCACCCGCACATCGTCCGCCTCCTCGCCTTCTGCGACCAGCAAGGTGGGTGCTCTCCTCTCCTCTGCTCTGCTCTCTCGCCGTCGCCGGCATCCGAGACGAGTGCGCCTTGTGCTGAAATAAAGGTTGTGGCTTTATTCGATCCGCAGAGGAAGGTGTGCTGGTGCTGGAGTTCGCGCCGAACGGGAACCTGCACGAGCGGCTCCACGGCGGGGGCAAGGCGGCGGGGACGATGGCGTGGGCGCGGCGGGTGTCGGTGGCGCTGCAGGTGGCGCGGGCGCTCGAGTACCTGCACGACCGCTGCGAGCCGCAGGTGGTGCACGGCGACGTCAAGGCCTCCAACGTGCTCCTGGACGCGTCCATGTCCGCCAAGCTCTGCGACTTCGGGTCGGCGCGGATGGGGTTCTCCGCCGCCGTCCGCGCCCCGCGGTCGTCCGCGCACACCATGCTCGGCTCCCCGGGCTACGTCGACCCGCACTACATCCGCTCGGGCGTGGTCACCAAGAAGAGCGACGTGTACAGCTTCGGCGTCCTGCTCCTGGAGCTGCTCACGGGGATGGAGGCCTTCTGCGCCGACGAGGGCCGGCTCCTGACCGCCGTCCTCGCGCCGCGGCTCAGGGCCAGCAACCCGTCCTCCTGCGACGCGCGCGGGATGGTCGACGAGAGGCTCGGCACCGCGTACGACGCCGCCGAGGCCGACGCGGTGGCGGCGCTGGCCGCGGCCTGCGTCGGCGAGAACCCCAGCCTCCGTCCATCCATAGCCGACGTGGTGCGCACCCTGGAGCAGAGCGCTCAGGGGTCCATCTCCGCCGTCGGGAGGAGATCGGACGGCCACAGGAAGGTGTGAGTCACGAGGGGGGAAGTCGTCGCGCCCTCCGAGGCGCTCAGATCTGCTGCATTGCCGAGTTGGCGATGTGCGTGCGTCGCACACGTGGCGCCCGGCTATTGGTTGCTAGGAGGACAAAGCGTTATTAGTGGGCGAGCGTATGGGAAAACGAATCAAAAAAAAAAAAGGAGAGAGAAAAAGCTGGGTGAAAAAGCGTTGATTAGGGGAAATACTTGGAGGCGATAAAAAGGCAGGATTTGTGCGCTGATGGGGTGTTTCCATCATGTTATGCCAAAGCGGCTTCGATTTGGAGGAGAGCAAAAAAAAAAAAAAAAAAAAGGATCGTACTAGTACATCACACGATTCTAAGATTTTGTTAATTCTTAATTTCTTTGTTTTTTGTAAAGTACGTCTGAGTGTTTCCCCCGTTTTGTTTGTATCTATAATTTAGCTAGATTTCGATTTGTATTGAATTGAATGTGTTAAGGGTTTGGTTTTTGTGGAAACAGTGCACAAAAATTACTTCTTGAAAATATGCCCATGGCAGAACGGCAGAGTCCTTGTTGAGAAATGAATGAGTGTTACTTTCAAAAAAGAAAAAAAAACGAATGGGTGTTGATACGACTTTATTCCGCTGTCAGACCTCGTGCCGGGCTAATAATTGGGTCTTTGCATCTAACCGTTCAAACCCCAGTTTTGAACGCGCACATATTCGCCTCTCCCTTCTCGGTGACAACTCAAGCCCATGCTGCTCTCTGACCGAGTATAATACCAACCCATACACTGCTACCAGTTGGCATAAACAAAATACCCCATATATTCTTGGTCAAAAAATTATATTACTTTCTCTCTCCTCTCTCTCTCTCTCTCTCTCTGCTTCTATTCACTCTTTCTGTTTTGTAGTTCGAAAATGTATGAACCAAAAAGACCAGCATGTAGCCAGGCAGCTGTTCCCATTTGTATTCTTTAGAATGGTAAATTGTCCATATATACTAGCAAATTAAAACATAGAAAAAACAATCAATCCCTAATAATGCAAAGAAGAACACGAGTAGGCCAGCACTATATGGTGTTTAGTGCGGCACGATGAACCAGCCAGGCAGAGCTTGACTTTAAACAAAACCATTGAAAGGGACACATGTGCTCCCAAACTTAGCGCACACATTGTCTTTTTCTTGGGAGAACTGGCTCGCATTTATTATTGGCGCGGACAGTCACAGGTCTCGCGCCTCGCCCGCCCAACGTGACGAAGCCGAGCTCGCAAGAGCCCCTGATCCCCACACCGCGGTGGCTGGGCTGGCCCCGGAGTATCACGTCACGTAGGAGCGCCGTGGCCGTGCCGGCGCTGCGCAGGTATACGTCGTCAGTCGCCAGCCGGGAAGCCGTCACGGGCAGGGCGGGCGAGAGCGGCGCGTGCACCGAGCGGCCGGCCGTACGTGGCGGCCGGTGGCGCGTCACCGTCGGCGATCGACCACCCGGACCTCTCGGGACATTGGCCTGTCATCTCTCTCGGCAGCCGTCGACGCGACGGCCATCCGCCTGATGGGTTAGCGGGTTACGACTTCTGAGTTCTGAGTTATAGAGCACGGTTAGGTTAGTTGATTTATTAGATGCTAAATTTTCCAACGTGTTTTAGATTTTTATGGGTCCCACAAATTAGTGAAAGGTCACTAGGAAAAAAAAAAGCTAGACAACGATTGCACTGCCTCAACAGTCAACCCCTTTTAGTTTTTTGGGGAAAAAAACTATTTCTACACCTTTTCATTTTAATAAATCTACAAACTTGAGTATAAAACAACTTATATACACAACCTTTAGGAGACAAAAACCTATCATGGTAACCTTTGAAACCATAACTTAACGGGTTTCCTTTTTGAGGAAAAAAATGTTTCAGTAAATATTCACTTATGCGCATAACTTCTGTACCCCTGATCGGTTCATCATGGACACGGACAAGCCTTGAACGTAGAATATGAATTTCACTTAGGACTAGTTTGTCAATCCTATTTTTCCAAGGGAAAATGAACTAATTTTCTTTGGGAAAATAAGAATCCTTTAGAAAAATGGGGTTACCAAACTAGTCCTTAATCTAGGAATATCTCGTATTCTTGCTAAAACTTTATTGTTTCAACTTAAATTATATCGAGTTTGTGGTAATGACATGTTATCTTGTATGGATTTATATATAAATTTAGGAGTTAGTTTGGTTGATCTTTCCTAATAGCATGGTGGATAGTTTATATGTAAATTTAGGATGTTACTTTAATCGATTCTTATAATAGCATAGTGGCTAACTTTTTTACAAAATATAATTGACCCAACGGCTAGTAGGATACCTGATATACGGCCAGATGTTTCTGGTTTTGTGGAAATTTGCAGGATTTATCTTTTTTTCTCTACCATGTCTCGTAAATAGTGTTTTTTTACTTCTAATTGTTAATATTAAGATGGAATGCGAGGTATGCATTTAAAATTTTCTGTATAGACTTATGGATACGAGTTGAGTTTGCCTAAAACTGTGAAATATATGCCTGTGATATGTGTGTTCATTGGCTGCAATGATATATGTTGTATTTGTGATATTTTTTACTGTAATTTTTCTGTCTGAAAGTTTTTTGTGATATTTTATCACATTTCGTGAAATTAACATCGATGTGGGTTTGCGACTTTGACTATATACAACCGGTTCCCTTCTCCATGCTCAAGGTCCAAAAACAGCAGCAGGGGACGTCTCCATTCGGCAGTGTCAGCCGGTTTTGCCGTACTGATGGATTTGAGTTCTTGCGCTGCTGTTTTCTTTGGTCGTTCCCAGTTGGTTCGATTCCTCTCCTGCCGTCAAAAAACAATTCTGCTATGACACCGTAAGATGACAATGGCACTGGTTAACTGTCTGTGGTCCATAAAGCACAATAATTCACATGCCCGATCGATTATATCCAGTAGTCGGCAAACCTTTGATTTAGATAGAGCCTCGCGAGGATCAGGCAGGCGAGTTCTGAATAATTCTCTGCAGGTGCGTGCGAATTATGCAGGGAGCAGTTGAGACAGTTGGACACGGTAGATCATCATATGGGATTAGATGACAACTAAATCTGCTCTGGTCTCTGTAGTTTGGCAAGAAAAAACACAATTAAAAGAAAAAGACTAGAGCTGCCTGGCTGGAATGTTGGCTGGATCATATGCTGATATGCATGGGCCAAGAAATGCTCACTTCTTCCGTCTCCCCTAGCGGCAGCAATAATTTGCAGCCACGAGCAGACGAAGTCGTCGTCTAGGGCGATCGATCACACCCCTATTCTAATGCCATTATCTGTGCATGATGGTTTTCTAAGAAAGGTTGCATCACTTCGCTAGGGTGTGCCATGACAAAAGGATAAATAGCAAGTGTGAATTAATTTCAATTCCTTTTGCGCTCTCCGGTTAATTTTGTTTTTTTGAGAAGATTGGTTGTGTGACTTATGGGCAAGGTAGATGCACAAGTTAAAAGACAAATTTTCTATCAAACCTTTTGTCAGCCATGCATGGGATGAATATTTTTGTCTCATTATGTTCTTTTCAAACATGAACAATACTCGGTCAGTTTTTTTATTTATCGTATTTTAGTTCAAAAATAAAATAACCAGAAACAAATATTCGAACAGAGATAGTAGTTATTAGTTATATATATATGAAAAATGGAGCTACAAAATACTTTTTTCATAATCAAGATGTTGTATTTGAAATGGAATGTGAAATGCAAACTATAAATATTTTAAATTTGATAGGAAATATAAAAATATAAAAGTAATTGGAAATGTTTCAGACTTCAAATGCATTTCAGGGGGCTTATAATTGAGTGGTCGACCGTTGTAAATCAATTTTAAGAGGCCGTCACGTTAAATTTCTAGTACACCTTTAGGAATGCATTTTCAGAGACAACTAGGTATCACCCGTCTTTTATTTATAGGCGATTCCGGCAGTCACCTCTAGAAAGACAGTAGTATTTAACCACCTCTAAAAGTGTTTTTTAGTAGCGTTGGGAGAAAAGGAGAAACAGAGCCACGTGCTCTAGTTAGCAATGTGTGGGAAACATGATTATTCCTCTCAAAGTCTCAAGCACTATCGACTTTCGCTTGATTCTACAGCGAAGTTATGTAGAATTGTTTTTTGTTTTGAAGAAATTCGTTCCAATGCCGCTGGAGTAAACATCGATATCTTTTTTAGGGTAGAATTATTAATTGCAGATTTCAATGCTAGTGCTAGCTGCCTTTTCTTAGAATGAAGAGAATGTTAGTAGTAGATAGTAGTACTTTGCAGGTTGCCTACGATTGCCTCCGGATTTTTGGTAGCCCAACCAGGAGCACGTCACATGCACGGCAATCGATAGAACTGCATACTATATGGGCCTGATTGGTTGCCTGTATAAAGCTTGTCCAGGCTCACGGGATGCAGGTGGCGGCTGTTTGGTTGACTGAACTTATATCTGAGCCTGTCCCGTCAGATACAAAAACACTGTTGCAGCTTGGCTACAGGGAAACGAAAATGGAATCCGTTTCTGGCGAGCCTGACTGGCCGGGTGTGATGTTAGCTCTAGCTAATGGCACTATTAGTAGATGATTAGTGTGTGTTAAGCAAATTTAGTATTTTTTAGAGTCAATTAAGGCTTAATACATAAATTAGGAAATAATAAAACATAATCTTTTCAAAATAAATATTGTAATATTATTGTTTTTAAATATTTCATCTCATGTCACATGATGTTGCGCAGGCAACCAAACAGCTTCTATTTATAGCCTGTCTCAGCAAAAACATGCAACCAATCAAACTACCATTGCATCCGTCAAGCCTGGCTAGCTGGGGCCTAGCTCTCAGGTACAAGCCAGGCTCGGCTGACCAACGAACCAATCAGGCCATATATGTCAGTATTGAGATAACGTTTTGTGGTGTATAATCAGGTCTCTTTAAGTGCAATTCTATTGGATGTGCAGCTGCAATAAGGTTATTGTCACTAATTGCTATTAGTGCAAAAATCAGAATCCAGAGCACTTGTATATGATGCTGTTATTGACGGATACAAAAGGATATCTGCCTTTGGCAATGGAAAGTCCGTGAAACCCTTACCTGAAAGAAAACTACCTGCAGAATCAGATCTCTGAGCTGTTAACTGTCCTGTGATGTTGCTGCGATCCGAGTACATCTTACCAATGGCTGTGTTTAGATCCAAACTTTCCCCCAAATTCTACTATGAAAAAGAAGATTCCCCATCACATCAAAAATGCCGGCACATGCATGGAGTACTAAACGTAGATGAAATCAAAAAATAATTGTACAGTTTAGATGTACTATGCGAGACGAATCTTTTGAGCCTAGTTAGGCCATGGTAGGACAATATTTACCACAAACAAACGAAAAGTGCTACAGTGCGCTACAGTGTCGGATGTGATGTTTTTGGCCAAATTTTGGCAGATTTCGCCTGCTTTTCGCCTCATTTTTTGGATCTAAACACAGCCAATAAGAGAGAGATGACGAAACTGTCACCACTGAACATGCAAACAAACCTGCCGATATCAGACACAGAGTACAGGTTGTTCACGAAAAAAGCAGCAGCAGCAGCAGCAGGAACACCAACCATCCTAATCCAGATTGTACTAGCGGTTCACGGATTGCAAGCAGAGAAGAAAAGAGGGTGGTGCCTTCTGCATGCTCTTGTAAAGAAACATCGGTTAGTTAATCAACGAACTTATCAACCACCGCAGCGTCACATCGATCTAGTACCAAAAACTAGCTTGCGTCATTCATCCATGCATGGAGCAGCTCATACCTAGCACATGCCAAATGCTAGCATGAGGTTGACATCCGCAGAGAGGTTATTAACTACTTGACCCAACAACCATTGCATCATCATCATGCACAACAAAAAGGAAAAGGCCAGATCATCAGAACAAAGTGCCACTCCTACTTACAAAGCAAATAATAATTCACGTATGAATGAAGAGGTTTTATATAGAAATTTGACTACAAAACACCAAAAGGTGTGGCTGTCGTCGCCTAAGACACCGTGCTCGCTGATTGTGCCTGGCGGTGGACAGTGCATAAATGTGAGTTTGTTTTTCGATTTTTCATTTTTGTAAATTTGCAAACTATATATGTCAGTGTTGAGATCACGTTTTGTGAATTTGTTTCACCTGTAGGCCGATGTGTGGCCGTTCGTAAGGCAGACTTAAACCGACGATGTGTAGCTGTCCCAGTGACCAAACACTACTGGTACTAAAATTAACATTTTTTTTAGCGCATTCTTTTTCCTTTACATTAATTTTATAGTAAAAAAAGAAGGGTGGGTGGGGATTTCTGAAGGTGGGTATGCAGACAAATTAGCCATTTGTATGTATGCCCAAGTAATTGAAATACAGTACCAAAGAAATTAATAAAAGAAAAAAAAGTAAAAAGGGCTTCCTAGATCGAGCGGCCATAAAGGAGATGATGATGGGTGCTAACCTTCAACTAACCCCTTTGATCAACAAACTTATAATTCATCTTCCCTGGCATAACATGCAAGAGCAAGGCACAGCGATACGCGCGTGGATAATGGAGGTGAAGAACCGCAAGAGGGGGGAGCACGGCACATGCGGAACACCTCGCATGCGTGAAACTGTTGGAGGATGGTTTTGTGTTGAGTCGTGGGCATCCATACGGGGGACATGAGCGGACCTAGCTAGCATGGCAGCAGGCGACATCCTCCGATCCATTGTTATCTCTGTTATGCATTGGTCACTACTTGATCCCAAGGTCAACCCACTACAACGCATAGTTGTACTAGCTAGCTAGTAGCAGAATATAGTACAGGTACTGCTACTCATCATGTGAGGAATATACGAACATCGCCAATGAGCTAGAATATACTGTGTATCAAAGTTGGCGATATGGCTATCTTGAGCATACATGCATGCATGCATGCATGCGTGGAAGTAACGGTCATTCTCAAAGATTGGACAGAGACATTAACAATGCCCAAGGAGCGACCTCTGAACCACTACTTAAACGTACGCTGGTGGATGGTGGGTCATTCATTTTGGTAACGATAATGATCGAGTGCTACTGCTACTGCTACTGCTGCTAACTACTAACTATGTATAGTACTATGTCTATGGGTGGTTCTCGATCAAATCGAGCTGGCAGTAGATATAGTAGGGGTGCCGATTTCGATCAGTCACATTCATTAAGGTAAGGGAGTAGGCACTGCGTGCATTTTTTCCTGAATTTATCATCGGAGATAATGTAAGAAGCTACATAGGCAGTGCAGCATGCAAAGAGATAATAGTCCTAGCTAACTAACGTGCTCCATAATGCACGGGCTGGACTTCATCTCCATGCGTGGATCCACTTCGTTCGTTCTCCAAGCACGCAAAGGAAGGGAGCTAAAGCTGCTGATCGATCGATATATATCCTTTCACGAGCACCCCGCCTACAGCCTATTATATTGGCCCCTTTCTCTCTCTCTCTCTCTCTCTCTCTCTCTCTCTCTCTCTCTCTCTCTCTCTCTCTCTCTCTCTCTCTCTCTCTCTCTCTGCGTTGTCGTGTAAGGTCACATGGGTCGATCGATCGATCTGGAGAAGAGCCTGCCTATGGACCTCATCGCCTCGATCGAACACCTTATCCATGCGTAGGCGTGGCGCGCCTTGCACGGCACTGATCACACGACGAACGAAGCAGTGCATGCCATGGTCCCCCGCCACCCAGATCTGGCTCGCTCCCAAGTCCCATCCCATATCCACCCATCCATGAGAGCTAGTAGCCAATGAGGCATGATATCGATGGAGCCACGCATGCATGATCATCCAGCAGGAACATTCTGCGGTCACTACACTATTCCATCATCCATCGACTAGTGTTGTAGCAACACATGATACACAAGCGCTGGCTAGGCTAGCTGTTGTTGCCGAGGGGGCATGCCATGTGGGACTTGTGGTGGCGCGGCCGATCGATGGAGGAGAGACACGCCTCATAATCAACTTGGGGGGTATGGCGCGGGTCCATGCATGCATGGCATGGGCGCGTCGGGCGTGACCCCGTCAATGCTTGCCAAGACTGCGTCTTCCTCCATATCCCCTGTCTGGCTGCTCTGCTGGCGAAGACGAAGGCAGCACAGTCGCGCTCACGCACTGCTGCCTGTAGTAGACACGCTCTCGATCGTCCTGTTGCCGGCCGGCGTGCTAGCTAGGGCGGCGATTTGGGGGGTGTTGGTTGCATTGGTGGTGGGACACAGGGTCGTGTCAGCAGGCTGCCAGACACTGCCTTAAAATAGCCTTCAATTGATCAGCCTACCAGACGTGGCTCTACGTTAGTAATACGGCCGGGGAATTCATTTCCTGTTACTGTCCATCTTAATTAACAGCAGCTTAACGGGGGATCGGATCCTGTACAAACTAGTAGTACAAACAGTGTGCGCTCCTTTGCCTGTCAGTGTCAGCGGCCGGTCTGGATCTCTGACTTGCACGCATCATGGCATATTGGCATGGCAGGTGGGCCCTCACCCAGCCGCAGGGTTGGACCGCCAGCCTGGCGCCACCACTGCCCTGCCCTGCTGCTGCCCTCCACGGCCACGCTCCCGTTCCCGTGGGAAGGGGAAGAAAAGGATTGGACCGGAGGTTGCTGGATTGGTCTCCTCTCCTCTTCCCGTGCTGCTCCGCTGACGTCCGCCCGTGCCCTCGACTCGACCTCTCTCCACGGAATTTTGAATTTTGGCACCGGGCCGGGCCGCGCCCACGGCCCACCCACTCGCCTCTCCTACGAGGCGGCCGCGTGCCCGCCACTCATGCCGCCCGTCACGTGCCACGCATGACGCATCTGCGGCTGGTAGCTTTGCGCTGCCAGCGGGCAGGCCAACCCCTCCCCACGCGCGACGTCACGCACGCCACGGACGTATTAGCTGGATCTTGGAAACGGCGAGAGCGCCAGCCAATTAGGAGTATCCAGCAGCCACAAAGGAGCTGCAGCCAGAGGAGGATTATTGGCACGTATCTAACCACTCCGATCCGATCCGATCCCGGCCCCAACAAGGAGGAGTATATGGGTACCAGACTACCGGTGTGCGTGTGTGTGTGTCGCAATTCCGATGCTCTCATACCGTGACCCTGCGTGCCACTCCCAAGGGTTTGTTTGTTGCACTGATAGGACAAGGATATCGTGGGTGCATGAGCATGACAACTCCCGCCCGGTCCCGGCCCAACCGCCCGCCTATCCATCGCCCAATCATCGTCGCCCGCAGCGCCATCGATCTCATCCCGCCCCCGCGCACCGAGCCGCCAACGGTGAACGGCCTCGCGCCCCGTCCATGTGGCCGGCCGGGCCTCGGCCTCGCTGCGCTTTACAGCCACCGTACCCCCCCGCGGAGGATCAGGTCCATGGATGGCCAAGTGGTACGCGACGGCGGCGTACTCGCCGAGCTGCTGCTCAGAACTCAAAAGGGCGCGCGCCTTTGCGTCGCTTTGGCTACACCTTTCGCCTTTGCCCCCGCCCCCGCCCCCGCTTTTGCGCCTGCTGCGACTCCGATCTCGCTGCCGGGCTCGTGGATACCGCGCGTTTGTTTTGAGGGTGATGTGTCGACCGGGCACAGGATAGGGTTGGTGCATCACAGACAGGAGCCGTGGCGTGATGTCATCAACACCACTACCGCGCTTTATCCGAATCCTCCCAATCAGCGTGGCCCGTACAGGGACGGTTAAAAGTTTAAAAAAAACGAACTCGTATTTTTTTTTCCCCTGGGGGTGGTGGAGCTCCTACTACTGTCTGCAGAGGTCGGCACATGTTCTCGGCCTCTGGATTCTGCAGGCCACCAGTACTGGCTTTTGATTTTTTTGCTTTACAACGAGGGTGGAAAAGCGTACTCGTGTTTCATCCTAACCACGTCTTTGCAGGCGCCATCACGGCCTCCACGCCTGTGGCTTTCCGGGGGGATGGATGACGCAACGCGGAGGCACGTGTCGCGATCCGGGGCCAGGGTCGGTACGGCAAGTGTAATGGCCCAGGCGCAATCATTGGCTGCACTCCATCGGGGCTCGGGGAGGGAGTCCATACCGCAGCGTCGGCGGCTCCAAAGCGTCCCGGTCCGATGTACAGTGGCAGGCAGCCTCCACTGGGTCAATGGGCAGGGCACGGTGCACCGCACTCGACACGACACAGCTTTCAATGGGGTGCAGGTGCAACGCTACGCAGCAGGCAGCGGCGGAAGGGATGGGCGGCAGGGCAGGGCAGGGCGGCGCAGCGCCCCAGGAGTCCAGGATAGGAGGTGTAGGTTTCACGCCGCATCCACGAGCTGTCAGTCCACGCCAGAAAGCCCGGCCGGAAGAACGGACACTGGGAGTAGTTGGGCCAAATCAGGCCACTAACGAATTCGAGCCGCCATATGCCCGGCCCGCTCTGATGGGCCAGCATGGGAAGTGCAGCCCAATATTGAAATGACCCCAGGAGCAGCGAAGCGGCCTCTGAAGCGTTTGTTGTGTCACGTTACGAGCCCAGAAACGTAAGACCTGTTGCCGGGAAGGCCAAACCCAACCGGCCTGTCAGCTCAGCTACGGGAATTTTTTTTGAACAAAAATTCTTTCATTTTTTTTTCCAAAAACAACTGTTTCAATAAAAAATCACAACAATATGCACATGCTACTCCGCTAGTTGGGATGAAGGGATTTAAATTCTTAACCTGTTTTATTTTCAACCCTTTCAATTCAAAAGATAAAGAAAATGATGAGAAATATTTGAGAACGAAGACAAAATGAATAGGCAGAACGCGAAATGAAACTGTGCTTGCTTATACGTGTTTGTGTAGACACATAGGTGCTAGTTAGCGACATTGAGTCCTGTGTTGTATTGTGTATTCGCAAAAAAGAAAAGGTGAGAGTATAGTCGTCATATATATACTCGTATCTAGGCGGTGATGTACACTGGCCTCTGGCCTCTATGAACCTACGCCTGCTATGGACACCTTCGAAAAACAAGGTCATTAAATCATAGAATTGATAAGTCACTACATACACCTCGTTGTCAATGAATGTCACTTATCATTGAAAAAAATATTATACCTAACATCCTGAAATAAATTAAGGAAAATGTGAGTGGACTAGTTACCACAGGAAACTCAACCCTACCGGGCATATGTGAAATAAATGAATTTTCAAAATTTCATTTTAAAGACTATTAGAAATCTTTAGTTTTTTTTTTAAGATAGAGTGAGTATATATGAATTTGAGCATGTTTGCATCCACCTATATATGCAGTCGGGCCACACATTAGATAGAGTCTTAGATATACATATAGGTGTGGGCTTGATCATGGCTTCTCAGCCTCTTAATTATTTTTGCTTTATTTGCACTTGATTTATTAGTGTCGTGTGTATACGTTGATTTCTGCAAGCAACCAATAATGATCGGAGCAGGAGAAATCCTTGGCAAATGGAGTATATCTGTATCCTCCACATATATAATGGTGGCCCGTATACTTGCATGTGTATATATACTAGGAAGGAAGGCGCGCTCACCGCTGCGCCCGTGTTGAGCCTTGTTTCTTTGGCTTTTTTTATCATGCCTGTGTAACGGAACGCTAAATAGGCTGACATCAGAGAAAGCATAAGCGTGCGTCTGCAATACACTGTGGATGGCTGATTTTAGCGTAGCGTAGATGAATTGGTCAACTGTTTATTGAGGATTATGAAACATCCTATCCATTCATGCACCTGCTTTTCGTGCACCACTATTTCTTAGAATACGATAATGACTCACAAAATGTCACATGATAAAACACTATCAAGCATAGAACCTTGTACTGGATAAAAAAAACATTGCTGACAGACACCCATCAATCATTTCGGGAGATGCCTATATATAATCTGTATCAACAGAGAACATGTCTTTTTCCCGTACTTGTATAAGGGAAAAACATGCCATAAGCCTATAACTAAACATATTTGGTTCTCAGTTTTAGAAGCTTTGCTAGTCACATATATTCACGTGTAACTTGTAGAGAGTGCGTCATCAAATTATTAGGATCAACCAGACAGCAATGGAGAGCAGGGAATCACCAAAATCCTCAACCTAAAAAGATAATAGCATTACATCAACTCATTGTGATGATTGTCAGTTTGTCACTGTATATGAACTTAGTTCTTCCCCTATTGAGAAGCATGCATTGGAGTGTTTTTTTCGATAAGGTGTATAGGAGTGTTATACAGAAGAAAACTATCTATAGAAGAAACTGCACTTGATTGGGTATAAGATGATGAGGAATATTGTGTAACACACCATGCATATGGATGCTTATCTGGCACAACTTAACTTTGAAATTCAGTATATGTGCAGCTTTGTCCTCATAGAAGTTTTCATGTTCAGCTTGACATATGTACTCATTTTTGAACATATTAGCAACCAAAAGGACATTGTAACATCGAGTACAGGTTGAAACCTCTTTTGATGCCTTTGACAGTGCCTTCAGGAAATTGTGCATGTGCTTACGCATAGAAAACAACTGTCAAAAGTATATAATTTGGTCTTACTTTGGAAATTTTGAAAGAAAAAAACAGAGAATGAAAAATATATGAGAAAAAAAATAACCTAAAGATTATGAGAGCAGACGGTAACCATATGTGGCGGAACCGCCCTGCTTAATCCAGACTAAGCACACCTGCCACCTCTGGCTCGCAGTGCACTTAGGCTAGACTAAACCCGGTAGTTCGTCGAGAGTCCTTCGGGCTCTCAATCACACCATTTTCCAGAGAAACCGACGTCATACACATCCGACCCTCGATGGAGCCACAACAGTTACAACATCACAGGCAGTTGAATAGGTATTACATAGACTTTAGTTACAAACCAGTTCGAAATCAAATAGAGTTCAACATAGTATCATTTAACAACATAGTTCAAAATAGTCTCTCGCGGCGGAAATTTTAAAGTTCATGTTTCATAGTAACCAAAAGACTTGCATAAATAGAACAAGCATCGAGCCCACTGATGCCGCTCATTGCCAGATCATTACTCTCTTCATTCCTGATGGGGGCACGACCCTCCACCAACACAGGCACAGAAAAGGAACTCCGTACCTGTAAGCCAAAAGTGGGGGCAAAACCCTGAGTACTAATTACTCAGTAGGACTTAATGGATGAGGCTTACGGCTGACGCAAAGCTTGCTTACTAGCATCTGAGTCCTTAGCCATTGCATTTTTACAGGATCAAATTAATTAGTGGAAGCAGGATTTGACAGCTGCTTATATTGTTGCACCCGAGCAGGATAACAGCTGCTCAAGTCATCATAATTTGGTGGAACATGTTGGATATGGCATAGCATGGCATGAAAGTAAAGCATGTATCATGAATGTGACGAGTATTGCATAAAGTAAATCAGACATATCCAAGCATGTAGTTGTCAAAACCATGAATTCTTAATACAGCATATTCAAATGGATTACTACTTTGTCCGGCAGTGATACTGGCATTCTCACACCTGGTGAGCATCAGCGATTCGAATCAATTTTTATATTCCCAGGAATAACTAGAAGCACCAGGATGGCATATGCTTACTAACTCCCAGCGTTCCACATATGCTTCCCCCATCGATGACCACTCCCGCCTGACTCCCGGAGCGCGTTGTCGCAGGAGCGTTACCTCGGTTACGTCGGGTTCTGCCCTCCTTTGACACCCGCCTCCGCGGCCACCTTACTCTCAACCAGTGGGTAGGAACGTGCCCCTTGCTTAAGACGTCACAAGTAAGACTTTCTCCGGCCCATAGATTTCGGATAAGCACTCTAGCAATGTTATGCCGATCCCAAGCGAATAACGACCGGTCTTATGCGACTCGGACGGAGTCCACCACACATTATCTCAATTCTCATCATTCGAACCCATATCTCCGTCCGGTCTCCATTTAAAACATAACATAGTCATAACATGGTAACAATAACTTGCATAGTTAAAGTTTTTCTTTTGAAAAGTAAACCCTACGAGACGAGTGATCTTTATTCACTCGTGTCTACTCGTATCTAATCATTCTAGGCACTCGTTCCTACGATCTCTAGGTATAGGTGCTAGGGCCAGGGCGGCCAGGGGATCTAATGCAATTGGTTCCATTCAACTCCTAATGCATATATGTAATCAACAGATATATTATTTTATTTGCTGGGAATTGCATGATCCTGCCTACCTTTGATTCACTTTAATAAAACCAACAAACTAAGCTACTGTTAGTTTGCCGGGTTGTGAGGCTTTGTCCCAGGCAATCCCTTGATCCTTTGGACATCTCCTCCTTCCAAACACGACTGATGGGCCCTCCAGGTCGTGAGTGGGTCCTAGTTGGTCTTTTGGATCACCGTTGGTTGAAGTAGTTCCACGCGCTCGTTTCTTGATCACGTATCTGTAATGAGCGCCACTATATGATTGACATGCGAGATGATGCAAGGAATGAAATGCATGAATACAAAGCACACATATGAATAACCATTTTATGACCATGCAAAAAGGTGATCGATAAACTACTTAAACAAGGAGTACCTTTATGAACTGATAATAAGCATATCCCATCACACGCCTACTAGTAAGTTGTTTATCGTAAAGCAACCAAGTTGGGTACCAAGTGGATGAAAAACACACAGGGATGATGCATAGTTAAAAAATTATTAAGTGTTTTGCTTGGAATGAGTTATTTAACAGGAAAAGACTACTTCAGACATACATAGGGGAACATTCACTAATGATGTCATACACTTTGGCTATCTTATGGATTAAGGTCCTACATTAACTTTAAGTATTTTACACAGCAAATGAGTTCACCCTTCAATTAAGTGTGGCATAAGCAACAGTAGATAGCATGCGGCTAGAAATCAACTTTCATGTATAATGATAGCAATTGCAAATCAACACCGACTGTTATAATTATTTTACTAAAATTCCAGCAATTTCTCAGCCCTACACCCTGTTAGAATTTTCATAATTTATTGGAAGGGTTTCTGAAGTTGAAATTTTACCAGTGAGTTATACTTAGCATGAACTATATATACAAAAATTTACAAGTGAAAATTCCCAATTTTAACAGGACACCTATTTTACATATATAATTCTAGTGCAAATAAAAATGTACATATAAATAGTGTGAATAGCCCTTTAACATATACTTTCTGGATTCTACAACACTCCCATATGCTACTAGAATTTTTCTAGAATTTATCTTGCACATTAGAACCCATTTTTCCATTTATCTATTTCTCCAAGTCAAGATTTGTCATTTTCAAATCACCCTCAAAACTAAACATGCAGAGGCTCATATTTTACCAGTGGTATTCACAAGGTATATAGGATCTAAGAAAAATACCAGTGAGTCATATTCATCATATTTCGTACGGGCCTCATTTCCAAGTTAACAAATAATGCATAAAATACATGCAAAATGGTAAAATCATGAATGAACAGTAAGATATTGAGTCACTAAAATTACCATAGTGTTAAAATATCCTAAAAAGGCTACTGACTAAGTTTCACCACTTTTGGATTCCAACTAGACCATGTTTTCTATTTTTCATTGAATTAACATGCATGCACAATAACAGGGGTAAAACCGTACATGCACATCTCCACATCATACCTACTGTGTAGATCTATTTACCAGGAGTACAACGCAACTAAGTTTTCCTTTTTACGATTTTTATTTGATTTTATACGAATTTCCGAAGTTTCAGCCGAAATATAGGAAAAAGAAATGGAAAAACATAGATCCGGGGGCTACAACATAATTAACCGTATATCCCAGGGGCTAGAACGCAAGAACACCTAGACTCAGTGAATAGTGATAAAAGACTCTGCGTGAAATGCAAAAACCCCGGGGGCTAACTTGCAAAACCCCCGGGTCATCTTCCTCCTCCCGCCGCGCGTGCGCCGGCGAGCCGGGGCTCGCCGGAGCCGCGACGCGGGGCGCGGGAGGTCCGCGCGGGCGCGGCGCGCTACCTTGGGTGGATCTCGACGGCGGAGGTGGCGTGGACGAGGCGGCGTCGGAGCGTGAACGGCGGTGACGGCGGCGCGGTGAGGACGTCGCGCCGAGGTCTATCTCCGCGGTTGAGAGCGGAACGGCGACGAGGTCTCGGGTCTCGGGTGCGCAGGAGCGAGGCGAATGCAATGGCGGCGGTTTAGGGGCGCGGGGTGGACGGAGACGGCCGGCGCGAGCTCGAACCGAGCTTTGCCGGAAATGGCGGCCCGCATCGGTCGCTTTTCGATCTAGTGATAGGGAGTGAGGGAGGCGACGAGGGTAAGCGCAGGGGGTGCGGGGTGGAGTGGAGAGTGTAGTGGTGTAGTTCCCTTGGCTTGGGGAGGACGGGGTTGCGCAGCGCGAGCTCGAGCTTCGGCTCGGGCCGGCAATGGCGACGCGGCGATGGCGAGCGAGAGGGAGACGAGGAGAGCTTCGGGAGAGGCAGAGAGTGAGTGGAGGTGAAAGAGGGAGGAGAGGCGCGTCGGCCTCGGGTTAAAGGCGCGGCCGAGGGGGTCGATCCGCGTCGCGGACGCGGTGACCGTACGCCGGCGTCCACGCGGCATTCGCCGGTCGGGACAGGGTGGCGCGCCTGACGCGCGGGTCCCACCTGCCAGTGTCTCAGAGAAAGACCATTTCCATTTGTGTTTTCTCCCTCTCGGTAAATCACATTTTTAACCTATTTAGAGTTCGATTTTGAAAAAGCGCCAATTGGATGAAATGTTCTAATCTTTGAACTCTACAACTTTGTCAAAAGGTTCAACCCCTAAATCAGTTTGCAAATATGAATTTCACTTGAATTTATGTGGCAGCCCTAATTTTGACAGGGGGACCTTTATTGCTTAGGAATTCAGAAAGTCCTACTTACATGCATTCTCTCCCAATGTGCCTTTTGACAAGTTTGTTTAGAATTTCAAAACCTACAATTTCTCTAATTTGATCCTTGCATGAAAGTGGCTATAGGTTATAGAAACATTGAGGTTACTAAACAGGTTAGATTTGGATTGGTTTTCTGTGTTGGTAGAAAATGATCCTAAACTCCATTTAAACCTCAATATGTGACCAAGCTATAATTACCAAAGTTGTTCCCCAGCACTTCGTCTCCAAGTTTGATAATATAAAGTTGGCCTGAATCCCAACAGATTTTAAATTATAGATACAATTATGTTCCAAGGTTTGGTAAAACAGAAATTTCACTTTGTGTAGAGGCTTTCTTGTTTCCCACTTTTGAGGTATCAAACGAAGCCCAATCACTTCCACAGTAAGTGCATTTGAAAGGTGATAAGTTCAATTCCATTTCATAGAAAGAAAGATTTTAAAGTACTGTAGTGAAGTCAAAAGTAATTTCAGAATCAACTTGGGGAAAAGCTGAAAACCCCAGGGTTGGGGAATTATTCTAAGTATGGGCTGATTTTGGTTATTTCCAAGAGAATTTGTGGTGAGGTTTAAAACAGGTTAAGAACATTTTTAAATCATATTCAGTGTAACAAAAGGGTAGTTCATAACATGTACAACAATTTTGACAATGGAGTTGAGCTCAGGTACTTAATGGATTAGAAAGTTTTATTAGGGCTCAAGTTCGGTCTCGATCACACTTCCTATCCTCGGAAGAAACGTTAGTTGGATTTGGTTTGATGTTTTAAACCTCTTGTCTTTAGATTTTTGAACATGGTCAAACACAAAGGTCTAGGGTTACTTTCTTGTCCGAGGTTTTGTATTTGATGTTGAGCTCAAAAGCATGTGAGTGTTGACTTATCCAACCTTATGTGGTCTTGTATCTTGTATAGAAAATTTTTGATTTAGTGACTTCTCTGCATATTTTTTGTTGCTCTCTAAGCATGATTAAGTCCTAACCTAACATTAGCTTTTCTCTAGCTGCGTGATAAGGCTCTCGAGATGCCAGGGGCATCACACCATAGTTGCAAGCCTTATAAATTAATATTTTCCAAAATTGAAGGGGAGATAATTAGCCCTTAAATGAGACAATTTTACATAAATCTAAGCATAGAGTGAAGATCCCAATGGAAAACTGAGTCTTCACTATGCAAAGCTGAACATGTTTTTAGAAAGGGGTATGAGCTGAATTAAATTAACGCAAAGGAAATAATTCAGATGCCAAAGTGGGATCGACCCTTCTCTGGATCTTGCGCAATCCTGGGAGCTCATTCAATGCAGCTGCCTTAAAATAATTCAGGTGCCACATAGTGCATTAGTAAATGTGACTGGCTACATGAATTCGTCAGCTAACATAATTTAAGAGAAAATAACAACAAAGGATGGTTTAGCAGCCTCAACAATTGGCTCCTATAAACAATAAAAATACTAAATTATCAACAAACAAACACAATATATTGAATGTGTCTCAAATGAAAATAATGCTATACATGATGGGAAGGATCATACACATCAACGAATATAACAACCATTGGCGGTCAGCCAGACCAAACAAAAAGAAAAAGAATATGCAGGATACATGGCTATATATCGATAAGCAATAAAAAAATTCAATTGCCATACTTGAGTGTTTACATATGTTGCTGCAGAAGATGGCTCGGAGATCTGAAATGTTGATGAATAGGAAAACGAAATAAGAAGGTATTTTTCATATATGTTGGCACTTTACAGAGGCTAAGGTAGTAAATTACCTTTGCAGGTGTTATCAATTGAGGCCCAGTTATAGGTGGCGATGTGAGACTCTTGTGTAGAGGTTTCTGTTCTTGTTGCAGGGACAGTAGAGAAGCAATCACAAAACAACATCCTATGGGGAAGCCGATTATTGTTTTGAATGAAAATTGTAATCAAACATGGCCTATGGTTGTACTAACGGTCATGACCTATCACAGGTGGTATCATAGGAAGATTAGATACTCCTAACACACAATCTACCCGATGTATGATGTTTGATTGTTGAAGTGGCGTTGGTCATATGATGATATGCAATTCAAAGTGGTTGCCATAAAAACTTATAATGCAAGTGGGATAAATGTGCCACTGACACCACCATTACTGATAAGGGGATAAACTGGGCAACTTCTGATTTCTTGTGCTTTTGGACCAAAAAAACATTTTAATAGCTGGAGGAAAAAAATAACCATTCTGGAGAAAAATCATTTGGCGCTAGGCTCTCGATTGACAGTCATGGTATATCTGTTGGTCTGCATAAGAGGAAAAGTTATCTATCAAAAAAGAAAAAAATTGATAAACAAATTGCATATAAATATGCCAGTTTAATAGTTTATTACTAATAGTAGCATAATTAGAAATTGAGGCAATCATGGACACACTGCTTATGTATATAACGTGTTGCTTGTCAAATGAAGCAGAGTGATTATTGTTGGTGTTAACTATTTTAATTTGGAAGGGGACTGCACTACAACAAAGCAAAAACAGAGGAGGGGCACGGCAACGCAAAGGAAGAGGAGTTCACCAAACAAAGAGGCCGGCTGAGACCCCTAGAGGAACGACGCGTCGCTGCCGTCCATAGGAAGAGGAGCTGCGTGAATGGGAAGCGTCGATAGAGAGAAGCACAGGTTGGAGGGAGACGAAGCGGAGAGGGGGAAGGCGCGAGCAACCTGTCAGAGCTGGCGAGGACGGATACAACGTCGAAGAACGGGCAGTCGCCGATGTTGTCATGAGGCACTGGTAGGGGAGGAGAAGACGACCACAATGGACCGGCGGTGGATTCGGATTCCTCATGGAGGTAAGCATGACCGCGCGGTGGCGGCGACGGCGGCGCGTCCGGATGCGCGGCCGTCATTGTCGCCGTAGCGCTGCTGTTCCACAGTGCACGCGCAGCCGTCCCACAGTGCACGCGCAGCCGCCGGCGCACGCACTGGTAGTTTTGGAGCCAGCCAGAGGGACACGCGTCCAGGCGCGGAGGGGAGTCGGCATGTCCTCCCGCTGGCATAGCCCGTGCATGGCCATGGCTTTCATTCACGGCCGCGGCTTCCTCTCCGTGTGGCTACGCGCCTACGCGCGCCAGGGTCGGGAGGAGGAGGAAGAGCTTGCGGGGGACCAACGCCGCGGATTCATCGCCGGCCCAACGCACGAAGAAGGGGACGCGGGCAAAGCCGCCGGTGGGGGATGATGGGGCTGCAGGTGCCGTCGACCGGACGCGGGAGGAATGCGCCGTGCTAGACGCGGAAGGACGGGGGCGGTGTGGACGACAGGGCCACGGCCGCCTGGAGCCCTGGATATGGGAGGAAGGCGCGGGCCACCGGATGCGGGATGACGGGGGCGCTAGTGCCGCTGGTGGGAGGAGGGGCCAGTGGCAAGCGGGGAAGAGGGAACTCGGGAGGGGCAGCGGAGGACGCGAGGAGGGGAGGACGACAACTCCGGAGTCTGGAGTCGGAGGCACGCGTGGAGGCTACGCATATTTTTCTTTTTGCAAATTTTGCTGCAGGACATCCAGTTTCCATGGAATATGCTACTTCACACCGCTAACACGCTAATTTGCCCAGTACCATTATGAAACAATGGTCATTTGCCACAACACACCGCCGCGATTAAAATAATGATTTTTTGGATTTGAGGAGAGGGAGTGGGTGGAAAATGTCAAATATGCGTCTTCAACTTGTCGTCTTCGTTTTTCTTTCTTTTCCACGCTGCTGCCTGCCTTCGCCTACAGCTACAACTGCTTGCTGTCGCTGCCAAGCACCGCCTGCAGCTAACCGTTGCTTGCCGTCGCTGCCCGCCGCACCTACTGCTAGCCGCTACTTGGCGTCGCTGCCCACCGGCTGCTGCCGCCTGCTACGGTGAGGAGAGCGCTAGCTGCCATCCGCCACCAGCAGTGAGGGGAAAGGGCTGGACGAGAGGGTGATGCGCCGGTGAGGGGAGCGCTAGTTGCCATCCGCCACAACCAATGAGGAGAGAGGGCTGGACGAGGGGGAGATGCACCGGTGAGGGGAGCGCTGCGCCAACTGCCATCCGTGGATGCGCATGCTGCCTCTGGCCGCATACTATCAGGGGAAGAGAGGGGGGGACGAGGGGGGAGATGCGCCGGCGAGGGGAGCGGACAGAGGTGCCGTTGTGACGGGAGAGAAAGGCATCGGTGAGGGGAGAGAGATGACATGTGGATCCATTCATAGAGGGCAAAACTGATATTTTCCACCCACTCTCTCCCCAAATCTAGAAAATCATTATTTTATCACCGCGGTGTGTTGTGGCAAATGGCCATTGTTTCATAATGGTACTGAATAAATTAGTGCTTTGGCAGTGTGAAATGATATATTTCATAGAAGTTGGATGTCCAGAAACAAATTTTGTCATATTTTTTCTAATCAGTGGCCTATGCAGATTGGCCAAACCTATCCTATCGGGTGGGCGTGAAGACCACAGCGACGCGAGGGATGGCTGCCTGCCAAGTCAGCTAGGCAAGCCACGCGCTGGGCTCCACCGCCCGAGGACGCGGAGAGCGCCTGAGAAACGGCCAAATCTCCCGTGCATATAGATTTACTAATTTTGAAGCCATATATATATTTCAATATCATTATCATTATCATTATCATTATCATGCGTGCTAAAATTCCATAGCCACGGAACGTTATAAACATTCTCCGTGCTAAAATTTCAATATCATTATCATGCACTGCCCTTATTGAGTACGGCACTCCATTATTCGGCTGAATATTGCACATATTTTCAGGGAAACGCTTGTCACTGGAGCGTAGCAGACTAGCAATCCACGTGAACTCTATCAAAGCCCGCGGACAGTGTGAATCGAGACATCTCAGTTTCCTGCGTGTTCGGTCTCTGCCTCACGCCTTTCGAGTTGCCCCAAAGCGCCGTTCATTCGCTTCCAGGAAGCTCACCACGACACCACCCCCATGCTTGTGTAGCTTTCCCATGTCCGTGTCCAACAGCAACACAATCTGCTCTCCATAGAAGTTTCAGCCAACTCTCTATTGGCACAAGGTCTTTCGCTTCTTCACAACATCAAACTTTTAAGCACGACAATGACAATCGAGATTGTAACTAATATACTGTATCCAGGAAGCTCAAGCTCATCTACTGTTCTGATGGTCTTTTTTGGCGACTGGGCTATGCATGTTTTGCATTAAGAGGAAACAATGTTCTAGCTGTCTATGAGTCCTCCTTTTTTCCGCCTAAATAATGAATCATCGGTTTTAACTGAATATGTAAATAAAACCCTCTGTGATATGGAGCTATGGATCTTCTTCTTGATTGGAAGATCTCCTGTTCCATCGATCCAGCCTAATGGTAATTGGCTGTGCAATTTGGACCATTCACAAGTCATCCTCATCCACCGTCCTCTAGATTCTAGAAGGTGAAAGCACCTTGGCAGGCTCTCGTTGACCACGTAGTTTTAGTATTCTGTATCTGCTTGCTCAATCCAGTGTCAATTTGGACACACAACACGAAAAAGACATTTATTAATTGCAAACTTTCCGGATTGATAGTGACAAAATCAAGATCAACTCAAGACTAATATCTAAAAAAATCAACTCAAGACCAATATCTAACAAAAAAAGGGGTGAACTCAAGACATTCCTGAACAGAGTAGCTCTGTCCGTACGATTGGAATCGCAGTGCCAGTGATTTCAGTCATTTACAAAACCAAGCAGGAAGCAGTATAATTCAAACTAGACAACGGTACACTAAAACAACTGTAAACCATTCATTCTGTCACATCTAGATGGATAAAATGAGGTATTACCTCCTCAAAAGTAATATGTTAAATTAATAAATACATATTTATTCAAATTAAAAAAATATAAATAATATAGGCACAATTTCCTAAAAAATCTAACTACCTCACCTTATGCACGTACAATACATGAAACCCCTTTTCCGTGTGTCTATTTCTTTTCTTTTTACAATTCTGGATTGTATCTATTTCTGGCTTGACAAGCATATGTGTTATCTTTTTTTTTAACGCGAAATGATCATATATTTGTTTCAACACACATGCGACTAAGAAAATGATCATGTGTTTGTTTAAATAGACACATCTAACTCGATCCAAATAACGGAGAATTCAAAGCCATTTAGTTTGTTTAAATTTTTGCTTAACTAGTAACCCAGCGATTTACTTTCTTCTTTTGCTCTTGCATCTCTAATATAGTAGTAATTGATTTATCTGCTTTTCGTCTTACTTGTACTGCGGCATTGATTAAAGAACCGATGACCATCTAATGGCACCACGTCGGCCTTGAGCCCCACTTTGTTGTGCCTCGTGCCGTCGTCGAGCATGCCGACTGCCATCTTGATGGTCTCGGTCAGCCATGTTCGCGGCCGCGCCGCTGCTGTGGCTTGCCGACGCGGAAGACGCGCCCTCGCCAGATCACCTGCTGCATCGTAGCCGTCGTCGTGGGCGGGGATACGAACAGCGTGGGGTAGAGCGAGAATGGCGCGCACAGATCCGGAAGACTCGTAGCGCCGTTCCGGCGAACTGCGGGAAGGATAATTTGTGGTTTTTATTTTTTATTAATAGTTATATTCTATCTAAAATTCAATGGTTTTGATTCAATTGAGATCTTACCTCTACAGGAGGTAATTTGTGTACCGTAGCACAGTCCTTCAAACTAACTCTGCCAATGGAATTAAGCAGTAACCGGAAATTCCAACCAAGCCTTTCACAGCTGCTACAGACTTCTTATTACTCAAATCAAGAGCATCTGAAGACACATGCATCAAGAATTATGTTATCCAGGAGCAGTTCTGTTGTGATAATTGGCATTGTTTCGCTAGTGATTTTCCATATTCACACAATTTCACAAGTCATCCACAACCCACATGAAGGTAGAACCAACGTTTCAATCTCTCTGCCGATTATTGAAGAACAGTAATTCTTGACAGCTGCCTAGTACTCTACTAGTAGCATTTACTCCGTGCATTACAATTTACAAACGAGGAACCATAGAATAGAAATATAGAATCACTCAGCAGAATCACTCATCTGAATCCTCCTAGGCACAAGACGCGGACGTAGGGGCTTCTTCATGACGACGGTGAACTCGTTCTTCTCGGCGAAGTCCACCTCGTGACCGGGCACCTCCTTCCACTCGAACTCCCGCACCATGTTGGCTACGAAGTACTCGAGGTGCAGCATGGCGATGCCGAGGCCGGCGCAGATCCTCCGGCCCACGCCGAACGGCATCATCCTGATCTCCTTGGTGCCCGTCACGTCCACGCCCTCGCCGTCGCCGCCGGGGAGGAACCGCTCCGGCGAGAACTCCATCGGGTTCTTCCACTCCTGCTCGTCCCGGCCCATCTCAGCCACCATGAAGTTCACCGTGGTGTCCTTGGGAATCAGGTACCCGCCCACCTCCATGTCTTCCGCCGCCGTGTGCGGGAGCACGAAGTGGGCCGGCGGGTGCTTCCGGAGGCCCTCGAGGACCACGGCCTTGAGGTACGGCATCTTGTGGACGTCCTCCTCCGAGACCTCCTCCTTGTCGTCGTCTGTGGCGGCTTTGATCTCGCTGTAGAGCTTCTCCTGGATGGCCGGGTTCTTCACAAGCTCGGCCATGATCCACTGCAGCCCCGTGGACGTGGTGTCCGTCCCGGCGTTGAGGAACTCGGAGCAGAGGAGGATAATCTCATCGTCGGTGAGCGGGCGATCGCCGTCCTCGTGGAGCTTGATTTCGAGCAGCGTGTCCACGTACGAGTGCTCGAACGTGGTGGTCTCCCCCTTTGACTTCGGTTCGCCGCCCCGCTTCTTGTACTCGCGGCGCGCGTTGATGAGCGGAAGGAAGAGCTCCCTGATGCGGCGCCGCAGCGCCCGCGCCTTGTCGAGCCGCGCGCGGAAGACGTGCTTGGTGACTGCGGGGAGGAGGGCGAAGACGGGCATGTTCCTGCTGAGGTAGATGAGCGACTCCCGCTGCGCGGCGGCGATGTCGCGCACGGCGGGCTCGTCGAGGCGCTCGCCGAAGCACATGAGCACGAGGAGGCAGAACATGGCGTACTGGAACGTCTCGACGACGCGGGGCGGTGCGGGCGCGTCGGGCCCGGGCTCCCCGAGCTTCTCGACGAGCACGCGGCGCACCCAGGCGCGGGCGGGCGCGAACAGCCTGACCCGCGACGGGTGCAGCGTCTCGGCGACGAGGTTGCGGCGCAGGAGGCGCCATACGGGCCCGTAGCTGGCGCGCGTGATGGTGTTGTCGCTCTCGCCGAGGAGCCTGACGGAGGGGAGCGCGGGGCGGTCGGCCAGCACCGCGCCGCGCTCCACGAGCGCCGTGTGCGCGAGGCGGCGGTCGGCGACGAAGACGGAGAGGCGCGCACCGGTGCGGAGCGCCACGACGGGGCCGTGCCGCGCGAAGAGGCGCCGCAGCAGGGGCTCGATCTCGGAGGGCTTGTTGGTGAGCCACACCACGCTGCCGAGAAACGGCAGGGACGGCGGGCCCGGCGGGAGCCGGGGCTTGCCCCGGCCGCGGAGGAGATGGAGGAGCAGCGCGGCGGGGAGGAGGAAGAGGAGCGCGCCGAGGAGGAGTTGCGCCGCGTCCATCGCGGGGCCGCGTGCAGAAAATTGCGTGGCGGATCCCCGCGTGCTAAGGTTTATCGCGATGTGATGCGCCGAGTGGTGTGGCCGTATGTGGGTGTGGTGGAGGCGCCTTTGGGAGCGTCGTTTTGTAAGGGGAGTGTTCCACGTGGGGTGATTAGCGGGAGGCGCGATGCGATTAGGCTTTTCTAATAGCGCTCTAGTATCCATGTAACTGTCAGGTCTCAGGTCAAGTCTTGGGGGGGAAGGGATTGTATAGGTTCTCATTTGTCATTTCTTCGTGGGCAAGAACAGACGAGGGGGCCGGGGAGTCCATTTGGATCATGGGCCGCTGACGTCAGGAATGATGTGGATCCATACCATGGACGTACTGGTAGACCGTTCCATGCCTGTCCAAGTGCTCGATGCATGGGTTGAGTTGGATATGTGAAATTCAACACGTTTCTTCTCGAAACAATTCAACCCTTCACGCGCCGTGTTGCGTTTCGTGGCAAAATTTTTTTTGAGAGGCACGTTTCGTGGCAATTATGTGCAATCGATGTGCTTCGATTATTATGGAGAGCATGGGCATTTGTGGGGAATCAGGCCCAAAGTATGTTCCATATGTGCTATTCCGGGGCACCATGCCATGGATGGGATCGTGGTACTTCTAGTGCTCGGACATATGTTTTAGAGCACAACTCCCTCCGTCCCAAAATACTTATCGCCTATTTCAATTTCCGTACATAGTAAATCATTCGTCTTATTCAAAAAATATTTATAAATATTTATCATTTTTTATACTTATGTTTGTAATATAATTATCAAAAAATAAATAAAATTTTTAAATATTTTTTGAGCAAGACGAGCGATTTTCCGTACACTGAAATCAAGGCATGTGATAAGTTTTTTTGGGACGGAGGGAGTAGCATCGAACGTCAAATCCACGTTCATGGGTTGCTAAAGCATAACCCATATAAGACTATGTGCAGTGAAATGAGTAAATAGATTGTCTATACACTGTAGCAGCACTGTACGCAGAGAGGGAGGTAGTTGGAATAGTAGATACACAATGCATTTATACATCCTAGTGCACATAGTCTAACCCACTTGTTGCAAACTAATTCAACCCATCGATCCCCACTTCCACTGATTTGAAGCGCACAGCTCCAACCCATTCCAAGCCCTTTTTCTGTCGTGGAAAGGGAGGAAGGGAGGGTAAGATGACGCAACATGTAGTTGCTGGCATAAAATACCTCCTACCCACCGGTAGAACAAAGCGACATCAGAAATAAGGTAGTGCAACACCAAAACTTCCTGCTTCACCTTGCATCGTCAAAAAACATTATTGCGAACAGAAATCGAATTATTGACGTACGGGGCACATCTATATAGCTACAACTATTGAAATATTGTTGGAGGACAATTGCAACGAAAAATACAGGGCAGGGGGCAGCCAAGTGACCCATTTTGGTTTTTGCAACAACCAAAATCATAGTTGCAACATCTCAAATGGGCTACTCCAATAAAACCCAAGCAACTACGCAAAGGCATACAAGAACACCCACCGACACAAAATCAATGAGGAAAGCATACTGCAACATGAAAGAAACAATAACATAAACATCACAAAATAGTTAGTGCAACATCATGGTCATCAGCGAGCTCATAGCAATAGGCCGCCACCATTGAGCTTGATGACCTTCAAAATGGGGATTCAAGATGGAGGCTGCAACTCAGATCCCTAGCCTTGGCCATTGAGCTCGCCAAGTCGCCAACCTTCATCTTGCAACAAGGCGAGTAACAGTCGGTCCCTATGATACCCTATTGCAGGTCTAGGATAGGGGATCACAACGTCATACACGAGCCTAGTGCTTGGGAGCGCAGGCGGTCGAGGAGAAAGGGTTGAGAGGGCTACATGGTAGGCAAAGTGTCACAGGGGTCAAGAACAAATTCCATCATGTCGTGCCTGTAATAGCGGACAAATCCAGTTGTTAGTCACTGATATGCCTAAAATAGAGGAGATATGGGATTAACCTTGTTGTAATGACCTTCAAATAGAGTATATATATATATGGTTGGTTAGAGAGAGGATTGGACGGATAGATGAAAAACTCAGTTAGATAGTGAAATAAATTGTCAGATTTAGAAGATAACAAATAAACGAGGATCCCCATGGGGAATGGGTACGAGTAATGCTCCTCGATCCCTAAATTTCAGCGTCAAACTCTCTGTGGGGAATAAAATGCTCTCATCCTCCGTGCCCTAATAGAGAAATTCCAGGAGGAAAATTAGTGTTGGGGGAATAACTCTGTCGGCTTAGTTTTTATGTGAGCAGGAAGGACCAGCGAGAGCGAGCGGCAACAGCGAGCGGATCTTCGGGCGAAGATGGCCACCGAATCCACTTCGCACGAAGATGCCAAACAATGCTTCTTCGAGCGAAGACTCTAGGAAGTACCACAACATCTGCGAAGTTGGCAGCAAAGCTGAAGAAAAAGCCGAAGGAGCGGGGTTCGATGCCACCTTGCGCGAAGATGGCAGGCCTAGAACTTTGTTACCCACCGAAGAAGAAAGAAGAGGGTGACACCACATGGCATGGGACTACGTCAGTGTACTACAATGAATCAAATACCTGATGTACCCTCAAATATTCTGGGAATGCATTATTTGTTACGGTTGTGTTGTAATTTGGCTCTGTCAAGTGATGTTCAGATCCCTATATATACCCCACCGGGACTCACGGACAGGATGACGGTAAGTTAATAACATCTCCCGTTTGTCCACTTGCCTGTCCACACTGTTGGTAATGAAATTAGGAGGGTTCCCATTGCCATCTCTACACCCAGCGGAACAGAGTCAAACAATAGGGAAGGATAAGATTTCTTCTTGGTGAATGTGGACCCATATTCGAAATTTTAAGAGCGGACTCTATGCTCGTATCGTACGAGATTACGAGCCGTACGAGAGCATTACATAAATCGTCTTGGAAATAACAAATCCACCACGAAACACATTTAAATATTTTTGTCTAGCAAATACTCTCTTCATCCATGAATGTATGACACGGTTGACTTTTTTCCACAACTTAACGCATTTGTTTTGTTAAAAAAAAATCAGATTATTGTTTTTTGTATGTGTTTTATCAATAAACATAGTTCAAGTATGCATGTCTGAATAATTTTTTTTAAAAAAACAAATGATTAAAGTTTTGAAATAAAAATTAACCGCGTATACATCTGTGAGCGGAGATGGCACCAGGGACTAGCCACGTAGTATTACTGTAGCAAAGTATAAGGTTCCCTCCCAATAAGAACTTTGGCATAATCGAACATTCTATAATCCTAGTATTATACGAGTGGTCTAAGTTTATCGAGATTTAAATTGTCTTGAAAATAACTTATCCATCCTACTCTAATATTCCTATCCACTGCGGTGGTGTTTGGATATAGGGAAATGGGGGCTGGGATAGGGATAGGATTTAGGAGGGGTGGGATAGGTTTACCATGCTTCTTTGGTAGGATAGGAAAATGAATGAGAGTATTTCATAGCGTGGGACAGGGCCTATCCCAATCCCAATCCCAATCCCGCTCCCATCAAACGAGCTCTACGAGTGATCTAAGCTATCGAAATTTAAATTGTCTTGGAAATAACTTATCCATCCTACTCCAATATTCCTATCCACAATCGAATCATTCAAATATTATTCTGTGTTTACCTAATACGATCAGCCTGTCAGGTTCCGGCCTAAAAAAGGAATTTTTGGCATATTCGAACCTTCTATATGTAGTTCTACTGGACTCGTGGCTACTTCACGTCAATGGACACACCTTTGCCATTATCCGAACTAGTCCTACAGCAACAAGATTGCCGCGCGTCTTATAAAAACGAGTATGGAAAGCCGGTCATGGCGTCATGCCATCTTCCCATCTCATCGCAGCCTGCGACCAGCGACGATAGCAATCGCCTAACGTCATGGAGACCTGGCTCCTCCTCGCCGGCGCCGTCCTGATCCCTCTCTTCCTTCTGCTCCGGACCTTCCGGCGCCGCCGCTTGCCGCCCGGCCCGCCGGCCGTGCCGATGTTCGGCAACCTTCTGTGGCTGCGTCACTCGGCCGCCGACGTCGAGCCCCTCCTCCTACGGCTGTTCAAGCGGTACGGCCCCATCGTCACGCTCCGGATCGGCTCGCGGCTCACCATCTTCGTGGCGGACCGTCGCCTGGCGCACGCCGCCCTCGTGGGCGCCGGCACCGCGCTGGCCGACCGCCCGCGGGCCGCCACGAGCTCGCTCCTCGGCGTCAGCGACAACATCATCACCCGCGCCAACTACGGTCCCATGTGGCGCCTCCTGCGCCGCAATCTCGTCTCCGAGACGCTGCACCCGTCGCGCGTCCGCCTGTTCGCGCCGGCGCGCGCGTGGGTGCGCCGCGTCCTGGTGGAGAAGCTGCGGGAGGCCGGGGACGCGCCCAGCGACGTCATGGAGGCGTTCCAGTACACCATGTTCTGCCTCCTCGTGCTCATGTGCTTCGGCGAGCGCCTCGACGAGCCCGCGGTGCGCGCCATCGAGGACGCCGAGCGCGCCTGGCTCATCTACATCTCCAGGAAGCTGAGCGTCTTCTTCTTCTTCCCGTCCGTCACCAAGCACCTCTTCCGCGGCCGCCTCCGCGCCGCGCACGCCCTGCGGCGGCGCCAGACGGAGCTCTTCGTGCCGCTGATCAACGCACGGCGGGAGTACAAGAGGCAGGCCAAGGAAGGCCGGCCGCCGGCGAGGGAAACCACGTTCCACCACTCGTACGTGGACACCCTGCTGGACATCACGCTCCCGGAGGAGGGCAACCGCCCGCTCACAGACGACGAGATCGTCACGCTCTGCTCCGAGTTCCTCAACGCCGGGACCGACACCACGTCCACCGGGCTGCAGTGGATCATGGCCGAGCTGGTCAAGAACCCGGCCGTCCAGGAGAAGCTCTACGGCGAGATCAAGGCCACGTGCGGCGGAGGAGACGGAGAGGTGTCGGAGGAGGTGATCCACGGCATGCCGTACCTGAAGGCGGTGATCCTCGAAGGCCTGCGTAAGCACCCGCCGGGCCACTTCGTGCTGCCGCACAAGGCGGCTCAGGACATGGACGTCGGCGGGTACCTGATCCCCAAGGGCGCGACGGTGAACTTCATGGTGGCCGAGATGGGCAGGGACGAGAAGGAGTGGGACAGGCCGATGGAGTTCGTGCCTGAGCGGTTCTTGGAAGGCGGCGACGGCGTGGGCGTGGACATGACGGGCACCAAGGGGATCAGGATGATGCCGTTCGGTGTCGGCCGGAGGATCTGCGCCGGGCTGAACATTGCCATGCTGCACCTGGAGTACTTCGTGGCCAACATGGTCAAGGAGTTCGAGTGGAAGGAGGTGCCCGGTGACGAGGTCGACTTCTCTGAGAAGCGCGAGTTCACCACTGTGATGAAGAAGCCGCTCCGGCCTCGTCTTGTGCCTAGGAATTAAGTAGTTGATGAGGTTTTAGTTTAGCTTCAGTCATTCCATAAAAGAGTTGTTATTAGCTTTATCGTTAGGTGTGATTTTAGATGTCTATATTTTGTGCATTAGTACTCCCTATTCATAACCATTAGGCCAACGTCAAGTTTATGCGAGGTTGTTCAAAGCACTGGTATTTGCCCGGGATGTCTTGCCAACACGGGCTAGATATGATTCCTTTTCGACCGTTGTTGAACTTTCCTTTTCTTTTAGGAACGGTTTGGACCTAATAATACTCAGATTTATTTTCATGGAACACATGTGGTACTACACGGATTTATTTTCATGGAACACATTATATCAAAAACAAAATTATATTAATGCCATCATAGGCCTTATTCATCGATGCTCTTCCTGTACTATGCTAAACGTCACTACTAAGTTGTAGCTTACGTCAAGACGAACAGTTTAAACGGAGCTAAAACAAACAAATCTACACTATAAAAGAGCGAGTTATGTACAAATCTTTTTTACCTACGAAAGCCAATCTATACCCCTCACGCTGGTCCCACTGCGCAGTTTGGAAAAAGTTGGAAAGGGGTGGAAAGGCTCAAAACCCATAGATACAAAATGTTTCATCCATTTTTTCTCTTCTTTTCTCACCTAATTTCTACCCCATACCCACCCTTATTTTAGGAAGAATATACGAACTGTAGCCCGGGCCCATAGGAAAAACATACGAGAGATCAATTCCTTCCTAATCGTGCTTCCTAATCATTAGGAAACCAGGCCAAGCCAGGAAGCCGCCCCACGCCTCGCCTTCGACCTGCAGCCCCGGATGCAGGAAGCCGCGCCCACGCCCCACGCCACGCCGCCGCGCCCACACCGCCGGAAGCCGCCGCCACGCCCCGACAGCTTGGAAGCCGGCGTCGCACGACGCCCCCGACACGCACCCGACGCTCCGTCTCACGCGCCGGACGCGCGACCATACGCCCACGCCGCCGAAGCCGCCCGCGCCCCACGCCGCCGGAAGCCGTCGCCGCGCCACGACAGCCCGGAAGCCGGCGTCGCACGCCACCCCCAACGCCCCGTCACGCGGCCGGACGCCACGACCCGACGTCGGCGTGGCACGCCGCCCCCACGACGCGGCCAGATCGTCCTTGCCGGCCAGATGCCGGTGCCGAGGCTTCCTGCGTCCGGCTCTCCCACGGTTGGCGAAGGGCTGGAACGGCGGAGGAAGCGGCGCCCGGCTCTCCCACGGTTGCGCCCCTCCGCGCGAGCGCCGCTGGCGAAGCCATTCGGTCCCTTCCGCAGTTCCACTCCCGCAACCCTTAGGCCTCCTCCCGCGGCGTGGGGCCCTGCGCCGTCTCCAGGACATCCTCGAGGACTCGGCCACGCTCACGGACGTCGATGCGGTGGACATCGGGGACGCAGAGCTTTGCCTGCCCACGCCGCGGCCCTTCGCTTGAGAGGCCGAGTGGAGTCGCTTCCGTGGGAGGAGGTCATACGTCGCTGGGATCACGCCTCCAAGGACCAGTGGCTGGACGCATGGACCGCTGGACACCTCTGCTAATAGTAGGTCTCCACCTTCTCTGTGCTTCGGTGGCACCTCGGTATTTGAGGTATTGGTCATGGATGTTGGTGTTGTGTCGTAGTTACTGTGAGTGCTCGCGTCGGGCCTCGGTGGTGACAAGTCCGCCGCGCCTCTAGGGTTTGCTCTGAATGTGGCAGAACACAAGGGCGATGAGATGGACTGGAGCTGCGACACGCTGGTCGACCTCTAGCGCTCTAGCTGTCGCCGTCATGGAGCAACCACGACCAACTGCAAGCGATCCTCCTCCAACTGGTATAGGATCGTGCTCCACTCACTTCTCAGGTGCTCTCGGCTGATCCCGTGGAGCAATGCTCACGGCAGCCGAGTGATATGATATCTTCATATAAATGTATTTATTTTTTTATCTTTTTGTTAGTCCTTTTTACTGCTGTCAAGATCCATCCGGTCCTATGATAATTTGGATAACTCTTATAATCAGCGGATGAATTGGGTTCCTATAGCCATTGCATGTGTCCATCCACGGCCACTTGCTGTGATTCTGAAGATAATGGAATTCAGAGAATTTGATAGAGACCTTAGCTTCTGCAGAATCAATAGCTAGCACCTGGCTTACTGTCTTTTTGTGTAACCTCATGGGGTTGTTGCTTGTATCTTGTCGTTTTTGAGCAAGAGTTCAAAGCGGACCATTATCACTAACTGAACACGGTTATGCTCCTAATTCGATCCGGATTTTCAAAGGATGCTCGTCAGTCTTCAGTCCGGTGCTAGCTGAGAGCCTCTGATCTTCCTGGGACGCATTGCTGTTGCTGCATCCAGCGCAGGTACTGGCTGTGATCTTTCTCTGGCCCCTACTTAATCTTGTGTAGGTCGTGGAAGCTAAGTAGAAATTTTTGTGCATGTCAAATTGGGTAGTAAACAATACAGTGCCTATGAGCACTGTGACCACGATGCTTCTCATTATCAAACAATAATGTCCAATTTACTGACAGCACAATTATTTTGATACTCACCTAGGTTTCCATTAAAATCATGTGATTGTACTTGTTAAATCCATTAATCGCTTAATTTATTTCTAACTTTGTTTTCTAACACACTCAGGTTTCATCTGCTGTACCAGAAGGCAACGTCTTGTTCGCCACTAGAGGACTGGTGGTTGCTATAATGTTTGTAATTGCTGCAGCCTATGGTTTTTAGATTGACGATGGATATTTAACCTATCACAAGATATCCTAATTATCACAAGCCATCCTTTCTTTTTTGTTTACTTGCTACTATAGGTGTAAACATTAACCAATGGATCAACAAATTTTCTATGGTATTAAATACTTCTTCAGGTTAAGAGTCATGTCGTTGGAGCTCCATATGGAGTAATGGATCAAATGACAACCACACATGGAGAAGCTAACAAACTCCTTGCCATGGTTCACCAGGTTAGTATTGCTTATTAGTTATAGCATACAAAGCAGATAGATCCTATCTTCCTCCAGTCAAAAGTCATGTTGCTTCTGTATTTTTTTCATGATAATTTTCCTGTAGCCTGCAGAGTGTTACTCGGACAATACCACAGTCAAAATTTGTGTTGATTTGGTTCAATAATCATTTCAAGTAAACAAAAACACAGACAAGCTTTCTCTTTCTGAGTGCATGGACGGTTTCAAGATGCATCCAAATATTTTTCTGCAAGAATTCGCAATGTGTTTATCTGTTTATGGCAAGACCACAGTTAGTGATTCTGAAATATGCAGTGCGGTTGGACCTTTGTCTATAGATACATCAAAGAAGCAGCTCGAAGGCACTGCGACTTTAACATGCGTTGAGGGTCCAGATTCTGGTGTTTTCCCATCCCACGGATCATTGGTTTGCATAAGCTACACTGCTTCCCTTGTGATGAAGGATAAAGCCAAAACATATTTGTTGGAAAGCCTCAATGAGTTTGAGTTCGAGATAGGGACATGCGCTGTTAGTAATCAGCTTGAATCATGTGTAACTCAACTATCAGTCAATCAAACTGCACTTTTTGTTGCTGAATTGCCTCCTAGGAATTTGATCCTGGCTGCAGCATCTTGAGTTCTTGCGCAAGATTTCTAATATATCTAGAGGTGGGCCACCTGATCTTATAATTTTCTTTAAGCAATCTTTTTAAACCAGTCTGCAGCATATGTGCATACATTAAACATCCTTGCAGAGAACTGCTTCCTGGAGTTCTCTGTAAAGGTTTTGCAGGTCACTGAACCCTTAGAAGATAGAATGGAGAAAGCCTTGTTTAGTCCTCCATTATCTAAACAAAGAGTTGAATTTGCTGTCCGGCACATCAACGAGCTGCGTGGTAGCACATCAATGAGCTGCGTGCTACCACGCTTGTAATTCCCTCCTCATTCTCCAGTTCTTTATTTATGAAATTATTATTATTATTTCACTGTGTAGGTGCATTTTCAGGCTGATTTTGGCTGTGGATTGGTAGTCTTCTAGATTCATTATTAGAGCATCCAACCACACTCGAAAAGCTTGTTGGTGTTGATATTTCACGAAAAGAACTTACAATAGTAGCAAAGGTACATGACTTAGTAGCCGCTTCCTGTTGTCCTTTCCAAATGCATTAAAATTCATTTTGTTTCGCCTCTCCTAGAATTGCAGAGCCTTCGCCAGAAGCTGAACAGACATCAGCCGTCTACAAGTCTTTTGAGAGATATCATTTTGTATCCATACCCACCTGTTTTCCTTCCCTTGGTTTTAACGAGAAAAGAATGGTGCTAATCAATGAGGTCTCCTTCTTTTTAATTCTATTTCTTTTTTCTCCTTCTTATTGCCTGCTTGATCATCTCATACATCTATGCTAGGTTCTCAAATGGAAGTTTTGTGTCTCGACAATGATTCAACTATGTGAAATGCAAGTTGCAGGTGATTGAACACGTCGAGGAGGACTAGGCGGGTTTATTTGGCAACGTCGTCCTAAGCTCATTCCGCCCGACCGTGCTCATTGTTTCTACACTCAACTATGAATACAATCCGATCCTCCAGAGGTCAGCCATGCCCAACAAGGACGACGAGGCAGACGAAAACGTTGGTCCCTACAAGTGCCAAAACCACGACCACAAGTTTGAGTGGACCAGGGCGCAGTTCCAGTGCTGGGCTACTGACCTTGCGGTGAAGCATAATTACAGCGGCGTGGGCGGCTCAGGTGAGGAACCCAGCTACGCCTCCCAGATTGCAGTTTTTTCAAGAGAATGGTGCGTGACCGGGAACTAATGTGTCTGCATCAAGGTCAGGACCGTATGAGCTTCTCTAGGAATGGCCTAACGCGTCCATACCCGTGTGCTTCAACGCGGTGGGAACGCTCAAGTACTCTTATTTTCCTGGTACATCTGTGGACATCTCCCAGGTGTAGTGTAGAACTAAATAATCGGTAGTCAGAGAGCATTTCGTCAGTTAATCCACGCGACCTGGTGTATCCGTTAACTGTTAAGCTGGATTGAACTTGGAAATCTAGCAACACATAACTCCAAAGAACGTCGTCTCAACATACCCCCTCCGATCTTTTCTACTTAACGCTTTTTTGAAAATGAACTAGCCGATGGTAAATATTCAAAAACAGAGGTAGTACCATCCCCTACCGTTTCTATTCTATATTCTTTAATATTGTGCCATTTGTATATTCCTTAATATTAAGTCATTTATCAATTTGCGGATGTGTGTCTACTTCAATTTTTTAGGTTTTTGAGCCTCCGAGAAATGATAATGAGAAGGAGCGATGCTATGTGAGAGAATGAGGGTGAGAGAGAGGAGAGGTACAATGGCAGAGAGGGATTAAGAATTTATTGTGATACGACATACATAACCTAACAACTCAAATAATTTATTGTTATTTGATATTAGTAGAATTTTTAGACATGTGTGTGCCGCCGGCGCCGAGGGAGGAGGGATGGCGGGTAGGGTTGGAAGGAGAAATTTTTTTTTCCTGTATTCGCGCGTGTCGCGCGTGCATGGCTACTAGTAGCGATAATGGGCATCTTCCAAAATCTAGAAAAACAAGACAGGACTCATCCATCACGGCATACATACCCTTCCTCCTCGTGCTCATGTGCTTCCGCGAGACGCCATCGCCGACGCGCAGCGAGATTGGCTCCCCACCACGCGAACGTGTGTTCGCGTTCTGGAGCGAGTCTGCCTATTTAATATCCGTGTGTTTTATCTTCCACCAGCACTCGGTTGTTTTCCCACCTAGAAACACGCGAATTTGATTCCAGGAAAGAAACGGTTGTTTAAACAACATCTAGCACCTGATTTCTAAGTCGTCAGATCAATATCTGACAATGGTAAAAAGCATTGACATGCACAAGCATCTGACGGCAGAATATAGAGACACAAATACACTCAACACAGAGGAAAATATTAAGATGGCTGTAAAAACCAAATTACAGTAACCATACACAAAAGTTACAGTCCGTATAAAAATAGTAATGTATGCTTAAGTGAGATCAATATTAGTATGGAAAACATAAATGCACTATGGTGTGTAAAAAATGATAGAAAAAACAAGTTACAGTGACCATACACACAAGTTACAGTGACCATATGTAGTAATTACAGTGATCATACACACAAATTACAGTGACTATAGACACAAAGTTACAGTTTATGTAAAAACTATAATTCATGGCTTGATTAGATGTAGTTTCAACAGTAACTGTAATACGACTATGAACAACGGGAAAACACACAAATTACAGTAAAAAAAGCAAATTACAGTAACCATATGTAAAAAATACAGTGATCATACACACAAATTTCAGACCGCCGACTATAAACAACGTGATCGTCGAACACGCCGGCAGCACTGCCGGCCACAATCGGGGCCGCGGGTGGCAACCAGGACGCCAGAACTGGAGGAGACCAAGAGCACACCCGCCGCCGTTGCTTGCCTCCTGGCAGTGACGGCCAGCCTCAGGAATAAGAGCCCTTTGGTAGGGTTTTTTCGTGGCTTCTTTTCCGATTTTTTAGAACTCTAGATAAAACTCTACCAAATATTTTTTTGAAAACAGCTTCACCCGAGAAACCATAGAGAGGAGAAATCAATTTTACGCTAAAAAATAGAAGCCACTAAAATATGATTTTTTTCGGTTTCTTTGGCATCTAGATTGAAGCCATTTTTAAGAAGCTCTGCCAAAGAAGCCCTAAATGTAAGGCCAAAATTTTTTTTTAAATGGATATATGTCCAATGTAGAAGGCTGGCACGTGTAGTTGCAAAGCCAACAAGACAAAATCGAGCAAATTCGGTCAGTTCAGACAGATCGAGGATGAAGAACAAATGGCCACGAAAATCAACAATCAGAAGATCCAACAGTCACAAATTCGGATGCCAGTAGGCCACAAAACAACCGAGTGTGGTTTAGATTTTCTCCTCCTCTTCTTCTCCTTCTATTCGGACAGCTTCAATGTATAATTTCTTACAAGGTACAAAGAGTTGCCACCTCACCAGGTGCTTTGCTTAGAAGAAGATGGTCCAATACATAGCACCATGCAATAGCCTATACCGAGATCCACGCATAATAAAGAAAGTCCACCAGCCCTTAGAAAGAAAAAGAGAGGAGAGAAAAAGAGAGAGGACAGCAGTTAAAACTATTTTTTTATTCTTAGCATTAGGTGCTTCAAGAAGAACCGGGTGCTAGAAGATGCTAACTTAGCACCATCTCTCCAATGCATAGCATCCCACTTTTGCCTTTCTCTTTCTTCTTAGCACCCCTAGCAAGCACGTTGGAACTGCTCTTCTGGTACTTCATCAGCGCCGTGGTGATGCGCCATGAATCGCCATTCAAGCAGTGGTTCTGCGCACTAGCCGCGCGCGGAGCGGTTTCTTCATGACGGTGGTGAACTCGCGCGTCTCGGTGAAATCCACCTCGTCGCCTGGCACCTCTTTCCATTCGAATTCCCTGACCAAGTTGGCGACGAAGTACTCCAAGTGAAGCATGGCGATGCCGAGCCCTGCACAAATCCGCCGCCCGACGCCGAACGGCATCATCTTGATCTCCCTGCTGCCAGTCACGTCCACGCCCTCACCGTCGCCGCCCGCCAGGAACCGCTCCGGCACGAACTCCTTGGGCCTGTCCCACTCCCGCTCGTCCCAGCCCATCTCTGCCACCGTGAAGTTCACCGCCGCGCCCTTGGGGATCAGGTACCCGCCGGCCACGACGTCCTCCGCCGCCTTGTGCGACAGCACGAAGTGTGCGGGAGGGTGCCGACGCAGTCCCTCGAGGACGACGGCCTTGAGGTACGGCATCCTGTGCGTGTCCTCCTCGCCGACCTCTTGTTGCTCGCCGCCGCACGTCGCCTTGATCTCGCCGTAGAGCTTCTCCTGCACGGCCTGGTTCTTGACCAGCTCCGCCATGATCCACTGCAGCGCCGTGGCCGTCGTGTCGGTCCCGGCGGTGAGGAACTCGGAGCAGAGGTTGCATATCTCGTCGTCGGTGAGCGCGCGTTCCCCTTCCTCGGGGAGCATGATGTCGAGCAGCGTGTCCACGTACGAGTGCTCGAACGTTGTCTCCTTCTCATTCTCCGGCGCCGCCGCCCTCAGCTGCCGCTTGCGCGCTCGCCGCGCGTCGATCAGTGGCAAGAAGAGCTCCTTCTGCCGCCGCCGAAAGGCAAGCCCTTTCCGGAGCCGGCCGCGGTAGAGGATCCTGGTGAGCGCCGGCCAGAACGCGAACACGCTCGTGTTCTGGGCCACGAACATGAGCCAGTCCTGCTGCGCCGCCGCGACGGCGCGCACGGCGGCCTCGTCCAGCCGCTCGCCGAAGCACATGAGCACGAGGAGGCAGAACATGGCGTACCGCAGCGCCTCCAGCACGGGCGGCGGCGCCTGCGCCCGGGCCTGCGCGTCCTCGGCCTCCCGCCCGAGCATCTCCGCGAGCACGCGGCGCACCCACGCGCGCGCCGGCGCGAACTGCTTCACCCGCGACGGGTGCAGCGTATCGGCGACGAGGTTGCGGCGCAGGAGGCGCCACACGGGCCCGTAGCTGGACCGCGAGATGGTGTTGCCGCTCTCCCTGAGGAGCTGTCGCGTGGCGGGCGGGCGGTCGGCGAGCGCCGCCCCGCTCTCGACCAGCGCCGCGTGCGCGATGCGGCGGTCGGCGATGAAGATCGACACGCTCGACCCCACGCGCAGGGACACGACGGGGCCGTACTGTGCGACGAGGCGCCGGAGCAGGGCCTCCACGTCGGGTGAGCGCCGCAGCAGGAGCAGGTTGCCGAGGAACGGCAGGCCCGGTGGGCCCGGCGGGAGCTGGGCGCCGTTCTTGGCCCTACGGGCCCCGCGCTGCTTCGCGAGCAGGAGGGCGGCGAGGGGGAGGAGGAGCAGGGCGGCTAGGAGGAGGAGCTGTGTGGCCATGGCGAACAAGGATTCTTGCTCCGCTTTGCCTCTACGGTCGTCGCCTCGTCGGTCGATCTGTGTTTGATTGATTTGTGGTCAAAATCCGTGACCAACACACCCTGACTGCCTATCGACGTCATGGCTGATGGTAGCTCATGGCATTTTTTATCTTGGCATATCTTTCCGAGCTTGAATAGTTGAATGAGTAGAGGGGACGACACTGGCATGAAGTCTGCATCAAAACAAGATAGCGTTGATACTTTTATGTTGTGTGAACAGAGCAGACCGATGCATACAACACGGATCAGACCAACGTGCAGCCACGTGAGAATCTCACGCCGATCTCACAGCATAGCCAGTAGAGGAACATTTTGGGCAGAGCTGAAAGAGGTGTTGACTACGCTGGTCATCAGCCATTGCTAGGTTAGAGCAAGCTAGTCACAATCACGGCCCTGTTTAGATCCCAAAATTTCTCCTAAATTTTACTATGAAAAAAAAAATTCATCATCACATCAAAATGCCGGCACATGCATGGAGTACTAAATATAGATGAAATAAAAAATTAATTGCACAGTTTAGATGTACTTTGCGAGACGAATCTTTTGAGCCTAGTTAGACTATAGTAGGACAATATTTACCACAAACAAACGAAAAGTGCTACAGTGTGTTTTTCAGCGCTACAGTGCATTTTGGCCCTCAAAATTTTGGATCTAAACACAGCCCACATTTCACAGCAGACACCAGTGCAGGGATCCTTAAAGACAGCGATGATCACCCAATACTTCAGATTCAGATTAGATGTAGACGCTCCTGCACCAGTCGGCGTCTACATCTTCTATTTCAGTAAAATTTCCTAGTAGTAGTCTATTGAAGCCTAACCCTGGGCAACTGAAAGCTTATGGAGGACCTTCAATTGGAAGGGAATAGCAATTCTGGAATACTGTACATCAGTTCCACTTCCACCCCTAAGTGCAGATTCGCAAGAACGACGGACTCAGGAGTTATCCTGGAACAAGGATTCCTAGCCCACAAAAAGAAATGCAACGCATCATTTCGGAGGATGTAGATCAACCAAGATGACAAGATGATGTACAACAGTACAAGTACACAGCAAATTTTTCATATCACTGCACGCATCTATTAGGCAGGGATTAACATTTTGATTCTCTTATAAAGTAAACATTTTGATTCATTCTCGACGCAAAGAAAAGCACACAGGGGGCTTACAACATTTTGTGACCTAATTTGTGCACGAGAATGGAATTCAAGGACAATGTGACCTATTCCATTCTCGTGGACAAATTCGTGGAGCCCCGGGAAAGGAAAAAAGGCATATTCTTGAAAGTAGGTAGATGAAGACGGCAATGCCAATTGGACATACCAGTTCAGGTTATCTGAGACAGGGATCAACATCTTACGACTCTTTCATCTCCATTACCAGCACACATGAGCATACATACAGACATACAGTTAACTCTACCCTTGCGGGCCATTGTACGTTCCACCAACACCAACTCGACCGCACACTATTTACTCAACAACACTCTAGTTACAACTTATAACACCCCAAAAAGAGGGGAAGAACTGTAAATTACCTACGATACATCAACCACAGTCGACTGTCCCTCATGCTATGCGGGTATGGGCCATATAAGCCATTTGTACAACACAGCCAGCAGCACATAAATATGCACAATACTTCTGAGATCTGGCCCCGGCTTAGTGTTGAATAAGGCTGAGCAGGGGCCAGAAGTCAGAAGCACCACACATAGAAATGAGCAGCTGGGCTGTCTATACTCTATAGACACATGGCACAAGCATGGCATAGCACATTAAGACCTGACCTCTGCGGCAACCTTGGCCCCGTCCGAAATCCTGAGATTGCAAAGTAGTGCATCACGCCCTGTAAGCACGATCTGGAAGAAGTCCCCCACCCGCTTCGACAACGAGTCCAGCCCTAACCGGAGCCCTTCAGTGCTTTTCGACATGCTGGAGATGCAATTCAGCAGCTCCTCTCTCCTTTCCAAGGCATTAGTCTTGCAACCGACACTAGTGGCTTGCTTTGTGTCATCATCATGGTGTCCCCCATTGCTGGTTTTCTCAAGCACCATCACTTCTTTCGCATGGCTGATGATCTTGGCGTCCTCCTTAATACCAGCTGTATCCATTACTCCATCTGTAGTAATACTCTTCGGCATGATTGCTTCACGGTCACAGCCAATGTCCTCAGCCAGCTTAAGATCATCCTCTTGTGTTCCTTCCTGGGTAGTGGTACTGGTATCTGACATGACCACCTCCTTTGAATGGCTAACAGCATGTGCCAGGCTGGCATTCTCCTCCTCAAACTGAACAGCACTGGTCAATGCATGCAGCTGTCTAGCACATGCCTCAACTTCCTCCAGCTCTTTTACAGCTGCAACACTACCTTTAGATAGTTGAATGCTAAGTTCCCCGCTTATGGCCTTATGAAGGTCATCAAAATCTTTAGACCAACCAAATTTCTCAGGGACAGCGAACTCCACCAGTGGCTTGGAGCTACCTGACAGTATGGCTACTAGCACGCTGCAGATGAAGACTGTAATGGCCTCGATTCCATACAATGCCCGCATGAGCACCTTCCCCTTAGCAGAATGCTTAACCTTCATCAAGCAAAGGTTCCCAGAAAGCTCCTGTAGTGCTGCCAAGCAATTATCAAGCCTTGGACACCTCTCCCTTGCTCGATCCATCCATTCCTTAAGCGACACCTCAGCTCTCTTGAGCTGCTCCTGCGACGGCATGTCACGCTCACGCCCACAGTCCAACACATGCAGGACATATTGCACGAGCAGCTGCCCTTGATCCAGCCGAGCGAGCTCTGAGCTCAGCGCAATACAGATGTCCAACAACTTCACGCTGCTGTTCAGGTAAATGTCCACCCACTTCTCGTCCCAGTCCGACATGGGCAGCTCGAGCTCAGTGATCAGGGTGGCTATATTGGTGTGCAGCTCTGATAAGCAGTCCACTGCGAGCCTCATCCATGATAGTGTGAGCACCTCAGAGGTGGCCTCCGGCTTGAGCTTCCTCAAGCTCCAGGCCAGTCCATCCTCATACGAAGCGAGAAGCTCGGAGAGCTTCGGCGACAGGTAGGTTCCTCTCGGGAAGATCATCCGGAAGGGGTTCCCCACGGGGAAGAAGGACCTGTGCCCATCGTGTGCGCGACTCATCTCCACTGCAATCAAAGCAAAGCCTCAGTTTAGGAATTCACATCACAAACACAGCCAGTAGAAGCAAATCCTGACTAATGAAATAACATAGTGCTATATGGGTGTAAACACTACACGTGATGGTAATAGGCTATTGGCACACTCTGCAGTGTGAAAACTCCCCACGCCTTCTATCCTCTTTCAAGATTCTTCCTCGATTCGATTCAGGGACAAGCCTTCACTCAAGCTACAAAACCCTATCGATACTCCAAGTACACTGGGCCACACTACATCTACATCATCTATCGCAGTACGCCAGTAAGTTAGCTACGCCATTTCTTATGCGCCGCATCTGAGCTCATACCCTAGAACGCACTAGACAAGCAAAAAATCGCTGGTAGTAGTATATCAGAAGCGTTGCTTACAACACCTGACAATAAACACCATCAGAACCGCTCGATCTATCAGCCCAGGGGGAGAGATCGAACAAACTAGAAGCTACTGTGAACCTACTGCCCCCAGATTCCCCTCAACTCTCCCCCGGATTTGGGCGAAATCCACCGCTCACATAGAACCCAATAGCACGAATCAGATCGGGAGTCCAAGGGTGCAGCACGAGCAAAGGGATCCCCGTACCTGGATTCTGGGACGCGCGCGGAATCGATTCGAGGTTGGTGAAACGAGGTTGCGTCCGGGGATGCTGCAAAGCTCGGAGGTGCGTGCGCTTGTTTGGTGAGTGCTGGGAAGAGAGAGAAGGGGAAAGGCAATGGGAACGGTGGAAAGTTCGAGACGGCCGTTGGGAGCAAATGAGCTGTGTTGGGTTGGGCCGCGGCCCGCGGAGGCAGCGACACGTTGGGCTTTGGTTACTGTATTTTCCTCGCCGCGGGGCCCACCAGGTTCCGGGTTGGGGGCCAGCTGGTCGCATGGACCGACGCATGGTTTACCGTTTGGTCGGCGTCATTAGGCCCATTGATCTTTTAATATGGCGTTTCGAGTCATTTTCTTGCCGGGAATGGGTGATCTGTCTCCGCTTAATTTCGGGGTCATACTCTAGTGCTCCAAGATTATCTGATTCATTAAGGAGAGCCTGACATTTTTCGCGTAGCGAAATTTTAAACAAGCCACGTGCTACTGCCACTTCCACTTGTTTTAGACAGATTCTTCAGGCGCTTGAGTAAGCCCTTTGGTGTAAGAAGTGACCATGGCTATTTTATTTTGCTAGATAGAATTGGCTTGCATAAACTATAAAGCTACACACCAAAATATATCATCAACTGTTGAGTCACATTTGTTTAGTGGTCTTCGTGAATAGGTGATCTTGGCCACAAATAATTTCTTTGAGTCAACCAACCATTCAAAAAACTTACATCACAATTTGAACTCGTATAGCCCATGTCATGTGAACAAGCTTGCTTCAACGAATAGAATAAAGAAGTGTGAGTTTGAATGGCCATGTCTTCTTTGCATTCTTGATCCTTGCTTGCTCATACTGCGCTTGTTTCACCTCTCGAGCTATCACTGTTTGTTTGCATGCTTGAGTAGTTGAGTTAAGGCATGAAACCTTTAATTGTAGAAATATCAATTCCAGTTCTAAATCGTTTCAGACATAAATTACTACTCAATACTCAATAAAAATCAGTTAGTCCTCTAATTATTTTGACATTCACATCAGGTTGAGTGTTCAACGCATCATACATACGATCATGCATAATATTATAGATATATACACTATAATAGGTGTGAAGTTTGAACATAGGCAGGAGGATAAGTAAGTTGGTGAACTCAGTTTCACCAAAATTTACTAAAGGCCGGTGTAAAAAATATACTAAGGGCCTAATTACACTTTCAATTATTGTGGGATTCTTTATGATTTATATTTTTGTAGAGTGCCCCATGAAGATTAATGCAAAGGCTTCAAAGGAATATCTAATTAGTTGTAGTCTTGATATTACTAATTGAAGGCTCCAAAAGATGCATTGTTATATGAGGCATGCTAGGCAAAATTTTATAAATTATCACGAAAATTAAAAACATTTACCTATTAATCCGGTAGACTCTAACAATAATAATCATTTGATATGTTTGATTTTAAAATAAAATTATCCACTATACTATTATGGAATATTTTTTAAAGGAACCCTAAAAGTTTGAATATAAATTATCCACAACTAGTCCACCAACCCCTGCTCTCGCACGGGTTAAAGTTTTACTAATTAGGAGATATAGATTTAATCCTTACTAATATTAGAGGTGGTTATTTTAATTTATCTCATGTAATGGCGTTGTGGATGATTTACTTGCAAATTTAGAAATTATTTTAATTTATCTTTCATGATGCATATTGGGTAATTTATATGCAGAGTTAGGGCTGATTCTAATTCATCTTTTATAATGGCATGGCGAGTAATTTATATGCAAATTTATAGGGTTATTTAATCCATTTTATAATGGTGTGATGGGTAATTTATATGCAAATTTAGATGGTTATTTTAATTCATATTTTACAATGGCATGATGGGTGATTTTTATTAAATTTAGGGGGGGATATTTCATTTCATCTTTCATAATGGCATGGTGGGTATTTTTTATAAAAATATAGGAGGCTGTCTTATTTTATTTTTCATAAAGGCATGATGGATAATTTTTATATAAATTTAGGAGGTTATTTTATTCCATCTTTCATAATGGCATGATGGGTAATTTTGATATAAATTTAAAGGGTTATTATATTTCACCTTTCATAATGCCATGGTGAGTAATTTTATATAAATTTAGGGGGTTATTTCATTGTATCTTTCGTAATTGCAGGTGGGTAGAAAATATAATAGATCTAATGACTACTATTATTAGAGCTATACGATGGACGAATGGATGTTTCTGATTTTTTTTAAAATTTTTAGAATTTATTTTTTCCTAGACGTCCGGTGAAGATGAAAGTCAATGCTCAAAAAGAGCCTATAATTAATAATATTATACCATTATAAAGTATAATTTTAGCCCTCTAAATTCTCATATACGTTATCAAGCGCGCTAATATGAAATGTGATTTAAACTAACCTCTTAAATTTGAAAAAAAAATACCTACCCTGTCATATGAAAGGTAATTTAAAATAACCCTTGAATATACATATAAATTCCCAAGTAGATCCACGGATTAATGTGCCAGTAAGACTCTACGTAGGAGAGCACACTGATATGATTCATTCGTAGGGGATAATCCTCCCAATCCATTTTTTCACCATTAGCTCTTGGTCATCATCATCGATTCATCGCACAGGAATAGCACATCCACCCGGCAGGCGGCAGTCCGGCACTGCAGAGCTGTATCTAGACCCAGCCACGCGCACCCGCCATCACCGCCTTTCAAACCCGCATGATGGAATGGGCTGATGGTGACCCTGTTTGCCCCATTCGCCAACAGTTAACAAATCTCTTGGCTCGCGTCAAATCACCCTGATCCCAGTGAATTGAAGCTTCACAATCACGTAAATATCTTACTATTGCTAATTTGAAGTTTCTAAAAAAACACTAATTTCAAAGCGCGCTAGAAAAAAAGATAAATCCTAAAAATTCTCACAATAATTAAAAACATCCGACCATCAATTGACATATTGGAATATTAATAGCCATTAGATCTGTTTTTCAAGTAATTACCCACCTCTGCCATTATGAAAGGTCTTGAGTTCAACTCTTAACAAAAGCAAATATCCTCATTTTTTTTCATTAGATCTATTTCTAAGTAATTACCCACCTCTGCCATTACGAAAGGTCTTGAGTTCAATTCTCAATAAAAGCAAATATTCTCATCTTTTTTTCCATTAGATCTATTTTCTAACTAATTACCCACCTCTGCCATTACGAAAGGTTTTGATTTCAATCTCAACGAAAGCAAATACCTTCTTTTCTTTTTAGATTTTTCACATTTTCAAATTTACTTTCATTTTTTATCCTTTTTCCATTAAAGATGCTAGAAATCTTTCTATAAAACAGATATTTTGTATTCTTTTTGAAATTTCCACGTCAATCCTCACAAGATGTGCTAGAAAAAAATAAAATCATAGAAATTCTCACAATACTAAATACACCCGATCATCAATTGACATGTTGGAATCTTAATAGCCATTAGATATGTTTTCTAATTAAGTAATCACCTACATTTGTCATTATCAAAACAATATTAAATAATTTCTAAAACTACACGTTAATTACCCACTCTGCCAATATAAAAGAAAATATGAAATAACACCCTAAATTTATACCTAATTGCTCACATTTGCTATTTTGATGGATAATACCAAATATCCCCTTTAATTTATATTTAAATTGTTCACCTTGGTTATTATGACTGATAATATAATGAAAGTAACCTCTCAAAATTATATTAAAATCGTATATTTTTGCAATCGATTAAAGATTTATCTAAATCAATTAAACATACATATAAAATAGCAAGATATGCTATTATAAAAATCTATGTATATGTTATACGGTTATACATAATGCATTTATATAAGATTCGCATGGGTTGATCGAACCAGTAGTATGAATTAAAGCAGAGGCCCTCCCGGCGCGCGGCTAGCTGGCGATGCCCTCCGAATCTCCGATCCCTCCCCGGCTTTGCTACGCTCTAGCTCGCCGTCCGGCACGGGGTCACTAGGCTCGAGTCGACCTGCCGCGCCGTCACGTCGCCACTCCGAGTGCGGCCGGCCGGGCGTCCACGCCTGCGTGCGTACACGGCAACCTAGAAGCGACGAAGCAGCTACTGTATATGGCTATGGCTAGCTAGCCGTGACTCCGTGAGACGTTGTGGCTAATCTAGCTAGGCCGGGGCGGGAGGGGCCTCGTGGAGTCGTGGTTCGATCACGCCAAATCGCCAGGCTAATCGCACCGGCGACGTGACAGCACATGATCGATCGACCTTACGTACCCCGGCCGGTATCAGTTTGTCGCCAGCCGGGCCGGCGTGATTGCGCGGTGAAACCGCGATTTATCACTCCTCGACGACATCGATCCCGTTAGACGCTCGAACACGACGACCATGGCGATCGACCAGACCACTCCATTCTTCGTTTCCCACGCAAGCTATGGCTAGCTAGGAGTGCAGTAGAGTGCCGTAGCCCTGGGCCTGGAACCGTGCAGGTGCAGGGCTCTCCTTCTCCTCGCTCGCCCCACTACTGTCTCCCACTACCACCGCCCGATGGACGATCATGTCAGGTATCCGCCGCGTGCCGATTGCCGCATCGAGCAAAAAGGGGCCGGCGACCAATGGCGAGCGAAAGGGGAATCCAGAGGCCAGCGTCGCTCCGCTCCAACCCCGGCCGCCCCGCCGGGCCCTAGCTAGCGAGCTTTTGTTCGCCTCCAAGCGTATCGATGCCGCCTCGTCCCCGGCCTCAAGTTTCCGCTTTGCGATGGCGAGTGGAGCGGAGTGGCCTGCGACCTCACCTGCCTGATGCAGCTGCTAATTGCCACGAGCAGGTCGCCGCGCAGGCGCGCACAGGGCACAGCGGGCCGGTGACCACACCACCAATCGCCTGACCTGACTGCGGCGCTGTCGTCCCGCGGCCATGACAAAGTACAGTGCAGGCCGTAGTGCGAGGTACGCCGTGCTGTGCTGTATGCCATTGGATGAATATTTATCTTCCCGTCAGCAGACCACAAGGCTCGCGTACGTCCAGTCGTCCACATGTGTGGATCAGAACAGAAAACTGCTCCTCGCACCAACCCAATTCTTCTTAACCAGCAGGTCAGTTAGCACCTAATCGCAGCATAAAGTGTGTCGTGATCAAGCAATCATCGCCAAGCATCATCGTCGATTCATTCGTTCTAGCACTGAAACCAGTACATCATTCCATGTGCATGTGCCTCTCCAGGTGGCACATCACAGTACGCCCCCATGGCCTCTGCCCTGTGCCTGCTGTGCGCACGCTTTGCCTGACCGCCCGGTGGCCTCTGCGGCGAGCAAGGCATCTGGGCTCTCTGTCTCTGATCTCTCTCCCTCCCTACCGCCGGCCTGGCCCCCCACGACGAGCACAAATTCTCGCGCCCCTTTGCCTTTCTCCCACGGGCATCATTGGCCCGTGGAACAAGATTGATTGCCGAGGGAGGGAGGCTTTTCTTTTATCGATCGGCGACTTTCGGGTGCCTGGCGTCGGCCGCCATATTCGGTATCGCCGCGCTCGCTTCCTTTCCGTCCGCCGGCCTGCTAGATCCGTCCATTTGACAGGTTAAAAGCAAGCTCAGCTCCCTCTTCTTCTTAATCGCCTCGATCAGTTCTTGTTTAATCGAGCATGCCAGCCAACCTGCTTCTACCATGCAAAGAACAACTCAAGAGCGGATTCCTGTCCTGACGCGCTCCCCCCGTGCTGCCGAACGATGCGGACAGGATGGCGTGACAGATTGAATTGAACAATATAGGCCTTGCTTCGCGTTGCCAAGACAATGGACAAAGACAGGCTACATGTAGGCAGCCGTGTCCGTTCCCATGGCCGCACCCTCACCTACTGTCCTGCTCTGGCCCGCCGCCGGCGTTGCCAGCCAGCCGGGAAAAAAGGCCGCGCCTTTTCGCTGCTGAAATGAAAACCACCGCGCGAGCGGCCGCCGGGGGACCCAACGCCCGATTGTTCGCTTCGCATCTGAAGTGCTGGACGCCTGGACCTGTGCCGCGCCAGACATTTCATTTCATTCCCCCTGCCCTGCCCTGCCTGCCTGGTTCCTGCAGCCCGGGCGGGGGCACTGCCCAGTGGCCAGCCACACAGCTCAACGGACGGCCTGCGAGAAACGCGCGCTCCCCCGCCGCAAACTTCGCGTCAGGGGGCCCGGCGCTGCCACTCATTCTCCAGGCGGTGGCGGGGACGACGGATGGACTGCTAGCTTTTCCATCGTCTTTGACCCTGGCTGGGGTGAGTAGAGTTGGTGAGGGGTCCTGGTCGATCATGGCGGGCGTTCGTCGTTCGGGCGGCGTCAGGTGAAACGAAACCTACCGACGGAGTAAAGCGCGGGGAGGGGAGGATCTCCCCTTTTGGGCGCGGGAGGGGACTGATGGATGGCCAGGAACAAAAGGCCCCGATAGGATAAGCTGTTGCGTTGCTGCTGAAGAACAGAACAGATGTCTGCTCTCAAGTTTCGTCCATCCACCCCCGGCTACAGTGGTAAGTACTGTACTATGGTACAGTGCCGGCACATTATTACGTGCAGCGGTGGCAAAAGTAGTAAAGCTGCGATTAGTTGTGGGCTTGTGGCTAGACGAACACAGACACACGCACGTAGGGTGTACTGCTAGTTCACCGTCACGGCAAACACGTCGTCAGATCAGGTCGCATGAGGCGAGAATCTATCCATCCATTCATCCATCTTCTTCGGTCCGTAACCTGTCAGGAGGCACTGGTGGTAGCGTGGTGGGCGATCCTGTACCGACTCCAGGCAAAGCAGATCGTAGAGCTCAAGCAGGCCGCGAGGCAAGGCATCAACATCCCAACGTGCCGGGGCATGCACCGTCTGTTCACGCCAGCACCGACCACCCAAGCGAAGGCTCAGCCGACATGCATGGTCTCTGCATCTGAGGGCAAGGGAACTGTCGAAGTGGTCTCTTCTATCGTCGTGGTGAAATGCAGACGACCGAGAAGGAGAGCGGCCACGGCCATGGATGGCTAATGGCATGTGGAGAGGATCCGTCGTCAAGAACCTAAAACTAAACCTTTGATTGGACGGTACAAAATCGTCCTACCTCGTATCTATCGCAGTTCGTGGTCTCGGCGGAATACGATGCCCCCCAGTTTATCACTGGTGGGTGCTGCGGCGGAAAGCGCTTCATTTTGCTCCTTTTTTTTTTTCTGATGAGGCGAGGACGGCCAAGATGCCCTAGCCAGGGATGCCTCGGCTCTCGGTTCCTCCGCTAATGAAATGAAGTGTAAAATCAGTGGGGCAAACTGTTGCGCCACGTTATGAGCATCATCTTTTTCTTTTTAATGATGCTGTTAGCAGCAGCTAACCTAGGTTTTTTGTCAGTTGTGCTGGTGACGACGCCTGGCTCGAGGAAAAGGCGTGCGTGCCGAATCAGGCCGATGCTTCTCCTTCTCTGCCTGCCTGTCTGTGCTGGTCCATCATCAGGCATCAGCGTTTAATAGAGAGGCCTTTTGCGATTAACCACTGGATGAATGATTGGTGCTGCTACGGGGACGTCAGGTTCAGGTCAGATCACAGACGTCTGCATGTTCAGACTTCAGACCAGGGCAGAGGGGTGCACCTGCGCCTCGCTCTCTTGATAATGCAGATGTGTGTGTACATGATCATGATCAGCTATATATGTGAACAGCCACACCAGCGGAATGGCAAGTAGCCACACCACGTTTCATCGGAGCCGGCCTGGAGTGTGAACTGAGCATGTGGACAGTGTGAAGGATTTGACCTGATCGCAAAGTTCAGAACCACACAGTAGAAAAAAGCAAAGCAAGTAGCACGGATCGGTGCACGTACTGTCACGTCCTCCGGCCAAAGCAGAGCACACTTGATATGGGCTATGTTTAGATACCAAAAATTTCTCCCAAATTTCACTATGCAAAAAGAAGATTCTCCATCACATCAAAATGCCAACATATGCATGGAGTACTAAATGTAAATAAAATAAAAAAATAATTGCACACTTTAGATGTACTTTGTGAGACGAATCTTTTGAGCCTAGTTAGACCATAGTAGGACAATATTTACCACAAATAAACAAAAAGTGCTACAGTACTTTTCAGTTCAGAACAGTACCAAAGTTTAGGATCTAAACACACCCATGGAATGATGCACAACAGGAGAAGGACAGGGTCAAGTGGGAGCAGGGCTGGAAATCTGCAGGCGACTGCTAGTCCGAGTTGGACGTAACGGCGGTGGCCAAAATGACAGTTACCCACTCAGAGGTAGAGGTTCAGGCGTTTGGGTCCGGTGACTAAAATTTAGCACGTGTCACATCAGATGTTTCGATGCTATTTAGAAATATTAAATATGGTTTAATTAAAAAACTAATTACACGGTCGAGAAGTAAACGACGAGACGAATTTATTAAGCCTAATTAATACATAATTAGCGACTAGATACTGTAACATCACATTTGTTAATCATGGATTAATTAAGCTTAATAAATTCGTCTCATTGTTTGATTCTCATCTGTGTAATTAATTTTATAATTAGACTATATTTAATATTTCTAACTAGTGTTTTCGATGTGACAGGACTAAATTTTAGTCGCGGGGATCCAATCACCCCCAGTCCCGGACATCAGAGTCCATGGGAACGAACAATGAGCTCAGAGTTCGGCATGCACACACACAACCAATCTCGATCTACATGGTCCATCAATCCTCCGAAGATACAGTGATCGGCAACCTGACAAACGCAGTTTTATACTGCTTGCTTTAACGTATCCCCAGTGTTCGGAATCTGGTCTGTTCACGCTTCCTCGTTCCTAGTTTCCGTGAGATCGTCTTCTGTTAATTCTTTTTCACACAGAAAATCATATCCCATGCATCTTCTATTGCAACGATGAGATCGCACGTGCCCCCAATATTTTAATGCGGGCTTCTTCTTCGCCGCACCGGTTTTCAGGTCAATCAGAGTGTGATCATTAGACCCTGAACTAATAGAATAGTGGACGTGGTCAAGAAATGAGGCATTAGCATATTCAGATTGTTCTGCTAGGCTCCTCTTCCACTCTTCCTAGGTAGGGTCCAGGGTGTCATGCTTGCATGGGGAAGCAAGGCTTCTTCAGAAAATAGTTTTGTGAAACTAGCACCCATCAATAATGTACACAAGTACATTCTGTCACTTTTTTTCCACTTTTTAACACCAATGATGTACACTAGAAACGGCTTTAATTTCTGCATCCTTTAACATATTTTGTTAAGAAGATAACAATAATCTATGATGAGACGCCAAACCTCATCATTTAAAAGATGCCCCTTTCTTCGAGTTACTGCAAAACCCACCAAAAAAATAACCTATTTGCTAGCTCGTGGAAGAATACTGGTGCGCAAGAATTTAACTGAACTCATGCAGGAACCCCCTTTTCTTTCAGAGTTTCTGTTCAGATTCTGGCCTCCAAACAGAGCGTGCTACTGGATATTAACACTCCGGGCGGGCAGCTCGGCTTGTTTTGTCATGGAGCTTAGCTTAAACAAGCTACCTTGAGGCATTCATCAAGTGAGGATGCTGCTGCCATGGCTACTACTGCTATCTTATAGTCTGCATTATTCGAGAGCAATTTTGGTAGATGCCCCTCAAGTGGAGAGAGGGCATTGACCTCGATCCATCCCCCTCATGTGCGTGAGTGCGCGTCTGCAGCCTATATACACAGCCCCCACACACCCACACCGTCTCCGCCTCCAAAGTCCAAACCCATCACCACCCACCTGCCCATCTGCTCCTCGTTACCTCGCCATTCTTACATCTCCATTGCATTGCATCTCGCGCACGCTGTTCTTACGCATGTGTCCCTCTCCATCCTCCCAATCCTAGCAAGCTAAAGCGAAGAGAGAGAGAGAAGCTGTTCTTGTGAGAGAGCTGCAGGACACCATCTCCCCACCCATTACGCCTTAGCCGAACCTCGAGAAAAACCTGTGAAGCATGTAACTCCAGTCCCTGTCCAGAATCCAAACCCAAACCCAAAAAAAATCACAAAAAAAGAAGCCACTCCCAAGATCTCCAAAAGCATCGGCGTTGCGAAGCGAGGCGTAAGTTGGTAGGCTGGATACGCCCCCACTAATTCCTTAGCACAAAACCAAGAAAAGCCTCCGGATCATGTAAGTTTCGCCATCATCTTTGCTAGCCGCCCAGCTGAAGAAAAAAAAAAAAAGAGCAAGACAATCTAGCATCATGCATCGTTAGTAGCAGCCATCATCAGTCGTAGTCTCTAGCGATCCTGCTGGAACCATTATCATAGCATTACCCCTGCAAAAACCATCAAATCATGTAATTAGAGTTCCGCCATCTCCTATTTCTGCTGCACTTCCAGCAGCAGCCGTCCAAAAAAAAAAAAAAATTCAATGTGTTGAGAGTGAGTGAGTGAGAGAGAGGGAGAGGAAGCAAGTGATTAAGCTAGCAACCGCGATCAGCTAGCCACGATGGAGCCGGGGTCGACGCCGCCGAACGGGTCGGCGCCGGCGACGCCCGGGACGCCGGCGCCGCTCTTCTCCAGCGGGCCGCGGGTGGACTCCTCGCTGTCGTACGAGCGCAAGTCGATGCCGCGGTGCAAGTGCCTGCCGGCGGTGGAGGGGTGGGGCGTGGCGACGCACACCTGCGTCGTCGAGATCCCCGCGCCGGACGTCTCGCTCACCCGCAAGGTACACCACCATGCACATGCCAATCCCCTTCTTGCATTCCTGATTTCTTCATCCTCCGTTTCTTCAGAAGGCCACCATTGGTCAATTTCAATTTCCATTTCTCTCCCTATCATACTTTTCTTTTTGCGCGCGCGGTTTATAATGTTTTTTTTTCATGTCTATACGTTTGAAAACTTCCCGTGCGAGCGATATTGTATTTTCTGTCGTCTCTGTGTTGCTATACTTGATGGGTACAGACATGCATCATCATACTTTATACAATTATATACTGCAACAGGTCAAAACTAGGTTTACAGAAGTCATGTGTCTGCAAGCCTGTAACAACACAGCCCTGACAGCACTGCTTAAAAAATGCGGCGTGATCGATGTCATTAGTTGTTGACTGCGATCTTTGTGTATACAAACATGGCTTAGTTCTTGTCTCTTCACGCGTTGTTCTTGAAATGAAATCACTGAATAGATGAATAGATGAAGGACAACTTTAAACTCGAGGCATTAATTAGTGCCGTATAGGACACAGATCGATGACGCAAAATGGGTCGATCCAGATTCTTTCTAGGCCGCAGCAGGTAGCTAAGGCTGAGTTCAATGGTGTTCTCCAAACCTCATTATCTATCGATATTCTAACTACCCTCCTCTGTGTTTGCATTGCAGCATTTATGTCAAACAGTGCAAAACAGTATTTTAGGAAATCACTTTACAGAACACCATTGGACTCAGCCTAAGCTCTAGTTCTCTATTTGGCGCGCTGCTGTAAACTACGTGAGGATTACAAGTGAATTAACAAGTGGTCAATAAGGTAACTATGAGACAAAAGGAAACGATCGCACTAACAGTTCAGCAGCTAGTTCCAGTGGGAGGAAGGAAGTGTGTGCTGCTGGAACAACGGTAGTATACGTAGACCAGCTAGTACAAAAGCTTTGCAAATTGCAAGCCAGGCCTTATTCGCTTTGGGATTAGCGGCGTCCGCTAGAAACAGAAGAGGGACATTGGATCTGATGCAGGCTGTCGGGAAGAGCGCGCGCCGTTCAAGCATCTCAAGCAACTAGGAATCTTGCTTCAAAAAGGCATATAGTAATCTCTAAACATAACTCTGGTCGAAGCCGAGGAGCAAATTGTGCGGATGACATTGCTAACATGCATATAGAAATTAGACGAAAGCGATAACCTCATCAGAAATGAAGAAGAAAATGCCACGGTAGCAATTGCATAGCTGCCTAGTTTGAGTTCAGTGGCAATGACCTGAGTGCCAGGCCTCGACGCCGCCCGCAGCGGCGCAGCCTACAAGTACACCAAAGTTGCTGCAGCTTTTGGCTCGGCTCGGCGGCGCCCACCCTGCGACTGCGACCAAGCGAACCAAACCGGCGGGGAGGCTGTGCGAGCCCACACCATCGTGTCCCCTAACCAACCACCATTCAGCTCGTTTAAATTAAAATTTCACTCTTCTAACCACTCCCGGGAAATGATACGGTTGTTTAAATTCCGGATTGGATTTATATGAGTTGCTTATTTCGAATGGCCGAATCAGGACGACTTGATCCACGTCGGAGAAGCTTACTAGGTGACGTTCACAATAACATTTTTCTTTATAATAATGGATATGCCTTCAGCCCATATATAACTAAGAGTAAAATGCACAATTAGTCCATTAACTTTTTAAAAAGTGTCAGTTAGGTCCATCAACTAACGATATGCATTTTAAGGTTCATTAATTTTTTAAAGTGTATTATATAGCACACCTAAAGATAATAAAAGATACATCTCAAATCATGTACATATAAAAAAAAAATATAATCATTTTCCCTATCTTTGTATCGATGAAATCTACGCAATGGAACTAATTTAGCATGCAAAATGAACATGTTACCCCTATTTATGCTAAATAAATGTTTAGTTACTTTTTAATCATATCTATTGTTTAGTACGTCTAAAAACCTTAGGAAAATATCATTGTACGTGCCTGTTATGCTCTATGTATATAGATATACATTTATCGTGGTTAGTGGTTGCTATTTTCTTGAAGAAAGGATGTCTTTATGAATCATGGTCTTTTAAATGAAAAGAAATGCATGGCTTGTTATAGTACTTAATTAATACATGTCAAAGATCATGTTGTTTGTATTTTAGTCGGTATACGTAAATATAAAAATTTCACGAACAACACTTTTTATTTTGGGATCAAAATAAATAAAAATAAGTTTTAGCATTTAAATATATTTTACCACTTAAATAGAGGCACAATGGTCAATGTCACTTCCAATGTGCAGATCTCATCAAGATAGAGCTATCAAAATTGATTTTATAATTTTTGAATATGTACGTGATTTGATATGTAATTTTTCGTTAATGTTAGATGCGATATGGACCTATATGATACACTATAAAAAGTTAATGGACCTAAAAATACACATGATAGTTGATGGACCTAACCGACACAGTCTAAAAAATTAATGGACTAATGATGCATTCTACTCTATAACTAATATCTTGGGGATATCATGTGCACGACTGTGTTCGTTGTTGCGTCATCACAATACACAGTTGACAACTTGTTTCGAGGTGAACACGGCTAGATACACTAGTACTACCTCTAATCTTTTATGTGCGATGTCGATCACTTTCAGTTTTCAACTGATCAACGTCATATATGAAAAGGTAGAAAGGAGTACAGTACCTTTTAAGCCAAAAAAGGTGATGTATCTGAATCCTTATTACGATAAACTAGAGGTCTACATATAAACTCTACGGCCCGTACTTCCAAAGGTGATCTGAGCATGAATTAATTGTACTGGAACGGGTGGCCTGTAACGTTGTTCCACTTTGATTTGAAAACACACGAGCCTAATGATAACGCTGTCGTCGACACGAAACCATAGCGTTTTGTTGTTCTTTTTTTCTGAAATATAGAAAATGGTCGCCAAGTACAATTATTTCGTGATAAGATTGGCCGGAGACGTGACACCACAAATACTAACAAATAGTGCCCCGAACTCGGGTTGACCGGACGACGATGGCGCCAACGCTAGGCGTCCGTGACCAGAGTGGTTGCTCGCGCCCGCCGGTCACGTCTGTTCCAATCTGTTCGTCCGTGGGCTGACACGATCGCTGAATTATTGTTGGCCCACGGTGATCGATCGAGGCAGTTTCTGAAACCCTGCGGTGTTCGATTGGATTGGATATTGGCATGCATGCTGCGATTGTTGGGTGATTGGAAAAGGTCGGGGGTGTCATGTCAACTTTGAACGCTTCTGGGACGGTGTATGCGCTAGCTGCACAGCCCGTGGATTAATTTGGTCGGTTCTGGATGACGCCTGCAGTTTTAATTCGAACGTAGCAGTAATAACAGAAAAAGTCAAGAAAATCATTGGAAACAGAACAATGTACGTTGTGGTTCCTGTTGGTAGCTGACGTGGCGAGTTTTGATCTGGTGCCTTCGCTCGCATTGCAGCTGGGCGCGGAGTTCGTGGGCACGTTCATCCTCATCTTCTTCGCGACGGCGGCGCCGATCGTGAACCAGAAGTACGGCGGCGCGATCAGCCCGTTCGGGAACGCGGCGTGCGCGGGGCTGGCGGTGACCATCATCATCCTGTCGACGGGGCACATCTCGGGGGCGCACCTGAACCCGTCGCTCACCGTCGCGTTCGCGGCGCTGCGCCACTTCCCGTGGGTGCAGGTGCCCGCGTACGTGGCCGTCCAGGTGCTGGGCTCCATCTGCGCCAGCTTCGCGCTCAAGGGCGTCTTCCACCCCTTCCTCTCCGGCGGGGTCACCGTGCCCGACGCCACCATCTCCACCGCGCAGGCCTTCTTCACCGAGTTCATCATCACCTTCAACCTCCTCTTCGTCGTCACCGCCGTCGCCACCGACACCCGCGCCGTAAGAACGAACCGCATGCGTGCGCGCACTCTCAGATGATGCTTGGATAGAGTTCTAATAATGGCGCGGCGGTCTTGCGTTGTAGGTGGGTGAACTCGCCGGGATCGCCGTGGGAGCCGCCGTGACGCTCAACATCCTCGTGGCTGGGTAAGCTCTCTTGCTTATAGTATCTTGTAGTAGCACGAACGTGATCAGCACCAGCACCTGCAGTACATATATGACATGCATGTATTATATATCTATGCGGCGTGGCAGGCCGACGACGGGCGGGTCGATGAACCCGGTGAGGACGCTGGGGCCGGCGGTGGCGGCGGGGAACTACCGGCAGCTGTGGATCTACCTGCTGGCGCCGACGCTGGGCGCCTTGGCAGGGGCCGGCGTGTACACGGCGGTGAAGCTCAGGGACGAGAACGGCGAGACCCCGCGCACGCAGCGCAGCTTCCGCCGCTGAGGCGCACTGCACGGACGGCGTGCGTGCGTGCGCCAAGAATTGCCCGCCGTCCGTGTCGCGTGGTCTCCGACGACGTCATCTGTGTGGGTCCGTTCTTCGTTCCGAGTCGTGTCAAGTACTGTACTACCGTTACTCGATCAAATTGGTGTACGTACGTTACGTACTGTGTTTCGTCGTCGTACGTGTCAATTAATAAGCCCCGTTTTGCTTCGTCCAGAACGGCCGGCGTCCAGTGTGGCTTGTTTGAGTCCTCTTTGTGTGTCGTGGATTGCTCCTATCGAGTCGAGTGTTTATTTTGAGAGACATCTCTCGGGGTTGATGTGTGTTTGAACAATCGTGTCAAAGTAAGAGACATGCCGATGCACCGGATGACGGGCATCTGGATTAGTGTGATGAATTGTGGAACTCTTTTTCGTCTTATTGCTCTCGCCTGTGTTCGGCTGTGATTTTTCACACCTGCAGGCCTGCAGCGCATGACTGTTTCTGATCTCTGTTGCTAGCTCTTGTAGATGCAGCAGCAGCACAGCTGTGATAATCACAGCGGAACAGGCACATAAAAAACGTATCAGGAAGACCTTGCAAAATGCTACAGTACTGCCAAGATTTCTAAGCCCAGCGTAAAGCAACCAAACAGATTCTCTGATGAACATAATAACATTTACATACACATGTTGACATGTACCCCTGACAAATTGTAGAAGTGAAATTATTCCTTTTCAAGAATGTGCCCGACCACATATTGCATCGAGAGATATTTGAAATGAAATGTGAACATGCATGCATTCCATATAGTTATAGCCAACAAGAACAATATGACAGGAGAGAAACTGTAGCCCCATATACGCATCTAAGATTTCTATTTTTGGCCATTATATTATTTCAGGGCAAAATTGCCGTTTCACTCTTCTAAATGATACCCTCACTTTCCCATTAAAAGGAGAACGAGAGGAGAGAAAGGGGAAATGGACTTACAAACTTCTTTCCACTTTTAATATCTTCAATTAGCCACTTAATTTTTGTGTATTTGAGCCATGGATGAATTGTCTGATTATATGCAACAGAAACATTTGACACTGCAAAAAAAAACATGGATGGGTCTACAAAAGAAAAACGTAGAGATGTATAATATGAATAATGTGAAAGTACATATGCGATAGGATGTCCAAAGAAAACATTTTTTTTAGAAACACAACACGGGCACATATGTTCTCACAGTCACTTATCCATACTCCCTCGGAAGCTTCAGATCGTTAACGGGCCTGAATGCAGAACGCAGCACCCGCCCAGCGCAGATCCGGCTCCTAAATTCAACAATTTGTGGGCCTTCTAGTAGCATGAAATCAGCCCATCCACATAACAAAGGTGATCCGCCATTCCGATTTCCGAGCAGCTGCCATGGAAACTACTCGTACAAACTGGACGCCTTTGAGCCCTGTACTGGACTCTGGAGCGCCAGGCAGCCTCACGTTTGACGACGTGAGCGTTGCCAGGGCGCCAGGCCTTTCTCGTTCGTAGCTGGTAGGTCTCCCCTCCGAGTTCCGAAGAATGTGACCGAAAAGTGCTACAGTGGTTCTACAGTGCTTTTCAGTTCGGAACAGTGTTTTTTTTCAACCGATGGTTGAAAAAAAACACTGTTCCGAACTGAAAAGCACTGTAGAACCACTGTAGCACTTTTCGTTTGTTTGTGGTAAATATTGTCCTACTATGGCCTAACTAGGCTCAAAAGATTCGTCTCGCAAAGTACATCTAAACTGTGCAATTATTTTTTTTATTTTATCTACATTTAGTATTCCATGCATGTGCCGGCATTTTGATGTGACGGGGAATCTTCTTTTTACAAAATTGGGGTATGCAAAAAGAAGATTCCCCGTCACATCAAAATGCCGGCACATGCATGAAATAATAAATGTAGATGAAATAAAAAAATAATTGCACAGTTTAGATGTATTTTGCGAGACGAATCTTTTGAGCCTAGTTAGGCCATAGTAGGACAATATTTACCACAAACAAACGAAAAGTGCTACAGTTGTTCTACAGTGCTTTTCAGTTCGGAACAGTGTTTTTTTCAACCATCTAAGGCCTTGTTTGGATGCAAAGAGCAAAAGAGCAAAAGGCAAAAATTTTGTCCTTTTTTTTGCTCTTTGGATCCAAACACCCCAAATGGCAAAAGAACAAAAGGACAAAACTATTTGCTAAGTATGGATTAATTATGTTTAATAAATTCGTCTCGTCGTTTAGTCCTCATCTATGTAATTAGTTTTTTAATTAGACTATATTTAATACTTCTAACTAGCGTCCAAACATCTGATGTGACAAGAGCAAAAATTTTACCATTTGCCCATTTGTCCTTTCGCCCTGCATCCAAACACCACCTAAACACACCCCATCTAAACACACCCTGAATCGTGCTGGCGGCCTGGCGCCCGTCTGAAAACTGTACCGTACTAGCACCCTGCTGGACCTGGAGTGGACCATCATCAGACGACGGCAGGCAAGCAGACGCCGTTCAGTCCACCAACTCTCCTTGCTTTCGTCCGTAGAGTAGCGTGCAAGGCTTTGGAACACTTGAGCTGACGAAGGATTGATTGCACTGGATTGGAGGCCCTTGTCCGGGTCCGGCTGACCTGAATCTGCACACTCCCCGACGGTCAAAAACGCGCGAGCCGAGAATTGAAGGAATATATGACCAAGACCTGTTTTGTAGCGCGGACATTTCACAAGAATAATCTTGCAAGCTTGTATAGAGAAAATTCTTTATTTGATATCTTTGAAAGTTGTGGTTCTTTATTTGGCTAAAAATTCAGAAGTTCCTTATTCGGTCCTAGTTCAAAATTTTGGTTCCTTATTTACGACTTCCATTCATTTGGGTTGCTAAAGGTGTTAACAGTAGGGTAAAAAAGATGAAAATGCCTCTTTCTTGACTTGACTGGCCGGATTAACTTCAAAAGGGACACCATTTTTTGAAATATGGTAAACAATGTTCATAAAAAACTTGAAATATTTAGACCGAACAAAATTATCACCCTAAATTTGCGTCATTCATGAAAATCTGGACAGCTAAGTCAAGAAAGGGGCATTTTCGTCTTTTTACCCTAGTCTTAACACCTTTAACAGCCCAAATGAACGAAAATCCTAAATAAGGAACCAAAACTTTGAGCTGGGGCTGAACAGAGAACTTGTAAATTTTTTTAGACCAAATAAAAAATCACAACTTTCAAATGGACTAAATATAAAAATTTCTCTAAAATACACTGCAGTACAGCAGTACATTGTACTGTTGTTCAATACGCAACAATCCTCGTAAAATTGCTGCGTCTGGATATGGGTCTCAACCTCAAGGTGCGGCAAATCAAACGCGGCCGGAACGGCCGGAGAACGAGACGGTGCAGGTGTAAATTTAACGAGCAGGGAATCTACGGCCAGCTGCTCTTCGCTTGGCGCAGCACCGCTTGACGACGACGGGTTTGTTGCCTACCATACCGACACAAGGCCTCCGGCTGATTTTTCTTCACCCGTCGTACGTGACTGACCGTGACGTTCGTGGCAGGGGGAATGCGACGGGCCACTGCACGCGCACGTCGGAGAAATACAAATACAGTGTCGTCTTCGATCCAACGGTCGTCCGCGGCCACGTCCACGTACGCCGCTCCTCTTCGCTTTCATGATTAATCCTAATCGGCTCGCTTCACCTTCCTTCAGTTTCGTCGTCGTTGTCTGTGTCGTTCATTTCCCTGTGCCTCGGCGCCTCCCACTCCCCGTTGCGCTGTCGGCTGCTCGCGACCGGTAATCCTACACGCTGGGCCGTGGGCAAGAACAATTAATTCACATAAGCATTATTGCCTCGATCCACAATGCGATCTGTTTCCATCGACTGTTGATGGTGTTAAAAAATAAAGCCCAAAACACTGTTTTTCAAAAAATAGTAGATAGACGGGGTGGGATAGGCTCACTGGTGACAGCAGCCTTAGGATTCTCGGCGGGGATAGCAGCGCGGCAAGTCTGCAATGATGCAAATTGTGTTGGCGCCGGGGGAGCAACGACTGGCGATCGAGCGAGAGGGTTTACCGTTGGAGAGATGCGCAATTCTCACGTATAAACCCATGATTTGACTGCAACACCAACGGTGGAAGAATAAGTTACCAATCATGCACGAATTATGCACGCATTAACGTTGGAGTACTATGTACTTGCACGTGGTAAAGCCCGGGCCTGTTTTCTCCGCAGTTCATCTCTGCTCCCGCCGTCCTCGTGTGACCTGTGTCTGTCACTGTGTGTCCCCTCCCCTGTGGTCCTACTGGGCCCCGGCCCATGCACAAGACGTTCATCCACCTCCTTTTACCTGGCTCCACGCCAAGTCTCCCAAGGCCCACCACCACGTCTCTTGCCCTGCACTCAATTACGAAATCTTCCCCTAGCCCTGCTCTAGAAAGTGATGTATCCTGATTTCTGACTCCTGAGGTCCAGCGCAATTTGTGCAAAACAACAACTAGAGAAGAATCTTATTCCTACATGCAACAGTGCTCTTGGGATAATGTAGTTTTTACATTAGCCCACACCTTTGTTTAATCCTTTTGACGGTCGCCGCTATTTAATTTTGAAATTTTATTGCGGAGACATGCACATTGGTCGATTCTCTAATCTGCAGGCAGCACCGTATAATACTACTAGCTTGCGAGTCGACATACAGACACACACGCCCTACAAACATGCCTCTGTCAGCGGAAGGAATTTTCAGTGGGTGCAGAGACAAAACTGCGCGTGTTTCCCTTTGATTATGTCATTACCTTGCTGGTTTCTTCCAGTGTCTGTTTTGAAAGAAAAAAAAAAGGATGCTCGTGCTGGCCTAGTTGGCAGTGAGCTCAGAAGCCTCATGCGATTGGTGATATGCAGTTGCCCTGGTCTACCGTTTAATTTAATAATGCATGGCCGGGCGCTTACCTACCTGGTTAAAATTTAAATTAGTGTGCTACTGGAGGTTACTTATATGGAAGGAACTCTCCCACTTAGATGCTGCAGCAGATTTGTAGGGGAGGATTGCAGAGTTTGACCAACCAGTGGTTGGCACCATGTGCCCAAGATGGTACGGAGTATATTCTTTGGCCCTATTTTTCATCACAAGCGTGGAAAAATAGCCCTACTATCATAGGGCCGAGAAATACGATACATCATGCATAATTCAGTTTCATGTCTGCACACTGTCTGTTCGGATGTTTACTTGGAGTCAGGACAGCAACGGCTTACTGTTAATTCAGTGGGCACACAGGCACACATGAAAGGTGATGGCAGAAGGCTGCTGTGCTGGGGGACTGGGAGGCTGGGAGCAGATGACCACACGTCTGAATTCTGATTGGCATAATGCATGCCATCATGGCGTGTTGCCCTGATATATGGCCATGTCAGCTTCTAAGCATTATGGCTAAAGACAGAGCTTGAGTTTTGGAATTGGGATGACATGCCAACAACCACGTTCTGTGTAACAACCCTACTTTTTTAATCCAAAAATCACTACCTAAAAATTTCTTCTTACTTATTGTATGTGCATTGCATTTAAATTCACTAAAATTTGCTAATTAAATTAATTCAAGTGTTCACCTTATGTTGTTAATAAAATTTAACATTGCTAAATGTTATATCCTGTGCAAACCATGCATCATCTTTTGGATTTTATCGCTTCTTTGGTTGTATGTTCAAATTCAAAACAAACCAAAAATTCAAAGGCCAACCAGATAAGTGGAAATCAACTCTTAATTTGGAACCAAAGTAGTCCAGACTTTCGGCCTAGCCCAACCTGCCAAACCAAACTCAGCCCACCGGCCAACCGCATGGGCCGGAGCACAGTAGATCGGCCCAGCTCGCCGTTACCTGGGCAATCACCGACGTGGTGTCACCGCCAAGTGGGACCCGCATGGCAGTGATCCTCTTCCTCCTTCGTTCCCCAATCCGACCGGACCGAGGCTCGTGTCGCGCGTGCCGCCCCGACAGGCAAGCCGAGCCCCTTCCTATCTTCTTGCGCCCCAAGCCAGATCAAGGAGAGGATGAGGACGACACCACCTACCCATGGCCAAGTGGGCCCCGGGTCACGCACCTTGCGTGACCTTGTCGGGCGCCGAGAGGGAGAGAGGCGAAGGAGAGTCCAGAGAGATGGCGCCGCCGGGCGATTCCGCCTTCGCCAGGCGAAATCGCCTCCACACCGGTCCCAATCGCAACCCTATACCGCTATAAAGCCGGGAGCGGGCGGCCTGGAACCCTAGCCGCCACCTGGGGTCGATCCCCACTCCCTAAGCCGCCGCCGGAGAGAGAGGGTCGACGAGGAAGAAGACGCCAGAGCCGGGAGGGAGAAGCCGTCACCGGAGCTTCACCAGCTAAGGAGGAGGGAGACCGTGAGCTCGGAGGGGAGCTGCACCCCGTCTGCGCCAGGACGCCGTCTCCCCACGCTAAGGCCGTCCGCGACGCCGCTGTTCCCGAAGCCGAGCCCGACGCTGCCGTACCCGGAGTAGAAGCCGGAGCCGTACCTCGCCGACGAGCTTTGCCTCCTCTGCTACCTCTACACCACCGGGATCGCCTACTCGCCGCCACACAACCCACGGTGAGCCGAACATGGTCCCCTCTTCCAACCCCCGCCATGGACCCGGGCTTCCGAGCCCTTTCTGTCCGTGTGCCGCGCCGTGGCCTTCTTGGAGCTCCACCATCGCGTGGTGACTCGAGGCCACGTCGCCGTCGTAGATGGCCATAGGGGAGCGCCGTCGCGCTGGTATACTGCCGGGGCACCGATCGGAAGGATCGCGCCGCCCCTGACCATACTGCCTGTGCGTGTGCTCGCCGCGCCGCGACGCGCACGCCGTGCACGCCAAGCCGCGTGCGCGTGGTGAACGCCACCGCGGACGGGTACGCTCGTAACCGCGCGTGGGTAACTCTACCCTGCACCTACCCAACCCGTGCTAGGGCAAGCCGTTGCCATATCTCCGCAAGGCCATGCCCGCGCAAGAGCCGCGTCACGGCGACCGGACCCTGGTCCGAGAACGCCAACGCACCACTGCTTGAACCAGGCCATCACAGTGCATGCCGAGCCGTTCTTGGCACCGTAACCAACCGCTGCAGCCGGTGAGTCGTCGAATTTACACCAGGGACCGGCCACCCCCATCTTGGACTGACGCCGAGCGGGCCGTCGCCGACGCACGCACGGCCATGTGGTGAGACGATGTTGTCCCATCGTCGAGCAGAGGGGAAACTGGCCTTCGAGCCGAGTTATGTGTTCGCAGGTGTATTAAGGTCGCGCCTGCGTGACGATGTCACCGGCGGAAAGCTCCATCGGAGGCGCGCGCGCCTCTGCAGCATTCCGTCGAGCAGGGAAGGTGCGGGGTGGGAGAAGCAAGAGAGGGAGATGTGCTCCGGAATCGGGCCGGGGCAGAGTCACGGTCCAGACGAGTCAGGGAGCGAGTCTGGAGGGAGCAGGCCGAGCCGAGTTGGGCTTGGCAGGCCAAGTGGGAAAGAGGAGCCCACTTCGGATTGGAGAAGGGAGGCCAAGCAGGCCGGGCTGAGCGGGTGAGGGAGAGAAAGAGGCCAAGCGGGCCGGGCTGAGACAGGCCGCGGCCTCCGCGCGGGCCGAGTGGAAAAGAGGGGGATAGAGCGGGCCGAGCCCAGTAAGAGAAGGAAGAACGGGCCGAATTTCGGCCTGCTAACCAAATCCACCCGATTTTCACCTTTTTGATTATTTAAACCCGATTTAAATTTCAATAAATCATAATAAATCCATTCCAACTCCGAAAATTATGAAACCAACTCCTACTCCCATCTAAAATCATTCTCCATCACTTGGGACTAAGTCTCGTTGATTGGTGTTGCATCTTAATTGCTATTTGGTTCTTTCTGATAGAAACTCACTCGTAGTTTAATTCAAAATTTAGAGCCGGAGCACCAGGAGGACGACCCGGAGGATCCAGAGTACCTGCCCGAGGAGAAAACCGACGAACAAAGTCAGCGAACACCCCGCTTCCATACCCATAGACACGCGCAAATGGTAGTACTGCATATGTGAAAATGATTTTGCTCCGCAATAAGCCAACCCTACTGGATATTTATTTTATTTATGCCATCATTTTGAACAACTAATACCCAACTTAATAAAATGAACATGATGTGAGTTGGGTGATATTGTGGTGGGACGTGATAACTCCTGGCGTGCGTGAAGCGGGAATGGATTTGTGTGCGAGATGGTGGTGAGGCTGGGATGGCGGGAGTCGGCACCGAAATAATGGGAGAGACTAGAACTCTGCCCCGAGTGGAGTGAGGTGTGTGGTGGTGCGCGACCCACCGCTGAGGGTGGCAACCGACCCATGGAAGGCTTGCTCTCGCCAGTTAAGGACCGAGTAGGGGGACATGTCGCCCGGAACTATGACTCGTGCATACCATGCGACCTTAGGCCCGGTTCTTGAACTTTCCCGAAGGGCATATTACTGTAGGCGTAAGGCGATGGTGTCAGGGGGTGATGGTGGGCTTGCGATGCAGCCACACGTCCCCGATAGACTCGACCTGTGGGCCCCGGAATACTCGAGCTCACAGTCTTGAGAGTGCGGTGGATAGTATATCCGCACGGTTTTCTAGTTCAGGAAGGCAGGAAAGTGCCAGAAAGGGAAGTTCATCTATCGGTGTGGTGGGCCCGGGGTACTATACCCCGTCCCGTCTCGTGTGGGTACATATGTACAAAATCCTCTCGAGAGTGTATAATCTATACGTATAGCCGCCGTCCCCGGTCAAAGGACGATCCCTTGGTGACCCTCCTCTAACTAGCATGGGTTTTCTTCTCTTCTCCCTCGAGTGATTGGATTCCGGCTGAGGCCGTTGAGGATGGGCGGGTGGGAGCTTCCCATGCCGCATAAATAATTGTCAATTAGAGGGTGCATGGAAGAGGTGTTTTGGTAGTGAGGAGATATAAGTGTTTGGGATAAGTGACGAGAGCGGGATTCGGTCGTGGAACCGACTACCCGGAAAATTCAATTGGATATACAGCTCTCTTTTCTCTTTATGCTTTGTTAGAAAATCAGTCTCCACTTGATTACTAGTTAGGCTTGCTTGGGGTGTTCGGCTAGTGACCTGCACGCTTATCGTGCAGACTCAGGTGACGACGAGCCGGACAACATCGTCACTCGGGAAGATTGGTACGAGGACTGAGGCTGGAGCTACGCTCAAGGATGCCTGTGGAGGGGTCTACTACGTCGCTGCTACTCTGATCGTGATGTTTGTTCTGTTTGCTTAATTACCGGCCTGCGAGCCGCAGTGTCGCCGAGATACGGCATGTAATAAATTAAATTCGTGGAGTCTGGAACTGATACTATGCTGTGACACTACATGTGATAGCTTTTATGTGTTTTGGGACTATCGCATGTTGTAAAAGGCTCCGATTCCGGCACCGCGGAATTGGGGTCGTTTCAGTTCGTATCAGAGCCATACTTGGCCGTAGCACGCAGCCATAGAAACGGAAACGCTAGATTGAAGTCTTGCACATGCACTACAACTTATTTTGCTTCGTACTTCTGTATTTGCAAAATTTCCTCCTGTTTACAAAGTGCTGGATCTAACGCGAAAAATTTTCCACACGACAGGTATGGCAGACTGGACAGAGGTTCCGATCGAGGAGAGGCACCTCGGCGGAATGGTGGACCTACTGAAGGAAGTTCTTCTGCACTTGGGGGTGCGTCCGAAGAAGCTTCAGTACCATGCAATGGGCAGAGAAGACTGGGACCCAGTCAGGGTGTACCTGGAGGTCGGCGAAGAGCCTAGAGCTGGAGTGGACTTGCACTTCCGGACAGTCCGATGCGCAGAGGCAGCCCCGTCAGTCTACCAGGCCATTCAGAAGGTGACGATGACAGCGCTTAAGCAGATCAGCAGGGACTACCGAGCTCACCTGGAGAACAGCCCTTACCGGTTCTTACCTCAGAACCCGCTGACTACTCAGAGTTCTCAGGCAACGCAAGAGATGGAGGAAGCGCCAGTGCGTGAAGAAGACTCCTGTCTTGAGGTGACTGCTAGATACCTCCTGGAGCATGAAGCGTCCCAGCCCTTAAGCAGGACTAAAATGTGTATTATTACCATTCCCAGGAGTTATGGTAACCACATTTGCTCATCAGATGTATACAGATCCGCCCTAACGGGACAGACCAAACGGGGCGCAGCCCGAAAACACTGCAGCGGAAACTATAAAAGCGCGACCCATACTTTCCCACAACACACAGTTGGGAAGCAGGCCGTAACCCTCACACGTCCATGATCTTCTTTGCTCTGTAAACCAACAACAAAGCAAGGGTGAGTACATACGTACTCCGCAAGTCCACCTTCTTCCATAGGAAGGGGGATATAAGCTATCATTACATGCAAGATATATCTGGAGCTGAAGGTAAATTTGCAGTAAAACCTTTGATATGCAGGGTTCCTTAGTTCTCAGTTTTAATTGAGAAAACATCTTTATCCCAAAAGAGGTTGCCACTGGACTTGCCGGTCCACCGCGGCTCGTGGCACGCGTGCCATCACATTTTCCACACACACCTCCTCGGCAACCGCAGCTGCCTCAAAACCATCATTTTGATCCCATCCCAAAAACCATATTTTTATAAGAAGCTAGTTCGGAAACCAAGCCGTAACTCGTTTGTCCATACCAGTGGACAGCGGACTATCATGATAGATTTAGTTATACTCTGGCCAGAGGTGCACACTTTACCCACAAGTTTGGTCCAGGCACTCATGATCAGTGAGCCCCTTTCCGCTCGCCGGTTTTTCCCCCGCAAGGCGCTCCCCAGACTTCAGCCATGAGAGAGTACGGGCCCACCTGTCGCTCAGACCCGCAGCCACGCGACTGTTGACCCCTGACCGCAGCCATGCAACCGCGCCCATCCACCCAATCTCTCATGCATCCCAGCACACCGGCTTACGCCTGGTTCGTCCAAAGCGGGTTCTAACCGAGGGTTGCCGCATACAACCTCGAGTGGTTGCGCTAGATGAGTTAGGCAAGATGAAACGTCAACTCGGTCCTTCAGGGTGGAACTCCCACAATGCTCACGCATGAGCAACACCAGCCCAGTCCTCACAATAAGGACCAGGTTTCCACCCCGTAAATGGCTTCAACAACCGAAGTCGTCTGCCAGGGTCTTACCCTATGTTTTACTGAAAAACAACCGCCCATACCCACCATCATATTCCCATCATTTTCATCAAGATTAATGTATATAATTGAGTGAGCGATCCACCTAGGCGCACTACATCTAAAGTGGCTCGGGAGGCTATATCCTACTATGTTTTACCTTAGCCAGCAAAACATGCAAGTTTTCTTGTTTTACAAGGCAATAGGTTGTGTATATAAAAACATGGGTAATTTATGCATCAAGTGAGGATTCTAGTGGACTTGCCTTCATTTCGTCGGGGTAGCCGATACGACGGTCGTTGCATCATTAAACTCCTGTTCCGGTCTCTAGGTCAACCATTTCAGAGACGGAACAGAACGGCTCTCCGAGAAAGCCTACACGTTCAGACAAGCAAAACACACCAAATCAAGGTACACTCTGAGCTCATCGTGATATGGGTTTGGTGGGGCTAGAGATATCCTTAGGGTTTGCATGTGAATAGAGCGGGAGTCAAACGGATAAATGGCACGTTTGGCCCCCTTTTAGATATCAGGAGTTTGATCTTTAGTGCCATCCATGCCTGGGCTCATGAGACGGATTTTCCGGCAGCATGAGGGCAGCATGTCGGCAATAAAGATTAATTTGGAAGAAGAGAGAGACGACACGGCCAAACCCTGGCGCGTACGGTCCAACTCTTCCTTCCGGTTGGGCTTGGTCTACTCCCGCAGCGCGATGGGCTTACATCGCGGTGAGGGAGAGAATGACGAACTCGGGCGGTGCCAACCATCCCCACCTGTCGTCCGCATTACGGGGACAGGGGTAGAGTTTGACAACCGTCCGGTTCGGTTCAACCAAACCGGGTCTTCAGTGAACCGATCGGCGAGGGCGGCACTAGTGCACAAGTGGCTTGCCACAGGTGCCCTAGTTCCGTCGTCGCGGGTCGACCCAAAATGACGTAGACCGTGAATCTTCGTGTGTCGTGGTCGGCGGAGTGTGTGGGGATATTATAAAAAGTATGTGAATAGATAGAGCTCGATTTACAGAGTAATTCGGTATAAGAATTACGTAAATCGGAGCTAGAACGGAAGAGATATGAAAGATTTAGTGGCAGGGGGTAGATTGGAGCTTCCTGGATAGCTCAGGGGGTCAAATTAGACTTTTCTTGGGCAACTTTGGTGATCTGGCCCGAACAGAAACAAACTTGGGCCTGGGAGAGATTCGGCCCACGGGGCCTCTTCTTCTTTTTCTTCTTTTTCTTTCACTTCGGCCTGGCCCGTTCTTCGGCCCACGCGCACACAGGGGCCCGTTGGGCCGGCCCAAATGGCCAAAGGCCAAGGCAGGGGCGAGCCAAGGCGCCCCCGGGCGAGCGCTCGCTCGCGCAGAGCGCCCGGCTCGGCTCGGGGTGGACCGCTGGCGGCGGTCCGGCGGCGGCTCGCCGCCGACCGGCCGGCTCCGGCGAGAAGGCCGAGCTTGCGACGACGAGACTGGCGCGGCGAAGCTCGTGGCGCGGGTCCCATGGCCGGAGGAAGAGCGGAGCGGGGAGGTCCACGGGCGCCGAGGGTCGCGGCCGCGGGTGCTCGTGGGGAGCCTCGCCGGAGCGACTGAGGAACAAAAGGAGGTGGGGCGGAAGTAGAAGGAGATGGTGTGGTGCTCTCTGTGCAACGAATTGGACCGAGGTGGCCCATGGGCGGGGAATTTGGTGGTGCGGCGTCGCGGCCTTGCTTGCGGCGAGCGGCGCGAGAGAGAGCAGGGGAAAGGGCTCGGGATGGAGGAGGCAGCGTCGGCGCGGCTCGTCGAGGCGAGCGGCGCGGGCGGCACCAGCGGGGGAAGAGGGAAGGAGAGCTCGCGTCGGGCGGCTCCGGGTCGTGGCGAACCGAGGCCGGCCGAGGCGAAGAGGGGGAGAGCCGCGCGGGGAGGAAGAGCTCGGCGCCTTTCATAGGCGCGGCGATGAGTGGCGGCCGGTGTCATCGGGCGCGGCGTGCGCTGTCATGGCGCGTGTGGATGCGGTGGTAGGGGCCGGGTACGGGGAGCACCGGAGCAACGAGCGGCTGGCGGGGAGCGGCACGGCGCGCGGGTCGCGTGTGGAGTGCGAGTGGGCGCGGCGTGGCGCGTCACGGGATGGCCCGGGCAGGAGGCGTCGGCGCGGAGGCGCGTGGCGACGCGAGGCGCGGCGCTGTCCGGGGTCCGGTACGGCGTCGGGGCGCGGTGGCTTGGCGCGCGACGCACGGCGCGCGTGCGCGGCGCGGCGAGCAGGGAAGGGGAAGGAGGAGGACGACGGCCGGCTGGGCCGGTTCGTCTTGGGCCAGGGAAAGGGGCAGGCGGGTTGGGCCGAGGAAGGGAGAAAGAGAGAGGGGGGGCAATCGGGCCGGCCCGAGAGGGAGGGAGGAAGGAGAGGCAGGCGGGCCGAGAAAGGGAGAAGGGGGTGGGTTTCGGCCCGAGTAGAAATAGGAGAGGATTTTCCTTTTTCTGAAATGAATTTGGATGAATTTTGGAGAAATTTGAGAAGAGATTATGGAGGATATTTTTGAGGAATATCTCCGGAAATATTTTGGGAGAATTACAGGAGCATGAGATGATTCTTGTTGAGCTCAAAGAGGTACACTTGCACTCAAACAACAAGCTTTCGAAATTCATTTTGAATTAAGGGCGAGACTAGAGGGTGATTTATTAGGGTAATTTTCCGGGGTATTACAGAGCAGGACAGCTACCTTCAGAGTCTGGAGAACGACTACTCGCGTTTGGACTGGCACTTCAAAAACACCGTGCAGCTATCCAAGAAGCAGGAAGCTGACAACAAGCTGCTGACCAGGGATAGAGGAATGCTGCTGAAGGAATTATGGAATTTCAGGAAGTGATGAAGCAGAAAATCCAGCAAGAAAGGTACATGAGACTCACCATGCAAGCTCGGATGGATCGCACTGAGAAGCAGGCCAAGGAGGTGGAAGGTACCAACACTCAGATGGGGCAAGCTCTGGTGGACCTGACTGAGAGTACACTGCCGCTCCTGGAAGAGAACCGAAGGTTGAAGAGGAAGATTGCTTATCTGGAGCTGAACAACGCCCACAATGCGGTGAATCTGACCAACCTGCTACGCATGTCTGTGTATTTGCAAGAGAAAGAGGAAAGGATGCTGGCGGCGTGGAGAGCCTCGGACGCCCGCCGCAAGAAAGAACTCCGTGAGATGAGAAGTCAGTTACCTCCAGAACAGCGATCGAAGATTAGAAGAGAGAACTTTGGAGTACCTCAGACACACCTTTGAGTTCGGGCCAGTTTCAGGGAAGGCTGGAAGAGGAACCAACTCACTCCAGAGATGGCAAAAGCACTTGAAGCAGTGACTACCTGTTTTACCCTGAGAGTGCTGGATTCAGAAGAAGATCGTGGACTTCGACCATGACGAGAGGATCCTGGAAGAACCGGACAGTGACGCAGGAGAAATGCAAGTCTTCCTTCCTCAGTAGTGGATAGCCATGCATTGTCAGTCAGCTATGTGATGAGTCTGTATCTTCTTGATGTCATGTTACCAAGTCTGTATTCCATGAGTTGTATCGAACGCTATGTAGTGACTACCATGCTGTACCTGCTACTCGCTAGCACGATCATGTGATGAGTGATTTGGATCTTATCGTGTTTTGTCGGATTTTATGCTTTTTCATGGTTGAGTGCTAAGCTTTAAAACCTAAAATTTGCACGATAAATACGACTAATAATGTTCTCCAAAAATTATTTTTCATACCCACCAATATATATTCTAACTCCAAAGCAATTTTAAACAGATGTCGCTCCGAAGGTCCAATCGTCTGACAGAGCTGTTCGATAGAGCTGAAAGTGAGAACCAGGCCCCTCGCGGTCGTGGAAGGGGTCGTGGTAGAGGCCGTGGAAGAGGTGGAGGTCAAGGAAGGGGGGGTCCCTCAGTTTGAGCAACCTAACCCACAACACCAGCAACCAAATCTCCAAGACCAACAGCCTGATCCACAGAACCAACAACCCAACCCACAGCCTCAACAGCCAAACCCCCAGAACCAAAACCCGAACCCATTTCCATTTCCACCACCACCACCCAACCCAGACTTTCCCACACTTGCCCAGGTCTTCGCGAACCAGCAGAACTTCATAACCGCCATGGGAAACTTCCTCGCAGCCCAACAACAACAGCTTAATCAGGGGGGAATGGTCACCACCAAGGCCCACAGCCTGAGAGCCTAACCCGCAAGATTGAGAGCTTCCTGAAGCTGAGACCACCTTCCTTTGACTACTCTGAGGACCCCCTAGTGGCGGAAGACTGGCTACTGTAGATAGAAAAGAAGCTGGACCTCACTACTTGCTTTGACGAGGAGTGTGTGGCCCTCGCTACTCACCAGCTTACAGGTTCTGCTAGAGCCTGGTGGGACAGCTTCTGTGAGACGCACAATAACCCGGCACACATTAGCTGGGAGGAGTTCTTGGAGGCCTTCCGTGGTTTCTACGTTCCCAAGGCTATTCTAGTTCAAAAGGTGGCAGAGTTCCGCAGACTCAAGCAGGGGACCATGAAGGTGCAGGAGTACGCGAGCCTGTTCACAAAGATGATGAGATATGCTCCTGATGACACCAACTCCGACGAGAAGAGGCAGTACTGGTTCCTGCAGGGCCTGAATCGTGGGATCCGCACTTACCTGGTGCCCCAGACCTTCGACTCCCTACGGACCATGATCTCAAAGGCAATTGCGCTGGAGAATGAGCGCGTGGGCTGGGAGAACAGCGACAGCTACAAGAGGAAGCGTGCAATGTCTGAGTCTCGCCAGGGAACTTCTCATAGAGGCGGATCCGCTCAGTCTCAGTCTTTCCGCTCTGCCCCACGCTCAACTGGCTACCAGGGCAACCGCAGCTTCGGTAGTCCAACCTACCAGCGGTCCAACATGCCGCCACCTGGACCCAGTTCATGGAGGCCACCTGCGCCAGCACAGTCGTCAGGAAGCTCGTTTGTCTTCACCTGTTACAGTTGTGGCAAGACTGGCCACAAGGCAAGCGAGTGCCCAGAGAAGAAGAATGCAGGGCCCTACCAGACTCCAGCTAGGCCATCTGCGCCTAGAGGTTCCATTCAGCGTCCTCAGACCCGCTCTTCAGCACCATCTACGCGTGGCCGCCTGAACAACCTCACTGCTGAGGACGCGTTGGAGGCACCAGATGTTGTGACTGGTGAGTTCTTGGTTAACAGTTCACTTGCTACTGTATTGTTCGACTCTGGTGCTACTAGTTCCTATGTTTCTTCTAAATTTGCAACGCAAGAATCTCTTGTATCCGTGGCCCGAAGAAGTCCTATAATTACTAGCTCCCCGCTCGGGGAAATAAGTTGCGCCTGGATTTGCAAAGCGGTTAGTATCTTGATTGGTGGTTTGGAATTCAAGGTAAACCTGACAGTGCTACCGTCTAGCGGGATGGACGTAATTCTTGGTATGGATTGGCTGACTAGACACTCTGGAGTGATCATTTGCAAGCCACGATTAGTGAGATTAACTCATCCAGGGGGGGCAGCTCGTGGAGTTTGTACCCGTCAGATCTCCTACTTCTTACCTACACTCCCTCGTTACCAAGTCAGTGGAAGAAGTGCCAGTAGTACGGGAATACCCGGATGTTTTTCCAGAGGAGCTGCCTGGCTTACCACCGGTTCGAGCGATAGAGTTTGCGATCGATCTTATACCAGGAACCGCTCCGATTGCCAAGGCACCGTACAGAATGTCAGGGAAGGAGTACGATGAGCTGAAGAAACAGTTGGATGAGCTGCTTGAGAAGGGTTTCATCAAAGATAGTGTGTCGCCATGGGGAGCACCGGTGCTGTTTGTGAAGAAGAAGGATGGAACCATGAGGATGTGCATTGACTACAGGGACTTGAACGCGGTCACCATAAGGAATAAGTATCCGTTGTCGCGTATTGATGACCTGCTGGACCGACTGAAAGGGGCAAAGCACTTTAGCAAGATTGATCTTAGATCGGGTTATCACCAGATGAGGATCCGTGAATCAGACATCCCGAAGACAGCTTTTGTGACCCGCTATGGTCACCATGAGTTCACTGTCGTGTCATTCGGCTTGACTAATGCTCCTGCTTATTTCATGAACATGATGAACATGATCTTCATGAAGGAACTTGATCAGTGTGTAGTGGTCTTCATCGATGACATCTTGATTTTCTCCAAGACCAGGGAGGAGCACGAGCAGCACTTGAGGATCGTGCTAGAGAAGCTTCGTGAGAAGCAGTTATACGGAAAATTCAGCAAGTGTGATTTTTGGCTTGAGAAAGTGGCTTTCCTTGGCCACGTGCTGACAGCTGAAGGAGTGTCTGTTGACCCAAAAAAGGTTGAAGCAGTGTCAAATTGGAAAACGCCTCGCAATGCGACTGAAATCAGGAGTTTCCTAGGGCTAGCAGGATACTATCGGAGATTCATGGAGAACTTCTCTAAAATCGCTAAGCCTATGACCGGGTTACTCAAGAATAACACACCATACGAGTGGGATGACAAATGTGAGGGAAGTTTCCAGCTCCTGAAAGAAAAGTTGACCACGGCCCCGGTGTGGCGGAACCGCCGATTTAATACGGGCTAAGTACACCTGTCACCATTAGCTTACAGTGTACTTAGACCGTACTAAACCTGGTTGTCCGTCGAGAAGCCCTCGGCTCTCGATTTGCACCAAATCCCAAAGGAACCGACATCACACACATCCGACTCGCGATGGAGCCACAACAGTTACATCATCACAGGCAGTTGAAATATAGAATAGATAGACTTAGTTACAAACTGAGAATGTATATAGTCAAATACATGTCCAAAATATATATAATGCGGAAGCGTTTTCAAAACATCTCGCAGCGGAAACCAAATACTTAAGAAGTCTTCATACAGATGAACGAGGCGAGAAGCACCGAGCCCACCGGTGCTACCCTTCTCCAAGCAGCTATCCAAATGCCGCCAGTACCTGTGAGCCAAAAGTGGAGGCAAACCCTGAGTACTAATTACTCAGTAGGACTTAATGGACAGGGTTTACGGCTGACGCAAAGCTCAGCTTACTAGCGAGTAGGTCCTTAGCCATTGGTTTTAAACTGTAAAATGTTGCCATAGGATAGCGGGATTTGACTGTCGATGTCCTTTAATCATGATTATCCACTATGTTTTAATGTCATGCTATAGCGGGATTTGACAGCCGCTAGTCCTTATCCTGAATCTCACTGGTAATATAAAGCGAGTAATTTGCATGAAGTAAAGCATGTATAACCATTGTGTCGTATCAAATCATCAATTCCATAAAACATCTTGCCTCAAACAGTTCTACGTTGCCCGTCAGTGATATTGGTATTCTCACACCTGGTGAGCATCAGCGATTCGAATCGATTTTTATATTCCCGGGAATAACTAGAAGTGCCAGGGGCCCATATGCTTACTAACACGACGGCTTTCCCACATATAGTCTCCCTTCTCCACTTGTCCCATCTCAAGTTCGATGACCACTCCCGCCTGACTCCCGGAGCGCGTTGTCGCAGGAGCGTTACCTCGGTTACGTCGGGTTCTGCCCTCCTTTGACACCCGCCTCCGCGGCCACCTTCCTCTCAACCAGTGGGTAGGAACATGCCCCTTGCTTGAGACGTCACAAGTAAGACTTTCACCGGCCCATAGATTCCGGATAAGCACCCTAGCAATGTTATGCCGATCAGCAGGCGAACAGCGAACGGGCCTTAAGCGACTCGGGTGGAGTCCACCATACCATCCACATCATTTTTTAACATAGTAATCCCATATCTCCGCCCGGTCTCAATTGAAAGCATAACATAGCAATAATAAATTCATAGTAATGAGAATTTCCTCAATTGAAAGTAAATCCTACGAGACGAGTGGCAGTGCTCACTCGTGTCTACTCGCGCCTAACCATTCTAGGCACTCGTCCTACGAACCCTAGGTATAGGTGCTAGGGCCAGGGCGGCCGGGAAGTCTAATGCAATTGGTTTCAATCAACCCTAATGCATATGCGTAACTCGAAATAATTTGTTTGCTGGGATTTGCATGGTCCTGCCTACCTTGATTCACTTTAATAAAACCAACAAACTGAGCTACTGTTAGTTTGCCGGGTTGTGAGGCTTCGCCCCAGGCAACCCCTTGATCCCTTGGACAGCTCCTCCTTCCAAGCACGACTGATGGGCCCTCCAGGTCGTGAGTGGGTCTTAGTTGGTCTTTTGGATCACCGTTGGTTGAAGTAGTTCCATGTGCTTATTGCTTGATCACGTATCTGAAATAAGCGTCACTATATGATTGACATCATGATGCAGTGGATGAGGTGCACGAACATGAAACACACGTATGAATATCCATTTCATGAACAGACGAAAAGGTGATCGATAAACTACCTAAACACGGAGTACCTCAATGGACCTAGATCAAACATATACTTTCTGGACTCTATGCATCAACATTAAGTTACCATATTTTCCAGAGAATTTCCCTAGCCACCTATGACCACTTTTCCTAATTATCTCTTTTAACATGTGGCATTTTATTATTTTCAAATCACCATTAAAACTTAACATGCAGGGACTCATATTTTACCAGTGAGATACTCATACTACCTAAAGTATATGAAAATTGCTAGAGAGTCGATTTGAACATACTCTATGTAGTCTCCACTTTCTAAGTTAAATAATGCACCTAACACATGTATAAGTGTAAAAGGGTAATTAAACAGTAAGTGCTAGGGCTACAAAAATTTACATAGTGCTATAATGCCACAAGGAAGCTACTATCCAAGTTTCATGCCATTTGGAGTTCATTTAGTGCACATTTGACTTTTATCCTAATTAATCATGCATGCAACAAACCAAGGGCAAAACAGACATTTCACACCTTCACATCATACCTATCATGTAGATCTATTCAAGAGGAGTCTAACGCAACCGAGTTTGTCCATTTTGGAAATTTCTGTGATTTTATATGATTTTCCGAAGTTCACCGCTAATTTAAATGCATTCAAATGGAAAATCACTCAGACTAGGGACCTAAACGTAATTAACCGTAGACTCCAGGGGGTAGCAGAGAAGATTCTACAGACTCAATGCATAGTGTTTAAAATATAGCGCATAAAAATGCAAAAACGTAGGGGGTTTCGGGTAAAACTACACTTCCTTTTTCTTCTTCCTCGGGCCGACGGGCGCGCGCGCGGTGGCCGGGGTTGGGGACGCTGCGCCGGCGCGTGGAGGCCCGGGCTTGAGGCCGATGGAGTCGGGGAAGATGTTCCCGTCCACGGGGACTCGATTCCCCCAGATCTCGTCGCGGAAGGAGGTGAGGACAAGCGGAGCGGCGGCGGTGAACCGAAGCCGCGGGAGCTTGGCGTGGCGCGGCGGCGTGGCGTCGATCCGGCGGTCGGGGCGGCGGATGGCGGGGCCAGAGAGCGCTTGAGCTGCGCGGGGACGAGGCGAACCCGACGGAGTCGAAGTGGTGGCGCGGAGATGGCCCGAGGGTGGCTCTCCACGACGAGCCCGTGGGCGGCACGGGTGCACGCGAGCGGCGCGCGCGGGGAGAGGTGGAGGAGGCGATGGCGGCGGCGGTACCTAGCGCGTTGGGTGCGCGAGGCCGAGGCGGAGCTGGCGGTGGGGGTCTGGAGCACCGGGAGGCGGTGGAGGGTGGTACGCGACGGGGTGAACCGGCGGTGAACCGGAGCGACGGCGGCGCGGGCTTGACATCGAGCGGAGGTGGATCTCGGCGCCGGGTGGGGGAGAGGCGACGAGGTCTAGGGCGTTAGGTGCGCGGCGGAGTGGGGAGTGCGGCGGTGGTGGCCTCGGGGCGAGCGAGGGTCGGACGGCGGTGGCGCGAGCTCGAGCCCGAGCTCGCCGGCGTCAATGGCGGCTCGGGTTCAAGCGCGGCGCGCGGGTGGAAACGGGTCGGAAATGGAACGAGGCGCTAGGGTTTCGGGTGGGGAGCACTTGCGCCTCGTTTTGACGCGCCCGGCGCGGCCACTGCGGGCTCGCCGTACTTCCTGTACGCCGGCGAGCCACGCGGCGCGCGCGGGTTCGCGCCTGCGCGTCGGCGCGGATCCGAGGGCCCACCTGTCAGTGACCCCGGGAAAAAGAAAAGAAAAAATGTGTTTTCTCTACTGCTGTAAACCGCCGTTTTGACCAATTTGGAGGCCGAATTTGGAAAAGCTCTAATTTAAAGAATTGTTCCTCTCTTCCAGGTCTACAACTTTGTCAAAAGGAACAAACCCAAAATCTAGGTGTAAAAATGATTTAAATTCAAATTTTGAATCGGCCTTCACCTTGGACAGGGGACCTTTATTGTTTAGAAATACTAAAACTCCTATTTACTAGCCTTTTATCCCAAAATGCCTTTTGAGTGAGTTGTTTAGAATTTCAAATCCTACAACTTTTACAATTGGAGTTTTGCATGAAAGTGGCTGCAGTCTAGAGCAAATTGGAGATTTCTAAATAGGGCTGATTTGAACTGGTTTTCTGTGTTGGTAGAAAATGACCCTAAACTCCATTTAAAAATCAATGTATGATCAAACTCTAGTTACCAAAGTTGTCCCTCAGTACTTTATATACAAGTTTGGTAATATGACTTTGGTCTGAAATCCAACAGATTTTGAATTATAGACCCAATTATGTTCCAAGGTTTATTAAAACAGAAATTTCACTTTGTGTAGAGACTTTCTTGTTTCCAACTTTTGGAGTATCAAATGAAGCGCAATCACTTCCACAATAGGTGAATTTGAGAGGTGATAAGTTCAATTTCATTTCATAGAAAGGGAGAATTTGAAGTCATATAGTGAAATCAAAAGTAATTTCAGTGTGAAGTTTGGTGACAAGCTGAAAATCTAGACTTTTTGTATTAGGATAGAAAGATTTTGATTTAGTGGTTTCTCCACCTAATCCTTGTTACCCCCAAAGCGTGATTAAACCCTAATTCATCATTAGCTTGTGTCTAACTGTGTGTCAAGGCGCTTGAGATGCCGGGGCATCACACCCGGTACTTACCCTACCTGACCTGCATAAGGACTTCATGGTGTACTGTGATGCATCCAGGCAAGGTCTGGGATGTGTGCTGATGCAAGACAACAAGGTGGTGTCCTACACTTCTAGACAGTTGAGAGCTCACGAGGAAAATTACCCGACACATGACTTGGAGCTAGCTGCAGTTGTTCACGCTTTGAAGATCTGGAGGCATTACTTGATGGGAAATAAGTGTAAGATTTACACGGATCACAAGAGCCTGAAATACATATTTACCCAGACAGAGCTGAACATGAGGCAAAGGAGATGGCTCGAGCTAATCAACGATTATGAACTAGAAATTCACTATCATCCAGGAAAAGCCAATGTAGCTGCAGACGCACTAAGCCGCAAAAGTTATTGCAACCTCTTGACTGGAGAAGAGTTGTCGGCAGAGCTGTGCGCAGAAATGGAGCAGTTGAGAATAGGGTTCGTCAGTGCCGAACAGCTGAATGAGTTGAGGGTCCGTTGTTCACTGGAGGATCAAATCAAGGAAGCCCAAAGGTCCTGCCCAAGTATTGCAGAGATCAAGGTGGGGATGGAGAAAGGCTTAATGCCAGAATTCAGGAAAGATGAACAAGGTACTATCTAGTTGAAGAACCGTCTTTGTGTTCCGCTGAGCGAGAGCATTCGCGAGACCATCATGACAGAAGCTCACTGCACGAGGTACTCGATTCATCCAGGAAGCACGAAAATGTATCAGGACCTGAAAAGGTTGTTTTGGTGGAGGAGAATGAAGCGAGATATAGCAGAATTCGTCGCAAAGTGTGATACTTGCAACCGAGTTAAGGCAGAGAGACAAAGACCTGCTGGTTTACTAAAGCCACTAGAAATTCCAATGTTGAAATGGGAGAAAATCACCATGGACTTCATTGTAGGACTACCCCGCACCCTCAAGGGGAATGACTCGATTTGGGTGATTGTGGACAGATTGACAAAATCAGCTCATTTCATACCGGTGAACACTCGGTTTGATACCGCCAAACTGGCAGAAATATACGTGCAAAACATCCTAAGGTTGCACGGAGCACCACTTAGCATAGTATCAGACAGGGGACCTCAATTCACCGCCAAATTTTGGAAAAGCCTACACAAGGCTATGGATACAAAGCTGGACTACAGCACCGCGTACCACCCACAGACGGATGGACAGACAGAACGAGTAAATCAACTCCTAGAAGACCTTCTGAGAGCATGTGCGCTTACTTATGGCCCGAATTGGGAGGCCAGTTTGCCATTCGCGGAGTTTTGATACAACAACAGTTACCAGGCTAGCTTGGGAATGTCACCCTTCCAGGCCTTGTATGGACATCAGTGTAGAACCCCCTTAATGTGGGAAGAAGCAGGCGAGAGGTAGTTCTTTGGGCTAGCTATGTTTGAGGAAGCAGTGGAGAATGTGGCTAAAGTCAGGGAGAATCTCAGAATAGCTCAGAGCCGACAGAAGAGCTATGCAGATAAACGCAGACGAGAGCTTACGTTTGATGAGGGAGAATTTGTGTATCTGAAGGTGTCCCCACTACGTGGCACAAAAAGGTTTCACACCAGAGGCAAGTTAGCTCCGAGATATATCGGCCCTTTCAGAATCACAAAGAGAGTTGGAGACCTTGCATATGAACTAGAATTGCCAGAGCATCTTTCCGGAGTACACCCTGTGTTCCATGTATCCCAGCTTCGCAAGTGCCTGAGGTTACCCGAGCATCAAATATCACTTGAAGCAGTGGACCTGCAGGATAATCTGGAGTACCTCGAATATCCGGTGCAGATTCTAGATCGAGCGGAGAAAGGCACGAGAAGGACAAGAATTCCCGTGTGCAAAGTGTTGTGGAGCAATCACTCCGAAAGAGAAGCTACCTGGGAGAAGGAGTCAGATCTACGGGAGATGTATCCTCACCTCTACGAGAACGAGTAAGTCACCCCTAAATCTCGGGGACGAGATTCTTGTGAGGGGGGGAGACTGTAACAACCCTACTTTTTGTAATCCAAAAATCACTACCTAAAAATTTCTTCTTACTTATTGTATGTGCATTGCATTTAAATTCACTAAAATTTGCTAATTAAATTAATTCAAGTGTTCACCTTATGTTGTTAAAAAAATTTAACATTGCTAAATGTTATATCCTGTGCAAACCATGCATCATCTTTTGGATTTTATCGCTTCTTTGGTTGTATGTTCAAATTCAAAACAAACCAAAAATTCAAAGGCCAACCAGATAAGTGGAAATCAACTCTTAATTTGGAACCAAAGTAGTCCAGACTTTCGGCCTAGCCCAACGTGCCAAACCAAACTCAGCTCACCGGCCAACCGCATGGGCCGGAGCACAGTAGATCGGCCCAGCTCGCCGTTACCTGGGCAATCACCGACGTGGTGTCACCGCCAAGTGGGACCCGCATGGCAGCGATCCTCTTCCTCCTTCGTTCCCCAATCCGACCGGACCGAGGCTCGTGTCGCGCGCGCCGCCCCGACAGGCACGCCGAGCCCCTTCCTATCTTCTTGCGCCCAAGCCAGATCAAGGAGAGGATGAGGACGACGCCACCTACCCATGGCCGAGTGGGCCCCGGGTCACGCACCTTGCGTGATCTTGTCGGGCGCCGAGAGGGAGAGAGGCGAAGGAGAGTGCAGAGAGATGGCGCCACCGGGCGATTCCGCCTTCTGTGGCGGAACCGCCCTGCTTAATCCAGACTAAGCACACCTGCCACCTCTGGCTCGCAGTGCACTTAGTCTAGACTAAACCCGGTAGTCCGTCGAGAGTCCTCCGGGCTCTCGATGTCACCATTTCCCAGAGGAACCGACGTCATACACATCCGACTCTCGATGGAGCCACAACAGATTACAACATCGCAGGCAGTTGAATAGATATTACATAAACTTTAGTTACAAACCAAGTTCGAAATCAAATACAGTTCAACATAATGTCTGATAGTAACATAGTTCAAACAGTCTCTCGCAGCGGAAATTTGAAGTTCAGTTTCATGGTACTCAAAATACTTGCATAAAAGAACGAGCATCGAGCCCACCGATGCCGCTCCTTGCCAGATCACGACTCTGCTTATTCTTGATGGGGACACGACCCTCCACCAACACAGGCACAGAAGAGGAACTCCGTACCTGTAAGCCAAAAGTGGGGGCAAACCCTGAGTACTAATTACTCAGTAGGACTTAATGGATGAGGCTTACGGCTGACGCGAAGCTTGCTTACTAACATCTGAGTCCTTAGCCATTTCTTTTATACAGTATCAAGCTTAAAACCGTGGAAGCAGGATTTGACAGCTGCTTACATTATTGCACCCGAGCAGGATTTAACAGCTGCTTGAGTCATCAAAATTGGTGGAACATAATAGATAGGGTGTAGCATGGCATGAAAGTAAAGCTTGTATCAAAAGTGTGACAAATATTTCACAAGATAAAACAGGCATATTCAAGTACGTAGTTGTCAAAACCATGAATTCTCAATACAACATATTCATATAGATTACTACTTTGCCCGTCAGTGGTATTGGCATTCTCACACCTGGTGAGCATCAGCGATTCGAATCGATTTTTATATTCCCGGGAATAACTAGAAGCACCAGGATGGCATATGCTTACTAACTCCCAGCGTTCCACATATGCTTCCCCCATCTCCACATGTCCCGTCTCAAGTTCGATGACCACTCCCGCCTAACTCCCGGAGCGCGTTGTCGCAGGAGCGGTACCTCGGTTACGTCGGGTTCTGCCCTCCTTTGACACCCGCCTCCGCGGCCACCTTCCTCTCAACCAGTGGGTAGGAACGTGCCCCTTGCTTGAGACGTCACAAGTAAGACTTTCACCGGCCCATAGATTCCGGATAAGCACCCTAGCAATGTTATGCCGACCAATAGGCGAACAACGACCGGCCTTATGCGACTCAGGCGGAGTCCACCACACATTATCTCAATTCTCAACATTCATACCCATATCTCCGCCCGGTCTTCATTTAAAAATATATCAAAATCATGGCATGATAATAATAACTTTCATAGTGAGACTTTTTCTTTTGAAAAGTAACACCTACGCGACGAGTGACCTTTATTCACTCGTGTCTACTCGTACCTAGCCATTCTAGGCACTCGCCCTACGAACTCTAGGTATAGGTGCTAGGGCCAGGCGGCCAAGGGATCTAATGCAATTGGTTCCATACAACACCTAATGCATATGCGTAATGAACAGGTATTTTATTTGCTGGGAATTGTATGATCCTGCCTACCTTCTTCCTCGTTAGGGTTAGTCTCTTCGGTGGTGACGTCAGCGGTCGGCAGCAAGTCCTCCTGCTCCTCTTCGGGTTCCTCGACTAGGGGTTGCTCCTGCACTGTCTCTTCGATCGCGGGGTCTATATGCATGAGAAGTACCGATATGAGCGTCTATGAATGCAGATGCATGCATTTGATGTAGACGAAGTGCAGATGCCAGTATGCGGTATAAACTTCGTGGAAAACGATATGAGCATAGCAGTTAAATCAATCTTCATGCATATATATTTAGTGTAAACCATGTGCATTTGTGAATTAAATATGCATCTGAGATCTGGCAGTTCATCTAACTCAAATGGTACCAAAATTTTATGACAAGCAGATATTTCATACCCAAGGCTACTGTCAAAATTTCAGCTCAATTGGAGTTATAAATATTTTATTAAAATTCCAGCAAGTTTTCAGCCCTACACATTGTCAGAATTTTCATAATTTATTGGCATGGTTTCTGAAGACGAAATTTTACCAGTGAGCTATCCTTAGTAAGAACTGCATGTACAAAAATTTACAAGCTAAAACTCCAAATTTTGACAGGACATATATTTTCCATATGTAAAACTAGTGCAAATTAAGATGTACATATAAACAATGAGAATAGCCCCCAAGTATATACTTTCTGGACTCTTCAGTACTCCCACATGCTACTAGAATTTTGATAGAATTTATCTTGCACATTAGGACCCATTTTTCCATTTATCAAGTTCTCCAAGTCAAGATTTGTCATTTTCAAATCACCATCAAAACTATACATGCAGGGGCTCATATTTTACCAGTGGTGTTCATAAGCTATATAGAACCTAAGAAAAATACTAGTGGGTCTTATTTCACATGTTTTGCATGGACCTCATTTTCAAATTATCAAATAATGCATAAAGTACATATAAAACAGTAAAACCATAAATGAACAATAGGGTATTGAGTCACCAGAAATTACCACAGTATCACAACACCCTAAAAAGGCTACTGACCAAGTTTCAAGATTTTTAGAATCCATTTAGACCATATTTTGTATTTATTCCCTTCTCACATGCATGCCAAGATCCAGGGCAAATCAGTCTTTTCACACAACTACATCATACCTACTGTGTAAAGCATTTAACAAGGAGTTCATAGACACCAAGTTTGTCCATTTTAGATTTTTCTACGATTTTTAGTGATTTACCGAAGTTTCAGCCCAAATATTGTTCATTTAAATGAAAAATACACAGATCCAGGGACTATTACGTGATTATTTCAAAACCGCAGGGGCTAGATCATAAGATCCACAAGACACAGTGCACAGTTCGTAGGATTGAAACGTAAATCTCACATAACGCGAGGGCCTAACTGCAAAATATGCATCTCCCTCCTCCGGTCATCTTCTACCTTGCGACCGGAGGAGGAGGCAGCGCCGGCGCTCGTCGGATTCGGCGGTCCGAGGCCCGGAGCTCGCCGCGCGGGGTCAGGGAGAGAGAGGAGGACGCGAGGATCTCACCCCACTACCTCGTTGCGGTGGAGAGGCGACGGAAAGGGCCGGCGACGGTGGGCTTGGTGACGAAAGCTTCGGCGGCAGAATGTGGGGCGGCGAAGCGATGGGGTTGACCTAGATCAAGCGGGGGCGGTGGAGTGGAGGGCGAGGACGGCCGGCGTGGCGGCGTGGGAGCGAGGGGAGCAGCGGGCGCAAGCTCGACCCCGAGCTTTCCAATGGCGGCGACGAAGGGGCAGTGAGAGGCTCGGGTGAGGGAGCTGAGAGGGAAAAAGGAAGGGGAAGGAGGCCGGTGGCCTCGCCTTATAACGCCGCGGCCGGGGCTCGATCCGTGGGAGAGCCCCAGCGACCGTACGCCGGCGGCCACGCGCTCGGCGCCGGCGGCGACACCGTGTCTTTCCCGGGCGCTGGGTCCCACCGGTCAGCCACTCAGAGGAATGCCAAATTCTGTTTGTGTTTTCTCCCTTCCAGTTTTTCCCCTTTTTAACCCTGTTAGAGGCCGATTTGGGAAATGTGGTAATTGGAAAAAATGTTGGTCTCTTCCAGTTCTACAAGTTTGTCAAAAGGCTCCAACTCAAATTCGGCCTGGAAATATGAATTCCATTTGAATTTAGCTGACAGCTCTAGATAGGAACAGGGTCACCTTATTCCTTTTGATGGGAAAAACTCCTATTTGTGGGCTTTAACTCCTAAAACTCCAATTGACAAGTTTGTTTGGAAATCCATATCCCACATTTCATTCTATTTGAGTTTGACATGAAAATGACTTTAAGTTGAAGAAAAACCTAAATTACCCGACTGGTCAGATTTAATTTGTGTTTCTAGGCTGACAGAAAATGGTCCAAAACATCTACTAGATTTCATTTTCTAACCAGACCCCAAATGAAAGAGTTGCTCCTTAGATCATTTCCTACAACTTCTCTAATTTGAGCTTTGCATGAAAGTGGCTGTAGATCAGGGTAAACTTAGAATTTCAAATCAGCCCCAATTTGAACTGGTTTTCTGTACTGTCATTAAATGACCCTAAACACCTTCTAAACCTCATTATCAGACAAGACTCCATTTAGGAAAGTTGTTCATATCATGTGCCTCTACAGTTTTGTCAATATGAATTTCACCCAGATCTCAACAGGATAAAAGATATGATCGTAAACATGGCATCGCACATGAAATGACAGTGTTTTTCACCATGCAATATAAACTAAACTTGTTTCCAATGCACCCACACATGTTATGCCATGATGCTCAAGATGAATGCTTCATGTAAGATGAGTGATTATGCACTTGAGATGCCGGAGCATCACAACCCACCCCCCTTAAAGAAATCTCGTCCCGAGATTTTGTTGATGTGATGTGGGTGGATAAGGAAAAATTTGGATGCAGTGTGTCGTGTAGGATTTCGAATAAGAATTTGTATTTGGGTGGTTACACATACTCGTTTGTAGTAGCCGAAAGGAAACCCGGGTATTTGGTTTGCAAGTATTCTTCTTGCTCCCAAGTCGCTTCTTCTTCGGAGTGATTACTCCATTGTACTTTGTAAAAGTTGATTGCTCTTCTTCTTGTTGCTCTTTGTTTCTGGTCGAGGATTTTTATAGGACGTTCCTCATAGGTGAGGTCAGGCTCAATTTGAATTTGCGAGGTGTCCACTGCTTCTTCCAGCACTCTCAAACACTTCTTAAGTTGCGAGACATGAAATACGTCATGAACCGCAGCCAGATGTGGAGGTAGCTCCAACCGGTAAGCAACTGGCCCGCACTGCTCCGTGATCTTAAACGGACCTACGTATCTCGGGGCTAACTTCCCTTTCACACCAAAACGATGTACCCCTTTCATTGGTGACACCCGAAGGTACACATGATCATTAACTTCAAAGACCAACGGTCGTCTTCTTTTGTCAGAGTAGCTCTTTTGCCTAGATTGTGCTCTTTTCAAGTTGCTATGTATAAATTTAACTTGCTCCTCGGCTTGTGTTACCAAATCAGGGCCAAAGATGAGCCGTTCTCCTGGTTCGGACCAGTTGAGGGGTGTTCTGCATCTTCTCCCATATAGAGCTTCGAAAGGAGCCATTTCTAAGCTCTTTTGGTAGCTGTTGTTATAGGCGAACTCAGCTAGAGGAAGACACTCCTCCCATTTGGTGGAATAAGTTAATGCACAAGCTCTCAACATGTCTTCTAGGATTTGATTTACCCTCTCGACTTGGCCACTGGTTTGTGGATGGTATGCAGAACTGCGAATCAAAGTGGTGCCTAGAGCGGCCTGTAGGTGCTCCCAAAAGCGGGATACAAACAGAGAGCCTCTATCTGAAGTGATCGACCGAGGAACACCATGTAAAGAGACTATCCTTGCGATGTATAATTCAGCATAGGTCTTGGCGTGGTAGATTGTTTTCACGGGAACAAAGTGAGCTGATTTTGTGAGTCGGTCAATAATCACCCATATGGAATCATAGCCCTTCTGAGTGAGAGGCAAACCCACAATGAAATCCATGTGTATATCTTCCCACTTCCAAGATGGTACGGCTAGCGGTTGAAGCATTCCTGCCGGTTTTAGATGGTCGGCTTTTACTCTCTGGCATACGTCACATTCGGACACGTATTTGGCGATCTCCCGTTTCATACGGGTCCACCAAAACTTTTGTTTTAGATCTTGATACATCTTGTTGCTACCCGGGTGTATGGTGAACATGGAGGTGTGGGCTTCGTCTAGGATTTTCTTTCTCAACTCCATGTCTCTTGGTACCACTAAGCGACCCTTGAACCATAGGACGCCTTGGTCATCAAGCGTGAAGCACGCTCTCTTCTCTTCATTTATACCTTCCCGAATGTATGCCATACTTTTATCTTGTTTCTGTGCCGCTATAATTTGTTCTTTTATGGTAGGCTCTATGATCAAGCTGTAAAGTTCTGCCATTTGCTCAGTGATTACTTCGATCTCATTTATCTCACAACAGATCACCCTTGCCATGGGTCGGACTTCAAGCATATGGCAATGAGCCCGACGGCTTAGTGCATCTGCTACGACATTTGCTTTGCCGGGATGATAATGGATTTCCAGGTCATAGTCCTTTATCAGTTCTAGCCATCGTCGTTGTCTCATGTTAAGTTCAGGCTGCGTGAGGATGTATTTGAGACTCTTATGATCTGTGTATATGTGACAAGTATTGCCCAGCAGATAATGTCTCCATATCTTTAGGGCGTGTACCACTGCTGCTAGCTCCAGATCATGCGTTGCGTAGTTGGCTTCATGTTTTCTTAACTGGCGTGACGCATAGGCAATTACTCTTCCCTCTTGCATTAAGACACAGCCAAGCCCATTGCCGGAGGCATCACAATATACGTCGAAGGGTTTAGTGACGTCCGGTTGAGCTAGCACTGGTGCGGAGGTTAATGACTTTTTCAAGCTTGTGAAGGCCTCTTCACACTTTGGATCCCATAGATACTTCGCGTTTTTCTTGGTCAGGGATGTCATTGGCTTTGCAGTTTTGGAGAAGTCCTTGATAAAGCGGCGGTAGTAGCCCGCTAAACCGAGGAAGCTCCTAATTTCTGTTACTGTTTCGGGTTGTTTCCAATTCAGTACATCCTCCACTTTACTCGGATCGACGGCTACCCCCTTTTCGGACAAGATGTGGCCAAGGAAACTCACTTCTCTTAGCCAGAATGCACATTTGCTGAACTTGGCGTAGAGTTGGTGTTCTCTCAGCCGGGTGAGTACCGTTCGCAAGTGATCCTCGTGCTCTTCCTCGTTTTTAGAGTAGACGAGGATGTCGTCAATAAATACGACTACAAATTTATCCAGCTCGTTCATGAATACTGAGTTCATCATATACATGAAGAAGGCTGGTGCATTGGTTAACCCGAAGGACATGACCAGGTATTCATATAGGCCGTATCTGGTAGAGAAGGCTGTCTTGGGTATATCTTCTTCCCTGATCTTTATTTGATAGTAGCCTGACCTTAAATCAATTTTTGAAAACACTTTGGCTCCTGCTAGCTGATCGAACAGGATGTCAATGTGAGGGAGTGGGTACTTATTTTTGATCGTGACTGCGTTTAATGGTCTATAGTCCACGCACAATCTCTTACCACCTTGGTCTTTTGTAATACCCCGGAAATTTACCCTAACAAATCACCCTCTAGTCTCGCCCTTAATTCAAAATGAATTTCGAAAGCTTGTTGTTTGAGTGCAAGTGTACCTCTCTGAGCTCAAAAAAAAAAAATCATCCCAAGTTCCTTGGAATATTTCTAGAAATTCCTCTCCAAATATTCCCCGCAACCTCTTCTCAAATTTCTCCAGAATTCATCCAAATTCATTTCAGAAAAAGGAAAATCCTCTCCTATTTCTACTCGGGCCGCAGCCCAATTCCCCTCCACCTCTCTTTCCCTTCCGCGTGGGCCTCGCCCAGCCCATTTCGCCTCGGCCCGTTCCCCCTTTCTTCTTTCCCCGGCCCGCCTCACTCCTCCCTCTCTCGGCCCAAGCCGAGCAGGCCCAAACCGGCCTTCCCCTTCACCTCCTCCTCCTTCCTCTCTCTGCCGCCTGCCGCGCACGCGCACGCCGGCGCTGCACTCCGCGCCGCGCCAAGCCACTACACGCCACCGCGACGCCGGCCCCCACTGCTCGCTTTGCGCGCGCCAAGCACGCACGCCAGGCTGCCGTCCTCGCCGCGCCTATAAGAGGTGAACCTCGGCAAGCTCCTCCCTCCCCCTTTCCTCCCCCTGCTCCACTCGCGCCGCCCGCGCCGCTCGTCTCGGCGAGCCGCGCCGACGTCGCTGGCCTCCTCCACCTTGCCGCTGCCTCGCCCTGCACACACCACCGAGTACCGCTGCCGCGGACGGCCCCTGGTTCGGTCCGGGAGCCGCCCGCCGCGACGCCGTCCTCTCCCCCTTCTACACCCGCGCCGCCGGCGCCGTTCGTGCCACTGCGAACCGCGTCGACGTCGCCGTTCCCCCGACACCGCCGTGCACTTCCCCCCCCCCCACCGGCGTACACACCGCGCCGCCATCGCCGCGGACCGCCCCTGGTCCAACCCAGGAGCCGCCCGCCGCGACGCCATACCCTTTCCCCCGCAGCTCTACTATAAAGCGAGGTCGCCATGGCGATTCTCCGCGTCCAAGCTACCCCAACCAGATTCCTCTCGCGGAGAGCACCCTACCACCACCCTTCACCGTCTCCCGACCTCAATCGACTCCTCTGTCGCTCCCACTGCACTCTCCACGTACGCCCGAAGATGACAGCCATGGCGTCCGTCGGCGCCCCACTCCGCGCCTCCCCCTCACGTCTAGAGTCCCACGGGCGGACCCGCGCCGCTCCCCTCGTCGCGCCGGTACTCTCACCCTCGCCAGCAGAGGCCGGGAGTGCCCTCGTCGGCGTGCTCCGGCGAGCGCGCCCGACGGCACCAGCGCGAGCAAGCGCCCCGCTCCAAGCGCGCCTGCTTGCCCCTTTGCTGTGTTGTGTTGGGCCGGCTCGGGAGCCTTTCCCCTGGGGCGCGCGTGGGCCGAGGAGCCTTGTGGGCCGAAAGGAAAAGAAGTGGAAAAGAAAGAAAAAGAAGAAAGGACCATGGGCCGAATTCCCCTCCAGGCCCAAGTTCATTTCCAGTTCGGGCCAAAACCGAGAAGTTCGTCCAGAAAAGTCTGATCCTACCCCCCCAACTATCCAGGAAGTTCATATCTACCCCCTGCCACAAAATACCCCGTATCTTCTCCGTTCTAGCTCCGATTTATGTGATTCTTGCACCTAAATTCTCTACAAATCAGGCTCTATCCATTCATGCACTTTTCATAATATTCCCACACACTCCGCCGACCACGACACACGAAGATTCGCGGTCTACGTCATTTTGGGTCGACCCGCGACGACGGAACTAGGGCACCCGTGGCAAGCCACGTGTGCACTAGTGCCGCCCTCGCCGATCGGTTCACTGAAGACCCGGTTTGGTTGAACCGAACCGGACGGTTGCCAAACCCTACCCCCTGTCCCCGTAATGCGGACGATAGGAGGGGATGGTCGACACCGTCCGAGTTCGTCGTTCTCTCCCTCACCGCGATGTAAGCCCATCGCGCTGCGGGAGTAGACCGAGCCCAACCGGAAGGAAGAGTTGGACCGTACGCGCCAGGGTTTGGCCGTGTCGTCTCTCTCTTCTTCCAAATTAATCTTTATTGCCGACATGCTGCCCTCATGCTGCCGGAAAATCCGTCTCATGAGCCCAGGCATGGATGGCACTAAAGATCAAACTCTTGATATCTAAAAGGGGGCCAAACGTGCCATTTATCCGTTTGACTTCCGCTCTATTCACATGCAAACCCTAAGGATATCTCTAGCCCCACCAAACCCATATCACGATGAGCTCAGAGTGTACCTTGATTTGGTGTGTTTTGCTTGTCTGAACGTGTAGGCTTTCTCGGAGAGCCGTTCGGTTCCGTCTCTGAAATGGTTGACTTAGAGACCGGAACAGGAGTTTAATGATGTAACGACCGTCGTATCGGCTACCCCGACGAAATGAAGGCAAGTCCACTAGAATCCTCACTTGATGCATAAATTACCCATGTTTTTATATACACATCCTATTGCCTTATAAAACAAGAAAACTTGCATGTTTTTGCTGGCTAAGGTAAAACATAGTAGGATATAGCCTCCCGAGCCACTTTAGATGTAGTGCGCTTAGGTGGATCGCTCACTCAATTATATACATTAATCTTGATGAAAATGATGGGAATATGATGGTGGGTATGGGCGGTTGTTTTTCAGTAAAACATAGGGTAAGACCCTGGCAGACGACTTCGGTTGTTGAAGCCATTTACGGGGTGGAAACCTGGTCCTTGTTGTGAGGACTGGGCTGGTGTTGCTCATGCGTGAGCATTGTGGGAGTTCCACCCTGAAGGACCGAGTTGACGTTTCATCTTGCCTAACTCATCTAGCGCAACCACTCGAGGTTGTATGCGGCAACCCTCGGTTAGAACCCGCTTTGGACGAACCAGGCGTAAGCCGGTGTGCTGGGATGCATGAGAGATTGGGTGGATGGGCGCGGTTGCATGGCTGCGGTCAGGGGTCAACAGTCGCGTGGCTGCGGGTCTGAGCGACAGGTGGGCCCGTACTCTCTCATGGCTGAAGTCTGGGGAGCGCCTTGCGGGAGAAAAACCGGCGAGCGGAAAGGGGCTCACTGATCATGAGTGCCTGGACCAAACTTGTGGGTAAAGTGTGCACCTCTGGCCAGAGTATAACTAAATCTATCATGATAGTCCGCTGTCCACTGGTATGGACGAACGAGTTACGGCTTGGTTTCCGAACTAGCTTCTTATAAAAATATGGTTTTGGGATGGGATCAAAATGATGGTTTTGAGGCAGCTGCGGTTGCCGAGGAGGTGTGTGTGTTGAAAATGTGATGGCATGCGTGCCACGAGCCGCGATGGACCGGCAAGTCCAGTGGCAACCTCTTTTGGGATAAAGATGTTTTCTCAATTAAAACTGAGAACTAAGGAACCCTGCATATCAAATGTTTTACTGCAAATTTACCTTTAGCTCCAGATATATCTTGCATGTAATGATAGGTTATATCCCCCTTCCTATGGAAGAAGGTGGACTTGCGGAGTACGTATGTACTCACCCTTGCTTTGTTGTTGGTTTACAGAGCAAAGAAGATCATGGACGAGTGAGGGTTACGGCCTGCTTCCCAACTGTGTGTTGTGGGAAAGTATGGGTCGCGCTTTTATAGTTTCCGCTGCAGTGTTTTCGGGCTGCGCCCCGTTTGGTCTGTCCCGTTAGGACGGATCTGTACTCAACTGATGAACAAATGTGATTACCATAACTCCTGGGAATGGTAATAATACACATTTTAGTCCTGCTTAAGGGCTGGGACGCTTCAGGTGGTATCAGAGCCGTAAGTTGGCCGTAGGACGTAACCCTAGGTTGGAAAAAGGTTTTTGAGTCCAAATTCAGTTGAAAATCACCTCTACTCCTTATCTTACTCCGTTTCAAAACGAGTTTATCTGCTCTTTTCCCCTTCCTCAGTCAAGTGCCCCGCTTTGAAGACCGTGTTCAACCTGTCTGCAAGAAAAGACGTGCACACCCTATGGAAGTCAAAAGTGGCACCCTGCCCTATGGATGACCGTGACGTGCACCGGGAAACAAGGAAGTGACCCTCCTTGTGTTTCCCGCCTCCCTTGCCTTGAAAGGCCTTGCAGTGCAGCACAGTGGACAAGGGACCGTGCATGCAGAGCCTCTCTGAATCAGTGCAACACAGTGAGCGGTGCCTAACGCCGTGTCTGCTGTCTGGAAAGGACGCCAGGATTCAGCCCCAGACACGCCGGCAAGGTGTTTAAAAGCCCACCAGAAGGCCAGAAGAACTCAAGAACTGCCCAATACAAGCAGCCATGGCCAAGCAACCTCCAACGCTCATAGGCATCCCCACGCCTATAAAGAAGAGAAAGGTCGGAGACCTCATCAATGGAGTTCCGATCCTAGAAGGCATACCAGTTGAGGAGAGTGAGCCAGATCACCCAGAACCCTCCCCAGTTCCTTCACCAGAGCTAGCAGAAACCCTAGAAGCTGCACCAACCTCCCCGTTGTCAGTAGAAAGCCCAAGAGCTCCGCCACCAAGTCCTGTTTTGCTCAGTGAGCTGCCTTGGGAAGAGCTGTTGAGGACGCGAGCTGCGTCTCCTCTTGTGGAGTCCACCCCAGAACCATCCAGCTCTGCCTCGTCCCGCCAGGAAGAAGACTCAGTAGTCTGGCCCCCGTCGTTGCAAGAGGTCAACAGCAGATCCAGGGAGTCATCCCCGGATGAAGTCACCAGTGCCCTCCGGGAGTGAAGCCGTGTGGTCCGCAGTTAGTTGTACCCAGTTCCCCTCTTACATGTGGGTAGTGGAATTTTTGTTCCACTTAGGTTAGCACCCTCTGTAAGAGTGAATCGTTTAGTTCGCGTGTGTTTCTTGCAGTGTTGTTGTTGTTGTCTGTGTTGTAGCTTTTGTTTTCTGTTGCGCTAGTGTTAAGCCGAGTTCGGCCTCTTTTGCTCAGATGGAATCTGCCGAGTATGTCAGCTGCTGCCAGGAAGAAAGTGGCTTTCCCGAGCTGCTAAGGGATACCATGCGATACCTCAGTATTCCAGGATACCCGGAGTACTGCGGGTTAGCGTTCCCCGAAAGGGAAGAACGAGGATGGACCGTCACACTTTATATCAGAGAGAACCTCAATCTCAACGGTTGGTACTGCAGAGCCACCGGCAACGGATTCTTAGAAGCCTGCCACATTGCCGCTCGTGGGGCAATAAAAAGGTTATGCTCGACCTACCATGGGGCAGTACAAAGCAGCCCTATGAGGTTCTTTCCACCAGTGAACCAACGTGCTAGTACTTGGATTAAGAGGACAGCAATCCTGACGGAGATCAAGAAGTCCAGAGATCCTACCCTAGCCTACCTGGTCCAGTATCTGCTCGCCTTGGACGACGAGTATGAAAAACTGAGCCGCCTTCATGACAGGTTGGTAGACCGACACCAAGACACAGAAAGAGAGTTGGTCAAGTATAAGAGGGCGTGGATGCATCCAGGATCAGTAACAGACTCCCCTCTCAGTCATGGAGTAAGGGTAAGGGCCATGTCCGGTCCTCGCCACCCACCTCAAGGAGAAATACAGAACCCCATGATGGCAGGAAGTTCAAACCCTCCTAACCAACCCATACTGAGTCATCTTGGAAGTTTTCAGGCCCTCCTGCTCAATCACATGCAGACCAGTGATAAGAACCCAGAAGACCTCAACAAACGAGAAGATAAAGCAAGCATGGGCGCCTTTTTGTCGCTCTCGCTCCCAGGAGAAGGATCCAGTGGTCAGCCACCAGTGCAAGACCGAGCCTCCAAGCAGCAGAAGCTGAAAGGAGTCCCGCGTGAGTAGTCGCGTTAGTGTGTTCGTTTTGTGTTTGCAGTCTTGTTTGTGGAGTTTTGCTAATAAAGAACACATCATTTGTAGACCTAACTCTTATCCCTGCTTCCCCTTCTTACCTCAAAAACCGTCTGCTAAAGAGAAGCAAAACGCCTACAAGAAGCCTGGTTCAACCCAGTCAGTCAGCATGCAACAACAGTGTGTCCAAGAAAGCACAGTACCAGCAGCAGAAAACGAGGAGATAAAGTGTACGCAGTGAAAGGAAATAGTGCCCTGGGAAAAAGGAAAAGACCGGATGAGACACTGCATACTACAATCCCTAAGCGAATTGTGTACGCCACAGTTCCCCACCGCTCTCGTCTTCCCCGCCTTATCAGCGGCCGCTCCTGTCTTTTCGCCGCACCCACTGCGCGTGCCCCGCCACCCACTTGCCTTTGCCGCCGTGCAGGCATGCATGTGCCCCGCTCACCGCTTTAGCAGTGCACCCCCGCGCTGCTGCCGACCGAAACCGGCCCCTACACCATCGCATGCAGGCCGCCGCAAGCATCCGCTCGTACCCTGCCTGCCGCTTTTTCAGCACACCTCCGCGCCGCTGTCAACCGCAACCCGGTCCCCACTGCCCTTGCTCCCTGCATGATCGCCGCGTGTACCAACACCACCTCCACCGCTCATGTCCCTTCGATGCACAAGCCACCGCACCGTAACCACCACTCTCCCGGGCGTCCATAAAAGCACCCCCCCCGGACGTCGCTCTTCATCCACCCCGCCGAGCAAGCTCATAACACTCTCCCTCCACCAGCTAAATCAAAATAATCCTTCCCCAGATGTTCGTTGATTCTCTGATCGAACAAGTCCTCTTTGGTTTCTACGCTCTTGCTTTTCTCATTCTCATCATGTACCTCCTTTTTCTGTGGGAAGACCACCATCCTCCCTCTTCAGAACAAAGCAAGAGAGATTAGCCCAAACACCCTGCTCACCTCAATACCCGAGCATGAACCTAGCCATCATCACACTTCTTCTGATCCAGTGCATATTTCTCTACAAGATCTCAAAAGTCCTCCTCCAGCTGGCAAGAAACATAGTCAGATTCCAGGACCGCATAAGCCAGATCCTCGCGCACCATTCCCCAAATTCCTCCGAGGCATGAACCCAGAAACCAGAGCTTGCCTTCCACTTCGCTGCATAGTCTTTGCGGAGATCTTCGTTCTATGCCTCCTAATCCTCCTCCGGTTAGTCACTCTCCCACGGGCAGAGAAGAAACAAGAAGAAGCTCCCTGCTAGTAAAGCGGCCCCCAGATGAAGAAACTCCAAGAAGTAAGCAAGGAATCAAGACAACAAGCAGGCAATAAGTTATGCTTGGGATAAAGAGAAAAGTAACCAGAAGCGCTTGGGATAAAAAGAAAAGTAACATGAAGAAGTTTATCCCAAATGACCGCTTCTTCCCCGGCAACTCCCCGCTTCCAGAAGGGATATTAATCCACTTAAAGGGGTACTCTAATCCTTTTAAGTGGGGTAGTCTCTCTTCTGCTAGTTCTGATGAAGGGAAACCTGGAAATTGAGGCATGCAAATTTCTGGAGGATACATGAGTTGCCGGTACATGCCACCAAGGAAATCGGCCAATAAAGGAAGAGAAAGTGCCTTGCTGATTTCCTACCGCTACCGCCCAGAGCAACCTTCCAAGTGCATGAGGTGAAAGAAAAAAAAAAAAAATATCTCTTTGTATGTGGAAGGTTTGCACGGCAAATTCCCAAAAGAAGAAACAAGTAGCCAAACAAGGGAAAGCCGTGGAAAAACCAGAAGTTGAAGTTGCTTCAAGCAGAAATCCTAGCCGAAGAAGCAAGAGCTCTTTGTTGTTGAAGTTCCACCTGCCGTTCGTGCAAAGCTCAAGTTTCAGTTATAAGCAGAAGCTGTTTAGCTGAAGTAAAGCTATCCCTGTAAACCCTTCTAACCTAATCTCGGGGACGAGATTTCTTTTAAGTGGGGTAGGTTTGTAATACCCCGGAAATTTACCCTAACAAATCACCCTCTAGTCTCGCCCTTAATTCAAAATGAATTTCGAAAGCTTGTTGTTTGAGTGCAAGTGTACCTCTCTGAGCTCAAAAAAAAAAAATCATCCCAAGTTCCTTGGAATATTTCTAGAAATTCCTCTCCAAATATTCCCCGCAACCTCTTCTCAAATTTCTCCAGAATTCATCCAAATTCATTTCAGAAAAAGGAAAATCCTCTCCTATTTCTACTCGGGCCGCAGCCCAATTCCCCTCCACCTCTCTTTCCCTTCCGCGTGGGCCTCGCCCAGCCCATTTCGCCTCGGCCCGTTCCCCCTTTCTTCTTTCCCCGGCCCGCCTCACTCCTCCCTCTCTCGGCCCAAGCCGAGCAGGCCCAAACCGGCCTTCCCCTTCACCTCCTCCTCCTTCCTCTCTCTGCCGCCTGCCGCGCACGCGCACGCCGGCGCTGCACTCCGCGCCGCGCCAAGCCACTACACGCCACCGCGACGCCGGCCCCCACTGCTCGCTTTGCGCGCGCCAAGCACGCACGCCAGGCTGCCGTCCTCGCCGCGCCTATAAGAGGTGAACCTCGGCAAGCTCCTCCCTCCCCCTTTCCTCCCCCTGCTCCACTCGCGCCGCCCGCGCCGCTCGTCTCGGCGAGCCGCGCCGACGTCGCTGGCCTCCTCCACCTTGCCGCTGCCTCGCCCTGCACACACCACCGAGTACCGCTGCCGCGGACGGCCCCTGGTTCGGTCCGGGAGCCGCCCGCCGCGACGCCGTCCTCTCCCCCTTCTACACCCGCGCCGCCGGCGCCGTTCGTGCCACTGCGAACCGCGTCGACGTCGCCGTTCCCCCGACACCGCCGTGCACTTCCCCCCCCACCGGCGTACACACCGCGCCGCCATCGCCGCGGACCGCCCCTGGTCCAACCCAGGAGCCGCCCGCCGCGACGCCATACCCTTTCCCCCGCAGCTCTACTATAAAGCGAGGTCGCCATGGCGATTCTCCGCGTCCAAGCTACCCCAACCAGATTCCTCTCGCGGAGAGCACCCTACCACCACCCTTCACCGTCTCCCGACCTCAATCGACTCCTCTGTCGCTCCCACTGCACTCTCCACGTACGCCCGAAGATGACAGCCATGGCGTCCGTCGGCGCCCCACTCCGCGCCTCCCCCTCACGTCTAGAGTCCCACGGGCGGACCCGCGCCGCTCCCCTCGTCGCGCCGGTACTCTCACCCTCGCCAGCAGAGGCCGGGAGTGCCCTCGTCGGCGTGCTCCGGCGAGCGCGCCCGACGGCACCAGCGCGAGCAAGCGCCCCGCTCCAAGCGCGCCTGCTTGCCCCTTTGCTGTGTTGTGTTGGGCCGGCTCGGGAGCCTTTCCCCTGGGGCGCGCGTGGGCCGAGGAGCCTTGTGGGCCGAAAGGAAAAGAAGTGGAAAAGAAAGAAAAAGAAGAAAGGACCATGGGCCGAATTCCCCTCCAGGCCCAAGTTCATTTCCAGTTCGGGCCAAAACCGAGAAGTTCGTCCAGAAAAGTCTGATCCTACCCCCCCAACTATCCAGGAAGTTCATATCTACCCCCTGCCACAAAATACCCCGTATCTTCTCCGTTCTAGCTCCGATTTATGTGATTCTTGCACCTAAATTCTCTACAAATCAGGCTCTATCCATTCATGCACTTTTCATAATATTCCCACACACTCCGCCGACCACGACACACGAAGATTCACGGTCTACGTCATTTTGGGTCGACCCGCGACGACGGAACTAGGGCACCCGTGGCAAGCCACGTGTGCACTAGTGCCGCCCTCGCCGATCGGTTCACTGAAGACCCGGTTTGGTTGAACCGAACCGGACGGTTGCCAAACCCTACCCCCTGTCCCCGTAATGCGGACGATAGGAGGGGATGGTCGACACCGTCCGAGTTCGTCGTTCTCTCCCTCACCGCGATGTAAGCCCATCGCGCTGCGGGAGTAGACCGAGCCCAACCGGAAGGAAGAGTTGGACCGTACGCGCCAGGGTTTGGCCGTGTCGTCTCTCTCTTCTTCCAAATTAATCTTTATTGCCGACATGCTGCCCTCATGCTGCCGGAAAATCCGTCTCATGAGCCCAGGCATGGATGGCACTAAAGATCAAACTCTTGATATCTAAAAGGGGGCCAAACGTGCCATTTATCCGTTTGACTTCCGCTCTATTCACATGCAAACCCTAAGGATATCTCTAGCCCCACCAAACCCATATCACGATGAGCTCAGAGTGTACCTTGATTTGGTGTGTTTTGCTTGTCTGAACGTGTAGGCTTTCTCGGAGAGCCGTTCGGTTCCGTCTCTGAAATGGTTGACTTAGAGACCGGAACAGGAGTTTAATGATGTAACGACCGTCGTATCGGCTACCCCGACGAAATGAAGGCAAGTCCACTAGAATCCTCACTTGATGCATAAATTACCCATGTTTTTATATACACATCCTATTGCCTTATAAAACAAGAAAACTTGCATGTTTTTGCTGGCTAAGGTAAAACATAGTAGGATATAGCCTCCCGAGCCACTTTAGATGTAGTGCGCTTAGGTGGATCGCTCACTCAATTATATACATTAATCTTGATGAAAATGATGGGAATATGATGGTGGGTATGGGCGGTTGTTTTTCAGTAAAACATAGGGTAAGACCCTGGCAGACGACTTCGGTTGTTGAAGCCATTTACGGGGTGGAAACCTGGTCCTTGTTGTGAGGACTGGGCTGGTGTTGCTCATGCGTGAGCATTGTGGGAGTTCCACCCTGAAGGACCGAGTTGACGTTTCATCTTGCCTAACTCATCTAGCGCAACCACTCGAGGTTGTATGCGGCAACCCTCGGTTAGAACCCGCTTTGGACGAACCAGGCGTAAGCCGGTGTGCTGGGATGCATGAGAGATTGGGTGGATGGGCGCGGTTGCATGGCTGCGGTCAGGGGTCAACAGTCGCGTGGCTGCGGGTCTGAGCGACAGGTGGGCCCGTACTCTCTCATGGCTGAAGTCTGGGGAGCGCCTTGCGGGAGAAAAACCGGCGAGCGGAAAGGGGCTCACTGATCATGAGTGCCTGGACCAAACTTGTGGGTAAAGTGTGCACCTCTGGCCAGAGTATAACTAAATCTATCATGATAGTCCGCTGTCCACTGGTATGGACGAACGAGTTACGGCTTGGTTTCCGAACTAGCTTCTTATAAAAATATGGTTTTGGGATGGGATCAAAATGATGGTTTTGAGGCAGCTGCGGTTGCCGAGGAGGTGTGTGTGTTGAAAATGTGATGGCATGCGTGCCACGAGCCGCGATGGACCGGCAAGTCCAGTGGCAACCTCTTTTGGGATAAAGATGTTTTCTCAATTAAAACTGAGAACTAAGGAACCCTGCATATCAAATGTTTTACTGCAAATTTACCTTTAGCTCCAGATATATCTTGCATGTAATGATAGGTTATATCCCCCTTCCTATGGAAGAAGGTGGACTTGCGGAGTACGTATGTACTCACCCTTGCTTTGTTGTTGGTTTACAGAGCAAAGAAGATCATGGACGAGTGAGGGTTACGGCCTGCTTCCCAACTGTGTGTTGTGGGAAAGTATGGGTCGCGCTTTTATAGTTTCCGCTGCAGTGTTTTCGGGCTGCGCCCCGTTTGGTCTGTCCCGTTAGGACGGATCTGTACTCAACTGATGAACAAATGTGATTACCATAACTCCTGGGAATGGTAATAATACACATTTTAGTCCTGCTTAAGGGCTGGGACGCTTCATCTTTCTTCTCTACAAAGAGATCAGGACAGCCCCAAGGTGATGAGCTAGGACGAATGAACCCTTTATCCAATTGTTCTTGTAATTGTGTTTTTAATTCCTTGAGTTCATCTGGTGCCATTCTGTACGGCCTCCTTGAAACAGGTGCCGTTCCTGGAATGAGGTCTATCTTAAACTCCACATCCCTATCTGGAGGAAGCCCAGGAAGCTCCTCCGGAAACACATCCGGGAAATCACATACTACCGGTATCTTCCTAATCTCTTGAAGTTCAGATGTATTTACTGTGGCCTCTAGATGTTTCTGTTCTGGTATGTGCACCTTTAGTATCTTTCCAGTGACCTTAGACTTTAATTGCACTTCCCTGCTGCCAACATGTAGGATTGCATCGTTTTCTACCATCCAATTCATACCCAAAATAACGTCAATCCCTTGGTGTGGCAGCACCACAGGATTTATGACAAAGCTCTCGGGACCGATGTCTACCTTCAGTTGTCTGGCCATTAAACCAGTGGCGACAGGGGACCCCGGTGCGGTGATGTGATAATCTTCCTTTAACTTGTACATTTTTATCCCGTGCTTCAATGCATATGACTTGCTAAGAAATGTATGTGTGGCTCCTGAATCAAATAACACGACGGCCGGATGACCGTTGACGGTGAACGTACCAGCAAGTACCGGCTCTCCGGCTGGGACCTGGTCCATGTGGATGAAGTGAACTCGGCCCGTCTTAGAGTTGGACCCCTTTTGCTTCCCCTGGCTGCCACCCGCAGGGGTGGGACCCTGGATGCGACGAGGTGCTCTGCAGTCCTTACTGAAGTGTCCAGTCTTGCCGCAGTTAAAGCAAGGACCCCAAGCCCCCTGTGAGAAAGGAGCACGAGGTGCCGGAAGCTGTGCCTGATGGGATGGTGCGCGGTAGGTAGGGAACCTCTGCTGCTGCGGTGCCCTGTGAATCCAACCCGCCTGATTGGGCCGGACTACAAAGCGAGGCTGCTGGTGGTACTGCTGTGGCTGCTGATAGTTGGACTTCTGCTTCTGAGATGACCCAGGTGCATTATTGGCCTGGCGTTTCCGCTTTTGATCCTCATTTGCAACACGGAGGCGATTCTCCATGTCCAGTGCAGTGTCGACCAATGCCGAGAAGCTCTGGTATTCTCGCCCCAGATGCGTCAGAAGTGTGGAGTCAAACCCACTCAAGAGCCTAGCTGCCCGGCTAGGATCATCAGCCACGTCCCCCGGTGAGTATTGGGACAAGTGTATGAACGATTGCACGTACTGCATGACCGTTCGGTTGCCCTGTTTCAGTTCCCTGAACTCCTTCTGCTTCTGCTCCATAAGACTCTTCGGGATGTAGTGGGCCCGAAAAGCTGTACGGAGTTCTTCCCACGTGGTGATGTGCCCTTGCGGCTGCATAGCTTGGAACGTGGCGTACCACGCTCCGGCTGGGCCCTGTAGTAGCTGTGCCGCAAACCGAGCTTTTTCTTGCTCGGTCAACCCTGGAAGCAGTGTGAACTTGGACTCGATCGTGCGGAGCCAATCGTTTGCTGCCAGTGGCTCAGGGCACGTGGTGAAGACTGGAGGGCGCAAATCCTCAAAGTCCTTGTAGGTGATCCCGCGGGGTTGGTGTTCCCGCGGCCGCTGTTGCCCCTGAGCTTGTCTTTCCTCTCTCATGAGGCGGATCAGCTCGCCCTGCTGCACGACCAGGGTGGCCAACTCCGGCGGGGGTGGTGCATCGTGTGGCTGCTGGCCTGAGGTCTGCCCATTGCGCGTGTTCACCATCTGCAAGAATGAAGCTAACAGTGTTCAGTCCAACCACTTTAAAGCAATTAAATGCGCCGAAACACAGTTACTCAAAACATGTAAGACGGAAACATATAATTGCAGAAAAGTGTTAGCTTCCTTCTTGCAGCGGTTCGACCATTGTCACATTTAGTCATAGCTCGTTGTGTTGGTGTTTAGCGGTCGGCTATCGCATGAATTTCTGGACAGCCATGACTGTACCGGTGCGCTGCTCCTAAACCGTGCATCTTTTGATTATACTCCCCTTAGCAAAGTTATTTCTCGTTCTGTGGTCTTTCACTTTCATATAGAATGTTTTTGGTGATTCCACTTGTAGCCCATTCGAAATTTAGTCTACGTCAGCATATACTAGTTCAGTTCAGATTTCAGTGACCGTGTGATTTCAGTCATATCTCCCAAATGAGTCGTATTTAGGAGAAGCTTTGTATAACAAAGTTGTTCTACACTTCCAGATCTACTACTTTGACAACATGCTCTTAGTTCAGTTCTTGCACTAAGGGTGTGAAAAATGGGATTTTCCTATTGGTGTTATTTCAGTCCAGATTTTAGGTTCGTGAGAGATTTGACCGTAACTCCAGATCTGAGCACAATTAGAGAAAGCTCCAATTGGCAAGGTTGTGCACCAGACAGTTCTCCACAACTTTACTATTCAACTCTTGGCTCAAAACCTTACACAACTTAAGATAACTTCAGTTTTTGGCTGCAGCTGCGAAAAAAATTCCAGATTGCAAGGTGCAATCCAAAACGAGGTGCAACTCACAAATCCATACATACAACCATCTCAAAGGCCAGTACGACGTAAAACCAACATCAGTGCCACTTAGAAAAGTTCAATTACCGCTAAAGAGTCTTAGGTTTACATCATAGGATGGTGGCTACATCAACCAACCATCGAATAGTGCGTAATAAAATGGTCCATCATAACATCAAATGGTGTACGGAATGAGCTCTCACAACTCACCAATGTTTTTGTACAACCATGAGTCTAAACGCGGAGCGGATTATTACAAAACATCGCTTTCAACGCGTAACTAACTTAATGCTTAACTTCCTCCCATCAATCCATCAAACGCCCTGCACCCTGGAGTTAGCGTCAGAGGGGTCGTTCTCCTCCTCCTCTTCCACCTCCATGGGCTCCGAGGACTCCTCCTCCTCCTCCTCCTCCAAGGGCGCGGGCTGCTGCGGCGGCTCGTACTCGGCCAGACGCTGCTGCAGCTGCGCCACCCGGGTCTCTAACTCCTCCACACGGGTACGGGTCTCCGTGTACCTGGAAAAGTAGAAGCGGCTCCGGTTCTCCGCGCGCTGATACATCCCGTGCGCCTCACGTGCATAGTCCATGCACGCTACCAAGGGCCGAGAGCCGTTCCTGTCCCGAAGCCACCCACGGCGCTCCTGCCAAGCGTGGTCGAGGTCGCGTGTGGGGAGGAAGCGCAGGACCGTGTGGTCTGCCTCCCACCTGGAGCTCAACGAAGTGAGGGCTCCCATCACCGCCTTACGGTAAGCCTCCTCCTCATTTGCCCCGTAAGTGGTGAGGGTCTGCTGGCCTGCGAACGCCCCCCGTCGAAGGACAACCTGGGCCATGCAGTTGCCCTCCGCGTGCACCGTCTGCACCGAGATGAAGGGACAGGGTCGACGCCCCATCTCCCTCAGGGCCCTGCACAGCAACTGGGACAGGGGGCACTCCTCCCTGCAGCGAGTGTGGAGCAACCCATCCTCCACCACAGGGGGAGTGTGGGTCACGTCAGGGAGAACGGTGGTCCTGGCTCCGGTGGCCTTGCGTGCGGTCTGCTTGGTCCTGGCCATCTGTTTTAGGTAGACAAGGTTGTGCATTAGTGAGGGATATATTTTTCATACGAGATATTAAGCCAAGGGTACAATAGTGCATCATATGGAAGGTAAACTTTTAAAATTTACGATTTATTTCATAGCATTTTAATAATATCCCACCATAAATAAAAACAGTAAACATGATGCATGAATCGTATCTAAACGGTCTCACATCACACATCTAAAAGAAGAGTACATATAGCTATCGTTATTTCGGTGACACATATGCACGGCACTCTCTAATGCAACTAGTCGTTCCCTGGCCGTTCTTAGTTTTCGCACGTAGTTAGTGTACCTGCAGAAGAATGCATGCTCATACATTACCACATAGTGTGGCATCCACGCCATTTTGCGCCGCGTGGACAACGCATCTGTACGGTCCTCTGCTAGACCGGGCTGGCACCCACGCAAGCAAATTGAATCTTGCTGCGTCACAACAGGAGAATGGTCACAAACACACCAAAGGTGACCACCCCCCTTAAAATTTCTAGCCTACCAGCATGAATGCAGAGTTCACAACAATCCGCAAAACCCGATAGCATTCCTCCAGTACTGGGGACAGCTATGGCCGAAAGGTTGTTTCTCAAAGCGCCGAACATGCATATGAGTTCTATCTAGGTTAGAATGTCAGTGATGTCACCTGAATAACACTAACATCCTTATACGGGCATAGCGTATACTCTCATTTTTTTAATTACTTAAAAAGGGCTTTCAAAAATAGTTTTGTAAACCAAAACTTGATGATGTAACTATTGTCTGTGTATGATCGGCTCTGATACCAGCTGTGGCGGAACCGCCCTGCTTAATCCAGACTAAGCACACCTGCCACCTCTGGCTCGCAGTGCACTTAGTCTAGACTAAACCCGGTAGTCCGTCGAGAGTCCTCCGGGCTCTCGATGTCACCATTTCCCAGAGGAACCGACGTCATACACATCCGACTCTCGATGGAGCCACAACAGATTACAACATCGCAGGCAGTTGAATAGATATTACATAAACTTTAGTTACAAACCAAGTTCGAAATCAAATACAGTTCAACATAATGTCTGATAGTAACATAGTTCAAACAGTCTCTCGCAGCGGAAATTTGAAGTTCAGTTTCATGGTACTCAAAATACTTGCATAAAAGAACGAGCATCGAGCCCACCGATGCCGCTCCTTGCCAGATCACGACTCTGCTTATTCTTGATGGGGACACGACCCTCCACCAACACAGGCACAGAAGAGGAACTCCGTACCTGTAAGCCAAAAGTGGGGGCAAACCCTGAGTACTAATTACTCAGTAGGACTTAATGGATGAGGCTTACGGCTGACGCGAAGCTTGCTTACTAACATCTGAGTCCTTAGCCATTTCTTTTATACAGTATCAAGCTTAAAACCGTGGAAGCAGGATTTGACAGCTGCTTACATTATTGCACCCGAGCAGGATTTAACAGCTGCTTGAGTCATCAAAATTGGTGGAACATAATAGATAGGGTGTAGCATGGCATGAAAGTAAAGCTTGTATCAAAAGTGTGACAAATATTTCACAAGATAAAACAGGCATATTCAAGTACGTAGTTGTCAAAACCATGAATTCTCAATACAACATATTCATATAGATTACTACTTTGCCCGTCAGTGGTATTGGCATTCTCACATCTGGTGAGCATCAGCGATTCGAATCGATTTTTATATTCCCGGGAATAACTAGAAGCACCAGGATGGCATATGCTTACTAACTCCCAGCGTTCCACATATGCTTCCCCCATCTCCACATGTCCCGTCTCAAGTTCGATGACCACTCCCGCCTAACTCCCGGAGCGCGTTGTCGCAGGAGCGGTACCTCGGTTACGTCGGGTTCTGCCCTCCTTTGACACCCGCCTCCGCGGCCACCTTCCTCTCAACCAGTGGGTAGGAACGTGCCCCTTGCTTGAGACGTCACAAGTAAGACTTTCACCGGCCCATAGATTCCGGATAAGCACCCTAGCAATGTTATGCCGACCAATAGGCGAACAACGACCGGCCTTATGCGACTCAGGCGGAGTCCACCACACATTATCTCAATTCTCAACATTCATACCCATATCTCCGCCCGGTCTTCATTTAAAAATATATCAAAATCATGGCATGATAATAATAACTTTCATAGTGAGACTTTTTCTTTTGAAAAGTAACACCTACGCGACGAGTGACCTTTATTCACTCGTGTCTACTCGTACCTAGCCATTCTAGGCACTCGCCCTACGAACTCTAGGTATAGGTGCTAGGGCCAGGCGGCCAAGGGATCTAATGCAATTGGTTCCATACAACACCTAATGCATATGCGTAATGAACAGGTATTTTATTTGCTGGGAATTGTATGATCCTGCCTACCTTCTTCCTCGTTAGGGTTAGTCTCTTCGGTGGTGACGTCAGCGGTCGGCAGCAAGTCCTCCTGCTCCTCTTCGGGTTCCTCGACTAGGGGTTGCTCCTGCACTGTCTCTTCGATCGCGGGGTCTATATGCATGAGAAGTACCGATATGAGCGTCTATGAATGCAGATGCATGCATTTGATGTAGACGAAGTGCAGATGCCAGTATGCGGTATAAACTTCGTGGAAAACGATATGAGCATAGCAGTTAAATCAATCTTCATGCATATATATTTAGTGTAAACCATGTGCATTTGTGAATTAAATATGCATCTGAGATCTGGCAGTTCATCTAACTCAAATGGTACCAAAATTTTATGACAAGCAGATATTTCATACCCAAGGCTACTGTCAAAATTTCAGCTCAATTGGAGTTATAAATATTTTATTAAAATTCCAGCAAGTTTTCAGCCCTACACATTGTCAGAATTTTCATAATTTATTGGCATGGTTTCTGAAGACGAAATTTTACCAGTGAGCTATCCTTAGTAAGAACTGCATGTACAAAAATTTACAAGCTAAAACTCCAAATTTTGACAGGACATATATTTTCCATATGTAAAACTAGTGCAAATTAAGATGTACATATAAACAATGAGAATAGCCCCCAAGTATATACTTTCTGGACTCTTCAGTACTCCCACATGCTACTAGAATTTTGATAGAATTTATCTTGCACATTAGGACCCATTTTTCCATTTATCAAGTTCTCCAAGTCAAGATTTGTCATTTTCAAATCACCATCAAAACTATACATGCAGGGGCTCATATTTTACCAGTGGTGTTCATAAGCTATATAGAACCTAAGAAAAATACTAGTGGGTCTTATTTCACATGTTTTGCATGGACCTCATTTTCAAATTATCAAATAATGCATAAAGTACATATAAAACAGTAAAACCATAAATGAACAATAGGGTATTGAGTCACCAGAAATTACCACAGTATCACAACACCCTAAAAAGGCTACTGACCAAGTTTCAAGATTTTTAGAATCCATTTAGACCATATTTTGTATTTATTCCCTTCTCACATGCATGCCAAGATCCAGGGCAAATCAGTCTTTTCACACAACTACATCATACCTACTGTGTAAAGCATTTAACAAGGAGTTCATAGACACCAAGTTTGTCCATTTTAGATTTTTCTACGATTTTTAGTGATTTACCGAAGTTTCAGCCCAAATATTGTTCATTTAAATGAAAAATACACAGATCCAGGGACTATTACGTGATTATTTCAAAACCGCAGGGGCTAGATCATAAGATCCACAAGACACAGTGCACAGTTCGTAGGATTGAAACGTAAATCTCACATAACGCGAGGGCCTAACTGCAAAATATGCATCTCCCTCCTCCGGTCATCTTCTACCTTGCGACCGGAGGAGGAGGCAGCGCCGGCGCTCGTCGGATTCGGCGGTCCGAGGCCCGGAGCTCGCCGCGCGGGGTCAGGGAGAGAGAGGAGGACGTGAGGATCTCACCCCACTACCTCGTTGCGGTGGAGAGGCGACGGAAAGGGCCGGCGACGGTGGGCTTGGTGACGAAAGCTTCGGCGGCAGAATGTGGGGCGGCGAAGCGATGGGGTTGACCTAGATCAAGCGGGGGCGGTGGAGTGGAGGGCGAGGACGGCCGGCGTGGCGGCGTGGAGGCGTGGGAGCGAGGGGAGCAGCGGGCGCAAGCTCGACCCCGAGCTTTCCAATGGCGGCGACGAAGGGGCAGTGAGAGGCTCGGGTGAGGGAGCTGAGAGGGAAAAAGGAAGGGGAAGGAGGCCGGTGGCCTCGCCTTATAACGCCGCGGCCGGGGCTCGATCCGTGGGAGAGCCCCAGCGACCGTACGCCGGCGGCCACGCGCTCGGCGCCGGCGGCGACACCGTGTCTTTCCCGGGCGCTGGGTCCCACCGGTCAGCCACTCAGAGGAATGCCAAATTCTGTTTGTGTTTTCTCCCTTCCAGTTTTTCCCCTTTTTAACCCTGTTAGAGGCCGATTTGGGAAATGTGGTAATTGGAAAAAATGTTGGTCTCTTCCAGTTCTACAAGTTTGTCAAAAGGCTCCAACTCAAATTCGGCCTGGAAATATGAATTCCATTTGAATTTAGCTGACAGCTCTAGATAGGAACAGGGTCACCTTATTCCTTTTGATGGGAAAAACTCCTATTTGTGGGCTTTAACTCCTAAAACTCCAATTGACAAGTTTGTTTGGAAATCCATATCCCACATTTCATTCTATTTGAGTTTGACATGAAAATGACTTTAAGTTGAAGAAAAACCTAAATTACCCGACTGGTCAGATTTAATTTGTGTTTCTAGGCTGACAGAAAATGGTCCAAAACATCTACTAGATTTCATTTTCTAACCAGACCCCAAATGAAAGAGTTGCTCCTTAGATCATTTCCTACAACTTCTCTAATTTGAGCTTTGCATGAAAGTGGCTGTAGATCAGGGTAAACTTAGAATTTCAAATCAGCCCCAATTTGAACTGGTTTTCTGTACTGTCATTAAATGACCCTAAACACCTTCTAAACCTCATTATCAGACAAGACTCCATTTAGGAAAGTTGTTCATATCATGTGCCTCTACAGTTTTGTCAACATGAATTTCACCCAGATCTCAACAGGATAAAAGATATGATCGTAAACATGGCATCGCACATGAAATGACAGTGTTTTTCACCATGCAATATAAACTAAACTTGTTTCCAATGCACCCACACATGTTATGCCATGATGCTCAAGATGAATGCTTCATGTAAGATGAGTGATTATGCACTTGAGATGCCGGAGCATCACACCTTCGCCAGGCGAAATCGCCTCTACACCGGTCCCAATCGCAACCCTATACCGCTATAAAGCCGAGAGTGGGCGGCCTGGAACCTTAGCCGCCACCTGGGGTCGATCCCCACTCCCTAAGCCGCCGCCGGAGAGAGAGGGTCGACGAGGAAGAAGACGCCGGAGCCGGGAGGGAGAAGCCGTCACCGGAGCTTCACCAGCTAAGGAGGAGGAAGACCGTGAGCTCGGAGGGGAGCTGCACCCCGTCTGCGCCAGGACGCCGTCTCCCCACGCCAAGGCCGTCCGCGACGCCGCTGTTCCCGAAGCCGAGCCCGACTCTGCCGTACCCGGAGTAGAAGCCGGAGCCGTACCTCGCCGACGAGCTCTGCCTCCTCTGCTACCTCTACACCACCGGGATCGCCTACTCGCCGCCACACAACCCACGGTGAGCCGAACATGGTCCCCTCTTCCAACCCCGCCATGGACCCGGGCTTCCGAGCCCTTTCTGTCCGTGTGCCGCGCCGTGGCCTTCTTGGAGCTCCACCATCGCGTGGTGACTCGAGGCCACGTCGCCGTCGTAGATGGCCATAGGGGAGCGCCGTCGCGCTAGTATACTGCCAGGGCACCGATCGGATGGATCGCGCCGCCCCTGACCATACTGCCTGTGCGTGTGCTCGCCGCGCCGCGACGCGCACACCGTGCCGCGTGCGCGTGGTGAACGCCACCGCGGACGGGTACGCTCGTAACCGCGCGTGGGTAACTCTACCCTGCACCTACCCAACCCGTGCTAGGGCAAGCCGTTGCCATATCTCCGCAAGGCCATGCCCGCGCAAGAGCCGCGTCACGGCGACCGGACCCTGGTCCGAGAACGCCAACGCACCACTGCTTGAACCAGGCCATCACAGTGCATGCCGAGCCGTTCTTGGCACCGTAACCAACCGCCGCAGCCGGTGAGTCGTCGGATTTACACCAGGGACCGGCCACCCCCATCTTGGACTGACGCCGAGCGGGCCGTTGCCGACGCACGCACGGCCATGTGGTGAGACGATGTTGTCCCATCGTCGAGCAAAGGGGAAACTGGCCTTCGAGCCGAGTCATGTGTCCGCAGGTGTATTAAGGTCGCGCCTGCGTGACGATGTCGCCGGCAGAAAGCTCCATCGGAGGCGCGCGCGCCTCTGCAGCATTCCGTTGAGCAGGGAAGGTGCGGGGTGGGAGAAGCAAGAGAGGGAGACGTGCTCCGGAATCGGGCCGGGGCAGAGTCACGGTCCAGACGAGTCGGGGAGCGAGTCTGGAGGGAGCAGGCCGAGCCGAGTTGGGCTTGGCAGGCCAAGTGGGAAAGAGGAGCCCACTTCGGATTGGAGAAGGGAGGCCAAGCAGACCGGGCTGAGCGGGTGAGGGAGAGAAAGAGGCCAAGCGGGCCGGGCTGAGACAGGCCGCGGCCTCCGCGCGGGCTGAGTGGAAAAGAGGGGGACAGAGCGGGCCGAGCCCAGTAAGAGAAGGAAGAACAGGCCGAATTTCGGCCTGCTAACCAAATCCACCCGATTTTCACCATTTTGATTATTTAAACCCGATTTAAACTTCAATAAATCATAATAAATCCATTCCAACTCCGAAAATTATGAAACCAACTCCTACTCCCATCTAAAATCATTCTCCATCACTTGGGACTAAGTCTCGTTGATTGGTGTTGCATCTTAATTGCTATTTGGTTCTTTCTGATAGAAACTCACTCGTAGTTTAATTCAAAATTCAGAGCCGGAGCACCAGGAGGACGACCCGGAGGATCCAGAGTACCTGCCCGAGGAGAACACCGACGAACAAGGTCAGCGAACACCCCGCTTCCATACCCATAGACACGCGCAAATGGTAGTACTGCATAGGTGAAAATGATTTTGCTCCGCACTAAGCCAACCCAACTGGATATTTATTTTATTTATGCCATCATTTTGAACAACTAATACCCAACTTAATAAAATGAACATGATGTGAGTTGGGTGATATTGTGGTGGGACGTGATAACTCTTGGCGTGCGTGAAGCGGGAATGGATCTGTGTGCGAGATGGTGGTGAGGCTGGGATGGCGGGAGTCGGCACCGGAATAATGGGAGAGACTAGAACTCTGCCCCGAGTGGAGTGAGGTGTGTGGTGGTGCGCGGCCCACCGCTGAGGGTGGCAACCGACCCATGGAAGGCTTGCTCTCGCCAGTTAAGGACCGAATAGGGGGACATGTCGCCCGGAACTATGACTCGTGCATACCATGCGACCTCAGGCCCGGTTCTTGAACTTCCCCGAAGGGCATATTACTGTAGGCGTAAGGCGATGGTGTTATGGGGCGATGGTGGCCTTGCGATGCAGCCACACGTCCCCGATAGACTCGACCCGTGGCCCCGGAATACTCGAGCTCACAGTCCTGAGAGTGTGGTGAATAGTATATCCGCACGGTTTTCTAGCTCAGGAAGGCAGGAAAGTGCCAGAAAGGGAAATTCATCTATCGGTGTGGTGGGCCCGGGGTAATATACCCCGTCCCGTCTCGTGTGGGTACAGATGTACAAAATCCTCTCGAGAGTGTATAATCTACACGTATAGCCGCCGTCCCCGGTCAAAAGACGATCCCTTGGTGACCCTCCTCTAACTAGCATGGGTTTTCTTCTCTTCTCCCCCGAGTGATTGGATTCCGGCTGAGGCCGTTGAGGATGGGCGGGTGGGAGCTTCCCATGCCGCAGAAATAATTGTCAATGAGAGGGTGCATGGAAGAGGTGTTTTGATGGTGAGGAGATATAAGTGTTTGGGATAAGTGACGAGAGCGGGATTCGGTCGTGGAACCGACTACCCGAAAAATTCAACTGGATATACAGCTCTCTTTTCTCTTTATGCTTTGCTAGGAAACCAGTCTCCACTTGATTACTAGTTAGGCTTGCTTGGGGTGTTCGGCTAGTGACCTGCACGCTTATCGTGCAGACTCAGGTGACGACGAGCCGGACAACATCGTCACCCGGGACGATTGGTATGAGGACTGAGGCTGGAGCTACGCTCAAGGATGCTTGTGGAGGGGTCTACTACGTCGCTGCTATTCTGATCGTGATGTTTGTTCTGTTTGCTTAATTACCGGCCTGCGAGCCGCAGTGTCGCCGAGATACGGCATGTAATAAATTAAATTCGTGGAGTTTGGAACAGATACTATGCTGTGACACTACATGGGATAGCTTTTATGTGTTCTGGGACTATCGCATGTTGTAAAAGGCTCCGATTCCGGCACCGCGGAATTGGGGTAGTTTCATTCTGTGTCCTGTCCTAATGCCCATTTCTCCCCCTTCCACATGTATGCTCTGATCTGATGGAATGGGTACGTTAAGAATTTTGTAGGGGAACACTGTGTTTAGATAATCCAGTGCACATAAAACTTTTCTCAAAAGAGGATGGTGTATTTTCATTTTTTGAGACAAATAAATCTACATCAATAACGGTTGCACCAAACATTCGGCGAATTAAGTCAAGTGAGCACTAGAGCGCCAACATTATCAACTATCCTAAATGGAGAAAAGAAAAGGAGTAGAGAAACCAAACTAACTCTTGTTAAGATGTAGAACTAGCTGAAAACAAGGAATGGAGGAAAGATAGCAATGTATGGCATGCAGTGGAAAAAGGAAACATAGAAGATACCCATCGACAAATAAAAAGATAGTATACTTCACACAACTCAAGAAGACGTGAGGATGGAATATGGGCCCAGCTACCTTCTATTCTATGACAAAATAATATTATTTTCTTTTTCCTCTAAGTTACACATTACCTAGCTACACACCTGAGTACCATTGTGGGTGCCCTAAGTGATACATTATATGTAAGACCATGTACATAGCTAGCATCATTGCAGGTACCCTAAAGTGATACATTGTGAACTCACTAAGATCATCTACATAGGAAGTACCATTATAGGTGCCATAAGTGATACATTGTGAACCTCATCATATGACTATCTAAAATCATTAAATACCAAATGTTACTCATTTTTTGGTTTAATAAAGATAGATAGAGAAAGTTGATAAATACATAATCCTTCCAAATACAATGGAATGAAGACATTATAGCTCGTGGTGTGCTCTATGACTACAGCTATATCCTTGTTCGACACTACTTTATTAGCACCTTCTACCTTTTTAAAAGCCACAACACATCGTAAATGGGTAACTTCATACGATGTATTAAAAACCAATGCCCCCAACAAGGCAACAATTGCTGAACTAAGAACTTGAGAATTCAAGAGAGGACAACTTTTTTTCCAAATGTGATATGCTTCTTACTCCGTCACCTCCCTTTCCCACATCTTCTCCGTCTTTGAGACTTAACCGTTGCTCCCCCTCTCCCTTGGGTAGCGCCTCCCACCGCTCTCACTTTTTCTCTAGCAATGCCATTTGGTAACCTCCCTCTCCTTTAGTCGTACTGCTTGCAAATCACCTCTGCGAGCCAATCCACCCACATCTCACCTTCCCTCTTCCGGCGGGGCCACCCACCACTTTCCCTCCTCTTCGATTGTGCCAACGGTAAGTATTTCTCCTCTTCGGATGAAGATCTCCCTCCCCTTATGTCAGTGCCACTCACTGATCTCCCTCCACCTCTGACCATACCCCACCTCTCCTCCGCCACCTCCTTCTTTTTGGTCTGCCCCTACCAATATCTTGGGCAGAGCCTCTATTTGACCTTTACTCTTCCTTGTGATGGTGGAATGAGTAGATGTCCGTCTACGACAGTGAGACCGAGAGCCCCTCAATAACTTTGTGGTATATTATGCTAGCATTGATGTAATAACTTATAAAATATATTTTTAATCAAACTCCATAGCGTTTTATAGCAAGTGGAAAACAATTTAAGCTTGCTTTTGAATAAGTTTTAGCTTCGCCAACATGAACTTTATATCTTTGAAATTCTAGCACTATCTTTAACTTAGGCCATGTTTGGCCCTTAAGAATTTAGAGAATTGAAATGTGACTAAATAGTTGAGCTAATAATGATCTAGATTGGAATCCATCATTTTACATATGTATTAATCTAAGAGAAAAATGATTCTTCTCTTCCACCGGTGAATTATTTGGAATTGCATCGTGAAGTTATAGACTCAAACCTCTTTGTTCTCCCTCCAAGGCTCTCAAATTATATCCTCTCTTCCCATATTAGTAGGGAAGAAACAATATACTGTAATGAAATTCCAATCCAAGACACCTAAACAATCCCTTAATCTAAAAAAACTAGCCACTGCCTCTGGTCGTTATGCCGAAATTCAAACCCACATTTTAAACCGCATAGAAAACAGCAACGCATGGATCAAATAAAACAAAGCCATAAATAAACCAAGCAAAAGCTTGTGTGCCACCGGCACCAACCACAGCCAGAAGTCCGGTCCTCCGGTAGCGGCTAGCGGCTAGTGCCTAGTGGTGCCCACACCGCAGCGGCGGATCGGTCGCCCAGAGAGAAGCGCCGCCGGGTGCGTGCCAACGCTCGTGTTCACCCCTCCGCTTTTCTTTTTGTTTCTTTTCACCGCCGCCCAGCCACCTCTCTGCCGCATGGACCCCACACCTCGCTTTTCCCAGCGAAAATTTAAAACTTTCCTCAAGAAACTACTCCGTAGACACGCCGCAGTTATTCCCGCCCACCACGCGCACTCCCCTCTCGTCCCCTCCAGTTCAAATTACCGAGCCCACCGGCCCTGCCAGGCGCGCGGGCCCACAACGGAGCGGGGCTCAGCTGTCAGCGTCACCGAGGCCGCCACGAGGACGCGGCGGTCCCCGTCTCAACGCACACCCCCTGCCGCCTACGGCAACTACTACTACGGCAGGCAGTAGAAGGAGCAGAGGGCTATAGCACAGTGTCGCCTCCCACCTCCTGTCGTCTCGCTTTAAAATCTCGCGACGCCGTGGCCGCTCGCCTCTTTTGGAGCAGGCCATGTGAAGCCTCTGACCTCCCGATACCTTCCCCTCCGCCCGCCCCCCTCCTCCCGTGCTGCTGCGGGTGTAGCCTAGCCGGACAGCGCCACGTTCGCCTCACGGGGGTGCGGAGCTCCAGCGAGATCCGTGCGCGATGTCGTCGCGGCCGTCGTCGTCGTCCTCGCGCCGGAGCAGCTCGCCGTTCTCCGCGGGGCACCGCCGCCCGCCCACCGCGTCATCCTCATCCTCGAGCTCGTACTTCAGCTCCGGCCGCCTCATTCCGCGCTCGTCCCCGTCATCCGTCAGCTCCGGCTTCTACGGCGGCGGGGGCGGGGTCGGCGCGAGGTCCACCACCCCCAGCCGCCGCAGCTCGTCTGTGGCACCGGCTCCGGCGCCGCCGCCCGCGCTCGCGCCAGTGCCGTTCCCTAGCGCGGACGAGCTCGTCATCGAGGACACCTCCCGATCCGGCGACAGCATCTCCGTCACCATCCGCTTCCGGCCGCTCAGGTGGGGGATCTCGGAGGGGGTCGCGCGGATCTGTTGGCGAGCGGTTGCGAGTAGGGTTGCGGGGGAGTGATTGAGTTGGTTTGGTTTTGAGCTGGATTTGGTGCGGTTGCAGCGAGCGGGAATTCCAGCGCGGCGACGAGATCTCGTGGTATCCGGATGGGGATCGGCTTGTGCGGTGCGAGTACAACCCGGCGACGGCTTATGCTTATGGTGAGTAGCCTTCCTTTAGTTCCATCTTCGGTTAATTGGACAATGCAGGTGTTGGGATCGGGAATTTGGGTAATCTAGGCATTGGAAATATACTCTTGATTTGGGGCTTCTGGAAGCGAATTATGAAGTCGGACAATTAATGCATAACTTAAATTACCGCGTCGGAGCTTAGATGGGGGACTTCATGAGGAAACCAAAATTTATGCCCTGGTCTGCAATTTTGGAAGGTGACTGTTACTGCAGAAGCGTGTACTCATACTCAACTCGTACAGCACAGTGAATAGTCTCGACTCTGAACTCAGAAGTCTACTTCCTGATCAATGCCAGCATGAAATGAATCAGTGTAACGTCACAAATAATGAGTAAAAACTGTTAGGTGCAAAAACTGCATGTGGAAGGCCATATTCTTCACACTTACACGTAGTTTAGCAAGGACAGGGTCGGTTATATCCTTCTTTTGCTTACTGGAGTGTGTGGGTATGAAGTATGAACCCATAACATCGAGAAGTGGCTGTGCCAAAGTGGGTAAAGCAGATTTCTGTAGTTTCACAAAAATCCGAGGATCTGATATGCTGCATCATAGTTTCTGTTCAAACTTTCAAATTACCCCTGATTTGCGAATATGAAGAAATTCTTTGAGGAAGTCTACAAAAATATCTGCGCTCTGCAATTGTCTTCTGGTATGATCAGCTACTGGGCTGTAGAAGCATGCATTGAGTCAGGCTGCCCTAAAGGTGTACTGCCTTTTTGCAAACAATTGTGGTCCGTTGGCAAGATGCATTATAACTTTTTCTTATCGGCAAGGTTTTATATGCTCTTCTATCGTTCTTTGATTATCCCAGCATGGACAGGGGGAGATGGATAGGCTTGAGGCCCTGAGGTGCTACCGTCACGAATGGGAAGTTGATTCATGAGCTGAATAGGAGATGAACAATTATGAGCAGCATTTTTTTGGGAATGGGGAAAAACTGATTCAAGTGCCTCTTGATTTAGCCTTAATGCAAGAGCCCTCCCGACTTGGAAATCCAGTCATTCAGAATCAATTGTTGCAAAAGAAAGAAAAAAGGAAAGAGCAAAGGGTAGGAGGTTGCGAGCCCAGCCGTGCTGTTAGGGATTAGGGTTTGGGTTTTTCTGCTGCTGCTAGACTAGAGCGAACTCTGGGGGAGGTTGCGAGCCCAGCGGTGGTGGCGAGTGGCAGGTGTCAGTGGGATGGCTAGACAGCCACTGCACCGTCAGTCGCGGTGGTGGAGGATGGCGATTGGCCGGTGCTGGTGTTGGTGTTGGGTGTAGAGGTTGGTGAGTGGTTCGCTCCGGTGGCAGCTCTGGTGGCGGTGGAGGTGGTGCCGCTGGAGCAGGGAGGAAGGCGGCGGCGGTAAGGGTGCTTGGCTGGAGTTGATGAAGACAGGGGTCATGGAAAAGTAGGAGGGGAAGCATGTGTGGTGGTGAGAGGTTAAGTTTGCAGTTTTTTTATTAATGTGAGTGGCCTCAGACGTGTGAAGGAGGTGGCTGGGACGTAAGCGGGCCGGCTAGCAGGTCTAGTGTCAAAGTCATTTTTTCACGGACATCCTCAACATCTGTGAAAAAATGACTGCCGCCAGACCCGCTAGCTGGCCCTCTTGCATCCCTAGGCTCTCAAACGTTATTGGGAGAGCCCTATCCCACCAATCACCTCCTTTTGCAATTGCTACTTTCTGTAGCTGTTTCTAAACATTTGCACTGACGATTTGGGCTCACTGAAATTTATGTTCCTAATTTCGTTCAATCATGCTGACTGAATTAAGTGCAAAAATTTTACGCGCAGGATAATGCCATAGAGATTGTGTTGTGTTCGTCTGTTATATCAACTTGGCACCTACTTGATGATTAACATACACTTCTCCCTTTGCAACTTTTTCCAGATAGAGTTTTTGGGCCTTCGACAGCAACCGAGGCTGTATATGATGTTGCAGCCCGCCCTGTTGTGAAAGGTGCTATGGAGGGCATAAATGGTATGCCAATTTCATCTTATTTTAACCATCTTAAGCATTTTTATGGTATCTCACTTTGGCTTATTACCATAATCTGAACACACTTATTATGGTGATTTTTGGTTACTTATGTCATACTGTATTATATAATAAGGAATTCTATGGCACATGTAATTTTACTCTTGCGTGCACATTTTCTTCCAAACTTTTCATTTCTACCCTTGATTGAAGCACCAAACTTTGTTATAGAAATTGTCATTTTACATTGTATAGTGAGTCTCTAACTTAACAATGTATTCCATTTTCTAAATGTAGGGACAGTTTTTGCCTATGGTGTCACAAGCAGTGGGAAGACCCACACAATGCATGTAAGTTATCACATTCAAATCATGTTGGACGAATCACCAAGATGTTTCCATATGAAAGCCATAAGGCCATATCTATATGAGAACATTGTTAGTTTATTCATGTTACCTGCTGAGGTCTTGCCTCCTGAATTCTCCCTCTAGCACATTACTTCCAATGGAGTTCTACTTTCAAGATATTTTCATTTTCATTTTCAACTGCTACTGCAAGCGATAGCAACTATGACTTATGTGACTTTGACATGTTCATTTTCATGAATATTGTTGATAAATATATACTCCATCTGTTCCCCTGAACTTTGCAGGGTGACCAGAATTGCCCTGGAATAATTCCGCTAGCTATCAAGGATGTCTTCAGCATGATTCAAGATGTATGGCAGTAAATACTTTAGCTACACATTACAAAACAATCCTGCCTTTATGATTATTTTCCTAACTCTCACAAGTCGTATGACTTTATTTCATATAAACATTTTGGTGATACACTTTTGTTTGGTTTCTTTTCAATAAGATACCTCTGAAATCTACACTGGTGTCTTCTTTGTCACTTGTGGTCCTGTGTGCATACCAATAATATGAAATGGAGTTGTTTTGATTGAACACTGCGTAATTGCGTACTACCCAAGCAATATGTGTTTGTGCAACTTAACGGTGTGTTATTTGTAGCCCAAGAAGCTAGAGCTTTGAGTCCTGGTCTGTTTAATTGTGTATTGGTCCTTTCTTCAACTTAGCTGCATGGGAACATTCTTAAGACTGGAGAGTTCTACTGGCTGGCTTTATACAAGAGAGCTAGAGCTTTGAGTCCTGGTCTGTTTAATTGTGTATTGGTCCTTTCTTCAACTTAGCTGCATGGGAACATTCTTAAGACTGGAGAGTTCTACTGGCTGGCTTTATACAAGAGAGAATATCTGGTTGGTTTAATTCAAGGGAAACTCCTAATTCATTTAGGTAAGGATTATGAGAGTCTGAGTGGGAAGCTTGAACGTATCGTCGTATCCCAGAAAGTTGTTGTTACAAGGAATTCCTTGTTACAAAGCTCCATACCAGACAACTCAAGCTTATAAGCAATTTTGGACTTCCCATTTTTTTGTAATGTTTTCTGAAATGTACTGTGTGTTTGTTGCTGTGCAATCTTATCTTTTATCTCATCATCTACTCTCTATTACTTGGAGACTGAAACCCTTGCTTTTCCTATCTCGATCAACAGAGTCCTGGAAGAGAATTTTTGCTCCGTGTGTCGTACCTTGAAATCTATAATGAGGTATGCTACCTGAGCCAGTTAGATTTTTTCCCATTTTCATAAATTTCATGCAAGGGATGCCTACAGTCTTTATTTGATTAGGTGACATCTCATTGTTTATCTTGCCCTATCCTTTTTATTAATTGGTTTGGCCCTTCACAACAAGGTTTCCTGTTTGATATTTCTACCTGGAATGCACTCCACTTTAATTAGTCATGTATCCTTTTTTGTTTTGCTGCTTACAAACTTTATGAGCTCTGGAGGATTTACACTTGTTCTGCAGCAGTAACTCCCATGCTGTACAAATAGTCAGATACTAGTCAAGTGTTTGTTTTTATGGGCATATTTGTGAGTTCATTAGTACTGAATCTCCTTTTTAATTTCCTGGAGGCCTAAGCAACATATTGGTGCCATATTCTATTGCATGGTTACCTTTATTTTATGTGTTTTCAACTTGTACTTGTACCATATGGATAGATTCAATCTGGATCCCATTGCAGGTGATAAATGATCTGCTTGATCCTACTGGCCAAAATTTGCGTGTGCGGGAAGATGCACAGGTTAAATCTCTATAACCATCTATTGTATTATCATGACTACTGATATAGTGCATTGGCAAATAGTTCTAACTTCTAACTGAGTGTTTTAGTTGCAAGTTATGGAAACAGCTTATTTGATTTTTGTTCTTAGGTAGAATTATTTTAGTGTTTTACCCAGAAGTTATCGGGATGCAGTTTGTTGCCTTCCATAGGTAGAAATTTTGAAGTCAACATGTCCATTGTTTTTGTTGAGTTCCATTTGGTTCTGATAGAGATTAACATAATATGACTTTATTTTCATATCTAGCCTTCCTATATTGTTTTTGTACATCTTTATTGTAAGTAAACAAAGCTTATGGCTTTATCTATTGTTGTTACACTTTTTTTATGAGCTTATCTGATTGCTCCCTGTTTTTTTTTCTCTGTCTATTTGTCTAGGGAACCTATGTGGAAGGAATAAAAGAAGAAGTAGTTCTGTCTCCAGGACACGCTCTTTCTTTTATTGCTGCTGGTGAAGGTGATTGTGTTATCTTTCCCAGTTACTAGTATGCTACTAGCAAATGATTTCTGGGGGTATGTTTTACGCTGCCATGTTTACTGAAGATACATTTTCTTGTTGTGGCCGCTAGAGGTGACAGTAAGTGTTGGGTATTACTTCCTCCGTCCTAGAAAAGAAGTTGTTTTTGTTTTCCGTGCAAAAGTTTGATCATTCATCTTATTCAAAAACTTGATACAATTTTTCAAAAATAAGACTTACATCTAAAAATACTAGCATAGATGTACGTGCAACATGCACCTGTTGTGAGATAATCAATCAGACAATAGAAAAAAAAAGGAAAATAGAATTAAAATGAAGGAGTCCTGATTGATTAGCGTCATTCCTTTCTCATTAAAACAAAAAGAAGGAAAGTAACAGGTGGGTATGGGTATAAAATGAGGTGAGAAATAAAGAGAGAAAGTGGATGAAACATTTTGCATCTATGGGTTTTGGGCCTTTCTACCCCTTTCCAACCTTTTCTAAACTGCGCAGTGGGGTCAGCGTGAGGGGTATATCTATGCCTTTGTAGGTAAAAAAGATTTTTAGAAAACTCGCTCTTTTATAGTGTAGACTCTTGATTCTAAATGAAATCATAAAAAACAATTTATTTTTGAATAAGACAAACAATCAAACGTTTACACAAAAAACAAAAATGGCTTCCTTTCTGGGACAGAAGAAGTACCTCTTAAGACAGTCTGCTATATCCTGCATCATCTTAGTTACGGCTTCTTCCAACATTTCCATCAACCTGTCCACTATTTGGTTTGGATAGGGTGCAAAAACATATTTCAACGAGATACACTTCTAGCCATTGAACTTATGTTTCCTCTAAGGCCTCCTTTGGAACAAAGGGTAGATGGAGGAATTTTTTTAGGATTCAAATCCTGCAGGAAATTTTCTTAGGTGGCTCTTTTTAACAAAGGATTGAATTCCTACCAATCCTATGAAATTCCTATGGAATGGCTCATTGCATTGAGATTTTTGAGAAATTTTAACATGAGGTCCAACCTCTTGGAAACGTTCCTTTGTGTTTATCTCTCTCCTCTAATTCCTGTGTTTTTCCTACACTGCATCCAAATGCTTCATTAGAAACTTTCCTGCGTTTTCAATTCCTGTAGGATTGCGCGTGACAGGCAACTCTATTCCTATGTTTTTCCTATTTTCGTGTTTTATAAATCCTGCGTTCCAAAGGATCCCTAAACTTTTAGTCCGGTTGTGAGCGATATGATTTTAGACAGGAGGAAGGAGATGTGAGTTTAGAAGGTCAGGTAGTGCCCAAGAAGGATATTTTTCGATACTTGGGATCGATGCTACAAAGAGACGGGGATGTCGATGAAGATGTTAGCCATAGAATCAAAGCGGGATGGATGAAATGGCGTCAAGCATCCGGAGTGCTATGTGACGAGAGGGTACCACAAAAGTTAAAAGGCAAGTTCTATAGGACGGCTATTAGACCTGCGATGTTGTATGGTGCAGAATGTTGGCCCACTAAAAGAAGACATATTCAACAACTAAGTGTTGCGGAGATGCGTATCCTTCGTTGGATTTGTGGGCATACAAGGATGGATCGAGTTCGTAACGACGAGATACGAGATCGTCTAGGGGTAGCCCCAATTGAAGAAAAGGTTGTGCAGCACCGACTAAGATGGTTTGGGCATGTGCAACGAAGACCCCCAGAGGTGCCAGTGCATAGCGGCATCATAAGGCGGAACAATGATGTGAAGAGAGGTAGGGGCCGGCCAAATTTGACATGGGAGGAGGCAGTTAAGAGGGATCTAAGAGATTGGAATATAAGGAGAGAGTTAGCCTTAGATAGAGCTGCTTGGAAAGCAGCTATCCACGTTTCTGAGCCTTGATTAGGCTCTTACTTGTGCTTCTTGAAAAAAAAGAAACCCTTATTTTCTTATTAAAAAGCTTTCTCTTCAAATTGTTTTCTAGCGGTTTGGTTTGGGTTTCAACTCTAGTCTACCCCAACTTGCTTGGGATTAAAAGGCTATGTTGTTGTTGTTGTTGTTGTTGTTGTGAGCGATATGATTTTATTCTCTAGTATGTTCTTTGTCCTTCCTTGCTTTAACGGTTTTGTTCAAAGGCCTTTTATCAATCCAAGTTCTTGCTACTCATGCTCTATTCCCAACCACAATGTCAACCTTCTTGGGAAAACAGAATTATTATACTTTGAAAACCTAAAATGTTATCGATTTTGTGGATGTATATGCCAAAACAAGACACTTGATGCTCTGCTTTCTAAGGTGCTAAAGTATCACAGTATTAACTTGACCACTCGTGCTATCATTTTCCATAACTGTTATCGTTCATCTGGTTACCTATATATTTTTTATTACCCATGGCTTTGTTAATGTTGATTATCAGAAAACTGTTTTTCTTTTTCTGAAACATATGTCATAATTTTAATTATACAATAATGAGGAATGACTTCTTCTTTTACATCAACTAATACTATGTTACATGACAGAACATCGGCATGTTGGCTCTAACAACTTCAACTTATTTAGCAGCCGAAGTCATACTATTTTCACATTGGTGAGTTCATAATTTCGTTCAGCACTTAGTGACTAATGAAGTGCTGCAAGGTTTCCCTTTTTGTTTTTTTTCTTATGCCATGAATGTTCCTGAGTTTCTGGATCCATTTGTATCATATCTGTTTACCATATCTGTGATATGGTGTATTCTCTATTTGACCAATAGCATATCTGTGCTCTTCACTCTTCAGATGATCGAAAGCAGTGCCGGTGGTGATGAGTATGATGGGGTCATGTATTCGCAGCTTGTACGTTGTTCTGCTCCTAAGAAGCATTCTGTTTGCATTTCCACTTGCCTCTGGATTTCTAATCAATTTTTCTGTGCTTTTGTCATTTTCTAGAATTTGATTGATCTAGCTGGCTCTGAGAGCTCTAAAACAGAGACTACAGGGTTAAGAAGAAGGGAAGGATCATATATTAACAAGAGTCTTTTAACTCTTGGAACAGTAAGTTCTCATTGCCAATAGTTTGGTAGAACGAAGGGTTACTGCTATATTATCAATAACTTTACTTCAACCGTTGCTAATGAATGTGCTCTTTGGTGTTTGGTGCTAGCCTCGGCTCTCCGGAAGCTGCTGCTGCGCCAGCTCACCACGGGGGTGTAGCCTGGTTCTGTTGGGTAGTGTAGTGGTGTGTTTAGCTGTTGCAGGGTAGACTTTAGTCTGCCCCTTGTCCTAGGAGTTGACAGTTTGTCTCGTTTTCTTTGTTTTCCTCTTCTTAATGAAATGGCACACAACTCTCCTACGTTGTTCTAATAAAAAAGGGCTTTGACTTCGACTAAGCTTTTGAAGACATTGATCTGTAACTTGTATGAAAATTAAATCTGAGCTTATGATGAAAATTAGCTAGTAGAATATGTGGAGATATGATTGCTCTATTCTCTTGTTAGACAATAGACACAAAAGTGTTCATTTTCAAAGATTCATTTTCATTGTGCTGGGAGAGGGGGTGGGGGGTAGTGGACCTATTTTTCTATGTATATATTTTATCAATCCTAAGATTATGTGCTAATTGTATTGACTTCAACATTGTTCTATCCAAAGGTCATTGGCAAACTCAGTGAAGGGAGGGCAACACATATACCCTATCGTGATTCTAAGTTGACTCGTCTGCTACAGTCATCATTAAGTGGCCATGGTCATGTCTCAGTAAGTATTAACCTTTACTACTGCCTCTCCGTGAGCCATTCCTTTTGGATCTCATCCGATTACTCTGTTGGTCACTTACGTTTTATCATGCAGTTAATTTGCACAATTACCCCAGCATCAAGCAACATGGAAGAAACTCATAATACATTGAAATTTGCAAGCAGAGCAAAACGTGTCGAAATCTATGCCTCTCGCAACCGGGTAAATATTTAGGCATACAAAACTGATTTCCTATGCCACTATTCTAGAAAAATGAATTAACAGACAACAATTTTGATTGCCTAGATAATTGATGAGAAGTCTTTGATTAAGAAGTACCAGAGAGAAATATCCTCTCTAAAGCAAGAACTCGATCAGCTAAGGAGAGGAATGATTGGTGGAGCCAGTCAGGAAGAAATTATGAGTTTACGTCAGCAGGTGTGGTTGGTTTGCTTGGTTGAGCTGTGGAATAAATCTGTAATTAAGTTGTTCTGTGTTCTTTGAAAATTAAACTGTAGTTGGTAAATGTTTTGCGTTGGTAAATTGATAAATGCTTGAAGTACCTTTTCTTTCTTTCTTTCCCTTTAGTTGGAGGAGGGCCAGGTAAAGATGCAATCTCGTCTGGAGGAGGAAGAGGAAGCGAAAGCTGCTCTAATGAGCAGAATACAACGGTTGACCAAGCTAATACTAGTTTCCACAAAAAGCAATATTCCTGCCTTGACAGATGGTCATCAACGGAACAATTCTGTCAGTGAGCAAGATGTAAGTATTCATTAGTAAAATCTTGTGCACTTGTATATACTTTTCCTTTATCCTCCTGTTTGTCGAGCTTTATTATCTGGAAATTTGAATTATCTGAACATTTCACATTTCAGAAGTTAAGCACTTCACAAGATAGTTCTACACTTGTCCAAAACGAAGGCACAACAAGAGACCCCCTATCATCAGTTTCACCAGATTCCTTAGATGAGATCAATCAGTTAAGAGCTGCCAGCGGTGATAATTCTTCAGTTCCTGGTTCTGCACCAGATTCAATGCAGGTAGATCACCTGCCATTCTACTACTTTTTGCAATATTTTTTTCCTTTTCTGTAAGGTGTTCTCTATGTTGTCATGGGATGTGGATGATAGGAGTTACACATCAGACTCTAGATTGAAATAAAGAGAACTTTTTGGCGAGACATCAATTCACTATATTTCTTAATTGATAATTATTACCTTTATACAAGTATCCTTTTATAGGCCAACAAGACTTGCTGTTTTTTCAACTCTGACTTCTTGACTATACTGGCTAGACCATCTGGTCAATAATCAGTAGGCTCGATAAAATTTGGTTGTGCCTTCCTACTGAATATGCTTTCATGAAAGACATTCAATGGACAGAAAAATGCATGTTAAATTGATTTTATTGTACAATGAGCAGGCTAATTTATGAGTTTTTTGTGGTTGGCACATCAGGTGGGATTCACAGCATCGGATCATATGGATCTACTGATTGAGCAAATTAAGATGCTTGCAGGGGAGGTTGCATTTGGTACCAGTTCGCTGAAAAGACTAATCGAACAGTCCATAGATGACCCTGAAGGGACAAAGGACCAAGTACTTCCTCTACTCTTCAGCATTTTTTTGTTTATATCGTTTGTTTAGTACGAAGTATCTATTTTGTTGCATTTGAATTTTGAAGAGGTAGCTGTGATCAATGGTGGTATATGTGTTACTTCTGGAAAGAAATTAATAGCTGAACAAATAGCAAAGCTTGTGAAACATAGAGGCTGCAAGCTGATGTTCTTGAAAATAAGCCTTTTTCTGTTCACTTGTATGACAGGCAAAATAACATTCCACATAATTGGGCTCTGCACTTTATTTTAATGTACTATTATAACTCATAATGTTTATGTTGGAGTATGTGTATTCTAGCCCATGTATTAGGCCCATAGAGGCCCATGTACACTAGACTATTTCATCACCCTTCTAGGGTTGGGATCAATCAATCCAATCAATTCTATCAGTTTACATATATCTTTGCAACAGATAGAGAATTTAGAGCGTGAAATCCGACAAAAGAGAAGGCATATGCGAGCTCTGGAACAACAAATCATGGAAAGCGGTGAGGCATCAGTTGCTAATGCTTCCATGGTGGATATGCAGCAGGTGATATGTTCAGCATATGGATGCCCCTCTTAGTAGTTCCTGCAATCAACACCCCCCCCCCCCCACCCCCCTCTCAATAGTAACGTGTTTGTTTTGTGAAAACAGACTATTACGAAACTGACAGCCCAATGCGGTGAGAAGGCTTTTGAGCTGGAGGTGATCTCTTGAACTTCTACCATGATTCCATCAAAATTATCCCGAAATGGGTTTTTAACATTTTTGTGTTTTTTGGGCAGTTAAAGTCAGCTGATAACCGTGTTCTTCAGGAACAGCTACAGCAGAAGGTTCTCTCTCTCTCTCTCTCTCTCTCTCCATTTTTATTTTTAGTTTATATTCAATTTTATAAAATTTTGATCCAAAATGTTTTTCTAATTGCAGAATGTTGAAATCAATGATTTGCAAGAAAAAATTGTTCTCCTTGAGCAACAACTGTTAGTAAAGGTGGACTCATCCCCTGAGCAGGACACTAGTTGCAAACAGCAGGAGACTAATTGCGCACAGCAGGAGACTATTGATCTGAGATCTAAACTTAAGTCTAAGGTTCTTCTACTGATCCTTTGTTGTTTGTGTCCTTTCATTTGGTATATATGAGACCCTTGTGCTTTTGTGCAATGTGTAGTATACCTACCTGTACAGTTTGGCATACTCTTCAATATAGAATACCCATTTTTTTGTTTACTGACCTATGGTCATTGCTTGACCTTCCTTCACCAATTTTCCTGCTAAATCCTTCCTGTAATTCTAGTTGGCACTTGGCAGAAACAGTATGCATGTCCATTAGGTCACTATATGCAATTACTCGCTGTTCTATGCTTGTCTTGTTATCATTCAAGTCAACTAACTTTGTTGCGGTACATTGGCAGGAAACTGAAATTGAAAAACTGAAATATGAGCATCTGAAAATTACTGAGGAACATCGTGACTTGATCAATAAGAATCACAAATTAAGTGAGGAAGCTGCATATGCAAAAGAATTGGCTTCTTCGGCTGCTGTTGAACTTAAGAATTTGGCTGAAGAAGTTACAAAGCTTTCTGTACTAAATGCGAAGCAGGCAAAGGAGTTAGTAGTTGCACAGGAGATGGCACATTCCAGGGTTCATGGTAGAAAGGGTCGTACAACCAGTAGGGGCAGGGATGAAGTTGGGACATGGAGCCTCGATTTAGAGGACATGAAGATGGAGCTACAGGCCAGGAGACAGAGGGAGGCTGCTCTGGAGGCTGCTTTGGTAGAGAAGGAGCTTCTTGAAGAGGAGTACAAGAAAAAGTTTGATGACGCAAAGAAAAAGGAGCTCTCTTTGGAAAACGATCTAGCAGGCATGTGGGTTCTTGTTGCTAAGTTGAAGAGAGGGGCTTTAGGCATATCCGATTTGAATGTTGATGATCGAACTGTCAACCTAGCTGATATAACTAACGGCACAAAGGAAAACAAAGGTGACAAGAATTTTGCTCTAGCTGAGAAGCAAATTTCAGATGATACTGTGAAGTCACTGGCTGCAGAAGAACATAAAAGTCCAGAGTTTGAACCACTTCTTGTTCGTCTGAAGGTATATGCATTCTTTTGTTTATAAATGCTTCACTAATTTCTGAACTAGTGTATGCTATCTTCAAGCAACTTTAGTCTGTCATGCAAAGCTGCTTTAGAAATCTGAAATTAGATTGTTGATGTTGCGTGGTGCCTTTCTATCTAATATATTAACAAAACTTGGTGTTACATGTAGCTATCTTACTGCCGAATTGCAAAGCTTGTGTCATCTTAATTCTAGTTAGGTGTAGGCAGCATTTATGTTTCATATGGATTAGTGGATATATCTGAACCACTATTTGAATTTGTCCATCATTGATGTTAGTGGCTCAATTTTCAACTTTTTAAATCAAGTGACAGTTGCCTCTGGATTGCTGATAGTGAGTGTTATGACTTACAGAGTTACATGCCACTTATGAACCTAACAAATTCTTCTGTGTGCAGGCTAAAATTCAGGAGATGAAGGAAAAGGACACTGATCCCTTGAGTGATAAAGATGGGAACTCACATGTCTGCAAAGTATGCTTCGAATCTGCCACTGCTGCAGTATTGCTTCCTTGCCGACACTTTTGCTGTAAGCAACAACTTATCAGTGTGCCGAATATGCTCATGCTGATATTTCATTCTCGTTAACCGCGTGGTTTCCCCTTTTCAGTGTGCAAGCCTTGCTCGCTTGCCTGTTCAGAGTGCCCCCTGTGCCGCACAAGAATCGCAGACAGGATAATCACCTTCACATGAATTACATGCTAGCTTCAGGTGCCAAACACTTTTCTTATGTTGATCAGTTGGTGTTCAACTGTTCATGCTAACATCTGAAGTTTCTAACGACATATTTGTTGTTATCTTTGCCAGGTGGTTCTGAAGCATGCATCCTTTTGTAAAATCCTGAGCGGTATATGCTTTTTTTTTTTTCGTTTTGTAGCAAAGAAGGTGCCTTTTATGTTCCTTCTGTGTTGTAATCATCATTCTTTCTACTCTTCCCTATAGCTAAATCTTTAGTTCTTTGTCGTATCGAGGAGTTACAAAATGATGACTTCTCGTTTTGCATATATGTATAGATATGCGACTCGAAGTGGGAACACATTTGGATTTTTTTTTTACCCCAGCTGAAGAAAAGCAGCAAACCTGATCGCATGTTCCAAGAACCCATAGTGCTCCTTGTTTTGATTTTTTTTTTTATAACAGGACCTGTATAAGTCAAGAAAAATGTACATGCGCACAGAAGAACCCACTAGATGGATACAGTGGGAGACAGTTGTCCCAACCATTTGCACAAAAGATTACACTGAAAGAAAGAAAAACAAAGAAAAGACCTTCGGATCTTCAGTGCTGCCGGAGTTCATCTGTCACTGCCATCGTCGTCTTCCTAAGCAGGCCAGCAAAAGCCTCATCGCACACAGGCTTTGTAGGCCTGTTTGGTTCAGGGCTTTGAGTGGCCAGGTTAAATTTTGGCCATATTTTGACCACATTTGGTTTTAAATTAAAATTTGATCAAACAACATGATTTTGATTTACATAGTTTACTTCATAATCCAACACGAAAAAACAATAATAACAATAACAATAACAAAGGTGGCTTAATCATCTCTCTTGAAGACCAATTTGATAATAGGAGACGTAGATCTGCACATGTGAGAACTACTCATGACATAGCATGCTGCAGGATTGTTGAATCGCTGAGAAAGAGAGGGGGCAGCATAGACGCAACATACATGTTAAAAAAAGACGTTTTGGATAAGAGATATGGCTCCATTTAGAATGGAGTATTTCTAAAGAAATTTCAAAGTACCGGTCATCTTAGGTTTTTATATGTTACTTTGAGATGAAAACAATTCATATATAAAGGTTTCTCAAATCCAAATGTTTGGTGCAAACCCAAGGCGCCCTAGAGAGAAATATCTTTCGCAAATTGTCCAATTGCTGTTGTGTCCCAACTCACGCCGTGGTCATAAGCTCATGCTACGACTTACATGACCTAGACCCAAGATCCCCCGCTATGGCCACCCTAGCCCAGGTCACTGTTACTTCAACCACACGCACACGCACATCAGATCATTCTGTTATTTATTTATGTTTTTTATGTTACAAATTCTTTTTTCTAAACAACTCTTTTGTTATGCTATGTTTCTTTCTTTTTTGGGGTTTTTATTAGTTACCTTAATTCCCATTACTCAATTCAAGAGGGACCATAAGAGTGTGATTACATCCACAATATTAAATAAATACACTAACAAAAACAATTTTTATGGTGGAATTTGTGAAGATAACGTGTGTACGTTAAAGCCCTTTTTAAAATTTGGTCGCATCATAGAATTTTGAGTTAGGACAAAACAAAGTGACTGTGTTTTGAATGGTTGATTATATTTAAAAAAAATTAAAGACCAATCGCACTACAGTGGTTATTCAAATTATAGAAATGCCATGACGTATGTAATGTTTGGATACATACAAATTACAACAATCTAGGTAGGAGATTTAATATGATGGAATATTTGGATCCTATATAGTAATATAACAAACATGGTCGGAAACTTTAATATGCTAATTCATGACAACAAGTTCAAAAATAAAAATAGTAAAAATTAGAAAAATTCTTCTTAGGAGTAATAAAAACAATAAATATAAGTATAAATAAGAATATCAAAAAATAAATTCAAGAAAAAAATATTTTGAAAATACCTAGCTACCCGCGCTATTTGCGCAGGCCATTCTGCTAGTTACATCTATTTAACAGTAGAGCAGCCTTTCGTTCCTCGATTTGATGGAAGAAAATGTGTCCAAAAAATTATGATGCAATAATGTAGGTTAGTTGTATGCATAATAACTTTCATACTTTACCTTTTCTTTTCGAAAAAGGTGTTTAGGTGTAATTCACAACAAGGTGTAACAAAATTATTTTATACTAAGAAAGAAAAATATAACATCAGCAATCAATTAGCAAGATATATAAATAACAAAGAATACCGTTGGCAATGATTTAAAATTATGGACACAATTTATAAAATACTAGTCCATCAGCCCGTGCTCTCGCACGAGTAGATTTAATCTGCAATAATATTAGAGCTGATTGTTATAATTCATCTTTTCTAATGTCATTGTGAATAATGTATATGCAAATTTATAAATTATTTTAATTTATATTTTATGATGGCATATTGGGTAAGTATATGCAGATTTAGGTTTATTTTAATTCATCTTTTATAATGGTATGTTGAGTAATTTATATGCAAATTTAAAGGGTTATTTTAATTTATATTTCATAATGGCATGGTGAGTAATTTTATGCAAATTTACGGGGTTATTTAATTCATATTTCATAATGGCTTGATGGGAAATTTTTTATACAAATTTAGGAGATTATTTTATTTCATCTTCCATAATGTGATGGGGTGGGTAATGTTTTTGAAACTATAATAGATCTAATAGCTACTATTATTATTTATTAGAACTACACGATGGTTTAGAGGATGTTTCTAGTTTTTGTGAGAATTTTTATGATTTATATTTTTCTTAGAAAACAGGTTTATTATTAGAGCTACGTAATGAATGACGGGATGTTAATTACATAAAAAACAGATCTAATAGCTGTTAAGATTTCAATCTGCAAATTTGACAAAAAAAACTTTTAATTTGAAAATGGAAAAAAATCTACCAAAAAAAGAAGAAATTTGCTTTCATTGAGAGTTGAACTCAAAACCTTTCATAATGACAGAGGCGGGTAATTACTTAGAAATTAAATTGAAAAATGAGAAAATCTACCAAAAAAGAAAAAATTGTTTTCGTTGAGAGTTGAACTCAAAACCTTTTATAATGGCAGAGGTGGGTAATTACTTAGAAAACAGATTTAATGGCTATTAGTGTTCAATCTAACAATTAATGGTCAGATGTTTCTGATTTTTGTGAAAATTTTTAGGATTTATCTTTTTTATGGTGCGTTTGGTGAGGATTAACGTGGAGGCTTTAAAAGGAGTCTCTAACCAGTAATATTAAGATTGGTTAGACTTTATTACTATTATTTTTTTTTTGCAAAACACAGTACAATGCAAGCGCTCACACGCACATACACTCACCCCTATGAATGCACACGCACACCCTACCACTATTTAAAACCAAACAAAACTAATACAAAGCTCATAAATCATATAAAAATACTACTCTGATTTAAACATTTTGGGTGCCCAACTACCTTGTATAGAGAACCAATTGTATGAGTAAATGAGGAAGCTTTTAAATAAATATATAACGAATGCTTAAGAGAATAAAATATATATTAAAATATATGATCCAGCTACTGGTCAACTAATAGTTGTGATCTGCTCCGTATGCATACTCTTCCTATAGCTTTGACCAGGAAAAAAACAGAAATGGAAATTAGCCGCCTCCACTTGTGATGTGTGAGTCGCGTGGCTTCCAAGAAGTCTATATAATCCTGAAAGAAGGTAGACTTCATGTCATCATCAACTTACAAGGAAATTATGCGTATGATGGGAAGGAGCAAATCGCACTCGTGTGCCTTCTTGTTCCTTGTGCTCCTGGGCTGCTTGTCCCAATCGGCATTCAGCCAGATCCTGCTGCAGGTAGGATTTGCGTATATGGATTTGCGTTCTTCAGAAAACAGCTTGGTAGCTGAATTCGCTCCTCCCATCCATTCTTTGGTAGGCCTTCAATTGGGAGTCATGGAACGAAACAGGATCTGGATGGTACAACTCCCTGAGGAGCCAGGTGGACGACATCGCCGCCGCCGGGATCACCCATGTGTGGCTGCCGCCGCCGTCGCACTCCGTCGATGCCCAAGGTCGGTACGGTGCTGACAAAACTCGGGGGGTCGTGCCATGCCATTGACACACACACACACACTCTGCAGGTTATCTTCCGGGGCGGCTGTACGACCTGAACGTGTCGCGGTACGGGAACGAGACGCAGCTGAGGTCCCTCATCGCGGCGTTCCACGGTAAGGGCATCAAGTGCGTCGCCGACGTCGTCCTCAACCACCGCACGGCGGAGAGCAAGGACGCGCGCGGCGTGTACTGCATCTTCGAGGGCGGCACGCCGGACGGCCGTCTGGACTGGGGCCCCCACATGATCTGCCGCAACGACAGCTACTCCGACGGCACGGGCAACGCCGACACGGGCCTGGACTACAAGCCGGCGCCGGACCTCGACCACCTCGACGCGCGCGTCCGGAGCGAGCTCACGGACTGGCTCAACTGGCTGAGGAGCGATGACGTCGGCTTCGACGGCTGGCGCCTCGACTTCGCCCTCGGCTACTCCCCGGCCGTCGCCCGCGCGTACCTCGACGCCACCGCGCCCGACCTCGCGGTGGCGGAGATATGGACCGACCTGGCGTACGGCGCAGACGGCGAGCCGCTCGCCGACCAGGACGCGCACCGGCAGGTCCTCGCGGACTGGGTGGACGCCGTCGGCGGCCCCGCCGCCGCGTTCGATTACACCACCAAGGGCGTCCTCCAGACCGCGCTCAACCTGAGCCAGCTGTTCCGTATGCAGGACGCCCAGGGGAGGGCGCCCGGCCTGGTCGGCCTGCGACCGGCTCAGGCCGTCACGTTCGTCGACAACCACGACACCGGGTCCAAGACGCTGAACCGATGGCCGTTCCCGCCGGGGATGGCCTTGCAGGGCTACGCCTACATCCTCACGCATCCCGGCACCCCTTGTATCGTACGTATACTTATACACTGTTCTACCGTGATCGATCGAGTGGCTAACATAATACTATGTCTATTTCTTTCAGTTCTACGATCATTTTTTTGACCCAAACATGAAGGACGAGATCGCTACGATGATCAAGATCAGGACGCGGAACAAGATCAGGCCAGCGAGCTCGCTGCGGATTCTCCTCGCTGAAAATGACGTGTACGTCGCGGAGATCGACGGCAGGGTGCTCGCCAAGGTTGGAGCTCGGTACGATGTCAGCACTTACGTCCCTGACGGGTTTCAGATGTCCACCAGTGGCAACGACTTCGCAATATGGGAGAAAAGGTACTCCATGCATGTCGTAGCAGCGCTCACGATTGTGTGATTACTAATAATAGTTAAATTAACCTGCCTTGCCAAATTAATTTCAGCTCGGATGATGTGCAAACGAACACACCGCCACCGTCCGCCGCCATTTCTTCCACGACGAGGTCGCGGCGCTGGGTGGTCCCAGTCGTCGCCACGGTTGCGCCATTCTTGGTCTTGCTCGCCTGCAGTGCGGCGGTAGCGAAACTCCTGTGGCGGCGGCGAGAGAAGAGCGCCGCCGCCACCAACGCAATCGAGACCTTCGACGACGAGGAGGAAGAGGAACTCGCCCACCCAGCAGACTTCGAGAAAGGGGTGGGGCCCAGGCGTTACTACTACCGCGAGCTGGCGGCAGCGACCGGCAACTTCGCCGACGAGAACAAGCTCGGGAGCGGCGGCTTCGGCCCGGTCTACCGCGGGTACCTCGCCGACCAGGACCGCCACGTCGCCGTCAAGGTCCTCTCGCCCGAGTCCTCCTCGGCGCAGGGCCGCAGGCAGTTCGAGGCGGAGGTCCGGATCATCAGCCAGCTCCGGCACCGCAACCTCGTCCAGCTCGTCGGCTGGTGCGACAGCCGCCGCAGGGGCCTCCTGCTCGTCTACGAGCTCGTCCTGGGGGGCAGCCTCGACCAGCACCTCCACGGCGGCGCGCGTCTCCTGACGTGGCCGGAGAGGTACAAGGTCGCGGCGGGGCTCGGCGCGGCGCTGATGTACCTGCACGAGGAGTGGGAGCAGTACGTGGTGCACGGCGACATCAAGCCGAGCAACGTCATGCTCGACGCCTCGCACGGCGCCAAGCTGGGCGACTTCGGCCTCGCGCGGCTGCTCGACCATGGCGTCGGGCCGCGGACGACCAGGGTGGTGATGGGCACCATGGGCTACATGGACCCGGAGCTGCTGAGCACGCACAGGCCGAGCAGGGCCTCCGACGTGTACAGCTTCGGCGTCGTCCTGCTGGAGGTGGCCTGCGGCCGGCCGGCCACGGCCGAGCTGCCCGACGGGGCGACGCTGGCGCTGCCGGAATGGGTGTGGGAGCTCTACGACCGTGGCGCGGTGCTGGAGGCCGCTGACGGGAGGCTGGACGGCCAGTTCGACGCGTGGGAGATGGAGCGCGTGCTGGTCGTAGGGCTCTGGTGCTCGCACCCGGTGCCCACAGAGCGCCCGTCCATCGTGCACGCCATGAACGTGCTGCAGTCCCGGGACGCGAGCCTGCCGCAACTCCCGACGAACGCACATCGTGGCGCCGCGGCGCCAACTGCCGGGTTCAGTGCGTACGTTCACTCCATGTCGTCGTCCGTCGGCAGCGTGGGAGACGCATGCTAATGCTAGGACCTCACATTTATATTGCACAATTGTCTCTTGCTTTCACATTCTCTATATTGCACAATTGTCTCTTGCTTTCACATTCTCACAATGTATGGAAGAAGAATTTTAACCGGAATGTGCCCGATAAGGTCGTTCTTCGATTACTATTATCTCTTGCTCATTAGGCTAAGGTCACTAAACCATGTATTTGATGTACAAAATACTGTACAAACACTATAGCCAGCGTAGAGTTTGAATATAAATGTTTTTCCAAAGGTGGTTTGAATAGAGATGTTAGGATAGACAGAAAGATGAGATCACACTTAATGAATAGTTTAATAGCTTGGTTAACTGGGTTTCAATAGTGCCACGTCAAAGACTCGATTTGTTTGAGGCGTACTGTGAAGCGGAGCTAGGATCAACTATCTCGATCAATCTTAAGCTAATTGTATACGAACGTATGCTCGAAAAACTCTAAAATAGCTACATGCAAGTTAGTGCAACAAAAAGTTTAAATGCATAAGGCTGACTAAATAAAGACTTTGTTACTCTTGTGATGAACGATCACCTAGGGGTTTGGAGACATATATCTTAGGCCTAGTTTGGGTAACCTCGGATTGAAAGATGATCGATGGGGATTGGAGTGATTGGAAAGAATTGAAGGAAATCTTGATCCATTGGGGATTTAAACACACATAATCCCTTCAAACCACTCCAATCTGAGATCACCCAAACAAAGCCTTAGTGATCTTTAGAGTGACCGTGGAAGACCATACACGAAGAATGTGCGTGGTTTCAAATACGTCACTCCATTGTGGAAAAGGGACACCCCGCTAGTGAATAAAGGACATTCATTGTATAATGGTTGATCCTTACATCAGTGGCGGAGCCAGAAACTCAAAATTTTCATTGTTAGGGGGGCAATAGCACTAAAATTTTATTTGAATTTTAAAATTTTTAGTATAAATTTTTGGGTCATAGGGGGTTAGCACCCCTAGCCCCCCTTGTCTCCGCCCATGCCTTACATAGGAGATAGACACTAGGGGTGTCATTTCTACTCACAAGTTCCATTCCATAGTAACCAAGAGTGTCACGTCATCTTAAAAAAGTTTGAGATGGGACAAAGTCAGTTTCATATAGCCCTAAATGCTAGTTTTAACAGTTTATAGCCTTGATTATTGAAGAATAGCGTACACCAATTTTTATTTCGTCGGAAGTCCTTCCCTATCTCTCTTTATAATTTTTCTGCCATGTCATCGAATTTGCCCATGTTTCACATAATTTTAATTAGAATGAAACTCTCGTTTAACCTCCAGAGTGAATTCATAATGCCAATTTCACATAGTTTTCAATCTCATTTAATATCATGACACATAAAGAAAAATGCCGACGTGGAAAAAGTAGTAGATGAGAGAGAAGATAAATTTCATCTACATAAAACCTAAGAGCAATGCTAATAAATAGAGTGCCATATCATATAGAGCAATCAATAGTTAACTCATTAGCAGTTATTTTCTTCATCTTGGTGCTCGTGTCCATATTTTCATTCTATAGACAAAAGTGCTACATAAACAGGTTATAAATCATTTACTGGGGGTTATAAAATTATTATCTGTACTTGATCAATGTTGAGATATACGATTACACATATGCAGAGTTGTTATAACACTTTTAGAAAAAAAAATAAAACCATGCATCGGGATGGTTTAATAACGAGCACAGCCAGGTGTACGCTGCAGTACTGCATCGTGTACCGGAAACGGAGACGGAGATGCGCACGACGAGCCACTGGCAGTAGTACCACACTACCACGGCACATTCATGCCCAACAACTGGTAAACGGGCAGCATCTGATCTGACACAGTACCATCTCCGTCCGCCAAAGCCGACTCCTTCCGATCATCTCAGCCGTCCGAGCGCCCACACCCGCCCGGACAACAAAAAAAGGTGAAAGAGAACGCCGGAGCGGGAGCTTGACGCCATCTCCTGCCTGCTCTCCCCCCTCGTCCCCGATTCAGATCTCTACCTCGTCGGCTCCCTCCCTCCCTCTCCCGCCGACCGCCCCTCTCGATCGCCGCGGCGGCCAATGGAGGCCATACGGAAGCAGGCCTCCAAGTTCCGGGAGCAGGTCGCCCGGCAGCAGCAGGTGAGCGCGCCGCCCCGCCTCACCCTTTCTTAAGATCTCCGCCACCCGTTCCTCCGCGAACCCGGCCGCGGCGGGCTCGCACCGCCCGCCCTGGAGATCCGCTTTGTCGTCGCTGGGTCGTTATCGGTCGCTGACGGCGCCTCCGTGCTGACCGAGGCCGCGCGCCGTGTCCTGTTCCGCAGGCGGTGATGAAGCAGTTCGGCGGCGGGTACGGCGCCGACGGCGTCTTCGCGGACGAGGCCGAGGCGCAGCAGCACTCCAAGCTCGAGAAGCTCTACATCTCCACGCGCGCCGCCAAGGTAACAAAAAATGGTGCATGGTCCCCTCACTCATCACGGTCCTAACTTAGCTCCGTCTAGGTTCCGCTTACATCGTCTCGTTTCCTCTCAGCACTTCCAAAGGGATATAGTTCGCGGCGTCGAGGGCTACATCGTCACAGGGTCAAAGCAAGTCGAAATCGGTAGGCAGCTGCCTGAATTCCCGCCTCCCTCTATCTCGGTGAACACCGGGATTCGAATTCTAGAATGCTGAATGTAATGTGCTTTGTGGTGTATAGGGAACAAGTTATGTGAGGACGGCAAGAAGTATGGCACCGAGAACACCTGTACCAGTGGGAGCACGCTGTCAAAGGCAGCATTGAGTTTTGCCAAGGCACGATCCATGATGGAAAAGGAAAGGGGTAACCTGCTCAAAGCCCTTGGCACGCAGGTATTGCCCATTTGTTCTTTTTATATCAGTGACAGACGTATGGATTATGTAATGTGAGCTGTACATCATGCACTGCGTGTTATGATTGGAATAATTACAAATTTATTGAAGCAAATCTGGGAAATGACATAAGGATTTGATGCATGGCATTTTTCGCTGAACTAATTATCTTGTTAGGCAGAATTAGAGACTAGCATTTATCTTGGCTTATCTCTCTTTTTTTGTATCTTTGTGATGTAATTATAGGAGAGCAGTGTTTTATGCCTTTTTTGTATCTTCGTGATGCACTGATAGGATAGCAATGTTTGTTACGGTGATTTGTAATAATTAAATTGCTCATGTTATGTATAGCAATGTTGGTTAGGGTGTTTTGTAATATTAAATAGCTTGTAAATTGCTCATGTTATGTATAAGTGTAGCGGGAACTTGCAACAATTAAAAAAAAGGGCAACCCCGGTGCATGAGCTCCCGCCTGCGTGGGGTCCAAGGAAGGGTCAGACCCACTTTGGGGCTCTATTGTACGCAGCTTTCCTTGCATTTTTGCAAGAGGCTGTTTCCACGACTTGAACCCTTGACCTCTTGGTCACAAGGCAACAACATTACCACTGCGCCAAGGCTCCCCTTTCTAAGGAACTTGCAACAATTAAATGCTTGAAATCGGTTGAAACTACCAGTCAACTGTCAAATGCTTGAAGTGAATTGAAACGCCAGTTTCAAGCTTTTATTAATTTCATGTTCTTATGTTATATGAAAATTCCAAATTCAAATAGAAGATATGATTTTACAAAAGAAAAAAAATGGAAACGTGCTGTGCGCGGCCTTGAGATTTGATTTTCCCTATTCATTTACAACTGTAGCTGTTTGTTTCCAAGAGTAGTGGCATGCGAAGTTGCGTTTTTTTACTTGTGTTTTATTAATATTCTTTGCTTTTTAGGACTTCACGTCTTTTATCTGTCTAAATTATTAATTCTTGCTCACAAGCTATTAATTTCATTATTTTGTCATCAGTGCCATAATATCCTTGGATATTTTGTAATTTACCTTAAAACCTGGACAGTTTTTTAGTAACGTGACTTGTCATCAGGTTGCAGAACCACTGAGGGCTATGGTTATGGGGGCTCCTTTGGAGGACGCCCGCCACCTTGCCCAAAGATACGACAGAATGCGTCAAGAAGCCGAAGCACAGGTAATTTATATGCGGCATAATAGATTTACCTTTACCTTTTGCCTTTGTATCTATCCATTAACAATAAACACATCCATTGTCACTTTTTCTGGTACCAAGCAATCTTTACACTGACTCTTACTCAAATATATATGGTAAATACCTTACATTTCTCATTCTTAACTGATTAAACATCTAGAATGAAAGCATATATTTTTTAGGATTTTACTTCTGCCATATTTGATGCATCAAGTACATTATTGTTTTTATGATGAATGTATTTTGCGCACTACCCTATGGAATTCAAGCTCCAGGCCACATAAATCATTAATGGGTGTCATTTATATGATTATATCCATCCAGGCACACCATCACCATACTTTCTGTTTCTTGTGCACTTGTGCTAGAATTCAAAGCTGAGCATTCTGTTAACGTTCAGTTGTTAGGCTATGTTGCCCTGAGAATAGAGGAAATAGTTGAGAACTATAAATCAATCGTGTAGCAAGTAGGTCATGTGCAGCGATAACCAAACCCAACAAAGCCCCTTTGAAATTTCATTGTTCAGAATTCTTCTTTGTTTCCCACTTATTCTGCTTTCAATTATTGTTCAGCCACTTGTGTTTCTCACTTTGTTCAGGAGGTTTTTTAGTTCTTGCACTATAACTTGAAATCACTGAGGAATGCTATATTGTTCTTTGTTATTGTTCCTGTAAGAAGCTTAGAGAGTTGGTTTTTGAGTTCTGCAGGCTATTGAAGTTTCAAAACGGCAAATGAAATTAAGAGAGGCATCTGGAAACAGCGATATGGTTTCAAGGCTGGAGGCAGCTGAGTCGAAGCTGCAAGAGTTGAAATCAAATATGGGGGTTTTGGGCAAAGAAGCTGTTGCGGCAATGACTGCTGTTGAATCCCAACAGCAAAGACTTACATTGCAGCGCCTTATTGCACTGGTACACTCTCTGTCTAGTTGAGTGATTTGGTCATTTGACTGTTTTTGTGACTGTCTTGAAATTTTCTCTTGTGCCTTTAAACACTTGTTGACTTAATTGAAGGTCGAATCAGAGAGAAACTACCACCAAAGGGTCCTACAAATTCTTGATCAACTTGAGAGAGAGGTACTACTGTTTGTGCTGAAGAAATCCTACATCTTCGAGAGAAATCTGATTGGTCCTGTTATTCTGATTGGGCATTCTTGTTTTTGTAGATGGTATCTGAGCGCCAAAGAATTGAGGGAGCACCTCCTCCGGTGGTTGAGAGTTCCATGCCACCGCCACCTGCATACGAAGAAGTCAATGGTATATTCATGAGGAACACGGTTGCAGAATTGGTCGAGACTGTGGAGTATTTCTTGGCTGAGGTAACTTGCTTCATCACATTGCACAAGTTTGTAGCTGTTAGCTCTTAATTTTAACCTATTATGTTAATCTTGCTATATGTACTGTCATTTTTCTCTGTCAGGCCATCCAGTCGTATCGGGCTGAGAGCGACACCGAGCTCAACCTTGCAGCTGGGGACTACATAGTGGTCCGGAAGGTAGGGTTTTCTTATAGTAATGGTACTCTCCTTAGCTTTAGCCGAGGTGCATGATCAGTCAGCACTCAGCAGCTTAAGTGATTACCCATGCTACATCTCTGCCTCAACCAGCTTCTGCTGATTGCTTGCTCATTTCATCCATCTCGACACTTGACTGCACTGTACTCAAACTTGATCACGGAATTCATGTTAAACTTTCCTAATCAGGTGTCCAACAATGGATGGGCCGAAGGTGAATGCAGGGGAAAAGCTGGCTGGTTCCCTTATGACTACATCGAGAAACGGGAGCGTGTGCTTGCAAGTAAAGTTGCCCAAGTTTTCTAAGATTTCCACTGAGCCATACATATCCCCGGGGTTGTACAATGTGTATTATGCTTATTATCTTCTGAGAAGATGTGTAATTTTGCTGAAACCGGCCTATTGGATAGCTTGTTCCTGCCTGGCCGTCTGCATTGTTAAAATTCATGTGGCAGGAACTGGAAACGAATCCTTATCTTCATTCTTCAGTTATCCCGTCCGTATATACCCATTTTCCTTTTTGTTTCAAGCATAGAAAACGAGAAATCAAATATTCTTTATCATTAACCAATTTTTTTGTAAATTGTATCTATGGCATGCCAATGAAGTTTTTGAGGGCTCATTAGCCATATCAAAGAGACAATGTGGACTTATTTGGTCCTTGCCCATTAGGTACATACATCCGTTAGGTTCACAACTCACAAGTATGTTAATCGAATAATTGGCCACATTATCAACAAGTTTTGATTGCCCTGCCGTGCCCTGAAATGATCAGGACAACAAACACGAAGTTTTGCTAGCTCTTGGTAGCAATTCAGATGCAAACTCTCTCGTTTGAATCGTAATTTCAGTTTATTTAACTTTAGAAGGCATCTGTGTGGCTGAATTCTACGTAATGTTTTGATCCTATGAATGACTGACAGGTGGGCACAGACGACGACTCCATTTCTTATTTTCTTATCCCCTTCTCCCCTGCTTCTTCAGTTGCAGCTACTATCTCTCCCCTGCCTATCCTCTTTTGCCTCTGCGTCGCGCATTCCCGTCGAGCAACCATGGCGGCGGCGGTGACCCTCCTCCGCCTTCCTCTCGCTGGTCTCTCTTACCACCTCCGCTCCTTACCTCCACCTCGTTTCCCGCTCCCTCGCCTCCGTATCTCTACCTCCCATCGCCTCCTCTCCTCCCTGGGCCACGGCTCCGCCTCCGCCTCCGCCTCCGCGGCAGTGGCCGAGGCTGTAGGCGTGTCGAGCGCGGAGGAGTCGGTAGAGGAGCGATCTACGGCCGTGGGGGAGGCGGAGGCGGAGGCGCCCCGGTCATTCGTGCTCCCGCGGCTGCCGCGGCCGAAGCTGAGCGTGAAGGAGCGGAAGGAGCTGGCCTCGTACGCGCACGGCCTCGGGAAGAAGCTCAAGTCGCAGCAGGTCGGCAAGGGCGGCGTCACACCCAACCTCGTCTCCGCCTTCAGTGACAACCTCGAATCCAACGAACTCCTAAAGGTATGCCCCCATTTGCCCCCTCCCTTTATTGCCAAATCCATGATGCATGTAGTTTTTCCTACAAGGAAATTGCGTGTTGTTTCAGCTTATGCTAAACAAACCACATCCTGAACTATGCCTTGGGGTGGGGGAATGAAAAGGAAATGGTGCCACCGTAGGACTTCTTATTAGATCTTTGTTGCAACACGACAAAGGTTCTCGAATGACTGTCGGTTAGGGTTCTGGCGGCACTGTGCTGCTGATTCGAGCTAAAACTGGCAAGTTGAACTTGACTGGGAGTGGGAGTTAGCTGAAGAAAACTAGTTGTATGTTTTTAAATCGTGTAATCGAACCTAGTCGACAAGTTCTTGATCAGTGATTAGTCGCTGATTAGGCTCGATTAGTCGAAACTAGTCGACCCTAGTCGTTTATATAGTCATCCTGTATATATATATACCAGGATCAATATGCTATTTGTACATTTAAACTATATAATATATATATTATAAAGTAAGAATAAAGGCTATGGGAAGTCAGTAGTCACTTGTGAGATTTGATCTATGGAGTGTCCAGATTTCATACTCCATAGCTGTAGAGCAGTAGATCTATGTATGATAGCAGTAGAGCACATAATTAATTGCTGAACCATAGCAGCAAGCATACAACCATACATAACTAAACATGTTCAGTGCATAATTAAACAATGTCCTCAACTGATAAAAAGCACTCACAAACACAGTAACACATTAACATATTGTAAAGCTAGACCTGGTGGTAGTGGGCCAAATACAGCCCATGGACCCAACTAGAGGTATCCAGGATCAACCCAACACACAGCTGACAGCTGCAACTCCAGTCATTCTTTATCCTAATCGGATGACTAAGCGTGATTAGTCGATGATTAATCGGACGACTAGCTAACTAATCACTGTGGCCTACTCAAAGCCCCTAATCGACATCGAGGTACCGATCAGGACAACTAATCGTGATTAGTCGCGATTAGTTGGACGACTTGATAACACTGCCCGGTTGAACCTTTTCATTTTTTCATTAGGGTAGGTGCTGTCTTATAGGGGTCTCATGCCGCACCACATTATCTTGAGACAATCTTGAAAAAAAAAGACCTTTACCATAGGTAGTCTTTCAAGTTGTCTCAGAATAATTTCAAATTCCTTAATTTGTGTATTCAACAAGGAAATTACGAGTTGCATGGAAGCAACTGGTACAGTGGTGCACATGTAGTTTCATAGTCCTAAATTTTAGCATATGAGGTTGTTGCTTAGTGAAACACTGAAACAACTATAAATTTTCTCACCTCCCTCCCTCTCCATATAAGAAAAAAAAAAAAAAATCCTATTTGGCACCGCATGAGTTCACCGTGAGACTGCTTATGTATACCAATGTACCTTACCCTAGGTAATGCAGACAGCGCAAACGTTAGAAGCTAAATTGGCAAAAAAAAGGGTGGAACTTTTACCCACAATATGTACACTGAGTGTCAATTCCAACCCTTTGGGGACTGCACCAATCACCTTCCATTTTTCTGGCCTCAACAATTGCTTTCTTGCTTCTCGACAATTGACTTGACCAAGAAATAGGCTTGGAGGCCACTCAGACCTGTGAGACCGATGCTTGCAGTGAGCACCAATCCTTATGCCTTCATATGTTCCTGTCGAAATCCACTATCTATATCCATCAAGAATAGATTTAGAAGTTGGTTTTGCTAACCCTAACTTTTTAAGGGCCATTTGCATTCGTGTTCATGCCCTTATTTTGAAGGCCAATGGTGAACTTGCCCTTGTTTTTTTAACTTTGTGATTTTGCCACTGCGTTTTCAAGTCAAAGCCAGAGCTTGCCCTTATTCTGTTAAGTCCTCTTGATGGTGTCAATTCACATATGAAAAGACTATGGCACGATGCACATGCAGATTTGCCCCTCCTTTTATTAGTGCTTTGTGATTTTACCCTGTTTTGGCATAAAAGATTTGTACTTATTTTTACAGATTTTGAAAATATTTGCAAAAAAAAAAAATTTGAAACAATTTACATACATTTTAAAGTTGAGCAAACTTCGACAATTTTTCGAACTGTCCAAGCTTGGAATTCTGTTTGCTTTAGTGGGTAGAATAGGCAACAAACTGGAATGTGGTGTACTATGTTTTGTTATGATCAGATTGATTTGGGCATAATTAGGGGCTTCGATTGGCTAATTTATGTCGGAGTTAGGAAATTTCACCAGATTATCAATCTTATTGGTATTGACACCTTTCAAGAAGAATCTGGTCTGTTAGTTATATGTGGATAGATGATAAATCAAAATATTCAAGTTTGTCATGGAACTGAAATAGGTATTTTCAGTATTCTGACTTAGGAAGCTGGGAAGATATGATTTTGAATTTTGGTAGCTCTGTTATTATTGGTGCATGGCACTTACGGTAACTTCGGCAGTTGGGCATGTAATTTGCTTTAATCCAATTCACATGCAAGAATACAATACAAGATTCAGTGTATCTTGGGCTCTTCCTTGCTTTAGTTTTCATTTCCTTCAGTACTCCTCTGACCTATCACTGCTATTAGTTTTTTTTTGTCTAACCTGACTCCTATGCTGTAACAGTTAAAAATTCATGGGAACTGCCCTGGGGATCTACCTGATGTGATACTGCAACTTGAGGAGTCAACAGGATCCATCGCTATTGACCAAATCGGCCGCTCGGTTATTCTGTACAGGCCTAGCTCCAGCAAGATAAAAAAAAGGCAAGAAGCTGCTGAAAATGCTAAGAAATTTGCAAGATTTAAAGAACGAAATGCTAGGCAATTTGTAAAATCTGAAGAATCATTTGAAGAACGCCCTGGAAACAGCTCAGGCAGAAGATTTGTTAAATCTGGATCTACCTTTAGGGCTCAACAGAAGAGAAGACCGCTGTCATCCAATGGATCGTCATATAGCCGAGGATAGCCACACCATAAAACAGCATATGCCTGTTTTCGTGTTGTCTGGACCCTGGAAAGATCGTGTAAATTTTTTAGACAAACTAATTGGAATTTGGATGCTAGTGTTTAGTTATAGTTTTGGCCACTAACCTACGGTTTCCAGGTCCCATCAACCACACAATGAAATAGGCACAAAATATCTTATGGGTTCATTTACCCCCATGCAAACCAAAGTTGGTGATGCTAAAATCTAGGTGCAATTTGGTGGTCCGGAATAAAACATGAGATAACATAATTGATGTATATACCTGAGTACCTGACCTACTCCAACAGGGTTGGTGCATCAGCATATCTCTTCCTCCCGTCTCCTGAATGTGGTCCTGCAAATACATTTCTCTCTATATTTGTCCATATATCTCTTTCATCTGGTCTCTCAAATCGCAGCAGAGGACCTGCGTTTTGCGGCTTCGTTACTACTAGTTGTGTTTGTTGATGTTTCACTGGGCCTAACTGGTGCAGAGTCAGGGGTGCTATAGCAGTTGAGAACTTTTTAAAGAAAAAAAACTTAAACCTTTTAATTTCTTAAGCTCGTGTGTTAGTTGGCTCCTGAGAAGTCAAGCCAGATGTGTTGCACATTGGAGCCTTTGTGGTTTTGTGAATAAATGGATTGATGACATGAACTCTACCTATGATAGTCATAAAATATAGGTATCGAGTTATATTTGGTTACATCATCGGTTCCCCCTCTTTCTAATTGTTCTGCCTTTTGAGTATCACACATGGTTGCTCCAATTAATGGTTGGTGAGTGTTCTGCTATCTTTCGAGTTTTGACATCTTTTTGGCCGTACTTGAATTACTGGAACAATGTGGTCCATCGTGATTTGCCGCCTCTCTCTGATTGTTCTGCCGTTTGGATTTTCCCTCTCTGTTTGGAACACAGGAATTCAAAACAAAGGAACGGATAAAACCGCAGGAATGGGATGATGTGAAAAGTAGAAAACTGTAGAAATCCAAAACACAGTAATAAAAATTTTAAACCGTTTGGATCGCATGAATCTACTAGCATAGGAAATATACAATGTTACCATAGAAACGTTTTAACGAAAAAATTAGAATGGAAAAAAAATATTACAGATGGTATTATACTATTATTTAAGGGGTGATGGCTCATAGTGGGCTCTATGGTCTCCTTCACATAGCGTCCTTATCCTTTCAACGAAGCTGGCGGCTTGCGTACGGCCATGGACGATGCCTAGCAGAGACACGCCGGCATGCCGCCGTTGCACACCCGCAGGATCGATGGCCGGAACTGCGACGAGCCGGCGGCCTCTAGGAAACCGGCTACGAGACTGCGCCTTTCAATCCATGATGAGCCGCTGCCCACCTGAAGCCGTAGATGTCCATCCGTTCAGCTGTGCGGTTCAACGAATCAGACGCCGCCGACGAACTGCTCGGCGCTGCCGACGAGCAGATCAACCGAACATAAGTATCTTTCTTTCCGATCTGCCTTTTTTCTTCTAGGGCTCGTCCATGTGGAGGGAGACAGATGAGGAAAAGTGGACGGATCAGAGTCGGGAGACAGCGCGACGAGCCATTCCCTTGGGTTTGACTGGATTTTTTCATTCCCGTGTTTTGGATGTCTATGCGGGCCTTTCCTCCGGAACGTTACCGTGCCTTCCTTCGTTCCAAACGCCTCGGCTCCGTTCCTTTCCTCCGGTACTCGTTCCTCCACAATTCCCGTGAGAAAACTGTGAACCAAACGGGGCCTTATTGGTGCTGAGTCTAGATATCGATGCTCTAATTCGTGGTTGCTGATGAGGGTCCTGCCATCTTTGACTCCTTTTCGGCAGTACTTGAATTGCCGGAACCATAAGGTCAATTGGTACATCTAAGTTTCAACATTTTGTCCAATATTTATCTTTCAGTCCCCATTGGTTGTTGAAACTTTTGTTCTAATTAAGTTTGTGGCTTGGAACGTAACAACGAAGACTTACACGTAACAACAATGACATAATGATTAGTAAAGCTACCAAGAAAAATTCAGTAAGGCCATCAACACCCGATTTATGGGGCCTCATTTCACATTCAACTTTTGAATCTAAGACTAAAGGGCACTGTCTTCCCCCATTGCCAACTAGAAAGCCCATTTTGAACTAGAATATCGTCAGGATTCTCCCTGTGCACGAGACAGGCCCTATGAACATCAGAGTTATTTCTGCCTTTGCTCCTGTCTGTATGGAGATGCCACAAGGCCTGGGTGTGTTTCCCTCGTTCCCTCCACAATAGGCCCGTCACCGTCCTATCCCGCGCAGTGTCGCACAAAAACCCTACTTATTGAACAAAGACTCAACATGGAATTGGCTGTGAAGGCCGATGAAGACCGCAACTCGCTACAGTCAACAATTGCTATTCCAGAATCATGCTTGGGATGAAACCAAGCAACAGGCCTGTGCCAATTAAAACCAGTCAGTGTTCGCTTACTATTAGTAGGAAAAATGTTGAAAGGCTACATGCATCTAAATGGGAATTGAGCTCTGTTTTGTTTTATCTCTGCGTGTGTGTACTCGACGGCTTGTTGTTTCACTTTATAACCGATGCAGGTACGGTAAGAATGTGTTACAAGCTGAAAACAATCCTAAATGGATATGTCCAGTTTGCTGTGCCACCTCGGAAAGGATGGTTCCCTACTAGTTCTGTGTATAGGAAGGTATAATAGCATAGTATGCTCTAGTATTTAATAGTATCTCCTGTTTTTTGGATCATGCAGCTCTTGTTAGGTTCCGTCTGTAGCCTATGCCTACCCTACTTGGTTGTGACTAGAGGCTTTGCTGTTGTTATAGTTAGTTTATATAGTTGAAATTTGGATCTAATAAAGGTAGTATGCATATACCTATGGACATGGTCACAGAACACACACATACCAATTTGTCAATGATCCAACAGTTCTGACAAGTAGGTGTCTTCCCTCATGCAGGTGGTCAGACTCGGGTACAAATCTGTGGCACAGTATCTAATTGCAACGCAGCGAGCTTCACCTAACTCAGAGGATTCAAGGTCAGCTGATCAGCGCAAACAAGTTACTGCCTACCAAATCGGAAACCTCATGCATTCCTGATCACGATGGTCTGCATCAAGGAGAGTACGATGACCAAAATGACGCATTTTGTGAGCACGGGGACACCCAAACAAGTTTAAGGACTGGCCATGCACTTTACTCAATCTATTATTACCAAATGCATTGACTTATCATATTGAATATGGTCTATATTGACAAAAAATATAGTTGAAATTAAAACTGGAACTTATCTAGCAATCATTGTCTGGCCCGCGCACACATAGTGACATAGATAGAAGGAATTAAACAACATTCAAGATGTCTGATTCAAAAAGCAATATACAACCAAATTTAGACCGCTACTTATATCCATGGATCCACCTTTATTTGTAGTGTAATAAATGTGTAGTTGCATTTTGCCCAATTTTACAAATTGGACTAATGTGTGGTTGTCTGTTTGGCCCAGCTTGCCCAGGTAACAACGGCAAACACATAGACATTGTCAAATGCTTTGTCGAAGAGGCGGAAGTGAGCAATCCTCCATGATTTCTTGAATAAGATGAGACAGAACACTACCCAGAGACCAACCACATATCCTACGCCAAGTCCAAAGGAAAATGCATGTACCTCATAATCATGTCCACCCCTCTTTTGATCAACATGCTTTGGTTCTGTGTTGTCGGTGCAATTCTTCTGAAGGGGATATCCACAAAGACCAATGTTGCCATCATACATAAATGGATTCTGCGTGTAGAGGGTGTCGAGCTGCCCCCCTGATGGGATTCTTCCTGTGAGATTGTTGTGTGATAAGTCCATGAAGCTTAAATATGATAGTTTTGACAGGCTTTGTGGAATTTCTCCACAAAGCTTGTTTTCAGAGAGGTCGAGGGATTCCAGTGATTGCATGGCTCCAATCTTTTCTAAAAATTTTCCAGTCAGATTATTCCTTGATAAATTCAAATTTACAACTCCATCTAGTGAGGCTATGTCTTCTGGAATTACACCAGTCAAGTGGTTTGATGACAAGTCAATGCTTATCATGTCATAAATTGCTGAATCAAAGTAATACCGTTCTTGTCCCTTTGTGGTGACAGACACATTAATTTCATTGACTACTGGAAATTTATCGTGCGTCCCTTTCATTCCCGTGAAATTTGACAAATGATGGGGTAAGGCACCTGATAAGTTATTTCCTGCCAAATTTAGATGAGATAGACCTTGGAGATTGGTTATCGTTTCTGGAATGCTTCCAGTGAACTTATTCCATGCCAGATCAAGAATATTTAGTCCTGTGTATGCTTCTAGGATTGTATCCAACTTACCGGATAGCATATTGTTACTTAGTATTAGTGTTGAGGTAATTCTTGGCTCAGAACACTGTGGGAATTCTCCCTCCAAATGGTTATCGGCCAAGTTCAAGGCACCCACGTCCAATTCACAAATAGACCGTGGAATATGACCAGTGATATGGTTGGAGAATAGGGTCAGGTCTGATAGGTTTGGGGCTCCAAAATTCGATGGTAGTGGCCCTGACAAATAGTTCCTGGAGATGTCTAATGCATAGAGATTTTCTGGCAACCGAGGTATTTGGCCAGTTAGTTGGTTTGAATCCAAAGAGAGTTTAACTAATGATGTCATGTTCTCAATGCTTGTTGGCAATGTGCCGTTGATTCCATTGTTTGAAATATACAACTCGCGAGCCTTTGAGAAGGTGGTAGAAAACCAATCTGGAAGTGAATCAAATATAGATGCACTTGATATATCTAGCACATCAATATTGGTCTGTGACTGCAGCCAAGAGGGAAATGAAGGGCCCAAGTGGCAGGATCGAAAAGATGCTTGATAAAGTTTGAATGTAGGTAACCACTCTGGATCCACCTCAATCTTTATGGAATTTCTTGACAAGTCTAATGATGTTAATCTTGACATGCCAGCAAGGTGCTCATGGGTGAGAACACCACTGAGGTTATTGTAGCTTAGGTCCATGCCAGTCAAACGACTGAGCATACCAATCCCAGAGGGCAAAGGTCCAGTGAATCCGTTGTAAGAGAGATCAAGAGTGTCTAAATTACGAAGCATGCCGATCTCAGAGGGCAATGGTCCTGTGAAACGATTGGTACGGAGGCGAAGAGTGACCAAGTTACTGAGCATGCCGATGTCAGACGGCAGCTGCCCAGTGATTTGGTTTCTAGAGAGATCAAGAGTGACTAATCTGGCCCAACGCCCTATATGATTTGGTAGCGCTCCACTGAAGTTATTGAATGACAGATCCAGTTCCTGGAGTTTGTTTGACGAACATTGCGGCAGTGTCTCAAATAACTCTGTTATGTTGCCATCAAAGCCTTTGTTACTGAAGTCGAAACTTTCTAGATTGCATAGATTGCTCATGTTTGCTGTCATGATGTCTATGCGTCCTTGAATCTGTGCAAATTCAATGGACTGGAGGGACTCCATACGTCCCAGTGCATCAGGAACCGGACCATATAAGAAGGTTCCTGCAAGGTCGAGATGTCGCAGGCTTGTCAGATTCCAAAACCAAGAGGATGCAGCTGGGTGGTCAAAGATGTTCCCAGAGAGGCTGAGCTCCTCAAGGTTTGTAAGATTAAGATGCTGGAGAGATTGGTTTGCGCTCATAAGTGAGCAATCAGCAAGGCGGAGGACCTTCAAAGAAGGAACTGAGTTCACCACATGAGCCCAATCGAGTGCCCCGCTGAGGTCTACAGAGCCCATGTCAAGGTACCGTAGCGGCAGAGCTGATAACCATGAGACATCAGTGGAGCTTAGCTGTGTGTCATCCCATGGGACATAATAGGGAGCACTTGAGATGTCAAGGTAGTGCAGCTTTGAGAGGTTGCCGAGCTGAGGTGGCACACTCCCTGACAAGGGCATGGCAGAGAGGTCAAGATACCTCAGGTTCTTGAGAAGGCCCAAGAACTCCGGCACGCCGGCGCCGCCGCCAGCCGGCCCCGGAAGCTGCAGGGCGTTCAAGCTGAGATCAAGGCTCTCGAGATGATGCAAGGAGGTCAAGGAGGGACTTATCTCGCCCACCAAAGCCGTGGCCCCAGGGTTGATGAGCGTGGGATCATCGGGCTGCACGTTGCCAAGATGAAGGCCGACAACATGTCCCGTGGTGTTGTTGCACCGGACGCCTTCCCATTTGCAGCAGTCTCCCTGCAGCTCTCCTGCTGCTTGGCTCCATGAGGCGAGGCGTCCGGCCGGGTCGCTGGTGATGCCTCGCTTGAAGGCCAGCAGGGCGTCCCTCTCGCGAGGTATGCAAGCGGCGGCGCCGCCAGTGGCACTATTGGCTGCCTCAAGGAGAAGCAGGACCAAGACGACGACAGAGGGATGCATATGCATGGCCTTCAGTTCATCAGTTGATGATTGTTTAGTCTGTTATTATTTTTGTGTGTGTGTTTTGGGTCGGGTGAGATCGAAATCGAACTGAGACGTTGATGCTCTGGTATGGCTGGCCACATATCCTATCCATCTGATCGATGGATCTTTCCGGCGCCCAACCCAAGTCACGGTCGTCGACGCCTGTCTGTCCGTCAACGTCCTGTCCAACGCGCTGTCGCACATAATAGTAGACCGTGCGTACTGGGGTTGGTCAACACCCAACAGGAATCCGGATGCATCCGCACGCGGCTTCTGTTCTACGGCTATCCAATTCAAGTGATTTCAACTCTCAGATTCAGCACTTTCTCCGCGCCTTCCACGAAACTACCTCTCGCAACAGGTGGCTGCTAAAATCAACCAAGTGCAACATCCAATGATCGCAGCATAAAAAATAAACCAAAATCATCTATTGCTACTACCTCCGGCAGATGTTTTTGTTTGCCGTTAGGACCAAAATTATTTTGTGAAGAAAAATATCTTGTCCGAACGACAGATAAAACTGATCAGGGGAAGTACTGCTAAAACATGAGAAATCATTTTTTAAGAGGTTTGTTACAGTACTTAGAATTAGTTGACTCTTCATTAAGGCTATCTCCAATGGCTGCCTATAATGACTGCCTATAACACTGTTTGATACTGTAACGTTACTGTAGACAGAGAGAAAAATAGTTGGAATAGTGGATGGATGGGAATATAGACGATCCTTTTAGGTGTAGCGTTGGGATTGGTCTAACTCCAATCGAATGGCTAAAACTTAGGAAGAACCTAATCGAAGGAACCAAAGTTGTGAGCCGAAACTTAAATCTTATGGACCAGAACTTAAATATCATAGGCTCGGAATCAAAGGTTCCTCCGATTGTCTCACTAAACTTATGGATCGGAACCAAAATCATATAGACCCGGAACTGGGTTCTTCTCAGACGCAGTAAAAAATCACTTTTTTTAATTTATCCTAGCGTTGGACGGACGGACGTCAGGCTAATCACCGGTCTTGTCCAGGGAGAGAAGCAACAGCAAAGACAGCATCCAGCGATCTATGCACGTGCTCAGCTTTAGGCAAAAGGTGTTCGTCGTCTCTCTAGAGCATGGAATTAATGGCAGTCAGGACTCAGGAGCAAAGATAGGAGGTGGGATGGAGGATGGAGAACGTCGGGGTAACTCGAGCAGAGCTCGCTGTCTCAAACCGCCGCCGTCAGGTTCTAGTCATTCGATGCCGTTCTCGCTGCTCTAGGTTCCTCTCTGGCAGGAGATTGCAACTTTGCAAGTCCTCTTGGGAGCCCAGTCCATGCCTTGAATGAGCCCAATATCTTTTTTGTCGAATACGCAGAAGAGTTTTGCATCTTTGTTAAAAGAAGGATTAGTAGTATAATTACAACAACGACCACAGTGGCCACCCCGCTGAAAGCGGTTAGAAACTAGAGCCCAATACCCATACCGGGTTCATAACATACTTCCCCTATTGAAACACGGCTTATCCCTAAGTCGTTGTTGTGATATTCTTAAGGATTTATTCGGTTGTCCTGGTTTTGGAGAGAATCGAAGGAGATTTAATACTTTGCTACTCAAATTTGAATAGCAAAGGATTTAATCCCCTTCAATACCGGGACAACCGAACAAGCCCTAATGAGTTTTATATCACTAGGATCCTAGGGAGCCTTTAAGTTTCTTATGCTGCATGTCATCATGTGAGTAACATCCATGGCAAACCTATCACGATGCTTGATTGCAAACTGAAGTTTGCGCATATGAGTTAAAGAGCTCCAACATAAACCAAGTTTGTGAAACATTCGGTAAGCTTCTGGATCAATGCAGTGCCATTGATAGAGTAATAGCCCAACTCTTGGAACTAGATAATGTTTAAGTGGCCAAAGATGAAGTTGTATCTCTCCGAAAACTTGAGCTTTTGCCCACAATATTGATCAGGTTGTCTTGGCTGCCCCATTTTGACAATGATCAAACACTGCAGATAATGATAATCAGTTAACTGAATCAACGCCGCAGCAGTTGCACACTTCTCACTGGTATCAACGGAAGGAGTTGCAATTTCCAGAAATTAAATCCCTCCAGAAACAATGCACATCAACAGAAAGTTTAACCTCTCTTCTTTGTGCGTAGCAGGGAGTTGAACACTGCAGTACTTGCATGATAAGGGAAGGATAAACCTTAGTGCCCACTCGGCCACTCCTGAACTGATCACCACAATGCCTAGAAAGCACACTGCCGCTACAAACTGATAGCTTGTAGGAAACCAAGTATGATGGACATAATATATGACATGACAATCGATTCTCCAAAACAAGCGAGGCCAACATTTTAGAATTTTCGGATTAGAAGTAAGCCCAACTACAGTACATTTGCATGTCCTCCTTGTTGCTGCATTGGTTGGACTCATTTATTCAGATTGGCAGTGTACTTTTGAGCAATAAGCTGAGGAGTCAACAGGATCCATCGCTATTGACCAAATCGGCCGCTCGGTTATTCTGTATATATAGGCCTAGCACCAGCAAGATGAAAAAGAGGCAATAAGTTAATGAAAATGCTAAGAAGTTTGCAAGATTTGAAGAACCAAATGTTAGGCAATTTGTAAAATCTGAAGAATCATTTGAAGAACACCATAGAAACAGCTCAGGCAGAAGATTTGTTAAATCTGGATCTACATTTAGGGCTCAACAGAAGAGAAGACCGCTGTCATCCAATGGGTCGTCATACAGCCGAGGATAGCTGCAGCATAAAACAGTATATGCCTGTTTTTCGTGTTATCTGGACTCTGGAGAGATCGTGTAAATTTTTAGACAAACTAATTGGAATTTGAATGCTAGTGTTTATTATAGTTTCGGCCACTAACTTACGGTTTCCAGGTCCCATCAACCACACAATGAAATAGGCTCAAAATATTTTATGGGTTCATTTTCCCCCATGCAAACCAAAGTTGGTGATGCTAAAATCTAGGTGCAATTTGGTGGTCCAGAATAAAAAAATGAGATAACATAATTGATGTATATACCTGAGTACCTGACCTACTCCAACAGGGTCGGTGCATCAGCATATCTCTTCCTTCCGTCTCCTGAATGTGGTCCTGCAAATACATTTCTCTCTATATTTGTCCATATATCTCTTTCATCTGGTCTCTCAAATCACAGCAGAGGACCATCCATTGGACTTTTCATGCGTTTTGCGGCTTTGTTACTACTAGTTGTGTTTGTTTATGTTTCACTAGGTCTAAGTGGTGCAGAGTCAGGGGTGCTATAGCAGTTGAGAACTCCACTAGAAAAATGGAACTTTTTAGCTACAAAGTGAACTTTTTAAAGAAAAAACTTATACCTTTTAATTTCTTAAGCTCGTGTGTTAGTTGGCTCCTAAGAAGTCAAGCCAGATGTGTTGCACACGTGCATTTCTATTTCTAAGGGACCAGGCCTACCATCGAAAAACATTGGAGCCTTTGTGGTTTTGTGAATCAACGGATTGATGACATGAACTCTATCCATGATAGTCATAAAATATTATCGAGGCATATTTGGTTACATCGTCGGTTTCCCCTCTTTCTAATTGTTCTGCCTTTTGAGTATCACACATGGTTGCTCCAATTAATGGTTGGTGGGTGTTCTGCTATCTTTTGACTTCTTTTTGGCCGTACTTGAATTACTGGAACAATGCGGTCCATTGTGATTTGCCGCCTCTCTCTGATTGTTCTGCCGTTTGGGCTTCCCCGCTTATTGGTGCTGCGTCCAGATATTGATGATCTAATTCGTGGTTGCTGATAAGAGTCCTTCCAACTTTGACTCCTTTTCGGCTGTACTTGCATTACCGGAACCATAAGGTCAATCGGTACCTGCAAGTTTCAACATTTCCTCCAGTACTTGTCTTTCAGTCCCCATTGGTTGTTGAAACTTTTGTTCTAAGTTTGTGGTTTGGAACGTAACAACGAAGACTTACATGTAACAACAATGACATAATGGTTACAAACACTATTAAGAAAATTTCAATAAGGCCATCAACACCCGATTTATCGGGCCTCATTTCACATTCAACTTTTGAATCTAGGACTAAAGCGCCCTCTCTTCCCCCATTGCCTTCGGCAATTACTGATCAGTGTATTGTAATCTGTAAGGTTTCCGTAGAAAGCCCATTCTAAACCAGAACCTCCCAACAGATTCCCTGTGCACAAGACAGGCACTACGAACAACAGAGAGTTTCACAGTTCCCTCTAGAAGACTGACACAGTGACACATTGCTTAACCTTCCTCTTCTCTGCAGAACACTGCTTTACCTTTCCATGAGAAACAACTCATCATTACCTAAAAAAACGAGAGAAATAACGCGTGACTAGACATTCTCCCGCCGCGACACGTTTGCGGTGCTTGCTACGGTACTTCTACCTGCCTGCAAGGCATAATTTGAAATCAGAGATCCTTACAGGGGTGAAGAAGGAAATGACTTTGATGAACTCATCGGTTGATGACGATGTCTGTTTTTGGCCTTCCATCTTGCTACCATGGGAAGCAGTGCCTGAAGACACGTCCCTTTGAGTAGTAACCACACCCAGCTGCTTCCAGAGACTCACAGCTCAGTGCACCTTTCAGATAGGTGGGCTGCCACCTTCTGTTGAGCTCCATGGTCACCAACTCACCATATGGTAAAGCTGGAAAAGAGCTAATTGGGGATATAATAGTACTTCTGAAGCCTACATAAATATGTATATGCAGCTCTGCTCTAGCTAGGAGTGGAGTGGAAACCAAGAGCTAAGAAGAGGTAGAAGATACTATATCATATTATCATGCACGCTAGTGGAGATACCTTATCGTTCATTTCGATTACGAGATGATAGGTTCGTTGTACTATTTCATTGGCATTGATCCAAACAGGTGCAGTTGAACAAGATCTGATATATTAATTGCAGTTGTTGAAAGTGGGATCGAGAAACCCTCATTTTCTATAAGGAAAAGTGGGAAACGCAGGGAGGACAGACGCCGAATGAATATATGACGAAGGGAGGGTTGGTCAGTTAAATGTGATATCTTTTTTCACTGTTGAGGGGATACTCGGAGAGCGATGCACAACCTGACTAGTTTCTGTTTGTTAGCGTAAGTCATGCGTCATGCTTAATACACAGCCACACAAACAAAAAAACATAGAACTATCAAACATAAAAAAAATTAACGAAAAAAAAATTGATTTTGTGACACAGTGAATGAGAATGATGAATTATATTGGTGGCTCGCGTCTGATCGATTATCAATATTCTTCTGCTGCACTGCCTGGTAAAATTAGTTGATGAAAAAGAGCTATCTGTCAAATGCATTTCACCAGAGCCCCATGTGTTTAGTATGCTGGTTTGCTGATGTGCTATATATGCTTGTACCAAGCCAGTTCCATTCCTCCCCAGCAGTCCCTAGCTAGTAGCTTCAAGTTTGTGAGCTCATTCACTAGCAATTTTTCAGAAGTTTTACAAGCTACGGTCACCCCTTGCATTTGGTGAAAGGTTGTAGTGCTAGCTGTTCTTGATGTGACATCACAGTATTGGATTTGGTAATAATCCAGTTTACCCAAGCTTTAGTTAGCCTCTTTGAATAACCTTTAGCATTTAGGGGCAGGCGGTGAGACTGAGACCTAGCTAGTACTAGTTCATTCGTATGTGAATATGAGAGACTGAAACAAAGAAGCCATAATAAGTTGTGTTATGGGAGGGTGGAAAGTAAGGCACTTTTGGGATCAAAGGTAGATTAAAGTGTCGAATGAATGAATGACTTTCTGTTCTAGTAGTATACTAGTAGCTGTTTTCACACTAAAAACACAGGCCTCGAGTGTGCTTTGGAAATTGATGCTACGATTACGTGGTAATGACGATGCTCCACCAGGCTACTGTTCCGTTGTCGACAGTTGAGACTTGAGAGTTGACACCTTGGCCTGGCGCCCTGGCTCCGGCGACGCCGTGAGTTTTGGTCCGAGACCTCAGCTAGCTGATGCATGCGACAGCGAACTCCCGGTCACCCCGCCGGTGCGCCTTGCGCTGCTCGTCGCGCATGTGCAGTCAGTGATAGATCGAGCCACTGGTCTGGCTGGCGTCACTACTGATGGTGTGCGTTGCGTGCACACCGCGCGCAGTCCGCGCGGGCGCATTGGTTGTTGGTAGAGCCGTAGAAGGTCCTCTGCCGATGCCGATCGACCGAGCACCAAGTCATGAGTCCATGCAACCAACGAACGGAACTGCTCGTCGTCTTCTTACTCGAGCTGACAGCCTGACAGTGCATGCTTTGACCAGAAGGCGCCCTGTGAGACTAAGGTCACCAGATGGTAGATATGAATGTGAAAAACACTGTTTGCGCATTGTATACAGTGGAAAAATATTGTTTGCGTACCGTAGACAGTATGGATGTACTATCTGGTGACCTTGGTTTGAACGGCAAGCGGCATCAGTAACGCTTGCACATCACGCGGTAGGTGTGGGTGCCATGGTTCTCCTTTTCGGACCGAAAGTCCGGTTTTCCGTGCCCAAATTCTGTTTCCGGTCCGGAAAATGCATTTCGGTCCGAAAAATGGTATTTTTCGATTGCTAAATCTAAGATACGATGATCAAAATTTTTAATCAAACCGAAATTTTTATTATAAAATGGAAAGGTGAACCATTTGCTGGCCAGCTCTCGATCTCGAGATCGGTCGAAGCTTTGTACTACGGTGCATATGGCCAAACCGGGACGGCACGAAGCCCGCTGCTCGCTAGCTTCTTGGCATGGTCCGACGAGGCTGATTCCAGCGGAAAAACTCGCCGTCTAAATTCTAACTTCCGTAGATTTCGTCTTTTTGGTCCTACTGCTGAACACAGTCATCCATAGTTTGATAGCTCAGACGGAACGGAGGTTGCTAACCACCGACCTGAATGAAGTGTTCAACATTCTAGAGGTAACGGATTCCTGCGGACTCCTCTGTGAAACATATATTTAGGGTCTGTTTGCCAGGGCTTCGGCTTTTTTAAAACAATTTCGGCTCTGGCTTCTTTGATCTTTTGGTTTTCTTAGAGAAACTAAAGCTGTTTTTAGTAACTGTTTGGTAAAATAGCTTCTCTTGTAGTTTTACGGTTCTTATCCACTCCCTCCCCTATTCTCTCTCACGCGTCGGCTCCCTCATCCACTCTCACGAGTCACAAGCCGCTCCCTCTCCTCCCTCTTCACCGAGCGCGGCGACGGCACGGGTCCCCGGCGCGGCCCGCCGTCCAGCACGGCGACGGCGCGGGGTCCCCGGCGCGTCCCGCCGTCCAGCGCGGCGACGGCGCGGTCCCAGGCGGCGCCCCAGCTCGGCGGTGCCCTAGCTCGGCGGCGCCCTAGCGCGGCGGCTCGACTTGCTTGCCGGCACGGCGGCGCGGCTCGCCGTCCTGCGCGCCCACAGCGCAGCGACGCGTCCCGGTTGCCTCAGCACGCACGGGGAGAGGGGCAGAGAAGGGAATGGAGGGCGGCGGGCATCGAGAGTCTGGAGAAGCCACCTTTTCACGGCTCCGGCTCTCCGTGCAAAAAGGGCTCATGCTCTTGAGTGACTCCTCCATCGAAGCCGATTTGGGCGTGCCCGTTTGGTAGGGCTCCGTGCCAAACGGTCCCTTAATTGTTGGATCGGAAAGATTGTTACCAAACTTGATTTAGCTAGTGATAATGACGAGAGGAGGATAAACAACGAACGATTCAACCAACAACAACAAAAAAATCTGACTAGAATGTCAGAAGGCAGCTAGCATCACGAAACGGGCAGCATTTTTTTTTTCTCGTCCGCTTCTTAAATTATTTTTTGGTTGGACCTACCGCGGGTGACAGTGATCGTCTGATAAACCTATGGGGTAGGAGTATACTGCTAGCATAGACGCTTCAACAGCATCCAGAAAATCAGAGGTCAGAACCTCATCAGATCAGGCGGCCGGCAAACTAGCTAGACAAACCATGAACAGCTGAACCTGAGTACTGAGGTAACCACGGCATGGATTGTCGTCGCGGTCCTTTGTTCTAGTTAAACATCAAGGTCAGTTTCTGGTAGCTGCAGGTGAGCCAGCCAGATCTATCTCCCTGCTGCGCCACTGTAGCGACGTCAGCATGCATCCCGTAAGGCTGAGTTTAAACTCCACTCTATCTACAATGCAGTGTTATTTTTATATTATAGATGACTATATAAACGTTCTACTAGCCTTGGTCTAATAAACTAGGCAGCCACGTCACATGGGCTTTTCTAGCTAAGAACAAGTTCATCAGATTGTCTATATAGTCGTCCATAATATAAAATGACGTGGTTCAATATATGAAATAGGATAGACGGTGTGCTAGAATCAGCATAATAAACTAAAGTTGTAGCTGGCCAGTGAATTTCAGGTCCAGTGGTGGATCGGATCTTCACAGCAGGTTTGGATATACTTGAAGGTGCATCCTCTGATGTCCTTTACGTGTGTGTAGTACAACATGCTATGTTTGGTCGTCGACCGAACTAACATGCTTGATGGCAGTAGAAATTGCTTGTTCTTGTCTTTTTTGTGCTTGGTTTGGGCCAAAAGAAAAAAAAACTAGCGCACGGGCACACCGCACAATGAATGTTATGGCACACCGCCCGAGTGGACTTTCCAAAAAAAAGCACTGCCGCTGCCACTACTGGCTGGTTGGAAGGGTATCCACTGTCAAGGCCGTTCCTCCGTCGTCCAACACCACCATACTGTACGTATCTGCTTCACGTACCAGAGATCACTGCTCTTTCGTGTTTTCTTTCTTTTTTTTTTTTTGGATCCATGTCGTTTTTTCTGGTCGTGTCCTAATCCAGATCCTAATAACTTAATTAAACGAAACACTCCCGGCCAGGAGGAAGAATTAACGTAACGCACTACGTCTTCTCCTCAATCTCATGCGGTGATCCGGTCCACATTCCTCAACAGCACGCGTGCAAATGCGGCCGTCCAGTCGTACGCTCCTCGCATGAATGTATTGGCCTGGCGTGCTACATGTGTTGTTGCGTGTCCTAGGCCCACTTAAACGTGCTACGACACTACTGCTGCTAGCTTTTCGATCGATCACTGCCTTTGGATTAATTAATTAACTAATTAGACGACGAACACAAAACGACGAACCTGTTTAGTTCAACTGCAACGTCGTATCATGTTTCTTTTGAACCATCGATCGATCAGATCTAGAGAGAGAGAGAGAGAGAGAGAGAGAGAGAGAGAGAGAGAGAGAGAGAGAGAGAGAGAGAGAGAGATGACCTTTGTGTTGTGGCGATCGTTGGACGAGTTCGCGCCGTCATTATATATATATTTGTTTGCTGGTCAGGGCCATGCACTTACTTATCCAGTAAAATCTCGACATCTCGTTTTAATCTTCTTTTTATCTGGTCGTCACACAACTGTTCGACGGGATAACTATCAAGGCGTGTGAAAAACAACACTGGCACTACTTCACACTTGTGTAAAAACTTGCTGCACCAGTCGCGCGAGGAAAGCCTTGCCAACCACATATACTGCCAAGCACTAGGAAAAAAAAAAAACGTTACTACAAAGCGACAGATCATTGATTATTATTAGGAGATATCTCTCTGGCACATGGTGTTTGGTTCTGAGACACTTCTATGTGTGTGTGTGTGTGTATATATAATATATATATATATATATATATATATATATATATATATATATATATATATATATCTATATCTAGGTTGCAGTTGCACTTGCAGTGCATCTACCAACTGAACCGTTGACCCAACTAGTGAACTAGAGTATGCACAACGTTAATTGCATAAAAAATTAAAAAGATGCTAGTAATGCTCATGAATCTTGCTGGTGGGAGTAAATAGCAACAAGGCAAAACAAGATATATGCATATAGTTGGCTGTTGGCTGGCCCAGGCTAGGATATTCCTAGTCCAATATATCACATTCTAAAATAAAAAAAACACCATGAGTACCTGGTGCAAATTCCGTATTTGAGATAATTGATTGATGTGGTATTGTGTTTACGAGTCGAATTATAAGTCATCATATATTTCATACAACAACCAAAGATACACAAGAGACGGCTTCCTTCTACTGTCTCTTATTAAGCGCTTTTGCAACATCCGGGGGGAAAATCATGTAAGCTAATGGCAATCCTAATGCGTTGTACTATCATATCAATATTTTTTACTATTCCAAAATAAACTTGTACTGATATTATGACTATATTTTTTTGTCATAAGTAATTTCAAAACATTATAAATGTACTATATCATAAATATATTTGTATAATCTGGTCAACGCTGTATAAAGCAACATTTATTTATGACAGCAAGGAGAGTAGGATTCTCTGGAATCGAATTTCTTAAATTAACTCTTTCTATATAAGTATATGTATTGCACCTAGCATACTAGTGGATTCCATCCGATCGATCTACGCGCGTTTTGAATCCAAGAGCCCCATAGTTTGCTGCTGCATACTCCATTTAGCATGGTAGGTTCCAAACGAGAAAAATATTGAGGTTGAAGGATGATCTAGTACCGAGATTTGCTCTACTGAATCCATATTCTCACTACCAGTACCACAGTATCCTTGTTATCACCATCAATTTTACCATATCCTCCTGCTCCATCTCTTTCTCATGATCAGGAAAGTCATAGCACAACCCAATTTCAGTTTTATTTTTTTAAAAAAATAAAAGAATAAATATATATATGTAGAAAAATGAGACCCTATCCCAATCCCAAATAGTGCCCCCCCCCCCCCACCCCCCCTCCACCTAATCCTCTGGATCTATATAAACCCTGAGCCTCCCCAGTTTATCCTCAGCTCTACTCCAAGAGCATTCTACTATACCAGTCTACCACCGCACCGCAAATCTAAAACCCCAAACTAACGAGAAAAGGAAAGGAGGAAGAAGGTGTCGCTGCTAATCATGGTGGCGGTGATCGCCATGGAGTGGCTCCAAGACCCTCTGAGCTGGGTGTTCCTGGCGTCTCTGGCCTTGGTGCTCCTGCAGCAGCTGCGGCGGAGGGGCAAGGCGCCGCTGCCGCCAGGCCCGAAGCCGCTGCCCATCATCGGCAACATGACGATGATGGACCAGCTTACCCACCGCGGGCTGGCGGCGCTGGCGGAGCAGTACGGCGGCCTGCTCCACCTCCGCCTTGGCCGCCTGCACGCGTTCGCGGTGTCGACGCCCGAGTACGCGCGCGAGGTGCTGCAGGCCCAGGACGGCGCCTTCTCCAACCGCCCGGCCACCATCGCCATCGCGTACCTCACCTACGACCGCGCCGACATGGCGTTCGCGCACTACGGGCCCTTCTGGCGCCAGATGCGCAAGCTCTGCGTCATGAAGCTCTTCAGCCGGCGCCGCGCCGAGACGTGGGTGGCCGTGCGCGACGAGTCCGCGGCGCTGGTGCGCGCCGTGGCCGCGTCCGCCGGCGGCGCCGCCGAGGCCGTCAACCTGGGCGAGCTCATCTTCACCCTCACCAAGAACGTCATCTTCCGCGCCGCCTTCGGCACCCGCGACGGCGACGGCCAGGACGACTTCATCGCCATCCTCCAGGAGTTCTCCAAGCTCTTCGGTGCCTTCAACATCGGCGACTTCATCCCCTGGCTGAGCTGGATGGACCCGCAGGGCATCAACCGCCGCCTCCGCGACGCGCGCCGCGCGCTCGACCGCTTCATCGACAAGATCATCGACGAGCACATGAAGCGCGGCAAGAGCCCCGACGACGCCGACGCCGACATGGTCGACGACATGCTCGCCTTCCTCGCCGAGGCCAAGCCCCAGCTCGACGGCAACACCAAGGGCGCCGCCGCCGCCGACGGCGACGACCTGCACAACACCCTCCGCCTCACGCGCGACAACATTAAGGCCATCATCATGGTACGTACAATACATACTCCTACACGCGCATCCTCTGATTCTGAGTCTCTGACCATGCATGCTGGTGTCACGCTAGCTGGTCGCTGCAAGTTTTGTTTTTATCGTTTTCCCTCTCCTAGTACTCCATATTAATCGTGCTTTATTGCTTGAGATCGTCATGAATCCTTAGATGCTGTGTAGTGTAGGACAAACAACCCATTCACAGAGATGGTAGAAATTGAAGTACTGCTGGTCCACTGACAACCTGTCCATCCACTGTACTACTAGGACAAAAATACGATAGTATATCCTTCCATAAATGGCATGTGGACGGCGGACGTAGGTGTCATCCGGTCAAATATGATATAAAATATCATTCAGGTGTAGGTGTATTTATAGAGGCCCGCGCTATAGCACATATAGTACTTAAAGTGATAGGCTGGATTATTTTCGGAAAAGCTATATTGGATGGACAGTACAAAAATTTCTTTCTCCGCTCCTAGTTAATTTTGCCCTTATTAATTTCTTCCTCCTAAATAAATTTAGGCACTGGATTTACATATTTGCCTCACTGGATTTACAGTTAACATGTACTAGTACTAGTACTAGTAGAGTTGACTAGTGGTTAGGCATTTGATCATGTCTGCAGGATAATAGCAAAGATATATATGATCTTCCTTCCATACACAACACAACACGTTTGAGTCATGTCTTCCAGCAACATCCTCTTCGGCAAAGGTTTGAGAAAGACAGATAGGATCCATGATCAACCATACAAAAGTATGGCAAGCTATAATCAAGGCATCGAAATAAAGCAATGGTACGTCTAGTAAATTAGTAAGAAACAGTGACATGACTTAACAATTAGCGTGGCGAACTGGCAACGTTTGGCGATCGACCGACCAAAACCTACCATTCTCTTCTCACGGAATTAGAAGCAAGCAGTGCTTTCTAGTGGCACATTGTTGTCTTGTTCCTGTAGCATATATATGGAATACCACCGGTATTCTACAGTACATCACCATCTCTTTCAGTTTCAGTATGCATTTTCTTTTCGTACTCCGACCTGGCTTCCTCTGCGCAGAGATAACGTCGTAGGAGTACGTGGACGGGCACCAGTAGGTAGGTAGCCACGTACTGTCACCGTCGACGTATATTATACATACAGTGAGGATATCTACTACACACGTACATATGGGTGTTTAATACTAGTATATTATTATCTCTCTGGTCTAGTCTGCATTCAACGTCCAAAGTAGTCTATCAGTCTATGCATGCATCCTTTTCTACGGCCGATTTGCAAGTTCGGTACGTGGTAGGTGCATATATATATACACTCTCTGTCCCAGAAAACAAGTCATTCTGGGTTTGTCTTAAGTCAAACTTTCTAAAGTTTGACCAAATTTATACGAAAAAGTATAAATGTTTATAGTACCAAATGAGTATTGTTAGATTCCTTGTCATATATATTTTCATTAGGTATCAATTTGGTTTTGTAAATGACGATATATTTCTTTATAAATTTGATCAAACTTTACGAAGTTTGACTTAGGACAAACCCAGAACGGCTTGTTTTCTGAGACGAAGGGAGTATATATTATTGTATTCGTTTAATTTCGTTTGGTTCATATAGAGGGGTACAACAATACTACTATGGCCACGCATGTCCTTTTAGTCCCACTAATTACATCTATCTTTGATTGATGGGTTATTTCTGTGTATTACAAGTTTACAACGACTCCCCCGGCCCGGCCGGCACCATTCCTCTTCAACCTAAATTATGCATGATTCCTTTTCAGCTGCATGGTGAAAACAAACATGTGCTAATCGAGCCTGCAAGTTTCAGCCAGCCATTGGAGACTATATGCATGTCACTTTGGGTGCATCTTTTCTTAATAACCTCATGTCCTCATGTCATGCTAGCTGATAAGCTCTGAGTCTCTGGCCAACCAGCACTGTGCTCGTCACCTTCCTCCAAAGTAAAAAAGCATGTCTAGATCATTTCCTGACTACAACCGCGCTTGCACCAACTGCTTTCTTTTCTTAAGCCTCAAGGTAGTGCTGCTAGTGAAGTGTGCAACGCACCTTGGATGAGAGTAATTACAAACCATCACGGCTCTGTAACTTTGTTTTTTGTCGAATATGCAGGCTCTGTAACTTTTGAACACTTTACCATGCACTTGCCAATCCAATTTCTCTGGTTTAATTAGATTTGGTGCTAGGATGCAAATCAAGCTTTCGTCAGGGACACAACCAGTGTTAATATATTTGCAATAAAAAATATCTCGGTGTCATTACGATTCCATTAATTTTTATAAGACATGTTTATTTAGAAAAAAAATAAAAGTCAAAGCTGCGTATTAAAAACCGTATCAAGCCAAGACATGAAACAACAAGTAAATAAGTCTCGATGAAGTACTATAAGTACTACTACTTAAGCAATGAGGATGAGCGCTGCTTGTGTCATCTAAATCTAGGTGTTCTTGGTCTTTTTTTCTGTTGGTTCCTGATAAGTAGCAGTATAGGAATTATAATTAAATAAACGAATAACGAATGGTGTTTGTTGCTGACGGACGCATCATGCAGGACGTGATGTTTGGCGGGACGGAGACGGTGGCATCGGCGATCGAGTGGGCGATGGCGGAGATGATGCACAGCCCCGACGACCTCCGGCGTGTGCAGCAGGAGCTCGCCGACGTGGTGGGTCTGGACCGGAACGTGAGCGAGTCGGACCTCGACAAGCTTCCGTTCCTCAAGTGCGTCGTCAAGGAGACGCTCCGGCTGCACCCGCCGATCCCGCTGCTCCTCCACGAGACTGCCGAGGACTGCGTCGTCGGCGGCTACGCCGTGCCCAAGCGCTCCCGCATCATGATCAACGTCTGGGCCATCGGCCGCGACCGCGCCTCCTGGAAGGACGCCGACGCGTTCCGCCCGGCGCGGTTCGCGCCGGGGGGCGACGCCGCGGGGCTCGACTTCAAGGGCGGCTGCTTCGAGTTCCTGCCCTTCGGCTCCGGCCGCCGCTCCTGCCCCGGCATGGCGCTCGGCCTCTACGCGCTGGAGCTCGCCGTCGCGCAGCTCGCCCACGGCTTCAACTGGTCGCTGCCCGACGGCATGAAGCCGTCGGAGCTCGACATGAGCGACATCTTCGGGCTCACCGCGCCGCGAGCCACCAGGCTCTACGCCGTGCCCACGCCCCGCCTCAACTGCCCCCTGGCCTGAACTGAAGACGCCGGCCGTCGGGCCGTGGCGTGCAGTGCGCGCGCACGCGGCGGCTGGCCGGCTGCTACTGCTACTACGCATGCATGCGTATGGTCGGTGTACTGTACTGTTGATCCCTGATCTGGTGGTGGTGCATGGTGGGTGGCGTTAATTACGAGTTCATTTGGTGGCTTTCTCTCGCATTTTATTTTGTGTATTTTCTTCTTCTTCTTCACCAGAATCTCAATGCCTGATAGAACTGTAGAGCAAGCAATAAGGTGATTCTCTTGTCTACCTGATGCGATGCATGCCTAGGGTAAGGAAGTCGTTGCCATAAGAACTCAAATTGTATAAAAAGATGCTGGTCACAGATTCTTATGAATTTTCATGTAAATTTTGCTTCTTTGGCCCCCTTTATATACAAAAAAAAACATAAAGTACTCCTTTATGTAACTCAAATTCACATGCATGTCCTGATGCAAAGATATATAATTTCTCCTTAGGGTTGCCATTTTCTCATGGACAGGCATACATCAGGCTGAATCCAGCAGTTTTCCCATATTGGTTCTGCAAAATTAAATGTTGCACTGCAGACAGAGAGAGAAATATAGTTGGAACAGTGATGAAGGATGAGAGATGGAGGAACTGCTGGAAAGAGCCTCAGTGGCTATTTAAAAATTTCCTTTCCTAGCCCCCGCCTTACATTGGAGCTTTCAAGTTTTAACACTTGGCATACAATCAGTTTATATTTTTCTCTACGATTTAACTATACTTGACTACGAAATATTCACAGGCCAGGTGTACAAACTATGATGATGAGCTGCCAACGTCAACCACACAAGTATAAAAGAGCAAACACAAAATGTGGGAAAGTTAGAAATGTGTGTTGATCTCTTTTTAGGTGGTATATACTATATAGACAAGACACAAGATTCAACATTTTCTAGTGCTTTTTTCTTTTGAAAAAAAAACTTTTCAAAAAAAAAAGTTTTATGTTTAGGCATCACATAGTACTAGCACTTCATAAAAGACCCCGCAGAGGCTGGAGGTGGATGCGGATCACATCCTGGTATTTTGGTTCCTCCATTCAAATTCGGTGGGTCTACATACACATCAGTAGAGATGAAAGGGTAAAAGCTTCAGCTTGGTGAGACAACGTACAGCTTGTGATGTGTGGTATTTCAACGCCCACCAAAAAATAAGTTTCATATTATTTCAATGAAGCTAAGCATTTAGCATTAGCTAGTACTAGTAGTGACTATTTTGCTAAAAGGAGCCTAGTTAGTGCCTGCTAAAAGGAGTATATATGTAGATTTTGACTAACGTTGCCCATGATCTGTTTATATATAGCATAACTAATGGTACGAAAAGTGTGCCGGTCGGAGTGCTAAAAGCTAGTTCTCGACTTCTCGTTGTGAACACTATATATATAGAGTAAGCCACAGTTCCAATTCTCGGTGCTGAAGCTGATCTAATGCTGACGAAAGGTGATGCTCACTCTACCCCGGCCCTGAACGAATCGTATTATATATCTTCCCTGCGTGCTGACTGGATCGAAGCAACTGATTATCGGCGGTAAATTAAATGATACTAGTCAATCAACCCGTGCTTTCGCACGAGTTAGAGTTTTAAATGTATTATCCGTAACCGTACAACATATATAGATCTATTTTTATACTTAGATTTTTATAATAGCATATTTTGCTACTTTATATGTATGCTTAATTGATTTAGATAATCTTTGATCGATTGCAGAAATAGGTGATTTTAATATAATTTTGAGGGGGTTACTTTCATCATATTATCGGTCATAATAACTAAGGTGAACAATTTAAATATAAATTAAAGGGGATATTTGGTATTATCCTATCAAAATAGCAAATGTGAGCAATTAGATATAAATTTAGGGTGTTATTTCATATTTTTCTTTTATATTAGCAGAGTGGCTAATTAATATATAGTTTTAGGGGTTATTTAATATTATTTTGTTAATGGCAAAGGTGGGTGATTACTTAATTAGAAAACAGATCTAATGGCTATTAAGATTCTAACCTGTCAATTGATGATAGGGTATTTTTTATTATTGCGAGAATTTCTATGATTTTATTTTTTTCTAGCGCATCTTGTGAGGATTGACGTGAAAATTAAAAAAAAAAGTCTACAAAATATCTGTTTCATAGAAAGGTTTCTAGCATCTTAATGAAAAAAAAAAGACAAAAACTGAAGGTAAATTTAAAAATGAAAAAAATCTAGAAAAAAGAAGAAGATATTTGCTTTCGTTGAGAATTGAACTCAAGATCTTTCATAATAGCAGAGGTGGGTAATTACTTAGAAAATATATATAATGAAAAAAAGAGGATATTTGTTTTCATTGAGAATTGAACTGAAGACCTTTTATAATGGCAGAAGTGGGTAATTACTTAGAAAACAGATCTAATGGCTATTAATATTCCAATCTGCTAATTGATAGTCGGATGTTTCTGATTATTGTGAGAATTTATAGGATTTATCTTTTTTTCTAGCGCGCTTTGAAATTGGTGTAACTTTTAGAATCTCCAATTAGTAGATTAAGATACTAGGTAAGTGTGTTTTCAGCTTTTCGTCTTCATCAGCCTTAAAAAATTAGTGATAAAGACGCGCGCGCACTGCGCTGGGCCAGGTTGGTGAAAAACTGCAAAGATTCCAGCGCTTGAGGTGAGCAATTCATCATCATGGTTTAATAATAACCACCATCACCATCTCCATCCAAGAAAGCAGAGAAACATAGCAGATGGATTGTCTTTGCGCATCGCTCTCGAATCTTGGTTGATTGGGCTCCGTTACAAATCGATGCATATCGAATAATCATACTGGTTCTAGCTGAAGCTGATAGGTAGGTGGATTGGTCCTCCTCCAAGCTAACTCCATACAGCAATGAGTCGGTACAAAGGGCGCGTCTCGTTAGTCTGAGAAAACCCCATTTCAGGCACACGAATTCGACAGTGACAGTCGACACCAGGTGCTGCTGCTGCACAGAAACTTTTCCCCGGCCCGAAGGAAAAAAAACGCCATTTCAAAGGATGTTTTGGGGTGAAGGTGCGAGTGCAGAAGATACTATTATTAGCCGAGATGGACATCCACGCGAGAGGAAACGAAAGCGAAGGCCAATTATTCAGACTTTCAGAGAGGCGAGGAAAGAGGCATCGTTTTGGTTTGGTTTTGGTCGCCATCCACGACGTGACCTCCGCGCGTTCGGGGTGGAGGTGGAGCTCGTCGGCCGGCCACCCCCCGGGCCCAACGCCATATATATCGCCGTCAGGTTCGCCGGAGCCGTACGTCGGTACGTGTGGCTGCCGCACGCGCGACGTCACACGCCGGATCATCTGCCGGTCGAGCTGAGATGGATGCGAGAAATAAAGGAGCGGTGGACTGGACCCTGTGGTGGCGCCGGCGGCGTTGATCTCCGGCAGCTTAGAAAGTTTTGTTCTGGAGTTGACTTAAACAAACAGAACAGTGTAGCATCATAGATAAGTACACTGCATACAGTAGCACGTGTGGACGAAATGACATGTACGTCGACGTCGTGGTCGTCGTTTGGTATTCACCGTCGTGCACGTAGAGAGTAGAGAGACTACCGGTTTCATGATCCATCCAGCGCGGCTGTCTGAACATCTGATCCGGCCGGTCATGGCGCCACCAACCTTGATTTGACAGCCGGAGCCGGCGCAGCACAACCCTCACCTTTTGATCCACTAGTAGTCTAGTATGTTCAGAAATTTCAGCGGGGCAGGATTATTCAGCAATTCAGCATCAGATAATGAGACAAGTGGCCAAGCAGCGCCCGCCCGGGTTTTCTCCTCGCTCGTCTCCTGTGTGCTGCAGCAGCCCCGCTTTTGTCGCCCATCTTTACGGCCAGCGGCAGGCTCTCAGTCTCAGCTAGAGCTCGGCACCACCGGCTGGGCTGCAGGGGAATGTGCGCGTCGGAAAGGCCTCGGCGGAAAGATGATGGCAACATCCATCAGCATTCAGCAGCCGTCACCGCTAGGAGGCTAGACGGCGGTGGCGCCTGCATTGCACCACCGCCACCGGGGACCGGGCACCGGCGGCGCCAGCCATTCTTCTTCGCAGATTTTTTCGACCGCACGCGCCAGGTCCGGTGCTGCCGTGCCTTGGTCTCCGACCATGTGGGGAGAAATGTTCAGCAGTGCAGTGCATCTCGGTCGGGGACGTCTCGGTCATGGCCGAGCCTGCAGTTCTCCTCCGCCATTGACATATCGCGGCCGGCCCGCGCGTGGGATGGCAGGCGGGCATGGTGGTGCGTGTGTTGGATTGTTGGAACGCAGCCGGGGCAGCGGATGAGGGCACACGTTGCTGTCGTCGTGTGTGTGCTTGTCGTCGGATCCGATCGCTTCCGTTCCATTCCATGGGAGGTAAGATCTAGCGAGGCTGAGGCGGACGAGAGGCCAGCGTCCCAGCGAGACGTGGTTGGTGCTGGCGCATGGCGGTGGCGAGGGGCGGGGATTGCGGTTGGTGACACACCACAATGATCCGTTTCAAACTTCCAAGTCAAGTTGTGATATATACAGTTCAGACATGTGTTGGGAAATCCTCCTCATGATGTGGATAGTGAGGGGAGTATTGAGCTCTAAATGAGCAGCTCCACATGTAAGTGAAACGCCCCATGGTGTGGGCCTACCTTGGAGGCATTTTGGGCATTTGTATACTTAATCTTGATTGATTTATAAATATGTAGTAGTATGCTATATTAAAAAACTCTCATATATCTTCGTATATGGTGTAAGTATATTTAATGGAATCACACATGGATACATAATTTAAGTGCATAATAACATGCATGATGTTTATTATATTCAGCGTATTGGAACAATCTAAGTGCCACAACAACTAGCTGACATGTCTGTGTTTTGATGCTTGGCCGGCCCTATGCAGAAGTACCACCTATACACTCCATCGCCGAAAAAACACAAGGTAGGAGTGTTCATGGCACAGGGGCACGACTTTGCTAATCTAATACTAATTTAGTTTATATTTAGTGTATTTGTCCCTAATATAATTTAGTTTATATTTAGTGTATTTTTGCTCCTATAATTACATCTTGCCTTCGCTCGGGTGATGGATCCGAAACGAACGGCCGAGTTCCGTGGGCACACAATGACAGCACCTATCTCTGGGTGAGGCGGCACCCTACCTCACCAAGGAGGCCAAGGTGGACGGAAATCACTGGATCATCAATTAAAGTGCAAACCAATAATACTCATCTTATCTTACTATTACTGATTGGAGGTTCTAAAAGTTGCATCAATTTCAAAGCGCGCTAAAAAAAATTTCAAAAAATTCTCACAATAATCAGAAACATCCGACCATCAATTGGCAGATTGGAATATTAATAGCCATTAGATCTGTTTTCTAATTAATTACCCACCTCTGCCATTATGAAAGGTCTTAAGTTCAACTCTCGATGAAAACAAATATCCTTTTTTTATTATATATTTTCCAAGTAATTATTCACATCTGCCATTACGAAAGATCTGAGTTCAATTCTCAACGAAAGCAAATATCTTCTTTCTTTTAGATTTTTTCCATTTTTAAATTTACCTTCAGTTTTTGTCTTTTTTTCATTAAAGATGCTAGAAACATTTCCATGAAACAGATATTCTGTAGACTTTTTGAAATTTCCATGTCAATCCTCACAAGATGCGCTAGAAAAAAAATAAAATCATAGAAATTCTCACAATAATAAAAAATACCCTATCATCAATTAACATGTTGGAATCTTAATAGCCATTAGATCTGTTTCTAATTAAATAATCACACACCTTTGCTATTATCAAAATAATATTAAATAATCCCTAAAACTACATATTAATTACCCAATCTGCCAATATAAAGGAAAATATGAAATAATACCCTAAATTTATATCTAATTGTTCACATTTGCTATTTTGATAGGATAATATCAAATATCCCCTTTAATTTATATTTAAATTGTTCACCTTAGTTATTATGATTGATAATATGATGAAAGTAACCCCTCAAAATTATATTAAAATCACCTATTTTTGCAATCGATCAAAAATTATCTAAATCAATTAAACATACATATAAAGTAGCAAGATATATTATTATAAAAATCTAAGTATAAAAATAGATCTATATATGTTGTACGGTTACGCATAACACATTTAAGAGTCTAACCCGTGCAAAAGTACGGATTGATTGACTAGTGGCCTTAATTATAATGAACTAGATAATATAAATCCCTGCACATTGCTGTGGTCACTTGAGTGATGTCAACATGTATGCCGCAGAAAAGCATTGCATGCATGAAGATACAGAAGATCGACGAAAAATATATATAGATATCTTAGTGGATAAAGACGTGGCATGAAACTTAGTGGACCTCTAAGATGACGTGGTTCATGCATGTCAAGAGAAATAGACAGTGGAGGCTAACTATTTAGATATAGATATAGAAGATTTGTACTCTTCAGGCTGTGTAGTCCTATGTGTGGTCCTAATAAGACAAGCTCAATTGGTGTTCCTTGGTGTGATCGCATGGTGGGGAAGGGAGAAACAGCGAAGCTAACGTCACCCCGTGATGCTTACTCCCTCAGTCTTAATTTATAGGTCGTTTGACTTTCTTGATACTAAATTTGATTGGCTCGTCTTATTCAAAAAAAATTACAATTACCATTTATTTTTATTGTGATTTAGTTTAGCATATAACATATTTTAATTATGAATTTATTATTTCTATATTTTTGTAAATATTTTGAATAAGATGAGCCGGTCAAACTTAGTGCCAACAAAAATCAAATGACCTATAAATTGGAACAGAGGGAGTAGAACATATTGTTTTCACATTTCAATTTTGGGTTGAGATCGGACATGGTGGAAATTGTTATTTGGGCATACATTGGCATAATGGGCCCAATGGCATATTACTCCACCTTTCTATCTTTTCTTTCGCCTTTTTGTGTGATGAGGGTTTCTTCTTTCCATTTGTATTGGTTTCCTTCTTTTTCCTTTTTCTTATTCTTTCGTTTTGATTTAACTATCACTACTCCTCCTGTTCCAAATTGTAAAAGGTTACCCGTTATTCTAGAAATATCCAAAGTCCAGACTGTGTCCTAGAGCCTATAAGCATCTATTAAAGAGAAATTCGATCAGGGCAGGCTCAATCCATAGCCTTTTTTTTCTCAATGCGGGTCTCTTCAGTACTATTCTTCGAAGCATCTTTCTTAGGAAGAAACTTGCCCATTCTAATTCTAGTGTCCTGCACACTAGGATATGTAATAGTAATTAACTAGATAAATTCCCTACGCATTGCGACGGAAATTCCCTGTGAAGCCACGTAATAGTATTGCATGCATGTAACTATAGAAAATCGTTGGAATTTATAAATAGATGGCTAAATGGATGGTGATGTGGCATGCTACTAAATGGAACCTTTTGATGATGTGGTTTTTGTCCTGCACATTGATATATGTTATAGTAATTAACTAGATGAATTCCCTCCGCGTTGCGACGGGAATTTAAGTACTATCTTGTGAAGTCACGTAATAGTATTGTATGCATGTAACTATAGAAAATCGTTGGAACTTATAAATAGATGGCTAAATGGATGGTGATGTGACATGCTACTAAGTGGACTCTTTTGATGATGTGGTTTTATGCATGTTTTGAGAAATCCTATAGTGAGGTGCACCTATTTAGAGATAAAAGATACGGAGAGCCTTCCAGAGAGAAGAAGAGAAAAAAAGGATTGGAGTCATCATGCAAGAAAGCAAGAGAGATTCATTCTCAAGGTTGTGAAGAAATAGATCCACGTCCTTTGTGCCTCCAATCTGAGTTCCATCGTTGTTTGATAAGGTCTTTCTATGCCTTAAGCTAGCAGCCCAAAATCTTGTTGTTGTCCAAGATTTGTAAATCTTGATGTACTTGTGCCTCTAGTGCCATCTAGAGAAGAATTTTGTGTAATCCCATAAGCATAGTGGAAGAGATTTGGCTGGCTTGGTCCTGGTTTTTACCCCGATTTGGGGGTTTTCCACGTTTAGTTGATCGGTTGTTGTTGCTGTTGCCATTTATCTCCATTGATGTGAGATGCACGTGTATTTTTTTCTGAATAGGTTCAGATCTTGGCCTGATTTCAGTGCTAAAATTGTTCCTTCCGCTGTCACTAGCATATCGTGTTAGTGTGGTTATCTCAATAACATGTTGGTTCTGGACTGAAGTTGACAGGGATGGAGCCCAAAGATATTTTTGGGCTGACAAGCGCCCGCGAACACTTCCGGCCCGTCTCGCCCAACGGCCTTCCTCCCCGACCGGCGCATCTACTCAGCGACCGAAACGCACCGGACCGTGCCGACCGCGACGCTTCTAGTGAGCAGTGTTCGATCGATCGATCGCCGACGCGCGGCCCCGCCTCCTCTCCTCCTCGCCGAACCGAGCAGGCAGTCACCACGCACGCACCCCCGCCACCCGCGCCCGCGCTAAGTCCCCTCCCACCGCGCACGCGTCGGCAATCGGACTTGCCAGTTGCCACCCAGGCGGCGCGCGATGGCCTCGTCGTCGACGCTGGGCCAGACGCAGCGGTACGCGGCCGGCGCGCTCCTGGCGCTCGCGCTGCGCCAGGCGCAGACGCACCAGACCGTCCTCCTCGGCTCCCACGGCCTCCACGACGACCCCCACCCCGACGCCGCCACGAGCGTCGCCGAGCCCGACGCCCGCGACCTCTGGACCCACGACTCCCGCGGCCTCCTCCGCCCCGTCCTCCGGTGATGGTTGCTCGATTATATCATGGCCTCTCCGTTCACGTTCCATCTCCCCAATGCATGCACGGATCGATGGGGGCTTTTTTTTTTCCCCATCCTGATGCACGATCCTTGTCGTCATTGGTTCGACCTCGTACCTGACGTGGCGTGTATGCATGGTGCGCGTTTCTTGTTCGCCCTAGGTTTCTCGAGATCGACCCCAAGGCCTGGGCCGGGGTGGAGAAGACGGCCGCCTCCTCTGATCCCAAGCACCACATTGGCGCGGTACGCACCGAAATGCATGCCAAAGATCAAGATCCCGTCTTGAATCCACCGGCTGGTTAGTTTTTGCGACGGCGATTTATTCATCTTGAAAACTAACCATGCGTCCTCCTCCATGGTGGATGCAGTTCCTTCGTAAAGTGTTCGAGGACGAAGACGACGACGAGAAGGCACGGTCCGAGAGAGCAGACCAGGAGCTGGCGCTCGCCAAGGCCGTGGACGCGATGGCGATGGGCCTGGAGAGCGGCGTCGCGGCGGCGGCGGCCGAGGCGCTCAAACCAGAGCCGCCAGCAGAGAGCCACGGCCCCGACGGCGACGACGACCCGGGGGGCGCGTCGACGCGCATCAAGGACTACCGGAAGATGGCGGTGCTGTACATGCTCCTCTCGGCGTGCGTCGCGGACGTGAACATGGCCGACGAGGGCCTGGGGTCCCCGCGCATCAGGAAGGGCTACGACGCCCGCCACCGCGTCGCGCTCCGCCTGCTCGCGACGTGGCTCGACGTCAAGTGGAACAAGATGGTCAGTCAATGTGGCCATGAGATTATTACGTCGTGTCGTTGCATCCCGTCGATCGATTGAGTACGGACTACGGACGGCTTTGTGATCGGACATATCTTGCCATGGATTTGTAGGAGGCTGTCGAGATAATGGTTGCTTGCTCTGCTATGGCTGCAGCGAAGGAGGAAGAACAGTCACGTGAGAGTTCGTCGCCGAGCAGCAGGTGGGAGAACTGGAAGCGCGGCGGGATCATCGGCGCGGCCGCGCTGACAGGAGGAACGTTGATGGCCATATCTGGGGGTATGAACTCACATCGACTTGGGTTCGTTTGAAATGACAGGTCTTGATAAGTTTATTGTACGCTGTGTGCTCAAGTTTGCTGAAACTTTAATTTTCCCTAATCCGGCAGGATTAGCAGCACCAGCGATTGCTGCAGGGTTTACTGCTCTAGTTCCAACGCTGCATACACTTGTACCTCTTATAGGAGCTAGTGGTTTTGCTGCTATAGCCACTGCTGCTGGACACACTGCTGGCTCTGTAGCGGTTGCAGCATCGTTTGGAGGTAAGGCTACAGGTTGACTCGGTGTTACTACTATTCTGGTGGTACTTTCCTCATTTCACATTATATTTTCTTGATTCTTAATTTCTTATCCGTAGATTTTGGTGCCACTTACCGGTTATTGGTGAAACTATGGTAGTAGTTGTTGACTTGTGAACCGGTTAAATTAGGACCGTTGTGAAGAAACAGATATGAGCTGCATTCAATTCAGGAGTCTCTCATCATGAGTAGTAACTAATCATCGTCTTAATTTTGAAATCAGCTGCTGGAGCTGGGTTGACTGGGACCAAAATGGCCAAAAGAATAGGAAATGTGAAAGAATTTGAGTTCAAGACCATCGGCCAGAACCATGGCCAGGGTGTGAGTTATTTGTTCTCCCTTGTGTGCAACTGCTGTGTGACTTGCTTGACGCTGAAATGATCTACGAGGGCACAAAAGCAACCTCTTGTTTTTCGGGACAAACATATGAGTGAAGTTATTGATCAGATATTCATGAATGCTTTTATTCTTTCAGCGCCTAGCAGTTGGCATCTTTGTTTCTGGATTTGCTTTTTCTGAGGATGATTATTCGAAGCCATGGGAAGGATGGGAAACTAACTTAGAGAGGTATCTGTTTCTTTAACATTTGGATGGTGAACATTGCATTTCTTATTTCATACTACTGAATTAGAAGAATCATTACAAAACATAATGCACTATGAATAAAAATAGAGTTCAGATAGCAGTAGCATGGATAGGGGTAAGTGTCTCAATGCTATTATATGTTCCCAAAAAAAAATACTTGCAATGCATAATAAATTTGAGGATTGTTGTGCATAACTAGAAAATAGCTGAAATTCTTACTGATATTGGCAGGTACATTCTGCAGTGGGAGTCTACTCATGTAATTGCCGTCAGCACAGCAATACAAGATTGGCTAGTCTCAAGTAGTTTTCCCTTGAACTCATAATTTTCCTCACTTTTTTTTTGAACGTAATGGCAGGAGCTCTGCCTTTCAATTAAGAAGAAGAGAATTGACCCCGTTTTAAAGAAAACCAGACCGGAACCTGCATAGAGCGCACGGTGTAAAAACCGGCGAAAGGCCACCCTAACGACACACCGACTGATGCCTCTTGTGTGTCATCCTTGCCGAGCTCATCTCAAGAATGAGCAGCTCCGGCTTCCCACAACAGGCGACACGGGTAGCCAGAGACAACCAACACTGACACCGCGTACACATAGGCACCAACCCTCAAGGAGAAAGTTCGAGATGCGCCATCGTTGCCGAGCCTTGACGCACCCCACGCGAAGCAGCTCCGACTCTTCACCACTGAGCTTGGTCCAAACAACACCGGACACCATGAGCAAGCAGACATCAGAAGCAGCTCCGACTCCCCGTCACCAAGCCAACACGAGTGACGCAAAGCCCCCGTTGGACGGCGATCCCACAAGCAGAGCGTGGAGGTCTTCTGGACGGTGCCTTGAAGAAGGAAGACGACGCAGAAGCGCCGCCACCGCCCGCCTAGCAGAATATAGGCAAGATCTCCCCCGAAGACTCCAGCAGAGACTTGCAAAGTGAAGACCGCCGGGACCATGGAAGAAAGGCTGCAGCAGCAGCCACCGCAGTCGCCACCGCGCCAAGTCGCGCATCGTCGCCTCACGCCGTCCACCGACGCGCCCACCCTGCGGGATCCACGCCCACGCGTGCGACAACGCCAATGTCGCTGCCACAACACGCCGCCAAGACCCCGCCCACGGCAGCCCTGAGGAGGAGAGGAGCTCACAAATCGACGCCTCCAGGAAGGTATAACGGCGCCCTCAGGCGTCGTCGTCGATGGCTTTCGCCGGAAAATCCAAACTCCCTGCTCCACAGAATGTTCTGGACGCCGCCAGCGGGGGGAGGGGAGATCCAACCTCCTTCCACCGGGAGAACCGCCGGAAGTCGTCCCTGGCCCCCGCGGCCACCACCCACGGACAGAGGAGGCCGGAGGAGGAAGACCGCGGAGGGAGCACGCTACCGGGCCGCCACGCAGCCGCCGGAACCACCGCCATCGAACCCCGCCTTCCGCCGGGAGGACGCCCGCAGGACGGCCACATCCCGCCGCAGCAGCACGGACCCACGAGACCCCAGCCACGCCGGGACGCTGAGCTCGCCCGCCGACGGCCCCAACACCACCACGCCAACCTAGCGCCCGAGCGGACCTCCGGCGTGCAGCCCCTTCAGGGCCCCCACGCCGACGACGGCGGCGCCCTGGCCTCACCCCGGCACCTCCCGGTGCCAACCGGCCCCCGGAGGCGAGATCCAGCCAAAGCCTGGCCGGATCCGGCCAAGGGGCAGCCGGAACGAGCCTCCGACGAGGCCCTGGCGAAGCGGGGGCTGCGGCCTGAGTGAACACATAGAACGAGAAGAAGACCCGCGAGAGGAGGAGGAGAGGGAGGGCCCCGCCACCGCCGTCCTGGCCCCTGCACGGGCTTCCCGGCCGGGAGCTCGGGCGGCGGCGAGGTCGTGGAGGCGACTAGCGACGGTGGTTGACGCGGCGGCGGGGGATCCGCCCGTGTCGCCCCTGGAGGGAGCGACGCGGGGGCGTTTATGGCCCACTTGTCTACTTGGTACTAATTTTCCTCACTTTAGACCGTTGTGTTGAAACAATCTGGTTACCACTGCAGGAGTTGCACTAGAGTTGATGAGGGAAGGTGCAATGCAGACTGTGTTAAGTGGTATCATTTCTGCATTTGCATGGCCTGCTACTTTGGTATCTGCTGCAGAATTTATCGACAGCAAATGGTCTATTGCGATTGACAGGTGCCACTGTGAACTCTATCTAGTAACGTTTTCTGAATACTAGTATTTTGGTGTTCTTCATATTTTATATACAATGTAAATGTTTTGAGTGGTGTAAAACTGAATGTCCCTATATAGAAACTTAAGGCTCTACTGTAAGCAACTAAGCACAATGAAAAAAAAATTATTCTTAAATTCAGCCTCCTCTAATGGAATATGTTGTTCTGTTCTGTTTACTTTATTGATCTAATAATGCATGCTTCAGATTGATTAATCTGGTATATTTCCTTCGAAATCATCAATCTGGTAAATTTTCTTGGAAATGTTTAATCTGTTATACGTATCCAGGTCAGATAAAGCAGGCAAAATGCTTGCTGATGTTCTGCTCAAGGGATTGCAAGGAAGCAGGTTCTTCTGCCTACAGTTTAGCTTGCTCAGTAAACTTCCTTTCTTCATGTGACCTAATCACACCGGCACCAAAATCATTCCAGGCCTGTCACCTTGGTCGGGTTTTCGCTGGGAGCTCGTGTTGTTTTCAAGTGCTTGCAGGAGTTAGCTCAATTGGGAAATAACGGTAACTGTAAACTGTGAGTACATTGGGATTGGGAGGCAAATTTTAGCTTATTCTGCTGACATGTTTGTGATGGACAGAGGGAATTGTTGAGAGGGCCGTGATTATTGGTTCGCCGGTTTCGGTTAAAGGTGAGATGTGGGAGCCTGCCAGGAAGGTATGATGAATCTGAGCTTCTTTTTTCCAAACCGGCTTCGACAAGCTTCCAGTTCTCATGTAAACAAGACATTGAAGCATTGGTTGCTCCCTGAAGAAACCACCGTTTCTGCTGTTGCAGATGGTTGCCGGAAGGTTTGTGAACGTCTACTCCACGAACGACTGGATCCTCGGCGTCACTTTCCGCGCGAGGTAAAAACCCCATCCATGCTCCCGGTCCTCCCGATCAGAGGTCCAACTTACCACAGTGGCACGATGGCCACTTGGGCAGCTCATGCTGACCGTGATGTTACTGACAAAAATGTTCTACGCTGCCTCAGCCTGCTCACGCAAGGTTTGGCCGGCATCCAGGCCGTCGACGTTCCTGGAGTGGAAAACGTAAGTGCTCTTGGCATCCAAAACTGATCAGCGACAGTAATAAAAGTCTCGCTTCTCAGTGTCTCACCGCAGCGGTTTACCTGAATCACTGTTGGACGCCCAGGTTGATGTCACCGAACTCGTCGTCGGGCACTCGTCGTACCTGTCGCTCCTGCGGCAAATCCTTGACCATCTTGAGCTGAACACCTACTACCCCGTGTTCTATCCTGGCACGCCCAGGACAAGGTAAAACGGTGCAAAATGCCATGGGTTTGCAGAGCCGGCGGCTGAATTGAGCGAGAGTGTGTAGTAAATAAAGGGATCGGACGTGGTTCTGTCGAAGTACTTATGTAACTGTTGTGAATGCGTTTTCACGATTTTTAGGCTGATCCCAACGGGGCTCCTCATCCACTTTCTCAAAACACTATTCCAACTATCTTTCTGTCTACAGTGTTAAACAGTAGTGTTTTGAGGAACTCATATAAAACTTCCCATTGAGGTCAGCCTTAGAAACAAAAAAAAAAATATTCGCTTGTTAGCCGTGAGAACTTGCCGAGACAGTGCCTGCCACTCCCTGTCGCCTTTGGCAGCAAGATGGATGTTTCGTCGCTGACTGGCTGGGGCGGCGGTTCCAACCTTGCAGCAAAGGCCGAAGGCTGGTGGCCTTCGCCGCCGGCCGCTGGAGGTGAAGGTTACACCGGGTCACGCCGCGGCAAAACGCGTGCATGACCTTGCCAGCACGCGCGGCGCGGTGCCGTGACGTGCAGCCGAGCGCCCGAGGCATAGCGCGGTTTCGTCACTGTAACCACACTACCGGCCTCGTTCGGTTAGGAGACAATCTGAGGAAATTAGAGAGTATTTAATTTCTTTCTATTTAAATTTGATTAGCAAAAGATTAAATTTTTTTCAATCCTTTCTAAAACCAAGCTAACCAAACAAAGCCTAGCAGTGCTCTTCTGTATACTCTATCCAAAAACAAGGCATACAATTTTTATTAAAAAAAAAGATAAAGTCTAAATTACAACCCTATACTTGTCACGGTAGTCTAAATTATAATCCAAAACCATAAAATCAGGTAAGACACACCCCCTGTACTTTTAAATCCTTTTATAGCAGGAGGTACAGGATGTGCACGCTCCACTCCGCTATATCTAGCTTCTAAGTAGCATCTCTCAATGTAGATAGCCTAGCGGACAGACACCATGCTACGCGGGGCTTCACTCTCATGGTCACGGCTGTACGGGGCTACTCTCATGGTCACTTACCAAAGGAAAAGGTGAGGATTGTGCTTCTAGTAGAACATACAAGTATTCCCATCATTTATCATGGCTAGATCTGATCATGGGGCACCCAAACAATCTAACCCAGTCCGCCCGAAAATAACCCGAGCCGATCCAACCAAGCAACGTACTAGGTGAGCGCGGGGCGTTAACCCACAGCAATCGACAAACTGGATACGGGCTATGATTCTCAACACAGAACCCAACCCAAAAAGACTTGATCCAACACGTCCGTGGAGAGTGCAAGGGCCAACCCACAGTTAGGTGCGGGCCATCCTAAATAACCTATGACCCAATCCAACGCTTGAACAGGTTTGATTATTGCTAGTGATAGGATTTTCTACTTTCAACCCCTACATCAATCAAAGGGATATGAATTTATGGTCACCCGGTCTCTTGTTTAGAACTTGAGAGCCCATCAATCTTGTTTGGCAACTAATTAGGAAAGCAATAATCGGTAGCGACAGTAGGATGATTTTTTTTTTTGCCTCATTTGGTTTAAGCAAAGAATTGAGTAAGAAAATTATTTTGAAAGATGGTTTATAAACCATGATAAACCGAAGAGATGTATTCCTCTTCTATATAAGAAAGAAATTTTATTTAAATGTTGTCAATAAATCATGATAAAACAGAAGATTTGTATTCATCTCTTTAAAAGCACAATTCTCACACATTTGCTAAGTCCCCAATTATAAGGGATTCTCGCTTTTGAATAAGTTCATGCATAGTGTTAGGGTTCATAAATATTCATGAGCAGAGAGCAGTTCCCACCCCTCTCGATGAGTGATCCACACAAAAGTTGTTCCTCTAAGGGCTTATTATTTGTACATTGCATCTAAATTTTAGCCACTAAAGTTGAAAATTCACTAACCATTAGTCATGTAGTGTTTGAATAATATGGGCCAATAATTGGTTGATCTATTAATTACATTAGGAATTGGCATTAGCCCACTTTAGCTCACTTTTTTAGATTAGTGGACTAATGCTTAACCCAAGGGGTTAGCTAAAAATTAGAGGTTCATTAGCTGTCATGTTTGAATGCAAATAAACTAAACTTTTAATAGATAAATTTTAGTCTTTGTATTCAAACACACCCTAAACTCTCATTCTCCGTCCCCAAAAAATTTTTATCCCCCAAAACATAACCCTTCCCATTGAGAAGTGAGGGGTCCATTGGACTTGTTTCTTTAAACTATCGTTCCCTTCTCACTAAAATTCCCACCTAAATAGCCCCAACCAAACAGCCAAACATGCCGCCATCACAAAATCAGCTACTGTAGCACCTGTCAATCTACATTTGACCCTGGACGATTTCACGACACATTTGCTGCATGCTTAAACCTGACCCAAGGAGAGAAGTCATGTTGAGATGCCCATATCTCCGTTTAACTGAACAGAATTGACATTCATGCTCCAAAAGCAGAGGATCTACATCCATAACCAGTGGCTATAATAAAACTGAATCCTAGTCTGGGCATGCTCCTGCTCTGATGGAATATACTGTACTATTAGAAACTTAGTGCCAGTGGTGCCAGCACAGTTAATAAGCTTCTATACTGACTACGAGGAAAACCATATGGGGCTATACAAAAATGTGAGGGCGACAAGGTAATTGGTGAATTGATTGATCAACGGTGTGCGGGCGACAAGGCAATTGGCTGGTCAACGGTGGGTGTACTGGCACTTCAAACCCTTCCGGCAGTGGCCATTCTCATAGAATTTACATACCCCTCTTTGGGGCTGCCCTCTGGATGACGACCTCGACGGCCCACCACCACCATGATCATGACGATGGTCAGACCTCCGAATGTGGTTTGAACTACCCCGCCGGAATTCGTTGCCATGAGAGTGCCTGTCATGGTGGTGATTCCCCTGGCTGCCCCGACTGGCATTACCAGAGGATGGATGCCAGCTCCTGTTGCTTCCAAGGGCCTCTCCCCAGCCTGCATTCTTGTCGCTGTTTCCCTGCCTCTTTGATGCTTCCAAAGGGCTTCCCAGAGCCTCTTCCCAGCCAGCCGTATTCTTGCTGCTGTTTCCTTCCCCCTTTGGCGTTTCCAAAGAGTGCCTCCCTGTTGGTGTTGACAATTTGCGATTTTCGCTGGCCCAAGATGTGGAATTAACCTTTGAGCTTTCACGGCCTGACGAATGCCAACCTGAAGCTTTTCTGCTTCCCTCCGGAGACGAACTTGTTCGTTGGCAGACATCAACTTTTGCATTGCCCCCGGTAGGACCTGAGGGTTGCCAACCTGCAGCTTTTGTGCTCGTCTGGGTAAAAGAACCTGACCGTTGCCATCCTGGAGTTTTTTTGCCCCCCTCGGGTGATGTACTTAATCGTTGCCATCCTGAGGCTTTTCTGCTACCATCTGGAGATGAACCTGATCGCTGCCAACCTGAAGCTTTTGTGCTCCCTTGTGTAGAAGGACCGGATGGTTGTGAACCTGAAGCATTAGTAATCCCCTCAAGCGATAAGGCTGGTGGTTTCCAACCTGAAGCTTTTGCGCTCCCCTCTAGAGGCAAGTTTGATGGTTCCAAAGTTTTTTTGCTCCCGTCTAGAGGTGGAACTGAGGCAGCGCTTGGTTTTGGTTTTACCTAAGTGTGTCAGAAGCATCTTAGTTAGAACACTTGCTACTAAGTTTTTTGCTCTAGCAAAAAAATGAATCAAGTAGGAACCTTACACCAGCAGTTAGATATCTGAATAGCGTTACCTGGTCTGGCACTCCAGAACCTGTGGAGGCATTTGAGTTTGCCTGTTCCATTTTTTTCTCCCCTTGTGTTGGCAATGTTTCAACAAAAGAATCATCTTCATGGTCTGCTCTCACTTCCTCTATGATGCATGAAGCCTCTTTTCCACCAGCTCCAGGTCCTGTACAATATTTTGTATGATAATTGACAAATAGTTTTTCAAGGAAGCAACATAGAAAATGTTACGCATTTTTCTTAACCTGATGAAGGTTGAAGAGCTGGAGTTGGTGAAGGCATAGACCACATGTCACTACCAGGCTCATCTTGGACACCCCATAGAGCAGAATCAACAGCTTCACCCTGATAGTAACTAGGTTCACCCCAAGGTGACAATGCAATAGGACTAGAGCATTGCGGTTCTTCCTCAGCTGAAGCTGGTACAAAATTTTGTAAAGGAGCAGCTCCATGTATACTGTACTTTTCACAATCTTGTTCTGTTAATGATTCTAGTACATCCGATACAGCAATACCTTCAGCATCAGATACAGGATTAACCACTTCATTACTTCGCTTTATTGCACCCTTTATTGCACCCTCTTCAAACAGATGCTCCATTTGAGTGACGGAGTCCCTATCTCTTAGGCATGATCTTTCCTTGAGTGATTGCAAGCCATCAATTTTAGTATCAGGTGTGTGAGATGGCTCTGATGCAAAAGATACTGAAGAAAGGATACACGTCTTTGTAGCTAAATCTTCAGGTGCTACTGATTTTGATCCTGATTGGTTCATGGAAGTTTCCTTCCTCTCCAGTTTTGGTGTTGGACTAGGGTACTCAGACTCAACATTTTGAGTTTTCGAGGAAAACAGTGGGCCACTTTTAGGTTCAGGAAGTTGATCAAATGGTTCATTCGATGCATCAGGTCGGCATGTTTTATTCTGCTTCATGGTTGCCTCAGTCTTCCTTGAACTAGAGGTAGATGTTGGAACTGGTTGCGGAAGGCAGGCTTGAGCCTCACACTGACTAGACACAGCAGAAGCAGAACTCGAATCTCTGTCTTCAACGGGATTTGTAGAACAGCTCTCTGGCTTTGCCAAACCAATTGATAATTGAAGGTCATGGGCACTAGCATTTGTTGCTGAACTCCAGCAAGAGCCTTCCTGCTGGCATGTGGTCTTGAACTCCGATGGACTTGTACTACTAAGAGAAGTAGCAGGGTCTCTCTCGAATTGTTGTGGAGTAGGAACAGAGAGTTTATTCGAATTATTTTTAGAGTCATTTTGCAATTGGTCCTTCATAGTACACCCGTCAGGATGCTGCTCCACATTACTCTTCCGACTATGATTTGTGGACGGTATGGTTGAATTCCACGTAAAACCATTGTCCTGACAACTGTTCCATTCACCAACATGGTCTTTTGGGACCCTCTCATCAAGAGAGCCAGGTGGTGCATATGAACCTACTGAAGATAGATTGGTGGATGAATTGTTAATCTGATGCTGCACCTGACCATGCAAAGTGTGAGAATCCTTCAGAGATCTTGATTGCAAAGTTCCACCCAGAGGTTTTATATCTTTTGTTGGATCCTCAGCAGAGTGGCTAGATAATGCAGAAGAAGCCTTATAACCAACAGGGGAGGAAGAGTTATTTGCACAGTTTGGGTTAACTCTATCCTGCCCAGTGCCTGCCCACATTGACTTATCACTGGTAGTAACTGCTGACGGCTGAACAAAATCTTTCTGCTGCTTTGGAAGCACTTCAGTCAAGAGTAGTGAGTTCTCCTCACTCTCAAAAGTAAGCCATATTCTCAGGTCACGTGGGAAAAAACTTGCCCACTTGGATAGCTGTTCAAGAGTAAAAGGGCCCTGAACATTTCCACTGGGATCCTTGTAGTGCCAAACTTTTTCTGGTTCAATGTCATCTGATACAACTCCAAGTGGTGCAGGTTCAACAGCTGTGTTGTTCAAATTAATGTTACTCCCTGCTCCCGATGTACGGCATATGTCTTCTATCGGTGGACTGCTTCTGTGACTGCTTGCATCCAGGCGCTTTTGTGTATGATTATCCACAGAATTTGATTCCATCCCTCTTCTTTCTGGAAATAATAGATCTGATCCATTCCTATGCATCGTCCAGTCAACTGCATAGAACAAGCTAAGTTTGCAAAAGCTCGATATAATTGGAACACATCATTATATAATAAGAACAGGTCAGGTAAATTTAGTACCAGCTTTCTTATAATCCTGTTCTTCGGCAGATTCATAATCTGGAGCCATATGGGGATCAACATGTACTTCTGGAATTTCATTAATCTTCCGTGCTTTTTCTTCAGGATCGTTGAGAAGCTGCAACTTTTCTACACACTCCCTCAATGTATGATACAGTTAAGGATCATAAATAACACTCGCAAAAAAAAGATCAAAATAATGATCAATAAGAATTTGTGTTGTACCATTCATCATTGCCGTAGGCAAAGTGGTAGAAGTCATAAAGAAAGAAAGGAATCTCTGATGACAATAGTTCTTTGTAGAAAGATCATGACACCAAAACTACTACAGCAACAAGCTTAGAGCATAAATCTTTGAGCTTTTCTCAGATGTGTCATATACTCATATTGAATGCGATGAATGATGAATCATATTTGTCAAAAGCTGCTTTGCTAGCAAATCTTCTCCAAAAAAACTAGGTAGTTGCAGAATAGATGCAAAACCCCATTTCTCAGCAATCAGAATTCAACCAGGATGACAAGATTGTATGCTCTTAACAAAACTAGCAGTCAACAAGGCCGATCCAATCATCCAAATGCACAAACAATGAAGCAAAATCTTAATGAAAGGCACAATAATGGAAAGCAAGAAAAATCTTTTTCTGATAATTATTCCTGACAATTTTAAATGTATATATGAAACATAAGGTACCTAGAGAACCCATAAGAACGTGTTCTAGCAGCAGTGTTGCTGAACCTTTAAAAAAATTGTACACTTTGCTTGAACAATATGTCCTTATGGATTCAGTTCTTTACAAAAATACTGAATACTCAACCTGTCCCAAAATGTTACGATGTTTAGTTTGGGCACATTGAATCCATGCCAATCCGAATTTTAAAAGTTGGATTTTATGTCATAAATCATGCGACTCAATGGCTTTCAAACAACATGAAATCTAATTTTGAGAAGTTGGAGAGGCATGGGCATAATTTTATATCAGTTTTTCCTAAGTCAAACTTCTCTAACTTTGACCCAGTTTATAGAAAATATGTTAACATCTACACCACCACATAAATACACTGTCAGGATATATTTCATTGTGCATTTAAGGCTAAGGTCACGAGGCCCTTCATTTGGGCGTGCAAAACATTGTACGAGCACATAGTGGAGTTTGAAATATAGACGGTGTGATGGACGGGCTGGTGAGGTCAGCCTAACCCAACTAATTAAACGTTTGTAGGTCAGTCAAAGTTAGAGAAGTTGACTTAGGACAAAAGTAAAATACCTTACATTTTGAACAGTCAGGCAACTATGCATGCAATTTGGTGAAATTTTTTAGAACCAATAGATTATTAACAATGGGGAGGAAGAACTAAAAATTTTTGTAAGAGTAGCACGTTAGTACATGAAAAGGATATTCCTTTCGATGTCCAGTTTCACTAGCACGATCACGAAGATGGCTCAGTCTTTGTTTCTCATTTTCCAACCACTGAAATAGAATTTAACAAAGCATGTCAGGTTATAAGTAAAGGTAGAAGTATTATGAAATAATCAAGGTTTGGCATGCAGGATTCTTTTAAAAGATTTTTCTTACATCTTTAAATCGCAGAGATTGGAAGACTTTGGCTTTCTCATAGATGTCTCCCTGAATCATTAAAAGGAAAGAGGAGATATCAGACTATGTAAGTTTGGTAGACTTAGGAATCCAATGGATCATCATATATCGAGTCACACAAGTACCACTTTTAACCGGGTGGTTAGACCAAACTTCATACTCTGACGTAAGCGCTTGCATTCCTCCTACATAAATACATGAAGACCAACAGTTTAGAGGGAAGAAAGCCCAATAAACTATTCTATTACTACCATAATAACTACAAAAAGAAATATTGCATTTTCTTAGCTAGTTAAATTAAACGGCAAAAAACAGTCCATGTAAATATAGATAATACGTCGACTATAGGCGATTCCAATTCAAAGGAATGTAAACAGTACACTACATCATATGAATATTTAGCCAAAATAAGAACAAATTTAGTGGCCAATAAAATGAGCAACATGTAGCACTTCTCATATTGAATAGAATAGATCAGATCAGATTCTGTAGAACTGTGTTCTAAGAAACATATGAACATTACTATAGTCATATTCAACACCAATCTCTGAATTTCCCTGATGTTAATTGTATTAAGATTTAAAAAGGTCTTACCATAACTATAGCAAAAAAAATATTTCTAAGTTGGAGTGGAAGAGAGAACATGGCAGCATGGCCCATGAATAGTAGATTTATTACGGGGTACAGTGGGTACATGTATATACAGTCAAGGATACTAGAGTCCTATATGTAGAGGAGTCCTAGTGCTAGACGATCCTCGAGACCTCGACTATACCCTAAGCATCTAAACCTATCCCAGGAGTGCACGGCAATATGGGCCTGAGCAGCAGCTGTACAATACAAGACCAAAAGGGCCTAGCCAAAACAAGTCTCATTAAGAGACTAACCCTATATTCTAACATGAAGTAATGATTTCAGTTGCTGAACTGAGCTTTAAATGTACAGATTAGTACTCAAAACAGTAAACCATCTAACAACATTGGTCAGTGTTATAAGTATATATACTGAGTTAATTAACCTACAAAACATACCACAATATCAGAATCAGTTTGGTTCATTCTGCAGTAATAGCCTACTAGATATTGAAAACAAATGTCTGAGATCCTTATCCTTGCATGCATCAGCACATAATAGTTTCCTTAATTTTTATATACCTCAGTGAAATCCTGATTTGAGATCGTATCCATTGTGATAACCTCCTTTTTACCTAAATTTGATATCTCAAGAGCATAATCCGTTGCCTTCTTACCAATATTGTATCGCTCTGCAACCTTATGTGTACCTGCAAATAGAATTAAACCCTGTTCACATAAGTATTTAGAAGTTCAGATCTGTACTCTGTAGTATCAGTAACATTACCAACAACTTTCACCAGACGGTACATATCTTCCTTGTGGCCAAGACCAGAAATTCTTATCCTCACAAAAGCACCAGCAATTTTGTCAGAGAACGCAGTATCATCGTCAATAAGATCCTCCATCAGGCTGCGACGCAAGTAAATTAAATTGATATTATGCATGTCAATGGCTGCATAATCCTCTGGATCAATTGCCAGTTCTCTTTCAGTCCTCTTATGGGCCTTCCTCCTCTTATCAGAACCTGCTTTAGCCGTCAACTCACAATATCCTCCATTATCCACTTGAGCAGAATCTGAATCAATTTCTCTTTGACTATCTGCATTCAAAGCTGGAACCTGTTTAACAAGATAATGCATGTCCAAAAGCTTCAACATCTCATAATGACCAACACGTGATTTTCCAAACAAATTCCCAAGCCTTGCATCACAGATAATCTGGCTTTTTCTGTGAGGATCACGGAGGTTATTTTGCTTTATATATTCAAGCAAAAGAACTTGGACATCAAACTGGGAAATATAAGAACTATCACCACTTCTCATGTGGGCAATGAATTCCAAAAGCTCGGATGAGGCCCATTTTGTGTCACCTGGCAAGGGCATCCCTTCACTTGTTGATCCATTTGGTAAGTTTCCAGAAATGTTAATTGAGATTTCACACTTCCTTGAAGTAATGCCACTGTCTTTTTTACGTTTTTGTCCTCTTTTTCCTGAAGAAGAATCATTCCGTCTTCGTTTCTTTGAAGAAATGTCAAAACTAGCATCTTTGTCATCATTTGCATCATATAGTTCATCAGATGACTCCTCTTTCTCTCTCTTACCAGCAGTAGAAGGAACAGTCCAACGGCTCTTGGCATTTATTAGCTCTTCCAATGTTAAGGAATGTTTCCCTTTCAGATCCAACCAATATAACTTGAAAAGATACTCCCAGCTAGTTATATCATCAAAATCAACATCAACCTGAAAGAGCAAAATAGGATGGCCAACAGATTTATGCAACCAAACCTAGGATGATATTGTTACTATTCAAGGAATTTATTTTTTCAAAAAAAATAGTACTACTTGTTTTGGGTAAACTTCTGCCAAAAGCAAGACAAAACCTGCCAAATTAACAAGCCAATGCAGTCGTGCAATTTATCTGGATCAGTGACTATTTATCAGTTATTAAGGCATGAGTTCCTAAAAGATCATTTAGTTTCTAATCCATCCAAGTGAATGAAGTCAAAGTATTGTGTCATTTTTTGAGTTTTCAAGGTGGTCAGCTTTTTTACTCCACATATAGCATGTGTTCCTTCAAGCTAAAACTATTCTTTTTGTGCAATAAATTAAAGCCAAGGACACCTATACAAATTATATCGTCCAAATAACCCAATGCCATGTCAGTTTGCTGGGTGAAAGTGTATATTTAATCATACGCTGAAGTTTGAAGGCTCGATAGGAAAACGTAAAAGTATAGGGACCCAAGCTTGGGAAAACGTAAAAGTATATTTACTCAGTTGTTTTAACCTTTCCACTGAGAACAGGGTCTAACTTTCCTTCTGTATATATCTGTGTACAAAACGCTTTACAATTGAAGAAACGAATAGTATATATAAGAGTTAAAAGCTTGGGTACCTTTGCACCATCATCTTTAGATTCTATCAACAGTATAGTGCCATAACATGTATCGCAGAAGCCCTTGTTCCCTCGAACGCCAAAGAATTTCCCTTGTTTGACGCATCCTCTGCAGACGGAGTACGTGCAGGTATAACACATGTATTGTACTGCCTTTTCGCAGCTGCTGCATATGTGCCAACCTGGCATACATGGCATCAAGAAATAAGTGCATATGAAACCATCATTTCTAAATTGTAATGATTCTTAATTGCACATACTCATCACTTGCTCATAAATCATCGAATCAACATAATTTTGCTACCTAGATACGATGGAATGCCAAAAAACCCATTCTGCCCTCCTCTCCTCTGTGAACGCATGTACGATAAATCTCTTCTGGCTCCTGACTTTATACACAGATAATAATAAATCCCTAAATCCCTAACAAAGTGTCACTTTGGAAATGATGTACTCTAGTGTTGCCCTCTTCTACAGTTCTGTCAGCTCCGCATATACATGAAATAAGGTCCCAATTGCATGCCGGAGGCAACTGAGATGGCAAGATTACCATAACTGACTAATTTATTTAATACTGGAGTATATGCATTAATGCCATATGTGCCTGCTTCATTGTTTGTACATTTATTTATTTCAAAGACTTCCTAATTTATCAACGGCAATATTGGCTTGCATTAATATGGCATGTCAAAGTGCTGTAGCAGCATCTAGTTAAGCATTAATATCTGCAGCGCCAGTGAGTAGTCTCTACTCAAGAAATGAGTCGACATTAAACAGTAATAATCCAGGCACAGTCCACAGCAAGAGAATGGCTCACCACAATCCCACTTGCCCCGAGCCCGGAAGAAGGACTCATCACGCTTGATGCACGCAGGATGGTACACCTTCGGGCAGCCCCTGAAGGCAACAACAAGCAAGTGACGCTAATCAGCAAGGGGTAATCGAGTGCTAGATGCCGCCATTACCGTTCCTTAACACAACAGTTAATGACCGCCGCGCGCGCGCACCCACGCACCTCCGGTCACAGACCACGAGGTTGCCCCCGTCGAAGCAGATGAAGCAGACGACCTCCTCCTCCTTAGTTCTCACCGGCTTAGCCGGCGCGGGAGCGGGCGCCGCGCCGTCCCGGTTCTTCGGCGGCCTCCCTCTCTTCCTCTTCACCGGCGGGGCCACCGCAGCCGCAGCCTGCTGCTGCTGCTGGGGCGGGGCCGCGGCGCCCATGATCGAGCCGAGGAACTGCTGGTCATCGAAGCCCTCGGCGTGGCGCGGCGGGGACGGGTCCTTCCTCGGCGCGGCAGCAGGCTGCACGCGCAGATGGGGCGCGGAGACCGCCCAGCCGCCGGCCCGCGCAGGCGGCGGCGGCGGGAGGCGGAGCTCGGGCGGCCACTCGGCCTCGCCGGGGGAGAGCACCTCGGCGCCCGGGCCCGCGCCCCCGCCGTCCATGGATCAGGCGGGGAGGAGGGAGGGGGTCCTAGACCGAAAACCCTAACCCTAGCTCGGCCGCCTCCGCCCCGCCGTCGCCGTCGCCGCGGCCTCCCGTGAGGTAGAGAGGTTCGGTTCGGGAGGAGGAGTTGGTGTACGACAGCGAGGGCGTGGGGTTGAGGGAGGAGAGAGAGAGCGAGAGGGGAGCTCGAAACGGGCGGGCGCGGGGGGCGAACAGGCGGGCTCGCGTAAAACAGGGGGGCTTTCCAGTAAAAAAAATCTCGGCGATCCCGGGTGGTTTCGCGGTCGCGGGGCCTTTTGGCTCCCTCCCCGGCTCGGTCGGTGCGTGCCAGCGCCAGCGGCGAGCGAGCGAGCGAGGTGAGGTGACAGAGCGGGGCACCGCCACGGCACGGCACGGCACGGCAGGCGGGGCCGCGCGCTTTTCTGCGCGGCGCTGGTCTGGTCCCCCGGCCGGCGAGCCTTTTTTTTTTTTTTTGTTGCTCGGCTCGGCGATTGGACTGGCGGGCGGAGTCGAGGAGACTACTCTTCTCTGTGGAGTGTGGAGACTGGAGAGACGTGTAGAACTGTAGACGCTGGACGGTCCGGCGGACGGACGGGCGGGCGGGCGGGTGTGGTTGGTCGCTGCAGTTATTGGGTTCACGGCACGAAGTGGGGTGGCAGGCGGCCTGGCGGGGCGTGGCGTGCCTCGCTGCCTTTGACCCCGCGCGGCCTGCGGGGCTGCGGCGGAGCCGGGCAGTTTTCTTGTCGTTAACAGTCGTCACACCGCGGTTCCCGGAGTGCTCTCGCGGCCGTTTCCCCCGCTTCCGCGGAAAGCGGCGGGCGCCGCGGGCCTGGGCGCCTGGCGCGCCGGCTCGTGGACTCGCGGCCTGCGCCTGCGGCAGCTGCGGTTCGTGGCTTCGTGCGATCGCGGCGTGGGGCTCGCGAGTCGCCAACGGAGAGAGATCTGGGAGGCCGCCGGAGCCAGTGTGCCAAGCGCCAACCGGTTGGTCGAAATGAGAAGTTGCGTCACGTCTAGTCTCACACGTGGCTCTGGCGCGCTCCATCCGCGCACATGATGGGCAGGCAGAAGCTCCGGTCCATCCTCGCCCGCGTGGCAGCGGTCTTTGCTGGTCCTTTCCTTTGTTGCAGCCACGAGCCCACGACACGATCCACCGTCCTGCTATCTGACACGGCCCCCTGCCTTTTTCTGCGCACGCTTGGCCCTGGTTTCCCCCGATGTGTCATGTGTGTGCTCGCTGCTCGGCCCGTCCCCCCGACCGGTCCAACTGCTGCATTTTGACGGCGATGGCCCCGTTAAAAGAAAGCGACGGCTCTTACTGCACTGTTGTGTCTACGGTGCTCTATGATTGAGAGTGTTGCGAAGCTGGCTAAGACAGGTTAAACAATGTGACGTGCACCAGGTTTCCGATTACACAAGGCGGTTACGGCCTTTATTAGCTAGTGGACAGCGAAAGCTCCTTTGGTCTTTAGTGTGTGCGGGGGAGGAGGAGAAGACCACGTAATCCCTCTCTAAAAGCTGGAAAAGCACCCGTTGCTGGATTGGATGTTAACCCAGCGGATCAACAATAAAATTGTGCCATGTCTGAGAGACGATGGAAACGAAAATGGAGACTACTGAGGTCTGCGGAGGTCTTACTAGCCGAAGGGCGCGGCGCCGTGCGCTCTGATGGCTCGGCGAAAGAACGGCAAGAGGCCTGCGACTGCGAGGACGTGCGTGACACAGCGGTCTCAGGCACAAACACGGGCGCGCCGCACACCCAAACGGCCGAACACGTCGTGACGCGTCAGCCGATTGCTGCGCACGGAAAAGTGGCAGTGGTGGCAGCGCTCGACAAGCGGCCTAGCACTACTCGCAGGGCATCGGAAGGACAAGGGCGTACACCTGCACTGCACACGCGAGACGCGACAACGTTCAGCCTGCTGCTCGTACAAGTTTTTTCTTTCTTTCTTTCTTTCAAAACAGACGATCGTACAGTTAAACGCTCTGAATGCATGAAAGACATAATCAGCAGATCTTAAAATCAATGAACTCACCATGCGCGTCTCAGTTTTCAATGTTCACGGAAACGTCACCTACGATTAAATGGAACAAAAGCGTAAAACTTTTTTTTTTAAAAAAACAAGCATCGGTAGTGAGTCGATGACTTAACCCAGGTAGGTAGGTTTAGACCATACAAACCTAACAAAGTAGCTAGCCTCTCTACAATTCCCCCTCCTTTTCTCTTCTGGAGTTCTGGTTGCACTTGAACCTCTACTTGTTCTTCAATTAGCTATTGCACTTGGTCTCTCAAAATCAGTTATCTGGATATTGATGCACACTATGCCTTTCTCTAAGTTGAGTAGAAAACAATACGGCATCCGCTCATCAAATTTTATCTGATAAGTTATATTATTCAAATCCTTCCTGCATTGTTGCTTAGAACCTCATAATGCACAGCTGCGAAATCAACTAATTCCTGTAATCAAAGTTTATGCATGTCAACAAAAAATTGCTGGCAAGCTTTTACCATGAAGCCATGACTTTGGTCCTCCAACTGGCAAGCTGAAATATGATGAACTCTAATGACAAGTTTTAAATCTTTGTTATCTTTCCTACAAATCACATCACTGACAATTTGGTCAAATTTATGTTTTGTAGGCCATGAGGTTGTCCAAAATAACAAATATTTAGAACGCGGAGGGAGTAATTTATTGGGCAATTGTTGAAGTCAAGCAACTTTGAATTTGATTAGTGTCACTAGCATGTCAATCCATGCAAAGCAGGGCTTAGCATAGAACATTAGTATTAAAAGTTTTTAAACGATTCATAATTTAATAGAACGTATATATACATAACTTTTTAATTTTATTTATCTATAACAAGCTCTACCTAATTAATATTTATATTTTATAATGGTATAGTGATAATTTATATGCAAATCATTTTACAATTTTCTGTCCCAATTTAGGGATATATCTGATTCATTTTTATATACTTTAATTCATCTTTCATAATAATATGGTGAGTAATTTATATTCAATTTTCAGATTAATTTAATTCATCTTTTATAATGGCATGGTAGGTAATTTATATGCACATTTATGGGGTTATTTTAATAGTTTTTCATAATGGCATAGTGGGTAACTTATATGAAAATTTAGGGGGTTATTTTAATGGTCTTTCGTAATGGCATAGTGGGTAATTTATATGAATATTTAGGAGGTTATTTTAGTGGTTTTTTATAATGGCATGGTGTGTATTTTTTTAGAAAACATAATATATCCAATTGCTTGTTTTATTGGATACTACTTGATAGATGGCCAGATGTTTTTAGTTTTTATGAGAATTTCTAGGATTTTTTTCTAGCACGCTTCGCAATCAGTGCTTATTTTATAACCTCTAATCAGTAATAGTAAGATTTACTTGTAACAAACAATTACTATTCATGAATATTGGTGCAAAATGAGAAAGTTTCAATATAGAATTAAGTGAGTTGTATAGTAATGTACCTTGAATGCCTTGTATTTGAGTATATATTTGAAATAATTTTAGTGCCTTATGTTTTAGGGTATGGATGAGATCACGTGGAGAATTTATCTACCATGGAACGAGAGGGGTTGGGATTTTCTTCATCAGCGCGGCTATGGACAACAAAAATTCACTCTATATCATGCCCTGCCACCTCGGAGGCCTATTAACTTAGCATGTGGTGATCTTATTATGTAGTAATAGTTAATGATACCAAATGAATAATGCACTTATCAAGCTATCATACGATGTATATACGTGTGCTGCCGCCGACAAAACTTGGAGTGACAATGGTAGCATAAAAAATATACTTGAATGCATCGCAAGTCCAAATCTTATATGATGTGGATACATGGACGTGCCTTCTGGTTGACCTTGCCGATCAGGAATGTATACTTCACCCAGTGCATATGTGATTATTTATAGACATTTTACAGTGGTTGGAACGGAACCAGGCATTTTTTAATTTTTATGACCGAATATGTATTTGTCACACCCGGTTTTAGAAACAAAACCAGATGACACCATATGTGTGCCCAGGATCTATTTTTCACACATACAGCCGACTTCATTAGTGAATATCAATAGACAATGCATTATATAAGCGCATAAAACTTACATTTGACACAAAGGTCAATATATCAGAGTATAGCGGAACTTCTATCTCGTAGCGGAACTCTATCTTCACAGGAAGGTTGACTGGGGGCACATACGCCTAAACACCTTGTAGACTTCTGAATCCACTTCGTCTTCAAAACATCATCAACTTGGATAGAGCAGAACTATAGGTTTGGGATAGCAAGGGTGAGTATATGGCGCACTCAGCAAGCATTCCGTTTAAGATAAAAGTGGACTAGCTTTATAGTGGACAGGCATAGCGGTTGCTTTTAGTTGGTCAAGTTTTATTACTAGCAATGATTAGCATAACCCATCCCATAACTGAAGTATTATAAGTAAATAAAATAATTGAATATCAACCATTGTCGTAACTGCCACCATTACCATCATCATCACCATTATCATCATCATTGTCATCACCCTTATCATCATGAGCCATTTTCTTTGAAAACTCTAATCTGTGAGGGTCCAGGCCGCTCTTAACCATAAGCACGGCTGATATATCAGTTTTAAACACTCTCGAGATGTTGTACATTTTTACCCACAAGTCATGATTCCCATATGCCAAGAGGTGGCCAAACCTCATATATTCACTACCCTTTGATGAATCGGTAAGGTTTCATTACGAGACCTTTACAAATAATTCCTAGAGTCGTGGCATGCCCATTACAGGTTACTCCAGTTAACTAAAGATATGGGAGTTCCGTTCCAAATGGTGATTAACCACGATGGCAAAGGGCAAAGTCCCATATCTTTCAGACCCCCATACGCCATGTTTCAGGGAAGCAGGCCAAAACTCTAGTTCATCTAATTAATCAGTCAAGGATGTCCCATTCCATCTCTTGTGGTTGCACTGTTTTCCTGGGTGGTCGCTCGGCGAACCGATTCTTAGGGCGAAGTACTTGAACAAAACCAACAAAACCATGCTCAAGTCTCCATGTTGCTAAATAACTAAACTTTCATCATCATTGCATCATTAATTAATCAAGATTAGCAACATGAAAATATGTTGAGCGGTAGCATTAATCTACACATCACAGCCCATCCCAAGTTTCATAGACATATAAAGGTATATGAACCTAGTCATCCTTATTAGAAGCAATCAAATTGGGCTCTAGATTGCGTAGTTAATGTAAATAGGACATAGGTCAAAGAATACTTGACTTTATTCCCAAATATGTAACGGCTCGAATAATCTTCAACTGTAGATCTTAAAAAACTTATCTTCACTCTCACGTATGATACTCGTTCTATACGTGACAACACAAGCAACATACAAGCAGATAAACATACATGCATAAGAAACAATACATCAATCAAAAGAAAGGCTTTATAAAACATGTGCTAAAAAGAGAGGGAACGTCACTATGGTCACAAGAGCGCGAGAAACGCCGCAAACGGAGCTACAGTCGAAAAGATACGTCTAACAGAAAATTTGCAGTCTTGACCGCCAAAGGAAAGACTATGAGCATCACTTATTTTAATTCATAAAATAATTCAAATGGATATTTCAGAGAAATAACTAACTTAGAATTAATTCAAACTATATTTGAATTAAAAACCGTAGTTGAGACTAACCAGATTTTATTTATAAAGATTCATTATAGCATTAAAATAATTAATTTAAGAAAGAGTAGTTTTATAAGATCACCTATTCGGAATTTTAGCACATAACGTGATTGATCTAAACAAGTTATAATTAAAAACACATTGTAATTGGCATTAATCAATATAATTGATTATGAAAAGCCGATGTATAAACCTATGTATATTTTAATTAGGAAGCAGTGGTATGATCATTAATCAAGTTAACATGTAATTTAACAAAACCGTGGTTTAAACCTAAATAACTTTTAATTAGAAATCATTGTAGAACGATTTATCCAAATTAACAAGAGTTTAAGAAAAAAAAACGAGATTAAACCCTACATTGTTCTTATTTACAAATAATGGAATAACGTTAATCCAATTAATGTTTATACTTAAATCAAAAACTCATAATATGTTTAACATGTACACTAAAGCGTAGATTTCATCGTTATGAATATAACGCAACTTGAATGGACCAAAACGGAGTTAAAACGTGAAACATATGGACAAAACAAGATCAAAGGGCTATTTTGTAATAGATTTGAAACCCCAGGGGCTAAACCGTGAAAGCCAAGGACCTAAACTTAACAGATCTGGAGCGCGGGTTAATTTTTGGAAAGCGCAAAGGCTCTTTTGCAAAACGGCCATGCTGACCGGTATTGACTCACGGTCGCGTTCGTTGTGGACCGTCGGATCTTGATCGAACGGTTGATAACAGATCGGGACGGGGGAGAGAGACGGCGGCGGGTTCCGCCGGCGTCGGGCACTAGGGCACAGCGGAGCTTCGCCGGAGCGCCGCGATTCCGTGGTTCCGGTGGCCTAGCTCTAATGGGGAAGGGCGCGCGAGCAAGCAAGGCATGCGGCGAAGCGAGCGGAGCGGTTGCGACGACGGCGCATCGGCCAGAGGCGGCTGGCGACGGGGCAAGGCAGAGGAGGAACGCCGGCGAGCAATTACCGGAGACTCGGGGCACGATTGAGAGCAAGGTCAAGCTGGTTAGGTCCCTCACCTTGAGGCGAAGCTACGGTTGCAGACGGCTTCGGCAGAGACGTGGTGACGGCGTACGGCGACGTGCGGTGGCGGGCGGTAGCGCTCTCTGCGTGAACCAGCGGCGCGGTGAGCATAAACCGAGGAACGGAGACGAGATAGAAGCTAGGATTGGGCGTTTGGGCGTCCCACCTTGCAGTGAAGGCCGTGGGCTAGCTCTCGTCGACGGATACGGCTTGTAGACACGGATGCGGCGGCGTGAACTCGCGGCGGACGGCACGGCGAGCTTGGGCGCGAAGACGGCGGCTATGGTTAGGGTTTTGGGTGGGCACGGATGTCAGGGTCGTCTCCTTTTATAGGGGCGGCACCCGCGGCTTGTGGAGGGGGCAAGGAAAGGCGGTGCGTGGGCGGAGTCCGGCTTAGCCGGGGCGGCGAGTCCGCCTCGGACTCTTGTCGTGAGCGCGCGCTGGAAAGGAAAGGGAGGAGGAGGGGGATGGCAGGTAGGCCCCACTTGTCAGCGACTGCGGAGTGGGAGAGGCGCTGCTGGGCTCCTGGCGGGCAAGGGGAAGTGGGCTGCTTCTGCGCTTGGGCCAAAAGGGGAAAGAAAGAAGAGAGGAGGAAAAATAGACTTTTCTAGATTATTTGGAGAAGAAAAATTATTTTCAAGGGTTTAAATGAATTTGAATTCAAACCAAACAACTCCAAATCATTCAATCAAAATTATGCACCGGCATGAATGTTCAAACATGTTATTCCTAGGTTTTATTTTACTTGATTTATTAGAAAACAAATAAATAAGCACGGTGTCATGCATAAAAACATAAATACTAGTGAATTAAATTATTTTAGCACGAAATTTTCAGGTACCGAAAATCAGGGTGTTACAATATTGAAAATTATAAAATTAAAATAATTATTGCTACCGGACCCACCGTTTTTGGTTCGGCCTACCTATTTAGTAACGTCTGGTTCCGGTTCCGTGGTTCTATCTATTTATGAGCCATTGGATCTCGTTTGATGAATAATCTATAAAACCGTGCACACATGGCAATACTTTTGTGCTTGTGATACAAAATAAATATTATATCATCTACCATTTAAGTAGGGTATGAGACCATGTCAGGAATTTATTATCGGACATGGACCGGAATAAAGCATTACACAGTGAGTGGGACGAGACCTTCAAACAAGGGTAGGTGTAAGGATCGTATGTCTAGGAAAAAGGCAAATCAAACTAATTTAAAATTTCTAAATGAAAAGTATTTGGCCTGTCGAATTCTACATTAGCTCAATATATGAACTCTATGGTGCGATGAAGCTGAAGCGGAAGAATATACGAGGCAGGCCGAAGTGTGACTATGACGACGGGCCAAGCCGAGAAGCCACCACTCGGCTGAGGCTCCGCTCGATCTGATGGGTTGCGTCTGCGTATGCGGCTATGAGGTGCGTACGGCAAGTGTGCAAGCCATCGGATGCTGACATCGGACGGCGTGTGGCAACTTGCGTCTGCCGCAGACGCTAAAACGAGTGGTCTCTGAAGTCTAATCTTAATCTTATGTACCCGGGGCTGGGGTCCAACCCAACATGTGGATGTCGAAGTAGGCGAGGTCCAGTCTGTCGATCCACTTTGCGCGGTTTGGCCCTACTGGGCACGACTTATCAACAGCTTATGAGAAAAAGTAAGCTATAAACGTGGCCAAACGCTAGCTTTTTTACAAGCTTAAAATCTAGAGCTTCTCAGTTTCAACGGGCGTGAGGCCACAAGCTAGAAGCCCGAAGGGAGCTTTTTATAGCTTCTCGCAGTTCTAAATATTTACCCACGTGCCACTAAATATATACCGACGTCCCCTCTAGTCCTTCCCTCCCATCGGCTCCCCCTCCGCCCGCCCGCCGCTACTCCCCTGCGCGTCGTCCGCCACAGCTCCCACTCCCTCACCCGGTGCGCCGCCCGACGCCGCTGCTCCGCCGTCCGCCGTCCCTTTCCCCTCTAGATCCGGCGCGCCAGATCCTTCCCATCCGCCGCAGCTCTCTTCTCCTCCAGATCCGCGGCCGGGCTTGCTCTCTTCCTAACTGGCTCAAACTCCGGCGAGCCGCCCGCCGAGCTCCCCGTGTCGGGCGAGCCACCCACCGACGCTTCCCTCCCTGCTCGGGGAGCCGCCCGCCGATGCTCCCCTCCCCGCCCAGCGAGCCCCACACCGCATCTCCCTGTTGAAGTCACTTCCAAGTGGGCCCCGCGTGTCAGGCTTGGATGAGAAGCTTCCGAGAAGCCATGTGCCAAACACCCTGACTTAATCTAACAACTTTTCTCTGTAATTTTAAGTGGTACCAAACAGGTTTGTATGAAATCAAGTTGCCTCACGGTGCTTTTAAGTACCTAAAGTGTAATGAGTTTGAGGCTCTTTTTATTTGTCTATATTATATGTATATTGATGAATCTAGACATATATTGAACATACGTACACAGAGGAATGAATGAATCAGTTGGGATGAGTAGTACACAACTCCAGATTCTATTCAAAAGCAAAATAGGCACAGTACAAAAACTATAAAATTGAGGCTCTAAGAGCACATTTTTGTTGATGACCATACATTGCCACATCTCTTTACCAATTACCAAGGTAGGCCTAAGGTGTACTCTTTTAATCCCAAATTGTAAGGCTATTGTCATCGGTGTGTAAAAGAGTGTAAAACATTGTAGATGTATCCTAAACGGTGTGTAGTTTGAAATAGAACGTGGGATAGAAGATTGGATAGAAGGTCTGGTCACTTTAGCCAAGGTGCTCTTGCTCTCTTTTTATCCATTCACATTTATATGGATGTTGATAAATCTACACACATTGAACCCACATACATAGAGTAATGAATGAATTTAATAGAAACATAGAACCCAATGTAATTTGGGATGGAGTAAGTAATAATTGCGAGCCTTACTAGATGTAAGGGTTAACAAAGGTGCTATGACATATACGACAAAAAGTAAAAAAAAAAAAAAGAACAAGGAAAGTTTTAGCGTTGTGACAAAGAACCAAACACTTGTCCAAGGAAACGTAGAGCGCTTAACTCGTGGCGTGGCAAGTTGTGGACACCATCCAAACAAGCTATGGCTAAAAAGAAACCATAGAGCGCGCGCTTAACTCGTGGCGTGACAAGCTGTTGGACACCATCCAAACAAGCTATGGCTAAAAATTAGCTGAGATTATTTGAATCAGCTAGCAAATAGGTAGTTAGAGTTCTTAGCTGCTATTAGCTAGGATTGAGCAGGTAATTCACTAACAATTAATTGGGTAGTTGAATAAAAATCAGCTGGTCTATTTGATACGCCCTAGCTTTTTTCAGCATCTTAGCTGGATATATCTAAAGAAACCTAAACCGATGCACAAAATATTCGAAACAAGAAAAAAAAAGGATCACATGCTCATTTTCCAATGGAAAAGTGAGCAATGGGAATGGGATACACCAATCTTGTTTATATTCGATATTTTAATAGTGAGCTCACTGACCACCTCATGTAACTGAAAAGACAATGTGATGCACCGATCATGTTCGTGTCCAAAGAGTGAGCAAGTAGTAGCAGCCTAGCAGGTGCCCTTTAGGCTAACCTGCTCGCTTAGCACGTAAGCAGAGCTTTGCTGTTTATCATGTGTCGCTGATTCTCTTATCTGCACACCTTGTCTGAACTCCGAACTCGATCCTATCCCGTCATCTCCAATCGAAAATCGGCCATGTGCATCTTGTGATAGGGAAGCTCCGGTGCGATGCTGGGGTATCCCTTGTTTTATTCCGTCATCTATAAAATATACTTCCGAAAATGCACATAATAGTCGGAGTGATGGTTGTGTATTACTAACAATGAGGTACTCCAGAACCTGCAAACCTCTGCTTATTCTTTCCAAATGGAACAACTGCTGTAATCCGTGGACCGTGGTTACCATGCCCTGCATCGATAAAAAAAGTGCAGCAAAGGATCAGAATTCTCAAGTTGCCAAGTTGGAGTTAGATGGAGTGCACGCCCCCAGATTCATCCATACCCTGATTCTGATGCCTTATGGCATTGCGATAACCACAGGTCCATGTGCTTCGCAATTCGCTCTCTTACTGTATTGACTGCCGCAGGAGATGAGCAGTTTGAAGCGTCCCCTGATCAGTCAGTAAGAACTAAGAAGTGAGCATTGTTATCTAAACCGGGTGGTAGATAAAGGGGTTAAGTGTAAACTAAACTACCCCGCCAGCAGTATTACACCACACGATGTTAGTACTATACACTGTAATAGACAGAAACAAAGTAGCTTATTGTATTACTCTGACCATCAAGGTCAGTGTATTGTACTGTGATGATATCAAAGTTATACAAACCCTATTTTTCAAAAAACTACCTTCAATCCTGAAAGGACTTTGAGGACAGCCCCTCAAATCAGTGCCATGTCCGCAATTGTGGCATTTCATTAGGTAGGATGGCACTGCATGTATTGTGGAACATCTATCAGTACACAGTCCATTATCTAAACAAAAGTAATACACAACGAAATACATCGTTCAGATTTGTGTGGCTAATGAACATAGAACAAAGCACATCATAAATCATTTTGAGCACTCACTGCCTTTCGATGATTTCTGCTTGGAGGCATGACGCCATGGATCTTGGGAGCCATTTGTAAACACAATTTTAGAAGCTGCACATATGTGGTTGAGTATCAAAGAAAAGACAGGTACATTGGAGAATAGAAAGAGCATGCTCGTGGTCACTTTGCTGACACACTCACACCAGAAACATCCAACAGACAATCAAAGCTATCTAGAGAGACAAACCAGCAATTTTTGTGCCTCCATAATACAAGTTCGTCATGAACACATCTGGATAGACACCTTCCCCATAAACATTTCTGCATAGGTCCAAATGGTATCTGGAATTGCAGAAAGTGAAAGAAGCATGGAAGTTATACATAAACATGCTTGATTCCCACAGTACAAGGAAGATATGCTGCAAAACGGTAGTATGCTGGTAATACAGTTTTACAGTTCAATTATCATGAGCCAGGCATGTAATAATGAAGTTACTGTAAACACAATTGGAGGAATCAGAACACGTTTGTACAGAGGTGCCCAAAGCTTGATAAATAAATCAAAACAAATAAAAAATAAATTAGCGAATATTACTTAGTATTGATAATTGGAGAACGAACACTATCATTTTTGGGTGTCACTTGAAAATAGGCAACCTCGCTGCAAACTTGGAACCACCAGAGCCGAGAACCTAAAAGACATTGTAATGCGAATAAGTACTTGAAGCTATATACGTTTGAATTACGAACAACAGATGCCAGCACATTTTTCAGATTTTGCTAGAGAAAACAGAGCATCATTTACTAGAATCATCAGGAGTTGTTTCCTTCAAATATTCCTGATCATAGGAAGATGGCGGTGTCTCCATTTCTTTAATATAAAAGTCTTTCACAAACTGAGCATATGCTTCCTGCAAAACCATACATCATGGAAGATGAAAAAATAAACTAAAAAGGTAGAAGAAACGGAAGGAAAAAAACAAGCGTTTGGTCATCCATTGGTAGGATGCCTGCAGAATTTCAATCAATGGTATAATTGTTTGCCCATCTTCAGAGATTGAATTAATTTTCCTTTCATATATTTGCCATATTCCTCTTTTTTGCTAGTGGCACTCTTGGAGGTATTGAACTAGTAAAGATAATTTATATACTAGTATTCAAGATTGATATAGGTAGAGTTATTTCTTTGCTCTCTCTCCTCCAGTCTTCCAGCAAGATTTTTACAGAACTCAGGTACAATTACAGAATAAGAGGGGCATGTACCACCAAGTTTTTCCCAGTCTTCTTTGCATGTATTAGTGGAGAACACACGGCATCTGGATGCCCATATTGGAACTGCAACATAGCATTAGCCCTCAAGTACCCACAAAAGATATTTAAAATGGAGCAATATAAAAAAAAGTTATATCATCGTACTGCTTCAGCTGCGGCATCTGCCAAGAAGAAGAGGAAGTCACCGTCATTTTTCAACTGCACGCGAAGTAGTATATATATCAAAGTGAGCTGACGCACATCGGCACATGGAAGCATCGTGCACAAAAAGATTTACCATCTGTGCTTGAAACAGAGCCTTCACCGACTGACTGTCCAACCGGAGCTGCTCATCAACAAGTTTCGTTATTTCCTGAAGAACAGCTTTGCACTCAGGGCCAGCTGACTCTCCGACCTACATAAAGGCGATCATATGGAGACCTGAATTCGGTAAAAGCACAGAGACACCAGACATGATTCATATGTGCCGTCTCCATCTAAGTTCGGCATTGCCGACCTGCTTGTCAAAGTCGGTGTAGTTGTACACTGCAAGAACCACCCCTGAGCTGGCGAGGCTCCCACATGTCAAATGGGGGAACTTCAGCCTGAACCAGGCGCTGAGAGCGCCAGAGTAGGAGACCCCGATGACGAACCAGGGATTGTCGAACCCTGCCGATCGGTTGTACCGGGCGTTCAATGATTCCTACAGGGGTAAAAAAAAGGACAAAGATTCTCACGATGATTGCAGTACATGAAGCACTAGGTGCTGACTGAATCAGCCAAGACAAATGTCAACGCAACCTGATAGTACTGTCGGAAGACGGCCAAGTCGAAGAGGGCCTGCTTCGACGACAGGAACCTGAGGTTCTCGGTGGTCAGCTGCTTGAAGGGAGAGCTCTTCCCGTAGTACCGGTGCTCCGGCGTCACCACCGCGGCGCCGAACTTCTTCGCGAGCACCTGAGCACACGAACCCAGCGGCTTAGCACGGGACGGCGTACGGGGAATAAGGCGTGTCCGGCCGTGCAGGTGTACGCGCTGTGGTGGCAGTGTGAGAGTGCGATGATGGGCGATGCAACTCACGGCCAGGTAGTCGTTGGGGATGCCGTCGCAGGAGGACTCGCCGCAGATGCGGAGGAAGACGGGGCCGCCGGGGGCGCGGTGGTAGTCCAGGAACTCGAAGTACCGCTGCTTGAACCGCCGGTGGTCCTGCAAAAAAGGCCGCGCGCGGCCGTCGTGAGCGCAGCGATCGTTCCGGGAATGTTCGTAACCGCATGACTTGGAGCCGCCGCGCCTCCGGAGTGGGAGTTGACTCACAGTAGGGGAGAAGTGGTCGAGGCGCTGGTTCATCCACCGCTCGTCCTTCGTCAGGTACCTGCTGCCGGAGGCTGCGGCGGCGGTGGCGGCGCGCGCGAGGAGGAAGGCGAGGAGGGAGACGAGGCGAGCGGCGCGAGAACCCGTCATCGGCTCCGGCTGAAAATTCTCTCTCCCGTTCCGGTGGTGGTTGTTGTTACGGGACGGACGCTGGGCTGCCCCTTTGTGCTGCCTGCTGCGTGCGTGACGGGACCGGCGCGGCGCTCCACCACAGGCCTGCCGATGGGCGATGGCGCATGTGGCACGTTGCCTCGAACAGCGCGAACGACCAGGATTAGGATGGGCACCGAGAAGTCGTAAAAAATAATATTAGCAATGCATTCGGTCTCGTGGATGCATATTTTTTTTTCCTCAAGAAATGTCATCTTTCTGCGTCACGGCAGGACCGCCGTTCATTCGTGGAAATTTTTTGATGTCACGATTCACGAATGACGACAGTAACAGAATGATCCTGCCAATTGAATGGGAGGGGCCGATCACTATATAACCCGCTTTATTTGTACAGGCTTCCAGATTCCTTAAGAAAGGAACCTCCAAGAAGAGGAAACATCGCAATCACTTCTCATGCACCGGCCAGATGAATGCAAGTATATTAATGAACATGCAAGTGTATAGCTCTTTCACATTTACATATCATGGCATCGTCTCTACACATCAACGCATCCGAGCCCAAAAGGTGATCTCCTCACGCCTGAACTCTGCAAGCATACCAAGATGCTGAGAGCCGCCAGTTTTATTTATTTGCCACCAGTGGAGTACTCATCAGCCTTTATTCTGTGCGAACGATATACCACAGTCCACAGCATTGCCAAAAAAAAGAAGGCCCTGGTCTAGAAGCACATGGTTGTAGCTTGCATAGACTGATCAAATAGTAGCAATGCCCCATCCGCTTCCAAACGATGGCTCCTTGTCATGTCCTGAAATGCAGATAGAGCAACGATGTTTTAGGCCAAAATTGAAGAGGATTGAATTGGAGGTGGTGTAGCTATCGGTCATCACAGTTTACACCCTTATATAATGCAAAAAGCTCAGAGAAAATGCCATGGAGGCTTTACATTAGAATCTCTAGGGTAATTCAGAACAACTATAGTTCAGTGGCAGAATAGCCACATAGACCAAAGTACCAGACTAACCTTGCTCTTTGCATTCTGATAGCCACAGGTCAATGTGATCGACAATCTGCTTTCTCACTTTATTCAGAGCCTCTGGTGATGAGCACTTGGATGAATCACCTGATGAGTTAAGAATACAAACAACTCACGTTTGGGATCACTTACACATTAAATAAAGCTAAGAACTAAAGTTTACTTAATACTTGATGACAGAATGGAAGCAGAAATTACAATTAACAAATTGAGGCATTCCCTTATGCTACTGTTCTCAAGCATAGTTTCAGCAAAAGATTTGAGTGACTGGATCTACCTTCAATATTTGAAGGAGATTGAGGGCATCCAGAGAGATCACTGCAATGTCCGCAATTCTTGCACTCGATTAAGTACGATGGCACTGCAGGCATAGTAAAACTTTCAAGCACACTAGTAGACAATACACAGTAGTATTCGAAAAAAGAAAATGTCCACAACTTCTTATATTGGATAAAAAAATACTTTCTCCGTCCCACAATAACTGCGCTTCTAAGATTTTTCAAACAAACTAGTAGTCGTGAGAAATGACCTTGTTGCCCCTAATTATAGTTATTAATCAATCATACATTGTAATAAACCGAACATTGAAAAGGAAAAAAAAGTGGACAATTAAATGTGTATGTACCTTGGAAGAAAAAAACAGTCAATTAAATGTTCATGCATCTTGGAAAGAAGGAAAGCGTACAATTAATGGGCATATATAGCTGGTTTAAGCTAGAAGTGTAGTACTCTTTGTGAGACAAATTTTGAATGCTAGAAATGTGCTCATTGCATGATGGAGGTAGTGTATACATCTGAAATAGAGACTAAAAATGGCATATATACGACTAAAAATGCTCACATTCTTCTGATGATTTCTGCTTAGAAGCATGGCGCCATGGGTCTTGAGAGCCATTTGCAAAAACAATTTTAGATCCTGCAGGCACATGATTTATTAATTTCAAATAAATGATTTTTTTTACCAGAGGGTAAACTATGGAAGTCACGCTGTAAATCTGAATAATTGTGTCCAGACCATGCACACTTTTGGATATTCACAATATCAATTTAAAGATCATACTATCAAGTTTTTAGTGAAGCAAAAAACAGGGCTATCAACACTGGTACAAGGCGACTCAACTCCTTAGTTGTTCCTTTACCAATGTTCACTGCTCCTGACCTCACACATTTGCCTGCTTGTGCATCTGGAGAACCCAGACCTCACAATGTTGATGTGTCAATGACACATTGATAATACCATTTTGTAACAATAATAGGCAGTGGAAACCTCAAAACAACAAGTCATTGTAAATTTGTAATTCTTATTATTTTTTCAACCTTTTCCAAAGCAAGATATGACTCAAATTATCAAGGTACAGGAAAAAAATGACATAAAGCTAACAACTCAAGGACTAACAATAATAACCTAAAGGCCATACCCGCAATTCTTGTGCCTCCATAGTATAAGTTTGTCATGAAGACATCAGGATATACTCCTTCCCCAAAAACATTTCTGCACAAGTCCAAATGGTACCTAGAAAATTCAAATGAAAGGACACAAATGAATACAACGTCATGATACTAGTCGATAAGAGACAATTTTTCCTGCAAAAACAAAACAAAACAAAACAGAGACAACTTTCAACATCATATACTCAATGATGGAAGTGCTCATCTTCAGATTGTGATAGTTCAGCTGTGTCCTTGGAATAAGAGGGATAAGCAAATGATACTTGGTAGAAACAAAAGATGCGATTGAGCAAAGTATCTCTACTAACCTCGTGTCAATCTTTTGAGACCGGACACTATCATTTTTTGGTGCCACCTGGAAATATGCAACCTCACTGCAAACTTGGTACCACCACAATCTAGAGGCTAAATAAAATCAATATCAAATGTACAGTCAATTAAAATTAAACAATGTTCAGATAACATTAACAATAACCAATTAGCTATGCACGCAGTTCCATTCTAACTCTTAAAGCATGATATTTAGTAAGACTGAATATAGGTGTTAGCATTTACAAGATTCAGTAGCACCAGGAGTTGTGTTCTTCAAATACTGTTGATCATATGATTCTACTGATGCCCCAAATTTTCCAACGTAATAATCTTTCACGTAGCTAGCAAACGTTTCCTGCGTGATACCAGTTGTTAGAACATGCTAAATTTATACAAATGTCTGATAGCACAACTGAAATTAGAATCAAGGTCCACAAGGAATTACCCTGTGCTTACTACTAATAAACATTTTGAGAAGAGTCAAGTCCTGCAGCAGGCACCCCAACTCTCAAAAATGGTTTTGCAAGGGTGTTTCTTTTTTCTGACATGCGGCCCTCAGCCCCTCACTATTACCTCACATCGACATGTTGTGCTCCTCCCTCCATCCTGTTTCCATGCCGCCGCCGTCTCATCATGAGCTCCACTGCCCCAATGTTTCTCAGCCCCTCTAGTCATCCACGCTGTGGGCCTGTGGCTTCCCAGCGCCGTTGCCAACAAGGAAGCCCATGTCCACACCAAGTCGCACCCGAGAGGAGGAAGGCAGGGACGGCACACGAGATGAGGCAGCAGCTCCGCCCAAGAGGAGGAGGAAGGAGGGTGATGACAGCATGCGAGAGGAGGGAGGGGAACGCGGCGGCATTGCCTGAGAGGAGGCAGGGCCGGCGGCGTGTGAGAGGAGGTAGGAGGGTGGTAGTGGCACACAAGAGGGAGGAGGCAGCAGTGGCGTGCAGGATGAGAGAGGAGGAAGAGACGGTATGCAAGAGGTGAGAGGACGAGGTGGCGGGGGTGGCAATGTGGATAATGGAGAGGGGGCCCACATATAAGCAAAAAAAAAACCCTGCAAAACCACTTGAGACAACAGCAAAGGGTTGGGGTGGGGGTGGGGGTGGGGGTGGGGGGGGGGTGTAATGTGTGGGTAAAGGACTTGACTCTTTTTAGGAAAGAGAAAAATTAGCAGCTTAGTCGCCACATTTTTATTCTTGAAAAATGTTACCCTTCGTAACCCCGCTTTCAAATAACAGTACTACTTACCACCAAGTCTGTCCCATTCTTCTTTGCTTCAACTAGCGGGGAGCACAGGATATCAGGATTACCATATTGGAACTGCAAATTGTATAGGCTCTCTATCAGCACTTAATTTCAACGGACAATCGGATCAAGAATAAATGTAGATGGAGCATACCGCAATAGCAGCAGCATCTGCCAGCAAGTAGAGGAAGTCACCATCGTTTTCTAACTGCAAGTACACACAATAAATGTAAAGAACCTTATGCACAAAAGGATCCAATAAAATCTACAAGCAGTCACTGGCAGCACACCTAGAAGTTTAAGCATGTTTTTCAGGAAGCAATTCGAACTTTAATCTAATAAAATCTTTTGCCAGAAAGAAGTAAGGATAGAATAAACTTCGATAGCATAAATGGATTACCTTTGGTGCTCCAAACAACTGCTTAACTGAGTTGCGTCCAGACTGAAGCTGTCCATCGACAAGTCCTGTAATTTCTTGAAGGATTGCCTTGCATTCAGGACCAGCAGATTCCCCAATCTACAGAGATGTAAATCATAGACAGAAGTAGAACTTTAGGGGCAGACAAAAAGTGTTGTAACTTTTAGTGCATAAATCAGGATTTGCAGAGGACCAACCTGTTTGTCAAAATCAGTAAAGTTGTACACAGCAAGAATGACTCCTGAACTTGCGAGACTTCCACATGTCAGGTGAGGAAACTTCAGTCTGAACCAAGCACTGAGTGCTCCGGCATATGACCCCCCAAAAACAAACCAAGAACTGTCTACCCCAGTGCGATTATACTTGGCATTTAAGGTTTCCTTCGAAAGACCAAAATAAAAGCTCAGAACAAGATGATGCACACATCTGGAGTTCTGGACACTGGCAGATAATATAACCACATATGCGGATTGCAGACCTGATAATATTGGCGGAAAACAGCAAGATCAAATAAAGCCTGCTTTGATGACAGGAATCGTAGGTTTTCTGTTGTCAAACTGTCAAAAGGCGAACTCTTTCCATAGTAGCGATGCTCAGGAGAAACCACTGCGGCACCAAATTTCTTCGCTATCACCTAATTACACAATCCAACCACATGCAAGTTATCTAACAGCTGGCGTTATTGCATACAAACCTACGCAGTATAGAATGCCCAATCCTTTAACTTCAGAATGTGCAGCTGTATACTCATTAAACTCACAGCTAAGTAGTTGTTGCTAATCCCATTGCATGAGGCTTCTCCACAGATATATAGGAAGATCGGCCCATTTGGAGCTTTGTAGTAGTCAAGAAATTCATAGTAACGCATTTTGAATTGCCGATGATCCTGCGCATAAAAAAGCATATAAAATCCTGGACTGTGCCATACTGCCATGGATACAACAGACTAGGTCTGTGTTTTCTTCCGGGTAAAATACCAATGAGATAGCAAAACCAGGTTACAGTCAAAGTTTCACAGCGTGCAACATTGTTACTCGAAATTGATTACGAAACAGGCTACAAAATAATCCCATGATTTGCAGCAGAACAGAATCTCCCAGCAATTAAAGTTTCTATTGGATAAAAATGTGCTGAGATTCAATACGTGTAGCAAGTCCGCTGATGCCGTGATGCGCCAGCATCAAACCTCTGGAGGTTCAATAATTAGGAATGTTCTCGTGCCAGAGCTTGTACAGTGCTCTGCTACCGGGCTGACGCTCTTGTGATCCCAACCGTCCCAACGACGACGCAAGGACCCTCAAACAATAGAACTCATGGATCTGCAATAGATACCGTGGGGTTGAAGTGGTCGAGGGTTTGGGTCATCCACCGCTCGTCCCGTGTCAGGTAACGGTCGGCGCTGCCGAGGAAGCCCCCTCCCCCGGCGGACGGCGGCGGGAGCCAGAAGCTAGCGGACTCTCCGCCCCGCGCGAGCATGAGGAGGAGGGCGGCGGCGGCGACGAGGTGCGCGGTGGTGGCGGACCCCATCGCCGGTGGTTCCGTTTCGCTGCGTGCCGCGCCCGGTGGTGGTGGTGGGATGGTGGGACCGCGGAAGTGGTGGAGAGCGTTTGGACTCTCTGGTGCTTTGGGTGCAAGCAAGCAACGCAAAAATGCGGTGACCGGAGAGGAAAGGAAGAAGCGTTGTGCGGAAAGCGTGCAAGTTTTTTTTTTTAACCTTTTCGTTTTTATTAGAGGAAAAATAAAAGGCGTGCACGTGTTTGAGTAGAGCATTTCCTGATTTCGTAACGGCGTTGCAATAGCATTGGGCCGAGCACGTTCGAGGGGCAGTCGGATCGGGCTTATTAGCTGTTCTTCTAATTCGTGGGCTGAGGCTGAGTCAGAATCAGTGGGCCGCATCCGATGTCGTGTGGCCGTTCCTGGGCTCGAGGAGACTCGCTTCACGGCTTGAGCAAAGCACAGATTCTGCTGGTGGTATGTATGACGTCTGTACGCTTGATCTTATTAACAAAGTCACCCTTCTAAAAAAAAGGCAAAAATTCTGCATGCAGCGGCTAAAGAATCTATTGATTTCATATGTCAGCTGTTCCTCTCTTTCATTTTTCGAGTTCCATAGCCCATTAGGTTTGGTGTCTCCAAAATATTGCAGCTTTTACAACCGAGATGCACAGAGTAGTTCTTCTCACAATCGAACTTGTGCAGCATGTCACACGATTACGATGCGAAGATGCGAACAGCACCGTTCCCACCGCTTAACGCGGCGTCGCTACTGCCTTCACTGGTCAGGAACTCAGAATTGCCCTCATCCCGTTACAAAAATCCAAGCATTTCAGGGTACGATACGGCGAAGTACTTGGTGAGAAGCACCAGGGCAGGCATCATGCGCGGTTGCGCGCATCACACGGCGCTAAACGCTCGCGGTCAAATTTAAAAAGGCGGCGGCCGGGGGGCGAGCCGGCGACCGTGGACCGAGGCCCGCCATCGAGCCGGCCGCCGCTGCCAAGCGCGTACGTGCGCGCAGGCCCGCGCCGGGGAACGGACAAAACAGCGCCACGCCAACGAGGGCGCTGCCCTACGGCGCGCGCGAGGGACCAGCACGCAGGCACCAGACCTGGCAGAGAGGCAGGCCGGCCCGGCCGGCAAGGACCCGGGCCACCCGGCAGACGAGCGCGCGCGCGCGCGCACAAGGCAGAGCAGGAGTAGGTGACCGGTGTTTCGGTTGGTAGCTAGTACTAGCGCCTAGCGCGGTGCGTGTGGCGCCGCCGCGATATTCCCAGCTCCCCCCGCGCGCCTCTCCTGCTCGGCTGCTCGCCGTCAGCCATCCCATTCCCGTCGCCCTGCGCCCCTGGCGGCGTCTCGGCGCGCGCACGCTGCGTCGCTGCCCGCACCAGAAGGAGACGACGACGAGGGAGGCGCGCGGTGGCCCGGGGCCTTGTCGCCCCAGGCACGGCAGGGGCGGGTGTAGTTGGTAGTAGTAACAGGTTGTACGAGTTGCCTACTACACTGGCTAGCTACTATGCGTGCTTGCCGAACTGATCGGATCATCGGAGGCGCCTGGATGATGCATGGGATTGTTAGGTGCGGCTTGGTCGACGGTCAGAGCGAGGGGTTGCCGGTTGTGTGTTGAACGAGCTCATCATCTCCGGCAGGAATGGATAATTGGTGTTTTATTTGTGCAATGCCTGGAGGATATAATATAATGGAGATTATTGGAGGCTGCAGCAGGTACGGTCGTCGGGCAGAAATGGTAGGCCGGTGGCGGTGGTGGGTGTTGAGCCGCGCGGTGTGCTACACGCTGGTTGTGCCTAACAACTTCTATTCATTCACCTTGATCTGATCCGCACGCGGGCACATCTTGACGCCAGGGCATGCATGGTTGCATACGTCCATTTGTGTCTCTCTGACTCGGCTGTCACTGATAGATGCAGCACAGAGGCAGGCAGCAGGCAATATACACATGGAGGGGAGTAGTACATGGAATCTCCACATTTCTGGCATACGCATATCTGCGAGAGAGGTTCTTGTTCTTGTTCTTGCCCATCATCCCGCCATCCGTGCCATGCAGCCTTGTTCTCTACTACTACTACTACCGCCTCTTAAAAAGGAGGAGAATTGCGCACGTCGACAGGTCCTTTTCTTCATACCAGAGGCTCGGGTTTACGTTTACGATGTGGCGACGTCTACTGCGGCGCGCGCACAGGATGCACCGCAGTCTGCAGATGGCAGACCATGCATAGGAAAACTCTCTCCTCGATCTCTCGCATGCATGCTGCGTGCCCCTGAGTCTGAGACCTGCCTCCTGTCTTCTCCCCCGCACCCCGACCACCGACCACGAGTCTTCTCCTCTCCTCTCAGCTCAGCAAGCAAAGCCCCTCCTCCTTTCAGCTCCAGACCACGAGTCTTCTCCTCCCCCGCACCCCGACGCCGGCACGCCCGCAGCAAAGCAAGCAGAGCCCACCAAACCGTCGCGTCCCTGCCTGCGGCGCTGAGACGTACGCGGCGCTACCGGCCATCGCCTGCCTGCCGATTCCCATGTCCCAGAGGACCCTCAGCCGGCCGGGCCGGGGCCCCGGCTTGGCGGCCTGTCTCCTTCGCTCGCTCCCTGCACCCTGCTGCGTGCCTCTTGGCCTCGGCTGCCCGCGCGCCTTCTTTTGCAGCAAGCAGCAATGCAGCATGCATCAAAAGAAACACACGACACGAGCAGGTAGGGAGCAGGGGGGGGGGGACCCGGCCGGCCGTGTGTGGCGTGACGCTGTCACTCACCGTGCGTGCATGGATAACTGATGAATAGGTACTGGGGAGACGGGGACAAGAGCGGTTGTTGAGGTGAGACTCGGTTTGTGACGAGGCGCGCGATCACAGGAGGACGGAGCCTGCTGCTTTGGCTTCAGGAGCGCTGTCGTCGTTGGAATCTTCAGATGCTCGTTCTTGCGCCCCTGAAACCCTGGCCTTTGTTCCCGAGCGGTTTTCTGTTCCTCACTTCCACGACGCTGATGAGGTGGGAACGAGAGTTTTTTTATTTATTTATATGTGAAAAGGAATGGGGAGGGAGCGATATTGCCGATCAGTTACAGTAAAGATTTTATGTTTTCTTCCTCTTCTTTTCATGACGACAATGCTGATTCTACGTCTGTACTCCTGGACAATCCTATAGGACGATGTATTTGACCTTTGACATTATATATGCACGCTTAAACTGATGGACATGTGCCCGGCATGGTAATTTTTAGAACCAACTCCGAGTCATGTCAGCTCTGCCAAAGCCGATGTTGAGTTCGAGTGCAACTCGACCAACGGGTCTGACTCGGACGCTCGCATATGATACGCGCAGTTAGACCGCCATTGGGACTCAGATACTTGATCCGCAAGCAATAGAATCCTAATGGGCTTTTATGTGGCTAAAGTCCATTAGTGGAGACTATATATATGCATGAGAAGTCACGGCTCAGGGTACCGGTTGTGTGCATAAGCCATCGTAAAAAAGGTTTCTGCAAGCCGTGCCCTAGTCCAATCTCTCAAGATCCGCCGCCAAATTCGTGGTGCTAGCACGCCAGCACTCGGCGTCACCTTCCCGCACGTGTGGATACCGTAGAGGCGTTGCTATGACTGCTTCGCACATCAGCCGACTGGTTGAAGTGCCCCTGATTTCTCAGAAGCTAAATGTGATACAAAAGCTAGTCCCAGGAGGCTAGCTACACATTTATTCAAAGCAGTAAAGAGTCTGACTTAGCGATTACAACACAACATTACATAAATCAGCGGAAGCGGTAAATAAAACGAGCATCTTTTATTCGACCCAACTCCACAGGCGGTTGGGGATAAGAGCACGACCTAGCCGAAGAACGCTTCAGCGAACGCGTCGAAGTCCTCTGAAAAACGACAACAAAGCAAGGGTGAGTACTTCGTACTCCGCAAGCCCACCTCACTCCTCGCGGAGGGACGGGTAAAGACCTATTAGTACATGCAAGGGAATATCTGTAGCTTAGGGTGTTTGCCATGATAAGAGTTGCGCATGCATGGGATAACTAGTTGGAATGTTTTAGTTTAGGAAAACGGTTTTATTCCCCCAGAACAAATACTTGCCGTCGGACTGGCCGGTCCGGGCGGCTCGTGGCTCACCGGCCACCACGTTTTTCACACACTTCTCCTCGGCAACCGCAGCTGCCTCAAAACCATTCTTTTTAACCCTTCCCACCCCACATTTTGTAAGAAGCTAGTTTCCGAGACCAAACCGTAACCCCGTCCATAACAATGGACACTGGACTATCCGGATAGATTTTAAACTCTGATCAGAGATGTGCACTTTACCCACAAGTTCGGATATCATGATAGGAGCGACCATATCATATCAATCCTATCTAGGCCATTCCCGTGCAAGGCTTCCCCAGACTTCAACCATGAGAGACGCGGGACCACCTGTCGCTCAGACCCGCAGCCACGCGACTGTTGATCCCTGACCGCAGCCATGCAACCGCGCCCATTTCCCAATCTCTCATGCATCCCAGCACACCGGTCTACGTCCGGTTGGTCCTTGCGGGGTCCGACCACGGGTTGCCGCATACAACCTCGAGTGGTTGCACAAGCGGGTTAGGTGAGATGAGACGTAAACTCGGTCCTTAAGGGTAGAGCTCCCACATTCGCTCATCAACTGAGCTATCACCTGCCCGACCCTCGCAACAAGGGCCGGACTCTGGGGCTTCCGTGATCACGTCACCCCAGGGTTTCTACCCCCAAATGTGGCTTCAACAACCGAAGTCGTCTGCCGGGGTCTTTCCCCATGTTTTACATCAAAACACTTCCCTTTTCTTTTCCGCCCATCCCTAATTCATTTTTCAAGCGAGGAATTATAAATGGTATAGCATATGAGCGATCTCACCTATGCGCGCTACTTCTATTATGGCTTAGGAGGCTACTTTATTGGGGTAGTCCTTAGCTAGCAAAACATGCAGGGTTTTTGTGTTATGAACCTAGGCCGGGGTTGTACTGACGAAATTAGGTATTTTTTTTATGCATCAAGCACGGGGAATTCAGTGGACTTGCCGTCGTCAAGCTCTTCGTCACAGCGAAGCTCGGGAGTTGCTTCCTCGGGCTCGGTGTCGACAGCAGTCACTTCCGGTTCCGGCGGGTTCTCGGGCGTTTCGTCTACCGCAAAAACAAACACACAAGTAAACATACATGCATACATATTCAAAACAGAGTGGAAATTATGTGGATGGGTAGAGGGTGATTTTAGATGAATTTAGGTGGAAGAATCACTTGATTCGGAGTTAAAATGACCGAGATATACACATTTCAATTTCTGGAATATTCAAAAATCATTTGGAAAAGGGAAAAACCACGCGGGCCGAAATAGCGCGCGCAGCCCAACCCCTTCCTCCGAAACGGCTCGGCCCATCCCCTCTCCGCGCCCGTGGGCCTTAGCAGGCCGGCCCACTGGCCGCGCGGAGGGGAGGGACGGCGGGGCGAACGGCGTCCACCCGGCCCCACCTGTCAGCCTTACGGCGACAGGGGGCGACGGTGACGGCCGTCCGGCCCGAGCCGGTCCGGGTCTTGATTGAGCCGGTCGCCGGGGGCGGAGCGGTTCACCGGCGGCTTGCCGCCGGTGATCCGGTTCCGTCGCCGGGGACCGTCCCAGGAGCGAGGCGGATCCAAGCTGAGAAGGTTGATGTAGACGTGGACGTGGATGGCGCGGTGTGGGAGCTCAACGCCGAGCGCCGAGGTGGAGGGTCAAGGCGCGGCGGCGCTCCGGCGAGGCCGGGGCGGGGCCGGGCCGAGAGAGAGAGGGGAAAGGTGCGCGCCCTTACCAGGGACGCGGTGCTCACCTAATGGAGCTTCGGGGTAGCTCGGAGCTCCGGAATCGGAGAGGGAGGTGGTCGGCAAAGGCGGGCACCGGGACGGGGTGGACGGGGCGTTCGCGCTGAGGCGCTTGCCGAGGGTGGAGGTGGTGGGTGCGTGCGTCGGGGTAAGCGGGAGGAAGAGCCGGCGCGGGGGCTTGCCCCTTTTATAGGTGGCGGCGCGGCGGCGTCGAGGCGGGGCCGACGCCGTCCGGCGGGTCCCGGAGCAGGGGAGGGGAGGCGTGGCGCGCTCTGGGGAGAAGGGCGTGCCCGTGCACGGTGAAGTGGGCGCGTCCGCGAGCGTGAGTGTGGCAGTGTGCGCGTGCGACCTTGGCCGCAGGCGACGCGGCGTCGTGGCGCGCCGGCATGGCGTGCCGAGCCGGCGGGGACCGGGCATTCCCGTGGGGGGGTAGCGGCTTGCGTGCCGCGGCCGGGCTAGGGCGGTGACTAGGGCGCTCGAGTGCCTGGCCGAGGTGCTGCGGCGGCGCAGAGAGGTGGGGGACGGCGCGGCGACGACGGCGTCGCGCGCGTGCACGCGTCGTCGCTGGCGCGCGCTGGAGGTAGGGGACGGGTGCGAGCGAGTGGGCCGTTGGCCGGAGAAGGAGCGGGAGCTGGGATCGCCGGCTGGGCTCGGCCCATGCGGGAGGGGAGGAAGAGAGAGATGGGGGCGCTGGGCCGGGCTGAAAGAGAGAGGGAAGGGGGGCGCTGGGCCGGGCTGACAGAGAGAGGGAAGGGGGCGCTGGGCCAGGCTGACAGGGAGAGAAGGGGGCGCTGGGCCGGGCTGAAAGAGAGAGGGAAGGGGGGCGCTGGGCCGGGCTGACAGAGAGAGGGAATGGGGCGCTGGGCCAGGCTGACAGGGAGAGAAGGGGGCGCTGGGCCGGGCTGAAAGAGAGAGGGAAGGGGAAGGAGAAGGAAATTTCGGCCCGGGAAGGTAGAAAAGGTTTTTCATATTTGTGAATTTGATTTTAGAGATCGAACTGTGGAGATTTGAGGGAGAGTTTTGCAAACAATTTGAAAACCGGGTGCATTTAGAGGTGCATTTTGAGGTAGATAAAACCCGGGGTATTACAAACCTACCCCCCTTAGAAGAGATCTCGTCCTCGAGATCGGGTTGGTTTTCGAACAGATGGGGGTGTTCTTTCCTGAGAGCATCTTCTCTTTCCCAGGTTGCCTTCTCTTCGCCGTGACGGCTCCAAAGAACTCTGCATAACTTGGTTGTTGTAGTCCGTGTTTTCCGGGCGACTGTATCCAAAATTTTGATTGGTCTCTCTTGATAAACTAGATCCGGTTGTAACTCTTCGGCAGTCAGGTTTATTTGTTGGTCCGGTACTTTCAGGCACTTTCTTAGTTGGGATACGTGAAACACGTCGTGTATGTCACGCATCGATTCTGGCAGCTCCAACTTATAGGCGACCTTTCCTATTCGCCGAACCACCTTGTAGGGTCCGATGTAGCGGGGTGCGAGTTTTCCTTTGATCTGGAATCTCTTTGTCCCTCGAATAGGTGACACCTTTAGGTACACTGAGTCTCCCTCTTCAAAACTAAGTTCCCGTCTTCTGCCATCGGCATAACTCTTCTGTCGGGATTGAGCTTCCTTCAGTCTTGCTCTGACTTCTGCCACCTTTTCTTCTGCTTCTTTAATTAAGGCAGGTCCTACTAAGGATCGTTCTCCCACTTCATGCCACATCAGCGGAGTTCTACATTTTCTTCCATATAGAGCTTCAAATGGCGCCATACCTAAGCTGGCTTGGCGTCCATTGTTGTACGAAAACTCTGCAAACGGAAGGCTGGCTTCCCAGTTGGTGCCATAGGTGAGAGCGCACGCTCTCAACATATCTTCCATGACTTGATTTACCCTTTCTGTCTGGCCATCTGTCTGTGGGTGGTATGCGGTGCTGAAGTCTAACTTCGTGCCCATTGCTTCTTGAAGACTTTTCCAGAACTTGGAGGTGAACTGTGTCCCCCTATCTGACACTATTCTGCTGGGTATCCCATGCAACTTTACCACATTCTCGATGTAGAGCTGGGCTAACTTTGCTCCATTATAGGTGGTTCGCACAGGCAGGAAATGAGCAGTTTTTGTGAGTCTATCAATAATGACCCATATGGCATCATTCCCTTTTGGTGTTCTTGGTAACCCTGTCACGAAGTCCATACCTATCTCATCCCATTTCCACATAGGGATGGGTAGGGGTTGCAATAGACCTGCTGGTTTCTGATGTTCTGCTTTTACTCTCTGGCAAACGTCACATCGTGCCACATATCTTGCGATATCTGCCTTCATGCCCTTCCACCAGTAATCTGTTTTTAGGTCCAGGTACATCTTGGTAGACCCTGGGTGAATAGAGTAGGCTGAGTTATGGGCTTCTTCCATCACAATTTTCCTGGTTACTCCTGTTTTCGGCACACAGATTCTGTTTTTAAACCATAGGGTGCCTTTCTCATCAACCCGAAGTCCGGTGACTGGCCCGGTACCGATGCGCTGGATTGCCTTCTGAATTTCTCCGTCTGCCTTCTGGTCTTGCCTTATTTGTTCTACCAAGGTTGGTTGAACTGCCAACAGGCCTTGTTTGGGTTCTTGTACAATGTGCATGTTGAGTTTCAACAGGTCCTCTTTTAAGTGTTTATTCCTTGGGATCCACTCCTTGCCATATGCTTTTCTGCTCAATGCATCTGCTACCACATTTGCCTTGCCTGGATGGTACTGAATGCTCATATCAAAATCTTTGATTAGTTCTAGCCATCTGCGTTGCCTCAGATTCAGGTCAGGCTGGGTGAAAATGTACTTGAGGCTCTTGTGGTCAGTATACACCTCACACTTGTTGCCAATCAGATAGTGTCGCCATACTTTCAGTGCATGTACCACCGCAGCTAACTCAAGGTCGTGCGTGGGGTAATTTTGCTCATGATCCTTGAGTTGCCGGGAGGCATAAGCTATCACCTTGTCGTCCTGCATGAGGACGCAACCCAACCCTTGCCGAGACGCGTCACAGTATATGACGAAGTCCCGGTGGATGTCAGGCAGTACTAAGACTGGGGCTGAGGTTAGTTTGGCTTTCAGCTCTTGAAAGCTTTTCTCGCAGGCCTCGGTCCATTCGAACCGGGCACCCTTTTTCTGGAGCGCTGTCATGGGCTTGGCAATTTTCGCAAAGCCCCCAATGAAACGGCGGTAAAATCCCGCCAATCCAATGAAACTGCGGACTTCGCTTACATTAGTCGGCTGTGGCCATTCCATTACTGCCTCTACTTTTTCAGGGTCCACTGTTACCCCTTCTGCTGTGATGATATGCCCCAGGTATGAAATTCTTTCTAACCAGAACTCGCATTTACTGAATTTAGCATACAACCGGTGGCTTCTTAATTTCTCCAGTACTTTCCGGAGGTGTTCTTCATGCTCCTCGATTGTCTTGGAATAGACAAGTATATCATCAATGAAAACTATGACGTGCTTGTCTAATTCGTCCATAAATATCTTATTCATGAGGTTCATGAAGTAAGCCGGGGCATTGGTGAGTCCAAAAGGCATCACTGTGAATTCATACTGGCCATATCTGGTAACGAAAGCAGTCTTGTGTATATCTTCCTCTCTGATCTTGAGCTGATGGTAACCTGACCTCAAGTCTATCTTGGAGAAATACTTTGCTCCCTTCAGCTGGTCGAATAGATCATCGATCCGCGGAAGAGGGTACTTGTTTTTGATGGTCATCTCGTTCAGGGATCGGTAATCTATACACATTCTCATACTTCCATCTTTCTTGGATACAAAGAGCACAGGGGCTCCCCATGGGGAAGAACTGGGTCTGACAAAGCCCTTCTCCTGCAGGTCTCTGAGCTGTTCTTTCAGTTCCACTAGTTCCTTTGATGACATTCTGTATGGTCTCTTGGCAATGGGTGGAGTTCCGGGGTAAAGATCAATTATAAATTCTATATCTCTGTCTGGAGGCATCCTGGGTAGCTCATCAGGGAAGACATCTGGGTACTCTCGGGTTATAGGTACATCATGGATGGTCTGGATTTGTACGTGGAAGTTCATGGGGTCGCGGGTAGGTTTATCGACGTGGAAGAATACTCTGGTTCCATCAGGGTGGACTAGGTGCACAGTTTTGTTTTTGCAGGTTATGACGCCCTGGTGAGAGCTCAACCAGTTCATGCCCAGAATGACGTCAATGTCCTGGGACTTGATCACTATGAGGTTTGCGGTGAACACTACCCTTCTTAGAAGGATTTGGACCCCGACACACCCGAGTTGACACGGGATGTCAGCCCCGGGTGTTCGGGTCAGGAGTGGCTTTTTGAGTGGTATGGTGGGGATGTTGTGTTTCTCGACGAAGGATGAGGATATAAATGAATGTGATGCACCAGAATCAAATAGAACAGTTGCTTTAACTGAGTTTACCAGGAACTCACCGAGAGCCACACCAGTAGCCTGCTGTGCTTCCTGCGCTTCGACATGGTTGATGCGGGCCCTGTTAGCTGGTGGCAGGGGTGGCTTGCCGGACTGAGTACTCGTCGCCGGACGGTTCCCGGTAGCACTGGTCTGTTTTGGCCCATTTACTGAGTTGGAGAAGGTGGATGCTGCTGGTCGCATCGGTTGAGGACAGCTGAACTGAAAATGCCCAGGCTTGCCACACTTGAAGCAGGTACGAGGGTCATACTGCTGAGTCTGATAGCTGCTTTGAGTTGGAGCAAAGCGTGACGGGTTCGAAATAGTGTTTCTGGGGGGCACACCATACGAGCCCCGTGACACTTGCCCACCAAAGCTCTTCTGACGGAAACGGCGTTCCTGGCGCTGGGACTTGATCTCCATAAACTTCCTTTTGAGCTGACTTTTCTCTTCGCGCTTATCTTCTTCTATCTGGATGACTCGGTTGATCAGTGTTGCGAAGCTTGGTGCTTCATTTGAGTGAACTATGGACTTGATTTCAGGGTTCAGTCCCCGAATGAAACACTTGCACTTCTTAGGATCAGTGTTGACTTCTTCCGGTGCATAACGGGACAGAGTGGTGAACTTCTCAATGTACTCTTGCATGGTCATGGTGTTCTGCTTCAGCTTCCTAAATTCTTCTGCCTTGAGATCTCTTGCTGCTTCTGGAACATGATATTTGCGGAAGTCTTCCAGGAATCCTTCCCAGGTAACTTGCCCTCTGTGAGCTTCACGGTAACTTTCTCACCAGGCCAGTGCTGCCCCAGTGAGTTGATGAGTGGCCAGGGCTACCTTGGTTGGCTCATCACAGTTAATAATTTCCAACTTTCTTTCAATAGTCTTGATCCAGTCAGAAGCTTCAAGGGGATCGTGGGATCCAGCAAAAGGTGTGGGTCTTAATTTCATGAACTCCCCCATCAGATTCTGAGCTCTGCCTTGCTGGGGTGGCGGTGCCCTTTGAGCTATTCCTTCTATGCAACGGACCAAGTTCTGAGTCAGTTCCACGATCGGATTGGGTGGTGGAGGTGGAGTACGGGCCCGTTGAGACGGATGAGTGTGACTTTCTGCTCCACTGTTTCTACTTTGTTCACCTGTTGCTGTTGGGTTCTGAACAGCCGCTACTGCTGCTGCTGCTGCTGCTGCTGGCTGGCCATTGTCACCCTGCCCTTCTGCCACTGCTTCTGGCACCACATTGTCGGCGTTGCCCGAGTTGTGAGATGCCATCTGAAAGACAAGGGTGGTGTTTAAGATAGAGATTAAGTGTTCTTCGTTGGTAGACAATATCACGAGGTTTTCAAAATTTTATTTTATCCAAACAGCCGTTCTAGCGATACAAGGGGGCAAAGCATGCCCTAGGACACCATGGTTGACTCTATTCGAGGAGGTCTATCAATTCCTCCAAGGGAGTTGGGGTACCCTCTAGGGGAAGCATCTCGAAAGCAGAGAGGTCGATATCAATATCGTCGTCAGGGAAAGCCTCACTAGCTGGAGGAAAAAGACTCCAATCTAACTCTAGACTGGCTAAGTCAGCATCCTGGCGTTCCTCTGTCTCCTTGTTTTGTGCGGGTTCCTCAGGCTCCGTCCTGGCCTTCTTTGTGGTGTGTTCTTCCGTTGCTGGCTTTTCAGGCTCGATTCTGGTCCTTTTTGCCATGCGTTCCATCTTTGCCTTGTACTTGTTGCGCGTGCTCCTCACCATCTCCCAAGCTGCCCTTTCCTTGTCCTCAGTAGCCGCTAATCTAGTACGTAGGGAAGCATTCTGGATTCTCAGCTCTCTGGCCTCCATTTCACTGGCTAGCACTCGACGGTGGGTTTTGAACAGTTGCTTGTCTAGCTTTTGGAAATGGGTGTCTAAGGCGTAAAGGTAGTTGGTCAAGCTGGATATGGTGGGGTTTTTGTTGGATACCCCAGCTTCTACTACTGGGGTTAGGCGTCTCTTCCATAAGGGAGTGGTTCGGTCTTCCGCTGGGAAGAACCGTACGCTGGTGTGCTCGATTTCTTTTTCATAGAGGTTGCAGAGGCGGCGAAGGGTGTTGAGAGCTGCGGTGTGCTTGGTAAGGTTTGGGTCATGGCCAGGGGTGGTTACTGCAAAGCCGGGGTGTTTCTTGCTGGCTTCTATGTATACGGTTATGGCACACCCTATGGTGTCAGGCTTGTGGAATTCTACAATTTTGTAGTAGGGCTCTTTGGGAATGTCGAGTAGCCGAGTGCAATGGAGCAGGAGTGTGACGAAGTCAGTCTCTCCGTGCTCACTGGTCGCGAGAGCTGGAATCGCCGGGGCCATCTGGAGAAGGAACAAGCAGGAGTAAATAGATGGATAAGCACCAAGAAAGTTTTATAAAAGAATTTGGACTCAGAAACGCTATTTGACTTAGGGTCGCGTCTTACGGCCAACCTGCGGCTCTGATACCACCTGAAGTGCCCCTGATTTCTCAGAAGCTAAATGTGATACAAAAGCTAGTCCCAGGAGGCTAGCTACACATTTATTCAAAGCAGTAAAGAGTCTGACTTAGCGATTACAACACAACATTACATAAATCAGCGGAAGCGGTAAATAAAACGAGCATCTTTTATTCGACCCAACTCCACAGGCGGTTGGGGATAAGAGCACGACCTAGCCGAAGAACGCTTCAGCGAACGCGTCGAAGTCCTCTGAAAAACGACAACAAAGCAAGGGTGAGTACTTCGTACTCCGCAAGCCCACCTCACTCCTCGCGGAGGGACGGGTAAAGACCTATTAGTACATGCAAGGGAATATCTGTAGCTTAGGGTGTTTGCCATGATAAGAGTTGCGCATGCATGGGATAACTAGTTGGAATGTTTTAGTTTAGGAAAACGGTTTTATTCCCCCAGAACAAATACTTGCCGTCGGACTGGCCGGTCCGGGCGGCTCGTGGCTCACCGGCCACCACGTTTTTCACACACTTCTCCTCGGCAACCGCAGCTGCCTCAAAACCATTCTTTTTAACCCTTCCCACCCCACATTTTGTAAGAAGCTAGTTTCCGAGACCAAACCGTAACCCCGTCCATAACAATGGACACTGGACTATCCGGATAGATTTTAAACTCTGATCAGAGATGTGCACTTTACCCACAAGTTCGGATATCATGATAGGAGCGACCATATCATATCAATCCTATCTAGGCCATTCCCGTGCAAGGCTTCCCCAGACTTCAACCATGAGAGACGCGGGACCACCTGTCGCTCAGACCCGCAGCCACGCGACTGTTGACCCCTGACCGCAGCCATGCAACCGCGCCCATTTCCCAATCTCTCATGCATCCCAGCACACCGGTCTACGTCCGGTTGGTCCTTGCGGGGTCCGACCACGGGTTGCCGCATACAACCTCGAGTGGTTGCACAAGCGGGTTAGGTGAGATGAGACGTAAACTCGGTCCTTAAGGGTAGAGCTCCCACATTCGCTCATCAACTGAGCTATCACCTGCCCGACCCTCGCAACAAGGGCCGGACTCCGGGGCTTCCGTGATCACGTCACCCCAGGGTTTCTACCCCCAAATGTGGCTTCAACAACCGAAGTCGTCTGCCGGGGTCTTTCCCCATGTTTTACATCAAAACACTTCCCTTTTCTTTTCCGCCCATCCCTAATTCATTTTTCAAGCGAGGAATTATAAATGGTATAGCATATGAGCGATCCCACCTATGCGCGCTACTTCTATTATGGCTTAGGAGGCTACTTTATTGGGGTAGTCCTTAGCTAGCAAAACATGCAGGGTTTTTGTGTTATGAACCTAGGCCGGGGTTGTATTGACGAAATTAGGTATTTTTTTTTATGCATCAAGCACGGGGAATTCAGTGGACTTGCCGTCGTCAAGCTCTTCGTCACAGCGAAGCTCGGGAGTTGCTTCCTCGGGCTCGGTGTCGACAGCAGTCACTTCCGGTTCCGGCGGGTTCTCGGGCGTTTCGTCTACCGCAAAAACAAACACACAAGTAAACATACATGCATACATATTCAAAACAGAGTGGAAATTATGTGGATGGGTAGAGGGTGATTTTAGATGAATTTAGGTGGAAGAATCACTTGATTCGGAGTTAAAATGACCGAGATATACACATTTCAATTTCTGGAATATTCAAAAATCATTTGGAAAAGGGAAAAACCACGCGGGCCGAAATAGCGCGCGCAGCCCAACCCCTTCCTCCGAAACGGCTCGGCCCATCCCCTCTCCGCGCCCGTGGGCCTTAGCAGGCCGGCCCACTGGCCGCGCGGAGGGGAGGGACGGCGGGCGAACGGCGTCCACCCGGCCCCACCTGTCAGCCTTACGGCGACAGGGGGCGACGGTGACGGCCGTCCGGCCCGAGCCGGTCCGGGTCTTGATTGAGCCGGTCGCCGGGGGCGGAGCGGTTCACCGGCGGCTTGCCGCCGGTGATCCGGTTCCGTCGCCGGGGACCGTCCCAGGAGCGAGGCGGATCCAAGCTGAGAAGGTTGATGTAGACGTGGACGTGGATGGCGCGGTGTGGGAGCTCAACGCCGAGCGCCGAGGTGGAGGGTCAAGGCGCGGCGGCGCTCCGGCGAGGCCGGGGCGGGGCCGGGCCGAGAGAGAGAGGGGAAAGGTGCGCGCCCTTACCAGGGACGCGGTGCTCACCTAATGGAGCTTCGGGGTAGCTCGGAGCTCCGGAATCGGAGAGGGAGGTGGTCGGCAAAGGCGGGCACCGGGACGGGGTGGACGGGGCGTTCGCGCTGAGGCGCTTGCCGAGGGTGGAGGTGGTGGGTGCGTGCGTCGGGGTAAGCGGGAGGAAGAGCCGGCGCGGGGGCTTGCCCCTTTTATAGGTGGCGGCGCGGCGGCGTCGAGGCGGGGCCGACGCCGTCCGGCGGGTCCCGGAGCAGGGGAGGGGAGGCGTGGCGCGCTCTGGGGAGAAGGGCGTGCCCGTGCACGGTGAAGTGGGCGCGTCCGCGAGCGTGAGTGTGGCAGTGTGCGCGTGCGACCTTGGCCGCAGGCGACGCGGCGTCGTGGCGCGCCGGCATGGCGTGCCGAGCCGGCGGGGACCGGGCATTCCCGTGGGGGGTAGCGGCTTGCGTGCCGCGGCCGGGCTAGGGCGGTGACTAGGGCGCTCGAGTGCCTGGCCGAGGTGCTGCGGCGGCGCAGAGAGGTGGGGGACGGCGCGGCGACGACGGCGTCGCGCGCGTGCACGCGTCGTCGCTGGCGCGCGCTGGAGGTAGGGGACGGGTGCGAGCGAGTGGGCCGTTGGCCGGAGAAGGAGCGGGAGCTGGGATCGCCGGCTGGGCTCGGCCCATGCGGGAGGGGAGGAAGAGAGAGATGGGGGCGCTGGGCCGGGCTGAAAGAGAGAGGGAAGGGGGGCGCTGGGCCGGGCTGACAGAGAGAGGGAAGGGGGCGCTGGGCCAGGCTGACAGGGAGAGAAGGGGGCGCTGGGCCGGGCTGAAAGAGAGAGGGAAGGGGGCGCTGGGCCGGGCTGACAGAGAGAGGGAAGGGGGCGCTGGGCCAGGCTGACAGGGAGAGAAGGGGGCGCTGGGCCGGGCTGAAAGAGAGAGGGAAGGGGAAGGAGAAGGAAATTTCGGCCCGGGAAGGTAGAAAAGGTTTTTCATATTTGTGAATTTGATTTTAGAGATCGAACTGTGGAGATTTGAGGGAGAGTTTTGCAAACAATTTGAAAACCGGGTGCATTTAGAGGTGCATTTTGAGGTAGATAAAACCCGGGGTATTACACTGGTGGCAGGGGTTGCCGACTCATCGCCGACTGATCCTGATCGAGATCGGCTGGACGACTCGGCATCGGCTTTTCTCCATCGGCAACCACTCGGCGCGCTTGACTCGGCACTCGGCTGCGTTCACTCGGCACCCGGCTGCTTCGACTCGTTTTCCGCTGCACTGCGCGTCTAGTGGTAACGACCTATGATCTCCTGCTCGTACGAGTTCCTGCATGTTACGCGGTAGTAGAAAAACGTTTTCATGCTATGGTAGCCTACCCCGTATCCCTACAGTGGTATCAGAGCCGATCGTACGTAGCTTCTTGATCTAGATCGATGTAATAGATTGGATCTATTACCATAGTAGATTGGATCTACTGCGGCTCCATGATAACAGATTGGATCTGTTATAGGCTCTATACATCGATTCATTGGATGGATTGGTGGTAGCAGATTGGATCTGTTACAAGCTATTCGCGTTCGTTTATTAAATGAACGGATGTGAATTACATGGATGAAACTTGCATTCGGCTTGATTGGATCAATCTGATGAGTTTACATAGATTGGATCTATGATCCATATTTGTTATTATCACATGCCTATTCTTTTTGCATTAGATGTGTTAGAATAGATTCCCTTAGAAAAAATCAAAATGTTTTGATGCCCTTCCAATCGCTACACCTATAAGGATTTCGATCGTTGTTCGGTGGGTCTGCCAAAGCAGGGTACCGTCAATTCTCTTAATCAAATAGGGTGGATGTCGGACATCCGCGTGTACGGGATTGGTTTGCTTGACGAGGCAATCAAATTGGATTTGGGCCTTGGGCATGACGTTGGATGTTTCGACATTGGATGTCGCCCAACAAACGAGAGTCACATAGGATGTAATTGACAATTGTTGTCTACCGGTTTCGCTAAGTTTCTAGCAGTGATGCCAAAGCTCACTAGGACTTAGATAAACGCGGATCTCGTCCACTATGTGTCGTGAAAGGGAATACGATTAAAAACATATAGAGTGAGTATCTTTTGTTAAATTGTTTAATAAAAGATTATATAAAACATTGTGCTAAATCTTTGCATATTTACTTCCTGTTGTAGTTGATCATGGTGGGTAATCCCGCTCAAAGTTCTGGCTTTAATTTGCGATCTATTTTTGATAAAGAGAAGTTGTCTGGAACCAACTTTACTAATTGGTATCGAAACTTGAGAATTGTTCTCAAGGAAGAGAAAAAAGAATATGTTCTTGAGCAGCCCTATCCTGATGAACCTGGGAATGGTGCTAGTGCTGCTGACCGCAGGGCTTATGAGAAGCACTGCAATGACTCGCTTGATGTTAGCTGTCTCATGCTTGCTACTATGTCCCCTGAGCTTCAGAAGCAATATGAGGACTCGGAGGCCTACAATATGATTGAAGGGCTCCATGGCATGTTTGAGAACCGGGCAAGGGTCGAGAGGTACAACACCTCAAAGGCCTTGTTCGGTAGCAAGCTAACTGAGGGAAATCCAGTCAGCCCTCATGTGATCAAGATGATTGGTCACATTGAGACCCTCGACAAACTTGGTTTTGAACTTGATCCAGAGCTTGCGACGGATGTGATCCTCCAATCTCTGCCTCCAAGCTTCGAGCCATTCATCATGAACTATCATATGAATGGCTTGCATAAGACCCTAACTGAGTTGCATGGGATGCTGAAAACTGCCGTGGATAGCATCAAGAAAACCTCACATCATGTGATAATGGTCCAAAGGGATAGCAAGAAGAGGAAGCGCAAGGGCAAGGGCAAAGGCAAGGCTGAGGATAGGATCCAAAAGCCTAAGTCGGATGCCAAGCCTAAGGCTGGTCCCTCTTCCTCGGACAAGTGTTTCTATTGTGGTGACAGTGGGCATTGGTCGAGGAACTGCCAGAAGTATCTGGAAGAAAAGAAGATGAAGGGAAGTGAGATTTCCGCTTCAGGTATTAATGTTATCGAAATTAATCTTGCAACTTCTTCTAGTGGATCATGGGTATTTGATACCAGATCAATGATTCACATCTGCAAATCGTTGCAGGGGCTAAATCGGACTAGAAGTTTTGCGAGAGGCGAGCTGGATGTGCGCGTTGGCAATGGAGCAAAGGTTGCTGTGTTGGCAGTCGGCACGTATCGCTTGTCGCTTTCTTCAGGATTAGTTTTGGAATTAAATAATTATTATTTTATTCCAGCATTGAGCAGAAACATTATCTACTCTTCATGTTTAGAGGAGGAAGGTGGTTATGAGATAATAATAAAGAACAAGTGTTGTTCTGTTTATTTGAATAACATGCTCTATGCGCGTTGTCCATTAGTGAATGGATTGTACGTTCTTGATCTTAAGGATGCACCGATTCTTAACATTAATGCTAAACGACTCAAACCAAGTGATTTCAATCCTGCCTATATCTGGCATTGTCGCCTTGGCCATATTAACAAAAAACGTGCAGAGAAGCTCCATAAAGATGGACTGCTCGACTCATTTGATTATGAATCATTTGAGACATGTGAATCTTGTTTACTTGGCAAGATGACAAAGGCACCCTTCACTGGTCAAGGTGAGAGAGCGTCCGAGTTATTGGCCCTTGTACATACTGATGTATGCGGTCCAATGAGCTCTGTAGGCAGAGGCGGTTTTCAGTATTTCATTACTTTTACTGATGACTTTAGTAGGTATGGCTATATCTACTTAATGTGACATAAGTCCGAGTCATTTGAAAGGTTCAAACAGTATCAGAATGAAGTACAGAATCACTCGGGCATGATGATAAAATTCCTACGATCGGATCGTGGTGGAGAATATCTGAGCCAAGAGTTCAATGACCATCTGAAGAGTTGTGGAATTGTTCCACAGCTGACTCCACCCGGAACACCACAGTGGAATGGTGTGTCTGAGAGGAGGAACCGAACCTTGTTGGACATGGTTAGGTCGATGATGAGTCAAACTGATCTTCCATTGTCTTTTTGGGGTTATGCTTTAGAAGCTGCTGCGTTTACACTGAACCGCGTTTCATCGAAGTCTGTGGAGAAGACACCATATGAAATATGGACTGGGAAGAGTCCCAAATTGTCTTTCCTTAAGATTTGGAGCTGTGAAGCTTATGTCAAGCGTTTGACGTCTGACAAGCTTCATCCTAAGTTGGACAAATGCTACTTTGCGGGCTATCCTAGGAAAACCAAAGGATATTATTTCTATAGCCGGGAGAAAGCAAAAGTGTTTGTTGCCCGGAATGGTGTCTTTCTGGAGAAAGAATTTCTTTTGAAAGATGAAACCAGTCGGAACCAGATGAAACTCGAAGAGGTTCGAGAAACACTAGAGAATGTTTCTAATCCAACTGATTTCCAACAGGATGAGTCAAGTGTTGAGCACCCTGTTGAAACACCATTAGCCCCGCGTAGGTCACAGAGGACACATTGTGCACCCAACCGCTACATGTTCCTCACCATGGGTCGGCACGATGTATTGTTGTTGGACAATGATGAGCCTAAGACTTACAAAGAAGCTGTGATGGGACCCGACTCTGAGAAATGGCTGGAGGCCATGAGATCCGAGTTGAAATCCATGGCTGACAACCGAGTTTGGAACTTGGTCGAGCCACTTGATGAGGTGTGACCTATCGAGTGCAAATGAGTTTTCAAGAAAAAGATAGACGCTCATGGAAATGTTCACATCTATAAGGCACGGCTTGTGGCAAAAGGGTTTCGTCAAATTCAAGGTGGTGATTATGATGAAACATTTTCGCCCGTAGCCATGCTGAAGTCTATCCGGATCCTTCTAGCGATTGTCGCATATCATGATTATGAGGTGTGGCAAATGGATGTCAAAATGTCTTTCCTTAATGGAAACCTAAGTGAGGATGTGTACATGACACAGCCCGATGGTTTTGTCGATCCACAGAATGTTCGGAAGGTGTGCAAGCTTTTGAAGTCCATTTATGGACTCAAGCAAGCATCTCGGAGTTGGAATGTACGTTTTGATGAAGTGGTCAAAAGGTTTGGTTTCATAAAAAATGTAGAAGAATCTTGTGTTTACAAGAAGGTCGGTGGGAGCGCGCTTGTCTTTGTGGTCTTATATGTAGATGACATATTGTCGATCGGAAATGATATTCCTATGTTGGAAACGGTGAAGGACTCGTTGAGAAAGAGTTTCTCGATGAAGGACTTGGGAGAAGCATCTTACATTTTGGGCATAAAGATCTATAGAGATAGGTCTAAGCGCTTAATTGGATTAAGCCAAAGTACATATATTGACAAGGTGTTGAAACGGTTCAACATGCATGATTCCAAGAAAATTTTTTTGCCCATGTCACCTGGTACGATCTTGAGCAAGACTCAGTGTCCTTCGACTACTGATGAGCAAAAGAGGATGAGTGAGATCCCGTATGCCTCCGCAATTGGATCCATCATGTATGCCATGATATGTACTCGCCCAGATGTTTCCTTTGCTCTAAGTGTTACGAGCAGATACCAATCATGTTCAGGTGAAGGTCACTGGATTGCTGTAAAAAATATCCTTAAGTACTTGAGAAGTACTAAGGATGCGTTCCTAGTGTTTGGAGGAGAGGAAGAGCTCGTTGTAAAGGGTTACACCGATACTGGTTTCCAAACAGACAAAGACGACAGTAGATCGCAAGCCGGATTTGTATTCTGCCTCAATGGTGGAGCGGTTAGTTAGAAAAGTTCCAAGTAAGATACCGTGGCTGATTCTGCAACAGAAGCCGAGTATATTGCAGCTTCGGAAGCTGCAAAGGAGGCTGTTTGGATCAGAAAGTTTGTTTCTGAGTTGGGTGTTGTTCCGAGTGCTTCGTGCCCATTGGACATTTACTGTGATAATATGGGTGTCATTGTACAAGCTAAGGAACTTAGATCACACCAAAAATCCAAACATATACTCAGGCGATATCACCTGATTAGAGAGATAATCGACAGAGGTGATGTGAAGATATGTAAAGTGCACACGGATCTAAACGTAGCTGATCCGTTAATGAAGCCTCTCCCGCAATCCAAGTTTGAGGCACACACGAAAGCAATGGGTATTGAATACCTGAGTTGACTCTAGTGTACGTGGGATGAAAATTTGTTATGTTTTATTTTGAATAAATGTTATTCATTGTTGTTTCCTGAACATGTTGCTGTAAACAATGGATCAACGAGTGCGTGACTCGTTCGTGAGCCGTGTTCTAAATGGTCCCTAGCCTATAATCTTTATTAGGGACAATAATGGTTCAAGGGTTAGCACATGGATTGATTGATGATCATGTCTTACGGATCATGGATATTGGATATCAAATCAATGATGTGGACAGATGTTAGAGAACATGGTGTCGGATCTGACTCACTCCGAGGCGTTGCTGGGATTATTATGCTTAAATGTGCCATCAAGCGCTCTCGAGTGATATACCCGCTAAATCCTTTGACCTGAGATCACCATTGATTCTCACTGTGTGTAGTGGTGTACTTAGGGGTTACCAAACGCTACACCGTAACTGGTTAGTTATAAAAGTAACTTTCGGGTATATTATGAAACATGGGTGGGATGTGAGTGGATCAAGATGGAATTTGTCCCTCTCACATAACGAGAGAGATTGCCTCTGGGCCCCTCGAGGTGGCTGGATTAGAAAATGCATGGCCGTGCTATGTGATTAATGGTTAATCACATTCGGACTAATGGTTAGTCCAGTAATCCACCATTGACGAGTGAAATTAGTCTGACTATTAAACAAGGGTGGCACAAATCTCGCCTTGGGTCGGACTGGCGTCGCGTGGCAAAAGGATATAGGACGAGTCGTATATCAAGGTTCGGTTGATACGATCATTGTGCTTTCGGGGGTCAACATGTGCTGCTAGGCGCCGCTGTTGATCGATTGGCTTGAGAAAAGGTTTTTCGCCATGGCCGAGTGCATAAGAACCTACAGGGTCACACACTTAAGGGATTGGTGACACTAGGATATTGCCCCTTGGGCAAGTGGGAGATTGATGGAGATGTGCCCGGCGTGGCAATTTTCAGGACCAACTCCGAGTCATGTCAGCTCTGGCAAGAGCCGATGTTGAGTTCGAGTGCAACTCGATCCACGGGTCTGACTCAGACGCTCGCATATGGTACGCGCAGTTGGACCGCCATTGGGACTCGGATACTTGATCCGCAAGCAATAGAATTCTAATGGGTCTTTACGTGACTAAAGCCCATTAGTGGAGGCTATATATATGCATGAGAGGGCACGGCTCAGGGTACCGATCGTGTGCATAAACCATCGTAGAAAAGGTTTCTGCGAAACCCTAGTCGTGCCCTAGTCCAATCTCTCAAGATCCGCCGCCAAGTTCGTGGTGCTAGCACGCCATCACTCGGCGTCACCTTTCCGCACGTGTGGATACCGTAGAGGCGTTGCTACGACTGCTTCGCACATCAGCCGACTGGTGGCAGGGGTTGCCGACTCATCGCCGACTGATCCTGATCGAGATCGGCTAGACGACTCGGCATCGGCTTTTCTTCATCGGCAATCACTCGGCACGCTCGACTCGGCACTCGGCTGCGTTCACTCGGCACCTGGTTGCTTCGACTCGTTTTCCGCTGCACTGCGTGTTTAGTGGTAACGATCTATGATTTTCTGCTCGTACGAGTTCCTGCATATTACGCGGTAGTAGAAAAATGTTTTCATGCTATGGTAGCCATTCCGTATCCCTACGTAAACTGTCGAGGATTCTCTAGAAAGACCTAGTCAAGTCTGCTGCTGCGGCGCCAGATCATATAGACCATGTCACGGTGGTACGTACGAAGAAGAACTTAGCAGTTCAGTTCTTGAAGATGACAGAGGACTAACCGAGGGTCGATCTCATGCTAATGCTTCGCCTAATCAGAATAGCCCCTCAATAATTCAAATGGATCGGCCACCCGTGCGCGCTCAGAGACAGCCGTTCAGCTCAACAACCGAGCGAGTAGAATAAAACTGTTTTTTCTTATATATAGAGAGGGGTGAGGGTCACATGCTTAGCCGTCTAGGGGTTCCCGTTGGACGAAGCTGTTAGTATCTGTTATTGAATGCTAACATCCCGAATCTAGCTTATGGCCATACAGATGACAGGCAAGGCCAAGTCTAGCACATCGTTATAGTACGAAAACTACACGGTAAATGACAGAGTGGAGTTTGAATATAAACAATGTAATAAACGATTTTCTAGACTTAATCTAAAAGAATTGTTGTGTGTACTTTGCTACCCAAGGTTGAAAATACAAGTACGTCTATGTCCGTTTCTAACTCATTTTTTTTACTTGTATACTATGCAAATGTCTTCACAAGATGTATTGCGTTAAACGAACAGAGAACACAAGTCCATTTTTACCATAAAATTAAAATTATTGTCCATAGTCTAATTTATAACTCAAAACTAGATATCTTTTACCACCAAACTATTAAAACATGACAACTTTATTTCGTCCTATATCTAGCTAGCTTCAAAACATTTGGTGAGGCACAGACGATCGAGGATGAACGTCTAGGCCCTATATACAGAAGGGTGCAGTGTGTCACTTTGAAGGGACTACAAGCACATAACTGAAAGTCTGAAACTACGTTACAATTTTCTGTGATTCTCAAGCTTAGAGCATAATCAAACTTCAAACCTTCGCAATAAATAAATAAATACCCGATCAAGCTGCTCTAGTATTTAGCTGTTGAAACGTAGCACCCAGAGATCTATGAAGTTGCTGGCTAGGCCATTGGTGCACACATGATTGCTACTAGCTTACTACTTTTTTTTTTTTTTGATAAAATTGTACCCCTGTCCCTTCAAAAAAATGTTGGTTTTCATATCATAGCTAAGATCGTGTTCAACAAATCGTGTAAAATGCTGTCTATAGCTACATAATAGACAGAGTTAAGTTAAAAATAGATGACAGAGATAAACGATGTATTAGACTCAGACTCAGACTCAGACTCAGACTCAGTTTAACATTCATTAGCATCAAAATCGTGCAATTAATGTCACAAGCTTCTCGTAGCCACACGACGACAGCGAGGGCGGAAAATTCTCCTCTCCTTGGTACCGTCGTCGTCTGTGATGTCAGTGGCCGGTGGACTGCATCTGCGCCGGTCAGGTTGGAGTAGTCTGACCCTGACCTTGCCGGCGGTCATTGTTCTATGTGCGCACGCATTGTGCGGTTGGGCGACAACACTGACATGGATCGACAGTGCTGATACTAGCAGCGTATACTTCTCGCATTTTTTTTGTTGTCAGTCCACGTCATAGTTAAGGCTACGTTTACTAGAGTGTCTATCCAACCCTGTCCATCAGCTATTCCAATTAATTTTGTTTCTGTATACAGCGCAAAACAGTGTTTTGCTTTCCTTTTGAACCCTCTGCCGAGAGCAGGCTCAGTGAACCCCGAATCGGGACTGAAACGAAACCGACTCTAAATTCGCACAAAACATTCCTACTGCGTACTAGATGTTTTTCTGCCACACCGGTAGGTAACAATTGTTGCCAAAACTTGAACTGATTCCTACGCATCTCTTAGCTTGGCGCATCATCAGAGGGGCATACCGTGCATGCATGCTGTTTCTGGGGCCCTGTCCGGCGCGGCCGGTCCCGTCTGCCGCATCCATCGTCTATCCGGCATTCCGGCACGGCACCGTCTCGTTCTCTCGGTCACATGTGCTGACGTGCCATATGATGCCTCGTTGGATCCCTCGGCCAGCTCTGGCGCTCGCGGCAGTGGCACACCGTGCGTGCACGGCCACTCCACGGACACCCCTATTTAGTTGCCCCGAGCGGTCAGTTGAAGGGACACGGACTCCCCCTCGTGCCGTCTCTGACTTGGGTCCGATCGATCCCGTCGCCTGTACCGCCCTGTACGCGTGGCCGTGGCGCCTGCATGCATCGGACAGAGTTAAAAGGGCCACCAGGCACCAGCGCCCAGCGACGACGAACTCCTATGCCCACGACCCCGTACCGTACGACGTCGCTTGCCGACTTGCCCACATTTGCCGCCACCGGCAAGGCGGCAACGGCCGGCGCGTAGTTTCGGATGGAGCCGCGCGCCGGCTGCTCCCCAGTTCGATCGCGATCGTTTCTCCATGGCCCGCGTACGTGGTTGAGTCGGCTGCTTTGGGCATCCTACGTCTTCGTCGTCATGTGGTTTTGTTAAACCTATGCAGTGCAGACTGCAGAGTGCTAGCTCGTGACGAGGTCGATCGAGTTATATATACTTACTCCCCAGTTGTCACCGTCTGAGCCTGGGGATTATTCTTATTCTGTGCTCGCCATGCAGAAGCTCATCACTGAGATCGTGGGGGATCTGTATTGTATATGCGAGTTTTAATACTGGTCAAGATCATGCCGAGATCACCTGGCTGGGACCCCTTCTTTAAGACTGGGCTCACCAGTTGACTGAAAGGAGACGCCCAAAACACTGTGCGGCACTGTAGACAGAAAGAGAGGTAGTTGGAATAGTGGATGGGCGGGGTTGGATAGGCGCTTTGGTGAACCTAGTCTAACAGCTTAATTTGGTGGGGTTCGAGTATTTTATACGAGCCAGATGCATCAGGCCATCACGCATGCACGCGCCAAGCCGCCAAGTAAAGTCAAAGGAGCAAAGTGGTGGTTGGTTAACTACGGATGCATTCTTCTTTGGCCATTATGTTTTGTTTTGTGACTTGCAAATACTAGATTAATTATGGTGTCACGTATATAATCGGTAATCCACTTTGATACCCGTTAGTTGCTGCTGTTGTTTTTCTTTTTATTACCGATGTAATAAGTGGGCTTGTCTGCAAATGGACCATTTTTTGAGGAGTGCGGTATTTCAGGGTGGGAAAGCAGTATATACTAACCAAATAATAATAATGTCTAAATTTGACCAAACTAAAGTAGCACGCGAATAACACCAGCCAAAGAACAATATATTAACCATGGCGTCACACCGATCTAGATTCAACTAATTTGCACCTGGTCGTCAGGATTTGGCCGGAGGGGTTATCGGTGGTCAGGGACAGCAGTGTACAAGGATGAAAGCGATAGGGAACTACATGCGAAAAGCAGGGTTAATAAGATTGTGTTTCAAGAAAAAAAATCGTCAGGTTGCTGAAAGCGAATACATACGGCGTGATATTACGAAAACAGAGCTCGCTTCTAGTACTATTTTCATGTATTTATTTAAGTGATAAACAACATTAACTAATATTCTATCACTATATAGGAGATGGCGTGTCCTCCTCTAGTCTTTAAATAATATCCATTTAAAAATTTTGATTGATCTTTCTAAAAATGGTATACCTCCAGCAATAGTTTCAAAATATTACACACTTAGAATAATATATTATGAATGTATTTACCGCTAATAGTTTGTGGTCAAAGTGGTGTTTTAATGATTGTGTTGTTTTTTTTGGAGCGGCAAGTATTTGAAAACAGCATGCAGTTTTAAGCATGTTGGCATTTTGATTAACGCTAATTAATCAGCCAATTTTGTTAAATTTCTATTGTCAAAGCAAAATCTGCTTTATATGCATGGTAAGGCATTAAATTTAAAATTTTAAGCATGTACATAGCATTGTAGTTAGCTCGAATATCACGGGGACTGGAAAATTATCGTAAGTGATTTTTCGTGAAATAAGGAAAAACTTAGGTTTGATCAGAAAATCCAAATTATTTGATAAAAAAGCAAAAATATGAAAAAAATTAAAATCATAGTTAAAGTATATAATATGCTAAACTAAATCAAAATAAAATAAATGTTAATTATAATTTTTTTGAATAAGACGAGAAAGTCAAATTTAGTGTCAAAAAAATCAAACTATCTATAAATTGGGACGGAGGGAGTACTCAATAGGTTGAAGGGATAAGTCCCATTATATATTTATAAGAAACTTCTAGTACCATTTACTAGCAAGAGTAGAAAAAGATGAAACTAGGTTTCCCCTGAATTTGTGTTGCAAGGAGCACAGTTTAAGTCGGTAGGACCATATTTTTCGTTCTTAATAGATTTCCAGCTGTGGCGCCGAATGATCCATGCTGGCCTTAGTCCTTGATTATTTTGACCAGAGGGAGCCTGATATGCCCCTCGCTGACGTTGTGAAGTGTTTGATGAAGGACTGCCCCCTTGAGTCTTTCTCTTTTATCCTCATTGTAATTGATCGAAGTTCATTTGTAACAGCAAGAAGTCATCGGATAACTGCTGGTGGGTGTGCTGTAACTCAGCCATCGCTATCTTTGGTCTATCTCTCAAGTCTGGCAAGTTACCTATATCTCTTTCCAAAGGCAAAAGTTGATCCCTAAATATATACATCCATGAGTCACGAATTGTCAAATATCGTAACACCAAATTTAAATTCAGCAAGCTCATCAGAGGCAATCACTGAGAGAGTAAAACACAAGTTTCCTGATGGAAGTTGCCTATCAAACAAGAATGAGGCTTTTCTTCTGTGTGATGCAAGCAGAAATCTCCTCTCTAGCGGCAGCGGTAATCTCCTGCTTTTCTTCTATGTGATGCAAGCAGCAAGCATACGAAGGTGCTACTAGCAAGTAACAACACGGAAGAAAGGCTTGCAAGAGACGCTACCGCTCGCTGCGGTGAGGACCACCCATGCGCGCTTGTGTGCGGACGGGCAAGACAATTTCAAGCAAGCATCAATGCGCCGAACCGAATTCCAATCAATTAAAATCACAACCCTAGAAAATAAACGCGAGAGAATAAATTACAAAAAAGAATATCACGGATATACTTGATATCTAGAGATATCTCAATAATTAAAGGAGATAATTAATTATTATGAACTTCTAGATTCACTGAATTGATGTCTAGTTATGCATGACTAGGAGACTCAATGTGCGTTTGTTTGCTATAGGACAGGCGTTAATTCGATTATAGGTGAGATAGATGAAGATATCATTCCTTGAGATCCGAAGGTGAGTTCATCAGATTGTCTATCCCATCGTATATATTTTAAATTCCATATATACAACGTGTGCGCAGTGCTTTGTACGTTCATACGCAAGTTTTGGTGACCTTGGCCTGTGATGAGTCAAAAAAAAAGGAGGACGAGCTTGTCCTACACGTAACAAACCCATGAGCCAAAAAAAAAAAGGACGTATCTATCCTCCTAACCAAACATGAGATGTCGAGATGCCAAGTTTGAACCATTATTGTACCCTCATTATCCGAGACCAACATATGCTTACAACCCTTTCAAAATTATATTTAGTCAAAAACGTGTGTAACAATATATATATGTCATAGATATTTTTATTCTCTTCATGGGGTATTTTCAGAGTGGAAGTGGTCACATGTACGCCTAACCTTAGTTTAGGCCATATCATGGAGCACCATTGAATTATTAGAAGTTATAAGTAGCAGTGTTAGTATACTCGCTACAACTAGGGCAAGAGGAGGCTACCGACATTCTACAAAAGCCTATAATTAGAGTGCCATAAAGCTTGATGTGCACCACAAGAAGACTAGCAAGGTTAGACGTAGTCACGTAACTCATAATAATATGCACGTTGCATGCAAAGAAGGAAATGACTTGTCGATATCGATATGACAAAATAGAAGATTCCGATCATCTTAAATCAGATCGCAATAAAACGACAAACATTTGAATGCCGTAACCTACTAGAAAGAAGTATGAGCAACCACCGGCCCACGTTATTATTCAGCGGTTGATCATGAGCTTAAAGCTGCTGGGCAGCTATACTGTCGGCCTGTTCGCTTGAGCTTATAAGCCGACTGCGGCTGCAGATTATCACTGTTCTATGACTGAAAAGAAGCTGAAAGTAGCTCAAACGAACAAGCTGTGTGGCTTTTCATTGTAGAGATGTTTTGCATTTGGCAACTATAGCCGCGATACTAGCTCAAGCGTTAAATCGGAGAAAGGTGGAAAGGGGGTTTAGCCTAGATCTCTCCCATTTCCTCTCCAGAAAAACGAAAACCCTTTGCCCGTATCTGATATCTCAACCACAGCGAAATTCAAATTTCCACCGTATCAGCCCCCGGCAAATGCTCCCACACGAGATCGCCCTCCCCCTCCGCCCACTGCCCTTGGGACCATCGAGCTCCAACAGAAAATGGACCCATGCGTCATCCACCTCTGCCCCTCGCTTCCCAAAAACCCCCCTCGCGTCGCGCAGCCCAACACACGCACGCAGGCGCACTCCGTCACCGGGTCTGCTGCCGCCGCGTTTTTTCCCCTCTCTTCCCCGTTTCGTTTCGTCTCACAACAGACACCACACCACGCCACCACCCTCCCTTCCATTTCGTCGTCCGTCCCCCTCCACTGCATTAATACTTGCCACTCCCCCACGGCCCCCGTTCGTTCCCCTCTCCTCTCCTCTCCTCTCCTCTCCTCGCCCGCCCCCGGACCGGAGCTATAAATCTCGGCGCAGGCGCTCCCGGTCGCCGCATTCCCGTGCGCGAGCTCGCTCCGGCGATCGCCGGAACCGGCGGCGATGGGGCAGTGCTACGCGAGGAACGTGCACGGCGTCGACGCGGACGGCGGCGGCGGAGGGGGCCTGGGCGCGACCACCATCACGGTCTCGGCGGCGGCGGGCGGGGCGGAGGACGCGGCGTCGGCGGGGGGAGGGGGCGGGAGGCGGAGCCGGCGGCCGTCGCCGGCGGGGACGCCGCGCGCGGGGAGGGCGGCGGGGGTGACGCCGGCGCGCTCGTCGGCGGCGGGGAGCCCCTGGGCGCTCGGGCTCCCCGAGGGCATCGCGCCGTCCCCGGCCACCTCCGCGTCCACGCCGCGCCGCTTCTTCCGCCGCCCGTTCCCGCCGCCGTCCCCGGCCAAGCACATCAAGGCGTCCCTTGCGCGCCGGCTTGGCCAGCGCTCACCGGCCTCCGCCGCCTCGCAGGTGGCCAAGCCGCCGGCCGAGGTCCCGATCCCGGAGCACGGGGCCGGAGGAGGCGCCGGCGCCGCCGGGGAGGTGGAGCGGGAGCTCGACAAGAGCTTCGGCTACGACCGCCACTTCGCCGCAAAGTACGAGCTGGGGAAGGAGGTGGGGCGCGGCCACTTCGGACACACCTGCCTCGCGCGCGCCCGCAAGGGAGACATGAGAGGCCAGCTCCTCGCTGTCAAGGTCATCGCCAAAGCCAAGGTTTCGCCATTCGTGATCTCACACTCCTCTTTCTCTTCTTTTTTTTTTTACTGAACGCACAGTCTTTCGACTTCCCATCGGCTCAGCTCCTGCAGCGGATCACGAACCAACTATTTAGGGCCCTTTGGAACGCAGGAATTTCACAGGATTGGGACAAAATTTTCCCGCGTTCCAAAGGGGGCCTAGATTTTAGGGGGGGGGGGGGTGGTGGGAAGGATTGCCATCCTGTCACGATCCTTTAACCGTCGTTGGGTAGTCATGGTTCCCCTGTTAGTTTCACTTTCACACCAATGCCACCAGCACAGATGCGGTAATCATAACTCATCATTTTGTTTCTTGGCTGCCTTGCGCACTGTCTGATCAGGGTTGTTGCAATGGTATTGGCATTGGCATTTCCTACACGGTTACAAGTACATTGTAGAGATATTGTCAGCATTTAGTGCCTTCTCTGTTTTTGTGATCTGAGTGTTCCAACTGTTCATCCATCTACCACCTATTTCTTGCTTTCTTACTCTTTCTTTAAGGCTTTAAGCTATTGGGAAGTACTGCCTCCAATTTTCTTTATTTGACGTTTGCTAGTGCAAAGAGTGTCAAATATTAAAATATGGAGGGAGTATTACTTTATATGCAGTGGTAAAATCACTAGCTTGGAAGTAACTGAGTTCTTTGTGAGACCTTAGATAGCTACTAATCAAATACTAGCAGTGTACTTGGAGTATCTCTAAGATAGTTTACTGCCATGAGTTTAGGAGTCTGCATCAGTTTAATGATATGATCAGAAGTAGGAAAAAAGATACTGAAAAGAGTTAAGGTGCAAAGAAGTAACTTTTTTTTTTTTTGTTTCAAAGCTGGAGCCATGTTGATTTTGGGACTGCTTTCTACTGCTATTATTCTTATAGAAACAGAGATTGTTGAATTAGACAGATTTAGTTTTAATCTCTGTTGTACTTAGCATCTTGAATGTTTGTGCAGCAAGTTGTCCAGAAAACCTAGTATACAATGGGTGACACAGCAAAATTATACGTGCATATACGTGCATGGCTGCATTGATAGCCTCATGCATATGTGTTGTCGTTTCTGTGAGCGTTACGACATAAGTGAATTATTGACTATTTTGGTCTGCTATAATTTTCCTGCTACTGAAATTATGTGAGCCCCACATGATTGATTGAGTCTAATGTATTTCTTTCTTTAATTTAGTTATTTACTTGCATCGTATGCAATTTTATTTCTTGTTACCACATAAAACACTGTCTTTCGAGGCTAGACGTGAGCTGATGCTTAAATGATTTTTTTAGTTAAGCTTAGCGTTTCTCTTAGACAACCATCAGTTAGCACCGAACTATTAGGTAATCATTGCACCAGGGAAAGGGATAAAATATCTCTGGGTCTATATTTCATATTTTACGTGGTCTTAACCCTTTTGATCTTCTCTCTCAGATGACGACGGCAATATCTATTGAGGATGTGCGCAGAGAGGTGAAAATTTTGAAGGCGCTATCTGGACATTCTAATCTTGTCAAGTTTTATGATGCTTGTGAGGATAGCCTTAATGTCTACATAATCATGGAGTATGTTTTCCCCTTGACTTCGCAATTGCATGTGTTGTTTATTTTGGAATAGTGTGTATGATTATGCTCAAAAAGTCAAAAGTTACATTATCTAACTTGTGGTAGATACTCTTACAGCACATAGCATTTGATATGTAACGGTTTGCTAACTGTTACTATGGGCCTTCTCTTTCTATTGAGATTGATGGGAAGTTACATGATAACTTATGGTTTCTTCATGTCTATTTATCAGGCTTTGTGAAGGCGGAGAATTGTTGGACAGAATCTTGTCCAGGTATTATATTTCTTGAGAAATATTTCATGAACACCACTTCAAGATTAGCTTTATCTCAATACTGCTGTCTGCTTGATGCAGGGGTGGAAGATACAATGAAGGGGACGCAAAAATTATTGTTGAACAGATATTAAATGTGGTTGCCTTTTGCCATCTTCAGGGTGTTGTTCACCGTGATCTGAAGCCTGAGGTTTGTGGACTATGTTGAGTGTATAAATGAAATATGATTGATTGTTTTAAAAGTTGCGATTTGTTCCTTCTGATGGTGGCACCCTTGAATGTCTTTACAGAATTTCCTATTCAGCACTAAGGATGAGCATTCTCCTATGAAGATAATTGATTTTGGCCTCTCAGATTTTATAAGACCAGGTATTTGCCTCCACATAAGGGTCATCCACTCGTAAAGGGCTTCTGTTTTACCAATATACTAGAGTCCATTGACATAAAGGAAGCATGATATGACCTTTTTCCAAAAACATATTGCAAAGCCTGATGCTCCTGATGCTTTCCCCCCTTTACAGATGAAAGGCTTAATGACATTGTTGGTAGTGCATACTATGTTGCTCCAGAGGTCTTGCATAGGTCATATAGCACAGAAGCAGACATGTGGAGTATTGGTGTAATCACATATATATTGCTGTGTGGTAGCAGACCATTCTGGGCACGAACTGAATCAGGGATTTTCCGCTCAGTGCTGAGAGCTGACCCTAATTTCGATGACACACCGTGGCAATCAGTATCTCCTGAAGCTAAAGATTTTGTCAAAAGGCTTCTTAACAAGGATTATAGAAAAAGAATGACTGCTGCCCAGGCACTCTGTAAGTACTTGCCAATAGTTTCTTTTGATTTTACAGTGTCTGCATATCAACTGTTATCTTTTTGAAATTTCATGTGGGTCAGTAGTTTTCTTACGTGTGCATTGCAGCTCACCCCTGGTTGCGAGATGAACACCGACAAATACCTCTAGATATGCTGGTATTCAAGTTGGTTAAGGCATATCTTCGTTCAACACCTCTCAAACGGGCTGCATTAAAGGTAAATATTTTTGTTCATCTGAGCATTTAACAATGCAAAAATGCTTCACATATGATTGTTTTGTGTACAATTCAAGTAGAACTATGCATCTAAGCCCATTGATTTGTTGATCATTTAGTGAACATACAATCATTTTTTAATATTACTTAGATGCTTACAGTAGTGTTTTACATGGCACGCATTTGAACTACGCTGCCTTCTACCTTGCAAAACTAATAGTTTAGGTTTAGTAGATTCGATGAAGGAAGCTGGGGAGCTGAAGATACAGCTATATGTGTTATTGATACCCCTCCTTGTTGCATTGGTCTTGCTCAAATCACATTATCCAATTTGCAGTAATCTTATTCTTATTTCTTCATTCATTTGACAGGCGTTGTCAAGAGCAATAACAGAAGATGAGCTTATCTACATCAGGGCACAGTACGACTTGTTAGAACCAAACAGTAGAGATGGTCGGATATGTATCGATAACTTCAGGATGGTAAGCACTTATACAGCAATTTACAGTTGACCTTTTCATATCTATTTTTAGACATGTATTATGATGCATTGAAGTTCTTTCCTTGTTTGGGACACTTATCTGAATTTTTTCCTTTTCGTCCCTTCAATTATGCAGGCCCTTTTACAAAACTGTACTGACGCTATGAAGGAATCCAGAACACTTGAGATCTTAAATGCGGTATGAAATATGGACTACATAGCCACTTTATTTCCTCCCATATTGGATGTATATAGCCTACTTTAGCGTTTCATTTTGCCTGTGTGATCACCTTCAGCTGGAGCCACTCGCATATAGGAGAATGGACTTTGAGGAGTTCCGTGCAGCTACAATAAGCCCTTACCAGCTTGAGGCTGTGGCACGGTGGGAAGAAATCGCAAGTACTGCATTCGAGTACTTTGAGCAGGAAGGAAACCGTGCTATCACAATCGAGGAGCTAGCTCAGGTATGTGACAAGAATACTGAACTGAGTGATGTAACAAAACTTTTATCTGATATAGATGCTAATCTAGTTGCATCCCTTTTGGCACACAGGAAATGAATCTTTCCTCAGCGGCGTATTCCATCGTCCGAGAGTGGATTAGACCGTCAGATGGCAGGCTTAGCTTTCTAGGCTACACTAAATTTTTGCATGGATTAACGATGCGGAGCGGCAATGCGAGACGGCACCATTGATTCTTTTGCTGCCCTGTTAGTTGCTTGAATTGGTTCCATTGGTTTTGTTCATGGGGAGTTGGAGAGATGTTGGTGTTTTGCTTCTCTTTTGGTGGCTTAGCTTCTTGTAGAATGCTTGTAGAGAGAGGAAGGAAAAGGGAAAAAGAAAAGAAAACGGAAAGTGATAGCTCAAAACGGAGTTGTAGAAGGAAAGTTGATGTTTTGCTCTTGGTTCTGATACAGTGATCGTTTTCTGGTATGAATGGGCATTGTACAGTTGGCCCATGCCGCATGTTGCTCTGGCGATCTTGGGTTGCTGGTAGCAGCAGGAACGGTGCTGCGATTTTGGTGAGACTGTTGAGACCATGTGCCCGTCTTAATGCCTGAGATGGTGTTGTGGTGTGCCAGCATGTTGCTGTAACGCTGTTTGATGTTAAAAGCAAGCAATCTTAATGCAAAAGGGTGCAGCAGAATTTCTTGCTATCTTAATGCAAAAGGTTCCAGCAGAAACTCTCTTGTCTTGCTTTTTCCGTGCATTTGTACGGCGCACTTTTTATGATGATGTTGACAATTGACAAATGTGTCCAAGTACAAAAGGTGCTTAGCAAACGCACTGAACTCGACGTTGAGTAAAAAGAAAAAAAGGTCTTATCCGTGGGAGCCCACTTAGAACTCGTTGGAGTTGGACACTTTTTTCTCCGATTGATATGCAAACTGCTGGACTTCACAATAATATACACCGTTCCAATCTGAACAATTCCTCATTTTGGGCCACAGTCTCGCAATTTGAATTTGGATTTGGTAGCATGCAGGCCAGCAAGCGAAGCAGGGGCAGTCTCACTTTGGTGATTGGAATCCATCTGGTCGCTAAAGGCACATCGCCCCCCCCCCTCACATCTTCCTCGGACTTAACATCTTTCTTCGGACTCAAGTGGCTCCCAGTAGCTCGATCTGTACATTGCCGCCCCATCGTGAGTCGTGAGTAGACCCTAGTCGTGAGTCGTGACACTCTCGCCTCCTCCACCGTTCGTGGTCAGCGGCACCCCGCAAACAAACCACATCCACCACCGACTACTGCTGCGCCAATGACCCTTCTTTGATGTTTGGAGATCTACCAGAGCAGCCCTCTATCTGACGCTATCCACTATAGTACTCTTCAAATCCCACTCTTTATCACTATTCTAACTACTTTTCTCTCTATCTACAGTGTAGCATTTATGTCATACAATGCAAAACAGTGTTTTGAAGAGTCTTTTTTGAAGAACCACAGTGGATAGCCTGAGCAAAGCAGCTCCCCAAAGACGCATTGAAGCAGGTTCAGCGGCATGGAAAAAAAGAGGGTACTAAAGTGTGGGTCCCACATGTCAGCATCAAGCAACCGAAGGGAAGGGGGAGTCCAATAGCGTACCCAACGCATATCATCTAGATGGAAAACATAGTTTGTTTAGATCATTGTATGTTCTAATATTTTGAAACACAAAAATCATATCATAGTAATCAAGCATCCAACTTGTAGTCCCCGCTGCACTATTGTATTTGTGAGAACACTCCGCTTGAGTATATTCAGTTCATTTCCTACAAACATATTTTCTCCTTATGAACATGAAATATTTTATTTCTATTAAGTGAGAGAATATTATAGATTCATGAGAAAATTATTCTAGGAACAGAAAAAGGTGTTCCATAAAATTTTTCCAAGCTTGGAAGAAAAATTTTCTAGCTTTGAGAAAATATTCCACACAAAGAGAAAAATGTTTCGGTTTCATGAGAAAAATATTATGAAAACACCAAAGGAATACAAAAGGAAATTGAAGGAAACAAAAAGAAAACACAAATAACAATGTAAATAACAATAAACAAATATTTTCTATAATTAAAAATTAAAAGAAGAGGGAAAATAAAAAATCAGTAAGACAAATAAAATAAATCATCATAACCCAATTAAACACAATATTATTGTGTGAAATTGTCTCGTGTGTCAAGAATAAGTTTGGGTATGATGCCTTCTCTTTGAAGAGCCTGAAGCCAAATGTTTTTATCTATTATCTAAAAATATATGCTATATGTGCTGAACTAACAAACATGGCCTTGAGACGAAGTAAAAATGGAGAAAACCTAATAAAGAAAAGAGAAAACAAAAGCTAATGGCTAACTGGACTGCATCCAACACCTAATTAAATGAGTCATGGGCTGCTTTCAAGAAGTCGAGAAGGGAAAATGAAAGAAAGTCTATTCGACCAATTGTTCTATCGGCCAACGAACGATTAGGATTCGTTTAGCTTGAGAGCAGCTAATCAGCAAATGGTGCTAATATATTTTACACGGATTGGTTGATATTCATTAATTAGTTTTGTTTTTAGATCTAAACCAACTCATTTTTAGCGGCTAGCAAATAGTTGGATGCATCTAAACGTACGTAAAAAACGAAGCAACATGGAATATGACTCGTCCCGCTTGTTACTCCGTAATCACGCTTTGCGCAGCTTCATTTCGAGATGATCCACATATATGTAATAATCCTATTGAAGAGCGAGTTTGATAAGATACTTTAAAGGCCAGAGATCAACTAATACAAGACGTGCCCCTATCTTGGCCCAGATCGAAAACCGTAGCCCACATCACAACGCGGCATCTGTCGCTCTAGCAGTTGCTACGGTCAAAATTGAACCAAGAGAGAAGAAGGAAGGAAGAAAAAAAAAACTACCGAATATTGCCTCCAGTCATTTGACTGGTTCGAAACATCAAATATGATAACGGCGGTAGACCATTAAAATAAACGAAACAGCAGGTGAAGGATGGTTGTATATGTGCCGCATGAACAACGTGGTGGCGTTATCAAAAAAAAAAAAAAAAAAAAAAAAAAAAAAAACAACGTGGTGGCCGGGCCGCTACATGTTTCAACTTTCAAAGCTGAACGCCTGCTCTGAAACTCTGAAAGCGCCCGTGTGGCCACGAACGGGGCTTGGCTCCTGAAGAAGCCGAAAAAACTCGTCCGCCGATCAGGAACACGTCTTTCAACTAACCTTTAATTTGCTCGAGTCGCCAGGCCAAGCTGCCGTTGACGCTGCAGCACCGCACCAACCAACCGTTGTTCCCAGTTGATCGGAGAGACGCGACCCTGGTGCCGTTGCATTTGCATCACAACCTACACCGCAGTTGCCTGGCTCTGCCTTCCTGAGAGTAGTTTAATTGTACTTAGAAACGCGCATCCCTCAAGACAAGTCCGATCGATCTCTCCGTGTCAACGCTTCTGGATGGGGCAGTTGCCGGCGAACAAGTGGCCATTTCGATACGAAAGAATACAGCGCTACACGGCTTTGGTTCGGACTAAGGGCCCATTTGGATCCGGAGGGCAAAATTTTACTCCCGTCATATCAAATGTTCAAATGTTTGGACGCTACGTAGAAGTATTAAATATAGTATAATTAGAAACTAATTACACATATGAGGACTAAACGGCGAGACAAATTTATTAAACCTAATTAATCTATGATTAGCAAATATGGTGCTATATTAGTCATTCGTTAATCATGGATTAATTAAGCTTAATAAATTCGTCTCATCGTTTAGTCCTCGTCTGTGTAATTAGTTTTTTAATTAAACCATATTCAATACTTTTATGTAGGCTCTAAACATTCAATGTGATATGAGTTAAAGTTTAGCTCCCGGATCCAAACACCTCAATTAGAGATAACGGCCATACTCTCAGTTGACGTCGAGAGCAAGCTAATTTATCTTACATACTACAACACCTCATATTCTATCCCCGCTCCATCTGGCTATAAAAATCATATACGACGACACAGCCAGTTGCCATTTATAAAAAAACTGCACATGCATGTTCTCCTGGGCCGGCGGCAGGTCTGAAGTCTGCATGATTGGCGGCGAGCTTTCAGAATGTACAGATCTTCTCTGCAAGAGCGGCATGAGCCGGTCCGGTGCGTTCCAGACTTCCAGCTGCCTCCCACGATCTAAACGGTCAGCACAGCAACGGACCATAGACAATGCCAGTCGCGGTGTTTTGACTTGTACTGCATGCAGCACATGCATGTGCGTGGCCGATGAGTAGCCATGACTTCGTCACGAGTCATGCCGTGCCTGCCTGTGCTTCTCGAGGTAGTGCGTAGTGGTTTGTATTCTAGAAAACCTGCGCGTGTTCGGTAGGGGTATGACGAGGAGACTGTCAGGTGCCGCGTCCTATCCTATCCCTTGCAGATGCAGGCTCTGCGGACCTCAAGAAATCACGGAGCAATCGGTAGAACACGATCGCAATCACAAGTGTCCCGTTTTTCTGTTTTTGCCTGTATCCATCCAGAGACGATCCACTAGCAGTGCAGCGGCACACATTATGCATATGGCGAGACGCGAAAAAACTCCTCGGGCCCTGGCAGCTGGGGGGAGGCGTGGATAAGCGGCACCCGGCCGGCACGCAAGCGCCGGGCCTGCGCCCGTGCCTGCCTCCACGCGATACAGCCTCCCCTGTACCAGTCCCAGACGAAATGAAGAAATGAATGCCTTGCCTGCCGGCTGCGAATGAGAGTTTTTGGCTTTTTGCCGACGCCGTTGCGATCCCAGTTTCCAGCGGCAGCCGGCCGGCAGGCAGGCCCCCTCTCCTCACGTCACCGAACCGGCCCCGCGGTTCTGCAGCGCTGCCGTCAGGTTCCCAGGCGTAGTACGAGGTACTCCTACGTAGTACGGCACACCTGACTCCTGAGTCCTGACACCACCTAACCTGGCCCCATGCATGCAGCCGACGTGTCGACACCTCGCCGCCGTCGATCGAGTGTCTTTCTGGTGGTGGTTCGGATCAGGAGCTGCCGCCCGTCTCTGGCGCCGCCCGCCCGACTGCCCGAGTTCTGACCTGTGACCCCGACACGCACGCACGTCTGCCGCCGGGGCCGGGGGCCGCAGGAACCGCTCGATCGAGGCAGGCAGGACGCGTGAAGCGGCGGGGGTCCATGATCCATCCAGGCAGAGGCAGCCGGGTTCCCGACGCACCGAGCGAGCGGCAGGCCCAAAAGGCGGCGTGCGTCGGCGCGTGGCGAGGGAACCTCCGCCAAAACGCTGGGAGCCTTGGGAGCGAGTGGGAACTGGCAACTTGGCAAGGTGAACCGCCGGCCGGCCGATCGATTCTTCCGCGCGCCAACCACCCACACCCAGGGCGACGGGCGGGTGTGGTGCGCTTCCACTCGAAGCAAAGAATTCTCCACTTCACGCGCGCGGCGAGGCCAGCAACAGCTGTGCGCCAGCCGGCAGCCGGCGCCGCGAGGGTGGCGCACTGCCCTGACCCTGAGCCCTGGCTCGTCTGCATGGCGTTTCTCATGCCAAAGCGACGCGCGCGCGCCGTGGAGGGGCCGGCGCGGTCTTTGGTGCGCGCTGGGGTCGGGGGTTGGATTGGATGCCCGCTGTGGTGCGGGTGCGGTCCAGGAGGGAGAGGGATCGATTCCTCCATCTCCATCCATCCATCGCGCGGTCAACGCGTGAGGTCCAAGTCCCCGGGAGGGCCTTTTATTTAATTCTATGGCGCGTGATTAGGGGTGGGTCCCACGCTGGCCCTCTGGCTACGCGCGTCCCCTTCCTGTTCCTGCCTTCTCGGGCTCTCGATGGAAACGTGGTTAATTGGTATATGGGACCCTACTAGCAGCAGCTAACTCGCTCGCACGAACACGACTAACGGGTGGCGTCTACCGCGGCATGACCGGGGGCTCTGGACTCGTCTCAGGTCTTGCACCAAGAAGTCTTCGTATATTGTTTTCGTTGGACTGGGTTGATCAGGTTGTCACGCTAGCTAGGTAGCTAGTGAAGCCAAAGCCCGTGTAGCCGCATATAGCTTTGTTGGTGAGCGACGAACCTGCCCACAACGCCCGCCCGCCGCCGATGCATATATATTGCTCTCGCTCAGGCCGGCAGGCGCATGCATGATGCCAAGCACGTACAGCTTGGTCAGTCGTGCCGTGTGACCGCGGCCAAAAATGAAATAAATCCAGTAGCAGCCGAGGAATGGCAAAGGCAGGCAGGTGGTGGCGCCATCAACCTCGCTCTCAGGCTCTCAGCATCCCGTCGAGCCCCTGGTTCGTGAACGAACGTGGATGGCTCGGCTCTCTGTGCTTGTGCTCTCTGTTGGAACGATCCACGTACGATCTCACTTTTGGTACTACTGCCACATCCAACGACGCGACGGGAAATCGTCACCACGCACCGCGCACCGTGACGGGACAGGGCGAGAATCCAAAATAAGCGGCCTCTGCTGCCGGCGCGCACACGGCGCACACAAGCATGGCGTGGCGCACGCCGGAGGCCTTCTCCTCCGGGCCCCGGGTGCTGCACTGCATCAGGGGGAAATCTCGCAACCACCAGCAGCACCAGAAACCGTGCCCTTGCGTACGTTGAGCAGCAACGGTAGATGGAGGATCGTCAACCTTTCCGTCCGTTCGTTGTCAGTTGACGCCGTATTACCCAAGACCATCTCGAACCTTACTACCCAATCATCTCCCGGCCCCCGCTAGTCAAAACGATTATAAAAAAAAAAAAAACCGCTCTCCAAAAGCCAAATAGTAAAACGTGCAGGCCATCCATCCAATCCAACGCCCACACGCCGTCAAAAGTCAAGGGCAGGCCGGGCGGCCCAAGCCACAAAGCCTGACCGCCATCCAGCCATCATCTGAACCCGATCGACGCGGCCCTCCCCAGCCGCGCGACTCCGCAACGGCCGGAGCCTGCCTGCCGGACGCGTCCGCGCGGTCGGTCGGCCTCAACAACAGCTCAGCTGATCCTCTTCTTTCCTTATCCCCAAAGAAAACGCAACGGCAGCGCGCGGGCGGCCCGGCCCGGCCGCACGCACACGCGTACCGCACCGCCTCCGCTTCGGGCCGTGACCTGGACCCGAAGACACGTCTGGTTCGAGTTGGGGAACCAACGCAGGGGACCTATCCGGCGGTGGGAACCGGGACTCCAAGACGGAGGCGCGCGCGCACCAACAAGGCAAGGCAACAACCCCGCCCCGTCTCCACCCTATAAAAGCCGGGGCGCTCTCGCCTCCCAGCCTCCCCCGCTCGGCATCATCATATCGCAAGGCAAAAAAACTCTCTCGCAATCGCAAGACGCAAAGGCGAAACCCCAAACCATCAGAGAAGACAAGGAGGGAGCAACAAAGTGGAGTAGGCCATGTCCAACGTGCCCACCTCCCTGCGCGACTCCTCCCTCACCGTCTTCCGCCTCGCCATCTCCAGCTCCGACCCCTGGCCCTTCTCTTCCACCACCTGCCGCCTCTAGCGGTCTAGCCCCACCACGCCCAGCCAGCTGCCTCTCCTCTTCTTAATCCCTAGATCTCCCATCAGATCAATTCTTCTTCGTCTCCGCGACCGGCAACATGCACGGCAAGCAGCAGCAGCAGCAGCAGCAGCAGGTGGCGGCGCCCAAGGGGTGCGTGACGGTGCGGGTGGGCGCGGAGGGGGAGGAGCAGCGCCGCTTCGCCGTGCCGCTCGGCCACCTCAAGCACCCGCTCTTCGGCGCGCTGCTGGAGGAGGCCGAGCGCGAGTATGGCTTCCGCCACCAGGGCGCCATCGCCATCCCCTGCCGCGTCGACCGCTTCCTCCACGTCCAGCACCTCATCGACCAGGACCTGCACGGCCGATGCGCGCACCAGCTCGTCGACCTCGACCGCCGCGGGGGCATCAATAGTATGATGGCGGGAGGCGGCGGGGGGAGCCACGGCCACGGGCACAGCCACAGCCACAGCCACCTGCACCTCCCGCGATTCGTCGGATGCTTCCGCGCCTGATGAACTTATTCCTCGTCGATATGCTTGTGTTGTGGTTGATTAATACAGTACGCACTACTACTTAGCTTTTGGTAATCTGGCTTCCTCGTCCTCCGTTTCTCCGCGAGCCAGCGAGAGACATGGATGGATCAGGAGCGAGGACGATGCATCTGGAATTCTGGATGTTGACGATGATGACGAAAACTTGTGCTGATGATGAACTTCCAAGTGTAAAAATCTAGAGAGATCATGTTAATCCTTAGCCTTAGGTTTTTTTCCCCTGCCACTTTCCTTATATACGAATTATATATATACTTTATGATCCGTCAAGGGTGTTTTTTTCGTGTGTAAATACATGTATATCTGGATGCATGGCTTCGTGTGTTATTATTAAACTATATTGGTATAACAAATTAAACGCGTTTAATACGCTGCTAATAATGCGCCCGATTCGATGATGATTATGAGATGAATCGCCTTCCATCCCCATCAAGCCTTCGAGGGGAAAGTATTAATTGGAGGATATTTGATCGGGAGCAAATATGTAACTTGTCAATATCGACCTGATTAGCATGCAAAGGGTTCCGCGTTCATGGAAAAAATTTAGATCGATCGAGCGGGGGACGGCACAACTCATTGTTGAACCCTTTTTCAATTTATTCTCCACCTTCTTGCTAAGCATATTCCTCGGTAATATCCGGAGCAAGTACATATTCTTGCGTCCGTGTCAAACTGGAAAGCCTTCCTTTCGTCTAAAAAAGGCTTTGGAGAGGTTCTCCTTCGAATAGGCCAATTAAACCTGTTTTTTTGAACTAATTTATTACTTTTTAAAAAATATATATAGTGTGAGAAGATCTTTCTTCCAATCACATTAATTGGCTGCTGATCAGATGGTCAAATCGAAATATTGAATGAACAAATAAAAACAAGAGGGAACAAATAAATAAATGAATGAATGAATCTGATCATATAATCATAGGAATCCTAGCCGAGATCTGATATGGAGAGACTTTGATTCATCACAAGTAGGAGTATACAATACTAATTCAACTGGAATTAGACTATAAAATAATGATTGAGAAATTAATTAAAGAAAGCCGATACAGTGACTATTCGTCTTCTAAAAAATACAGATGACTTAGCACTTGATCTAGCTAGCCAGGCTTGGATAAACATGCCCAAAACGTCCCCTTAAATTCGAGGGCCTGCCACTGCTAGCCATTGAAAGACGGCAGCTCCACAAATCTTCTTTCCTCTTTTTATCCTTCTCATCTTCAAACCAAGCACGAACTGATGCCACATGTGTGTGTGAAACAAACGGCCTTTTGGAATCGGTCCGGGCCAAATATGCCGTGCTTGGAAATGGTCTAGCATTTGATTTGATAATTGACACCGGGGGTTGTTGATGTCTGACGTAAGCATGAGGCTGTTGCAAGCTTGGGACTGAGCAAATTGACGCGGCTAATCCAAGTTTGGTTCCACACACGCCTGCCAGCTTCATTCTTCGTGTTCTTGAATCAACTGGAGCTGGAGCTGGAGCTGGAGCTGGAGCTGCCGCGCGTGCCCGATCCAGTCAAAAGTCCAAGGCCAGCTAAGTGCTAGTAGTAGAAGAAGAATTCCGGAAATCTCGCTGCAACTAAAGTGTCAAGCACCCAATGAGTGCGCACATCCTGAAAACCCTTTCCCACTAATCCGCCTTGGACATGGGAATTCTCGATAATGGGTTTCAACTCCGTCGCTGGGAGTTGGATCGTCGTCTAATCCTCACCTGCTATCATATGCCACCTATTCGTAATTCGTCCTAGTCTTCAATTCAAATAAGGCCTTGTTCGGTTGCAAAGATATTTAGCATATCACGACAAGGACATATAATTTGTTTTCAGTTAATCCCTGTCAATCCTTGCATAATCCTCATGAAAGAACAAAGCCCTAACCATTTCTAGTTAGCTGGTTTCATTTTTTTCTGTTGGAAGTCTAGTACTACTACGTAGTACGTACTTACTCCGAAGTAGAGTGCCAAACAAACCCACCACCTTTGACATCACGACTGAGCGCTGGCAAATTTCTTCTGTGACTTGTCGGCATGAAATTGGGCTACAAAGGCAAACAAATTGGGGGACGGTTAGCCGTACCTTTCGATGGTGGATGGTGTCAAGGCATAATGACAAACATTAGCTTTTAACTTTGCCATAAGAAATTCTACGATTAGGAACACCGGAGCTTTAACAAAGTGGATGGAGGATGATAAAGATGCAGCCGCACTAAGCCAAAGGACAAAGAATCATTAGGCCTTTTTTAAAATTAAAAAACGAGTCAATAGACTGTAGATTAGTTGGTATATATATATATTGTTCGGGGTAAGTGCGCCGAAAGCCTTGGGCCCTGTTTGGGAACAAAGTATTTTTGCAGTATTATAAAAAATACTGTGGTATTGAAGAAAACTATGGTATTGGAGTAAAAAGGTGTTTGGCAAATCTCTGTATCCAAAACCATGGTATTGTCAATACCACAGTAGACCAAAGTTTTTGTTGAAGTGATGGGGAAGGAGTAGGTGAAGTCAAATACTGCAGAACCATACTGTGTTCACAAACATCTATGGGTTAGATTGCTGTAAAAAATACTATGGTTGTGTCATTGCAATTGGTAGATTGGTATTGAAATACTGTGGTTTTGAATATTTTGCTCCCAAACATTTGCAGTTTGGTGCTCAGCAAAATGACTCTATGGTTTACTTTCAGACTTTATGACACTATAAAAATACGTAGCGAGAGGCGGTTTTGGCGAGATAACTGAGGAACTTAGCGCATTTGAGGACTTGCACCTTTTTTTTAATCACCTATGAACTTATTCTAGAATAAGACCATAAAAGACACATCAGTGCTATAAGTAATTGCTAAAATCCCTTCGAGAGTAGGATAATGTGCTAAAATGTAGTTTTGGGCTCTTGAGGATTTCTACGTAATGGGCCAAAATTCTACAAAGAGGACCCAACTGAACACTTGTTCATGGGCTAAGTCAGGGAAGCAATTGGCAAATGATGAACGAGTATAGCACGTTTATCGTCGTCTTTCTTCGCTCAATTTTTTTTATTGTTGTCTTTCCTTGTCTTCAGCACTGGGTTCAGACTTCAGGCTAGAAGTGGAAGATGCCAAAATGAACAACCAACCTTCATTCTGCGAGGGAAAGCCACGGTAGCGACCATCGCCGTCCATCAGCACGGCTTGCCTGAGAACTAAGCTGACCATTTCAACTTTCAAGCACTTCAGAGTACAGAAGTGAAGTGAATAAATACCTATTTCAGTTAAAGCAATATGCCGTAACACTGCTAGGTCGGTGCCATCATATTACAAACTAAAATCTAGCTCTTCCCCTCATGTAGAACAGGGCCAGGAACCTATGCAAGATCAGCCAATCTCCTTCTGTTACAAAACCATGACTTGTATCACTAGAAGCCCTACCACACCTCAAAACCCCTCTCAACTTCTCATCTGAAAGCGAAAGGAATATGTGACCAAGCGGCCCCATACTAGACAGAGATGGTGAAACCCTGATGCCATTGTCACAGCTGGTAGAACAGGCCTGGTTCGGGGCTCTCAGCAAGCTGTGTTGCCTGTGTGCTAATGCTCCTCCTCCGGTGTTTTGGCAGTCCAGTACGTCTTGACCGCCATGAGAACCTTCTCCGGGTTGAAGGGGCCATCCTCGTGGTCCATGATACGGCTGTCCCACCGCATTCTCTTGGTTATTGCTTGGACTTTCGTGAGCATGTCGACCGTGTCACGGATGATAGCTGTGCCCTCGGGCCTTAGTATCCTATCCATCTCCAAGAGGATGTCGGTTATATCACACCTGAAAAGTTAGGAAACTAAATCATTAAGGCATGTGTATTGTAAAATTGTCATATATTATGGATATTTCGGAGCTGGAACATTGCTCCCACAGTACTGACAGAGGAGCTTATGTGAAAACCAGGAAGTTTCAGTAGGCATGTGAGTAGGGTCAGTGGTAGAAAAATAACAGATGCGCTTTCAGAAATGCATAACAGGGTAACATTTAAACCAGTCCTCTGTTATAGGCAATATCAACAGTAAATGCACTGCACAGGACATGCAGCCATGAACTGGGCATTGGGCAAGGTAATGATCTAGACTGAAGAACTATCTCACATTTAAGTTGCGGTAAACATATTGCACTGAGATGTTTAGCATTGTATTCACACCTACTTTGTGTCCTCGAGAAAAATTATAAGGTACATAATCAATTCACAAATATTTTAACATAATCATAAACCGCAAAAGCATTGTTTCTGATAAAGCAATCTGGTGTGTTCCTTAAAAAGGTTAAACTGAATTTATCAATTGATTACTATTTTTAAGGCTGATAAAAAACAAAACAAAGGTAACATGAAGAAGATAGGAAGCAATGCCTCAAGCGAAAATTTCATTACCTGTCTTGGTAGATACTAAACAAATTGTCAGCATGAAGGAGGTCATATGTTCTTGGATATGTTGAGAAAGCTTCACACCAGTCCTGGTATGTGCCAATGAATCCTCGCTCATATATTGCCCCAAGGGTGTCCCGATCAGAATTAACAGGGACGACATTCATCACCCACACAGGGTGCTTCACTAAAGAAGCAGCAAACCCGCCCATGTTTGCATTCATGTCCATCACATTTCTGTATCTATTCTCTGCTATGGGTATGGTGCGCTTGTAGTATGCCACCCTCTTCTCCCACAACTTCTTGTCCTCGTCAAACTTCTTTGCATCTAATCCTGGAATCATGCCCCTTTTAATCCTGGGGGGAACTATGAATGCCCTCTCTGGCCATTTTTCCACTGCTCCACCTGCCACTTCTCCCTGGTTGCTTACTTCTGGCAATGGAGTAACACAAGCTTCCATCTGCCTGTACCTGTATATGGAACACGAAAACAATAAGTAATAGACAACCAAAGGGCTTATCAGATCCTTTTTTTTATTGGTCAAGTGATTCCATACCAAGCAGCATCAGGATTGTCACTCTTGCAGATATGGGGTATTTTATATGTCTTCTTAATGTCGGCACACTCAAGGTGGTTCTTAGGCTTCTGCCATATGGAGAGGTCCCCCTTCTCAACCAACTTGTTCCAGCAAAGGCTCCTTGCGACATCCTCAATCTTGTCTTGCTCTTGCTTGAGGTCATCCTTGGTCCTCTCCCACCCATGGTAGTGCGTCTTCCAATTGATTGGAGGACCCGAGAGAATCCAATATCCTCCTGGCCTTAGAATTCTATCGACTTCAGCAAGGTATAGTCCATCTAAAGGAAATTTGAGAACATCCACTCAATTAGTCAGTTTCTTTTTCTATCTGATGACAACTTGAAAAGTAGAATAAGATACACATTGGAGAGAATATCAGAGGTATGAAGTGCTTACCATGTGCAAACCAAGGAATCAGACAGCGCGAGCAATGTGCCATATCAAATGCCCTAGATGGGTAAGGCAACCGGTGCTTCCCCATCACACCGATGATGGCAGGGACACCTCTTTCCAGTGCGAATTGCACCTGAGCTTCGTGCGTGTCCCTTGGCGCAAACGACATGGCAATGATGTTCCTCTTCAACAAGTAAGCTCCCCAACTAGCAACCTTCAACAACAAAAGTGTCAGCACCATCACAATTTACATCTATGTACCTGAACCCAAGGTATTCCTCACTTACCCCACAGCCTGTGTCGACGGCAGTCCTGATCCTCCCATCAGACAAGGAGATGAGTTTATCGATATCATCAATGTAGGCATCAGCGCCTCGAGGGAACATGGTGCCACCACCGGGGAACCTGAACTTGTCACCCTCTACCTGGATCCAGTTCTGCACAGCTTTCTCGATGCTGAGCTCCTTGTGGGGGATATTATTGAAATAGGCATAATCCCTGCTTTTAGGCCACTTGAAGGGGGTCTTGTACCCAGGTGGTGCCGGGATAAGGCATCGGACCTGCTCGTCCTTGCCGGGGCAGTGCCGCTCTCGATACACCAGCATGGCACGGTCAAACCGGCGTCCACGCGTTCGGTCCTCGCACGGTGTGTACTCGCTGAAGTTGAGCGGGCACGCTGGAAACTGCTGCAGTCCTGTGCTGGCATCTGTGTCGTTGATGGTGAGTCGGTGGTGTGCGTCGAAGTCCAGAGCCTCACCGGAGCCTGGCCCAAACGACAGCACGGAGCCAGAGGACTGTGTTGTGGCAGGGTCACAGCCAACCCGGGTGATCGCTGAATTGCCCACGGGCTTTGGAAGTGTGGTGTTCTGCCATGCTCCGAGGACGTAGAAGGCGATGCAGAGCGCGCTCACCACGAGGATGTATGTCAGGCGCTGCTTCTTGGATTCCTGCAGCTGCTGAGCTTTGGGAGAGGCTGGGTACTCCTTCGGCATGGCTCCTGCAGTTCCAAGAACCAGTGAGGTGTCAACAAAATTTAGTTTGATCTCATGGAAAAAGGCACTGAATGTAGGAACGGCGCACAGAGTTCAGGAGTAGAGGGATGAAACGTTAAATTTAGGCTACGCTTCTTTGATCTGAGCTGAAAATGTAAGGTGAAAATATACGGCTTGCGCTGCTGTATAAATTAATATTGCTACAAGCAGTGAAAACAATCTAAAATGCTATCAACATTCGAAATTTGCCATGTTTCACTGAGGTTTGTGTGCATAACTACTGCGCTGCTCAAGTGCTCAGTGAGATCAAAACGAACCATTTTGAATATGGGCAGTAAATTTCTGTAGCTAGCTGCGACGTTAGAACTTAGATATATCAACATTTGAAATTTGCCAAGTTTCAGTGAGATTTTTGTGTGCAACTACTGCGCTGCTAAGGTGAGATCAAAACGAACAATTTTGAATATGGGCACTGAATTTCTGTAGCTAGCTGCAACTTTAGAACTTATAGAACATAGAAATTCAGACTGAGAGGATATGGATATGCAAATTTGCTTGATCTGATTTGTCCACAACACCTAAATTTGTGTTTTTTTTCCTAAATTTAAGCGGCACTTCCTAACAAGTTAAACTGTCAGTAACAAGTTAGCTGAAATCGACATAACTGAGGGTAAAACCTCAGGTCGTGATAAAAAAAGTTCCAAAAGATTTTTGCTTGACCCGAGAGGAGAAAACTACGCAGAATCGTAGGTAGGCCTCAAATAAAACCAGCAAGACTTATGCTTCTTGCTGAAGGCAAGCATGTCGTTCGAGGATAAAGGGCAAAGGGGGCTAAACAGCAAAGATTCCAAGCAAAAGGCAAATCGGAAGCCACACGATAATGGCAGCCAAGCACCAGCGCATGCTCACGAATCCAAAAAAAAAAAAAAAACGAAATGGGAAGCAGACCCATCAATGCCCCTCGGTGGGAGCCGTTGCATTTCCAAATGGATCCATCCGCCCCAAGAAACAAAGCGCACGAAACGAAATCAGCAGAGGCACCAGACCTGCGAACGAGAAGCCAGCAGCTCAGGAAGAAAGGACGCCAACCAAGACGACGAAGAGGAGGCAGAGAACCCCCAAAAGCTTCAGAGGGGCGAAGGGGACAGGCGAGTAGCACCAAGGGTCCTCCCTATTTATGCGAGCTCTGCAGCCTGCCCTGCAGCAATGGTGAGAGGTGAGGTGAGTGAGGCGGCCACTGAGCTAGTGGTATGGTGGACTGGTGGTAGTGAAGAGGTGCGTGATGCCGAACACGCTCACATGTCAGCAGCGCCCCAGCTAACCCCACCCTCCTTTCATAAATAAAGAAAGCGGGGGTGTGAGTGTGAATGGAGGCCACATCCGGAAAGATCAGGCCGACATGGTATGGCGACTTGGAGGGGAGAATTGGCAAGAAAAAAAAGCTGGGAGCGCACCGAGGGCGAGGGGGAGACCACTGCCTGTCCTTGCTCACGTGGTAATGGTGTTGGACCAATGGCTGGCTACGGAGACCCCAGCCCAGTAGCAGATCGAAGGCGGAAGGTGGTTTGGAGAAGAATAGTCTTCGGTCCTTGGAATTAGGCCTCTTGCACGAATGTGACGTTTCTATCCTTGGACTGTGTATGCATGGACCATGACGACGAATGCGCCCCGAATTTCTGGCATGTTGGTTTCTGAACAAAATTTCTGGACTATTGCCTATTGGTTTCTGAACAATCTTTGACATCTCAGGAGCCTACTTTCTTTTGTGTTTTGGCTCTTTAGGTAACAAGCACCAATCAGCAGCCATTTACATGCAGAGGATTTTAGGTGTTTTGCTCCCATGGCACAATACTAAACAACTTGTTTAGGATATTGCATCTATGATCTACCACTACATTAGAAAAAGGGGGCAATGCTATGGATAATCTTGTGGGTTCATATAATTGAATTAAAAAAAAGTGGCAATGGCAAACAGAAGCTCGTGCCTTGCTACATTCCGAGAATTAAAAAAAACATGAACACAACGAAATTAACCACACTGCAGTAAATCTTGTAATTACTTTTTTTTGAACGTAAGTAAATCTTGTAATTACTCACCTTAACGATATATGTCCACACAGCGCTCCCCTTGTCACCGTAGCAAATTCGCTCTGCCCCTGTCTGGCTGTCGCCTACTCTATCATTGATCTGGGCAGCTTTGCCCGCCCATGATGGTTGTTTGCAGTAGAAGATGGTAAAACCAAAAGCCTCTCCTTTTGAGCTGTTGTCCTTTTTTATCTCCTCGCACACTGCCCCTGGTGGCTGCATGGACATGGAGAATGGGTGGGATTTGGTCAATGGCCAAAGGGCACCACAGAGGGTTATGGGGAGAGATTGTCGGGCCTCCATTTACTCCCAACGTTTTCTGCTTTACCTTTGTGACTTGGAAAATACTAGTAAAACAAATGGATGGGAAAAATGCTGTGTACTAGTATAGTTTTTTGCTAGCATGCTTAAACAGTGTCGGTGCAATACAATGCAGGGACCACAAGAGCAGACTGATGCAGCCCTTTGTGATGATTCATGTTCATGCGTGTCCTACCTACCTACCGGGCCTGATATTTGCATAGGATTTCACACGGAAATAATAAATGCTCCGTGCTTCCTAAGACCATGGTCATCAGAGAATGGATATGAACGTGGAAAACACTGTTTGCGCACTGTACATAAAGTAGATAAACACTGTTTGCGTACTGTAAAAAGTACGAATGCACTTCCTGATGACCATGTCTAAGAATGGCGCCCAACTATACTCTATATCTAGACGAGATTCCCTTCTAAATATAGTGGAGGATGCTGCAGCATCCTGTATATATAAAGTTTCTCTATTCTTCTCTGTAATTATTTTATGTTTAAGATAACGAAATAAGCATAGATAAAACATCTGTGTGACATTATTAAAGTTATGAAAAACACGTACATTACCCAAACTGATTCAAAATACGACTCTAGTATGTGTTTTTATGTATTGAGGACACGATACAGAGATTATTCTGAGAAATCTTTTAAAGAAGCTAAGAGTAAGATGACCATTGCTTAGTCCAAGATCTATGTGATGTGTACACCTGATTCTTCGGTTCATTTTTGCTTCAAGGAGAAATGATGTTCACATCAGCTACTAGACATTTTATACACAGTTGGAGAACTATAGAACACTCATGATATATCCTCGTTCTCCTATGTAGGCATGTTTTTTTTCCCATGGAGGAACTACATCTCTTTTTTTTAATCCAACCAAATAAACAGATACGGAAAATTAAAAAAAAAAAGAAATGCCATTGATGGAATCTCTAGTAAAAGAAAAGGGAGAAAAAAGTGCACGCAGCAATGGCGCATGCATGGCTCCTTTGATCCTTTCCACTGAGCCGGCATCGATGTTCCTTCCTGACGAGGATTTCTCCGACACGAATCCCCTCTTTCACAGGATCCAAGAACCGGAGTCACCACTCATTTGAAAACGAAAGGAAAAAAACCGAAGTCCCTCATCACAGATCATCACTCAACGCAGGCAGAGATAAAAACGAAGGGAAATTTCGATTCCCGTTTAGAACACTTGCGGGAATAAAATGGATCGGAAATTAGCCTCACCTGATGAGGCCCTCGACAGCGGAGCTCCAAGAGGACGAAAGAGAAGGCGACGATCCACGCAACAGCAGAGAGATTTCCGGCGCCGGTAACGAGTCGTCTTCGGTGGAAAATTAATGGACTCCGCCGAGATACCCTTCGGCCCAAAAGGCCGCCGCATTCTGCCCAAGACGGCCCATCATCAGCCGCGGCCCGCGTCGCCGTCGCAAGAAGCGCACGGGCCCGCGGCCGGGGCCTGGACGCGACGGCGCCGCCATGCCGTCGCCGCTGCGGGTGCCGGCACGGCTGCTACACGCGCGGCGGAAGACCACCGCGGCGCAGCACGTGGCGGCGCGGCACCTGGACCACGCCTTCGAGCGGCTGGCAACGGCTCACATGCCCCTCGTCGCGGCGGCGCCGCTGGTCGACGCGCTGCGGGCGTCCCCCGAGCCGCTCGCGCTGCCGAACCTGGCGCGCCGCCTCCCGCTCCGCCTCCACCGCCGCGGCCCGCTCCACTTCCTCCGCCTCTTCCCGCGCGTGTTCCACCTCCGCGCCCCGCTCCCGCTCTCCCTCTCGCTGACCCCCGCCGCGGCGGACCTCCTCGCCGTCGCCAGCGCCCCCACCGACGCCGCGCGGACGCTCCACCGCCTCCTCGCCATGTCGGCCTCCCGCTCCCTGCCTCTCCGCGCCGTCTTCCGCGTCTGGCGCGAGCTCGCCCTACCCGACGACTTCGAGGACTCCGTCGTCGCGGGGCACCCTCACCTCTTTTGCCTCGCCCCCAACCCCGCCGAGCCCAACACGCACATCCTCCGCCTCGTCGCCGATCCGGACGCCAAGAGCTTCGCGCCGGCGGTGGAGAAGACCCGGCCTGACAGGTACGCCTTCAAGTTGCAGTTCCCGCCGGGGTTCAGGCTGACCAAGGAGTACCGGAAGAAAGTGAAGGAGTGGCAGCAGCTGCCGTACACAGGCCCTTATGAGGTCATCAGTCCGAGCGCTGGAGGGAAGAGCAAGAGGGTGTCGAAGTTGGCCAGGAGGAAGATGGAGAAGAGGGCGGTAGGGATTGCTCACGAATTCCTGAGCCTCACCGTGGAGAAGATGGTGGAGGTGGAGAAGTTCAGCCAGTTCAGGAAGTGGTTTGGGATCGAGGTCAATGTCCGGGACGTGTTCTTAGATCACCCTGGGATATTCTACCTCTCAGCCAAGGGAAAGCGGCATACAGTGTTCTTGAGGGAGGCGTATGATCGCGGAAAGCTTGTTGAGCCGAATAATGTATCTGAAGCAAGGGCCAAACTTGTTGACCTCATGCTCCTGCGCCGACGTGGGCTTGGGAATGCCAATTCTAGTGCCACTGCTCATTCCAGAGAGATTGGTGATGCTCCAATTGAGCAAGAGGACTGTTTTGTGGACAAAGCGGAGTATCAAGTGCCATAAGGATGTTATCAACTTCATGGAGAATCATGCCATGTTCAAAGGTGATTGACCTTGGCACACCTTTGATGGGCCTGAGCATGCAATTCATTGGAAGGACTTTTTCCAGCCATAACCAGATGAAGAGGTGGGCGCTGTCCTGGTGATTGATAAGATTCTTGAGGTAAGGATGAACTGGCTAATCAATCTGCAAAACTTTTCATGAGTTTGTTCTAGTTCCTCAATCTGGTCCTGTGGAGGAAATCTTTTAGGTATAGCTACTGACTGAATTTCACCTCGACTGCGTAGTTGGAAGCATTGCCTGAACCAAAGAGCCAGATGCTCTTCAACATTTGGGCAACTCTTACTGCCAAGATGTGTGAATGCTAGACATCTTCAAGCATGTAATGTTCTGCTTACCATGGATCTTTTTTTTGGAGACCAGTTCTAGCCAACTCAGAGATGATGAAACCTTGTGTGCATCTGGACTCTGAGGTTCAACTTTTTGCTGGTTGGCATTGCAAAACAAGTACGTGATAGACAGTTCAGCACCTTTTCATACAATGCTCATATGGCTAGCAGTTAAGTTGCTACCAAATGTGCCTCCTGGCGGTACCTCTTGCTTGGTACATAGAACCATTGTTTTCTTCACTATACACCACACCACAGTTGTATCTTTATTTATTTCCTCCCATGTAATTGGCTATTAATAATTTCTATAGGAAGAAAGTTTTACCTTGGTTGGTGATGGATTGACTAGCACAATTCATGCCTTTTATCATTTACCCAGACATGGAGGGCGCTGCTTTCTCACGAAGTACCATCTTTCCTGTTAAAAGCTGTCACTGTGTGTGTGTGTGCGCGCGCTAATTTCCCACATTGCTCGGCAGGACATTCAATTGGGCAAGCTGTCACATGCCCTAGATAGATTAAAGACAGTGTATGCTCTTTTCGTGGCGATGCCTATGCTCTTTTCTTATGCCCTGCTAGTGTACTACTGTATAAATTTCGACAACAAGATCATTAGGCAATCCTACGCTACATACCCTACCGGCTACTACACCTCCCACGAGTGGTGGCGGCGGCGGTCACGGTCGTGGAGCTCGTGCCCGGCATGCCTTCCCTCGTAGTTATACCGGCTCCGCTCCGTGAACTCCAGGGCGTCCTCCTGCGTCTCACGCGGCCGGCTCGGTCCGTCCAAACGCGGCGCCATGGCCACCGCCTTGTCGTGCCGCCCATGCCTGTGCCCGGCGGCCTCCCTGTGCTGCTGCACGCCATGCGCCTGGTCGTGCCTGAGCCGGTGGTCTTCTGGCGCTGCCTCGCGGCGCTGCTGCTGCTGCGCGTCGTGCTCGTGCCTCCTGTGCAGGGCGTGCTTGTGGCTGGGCTCGCTCTTGCGCCTCTGGTGCTCGTGGTGGTGCCTGTGGGGGTGGTCGCTGTGGCGGTGCGAGTGCCGGTGCCGGTGCCGGTGCCGGTGCCGGTGGTGGTGGTGATGGCGGCGGCCTTTCTTGTGCCTCGGGTGCCTGTGGTCGTGTGTCTCCATCCCCCACAGGTCCTCCCACCAGTCGTACACCGGGTCGAAGAAGCCTTTCTGATGAAGAAGCCACAGGACCACTGCAGCTGCAAGCCACATTGACAAAAACAAAGGCAATTGTTTGCTGAATGCGGAGCATTGGCAACGTCATAGCGTTCGGCGATGAAATGGTGAAAAGCGTACTTACCAATGGGTAGCGTAACAAGCAGCAGGAGAAGCGTGACGACCCAACCGATGCATACATACTGGGTATGGCAGCTGAAGTCAGTCCAGCTCGAACATTTTTCCCTGCCAGTGCCGGATGATATATGGAAGAATCAGAAAATGCAGCGCAGTCTTTAATTTGGTGCTAATGGGAATTGATAGGAGGCAACGAGGACATTGGCAGAAATGATGAACAAACTGGAAGGAGTAGGAGCAGAGCACCTGCACGATTTGCCGGTAAAGAAATCGATCAAAAAATCCCAGAAGTTGACGCAAAAGTCTTTGATGGCGTCGACGAAACCCCAGAATCCACCCCTTTTGCGGTTCGGCAAACCGATCTACAGATTGAAGGCAAAGAAAATTGTGTACATACAAAATTATTTATTTGACATGATTTTATAGGGCCAATGAATGGAAGAATGCTGTAGCTGATTGCTTAAACATGGATAATAATTTTAGGCAAAGGAGCATATGCAACTAACGTTGCGATTTCCAAATAAATTTTTTGAGCACACTCAAACAGAAACGAAGCTAATGAATTCTAGCAAAACCAGGCCCCCTTTGGAACGCGGGAAAATTTTCCTGTTCCTGCATTTTTCCTGTGTTTTTGAACCGTTTTCTGTGAAATTCCTGTGCCAATCCTATGAAATTCCTGCATTCCAAAGGGGCCCTAAGAAAGAACCTGTGTTCCATTATCAAAAACTGTCGTTGTAGTAGAGAAATGGCACTGTTTTTGAGCACACTCAAACAGAAACGAAGCTAATGAATTCTAGCAAAACCATTAAGAAAGAACCTGTGTTCCATTATCAAAAACTGTAGCTGTAGTAGAGAAATGGCACTGTGCACTGTCAAGTACGCTAGAATCTGATGCCTTCAGAGTAGCTGAAATGGAATGTAGATGCATTACATATTAAGACCTAACATGATAACATTGTCAGCAGAACTAATGCTAAGTTGTACTGCAATTTGAGCCCACCTTCACATTGATATGTTGCTGCTTTATCTGTAGATGCACGGAAGGAAAATGATCGGTTAGTAACTTCATCTGGTTTCATGATATAGGATTGTTCCTGAAAATCACACATGGCAAACTTCAGGAGACTGAATCCAGTGAGAGGATAAACGGAGAAGGAAAGCAAGCTCACGGATAATAAACAGTAAATTGAGGCATAAATAAAACTTGATAAAGTAGGAACAAAATTTCTAGAAAATTCCTCTTTAAGAAAGAGTAAAACTGAGGCAGCTTACTGATTGTATATTGAATGCCATTCTACATTTACTAGATTGACAAATACATACTGAAGAAACTAAAATCTTATAAGAGCAGGCCTAAAAGTAATATTGGCATGAACAAAAATAGTATAGGTATGGCAACAAAAATGCAGGCAAAAGCATAGCGCATCTAGATGAAAGCAAACATTACCCCCATAGGACTGGTGCCATTGGAGCAGTGAAACTACAAAAGGAGAAAACCACTTGTTAATTTCAGAAAAATCAAAGGCACACTGTTTGCAGATGAACTCATCTACTGCTTTGGCCTCAGACTTACATACAAGACCCAAATGTTCACAGTCAGCAAAGGAAGCAATGTGCAAAAGTTCTGACAGCGACAATTGCATACCGTCAAGCTATACGAAGCCTCCAGTTTACCAATATTCTTAGTTGTGACCTTTGCAGTACCAACTTGACTTAAGGCTTCAAATGGTGAGACGTTAATTTCAACTATCTCCCCTGGACTCCTGATAAGTACAACATATTAGGCATTCTCCTAAATTGAATAACATAAAATGTTTAAGAGAAATACTTGAGATGAACTTAGAGTAACAATGTTTGTCAAATATTAGGCATAAATTTAAAGAGACAATTATTATTTGGATAGCATCTTCTTTTAAAAGATTGAAAGTTTGACTGTGGCCAACCAATATAGATCAGCTGTAATTGCTAAATCAAAATGAGTAAATATCATTATACCTTTGATAGACGTATTCTATATCATCAGCACTCAGCTCTACTAGTAAATTGGTATTAATAACTTCTGTGACTCCAATAGAGAAAGTATGACCACCTGCATTCTGTGTAGTGGGTGTATAAAAAACTTTATCCAATGTTAGTACATGACAGAAGATAACAGAAGAGATGGAGATATACTGGATGTTGATTGACCCTTGGAAACCTTCCCTGCACAACATATTGGGGCTGTTGGTTCTTGCTTATCCGAATTTGGTCAAACTGAAACAAATGGTCACAGTTTTCATGACTCAACAAGCATAATATAAGTAATTAATTGCAAAAGGCAGACAATGCTTTAATAAATAGGCATTTAACATATGCTTTTATGCTGACCTCACTGGAATGGAAACTAAAAGGAGTGCTACAGTATGAAATTAATGACATAAACAGTGAATTTACAATGAGAGAGAGGGAGAGGGAGAGGGAGAGAGACAGAGGGAGGAGGGGCAGGAGAAGGGAGATGGAGACAGAGTTCAGTCTGGTCCATTTGCAATATTGAATTTGACATAACCAGCGATAAACAACAAAACAATATTTCTTTATGTGCTCTTCATAGGATCCATGCAATGAAATTTCCCATCCTAGTGCAAGGAAAAAGGAAAAAAAAATCAGCGGGCTTGTAGCCCAATGGTACTCCACCTCTTTGGGGTGTTGAGGTCTCCTGGGTTCGACTCCTCGTAGGAGCGAATTTAAACAAGAGGTTGTTGGCTTTTGAAAAAAAAAAATCCCCCCAGTCAGCGAAAGCCGGTGTTCGGGGGGTTTTCTCGACCGGTTAAGGTTGTGCTCTTCTATCTTAATTACAATGCCATGGGGGCGGCTCTTCCCCACCGGTCGAGTTTTTTTTTTTTTTAGGAAAAAGGGAAAACCCAGTGGCTGGTTACAGTAATTCTATAGTTACCTCCCAATAATTCCACAGCTGACCAAACAAGCAGCTCCCAAATGTCACTGTACAGAAGTTGGGTTGGTTTTGGAAAGCCTCATAACCAACACCAATCTTGTCACATTCGAGATGATCTAATGTAAAACGAACCCTCTCCAGCAACATCCACTTAGAATATTCAGCACCAAGGTCTTGTGGCTGACCACTACCAGCGTCCTTCAACACAACACATGAAAAAATGTTTTAAAGTCATATAATAGAAGCATAGAACATTGCAAATATATTGATAGCATCGGGTATCCATTATAATTTGGTAATGTACCTTCTTTGGAGTCACAAGATAAAAGCCCTCAAATGATGGGATACTTGTAAAACCACTAAAATCACCAAGAAGATCGACTCTCAGAAAGTTATCTCTAGAAACAACAGTTCTATTCTCCGGACCAACAACAACCTCCTGTAGTACAATTAGGAGGAGGGCATTAAAAACGTTTCTGAAGTGAGTGATACAACAAAAGACTATGTGAAATTAGAAGGGAACCCCTTTAAACAGACTCTGGTTTGATAAATAAACTCCAATGTTCACAATTTAGTTTCTAGAAAGGAAAATGTTCTGAGTCTTTTTAGACTTCCTGTTTTTTTACTTCTCAATATAATGGTGTGCAGCTCTCCTGCATGCTCAAGGAACATAAAGAAAAATGATCTCAAAATAAACAATTTTTCTCAATCCAGATCATGGGTAGATATGCTTAACATTGAAGGAATTGGCATGAGCATTCATATGATAATTTATTCAACAGCCCTCAAGCGAAGCATTACTAGTTGGAACTCTTAATACAGGATTTCAAATCCTACCAATTCGGAAGATCTTTTCCTCACTTTTACTCTGATGCTGAACCCAAGTGACCTTGTTCCAATTTCCCAAACATGGAACCTGTTCATAAAAAAAATAAAGGAATATCAATAGACACACACATACTCAAATCAGATTGAACACAAGCAATCAAGGATGCCTAGGAATTCTTAGAAGTGTATATAAGTTTGAAATGAGAAAATATCCCCCTAATTCAAAACAAGTAAAATATTTTTTGTTTAATGGAAAGAGTGTGATTAACATAACGTATTATGCATTGTGTTGTGTATCTAAGAATGTTAAAACAGTAGTCATAGCCAAGGCATTCAGATTTATTTCAGTTGACCCGTCACACTGAGCCAAGGAATTATTTTGTTAATGATATACTATACTACTATAGTATACAACAATAGTACATTACAAACATTACGTACCAGTCACCTGGAAATCTTAGACAGTGAGCCGTATTTGCTTTTCCTTTGATCATTTTGTCAACTTGAAAGTAGATGTGTGTGAAAGAGGTGTTAGGTCTTGTAATTGAAAAACAACATATAAACATTATTTTTTGAACTTACAAAAGTTTCCACAAGATGAAGCTAAACGTCTGTGAGGACCACAGGGACAGCAAACAGGCTAGTGCAAACCAAGGTAGAGGAAAAAATTAGCAGCATAAAGATATTGTGAATTATATCGAAATATATATAAATAAAATAAGAAACAGAAGCATGTTCATCTGTGTCTTGTTTTAGTTTTTTTTAATGGAAAATTCTGGCCTCTGCAGCCGCACACAGCCAAGTCTTGTTTTAGTTAATACTAGCATGTCTCCGTCACTTTGCTACTGGGTCATTTAATTTAATACCTAGTGCCAATCAATAGTTTCACTTTTATAATTTCTAACGGTGCAATTCAAGGGTGTCTTAACATGATTCCGTTTATCAAAAAAAAAAAAAAAAAACATGATTCCAGAAACTACAGAGCGTATAGGTAGGATCTTCTAACCTCTGTGTGCGGAATTACGGAACCGTTCTCATACCATAACCTGAGAAATATCAAAGCACCGTTGGTATATATATTGGAAATACCAAATTAATTCAAAGCTGATAGATGACCCCCCAAGTACAAGGATCTACCAACGGGCTCATTTTTTTTTAAACAAAATGACTGTCAGAGACTTTCCAGTTTTCATGAAATTGTGCTAAAAATAAGGGATTGTGGTTTTAGTGACGTACTACTCCCTTTGTGCCAAAGTATAAGGATTTTTAATTTGTCCTATGTCAAACTATTAGAGAAGAATATTAAACATCTACAACATCAAAGGAGTAAACTATGAAAATACTATGTTTGATATTGTAAATATTGGTGTTCTTTTCTGTAAACTTGGCCAAACCTAGAATATTTGACTTTAGAACAAACTCAGAAATTCTTATATTTTGGAATCTTGAAATACCTTACCTCTCACAAGATCTAACAATGTCAGCACCAGCATCTGGTTCACATTTGCGCGTCTCGACAAACTGTTCCTCAGGTCTGTAAGCAACATCCTGAAGGGACAGACAGAGGATAGGGATTGAGTAACACCAATCAACATACTGGTTTGGAAAATAGTAAAAATGATTACATCAACCTGAACCCAAACCACAGAACAAACACACATGAAAAATTCTACAAACAGATGGACTGTTATCACAACTTTACAACCCAAGGCACAATTAATTAACATCTCAGTTTCCTAACACCAGGCCCCATCAATCAGAGCGCACGTGCAGTACAACAACGTTGTCATATCAGAAGAGAAGAGGAGAATAGGGCATGATCAAATGGTTCACCGTGAGGTATGTGAGGTCGTAGAGCGCGAACTCGTCGCTCTTGCTGACGGTGACGACAGGGGGATTCCGTGCTGCCCCCGTCGACTGCGTGTCGTTGTCCACCACCTCCTCTAGCTTCACCACCATGGACGCCTCCCCGCCGCTCTGCACCCAAGATCGAGACCAAGACACGCACGCACGCTTCAGAACGAAATGCCTGCCGGTTGTGTGTGGAAGATGGAAGAGGACGGGGGGTAGAAGAAGCGCTCACGGAGCCGCTGGGGACGGCCATGTTGACGACGAGCTTCATGGTGCAGGAGAGGCGCCCCGCCTTGCCCGAGTCGACGGCGCAGCTCTCCACGCGGGACTTGGCGAGGATCTCCACGCCTCCGACGACAGCGAGGAGCGCGATGAGGAGGAGGAGGAGCACGGCGGCGGCGGGGAGAGCGGGGCGAGGAGAAGGCGGCATGGCGGTTGCCTTGCCACCGGCGGCGAAGCGGCGCGTGAGGGACTGCGGATTCCGCAACTGCCAGCCAGCGCGCGTTCTGCAACTTCTCGCGGGCTCTGATATATACACTACTGCTTGTCTGCTTTCAAAAGATCCACTTGGGAAGGAGGGGAAGTAACCGAACCGCCTCTGTGGAGTACTGGTTGCGGTTCAGTGTGGGCACGCAGTTCATGCAGTGGCATCCATCCATCATTCCCATTCCAATCTTTCATATTTTTGCTTATTATTATATATTTTTTTTTGCAGTATATCGTCTAAAGTGTGCTCAATATCAGTACAAAATGCATATTTTTGCACCGACATTTTTCCACATTATATGCTTGAACACATAAAACTACTACTAGTACCAAGCAGTAGGAAGAGTGCAGACAACAGGATAGTTCAGCACCTTTTCATGCAATGCTCATATGGAATGGACGACTGGTCTTCCCAGTTTTTTAGCAGTTTAGTTGCTATCAAATGTGCCTCCTGCTTGGTAGGAGTACATAGCAAAAGCACCCACGGTGTTTTTCATTTTACACCACACCACAGTTGTATTATTTTCCTCCCATGTAATTGCTTCTTAATAATTTATTTGGGAAGGAAATTTGCTTGTGCCATACTGCTGCCATGTAGTGTGGTTTGTTACCACTGTTTGAAACCTGAATTTCTGAACCTGACTCGTGTTCCGCTGGTTCTCAGTGTACTCTCCAAATCTTGCATTTTTGGAAAGGTGGGCGATTCATGCCGCTTGTGATCCATTTACTACACTAGCTTCAAAGAACAATTTTTGTTTGCTGATCAAAGTGAAGGACACGATTCTTTTCAAGAAGCAAAAGAGTGACAGTTCTGCCTATCTGAAGCTACTCTGCACATTTCCTATGCTATCCTCTGAAAGACTTGAAACCGTGACGACACAGCCACGGGATTGTTTACAATGGATTGTGGATGTTGAGGAGCAAAACCCTGGCCTGCAACAGCATCCTGAACACCTTCTCGCCCCCGCTCTCCAACCCGGCAATGCTCTCCTCCAGCTCCTCCAGCCTCTCCAGCACCGTCTCCGGCGCCACTTTCCTGGCCGCCGGCGCGACACCCATCCTCGCCAGCCACCTGTGCGAGGACACCGTCTGCACCAAATCCGCCGACGCGTGCAGCGACATGTCCGCGCACCCCGAGAAGACAACCGCCGACGCCTCCGCCGCGGCCGCGGCCGCCTCCGCCACCACGGCCACCACCTCAGCGTCCGCCGAGCATCCGCGCGCCGCCGCGCGCCTCGAGGCGTGGCGCATCGCAGCGGCGAGCCGGCGCAGCTCCTTCTCGGCCCGCCGGCGCGCGCCCGCCGCCGCGGCCACCGCCGCGCCGTCCCCGCGCCGGGCGCCCGCGCGCGCACCCGCCGCGCCCTGCCTCGCCGCTAGCAGCGCGGGGCCGAACGAGCCGTACGCGTCGGCGAGCGCGAGGAGGCCGTCGAGGGCGCGGTCGTCGTCGGCCATGGCGCCGTGGAGCGCCGCCGCTGCCCGCGGCGTCGCGAGCAGCGCGCCCAGCGCGGCCAGGACGGCCTCCAGGAGCGTGAGGCCGTGGCCGCAGGAGGACGAGTCGGCTCCGCCGCCGCAGGAGGAGGAAGACCACGACTTGAGCGCGCGCACGCTGCCGTCGAGGCGGGCCAGCGCCGGGTGGCACGGCTCGCTCGCGGACCGGGCGTGCGCTGCCGCCGGCGCCTTCCTCGTCGTCCTCGCAGGGCTGAGTGTTAAGTGCATTCTGAATTCAAGTCGAGTGCTTTCTTGATGCGACCGTGGAGGATTCTTGATGCGGGACAAGGACGGGAGGATGCATATATTGGGTGGGCGGAGGCGGTGGTTGCAAGTTGCCGGAAAGCAAGTTGGCGGCTTGGCGCCGGCCGCGCTGCTGTTTTGGGCGTCCCGGCATGGAAGCAGAGCAAAACAAGTGGAGTCGCACCCAATGCCCAGCGGAGCAGAGGTCGCAGCGCCATGGAGTTGACCCATGGCATAGGACAAGGAGTCCAGTAGGGAACAAGCTCGGCAGATGGCCAGACATGTAAGTATATTCTTCTTCCTCCTGTCAAGTGTCAACAAGAGGGTTGGCGCAGCGCCGACGGGATTGGTCGTGCGGCGTTGGGATAAGGCCCGAGTGAACTGTCATGCCAAGCAACCTGGCTCGCTCCGGCTCCGGTTTGCCAGGGGCTCCTCTGTTTTGGAGGAGGTCATGCGGCCAAACCGGGCTTTCTGAAACCAGAAACCTGCTCCTCGACTCAACCACCGTTACCGAGTGCCGAGCTAGCTGGACAGCCGTCTGTTACCTTGGCGAATAAACAACGGAGAGGAGGCCAGCTCTCTGGACGTGTGTGCCATCCGTAAACCCATCCATGTTCGACCGCGCACGTTCAGAATTTCCTTTTTAAAAATGATATGCACTAGTACATAGCATAAACGCTTTTGCTACGGAAGACGCCTACTCTGTCAACTAGAAAAGGGCCTAGATCGATGAAAAATACTAGTATTATCTAAGTTCTGTTTTATTTGACATTTTTTTTTTGTTTATTAAAAATGAATTTACCGCCGATAAATATTCGAAAATAGATGTAACATTCATTCTAAGTCTTTAAAGAGAATATGTAGTCGTCTCCCAGTCCCATTTGATATGGATTGAGACCAAAATGTTTTATCCAAATTTAAACAACGTAATTTATATTCTGTATAAACAAAATTCTGCCTTGTCATGTACTAGCTGCACAGCTATAAAAAATAGTCAAGATTACAAATTTCTATTTGCAGGAATTAGTTTTCTAGCGTCCCTCCAACTCTGTAATGCTCATAGTATTAGCAGAATCCACAGGAGCTTCTGCTGCCTCGTAAGGTCCATTGTTCCTTTCTGCAAAATATATTGGCTGTTTGGGAGGTGGGAGTGAGGTATCTCCATTCTCCAGAATTGACACAACCGATGACATGAGTGGCCGGGAATTTGGGTTGTCTTGAACACACAAGAGCCCGATATGGATACACTGTGAGGTCTCATCAAGTGAACAACTCTCCACAATTGATGGGTCAACAAAATCCTTTGTGTTCCCATCCTTCCATAGGCTCCAAGCCTGCATCGACCATACACCATCAACATGCATATATTCACAATAAATTGCAGTGATCTGAGTAGTTCGTAATAGTACTTACGTAGGCTATTATGTTGGGGTAATCTTCTGTCATGAGCATAGAGCTGATCTTTGATCCACTCACAATCTCTAGAACCAAAACTCCGAAGCTATACACATCTGATTTGACAGAAAACATACCTTCCAAAGCATATTCAGGCGGCATGTAACCACTGTTTGAAATATTTTACAATTGATTAAAACATAGCTTATTTTGGTCCAGGCACAAGAACAAAACTGTATATCTCAACAAAGTATTGTATCACTCACTACGTGCCCATGATGCGGTTAGTATTTCCTTGTTGCTGGTTGCCATAAAAAATTCTTGCCATACCAAAATCAGATATCATGGGGTTCATTTCAGCATCCAATAATATGTTGCTTGGCTTGAGATCCCTGTGGATTATCTTGAGCCTTGAATCTTGATGAAGATAAAGAAGTCCTCTAGCTATCCCCATGATAATATTAAATCTTATTGACCAATGAAGCAATGGTCTTTTATTGGAATCTGCCAGCAATAACACAAATTGATGCATGTTGTTTAATTAATCACAATGAAGATAAAGAAGTCCTCTAGCTATCCCCATGATGCATGTTGTTTAATTATTGACCAATGAAGCAAAGGATAGCATCAGTCATGCATGTTGTTTAATTAATCACTGAAATTTAACTAGAAAAAATAGCAACATACTGAAAAGGAAGGCATCCAAACTTTTGTTTGGTAAGTATTCATATATCAATAGTTTCTCGTCTCCATGAATGCAGAAACCAAGAAGTTTAACTAAGTTTCTGTGTTGCAACTTCGCAATGAGAATCACTTCATTTCTGAACTCCAATACCCCCTGGCCAGAACCCTTACTAAGCCTTTTTACAGCAATCCTCTTACCACATTGTAATGTCCCCTGCACAATCGCTTGCTTCGTACATCAAACCAAATAGAAATGCAATTATTTTCTAGTATACGAAAAAGAATCCTCATTACCTTATAAACATATCCGAAACCTCCATGTCCAAGCATGTTGGAGCTAGAAAAATTGTTTGTTGCTAGTACAATTTTTCGGAAGCTAATGAAAGGAAACTTTTCATCTACAAGTTCATCTGAAGTGCTCAAACCTCTTGATATCATCTCCTTCCAAATTTGCTTATTTCTTTGTTTGGCTGACAGGAATAAGGATACTCTCTCTTATCAAAACTAATAATTGCACACGTTCCTGGGGAAAATACACAGAGAAAGTAGGGAGCTTGTACCTCGGCAGTTGCAGATCCAAAGAAGGCACATGCATATGAGTATGAGAAAACTTAATAGGACTGGCAGAGTAATTTTCAGTATATGGCTCCTCTTTTCTGTAAAAATTTAACCCATAAAGGAATCATGAGTGATATAATGGGACTGCAAACCAAACATTTCTCACAAGTATAATGTATGAATGTGCATGCAGAATTATTTGAAGACCTATCTCACGTTAACAATTGCATTACTTAATCTGCTATTATATTAGCATTGGGCACACATGTAAATTCTTGCTGGATGTTTACTTGAAATACCCTAACTTCCTTTTATCATAAATGTTCATTTATCATCTGATAGTCTGACAATCAAGATGTACAATATAAACCTAGGTAGAAACAACTTAAGCCGTTAATCCAACACATGAAGCTGCCCTTATATAAGACTGTATGTACTTCAACATAAGCAAACTTAATGCAGCCTTGACAAACTATCCCATCGGTCCTTCCAACATAACCCATGCTAAGAAAATGCGGCCTCACCACCATTCCATTTTATAGAACTGTGAACCTTGGAATTATCTTATAACACATTGTAAATCTCATTCTGTAGTGTGCTTTTTTCCCTATTTGTGAATGTTTAGTCTTATTTGGACGGCACTGAAAGGCTGTTAGTTAATCTTTGGTTGGGTCACTGATGTTCAAGGAGGATTTAGTGTGATCTCTGTAGCTCCTCAGAACATGTAGTTGGTCTAGGCACATGTGGAATTGCAGTGTTTTGTCAGAATTAGACAATGTTATGTTTGCATCAACAAATTTAATTTTCACTAAGATTTCTTAAACAAGCTATATTAACTAAAACTACGTTTCTTAAGCAGAAAATATGGTCAAAATGAATGCATCTTTTCAGGGGGATCCTCCTCTTTGAACTCATACAAGAAAAAAAGGGGTAAAATAAAGTATTAAACCTACTCTAATTTTTATTACCCCACCTAATTATTCTTTAGACTTTATTCATGCTCTGATGCTGTGTGGAGAAACAAGAGCATACGAATGGACCCTTTAAACTACAGAAAACAGAAATCACATATGCAAGCAGAGAAAAAGAAGTAAGCAGATATTGTACCACTTAAGCTGTTTACTCGAATGTAAAGGTTTTCTCCTTGTCCAACGAGCTTCTCTGTGTCAATCAAATCTCCCATCCACAACAGGCACCTTGTTTCATCCCCATTGATAGCGGTAGTGCTCATATTGGCATAAGCATACGCTGCGCAGGAGCAGTTGCTAGCGCATTCTGCAGTGCATTCATCAAAGCTTTTATTCTTGACATACACGAACTTGTCAGGAATCTTCATGGACGCCAAAGTTAAGAAACTGTTTTCTCGATCACATCTTAGCGCCTCCTTGCGGCGGCATCCTTTCGAACTACTGCCATCACTCCTGTCTGTGTTGCTTATTGGCTCGAAACCATCGAGACACTTGCACGCCACAATAGGCTCGGAGTTGTCACAGTAACCAAATGGACCACAATATCCATATGTACTGCATTCGTGGTTAGGCTCTGCCTCCAGGACATCCCACTCCAACATGTTACTCTCCCACATTAGGATCTTTACCTTTCCTGAATAGTCCATTTTGATGTTGACAGTTGAGGATGAGGAGCCACCTGCCACGCCATAGGATATATAGATCTCATCATCAATACGGTGTATTGTCAAGTAGATAGTGGAGTTGATAATTTCCATATATGACCCAACTACCAAGTAGTTGTTCCACACTGGACTGCGCCGGTATGCTCTTGAGCCATTCCAGATAAAGCGCTGCAGAAAGTCATTAGGATCTGCACCATAGGAGAAGCTACCTGGGGATGGGTCTTGGGGACTGTTCCAGGAAATCAGCCTTTGTAGTGCATGTGTATTGTGGGTGACTCTAAAGTCCATGCCTAGGAGAAGGGTATCGGTCGGGTGATTGAAGCTTTGCCATAATATGAAGCCCTCTGATGTCCGAAGGATAAAATTCCCAGTGTTCTCAAGCGTAGCTTCTGCACTGGTGGTGTTTCCTGGAGCACTGATGTTTGCTGTCCAAATCAGCTGGCCGTCAGTACCATACACAACAAGATTGGATGTGTTAGTCAGGGTAAGTGTTGCAGACGAAGGATCCGTGATTGGCGTAGCACGATTGGCAACCCACACTATGTTATCCTTGGGGATCTGGTTGTACCATATGCCAACGTAGTAGTTGTTGTTTCTGGTGGAGTTGGACGGGGAGAAGAAGCCCAGGGAGAAAGTGCCATCGTCAGAGATGAGCGTGCTTCCAACAGTAAGCGGCCTGTTGGGAAGTAGGCGGCTGTCTGATGATGCAGAGGGAGGCAATAAGCTCAACGAACAAACGACCAGTAAGATGATTCCGTGGATTGGAAGGAAACCCATTGGCATTGGTGATGATGCGGTTTGAATGATGGAGATTGTTGCGTGGGGAATTAGCCGATTATCACTCCTGTATAGAATAACCCCTCCTGTATTCAAGAATCAACCCCTGTAAAATAACATGATGAATATCCTAGGTTCGATCATAGAAATGATATGAAAGAAAGAGACGAAGAATCATCAACCATCAGCCCCATAGAAGAACTGAATAAGCAGTGCATCGTCAGGCTGGTTGTGATTGTAGCGGAGTCCGAATACTTTCAACGGTCAGATGGGAGAAAATAAGGATGTGCTGCCATTGGCCGAGTTGCTCCAACAGTCCAACGCGGCAACGCCACACGCACGCAGCTGCCGACCTTCTGGCAGAGGAGGCTCGCGTGCTGACTACAGGTGGTATGGATGAAGTAAAATCTTCACCAATATGAATCACGAATGGGTTTTAGATCCTTGTACAAAAAAGGAATTGGGGGTTGGAAGAACAGAAAGATGGCATTCCTAGAGAACAGGGAAGAGACGGGGAATCTGTCTATTTCCATTTCAACCCTTTCAAAGTGGTAGATATTTCTCCACAACAAGTAGTGCAGATAAAGTCAAAAACTTCGGCATCAGCACCCTCACTGTCTGCGCAGTGGTAGATATTTCTCCACAACAAGTAGTGCAGATAAAGTCAAAAACTTTGGCATCAGCAACCTCACTGTCTGCGCACTGTACACAGAATGAAAAAACACTATTTACGCATTGTAGACAGTATGGATACACGCTCTGATGACCATGGTCTACTATGCCTCGCCTGTGGACCTGCGAAGATAAGCACGGCGAGAAAAATCGGAGAAGCAACACGCCAATCGCAGGCCAAGAACTAACACGTATACAGCATCAGCTGCATGACATCATTGAGCTAGGAGCGGCCTGTTCGTTTGGCGTGCTGCAGCTGGCTGCGGCTGCTGCTGCTGAATCCTTGCCATGTATTTCTACTGAACCATGAACAGCATGCAGTGCAGCAGCAGCAAAAGCAAGCCAATAGAAGCCAATATATGCTAGCTTAGATTGTAATACTCTTTCAGTGCAAGTGCAAAATCTGCTAAGACGTACATAAAATTAAACCCGAAGAATCATGCACATTCCACGCATCCAAGAACAATAGAATCGAATTGTTCAATCAATATATCAAACAAAACTACATATTTCATACACAACTCAAGTGACTCCACAATGTTACAGGATATGTATATATCGCATACTCAAAAAAAAAAAAAAAAAGAGAAGCTGCGAGCTATAGTAGAATAAATAAGTCATCAAACCAACGTATTTCCAGGATGAGGATTGGGGAGCAACGCTAGATGATGCCTAGAAGCACTTCCTGTGGACAATAGCTGGACCAGATTCTTCATACTCCGCCCTTGATATCCACATCTGCACAGGAACAAAAAACACATGTCAGAACCCAATAAACTTAGATAATGGATACAGAATAGCCTGTCAGAAAAATGGGTGTCCACCTGCTGGAATGTGCTCAGTGATGCAAGGATTGATCCTCCAATCCATACACTGTACTTCCTCTCTGGAGGAGCAACAACCTTGATCTTCATGCTGCTTGGTGCAAGTGCGGTGATCTCCTTGCTCATGCGGTCGGCGATGCCAGGGAACATGGTGGATCCGCCACTAAGGACAATGTTGCCGTACAGGTCCTTTCTGATATCGACATCACACTTCATGATGGAATTGTAGGTCGTCTCATGGATTCCAGGAGCTTCCATACCGATGAATGATGGCTGGAAGAGGACCTCGGGGCACCTGAAGCGCTCTGCGCCTATTGTAATTACTTGCCCGTCAGGCAGCTCATAGCTCTTCTCAACTGATGAGCTGCTCTTGGCAGTCTCAAGTTCTTGCTCATAGTCGAGGGCAACATATGCGAGCTTTTCCTTGATGTCACGGACAATTTCCCGCTCGGCAGTGGTTGTGAAAGAGTAGCCCCTCTCGGTTAGGATCTTCATGAGGGAATCAGTGAGGTCCCTGCCAGCAAGATCAAGACGAAGAATGGCATGTGGTAGGGCATAACCTTCATAGATAGGGACAGTGTGACTGACACCATCTCCAGAATCCAGGACGATACCTTTCAACCAAAAACAAAATCTTAATGAGCTGGAGCAACTAAATGAGATAAAAGAAAAATATTTCTACCCAATTTCATTATAAAATAATGATTAAAAAATAAGTCTAGGTGCTCTTTTGTACTCTCTCTGTCCCAGAAAACAAGTCATTCTGGGTTTGTCCTAAGTCAAACTTTCTAAAGTTTGACCAAATTTATATGAAAAAATGCAAATGTTTATAGTACCAAATGAGTGTTGTTAGATTTCTTGTCACATATATTTTCATTAGGTATCAATTTGATTCTGTAAATGACGATATATTTCTTTATAAATTTGGTCAAACTTTACGAAGTTTGACTTAGGACAAACCCAGAACGACTTGTTTTCTGGGACGGAGGGAGCAGAAGATTCGATTAATTTAATTTAGTTGCATTTCAGAACATGCACTGCCATTTCTGGTTTTGCAAAAATCATGGTTATTCGTTGGTAAATGTGTCCTACTAGATTAAGATTCCAGAGCAGCAAAGTGGATGCACACCAATAGAATGTTGATTCTTTGATCACTTACCAGTGGTTCGGCCACTAGCATATAGAGAAAGGACGGCTTGAATAGCAACATACATTGCAGGAACACTGAAAGTCTCAAACATGATCTGTGTCATCTTTTCCCTGTTGGCCTTAGGGTTAAGAGGAGCCTCTGTGAGAAGAACAGGATGCTCTTCTGGTGCTACACGGAGCTCATTGTAGAAGGTGTGGTGCCAGATCTTTTCCATGTCATCCCAGTTGCTTACAATTCCATGCTCGATGGGGTACTTCAAAGTCAGGATACCCCTCTTGGATTGGGCCTCATCGCCAACATAAGCATCCTTCTGTCCCATCCCAACCATGACACCAGTATGGCGTGGACGGCCAACTATACTTGGGAAAACAGCACGTGGAGCATCATCTCCAGCAAAGCCAGCCTATAAGAGATGGAAGAAATTACTGAATTGAATTTATGAAAGCTGTACAGAAAAAATCAATCAAGGATGCCAAATGACCCCAATTACCTTGACCATTCCAGTTCCATTATCACAGACAAGGGGCTGAATGTCCTCTGTGTCAGCCATTTATGTTAAATGATCTGCAATCTGCATGAAAGAAAACGAATTTATCAGGAATAGAATTTATCAAGGCTTGTAGGCTAATATGCGTTAAAGTTACTTCAGTAAGAGAGAAAAAACTGATGTGCATACTACCAACAGAAAAAACATGAGTCATATCTTAACAGGCTAATATCTATCGACTCAGAAAAAGAAGCTACTATATATCCCACTGAGTATTAGTATCTTTTCAAACAGAAATGCAAACATAAGTAATGTAACTGTGATACGCGAACAAGAAATTAAATGTTGTAAGAAATCGGTAGTCTTACAAGAGCAAAGCCTTTCATTTTAATTTGAGAAATAAAATCGTTCATTTTCCAGCTATGTTAAGTAAATAAGTTTCTTTTTGTAAGTATACAAACAAGGCAGCCTGGTTTGAAGCACCAAAACCCAATACATGCAAACTCTTGGTGCAATAGTACTAGGAATGTTGTTAGACCATGAAGATCTAGTCAAACACATGGTCAATTACGGAGACCAAAGTCATGATTCTTCACAATTGATGATCCCAAGAATTGAGCGCTTTCTTATCAGAAGGCATTTGAGGAAAGATGGATGCGCTCTGATTTCCTATACAAAACTTCACGATCCTTCACTTTTAGTTTTGGGGGAAAAAGAATCCGATCTCCAAGATTTGTGGACAGGAGTCAAAGAATATTTGTGAACAATTGAAGAAGTCATGAAGCAATATTTGGTTATACTTCTTATTAACCATGTTCGTAAGAAGCACAAAATTGCCCAAAAAAACTTGTATAGCCACATGAAACTAACACGCCAATAAAATAAATCAATAAAAAAACAAGGCCATAATTTCAATTCAAATGGAAACAAATACAATTTTGTGGTCATTAAACGACTCTAATCACTAAGATAAAAAAAAATCCTGTCTCAATTCTGATCACAAGCAACCCTGCAGAGTTCACTTGCAATGCAGAAGACATATGCATCCAGCAAAAAGCCGCAAAATTACCAGATACCAAGAGATCTAATCTAGTACCACTAGCCACCTTAAAACACAGGATCGAATCATCCGCGACTCACCAAGAAAGTCTAGCAACTTTGCAGCCCTTACTCCCGGATCCAGTACCTGACAGTCAACCAAGAACCCAATACAGTCTGCGAACCCCCGCTGCACCCTACCACCCAGCCTCCAGTCCTCTAAACATCCTCGGTGGTAACAAGAAGCAGCAGCATTAAAGAAGCACAGCAAGGGACCCTCGATTTGCTCACCTGGAACGCGAGAGAGCAGGAGGTGGCGGCGGCAGCACGATGCGTAGGAGGGAGGCGAGCGGGCGGATGGAGAAAGAGTGGGAGAGGTGAGGGCCCAAGATATATACGCGTGGCGGCGGCGAGAGCGTGCTGGGGGTGGCTACTGGCAACGCAGCGGTGGAGGCGCAGGCGGTGGCGCCGTGGCGGTGGGAATGCAGCGGTGTAAAGGGGCCGGTGCCGCACTGGAAAGCTGGAGGGCGGCCGTGCCAACGCGGAATCTGCGCGCGCGCGCACAAAAAAGGGAATCGCTTTTATTTTCTTTCGGTTTATCATTGACGTATAATGGTTATTTGATGTATATGTCGTGTCCAGCTTGGCAGTAGCAAACGTTTTTCAGTTAATCAACTTTAAGGGGATTATAGTGGATTTTGATTCAAGGGTATCTATCTCTTTTAAGCCCCTTCGATCTCCTCCAAGCTAAATAGTACTTTTTTTTGTTAGGTGTTGTCGGTGTATCTCGTCGACTTTAGTTATCTCCTGTTCAAAACGGGAAGTAGTCCATATTATCTCCTCATCTTTTTGGAGTTTAAGTTTCAATTCCAAAGTCTGAAACTACGTGATTGTAGCCTCCTTCTCCCAAACTCCTCAAACCGGGCAAGCAATCCTTTTTAGGGCGGTTGTTTGACATGGATGGAGGTTGAGGGCCTGTCCAGTTTGAAGAGTTCGTGGGCTACAGTCACAAAAGCTTCGGACTTTGGGGTTGAAGCTTACTCCAAAAAAAGTTGAGAGGGTAATGTGGACTTCTTCCTTCAAAATTTTGGTATGTATTTTCATTTTCAAAGGTCATTCATTTTCCTCTACCATGCAAACATACATAGGTGCATCTGTATGAATATCTACCTCATATAGGCTCCACCCCTTTCCTCACAAAAAAGGAATTTTGATGTTCCTATTCATTCCAGAGTCTTTGAAATTTTATGGCAAAAAAGCTATAAATTCGATAGGAATAATCAAACAACCCCAAACCTAAGTTCCGTTTGGGCTACATTGAAAAATGAGCATTCGGCTCTAGGGAACTTTTGAGTTTTGGAAAATAATTCAATTTCAAAGTGGAAAATTGGTTGCAAACAAAAAAAAAACAAATTCAAAGCTGAAACATTTCGATTTAAGTGGTAGAGTTTTAGGTAAACATAAAGGAGTTCGTACTTATAAAAATGTAGAAAAACGGAAAAGGGGCGAGAACATGATCAAAGGACAAACAACCTCTTAAAGCGCCTGTGATGTTAAAAAGTTTGTGGTTGAAGACTAGCAAGTGATTCAAGATGGTTTTTTTTAGTGTAGATTCAAGATGGTAAAATTGAAAGTCTTCAAAACCCCAAACCCAACTATATATAGTTTTCGATGCTAAATACACCAGAATTTTGAATGAAGAGCGGTTAACTTAAAAGCAAGAATTTGGATGGTAGATACATGAATGATGCCTATGAGCCATCATTCAACTTCTGGTACTCAAACTCTCAAAGAGACAGACCGATGTGAGTTCATATACGCGCAAAGTTTTTTTTTTTCTTGGCATAGCCAGCTGCCATTGTCAAGACTCAAGAGTCCATGTCACACACTGCATATACACCTTTTTTCCAATCATCCGAGGCCAGCTCCTCTTTTGGTCCTATGCCTTGCGCTGTCAGTGCTTTGGTTGGTACTTGGCGGTAGGATTGGAAGAGAAGAAAAACTGGGGATGCCGCCGCCGTGGGGGACGGTGGCCGGCCGGGGCCAACACCAGCACGGAACAAAGAAAAGGCCGGCGCGGGCGGTGGGCGGCGCGGCCTTTTCTTGCCCCCGCTTTTGTGTTGCGCCTCGTTTTGGTAGCTTTACGGCAACGCCTCCGCCGCGCATTCCTCGCCGTCTTTCTACGGCACCTGCTCCTGGCTGCAGTAGTTTTCAACCTTTTTCTTTGTAAATTCACCTGTTGCCACAAGTAGAAAGTGACCACGCACATTCATGCAGACTCGCAGATCAGCCAATCCATTCGTCTGCAATTAATCGGGTTTGTTTGGAGCAGATTTGGAGACACAGTACAAGCCAGCGTGATGCTACAGCTACAGCTCACCGGCCTGCCGGCCAGCGCGGCGCTCGCCTGCACGGAACTGGTAGCTCACCCCGGGCCGCGCCCCGGCAGCCGGCGCTCCCCCAACAAGTCCCCACGCTTTCGAGACTTCATTTCGCGGAGGATCCAGTCATCCAGTGCTGAAATATTACGCCTCCATGTCACGTCTGTCTCGTACTATACAGAAATGATTTAGGAAGACCAAGCAAACGCAAACTTGTGTACTACATAAGAACCAGAGAAATCCGTCACACGCACACAACACAGAGAGATTAAATTAAAGCACGACGAAGCACTGGCATCTAGCAGGACGGAGCAGCACAGGCAGAGGAAGAAATGAAGGGAAGGACGACAAGGCTGCGGCCCCGCACGCTCGTCGTCGCCCTCACGGTGGCCGCGGGGGTCGTCGCGCTCGTCATCGTGTACCGCGTGGCGCACTGGGGCCGCGAACCAGCCGCGGGCGCGGGCGCCGCCACCACCAGCTCTGCCGGCCTCCACGGCGGCCAGGATGCTGATGAGTCGGTCGTCGGCCACAGCAGGAGGCCGCACGGCCGGCCGCGGCGGCCGGGCTGTGGCGGCCCCGGGGTCGGGAGGCCAATGCCGAACAAGTGGGTCCATGAGAGGCAGCGCTCCCGACCGCCGCCGCCGCCGTCTCGTCCGTCGCCCGGCAACGCGCGCCGTCGGCGGCAGCTAGCGCTAGGTGCCGTGAGCCCGTGAGCACCTTGTTAAGCATCCGAGAAGCCAACGGGGACGTCGTACGTGACGTGCGTGCGTGCGTGCGCTCGCGAACGTCGTAGCTGGCCGTGGGCCGTGGCTATGCATTCGATCCCCTGCACTGTGTACGTGACGTGCCAATGATTGAACACCTTACCTCGTTCAGATTCAGAGCACTCAGATCCTCGTCAGCAGTCAAGAACAGCGCCGGATTTTCGTCACACTTTCCACAGTCCAGACAAACGGAATAACTTAGGACGATGTAGCCAGCAACGCAGCATCCACAAAGCTCGGTACCGTGAACACCAGTGCACATCGCAAACATGGCACACTCGTCGCATGGCCTTGCTGGTGCCCGAGCTCTCCTCATCGTCCTCGCGCTGGCCTTGTTGGTCTCATCCAGCGCCGAGCTGTTGAGGTGCACCAGGCAGGGTGGCTCCTCGCCGCCGCCGCCGCCGCCGCCAGGTGGCCACCAAGAGGTGGTGCCGCCGCTGAGACCTCTTGGCTTGAGGAGGCCGCTGGCGGGTCCGCCACCACCGCGGCCGGGGACTACACGTGCTGCTCGTATCACGCCATTTCGTCCGCCGCCGCCGCCGCCGCCGTGCTCGTCGTAGCTGCCGTTCTCGCAGATGCCAGGATGATAGACTATATCGCCATTCCGTTCCGTCTCTCTTCCATGGAATCGACCTAGCGCAGTGTGCGCCTCCGCCAACAACCAGTGTAATGTAAGCATTTGGATTTTGATGAAGCTTTCTGGACAGAGAAACTTTGTTTACTTCCAAGAATCTCCGGAACGCATTTGACTGAATTTCCGTGCGTGCCGCGGCCCTGAATGTGTTTGTTTAGTGCTTGCGCACTGTCTTTTAATGGCCGTTTCAAGAGCACAGAGACCTCGGATTTTTGTATCAGATGCTAGATGCATTGACCCGCACAACAAGCCATGAATGAACTCATTGACTGTCCTCACAATGCGAGGTGGAAACTCATCTGCATGAGGTCTCGAAAACAAATCCAAGCCAAACCCAAACCGTTCATGCCCTTAGATCCCGGAGCTCATCCATCCAGCTCCCAGCAACTAGTCTCTTTACACTACCGTCCCGGTTAGCTATCGATGATGGGGTGAGTTTTATAATCCGCCGATTCTTCATTTTGATTAGGCAGAACGTAATGCACTGCAATGCACTAATCTGCAGCCCTCAAATCACTACAGCCGCTATGTGTGCTTGGCTGCTAGCTGTGTACTATGTGACAAGAGCAACCAGGGCTATCCACCGCTGCATTCCCCAATCGATGCTGGGCACATGATGAGCCGCAGTGGTCATGTGTCGTGCCCAGTGCCCTCACGGCCGATACAGGTCACAGAACGGAATTCAGAGCACCCCGTGAACGGAAGCGAACAAGAACAGGCGTCAGCTTTTTTTTGTCGCACTCCCCGGACGGACAGCATGCAGGCCAATCTGATCTGCCCTTTTCTTGTGTGCTTAAAGCTAATAAGGCATAGTTAAATAGAGCCATCACAAGTTCAGAACTTCAGATCATCGTGCATCACAGATCACACCAACATGAACATGACACTCTCCTCTCGTTCTCGCCTGGTTGCCGGCGTTCTTGTTTTGGCGCTGGCAGCAGCAGCTCTGGTTTCTTCGAGCGCAGCGGAGAGGGAAGCTGGGAGCGGACAGGTCGTTCAAGCTGCCAACGCGCTGGGCTCAGACCAGAGGCCGCAAGCTCCGGTGCCGACGGTGAGGCCTCTAGGCTTGAGGACACCGGTGGCGGGGCCGCCCCCGCCGCGGTCGGGGACTCCACGGGCGAGTAACTATCATCCACCGCCGCCGCCGCCGCCGCCATGCTCGTAGCTGCAGCAACAGCGTCCCATTTCCCTGTAAGACTGTAACGTAGATATACTCCGGCTTAATTTGGTAGAGGTTCTCAATCAACAGTGTAGCCACCAATCCATTAGTCATGGACTTGTTTCTTTTCCCCATGGATTTATCCTAGTATTTGTGCTACGATTTCAGCAGCAACCACCGTATGCTGATTAACATTGTCCCCTTGCCTGCTCAACATTTCAGTGTATCCCTGATTCCCTAGTATGCTGTATGCCTGGCATCTGTTTCCGGAATACAGCTCATGATCTTGCTCAGCCGAATCCCCAATTCCCCGTAGCACCAGAAGGCCCAGAGCGTGTTTTGTTTAATTTCCTCGCGTGCAGCGAGCGACTTGAATGTGCAGAAGTACACTGTAGTAGCTGGCTATGGCCAATTGACCATCACAACGCACAAAACCTCGGTTTTAGACCGAATCTAGCGGTGACTGCATATGACGACTGCAAAATTAAATGCGGTACTGTTACACATTGTAGCTGCGAATGTGAGTAGTTGGAATAGTAATGAAAGAGAAGATGGAGGAAGGGAATGGAGGTGGCTGTTGGTTTTAGCCTAGGCTGAATCTAGCGGCATCTCCATCCTTCCATCCTCTATCACTGTTCTAATTATCATTCTCTCTGTTTACAGTGTTGTAATTAATTTTGCAGTAACCATGTGCGGTCACCGCTGGTTTTAGCCTCTGGATCCATTGACCTCCGGTCATCCGGTGTGCTAGCTAGCCAAGAACTCATTGATTGCATCCATGTGTTCGTGCCGAGATCGGAACCCTTTTTTATATCAATATAAAAGAATTCAGCAGTACAAAAATTCTGCCAGAACGCCAGATCACCTAGAGCAACTGATGAGCTACCTCTTGTTCAAATTCAGAGTTTCAATCAGCAAATCTGGCCTCCACTGTCCACGCATCCAGAGTCAGCCTAGCACGGCTGTCATTTGGAGGAAGTTTCCATTTTCTCGGGTAGCACTGCTTGGCAAATGACAATATGTCTGCGGTGACCGGTGACCATCAATTGGACACTCACAAAGACCTCGGAATCACCAAAGACCCAATGCCGTGGCACGGGTGCATTAGCCAGCGCATGCCCAGCCAAGAACTCATTGATTGAATCCACGTGTGTGAGTATGACCTCCAAACTGATCCAATTAAGTCAACCGCCCAAATCCCAGTATAAATCCGGAGCTCACCAGATCGTCGAGAGCTAAGCAACTCAGCAGCCACCATGAGACTGCTGAAGCTCCTCGCCATCCTGATCGTTGTTCTGTCCACAGCAACTGTGACATTGCCAGTGGCTGTGCTCGCGAGGAGGCCAGTGAGGGCACCGCTACCTCCGCAGGCAGGCCGGGCTACGGCCATGGTGAAACCAAGGCCGCCTCCGCTGCCACCAGCACATCATCAGCGGCACCGCGTGCGGTCATTGCCTCCGCCTCCGCCACCGCCGCCGTATCCTCAGTGGCACGTGCAGCCATCGCGCCCTCCGACGCCGCCGCCGTCCCCAGCACCACCACCGTGCCACCATTAGATACATAGACGGATAGATGTCGGTTTCATTTCTCTACAGCTAGTCTTCACTCTAGCATAGCAACTGTGTGAGCTTACGATCTTTGTGCACGGTGTCACTATATCTCGATTCGTAGTTTTTCCTTCCATTCTTTGGTTAGTCCAAAATTTCAGCAATGCCATGCACTGATACGTGTTCAAAGATCAGCTTTCAATACAATACTAGACTGCTGCTGTTCAAAAATTTAGCTTTCTATGCAAGCCTTGTTGCCTTAGCATCTCTGATTCTAGAATGTCATCGTCATCGACGTGCGCAAGCCGAGCCAAGAGCTTAACTCAGTTATAGCGGGCGTTCGTACTTGTATCCAGTTGCAGATTGAGATCTTTTATGCATTAACGTTTTCAGCAAGTCAGGGGTAAGGCTCTGTTGTATAGCACTTTATACTGAGTAGATGCAGACAAAACAAATTCAGAGAACAATAGCAAATTAGGGGTTGCAAAAGGGCAGAAAGAGATGTAAGACGATCTCCCTGCACAGCTGATCTGAAGATCAAAACAATCATTCTCTGAGAAACGACTCCATTGCCACCGAGACTTTTTTTGGGGGCTGCATAAATCATTTATTGGCATAATTAGATCTTGCTACGCGTTCACAATTTCAATTTTAAGTGGGCAAGAATGTTGCGATGCGGCAGCATCCTGACCGCTCTGTTCAACGTGACATTGCCGTTTGCTTTGTCGAAGAATGGGAGGAAACGCAAACACGCAGTGCGGCCGCAGACCTAACCCAGCCATTACATACTGTGGTCTTTTAAACCATAATTTTTTTGGCCTGCATTCACAATTTCTATTTTAGATTGAGCAGTGTTCCAAGGCCATCTTTTGGAGCAGCGTTCCAAGGCCATCTTTTGGAGCAGTGGTGCTACTTATCCTAAAGTTTAATACAGAATCCGATAACGATGCGTTTAATTTTTTCAAAAGAGATGTTCTCAAGACTACTAGACGAGCCTCAACGAGGGAAGACGAAGCTCCCCTCTCAGCTTATCTGAAGATCAAGAGATTTGTTCTGCGAGAAACGCAACGCCTCCATTACCATTGACAGGGCAAAGGGGCTGCCTGAATCATTTCTCGTTCATGTTGTAATTTAATGGCTTCAATAGATTAAAAACGTTAGGATGTACATGTACCATAACGATCTGTTTATTCAAAAGGAATTAGGAGAAAAAAAGAGAATCTAACTGAAGAGCGAGACGCTGGATTCAGAGACAAAGAAACCCAGATGTTCTTGAGATTTACTAGAGCAGCCTCAACGAGGGGAAGCGAACTCCCCCTCTCAACCGATCTGAAGAGCACAAGATTTGATCTCCGAGCAACGCAACACCTCCATTGCCATGGAAAAATAGGACAAAGGGGCTGCCTGAATCGTTGCTCGTTTATTATGATCTCGACTCGATCCAATGCCTCAAACGCAGCAACAACAAGGCAGAAAGAGAGGACTGCGGCGGGTACAAAAAAAAAAGAGAAGAAAACAACCGAACAAACAAGCTCATCGCAGACGCGAAGCCGAAGCCGCCTTGCAGATCAGATCACAGTTGCCGCGGGAAGGCTATGCGGCGCCGGCGAGGGGGGAAGCTCGGCGTCTCACCGGGATTTTATATGGAGAGGAATTGGGGAACCCTAAACCAGACCTCCTGCTCGTGATGGGCCTAGGGCGGTTGGGCCTGGCCTGTGATGATGGGCACAGATGTGGAATTACCCAAGGAGCTGAAAGTTTGTGCTGGGCGGCCAGCCCAAGCGCAGCACCATAGGGTCTGTTTGGTAGTCGACCGAATCTAGCCAGGCGTTCTGTCTGGTCCCCTAGTCTGGCTGAAATGGGAACTTAGCGTGTGTTTGGTTGGTTCTCTTGAGTAGCCTGACCATGTCTGGCTCTTGTTTGGTTTTCATTCCCCCACCGGTAAGCCCCCTTCCTTCGGCGAGCCCCCTACCTTCGGCGCTGCGACGCCTCTCCCGCCATAGGTGCCTCGGCGGTCCTGCTCGCGGCGCAGCGACGCCTCCCCCGCCACGACGCCTCGTCGGGCCTGCTCGCGGCTATGGCCGCCTGCCTTTCTATCGGCGCCCGCGCGCCCCCTTCCTCCCGCCGCGGCCGCCATAGACGCCACCGCCCTCGGCGCGCTCGCCGCGGCTCCATCCTTACGCCGCAGCAGCATCGCTTCCTAGGGGCGCAGCGTCATTGTCGTCGTCGTCGCCCCGAGCTTCTCCCTTTCTTGCTCCTCTCCTCTACGCACAAAGAACAAAGGTCTGTTCTTGAACGTTCTTCACAGGCAGGCATGGGGGCAAGAAATTCGTCCTCCCTAGGCCACGTCGGTCCGATCCTTCGACGTGGAGCACCTCCTCCACCTCCGCCCCCACTCTTCTTCCAATCCCGTCGCTCCAATCGAGCTCGCCGCGGAGTTCCATGACCAACAGTCTGTTCTTGCACGTTCTTCACAGGCGGGCATGGAGGCAAGAAATCCGTCCTTCCTAGACCATCCTGGTCCGATTCCTTCGACGTGAAGCACCTTCCCAACCTCCTCCACCTCCGCCCCCACTCTTCTTCCAATCCCATCGCTCCAATCGAGCTCATCGCGGAGCTCCATGGCCGCCTTCCATGGCGCCCGTGGGTGGCACCTCTCCACTCCTCGGGTTACGCCCAAAAGCCTCGGGATAGATTCTCCTCGCCGTCCTCTTCCGCCTGGTGCCCTCGGTTTGCGAAAAAGTGGTTAGAAGCTCCGTCCCCATGGACGCCGGCGAGCCTCGGTCAAGCTCCACTCTTTTCCATGGCGCCAGAAGGAGTAGAGAGCGCGAGCTGCGCCAGCGGGAGGCACCCGCGAATTTGTGATCCTGCTGGAGCCACCCTCCCGACCCCAAGGTGGCTGCGCGGGGGCTGGCCAGCATGCCGGCCGGGGAGACCAAACACGGACAAAGGCCTTCCGTGGCCGGGCCGCGGGCAGAGCGCAGCTGCCAAACACCCCAATAAGTATACGAAGGCCTCGTTTGGCAGGGCCCTGCTCTTGGATTATGCGAACTGAATATGCAGAGCTCTGCCAAATAGCAATTTTATGAGAATCACTCTCAGAGTAAATTCTGTGAAGTGATTCTCCGAAATGAACTGAGAGCTGAGAGCTTAAATAAAAAGCTGCTTCTCCTAATTCACTCTCAACACATAGTCAGACATTCCATAGAGTTTATCGTATGGATTCATCAGAGAATCACTTTCAGCCACAGAATCACTTCTCTAAGAGAATTACTTCTAACAGAGAATCAGAATGACTGGGAGCTCTACCAAACGGGCCCGAAGGTAGATGCATTGAGCTAGCGGTCCGTGCTTAGAAACAAGGCATGTTGGGCCGCACAACATAGTATAATTTAGCCCGGCACCGGAGAAAGTGAATATATAAACTACAGAAATCTTTTTAAGATACATCTTTTTATATGAATAAGTTTGACTATGTATCTTTATAAAAAAGTTACAAATTCGCTTTTTTCTTCCTGTTCTGGGTAGGCACGATATAATAGCGCTCCGCCATGCTTTTGGACTGTGGCATGTCTAGTTTTCATTTTAGTGATTGTACTAGCACAACATTACACAAAACTAATCATGTGCAGCCTGAAGCACGGCGGTCGGGCCGTACTGCCAAACTTTCACCAGTAGGTTCCTAGGTGTCTGCCAACTTTCAGCACTTATTACGAGGTGCAATCGGTTCCGAGCAAGCAAAACGAATCAAAAGGCCAAAACCCGAACCGGCGTCGACACCGAAAGTTCACTACTTCAGATATTCGGTTTGGTTCGGCTTGGCCTGGTCATCGATTTCGACATACTCCTAAAATCTATTTTCCGCACATACAAGTGGCTCACACCCTCAGCTTTGCATTGCACCCCCACGCCCTCGCCTGAGCTCTCAACTAAGAGTGCCTACCTGATCCAATTTGTTGGCGGTCATTCCAAACTAAAATTGCTCCCAATCTGGAAGGCAAAGGTGGAACCAAAATACCGCTTCTTTGCATGGACTCTCCTCCATAGGAAGATCCTAACAGCGGACAATCTCTAGAGGAGAGGATGGAATAATGAGCCTGTCTGCAAGCTTTGCAAGCAAGAACCGGAGACCATTGTCCATTTGGTCAAAGACTGCATTTTTACTAAATCAGTGTGGACTCAGCTGGCCCTATGGCTCAACCTTTCGTTACTGCCAGAGCTTGACCAATGCACTTCAGTCTACATGTGGTGGAAGAAATGTAGACAAAAGGTTGACAAAAATTCAAGAAGGGACTTAGACGATTTAATTTTTCTCTTCTGGTGGGAGGTATGGAAAGAAAGAAACCACATAATTTTTCAGGGACCGGAGAAAGACCAAAGAGATGTGGCAGTGTTAATCAAGGATGGGTTTGGGCAACAAAGAGCGGCCAGATCGTTTTAGTCTCTTTCTCTTTTTTGTTTCTGGCCTGCTCTTAGTTGGAAGTGTTTTATTTTCCTCTTTTTAGTGGTTGAGAGCGTTTTTTGTTTTTCATTCTGTGCTCGTTCTTGTAAGCGTGGTTAGCTTTTCCTTCTAATAAAATTGCGATGCGGCAAATCTCTTGCCGTGTCTTTTCAAAAGAAAAAAAAAGATAGTTAAGGGTATGTTCGGTTAGAGAAAAATCAAAAAGGCTTGAAGGGGATTTAATCCCTTCATATTAAACAATCTCTTCCAAAACCATGCCAACTAGCTTTATTGGGCATTCCATGCTCTTGTTTCCCATCCCTTTGTCTAGTTATCTATATCGATAGGATTCACCGCATTCCAAACTTAATTGGTACTCTTTCCGGTTTTAAATATAAGTCGCGGTTGATTTTTTTTAAAAACTTTGACCATTCGTTTTATTCAAAAAAATTGTTCAAATATATAAAATTACAAACCATGCTCAAACTAACTTTGGTAATAAACCAAATCACAACAAAATAAATGATAATTTGTAAATTTTTTTGAATAAGACGAATGGTCAAAGTTTTTAAAAAAAGTCAACCGCGACTTATATTTAAGACCGGAGGGAGTATAAAATTGTCTTAGTATCCATATGTATCGATAGTATATTAAACATATGCTTCTTAATATAAAGGAGGGCTCTGGCATAAAAAAGGTTGCAGTGCTCCACAAGACCACAACCGACAACACTTTTGTGTATGGGTGTAGGCTTTTGCTTGCATTGTGGATTTGAAACACATATTTATGTTGTCGTTGGAATATAGATGGATCTAGTGAGCCATTAGCCTCAGATATCTCCGCCTCTTGGTCTCGACAGCGCTATCTTTGGTAGGCCATCCTAGCCTTGATGTCGGTCATCAGGGCTTTTGGAGGTGACAGGGCAGCACCGAGTGGGTAACATCTGTTTTATGAGTTAAACAATACCGTGCAAGGTATCTCAAAAGGCGACATATCTGATGCAATCAGAGATTTGGTGCAACCACGGTGTAATTCTACTAAAAAAAGTTTCAAAAAATTCTGAAAAAAATCATGAATCTACATCTCAGTCTGCCCTATCTATATATAAAATTTATGGTCAAATTCATCCTACTTTAGGTCTTTTTTTAACTGTTAAAGTAGGACGAATTTAACTATGAAATTTTATATATAGATGGAGTAAGGTGAGATATAGATTTATGATTTTTTTTAAAATTTTTTGAAACTTTATTTAGTAGGATTGCATCATGGTTGCATCAAAATTCCAATTGCACCGGATATATTGCCATCTTAAAGAATGGTAAAATCACCTGTATTTAGTTGTTTGGGTTTTTTCTGGCTCCGAGAAGTTTAAACTACTACGTATAAAGAATCCGTCGTACGATCACATCAACATCAAGCTTGGAAGTATGTCAGTGTTACACACACTCTCCAAAGTCAGCCTGAATCCAATGGGATTTTTAAAATTCTATTTTTTATCACTATTTCAACTATCTTTTTCTGTATCTACAGTGTATCATTTATGTCAAACAGTGCAAAACAGTGTTTTGAAAAACCCATTTAGAAAATTTCATTGGACTCAGCCTCATGGAGGCAAATTAAGCATCTGTAGCCAAAACTTCTTTTCAGCCCGCACCCTGGGATCGTTAGGCTGAAATCAGCGGGTGCCGCATATGGTTTCTCCAAAATTTATTGTGGTTCTGTAGACAGAAAAAGAAGTAGTTAGAATAGTAAATAGTAGGAGGATGAGTGAACTGCTAGACATGCATAACATATGCATAACATAGCTAGGTCACTCGTAGTCGTAGGCGCATCATCATTTCTCTGCCGGCTGGAGCGGCGATGGCCGGCCGAGCCTGACGTCGTTGAGTCGCAAAAAGAAGAGCAACGGAGTACGTGGACGGCGGACGGCGGAGCACTGCATGCACCGCCGCGGGGATAGGAGTAGGAGGCCCACACCACATCACGGAGGAGGAGATGGCGGGCATCTCGCGCGGGACCGAAGGGCCGCGCGCGGGAGGGAGGAACCGACCCTCGGAACGCAGGAAGAGGTGCGGGGCGGGCATGTGCCGCGGCGGCCGGGGTGACGCCACTGCACCCGCAGCTCTCTGTCGCATTGCTAATGAGCGGCTACTTTTTTTTTGGGGGTCTTGGCCATCCAAAGAATTAACCTTGTTTTACGCTAGATGAGTAGATGAGCATGGGCGTTGGGTGGGGGTTTAAAATCACAGCAATGTCTGAATTTCATACCGTTTCGTTCTACTGTTTAAGAATGTTATCCTAGCAATACAAGTATTCGATGAAATAAAGACACACACAAAAAAAAAAAACTTCGTTCAGAGTTTAAGCTGCTCTGAAACTTTTTTATGAACATGTTTTTATGGGCAAATAAGGTAAGACATGCTTATGACTTTTATGAACGTGAGGGCACCTAGATTTGTTGAACGTTTTTTATGCAATAAGCCAAGGGATGTCTGTGTACTACCCCACGCAACCTCTGTTTTAGATATCATAGTACTACCACTCAGTTTTCATTCCAGATAAACCGCAGCAGGGCACGCTTTGGTGGAGTGGATTCTGGGTGGTGGGCATCTACATCGAGATGAAATGTGCGGGTTTCCTCTTCCTGTCACAATGCCTAAAATGTTATGCTTGCACTCGTCAGCTTTCAGACTCTTGTGTCAGAACAACGACGTACAATCGCTCTCAACTGTTTTTCAAGATAATAACAGCTTATCACCCATACTTTTTTCTGACACTTATCACCCATACTTTTTCCTGCGAGAATCAGATAGTGTGTTTGATAGAAAGGATTAAAGTTTATCCAGACAGGACAGCCAATGAACATGCTAAATTTTAGCTCGCCCTTAGACTAACCATTAGTCACTTAGTTTTAAAAGTGAGCTAAAGTAGGTTAATACCAATTCCTAGTGTAATTAATGAATCAGCAAACTATTAGTGCATGCTATTCAAACACCTTATGGCTAATGGTTAGTGAACTAAACTTTAGCCAGCTAAATTTTAGTTATGGTTAAACTTTAGATCTAATGTATTCAAACAGACCCTCATACCCACGTGACCATGTCCCAAACACCAAAGTACACTAACTATTTATCAATGTTTCAGAATAATTGGCATATTTAAATTTAAAGTGAAGGACACTGTAGTCACTAAAAGTACTACTATTGCATTCTCGTTCTCATCTGAGTCCATACTCTCAAAATTATTACTTTCTTCGTATTTAAATATATCACAGTTGATTTTTTTCAAAAATTCAATCGCTCGTCTTATTGTTGATTTTTTTTTCAAAAATTCAATCGCTCATCTTATTAAAAAATTATAATTAATTTCGTTATGATTTGTTTACGCAAATTTTTTAAATAAAATTGAACTATTGGAGTTGTAGAAAAAAAATTAATCTCGACTTATATATTTAAATACTAAGAGACTATTTGATTTTTCAACTTTTCGGAACGGTTTGTTCCGAGTGGTCATAAGTAAATTAGCAATAAATCAATTGAAAAATCGAATAATTCTGATGGCGGCTTTAAGAGGCTATGGACTAATAGAGTTAACCGTTAATTTTTACTGACTAAGCTTTAACTATCCATATCGATCCGTTTTGAAACTTAGCCAAGTAAAGTGGGAGAAGTATCACCTTTTTTTCACTAAAAGTACTTAAAAAATTTCATATACTTCCACTATTTGTGTAAATAATCATATTTCATACTTGTTCGAGAATTTGTTTTTTCCACTTAAGCACTTGGAATCATTCTGCTATCTCTTGTAACGACCCTCATCATTTTCATCTTCCTGACCACAATGCCGGCCGTCGCCACTCCTCCATGTATTGTCGTCCTTCCACTCCCTGCTCGTGGCCGCCGCCACCATCTCCATTGTCCCTTGCCTCCACCACCACTCCGGCACCGTCAACTTTCTCCTCAAAATGTCTACCTCATGAACCCGATCTCTGCCCACAAGCTGTGGCAACCAGCAAAGGCAACAATCAGCGGCAGTGGCAGTACTGGTGGGTGTGTCGAGCAACGGCCATAGGGTGGAGAGGGAGGGGAGTTAAGAGAGAGTAGAGTGATTCCAAGGGCTTAAGTGTAGAAAACATTACCTTGAACCAATATGGACATAGTATATGATACATTATAAAAGTTTATGGTTCGGTGGTCACTTTCTAAGTTGGTGGAACTAAAATGAATCTTCTTGCAATAAGTTGATGGACATCTGGTGCATTCTTTTAACTTTTTGTCGGTTATTTTGAAACTAAAATTTTCCTTTTCTACGCAATAAGTAGAATTAACAAAGTATGCTTGTGAATAACGTGATCGCATTTCGCCATCGTCTACAAATTGAAAAATTCAGTCCATTACTTTTCAACTGGACTAAAAGTCCAGGTCCAGGTGCTTGTACCTTTTACTTTTACTAGTAGTATATATCGCAATCCTACTGCGCACCCATATATATACATATACTCCCTCTATTCCAAATTTTAAGGAGATTTAGGCCTCTAGAAGATTCATTAATAACTCCATTTATGTGTGTTCAATATGTGTCTAGATTCATCAAAGTTTATGAGTGTAGATAAATAAAAAGATGATTAGAAACTCTTGCAATTTAGAATGGAGGGAGTATAAAACTGTATTACCACATTAATGTAAACTCCTTCACAGACTCAAAAGTACTCGCTCGTAGATTACTCGTCTTTTCGTACCATTGTGTCAACAAAACAGCCACCGCGCACCGGTGCTGATTGCTGAATTCCGAGACCCGTTCAATCGCCCAGCGTTTCTTTGACTAGATAGGCGGCGCCCACAGGACCACGTGGTCGTGAAAATGAATCTAGACGCCGAAAAGACCAGAGAGAGAGGCGTACAGTCGCGGGCTCTCCGCGATGATGCGGTCACCAAGTGCGTATTATCGCTGGCCCCGGATTGTTCATTGAATCTGGACACCATTCGATTGGTCGCCGCCTCGCCGCGTTCCGGCCTATATAAGGAGAGGAGTCCTGAGTTTAAAGCCAACCCCAACCATTTCCAAAACCGTGCAAGCTTGATCAGATAAACTTCGAGCGTTAATAACTGCAGCAGAGCACAGTAGTGTCCATGATGATGTCGAGGAAGAAGGCGGCGGTGGGTGCCGGCGGGGAGGCGGAGGAGATGAGGCGGCGGAATACGGAGCTGGAGAGGGCGGTGGCGGAGGCGGCGGCGAGGGAGGAGCGGCTGCGGCGGGAGCTGGAGGCGGCCCTCCGGCGGCTGGCCGTGGCGGAGGAGGCCGAGGAGCGGCTGTGCGTGCAGCTGGGCGAGCTGGAGGCCGAGGCCGTGTCGCAGGCCATCGAGTACCAGGAGAACGTCAGGGCGCTCTCCGAGCGCCTCGCCTTCGCCGACGGCGTGCTCAGGTCGTCGTCCGGGATCAGGAGAGTATAGCATCACCTCACCCCTGCGGACTGGGCGCTCGTGAAGTGTCGATCCATGATTGCAAGGATCGTTCGTGTAGAGTTGTATACTTGCAAGTTTTCATCGTTCCCCTCTACGTAACATTATTCAGGGTGTGACGTGTGTAGGTTGTTTTAGCTGTAAATTAGCTTGATGTGGGCACGGTATTAAAGAAAAATCAGTGGCTACTGTTACGCCTTCGAGTTCGCTGGTTTCGCTTAATAAAATGGGATCAGCGCCGTAAGGTATTTAATTTGCCCCCCTGTTGTAAGACTTTGATGGCCGGCAACTCGGCGCCAGTATTCCTCGCTGAAAAAGAACAATCGCACGCCGATATACGAATCTAACCTAGTTCAGTTGGATAGCCACAAATGCCCAAACATCAGCGAGATGCTTTGGATGTTTAGGCAAAACTTGGAAAAAAATGGCAGATCTAAGGTGACAATTGGAATATGGTAGCAATGAAACATGAAGTACAAACGACCTGACCTTATTGCTAGTTGCCACGATCGGATCAGAGTTCTATGCACAAGTATGGTCAGGTTAGGTCCGAAAAAGGCGGAGCACGACGCAACGAAGCAATCAAAGATGCCAGCTCTGAGACGCTCGAAGATATGCTGTCGCTTTTGGCATTTGGGCTCACTTCGGTTGTAATAACATCATGTTTTCTAATATTTAGTGCACGTTCCATTCCTACTGTAACAATATTTTTTATAAGCAGGCCAACAGTAATCATCACTTATGGCTGCAAAAGCACGTTTACATCGAAACTGGGAACCAACATCACAACACATAATCAGGGGAATTTTGCTAGGCCGACTGCTCTGGATAGGATCGAGGAAGCTCGGGGCTACCATCTCCAGCGGATCATATATCTATTTTTATCTATCATTGTTCTAACCATATTTTTCTCTATCTGCAGTACCGCTACAATACTGTTTGTATTATAGGCAGCCCATATATACGATCCGCTGCACCTACTACCGAGCATACACCCAGCTCAGTCAGAGTGACGGACTAGGCAGGTATAGTGACATACGGGGTACTCCCTCCGTTCGGATATATCTGTCGTTCAGACAGAAAATTTCTTCCCAAAATGAACTAGAAGTTTTGGTCCTAACGACTGTCCGGAAGTATGTTCAATATCAAATTTTCAATATACTATTGCGCTCTCTTCAGAATAAGAATTAGCTGTCACGTTCTTTGAGTCTATATTATCTTCTTCAATAAAAAACACACCGTATTTTTTTCATATAGTAAATTTCATCTGTGGGCACGGGACTTGTCACTGGGTTCCATCTTAGTGCCTGAACTTGGAAAATACATTATTCCCTTAAACTTGCTGATTGTCCACCACGTGGGCCAAATCCTGATCGTACAGTTTATCCATACCCTTCATTTCTTCTTTAGTATAAATGTATACGAAGCTCTCAGAGTTCGAGAGAAAAAAAAAGGACTTGCCAGGCACGGATATAGCCCTTCAATATCCAGTGAGGTAGACTCGTCACGTAACCTGATAGTGGACAGGGTTTATTTGAGACGACAGACAGGACAAAATAATAATAAATTAGAACAAAAGTTTCGTCATTTAAAACTAGAATAACTTTAATCTCGAACTTAAGTTTTCAACCGTAGAACACACAGATAGAATTTTAATTGTAGGAACTCCAATGTTTAGATTTAGACAGCAAGTAGCATCTTACTGGACAATAGAAACAAAACATCTACGGAGTAGTTCATATAAACCACTCCCCTCATGCTAGTTCATTCAACATAGAGCGAGATCAAATGTTGTTTTGACCTCTTTTTAACCATATGCAGGGTACTAACATACCGAATAAAGACTATGGCATACCAGAATTAAAAGCGGGAGATGTAAAAAATTAAACGTGAATGAAACCAAGCAAAAAAAAAGGAGTGATGTGTGATACCAACTGCATTACATAATGGAGGGGTGCAGATACTTGACAAAAGAATGGCACCATCACTGAAGAACTAGAGAAAATATCTAAAAATATGGCAGTTTATAAAGAGAGCCTTGTTAAGCGCTGTAAAATTACTCTTATAAACATCATCTATTAATTTAGCTGTTCATTTACCCAAAAATTAATTCAGTGTTCAAACTTCAAACACTAAGCATTTAATTTTCAGTCCCAGAACTTACGTTTGAATGTAGTAATTTTGAAAATAAAAAAGGTTAAAACAATGTGGTGAGGTAATTATATACTATATATAAAAATTTTGTATTAAAAGCCCCAGTAACCACTTCTTTTTCTTTCTTTCAGCGTTCTCTACTAAGGTTAAAATTGGACAGTAAATCTCGAACAGGACCTCTCCAGTACTCTAACAAGTTTCATAGGGTAAAAACAATTCTCACCGGCAGCAAATTCTGTGGGGTCTGCAAGATCGAAAGCATAACAAAGAAGTCTGCGGCCCCAGCATTACCAAAACCATGCAGCCCCACATGCGGCTCATCAATAAAGCACCATATCATGTATGCCTTGCTTACGGTTGCAAACTTGCAATCAACCATCAAGGAAAGAATATCCATACATTAAAGAATATTCTCCTAAAAAGACTGTTGGCACAACTAAACAAAAAGCTGACATATGGCTTTACCCTGAGGAGATGTGTCAAATTCAAAAAGAAAAGAATCGAATCGACTATAATTTAGCTAGTCTTACTGGTAACCTGTTACGCACAGCAGAACCTGAACTCTGAAGTATGAACGTGGGAGCAGCATGGTTTATACTAGCATATAAGCTGTGTTTGGTTCGTGTCCTTGTGAGCCCAGTCGAATTTTGGCACTACATTTATTAGCTAGCATTTGGTCTAGGGCAAAAGGTTGGACGGGCCAGGAATTTTGGCCTCGCCCGTGTATGGAAAGCAGAAAATCACAGTGACTCAAGGGGCGGCTGATTTGTGCACCCGCACTTTGGCTTGGGTACAGAAACAGCACAAGCTGATGTGTCAGCTGGCTATTGGAATTTGGATACAATAAATGTGTTTGTTGTTGGATTAACAATGTTCAAGTCAGAATATTTGCAAGATCAGGTATCTGATGGTGCCTCTCCGTGAAGTATTGTAGTATGTACAATTAATCAAATAAAACAAACTAGTATCCCTATATTTTACTCTTAACACCAATATCCCTATATTTTAACAAAAAAGACTTATTACATGTGGGACCCACATGTCATACTCATTGTTTTTGGAAAAAAATCATGGTTACCATCAAACAATACCTCCCAACTTCAACTTTGGGGTGGTGAAGGCTCTTAAATCTGCTGCTTATGATCAATCCCTGGGAGGTGTTTCGTTTAGGGAAGCAAAATTTCTCATTTCTACACAGTTTGTTGGTGATCATGAGCTTGATTGCAACATCGGCAAATTAGTTTTGTTTATCATAATGATTACAGAAATCAGTAGGTACATTCCAGTAATCATACAATACTCAAATGGAGTAGAGCGATTTCAGTAAACTATTTGTATCCACTACCATTATCCAGCTACTAATTCACCGTAGCTGGTGTGCAAAAGAAAACATGTTGCAAGTAATCTCTTAAAAGCCAAAGTAGAGCGTGGCAATCACTTAAAAATACTAGAATGAGGTGACAATCACATATTTGCATTAAAGAAGAACTTGTGCAGATTGCCAAGGAAGGAATATGTATACCTGTTGTAAGTTGGCAAGCTCAAGTTCTGCTGCCATACAGTCAGATGATAGACTCTTGATATCAGAAAACATTTAAATGAGAGGTTGTGCTCTTGTGAAAACAAATATTCCCCCACCACCAACCGAGCGACCCAAGAGCATATCACGGTCAAGATAGGAAAGATAATATAATCCTCCAGGTGATCGTCTGGCAGTTAATTCAGTTTGGTGAAAACAATAGATAGGGAGGATGAAACGAGGAAAATGAAGCATTGTGGAAAATTACCTTTCAGGACCACTAACAGGAACTTGAGCTCGAAAAGTTTTAAGGAACTGCAATATCTGCATGAAAAAATTTACTACATTCAAATCTGAAACACTTGCACGATGTTAGATGATAAAGAACTACAACAAACATTAGCAAAGTTGTTAATCATAAATATAATGTTTTTCATTTTATATTTTCTTTTTTGCAGTAGACAAAAAAGTGCTGACATGCTGCATGGTATGGGAACTAGCATTTCTCAAAACTATCAGAATTCAGAACTGTACTATGGGACACATGAGATATATATATATATATATATATATATATATATATTTGTCAACAGTCAGAAATCTATAAAATAAGATTTACTAAAATCAAGGATAATATGCAAGGTAACAATTGTTTATTTGATATAGCCTGGCTGGCTGGCATACCTGAAGGCTCAAAAATGATCGAGGAAGTATAGCAGGAGCTATTAGTGCTTGAACCTGCTCGCTAATCTTGATATTTTCAATGGCGACCTGGTAAACTATGGATCATAAGCAAAGACTAGCAAGTAACAGTAAAGACCAAGGTCGCAAAGGAAAAAAAGATAAACACTTTTTCTTGAAGAAAGTGGGCAGAATCTCTGCTGTTCAAGGCTGAAGAGTTGAAACATTGAGTTCAGGTCAGCAGACAAACGCCAAAATTTTAAGCATTATAGTACAGAAAAAACAATAAACACATCTAAGACCAGTTATGGGTTGATGATTAAAGAGAAGCAGTGACCAAAAAAATAGTGATGAAAGAATGGCCCTCTAAAGGGTTTAGGTTAGGGCAGGGTGATATAGCAAAAAAAAAAGGAAAGAAATTCCAATTGTTGCAAATGGCTTGTGTGCACCATCAAGTCAGTCTCGGAGTAAATTGTCTGGTTATATGCCATCATCTGGCATGTAAATTGAATCATGGAGAATTCTAGCTGCTAATGGTGCTCAACTATTGATACAATAATACCACATAGCAAGCCCATACCTCATGGCCCATGCTGTTATTTTAACACTGAAAACTAAATGACTTGTCATGTAACTGGCAACTCTTCCCTTTGCAACATTTTTTGTCAGACAATCATATTCAAATATTTTCGAAAGGTGATATTACCTCCTCAAATTGAAGAAATATGTTGCGTTTAGACAGGACAACAAACTTTGCAGAGACCATCAATGTTGCACCTTCTTGCTCCTATAGAGATCGCTAAAAATCAAACATGAAAGAACTGAAAAAGATGAGGGCTAAAGGCTGAAAAACAAATAAGGTAGCATCCAAAGGATAGAAGCTGTGCTTAGAAGTTGCAAAATACGTCCAAGTAAGAAATTAATTTCGTCTAGGTATGAAACACTTATTTTGCACTTATAAACATAAAAAATAGCCAGATTCTGAAAGATGGAATAAACCTATTTATGAACGATACGGAGTTGGTGAGCATTTCACGGTCAATTGAAGCAAAGAGCACACCTGCAGCTATCATATTTTTATATATCCATGATCCATTCAGTTAAGTACATCAGCAGCGATGTTGAGATAAAGACAAACACACTGCATCTGCATGAAAGCCACTTATTTTCCTATTTCTACAATAAACATTAAATGCTCCAGTGTACCGGGGAAGGACCTTTTTGTTTTATTTGTGCACAGCAGATAACATTCATACACCAAAAAAAAAAAAAATGCAATAGTTACAGTTCAATGTACAGCCATCTTATTTCAATTTTTAAATCAACTGAATGCAGATGTAAGTTTGTTCCATGAAAAGAAAACTGAATGCAGCTGTAATAGCGAGTTAGATCACCAATGAGTTAAAAATACCCCCAAGACGTACAGCACCTATAGAAAGTTTACCTCCAGCAAGTTCTCAATGCTCCATCGTACAACATTCCTCACAGTTCCACCATCTGATCTCTCTCTGCACTCGAATTTCTGGTATATTTGCCCCACCTGTATATATCCACAAAACACCATCTAATGACAATGCTCCAACCTTTCCCCCTATGTTTCTCAAATACGATTGTCAAACACACCAGTAATAAAAAGTGTGAGGCCAATGAACTACCCAACATCATGTTGATGTGTGAGCAGTTGAAATTTGAGAACTCGTCATCTAATAGCACAAGTGCATAAGTGCTCACATAACGATAGACAGTTTAAAAGTGAACAGAACTGAACTTGAATTGCACTATTCATCAATCATTCCCTAGATCAAATGTGCCGGCATCTCTAATTGATTGCTACGTGATGACTTTAAGTAGGCATCTGTCATGCCCAGCAATGCCATGGAGCACAATTGCAACCCCGAGTTACGCGAGATCTATGAACACACACGGGTACCTGCAGGAGCGGGAGCCTCTCGGCCGCCTCGAACAGTCCGAGCACGTCCGACGCCGATGTGTAACACAGCCTCCAGGTGCCGTCGAGCGCCGCAAGATCCAGCGGCGCCCCCTCCCCGGCACCGAGCTCCTCCACGCCCACCTACACACGACGCTTCAAATCAATCGAGCCCAGCACAGCGTCGCGATATCCCCCGCTTCGCGTGAGCGCGAGGGCGTTAGACTCTGAGCGGGTGAGTCGGACTCGTACGCACGATGGCCTCCTCGATGGCGGCGCGCTGGTCGGGCCCCGCCGCGAACCCGCGCCGAGTTTCCTGAACGGCGCGCAGCAGCTCGTGCTTCCTCTGCTCCGTGCTCGCCTGCGAGACCAGAGCGTTAGAGGGCGTGTCGGGGTTTCGTAAGAGGGGTGGTGGACTGGTGGTGTTCGTGGAGTAAATACTGGGGGGGACGAAGCAGCGAGTGGAGCCGTGGCCGCGGCGGCGGCGGCGGCGACGAGGTGATGGCGGGGACGGAGACGGGGCTCGCGCAGAGGGCGCAAGCGGAGGCCGGGGGCCGCGGACGGAGCCGGCGCCTGCCGTGCCGTGGTCGGGAGGCGGCGGAGGGAGGAGGGGGCGACGAGCGCCATTTGTCTCGCGATGCTCCACGGTGCGAGTGGGAGTGGATGAGCTACAACTACCAAGCGACAGTCAAGCCTCAAGCGTGGGAATGGCGGGCCGCGCGGCACGGGCACATCCGCGGTCTCGTCATCCTCACCGTCACCGGCCGTTGACCCGTCCACTTCCCTTTTGACGGCCGGGATGCAAACTGCTCAGCGTCCGGGTGGGCACTGGGCCGTGGGCGGCACATTCTCGGCTTCCCGCCATTCGTGGGCTTTTCACAAACCCGATTCGATTGCGCGATCCTGCCCTGCCCATTGCCCAACACAGCGCGGCCGGCCGCAGTGTTAGTGGAGCAGCAAACATGTACCAGGACACATGTACCAGGACCGGGTCGATAGCCCACTACTGTATAGGAATAAGCCCATGGCCAGCCCAAAGCTTGTCTAGACAACCTTCACAGCTCATGCTAAAAACAAGTTATCCATTGAAGATTAGAACAACAGACGAGAAAAAAAAAAAAAAAGAAAGCCCTCAACGGTTTTAAGCATTTTAACCTTGCAAAGTCCGCAACTCTTTATACTGGTCATTTTCTCAGGAAGCATTACAAAGGCCGTGATGGGCACCAACGAAACTTCATGCTAAAGAAAAGGATCCACTACTTTTGTTATAACAGTTATCAAGTACAATCATTAGCAAGGTATGCTTGGGGTGAAGGCCCTAAAAAGTATTTTTCTTCAAACTGCAGGTGGAGGTTGCTCTCACTGCTCTCCAAACAACAACACTGAAAAGGCTGGTAAACTGCTGTATCTTCACCAATTTGAAGGTTAAAGTTATTGTGTCTCTCGACTCCTTTCAGAAATTCTAGCGAGGCAGAACCCAACTTCTCTTCCACCAATTTATGTTCTGCACAAAATACAGAACAAATATAATTGTCAAGCAGGGGGACCTGAAAATCATTAATTAATTGGAAAATGCATATATTTAAGTGGAAAACGCAGCACAAAGCATTTTGGTTCTCCAGGATGTTAAAGACTGCTGTGCAAAAAAAAAAAACTTAAGGTGCAAATGATCCAATGCTTTATGTTAGCACACTAGAACAGAATGAGCAAAGAAGAGGATCACACCTCTCATTCGGCCATAGCCCAAAGAGCAAGAACATCATATGTTTTACAGGGAGCAAAAAGACCGCCTTGATTTATTGCTTACTATTTCCAGTAACAAAGGTTATGTCATGACAGCAAAGGAAACAATCACTAATAGTTGCCAGATTCTCCTGTAATCAAATGTTCAGTGATTTCTTATTTTTCTCTCAAATGCGCATGGGAGAAATATTCAGCGATTTCACTTAGCCCACATGTCCTTTTAATTTCAATTGTAATTGTATTCAGATGTGTACCTAGATAATCAAATGTATACAAGAGGAAGAGATTTTATACATCAATAACAGTTGAGTATAGGACAAAGAGGTGATGTAGCTAATCCTGTTTTGCACTGCTACATATGGCTAATCAGTTACCTTGAAAGCATGCTGCTTAGCTGAAGCTTAACAGTCCACTACTGCAAGGAATGATAATTGATAAGAGCCTCCTTGATTAGTTTCTTGCCACCAGACGATGTGAGAAGAATCAGAAATCAGCAGTTCACCTGCAGAAACAAAACAAAGAAGTCAATTCAACATGAAATTAAGCTAACAATATAAGTTCTATAAAAGAACAAAACATTTCCCAAGATGATTAGCACCTGGATGTCCTGCATACAACAAGAGTTAAGAAAGACAAGACAAAAGAGGGAAACAATAAGTGTTAGAAACATAATCTGCAGAAAAGAGTCAAGTAACAGATAGAATCAAGCTATACAAGAACAAACCGTAAATGATTCAAGCTTGATCAGGAACCTGTCAAGCAAAACACTAGTAAAAACTTTACAAAAAATTCAGTCAGCAAAGTCAGTCAGTTCCCTGTGGCTGTGGCCGATTACAGGACCAGATAATCCTTCAGAGATTTACAATGTCGAACAAATTTACACAGTTCGATCATATTGAAGTCCATCAGTCAATCAAAATTAGAAAAAACATAATAAGGAAAAATAGCTGAACAAGTAAGAGCAAGAAAAATGACTAAATAGGAAAGAGAAAAAAAAGAGAGAAGCGGCGAAATATTATCTTAAAGTACCACTAATTCAGAATACGCAGTTCAACCAAAGTTTACGAGTTACAACAAGTTCCCATGAAACTGAATTGATGCTACATAGACATTTATTCGGTGCATCTAAGTTGTCTCAAATCCCTTCATAAGTCTACGGAGAAGGAAGCTCTTATAGCTCCACCCTGTGATCGAAGGGAAAAGGGGTAGACAGAACAGAATTAGGTGGCTGGCCGAAGAAAGGGAAGTCTCATTAGCTCTAGCTCAGGTCCATTCCGTCTCCAACCTGGCTCGGGATTGGAGACACAGCTGCATAGGACCTCTCAAAAGGGGAAGGATGCAGCTGTGCACCACGCCTGCGCTTAAAGGAGCAGCCTTCATTGCTGTCAACTTCATGCTTCCTGCGGATACCCCTCACTGCCTGCTGCTCCAATGGAGAGAGTGGGAATAACTGCCCACTCACTCGGCATAGCGAGTTATGGTTGTCATAGAGGATCCTCTGGTTACAGTTTTTGTCACAGATGTGAGTGGTTCCAGTCAGTTTGCAATGATACATGTTCCCAAAAATGTGCTCATTCTGGCACATCTTGTCACACTTGTGACTAGGGTTTGACCCTTCTGTGTTAAGAATTGCGGACAAGAAAATCACATTGCTGGGCTCAGCAATCGCAGATTTGCCAAATACCTCCATTGCTCTGCTGCAAGAAATCTCTTCACAGACCCCCTTTCAGTTTCTGAGGTCGGAAGTTTCTGCAACCCAAAACAAGAATTTGCTTCAGAGTTCTGTTTTGGAGCTACTGCAAATGACCTCAAGGTGCTACAAACCATTTCTTGATACTACTGCAGAGCCAACTCATTTTTAAGATGTGGGGGGAAAAAAATACTCCTACAGCACTGTGTATTGGTATTATCATGAACAGATTAACCAACAGGGATGCAATCTCGCGTAGCTAGTTAGCTACCGATAGTCCAATAAATTAGAGCACAGCGCAGATTTCGTGACAATACTACCCAATCCGCGTCTTAAATATGTAAAATGTTATTTCTCAGGCGCCTAAAACACTACTACTATACATGGATACAAAATGATCCACTGAATTTCATTTAATTTTGGCTGAATCTGTAAGAGTTTCATGGCACCAAACCCGAATCTGAGTTCTGGATATTACAGCTGGCATTGGACAACGAACGAGTTTAAAATTCGCCAAGTGGATTACCTATATAAAAGGCCTATATAAAAGCGCAGATAAAAACAAAAAAAAAAACGAGACAAGTCAGCACCCATCCCTTTCAACATGTTGGTGAACCAGAAACCCTCTTTCACCAAAAAAAACAATTTTAAAGGGTGGACCAGAAACCTAACTGCCCCACAGCCCCACTCCTCTCCCTTCACCACGGCAGTTTTACTAGATCTGAACAGTAACAATCCCCAAGGCCCCCAACCGCCCCCATTATCCGCAATAAAACCTCACTAATTCCTCGTACGGCGGCGTCTCGGCGTCACAATCCACGCCAGACGTAACAAATTCAGATTAAAAACAGGTAACCCAAAAATCAAAACGGCGCCTCTCCGTTGGACCCCCAAAACGAGGATTCGCGAGCAAAAGCTTCTGTCGAGTGAAAGCGACGAGAACGTACCAGCAAGGTCGAAGCACGGAAGGGGTAGGGAAGAAACAGCAGGGCGACGACGCGGAGGGGCTTCTCCTTGGCCCTCTCTCCGACTCTCCCTCTCCCTATGACCCTATCCCTATGCCCGTGGGAAGTGGAGCGCAAACCACGCAGTTAGCAGCAACGGCCAGTAGGAGGGAGGAAGGGGCCGGATTTATAGGATCCGCGGCCTTCGCCAAATGACCGAAATGCCCACACCAGCTGATCAGCTCGCTCGGATCGGGCACGCGCATTGTCGTTGCACGGCTGCACCGGCGGCTCCAGATCAGCTCGGCTCACGGCTCGATCGGTGGTCCCGGCCTCCCCGGGAGTTATGAAACGGAGCTACGAGCAGCTTGCTCGTCATTTTCGCAATTAACCACATGTCGGATCTTGTTAAGGGGATCATTACGAGGGGCCCACTCGTCAGTCACTTGGATAGTTTAACAAGTGATGAGTATCATGGAACATCTTTTATGGATACTGTATTTCTTCCAGCCAAGCCACCTCTCACCAGCGATAATTGGCGGCAGCACGCTAACTACCAACCACATGTGGCTTATTTATCTAGGAGTAGTGCAGTACTACTTCCTCTGGTTTTAAATACTCATTCCGTTTTAATTTATAGGTAGTTTTGACTTTTTTTGACAACAAATTTAACTGGCTCGTCTTATTCAAAAAATTTCACAATTATTATTTATTTTTAATGTGATCTAGTTTAGCATATAATATATTTTAACTATGAGTTAAAATTTTCTATTTTTGTGAATATTTTAAATAAGACGAACCGGTCAAATTTGATGTCAAAAAATCAAATGACATATAAATTGAGACGGATGGAGTATAAGTTATGGTTAATTTTTCCACACTACGAGTATCCATCTTATTTTAAAAAAATGGAAACACTTATTTAAAAATTTCATGTCAACATATAAGAGAAAACTCATACTTAGACCTCTATAATGATAAAACATGTCACAATAAAATAAATAATTATAATTTATAATTTCTGTAATACCATGAAGTATTTAAGTTTTAGGAAAAAGTTAACCGCCACATATTTAAAACTGGAGGAAGTATTTCTTTTGTTTGACTACAGTGGGTGGAAAACTAAAACTAATTCATGATACATTGGCTATATGAAATGACAAAGAAAATCGGAGGTAGAATTTTCCTACAAGTCCGCTCGTTTGGATAATTGGAAAACGAGAATGGAAAATGATGTTTGGTTGATTGATTCAACGAAACATAACACATCTGATTACATGATGGAACGATACAAATATAGCTTTTTGTGGCTAGGCTCAGTCTATAATGAGGTGTCATGTAATCGAATACCAGTCCGTACAAAAGCTGATCAACATCCTCTGCCAACGGCCAGCAACCTTAGCAGATCACACCACTACCTGCTCACTTGAAGCACCTTCTCAGTCCTTGTGCGTGAGGTCACCACATATTTAAGACGAGAGGAAGTATTTCTTTTGTTTGACTACAGAGGGTGGAAAACTAAAGATAATTCATGATACATTGGCTATATGAAATGACAAAGAAAATCGGAGGTAGAATTTTCCTGCAAGTCCGCTCATTTGGATAATTGGAAATGAGAATGGAAAATGATGTTTGGTTGATTGATTCAACGAAACGTAACACATCTGATTACACGATGGAACGATACCGATATAGCTATTTGTGGTTAGGCTCAGTCTTGATGAGATGTCATGTAACCGGATACCAGTCCATACAAAAGCTGATCCCCATCCTCCGCCAGCGGCCAGCCTTAGCAGATCACACCACAACCTGCTCACTTGAAGCACCTTCCCCTTCCTTGCGCGTGAGGTCACCTAACAAATTTTGTAAACAGTGACAACACCATCAATGCCCCCGCAGTCCATTTACATCGTTGTGTTACCAGATTGGCAACCAAACACCATCAAAAGTTTAGATAGAGATGTTTAGAAACATCTTATTCGATCGTATATGTTTGTTGCTTCTGACAAACATTTTAGCCTACCGTTAGTTCTTTTTTCATGTCCAAAACGTAAAAGTAGTTGGAGATAGTAGTATGTCGTTTCTCTCTGCAATATGCTGATAGGATCATAGGAATTCATGAGGCACGCCTAATCTTCCAATTTATATTTATCTGTCAGGTAAATAGAAAATTTGAAAGATCTGCCTCTAGTATATTGCGACAGATATCTATAATAGTTAATTGTGTGCGCATGGGGACATTGTGTCACATGTTCTTCTAAAAAAACTTGCCCTTTTTTCCTTTTTTGCATGGACCCACAGCACTAAGATAAAATAGTGAACTGCTGCTCAACTACATACTATTTGCTAAGGCTGCTCTCACCAGTGGTGTCTATTGAAGTACCCAAAACATTGTTTTGTACTGTGTATGTACTGCGGACAGAGAAGGGTTTAAATTATAGGCACTTAGATAGATGGACATCCTGGTGAGAATAGCCTAAGTAGACAAGTAAGCTTGGTAGCTAATTACATCTAATATCTCAATGATTGCAAGAAGCAAGATGATAAAAGAGACAGATACTAGGTCCAAAAGGCAGCTGCTTCACCTTTTTCCTAGTGCTGCATCTGTGTATACTGCGACCTCGAACGTGTTACCGTTCGACAGACCAAATTAAGGACAGGATTATATATATCCTCCAATCGAGTGTTAGCTCACCTAACGGCTCCACTTGACCAGCACCATTGGCTAAGTTCTAGAAGCCCCCCTAAGTCCCAGCTTAATTGATCAATAAAATAAAATAAAGGGTAAACTCCGATTTATACCCTTCAGGTCCTCTTTGAAGTGGATGAATTCTATAGAAATTATGCAGGAGTTTCACATGAACTAGTAAATTTTATAGGAAAAAACAGGGGAAAAAAAACAGAAAACTCACGTTAAAAAGAGCCTCTGAATTTGTTGTTGAACATGAAACTCATATACCAGACAAAGTATGTGTCCAAACTCTAAAAATTAGTAAATTACCTTCCCCCGACAATGCCAAAGTGGTTTTATCTCATGTGGTTTTGTTGACATTATAGTGGGTCTTGACATGTCAAGATCCATCTTAGTGTAAACGTGGCAATGTAGCTCACATATAAGTTTTTTTTCTCTTGCTCCTTACGGATGGCAATGCCTCCTCTCTCCATGCCTCCTCCACCACTCTTCTCGTTGTCACCACCCCTCCTCCCACGATGCACATAGCCGTCGCATAATCCCTCCTCCCCCACCATTGGTTTCCTCCCATGTTAAGGGCCTTGTTTGACCGTGGTGTCTGTTCGTTCCTCCTCGTGTTGTGGTTAAAATACTTGTGTACAATTAGGATTCCTTTCCAATCATGCAATCAACAAATATATTAATCATGTTTTGTGTATCCAACGCATGTGCCATGGTAACACAATCCCTTGTTTGGAGGTTAGGGCAAGTGATGTGTTATTTTCAAAAGACGTGCATGTATTGGAATGAAAATAAGTGGCTAAAATTTGTGTTAGATTGCGCATAAACCTGATTCACACAAGTTTTTTCAGTTAAATCAGAAGTCACTCTAGAATCTATACTATAAAGACCGAGTTAATAGAAAAATAATTTTTACTCCAAAAGTCTATACCCACGTACACTCATAGATTTAAATTGTCCCCACGTTCAGATGACTAGGCCCACAATATCTACGGCAGATCGCCAGAACATGCAGAACCGGCGTTCCTGCCTTAAGTACCGCGTAACCCCGGTCTTTTCCACGGTATTTTTTTCACCTAAAAATTATCTACCCGCTCGCATGGGAACTCATCGGAGCAATTGATGTTTGCATTCCGTGGACCCTGATAGCCCAATAGCCGCTGCGCCCACACGGAGTTCATCATCTCCACAGCTTAGTAGTCGCATCCTCAATCAAATCACGGCCCAATAATCCTTAAGTAGCTATTAGATGTCCGGCGGTGGCCCAATACAAATGAAAAATATAAGATACAACAAATCAAATGCGAAGCAGTTTAATACCAAATCGTCATCATAATTAGAATAAACCTGCTCATTAATAGTAAAGGCACATGGCGCGTCATAATTCGCTAGGCAAAAGTTGTTCGAGAAAACCAAAAAACGAGGATATGGAGAAAAGGAGGAAATCAGAAAAACAATTCAGACTACTACTATCAGGGGGGATCACGCAGCCACAACGAAAGCTGGATGGACCTCTGGCAGACTGGCACCTGTGCAAACAAACAGAACACACGCTGCTCATGCTGCAACCGAACGGTGGAGAGCTGGAGCAGCAGAGAGGAGAAGAAAGAACAAGAAAAAGCTACGCACTGACCGGATCTGTGTACGTGAGGAAAAGGGAAGAGAGCTTGGCTTATCGGCGCCGACGCGGACAGGACAGAGTTGAGGGTACCAACGGAGAGAGCAAGAGCCGGGCGGCGATGCGAAACTTCGATCCTCACAGGCGAGCGCGGCGCAAGGAAGCCGGGCGGCTCCGTTGGAGCTGCGTCGACGCGGAGCTTGCGGCGGCTCACTATAGCTGGCGGCGACGTTTTCGCACGCGGCGGAGTTTGGAGGAGAGCTGTGGATGCCTGGACGGACAAGCATCTGCCACACGGATGGAAGGGCGTCCCCTTATCCGTTCACACACACGGATTTTCTCACTTTTTTTATTGGAAAAATTATTATTGATACGAAATAGTGGCTGAGTTTATTTATTTAATACTATAATAGATTTTGAGTGAGCTTATTTTAATCTGAATAAGTTATTAATTAAGGGATAGTAGGATCCCCTCCTTCAAATCATATTTCACTCCAACCAAGGGCGAATTTAATGTGTTTTTATAGGGGTAATATTTACAATAAATTTCTTTAAAAAAATACTTATATAATTAATAAAAATTGTGGCAAATAATGAAGTTGGCATTGGTGACTCCAATGATTATTGTTCTAAATGTCACCAACAAACATTGAAGTCACCTCCAATCCGCCGAAATACATTGATTGTGTCTGAACAAACAATGAATTTAGTCATAAGCTAAAAAATAATTATATTTTAAGTCTGAGGGCAAAAGAATTACTCTGTCCGCCTCAATTTATGGGTTGTTCAAATTTTTCACCAAATTTGACTTATTCGTCTTATTAAGAACAGGTCAAACGACTTAAAGATTGAAATGATTATAGGTTTTTTATTTTGTTTTACCCACGCTGCAACGCAGGCAGGGGCGGAAAAAGGCAAATTCCTCCATCCGGAAACCCCAGACAGGTTGGCCCCGTTGGCGCGGCCTCTGCTGCCGCCGGCCGACGCGCGACTCCCTTCTCCAGGATGCATAACGACGTATGTGGATTTGATTGTCCCTGATTCTGATTTAGTACGTACTTCTCCACATCTTGGTATGACAATGAAGTTGGTGATGATTTATAAGTAGGATAATTTAGTGTTTCACAAACGATTTGGTATCTTTGTGATAGCATTTGCATTTTGTGCCATGATTTTTCATTGTTAGGCCATCGAGAGGATTATCGGGAGGGTTATCGGGCTGTTTTGTATAAGCTCTATTTCCGATTGTATTCGGAATCCTTTTATGCCTTAAAAGATTAGTGTGCACGTGTTGGTTTATATAACAACAGTCGTGTCATAAAATTTAGTGTACATATTTATCTTGAGTTAGTCATAAAAAATATTAAATATAACTGTATGGTTATAACATAATGGTAACTTATTACATATAGTCATATTCATATACTATTACATATATTGAGATATAAATTATTTGTTAACATACACATTATCGGCCTTGCGCTGAATGCCCGCGGAATCCCTTCATTGCTGCCCCGTAAAATGGATGCACTATAACTACGTATAAAAGTAGCGTTTCACAAATAAAAAATTTTAAAACATAAAAACAATTTTTGTTTAAAAAAATATATATATATATATCACGTGCGTCGCGCACGTGCATTTTTGCAGTAGAATAAAAGGCTGTACCGAAGGAGCACGGCACAAATCCATTGTCGCTGTTTCAGCCCATCTGGATGTGACTTAGGTTCCCACTGACGCCCAGATTACGCTAAACCAAGTGGCCTCTGTGGCTCCGATGACAACACTTCCATGCTTCGATTATTTGATTGAGTCAAACGCGCAATTCTTTAGGTGATTGTGGTACTCTTGAAGATACACGAGTGGTACTACAGGAGAGTAGATATTTCGCTCTCAGCCTACTGCATCACAAAAGTCTCAGCAGGTCACGATCAGTGGATGCGCGGCGGTGGGTCGCGACGGGAGAGCCCGAGCCGAGCTGAGCCGGCAGCCGAGCCACGAAACGAGCCCAGAAGCTCGACCGCGGCCACGAATCGGAGCCGTACGCGTGTGCACGCGCCCCTCGGCGACCAGCCACGTGACGGACGGATTCAACCGGCAGCAAGCAAACGTTAACAATTCCCCGCGAATTCCGTGGATAAACATTATCGTCATCCCGTCCCATCTGCTCCAACAATGGGCTGTGAAAGAGGTGTGGGGCCGTCGCCGTTTGCGCGAGAGGGTGTCCCCATCTGTCATAGATCAGGGTAGTGGCATGGCACGCGGATTGGTTAGGTAGAGCAGCAAGCAGCTCAACCTCGAAATTCCCAGCGGGCGCAGCGAAAGGAAACAGAGTGGAGCAAAGGAAAACGACGTAGGCCCGGGACCACCTGCGGAGAGCACGTGCTGCGCAATTGACGCGAAACAGCGAACGGATCGACTCCAGTCTCCAAGTCCACGCTGCATCTCCATCGTTCATATGCCTTGTCGATTGTCGTTATCCCTCATCACGCGCATACTCCCTCTGTTCCAAAAAAAACTTTATCACATGCTTTGATTTTAATGTACGGAAAACCGTTCGTCTTATTTAAAAAATATTTAAAAAAATTATTTATTTTTTGGCAAATTACAAACATAATTATAAAAAATAAAAAATATTTATAAATATTTTTTGAATAGGATGAATGATTTACCGTGAATGCAAATCGAAATAGGCGACAAGTATTTTGGGACGGAGGGAGTACCAGCCATCACACACAAATCTAAACGCTTCAGTCAGCACGTCCGTACCGCAGGACTAGGACACAATCTACACCCAACTAATTAATTAATTAATAGTTATACAATATTACAAAAAATCAGATGGTTTTGATCTAAAATATCTACGGAAAATTAGATGTTTTGGATCCAAATATATCTGGCTAATTAAATTAGATAATTTTTGTGTAATCTATATGCACACATTAGCTGGTTGAATGCAGCGAATGTTAGCTAATTTTTAATAGCTAACTGTTAGTTGATCTAAATGGACCCTTAGTTATGGATTGGTAGGCTGTTTTCTCGTCGTACCCCTTTGCGGTTCACTTAGAGATCCCATATGGCCATATACGTATTTTAAATTTTCTAGAAATTAGTTGAACATCAAATGGGACAAGCCCATATATCCCAAAAAATTGCTGTTATCTTGTCAATTGAAGTTCAAAAAACAATGCATCTATGTATTTTATCTACATTAAATTGGTTGAGATTAGGTCATAAGATTTAAAATAGACATGATAAATTCCATCATTTTTTTTTACTTTTGTTCCATTTATTTCCTATTGACAGTGTGAAAGTGTCCTGTAACAAAAAATTCCTAGCTCCGTTTTCAAAAAAAAAAAAAAAAAAAAAAAATTCCTAGCTCCAACAGCTTTCGAGCTTCCACCACGACTGAGCATGCATAGGTCCAAAACTGAAGCCTTTAAAAAAGGAGTCCAGATTTGAAGCGTTAATATAGCGCCGACAGCGCACCCGCTACTTAGTTAAAGCACGTTCCTCGTTGAGGATGCACATGGCTTACCAGCCCCACGCAGAGAAAGTATGCTATCCAGATTGCCGTGGGATTCCTTAAGATTATCCACAAACAGACACTCACATGAGAAACTGAAGACAGTGCAGAAGCCCGTGATCGGTCAGAGGCGTTGCTTCAAACGATCGCTCAAGCAACTATCATTTCTTTGGAGTTTGGACAACGAACACAGACGCGTCTGTACAGGAAGTTCTTTCAACAAACGAGTGGATTGTACTTAGTGATTTCCATAAAAGATTGAACATGCCGCATAACTTCACGTGCCACGCGGAAAGGTTATACTGACACTGCGTCCAATTTGGCAATTTTCAGGCCTCAACTAGTGCCAAAACATTTGCGTGGCGTGTTCCTACAATCATAAAATTAACGATACACTGTATTGCATATACAAGTGATAATCATAACTCAGAAGCTGTTCTGCAACTGTGTTTGAAGTTTTTAGAGTACCGCAGATGTTAAAAAGCACACGCAGACAATCAATCTATATGTTCACTTAAATGATTATATTGTTGTTGAAAAATGCGGCCAATGAAATGTTAAGAATTGAATGAAACAGCACATGCATTGATGAATACTTTACTGAATCTCTGCTAGTGCAGGACAATCTAATTGTTCTATCTGGATACTTGTTTCTATCTGGATACTTTCCGCTTCTGAACCTTAACATCTTTCAGCTTTAGTTTGAGCTTCATCATACCAGCTTGAACATGCACTTCATCTTTAGACAAATCTATTTTAACTACGGTCGCTTGGTTCTTGAGCTTAGGAACATAAACTGAATCTCCAACTTCTGGAATTCCATCTCCATCATCTAAGAATAAAAAAAAATAAGGAAAAGATAACAGTTTAAGTTGTCTTCAGAATGTGTGGATTGGCATAAAAACAGAGGGTTTCTCATAGTATATTTACCGTTGGCTACTGTTCCCAAGTCAGTATCTGTGTTCTGTGTCTTTCCAATGGCAGTACTAGCGGGCACAGGATCCTTCACTCTCGCAGATTTGGCATTGTTTGCAGCCTTCTCTTCTTCTTTCACTCTTTCAGCTATAGCAGATTCCTGCAACTGCTGAAACTTCTTACGAATGATAGAACGGGCCATAACAGCATACTCTGAAATTACTCTCGCCTTCCGTTTTCTCTGAGCAGAAGTGTGGTCCACAATATTTTTTTGTGCCAGTTCCAAGTTATTATGAAGCTCCTTGGAATGCCTGACACAACATCAATGAATAGAAGATATCATTTAACTTAAGAAGTGGCGCCTCATGAGAAGTCACATACGATACGACAAGCAGTTTACACAATACGAGAGAAGTTATGGGCTAAAAGTTCAGTTAGGAGGCATAAATATGACGTCAAAGCAGTGATTGAACAAGAATCCTTCTGACCGAAGGAAGGTTTTACAACCTGTGGGAAATGAGGATCCGTATGGCAGTGGTGGGAGTGAGATATCCGGGCCTTGCTACCTGTATAGTTCTTATTTTCAGTTTTTTCATCGTGTAAGTGCTTAAGTGGGTCGCCCATACTACATGGGACATTTGTTCTAACGTTAATAGGAAGCTAGGGCTGTACCCTAACAAGTAACGAACCTTTTTCTTCTATTACCGAAATAACACGCAGGTTGAGCACAGCATTGCAAAAAGGGAAAAACAAGGATGTGTGGCATAGGAAGAGAATCACAGGATAATCATTTAATCGACATAGAACTGTAGAGCACACAAATCTATGTATATAGGCATTCTCACATAAGAAGATATTGCGCCTTCTGAAGATGATGTTGATATTCTTGTTTGAATCTTTCCATTTCCATTATCAACTGCAAAATATGAACTTAGAGTGCTGAGGACCATATCAACCTATTTTGGACAATAATGCAATCACGTGCAATTTCTGAGTGCAGAGAAGCACGAAAACGAAACAAACAAACATGTGGACCTTAAACATGAGAAAGATGCAGCATTGGCAACTCAAGGGGGGAGCATTATGGGGCCTCCCGTTCCTTCAGTTAAGCATTAAGGAGAACATGCTAGTATCTACTCTTTACGCAACTCACAGTTAACAAACCCAAATTATTAATGCGAATAAAATAGGGAGACAATTTTAATCCAACAAATAAATGATGATCTTGTCTCTTGTCTTAACTAACCGCATTTATCTCTGCACCAGCTGATCCAAGTAAATGCCTAGAGTTTTCTATTATATCCGGGAGCAAATCCAGCCTTTCAGCTATGTTGATCGCATTTGAGCGGCCTGCACATGTAATGAAACAGGATAAAAAAAAGAAGTTCAAGAATAATGAAATAAGAGCAGGTGTTAGTGCAAACAACAGCCAAAAACACGTTATTTACCCCTGCATAAAATCTAAAGCCACTCAGCTAGTTTGGAAGGTCTGAAGACATCAGGGCAGAGAGTCACAAATATTACTACAAATGAGCTGTCCCATTAGTTCATCAGCGAAGAATTAAGGTAAGATTGGTAAGCTAATATTAAACATGGCCCAGAGGGGGAAGATTGCCCCTCCGGTAATTCCCGGGTCAGCAAAAAAACAACCCGAACCCTGGCCTCCCATCACAAATGGATTCTCCAACTGCCAACCCAATCAGGACTTTAGGAGGGTTGTGCACCCAGATGCAGGCGAGACACAGAGTTTTTTTTTTTTTTTGAAGCCCAGGGGAAGATCCATAGTGTTAGTACTTCTGTCACCTGACAACAATGGCTTGTGTAAAATCAACGAAAATTACTGTAAAAATAAGAGGAAATGTAGATATGACCGTAACACAAAAGGAAGTGGCATCAATACTTTGCAATCCTTGATCCGCCCCTGGTGAGACACAAGGTTTGAACCCTGGTTGTTAGCCTCACAACTGGAGGACCTACCACCATGCCATAAGCTTGTTCTCTGGTAGGTTAATATGGCATCATCAGCATAGTGCTGTTTCCTAAGTCTTAAATTTTTCATGTTCTCCAACATGGACAAATTTAAGCCCTTCAGAAACAACACTATGCTGATGATCTCATATTAGTCTACAAATCTTACCTTCATTCTTCTAGAGCAAAGGAGTTAGGGAGCCTTTGGTATGTTTAGGTTTCCAGTCTTGGTCGATTTTTTACTTGCTTCATGTGGCATGCAGGTTAATCAAATAATATGTTTTTATTTTTATTTTCCCTTTTTTATTCTTTCTTGACCCTAGAGGCAATGCATGGAACCATTCCTATTTATATTAATACAACGACACACAATTCTTATTTCTATTAATACTGTAATACACAACTCTCCTGCGTATTCTAGAAAAAATCAATGCTACAGGAACATATGAAAAACACAGGATTCAGTGTGGGCATTGTTAATCTTGTAAAAAAGTGAAAAAACACAAGCTGTGGAATTCCATCATCTATGATATGGTTGTGGAGCAGAAAGTCATCTAGTTTGAAAGAGGAAGTTTCCATGCAGAAACTCAACTGGCCAAAGCCCTCTAGAATCTACAATCACCGAGAATGCACAATCAAATCTGAATATTTAAATGAGTGAAAAGGAAAAAGGAAAGGTAAGGCTACCTGGTATTCCCCATAGTATCTTGAATGTGGGCTTTAGATTCTCTTCATCAAATTCCACACATGCATTCTCGAATGAGTTATTGCTGAAAGTACTTACAACAATGAGTTATGTTTCCCCGACTATTATTTTTAAGAATCATTTAATCGAAATGTTCCAAAAAAACATGCAGAAATATTTGTCATTAATCGTTATGTAAGTTGGAGAGTCAGTAAGAAACTATAAAGTGTTATCAGCATCAAGGGATATAGGTGTCATCTATATCACCTCGCGAACAATAAATTGCACTAGACTTGGTGGGTTTTTACAGCCAAGTTCTTTTTTTTTTCTCGAATGGCGTAGGAGAGTTGCGTGTCATTTCATTAAGATAGAAGAAACAGAGCAACACAAGAGGGGGAGGCTTGAAAGTCCTCCCTCTCCACACCAACACTCTAGATTACACATGCGCCACGTGCAAGGAAAAGAATGGCTGCTACAGGACAGCTCAAGCGTCAAGCCTTTGTGCCCTGCCGAGCAGCTCGTGAAGCTTTCAGTTGAAAAAAAAATCTTATCTTGATTGCATAATTGTATGGTGATTGGTGAACAGTGAATACAGACTAACCAAGTAACCATTCTCATTTACGCACTTGGACCAGACAAATATAGTTCTAATGGTGTTGGGAGCATTGCATTGATGGTGTTATCGATGGTGCAATTTTTGATGGATGGGTTGTTCTGTGGGTCAAATATTTATTTACAGGTAAAAGTGAAAAGAAACTGTTTATAGGTCAAATTACTGTTCCAATTTTGTCTTAGTTGGTGTTGAATGCATAAAGAGCTCATAACCTATTATCTGTATTGGCATTCCATTTGGCTTATAATGTACAGAATATACCCAAACCTAGGAATTTAATTCAATTCACGCAAAAGAAAAGAAAAAAATGAGAGAATAAAAAATAAACCTAATTTAAGTACAAGGTCATTGCTACGATTTTATTCTACCAGAAGTCCAGCATACAAGAGATTTCGAGCTTGGAATGATAGGAACCTGTATTTCAGTGTTTTAAGTTCTCCATGATGAGTTGTTGCTAGGGTCAGAAAGGAGCCAGCTTCAGCAAAAGACTCCAAAAGAGACATCCCCAAAGCGGCTCCTTCGAGTGGGTTTGTCCCAGCACCTACCTAAAACATGTCACCACAAACTTTTGAAGAGTTTTTTTTCAGAAGGTGGTTGAATCATGAGATGGTCCTACTTCACCAACAACATTCTAGTCATGACTTCAACATAAGGTATCACTGAACACCATTGCATTTTGCAAATCTTAGAATACAAACAACTGTCATATGCGACAGACATAAAATGTGTCACCGCGAAAATCAAAAGAATTTGGGCAGGAGGGCCTTATGATCACAAATCCTTTGTCAGCATAATGTTTTGGTTATTGTATAAACATAATGTAAATACCTATGCATTTTGGGAATCTTATAGAACACAAACAATTTCTATGTGCAATAGATATTTGTCAGATTCCACAATTCAGAAACATGCATTTTTTAATATTAACTACCTGCAGCATGAATGATAATATGTGGAACATGAAAGTTAGAAAAAGAAACATAGGCAATGATCACACACACAGCAAACTGAAAACATAATCAGCTAGTAATCCATGTTTACAAAAATAACCATATAGGAATCAAGATCCATCTAGTAATATTGATCAAGATAGTGCATAAACTGCTTACCTCATCCAAAAGGACCAATGACTGTGAAGTTGACTCTGCACGAATGGCCTAATTAAGGAAGAAAGTTCAAATTTCATATTGCTGCGGATTCAAGACAGGTAGAAATATTGTGTAATGGTACGTACATCCAGTGATGCGACCATTTCATAGAGTTAGGGCTTAGAAATTAGAACGAATTAAGATGAATCCTAAAACATACACCAATCTGCTTCAGATGTCCAGAAAATGTAGAGAGTGATTGGGTCAGAGATTGCTCGTCTCCAATGTCAGCATAAACAGCATTGAACCATGGAATTTTTACTGGTTCAGAAGCGAGAATGTATAGACCTGCAGTATAGTGGATAATGTTATGCAAGATATTCCAGCTGTGTACTCAATGAGAAGTGAAAACACTTCACTGATTCAGAAGCTAAACTGTTACAATGTACAAAAGCCTGTATAAGTAGCCAGCGTTCACAGTATGGTATGCATGTTGTTACTTGATTACCTATCTTAGCCATTAATGATGCCAGGCCAACCGTCTTCAGGCTGATTGTTTTACCCCCTGTATTAGGACCAGTTATGACCAAGACAGCAGTTTCTTCCGCAACCATAAAATCTACTGGCACTGGTTGGCCTTTCTCCAGCTGGGAAACCTGCAAATGGGCGAATAGATAATCCAATGAAACTAACAGCAATGAGCAGTCATCATTTTCAAACAAAAACTAACCCTGAGTTTCATGGAATCGAGGTATGATGCCAATTGATCATCTTCTGCAATATCTTGCCCATAGATCCTCCTCCTTCGAATCTCCTACAACATGGAAGCAAAGTGACAAGCAAATAATTACAGATTGACAAACAGCAAATGGAATCGTTTTATACTCAAGAGTGTGTTTAGAATTAATGTAAACAAATGTATCCTCAATTTTAACCAACATCCTTTTAATAAAAAAAATAAGTAGAACAACTGACGAGATAAACTCACCGCTGTGGCACTTGCAACATCCCTTTTGGCACGATGGAGATTTTCCTGATGCTGCTGGAGAAGTAGCGGATGATATGCATTTGGCATGTACAGTTTCCATGCCTTCTTAGGAAGGTGAGCTGAGGAAGTTTCCTTGACAGACCCACCTGTAGCACTAGTGACAGCTTCATTCTCAAAGTTTGGCAAATACAGGTCAGGAAATGTGCCATCATATGCTATACTGTATTTTGCGCGAGCGGCAACCTGTAAAGCAAGAGGTGAACATGTTCAGTCAAATAAACTGAAGAAAACATGTCTCATAAATGCCATTCCACAGTTTCCAAAACTATAATAACTCATTCATTTCATAGTGCAAAATCTGTGATTTATACATTTGTAATTTTTTTTTTCGAACACGCAGGAGAGCTGCGTATCATTTATATTAAGAAGAATAAAAAGGGTACAACGAAACCCCAACACTCCAGCACACACTCCCTAGCCTGTTACAGAGACACCAAGAGGAACGACCAGCACATCAAGTGCCCAACTCTAGAGCCCGGGCAGCTAGGAAGGAGACACCCTTTGCCCCTGCTAAACACCAAAGATCTAGCTCCTCTGAGACCTGGGTCACAAGGCCTGCAAGGCTAGGCGAAACTCCATCGAACACACATCTATTGCGAAGTTTCCAGAGAGACCAAGCCCCTAGAATAACCACAGAATTCAGACCTTGTTTGATGGGACCAGAGACCGCCTCATTCAAGCGCCGCCACCAATCACCAAAGGAAACAACTCCAGGCTCAGGGTAGAGAGACTGGAGGCCAAACTTCTGAAGAAGCTGGAACCAGAACTGCCGGGAGAAGACACAGGAAGCGAGCAGGTGGTCAATGGACTCAAAATCCTGGTCACAAAGAAGGCATCTAGGATGATGTTGCAGCCCTCTCCGAGCAAGCCGGTCGGCCGTCCAACATCTATCATGAGCAACCAACCACATGAAGAAGCGGCAGTTACCCGCTGCCCAGGATTTCCAAATGCACTCCCAAGGGTCAAAGAGGATCCCTCCCTGGAAGAAACCCTCATAGGCTGACTTCGCAGAGTACTGTCCAGATGGTGAGAACCGCCAAAAGTGTCTATCTTCAACCTCCGGGTCCAGCACAATCTGAGAAAGATTATCCCAAAGCTGCAAATACTCGAGTAAGGCAGCAACACCAAGGGCGCCTTTGAGGTCCGAAATCCAATTATTTTGAGTTAAAAGCATCAAGAACCGTTCGTCTGTTGGCTCTTCGTTTGGGAACCAGCCGAAATAGCTGCGGTGCAAGGTCCGCGATACACTGTCCGTGGAGCCATTTATCAGTCCAAAAAAGCGTATTGGCTCCATTCCCAATCTCGCTACAAATAGCGACCGAGAAGAAGGACTGCACCATCTTTGGGACTTGAACTGGAAGTGAAGCCCAAGGCTTATCAGGCTCTGTTTTTTGAAGCCAAAGCCATCTCATGCGCAACGCCCAGCTGAGCTTCTGAAGATCAGTGATGCCCAGACCACCAAGCTCCTGGGGTCGACAGACTTTTGTCCAAGAAACCAGACAATGGCCACCGTTGAGCTGTTTCCTTCCTCTCCACAAAAAACTTCTCCTGATCTTATCTATTTCTTTGAATGCCCACGGCGGAAGCTCTACAGCCATTAGCAAATATACCAACATGGAGGTCAGAACTGATTGCACTAGAATTCTTCTACCTTCCCGAGTTAACGGGTCAGCCTTCCAACCAGGTAGACGGTCCGCAATCCGGTCAACAAATGGCTGGATTTGGTCCCTTGTCAACTTACGCAGGGAAAGAGGCACACCTAGATATTTGCAGGGGAAATCTTTCAGCTCACATGGAAGAACGTTCTGTACCACGGTCACATCCGCCTCTGCACATTGGATTGGGCAGCATGGTGTTTTCAAAGTATAATTGAACCGGCCCTCAAGACCCTGGTCGAAGCAGAGCATGGTTTAGACTCATTTGTAGCTTACACAGTGAAGTTTCACAGGGTAATACCAACTCCACCATTTAGGTGTATGACAGCAGATAACTAAATGCCAATAGATTCATCTATATGCTTGTCATCATGCTGCCTGGCTATGACTTTTAGCACGGGTTTGGTAAGAATACTTACGCGCTAGGAAGAAATGTAGTCACTAGTCAAGAATAAGAATCAAGGAAACCTTTCATTCGGCACCTGTAGACCAATGCAAAACTAATGGCAGCACCAATCAGAACCAGAACAACTCAGTAACGTGCTATGGTGCAAACAGTTTGATGCTATCTCAATAATACACATCACCATAGAGAGACAAGTATAGAACTGCAGGAAACTATAATATGTAAGCACTCAATATTGCAATTTAAGAATACGTTTATGTCTGTATGTATGCTGTGCATAGTTCCTGGCAAAATTATTACTGGATACATCAGAACATGAAATACTACAACCCACAAGATATTGATGTAGAGCAAACCACACCTTATCAAGTTTAATTGCTTCCTGCAGCAAATTTTTAATGCTATCAAGCTCAAGAAGAATCTGCAAATAAAAGAGAGGACAAACATAAGAGAACAGCAAATTACAAAATCAAATTGGTCATGCTTTACAACCTTATCAGTAAGTTTTGATAAGACATCCAGTTCAGCTTTAGCCACTAGTGCCATTGATTCCTGCAACTCGTCATTCAATGGAACTGCAGCAATTGGTTCTATCATGCTCCCAGCATCTGACCCACTACATCACATATGAAACTTTATCAAAATATAATCTTGAATTACACAAAATAAACTAGCATTATAGACATGTTCCTCTACACAATGGTAACAAATTGTTAAATAAATTGTTGGAGCTTGGGACCACATTCTTCTGACAAAAAAATTGTCATGCATGCAAATGCTATTACTGACAAAGCAGGCAAATCCATGCTAAATGATATAAAAATAAACATAGTTTCCTTAGAATCCAAATGAAATGAGCAAAACTTAGTAAATCATTATGTAAATCATTTTTGAAAAATCAAATTTTATGGCAACCAGTCAACCACAAAGGAGGAGAATATATATAAGTCCTATATATTACGAGAAGAAACAGAAAATAGTTCAAGGAAATTGTCATTACTAAAGACCATATAAATGTAAACAATGTTTGGCAAACCTGGAGAGCAGCAATCCATCGAAAATTGAGGACTTATCCCCGGTTGTCCTAATGCAACATCTTCCATTTACAATGCATACTTCCTAGAGAACATTAACAGTTTATAATTCACTGAATATGTTGTTTTTTTTAAGCAATAATTGAGTTAAATGAAACAATACCGACAAGGAAGCTTCACTATCAGCATTCCGCATCAACTTATCCATAAGCTGATATAACTGCAAAAGTTAACAAGATATAGCTTTAAAGGATGAATCAACATCAACAACATTCATCAAAGAGTTGCTTTCTTCCCTTTAATAAAACAAATGAACACCTTTAGATGGTAAAATGTGCCTTGTAAATGCAACTAGGGCAGGAATATGGATTCTAAGCTAGGATGCCCTAATTAGTGCAGTAGTATATAATATAAAATCAAGATTTAGGTGGTGTAGAAACATAGATTTTAGGAGGTGGTAATTCAGCCAGAAAAAAATTCCAAAAAGGTTAATTTATGCTTCATGCAGTGCACCCATGGAACTGGCAAATAAGTCAGGCGTTACTCATATGGTAAAAACGAAAAGGATATTCAGAACTATGTACCCTGCTCCCTAGGAGCTGTACTTTCTCTCGGTGCCGCCTTAGCTCAGGGCTCTGAAGGGAAAAGAAAGAATGTATTTGAGTTAAAGAAACCATAATCGAGAGAAGCACAATCACCAAGGCCTTAAAAACAAGATGCAAAAATAATAGTTACGGTAAGTTATAAAGAAAGATAGGAAATGGAAACTACAAGATAATGGGTATGAGTTAATGAACAAATATGATACATTTAGCAGACATCTAGACCAACTACTGACGATAATACAGTACTAAATAAAATCAATTCGTTCAAATATCCATTAGTACAGCTATACTGCACTTTTGATGCAGTAAAGGGTGAGTAAGCATGTATGAATTTCCTCTGGATTAATGTTAGGATGCCACATCAGTTGATCACAAGGAATTTCAAATATGGATGATTTTCAGTTTCATGTTTAACACTCTAGTGCAGTCAACATAATTGAGGTACTTATAATATAAACATTCATGAGTTAGTGAATGACATGCTCATCGAACTAGTATAACATCACTAGAAGGAAACCAAACTAAAATAGGGTAGAAGAACCAAACTGCAGTATCTTTTACAGAGCCATCATCATCAACAATATCTTGTATGGATTTCACTAGTGACTTGTTAATGACAGCATCCAAAATCTGCGGTTCAGAACAAGTGCACTCAGCATACTCCACTGTCATGAATGATCGAAATTAAATAATAGGCGATGAAAAGCTGCGAGAAAGCAAAAACTGAGGTATGCTTACTGTTTCTGTAAGAGTTGTTAATCGACTATGCGAGCCTTCATCCAGCTTCATGGCAGCTTTAATATTTACTTGCAAGGACTCCACAAACAGCATCAGGCTAGCAACTGCTATTGCTTGCAGGCCTTTTATCACGGCACCTCCAGAGACACAATGTATTGCTGACTCTATCTTCAGATCAACATATAAACACAAGATTAAATAGTGTACTCACGCATTTCCACAACCACGTGGAAAGCAAAACGTAGTGTCAAAACTCAGTGGTATTAAAGCATCATCAAACAACAATTAAGATCAAGAGCACAGACAGACTCATTCAGAAACATGTGGACTTATTCTCCATGCACGTTTTTGGTACAAAAATGTAGTGCTTCTTGTAGACATATCATGGTGACAGTAGTATTTTAATTTGTTCAAAGTATAATCATGGAGTATAGTCAGCACAATACAGAATGAACCCATATCTGAACAAATAATGCTACAAAACTGAACTAGTGCAGGACACATAGAAATGGCACGTAGGGCACAGTTCTATAGTTACTTCAACTGATTACAAAGGTTGCTAAGATGGTTCATAAGCTATACATAGTTTGCGTATAAAATTAACGAATTCCATAAGGACATAGTGCCAAACTGCAAATATCTCAAGCTAGCTAGACTGAGTCCTCACCGCAAGGGTATCCAACCCCGAGAAATCCATCGCCCCACCAGCGTTGTCAAGCAGCCACACGGCCGCCTCCGTCTCCCGGAGCAGCCCCTGGCTCTGCTCATAGCTCACGTCCTCCACCTCCCACAGTTGTTTCTGCACCCCACACGTACCAAACCACACGTACGGCACATGGCGTCAGAGGCGAACCCCCTTCGTTGGTACACCCGCAGCGCGACATAACATCCTGGGGGGTTGGGACTTGGGAGGGATACCTTCGTGGCGTCGCGGCCGTGGGCGGTGCCAGCGAAGGAGGCGACGGCATCGCAGACTTTGCCCCACTCGAGGAGGCGAAGGCTGCGGGCCGCTGGCGAGGGAGCGGAGGCAGCGGCGAGGGCGCGGACGCGGAGGCGAAGGCGGCGAGGGTGGTGTTGGACGGCGCGGGCGGAAGTGGGGAGGAGAGGTGAGGTCAGGGCGGTGATGGAGAGGCGAAGCATCACGAGGAGGCTTGCCACTTTGCCAGCCAGAGCCAGGGATGGTGAATGGACAAATGGCGGTCTGAGTTGTGGCCTGTGGGGGAAGGGGAAGCCAAGCGGGAGGAGGAAGTTGGCCGCCGCTTTTTCGGATAGAGCCAGGCGGATGAATGAAAGGCGTCTCCGCCTTCGAGGTAGAATGGGCCGGGCCAAGTGAGCCGTATCGGCCGAACAACCCAGTGACATTAATTTTTTAAATGTCTTGACTCATATGTTACAGTCTTATTGATCCTCAAAAAAAAAAGTTACAGTCTTATTAAACTTGAGATATGGCATGGTTATAAGTTTATAAACTGTATCTTTTCAGATCATGCTACGGGCTCATCACCAGCGCCACGAGAACACAAAGGGTCCATTCATTCCATTTCCACGATGAGCCTTCCGTTGTGTTAAAGCTCACCAGAGAGTCTATCCAACCTCCACGCATCCACTATTTCATCTACACCTTCCTCTCTGTCTACGGTACTAACCCCACACATCCACTATTCCATGTATCTCTCTGTCTACGGTACCCCAGTACCCGCACAGTGGAATGGGCATCCATTAGGACATAAATGGTGCTTTAAGTGCTATATTTCTAGTTGAGCAGTATCAGAAGCGAGAAAAGAGTCGGTGATCATGGCCAATTAGTTCTCAAATCCTGCTGAGTTCTTAGACCGTGTACTGAAATCTGTGTGTCATGTTAACATTGCCCCTTGACATTCTTTGCAGATGCTTGGCCCACCTGGGCTAATTTTAGAAAAGATATAGGTCGGAACAGAGATTGGACCCAACAATGAAAAAGCGAGAGGGTGAAGGAGGTGTGTGCCAGGTGCATCAATCTGACCAGTAAGATTTCCGGTTCCGTGACCAGAAAATTGTCTTGCATTCGGAGCTTCAGATGGTTGATGATGTATCTGTTTTCAGTTCAGTGTTGTATACACATGTAGCATGGTACAGTACATGTTAGTGGCACTGCCTTTTGCCCCTCTTCATGCCAAGAGATTTTTCTGCTGCTTCTCTCAAGACCTCTTTTCTTGAATGAATTATCTCATGCCTCAGTTTACGCATGAACATTTAAGAACGTTGATAATTAAGGTTTGATTTATTACAAGATCGATTACATTTGAATCAACGTTGAGCTCCCTACAAACATTAACGCCTGCAAGTTTTTCTAGGAGAATTAAGGCATGCAAGTTACCAAAAGAAATTTACTATAAGGACCACCTGTCTCACCTTGACCTTCCACATCAAAGAAAAGGTTTTGCAAGAGACAAACGCCCACCATGCGTGTGACGATGATGCTCCCCCTCCTCTCATCACTGTGCGCCGTGGCCCTCCTGCTCTCGCCGGCGTCAGCCGATCAGGAATCGCTCGGCCCAGCCGTCGCCGGTGACAGCTGGCCTGCGGACTCACCAGCGGAGGCGCCGACGACTCTGGAATGGGAAGAAAAGGGCGTCGTCGCTGACGGGGTCGCGGTGCCGCCGGGGAGGCAGACGCCGTTGAGGCCTCGCCACCACCCCTCCGCGCTCAGCCCTGAGGCGAGGCGGGGGCTGGAGCACGAGGCGCACTGCGGCCCGCGCGTGCCGGTGCGGCGGGGCGTCTTCCCGTGGCCTGGGTGGAAGCCGCGCTGCCGTGGCGGCGGCGACGCCACCCGCGACGGCGGTGCCCCCATCGCGCCGGCCGTGCACCACCGGCTGCAGCCGCTGTTCGACGAGCCGTAGCGGCAGACGACGTGCATCGTTCTGACGTCCACACGCATGCTGCATTATCCTCACGAACTAAGACAAGATGGAGCCATGGAGGGAGTAATAAATCAAACGGCTTAAAGCTTTTCGCGGACTGTGTGATCAGATCGATGCTTATCCCGTCCGAAGATTTTTGGTGTTAGTGTGGTCGATTACCGCTCAAAACAGACGCTGTATTCGCCAAACTCAAAACAAGAGCAGAATTACAGCGTTATTCTTCCATTGGGAGGAGCAAGATCACCATCACTGTTTATTCTGGCACCGACGGGTGTGCAAGCAGCACAATGGTGCAATCCTGCAATCAGCTAGCACAGTCCGGCCGATTAGAATCCTACGGTGACTTACCTTTTTGCGTTTTAAACCCCAAACCTCCCATTTAGATCGGCAAACAGAGATCATAGGCCCATGCGGTTTGGGCGTTCGGCAAGCCCGCCGCCGACGTCTCCGCCATCGCGCGAACCTCGTCAAGGATTCAAGATCCCGCTCATCCCACCATCGCGCCACCGCGTTGTGCTCGTCGTCAGCGTCCCATCATCGGCTGCATCAAGAATTCAAGATCCCGCTCATGAAGGCCGGGGAGACCCTCGTCCCCTGCTCCTACAGGACCCAAGTTGACGTCAAGAAGATCAAATCCCACCAATTCTTCGGGAAGATCACCACCATGCCGCACCTCAAGCCCGAGAACAAGAACCCTTTGACCTCGCCCTCAGCCTGCTCCAGCGTGAGATGTGCCTTGAGTACAGTCGCTCTGCCGAGGTTACCCAGTCTTCCAAGTGCCAAGATCAAGAAGCACGGGATCACGACGAGCCAATGACTTTGGATCCGTGGGCAAGATTGACGTCTGGTCTGGATGAGCGGCGGCCAGCTGCCCATAATTCCATAATTCATCACCTTTTTTTATTACGATTTTGTTTTGCGTTTATGGAACATATAGGGGTTAACATGCAAAAAGACAAGCCACCGTAGGATGCTAATCTACCGGACTATGCTCGCTAATTGCAGGATTGCACCATTGTGCTGATTGCACACCAGTCGGTGCCGTTTATTCTTCCAATAGAATCTTAAAGTTATAAAACCCCACAACTAAAGATATAAACATTATTGTATAATGTACTTTCTTCGTTCTAGTTTATAGGTCGTTTGACTCTCGTGATACCAAATTTGACCAATTCATCTTATTTAAAAAGTTTACGAAAATATGAAAAAAATAAATTCATAATAAAAATATATTATATGCTAAATAAATCACAATAAAAAAATAATTATAATTTTTTTAATAAGACGAGTAAATCGAATTTGGTGTTAAAAAAATCAAACGATTTGGTGAGAATATAAAGAACTGTTTCTTAGATCTAGGCCCTCCTAACAGTGTCGGCATATGATAACCTATGGATCTAAGATCTCTTCACTACTTCTGTTGGCCTATGTCCTTGCACTGATCTCAACAGCTTGCTTAGCGCATTGTATACTAGAATCGTCCTGTTTCTCTATGTATCTTTAGGGTTCATTTGGTTGAAGAGCGAGGTAGAATAGAATGATTTCATCCTAGATTCTAAGATGCGGTGGTTTTGTAACGTGTGTTTGGTTGAAGGGTTGGGATGGCTCTATTTTTTGTTTGGTTGAAGGAACGAGAATGAAACCATTCCATGTTCAGTTAACGCTGTTACCTGTTGGGACCATTTGACAGTCATCGTTATCCTTTCACCATCAAATCTAGCCAAGAACAGTTCTCAGTCCTACCTCCGCGTCTCAAATCGATCCATGAATCCAAACCTGAACATGCTTCCCAAAGCATAGCGACGCCACCAGCCCACCGCTCGAGCACATGCCGCCGGCACCTCTGCGATGGTCCGTTGCCGCTCATGCAGGCCTAAACTCATAAAATTGTGCCATTCCGATCCTTAAACTCCTAAATTGATCATCTAAGTCTTAAATTTATAATTTGTGTTATTCCAGTCACTAAACTTTTAAAGCGAACGCTTCAACCCCTAAATTTTATTCTAAGTGTCATCAGAGGTCAAAATGGTCTTGACCCACTTCACGTGCTAACACAAATGCATTGATATGTGTTTGGACCATGGTGAGATTCAAACAAAATTTTTGGTCTAAGATGTGCACTCTAAAGGCTAGTTTGGCAAAGCCTATTTGCTTAAAGGATTTGGAGACAACCTCTTGAGAAAATAGGGTTGTCAAACTAGTCCTTGAGAAAAAAGGTTGCCAAACTGGTCTTTAAGTGTTTCTTGATCCGTTATCTCACAAATATGACATGTGACTCCAATCCGGACGGCAGAAACTGCCCACACGAAAACGGACGTTGCGGTCACATACGGACTCTGTTTTCGACGTTCTATGTATCGATGGAAAGCTAAAATAACAATTTTTCGAAATAAATTGACATCACCGTAAAGTTCTCTTGCAGTCACGAGAATCATTAAAATAGGCCATACACACGCTACTCCAATTCGAACTGCAGGAACAGTCCACGCGAAAACGGACACTCCGGTCGCATACGGACTCCGTTTTCGACGTTCTATGTATTGATGAAAAGCTAAAATGGTAATCTTTCCAATCCAACTGACATCACCGTAAAATTTACTTGCAGTCAATGGTAATCATCGAAATAATATGATGTGGAATTTATTCACGAATCTGATTCGGACTGCAGTCGGAGCCCACGCGAAAACGGACGTCCGGATCAAAAAAAAACTCCGTTTTTTACGTTTTATATATAACAAAAGATATTGGTAGCAGCTTAGAACTCGCTCGTAATCAACAGAAAGTGGTCGAAGGATGCTCATTCTTATATGTATTTGATTAGATGTGTTTAAGAAATTATTTTTGTTCCGTTGCAATGTACGGGTATTTTGCTAGTGACATAAATTAGAATAAATATCTATATAATGGTTATTTTGGGAGTTTAGGAACCGAAAGGACACATTCCTGCCAGTCATTTTACTCATAGAAGTTGTAGGGCGGACGAGCGAATAGCTCGGTGGTAGCGCTGGCAGTGGACAGGCTATCCGCCCGAGTTCGATCCCTGGCTGGGACGTCCGGGTGCTGCATGAGGGGACTGGGCCACTGGCCCAGTAGACACGTCCGGAAAATCCCGGCAGTCTCATTTGTGTTCGAGCGTGCGGTCAACACGGATGCCCAACTGAGTTCTTACATGCTGTCACACACGTATTCTCCTCCGCCGCCCAAGCCCAAATCTTCTCCCGCGCAGCACCCGGCGCCCCAATCCATTGCGCCTCTACATACATTGGTGCCGTCCCCGCGCTCCTGCAAACGCCCAATCCATTGCGCCTCTGCTTCTGCAAGCCTCGGCGGCGGTGCTTTGCGTCGCAGTAGAAGAACACGGCGCCGCCCATCCACGGACCCCATCGGCCCTGCAGGCGTCGGCGCCAATCGTCGGCCACCCATCCACGGCCAAATCCACGGTAAGATCCAACTCTGCACCGGCCAAATCCGTCGCCGCTCGTTGGCATGCGGCTAGTGCGCTGCTTCAGCCCAATTTGCAGGGGACTCTGATTTTCAACGCAGCAGGCCAGCAGCCTATTAATCTCTGACAGTCTGATTTCACGATTTTTAGTATTGCCTGTAACCAGGGACAGCGGAGGATGAGGAGGAGCCATGGAGGAGCTGCATCCCGCTGCTGCTGTTTTGTAAGGATGGGTTGAAAGCTGAGTTCCTGCTGCTGTAGAAAGTCGGCTTGACGATCTGTGTTGCTGCTGAACGGAGGACTCAAGGTGACAAAAAAGGTCTTTTAATGACTTCTTCTGATGCTACATCACCCTCTATTCGTGCACTGAATGCTGCAATTATAGTTTCAATAGATATTCCAATTAGCAATTACCTAACACTACTCACGTTATAAGTTGAGTTTGCTATGCATTGAGCATTGCATGCCTGCCTCCTTGCGCATCTTAACTCTTGCCATCACTCGTAGAATTTTAGATCTGTTTGCTCTCCTCTCCTAGCAGGCATATTTGATTATTCTCTAACCACCTCTACAATGATTAAACTTGTCTCTAGAATTTTAGCTCAATTTGCTCTCCTCTCCTATTCAAAGTTGATGTGAACAATGACATGGTTTTGCTAATGTACTATTTCAGTTTATTGTCGCAGCCTAAGTCATGTCGATAGAAGACCGTAATTGGATGTACCAAGGCTGGAATGATAATGGTTGTCATTCTCAAGAGTGGGTGCAGAACACAAATGCTTTTCTAGACCGCGCTTTCAGTGCTGCTCCCAATTCTGAAAAGTTTGGAGTATTTTGTCCATGTTCAGATTGTGGCAATAAGGTTAGCCGGAGGAAAGCTATAATAAGCATGCATTTGTGTAAAAGAGGATATATGCCTGGATATACTATTTGGACTAACCATGGAGAGAATCCTGCTAGTGAGCCCACATTAGAACATGCATATAACACTGCTGATGGTTTAGATGAGATGTTAGCTGATTTTGGTGATTCACTGCATGCAAATAGTGCAGAAGATGAACCACCAGCAGATGCCATGGCTGCTTCAAAAGATCCACTCCATGCTCTCACTAGCGTTCCTAAGCTAACTGTGGTGGCACACTTGATGGCTATCAAGTCGAAGCACAACCTATCTGCAGAATGCATAAATAAACTGCTTGATCTATTTGGTGATGTACTGCCTGAAAGCCATAAAATGCCAAAAAACTTGGATGAGTGCAAATCTCTACTTAGTGGTCTGAAAACGCCATATGTCAAGATAGATGCTTGTATAAACAATTGTATGATATACGGCAAAGAAGATAGTGACAAGGAGAAATGCGATTTTTGTGGGGAAAGCAGATATGTACTTGTTGAACCAACACAACAAGGGCATAAACGAAAGCCAATAGCACGCAAGGTTTTGCGTCCACCACCTCTACCGCCAGCATCTGCCGCTTCACCACCTCCAAATCCCTCTCCTGAATATGTAAGTTTGATGGTCAGCATGTCCATTTTTTCTGTTCTTAATGTGGCTGCCATTTACAACATGGAACTTGCTAGAATTGTCACAGGAGAAATAGTGTAAAACATGTTCTTCTGTTTCCTGGTTCCTTATCCTAGATTTGTCCTTCAGTTTACTTTGGATATTTTTGCCTTATGTTCTTCTCAAACATAATTTCCTGATCTACACCTATCGCTAGCTCACACGTTCTTTTTGGCTCTTCTAAATATCAAACTTGTTTATTGCATAGGCTGGAACCGTCGGTTCATCTGTTGGAATGGAAACACGAGCAAACTTTGAGTAGGATCGCAAATGGAGTATTTCATGGCCATATGAATGCTACTACAAGTGGTGGAGGCATTTACTCACCTCATGAGGATGAATTTCCTTTGTTTCAATATCATTTAGTGTCGAAACATTTAAGTATGGACGTGTTAGCAATGTGTGAAAACATTGCCTATATGGCTATTTTGCTTGTTATCACTTGAGCAGTATGGACTTGTACGGCTATTTTGCGTGTTGTCACTTGAGCAGTATGGACATTGCCTTGATGGCTGCTACATATTTTATGACAATGCAAGTTCAGCATTTTGTGTACCAGCATATGAATTTATGGAGCTATCATTATGGCCATGTTCGTGTATTTTAATTTCAAATACTATATTTGAATTCAAAAGTGAATTTTGGATTTGAATGCTTACTGTCAGCTTATGGACTTCCCCTACAACATAAACAAACCCTAGGGAATCCATCTTTCCATGTGGCCTTTGGTAGACATGTCAGCAAGTTTCCCTAGGAGAAGAAAATTAGGGAAAGTGGGCTTCTACGGTTTCAGAATTCTCCCTAGAGAGTGTTCCCTTCCAATTTCCAAACACGGTAGGAATTGGAACTCGGAAATCCACCGTATATATTCCAAACTCCACTTTGTTTATAGTGGGTGTATATTGTTTTGCACATCTACATATATATTCTAGTGACCTCAGCCCTTGCATACACGTTCCAGTGACCTCAGCCTTAACGCCCTTCATCTCCTGTAGTATTTCAAGTCAATTCCCTGCACGCCATTATAAAAGTTGCTAATCCTTTATCTGCCATTGAAAAGATGGTGGCTCTTTCTATGCCCTTGGTTCAACTTTGTCTGGACCTCAGTGCCAACGCCATCGGGTGGAACGTAACGGCCGTTCGTGGGACCCACGTGTCATCCTCTTAACGCCATTGGGCCTCCTCCAGTCCGCTGAGCCGCCGCTCGTCCGCGAGGCAGAGCCGCCGCAGGGCTCCTGCGCGCTCGCCCATGCCCGCCGGGGGTGGAACGTAAGGGCCGTTCGTAGGACCCATGTGTCATCCTCTTAACGCCATTGGGCCTCCTCCAGTCCGCTGAGCCGCCGTAGGGCTCCCGCGCGCTCGCCCATGCCCACCAGCCGGCGGCGAGGCAGAGGCGCCGCGGGGCTCCCGGCGCTCGTCCGTCCGCGGGCCACCTGCCCGCTCTGCCGCGCCGAGCTCCTGCCCAGGGAGCCCGCCGAGGATGAGGTCGGCGCCGCCGGCCGCGCAAGCTCCAGCTGATTGATGGTCGGGTAGATTTAGAAGTGGGTGGACGGCCGCCGTGTGAGCTCGTGGCGCTGGCGCCTGGCGAGGCTCCTGGTACAGAACAAATTGGTGTACGTGCTGGGAGAAAGATGGGGAAAAAGCTTGAATTTGAGCCAAATTTCTTGCTTTTGCAAGTCCAATCGGTGCTAGTGCTTCATTTTGTTGGTTGGGGATTGCTGAATCGAAAAAATGGAAGAAACGCTCTCCGTGATCTTCGGCTTCGTCCGCCTCCCCGACGCCAGCGCCTCCGTCGCCAGAGCCGACTCGTCGTCCACGACGCCCACCATGCTCAACTCCTGCACCCAGCTCTCCCCGCGCTTCCGCGACTCCAGGCCGGGAGCGAGCGCATCACGGGATCCGACTGCTCCTCATCGTTGGCGAGCGCATGGGAGCCCCGCGCCGGCTCGGCCTTGTCGCGGATGGACGAGCGCGCGGGAGCCCGCGGCGGCTCTGCCTCGCGGACGAGCGGCGGCTCGGCGGAGTGGAGTAGGCCCAATGGCGTTAAGAGGATGACAGGTGGGTCCCACAAACGACCGTTACGTTCTGCCTAACGGCAATGGTGCTGAGGTCCAGACAAAGTTGGACCAAGGGCATGGAAGGAGCCATCATCTTTTCAGTGACAGATAAGAGATTGACAACTTTTATAATGGCTCGTAGGGAATTAACTCTCAATTCTAACGGTGACAGAGTGTTTGTTGACTCTAAGCCTAGTAAAGGGGAACTCATTCTTCCTTCTTCTCCCGGTGCAACGTCACCTAGTACCCTCCTTGAGCCTCACATTATCCACACATCTTGAAAGTTCAACAAACAGCTTAGACGTGTCAGTCTTAGGCCCTCTGGACCCAATATCTCATAAATTTGCATATAGTCCGGTAAGCACGGCGACGAGGTGTGTTCTATCGGCCGAGCTGATGACTGATGGCAATGTCGTTGGGGGTACGCAACATCGGATTGCGAAGCAGAGGGAGACTTTATAGTTAGTCCTTGGGTTGTACGTGTATCTCATGATGATGCGCCCTGGCCCTGCTGAGTCTTCTGTAGCGGCGACCGTTTGGTGTTGCGCTCGAGTGTACCTGGTGCTACTACCGGTAAAGTAAGTATAGACGTTGCTGGTGATCTGGTCGACGTCCATGCGCCGTTCATGAAGCGCAGGGGCACCGAGCACGCCGTCCTCTCCGTAGTTCGGTCCCACCCGCATCAGCCCATCTGCCCATGTATGCGTCCGCTATGTATTGGTTGCCAGAGTTACGGTGGAAACGCACACCCAGCAGCCAGCCGCCGCACGAGCACTCCGTGGCGACCGGCGGCGGGAACTCGGGCGGCGCGTCGTTGCTCCACACCGTACCTAGAACGCAGAACGCACCTGACCCGTCCGAGATGCAAGAAACCGCCCATCCGGTCCATGCGTGCAAAATTTTCTTTTGAACACTACATGCGTGCAAATGTAACAAAGAGACTGCCAGATTTAATCATTGCAAAGCAATGAGGCCCACTTCCGATTGGCCAATAAAATGTAATCTGCGAGATGTGACCAAGGTTTATTTTCTTTACTTTATGTTGCTAGTTGTTTTCAATCTTTCCCTTTCTTAATTAATCAGTGCCTAGCTCGTTGCTTTTTCTCCGTGATTTGCTAGTGACTGCTTCCTGAATGATTTTATCACCTTTTTCAATCGCTTTTCTTTCATTATGTCTCTGTTGCAAATTCGCTTGGAGATGATTGCTTTATCATTCAGTTTCTCGTTTTTTGCTATATGTGGCGCGCCAATGCCTTATTGGTCTAGAAAGTGAATGAAACTTGGAAACAAAATCACCCAGTTGATTAGTAGTCAGTAGTCACTCCCCAAAAAAGGTCCGTCTCCCTAGTTCCATCCGTAGAAGAAGAGCAGTGTCCGCGGTCTGCTTGTAGAATGTAGATATACACGCGCGCGCGCTGACCTGGTAAGTTCCGCGCGGGCAACAATTCAGAATCCTCGCAAAAAAACTGTTTCCGGATAACACGATGCGGACGTGCGGTGTTTGTGTTTCGTCTCGGCGTGGCTGGTTGGTTGGCTGCTAAAAGTGCATGACCGTCGACCGTACCCCACCCCAAGACGCAAGTGTACGATTGATTGGTGAGTCAGCAGACATGCATATATGCACCCCCCATTCTGCAGGGGAACGCAAGTTGCATGCAGGGACATCTATGACGTACTTATCCGACAGCAGTAATCGTGACGTTGATCTCAGTCGGTCTGCAGGTCCAATAATAATGGAGACGAAATCATGATGATATGCGTGATCGATCAACAAACAGTGTCGTATCGGCTCTGCACCAGCCAATCGTTGATATTTTTTTTGGTTCTAAACTAAATCCAGGGACGATTGGGTACTCTACCGACCCTACCTCGCGCTCTTGTTTCAGAAAAAACCTGCAGGTGTATCTGCGCGTCCCTCCACGAGAATAAGAAGGCGTATCATGATCTCATCATCTGATCGACCATGTCGACCAGGCGGAAACTGTAGACAACGCAACGCCATTGATACGGTATCGGCCGGTACCCCACGCATATACTGTATATGGGACGGTATATATGCACGCCGTCCCCGAAGCAGCCAGGCCAGCCGCCGACGAAACAATCGCCGTCGTGGGCGCTGGCACAATGGCACCCGGCCGGCCGGCCCCGCACAAAAGCTCCTAGCCCTAACACGTTGTCGACGTACTCGTCGGCATGCTGGAACTTTTTTGGGCGGGGTGTCCGGAGTTCGGTTGAGACGGTGCTCGATCGTCTCGGCTGCGCTGGCTTGAGATTAGAGAGCATGGTAGTTGTCTTCTACCACAACATTTGGTTTCTATGATATATTCTATGTCGAGAAGCTCGGCCCGTCTCCATATCATGCAAAGTCATGGGTGTTTTTCAAATATCCAAGAATCCAATTGCATCGAAAGGACATTTCTGTTTTCATCGAACCCAATGCAAGGTGACCGTGATAGAACCGTAGAATATAGATCAGGTGCTTGTACATACACGTCCACCAGACAAATAAATACTCCAAATCGTGGATATACTAGATATGGTGTGCATTTGGTTCTCTACCAAAATTTGGTAATTTTGACCGCCACTTGGTTTATTACTACCAGAAAAGCCGACAATATCTAACATATTTGGTAATTTTGATTGCCACTTGGTTTACTACCAAAATCCGACAATATCTAATATATTTTTGATGTGTCTCGTTTGAGTACAGTTGTAGCATGTGCTACACACACCGGTGCACACTCGCGCACACCTACACACATGACTAGACCTACGGGGCTACAACTACACATATAGAAGACCACGTCTTTAGAGAGTTCCGCATGTGACGAGCATGTTACAATCTTCTTGTGGCTCCACATGTGGGAGGCAACAGATTTTATTGAGGACCTTCTATCTCCGGTTACGAACGAGGGACAACCAGGGATCGAACCTACCAAAAATCGGCAACCAAATTTTTTTTAACCTTTAATTGCCTAGCCAGAATTTGGACATGCCAAAAGAAACTGGCACTCAACCAATCAGTGCCGTGTTGGTCTCTCTTGCTCCCCATGCAATTGCTTGTCCAACGGAGGTTGTGTTGAACTGTTGATGAGTCTACACTATACACCGACCATACATATCGTGCTTGTGCATTCCGCAGGAGAGCGAGTTGCATGAACAGTAATCTCGCATGTAACTGTGATGTTGATCTAAGGTCTAATGGGAAGGCGTGATGGGTGATCAAATATCTTATGGACTTTAATATCCTTGGCAGTATCTAATATTCTAAAGTCAGCTTGGGAAAATGGGAACAGAGGATTGATTGGTGTATCAATTAATTATTGATATTTTGTAGTTGAACTTCAAGAGGGGTTGGGTACCAATCACCTTATCAAAACATGAACTAAGGGTAAGCACAATTATGCTGTCTCTTATATAATGTCTCATGTATTGGCACTAATATATTAAGATGATTTAACATAGTACACAACAGCAAGGTCTGCTTATTTGGCACAATTTAGAGTATCTTTCTACTCTTTCAAACCTTGCTGCGGGAGTAGGCAACGCAACGCTTGGAGATTTCTTATCTGTGTTTTTCTCTGGCCACCTCCGTCATCGAACCTTGCAAACTGGTTGCTCTCCTTCTTAAATGACATAGCAGTGATCCTGATTCTTTCAAAAAGAAAAAAGAAAAAAAACTCTCCATGTCGTGCGGTTCAGTTTTGCCATCGCCGGCGTTGCGCACGAGGGACGAGACACCACAGCCGCCACTGGCACAGTGATTTGTCCGACTGGAGCCCAACCGGCACGATGGTCCCGCGGGCGACGGCGCGCGCGCGCGGAATAAGAAATTGGCAATGGAGAAGCCCTGCGCGGCTGCGCCCACCATTGATTCGGTCCCCCCGCGCGCACCCTGAAAGCAGCCGACGACGTCCCTACCCAGATTTTGGCACGTCGGATTGGTTGCATTGCGTTGGTAGCAGCCGCCCCCCGCGCGCAGTATTCACACGCGTCGCCGTCTCGTGCCCGTCGTGCGTGCATGCAGGCCGGCCGGCCTCGGTCGGCAAATCAAAGGCGCGCGGCGAGCTCCCTGGACGGATCTCTGTTCGATCCACAGCAAAGGGCTGGAGGCCGTCGTCGCGCACGGATCCTGTCCTGGCCACTGCCTTGGATACGATGAACGGACCGGTCGAGCCAGCCAGCCATATAACCCGCGCCCTCCTTATCTTTCTCCTCCTATATATAACCCGCGCCCGCGCGCAGGCCGCAGTACCCCACCCCACAGACACAGTGGCGCTCTGAAAATCGTACTACACCAGTCGGTCTCCGCGCGCCCACTCCGGACCCATGGCACGCAGCGCCGCCGCCTTTCTTCTGCTCTCCCTCCTCGCGCTCTCATGCCGGTGGCGGCACGGAGTCGTCGTCGTCGTCGTCGCGGCGCGGCCGGCCCCGGCCCCGGCCCCGAGCGCCTCCGCGGCCTTCGTCAAGTCGTGGTGCGCGGGGACGGAGTACCCGGCGGTGTGCGACGCGACGCTGGGCCCGTACGCGGCGGAGGTCGGGGCCAGCCCGGCGCGCCTGTCGTGGGCCGCGCTGACCGTCACGCTGGGCGGCGCGCGGGACGCGGAGGCCGCGATGAAGGCGATGGCGGCGGGCCGCGGGCTGACGCCCGTGGCGGCCGAGGCGGCGCGGGACTGCGTGACCATGCTCGGCGACGCCGTCGGCCTGCTGCGGCAGTCGGCGGACGCCATGGAGAGCCTCGGCAAGGAGGAGCAGGAGAGTGGCAGGAACGTGAGGTTCCAGGTGGACAGCGTGCAGACGTGGGCCAGCGCCGCGCTCACCGACGACGACATGTGCATGGAGGGGTTCAAGGGCGAGGACGCCGCCACGCGGGACGCCGTCAGGGGCCACGTCGCCGGGGTCATGCACCTCACGGCCAACGCGCTCGGCATCGTCAACGCCATGGCCAAGCAAATACCCTAGTCCGTAGCCGTAGGTGTTGTCGTATGGCATGTGGATGCCCTTTTGTGCAGTTGTGCGTAGCAGATTGTGATCGCATGCGGTTCTGATTTGTCTGTAGCGCGCCCGCAGTGGAAGAATCACGGGTTGAGTGTCGTCGTGTGCTGCACCTGTGGCCGGACAGTGCATATGCATGGATTTCCATGATATGTGATTCGTATGTGATTGGTTGCCTGTTTGGCTTGCGTCTTTAATTTCTTCAGTTTTCTAAATACTGACGCCACGAGCTAGAAAAGGACAGTAGTATCAAATGAGATCCGATATTAAACTGTGACTGAGGCACTTGTCATATTGGCAACTAGATATAGAATTAAGATATCTGTACTGTACCTACCCCTTAAATCAACAGGAAATCAAGAATAATAGTCTGTTGTCGATGTGAGCAAATGGCCTTAAGGCTGAGCAGTGGCGTCCCAAGAAATCTGGAGGCCACTGAGCAGTAGCGTCTATTGGCAACTAAATCTAATCATGAGGCGAAGAAACTTGTGGTTATTTAGTCTAATATATAAGCAACTCCATAATTCCCTTGGGCTTTCCATCTCGCATAAGACGAATCTATACTTACTAGTAAATTGCCCGTGCGTTGCAACGGGTAAAACAATTAGAAAGAAAACAATTAGATTCAATAGAAACACTAAGCATTTGAATAGACGAGACAATATACTAAGCAAAGCTTAGCCCATGCGCTTACTATATTTCGCAGAGATACACCAATACCAGTAGCTCAACAACAACGTTACTATTTTGAATTAAAATATACGTGGCTACAATTAATAGAATGAACTTAGCAACATATTCCTTTGAGCCACATTGAGATTTTGAACAATATACGAGGTCAATTTAGCATAAGGATATTCACAATGTACATGTAACATAGGAGGAGACCATCCAAGATGACTTATGTATAGTTGACTATGTGGATAGATTCAATGAATATCTATTCTTATAAGATTTGCCAGGTCTACCATTACCCATGGGATCTCAGCCTCCAGCTTGGCCACCCTGGCTTGCCACGCTCTATCTCCCAAACTCTCAAATTTAGTACCGCCCATCAACAACACCTCAACAACTTTCTGAAAACAAAGATTATATCAGGGATGAAACAAATGAGAGTGAGTTTTTCATCCGAATGGGATTAGATAAAAGGAGAGGTGGCGCACTACATTTTCACAACTTACGAAAACCTAGGTGGGCATGAGCTAAGCAGCACTAAAAACTATAGAAAACAAACAGGTCGGAGCATCAAAGATCTTCCCTACAGATAAAGCCATCATTGAATACTAAATCTGAATATACAGGAGGCTAACAACACATCAGTCTGACTCTGACAGACACAAGCATACCTTAGACAAGAACCCTCGCACAAAATGCTATAACAAAGCTTGGTGCAAAACCCATATCACAAAATCATGGCAAGGAACATATCTAATAGTGTACACAACCTAGTGATAAAACATCAAAGCACTGGCCCCCTCACACACAAAATCCAAAGAGCAAGCAATCCTCACTCTATAGAATTGCACGCATCTAAAGAGGTATAGCACAGAAAAAAACACAACTAACAAGTACATTGGCTAGGTGTTTCAATGTCCGCTTCCAAGAATATAAAAATAATCTGCAACATAGCTTGAGAGAAATATTTTTGAAGATACAAGAAATTGTAGCCAAAGAGAAGTATAAAGAGTCATTGCCTTTAGTATAGCTGAACATCAATCTTCTTGGGTTGAAATTGGCAACAATACATAGGCCGTGAGTTTCTCCCCCTAAAAATTGTGAGTTTCAAGTAGATATCATGTCAAAGCATTTAAAATTGCAGTCACACCTTAAAAAAGGTGAGCTATCCAACATTCCTACCAACTCATATGAAGGACAAGTACCTTCACCATTTGATTCATTGGAATTGAAAGTCTTTCCATGAATATGATGCCATTTCACATTCTATCTGGAATTGAATCAGCTAGAAAGTGATTCAAATCCTATTTTTTTCTGTTTGGATTTTCAAGGATTTGTTTATTGGAATCAAAATCAAATGTATGTTTGGCTAACCTGAAACCGGAATCAGCTCCCTCTCACATTTGTGCCCACTTCCTATCTGCCACACATATGACGTAATCTCTCTCTCTCCCTCACACTCCCTCTCTCTACATCTTTGCATGTCCTCTCTCTTGCTGCCAAGTTTTTATATGTACGCTCTCTCTCTTGCGCGCGCGCCATGATATACATACAAGTACAAATGCAAGAATTGCGATGACAATGGCACACTCAAAATGACACAGCAAGCATGGTGTGCCAACACAAAACATTGTCATGGGTAGACTAACTATCATTTGGCACAAGCAAGTTCAGATAACTTAAGGACTACCAGACAGACTATTAAACAGTTTATAGCAAAAAGAGTAGACTTACATCCAACTATTACATAAAAGCTCTACAAAACCCTAGCCGCTATGGCTGGTGTGAGGGAGAGGCGAGCGGAGGGGTCGAGGAAGAGACCGAGTAAGATGACTATCATGAGAATTGGTTTCCTAGTTTTAGGATAGGAATCTGAAGCAGGCCATGATTTCGGGCTTTAGAAAGTGATAGAATCTCAGTTTCCAGTTCATATGATACCCAAACAGATCAAGCCCGGAATGAGATTTCAATTCAGCTCGTTTACAGGGAGCCAAACAGGTCGTAAGACAATTATGCACGTTAGCAAGACACCCTCACATAAGAAACCAAATCATATTTCAGTTTTCAGCACACTGCGCAAATATGCCGCTAAGAGATAATCAACAATTTAGCATTCTATAGAAATTTCTGAAGTGGCAAACATACCTCTGCAATTTCTTTGGACCGACAGTTTGCTGAAAATTAAGATAATCTGTTTCACCCTCCAACTTGGCGATGGTCACCTGGGCAGTGCCCTACTTCTTGTCAGCCACACAGGCCAGGTCCATCTGACACTAAGCTCCTGCTGAGTGAAACTGCGGCTCCTCATGATGATGCATAGGCTGATGCTCAGTTCTCCCTGTTCTTCTGGGTCAGGGGCTGCAACTTGTCCCTCAAATGGTCCAATTCCTTCTTGACCTAAACAGTATCCATAGGTAAGCAGCAACAGCAGCATCAGAAAAATGACATCAGAGGATTTGTTTATTTGAGAAATTGAGATATAACTGAAAATTAGTAATTCATATACACACGTCGATAAATCGGACTTTGCCTTCCTTGTACTCCTTCTAGTGCCAATATATTAGTGTATTATTTGACCGTTTAATTAGGATTACAATTTGTTTCATACTTGTTCCAATAGCTCACAATTTCTCATGATGTTAATATAATTAGAAGAGGTATTTATCTGCTAATTGTTTTGACCATGGTGCCATCACTTTATTTACTGCGCCATTAGAAGACTTGAAAATAGTTATTTAGGTTTCTTGTCATGATGGGCAGGCTGTTTTGCATGCGTCGGTATCCTCCGGTCTCAGTCACCACGAACCACCAGCTCGTTGATGGAAGCTGAGGCCACTGTGATGGCACATTCCGTGCAGAGGAGGACCGGGAGAGACGGTAGCCATGGACGGGGCAGCTGGCAGTGCATGTGGTGGAGGATCCAGAAAAAATACCAACAACGTATTTTAAACAGTTTTATTCAAAAGCATAGATGAGTAACTCAACATACATCAAAAGAAGAAATAAAATTCGCAATTATTTTTTTTTCAGACTGAATGAAACACATGACAATGACATCATGACATGGGATACTCATTGTGGCTTACACTATCTTCATTAGGAGCAATCTACACAACAAGTTATTGACAAAGCAATATTAACAAAAATAAAAAAAATTAAAGTAGAAGAGGCTAAAACATACCACTGTATTCTTTATCAAGGCACTAACATACGACGTTACCCTATCTCTTCAAACCATTTTATAACATGTTGCTTGAACATGACTAATGTGTGAGCAATGTTCTTTCTAACATTTTCAATTCTTCACTAATAAGTAATATCAATCTGCAATTAGATTAATACTAATCAAATACTGAAATCCTAAAAGGCTAGAACCGTGTACCAAATATGAAGGCATGGCTAACATACTTTATAACTTATATGGACTTACATTGGATCATTAGTTTATTGTCCTGCTCCTGCAGAACTACAGCTCGTGATCTGTCTTGGTGGGCTGCTGCTCCCTGCTTGTGCTCGCAGCTCGCCTAGATGCCTGCTCGGCTGTCCTGCATAGCCACTCGTGTTGAGCTGCTGCACGCGGCCAACGGCCACCCACGCGGGCTACAGCCACCGCCCAAGGGCCAGCCGCAAGACGCCGCAGATCTGCACAGCCCCACCGCACGGCTGTAGGCCGCAGCACAGTGCACGGCGTGCACCCACTCCTAGCTCCTCACTCCGGTGCTCCGATTGACCAGCTCAACTCCGATTTCTGCCTCCACGGACCGCTGGAGCCACCGAGGTTGCCGAACCCGGCAGGGGCTCCCCGGCGAGGCCGCGCAGCTGCCGTTCGCGGCACATCTGGGTGGTGCCGATCTTGGAGTTGAGGGAGGAGGACCGCGGCGTCGGCGGATCTGGGCGGTGCTGGCTGTGACGGATCTAGCGACGCGGACCGTGCGACGACATCGACCTGGCCGTGCGAGGTGGCCGCGTCGTAGAGGCGCCGCCTGAGGGCTTCTGTCACCGCGCGGTCGGCGGATCTGGGAGCGACGCTCGGGGACCAACTGGCGGCGGACTCGGCTCCAGCTCCGTCGAAGAGGACCGCAGCGGTGGCGGCAGCGGGGGCGGGTGACGGTCGGGCGATGGCCGCGGGAGCAGCAAAGCAGGTTCGGCGCGGGTGATGGCGTCGATGCGAAGGGGACCAGACGGTGGAGGAAGTGAGAATGAGGCAGCCTGGTGAGGAGGCGTATGCGGGCGGGGAAGCGGTGCGGGGCGAGGAAGGCGGTGGCCGGAGAGGAGGCCGTAGGCGGTGCGCGGGCGAGGCGGTGCGCGGACGACGGACAACGCACACGACGGAAACGCCACGGTTGGAATACACTAGAGACTTTTAAAGGGGTAGAGATGTCTTGAAATTTCCTCAAAACAGCTTTGGGAAATGCTTCACCACATGCACATGTGGTGGCATGTACTATCTCCCACGATCCATCCAACGCTCCAAAATCCATGCAACAGTTGGAAATGGTCAAGTCTCAAGCGGGTGGTGAACTAGTGATAGCCCCATTTGGTAGGGCTTTTTAGGAAGTGGCTTCGTCAAAGAAACCGGACAAGCCATGTTTTAGAAGCTTTTTTCTGCTGGTGTAAAAATAGTTCCAGCTTTCAGAAACTTAACTAGGAGAGCCATTTCTTAGGAAAAACGTTTGATAATGCTCCCCCTAGAGTCACCGAGAAGCCAGAGCTGAAACCGTTGTCTTTGAGCACATCGAAGCCCTTCCAGTGCCCAAGCAGTCGAACACTTCTCAGTTACCAGCAGAGTTTAAGGAATTCACAATTCAGAAGGCGTTCAGACTTCCTTCCGAAGCGAAAGAGACATTCCAATTAACTGCAGATTCAGACGGCATGAACAGCACAACAAAAGGACAGGATCAGAGTCACACTCACGCGTCATGTTTGTACAGCATACGTACATGAACCAAAATTGTAGAAGCGGTCAGATCGCCTGTTTTGCACTCTGTGAACGCTATATTTCACGGTTATCTTGCGCTTTCAGCAAGATGCTGGGAGCAACCCACTAGCCTAAGGCTGAAGATCTGGCTAACCACTGGCAGTGCAGTGCTGAGATTGTCCTTACATAATTATGTGCTTAATTATGCAAAGAGGCTGATTCGAACTTGCTAAAGTCATCAAGCACTAAAAATTATCCAGGTCAAGAGAAAGGAATGAAGTAAAAAGGTGAAGATGAAATAAGCAAATCATGATTGCTGAGAAGGTTGTTCACCAGTTGGCGCTTCGCTACAAGTCAATAGCACTCCCCAGATATTTAACTCAAAAGTGTGTACTCTTTCTAATGGTAAACCATCTCTACAGTATCAAAAATGTTCATGAAGCTCTCTTCGGAGGAGACATGTTTTGCAGAAGTCTGGTAGTTGTAGCTATAACGACAAGTTGCAGCAGGACACCTGACACAGTGAACCACATAGGTTAGCAGCAAACACTTTTGACTGTTAACTTAAAGAGATCCATCTAGAACTTACCAAGAGCAACTCGAACCATATCAAATATTTCATAGCTTGTTATGGCTGCCATGTTTTGCTTCGTAACCTAGGCAACAAACAAATGCAAGTAGCTGATGACATTCATACTCCCAAAAGAATGTTGCAATCATGACATGATTTGCAAAATGCAAGTGATAAACAAAGGATTGTGTGGCGGTAATGCATCGCCAAATCCTAACAGTAGCAGGTAAAGAAGTGAAATAAAACAAAATTGCGGCCTCAGATTGACTCGAGTTTATCTGACACAAGAATACTGGAATGAACATGATAAACAATTTCAGGATGGAATGTGCAGGCCTGAGTTATTGCTGGCGGAATTATTAAGATAAAGATATCTACACCATGTTATACCTGTCAACTAGCCCAGCCATGTGGGCATGAGAAAGAGAGAACCATATCTCAGGCCGGTCACTACCAATTGACGAAAAATAGAGGGGCCTATCAACAGATATTTTTCTTACCCCAAACAGGCTTATGTGTTTTTTCATTAGACCATCAAACAGCTAAAATATGATGCTGTCATGTGCTTTATACACAGTGATGCTGATGCTCTATTTGAGTATTTGTTGGATCATCAAATTTTCTTCTCAGACCAGGGTCACCAGGAGGGGCAAAAAAAGTGCATCCGTACTGCATCCGTACTTTTCCACTCTGTGTACAGTGCGCAAACAGTGTTTTGCACTTCCATATGTCCTGTCTGGTGACCTTAGTCTCATAGCTGGATCATCGTAAAGACTTTAATGGCCCTCAATTTGTCAGTCTTCTAGCAGGTGACAAAATTTTAGGTAATATGAACTCACCACCAATATAGCCAATGCCATAGATTTTTTTGGCCTTCTTTGTGCTATTTGATACCTGGATTGAAGTTTTTGTTGGGGCCAGGCTGGATATGCACAAGACAAAGCCACCAGTTCACGCACAGTTATTTTATTCAGCAGTACTATAAAGACCGGTCCAAATTGGAATGGATAGCTCTTGCATCTAACTTAAAACAAGCATGATATATAGCCCCGGGCACCCCACTATCAAGAAGATTCACATCAAGGCAAGCCCATGTTGCATTGAATTAAAGTATCCAAAACCGCCTGTGAAGACCCAAGTTTAATTCCTTTCAGCCTAATTCTTCCAAATATACTCCTAGGTGGGACTTCAAATAGGGGTTCTGTACCTCAAAAGGTTCTGGAAAAGGGTACTGCCTGCAAATTTTAAACTATATGTTTACTGCCTGCAAATTTTAAACTATATGTTTGGTTAGTTCACAATTGCGCTACCAATGCCATCTTGAGTCTTGAGCATGATTCCGGGAACTCATAAACTGTATTAGCAGGATTAAAGTGAAAACAGTAAAAAATATATTCCTGCTTAAGCTGAACCTCTACGATTGCAATTTAAATGAAGTAATGGCCTTAGTGAGACAGGCTGCTTCATCCAATCATTGAAGAAAGTTGAGCTTGTACTTTTACTTGTATATCATCATCAAGAGGCAAAACATATAAACTTGCAAGAGCTACATCTTCACACACATCACTTGCAAAACATTCAGATTCTGAATTGCATAGCCCAAACCTTCAATAACAGTTCTGACCGGATAAGGCACGCCACAGAGAATGCAACAGAAATTGATGACAAGCTTGTGTACATCCGAAGCAGCACTGCCATACTCCGCCTACGCCCTGTGATGCACCAAACCATAACATCAGCTAAAGATATTATAATAATCTGACAAAATGCGATTTGTAAAATGGCACTGGAAAAGGAGTATCTCTTATGAAAACATGAATAGCAGCGTTACTTCTTTAGATGTCCATATGACAAAGGAATGTAGAGTAGCTCAAGACCTTTTTTTCAGCGACATTGATATAATTTACTGATTCGTTCCGAGGGTTCCAGCTTTACCAACTACCAGCAAACCCTAATGCAGTGGTGTGCACAAAATGTTCAAGTGGATATAGTACCCTGTGCACAATCAGGGTAGAGCAAGCCAGCTTGCTGGTTCTGGCAAAACACAACTCGAATGCCTAAATACTCTAACGATGATGAGCAGTGAAAGGATAATAACCTAGCTTGCCAGCGGGCAACCACCCCGTGCGTTAATGAAAGTTTAACAACCAATGCAACATTTTATTCCACTGCCTGTGTGATATGCTCATGCTAATTGATATCTCTTTTGCTCAGTGCCATGGATCCTTCGATTGAACTTAATAATTTGAAGTTTTAAGGCAGTAGCATGGTTTTCTTCACCACAGACTTGTGAGCTAGGTTGATCCAGTTTTGCTGCTGTTGTTGGAAAACACAAGGTCGTATGGAATCAGAACAACTGAGGTTAGCACAGGGGATATCACCTAGTTCCCCCACCACTATAGCCAGTAGCCCGGCGGCCACGGACAGCACCGCAAACTTGTTCGCCTCTGCTCCCTTGGACAAGGACAGCAGCAGGAGCGCGCTCCCGGCCACCTGGTGCAGCGCCTACAGGAAGCAAACCACCGGCACTCGTCAGATCACAACCACCAACGACGGCAAGAGATGAGCAGTGAATCCAGGAGCCCAGTTGTGCCATCACCTGCACGAGGATGAGGCGCGCGAGGCGGGATCTACCCTCGGCGACCCTCTGGTACCCTGCAAAATCGCGAGAATCGTAGAGGTGTCAACGAGGCGCTGGAAGCGAGGGTTTGGGGGGTTTGGGCTGTGGATGCTTACGGGAGTCGACGACCATGCGGTAGGAGAAGTCGGAGCCGTCCGTGCCCGACGGCCGGCCGGAGGCGGTGCGCCGCTGCATCGCCGGGACTGACGTGACGCTGACGAGGCTGATTCGTCGGGGGTGGGGAAGGGAACGGAAAGAGGAGGGGAGAAGGCGCCTGGAGTCTTCGTGATGAAGGAGAGCGAAAAAGGCGCCTCCTGACTGCAGATACGGAAACTAACGCATAGTGATAGTAGCGCAGCGCCGCAGCTTCGCACACCGCTTCAGAACCAACCCAATAGCTCCGGCGATGGAGGAAACCGCGGCGGCCGCCGCCGCTGCTCCGACGCCTAATGCCGCCACACCCGCCCCACACGAGCCCGCTGCCGACGCCGAAGCCTCCACTGATCCTACCGCCGTCGGCGATGATGAGCACGACTCCAAGGACGTCGTCTTGCGCAGGTACTTCCTCCAGGAGTGGGAGCTCGTCTCCGCCATCCTCCGTCGGATCATCGCCAGCGGCGGCGTCGCCGAGTCTGCCGATGTCCACAGGATCCGCTCTATCGTAAGCGCTCTTCTCTCGCTGTCTCCAAATGCTCCTTGCCGCTGAACCTTAGATCTCCGAGAGAAGAGTGTGCAGCTCTGAGAGCAGCGTTAGCTTTTCTTTTGGTTAATTGGAGGATATAATCTGCTTTAGCATCTCCTGTTAAATGCAAGCGATCAAAATTCGAAAAGATCATGTTGAATCTCAAGTTGCCATTCCTACAGGCCCCTATTTCAATTGTTTCTTGTACATAGATGAGTAATCTAGGAGGCGATTTTAAACTGTTTGGTTGTTGCTAATATAGGATAGTCAATAGTGAGAGAAGAAGCTGAAGAGAGAGCTGAGCTGGGATACAAATGCTTTATTCCAAATCAATCTTAGGTCCTAGAATGCTGTGTTATTTAGGAACTACAGTCTGCTTTTCCTGGTGAAAATTTTGGACCTGGGAGAGAGTTATGAGCTTTTGTGTGGACGTGCACGTAGTTGTAGCGTGATGGCAACGCTGCCCCATGGGAAGCCTGCCGCCTGAGTTTCGGCGTGGGACGCATCAGGGAGATTATTAAGCCTTCTAATAAGACCGGGCCTACTCCACCCCTCGTTTAGGTTATGAGCTCTTGCTGGGATTCAACTCTATCCTACCCCAACTTGCTTGGGACTAAAAGCTTTGTTGTTACTGGTGTTGGTTGTTAGGAGAGAGTTATGATTTATGATATATTACCACCTCTATATAGGTAAAGGTTAGAAGTAAATGTCCACATAACAAAGAAACTTTTAGCATGAGGAAAATTCTAGCACTGATATTTTAACACATATCATTTTCATATATCCAATTTTAATATTCGTGAAGGGCGGGCCTGGCACAGTGGTAGTCTCTCCACTTGTGGCATGGAGGTCCTGGGTTTGAACCAGCTTCTTTGCAGAATTATGCAAATAATTATGCAAGGGAAGGCTGTCAAGAAAATTAGAAATTCCCTTCCCCAGATCCACCTTGCGTGGCAGATTTCAGCACTGGGTACACACAATCTTAATATTCATAAAGCATTTCTTTAAGCCAGAATTGTCATTCTTAAGAGCTTGGTATGATAAAATTTATCTTTCTTGTCGAGCAATAGATGGATAAATATCAAGAAGAGGGTCAACTACTAGAGCCATATCTGGAGAACATCGTCTCACCACTTATGTTGTTGGTTCGGTCAAATACGATGGAACTTGGTGCTGGCACCGATGACCTCCTTCATATTATCAAGCCTTTGTGTATCATCATCTACACCCTGGTCACAGTGTGTGGGTACAAGAGCGTCATCAAATTCTTCCCTCACCAGGTTTCAGATCTAGAGCTTGCCGTTGGTCTCCTTGAGAAGTGTCATACAATGAGTTCAGCGACTGCTCTTAGGCAAGAGAGCACAGGAGAAATGGAAACCAAATGTGTTGTTCTATTGTGGCTTTATATACTGGTCCTGATCCCATTTGACATCTCCACTGTGGATACAAGCATTGCTACTGCTGATAATGTGGATGGGCCTGAGGTTGTTCCACTGGTGACAAGGATATTGGACATCTGTAAGGATTATCTTTCAAGCTCTGGTCCAATGAGAAGGATTTCAGGATTATTGCTCGCAAGGCTTTTGACTCGTCCTGACATGGCAAAGGCTTTCAGCAGGTGATTCTTAGAATTTTTTTTGTACAACTCACATGCATCTCTCTCAAATTGCTGTAGTGACTTGTACCTTCAAAGGTATCCTATCACTGGAGGATTACCAATATCACTAAAACGAAGATGCATGGTTTATGATATTATTGAGAACCATTAAACTCATTTGACCATTTCATTGTACTTCTATCCGATATTGTGTTGGCAATGTTTTGAGTTGTCCATGCTTCTCTGTATTTTCAGTTTTCTGGAATGGGCACACAAGATGTTATTGTCTGTCACAGATGATTTTGTGGATCAATTTAGATCCATTGGTATAGTGGAAGCTTTAGCATCAATATTTAAGGTTTGTCTTCCTTTTTTTACATCTTAATCAGAATTCTCCACATATGGTGAATATATCTTTTCCTTCAGAGCTGAAGTTTTCTATTTTATTTTCCTCCTAATAAGAGATTTTTTAAATACATGATTCTTTTTTATGGCTGGCAACAGGGAATGAATGTGAGCATTTGCTTTCGCAAGATACATGTTGTCAATTTCCTTTGATGTCTTACTTAGGTTCATCTTGTTGCAGATTGGTAACCGTAGAGCACTGTATGATGCTGTTTCTGGTACTTGGAATGATTGTTCAGTTGTGATGAAGACTAATGTCTCAGCCAGGAGTCCACTTCTTAGAAAATTCCTGGTGAAACTGGCCCAGAGAGTTGCTCTTATTACCTTGCCTCCACGTTCGCCATCATGGCGGTATAAGGTTTTAAATCTCTTATTTTTGTTCTAAAGAGACTATTTCACAACCATGACACGTATTTCAACTTTTAAATATAAATGAAATGGTGTTTAAGAATTGTATTCTTTTTAAGGTGGTGCATGCAAAGCATTTATATTGTTTTGTAAATGCATGTTTCCTTTGTAAAGTTAATAGGGATTCATTATAAGGGCATTCATTATAAGGCAAAAGGGGTTTATTGCTGAAGTACGTGATGCATGTGTTTCATTACTTAGTTCACTTAAATTTTAATAGGGCATGTGCTGTGTCTAATTGTATTGTATGCACCATGCAGAACTCCAAATCATATACAATCCTGGAAAATTGTTCACTAAATTTAGATATGTGAGTGAGCCACTCATATAGTAGCAGTTGTGCCAGAGCTCCAAACCTGATCAGTTAAAGAAACCTTCATAGCTTGATGACTTCATGTACACAACCACCTATAGGGATCTACTAACTCTGAACAGTAAACTTCTTATGGAAAGGTGCCTTGATTAAACACTTTCAATACGAAGCGCTATTTCTTTCTCGAGATTGATACTGGGAGCTGTTTCTGAGTTGAAATATCAGAAGTGAATTTTAGGTGAATATTTATGTATATTATTTTGTTTGCATTAGAAATGCTTCAACTTGTTAAATGTTAGTACTTTTGGTGTATTTCTGGAAGGAAGTTCATCCACATGTTGGATTCTGCATTGAGAATATAGTGCTCTCAGTATTTGAATCTGTCGAGAATCTCAGCAGATATCAATAAATGTCCTGTCAAATTGCCTAAAGATGAAAGGTATCAGCTAGGTGGCAGTAAACTACTTAGTTGCATAAAAAGACACATCATGCCAGTTGGTATGTTATATTGTTTGTGCCAGTGTCCCAGATGGCTAACAAAAAAATGAATAATTCAAAATTTTGTGTCATGTTTTTCATTTTTATATTATGGGACACTGTATTGAGAAATATTTTCATACTGTGACCTATTCTTCAGTCTAGTCTTCTATAATTGGTAACTTGTAAGGTGAATAGGTGATAGTTCTACCACAGGGCTCACTTTTTAACCTCATGCAGACAATTAGCAGTTTGCTGGGTGCAAACCTTTCAAGTTCTACTGCTGGAGAAATGCATTCAAGTGGATCAAGCGAACAAGCTGATACTAATCAGACAGACATGAGCTTTTTGGAAGAAGAAATGGATGTTCCAGTAATAGTAGAAGAGATTATCGACTTGCTATTGACTGGTTTGAGGGATTCGGTATGTTCTCATCTTAATATTGTGCTGTAAAGTTTTGAATTTAGTCTCTAGAACATGCTAGTATTGTTTACCCAACAATACATGACAGGGCCCTTTTGTTATCATCTTTCTCTTTGCTTGCTGTCTAATATCTCATGCCCCACCCCCAGGGACCTTCACGTGGCAGACTACGTCCACTGCATTTGATATCTTTATAAATGCATAGGATTTGTCCAGGCTGCACTAGTGCACTGTAATTTGGAGCAGAAAAGGCACACAGACATTTTATTGTTTGAAATTCTAAAATTAATCACAGAATGAATTTACAAAAAAAAAAAATTGACCTGCAGGGGAAAGATCACCCCTATGGCATTGCTTTGAGAAGAAGCTTCTCGCACGCAGGTTGAGAAACACCCCGAAGTTCGGCTGCCCTGGACGTGCCACCAAGCACCCAGGACACATGCCTGCAGCCACGTGCATCTCAGTTACACGTATAACCCAGGAACACAGCCGACAAGGGGTGTTTTTTCAACTCAGGCCTGTTTAAATTCGCTCCCACTGGGAGTTAAACCCATGACCTAAGGTGCTACTAAGGCTGCTGCGACCACTAGGCTACATGCCCTTTCGCTCAGAATATGATTTAACACTGAATCTGTTAATGTAAACTTGGTTTGATGGATTAGAAGAGAGTTGATGAAATTTTTCTGTGGAGATTCCTTTATCCTAGTATGATTTTTGAACTGGATTGCTTCAAATATCAACAAAACTGCCTTAGGACATAAATGCTGGAGTCATGATTCACTGTTTCATGTACTTTTCTCAGGAGAATAGTAGGGTCTGGTCTATGTCCTTGCTATTATGTTTATTCACATGTTAAAATACCAAAGTATATTGGGATATGAAACGCAATTGCTAGCATTGTCATCCCAGATGAAGTTGTACTAAGGGAGTTTTTGCATTATTCATCTTTTCCATTTAGCCTCAGACACTGCTGTTAACTAAACAGCAACAACAAAACCTTTAGTCCCAAGCAGGCCTTTTCCTTTTAAACACCGCTGTTTTTTAACTAAAGCCATTTTTTTATTCTGTCAGGATACAATTGTAAGGTGGTCTGCTGCCAAAGGAATTGGTAGGATAACTGCACGTTTAACACCTGCATTGTCAGAAGAAGTGTTATCGTCAATCTTGCAACTTTTTTCTCCTGGGGAGGTCTGTGCATAACTTATGGACTTCGCAGCAACATTGATTGCTTATAGATATATCTCAGTTTATCTTTTACTATATTACTCATCTAATAATATATGCCTTTTGGATTCTGAAGGGTGATGGTTCCTGGCACGGTGGTTGTTTGGCCTTGGCTGAACTTGCCCGGAGAGGGTTATTGCTTCCATCTAGCTTTCCTGATGTTATTCCTGTTATAATAAAGGTGTTGGTTAAATTCTTTTCGCAGCGTTTGCTTAAATTCTTTTCGTGCATGGCTTGTTTCTATGGTGTTGATTGCAATCTCATGTGGTCATACCTGCATTTGATAACGCATGTTAAGACAATTAAGTATATATACCTATGTTTAGTGCTGGTTCAGTAAGATAAGTTTACTGTCTTAATTGTTTTCGTGACATACCTTTGCAGGCTTTACACTATGACGTACGGAGAGGTCCACATAGCATTGGGTCGCATGTAAGAGATGCCGCAGCATATGTTAGTTGGGCATTTGGTCGAGCTTATACCAATTATGATATGAAGGCTGTCTTGGAACAACTTGCTCCCCACCTTCTAACAGTTGCTTGTTATGATCGAGAGGCAAGCTTATTTCTAATTTAGTTCTACATTTGTTGTCTCCAGATGTTTTGTGCCTCCGATCCCATTGTATTTTGACTACAGGATCTTGTCTTACTGATCCTTCTTGTCTATGTGATGGTAGGTTAATTGTAGAAGAGCTGCTTCTGCTGCCTTTCAAGAGAATGTTGGAAGACAGGGAACTTTTTCACATGGCATTGATATTGTGAATACAACAGACTACTTTGCACTGGCTTCCAGATCAAACTCTTATCTGAATGTTGCTGTTTCTGTTGCTCAGTACAAGGAGTATCTTTATCCCTTTGCAGATGAGCTACTTTGCAATAAAATAACTCACTGGGTACTGTTGTTCTCTATAATTATTTATGGTTTGAGTGAGATTGCATTTTAAGTGTTGCCAATTTCCACACTTATTGCCTGTGCTGCTATTGCTATTAACTTCTCGACCTCTGCACTCCTTAACTGGATCTGGTGGCTGATTGGGAAAACTGTAGTTAAAATCATTTACAGTGTAAATCATGTAGGGCTATTTACTTCTGTATATTATTTCAGCAGCAATTACTCTATTTAATTTTTTTGCCTTATGATGCCAAATTTCTACCACCTATCATCAGTTTTGTTTTTATACAGTTTTTGAAGTTTTCTCCCCTCTTCTCTCGCTTTTGTTGTTCATTGCTTTAATATGCGACTTATGTTTTCTACGGAGTGCTGCTTTCATGCCAAATAATGTCTTGGTCCATTGTCTTCCGGAATTTTTTTATGGAGGAGATGAACTTGTTATATTTAAATACATCGTTTACTCTGACTTTTCTTTCTTTATTATAGGAGAAAGGCTTGAGAGAGCTGGCAGCTCAGGCCCTTTCTTTGCTTGTACAGTATGATATGGATTACTTTGGTGGGCATGCCCTTGAAAAGTTGGTTCCCTTAACTCTATCATCGGACTTGTGTACTCGTCATGGAGCCACTTTAGCTGCTGGAGAGGTTGCTCTAAAGTTGTACCGACTTGGTTTTACCTTTACTACAGGTAAGTGATGGAATTGTCATGCATATTAATTCTTGCACTTCTGTGATACTTATCATTTTTCACGTTTTAAGCTTCTTACCTGAAAGCCTGAAAGTGATCTAACATCTATATCTTTGTTGTGTAGACATGCAGAAAGCTTTGTCAGGTATTGTTCCTGCAATCGAAAAGGCACGCCTTTATCGGGGCAAAGGAGGAGAGATCATGCGCTCCGCTGTTTCCCAGTTCATTTCATGTATTTCTATATCTGGAATACCCTTGAGTGACAAGACAAAGAAAAGCTTATTAGAAACCCTTAATGAGAATTTGAGGCATCCCAATTCTCAAATACAGGTGGATTTTTTTCCCTCAATGTACATTCACTCGAGTGGCTCCCACTATCATCTTATTCGTTCCTGTTATTTGATATGTCACCAGTCCCTTTTTTATTTGTGTCACCTATACTATCCAGTACCCACCTATGGCTTATGTTTGTGGACTCTAGATTGAGTATTTTCTTCTTTTCACAATTGTGTACAGTGTGCTTCTGTTGAGGCGTTAAAGCATTTTATTCCAACATATCTGGTATCTTCTGGCGAAAAGATTGCCAATGATATCATTTCAAAATATCTGGCATTTCTAGATGACCCAAATGTGGCTGCAAGACGAGGAGCTGCATTGGCCCTTGGAATATTACCATACAAATTCTTGATATCGAAATGGATGCCTGTCATGAGTAAACTCTGTAGCTCTTGCTCTATTGAGGTAATGGAATTACCTATTGACATTACAATAGTAAAAGAGGGAGAGAATAAGATGCTGCTGTTGTTCTTTAACACTGGAACTAATACTCTGTTGTGATCTGATTTACAGGATAAGCCTGATGACCCTGATGCTGAAGCACGTGTGAACTCTGTTAGGGGGCTAATTTCGGTCTGCGAAACACTAACAGCATCTTTTGATCAGAGCTCGAATAGCGGAGATTCTGTATATGCATACATAAAAGATAATGTCATGCAAACTTTATTTAGAGCACTCGATGATTATGCTGTGGACAACAGAGGAGATGTGGGCTCTTGGGTACGTGAAGCAGCAATGGATGCGCTAGAACGGTGCACCTTTATCCTCTGCAAGAGAGATAATGTTGCATTGAAAACAGCACCAACCTCTGCTAATGAATCTGGACAGGGTGACATGGAAGTAAATGCAAGTAGTACCACACACCGGTTATTTGATTCTGGTATTGCACAGGATCTTGTATCAGGAATTGCAAAACAAGCAGTTGAAAAAATTGATAAGATGAGAGAAATAGCTATCAAGACCCTGCAGAGAATTCTGTACCACCAGGAACACCTTATCCCATATATACCTCACAGGGAATTGCTGGAAGAAGTTATTCCCAACAGCACAGATTTGAAGTGGGCAGTAAGTGATTGTGAAAACTCATGAAAGAAAATCAATCTAATTTTGGCAGTGGTTTATTATGACTTGTGAGAGTTACCTATCTTGCCTTTAATTTTGATCTTTTAATGCGTAGTATCTCACCAGATTAGTTTTCTTGCTCTAGAAGTCATATTGTGTTGGAAATGAACTGCCAGGGGTTTATCTACAGTAATGGAATTCGACCCATAAGTCCATCTATTCTTGAATAATTGGCATTGTTTTCTATGAACATATTGTCTTACTAGCAAAATACGGGAGAAAAAAATCCTTAAACACCTCTAGATCAATACATATAAGAATAGCCTCACAAATAAATTCCATATCTTATTGTTTCGAATTTTTCCTTGCATGTGACCGAAATTTAGGTGATGTCAGTTTGGTAAGAAATATATTTTTTTTTTGCTTTCTGGTAATATATAAAACATCGAAAACGGAGTCCATATACGACATGGGTATCCGTTTTCACGTAGGCTGCTCCTGCCGTCTGAATCGGATTTCCGAATAAATTGTAGACCATATTGTCTTGATGATTTCCGTTAATTGCAAGTAAATTTTAGAGTGATGTCAATTGGGTTGGAACGGTTGTATTTTAGCTTTCCATCGATATATAGAACGTCAAAAACAGAGTCTGTATGCGATCTGGGCGTTTGTTTGCGCGTGGACTGCTCCTGCACTCCGGGCTCGCGAATAGATTCCACGTCATATTGTTTCAAAGATTTTCGTTGAATGAGACCGAATTTTAAAGTGGTTTCAGTTGGGTTGGAAAGTTTATTATTTTAGCTTTTCATCGGTATACAGAGCATCGAAAATGGAGTCCTTATGCGACTTAGGCATCCGTTTTCGCGTGGGCTCCTTCTGCAGTCCGAATCTGATTCGTATTGTAGCTGTGATTCGGATTATCGGATATAGGACGGGGAGGAGCTGACCAGCTGAGTCCACCTGTTAGGACGGACCGTGAAACCTTATTTGCTTTAATATTAGGTATAGATTAATATAATAATTTAATTTACACATGATTATTCTTTCACCAATTTGTGCATAATATTGGCCTTGGTGGTGGTGTTTCTGATTGAAATTTAACGGATAGGCATTTTTCCTTATTAGGTTCCTACTGTATCATATCCACGATTGGTGAAGCTTCTTCAGGTCAGCTATTATAGCAAGTCTGTGCTCTCAGGGCTTGTGATTTCTACAGGTGGATTGCAGGAGTCTTTGAAGAAAGCTTCAACATTGGCTTTAGTGGGGTATCTCCAAGATTCAGATATCAATACTAATTGTGAAGGGAAAAGTAGAGAGTATCTGTTGAGTTGTGACCTTCTATGGGTCCTTCAGCGTTACCAGAAGTGTGATCGTGTAATTACTCCCACATTAAAGGTAACAATGCTTATCCACGTTGTCTGATGACATCATATTTTGCATGTAAATCTTTTATATGGTGCATGTAAATGCTACATCGTGCTTAGGCTTCCAATAAACTATATCACTGTCGGTGTCATTGTTTCCATATGGCTTTTGCTTCAAATAATAAATGTGCTCTGCATCAGTAGCTAATTAGCGATAGATGTAACCTTTTTCTACATGCAAGCTCATGCCTACTCGTTGTAGTGTTATTATATCAGGTCCTGCTAATTTAGTTTCGGTTTCATGAAATAGTAAAAGTTCACATGAATATGCATTCTTGTTTCCCCCCAGTTGATGTTACACATCTTTTTAACCTTTTTTAGATCTAACAAGGGCATTGTATTTGCAGACTATTGAAGCTCTCTTTAGTAGAAAGGTTTTCTTGAACAGGGAGGTGAGTATAGTTCAGCAATGAACTAAATAGTTGCAGCGTTGTGAGAGGCTGATTTCCTTTGTGTGTGCATGTGTGCACGTACATTCAATGGCAGATAAACAAAGATGATTTTCGTTAGGCAATGAAGACATTAAGAAATGAAAGCTTAGAAATATAGGACATCATCAAATCAAACGATTAATGCATCATTTATTGTCTGTACAACTTCAACTTTCAAGCTCATAGAATAGAAAATACTCCCTCCGTCTCAGAAAACAAGTCACTCTGGAAATTTTCAGACATATTAGTGCACGTGAGAAATGACCATAATGCCCCCTAAAATTTAGGATCTTCAGTGTGTAGAAAGCGAAGGAAGAGCGATTTGCATGCGGATGTAATTAATGCTAGCATATGGTAGGGTGGCATGCAGACTCTATCAGCATGTTTAGGAAGCAAATTAAATGGAAAGTATGCACCGTGGACCAGCAGATACCAAAATAAATGCGCGCATTATTAGGGAAGTGCGTAGGACGACATGTTTTTTGGACAAATCTTCAACCCCAGAACGACTTGTTTTCTGGAACGGAGGGATTAACTTACAGAATACCATAGTTCCATAAGGATCTTCCATAAGTCTCGAAGTTATATCTTACAAGGTTTTATTATATCTTCTTTTTCCCCATATTTAACAGGGATACAGTGAGTTCTACAGTGGACTGGTAGATTCGGTGGGCTCTGAGCTGAAGGGATCCAAGGATTTCACGAAGTTATGTGCAGGCCTCTCAATCCTTGGATATATTTCTTCACAATCAGATGGAACTTGCACTAAGGCATTCTCTCAACTCCTCACATTCCTAGGCCACAGATACCCCAAGGTAAAATTTACCACTTCTTGCCTGAGAAGCGCAGAACTCCACACAACAATCAATTCATCTCAAATACTCTCTTCAACCTTACAGATCCGGAAGGCTGCAGCTGACCAGGTGTATCTTGTGCTACTGCAAAATGATTGTCTTATTCTGTCAGACAATATGGATAAAGCCCAGGAATTACTAGCGGAGACGTGCTGGGAAGGAGATGTGGAGGAAGCAAGGCGCAGGAGGTCAGAAATCAACGAGATGGCTGGTTTCAGGGTCGCCAGTTCACAGAAGTTTGGAAACCAAGAAACAAGAAGAACAGCAGCCACTTCGACTGATGAGAACAAATCCTACTCATCGTTGGTCGACTTCAGCGGATACTAGGATGCATGAACTAATTCTATTTTTCGATCCAAGGCTGGTGTTACTCCTACACACTGCCGAAAGTTATTTATCAGTTTGCACGAGAGGGTTTGTTTCAGGATGGATTTCTGTTTTTTAAGCATTGCGCTAGAAGAGTTTCACCGTTTGAAGGTGCATTTTTGCAGTGCAGTAGGAAGCCTTGATCAAGGAGAGCACAGTTTGACAATGTAATATAGCAATATAGTGGAAGAGAATTTTTTTTTTTTTGACGCCTCTCATCTGGGTACAGCTGTAGTATCTGTTCTTGTACATAAACACACACCACCACTACACACGCACACCTCACTCACACCACACGTACACTAACAGACCTACAACTACACACAGACTTTAGAAGGCCGCGTCTTTTAAGAGATCACCAGAGTTATCCTCCGTAGGCGATGGGATATGTCGCAGTCTCTTTGTGGTTCCACGCGTAAAAGGCTGCATCCTGCTGAAATTATTTAGGCCTACAGGCCGGTGAGAAACAGAGTTGCGAGTCCTGGGACTCGAACTCTGCCCGGTGCCTCCATAGCCGGAGGACTTCACCGCCTGGGCTACGCCTTTGACACTGAGAAAGTTGTCGGTTCCTTCCTTGGTCTTAGAAAAATTTAAAGTTTTCTATCTGACACTGGTCTTATTTTTTTTGAGAGAAATGCAACAGAGGTCCCTTAACTTTGCTCGTGGTGTCAATTAGGTACACCACCTTTCAAACAGCAGGTTTGGGTCCCAAAACTTTGTAAGTTGTTCACCGCAGGTCCATACCCATTCGTTTTATGTTTCTTTTACATTTAGCCCCCTACAATTTTTCTATTCCTCTCACATATGCCTTTCTTCTTCATTTGCCTCCGTCGACGCGCACAGAGGCAGCCATCGCTCTGCACGCACCCTCTGCCTCCATCCCTGCGCGTTGCCCCTGCGCCCGTACGCGTCGGTTGCCTCCGTGTCGCATGCCCACCCGCAGCCAGCTCGGCGGCGGTGGCCGGCCTAGCGCCGCCCACCGCAGGCACCGACGCCTCCTCTCGCGCCACCTGTGCGCCGCCCGCCTCTCTCTCTCTTCCCTCATCGCATCCCCTCCTCCTGCACTACCGCCCGCCGCCTCCTTGTCCTCCCGCGCTGACGCCCTCTCTTGTGCCTTGTCGGCGCCACCGTCCTAGGTCGCGGTGCGGTGCCTAGAGGACGACATCAAGACGGGTGCTGGGGCTGTGACACCGCGGCCGATTCAGCTACGGGCGGGAGCGGATATAGCCAGCGCGCACAACACTGGGGCTGTGCCGTTGCCGCCGAGCCAGCCGTGGGTGGGGGCGTGGACGCAGCTGAGCCACGTAGGCAGCAGGCTCTGCTTTGCCGCCACCACGAACCGACCTTGGGCGCCTGCTAGCATGGCACGGACACAGCCAGCGCACGCAGGAGCGCTGCGCGGGGGGCTGCACTAGCACCACCAACCGTTCGCAAGCGACGTAGCTATGCACGGTGGCAGCGGCGATGATGGTGCTATTCTGCGAGGGATATGGCTGTGCACGGCGGTGAGCGGCAGCACGGGAGGACGAGAGGCGGTAGAGGGAAGAGAGGGAGGCGGGCAGCGGTGGCGAGTCTCGAGCGGGCGGCCGAACCATGGGCCCGTGCACGCCGACTGCCTCTGTGCGCAGCGGCGAAGGCAAATGAAGAAGGGCATAAGTGAGAGAAAAAGAGAAATTCTATGGGGGTACATGTAAAAAGAAACATAAAACGAAGGGGTATGGACCTGCGGTGAACAACTTATAAAGTTTGTGGACCCAAACCTGCTGTTTGAAAGGTGGTGGACCTAATTGAAACCACGGACAAAGTTAAGAGGCCTCCGGTGCATTTCTCTCTATTTTTTTTCTCTATCTGGCCTTGCGTTACCTTGTGCCGTTAAAACCTATCATCTTTTGTCTGGCTGGACCAAAATAGCCATGAGAATCAAGACATCACTAGTTCAGTGCTCAGGTAGGGGACGCTCATCCTACCACTACCACTGTGAGCATCTCATCTCTGTGGAACTGGGTTGGACTGACAACGCATCGATATCGACATAAATGTTGTCTACCACTGAAAAAAATAAAATTGTTATGTGAACTCCGCGTCAAAGTCAAGGACTTGAACTTGTGTGGCAAGTTCTACTTCCACCGCAAGAAACTTAACCAGCAGATCAGCTATGCTCAGTTTGCTATTATCTCAATAATATGATGACGAAAAATCAAGCACGTGCTGAAAAGTTTATAACAAATAACAAGCTGAGAAAAATATTGCTATTTAAAGATATTTCCACTTGGTTCTCGGTAATATATAAACTTTGTTTCAAATTTTGGCTACTAATGCCAATAGGGGCAAAACCATCTTTTAAGAGCATGTACAATGGGTGTTTAAAGGAGGTGCTTAGCAATAATAACCGGTTTATTTTCTAGCATCAGGTGCTTAAACGGTGTATGAGGTGCTTAGTTAAGTATTGGTGTTTAATGAGTGCTAATGAGGTGATTGGACATATATAAGCATCACCTTTGCATTGTAGGAATTAGCTTTTTAGATTGTGCTTAGCATTTCTCTCTCTTTAAATACCTCTATAAGCAATGATGCATTGTACATGTCCTAACAAGGTAGTTAACACTGTTAAGTGGCAAAACTGACAAAAGTGCCACGTAGGGAATAGAAAATAAAGTGAGTGTTGAATAGGTTTTAAAGTTTGAAGGCTAAGAAAGAAACCACAGGCTTTCCTGTTGTCAAATAAAAAAGATCGAGAGGTGCCATGTGCGAAACTTTTAAAACAATTACATGGCTAGAATTCTAAAATTAAAAGACAAGCCCCTCTGAAGCATATCCAAGTGGGCCTTTGAATTATTGTCAGTCAAATTAACCTACTCAAATTGATCAAAATTTTGTTCTCTGAAATCATATGCAAACTCTGACGGCCCAATCATATTGGTAACACAACTCGAAGTGGTATTGCCATGTCTTGTATAACTCACAAAATCGATTTAACAATATTCACTGATTTCACTCCACATAAATAACCCAGCACGACAGACGTCGCAACTGCTCAGAAGCATTTTAATCATATAGAATATCTGGTCTGGAAAATTTGAGAAAAAAATCCTGTTGCCACTGACTAATATCTCTACTACTTCAAGTGGTCAACTCGAGTACGATAATTTGAAATTATTATTGTCCGGTAGCCGGTAGAGGGAGCCATCCTCCGATGCCTCGAGCGCGTCCTGGTCCAGCGGCAGCCGGAGGAAGGACACAGGGCAGGTCGTGGTGGTGGTGGATTTTCGCAAGGACATTGGCAGGTTCACAAGAGATTCGTGCAGGTACAGAACTGTCCGATTTAACAAGCTAGAAATATCCACAGGCTCCCGAACTCCCCATAGCAAGCATGCTATATACACTATCAGGCATTCAAGGCCTAATCTGAAATATACAACAAGGTAGTGTGACCAGACAAGACTTGTGTTCATCAGTAAGCAAGAGGGAATTAGTTTTGTTTGGAGCAATTTAGGAATGACGCGCCATGATCAGAGAAGGGAGACATGCATAATTCGGAGTAAATGGGAAGGCCTGTAGGTTGCGGCAAGTGAGAGGAGCAATCAGATTCATTGGCTGGGAGAAATAATAATTGCTGCATCTGCCCTAGGAGATGAAAGTAGATCAAGAAACATGTGGCAGCAGGTTTACCAGCGTTGCCCGAAAAGTAAATCTCAAAGCTTCAGCTTGTGCATAGTTCAGTCAGCTATTCGGTGCCTAACCTACAATTTTAGTTTCCTGTCACTTTGCCAGAACAATTCGTTTAACGCAACAAAAAAAAAAAAGAATGGCCCATGGCGCTATCCTTGATATGGATGCAAACATAAGTTCACTTGATATTGCTTAAGGCTTAGAAAATTAGTATCGTTACGTGCGGTTGTATCCTCAGAGGTTCAACCTAGCGCTACCGCTAGCTTCGATATGCTGCTTTTATTTTATTTGGTTTGATACTTCACAGGAAATCATATAAGAGCTTTGGTTCTTGGAGCTGTGAAAATATTCACAGTAACGTTAGATTTGTTTTGGACAGATTTAGCAATGGTTCATTAATATAATATTTGAAGGAACTAAACCTTTGGATTACTGTGTCAAAGAAATATAGTTGCTTAAATACATGTGCTTAGATACTTTAGTAATGATTGTGGTTGAACAGACCAGTTTGGTACTAAGGCTGCTCTCACCATTGGTATCCATCGGGATGCCCGAAACAATGTTTCATCCGGGTGCCCAAAACAATGTTTTATACTGTGCGTACACCGTAGACTGAAAGGAGTTTGGAATATAGATATTTGGATGAGCATTCTAGTGAGAATGGCATAAAGATGACTTCATGACGAAATCAATATTTGACAAAGAGACTGTTAGTCGATATTTCTCTTGAAAGAAGTATAGTTGTTTCCATTTGAATGTCTCTTCCAATATGGCAAATGGCAGCACACCAGCACATTTGCTCGAGATTCAAGCCAGTATTTGCGTCAACTACTTTTAAGGATGTGAAGGTAAACCTTCTTGCTCTAGAAAAAATGCCCAATGTGAACCAAGGACATGACCAATATATGGTGCATATGTATCTTAGTATTGTGCAAAACAACATGTTGACTCCTATAGCAACGCATGTGCACATGCCTAGTATGGTATTAAGCATAGAACAAATGATTGCAACCCCAAAATATCAGTATCACTTTCTTATGACCGTTGATGCCTAGAATGTGTGTCACGGCTTTAACCATGGGAAGACGTCTGGTGATGAGGGTAACCGTGCCGTCAAAACTTCACATCCTGTGTCTGTCACCTGGATCATAGAGCAACATAATAAGAAAGTTATATACACCACTACACAGCACCAAGACCCAACTGAGCTTTCATGAAAAACAAATTATACAGACATCAGCAAGTTGAAAGGGTAAAAAATCTCCTTGGTTTAAATTTATCAATCAGCATTGGATTAAGTGGCATTGCATGTGAGGTATTTGTTCATTCTTCTACAACATAGATTGCATGCATGATAAACTGCTTTCCAACAAGCTGATTAATTCCTCTAGATGGAAACTCAACATATAGAAAACTAGAACTCACCAAAAGCGTATGTTCAAATTGAGCACTTCGTTTGCCATCTGCAGTCACTGCAGTCCAATCGTCAGGCCAGAGACGATCATTCCAGACTCCTACAAAATATGAACATTTTTACAATAACGCTCAAGGCTCAGTTGTTTTACAAAATATGAACTGCACACATAAGCTTTGGGATTCGACGAAGCTGACTTGCCTGCATTGATCATTGGCTCAATTGTAAATGTCTGTCCAGCTTTCATGATACCAACAGCCTTGTTTCCTGCATTAAGTAATGCCGGAATATCTCGAAATGAATAACACTGCATCATATCTTTACGATGTAGTTTGCACAGCAGTGACATATCTAGTGCACTACTGTGAGAAGAAATGGACATAGTAAGAACTTGCTGCAGTAAACATACTTGAATAATGAGGAATGTTTGGGGCACAGTGGAACAGTTCTCCTATGCCATGGCCACAATAAGATTTCACCTGAAAGATCACAAGAGAATGGATGTAAACGTACAATGAAGATGGTAATTAAAATGGCAACTCAATGTCAATCCAATACTAACCACAGATAAACCTGACATTGAAGCATGTCTATTTATGATTTCTCCAACCTCTCGGAACCGAACTCCAGGTTTAACTGCGCATAAATATATTCGAGTTCAAATGTCATACATCATTCCTGACCAGGAAAACTCAGAAAATTTTAGTAGGGAACTTCAATCAAAAAGAAATATGTCTTCACTTTGAAGTTTAACCATATATGTTGAATACAGTAAAGGTCAAATTACAATGTGTCACCTATTGCAATAGCTTTCTCCAAGCACTCATAGGTACATCGGACAAGCTGTTTGGAAGCTTCATCGACATTTCCAACAAAATATGTCTCATTCAAATCACCTGATGTGAGATGTATGCTAATTAAAATAAATCATAATATATTTCAGCTGTTAAACATCATATCAGGAGGAGACGCTTTACCATGAACACCTTTATAGTATACAGTTACATCAATATTTACAATGTCACCATCCTCAAGTTTCCTGTTAAAAAACTGATGAGTTATACTGAAACTATTATTAATGCGCAACTAAACAAACAAAAGCTATGCATGTTCATAACATGAAAATAGAAATTCAGAATGTAGAATTTGTGCATCTAAAATCCACTTCCAAGTTCCAACCTGCTCTATCTGGTTCAAATTATTTATTGTTTTAGTATCTTGAATATCTTCAAAATACTTGTTCATTGTTGCCCTAGCCGTACAACTTCTAGGCGACTTTGGCCTACTTCTTCAGTCTCAGCATTCCTTGATTGAGTCATTAACTAACTTCTTTATACATGCATGCAAATTTTAGAGAAGATTAAGGGTGAGATCATTTTATTTAACTCCTTAGTTCTTTACGCAACTCTGCAACAACAGGTATTGGTAATTGGACGGTACCAACTACCAAGTCACGAACCTACTAGTAGGACAAGCTAAAAGTGTGCGGTAATCAGACACAACAGCTGCGTAGCATTTGTTCATGTAAGTAAATATAGAAACATACACAAGCTTTACACATGAAAGACAAAAGTAGCCAAAGCAACAGTCAAGAAAGGCATTGAAGAGGTCACTATCACTACACAGATGAAATATTAACATAATGTGAAATTGTCAGTAGGACCTGGCATCTGGAATTCCATGGCAAATGACTTCATTGACAGACCTGGGCACAAGTGACAACAATGTGAGCACTTTCAGTATCCTAGATATGATAAATAACCATTAAAGCAAAGACAACCTACGTGCAACATGACTTCGGAAAGAAATGATAATTCAATGGAGATGGGTATCCACCTGAGGATCAAGGATGGAATCCAGTCAATAAGAGAATGGAATAGGCACAATTAAGAAATAAATAGAGTTTTTCTTTAAAAAAGTAAGTTTAGTAGTTTACAAATTAGGTTCATCGTTCAATCAATTGGAGTTCAATTTGTTGGATTCAAATTATTATAGGATGTCAATCTGACCTCTAGCAATTGTCTCCTCATGGACGACCCTATCAATTTCATCTGTAGTAATTCCTGGTTTAATTACACGAGCACCTGCATCTAAAACCTCTCTTGCAATCTATAAATGATAGTGCAGGACAAAGCAAAAATGATTAGAAAAGTGAAATTATAATAGGTGAGCACTCAACACTCATTTAGACATGCTGGCAACTTACTCGGCATGTTTCTCTCATCCTTTCTATTAACTCAGGGCTCTTAATCTACAGAGTCACGAAGAAAGCAGTAATAGTCAGATATTTGTCCATGGAACATGTGATGCTCACAAATCTCTGAAGAATTTACCTCTACTCTCTTCTGCAAATCACTATCTGGTTCTATCTTGGGAATTCCCTAAAAGCATATTACAGGATCAGGGGAGATGTGAAAGAGCATATTACAAGAGATTTCAAGTGGTAATGATGAACTGCATGCATACAGTGAGGAAAGGGCACTTAAAATAACAGGAACTTACATCAAGTGCCCAATCAGGCTTCTCAATTTCATCTGGCACCACACGCATTTTTGATATTGGATATGGTCTCAATGGACTGAAAGACATAATCATTCAAAAATGTGAGAAATGTACTATCAAACTAGTCCTTCATTCCTCACACCTTAGATTAGATTATTATAAAACAATAAAGATATATTTATGTAAAGAATTTTTCAATTTGCCTTGTTGATTAGGATGCACGGTGGTTTTCTGGCCTGAATGGAAGGAAATGTAGTAGCTTAGGCCTTAGGGTGAGGTATTTACCCAACAACTAATAAACAGGAAGCCACATTTACACCGTCATGAAACCAAGTTATTGCTCAAATCTACTGTAACTCTAACATACAAAGTTATTGCTAAAGGAAGTGCTGCATGCATGCACAGAACATAGCTGAGTTGGAAAGCCTATTGAAAGTATCCAAAAGACACTGGCTCACTGTACATATATGTTAGACTCCCTATCGATAGTTAGTTTTTTCATTCATGCATATAACATGAGAGAAAAGTTACTAGCTAATTTATTGCTTTAAATCTTCTGTATGGTTGTGGCAGGATTCTTCTGGCGTTCCATATGCATTCTGGCAAGAATATGTCATCATTTATTTAAGAAGGTAGGAAGTCATCCAGCTGCATATCAATATGAATTTGGAATGTTTAAAGTTGAGTCAATGTTTCCCTTTTGATGGTGGATCATGTCGGATTCAGCTCTAGCCTACCCCCACCCCCACAACTTGCTTGGGACTAAATGGCTTTGCTATGTTTGAATTTGAGCCATCAGCAATATTTAAAAAAAAAATCCCAGCAGTGGTAAATGGAATGCTGGATATATCAAACAACACAGAGCCAGCAAAGAAACTGCAAGAATGGTAATTATATTTTACCCTGTCCAATCAAAACGTGGAAGTTGCAATGAGCGTCCCCGCCCTTTTCTCAAACAATATTTCCAACCTTCTGGAAGCTGCTGGGATGCCACTGCATTGGGCTTTGGGTGAACAGATTTATGAGTGCTCCATGCTGCCCTAAAACAATCCTGCGTGCTGCAGATGATTACAGAAGAAATTAATACTTTCACTAGTTCAAATGATGAAGAACCAAAACATGAAGCATAATTCTACCCAGCACTGGTACACCAGTTCTTCCAATGGATTCTTTGAATTGAAAGATGTGTTTTCTATAAAAATCAGAAGAATGAGGATTTGAAAAAACATTATCCTCACTGTTAAAGGATATACAAAATATGATAGCAGAATACATTCGTACTCATTCTATTCACATAATGCCATAACTAGATGATACAGCAATATTTAGAACACATATAAGGTTTTATGCTCTTGTGATGATGTTAAAACATTACATTATAGCCAATACTCATTCACCATGTCAGCTACCTAGTACCTACTATCACGATGTTCCAATGCGGGGGGAAATGAAAGTGTAGCATGGAACTGACCAGAAAGCAGCGTTCTCGCGCGGAAGCTTTAGATCAACACACTTGGGGCATCTGAAAGTCAAAACAAGTGAGCATAAGCAATCACCTGAAGAAACTAACATGTCTAATACGTGCTACTTCCCAAACTATAACTCAGCGTTTGTGGCCACTTATCACACCAAAGAATAACCAGAGCATCCCAGGTCCTGCTTCAAGGCGCTAACTACAACGAAATGAGAGACGAAGACCCAATTTCTATATAACTTACTAAATACTAGTAGTAGGTAAATAGCGACACAATAAAGCTGCCTCACGACCAAATTCCTACTGCAAGGGAGAAGAGCAGGGCGCCGAAGCAAAGTGCAGCGGGCAAACCCGGCCACTCCGCCAGCAGATCACTGGTGGAGACCGGAAGCAATATGTGCCAAGGAGCAGGGAAAGGGGAAACGTACTGGAGCTGAGCGGGCTTGCCGCAGCGAGCGCAGGGGAGCGACGACTCCGAGCCCCCCTTCTCCATCCCAGCTGACTGAGACGCGACGACTGGATCAGACGGATCAGTAGACTGCTGGGGAGAGCGCGGAGAACTGAAGGAGGCGCCCCGTCCGACTCACCCGTGGCGGCGGAGGCTAGGGTTCCGGCAGCGCGCGGGGGGAAGAGAGGAAGAGGAGATTGACGAGTGAGCCGAGGATACCGGGCCAGGGTTTTGTAGCAGGGGCGTGGCGGCGAAAAGTGGCGGAGGCGAACAAGTCGAAGGCCGTAGCAGCGGTCCGATTCCTGGAGGTGCCATTGTCACCGACGGGTGGGGTCAAGCCCACACGTCATTTTCTTTTTACTTAGGCTATTTTCACTAAAATGTTCATTCGAGTAAGTGTATTTCAAACCTCTCCCTGTCTGTAATACACACACTGCAAAACAGTGTTTGTGGATATTTTAATGGGCACCGCTGATCAACAACCTATGGCAGCCCAACTACAGAGCCTTTGTCGCACCCTATAAAATCCGCAAACTCTATCGGACGACAGGGTCGCGCGATGAAGACTTCCTATCTATCTACCGGAAGATAGATAAGCCACCTAAATAAAAAGCTCACGAAGGCCCATTAATATGTTTCTCTCTATTTTTATCTTGGTCACGTATTCAACAATTGCAAATATCTAATTCAACATCTCATTTGACCCATTTCAATATTTTATAGATTCTAATTCAACAATTTATACGTAGAAATATTGAATCAGGGTTGATGGAACGTTGAATCAACGTAGGTAGAATGTTGAATCGGTGTACCCAAAATGTTGAAACAGGCGGTGAAGCTCGGCAGCAGACCCAGCGGCGCCGGCGATCCCCCGCGGCGGCAGCACACATCGGCGGCGGCGCGCGGCAGATACGGTGCACGGCGGCGGCGAGCTGCGCGCTTGACAGATACGTCGCGCGGCGGCACGGTGGGGCGGTCGGCGGTGGAGGCAGCGCGGCGCGCTACGGGGCGGCGGGCAGGCCGGCGGCGGGGAAGGTCGGGCCGACGGAGGCGGGGCGCGGCGGTGGCGGCGTGCCCACGGGTGGGAGGAGAGAGAGGGAGATGGGAGAGATGATAGGGTTTAGATGTGGATCCAATGGCTACAGTTATCTGCACGAATCTCAAACATTGAAAGATGGGTGGAGTTTTATTGTACCGAAAGATAGATAGGAAATTCGCGCGCGATGCGCGTGCGCGCGACCCTGTTCGGCCCGCGTCGCTGCGTGTCCCCGCATTCCGCCCATACGCATTCCATGGCATGCTCGGCCCACGCGCCGTGCTCCCTCCCTTCCCGCATTTTTTTTGAGCCGGCTTGCTTCTCCTCCAGCGATTTGGGCCTTTATACACCTTTTTGGGCATCTCCACACGCTTTCAACTTGCCAACCGTTTTACAACAACTTGCTAATTTTGAAATCACTAGCATAGATGTACGTGCAACATGCACGTGTTGTGAGATAATTAAACAGACAAAAGAAAAAAAAAATGGAAATAGAATTAAAAGGAAGAAATCCTGATTGATTAGCGTCATTCCTTTCTCGTTAAAACCAAGGGAATGAAAGTAACATGTGGGTATGGTTATAAAATGAGGTGAGAAATAAAGAGAAAAAGTGGATGAAACATTTTGCATCTATGTGTTTTGGGCCTTTCCAACCTTTTTCCAAACTGCGGAGTGGGATCAGCGTGAGGGGTATACCTGTGTATTTAGGTAAAAAAGATTTTTAGAAAACTCGCTCTTTTATAGTGTAGATTTAATATACACAACTTGCTGGTAATATATACACAATTTGCAGCTATTTGAAAAAACATTATAACTCCATGAAATTGCTAACACATTACATACCACATACACAACTTGCTATTGTTTTTTCAGAAATATCGTAGCTCCATGAACTTGCTACATATATTCATATGAATTTGCTAAACATTGCATAACTTTGCTACATAATCACGTAAATTTATCAAAACAGAAAACTTGCTACAAGATGCCATAATTTTTACTACATAATCATATGAATTTGATAGATATTACATAACTTGCTACGTAATCACATAAACTTGACATAACAGAAACTAGCTATATAATCATAGGAACTTTGTTAAATATTGACATGACTTGCTACATTTTTCGTGCATAACTTGCTACGTCGTACATAATTTTGCTACACGTCGGGGGTGGCATCAGAATGTCTGCGCGGAGGGCAGGGCGACAGCTGGTCGGGGAAGGAAGGAGCGGGGTTGCATGTGCCGGGAGAGGAGGCGCCATGGCCGGAGGAGGGAGGCCCCGTGGCCGAGAGAGAGGAGCGGCGTGGCTAGAGAAAGCGATCGATGGAGGAAGACGGCGTGGCCAAGGAAGAACGGGGGGCACGTTTAGGGACGACATGACTGTGCGGCGCGGCTGGGAGAGGCCGGGGCGCGGTCGGGGATCGCGCGACCCGTCGCACGTTAACGTCGTCCTATAAAATCCACGTTACCTGGTGGGGCTAGAGTCTATTGTTCGAAAAAAAAAATCCGGGCTTGTTCGTTCGGCTGGCTTCCGCTGGACTATGGCTGTCGCTGCAATACTCATAGACCATAGCATACAATACTATAGCATAAATAGTGGGAACTGAAGCCAGAACATTGGGCTGCTCCGAACACATTGCTCAAAGCTTGCTAGTTGAAGAGCTCCGTCCGTTTAGTTCACAACGTGGAACTTGTATGATGAGACTTAGCTGGTGCTTTTGGATTTTGATCGTTGTTTAGAATTCTACCGGTCGAAAACGCAGCAACTTTGAGCTCCTCCTTAAATTGTTTAAAGCACCGCACATAATTATCATTTAAGATTATATTTGCTAATCATGTGCTAACTATTCTCTCCATTCCACAATAAATGTAGTTGTATGATTCGAATTTTATCCTACAATAAATATTATTTCAGAAGACTAATTGCCTTAAAAAAAACAAACATGCATACATGCATATACCACAAAAGGAAATGGTAGTCTATTAATCATGGAACATGCGTCATATTTCAGTATTTTTATTCTGTCCTAAAAATTCTAAAACAACTTATTGTGGGATAGATAGAGTAATCATTTATATTGGTGATTGCTCATATTCGTGAGCCGAAAAAACATCCACCGTTCGGAGACAGAATGACGAGCTCCATTAATTTGCACCCAGTGAGCGTTCAGGGACTCGTTCAGATACCAGCATTGCATCCTACGAATAATCTGGTTGAGCTGCAACTATCGGGGCCCTTTATGGGCCAAAAGAGAGTCACGTGAATGCTGTTTCGTCCGCGAGCTGCAATTTTTCGGCCCGATTAATCTCCAGATGGAAACCAGATGCTGTCCCCCGGGGCCCGGGCCTCATCTAAAAGAAGCGGCCCATCATCCTCTTCTGAATAGCATCGTATATTTTCGTGAAGGCTTATTACGTGAGTGTTCATGTCTGGGGCGGGAATCTCCAATTCTCCATCGCGTTGTTGCGGCAGGGCGGTTCGGGCGGCACGTAAGAGAAGAATGAAAGTGCAGGGCTATTATGCTCGGTGATAACAACGGGCAATTGATCGTCTCATTGTCTATATTCAAACTCTATTTTATCTGTGGTCTCTGATGTACTACGGTTTACATATATTAAGAAATTTACACCCTCACGTTGGAATTTCTGAATTCGAAATTGTGGTCGTGAACAATATAATCGATCGATACCGGACCCATACTAGACACCGACTCCATGCTAGCTGCTAGCTGCAACAAGCGACGAGCAGCGCATGGGGCTACGTACGTACGTATGGGCAATTGCTTGTATTTGCTCTCGCGTGCCTGCAATCGATCGGCGAATAACTTGCGGTAGCTCCATCCAGAAATTATTTATAGTAGTAGTAGATCGTTAAGAACTCATGGAGCGATGCGCAAGGTCTCTATCATCGGTACCCTATATTAGTATCTTCTTATTTTCGTTCTCTCAATATTAATAGCCACTTAATTATATTTCACCAATGGATCATCAATATCATAGGCGGATGCCATGCTCTCGGATCTTTTTCCTGATCCTGCAATAAGAACTCGCATATCCCATATGAGGACTCTATTACTCTCATCTTAAGCTATGTGACCATTGTTGGAGTGTTGGGTTGATCTCAACAGGACCTGGTTTTGGGAGCTAAGGCTACCCCAATAGGGGGAGTAAAATGGCTGCCTATAACACCGTTTAACACTGTAACGCTACTGTAGACAGAGAGAGGAGTAGTTGGAATAATGGATGAATAGGGATAAGCAATGCTTTTACACATTGTGGTTGGGGATGATGGTCTAACTGCCCACGTTGTCCATGATCCGGTGGACCTCCGCCAAGTATTTAACAGCCTAGTCCCAGTCCAACCCGAGCTATAAGAAGGGGTCATCCTTGACCATGAAGGATGAGCCACATAATTAAGGGCTTAATCCACAAACTTCCCGATCAAGTCTGGCTCGGGATCTGGACTGAAGACCTACACCGAACTGACCACCACCAGTACCGGTGTCCTCCTCATAGCCTGCCATTGGCCTCTACAGTGCCGGTGTCACATCCGCCCCCACTGCTGCAACGCTGGGTGACACCGTCTCCCTATGCCTCTTCTCCAAGCAGGCACAGGTCATTGGTCTAGTGGCTTCTACAATGTACAATCTTGAAGGTACACATTGAATTCTTCATGTTCTAGTGGTTACGGGTTAAGGCAGGACCCAACAGGTCCCCCCGTCCTCCATTACTATTCCAACTATCTTTCTCTGTCTACATTGCAGTGGATTGATATATGGGGTAACGGCTGGATTCAGCCTAAGAGCAAGATCCAAATTTTCTATCAACCGCCACTCTCAATCACCCAAAGGCGGTGCTCATGAAGGAGGATGGACAAGGCAAGCAATTACTATACTTGAATACCAACATCAACAGAGGAAAACTCAATGGAGATTGGAGAATTACATAAGGTGCATGTATCATAATGCACCTAGAATATATAATACCATGTTCTCATGGCAAATTTTGAATGATTCAGTCTCTCATATTTGATATGATGACGGAGGGTGCGAATTTTACCGGTTTGCGCTTCTTAAAAGCTATGATCCAAACAAGCCAACTTTTGTTCCAGTTGTTACAATCCCACAAGTTAGGTTGTGTACAATAGGGCGTACATATATATATGGTCGATTCGACAGGCTAGTAGAGAGCGAGCGTTTACCCTTTGCTAGAAGCAACATTACAAGCCAAATTCTACAATCTATGGTGGCTCTAGCTCCAAATGAACCCTGCTACTACTACAGTTTGCATTGACAGATGTTCAATGATTACTAATAACAACGACGATATATAACTTTCTACCGCTGCTAGCAATTAACATGGGACCGGCACCGGTCACCGGACTCTTCCCACCAGTTCAACGGTGAGTCGGTGAAGTCCCGACAAGCTGCGTACGACGGTACGAGCGTATCGGCAGCGGCGCGTACGTACGCGCGACGTGAATAGAGTGCCTCAATGGGCAATGGCAGGCAGTGCCTGCTGCCGCAGCAGCAGAAGGCCGGCCTCTCGTCGTCCCCCTCCTCGGTCACTTCAACGGATTTAATGGAGAGAGAGGGGTGGCCGGGTGGGATCAGAGATGGAATAGGAAAGGGAGGCGCAAGGAATGGCCGGGTTCCATGTGGGCTCTTGTTAACCGGGGCTCGCCGGCGGCCGCCAGCCTTTCTTGGTCCGAGCAAAGCCAGTAAATGCACGCCCGCGCGCGCCCGGGCCGGCGTGAGAGCGCCAGCTGCGGCTGCGCAGCGCATGCAGTCAGCGCGCCGCGGGATCGCGTGCAAGTCACCCCCCTGTGCTCTCTCTCTCTCTCTCTCTCTCAGCCCGACCACCAGCGCACGGGCCGCCGGCGCCGCCGGGGGCCGGCCGCCGGGGCTGGCACCACCGCACCATGCACCTGCCGCCTCCTGCCACTGATGCTCCCTCCGTCCATTGGTGCCGCGCGCCTGCCCGAAACGCCGTGATTATTAATTCCACAAGAAAACACGGCAGAACCACCGTTATGAGCGAGGTTAGTACTGTAAGCAGGCCTGGCGTCGATGTCTGTCGTCGTCTCTGCCAACTGAACCGTGTGACCTCCCAATCTTGGTTCTTGAATCCTGATGCTGCAGGAAAAGAAGGTCGTCGTCCTTGTGCTAGCATTTGCTGTGCTCGATGCTTCCATACGTACGTACAGGCGGCCACACTACAATTCGGCTAAACTCTTCATGATAATCCATCAATCTATGTTCGTAATAATCCAGTTCGTTGAAGATTTGCTCCGAGATGACGTGATCGCAAAGCAGTTAGTATATACTATGTATCACATCCATCAATCATCAACGCTTCCATGCCAATAGATCAGCCCGTAGTCCGTACTACTGAAAGCCGGCGCCCGGCCATATCAGCATCAGCTAGCAGGTGTCCCATCATCATCTGCCAAACAGGACGAGAGGCCGGGGAGGTCGCAGGCATAAGTGACACTGTGACTGTGACACCTTGATTTCTTTTCAGAAAAAGAAAAAAATTAAAGCCCTTTGATTTGCAGCCCTCGAAATTGGGATATTGGTCCCCGTCTTAGGGGATCGTGAATATGACCGTCGTCGATCGCTTTGCCAATTGCCCAACGGTGTACTGGGACTGCACGCAGGCTTGCAGAAGACGACGGCAGTAAAAGCAAGAACGATAGTATTCCTTACTCTGAAAACGAGCAAAATTCCATCATCTTCCGTGCTAACAACACTAATAATTGTTCGAGTTTGGATTCAAGTTTAGGGCAAATGCATGATATATATACATCATGTATACATGTGATTCGATACTATGGTAACAACAACATATCGTCGTCAAAAGTTCTTATGATATGTATTAATTCCTGAATATTCAGAAAGAACGAAGATGGCTAGCTAGATCCTTCCATTGTCAAGAGAAACGTTTTGAGATTTACATCCAATGGGATATAGTAAAACCACGTGATTTAATCGTCCAATTGATTTCTGAGCTTTGATCCGGCCAAGTGATCCCACCAACCGATCGAGGGGGGTTCTCTGATCGAGCATATGGTACTGAAATCACTGTATTTGTAGTGTTGCTCGACAAGACAATAACCAAGTTGTCAGCCAACCTGTACGTTAACGAAGGGGTTGAACGAAGGTTCTGCCAACATCAGTAAGCTCACTGTATTACACCGGGCATGCATATGTCATGCATAGTACCCTGCACATATTCCTCTCGCCACACAGTAAACACATCAAAGTTTCCAAACCATATTTTATGTCTGAGGACATGATGCTCAATTTCCACGCGCAAGCAAATGCTAAACAATATAATTGGCAATAGAGTATTCTACAATGCTAGATGCATTGATGCTACTGATGGCCATGGGCTACCTAGCTAGGTACTAGCATCAGAGAAGAGGTACACGTACAGTTTATATTAGGAGGAGCACACCATGCATGATGCATGCACCTTCAAAGGTGGTGTGCAGTGCGTGGACATTTTCTGAGAAGCATTTTATTTAAGAAAAGAAGCGCCGAAACGTGCACAGGCAGGGCAGAGACCAGGCCTGTCTTCAAGTAAAAATCTAACCCCACCATGGGAGAGGAAGAATTGAGCTAGAGTGAGAGTGTGCAGTGCAAGCATGACAGGTGAGAGAGAAAGCCGTGAGGCAGAGGAGAGAGACGGCGGGGTTGGGGTGACGACAAAAAAAAAGTGCTTAGTTGGGACCTCTTGGACGACTAGGGAACGAATGAAATTACCGATACACCCAGCATATGGGCGAAATGTTCGCTCTCTGATTTTCAGGGCTTGGCCTGCTATCCATGGCTCATGAGTAGGACTCCCTCTAGATCCTAAAAGAGCGTCGTTTTGGACATCGACACGGTCTCCCAAACATAAGTTTGACCAATGTTTTTGTTACAATAAAAATAAATATCATAAGAAATTTATACTTTTATAAAAATACTTGTTAAAACAAATCTATACATATGACTTTCAATATTCAAAACTAAATCATATAAAAGTTATATACAGTCAAAATTTTAAAAGTTTGACTTCTACCTTTTCTAAAACGACACTCTTTAGGGACCTGGAGGGAGCAGTGCTTATGAAAGCTCTAGCGTTAGCTGTCGTACGTGCCACAGTCAGAGATGCTCAAAGTTAAGAAGGACTCTTGCTTTTGTATAACGGTGCAAGGAAATAAGAGATCTTAGATGAATTCATTCCCTACGCATTCTGCGGGGGTCTGTTTGGAAGCATGGTATTTTCATGGTTTCTACGCAATACCATGGTTTACATGAATACCATGGTATTTTAAATCATAACGTGTTTGATTGCATTCTGAAAAACTGTGTTTCCAAAACCATGGTTTTGTAGATACCATTGTATTTTTAGAGTATTGGAAACTCCATTCAAAGTTTTCATGGTTTGGCTAGCTCTTGCTTAAATACCATGGTTTATGATATTGCATCCAAACACCTGGTGGTTTCAATGGACCTAGATAAAACCATGATATTGTCATGACAATTAGAAACCGTTGTATTCTAAAACTATGGTTTTAAGAAACAATGTTCCAAACAGGCCCTTAGTGGTAACAACGTGCACGACATAGAAAAACATTGCATGTGTGTATGAGTTAAAAAAAGTACAGAAGATATAAATAGAGATCTTAATTAGTGGATGATGATGCGTCATGAAGATTGAAGATATAATTAGTAGACTCCTGAGATAACATGTTTCCATGCATATTTAATGAAATAATAGGTAACAAGTTCTAGCAATTTAGATATAAAAAATATAAGTACCGGTACTTGGAATTTCAGCTGGCCATGTTAAGCCGCCGTAATATCTTCCTATTTTAGAAAGAAGTGTTCAGTTTGCAAGCAGGCAGGCTGCTTTCTTCTGCCATTTCATTCATTCATTCATAGAAAGGCAAGATAATGTTGCAATCTATGCGGATACATACAATGACAATTGCTCTCGCGCGCCTCAAAACCAGACCAGCTAAGGTTTGTTTTCAATGAGACTTCTCAAATCTCATTTCCTATCACTATTCCAATCATTCCTCTCCCTGTCTGTCTACGGTATAGCATTTATGTCAAACAGTGCAAAACAGTATTTTGAGAAAAGGTTTGAAGCACCCCATTACAGATAGCCTAAACTCATGATCCTAGGGTTCTGACTGAGCTATACGGGGACTTCATTGTTGTGTAAATTTGAACAGAATCTCCCTGAACGGTGTGATTTCCATGATAGGTTTGGATATGCATGCGAGTGACGCGTGAACAGCAAGGCGGGAGAGAGAGCGATGCAGATGACGCCGGAGGGATATGTCTGGTACTACTACTACCAGCATGAAGAGGGGTGGGCATGCAGAGAGAAGACGGTGGATCTAGCTCTGCCACAGCCCTGCAGCTGCATGCTACCCTTCTGTTACCACTGACTGCATGGTGAGGTCAAATCACCAAAAGTGAATGACGCCTTTGTTATTCATTTCTGCATGCCCTTGCCCTTCTCTCTCTCCTTCCCCACTCTCTCTCTACGTACTCTTTGCATTTGATAATAATAATGGTCCACTGCATTATTTTTGGACACATGTACTTAGATGAACAGAGCACGCACCTCTAATATAGTACCCTCTCCCTCTCTCTCTCTGCCTGTGCATGTGTGAGGCTATGACTCGCCCGGCCGGGGCCGGGAGACCAAGCGGGTGACCGTGCATGCATAGGCAGCAGTGGCACCTACCTGGCTAGTGTAGCTTTTCCGTCTGCGTCCATATTTTTTGTGTCCGCTGTGGACTACAATTGTATATATTTTGCAGACTACAATTGTATATATCTATAAAGCGATCTGCGATGTAGTAGTCTTTATATTCAGTGCACCAACATTGTTCATCATGATAAATTGATGAGTGGTGTGCCTATTTCTGTATGCAGTGGTTTGATCTTAAAAACAATACTAAGCCAGCTATAGACGATGTCTTGAATATTTGTCACCGGTAGCTTGTTTTTTTTTTTTTTGAACTAATTTACGACAGATAAAAGAAAGAGAGGGTACACCCTACCATTGTTCCAGTTCCGCATGGCTGCTAGCTTCAAGATCCTGCCTGTGTCACATGCCTCTTCTCCTCCAGCACGCACACCATATACATATATATATCTGCGTTATATAACCGATCGAGTTCATATATATTTATGTGACTTTGTACATGCAGTAGTCCACTCAATAGATGCATGCATGCATGGGATGAGCTGAGCTAGGAATCCACCATCATATCCCTCTCGCTATACGAAATTCTCTCGATCGATCGATCCTGGTGGTGGGGACGACGTACGTACATACTGATGGAACCTGATGAAGAAAAGAAAGGTAGAAATGCCAGCATGCCTGCCGGTGCCGGGCCGGACGACATTGCATGCTCTGCATGTATGCCATGCCATCTACCAGGCCTAAAAGACCAACCTTTTTGCTCGATCCGCTTTACTGTTACGGCACAGGAGTTTCTGTTGGACGCGCATGGCCATGGTGCGTGCCTCGCCTCGCCCTGCTGCCGCCTTGCCTTGCGTGTCTACACGCCCACGCGGCCTCGCCATCTCCTTCTCGAGTGCTGCTTCTGCTTGGCGCCATGGCATGGCCGGCTGGCCTTGCATTGGTATGTTGCGGCGCGTGCCGCGCCATACATGCATGTGGTTGCTACCTATAGCAAAGGCTCTGGCGCATGCATGCATCCTGTCCCCTCGTCTATACGCAGGCATGGTATGTATGTGGCACCAGCAGGGGAGACATATGTCGCCCATACTACGACCCACAGCTATATACACATCGCCCACTCTCTGCCGCTATGGCTTCTCTCTCTCTCTCTCTCTCTCTAAAGCTACTTTCTGGTGTGCGCGCGCGCGGGGTATGTGTGCCTTTGAGCTTTGAATGGCATATGCTATCATAATTCATAATAGTAAGTCGGGTAATTTCGCTATAAATTTAGAGTGTCGCATTGTATTGTCTGTCAAGATAGCAAAGGCGGGTAATTTAAATACAAATTCAGGCTATTATTTCATTACCCACAAAATCTTCATATACCAATTATGTAGGGTATCAAATTCTACACAACTAACCTACTCTGAGTTTCTTCAAATTCCCTGAATTCACCTTTGCAATTCTGGCCACAAGCTGTACATGTTAGAAGGGAAGGATATAAATTGTGCGTCGGCATTGCGATAGTCTCACCCTTGGGCAGCGTGTTTCATTAAGATGTAGGATTGGGATACTTTATGTTGTTTCTATAACAACACATGTGGTAGTTATTTAGAAAATATAATAAATCTATAGACCATTAATATTTCCATTAAAGAACTCAAGTGTTTTACTAGAGCATTTCACCGGGATGTTTAATTTTTCTAATATGCACTTCTCTCCCCCATTCATATTACTGTGTGGTGTAATTTTTTTTAAAATGTGAAATGTGAACGTACAATGTGATATATCTTAATCAGTTGCACGTGTCCAAAACACTAAAATGAGTGAACAGTGCAATAATAATTGACACAAGTTGGATTCAATGGACAGTACTGTGTGTACTAGCCTAAGTCCAAAGGGTTTAAGGTCGTCTCATCAAAGTTCAGGGACCGGTCTTCATCAGAAAAAGGGAAGCGAGGACTCATTGATAGTGAACTGAAGGAGAAGACGATTCAAAGCCCATATAATATAGTCCTGATCAAAGAACAACCAAATGTTCTGTTCCTTTAACGGAACCGTGTGCATTCACAACCGCACGCATCGATCCATTTCATTGACGGACCTGCATGCAAGGTTCAGTTCACAACCCCGTCGTCCCAAACGGAACCTCAGTGGCTCAGTGGGTTGATGCTGCAAAAATTCTTCCTTGCCTCTATCCCACCTTCTATATTTTAAACCTCACTCTATCTACAGTACGCAAACGGTGTTTTTCACTGTCCATATCTAACACCAGCCTTAGTAATAACAACTTGCGTGGGCTGGAGTGGTGGCCAACACGCGCGCAGCATCTGGTACTCTGGTGGCCGGCCGGAGGGGCCGGACGAAAACGACCATGCCGTCAGATAGTCATTATCATCATCATTCCACCGTGGATCGATGCATGGACCGGTGGGTCCCAGCAGGCACTAGACCAATCTCGGCTGTTGTCTGTTGATGGAGAGCCCCCAGGTTCCCATCCCCATCCCCATGGCGCCCCCCTTCTCTCATCGCCAAGCACCAACCACAACCTGGTCGACCCCGGTTGCCGGCTCCTTTGGGCAACCCAACCGCATCCGCATGCACCTCGACGACACAGCCCTAGCAGCAGCTGACCACTGCCTGCCATGGGCCCCCGGGCTGTAGCTTCGCCTTGCCCTTGCCCTTGCCTTGCCTGCCACCTCTCAGCAGGTCCAGCAAACGTACACACACGCACATGGACATGGCCATGGAAAAGCGCCGCAGCTTGCTCTCGCCTCTATACTCTGCATGCACGTACTACGTCATGGAGGATCCGGGGTGCGTGGTGGTATCGCCGTCGCCGTTCGTACACGAGAGGGATCACATCTCGATCGATCGTTTTCAGACGACGACAGCGCCAAGCAAACCAGGGGGCCGCGCGCCGCGCACGCAGCCCCTGCCCCGCCGGCCGGCGACGGCGGCCTGTCATGAGTTACAGTGACGGCTCAGACGGTACGGCCAGCTCCAAGCTAGCTTCCATCTGATATTCGATGGCCGAGCTGAGCTTCGCCGGGGGGGAGATCGACCCCGGCCCGGCCACGGACGGCGAACGCCGCACGTCGCAGCTGGCTAGCCCTGCCGGCGGCCGCTCCTTTGCTGCGGTGCGGCGTGGCTGCGTCTGCGTGAATGGTCAGGCATCAGAGGGGGGGTACTGCCTCTGCCTGCCTGCAGTGTACCGCTACAGTGCAGCTACGCCCTAGGGGGGTATCCCGTGGGTGGAGAAGAATATATATGAGATGGGGTCGTCGACAGGTACGACAGCAACGGCCCTGATGTTGAGCCAAACGACCCATCTACATTTCGGTTAAAATTAATGGCCGGGGGGCAACTGCACGGGCCGGACGCACTTGTCTGATTGCAACGACGACGTGCATGTGTGTGAATTTTAATTATGGTGGATTCGTTGGAGGATATATATCGTGTGATATATAGCTTTCTCGGATTTATTGTGCCCTTCTTTCAGGATCACATACACGTCTTCTTGGCCTCTTGGGTTATCTAAGTACTACCATCACCAAATTAAGGGCGACGATGCGTTTGTTCAGTCTACTACTATACTACAAAGTAGTTCTTTCCTAGCGCCTCTTTTATTTTTAGAAGCGGTTCAGGCGCCTCCAAAAATCACATGTGGACCTAAAAAACCATCCGCCTCTTTAAATTGGTTTGTAGAAGCCGTTGATAGGATAGTCTGCTTCTAAAAATGGTGCATTTCTAGATGCGACTAATCTTACCAATGCAACCGCTTTTAAATAACGATTTCTAAAGACGGTTAATCTTACCAACTGCTTCTAAAAATCGATTCAACACAAATACAAAAGGCATGCATGACTTTACCCATCACAAGTGATGGTGCTGTCTAACATGGGATGACCCAACGCAAGGCTTGAGGTCCATGCTCGATTCTTGGAGGAGTAGGCGTAAGTATTTCTGTGTGGAAAATGATGACGGTTGACGTTTGTGTGTGGTGTTCATTCTCAAGAGCAATAATAATTTTTTATTTTTAATGCCATTTTTAGAGGCGGTCCATGTTACCAAACGCCTATAGAAAGCATTTTTTAATAGAAAGAAATGTATGTCTTGTTGTACTACCCATCAATAAATGTTACTAAAATCTTACTGTATGTATGTTAGTCAACATATACATGTGTAAAAAATTCATAAATAACTAATGCTTACTGTTTTGGACTCAAAATAAATAATGTAAATAAGTTTTAGCATTTAATTTGGTTTACCATTTAAACAACGATAATGTGCTAAATGAATTTTGGACATGTAAATGATTTGATATGTAACTTTTTATTAGTGTTAGGTGCAGTGTGAACCTATATGACACACATTAAAAAAATTCATAGATCTAAAACTGTAGTTTGGAAGATAGTGGACCTAAATGGCACTATGAGACAAGTTAAAGGGCCTTCAGCGCATTTTACTCTTTATATTATTTCATAATGGCATGGCAAAGCAATTTATGTGCAAATTTAGGGGGTTGCTTTTAATTCATTTTTCACATTGGCATGGTAGGTAACTTATATGCAAATTTAGGGATTAATTTTTAGAGTCAGTTGGTAAGGTGATTTTTAAACTTTCACAATATCACAATAAGTAATTTATATGTAAAGTTAGTGATATTGCAATTCATATTTTATAATGGCATGGCAAAGCATGTTATGTGCAAATTTAGATGTTACATGGAATTCATCTTTCACGCTGGCATAGTGGATAATTAAATGCAAATTTAGGGGATTTGGCATGGTGTGTAATTTATATGCAGGAGTTACTTGATTGATTTTTCGCAATGTCATGGTGACTAATTTATATGTAAATTTTGGCTTAATTTAATTCATCTTTCGTAATAGCATGATATGTAATTTATATGCGATTTTATGATAATTACTTTAATTTATCTTTCATAATGACATAATGGGTAATTCATATGCAAGTTTATGTGGTTATTTTAATGTTCTTTCACAATGGTATGGTGGATCATTTTTTAGAAAATATAATAGATGCGGTCGTTACTATTATTAGAGGCTGCTTGATAGAAGACCAGATGTTTTTAATTTTTGTGGGAATTTTTGGTATACATCTTCTTTCTTAGTGTATCTTAATTAGTGTTTTTAACCTTTAATTAGTAACAGTAGGAAGATTCAAAAAATGGCACCAGTGGTCAAGGACTCATGGTCGACAGCATCATAAATACCACCCTAAGCTTACACAAGGAAAAGAAGGTAGGAGTGCACTATATAGTACAAGTGTTTTCATAAATATGTTTGCGATGCTTTTTATTGTTCACGAAAGATACAGCCTCTTCCTTTTGGAGGCTAGTGGCGAGTACCGGACATAGAAGCATTATGCTTGGTGGGGTGCATATGAATTCGTAGGGAACTGTAAGGCTGCAGGTCCTCCTAGCTTGCAGCTATCCTAGCTAGGATGTACTAGCACATGTTATCTTACCATACAGCTTTTGATCTACTTGTCCCATTATTTATTTGATCGATCATTTGGTCTTCCCTAGTTACGTTCCTACAGACGAACTTCTTCTGGCACTATAAGACCGACCGGCGGCCATTCATTTCTTCTTCGCCACATTTTCATGCTTAAATTGACCTGTACATGAACCATATGTGAACGTGTCATGGCAAATCTACTAATCTAGGGACTCGCACGATCACTTGAACGATAACCTTCTACTCCCTCTAATTCCGAAATTCATGTCGTTTTAGACTATAACACGGTCTTCAAAACATAGTTTTGACCAATGTTTTCTATTAGAATATAAATGAATATCCTACCAAATTTATACTTTTGTGAAAGTACTTTTTAAGACAAATCAAATGACATGACATTTAAGTTACAAAACCAAATAATTTAAAAGTTATTTATAGTCAAAGTTTAAAATGTTTGATTCAATCATTGTCCAAAATGACATGAATTTTGAACCTGGAGGGAGTACTATTTTGAGTTTGCAAGGTCCTGCACCTATTGATCGTATATACTGTTCATGACTGATGGAATCAAATCTGTACTTTTTCACTAAATAAATAACTGAGTTCCTTTTCTACTTGAGAGAAAAAAAGAATTATACTTGAGAGAAAGAAAGAATGGTATCAAGCCAAGCAGAGGGATATATTATAGCTTAGAGAAGAGTCCGGGCCGATCAAACTAATTTTGGATTTAGATTTTCTGACATCTATGATCCTACTAGGATTCCAACTAACATATATTTTAGCTCTTTTTCTACGTGTGTGTGAGAGAGAAAAACATTAGTATCAATACTAGCACGTCAAACCTATGATTTTGTATGGGCTAGCATTGTTATAAGATCTACATCCTCCCATTAATATATTATATTTTTAGTTCAAAATTAAACTAAAAAATACCATATATTTATGAATGGAGGAAGCATAAATTTAAGACTGGCCCACAGCTAATGATCGTACTTAATAGAATGAGTATATACATGTTTATTTTATCCATCTCTAACATGCACTAATTAATATTTAATATTTATTTTTTTAAAGGCGTAGCAGGTAATTTATTAGCAGACTTAGGGGTTGCATAAAATATTTATCATAATGTCATAGTGGGAATTGCGAATTTAGAGAGTTATTTTAAATTATCTTTCATAATGGTATTTATTTCATATACAAGTTTAGGGGTTATTTTAACTCACCTTTCATAATGTCATAGTATCTAATTTATATGTAAATTAGAGATGTACTTTAATTCATTTTTATAATGGCATGGTGAGTCATTTATATGAAAATTTAGGGGGTCACTTTGATTCATACTTCATAATGGAATTTGGGTAATTTCTTAGAAAATAGGATGGATTTATTGACTAATATTGTTAGAAGCTATCCAATGGATGGCTAGATGCTTCTATTTTAAATGAGAACTTCTAGCCTTGAATTAGTAATGGTAAGACAAGATGAAACCCTAGTAAAAAGAGTCCAACTCAACTATTTTTTGCTTACTTTGCTAACACATATCCATAACTCTTAGATAGATAACCCCAGACATAGTGCAATTAGTAGTTCAATTAACATGCAACACATACACATCATGCCCCACTAAGATAACCATGTCATATATACTCCACACTTAATGAAAATAACAAGATGCACACATCATAATCCAAGTGAAAATAACATGCATTTTATAGTACTTTTTAGATACAAAGGTATCACGTGCCATGTGAAACCAAGTGTTCATGAGGGGTTAAGTTTGTGACCATGGCGATAGGGCACCCCTTGTGAGTGAAGTTTGTCGAAGAGAAGAAATGATAAATAAAGGAGTTGTCCGACTAATGTTTTCAATAGCACCTGCGATCGCTAAATATCCCTGCAATAACACAGAGAGCATTTGTTCTTCTAGGTATCTTAGGATTATTACCACTCATGGTCCTTTTTTTCTGAACCCTAAATTTTAATTCCTTGTACATCTATGGTATTGTAGTGCGTTGAGATGTTAATGTAACTATTTCATAGACATCCGTGTATTTTTGTAAACCCTAAATTTTAATTTCCTTAATTCTATGAGATTGTAGTATATATCTGTGCTATATTATTGCTTGATCCTTTACAAACATAATTTTTAATTCCTTATATGTCAATGAAGTTGTATTAAATCTGAGTCATTATAGTGTGATCAAATTTGATGGATGGTTGCGATCAATTCAGATAGATGTCTAGATATATCTTGTTAACAGGGTGGCTTTTTTGGAGTCTGCAAATTATTATAGGATGACTATAGGTACAATATAGATATGGTTTTAGACTTTGTCCATGCGCCTACATAGATTTTCAGCTACGTGCGTCCTTGAGAGTATATCTGAAGCGAATGCCTAACTGTGGTTGACATTGTGCAGTTAGGGCTTTGTTCATCAATTGGTTTTAACCAACCACCTATATGCAACAGTGTACTAGATAAATTCCTCGCGCGTTGGAATAGGAATTTGAGTGCTACTTGGTGAATTAGCCACGCAATAGTATTGCATGCATATAACCACTGGAATCGTTAAAAACTATAAATAGATGGTTTAGTGAATGGTGACGTGGCATGCCACTGAGTGGACTCCTTTGGTAATATGGCATAGAGTGCACCAATTTAGAGAATAAGTACAATCTCTCACTCACAGTAAACCAGAAAACAGTACACGTACATGCACATGGGATATATAGCAGTATACTAGTACATGAAAATAACTCCTCTTTGTCTTTGCCATCTTCCTCTAGAGCCTGGTTCTCAACTTCTCATGGCACGGCATGGCAGAGAAGTGAGATAAAAAGCCCCACAAGTCCCCGTCGTCTAGCTCCCTACCTAGCCACACAACTGCGGCTGCCACTGTCGTCGTCCCTCTCTCATTGTTGACCAGAACTTCCCAAAACACCCCCACCCTCCCACACTCTCTCCTCTCTGTCCTGCTGTGGGAGCCTCTCTCTCTCTCTCTCTCCTCACCAACCAAGGCTAGGCACCCTCTCTCTCTCATCCCTTCTTCTCCCTTCCCCTTGATTATTTCTCTCTAGTTCCCAAATCGCAGCAGCAGCAGCCAGCAACAACAGATCCAACACATACTAGGTTCCATTGCATCACACATCAGTCACCCCCAAACCATCAAATCACACTCCCATCAAATCACTCAGGGCCAAGGAAGAGGAGAGAGAGAGGGTAGAGGGAGGAGGGAGATGATAGAGCAGACGACATACTACTACTACTACTACTACTAAAGCAGCCCATCAACCAGGTAGCTCCCCAGCAATCGCGTGCCGCCTTTCCACTCACGTACACCACCACCACCCGTCCACCCCCTACTACCTCTCTCAGTCAGCTCGGCTCGTTCGTTGCCGCGTCAAATCCATCGGGGGGCAAGAAACCGTCCGGCGTGTTGCTTCGCGCGTGCTCGTCTGCTGTTGCTTGCACCACGCACACTACTACGTACCTGAAGAACGAAAGCGGCGACCGATCGGTCGGTTGGTAGCTGTCGGCCGGCGGGCATGTCGTCCTCGTCCTCCTCGTCCTCCGCGGCCTCCGCTGCCGCCGTGTTCCCGCCGTCGTCCCCGCAGCCGCAGCCACCTCTGCTGGTGGAGAACCTCCCGCCGCTGCATCAGCTCACGCCGGCGGCGGCGCCGGACTCGGAGCAGCTCTGCTACGTGCACTGCCACTTCTGCGACACCGTCCTCGTCGTCCGTGATCCAACCTACCCCCTTGCTCTCGATCTCTCTCTATATATCTATATATCTACATGCAGCTCCTCCAAGTTGTTTAAATCTCGAGATTTTTACAAGCTTGCTTGTTTGATTGTGCGCCTGGAATGGCTGGGGGTACGGTACTGCAGGTGAGCGTGCCGACGAGCAGCCTGTTCAAGACAGTGACGGTGCGGTGCGGCCACTGCAGCAGCCTGCTCACCGTCAACATGAGGGGCCTCCTCTTCCCGGGCACGCCGACGAACGCGGCCGCACCACCAGCTGCGCTCACTACTAGCACCACCACCACCATGACAACGGCGGCGCCGCCGCCGCCGGCCACCACGGTGAACAACGGCCACCAGCAGTTCGTCCAGTTCTCCCACTCGCTCAACCTCGCGCCCAACGCTCCCCACCAATCCATCCTCATGGTAATAATAATAGGCTCGCTCTCGCTCGCTCGGCTCTCCGATCCCACTCCCAGTATTTTTGCATGGCTCGCTAACAATCTCCATTCCGTTGTGATCCGTGCATGCAGGATGAGATATCGAGCGCGAACCCGAGCCTGCAGCTGCTGGAGCATCGGCACGGCCTCGGCGGCGGCCTGAACCCCAGCAGCGGCCGGAACGCGCCCGCGCCGCCGCCGCCGCCCGCCGCCGGGAAAGTGGCCAAGGAGCCGTCGCCGCGCGCAAACCCCGTGGTCAACAGACGTGAGTTCACCACCGTACCAACACACATTCCATTCCATGCACGTTGCCGGATGCTGGTGATTCGCTAGAGCTAGCTGTTTCTTTTCATTTCGCTGTCGAGATTATTGTCCAAACGTTTTGCTCGGTTTCTTGGGATCGATCATCAGCCTGGACTTGAGGACGGTGAAGCCGTTGAACTTGAGTTCATCTTCCAGTTCCAGGTCCATGCTGATCTCCATGTCTGGCCGAGATGCATGACCAGATTAGTGAGCAAGCACACGTACAGCAGATGGGTGGCTAGTGGATTATATCACAGCACATGCACACCTAGCTCGCTAGTTAAGTAGCTGGGTGTTTTATCAAAAAAAATTAGCTGGGTGTTGTAGATATCGCATCAATAAGTGCGAGACGCCCAAGGCCAGTCGTCGCCCACACCGCTGGCCCTTTCGTTCAACTGTACGTGTCCAGAGCTAGTCCAGCGACTCACTCCCAGCGAGCGGCGCTCATCTTTGTTTCGTTCTCGAGCTCTAGCTTTTCACTGCCTCCCTGCTACTATAGTATACAGGTTTGTTAATTTGCCTCATGCGTGTCGTCTCTCTGCCTGCAGCTCCGGAGAAGAGGCAGCGCGTGCCGTCGGCGTACAACCGCTTCATCAAGTGAGTGTGCCACTACTGCATGCATTCTTCATATGCTGTTGTGTTACAGTAGTAAGCCATGGCCGGTGGTTCTCTCGGTCACGCCAATGCCGCCTCGGTGGCAGCAGCCGGCCGGCCGGTCGGCCTGGACCGGGGCCGGCGCGGCGCCGGGTACTGGCTACAGAGGCAAGAGCTAGCTTTATTTTGCAGGGGGGGAGAGAGAGAGACCTGCTTGTTTTTGCTCGCTCCCTCCCTCTCTCTCTCTCTCTATACCACGTAACTACTACGCAGAAGAGAGAGAGAAGAAGGGGGATGGAGAAGAGGTTGCAGTCAGGAGTTCTGGAGCCGTTAATGGGACATGGCAAATGATGCATCGGTGATGGCAAATAATGCGAGTGTCGTGTCGTTGTTGAGCTATAGCTTGCTAGGAGTAGCTGCTGCTGATTTCTGATCATAAGCAATGCAAGCATCGATCTGACTGAATGACTGACTGACGTCTCCCTTTCCTCTTTTCTTTTTTTTTTTTTCTGCTGCCTCTCCCTCGGGGCCGGGGAAAACGCGATGGCAGGGACGAAATCCAACGCATCAAGGCTGGCAATCCCGACATCTCGCACAGGGAGGCCTTCAGCGCGGCCGCCAAGAACGTCAGTACTGGTTTAATTCCCTCCTAGCTCGTACTACCAGCTAGATCCTTCTTTTTCTTGGTTATTTCTGATCTGATGATCTGAACCAACCACTCGCTTCCTCGCTCTACTAGGGTTTTTCTCCTGCGCATAATTTATTGTTCGTTGCCAGGATTTCCTGATCTTCAAAAATCGCATTCCTGAATACTACATTACTACTACGCATTTCCCTATAATCCATGTTATTTGGTGTCCTGAAATTTGTTGCTGCTTGCCATATGCAGTGGGCGCACTTTCCGCATATCCACTTTGGACTCATGCCGGACCACCAGGGGCTCAAGAAGACAAACCTACTACCTCAGGTGAAAAATCGACCAAACCTTGTAAATGTATTGTTATAAGAAGAAAAATGCGTCTACAACTAACCATGATTAATGTTATTTACCCTTCTATTTCTAGGTTGAAAATTGATATAACAAATGTATTTTTCATAAATCCTTGATGACCCTTTTTTAAAAGAGTTTCCTCCTTTTGCTTTTATAAAATACAAGATGGTTTTAGGAAGCGACATTGAAAATGAGTAGTTGTCTTAGGGTTTGAAAAGTTGAAATTCTTAAGTTTCAACCAATGACTAGCGGAATTGCATATGTACTTGCTTAATTATAGTGCAAAAAATATGTATAGAAATATATTCAGATTTCAAACATATTCTCCCAAGACATTAAGTTTCCCAGCAAATGATGATAGGGCATATCGTATATAGCCAAGCCAAACCAACTTGCTTAGGACTTAAAAGGATTTGTTGTTGCTGCCATCGACGACAATGATTGGTCGGCACATATATCACAGAATTCTTCAAATTCTTACACGGCTCCAAGAAAAAAAAATTGTGTAATAGAAATTTATGTTACCAGCAGGAATTTCTTGTAGATCTATTATACCATGAAAGTGTTTGCAATAAAAAAGCAAGAAATAATTTTTATTATAGTCAAGACGATTACTTAATTATCATACCATTACCAATTGTATACTCTTTTTAGAGCCTCCACGTTAATACTCATAAGCGCTATAAAAAAGATAAATCTTTAAAAATTTCATAGTTTTAAAAAATAGCAGCCATCAAATCGGTAGATTGAAACCTTAATAGTAATCACTATTATATTTCTAAATAATTAACTCCTTAAATATATGACTAAATTACCCATTATGTCATTATGAAAGATAATGTTGAATAACCCCTGAATTTGTTCCCAATTATGCACATTTTTTGCTACTATGATTTATAATATATATAAATAACTCCTTAAACTCTCGTATCCAAATTAAAGGTCTTTAGTATTATCATAGATAATTCTAAAAATGACTTAAATTTATATTTAAATTACCGACATTAATTAAACAAAAACATATGTCTAAATTGCAAAACTAAGCTTTTATGTGTCCCTACCACTACTAAGTTGTCTATCAAATTTTAATAAATATGTCGCCTGAAACTTTAACCCCTGCGAGAACATAGGTTGATCAACTAGCATAAATATATTGCATGTGATATATATAAAAAATTAGATCGCGTATGCTACCGATATAACCAGCCATCAATATACATGTCTACAGATACTTTTCTCATAGATCATCATCTTAGAAGACTACGATGTGTGTGAATCATATGGTTCGAATGCAACTATTATTTGGCCGACTTGTAATGGAACCACATCCTTCAACCATTATTTGGCAATGAATATAAATTTTAGTTTTGTAGCTTATATATGAACTCATCTCCTGGATTCAAAATGCTACCTGTTACCTTTTTTCCTCTCAAGTATCGATCAAATCTTTGCCTATTCAATTGGCATTGGAAATATGCGGAATTCTGATTTTGTTCAGCTATACCTCATTAATTTGAGACATGCAAAAAAAGAACATTTTTCATACTATATATCTAGGTCTTACTTACGAGACGGTTTACGGTGGTTGGAACGGAAGCAGGGAAATCAGGCATTTTTTTAATTTTTATGGCCGAATTATGTATTGAAAATTATAGAATTAAAATAAGTATTAGTACCGGGCCCACCATTTTTTGTTCTGGGCCTACCTATTTGGTACCGTTCGGTTCCGGTTCCGTAGTTCCGCCTATTTATATACCGTTAGATCTCGCTTGATGAACGGCTCTCATTTTTCCAACCACCATAAAAGTTGTACTTACTTATATATGATCTTGTATGGCCCTCTTATAGAAGACTGTAAGCTCGATTAGCTCAAAAAAAAAATGAACTTCGATAAAAAAAACAAAAAAAAAGTGATGGTAAGTAGTTTTATGCATTTCCTGGAGGTCAGCTGATCATGGTAAATAAATCCATAATTTAAGCTAACTAATCTTGTGTGTTTTTGGTTTTACTATAGGATCACCAGAGAAAGGACGGGCTTCTAAAGGAAGGGCTCTACGCGGCGGCCGCCGCCGCTGCGGCCGCCAACATGGGGATTACTCCATACTAGCTAGCTAATCACTCCTACTTATGCTTAGCTAGCAAGCTACTACTAGATCTACCGTTACCTAGGTGGTGCCCAGAGACTCCTATTAACTACCGGCGCTCTAGCTCCTATGCATGAAGCATGAACTATATATATCAAGCTATATATCTAGGGCTTACTAGACCTCTCTTGTTAATCGTGTCTGTTGTTCAAATCATGCACCCGTGCAAAGCTGGTCAATCGATCGAGCTCTGATCATTTCAAGGTTAAGTATTTTGCTCTATATGATTTGTGGGTTGATATCAATGAATACCTCTTTTTCCTTAGGAAAAAGCTAATGCATTTTTAAGGAATTATGTTACAATCATCATCTGCCAAGATTCATGTTCCAAACTAGCGGGTTTTTATCGCAAGGGTCTTTATTCATCATGTCAGATGAAGAGAAGGAAAGGAAGCTGAATATTGGCCGTCTTTAGCCTTGTCTGAAAGTTGTGCGTCTTTTAGTCCCACAAATACTCGAGTGAGTGATATAGGCACACTCCCTCCCTTCTTCCTTTGTGGTTCTATCTGCCCCTCTTCTGGATATTTCCCCTAGCTCTGTTTTAGCTGCTGCTGCTGATTACTGTGGTCGCACCAGGCTACCAGCTAGCAGTCGTTAGCCTTATCCTGCTCTTTACTGTGCCTTTTTCCTCCTCTCCTCTTTCGTTCTTCGCCCCCTGTCGAGTAAAGGGAGGCCAGGGGCAGCCACGGGGTCGCGCTGTCTGGAATCCTGCTGCTGCCCAAAGAAGCCTGGTCTCTTTGGCCATTTGCTCCTATCCCATGCATGCTGCTTCCGGAATTCAAACGCGGCCAGCTCCCCATCATCAGAATGCCCTGTTCCAAGCCTCCAGTTGGTAGTAGCAGTGGACCATCGATCACCGCTGCTACCCCCGGCCCTTGCTCTTATGCAAGCTCGGTGTTTCTTGCACTGCGGTCTCCATGGACGCTGGACCAGCAGGCAGCAGGACCACGGCAATACGGCATACACTGTACTGCAAACTTAACTGTATATAAATCCAGTGACCTCCGATCTAGCCCGCCGGCCATGTTTGATGTATAATGCAAAATTAGGACCGTCGACGGCGAGCGGTGTCCGCCCGCCAACAAAGGTGAGGTAATAAGCAGGCTTTGAGTAATGGACGAGGCGACGTTACGCACGCATGTACGCAGTCGATCGTAGCAGCGGATCGGCCGGCGTGGTTGTGCGGGTAGTGTGCGCGATTGGATTGGACCGTTAAAGTTGGCGCTCAAAGCGGCGGCAGCAGGCCGGCGCGGAGGCCAGCGTGCAAAACGCAGCTACATACTCCCTCCCACTCTACTTTTAAACAGCGGGTCTCCCGGTTGTGCGTGCCGCTTTCAGGGGCCGCGCCCCGCGTTCCGGGCCACTGCTTGGTTTGGCACTTCACTTGGCAGCCAGGCAACGGCGCGTCGGTGGCATCTTGGCTACTACTACTATCTTTGAGCTTTGTAGCCGTGCATGTCCCCCGGTGGGCGGTGGCGGTTCTCGGCCGGCGACATGACGGATCGACCTTAAATTGGTTCGCAAAGGCTGGCCTGGCTGGCGACGCCCGGCAGGTCAACAGGCAGACCGCCTTTTGGGTCACGGGCACATATGGACGCATCACGCATGCATGCACGCAGAGCCCATTCGAACCGAACAAAACAAACACGCAGCAACAAGATCAGGCTGGCGGCTGGCCGTGGCAGAGGTCGAGGCGGCGACGCCTGCTGCTGCGGCGGCGCAAGGTAACCGGGCCCGATGACGCACGCGGGCCGACTGACCGGCCAGGCGACGTCACGGAGTTCCAATCCCGGAGTAACGGCCAGCCCAGCCGCCAGATCCAAGTTACCATTGGCCCACGTGATGAGATGGGCTTACAAAGTGGGTCGTCATGGGCCAACACCCAGACGAGAGCGGTGGATCTGGATCGTGGGAACATATCCGGTGCAACCGAGGAAACGGTACAACCACCGTGCAACCTTACTAGAAAAAGTTTCAAAAAAAAATTATGAAACAAATCATAAATGTACATTTCAGCCTACCACATCTATATATAAAATTTTATGATCAAATTCGTCCTGCTCTAGCAGTTACAAAAAAGACAAATTTAGGATGTATTTGAACTTTATTTCTTATCAGAAAATTTATCTTTTTTATAACTGACAGAGTAGGACGAATTTGATCATAAAATTTTATATATAGATAGGGTAGGCTGAAATGTACATTTATAATTTTGTTCAGAATTTTTTGAAATTTTTTCTAGTAGAGATGCACGGTGATTGCACCGTTTTTTCGGTTGAACCAGGTATGTTCCCTGCATCGTGGACGCCAAAGGAAACAACGGCCCTGTTTAGATCCAAAAAACTTCTTCCAAATTCTACTATGCAAAAAGAAGATTTCCCATCACATCAAAATGACAGCACATGCATGGAGTACTAAATATAGATGAAATAAAAAAATAATTGCACAGTTTAGATGTACTCTGCGAGACGAATTTTTTGAGCCTAGTTAGGCCATGGTAAAACAATATTTACCACAAACAAACGAAAAATACTACAGTACTTTTCAGTTCAAAACGGTGCCAGTTTTCAAAGATCTATACACACCCAACAGCGAGTCGTCACAGTCCAGATCCTCACCACGCGAACGCGACACGCAAGTACAGAGGCTAGTACACGCAGTGTTTGAGTAGGCGAGTGGCATTTACGCCGTCCGATCTGGAGTCCACGCCATTGACAGCGGGAAACAAAAATTAGTGCTCCGTACCAGAGCTGGCAATATTGCCAACAAATCGCCGTCCTGGATCTCGTCAATGCCGTGCGTGGCTTCTGATCAACGGTTAAAAAAACCCCTCCCACTCTCGACGAGTGGTCCGTGCATCTCCCTCCTCCAGCTCCAGGCGGCGGCACGATGGATGGTGCCGGAGAAGTCTGCCGGTGTGGCCGCGGCCCCCAGGGGCGCCACCCAGACACGGGAAAAAAAATATGCTCGCCTTCGGCGGCAAGATGGCACGGGAGTAAAGCGGACTCAAGGAATAACGGGCACGCGATGCAAGCCAAGCCGCGAGGCGAGCACGACAGGAATCGAGGTCAACACACCCAAATGGGGCTAGCAGTCAGTCTCTCGCACGGGGACAGACAGGGCATCTGATCTGAGTCTGCAGCGCCGGGGAACATCCCGGTCCCCACGCCCTCTGCCTGTGTTCTACGCAAGGAACATGACCCCATTCCGAGGTCGAAATTCGACGGCGAGACATTTCAATCCTCGTGATAAAGATTCTTCAGGTTTTTGCGCCGCTCGCTCGCCCAACACGCTGCCGATTTCTCAGCTCTGAAGAAACTGGAGCGGAAGCTGTCGCCGTGCAGACCTTCAGTTCAGCAAGCGGTCGAGAACAGACCAGATGTGTGCCAAGCAATACTGCAAGAACATCGCAAGTTGCTGCTAGTCTAATGCGTGCGAAGGTGACAAGATGCAGTGGCGATGGGAGCCCAGCCAGACCAGACAGCTGTGGGGAGTCAAGGGTGGATGGGTGCCACCGGGAATCAATGCCCAGTAGCTGCACGAGTACGAAACCTTTTCAATGGAAAAGAGAAAAGGGGCGTGGGAAATTAGATGCGAGGGGGCGCTCAGCTCATGATTGTACGGCGCCATTGAACTGGCTTAAGGAAGAAACGGACGGGAGATACGGGAAAACGGAGACTGAAACAAAACCCACGGGATCCAATCCCCTTTTTTCCTTTCTCCTTCCCTAGCGGGCTCAACAAAAGTGTGCGTGTGACCTGAAACTGAAACAAACCCGAATCCGTTTCTGGACTTCAGGAAGGCTTCCAGCGTGTCGTGTCTTCGAGACACAACACAAGGCGCGTGCCACCTGACTCACTTTCGATCCGAAATGATTTTGCAGGCATTGAGCATGTCCTGGAAAGAAAATCACATTGATGTATGTAACGGTAGCTGAACATCGGAGTAGATGAACAGCAAAATTGAATGGCAAACAGGCTCATGCATGCAACAGCTCTGAATCATCGATCAAGCATCTGGAATTCTGGAAACAATGGCGGAGACAACGCTCAGTGAGACAAAGACAATGCCGTACCTGGTTTACTAATAAATATGCAATGGATTGGCGAGCACATGCCCATAAATATACATTTACAGATGGAATCAAATTACACACAGATAAGTTACCGAAGATTAGATAATAGCCCTTCGACGCTAGCTGTTAGAACACAAAGCTCTCTTCTGGACCTGATGACCTTTGTACAGCACTACAATCACCACCGCCCCTCCTTTCAGCCCAGAAGGGAAAAAAAACCTAAAACAAAAGATAAATAGCTTTCTTTTTATACTCATCGTCACGAGCAGACTTTGATCCTGTGAAGGTTATTTCGACACACTGTTCTTGATCGCCTTTACACAACCTCCTTTTGTTTCTGAATGTACAGTTTCTTTTTTTCACTATAGTTTCATTCACCTCGTCTCAAATTGAATCTATAATGTCTTCTTCCCTCTTCCCATGATCTAGATACACCCTACATTGGATCACTGTCCCTCCAAGACGGAAGCCCGGCACCACCGTGAACCCGACCTTCGGCCGCACTGGCTTCCCAAGCTCCTTGCTCCCTGCAACATCCTTCGATCGGACTATGTTCTCCATGTACACCATGGAGAAGTCGGTGCCCCGGCTAACCTGGAATATGCCCACTGCTGGATCATAGGCCCAGGCTAACCTGTGGAGTGTCCATATGGAGCTCGCCATTGCAACAAACAGCTCATAGAGTGGGCCAGCCACACTCATCACCGGCAACGTCCCCCCGCAGTCTGAATTCCCAAACAGTGAGGACTCGATGCCAGGATGGATCAGCTGTTTGTACTTGCGGTCGCAGAATTGGGCAAACTCGCAGCCCGGGCTCGAATTCATCAGCTCCATAGGGTCTGCATCCGAGTGCTCGATGAATTGCTGCAACGACTCGTTCCTACGGATTGCCAGCTCGATTTCTTCAAGCTCTTTGGCGTCAGCCGTCGCACCGAATTGGTAAGAGTCGAATCCGTCGAACATGGAGAGGCAGACGCGGGAGAGGAGCGCGTAGCGGCAGTGGCCGGGCTTGGAGTAGGAGACGCCGGGGTAGGCAGCCGCCGCAGCCGCGGCCAGGTCCCACCCGGCGCAGCGGAGGACCTCGGCGAGCGCGCGGGCGAACCGGTGAGCGACGCGGAGCGCGTCGCGGAGGACGGAATCGAAGACGCCCGCGGAGAGCATGGCGCCGACGGCGTCGCCGCCAGGCGGCGGCGCGAGCGCGCGGTCGAGGCGGGCCGCGAGCCGCGCGTTGGCGTCGTCGAGCGCCTCGAGGTCCAGCCGCAGCGCGGCGGCCGCAGCGTCCTTGGCGTCGAGCGCGGCCTGGAGGCGGTTCACCACGGCGTCGAAGGAGCGCAGCAGCGCCTGGTTCTCGCGCACTTGGGCCTCGAGGTGCGGCCTGAGGGACCCGCCCCCGTCCCCGTCCGGCCCGCCGCCCCTCGCGATCCGCTTGAGCTCCGACAGCCGCCGGAGGTGCGACACCGCGGCGGCGTCCGCGGCCGCCGCCGCCTCCGGCAGGAACGGCGCGTGGGCGGCCTGCAGGTGCAGGTACGCCGCCTGGAACGACGAGGCCGTGGCGAGCGCCGCCGCGACGGCCGTCTCCTGCCCGGACGCCGCGCCCCCCTCCCCGCCCGCGCTAGGGTTAGGGTTCAGCGGGTCGGGCTTCAGCACGACCACCCGCTGCCCCGCCAGGACCCCGTCCGCCCCCGGCAACGGGGCGCGCGCGAACCGGTCGGCGTCCTCGTCCTCCTCCTCCTCGGCGAAGAACTCGATGGTCTTGGTCTTGAACGCGAGCGCGAACTTGTGGAGCATGGCTGCGCCGACCGCCGCGCGCTCGGCCCTTGCACACTCTTTGTCTCCGCGCGCCGGGTGGGGCGGGAGGGGTCGGCGACGCGAATTGCGGGAGCGCTGAGGTCGGGGAGGAGGTGAGCGGTGGACCGGTGGGTGGTCCGGCGCGGAGCGGAGTTGGGCGGTGCGCGGTGGAGGGAGGAAGTGAGCGAGGAGTGGGGGATCTGGGATGGAGAGCTGGAGGCACGAGGGAGAAGGGAGCAATTTTGAGGAAGCAAGGCTGTCTCCGTCGGGAGGAGGGGGGAGTGGAATATCTGCGTGGAGTGGAGGCAGGGTAGGTAATCGGTGAAAAAGATGCTTCTACCGTTCTACGCTAATCAAGGTTTCGCCATAAAAGATGTGTTGAACAGTGGGGCCGACGCCGTAGATGCACCGGCACCACAGTAGAAACATTTCAGAATCTGAAGTTTGGAATGTTTGCAAAATTGGTAGCTCTCCTGAAATTTTTATTTAAAAAGGAAAGAAAGGAAAGATGGTACGGAGGTTTGATTCATTCCTAAGACTCAAATGAGAATGCGTGGAATTTCTAAATCACTGGAAAATCAGGCTCTAATCACCGTTAAATATCAAACGATTGAACATTCGGAGAATTTGGAGGGCTAATCGAACATGTGTTTACAAGACATCACTCTTTTTAACAGAAGAGAGTGGTTTGTTTTAGTTTTGTTTAGAAAGTATACTAAGAAAGGGAAAATATGTGCGATTGGCCAGGGTTTCTCATATTTTACTAAATGGAGATAAAGTGTGCTTAAGACAAAACATAAACTTCTACAAATTCTCACAAAAATAGAAAGATATGGCTATCAGTTTGGTAGATTGTAACCATGATAGCTAGTAGATCTACTATGTTTTCTGGAAACAATTACTCGTCGTACCATTATGAAAATAGTATAATATAAAAGAATTACATAACTCAAGGTAAGGTATCACACGTATTAAAAAAATATAAATGAGTAATGAAAATGGATAAGGCTAGAAACCTGGACAGAAAAAATCATGCAGAGTTATTGATAAATTATGGTAGCACGATAGAGATTATTTGGAAAGCATATGCATGGTTATTGTGTTAGGAAACAAATAGAGTGAATGCGTAAATAAAAACAATATGATTGGTTGTAATGGAAAAGGTTGATCGTGAATATTCAATAGTATCATAAGATTCTAGCCCATGCATGATGAGCACGGGTTATAGGCTAGTCAATGAAGACTCAATGAATTGCACTAGTTGCACTAGTTCTACAACCTTTTTTATCCAAATGCTCTTAAACATTCTCAAATTGCAATTCTACTATCAGATTCAACTATTTCAAGCTGGATCACAATTCCTTCCATCATACTTGTAGCTCGTGCCCTCCTAAAAAAAGGTCATATTGCTCGGCCTTTGGTGTGAACAATGTCAACATGGAAACAATCGATTTATTAGTATAGCAGGTTGTGTTAACTTGTGTGAAACCAGTATATAAAACCTGAGAGACTCCCGAAAGAAAAAACCTACAGTACTGAAAAGTGAAACCCTTCAACTGCTGCAGTGCTTCCAACGGGCCCATTCAAACGTTGACTACTCCGGCTCTTGCTCGAAAAGGTGAGAGTTGCCGCATCGGAGTGAGCTGTACTACCAGGCCAGGTTGCCAGAAGCAGCAACCACGCGGTGGCAGGCACAGCCGAACAGGTACAGGTAGGGGCAGCAACACACCTATGACCTATGTGCCACTCTGGCCCCACATGTCATGCTCTACCGGTTCAACGCTTTGGAGGCTACCGCGGCAGCTCGGGCCTTCTTTAATCCGTCTGCTTGCCTGGTTCGAAGTGGATGGTTTTGTTCCGTTGCGCCCGAGCGGATTCAACTGTCTGTCACGGGCACGGATTCAGTTCTTCAGGGTGGTGCGTGCTGTGGTAGTGTGGTGAGGTGGCCTTCTGGGTGGTTAGCCGATGACAGCGACTCACCCCCTCACACAGAGGCTTACAATTTGCAAGCCGCGAGACCATACCAACCCATGATTAAAAATCTTAACTATCCACTGTTTTAACTATTTCTTCTTCTGACTACGATAGCGCTACAGCGTCAAAGAGTGTTATAGATAGTCATTATACTCCTCCATTAAAAATAGCCTAATGGAGCACTTTTCGTGAACTTGGATCGTAGCATAGCATAGCTCCCCGGCCCATCGCTATGCTATGGCCTATGGACCACCGCGAAGTGACGCCGCCACTGCTCTGCTACTTCTTCAGTAGGAGAGAAAATTATACGAACCTCTGTTTTCAAGAACCGTATGATTATTATTGTGAGCAGTTCATAATCTTAATTGTTGCTTAAATAAATATCGAGGCCAGCTTCAGCACAGAAGAATATGTTCACTATTGTTTACTTGCGCTTTGGTTCTTAGATTACGAAGATTTGGAAGTGAAAGGTGACGGTGTTTTGGGGAATGGAGGAAAATTCGGTGTTTTTGGGAGCGGGCCCAATATACAGGATTGCCTGTTGCTTTTGCTCTGTCTACATCAACTACAGGAGATGGGCATCTACAGGAGATGGGCATCTACGTGTTTATGCCGCATTGTGTCACATTCAGTATGAGTATATTGACGAAGTTTAGTTCAAATGCTTATGATTTGAACAACGTCATCGGTGCACCCCTCAAGGTTTAGTTCAGTACGAGTATCTGCTTAATGTCAACATAGCATAGCTTGTCTGCATAGTGCTGGTTTTCATTTTTATGCTAATAAATGGCCCTGATTTATTTTTGAAAGTTTGGATTAAATTAAACTAGAAATCCTATTTTTTCCAGCAATAGGTGCCACATCTTCCTCATCAGCAGTGAAGATTCCCCCGGCTAATTGTCTCGGCCTAAAAATTGAGAGCACGCTTCCCCCCTCCAAATCCCATCCAAAATAATTCTCTTGATCCTTGAAGATTTGTTAGTGCAAGATGACACCAGCATAGGTCACATATCCTTCTTAGCAGCAGTGCATGTGCATTCCGTGAGGATTATTTTGTCCCTCTCTGCAAATGGACAAGTGCTCCATCCAGTTACGCCAGATCCCCAACCGTTCCGCCTCGCTGCATAGACCGGGAACTGATAGAGCACCGAAGCCGAGAGAGGCCATCGATACTATGCCGGAGTGGCGAGTGCTTGGCATCATCGCACTAGGCACCTGTGAGATCAATCATTGTTTGGTAGTGGTAGATCAGATATGCACTGCTTGCTTCCCTTTTTGTGTGTTGTGTGTGCTTATGACTTTTTGGTACTTGGTGGGTTACTTTAATCTAGTAAGTTAATCTAGTATATTCTCAGTGACGGCCATAATTAAAGGTGAGGAGGACGAGAGAGGCCGTTGCAGGTTTGCAGTGCTTTGGAGGTTGTGGATAGAAAACCTAACCCATTGACTTGGGGATGTCATGTTTATGGCAGGCCTGCGGAGTGCTGAGCGAAAGAGTGTTTTTTAATGGTGCTGAAGATGCAGTAAAGATAAGCAGGAAAATTCCATTTGCGGAATTTGGCCTGTTTCCAAGCATACGTAATACTAGTCTTTTTTGGAACGTTTAAGTTTCAAATAGCCGAAGTTCCTGATAAACCCCAACATGCACAACAAAATAATATTATTGTACTTCCCCATCTCAAATTATAAGGGGTTCCATGTATTTATTGGATTAATTCATTACTTCATGTATATTATATGCGTTCAATATGTATTTAGATTTATCAATATTTATATATATGTGGATGGATAAAGAGAGAGCTAGACCTTTTATAAGTGGAGAGAATATCCCATCTCTTTTCTCCTGCTATTCATTATAATGTAGGCTATGGCAGAACGAGCAGTATTGCAAACCATCGCAAGGCGATCACTGGACACCGGCCATTGGGCCAAGATGCACACGATGGACCGTGCAAACGGGCTATGAGCTCATTTTGCCTAATCTTTTTTCTGTCTTGGGTCCGTGAAGCTTGGGTCATTCTGGGTCTAAAAAAAAGTGGTGCACGTCCTTTTGCCCCCAGCGCATGAATATGCAAAATATATAAGTACGACACATTTTTTTAAAACACAATATAAACGCAGACGCTCACACACGTACGCACATTTACCCCAATGAGCACATCCGAAAGATTGGGCCGACAGATCTTGAGATTGACGAAGTCACCACGGGCGCCTCGCGGTCGATGAGAACGTCGCCTACCACTTAATGAACAAAGCCGTTAACGCCTCGCTGTCGACGGAAACGTTGCCTACCACTTAATGAACAAAACCGTTAAATTCCGAAATAATTTGCCCCCAGCGGGAGTCGAACCCAAGATCTCAGATGCCGCTCGAGCTGTTGCAGCCACTAGACTACAGGCCCTTTAGCAAGTACGACACAAAATTTAAATTTTCATGTTCAGACATATCCAAAATTCGGTTTACCTCAAAGAACAATTGTACTGGCAAGGTGATGTCAATGCCCAAGTTACCAGCACCATTGCCAATTTGCCACCTCAGCAAGGCTGTGTCCAACGACACTTCTCAAATCTCATTCCCTATCGCTATTCTAACTATTACTCTTTATCTGTACAGTGCAACATTTACGTCAAACAGTGCCAAACAGTGTTTTGAGACATCCGTTTAAGACATCTCATTGGAGATAGCCTGACCAGCGACGACAACTGTCAACTGGTAAACCCGTCTCTCACCCTGTCAGGCATTTCACAGTTTACCGCCAGGCTAGGAGAGAAACAGCTGAGCCGGGAAAGGAAAAGACAGACGTGGGCCGTCGCTGTGCTGCGCCGCGGTACGGCGGTGAGCAACTCTGGCCAGTTGCTGCCGGCCACCAGTGGTACCGTCAAAACCGGGTCCGTCTGTCCAGTGAAATTGCTGCGTCGGCAGCCTGCACGCATCATATGTGCGGTGGCGCAGGGAGCAGAGCAGGCCAGCAGCCACCATGATCGGGACCAGGAAAAAAAGCGACCGCGCCGGCGGCACCGCAGAAACACAGTATGGTCTGTGTTTAGATCTAAACTTTTTTCTAAATTTTACTATAAAAAAGAAGATTCTCCATTACATCAAAAATACCGGCACATGTATGGAGTACTAAACGTAGATAAAATTAAAAAATAATTGTACAGTTTAGATGTACTTTGCGAGACGAATCTTTTGAGCCTAGTTAGACCATGGTAGGACAATATTTACCACAAACAAACGAAAAGTGCTACAGTGCGCTACAGTGTCGGATGTGATGTTTTTAGCCAAATTTTGATAGATTTCGCCTGCTTTTCGCCTCCACTTTTTGGATCTAAACACAGCCATGGTAAACCTGGCACCTTTGCCAGCTTTGAAGCCTTCAACCCCATGGATTCCACAGGACAATGGCATTATCTGGTCCGTAGTCTGTTGGCAGTGTCAAAAGGACAAGGACGCATACGAAATGACTGCAGTCAAAATGGCATGGTTTGTTGTTCTGCCCCGGACCATTCATGGAAGTAAACTGGCTTGTTGTGAGATAGACAAACGATGATGTAGCTTCTATGGTGCTATCTGAACCTGTTGCAATTACAGGCCGCAGCCTTCACCATCGCTAGCTGAACTTCCCTCTGAAAGTCGACCATCAGCGGTCATGATTTCCTCGCTGGATTTGGATCCCCATACAGCATATATAAATAAAACGTCGATTGACACCTTTTGGTGTGTTTTAGAGGTTGAAAATGCTAAGATTTGCACTATCATGTCCAAGCTCAACAAACGAATGAACTAATAAGAGATAAATAATGGACCCTTCTAAGTTCTAATACACACACACAAAGCGAGAGAAGAAAAACAAACTGAGTCATGGACAATCGGGCGGAGTTCAGCACTGACACAGCACACACTGAACAATTCTCATATCAACAGGGAATAATGACACGGCCTACAACTCTGATGAATCCTAAACAAACCTACACAAACGGCATCACCTCGATAGGCGCAGAAGCAACAACGGCACTCTACAGCGCGACCATGAAGGATCCTGCCAGGAGCAGCGCAGCCGCCGCGAGCAGGGACGACGACCGCGGCGGCGCGGCAGAGATGCCCATCTTGTGGTGCGGAGTCTGCTCCCTGAAACAACAGGTTAATTGGAGCGTCGTCAGCAAATTAAACACGCAGGAGATGTGAGAAATCAGGCTGATCGAGCTGAAGAGGCTGTGATCCGGAGCGAGGGGCCTCGCGTACGTGTACGTACTTCTGGTACTTGTGGAGCTGGCCGCAGTAGAGTGCGTTGTCGGGGACGGCCATCTCCGTCTTGTTGCCGGTGTCCTCAGGGTTGACGACCCTGACGTAGAGCTCCTGGCCCAGGTACCACGAGTCCAGGTTCTCGGACCGCACGTTCCAGACGCCGACGTTGTCCAGGGACACGAGCACGGCCGCCCACGCGCCCGGGTACACCTGCACCGTGCTGCGCGCCACGCCGTCGCCCTTGTTGTACGTGCCCCTGCTGTCCTCCGTCCACTCGCCGTAGTCCATCCCCACGACGAAGAAGGCGTACCCGTCCATGTGGTAGCTCTGCATCCTCGTCTCGTTGTTCTGGAAGATGAGCTCCATGAATCCGCGGTACGTGCCGTCGATGACGGCGCGCGCCATCCTCGGCGCGGCGGCGGCGCCCTCCGGCGGCAGCGGCCGCTCCGGGAAGTCGAGCGTGTACACGCCCTTCACCCCGTACGCGTCCGCCAGCCGCAGCGGCGTCTCCGGCGGCGCGAAGGAGAGCCCGTTCAGCGTCGCGCGGCGCCGCCCGCCGATCCACACCGGCGCCGTGCTCCGCAGCAGGTACGCCTGCGTGACGTTGATGGACGAGTACCGGAACGAGCCCTGCGGGTTGGGCCGCGCCGCGCCGGCGCTCAGGTTCCACCGGACGGACCGTGCCTGGTTCATGGAGAAGGTCCGGTCGTTCTGGTCCTGGGGCGGGTCGGGGAGGGGGCCCGAGGCGGGGGCCTTGGAGTTGGAGTAGCGGAGCACGGCGACGCCGGTGACGCGGCGCCAGAGGGACTCGTTCGCCACATGCCGGGCGCTGGCCACGACGTAGTAGTCGGAGCTGGCGTTCTGGTCCATGGTGACGAGGAAGGAGTAGGACTGGCCGACGTGGACGTCCAGGTTGCTGTAGTTCTGCTGCGTGGTGTAGGAGCCCTCCGTCTCCACAAGCACCATGTTGTGGCCCTGGATCCGGAAGTTGAGGCTCGTAGACGTGCCCACGTTGTGCACCCGGATGCGGTACGTCCTGCCTGCACCAGCACCAGCACCAGCACCATCACCATCCATCAGTCAGGTGTCGGCGCGTCAGAATGAAGCTCATCTGCTCATCGATGTGGGGTTTCATGGACATGGTAACTGGTACTATAGCATAGCTTGTCAGGCAGCTCCATTTCTGTAGTGTCAGCTTTGGTGCCAAAGAGATGGGGATGTTTGCTGTTTCAAATATGAATGGAATGTACACAGGTTGACTGGTATGATGACAGCAAACTCTACCCACATATATATGCAGAAACAAACGAAGTTCACAAAATGGCAGCAGTGTACAGTTCGTCGCCATATTGTTTTCTAACTGCCAAGCCATATTGATATTCTTCAGCATTTCGTGTATAATGCTGGTTTTAGATTGTCGCTTTTATCAATAGCAAGCTCTCTGCGCACTTAAAATGAATCAACTTTTGTGCAGTAAACTGACCGAAGGAATAGTGGAAATTGGAAATGATATAATTTTTTGGTGCATTTTGGTGGCAGCGCCGACAACACTTTTTGCTAACAACCTCTTTTTTGCCAGCCAAACATTACTGCTACTGGATGGTAGGACTGCATGCTTGCAGAGCGTGCTGTGCAGGACTGATGATGCTGCTAGACGATCTAGGAGTATATATCTGAATTAGGAGGGCAAAAAGTAGCAAAAGCAGAGCACTGACAGCAGACGACCGCATTCAGCAAACAAACTCTGAAGTACGGTCAACAGGGTAAAATTAAAAGGTGAACGACCAGCCCCTAACTTGAATCAGAGCGTCAAGATTCTTATCCGAAGGGGAAAAACGGTGGTCTCCACTAAAGCAACGCAATCTGCTCCTCCACTTGCCAGCCCGTTAACTTTACGGATTAATGCAGAACTAATTAACTAAGTACTACAGCGGTAAGTAACACGAGGGGCCCGATGGATGAATTACCCGGATGCACATTGAAGGTCTCGTACTCGATGCCGGCCGGCACAAGGCTGTCGTTGTACCGGTACGGGCCCTTGCCGTTTATCAGCACGCCGTCCGGCATCCCGAGGTCCTTCCCCTTGTCCAGCATCTTCCTCAGATCCTATAGATAGAGCAGAGTCCAGTGCGGCGGCAGCCGCCGGCGCTCATCACTCCCAACCGTCTCGGCATCGAAGCTACTCAGTCGCTGTAAGAGAAGAACAGTTGCACACACCGTGTGGTTCTTGTTGTACCAGTCGCCGATGAGGACGGTGATGTCGCCGTCGGGGCGGCCGAAGGGCACGGCGATGACGTCGCGGTTGTTGACGACGACGCCGCCGAAGGCCCCCGCGGCGCGCTGCAGGCCGGTGGAGGGGAAGTAGAAGAAGCTGCCGATCTGGTCCTTGACCTGGAACTCGTACGTCCAGTTCCAGCCCGACGGGATGGGGCAGTTGGTGCCCAGCACCCCGTCCTGCCAGCAGTTCTTCCGGTGCTGGATGCCGTTCCTGCGTTCATTCCCAACCGATAAAGCAAGCAAGCGTGTGTGTGTGTGTGCGTGGCGGGGGCTAGCAGCCTAGCAGGGCAGCGTACCAGGTGATGAGGAGGGGCTCGTCCAGGTCGTTGAGCACGTTGACGACAACGTTCCAGTTGGTGGTGACGTTCACGACAGGCCCCGGGAACTTGCCGTTGATGCCTATCACCTACCGGCAGGGCAAGGGCGCAGGCAGTTTTCCACCGCGCTGTCAGCACTCGACAGACATTCCTCTCTGGGCAACGATAGAGGGAGAAGGAAAAAAAATGTTGGGGCTGGCCGGCGGAAATGCTTGCCTGCTGCTTGACGCCGAGCGGCGCCGCGGTGACGTAGGAGACGTCCCAGTCGAAGAAGGCGTAGGGGTCGGTGGCCAGCGCCGGCCGCAGCAGCGCCAGCGCCAGCAGCGCGAGAAGCCGCCGCATCGCGAACCTCTCTCGCCGTCGCCTTGGGAAACGAGAGCGCGCGCGAGTGGACTGGGGGGGAGGAAGAGACTGCGGCGGGGAAAGCAAGGCGGCGGGGCGAGATGTGAAGCGGATTCGCTCGTTGGTTTTTGCAGGCTTGCAGTGCTGCCACTGCGAGAGTGAGTGAGGTGGGCCAAGCGGCTGGCAGGGCAAGCAAATCGATGGGTCACAGGGTGGCAGCCATGGCAGGAAGGATTGGGATCGGGACCGTCATGGCGTGGCGTGGCGTCGCGTCGGACGGCCGTGCCGATTTGCTTGGCCTGGCCGTAGTAGCAGGACGAGATTTGTTGGAGCGTACGTACCAGTAGTGCTTGTATCCTTTTGCAATGTTGAGAGGCGGTAGCAACGTGCGGTCTGACAACGTCAACATGGCGGGCAGGCAAACACAGGCACGCACAGAGGAAGTTAACACAGGCACCCATCAACGTAACTCGAGAGCCTGAGCTCGCCCGTCTTGGCCGGACTGCCGTCGGGCGAGCGAGGCAACGAGCGTCGAGCCCATGTTGCCCGGCTGCACAGTGCACACTCCCATGCGCCGACCTCGTGCACGTCGCGCCCGCCGTCGTCCGAGGCGCCAGCGAACGGCTAGCCAACGAGAGCCGAGAGCCCCCGCGCCATGGGCACGGCGCATTGGCGTGTGGGGACGTCGGGGGCCGCGGCAATTGGCTGCGGCCGGTGCATGCGCGGCGCGACCGTGACAGCTTTGCTGGTGCACGTGCATGGGCCCGTGCCCCGCCCGAGCCCGAGCCCCGCTTGCAACGGGCCCCGCGCGGAATTATTACCCCGGACAAGGCGAGGGGCACGGGCGGACGGTGGATTCCGTTTTTAACTGCCGCATCAGCCCTTCTGGCACGTATAATCCGTGGTGCAGAAACGGATCACCGATGTGTCACCGTCCGCTTCTTGGAGCCAGCAGCTGCCCAGCTCCATATGCCTGCCTATATCTAGGACAGAGATGTCAAGGGGAATTCTCGGAATGCCTCCCCATATCCATTCACGCGGGGAGAAAAATTCCCCATTAACGAGGTTAGAATTTTCCTCATTTTTGTCCCCCGCGCGGGGATTAATACCTGCGGGGATCCCCGCCCCATTTTCTTTCATTTTATTTTTCCTTGTATCTTCATATTATTGGTCACTCATAGAGGATAAAGATGTTCATAATTATTATGATTAAGGAGTTTTATGGTTGGGTGTTTTATGGTTGGGTAGGAAAAGGATTGAACATATGGAAGAAATTTTTAAGGTGGATAGTAAAACATATGGTTAGATTTGAAAGATTACTACTTAAACGGGGATCCCCGCGGGGAACGGGTACGAGGAATGCTTCCCCGTCCCATCCCCGCCAACCCAACAGGGGAGGATGTTCCCTCGTCAAACTCTCCGCGAGGGATAAAATGCTCCTATCCCCGTCACCAATAGGGAAATTCTCCACAGGGGATCGGGTCTCCATTGACATCTCTAATCCAGGAGGAGACGGTAACCGACGTGGGAACGGTGAACGCAAACCTCCGGCGGGCCGGCGGCTACCGTGAGCCTGCATATGGCGATAGGAACTCGATCGTTGGTGGATAGCCTAGCCTACGAGACTTTTTAAGGATCGTGCAAGTCTAAGGCTAAGTCCAACAGCTCCCTATCTTTCCATCTCCTATCACTATTCTAACTACCCCCACTCAGATCTGTAGTACGTAACAGTGCCGTAACAGTGCGCGAACCCATATTTTGGAGAAACCATTGGACTTAGCCTAAACCTTGCACCGTCACACTACTTAAGTCTTAAGCAATCAAACACGTGCCTCACGCGCTTAGAACCTAAGCCCATAGCAACTAAACACCAGCTCGTCGCATCTCGTGGTACAAACATGACTACAATCAGACAACCAGTCATGCCCTAATTGTTCGGTGATTTGTTCCTAACACGGATAGTACCCCCTACGTTCAAATCATAGTCCATCGATTTTTTTTTACACTAATTTGTAAAAAATCCTGAATCACACCTAAAATATACTATACATACAACAAACTAAATTATATTAAAAAAATATTTTGAGCAGTTAAAATTAACGTTTTAAAAGGTAAACAACCGATTTGGAATAGAGCCGATTCCGCAGTGGGCCGGCCGGTATTCTCCATTCTGCGACCCACGTGCACATGGGTTTCGTTAGAGTATGTAGAGCAGGATGTGCAAATGCATTCTGTATCTACTATTCCAACTGTCTTCCTCTCTGTAAACAGTATCGCTACAGTGTATAGACAATCCATTTATCCAATCCACCGCACGTAGTCTTAGCTCAGCAGATTTGTTGGCCCAGACCAGCTCAATCGAACGATCAGCATATTCCGACAAACCAAAGCTTGCTGCAGAAGTAGAACATCGTCAAACATATACGAAGGCAAAGCCGGAAAGCCAGCCCCTAATCCCCATCTGCTAACGAAAAAAAAGAGAGCAAGAATTCCGCATAAACCCTCGCGTTGAAAAGAAAAGTCCACACCCACGCCCGCCGAGCGAGCTCCGAGCCGCCGCCGCCGCCGCCCGACGGGATGGCGCCGGAGCCGGAGCCAGAGAACGGGAGGGAGCTCTACGCGCTGCTCCACCTCTCGCCGGACGCCTCTGACGAGGAAATCCGCCGGGCGTACCGCCAGTACGCGCAAATCTACCACCCCGACAAGTACCAGGACCCCCAGGTAGGTCCGCGGCACCCTTCCCACGCGATTCGATTGGCTCGGAACTACTTTGCGTAGGGTAGCTGCTCCTGCTCCGTTTGGAGCTGGATTGTGGTTCGGCTCAGTGGCAATTGGAAATTGGAACCGGCAGTTGGCGTCCTGTTTCGATCGGTTTGAGTTCATTGAGCTGCTTGTGGTATTTAAATGAAGCCTGTGTTCCTTTTGACTGGGCTTTGGTTGGCACACTTGACATTGCGACCATGCTATGCTTGTTTGAAGTTTTACCAGCTACATGATTGTGATTATAGATTTATAGGTACAAATCAAATGGGGGTTTTACTTTCTCATGAGGACACGAGATCAAGGTTAAGGGTTTGGCAATGTACGTCGGAATGTAATGTTGTTTTATTCATGCATGCGCCTTGATTGTGTCTGAAGATATGCCTAGTATCATCAGAGTTACGGTAGTAGAATTGACAAAGCAGTGTGGCTACCCATGCACTTTAGCTCTAGTGCTATGTCAATTTTGTTTCCAAAAATGCCAACAGGTTGACATATTTGTTTAGCTGGTAACTTGGCAGATGCCATCAGGTGTTCGTAGTGCACTAGTAGATTCCCCACACCTCCATTTCAAGTAGTAAAAACTAATATGCAGTTAGATTCTTGCACTCGTGAAATCTGTATTTTGTTGAACTACTATCTAATGTTTACATTAGTGCATTCTTCTGGATTGACTAGTATCATTCTTCATTTTCATCTATGATTTTCTAGATGAAGGAAGTAGCAACAGAAAACTTCCAACGAATACGTGATGCATATGAGATACTATCGGATGAGAGCAAAAGACAGATTTATGACATCTATGGTATGGAAGGATTGAATTCTGGCCTGGAACTTGGTCCCAAGCTAACTAAACCAGAGGAAATCAAAGAAGAGTTGGAACGGCTGCGGCGGCGTAGGGAGGAAGAAAAACTTTTCGAACATGCTCGATCCAATGGCTCAATCGTTGCTAATTTCTCAGTGCCACAATATTTAGAGGGTTACGGCATCATGAAAGGGTATATAGTGTTTATCATCTTATTAGTGAATATGCCTGTACCTTTTCCATCCAATTACATCACTAGGAAGCTGCTCAGAGTTATGATAATGGGGAAAGTATCCTCTTGTTTAATTTATGATTACAATATTGTCAATTGCTTAGTAATTTATCAGTTGACTCAAATGCCAATTGTAATTTCGATGGTGAAATCCTTGCATGCTATTTTGCATTCTTCAGTGTTTGTATTTATGATTGACTATGTTTAATATGTATATGTTTTGCATACTGGCACATAGAATTTTTTTATTTTAAATTGTTACAGCGTTTCTCATTCTATGTGCATAACTACCTTTCGCACCCCTTTTTATACCATTTGAGTTCTGAATGCTTAACTGCTTAGATCTAAGTTAGAGTAACAAGTAGAGTATGGAAACAATTTGTTAGGAAATTGACCACTTGGAGATGGCACCAGCTGTCATAGGAAATTGACCACTGCTCTTTGTTTTTCCTCATTTCTTATAACATGTTTTTTGAACTCTCAACAACTTATGGTGTCGCTTCAGCAATTTGTTTATTACCTCTTGATATAACCTGTCTTTAATTACTTCATTAGATTTGGTACGAATAACTATAGAAAATACATGACTTACGTCTTGACATAACCTGTCCTTAAATCACTTCATTAGATTTTGTATGAATAATCATAGAAAGAACATATTTAGTCCTTTGATTTTGAAATGGCCAGAATGGCGATGTCTAGTCAAGTTGAGTTGCCAGTGTCCAAGCAAAATACTGTCACTATTGGCGGGAATTTGGCTGTAACTGGCGAAGCTGGAACTGGAGCAGCAACCACTGTGCTGCGGCATCAGTTGTCTTCTGTTTCCTCTATCGAGTTTATGGCAACGGCTGGACTGCGTTCTGTTCTTGGTGTGCAGACAGTTCGGTGAGAATGTCACCCAATATTTTTCATCATTTGCTAATTTATTGCATGGTTCAAATTGTAATTTGCCAACATTTTGTACTTCAGTCAAATTTCACCACATTCCACAGCAACTTCTGGGCTTGCTGTTTCTTTGAGAGATGGATCTATCAACCTGTCAAATGCCTGGACTCGCCAGTTATCTGAAAATGCTGTTGGGAATGTATGATCCCTTACGCTCAAATGCTCCCTTCGTGTGCAAGATGCTTATCTATGTTAAAGTAACTTATTAGCACCTAACTCTTTACTATAATGATAGTCATACATGCTGGTACTCCATGATTTCAATAAGAAATGCTAAAATAATGACTCCAGTTCTGTTACCTGTATTCATGACCATGTTAACTGTTATGTTTAATAAAAAAAGTAGTTTTTAGTTGAGACAAAAAACTTCGAGCTGACATGATTGCTGGATCTATGCAAACTTTAGACCGAATGTACTCAGGTAAATTTGATTCATGTCTACTACGGACATCAACTGTTAATTTTACAGTTACATAGTTCATGCATAAGCTTAGGCCTCATAGGATCCTGTATCTGTCTATCTGATCCTTGTCCAGTATAACTGTATAAGTTGTCAATGCTGGAGAAGTTACAGCCATGACTTCCGTATCGCATGTTAGAATTTTCAAATGCTATTGAAGTCCAAGATGTGTCTTCCTCTGATTCTCTCTTGTTCTCCACTAAGGCATTTCAGCATAGTCATTTTTTACCTTCTAAGTTCCACCCTTTTTCTTACAGCTCCACTATAAGTGTAGGATGATAGTTCATCTACTGCATATATATACATATATTTTTGTGCAGGTAATCTGATGTCATTTCCCCCTTGTGTCTGTTGCTTTCTCTTTTCACCAACTTCCAGATACAGCTTGTCCTTGGTGATGAATCAAGTATTTCTGTTGGGTGGCAAAAGAAGGATGAAAAAAGTACTGCAACTGGAGAAGTAAAGGTAAATCTCACTTAGGAGTCAACTCAGACATTAACGAAACAGTTATCATCTTTTATAAGTGCATGGTTGACTCCAGGATGCATCTAGTTTGCTATGTGTGATCCCATTGTTGAGTTGTGACGAATCTACCCTCTTATTTTCTTCTGAACAATCCCTGCATCGAGTTCTCTTTGGAACATTCAAGAAGTTGAACTTCATTACTTGTCGTTGTTTCAAAAACTTCTCATTGTGTTCTTAAGGTAGCTGGTTGGGCAAAATATCTATAGTCAGTACATTTGGTAGGACTAAGGAGCAACTTAAAAGTGTTCATGGGCACCATATAGTTAGGCATGAAAACGGTTGGATAGGGGAAAGCACCTATCCACTTTCAATGTCACATTTCTACCTGAAACTGAATTCACATAAAGCTGGTCAGAAAACGTATCATGTATCTTGGAAATGAAACAATTCAATTAGGAACATTTCAGCGACGATTGAGAACTGATAATTGATATTGGGAACACATAATGATACAACCATTGCATCAAATGCCCAACTAAGCATGACCACACACCTTATATAAAGAAATTTAATTGACTCAGTCTAGTTGTACCAATATTGGCAAAAATGGATCAAATCTTTCACATGAATTGGGATCCATTTTCACAGCCAACAAGGATAAATAATCAAATAAAAAAGAAATATAAATAAACTGTCGCTAGTGCTCCCGGGGCTTAGGCTCCTGTCTGCATTGCTTTGCTTGGCAGCAACCACACAAATTGCGGGCCGCTGAGCTCAGCAGAGACACAGAGCATGGAAGTTAGCACTTCTGCACCTGCCAGGCAGTACACTCATTTGTTTGTACCACCTCGTGGAGGCACAAGGGAGGGGGGGGGGGGGGGCATGTATAGTAGACTACATAAAGGGATGAAGGTGCTAGTAACATCCAAGGCTGAGGCACTCCTGTTTTGGGCCCTGGTCAATTTGTGGGCTGTTGGGCTTAAACGTGAAAAATGGGAATAGAACAGGGATTCCTGAGTATGGAATCTAAGAAAACAGTTGGGTAGATATCAAATTCGATTTCATTCCCATGCCTGGGTCTTCAACTTTCTTTTTCTCGAATACGCAGGAGAGCTGTGTATTATTTTATTAACAAGAAACAAGGGGTAGGAACCCTTGGAAATGTACACCCAACCATCTGGCTGGGATTACAAAACAACCCTCACCTAAAGTATGAGAACCATCACGACCACAAAACCACTGACCAGAATCAAACTGCTCCAGGTGCTAGGCCCCTAGCCCCGTCCCCTGGCTATTCTCCACTGGTGCAGTTCCGACTAATTTCGTACTTCTCGCAACTAGAACAGGAAATGGCAAGGAAAAGCAGGAAATTAGGCTGGTAGGGACAAGAAATTTCCTGTCACAATTTTCACCCGTACATATTGTTCATTTTATAGGAGGACAGTCACAGAGGGTCTTACTGAATTGTAACATGCTGCTGTACAAAAACTCATACAACACAAACAGTACAATGGTCATCAAGGCCAGGAATAAGCATTACTTCTTGCTTATATTTAGTTTTGGGTCTTGAAAACAAGAAACACATCTGTGCACATAACTTGTGGTGAGGATGCTTATTTCTGTATGGTTCAGATATCTGTTTACCCCATCAGTGTAGTATAGTCCACACACCAGGATTGATTTTTTTTTTTTTTACTTTGGTTGTAATTTGTAATGCCTTTGCCTTCTACCTTGAGGAGCTACCTGTTGTATATTTTTTCAGTTTTTATGTCAGCCAACATCAGATGCTTTCTTTTCGAGATTGTTCAAGTGTCAATTACCTTTTCTTTTTTTTCTCAGTTTGGAACTAGTTTTTTTGGTGCATCTGCTCATTACGTCCATCGCTTCTCCTCCAAGTCTCATGCTCGCATTGGTGGCAGAGTTGGAAGGTACCTAGAATTTTGACATCTCCTGTTTCTGACTATGACATGCATTTTATATGAGATTGCTGTAGAAAATATTGGATCTATTTTTTCTCTTGTTTCTATCTGTGGATTACACCGACCCTTAGGCGGTATATGACTTGGAGTACAAGACAAGTCTTACATAATCTAAATTTATTCTATCTATAAGATTATTTCTAGAGTTTGTATCTGACTCTATCGCTACTTCTAACAATTTTAACCTCATGTTACTTTTTTTTTTTGAACTGTTCTCTTGCAGTACGGCCCTTGACTTGGAAATTGGAGGAGGGAGGCGGATATCAGAATTTAGTACTGTAAGGATGATGTACAATATAGGAATTCAGGTGATTGCTTGTTTCTGAGTTCACATGTCCTATACATTCTCTGTTAGTCACTTCGCTTCTTGAACTTGCCCTATACTACTGGTACATACTGTATTAATGCTATTTTCTAAGAGATGCTACCATGTCGATTCAGTTTATATAGACTGTCCTATAAGAGATCTTGCCATATTATTAATATAGGTGTAATTATGATGTGGCCACTGTGATTTTTTTCCTTGGCCTTTGTTTTTATGACATTGATTCTCATACAATATTTTGTAGAAACCTTTTATTGCTTAGCATGTTTCACCACAACTGATCTTTCTTGTAGTATTGACATCTTGACATATTATTTTATCATTTGTGCTCTGAATTCCTTCATATCTGATGTAGGGCGTCTCTTGGAGATTTGAGTTACATCGTGCTGGTCAAAAATTAATTATCCCAGTAAGTGGAGCTATTCCATCTAGGAGTCTCTCCTGGCTTTCACATGTTTTTGTTTATCTGAGAGAGATAACTGTGGCGCAACTATTAAATTTTATTCAACATGATTTTAGTTGCTTTCAGTATCATACTATTGATCCCTACGACACATGTGGAGGTTTTGTTAACATGTTTTTCACGTTGTCATTCTCTGTTCAAATTTCACCGAGTTTTGCTTTATTCTGCAGGTCCTGCTTTCAACCGATTTAAATGCATTATTTGTTACCAGTGCATTTGCTATTCCTTCATCACTGTATTTTCTACTTCAGGTTCTATTCCAGACCTAGTTCTATCCTTGATGTCTAGTAGCTCTGCTTATGTAGTACTGCTATCTTACTTTCTTTGACATGTGCATATGTTAACTAAACCCTAGCTGTGGACTTTTATTGTTTAACAGACATACATAGTAAAGCCTTACTACCTTAAGCGAGAAAAGCAGAAAACGCTTGAAAAGATGGAAGGCTTATCTGCACAGGTAACCTTGGGTTATTGTGTATATTAACATTCTTGTGCATCTTTGAAAGATACACATAATGGGAGGAGGAACTCATTGTACTTTCCTGTTTGAACCTTAATGTATAACTTTGTTTTGGAACAATAACCTAACTTTGAATGTTATATGGTAGTTTAACTCATATGCATATATGTCCATATACACGTAGCATGCTTTTCACATTTTTTTGATGAAACCATAGGTTTTCTTTCTTTCTTGCAGCATGTAGGTCTGCACTAATTTCCTAACTGCATTGCTTTTCCATGCTTAAGTATTTTTTAAAAGAATTAGCAAATAACAGCAGTTGTCCTTTTTCCTGTATAGCTAACTGAAGCCAGAAAGTCTGCTAAAAAAGCTCAAAAATTACTGGAACCTGTGTCCAATCGTAAGAAGAATAGACAGCTAGAGAACAATGGTTTGGTGATTACAAAGGCTCTGTATGGTAACCCAAAAATAATCAAAGAGAGCGGTGAATTGAATGAGATTAACGATGACATGGCTTCACAAGTAATTGATGTTACCATCCCACTGAACTTCCTTGTTACTGAGGCAGGCCAGCTCAAGGTACAGTCGAGTTACATTGCTGATATGTTCTTTTATCTGAGATATGAAACTAGCACCTGCAAGTTCTGCTATATATCATAGTTCATTTCTTGTATGGTATCTATGCTGTTTTTACTGGTCATTACTGGTTCCATTGGGAGATCAATATATTAGGGGCATTTGCAAATTTTCCACTGGTTGTGTCTGGGTTGACTGCAAATGGATTGGAACCGCATGTTACATAATAATCATAATAATCTTGTGATATATTCCATATCTATATACTTGAGCCCAAAAGTTCCCCTTGGTTATGTAACACTGAATGTTTTTATTTGCTACCTGCAGCTTCATGAAGGGATCAAGAAGTCTGGAATAATGGGCTTCTACGATCCTTGTCCTGGAGATCGGAAGCTGTTACTTGTTGAGTACACATTTCGTGGTCGAAAATACAAGGTCTGATAATCCTGCAACTCTAACATCACCATTGCATACCATCTTGTCGCTACTATTTTCTTATGCACATATTTTCTTGGCTGTTTGGTTTGTTGGCAGGTCATGGTGGATGACTACGAGGCGCTATTGATACCACAAGACATCCAACATTTCTGAACTGCCACTGATGCAAATGCCGCATCAAAACGATTTTGGGTCACCATAGGTCTCCACTCACATTTTGTTCTTTGTGTTGATGAGTTATCTCTGTTTTCTTAGCTACCGTTAGTTTACGCAGCCCGTCTGCTGTATACACAATGTGCATCTGTACCGCCTATAGACAGTTTATGGTCAATCTGTACAGTACAGCATGAGACTCGGACACGTCGGTGTTGGATTCTCCGACCGGCGTCTTGGCAAGTCTCAAAAAAAAAAAAAAAAAAAAAAAAAAAAAAAACTGGATCACCAACCACATGATCCCCGAGAAGGAAATACACCACCCGGATGGAAGATGGGAGGGATGCAACTGCCGCCTGCCGCCTGCCGCCTGCCGCCTGCCGCCTGCCGGGCAAGGGTCGGTCGACGCATCTGTGCTGCCGGAGCCGTGACCCCGGGAAACCCCTGTGGTAGTTGTGAGATGCTCTGCTCCGTCACTGCTGCATGCCCTCCTGTCCCGAGGCCGGTGGAGTAGCCCTGCCGGCCGCGTGTGCTCATGTAACGGACACGATGCTGTCTCGCTGCCGGCACAAACAGCCGACGTCGGCATGTCGCCTGCAGAGAGCATCCAAGTCCATCGCAGTTGTGACATTATCTGAGCTCTGACTTCTGACTGCTTGATCTGATGACTGAAGACTTGGGGTTTAAGTAAAGCCCTGCTGTACTAGCAGCAGCTTAAGAATGCAGGCAACAAAAGCTGGTGAATTTAGTGATAGCAGCATGATGTGCGACGTAGCGTATTTAGTGGTAAAGTGGCGTGAAAAGGTTGCCTTTAACCCTGCATGGCCAATTACGCATGACATTGGATCCGGATCCCTGGAGATCCTATGGAGATTGTGATACATTTGGCCCACGTGGGGTTAACGAGACCTAACAAATTAAGGTTGCTCGGAGCTCAACTGTTTCCACAAGAGAAAAGCCCAATCACTCCAAAAAAAACTAGTTTGATAGGGAAAATGTGGCTCTTCCTGTTAAGGTGGCTTCCTCTTTCCAAATTAAGCAAGTTGAAATTATTTAAAGGCTCACACGATCGCCGCCCGACTACAACTAGACCGGCTGTGCCTTTCTTTTGTTGCGTCTTTACCAGCAGGTAATAGTGGAGGATGTCCTCATCAGATTGGGGGTTGCCCCTGTCACTCGTTAAGTCATCCACATAGTATATAAAATGGCACTGACATTTGTAGGTAGGCATCGTTTTTTTAGCTGCTTTTGTAGCCGCAGTTGAACCACAAATCCACGAAAAGTTGCAGCTGCTCGAGCAGAGGGGCTTTAATTTTAAAACCATACGTCCCATATCCATCTAGGTCGTAGGTGCGGCACCAAACGCCGCGAAAACGTGTGTGCTACTCCCTTCGTCCTAGTAAGAATGTCGTCCGTCTTGATTTTAGTGTACGTTCCGGCACTCGTTTTGTTTAAAAATTTAACTTAACTTTTTTAAAAAAAATAAACTACATAAAAGTACTTAAGCTTACAAACATAATCATAAAAAAATTAATGATATTTATATAATTTTTTGAATAAAACGAAGAATTGAAGGTAGTATAATGAAATCGAGACCGACACTCTTTCTAAGAGAGACAGAGTACCTAATTGCAGTTGTCCACAGCTCCTGGAGGCTCGAGTAGTACCAGCTACAAGTGGAGTGGGGCAAAACCGCCAAAGACCGCGTCAGTTTGAGCAAAACCTTTCCTTCCACTGGGCTTCCACAGTTCCATTCCACCGTCCACGGTTTCACCATCCCAAATCTTACTGAGCGCGCGGGTTCCAAACGCACGCCGTGCCCCTCTCATTACCATTGTGTGGGCGCCTGCCGCCTAGAGCTCTTAGCCTAGCTCCAGCGTAAGGCTATTTTTAATAGGCTATCTAAGAAAACTGCGCTACCGTAGACAAAAATAGTGGATAGACAAGCTTTTTAGATAATGAATTGAAGATGGTCTAACCTTCCTCCAGCACAACACGACCGGTCGAAGTAAAGTGGCTCGTTGCAAAAGGCTCGCCAACGTCCGCTTTTGTCCTTCCGTTTTGACATCAAAATGGATCCGTCCGGATCCCCGCACAAGTGAAGATCCAAGCGAGTTTTTTTGGTGTCCACATGCATGCATGATCTTTTCATGCTTTGCAAAAGCAGAGTATGCTCCGTAATTCCATACTAAGTCAGCTCGCAACCATAAATCCATGCACACTTGGACCGTCCCGTCCCAAACGCGTGGTCTGGTCTGTCTGGGTGTGTGGACGGCCGGCCGGTCGCTGGTCGCTGCTTGGGCGGGCCCTCGAGATCCAGCTCCGCCACAGCCGGGCGTCGTCCTCCTACCAGACAGGCAGGCAGACATGCAGCCGCCCTGACGTTGACAACGGTCAAACGCATGCAGGCGGCCTTCCGCCGGCTGGATGCGCCGCCACGTACAGTGCTGGTGCTGCTGTGTCGCAGGCCCTGAGGGCCACGAGCAGCAGTGGCGTAGGTGTAGCATCTGCTTGTGTTTGCTGCTCGCTGCAAATCTTCTCCCCCGCCCCGCATTAATCTTTCCCACAGCTCGTTTCTCTCTCTGGATGCAATGCAATGGAACGAACGCGCAGTTTGGATACCACAGAATAGACTAATCGTCGTCACAAACCCACCCACACACACCTAAACAAATCTGCTCAGTGCTGAGTTGCTGACCCCTGCCGGCCTGCCTGCGATCACTACTGTACTACTGGACCACACATTTGCTTCCTCCAGCGCAGCACACAGCCGCACGCGCTACTACCCCGGATCCGGAACAGCAGCCTTGGCGCTTGCATTGCATCCCACCTTCCCCGAGACAATCTCCCCCGATGCCGACCTCCTCCCGTTCAACCATCCAACCAACCCAACCACACCAAGCGGGGCAGGGCAGCGTTGCATCGCATCACATCACGTCGCAGCAGAATCCCGTCGACACCCAGCTCACCATCTGTCCACTCCATATTCTCATGTGCCAGCCCGGCACGAGACCTTGGTCCCCTCCACTTCACTGGCGATGTATATATATATACATACCACCCTACACCCTCCTCAAATCTCTCACATAACCGAGTGATTGACGCTGGAGCAGGGCAAATAAAGCTTAGCCGAGCGAGAGGGAGGGAGGGAGGAGCTCAAGCTGCTTCCTGCAAGTTACAACTATACGTGCAATACAATGGCTAGACGGTACAGCAGCAGCCTCTTGCCATCGCCACCATGGCCGCAGCTCCTCCTCCTCCTCCTCGTCCTGGCGGTTCTTGGCGACGCGGTGGCAGCGGTGGCGGTGCCCAGGCCGCTGCTGGGCATCGCCGAGCCGCCGGCCTCGACGACGCGCGCGGCGGCCGGGCCGCGCCCCGGCGGAGGAGGGCGGTCCGACCGCTCCGAGGCCGGCGCGGAGGTGATCCTCGCGGGGTTCGCGGCCGCGGTCATGGTCGTTATCTTCTGCTACATCAGGGTCACCAGGAAGCACAACGGAAGCGTAGGTCTGGCACTGGGGGAGAAGCAGCAGCAAGGCAGCTTAAGAGGATTCCCAACCTTGGCGGGCAGATCACAGATGTAGAAGTAGGGACACAATCTTTCTTTTTTTTTTTTTTGCTCAGATTCTAGAGAGGCTCTGTAAATTGGTATTTGCTGAGATGAGAGAACACGTACGGTTGATATTTGCTTAGCAGGTTAGCAGTGCTTCAGGCTTGTCAGTTCACTGATCTGCTGTGTGTACATGTCTGCTGAGATGAGGTGAATGGTGATATATATCATTATGTAGGGAGAAGAAGAAGAAAAGTTGGAAAGAAGCATCAAGTCTGTTGAGCTCTAAACCTCAAACTAGATCAAATCGCTGAGCTCTAGGGCAATCTGCCTGTATGGTTTCTGACTGTTGTGTTACGATTCAGGGTCGTTCTATACAATGCTCCATCATTCATCGTCGGAGCATGCAAATGCGTCACCAGTCGCCACCCGGCCCCTCATGTCTTCAGGCCGTCTCAGCTCTATGGGCAGCAAAACACAACTGAAACTAGCGATTGTTGAATTGCTCCAAACTTTGTACGGGGCTCAGAACACAACTGAAACAAGTGATTTCTCCAAACTGGCATTCCCTCCAATTTTTTTTCTTATATAGTTAAAAAATTGAGATAGTCAGTGACAAACATTCGACAACAAACGTAGGAATATCTAAACACAGCCAATTCCCAATCATTTGGTCAGCACCACGGGAGTGGATTACTTTTTTTTTAAACAAAGAGTGGATTACTCTGGAGTCTGGATCTCGCAGCTCATACTCCCAAACAACTGTAGCCTAGTGCCCTAGTGCAGAGTTTATGACAGTCAATTCGTCAACGTCAGTAATACCTGTCGTCTGTACTGATCTGATCCTAGTGCAGAGTTTACAACATCTTCAATCAGAGCGTTCACGTACACGCGTCTTCAATCAGTAAACCACAATATCTTCAATCAGATTGATCGCACCGGCCGACCTGTTTGTTGTCCGCAGTCCGGCGCGCGACCCCCATTCGGTTTGGTTTGTGATCTTAGACCATCCCATGGGATGTCTATATTATTGTCTTTCCCTATTCATCCACTGTTCCAATTATTTCTCTCTGTCCCTACAGTGTTAAACGTTTTTTCCTATTCATCCACTATTCAAATTATTTCTCTCTGTCACTACAGTGTTAAACGGTGTCAAACAGTGTATAGGCTGTCAATTTACGCAATCTTATGGAGATAGCCTTATGTCTTGCAATTTATTTCTTTCTTGTTCATGGCCATGATTTGCTAGCTGCACGGCCTAGCAGGCCGTCCGAAACGCGTCTTCTGACCGCGCCGGCGTACGTGCGGCTGCTTCGGTGCTCTGCGACCTGACCTGCGCGAGCTCGGCCAGCAGGGCAGGGATCCAGCTACGCCACAGCACCGTCCGGCGTCTGGTACCAAACACCGGTCAAACAGTTCCTGGAGTAGCAGCATCCGCTGCAAAATGCAACAGGACAACGGCTCCACTGTTGTGGTCTGTGCTTGGCCCGTATGAACCTTCCCCGGACAGAACGTTTCCCTCTGGACGCAAAACAATTCAAGGTCCAGCAGTGCACAATTTGAGTTCGATTTGGCATCAACTGAAACGGGCGAAGCAATGCAGACATTGGGCTCGATACCCCCATGGCTCATTAGTAGACGACTGAATTGTATGTTTGGAGACATCGTTCCCCCCTCCTCTCCACTCTCGAGTAAAAGGAACGAACAGGAGATATCAGAAAGGCACGCCCACACGCGCGACGGCGGGCTACCCCATCCCCACGCCACGACAGCGCCCACCCTACCACCAGGTCCAACCCTCCCCGAGACGTTCTTCCCCGATCCCGGCCTCCTCAATCCTCAACCAAACCAAGTAGTAGTACTCCTATATAGCAAAACAAGCATTGGCTGGTGTGGAGCACGCACTCAGTCAGCAGCGTCCTATCACAGTCACAGCACGGCAGAATCCCAAGAAGACCCAGCTCACCATCTCCCCGATTCTCATGTGCCAGCTGGGTGCAAAGACCAGGGTCCCTCTTTGCTCCTCTTGCTCTCACTAGTTCCACCTCACTCCTGCCCATATATATCCACCCTACACTGCCTCCTGGTCTCCAGAGACAGAGAGAGAGAGAGAGAGAGAGAGTTGCATTGCAGCCTTGCAGGGCAGTGCAATGGCTAGCCGCTGCAGCTTCTTGTCACTGGCAAGGCTGCTTCTCCTGGCGGCAGTTCTTGGCGCCGTTCTTCACGGCAAGGGCGCGTTGGCCAGGCCGCTGCTGGTCTTCGCCGAGCCGCCGGCGTCTCCGGGCGCGGTGGCGGCGGGACCTGGGGCCGCCGCGCAGGACGGGGGAGGCGGCAGGCCAGACCGCTCCGAGGCCGGCGCGGAGGTGATCCTCGCCGGGTTCGCGGCCGCCGTGGTCGTCGTCATCTTCTGCTACATCAGGGTCACCAGGGAGACCACCACCACCAGCAGCAGCACCGTAGGAGAAGTGGGGGAGAAGCGCGGCAGCTTAGGAGGGTTCTAATAACTGATGGTTGTGCTTCCAACACGCCAAAAGAACAAACACAGAGAGATATGTATGTGGTGTATTAGTTAGTAGGCAATTGCTTGTAAGAAGAAGATGAGATGAGAGGGTTGATAGAGAATAGTTTAGCAGCTCTTCCAGGTCTGTCGGTTCACTGGTCTTCAGTTTGGTGTGTCCTGAGTCCTGACATGTACATATCTCTGTTGGGAGGAGGTGAGATGTAGGGAGAAGAAGAGCAAAAGAAGCATCAAGTTTGGTGAAATCTTGGAGACCGAAATTACTGTGCCTCGCAAATTCTGCAACCGAATTTACTCCATACCAATCTGCCCGTGTGCTCTCGGACTGGCACCTGGCAGTGCTATGAAGGATGGACTATACATGCAGAGTTTGTTCTTCAGTCGTTGGCCCATCACTCGTAGAGTCATAGTAGTACTAATTATATAATGTGACCCCACTTATACATGATGCCTGGTTTGAGAAAACTAAAGCGGATCTAAAACAAGATGGCTCATCGTGAGATTATTCTACGAGTCTGGTGGAATGAAACATTCCTTGTTGTTAGCTAAACACGTGCGTGTTGGGGTCATGGGTCAATCCATTTTGTTTGTCGAACCAAACATATTAGTTAGGTTTGGGGTTAGGGTCAGACTGAATGACCCATGACCATGACCATCCTTAACTACCCCTGACCATCAAAAAGTTTTCCAAACTGAAATGCTCTCCCAACCATCCCTGATATACGTAGAGATTTCTTGCCATCACCCACCCACATACAGAGCTTGAACGATCACTGGACCAGTACTCCATCAGCAATTGTACTCGTCTCCTAAATCAGCAGGTCGATCAGGGCCCCCAACCACAAGAACCGATCAGAGAGCATGCATGCACCTTGATGCGCGTCCGTCCGGTGGCCCGGAGACACGGCGCCGCTGGCTTGAATGCTCGCCATCGCCGCCGTCGTCGCCGGCCTGTCCTGTCCATCCAGTGCAACGATCGATAGAGAGCCAAACAGAGGACGGCGCGCACGCGTCTTCCCCGTTTGGTCCAGTGCACTGCTCCTGAATGAAGCAGCCGTGTAAATGCAAGGGCCCGCGCGGCAGCATCTCCTATCGTATCGTACGTGGTCGCAATGCAGAACGCTATATATGGAGCTGGAGGTAGTAGGCGTGGTCAGTCTAGTGCTGCGGCGCCCATGATATAGATGCTTCATCTGAGATTTTGCTAGTACATAGTTGAGTTTCGAGCGCCAACAATGCAACGTCTTCCTAACATGGATGGATGGATGGATCCGAATACCCTATTGCATCTTTTTTTTAGAATGGTAGTGTTAGCCTAAATGCTAAACGGAACAGTCGGCCACCTACTGTTCAGCTATTATTCGATGCTAAATGGCCATTTAAACAAGTTTAAACGATGTGAATGGCCAATGGAAACATCAGTCATTTTTATTGTTTATAAACGGGCTAAACGACCATTGACGCGAACAATGAATATGTGCGACTATTAGAAATCAGGATGGAGAAAATTGAGTACACATATGATCCACGTTTGCCTGGTATTTTTGTCCAATTTTCCCTCCAGTTTACATGCTCCAAAAGCTTAAGATGCCGAGGAAAGGATATAAACACACTCTATAACAACAGATACCATCTCTTTCACAAAAGATGTAAATCACAATGATGAATTTCTGAAGAAAATAAAATTGGCCTGATTTGCGATGTTGTATTGGATAAGCAGCGGGCCTAGGCTTCAAGTCAGATGGGCCAATAATGAGCCTTCTCTCTCCCTCTCTCCAGTCTGCCACCCCCACCTCTGTATTTTGGCTGATTATAATCAATGATGAAATTGACACTGGTAGTACCAAAGCGTGGCTGCAAGGCAAGGCAACAATATATGAAAAAAAAACATGTACTCCCTCCAAATCTCAAAAAAGTGTCGTTTTGGACATCGACACGGTCTCCCAAACATAAGTTTGACCAATGTTTTTGTTAGAATAAAAATAAATATCATAATAAATTTATACTTTTATAAAAATACTTATTAAGACAAATCTATACATATGACTTTCAACATTCAAAACTAAATCATATAAAAGTTATATATAGTTAAAATTTTAAAAGTTTGACTTCTAACTTTTCTAAAACGACACTCTTTAGGGACCTGGAGGGAGTATATGATTTTAGGGTGTGAAACAAATTGTCAAAGGCACCGGAAAAAGTGCTCCCTTGACCTATTATATCCTTTAACAAAAACCAACTCAATCTTCGAGATGACGTATGAACACCTTGAATTTATTGTGAAATGCGATGCCATCTTCGACGACAATGACATCGCAACTACGACAGCGTACGTACGTGCTGCCCCAGTAGAGTCGCTGATGAACGGAAGTACGCTAGCCCTCTTTTATTCTATGTATATATTCGACTAGACGACTTGGGAATTGGGATCATAACATTGTTATGCATACGTGGAGTATATGTGCCACCATTGAAAATAGAGGTGGCAGTTGTGCTGCAATATTTTGCAGGATTATTAACACGGGAAACGTCTTGTGTGCTGTGTCCACGGTTGAGATATAGGCATGTACCACGTATTTTATGGCTATGCCTTTTCTTTCTTGCCTTGATGGTCGAGACCAGTATTAAACGTTTTGCGCACACTTCGTCTCATTCTAGCATTGAACTTTTGTTCGGCAAAAAAAAAAGGGTCACCTTCGCCTCAGAAAATAAAGTCAATTTAGCATTTAAATGTGGTGTTCCATAAAGAAAGCCACTCTAGATTTTGGACCATCTGGGTGTGTTCCATCTAATTTAGCAATTGTCATGTATATATGCGCGCAGCACAAATAGCTAAATGTCCATCCAGGTGGAGGTGGAGTCCTTTTTTGCATTAACATGATAAACAAAACGTTTAAGTATAGGAATGACTATAAATGGACAAGCTAATTTCAATAAAAAATTAGCCTAAAAATTAGCTGCATCAAACCAGCTAATAGGTTCTAATAGAATGTACACATATTAGCTATCTCATTAACTAAGGCCGTTTGGATAAAAAATAGCTAATTTTTAGCAACTAATAATTAGTTTGGTATATCAAAACACCCCTCTAAATAAGGCTGGGCAAGGAGAGATAGGTATCTTAGTATTTCACCGGCTTACCATAGCACGTTGTTATACCCCGATAAGCACATCCAAAAAATTGAGCCAAGACTTTTTGGGTTTGACAAAGTTACCATTGGCACCTTACCAGTATCCAGAGGGATAATTATAGCATGGACCCATATGCAAAAATAGTGGATAATAAACATGTCACCAATTCAAAAAAAAAAAAAAACACACACTATTACCAATCAAAGGACCCAAAGGAGGCACTATTTGTGACATGCTAAAAGAATAAAGCTTAGAAATTCTCATAAAAATTAGAAATACAGTGGCACTATTAGCACTGTATTCATGAACATTTTATATATATTAGTGTAGATGTACGTGCAACACGCACGTATTGTGAGATGATCGATTAAGCAATAAGAAGGAATTAAAAGAAAGAAGACATGTTGATTGACGTCTTTTTTTTTCTCATAATTTTAAAATAAAGAAAGTAACGAGTAGGTATGAGTACAAAATGATGTGAGAAAATAAAAGGTAAAAGGATAGAAACAATGATGTGAGAAAATAAAAGGTAAAGGGATAGAAACATTTTTTTCTATTAGGTTTGGATCCTTTCCAACCTGCACAGTGGGGTTAACGTGAGGGATACGGTGAGACACTCTTATGTAAAAAAGATTTTGAAAAATTCACTCTTTTATAGCGTAGATAGATACACCGCTCACACGGGTGGATGGAATCGGCTGAATATAACTGTTTCCCAATATCTATAAAATATTTGTACTCAAAATTGCTCGCGTTGTCGTTAGGGGTAGGAAAAGCAACATTAGCTCAAGTACCACGAATTGGACGGGTTGCGTTTAAAAAAAATTTAAAACTGGATTCACGTGGCAGTTCCTTCGCAGGCAGATCAGAAACATCACAATCAAGAAGGATCCAATTTTTTCACAAAAATACGAAAAGGCTTGTCAGAATGATTGGAAAGTACTAACATAAAATCGAAAAGTACTGTCAGTACTTTTGATTATTATGATCTAAAATTTATATTATTAAATAAAAACATCAAAGATAATATATTTTGGTATTGGTCCCATCTCTATTTGGTACTGGTCCCACCTTCTTTTGGTACTGATCCCACTTCCTTTTAGTACTTTTCCACTGATTAATATATTTTTATTAGTACTTCTTATTTTTAAAACCATTAGATCTTAATGAATGGAAGACTTACATTAACGCCAATCATCGTAAAACTTGTAAAATATAAATCCACGTCTAACTTGCATGGAACTTTTGCAGCCAAAAACAAATGCGAGCCACGGGCCCACCCAGCGCCTGACCTCCAAAGCCCTCCTTTTCCCACCACTTCCTTCTCCCCCACCTCCCGCGACAGCAGCAGCAGCAGCAGCCATGGCCGCCTCCTGCGACCTCCTCGACGTCGACCCCCCAGAGCTCCAGTTCCCGTGTAAGCTCCGCGCCCCTATCGGGTCCCCGCGTCCCCTCACCGTCCTTCTCTTGTCTCAGATTCTTTCCGAGTTCTTCCCCTGAATTTTTCAGCTGATTCTTTCTCCATTTCTTCGGATGCCCAGTCGTTCTTGACAAGCAGATCTCCTGCCCCCTGCGGATCACCAACAAGACCGACCGTACCGTCGCCTTTAAGGTGCTTCACCTGTGGATTCGCGGTGCTAAACACTAGGGAATTTCGTTTCGTTTTGCGGGTAGCTTCACGAGGAATTCTTGATTCTCCTATGCTTTTCTTGGCGCCCTTGTGATTTGTGTGGGTAGTAGGTCAAGACGACGAACCCCAGGAAGTACTGCGTGCGGCCCAACAATGGCGTCGTGCCGCCTCGATCCCCCTGCACGGTTGTAGGTAACGTGTTGCTGTTACTGGACCAGCCAGAGTTCAAGAAACGTCTCAATTTAGGAGCCCTTTCTTATATGTACCAAATTTGATGGAGAACTTTTGTTACTTTGAATTTTTTTTATGCATTCTGTGCTCCTGCAGTCACGATGCAAGCACAGACAGTAGCCCCTCCGGATTTGCAGTGCAAGGACAAGTTCTTGGTGCAGAGCGTGGTCGTCAGTGATGGCTTGTCAGCCAAGGACATAACCTCTCACATGGTAGTATTAGGATGTAATTTCCCATTTTGTTTATGACTATCATTTTGGTACTGAATTTATGGTTTGGTTGCTGCTTTCTAGTTCATGAAAGAGGGGCGTAATACCGTCCAGGAGGTGAAACTTAAAGTTGTTTATGTGATGCCACCTGAACCACCATCAGAGATTGCAGAGGAGCACGATGGTTTGGAGAGAGTTTTAGTGCCTATGCAGTGGATTAATGGGAGGAGTACTTCAGAGCCATCGAGTGGTTCTGGGTCATTGAGATCAGCTGAGGTGGGGATAGCAAGTGTGAAGAATGTTATTTTGTCCTTTTTTATTGCTGCAATTCTCTAAAATGAACGAGTTGACGATTATGCTAATTTCTTTTCAGGAGGCGGGGTCACCTGTTGGGAACATTGTGAAGAGTGAGGAGTTCTTGAAGGCTGCAGGGCCTGCTGTGGTATGTGAATATGTGATATATGCATATTCTTTATTCTACAGTTTATAGCTGTCTTGTGTCATGACCCATGATTATTAAAATGTCCATTGTACCTGCCTCATGTGAAATTCTAGGAAACAAAAACACATGCAGGACCTGCTGAACAATTGCATCAGGTGAGCTTAGGAGATACTTGTTATCTTCCTTACTAATTCTACTCGTTCATTCCTGTATTGCCTTTCAAATTTTATTGATCGAAAAGAAAAGGGGGGACGGAATAGCAGGCCTTGTGAACTGTGTTTTACGAATTATATTTCCTATCTACCTGCAAGTTTTTCATTGCATATAGATAGGCATTTACCAATATTTTGCTGTTACTCTAGTTAATTTGCTTAAGTATAATTAGGGCTATTTCTTGTAAGCTTAATTACATTTTATTTTCACTGTATTCACTATCTCTGTAATTCAATACATTATAACCGATATTTGTGACACGGCGCTCATTTAGTTTAACGTGTTTTTAGTATTTGACTGGTGTCTGTTGATTGTATCTGGAATCAGTTACTCACTTACTTGTATGATGTAAATTTGATACTCCCTCCGGTCATTAATATGTGACGTGTTTTAGTTCAAAATTGAACTAAAACGGTCATATATTACTGGGAGGAGGTAGTATGTTTTTCATTTCTTGTGTATTTGTTGTTTCAAAATTGAATATACACTCGTTTTTGTTTTTTCTCATTTCAGCTGTCAGCTATAATTGCAAAACTGACTGAAGAAAAGAATTCTGCACTTGAGGAAAACAGAAAGCTTCGAGACGAATTGGTAAGTATTTGATTGAAATCATGTGATGGGTTGCCATTGGCAGCTTAATCGGTAGGCTGATGTACCATGCCTGGCAACAGTGATCTCCTTTTGGTTAAGTTGAAGATGTATCACATAAGAAATCATGTGCAACCACTAAATATAGCCAACCCTTTGATGGTGCTTCAGGTTGCATAGCAGCAGCTGAATACAAACATTAGTTTACTGTCGTATGTTCAACTGTTGAGCATATGTTTGGTCTTGAACACAGTGAAGGAACCATTTTTAAATGGTTAACCGTTGGGGTTTTTGGTGTTACTAAATACTTACTGGGGTCCCATGGATCCAGTGTGGAAACATAAGAGTATTTAACTTTTCAAGATTACGTGCTGGAAATTGGATCTAACTAACTTGCGAATATTCATGGAGTAATGGATAATCTTAACTAATTCATTCAAGGATGGATTCCAACTGTTTTTTTGCCATAAAAAAAAGTCTTCTATGCTAAGGACCGGTTTCCAGCTTTTACAGACTTCATCCGAACAACTAAAGAAGCACCTCACCATAAAAGGGTGTCTATTTCACTATTTGGTTAAGGTCTTCTGTGGAAATGCCGTACTACGTAATTTGATTTCCCCCCTGTACTGCCATGAATTTGTTGAACTCACTCGAAGATGGTTATTTTGGTCACTGACATATGCAGGAACTTGTAAGGCGTGAAGCCAGTAAACAGCAAGGTGCCCTCTCGCTGGTTCTCTTGACTGCGATCGGGCTCCTCAGCGTCATTCTAGGTTATATTGTAAAGAAATGAGAATTTATTGGAGTAGTCTGATCCGATAACGGTCGTGGTAAATAAAACGTGACGTCATGTGATTCTTAGATTCGTCAGCCAGCTGCCAATGCTACTGAGCCGTGCAACAGCGCCAGCGTCAAATTGACAAAAAGTGGGTTGTGTGATGGCATCTAGATGTATATGAATTAATCACTGGAAAAGTGGTTGCTCTTACGGTGTTTGATTTCTCTATCTATCCGCTTCAATTTATCGCCTAAATTGTGGCTTGGTTGCGACAAACAAATGTGTGGGAGGACCTGTCTGTCTGAGTAACGCCATATGCTCGTCGACTCGAATTTGTCACCTGGCGCTCCAGTCTTGGCCCCTGAACCGTGATCCTGGTTCTTGGCTGTATCATGGCAGTGGGACACAAATTGCTTTGAAGTTGTACGCGCATCACTCCACAACTTGCAGCTATCTGCACTTGATAAAGAGTTCCCTAAAACAGATACTTAGAGAGTATTGTCTGTTAATTGCCACAACTCAAAATCCTGATGAGTTCATGACAAGATAGTAATAAACTAAGCACCAAACGAGACACATTAGTGAATCAAATAGAAACCCTTGTTAAGCAGAGCTAAAATTACATGAGACGTATGTCTGCTTGCACAGTGACACAAGATCAAAGCTAAGGCAATCCAAGTACATAATTGATAAATCCATCTTCGTACACCTATATTGCTCAATCAGAATCAGAGAGCGGATTGCTTGTCAACTTTTGGGTATAACCGTGTTGCTAAAAGCTATCAGAATAATGCCGTATGCTGGTCTACTCAAATTGGCCAGCACTATATTTCAAAAGGAATTATTATTTTTAAGTTCTTAGTCAAGACTTCTCTGTTAATTTCTTTAAAAAAAGGACTTCTCAGTTAACTGCAAGATATACATTGTCCTCTTAGTCTTTACCTTGATGCTGGCCTGGTTGCATCATGAAGTCAGTGGCTAACTATGCAGAAAACAACAATCCTGGCAGTAGGATGCAACACAAGTTGCAGAGATGTTTTAACATGCTCCTAACAGTAGTCAGCAAGTTCTGCCATTGACAAAATTTCAGGAAAAAAATCACAAACCAAGTCTGTTACACCAGGAAAATGTAAAATAGCTTTACAAGCAAACAGCGCAACTGCGCTAATTACATGAGCTGCTTGCTCCACTGCATTCTCAGTACATTACCCATAGTATTCTACAAAAGAAAGCCCCACAAATTGATTTCTAACAAATAGTGCAATCTTTCTGTTACTGATCAAGATGCTCTTTAACTGCTCACAAGTATCCTAGGCAACTGAACAATGTAACCCTTGCAACCACAAGCATTCTCTGCATTTGCCTGAGGTTCTCCTGTGGAAGAGAAATATCAGTCATAAGAAATCTCTCATTAAAAAAAATAAAAAAGTAACTAGAATAGATATATAAACTATTAATATTGTTACATTGTTCAACTGATAATTCAAGCACAAGCAACGTTCTCGAAAACTTCAGTATAAACAAACCATCATAAGAAAAATGAAGTTCTAGCCCCAACCATCAAGGAAGGGTATTTAGACTATATGTAGTGGGTTGGGTAAATGGATTGTCTATGCACTGTAGCGACACCGTTTACAGAGAGAGAGTTAGTTGGAATAGTAGATACACAATGCATTTACACATCCTGCTACACATAGTCTTACAAAGATGTTACTGTTGTATGCACAAAATATTCAAAAAAAAAAAAAAATCTAAACTGCAAAACAAGCTTATTCCCACCCAAATACATATCAACTATGAAGTAGAAAATAAAGTTCACAATCTGTTAGACTGCTACCAATAAATATGTCTACTTTTCAGCAATCCATGAAGCAATATGTGTCCAGGAATCTGGAACATATAGCATATTTCTAAAACAACACTTAAAAGATCATTATTGGTTACTTATCACATCAAAAATCAGATGGACTCAATATGGTGGGAGCAAATTAGCGCATATAAGAGGAAACAAATAGAAAGCACAGCTTTCCAGAAACATAATTACATAATCCAACATGATCAGGGGTTGACAAGTGCAGCAGATTAAAAAAACTAATAACATCAAATGAGAAGTATGGTCATGTTTGCACAAACCAACAGGAATCAGAGTAAATAAGCAATCTGAAGTAGACATTGTGACAAATCCATCTTTAAACACATTGCGCAATCAGAAGGACATGATGAGTCATGACCAATCAGCCATCTATCTTGTCCTTCAAACTTAGAGCAACATTGGGTATTGTACAACCATCAAACTAGGTTCAAGTCCAAACTAACTGGGCAATGCAATATTTACCTTGAACAAACATCACTTACAATCTTGCACATTATACCATGAAAATTCTCAAATCACCGAGCCCATCTGCATTCAAGGAGCACAAAAACAGTGATCATCAATCATGCATCAACACAAACAAGCATAGGATGCAAGCTGAAATGCTTGAACAAATCTTAAACCATGATGGTACCTCGACGGGCGCCCTCGATCCGCCTGCCTCTCCTTCCTCCCCGCAGCCACCAGCACAGCACGCTCGCGCTCCTTCTCTTTGGCCTCCCTCTTCCTCCTCTCCTCCCTCAGCTCCTCAATGCTCTTCTTCCCTCCACTCCTCTTCCCCACGTTCCCTTCCCCTGCATCTCTGCCTCTCCCCTCCTCCTTGGCCGCCGCCGCTGCAGGGCTCGACATGTACCAGGGCACCGCCACGCCCTTCCCGGCGAGTCCGTAGCCCAGCCTGTACTTCTCCTCGTCGGGCCCCACAACCCTGACCTCCTCTTCCTTCTTCTTCCGCTTCTTAGGGTTAGGGTCGGCGTCAGGCTCCCGCCTCCGGGCCGCGCCCCTCCCGCCGCTGGCCGAGGCGAGCGCGGCGAAGTCGGTGGCGACGCCGGATCCACCCGAGAAGAGGTTGATGTGGTCTCCGTCGGAGGCCGGGGACGGAAGGGCGTCCGCCGCGGGGCCCCCGGTGGCGCCGTCGGGAGGAGGGGGAGCGGCAGATGTCGACTCCGCCTGGACCAGGCCGCGATTGCGGCGTAGCGCGGCGAGGCGGAGGTCGGACTCGCGCCGGCGTTCCGCCTCGCGCTGGAGCTGCTCCTCCCGCGCGGCGGCGGCCTCGTCGTTACGGACCTTCTCGCGGTTGTCGAAGTTGTAGACGTTCCACCGCTTCTGCGGCAGGATGTTGAGGCCTCCGTGCCCGCCCATGGCCGCCTGCGCGGCGAAATCGCGGTTGGGAGACTTCGGCTACTCCTCGCCGCCGGCGGTGGGGGAGACGGGGAAAACCGCGCGCGCCGTGTGATGTCGTGTCGGTTTTACGGAGGGTAGAGGCGGGTCCGGTTCGGTCCCACAAAGCAGTCTCGAGGAGGTGGAGCCGCGGACTGGGCTGGGCTGGGCCTGGGCGCGCCAGCCCAAACTTCTGACTGGAACGTCAGAATTTTTTTTATTTTTATATTTATTTAATTCGTTTTTTTGCAGAAATAAATTGGTGTTCAAAGAATTTGCAAATCTATACTTATCCCGCCGGTCCGCGTGGCGTTTTTTAAAAACCGCCAATCCAACCGGCGGTTTTTAAATATAGCCAATTAACGCGGCTATAGAATGGCATTGCGGCATACGCGGACAGAAGGTGGGGTCCACCTGAAAAAACGCCGGGGGAGGCGGCGGTTTTTAAAAAATCCGCCGATTGGGCTGGCGGTTTTTAAAAACTGCCGGATGGACTGGCGGTTTTAGGCCCATATGGCCCCGCCGTCTCCTTCTTTCTTCTTCTCTTCTCTCGTTTTCTTCTTCCTCCTCCGTCGAGGCTCGGGCGCCGCCGCCGCCGCCGCCGTAGGAGAGGTGAGGGAGCGGGGGTGGAGGAGGAGCGGGAGAGGCGCGCCGTGCGCAGGTGAGGAGGAGAAGAGGAGCGCTTCCCGCGCAGGAGAGGAGCGGCGCCGCGCAGTGAGGGAGAAGAGGAGGAAGAGAGAGGAGAAGAGGAGGAAGAGAGAGGAGAAGAGGAGGAAGAAGGTAAATTCTTTCTCTAGAAAATTTTACAGTAATGTTCCATTTCAACTCCAATTAACCCTAAGCGTGCAGTTGTTTATGGTTTATGTAGTATTAGTAATGGTTTAGGTAATATTAGTGGTATCTTATGTAATATTAGCACTAGAGTAGTTTAATTTAGTAGTATTTTATGTAATATTACTGTAATTTCGAGTGGATGGTTTAGGAAATAGGTTTAGGTTTAGATGGAATATTCAATAATTATAATCTATCGAAAAATTAATTTTAAATTAATTGTATGATATGCAAAGAAATGCAGTGACATATGTACCAAGTATTTTTGTTGGCACTGTCGCATTTGGTCAGTCATGTCAGAAAAAACATACTTCCAGATATACTTCGGTGAAGGAGAGATACGTTACGGTCAATTTGGGGTAGATTTGAGTGGGTTCAGGTCAGTGACAAAAGGGCTTGACAGAGCAACTGAGAGGTCATTCCGTTCGGTGTATAACTGGTTCATGAAGTGTTTCAAATTGGATGATAATGAATGTGAATTGCGCATATCAGCAGTAACAACCAAGAGCTCATCGCCTGTTTATTGGGAATTAGTTTCAATAGATAATACTGCCTTCTGGAAGAGGTTTGTTGATGTTAGCCTGCGGCGTGGGTTACCTCTGGTTCTTTTCGTGCAAGCATACGAGAAGGTGATTGTTGAAGCACAAACCACACATGTCTATGATGAGGCCACAATAGTTGAACAAGTGGTAGAAAACAATGTCAATGAGGTTAATGAGATAGGCGATGATGACCAAGCTGAAGGAAGCCAACCCGTTCGGGAGCCAAGGGGTGAGGTACATGAGGGTAAACACATTCCAGGTTTGGTTGAACAGATGCAGCGGGAGGACACCGAGGGAGATGTACGTGGTGATGAAGATTCAGATAATGACGATGATAGGCCGGTGCAAGTTCCAAGTCAATGGAACAACTATGATCACTCTCAACTGTTGGTGAATGAAGGTGAAACAGTGCCATGGGAGTACAGTGAGAATGAAGTATCTGTGGGTGCTATTTACCATAGCAAGATAGAACTGAAAGAGGCTGTGCAAAGATGGGCGGCCAAAAGCTTGAAGAAAGAGTTCAGGGTTGTGAAGAGTAGCCAGCAAGTGTATGATGTGAAGTGCATACGAGATGATTGTCCTTTTAGAGTCCATGCATATATGGGAAAGTATGATACTTTCTGGTCAGTTTCAAGAATTGAACATCATACATGCATCCTTGAAGAGCTAGAAGTTCAGCACCGTAACTTGACAGCTGATTTTGTGGCTCAACATATGTACTCAAAGATAGTAAATAATCCAGGATATGAGCCTAAGTCAATAATCAACAGCATTGATGATGACTTTCAATACAAAATAAGTTACAGCAAAGCTTACAGGGCGAAACAGAAGGCGTTGGAAATGAGATGGGGAACGTATGAAGCATCCTACCACAACCTCCCACGTGTGCTGCACACACTATGTCAGCGTAATCCCGGTAATTATTTTGAGATCAAGCACTATAATTTGCCTGAAGACCCCACAAAGCGCGTTCTTCAGCGTGCTTTCTTTGTATTGGCGGCGTGCATCAATGCATTCCAGTACTGCCGCCCAGTGCTATGCATCGACGGAACCTTCCTAACAGCGAGGTACAAGGGCACCATGTTGACTGCCATTGCGGCAGATGGTAATAATCAGGTTCTCCCGCTTGCTTTTGCGTTTGTTGAGAGTGAGAACGGGGACAGCTGGTACTGGTTTTTAGAGAGGATCAAGTCATGTATTGTTCAGGATCGGCAAGATGTGTGTGTCATTCATGATCGCCACAAAGGCATTATGCAAGCAGTGCAAGATTTACAGGAAGGATCTGTACAACGTCAACGAACACCGAAGTGGGTTGATTTGAAGAGTCGATGGTGCATGAGACATATGGGAGCAAATTTTCAGAGTCAGTTCAAGAGTAAGAAACTAACCACTCTTTTTAAGAGGCTTTGCAGTCAGAATCAAGAAAGGAAATTCAATGTTCTGTGGAAAAAGCTCGATGAGCTCACGAACAAGCAGGCTGCCGAACTAAGACGCAGGGGTGTGAATGCAGAACATGAAGAGCCAATTGCAATGGAAGACGTGGGTCTTGACGGTCCGAATGTGCGACGGAAGCCTGGTCGTTCGATCATGTCGTTTTCTGAGTGGATTGAGCATGAGCCGAAGGAGAAGTGGTCTCTGTTGCATGATGAAGGAGGTGCTCGTTATGGTATTATGACCACGAACCTTGCAGAGGTGTACAACTGGGTCCTACGTGGCAGCAGAAGTATGCCACTGGTTGGGATTGTGGAATTTTACATATACCGCACAACACAATATTTTCGGGAACGCTATCCTAAAACTAAGAAGGTGTTTCTGGACCACGGCCTCATATATGGCCAGAAATTCTCTGAGTATATGGAAAAAGCAAACAAAAAAGCCGCAGGTCACCGTGCCAGGAACATGGGTGTCGCTGAGCATCGATTCGAGGTTCTTTGTCGGGACAAAGGACGGAGAGGAGGAAATCATGAGAGACACGTGCAAGAATGTGTCTTGTACAATAACCATTGTGTCTGTAGCTGCCACAAGCCGAGATTATACCATAGGCCCTGTACACATGTCATTGCTGCGTGTGGAGAGGCTGGAGGTTTGAATGCCCGTATGTTTGTGTCGCCCTATTTCATGAAGGATGCAATCTATCACACCTGGAAGTCCGAGATATATGGGTTCGCCATGGCCGGAAATTTCACCAGTACTCCAGATGGTGCTCCTGATTTCATTCCCAATCCCCATCCAGACATGAAACAACAGATTGGCCGACGTAAAACCCGTCGCATTCGTAACAACATGGATGACGCCGAAGCTGGTCCACGAGTTGTCATTTGCTCCAGATGCAATGAGTTCGGACACTCGTACAAGAAATGCAATAGTACAGCTCAAGGAACCACAGGGAACATACCTGAGACAGGATCATCGAGCCAAGGTCAACGCAATCGGGGTCGAACCGATGAAGTCATTTAATGTCATTTAGTTGGTGCCATGTATTTGAATAACATGACGTGTAAGTCATGTTAATTATAACTATGTAACTGTTGTCTTAATCGTGTATCGTAATAGCTCGTGGATTTCAAATTATAACTATGTAACCCATGATCTTAATTATAACTTTGTAACTGTTGTCTTAATCATGTATTGTAATAGCTTCTGCCCGTTTCAATCGTGGATTTTAATAGCTCGTGGTTTTTAATATCTTCTGTTAATTTTCTGCTAGTTCTATGCGATGTTATGCTCATTTTTATGCAATATTTTGTTGATGTTTTTGTTAAATGTCTTATAATTTTAACGAGGACTAACGATTTCAATCATTCTGTAGCGATGGCTGCCCCACAGGGTTACGTGACCCCCCAGCTGCTCGATGCAGCTACGGACATGAAGCATCGGTCGTACTTCAGTGCTGTTTTGGGTTGTTCGCTTGGACACTTCCGTGCACGGGTGCCGATGGAGACGATGGCTTTGGACCATTGCTGGGTACCGAGGTTCGCTTCACGTTCTTTTTTATGTTTTTTGGATATATTGAATTGCATCGAAATATATACAATGGTGCACTAACCCGGCTTTTATTTAGGTTACGTGCTTCAGGCCTGCTCCCCCTTGCTCGGTTGGTCGAGGGAGACCGACCACGTTTCAGCTACGACTTCTCCCTCCTGGCAGCACTAGTGGACAAATGGAGATCGGAGACACACACTTTCCACCTCACTGTGGGCGAGATGGCGCCTACGTTGCAGGACGTGTCGTACCTGTTTGGGTTGCCGTTGAGGGGCGATGCCATGGGCCCCACGGACGTCGGGCAAGGCTGGCGAGAGGACTTGCTGGCTCGGTTCGGTCCTGTGCAGCGTAGCGGCACCGCACCGCCCTACAGAGAGTTCGCACCGACGCACACAGGCGGACCAACAAAGTGGTGGATCCTTCAGTTCAAGGTGACAATTAGTACGACACAAATGAGACCGCTACGTTCGAAGTTTCTAATCTCATAGTTCTAACCTAATTTTAACCTTTTACAGGCGGACGACATTGGAGTTGGTGCGACAGAGTACGAGATTGCCAGGCACTTGGAGGCCTACGTGTTGTGGTTGATGGGCTGGGTGATGTTTTGCAGCTCCGCCGGCAGCTTTGTGCCGAAGCACTTACTGCCTTTCGCACGTTACGTCGCCGACGCTCCACTGGAGGCGATCCCACAGTTCAGCTGGGGCTCCGCTGTCCTAGCGGCGACGTATCGTGGCTTGTGCACGGGTTGTTTGAAGAGTTCCGGAGCGGAGCCCATCTTCGGGGGGTGTCCGCTACTTCTGCAGCTCTGGGCTCACGAGAGGTTTCAGATTGGTCGGCCCGCGGTTCTACACATGCCATACCAGGGGTACCCGATGGACGACGTCGACGGCCCGACAATGGGCTCTCTGTGGTGCGACCAACGAGTATGTGCCTTGATCATCTTTTACTTAATTCATGTGTTTGTCTAGTTATCTGCATTAACATTAAAATTGAATGCTTCCCAGTTCGCGTACGCTCACGTGCAGACTAGGAAGTCTTACCCTGACTTCGTAGGCCAGTTCGACGTCCTCCGTGACGATGAGGTTCGGTGGGAGCCTTATTCTCAGGAGGCAGTCGGCAGCCGCGCACCTGAGGGCCTGTCACCGCTGTGCGTACGCGACGCAGAGTACTGGAGGACACGCAGTGCACCGCGTGCTCCGTCAGTTCGGGCTGTTCCAGGAGATTGTCGTGCCTACGAGCCTTCTACCTCCACACGCGCACAGGTTCGTGATGACGACATGTTCTTACGATTTGTTCATTTTCAATATTTCACAAGGTAATTCGATTAACACAACTAAATTCGAATTGCAGGTTCACTAGACAGGGTCAGTCCGTTGGTCAGCTTTGAACACCCCGTCTAGCCGAGTTCGTGGCCAGGTGGACCACGGCCTTGGATGACGTCGTTATGGAGGGTAGGCCACACGACGATGCTGCCTGGGGTCACTACCTCCGGTGGTACCTACCTAGGACACGAGTTCGCGTCCTATCGACGCCACAGGAGTTACCCCGACGGGCACCGGACGTCACCGACAGTTACCCTACACAGCGAGACCAGGGGGCGTCTCTAGCGGTAAGTTTCTTTACTGAGTTAAACACATCCAAGTTGTACTTACTTACAAACTAATGCAAACTTTATGAAACAGCACGACGTTGTCAGACAGATCCAGGCGGAGGCCATGGCGTGCAGTCGAGCTTCCCTAACCATGGCCCCACAACAGCACATGGCGGCCTACGACAAGATTGCTGAGTTGTGCAGAAGGGTTACTAGGTCGTTGTCGTGCCGTGACGATGACGTTGCTTTCCCACTGCAGCCGCCGATGTTCCGTGCACCTGCACCGACCCCACCACCAGCACGTCCTGCTCCCGCACAGACTACGCCGATGATGTACCCGCCGCCAGGTATTTCTTGTACATGAAATATTCATGTAAGCAGGAGTTAGAAAAATATTCATGTGAGTGTTACAGGTACCCAGTACGGGACCCACGCAGGACCGTCGACACGTCCCCCTCCGTACTACCAGGACGCCTTTGCCGCAGGGACGTCGTCACGTCCACCTCCCTACTACCAGGACCCCTTTGCTGCGGGGTCGTCACGGGCCCGTCCCATTGACTGGGGTACGTGGCTTCGCAACGGTGCGCGTGAATAATATTCATACTCTGTCATATGAATTCATGCGTTTTTTTCTGCAGGATATGGCGCTGGCACAACCCCAGAGGATAGCTACGGAGCTGCCCAGGCGGCACCCAGTCCACAAGGAGTAGCAGAGCAGATGGCGCAGTCCTTGTTCACCTCGCCTACACAGGAAGAGCTTGGTTACTCACAGCTACACGACGCGCCCCCTCGGGCCACTCAGCAGTCAGAGGACCAGGAGTCAGTGCACGATAGTCCCCCTCCCCGACGTACGAGACAGCCACGCGACCCCTTCAGTCACGGGTCACGCCACACTTGGGCTGCCCAGAGAGCGGCACGCAGGAGCAAGAGGGGTCGTAGCTAGTGTGTTGTCATAGGCTGTGTGGACATGCATGAGTTTGATGTGACTGTACATTATGGACCAGTACTTTTGCATTTATGTGCATCGGTTTCTTTTGCATTGGATTCGCTTTAGTCGGGCATCGGATTCCTTTCGTCTGTGCCACCTTTATGATGCTGAGGGTCGTCCCCATCATCATGTCCTCCCACGAGCTTTGCCATGGACCCGGTCCATAGCACGATGTCCTCGGCTATAAATTACGACAACCAGTACTTTTGCATTTATGTGCATCCGTTGTTTCTCATATTAAATCTATCAGTATATGACGCCTTTCAGATTCTAAATATAGCCAACTCAGATACTCATTAGCCACAGCAGATGGATGTGATGCATCGTTGCCCGGTAGCCTTTTCAGGGTTTAGGCAGCACCCTTTTCAGATGGATGTGATGCAACATTGGCCGATAGGCTTTTCAGATACTACTCAATAGCCTTTTCAGATGGAAGTGATGGAACATTGCCCGATAGCCTTTTCAGATAGTACTAAGTAGCCTTTTCAGATGGAAGTGATGGAACATTGCCCGATAGCCTTTTCAGATAGTACTCAGTAGCCTTTTCAGATGGAAGTGATGCAGCATTGCCTGCTAGCCTTTTCAGATGTATCAAGAACATTTCAATACACATGTGAGGTGAGCTGAGCACGACTATAAATACACATGCAGGCTTGCGCATACTACACAAACAACAAATGGCAGCACCAGCTGGGAGAGGTCGTGGCCGTGGGAGGAGTGGAAACCCACCTCACCACTTTGTCTGAGAAGGATCCTTTGGGCCTGAAGAGTATGAGCCACCACTAGAGCAGTTCCCTCTAGAGGGAATTCACACTTTCGTGGGTGCACGACGACTTAGGCCTTACGATGACCGGAGGGAGGAGTGGCCAAAGTGTGCCCATGGGGAGCACTGTGTTGTGCAAGTGTTCGATTCATGGATAGATGGTGGCCGTCGGTTCTATCGCTGCCCCAATGGCTATGTATGCGTAACTATTACCGTCCATTTTATTTAATTTTCAGAGTTCCTAACATTACTTGCCTTTTGCAGGACTACTATGACATGGAAAACTGTCGCTTTGCTAAGTGGGTTGATCCTCCAAACCATCAACACATTGAGGAGTACATCAGTTACCTCAAGGACCGGATCCATGAGCTCGAGGGCAAGGTTAAGTCACTGGAAGAAGATGAGGACAAGAAGACACCTTTGGTTGTAAGCCTAGAGGATGACCCGTTGTGTCCAGATCCATTCTGCAAGTGCCCATACCACCCGAGAAGTGACTGGCCCCTAAGTCACCACCATCTGGGGGGCATGGGTTCTACGAGGAAGGAGGATCCTCACATTTCCCATCCGCACATTATGCTTAGACATTGAGCAGAATGTGGTCTATCCCTTACCCAGCTTCTAAATTCCCTAAGGCGTGTATGCATAGAGCTGCTTAGGCACTATCACAACATGCCAACCACAAAATTGTGGTAGGTTGTCTAGGTCATAGTCATTGGTTATTGCATGTTGAAGATGTACCGTAGTAGTAGAATCAACTATGCCAAAAACCATGTACTATGTTGTGGTTATTATCTGCAAAACTTTAAGCTGGGTTTAATTTCATGTGTTACTTTTCCCTCACTTTATTGTGACTTTTTTACATAAATACTGCATCTTCTCGTATCAACCAAAAGCTCAAACCATATCCTGAGATGGCACTGAGAAAAGAGTAAACTGTGAAATTTATGTCATGAAAAAACTAGAATTATTATTCTATAGAAAAATTGAAAAAATATAAAATAATTTTTATTCTTATCTTTCAGCATCAACCAAATGACTGGAAAAAGCCAGCCGGCCTATAAACAAATTAAAAAATATAAAACATTTAAAAAAATGCTGGAAAAAAAATAAAGCCGGGCCATCCGGCTTTATTTAAATATAGCCGAATGGCCCGGCGGTTTTTAATCCTGCCGACACTGCGCAGCCCTAATGGCGGGAAATGAAAAACCGCCGGACCAAACGGCGGTTTTTAAATACCGCCGACCCATTCGGCGATTTTTAAAAACCGCCGGGCCATCCGGCGGAACGTTGCCAGGAGGCGGGCCGTGAGCCGCCACGTCATTATATCGCCGGGCGGCCCGGCGGTTTTTAAAAACCGCCAATTGGGCCGGCGGTATACGGCTACTTTTGCAAATTTATGAAATACCGAATTATTTTTGCAAAAAACGATTTAAATAAATATAAAAATGAAAAAATTTCGGAACGTCAGAATCGTGAAATTAGGCCCAACACGACCGCCCTAGGGAGGGTGACGTCACCAACCCACTGCCTTCCGCCACGGGCTCCCCATGGAGCGGCTCAAATCGGCGGTACCGGCCGAGCTCCGGCGGGCCGTCGGCGATGGCACGGCTGCTGACCTCCGTGACACCACCTCCCGCCTGTTCGCCTTCTTCGATAGCCTCCCTCTCTTCCACCAGGTAACCACCACCCATCCGCACCCATGGTTTCTCGATGCCCATCTATCCTAGGACGCTTGAGCTTGGCTGCTGGGTCGCTGGTCTGAGTGTCTGTTTTCGACTGCAAGGTTATGCAAGAGCTGACCGACCCCGAGCTTGCGCTATGCCGCAAAGACAAGGGGAAGGCTGTAGAATTGAAGGGCCACGGCAATGCGTGCTTCTCAAGGAGGGAGTTTGGGGAAGCCCTCCGGTTCTATTCGCAGGTTTGCTTCCTCTTACTTATTTGGAACTTGTGGATTGACTTTTCAGTTTGGTTGATGGGGATCGTCCGATTATGCACCTGCTTCAAAATCGAGTGATAGACTCGTCTTTGTTCTTGCTGTGCCAATATATAAAGCATATGAACGCTAAAAGAATTACAGGGTGTGTGCTAGGTTGGAATAGAATGTTGAGCTAAAATGAGTGTAACATTTCGGTGTCTCACCAAGGATGCAAGTAATGCTATGATGAAATTGACGCCTATTGTAATTTGTAACACTAAAGTTAAGCATCTACTTCTGCAGCATCCTAGAATTTGCAGTTCATTAGAAGAAGAAGCTAATTCATTAATACATTTGTAATTATGATGCTCAGAAGGTATTTTTCACCATTGAAGTTTGTGGGCAGTTAGGTTATCAAAATAGTGGCATATTTACAAAACTGATCCCCATGCATCCATTTATAATAGTGAATTTTTGTGTGGCTTGGTTTGGTTGATGGATATTCTATCATGATACTAACAGATTGTTTGAATTGTATCCTGTAGGCATTGCGCCATGTCCCATTTGATTTGGATGGCATGGATGTGACCTTGGTATCTGCAATATATGTCAATCGTGCCTCTACCATGCATGTTAGTCTGTTGTTTACCTCTTTGCTGAATATGTACACCGAACATATTGGGTACTTTTAGTGTTTGGTTTGATAAATATTTGAGCCTATTAGGTCGAAAATAGGATGTGTAAATATACATGTGGCAGGTGGATAGCAGACAAGTCTATACCTACAGTTCCATATAAAGCTCGAAGTCTACGAAAAATATTGAATGGGTCTATTAAATGGGTTTTCTGCTACTATTTTTTTCTATGACTGAAAATAATATACTTTGTCTTGTTGGCTGAAGAGTTTATGTATTATAACCATTCTTCTCAACTATGCAGAAACTAGGTCTGTTTAAAGAGTCTCTAAGGGATTGCGACAGGGCCATTGCTGTTTCACCTAACTATGCTAAGGCATGCCTTTGCTGTTAACATAACACTGATATCTCTGTTTTGGAGAATTCAAGCAAAAACATGGAGGCTACTCTCTTGATTTCGCCTGTTCCTATGTTTCAGGCATGGTACAGGAAGGGAATGGTAAAAGCATCCCTTAACAATTATTCATCTGCAGTACATGATTTAGAGGTTGCATTGAGCATGGAGATGTCTTCTTCAGGGAAGAGTAACATAGAACAAGAGTTAAATTTGATTTTACAAATGCATGAAAATATCAATGAAGTTGGAACATCAAACTATGGTAACAAGGTTGCAGATTTGCCATTGGCAGGTTAGATTCTTTTATGTTCAGTGCATACTGCTTTCTTTTGTAGTATATGTACTAAGTGACAGATATTGTTTGGCTAACTGACAGGGCAACCTCATAAGGTTATTGCAGAAAGTATCTCAACACCCATCAAAGGTAGAGGAATGGCTTCTATAGATGATATAGCCCCAGCTTCATTGATCCATGTTGAGGATCCTCTTGCTGCGGTATAATTAAGACCATCTCTGTTTCTATCAATTGATATTTCTCTATCTTCCTATTGCATGTATTGTTGAAGCCACAAGAAGTTACATATGAAATTAATGGTCCTCGTATTTGTTCAATGCATATACTATATTGCTTTCTGAGGCCTATTCTCATGTCTATGAACCCTTTTTTGTAAATGAATAACTTTAGTCTCATAAGCATGAACTGAAGGTTTGCATGCTTCTTACTTGCAACAGTTGAATGCAGGTTATCATGAAATCATTCCGTGAAACACACTGCCACTTTTGCTTCAGTGAAACTCCAGCAGATGTCGTTTTCTGTCCTTTGTGTACAATACCAATTTATTGTTCAAAAAAGTGCCAGGAGCAGTCTGTAGGGGTTATCTCTTGTGATCAAGATACTCATATTGGACATAATGGTCATGCGATAAGTCTTGAAAAACCAAGTATAGCTTCTACTAGTTTCAAGCCTCCAAGCTCTAAGCTCTTTGCCGAACATAGGCACGAATGTGGAGGTGCCCACTGGGCAGCTGTTTTACCAACTGATGTAGTTTTAGCTGGACGAATAATGGCACAAAGCATAGAAAAAAGGATGCTATCTGGAAAGAGTTTTGCTATCTCCGGCCCAAATTTGGTAATACCTAATTCCTACATGAGCTTGCCATCCTCTTATGTTGTTAGCATCAAATATTGTGGTATAGATAATATCATATCAGGAATTAATGAGCTAAGTTGATTATTGCAGGATCTGGTTCACCATTATGATCATCATTCTCCTGCTAACAAGCTGGAGTCTCAGATATATGCAATTGTCCTATTATTATGCCTCCAAAACCATTATAGATCAGATATTTTGTGGAAGGAAGATTCTTTATCACAGGTATACATGATATTTACCTTCAGAGATTCCTTAACTAACATACTTGGTTAATGAGTAGAGTATGGTCTGAAACCTGAAATTGGCACTTTCAGTTCAAGATTTCTGACTTATTGTATAAATTTGTTACGAGGCTAAATTTGTATCAAACATGTTGATTCATACTGTTTTTGGTGGAGATATCCAGTCTCCTTAGGGGTTACCCTAAGATGTTCTTGTGTAACCGTAAGCTTATCTTGCAGCCAGTATCTGTTGAACTTCCTTTTGTGTAGTCTTCTTCTGCACAATTTTACTTGTTCTGATACTTGGCAAGCCATTCTTTTACCATGCAAAATTTTTTGCAGAACTAATGAGGCTTACTTGCACTAAAATGAACACATCAAACCAAATAAAATAAGGAAGAAAAGCAGAACCGATGAGGATTACTGTTAGATATTCAAGCTACAACTGCTGTAAATAGCGTCTAGATCACTAGTCATCCCTCACTGCAGCTGCATCTTTCCTAAAGCCCACTGATTTCCGTCATGCTGGTTAGATGAAAAATCAGGCAAGTTTGGAGCTCAAGCTTCACTAAGGTACTTGGGTTTCAAGGATGTTCTTATCTCTACAAGAGTTCTGTCTGTTGTTAATAAGCTTTCCTATATACATCAAGTCTCAAAACTTTTTCCCTGAGGCATACATAAATTATGGAGTATCACATTTGCATTTTGTTTTTGCGAATGAAGAAACTCATTTGTTGATTGTCCTCTACAGCTGGTTCTTTTGATATTTCAAATTAAAGTCAATTCAATTGCTATTGTCCGTATGAGTTCGGTGGATGGCGGCCCAGAGCTCACAGTAAAAAGAGGTGTTTCTGCTGCTGAAGGTGCAAGCCTGTGTAGTGTGGAGCAGGTCTGCCTTTTTATACTATCTATAATGTTTCCTAGGACTGGAAACAATATATCATATTTTGGTTCTTGTCGTCAATCATTTTCTCAACCCAAATTCTGCACTATTTGCATTAAAGTTATTCTCTCTTGCTGACAGAATGCAATTTCAAACAAGCTCGAAACTGGATTGATTTTTTTTAATGTAGAAATAAAGAAATTCGAGTTTATTTAAAAAATTATCATATCAACTGCCAAGCAACTGTAATCATAGTATAATCACAAACAACTATCGTAGCATAAAAGGCACCTCTAAATTCTGGTCTTGTGCCCGCTTATTATGTTCACCCTCTGTGACCTTTGTCTTATGTTTTGTTTATTTACTGTTAGGTCAGGGTTGCTCAAGCTATTTATGTATCTGGTAGCCTCTTCAATCACTCATGTCGGCCCAATGTACATGCATATTTTCTTTCTCGTGCGCTCGTGCTAAGAACTACAGAATTTATAAAATCTGGGAGCCCAGTCGAACTGTCATATGGTCCACAGGTTTCACTGAACCCCATTTCCCTCCATCTCTTTCTGGATCAGAGACTAATGTCTAATGCTTTGAACTTTTTGTGCTTCTGATTTCTAGGTTGGTGAGATGCATCTTGCAGAGAGGCAGAAGTCACTCCAAGAGAATTACTACTTTAGCTGTCACTGTTCAAGTTGCTCAGAGCTAAATCTATCAGACCTTGTTATGAACTCATTTCGCTGTCCACAAAGTAACTGCCTTGGTGCCATATCGGAATCAACATACTACAGGTCCAAAGAAAATTTTGTGAATGTTTCCCTAGGTGGATCTGTTTACTGCAAATTATCATTGCCTGTACGGTTATCTTCCCATACATATGGCTTTTAAATATCTTGTCATTTCCTTAATGTTGATGGACGACATCATACTGAGTTTTTTTTTTTTTTTTAGGATGTATCAGAGGTTGGTAAGGATATGGAGAATGTTGCAAAATCTCTTTTTGAAAATAGTGGCGTCAGTCTGAATGTAGATCATGGATGTTGCATGAGTTGTAGATCATATATTGATGTGTTGTCTGCTGTGGCTACATCACACATGGAAGAATCAAAGATCGATAGGTATGTACTTCACAATTGCATGTGAAACTGGCAAATTTGGTTGCATCTGTAAATGGTGAGCTTTCAACCATACCAGAAATCATGAGAAGAGTTGCACTTTGACAGGTTGAAGGAATTTATATTAGTAGACAAAACTCTCATCACAAAGGCATTACAATCCCTAAAACAACTAAAGAAGTTGAGGCACCCGTATAGCAAGGCTCTCGCCCAGGTTAGGTTGTTCATTTACTTGCCTTCGTTCAAATTTTGTATCCATCTTCACCCTGCACTCGTGGTACGCATAAGTTGTGTTATGAACATATGGAGGTATGTAGGCTGAAGACACAATCGCAGAGGCCTTTGTGAAGGTAGGAGACCAGGACCGAGCAAGAAAGCACTGTGAAGCATCAATTCAGGTAGCCAATTTCTCCTTGATCCTCAGATCTCGCTCAAGATATTTTACATGTCGAGGACCCTCCGAGGAAACATCTTTATGCAAAAAGGAGAGGTGTACGGTATGCGCAAGTTCATTACTCTGAACAAGTGTCCCCTGTGATGCCACAGATCCTCGAGAAGCTGTACCACCCGAAACACATCATAATCGCGCATGAGCTGATCAAACTTGTTTCGATTCTGCTGGCCCTAGGGGAGAGGGCAAGCGCGGCAGCCACTTTCGCACGGGCAGAGTCGATATTCTCGCTTTACTATGGGTCTCATATGGAGAGGATTTTAGCATACGTGGGTACCCTGAAGAGAGCTGTCGGCAGCGGGTCTACTGGAGCCTGTTGATGGTTGTCGCATTATATCTGCAACTCTTGGCTCACAGGCAGCGGACAGTGGTATCCTCGGGGTGAAAACACTTGATGAGCAGTGTACGATATTAGCTCAGTATTATACTTGGGACCGTGCAGTTCGTTTCTTTCTTTGTTTTTTTTTTCTTTGCAAAACTAGAGATGACCTAGAAAACGGACATTTTGTTGAATTTTCAGGTTTAGTCCCACATTGAAAAATAGTGGAGGAGCACAATATATAGAGCCAGACAGTCTTCACCTATCAGACTAGTCTTTTGGGTTAAGTTAGACCATTGCTTATGTTTATTGTTCTTTGTTTCTAGGTTTTTATTTGTCTTTTTAGTGCTTATTAGTCGTATTATAGACGACCACGGATGGGGGAGGAGGCTGCAATGGGGGCAGGCCACGGCGCGGGAGGAGCATCGCCCAAGCGCCGCATACGACTTCGAGCAGAGGCAGGAGAGTGCAGAAAAAGCAGAGTTGAAGTTGATGAATGAAAGGTCTCTAGTCTGACTTGGACCACTCCCAAAGTAAAAGTCTACATAGTGCCCAATCCTTATACAGCGCGCGCGTGCCAGGGGGGGGGCGCCTGGCGCACACTTTCACCGGGAGGGGGCCAGTGCGGCGGCGGGCGGGGAGGCCGCGGCAAGGGTGCCGAGGCGCCGGCGGCCTCCTGGGCGGGGGCGGCGGCAGCGGCGGTTAGGGTTAGGGTTCGGGGTTGGGCCGCCGGCGAGCTCCATCTCCTCCACCGCCGGCCATAGAGAGAGGGCCGGGGGAGGCCGGCCGGCCAGACGGTGGAGGTGGTTGGTGGGGGTGGCGGAGAGACCGGCGGCGTCGGGGGACGGCGGTTGGGAAGGGCGGGGGCGTGATGGCGGTTAGGTTAGCGGCGGGCGGAGCGGCGAAGCGCCAGGAGGCGCCGGTCGTGGGCGGAGGTCGAGGCGGCGGCGGGAGGAGCGGGGGCGGGACGAAGAAGGAGGCGGGAGGAGGAAGAAGTAGGCGTGAGGCGTCGGCTTCGAGCGCGCGTGCAGAGGAAGAGCCCCGTACACAGTGCGAATGTCGTCCTAACTCTCAGACCTTGGCCGAGAGATCTTGAAAGCGACCGGCATTTGTTCAGGGCTTGGGGTTTTTTGAAGCATTTGCGCACACAGGAAAACCCCTTGGGGACCAAATGACATAACATTAAGCTGTATGGAACTGGCCGTGCAGCACAAGGCACAACCGACCATACTAAATGTGCGGGAAATCCTTTTGAATTCCAACATAAAATTAAAGAGGTGCTGATTTATATATGAATTCCAATCAAAATAAGGCCGTGGCCTCTCGGTGTGGCCACGTTAGCATGGAGCATGGTTTTCTAGCCACATAGATTTTGGTTCCCTACGGTTGAGATCATCTCACTGCTCCTTTTTTCCATGTGGTTTGATAGTGAAGCTTCATACATCATCTCTACTTCATTCGACACATTTATATCACCATTTCGTTCAAGAAAACAAGTACACCAGCTCTCCGACGTGCTATCAATGCCTGCACTGACAAAGAGCAGGCTTCAACAAGTGATCAAGCATGCAACGCTTGGTTGTCACCTTTTCAGTATCAACATAAGCATTGATGTCCATCCTGCGCCTCCCACCCACCCCCACCCACCTACACGCGCACACATACCCACCAGATAGTATATGTCGTACTGCTATCTCTGTGATACAAGCATCTAAATTGATATTGCTTCATACTACCATGTATACCTTTTATAAAGCGCGGACAATTTTATAACAATCATTTTGCATATTAGAGCCATTACATCATATGGCATATGGCAATGTTTCATCAGATGGCATATGGCAAGGTTTCATCAGATCCCAAGTAGAGAATAGCTAAGCTGACCACGTTAGCATGGTCTTCTAGCTGCATAGATTTTTTGTTCCTGCGGCTGAGATCATCTCACTCATGTTGTTTCCATGGGGTTTGATAATGACATGGTATCCCCGTTCTTCCAGTGCAGCCCACCTCCACTTCGGCTTTTGTTGTATGCTTCCTATGTTGACAGTATGATATAGCCTCATAGAATAAGATCACTGAATTCTACAACAATATTCTCGCCACAACTCCTCTTTCACCTACTGCTAATGTTACCATCCTATATGCATATCTATGTTTCAATTTTCCTCATTACAACCCTGACTTGGCCAAAATTCCTTATGTAGTAGGAACACCCCTCAACTATAGAGCTTGAACACTGGGAAGAAACCCAACCTGAGATTGACTTGTTGGCGGGTAGGAAGAACCTGATGGGAGTCACTTGGGCGATTCCACTATAAGAGAAACACAAGATCTTTAGCGCGTTACATGCGACAATGTGACATGTGTCCAGAAACCTGTGGCCAACTGCCATGGCAAACAATTCATCGTGGCCGCGGTCTCCTTTGATGTATACTGTGACCATCCTCTTTTGTTCTCACCCATCGATGAAGACTCTTCCATAGAACTCTAGATATCCTAGAAGCTCAAATCATCTCATGGTCTCTCCTAGGAGCTTAGGAAAACCATCTTCTTTCTCGTAAAAACTGACATGACTAGCACCTTCCATGTGAACAGAGCAAGGGAGAGAGGGAAGAGCCTTATTACATAACACTACTCAACACTAGAAACAACAGATACCGAACAACACAACAACAAGGTCGCCAACAAGGCAACAACTACAACACACAAGAAGTACACGGGGTCACTGTTACAAGGGTGCTACCCAAAGCGAAGAAGGATCTCCACTACCCAAGTGCAAGAAGTAAAATGGATACAACTAACTATGGACCACACGGCTTATCTTCGCAAAGAAGCTGGAAACTTCATCCGGGGATGTCTCCCTCGAGTTGATGTAGATGATCTCCGGTGGCGGCTGAGTCAAGACAGTCTTCTTCTTCGTAGGGCGAGACATGGTTTGCTGGCTCTGAGCTAGCTTCTGTGGGTGGTGGAGATGATGGAGCCACTGGAGGATTCTTAAGATATTCTGGAGCAGGCACTGAGATCTTCTTCAAGGTGAGAGGTTCTGCTAGCTCCGGTGGAGAGGCTTGGGAGGATTCTAGGCTGTTTGGCTTGCCCTTAGCCTCTGGGCAGATGAGAGGTATGCTCTCCAGAACTAGGATTTCCTCCAAGAGATCCTCAGCCCTTCTCTTCCCTTTTAAGGGGACTAGGATGCCCTCAAGGATTGGAGGCTCTTTTGCCATTGCTTGCTTTGCTAGGGGTGGCTCTGGAACTCTGAGGGCTTTTCTCCTTGCACACATGATCATCCTCTGCTTGATTTAAGGTCTCTACTGCAGCAGCTTCGCTTCTTTCCAAGGCGACATGGGCTCTGGTAGCGGTGAGTTTCACACAAGGCCATCGGACACGCAGCTCTGCCTGCTCGGCCTAAGCCATCACTTGTCGATGGGCTAGGTCATCGATGCAGCTCTGCCATCGACCGCGCGCGCCCTAAACCTAACTCTCATCCCGTGGGGTGAGGCAATAAAAAAAATTCTCATCACCTGTTAAATCCCCCGCACCTTAAAACCATTCCACTAAGAAAAGGCGAGCCTTCTCAGAGAAGCCACCTGAAAGCTCTCCGACCAGGAGGTACACAATAGCCAACAATACTCAGCCCAGAAAACCAAAATATCGACAAAGAAGCACGAAGTTAAATGGACGTGGCAAGAGAAAATAATGGCCCTGGAAAAAGGAAAAGCCAGAGGAAGACCACCGTACCACAACCACTCTACAACGGACCTCTGCACAATCCCCACACACGTTGCTCCTGCCGCATACGTCGCTTCACCGTCCCCTTTGCACCTGGCCCCGCCACCCACTCACCTCTATCCATCGCATGCGCGCGCACCTCTACCATCCCCACCTCTTTTGGTGGCGCACACCTCACACCGCTATCGGCCAGTACCCAGCCCCTCCTCCACCATCGACCATGTGCCGCCGCATGTCCCACGTTCCACCTCCACCTCTCGTGTCACCTCGGTGCACAGATCGAACCGCCGCCCCTCGCTCGTTGATAAACCCCCACCCTAGACTCGGCTCTGCGCTCACACTCGTGGAGCAAAAATCACCAAGCCCCTCCCCACCAGCTGAGCTAAAAGTAACCCATCCACAGATGATCGACGACTCTTGGGTAGGACAATTCCTTCTAGGATTTTACACCCTCACCATTTTTGCCATCTTGTTCTGCTTACTCCACTACCCCTCCCCTAGGAAAAGAACCGAAAAGATAACCCTCCACTATCAACACACCAACACCACCCATGTAATGACCCAGGCCAAGCCTCACCTTGTGGTACATAATCTTTGCCAAATTCCTCATCCTATGCGTCCCAATTTTCCTCCAATTAGTGATCTTACCACGACCAAAGAAGAAACAAGAGGAAGCTCCCTGCTAGCCAAGCTATGCCGAGATGAAGAAGCCCCAAAAGCATCAAGAAGCAGGCAAGAAGATGGGAGAAGAGGTGCTTGGGGGCAAAAAGACTCATTCACATGAACGGAACCAAAAACTACACCACGGGATCCCACAACATGCACGAGAAGGATATGATCCAAAAAGGCATGTTCATCAGATTTTATGGCTGGGCTTGAATTCAAAACATTTGCCGCAAAAAAGAATCAAATACGCAAAATCATCCTGTGATCAACACTTCCTCCGCAAGGAATTGAATGCTTTCACGAGTTGGTCTGTCAGACTGTCGCATGTGGTGAATATTGGAAACAAATGTCACAGCAGCAGACTTCTAGACACAGAAATTAAAGCACTTCGTTCAGAGGTCACATGCAAGTTCAGATATATGATCTTATTGATGCTCATAGTAGAATTTCGAATCCATGTGAGGAGATCAGATGGAGCCACCTAGCTGCATGGATATAAGAATTTTCCATATTAGAGAGTAACAGAGTTCATAAACCCAGCTGGACAAGTTCTATGATTGACACAGATTCACGTTCCTTAAGAGAGAAAAATAAATTAGAGTGATTACGCATGATATGCATGAAAATATAGTGGTATTTTTTTATCATTTAGTTGAATTTACAAAGCTTTTAGAATATACACATCCAAGAGAACTGCATTGGCGTTCAATTTCTAATTGTATTTATGTTTCAACATCCAATACGCATGGTAGTGAATTATATGGGAAATATGTATTGTTCAACAAATAAAAGACATTGCTTGAAAATAAAAAGAAAACTTCGATTGATAACTAATCCATACCACATTGGATCTGTTTTGTGTTATAGCCCCTAAAATCAAGCCAATAGGCTGTTCATGCAGTACACACAGGAGGTATGCTGAAGGGAAAATGTCAAATTAGTTCCTAGATATCTACCAGGGATTTAGGCATTTTGCATTGAGACCCAAGTTCCCAATCCTTTATATGCCAGTGGATCCTTGGAAACTGCATATCCTATTTCTATTTGCAAAGATCTCAAAGTATAATCAACAGTACTAAAATCTCGGAGTCTACAAGTTGGTATCAAGAAATCAAGACCAAACATGATTTAAGATGAAGGGAAATTCCTCGAAGTGGCAGGAACAGTATGGCTCCGTATTTTTGCAGTTATATTTGATGGATTACATATTCCTTGGCTGGTAAGACTTGAAGCAGCAAACAACCGGTGCATGTAATGCTAGTTAACCTTATATCAACAGTTTACAGACCCCAAGAAACTGGAACAGTAGCAATAACTACGTGGTACGATTCAGTTACTGAGAGCAACTCGCCTAGCGACCAGTGGTGCAGAAAACCATCAAAGACCATATTGCCAAAAGGTCACAAAATACAAACAGCTTTGATCATTGCAGAAAAAATGTTTCATTTAACAAATCATTAAATATATAATTGATTAGGCTCTAGATACACATAATTCATTGAGCCAAAACACTAACATAAACTAGATGAATTCCCCGCGCGTTGCTGCGAGAATTTGAGTGCTACCACGTACATATATGCCACGTAATAGTACTGCATGCATGTAACCATAGAGGATCCTTAGAAATTATAAATAGATAGCTTAGTGGATGGTGATATGGCATGCTATCAAGTGGACTCTTTGTATGATGTGGCTTCATGCATGTCTAGAGAAATCTTCTAGTGAGGTATATCTATTTAGAGATAGAAGATATCATTAACCCTGTAACTTTCACCTGAGTTCTTGTAAATGATAATTAACAAGTCAACAACGGTACAAATATTCTGCAAATTTTAATGTAATTTATTCCGTTCAAAGTTTGACAAATTGCAGCGAATGCAATACACCAAAGACTAAGAACAAATATAGCATTTCAACTTATATTTTAGCATCTGTGAACAAAGGGCATACCATAATAGCCTCAATCTCTTCTTCAGTCAGGGGTTTGCGCTTAGGAAGGAGAGAAGCAGGACCTCCAACAGCAGTATGAGAAGGTGGGGAAGGCACATCTGATCTAAAACGGTAATTTTTAATCTCTCCAGAAGATGGTGACTCTACTTTAGCCCCTGAAAGAGAAACTTGTACTGTTATGGATGCATCCTGTACATCAAACATATTCATCCCCCTAGCAAAAACTACTGCCACCAGTTTCAGATGTAAGCTGCATGAGTCTAAAGCAAAATATCAACCAAGAACATTCTCTAAAACACAATGTAGATTGTACCTGCATGAATCTAACATCCAGAACCATCTATTACTCATCCCAAGGCCACCCCTCTTAAGTTCTATCCCAATTACATGTACCCAAAATTACTAAGGCTATCAGCAACGGTGTCCCCTATGTTTCATCCTCTAAACATATTTGCAGGTTCCTCCAAACAATTACATCCCCTAAATCATTTTCTTCCATAGTGGTGTCCTTTATCTCACATCCTCTGTACCCCAATATCTATTCATATATTTTTTTCTTTATTTTATTTTCTTCTCTCTACCCGTCTCCCTCCACTGTCTTCCTCCTCCACCTGAGATCCTTCCAACCGCCACCCAGTTCCACGCCACAGCCGGCCGCGCGCTCCCGCTCCCGCTCCACCTCTGGCTCGTGCGTCCGCGGTCGCCTCCGCAACACAACCAGCTGCACAGCGCCGCTCCACCTCCATCTCCTGCGGCATACAGCTGCATACAGTGCCAGCCAGCTGCATACAGCTGCTGCACAGCTCATACCAAAATCCAATTTGACCACTTATACTTGCAGCTTCTAGCAGCCTCTATAATCTTCTACCACAAGGATTATTTCTAACACTACGCGCCTCGACACGCCCGCACTGCGCAGCTCATCTGCGCCGTTCCGCTGGTCGTCTGCACTGGTCGCCGCTCCTCCTCCTCCATGCCAGCCGCTCAATCGAGCGCCTCTGTGGCTCCGCCATCATTGCAGTGACAGACTGCTCAGCCACGCCGCAGCCGCCCACCGGCGGCTCACCTTGACTACCTCCACAGCTTCGCCTACCAGCCGCACCCACCTCCACCCGCTCCTTTCCTCCTTCCCCTTCCGCAAGTGCTAGTCGAAAGTCCTTTCATCCTTCCGCACAAGCACGATGCTGCTCCTTTCCTCCTCGGTGGCTCCGCCCGCACCTCGTGCTGCGCAACTCCCTCTCGCCTCCCACCTGCCTTTCGAGTCAAAGATGGAGTTGACCGCCTCCACGCCGGAGATGGAGCTGCTGCTCGACTGGAGCTCCTCACCGTCCGTCCTCTGCTACTCCGCACCGCCAAAGGTACATTGTAGGCTGCCACTCATTGCCCCTCCACCGTTCTTCTTCCTTGTTCATCTCCGACATGCGTGCTCTTCTTCCTTGTCACCTCCGACGCACGAAGGAGACAATGACCTCGCGAAGAAGAGAGAGGATACCAGATCTGCCACCATCCCTCACATTTGTAGGGCTCGAGCCTCACCCCCCAAAGTACAGGGTTGTATACGGGAGACCGCTGCACCTCATTATGCTATGTTTCTCCCCCATTTTGCAGGTCCAGGATGGCATCCAGGTCCCCGCTGCGGACAGCCCAAGAGGGGTACAAGAAACAACAAAAGTGCAACTTGCGGACGGTTCATAATCAAAAGCAAAATATCAACTAAGAACAATCTCTAAAACACAATGTAGATTATAGCAGCGTGAATCTAACATCTAAAACCATCTATTACTCATCCCAAGGCTACCCATCTTAAGTTCTATCCCAATGACATGTACCCAAGATTACTACAGGGTACAAGAAACGGCAAAAGTGCAACTTCAGATCGGTTCATAACCCTGCATTCCTTCGTAATAGTATAATATGTAGTATATAAGACACAAAATCGATGCAATTTACTTCACGGATCAATGAAATTGAGCTGAGAGGAAGACGCGTTTGTCCACCCACAAATCCCTACTCAAATCAAGAAGCGAGCCGACTTCATACGGGCACTGCCTGGACGAGGCGATTCAAAGGGATTCGGTGCTTACCCAACCGGGACATGAAGGTTGTGGGCTGATCCGCGGGCTGGGACTCCGCTGTAACAACAGAATAGATGGATAATAAGGTTGAGAAAAAAATTAGAGACTTCGAGAGAAAATCCTATAACAAAACCGTAGAGATGAGAATGGTTAGAGGGTTAAAAGGGAGCACCTGGCGCGGATGGGGAGGGGGCTTTGAGATTCCGCTTGGGGAACCTGATCATAGGGATCCGCGGCATCTCCCCTTCTGGATTGGAGCGGGTTGGAGGACCTCTTCGTTGACGACGGGAGGGAAAGCTGAAGAAAGGAGGTCGCGGCGCCGCGTCCCGTGATTCCTGTGTATAACAATTTGAGTCAAGAACACAACAGATCCACCAAATTTTGTATCATGTAACTGCTTTGCATTCGACTTCCTTAGAAGCAAAGGCCAGGAAAAGAGAATAGAGATGCGAGGAGGAAGTGCTCACCGATGCGCTATCCGCGGAGATGCAAGGGGAGCCGGGGAGCGGATGCAGGGAGGCGGCCGGACGGAACCGGGGAGCGGACGCAGGGAGGAAGGCGGCCGGAATTGCAAGGGGAGCGGGCGCAGGGCAGCCGGACGGCGGTCGAGGCGCTCAGGCGGTCACTATCCGATGGATTTTTTTTATGCAAAATAATGACCAGAATTTATTGCAAAAAAAATATCAGTTTTACTCATGAAATTTCAAATGTCAGGAGTTAAATAACGTGACTTAATTGGCGTCAATTACCTTACCACCAACTCGTTTTGTATATTTCTTTTTTTTTCTCACATATTTTTCCTTAAAAACATAACTTTTACATATAAACATGAATGAAGATAAATTTTATTTAAAAACTGTAGAGCTCAACAAGATATACAACTTTGTAATCTATAGCACTTTCATTTAAAAGCCATCTTAGTGCCTAAATAATAATTGTACATTAAGATCAATATATGTTATACTAAACATTGTGTCAATTTCAACATCAAGATTTATTCAAATAGAAAATATATAAACTATCAAGCTGTATATCTCATCAAGCTCTATAATTTTCATACAAATTGTAATATGGTATCTTCATCTGATCTCATATGTAAGATTTTTTATTTATTAATGAAGATTTTGGAAGATATGCTGCGTAGGGGAGTGAATGTCTTCAGCACAATAGCCTCCCTTAGAAATCATAACTCTTACATATAAGCTCGGATAAATATGAAATCTATATGAAAATTATAGAGTTTGGCGATATTTACAACTTTGTAGTTTAACACGTTTATGTTAGAATAAATCATGGTGTAGAAATAATTGATACAATATTTAGATCTATGAACATTGTGTCCATTATTTTGCACTAGGATAACTACAAATGAAAACTATTTATGAATTACAAAATGTAATTGTAACTCATCAAATTATATTGTTTTTATATAAATTTCATCTTCGTGGGAGTTCATAAAAGTTATTATTTATAAAAGATAAGATATGAAAAGGAAAAAAATGCTAACTGAGATGGCTGTAGGGCATTTAAATCCCACCATTTGACGTGGTGTGAGTAGTATGTTTTTGCAATTTGTTGGCATGGACAATTAGTTTTACAAAACCAAAATAAAAAATAAATCATGAGGGCCATCACTGGGCCAAGTTTGCTGCCGGCGCTAGGCCAGGCCTCATCGCCACCGCCTCACCGGAGTCACACAATGCCGCCGGCCCAACTGTTCATCGGTTGGCCTGTTGCCTGTAGCAAGCTGCTCGTAAAACCACAAGGGCCGAAGGATGTTGATTCAGGGAATCTTGTTGAGTTTCAAGTTTGTACTATTATTCTGTAAAAAAAAGTATGTACTATTATTATTTGAGAAATTTGCAGGACAATAAATAAGTGCCTGGGATGAGACAATGGTTTTCTCAAATAAAATTCATATCAAACTCTACTGCCACTTGTGAAATTTCTATCAACGTTTTTAGCCGCGCATGCGAAATGCTTCTTGGATGGCCCCCTGAGACCACGGCCAAACAAGTGGCGAGCAACAATCTGCTACTGCCCGGTTCTCTCTCTCCTTCCAGTACGTGCTGCACCTTCTGATCATCACTCCCTCAAAATGGAATGGATAAAGAAGAGCCGTATCAACTATCAAGCGTGGCGCCACCGTCCACAGCGTCAAAAGACCCCGCCGATGCCGATGCCAATGCCGTCGACCGTGACCCGGGTGTTGTCACGCCGCATCAGCCACCCGCTCCTGAATAAAGTCCCGTGTCTTTTGTGCGTCCGGTGGCGTGGTCGGTTGCACCTGCTTGTCGCGAGGCCTTTACAGTTCTCCGCGCACACTCCAGCATACAGGCCCACAAAGGCACAAATTCAGGGAGGCTGAGTTCAGAACGTGAGGGACTCACAACAGGCGTCCAGAAAGAACGGCATAATTCCTCAGAATAGAAAGAGTGGTAAGTATCACCCATCCCAAAAATTGAAATGAATCAGGATTGACAGTTCCCTACCTCTTCCTCGATGCAGGCATGGGCCAGGCGGAGTTATTCGTCACCTGTCAACACAAAAGTGGTAACAAGTCTGAGTCGGCACGCATCAGCACTGAATCATGAGTTCATGACGACTGCACGTACACAGACACACAATATTGTTTCCTTCAAAAATAAAATAAAGAAGTGATATAGAACTTATGGTTGGCGAAATAAACAACCTCACCCTGCAGTGTCAATTGTCAACCAAAACAGCTACCCTGGCCTATTCGGCTACTCAGCACCAAGAACAGACGGGCAAGTGCACCTGCGCCTTTATATAAAGGAATCCACCAGCAGCTTCAGTTTTGGTTTCTTCTCCTTGTACAAACCCATTGCAAGGCATTCTCTACCATAGCTTCTGTTTTTGCCCTCCTCGCCTCCACTCCGCCATCCGTCCAGAGCCTTGAGATGGCTCAGGTATGAAGAATTCTCCCTCCTGACTTGATTCTTCAGTTCCTTTTGATTGCTCATACCTCTGTGTTTCATGATTGGTTTGCAGCAGAAGGTGGTGCTGAGGGTTCCAACCATGACTGATGACAAGATCAAGCAGAAGGCCATTGAAGCTGTTGCGGACATCTATGGTAACATTGTGTACCCTCTGGTTGATTTTTTCTGTTTTTTGGATAATGGATTGTTTTGCATGTTCTGGGAAAAAAAAAACCTTAGACATGGTATTTGAACAAACTAGCATATTTTTCTTTTTGTTTTGCAAGTTCTGGGAAAAAACCTTACATGATATTTGAGCAAACCAGCATATTTTTCTTTTTCATGGTTTGCCCATGGTTCGATCTTTGAGGCACATGCTTTGAATGATTAGGATAAGTCTTAGGCGGAAGCTTGAGAGGATAAATCACGTTAGGTGGTATTCATTTATCACACATGCTACCACAAAGGTGAAAACAACACAGTACTTCCGTATCATCAAACGGGCACTTCTTTATGCATGAAAGTTGTCAGTTGTGCCCTTTTGCAGGTGAACAGTCGTACATGAGGTTGGTATATGTTTCCTATAAGAACTAGATTTCCCATCCAGTACATAAACCTTTGAAAACCATGTAGATTGAAGAATATTTGGCAACCTTTCTATTTGATTGTAAAGGGGATATTTTCTTGTTAGCTTAGCTATAACTGTATGCCAATTATAATCTCCGAAACAAATGTTTTCTCGACCTGGTTTCCTGCAAGCCATATCTTAAAACCAGTATATCACATAAAATGGAAAATAGCATACCTATAGAAAGGGGTGAACAAGAACAACCGTTATTGTGTTAGCAAGAAAATTTGATGATACATACCTCGTTTGGTGCACAGGTATTGACTCCATAGCAGCGGATCTGAAGGAGAACAAGATGACTGTCATAGGCGAAATGGATGCTGTGGCAATAGCCAAGAAGCTAAAGAAGATTGGGAAGATTGACATTGTGTCTGTTGGACCTGCAAAAGAAGAAAAGAAGGAAGAAAAGAAAGAGGAGAAAAAAGAGGAAAAGAAAGAAGAGAAGAAAGAAGAGAAGAAAGAGGAGAAGAAAGAAGAGAAGAAATGATAAAACTATAAAGCATATGATATCATCACGAGACAGCTCTCCTATCTGCAGTTCCAATAGCTTTGACTCCGGACTGATGCTTCGATGTGATATTACTATGTAATATTTATACTACAGAGTACATATTAGTTAAAAAAAATAAAAGTATAATATTTTTTTGAAAAGCATAAAAGTATAATCTGTGCATCACTTATTATCATTTATGCTCCCTATCTGACCAACTTGTGTTCATAAACAAATAGATGCTATCATGCTAATCTAACACTTACCAGGAGAACTCAAATAATACAGAAAGGATGGCTATTATGCAGAATCCTGGCAGACCTGTATCTAACAAACAGATAATACGAACACTCTTTCAACATCACAAGTACTGAGGACTGGATGAACTGAATCTTGAATTTACTCGAATGATATTTAATGCTTAAACTGCCATGTTGCAGGCTTGCAGCGAATGCAATCCCTTAAAGAAAAGGTAAACTTTTAAACATGTATGAATACCAATAAAGCAATCAAGTGATGAGATGTCATCATCATCTTAAAGAGCATCAGAAAGTGGCAATAGTGTATAGCTTTCCACGTCTTAGTGCTAAAAGATACAATTCACAATGCAATAATGCAATTTTGGACCTTATTTGATTTATGACATGTAATGTACTAATCCTATGCTAGGGTTGGCAGAAATGACTTTCATGTGGATCCCAAACTCAGCAACATTTTTTAAATTGGCTAACAAATCATGCGACTAGTAGACCAGACTGACGGAGGAATATAATTATTATTCATTCTATCAAATCAGAGCAGTAGTAAAAGCTCAAAGGAGGTCATACATGTTATTGACACTAAAAACTAAAAAGTAAAAACAGTATAATGAAAATAAGCAATTGGATGTCATCTGGTCTGGGAGAGTAGGATCAGCAGTAAAACAATTGTTATGTATACTGTATACAACAGTGCAACAAAAACAAGATTGGGTTTCATACTTATACCTAGGACCAGTGAATCAGGATTTATCCATTACTCATGAGTCATGACTAGTGCTGACCACCCTATCTCATTTAGATGTTACATACAACAAACAGCATACAACACCACATTTCTGTACTTCACCCACAAATAAATAATCCTGCCGGACATGTGCTACATCAAGTGTATAAAATCATGGTGTAACTCCTTTTATAGGATACTCCCTCATCTATCATTTTGAAATAGAAACAACCAAAAGGAATGAACTACTATGCATCTAGTTATGGAGCATCTCATCTCAGCATCTTTTATATCCCTCAAACCTGGACAGCAAATGAAGATAGTGGCCCTTATCTGTCATATACTTAATGACATTATTAGCTTCAGAATCCTTCCCGGCGTTACGCAGTCTACTGACTAGACTACTATACACGGAGAAGTTTGGTCTGCATCCTTGAGAATCCATGCCCTTCAGCATTGAGAATGCTTTATCAAACTCCCCTACTGTGCAATGCCCCCGAATCATTGAATTATATGTGTACACATTCGGAAGCCGCCCTCTCACCAACATATCTTCAAAAAGCACATGGGCTTTATCAACTTCCCCAGCTGCCACATAGCTTGTAATCATAACAGTATAGCAGACAACGTCTGGTTCACAGCCTTTCTTGATCATCTCATCAAAAAAATACTCGCAAGCTTCTAGGTTGCCAGCACGGCCAAGACCATCTATCAAATTTGTGAAATGAAGGACATTTGGTACACACCCAACATCATTCATATGGTTCAGCAAATTGAGAGCAGCATAAGGTTTGTCTCCCTTACCAAGCACATGTAGCATCAGATTGTAAGTATGGAGGTCTGGCGTAAGTCCATTTTTCTCCATCTCCTGAAGTAAACGAAGGGATTGATCCAACTTCCCGAGCATATACTTTGCACGCATCACTATGTTGTATGTCAAGACATCAGGCGAGTGTCCCTCAAGGAGCATTTCCTGGTGAACCCACTCAATCAGGGAGTATTGCTCTATCGTCAGAAGCATGTACAGTATCGCATTGAACGCGTTCCTGAATGGACGGAAGTTGAAAGTGCTCAGCCTGATGAACCTTTGCACCAGCCTCCTCCTCAACCCAACCTGCTCAGATGCACATATCAGGAGGTGGAACGTCCGAGCCGAGACAGGCAACCCTTTGCTCGCCATCTCCTCAAACAGCCGCCACATCGCCTTCACCTCGCCACACTCGGCGAAAACCTTCATGACGAGGTTGTACATGCCTGTGCCATGTTGGTACCCCTCCTGCTGCCCCGCCCACACGAAGAACTTGTACGCCAGCTTCGGGTACCTGTCCCGGTTCACGCTGTCCACGGACTCAACAACCCTGAGCAGCACCTCCCTCACCAGCGCGTTGGACATCTTGAGGTGCATTTCGTCGAGCGCCTGGCGGGCGCTGAACCCCGGGCCGTCCTGCAACAGGATCCTGAAGATCCTCTCCGACTTGAGCCTCACATCCTCGAAGGACCGCCTCCTGGAACAGCGCCCTGTGGAAAAATTTTCGCCGCCATCAACGTCGCTCTCCGGCGGGCCTCCGGGCGGTGGCAGCCGGAGGAGCATTTCCTGCGGGAAGCGACCGGCGTCAACACCTTCCACCTCCTCCTCTCCCCCCTTGCGGAAGCCTTCACCATCGTGCTGTCCAGTGTCTGGAGAGCTCTTGCCCCCGTGTCTCCAACCGTCGCGGCCGCTGAGACGCCGCGACGGGCAGAACCGGGAGGAGAGCGCCCGGATTGCTCGGAGCGGAGGTAGGTGACCACCCGGGATCATAGGGTGCACACGCCCGAGGGCATGGCAAGTGAGCGGCTCCCCAGGGAGGCGTTGGTGCCGTGCCGAGCTTTGGTTCAAGGGTGGTGGCGGCGACGCCAATGGCTGGCGCGGCGACGCCAAGGAAGGGCCGGAAGGCGGCGTCTCGGAACCAGATCGGCTGCCGTAGTTCCAGCTACGGCAGCGGGAGGTTAAATGGACCTGAGACGTTCGATGCACATCCCACGATGAGAAGAAACAAACAAGAGGAGATGATGGCTCATTCGGTCCAGGTTAACAAGTCCTCTCGTGTCAGATGGTTCGCCGTCCGAGCACAAACGCCAGCGGATTTCGATTTTTTCATGTTAACATTAAAAACATTCTGACAAATGAGATTATTCTAAATTTATATCACTTGGATTGACATCGTATTTTACAATAGAATTCGATATTCTTTCATGATTTGTCAGCTGCTACCGAAATAGATCCACCACAGGGGTGGACGGAGATAGAACCTCAACCCCCAGTTACCCAGCGCTAGTATTATCGTAAATAGCTGTGTAGCTTGTGTACACATCGTATACACGTTATTCAATCCACAATTGCGTTGGCCGTGTAGTAGTCCATTTAATTGTTTTTGTCTATTTAATCTGTCGTGTAGTCTGACTACTCACTAACGATGGGTGATCGATTGTTTAGCATTACTATTTAGAATAACTTTGCTGACGAGGACAATGAAGCTTCACCTACGCCCGCCTAAAATTTCTAGACATAGATACAAAGTAAAGAAGAAAAAAATATATGTTAAGAAGAGAAAGTAGGTAGCCTGTCCAACTACGTATTAATTCTAGATCCATAATTAGCTACTACTAAGGTTAAGTTCAGTAAATCGTCTAACCTCGTCGTCTACTTTAAACTTCATTCTGTCTACAATGTAGGTATAACATAGACGACCATTTACACTATTTGCTAGACATCCCGGTTAGTAGTAGACTAGCAATTGACAAATCATAAAAAAATATCAAATTCAGTTGTAAAATATGACGACAATCTAAGTGATGTAAATATAGAATAATATCATTCGTCACTTGTGTACGTGAACATTTATTGGATGTTTTAATGTTAAAATGAAAAGTAAAAACTTGCTGGACGGACGGCGGTCTGTACGCATGAGACGAGAGGACTTTTAACCTAGCTGAACCATCATCTGCTCTCGTTTGTTTTTTCTCGCCGTAGGATGCGCATCAAATGTCTCAGGTTCGTTAACCTCCCGCGGCCGTAGCTGGTAGTACGGCAGCCGATCTGGTTCCGAGTCTTGGGTTGCTGCCGCCTGCCGCCGCGCACTCCATTGTCCATGAAAAGAAAACTCGTACCTGGGCCGAATTTTTGCTCCCCGCACATTGGGCCGTTGAGGAGAAGACCGAAGTTAGGCCTTCGTTCTGGGCCTACAGCCTACTGGAGCCTTCGAAGCATCAGAAACAGAAAGGGTCCCTCGTGTCACAAAAGAGATTCAGTATTTAGAAATCTAGAGCCAGACTATTTATAAAATGCACCGTATCCAGTGCATCAGTCAAGGTGCCATGCCGAAGATTTATCAGTTGTAGGATCATGCCAGTGTCCATCAGTCAAGGCGCCATGCCGAAGCTTGAGTTACAGTTCCATGCTTGCCAAGATCTCAAACGTATTCTCCCAAGCATAGAGCGTCTATAAATCTCTTAGACTACTCGCCAGGGCGTCCATCCAACCCCGCCCATCCACTATTGCAACTACCATCCTCTCTGTCTACAGTGCCGCACAGTGTATGAACGCCTCTTTTTAGGTCCTTTGGTGAGCCTAGTCTTAAGACCTAGTTTGACAACTTTTGAACTGAAGTGCAATGAATGGGATTGGGGTGTATTTAAATTCACAATAAATCAAACTCCTTCTCAATCTTTTCCAATCCACTCCAATTTCACTCAATCTAAAAGCTGCCAAACTGGGTCTAAGCTATTCCAATCCATGATGGATAGAGGCTGGAATGTTGTTTTTCCATTATCTAAAAAAAATTCCAATCCATGATAATATTCCAAGAGGGTTTGAAAGCGAAGTTGAACATTTAAAAAATGTCTTTAAGTTTTCATTTAGAACCCTGAGTGCATCAACTCCAAGAAACATGGGTGAGTAAAACAGGAAAAGGTAAGAACATCCAGTTGAGGAAATAATTAGAATTCCTTGATCAGAATGATTTTACTACTTCCATTCTCAAATATTTGGCGTCAACTAGTTCAATTTTAAACTAAGAAACCTCAAATAAAGAAACGAAAGGAGAACTAGCTTGGTTTCCAGTTTCATTCTTTTTGCAGAAACTATGTATCTTCTTTCATATTGCTTACATGAAATTTTCTCGTAAATAACATGAGTACTATTTGTCCTAACAATATATACATAATAAAATAGGTGAACACATATATCCATCTATCTATACAAATCTAAACTCTAATTCTCTCAACTTTCAAGCTATCCGTATCTATACATATCTAAACTCTAATTCTCTCAACTTTCAAGCTATCCGATTATCGTAAGACCCACCTACCACTATGATTTTTATTAATGATTTTTACGATTTTTTAGTGATTTTTATTGATTTTCTACGACTTGCATAAAGAAGTTAGAAAAAACATACACATATTCCATTTCATAATTTTATTATTTTATTTATTATGTCTCTTCATCAAACCGGAGTCTTCCACGGGCTAGAGACGTGTGGAACACGGGATGATGCCTGCACAAGGGTTGATGGCCGATCGACCAGTAGTTCAAACCTCCAAAAATCAATCTACTCAGAGGAACTATTCAAATTAACTCCTTTGCTTAATTCTTTCTACTGGAGAGGTAGTGGGACACTGGAAATTATCTATAGTTACCACATTTGCTGGAACAAGTTCTATTGCGGTACATGTTTGGTGCCATGCCTCGGCGGATCTTTGCAAAAGCTGAGAGCAATTTTTTCGGCGCGTTGAGCTTTCATCCGTTGCACTTGGAGTGGCAAAGTGGTTAAAGGTGACACAAATCGCACGAGTTACGAACACACAGAAAAAACAGAGCAATTTTAAACATACATACACAGAGACCTGTCGATACTTACACAATCACATGAACAAGGTCAAACCAAAGCCCAAAAGAACACTCAGAAGCAAAGACGGGAGTCGGGGCTGAGAGAGTGAGAGAGACTCCGAGGGTGACGCCTGAGGTGAGGGAGATGATTTTAGAGTTTGTTTGGCCTTTTATACTAAGAGGGGTAGATGGAATCATAGGCCATCGGACCAATTCCGTGCCGACCATCTTAACAGATCGTGCCCGTGCTGGCCCGTGCCGGGCCGGCACGGACAAGGAGCCCACCGGACCGTGCCGGGCTAGTGCCAAACCAATTTCGTGCCGTGGACACAACCCATATGGACATCTAGATATGATGCCATCCTACCCCGCCCTGGCGCACCCTTGCCGGCAGGATAACCCGTGCTACAGAGCAGGTAGAGGTGAACAAGAAACGGAAGTGAAAGAGAAAGAGGAGGTCAATATGGGCTATGGTTTTGCGGGCAATGGCGGTGGGGTTTGTGGGTACACGTACCGGACAACGCGTCGGCGCGTAGATGATTCTCATGGTGTGATTCACGTGTGAAGGGCAGAGTTCTAGAGTATGAGAGGATATGGATAGAGCTGGAGGCATCACTGAAATTATTGTAGTGAACTAAAAAATAAAGTGGATAGGAGTAGCACCTGATGTATTGATATAGATGCCTACTTCCTCGTTGCCATGGCCACAAATCAAATGCACATATTGTTTTGTTGGGTAACAAATTACCTGCACATATTAGTCCCAGTGAACCCAAGCACACAAGTTCGCACAATTTTGTTGGAGGCATTCTATCAAACACGCTAAGTGCATGCATGTATTGCAGGAGGTGCAACATGTATAGATCCATGAATCAAATAACAGTGAACTGAAGAACATAACTTAGATTAGAGTTGTACCCGCTGCATTCTTTGTTTGTCTCGAAAAACTTATACACGGATGAAGGGCACTTGGTGCACGGCCCGGTGGCAGCCAATGATAGGCCAGTGAGCTCGGTCAGGAGCAATCATGAGAAAGTCATGGTCGTGGTGCATGCTCTAGTCTGTGTCATGTATGGGCATGCAGCGAGAGACTATAGAATGTGCAGCGCTAACTACATTGCAAACGAAAAGGTATTGAAGGCCATGCTTTAATCTTCTATTTAATGGAAAATTAATTAATTAAATGGAGTAGATGATTATTGTAACTTACTACGCATTGATACATTATCATGCATGCAATAAATTATCAAGACACGCCACATGAGTGTGTGTGGTTCCTCACGATATCAATTCAACATTTCATAGCAAGCAGGGGGGTCGGAGCTGAGAGGACATCCCATAGCTAGGCACGATCAGATGGCTTGGATATTATTACTGTTTAACGTTTTAGCTCACAAATTTTACTCTCCAACTGATGCCGATGATGTGGCACGCTGTGGATGCAGCTTTATAGAAACAATGATGTTAATGGTCCCTATCTATATAGATATACAATACTATCTACTCTGCTGAGAGTGTAAGATTAACAGCAGTGAATGATCTAACCTTTTTGCTTTCTGCAAATATGTTTGTCCGATCACAGAAGTAAAAATAAACCAAAATAATACCAAATTCCATGCTGTTGAGAAATTGGATATCTGAATAATTATAGGCTCGCTAAATTGTGTCCTGGGTAAATGGCTAAAGGCAGGTCTCTCATGGCCAATATGCGTACTGGAATTTGTACAGTTCTATTAAAATAGTGTGCGAAGCAATGATGACAGGCCAAGCAACTATGGGATTTTTATGTCTTTTCTATAATAATCACGCAACAAAATCATATAAATGGCACAACACATGTCACGGCAGAGCACCAAACATGTCTGTACTCCATGTTAAGCAGTAGTACAAAAATTTCTTAATTCAAATTTTCTAAGCGCATTATTTTACAGTGTTTGGATTTGCCTTTTCTCCTTCGTTTTGATTCTCTGAGAGAAGTGATTCTGTGGCTGAAAGTGATTCTCTAATGAATTCCTATGATAACTCTATGGAATGTCTGACTATGTTTTGAGAGTGAATCAATATAAGCGGTTTTCTTTAGCTCCCAGCTCCTAGTTCATTTCGGAGAATCACTTTACAGAATTCACTTTGGGAGTGATTCTCAGAAAACTGCTGTTTGACAAAGCTCTGCGGATTCACTCCGCAGAATCTAGGAGTGGAGCTCTGCCAAACGAGGCCTCAATATTGGGATCCTATATAATTCCCAACAAACTCAGGGACATATTCTCATCCAATCTAACTATATGAATACGAAAAAATATGACTAAATTAATCAATAAAAATGAGAGGCTGTATACCAACGTGAAGGGGAAGTGACCCTTGTTTGTAAAACGTCGAGCACCTTTGAAGAGGTTTGTCAACAAAACGTCTGAGCAACTTTGGAGCAGTCCTTGTCAGTAGTACTTCGAGAAGCATTCAACCTCCACACCATGACAATTAAAACCTAAAATATCAAGAAGAATAGGAAGAAGCAAGGTGAGCTGAAAATTTCTATGCGTTGGGGGTGGGGCAAGGTTCAGAATTCCGATCGGAAACTCGGGTTTTCTGGATCGGAATTCTATTTTCGGTCGGTATCGGGAAGTGGATTTCGGTCCGAAAAGCGGGTTTTTTCGGTTCCTAACTCTACTACGTGAAGGTCAAATTTTTTGATCAAACCGAAATTTTTGCTACAGTAAAACGGAAAGGTGAACCCGGGTGGCTAGGGTGGGGATGGGCTACGTAACAATGCCTAAGTTTGTACAACTCGAGGAAGCAAAGGAGTTGCAGCGGATGGATGGAGCATCGGTGCTTCATTTGTAGGCGGATGTGGTCGTGGCCTACTGCCCGCAGAAGATGGAGCAACAACGATTAGAAAGATGAAGCGGCGTGTCTGTACGCTTGCCGTCCAAGGACCGTACGCCGGAGAGCAGGAGTATGTCAACCTCTTTAATTAAACTGTATACTGTTAATCTTCCGTCTGTGGGCGATGACGTAGATCATTAAATAAATCGTATGGTGGGCGATGACGTGGCGCGCTGATTTTAGTGGCCTCGTATTGATATATAGGATTCCGGATAGCCTTACGACTGCAACGAAAAGTAAGTCAAACTCTTAACCATGGCCTTCGTGTAGAGGGGCAGGGGGATCGGATACATTATCATCGGACATCGGCTCATCGTCCATGGAAGTTCTGGCTTTGAATGGCGTCATGGACACCCTCGCTGAGAAGCTCAAAGCTCTTCTTGGCCGAGAGTACGCTCTCCAGGCCGGCGTGTGTGACGACATCGACTTTCTCCAGTCCGAGCTGAAGGGCATGCGCGCCTTCCTCCAGGACTGCGCGAGCTGCCAGACCACCACCGCCCTTGTCAAGCACATGGCGATGGAGGTGCAGGAGCTCGTGTACGATGTCGAGGACGCCGTCGACTACTTCACGCATCGTGTCGGCCCATATCCGGCAGGGATCCCGGCTATGGTGAAGCACTTCGTGTCCACGCTGATGGCTCGCCGTCAGATCGCCCAGCAAGTGCGCCGCCTCCGAGATCGGGCGCTCGAGGTGAGCAAGTGGTATGATGGCCTCCCAGTCTCAGTCCCAGCGCCCTCGGGCACTCCAAGCCCCAGCGCCAGAGACCAGCAGATCCCCGAGACGACCGAGCTGCAGGGCATCGACGGACCACGGGATGAGGTCATCGCTAAGCTTACGGCTGCTGGGCCAGAGTATGGATCTGGTCGGCGTCGTGTTGCCTCCATGGTTGGATTTGCTGGCGTCGGCAAGACCACCCTGGCCATGGCTGTGTACCGCAGCCTCGAGGATCGGTTTCAGTGCCGAGCATTTGTCACTGTATCAAGGAGATTCGACATTAGAAGGGTTCTCCAGGACATCCTGCGGCAGGTCATGATTAGTACTGGGAATTCCTACACGCCAGATCCGGCCATAGCCACTGAAGAGCTCGAGGACAAGCTCAGAGACAACCTCAAGGACAAGAGGTGATTCACCGGCACTTGTTTCCAATGCATCTTCTTTTTGCAGTTTCAGTTAATTTATCATTTATGCGTAGGGACTAGGGAATAGGGATGTCCTGCAGTTAATTGGCTTTGTTGCATCACCGAAATACTGATTGTCTAGGAAGGTTTAGTTAATCGGACAAAGTTAGAAGCAAAACATGCTGCGTCCTCTGCCAAATGCTTCTCAGCTCCCATAAGCTGTGTAGTGTGCTACAAACATGCCACTGCATGGATCCAAACATCCGCTACTTCATACTATTTGTAGGATTGGGAAAAGAGTTAATCCATAAGCATCTTGATTGACATTTGTGTTGCAATTGCAACACTCCTATTGAACGTCTGGATTCGTCTGCACGTCGATATCCTTAATGTGTTATACGTCTAGCTATGCATCTGTATGATATCTTTTCTTGATGCTCCTCTAATCACTGTTATGATGGACTGTCATTCTAGGTATTTGATTGTCATTGACGACCTCTGGAAAACATCAGCATGGGAACGTATTAGTCGTGCTCTCCCTGAGAACAATCTTGATAGCATCATCACGACTACTAGAAACGAATCTGTTGCCAACGCGTGCTGTCCAAGGTATCCTCCTGGTCACTTCGTGTATAAGGTAGCATCTCTGAATGACCTTGACTCAAGGACATTGTTTTTTGGTCGCATTTTTGGCTCTGGCAACAATTACCCTCACCATTTGGAAGAAGTGTCCACAAAGATCCTGAAAAAATGTGCTGGTTTGCCACTAGCCATAGTCTGCATATCGAGCCTTTTGGCTACTGCAGGGCCAGAACCAGAACCAACAAAATGGGAGAAAGTGTACAACTCGTTAGGATCTGAGATTGAAAACAATGATAGTCTATATAGATTGAAGCAAGCTTTAAAGGTTGGTTTATGATGATCTTCCTCCACATCTCAAGATCTGCCTACTGTATCTTAGTGCATTTCCAGAGGATTGCAAAATCGGAAGGGATCGATTGACACGTCGATGGGTAGCAGAAGGATTTGTAGATGGAAAACCCAATAAGAGCATGCAGGAAGTAGCCGAAGACCACTTCAGAGAGCTAATTGGAAGGGGCATGGTCCAGGCAGTGGATGTTGATTGTTTTGGTGAAATTCATGCATGCAGAATTCATGATGTGATATTTGACCTGATCACCATGAGGTCATTTGAAGAGAACTTTGTTACAATCATAGGTGATCACGGTGCCGGTGGTACATCCACATATAATGTCCGTCGGCTATCTCTAGGCTGTGGCACTGCAACAGATGGTTTAGACTGGTCAGGTGGGAATATGTCCCATGTTCGATCATTGACAGTTTATGGAAACATTGATAACCTTGAATCGGTTCCACCGTGTAGATTCTTGAGAATATTGGACTTTGAATGCTGTGAGGGCCTAAACAGTATTCAGTTCAAGAACATTGGTGAATTGATCCTTCTGAAGTACTTGAGTTTTAAGAGCACATGGATTAGTGAACTGCCTCCACAAATTGGTGAATTAAGATGTCTGGAGACCCTGGATTTGACCCAAACAAACATAAGAGAGCTGCCGGTGGAAGTTACTCGGTTGCAGAGGCTGATACATTTGCTTGCTGGTCGTGCAGAGCTCCCTCAAGGTATTGGAAACATGAGGTCTCTACAGATACTCTGCATTAGGGCCTCTAGTAAGAGGTCCAAGGAAGCTGTGAATGAGTTACTTAGATTAATCAATTTGAGAAAACTTGGCATGTCCTACGTAGGAGTACTAGAAAGGAAATCAAAGCGCCCGAGTCCGGATAATTTGCGTTCAATAATAAGCAAACTCGTCAACCGCAAGCTCCAATCACTGCATTTAAATTTAGAAGGTTATACTATTGGTTTATTCCTACAAATCCTAGAGTTAATCACTACACCACCTGTTCACCTTCAAAGTCTGCGAATAAGAGGCGACCACGGTTTCGAGAAGGTGCCAAGGTGGATTGGATCACTCAGTCACCTCACTGATCTAGAACTAACTGTCAGAATGACGTATGAGCAAGATCTAGAAATACTTTCAGGATTATCTATGCTTGTCCGATTTCGACTCACCCTGAAAGAGCCATCTAGAGAAGGTATCACCATTCTGGGATCCGGGTTTCCTTATCTCAAAGAGCTATTTATCAGTTGTAGGATCATGCCAGTGTCCGTCAGTCAAGGTGCCATGCCGAAGCTCGAGAAGTTTGAGTTACAGATCCATGCTTTCCAAGAAGATTGCAAACATATTCTCCCAAGCATAGAGCGTCTCCAATCTCTTAGGGGATTCCGATCCACAATAATATTTCACGGAGGCTTGAGTGACCGTGAAGCTGAACGTTTAAAAAATGCCTTTGAGAATGTTTTTTTGACGAACGCCTTTGAGAATGTTGTTTTCGTTTAGAGCCTTGAGTGCAGCAACTGCAAGAAACATGGATGAGTAAAACAGGAACAGGTAAGACATCACAGTTGAGGAAATAATCAGAATTCCTTGGTCAACTGAATGATTTTACTAGCTCGTTTTCCAGTTCGATTCTTTGCAGAAACCATGAATTTTTCTCGCCTGTAACGAGTAATATTTGTCCAGACAATGAACCCATGTAATATAGATGACTCCGACGGAAGTGTGTCAAAGTGTATTTTTTTTATCTGTGAATCTGTGATCCGACAGGGTGTGTTAAAAGTGTTTATTATCTGTGTTGACTGTTAAAGTGTATGTGTTGACTGTTAAAAGTGTGTTTTTTTATCTGTGCTGACTGATGTAGACAAATTACAAATTCTATCTAAAACCAGTCTATGAAACCGTGCTCTTCCATAGGAGGTTAGGGGATGTTTTGGTTGATGGCCATTCAGTTGAAACCCCCCAAAATCTATTCTCAAAGGAGCTACTCAAGTTTAACTATCTATAGTTACCACATTTGGTGAAACAATTTCTAGACACAAATCGCACGAGTTACGAACACACAAATAAACAGAGCAATTTTAAACATACATACACACAGACTTTGTCCATACTTGCACAATCACATGAACAAGGTCAAACCAAAGCCCAAAAGAACACTCTCAAGCGAAGACCCAGCACCACTGCACGGTGCACGCAACTCCAGTACACTTATTATTCCAGCACATACCACACCATTCACACGTGTACACATACGCACACAGCTGAAACAGTAATCACAGTATCACACCGAACCACCGTGGCTCTCAAGCTGTTCTTCATATGGTATTCGTGTTCAGCTTCCCGCCATTGATCTCTTCACCGCGGATCACCGGCGCATCTGCCATGTCGGCTTCCTTCGCCTCTTCACCTGCAAAGAACAGAGCTCGTCCCTTGTCAGCTCGTCACAGATTGCTACATACCGGCGAGCGAGAAAAGCTTCATGCTTCCAGCGTACCTGTGGTTGCGGTTGGCTGCACGGTCTCGGAGACGCGGTTCCCGCCGGTGAGCGACGCGACGGCCTCGCGCGCCTTGGTCATCACCTGCCCTGGAGCCGGCACGCGCTGCGCCACCGTGCTGCCCCCGACGCCCTCCTTGCGCCGCTGCACGGCGCCGGAGATGGACTCGCTGAGCGCGCGGTCCTCGTCCCCCGGGCGCAGCTTCTCCGCGATGTACCCCGTCACGGTCACCCCCTTGTCCTGCCCGCCGCCGGCGCTCGCGTCCTGCTGCTGCGCGCCGACCCCAGGCGTGGCCGTGCCGGCGGACTGGACCTTGCCCGCGACGGCGGTGCCGACGCCCGCGACCTTCTCGTACACGGTGCTCGCCAGCTGCTTGCCGTACTCTGTGGTGCCGGCGGCCGCGGACTTGATCTTGTCCGTGTATCCGGGGCCCGACGACGCGCCGGTGTTGGTCGTGTCCGTGTCAGCGGCAGCGTCCTTCCACTCCTGCTCAGCGCCGGCGTCCGACACCGGCATTGCCACGCCGCGTGCGTGCGCGTCGTCCGGCTTCCCCGCGCCCACCTGCGGACGGAGGCTGGGCGCGACGCCGGCGACCTTGTCGTACACGGTGGACGCCAGCTGCTTGCCGTACCCGGTGGTGCCGGCGGCCGCGGACTTGATCTTGTCCGTGTACCCGGCGCCGGACTCGCCTCTCGCCGCGTCCGCGGTGGCCTCGGGGGCGTCTTTCCACTCCTCCACACCGGCGGCGTTCGACGCCGGCGCTGCCTCTGTGCGCTCGCCGTCGCCACGCTTCCCCGCGCCCGCGGCTGTGCCGCCGACGCCGGCGACCTTCTCGTACACCGTGCTCGCCAGCTTCTTGCCGTACTCGGTCGTGCCCGCGGCCGCGTTCTTGATCCTGTCCGTGTAGCTGGCGCCGCCCGTCGCGTCCGCCGCCGCCTTGTCTTTCCACTCCTCTGCTTTGGCGGCCTCCTTGCCCGCGCCCACGTGCGCCGGGTCGTCGGACAAGTTCATGTTCTCGAATTGCTGCACCACGGGCGTCGTGCCGATGTCCTCGCCCTCTGCGAATACAACAAATCGACGGGAAGAAGACGTGTCAAAGGGCAGACCGGCAGAGTGCCAGGGACACGATCGTGAGTTGTGTAATGTGACCGTGCTCGCTGTGCCCATACATACCTCTCGCCGCGCGCGTCGTGGAGTGCGGTGCGGCCGGATCCTCGACGACGGGGCCGCCGAGATCGCCGAACCGCACCCTTGGTGCGGCGCCGTCGCCCTCCACCTCCGCCACGGCCGGTGCCCTCGCCGGCTCGTACTTTCCGACGAGGTCCTGCACGGCCGGTGCCCTCGCCGACTCGTACACTGCGACAACGGACGGCGCGGACATGTTAATCATCATCAAATATAATCAACCTAGCACGGCGTGAACAAACAGACAGGTAGTTGCACTTACTGGGCGCGCCGTGCACCTCGGGTTCGGACTCCGTGACGACGGGCTTGTCCTCAACGTCCTCCATGTAGCCACCCTTCTCCACCGCGTCCTCCCTCTCCGCCGCGTCCTCCTCCCCTTCCTCGCTGCTGTTGCTGCCGGCGTCCCCCAAGCGCTCGTCGCCGCCGCCGTGCTCGCCGTCGTGTCCGTGGCCGTGGCCGCCGGCGAGGGTGTTCTTGATCTTCTTCACCTTCTCCTTCACCTTCTTCAGCACCGGCTTGTGCTGCTTCTCGTCACCACGGTGCAGCTGTCCCTGTCCTCCCTCGTCCTCCACTGCACGCGCGCGCGACGACGACGACATGGCCAAGCGAGGTAAGAGACGTGCCGATCGCAACGCGGAACATGATGCAGTGCTAGTTCAGCGATCGGCTCGATCGGTGTAGCCGACGGGGTCAAGGGGCACTCACCTTCGCCGGCGTTCCGGAGGCCGACGTCCTCGGGGACGTGCTTGCGCGTCACCATGGCCGGAGCGTCCATCTCGCTCACGCGCGACCTTCCTTTCTCCTACCGACCAAGAACTGGCGGTTCAGCTCGCGATCGAAGATGGCAAAAGAAAAGCTGTCTTGGGAGATCGCGACCCTGAATCTCTGCTCTGGTTGCTTTTAGCTAGACGAGTGTAGCGGTGTGGGAGGCTCGAAGAGGATATAATAGGAGCAAAGCCGGGGTGGCGAGCGCCACCTCGACGCACACGTGGTTATGGCCGGGAGGCTGGGCGGACGCGTGGCAGGTGCAGGAGCTGCCGTGCCGTGCTTCGGTTGGGGAGGGAGAAGCGACTGGAAGGTCCACCTATGGGAGAGGCAGAGGCTTTGAGGCTGGCCTGGCCGACGAGGAGAGATCATGCTCATGCCCTGCCGCCGCGTCGTTGCCCTCTTGCTTGGTCGGCGTAGCGTAATAAGGTGTGCCGTCTGCCGTGGTGGCATTTGTATTTCTGTTACGGGACCGGACGTGACTTTCCAACGAAATGGTTTGGGGCTATGAGCAAGTTTTAGTAAATAAAACAACCACATCCATGACAGAAAGAGAGTGCAACAATCTATTATCGAGGGTCTATTTGCTCCACTATATCAAATTAGAACTTCAAGGGTCTTAAGATATAAACCCTTTATTTATAATTTAATAATGTTGTTATTTTAATGGCAGGCGATCCATATTTTTCAATTACATTTTTCTAGATTCAACATGCATTATTACAATCATGGCATAATAGGCAAATCATAATAAATCTATCCATTCTGGATGCGAGAGCTAATTAGCAAGCCAAACACACTCTGCCCACTTCAATTTTAAAGTGGAGCTGCTCTACAACAGAGTTGGTAAAGTAGAGTTAGATTTTACAGAGTACTTAGGCTAAGTCTAGCGGTGCTCCTAAAATGAGGTATCGAACACTTTTACGGCGCTGTAGATTTGAGTGGAGGTATTTGGAATAGTGATAGTGGATAGAGGGATAGGGGAGTCATTAGACTTAGCCTTAAAGCAGTTCCAAAACAGGTCTTTGTTAAAATTCTGAATTTACAGAATAACTAATTCCATACATCGACAAATTTATAAAAGCTCTTAGACCCGCACGTAATCACCACTAGATGGCTCGAATATGGCGCGGCGACCAGATGTTCTAGTCTAGTTTTGGAATCGCCATTTTGCCAATACTCAATCGCTTCAAACCGAATTACCGTACATAGTGAGTTTCCATTTTTCATGTGAACGAAACAGCAAAAAAAAAATTAATTCTAGCGTATGGGCCAATTTACAAATCTGCAGTGCTCGCTTCCTAGTTCCTACGTACGGAACGCAATTAAATGTATGCCAAATCTACTAATGCTTGCAGAGTCTTTGAAAACAAAATTTTATTGCTTGTCATAAGGCTCAAACGAACAACAATCGATCAACAATTATGACCATTCATAATACGGTTAGACATCTTCAACCAATATCATACAAATTCATTAGCGTGAATACAATTGCTGAAGTCCAGAAAGGTCCCAACCAAAGGCTAAAGCCAGATAACCAGTGAACAAATCAAGGCCAAAGTTCTAATCTATTGGAAAGCTAAGTTATCGAGCATGTAGAAATGTAGAGTAGCTATGCGCCTGTGCCATCGTCAAAACCAGGGGAAACCAGTACGCAGTCAACAGCATCACATGACATCACAAACAGATAAATCATAGGCACATGAACCAAGGAATTCAGAGGAATAGGACAAGAGGAAGTGACACAACTAGAACTGGCATTCAATAAACAAAGCACCTGGCATTTCAGCACCCAAACAACTACATTTCTCAGTATTTTTCATTGTTCATTGAAAGCAAATCCATAGCTAGGTTTCAAACATTGAGCTAAACAAGAACAAAACAGCTGCCAATGACAAAACATTAGCTCCAGTCCACCAGGATACAAGCCCTCAACGGTTGGCCTTGGCAACACGTTCAATCTCATCCTTCTTCTTGATGGCGTAGCTGCAAGAATAATCGACATGAATGAGCACAGATTATCAGGATGACTCAGAACATAAAAATAGGAAACAAGTGACCCCAATTGCAGTGAAAACAGTATATACCTGTTGGATGAGCCCTTCGCCGCATTGATCAACTCATCGGCAAGGCACTCAGCGATGGTCTTGATGTTCCTGAAAGCACTCTCCCTGGCACCAGTGGTGAGCAGGTAGATAGCCTGGTTCACTCTCCTCAGGGGAGAGATATCAACAGCCTGCCTCCTGACAACACCAGCAGAACCAATACGGGTGGCATCTTCACGTGGCCCACTGCAAAATAGAGCCATCATGTTAGCTTGGAACCTCAAGAGCCAGCACATAACAATTTTGTCAAATAGTAAAATACAGCTTTACTTAACAAAGAATTAACAATGTCAGAGATATCAGCACGCGCCATGAAATAAATACAGATAAGTATCATGTTGTGTCATGCTGCTCTAAAGAGTCATTGGTCAGGTTTGAGCAAGGAGATGCAGGATTGGATACACAAGGTACAAAGCTGCTCATCCAGGCAGCAGCGTGTGTGATGACAGCTGCACCTGCACCTGGAGGTTGATGGCCAGCAATGGAGAAGGATCGAGTATCATGAGGATGTCTGACTGAGGCGCACAGGTGGTGATTTTGGTGCATAAGAGAAGCGCTCTGCTATGGGAACAGGCTGTTGATACAATCTGGAATTCTCTCTCCCTCAACCTTTTTCTTGTAATAAGTGGGTAACTGTTGGGGGTAGTTTAAGCTTTCTCTTGGGAATATATCGGTAGAGTTGGATAGTTGTCTTTGATCTGAATCTTGCATATGGCTACAGTTACTCAGCTGATGCAGGTATGAGATGAAAATGGTTAGGTAAGAGGTCACATGATCGGGGCTCTTGAGCCTCTCTTTTAGCTGCCCTCTCAGTCAACCCTTGTCTTGGTTGATGTGTATGAATGCTGTCTCGTTAACATTCTGTATTTTTAGTTCTAATCAATAGAAATGGGTAGATTCGAAAAAAATAAGAGATAAAAGTATACTCAGATGATACCCCTGACAATAAAATGGCAGTTTGATTGGTATTGTAATCGGCATAGTGCTCATCACCAGTTTGATCATCAATCAATTGAATCTACTCTAGTCATTCACTAGTAGCAGAGCTTAAAGGGGCCTTGCGGCTACAACAAGTTTAGACATGATTCAGAGAAAATTTTGCTCTACATCTATCTTTCTGAATTTCTAACAGCTGGTCATTTTTCCACGATCATGCTAGCAGACGCACTCGGGTAGCTGAGAAGAACCACTATTGAACTAATTTATAATTTTCCTATATAAGAACAGTTGCCTATAGTGACAGTACATCTAGCAGTAACTGTTTTAGAGTAATATATGCAGGGTACAAAGGCCGAGTACAAAGGACCAGGAGAAGGCATAACCTGTTGATGATGGCGTCCACGACCACCTGGATGGGGTTAGCGTCGGTGAGCAGGTGGATGATCTCCAGGGTGTGCTTCATGATGCGGACGGCCATGACCTTCTTGCCGTTGTTGCGGCCGTGCATCATGAGAGAGTTGGTGAGGCGCTCGATGATGGGGCACTGCGCCTTGCGGAACCGCTTCTTCGAGTAGCGCCCCGCGGTGTGCGGCAGGAAGGTCGCGTGCTTCGTCGCCGCCACCGCCAGGTAGTCGTTGAGCGAGATGTCGCTGACCTGGGCATTCCGCCGTCGTCAGTTCAACCCACTGCTAGCGGCAGCGGCGGGTCGAAGGATCGAAAACGGCCACGATGAAGACGAAGCATTCTCATACCTGCACATCCTCGAAGGTCCAGCGGTTGTAGAGTTTCACCAACTCCTGCGGCTGCTCCACCTCCGCCATGGCTGAGATCGAGAGAGCGACGGGCTACTCCGGCGGCGGCGTGGCGAGGCGTAGGCGGCGGCGGCGGCGGCGGCGGGGAGTGACGGAACCTTAAGCCCGCGGGGTGCGCCGCGAGGTGGGGTTTTAATGGGGGTGCCACCCGGCCTAGGGTTTGATCCGACGGTTGTGCGCTCATCTGCTGGAGCTGGATGGCCACCCCTGCCTTCTCATAAACGGATTGGGCTTTCGTTCTTGGGCCTTTTCTGTCGAAAATGGTCTTTGGGCCACTTACCCATTCTTGCCTACCGGTAGAGCTCAGTGAGCGGCTCTCGCGGTCGCGGGGGGTGAATTTTGTTTAGGGCCCTCACCCTGCTCTCCTACGCTGCCCTCTCCGCTGTATGGTGCTCTTGCTCCCACGTGCTCGCATATACTATCAGCACCGTTGGTTGTATTTTCAACCAGCTTCAGCTCCCGCCTACTCCCACATGAGCGGCAGAGGAGGTGAATCCAGTTCCAGAGGGAGCATGTATTTTCCACTCCATCGCGCTAGTACAAAACCGTGGCATGATTCGCTCCGCTCTGAAGGTGGAGCTGCTTGCAGTTTTACCGCTTGCCGAATAGGGAGTGATTCTTGGCTGGAGCAGAGCTGTTGGAGCGCTGCCAAATAGCCCCGTAGTCTATATCATGCAAAAGTTATGCATGTGGTCACAGAAGTTTCGTAAATTTACTAAGATGTTGCCTTTTGTAATTGTGAAATATTCAGGAACCACCTATTAACCCCTACCCTCTGGGTGACATCTCAATACTTTCAGATGGTTGAGGCCGAGGATGAGGACACAATGCCGGAGACAGTGGGTTTGTGGGCTTCAACTCAGAACTCCCTATGAGGAAGCATTTCTGATTTGTCCATAAAACCATGGGTGGATGGAGGGTTGGACCAAGGCTAGTTGGGTTGCTTACATTGAGGCAATGCAGGGTCGACTATGCATTTAATACCATCTGATTGAGAGTTATCATGTATTTTTTGAGTTTTGCCTCTAGGGAGTTTGTTGTAGGTGTAGACCTATAATTATGGAAGATGGATGGCTTCTTCTAGCATCTCTTCGGCACTTAGGAACCTTGGTTTTCATTCCCTCGGAGCAGCCAAGTGCTTCAATGTTAGGGAGGTAAGGATTGACAAAGTTGATATTCTTTGATCCTTTGTTTTCCAGGGAGGATGGCTTTTGGTTGTAGCTTTATATAGGCGAGGACCTCTCGATGCATGTCAATGAAATCATAGCTCTATGTTATCCACCGTCCAAGTCTTGTGCCGAAGTACGTTCAAGAACTAAGAACTAGTGCGCAAACTTCTTATTCTTTATTTTTGTTTGGGCAAGATCATTTAGATTTTCATGGTGCTTTCTTTGAGACCATTGTTCTTTTAGCTTCGTGCACGTTCTATGCTATGGTATATCCAATAATACCTATGGCTTGACCCCTGCAAACCACGAGCACGAAATGATCTCGTTTATTTCAAAACCCTCTAAAACTCCTAGTACCTTTTCTTTTGTGGGAACATCGATTCCTGATATCACGGTATCTTTTCAAGTTGATCATCTAGGAAAATGGTTTGCTCATTAAATTTTTTAGATAATAGAAAAATTCCGGCTTCAGACCTCCATAGGAGGCATCAGACAAAAACATTACAGCCTAAACACACCAATCAACAAGGTTAAAACTAAATTGTTTCTTAACAACTTAATACTAAAATTATTACCATTTTCCTTGCCTTCTAGAAATTTATACTGTGAGGAGCCAAAGACGGAATGTGTAAACGTGAGTCTATACATTTGCTGAGCAGGCAGGATACTGCCAAACTTGGCAGAACACCAGGGCAGCCGGCAATTCGCCAACTACACTGTGCCAGGACGGTTCCAAATTATTCGATCCAGGTCTACTTAACTCTACTTGCGGCGAGCATGGTCATGATAATGGGAGTACCCACGGTGTGCTCCAAAATTCGAAGTCTCGTGGGGTTCATCTTATACTCTTTTTGTGTGGCATCAATTGTTTGCGGTGTTTCGGAAGAACTCTTCTGTTCCAATTTCCAAACGGGCCGAGATGCTGGTCTGCAATTTCAACGATGGTGTCAGATGCGTGCCGTTCTATAATTCTATTTGATTTCCCCGTACGTTCTTATAAGCGGCTTCCACCCTCCTGGGAGTCTGGGACCAAATGTGTTTTAGTGGCCAATTCGATGAATGCCGATGGTCGCGAGTCATGATCGATCGTACAGTGGAATCAGGCACACAGGCCTGTCAGAACATAACATCTGCCGTTTGCTGAAAGAGAGCATTAGAGCGACATCGAGCATTTGGGACCTCGTATCACAGGTAGATAGGCACGGCACGTCGGCACCTGTTGATTGTCAGACAGTTCCTCCGTTCAAAACTGCAAGATGTTTTAGGTTTTATCATAAATTAAACTTCTTCAACTTTAATTAAATTTATAAAAATATGAGCAATGTGCGGCGGCAGTCAGCTATGTCATTTTGGTCCATTAACTATTAAACAACGTATCAAGGTCCATAAACTAACTATTTAAATTGTGCCACTTGAATACATAAACTATTGAACTGTATATCAAAGTCCATAAACTATTTAAGTTGTTTGCTGGAGGTCTAAATAGACCACGGTCCAATCCAGCTGCATACGTGGCTGGCCATGTCGGTGCCATGCTGACCGTTGGGTCCGCCTAAGACTATGGTCACCAGCTAGTGCATTTGTAACGTATATAGTGCGCAATCGTTGCTTTTCCACTCTATGTACAATGCGCAAACAATGTTTTTCACATCTATTTTCACTCTCTGGTGACCATGGTCTAGACGGAGATAGTGTGGTGGCTGCGGCGCCGTGGAGCGGCCGCACGGGCCCTGCAGCTCGGCGACCTCCTCTTCCGCGAGGGCCTTGATACGCAGTTTAAAGGTTTAACTTAAAATGAAACTAAAACTTTACTGTTTATTAGAACCGATCGGTCTGTCAAGGAACAGCATCATGCTGTTTGTGCACTACAACTCAGGTTGCCTATCTGCTGGCTATCTACAGGACACTCCTCCGTCTGTTGCTAGAAGTAGTTGAGCATAAGCAACGGCTACAACTATTTCCAGCAGGAAAAATTATCGGATGCAATCCCCAGCGCATGTCGACGCACGGCAGGGCCATTTCGTCAAGCTCTCCCGAGAAAATGTGATATGCAGAAGCAACAACGACTCCCGTGTCTATCTCCCTGTTTCTATTCTCCACATGTTTTTAAGCTTCACTTGCGTGTTGCATGCATGTTCATGCTCAGGCATTGTGATTATATGCAGAGTTAGTTTGAGTGCAATATACGCTTGACAGGTGATTGCAGGTTTCATTATTACGACCAGTACAAACAAAAAATGTTGAAGATGGCGCGGTGAACCTGCCATTTGCCCATCACCACTAATAGTAGTACGGAGCACAGATCATTTTCATCCCCGATCACAATAATCTTATCTTACTAGTATTTCTAATTGAAAACTCCATAAAAGTTTCCATCGTCATTGCTTATGCGAGACGCATAGAGAAAACTATAAGTCTTAGAAAATCTCACAATAATAAAAAACATCTAGACGTCAATTCAGCATGTTAATTTTTAATACCCAATAGATTTTTTATATTTTTAATCTAAAACATTAGATTTTAGCTAAATATCCTATCCACACTTACGATAAACAATCTAAAATAACCTCTTAAATTTAAATCTAAATTATTCACTTATATTATTATTGCAAGATAATTTAAAGTAGCCAAACCTGCAGCTAAATAACCATCGTATGCTGCTATAAAAAAAGACCTCTCTCTCTATACATTTGCATATTGTTATTTTTACCGCTATTAAGTTTGTCTAACAACTTTTAGCGCGTGTGTCATAAGACTGCTTTGCTGGAGCACAATTTGATAGATCGATCTTCTCTAATAAAAGAATTAATACTTTTCGTGGTTTCTTATTAACTGTTTCTCGTCCCCTGTTAGACTTACAGGGTTGAGGTGTTTCTTCGTAAACTTTGGCTTACTGAGAATTTGTATTATAACATCTCTCTTTTTTTCTTTGCGAAAAAAAAATGTAACTATGCATGTGTGTTACTTCGCTCGTTCAGGCTAACACTACCACTCTGATCCGGCCCACCCCACCACGTGCGTACGTACCCACCAAACCGATCTCGCTGCACGTACATGCATCCATACGCAATCGATATACTGCGAAACGATGGCCAGCCAGCAGCTCTTAAGCAGACCCGCTTCCCGATATGACCCCAACAACGGTTTAGTTACCATTTTGGCATGTGTATGTGGCCGAATTGAACTGAAACTTTGCTTAATTAGCACTAGCTGTCCGACGATCGATCGAAGGGCCACCACCAAGCCAGATGTGAGGGATAGACTACAGACACGCAAGAAGCATTGCGTTGCAACAGCGTGTCGACGTCTCCCTCTCCGGCCACCGGCAAGGAGAACGCGACCCGCCTATAAATACCACGCCACGGCGCGCTACGTTCCCGTGCACCACACAACCGAGACACAACCTGACCACCTCGCTCTGCGCCTTATTCCTCAAGACTTGCAGCTAGCATTATTGTGCCCTGAGCCCCTGCCCGACAATCACCAGGCAGCAATGGCGAAGGCGGTGGCGGCGATGCTCGTGGCGCTGGCCCTGATCGTCGCCGTGGTGGCGGGCGGCGCGCGCGGGGCGGCGGCGCAGCAGTGCAACGCGGCGCAGCTGGTGGTGTGCGCGCCCGCCATCATCAGCGGGGCCGCGCCCACCGCGTCGTGCTGCTCCAACCTGCGCGCGCAGGAGGGCTGCTTCTGCCAGTACGCGCAGGAGCCGGCGTACAGCGGCTACATCAACAGCCCCAACGCACGCCGCGCGCTCACCGCCTGCGGCGTCACCGTCCCAAGCTGCTAGGCGCCCCGCGCGCGTGCGTCCCTCACGCCGGCCCTCGACCGGTATACGTACTGGCTTTCCATGTGTGATGCGATGTGATGGATGTGATGTGGCGTATTACGTGTTATGAATAATTTGTGTGGATCAGTTGATCGTTGAGTGTATCGTTTAATAGCCGATCGCTGACTGATGCTTGTCGATCGACACTGTGTATTGTACTACCTGTGCAAGTTATATGGTGATTTGGCGTAGTATTTTACTTACCTACAAGTCAACAAAAGACAGCAGCTAGCCGCTTCTACTGTTGATCAAGTTATCTGTCATCGTTTAGCCGGCTTGCATCGTATTGATGATAATAAATTTGGTGATAAAGCTAACATCGATCAAACACCGAACGCGAGGGTTGCAAAAGGCGCCTCCTGACGTCGATGAATCCTTGCCCGCAGCAAAGACATGTCGGCCATGGATTATGTGTTTCTGATGAAGTCTGAACTAAAAACGTGTGTACGTGTCAACTAAGTTCAGATGACTGTTATACCTCGTGTCTGTCATGCCCCGTTGCAATCGCTCTGTTGGTTCCTGGCAGTGCAGTGGTGATCCCAGTGGAGCCGGTATTAATTGTGCTTAATGCGCTTGTGTTGTTAGTATATATGCTGATTGTCCTATACAAAAACAGCACTTTGTGTAACTTTCTGGGCACCAAAGTGTATTATTAAAATCTAAGCAGCTTGTATGTAAATTAAAGGTCGAATAGCTCAATGATGTAGAGTAAGATATCATCATGCGTTTATCAGCGGGGGGTCCCAATGCATAGATCTATATATTCCGCTCATACTTGTGTAGACGCGCTCATATATTTTCCTGTGCAAATCCAAAATGCAAATCATTATACGTGCTCATACTTAATTAATTTCATGAGATGTAAAGCAAAATTTGTCTTCCCCCTGTGCAAATGCAAAGAGGCATAAATCATTATTTTCTTTCGTAGACGTTCTTATACTTAATTAGTTCCATGAGATGTACTCCATGTATGCTCAACAGCTCATTCTGCTCAATTAATACTTCTGTAGTTCCTTGGCTAGCTGTCGTCCATTGATAGACTCATTTACAAGGTGTTCGTGTGTTTTGTTCATAAGCTTTGGCTTACTGCGAATTTGCATTATAACACTCTCCTTTTTTTTCCTTAATAAAAAACCGTGTTTACTTCAGTACTATAGACTAGTTTGTGGTGCCGTTATTACGACGCATATATGTGCACAACTTGGCTGGTTCGTCAGGCTAACACCTTGATCCCCACCCAACCGATCTTGCTGCCCAACTGATCATGCTGTACATCCATACCATACGCAATCGATAATTCGATACATACTGCCAAACGATGGCCGGCTCGTCTTAAGTAGAGCCGCTTCCCGATACAACCCCAACAGCGGTTTAGTTACCATTTTCATTTTGGCATGCGTGGGCGAATTAACCGCACTGCCTGGCCGACGATATATCAAAGTCTCAAAGAGATGAACCAATGCACCGCCTCTCTACTGATCCCGTCAGATGTAGCAGAATAATGCAGACACGCAAGAGGCAAGAAGCAATGGAGCATTGCGTCGTTGCAACAGCTAGCCTGTCGACGTGCGCCTCCGATCCCTCTCCTCCGGGCTCCGGCCACCGTCAAGCCAAGCAAGGCCCCTTAAACGGGAACGGGCCGGCCTATAAATAATACCACGGCATGGCCAGCTTCCATACATCGTTCCCGTGCCTGCACCACCGGCCTCCACAGTCCACACACACCCCTCGCTCTGCGCGCGCCTTAGACGGCGACTCGCTGCATTGTGCCCTGACCGACGATCACCGAGCAACCGACTAACCGAGAGCGCGACGGCGGCGGCGGCGGCGGCGGCGGCGCATGAGTGCAACATATGGGAACTGGATTCGTACTGCGATGGCTTCGGCACGGGGGCCGCGCCCACGGAGGAGTGCTGCGTCAACCTCCGCGCGCAGGAGCACTGCTTCTGCCAGTTCGCGAGCGACCCGGTCTACAGTGTGGTGTGGTGGCGACTTCAACAGACCGGAGGTCCGCCTGCGGCATCGCCGTCCCTGCTTGCCTTGACAATCGGTACCTGCTGGCTTTAATTTCCTTGTGTGTGATGTGGTGTGTTGCAGTGTGCATGAATAAAGGGGTTCTCGATCTGCAAGTCAGTTGATCGTCAGTGTATCGCTTAACCGATCCATTGATGCATATATATGTCCATCGATCGATATAGGTCTATTATGAATAAAGTGCCTAAAGTGTATTGTATCAGTGCACCTGTTTGTAACTGATATGACGTACTGTTGAGTTATCTTTGCCGTCGTAGTGTGTAGCCGGCTTGCATCTTATCGATGATGATAAAGTTAGTGAAGCATGCAAAAGGTCGATCAAACTGCAAACAACACACCGGATCGTGAGGGTTGCAAAAGGCACCTCGTGGCTCTTTTGTCTTCGAAAACCAGACGTTACATAATTCTCCGGTTTCATCTCATAAGACTGCTCGCCTAACTGCCAAAGAGAGATAATTCTCACGCTTTTTGCGATGAAAAACGGCTAAGTTTCTAAGCTAAGCAGGCCTGCAAGTGGCCGTTGCACTTAGGCTATAGCCAACGGTTCCCCCAAAATCCGTCCCTCAAACACTGCAGACATAAATTCGTGCACTGTAAACAGAGTGAGGGGTAGCTGGAACAGGAGATGGAGAATAGGGGAATGGTTACACCACAAAAGGGACTGGTTTACGAGCAACTCCCTCATCCAAAAAGGACATGCCGGGGCATGAACTTCGCCCCTAGTTTGTCTACTAGCAAGTCCAAGGTGCCATCTATGGTCATGGAGATTGATCACCGATCTCAATGGTGTCTCAAAACAGGAATTATGATTTAGAGGTGAAAAGTAATTAGACTGGGGGCCACACAGAGATCAGATACCGAACCATACGAGTGTGTTAGGCTTTCTCTAACAACGTATTCATTTTAACGTACTCTACATCTACTACAGCGCTACTATGGTACTACCATACATATTTTACATCAAACACCGAAACACTCGAACGCGAGGGTACGGTTGCCGAAGGCGCCTCCGCGATGTGTTTCTGAAGTCTGAACTAAAAACGTGTTACGTGTGTATGTCAACTAAGTTCAGATGACTGTTATACCTCGTGTGTCATGCCCGTTGCAGTCACCGCGCCTGCGCCCTGTCGATCTGTTGGTGCCTGGCCTTGCAGTGATGATCCCAGTGGAGCCGGTATTGTGCTTAATGCGCTTGTTGTTAGCTAGTATATATGCTGGTTATCCTGTAAATAAAAACAGCACTTTGTGTAACTTTCTGGGCACCAAAGTGTATTGTTAATTTGTTATTGCAATCTAAGCAGTTCTATGCAACTATGATGTATGATGTAAAGTAAGATAACATGTCATAAATCTATTCCTAAAGCAAGTTTTGTCTTCCCCTGTGCCAAATGCTTGCAAAGAGGCAGAAATCATTATATTTTCTTTCGTAGACGTGCTCATGGGTCATGGCTAATAAATTTCATGAGATGTATGCTCAATTAGCTTAGCTGGTTCAGGCTAACAGTTTGATCCCCAACACCCAACTGATCTCGCTGCACTCCTACATCCATATATACCACACGCGATCGATCGCATAGTGCCAAAGCCAAACGATGGCCAGCTCTCAGGTAGACCCGCTTCCTCCCGATACGACCCCAACAGCGGTTTAGTTTCCATAATAATACCATTTCGGCATGCGGGGCCGAATTGAACTGAAACAGCTTTACTACTACTTAACACTGCCCGACGATCAAAGAAGGGCCGAAGCCGAACCACCTCGATCTATCTCTACTTCTCGCCAGATTAGAAATCTATAATGCAGACACGCAAGAGGCGTTGCGTCGTTGCAACAGCTAGCGTGTCGACGACGACGACGTACGCCGTCTCCCTCGCTCTCCGGCGGGACTTCCGCCAAGCCAAGGCCGAGCGAGGCGCGCGACTTAGACGAACGACGGCCTATAAATACCACGCCACGCCAGGCCGGCCAGGCGCCCAGGCCTGCTTCGATCGTCTCCGTGCACACCTCGCTCTGCGCCCTACTAGACTTTGCACTGTGCCCTGCTGACCGACGATCACCGAGCTAGCAACCGAGAGCGATATGGCGAAGGCGGCGGCGCTGGTGGCCATCTTCTTCGCCGTGGCGGCGGCGGCGGCGCACGCGCAGCCGCAGTGCAACATGGAGGAGCTGAAGAGGTACTGCTGGCGCGCCTTCGACACGGAGGCCAAGCCCACGGTGGGGTGCTGCGACACCCTCGAGGCGCAGGAGCACTGCTTCTGCCAGTACGCGCGCGACCCGGTCTACGGCGACTACTTCAACACACACGGTGTCCGAGTCACGATGATCGCCTGCGGCGTCCCCGTCCCCGTCCCAGGCTGCTAGACCCCCGCCCGCACTGCGTGCTCTTCCTTTGCCTCGACAATCGGTACCTGCTGCTGGCTTAGCTTTCTTTGCTTGTGTGTGGTGTGAGCTGTGTGTGCGTGAATAAAGGGATTTAATTCTGCAAGTCAGTTGATATATGGTGAGTGTCTCGCTTAACCGATCCATTATTGGTTGATGCATATGTCCATCGATATCGGTCTATTATAAAGTGCCTACAGTATATTGTAAGTACTAATTAATATGTACCTGTGTGACTGATATGCGCCGTACCTGTGTGACTAATATGTATATGAGCAGCCGCAAAACAAGTTAGCTTATTCACCATATTTCCACAGAAATGAGCATCAACGCGGCCCCGTTTTAGTTCTAGTAGGCCGTTCGGTTGGGACGACGGATTGCAAAGGACCACGGTGGAACTTATAAGTAGAACCAACAGCATACTATCATCATTTTTAAAATCCACACCTACTGTAACGCTGCTGCCGTACACATTTTACACATGTACCGTCATTTAAACACGGTCAGCTGCGGAGAAATCCTTACCATTCCCTACCAGCGGCCAGCGCTACTATACATATCGACCCCGCCATTGTTCGTCTTCTTGCCTCCGCTCCCATCGTGCGAGTCTCGAGTCTCTCGCCCACCGCTCATCGTGTCTCCTCGGCCCCGCACACTATACTGTGGTCACATCTCTCTCGCTTGTTGCTTGTCCTATTAACATTACTACTCTCTTGATTCAACCAAACAGCACCATTATTGTGTTGCGATGACCTGCCAACGACCTCTCCATCTCCACCAAGGCACCTAATTAATAAACTACCGGCCGCTATAAATACCACTCCAGGGCGCGCTTCGTTCCCGTGCACCGCCACCTGCCTACACACCTCTGTGTGCCCACACTGCTCATCAGTGACTTGTGCGAGGAAGCTAGGCGAAGAAGCGGGGAGGCCACCGCGCGCACGCGCGTGCCAAGCGATCGAGAGCTAGAGCGCGCCATGGCGAAGGCGGCGGCGGCGATGCTCGTGGCGCTGGTCGTGGTGGCGGCGAGCGCGGGCGGCGCGGCCGCGCAGCAGTGCAACGCGGGGCAGCTGGCGGTGTGCGCGGGCGCCATCATCAGAGGCTCCGCGCCCTCGGCGACGTGCTGCTCCAACCTGCGCGCGCAGCAGGGGTGCTTCTGCCAGTACGCGCGCAACCCGGCCTACGGGCGCTACATCAACAGCACCAACGCCCGCCGCACGCTCAGCTCCTGCGGCGTCGCCATCCCAAGGTGCTAGGCGCCCGGCCGTCTGATCTGCCTCGCGCTTCGGTGGTACACGGAGTGCTACGTATACGTGCCTGGCTATCTATGTGATGATATGAATAAATCGCTGTGTGGGTCATCAGTTGATCGTGGAGCTAGTGCGTTGCTGCTGCTTAATTAGCCGATCGAGACTGATGCGTGCACGTCGATCGTCGATGGGCCTGTGTTAAATTGTACTACTACATACCTGTGTGTGAGTGGTATGGTGCCGTACCTTCAGTGTCGTTGTGTAACCGCGAATTCCATCGTGTTGACAATAAAAATACATATGCATCATCATGAACATGGAGGCAAGCTTTGCAGTTCTACAGCGAGCGAGGGACAGTAATGCCGCTGAGCCCGTGCCATTGTTTGTTTTGTTCCGCTGTTGTTTCGTCGTCCCACGTCCACGTGGAGATGTTCTTCTGCTCTGGGGGATAGTGATGCCAGACGGCGATGGCGTGTTATTATTAGGCTATGTTTATCAGAGTGTCTATCCAATCCTGTTCATTCACTATTCTAACTATTTTTCTCTATAATTACAGTGCAAAACAGTGTTTTGGGCTTTTTTTTTTAAGACTCTCTCAGCCTTAGCGCCAGGCTGCCACGTCCGGCCGCAGCTGCACAGCATTAAAAGTCGTGTTTATTAAGACCAGTGTCGCCGTTGGACCTTTTAACATTGCAGGACTGTACTTGCACAGAATTTCCCCATTATCAGTTCATGGCCGACTAAGGCTCTCTCCAATGGAATTTTTCGTATATGTTCCTTAAAACGTATATAAATGCTAAACTGTAGACAGAGAAATAAATAATTAAAATATTGATAGAAAATTAGGGATAGTGAGTGCTATTAAAGATAGTCTAAGACCATCCCCAATCTATTATTAGACTGGACTCACCAAGACGACCATCCACTATTCTAACTATCTCTCTGTAGTACCGCACAGTATATAGGCACCTTTTTTTAGGTGCTCTAGTGAGCCCAGCCTTAGTAAAATTCTTGCCTATTTCACTATTCCTCCACTATTTTAACTGTCTCTCATTCCGTCTACAGTAGTGCTACAATGTCAAACAGTGTTATACACAGTCTATTTATTTTTTCATTGGAGATGGTCTAATAGTGTCGACCTTCAATCTCGTCTGAGCCACGCTTCAACACCTGAAACTGAAAGCATTTGGACTATTTACCGCGGCCTAGTAGAGGAAGAAGACGGTGAAGAGCCCACTCCCCACTCGGGTCGCGGACATGTGTGCTACGCTGGGCAAGGGGCGGGTGGGTGCGTGCGGCTCGGTGTGTTCAGATTCGGCCTTCTAGGCCTCTAGCTAGGCGGCCTCGAGGTCCATGTCCACAGAAGTTTGCGGTAGAAGCAGCCCAGTGTGCCGGTGCCGTGATGGAAATTCGTCTACTACTTCCTGCTTCCAGTTTCAGCATCAACTCGTACATAAAACGTACAGAGTACAGATTCTATCAGTCAAAACAAGCACTCCATCGCTGCACTATTTAAGGACAGACTCCAGATGGCTCCAGTCATTCTTTCGGAGATCAAACTGTCACACCACTTTTTTCTTGTCATTTTCCTTTCTTGACAACACAATCAACGGACACCAGCATATAACACGAGAGGGTAAGACAACTATTACAGCTTATATATTACTGTACACACACCAATGGGGAACGAAGAAAAACAAAAGAATATCATTGTGACGAGATCTACATATGCTACTGTGCATTGTGAATCTAGCCGACCGGCCACATACCCGGCGTGCCTGACTGCCTGGCTGGCTGGCAGCCTCCGGGGCGGGAGGCCTCTGGCCTGGAGCCTCTATTGATGTATCGAAGGCCCACCCTGTACAACGCCCACGGCGTATCGTCTAAACCTTCTGTAGCTACAGTGTGAGTGGAGCTGAGCACCATCGGACAGTCACCGCAGGGAGTTCTTCAGCGACCGAACCGTCATCACCAGCTGCTGCCGCTCGCCTTCCACCTCCGCGAACCGCAGGCTGATCTCCGAGTATCGCTCGTGCAGGTCCTCCAGCTCTCCTCCATCACCTTGTTCCTCTCCTTCAGGGTTGCCAGCTCCTATGCCAACGGCTAAGCAGCGTTCCTGATATCGACAGATACAGCAAGACATGTCAGCCATGGATCATGTGTTTCGGATGTCTGAACTGCAAAAGGTGTATTACTTGTTTGGGTTTTCTAGTGAACGCTTGACTGTCGTGCGCCGGACTGTCTCCGGAGGATGAATCGGAGGGTTGCTTTTGGATCGGCAGGCCACGTAAAACGCTTACATATTGCCGTCGACACGCCAAGACAAAAGCAAGATAGTTTGAAAAAGTAGAGCAAAAGAGATAAAAGGTAAAAACGATAAAGTAGATTGATTTGGTTCGATTGTGGTGCCTTAATCGGTCGTGCCCCTTTATATTATAGGGAGGAATCGTCTTATCCTTTTTACAAGTCAGAGTCCAACTAATCACGCACAATCCGTTGATTTTGTTCGGACTTACCGGACTATCCTGTATAGACCACCAGACTGTCCGGTAACGCCTGTGTAGGCCTGTGCCCAATTTATGCTCAACACCAGTGTCACGACTGATTTGGAATCAAAGGAGCATAGTGGACAAGGGGATACACGACCATGAAATGAGCGTAGTGGATGAGGGAACACATGACTACATGACGGATTTAAGCATAATGGACGAGGGTATACTTGCAGTATTGGAGTCCATGTTGGCCTTCTCGACGATCCAATACTTGGTAGCCCTATTTTAGATCATATGATTTCTCAAATGAGACACATATGGCTAGATGTAGATTAATAGTTCTTTGTATTTGAAAAAAATAGAATTATAGTTTTATCCTAAGTCAAATAATCGTAACTTTGATTAAGTTTATATTAGCGTATATTAAAACTTATGCTACAAATCAGCATCATTAGTTAAATTGAAAATATATTTTAATATTAGATATATATGATATTATAAAATGTTGTTACATTTCTATATACACTCGGTCAAACTTACGATGGTTTGACTTATGAAAAAAACCATAATTTCGTTTCTCGGTGGAGGGAGTACAAACTATCTTTATCCATAATGATTGAAGGATTGGATCATTTAGAATGAGAATAAGAAAGAATAATCATTTAGAAAAAATTGTGAAAAAAAATCAAACATGTAATATTAATTTTCTAATGTATATAGAAAAATTTTGATATTACTATCTGCATCAATAGCTCTAAAAATTTATATAAATTTACGATAATCTTTTTATGTCTATAGAAATAAATTTTTTTGATGCATATATAAAAATTTATTCTGTCTGTATTCATCATGGTAAACGTTTCTTGACATGATTTATTTCTGTTTAGATTAATTTGTTTGAAACAAGACGTTGTTGATAAAATATGAAGGGAAAACTAACAGTTGGGCACCACGCGCACGCGGTAGAAACAGCCTACCAAATCCGGCCCAACAAGAGTCCAAATAGCCCTTAAGTGAAGGGAAACAGCCTACCAAATCCGGCCCAACAAGAGTCCAAATAGCCCTTAAGTGAAGGAATGTGGTTTCCTCGACGCCCATATACATCGCCTCTGCCCTCAACTGTTCCCTGGTTGGAACCCTATTCCCAAGCCCCAACTCTCCCTCTCACCGCCGCCGAAGCGTCGGAAAACCCTAGGGGCTGTTTAGATAATGGGAAATGGGGATTGGGATAGGGATATGAAGGGTGGAATAAGAGTTATACCATGTTTGGATATAGGGACAGGGATATATGTGTGAGTGTTTAATAGAGTGGGATAGGGATAAGATGAGATGGGGGATAGGATATCCCTATCCCCATCCCAATGCCATCCAAACTGGTGGGCTCTAGCCCAGCAGATTTGGGGCGAAGGCCCCAAACCTTCACTCAGGAGAGAATGACGAAGGTTATGGAGTAGACAAAGGGCAAATAAACAAAGACTCACAGACGGGGGTCAAGACGGTAATTTGCTCTTCACCATTCCATCATCACGTCCCTCCAAACCCTAGCCTTAGGGCCATATATATAGAGGTGGTTGTTTACATATCTTCCCTTGAGGAACTTTGGAATTACAGATAGGTCTCTATTACACATGGGCCGGCCATTTATTGGGCCGGGCCTTCTAAGGGCTAGACTGCTTCTCCCAACAGTAGCCCCTCACCTACTTCATTGGGATTACATCACGACGAAGTAGCTACGAAGATGGAAGAGGCCTAGCCTAACTTCTAACCTAGGTCGAGAGGGATGTCCTTCGACCCAACCCGTGCGTACACCTAGCTGAAAACTCCATCCCCAAAACCCGGTGGGAAAAATGAGATGGAGAAAAGAGCACGTACGCCTCTCGGGTCTAACACATACATCGATCACATCCGACGACGAGGGGAGTGGCCTTCGCTTGTAAAGGTGAAGTGGAGCCTTCACTTTTGATCTTCTGTTTTATCTTCTTTTCTCCAATCGATCGAGTTCTCGCTCGGGCCTTCGCGACCCATTGTCGCCGAAGTAGACGACGTAGCGGAAGTAGCCATCGTCGAAAGTCCCAACGACCCTTCCTGTCGAAGCTTGGTTCCGACGAAGCCCTGAGCCGTAGATGTTTAGCGGAGGCGAAGACGTCGGCGGAGCCCCTAAGTCGTAGATGTTAAGCGGAGGCGAAGGAATCGGCGGAGCCCCTAAGGCGTAGATGTTCGGCGGAGGCGATGGTGTCGGTAGAGGCGAAGACGTCGGCGGAGCCCCTAAGCCGTAGATGTTCAGCGGAGGCAAAGGAATCGGTGAAGCCCCTAAGTCGTAGATGTTCGGTGGAGGCGAAGGTGTCGGCGGAGCCCCTAAGCCGTTGACGTTCGGCGGAGGCGAAGGTGTCGGCGGAGCCCCTAAACCGTTGATGTTCGGCGGAGGCGAAGGTGTCGGCGGAGCCCCTAAGCCATTGATGTTCGGTGGAGGCGAAGGTGTCATCGAAGCTGCTTTTTTGCCTTTGCTGCTTCGCCTGCGGGCACCAGACAACAATGATCCTTGGGAAAGATTGGTTCACCAATGTGTCCCTCCCCAGCCTTTTTGGCTGGTGCTCATAGGCGAGCATTGTACGTGGAGGAAGACGATGTTGTTGTTGTTGAGCTCATGGCTATCGATGCGCGGCTTGAGCCGTGAACGGATGACGAAATTGGCGAAGTCGTCGGTTGATCGGCGGAGCCCCTTAGCCGTATTTGTACGGCGGTGATGAAGAAATCAGCGAAACTCTTATGGCGATGCCGATGCCGTTGTCGAATTTTTTTTTGATGAAGCCCCTTGGGCGTTGCGGAGCAAATAAATTGATGGAGTCCTTTGATGGCGAGTTGATGTAGCCATGTAGGAGGACAATACAAAGGCGACGGATGTGCAGTGACGGAGGACGCCAAAAAATCTAGGTGTGGCAGTGTCAGTCGCGTGGCTCCACCAATGTCAGTTTAACCAAGGCTCTTCCATGCCAAAGTTCCAATAAGAGCAGACATTAACCTCTCGAAACTGAAACTATTGGTCTAAGTCTAACATTTTTTAACAGATCAAATTGACCACCCGAGTTGTTCTATGTCCGTTGTCCTCACCTCACTAATCACTAATCAGCATCCCACATGCTGTTGTACAAAAGTATTTCTAACTTAGCATTCTCTCTACCTTCTCAGATAAAATAGTAAGCTCTGAACTTTGTATATGACAGCCGTAACAACACCATTAGCAGTGAGCACTGGCTCGAAAGTAATAACAAAACTGTAACCCTATGACAATTGACAGCAAAGAAACATTAACAAGACAATCCATACACTCTGTGCGCCATCCACACAAATAAACGACTATGCAAATTTAGAGGGATGGGATCCACAATTTCACAGCTCACGCAAAATTAGGGAGGAAGCGAGGAGCGGGGCGTACAGGTTGGCGGAAGGTCCGCCATTGCAGCAGAGGAGCGTGGAGAGGGAGGCAACGACGTCGGCGCGGGAGGCAGCCGCGGCGACTTGCCGCCTTGCCGGAGAGGCGGAGCAGCGGAGGGCGGAGGCCGGAGCGGAGGGCGGCGGCCGGGCGGGCCGGCGGTGCCGCGGGGGCTTGGAGCCTCGGAGGATAGAGGGGGAGCCGGTGAGGGCGACAGACGGCGGCGCCTCGGAGGACGGAGGCGGGAGGGCGACGGCCGGGCCCGGGCGGCGACGGTAGCGCCTCGGAGGACGGAGGTCGAGAGGCGGGAGTCCGGGAGATGCGAGGGGGACTGGCCGGCTGGGGGAGCCGAGGAGGACGCGGTCGGGCGGACGCGGGCCGGCGGCGCCGCAAGCGACTGCGTGAGGGGGGGCTGGGAGGGCGACAGCGGACTGCGGACGCGAGCGAGGCGGAGCCGTCAGCCGTCGCCTGGAGGCTAGCGGACGGGAGGAGTGGGGGTGGATGGTGATTTCGTGGGCCGAAAATCCCTACCTACGCGGAGTTGGGCTGGGCCGAGGTATGGCGAATGCCATACCTCGCCATACCAGGCCCTCCGCCCCTGCGGATGCGTAAGCTGTCAAACTTCGCAATGCCGAATGCTTTTATCAAATATCAGCGAGCTGCAAATGCGAGGCGTTTTTCATAGATATAGCTGGAACCCTTTACATACTCCCATTGGACTCAGCCTAAGGCTGTCCACACTCATATCATTCTATACCTCCACTCTAAAAAGAAATATTCCGTCCTGTGGGATCTTGTTCCTAGCAGCCCCAACACAGGGATGGTCCTGCGATGGTTTTACAGATCGGTAGGGGTGGCAGGAGGTCATGAATGGTATACAGAACATAGGGACACAATGACTAGACAGGTTCGGGCCGTTGCTGATCGTAATACCCTACGTCCTGTATGGAGGTTCGTGGATTGCATTGCTTGAGAGAGCGAGAGTTGAGAGAGTTTTTCTGTGACCCCTAGCCCTCTTATATAGGCCGAGGGGCTAGGGTTACAAAGTGCGCTTTTAGGGGCGGCTTGCTACGGGATTACAGGGACCAGTTCACTGATTTATAGGGATTGCTAGCTGATTACACGGGATTTGATCCTATCCGAGTGGTTCCATGCCGATCCGAATGGTTTTCTTGGGCTCCATGCCAATCACTTGCTTGGGGCCGGAGGTCAAACCTCTCGGCCCACCTGTCAGTGCGACACATTCGGCCCACCCTGCCAAGAAGACGAAGCGACGCGTCCCTGACCCGAGGACACCCGTGTGAACGAAATCTCCACGTTCTCCGCTTTTTCCAAACGCCGCACACTTAGTCGTCCGACGCGTGTCAATTCCGGAATCCGAAGGGTTGCCTCTGTACGTGCCCGTACGCGATGGAAACCGAAACGCCACCCAGGCCACTATATAATTAGGGCGCGGAGTGCACCTTCCGCCTCTCATCCGCCGCATCTTTCCATTGGCATGTTTCCAATGGAAGAAGAATTATAATGGCATATTTCAGAATATGTGAATTGCAGTGGTATATTTCCAAACATTGAAAGTTATAATGGCATGAATCTAAATAACTCTAACATCTTTTCCCAATTCAGGCAATCGCCGCCGCCGCCTTAGCCGTTTCCACCGCTACGTTTCCACTGCTACTCGTCATCCTGGGCAACAATTCCGGTTGTTCTTGTTTGTACGTCAGATTTTGCCTGAGGTAGACTTAATTCCGTCCTCCTTTCGATCTATTCTCCATTCCTTGTGAATCTATAAATCTGTCTATTTTCCTCTTGTTTTGAGTATCTTCTGGATGTAACGAGATTGTTTCGATTTGTTTTCAGTATCTCTAAATCTCTCTTGCTGATTTTACGAGGATTTTTTTTCTTTGACACGATTATTTCAGATCTTATGAGGTAGAAGATCGAATCTTGCGGTGGTGGATGATGATTCGGCGGTATGTGAATGTTGTGTCGGAAAGTGTGAGGAGCAGAGTGTACTCGCTGCACCGCGTGGACGTCTCCAATCTTTTGTTCTACACTTCAAGGGCCGAAGCTCAGGCCGCTGCCGAAGCAGCGGGGAAGAACACTCGGTTGCCCAAGTTGTCGGCGCTACCTGCGCCGGCCATTAGCTTCCGCTCGTCCCCTAACAATTCCTGGATTAACTCGAGGCTTGAGTCATGTGGGCTGTTGAGCCCCGACTTTTCCGATGGCAGGGTCCTGTTCACGAATTCGCTGGGACACGCCTTCCTCTACGAGTCCGACTCGCGCTCCTGCAGTGCCCTGCCAAGCCTCAGCCAGAGCAAGGGACAGAGGCCCATCGCGGTCTCCGTCACCCGCCCTGGCTCTCCGCTGGAACAAGACCTCTACGTTATGCGTGCTACCCCAATGCCCTACTTCCGTTCCAATGGCTTCGAAGTTCTCAAGTTCGGTGCCTGCGATGACGACTCCGCCCTGGTTTCGCCCTGGCATGCTAACGCTAGTTGGTGCTGGGAGTCCCTCCCACCACCGCCCTTCATCGACGGCCTTGACTGCGAAGCAGGTATCATCATCAGCTCGCACACGGTGGCTGAAGGTGGCCGCACCATCTGCTTTTCGTCTGCATCACCTGGCGTTGGCACCCACTGCTTTGACACTGTTAAACGCGAGTGGAGGAGAGCCGGCGATTGGCTACTGCCCTTTGATGGCGAAGCCCTGTACGTGCCGGAGCTCGGTCACTGGCTGGGCTTCTCCACAGGCTACGTCAAGAACCTCTGTGCGGTTTCAAACCTGGACTCTGCCTTGGGGGAGACGGGTGGAGAAAAAGCACCACAAGTGCAGTATACCTGGCCAGATCTCGCCAGGCCAGAGCAGTGGTGCTGCATCGGGCTCCACCTCCTCAATCTGGGCTCAGGCAGGTTTTGTACTGCTAGGATATTCCGAGTCATGGGCCAAGATGAGTTGGAAGAGGTGGACCATGACTTTGCTCTTCTCACCGGCGTTGAGCTGATTATCAGTAGTGACGAACCAGACGGGAGAATTGAAATGGTCAGGCACAAGACAGTACGCTACAGGTTCACCACCAACAGCATCAGGTGGGTGCTTTAAATCATATGCATTTCATCCTATCTAGCTGCACTAGTATTTAGTTTGTAATATGTCATCAGTTGGATTTGGTTTTCTAAGTTGTAATGAACTGCTTGTCAGCACCATTTTATTGTGTTTCCAGCACCAATGCCGAATTTTCTCTTCTTCACACTGAAATAACTTTTACATTTCGGATGCATGTGTGAATAGTTTGAGCGCAAACGTTGTACTAAGTAGACTAAATGGACGGCGGTTTGATTTACGGAATCCTGAAAGGCCTTTTTTGCAAAATAACGCAGACCACGCGTCCACCAGTGCAGCGTCCACAGGCGCGTCGAGCGCTCTCGTGCAAGCAGGAGGGGTGAGGTTTTAAGAAACAGGACTAGTAGATAGATTATTTGAGTTTATCCTCCATCTGTGCACTGAAGCAATCGAGTGCATTACATGATTACATCACACTACACTATGGAGAGTCAGCTGCTTTATGTGGCACAATGTGAAATTTATGAGACAAGAACTTGTATCAACGTTGAGCTTCACGCTTCGGATTTCCGACCACATTTTTTCCAATCTATCTTGTATACTTCTATTGCGTGCTTCTTTGGTCCATCTCTTTAAGATATAATGTATTTGTAATATCTTTATGTTCAAATAAAAAACTTTCGGACGGAACACAATACTTCTGTCTATCGAACATCCCACAATTACATAAAGCCTTCTGGTTGAAAGGGTCACCGATCACTATACGCTCCTCCTCAAAACTTATGTAATTATGGTAACAAAATATGGGACTAGGATTTCGGATTTCACATGTGTTGAAAGAGAGGGTTTTGCCTTCACGGAGCTCTAGTCCGCAGCCCGCGCCTGCAGCGTCATGTGGCGGCTCGCTCCCTCGCCTCCTCTGTCGGTGGTACAGTGATAGTCTGCACCTTCTCTCCTCCTCCGAGCTAGCAACGGCGAGAGCAGCGCGGGTTGGGGCGCGCGCGGGAGTTGCCGGCCTTCAAGCAACGACGACAGCAAGGCGCACGGGGATGCGTGCGGCCGCGCTGGGGAGTCACCGGCGGCTGAGAGGACATGCGAGAGGGAGCGCCGGCGGTTGAGGAGACACGCGTCGCCGGGGCCTTGCTAATTGGCGAACGCTCGCCAGGACGAAATCCAGCAAGCGATGGTCCTCCCACCCTTAGGCCCGCGCGAAAAATGCAAAAGTTAGTGCTACAAGAGGATTCGAACCCTCCACCTCACGCTTGCTTAGCTTATCCTATCTCTGCTAACCGCTTCTGTTTTGTGTTTAAAGTGTATTTCCCAAAATAAATGTATAAAAATAACAATGTGATAGTTTTAGGATCTAAACTTAGATCATAACTTTGCACACATATAATTTTATACTAGCAGAAAATGATGACATAGTTTATTTGCATAAAATTATGCTGACATAATTGTTTATATAATAATTTTAGGATGTAAGTTTTTTATCATAACTTTACAATAAAAAATATGACGTAAAATTATACGAAAATAATTTATGCTAACGTAATTTATCATAATTGTATGACATAAAATTATGCGAACATAATTTATGCTCATTGTACTAACTTTAGGATGTAAGTTTTTTCTTATAATTTTGTGGTAAAAATATGCTAGCATAGTAACCGTATGCAGGCCCATCGAAAGCCCAGCGCAAGTGGGCCGACAGTACAGGGCCTCCGAAATTTTAGGGCCCTCATCATTTAACTATTTTTCTAGACGAATTGGTCTATTGGGCTTCTATTTGTTGGACTAAGAAATGCGGACGTGGAAGCCGAACTGCCGATCCGCCGCCAAGCGTGTGGACGATCCTCCAACTCTCCTAGCTCCTGCAGTACTACTCCGCCTGCTACCTGCAGTCCTAGACCGATTGAGTCCCAAGTCCCAACCCATTGTGAGACAGTGCAAGCAGCGGTTAGCAGGCATCACGTCTCAGTCAGTTACTCACGGCTCACGCCATCAACTGATGAACTAATCAACATCGACTTCAATCCTCAATTTAGGTACCGTATCACCATTCAGTCCATTGGAGGGCTATGCCGCTATGACTCCTTGCTTCAATTAAATAATAGTTTATTCAATAATCTATTTGTTGGAAAATTACAATTGCAACAAGCCTACAGGGCAACAACTAAGCCTAAATGAATAAAATAAAAATTCTATCCAACATACTGGGTAGTAGTTTAATTTTTTTTGGGCTGGTCTGTTCTTTTTGAAACAAGGAGATTAATTCTGTTTTCTATGTTTTCTAGAGTTAGAAAATATAATTCCGGTTATAAAAAACGCAAGAAGAAAAAGAGTGGAAAATATGTTACTCCTACTTTGGTTAATTATTTGTATTTTTGTAGTATTGGGTCACACTTTTGGTTTCGCGCCAGGGCCACAGAAACATAGAGACGGCCCTGACCGTATGATATAAAATTATGCTAACTTAATTTATGCTCACTATAAAAACTTTAGGATCGATGTAAGCTCTATTTATCATAACTTTGTGATAATATTATGGTAATATAATTTATACTAGCATAATTTACATTAGCATAATCTGTCACAACTGCATGACATAACATAGTTTGTTGGTATAATTTACTAGCATAATTATGCTAACATAATTTATGATAACTATATGATATAAAAATTATGCTAACATAATCTATGCATGTATAATTTACGGTACCATAATTTGTCATAACCTATGACATAACATAGGTCATGGTATAATTTATTAGCATAAAATTATGCTAATATAATTTATTTTAAAAAAATATAAAAAATAGAGAAAAGAAAGAAAAGAAAGAAAATCACCCCACACCTCACTTGGGTGGTCGTCCGAGCGCGGGAAAGGGAATCGCTCACCCTAAACCCACCGAGCGTGTGGGGGAGACCGCGGCACGGAATCGCTCGCTCGCGCGACAGGTAATCGGGCTTCCCGCCCGAGCTCCAGACTAGTCCTGTACATAGTCCGGTCTAAATCCGGTCAACCCGTTTAACCAGCTCGGCCCGTATTAAAACAGCTGGCAATTATGTACGGTTTCCAACCGCTTACCCGAAACGAAATGATGGGCACCCAGTCCTCCGAGTCTTTGCTTCTTCATCTTGAAGGCCGCAGTCTTTGCTTCTTCTTCGTCTTGAAGCCCGCGTGGAAGTGGCAATGTCCCCGATCGAGTTTGTCATCCATCGTTCATCTGGTGTCCTGCTCGACCTCGCCGCCTCGCATGAAGTGAGCTCGTGTTCGGACGGCAACGACGACAACAATGGCGCCCGCACGGCCGCACTCATCAATGGTGATGATATAGCGTTAGCGTGTGTGCCAGCATGGCTTGCGACATCCGCGGCACCTTGGGTGGTCAACGACGATGCCATTGTCGCGCATTTGGATGCCTTCAACGGCCGCGTGGCTACGCAGCGGCGGCATCTACAGGCTTAGTCTGGGCTGCCATGGCGGATAAAGAGCAGCAAGTTCTGCTACAGGAGTAGTAAGTCTCCCGCTCATGTGTTATGTGCAGTGTTAGAACTCTCGTCAGTTGGTTTAGCACAGTGCACTGACCTTGCAAGCTCACTGTAGCTAGTTAACCGTTGGAAACCTTGCAATGGCGGTCCTGAGATTTTTGGGACCCGAAACGAGATTTTCAAATGGGGCCCTTACTACTAATTGCCAACAAAAATTCTAGATGTATTCAATGAAAATATTTATTTCTTTTTTTTGTGAAACACAAAAAAACGGTATTCAATCTTAAAACAAATAAAGTAAGAATATATATTAGGTATTATAGTTTCTTCTAGCATATTTAGATGTGATTATGTAGTCACTGAACAGAAGGCTCTTAAATCAAGACAATCGGATATACCCGGATCTCTCGATAAAATATAATAAATCCCTCTTCAATGAGGTAATATTCAACCAATTAGGCAATGAATACCAAATAATCTACTTCAAGTGTATAAACCAACGAAGAATTATGTTATCTAATCGTTTAGTCATTATAGTCAATAAATCTAATCAAATTATTTAGTCATTATATATAGACCATGTAAAGATCTAATCTTATGAACTTGTAGACCTAGGGGGGCACATTTGTTAATTGTTGACTGCAGGCTGCATTGCGTTCTAGACTTCTAGGCTGATCGGCTGTAGGCTATTGATCCTTCAAGACGATCACGGTAGCAAGTTCACCGTTTACATTATCACAGACCTAATCAAGTTCACACAGGGTGGAGCCCTAGCCTCAAGGGGGCCCGGAGCGGCCGCACTGCTCGACCCCCCTCAGGGCCAGCATTGAAACCTTGAAACCGGAGCGCCGGTTACAACAAACCGGCTAGCTCACTCTTTTTCGGTTTAGATTGGTTTTTAACCAGAAACCATTTGCACAGGCCTACTCCGGACAGCAAGAAAGCCGCCGGTGGCGACGGCCCTGGCCCCAGATGGCGCCTCCGCGCCTGCTCCCTGCCGTCGTGGCTCCGGGCGGCGGCAGCAACCCCAGCCCGTGAGGCTGCCAGGAGCGCGGAGGCTTGTGCGGGCATCGCATGCAGCCGCCGCCGGCGAAGAGGAACGGCCGCGACAACAGCGGGAGCCGGCCGACGACGGAGGTGGCCGCGGCTACGATGAGGCGAGCCGGTGGCACGTGGCAGGCAGGGTGCATCTGTGCGAGCCGGAGGTAGGGCCTGCCACGTACGGCCGCAGCTGCACAGAATTAAAAGACACATTTATTATGACCAATGTCGTTGGGCCGTTTACATTACACGCACTGTACTTGCTCAGAATTTCCGCATTATCAATCGGTTCATGGCCGACCGTCGATCCCGCCTGACTTTCAACTCTGTATCTTAACCTAAAAAAAATATTCTGTCCTACTCATCAATATTTTATACTCTATCCCACAATCCGCTACGTTCATATCAACTCTATATCTCAACTCTATACCAACTGCCACATATTATATCAATTGTTTTCCATATCTCTCCTGTCTCCATCCAATTACCACCATTTCACGAACTGGCGCATGCTGCATGGGTCCACCACTCCAACGTGCTGCATGCTGCATGGCGCAAAGGCGATTGGCGCAAAGCTGCATGTGTATGTGGAGTCAATGGAGTCGCTCCCAACTTTTACAGTCACGGTACAGTCGATGGCTGCAGGGTTTTTCGACTGTATCATCAGCTCTACATGTATAAGGTTTGATATACAGCCTCCCGCTGCAAATAGCCTTAGGCCCTGTTTGATACCAAAATTTATGAATACTGTAGTATTAGAATACCATGATTTTCAATTGTACGTGACAAAAATACTGTGGTTTTAGAATACCACAGTTTTATTGTAGTATTTTTCAAAACAATGGACTGTTTGGTACCATAGTATTATCTCATCTCATCTTCCCTGTTCTGCTCTCTCTCTCTTCCAGGCAGAGCCGACCGCCGGTCGGGCAAGCGGAGCAAGCGGGAGGCCTCGCCGTCTTCTCCAGTGCCGGCGAGCGGCCGCGGGGAGGCAGGCCGCGCGCGGGAGGAGGCGAGCTCGAATGGAATGGGGGAGGAGGCCGGCGGTGCTCGTCGGTGCCCCATGGGGAAGGAGTCGGGCGGTGCGCGGCCACATGGAGGCACGATGCGCCGGGAAGAGGCGGTGCCCCATGGGGGAGAAGGCCGGCAGTGCCCCGATGGGGGAGACGACGAGCGGGGCGCGCAGCGACGCGAGGAAGGCTGCATCCACCGGGGGCGACGGCCGGCCGCGGACGGGCGGATGGATGCAGCAGCGACGCGGATGGGCGGCGCAGTGGCCGTGCGGCCGCGGCGGCGATGGGCGGTCGCGGCGGCGCGGACAGGCAGCGTGGAACGGCCGCTACGACCGCGCCGCCCCTCCCTCCGCCGCGAGCGGCCGCGGAAGCAGGGAAGGCGCGGGGAGGCGGATTGGAGGCGAGGCCACGGCTGGAGGCGGGTCGGGAGCTGGTGCGAGGCCACCGGCTGGAGGTGGAGCGGGCGCAGATGCGATGCTCGGGTGGGGAAAAGACGTGCGCATGAGAGCGATACAGAGAAAAACTGAGGTCCAAACCAAAGTATTCAAAACAGAGTTTTAGAAGACCCAGCCAAACATCTTTGGACCAAAAATACTACAGTATTTACCAATATTATGGTTTTACTTCAATACTCTAAAAATACTTTGCTATCAAACAAGGTGTTTGGGGGAACCACGCTTCAACACATCAAAGCACTTCGACTATGTACACGGGTCGCAGACATGTGTGCTGGCCTGCTGGGCCTGGGGCGGTTGGGGGAACCACGCTTCAACACATGAAAGCACTTCGACTATGTACACGGGTCGCAGACATGTGTGCTGGCCTGCTGGGCCTGGGGCGGTTGGGTGCGTGCGTGCGTCAAACGTCGGATCGGTGTGTTCAGTTTCGGGCCTCTAGCTAGGCCTCGAGGTGCATGTCCACAGGAGTTCGCAGTAGAAGCAGCCCACTGTGCCGGTGCCGTGATGGAAATTCGTCTAGTACTTCCTGCTTCCAGTTTCAGCATCAACTCGTACATAACGCCTGCTTCCAGTTTCAGCATCAACTCGTACATAACGTAAGAGTACAGATTCTACCAGTCAAAACAAGCACTCCATCACTGCACCATTCAAGGACAGACTACAGATTGGCTCCAGTCATTCTTTCGGAGATGAAACTGTCACACCACTCTTTTCTTCTCATTTTCCTTTCTTGACAACACAATCAACGGCCACCATGAAAATTATACGGCATAACACACTCTAAAAGAGGGGTAAGACAACTATTACAGCTTATATTACTGCACCCACACCAATGCGGAACGAAGAAAAACAAAAGAATATCATCATTGTGACGAGATCTACATATGCTGTGTACTGTGAAATTGTGAATCTAGCCGACCGACCACAACGCAAGGCACCCGACTGCCTGCCTGGCTGGCCGCCTCCGGGAGCCTCTGGCCTGGAACCTCTATTGATGTATATAGGTCATCCAGTCGCGCCCTGTACAACGCCCACGGGGTATCGTCTAAATCTTCTGTAGCTACAGTGTGAGTGGTGGAGATGAGCGCCATCGGACAGTCACCGCAGGGAGTTCTTCAGCGACCGAACTGTCATCACCAGCTGCTGCCGCTCGCCTTCCACCTCTGCAAACCGCAGGCTGATTTCTGAGTACCGCTCGTGCAGGTCCTTCAGCTCCTCCTCCATCGCCTTGTTCCTCTCCTTCAGGGTCGCCAGCTCCTTTGCTGACTGCTCAGCGGCGTTCCTGACATCGACGGATCGTTGCCGTCAGCAAGACATGTCAGCCACGGATCATGTTTTCCGGAAGTCTGAACTGCAAAAGGGTCTATGTATCAATTAAGTTCAGATGATTGTTGTACCTTGTGTCATGCCCGTTGCAGTCACCGTCTGCTCCCTGTCTGTTGGTGCCTGGCAGTGCAGTAGTGCTCCCAGTGGAGCTGGTATTGTGCTTAATGCGCTTGTTATTAGTATGCTGGTTGTCCTGCAAAAGCAGCACTTTGTGTAACTTTCCGGGCACCAAAGTGTATTATTGCAATCTAAGCGGTTCTGTGTAAAGGTCGAATAGCTCAATGCTGTAAAGAGATATCATGTTTTTATCAGTGGGGCCCTCTATGCATAAAGCTATTCCTTGAGCTATGAGACGAGAGCTAGTGGATAGAACTAAAGCAAATTTTGTCTTCCCATGTGCAAAGAGACAGAAATCATTATATTTTCTTTCATAGACGCACTCACACTTATTTCATGAGATGTATGCTCAATTGCTCATTCTGCTAACTTAAATACAAAAAAAAGAAGTTACAGCTACTGGTTCAGATCAACAGCCAGTAAGTGGAAGTTCAAAGAGTCTCTGTTTTCTCTTTTAGATAGTTTTTTTTATTAATTATGTTTTGCAGTTGTTCACATCTACATTATCAAAAGATTTTTAGGCTATAGATATGCCAAAAGAGTAGCATAAAAAACGTTTTAGCAGACAAAACAACTAAAAGAGAACTATCTGCACACAAAATTTATTTGCTTTGCAGAATTTACCTTCACATCTCCATTTACACCATTTGCCTTTGCCCCTTCCCTGGTTTCAAGGGATCTTCTCAGCTTAAGCACCTGAGAAGCAAGGTTGTCTTTCTCAGACTCCTTCTTGGACATCAAAGTTTTTAAATTGTCACACTGGAGTTTCAGTGACCCAATTTCTATTTGCAGCTTTCCAATTGTCTCCTCCTTCTCATTCTTCGAACATTTTAAATTGTGTAGTTCATCCAAAAGCATCTTCACTTTGTCCTTGAGCAATGCAATCTCTTTATTTAGTGAAGTAATCTCAGCAGCTTTGTCTTGCAATTGCATATCCTTTTCACTAGTTCCAGCCAATTCCTTGTCTTTCTGCCCATTCTTTTCGAAGAGGTCGTTTCTCTCACTGGATAGCTTGTCGATCTTGGCATTGAGTAGGTTGATTTCTTCTGACAGGGTATTCAACTTTGCCTCATCAGATCTTTTTTGGTTCTGGAACTCGTCACTCTTGCTTTTGAGCTCCATCAGCAGCCTGTCGATCTCCTTTGACTTAAAATCCACTAGGGTTATTAACTGTTGAACCTTCACCCGGTGCTGATCCTGAACCGATCCAAGATCTCCTTGTGCCTTCTGCAGCAACTCTTCTAACTGGCTCTTCTGCAACTGCAGCTCCGCAACCTCTTTTCTTGCTTGTACAAGATTCTGTTCATTTGCATTGAAAGCAGAAGATACCTGTGAGGACAATACCTTGAATTCCTCCTGAAGTCGTTCTGCAGTAGTTGCATTATTCCACCTTATCTTCCTCAGAGACTCCTCAGCCTTAATGGCCCGTTGCTCTTGTTCCACCTTTGCATTCATTATTTCTGCTATGTCAGCCTCAAACTTTTTAGCCTGTGTCTGGAGTTCATTATCCAAGCTCTCAACATTGGCCTCAAGATCACTTATTATAGCCAAATGAGCAGAACACTCATATTGCATCCTTAGCTGCTCCCTCAGCTGTGTTTGCTCCAGCTTTGAAGATATGTCATGGTTCTCTTGCTTCAGAATCTCATAATCAAGTGCAAGTTGCTCCATTTGCATCTCGAGATCCTCACGATCTTTCTTGTACAACTCAATTTCATTGCTCAGCTCAACAATTTTCTTTTCAAGCTCGGAGGTAGAGATGTCATTGTGCTTCTTTGCCAGAGCATCCAGCATAAGTTCATCTTCCTTCTCCTGTTCTGAACTTGTTTCAGATAAAGCTATTTTGTGTCCAGAAGTGTGCACGTTTGACAGTGCATGCTCATATTCTGCCTCCTGCGGATCCAACTGTGTATCCTCTTGCAACATGGAAATCTCTCTGTTTTTTTGCTCTAGCATGTCATCAAGATCTTTCACAGCCAGAAGCAGCTCGGAGTTGGATTCCTGCATCTTTTGTAGTTGTATACGAAGATCTGCATTTAGATTCTTCTCATGACTCAGCTCTTGCTTCAGCTCTTCAATCTGTGACCATGGGTCTTCCCCGTCTGAGAGCCGTTTGCTTGAACCATTAGAATCATGGATCATCTTCTTCGCCCCTCTGAGTCCTTCACATTCTCTTCTGAGTGCATCCCTCTCCTCCCTCAGGATACACATCTCCTTGGAGAGATCCTGCCCACGCCGACTCTCCTTTACGATTTGCTTTCTGAGTGTCTGAAGCTCCATATCTGAGACATCCACTTTCCTGGTTAAAGTGGCTATCTCACTTCTTAGCTTCTCCACATCATCCTCTTCCCCTCCTCTTAATCCTGCTTCACCAGAGTTGCTCGTTGACCCATCCGTGCTAGCATCAGGAGCTGAGCTTCCTGACCAGTCACCTGAACTTGTCAGTGGATTCCTCAGGGGGCCATTGTTAGCAAATGGAGAGAGAGCATTGCTACTATCCTGAAGAAATGTGTTGTGAATGCTTGCACTGGTTTTGGGGGTATATCTCCCAGAACTTCCATCTGATCCTGAAACAGAGATGGCATCGAAGCTGCTGCCGTTGTGGAAATGGCCAACTGGGTCAACAGACATAGGTGTGTTTCTTCTTGATGGAAACCTCATCCCTGGAGGTTTTCTTATCAACAACCCATCCTGTACAAGGGAGATATCAACCATCCGAAGAACACAAGAAAAGTAAATCAAACCTAGAATGCATTGTTCAGTTCTAAAATGTCCCCATCTACAGGCACAAGAAATTCAGATCTCAAGCGAAAAAGTAACATGCAGCTAATCATTCAGGTAAACGTAGTCTCTCTTTTCTATTTAGCAATCTTTTTTGTATGCCAAAAGCCTTCTTTCTTAGCAATTATAAGATGAAACAAAGCAACATAATGATGATGAATCAAAAGAGGAAAAGATGACCCACTTACTTGCACAGGACTCATCGCATCCGTGGCCGCTCTCGCGTTCTCGCCGTCCTCGTCCTCAAACCGGCTCAGCTGGCTCTGCAGCGTCGTCCTCCTCTGTGGCGTCTTTGCCACCACCGGTGAAGCGTCGCCGTTCTCACTGCTGCCGCCGGGAGATGAACAATCAGCAACCGAGAGAATGCTTAAGGCTCATACCACACAATGCAGCAGCAATGGTTATAAATCTGGTTGAGATGGCTCAATCCCTAAGGCTCAAATAACAATGCAGCAGCAGCGGCAATGGCTCAAATCTGTGTGGGAGGAGAGACTAGCGAGACGATCCTTAAAGCTCAAACAAACAACAATGCGGGCAGAGATGTGCGCGTAGACTAATCTCCACCACCCAACGCACCTGGCGTCGTCTCCGCACCCACCGGCGCCACCCACCACCCGCTGGATGGTCACCTGTCACAGGAAGGAAGGCGAAGCACCAGCAAGCATCAAAATCAAGAAACCGCGAGCACGTCGCCGTCACAGGTCACAAGAAAACGCCACGACCCTTTAAGGGAGGGGGGAGAACTGGAGAGCAGCGGTGGAGGGAGATGCTCACGTGCAGCAGCGCGCCGGGGCTGCCCTTGAGCGGGAGCGTGACCGCCGACGGCTTCAACGCGTCGGCGTAGTCCGCCAGGTTCACCGTCGCCTCCCCCAGCAGCGCCGCCTTGCTGGACCCCTGCACCGACAGCATTGCCCGAAGTCAAGATCGGCCGTGGAATCACCGCAGGCCCGGCCGGCCGGTGGTTAATCACGAATTAGTTGGCGGCGGCTGCGCCTGCAAGTCGCTTACGGTCTCGTAGACGAGGAACTGGTAGATCTTGTCCTTGCCGGCGGGGAGCTTGGTGGCCTCCATGATTGGCGTCGCCCACCGGCACGCGCCGTCGGCGACCTCCGCGGGCTCCGACCGCGCTGTGGGCCGGCCGGCGTCCTGCGGCGTCACCACCACCATCATGGCCTCCCATCCCAGCTCCGGCACCTGCAGCAAGATTCAAGAACCGTCGCGCGTCACGCAACAGAACAGAACAGAACAGGAGCCGAGGCCCTCGGAGCGAGAGGGGAGGGGAGGCGTGCCTGCGTGGCGTGGAACTGCAGCTTGAACACGGCCTTGGCCTTGCCGCCGCGCCACCGCGACTTGAACATGTCGGACCAGACTCTAGCTGCTGCTGCGGCTGCAACCGCAAGAACGGCCTCCGATTCCTCCGCCTCGCCCTCTGCCGCTGGGCTAGCGAGCTACCCCCGTCACGCCTCCGTCGGTGGCGGCATTGCAGCAATGCCGCGCGCGGAAGCAGCCGCCGGGCCGCGTGACGCCACCCCCAGTCTTGGCGTCGCGGCGCGGGCGCGGGCGCGGGTGCGAGTGCGATGCGGTGGTGTGAGCCTGAGGTGGTGGTTAGTTGGAGCGCGAAGACCACCACCACCACATGGTGGCAGAGCAAGCATAGAGCTGCGTGGGGGCGAGTGAGGAGCAGGAGGCCACTGCAGCTGCTGCAAGCGAAGCGGAGGCGAGCGAGTAGGGCAGGCAGTAGGCAGACCGCCTTTGGCCTTTGGGCAAAGCCTCAAAGGCACGCACGCAGACGCCGCAACGAGGCCGAGGCCGAGGCCGTGGATCTAGGTAGGAGAAGAGAGCAGAGCTCCACTGACCCCTCTCTCTCTCTCTCTCTCTCCAGCTCTGCTTTTCCTCTCCCTTGGTCCCTCTCTGATCTGGGGGGGTTTAGTGAGAGACAGGGGAAATGTTTAGTGAGAGAGGACTCTGATGAGAGGCTATAAAACGGTGGTCAAATTGTTTGGGAAAACTCAAAAAAGGAGAAATGGAATTGATTTTTTTTCCCCTGGGCATGGGTACAGGTACAGCTGGGAGGAGGGCGATTGGGGGTCTGGTGAGGGAAGCGATGGATTACAGAATCGGAGCCTCCGGCTGCGGCACCGTTGCTGTGCTGTGCGCGTGGCCCTGTTGGTGTTCCCCTACCCGTATCCGTATGCACACAACAGTGTCCGCCATTGCGTGAGCCTCACAGCAGCAGCGGCAGGGAGTGTTCCCCTGCCGTGTGGACCTGGGGCCTGATTGCATCAAGGTTTTAAACGGCAAGATCAAATTTTGGTCACTGTTTGATCATGTTTGATTTTAAACTAAAATTACACTGTATAACATAAGTTTTATATATATAGTTTATTTGGCTATATCCAAACCATATAAATGAGTAATTCGTTGTTTAGCTAAATTTTAATTTAAAGTCAAACATGGTTTGATCATGACCAAAGTTTGATCTGGCCCTAGATAACCTTAAACCAAACAATCTCCTGGCCAGGAACTTGACGGCCAAAGTTTCTTACCGAAGCTTGCTGCAACGATGGCCCATCTGGATTTGGCTGAACGCGCGCGCAGAGGATTCCCGTTCCAGTGTGTGTGGGAGAGTATATTTGCTCAAAATGGTGAGATCCGTGTATTTGCTCAAATAAACATCTGCGAAGAGGAAAAAAAAGGTAACGGGAACATTTCGTAATTAAGTTTCACCGGGGGGGGTTACGGTAGCTGTAGACGAGGAAATTAATGGCCCGTGTCGAGGGTTGAGTTTGTCTGCTCTGCTGCTATGACGTAGTACAGTGATTTCCACTATGGCGGGTCAACACAACAGGGTCATAAAGCGATTGTGACGAGAACTTTACCATGGGTGTGTTTAGTACCTAAATTTTTTCCCAAAATTCACTATGAAAAAGAAGATTCCCCGTCACATCAAAATGCCGGCACATGCATGAAATACTAAATGTAGATGAAATAAAAAAATAATTGCACAGTTTAGATGTACTTTGCGAGACGAATCTTTTGAGCCTAATTAGACCATAGTAGGACAATATTTACCACAAACAAACGAAAAGTGCTACAGTGGTTCTACAGTGTTTTTCAGTTCGGAACAGTGTTTTTTTCAACCATCTAAACACACCCTAAGTACTACTACTGTACTGTACTACATTCATGTGCAGCTTTTTAGAAAATCAGGACAAAAGAAAAAATGAGTTCTAGCGTTCCAAGAGGATGAATGCCACAGCAAGCTAGGTGCAGTGGCCGTCTGACCACGCGTCAAGATTCGCGAGACACGGTCAAAACAACTCGCTACGGCATCCCACTCTCCGCATTCTCACTCGCAAGGCATGGAAACAGTCAAACACCCACCTAGCCATGCGTGGGCAACCAAGCAAACAAAGGATGCAGAGTAGAACGAGGCGTTCTCAGGTGAGGCTAGGCGGCTAGCTAGCTTTTTTGTCCATGGCTGCTGGCCGCCGGCTACCCTGCTTCGCACGCGGCCAGGAACTGACGGCGGTCGGCGACGACGATGCTGTTGTCCAGCCAGGAAGGAGGAGACGACCTTTGCTTGGCGACGGCGAAGCACGCGGCTGGCAAACGTGGTCGCTGCCCCTTTGCACATGTGGACGTGCATGCCTTTGGATCCTGGAAACCGTTCCGTTCCGTTCCATGCGCCCACCACATGCGTCATCTGCGTGACTGTTCTCCGTACATGGATCCAACAGGGCAAGAGGGCGTACCGACAGGCGTATCCAAACGCCACGCATCCATCCAACACACAGGTGAGGTGCGGGTGGTAGTAGCTCCACCGAACCAACTGCTACGGCGTACGACTACTGGTTTCCCTCACGAGGGGAGTATTGAGCATGAAATGGAACAGATAATTTATATGTGGATTCGCGCCTTCAGGTTTGTTTATTGACGTACTGCATGAATGAATTATGACCTATAATCATATATAAATTGATTCGCACAGCTTAATTATCAAAATTCCATGCCCATTGACTTTTTGGGCATAGCCTAACGAAGATCTTATAGCCTTACTAAAATCTTACTACTGTGCCCGTACTACGCCTCTGTATATGTTCCGAAAGAACACTCCATTTTATCATACACTACTCCGATCCATGTATCGTGAAGTGGAATCAATCTACATTATTACAATGTGTTGACCAACATATTAAATTGAAACTCTAATGCTTTTTGTATCTTTTGGGAGTTGGGATAAATATGAAAATTTTCATGATGAATCAAATTATACTCTCTCGGTATTTAAATATAAGTCGTGGTTGATTTTTTTCTAAAATTTCAATCGCTCGTCTTATTTTAAAAAATTTATAATTTATTGTTTATTTTGTTGTTATCATTGTAAAGAGTTTTAACATGACTAGCTTTCTTATACATTTACAAAAAAAATTTGAATAAGACGAAAATCGAAGTTTTGGAAAAAAAAGGTCAACCGCGATTTAAATTTAAATACGGAGGGAGTACTTATTTCGTACCATAAGCATAGATTAATTTTGTCAAAATTAAATCCGTTTGACTTAGAAAACTAGAATTATATTCTTTTGGGGGCAAAGGTAGTAGATTGTTTTTCCTTGTTTTTAAGGATTACCTAGGGGTATAGAATGGGAACACTTTTGTAGTTATATTCTTGATATCGAAACGAACCAACATTAGTTTTTTTTTTCTGACGAAAGAACCAGCATTAGTGTGAAACATATTCTTTCAAGACCATGGACCAGCATAATAATGGAAGAAAGAGAGTATAAGAACTTATTATGTAATGTACCTACGTATGCATCGTTTGAGTCTAGAGATCATGGACTGTGGATTTTAAAAGCTCTCGCCAAATAAATGATAATTGTATCTTTTTAAAATATAAGACGAGTAAGTTAAATTTAACGTTAAAAAAGCTAAACGGCCAATAGATTGATACGGAGGAACTTCCTCACATCATCACAACGATCCTACACAATAAACGGTTTCCTTCTAGTAGATTTTACGGTCAACACGCCGCAAACTAATTTTTCACCGTCTCTAGACTCATTCAAATACATATGGGGTAGTAGTGTATTTTTTTAGTCAGTGAAATACGCGAGGAGATATGCTTCCGCACTACCATGCATGCGCACTCCTCTCCAACCATCAGCTTGTCCTTTTTTTTATTTCTTCTGAAAAAAACATGCCATTCTTCTGTGTTTTTATGGTTTCTGCACTCGTCCTTTGTTCAAGGCTCAACCGCTCAACCTAGAGGTGTAAAATACCCACTCGTCTGACTTTTTTGTGCGTCCGGAAAATCCGCGCATCTTTTCTCTCAATCATCAGCTCCTTTTTTCTTTTCCTTCTTCGGTCGTCGCTGACTCGTGGGCCCTCGAGTTCCGTTTTAGCCAAATGCGCTTCCGCATCGTCCAGCACTCGCGTCACGCAGCCTTTGCCTACGTCGTGTCGTCGTTGCCTGGCCGACGACCACTAGATTTTTTTTACCGCGCCCAAAATTAAAAGAAACGGTCAGCTGACAGCTCAGGGTGATTGATTGCGCCGGCCTTGGTAAAGGTAAATTACCAACCATTTGGTACTGCAATCTAGGTTAGGTTTAGCGCGGACAGCAGCAGATCAGGCCAATCGCAGAGGGTGAGGGAGATTAGGAAAGATTGATGGGCAGCTCGATCCGTCGACCCAATCAACAGGGAATCCCTGCGGCTGCTCGTACAAGATTTTCCCCATTGCATCATCATTCATCACTCACTCACAGGTGGGCCCGCACGTACAGTGCAGTACTACGGCGCAGTGAATTCAGCACCTGTTGAAGCGTCGTCGTGGTCCGGCCATGGCAGCCTTGCCGTCCCCCGGCCTTTCTCCGGCGGCCGGTGACCCGCCGCCGGGCCGGGCGGCCTCACTGCACTGCTGCAGGGCCTCACAGGCAGTGCCGCCGTTTCGATTTCTCAGTGGCAGCCGATTTCGGACGTTGGGCTATCCACCGGGGGGGTTTAGAGGACGCTCGAGGACTCCTCAAAACACTGTTTCGCAATGTTAACATAAATACTGCAGACAGAGAAAATGACAGTTAGAATAGTGATAGGAAATGAGATTTGAAAAGACTCATTGTGGACAGTCTTAACGGCGTCCCCAACAGTGAGCGACGTCGCTAGCAAAAAATAGTATTTTGTCTAATGTGGCGGAGAGAGAGTTCATCGCCATCGACGAACAAATCGCTAATCGATTTCTTTTCTCCCGAGGTTCCGTGAGAGAGCTCGTGGGCCTGGTATCAAGGAGAGAGAAAACATAAGAATTTTACCTTTTATTTTATGCCATATCAACCGACGACGTGGCTATCACCACTGCGGGTGCCCTAACCATGCTCTGCTCGAGCTCGACCGGTTGGTCTGCATTGATGTTGGCCGGGCTAACTAATTGCAGCGACCGGCGGGCATCATCGGCAGCCAAATCAATTCGAGGGTGGGGCGCCCTTGCTTGTCTGCTTTTACTTATATGGTATGGTTCGAATCATTAGCGGGAGTTAGTGTATGTTTGAGAAATGCAGTACTAGGGATGCAAACGGATCGGATCGGAGCGGATAATGCTTTTTTCATATCCTAATCCTATTTCTTTTGTCGGATTCGGAGCGGAGCGGATATTACTCGGTTACGGATATGGATACGGATTTTTTCGGATATCGGAAATGGTGCGGAATCGGATCGGTGTCGGAGCGGATGCGGATTTAAAAATATCGGATAATACATGTTATATATAGTTTTTTTTACAATGATCAACAAGTTATATACTAAAGTATAACCGTTCACATCATTGTTTAAATATCAGTAACAAAAAAATAATAGTGACGGTATTTTTGCCACTAATCAATCATCGTTGACTTTTATGTACTTGTTAAACTAATCGGATTATTCTATTATAATCATCGGATAATCCGCATTTAAATATTAGATACTCCATATCCGTCGGATTTTCGTGATACTATATCCTACTCTGAATCCACGTGTAAATCGGATTCGGATTATCCATATCCGTATGGATATAAAAACTCTTTATCCATATCCGCATAATTAGGATTCAGATCGGATCGGATAATTATCCACACCACTTGCACCCTATGCAGTACCTGTATCTATCCTACTCTATATGCGACGCCAAAATTTGTTTTTAAACTCTCTGAAAACACGTGGACCTGTGTGAGTCCAAGGGTACATATGTGTTGGAGTTATGGCGACGTCGTGCGCGGGCGCACAAACAAACTGTACCAGTCACCCGTGTACGTGTACCGCGCAGGAACGCGCGGCGCGGCGGGCTGGGGCTGGCAGGGCAGCGGCGACGGAGCCGAGCCGGCATGCATGGATCGATGCCGCAATAACAACCCCACCGCCGTCGCGTCACGTACGCGCCGCTGCGGCTGCGCTGCCCCCGTGCACCGCGCAGCAAGCTAGGCATCGTCCGGCCGGTTGCCTTTGCCTGGCGCTGCTGGTCCTGCCTGCCGCTCTCTCTCTACTCCGCCGGGGTCCCGAGCCGAGGGCTGCCCGGCAGGCCGGCTGGACCTGCTGGCTATGATTGCTGATTACTCCGTATTAATCAGTGATTAATGAGAAAGTTTTGGCCATCTGCGCCATGTGGTACCGGCCGGTGCACTGGTGCTTCTACCGACAAACGTAAAGCCTCTGCTTTTTTCCTTGCGTCCAACCAACATACTACAGTACTCGAGTGTAGTGCGGTTCCTTCTTCCGTGCCTTCTGTCTGTGTCTAGCCACCACGACAACGGCTCCCTAGCAACTCCGATACTGCCGTGTCAGTCTGGCAGGCAGGTCCCACGCCATTCGTGTTGTACTACCTGCAGGCTGCATGCATCGTACACTACTGTATCTATGTACGTCAAACCAATGCAAAGGCCGGTCGACAGTCTCTCCTTTTCCTTGGCCGCTCGATCTTTTCGCCATGTGATCGGCCAACGGCGACGACCACTGTCTGCCTCCAAATCTCCAGTCTAGTCCGCTTTGCTCATGCATGCTCCGTTGCGGCGTCGCCTTCCAGTTCCACCCCATCTCCGTGACTGTGAGCATTGAGCAAAGCAAAGGGAGTTGGGTGCTTGCTTGGGTTACTTGAAGAGGAATCAAGGCATCTCTCGGCGCCCGCCCACGATCTAATTCCGCAGAGGAATCTTGGGGTCCTGCCGGTTCTACTCTTAATTGCGCATATATGTCATCTGCCAATTTCCCCATTATCTAAAATGGCAGTTGTTCTCTCTAGATGCGAGATGCGACTTACGATTTCATACCACATCCGTTCTAAAAAGAAAGTCTCTCTAGTATTTTTTTTAGTACTTTAACATACAAATAAGGTCATTCCAATTGCGGGCAATCGGCATGTTCCTCACCTAGTTAAATGCTGATGGGAGTTTCAGCATTGGGCAACAAAGTCTATTTAGCGGATATTGTTTCCTTATGGTGGAGATGAGCGAGGGATTTGGCGGCGAGGAGGGAGGGGTGCCTTAGATGACAAGATCGATGGAGCTATGTGTGAGGGCATATTGCATGGAGGAAGCTGTCGACCTACGCCAGACATCTGACGAGCACCGCAAACTAGAAAAAGATTAAAGGAGAAATGAAAAATACACAAAAATGCAGGAAAAGGGGAGCCTTAGCGCAGCAGTAAAACTGCTGCCTTGTGACCAGGAAGTCATGGGTTCAAATCGTGAAAACAGTCTCTTGCAGAAATGCAGAGAAAGGCTATGCACAGTAGACCCTAAATGCTGCGGAAGTGGGAGCTCATGCACTGAGCCGTACAATGGACCCCCAAATGCCGCGCAAGTGGCCGCCCTTTATGAAGAATACACAGAAAGCCGATGGATCTAATATCAGCAATGGAAAATATTTGTTACCAATCCAGTCAAAAAATATATATATTTGTTACCAAGGCCTACAAAACAACCACCAAGAGTCACCTAGATATAGGCATATAGCCTCGTGCTCGATCTTGTGCTCCTGCACAAATTCACTGGTAAAAAAGTAACGAGCATTCTCTGACGCGTAGGCCCATGCGCATAGGTAAGTTGTACCGCGTCAACGCCACGCTAGCTTTTACGGAGGGCTCATCTTCTTTCACAATAAAATGATTAGCGTTCCCCATCGCTTTATTCAATCCTTTGGTCCATAGCTTTGCTGCTGGTGGGGGGGCGTTCCAGAACCCAATAATGATCGGTGTACTGTTTCATTCACTTTCCCAGTAATGGAAGATTATTGATGTACGTACCATTTGTGGTAATTTTGATGCAGAGCTTTGCTTGCTCCATCGGTTCTCCTTAAGAGAAAAAAACCACAATGATGGACACCGACAGCCTTATAATGCGTACTAACAACAAAAGAACGCGTCTTTTTCCCCCGGGTGCACATGACTCATATTTTCACGTACTAGCACAAAAGAAAGGCGAAAAAAGAAGTAAAGTCAAAGCGGTGGTAGTGGATTTTTTTTTGGAATCTTTCGTCGTTGGGGCATGGCGTGTAGCGTAGGTGTAGCAGAGCAAGGTAGTTCCTGCAAGCACAACGGTCACTTTTCCGACAGCCACCAAGTGGGGTCCTGCCCTTTTACACCGAGTACTGCCCCCTCCTTGATTTTCTTTATTATTTTTTCTGCATTTCATAGTCTCAAATGGTTGTTAGTACTGATTTCGGAAAAGGATGGTTCACCGACAACAATTTCGTTCCCTTTGACAAATTCTGCCGATCTGCCGTTGCCGGGGGTTAGGTGCAGAGATTGGATTCGCAAATGTGCGTGTACAGCATGATGACCGGACAGACAGAGACAGAAATGGGGGCTGTCAGGGTTTGTTTATGCGCTTCATATTCAGTCAGTACGTAGTGGTTTATGCAAGGCAATTTTTTTAACAGTGCAGGAAAAAATTTATATGCTACGAGCAGCAAGTGGCTCTGCCAATCTCTCTCCACCTCCAACTGAGCTGCACGAGTCGCTCATCTACTGTACTCTAGACGAGTCCTTTTAAATTTGCAGCTGTTTAAAAAAAAAACTGCCAGTTTGAAAGAATAAATTCTGGTGACAATTACGAAAGCACTATGTATGGAACATGTGTCAGGGAAGAGCTAGGTATTGTCCGAGATGAGATGACCGATGAATCCACAGAGAGTGTGCGAACTATTCGGTAACGTCATCCAATTCCAATCCCTTTATTTGCGCGCACAGACAACGGTTCCACTAACAGAATGGGGTGTTTTACTGCTGATGACATTAAGCACGCTTTGATAAGCTAATTATTTGATCCCCAGATAGAGATATAGTTCCCCCACTAGTGTATCATACGATAGTCCTACACTCCTAGTACATATATACCTTGTCCATGATGAGATCACTGTTGCCGCGAGTTAATAAATACTGTGATATGCAGTATACAGTAGTGATCCGAGATGGGCACGCACGCTACAGAGCTCAAACCTCAGGGTCGTGGCATGAGCATGACATGACACCGTCGCCAGGCAACGGCATTCAAAAGGCCGTGCCTGCCTGAGCTGGCAGCTTAATAAATTTATGGCTCTCCACCTCTGCGCCCGGGCATCTGCATGAGATGCAACTGAATGTCTGAATCGAATTCGCCAGCGCACCAACGTTCGATTCACCAGCTGCCTGCAGTGCAGGGCAGCGAGGCGAGCCCACGCCGCCGCTCTGCTGCAGCGCCCGCAGGCAGAGCTCGGTTCTGCTCGGGGCCCCGCCCCGGCACGCCTGCATGTGAGCGTGCTGCGTGCAGGCGATCGGAAGCTGATGATCCGCAACGAAACGAGCATTGATCCATGGACCGAAATGCACGTACCGCTGCAGACTGATTCGCCATTCGTCGTACTGGTCTGGTAGTACGTAGTAGTTACTCGTGTATTTGGTGGCACTGCTAGTCTCAGCACGTCAACAGCTACTACTAATAATCCGAGCAGAGGCATGATTGCACCGGGGATCGCCACGGGAAGCATTGCCACGGTCCCCAATAATGAAGATGCGGAAAAGACGAGTGACCAGCGTGAGGCTGAGTTTAATAAAATATGGATTTTCTAAACACTGTTTTGCATGAGAAAAGCTAAATGTCATTCGGTTGTTTTATCTGTTTCCATCACACGAATTTTACTCCGTCGGATCAGTGTGCTGGGTTTGTTTGTGTGCGTCTGATTAGCTATCCTGTCCATCTGGTATTTTGAACCATGCGAGCATACGGCTGTTTGTCCATTGATTCAGCATGGCGGGACGCTTGTGCGTTGTCCGATTTGAAGCCGATGACGAGAGGGTGACATTCTACACTAATTGGTGGGCCATATTTGATAGTGTTACCATGTTTGATTATTTTTTTTGAAATTACAGGGGCGGATATCGTCATAGATATAATGTTACAACTGTGTTTACAGTGTACCACCGTCATAATTACAGTGTATTTACAGTGTATCACCATCATAATTAGGCTATTCCCAGTGCAAAGTACCATACTAAAGTGTCCAAAAATACCACATGGGATGAAAAATATGATACTATTAGAAAGAAACACCATTCACAATGCATAGTATCATACATAAATGTTCAAAGTAATTAATTAGAATGATGTTTATGTCTATAAAAGTGAACTCATAGTATTAGATTTTGTACCATGATCTAAGATATTTTACCAAAGCAATATCTTGCTCAAGATACAGCTTTCTTCTTGCTCCTATTAAATGGTGTGCCAGATTATCTAAAGATCCTACGTGGTATCTCATTAATGAGTATGATAGTAATACCCATTAGGAATAGCGTATTTACAGTATATCACTATCATCATTACAGTGTATCACAGTCATAATTACAGTGTATCACAGCCATAATTACAGTGTATTTCTACTCTTCTAGTGTTGCGTTTTTTTTTCTATGTTTTCTGTTCTCCATATTTAATATTCATCAAGTACTGTATGTTTGTTTGGTTCCTGTTAAGCTGATCGATTTGCTCAAAACATCAGAAGTAGTTATACTTGTGAACATTTTTGTTTTGGCCATCGGATCTTAATTTGACGGGCAAGACAGAATCGTGTGTTGATGGGTTCTATAACACTCGATTTTTACTCAATCAATTATTCGGTTGTTGCTGCTGGTGCTAACAACCGGGTGTTGGAGGACGGTAAAACAACCGAATGCACAGTAGACAGACTCTTTTGCATTGTTTAATATAAATGTTAGGAAAAAAATAGTTAAAATAGTGTTTAGAGTGTGGAGACAGAGAGTTACAGTGAACTCAGCCAGTCAGTTTTTACCGGCTGCCGCAGCCGCCATGTGCTGTGCAGGTGCGATCGGCGGCGCGCCGCTCGCCCAGTCGCCCTCGCCCGTACCGTAGCCCTTTTGGTTCTCCTCCGATCGGACGTGCGCCGCCGCCATGATGTGTCTCGTGCGCCTTCTTGTCTCCGCCGGGCGCCCACGCGCGCACTTGGGCTGCTACGGCAGCGCGCAGGGCAGCTTCGCCGATCGCATCGTTGAGGCCAACGCGCGCGCCATGGGGGCATGGGGTTGGGAGGGTAGTGCGATCTCGCAGCTGGACCGGGTGGATTCATCGTGCGCGGACGCCGTGGTGGTGGAGCTCAGCGGCGGCCCCAGAGCACGATGGGGATAAGAAGCCGGATTAGATCCGAACAGTGGACTTTGTATTGAATCCAAGGGCCCAGAATCCATGTGCAGAGAGGCTAATGTTTACCCTGGCTGTAGTAGTAGACTAGTGCAGCCTGCAGCCACGATCCACAATCCCAGAAGAAAAAAAAAAAGCAGTGGCCGTAAGAGAAATGCGTGTGCCAGTGGAGGGCGCGTCGCTCTCCGTTTCTGTTACGATTGGTTTCCCCTGGCTGGCTGGCTGGCTGGCTGCGTGATGATCTCTTTCACCAAAGTGTCAAAAGAAAATGATAGAGTAAAGCACGCAGGCCCGGCCGGCCTCCACGCATCTATTGCTCCTTTTCTTTCCCCCCGGCTCAGATTCAGAAAGTGGTGACATGTTACTGTTGCTGCTTTCATTGGCGATCAACCCCCCGATCGTCCCAGACGGAGATCTCGACGCCGACGCAGGCTTTGTCGTTGCGCTCGTAATCTTGGCGTTCATTTTCTCAGCTCCCTCTGTGTCATGCATATGCTTTCTTCCACCGTCGTCGACCCGCTCCGGCCAGTAACTTACCAGAAGGACGTTGGTGTCGTGTCACGGTTAGGTAATGTAAACTCGCCTAAGAACTAGGATGGTTGGTCCGTTGGAAGCATGAACTACCGGCCAGACTTGCACGTAACTCTCGTCGATCTGCCGTGTGGATGCATGGGAATGTGATCAAGACAAACAGAGACCGGCAAGGCCTTTCCTCTTTTTCTTTACCCCTGTTCTTTTTTATTAACAATGTTCCGCTATTCTTTTTTATGCAGCAGAGCTGCGTGCATGCAGTTGATCTGCTCAGCCGCTTGCCTTCACGGTACGAAACCGCCCACGCGCACGCAGCGAAATCTTGCGGTTGGAGTCTTTGCATGGTTCCGATCCAAGCAGAGCTGCAGAGGCAGGTGAAAAAGGTTGAAAAGAAGCCCCTGCATGCATATGCATGTGCCCACTCTCCAGTCTCCACTCCACTTGGGGCTCGCTGGCCGTGGTGGATTTCAGCTCACCTGCAGGCCCCTCTGCCTGTCGGAGACCATGAGCATTGCAGATTCGGAGTGTCCCGGGACCGGTTAAGGCGCTGTTTGGAACGCGGAAATTTCATAGGAATTGTGTAAAAATTATACAAGAATCAGTTCAATTTTACAGAAAAAACACAGGAATAGAGAGAAAATCCCGCATGCCGGGCCTAAAACTGCACGACCACGACGGACGAGGACGAACCTTCCCCTCTGTCTGAAAACACAGAGCGGAGAGAAACAGAGTAGCGGTGCCAAGCCTTGCCTGATGCTGAAACCTTCTGCTTCAATGCTCCCGGGTTGTAAAGGTGAACGGTGGTTGGAGCTTTAGCTAGAGTACCGTGTACATTCTGAACAGGATTTTTCTGCTCTGGTACTTAACTGGGAGCCCAGGGAGAGTGGCTGCTAGCGGATTTCAGTTTAAGTGCTAACAGCAGGAGATCTGCCCTTCCTAATTAAGCTCACTTGCATCGCTTTAACTGCAAGGAAAGCGAGCGCCTCTGTGTGTGAAAGTAGGAACAGTGGCTCTCAAGAAGCTGCGTGCTGGAACAGTCTCGCTCGTCAGAGAGAGCGTGTAGTGTAGCTCTGCTGCAGGATGGTAATAGAAGGAGGAGGGGGGAATTTACAATTCGTGCAGCGTTGAGCTGGTGGTGCGGTGCAGGAGACTGGGCTTAGAAGGCCGGTATGGAAAGAGTATGGATTGTTGGCAGCGAGCCGTCGCGGGTACATTGTTGTTTCCAACAAAGGCTAAGATGTCCATCGCAGGAAGTTTTCTTTGAAAACGAGCTCACTGAATGTCTGAATCCCTGTGTCCCGTGAAGAGCACTGTGCCACCACCCGAGGAGTCAGGTCGGTTAGGTGCGGCGTCGCGTGCAGTCAGGGCGCGCGGCATCGGTGTCGTCGTTTCACTTTCTTCCGATTCCGGTGACGAACTGACGACACGGGACAAGGTTTTCCTCGCGGGTACGTGCGGCCATGGCGATAAGGTCCCCGTTGAGACGCAAACGCGACATGAAAGAACGGTGGTGCGTTGGCGTTGCGCTGGCGATCGGGGGATTTTGGCCCTTTGCACGTCCGTAGCACCGCATCATCAAAGACGACTTTTGTGCGTGGTATCGTCGATTGCATCGTGTCTGTGGGCCGTGGACGGTGACAGGAATCGAGACGTTCCATCAGACGCACGGGAATTCGTACTAAGCGAAGCCGCGAAGCAAGCATAAATCTTCTTGTTAAAAAATTAAAAAAAAAACGGACGTTTTGAGGAGGAGGACGACGACGTTCATTTAGGCTATTTCAGCCCATTTTGGTCCAAGGCCCAATAGAAGGAATACGGCACAAGGCCCTGTGTCAATTTCGTCGTCTACTCCGCAAACATGGACACGATGTTGACCGTCTCCCATAGTCCAACCAATCTGTTGGCATTGGCTTCCGAAATCCTCCGAGATCCCCCTCCCCTCCAAAGCCGGAGGAGGAGAGGAGATGGCGGTGCCGACGCCCGCGAAGGCGGCGCGCTTGCTTGCCGCCTCCGCGGCGGCGCTCGTGCTCCTGTGGTGCGTCCATTTCCGCGGTGGCCTCTCGCTCGGCTCCCCCACCAACAAGGGCCTCATCTTCAACGTAAGACGCTCGTTGCTGCCGTTTCTTCCCGTGGACTAGAAGTAGAGCACACGATCCCCATTCCGGTAGAGCCCCGCCGACACAGGGCGACTCGGCTCTTTGGTTTGGCTGGAATTTGATTGCCGTGGCCCCCATACCCCGCAAGTATGTCATGGATTCGACGCGGTTTTGTACTGGGATCTGCCGTGGTCATTGCTTTGGTTCACCCACCACCGCCGGGAGATAGTTCATTAATCTGCGCTGATCAACCGGTTAATGCCACATGGCGGTTCACGTCTGTGTCACGTTTTGTGTCTACTCCATACTATTTGCTAGGCTGTGCCGTGCTAGTTGGGCGCTTGGCTCTGCTTGCTCTGGCCTCAAAGAGGTTTCAGGTTTTTGGAAGCTGATGTTATGTTTCAGCAGTTTTCCTAGCATTACTGCTCTCTGGTTATTTGCCAGATCAGCAGTGACATCCAAATGGAATGCTGACTCTGGATTCATTCTCAGGCTACCATATGTAATTTGACCCATTTGAATTTGCTGACTCCCTCCATCTCAAATTGTAAGGGGTTTTAGATTTCGAATAGATTGAAGCATTATTTTACGTCTGTGTTTTTTTATACCTGTGTAGATTCATAACATCCATATGATCATGGACATGGATGGTGCGTAGGAGAGCCAAAAGCCCTTATAATTTGGGACGGAGGGAGTATACATTAGGACTAGTGATCTGTGATTTGAATTTGCTTGTCAGTCTACCATATAAAGTTATCAAACATAGTCATCTGTATATATCCCTATTGCCTCAGACTGTTCATCACTAACAAGAAGGTGATAGGTTGAAAGTTCAAAGGAAGATCTCGATTGAAATTTGAAAGCAGTATTATCTAAATGTGAAACCTTCAAGCGACCGTTTCACTTTACTCACCATCCCATCTAGACCCCAGGTGATCATGCTTGCTGCCTTGCTCACAGAATACTCCTGCAAAAAGTGAATTATTTTGCACAGGATGTCAGTTGTGGAATGTAAGAGTGTATTTTTTTTATTGCCATCCTCTTCCTGACACCCAAATTACCCCCCTGAAATCACCACAAAAGGGGATCCCTACATCTCTTTTCATCAATGGGATACCAAGAAACCATAAAACCATTCACTGACAGAGGAATCCTTCGTTTTTATTTCAGCAAAAAGGATGCTTCGACAGTTAGATTTATATGGTGTCGTGGTTTTGTTTTTATCAATGAAGGAAACAGTTATACTTAAAACGTCTTAATGTAATAAGCCATGTCTGTTCAGGTGCATCCTGTGCTTATGCTGATAGGATTCATCATCCTGGGGAGTGAAGGTATTGTCCAAGTCCTTTATTCTTTCCTTTAACTATCTTTCTGTCATATAAGTATTGAAACTTTTTTTTTACCAAGCTGTTGTGATTTATCTGCAGCCATAATGAGCTACAAAATATTGCCATGGAGTCATGATACAAATAAGGTGGTTCACATGCTTCTTCATGCTGTTGCACTCTTCCTGGGTTCTGTTGGGATATATGCTGCCTTCAAGTTCCACAATGAAAGTGGAATTGATAATCTCTACAGCTTGCATTCGTGGGTTGGACTTGGTACTATCTGCCTGTATGCTCTACAGGTGGCGCACACATCCTTTTTTTCCTGACATTTTGAGCTATGAGGATCATAAACAGCATTTTTTGACACATGTATAGCAATGCAACTATGATTGTCGTGCCACTAGGTGCAAGCCCTGCACTGCTGCTGGTCATAATAAATAGTTCAAACTGTGCAATGGCTGAGAATGAACGATACGGCAATATAGGCTGCAAATCAAACAACTATAAGTTGAACTTTCTTTTCTTTTACTCTGAGCTGAGCTTAGCAAGCGGTTGTGTTTCCTTGGCAGTAATCGATTTTACTGCTACTATTTTATATAGTTATATAGAAGAACCAGTTATATTAATGCATTGATTTTTATATTTCAGTGGCTACTTGGCGTTACAACCTTCTTCTTCCCTGGTGCTTCGCCGACAGTCCGGCGCAAGGTTCTCCCATGGCACGTTCGCTCTGGGCTTGTCGTCTACATTCTGGCACTGGTCGCAGCAGAGCTGGGGTTTCTGGAGAAGCTCACCTTCCTTCAGGCTGGGGGCCTCGGCAGGTACAGCTCGGAAGCCCTGCTGGTGAACTTCACAGCCATTCTCGTCGTTCTGCTTGGCGCTTCTGTTGTGCTGTATGTCACCGCTCCAGTGCACAATGAGCACGCGCATGGGTATTCAGCGGTGCACAAGCCCTGAACCACTAATGAAGCACTGAATCCAGTCAACTTTTGTCCCCGCTCTTGATTGCCTTTGAGAGTAGTGATAGCTAGCGGCGTGTAAATGTGTATTGGTACTGCAAAATGTACCTCCCTCCACCCTTCCTGTAGTTTAACAATACGAGGACTAATGGAGTACTAATAATAGAGAGATCTATGCTGAGTTCTTTGGCCCTTTGCCTGTCTCATTCTACCGATCTGAACAGAATGGCTACATGCTAATAACCTGATCTGCTGAAGTCTCTGCTAAATCACGACCACTAATTACAAGCTAAAATCTTCCACTAGCACAGCAAATCCTAAACCAAAGCGATCCAAGCGATTCTGCTCCATCTGTTGGGTGGGTTTGGACAACGGTCACGCCGAGAAGTAGGTGAGGATGATCGCGTCCTCGACTCGCCCGGCGTCTCCAGCGCCACCACCGTCGCTGACACCGACGTCGCTGGCGCGCCGCTTCCACTTCTGCTGGTCTCTGTCGGCCCGCGCGGTCCTGTCCACATCACAGCCGCCCTGCGCCGTCGCGACGACGGCGGCGGCGTTCCGCACCGCCCTCCTCTCGGCGCGCCGCTGGACCACGTACTCCTCCGAGATGTACACGTCCATCGTAGCGCGACGAGGGCGCTCGTCCAAGACGGCCGCGGCAAAGCGCTCGGCGTCGACCTGGCCTGCTGCCGCAGCTGCAGACCGCTAGCCTTTGAGCTGCCAACTTTGGAACACTGGAAGGCTGGGGGTGGAGGATCGGAGCCGGGAGATCGCCAGAGCGGCATGTGGCGTGTGGACGTCGCCGGCCGGGATTTATCGGGAGCCGGGAAGGCGCCGAAGCGGTGGGCACGGCCATGGTTTCTGCGCTCGTAGCCCCGAAACCAGCCGTGTCCAGCGCTCGCTCGCTCTTGTCTGGGGCCGCCTGCCTGCCTCCAGCCAAATCTCCGATCCTGCGAGCCATGGTCGCCGGTTTTCCCCGGAAAGGCGGGGAACCTGGTTGGGGTCTCGAAATTCCGAATACGGTTACTGGCTACTCCTTTGTCAGCTGTCAGCTTGAGAGTGGCCATCTCAGAAAGCGAAGGACAACGACCCCGGGCCCGTTCCATCCGAGCGTCTCCATTGCTAGAATCGATCACTGTCTGCCGACATCACCCAGATGTATTACGGGCTATAATTGACAGCATGTGCAATGAATCTATAGCATATTCTTCGAAGTAAAAATACGGGTTCAAATATTATAGACTTTTATTGATTGCTTACGTAATGGGAAATGTGACTTGCCATTTTCTTATCCTCGTTAAATTTCTCCACCACCACCACATAGACAAAATACTGATGCATGTGGGCAACTTTAGTGTGAGCGTTTGGTTCCACGCCATGGATTGGCACTGCCTTATTGAGTATCACCACTTGGGATCTCCGTGGGATTGATGACAACACTAAGGTCTACGTCTTGCCGCATTAAACAAGGAGATATAGGAGTACTCGGTGTTCGGTAAGATCGAAATCACAATCAGCAATCATGATGATGATCGTGCATGGTTTACCTTTTACCACATTATCGTCATATTCTATACAATTATGCAAGGGAATACTTTTGAGAATGAAATACATGAGCTAGAAAACACTGTGCCGAGTTTTACGTACCACATTGGTTATCTTGTAAAAAAGAAAGTAGGTGTTGCTTCATTACCTTGAAGCTAGGAGTGAAATGTTCCACTCTATATATAAGTGTCTATGTCGTCACACTTCCAAGGCGTGTATGACAAATTACATGGTCAATTTTGCATGATTGACAATTACCCCCATTTTCAAGACTAACTGGGCCCAATTTGGGACAAGGATTGTCTGACAGACATGCCTACGTCCAACTGGTAACGTTGAGGTTACCATCCTCAAAACCCACTATGCGTCTCATAGTGGGTGAATAATCCTAATGGACAGTCGTGCACCGTGTATTCTTGATTGGTAAGTATAATGAATTGTGTCATTGAGGTTGAGAAACATAAGCCTCTAGGCTTTAGACAACTCTTCCTCTCGTCAGCAATTGCAAATTATTCGCAATGATCAATCATGCATGTCGCACACTTTGTCACATGATCTTTGTTTACCATGATTAGTAACCGAAGAAACCTACAACACGAAGTCTCAAATAGGCCAAGAATAGAGTATCAATTGGAAATACTAGCGAAGCTCAAAGGAGGTGGATAGATATGAAGCTATGTTGTCAAGTTCTTATTTTTTGAGAAAAATATTTTTTGGCAGCATATTAACACGTAACAAATTCTGGTCCACTAATTATGAGTGAACATATAAAAGAATATTATTGTGGATAAGCGTATTTTGCTCTGAAGAATCGAGAATGTTTTCACTACCTTCACTCCCAAATTGCTGATCACAGCCTAGAAGTTGAAATTACCCCGACAAAGCATTCCCGGTTTAATGCTCAAAAACAGGGAGTACTATTAGTTTGGCTCGGACCTCGGAGTACTAGTGACATGCTAGGGGCATGCTTAATTAAGGCTGAGTCCAACGGCGTTATCTAAAATGGTTCCTTAAAACACTGTTTTGCACTGTTTAACATAAATGCTGCACTGTAGACAGAGATAGGGAATGGGGTTTGGAGAAGACCATTGGACTCAGCCTAACGAAGCTTGTCTCGGTTATCTCCGGTCTCCGCGAAACCCAGCAGTGAAGAACTTGTCGGTGAGCTGAACTGGTTACAAAATCTATTGATCTATAATAGTAAGAATCACTTAGAATATGTTTTCGTACAATCAAATTACACTAACATCGACCGACTCCACGCACAGCATTGTCCATTCGCACTGTCTAGCTAGCTCGATCTCGTCGCCGCACGCAGCAGGCCAGCGGCACACGCGGCAACTGACGAACGATCGCCTAAGCCGAGAGGTAGCTGAGGACGGCGTCCTCCCCGACCTGCAGCCAGGCGCCGCCACCAGCGGCGCCGGGACGATTCGCCCTGGCATTGCCGTCGGCCGGCCGCCTCTTCTCCCCCTTGTCCGACGCCCACCACCGCTTCTGCTGCTCGCCGCCGTCCGCCCGCGCCTTCTCCTTCTCCTCTGCGGCGCAGCGCGCCGCCGCACTCCGCGCAGCCCTCCTCTCGGCGCGCCGCTGCGCCACGTACTCCTCCGAGATGTACACGTCCATGATCCGAGTGAGCGGCGGCGAGTGGTACGGACGACTGGTATAGCCGTTGAGAGTTTTGCCAAGTGTGGAAATGCTGGCCGGACTGCCGGGGATCGATGATGGTACGAGAGCGAGCAGCACATGTGGCGCCGGCCGGGGATTTATCGGGAGCAGGGAGGGCGGCCAACCGGTGGGCACGGCCATGGTTTGGTTTCTCCCTCCCTCCGGCCCCCGATTCTGCGAGCCACGGCAGCCGGTTTCCGCCAGATGCGGCGAGGATCTGGGGGTTCCCCTTGCCTCTCGAAACGGACCTCCGCTGGCTTTTGTCAGTCGTCAGTCGTGTGTGTTTGTGACCTGTGCTGTGCTGTGTGTCACCGCGCGATACGGACGTCTCCGAAACGCGGAAACCTCCTGCCGGCCGGCTGACGAGCAGGCCAGCCGGTCCTACAGAGCAACAAGCTCCTGCTCTGAACTTCGAGTTCGTATTCACGAGAGCGAAAGAATCTAGCGTTCGTACGAAATGAGGAGCCATCGCGAATCTTTATATGAAAGGGAGCATGTACGACGAGTCGTGAACCGTGGGCTTTGGCCACCGCGCGCCGACCGACACCAGCATACGCAGAGGCGGACGGCAGAAGTTGCGTGAGGGCAGGCAGGCAGGTGTGAACCCACCTATAGAAGTCTAAAACCTTGTGTCTGATTAGGTTTTATTAGGCCCTGCACGTGATTAGTGCTTCTTCCAAAAGGTGTTTCGGTGCTTGTTTTTAATGGCACAAATGTTCATATTACTATTTATAGAGTTAGTCAAACTTAACATGGTTTGGCGTGGAACAAAACAAGAATTATAATTTTAGACAAAAGTAGTAGATATTAAAGCAAATAATAATAATAATAAAGAACTGAAGAAATAATAAAATGTACAAAACTATTCATTATAGATCCAATGGTGCTCAATTATATTGTATTTATTATTATTATTATTATTATCTATAAATTCATGCTTTGAATTTATTGTATTTCATAACAGATTTAGCATACATGAAACACACACAAAAAGAAAAAAAAAGACAAGCAACAGAAAATTCACCAGCCACCATATTTCCAATGTGTGTGCGGTTGATTTGTACTCGATTCGGCTCAATTTATAGGCTGTTTGACTTTTTTCCACTAAATTTGACCGGCTTGTCTTATTCAAAACATTTGCGAAAATGTAGAAAAATTCAATTCATAGCTAAAATCTATTATATGTTAAACTAAATCACAATAAAAATAATGATAATTGTGAATTTTTTGAATAATGATTATAAATTGGAACGGAGAAAGTAGGAAAAAAGCAAACTGGACGACCACTTTTGCTACTGGGCGAATAGTACTACTCCAGTACAGTAGCACAGAAAGCATCAGTCTACGAAGGCCCGTCTACGGAAAAACTAAAATAAAGGGAAAACCAGCGAACTGCTGGGCCTGGACGCACGGAGAAGCAGGCTGCACAAATAAATCGGCCCGAAAACGCAGCCCAATTCTCCTCGGGCCGCAAGCAGGCCACGGGTTGGCGCAGCGCGACCCCGCGCTCGTTAGTCGTTAGACTTTGCGTTTTAGAGTATTTTCTTGGATGTTTTTGGTAATTGGATCTGGATCCAGACGCGCACCCGGGGGACTCCCCGTTCGGCGACTGCTCTCTCTCTCTCTCGTGGGCTTGTGGCGGCGACTGCGCGAGACCGCTGCCCGCGGCCCTACGGCAGGTTGCCCAGGTCTTCGTCGGGCCCGTCGCCGGCGGCGAGCACCAACCAAGTATGCCCACCCGTCTCTCTCCCTTCCTGATGTGCGAAATCGAGCGCCGAAACCCTATAGCCTAAGCTGTTTCGCAATTTGTATCCGGATCTGATCTAATTACAACATGTCCTTTACTGGGTCCGCCCCCTTGGCAGCTGAAAGATGGCGAGGATACCGTCTCTGAAGAGCCTCAATGCGTTCCCACATGCCGAGGAGCACTTGCTGAAGAAGACTTACTCTGGCGCTGTTGGTACGATCTGTGGAGACACTGTTTCCCTGTAATTGACTAATTGTTGCCAGCGATTGCTTATAAGTATATGGTTTGGAGATTTATCTTTAATCTGCGCATCGTTGATATCTTGGCAGTGACAATTCTTGGGCTAATTATAATGTTTACACTGTTCGTGCATGAGCTGCAGTTTTATCTTACCACCTACACCGTGCACCAGGTATGATTTGCCACCGATTATATGTTCATGTTTGACTACTATATGCAAAATTTTCACTTTGATATCCACATATTTCCTTTTTGTTCTCCCCTTCAAATAACTTTAGTTTTTTCACCCCAGCACCCCGTGCTGTGACTATGCTTTGTACATATTACACAATAGGAGCTATATTGCCTTTGTTTAGAAAAAAAATGTAAAGCATCTGAACATAGCAAATACTGGCATTTCTTTTGGAGACAATTCTGTGTTGACATGTGGGGCTTGAGTTGAAGCATCAAAGCAGCAACCTGAATACCTGATCAAAGAGTTATTGTGATGACAATTCATTTCTTTATTTGAATATGATACATGCATGATGCATTATCAATCAATTGCATTGTTGAACAACACGTCTCTTCTGACGGATGTAAATTTCTGGCCATTATCACTTATGTAATCCTAGTAAAGTCATCTTGATGTGGTTTAATTTTATTTTCACCTAGTCTATCCAATATCTGTATTATGAACCAATAACTGGTTGATATTTTCTGCAGATGTCTGTAGATTTGAAACGAGGAGAAACTCTGCCAATTCATATAAACATGTCATTTCCTTCTTTGCCATGTGAAGGTCAGTTATTAATTAATTTCAGTAGATCATCATTAGTTTGTTGCAAGTCTTTCACAATTATGATATACCTTTCTCTGGCTCTTGTTTGTTTAGTACTGAGTGTGGATGCAATTGACATGTCTGGGAAACATGAAGTTGATTTACATACCAATATTTGGAAGGTAACATCTCCTTTCAAAATTCAGTTCCTTCAAGTTCGCGCTATAGTGCTTTCTTTAATAGCTGGATTTATTGTTACCACTGCTTATGAGTCATGATGAAGAAACATTACATCTGTATGTATTATTAAGTGCATATCCTGACTAGTTAAAAGCTGTCAAGTGTCAACCAATAGTGCTGCACAGTTGTTTTCAAGTTAATGCAGAGCTGCTGAGGAATGAGGATATGTGCTTTTATGAGATTTGATTTGTGTCTTGCCACAGTTTAAAAAAATGTTCTTCATATGTGTTTCCGTGTGTCGTATTTTCCCACCAAAATTTGTATTGTGTTTTTCAAAAAATACTTTAGTTACCTTCCTCTCATGTCTAATATTGTTCTCTCTTCCTTTATATCTGCTTAATACAGCTTCGCTTGGATAGGTATGGTCATATCATTGGTACAGAGTACTTGTCTGACCTAGTTGAAAAGGAACATGGGGCTCATCATGGTCATGGTATACTCTTTTTCCTTCCCACAAATGAGAAACAATTTAGCATTTCCTTTTCTTATTTTACTCAATGTAGGAAAAGTGTATCTTAAACAAATTTAGCATTTCCTTTTCTTACTCAACTAGGTCTATGCCCGTGCTTTGCCATGGGAAAAAACATGGAATCCCAATACATGTAGTACCGCAAATCAAACAAAGTGCGACAATAGATATATACAGCAGTATCATTGTGGAACTGCCGTTGGAGTCATACTATTTAACACTATCATACTCCCTCCGTCTACAAAAGAATGAAATCCTGGCTTTGTCCTAAGTCAAACTTTCGTAACTTTGACCAAGTTTATATCAAAATTAGTATCATTAGATTCGTGTTGAAATGTATTTTCATATCATACATAATTGATATCATAAATGTTATTACATTTCTATATAAATTTGGTCAAACTTGCGATAGTTTGACTTAGGACAAACTCAGGATTTCATTCTTTTGTGGACGGAGGGAGTACAATTTATCGGCAACAAAATAAAACCAATGCCAACATTATTCCACACAAGGAATCAAACCCATGACATATTGCAAATTTATAGCATTCTGTTACACGGGCACACGATCGTAGTTCGGATAAAAATTCAATACATGAATCCAAGTTCATCTCACGAGAGAAATGTAGCAAGGTTAAATAAAAGTTATGACATCAAATTTATTTGTCCGAAATACGGTTAAGATACCTACGCACACATGCAGGCATTTTAAATCTATGTGAGTTTCCTTCATACGTCCAAGAGGCTAATCAAAAGTTTTTCCGCATTGTCCAGCCAGCCTGTGCATAAGTCATCATATATAATAAGTACCTACCAAGGAATTATTGTTCTTGTCTAAATAGAAACTTTAATAATCGTTGTACAACACTATGCTCACCGTGTGGCCTGATGGTGGTTGTTCATTGCCCCATGTAGACATCAACTTCAGTACAAGATAGCCCGATAAAGCCCTAGACCAAATTAAAAAGTCATCAATTTAACATAATAAAATTGACATTTTCTGCATTTGTTGCTCAGAGAACAATTACCTGTCTTTGTCCTTTGCAATATCATCTGGAGTTAAAGTTTGCCAGCTAAAAATATCTTGGCCCCATCTAGGGCATTGTTTTTAAGGCGTCGCCTAGGCGACGACTAGGCGTCCAGGCGACAAAATTTCCTAGGCGTCCGCCATCGCCATACCAAAATCAGGGAGGAAGAGAAGAAGACTGGGAGGAAGAGAAGAAGAAGAACCAGGCGCCGGTGGCTGGAGCAAGGGAGGAAGTGGAGCAAGCGCGGGGCCGGCGGCGGCGTCCCGCGACGCACGGTGGCGCGTGGGGCTGGCGACGGCGGGCGGCTGCGTCTCGCGGGCGTCCCGCGGGGCTGGAGGCGGTGGCGGGCGGAGAAGCGAGGGCCCGCGCCGCAGAGGATTGAGGGGCCGGCGGCGGCTTCTGGCCGAGGATCGAGAGGCGGCGGCGTCGGGCGGACGTCGGCGCGTGCGCGAAGGGAGCCGATGCAATCCTCTATCGGTCTTCTCTGCTGTGACCTAGATGTAGTTGTATGTGGGCTGGGCCAATGCTATTGGGCTGGGCTATTTGCAAGGGTTTCTTCCTTTTTCTTTTTTGTTTTCTCCTTTTCTCTCCTCCTCCCTGCTACTATTCTGTTATTTCTTTGTGCGGTAAGGCGTCGCCTTGCTCGCCTAGGCGTCCGGGCGCTGGTGGCTCGCCGTGGCTCGCCTTACCGCCTTAAGAACCATGATCTAGGGTTTGCCACTCCCATTGCTCGCATATAGTATGGAGCAATATGGATAATTCTACGGGCATACCTCTTGAATAGCATATCGTGAAAGCAGTCTTGATCAATCATAGGGTCTAGAACAGAAAGTATTTTATCCTCGTGATCTAACACAAAAAGAATATAGCGCCCCCCAACTTGACACCATGGCAGAAGGTGCTATAAATCGACAAGATCAGGATAGCAAAGATTTAAATGTCAAAACATAACTTTGGGAAAGCAGCCTTACATACCTGCAGCTGGTGGCATTGTGATTCATAGAAGGCCACCTCTCAATTGATTTTCCTAATTCTTGAGTAGTGGAGTCCTTGCGAACACTTGGAGGTACCCCAAAAGCTGTTATTGCCTACAGGGAACGAAATATTTTTCAAAATGGTTATCGTAAACAAAGATTGTTATTAAATATATGTATAGGTAAGGCATATTTAACTTCACACTCACAAGAAAATAATGAATGGCTTTGCAACAATATAAAATAGTTAACTTACACAAAAGCGCAGGTCAATGTAATGCTTTTTAATATCTTTGTAGGCTCCTTTTAACTTGTTGTAATCTGCGTAGGCTTGAAGCCGAACACCCATATTGAAACACATCTTAGACATGGGTTTGCTCATTTCTTGTAACTCACATACATATATACAAATCTCATAAGGTTGGAAGCTTCGCATCCAGCTTGTGCTGCAAAATAATTTGTTATTGTGAATCATATTTGCACTCAAACATTCTAATTATTAAAAAGAAGAATAATAAAAGGCTTACTTCAACGTATCAGGGTCGTCAATTATCGTGATATAATCACAAATGACATCCATCATATTTTCTTTGCTTGATGGCACGTCACCTGTGGAAGGACCACCTAATATAAATTCAAAATATCGCCTCGTCTTCATCCTCCGGTGTTGAGGTTTGTAGTGCCATTTTCTTTTCATTTAATCCATCCAGGCGCTGTAGCGCTCCATTCTCTTGGTCGCTCTCTTCAACAGCGAGACATTGTTTCCTCTTTTTAATACGTGGATTTGTATCTAAAATTTGAACATTAGATGGGCTTCCGTCATTTGCAGTAGTGTCTTCAATAACTAACGGACACCCCTTTTTTTGTTGAAATCCGATGACAATAAAATAGCAGCCAATTTTGTCCTAAAATGTGCCATATTATCCTGCACAGTAGGTACGATTGTATACTGATTCTCATGTCATTAAACAAAAAATTAATTATTCTAGCGTTATGTATATTATCACTGAGAGCATCCCCCATCCAGTACTCCATATAGTTTAATACAAAAAGACCACACGAAGATCTAAAACATGGAAAATAACATCATGCACATATATTTTTCATTTAAATATGTCTAAAATTAGGTTTGCGAAATATAAGAGGCATACTCATCTGTCTGCACATTTGCACCAAGCAGTATCTCCCTAATCGGCCATGACGAAACAACAAGGTTCGGCCATGAGTGATTTGTAAGCTCGATGTGGTCCGATACAATTTTTATAGTTCTTTGCAAGCCATTCAACTATTGAATTGTATAAAATATAATTTTTAGTAAAGCCTCACACGCCGTGGGGTACTCGTTGCTCCGATCCATTGTAATCGTAGTAGAGTCTCTCCCCTTTGGTCCTTGGAGATGTCCCTGTTGGTCACCAGCAGCACCCGACACTCGCCGCCGCCATCGAACCGCACGCAATTGAGGTTCTGCTTCTTCCTCCCCTCCCTGGCAATGGCAAGGAAGCAGGCAGATCAGATGAGATTGATGAGAAAGAGGTGAGATCAGATCATCTCCAAGGCTCGGTTCAAGCTCAGCTCAGATCGGCTCTGGATGGAATTGGAAACCGTATGGAACACGCAGTGCAATGATCGGCGACCCACGGCGTGTGGTTGTTGATGCCGTTGATGAAGCTCTCGATGTTGCTGTGTCGGTCGGGGCAGATGACGAGGCTCCTAGACGGCGCTGCCGCCGAGAGCAGCGTCATCATGCTGTCACCGTCGTCGTGCTCCCGGTTGCGCAGGTAGTCCACGTCGCCGACGTACTCGGTGATGATGGTGAGGTCCCGGGTGAAGCGGTCCGCCTCCACCGTGAACCCTTCCACGGGGTCATACACCACCAGCGGCGGCGGCCACTCGCCGCGCTCCAGCATCCGCTGGCACAGCCCCAGCGTCTTCACGTCTTCCCTCGGGAGCACCTGCAATGGCGAGGAAGGGCGCTGCGCGGTGAGGACTCAGATTCACCTCGCCGTTTGTGTGTGTGGGGGGGTGGGGGGGGGCACACAGAGAGGAAAAGGCGTACCTTACCTGCATTCCTCTGGCCTCGAGGGTGGTGCGATTGGTTGCGCGCGGCGCCATGCCGGGCAGGTAGGTGAGGTGGTTGCTGAAGACGGCGCCGGTGACCGTGAGCGCCGTGGCGAGTGAAGCCATCTGGCGAAGGGCACCAGCCGCCTGCGCTTCTTCTTGGCCACCACCAGCGCGCCCGCGGGCTTGCGCCTCCGCTTCCTCGTCAGCTCCGATGGCTCCGCCGCCACCAACGACGGCAGCGGGCTCCACGGACTTGACCTTCCGCCATCGGAATCCCTTCCCGTGTCTTACTGTCCTCGCCTAAGCAGGATGAGGCTTGACTCTGTGAGACTCCAAATCGGCAGGGGGTTCAGCGGGGCGAGGGGCTCAGCGGCCGCGGGGTGGGTCTGGGGACGGGGATCGCGGGCGCGGGTGTTGGGGAGTGGTGGCGGGCGGCCATCTCGGGGGTCGGGGGCGCGATGGAGACGGAGAAGGCGGCGAGGTTGGAGTGCCTGAGCGCAGCGCGCAGTGATGGAGCGGTCGAGGGGGCGCGTGGGAGCCTGGAGGCGCGGTGGAGCGGCTGCGGTGGAGCAGGGGACGGGCGGATCTGTCGGGTTCGGGGGGCACGCGAGATGGTAGCGGCGCGAGGATTCCGGCAGCTGTGTTCGGCGGGGGCACGGGGGGAACGAGGCCACGGGGTAGCGAGGCCGAAGGGGGTGGTGGACGCCCCCCTTCGGTCCTTAATAGGTAGTAGGGATGTACTACCTCTATTCATATTTTTTATGACGTTTCGATCACAAAAATGAACTACAAGCAACTTAAATGTCCTGTCCAGAACATCATACAATGATGACCGGAGGGAGTAGGAAAAGAGTAGCTTAAACAAATTTGCATTTCCTTTTCGTAATCACTCAATCTAGGAAAAGTGTGCTTAAACAAATTTAACATCTCCTTTTCTTATTTTAATCCTTTTCTTATTTACATTCAGGCTTGAACCTAGTGCCAGCCTATTCTGTAGAATCGCTGAATCACAACTCAAAATCCTAGCTGTTTCCTTTCCCAAAAGAAATAAAAAACCACTTTGGTACTTTTTAAAAAATATTTAAGTGACAGAGAACCACAAGTTATCAGTCTTGATTATCATGGGAAAATGCCAATGCAACAACAATAACTAAATTGATGGACCAAAGATGTCTCAGAATATATCATCTGATGGTTGGTCACGAACAGATCATGGCAATGAGCATCATGATGAACAGAAGAAGCATGAGCACACCTTCAATGAAGATGCAGAGAAAATGGTGAAGAGTGTCAAACAAGCACTGGAAAATGGTGAAGGGTGCCGAGTAAGTTTTTCATCTACTGGTTTCCATTTGTTTTACAGAATGGTATTTCAGCTTGTAATATTTTCTGGTGCTGCTAATGAAGCTTTCCTCTCAATTTTCACAGGTCTATGGGATGTTAGATGTGCAGAGGGTTGCTGGTAACTTCCATATCTCAGTGCATGGTTTGAACATCTTTGTTGCTGAAAAGGTCAGTACTGTAAAATAGCAGATACGTCAATTTTATGCTTACTTCAATTGTAGGGTTCAAGTCTAAGCTGCTAAAAAACTCAATTTGTATTGTGAGAAATACTGAAATAGGGGACATTTAGTTAGAATTCCTTCACAAGGCATCATTTTGGCTAAAGAAACATCTTTCCAAGAGGCTAAGTGCATGCTATCATGTCCTAACAATGTGAGTTTTTTCTACTTGGTGATCCAATCTCAGACCAGCATCAGTAGCTGAGAGGTGTTAGGATTTATTGCGTGTCACTTCATGGTAAGCAAATACTAGTGATTTTGTGGTGTTAGAAAAATACAAAAATAGAGAAATAACATGTGAGCTAGGAAACTACTGAAGTTGGATTGGAACAAAAGATAATTTGATCTGTTGAGTGTTGGTTTATTCAACCCATCACATAATACTTCACTAAACCATGATTTCTTCTGAGGCTCTTCTGTGGGCTCTTTAGTTCACAGGGGGATAACTGACCACGAGGTCGGGGTTGGGTGCTAGCGATGGCGATAGAGAACAGAGGGAGGTACTTGATCCATTGCCTAATTGATTCCATCACGGATACAACCCCTCCTTATCTAGAGAGGTACCCTTACCCCCTATGGCATATCTAATCTTATCCCTAACTAAGACATCCAATCTTGTCTCTAATTAACCCTAATTCTAGCAGCCCATATCGCCCCTTCCAGCCCTAGGGCCTAGCCTTTTGCCCATTACAGTGCTTTTACCACTGTAACCAATCATTTGAAAACAAAACGTAGTATCTTGGGCATATATTACTTGGCAGCCATTTTTACAATTAAGAATAACTATTCACTGCAAGATTTGTCAGTTTTTCTGGATATAAATAGTTTCCTCTGAATGATAGAAATCACAGCTTTTATTGGTTTTGATCTAAACAAGCAGGCTTGGTTTCTTGTTTTACTCCTTAATAGAGGGCCCCTGTGCAACTGTGTACTTTCATCGGTTTTGTCAGTACATTTTCAGCTGGTGGTTCAATGCAAATTACCAACATTTATCCTTTTTTCTTTTGCAGATTTTTGAAGGGTCAAGCCATGTGAATGTCAGTCATGTTATCCACGAGCTGTCATTTGGCCCAAAGTATCCAGGAATTCATAACCCACTGGATGAAACTTCAAGGATTCTTCATGACACAAGTGGAACTTTCAAATACTATATCAAGGTGAGTAGCCATTCTTCTAGCTTTTGTAATCAATCATGTGCATGCAATAGCTTCCAAGTTGCAACATTTAGCTTTAGTTTGACATTTTTCGGATGTAGGGGGTTGAAGTGGGTTGAGGGGGATTTTGACTTATCGTGGATTTAAACTCACCTCAATCCTCCAATCCACTCCAATACACCTAAAACCAAGCAAGGCCTTTAGGGAATATAGCAAAGAAATCTGAAGAGAATTTGTTAGTTCCTCAGATATTCACGGAAAGTGACATTTCTGATTTCCACCAAGCCTGTCGGTTTTGTTTAGTTGATCTGATCAAGTAAACCTGAACATCTGCAGAACAAATATTTAGCTCGTAGTTCATCTTCCTCCTAACTTGTGAGAAAACATTCTCATCTTTTTGCCCAATTGATATGCAGGTTGTTCCAACTGAGTACAGATCTCTCTCAAAACAGGTATTGCCAACAAATCAGTTTTCTGTTACAGAGTATTTTCTTCCCATCCGACCAGCTGACAGGGCCTGGCCAGGTAACTGTTTTCTCCATCTTGAGGCAAGGCATGTTCATCTCTTTTCAAAGCTAAACTGTTTTTGTTTTCCCTGCAGCGGTTTACTTCCTGTATGATCTGTCACCAATTACAGTCACCATCAAAGAGGAAAGAAGGAACTTCCTTCATTTCTTAACTCGTCTATGCGCAGTTCTTGGTGGCACATTTGCGATGACAGGTTAGCCTCCCCCTATAATTTTGTTTCACTTGTATGCATTATGTTTTTTTCCTGCCTTAATTTCACTGAAAACATTAGTTGCATGCAACTAGTTACTGACAGCACAACTTACAAAAGAAAAAAACATCAACAACTCATCATTATAGTTCACTGCTTGTTACAAAACTCTCACAGACTTATGCTACAAATACAGGTATGCTTGACCGATGGATGTACCGGATTATCGAGTCTGTCACCAACTCAAAGACCAGAAGTGTACTGCGGTAACTGCACATTTCGTGATAGATGGAGGGAAGCCGCGGGTACCTGTGGGCTGTGGCTAATCAAGCCAGTTATAGATCACATTGTCCCAGCTAATTGTTCAGGCCATGCTGATTTTACATGCCTTTTTTGCTTGATCCTTGCATGGTTAACTTATAATATATATCGCTAGTTTTTATCAACTGTGTTAGACTGACGCTTGGCAAGTCCAGGGACTACAGTTTTGTCTTAAACTTGCGCCAATGTTGGAACTACCAACGAGATGATGTGGTTTGGAGGAAAACATTGTGACGAGAAATCATGTAATACAAGAAGATATGGCTGCAATATGTAGCGAAGTGTTTACTTGAAGATCTGTACAGAGTTACAGACATGTAGTTTCAGTGTGCTCTGTAAATAGCGACAGCATGGTCCTCTCACCTCTGAATAGTTCATACTCTGGCAGTCTGGCCCCATGCATAGCCCAAAAAGCATGAGGCAAGTTGTGGTAAATCTACAAGAGAACCATTACCAGCAACCGTAGATAATACTCCGTCCAGTGCTGCTTAATAATCTTATTAAGTTACTAGAGGCTAGTATGTAGCTTGATAGGATGCAGAACGCCAGGACGTCATTTTGTTAACAACAGCAACACGTTATTTCGAATCTGAACAGATCCAGCTGCTAATAAACTTGCCGACCTCTCTTTTTTTTGGCAGATGCCGAGACGCCTGCAGCACGAACAGTACCTCGCAAGGGAGGTGTAATCTGTGCTCTTAAGTATGAATAATCCACGAAGCAATCGCACGGCAATCTCTCCAAACGCATACATGAGTTTTGTTATCTACGTAAAATCGATGAAAGATATCAAGAGTCTTGGTGACCAGTGGGTCTTATCATGTGGCTTCATTAGAAGCTAAAAAAATTATTTGGCCTGTTTGAAAGCAAAGTATTCAAAACCACAATATTTAAATACCACAGTCTACCAATTGCTATGACACAACCACAGTATTTTTTACGACGGTACAATCTAAGTATGGTTCTACGATCCAATGGCAGTACAATCTAAAGGCGACGACATGGCTAGGGAGTGGCGGCCGCGACAGAGGAGGCACGGGGGAAGGAGGCGGCCTACGGGGGACGCGAGCGAGAGCGCGAGAGTTAGACCAAAGTTTACAATACTCTAAAAATACTATGATATTAGGATACTATGGTTTTAGATACAAAAGATTGTCAGACATCTTTTTACTCTAATACCGTGGTTTTCTCCAATACCGCAGTATTTCTTACGTACAATTCTGTAAAAATATAGGGTTCCCAAACAGATCCTTAGACTAAGGTCACCAGAAAGTGGATATAGGTGTGAAAAACACTGTTTGCGTACTGTACACAGAGCGGAAAAACACTGTTTGCGCACTGTAGACAGTACGGATACACTATCTGGTGACCTTGGCCTTAGAGGGGGCACAAAAGATCTGATCTTGATGACTTGATTGACCACTAGCACGTGCCATCCATCTTTTGCTTCACTCTTGTCTCAGACTTGATTCTCACCCATGCGAATATGGACGGATAAAAAGAGGAAATCCTTCGCATTACTATGGTATTAGCGTTGAATAGTATATGAACCATAGTGACAATTGGTAAATAAAATATTAAAATCATGGAATAAAAATGTGTATATATTTTTTTTCAGACTTGATTCTCAACATACGAATATGGATGGATAACAATAGGCTTAGAACCCTTTACAACTAGATGAAATCACACACGTTGCGCGGGGATTTTTTAGCGTTGAACGCAATATGATCCATACTGATAATTGATAAATAAAATATTAAAACCAAGGAATAAAAATATGTGTATATATATTGAAATATATTAACAAGAGTTTTAGTGGCAAGTGGGCTTTATGATGATGTGGCTTTATGAAAAGCTAGAAAAATTTTGTAGTGGTGAGCTTAAATGTAGATATATAAAATTTGGGACGGATGAGTTTTGACATTTGTTTGAATTTTCAGCTACAAAAGTTTGGGTGGAAAGCGGAAAGCTTCCAAAATGCCCAGCCCACCAGCTTCCTTCCCAGGTGCCTCCAACCTTACCCTTTCGAAAGCAAGCGCTCCTAGATCACCTCAGAAGTCCAAACAAAGCGAAACCCACGCCCTCCGCAACGGCGAAACCATTGGAGCTCTTAAAAATTAAGAGATTACAGAGTACTTGTGTAACAATATAGCACAGGTTGCAAAGGGTTGGTTGTCAGATGCTCTTGGGACATTGTCGTAGGAGGGAGGAATGCGAGTTGTGATCTGTCTTTGGGCAATCTGGCATGCAAGGAGAAAAGCAATTCATGAACAAAATTACCAAAGCTCGTTGTCAACGCACATGTTTGTGGAGGGGTTCATCTCTGACCTTGAGCAGATAGCCCAAAATGCATGGGAGGAGAAGCGATTAAAACTCGAAGCCTGCGATGGATCCCTCCACCAATGGGGATGTCAAAGATCAATGTCGATGCAGCGGTGTCAAAAAACACAGGCTGGCAGCAATTGCACCAGTAGCCCGAGACGAGGGTGGCGTTTTCAAAGGCTCCTCAGCATTGGCGTTGAGAGGAGGGACTGATCCAAAAAGTTTGGAGTCGATAGCATGCAAGGAGGGCTTAGCTTTGGCAAGCGATCTTCTTCTGCAAAGAATTCGATGGTGGTAAGAAGTATTCAGGGAGCAGGGATGAGTGCCTATGGCCATATCATCCAAGAGATTAGAGCAAAAATGATTGATTTCCATCTGTTGAGTTCGTACATGAAGGGAGGGCTTCTAATGGCGATACATGTAATTTGGCCAGGAGTTCATCGCACGAAGAATTGGGTCGCCATGTCTGGCTGATCCATTCGCGTGTGGGTGTTTGTGTATCTTAAAATTCAGTCTCTAAGTTATTATACCCTAGAAAAAGCTAGAAAATTTTTGTAGCAGTGAGCTTAAATTTAAATATATAAAATTTGGGACGGATAAATTTTGACATTTCTTTAAATTTTCAGCCACGAATATTTAGACGAAACCGAAAACTTCCAAAACATAACGCAGCCCACCAGTTTCCTACCCACAGCATGGTGCAGCGTAGACAGAGCGAGGGATCCTTGCAACGACAGAAAGTGTTGCCCTTTCGAAACCGAGCGCTCCCGGATCCACCTCCGAAGTCCAAACAAAGCGAAACCCACGCCCTCCGCAACGGCGAAACCATTGTAGCCCTAGATCTCTCTCGCCCAAGCTCCAAAACCCTAGATCCACCATGCACCAGCCCAGAGCCCGCTACCCGCCCGGCTATGGCTCCGGCGGCGGGCGTGGAGGCGGAGGCGGCAACGGGGGAGGAGGAGGAGGCGGTGGCGGCGGCGGCGGCGGCGACGGCGGCGGAAACTACAACTACTACGGCCGGAACCCGCAGCCGCAGCACCACTACCAGCAGCAGCAACAACAGCAACAGCAGCAGCAGCACGCGCATAGAAACTCCCCGCATCAGCAGAAGTGGCTGCAGCGGGACCTGGCCCCCGCCGCGGCGGCATCGTCCGGACACACTGCGGCTAAGACAGCGCCTCAGCTTGACTCCTTAGACTCGAGGTACTGGCTTTGCTGATTTGCAGATCGCCTCTGGTGAACCATATTCTCTAGACTCTGATGAGTGCTGTGGTATTGGAAGATTTTGGTTGCTGCATTGGTACATTATTAGTTGTATTGTTTATATTATGCTGATGTGTCATGTGAGTTAATGAGCTTGCTGGATATCCTTTGATTACCTCGTATCTCGACTAAACGCTGTCGTGAACTTATTCTGTGTTTTTGTATTTGTTTGCCTTATTACACTGGCTTGCCTCTACCCTGCATTTCTTAAGTGCGTGATGTTGCCACTTCTGTTCCACCCTTGCTTCTGTTCTACTTTTCCGACTGTATAAACGATTGATTTGGCACTGTGTTGTATTTAGTGTGGAACAATCTTAACTGAACATTATCTTCTGTTCTACTTCTCCACTGTATAAACGATTCATTTGGCTCTGTATTGTATTTAGTGTGGAATAATGTTAACTGAACATTATATATTAGCATAATCAGCGAGCCCTTCGTTTGTTTGTTATTTGTTTCAGTTCTCAAGACTGGAAGGCGCAGTTGAATATACCAGCTCCAGATACACGCTATAGGACAGAGGTGAGTTTTCTTTCTAATACCTATTCTGTTTCCATGTTCGAGCTCATATGCACAATGCATCCCGGATTCCCGGTTTCTTTGAACTGTCTCGGAGTAGCTTGTCGATGGATCCTGTTGGCTCGCATGCACAGGCAATTGTTTATTTCTCTCTGATATTTGTTTTGTCGCACACAGGATGTCACCGCAACAAAAGGCAATGAGTTTGAGGATTATTTTTTGAAACGTGAACTGCTTATGGGAATCTATGAAAAGGGATTTGAAAGGCCATCTCCTATTCAAGAAGAAAGCATTCCTATTGTGCTGACTGGAAGTGATATTCTTGCAAGAGCGAAAAATGGCACTGGGAAGACTGCTGCATTTTGCATTCCGGCACTTGAAAAAATTGATGCTGAGAAAAATGTCATTCAAGGTGAATTTCAAATTAGAAGGAACCATAATTAGGGTTATTTTTCATTTGCTGCCACCTTCACATGGGAAGCTTAATTGGGCACCAAAAATTGTCCAAATTACTGTTTCTCCAATTCCATTACGTATCGGTTCCTGTTCTGTTAATGTTACAAGGCCATTGAATTGTTGTTATTACTTATTACTGTTCGTCACGTTGATGGTTCTGATATAGTAAAAGAACGAGTCCTGTAAGAAGTCTTTTTGTATGTATTAGGTAAATCCACACTTAAAAAAAAAACTGTTGTGCTGTTTGTACTTACGTGATTATTTTTCCTACTGATGCTAGGCACATTCTATGGCTAATTGACTGGCTGAATTTGTAATAATGCAATAAGATTCTACAGTCTTTGTTGATTACATGAACCTTCTCAAAACATTTGTTAAGGATGATGTCTATGTAACACTTTTTTTTTTGATAATATGTGTAACACTAGTTTTACTTCCACCGTTGAATTGGCTTGCCATTGTTTGTCTTATTTTCGTGATCTGTACATGTTGTTTGTAGAAGTAAACCTTTCTGGTTTTGTTGGTCTTTTCTTCAGTTGTAATTCTGGTACCAACAAGGGAACTGGCTTTGCAAACTTCCCAAGTCTGCAAAGAGCTCGGCAAATACCTGAACATTCAAGTCATGGTTAGCACTGGAGGAACCAGCTTGAAGGATGACATCATGCGCTTGTACCAACCAGTTCATTTGCTCGTTGGGACGCCTGGCCGAATCCTTGATCTTACCAGAAAGGGCATTTGCGTGCTGAAAGACTGTTCAATGCTCATCATGGATGAGGTATGATTAGGAAAAAACACTAGAAAACTAGCAGCACCTTCTTCCTGTGCTTGTATATATTGCAATTGTAGGTTGGGACTGTATCTGTGTTATATTCAGAAAGCTCCCCTACCGACGATTAATTTGATCTAGTCTACTCTGATATTGACCAGCCTTCTGATTATGTGCATGATGCTAAACATCAATCTTAATATTGTGTATTTATCGATACACTGGTCCAAAAACATTCCAGATCACTGTTGTTGGAGCACATGTTCCCTTCAAATAAGCTTTCACATGTTTTTTAGAATGCTTGTCCATGGCCTTGGGATAAATCATTCCAGAATACTTGTCCCTTGAAGATATCAAGGGTATATTTATTTCATTATTTTCACTCACTACCCTTGATTAGGCTCTTCCTTGTGCTTCTTTCCAAAATCTTTTAAAACTTTGGTTTTCTTGTTTGAAAGCAACCTATTCAAAAAAAAAAAAAAAAAACTTTCCACTTTCTAGTGGTTTGGTTTGGGTTTCAACTCTAGCCTACCCCAACTTGCTTGGGATTAAAAGGCTATGTTGTTGTTGTTTCACTCACTACCCTTAGTTAAATGCTCAAATAGAAGGTAATTGGTTGTACTGTGACATTTAATAGGGGTATGGACTTCCTTGGTCTGCGCATCATGTGCTGTGCACGAGTAATTTAGTGTTTTTAGGAGCTTTCAGGGTCTATGGTTGTTGTTTCTGCAATATATTTTATGCTGATGTCACATCAGTTTCATGTGTTAATGTGTTTCTCTGTTCAAAATTACAATCTGAATAAAAAATATTATTTGGGGTAATGTGCAGGCAGACAAGCTATTAGCTCCAGAGTTTCAGCCTTCTGTGGAGGCACTTATTCATTTCCTTCCAGCTAGTCGGCAACTATTGATGTTTTCGGCAACCTTTCCTGTAACTGTCAAGGATTTCAAAGAGAAATATCTGCCTAGACCTTATGTCATTAATCTTATGGATGAATTGACCCTGAAAGGAATCACACAACACTATGCTTTTGTTGAAGAAAGGCAGAAAGTTCATTGCCTAAACACACTTTTCTCAAAGGTACAGCAAACATTAATCCTTTATTTCCTGTTTCATCCATATTCAAGTATAAAGTGACACATTTCCTGTTTTCTATTTTGGCCAGCTTCAAATTAACCAATCCATTATATTCTGCAACTCTGTTAATAGAGTTGAGCTACTGGCTAAGAAAATAACTGAACTTGGTTATTCTTGCTTCTACATTCACGCTAAGATGTTGCAAGACCACAGGAACCGAGTTTTCCATGATTTTCGCAATGGTGCTTGCAGAAACCTTGTGTGTACAGGTCTGTACTGAATACTGATTCCCTTGACAATATTTTCTTATAGTTCAGGGTTAGGAAAGGTTTAAAACACTGCCTTGGGAAATCTCGTCTTTTCTTATCTTACTAGTCTTCCTCAAATATGTAATATTCTTTTCAGCACATGCGGAAATATCTTTCATGAAGGCTTTTCTGATAAAGAGTATCGTGGCTCTCTTTGTTGCAGATCTATTTACTAGAGGAATTGATATCCAAGCAGTTAATGTGGTCATTAATTTTGACTTCCCGAAGACATCTGAGACATATTTACACAGGGTGCAGTTTTTTATCTTTTCTTTTCTAGTAGTGTCTATTTTATAAACTTGCTGAATTTAAAAATTTATGCATATTACCATTTTTCTAGGTTGGTCGTTCTGGAAGATATGGACACCTTGGTTTGGCAGTCAACTTGATCACTTATGAGGACCGATTTAACTTGTAAGCCTCTGCATTAACACTGTTTCTCTAGTCTTGTATCAAGACTCCTGACCCTTTTACTCTTTATTCTGCAGGTATAGGATTGAGCAAGAACTTGGAACAGAAATTAAGCCTATACCCCCACAGATTGACCTGGCTTTATATTGCCAATGACCAGTGTGACAGTATCAGAAGCATCAACTAATTTCATTTTACAAGTCTCATCAGGCAGATACATCTGTACATAGCAAATCGTCAAGTGAGTTCTCCAACTAATGGATTACTAAGACCCATATACTATATCGGATAATATCTAATTCACTCATACTTGTAGGGGGTTTCGTTTTGGTGCCTTGACGTTTCTGAGCCCAAATGGATTAGTAGAGGAAGTTTCTTTTTCTTATTGGCGCTGGTACTAATCAGTTTAGCTGAGGAGATGCACACTGGCCTGTTGGAGGTCCAGAACTGCGATCAGACAAAACATTTTGTGCCTCACCTAACCTTTTCTTTCTACTTGTTTGCCCACATCAGTTGTGTTTTAGTTGTCAATTATCATTTGATTCGTCATCAGTTTTTGTTTTCTTTCCTTCTGTTATTATGAACTAATGATACATAGGGATAGCTTCATGTAGCACAATACTGTGTTGATTTTTATAACTTCTGTGTACCTTTACCTCGCGAGATTACTCCTTGTCTTGCTGTTGCGCTGTGGAATATACCTCCTTGCGGGATAGCTTTATGTAGCAATAATAATGTCTCGTGTCTGGACATCACAGTGTGCCGCACATTCACTAGAATTTGCAGTTTGAACTTGGAAGTGTCGCAAAAGGTGACCCGGTCAGCGGACGTGGCCTTGTGTTGCGTAGCATCTGCTGCCTTATCTGATATGTTGGTGTTCTGAGTTCTTATATGGGCCTTTGGGCTTGTTTGTATAAAATTCAATCCATACATATAGGAGGGGATTAAGAAGAAAATTAGGTTACATTCTTCATACTTACTCCTTCCCAAATATGTACCAATTGGTGGGGTTTTGCTTGTATCTAAACTTGATTGATTTTTGAAATGTCCCCTTGAAATCATGGGTCGGCTCTCGGCTCACAGGCTGTGAGGTAGCATGAGTATGCGACTGGGGTCAGTGTTCGGTTAGACCAAACCGATTGATTTTGGTTTGGTCTTTTTGGTTTTTTGAAAGTTTTATTAGTTAAAATGAGTAACACATCATTTTAACTGAACTAACCGAACACTACGCGTGTTGACACTGAAACAACATGACAAAATAGTTATATTTGTCTGGCAGCTCAATAGGCTATTCACCCACATTGGAAATAATTCAATGTATACATATAATTTGATTATGGCACATGAGTTGCATGTGTGCTACATGCTACGGGCTCTAATATATTTTGAATCCACATAACAAGTCTAGTTGGTGATATGGTTCATGAGTTATGTAGCTTTTAGAACATAAGTGGGAAATTTGTAACGCTTAGCAGTGAGGTTATAAATAGATCCCTACTCTCGCCCTAATATACATCGTGAGCAGCCTAAAGGAAAAAGTGGAGAAATAAGGAGTAGGTCATACACAGCTCTTTTTAAAACCCTACACACTTTTGTTGTTTTAAGGAGTCTTTAAGGAGTCGAACAAAACAAAGAATAGGTAGTGCACCGATGTGCTAATGGTGAAGATGACACTCCATTTGATTCAGCATACGTGCTGCTTTGGAGTTGGTAATGAGAGTTAAGGAGGTACTGTAGATAATAAAAGCGCAATTCTACCCTTAATTAACCTCCTTAAAATGGTTCACCGTTCAGGTACAAGAAAAGAAATTCCGCTGCAAGGCAGGCACAGCACTGGAAGAGGTTGGCAAATATTCAGTATAGGACAAAAAATTGTCGATAGTACGTACTATCAGAGGCTAAAGCATATTATATTTATTTCCAAATGTTTGTCGCTGAATAGATCATTTTTAACTAAAAAAGGTAAAAATCCAGGGAGAGAGTAGCAGTGTTATAAATCGGAGGTGTACACATTTATCATCGTGATGTTACTGGAGCGTGCATATAAGTGTGCAAAAGATTGTTTACGCGCTGTAGATAGAGTAAAGCTGAGGCTCCGTTTGGCAGAGCTTCGTTCTCAAATTCTGCGGACCGAATCTGCAGAGTTTTGCCAAATATCAGGTTTTTGAGAATCACTCTCAAAGTGAATTCGGTGGAGTGGTTTTTTTAAAATGAATTGGGGACTCGGAGCTTAAAAAATTTGCTTCTTAATTCACTCCTTAACACGTAGCTAGTTTTTTCATAGCGTTTACTATGACTTCATTAAAGAATCACTTTCAATCACAGAATCAATTTTAATAAAAAATTAAAATCAATAAAAATTATACTTTTAACATAAATGATTGGATAGACAAACCGATGAAAAACAGTGGAGGGAGAGGGAGTGGGACTGTGGGTGAAGGCACGACGCGGCCGCGCCGACCACGTTCAAACCGACCAAAACGGGCGCCTTTCTCCCTCGGCGCTCACCGCCGCCGCTCCCGGGGCCCAGTGCCAGCCTCCGCACTCGGCAGCACGCGCCGGCTCCTTCTCCCACCGACACCGCGGGCCCGCACGCGGAGGCCCCACGTGTCCACCGCGACGGCGCGAGCTGGTGGCCAAGCCCCCGCTCGATCTGCGCCCGTGCCTGCCGCGACGCGAGCAGGTGACCGGACCCCTGTCTTTAAGCTCGCACGCGAATCAACCCGCTACACGCTCTGCGCAAGCCACTGCCGCCGCCGCCGCCGCCGCCAGTCCGCGTCTGCACCGGTCGGTACCCTCGTCCCCGGCGGCCGCCAGATCCCGCCCCGTGCCCCGGCGCAGAATCCCGAGGCAGTCCCGCGGCCTCGTTGGGGAGGGGAGCTGAGGGAGGATGGGCAGCGCCAGCGCGTTCGTCCTCAGGTGGATCAACTTCTTCACCATGGTCAGTCCCGTCGGCTCGGCGCGGCTCTCTCCTCTCCTTCCTTCCCCTACCTTCCTCTCCTTTCATCGAATCAGTGCAGCGGTGGCGTTTTGCTTCGCTTTGCCTTTGCTAGAGGCTGATTTCATAGCCGCTCGAATTGTTTTTTTTTTCTGCCTCCTTATATTTCTTCGCTGCTCGTTGTGAACTGTCGAGGCTTAATAGAAATCCGAATGTGTTTACTGGGCCACCAGCAGTTTTAGGTTTCATCGTCTCGTTTCGTTTCCCCTGCTGATTGTGCCTTTTTTAGCTTTCGCTGCCGCTGATCATTGGTGCAGTGCACTTTCCCCACCATTCTTGCTGTGCACTAACTACTCTGTGTTCTTGCGCTGCTGTTTTCTCGAGCAGATACTGGCGCTGCTGGTGGTGGGTTTCGGGTTCTGGATGAGCACCCACAACGACGAGTGCAGGCGGACCCTGACCGTCCCTGTCATTGCTCTCGGTGGAGTGATTTTTCTCATGTGCGCATCTAATCAATCGCATCCGCGTCACCGGGCACTACCATTGCGTGGTGGATTATCTTTCTTGCTCCCGATTTTGACCCGCCTCACCGGCGATTTCTGCTGCAGATCGCTCGTCGGATTCCTTGGTGCTTGGAAGAACATTTCGTGCTTGCTCTGGACAGTATCCTTCCTTTAATTTCCCCGTGAGTTGGATTATTGTAAAGTCACAGTCACATGAGTGCGGCCAATTGTTGGCCCCGTATTTCTGGGTACTTTTTTTGGAGTTGTCTATTACCTTGACATGTGGGTGTCTAGTACCTAATCACGCTCTTCGTGGTCTTGGTGGCAATCATGGTGTTCACGGTGCTAGCGTAAGTCCCTCTGATTAAATTTTGATGGAAGCACGGCCCCTTATAGCTGATGACTTGGCAGCAATGATGATGCGCTTTTTGTTTGAAAATGCTGTTGTTGGGCACACTGATTATGTTATGGTAGCACTAAAAATTGTACTCTACCGTTTAGAGTTACACCCAATTCTCAGTTGACTGTTTGTCTTCATAACTTTTTTTTTTCAGTAGTTGTGTTTTCAGCTAACTCGTTATTTGTTTGTACTACTGCAGGTTTATCATAACGAATACTGGAACTGGTCATACTGTTCCTGGTGCTAGGTATGTGATTATTGGCAGTTCCACATAAAGATTGTGAATTCCAGCTTTGGAGCATCGAAATATAATAATGAAGCATTTATATGGTTCAATGCAGGTATAAAGAGTATCGTCTTCAGGATTACAGCTCCTGGTTTGTCAAACAGGCATGTCAATGTTTCTTTGTTGGAAAACTTATGTTTCCTGCCATGCAATACATTTCAATATTCTGCTGTGCTAGCACGGAACTCTCTTCATTCGCTTTTTTTCTCCAACTATAGCTCAATGACACGGAGAAATGGACTCGCCTGAAAAGTTGCCTAGTGAAGTCAGACGACTGTAATAGCCTGTCGAAAAGATACAAGGTCACTCCTGCTCTTCACATCTTGTTTAACTTGATTTAGTCTCTGGGAGTTGCTCCATTTCATTGAGATCTTATTTCTAGTTCCCAACTTTATGCAGACTTTGAAAGAATACAAGCTTGCAGATCTTACTCCCATGGAGTCGGGTTGCTGCCGCCCACCCGCTGAGTATGTGCCCGATCGTGCACCCGAACCTTTCGCAGCAGTCACTGCAATCTCAATTCTTGAACATGGTCATCACATTTCTCTGATTTTCAGGTGTGGGTACCCGGCTCTGAATGCATCCTATTTCGATCTGAGCTATCATCCGGTGAGCGCCAACGTCGACTGCAAACTGTACAAGAATGCCCGTTCTGTCAGGTGCTACGACTGCAATTCTTGCAAGTAAGCGGCTCCACATCTCGCTCCCCATTTCGGAATGCCAATTCAGTATGGTCATGCCGCTTTTGGTTATAGAGCTGGGGTAGCGCAGTACATGAAGACGGAGTGGCGAGTGGTGGCCATCTTCAACGTGATATTGTTCGTTATCCTGGTAAGCTCGGTCGTCTAATTGGACACAAACACTGATATCAGGTATTCGCTGTTGCGCTGATCTGCTTCTTTTTTAAAATCTGTGTTGTTGTGGCTAGTCGTTCGTATACTTAGTGGGCTGCTGTGCGCGGCGAAACGCCGGAGGTAGCGATGGAAAAGGCCATGGAAGATGATAGGAACACTTCGAGGTGAAGCACTTGGCCATCCGACGTGGAAGTAGGAATTAGCTTCGGCATTCCCTGTAAAATTGTTCCATCAAATTACTTTGATGAAATCACCTGGGCTCATCTGCTTTCTAATGATATTGCAAATTGGTTATTAACATCTTCGAGGTAAAAAATGTCTTTTCGCCTCTGATCTCTTGGCAATTATCGGGACAGAGAGAATCCGGTGCCTTCACTTATTACAATAGCCCTGAGAACTATGAAGCTCAAAGGATCTCAAAATTGAGCATTCTCTGGTGACGACATCATGTCATCCCCATGCAAATGGATGGCGCCATACAAAGCATGTACGTGGGCATCAATCTCCGCCAAAATGTTATCTAGCTGAGCAGCTAAATTAAAAATGGTTAATAAAAGGTAGCCAAAACAAATGTTAAGTCTGATACACTCCTTCGAAGGGAACGTCAGGAACATCTGCATCAGTGCAGCGACTCTCGGATTTATTTGTCGCTCACAAGTGGGCTGTAAATTGGGTACCACATTTTCCGAGCGACGTAGTCCACTGTTTCCGACTGTTGACACAGGAGAAACTTGTTTCAGGCACAGCCGTAGGTTTTAACTATAGGAATATGACTTTTGTCTAGGTAGTATGGTACCTCTGACATGCTCTCGAGTTCCCTAGGGCCCACATCACAGCGCCCCTCAGCCAGGTCTTCAGCAACAGCAGCATGGACGACTGCAGCGCCGACACGTGCGGTGATGTGCCTGATACTGCAGGTTTTGATGGGTGATATTGGATCATCAGTTGAAATGAATAGAAAGACAACGCTTGCATGAATGTGTTGTGGGCTTGTGGTAGATGGTAATAACACCAACAGAGCAGAGCTCACCTGGAAACTGAAGGGAAGAGGATTCCTTTTCGAATTTCATTATCCGTGATGTATGATGCCAGGCTGCATTGCAATAACAAGTAAAATTTATGATCCACTCCACAAGAAAAGCGAAGAAAATGAATTGAAGACAGTTGTGGAAACCCAATAGAAGTGTAGTTGATCTTATGCCAATGGAACCTCAACAAACCAAGATGCAGGGGCATCGAATCAGGGTGGTGGTGGTGGTGGTGGTGGGTGGGTGGGTGGGTGGGGGGGGGGGGGGGGGGCGGCAACCATATTATATAATCTTAGCAAGCAAGGCTTACCACTCAGCTGCAGCCTGAAGCATGCCATCTGAAATATGCCGGGCACCAGAAAGAAGGGCTCCTAGACCAATCCTGATTTTTGAACAAATGCCCATCAGTAAAACTTAAAAACTCAATACTTGTCTAGGAGAGGTGAAAGGTTGTCGTACCCAGGAAATAGATACATGTTGTTTGCTTGATTAGCATAACCCGTCTTACCATTTCCTAAGAAATCAAAGACTTTATTATAAGTGATCATCTGATAGAAATGATTGGTCTCACAATTTAAAAGAGAGTAGGTGGGAATTACCTAGAGAAACGTTATCAAAAGGGCTTCCACTAGCAAATATCGCATTTTCTCCAACGTGCTTGAATACATCTTCAGGAGTACATTCAGCTGTAATGTAACAATAGAGACCAAAATTACTTCCTGTTTGGGTTACTTCATACACCAAAAAAGAGATTCCAGCCTCAGGTTTCCTCAAAATATCTGGGTGCCTGGTCACAAACCTTTAGTGGTAGGGTTGGACATTGCAAAAACTGCAGGGCGACGGGAATCAGACTCTTTCATAGCCTTGAGGACCTGGAGATGTATGGAGTTAGCACTCAATTGTAAAAATATGATCATTTGGAGTACAATTCGGCAATTCCCAACATGGCATTATTCACAAAGGTTTTTGATGGTCAACATTTATCAATATGTATGATTACCAATTTAGTTAGGAAACTGCTTAAGGATGTAATTTCATAAGAGCATAAAAAGATCACTAAACTCTTGAGTGGTGATGGTGTCCAGCATTTTTTATCAAGCAACACTATTAAACATGACTAGACTACACAAGCACACAATTCTCAACAACCCCTGGTATATTGGCCACAATAATGGGTATCTTCTGAAGTCTGAACTATGATGTTAACTGGATTTTTTAATCATATGTTCACCCATAAGGCCATAAAGGGTTAACTGATGCAGTCATTCACTGGCAGCATAAGAATACATTTGGAAACTCTGCTGGGAATATTTCTAGATTCAGAAAAAAAAAAAGACTAAGAACACAGTCCTTAAGCAAACTTATAAATGGATATTTTAGTGCTAAGCACCTAGACTGAGTGAGGACTGCTAAATCAGGACATGCAAGATGGGAGACAAGGCATTCCATAACTTCTTGTGTGGAATCATAAGAGAATAGGTTCACGGAGACACTTATGCTCACCTCCTCGTTAAATATGCCCCCAACTCCAGATAGTCCTAAAAGCACATGAGGCTTAACTTTCTTGACCTGACAATCAGTATCAAACCAAATCAGTCCAAGCACAGAGGCATTAGAAATACCATAATAAAAGCTGAAAATGTGATAGTAGCCAATTATATTATACCACTTCAACAAGACTAGCCCCCTCATGGAGATCTGGAACCTCATCTGGACCATAACCCCTGGCGAAACGTGCCACTGCAGGATCCAGATCCTTCCTAGCTTTTGTAATAAGGCCCTGCATGGTAGAGCACAACAGGAGCACAATATTAATCAGCCTTTCGATCGAACAAATAAAAGGAAACCTAATGTAAAAACCAGAAAAATTGTTTGCCTAAAACTAACTTACATCTTTGTCCAGAACCCAGAATTGATTATGTCCTTCCCCTGTTCTATGGATCCCAGGCATCCTTAACATTGCCTGTTTAGCCATGCTAAGCACACCTATCCCAGCACTGGATTCTAAAGAGGAATTAGAATGGCCGGACCAAATTTTTCACAAGGAACATGCCATACAAAATAAAATAAGGAGATTCTAGAAACATGTCAAACATATTGGATACCTTCCAGCTCCCACAACGACTATCTTTTGATTTGTAAAATCCTGGAGGGGTCGCCCCTGAGCTCTAACAGCACCAAGTAGGCCAGCTAGAGCAACTCCAGCTGTCCCCTGTTTTAAATAGGAAGAGCCCATCAAACAATAGCTGAATGGACATAATTTTGCCAGATAAATTACATAACAATAATTTGTGAATGAAGTACCTGTACGTCATCATTGAACATGCAAAATCGGTTCCGGTACCTTTGAAGAGTCTCGAAGGCCCATTTCATTTGGAAGTCTTCAAACTGTGATTCTCTCACTTCAGAAACAGAGCAGCATTGAACTAGCAAGTAGAGGATGGCCTTAAAGCACACATACCTGCACAACTGCTTTAGGCCAACGTGCATGGACAGCCTCCATGAATTCATCAACAACGGCCAAGTATTCTTCTCCTTCCAACCGAGGTTGCCTCAGTCCCAAATCTAGATACATAGCACTAAGTAAGGTATGTGATGGTGGATTTTTGTACTAACAAATTCATCTTTTGCTTAACAAAGAGCAATCAGATTTACATATAATCAAAGAAAAGGTTGTAAAATTCATGTTAATACGAAATGTTTTAGTAATTAGTTTTAGTGTATCTTACGCACATAGATTGTCCTTCAGAAGCTTTTCATTATTTGTTCCCACATCAAGCATTATTGGAAGAACCTGCAACAGGGAGCAGGAAAATATGAAAAAAAAAAGGCATATACAATGAAGTGCAGGTTACTGAATATAATTGGTTTGGTCTAGTGGCTGTGTTCTATAGAGTAAACTATAAGCAATTATATGTAGCTCATGCTGTTTTCATTATAGAGAGATAGTATATGTTTTATGTTCCATACCTTCTGTGGGTTAATACCAGCAGCTGCAACATAAACATCCAGTTTACCAATAGGTATGCCTATGCCCTGAACACCAAGGTCGCCTAAGCCTAGAATGCGACTCCCGTCAGTCACAACTATCATGTCAACCTGAAAAAGGTGTCAACCAATTACTTGAAATGTCATACAGGCAGAATTGGAAGAACAAGAACTTATACTGCATATTGTTTTTGTGGTCATCACACAAAAGATGTGAAGCTTAATAGAGAGTTTAACATGTGTTTACACGCAAATTACTGGGTGATTGCCATTAAGCATTGGCTGGCGACATAAGGAAATTTGCAATACACTGGCATGCAGTATAGCTCAAGGAAACCACTAGTATCAATGAAATGTCACGGTTCGCTTTCATATCTTATACTACTTGAATCAGTACTCAAATGATCTCAGCTTTCATGGCTACATTATAAGAATTACTTGAAAAGGTGCTTTTACACCGCAGTTTCAGTTGTACCTTCTCTGCTGGCCAGTTGTAAATCATCGACATCATCTCGCCCTTATCCTTTGCACTAAAATACATGCCTCGGGGTCGTCTGAACAGACCACTGTAATTTTCACAGACCAAGCCGACAGTGGGAGTGTATATCACCGGTGCAAAATCCTTGATATTGTCGATTAGCACCTGGCAAAAACAGAGCATATCACTGTATAAACACAAACACTCCAGACTCATGCTGATCACGTTTTTGTCGAAACACAATACAGCGACACTGAAGGCTCACCCTGTAGTACAGTGTCTCGTTCCGGTCGTGCAGCCTGTTGAGGATCCTCCACTTGGCCAGCGCGATGATGGTGTCCGGCTCGCCCCGCGTGTTGTGTTCCAGCGACCGATACGAGTTTACTGCAACACATCAAGCGCACGCGAGAGGCGTCGCATCAGCAACGAGAGATTGCGTCTAGGACCCCATTTGGGCAGCGGGCACGCGGCAAACGCGACGAGGAAGGGTCGAAGGGAACGTGCAGGCCAGACGGGGGGCAAGGCAACTCACTGAATCTCTCGTACTGCTGCTCGAAGGACATGACCCGCGGCGGGAGGAGGCCGCGGAGGCCGAGGCGGTCGCGCTCCGTCATGGGGAACGCCGTGTCCTGCGCCCAACGGAACGGAAGCCGCGGTCAGCTGGAACCGCACCACTCCAGAGCGCGCGCGAAATCGCGAGACCAGGGTGCGGGGGGACGCCGCGTGCGTGTCGCTGACTACCTTATTGTACCATGGGTCGTGGAGGATGTCGGTGCCGCGCTTGTGCACGATGCAGGGCCCCGGCACGGCGGCGCCGGCGGCCGCCGGTGGAGCGGACGTCGACAGGAGGCGCCGGATCTGCGCCGAGCGCCGCGCCGCCGAACGCCACATCGCGGGCGAGAGCGCCTGACTTGGTCAGGTCCAGACCCAATGCTCGGCCCTGCAGTGCAGCCCCGCGTCCGAGACGGTGCGGTGAGGTGGTGGTGGTGCCCGACAGGCCGAGGCCCCCCAGCTCCTGGGAGATTTGAAGAGGGGCGTCGCCGCGCGGTGCGGGCACCCGCGGTGAGGACAGGACAGGGAGAGGGAGCCCCGGTCACGGCGGGGGGGTCGGTGGATGGGGGCGCGGGGGAGCCTGGTGCGTGATGCGCTGACGCAGTGATGCCTGATGCGATGCGGCGCACGGGCGTGGCTCTTGGAATTGGAATGCGCAGGCACGGGGAAGGATGCCGGGGATCGGAAGGTGAGGTGAGTGGTGGGGCGGAGGAGCGGACGCGGGCCGGGCGCGGCTCACCTAGTGAAGGCGTTGTCGGGGTTTCAACGACGGCGACGAGTTCCCGGGCGCGACGCGTATATGCGGCGGATTCGAAGCCGTATGGCTACTTGGTCCGTTTGGATGGTGAGCGTGATCCGTTTCGTTGCGAAGCGAGGTAGGATGGAATGCCTCTGATCTTGTATAATATGATAGAATGGTTTCATCCGTGTTTGGTTGAAGGATGGAGCTGTTCTATTTTTGCGTTTGGTTGAAGGAACGAGAATGAATCTTTTCTAACTCTGATTATCACCGTTAGAAATAGACCCGCCTGTCATAGAAATATCCTTCCCTCTCCGCCCCATCGGTCTTTGCTGCCGGCGCCGGCCACCCGCGTCCACGCTAGAGGTGGCTGCTCGCGCCGCGCACATCCTCACCGTCGGCGGCCGCCGCGGTCCCAGGTTCTCCACGACTCGTCTCGTCCGTCTCCTTCCCCGACGATGCGTCGGCCGACGCACCGTTTCCATCCACGCAGTCGCGCGGCCATCCGCGCTGCTGCGAGCCGCGACCGGCGCCGCCGCCGCGCCCCCGCCGCCGCGTCCTCGGAAAGGGCGAGGGACGGGAGAGGGCGACAAACGGCGAGCGACGCCGTCAAAAAGGAACGAGCGCGTCTAGGAGATTTTTTGGAGCGGGGAGATCCCAAATATTAGGGGAATATTCCCCTAGGTGGGATGGCTCCGCTCCTATCAGATCCCTCGCTCGCGAACCAAACATGGGACGGAGCGGTTCCATCCTACCTCGCTCTCCAACCAAACACACCCTACTCGCTCAATCCCAGAAAGTGTCGCCCATTTTAATTTCAGTGCACGTTCCGGCACTCATTTTATTCAAAAATTTAATTCAAAAATTAACAAAAATAAATTATATAAAAATACTTAAGGTTATAAACGTAATCATAAAAAATAATGATATTTATATAAAAATTTTGAATAAAACGAAGGTTGAAGGCATTACACTGAAATCGAGGACGACACTTTTTTTTGGGACGGAGGAAGTAGTCCCCAAGGGCAGTGCGTACAGCGGGGGTGAGAAAATCTTACTCTAGAATTGTTTTATTCTATTTTAAATCGTAGATTGTTTGATTTTTTTAACACCGAGTCTCATGAACCCGTCTTGTTTAAAAAAAACTAAAAAATAGAAAAAAATTAAATCATAGTTAAAGTATATTGCTGTTAAACTAAATCTCAATAAAAATAAATAATAATTGATTTATTTATTAAGATGATTGAGTTAAATTTGGTGCCAAAAGAATCAAACGGTCTATAATTTAGGATGGAAGAGTAGTTTTCAAACATAATACATATGAGAAACTTCAATACGATATCTCGATACATATATAGTCAATAGTCTCACCGATCGTATCGAAATTTGCATACCGTTCAATATGTTGCCATTATACACAAAAATTGTTTAGATGTTTCTTCCTCTTTTCTCTTTTTTCCTAGCCTCATGAAAGAACAAGTCTTCTTCCTTCTCTTGTCCACTTTGAACTTGATGATTAGCAATAGTGACCTCGGGCGACACTTCACCCCGTGGAAAACACCACCATTTTGAGGCAGTGTCATTCCTTTCTTCGAGCGGTACAGGCTATTTTTGGACAAGGAGAAAACAATTTTAGAGCTAGTTTGGCGACCACATTTTCCCTAGAGATTTCCATTTCTTAAAAAAAATTAAACTAATTTTCTCTTAATTCTTCAAAATCCTTTGAAAAAATGGGGTTGCCAAACTACCCTTCAGTGGGTGTGGCTTTCTTCGATTGTCGGATCAGTGCAAACCTTAATATTACAAGTTTTATTTCATTGGGAGTGGTTTTCTCCGTATGTTTTGAGATGCTATCATTAGTGTTTATTTTTTATGGTCGATCTTAACATGATGATGCGCCCCACTGCAAATCTGCATATTTCCATTATGTAAATGGCCTCACATGGGTGATAGTGATAAGTCTTAAAAGGTGGAACGCCACCTGTAATTAAAAAAATGTATCCTGATCTTTTTATTCATCTTTGGTTCCATTTTCTCCCTTGCCGATTGTGCTTTGACCTACTCTTTTAGCAACCAGGCACGATTGCATCACTCCATCATCTCCCATTAGCAACCAACATTCTACTTTCTCCTTGGCTCTAGTTACCCACCGAGAAGATGCAGTGTTTAGTTAAAGATCAGATCAAGACGGATTAGAGTAAAGAGATACTCTGGAAGAGAACTATGGGGTGTGCTGAAGTGTTGTTTGGTTTGCGCTTTTTTCCCCGTTATCAATTCATGCTGGCACCAAATAATGTTGCTTTCTGTTTGGTTCAGTAGGGCCGTAATCGATTCGCACGCGGTCAGATTGCGACCTCCGCGAGAACGATACCAGACCCCCTCCTGGAGGTATCCGATTACCCTGCATTTGTCTCCGTTTCCGTTCGCGCACCAAATAAAACTAGATAGGCAGGCGCGCTTCGCTGCGCTCGTTGCAGCTCCAGTGCTCCACGCCTCTGAGGAGTGCATCATGACTGGACCTGGCTAATAACGAAAATGAAAAGCAACAGTAGAATGTTGTTAGCCTACTGGATGTTATGGTATGGGACCGTGCAGAACGAAAGCACCAATGATGCGTAGTCAAGAAAAGGCGGTTTATCTATCTATCTATACACTGTAAAAGAGCGAGTTTTTTAAAAATATTTTTTACCTACAAAGTCATAGGTATACCCCTCACGCTGATCCCACTGCGCAAAGAATGGAAAGGCCAAAAACCCATAAATGCAAAATGTTTCATCTACTTCCTCTCTTTATTTCTCACCTCATTTTATACCCATACCCACTTGTTACTTTCGTTCTCTTTGTTTTAACGAGAAAGGAACGACGCTAATCAATCAAGACTCTTTCCTTTTAATTCTATTTTCTTTATTTTTCTTTCTATTATCTGTTTGATTATCTCATAACACGTGCATGTTGCACGTACATCTATACTAGTGCATATAAATACATGAGTTAATAATCATTTTAGATGAATATATATAGAGAAGGGCCTAAATAATTGATGTGACATAAAATTGGGAACATATGTGTAAACCCAACATGACCATGAATAGGCAAATGTTTTAAGTAACAGTTAAAATAATGGAAAAATATGGAAAGCGATGCAAAAGTTTTTCTGGATGATGATTTGGGTCTTTCAATCGAAATATGTATAATTGTTTTGTGTCACCGTTAGCTACTGCATGAAACATTAACTGTGTAAAGACTCGCTATCAAATTGGAGTAAATAATCATATGAGAAAAAAAAAGGGAAGTAAATAGACTGAATGTACAGGTCAATTGCTATCTTGTACGACGATGCAAACATTTAAGCATAGTAATACGGGTATAGTCTTCTGTATCTATGTTTGAGCTGCTCGTTATCGTCTGGTTAGTTCATGGAAGGATGTTTGAGATTAAACTATGATAATGATCTGCAACCAATCTCGTAAAATTATTATATTAACATACCCTCATCTACGTTAAAGCCTCAATACTTCATAATAGAAATCAGCCTACTATTCAACATACTAAATCTGAATGCTAAATTTGAAGATGCGAATCTAAAACTATTTATTCTATCTAATTGCCTAGATTGAAATGATTGTTGTAAGTCGTTATCTTTTTCAGTAATGTAGCATGGAACAAACTGTCTTTAAATGACAAATTTAGATACATAAAGCTGAATATTTTGTGCAACCGTTGATGTGGAACTGATTGTTTGACAGCATATAGAAGCATCAGCAATGATATGGTAATCATCAAGAAACCAACCTATTGCTCACCAAATATTCACCGATGTACACTCCACAAATTCCATAGATGACGTGCTTCTAGTCCCGGACTCGTAACCACCCAATCTGAAAAGGGGAACAGCATGCAGCAGTAGCGCAAGGTGCCGGAGAGTGTTCCTGGGTGGCACGCGAGATGCATCCATGATCCGATCCATCGGCGATGGTCCTTTTCTTGGCGGTGGGCGCCCACCCGCCCTTGGCACACATCAGCCGGGGCAGTAGGGCAAAGGAGGCAGGCGTCGGTGGTTGGAGACGGCGAGGAACATGTGCAAGCAAGACAGAGCAGGGAGGGGGCTGCGGGAGAGAAAGGGTGATAACAGTGAGGGAGGAGGAGGGATAAGACCATCCCCAACCATTGTCTAAAAAATCTTTTCTATCTACTATTTCAACTATATTTTTCTCTGTCTACATTAGCGCTACAGTATCAAACAGTGTTACAGGCAGTCCATACAGACAGTGGTTGGGGATAGCCTAAGATTGCCGACCCATTTATTGTGCAATGCAAGCGGCATCCGGAACTCTTGATGACATGGCTAAATCAATTAGATCTAGCGTAGGTTGCTGAAATTGAACGGGCTGCTTAGCTGAAATTAGATCGCTACGTGACGTGACCCAAAACGAGTTGACTAACCTCGTTCGGCTGCACCCAAAACAATCGTCTACTTTTGCTCAATTCAAAGCGGTGAGACGCAGCCGGTGAACCAGACACGGTCCTTGAGCGTGAGCCTATCTACGCCGGACATGGTCCGTGCAACCAAGCAGTACGGTGTACGGGTCGCGCGGTATCCGTGGCATCTAGACCAGGTGTCGGTGCTCGGATTAGTACAAATCGCCAAGTAGTACTGTACTGGAGTACATTAAACAGGGAGTATTCTTCGTCACGGCCACGTTTCGTTTGTACAGAAAATTCTAGACGTGCGGTGCGGAGGATCGGACCGGGAAGGTGCGGTGCCCGGCGCCGGCGGTCTGCAGCAAAGCGCGCTCGTGCACGGTGCACCAGAGAACCAAAGGAACCGGATGCCCTGTCCACACCCGAAATGGTTCTGGGTCTGCCAGGGACCGTTCGTGCTACAAAGTCGACCAAGAATCCGACCAGATCTGGGCCTAGCAGTGTGCTTTCCGCCGTGGTTTTTTTTTTTTTCTCTGCCGAGCTTTTCCGTTATTCGGTTCGATCCCAATGCAGATGAGATGCCGATGTCGATGCCGATCTCTCAGAGCAGAATCTAGTGCTGGCTGCCCTGACTTGGGCCGCCTGGAAGTTGGCGTTGTGGCCCGTGGGCTGCTCTGTACTCCTTTATACTCATCCTGAAGCCAGGCCCACCTGGCAGTCCGTGGGCTGCTCTGTTTTTTGTTGGACTGTTCACTTCAACGTATCTCCTTATTGGAATCTTTTTTACTGAGACGGAGTTTCCTCTTCAAAGTTTATAAACTCCAATATGAGACAACATTGCCACCTCAGCTTTAAAACCGTTTCAATTACCTCTTTATCACCCCGGTCAAAATGGTTCATGTCTTCATGACAAGGTAAATTACTAAAACAGTGTAGGAAGCCTCAAGCATGATTTTGGGTTATGTGCAGTGTGGGTTGAGGATTGTGGAATTCACGAGCATAATTTCTGGCAGTCGATCGGTCAAAGGGCCTACTAATCAACCAAATGGTCGAGTAGTCAGGTTACGCACCGAATAGTCTTAAGGCCTGTTTGGGAGCAAAGTATTTAAAACCACAGTATTTCAATATGATGGTCTACCAATTGCAATGACATAATTATAGTATTTTTTACGTAGTCTAACCCACAGGTATTTGGGAACACAGTATGGTTTTACAGTATTTGACTTCACCTACTCCTTTCCCATCATTTCAACAAAAACTTTGATCTAGACCAAAGTTTCCAATACTTCAAAAATATTGTGTTATTGACAATACCATGGTTTTGGATACAAAGGTTTGCCAAACACATTTTTACTCCAATGCCATGGTTTTCTCCGATACCACAGTATTTTTTACAATATTACAAAAATACCTTGTCCCCAAACAGAGCTTACCAATTAACTACAAAAAAAATAAGCAAGGATTTGAAATGAATTTAGAACATAGAGTCAAATTATATTTATATTTAACCAAGTTGCTAGAAATAATACCTAAACATATATAATACTATGAAAATATGGTACAAAAAAAAACATCAAACACATATATTTATGGTACGTGTTTGGATCACATAAATATTATGAAAAAAATATGACTTACGGTTTTATTATAATATAAAAAACATAGATATTGAATTGTTGGCCAATGGTCTAGGGTTATTGGAATCCTTGGGCCATGGGGTGGTTCGACTATGCTTTTGGGTATTTGGGTCATCTCCAGCGGTATACGCATATATTTCAAACTTAATTATGTCTATAGTGCCATAATAGTGTTCTGCATATCTATTTGCATATTCTAGTGGAGATGGCCTTATGGTCTTAACGACTTCATCTTTATCGCTAGTGCCATAGGTCATGGGGACCATGGGAAAGATTGCCTTTTTGGGCATGCATTGTTAGGTGGATAAGATAGTGGGATTACCGTAATCTTGTAATTTGATTCTTATTACCTAGGCAATAATGAGTGGATGTACGTATTTGTGAGTCTTTGTGTTTGTATTGTGTTACATTATTTGACAAAAAAATTCTTGGTTGTTTGGGTCACTCTGAATTATTTTTGCTAGTTTCCATAAGTTGTAATCGATCCAAAGATACCATTAGTTAAATTAGTTTAGCGTTGTAGACGTTGGAATACAGTATCTTAAACAAATTTTGGTCAAATTTATATTTTTTTGTTTTAGAATGAGTCAGAGCAACCAATGGTTTGAAATAGATGCACTGAGTACCTCTACAAAAGTACGAAATTATTCGAGCAAAAAAAAATATCAAAACGCGTATACAAATCTACATCCCCCACCTCCACGATGGCCACATACAACCCGTTGCCGCCCGCAGTACTGCAGACTGCAGCGCGCAAATGCATTTCAGGCAGCAGGCGAGCCCTCTCCCTATTTACCGGACGCCACGACACGTATAGGTATAAGTACACACAGTGCATTGTACAGATGAACATTCCACTCCACGCATGGTTGCACATCAACTTTGTTCACCCACTATAGGACGACACCACTCGAGCACCCGCACGATTAGCACGAAGCGAAAACGACGGTTCGGTTCGATCGATCGACCCGCGCGACTGACTCAGAGCGCGGACCTGATGACGGGGTACGCGTCGTCCTGCGGCTGCTCTGCGGCCGGCGGGCTCAGCAGCTTGGCCATCTCCCGCTCGAACGTCTCCATGGCGGGTCCCGGCAGGCACATGGGCACGACGATGCCGTCCTCGCCCTTGGCGTTCTTGAACGGGATCAGGAAGCTCGCCACGCCGGGGATGGCGCCGACGCCGCCCTTGGCGGGGCCGCCGTACACGGGCCTGCCCCAGCCGAAGTCCAGGTCGCCGAACCCGGCCTTGGTGACGTCGGACGCCAGGTACGCGCGCACCACCGTGAAGTGCGGGCGCCCGCGCAGCACCATCAGGTCGGCCACGGACCGCATGTACTCCACGCTCACCTCGCCCTTGGCCCGCTTCACCAGGTCCACGGCGAAGCCCAGGGGCTTGGCCGCGAGGTCCCCGGCCGTGGCGACGGCCACCGGGAACGCGAACGCGTTGCCGTAGTAGCCCTCGGGGATGATGGCCGCCGCCCCGGAGTGCTTGGCGCCGCGGGCGTTGGCGATGCAGATCATGCGCATCACCTCGTCGGCGTCCGGGGCCAGCGCCATGGTGCGGCACCGCCACAGGAGCCCCGTCAGGACGTCGAACGTGGACGCGCGCGACCGGAGCCCCGGCGGGAGGTGCGCGCGGACGGCCGCCACCTCGCGCCGCCCGAAGAAGAAGGAGCGGTGCACCATGTCGTCCAGCGGGATGATGGTGCCCTTGGTGTCCGGCACCACGTCGTACTCGCGGTGCGCGAAGCCCGGCCGCGGCGGGTCGCGCGCCTCCAGCAGCTCGCGCCCCCACACCGGCCGCACCGACGGCGCCGTCGCGCCACGCGCCATCTCCGCCACCGCGCCCAGGAACTGCACCAGACCCTGCGCGTCCGCCATCGTGTGGTGCAGGCGCACCGCCAGGATGAAGCCCCCGCACGCCAGACGCGTCACCTGCACGTCACACACAGACAAGCTTTTAATTTCCCATGCATGTGTGAGGGAGGCGCACACACGTGACGTTCAAGTGTCGACTCGAAACGCGAGCGCAGATAGATAGAGACAAAAAAAAAAAAACCAAGGAATACCGTACCTGGAAGAGCAGGAGCGGCGAGCCGAGGACCTCGGACGAGCCGGGGACGTCGAAGATGAGCTCCTCGAGGCACGGGAACGGCGGCTGCAGCGCGTCGCCGAAGTGGTCGAGCCGGACGTCGGCGTCGGCCTCGATGAACAGCACGCCCTCGCCGGTGCACTCCACGGCGAGCTTGCGGCCTTCCAGCTCCCGGAGCCGCCCGGCGAAGGGGTAGTAGGGCACGAGCGCCCTCGCCACGGCGTCCCGGATCACCGGCGCGGGGTCCCGCCCGCCCACGAGCGCGCTCCGGCGGTAGAACTGGATGACGGGGATGTGGAAGCGCAGCCCGTCCTGGTCGTCGATGTCCGACAGCCGCTTCAGCTCGCGCGGCGTCGCGGACGCCGGCGACACCAGCACCGCCGGCTGCCTCCGCACCGTGAACTTGAGCGACGCCGCCGCCATTTGCTTGCTTGCTCTGACAATAATGCGCAACGACTCACTGAGTGAGCTCTGGTTGATGGGGAGGCGGCGAGGGATGGATGCGCGTGTGCCTGCTACCGCTGCTGCTGGGCGTTTGGTGTGCGGAAATGGAGGAGCACTGGGCGCACATATATACACGGGCGCGCGCGGGGGGTGCACAGAGAGTGCTGTGCCGTGGAAATGAGGGAGCAGTTGCTAAACAAGTTACACGCCCTGGTCAGGTCTGGTCAAGTCGTCAATAGGGAAGGCCACTCCGCTTTCAGCAGGGAAGTGCCTATTCGTATTACAATAGTTGTATTCTTCCCCTAAAACCATTAGAAAGATTATTGACTAGATAAAAAGAATGTAGAACCAAGATATCAATACCTTTCTTCTGTTCCTCGTTTCAAACTCTATACCTACTAGTACGATGTTGTTAAAATGTGAATTTTACACTTGCATGACTCTGCTGCGGATTGCCTTGGGTTGATTTTGATCGTGTTGATGCCACATCACTCTTTGTATGTCATGTTAGTCACATAGACAGCCGCTGCTTTCTTTCTTCTTTCTCTTATGTTGAGATTTGAGAATGGTGGGGTCTAGACTCCAAAGGATCGAGCCACCTTACTGTCCCCTACTAGCATCCTGCTCTCTTTAGCTTTTTCTGACATCTTTTATTTAGTTCAAAAATGAACTAGCCGCTGATAAACATTTGAAAACAAGGATAGTATAAACATTTTCTATGAATATAGATACACTCCAATGAGAGATTAAATGTGTTGTGAGATTTAAGAAGCCTCCATAACCTTTAATATGCGCATGATGGGATAACTATCTTTTGCCATGGACTTTCTTTTTTGCTTGGAAGGATAAATATGTTATACGGAGTAGAAGAAACAAAGTATTCGGCTGGCGAAACCCACCGGTGAGATTAGCTCGCACATCGTCACTCGTTTGGCAATTTTGGTGCCCAAGATTCGTCTTTTTTTTTTTTTTTTTTTTTTTGCTTGGAAGGCCGCTTGGTGGTGCTGCCTGCTGCGGTTGATTGGTTGCCCCAAGCTCAGCCATTGTTCTACGTGCTGGGCTGGGCACCGAGGGACGGGTCCTTCCCAAGTTGCAACGCTACCCCACCACCAGCGTGATCCTGCTCTGCCACTCGGCAGATTCACGGGAACAGGGCGACAGCAACGGTGTTCCCTGCTGCACTGCACCATCATTCCATCATCGCCGCCGAGAAACTCACTTCGCACTCGCTCGCGCGGGCCGTGGTGGTGACCCGGCCGGGCCGTGTTGCCTTCGTGCTTCCTTGTGTGGACGACGAGAGGGCGGAGCGATCGCGTGGCGGCCGTTCCCGCGAGCGTCGCTCTTGCAGGAAAACAAAAGATGTACTGGACCACAGTACTATTTCCGTGCAGTTATACGTCTCGTTTTCTGAATCTGGCCTGGAGCGAGAGACCGGCCGGCGACCCAACGGTTGGTAGCAGAAGCTAACCAGCAGTAACCATCCTGTTCAAACTACTAAGTAATTGCACCACGAGTTGCCGGTGAATTCTACTTACTGCTCGACTCGCAGCCTGAATTTCTCTGCACTGCAGGCTCCAAACGCAGGGTTTGGTTTGCCCGAGGAACCGAGAGGCTGAATTCTGTAATCGTCGGTAATTTCGCGCCATCTCCGGCCGGTGCTGCCGCAGCCAAACTGCAAGTGCGGCCGGAGACGGAGGGCCACGGATTTGATTGATTTGAGATTTGGAAGGGGGGGGGGGGGGGGGGGGGGGACGAAAGGGATAGATCGCCGGTTCACACGAAATGACACATTCTTGCCTCCGCCCACTAACGCGGGAGTGGGTGGGCGTTTTTTTAGTGCCAACTAATTATAATAATCATCCATCCCTCGCCACTGCCAGCACTGTAACACAGCACTGGGCATCGACAATTCGACATGGGCATGGCCGACCCTCGTGCAATTCATGGATTGCATGTCTTCAATATCTTGTGCGTTTCATCCTTCAGCTGGTGAAGCGATAATCCTGGCTTAACCAAGCAAATGTAAAGGTAATTGGGATTGATGGATAATCGAGCCGGGTGTCAGGTGCGAATAATCAGCGTGTGATCGGCAGGATGGCTCGTTGGAGATTACAGTAAGATAGGAGCCCGTACGTGTGTGTGAAAGCGCAGGTCTGCCTGTGCCTGACTGACCAGTGACCACCAGTATCACTGACCGATGATATGCCTCTCCCTCCGTTCGGTCAGTCGGTCAAGTGAGCTCGTATGTTTCTGCAGATCTGTTCCTCACCCGGAAGGCCGGGACACGCTGGCCGTGGCCGAGTTCGTGCTCCACGTTTCAACTCTCTCTCACACACACACCGCGCCAAATCAAGTATCGCTGTCAAGGGCTGGGCTCAGCTCAACTGCTCCTTGGAAGTATCTAGGAGACGAGGTGAACGAACCCGTCCGTGGGAATCTCCCCTAAACAAATCGTGGATCGGGTGTAAGCATGGTGTACAGGACTAACAGGACAAATGGGGTGGGGGGAAGGAAAAAAAAATTATGAGCTGCTCAGATGCCCAAAGAAAAAAAAAACATATGCATGCATGATAATGGGAGAATACGTCTGCACTCATCCTATTATTCTTGGATAATGCGTGTCAGTTTATACTTTAATCGTTATCTTTTTGCTGCGTGTGTGTGATAAAGAGAGTCGTGATTTGTTCGTAGTCATAGACTCTTCTCCACTGAGAGATTTCTCGTGGGCACCGAATCGGCCGATGCCAAAATACTATGTTATCCATCTAATATTGTTAAGCTTAATTTGGCCTGCAATTTCCACAGGGAAAAAAGAACTGTCCCCGTAGAAATTTCTTCTTGTGTAGCACTGACTGGATCACTGAAGCACTCGTCCGGCTTATAAAAAAGAAGGGAGTTTACTGCCAGAGCATCTGACTATGAAATTACTTGTCCCCTATAAAGTAGTGCCGAGAAAAGTCTACACTCTATAGAGGTGAAAGTTCCTAGATTGCGATGCATGCTATATTTGATATGAATTGGGTATGCTACTATAAAAGTACCAACATGTCGCCTTCCTAGATCTATGACGCATCTCGCAATACATAACGACTTGAGCTGGTCAGACCCTCTCGTTTGGCAATTGCACGCTTGACCTGACGACCGATGGATGAGTCCGGTTCTCTCCGTTCTCACTGTTCGTTGGCTCTTTTTCGGTAGGCAATTGCAGTGCTAGCTTGTGTGCCAGTGGCAACTGGTCGCTGGTCGGTTCTTTCCTGGAAAATTTAACGAGCTGTGTCCAAAACGGTTGCCTAATGTAAATGATCTGCAATCATGACACTATTGTATACTCCCTCCGGTCTTCAAAAAATGGACGTTTTGGACATTATCTCATAAACCAAGAAACTATTAAATCAGCAAACCAATACTAGTTTGGATGGTAAAGAGTGTTGCCCCCGAAGCATCTTGGTCCAGGTTCGAATCTTAGCGTGGCTTTTTTCAATTTTCGCTCCACAGTGAAAAGACGGTGATTGGTGCATGCGGTCTGGAAAACGAAGTGTTCAATTACTCCGCTGCTTTGAAACTCACATCCTTCATTAATTACTTCTACAGCGTCCAATTTTTTTAACCACAACACAAAACCGTTCAGCGTCAGTTTTTCAAAGACTGCAGGGAGTACTTCACAATGACCACACAAAATTTTATACAGTACAAAATGAACTTTATGTCCGGCCGGACGACATATATAGGCTATTGGAGTTAGTAGTAAAAATGTTCAACTCTTTTTTGTTTTTTTAAACAAAGAGGTTTGTTACGGTACTTGAAATTAATTGTAGCCATTCATTGTCTCCAATCTAATGGCTAAAATTTAGAAAAAAAACTATTCAGAGGAATCAAAGTTGTGACCTGAAACTTAAATCTCGTGGACCGGAACTTAAATCTCATGGATCCAGAACCAAAATTTCCTCCCGTTGTCTCACTAAACTTATGGATCGGAACAAAAATCATATGCGTCCGAAACTGAGTTCCTCTTAAGCACCATAAAAAATCACTTAAACAAAATGTCTCAACTCGCTATTATTCCTGATGATGCTACAATAAAGCATTTTTTTGCGTGTGTGACATAATTATCGTAGTTTGTTCTCAGTTTGATTTGCTCGGGCACTGAATCGACCAGCGACGTCAAATATGTCATCCAAAACTAGCGCAGAATTTTCTCTTCGTTCTCCGCAAAAATTTCATCTGGGGTAGCATTGACTGAAGCACTTGTCTGGCTTCAGAAAAGGGGAGCTTCTGCAAATGGAATCCAAGTCTCGGGTGTGCTGACCAGCCCTTGGGTTTCGGAAGTCCAAGTCGTCCTCTGGTCTAAAGAAAGGGCCTGAAACAGAGTGTGATGCATGCCATGCCATGTTCGCCATGCGTCAGGTGATGCTAAGACCATCCCAACCGCTGCCTAAAAATCTGTCGAAAACACTGTTTCTCTACTGTTCCAACTACCTCATTCTATATATATACGCTACAGTGTCAAATAATGTTATACACAAATGTCTCCTGCCAGCGTCACGGTGGTTTGCATAATTGCATAAACATGCCTCCCACGCGAGAATACTCCTGAGTCCTGACGACCGATGACTGGATGAGTTGGGTCCTCTCCGTTCTCACTGTTTGCTGCCTCTTTCCGGGCAAGAAATTGCAGTGCTTGCGTGCTAATGTGCTAGAGGCAGACTGGCAGTTGGTCGGCTCTTTCCCAGAAAAATCTGTAACGTCCCAAGTTTGCTCAAAGCATATAACGACATAGTCCCAACGGCCCATCATGTCTGTGAGTTTGTACAGAAAGCCTGCATGAACAGAAAGTAGGATTTGTTGTTGTAGAGGCTGAGTTCAGAAGGTTGAAGGTGTGCTGCATAACAAAACCTACAAAGTCAGCCCCAATGTTGTCATCAAACGGTGGTTCAGCGGCCTTGGTATGATTTTTGTTGCCCCGGTCCAATTTTGCAATTGTAACTAAGCCCAAGCTGTTTGCCACTAGATCTTTGTAAAACTTCAAGAGCAATGACCAAAGTCAAAATTGATAAATTCATAACTGCGTCTTACAAGGAATTCAAATCATGTAACAACGGATAGATAGATTCCTTGAAGTAGCCATGAATTCCAACAATTAATATGTTGTGCCATGCAACTAAACAGTCAAGGGACATCTTTTCTAATTTTCTTTTTAGACTTTACTTCATGAAGAGTGTAGACAAGGCGATTCATACTTCGCCAAAGAGCCTGTAGCCTACTGATTGCAGCAGCTCGAGCGTCACCTGAGAGCTTATGGGTTTGACTCTCGTTGGGAGCGAATTATTTCAGGATTTAATGGCTTTGTTTATTAAGTGGTAGGTGACGTTTCCGTCGACAGTGAAACGCCCGTGGTGACTTCGTCAATCTCAAGTACTTCATGAAGAGTGTAGACAAGGCGATTCATACTTTGCCAAAGAGCCTGTAGCCTACTGGTTGCAGCAGCTCGAGCGTCATCTGAGAGCTTATGGGTTTGACTCCCGTTGGGAGCGAATTATTTTAGGATTTAACGGCTTTGTTTATTAAGTGGTAGGTGACGTTTCCGTCGACAGTGAAACGCCCGTGGTGACTTCGTCAATCTCAAGATATGCCGGTCTACTCTTTCAGATGTGCTCATAGGGGTAGATTGTGCGTGCGTACGTTCATATAGGTAAATATGCGTGCGTGTGTGAACGTCTGCGTTTGTACCGTGTTTCTAAAAAATAGGACGATTCATACTTTTTCTCTGAGCAAAAGAGAATCCTCATCAAGCCAACGACGAATCATGGGTGCGGATGTGTTTTTCTCAAGTGAAGGTTAAGCTGAGTATGCAACCTCCTTGTCATGTGTTGATCCAGGGTTCACAGCACTAGAAGACATCTCCATGACAATGGCATCGCCTTGAGTCACTCAAAACTAGTATATCCTGCTTTGTTGATGTTGGAGAAGCATTTTGATTTGAGACTAGATAATCAAGATTACGGACATGGATCGTAGGAGAATCATTTCATTCTGGTTTCAAAATACATCCTTCCTCATTGTCCGTGCCATCAATATTGTGTTGAGATAGTGATGCAAATTTTGTTTTCAATGTGATTTACGTGCTCATTATCTGAAAACAACACCATATATCAATATTCCCTCTCTTGATGATTTTCCACTAGCCATTGCTGTTTTTTCTAATTATCAACTTATGACAACCCACCTCTTCACACAACTCCTTTTTAATCTTACGTTTTACGATACACATTTTTTGGGTTTGACTGCTGCATCTGGCCACACACAGTTGAAAAGTGTGTTACTTATGACATGGGAGCATAGTGTCTGATTGCGGCAACAGCTACTACTGTTTTTATGTACTGTGCAAATACTACACTTTTCTGTAGCTTTGGCAGCACTAGCTGCAGCAAGCCGCAAACGGTTCAGCCCACAGTTTAGCTAGCATTGCGGAAACCGTCGTTAAAAACCTGTCGTGGAGAGCACAAGTCCAGTATCACGAGTTAGAGGAGATTCTATTTTTGGTAACCGGCAATGAACAAGAACGGGAACGGAAACGGTTAGGGGTCTTTTCCATCCGTATTTGAGGTATCCCGTTTCTACCCGGGATATTTTCGTTTTGTGACACCTCGAAATTTAGTCCCGTGATTTTTTCCTCCTAATCTATCCCTAATTCAAAATCAATTTTCGAAAACCCCGATTATTGTTTGTTTGTTTGTAGTATGAGCTCAATGAAAATCTCCAAAAGACCGAAATATTTCATCTCCAAATATTCATAAAACACCTCTTTCAAAATCCCTTCCAAAGTTCCAAAAACAAAATCCCCTCCCCTCTCTTCGGGCCGAAACCTACCTCCTCTCTCCCTTCTTTCCCTTGCGGCCTGGCCCAACCACGGCCCAGCTCCCCCTCTCCACCAAACCAGCCCGAGCCGTCCTGCCTCCTGGCCCGCCTCCCCCGCGGCCCGCTTGCCAGCCCCTTTCCCCCCTTCTCCTACATTCGTCCCGACGTGCAGGCACGGTGCACGCCATGTGCCGCGCGTCGTCGCGTCCCTCCGCACCGGTCCCCGGCGCCAATACCCGGCCCCGGCCACGTCCAGGCCTCGCCCTCGCGCCAGTTCACGCTTAGCCCCTCCCTTGCCTCCTTCCTCGGCGCAAAGCGCTCGCGCGCCGCGCGCTGGCGCCACGCGCTGCGGTCCCAACCTGTCGTCCCCCACACCGCCGCTACCCCCGGTCCCCCCCGCCGCGCCACCAGGCCCCGGCAGCGCTAGGCGTCGCCGCGCCACGCCGCCTTCCCCCCCTCCATCCCCCGGCTATAGAAGCCACCTGCCGCCCACTCTCCACCCCCCACCACCACCATACCGGTCGCCGACCAAATTCCTCACCCCCCGGGCTCTATAGCCCGATTTTCTTCACCCACAAGCTCCGCCACACCATCCGCCACCATCCCCGGCACTTGCCGCCCCCTCTCCCGCACTGCAGCGCTGCCGCCCGCGCGCGCTCCCCACGCCGCCGTGTGTGCCCGCACCGCCGCGCCGTGGACACCCTACCCCGGATCCCCAATTCACGCCCACAATACCCCCATCGGGTTCGCCACTCCACCCTAGTGCCTGCGCCGCCACCCTCGTCGCCGGAACCGGCCCCGCCGCGGGGAACCGCCGTGAGCCGGCGCCGACCGCCGCCGCCCGGTTCGCCCCGAACCAAACCGCCACCGTCAGTCCTTCCCCTGACGCCGTCTCTTTCTTGAGCCGCTGACGCGTGGGCCCCGCCCGACGCCGTCTCCCGCACCATCACCCCGCCGCCGCGCCGTCGTGGGCCGGCCCAGTTGGCCTCGCCGCTCGCGCGCTGCGCGTTGGGCTAAGCGGGCCAAAAGCCACCCCCGGCCTAGGTAGCCGTTCCACGGGCCAAAATCACTAGTTCACCATCCAAAAAGTTTATTTCCACCCCTCGAACTATCCCCAGTGATTAAATCTACCCCCTCGCCACTAAATACTTTATATCTTCTCCGTTTGAACTCCGATTTAGGTGATTTTTGCGCCTAAATTCATCTAAAATCAAGTTCTATACATTCATACACTCCACCAAATATCTTCTCCCCTCCAACACCACCATGCGACCGCCATGTCGCCATTCCTGTCATCGCCCTAACCGCCCACACCCGCCACCTTGGCAATACCCCTATGATCGCCACCATGCCCGTCAGCATGGTCGGCAGTTTGCGGCCCAACCAATGGCCCCTCACACTTTACCAGAACCACCACCGCTGGTAAGTGCCACCAACAGCCCCTCCCCAATAATATTTACTCTCCTCAAAACATCCTTTCATCGTGTTGAGCTCATGATATGCCTCCATATATGTGTTTTCCCCAATTTGTGCGCGTAGGTTATACCGGGTATCATAGCCGGTATGTCTTTCGCAAGGATTTCCATGAGACTCGAGGCCTGCGCCCAGCGATTACAGCAGATGCTAGCTGAGCACGCGCAATGGATGTCGCGCCACCGCGCACAGCAACATGCTCAGCATGCTCAGTGGTTGAGGCACCATCGTGTCCATCAGTTGGACCCAAAATATTTGGCAGATGGCGTACCTCCGCCACCAGCGGCTAGTGCGTCATCGGCATCTACAACATGAGCACGAGGATGCCCACTATTGGGCATTATGCCGACGTGTTATATACAGCAAGAAGGACCACGGCAAGTCCACTGGAATCTCCACTTATGCATAAAATTTCTATGTTTTGCAACCACAATCTTTGGCCCATTAATCACATAAAAACCTGCATGTTTTGCTTGCTAAGGTAACCCCACAAATATACAGCCACCTAAGCCTATTTTAGATGTAATGCGCATAGGTGGGATCACTCATTTAATTATATCTATCATAATCTTGATGCTAAGTTAGGATTATTACTTGATGGGTTTGGGATGAGGATAGGTGTGTGTTTTAAAATAAAATGGAGAAGAACCCCGGCAAACGACCCACGGGTCGGGATACGCCATTTAAGGGCAGGGTATGAACGGTAACTTAGCAACCCACGGTTATCCAAGTCTCGGGAGTCGTGGAGACGACCGGGTAGGTGGATGCTCGCGGTGTCGAGCAGTGGAAAGTTGGAACGGTTCTACCTGCGCTCTGTAAGGACCGCGTTGATTTTCATCTTGCCTAACTCTTTTAGTACAACCACTCGCTCTGTATGAGGCATTGGCTAGGCCCGAGCCGGAGTGGATAGCCTAGTAGTTTCTGTGCTGGCGCACAAGGGGCTAGGGAAGGGGTTGGGAGCCACGGGAGTACCGCGGGGTACTGGAGTGGCTAGATGGCCCGAACCTCTAAAGTACTGCCAGGTGATGAAACAAAGGCAACGGCTTGGTTTGGAATTCGGACGCTTATTTAGCGGTAAGTGTCGCTGAGTCCAACTTGTGGGAATCAGTACAACCTCTGATCAGAGTAAAATCTATTCGAATAGTCCGAGTCCAATGGTATGGATGATTTACGGCTTGGTTCTTCTATTAGCACTTTTCATAAATTAAAACTGTGAAAATGGTCTGGAATGGTCTTTTGTGTGAAGTTAAGCTATGGGGTAGAACCCGTAGCAGTGTGGAAAGTGTGATGACTGGAAAGTCATTGGCCATGTGGACCGGCAAGTCCAGTGGCACCCTTTTTAAGAAAAATCCTGTTTCTGAATGACTAAAACTTGTTAGACTATCTCAAACCCTGCATACAAAATGTTTTTTTATACAAAACCTCCCTAAACTCCAGATATATCCTGCATATAGATGTAGCTATACCCTCACTCCTTATGGAGAAAGGTGGGCTTGCAGAGTATGATTGTACTCACCCTTACTTTGTTGATGTTTTTCCAGTAGAGACGATGAGAGCACCATATACGACAGTGATTAAGGGCTACGACCTACTTTCCAACCGCGACGTGTGGAAGCTTGGGCCTACGTTTATATTCCGCTGCTTAGATTTTAAGGGTTGCGCCCCTTTATTGTCCGATCCGTTAGGGCGGATCTGTATCACTTTGATGTAAGAATGCGATTACCAAACTCTGAGATGGTAATAAGGCACACTTTAGTCCCATTATGAAAAACTGGGGCGATTCACGTTTTCATCCCAATTGGCATTTTCTCGGGAAGGAAATGGAGTTGCTTTGTGTGGATGGTGGATTTTTTTCGGAGCTTTGTGTTGGCTGCGTGAAAACTTGAGATGCGTTGATTATGGATTCATTTTAAATATAGACTTATAGTAGTTGTGTAATGCTTATTAATTGTTATTTGTATGGGATGTGTGCCTATGTGATCATATTATGTATAGGATATTGATATATTATATCGTATATTTGGATATCCCGGCTAAATTCCCGTTATCGTCCGTTTTGAACGTATATTCGTCCATTTTTTTTCGTTTCTGTATAATCGTATATATCACAACCGTTTCCGTTCCCGGCCATCCCGTTCCCATCGCGTTACCGATGAGAAAATATGGAAATGGAAACGGAACGGGGTGCTTCCTGACCGTTTTCGTCCGTTTTCATCCTAAATGGAGAGAAAAATGAATCTCCGTTCTCTCAAATCCCATTCAAATCATTTGAGGAAACGAGGTTGCCAAAGATTTTATGCAAAACCCGAAAAGGAGCACGTACCCTAAACTAAGGCTGCGTTCGTTTCGGTGGAAATTTCCCCCCGTGCTCTCCCAACAGTCAAACAATTGCTTTCGTTGCCGTAGATCTGACCCAATCAACGGCTCTGGAATGTTCAGCGATCCAGGGTGGGAAAATCCCACTCCCATCCCCCAGTAACGAACGGAGCCTAAACACAGGCATAGGCCCAGGCCCAGGCCCAACTTTGCTCGGCTTGAGCCCAAAACGAGACGTACAGGTCCAACCCCTGCCGCCCATAAAGAAACTGGCTGGCGGGTCCGTCCGCGCCACTCGTCGGACATCGGAGCGATGCGCGCGGGCGGCGGCGCGATCCCCCGACCCGCACCACTCTCCCCGACCGCCTCCACCACTTCCACGCTACTAGTACCCGCTTCCGTCGCCATGCCCGCGCCGCGCCTCATGCACCTCCGCCGCCTCCTCCCACTCCGCTCCGCCCCTCCCCATCCGCTCTCTCACAATCCCGCCCGCCCGCTTGCCGGGCCGGTTCACCCGTCCCTTCCCCTCCCGCGCGCCATGGCCGGCGTCGCACACGCAGGTGAGCGAGACTATCCCCGTACGGTTAAGCCTCGGCTGCCTTTTCTAGCTGGTGACTTGACGGTGCGTCTGGAGCGTAGGTGCGGAGACAGGTTCGGCGGAGTACGAGGAGGTGCTCGGGTGCCTCGCGTCGCTGATAACGCAGAAGGTGCGCGCCAACACCGGCAACCGCGGCAACCAGTGGGAACTCATGGCCAAGTACGTGCAGGTTCGTGGGCGCCGGTGGGTTTCCGGTTGGTTCGTGTCTGGTTGTTGTTTCTCTGATCGGGGTGTGGTGGCGTTGTCAGATACTGGAACTGGAGGAGCCCATCGCGCAGTTGAAAGTGGTTCACGTTGCTGGGACCAAAGGGAAGGTAAGCGCTGCCTGTGTTGTCACATTGTGGGGTTTCCCTTGTCTTGTACTCCTAATTCTGAGCTGCTCTAGATTGATTTAGGTTTGCGGTTTCAGTAACACAATTTTTGGCAATATTTCCCAACTATGGTTGTTATGGAGTTAAAAGTATCTCAATGACCAGTGCTGAATGCCTGAGTCCTAGTCATTGTTTCCATTTGGCCTATGTTTCCCTATGGAACAATGGAGCGCCTATGATTCCCTATGGAACATTGGAGCCAGCATTGTTACTATATTGGCATAAAAGAAAAGCACACAGGAGGAATCATGTATCTTTGATTTCTAGGAGGGCTTGAAATAATTAACACGACCACCAAAACCTTTGTTGTAAAACGGTTTACTCTGGAAACCTATATTCCTGTGGAGTTCCCATTCCTGATAAATGATTGCAAGCTTTGTTTGCCAGGCCAATGTAAATGAACAGAAACTCGTTACTTGTTCTAGTCTTCATGTACCTTGGAAACTCTATGCCATTCTTGCCAAGGAAAATGTTTAATGGATGCATTTTGAAATATTTGTATCTTTTCCATACTTTAGGGTTCAACATGCACATTTGTTGAGTCAATTCTTCGATCATGTGGTTTACGCACTGGACTGTTCACTTCACCACATTTGATGGATGTCCGCGAGCGATTTCGGCTTGATGGGTACTTTTCTCCATTCCCACCTTGCAACCTTTGTTTTGTTTATCAGTTTGGTATGTTTAGTTTGTTCCCATCACACCAGAAGGCATTTATAGTTAAGTTGCTTGAATTTGTTTAATCCTCTCTCTGTCATTATGTGCCTTTATGCTTACTGAATACCCTATCGTCTAATGAGCATTTAGGATGGACATTTCAGAACAAAAGTTTGTTATGTATTTCTGGTGGTGCTGGAACAGACTGAAGGTAACCATCCACCTGATTCGCTTTGTATGGGTTGTGAAATATGGAAGAAACAACAATTGATCTGCTGTCACATTTTTCTCTATGAGTTTATGGGTTCCTTGTTGACAATATTGATGGGTTTGAAATTTTTGTTGGGCCTTCCAGGACAAGACTGATGGTGATGTACCAATGCCAGCCTACTTTAGGTTCCTTGCACTGCTAGCATTCAAGATCTTTTCAGATGAGCAGGTTAATACTTTGCAAACACTTTCTAGCCTGCAACCTTTTTTAATCATGTAGTGGGTGTAGGGAGCATATCCCTGTTTTTTCTTTTTTGGGTTTTTGGAGTCTTTTCTCATTCATAGGATATCTGTTGTTGAATCTAAAAGATTGCATCCTCCATAATATTTGTCATCTCACTTGAACAATTGAACTGTGTGCAGCAAATGCTGTTCACAGATACATCACAACACTAATTATGAATTCCTTAGTTATTTAATAAGTTAATTTAAGAAGCACTACCATTTTAGGTAGATGAACCTGTCGTATGGTGCTCAAATTTTATGATGTTTTCTTAGCAGCATACTCAAAACCTTATCTTTTGTTCTGTCCTATTTAAGCAGGTGGATGTAGCTGTGCTCGAGGTAGGTTTGGGAGGGAAATATGATGCAACGAATGTGGTATGTGGCATGTTTATTTTATCATTTGCTATTTAAATAATGCACAGTGGTAGAAAGTGTTCATGATTCATTTGATATAATCGCCAAACAAAAAATGAAGCTTGCCGTCTGTTGACTAACACGACTTGTATCTATATATTATCTTAACTTTTTAATTTAAAAATGCTGAACTTTGCAACTAGATTTTGTATCCAAAATGTTTGGACTGGGATCTTGGTGCAAATTATAATACATGACTAATGTGTAGTTTGTTCATATGGCTATCTAGGTTCAGTTACACTCTTTGTAGACTCTGTTTGAAGTTCACACTTATTGCATTTTCTTTCCATTTTAACCTGTTGAAATCATTGCCAATATCTTGACTTGAACAAAAACTGAGGAGCATAGCTGATTTGTAAACATTTGCAGGTCAGAGCACCTGTAGTTTGTGGAATATCATCCCTTGGGTATGATCATATGGAAATTCTTGGTTAGTCATGAAGCCGAAAGACGAAATACCTTGCATTCTTAATAAATTTGTTTCACACAGCAAATGTTTGTTCTTCCCCATGAACAGGAAACACACTTGGAGAAATTGCTGGAGAGAAGGCTGGAATACTTAAGGTTATTTGCTAACTACGATAGCATATTCTTCAGATGACCTTCTATAGCTAAACCTGAAATTTTCCACAGAAAGGAGTTCCGGCCTTTACAATTCCGCAGCCAGAAGAGGCAATATCTGTACTGATGCACCGAGCTTCTGAATTGGGTGTATGTTACATTTGATGCTGCACTTATTATTTTGATGGACATGATTATAATTCCGATCAGCTTTTGATATAAGCAAATTCAATTCTCTAAAGGTTTCTCTTCAAGTAGTCCAGCCTTTGGACCCACAGAAATTAGAGGGTCAACCTCTGGGACTCCATGGTGAGCACCAATACATGAATGCAGGTCTTGCAGTTGCATTGGCTAATACCTGGCTTGAGAGGCAAGGTCATTTGGACAGAATACATGTCAAACATCCTGTAAGTACTCCAAATATGTATCTATTTGTTTCCTTGCAAAGATATACTAGTGTTTGTTGTCATGCTACCATTGAATGCAGGATACCTTGCCAGATCAGTTCATCAAAGGGCTGTCAAGTGCTTGCCTACAGGGACGAGCACAGATTGTTCCAGATCCACAGGGGAACTCAGAAAACGATAAGGATGTCAGTTCTTCATTGGTTTTCTATTTAGATGGGGCACATAGTCCAGAAAGCATGGAAATGTGTGCAAAGTGGTTTGCTCATGCTACAAATGATGGTAGAATACAACCAGGTTCGTTGGAGCAGCCTCATAATGACAGGGATTCTAGGAAGGTATGCATCGCAGTGGCTTTGTGTGTGTGTGTGTCATTTGCGGATAGTATTGTTCTTCGTTTATTAAATTTTATATGCATCCTCTTTTCGATTTTGGATGTTTGCAGATTCTCCTTTTCAATTGCATGACTGTAAGAGACCCTCAGAGATTGCTTTCATGTCTTCTAGATACATGCGCTCAAAATGGTAAATCAATCAAATTTCTTATTTCTGTTTGAAGACGAACCATATAGTGATTTCCCTCTGCAAGTTTCTCACATGTATGATGTATGCCCATTGGGTGGTGTGGGGGGGGGGGGGGGGGGGGGATTCTCCTGTAACGGTTGCTGATTTGCATCTCATGTAGAAAATGTTATGTTTCTCTTGAGTGGTTTAGTTAACCAGCTAATCGAGTAGTGTGTTAATTTACAGCCATACTTTGTATCTGTTCGCTCTTCAAGATCAGTGTTTTTGTATTATGACTTTATGAGTTGAATGAATGCTTCTGTTGGTTCTAAAATGATTAGTATTTTTTTTCTCAGGGCTCCACTTTGAGCAGGCCTTATTTGTGCCAAACCAATCACAGTACAACAAGCTTGGTTCCCTTGAATCACCACCTTCAGAGCGTGAACAAATTGATTTGTCATGGCAGTTGTCACTCCAGAAGGTGTGGGAAAACCTGCCTCATAGTGATAAAGGTTGTTCTGAACTTCATTGTGACACTCTGTAAAGTTGTTAGCATGTGCTCCCCCCTGAATATCGCTGTGTTTTCTTACTGGAACAATGAAGTCCATTGAGTTGAAGATGATATTTGGGCTTTTACGGGAATGATGCAGGTCTAAATGGTGCAAACTCAAGCAGGAGTAGCTTAGTTTTTGAATCTCTTCCATTGGCAATCAAATGGCTAAGGGAAACTGCTGAACAAAACCAATCCACTCAATTTCAGGTCAAGCGAATGATACATTTTCTAAAATATTAGCTCAAATGTTCCGACATCCTCTCATGTGCGTCTGGAGTGTTTGATCCATGTTCCCCTCAGTAGTCAGTACTTGCCTAGACATGGACTTGAATTCAGCTCCAGTGTATCTCACTTTTTTGTAGTAACCATCATTGATTCATATTGTCATATATTGCGCTTCATCATCTTAATCTGATTTCTGGTGTGCATATCTGTTATCTTGCTTTTCTCCTGTTCTATTTTCTGTTATTTGAACTTTAAAATATCTTTGTTAAACTTGGGTTTGTTTTTATGTTCCTTCGGCCTGCTATTCCATGATGTAGGGATTTTTTTTCCTGCATTTCTCTTCTTGGAGCTGATTTCCTACCTACTAATACATTTGCATTTGCACACTGTACCAGGTCTTAGTTACTGGCTCCCTGCACCTTGTCGGTGATGTCTTGAGGTTGCTCAAGAAGTAGCTATATCTGGAATGGAACATTGTTCAGATTGAAATGGCTGCCTACGGAACCATTAACTGGAGCCTATCGTGATCTGTGATTGGGATACACAATATACCAACTTGGTTGAAAGACTGTAAAACTGAAAAGTATTTTCATTCCAGTTGCAGCCAACTGCAAAGTTGTTGTATTTTTATCATTTTTTTAATTTCTTCCTCTCTTCTTTGGCAATGTGTGCCACCGCAGCCTCGATCTAGAAGAATGCAACCCAATTTTGAAATGTACAAACAGTGAATTATATTATCTGGGAAAAAATATTTTTATATTGTCTTCTGTGCTATATATGTTTGTTGTGGTATATTGCAGTTGCACTTTTTGTCCGTGTTTCCTGTTGGACAGATTAATTGTCAATGTTAACACTTGTCCTGGATATCCCTCACACTCACAGTATTCAGAAGCTGAACTGACATGATACTCTCTTTTGCAGGATCGGTTCTTGAGAGTGAAACCAGATAAAAATTCGTCCTACACTCCTACTTGCTTTTGGCCCTGACCTAAAGAAGATTTAATATTTAGGTCTGAGACAAAAGGTAGGTACGTGTGTGTGCTAGGTTTATTCTCGTTCTTTGATGCTCTATATATAAGCTTATTTGTCGTTCTGTCCTATATATTTCCGAAATATGATTTATTTTCAAGGCTACACTTCACAAAAAAAGGTAATGCTATTTTCTTTACTTCTATGAGCATTTCTTTTGCCTGTATGTGTTTTCTCGGTTTATTAAGACTGCATGTTTTTTTGCGTGTCAGTGTGTGCATTTCTGGGAGCACTAAGAATAGCATTGGTTGACAGATAAACACTGGTTTATAGTTTCTTGTTTCCCGTTTCTATTGCAGTCTGCAGATGTTTTAAGACTAGAGCATTAGTGGTTGGTACCTATAATTCAACACTAAATATGGTCGATCGCCTGGTGTAGGAGAATAACCAAAGACTAGAGCCATGCAAGGAGTAGTGCCCAAATTTAGTGTCACGACACAACACATTTATTCTTACACCTCTGACCTTTTCCTTGGGCTTTGAACCTAGCCTCTTCTACTTCTCCCTAAACATTTATCTTTTATCTTGAAAAGGATTCAGGTGCTGCATTTTAAAGCCTTCCACAGTTCCACCACTTCTTACGCCCACCTCTCTTTGGCTTTCTTCTGCATCTACTGGGTTGCAGGTAGAGAGCCAAAGCCAAAATGCCTTGTGATACCATTAGAAGGGTTGTGTCAACCAACTCTTGTTAGCAACTAAGCGATTTCAAGATGAGTACACAATGTTCTGTGGTACGCAGGGCAAATGGAAGGCTTGTGACAAAGCCATCCATTTCGTTTGCTCTCCTTACCAAAGATAGCATTCTATACAACAAATCTTGCTTCAGATGCAGCCACTGCAAAGGCACACTTTATTCATGCCTCTTCTTGACATTTACACTCCATAATGCTAATTGTTCATCTCTCATACCCTTTATGATGACCTAAACTATATGCGTGAGCTGTCAAATTGTGCTAATTTCAGATGTGCAGCTACTCCTCCATGGATGGGGTTCTTTGCTGCAAGACCCATTTCGAACAACTCTCAAGGAGACAGGCACCTTGAACAAAAACTTACCCACAGGTGGGCTCGAATGGCATGATCTCTTGCTCCCCTGTGTTTTTTAAAGTGTGACATCAATCTTAATGCTATATATTGTTTTTCCTCTCCCTTCAGGTGTGAAGGCAATGAATGGGTACTCCATTCCACTATCTTTCGGATTGCTTTGTTTGTAGAGTTCGTTTATTTATCTCCTGAACGAGAGTTAATATTTTTTGACGTGAGAAGAGTAGAAGACTATAGATAAATAAGACTAATCTTCTAAAGGCCACCAGTATGATTAGCCACCATGCTTTTTATTCAATATTTTGAAGAGCAAAATCGGTAACATGTGTCAAGTTTGTCATGGATTCCAGCTCATAAACACGTATCCTTGTGAACAGGTCCCTAACAACTAACAAGCCAAGACAAGTGTGCTGCCTCCAAGAGGACTGTACCCATTGGAGAAGGTACTAACGAACCTTGCTTTTCCACGAACATAATACCTTGGTTTTGCTGCACACGTGTGTGGAAATTTACTTACCAAGGCAGTGGAATTCAACATTACTTCTCAACTTTTTTAAATATAAATCCAAGTAGATGCATCCCCACTTGCATCAGTTCATTTTGTGGCGGACCACCAGATTTGACGATTAAACTTTTCACCGGATGCACATGCATATAGTTTTCCTTTTCTTCATGAGTACCTTGCTCGGCTGCTGATCTCTGAATGCCCGGTCATATAAATTACTTTGCAGAATTGCAGATGGCCTTGGAGGGTGAGTTCTACCACAAAACCTGCTTCTAAGTTCTATGGGCTCAGGGAGGCTGCCTCCTGGCGACTCCTTACGCTACCTTCAACGGGATCCTCTACTGCCAGAACCACTTCTGACAGCTGTTCAAAGAGACGGGCAGGTGCAACAGCCTGCTCAAGCCCGCATCTGAAGAATGCCGACGAAGCCGAGGCAGAACCCGCAAAGGCAACCCAGGAAGAAGCGTCACCGGAGCAGGTGCAGGAAGCTGCAGAAGACCACCAGTACTGGAGAACTTGCACGCGTGCACGCAGACGCACGGTGTTAGCTTTATACTATTAGTTTCTGTTTTTTGACCGCTCACACAAGCGTCGGCGCGTCGCTGCTCTCTCCATCCCTCGTCTTGCTCCAATTGGCTCCTGGCACCCTGAATCCTGTATTTTGTGCCAATGACTGAGAGGAAAGGAAAAAAAAATGCACGAGTTGCAGAATGTGTCCGACAAGGAAACAGAATTGTCGTGCCATCGGCAGCCGTGAATCTGTCCGCTCTCACATTTCAAAACACGTGTGAGAATGAGTTCCACAAGGGGTTTCATTTTCTACTACCTACCTTCGTAAATGTCTCCTTTCATAAATGTATAATGGGGTTGAATTTTGTCTAAAATTTCAATCACTCGTCAAATTCAAAAAAAAATTGTTCAAATAAATGAAAGCGCATCTTACATTCAAACTATCATGAATGACAAGATGAATCAGAACAAAATTAATGATGGTTTCTAATTTTTTTGAATAATACAAGTTACAAATAGCTACATAGTATTGTTATGACAATTACAAATCATAGTGCTCTAATATTATGACTAGAGAATTGAGCTTCCAAACAGACCTAGCATTCCGCCTTCCATCTCTCGAAACTCTATATCATCTCCTAGTTTCCAAAAAAACTCTCCGTATCATCTTCTCTCAGCAGAGCTTTGGATAAAAATATCAGCGCTTCTCGTCGCCGTACGAGTTCCGGTGCCATGGAAAAGCTCTATACTACTAGTATGGACCCGCCTTGTCCAGTGCCACGCCTCTGCCTTGTCCAAGCATGATGGGCATTGCCCAACGGCCATTCCGGGTACACAACAAAGGGAGACAGTCGCGGATGGGTCGGATAGCTCCGCTGCAACAGCACCATTACCAATTAAAAAAAACACTAAGATCCAATGCTTTCATGGGCTTTGCACTCCAAGTCTACTCCTACAAAACAACTGAACAAAAGATGCTTAAACTTTTTAGAGGCATTTAAATATAGACAAATGGACGTGGGGTAGGTAAATAGAGGCTAGGAGTTAGACATTTTATCTCTCGCTCCCTCCATCCAAATTGTAAGGGATACCAAGTCTCAATTAGAATCATTTCCTCCTTCATGTATGTGTGCCCAATATATATATATAGATTCATCAACATTTAACAATGGCGGTCCTGAGATTTTTGGGACCCGGAATGAGATTTTCAAATGGGGCCCTTACTACTAATTGCCAACAAAAATTCTAGATGTATTCAGCGAAAATATTTATTTCTTTTTTTTTGTGAAACACAAAAAAACGGTATCCAATCTTAAAACAAATAAAGTAAGAATATATATTAGGTATTATAGTTTCTTCTAGCATATTTAGATGTGATTATGTAGTCACTGAACAGAAGACTCTTAAATCAAGACAATCGGATATACCCGGATCTCTCGATAAAATATAATAAATAATAAATCCCTCTTCAACGAGGTAATATTCAACCAATTAGGCAATGAATACCAAATAATCTACTTCAAGTGTATAAACCAACGAAGAATTATGTTATCTAATCGTTTAGTCATTATAGTCAATAAATCTAATCAAATTATTTAGTCATTATATATAGACCATGTAAAGATCTAATCTTATGAACTTGTAGACCTAGGGGGGCACATTTGTTAATTGTTGACTGCAGGCTGCATTGCGTTCTGGACTTCTAGGCTGATCGGCTGTAGGCTATTGATCCTTCAAGACGATCACGGTAGCAAGTTCACCGTTTACATTATCACAGACCTAGTCAAGTTCATACAGCGTGGGGCCCTAGCCTCAGGGGGCCCGGAGCGGCTGCACTGCTCGACCCCCCTCAGGGCCAGCACTGATTCATATGAATATGGATAAATAAAAAGAGAGGTATAACCCCTTACAATTTGGGGCGGAGGGAGTATTTGAATTGGTGGGATAGAAAAAATGTATGTACGTATGTATACATTCATATCTTATACCTCAATTCTATCCTATCCATTCTCTGTATATATATTCTCATGCCTGTCTCTATCCTTGTCCAAACACCACTTATAAAGAATTTGTGAAGTGTCCTGAGAGTCTGAGACGCAAAGGTCCCTTGCCCTCACGGTGGCCGTCAAGCAGATGCGCCGTGGGTTGCTATGCAAACTAGTGAAAACAACGTTCTTCTAAAAACATTTTTTTATAAAAATTTAATTGCACAACCTGTCCAATGAATGCTGAATAGGTGGAGTTTGTCTGTTATGGTCGAATTTTCCAATAATTTTAGATTATACTTACATTTATCATAAGTTGCTCCCATCTCATGTGAACATTTGTATTTGAATTGCCGAGAAAACCTTGGCTGATAAAACAAGATCCAAGCTATAAGTAACCATTGCATTTTTCATTAAAGAAAGAAAGAAAACGTACACTTATATTCGAGTAGGAAAGAACTCAAATTACAATCGTTAGGACATGAGACCACACCAACTTCAACTAGCTTACTTCCTAAAAGCCCTTATCAAATATGAGAGTGAGTCTATTTCCCCCCTGTACTTGTCATGAAGTTTGATAAATCCATCCGAACTGAAAAAAGACAGACAACTTATACCCTCAACTTTCAAAATCGGAAAAACTACACCTCACAATTCAAAGTGTTTTAAGGGATGGTTTTGTGCTTTTTTTAGTATTAAGAGTAAATCCTATAAACACTATATAAGGTTTTAAACCCATAGAAAATATCTTTAAACATCCAAAACCCTGAGAAAAAAGCATAGAAAAGCAATAGGACATGAGTAACTAAACAAAGTATTTGGAGCTTATGAAAATACCTCTAGAATCTTTAAAATACTAGATCCATCTCTAGGAGAAAGTAGGATGTATCCAGAAAAAAAAAGATTCATAAATCATTCTACCCGATGTCTAAGTGCATTTTTCAAAACTATCCACACCAAAATGCAAATAATACGAATGCAACTCACATTAATGCTAGTTAATGCTAGTTACATTAACGTTGACTACATTCCTGCTAGTTACGTCTCTTGTTCTGGCTGTAAAAAGTCGTTTTATACGTGTTTATAGATCGAGTAGAATGATTTAGGAAATTGTAATCTATTCATGGATTTCCTCAATCACAAATACAATATTTTAGAATTCCAGGATATATTTTATGAGCTTCAAAAAATTTATTTGGGATAATCATCTATGATTTTTCTCAAATGATTTGGCCCTGAAGGTAATCTGTCGTGATTTAAAAGCATTATGTGATGTCACCTGAAGACACTTTGTCCGGCTTTTAAAAGCTAAAAATATAAAATGTCTAAGTTTTGAGTTCAGATAGAATTTAAACTCGATGACAAGTTATTGTGAACTGCACAAAATAGACTTCATTCTAAATACATTTGTATCAAAGGTTTGTTTGGTTCGTGACTAAAATCATGGCCAAATTGTCGACATGGTCTATGTTGTACTTCAATAGATATATTGGCCATGGCCAAAATGAGACCAGGAACCAAACGGACCCTAAATACATTTGGCGTGACTCTCAAAATTCGCAGAAAAAATGACGGAGAAAAATATCAAAGATGCAGAAACAAATTATACATGCAATTCATGAGAAGAGAACTAAAACGGGTCTGATCCGACTTAGGGCTCCTTTGAAGCGTGAATTTTTCTCAAAAATTACACCAATATTTTATTAAAAATAGTTAAAAAAACAAACGTAAGATCCGTGAAAAAAATTCTCCGATGCGAAAAGGCCTTTGCATTTCCTCAAGAAATGTTGGCCGATTGTTAGATCAGACTTTCATAAGCTCTGCTATAACTTCCATGCAAACAACATTTGCCACAGAAACATCAATTCCTCATTCATCACCTTGTTGCCAAAGAGGGATGGGGCAGTAAATGTGGGGAATTTCGGACCGATTTCACTTCTAAATGGTTCAATTAAACTGCTTACAAAACTTTTGGCCAATAGATTGCAGCAAGTTATTTTGTTCCTAGTACACAAAAATCAGTATGGCTTCATCAGAACACGAACCATCCAAGACTGCCTAGCTTGGTCGTTTGAATATTTGCATCTTTGTCATCATTCCAAGAAAGAGTTGGTTGTTCTCAAGCTAGATTTTGAAAAGGCTTTTGACAAAATTGAACATCAGTCAATGCTGAACATCATGAAGGCCAGAGGCTTTGGCTCGATTTGGTTCACATGGATGCAGAATATCTTCACTTTAGGAACTTCTTCGGTCCTCCTCAATGGTGTTCCAGGAAAAACAGTTCATTGCAGAAGAGGAGTTAGACAGGGAGGTCCGCTTTCACCTTTGCTCTTCGTGCTTGCTGCGGACCTGCTCCAATCTATTATCAATAAAGCCAAACAACAAGGACTTTTGCGTTTACCAATATCAAGATCATCTGACAGTGACTTCCCAATCATACAGTATGCAGATGACACGTTAATTATCCTTGAAGGGGATAGCAGACAGCTCCTCACACTAAAATCCCTTCTAAACTCCTTTGCATCTTCAACTGGCCTGAAAGTCAACTACTGTAAATCTTTCATGTATCCCATAAACATGTCTGAAGGTAGGCTGGATCTCTTAGCAAATATGTTTGGCTGTTCTAAAGGCTCCTTCACATTTACATATCTTGGTTTTTCTCTGAGCCTTACCAAACCAAGAATCGAAGAATTCTAGCCTCTTATTCAGCGTTGTGAGCGAAGATTGGTAAGTACTTCAGTTTTTCTCTCTCAAGCAGGCAGGCTCCAGTTAGTGAATTCAGTTTTCACTTCCCTGCCAACATTCTACCTCTGCACTTTCTCGATGCATTCAACAGTACTCAGTCAGATTGATAAATTCAGAATGCTTTGCCTCTGGAGGGGGGCTGATGTCAATGCTAATAGTAGACCAAAAGCAGCATGGTCTATGGTAACTCTCCCAAAGAAGGAAGGGGGCCTTGGTGTGATAAATCTTAAAACCCACAATAAAGCACTTATGATGAAAAATCTCCATAAGTTCTTTAACAGGCTAGATATTCCCTGGATCAATTTGATTTGGGAAAAATATTATGGTAATAGTCGATTACCAATTCAAGGCAACAAAGGTTTTTTCTGGTGGCGAGATCAACTTAAACTACTAGATAAGTACAAGGGTATGACAATGGTGAAGGTAAAGGATGGAATCTCCTGCAGATTGTGGAATGATTTGTGGAATGGCAAAGTCCGGAGACAGGAGTACCCTAAATTATATTCGTTCGTTAGAAAACCTGATATAAATGTCAACCTTGGCTGGCATACTTCTCTTCTGGATCTCTTTCACTTGCCTGTGTCAGACGAAGCCTTTGAACAACTTCAGACATTACATAATGACTTTGATAGCATTATTCTTTCCATGGAGTTTGATCAGTGGTCTTACATTTGAAATAATAATTCTTACTCCTCTTCAAAGTTCTACAAACACTTAACTGGTCATCAACCCATCCATCCAGTTTTCAGATGGCTTTGGAAAAGCTGTTGCCAAAAGAAGCATAAGGCATTTTTTTGGCTCCTGCTAAAGGATCGGCTCAGCACAAAAAACATCTTAAAACGGAAACATATGGACTTGCTTAGCTTCAATTGCGTACTTTGTGGTGATACTGCAGAAGAAACAGTTCAACATTGTGGCGGAACCGCCGATTTAATTCGGGCTAAGTACACCTGTCACCCTTGACTCGCAGTATACTTAGACCGTACTAAACCCGGTCGTCCGTCGAGAGGCCTTCGGCTCTCGATAATGCCAAATCCCAGAGGAACCAACATCACACACATTCGACTCTCAATGGAGCCACAATAGTTACATCATCACAGGCAGTTGAATAGATGTTACATAGAAAGTTAGGTTACAAACCAGTTCGAAATAAAATAGAGTTCAACATCATTTCATACGTAAATAGAGTTCAAATAGTATCTCGCAGCGGAAATTTTCAAAGATCATAGTTCACGATAAACAAAAGACTTGCAGAAACAAAGCAACATCATGCCCCCTGATGTCACTCCAGTATCAACTCATGACGCTTCTCACTCCTGATGATAACAGGCCCCTCCTCCAACACAAGCACAGAAGAGGAACTTCATACCTGAAATCCAAATGTTTGGAGGCAAAACCCTGAGTACTAATTACTCAGAGGACTTAATGGACAGGGTTTATGGCTGACGCAAAGCTTGCTTACTAGTGAGTTGGTCCTTAGCCGTTACATTTTAAACCAAGTTATGATCATAAAGTAGCAGGATTTGACAGCTGGTACCCTTGAAAAATCATATATAATTAAGGTAGCAGGATTTGACAGCTGGTATCCTTTCATGATAACTAAGCCATTTGCAGTTTATGAACGTCATAGAATCTTGCATGAATGTAAAACATATAATAGTCAAGCATGTAGCATTCAAAATCATAGATCATAATGTACCATATCAAAGTTATTACTACGTGCCCGTCAGTGCAATTTGGCACTCTCACACCTGGTGAGTATCAGCGATTCGAATCGATTTCTAATTCCCGGGAATAACTAAAAATGCCAGGGGCCCATATGCTTACTCACACGACGGCTTTTCCGCATATAGTCCCCCTCCTCCACTTGTCCCATCCCAAGTTCGATTCACTCCCGCCTGACTCCCGGGTTGTGCCCCCATGACGAGCCTGCCGACGTCTCGGTCTCCCCGTCATGAGTACCAAGCTCTCCCGGGCCACCTTCCTCTCAACCAGTGGATAGGAACGTGTTTCTGTTCTTCGGATGGCACAAATAAGGTTTCACCGGCCCCATAAACGGGATAAGCACTCTAGCGATGTTATGCCAATCAGCAGGCGAACAGCGAACGGGCCTTATGCGACTCGGGCGGAGCCATTACACCGCAACAACGCACACCGCGAAATATAAACTTAATCTCCGTCCGGTCTCCGATTAATCATCAACATAATAAAACATCCTAGGATAGACAGTGTTCTCTTTCTTTTCAAAACACCTACGTGACGTGACGAGTGACATCTCACTCGTATCTAGTCGAGCCTAACATTTTTAGTCAACTCATCCTACGTACCTAGTATAGGTGCTAGGGCCAGGGCGGCCAAGGAGTCTAATGCAATAAGGTTCCAGTCAACACCTAATGCATATGCGTAATCATAAATCATTATTAGCTGGGAGAATATGCTCCTGCCTACCTTCCTTGCTAGGGTCAGTCTCCTTATGTGCGAAGTCGGCGGCTTGCTGTTGATCTTCCTGCTGCGGATCCGGTTCCTGGTCTTCTGGCTCCTCGATCAGCGGCTGTTCCTGCGTCTGCTCCTCAATCCCGTGATCTATATGTATGCCATCGTATGCAAATGAGTACACGAATGCAAATGTGTGCATGAGATGCACACTATAAAGAACTTAGGATAAAACTAGAAAATCGTATAAACTATCACCTAAATTTAGTTTATCCTACCATGTACAACATAGCAGAGACTTTTCAGCGAGTATCATGGTGTACAAGCAATAATACATACATGCATGAAATACACTTTGGCCCATTATACGAGTTTATCCATTTATTGAATTAAAGTACTCATGTGAAGTTCAGGCTGTTACATAGTTCCTAATGAGCTCAAACTTTTATGACATATATAAATACAACACACAACGCTACTGCCAAAACTTCAGTTACTAAAGACTTATTATTATTTTTCTAAAATTCTACAAAGATATCAGCCTTTTACTTTTTTAGAATTTTTCTGATTTTTAGGAATGGAGTTTAGGCATGAAATTTACATAGGAAGCATAACATTGCATGATTAGTAAGCACAAAAATCCCCAAGCTCAAAATCCACAGATTTATAGCACCTCAAATTTCCATGCTTAAATCACACCATAATATGCATGCGGAGCAAAACAGTGACTAGCAGTGCAAGCTATAGCTGCCAAAATTTACACAGCGCTATATTCTCCTGCGAAAGTTATCGACCAAGTTTCATCATTTTAGGATTTCATTTAGACCACCTTTTCCATTTATTTATTTGAGCAAGTAACAATTTATTTATTTCAAAACAGCCACAAAACTAAACATGCACCTCCTCATATTTTGCCAATCAGTTATTTGTGCTAGGTAGAGCATAAGAAAAATACCAAAGAGTCATTTTAAGCATCTTTTATATAGCATACATTTTCCATGTTGATAAAATACCTAAAACACATGCATAGTGGCAAAAGAGTAATTAAACAGCAAGTGCTAAGGCTATAAAAATTCACACAGTGCCTAAATATCACAGTAAGACCACTGTCCAAGTTTCACAATTTTTGGAGATCATTTACATCACTTTTGGTATTTACTTTGCTTTAACAGGCATGCAACTAAACCAGGGGCAAAATGGTACATTCACAGATCCACATCATACCTAGACTGTAGATCTACTCAAGAGAAACACAATGCAACAAAGTTTGTCTTTTTACGATTTTTATTTGATTTATTATGAATTTCCCAAGTTTTAGCCAAAATAAAATCGAAAAAAAAACCTAATTCATTAGATCCGAGGACTAGATCTCAAATAACCTATAGATCCGGGGTTTAGAACGCAAGATTTGCATGACTCAATGCGCAATGCGGGAGGACTAAACCGTAAATACGAGAAAAGACAGGGACCGGATCTAAAAATGGCCGGCCCCTTCTTCCTCCTCTCGCCGGCCGCGGCCGCGCGGCGCGGCGCGCGCGCCGGCGAGCTCCGCGACATGGGGCGCCCGAGGTGCGTGGAGACGAGGGCGTCAACCTGGGGTAGCTCTCGTCGACGGTGGCGGCGTGGTCGAGGCGGAAACGGCGATGAACCGAGGTTGAACCGGAGTGACGGCGGCGCGACCGTGACGTCGCGGCGGAGTTGGATCTCGGCGGTGGAGGCGAGGATGACGACGAGAGTAGGTGGTGGAGTTGCGCGGTGGAGTGGGGAGTGTAATGGTGTAGGTCTCGGGGTAGAAGGCGGTCGGACAGCGGCGGCGCGAGCTCGAACCCGAGCTCGCGGCCGGCAATAGCGGCTAGGGTTTCGGCGCGTCGCGTGGCGTGGAAACGGAACGGGAGAGAGTGAATGTTTAGGGTTTCGGAAGGGGGGGTGCGCGCGTCCCGTTTTGACGCGCGCGGGCGGCCGGCCGGTGGCTCACCGTACTCCCTGTACGCCGGCGAGCCACGCGGCGCGCCGCGCCGTGCGTGTCGCACGAATCGTGGGCCCCACCCGTCAGCGGATGAAATTTTAGAAAAAGGAAAAATGTGTTTTCTCCCCTCCTGTATGTCACTGTTTTGGCGCATTTAGAGGTTGAATTTGGAAAAGTACCAATTGGGATAAATGTTCTACTCGAAGATATCTACAACTTTGTCAAAATGAGTAACCCCAAAATCCAAATGGAAGTATGATTTAAATTTAAATTTAGATAGCAGCCCTAGTTGTGGACAGGGGACCTTTATTGCTTGGAAAAATAGAAAGTCCTATTTTCAAGCTTTTTCACCCAAAGTGACTTTTGGATAAGTTGTTTAGAATTTCAGTACCTACAACTTATTCAATGGGAGCATTGCATGAAAATGACTGTAAGCTAGAGAAAATTTGAATTTACTATGCAAATCAGATTTGAGTTGGTTTTCTAGGTTGGCAAAGAAAGACCCTAATCACTATGTAAACCTCATCCAGTGCCCAAACCCCAATTATCAAAGTTGTTTAACACCACTTTGTCTACACTTTTGGTAATATAAGTTTCACCTAGACCTCAAAGGAAATTAGGTTTACAATAGCAAGCATGAAACCACACATGTGTAAACAAGGCCAAACAAGGTTGCATTTCACCCAAGTTTTGACCATACTTTACTAATCATGGCTATGACATGATGCTTATGATGAATGTTTAATGCATGATTTGCTTAATTAAGTACTCGAGATGCCGGAGCATCACAAACATCTTTTCCTAAGTTGCCCCTTCTCTCAGGACTACTGGTCAAAACTGAACCTTGAATTTAACCCTCTTGATGATCCAGAGGTGATATTTGACAGCTTCAAACTTCAGTTAGATGTTGCCTTCTTCGTGGAAATCATTATCCTCCAGTGCTGGGCAATTTGGAATGAAAAGAACAACTTCATTTTCAGAGGAGTAGCCCCACTCAGCTCTCACTGCTACAATTTCTTCAAGGCTTGCCTCGGATTGGTTATCCATCGTGCCAAAAGTTCATACTTTCCAGATTTTACAACATGGCTACAGCAACTTGTTTAAACCCTTGCTCTCTTTTGATCTTTTTTGTTTTTTTCTTTGTTCCCTAATCCCCTTGTAAGACCATCCCTAACCATTGCCTAAAATACTTTTCCTATCCACTATTCCAATTACCCTCTTTTCTGTCTACAATAGCGCTACAGTGTATAGACGGTACCTTTTAGGCAACCATTGGGGATAGCGTAACTCTCAAGACCTTGTATTTTTTCTTTTTACTATTTTTATATAAATCAGTAGGGGATCCTCCCTCCTGTTACCTCAAAAAAAAAAGAGGCCTTTGCATCTGGCCATCTGGGACTGGATCCGAGTTGCCGAGAATCAACCTTGAGATCTCCGCTGCACGCCTCGCCCTGCATTCGCGACCCACTCGTCAGAAAGAGCTCACCCTTTCACCAGCCGGCGGCCCAGCCCTTCCTTCCACCTATTAAAAGGCTGCAGATATTTTGCTCCGCTTCCTACTCCTCGCTCGCCTCCCCCCATAGCCAGAAAGCAGAAAAGACCTATCTACCCCGCACCCCCGAAGTCAGAGGGGGACAGGGGAGAGGATAGAGCATACCAATCGCCGGCGAGCCAGGCGACGGCAGCAGCGATGGCGGTGGCAGAGCTATGGGAGACGCTGAAGCAGGCCATCGTGGCCTACACGGGTCTGTCCCCGGCGGCTTTCTTCACGGCCGTGGCGGTGGCGGCCGCGCTGTACCACATCGTTTCGGGTCTCTTCGCGGCCCCGCCCCCGCCGCCGCCGCGCCCGCGGGAGGAGCCCGAGGCGGAGCCCCTCCCGCCGCCGGTGCAGATGGGGGAGGTCTCCGAGGAGGAGCTCCGCCAGTACGACGGCTCCGACCCTAAGAAGCCTCTCCTTATGGCGATCAAGGGCCAGATCTACGACGTCACCCAGAGCAGGTCTGTTCCCTGCACCCTAACCCTAACCTGTCCCCCTGTTTCCATGACACTGTCGATGTTCTAGTGCTTAGATTTTGTTAGTTACCCGGTTCTACTGTAGGTGAGTCAGTTTCGGGTTTTATTATCTGTAAACAGAAGTGTCGCCCCCTACCTATTGCTGTATATGATTGTTAGTGAGGTCGCGTAATTCGCCCGTTTGGCTGAGTAGCAAGTACTATATGGGTGACCTGGCCGAGTATTGTTTGCTGATTTTAAGCATATACAGCTATCGAGTTATCATCTTGGTGATAGGTAGGTACTTTTTCTCCAAGTTTCAGACGTAGAATTAACTGTAGAGTTGTCGCCTCCAATCACGCCTCCGATGATTGGAGCGATCCAGGTGGGAATTTTGCTCGAATTTCTGTTAGGCAATTGAATGCTTTGTCGTATTCGAGGTTTTCGACCTTGGCGTTTCTGTCTCCCCGATGATGGGAGTATCCAGGTGATAAATCTACTGAAAATCTGGAATTTCCCGTTTAATGTCTTGTCGCATTTGGGTATCAGTTGTGTGTGCCGGCATTGGTTGGGCAAAGCAAGATAGGGAAAGCGTTGATTGATTGTACTGTTGTCTGTTAGCGAACACGTGCCATTTTGACGTTTGTAGCATTTGTAACCGTCGAGTATTTGAGCTCATTGAGGTCAAATTATCGTGATCTATAGAATTTATTGGCCACTGCAAATTTGTTTGGTTGGTTAGTGTTTGTGTGATACGAACTGCCACCATGTTTAGATAGGTGATAAAGAGTTCTTGTAATGGCTGGAAATTTAAGGTGTGAATCACATGCAGTGGGCTTACAGCGAACTTTTGGGGGTCTAGACATCAATTGCATAATGTTTTGTTAGGGTCGCTTTCACTGCCTTTTTCTTTGTACAGGCTTTGTATCTAATCATTTATATACTTGATTAGAACTTTTTTAGGGCCTATTGACAGCATGGCATCTGGGATGATGGCTGTAGACTTGCCAATGGCAAGTATATTTGCTACTGATTGCCTGATTGGATATCGAGATTCAATGCTCATAATAACTGAATGCACCGATACTTAGCAGTTGTGCCTGAATAACTGTTCCTTTCCTCTGTGCATAAGCTGGATTATGTTGTTCATATTAGATGAATGCACTGATATTTATTAGTTGTGCTTGAATAACTGTTCCTTTCCTCTGTGCATAAGCTGGGTTATGTTGTTCCTATTAGATGAATGTACCGATATGCCTGAATAACTGTTCCTTTCCTCTGTGCATAAGCTGGATTATGTTGTTCCTATTAGATGAATGCACCGATATTTAGCAATGTGTGCCTGAATAACTGTTCCTTTCATCTGGGCCTAAGGTGGATTCTGTTGTTCCTATGAGAAGGTTGTCTCATATGTCTAAATATGTGGTTTTGGACTTGGTGTCGAAATTCTCCTAAGATATGGATCTCCAGAACAGAAAGGGATTTCTTTTTTTTTTTTTCCTTCTAAAGCGATCTGATTCAGTGGGAGGTCAGGAAGGTGCAGAAGCCACTTTCACTGCTAGTATATGCTTTCGATTGGACTGCTTGCCTGGAAGAACTAGAGAAAGTTGTTTCCCCTTTTTCTCCATTACTTTATTCCATGGTGTTCCTGTGGTTCGGTCTAGCAGTGGAATAAAATATGTTATCTCTTATATCCCTTTAGTTTCTTGGATCTGTTGTATTATATGCACATCTATCTGCAAACGTGCTTGTACTCATAAGCGCAATTATTTCTGCATTGCACCACTGTCCATGCAAAACACATGCTACCTTTTAGGCAAGGGGTCATTTTTACATGATGCTTGCTTATCTTATCCAAGAATAGTTGTGCTGTATTCAGTCGTGAATCAAATTTAGTGCCTTATATGTCCAGAAATGTGTTTTGAAGCACTTGTACATACCCAATTTCTTATTTATTTCCTTATTTTACCTACACACCGAATTCTGTGATTATATTTTTTATTTAATGACTTTATGCAGAATGTTCTATGGACCTGGTGGACCTTATGCTCTATTTGCTGGTAAAGACGCCAGCAGAGCCCTTGCCAAGATGTCCTTCGAGCCACAAGATCTGACTGGCGACATCTCTGGCCTTGGCCCATTTGAACTCGATGCCCTGCAGGACTGGGAATACAAGTTCATGAGCAAGTACGTGAAGGTTGGTACCGTCAAGAAGACAGTACCTATTGAAGACGGCAACACCGCAAGCACAGCCCCTGAAACCAGTGAGACTGCCACCGAGGCAGAGGCTGAGAAGGCACTGGCGACCGAAGAGAAGCCAAGGGAGGTGTCTGCCGAGGAGACGAAGGAAGCTGCGGCCGATGAGGACACAAAGGAAAGTTAGAGCGTTTCAGAACTTTCTGCATATGCAGCAATAATTCGACATGGTCCCATTGGGCTCGTGTCTGTGCCCTGCTATCCGCTCGAGTCCGCAATATAGTCGGTGTAATTGGGATATGTAATCTGTTAGTCGTCATGCGTATTGGGGATTTGGAGTATAAAGACATCTGGTTGTGCGGCCCCTTGTGCTCTGTTAATATACCTGATTAATGCGGTCGCAGTTCTGTCTTCTGTGTGGTCTTGGAACCCCTTTCCGATCTTTGCATTGCCATTTCCTGTTCCCCTCACCCCATTTCTTATGATTTATGAAAGCAAATCTACCTCCGCTATAGTTATGGGTTTCTTGCATCTTGCGAGATTCTGCACGCATGGGTTGTGCAGCGAAGATCTTGTGGAAGTCATGCGTTCCGGGACGTGATTCTTGTCAGCATGCCTGACGCAGAGTCAAAATCATGTGTTCAATTAATCAAAAAGAAAAAAAAACATGTGTTCAAGGGCTTGAAAGGCACCTAAAGGGAAGTCGATGTTTCAAAATCACGTGTTCCGCGCGGAGCCTTGTCAATTCAACTTTCAACGTACAGAAGGAGCACCCATTGTTTGAAAATTGATCTTGATAATGATGGACCCTTTCCTAGCTCTTTTAGTTTTTTTTTTTTTTTTTACAAAGAGAAGCCACTGTATTCTATCTATATTCTTCAAGATTAGCTCTTGTCCTTATAAGAAAAGGAGTCCGTACCCGTGAGTCCGAATGGATATCCTCTCATTTATTTTTGTCAATATATGTTACCTATGCATATGCTCCTAATCAGTATGTTTCCGGAACAAGATAATCGGCAGAGTGAAAATGAGTAGTAATAACATGTAATAAAAGAAAGGAAACAGAACTCAGGTGTCCTGGGCTTGCGCGTGCTACTCTACGTGCTTTGGGCTTCGGCCCATCACACGCCCAGGACCCCCGACCGCTAGAGTTTGCTGCGCGTTCTGCTTTTTTAGTCCCTCCTCGCCCAGGCACAGAGCTCGGAAGCGTCGACGCGCTACATAATGCGACCCAGGGCTCCGTCTTTTCTCATACCCTTCTCGGCCTTTTGGCTAAGATCAAGTGTAGTATCTGTATGTGGGCCATCGGTCCATTTTGATATTAAATTTATTTTTTGTGGGAAAGGGCCCATTACAGTAGCTTGCTGCTGGGGCCTTGGGCGTCTCCCAGGCGTTGCACGCGTTTTTTTATATTTAGATTTTTTTTTCGTTTTTACAAAAATATACATCGGTTGGTAATATTTGCAGGGATGGTCGATCGGCGCTCGGAGGCCGGGGACCTGGTGCTTATTAACTCGCTAATCTCACGTTTAATCGCTAATCTCGCTGTTTAATCTCGTGCATCCGATCCGAGTTAGGGAGATTAGTCAGTGTATTATTTAGTTAGTGTATTAGTGTACGTAGTAGTTAGTGTAGTAGTGCGCAGTGTATTAGTGTAGTAGTGCGCAGTCGTAACCCGTTGTAATAACTGGATTTAGTATTTAGTATTAGTATTTAGTTGAATATATATTCTGTTATATTTAGTATTTATTTATAGTATTGTTATTAAGTTTTAATAGTAGTATATTGTAGTAATATTTACATCTAGTAGTATTTAGAACTGAAGAGGAGGGAGGATGACAAGATCTGCTTCGCGAAGCAGAACAACGTGACCTAAAAATACTTATTATTTCAAAATAAACATACACAAAATAGAAAATAGAAAATGGAGAAAGAAAATAAAGCAAAATACTTGTAATTTCAAAATAAACTGGGGTCAAAATAAACTGGAAGGGTCCTGGTGAAAGGGTCGAAGCGCTAATTTAGAATGCTAATATAATAGGCAAGGTTGAAGCTAAATGGTTAGAATCTAACTCGGATCGGATGCACGAGATTAAACAGCGAGATTAGCGATTAGCGATTAAATGTGAGATTAGCGAGTTAATAAATAAATAAATAAATAAAGTATCTGGCGCCGGGGCTCCGGGCGCCAGGCCCCGGGCGCCAGGCTTCCGTTCGTCCGTCCGTCCGTCCGTTCGTTTCGTTCGTCCCCACACCTGGCGCCCGGGCCCCTGGCGCCCGGCCTCCGGGCGCCGGTCGACCATCTCTGCAAATGTTACCAACCGATGTATATTTTTGTAAAAACGAAAAAAAAATCTAAAAATAAAAAAAGCGCGCGTTGCACTGCTGCCTGGGCGTGGCGCACCCTAACCAAGGCCCTGTTTGGATTCAATTTTCTAGGCCTCGATTATCTCGCGAGCAGGATTATTTCCTAAGCTGCTCAGTGGAGAATCCTTGTCTAAATAAGCGAAGTGTTTGGCAATCTTGATTATTACCGTCCCACCCGACGCGCTCCTCCCTCCCCCTCGCCGCTGCGCCCCTGTCCCACCGGAGAAGCCGCTCGGAGGGCCGCGCTTGAAGCTCCTGCCGGTGGCGGGGAGGCCACGTGGAGGAGGTGACCCGGCGGCGCCTAGGAGGCACGCGGAGGAGGCGACGACGGTGGGAGGAGCAGGCACCGCGGGCGAAGGGGACGACGGCGGGAGGAGCAGACGCCGCGGGCGGAGGGGACGACGGCGGGAGGAGCAGGCGCCGCGAGCGGAGGGGACGCCGGCGAGAGGAGCAGGAGGTGCCGCGGGCGGAGGCGACCCCGGCGGGGGCGGGTCCGTCGGGCGCCGCCGGCGGGGCCGGAGGAGATTTGTGCAGCGGGGCCCCGAGCGGCGGCGGACGCGAGCCCCGAGCGCCGGCCGGCAAGGATCCTAGGCGGCAGCGCGAGCCGAACCTAGCGCGGGCGGCTCGGGAGGGAAGGGCGCGTGAATAATCGCCCGCGTTCTGAGAAAGGGGGGAGGTTGGCTGCGTACGTGAGAATCGGAGTTTCTATACGGGCGGAGATTTCGGAAGAAACAGGCTTACCAAATAAGCAGTCCGTTTGGCCACGATTCTCGCGGTGGGAGACCCAGAATCCGATTATAATCGGATCCAAACAGGGCCCAAGTCTTTAGTTAAATTTTGATGATCTGATGATCAAGTTGAAGTAAATTCAGCCGTTTTTAAGGGCAAAGTCATTGGTGTGCTCGCCGTTTGGTTTGTGCTGCAAGACGCCGGCGGTCTCTTGGCCTCTTTTGCCTCTTCTGCCCATCAGAAGAAGCCTGATGAGCACCAGCGTTATTGCTTCACAAATATGCAACACTGCATGTCAAGAGAAACGTTTGAGAAAAGAATGAGATGTGAGCACCAAATCAAGAGAAACGTTCTCGAGAGGGAATCAGGGAAGAAGAACTGGAGCCCGAAGTTTTAACACAAAAGTGATGCTCTGGTGCTTTTATAGGGAGGAAGGTTGTGGGTCACGATCTGATTTATTTCCCAATGGAAGTCTAAGAAGTAAATGTCATGCCATGCAGAGACTTGCTTCTCATCGGTGAGGATTCATCTCTGCATAGCCTTGAGCCCTTGGATTTCAAGAACCGTTGGTTTAGCAGAAGCAGAGAACTCTCACACAAATGGCAATAATGAATAGCCTACCTCGCCGGCGTCGCCGCTATCAGGTAATGGTGTGGAGAGCTAGAATTTTTTCAAGGCCGCGACGATTACATTGGTTCCAAAACTAAGAAACAGACATTGCCAGCTTGAGAAGTCTTTCATGGGCGCAGCAGAGCACAAAAGGTGCACCATAGCATTCTGATCGATCGTTTCAGTCACAGCCATTGCCTTTTCTTCAGAGCGAACAAAATACCGGTATTTTTCCATGGGTTTCGTGCACCCCAACCAAATCTAACAGAAAAAAAGTTGCTTGACAGGCACAAAGAGTGTGAGCTATAATCACGTGTTCTGACCAAAACTTGTTGAATATAGGGCGAAGCGGACATTCGTTTCTGGCGGCAGCAGGTGTTCCTTGGTCACTGTCACTGCACTCCATGGTTTCTTGCTCCGTCTACACCGCACCAGCGCCCTCCGCCTCCGCCTCCGCGCCGTCCGGTCGGCGGCGCGCCGGTGCGGCTGTATGTCTCCCTCGTGTCCATGGCGGCAGCCGGAGCCGTGTAGGATCCCGCGGCGTGCGGTGTAGCGCCGAGCAGGGCGGCGGCGGCGGCGTCAATGTCCCTGCGAAGCGTAAGCTCTCTCTCGCACATGACTCCCTCTACCCTCTCTCGTGTAGAATTCGCATGGAAATCTGACGGCTTTGTCGCAGTGGCGGAGCTGTGGGAGGCGGCGAAGGGCGCGCCTCCTCTGGCCGTGCTAGTGGGCGTGGCGGCGGCGGTGGCGATCTACAAGGTGGGTTCGAGTCTCGTTGCCCGGCCCCCTCCCGCGCCCCGTCGGCTGGAGACCCAGACGGCCCCGCCGTCCCCAGTCCCGGAGCCGGTGCAGGTGGGGGAGATAACGGAGGAGGAGCTGCGGCAGTACGACGGGTCCGACCCCGAGAAGCCACTGCTCATGGCCATCAAGGGGCAGATCTATGACGTCTCCCAGAGCAGGTTGCTTCCTTTGATTCCTTCATCCCTGCCTCCCTGGCCTCTAATTCTCCATCCATCCCATTGCAACGCTGCACTGCTTTGCTGCAGCTTTTTATGGTTGCGGCATCTAAAGTTGATTAGAGTTTTGTTCTGATGGATTGCTCAATAGGTCAGTCATTATTTCATTCTCATCACCTGTAGAACTGCTTCTGTACAAACAAGCTGCTTTCTTAATTTGAGGAGTTCTTCTATGATATAATGGGAACGAAACTGTTCTGTTTGAAGCAGTCTAAATGTGGATGTCAAACAACTCTAGGTTGTGAGTTGTGACCAACCAAGTAGATTGAGATTGATATAGTGGACTGAGACTGGATTTGGGGTGTGCTTGTCTAGCCAGTCAAAGAGTTGCACTGCAATTCTGTAAAATATAGTGCAAACTGCTGATGCTTGTGTAGGTTCAGTTAAGTGTAAATCTACATGATATGTTTTGGAGTTCAATCCTTGAACCAACCTACCCAGTATTTGATGGTCTATCCTTGCCAGCACTCGTATAGTACTAACACTCGTTGGTATCAGTTGACTTGGGACTCTAGCGTGATATGCCAAGGAAGTACTATCAGGCTATCAGCAACAACCAAGAACGCAGTTATGTTTCTTCTTGTTTTCTTTTCTTTTTATGGCCATACTTTTTGATTGTATCAGCTAGAATGTAGCCACACCCTTGTTCTGTGTTCTATAAAATCTGAAGCTTGCTGGTTTCTTTTCTCCTCATAAATAGTATAACCATGGACTCTTGAAGAAAAAAGGTTGTGTGGAAGATGTGTGCGACAATTAAGAAATGTGTTTAGGAATGTCCAAAAACCCCTTGAGTGTTTAGTTTTTTCTGGACATGTATTTAGCAATCGTCAATTATAAATCTTATTTTGTTTGTGAACAGACTTAGTTGTGCTATGGACTTTAAGTATCCCTTGCAGACCTGCAGTTCAAATAGCATGTAAATACATGTGTCTGTCAGCTTGAATATGTTATTTGCAATTCACTATGCATAGCATGCTGTGTTCAACACTGATTCCATGATATATATTCCTTTTCTCGTGTCTAATCATTTTTCTCTGTTCAGGATGTTCTATGGACCTGGGGGAGCATATGCGTTGTTTGCTGGAAAAGATGCCAGTAGGGCATTGGCCAAGATGTCCTTTGAACCACAAGATCTGAATGGTGATATATCTGGCCTTACACCAATGGAGATCGGTTCCTTAAATGATTGGGAGTACAAGTTCACCAGTAAGTATGTAAAGGTCGGAACCATAAGAAGAGCAGCGCCGGAGGAAGAGGTTTATGGTAGCATTTCACCTGAAATTCGGGAGGAAGTTACTGTGCCTGTGCTTGAGCCTGAACCCGAGCCTGAGCCGAATGATGATGATGCATCATGAAGAAGAAACACAACCAGGCATCCCATGTCCGATGGGAATAACGGAATAGAGGGCGGCACATCGCGCATAATGTTCCGGAGGGAGCTATAGAACTTAAAAATAGTGGAATGCCTACCTGCTGCATTGGATGTTGCCGGAATAGTGTCTAAATTTACCTCACAAGTAGATGTGTACTTTGCAGCGGGATCGAATGGTTGGATATATAAAGAGGTCAATGCGAGTTCCATGATCTTCATGTTCACAATGCAAACGAGATGAACTTTCCCATCGTGTTTGCAGCTGTAGCCCTTGGAGCAGTAAGCTCCTGCTTCATCAAAGTGCCTTGCTATTTTTCATACTTGGCTTATGCCAGTCTCTGATGTATAATTTCTTCTACTCAATAGACGAGAAGCGTCAGGGGAAAAAAGGATAGATTTTGTTCTGTGTTTCTTTAATCTGTCACCTGAGACATGCCTGATTAAACAGAGTTGCCCTGCTTCTGAAAGCGCAGTTGGAGCACCCAAACACTACCCCCCACTCACCAGGTCGCTGTCGTCATTGTCCCCCGCGGCAGTCTAGTCGTCTACTAAACGCTGCACTGCTAACGAAGTGTAAATCCTCATGGTGGAAGGGAAGTATAGCAGGCCTTCGCCCTCTACGCCCGCACCAACTCCGCAATTCCTATTCCTATTCCTATCTTCTCATCCTTCTGATTTTATCTGCCCATGCGTGCATACCTGGTTGCGTTTCTGTCGCTGTTTCGCGCGGCTGCTGGAGGTGAAGGAAGTCTTGTGGAAATAAATGTCCGGCCGGCGACTGGCCTTGGCCCGCAGCAGCCGTGCCCTTCCACCGTGGCTTCTGTCTTCGCCTTTTCTCATTCTCGCCGCTCCCGTGAATGAACTTCTTTGTTTCTGTCGTTTGCGCTTCTACCCAATCGTTACCTGGAGCCCCCTCCTAGCGCACACTGGCCGGTGAAGTGGCGCGGGAGGGGGCCGGCTGGCCGGTGGGGTGGGGGCCAGCGGGCGGGGAGGCCACGGCGAGGGTGCCGAGGCGCCAGCGGCCTCCCAGGCGGCGGCAGGTGGAGCGGGGGAGGCGGAGGCGCGGTTAGAGTTTGGGGTTGGGCTGCCGACGAGATCGTCTTCTCCACCTTCGGCCATAGAGGGAGGGTGGGGGAGGTGGTTGGTGGGGCGGCCAAGAGACTGGCGGCAGGGGCACCGCCGGTCGGCGCGGGGTAGGACAACGGTTGGGAAGGGTCGGCGGCGGGGGAGCTCCATGCAGCGGCAGCCATGGCGGTGGAGAACTGGGTCGGGTCAGCGTGGAGAGGGGCGGCGGCCGGCGGACGGGGAGGCCGCGGCGAGGGTGCCGATGCGCAGGCGGCCTTCGTGTGGCCGGGGCGGGGCGGGGTGGCACCGGCGGTGGAGAAGAAAGAGAGAGCGGGATGGAGGAGGAGGTGTTCTTCGAGCGTTTCAAACGCACGCGCGTCGAACAAGAACCCTTGCGCTCCTATGGATGAGAACTCAGTTTGTTGTTTGCTGGCTTCAGTTTGGTGTTTTGGGCCCAACTCAGTTTTGTTTGTCAACCTATTATTGTTTCCCGGTTGTTTTATTTTCCTTCCGACGTGAGAACTTGTCCGTTTCAATCTCCGTTCTTCTTGTTTTCTTGGTCGCCGAATGATGTGTAGCAAGTCCCATTGGTTATGTAATGGGGTATTGGTTGCGTTTGCTGTGGCTTGTGCTGCTGCTGCTCACCCGGCCAAAGCAAGCCGAAGCCACCACCAGCAGCCACAAACAGCCATACAAGGATGTTGGCTTATCAATCAATTGAAGAACTGGCAGCCAACGCATTAATTCAACAGTAACATTTGGACTTCCGATCAACTGGGCTTTTTTTAAACAGCCGTACCTGGTTACCGATTGGCTTGGCTGCAAAGTAGCAGCCGAAAGGGCTAAATTATTTTTTGCTGATGACTCCTTACATATCTGGAGAATTGTTGTGCTTCCCCTTCCAACTTTTTGCTTAAAATGTTCAATAGCGATTGGATCCGAACAAAGGGGACGATGCTCTAACAAAGAGCCACAATTTCATAACGGTCTCAACCAATTTAATGTTGGCGGTGTGAAATGATGAATCACAATTGAACGTCCCACAACTAAATTTTGCCTTACTTTTATGATAAAAGGGCATAAAAAATATTTGTAGATATTTTTATATTCAACATAGTGCTAATTTATTAAAATTAAATATAGTCACCTACGGACGCAGGTTCATTTTAGGCTGAGTCCAGCAGGTGAGGTAAAAAGCCGGGTATAGTACAAAACAACACTGTAGCGACACATTTTACAGAGAAAGGAGTAGGTGGAATAGTACTGTACTAAACCGGCTGCCTTAGCTGCTGGCGTCGGCCTTACTAGTTAGATAAAACGACTTAGCTGGCTGCCGATTAGTTGATGCCCACGTAGAATTAGCGTATATGTTGTTAGGCTGTGGCAAGCAGCTCCTCTATCCCCTTCATCTACTGTTCCTGCACTATTTTTGTACTGTGAAAGGTAATTGGAATAGTGAACGAGTGAGGAAGATAGGGAGCTACTAGATTGAGCGTTAGCCTCCGTTCTGTTGACACGATTTGCTATGCATGATCGCACGCCGTCCGATCCGGCCTCGGCAGCCTGGCCGGATTTTGACTGTGATAATAATCTGACCAATGCAAAACCGATCTTGATTGTTCTGATCAAAAAACTATTCTGTCATGAGCGAGTTTGATTGGTATGGCTGTGCTGCTTTGCTCGTGTAGCGACTAGCGACGTATGCCTCTGGATTTTCTGTACTGGTTTTCGTCAGGTAAGATCATATTCAGTGGAGCATAAAAAAATTGGCTATAGTATTATGCCTCTGGATTTTCTGTACGGGTTTTCGTCAGGTAAGATCATATTCAGTGGAGCATAAAAAAAATTGGCTATAGTATTCCTTCCATATTTAAATATGAGTCGCGGTTGATTTTTTTCAAAACCTCATTCATTCGTTTTATTCAAAAAATTAAAAAAAACTAATCACACTCAAACTTTATACAATGATTTAACAAATTACAACAAAATAAACAATATTCTATAAATTCTTTTAATAAGACGAATGATCAAAGTTTTGAAAAAAAAATCAACCGCGGCTTTATATTTAAATACGGAGAAAATATAAAATGACACCGTAGTGCTAAGTGAGAAATAATTGCTAAGTGATACGAAAAGATGAATAGGCATCCGGTTAGAGACAGACTAAAATACGAACTGCGCAGGCTTGTTGCGTTGCGCTATTTCTGCATGATGGTCAACTGCTGCTTTTTATGAGACGAGAAAACCGAGCAGTAGATGGCTTGCATCTGCTCGATCAAGAAACAAATTACTCCTCCGCAGTGCTGGTTGGACTACTAATTACTCGGAGTCCACATTGATGAGCGCTTGGGCTGCGTTCGTTTCCTGCTACGGGTGCGGGAAAAACGCCCGTCGCTCTTCCATCCGTCGAGGCTCCTGCGTTTTCCGCACCCGCACTACGAAAAGAACAGAGCCTACTATTCGGCTAATCCCCGCCGCCTCAAACCCCCACCTCCTCTCGTCCTGCATCCCCGCCCGCCCTCGCGCCGCCACTCCCTCCTCCGGCGGCACAGACCCCGCGCGCCGACCCACGTTCCCCGGCTCCCCTTGCATCTCCGCGGCCAGCGCATCGGTGAGCAATTCCTCCTCGCATTTCTGTTCTCTTTTCCTGACCTTTGCTTCCAAGGAAGTCGATTGCAAAGCAGCTACATGATACAAAATTTGGTGGATCTGTTGTGTTCTTGACTCAAATTGTAGGGTATTCCTGGGAATACACAGGAATCACTCAAGATCCGCCCCTTGCCGGCGAGATGAGCCGTGGCACGGGCGCTGGGTACGACCGCCACATCACCATCTTCTCGCCCGAGGGCCGCCTCTACCAAGTCGGTGCGTGCCCCCCGAAAACCATAGCTGCCTCCACCCCCCCCCCCACCCCCCCTTTGTACTGCCTGTTTAGATCTGGGGCGACTCGTATTTGGACGGCGGCGCCTGACCCGTGTCGTTCGACGTGCACAGAGTACGCGTTCAAGGCGGTGAAATCGGCGGGTGTCACGTCGATCGGCGTCCGCGGCAAGGACTCCGTCTGCGTCGTCACCCAGAAGAAAGTGCCGGTGAGTTGTTCGGCCGCGCTCGATCGGGGGCGATGGCCCTGACCCTGTTTTTTCTCTACTGCACTGTGATGCGCGGTGCTGCGATGAAAAAGGCTTCAGCTTTCTGCGGGTTATTGGTTCGGTTGGTTGTTTCATGTGGCCTGACCCCGACGTGCTGTGCGTGCAGGATAAGTTGCTGGATCAGACGAGCGTGACACATCTGTTCCCAGTCACCAAGTACATCGGATTGCTTGCCACTGGCCTTACAGGTATATGGTTCTTGTTTGGTCAGTTTCGCTGTTATGGTGCAGGATTCAGTTTTAGATGCCATAAAAATATGAAAAACTGCCCTCTTTTCATTGAAATTCTGGGGTTCTAGATATGAATTCGTGATGAATTGGTGCAAATTATCTACTGATATTGCTGGTGCTAATTGCTAAATAGAATCTCTTCTCTACTACTATTAAGAACCTAAGGGAGGCACCCACGGCCCCATGCCCCCGCCAGGCCATAACCCGCATGCCACCGTTCAATGCGCTAGGTTCTGTTTCTCACTCAGATTGTGACGGTTCTTTAGCGAGAGAAACCGAGAATAGATCGTGTCGACCCCGTGGATCGTACGTCTGAAAGCAGATCACCTCCTCGTCCACGCGCTGTCGCCTCCTCCCCCCGCGCGCTCGCCGCCCTTACCACCGGCACTGACACGACATCCCGTCTCGCCACGCCATCGGTCTGCCTCCAGGCATCGCTGCACGCCCGCACGCCGTCTCCAGACGCCCGCTATACCCCGCTCAACGCTGCTCCCATCGCCGTGCTCGTTGCCATTGCCGCCGACACGACGTCCAGTCATCTCACTGCAGGCCCGCGTGCCGACTCCTGGCCCCGTCCAGCGACGCCGCCGTGCCTGTGGTCCTTGCTGCCGACACGAAGTCTCGTCATCTCGCTGCACACCCATGCGCTGCCGCCACATGAAAAGGCACACGGGTGTCCTTCCGGCGACGCCGCACTTGCGCTGCACGCGTGGAACAGCAATTGACCTGCTTGTTGTCATCATCGCTGCTTGGGATTTGGGAACCACATGTGAGCTGCACGCCAGGAAGCACAGCTGTGAAGCTGCTGCCGAGGCCAACCTTCATCGCAGTCTAAACCACGGCAGCAGGTGAGCCTATTCCTGTCTAAATCCATGAACCGTAGCACGATTTGGCAGGTCAACAGTGAAGAAGTTCCACGAACGTGTACGTCCATGGAGTCACCAACTCACCATGCGAGAGGGCTGAAGGAGCAGGAAGCTAGAAGACGCGCTATAGCCCTTAGATCGTGAATCAATGGTTAGGATTAGATCAATAAAAGTTACCTTTCATATGATAGCAAGGCTGGGGTCATCAAACCAGGATTATTCGTGGCTTCGACACTTCAGTCGTGCGTTTGTGCGCTGCTTGGGGCCTGTGCATTGCAACCGGTATCAGCACGCAGCACACCCCCTGTCACGCTATACAATGGCCGGGCCTGACGTGCAGCGCAGCAGACTTACTATAGTGCTTGCCCTCTGCTGTCTGGTCCACGCATGTGACAGCGATCATGCACTAGCTGTACCTTCACTGTATGGACCATATGGAAAAGGTTGGCCAACTGTGCTATAAAGTTCGTTTTCCAATTTACTAATGTTTGATCAGCGGGCTCAAAAGATATAGGAAAGATAAACATGTATAGATCGGTGAATGTACCCAACTCAAATATAGTATAGTTCTTGGTAGATCGGTGAATGTACCCTACTCAAATGTGCCGCCTTTAGAATATTAACAATTGGCTGGGTGATTGACTGGCCACCTAAATTCTCTTGAATCAGCTAGCATAAATCTTATTTTTACGCCTTTTTTTATCTTTATAGACATTTATGAATATAACACTCCTACTTGCATGTTTGGATAAGGCGTTACCACCTAGATATTGTTTGGATTCATTATATAGTGGCCCTTTGGCAGCGCTCCGCTGCGTGATTCAGCGGAGTGAATCCGGAGATAGCAGCCAAACACCCAAAAACGCAGTCCGCTCCGCTCCCTCCCCCGAGCGAATCGCTCCACCGTTTCTTCATCCGCGAGGGAGCGGAAAAAACCCGCTCTCTCGGATCCTCCATCCGCTCCCGCCGTCGTCGGTCTTTCTCCCGTCGTCGCCCCTACCGCGCTGGTGCGCCTCCGAGCTCCTCCGCGACGGTCCGCCTCCGACCTACCTCGCCGCCACAGTCCGTAGGCGGGGAGGAGAAGCGGCGGTGTGGCGGAACCGCCCTGCTTAACCCAGATTAAGCGCACCTGCCACCTTTGGCTTGCAGTGCACTTAAGCTGGACTAAACCCGGTAGTCCGTCGAGTGGCCTTCGGCCCTCGATAACACCAATCCCAAAGAAACCGACATCATACACGTTGACCCTCGATGGAGCCACAACCATTACATCATCACAGGCAGTTGAATATAGATAGATAACAGACTTAGTTTACAGACCAGTTCAAATTAAAGTTTCAAATCCAACATAGTCATAGGATAACATAAGTTCTTAAATGTTTCGCAGCGGAAGATAGGATAGTTCAGAGTTCAGGAAATGCAGCGGAAATTGTGAAAGGAGATCAACATCAAGCCCACTGATGCTGTCCTGGTGCCACACACGTCATCTGCTAGTCATGCTGCACACATGTGCCCCCTCCGATGCAGGGGCACATGAGAAACTCCATACCTGTGAGCCAAAAATGGGGGCAAACCCTGAGTACTAATTACTCAATAGGACTTAATGGACATGGCTTACGGCTGACGCAACGCATAGCTTACTACTCAAGGTGTGTCCTTAGCCATTTATTTTAACTGTAAACTGTTGCCATAGGGTAGCAGGATTTGACAGCTGCTATCCTCCATCATATTAAGAACAGACCATGATAACAGAGTAACTTTTTGCAGAAAAGTAAATCATAAAAACTTGCATGAGAATAAGCCATCATCAGTTGCGTATAAGGAAACCATCATATACACCAAACAAGTTGTGTTTGAAAACATGCATTTTAGCAATAGAATTCAGGTAATTACGACGTTGTCCGTGTGCGACATTTGACACTCTCACACCTGGTGAGCATCAGCGATTCGAATCGATTTTTAATTCCCGGGAATAACTAAAAATGCCAAGTGATATATGCTTACTAGCCATCGCGTTCCACACATATATCCCTCGTCTCCACCTGTCCCGTCCCAAGATTCACAGCGCCCCCACCTAACCCTTGGGAGTAGCCGTCTCAGGAGCGATACCACGGTACGTCGGGTCAGCCCTCCCTCAACTTCCAAGCACCTCCCAAGTCCATCGGCCCCCTATCAGTGGATGGGCAGCACCATGAATAGTAGGACGGGGCCGGTAAGACTTTCACCGGTCCCACGACCCGGATAAGCACTTTAGCAATGTTGTGTCAATCAGCAGGCGAACAGCGAACGGGCCTTATGCGACAGGGGCGGAGCCGGAGAACAACAACGCACACCACGAAAGTAAATGTACGCTCCGCCCCGTCTCAATTTAATATCAACATAAATAACCATAAATTGCATCATAGTAGTATTTCTGAGGTTTTGAAATATCACCTACGCGACGAGTGACAGTGCTCACTCGTGTCTACTCGTACCTAGCATTTCTAGGCATACTCGTCCTACGAACTCTATTCATAGGATCTAGGGCCAGGGCGGCCGGGATGTCTAATGCAACTGTTTTCATTCAACTCCTAATGCATATGCGTAATTCATAAGCATTATTATATTAGCTGGGTAGTATGGTCCTGCCTACCTTCTCCGCTCGGGTTAGAGGGTGCTTCTGCGGCGGGGTGATCGGCAGTCGTGTGCGGGTCTTCGGGCTCGTCCTCGGGCTCCTCAATCAGCGGTTGATCCGGTGGCAGCTCCTCGTTCGCGGGATCTATATGCATGAAAGGTGCAGGCATGAGTGCATACGGATGCAAATGTATGCACTTGTTGTAGATGAAATGCTAATGTTAATGTGCAGCAAATACTTTATGAGAAATGATACGTATGCAGTAGATGAAATACTGTACATGTATGCGCGTGGGGTATATCATGCTCATTTGTGAATAAAATTATGCCTCTGAGTTCTAGCAGTTCTACTAACTCAAATGGGACCAAACTTTTATGACAAGCAGATACTTCATACCCAAAGCTACTGTCAAAGTTTCAGCTCAATTGGAGTTATAATTATTTTATTAAAATTCCAGCAAGTTTGCAGCCCTACACATTGTCAGAATTTTTATAATTAATTGGCATGGTTTCTGAAGATGAAATTTTACCTGTAAGCTATACTTAGTATGAACTACCTGTACAAAAATTTACGAGCTAAAACTCCAAATTTTTGACAGGACATATATTTCCCATATGTAAAACGAGTGTAAATTAAGATGTACATATAAACAGTGAGAATAGCCCCCAAGCATATACTTTCTGGACTCTCCAGTACTCCCACATGCTACTAGAATTTTGGTAGAATTTATCTTGCACATTAGGACCCATTTTTCCATTTATCAAGTTCTCCAGGTCAAGATTTGTCATTTTCAAATCACCATCAAAACTATACATGCAGGGGCTCATATTTTACCGGTGGTGTCCACAAGCTATATAGAACCTAAGAAAAATACTAGGGGGTCTTATTTCACATGTTTTGCATGGACCTCATTTTCAAATTATCAAATAATGCATAAAGTACATACAAAATGGTAAAACCATGAATGAACAATAGAGTATTGAGTCACCAGAAATTTTCCACCCTATCACAACACCCTAAAAGGCTACTGACCAAGTTTCAAGATTTTTAGAAACCACTTAGTCCATATTTGGTATTTATCCCCTTCTCACATGCATGCCAAGATCCAGGGGCAAAACAGTCTTTTCACACAACTACATCATACCTATTGTGTAGATCTATTTACCAGGAGTACAATGCAACTGAGTTTACCTTTTTACGATTTTTATTCGATTTTATATGAATTTCCAAAGTTTCAGCCGAAAATGAAATGGAAAAATAGACTCGAGGACTAGAACACAATTAACCCTATACTCCAGGGGCTAGCACGTAAGAATCCCGAGACTCAGTAAACAGCGCGTGGGCTAAAATGTAAATACATCAAACTTCGGGGGGTAGCATGCAAAGTTTCCCCCCTTTCTTCCTCCTCCCGCCGCGCGCGACGGCGCGGCGGCGCGCGCGCGCGCCGGCGAGCTCCGGCTCGCCGGGGCCGCGACGCGGGGCGCATCGGGTGCGCGGGGACACGGGGCTCACCCTGGGGTAGGTCTCGGCGTCGGGGAGGGTGCGGACGAGGCGGCGTGGCGGTGAACCGAAGGGGGTCGGCGGCGTGGACGGCGCCGTGAACGACGTCGAGGCGGGGAGGATTTGGGCGTTGCGGGGTCGAGCGGCGACGAGGAGGGGCGCGTCGGGTGTGCGGGAGTGAGCCGAGTGCGGTGAGGTAGATCTAGGGGCGCGAGAGGCGGCGGAGTGGGCGGCGCGAGCTCGAGCTTGAGCTCGGCCCGGTAATGGAGGTCGGGCGGGGTCGCGAGTCGATCTCGCGGCCTAGGGCGGTAGCGGCGGCGGGAGTGGGCGGAGGAGAGGCGGACGGGCGAGGCGAAGGCGGTGGTGGGGTCGGGAGGCACGGGGAGGGTCGGAGGCGGCCGGCGTGGGAACTCGAAGCCGACGGCTATGGCGGCGGCTCGGGCGAGAGCGAGCGAGGCGAGGCGAGGCGTGAGCGAGGGAATGGACGGGGGAATGTACCTGGACGGGTACGCGGTCGAGTTTAGGCCGAGGGGCGCGGCCGGCGATCCGTGGGCGCGCCGGCGTGACCGTACGCCGGCGGCCGCGTGTCGGGCGACGCCCCGGACACGGTGGTCGCCCGGCGGAGGCGGGCCCACCGGTCAGCGACCGCGGGGGAAAGGAAATAAAAGAAAATGAAAAATGTGTTTCCTTCTTCTCTGAAATTCGAGATTTTGACCTATTTAGAGCCCGATTTTGAAAAAGTGCCAATTATATGAAATGTTCTACTCTTTGAGTTCTACAACTTTGTCAAAAGGCTCTGCCCCCAAATCAGCTTGCAAATATGAATTAAATTTGAATTTGTATAGCAGCTCTAGTTGGGGCAGAACATCTTTATTTCTTGTGAAGGGGAAAACTCCCATTTCTGGGTTTTGACTCTTAAAACTCCAATTGACAAGTTTGTTTGGAATTCCATATCCCACATTTCATTCTATTTGAGTTTGACATGAAAATGACTTTAAGTTGAAGAAAAACCTAAATCACCCGACTGTCAGATTAAATTTGTGTTTCTAGGCTGACAGAAAATGGTCCAAAACATTTACTAGATTTCATTTTCTAACCAGACCCCAAATGAAAGAGTTGCTCCTTAGATCATTTCCTACAACTTCTCTAATTTGAGCTTTGCATGAAAGTGGCTGTAGATCAGGGTAAACTTAGAATTTCAAATCAGCCCCAATTTGAACTGGTTTTCTGTACTGTCATTAAATGACCCTAAACACCTTCTAAACCTCATTATCAGACAAGACTCCATTTAGGAAAGTTGTTCATATCATGTGCCTCTACAGCTTTGCCAATATGAATTTCACCCAGATCTCAACAGGATAAAAGATATGACCATAAACATGGCATCGCACATGAAATGACAGTGTTTTTCACCATGCAATATAAACTAAACTTGTTTCCAATGCACCCACACATGTTATGCCATGATGCTCAAGATGAATGCTTCATGTAAGATGAGTGATTATGCACTTGAGATGCCGGAGCATCACAGGCGGGGCCACGCATGCCGGCTGGGAAGAGGAGCGGGGCCGCGCGCGCGCCGGTGGAGAGGAGGTGAGGCGGGGCCGCACGCGCGCCGACGGGGAGGAGGAGAGGCGGGGCCGGCGCGTCGACTGAGAGGAGAGGCAGGGCCGGCGCTTCGGCGGAGAGGAGGAGAGGCGGGGCCGGCGCGTCGGCGGGGAAGAGGAGAGGCGGGGCCGGCGCGTCGGCGGGGAGAAGAGGCGGAGCCCGGCGCGCGCATGAAGAGGAGTGGACGGCCGACGACCGCGTGGCTTGAGGAATCACTTTCACGTACACAGCCAAACGCAATTCATCAGACTGTTTCGCTCCTACTAAAAAATCACTCAGAATCACTCCACCGGTGAATCAGCTCCCGCAGCTAAAGAATCAGAGAGCAGAGCTCTACCAAACGGACCCATAATGTTTGATATTGATACTTATGAATTTTCATATGGCATATTACAACGTGTTGCTAAAATCAAGTAAAACACATGCTCCTTAGTTGTTTTGAACCATTTTCAGTTTTCGTAGCAACGCACGGGCACAGACCTAGTAGACAAAAAAAGTTGGATTTATAGTCGTATTTTCCTTTCAATCTATGATTTTTTTATTGAATTAAGCTGCATCTCTTTTAGCTGAATGTTATAATCTTCACTCTTTGGAATCTTCATGAACATCAATCATCATATAGTTGAACCTCTAGCTAACACGTTCAAGACGTTTCAGTTGCATAATTAGCATTTTGAGATTTTGGACTAGAGTTGGTGTTATGATTTTCATTGACTTGCTAATTCAGGAAACAACAGATGGCATGCCATGTCTCTTTATTATTCCCTTGGTAATACAATAAAAAGCAATGCCCTTTAGACGGAATCTCAATTACTCCCTCCATCTCAATTTGTAAGGGGTTCTAGGCCTTTACTAGATTCATTCATTGCTCTATGTATGCATGTTCAATATGTGTCTAGATTCATAAACATCCATATGCATGTGGACGGATCAAAAGAGGGCTGTAACCACTTACAATTTGGGGCAGAGGGAGTAGTTACTATGTATTTTCCCTTAAGGATGCTCATAATTCATTTAGAGCACTGGTTACCACCTTTTCCCTTTTTTCACATGTTGCCCTATTTAATTATACTAGAGAAAATACTTTTAATCTTTAATGGATATAGGTTGCTATTTTATTCACAGCTGATGCAAGGTCCTTGGTTTACCAAGCAAGAAACGAAGCAGCCGAGTTTCGTTTCAAATGGGGCTACGAGATGCCAGTAGACGTCTTAGCAAAATGGTATTAAGCCTCTTCCTTTTTTGAAACTACTGATTTTTTAATTGTGCTTTGTGCATATAGACCGATCATATGCATTACTTATCTGGTTCTGTTTCAGGATTGCTGACAAAGCACAAGTTTACACGCAGCATGCCTACATGAGACCCCTTGGAGTAGGTTAGTATGATACTATGATGACACAATACATTTTACTATTACCATTATGCTTATAGACGTAAGTTAGCTTATGTCTTGTTGCCAATTATGTTCACCTTCTTGGCTACTTTTTTCAGTTGCTATGGTCTTGGGCTATGACGAAGAGAAAAATGCCCAATTATTCAAGTGTGACCCTGCTGGTCACTTCTTTGGACATAAGGTATATATATGATTCTTTTGATATGCTCCCCTGTATAGTGGCCACCTTCTCCTTGTTTTTTTGGCTAAATGTCTAGTTTCCTTAACTCTGCTGAATATTTGTTAAGAAATGAACAATCTGCTGATATTATGTTTCAGGCAACTAGTGCTGGGCTCAAGGAGCAGGAAGCAATAAATTTTCTAGAGAAGAAAATGAAGGATGACCCGCAATTCACCTATGACGAAACTGTTCAGGTAATGTTTCATGTCTTTGGCTTTTAACAAACAGAGAGCTTTTTTTGTTATTAAACTGCTGCACCAAGCTAGTAATCCGAACAACTAATTGAACGTACTTGGTATACTCTTCTTTTAAATACTGTCAAGTGTTCCATGGCCAGATTGCATATCGAACTAATAATGGCAGCTAATTGATTTAGATGTGCCATACTTTCTGCAGCTACATGTTGTGGATTGGCACACATACACTTCATTCTTCAATTGTTATTTATTCCAGTTTTGCTTGCTTTTGTATTTTCAAACGATTACATAGAGAGGTGCTAACTTCTCCCTTACGCTTTTCAGATTGCAATCTCTGCTTTGCAATCAGTTCTCCAGGAAGATTTCAAGGCTACTGAGATCGAGGTTGGTGTTGTGAGAAAAGAAGACCGTGTCTTCAGAGCTCTCACAACAGAGGAGATTGATCAGCACCTTACGGCAATTAGTGAACGGGACTGAACTGTCATGTAGACATGTCACCATCCCACATGTACACTGCGCCGTGCCATTGTGCTTAGGCACTGTTATTTAATTTCACAGCCAGCAAAGGAACTCTTGAGTGGACCATTTCATGCCTAACGCTCCGTTGTACTCGTTGCTTATCTTTTCTATGTGGTTGAATTTGGTACTCTTTGATTTGACTTTGTTAGCTATTAAATGGCTGAGCAGTTGGTTATTGTACATGGCGCCCATATTCAGGAGGGGTTGGTTATTGAATGCCTGAGCAATTGTCTGATCCCTCAAACCACCCAATCCTCCTAAAGCCATTTCTCCTGTGTAAATACAGCGTACCAAAAAAAGTTACTTCCAACATCTGCCACTAAATATATATAATATGAAAAAAATATTAAAAAATATTATTTCATGATAAATTGAATTATAATTATTTGACAGTGTCATACCTTTTAAATATAAATTTGTCAGACTTGGTTTATTTGATTTGAGATAAAACTATGATCGTTAAGTGTGTTAGGGCCTATTTAGCAGGAAAGCTCCTGACTCCTGACTGATTTTTTTTCGCTTTTTATCTAGTTTATCAGAGAATCATAGGTCACTTTGGCCAGGCAAAGCATCATATGCAGACACGCAAAATATGCATCCACTAAACCACCAGCAAAGATTGTGAACGATAATTCTCCTAACTCGGCAAATTTACGATGTATACATTTGCTAACAAAAGACCTGACATGAATATTACTGGAGCTAACTATAAAACTTGTACTTTTCTCGTCTTTTGGCTAAGATCAAGTGTAGTATCTGTTCTTATCAGTTGGGGGTGTTTGGATCCCTCTAGCAAAAATTTAGCTCCGTCACATCGGATGCTTGGACACTGTTAGAAGTATTAAATATAATCTAATTATAAAACTAATTACACAGATGAGGACTAAATGGCGAGACGAATTTATTAAGCCTAATTAATCTATGATTAGCAAATATGATGCTACAGTTACCATTCGTTAATTATGGATTAATTAGGATTAATAAATTCGTCTTGCCGTTTAGTTCTCGGCTGTATAATTAGTTTTCTAATTAAACTATATTTAATATTTCTAACTAGCATCTAAACATGCGATATGATGTGGGTTAAAGTTTAGCTCAGCCGCTCTATGACACATGGCAATGGTGTGGAGAGGGCGTCACGTTTACATCGGTCCAAGAAACAGACATAGCCAGCTTGAGAAGGTTTTCACGGGCGCACCGTAGTATTCTGATCGATCGTTTCAGTCAGTGGTGTGTCACAGGCTCACAGCCATTGCCTTTTCTTCAGAGCGAACAAAATACCGGTATTGTCCATGGGTTTCGTGCACCCCCAACTGTGAGCTAATCACGTGTTCTGACCAAAATTTGTAAAAGTTGCTTGGCAGGCACAAAGAGTGTGAGATCACGTGTTCTGACCAAAATTTGTAGAATACAGGGTGAAGCGGACATTCGCTTCTGGCAGCAGCAGGTGTTCCTTGGTACACTGCACGCCGTGGCCGTTTGTCTCCCTCGTGTCCACGGCGGCAGTAAGCTCCTTCTTCATCAACGTACCTTGCTATTTTTCATACTTGGCTTATGCCAATCTCTGATGTATAGGGCGCGTTTGGTTCACTTCTCACGCCACCCAGAGATACGCCCATTTTACTCATATCTGCAGAGCCTGGCTCAAGGCGTTTGGGCATCGTGCGAGTTTGGTTCCACACAGGCAACCGAACACGTATGTTGCACGCGCAGAGTCTGGCTCACAACAACCAAACAGCCGCTCGTTGCATATTGTGGTGCTTGCACGTTCAAAACCAGACAACCAAACACCTCCATAATTAAACAGAGTTGCTCAATAGACGAGAAGTGTCAGAAAGCAAAAGATAGAATTGTTCTATGTTTTTTCAATCTGTCACCAGGGAGGCAGGGACATGCCTGATTAAACAGAGTTGCTCTGCTTCTGAAAGCGCAGTTGGAGCACCCAAACACTACCCCCACTCACAAGGTTGCTGTCGTCATTGTCCCTCGCAGCGGTCTAGTCGTCAACGCTGCACTGCTAATGCTGTCTCCAATTGTCTGTCTATATGGAGTGTCTGTAACATTGTTTGATATTGTAACGCTACTGTAGACATAGAAAACGCTACTGTAGACATAGAAAGGTAATTATAACAGTGATAGGCACTCTATATGGACATTGCCGTTGGAGACGGTCTAACGAAGCGTAAATCCACATGGTGGAAGTGTAGCAGCCCTTTGCCCTCTACGTCCGCGTATAGCATGCAGAGACATATACGCACCAAGCCACCAACTCTGGTTTCCTTTATTTCTTCTATCATCTATGACTCATGTGCCTTTGCTTCCAGTGTGGCCCACTTCTAACTGTGGAGGGATAACGGGGTTTTGCCCTCCAGGCCCTTATATAGGGCCTTATTAAACAATATAATTAATAAGGATTTTTGGTGTTCTTGTCTCCATCCTAAACTGCAATGGTGATTTTGCCCTCTACTTTTGACGGGTCAACATGATTTTGTCCTTAGTCTTTGCGTTTTTATCTCTGCCTTTTCTGTTGACTAGAGGCAAAATCGTATTGATTTGTGAATAGTAAAGGGTAAAATCATAAAGTTATAAAAATGAAAGCAAAATCACAATTGCACTTTATAGTAAGGGTATAAACACCAAAGCTCCATTAATAAAAAAAAATGGGAAAAGGACTACAGACAGAAGAAAAACGCAGGTGGCCATGAAACAAATGCATGTAGGGAGATGGGGATTTGAAGATATAGTAGGCTAAATTTGTCCCAATAAGAAATCTAAAACAAATGGGAGCGGATGGGTGGCGGTGGCTTTCAGTCTAGGAAAAATGATGCTGGTTGCTACTTGTCTTATTCAGCAAGGATTTGTCCAATTGAGACCAGAAATACTAAAGACAAGTGGTTCACTATGATTTTGTTTGGTCGAGCAAGCATGTACGGGGTCATCTCGTACGGTGTGATTTGCCAATTTTTCTGCTAGGACTAGGAGTGCTAGCGTGTTTTGTTCTTGCAGATTCTATAAAATCTAGGTGCAAAAATCTGCCATGTATCCAAACAAGCTTTAGATTTTGCGTTGGATTCTGTGCTACAATCTCACAATCTCCCTTTAAACTGTTAATGGGATTATTATGCCTTGGATTTTATGAAGAATCCAAATATCTCAAACCAAACTGGCCCGTTAGATGGTTCCATCCTAAATGAACTGGTACAATACTAATACACATAACCAAATATAAGGATGACTCTTTGTCATGGATCATCCCATTACATACATGTTTTTTTCTAAAAATTTGATCCAGGTTTGATAAAAAGTGACCTAGGACAAACTAAAATAATTGATAATTTGGAACGAACGGGATCCTGGTGTCTGTTTAAAATTTAGGACAGACTAAAACAATTTAACTAAAGTATTATTCCCTCTGTCCTAAAGTTTATATTCGAGATGTTAATAAATTTGCACATATATTGAACACACATATATTAAAATAGTGAGTGAATCTGGTTAAAATCTAAAACCTTTTGCAATTTAGACCAGATGAAGTACCTATTATGTGCACTGTATACTCATGGCTCTAGATGTACGGGTTCCAGCTGGTGTTATAATACCCAACTCCAAACAGGGTACATTGCCTGTATACCTAGCTGCCAACCAAAAAAACAATTATATACAAACAGCCTAACATTGTTTTTATTGCACATCGTCTAGGCATGGAATCGAGAAGCTCGAGTATTATATTAACCTGAAGTCCTGAACGCTTTCAGGACTACTACTGTGTATAACTACTACTGTCAGCTATGGACGACAGCGCATCACCAAAACCTTAAAGTAGCTCTCTTAGTTATCTCAGGGCGTATCTGTCCTGCACACGATCTCACTAAACCTTCGTCGTGTGACTCATGTCGCGCGACTGTTTGGCTGCAGGCATATGGTGAAGTTGATACCAGCTTGGCTTAACCATTCCCATTGCTCTCCTGTGAATATGGCGTCAGATCAGCAAATAAGCCTCATATAGTCATATATATTGTACCCCGTTGTAACCTTCCATTTTACTTCCCTCGTAATGAAATAGGAGTATACTGTACATGCAATGCATGTTAGAGAGAGAGAGAGAAAACTCTTCCGTTTCATGATTTGGACTGCCTAAACTCCTACATAGTAGTATACTACAAATTACAAGTTCTCATGAACCAGCAGCCATCTTTTTTGTACTCCCTCCGTTTTTATTTGTACGACATCCACTGGCTCAAAAATGAGATGCACAATGTCATACTCCACTAAGAAAACTGAGGTACGTAGTATTACCCAAAATCACCTCATGATCAATAGAATATTAGTACTGGACCAACACAGGGGAAAAAAGGTTTAATACAGCAGAAAAAAAAAGTTAAAACTTGCACCGTAAGCGCCAAGATTAAAATAGCCTGCACCTGCAATGCGGGTAACTGAATCTGTAGCGCTGTCGAACAACACATGGTCTGAAAGGCAAGCAGCTTAGCGGATGAAAGAGGAATCAAAGAAGGGGGAGAAAGTCTGTGGTCAAAACCAAACCTTGGTCCATGACTCCATGGAGAAGCCTTCTTTTACAAGTGCTACGTCGAGTTGGGATCTTCTGTGACAGGATCGCTTGCATCTGCCAAAACGTATATACTGTACTGTGTTAAGGGCCAGACATCTCTTTCTCTTGAAGAAATTAAGGGTGCGTTTGGTTGATGGACATAGAGGAATGTAATGGTTCCATTCTTGGATCTTAGGATAAAATAATTTCATTGTGTGTTTGGTTGAAGGATGGAACGGCTCCATTTCACATTTGGTTGGAAGGATGAGAATAGAGCAGCTCTAATACTGTGGGCTACCGTTAGCTGCGGGACCCATATGTCATACTCAAGATTATTTCCCCTGCCACCTCCATGGCCGCTGCCGCACCATGCCTGCCCCTGCCGCTGCGCCGCCTCCACGCCCACGCCAGCCGATGCGCCTCCTCCTCGCCTGCCCTCGCCGCCGCTGCCGCGCCGGTTGCGGGCGTCCGTCCGCGTCGCCGACGCCGACGCGCGGCTGCCCGCGCCGTGCCCTCGCCGCCGCCGACGCGCCGCCGCCCCGGTTCCGCCACCTCGTTCGTCCGCCTCGTCCCGCCTATGCGAGCCACCCCGGGCTCCTCCTCGCTCCTCCCGGCGCGGGGCATCCGCCGCCCGCGCCGCCGCGCATCGGCCTCACCGGCCGGCGAGGGGAGAGGCGAGCAGAGGGCGTGGGGAGAGATCTCGCTTGGGGAAGGAGACGGAAGGCGACGCCGTCCCCGCGGGATGGCTGCGTTCCCTTGAAAAAGTGGAATTTCCAGGTCCAGCATCTCCGTGGAATATTGCCTCCCTGGAATCTCCCCGTCCCAACGTCCAGCAACCAAACGGTAGAAAATCTAGGATGGAACCGCTCCATTTCAGGAGATCCTCCCATCCAAACGGCACCTAAAGGAACGAGTCTTTGTGTGTAGAAGATCCCAGTCCAAGGTTTGACAAACTAAAAGGCGTCCAGCTAGATGAAAACGTGCAGAAACACATCGGTGTGCGGCTCGGAGGAATTTGCCAAAAAATTTTTAAGGAAGGTTCCTCTACAATAAAGTTGACTCCTCCATGTGCAGAATGTTCGTGCGTACCGTGTCATGAGCTGCCTCCATCCTTTGACAATAATTTGCGTACGTATATATATGAGTTATATTTGTTTCCTCTTGACACCGTCTCCTCACTAAACCGAATCATTTGCAGGTAGCAGCAGTTGCAGACTTGCAGTACGTACTTGAAAGGCTCCAGATTGTGCTGTTGCATACTGCGGTTTTATTCCTAGACTTAAGACGTTTCCAACCTACTTCGTCTACAATGTTCGAGTGATTTCGTCGCGCCTGGGTCGCCAGTCATTGATGTAATATACACCCTAATGTAATCACGGGTGTTGCGTGTGTGCGCGGTAGGCCTGGGCTTACTGGCTGACTCTTTTAGTTTGTATCTTGTTGCTTCGACATGCCAAGCATGTTCGCATAAAAAAAAAAACAATGTTCTAGATCATTTCTAATTGCATATAAGTATACTTTATAATTCTAACGACAAACGGCAGCAAGAGACATGTGTGAACCAACATGTACAGCTATTATTAGGTTCGTTTCAAAAAACAGTTGACCAACGAACAACTACAGACTAGATTGTGTATGTTTGTACACATGCATGATTCTGCTACTCAAACCTCTCGTTCTAGATCTCTGACGCAACGCACGCTGCGCCGGCGGCACATCGATGGGCCTCCCAGGAGATCGAAAACTGCAGTGGTGGCATATAATTAATTGGCCCGTGACGTACTGAGAGACGTCGATCGATCGCCCATGGATGCGTGGCCATGGCCTGCAGGCTGCAGCCACTGCCATTCTGCCAAACTAGGAGCCTCGGACAGTTGGCTTTATTTGGCTTTCATGTTGCTCTACCCAACCAAACGTGCGCATCGCTGTTCAACTTTGCGTTGCTCCAATAGAAACGGCGCGACGTACGAAAGCAAGTGCGCGTGCATGATGCAAGTAGGAGTACTCCATAAACGTTCTAAATATGGTCTGAACAAAAATGACGTGGCGAAAGAAAGCGGGTATAATGCAAATTCTAAGTATCTGGTTTACAACAAAATGAAAACACACACAATTAGCGTGTTTCACAGGATCCGGCCAATTGGCCGGCGTTTGTTAGCGCAAGACACGTGTTGTGTTGAGGATCTATCTATCCTCGTTTCTCATTTCAAACTCCACTTATGTCAGAATAGTACCGAACAATGCAAAATAGAATTCTCATTTTGCCGATCTCCGTTGGAGACAGCTATACATGTCCACACCGGGCCGGCCTGCCGGGCGGCCCGTGGCCCGGCATGTCGAAGCCCGGCACGAGCACGGCCCGGCTCGGCATGAAGCGGGCCCGTGCCGTGCTTGGGCCGAAGGCCGGGCACAGCACGGTTAATTTTTTTTTTATTTTTAGCGTAATTATACACATATTAATACAAACTATATGGCTCTAAACACGAACACCAACTCATGCATATTTTTTTCTCAATTTCTCCATCAATTTGCATTGGCATGGCAGGCTTTGGCGGATTGCGGACTGGCCCGGTTAAAGCTTAACCGTGCCGTGCCTAGGCCGCCGGTGTGGCCCGTGGGCTGGCCCGGTGGTTTTAGCAGGCCTAGGCGGGCCGTGCCCGTGCCGGGCCATGGTCGATCCGTGCCGGCCCGGCCCAGCCTGCCCATCTGGACATGTATAGAGACAGCCTTAGACATGGTCAAAGGGCTGTTAAAATTTCGTGGGTCGTAAGACCAGCCGATGTAAGTTATACTCCATGTAATTTTCAGCGACCGCAAAAGGGCCAATGTAAAATACCTAATAATATGTTCTTGAAACTCTAGAAATATTAGATTCGTCGGGTTTTTAGAAGCTCATGAGATTCCTTTATTTCATCCATACCGTACGCGCAAAAATGTTTAGGATTAATTCCTGTATAGTGACGCGAAGAGGAGGGAGGGGGTAGGGGCGACAGGCAGGTAGGTCCGGGGGCGCAGGAGAGTGTGGCCACCACATGGACACGCTTCACCATCACCATCAGGCGCGCGTGAGGCGGCCATGGGAGCTCGTGTGCCCACCTCGCAGGCCATACAAAAGCCAAGCGCGCGGGGAATCGAAGATGGGCCAGAGAGATAAGGGCCCGGATAGAACGCTGCGGCCGCAGCCAATCACAAGCCACAGGCCACCACACTCCCATATCCGAAGGCTCATCTCATCCCTGTTGCCTAACCCCACCCCTTCAACCACGTCCAACTTGCATACGCCATAGAAAAATATAAAAAGTTGGTGCTTGGAAAGTTACCAGGTCCCCATTTTTTCTCAAAATTGTGTAGAGGTCCATGAGATTTTCACATTGGAAAAAACACTGCAGATTATTCATTTGCAAGCATGGAAATTAGGTTCTCCCTTCAAAAGGAAAAAAATCACTCCTGTTATCATTTCACATTTACATTGTAATAAGATCCATTACTAGAAAAAAACTGCAAAGTATGCCATTTAACCTTAAGTTATGTATATATTCAACCATAAAAACGTATTTTCAACCAAATATTAGAGGCGTAGCACTACATGGCTTTTCTTTAGAAGGATGCAGTTGAGTTATACCCTACAAATAGGAACCATAGAAAACATCCAATGTTGATTTAGAGCAAAGAAAGAAAGCTTCATGGCTCATGTACCATGGTGTGTATCCACGCTGCAGCTGCCCAAAGGGGCGGACACTTATGTTTAGTCCACTCAGCTTTGATTAAGGTATGGCTTTAAAGGGCCCAAACTCAATTTGATAGTGATAATCAAACATGCTAGAAAAACGACAAGCTTATTTCTGTTAGATGAAACCAGGGTTTCTAGAGATTCCTCAAAATAGGATTGTATGCATAAAACAAAATCTTGTAGATTTCACTTCGTTAGACGGAGGAGTTCAATGCGATTTTTGCTGTATCACAAGGGACTCTGCGCAAAAATAGTTTTCTAGCATAGAAAATTCCGGGCCGACCCAGAGACCTAGCCCAAAGGCACCCCACCCACGCGTGGGCCCCCACACGCCATGCCGCTCCGGCGCTGGCGACTCACACAACCACCCTCCCCTCTCCCATAACCTTTGGCTCCAAGCAGCAGCCAAGCCTCTTCTTCCTCCTCGGGCCGACGCGGGGTGAAAACCAATTCCACATCTCCTTCCTCTCCCACCGAGGACCCTGTCCCTCGCCGAGAAGAAGAGCTACCTACTAGAGCGGGAGGGAGGCAGAGGGAGAGGCGCACAAGAGTTTCTCCTCGCCCCCTCTCTCCCCTTTGTTTGCTTCTTACCTATTCCGCGATTCTTGTCGCATTGGCTTCGTTCCCGTGCCAAAGGAGGCGGCTTTCTCTGTCTCCCCCCTGATCTAGATGATGTCGAGCACGACGTCAGCGACCGCCGCCGCCGCGGCATTCGGGGCCGCCGCAGCCGCCTCCAAGCCGCGGGGCTCGTCGTCCGCCCTCTGCCCGAGGGTGGCCGCCGGCGGCAGGCGGCGCTCCGGGGTGGTGCGGTGCGACGCCGGTGTGGAGTTCCAGGCGCAGGTGGAGGGCAAGGCGGCCAGCATCGCCGCGCTCGAGCAGTTCAAGATCTCCGCCGACCGTGAGTCCCTTGCCCTCTCTTCTCGAAATCCGCCACCGCTGTTGCCTTTCCTGTAATCCTGGCATGCGGGGATTGTGCCGGCCCGGTGAAGATTCTGGGTGCGCGATTTGAGGAATCTTCTGCATCGCGTCGCGTCGAGGTTACTGCTGCAGTTGGGGATTAGTTTTGGTTTGGTACAGGTCAAAAAGGTGTGGGTGGTTTGGGGAGAAAAAGGAATAGGTGTGAACTTTGCATTGCCCTATTGTCCTGTTGCAGGCAAAACTTAACGTGAAGTTTTCATGTTACTGCTGTTCAATAGAAATGTTCCTGAGTAAGAGTAGCATGTGGAGTAGGAAAGCAGGTCTCATGGCATCAGAGAGGAATTAGCTTCTCTCAGTTGGAATTGGTCGTGGGACGAGGAAACTTCCTGTGGAAGTGCGTCAGACAGACGATACGGATGCCAAGTTACATTTGTGGGGATTTGTTCGAGCGGTTAACTGATTGTGGAGCTACATGCTTCACAGATTGGTGGAGCTTTTGTTTGTATAAAAATGTTCGTTGGTAAAAAGCTTAAATGGTTACCTTTATCTATATCCACCAAAATAACATGTTGTATGAAGCCATATGATAGATAGCATATGCATACAAAACTGTCTAGTCCTATAGCAAGGAGAAATCTAATTTTACGAAGATTCCGGACAATTATATTCATGCACTACAGATTGTTAAATAATGAAAGATAATATTCACATGCTTTTGCCATCAGCTCTTGGTCAAGCGTTTTACACAGATTTGTTTTGGGGGGGGGGTTTCTCTTGTTTTTGGTCATTTTCACCTAGTGTGAACATGTTATTTTTTTCCCCACTTAGAATTTGCTTTAATAAACATCTCAGTTGAACTTCTTAGCAACTAAATTGAGGAAGCTTTGTACTGATGTGCAATGCAACTATATCCAGTTTCTGTACTGATGTGCAATGCAACTATATCTAGTTTCTTTCTTTCAGAAACAAATTGTCTCTCTGAAGTCTGAAGTGTTTGACAATGTTTAACTTTTTGTTCACTGCCAGGGTACATGAAGGAAAGAAGTAGCATAGCTGTGATAGGCCTCAGTGTACACACAGCACCAGTGGAGATGCGTGAAAAACTTGCTGTTGCAGAGGAACTATGGCCCCGTGCTATTCAAGAACTCACTAGTCTGAACCATATTGAAGAGGCTGCTGTTCTTAGTACCTGTAATAGAATGGAAATTTATGTGGTGGCCCTATCATGGAACCGTGGTATCAGAGAAGTAGTGGACTGGATGTCAAAGGTGAGTGCCGTTTGATCAACTTTCTTTGTTCAGTCTTTAGTCGTCTTGCCCACCTTTTTGGTTGCTCAGTGTAGGAAAGTTAGTTTACCAAATACGTGTATTTTTGTGGTTTTGCAGAAAAGTGGTATTCCTGCATCTGAGCTTAGGGAGCACCTGTTCATGTTGCGTGACAGTGATGCTACACGGCATCTGTTTGAGGTATCAGCTGGGCTTGACTCTTTGGTTCTTGGTGAAGGACAAATCCTTGCTCAAGTTAAACAAGTTGTGCGGAACGGACAAAACAGTGGAGGCTTGGGAAAGAACATTGATAGGATGTTCAAGGATGCAATCTCTGCAGGAAAGCGTGTCCGCACTGAGACCAACATATCATCTGGTGCTGTTTCTGTCAGTTCAGCGGCAGTTGAATTGGCCCTGATGAAGCTTCCAATGTCCGAAGCCCTGTCAGCTAGGATGCTTCTGATCGGTGCCGGCAAAATGGGAAAATTAGTGATCAAACATCTTATTGCCAAAGGATGCAAGAAGGTTGTTGTGGTGAACCGCTCGGTGGAAAGGGTGGATGCCATCCGCGAAGAGATGAAAGATATCGAAATTGTGTACAGGCCTCTCTCAGAGATGTATGAAGCTGCTGCTGAAGCCGATGTTGTGTTCACAAGCACCGCTTCTGAAACCCCATTGTTCACAAAAGAGCACGCAGATGCGCTCCCCCCTATCTCTGATACTATGGGCGGCGTCCGTCTGTTTGTTGACATATCTGTCCCAAGAAATGTCAGTGCATGTGTTTCTGAAGTTGTCTCTGCACGAGTATACAATGTTGATGACTTGAAAGAGGTGGTGGAAGCCAACAAGGAGGACCGGCTCAGGAAAGCGATGGAGGCGCAGACAATCATCACTGAAGAACTGAAACGGTTCGAGGCATGGAGAGATTCATTGGAGACCGTTCCGACCATCAAGAAGTTGAGGTCATACGCTGACAGGATCAGGGCCTCAGAGCTCGAAAAGTGCTTGCAGAAAATCGGTGAAGACAACCTCAACAAGAAGATGAGGAGAGCCATCGAGGAGCTGAGCACCGGCATTGTGAACAAGCTCCTCCACGGCCCACTGCAGCACCTGAGGTGCGATGGCAGCGACAGCCGCTCCCTCGGTGAGACGCTGGAGAACATGCACGCCCTCAACCGGATGTTCAGCCTCGACACTGAGAAGGCGATCATCGAGCAGAAAATCAAGGCCAAGGTGGAGAAGACCCAAAACTGAGGCCAAGAACCAAATTTTCTACCCGTGTATCATATACATACCTCTCCAATCTGATTCCAATTTTTTTGATCCTTTCGCTTACTGAGCTTCCTCCCCTGCAAGCTGAGATGGTCAACTGTGCCGTGAATTAGCGCCATGGCAGCAGCTCAATCTGTTGAGAGATGGTGGCAAAATGTCTCTACTCCAGCTGCTTGTTTTTGTACATTATTGTTAGAGCTGCTGTGTCAAGAGCCCCATTCTTAAGTAATATACGCTATTTGGACGAAATGAACAGGAACCCGTGAATGTGTTAGTCGATGCCCTTTTGGTGCATTTACATGTATTCAGACTGTTGAGCAATAACATTTCCAAAAGAGTTTCACTTGTTTTTATACATAGAGGTCAGATGGTTGCAATTCAGTTATCTGCACATAATCATAGTAATGGCGTGAACTTGCAAAATTAATCTAGCCTACCGGGCCGTAGCAACTGGGATTGGGCTAAAGCGCACCTATGAATTTGAGCCTCATTCATTGCAACTGGACCCTACAAACCATGCGCGACAATTGGACCCTATACACTACTGTAGTCCGTAGTTGTCGTGGCCACACTGACAAGTGGATCCTAGAGTACAAACCATGCGTGACCCGGGACCGGATGCTTTCGGCGGGTGTCACCGTCTCGCGAAGAAGGGAGCAGCCGGGGCGGGCGACGCCGCGTCGCCGCCGATGAATGTGAACCCCTTGACGCACGGCTGGAACGCTACGCGCTCCCATCATTTTCACACCGTCACATAGCCAGCGACCGCGAGCAATCCGCGCCGCGGGGGAGGGAAACCAGGGTTCAGTTCGCTGTTGCAGCCTGCCGAGTACTGAAATCTTCAGGCATGCGGCGTAGTACTGACATGATCGTTCTTTGGAACAGTCTTATACTTCTACATGCCGATGGAACACTGTGCCACTGCCATCGTGCACGAACGAAATCCATGGAGAACACTGGTTTCAGTTCGTTCTGAAGAAAATGCAATGGCTGTCCTGGCCACATGTGCACTCTGACCTTTGGGTCAAACTCTGACGCCTAACAGTGATTGAAACGATCGATCAGAATGACACGGCGCTCTTCTGCGCCCGTGATGAAGGACTTCTCTGTCATGTTAACCACAGCTGTGTGTGTCTCTTAGCTCAATGTAAACGTCGTGCCCTTGCAAAATACCGACTCTTCACACAAGACCTGATGGTGCTTCTGCCAAACCAACAGCTTCTTGAAATCCATGTGTACTGTTCAAGGTCTATTCAGTATATTAAAAGAGATCAACCAGTCACGTCACCGATGAGAAGTCAAGTCTGTGCTCGCCAAGGCATTTACTCCCTAGACTTCCGTTGGAAAAAAGTTGTTGGTGATCCATGCCCTTGTTCACTATAAAGCGGCCGATGAGCACCGGATTTTTGTTCAAACTTCTGGGTCTAGTTCTTCTTCCCTGATACCCTCCAACTCACCTTCTTTTTCTCCACCGTTGCTCTTGAATTGCAGTACCGTGTCATGGCCGCGAGAAGATCCCCTGGAACCAGGCTGACGCTGGTTCTCGTCAGTGTTCTTCTGATGGCAGGCCTGGCAAGGGTCAGCTATGGCCGGAGAGTCGTTGCAGAGCTGGACGTCGTGGCCCTCGGCGACAGCGGCGGCGGTGATTCGCCGCCGGTCCAGGGCTGCTACTTGTCCAAGCAAGCATCTTCGTCGGCTTCACGGCGACACCTTGGCGATGGTCACATGAGTGTGGTGTCCAAGAGGGTGGTGCCCCAGGGACCAAACCCACTGCACAACTGACCAGCTTCAGAAGCAGAAGTGGATCTGCACTTGCAACCAGAGAGAGAGAGAGAGAGAGATTTATGCAGTCGTACAGAGTGATTTGTGAAATAGTTGTTTCATGAAGTGGTGTAAAATAGAACCTTGTCCTTATGGAAGTGATATTAAGTGCAATGTATTTGCTTTCATTGTGCTTTTGGAGCATCAGAGGCATGGCAACGAGATTTTGCCACAAGTACAGTTTCTGCAAAAAATTGCAAATGTGGTATGGATAAACCCTTTGCACTGAAATACTATTAACAACACTGGTAGTCAAAGGCGCTACCAGCGTTCTTGTCCATTTGCAGGGTAAAATAATATCAGATTTGTGATGCGTATGATAGGAATGTGCAACGAGTGATTGATGAGTTAGGCACTACGCTCCAAGGGTTCTAAAAAACCTCAACGTTGTTGATCCCAAAGGCCTCGTGAGTTCGTGGCAGCTAACAATTTAAAACTTCAAAGCAGTACTGTTCATGTATGATCCCAATGCATACCATTGATTAGTCAGGCAGGTGGCAGCTGATAGATTAAAAAACAAGGAACAATACAGGATAACTTTTTTCTGCTGCTTCTTATCTCTGAGTTGGAAATAATTCATCAGGAAATGACAAAAGTGAAGAAAAGGTACTTTTATCTAATTTTCTGCTGGACAGTATGAACAAAGTACTACTGTAATATGCTGGAGTCAGGCAACCAGAGCACATTAATATGCAGGAGTGACTGAATTCCTGTGAGTCTGTTTTTTTTTTTTTTTTGACGAATACGCAGGAGAACTGCGCATCTTTGTATTAAACGGGAGAATTTACAGAGTGCGGAAGTTAACGGTCACCGCAAACCGATTACAAACATTGACTCACTCCTCGCAAAGAAAGCAACCAACACAGCAATCTGCTAAGCCTCTAACGACCCGCATTTAGCAGGGCTAGATTCCTAGCGCCGCCCATGATCCAAAGCTCCGCCGTTTCCCGAACGGCCAGCAGAGCTCGGTTGATCGAAGGCGTCACCCCATCGAAGCAACACCCGTTCCTCTCCTTCCAAATGCTTGTAGAAATTTTACTTGATGCAGCAAGATTGGAGCTGACAAACATGTCACCACCACCGTGTCATTTTTGTCAAAGAGGTTAGGTGCGGACTGCAGAAAAAACTGGGAACTTTGAGTAACCATGTAACCTTGAATGATGTCCGGCAACAAAATTTTCAACTTTCAAATGACAGGATTACTAAGATGGTGATGTTGAGTCAAACTCTCAGGTCCGAAACAAAAATTCGGCTGCCGCCCAAACCAACTACTCATTTGCCCTCAGGTTAATCACACAAACCATGATGTCACGCCATATTAGATGAGGACGAATTTGCCATTGCATTAAACAAAGCCCCAACATGTATCCAATCATCAGACGAATCCAAACTCGGAGCTAGGACACGCCAGCGAACCTGTGATGCACTGCTACTTATTAGCTCTGGAACGGAACCTTGCAGATCAGCATCAACATCCTTGCATTGTATGGTTGGTTTGGCCTCCCCCTCCTCAACTCCCATCTCCCGTCCAGTCCAGCTTTGAGCTTTCTTCCTCCACTGCAAAAAAAGTTCTCCACGTCAATGAAGATTCCAGCATGGCGTATGCTGTTGCTCTTGGCTTGCATTTTGCTAAGTGCAGAGCTTGCCAGTTTCAGCCAAGGAAGAAGAATCGTCGCTGGAGAAGGCGAGCGGCCGGCATCTTCAGTAGAGGAGCAGATGTACAAGTTGCCAAGAACAGAAGAACATCTTGGCAGTGGCAGTGGTTCCCCTTCCGGCCGAGGCCGAACGTATGAAGCGTCTGCGAGACCAGTGCCTCAGGGCTCAAATCCCCTGCATAACCGATAATTCAGGTGATCTTCTCTCTCCTTTCGTCTGCACAATCATTGACAAAAGCATAATCATGGTCTGGTCTACGTGGAGTTCATAACCTTTCCTGCAAACTAATCATGGTCCTGGTCTACTGTTGAGCAGGAGAAAAAAAAAAGAGGAGCAAAAAAAAAAAAAAAGATGGTGGTCTGCCAAAGAGGGCGCATGGGCCTAAGCGGGCCTGGAGCGCAGCGGCCCGTTATCCTTCCACCGTTGGAAGCGGGCGGTATTCGCTGCTCTGTGAAACCAGCCTCACGCATTGCCCGCCGCTTTAGGAGCTGGGACGGCTTGGCCTTCCGCCAAATCGCCCACAAGCCCACTACTCAACTTGGAACGGGCGGGCCGCAGGTTGCGGCACCAGACCCAGGCCCGTGTGCCACAATTGACATCCACACCACCTCATAGCGCGTTTTTTTTATTTTTAGATTTTTTTTTTCGTTTTTATAAAAATATACACCGGTTCGTTAGATTAGCAGGGATGGTCGACCGGCGTCCGGGCGCCAGGGGCCTGGCACCCGGTGCCCAGGCGCCAGGTGTGGGGCCGACGGACGGGGCCGACGGACAGACGGACGGACAGACGGACAGACGGACGGACACGCGGACAGACGGACGGAGGGGCCTGGCGCCCGGAGCCCCGGCGCCAGGGGCCTGGCGCCCGGAGCCCCGGCGCCAGGTACTCTTTTTTTTTTAAATTCATTAACTCGCTTAACTCGCTAATCTCGCTGTTTAATCTCGTGCATCCGATCCGAGTTAGGGAGATTAGTCAGTGTATTAGTTAGTTAGTGTATTATTTAGTTAGTGTATTAGTGTACGTAGTAGTTAGTGTATTAGTGTAGTAGTGCGCAGTGTATTAGTGTAGTAGTGCGCAGTCGTAACCCGTTGTAATAACTGGATTTAGTATTTAGTATTAGTATTTAGTTGAATATATATTCTGTTATATTTAGTATTTATTTGTAGTATTTGTTATTAAGTTTTAATAGTAGTATATTGTAGTAATATTTACATCTAGTAGTATTTAGAACTGAAGAGGAGGGAGAATGAGCTAAAGCGCCGACAAGATCTGCTTCGCGAAGCAGAACAACGTGACCTAAAAATACTTATAATTTCAAAATAAACATACACAAAATAGGAAATAGAAAATGGAGAAAGAAAATAAAGCAAAATACTTGTAATTTCAAAATAAACTGGGATCAAAATAAACTGGAAGAGTCCTGGTAAAAGGGTCGAAGCGCTAATTTAGAATGCTAATATAATAGGCAAGGTTGAAGCTAAATGGTTAGAATCTAACTCGGATCGGATGCACGAGATTAAACAGCGAGATTAGCGATTAGCGATTAAATGCGAGATTAGCGAGTTAAGCGAGTTAATAAATAAAAAAAAAGAGTACATGGCGCCGGGGCTCCGGGCGCCAGGCCCCTGGCGCCAGGCTCCTCCGTCCGTCTGTCCGTCCGTCTGTCCGTCCCCCCCGTCCGTCGGCCCCACACCTGGCGCCTGGGCACCGGGCGCCAGGCCCCTGGCGCCCAGACGCCGGGCGCCGGTCGACCATCCCTGCCAATCTTACGAACCGGTGTATATTTTTGTAAAAACGAAAAAAAAATTCTAAAAATAAAAAAAGCGCCCTCATAGCCCCCGCTCGGGTTACAAGCAATCGCTACTTGCTCAGCGAGCGTTGGGCTGAGGAGTGACTATTTAAGGTGGTGTTGCGCTTTGTGAACAGGCGGTATGGTACTAAACAGCAGCAGTGTGTTGTGCCAGCTGGCAAAGCGTGTTGTTGAGCTGCGGCTGAAAGGGTGTGAGAGAGTGGGCCTTTTCTGTGATTCTGTCTCCTTGGGCCTTTTATTAGCCATGTTGATGGGTTTCTTTCGTCGAGCGTCACGTGAGAAGCTTCAGGGTCTGAGAAGAAATGACGTTTTGCTAGCTGGAAGGGCAGCGTACGTACATATGTTTGCATTGTACCAGTACAATTCCTCCAAATTCAGTGAAATTCCATAATCCATTGAAAGCGGGATGTAGAATCCTAGTGGGCACAAATACTTTCTTTTTTTTTCTCGCAAAAAAAGAAAGTATATGTAAATTTCTCTACGGAGGCGCATGATGGTTGATCAGTTACGTTCAGTCTCTCCAATCGATTTACAGGATAAGACGCGATGTAGGGCTAAGGGCTGTAAAGTGTTAGAATTGTGGTGGTAAGGTAAAAGTTAAGTCAGCTACCAAAACTCGTGTGCACTGAAATGGCATTGTATTACACTGCTTCCAGAGCAAAGATAAGGCCATACAGGTTGTGTATGATGGCCATAAGCATAAAGCAACGGTGATGGATGGGTTAGGCAGTACGGTCCAGCTTATCCGAGTACCTGATGACATGTATGATCCAAACCAAACGCGTACCATTGTATTGCCAGGCAAGTGGGAACTGATACTATGAAAAATAAACAAACATCATAAAAAAACGATGTGATTTTTCTCGCTACTTCTTGTCTGTAGTACAGTTGTTTACTCGTTACTTCTCGTCAGTGGTACAGTTGTTTTCTAACAATGTTTCGCTCTGCCGAAGTTTGTCCATAAATCTGCCTGCAATATGAACATACATCATTTTAGTTTTGTAAGTGTAAACTGCAAAACCCATGACATTTAAATGGCATTGAATTCATGCAGTACAATAGCTAATTATTTTCATTTTATCGCCAAAACAAAAGCATCTCAACTTGATGCTGCTTATATCTGTAATTTGTAGCAGCAAGCTTCATGAGAAATTCGAATCAGTATCTCAATCTTCGTCGATAGAATTGCTGCTCTCCAAAACTTCCAGCAGCACCATTCCACCCAGATATGAACAATAAGGTTAGGAAAAAAATTACAGCGCTCATAATTAACGTTGTTTGAGTGGCCAGAGAAGCATTCAGTTCTCCAAAATTCCAGCCACCAAAACTAAAGACATTTCCACCACATCATTCTTAATACCCGTAGTGGTAATACAAAGCACCTTTGCTTAAATTCTTTTTACCCCTCCAATTATGCATTTCACTTACTTCTTGGCACATCGGACACTAGAGTCCCAATCCAAAACATACAATAGGGATTTACGCTCAATAACATTCACGCCAAGCATCAGAACCTCCACAAAAACAGTAAGCACAATACTTGGGGAATTGCAGTACACCTCTCACTGGCCAGACAAGCATACCCAAAAGTTAATCTCTAAATCAAATATATTTCCACTACATCAGTCTGACAGTCTCAACCCACTTGGTTGGCTACAGCCTACAGTTCTTTGATATCCCACATTCAGAACATTGCCTGCTTCACTGCTTCATTCAGAACAGTCCGTTCACGTTAAGAGCTCCTCGATTTAAGAACACTGCTTCTTCATTTTAACCGTGCCTTGTTTGTAAAGCAGCAGATCTACAGGTGATCAGGATGAAACACTGACTGATTGGCATCGAGGATGAAACAAATATCTGCACGCCATGGCATTTACTTCCATCGGAAAAAAATCAGCCCGTGACCCATATAGCCTTCCTATAAAAACACCAGAGCATCCTCGGCTCCAGTGCTTCTTCCCTGATTCCGTACCTCCCTTTTTTTCTGATGAAGCGTTTGTTATGCTCCATTAATCTTTTGCTGATGGGCAGACTTGGCATAAGATATCAGGAAAAAACCCGGCTGCCCAGCCCGGTCACCCTTAAATCAGCTCAAATTACTTATTCAAACTTGATATGGACCCTCAAATCAGCTCAAATTACTTGCTACTTTCAAAAGTTAATTTTGCTTTGTTGGGGCGCGCCAGGCCCAGGCAGCAGTGCAACGCCTGGGCGACACTCGAGGGCCCCAGCAGCAAGCTACTGTGGTGGACCCTCCCCCACAAAAAATAAATTTAATATCGAAGTGGACCAATGGTCCACATATCAGATATTAAACTGATAAGAACAGATACTACACTTGATCTTAGCCAAAAGGCCGAGAAAGGTATGAGTTGCAACGGAGCCCTGGGTCGCGTTATATAGCGCATCGACGCCTGCGTACTGCCTGGCTGAGCAAGGTGGGACAAAACAAAACGCTACACGCGGTGGAGGCTCTGCGTTGGTCGAGGGCACTGGCATGCCGTGGGCTGCAAAGCCCAACGTATGTTGCTTCCTTCTCTTTATTTGAGGCCCGCTGGTTGAGCAACACGCTCAAGCCCAAATATCATGGACGCTGCTTCTTGAGAATATGTGTTTCTTTCTACCATAATGTACTGCTATCAGAATTATTATTGTGAATACTTTATTTTTTCGTGATCATTATTTTGAAATATTATTATAAATTGGTAAAAAAATTAAAAAATGTTTTTAGAGAAAATAATTTATTTTAAAGTTGCACGAAATGGTACTGAGCTAATGTCCACGTGCATCTTGAGGTGGGGAAGTAGTAATTATCAAGGCATTTACTGCCAATGCTTGTGGATAATCCAGCAATGATCATAGTAGATCCATTGCATACACATGGTACAAACTAAACATTTCATATGATTCATAGCTATTTCAATGCAGCACAGAGCAGATACCTCTGATTCTCTGAACATGGTACAATAAAAACAAACATAGCCACAGTTTCCAGTTCACGAACAAGAAAATCATAGTCGACGCCAGCACGTGTAATCTAAGTGCAACATTTCAATGCCTTTTTCTCCCTTCTGTCTCATGGAGTCCCAGCCGGCTTGTGACTCTTGGAAGCGGATGCCGGTGGAACCCCAGGAAACGGAGGGAGCAACGGCACTGGCACTCCAGGAAGAAGCTGAGGCGGGGGCGGCGGCGGCGGCGGGTAAACCAACGGCGGCAACAGTGGCGGTATTATCGACGCGGGGGGCGGTTGCGGGACGAGCGGTGGCAGGATGGACGGCGGAGACGGGGCGGGCAGTACCGGTGGCACGAGGGACGGCGGCGCCGGCGTGATCGGGTTGGGCGGGATAGGCACGCCGCCGACGTTGGGCGGCTCGGGCACGAGCGGGAGCGGCGGGAAGAACAGGCCCTTCTGCTCGCAGAGGTCCGGGCGGACGGAGAAGGCGCCGGCAGAGTAGACGCGAGCGCCGCCGCCGTGGCGCTTGGTCGTCGGGGCGACGAGACGGAGCCCGCGAGGTGAGGCGTTGCCGGTGGCGGTGGCGGCGCAGGGCGGCGCGTCCGACGACGACGGCCGTGCTGCACCACGTGGGAAGTCCACGGAGCAGGACGTGACGGAGGGGAGCCGGGCGCTCGGCTCGCGCGCGAGGCGGACGCGGAACCTGCCGCGGCGGTCGGTGACGGCCTCCTCCCGGAAGACCGTCCGGCCGTTCCCGTCGTGGCAGCGGACGGCCACCAGGGTGCCTGAGACGACGGCGGCGTCGGTGGCCTCGCCGGAGCCGTAGTGGAGGGAGCCGACGACGATGGCGGCGGTCAGCGGCGGCCGCTGCTGCTCGTGCTTCTTCCTCTGGCCATGGTCATGGTGGGCGGCGCGGTGGCAGCGCGAGCAGGAGAACAGCACCAAGACCAGGAGCAGCCAAGAACAGTTCTTCATCGTTGCAGCGCGGTGGAACAGGAGGAGGCGGCGTCTCTTCTTTATAGATGGGGATGAGTGGTCGAGCAGAGTCGTCGAGATGCAGAGGAGCGTTAACACTGTTACGATCTCGAGCAAGGAGAAAAGAACGAGGCCTTGAATCACACTGACAGCAGACAACTCGGCGCCTCGGGCGACTGATGCTGAACCTCTGTCCACGTTGCCGACGAGAGAAGAGAACTGTGTATTTCTACAATTCTGCTGTTATTATATTTTTCTTAATAAAGGATAGATATTAGATAGTGTTCGTTTGCATTTATTTGGTGCCACCAATTTTCTTGAGCAAATGGACGTAGGCGAACAAGAGATTGACTGTCCTAGCTAGTTGCCCGGTTGGTTCTGTCAAATGTGCGAGGAAGTTATAATAAAAAAAGTGCGATGAATAATCCAAGCATGGACTGGTTTGGAAAACTTGAAAACGAATTTACCTCCTTCCTGCTATTCCCTCCGGTTATTAATATAACATTGTTTGGGCTAGTTTGACAATTTTATTTTTTTCAATAAAAAATCCCTTGAGAAAATGGGGTTGCCAAACTATTAGTGTAATTTTAACTAAAAATATTATATCTTAACGACAGAATAGTCTAATTTTCTAGGCTAATATGAACGCGTCAATAGAACGTACGCATGCATGGCCAGAACGTAGCAACCAGCCGTCTAGCTAATTTGGTACCGACGAGGACACTCATGAATGGACGTGTAGGCGGAATGGATGGACAAGTTTTGGGTGGTTCTGTTCTGCGGCCTTCAGCCAACCATCTTTATCGTAGCCGGAGAGAAGGTCATGCGCCTGTTCCCTGTGCATTCTGCGGCGTGTATCGTTTGATGGCTCGGTTTCTGGCGTCTTCTGCACTCACGGGCTCTTGTTAGGACGTGCACGTATACATTACTGTAGCTAGAGGAGTCTGCAGAACTGCATATTCAACGAACCAACAGTGAAGGATAACGTTTGCTTGGTTTAGCTCATGCTGTACCATCAATCGGTTGTCAGTTTCCTCATCATGGAACACAGGGAAGGCCGGGCTCTGAATGGCCCTAGTATCTCACTGGACAACACATCCTACTAGCTGGCTAGCTAGCTCGAGGAGATTATGATTCGTAGCATCCACATTTTTCATTTTTTTTAGAAATGGATAAAATTCCGATATATGCTAACGTATTTAACCAAATTACAAAGATGTCAACCTTAAAGCTGAACTCAAATCTCAAAACCATAAAAAAAGTAAAGAGAATACTCAAGAGCAAAGTCTATTATGGCTTGATGAAAATATCTCTCCATGGCAACTACCTCCATTTGGATTTGTTTTTTTTTGTTTTCAATAAAAATAATTGGGTTTAATTAATTTAGTATAACTCTGCTTGCGGGCCTTCGATCTATGCAGTCGTGTCTGTCTTCGAGTTGAACTAGTGCTTTGTTGGGGGCAATTACACTTCTGATTTGTGACTCAAATCAGAAGTAAAGAAGTGACAATATCCCCTATCCTTACCACCATCTTGGGAGTAAAGGGACCACAGTATGCGTTTTGCAGCATATTGAAATATTCTTCGCACACGATTATGTATTTATGTTATTGTATGTTCAAAGCGTGTAGGATTTCTTTGGTAACTTTGATACAAAGGGCACGGATCATTTAGAGTGTAACCGAAATCCATGTGTTTCTTTACATGAGATCATCGTAGGTTTACTCCGATCCAGCGGTTGCTTCATTTTGAGGAATATGTCACTGTTCTGACATTGCAGACAGAGCGGTGTTTGAATTTGAGAAATGGGATGGATATCCTGCTGGAGATAGCCTTAACACTTTTAATATTTGCTCTGCAACCAAAATGGTACTCTGTTTCCACATCATTAGAGTGGCCTTAACTGTAATCTTCTGTTAACATCAGAGTAATTCAGATTTGTCAAGTTTCTTGAGTAACTCAAGGAAGACAAACTTTATTGTTTCCATGAGTTCGAATTTGTTTCTTAGGGTAGCTCCATGAGTCTCTGCATGTTCCTCATCAACGCAGGATTCTAAGTATCCGGCCAGTTTCCTCCTCGCATGCGAGCAGTGAACCAACCTATGGCTCTGGGTGTGCTGCCGTGGAGTCCAATCTAGTGCGAATTGATTGGAGTCACATCCAAAGTTACTGGAATGAACTATCATGAAGGATGGCATCATACCTTGCTGTTCAGGATCATAAAATCTAAACGTTATTCTTCTTCTTCTACTACTTTTAGCTTTTCTTTGTCCAGCAATCAGGATTCAGGACATGTACAATGGTTAAACAATGAGTGTCTAATTTTTTTGTCACATCACATAAAGGTAACAAACAATGCAGATAAATTGTACGGTGGATTGTCTATTAAGTTTTGCATTGATGAACACAAGCATACAGGATTTTCGAGGTAAGAACGAGAAAGAAAGAAAACAATCAGGCAGCTACAGCTAAAACTTTCTCTCGCCATTGCTGAAGGAAATCCAGGGACTCCGTTCTGCTCTGCCAAAGAAGGTCTTGAGCAAAGCTGTTGAAGGATTGCAGATGCCGAGATGATCTGTTGTTCAAGTACCCGGGCATCATCCTCCTTTCCAGATAATTCCAAAATCCAAATGACTGCGATCGTGGACGAAAAGCCATGTGAACAATGACCAGGGAACGCACATCATTTGCTTTTGACACGCAGATTCAAATCTAAACTAACACTGAATGTTTAAATGTGAAGAATCTGAAATTTGCTGAGTGCTCGAGATCTCTGCAGAACACAATACCGTTTTGCCCGGAAGAAGAAAAAGAAGAAGGAAAAAAAAGACAGAAATCAAAGAATCAGACAACAGACGCTACGGAATTAAGATCCAAAAACTGTTCTGAATCACGCAGGGCCTGCATTTCTCGGCGCCTGGCGAGAGCATGGCGGGATCGCGTACAATTAATTCACAATGGAAAAAAAGGCAAGAACTAAATCAAGAAACGGATCGGATTACGCGGGGACGGCAGGTCCCGACTCCCGATCCCCGCCTGGTTCACATCTTGGCGAAGGAGGCGGAGGACCCGGACCGGTCGTAGTAGTACTCGGGGAGCGCCTGGGGCCCCGAGAGCATGAGCGGGCGATCCCTGGCCTCCTCGAGGTCGTCCTCGTCGCCGTCGTCCTCCGCGGTGTGGAGGTGGATGCAGGAGAACCGCTCGAGGGACGCGAAGAAGGCCGAGGCCACGCCGGTCGCCACCCAGATCGCGTACCCCTCCAGCTTCTCGTACGGCAGGATGCCTCCGTTGGCGTTGATGCCGTTCATCGCCGCCGCCGCCCTGCCCTCGATCTAGCCGGCCGCGGAAGAGCTGGAACGCCTGAAACTGGAGACGTGGGGGTGGAATGGAATGGGTCGGTTTGTTGGTTTGCCTTCCGTTACTGACCTGTGGGCTGTGGCTTCCCGTATGTTGTGGTTGTCACAGAAGCTTATCTATTCAATAATCTATCCCTTAATAATATAATAAGTTAACATACGTAGTAAGTATTAGTATTATCCCTAGCAAAAAAAGTATTAAGTATTGTCTAAAATTATATGGAGTCCATATCTTACCATTTTTCTCCTCATTATCTTCAATGAATGCATATGTCATATATGCAGTCTTGAGAAATATAATAAGTCGAGACAAAAGCTAACACACTCCCCCTTCCAATAATCCTAATGAACTAGCAGCTACTAGGCTAGCGATTCTAGCAGTGCTGGCTCTGTATGTTTTAGGCCTAGGAGCAAACATATTTCCACTGATATTAGTATTACTAAAAGCTAAAAAGAACTTATGTAGAGCCCCCTTTTGTGATTCTATAAATTGATCATCTTTTTTTTTTCTATTTTTGGTCACCTTATAAATGTTTCTTAAGCAACATCCGTTCTACGAGGAATATAATTCTAGCTATCTGTTTACATTATTACATAGGTATTTTCTAAGTACATAGTCAGAATTATATGTTTCGATATGGAAGTAGTATATGTATCTATGATAAATGGAACGTGCATATCAAAGAGGAGCACACAAATGTCATGGGAACGGAGACATGCAAAAGTATATTTTGCACTTAGAGTCTCAGAGTATCCGCAACAAAGTATGCAAATGGTCGTGCAATTGCAAAAATTGTATTGGAGCAATACTATAGTAAGTGTGGAGTTTAAAATAAAGAGTGTAACAGATAGGTAAGCGTAAATAGCCTTACGGTGTACTCAAAATAAACCAGAGCACGAGGAAAGAATTCTACTTTGTCTTATTAAATTTTTCTATTGACATATAGTCTATGGACATTGTTTATGGATTTTACTAAATCAGATAACACATACCATGCACTAGGACCATCTATTAATATATTTCATCGATTTTATATGGCTAATAACATTCATATACGCAATATACTCTTTGCATAAGATGGTGCAAGTAACATGTTGCAAAAGTTAGGATCAAGTATTTAGGAGACGGTCACTCTCAACTAGGATGAGTATGTTTCAACTGTAATGTCCTTGCATAAGATGCTATATATCACGTAACTATACCAATTTTAAATTTTGAGTTTAAAATAGTTTAATAATTCGTGTAGGTAATGCCTTGCCTGTCTAAAAAAGGTCATCGGCGGCGGGTCGGGAACTCGGGACGTCTCGAGGGTCACGTGGGCCCCGTGGTCCACGCGCCAAGCCGGGAGAAGTGGGGCACGGATAAGCCGATAAGATGGCGGGAGGAGAGCTCGCTCCGACTCTGCCTCATCGCCACCCTCTCTTCTCCCCCATTCGCCCTCATCACCAGCCAGCCGAACCGCGCGCGTTGGCATGGCGTCGTCCTGCCTCGCCTCGCCGGCCGGCGCCGCCATCTGCCGCCCTTCTCGGCGGCCGAGGCGCCGCGTGGCGTGCTCGGCCACCGATGCGAGCGGGAGCGGGAGCGCTGAGCCGGCGGCGTGGCTCCTGGCCGGAGGCAAGGGCGCGGGCCGCCTCGCGTGCGGCGTGCTGGCGGCCTGGGCCGTCGCGTCCGCGTCCAACCCGGTCATCGCCGCGAGCCAGGTCGGTGGATTTCCCCTCACTTTCTTACCACATTCGCTTTGCGGGTGGGATGCAGTTTCAGGAATGTATACTAGCTTTGAGCGACCAGCGACGTGACAGGAGAAAATGCGGGGATAGAGTTTTAATCCTGGTCAAATGCTAGCCTCTGTCGAGGTGTGAATTCAGATTGGATTCACCTTACTTTTCACGATCTGGTAGCAGATACTAACTAGGTCGGTGGATCGCTTAGGCATATCTACTATTTCATTACTTTCACTAGGTTCAGAAGAAATTAGTTGCTATCAACTATGTAAAGGTACCCCATTGAGAATTTCTATGCATGGACAACACCACTAGTTAAATGCAGTCAAATTTGGAGGGGATTCAATCCCTCGTTAGTCAAATCACTTAGCCTTGTTCGGTTGCAGATGTATTGGAGGGGATCCAATCTCTTCAATACCCGTTGAAACGAACAAGACCTTACCAGTCAAATTTGAATAGGGAGGGATTTAATCCCTCTCAATTCCCTTCAATCCCTCAAACTGAACAAGCCCTAAAAGGGATATTATAGGTTTGGAAGTTTTTGAGGGTTCTATTGAAAGAGATATTGGTACTTCTCTACTGTTCTTTGTAATAAAATGGAATCAATTGCAAGAGTTTGTGTTTTCAACTAGAATGAATATGCCAGTACAGTTATCATAGCATTTGATGCGAGCTGCTGCAACTTCAGTTGTTGCAGTTCAGCATGTTATTCAAATCAGTTCTCTATAGTCCGGAAAGCACCTTGAATTCAGCATCACTTGTGCTCTAGGAATTCTGTTCTTGGTTATTGTGTACGGATGTATGAAACTTCAGATTTGTATTGCACGTGGACAGAGTGGGTTCTGATACAGCTGCTTAGAATAGGGAATGTTGTGGAGAAACAATAACTTTGCCACATATGGCGATCAGATTAACTGGATGAATCATCACATTTTCACTTAGAAATTTTGTAGGTTATTTGTCTTCCCAAATACAACTCCCATTTTGGAAATATTGTTGCTTAGCATGAGTTGTGAGCTATTAATGTATTTCAGCATTAAGAAGTATTCTTCAGTTTCTTTTTTGATCCTGTAGCCCTTTAGGTGTGATCTGAATATGCAATCAGTACTATGCAGCATTTTCAAAAACTTCATCCTAAATCTAGGACTTATTTTTCTTACTGCAGTTGTATTTTGCTTTACTGACATAAACATTATTCATTATTTGCTTTGGTTGTTAGAGATTGCCTCCACTCTCAACGGAACCAAACAGATGTGAGCGCGCGTTTGTGGGGAACACAATTGGTCAGGCAAATGGGGTGTATGACAAGCCCCTTGATCTCCGGTTCTGTGATTACACGAATGAGAAAACTAATCTGAAAGGCAAGTCTCTAGCTGCGGCGCTGATGTCCGACGCAAAGTTTGATGGCGCTGACATGTCTGAAGTTGTCATGTCCAAAGCTTATGCTGTTGGTGCAAGCTTCAAAGGTAGTTATTAACTGTAGACCACATTTTATCGTTCTGGTTGATTGCACAATACTGCTTCATTGTTTCTAATACTGAACAAATAGAATGACGCAGTCATTTCGTTCAAATACTTTTAGGAACCGACTTCACGAACGCAGTGATAGACCGTGTCAACTTCGAGAAGGCCGATCTCACAGGGGCAGTCTTCAAAAACACGGTTTTATCTGGATCGACCTTCAATGATGCTAAGATGGAAGATGTCGTATTCGAGGACACAATCATCGGCTACATTGACCTTCAGAAGCTATGCACAAACACCAGTATCAGCGCAGAAGGGAGAGTAGAACTGGGCTGTAGGTGATTCAGCAGAGTTCATTTCTATCAGTCATGTTAATATGTTGATACCGTTCGAGAAGTGCCCATGCCTGTCTATAGAGCAACCATGACAAGATGCGATCCTCGCAGCAAGATGTGATGACGATTTTCTCCATATCTATGTACAAACCTGTGCGCATCTCAAATATCAGCTGCAATGTAACCGTGCGTCTTATACTTTGCAAGTTCAAACACCATATATATATAATATATATATACATAATAAAAAAGAAGCACTACATGTTTTCCCCTTGTATGTTGCCAATTTGCCATCGTTCACAATGCGGTTAACATTACTGTCTCATGATGAATCCATGCCCTGTAAGGTATGGATGCTTTATTCCACACACACCACTAGTACTAGCAATTGCAGGAAGCACACTACGATACTGCATGCGCTTCCAACATTATTGTTGCCACCTGGGTTGGCTCCTTGATGCGCATTCGTCTAGTATACTGGAGAACTGGCCCCTACAAGCAGGGCCGATGCTGCTCATGGATGATCCATGATACTACTGCTGTATAGCCATATGGATCTGGCCATGAGCACGGCAATACCTAGATGCACCATCTAAATGGCCGGCCCGACGCCGGGCACATGCCGGTGGGTAAGGTCGTCATTTTCTTGGATTGGATTCCCGACGAGCTCTTGCGGTTCATTCAGCGTCGTTGCCGTTGTTCTTGCTGGTGTCGATGAGGCAGGTCTCGACGCCGCCGGTCATCCAGAGGAACCACGCGTAGCTGCTCCGGTGGTGGCTGCTCTCAGGCTCCTCGTCGATGGCGCCGGTGAACATGTCCTCCGCGCCGCCGATGTCGCCGCGGGCGTGCCAGAGGAACATGCCGTACCTCCGCATCGCCTCGCCGTCTGCCGGCTCGGCGGCCACCGCCTGCTTGAAGTACATCTCCGCCCTGTCGTCGCATATGTGTTCAGGGATCACGCGTCAGAAATCAAGATCCTAAAATTAAGCGAGATGCGATTGAAGGATTGCATTGCATGCATGAGACAAGACGCACCTGTTGATGTCCTTGTCGAACTCGTAGAGGAGCTGCGCGTAGTTGGAGAGGATGAGAGAGTTGGCGCCGCCGGAGGCGATGGCCCTCTCGTAGGCCGCCTTCCGCCGCCGCGCGCGGGCGCCGTCGATCTCCTTGATCTCTTCCTCGTCGAGTTCGCCCTGCATGTCGCCGCCTTCGTCCCCAAACAGCCCGAGGCCGCCGCCATGCAGGATGCCGATCCGGCCCCACAGCTCCTTCTCCATGTCCGCCTCGACCAGCTCCGGCATCTCCTCGGGCTCCTCCGCCGCGTCCCCGCCGTCGTCCGGCTCCGCGTTGCCAGGTGCCGCCTCGGACTTCTTGGCCTCCTCCATGCGGCTCCTCTCCGCCTCGACGACGGTGCCGAGGCAGCAGGCGACCATCCCGAGCAGCCCGACGGCGAGGTCCGGCGACTGGAAATGCACCTTGCTGAAGACCCACGCGACGGCGTCCCCGGCGCCGCGCGCGGCCTCGGCGGCGCCCCCGGCCGCCGCGCCCTGCACGGCCTCCACGGCCTTGACGAGCGCCGCCACCGCGCACCCGGCCGCGCTCGTGGCCGTCGCCCGTGGCACCCCGCGCTGCGCCGCCGCTGACTCCTTCCGCTTGGCCTGGATGGCGCGCAGCGACGGTGGCATGGACGGCGGCTGCTGCTCGTCCCCGCCGCACGCCGCTGGCCTGAACGACGACCGGGCGTTCCTCCGCTCCCCGGCCCGCGGCGACGCCGGGAACGCCGCCACCGCCGCCGGAACGCACCTGGGCATGGTGACCATGCTCGCCGGCGTCATCCTCTCAACCGACGCAAGATCGATCGGGACACCACCCTCAAACGGAAGGAAGGGGATGCTGATCTGGTTAGGAAGAACGGGACCTCCCACCTGGGGGCGGAGTGGAAATGGCGATCTAGCTTGCGAAGAGGGAAGGGCGCGGCAATGGCGGCATTTATAGGCCCCCCGGACCGTGCGCGTGCGCCCGTGCCACGTCGAGGAGGCGTCGGGCTCCTCCTGGGCGATGCGTGCCTTGCGCGGCAGCTCGGGCCAGTTCAGCGCCTGGTTAATTTCGTCGCGAGGCAGGGGGGAAAAGGCTCGGACGCGCGCTGCTCTCGGCGAGGGGCGTTTTGGCCGCGCGCGATGGCGCCACCGTTGGTGTGATAGATGCGCACGGCGATCTGGCGTGGCACTGGCACTGCATGCACCGTACGTGCGGTCCAACCTGGACGGGAAGGCGTCCTCCTGCCGATGCGTGCATACGAGAACAGGGATGGGCTGGATCCCGGACACAAGATTATTTGAACAAACAGTGCGCACACGTAGTAGCGCTGAAATTACGGTTGATCTTTTTTTAATACAGTACTTCCTCCGTCTCAAATTGTAAAAAGTTCTAGACGTAGTAAAAAACCGTAGCAAGAAATTTTGAAATGACTTTACATAGCGACCCAGATGAATTGGTTTAGATTCTGATTCTTTTTTTTTAGGAAACTAATTCTTGTATAGAGTGTGTTCGTTCTATTTGTCATGCATGCAATGCAATGTTATGGGCGGAGGCTGGATTGCATGATATATGTAGGCCGTGTGGTTGTGACATAAAACGTTAAAAAGGGAAAACAGACAAGTGGTGCACCGTAGATTTCCACTATCCGACGTAGGAGGATTAGCGTGTGGCATATTGTCTCATTAGTATGTACGTTAGTCTAGAATCAAAGATAGTTACAAGTTATATTGAATTGGCATCTATATGACTATATCCTTGTTAAACTTGATTGTTGGTACACAAAGGAACACACAAAACCTGTACCAAATAAGGCATGTTGTGTTATACGCCAAAGCAACAATATGGTGTTGGATTGCACGAAAGTGTAAGATGTGTGGTTTTCGCATTACACGACAAAAGAAGAGAAAACATACTCTCTCTGGTCATTAATATATGATAACGCCACATATTAATGACTGGAGGGAGTATATGACATGGTTTTGTTTCCACAATATAATCTGATGTGGAGGGATTGTCACGTGTTACATTGTCATAGTAGCATGTACACCGATCTAGAGCCAACGATAACTATGAGGTTGCATCTATATTGTCACTGAACTAGACAATTGATACAAGAATGAATGAACACACTGCCATGTAAAAATGAGGTAAACACAATCAATTTGCACAAAAATAGGGTCCTGTGTTGTGCTACTCAGCACCCTTGCCATTGTTATGCACAACCTCCATGTCCATTCTAGCATATGGGGAAGCAGCCCACCAAAACTCACTGCCAAGGGCCTAGAACAAAATGCCGGTGACACAATGGCGTGCACGTTGTGGAGATCGTGCGAGAGCACACCACGAGCCAGGAGGCGCCATGGCATATGAAGTATACTATACTATACTATACTATACCATACGATGAGAAAATATAGAAGTAAGAAGCTCAAATGCAACCACAAGCAAAAGAAAAAAAAGACAGACGTCCGGCCATGGATTTCCACTATTTGACGTGGAAAAGTCATTGTTCACTAGTCACTACACACGTGTTTTCATGTATAACACTTTGAGGATTAGAAATGAACATGTATACACTACCTAAATTTAGTAGTTGGTTTGAAGAGAATAAATACATAAATGTTATATAGAACAAGATTAGGCCACACCGAAGAATAATTTTGCAATGGACAATGTATGAATTTTGTATATTGTAATGTGTAAAGATGTGCATCAATGAAGCATTGAGCACATTATAATCATCAAAATAAAAGGAAAAAAACTCCTAGGATGATTGGCACATTATATGTGCTCTATGAGCAATAACACACTAGATGGCAAGGAATAACAATGATGGCATATTGGCATGCATCTACATCACAACTAAGCTCAATTCCATATTTCAAGAAAACCAATGATGCAACAATAAACAAAACAAGACAATACATTACGCTAAATGAGCACATATCCTATGTAGAAGATGTTGTGGGTTTAAAAAGGATTCCCATACAGTGAGCTCCCATCTAAAAGTCATTCATTTGTAACAGGTTCCATAACACCAAATTGAAAAAATATTCACCAAGTTTTATAAGAGGAGTTTTAACGGTGCCTTGGTGTTGGTAGCAAATCCTGGATTGGACCTATAAACAGGGTTACCAAGGGGGCACGTCATTGGTGATCAAAGTTTTGTGGAAATTAACTCAAGGATTTTAGAGCCTTGTACAACCAAAACTGGGTGATTTGGCAAGCTTTTGACCATCCTTTCTTTCCACAAGGCAAAAAAATTTAAAACAAAATAATATTATAGTTGAGAGTTATGGTAAGATAAAAATTTTAAAACAAAATAATCTTATTGTTGAGATAATGGTGTGGTAAGATTTTGACCGTCCTTTTCACAAGGCAAAAAATTGAAAACAAATCTATTTATGTTGAGAGTGGGATTTGAACCCACGCCCTTTCGGACCAGAACCTTAATCTGGCGCCTTAGACCAACTCGGCCATCTCAACGTTCCTGCTACGTTTGACCGAAGAGTTTATTTCGAGCACTACTATACAGTACATGTTACGTAGGCTTAATTTAGCCCGTCCAACTCCTTTAGTATAGTCAGAATTCATTAGCATTATTCTTAGTATGGAACACCGTAGCGGCAGGTTTACCATCCGATATTGGTCACTGAATTCTCACATCCAATCCATACGAAGCATGCTAAGCTATAGTGCTACCAATGGTTTTATGCTGCACCACCATCGAATCATGAACATACAACAAATGTTTGCAGAAATAGAAAATTGCCATGACTAGCCTCAACTCGCATTATTCAAAGTGCCAGGCTGCCAGGTTTACCGAGAAATCAGCCAGAGATTGCATTATTTAAGTGCCACAAGAATTTGTCATTCAACTACCAGGTACAGTGAATCTAGCGCAAGCTAAGCCTCGAGCCACAGTTGGTGGTCTTTCTATTAGCCCTATAGTCAACCCTCTTGTATCAGTACAATTGCTGCTCTATTTTTACTTGATCTCTGAGTTGCTTGCTTTAATGGGTCCAACTCAACCCAACAGTCCATGGGGTTTTGATAGTTTTCTATGTTTTTGAGTGTTCATATAGTTTGGGCAGGGGCTCTTTACGGACGGACGGAGAGAAATGGCAGGGCGCAGTGCTAGACTGTTAGACTAGGTTGAATGCATGCAGGCATGCAGAGAACCAAGCGCCCTCGTGGGAGAATAATTGGCCATGCAGTTGGGAGAATGTGCATGACCATTTACTCCTGCATAGGAAATATAAATTAAAAGACCAGCTGGATCCTAGGGGTATTCTAGTCCAAAGTGAGCTTCAAATGTTTTAACATCAAATATTTACATCCAAAGTGAAAACCCTTTAAACATAAAGTATTTGAAGACTCGAGGGAGTACCAGCGTGGATTCGGAGTCACCATCCACCCACCTCGTTCCACCTATTTATTTAATCCTCTTTTGGCCAATTCTTTTCTCTAGCTCAATTCATTTATAAAGGCCCAAATACATTCTAGATTTATGAAAAAAAATTTAAGTTTAGAAAAATAATGTTCTATGAAAAATAAGTTTTACATTTGATTACAAAATATTTGATCTTTACCAAAAAAAAAGGCATTCTATATTTAAAGGAAAATATTTTGGGCTTAGAATACTGCCTTCACAAGAAAGATATTCCACCTGTTATGAATGAAATGTTCCAAGTTTGCAAGGACGAAAATATTCAACATTCATAACTAAATGGTCTGTGTTTAAAATAATAGGAAAACAAGAAATAAAAAATAGATTGAAGAATAAACAAAACAAGAACCTGCATCGCCTGGGAGCTATACGGGCTACGGCAAAAGACGAAACAAAGCCCCGATGGAAAAAAAAAACACTGTCCAGGCCGAAAAAGAATGATAAAATGCATTTAAAGATAGAGAAAACAAAAAAGGAAATAAGAAAAAAAAACAAGTATACGTACTGGCATACGTACGTAGTAATGTGTCAAGGACATGCGGCGCCGGCGAAACATATAACGAAAAGCAGCAAATAATGAGAAATGAGAGAAATAAACAGGGCTTCGATATATTGGGCTTAGATTAGAAGCAGTTAGTGAGTATAGGAAAGAACTGAGTGGACGGTGGCTTCCGGCCCTTGGGCTTAGATTAGAAGCAGTTAGTGAGTATAGGAAAGAACTGAGTGGACGGTGGCTTCCGGCCCACCCGGTGGCTTGGGCCTGTTCTAAGGGATTTTAAGAATGTCTCGCATCAAGGAAACACAAACAGTATCTTTGCTAGAAAAATAAAATATTTCTTTTCAGGAATGCGTATTTACTATTTAGTAGTATATAAGCAGTATTGGATTTGGATGTTTGGAACGAGAGGATCAGTTTCGACTTGTTTGCCTTGTGTGACTGGCTGACTCTACAGATTTTTCACTGGACTGTCTGGCTTCCTTTTGTGTTTGTTCAGCGTATTTATTTTCCTTTTTCATGTGTATAGCGACCTAAATTGCAGGTGATTAGTTTTGTCTTCCAGGGCTGATTATGAACGATCGCTTCCCTACTATCAAGAGGTCTTGCTTTACTTCTCGGGTGCAGTAGTATTTTTTGAACGTAAGGGTGCAGTAGTATGTACCCTACACTGGTGGCATCTCTCCCTAGTCCCTATCCCAGTTCTTTGTTGTGCGCCTGTGCTCGTAAATTAGCCTCTCTGCTCTCACGATTTTTTTTTTCATTTTTCTTAGAGAAATGTGTGCGATCGTGCATAAATTTCAATCGGCAAGCATCTGCATACTGCATTAGAGGCTTGCACAAAATTCTGGCGAAGATGGTCAGATTGGAAAGAAAGAGAAAAAAAAAAAAGTGTCCCCAAGGATTCATTCAAGGAGCATCTGCATGGTGACGACAAGGCTCGCGTGAGGCGAAGCTGCTGCTATCGTATGCACACCCTTTGTTTTTGCGAGCAGAAAACGTTTTCCGCATTTCTACTGGCTTTTTTCACGCAGGACGGGCTTCCGTTGGCGTGTTCATCTGGCCCCATGTTGCGGAGGCAGATGGCGCGGGGGTTGGAGCGTGCGCAAGGCCTGAAGACGGGACGGCAGCGTGGGAGCTGCACGTCGCTGTCCTCTAGCGGCGCGGAACGGGAGCACCGCACGCAGGGCTGGTGCGTGTCCGGCTCCGGTGTCGCATTTTTTTCCTCTTTTCCCGGCCCAGCCAAAACAGTGTTTCAGCCTGTAGCCTTTCCCTTTCGGCGGAGGACCGAAACGACAGAGAGAGACAATCAGACAACCCACTGGTGGGCTGCGGTCTCCGGAGCGGCAACGGACGGTCACGAGCGAAAGCTAGGCGGCAGCCGCAGCAGCCTTTTCGGGCGGGCAGAGGCAGGCGCGGGCGGGACGGGACGGACGACGGGCCGTGGTTTCGGACATGTGATTCCACTTATTTCTCGATTCTAGCCAACACAAACAAAGAGTCATCCAAACGGTTTGATTATTTTCAGTGTTTTAAATAGCGGACTGTTGGTTTTCTAAAATAGCTAATAGCGGGTTAAATAGAGTTACAGTGAGAGATAGCGGCTAAATTGTACACATAAACAAATAGCGGAACCTTTCTCAAACACCTATATCGAAAGATAGCGACAGCTATAGCGAAAGATTTAAAACCTTGATTATTTCTCGCTTCTCTCCATCGTCACGGTCCAGCTGAGTGGCATTTACACATGGGTCTCACTTCTCCCGTACGTGGCTCGGCCCTCACGTTTGACAAAACGCGAGCTCGATTATTCCTCTGCCCGCCCTTGCCTCCGCGCCCGGTCTCCGCCGGCGCTCTGCCCCCACTGGCTGGTCCGCGTCCGCACCAGCGGTTGCTCTGCGCTCCGCCCCAGGCGGCCGCCTTCGCGCCCGACGGCCACCGCATCTACGCCCGGCCGCCATCCCCGTCGTCTTCTTCCGCGCCGATCGCCCTCCCCGTCGTCTCGAGCGGGCCAACCTCCGTGTCCGCCGGCCTCCACCTGGCGCCTCCGCGTTCTCCTCGCGCCCTCCCCGTCGCTCCTCCTCGCGATGGAAGGGACGGGGACAGGAGGAGGCTAGGGAGGAGAGGCGCCTCCGTGTCTGTCTCCTCCCGTCGTGGTGGCCGATGGCTCATACTGTGGGTGCTTCGGCGTCGGGGCGGGGTTGGAGGCAGCCGGGAAGTGGTCGGAGAGCGAGGGGAAGTCGAGGGGAACCACAGAAACGTTGGACGGCGGTGGTGGGATTGCAGCAAGTGGGCGACTGGGGAGGTAGACAAGAGAGAGCAGATGGGAGCAAGAAATAATTAGAATTGCCAAACATTCAGATTATTTGGACAATGAATTTTCCGATGAGCAACTTATAAGATAATTCTACCTCATGAAATAATCGAGAAATAAAAGCGAATTCAAACAGGCCCGGCGCAGCCGGTTGCTGATGCCTTTCCGTTGGGGGCGCAAAACTGAAAGACGCCTTGGGTGCGTTCGTTCCGGCGGGGAATGGAGATATGGATCAATGGTGCCGCGCTGCCAGGCAACAGGCAGCAGCGAGCCGACCAGCTGGTTCAGGCGTTCAGCGCCGTTGCCGTTGCCGTCTTCCTTGATCCTTCCCGCTGAGCCTTCAGCGGCATGATAATATTCTTTTTTTTTTTTTTTTTGCCCCCGAGCAGCCATGAGTCCGTCCAACGCTGAGCTTCGTGATAATACAAAGCTTTGGTCGGCAGGCAGTCGGCGCCGCTCATCACACCACGTCCTTTGCTGATTTTTAAATGTGTATTTTTCCCACCGGTTGCTGATTAAAGATTCGATGAGCGACATCTGTTGTCAACCCCCCCTACACATTACACCTTTGTTGTAAACTTGTAATCAGCCCTAGAATCACGAAGTTTAAACGTCTCTTGGACGGTTGACCAAACAAACAAAGGGACATCACTTGGGGGCCCTCGTTTCAATTTCAAATCCGGCTCATCATCGCCTCAATCGAGCATGCTTTTGTTGCCTTCGCGCATCATAAAGGTACACGAATCATCCCCACCACAAATGGGCATGAAAAAAAAAAGGAATGAAACGAATAATGGATCAATGGCAATGGCACAAAGAGCCGCAATGGCCGCTCTCCTGCGCCGCGCAGGGGGTGGCCGGGGCCTGCAGCTGCTGGGCCGCCGACGCCGGCAGCGGCAGGCCGCAGGCTCTCCGGAGCTCGCCGTACCGGCGGAGGTCGAAGCCCCGGTCCCGCATCAGCCACTTCTGCTTCGCCGCGAAGCGGCTCTCGAAGAAGCCCTCGAACGACGGCTCCTTCTTGGTGCGGAGGAAGAAGGCGTAGCCGGCCATGAAGTACATGGACGTCACGTAGAAGCAGATGGGCTCCATCACGTCCCACGACAGCTCCCAGAAGGTGAGCCGCATGAACCCGGCCGTCTGGACCACCAGGTACGCCAGCCCGCACCAGAGCTCGCGGCGCACCTGCAGCGCCGCGGTGCGGTCGATCTCCAGCTTCTGCGCCTCCATGGCCTTCAGCTCCTCGCTTGCAGGGTCGTTCTCGGCGACAGGCAGGGATTCCCGGACGGGGATGGCCTTCTCGATTGCCTTGACAACCTGCAGTTGTGATGAGAAAACACAAGACAAACATTCCCACGATTTACTTGGCTGCTCTTCTTTTCGAGGAAGATCCATCAAAAGAAAGAGCAATGCTGATAGGAAGATTGCATGCATCCATGCATGAAGGCCAAGTGAAATGCAAAACGCCTCAGCTTTCAAAATGTTCTGCTTCTGCAGTAGCCAAAAAAAAAAAAACAAAAAAACAAGAGCTTTGTATCGCTGAATGCAAATGTGTTTAAAAAATGTTTTAGAAAATAAGATAAAACTTTTTGCTCATGGTATGGAAAAGATAAAGGCAGTTTGCTTAAGGAATCAGGGCCCATGTTGAAGGTGCTTGGCTTATGCAAGATGATAATTGTTTTATTGACATGGATAATGGAACATGTATGGGTCACACTTCAACACCTACTCCTACTCTAGACTGTAGCATGTAAACAAAAAGAAAAGCAGTTAATTGAAAGAGGAGTTTTTTTTTAAACTGTTTTTGAAATGGCCCACCGCCACTACCATGGAAGCAAATTGCCAAATTGTCTGGCTGTAGCCACTAGCCACCAGCTACAACAAGATCAAGGAAGAACAAATTAACAGAAGGCAAAAGGTACTGCTAGTGCTGCCCACGAATGCTATGACCTAATCTTAGTACATGCCATGTGAGTGTCCACCAAACTTTGTTTGGCTCACCCATAAACGCAAGAAAAGTAGAGTGGCCACAACTTGTTAGCTGCAATAGCCTCCTGTTATTCAAAGGACTAGTGATCTGACCTCAATGCATTCAGTGAGTGAAAAAAGAAAGATTTATGAGCGGGCATGTGTGTCCAGGCGTGTAATAAGAGGTATAATATATCAACACGGAGATCAATAGTAACTAGAACAGCATGGTTTTGGTGAAGCAAGCATGTAACTCAAACAGTAAAAGTCTAAAAGAGCAGCTATTTCTATCGGATGTGAAAACATAATTTGCAATACATATAATGCAATTAAAACAAATAATTTGTGTGGTTTACTCTCTAAATCCAGGCGACTCATATGTTAAATCAAAGCAGCATAAAAGTGGAAATGAATAATTTTTACCCTACAATAAACAAATGACAAGGACACCACCAGATAGGCTGGTGTCACTGTTATCAGGAAGGGCCAATGTACTGGGAAAGAAGTTATTGGGCTTATATGTGTGATGTACCAGCTAATCACAGTTTTTTCAAGTTTAAAGGTTCATCAATTCAACCCTCCACCACTGGCATGTGATGGGGCTACAGATGGGACTTCTGTACTGAACAGAATAATACTACAGTACAGAGTTACCAAATTAAATACCAATTTCTTTTTCAAAAATTAATGGTGCCCAGAAATAGGCCAGGTAAAATTCTCCTCATGTTCATTCATCGGAGGTCAAGATTCAAAATTAGACCTTTTTTTTATCTCCATTGGATTCTATCCTCTCAGTTTTAGACAGGGGTTAAATTTAGATTTTTTTTTTCTTCTTCGGGTTTTGAGAGAAGAAAACTCCCATCTTGGAGCGGAGTAAAATTCCCCAAACATTGGGTGTCAACATCTCTTACTATCGTTTTAGAACACCGCCGTTTCTTTCAATCTTTTCCTGTTGGGAAACATAGAAAAAAAAACACGCGAAAAGTCTCATCAGATCTCTGTGGTTTCCAAATGAAATCTCTACCCGGTGACCCGGAAAGAAATTACTATTTAACAGCACACAAGAGAGAAGAAACCAGCGTGTCTTTTCTCTGTGTAAGACATCCTAACTGCAAAAGCAAAAGCTAGACAAGCAAAAAAATCTCGAAGAGACGAATCAAGCAACATTAAGCAGATGATGATGGATTTGAAATAGGAATAATAATGGAGTACTAGTACTGATTTGAGAACCGTACCATATCGGGCCTGAGGAAGACGGTCTTGCCGAGCACGATGACGGATCCGGACTCGTCGAGCGCGCGCGCGACGGAGTGGCCGGCGTCGGGCCCGGCGGCGTCGCAGCAGAGGCGCAGGAACTCGGCGTAGGGCACGGCGCCGGCGCCGGATGCCCGAATCCGCGCGCGCGCCGCCTCCATCTGCGTGGCGCGCAGCACCTTGCGCGCCTGCTCGACCGTGAGGCTCGCCGGCGGAAGCGCGGCGTCCGGCTCCCGCTTGGGCGGCGGAGGAGACGCGGGCGGCACGAGGCCGTCGAGGTTGATCCGCGGGAAGGCGAAACCGACCCCGAGGTCCCGGATCCGGTCAGCCAGGGGCATGAAGCGGTCGGGCGGCACGGCGGGCCGGAACGCCGGCTGCTCCTGCAGGAAGCGCCGGAGCCCGAACGCCGCCGGCGACGACGGCGCCCAGCGCTGCGCCACGGCCCTCCTCAGCACGGCCGCCATTGCTTCTGCTGCTGCTTAACGGGGGATGCTTCTCGCTCTTGCAAGCTCCGATTCGACGGGAGAGAGAGAGAGAGATAGGAAAGATGAACGGGCTGCAATCCAACTCGGGGAGGATTGATTTGAGGGAGGTGGTGGGGGGTTGGAGGCTATTTATACCGCCGCACCGGAGCCGCGCGTTTGCGTCTTGCCTCGCAGGGAACGGGCTTGCCCACGCGACGGTGACAAGGACACGACACGAGCGCTCGACGCACGGCAAGAGGCGCCGCGCGGAACGGGTCCACCACCACCAGCACTGCAGCTCGCGTTCCGACCCGGGGACTCACCGGCACCGGATCAGCACGGGGATTCGTTCTACAAATCAGCACGGAAATTTGGCCCTGCCCAAGAGGAGCCAGCTCAATTTACCAATCGTTTTGGCCATAAATACTAGTACTCTCTCCTGCTGTATCTACAAATTAAAAGGCATACGTAATTAGCATTAAAATGTTTCGTCCTAATCGACTTAACCGGCACTCTCTCTTTACCGACCCTGATTTTTTTTCCCTCGCAATTTCTAAAGAGGCTCTCTTTACGGATAATTCTTCTAAGTGTCTGGCTACAGGTATTCTGGTATTGTTGTCTATATTTAACACGTTTCAATTTGAAGCGAGTTGCTAAATTCAAAACTCTCAAAGAAAAATGGGGAGATACAAGCCGATTTGGACATCGACTACCAATATTAACACTATCCAAATGTGCATTAGTATATAATAAAAAGTATTTTTTTTTCATAACCAATGCAAACCTTGGATCGCCGGTCTATTTAAATTTCTAGACATTGATAACCATCATCAAAGGTAAAAACTGATTTGACTTAGAATAAATTTCAAATAAACTTATGTTTATGACAAAGGAAGTAAATACTTTCGCGTACTGCAATACATAGGAGTTCAGGCTATCCGTATTCCGTGGCGGGGGACTTCCCTAAAGCTTTTACTGTTAACCCTCCCCTGCAGTGGTCGACTCGATCCTTGACTGTTAACCCTGTCCCCTCTCTCACCTCCAGCGTGGACAACGGACGGCGCTAGTGGGCAGAGCCGGACCCGGACGGGAGGAGAGGCCGCCGACGGGCTATGGAGGAGGAGGCACCGCCAGGCTTGGAGTCGGGCCACCGCTCGCCGGAGTCGGACCTGGGAGAGGAGGAGGCGACGACGACGACACTGGGCTCGACCTCGTTGGATTCGTGGAGCTCAACCTCCGGCGGCACCAGGCCCGGCGACTGCGAGGAGGCAGCAGGGCCGACGAGACGGAGGAAGCGGCCGCCATCGCGACGACGAGGTGGGCGCGGCGCTCGGGGTAAGGCGCAGTCGGCGTGGCGGTGAGCGGAGGCCGTCGGCGTGGGCGAGGATCCAGGAACGGCGGACTCCTGGAGGAGGCGGACAGCTTGGAGACAGCGCGGCGGAGCTCTATGGCGGCGGATCTGGTCGGAGGTTGGCCGGTCGGAGGAGGACGAGGCGCATGTGTGGCGGAACCGCCCTGCTTAATCCAGACTAAGCATACCTGCCACCTCTGGCTCGCAGTGCGCTTAGACCAGACTAAATCCGGTAGTCCGTCGAGAGTCCCTCGGGCTCTCGATAACACCATTCCTAGAGGAACCAACATCAAACACATCCGACTCTTGAAAGAACCACAACAATTACATCATCACAGGCAGTTGAAATAGAGAGTAATAGACTATATTTACAAACCAAATATATAAAATCAAATACATGTTCAAATATAGCGGAAGCGTTTGTAAAAATTATATATAGCGGAAGCGTTTTCAAAACATCTCGCAGCGGAATCATGATACTTAAACATTATTCACGAAGGGACGAACAAGACGTGTAGCACCGAGCCTATCGGTACTACCACCTTCCACACGGTTGTTCAGATGTCATCAGTACCTGTAATCCAAAAATGAGGGCAAACCCTGAGTACTAATTACTCAGTAGGACTTAATGGACGGGGCTTACGGCTGACGAAAGCTTGCTTACTAATCATGTGGGTCCTTAGCCATTGATTTTTAAACAAGGTCATGTTGACATAAGATAGCAGGATTTGACAACTGCTATCTCTTAATCATGAAGATTCATTTACATCATAAAGTAAATACTTGCATGAAAGTAAAGCATGAGAACCATCAGTAACTTGCATAATAGTATATCCTCAATATCCAAGATATACCCCTCATCTACACATGTCCCGTCCTAAGATTCACAGCGCCCCCACCTAACCCCTGGAAGTAGCCGTCTCAGGAGCGATCCCACGGTACGTCGGATCAGCCCTCCATCGACTTCAAAGCACCTCCCAACTCCATCGATCTCCTATCAGTGGATGCGCAGCATCATGAATAGTGAGACGGATCATACACATCCAAGCATGTTGTATTGAAAAACGTGATTTAATAAACAACATGTTACGGTTATTACTACGTTGCCCGTGTGCGATATCTGGCATTCTCACACCTGGTAAGCATCAGCGATTCGAATCGATTTGTTAATTTCTGAAAACAACTAAAAATGCTAGGGGTATATGCTTATTAGCCATCGCGTTCCCACATATAGTCCCCATCTCCACTTGTCCCATCCCAAGTTCGATTCCAACCCGCCATTCCTTAGGTTTAGCCCCCATGGAGCGTTACCACGGCGCACCGGGTCCAGCCCTCCACGAGTCAACACCCAAGCGCCCCTGGGTCCGATGGTAGGACCAAGTCTCTGTTCTTCGGATGGCACAAGTAAGACTTTCACCGGTCCATTATCCCGCATAAGCACCTCTAGCAATGTTATGCCGACCAGCAGGCGAACAACGAACGGGCCTTATGCGACTCGGGCATAGTACAGTGCACAATATCATAAATAATAAATAACTTATAAAATCTCCGCCCGGTCTCCATTTAAACATAAGCATAATGATTTTCATAATAGTAAGATTTTTGTGATTGCATTCACTCGTGTCTACTCACACCTAGCATTACTAGGTACTCGTCCTACGAACTCTATGTATAGGTGCTAGGACCAGGGCGGTCAGGGATTCTAATGCAATTGGTTTCAAACAACTCCTAATGCAGATGCGTAATCAACAAATCATAATCATATTAGCTGGGAAAAGCATGGTCCTGACTACCTTTGAGTATTCTTATGAAAGCCAATAAACTAATCTAAGTTAGTTTGTCGGGTTGTGAGGCTTTGCTCCAGGCAACCCCTTAAAACAGGGACGGATATAATCAGCGACACGTCGTCTTCTTGCTCTTGGTGCAATTCGTTGTTCGGCTTATTGATCAATAGCAGCTCTTGTGTTGATCCTTTTTTTTTGCGGAATCTATATGCATGATATAATATGCAAGTGAGTACAAGAGAATGCAAATACATGCATATGATACATGTTATATGCATGACACAGTGCAATTATGAGTGCAACGAATTGCAAATGTATGCATAAGGTACGAGTGAAATATAACGCATGATCAAGCAGTTTGTGAAGCATTGATTCGAATACTCTCAGGTTAAACACATTCCATAATAAGAAAACTTAGCAACTTTATTAAAAAATCGTACAACCCATTATTGAAGAAATCGTACAACCCATTATAAGAAATCATACAAACCATCACTAAAAAATCCTACAAACCATCACTCAAGCCTAGTATAATCTATCATACTTAACTAATCAGAAACTTTCAACAAAATACATGGTATAGTAGTCTAACACATGTATATGCATTCAATTAGGGTAATTTATTCTCATTTGTGAATTAATCTAAGCAACTAAGTTACAGCAGTAAAACATAGCCAAATGAAACCAAACTTTTATGGCATACAGATCCTGCATACCCAAGATTACTACCAAAATTTCAGCCCAATTGGAGTTGTAATTATTTTATTTCACCATGAAAATCATATAAATCAAAACAGCAGTAATAAAGTGCACAAAATTACTTTCTGGAATCAAGACATCACTAGTAGGCTACTAGATTTTTGTCAAAAAATTTTTAGCAGTTTAAATACACTTTTCCTTTTTTTTTCCAACTAGTAGCATTTTATCATTTTCAAATCGGCAGCTAAAACATGCATGCACAATCTCATACTTTACCAGTGAGTTACTTCCACTATATGAAATACATGAAAAATACCATAGATCATATTTGAGCATATTTTATGTAGCCTTCATTTTCCAAGTTAAATAAATACACAAATTACATGCATAAGGGCAAAACAGTAATTTACCAAGCTATGCCAGGGCTACCAAAAATCACACAGTACCTAGATGCCATAACAAAGCTACTATCCAAGTTTCATAATTTTTGGAGTTCATTTGGTCCACTTTTACCATTTATTAACCCTCACATGCATGCAACTTAAACAAGGGCAAAACAGACTTTTCACACATCCACATCATACATATCCTGTAGATCTACTCATAAGGAGTCCATAGCCACTGAGTTTGTCCATTTTAGATTTTTATTTGAATTGTTATGATTTTTCAAAGTTCAAACCGAAATATGCATATTAACTCTAGATCCGGAGACTATACGCAATTAACCATATAGTTCAGGGGCTAGAACGTGAGATGTCCAAGACATATTGCACAGCGCTTCGGATCTAAACGCAAAAAGCCAAAACGTGGAGGGCTAAAACCCAAGTAGGCCGTTGTCTTCCTCCTCTCGACCGAGAGAAGGCGCGACGGCCCTCGGCGCGCCGGCCAGGCGGGGCCCGGCGAGCTCGCCGGCGGCGGCAGGTGAGAGGGAGAAGGGGCTGAGGGTCCTTACCCCCTTATCTTGGTCGACGGGGAGAGACCGTAAGAGGCCCGCGACGGAGCTCTCGGACGGCAGAGGTCCGGCGACGAATGGCGGCGCGGTGGAAGGGATCCGGTGGCCTAGAGCTACGGGGGGCGGTGGAGGGGAGGCCGAGGAGCGTCGGCGCGGTGATGTGGAGGTGTGAGGGCGAGTGGAACGGCGGGTCCGGGCGCGGCTCCGAGCTTCGCGGCTATGGCGGTTCGGCGGCAAAATGCGCGGCGGTGGAGTGGTCGCGGTGGCCTAGACCTAGATGAATCGGTGGAGCGGAGGACGGGGAACACCGGCATGGTGGTGTGGAGGCTTGGAAGCGGCCGGAGCGGCGGGTGCGAGGTCGGCCTAAGCTTCGGCAATGGCAGGCGGCGTGGGAAAACAGAGGGAGCTGTGAGAGGCGCTCGGTGAGGGAGGGGTGAGGGAGAGGGAACTGAGGAGTGGAGTGAGAGGCCGGGGCGCTCGCTTCCTCTTGAAGCCGAGCGGAGGCAGGGGGCGCGTCCTCGGCCGTCGGCCGGCGGCCCGCGGCAGGCTGCTCTCGCCGCGTGTACGAGCAGGAGAGGGGAAGGAGGACGGCGGCGTGTGGGTGAACGTGGTCTATGGACCCGGTGAGGGCGACAGGTGGGGCCGGGGTGGTAGAGGAAGTGAGTTGGTCCACGGACCGGGCGTTCGGGTGAGAGGACCAGAGGGACCCACCAGCCCGGGTTTCCAACTTCGCGGGCGGGAGTCCGGGGCGGGTCTGACTGGTGGGGCCCGCATGTAATAGACTCAAAAGGAAAAATAGAAATCGAAATTGGAAAAAAGCCAGTTTTGACCAGGAAACCTATTTCTGAAATTTGCCTATTTGGTCAACTTAGGGGCTGAATTTGGCAAAACTCAAATTGTATGAAATGTTCTAAATTTGTTCCTCTGCATTTGCCTTATAAACTTGCATACCATATTATGTTCAAAAATATGGTTTAAATTTGAATTTGAACTCCTGACCAATGTTTGACCAACAGAACCCATAAGTTTAGAAATTCTAAAAGTCCATTTTCTGCTCACATTCACTCAATGAGTTTTATACCGATGTTGTTTAGAATTTCATGATCTACAACTTATTCAATTGGAGCTTTGCAAGATTATGGCTGTAGACCAATTAAAATTTGAAATTACCAAACAAGTCAAGTTTGGACAGAAATCACATGCTGACAGAAAAAACCCAAAAACTCTATGCAAACTTTAATGCATGTCAAAACAACAATTACCAAAGTTGTTTATCATCAAATTGTCTACAAGTTTTTCAATATGAGTTTCACCCAAATCTAAATAGAATCAAAGTTATGGACACAATCACAGAGACATATATATGCAGAAAATAGGTTTTCAACAAATTCTATTTCAACCAAATTTGAACTAGGGTTCAAATGCAAGCCAATGTATGATGTTTCATGATGAATGCTTCACATATGATGAATGATTATGCCCTTGAGATGCCTGGGGCATCACAGCATGTGGCGGTGGCGGGGAGGAGGTGCAGAGAGTGGCGACGGCAGAGGCCACCGGTGGAGAGGAGGCGGCACTTGATGGCAGCGCTGAGGGAGGAGAGGTAGGCGGCAGCGCTGAGGGAGACGAGGTGTCGGTGGGAAATGCTGAGGATGGATAAGAGAGAGGGGAGGAAGGATTATAAAATAATAAAAAATGTGGTGGTTGATATAGGGTAGATATTTAGGGTAGAAATGTCTGCGGATGATTGTGGGATAAAATAGCGAATTCTATTAAGCAGGACAGAATATTATTTTTCGATAGAGAAATAGAGTCGAATAAATACGGATAACCTCCTACTGTACTCGTGTCATTCTAGAACGAGAAACGTGTGTCGCGAGTGCGCAGTGGCCGGTGATGTACTGTGCTAGTGTACTTTGAATATTTTGATGTGGGACGTTCTGGCGATGTATGTTTCGCACCGCCCATACCTTGTGTCTGGGAGAGTTTGTGAACGAAATTTCATCATGTGAATTTCATATGTTTCGTGTTGAAATAAAGTCTCACGCGGACGCTGAGCCCATGAGGTCGCCGGCGTGCAAACGAGTTGGCGACTCTCACGTTACTGTCAAGACGCTCTGCGCATGCTCATCGACCCCGGCTGCTTGGAGTCCTGTCCATGACAAACCGGCGATGTCGATGCGTGGCAAAAATAAAATAAGGGAGTTTTTTTATTAATAAGACAAAAAGGGAGTCGATAGTACACGATAAGATCCCTAGCGGCTATGGGGTCCTATAAAAGTTTTGTATAGATTTTAATTTTGCATCCACGCATAGGGTTTGGTTGACCGGATTGGATCACCAACACGAAATGAGGTGTGAAGAAATATATTCCCTTAATATACTATAAGCTCCTCTTTTTCATGCACGATTAAGTGATTCGGTTGAAGCATGCAAGCAATGCCCAGCTGCAATGATATAAAGTCAAACACAGGTTAACGTCGTATTTGAAGCAAAGAAAAGGTAGGCTTTTAAAAGTTGTGCCCCTTTGGAAAATAAACATACCTCAGGTGTGAAAAACTGCCCTACCAGATACTAGTAAAAATGCACGTGTGGAACGTACGTGTCAAACCATTGTTTGACCAATTAATGTTTATTTTCAAACACTTGTCGATGTGCAATAAGATATGGCTAAAATGATTTTTTTAAAAAAAATTTGTAATGTTTTATATGTGTTGATAGGTATGGCAAATAATATCTTGTTAAAGTATTGTCAGTGGTAGTGCAAATAACGACGATGACGTTAATAATAGTGCATTGGGATTGTGTGCAAAGTTTTGATTTAAATTTAAGGAACCGTAGCGAGGGTAGCCCAATCAAATATGTGCTTAAAATCCAATATGTCACAAGCAGAACAGGCCGAGAGACTACATGCTGTTTGTGCATAAGTGTGATGGGAGATATAGATTCAATGAGCTATTAGGTCCAACCAGTAGAACATCGAATATATATCCTCTACTAAAAAAAGTAAAGTCGATCACAACAATATGACAAATCAAATCAAATTGGAAGCAGAGACAACCTTTTTGGGAACCAGGATCACCTCCTTGAACTTTGAAGTTTAGTGGCCGCACTTTCCAGCTTATCTCCATCAGTTTGTTCATAACGCACTGAACCCTTTAGTACCAACAGCCAGCGGGAACAACAGAACCTCTTCTTGCTAGCCTTGTAGGCCTTCTTCTCCGCATCTGCTTTGGTAGCAGAAGCTCTGATAAAGAGAAACATCTGCACGATCTAAGCCACCAGATGCTGTCAAAACTAATCGCTTACCGACCGAAGATGCCCACATCGGCGACAATGGAGATAGCCGGGTTTGACTCTTCATGCTTGCCCGACGCTGATAGGATCTATATCCCTGCTGTGTGCGGCGCCGTCAAATAAATATGATCAATACATGGGGTGTCGGAGACATTGATGTTTTTGAAATCTGATTGGAGAGTGAGAGCGGACAATTGGCCTTGGGAAGGCATGTGATGGGGATCAAGGGTGCCCGATCTTCCGTCATGTGGAGATACCTATCAATTTGGTGGAAGCACGACACACGATTCAATTTTCAGTCAACATGATTCAAACCCTGCAATCGCAACACCACATCTCCTCTGGTTATCAATCGTGCACACACGATTGACCCCACCAGAAAAGGCTTATCCCTATCTGTGAATTGAAAAATACAAAAAAAAAACACGGTACATGCAAACTCAAATTTCAAATAAGGATGAAGCTCATGAAGTTGGGGTTCCACAAACTAATATACGGCGAAACAGTTCAGTGACAGAATAATCTAAGCAAAACCTCCAAACCTAACGTAATGACTGCTATTGAATATACACAAAATAGATGTCTAGGTAGCAGCCAAGGGGTGGCCAAGTAACCCTAGGGCGTATAAGGACTTTGTGCCCAAAAACTGGTGCCGCTGAATCGTGATAGATTATGGACGTCATTTTGTTTTGACGAGTCCCGTCGACTCGGAGATTATTTGGACGTGGAAATAAATGAATTGGAAAGCTTATCTCATTAACTTTCCATACATATGTAGAACGGCCACGACGGAATCCGTATATGGCCGAAGGGTCCGTTTTATTGAGACCTTCTACTGCAGTCCGAACATGCGACGAGAAGACATATTATGGACATCATTTTGTTTCGACGATTCCCGTCGACTTGGAGTTTATTTGGATGTGTGAACAGATGGGTTGAAAATGTTATCTCTTTAGCTTTCCGTCCATATGTAGAACGGCCAAAACGGAATCCGCATGTGTTTTGGGCGTCCGTTTTATTTAGGCCTACACCTGCCGTCCGAACCGCGACGAGAATAGATTGGACTTTAACTTGGATTGTGTTTGGACTTTATCTTGACTTAGGCATTGGTCGTGGGTATGGGTAGATACCTTGGTGAAAAAAAATAATGAAAAAGTTTACAATAGATTATTAATATGGGCAGAAACGAGAGTTCCGTTTATGTAACTCGTTTTCGGCCGTTTTTTGCGAACTATTTTCCTTCACGGTGAGAACACATCAAAGATATGGGTCTAGGTGGGTATGGATTCCTCAAAGTAAAAAAAAATTTCTTCTAAACTTGCTTTTTACAGTATAGATGGATAGACAAGTAAAAACGCATGTGCTTTCCTTACGTGTATTTTTAAGGACAATGTAAGTTATTATTTTTCTACATTTTTTTCAGACTATTCTAAAATTTAACGGCATTGTTTTTTTAGTAGTAGGTGGTGTTCCAATCAACTAGTTGTGTGTGTATATATAGAAAATGTTTGTGCCGTTGTGTGATTCGAAAAAAATATGAAATTTTGACATGATGGCTCAACGTATTGAATTTTTTAGAGAAGATTTAGCTTGAAGCCTAACCTTTTAGAATCTTAGCTTTGTGTATGTCTCTCTTTTCTAATTTCTGTGTTTTTATTTTTTATGTTGCATCAAACCCTGCAGTAGAATCTTTAATGCATTTCCAACTTTTAAATGGCATACAATTTAGCCTGAACCACAATTAATATACCCGGGTAGGTGCATGGCCTGTTTCATGAAAAAAAAAAATACGAATTAGGAACTTGGTTTGCTTTGTTACCCGTATAACAGGATTGTGATGGCCGTGTCCTGGTCGTCCATGGCGGTGGTGGTCAAAATTTAAAAGGTTTAATTAACTAAGTTTGAAAGCTTAAAATTCAATTGTTCACTAAATGACCTGAAGTGGTGCTCAATACATCGGACATATTACTGTATTACTGTGATATTAGACTATGTGCACTCCTGTCACTTCGAATTTTTCCTCCAAAAAAAATATTCCAGTCCGGACAGCAATATTCTTTCCTCCATATCAATTTCTCCTGCACTCGTATTCCTTTATATTTTTCCTCCACGTCCAACTACTTAATATTTTATTCATCTATCTCCGACTATCATTTTCTTTTCCATAAATTATAATATTATCGTACTCTCACTTACAAATAGGCCCCACCACAAGAACCTTCCCCATTCGGCCCTTCCCCTTTTCCTCTGCTGCTCCGGCGTTCCAGCTGAGCCCGTGCGACCTCTCCGCCGGCCGGTCACGCCGCCACCTCCACCCAAGCCCACGACGGCCGTGCCCCTCCTCCGCCTTCTCTCTCTTCCCCATCTACCTCCTGCCCGCCACCTCCTTCCGCGCGGGGTGCCACTGCCTGGAGTCACCATGGGCGCCGCCTCCAATGCCGGCCTCCGCCTCCGCCATGGGCACGCCGCGGGGTCCTCGTCCTCTCCTCTCCGCATGGCGGCCGGATCTGTCGTGGGGTCCTCCTCCTTGTCGCGCGATCGCCCCGCCGAATCCACCTCCAGCGACGGCCGCCGCCGCCAAGGCCGCCAAGGGCGAGGCGAACAGATCCGTTGCCACCCCGCGTCCTTCGCTTTCTCCAAGCGCGACGACCCCTGAGCTCCGGCCACGCACCTCGTCTCCACACCGGCCTTCTCGGCCGGTGGCGCAGCTTGGATCTACCTGCTTGTGCTCCATGGCGAGGGAGGAGGCGTCTGACAACACCAGATCCACCTTCTCTGCCGACGTCTTCTCGTTCTCTCTTTGCGCAGCCGTCTTCTTTCCACGCTCTCCTCTCTCCTCTCCGTCCGAGCGCGCGAGCAAGCATCGGTTGCTAGGGCCCGCACAGCAGAGCCATGGCGGAAGTTTTTCTCTTACTCCACATATGCCGGAACCGAGGTCTTCCTCCTCGTGTAGCGGGAGCGTAGCGGAACCGGCTGCAGACATTTTTACGGCAAATCATTCCGCTATCGTGCATGCCGTGGTCGGTAGCGGAACTGAGTGCACATAGTCTTACTGGCCTCTATTTTTTTTTTATCTCGCAGCAGAATGTGGGGTGTGAATGGATTCTTTAGTGCATGTCGCACGTAAAATCTACTGGGGAAGATTGCAACCTCAACTTTGTTGTCATCCGTGCGGTACAATCGATCTCTTGATGTATCTATCGAGCTACCTTGCACGACAAAGCCAAGACATCTTTCTCGTATCCATGTCCAAGGATAGCAAGACATGCCTGCAAGAACCTCATATGTCCCGTCCAAAAAAGAGAAATGCCTGCAGATAAACTAAAGGGGACGTACGGCAGCGACGACGGCCGTGAGCCGCAGCTAGAGCTGGTGCTGTCGTGTCCAGGCTCCGTCCAGATTTGGAACCCTATTCGGATGTGGAACACCAAGAAAGGGGATCGAGAGTTGATCGCATAATCGAAGCATCGGCATGCATTGTGGCCAGCTTGATTTGTACGCAGTATATCAGTATTTGTAGATTGTGACATGCCTTTGTTGCTTATCGATACGTAGTACTCCTATCTTCCATGGGGACGCCATTCATGCCGCCTGAAAAAAAGATGTAGGAGTATGCTTCTAGTGTTGAAACGCTTGTCGATGGAGCAGTGCGGCACTTCTCTTCAACCGTGTGCCGCCCTAGTACAGCCTTCCCTGCTAGAAGCCTCTGACGGCTTCTGCATTCTTTCTTTCCTAGCCCGTGCATCTTGTAATCTCTTGAGAGTTGGGATCACCTAAAAAAGAACAACAGACCAAGCTCCTGGGAAAATCTAACAAAGCTCAAGTTGGACCACAAGATCGGGCTCCTGCGCGCGCCAGCCGCCAGGCCGTGTCTACCGCCGCGCCACGCGAACCGTGTGAACCCGGAGGAAATGGAACCCATCGACCCAGCCGTCAACCGGGCATGGCAAAAGCACTGTTGGCCGGCAGGCCGCGCGGCCCCCCGGGCGACCGCTCCCAGTCGCAGCTGCACCAGGCAGCGACGCCCCGGCGCCCGCGGCCACCGACGCGCGCGCACAGGTGTCGCGCGTGGCAGCGTGCCCGCTTTCTGGTGGGTGGCCCGCGCGCTTGCTGACCCGGTGACCCCTCTCCTCTCATCCGCGCGTCGCGGTCGCGGTCCTAGCCGCCCGTGTGCCGCGCGCCGACCCCGCGAGGCCCGCGGGTGCACGTCGCGTCGCGCACCCGCGGCATCGCGTCCGCGTGAACCTGACCGGGTACCCGGCGTCGGCGCGGGCGCCCCAGGCCAGGGGAGGGGAGCCACAAACTTGGAGGTTGGCGGGGGGCGGGCGAGACTCGAGAGCGTGCGGTTCCGGGGTTGCTTTGCTTTCGTTGTCAGTTTTGACGGCGCGCGGCGCGGAGGGCATGTGATGGGCGCCGGGGGGGCTGGGTGGTGGCTCGCCTGCCCCGGCGCCGGACGGCCGGAGGGGGAGGGGAGACTGCCTGTCGTCGTTCTCATCCATTACTCCATTAGCGCCACAAGATTTGACGGTCGGCAGAGGACTCTATTAGTTGGAGATTTAAAAAATCAAGGCTCGGATTAGCTCTTGGATTATACTAACTGCTAATTGCGTCGGAGGAAATGAGCGGCGGCGGCGCTAGCTTCAAGTGCATGCATGCTCCCATCCTTAAATTTCTGCATTGACCACTTCTTCCTTCGGGGCAATGACGGCAGCTGTCGACAATAAGCCAGATGAATGCACTGCGTTGTTACAATTCGCACGCACCTTAGCGTCGTTATTGGGTTTGTGGAGTTGAAAGAAACTCCATTAACGACTTCTCTTGCGTACCTAGCTAATTAACCTGAACGGCTGATGAACGCATGCCCGTAAACAAATGTGACAAAGATGATCTTCCAGCGAACGCGTTTTCGGAGGGAATAGTAAAGGCCGGCCGGTATCGGGGGATATATCGCGTGCATCACACAGCGGCGGAGGGAACTGTCACGAGAAAAACACGTACAGCAGGGAGGGGATGCGGCCTCCCCCGGTTGCCGATTCCTCTTCGGAGGATGATGGTGGGTGCCTGTGCGCGTCCAAGCAAACGGGTAGCAAACTGCATGCCAACGTGACTCTTGGAGCTAGCGTTCACCTCTACGTGACATACTGACTAACTGATCGACATGATGACATCTGCCTACATGTCCGGCCAACTGCTGCTTTGCCAAGCCTCGTCTCGTCGCCAAATGCAGGCACGAGCTCAAGGCCTCAGGGAGCCCCAGGCGGCACACGATTTCCATGCATTGCTGACTTGCTGCAAACATTTTTTTTTTTCCTCGCGCGGTCACGCCCGGGCGGCTTCCTGCTTGTGAAGTGAGTAGTGATGGGAGCCACGTCACTCGTCAGGACTAATATGTGAAAACGTCTCTGGTATAGACGAACTAAGCTGACCGTTTATTTAGAAAATTTTATAATTATTATTTATTTCCACTGCGATTTACGTTTTTCTCTTTAACTATGTGCATAATTTTGGTATAAATTTAAGAGGATATTCTTTTTTTTTTCAATACACAATACAACGCAGACACTCACAAATACGCACGTATACTCACTCCTATGAACGCACGCACGCACACCCTACCTCTATGAGCATCTCCAAAGCACCGTGCAAAGAGCCGGCTTTCTCGAGATTCACAAATTATCCATAATGATAGCAATGGTTAATTAATTTAAATTATTGTTTCAGATTGTCTATCATAATACCAATAAGGAGTAAATTAGATATACAAAATTACAGATTATATGATATTTATTTTTATAATGATAGAGGTGAATGATCTAGATGTACATCCAGGGCTTAGTTTATGTTTATCTACCTAAGATCATAGGTCGGTAATTACTTAAAAAACAATACTCCAGTGGGATAAATGTGGATGCTTGAAAAAAGAAATCTTCAGTTAATAAAGCGTGATAGTTTTTTTTCCATTTCAAACGAAGGTGTGTGTCTTACCAAGCATTAATCACTAGTGGGGGACAAGTTTTTATTTTTATCTATGCACAAGCCATTTTCTACCGAGGGAAGAGACAAATAAACGGCAGTAAGACGATACACGATCCGGGCTTCCAGGAAGAGCGTTCCCGGCATCATGTTGGTTGAGCCCTTCCGGGCAGGGACTGCCGGACAGAGTGCTGGTAGACGTGTCTAGGTACATGCATGCAAAGCACCGTTCTCTATAGTCAGTCTTGTGAGAAGGACAGAGATAGTAATAAAAAACAATACCACAGGACGCAGGATACATTATTTTGTGCGTACGTAGCAGCAGTTGGCGGCTATGTCCATGCCGCCGGTGGATGGCCGCCTGCGCATATGCTGCGTACAATACCCTTATTTTCCATCAGCGGCATATTCCTGTCCGATATGCTCGCGCGTAGGCCAACGGCACTCAAAACGCGTGGCTCCAATAAATCCTTGTATATTTGGAAAAGGGGACTAATTTACCATGAAGCCGTTACAACAATTCGTGTAAGAGTTAAAGTAGATGTGTATTGTTTTTTGTTAGACGACTCCAGCTACGCGAGTCATATTTTTCATTTTACTTCAAATAGTTACTAGCACCGTGGCGGAGCTATGATCGAAATACAGAGAAGGCTAATTTAGGCTAATTTTCCAAAATGTGCAGTGCCTTCTTGTGACTTGCATGGCAGATTGTGAAGAACTGGAGAAGCGGGCAAAGAAATGAGTTCGGAGCTAGCGGCTTACATCTTTGAAAATTTTGTTAGAGGCTGTTTAGATTCGAAGGCTAAAATTTAGTCCACATCATATCGAATGTTTGGACGCTAGTTACAAGTATTAAATATAATTTAATTAGAAAACTAATTAAGAGTAAACGGCGAGATGAATTTATTAAGCCTAATTAATCCATGATTAATGATATGTAGCATCACATTTGCTAATCAAAAAATTTATTAGGTTTAATAAATTCATCTCGACGTTTACTCCTCGTCTACATAGTTAGTTTTATAATTAAAATATATTTAATACTTCTAGCTAGCGTCAAGCATCCGATGTAACGGATGCTAAATTTTAGCCAGGAGATCAAACACATCCTTAGTATATATAAGGAGGGGCCATAGCCCATACGCGTAGCTCCGCCCAGGCCAATAGCCTCTCAATGGCTGCGTAGATTTGACTTTGTCGAATATGAGCTTGTACCCGTTGCTGTTCTTTAGGCTTGAAGTTGTGGCAAATTAGCAAAAGATTAATTCGGAGCCCTTTTAACCTTAGACAGATTTGGCAAGTTATGTTGGCAAATGGTGGCAAAGTGTGGCCAGCAACCAAAAACATAGGACGGACACGTGTACCTGTCACGCACGCCTGCTTAGCGTCTCCTCATCAAACACTCCCGGTTGGGCGCGTAAAAATGCTAGTAGTACAAGCATTGATCGAGACAGACTAATAAAGCACGCACATATGACTATATGAGTACTTGACACGGCACGTCCTCTGGAGTCATCATCCGGAGGAGCTGCAGCTCCAGCCAAGAACGCGCAGGGCTCCACTCTATATCTCGGGCTCTCGGCGGCAGCCAATTCCCGGAGCAAGCAGGGATTGCGGCCAGTCGGCCACCGCAAGCCGCAGACTGCACACACGTCCGCTTGGTTTGAGTTGGCCGGCTGGCCGGTACCGGATTAGGGCTCCAATAAATGTTTTTTCCTGCACAAACATTTATATTTACACGTGTGACATGCAGAGGATATATATATACACAAGTACCAGCGCACTCCACCATCCTATATTTTTTAAGTAAAGAAGAAAACTACTAAAAATGTCAATGACGTTACACTAGTTTGCCACTTCCAGGAGAGGGGATGGAGATGTGGATGATATAGTCTGAGCCCCAGTACAGACCCCAACATACTACTGCTTCCTTTGACTAGTGATGTGTCCGTATGTAGCGACTTCTTTCGTGCTTCGCATGCAGGTCTGGCAATGTACTTGTGTTTGTGCAGCAGCATGTGTGCCGTGGTGCGGCGTGACACAAACGCCCATGAATCTTTTTTTTTTCCAAGGCAGGAGCGGTGGAGGACTAGTAGGCTGTACGTAGTGGGCTAGTGGCCCATGAGTCTGATGTCACCGCAACCTTCTCCACAAATCTTCCGATACTAATGGTCTCTCAGAAAAGGAAACGAAAGGAAAATGAAAAACTTCGACTGATTGGTTCACTGGAACTGGAGCCTGACGAGTTTGGCGGGCAAAGATTACTCGTTACCATACGCAGCAGTAGCAGTCACGAGTCATGACTCATGAGGGAGGGGCTAGGGACCATAATTGAAACCTCTGAACGCAGAGCTCAGCTGGCCACGGCCAGTATCTCAGAACTGGGGTGCCAGCATCAATCAACGGCCCAAGCTACAACAACTCGGTTGATTCGTACCTACATGCCACGATTCTTTTCTTCCAGATGACGAGGTATGAGGCTATCTGCACCCCTACTTCTCCAAATTTCTTTTCCAAAAAAAAAATGTTTTTGCCCTAAGATTTTTTCCTTCAAATTAACTACTTCCGCATTTCTATTTTTCTATATATTCTCTCTACATTCAACTACCTAATATTTTATTCACTCATCTCTAACTACCATATTCTTTACCCTCACGCTAAATTAATATACATAATACTAATACATAATATTAAATCACCAAAAAATATTATAATCATTAGAGAAACATTGGAAAAATGTTAATATGATTCAAAAAATATATAAATCGTTTTTAAATGAATTAAAAAAACTTCCAACCTTATCTCTACTACTCTGCGACACATCCGTCTCCTTCCTCTCTCCCTCTCCCGTCTCCCTCCCTCGCTCTCTCCCTCGGCCGTCGGCGGCCCCCTTCCCAGCCACCTGCAGTGCCCCTCCTCTCCCCTTTTCGGCTATCACTCGGCGCTCCGCCTCCCCCACCGCCTCCGCGTTAGCCAGTTCCGTCCCGTCGCTCTCTCCTCCGTTGACCGCCTCCTCCATGGGATCCGCCCCACCCGTACTCGTCCCCCGCCTTCGCCTTCTCTAAGATCAACGGTCCTCCAAGCTCTGGCCGCCCGCCTCGTCCTTCGGCCTGACGGGACCCGCTGGATCCACCATTGGCGCGGTCGGATCCGGTCCCCCAGCCGCCGACATCCACCTCAGGCCGGCCCGTGCGGTCTCGTCCTTAGCGAATCTGCCTGCGACCAGCCCAAGGCCACGACAACGACGACGACTCCAACGACGGCCGTGGGCACCAGCCTCCTCCCCCAACCTTCGTGGCCATCGCCTCCTCGTCGCGTGGCTGGCCACGGCGTGTGGCAACGCGTGCCGCGACACATTCTCTAAGTCCAGCCACCGCCCCTTGGCCTCCTCTCTATCTCCTTTTCCGCCGGAGGTTGCTCGGGCCCACGTTCTACAGTGCGTGCCGGAGAGGGTGGGTTCCAACAACGCCTTGAGTGGGAATCAAATCGGAGACCTACTGCACGCAAGCATTCCCCAGTCCCACCTTCTCAGTTTGATGTTTAGTCTATGATATAGAATAATAATATACATATGCTAAATAAAAAAAATAAAAACCATAATCGTGCCGTGCCCGTGCCCGGCCATCTCTCCCAGCCGGTGGTGCCGGATTCTGTCGTTCGTTGCCGAGATGCCGAGGCCGAGCCCCACCCACGGGCAATTCGCACGGTGGGACTTGGGAGGCCTGCACACTGCAGAGAGAGGGCAGAGCGTGCGCCTAGGAATCTTCAGTAACTAAAAGACAAAGCAAGCAAAGATGTACCCGGCCCGTGAAATCCTTCGCTGACCCCCTAAAAAAGAAAGAAGGTAGAAGGCAGCCATCTAAATCTCTGCCGAAAACAACCCGTACGAGAGTGTATATGCTGACGATCGCAGAAACGGAGCTCCTTGGATCACTTGCATTCCATCTCGGCGAAACGTAACCATCGTCTGACGCAGGACTCGATCGAGCTAGCATAGGCACAAAATGGAAGATCGAAAAAATGGCCATATATGTTCTAGTGCCGTGCTCATCCTTCCTCCCGTAATAATTTGTGCTGATCATGGAGCCCAGCTCGCACGAGATTGGCACAATGGCTCGCACTACCTGCAAGCTGCAGCCAACATCATACCACCTCTTGCATGCATATATCCGCGGTAGTATATCCCGTGGGGCGTGTGGGATACTCTCTCTCTCTCTCTCCGCCAACGTGTGCGGTCTAGGCGAACGAAGCGCGTCTCGCCGAGCGTCGCATGCTTGGATGGAGAAATATACAATATGCCAGATGACAATGACGAGGCAGATGAACTGAACACGCGATCCCTGGAACAAGTTAAGGGCCATTATTTGCCATTTCTCAAACAAACCGGTGTTCCCGTATGTAGCCAGAAGTAATCGTTGGATTGTGCAGTTGTACTTTCGACTTTCGAGCGTGCATGTGTTGATTGGCCGTGCACTTACAGAGATTTTAATTCTTTTTCTAAAAATTGTGTTGGTTGGCTGTGCTAATGGTGTATAAGAGCTCCTCAGTGAGTTGTATAAGGCTGAGTTCATCGGTTCATATTTAAACTCCACATCTACTACAGTATGTACAGGCAGTACAGCAATGGGCGTGTGTTGTTGCATCCGCAATTCCGTATATGGTCCATTCATATTGCTTCATTTCAACTGACGCCTCTCGGTTTCTCTCAGCTCGCGCACCTGAAAGAAAGCCATGCAGAGATGGCACTGGGCAGCCGAAATCCGAGTACCCGATACAGGTATGAGATGATTTTTTCCATCACGTGGGTACATTAGTGGGCACAATCTTGTACCCATCGAGTACGCGTGTACAAGTGCAGGTGCATACTACAAATATTCGCGTACCCATGAGTAATTTATACCCGCCTCAACCATATATTTTTTCTACATAATTAAATAAACATAAGTGTATATTGGGTAAAAATATTGTCAACTTGCATATTTCAATATCATTTACTATTGTTTTCAATTTATTTACTAATATTAAATGATTTATTAATTTAATTATGCCATTAAATGTTATATTTGTGGTATTTAAACATGTGTGTAGTGGGTAGTTAATCGGATACGAGTTACCCGACGGGTATTTTTACCCACACGGGTACGGGTACGTATGGGTAAAATTTTATACCCGCGAGTGGATATGGGTATTGTAGCGGGTATGATTTTTATTCACGGTGCGGGTATGGAATGTTAATACCTGTAGGACCGAGACGTACGACTAGAGGGGGTGAATAGGAGCACTCGAAAAACTCAAACTCAAACCCCCAAAGTGCGCTCTCACGAAAACACACGCACACACGATACCGTCCACTGAACAGATACGTATCGGGTGGAAAGCGGAAGCACTCGAATTAACGCCCAACGAAACGGACGTAAGACGAGCAACCAAACTACACCTAAACGAACAAACACACTACACCTAGACGAACACACAGAACACCTAAAACTACACTTTTCTAATGTGCAAAGTTGTGTAGCATAGACAAGCTACCAACCCTAGGACACATTGAGAAACCCTAAACAGAAAAACACTAAATCACGCAACAAAACAAACAAACACAACAAAGCACAAACAAAACAAGACATGCTACACAGCTTGCAAGTGTCGCACACTAACCACTCAACATACCGAAGCGTGCCTCACTTTAAGATCAGTGAGTGAAGAGTATGGGCATGCAGTGGTTGACACAAAACAAGTTTGAACCAAACAACAATACTCCAAACACCAAAGAAACCAAGAAAAACAAATCTCAAAGCAAGCGGAGCAAGAAACACGCAAAAACAGCTCCAAAAAGACTAGACCGGACAGTCCTCTCTTCACCAAAAGACCTGACCGGACAAATACAAAGAAGGGGGAAAAACAGCCTAAAAACACTACAGACCGGACAGTCCGAGGTCTATAGACCGGACTGTCCGAAGTCCTTACTTCGGATAAACCTAAGGACAATTGATTTGTCTTGTCAGTTCTCTGAAAAACTGCGCAGAAAAACAGCCCAACACCACATTGAAAAATCGATCGAAACGGGGTCAAATCTCAACGAAACTTCACGAAAATTTGCATGGATAATCCTAAGGACCTTTCCAAGCAAATCCTAAAAGATCAGCTTCAAAATATAAAGGGATACACGGGAATTGCAAATCTCGTGAGGTAGGTGAGTTGACACCGAAAAACCGAGAAATGGGAAGAACGGCCCTTGCTCGTGGTTCAATGATTCTAGCACTTAGCTAGTGAGATTCACCACATCATAGCAAGGCAAAATACCAGTAAAAAAAAGATCCCAACTTTGGACAAACCGAACACACCAAAATCCAAGGATTGAAATAAAAAACGAACTAGAACGAGGAGGGAAAAGGGAAGGACGAAAAATTGCTCCTCACTCCATGGGATTCACAACGAATGAAACTTTGATTAATCACGAAATTCAGGTCACACAAAATCCCTAGAGCCTACCTCCCATCATCCTCCCACTAATGACAAGATTTGACTAAACTAGGCACTCATCTCCTAGCTAATCTTCTCTTTTTTCTCTCTTTGGACCTTGGCTGCTAGGGTTAGGGAAACTAGGGTATGTGGCTGCCAAGATGAGCTCCAAAGGAGCCTCTCAAGTCTATTTATACCATACGTCCTAAACGACACAATTACATTAAGACCCATACTATAAAAATGTCCGGAGGGGGCCAAACCGAAAAGATACAATCGGACGATTACGATGACGGCTTGATCTTCTTTTTCTCGACGCCTCGCTTGGATGTGCGCCACGTAGCCAGTAGTCCGGAAGCTTCCCCCGGTTTTAAAGTCAGAAACCGGAAAACTTTATTCTGCGGGCTTCTTGGGCCGGATCTTGGCCCAATCTTCTATCTTGGCGAGTCGGAGCCCAACCCACCAAGTCATTTGAACTTGGGTGTCGGTTTTGAGCCGAAGCCGCCAAAGCCTCCCTCGCACGCCTTCGCGCCATGCACTCGGGTTGGAGCACCACGGTGGCACCCGGCTTCTCCAGTCCATCGGAGTCGCCTCACGGTCCATCGGAGGGCTTACACTACCGTTGCCGAACCGTTCCTCCGTGTACCGATCTTCCATGGTCGACCGACGCCAAGCATTGCCTCCGGTCCATTGGAGGGCTTTTGCCTCAGTCCATCGAGGTCTTCATCATCTACCTCCAATCCATCGGAGGGCCTCCAGTCCATCGGAGGACTTGTACCGTTGACAATCACTCATCACACCAGGAGAGCAATGAAGCCGGTCCATTGGCTCTCAATACCCGCCGGGTAGTTATCCATTGCTATTGGTGTACGTCCTACCTTCATTTTCTAGCACTAGCATAGATGTACATGCAACACGCACGTGTTGTGAGATGATCAAGGAGGCAATAGGAAGGAGAAAAATGAAATAGAATTAAAAGAAAAGAGACCTAATTGATTGACGTAATTTTTTTCTCATTAAAACCAAAAGAAGGAAAGTAACAAGTGTGTATGGATATAAAATGAGGTGAGAAATAAAAAGAGAAATTGGATGAAACATTTTACATCTATGTATTTTGGGTCTTTCCACCCTTTTTCAACCTTTTCCAAACTCCACAATGGAGCTAGCGTGAGGGGTATACTTATGCCTTTCTAGGTAAAAAAGATTTTTAGAAAACTCGTTCTTTCGTAGCGTAGATATATACGATAATACGACAACGTTGAATTTTGATACGATGGTTTACTATTTATTTGTTCGAAATTTAGTATGAATAATATAAATCATTAGTTCATTACCATTGATGATAAACCATATCATAGGAAAAGAAATAAAGCTCACATTTTTTTTAATAAGACGAAGATCTAAACATCGGTCAAAAAATCAACTTTGCCATCACACACTAAAAAAAGAAAGGTCGCATTATTCACGGTAAACTTTAGAATCCAAGTAGAAAAAGCGACAACTTTAGTACCACCATTTGCTGATCTCTTTCTGAACCAGACTTCCGAAAACTACCAACGTGCATGGTCATCCTTTTCACTACTAAGAGAAGACCCCAACTAAAACTCCTTCAGCAAAGCATACCAATCATCTGACGCAGGAGCCCGCGGCTACACATACAAAAACACGGTCACAATGATTTGTATGTGATCATGGACCCACTATATATGCCACGTCTCTTTCATATGCGAAGATTCTCTCCTCTTGTGCATAGTACGATAGTGCCAGATGCTGCGTACTAGTAGAACCGTGGGATATTCTCTCAGCGGCGCCTGCAGATTCCTCCTCCGTCTCTTGCCGTTGGTCGTAGGACAGTGCATGGAGACCCAAGGACGAGCAGGTGAACACGAGGAGATGAGAAGAAACAGCAACGCAGGAAGCAGTGGCGGAAGAAGATGATGTCTGTCTGCTGAGGCAACAGGAGGGGCTCGTTCGTGCAGTTGTACTGCGGCAACACATGACACAACACCCCTGCATCTCAGGCACGGCCGAGGCGCATCATTCGCACTCGCACAGCTCATTCATCAGGACGCAACATCACATGGCTTCCATGGCTGATGAAACGCTGACTGCACACACGGGTCCTCAACCGCAAATCACGTCTGTCGCACAGCAGCAACTAATTCCGGTCCGACGCGATGGTGAATACTACGTCTACGTAGCAGGAACCATATAAGCTGCAGGTTCACTGTCTATAAACATCCCTGGATCTGAATTAATGGTGGTGAGAGAAGATAGTTCTGTAATGAGAAACTATATCATCCACATTTGCAACCGAAATGCGGACAACTGCAGGAACAATCTGGCACGGCCGGCGTACAGTGATACCTAGAGGCCTCAGCAGAGAAACGCCGGCGTCACGCGCCGCCTCGAGCAGGAAACAGGAAGGAAAGGACGAGGAAGATAGGTTTCAGTTATGTTCTTTGTTGCCTTCACTCGGAAGCGATCACAGGTCTTAACGGCCTCCTTTTTTTTTTTTTTTTGAGGGAAGGCCTCCTTTTTTATTAGCACAGTCTAAACGGCCTCCTGTGGCCAAGTATATTACATGGGCTTCCAGCCCAAGAGTCATGGCTCGCTCGAAGCCGTGGAGTAGTAATCGTTATGATGTTCTAAAAAAAAGTAATGGTTATGAAAGTGATAAGAGTATGTGGATTTATACTACCAAATTAACTCTAGAAACTGAACGGTCAGTTTCTCTCTGTCAATACGATCTACTGTATGTAAAGTCCACTAATCATTATATATTAATTCTATTTCTCATAATATACAAGCTATCCATATCAACCTATACCAGCTAGAGCAAATCTAGTAGTGGAGCGGCCGTGGCTCGAGCCCTTGCTACTGCCCCACAAATAGAGGCACTTTCCTGTTTGCCCAAACTTTTAAGATAAAAGAAGGAAGGATAAAAGAGGGAAGGAAATAGGAGGAAGGAAGAAGAAAAAGTTAAGCCCCGGCTCAATTTTAGGAGAGAAGTGGAGAGAATGAGCCATGTATATGTATTGATGCTGAGATATTAGTCCATCAACATCAACCAGTGTTCTCGCACGAGTTAGAGTTTTAGAAGATATAGATAGATTTATTTCTTAATAATTAAGGTGATTATTTTAATTAATATTTTGTAATAGCATTGTGGATAATTTATATGTAAATTTAGGAATATTTTAATTTATTCTTCATGATGGATATTGGGTGATTTATATGCAGATTTTGTGCTTATTTTAATCCATTTGTCATAATGTCACAGTGAGTAACTTATATGCAAATTTAGGGGATAATTAATTTATATTTTATAATGGCATGACATGTAATTTTTACGTAAATTTAGGGGTTATTTTTACGCGTATTCATATTGTCATGGTGGGGATTTTTTATATAAATTTAGGGGGGTTATTTTATCCCATCTTTCGTAATGGCATGGTGGGTAATTTTTTAAAAATATAATAATAGATCTAATGGTTATTATTAGTAGAGCTACATAATGGACGGCCGAATGTTTCTGATTTTTGTGAGAATTTCTAAGATTTATATTTTTTCGAATAAATTTTATGTAAATTTAAGAGGTTATTTTATTTCATCTTTCATAATGGCATGGTGGATAATTTTTATATAAATTTAAGGGGTTATTTTATCCTATCTTTCATAATTTCATGGTGTATAATTTTTTTAAAAAAATATAATAATACATCTAATGGCTATTATTAGTAGAGCTACGTAATGGACATTCAGATGTTTCTTACTTTTGCGAGAATTTTTAAGATTTATGTTTTTTTGAGTAATTTTTATGTAAATTTAGAAATTATTTTATTTCATCTTTCATAATGGTATAGTAGGTAATTTTTAATATAAACTTAGGAAATTATTTTATCCCATCTTTCATAATAGCATTGTGGATAATTTTTTAAAATCATTATAATACATTTAATGGCTATTATTAGTAGAGATACATAAAATACATAATGGACTGCCGGGTGTTTCTGATTCTGGTGAGAATTTTAAGATTTATCTTTTTTCCTAGCGTGTCTGGACATAAAGACTCGAAAAAAATCCTCCAATCAGTAATAGTAAGATTTGTAAGCCTTATGTCAGCATTGATTTTATGATTTGTCATGGTTATTTAATTTTGGATCTAAAATAACCATGGCAAATCCAAAATAACCATACGGTTCAGGTTGTATTTTGTTTGGTTTTATGATTTAGATCCAAAATTAAATAACCATGACAAATCCAAGGTAAAAAAATAAGCTTTAACCTAAGAAGACATCTTGTATGGGTCCGTAAAACGTCTAGGCGAACTTCTTATAGATTCGAAAAATTATAGAATAAAAAACAATCAAATTCACAGATTGGCGCAGCCCATGCATAGTATCCACAGTAGATGAAACACGATCCCATAGGCAACAGCTGCTTTAGTTTTCTGCGACCATCAAGAAATAAACCTAGTCATTCATAGAGCTCCATGGCGCCGTTCTCTCACTTGTAATTGTCAAAACTTACGCGTCTAGCCATCCACTCTCTGCTCTCGTCCAGTATGCCGTGTCTACTCCGGGAAGCCAACCGGTCGACCCCAGAGGCTCGGGCCAAGACAGCACAATGGCCCTGATGGATCTCATCTTGTTTTGGTCATTCTTCCTGCCAGTTCATCCAAGAAGGAACAGGCGCCCACCGAAGAGAATGCAATGTTGTTGTGATGCTTGCAAGCTCCGGTTTCAAGGGAAAGAACTGTCATGCGGATCAGGTTTCATGTGCTTGGCCAGCATCACTAACAAAACAGCAGCAAGTGGGCATCTTTCGAACAATGGTTGATGAGCTATGAATTCTCTGGGAAGACGGTCTGGATGAACTTCAAGAAACGCTCTGAGTAGAACTGGGGGTCCACGGCTGAGATTGAGAGCGAGTCATACTGCATGGACTTGACAGCATGCTCGATTTTCTTTGTCATGTTGTACTCTTGCAGTATGTCAATGATGCCCAGGTAGAGGACAACATCATACACCTCGCCAAATGGTTTGCTTTCATCTTCTTTAGGGATCTGCTCTGCCCTTGCAGGCATGTTAACTCCTAGCTGGATCTGAAGCCTGAAAAACGTAAGAAAGGGGGTAAAAAAACAGCAGTTATAATTCTCTCCTTTTGAAACTATAAGCAGCGCAACACAATTTCCGCAAGTCACTCGAAATATATGAACTACAAACAATTCAAAGAAATGACTGTCTTACCTGGCTGTACCAGGCAGTAGGAGATCTACTTCCCCAAACCCAGCAGCTGATGCGCGCAAACGGCTGCCTCTTATGTGAGGACCAACAACAACACTGTTCTCACCACTGCTTTGAACCAAGACTAATCCTTCTGGGTAGTTAATAGCATCATCTTCTTGAGCATCTGTGCAAACCATTTTTGAACATGAGCGCTATAACACACCAGTCTCAATAAGAAGTGAACATGAAATTGTATGTAGTGTACAAGTTAAGGTAATAAAAGAGGTGTTGCATACCAATAGCAACTCTCAGACCAAAATTGTGTGCATCACCAAATATAGTTTCAAGACAACTTAAGGCTGCCTAACTCAATCATTATTTGGAAATTAAGAAAGTTAAGGCTATGCATAGGATTTCCCGGTAACTTTGGGTGTTGGGATGCATATTCAAGTTCAGTGGCGGAGCCAGGATTCACTAAAACCCCGGGCCAGATTGTGACAGAGTTGCGACAAAAACACACCAACTTCAATGAGAAGATAACCAAAGTCATGTTTTATACATTGAGAACACAGTTTGACACTCAGACCTTTTCATTGGCATTGTTGTTCTTATATCAATCTTATTTATAAACATGGACTACAGCTCTTCTTCTAGTCTTCTGCGAGTCATTCATATAGCACAACAGCACATCACCTATTTATATGCGTGCGATATCTGAAAAGTCTAGCAACAAATAATTCTGCCAATTTCAGGGCTATGTCTACTACTATCTTATAGAGCAAAATTGATTAGGAAATGCTAAACACATGCCTGCTTGCCTCTGGAAAAGAACTTGCACGTCGGATAGGCTGCCAATGCAATATAATTAAGACAGATCATTACGAACTAGCCAAGCTGCCTTCTCAAAAGAAACAGGTAAAAGCTCATTGACACGGCAAAACATAATCACATGAACCTTACATTGGCAGAGCACTTCAATTTCTCACCCAAATACCTTTTGAGCAACAGAGCAACGGAAGGACAGGTGAGGTAAGCAGTGTCGCAGTGAGAATGACAGACTCTGAGAGGCGAGGGGCTGCCGTAGGCCTGCTACCATGCATTCGCGACCTGGCCGGCCGCCGGTCCCGGCCTGCTGTGGTGGCCGGTGGGCGCCTGCCGCTTGGGGCCTGGGTGCGGCGGTGCGTCGGTCTGAACTGGTGGGGTCGCGGGGAGAAGGGGCAAGCCAACGGGGAGCCGCCGATCCGAGCAGACAGGCCGGTCGGGGAGGCAGCCGGGGCTGCGGCAAAGGTCGTGGGAGCCAGGAGGCCTCGGAGGCGGGGGCGTGACGGCGCGATGCAGAGAGGAGGCGACGGGCAGGACACAGGAGGCTTGAAGGGTAGGGTTTTGGGACCATCGGAAGCTACATGGGCCAAGAAAAATGAAAGGGGTTGGGGATTTTTTTGGGCTGCGCCCCGAGCCATGGCCCGGGTGGCCCGGGCCCTGTCTCCGCCCCTGTTCAAGTTCCTTTTGAACAAAAAATAATTAAAAATGGTCAAGAGCTTGGCAAATGGCAACTATAGACTCCTGCTGGACAAAAATAACACTTGAACACTGTTGAAAGTTGAAACATATCCATTGTATTTCCCTTACACTCATGGTCCGCATGGAGATGTGAAACAGATATTGTAGGGAGCAACATTTTATGAAAGGTGTTACATGTGTTCTTACCTTCTTCTGAAACAACAGCCAATCTATCTGCCGCCATGCTACGGCGATAGGATGCGCGTGTCCGCAAGTGCTGTGGAGCTCTATAATGGACACCAAGCAGCAGACTGTAATCCATTATCCGCTGTGTTCTCAAAAATTCACTGTCTGTTTCAATCTGCCTGAAGAATAATCGATAGTTTAATTTGAGACAGCACAATGCAATCACACAACAGAACACATAAGATGGACGTTTCAGGTGGACATATGCTCACTTAAGTAGAGCCTCACGCCAGGAAGGTTCAAGATAAAAGGAATAGTTAAGATCCAAATCCTTCAGAGTTGTGTTCTCATCAATTTCGATTTTGTCAGCAGAGCGGCCTAAAGATGAGCCTTTCAAGTCAAACCTCCGGTGAATTCTCAATTCAGTGCAAAACATGTTTCCCATTACAACAAACCGGAACTGCAACTTGCAGATATGAAAGAAGGATCATTACACTAAAAGAGAAAGGGGGAAAACAAAACAAAAGAAACCGTGAAAAGAATTTGGTGGTGGTGTGAATCGTTACCTTTTGACCGCTAGAAGGTTTCACCCTGTGGAGGCCAAAAAACTTAGTTATGAGGGTGTTCTCATAGGTACGGACATGATGATAATAGTTTGGAAGCATTCGTAAAAGAACCTACAGGATAATATGGTCACGAAAAGTTCAATATCCGCTTCCTAGGCAAATTGTTGAACTATATGTGCATGAACTATCCAACAATAGTGATAAGAAATACTCCCTCCGTTTTTAATGTATGACGTTTAGGACAAGCTAGTTAGTTCAAAACATCATTGTTTTTTTAACTAGCTAGCTTGTCCTAAATGTCATACATTAAAAAATGGAGTACAATCTCCATAGTCTAGATAGAATATGAACCTGCACTTCAGATTTTCGGAGAGTCTTAATCATGAATCTATCATCTTGTGACAAGAAAAAGACACTTCCACTCTTGCCAGGAGAAGATAGTTCCCTAAGAGCAGAATTTCCACATATAGAGATCATATAGTCTGCAGCATCAATCTTGAACATCTCTCTCAAATTCCTACATAAGTGGATCAGTATCGTGTTTACAAGACATAAAGAAGATTATTAGGTCAAGAGAAATAACACAAATTGTCATCAAAAGGTCCTAATAACGAAAATTGTGTTAGTTAAGTGTGCAAAAAATCTAAATATCACTTGAATCTGCAGCTGATAAGAAGCCATCATTTTCCAGACACATATTGGAACAAATGTCAGTAGAACCAACCTGAAAACCATGGGACAGTAGTCCTTCCATTTGAAATCTTCTGCAGAATGTGAAGGAGTAAGCCGAGATCCTTGTTTTGGGAAGTTCATCCAGAAACTTGCTCTTGGTCCAAAATCTGAAGCACGAACTTCACGCTTTTGAATTGGTGTAATCTTTCCAACTGTGTACCTAAGTACAACAAAACATTGCCCATTTCAAAATAAACTTAACAAATATGTAAACATTGTTTCTTCAAAAAAAATATGGAAACATCATGCTCTGGAATCAATTAAAAAATGCATGTTGAAGGAAGGAGACTAATGGCAGCCATTGTTTGCTGGTGTGGCCTAAGGTTTGTCGTCCCAAAGAACTCGTGAGCCTTGGCATACAAGATCTCAAATCTTTGGGCTGGGCTCTTAGAATGCTGGTTACGGCTTGCTAAGATGATGTTTGTTCTAGAGGTTTCTCACGGTGTGCTGTGGGACGACAGCAAAGTCCCTGGGGTGTGCCGCATCCCCCGAAAAGAACAGAGCCTAAAACTGATCCAGACAAGCCTTGGCCATCCTTCCCTGTCCAGGTGCATGCATCAATAAAGGCATTCTTCTCCATTGCCATTTTATCACTAATGCTGGTAATGGCAGATCCACTTTGATTTGGACGCATAGTTGACTTCATGAGAAATCCATTTCTTCTTTGGCTCCTCACCTCTTAGCCCTTGTGCCAAAGAGAACAGCAAGCAAACAATCTGTTTTGGAAGCTCGGCAGGAGAAGCAATGGATACAGGACATCCATGGTGTGCTTTCTGTTGCAGTCATAGCTGAGTTCATTGATGTGTGTGATCTTGTGAATGGATTAGATCTTCAATCAGAAATACAGAATGTTAACTGTTGGAGGTTCACAGAATCTGGCCAGTGTTCATCTAAATCAGCATATGAGGCTTTTTTTTTTTTCACAGCTGCTACCACTTTTTGAGCCACGGGAATTGATTTGGAAATCTTGGGCCCCAAAAAAATACCAATTCTTCTTATGGCTGGCTGCTCATGACAGATGCTGGACAGCAGATAGACTGGCCAGAAGGAGCTTGCCTCATCCTAGCCGTTGCCTGCTATGCAATCAAGAAGATGAAACATTCCTGCTCAACCATGAAAAGATGGGGTGGGCTTTACATATCAGATGGCTCTGGCTGCAAAAGATGGATACTTCTCGCCCTTGGGCTGGTCTTTCAATCCAAATCCCAATTAATGCTAGAGCCTTATTTAGGTGGCTGTGGAGACCATTGTTGGCAACGGCGTTTCGACCAAAATCTGGTCTGACCGTTGGTTACAAGGAAAACCTGTGGCTGAGGTGGCTCCTAATCTGATCAAGTTGGTTCCCAAGCGACCTGCCAAACAACGGAATGTGGCTCAAGCCCTGAATATTATTGCTGGTTTAGGGATTCAAGGGGAGCTTTGACAGTGCCGGTTCTGATTGAGTATTTGAAGCTGTGGGGCATGATTGATAATGTGGTTCTGCGTCACAAGCTACAGGACCAACACATTTGGAGACTAAATCGGTCTGGCTGCTATTCTAGCAAATCGGCTTATAATTCTTTCTTCCTTGGCTCCATCAAGTTTGCACCTTGGAAAAGAATTTGGAGATCTTGGGCACCACTGAGGTGCAAAATTTTCATTTGGCTCGCTATTAAAAGGCGCTGCTGGACAGCGGACAAGCTGGCGAGGCGAGGGCTGCCCCATCCTGACTCATGTCCTTTGTGTGACTGCTGACCAAGCTGAAGAAACAATCCAACATGCTCTAGTTTCCTGTGTGTTCTCTAGACAGATTTGGGCTTTAGTCTTGCACAAGGTTGGTTTCTCGGCTGCTGCCCCCTACCTGACACTTCCAGTTTTTTCTAGTTGGTGGAGACGGGCTGTCAAGGGTTTACCAAAGGAGAATAAGAAGGGCCACAATTCTTTGATCATTTTGGTTGCGTGGGAATTGTGGAAACACAGGAATGCTTGTATATTTGAAGGAGCAAAGCACTGTCTCCTCGTTGTTATGCAGGCTGTGTCCACTACTCCACTACCAGCACCTTGTGGTGTCCAGGAATGCGGTTGTTTGCTCCGGAATCTAGTCCATGAGTGGTGGCCTTAGGCCCTGGTTGAGTTTAGTTTTTGTTCAAACGCGACTGTAAGTATTCGTATTTGCCTAGGAAGCAGGTGTCTTCCACTCTTCCCTCTCCCTTTGTAATCTCTCTCTCTCTTAATGAAATGGCACACATCTCTCCTGCATAGTTCGAGAAAAAAAATGAAACATTCAACATATCTTGACAAGCTGTGTATTCTCTCTAGGCAGGTCTGGTTCCTCCTCTTTCATCGGTTTGGCCTTCCTGACTTCTCGCCACAGCCAGGTAATGACGTTCTCTGTAAGTGATGTTTTTCCAGATGTGGGTTTCTGCGTTTGTGTAGTGTGAGTTGTGTGTTAAGATTGTGGGGTTTGTTGTACCTTTTTCTGTCTTAATGCAATGGTACACAGTTCTCTTGCCTATTTGAGGAATAAAAATGAAAGTACAGGTTGCAAGTTAGGAGTCAGTATTCAGTAACCACTACTTGCTGGTGCTAGCACATCAATCAAACCTTACGTGATTGCTTTTCAGGAGCTAAATGATATCAAGTTTTCATTCAAAACACAGAAAAACTAGTTCCATGAACCAGATGACTAGGGATCTGTTATTAGTATGCCATGATTTTCACCACATGGCTGCATGAGATGATTATCTAATAAACAAGAACATAACACATGGAATGCAAAGTCAAACCATGGTTTCAGGAGGTGCTACCTGATTCCTAGTTGCAGGCTGAGCATTAAATCGTAGCTCCTGTGTCCCTTAATTATTGCCTCTCCAGGCTTTTTTCTGTCCTTCACCATTTTCTTCTGACGGCGTTTTGCCTTCTTTGAGGAGTCTGAAAAACTCCTGTCAAGTACCACCTCACTGATTAGAACGCCCTGCATATATTCCCTTTCCAGTATAGGCAAACGAGAATCACTCAAGTTTTCTGAGATTTCTAGACCAGAACTTTCACTTGATTCATGGCCAATGAACTTTTCAATAGCCACCTCAAGGCTCCATCGTCTTTCTAAAGATACATTCTTCAAAGGAGGCTGCTCAGTTGAATTCCTTTTCAATGAAACATCTGAAGATTGCCTACTCATGCCGACCTTCATGTTCCCCATGTCGACTGAGGAAGAGTGAAGTATGCGTGAACCATGATTCTGTCTTCTAATATCAGGCAGGACACCTCGGTTTCTTAGATTCTTGATATACATCTCATCGTTAACAGGGACTCTGCAACCTTTGGGATAGAATGTACCTTTCCCGTCCTTCAGTCCCCTCGTCCATGTTCCAACATAATACCCGCATTCATTCCATGTATATATTCCATACCCATGCATCATGCCATCGAACCAGTTACCTTCATACGAGTCCCCATTTTTCCATGTGTGAGTTCCTTTCCCTGACATCTTGCCACTTTTCATATTGCCAACATAAGTGTCCCCATTTGCCCATGTGTACTTTCCATGACCTACTATTTCTCCCTGAATCCATGAACCTTCAAATGTGTCTCCATTTGGATATGTCTGATATCCAAGCCCATGCTTACGGTTCAACTTCCACCGTCCCTTGTAGATGATGTTATCCGGTCCGCTATAGGTGCCTTCACCATATATGTATCCACCAGAATACTCACCCTCATAGGTGGCTTTAGATGACCATCGCGTCTTTCCCTGCCCATGCCTCATCCCTCTCCTCCACTCACCCTCGTAGACGCAACCATCTGACCAGACGTACCGGCCTGAACCCTCTGGTGTGTTCCCCAATAATGTGCCGGAATAAATATCTCCATTAGGAAACCAGATCTCTCCAACTCTGAACCCGGGATTTGTTCCAGCAGCATTTGAATCTTGGCCATTTCCCAAGCTGGCGGACACCTCCTTTGCAAGGTTGCAACTAGTGCCTCGGAATAGCTCAATCCTTGCAGAATGGGAGACCCCTTCTAGCTCATTTCGGAGAGCCACAGGGGCTGTCATGCATAAACCCTGGAGGACCGATCCGCAGCAACGAGAAAAGTAATATCCTAAGTACCACCTGTGAAAGATTAGATTAGATTAGATATATGTAAGACATAACGTTTACAGGGGCACTAAGACTAAGCAGGTTATGAACACTCCATTTTTAGGAATTGTTACAATATGCCCATATGAAAGAATAATAGGAAATGCCTTAGCCCGGATCCTCGGCGCAGTTGTAAAAATTGGTAACACCAGATATGAAATTCTGAATAGAAAACCATGCACTGAACTCGAATTACTAGCCCATATTAGTTCCTATGGAAATGAAGTGAACGGAAACTCAGAACAAATACAGACCCAAAGTCCCCAATCATGCGTTTGTTGGGGACAAGTGAGAAAGAAAAGGTCAACCATATAAATAAACATAAGAATTATGGCACCAGCTGACAGGACACACTGAAAAATCTAACAAAAATCAAGCTGCCGCAGGTATATGTGGACGGGAATGGACCAAGACAAGGAAAATCAAAACCGTCCTGGATAAGGGGATTGTAGTGAATCTGGAAAGCAGCCGCGAAATAAGGTTAGGTGCTAGTAGAGGATTCATGTTTCAGACTTCCAGCGTTGCAGCAGGCCAGGGGGAAAACTAGGAAGATATAATCAGAGGCAGGCCATTAGCGGCGGCAGGCAAGCACGCGTGTACGCAGACTCGCGCGCTGCGAGCTGATCCCCGAGTTACCAACTAAGTTCGATCTCATCAAACGCAGACCATCAAACATTGGATAAATAAATACAAAATCGGGAACAGAAACAGCAAAACATGAACACCACTGGTACATGATGCCGAGAGGGCGCAGACTCAGCCGGAAATCGATAGGGATCCGGCCGAGGAAGGAGGCAGTGCGCGTAGACTCACCCGGGACGAAGGGAGCTTTGCCGGAGGGAGGACGGAGATGACGAGGCGTCTGGAGACGGTGCAGTGGAGAAACGCGTGGTCACTCGGTGGGCGGTGCAGGGGAGGCGCAGTGGAGAAACGCGTGCGCGAGCCGCGAGGTACGGTCCGCTCAGCTGCTGCTGCTGCTGCTCAAGTCCTCCAGGGGATGCAGAGGACTCTGGCCAGGAGGAAGACGAGGACGCCGGCGGTTGATTGCGATGGGATTTGGCCTTGGACTCAGCTCGCCTCGCCTCGCCGATCGGGGCAAAACAAAAAAAAAAAAAAAAAAAAAAAAAGGAAAGGAAAGCACCCTACTCGCCACAGGAGCGGACGGGCGCGCCAGAGTCTGAGGCGATAGAAAAACAACAAATACTTCCTCCATTCATTATAGTTGTCGTTCGGACCGAAAAGTTTAGCTCATTTTTAGTACAACATGCATATCTAAAACAACAAGCATCGCGATCGGAGGTAGTATAATATATGGACAAGGAGTGTGTGTGCTGCTATATTGATTTCTCTGCTGGTCAAACTAATCTTTCTATCATTTAGGTTTTTTTGAGTCCTCTTCTTATTGTTAGCGGTTAAAATTAACCATAAGTTCCATAAATATTCTACTGTATATGTGGCCTTGTTCAAAAAAAATTCTAGTTTTGTCATAAATCGAAATTTTAAAGTCTGACAAAATTTATAGAGAAAAATATCAATATTCATCACATTAAATAAATACTTTATGAATAATATATGGACAAGGAGTTGTATCCTGCTATTGATTTCTCTGGTTACTATCATTTAGTTTTGTTTGAGTCCCCTTCTCACTGTTAGCTGTTAAAATTAGCCATAGGTTCTGTAAATATTCTACTGTATATGTGCCCTTGTTAAAAAAAAAATCTAGTTTTGTCATAAGTCAAAATCTTAAAGTTTGCCAAACTTTTTAGAGAAAAATATCAACATTCATCACATTAAATAAATACAATATGAAAACATGTCATGACAAATTTGACGATACACATTTGGTTTCGCAAATATTGACATTTTTATATAAACTCGATCAAACTGAACAATTTAAACAGTAAGGTAATACTAGTTTAATGGTATTATTCAATAATAGTATTGAGAAAATAAGTAGCAATGCCCCCTTTGTACAATTTAAAAGCTATGTAATATTATGATATTGAAGAAATACCATGTTATTTTGGACTAAAAGTTGTTTGTTGGCCATTTGAAAAACTCATATAGATATATAAAACATTTTGGCAATACTAATACAATATATATGGAGTATTGTAAACTTTAGTCTGAACCTAAGGCTTTTCTCAACAACACAACACAAAACTTTAGTCTAGACAATTGTAAAACATAATATTTTTAGATATTGTCTCTAAATAAAGCTTTATAGGCCAACTAAAACTTAGCTAATTAATATAAGCTATGAGCTATTGGCCAATTCATGAATATTATGATATTATCTATCAGTTATTAACTGCTAACGGATCTAAACAACCCCTTAGTCCTAGTGCCCAAAGTATAATGCTCTTATTGTAATTATTAATAATAACAATTTAGAGACGCAATACCACATCCCTTGTTTTACATTCATCCTTAACCAAACTTCTTTAACTTTAATCAAATTAATAAAAGATATTAATATCTATAATACTAACATGCAAGACATATTTTAAACGGATTCAATAAAAATGGGTTCACTTAGGGCAAAATTAAAAGAGGCAAGACATAGTATTTTAAACGAAGCATGAAAACCTTCTGAACTCGAAAACTAGGTTGAAAACGAGCAATGACGCATATGTCAATTCAAAGTTATTTCTAAGGTGCTTTTTATGTGGCACACAGGAAAATTACCTAACATCACCTCGCATTCCCCCTCTCTAAGAGCCTGGTTAGGTATAGGCATTTAGAACAGTAATAATAAGACAATTACCGTCTGCTTCCGTTACTAAATGCAAGCCGAACCTAACAAAGTACTAGTTACCAAGTACTAATTGCTTACTTTGATTCCATTGTCGGTCCTTTTAGATTCTGTTTGCATTACCTTCAAAATTCACCAACCAAACGGCAATGCGTATTAGAGGATTTTGTTTCGCTAGTCTAACCATGGTTTCGCTAGTGATTGCTATTAACAAAAGTGCTGCCTTGGATTTCTCTGTCTCGTCTCCGTTATCTAGGGGAAGAAAGGCTAGATTTTGTTAATGGTTCTTTCTTCGAGAACGTTAGACTTTTGTTAATTGTACGAGGCAAGGCAGAGACAATAATTAGATTAGCCTCGTCGGAGTTGGACCCTTTTCCAAAGGGCATGCATCGCTGCTGCGTCAGTGCCGCCCCACATCTGAAGTCAACGCCGGCCGTATGATCCCACGTGCCAGTGGCTTGCATCGTTAAGCGTTAACCATTAACCTTCACCCACATGTTTACAGGACATAACATGAAGAGAAAGGTAAGCGAAGATTAGATCGATCGATCAGGTCTCGGGTGAAGTAATTAACTATTAGTGCCGTAGTATACCGACGAGATGCATGATTAAGACTCAATGATCGATGGATAGAAGTACTATCCAACAAATGAACAATCAACATAATTGGCGTCGCAGATTTTATTAGTACTACTAAAGGCTTATCGTTGTCGCCGTAATATTATGCAGAAGTCAGAACACCCATCAACTTCGATCCCGGCCGGCGTAAATCAAACAAAGCAAACTTAAGGTTGAGCTGGAAAGAGTGATCGATATATTAGTACTACTAAAGGCTTATCGTTGTCGCCGAAGAAAAAACAAAACATGCAATTACATAGGAGTACTTACTTTGTTAAAAAACGAACAACTCTTGAATTGAAGTGACTTAAGAGTCGTTTGGCAACTCTTGGATGGAAGTACATTAGAGGACTAGAGTTAGGGGACTAGAGTGTGTTTAAATCAACAGTATATTAAAATCCTCTTAATCCACTACAATCTAAAAGTTGCCAAACTAGACCTAAAGAAGCTTAATCCTAGATAGAATTGACTTTGTACACATCTTTAGGGCTAAGCTAGTTTGGCAACCCCATTTTTCCAAGAGATTTTGAAGAATTGAGGGAAAAATAGTTTATTTTTCTATAGAAAAATGGAAATTTTTTAAAAAAATGTGGTTGCCAAACTGGCCCCGACGAGCTCTCTCGTCTTTGCCACAGTGCAAGAAGGCGTGTCAGCCTGGCAAAGAGGTTCGCCATCTTCGAGTTGGGGTCTGGTATTTGGCGGCAGACCTTTGGGGCCGTCCAAGGGAAGAGCTAACGGAGGGTAAGGTGGCTAATGGTGAAGATGTCGTGTGAAGCTTCCGTCATCCTAGACACATAAGAGAGTAGGTGAAAGCTTTCGTAGAATGTACCGATTTGTCTCTGAATATATTTCGAATGTAGTGGTTGATATGTATTATTAAACAATGATTTATCTTAACCCCATCCAGCACTCCAATGATTTCTCTTAAGCCCCCCTACTCCTGTAAATATATAATAACCTGGTGTAACAGTAAGGGAATCCAAAATAGTAAACTCAGAACCACCTTCTGTCTCTATAATCTATATCCTATCTATTTTGGATATACGACTATAGGCGTAGAGTGAATAATTGCATCGGGTCTTCGTCTTCCCCAACAGAAATTATAGGCGCAATTTCCATTTCACTTCGTGGCAACAGTGAAATAATGCAACCACCACCATTCATGCATAACAAGACCATCACCATCCGCTTAACAGGCCAGTTGCAGAATGGAACAAAACAAAACAAACAAGATATACCGAATAGAGCATCAGCTTCATAATTTATTGAATGTATGTATGCATAACAAGGCTATTTATAAAAAGATAATGCAACTTGAGCTAACGTATTCTCAGTGACTATGTTCCTACTACTTGCATATATAGTACAGTACACTCATAGGGATATGGTTTCAAATTGTGGGCGATACTAAACTAGAGTTGTTAGTTGTTACCAGCTAACACCCATAGCGACCGTGCACTGGTTTCTTAGAGGAATCGTATAAAGAAAGTGCCGATCTGCAGGAATAAGATCGATCAAACAAATTAAATAAACGGAATCATCCACTGTTGGCTTATGTTGGTACTTTGCATCTAGTTAGGACTAAATCAAGATTTGATCGGATGCTGCATATATATGTACTCTAGTTGTTTATTATCAGAAAAGGTTATCTTTCACTCAAGTGTTTTCTATACCTATTCGACACTAGATTTTTGTCCATAGCCTGCCTCAATTTACGTTAGTGTGCCCTTTTTTTTTACTTTGCCACAAAGTCTTATAGTTTAGGCTTGCAAGTTGATCTACGTTCAACTAGTAAGGTTCTTTGCAGTGGTGGATCCAGGAATGAAATGAAGTTTGAGCAAAGCTAAAGAATGCTTTTGATTTCCATCTCTAGCTTTATAAAGTTGGTACTGCAGTCATAGAAATCCTTACCTTTGCCCTGGAACCCGGATGGGCACCGAGGGTCACCACGCCCTTTGGTCCGCCGTTGGTTCCTTGTGTCCTCCTAAACTCAGCACAGCTATTCGTATTTTTCTAAATCTATTATAGAATTTAATGACACCATTCCTTTTTTATAGGCAACGTGTCAATGAGGCATATGTGATAACGTCGTCGATCTCAAGATCCTTCATGTAAGTTTTTCGAAGGTGTTCATAGGACCAGGAGTATGGTATGTGTCTGCATGTACATGCATTCTGTGTTTGTACTGGATATCAGAAAAGAGCTCACCATGGTTCAATGGGGATATAGTGACCATTGGATTTGCAATGGCTATTTGGCAACGGAATTCGAACGGAGCACCCAAGATATATATGTAAAAGCTGAAAGGGTGGCAACTATGCCATGAACCGTTAATGGTATACAATTGTTGCAAAGGTAGATGCAAATGAAAGCAGTACATATTTAAGGGCCAACAAGTTGTAATCGATGATTACGCATTGGTTTCGGGATAAATCCACTTGGAATTCAGAAAGCATATTTTTAAGTAGCCTGTGGTACTATATTCCTCGGAATTAATTTGGTGAATCTTATTTAGTGAGGGCTCCTCTGGACACTTTTTTATTATAAATGTTAATTTATTTGTGCGTTTTGAAAATAAAATTAGAATGTAGTTACAATGTTAACAGTGTTAGTGTTTGTTGAGAAAAGATCATATATATTTACTGTATTATAACTCTATGTAGATAGTAAGTAGTTCAAGAAGAGCTCTCAATGAAGAAAATTATTGAAGTGAAAATGTAGTGTCGATAGTCATAGCTGCCGAAGAGATCTCCTGGAATATATATGAAAAGGAAGTGCGTCGATATCCATCGCTTATATATTTCCTCTCGGGGGACGGACAGTTTGACACTAAGAAAAGGAAATGGGAGTGGTGATCACCGTCAAGTGTAACATCGCAACGTGCTGAGAGACAGAGAGTGCTCTGCTCAGTGCTCTCACCCGCTGTTCCATCCATCTACATGTGAAGAAATTTGTAGAAGAAAGAGAAACTACACTTGAGCATTTCATATACTATCGGAGCGTGAAATATCACCAACCACCACCAAAGAAGATAATAAAATCACCCGATTTTCCCCCAGTTTTTCACTGAAAATCACCGACTTCTCGTTTCATGCGCAATACGACGACGACTTGCCGAAAATTGCCGACTTCTCGACCGAAAAGTTTACCTCCCTAACACAGCACTGCCGATGGATCCATCCACTCTTGTTTCAGTTTTGTCCTGTGCCGTGTCTACATCCTGCGCAAGCGCAAGAGGAATCTTTCATCCACCAACAGACACATGCTGGCCTGTCGACCCACTTGGAGTTGAACCTGCCTTATGTTTCCGTCGCGTCCTTTGTACAGTAGTAGCACTAGTACCTAGTCTGTACCTGATATTTCAGCACCGCAAACACTACAGCATGTAACGATTGCATACAATACGGACGCACTTCCTTGTGACTCTATCTTAGTTAACGTTGGATGAGCCTCGGTTTTGGTACTGCACCCGGACTCATGTGGCTGCACACGGGTCCCACACGACGTGGGCTCCGTTTCGCTGCAGTTGGTTCCAAGTTTTTCTTTGTCACCTTTAATCTTTTACGAGTTCTTTACTTTAATTTGGTTCGCTAGATAATGTGTCCATACGTGTATGGTTCTGGTACGCATGGTTCAAATTAGTTTGGCAGCGTGTATAGTTCAATTGTTCTTGCTCTCTCTTGTTCTCCATGTTAGTTACAAGTGACGCATATACTAGTGTAAATTTATCGAGATGACACTATCCGTAACATTATGATTATACAAAGATGACATCAATGATCATTTTACTTGGATGTGCTACTGGCAGCTGTGAATCCAGCTACATTTCTCTCTTGCGCCCTTATCTCGCCTCCATACATGTAAGCAATGGGCTGAGGTGGATGACCATGTAGAGAGGTGATGTGTAACCGTTAAAGCTGATATTAGCTCGCATGAGATCATGTTATTACTTTTAAAAAATAAAAATAAGGATTGGTGTTAATTTTGAAGAGTGTGTTAGAACTGGCATGTTGAGTCAGTTTCGAACTCAAGTAACTCTGCTTGCAGTGAAGTGATAAGTACCACTACCACAGAGTTATCTTATGTCAATAACGAAAATATATACAAATTCATCACTTTAGGGTTTCTCCAATGGCTAGCTATTTCACTGACTATTTGCTTACGTGGAGGAGAGATAGCAGCGAAAACCTCCTTACTGGTGACAAGTTAGTAGTTAGTCTATTTGTGGCAATTGAGGTGGTTCATGCCCCACTTAAACAATTCTTTCCTTTAATTAGTCATTGGTGCTTAGAATCTTGTGCAAGGACTATTAAAAAATTATGACGAGTGGACCCTACTAGATGATGTTGAATCAAATAGCTAGTGGTTGTCTATTAAGGTATGTCAATTGCCATAGATTACCATACCGGGTCGTCCACCACTGAATTCATAGTTCATCACAATGCATGATTTCATTTGGCATTGTTTTCTACACGATACCAAAGACACAAACCCTCTTGGAAATAGTGTATACATGGTTTCATCAGGCCTTCTCAACAAAATATTTCATATTTATGTTTCCAAAGCGCCACATAAGAAAATAAGGGAGTGAAACTATGGTTGAAATAACCTCTTACAATGAATATTTTCATTTGGCGCGGTTTCATAGATAACATGCAAGACACAATCTTTTTTAGAAACAGCAGAGTTTTATTAATCTTTTTCTTCATTAACTATTTGCCACATCATCAGAAATACTGCCACACATCAGAAATACTGACATGTCACCTCAGTTAATGTGAACGAAGCTGCCACTGGAAATGGCCTCACAATAAAACTATTATCGTATCTTTTCTCATAAATGTTATATCATGCCATCACCATAGCTGATGATGTGGCACCGTATTTTACTACCATGAAACTCTTATGCAACACCCACACTGAGAACAGCCTCACATTCTATGAAACTCTATCTATATCTCTCTTGATAAATACCTTGACATATCACTAAATATACTAAAATGTCGTATCATTTATTAGAAATGGAACTCATATGAAACATTCACTAAGAATGTCCCTAGCCCTTAGGGTAGTATGTCTTAGAGGTACTAGAGCTTCCGTTGGGATGTGATTTTAAGGTGCCATGTCATTTAGTTTTTCGTTACCTGATCGCGACGAAAATGAAGTTAGTTGAATTCAAGCTGGAAAGCTCGGTGGTTTCGATTGTTTTTCCGTTTGCAGATCGGGAGGAAGACGAAATTCGTCTAATTATTCCAGCCAGAATGGTCATTGATCCCTACGTACGTAGGGAGTTAAGTATTGGGCATGTGCTAGCTAGGCGATGACTTTATGCTTTGCGATGGAGACGGAATAATAAACAAGTGCATCGTCAGCGTATAACAGACAGTGGTGATGGGCAGACGATAGGGATAGGGGAAAAGTAGCGTGCATGCAGCCTCACCTTTCCTTGCCTTTTTCTTTCCGTGATGGTTACGCGCGACATGTATCTACCTATTTCCATCTGATATATATTCTGATCAGGCGCTTTTTTTAGAAAGACGGGCGTCTTTTTCTTCTTCTTCATCCTCTTCGCATGGAAGGTTCTCTAGCAGGAATCCGTGTTCCTGTTTTAGCTCAGGCATGGCACATGTTCATCCTGTTCCCACCATTTTTTTTCGAGTAATAAATAAAGAAAATTATGTGGTCATATGGATCATATCATATCAGTTCAGTCCTACTGCCTGCTGGGCAAGCAACGTTACGAGCCGTGTGTGGTTGTTCGCTTCGATTCGTCGATCATCACAGGCCCTACTGTATTGTGTACTACGACTGCCTTTGACTGGCTCCGTTCCGTTCCGTGGCCGACCGGACCACACCTACCAATCCGATCGAGTACTGGTAAGAGCAGGTAGGCGATGGGATCACGGTCAGGGGCAGCTAGCAGCAGATACTGCTACTGTGGTTTCAGACTGCACAAGTGTCGGGGCCGGCCAATCAATCAGTCATCAGTAAAATAAAATGCAGCCTGCGCTGCACAATTACTACTTTATAAGCTGTGGATTGTGTTCGTCGGGCGGCACCCAACGCAACCCCAACTGATTGATCACCTCCTTTTCTTTTCTTTTTTTGCCGGCCATTCGCTCATCTTTAGTTTTGTACCACGGCCGTCCAATCCTATGGAACCAAGGCATCCGCATCGCCGTCTCTCTCACCAGCAGACCTGCTAGAAAACGTCCACACCGACCCAATGCAATAAAAAGAGACACTACTGCATCCTTCTGTTAATATATGGCGTCGATGGAGTAGTAAACAACACATGCGTGTTCGTGATGTGGCCAGGAGAGCCTGAGAGGATGTCACACGCCTTTTTTTTTTTTTTTTTGCGAGGGTCAAATTTCATGACAACAACTCACTCACTCACTAATTAATTAATTGATTAATTAATAGCAGTAGCTGAAAGGAAGAGTGAGCAAGAAAAGATGGCGCGTCTCCATCGACTCTCCCTGCCTTTGGGCCGAATCCGCCACCGTTTCGGCGTTTCGGCCCTTGCCCAACAGAGATTGATAGCCAAGCCACAACAGTCCACAGACGATACGCCCTCAACCATCCAAGCAACAGCAACGCCATAGGCTTTCCTATTTTTCTCCACACGAATATCAACACACAGAATGACACACGATTGTGCAAACTCGACAAACGATTACATAAAAAACAGGTCAGTAAAGATGTTATTTTGGAGTCCAAATCACAGAAAGCAAGAACCAACCTCGGTGACGATGTTCTGTGGGAGTCAAAAGAAATATTTCTAGGATTACAGGAAACTGAAGCATTGGGCCCTAAACCTCAGTTCGACAAATGAACGGTTTCATTACATCGTATCTGATCCTATCCATACTGTCAGATTACTCACATTGCCACTGCTCTGTAAGGCCATCACATAAGGCCTGATTGGATGAAGGCCATGGTTGGCCAGGCCAAATTTTGGCCAAATTTAACCATATTTAAATTTTGAGAAATATTTGGTCAAATAGAAAATTTCTTGTTCGTATACCTTATTGGCATCTAAATAAGGCCTACAAACAAAAAAAAATTATCATTTGACTAAATATTTTTTGAAATTCAAACATAGTCAAACAAAGGACCATGATGCCTTATGTAAGCAGTGGACATGTGTCAAATTAGTGAGAACAAAGGAAAGCAGGGGAACAGAATGAACAGAAAAATGAGAGCATTTGACGACGGATAGTAGCGCGTATCTACTCGGGTTCTCCTGCAAGGATTCTATCTGTTTCCTCATCAGCTTCAAGGCCATCTTTCTTCATACGGTCGAGCAAGTCGGACACTGGCTTTCCTGCATGGATATATGTCTTCAGCAGACAATGATAAACATCACGAGTCAAAGGAACCAGCTTCTGTAGCATAGAAACCATCTCCTCGGCTGCTTCTACATCCTTTTGATTCATGAAATGGTTTAGGCTCAATACCACATTTGTCGGATCAGGTTTCCATGGAGGACCTGCGGAAGCAAGAGCCTCCCTCGTCATGTCCACCGCCTTCAGCACATGACCGGTCTTAAAAAACCCACTAGCCAGCTTATACCAAGTATTAGCCAAAGGTGTCCACCCTTTCTTAATGGCGTCCACCACAAGAGCTACTGCCTTCTCTACAAGACCTTCTTTGCAGTAAACATCAACCATTAAGTTGATTAATCTGAAATCATCTTTATAAGCAAGACACAGACTGTCCCACTCTTTCAATGCTTGTTCAGCTCCATCAATGTCATTCATCTTCAGCAAGGCACTTATCCTGGACATGTACATTCCGTTGCACGGTGGCACTTTGGATTTGTAAACACTCCAAATTCGTTCGACCTCAGGACGCATCCCCAGATCAGCATATGTGTGCAGCAAGGAACTGTATGCGACCTTACCATACCTTGGAGATATGTGTCTCTCTGCCTCTACAAGGGCCATGACACCCCTCACTTGCATCCCAGATTTCATGAACGCTCTTGCTGCGGAAGCGTGCCCATGCCAAGTCAAAAGTTTCTGGTGCGGATTGGCCTTGCTGAGCACCTTCTCAACCCCCTCAAAATCTTCAGCAGCAATGTATGCAGCTAACAAGAGCTCCACACTGAACGCATCAGGCTTGACGCCTCTCTCTTCCATGTCCCGGAACATGGCGTGCACCCTTTCGAGCTGCCCGGTCTCCAAGTAAAGCTTCATCATCGAATTGTACGTGTAAGAACTCAACATCCCCTGCATTTTGGCGAAGAGCTCCTCAGCCTTGTCAGCAGCCTTTGCCTCCGCGTAGCATTTCAGAAGGGCGCCGTAGCACTGCGGCTTCCTCAGCTGATTTGGCACCATGCCAAAGTACTCGACGGCTTTCTCAAGGCCATGCACCTTGCTGATCAGCTCAAGCCGGTACACGACGTCACCGGCCGACAGGTGCAGGTGCCTCCGGTCCGTCATCCAGAAGGACAGCTGCAATAACGCAAAGAATCGCCTTTCGCAGTGAGCGGAATGCGCATGGGGACTGGAGCGGGGAAAAAAATCTAAAAAACAAATTCAATTCCAGGGGTGGGTCTAAGGGAGAGGAGGGTTTGCCGACCTCGAGTGCTTGGGCAAAGCGTCGGAGGCCGGTGAGTTTCTTGACGATGGCCTGGAGGACGTGCTTCTCGACGGTGTGGCCTTCTCGAGCCCACTGCTCCAGGACGGGGGACAGCGGGAGGTTTGGGAACCTGACATCCATTATGCGGCGGTGCAGGTCGTCGGACAGCGGCTGAGATGAGGAGCGGGAGGCGGCGGCGGTGCAGAGGCGGCGGTGGAGAAGGCGGAACATGTCGCCGGAAGAGTGTGCGAGGGTTTGGCAAGTGGGCTGAGAATTGGGCTGAAATGGCTGGTGCTAGTGACCAATGACAAGTGGGCTGAAAATTGTCAAAGCCCACAAAAGAGGCCTGAAAGCTCACAAACACAGCCCGCCCCACTGCAAGCCAGCGCCCAAGCCGCCCCCCGCCGACGGCCACGCCATGGCCTCGTCCTCTCTCTTCGCCGCGGCGCGCCGCCTGATCCGCCTTGGCCGCCGCGGAGGGCTCGTCGCCGTCTCGCCCTCTCGCGCGGCTGCACTCTCGTCTCGCAGCAACAGCCAGAACGACCGACCGCCGCAGGCGCGGCAGCTGGGTCTGCAGTCCACGCTGTGGCCGCTGGGCCACCCGGGAACGCCCCTGGTGCCGGAGATCGAACTGTGGGCGGCGCGGGACGGGAACCGCCTCCGCTCCGTTGAGCTCCAACGCATCGTCAAGGAGCTCCGCAAGCGCCGCCGCCACACCCAGGCCCTCGAGGTAGATGAATCGTGCTCCCCCCTCCTCTTATTCTCGTCTCGGTGGCTTGTTCTAACTGGCGCACGGAAGGTGTTCGATGAAATGATGCGGGGATGGGTGTTGTTTTTCTTGTCGATGCTTTATATGTCTCTACCATCTGTCTCTGCACGTTTGCATTTGAGGTTTATATGTGTGATGTAATGCTGCTATACAGAATGAAAATTTTCTGACGATCACGATGTCATGCAGACACTTCTGGAGAAAAACGCAATTTTGCCATCATCAAACGTGGGCTTTGTTTGAATGCCATCTCGCATATTGGCTTCGCTATAATGCCATTATAAAACCACACCCACATGCTAAAATGCCATTTGGACTAAAAAATGACTCTTTTGCCCTTCTCTTTCTCCTCCCACCGTCCTCGAGGCCACCCGCCTCCTCTCCCCGCTCTTGGCGCCATTCGCCGCGGGCACCACCTCCTCCCTCCTCGCTGCTGTCGCGCCCCGCCGCCCGTACGCTCCAGCACCACCGGCCCGCCGCCCGCGCGCTTCAGCAACGCGAGCCTAGCGCCCGTGCCGCCAAGGCTCCACCTTGGCCCGCGCCAGCTCCTCCTCGCCGCCGGGAAAAGGAGGAGGTCACAGTGGCAAGACGACGACGCGACGGTGGCCGTGGTTATGAGCACCATGCGAGCACACTGCGGCGGGGAGGCCGGAGGGGTTTAGGATTCCACCTCGCCTTGGATTTTGGGGAGATTTTTGCCTCCGATGGGAAGGAAAGAGGATAGACTCCCATGCCTAGAAGCCGTCCGCCCGAGGAGGAGGAGGAGGCGGAGCGACGGGGAGAAGGAGGAGGTGGAGCAGGAGGATGGCGGTGTGGCGGAACGGCGCGGTGGCGGCGTGGCAGAGGCTAAGGCGTCGCGCCGCGGGGATCTGGAGAAGGACAGCGCCGGGCAGGAGGAGCGGCGGCGGGCGGCGTGGCAGAGGCGAAGGATGGCCTCAAGGACGGATGGCGCGGGGAGAGGAGGAATGTGGCTCGAGGACACAGGCGGCGGGAGGAGGAAGAAGGGCAAGAGAGTCATTTCGGCGTCCAAATGGCATTTTAGCATGTGGGTATGGTTTCATAATGGCATTATAGCGAAGCCAATGTGCTGTGCGAGATGGCATTCGGGCGAAACCCATGTTCGACGACGGCAAAATTGCGTTTTTTTCTCGACATTTCTGAGATGCCTTCTGCATCACGTGAATTGAGGAGCGCCAACTTGAATTATCGCTATGAATTTTGGAGTCTATGCCCTGCTTATCAGAATAGGTCTGCTGATCAATCTGCATCTCCGGTCAACATGTAGAATTCAGGAAAGCTGTGGCCGTCATTGTTTCATAGCACATAATTAGTGAATACTTGTCCTCTGTCAGAAGCATATATGTTCTAGGTCTTATCACTGCAGACTTGCCGAGTGCAAACATGCCCATTTTTTTATATATTATTGGCATCCCTCATTGACTGTTGTCTTTTTTTCTTTCTTTCTTTCTTTCTTTGCACAGGTCTCTGAGTGGATGAATCTTAAGGGTCATGTCAAATTTCTGCCAAAGGATCATGCTATTCACCTGGATTTGATTGGTCAAGTTCATGGAGTTGAAGCAGCAGAGACCTACTTTAATAACCTGTGTGACAAAGATAAGACGGAGAAACCCTATGGTGCACTTCTCAACTGCTACGCGCGAGAACACTTGGTCGACAAAGTGTTGGCCCATTTTCAGAAGATGAAAGAGTTGGGTTTCGTGTTCTCCCCGCTCCCCTACAACAACCTCATGGGCCTCTATACCAACCTAGGGCAGCATGAGAGGGTCCCTTCAATCATGGCAGAAATGAAGAGCAATGGGATTGTTCCTGATAATTTTAGCTACAGAATCTGTATAAATTCTTATGGTGCAAGGGCCGATTTTTTTGGGTTGGAGAACACCCTAGAGGAGATGGAATGTGAGCCTCAAATTGTTGTTGACTGGAATACCTATGCTGTTGTGGCAAACAACTACATTAAGGGCAACCTAAGGGAGAAGGCATATTCCTTTTTACAGAAAGCGGAGGCAAAAATGGATAAAAGAAATTCAGATGCCTATAACCACCTGATTTCCCTATATGGCCACCTGGGGGACAAATCAGAGGCCAAGAGGCTGTGGGCTCTTCAAATGTCAAACTGCAAGAGGCATATTAATATAGACTACACCAATATGCTTGCAGTGCTTGTGAAACTTGATGAGATCGCAGAAGCTGAAGACCTGCTGAAAGAGTGGGAGTCTAGCAAAAATGCATTGGATTTCCAAGTTCCAAACGTCCTGCTCACTGGGTACCGCCAAAAGGGCTTGCTGGACAAGGCTGAGACACTGCTTGACGGCTTTTTGAAAAGGGGAAAGAGGCCGCCTTCAACCAGCTGGGGGATTGTGGCAATTGGCTATGCGGAGAAAGGTAATGCCACGAAAGCTTTTGAGATGACCAAGAATGCCCTCTCCGTATACGCCCCTAATACTGGCTGGATCCTTAGCCCTTCGATACTTGAGATGATACTTAAGTATCTTGGAGACGAAGGAGAGCTCAAGGATGTCGAAACTTTCATTGACCTGCTGAAAGTTGCTGTGCCGATGAACTCTGATATGACCGAGGCTTTGTCAAAGGCTCGTGCAAGAGAAGAGAAGAAAGCTGAAGAGGCCACCGAAGCTCTAAACTCGTGAGGATATTACTGCCTGACCATATCAGTCACAGTGGAGCATTAGTACTGCTGCTTGACCCTATGTACTAGTACTAGATTAATAGTTAGCTATTATATTGCCCTTTCTTCAATAGTTAGTTTTTTTTACCAAAACAATAATTGTGCAAGTTTAAGTGCTATCAAATTCATTGTGATGCTACTTGTACCTATGAAATGCCATGCAAACGAACGAAAACTATTCATGGTTTTGTAGCACGGTACTGCAGTTTCTGGATATCTATCTAGTGACTGCAAGAGTGCAAGGCCCGGAACAGGCGAAAGTCTGCATGTCAGCATGGAAATCGGTATGTGCACCGTTATGCCCGTGACCGGCTAGACCTGTGTCCTGTGGTAAGACCGACTCCAGCAGGTGAGGGTAAAACCCCATATAATCCACTGTTTCAACTATTTCTCTCTCTGTGAACAGTGTCGCTACAGTGTCGTTTTGTACTATACCCAGCCATATACCCGGACTGCTGGACTTAGCCTAATGGAATAGGCCAGCAGCTAGGGTAAAAACACATCTACCCACTATTTCAACTATCCCTCTTTTCGGTACAATGTGGTTTTGTATTATACGCGGCCATTTACTTAGACTGCTGGACTCGGTCTTAGAATCCAAAATCCTACCAAAGCAGTCAAAATAAAGTCCAACTCGCAAAGGCCTTCGTCGATCACAAATATGTAATGTTAGTTGATTTTTTTCTACAACTTTGATTTTATGTTTTATTAAAAAATTATGCAAAGATTAAAAAATACAAAACATGCCCAAACTGTCTTTAATGATAAAACAAACAAAATCAAAATTTATTTGAATAACACAAATGATCAAAATTGTAGAAAAATCAAGCACGTCGTATATTTATGATAGGAGCATACATGTGCTTCCACGAGCCGTAGTCCCCAACCCCGAGCTAGGAGATAGTTTGTGTGTTGGAGCTAGATACGATGTCAGCTGAGATAACATCAAACAATATATCGGAGACTTAGGCAGTTCTCGTTTAAATGAACTGCCTATAATAAAAAACGACACTATAGTCTTATTGTAGACAGAGTAGAAGGTGGTTGGACTAGTGATAGCAGTGGTGAAGCCAGGATAATTAGTCGTCAGGGTCGATATAAACTCGTGGAATTAACAACTTATAGGTTGAAATAGTACAGTACTATGAATAACATCAACAAATTTTTTGTTTTCTTTTTGTTTCATACAGCAATAACTAATATTTTGATAAAAATAAGCTTTCACATAGTAATTACCTCCTATAATTTTCCTCCTATTCCTACTGCCTCATCTTGTGAAAGCGAACTATCACATTGCCCAGAAAAGCAAAGAGCAATATGATTTGTGTCTGATCATTGATGCAAATATTATCTCTTCTTGTCCTTAATAAAGTGTCTCATTGGCACCAGCTAATGGTAAATTTCCTTTTGAAGAATTCTTTCGTACGTAATGTGCTTTGATTGCCTATATATATCAAATTAATCACACAATTAAACATTAAAATACATAGATACTGATGTGTAAGTAGTCGAGCGGGCGCTAGGCAAGGGCATGCAATTGCTGCCTGACCGCTGTCACTAGCCAGGATAAAGGATTTACGAGGCGAGAAGCCGACAAGGTGAGAACTGAGAACGACGGAGGACCCGCCAAGAGGATTTGGTGTCTGTACGAGTCCAGATCCACCAGACCACCGCCAAGAGGGTGGGCTGCTCCATGCGAACTGTTGGACGGTTGCTTGTGCCTTGTGGCCTGTGCCATGCGACGTACTAATCCTCGTTAATAGATGCGCTTCTTGGGGTCTTGGCTGTCAAGGCGTCAGGCTGCCGGGGTCGCAAGAATTTTTTACTGGGGTCTAACCTGGCAAAAAAAAGATCGAGTGTATTCCCTCGAGTAAGAGTATCGTTTTAGAAAAACTAGAAGTCAAACTTTTAAAACTTTGACTATATATAACTTTTATATAATTTAATTTTGAATGTTGAAAGGCATATGTATAGATTTGTCTTAACAAGTATTTTTATAAAAGTATAAATTTTTTATGATATTTATTTTTATTCTAACAAAAACATTGGTCAAACTTATGTTTTGGAGACCGTGTCGATGTCCAAAACGATACTCTTTTGGGATCTGAAGGGAGTAGGGGCCAACGCGAAATCATCGGGGTCGGCTGACCCCGACGCTTACACGTAGCTTCGCCCCTGAGTGATAGACAATGATGAATAGGCATTCCGCCGGAGATGATTTTAGAGTTAGATCCCAGTGGAGACAACCTAGGTCAATTTTGTTGATGTTGTTTCTGAAGAAGTCAAGAGTGAAACCATGATACCTACAAGCTACAGGCTGCAACAATGCCCCTTGTAGACAAAGTTCTGACTCTAGACGGACGCTAACAATCGACGATCACAATTTGTGATTACAACAACAGATGAATTATATGTTTAGCATATAATCTCATACCATTTTCATTTTTTATCTTACTATTATTAATTAGAGGTTAAAAAACACTAATTGCAAAGTATTAGAAAAAAGATGAATCCTAAAAATTACCACAAAAATCAGAAACATATGGCCTTCCATAAATTAGTATCTAATAATACTAGCCATTAGATCTATTATATTTTCTAAAACAACAATTAAAATAACCCCTAAATTTGATATAAACTTACTATTACTAATTAGAGGTTATAAAAAAAAACATGAATTGCGAAACGCGCCAGAAAAAAAATAAATCCTAGAAATTCCTAGAAAAATAAAAAATATGTGGCCTTCCATCAAGTAGTACTAATAATACCATTGGATATATAATAATTTTTAAAAGATTACCACCACACCATTATAAAAGACCATTAAAGTAACCTCTAAATTTTTATATAAATTACCCACCATACCATTATTATGAAATATGAATTAAAATTACTCCCTTAAATTTACATATAAATTACCCATCATACTATTATAAATGATGAAAAAAATAACACTTCAATTTACATATAAATTACACACCATGCCATTATAAAATATGAATTAAAATCACCCCATTAAATTTACATATAAATTACCCATTATACCATTATAAATGATGAAAAAATAAAACTTAAATTTACATATAAATTACACACCATGCCATTATGAAATATGAATAAAATAACTTGCTAAATTTGCATATAAATTATTGTATAAGCGGGTAAACCTTGGCATTGCTACTATTCTGCTTATGTATATTGCACCTTGGATCCATTACAGCATGCGCATGCTCCCTGTTGTCAATTACTACACCTTAGATGCTAGCGGTGTGGCTAAATGAGAAGTTGCTACTAGCTAACAATTCCTTTTGTAAACATGCAATGGATAAATGATGATGAAGATGATTTAGCAAGATAGCATGCTGAACAAATTAATAGTTACATTGTTTATTCGATGGCCAAAAAAGAATGGTTGGTGTGTTGGTACCCATATTACTAGAAGTGTACACTTAATTGCCACTAGCAAAAGTGTGTGATGAATGCAATTAATGCTTAATAATAAAGACACGTTTGAAGCAAGTTAAAAATTGCATAGAAAGATGCAATGAAAATTTTACATCAATGGTTTGCACCTAGCTCAGAGCATTAGCCAAAGGATAACCATTCTCTTGAAAGACAAAAAGGTTCCAACATATTATAAGTAGTTTTGGTAGTGCCAAAAAAGATTTTAACACGTGTTTAACCCTAGAAGCATGGTATATTATTTTTAGTATGTTGTTAAAGCAAAAAAAATACATAAAAACAAAGCTGAAAGAAGCAAAAGGTGTTGGCTAGAAGCATGGTATATTATTTTTAGTATGTTGTTAAAGCAAAAAAATACATAAAAACAAAGCTAAAAGACGAAGCAAAAGGTGTTGGTTCGACGGAGCGCAAGCACGGTACGGTGCGAGCCACCCGCCGCCGCGTACAGCCCGTCCGGATTTACGATCTTGGCAAACCAACCGGATCGACGATCGTCACCGTACCACCAGTCGGAAGATTTTACAGCCTTGACCGTCACACCGTCCGAACTGCAGTGAGCAAAGGATGTCGGATTCCAGTACGCGATGCCCTACGCTCCGTCGAGCCATCACCTTTGCCCCCACAAGCTTGGGATGACGTGGGCCACCGCTACGAGGCCCGGCGATGGAGCTGGTCGACGCGCACGCCATTAAGCTGGTCATTTCCGGTGATCGGCGCCGGTGTGGGACTAAACTAAACCGCGATCTCGATCTCGTCACGAACACGGTCCGCACCGCCTTCAATTCGATCGGATCCGGACATCCGGTGGTTCCGCCGCGTCCTGTCCGCGTGTCGTGCGGTGTCGTGGCGTTCGTCGTACGCGAGCTCGCGTGCTACTAGCACCCGGCAGAGCGAACATTGAGCAGCGGCGCCACCGGCGCCGGAGTGCCGGACGCCCGCTCCGATCCTCGCATCACGTGCGCTTGATCTGCTACATCATCTTTGCATTGCTGTCTCAGGCGTTGCGTCCTCCGGCTGTCACAGCTCCGCAGCAAGCTCGCATCGACGGTGGTGATGGGGATGAACATGGACGTTTCTGGATTAAAAGAAGCTCGATGCATCATCCCAAACAAAGAGGAAGATGGAGTGCATGAGAGTGGCCTTTTACGCGGCACATGCCGACTCTGTCCGTGGAGCCATTTCTCCAAACCAAGAAGCTGGGTTTGTGGTCTGAACTCTCAACTCTGAACTGACAGTGACATAGAACAGTTGGACAGGATCACGGGAAAAGTGCACGCTCGCTTACATCACAGATTATGTTTGACATGAGGTATACTTCTAGAATTTCAAAACGCAATTACCACAGAAACTTTGAAAGCTCCTAGCCCATGAGTTATGTTACTGGAAATTTGGATGTAAGCGGGCCAGTTAGCAGAACTAGGGGCAAATCAACTTTTAACAAATGTCCACGAGATGTTGGAGAAAAAATGACTTGCCGCTAAACCCTTAAACCGTCCCGCTTGTATCTATATAATGTAGATTAGGTGCCTTCTGGCCTCCATATCATCTCTTTTATCTTGCAACGGAAATTTTTGAAGCAATATGACGTAAAATTTATTCACGAGTCTGGAATGTAGGAGCCGTCCACACGAAAACGGATGCCCAAACCGCATACGGACTCCGTTTTTGACGTTCTATATATCAATGAAAAGCTAAAATAACAACATTTTCAATCCAATTGACACCACTCTAAAATTCGTTTGCAATTAATGAAAATCGTAAAGACAATATGGCCTACAATTTATTCGAAAACCCGATTCAGACGGCAGGAGCAATCTACGTGAAAACGGATACCCATATCGTATATGGACTCCGTTTTCGATGTTCTATATATTGCGGAAAAATAAAAAATAATATTTTTTACCAAACTGAGATCACCTAAGTTTCGGTCACATGTAAGGAAAAATTTATAACAATATGATATGGAATTTATTTGCAAGGCTATTCTTATATATATTGATCTAGAGGTGTTTAAGGATCTTTTTCTTCTGTTGCAACGCATGGATATTTTGCTAGTCTATATAATGTAGATTAGGTGCCTTCTGGCCTCCATATCATCTCTTTTATCTTGCATTGCTGCAAATCAGGAAAACGCATACTACCTGTTTATTATGTGCCAACAATTGCATGCACCGTCGTGAATGATACCATCTTAAGTCTCAAACAAAACGCATGATGTACTAGTTGTGCTTGCTGGAGCACTTGCGGGCGACAGTGAGGAGGTGGGTTAAGGCTTGACCGCTTTGAGCCAGCAATTTGTCGAACAGAGGTGGGATGGTCCGCCCGCCACTCAAGGTTGGCGTTCGGGACTGCAAGTACATTATCATTCACCCTTTTTTATAGTATACAACACAAGTATGCTATACCAATTAATGCATCCCCCTGATGAAAAAAAATTAATGCATCCCTATCTCAAATTGCAAGAGGTTCTGACTTTTTTTTATCCAACCACAATTATATTGATATTGATAATATTGAACACATAGAATAATAAATAATTTTATTAGAGGCTTGGAACCTCTCACAATTTGGGACAGAAGGAATGTATGCTTTATCATATGAATCATTGTAAACGTAAAAGCTGTATTTTATACTCCATATGTTTCAAATTATAAGTCATTTGACTTTTTCAACACTAAATTTGATTCACTTGTCTTATTCAAAAAATTTCACAATTATCATTATGTTCACTATAATTTAGTTTAACATACAATATACTTGATTTTTTTCATATTTTTTGAGTAAGACGAAATTGTCAAATTTGGTGTCAAAAAAGTTGAACGGCCTATAATTTAAAATGGAGTGAGTACTAAAATTTTATCGGTTAACAATGTTGACTAAAACCTAATCAATTTATAGGCATGTTAGTTCAAATAATTGAATTGAATTATCAATATTGGAATAAGAATTGCTGGTTCCCAACTATTACTGTAGCGAGGGTATCGTTTAATTTAGGCCTTTTCAGAAACGTTTCTGACCGTTGTCATACCTATTGGGGCACTGGGGTTGGTACCGTGCGGAGTGAGGCAGTACTTGATCACAAGTCTCGAAATTTGTTTAAGCATTGTATATTAGTGGTATGCTAGAGGTCTCCACAGTTTAAAGGTTTAATTTGATAGAGTTCACCATTGGGGAGCTCAAAAGTCTTCAATTTCAAAGTATAAATTGATGGGTTAATTTTTTTTTTCTTTATTTTTCATGTGGACATCATCCACAGTTAGTTTGAACCAGACACTTAACTCTTATAGTCTTATGAGCTTCAATGTCGTCTATAGAACAATAAGAATGGTGTAACGCGAGTTGCCCCTAAGCCCTGGTGAGCTTGGCCAGTAGACCTGTACGAACACCGGCTCGGTTCGGGTTAAGGTCGAGCCGCGGGTTGTTTAGGACGACACGTGTGTGTTGGGTCGGGTTGGCCCGCGCACTCCTCACGGACGTGTCGGGTCGGGGTTTTTCATGTTGGGTCACGTTTTGGGTCAAAAATCATGACCCGCGTCCGGCCTGTCGATTGTTGTGGGTCAAAAAATATGGTCCGTGCCCGCCCATTGCGTTCTTTAGTTTGGGTTTTTCCGCATAAGTCGGGTGGCCATAATCAAGTTTATTGACCAGTGGCCAGTCCAGCCATACCTACTAAAATAGCATTTGTAGTGGCTACTAGTGTCGACTCTCGTGTTCCAATTTATACATCATTCGACTTTTTACATCAAATTTGACTTAGTCGTCTTCTTAAACATTTCATAATAATTATTTATTTCCATCATAATTTAGTATAGCATATAATATACTTTAATTATGATTTAACTATGACTTGAATTTTTTCTTGTTTTTGCAAATTGTTTGAATAAGACGAGTTAATCAAATGTGTTAAAAAATTCAAACACAATACAAATTGAGACAGAGTATATCTGTAGTGGCTTCGTCTTCTTAATGTGATAGCATAATGATCTAGAAATAGCAGGGCATAACTTAGGCTACTATTTGGTGTAGTGAAACACTATAGTATATACCGCAATAGCGTAACCCTAACCATAAATTGAGCAACTGACATATAATGTTGTTTAATGTTAAATTATTTTATTGGTATTTTAGAGTACATTTGTCTTTTAGTAGTTTCAGTGCAATATCATAGGTATATGAGACTATTATTGTATTATGCACGATGATGTGTTTGTTTGCTCACTTGGAAATTCTATTTCAGTTCAAAGTTTTTATGGTTTTGGTTAGTTTTTGCATACTTTAACTTAGTTTGTGACATATTCAAACACTATTGTTTGTGACGTTGTACTGGAACAGTTCCAATTAAAAACCATTGTTTTCGTTTAGCGAGATAGATAAATATATATACAAGACAATTAGAAACTATGATATTTCAAAACAATGATGGTGAAAAACCATATGCTAATTCATCCATCCATAAAAGAATAAAATTCTGCATGGATTCGTCCTAAACAAACCATTGTAAGTTTGGTCTAGTTTACATTTTGCGAGATCACCGAGCTCTTGATAGATGCTACCATAGTTCCATGTCGCAAACCTAGAAAAACGCCAACCTCAGGCCATGTTTGATACACCCAACTAAAAATTAGCCGTTAAAAATAGCTTTTGTCTAAATATCCCAGCTAAAAATTAGTTGTTAGCTATGATAACCTAGCTAATGACAGTTAATTGTAAAAAAAATGATCTATAATCGTATTTTAGCTAGAGTATCAAACATGTCCAAGGTATTTTTTAGATAGCAAATTGTTAGTTATCTCCATTCTGGCATTTTTGGAACCGAAGCCTCTAAAAAAAAAATCAAATACGATATCTCAAGAACAATGGCACCAGCTAAATAGACATAAGCATATACTCCACAAATATTTTAATTCATCCATCTAATAATCGTGACAATACCCGAATCAAAAACTTCCAGCCTGTGACATGGCCGCTAAATAAACTTGGTGATATAAGACCAAATGATAACGAACAAGCGTTTCAAGTTATTCCTTCTGCAGATGTCACAATTCCAGTAATGCGGCACGGGCAGGTAAGTCTAAACGTGGATCTATGAATACACCGGCATGGATACTAGTATAGCAACCCTATGTAGGCAATATGCTGGAAACACCTGCAGGGCAAGAATGCTAGGCGTCTACTCTGACAGGGTCGACTTCAGCTCTCCGCTCTTCTCCATCTCAAGAATGATATCGCAACCCCCAATCAGCTCTGATTTGTAGTATAGTTGCGGGAAGGTAGGCCAGTTGGAGTATGTCTTCAAACCTTGTCTAACTTCATCGTCAGATAAGATGTCAAATGACCCAAACATGACCCCTTCCTTCTTCAACGCATTCACAACCTTCGAACTGAAACCGCAACGAGGGGCATCTGGGGTGCCCTTCATGAAAAGCATCACAGGGGCAGAGGAAATCAGGGACTTCAATCTGTCCTCAAGACTTTCTTTTGGGATAATCCCTTTCTCAGACAGGACCTTCTTCAGCTCACCACTCTTATGCATCTCCATCACTATATCAGAGCCACCAACCAGTTCCCCTTTTATGTATAGCTGAGGGTAACTGGGCCAGTTTGAGAAGACCTTTAGCCCCTGTCTAACCTCATCATCTGAAAGAATGTCAAAACTTGAGAAAGGAATGTTCTCTTGCTTAAGTATGTGAACCAACTTCCCACTGAACCCACACTTTGGCTCCTCAGGTGTACCTTTGATGAATACCATCACTGGGCTGGAATGAATAATGCTTTCCAATCGTGCTTTTTGAGCATCGGTAAGTCCAATTGGTTGAGAAACTACACCACCCTTCCCAGTTGCAGACTCAGGTTCCACTGCTGCTTCATTTTTGCTTCCCTGTGGTTTGAGGGGAATATTGTGCTCCTCAAAAACATCCTTCAATTCACCAGTGTCATGCATAGCGATAACAATATCACATCCACCAATGAGCTCACCTCTGCAGTACAGCTGGGGGAAAGTGGGCCAGTTGGAGAACTTCTTCATCCCTTCACGAACATCATTATCTGTAAGGATGTCAAAGCTCCCAAATTCAACTCCTTCCTGCTTCAAAATGTCTACCACTTTACGGCTGAAACCACATCTTGGTTGCTCTGGGGTTCCCTTCATAAATAAAAACACAGGATGGGAATTGACAAGCTGCTCCAATCGCTTATTCAATGCATCCTCCATGCTACCAGACTTTGTGTTTTCAGCAGCAGAAGATCCATTTTGCCGTGCCATCTTTTGGACATTTTCAAGTACAACAGGCCCAGCAGCAACTCCAAGGCTAGCAGGTACAGCAGACTCAGCAACACTAGCAGGTCCAGCTATTTTTGCAACCTTATTGGCTAGGCTGGCTGGGTTTGCTCCCTCCAGAGTATCAACAGTTTTGCCTTCCTGCAAACAGATAAGCTATGCATGAGAAGGGCCACTTCTCATAAACAAAAAACATAATACAAATCTTCCAAAGCAGCCAGTAGTGAACATTTAGCTTGCATTGCACTAAAGGAACCCGTGAAGCTAAACAAATAAAATGTGGTTCCTCTAGGAACATAATACAATCACTGATAGAAAAATTCACATATTCGAAGATTTTTCATGCACTTTTAAATCGTATTCCCTTAGTTCCAAAGTATAGTTCACTTTAACAACTTCTTTAAGTCCAAGGTTTCTGAAAAAATATGTTAACATATGAAATATCAAATAATTGCATATCTGAACATACTTCATGGTGAACTAATGGAGAGGATTTGATGAGATAGATATTGGTGCACTTTTCTATAAACTTGGTCTAAGTTAGAGATGTTTGACATAGGACAACGCCAAAGTGAACTATAATTAAGAATGGAGGGGGTGCCATCATGCAGAATCACCTAGGAGTATAATATACTAACTTGCAGAGAACAACGCATGAGGATACCACAATTGTTTGGACAGTAGACTTCCAAAGGCCTGTCAAATTCCTAACAAATAACATGACACAGTAACTAAGAAAAAAGAAACTACACGTGCATCCTTTGTGAGGTGCAATTGAAAGCATTGCACAGGCTGAGAGTCTGAGACACTGAGTGCACTTCACTTGGCGCCACAAAGCCTGAAATTCTGAAAGACTATGGGCTAAAGAATCGCACAACACTCCTAACCCTAACCAATTGATGAAATAAATTCATACAAAACTTCAATGCAGGCAGACTGTAGACTCAGGGGAATATGGTGAAACACCTAAAAAGTTGTATGCTGTACAGTATATAGGAAAGCATATATCTCTATTGCGGATATGGCATGTAAGGGTCCAAGAACTGGGGACAGGTTACGTCCAAAGTGAGTCAGCTGGGTGCTCTTCTCCCATGCCACAAGTCAAGGCTCAAAGGCTTGGCTGAGAAGGGATGGAAGACTAGAGATTATTAGTGCCTGATTTCAATGGATAATATGCTGCCCCTTTTTAGGATGGATTGACCAGTAGATATGGCTTCTATCTAGACAGAGAAAATAAATCCATATGAACAGTGCTTTGATGTTCTATTCTAAGTTCAAACCAATGTATCTTCCAAATATGATGCATCACACAGTTCCTTATGAACAATGCTTGAATGTTTTACGATGCACATGGGCAAGTGAATTGTCTGCCGCAGTACTGAGGTAGTACAGACTACGTAGCAATTTCCTTTTGCGATTTGTGAATGAAATGGGAGAACATAATGATTCAGATATAAGCACCATGATTCTATCATAAGTCCTGGTGCAAAAAGAAGGGAACAAGAAAGTCCAATGACAAGAAGCAAGGACGGAATATATTATTTGGTAATTGTAAATACCTTGCAGAAAACAAAATATGGCACTGCTGTAACTCCATATGCCTCTGATATTTCAGGTTGTTCCTCAGCTTCAACCTGACAAGTCAATAGTGCGAAAAAACAGATAAGCAAACAACGTACAACGTAGTATCATCCTAATCATGTTGACAATCAATAAGCCATAATTACTGGATAAACCAAAGGACACAGAAGTAATACCCAGAGCATAATGGCAAAAATCTTACTTTCAACATTAACCGAGGATCATGTTAAGCAGATAATTCATAATTCTGGGAGAGAGGTTTAATTTGAACCTACTTTCATGAATTATTTGAATGACAGAACAATTGAGTTTACCAATAGTCCAATACAGAATACCAACTCCCATGTTGACCTTCCGCCTTCGGATTAAACCAGGAAAAACTTTGGACTAACTCGCAAATCTGCCTAATCAAGGGGTAGAAAACTCCCCGCAGTTGAACAAGGTTGCCCAACAAGCAGTCGTAGATACCTAGCCCCTCACTCAGCCTTATCCATCAAAACCCTAAACTCTTGCTACAAATTGAAACCCTACAAACCATCGAAGAAAAAAAAACCCGTCCACCGGCGACCGGACCGGACTGGATCGAATCGAATCTACCGCGATGGGGAGAAGGGCACGGGACGAAGCGGGGGCAGCACGGAAGCACGTTACCCGTAGGAAGGCGGCGTGGGGGAAATCGACGGCGAGGTGGGCGAAGACCTCGTCCATCTGCTTGGACGCCTCGCACCAGGACGCCCAGAAGTGCACGGCCGCCGCCCGCGCGCCGGCCACCGCCGCCTCCAGCTCCGCCCGCGACGCCACCTCCCTCACCGCCGCGCCGCTCGCCATCCTCCGGAACAAGCAGGGCGAGAACGAATAGATGCGGTGGACGGTGGTGGGCCTTTACTGTGGTGAAGCGAAGGCGGTGGGGGAGGAGAAGCTGGCTGCGACTGGAGTTGACAAGGATCGAGGAGGGGAATGAGGTGCGGGGGTTGCGGCTTGGGGTTTGCCTCTGCTCCCTCCGCGTTGCGATCGATCGAGGCCTCGAGGGGTCGGAGAACGAACCGGAACCGGAAGGTGTCCCTGGCTCCCTGCTGCCTCTCCTTCGCTTTTTGGGGGGGGCTTCCCGTGGGGTGCGACGGCGACGGAACATTCCAGAAGAGGGCGGCGCGGGGAAAGCGACGGCCTGGCGGACGGAGGTGGGTGGGCCGCGGGATCGGCGCTTGGGCTTTTGGGCCCGAAACGAACGCAACAAGTTGCGGCCAATTTCTTGGTGGGCTGTTCGGGCCGTTTCGTGCCACGGTGTTGTGGTTTTGGCCCGCTCCGCCTTGTGCCGGGGCGCATTTTTTGGGGGACGTGCGTGGTGCGGACACGCCGCCGCCCTGGCAAAGTGGCGTCGTGCGCTGGGCGGCGCGCTCGCTGCTGGTGCTGGTCGAGCGAGCCTATAAAACGTGAGGGGGTCTCGATGGCTGCAAGTGAGCGCCCTCGCCTCGCCTGGGCAGAAACCCTAGTCGCCACAAAGCCCACAGCACGGCCGCCTTGTTTTCTCATCGACGCCAATCAAGCTATGCTGGCAGCTCCATTTCTCCCGTGTCCATGGTGGTATCAACTGATAGTCTGATACTGAGAGTACTTCGGAAGGTATCGATGAGATTGGTGATTGTGTGTGTTGTGTTGCTACAGTTTTCCGGTTTGATTCTTTTGTGATGTGCGGCGTTTCTGCTGGATCACATGGATCGATGATGTTGTCTAAGAAATACTGCGTTATCTTCCTGACACAAGTGAGACCGTCGTCAACGATGGCCTTCTGATGACAATTATCTTGCTGAGATCCAAGTTGCCGGCTCTTTTTTTTTTTTTTTCGTTTGCTTTCCATATATATCTCCTGCCTTTTCTCCTCTAGATTGTATTCTTTTTTTTTCTATAGTTTTGATAGGTTGTGTGAGTTTTGATGAAATGCCCTATCGACTAATCGACCGTGTCGTAAAAGGGCAGAGTTATCAAGTAAACACTGGCACACACTGTAATTACTACGATTAGGCTAATCAGTCTTAAGTCTTAACAGAATCCGTCGAGATATGATTTCGGTAAGGAATTTCGTTGATGTTTCAGTCTATCCATCTATTTATATTTTTTATTATATTATTATATACAACACGACTATGAAACTAAATTCATCTTCTGATCAGCTTCTTGCATCGTCAAACTGTTCCATCTTCCCTCAAGATTCGTTTAGCATATATCACAGTGGTACGACGTATAGTGTTTAATGCTGAGTACAATGAGACTCTCTGTATGGATTTTCTAAATACCGTTTTGCACTATTTGACATAAATACTGATAAAAAAATAGTTAAAATAGTGTTTAGAGAGTGAAAATACGAAGTCCCATTGGAACTTGAAACGATAAACACAGCGGCAAATTACACAAGACAACGAAATGGAGCGTACATGTTTACTGTCTTACTGGGCCCTGCCTAATAAAAAAGTTCAGCCAGTACACTGAATACCAAGGTATCAGGCGGACATAAAGGCTAACTGTGATTGAAGACATAAAATAATTATATTACAGACATATAGGTCAGCGTCTAACATCACTGTTACCAGATTGTCAAGCGACCTTATTTACAGCAACACCTGGGGCATCCTCTTATAGCTGCCAACAGCGAGTTTGCCATGGTATCTCCCTACGCATCAGCAGCATAGAAAGGAAGAGACTGCAGTGGCATCACCTTCTCCTGCAACAATGGATACCCTGTGAGTGAACTCCAATCATCGTGTGCAAACAGAAAACACGGAACAGTGTGCCTCTGAAACTACCTCAGAGTTCTCCACATGTTCTGAGGGGAAATGAAGGCCAGTGGAACAGTTTTCAAGCACTTCTGGACTCTTCAGCCATGCTTTGTGAGCTTCAATGGCTTTCAGCTTAAAGCGAAACATCTGCAAGAGCCAACATCAACCAACTCTCAGGTGCACCTTATTTGGTTTGTGCCAAAATAGTTTCTAGAAAGTTCCCTGAATGAAAAAAGAAAAAGAAAAAAACGAGCTGACACGAAAAGAGTGAATATGTGCTCCAAACCTCAGATAAAGATATACTTGGCTTCTCAAGTTCATCTCCATCCACATGCATTCCAGTGCCCTGACATTCTGGGCAAAATATGGATGTCAATTTTATCTTCTTAGGTGCATTCTTTGCCTTTCTTCCTCGGTTGCTCTTCTTGCTAGCTATTTGGTCAGTAAGGATCTCATATTGGCACAAAATAGTCCAGTGTATAAGACAGGAAGTGTGAAATAGATGATAAGCCTGCATAAATCAAGTGTAGGAAAGTCATTAGAGCAGATCATTTGGAATCTGAAGGAGAAAAAATTATAATTGCTATATTTAGGTTAAAAAAAAGGAATTCCACCATTGCATTGCATTTATGTAAGCTTTTGCCTCAGGATTGTAGGAAGCCTAAAATTCTGGTTATATTCTCATCTCATTTATTCTGTTCCATGCACATATCTTCAAGACAACGTTAAGAAACAGAAATAGCAAAGGACCCCATGCACATATCTTCAAGACAACGTTAAGAAACAGAAATAGCAAAGGCTTGAAATTACTCACCCCACTAGAATTTCTACTGCTGCAAGCTAGGTTTCCTGTAGTGCAGTTCAGCAAGGTAGCAACATCCTTCCCAGGGAGCATTGGCCTCCCACAAATATCACATACTTTCTCAGCTGCTATGCGCTTCTGCTTCCTCACCTCTCTCCTCACGGACTTGCTGGATAAGAGGCCAACTTGAAGATTGTGTGAGGTACCTGTTGGGGAGCCAGCCACGATAGCTTGGCTGCTGCCCTGCGGAGAGCTGTTCTGACCATTGGATTCTTCTGAAGATGCTTCTTGGTCAGAAAATGACTTTTTCATTCGTTTTCCACGATGTCCAGCATCATCCATTACAAAGAAAGATCCAGCAGCGATAGAAAGGTCCTGATCATCAGAAGACCACTTCCTGCCGAGATCATGTGTATAAGAGAAGTTGACTATGGCAAAGTCAGATTGCTCATAACTGTTACAACTCTCAGAACCCTGAGGGCTCTCTTGTCCTACCCAAGCACACCAGATCTTGCTTATCTTCTTGCAATTCTTGCTAGCTTCACAGATCTTGTATGAAATATTGCCATAGCCTAAAAGATGCACAGGCAAGTCTGAAACAACATCCCTTACCAATGCACCAGGAATAACAAGAGGACCATCAGTTCTACGGTTTGACAGTGCATGGTCTTCAGATACAGCAACAACCTTACTCTTAGCATGGCCTTTTGCACCTTTCACACCATTACGGGAGCTTGAACCATCTCTAAACTCTGAGGTCACCTCCGCATCATTCCCTGAAGCCTCAGGCTGCGGAACCAGAGCCAGCTCTCTGGTGCTCTGCGAGCTCATGTCCAGCAGGAGAGGATCCTTCTCGCGCGTGTTGTTGAAGAACAGAACGCCGTCGTTGAACGGCCACGGCATGGGCCCAAACAGCGTGACCTTGGCCTCGGCATACCTCCTCGAGTGCAGGTTCCCCTTCAGGTGGTCGAACAGCACGTTGTCGCTGAAGCACTCGGTGAGGCAGATGGTGCAGAAGAAAATGACGCGCTTCCCGACGCGCCGGAGCTCGACGTAGGTGTGCCCGCTCTGCCGCACCTCCCGGAGTGTGGCCTTGGCAGCAATCTCACGGATGTCAACAGGGCCGTTCCTTTGCACCACCAGCTCCTTGCCCACCATGGTGAAATCCGCAGGAGGCCACAAAGCTCAAATTCCCCACAAATCCCTCGAATTTTCCCTCGAAAATTACTTCCCCTACCCTTCGCCTCTTGAAATTTCTCTGAAACTGCAGCCAAAACTCGACCTTATCGAGATCTATGCTTCCCTGCAAACCCTAGGATTACAAACTTAGCAACAGGCTAACGGCGGCCAGAGCGGACCTTGACCTCCCCACCCATTCTTCCAGCTTTGTATTCGTGTATAGGTCGCCAGGTCGCAGGAAACTGGACGGAGGTGGGCGCCCATCCCAGAAACCGAAAATTGGGTTCCCTTTTGCTCGCAGCAAACAAAAGGGGGCACTAGAACGAACCTAGCTCTTACTAATCCATGCAAGCAAGCCAGGCATCCCTTGCCAAGCGGAGGAGAAACGACGCCAGGCCCAGACGGGTCTGCACGGCGCCCCGGTTGGTGGTCGGCCAGGAGGAGGGCAGCGACCAGCGACCCGACCGCGGGAGAAGAAGAGCGCGCTTCGGTGGCAGGCGGCGTGGGCGGGGGCTGTGCTCCGGGATCTCGGCGAGGGAGGGGCGGCGGAGGCCGGAGGGGGTTTGCTTGGTGGTGGCGGGTAGCGGGAGCCGGGCGCGGGCGCCGGCGAGGCGGGTATTGCCGGCGGGTGAAATTTGGGGAGGAACCGACGAGAATTCGAGAATGGAGGGAGGTAGAGAAAGCAAGAAGAGGCGTTGGGAATAACGAATAAGGCTATCCGGACTGCCGCTCGCTATCTTTAGCGTTGGAGGCGCGACCAGACAGAGCGCTGGCGCTGCACCGGCCGTCCGCTAGGGCGCTAGCCGGTAAATAGTGTATAGCGCGCACGCATCGGTCTTGTTGAAAGGGAAGGGGCAAAATGACGACCAAAATGACAGCGGCAGCCTGCTCTTTTTTTTTTTACATGTTCGCTCCACGCTTTTCGTGCGTGGAGATTAATTTCTATGCGCAACTTTGCTGGTGCCAATAAGTTTTAAATTCTACGACGGTGAATTTGTTTCCATGCCTGGGGTGGCTGCGGATATGCTGCATGTTATATCCTGATACCAATTTCTGAACTGACGCTTGGCATGTGCACGGCCACCAATCAACGCCGACGTGACACGCAACCACACAGAAGGAGACACTGTAACGTGCTGTATCTCCTAGCTTAGGCTGGGCTCACTAGAAGACCCAAATGAGGGTGACCATACACTGTTTAGCACTGTAGACAGAAAGAAATAGTTGAAATAGTGGATAGACGGGGTGGGATAGGCTCACTTGTGAGCCCAGTCTATATGCAATTTTCTGAAAAGAATACCGGTCAACGTCACAGCACAGAAACTAGACACGGGCATCTCCAGAGTATAATCCTTTCCGAGGCCTTAATAAAGATGCAAGAGGATATCCTGGACCCAGCCCTATATGATGTTCTTCTTTTGGTAACCGGATAAAATCCTTTCAAAAGCAATGGAAAAATGAAACTGCCAGCTACCGGCAATGAAGCCCTCGGCAGACAATCATTGTTGAACAGAAAATGTTGAATTCATCTCAAAAAAAAAAAAAAAAAAACTCGGTACGTAGTTTCCCAGCGCGCAGGCATTCATCACACGCAGTGATCTCCAGCTTGAGATATTACGGTATCATGGCGCAAGTGAGCAAGATGTAAAGTATACAAAACTCGTGCATTGTTACAGTTTATGAAACTACCCGATGCTCTTAAGTCACAAAATAGGAGCATTGTGTGATTGTGTCAAATGAGGGCAACAGAAGAAAAAGCGCGCTTGCAGGCTCCACATCTGGCTCTGAATCCCCTTCACACCTCCGCGCTTCTGCCAAAGATGAATGGTTCTTTGTACCCATCGTTGTCAAAGGCATTAACCCAAATTCATGTGCGGTTTTGATCTCTTGCAATCTTACGTTGAGCTTTGTGCACTTATGTGGGTCTGTAAACAAAACAAGTAGGTCAAAACTATGGCAAATGTATGTATTGATACAGAACTACAGGTGCAAACGCAGGGCATTTTCTAAGGTAGTAATGTGGCTAAAGAAGGTAGCACATGAAAAAAAGGGACATTGGCAGTGGATATGTGTATATGAATATATAAATGTGTGGCTCTTCATTTTGATTTCATAAATTACATTTAAGTCACTCAAAAGATAAAGATCAGCAAGACAATACAGTCACAGCAGTGGTGGTAGGTTGCCTTTCCCCCCAAAAAAGACAAGCATACCAAGATGGGGTAATTCATTGAGCGAGGCTGCGAGGGCAACTGCAGCCAAACTCCAGGCTGCTTTCAATATGCATGATTAGCTTTTATCAGGATCTGATAACTCCACTAAAAAGCAGGAACGTTTTCCCCCCAAAAAGCTCCTTGTCATATATAATCAGTAGTAGTTACCTGGCTTCTCTTGATGAATTTCAGCTTCTGTAAGGAAGTGGAGAGGAATCTAACGCTCTGCAAAGAACAGTTATGGATATGTTAAAAAAGTTAAACATCGAAACCATGCGTATGTAGCCAAACCATAGGAATCCAGATGTAAATGCAGCCAAACCATAGGAAATCATCAATCAGATCAAAGATTAATGCTACACGTCTCTTCATTGCAAAGAGGGACCTAACAGTAGATATTTAATGGTGTAGTTTTATATAGTAGAATGATTTTCTTTACATTTAGATCTGATCCGTCAAAATAAAAGTATTTCATATACATGAAACTTGAAATATGAAACACATGGCTCATGTTCAAATATGTGATTTGAATATTTGATACTTTCAGCAGCAGTCAAGTGTTTGCAACCAAAACCATCCCAATATATAAAAAGCTTCTTGTGTGCACTAGTAAATTAAAATGGTAGCATAGCAATTAACATGTATTTCAATACAGTGAACTATATTACAAACCAACCAAGCCTTTGGCTCTGTTCGGCGGCACGTTAACGCCACCGCTAGCGCGTTAACGCCACCGCAACACTCCGGTGGAAACATCTGGACGCTTAGAATAAACAATCAAACGGCACGGAACAAGAGGTGGCACTGTGTGCTGCGTTGCGTTAACGCCATTCCATCAAAAGAACACAACCTTTCAGTCCCAACTTCCAAGCAAGTTAGGGTAGGCACAGTGAACTATATTACAATTGTTAAATTTAAATATAACAAATGGCAAAGTCACAGAAAGGTGACATGGTAACTGATATAGTGCTAACAGTGATAGTCATGTTCTACTCATGTAAAAGGATATTTTGGGAAAATTATATTGCCAACAGATATGTAACAAAAATTTCAGTGGTAAGTACATTACATGTTGGCACCATCAAGGCTATGAAGCCTATGGCTTCCTCTAATTGAGATCAGCAAACTCCTTGTGTTCCAGAATTTTGGATTACTTAGCAGTACTAGAATTCACAGAGCGGTAGAGAACAGAAAAAATCCACAGTACAATAGAAAATAGAAACTGTACTCAATTTTCTTGCGTTGCAGGCAGATATACTCACCCTAAATCGGTCTTCCTCAAAACCTTCACTGTAGTTGTTTTAAACTGTCATCTAGAAGGGTTCTTTGCTGCTGCAGGTCCTGTAAGATACTAAGATCAAGGTCCTACAATTATTAGAATTGAACGAAACATGACATTATCATAGCAACCATAAAAGGGCAGATCAGTAAATAAACTATGCATATTGTATTATAAAGAGTCATCACGCAATGGAAAAGAATTTCCCATTTTGTTTAACAAACATCAGCCTACGAAGACCTGAATATATTGTAATTCAGAGTAGCACATGCATTTCTAGCCCACACTCACCAAATTCATGAATGCTAACACAGGAAAACAAAAAACTCATGGCTGCAAAAGATTTCAGATGTCTCAAATAATTTCGTCTATGAATTGATAAGCCATACTCCCACTTACCCGAATATTATAAGTCGAACCTCACTAAACTGCACATCAGGCCGGCCTGGACTCAAAAGTCATCATCCCAGTCCATCATCATCATCGTCCTCCATCTGGAAGTTGTGTGCCACATTGCCAGCATCTCACTCATACCATCATTCAAAGAATCGAAAATACCCACAGAACCAGAGCTGCTCCTGTCACCAAACGCGCCAAAACCACCCACGGACCCAGAGTTGCTTCTGTCGCAAAACACACGAAAACCACCCATGGACGACCCATTGCTGCTCTTGTCGCCAAACGCATCAAAACCACCCATGAAACCAGAGCTGCTCCAGTCACCAAACATCCCCAAACCATCCATGGACGACCAGAGCTGCTCCTGTCGCCGGAACCACCCATGACCCATCCCATAGCCCATAACATATCTCCTACAGGTGTTTTGAGCCCTGTCAAGCTTTCTCGAAGAATGACCCCTCGTCTGTGCTCTTGCCCTTAAGCGCATGTTCGGTTAGGGGAAAATTCAGGGGCATTTAATCCCTTTCTATTCAAATTTGACTAGCAAGGGATTAAATTCCCTTCCAAACTCCTCCAAAACCAGTCTAATCGAACAAGGAGTAAGGCTCACTCCAAAATGGGGATCCTGTCACTATTTCGGCACTGTTTTGAGTGGAGTGGGATTTGGGGAATGAGGATGGGGAAGCCCCTTGGAAACAGCCTAAGCAGCAACAAGATAGGCATATCCACACCAACCTGATTCCATTGTGGCGTCAATTCTTCGTTCTTAAAACATTGCCCCTGAAACCTTAAGTCGGGTCAGGCTCTTAACGCGAAAGCTAGACAACGAATTCGTGTCAGACATCTAAAAGGCCATTCGATTAACTTCACTTTTACAGCCGATTTCGAGGAAAAGGTGCGCGAGTATTAGGACTCCGCTCATCACGTCGTACGTGGATGCATCGGACGGAGAATGACCGACGGAATGCGACGGCAGCAGCAGCTGGTGGTTGGTGTGGAGGGCGGGCATGGCGGAGAGAGGCACGCTGTGGGATAGATCGCCTCAGCGCCGATTTTGCGTTTCGAGCCCCGTGGATGACATAGTAGTGGCGTGTATCAGTCCTTATTTGAGGACAAGGCCACTAGGCTTTTCTCATTTCCGCCACGGTTCAGCGGTTATGGATGCGCCGCCGCCGCCGGCGATACTCGAGCTGGACCCGTCGCACAATCGAGCCGGCCGCGTCATCGAGGACATCGTGCGGCTGGAAAGGCGGATCTTCCCGAAGCACGAGTCGCTGGCACGGTCCCTCCACGACGAGCTAAAGCGCCGGAACTCCGGCCTGATCTACGCATCGTCCGTCGCCGACGGCGAGGAGGTCGTCGGGTACGCTATGTACACCTGCAACACCTCCCTCTGCGCCACCATCACCAAGCTCGCCGGTCCGGTGCACACCCCCTATTCCCTCTGCTTCCGACTGAATCCGCGCCAAAAAAAAAAAAATTACTCAGAAAAAAAAACTGACTTGGTTGCAGTGAAGGAGAGCTGCAGGCGGCAGGGCCACGGCGAGGCGCTGCTGAGGGCGGCCGTGGAGCGGTGCCGGGGAAGGAGGGTCCAGCGGGTAATCCTCCATGTCGACCCGGCGAGGACGGCCGCCGTCGCGCTGTACGGCAAGGCCGGCTTCCGGATCGACACCACCGTCGAGGGCTACTACGCGCCGCAGAGGGACGCCTACCGGATGTTCATTGATCTGGAGGAACAGTAGCGTTTATGCTGCTCACCATGGCAATAAAAATGTTTGGTTTCTATGCAGCTCCAAGGACCAAGGTCCATCTAAAAAATTTAACAGCTCGCAAGTTCAGTTCAATTGTCGCTGAAATCTGGAAAACCCTCCCCGTTCCGATTAATAAATCCTGAAACTTCCCCACATTTTGAGCCTATAAATTTATCCTGCAATCACCAACAACAGGTATTGCTCCAAGTACTTGACTCGTATTGGTACGGCTGCAAAGGCCCCAACAACAGGTATTGCTCCAAGTACATGACTCGTATTGGTACGGCTGCAAAGGCAAAGCTTTGACTCGTATCAGTTCAGCTGCAAGGACAAGCTTTATTGAGGAGCTCAGGTAGTTTAGCTTGTTTTGACATTCTTCAATAATTTTGAGCCTCCACCATAACAGGTCCTTACTAATTCAATACAAATTCATGACTAACTATTTTGTATGCTCAAAAAAATACACTTACTGAAAAAAAAAAGATGAATCTTAAAAACTTGCACGAGAACCAGAAACATCGGATCGTCCATCATACAACCCCTAATAATAATGGTAGGTCTATTTTATTTAAAGAAAAAAATACCAAACATACCATTATTAAAGATTAATTAAAGTAACACTCTAAATCTGCATATAAATACCCACCGTTGCCATTATAAAAAAATAATTAAAGTAACCCCTACCATACAAATTATCTATTATGCTATTATGAAAGAAATGTTAACTGGAGCCTATTGTAGACAAACAACGATAAAAATATGTATTTATATGATAATTCTATTATGTAATAAACATATATATGAGAGAATATTAATTTTGATTAATGTGGATCTCAATTTTATATATAATTGTTAACAGTACCAGCCCATGCAAAGCGCGAGGTTGAGTACTAAGGTTCACTAACACTAATCACCACTTAGCAGCCTAAATGTAATGCAAAAACTTTCCAATACTCTGAACGTGTTGATCTATTAGTGGGACATCTGAGATAGTTGAACAGCCCTGCCTCCACTAGGGGCAAGGACAAAGTTCTCTATTAACAGATCCAAGTCACATATGTACAGAGTGGCTGCAAACAATTAAGGATGCATGCAGGCACTAATTAAGTTTCTAAAGCACGTTCGGACGGTTTACGATTTTAAATCAGTTCAGGCATTTCCAAAAGCTCGAGCAAAGCATAGAATTGAAGAACATGGGAGCATGTGATTGAGTGGAACTGCACACTGAGCACTGGCTGAAGGTCTTTGAAAAGGAGGCACCACGATCATTTTATGTGACTATCATAAACACTGAAGATGACGTCTGGGACAATCAGAGGCAGCTTGCTTATGTACATGAACAGCCGTCTGAGGTTCTCATTTGACACCGTCTCCATGTCAACCACATCTTGGTCCTCAACATAGATCCACAAGTCACCAGGACATGTCTTTTTCAGGTTGTCACGGCAGAATGGGCAGGACTGCGATCTTGAATTCCTGCAAGAAAGCAATGTTATTGTACACACATGGTATCTCAAAGCATGGGATGGAGCACAAACGGTGTCAGTTGTAATGGTGATAAAACAGCTACAGCCTAAGGCAGGGATTCAGAAACTCGGTCAAAGTTATGCTAATTGAAAAGGTGCAATGGCCAAAAGAATACATACAGCCCACATATATCATAGGAACACCTAATACAGAGGAACAATAAATCGCAGACACCCACCCACTATCAGTGCTTGCTAACATATAAGCTACTATGATCGGCAGGACCACAACATGTTTAAAGAGCAAAAATGTTGGCTGAAGTGAACAAAAGAGCATTGTGTTTTCAACTTTTCATAGCCTAGAATCAATATAACAAGATAAATGACTGTTCATGAACTGGGCCAAAAACAAAAACCAATACTTGATAGGACACCACACTCAGGTTTTCATTTCTCTTTGCAATGAAGGAATGTAGATTGCAGAACATATACTTGAAACAAATTCAGTTAGCAAATCGCCACATGTAGCATAGTTATTGTATTTAGCAAAAATTCCCAATGGTCACTTCATTTTTTCAGAATGGCACAGACAAAAGGAAAGCATATAACTGAAAACAAATCTGCTTTATGGTGCACTATGTTCTGTTGAGCTACTGACCGTTCATATCAAAGGCTTCCTTAGAAGAAGTTAAACTTGAGCATAAGCCCATAAGCATGGACCGGACTCCATCTTTGTTCAACAAGCATATGCTTAAGCTTATCTATGAAGTCACTCTGCTCTCAGCAGCTCATGTTTATCAGCCCCTCAAGCTTATCAAGATACAGAACACTTGAAGGAATAATATGGATGGGTGATCCAGCTAAAAGCTTGTTAATCCATAATAATGGTAACAGGACCTAGGGTTCGCACTTGCACAGCAGCAAAAGTAGGTAAACTGAGAATAAATCACCCAATGTAGTCATGCAACCAAATGGGCGGAAACTGAAATTTCAGACATACCAGTTCTGGTAACATCTGAGGCACATAGCATGGGTGCAGTTAGGCAACACAACTTTGCTGTTCATCTCCATGCAAATCCCACACTCTTCTTCCCTCTCGATATCAATATCAGATAGGCTGCTCTGTTCGCCCTCATCTTTCTTTCTGTACTTCTCCATGCACATGGCCTTCTGCTTCTTGTCCTCAACATCAGTGATACCACTTTGCAGTTGCAGCAAAGAAGGAAATATCACAGCTGCTCATACCAACCACATATCAATTCCGATCAACACTTCAGCAGAAAAGATAACATAGTTAGGCAAAGTTGTAAGAACACCATGTACTCTTACTATAGAATTCCTTGATGCTGGCCTTCCTCTCATGAGTCGACATGGTCGTCGTGCCATCCACATAAACCTGCACGATGAGCTACAAATTCAGCAGGGTACACTCCACAATGTGAACACTGAACCAATAACAATGCGGCAGAGCGTGCCACGGACCTTGTATATGAGGATTCTCAGCAGACCAAGCGCCCCAGCGAGGCTGCAGTCCGTCCACTGCACCAGGAAGAGGAATATATGAGCTGCGGGGCTGTACGACAGCCGCATCTGCAGGCACGCGCCATCATAGTCCCGAGGAAATTCGGAGGCCCTGCTCATCCAAACAAACAACAAGCATCACTTGGCAGATCACATGCACCCCGAGAAGAAGCAAGCCCGCTAGTACAAACAACTAGTATATCTCGTCCCCTTTTCCTCCAAGCAAAAAAACTACGCTAATTTAGAACGCCGAAGCACATGGGAAGCACGCCGAAGCAAAAAACTATGCTAATTTAACTCGCTCCATTATAAACACATGCGATTCCTCCCGATCTACTGCCGCTTCGCCGCTCGTGCGCGCACGGATAACGCCAATCAAAACCAACAACCGGGCACCGGACCAACCCCGACGACAGATCCCAACGGAGAGGATCAACCGGACGCGCAGTCGATCAACCTAACGCCCTCTCCAGCTCCAGGGCCGCCGCATTGCGTGACATCTGCAATAGCACGAGGCTTCGTCGAACCAGCGGCGTCAAAACCAGCCCCCAAGCACCCACTCGATCACGGAGCTGGACAGAGGGCCCCGTACTAGTGAGCTGGAGCTGAATCGACAGTGGAGGGGGGTGTGAAGCGGGCGGCGTCGGGATCAGAACGGGGAGCAGTGAGACGGAGGCGCGCGGCGGGGCGAGCTGGCTGGGCTTACAGGGTGTTGGCGTGCTGGATGTCAGCTTCGAGCACCTTGATGGAGTCCCTGTACGCCTTCCGCATCCTCTGCCGGTGCCGCCCTTCTCATCCAAGTGGCGCCCGCTGTCCCGGCAACCCCTCCTCGCCGCCGCGACGAAAGAAATATCTCGGGCCCGCCGGGGTCGGAGCTTGCGATTGCGATTGGGGTGGAGGAAGGTGAGGAGAGGGGTCTCGGGCGCCGCGCGGGGGTGGTGGGGTGGGTGGCGTGGGGATGAGGGACGGGCTCGGGCGCGGCCGCGCGGGGCAGGGGCAGGTGCCGGCCGCGCGGGCAGACAGGGGCGAGCAGAGCGCGCCGCGTGTGCCCGCGGCGGGCGTAGCCGCGTCGGGATGCGTGAGATCCCCGTGGGTCTAGCCGCCTGCCTCTGCCCGGCTGCCGGCCCCGCCCTCTTTTTCCCATCTTTTCTCTCGGTGGACCTCAGATTAGTATACTTCTGTCTTACAGAAATCATTTAAATCTTTATACTCGTAGTAAAATAGTAAATAGTTTAACGATGAGTAAAATAGGAAAAAAGTTTAACCATCGAATCATCACTGAGTCCAGATTTAATTACTGAACTTCAGAAACGGATATCATTGGCTATTAAAAATCGGTCATATTTGGTCCACCGGTGGTACCAATGGTGGTTTCTTATTTTTTGATAAAAAATGGTTTAAAATATGAATTGAATACCAATTTTTATTTTTTGATAAAAAATGATTTAGATATGAATCGAATGCCATTCTTTTTAAAAAATGGAATCTATCATCTCTCTAGAATTATCTGGATCTCATTTATTACCCCCTAAGTGTTTTATTGTGCTTACTAGGATGTATAATAATTGAAATATAAATTACTCTAAGTAGAGTACTAATGAATAGATTGCATTTTTAGAAAAGTTTTGGTTCTATTTTCATTTTTTTCCCGATTTGACATAAATTAGTTATGAATTTTTAGATATTAAATCAATTTTTATTATTTTACAAAAAAACACCATCAAAACCACTCGTTGGACGGTGTCTACGGTTTTAATAGTTTGATGACCGATTATATACGGTTTTGAAGTTCAATGCGCAAATTCAGACTCAGTCAACAGTTCAGTGGTCAAAATAGTCTTCTTCCTAAAAAACCATGAACAGTAAGACTGATTACGTTTTATTGCGAAATAAAGTGGGCAAACCTTTTCTCTAAATAGTTTAAATATACATAATTTGAAAAAAATACCGCGTTCCAAAAAAGACCAAAGTTTTCCATAGAGAGTAGCTAGGCAGTGGAGACAGGAGTCGTCGAAAGCAGTAGGTTTGTGGAACACCGAGCGGTAGGTTTGGCAAAAATTGTTAAACCCCCTTTTAAAAAAAATTATTTTTTATTTATTAAATACGTAGAAGGACAGCGTTTATTTGTGATGAGAAGAAGAGCAGTAAACTCCAATTTAAAATCTCGTACAGTTATCAAGTGGACCAAAAATAATAAATTTAGTGCCCCACGAACTCTTGGTGTATAAATAAATACAATGACACCGAGAGAGAACAGATTGATTATCATTTATTAAAAAGAGCAAAACTGAAACACTCATGTACTCATCCTATCAATAACAAGCTTGTTTCTAACGTTTAGAAATTACAGTGGTTGGAAACATACCCACCGGTACCGGATGTTAGTACCATATATTTCTAAACCGTTGGATTTTGCTTGATGGACGGCTCTTTTTTTTTTCCAACCACCGTAAAATTTCTAACATATCTAGAATAATTTTTTCAAATCCAAGATGGAAACTCATATGCTTGCATGAATTTTTCCGTTTTTGTATACACATATAATTGTCTATTTTTCCTTTCCGATGTTTGGTTTGTTAGGGTGTAAGTTGACTAACACTTTTAATCTAAAGTCATTTCTCCTAAATTGTGCTTATTATGGAATAATGGAGTAGTAAAACTAATATTACACCCTACTACCTCACTCTCAAAATGAATAGACTTTTAGGAAGTCTTTGACAAATAGATAAAACACGACATTGCCCTCAATTAATTGTGCGATCTTTCCTTGATGCCACACCAATTTGTGTTGCATATTGGTTTGCTCAAACTTATATAAATAACCAATCGGGCCATTCAAACTTTATTTATTATGAAACGTAACGCCGGTTAAACTTTATTTACATTAAAGATAGCAATGCAAATATATTCAATCTTAGAACGGAATTTTTGGCTAAGAATATACTCGGTATTATTTTGAAAGGAGGAGAGAACCCAAGTATTTTGATTAATGCCATGTAAGGAGTCCTGACTTCATGTACTACAACCTAACAGGCTATTACTAACCTCCATTTGCAAATACTTGGCAACTTGCCAAATGCACATACCAAGGTGTACCATTTTTTAACGACTAAAATGCCTTTGTAAAGGTAGTTTATTTGTTTCTAGAATATTCTTTTAAAAGCTTTTGTAAGGGCAAAATAGAAATGCATATTTCGGGAAACGTGAAGTGGTCAAAAGTATTTGCGAACGGAGGTTACCTCTAGCATAGACCCACCGTCATATCGCACAAAGAAATAGTCCCCGGAAACATTTTGTACATGTTTCTAGAGTTATCATTTCACATGTAGAATAAGGTTGTCTTCGGTTAGGAGATCCAACTTTTTTCTTAAACATGCCTCCAACTTTTTTTTTACTAAACGTGAACAGAAGTTAGGAAATCCAAAGAAGAAAGAACAGTAGACGCGACAAGGCAGACAACCACGAGATATTTCCAGACGGATCAGCTGGCTGCGGCGGCTTTGAAAACAGCTTTGCCTTATCCTGAACGGCACGTGGTCCCGGCTTTGAAAATGTTCTTTTCTCCTTTTTCCAGATCTGATTTAGTTTGTGTATGGATGCCGCTAAATTCATCCTCTTATCAGTTTCGAGAATCAATTTCAATACATCCTTTCACTCCGCTTGCCCCCATACTGACGCAATTTCTCAGTCTCATAATAGCGTGGCGTTTTCTCTTCTGCGTGCTAATTCACATGTTCAAGGCTCCGTTAATATTATTAGGTATGTGAAATTATAAAAAAATAGCTAGCTTGGTTTAAACAAATCCAACAAATAATTAGCTAATAGTGTAGCATTGATTAGCTGGTTGGTTGTGGCTAATGCTAACTATTTTTAGTGGCTTTAATTTTTAACTGATCCAAACGAAATGCGCCAACTTTGTTTAACTTTTATTAATTACAAGAAAGTTTTATTGAAAACGTTTGAACAGCAAATATATCCACTTAACAACGGACCCGAAGCTAAGCTTAAATGGACCCCAGATGAAGTCAAGGTAGCTCTAGCTTTAGCTAGCTGAACGAAGTTGCATTATGAATCAAAGGTATGAACAACTATTGAACATGTTGTTCCTATTGGATCCTAGCGTCGGAGCCTGGGCAGGCACCCAGGGTCGTCGGGCGCTAGATCTGCCGTGTGCCCACCAAGGTCTAAAACAATTTCCTTCATGTTTTAACAAAAGAATATATATTTTTCTATTAATAACACAAAATCCTTATCGTGGAATTAAATCGAGGCAGCAAAGGGCCTCCACCCTTCATCCACGCCTCCCTTACCTCTTGTGTGTTTGCTACATTGCATTTCTTACCTCTTGTGTGTTCACTACTTATTGCATGTGCACCCGACATTTTATTGCATGCTACGTACTCCCTTAATTTCAAATTGCAAATTGTTTTTATTTTTGATACAAAGTTACACGAGTGTTTTTTAGTGCAAACCTTGTTTACTTGTCTTATTCAAAATATTTGTAAGAATATGAAACATTTCAGACTATACTTTAAGTATATTATACTATATGATAAACTAAATAACAACAAAGTAAAAAACATAAACTGTTTTGAATAAGATGAGTGATTAAATTGATGCCTAAAAAGTTAAACAACGTACAATTTAAAACGAAAAGAGTACTCTATAGTTATATTCTCTCTTTGCGAAAAGGACATACATATCTCTACATATTGATGATTGGAACCAGAGTCCCAAGCTTATCTAGACGAGAACAATATCCACGACGTCTGTTAACCTTTGAACCATTGGATTGAGCTAAATCGGGAAAAGAGCTAACTCGAGAAAAGACTGTACGATTGTGGGTCCCAAATCATCGAGAACCCACTCGCCCCTTCCTTCCTGCTCCACTTGTCGCATTGAGGCCCGTTTAGTAGAGCTCCCAGTGATTTTGATTTTCTGTTAGAAGTGATTTTCTGACAGAAGTGATTCTGTGGCTGAAAGTGATTTTTTAATAAATCCATATGATAAACTATATGGAATGTCTGAATATGGGTTGAGAGTGAATCAGGAGCAGCAATATTTTTTAGGTCCCGGCTCCCAATTCATTTCGGAGAATCACTTCACAGAATTCACTCCGGGAGTGATTCTCAGAAAACTGTTGTTTGGCGGAGCTCGGCAGATTCACTCCGCATGTTCTGCCAAACGGGGTCTCAGGTCCCACTAGTGGGAAAGTGGCCTTTAGCGTCGGTTCGTAACCTCCCTGTAGCACAAAAACCATACCGACACTACCGAAACGACACTAAAGACCCAGAGCATCAGTATCAGTTGTTGCGGAACGAAGACAAAAACCGGTACTGAGGCTTGCCCAGCTCAGGACAGCTTTGACGCTCAGTGGGCCCTCACGTAGCACCGGTTCTAGTAACCACGCGGTACTAAAGTCGTAGCACCGCACGTGAGTCCGCCCTCCTTCTTGCACCGGGTTGTATCACCCACCGGTACTAAATCTATGGCGGCCACGTGCGTGCTCCAACACTTTTAGTACCGGAGTTATTTCTCACCAGGTACTAAAATTATGCCTCCACGTGTCCTCTTACACTCTTTTAGTGTCGGTGTTATTGTAACCGCTATTAAAGTGATGGCGCCCCACGTGTCCACTGGCACTCTTTTTAGTACCGTGTTGTATCCTTGCCCGGTATTAAAGTGATGACAATCATGTTTTGATTATTTATATATGCTATTATACTGGCAGTACATATTGCATAATAATAGCATTATTGCATAATAATAGCAGATGCACACGATAATAATAGCTTTCTTGCATAATGGTAGCACTGCACTTATTATATAAGAAACTATAACATGATACAAAAATGTCATATACATCACTATAATTTGGAAAAAAAACACTTACAGCCCGAGCCACTGGTCTGGATAATGGTCAGAAATCCAAATGATATTCATCTGGTGGACAGTAAAACTCTCCTGTTTTGCTTAAAATGGAGTCAACAATGAATCCAATCAATTGTTCTTGGACTTCACGGATTCTTTTAGACGGGAGGACCTTATCTCTCAAATTTAGTACCTATAGTTTCAAAAATGTATATGAATATGCTAAAACATTAGTGAAGAAAAAGTATTTACTGAATGTGTACTTGTTAACGTATTTTTATGTCTAGAACAACTGATGGCGAGTGAACAAAAGTTTCTATGAAATCAAAGACATAGTAACCACAGTGGTTGGTGCCCTGTGGTTTTTTATAACACTAGGAGAAGAAAAAAGATATTAGAGATAATCCATATACATAAAACAGGAAAACGATGTCGTGCAAGTGGAACATACCGAAAAGTTTTCATCTACTAGTAGCTTCCGTTGTAGTTTCGAGATCGGGGGTTGCGCCACAATGAAGCACTCTTCCCATACTCTGTGCATGTAATGGTTTATCAGATGGTAGAAAAATTTAATGGTGACTGAGGTAAATTAGAATGGCCTAAATTACCTGTAAAGCATTGTTATGATTTCTGCGTACTCTTTTGTTCTCTTTCTTATCGAGTACATTATAGTGATTTTGTCCTACTTAACTGCGAGTACAATTAGTATCCAATGGAACATATATATATATATAAGCAATATTAAATTATTAAGTGCAACAATGTAAAAGAAAGTGGTACGTGACAGTAAGCACTCACTTAAAGCGATAAGGTAAAAGAAAGTAAGATTTGGAAACTTGCTTCCTCATCATCCCTGCCAATTCAATATAAGTAGCATCAAAATCTCAATCTATATTATCCTTATTCACTAGCTCAGGGTCGATGAAGCCCAAATTCCTAATCTTATTCTTTCGGCCCTTTTGCATCTGCATTCTGCTTACATCAACAAGACGACAACGAGACGAGCACATTAATTAAAAAAGCAAATCACAGCAAATGTGTGTGCCTTGAGTCTATCGAGTTGTAAAAACACTTACACAGTCTACACGCTTATTAGCGTTATGTCCAAAGCGTCTTGCTGGTAAACATCATATATATCCTTAAAGTCCAATCAAATCCTGTGATCATTGTGATAGTAGTAGTCGCCTTTGACACGGGCAGAAAAAGTAATAGCGCCCTTGGGATGAGGCCTTCATGTAGTACTCATGGAATTAACGCATTTTATTCGGTAGGGCATTTAACTCAATTTGGGTTTGTACTAAAGGTTTTCTCAATTCATATTTCTGTCGCGGCACAAAGTTTTTATTCTTTCTGAGCAATTTCCCTTCTTCGTGGAGCTCCTCAGCTGTAATGGCTGCTTCCTTAAAAAATGATTGTTCGTCTACGTTACCTTCTGCTAAATTCACTGAATTGAGAAAACCCTCCTTTGAAACGCCTGCTTTCTTCCAAAATTTTTCTTCGCCGTCTTCTGATGGCATTGTATACTTACGTTGTTTTTGCTCTCCGATCTGTGGCACTTATCTTTTCTTTGCCGCTGCCTTAGACATGTCTGTTTTAGAGCATGTCTGTTTACTTGATTTGGAGTTTTTGGTTGAAGCAGGGTTGTTGGCGTGGCTCATGGGTGAGGGAGGGCTTGGTCTTGGTGATCCACCCCCAGCTGTTGCTGTTGATTGAGCAGTGGTTGTTCCCCATCGCAGTTTTCTGGCAGTAATTTAATGTAGACCTTCAACCCTGAAATCCTTCTGTGGACAACCTCTTTTAGTGTCCTTTCATCGTCGCCCCCTTTCTGATCGAGCTCCAGGTCCTCATAACCAGATACAACTTGCTCCACTATGACAGTAGAGTACCCAGGTGGAATATCAGAGCAGTGAAACTTTTGTTCTGGTACCACCGGTAAAGCCACACCATGCGCTACGGCTGTGGATAGGTTCCGCATGGGTATATGTAGCTCACACGGGCAATGGTACTTGAGGTCATTGACCGGGTAACGTTTTTCATCCTCCAGTGGTCTTGGATCCTGCACCGGTCGTTGAGCCTCCTGCGATGGTTGTTGATCCTGCACTGGTCGTTGAGCCTCCTCCGCCATTTGTTGAGCCTCCTCCTAGTCATCGTTCTGACCAGGGATAAGCTGTGCGGAGGCGACGCTACTCTTTTTGTAGGAGGCAATCGTGTCGGCATGAGGCCCTGTCTGCGGTGCAGTGTTAATACCATTTTGTGCCAATATTTGGCGAAGAAATGCCATATCCTCTATGATGCCATCTAATTTTCCCTCTAAGCTACGGATGCTCGCATCTGTCTCACTCAAGGTTCTCCGCTTTCTATATGATCCCCTGTCCTCTAGAAACCCAACCTTTCACGTCACATTGCCGAGCCCTCTTGTTCTACCAGGCTGCTCTCTATTCTCCAGGGCCCATGTCACCTCGTCCTTTTCTCTTTCAGGGACGAATTTTCCCTTGGAGGACTTATCGATGGCCTCGGCAAGCTTTTCTGCTGCCCGCTTTAATTTGTCACTAAAGATTAGGGTCCCATCACTTGACAAACTTCTCCCGTATCCATAATACCAACATTTGGAGCGTCGGGGTCAATTGGCTGTAGGTAGGTTGACCCCTCGTTGTTCGAGCTCTGCTTCCATCTTCTTCCATTTTGGAATAGATCTTCTATAACCACCGGGACCCATTATTTGATTGTACTTTCTTTTCTTTGAAATTCCTGAATTTTGTTCGGAACGTGCCTCGGCCGCCTCCGATTCCTTGTACTGTACAAACAATTCCCAATCGGCTCTTAACTTTGGGTATTTTTCAAAGTCTGGTGCCTAGCCATGATTCATATAGTTGGCCCACATTTTTGTCTTGAAGGTTTGGAGAAGAATTGCCATCTTCTTTAGGGCCCATTGCTTCACCATCTGTTCAATTCCTTCAGGTAACGTGAACTTATTTGACAATTCTCTCCATAGTAATTCTTTCTGAGTTTTGGGGACCGATTGAGGGACCACAGATTCTTCATGATCACCTTTAGATTGAATACCCTCTTCAGATTGAGCTAGCTTTTTGTCTGCTTTTTTCTAAGCCGGGATGTTTATGGGGATGTTCTTCTTAACTATAATGCCACAGTAGTTCACAAATTTGGTGGCGGCTTTAACGGGCGTCCCCCACATGTGTGATTGTGTATCTCTCCTCAAAGTTTTCCTTTTTTTGTGAGGCCTCGAGGCCTCTTATTTTTCTTCGGTGGGATGGGCTATCAAGAATAAAAGATAGTGTTACTCAAAAATCTATATCGTTGATGGGAAAATGGCTGGCTATAAGAACTATGTATAATGTTTGTACATGGGTACTGTCCAATGTTTTTTCATTTGACGGATGGGCATTATCCTTCCCATCGGATTCAGCCTCGGCATTTTCAATGTTTAGGTAAGAATCAGCCTCCTCGTGCTCCTGCGCATTGATCTCTTGAGTCCTCTCTCTAATCATTGATTCCAAAAACTCGTCCTCTTGCTCATCACGCAACATCTTAGCTAATATATGAACCAACAAATGTTTTTAATTGCTCATTGATGCATGTTTCATAGAACCATGGAAATAGACAGAATGTAAACTATAATTGTAATTCTCTATTTGATTGGCTCCAAAATGTAAACATATTATAAGTCACTAGGTGTGACGGGATTAAATCTTGTCTAATCCCCTCCAAAACCAGGACAACCGAACAAGGAAAGAAGGAGAGAATACTCACTGACGACAGAGAGGACAGGAGGCGCTGTGGCGGGGTCGTGGTGACGGATCCGGACCGGGATCGGGGAAGAGCCGCAATATCCGGGACCGTGGAATCGTCGGCCGCGGTGTCGATGACGGTAACAGGGAGAGGCGGCGGTGGTGGCGGTGTAGGAGACGATGGTGGAGCAATTCTGGTGGCGGAGACTGCTCAGCTACGGGCTAAAACGAAGACGGAGTTTATTTACGTGTAGAACTTGAGCGCCGGGCCTTGTGAAACCCCGGTGCTAAAACGTCTTTAGTACCAGGGCATACAAATCCCTGGTACTAAAGATGTGCACAGGACATCGAAAAGAAATGTCGCAAAGGTATTCATTAATACCGGGCCTAGAATGTCACCGATAGTATTGTTTTTTTCGTGCCAATTTTTTCGGTCCATTTTGTTACCACTCGATGCTAAATACGATTGATTTTGGTAACTCCCGTCCTCGGCAGTTTGACTTCTTATAATTTACATAAATATTCCAAGATACTATTACTTAGAACTAAATAATACTTAGATCTGTTTGCCGTCTTAATATTAAAATACAAAATAAAATCTCGCCATTACATTAATATATATTGCGCACTTGAAGACTGTTAATACAACTTTATTTAATAATTCCTTCATTATGACCGCTCGTCCGAGGAAGAGGAGGCGTCGGTGGTGTACTTGCCGTCTGTCGGAGCGTGAGCTCCGGCCGGGTGGCAGAATGCACCCGCCCGATCCTAAGTACTATGAGTAGTTAGGGGGAGCGATCGTTGATAGCCACGTAGTAAAGGCACGATGGAGACACAAGGGTTTAGAGTGGTTCGGGCCGCCGGAGCGTAATACCCTACGTCCACTTGAGATGTGTTCTTGTATTGGCTAGAGTGTGAAGGGAGTGAAGAAGATCGTGTGTCTCCTTCCCTGGACGCCCTTCGAGCGTGTGAGCGTGTCTTTTTCAGCCTGTCTTCTACGTCTCGCATGCCTCCCCTTTTATAGTCCAAGGGGTGCATGTACATGGTGTCCGGGGCCCGACAGGTGGTCCCGGTCTGCTATCTCTACTACGCAGAGTTCCCTTATGCTGACTTGGCTTCTTGGGTTATCTCCGGCGGAGGTCAGGGCCTTCGGCTACGCCTCCGTCGATATGTCCCGTGCCCCGTTGCCGTGATGACCTCTGAACCCTGCGCCTTGTACCTGCATCCGCCGCAGCAGTATGGTGCCGTTCGGGAAGTGCTCCGCTGGTCTGGTTTAGTCCGAAAATGTCGCCACGCCGCCCTGGCTTGCGCTGCTCGGTCCAATCCGCCGTAGTACCCGGCGGTGTGGCTCCAGGGGCAGGAGTGGCAGGCGGCGTGCCGGCGCGACATTACAGGTAGATTGCGGCGTGCCACAGTGATCCTACCGTAATAGCCTGGGCGTGGCTGTCGCGTGCGCGCGGCGCAGCCCACGCCGCGTACGGTGTACTTGTTTATGCGATTTAATCCCCGATATCCGGCGGGAAGTTGACCGCTACGCCTTGTCACGGCTGCCGCTCCTCGGTAACGCGCGTCCCACAGTATGGTCACTGTCGCCTGTCAGCGGCGGTACCGGTGCCTGTCAGCGGATGTTAGGGCACGCCCTCCTGCCTGCAATGAATGCGGTAGGTGGGTGTGGCCCGCAGCCGGAGGCCCCACCGCGAGCCCAGGGGACACGGGGCAGCCCTGGACCAGGCTGTCGCGGGGGCGGGCACCCTCCGTAGTCCGCAGCTTCCTCGCTGGGTGGATGGCACGTGGCTGCTCCGGACCTCCCCGAGCTGGGTCGGCTCGGCTCCCTTCTTGGGGTCGTAACGTGCCCTAACTTAGGACCGGACCTTGCGGGAACAGGTCTGGGACTTCCATATGGACCCGGGGTGCAGTCCGGCCCACAAGTGGTGGGCCAGAACTGCTCGCGAGTGGCTTTGGGCTCTTTCCTTACTGAGACACGTGGTGACACTTGCCGCTCCCTCTGGTTGGCGGGGAGGCCAGGACCATTGGTCCGCAAAAAGGGGAAAACCCTTCTTTGTTAGGCTGCGTGGAGCTTTGTTAAGGGCAGTACTTAGCTTTTGTCCAGTATAAGCGGGTACCCGGTTTGCTGGGTACCGACACCGTCACTGAAGAAGTGACCCATTGCGGCTAGGTGGGGATCAGAAGGGGGATCGGGGACGCTCGGTCGCTCGCTAGCTCGTCGATCTCTACCTTTTTTTTTTCTCTCACACTGCTCTTCTCTCTTGTTCTTGGTCTCACAACTAGTACTCCACTAGGCCAGGGCTAGTAGTATTTATATACAAAATTTACGACCTTTTTTAAATCGAAAATTTACACCTTAAGCGACGATTGGCCTCCCCACGATAAAATCATCATCAATGGGACGCGGTACGGTGAAGGATTCCTCACATAGCAGAGCATCTGGCGGGAAGCCAAACAGGCGCGCACGACCTTCCACACGAGACAATAACATCAGGTCTCCTAGAAACCCGGTGCTGATTAATACACATTAATACCGGCTGTGTAGCGCACCCGGTTCCAGAAGTAGTTTTCGTACCGGGTGTGTGTTGACAACATTTGACTATGCACATTAGCACCGTCCCTGGATCGACCCGATACTAAAGATTTGAGACCCCTGACCGTGGCGTATGCTGGACAGCCCGCAGCCCTAATAAATTGTTTCCACATATACTCTAAACTAAAATTGATTAAAACAAGTCTTGAATTAATTTAACAACTTCCTTACGTTTTAATTTAACAGCAGACAGTTAACATCTAGAACCTCTCTCTTAGTTTACTAGGACTAAAACAACAACAGAAATTCAGAGATTTCCTCAAGCTTGAAAACCCTTCTTCGATTTATTCCTTCATAGCAGGATCATACCAACTGTTGTCTTCTTCTTCAGGGCTTCCAACATTAAGTGTAATTCTTGGTTTTTCTCTTCCGGGCATAGCAGTAGTAGCCAACTTTGCGCCAAATTACTTATTATCAGCAAAAGCTTCCAAATTTTGTCCTGAACCAAATAACTGAGATCAACATAAAACATTTAATTTTTTAGTTTCCACAACCCCCACAAGGCTACTGAACAAACTATGGAGTATTATGCACTAAAAACCTTTTGTTACTTAACCACAGACTCCCTATAGATTCAAAGCCATCACCTACACTTTCGGAAACTTCACGTACTCCACAACGCTTGGCAACAACACACTCAAAAAATAGATCGTAGAAACTTTTTAATTGCAATAGAACCTCTAATGTTGAATTCCTGATGTAAATAATCGTACAAACTTTTTAATTCCCCACGATTAAATATATGATCATCATCAACGGGTTCCAATAGAGCAGAGAATTGGCGGGAAGGCGAACGGGCACGTGAGCTTCCATTGGAAGCCCTGGCACCAGTTTAATACCGGGTCTAATAAAGAGACGGTGCTATTGTTAACTACATTAGTAATACTGATGCTATCTTTAGTACTGGATACAGTTTTGGCCGATTCTTCTGTAAAATGGCAACTCCATCCGAAGGTCTGTTCTCTATTAGTGTCCACCCTCCACCTGCGGCGCCGCATGCTTCTCACTCATTCCAAAGCCCTATGTTGTCTCCGCTTCGCCCTTCTGTCCACTCCCGGCTAGTGTCACTACGAAGTGGAAGTGTGTACCCCGTGAAAAAAGAACGTTTCACAGACCTATGCTTTGGCATGCATGGGGTAGGCGAGGAGATTTTTTTTTTAACCACAGCCTGAAATTCACTCCCAATATGAACCGAACTCAGGACCTGCGGAGTGTCCCTGACGACCCACTCGGCTAGGACCCCTTGGAGGATACCATGACATTACATTTTTGAAAAAATCGATTTGCTAAAAGATGCCTGACTTTACAATCAGTGCTGCTGGATTCAGTGCAGCCCATTGGCCTTTGGGCTTTTGAGTTGAGACAAACCGGGGTTGTATACTTGTACCACTGTATGCAGATTTCTCGACCGAATCGGCAGTTATTTTTAATACAGAGGCTGCATGCATTTTTTTTCCTTTTTGTGTGTGTGTCTCTGCAAATATTCTCCATGCCGGCACACGGCACCTGCGATGTCGCGCCGCCGGCGGCCTTTGCCCTTTCGCTCGCACCGCTACCTGGTCCGTCCACACGGCACACGGGACCGTCCACGTCTCCGGCGGTCCCCACCCCCACGTCCCCATCGCTGATGGCCCTTACCTAGCTCCTCCGGCGAGATGCACTGCACCGTACCGGCGGTGACGTGCCGAGAGCGCGCGCCACAACTCCCATCCCCTATGGGCTATGGCTCTGCTGTCCACGCTCCACAACTCCGCTCGTCTCGTCTGCCGCCGCGCATTCCAGCACGCACGCCATCGTCTCCGTTTTCCCTCTGTGGTCTCGTAGCTATCGTGTCTCCGGTTCGCATGTACGTGTGCTGGTTTGTGGCCGGTGGCCGGCGGCCGGTGCCGGCAGGAAGCAGCTGCCAGCCTGCCATCACTGCGCTGCCTGCAATGGGCCACAGATCGGAGTCTCGACTGGACTTGTGGGATGAACAAGGTTCTGGCCTTTCCCTGTTTCCCCCAAACAAGGGCATGAATTCAGCCTCGGTGAAGGATTGGCCCTGCCACTGTTACTCCAAAGATTCCAGTGCAGATCAGCATCAGGTGGCTGATGGCACTTCGCCACGTCCTTGCTTTGTTGGGTGGGCGAGCGACAGTGATATGGATCTGGGATCAACCGAAAGCTTCCATTAGATGCATGACGACGTGGGGTTCCGTACAGTAGGCAGCACCTAGTATGATGCTGCAAAATGCAAATTACTGTCGACAATTGGTTCGGCAGTAATTCCATTACAGACGGTTTTTAATTGCCTTGCTGTAACTTCACCACTTCTTCCCTCAGCAAGAGAGATGAAGACACATGCATTCCTGCCCTCATCAGCTGCGCTGCTAGATCGGTCGCAACTCTGCACTCCTACAGAATTGAATTGATCGCCTGCTGCAGCAATTCCTGATCAATTCTTCATTCAATGAGGCGTCCCCAACTGTCAATTTATCATCTAGGACAGTGAAGCTCGTTCTTTTTAGGTATCAGCTAGTAAAAATTAAGAGCATCAAACTTTCAATTCAGATACTAAAGATAGGAGGAAACTACACCTCACGCATGTTCTTTTATCAGAATTCTGTCAGCTCTGTCCCTTTTGTTTGGACTTTGGCCAAACATCGCCACAACTGTCCTTGGACTGGACCGGCCCCTGTGCTCGTCACCTTCGTTGATAGTAGGCACAGTGCCTCCCTTTACGTTCCAAAATGACTACTGGCACATTCCTCAGGGGAATCAATTTAAATCACTGGCAACATAGCCAACAAGTACATTTGCACCTCATTTGCAGCAACGCCTAGCCCTAGCCAAAGTCTTTTGTGATTAAACCATCCAAAACGTTGGATTAGAATGGAACGTTATGGATTAATTGAGGATGAGGCACAGCGCTGTCAAGTGTCAACAACTAGGATAGTCTGACAAAGAAAATCAGAGAAGCACTGAAGAAAAACAGTTAGTAGTGTTGCGTTCTACTCCTGTTTATGAAAACCACTGTGTTCCACTTCTTGTCTTTTAAGAAATGCAATGGCCGACAATTGGTGCCTTGGTGGCATTGTTGCGTGCTTAGCAAATGGCTCTCAATTGAGACTGACTGTAACTAGGAGCTAACCAAGAGTATTCCCAGGTTTGCCTGTGAACTGCTTCAATGTGACCTTCCACTTGGATGCTTCCGGTTCAATAGATTTTTTTTTTTTTTTTGAAGATCCGGTTCAATAGATTTATAGCTGTTTGCCTTCCAATAGAAGTTAGAGGAAATTAGAGTCGTGAAAAATGATTAATTTATTAACTGTACATGACCTTTCCTAGAGCACTGTCGATGGACAATTAAATGGTGGGTAAGGACTAAGGACAAGCTGTTGAATTATTAGGGACTATATCCAGACCGATCCTTTTTGTTGTCTCAAATGCATACGGATTTTCCGTGTACTCAAAAGCTTCATAAATAATTATCTCTATTGTCTGGCTGCAGTGAAGTCCTCATATGCACTTCCAAGAAAGAAAAAACTTCATCTGCCATTATTTAAACACGACGTGCCGGAGAAAAACTATTACATGCATGTACTCATGGCCGACAAACTGAAAAGTGTACTCCGATTCGAGCATCTCTACATTTTTGGCAACCTACATGATAGCAACACCTCTATATTCAGGTTAGATTCGTTATGGCGCATGGTGAAACAAACACTGCAAGCATTCAAATTTCAAACAGGCTCGGTCGGTACTGCGAGCAAGATGTTTATAGAATGCAAAAACAGCACCCCGGACATCTTATATTCTTATTAGTGACCCAGCCACAGCCCAGAGATATCATCACTAGCTAGGTTGGGCTACCGATCGAGCCAAGTTTAAGGTTGGGTGAAACGCACGCAGAGTTTTTAAACTTATCCCGCATTCCTACCTAGGTGTATGATTTTCAAAAGTGCATATCCAGGTCCATCATCTTTTACCCCCGCTAAGTCGCCATCTAAACGGAGCCATGTCGGCTAATTCCACCTATGTGGGCGTGCCACAGTGGCACGCTGGCTGTTGTCACCGCCCTACCCCACCCCAGCGCGGCCCCGCCTCGCCGCTACCTCCCCCGGCGTCGGTCCGCCCATCCCCGGCCCCGCCCCGCCTCATCCCTGGGTCGCTCCGCCTCGCCGCCAATTCCTCTGGTGCCGCCGCGCCCCGGCGCTTGTCCCCGGCGTGCCCTACCTTACAGTCGCTCACATGATGGCAAGGCAGGGCGTGTCGGGGATGAGCACTGGGGCAGGGTGGCGCGGAAGGAGTTGGCGGAGAGGCGGAGCGGCCCAAGGATTAGGCGAGCCGGGGCCGAGCCGGGGCGGCACCGGGGACGGGGAGGACCGACGTCGTAGAAGGTAGCGGCGAGCCGAGGCCGCGTTGGGGGCGGGGTAGGGGTGGCAGCAGCCAACGTGCCACCGTGGCACGTCCACCTAGGCGAAATTAGCCTACGTGGCTCCGTTTGGATGATAGCGGCTTAGCAGGAGAAAAAGTTGATGGATTTGGATGTGCATTTTGGAAGATCACGGACCTAGGTGGAAATGCGGGATAAATTTAAAGACCGGGTGTGCATTTCACTCTTTAAAGTTTTACTTTTAGATGGGCCTTACCCAACAAATTCGACCTCTCTTTATTTAACACCACCTTAACTGGCACTATGATTTAGAAGTTAGTTTTCTGCCATATATGAGCTAATGAGCCGAGCCGAGCATCGTGACAGCAAGAAATAGACGGCATTAGAAATTGAATTCAAATTCTTCACTACAAAAATCTGAATAGCTGCATCTATCTGGCCTTTCTTGAGAGGACCCGGACCTGGCAGGAGAACACATTACACACATCAAATGTAACATCGGAATGCCGTTCTTTTTTCCCCTTTTTACTTTCCCCATTGCCTCTGTAAGACAGCGACCTCATCATGTGGTGTGAAATTTTTTATTCCTTTTAAGTTTTAATCCTCCCTCCCCTTTCATTTCACCCCTTCTTTTCCTCCTTTTACGAGAGTAAGGAATCGTTGGATATAATATAAGACAAGCCAATAAACCGACAAGAAACAGAGAGGTATTACCGCACAGTAAACCATAAGATTATCATCACGCATTAGGTGTTTTGCCGTACAGGGGCTAGGGGGCCGCTGCTCTATAAATTGGGTGTTGTACTGCTCATTTGAATTCCTGTGCCCTTCTGGGAGACAAGCAAAAAAATCTACTGTCCAATATAGAAAAAGTTTAGTACACAGAAAGGATGAGGATGGTGAAGAAGGGGAAGTGGTCCAAGGAAGAGGACGACTTGATCAAAAACCATATTGAAAAGTATGGCATTGGCCGTAGTTGGCAGGCACTGTCCAACACTCTAGGTTTGTTTCTCTACATTGTTTTCTTTTTTTTTTCAAAACCCATCACTCATTTTTTGAGCTTTTGATGCCGCGGTCAAAAATCTGTTGGCTTCCATTTTGTTTTTAAAATACAAGGGAAAAAACTGATCACGTAATGCGATTGTCTGTTTGGATTGGAAAAAAAAAACCTATTGCTCCTCTCCTAACTCTAAAATTTGCTCTCTGTTTAGGGTACATGAGAACTAGTATACCAGTTAAATGTGGACCATTTAGTGAAAAAAGATTTACAAGTATGTGCATCGTGCAATGCTTTTTGTTCATATTCGTGCTCAACTTTAGTGCTCTCATTTTTTTAAGACAATGATTAGTGTTGTCGTTAGTTTATCTTAGTCAAACAACATGTGTAGTCACCTCCGTTTCCTAGCATTGTCACTGTTTGATTAAGCAGCCATGCCCATGCGTCTTGAAAACTGTGGACAGGTTCTCTTTGTAATCTCGCGCAAGGAATAGTTCTGTTGACAGTAATTTACTCGTATCTGACATGATCATGGCAATGCATGCATAAGCTGACCGTTACTGATCACTACTGTTACTGAGAATTTCTTGGCCATTATAACTTGAAGCTCTTTGTCTGGCTCTCTGATGCAGGGCTGCAGCGGTGCGGCCGGAGCTGCCGTTCCCGGTGGCTGAACTACCTCCGCCCGGGGCTGAAGCACGGCGGCTTCACGCCAGCCGAGGAGAGGATCATCTGCGAGATGTACAGGCAGAGGGGAAGCTGGTAAGTCTCACACGAACACGAACCCATTCTCCATGTCCACTGCAACTCTGCAACTGGAGTGGGTGCAGCCGCATATGCCAACACAACACTGATTGCCACAGCTTCTACAACGACGAATCCGAGCACACTTTGCCCTGTTGATCACTATCACTGACATGCTGCAAATTTCCCTGGCTTGGTGTGTTGATCGAACAGCTGGTCCGTGATCGCCGCCCAGCTCCCCGGGAGGACCGACCTCGCCATCAAGAACTACTGGAACAGCACGCTCAAGAAGAAGCTCCCGGGGATGACCGCCGCCGCCGCCCGCCGCCGCCGCCGGACAGGCCTGGCCAGCAGCACGTCGTCCGACGCCGGGACGCCGGCGCGGGACCTGCAGCTAATTGGCTACGGCAGCGAGGAGAGCTCGACGGCAGAGCCCAGCGCCGTCAAGCCCGTCCTGCCCTGCCCGACGCCGCTGCAAGCGCGCCCGCCGGTTCCGGTCCCTGCCACCACCGGCCAATATCAGGTCTCGACGGTGCCAGTGAGCGAACCGGTCTGGATCGAGCAGAAGCCGGCCTTGGTGAGCCAACTGTGTCCGGAGACGAAGACGCCGCTGCCGCTGCCGCTGCCGCTGCCGCTGCCGCTGCCGCCACCACCGGCCGGTGACCAGACTGCAGATATGTCCATGGACATGGACCTCCTCTGCGCTCCCATGTCTCCGATCCCTCTGAGCATCATGGATCCACTGGAGCTGGCTTGCATCTACCAGTTCGACGACATCGATGCCTTCTTGCCGTGGTTTGATCATCACTGATCTGAAGGTAGCATCGTAGCTCGATGACTAAATAGTTCGGAGTTTAGAGGCAGCGCTAGTTCAGGATTAGCTCGATAATAACTAGTTCAGTTTGTCATGTTTGTGTGTCCTGCTTCAGTTGTCTTTATGTGTCACTGTGGAATTGACAGTATCTGTTGTCTAGGGTTGGGGGATGCTGTTTCTGAACGCTGCACGTGTTTCTTCACCCATGTTCATCTTTACTGACAAGTGACAATGCATTTGAGAAATAAATAAATCTTTTATGCCAGTGGCTCGGTGCCGTTTCTTTCCAAGTTTGTTCTGTTTTGGACCCAGCATATGCTGATATGCCTCCAAGTTATTTATCTCTGGACTTCAATGACTAGGAGTTACACTACTTCCAACTTTGAATTAAGAATGTAGTACAGTAGCAAGGCATGTCCAACATCTCTTCTTCCTTCTTGCTTGCACAGCTACAACTTACAACACAACACAAGGAAAAGGACATTCCCAAGAATTAAAAGAACCAAGGAAAGAACATGTTACGGTGAAGGAAACCAGAAACTGACATCAAGCAACCGGGTAAAACAAGGTCAAAACTCCCGGGGTTTTTAAACCATATTTGCACAGCTCCTTCGTATTTGAGTGCTCGACTATCCTAATTCCTTCTTGCAGTATGGAACGACGATCTTTGGAGCATCAACGTGCATCCTCAGGGAGCTGAACTCCAGAGCGAAGATGGGCCTCGACAACAAGACCGAAATGCATTGGGTTTGCGCATCCGAGTCAACTATCATGTTGGACCCTGTGCTGTTGATCTTGCCGTCCGGTTTTTCCTGTGGCTCTGTGGTTCTTGAACTCCAAATCCTAGCAGGCTTGACAGGGCGAACCCTGCGAGAAGATCGTTATGATAAACGTATAAATCGTATGTCGTCAATGTATGGCTCAGGACGTTAAGAAAGTGTAATTCATGTCATCACCTGCATTCTAGTTGACAGGAGTACTTGAGAAGATCAGGATGGTCCTCTGTCTGTCCACTGAAAATTTGCGGAGCTGAGTCATGTTTATGTTCAGCGACATAATGAAGAGAATAATATGTGGATTCTGACAAGGAATTTTTTTGCTTTCTCAAAAGAAATCTGCACATGGCTATGCAAAGCATTTAATTTATTTACGTTTATTTACATATTTTGCAACCTGGCAGTTTTCTTTTTTGGGAAATCATGGAGGCCATCCGGCTTGTAATTATATAATATTGCCTAACCTGAAGCTTGGAAATGACATTCTGATTGATGGGCCCATCCACTTGTGATTCTTGTGTGATCCTGCTGCCACTTCCACGTGGTTAGAAAGTGAAATAAAGTATTGGGTCAACAAAGCGAAGCTTTGTTAGTACCATGTTGAGAGTGAAAAAAGATGAGGTTAGGAAGATGCCATTCTGAAAGCCATTTCGAATACCTCGGATATTTGACATCCATTGGTCTTCAATTATGAAGTGAGATAAACGTGATGCAATAAAATCCAACATAGTAGATTCGGACTAACACGGTTTAATTCTTCTTTTTTGAGGAAAAAAGTTTCTTTAGGAAACATATGGTTTAATTCTGATGAACCTAGATTCCTTAATAGCTACTAATTCTGGTAAAAAAAAAATGCGCTTTTCATGTTCAGAATGTAACTGAAAGGTTCAGGGAATGTGGCTCAAAACGATAAGGAAACAGGCAACAACTTTGAGCCTGATGATCTGTAAAATCATACCCTCTTAATGAAATACGCGCGCGCTGCCGTGTGTTCGCAAAAAGATCTGTAAAATCATATCACATGGCATCGATGCAATTAAGCGAATATGAAGAATGAAATTACCGGTAAGAGGCAGGCTGATGTTGCACAGGTGCCTAGTAGACGAGCCCTTGGTCTCTGAGATCTCAATTTCACAGCGGTTCTCTTGCTTGGAGATTGCCGGCTCAATTCCTAGCATGCTCAGGAACCCGTTTGGTTTGACCAGCGGTCTGCCCCCGGGCGAAGCAGCTTCTGTCTGTCTCATGTGACAGAGGCTACAAGTCTGTATCACGATGGTACTACACTACTACTAGCATTTTTCAAGCCTATAAACCAACAGTCATATTCAGAATGCAGCAAGGGCTTGTATCTTAGTACCTTCGAGAATGTAGCAACATGGCTTGGTAGCCCTACCTCCTGCAAGAATTGGAGACGGCTGCAGTTAATGGGGAGGAAAGCAGTAGGACAAGAAACAGATCAGAGACACAGAGAGGGATTCCGATGGCACCTTGCGGCCATGCCGGCAGGCTTCGGCGCTGTTCACCAGCACCCTGGCAGCCCACCTGAAAACAGGTTCAGACAATCAGAGTTCAAAGCCAGCAAGAACTAAAAGGGTTCAGTTCAGAGCCACCTGAAAACTCGCTAGTCACTACCGCTAGATTTCAGCCAAAAAATGGAAAAACAAAATCCCAAACGAAAATAAAAGTACTTCATCAAAGCCAATTGCTCGATCATGTTGGATAAAGATTAGCCATGTTTTGTTTAAATCCCTGTTCGGTGGCTGCATTTCATCTGTCTGTGCTTGGTACAGAGTACACGGCACATGCAACATATTTCCCCATCCCTTCCATCCCTTGTGTAGGAAAACGCGAGGCCCTGCAAGCTGAGCAGACAGTGCTAAGCTGCGCCATGGCGAGTTGGCCACGCGGAGGCGGAGGAAGTTTCAGTGCCAGTGCAGCCCACCTGGACAGCGCGACCCGGCCCCCTCGAATAATTGAAGGCCGCAAAGGCAGAGCTCCGTGCATCAAGTACAGTACAACAGATCAAGTGGGTGTTTGTTTATCACTTGGTCGCCGTGACTCGATCACTCGACCACGAGGGTGGCTGGCTTGGAGGGGATATTATTTTTTCTCTGTAATGGGCAGGCTGCCCTGTTTCCTTTTGCTCAGTTCCCCAATCATGCAGGAGGAAGTGGCGTGGAAGCCTGGGAGCGATTAAACTAATACCAACTAAACTAGCAGGAGGGGGAAGGCACAGAGCAGGAGATGCAATGCGATGCAGTGAGGCTGAGGCAGAGCGACGAACTCACGCGCAGGAGGTGGGCGGGTTCCAGACAGTGCCGGCGATCACGACGAGCTGCAGCAGGTGAAGAGCAGAGAAGAATGAAGTCGATGGAGGCGAGTGAGTCAGCAGCAGCTAGCAGCATGGCTGGCGGACTGAAGAGTGAAGAAACTGCCGGAGCAACCGGCCCCAAAACGAAGATCCAAGAAGAAGAGACTCCGGGTAGGTGCACCTCGTCGAACTCGCCGGCGGGGCTGTCGTGGTAGCGCGCGAGGAAGACGCCGCCGAGCGTGTAGCCGAAGGCCTCGACGAGGCGCAGGTCCCGGGGCACGAAGGCGCGCGCCGTGGACGCCTTCACCAAATGCAGCTGGTACAATGCGCTGCACACGCACGCGTGCAGCAAAGAAAGGATCAATCGAGTACATACATACAGTGGAGTAATAAGGATCGGGAGCTGCGGCACAACGCGGCCTTGCCTGCCCTTGAACACCCACGGCGGCCCGTGCTGGTACCCCGCGCAGGCCGCCTCCTTCTCCTTCTCCTTGTCCGCCGCCGCCATGGATCGGTCCTCACGAGTGGCACCCAAGCGGGCGGCTGACCAGTGGATTTATAGGCAGGCGACTGCAGAGTCTGCGCGCGATGTGACAGACTGCGCGCGAGCACCGAACCGAGCAGCAGCAAAGCGCAAAGGAGGTAGCTTGGGAGTGGCCGGTGTGGTGGACGACGAAGACGACGACGGAACGGAAGGGGAGGCAGCTAGGGGCGATGAATCATGAATGTGGTGGTGAATGATGCACCGACTGATGCTGGGACGCAGCCAGCGCGGGCGCGGCTTAAAACAAGTGGTTTATCCGCCCCTGCGACTTTGCGAGCGCTCGTCTTCTTTGCTCCAAAGTCCAAAGGAGGGAGCGACGCCGAGTCCGCGGGGCACGGATGGGTTCGTCGACGTGTGGGAGGCTGGGGGGCGGACCTTATCCGCTCTACAGGTGGCGCCGGATCAGAGGCCGCGGGTGGGGGTGACGTCCGCGGTGGTGGAGATCCGTGCGGGGGCCGCCGCCGCCTGCTGCCGATGCCTGATTGGATTGCCATACCGGGGGTTGCCGTGCCGGCCCTGGCGCCTCCTGCCGGTTTCTTGCGTTGCGGCTGCTGTTTTGGGGAGGTTTGGATTGGGCATGCACCTGCGTCGGTCGTGGCCGTGCCGCTGCCGTGAGTGCAGGTGCAGGGCAGTGGGGCTACCGAGGCCATCGTTGTCGAGCGATGGAGAAGAAAAACGTCGGGACACGGTACCGGCTTCGCGCTTTTGTATGCGTGGCGCTCTTTGCAACGCAGACTGGTTTAAAGTTGGAACAAGAACCAGTTTAATTTCGCAGCCTCGCAGGAATCCTAAAGGACGACCAAAAACAGATGATTACTCCAAAAACCTGACCCAGCTCGGCCTTAAGGCACATAGGTAGCTAGAAATTTATCGGATTTTGGTCAAGTCGTCAGCTAGCTGATGTTTGTCTGGAAGAAAATGTTAAGAATATTAAACAGGGGAAAAACAGAATATGAGAAAAAAAAGGACCATATAGAACATTTGTTCAGAAAAAAAAAAGAATAGAACTATGATGAACAACGATAGAACACTATAACCAATCAGTTGTGAAGTCAAGTTCTAATATTTTGCCATCAAATGGAATAAAAAGGGGCAAAATACTGGCTGTTCTTTCTGTCGCCGCCCCCGCTAATGGTTTCTTCCGCTGGGCGGAGGCTTTCGCGGGATGGCCCAAGCAACGATCGACGCGAAAATTGTGAATGATCTACGGGGCACTGGGGGATTTTTTTATTTATATATTTATTTTATTTCGTTTTTACAAAAATATATTACGGTTATAAACTTTTACAAATCTATACACCTGGCGCCCGGGGGTTGGGCGCCAGGGTACCCGGATGGGCCGGATGGGCCGCAGCGGGTCCTGGCGCCCGGGGGCGGGGCGCCAGGGCCTGGCGCCCGGAGATGGGGCGCCAGGGGCCTATCCGTTATTGTTTCTACGGTCTGCATTGTCCCGAAATGTTCCGGCGGTCTGCATTGTTCCGACGTCTATAATTGTTCCTACGGTCTGCATTGTTCATTGTTTCGACGCCTTGCATTGTTCGGGATTGTTTGAAGGCAGAATTGTTCGGAATTGTTTGAAGGCAGAATCTCTCGGAACTGTTAGTTTTCGGAGGTTCGGAATCATTAGTTTTTTAAAGTAGTTTTGGAATTGTTAGTTTTCGAAATTATTAGAATTTTTAGTTTTTGAAAATCTTTGCTTTACTTTGGAATGACGGCGATTTTTTTTTAGAGCGAAATTTCGCGGTTTTAGAATATTCTGAATGGAAAGGCATTTCGAATTAAAAAACGAAAAATTAAAAATTTTGGCAGAGTTTCCCCTAATTATATCCCTATTTTCTACGAATACTATACAATTCATATCTACACTTAATAACATTAAATGATACAAAATACAAAGCCAATCAAATATTTACCGTTAAATTTCTGCAGAGCTTCGCTGTCTACCTCTCCTCTCCTCTCCTCTTCCCTTCTCTCTCGCTTTCTCTGCGTGCGACGAGAATGGCACCGGCAGCCGGCAGCGCGGCTTATATACGCTAGGGGGGGCTGCCGCCCCGCCCCCGGGCGCCAGGTCCTGCCGTCCCGTCCCCGAGCGCCAGGCCCCCGCCCCGCCGCCGGGCGCCTCGGCCCCGGCCGCCGGCCGCCCCCGCCCCCCGCCCCCTGCCCCGCCGCCGGGCGCCCTGGCCCCGACCGCCGGCCGCCCCCGCCCCCGCCCCCTGCCCCGCCGCGGGCCGACCCCTGGCGCCCCGACCCCGGGCGCCAGGGACGCGGGTGGGCCGGGCCAGGACCCTGGCACCCGGGGTTGGGGCGCCAGGTATCCTGGCTCCCGGCCCAAAGGCGCCAGGGGTACATTCCCGTAAATTTGTATAACCGTAATATATTTTTGTAAAAACGAAATAAAATAAATATATAAATAAAAAAAGTGCGGCACTGGGCCAGGGAGAGTCCATGGGCCACTGCTGGGATGATATATGGTTTATAGGCCTGATAGAGCAGTGATTAGTCAGTTCCGTGGACCATAGTCCATAGGTAGTAGTAGGATTGTAGGAATCAGTTTGTCGTGCACTTGTGCAGCGTACACTGTAATGTTTTTTTTTTCAATTTTCAGCATAAGTATACACAGCTTTATGACCGAATTTATAAAGTGCCACCAAATTTATAAAAAAAAGAAAGTGTTAACATTTATGACACCATCTTACGAAAATATGTCACGATGAAACTAATAATACCCATTTGACACCACAAATAAATATTTATATTTTTTATAGTCCTTGTGAAACTTTAGAAATGTTGACATAGGACAATCAAAATAGCTTCTTATGTGTCGGAGGGAGTATCATTTTGGCTCTCAATTTGTAATGCAACTGACGAATCTTGGCACAGTTCAGAACTTCATGTCATCGCACAAAACCACAAAGGAGAGAGCGGCGTGTTGGCCTCGTTCTAAACATGCCAGCTTGCCACTCATGCTGATCTGCTCTAGTTTTGCATCATCGCCATGGTTCAGGAATGGCCTGCTCTGCTGCTCAACATGTGAAGTAAACATAGCAATGCACCATCGAGGGCTCGATTGGTTTGAGACCAAAACGTGCTGTGCCAAAATTTTGGTACACCAAACTGGCTTGCCAAAGTTTTGACATAGCACATTTTGGTATCAAATTAAACTAAGCAAGACCTGAATCGTTCGCTGCAGCTGGATGCGGCTGCAGCTGCATCCCCATCAGTTTGCGCTACAGTAGTCCATCATATGGATGTTGCAGCGGCAGGCGGCAGTTGCAGCACAGCGAACAGGCCCTGGTCATGGACACAACAACCTACAGCATCAACGCACAACGCTGCTTTATTCATAATCAACATAATGACAGCATACCCAGGTCCAAATTGTTCATCGGCAGTCGCAACAAGCAAACACGTACTGCACAAAGGTCTTAACTTCAAATCAAAAAATGTTTTCAGAAACAAAGGCACTTGATACTACAACTTGACAACAGTTCATGTTCATCCCATTTCATTTCACCAACATGATGCGATGCGAGCGAGGAAACACTCAATCGGATCTCGGCAAAACTCGGGGGAGTGGCGGCTCACTGCAGCTGCCCCCGGAACACCCTCAGCACGTCCGCGAACGTGACGACGCCGGCGAGGCGGCAGTCATCGTCCTCTTCGAGCACCCACACGTAGCTCACCCGGTGCGCAAGGGCCTGGACCATGACGGCCACCAGCGAGCTCGTGGGGCTGCACACCACCGGCTCCTCGGCGGACCGCCGCCCGTAGCTCCCCGACGACGGGCGCCTCAGCTGCGCCCGGCCGGCCGTCTCCTCGTCGGAGGACGAGGAGGCAGAGGAGAGGGACGAGAACGACGACGACAGCGTCTCGTCCTCAATCAGCTCGAGCATGGCGTCGAGGCCCTTGTCCTTCAGCCCGGCCTTGACCGCGCGCAGGATGTGCTCCGGCGGCGACCCGAAGTAGTCGACGTAGGCCATGAGGTCCGCCGCCGAGAGCGTGGCGATGGCCGCGGCCGCCGTCTCGTCGCAGGCCGCGAGGAGGGCCGGGGAGATCTCGCCCACGAGGTGGCCGTCCTCGGTGACCACGGCGACCGCGGTCTCCGTGGCGATGGCGCGGCGGAGGAGGGGCACGGCTGACAGGGCCGCGTCGCCGGGGCGCACCGAGAGGAAGTCGGTGCGCACGAGGCCGAGGGAGGACACGGAGCGCGCGGCGACATGGTAGAAGAGGCCGATGGAGTTGAGGAAGTAGCGCACGAGGTCCTCCTGCGTGAGCCAGCAGAAGTCGCCGGCGGCGGCGCCGCCGCCGAGCTGCTTCTTGCGGCCGCCAGCGCGGAGTGGGACGGCGAGCACCTGCGCACCGCTCAGAACCGCATCAAGCGCCTCCAAGATACTGCGAAAAATAAGAAAGGGACGCCACATTGGTCAGCTAAAAAATAACTGAATCTATCAAAAAAGAGAAAAATGGGCAAGACGCGAGAGACAGAGACAAGATCCCAAAAGAATCCCCGCTTTTTCAAGAAAGATTCGATTAAAACGCGCAAATTTCGAGCCACATGCCAAGATCTGCGTCTATTCAGGACTTAGGCCGTGTTTGGATCCCAGTGAAAAAGGGCAAAAATTTTGCACTTTGATCAACAGCCCCTCAATCAAGCGGCACGATTTCCGAGCCATAGGCAGAGTCAATCAAGCTGATCCTATCCAGTATCCAGAATCTTGAAAGGAGACAGCGGCGCATGTCGCCGTCTTCGGTGAACCCAGACCGAACCACACCACAAGATTTGTCTCCGGTGAGTCGGACGATTTGACCCGAATGTGGGGTTTTCCTCCACCGACAGCCACTTGTTCGCAACCCATCGCATATTCCAAGCCAAGCAGGCAAGCAGAGATGAAACTCTCCAGGTACGTATTGATGAGGATGAACGCCTACCCCAAAATGACACTTAACAGGCGCATCAATTTATTAGTATATAGCACTAGTACTAGCCTGTCGCATATTTTTAATAATCAGTTCTTTTCGCAGTTTTTATGAGGATTTTGACCAGATTCGTGTCCCTTTGTGAGTGGTTTTAGGCATCAAACTTCCAATCTTGAATGAGCCCCACGCGTTGTTTACACATACGGAGTACTACCAAAAGAAGAGACCCAATAGAGAGATGGAGGGAGAGTCGTGGAGCCTTACCTCGAGCGGGGGTCGACGCGGCGGACCTCTCCGGCGCCTTCCTTGGGCAGGAGCGCGGAGACCGGCTTGGCGAGCGCAGCGGCCGGCCGCGCGAGCGCCTCGGGGTCGGAGCAGAGGAAGCAGAGCACGTCCGCGAGGCCGACGCGGGCGACGACGGCGCGCGCTGGTCCGGTCACGGCCACGCAGGAAGCGGCGCCAGAGCGGGCGACCCTCCGGAGCGCGGCGGCGAGGTCGCCGGCGGCGGCGGAGAGCGGGAGCGACCTCACGGCCGGCTTGCCGATGCACAGGTCCGACACCTCATTGGCCAGGAGGCTCACTGCCATGCACTCGCGGGGCTGGCCCTGGGCGGTTTCGAGACCGAAACCTCTTGCAAAGATTTGGGGGGAGGGAGTCGATCCGGCGAGGGACCGGGAGGCGTTTCTTGGTTTGGTTTGGGGCAGGTGGAGAGGATCCGGGTGGAAGACGAGAGGGTGAGCGGATTTTGGTTTCAACCGTGTCTCGTGGAGAGGGAGCGGCTTTATATAGGCTTTGGGGTGGGACCGGCGGGTTGCTACGCTGTCTTGAGCTGGGGAAGGTCGATGACATGTGGGACCGCAGGTGTGGGGCCCATATGAGGCGAGTGCGGGGTCGTTTCGAGCATGGTGAAACCCCCCGCCGTGGTTTTTCGCGGTGGACGCGTCGAGCGCCGTGCGGTTTAGAAGTCGGCTAGCTGAGCCGAGCCGAGCTGGCTTCGGTTGGATCCTCCTTGCTGACTGGGAGATTTGTCATTTCTGCGCCTTCGTGGAACGGGCCCGGCCGCTTTTGCAGATTTTTCCTGTAGCGCAAACTGCAAAACGTTTCTCCTCCGCTTCGGAAAAAAAAAAGAGCGCTACAAAATTCGCTGTTCAAAAAGAAGCCCAGCCAGTACAGTGAAAAGAATCTATTGGGCATATTCAACGGTTCTTTTGTCTGTCATGCCGTAGTCACCAGCTAGTGCAAAAATAGTGTATCCGTACTGTAATCATTATTTTTCTACTCTGTGTACAGTGTGCAAACAATATTTTTCACATCTATTTTCACTCCGTGGTGACCCTAGCCTCAGGGCCTGTTCGATTTTGAACCACATGCAAATATGTGATTTCTAGTCTTATACAAAAAAAATATGAATACTATTTTTTATAATTTCATTCATGATCATAAGTACTTTAAATATGAATCACATTTTTGAAATTTTGTATATTTAATTTTTTAATAAGACGAGCGGACTTTTATATGTGATTGAAAAACATTTTTTTTCTAAGATAGCGGAGTGTACAGTATATTTTATGTGTGGTTTGAATTTTTACATATTTTTATATTATTAAAATAAAACGAGCTGGAAAATTCGATATCAAAAAAATTCAAATAAGCTATAATTTAAAACCGAGGGGTAGGCCACATATACTGAGTGTTTCTCTTAATACCACTAATTCCAGGTTATATATACTAATATGATCTTTTTTATGCTGAGTATCCTTTGGTAGATCTAAATTAAATGTGGCATAAATGATGGCACCACCTGGTAGATGGACAAATTGGATCGGACCTAACAGGATACTGGTAGCATTTTTCATTTTTAACCTTTTTTTGGTGAATATTATATTGCTAACCTCTCTTACAAATTTCAAGCGGGAGTAAGGGCCTGTTTGGATCCCTTGGACTAGTACAAAACGGGCTACAAAAAACCTAAAGTATCCAAACAGAAGGACTAAAGTTAGACTAAAGTGCTCAAACTGACTAAAATTTTGTAGCTCCAAAAAAAACTTCTTTTAGGCTAGAATTTTATAGCGCCGACTAGTTTAGCCCAGGAAACCCGTGCAACTCGGATCTGGTCTACTTCGGCGGGCAGTAGGTAGGGCGAGGGCCAGCAGCAAAGCCGTGCGATACCTTTCACTGTAGCCTGTTGGTGATGGACACCGTCTTTCTGGGCTTGGGTTTGACCACGTGTGCATCCATCCGCAGCCGGCAGGAAAAGTCGTTATGGCATGGTTTAGCAGCCTGGCTGAGGCGGCGGTACTCTGCTCTTGAGCCTTTCGTTATCAGCTTTTGTCCTCGTCATTCCATCAGAAAAAAAAAAAAGATTACCGCGCGGCTTCGTGGCAGCACGGCGGTCACCTCGATCTTTTTATCCTTCTCCAAAAGTCTGTGCTCAGGTTCATACGTTCATTTAGATCGAAAACGACAAAATTACCGCGCGGCTTCGTGGCAGCACGTTCTTTTGTGCGGAGTTATCAACTTCTAAAATTTGATCAACAAGATTAAATTATTATCGTTAGAGATATAAAAGAGAGTGCAAAACACTGTAATGTACTATTGGACAAATAAAAGGTGAGCCCCATAACATTAACATTTTAAGTTCGGAGAGCTACTGTACAGTTTAAAAGCTGGTGGTAGAAAATTAAATGCAGTAGTGTCTAAAACCGGATGGTAGCAAAGAAACGTCATAGCTCAAAGAAACAGACCACTCCAGACTTGGTGGCTTAATTTGTCCCGTACCTGTGGAGAAATTTCGTTCCCGCGGCCCCGCCGATCCAATCTTTTTTGTCAAGAACCATGCCGCCACTCACGTTTGACCTATCGGCTAGATGCAGCTCGACTTGGCTAACCATATAGGTGGTGGTTTGATCCTAATCACTTCATATAAACCGACGAAAACGGTGACGAACGTGCCGATTAGCGCGTAAAAGTGAGAGAACATGTTACCGAAACCCCAATTACGATTTGGTGCGCGCGCGCCGAGAGGGACTGGCGTCGCATGCCCTGTCAATGCGCGCCAGGTGGCGCCGTAGGAACGCGACCAAGCGACACGGGAGATGGCAGGTGCGGTGGTGGGCAGGGGAGGCCGCGGCGAGGGTGCCGAGGCGCCGGAAGCCTCCCGGACGGCGGTGGGCGGGGCTTGGGCGGCGGCGGCGACGGTTAGGGTTCGGGGTTGCCAGGGTTGGGGCCGCTGGCGAGTCCGTCTCCTCCACTGCTGGCCTTAGAGGGAGGGCCGGAGCGGGCGGCCGGCCCGGCGGTGACGGCGGACATAGGGTGGCGGAGAGACCAACGGCGAGGGCACCGCCGGTCGGACGGCAGGGGACGGCGGTTGGGAAGGATCGCGGTGAGGGCGACGAGCCACCTAGGTTAGCGGCGGACGGAGCGGCGAGACGACGGGAGGCTCCGGCTGCTGGTGGAGATCGAGGCGGCAGCGGGAGGAAAAAAAAGAGGGAGGAAAAAAAACAGTGGACGCCGAGGGCGGGTGACAGCGCACACGTGCCTAATAAGAACCCCGTACCGTAACCATAAAATTCACACAGACCGTGCATTATATTCTGTAGTATAGTACCAAAAAACTACAGGCCTTAGACTATGTTCACCAGTCCGTCCATCCCATCTCGCTAATCCACTATTCCAACCATCTCATCATCTGTGTACAGTGTTCGAACAATGTTTAGCCACTTTTTTTAGATTTATTGGTGAGCTCAGCCTTAGATGCCATGTATCTTATTAAAAAATACTGCCATGTGAACACGAACACTACTGCAATTCGATGAGGTCATTGTTTACGTTTTATTCGCACGGTGTATAGTTAGCCGTCGTGGCCGCAGTTTTCTACGTACAACATTTTGTCGAACGTGCGCAAGCGACAGGAGAAACGAACGGGTCACACGCACTGGGAGAAAAGAAAAGCGAAACGGATAAACGTCGTTGCCGCTGCTAAAATTTTTGTCGCCAGCCGCGTGCGCGGAACCAGGAAAGCGCACGCCGGGGCTTTGGCCGCCGAGGCGCCGAGCCGGCGGAGAGCCGAGGCTCGCAGCTGACGCGGGGCCGGGCGGCTGCCAGGGCCAGCCGGGCCGGGCAGGCCCTGGACGCGACGTGGAGCGGGGGCCCCCACCACGTGGTGGCTCTCACTCGCTGTACGGGCGGGCCCTACCGGGCCTTCCGTTCCGTGCCACGGTCCTGTGGACTGCGTGACCTGACCACTGGCGGATCTTCTGCGGCGTAATGGATTCTGCAGATCGAGTGAAAACTCGCCACGAAATAATGTATCCCGAGACTGAGCAATTATTCGATACGTACTATTGATGATCTTTGTTAAATATAGAGAAGATTGATTAGTGCAGAATCATAACGACACAACACTGTGATTTGGGAATGACAGTGAGATTATGTGTGTGGTCTAATGACCCCACCGAGCCTCAATCATGGCGACCGCAGAATAAAAAAAAAATCATGGCGACCGCACTAATAAACCTGGGAAGACGGACAACTACTGTATTTCGCGGCCAATTAATTGCCCCTAGGCGACGTCATCGTGTGCGTGGCCAGCTTCTTGTCTAGGCTGATGAACGAATTGCCAACCTGATTCATATATCATGTACTCCGTACCTCGTTATACTTCGAGTGGTACACGTTACATATGGTGGATCGCATGCAATGCATATACCAACGGCGTCCTTGGACAATTAACGAAGCCTGCGATGATATATACGGAACGCAGTACTTGGTAGCAGGATTGCGGTGCGGTGGAGGATGGAGACGCAGAAGAACTTGGGAAGGAAGATACGGAACGCTCGCAATGCTGGTGGGGCCGCTGGCAGCTTGGATTATTATCTTGCGAGGAAGCAGTCGGTTCAACGTTCACACTACATACTCCGTACAACTCACGATGCCTGTTCATTGAACAGATCGTATAAAAATTTATCTATAGTCCAATTTCGATATTGCAAACAGAATAAAGTTTAAAGTTTGAAATAAACGGCGGGACTGGATCAACACCGTAAGGATGTGTTCAACAACACTCCTCAAATCTCATTCCCTATCCCTATTTTAACCACCCCTCTCTCTGTCTACAGTGCAGCATTTATGTCAAACAGTGCCAAACAATATTTTGAGGCGTCCATTTAAGACGGCCCATTAGGGATAGCCTAAGCGGTGGCCAACGTACGTGCGATCGACAGCTTGCAAATAGGCCCATCATTCCGTGCCTGGGCCGTAGTACGTAGCTTCAGCGTTGTCTTCAGTAGCCGTGCCGTCGCGTCGTCAACAGTGACGACAATTACTAATGGTGCCCCTAGGGACGACGATGTGGCTCCATCAGTGGATCGTGCCATTTGTTGGATTGGTGAGCAGTCAAAGGCAGGCATAGCTGGAGCAGCGTGCGTGATCACCAGCAGAGACACAGCATGGGGCCATTACGGGCTCGGCAGCGTCGTTCCAGGACCCCAAACATAATGTCGCCATTAGGCTAAGTCCAGCAGGTGAGGTAAAAGGCCGGGTACAGTACAAAACGACACTGTAGCGACAATGTTTACAGAGAAAGAGGTAGGTGGAATAGTGGATAGATAGAAATTTTGCCTTAGCTGCTGGCCTCGGCCTTAGACAGACAAGACCAGATCACCAGCTAGGGGGTAATAATAACGATCATTCCCGGGTCGGGATCCATCGTCGGGCCCGCGCGCACGGCGGCCGCTGGCCGATCCAGGGACGGCGACGACGGCCGCCCCGCGTCGCATTCGCATGCGCTGCACGCGCGCGGGTCTCGACGCGCCCGGCCCTGCACGCCAAGAGACAGGTTGCCGTTACGTCTGCGCGCGCGTCGCCGTCCGCTGATAAGGCCGACGTCGCTCGTGAGAGGGATCAAAGGCTGCCCGCTGGCGTTGGCCGTTGGCGCCGAGACGAGCGCAGCCGAGTCGGCTCCACCTCAGCCCTCAGGTGAGTGAGGAGACCTCCGATCCATCGGGTGCTCGTGCTATACGTCCTAGTACGTGGAGCACGGCGGCCGGATCTCGATCGATCGGCAGCGAGGCATGGCTCTGATTGCAAGGGCCGGGGGAGCTAACTAGTAGTAGGTGATGTAGCTTTGTCGGATCGGCGAGAAATGGGAGATTCCTCGGCGGGCACTGCTGCACCATGCAAGCTAGTACTGTACCTCTGCTCTTCTGCGCTAGCTGGCGGCTACTGGTAGTAGCAGCTACGCACTAGGCATCTCTGGGCATCGCGTCCTGTGTTTGGATTGTGCTCCTACTCCCTCCCTCCAGGTCCGAAATATAGGTCCCAAAACGATATGGAGTACTGATATACTTCTTCGTTTTCACCCCCACGGCCCCACCACCCTACTCCTACGCTAGGCATAGGCACAGGAGTGGTTTGTGCCCACTGGCCCAGTGTCTCCTGACTCCCGAGAGGTATCTATGATAAATGTCTGATTTTCTGGACGGCGGCGTTTGCTTGCTTGTGAAATTTAGAGTCGAAGGAAATTAGAGTTGAAGTCAGAATCCAACTTTTGGATATATGTGACTATGACTACAAACTGTTTCTATCAATTTAGAGCTTAGAACCTCTGTGTTGGATGGAATTGGATTCCAGCGGACAACCCCTTCATATCCAAACAATAATTTGATATCGTAAGCCATTCTCCATATCATACGTACCTGATTTCACATAGAAACGCAATTCTATTCTATTGACTCTAACAGCTGCATCTAAAGTACCGTTACAACCTAGCTGGGCAAATCATTAGGTTGTGCTCACCAGAGCGTCCAAATAGATGTGGAAGATACTTACACACAATACTTAGAAAATTTTGAAATATAAGTGGTGTGATATGGGTCTGTCTAGCGAGGATAGCTTTGGTCCGCGGTGATCTCGTCGATTTACGTTTCTAGGTACATAGCTACTGACGCAGAAGAGAAGCATACACCGAAGCACAGAATATATACGATGAGGAAATGCGCACCGTCTCAGTTTTAACTCCCGGCCGGCACCAACAACCGAACCAATCATATGGGTGCCTGCTAGCTAGAACAACGATCTGTTGCAGGGCCAGCCTTTCGATTCAGCTGGATTGCAGCGCTGGCTCAGCACTGGACATACAATACCGTATGTCGCAGTCATATAATAAAAAACAAATTTTCTCTGAAACTCGCAATCGTATAAATTTCCTCTATCAGAATCGAGCGACTCCTCCATACGTAGAATGGACAAGGACACAACGAACACGGTACGCATCGCAGTTAAATGATGAGCTGCTAGAAGGAGCCCGTTTCCTCTCCGACAAGCGACAAAGAGATAAGCAAAGCACAGGTACGGTACTGGGAACGGGCCCGCCCGTCCGGGCCTCCGGCCGCTTCACGTGGTGGTCTCCCGGCCTCCCAAAGGGTAGGCAGGGCAGCCCGGTGGTGCCGCGGTGGCCCGTGGATGCACTGGTGGCGTACAGCTGCCGCAGCTGGCTCCTGGCTCCCCCGCGCCCTCACTCCGATCCTCACACGTGATGGGAGGCGACAGGCGTGTGAGTGCGACGTGATGGCATCACGCCGGCGCGTAGTAGTAAGTAGGTAGTACATTGTAGCAGCGAGAGGGGATTACTGGATACGTGGAGCCGGAAGCACCGAGGACCGAGGGCAAGCATTGGCAAGACTGCGTTTGCATGCGCACATTGCATGTCTCAAACTCTCAACCAACCAATCCTATAAAAAGAACTCTCGACCAACCAATAATGAGTAGTAGTACTAATAACCAAGCTGGGTGTTGGGCGCCCATGGAATGCGACGATATGCCTCCCGCTGGTCCCAGCCGAGCATTGCCACAAATTTGCCTCATCGCGGCACCAAAGGACCCCGGGCTATTCTGTTCACTGAAATATATCTCGTACTCGTACCGTCTCGCACGTACACAAAACTCGATCCGATCCTTGGCTGCGGGCGTGCATCAGTGCATGTCTTGGAAGCGAGCGAGCGACGCATCCATCCATCCGCATGGGGATGGGGATGGGGATGGGATTGCCGTACGTACGTGCTATGTATAGCTGGCGATATGTATGCTGACTAGGCGATCGGTCGAGATTCGTCGTACCTGACAGCTAGCTGATTGGTCATCACAAACACAAGGAGGCCCATGATTCCCTGCATGCTGTTCGTGTGGCGGATGTGGTTCCCGTAGGTGGATGATAGAGACAATAAAATAGATAAGGCTGAGTCCAATGGGATTCTCTAAATGGGTTCTCCAAAACACTATTTTGCACTGTTACGCACTGTACCTGTGAGTGGGGGTTGTTGGAATAGTGTTTTAGAGAATGGGGATAGTGAGTGTTGTTGGACTCAGCCTAAGGGCTGTGTTTAGATCTAAAATTTTGAAGACCAAAACGCACTGTAGCGCTGAAAAATACACTGTAGCACTTTTCGTTTGTTTGTGGTAAATATTGTACTACTATGGTCTAACTAGGCTCAAAAGATTCGTCTCGCAAAGTACATCTAAACTGTGCAATTAATTTTTTATTTCATCTACATTTAGTACTCCATGCATGTGCCGACATTTTGATATGATGGGGAATCTTCTTTTTGCATAATAGAATTTTGGAGAAATTTCAAACTTCATTGAGAAGCGTGCAAGCTGGCGACTATGATCTCGCCAGCGTCTCTTCTCTCTCCCTGCATGTGAAATAAAATACTATTTCTGTTAACTCGGAGCTAACCTGTTGGAGACGCCCTCAGTGGGCAGCGGTAGCCGGTAGGATTATTAATTCTGCTTCGATAACGAAAGCTTTCCACACGGACGTCGACTCGTCGAGTGCCGAGAGAGAGCCGTGATTTTAGGATCTCCATCGAACGCAAACTGTCGCTGGCTGGCACGGGGCCACCCAATCGTATGTAAGTAGGCAGCAGGAGGCAAAGGCAACCCGCCAACCCCACCAACGACGAGCTTAATCATTCCGTTGTTCTTTAGCTGAAACAGCACACAGATCGCGATCGGCCGATGCAAGCGATCAGCCGATGCAAGCCGTTGCTTGCACGGCCACGAGGCCATATCTATGGATGGAGGATGGCTAACAGCCGCACGCATTGCACGCTTCTACAGAGTGTTTTCTTTTTCAGTGCATCTTTTCTGTCCTATGGAGTTTATATACCCGATCCATCCTCTATAGTAAGCTCTCTTCGTTATGCTGCCCTGACCATGACCAACCAGGCCCGCGCCAGATTTCCACTAGTCTCTAGTTTCTGTGCTTGCTGTTTCACGAATCGCGCGATATGGCGGGCAACCTACCTCTCACCTCTGACATAGAGTATTTCTCATCTCTTCAGACCATCTGCACTCCACTCCTCCACGCTCCCCTCCAAACGTCTAGCGTAAAATTTTACCGGAAAAAATGCTGCAGCCGGCTACTCCACCCTCCCCTCCAAAGCTCCGTAATCCACCCTTTCCGCCACAGCTGGAGGAAATGGCGAGCTCCGGCATGCACTGTGCACCGTGGGCCCGGGCAACTGCCCCCTCCTCGCGCGCGTGGGGACGAAAGAGAGACGAGGACGCGCAACCATCGCCGCCGCACGCGACGCGTCGCCGCCGCACGCGCAGCCGTTGCCGCCGCACGAGACGCGTCGGCCCCGTCGGAGGCCGGATCGAGGACGCAGTGGCGGGTCAGGCCCTGACGGCGGCGGATCGAAGGCTCCGCGCCGGAGCTTGGCGCAGGACCGGCCGGAGCTTGGGGGCGAGGAGGGGAGAAGAGAGGGCGGCGGGCTGGTGGTGCTCGGCGCGGTGGCGAGGGGAAGGAGGAGGGCGGCGCAAATCCGGGCGGCCGCGACCTCGCAACCGGCCGGATCTGGGCGAGGAGGACCGGAACCCGCGGCCCTCCAACCGGCCAGCGGTCGGAGGGAGCGTGAGCTCGGGCGGGAGAGAGCGGCGAAGGGAAGCGGAGGCCGCGAGCCTCCATGGCATGGCGCGTGCATGGCAGAGCAGCGGCCGGCAGGGACCTCCAGGCAGTGGCTCGGAGAGGACGAACACGGCGTGGCGCGCCCATGGTAGATCCCGGCCGCGGGAGGCGGGGAAGGAGACCGGCGGCGGCGAATCCGTGGGGCTTGGGCTTGGGCGGAGGCGGCGGCGCGACCGGCCGACGGAGGGAGAGGGAGCGGTCGCGTGGAGGCGCAGGCTCGGGCTGGAGCGGCGGAGGAGCAGAGGAAAAGGGGAAGGGGAAGCATCTAGTGGTCGGGCCCACTTGTAAGTGAGAATATGATTATATTATAGTATATGGAGAAGAAAGAAGGTAGTTGGAGGTAAATGAATAAAATATTGGATAGTTGTACGTGGAGGAAACATATGGAGTAACAGGAGTGCGGAAGAAATTGATATGGAGGAAAGAATCTTGGTGACCAGATTGGAATATTCTTTTTGGAGGAAAAATATAGAGTAGATGGAGTGTAGATAGTCTCAGCTTGCTACTAGTAGTAGTACTAGTTTAATCTACTGTGTGCTTGTTGGTACGGTTCAATTATAAATTATAATCGACCGCAGGAATGGACGGCCGATCGAGGCTGCGTGGACCGTAGTGCGCACCGCCGCAATTAATCAGTGCAAGTATAGCGCACAAAACGCGCGTGGCCGGACGGACGATGGATTACCGCGCGAGAGGATTTCGACATGTTTACAAAAGCGTTTTCAGTGTTCTGGATCGATACCGTATATAGCCACTACACTAGTAGTTTATTTCCACCAGCTAGTCAAAGTAATAATAACGTGACAGCGGCTCAGTGCGCATAGTCTAGTGTTAGTGGCGATTTCTCCGATCCGGCATAGTCTAGTGTTAGTAATAATAATAATAATGTGAGATCTTTGACAGCAGCCCAGTGGGACATGTTGTTTCTTTTAAGTACTCCTTAATTTCCCACAAGTGTGGCTCTGTTTAGTACCCCAATTTTCTCCTAAAATTTACTATGCAAAAAGAAGATTCCCCGTCACATCAAAATGCCGACACATGCATGGAATACTAAATATAGATGAAATAAAAAAATAATTGCACAGTTTAGATGTACTTTGCGAGACGAATCTTTTGAGCCTAGTTAGGCCATAGTAAAACAATATTTACCACAAACAAACGAAAAATGCTACAGTAATTCTACAGCGCTTTTCAGTTCGGAACAATGTTTTTTTCAACCATCTGAACACACCCTGTGTTGTTCTACTGCTTATTTTGTACTAGCATTAATTGGGCGCTGCAAGTCGTCGTCTGCACGCACCGTACTCTATACTAGCATGTCGCATGTCAGTGTGTTAAACTCCATCGCCAATGGCCGTGGCAGGACGCAGCCATAGAGAACGGAAACATACGTACGTACACAGTACCTGGTACTAGAGTGGTAGAAAGACGAGGGGAGCTAGGCCGGCCGGCCCCGGCTCACGTGGTGGTGTGCGTACTGCGTACTCCTCAGTCCTCACGCTCAGCCACAGCCACATGGAACGCAACAGGCAAGAGGGTACGTGTACGAGGGATAGGACAACATGAGGCGGTGCTATCACGTAGTACTGCAGGTCTGCAGCACAGTACCAGTTCGTAGTAGTGTCACCACCATGCTGCTGGCGATATACTAAATGCTGAGTAGGCGACGAAGGCGATCGATCGAGATTTGTCGTACCTGACACTTGGTCATAAAACAATTCCTCGGCAGGATTATTTTGCCTGTGTTCTCGATCGGATATAGCCACCCAGCTACTTTATTAATTTGCACGAGTCAAGTAATAATAACTAATGTGAGATCTATCTTCGACAGCAGCCCATCATGTGTAGGCTAGTGTTAGTGGCGATTATTTCTGTCGTCGTATCTCCGTGATAAGAGTATGATCTAGCGTGATTCCATCACTCATGATATGGACTGCGGCCTGTCACTGCCGCTGTCTGGAGCGTCACTCATGATACGCGATTAGTTCTTCCGTTTTCCCACATGCGTGTTATTGCTTAGTAATTATCTGGAGCATTGGGTTGGGTGCTGTAAATTGTGCACGCACCGTACTCGGCATGGCAGCAGCAGCAGCGATAGAAAGATGATCAGGGGAGGCCTGGCCGAGAGACAGGGCGGCCCCGGCTCACGCGGTGGCCTCCCGTGATCCCGTCCTCCCGAAGCGTACAGCTAGCTGCTCCCCTGCTGCGAGTCACTGCGCCACATGGAACGCGACAGCCAAGAGAGGCGAGGTGCCATCACGTATGACGTATCTGACCGACTCTGTAGCGGCGCGGGAGAGAGAGAGAGAGATCCGGAATCTTTCCCTCGTCCGGTGCTGTCCTGAATTTTTTCCTCGCGATCTCGGGTGTGTTTAGATCCAAATTTTTCTTCAAATTATACTATGCAAAAAAAGATTTTTCATCACATCAAAAATGCCGGCACATGCATGGAGTACTAAACGTAGATGAAATCAAAAAAATAATTGTACAGTTTAGATGTACTTTGCGAGACGAATCTTTTGAGCCTAGTTAGGCCATGGTAGGACAATATTTACCACAAATAAACGAAAAGTGTTACAGTGCGCTACAGTGTCGGATGTGATGTTTTTGGCCAAATTTCGACAGATTTCGCCTACTTTTCGCCTCCACTTTTTGCATCTAAACACAGCCCTCATCCGATCGATGCTGTCAGAGATGGTTAATTATTTAGATGCGTTGTGCACACCATGCGCATTGCACGTGTGCACCTTGGCGTATTGTTTGTTCCCAATCTTAGCACGTTTGTTATTGCGTGACTGGCCAGTGGCAGCACTGGATTCATCATAGTACAAACTATAAACATCCAGGAACAAGCTGATTATGGAACAAGCTAGGAAAAATTTAGAAATTTTCATAGATAAATATAAGCATCCAGCCATCTATTACTACATGCATCGATTCAATTTCCTAAGAAATTACTCGTTACGAAAGATAATTAACTTTTACATTTGCTTATAAATTGCCTACCATACTATACCATCATGAGAGTTGACTTAAGCCCCCTAAAATTGCATATAAAGTCTCCATCGTACCAATATGGAATATGATTTAAAGCAACCTTAAATTTGTATATATAAATTACCCGCTATTATGGAAGATAATTTAAAATAACTTCCTACATACGTTACCTAACATTTCCTTATCAAAGATGCCTTAAAGTAACCTCTTAAATTACAAAAAGTTATTCACTATACCATTATGTATTTTCAGCAATATGATCAAAATAATTGGCAGGCAGTCTTTCCACTTTTGTTAGATGTTTTCAGCCTGAATGAATCTCACGTCTGAGTTCCCGATGTGGGGATTTTGCATGTGCGCGCGCGTAACGTTTCAAGCCCAACCAGTTAACTTGTGAATGAGGCCGAGAACAGCCCAGAAGCCCACCGTCCTCCTCCAGTGCAAACAGCCAGAGCGAGAACAAGCTGACATTCTCATTGATTAGTACCAACTCGCCAGTTAGCACGCTTCCCAACCAGCTTAAATATCCTGTTCGCACCTCTAGCATCGCCGAGCCAAGTAGCGATGGCTTGTCACCCAAGCGGGGGCTTTGAGGTGGTGCTGGATGTCTGGTGTGACGCTTGGGCCTGGACCTGCGGATGCACTATGCGGCCCGCCCGTTCCAAGTTGAGTAGTGGGCTGCGATGTCTTGGCGAAGGCCTCGGCGTCTCAGCACCTAGAGTGGCGGGCAATGCGTTAGGCTGGCTTCACAGAGCAGCGAATACCGTCCGCTTCCAACGGTGGAAGGATAACGGGCCGCTGCTCCACCGGCCCGCTTAGGCCCTTGCGCCCTCTTAGACAGACCACCATCTTTTTTTTTTTATTTTTCCCCCATTATGCTTTTCCAATTTTTCCCCATAAACGCTCTCTTCTTTTTTTTTATTTTTCCCCCATTATGCTTTTCCAATTTTTCCCCATAAACGCTCTCTTCTTTACGTTTTCGGCATCGGCAGGCACGAAACTCATTGATACATTTATTCGCGATTGCATTTTAAACACAGATGACCACCTTTTTTATTTTTCCCCATAAACGCTCAATGTTTTTTTTTGTAACAATGCATAAACGGACACAGATCAATGGAGTAAACAACTGTTTTGAACTTTTGGTAAACGTTGGTTATGGGGCAAGCCATACCTTGAAAAATAGGAGAAATTATTGTACTAAGTCACTAAGTAATTAGTTAGTCATGAGACGGAGAGTTGGACCTGCTTGGAAGTAAGACTTTGTTTTGAAGTTGTAGTTTTGGACAATCGTATGATTACAAGATTGCAATTTACATCCAAAATTGTTTGAAGCATGCACGGAACCGGAAGCGGCCCTTGTTTCAAAGAGAGGAGAACGGATTATTCACATTTAATTTGATGGTCAGAGGCTAAGCAATAGTAATTAAGACCTCGGGTGGAAATAGAGATGTCTCCTACATTACCCATAATATGTGAAGCATCAACATAATTTCATAGAGTTATTCGCGTTGTAGATGACGGAACTCGGAGACCTAAGATGTAGAAGATCATAACATGAGCCATTTGGCGGATTTGGATTCCTTTTCTATATATCCATTCGCGTGGGTACTTCATCATACAATTCATATAAGATCCATCTGTCTAGAGATCATCGTAGACATCTAGAAAGCCGTATGCTTTGGAAGAAGCTCATACAATTTGGAAAGGTTTTTTTTTTGAGAGAAAAGGAAGAATCTTACTCCAACCGGTGTGCCTTTCAGAGATATACAAAACCATGATTTAGAAAAAAATAGAGTGAAATTTCTAAAACTTTATAAAAAGCTTTGGTTTAGGCAACACCATGGTTTTCAAATTTTGTTCCATCCAAACACTTCATAACTATCTTATTTATGGTTTTGCAAAATACTTTGCATTTAAACAAGATCTAAAAATTTTCCAATACTGCTGTATTAAAATATCATATCTATATTTGTCTTGCCATAATATTTTCTTTCCCACAAAAACGGATAAGGAAGAATCTACTCCAACTGGTGTGCCTTTCAGAGATATACAAAACCATGATTTAGAAAAAAAAAGAGTGGAATTTCTAAAACTTAAAAAAAAAAGCTTTGGTTTAGGCAATACCATGGTTTTCAAATTTTGTTCCATCCAAACACTTCATAACTATCTTATTTATGGTTTTGCAAAATACTTTGCATTTAAATAGGACCTAAAAATTTTCCATTATTACTATATTAAAATATCATATCTATATTTGTTTTGCCATAACTATGATATTTTCTTTCCCACAAAAACAGATAATATTTTAGCACTCGTTTGGTTTCAACCTGATTAGCTGCCATACTACTATGACTTAGTTTTTTTTCTCACGTGAATAAGACAACTCTGTATAAAATCACTGGTGGAACCAAGGGGGGCCCAGCAGGGGCCATGGCATCCCCCAAGGTTGTACAAATTTTTAACCCCCTTGCTAAATGACATATGTTTTAAAAATTTTAATGAATGGTCCATGGCAAGCCAGCAGTTGCAGCCTATGATAACACAGGAAACGAAGAGCAACTCTAGTCTGCTTTGTTTAGTAGGCAGCCCATACAACTAATGAAATTCTTAACCAAAGCCTTCACTACAAGAAATGTGAGTATTAGTGACGAAAACCGTTATGATGAAAAATGAAAATGTCACTGAATAGTTGTTATTTTGTGACGATACAGACGATTTTGTCACTAATAGAACGTAGGGAGTACCTTCGTGACCAACACAAAATTTTCGTCATAAAACGCACGACAACCTATGACGTTTTGAAAAAATTGTCACAAAAAATCAATTCATTAGCGACGTTTCTATTCCATGACAAATAATTTCATCACAGAATATAAAGTCCTATAAGTTCAAGCATTGGAGCTTAGTATTACCATTTCAAATCTCACTAAATGCTATAATTATTATGTATTTGGGCAAGATGTCTAAGACGCAATGCTTAAGATTTACTTAGGATTTTGTTGAAACGGCCAATGGCCTTTGTTGCCCTTTAGTACAAACACTTACTAACAATAAAGTGATTATCAATTAATTTTATCATTTAATTTAAAAACAATTTAATCGTGAAATATATAATAGTTTATTGAACTCATGTCACCTCATTTTTTGTGATTGAGTTATTTACATTACTTGTCTTTTGACCCCAATTCACATTTCTTACATTTTATTAATATAAAATATTTGTGTTATCAATCTCCCCCTTAGATTCACAATCCTTCCGAAAAATAATTTATTTATGTTTTCATTTCCGTGAGGGACTTATTTTGGTTCCAAGAACAAACCTTACTTGGCCGCACCTAGGGCCCATGATGTTCGTAAAAAATGTTATAGACTTGTAATCAGGGATGGACCCACCTTAATTCATGGGTGTTCAGCTGAATACCCAAGATTTTAGAAAAAAATTGTATATGTACTAAGTAATATACATATATATATATGTAAATAGCAAAGAAAATGTTTTATTCAGCTTCAAACAAGAATTCAATCCGTACTGTTGCTTTTTGAGCCTTCTCCCTCCCACTCTGAACAGCCCACGGCGCTCAAGAGGCCCACCCGACCACCCCACGTCCCCTCATTCCCTCTGTATCGCCCTGACCCCCGACCCTGAGAGCGCGCCCGCTGTTCTTTTCGACTTTTCCCCAAATCTCCAAACCCTAGCGGCGGCGCGGTGCCCGGCGACTGGCGGGCGGAGGCCGGCGCCTGGCGAGGGCGCAGCGCGAGGCGGCGACGGGCGAGCAGGAGCATCAGCAGCAGATAGCAGGCGAGGCGGCGGCTGTCAGTGCCAGGCCAGGCCGTCGATGCCCGGCTGCCCGGCGTGCTGCTGTCGACTGCCGCGCAAGGCCGGCCGGCTGCCGACGCCCGGCCGTCCGGCGCGCCTCTTTCGGTTCCTCCATCCCCCACCCGGCCAGATCTGCTCTTAGACCACTACTTTGCCGTGTTTGCTGCCTGGCCGCCGGGGATATGCCAGCTCCAGTGGAGCGCGGGCTGACGCTGGTCTGGTGGAGGGCCTTCCTCTTCTTCTTCTTCCTTGGTTCTTGGTGTGCTCATTCTTGCTCTTTGCAGTGTTCTTTTGGTTGCAGAATACACTGGTCTTGAGGGAGTCTGACGAACAGGAACGCCGTCCGCCTGCCAAGATGGTACGTTCATTGTTCCATTGTTGCTCCTTCATTTTCGTTTACCTTTTTCAAGTATCAGCATTTTCTGTTCCATTTTGACTAATTTCCTATCTTGTTGTAGAGTGTGTTTTCTTCCTTTGGGTCGTATGATTGTTATACATATATATGTATGATTTAATTGGTGTCGTTGTAGATTAGCCAATCAGTACCAAACAAGGCTACATGTCTTGTTTCTTTTAGGTATTTTTTTCGATAGCATGATGCAGGTATGTGACTTGTCTCTTCATGCAGCCTTCTTGTCGACCATGCTAATGCAACCAAGAAGCCTACTTTCTTTTATCTTCTTCGTTCCTGCAGTTAGAGGAGAAGACAAAGAGGAGAAAGGTGGAAAGGAGGAGTGCACAGCCCAGTGAGCAGCATATATAGTAGAATTATAATAGCTCAAGCATCAACAAGGCAAAGGTCACCGGGTAAATTTTTTTCTCCACAACAGGCCTTTTGTTTCTTCTATTTCTTCTCCCTGTTCACAGATTAGCTACTCATTTTTTTAACCTTTGGCTCTGGTTACTAACGGTTGTCTCTGAAATTATGCTTCTATTTTTTTAATGTGTTATGAAAGACCAAAACTATTTTGGTAGATATTTAAGTTAACAGTGGTGGAGAAAAAACTCAACCGCTTCAGTGTGTTGGTGATGTCTTTTCTCTAAATGAAACTATATGTTGAGATGAATGGAAAACACCTAGTTCACTTACTGGTTTTAAATCCAAGTCTTATTAGTAACTAGTCATCAGAATTCGCCCTTTTTACTGGTTTTAAATCCAAGTCTTATTAGTAACTAGTCATCAGAATTCGCCCTTCTATTGCATTTTTCAGGAAGAAGATTGGACATTTACTGTTAGATCTCACATACTGTCCAAATCAATCATGTGAACAATGATGGCTTTGTTGAAGGTATTTGCCTTTGTTTCTTGGCAGTGTTGCTGGATTTGGAGAAGCAAGTTGATGAACATAAAAAGGGAACGAGGGGCATAGATTAGTTATGCTCACATAAAAGTTGTTTGAACTTTGCGTAGTGGATTGCATTTTGCAGCAGGTGTGTTAGTAGCAGAACTGGTCATGAAATGTAATAGGGTACATTAGATAGAGATGGTACATGAAAGCATGTGGATGCTGTATATGTATATGTACGAATAAATTCTTAAATGCTCATATAATTGAGATTTATTATACAGAATGCAATCCCTCTCTATTTGTTTACTTTATTTTGTATATATGATGGTTCGATTCGCATTGTCATAGATTAGAAGTGATGTTGTGACGTTTTGGTCCGGCACAAGAAATATCGTCACAGAATACACAAATTTAGTGATGATAATGTAATTGTCATAAAATACCCCTAGTGACGATAGACAAAATGGTCATAAAATATCTTATATGACGCTATGTGAATCGTCATAGAATGTGTACCGTTTTGTGACGATTCTATTAAGAACGTCACTACTACCATTCTGTGACGGGGATTCTGTGACGTTCTTCGTGACGCAGCAAATATGTCACCATATGTATTTTGTGACGAAAAGTGGCGTCTTCAATGACGATAATCAATCATCATAGATACCCAAATCTCTAGTAGTGCTTCTCTATTTCTATTATATTTTGGTAGAGATATCATCTGTTTTGTTAAATGTACAAACGCATGTACTATTTAAGAATTATATGTCTTTCTTGACATTTGTTGAAAATCATGGCACACAAAGAAAAAACACAAACACTTGTGGCTAATTGTTAATAATCTTTGTGCAAAGGGATGCAAAATACTAAAAGTACTAAATTATATAAGTACGATTAATTCGTGGTTGCATATATAAACCAAGAAAATAGCGTATTTGGTCTACGGATTAATCCTCTAGCACCATCTTATTCTACATTTATCTTGAACGGGTTAGTGCGGCCCATCCCACAGAAGTAGCTTGTTGGGAGCGCTGCGTAGGATGTCTTCGCGACAACAACTCTAACTCGCAAAGCAAACCAAATGACTTCTAGATTTAGTATTTTAAGATCGGATGACTCCAAAAATCTCATGATCCAAACACGTCATTGCCTAAGATATACTTGGTATATTATCTAGGTATGTTGATCTTGGTCTACCGGCCCCCCTTCGAATATTTTCTGGTTCCGCCACTGTATAAAATAGAATTAAAATACATGACAATAGTGCAATACTATGATTTCAAAAAACCAAATATATGGCTTAGAAACAAAGCCTTGGACTGCGCCTTTGGTTTGCAGCACACGCTATCTGCTTTTGGGTTTAGGAATTAGGAGTGTCGGAGCACTTCGTTACAGGCTCAATGTCTCACAGACCGTTGTTAAGTAGTAGCTGAGGTTGGATTTATTTTTTATCCTGAGCAAACACATACACAGGGAAGAATAGACGATACTAAGCACATAAAATAGAAGGCAATGCCTTTTCTAACAATCAAATACAGTTGTACAAATTTTGAGCCTAAAATGACACACCCCACACACGCATATCTAGACCAATCTATATCAACCAATACTCCCTTTATGGTCCAAATAGGCGTTTGAGGATACATGGAACAAATTTACAGAGATGGATTCCTAGAAAAGCTAAATTCGATCCGAGGGATCAATCCTACGCCCAACCGTCTACACACCTAGTGACCCTGAACACCAAAGTTAGTGTCCGTTCTCAAGTACTCACTCCGTTGGAAAGCGAAAAATACCCGAGCATATACATATGAGGTGAAGCCACCCTTTTCGTGGAGATGCTAGACACGTAATACGTTTTTTTTATTAAGAGGATAATAAAATTACAACTGTTAAGAGAAAATTGTGACTAAGCATCAAATCTTCAAAGCAACTAAAATGTCTAATATCATACCTTGCGACCAACAAAAACATTGTGGTTCACACTCCAAACGAGCCAAACTCAAACACCGATGTGGGGGCAAGAGGACACTTCAACACGTCACCGTCGTCCGCGAGACCACGAGGGGGCGAAGCAACTGTAGATGGCAACGGGTAATATCCGCGCGGATACTACCCTCTCACACCCGTACCCGCGAGCAAAAACCCATGCCCTCGTCTGCTATCCGCCACGGGCAAACAACCATGCCCTTATCCGCTATCCGCGGGCACCACATACCCGCGGATATTCCGTTTACCCACAAACAATTAGAATAAAAATTCACAAATGAATACATGTAGCACATATTTAAATTCTCAACAAATCAACGTAACAAATAGCAAGCAACATGATGTTCACACATTCAGTCTCAGACTCACACTCACATGATGTTCACACATTTAGTCTCACATCATTACATTACAACAAACAAATAATTAAGCATATGGACCCCTTAAACATAACTAGCGGGTATGGCGGATTTGCGGGTGCGGATACATATTTTCGTTGCCCATTAATAAATATCAATCGTGTGCATTTTCCTACCTTTATCCTTGCCCACCGGCGGACAATCATGCCTAAAACCTTGCCCACTGGATTTGGTACCCGCGGGTATGCGGATATTTTTTTGCCCGTTGCCATCTACAGAAGCAACAACGATAATGCCCTTAGCAATGTTATGTGCACCCATAGACACAAGGGTGAGCGGAACCACAACGTAGATGAGAAGCACACATCGAACACTGGGCAAACACTAGGGATGCGTTTGGTTGGAGGGACATCCTAGGACTAGGATGGAACTGTTCCATTCCAATTTTGTGGTCGTTTGGTTTATGAACGTGAGAATGGAACCATTCCGAGAAAGGAATATTCCCACAAGATGCGGGACGAGCGCGCTCCAAAAATTCGGCCGGACGCACTCGTCACAGGTCGACGCCGTGTTTCTCCGTCGTCTCTCCCCTGTCTCAAGGACACGATGACGGCGACCCACTCGCGCGTGGAGACCGAGCCAGCGTCGCCAGAGGAGGAGTCGGTGGCGCTAAAGTAGGAGAAGCCGGCGGCGTTGGAGTAGGTGGAGGAGGATGAGGAGATGGCGGCGTGCCGAGGCGAGGGAGGCAGCTGGCGCGAGGGAGGGGGCGGCGGAGGAAGAGGATGCAGATCCCGGGACGACGGAGCTAGCGGAGCGCGGAGGCGGATCCCGTGGTGGAGGCGGAGGAGGAGATGGTGGCGCGCTGAGGCGAGAACGAGGCGGCTTGCGCCGCTGAGGCGATGACGGGACCCGGCGGTGTGCCGAGGCGGATCTTGCGGCGGCGGCAACGGCGGAGGACATGGAGCGGGCGGCGCGCGGAGGCGGGTGTGGCGCAGGCAGCCGCGCGGCATGAGGCAGGGGCGGCGTCAGCGGCAAGGACGAGGGTGGCGCGGTGGCGTGCGTCACCGAGGATGGAGGCGACGCGAGCAGACTCAGGTAACGCTGTTAAAAAAGGCAGAGCTCCTTCATCCTCGTTCCTCCAACTAAACATAAAAATGGAACCGCACCATCCTACAACCAAATGTAGAACGGAGCCGTTCCATCCTAAAATCTAAGATTAGAACCATTCTATCCCACCATATCCACCCACCAAACGCCATCTAGGCGAAGCCAAATCTACCAGCAGTGTGATTCGATCCAGCCCTAGGGTGTATTCCGTGTATGTATCAATGATTTCGTAAGCATCTCCCTGCAGTGATAATGATAAATCAACAATATAGCGTTCGCGTCGGATTTGTTCACGCCGGGTGGGATTAATCTGCTGCTAAACATGTTGTAACTTATATTGCTGTAGTGAAAAAAGAACTGCATTCTCCCGTCCAGCCATCCCGTTGCTGACAGAACAGAGCCGGAACGAAAGACGAAACCAACACCCAAGGACGTACATGTTGGGAATGGAAATGGAATTTACCACCAGTGTGATTCGGTCTAGCACCTGCACTGGACATGGAATGGGAATGGAAATTCACTAAGGCGTGATTGGAAGCCTTCTCTGGCCAACCTGCATGCGGGAACCAGGCCACGGGAGCCTGTTTCGCACGCCACGAGCCAGGCTGGGAAGAAACGAAATCGAAATTCGTTCTTGGGGAGCCAGGCTGAGGACAAAGATTCTACATGCGTCGGCACAGGAAAGGAACCGATGCAGGCAACCAAACATGCAGGAATTTGCTCGCCGGAGTCAGCAGCAGTGGCGTAGCCAGGAATTACCACCCGGGTATTCATTGTATATTTATACACGTTGTAATACTGAATATAGCATGAAAAATAGATTAGTATCGTGGGTTTTATACATTTATCAATACTACATAGTATATATATTAAAGGTTTTGTGTGGAACCAAGGGTATTCACGTGAATACACATGAATACCTCTGGCTACGCCCCTGGTCAGCAGGGAGATGTGCATGCATCCAAACAAGAGAAAAACTGCTCCTACGAGCCAAGATGTGGGAATCCAGCGTACCAATCACGCCCTAGAAACCCAGCAGGAGCAACGGGAAAAAGAATTCCCAAAACACACACGACTTCACACTAGCTCCAGCTGTGTATCAGTCTATCTAACAAGCAAGGCGAATCACGAGGCCTCCGTGACGCGCCCGCCCCAACGGTCGACCGGATCCTGCCGTCCATCCGTCCCCCCCCGCGCCCACATCCCGCCGTTCAAATCGACCCGCTCCGAGGGGTAGAACCGTCCAACTCCAAGCCTCCTTTCCCCCATATAATCCGGGCCCTGGACGCGGGCGCCGCCCAATTCGAAATCTCCAAATCCTCCTCGCGGCCACCGCCCCCAGCCCAACCGCGACCCCGCTCCCTCCCAGGCCTCCGATCCCCCACGTCTTCGCGAGCGGCGTCCGGCGGGCGGCGATGGCGGCGAGCAACATCGGCATGATGGACGGCGCCTACTTCGTCGGGCGCAACGAGATCCTCGCGTGGATCAACACCACGCTGCAGCTCGGCCTCTCCAAGGTGGAGGAGGTAAGCGACGACGCCCCGGTCTGCGTTGCGGTTCCCGATCTGGGCTGTTTCGAGTCCACGTCTCTCTCTGAGTCCCTGAAACGGCGGCGGTGGGTTGCACTTGCAGGCGGCGTCGGGGGCGGTGGCCTGCCAGCTTATGGACGCGGCGCACCCCGGGGCGGTGCCGATGCACAAGGTCAACTTCGACGCGAAGACCGAGTACGACATGATCCAGAACTACAAGGTGCTGCAGGACGTCTTCAACAAACTCAAGATCACCAAGGTGAGGCCCCGGCTTGGTTTATCTGCCCTCTCGATCTTGCTGCCGCCCGCCCGGGATCTGACGTTGATTGAATCGGGTTGCTTACTCGTTTGTTTTCTGATTGTTCAATGCTCATGGGAGTCTATATATTCCAGTAATGTGATATGGCATGTGCAATCGTTAATCTAACAGTTGTGTCTAATTTCTGGAGAGGAATTTGTTTGTTCAAACATCATGTGCAATCGTTAATCTAACAGTTGTGTCTAATTTCTGGAGAGGAATTTATCAACTAAAGTAATAAAATTACATTTCGTGTTTTGATAGGCATATCTCAGTGTTTCCTGTTCGGCCTATTATTACTTATAATTTGGCAGATTGATGCTGCCATACTCTTTTGTACTTAAGAATCAAGAATCTCAAGTTTTCTTGTCTCTGCTAATTCAAACCAGTTTGATGCTACCATACTCTTTTGTACTCAAATTTCTTCACTTTGTGTTGTTTTGTAGCATTGGAATATGACAGATGACTAGAAGAACCTAACACTCTGCATTCTAGATTATATTTTTGGTATCACTAGAAAAGTTTTGGGATCATGAATTAGACCGTTATAATCTTTTGCTAATTCAAACCAGAGTGACGCCGCCATTCTCTTTAGCACTCTAATTTCTTCACTCTGTGTTGTTGTATAGCGTTGGAATATGACAAATGACAAGAAGAAACTAACACTCTGCACTAGATTCTATTTTTGGTATCACTAGAAAAGTTTTGGGATCATGAATTAGACTGTTATAATCCTTCGCTAATTCAAACCAGACTGATGCTGCCATACTCTTTCGTACTCTAATTTCTTCACTCTGTTGTTGTTCTGTAGCGTTGGAATATGGCAAATGACTAGAAGAAACTAACACTCTGCATTCTAGATTCTATTTTTGATATCACTAGAAAAGTTTGGGATTATGAATTAGACTGTTATACTATGTAAATTATCTTTTCTTGTTTAGTTACTAGTTGCTATTCTAAACTGGAACTTGATACTGCATTACTGCTGCAATCTTACTTTCTGATATTTCCTTTCTATACTGTCGCAGCACATCGAGGTGAACAAGCTCATCAAAGGGAGACCTCTTGACAATTTGGAGTTCATGCAGTGGATGAAAAGATACTGTGATTCTGTAAATGGTGGATTCATGAGCAGGTAACCACTGTCTCACTGATCTGGTTGGCCAGTGGTAGTTTGTAGGTCTGAAGTCTGAGCATTTCTCAGTTTTAGTCTTCTTTATTTCTGCCACTTGTAAGTGAGCTCTTATGTGCAAAATTGTCTGCACGCTAATTCTGTACGACACACATACAGCTACAATGCTTCTGAGAGAAGGGAGAGCAGCAAAGGTGGAAAAGAAACCAACAGAAGGACATCCGTTCCCTCTCATACGCCAGCCAAGTCTGCATCTGCTGGAAACAAGGCTCAAGCTTCATCACATGGCAGTAAGCGGGCAAGTGGACAAGCTGCAAATGTGCCACAGCGCAATGCTAAGCCATCACCAGCCAACTCTAGCGTACCAGCTTATGATGAACAGGTGAGCCTTAGTGACCAGCCTGTGTGAACGTTTCTCCTATTTTCTTCTCCATTTGCAAAATTATGAAGACTTGTGCTTGTGCAAATGCCATGGTTTGCAGATCACCGAGCTGAAGCTCCTAGTTGATAGCCTGGAGAAGGAGAGAGATTTCTACTTCTCTAAGCTGCGTGACATTGAGATCCTATGCCAGAGCCCTGAAGTTGAGCATGTTCCGGTAAGAAATTGCAGGGTGGCTTTTGTTTGAAGGCCTTCTGAAAAGCTACTGATATGATGTTCTATTCACATTGCTCAGAGCTATGTTATGCTGATGGTGATTGTCTTCTGCTCTCAGGTCCATGCCATCCAGAACATACTTTACACATCAGAGGATGACCCTGCACCTGTGGCTGAAGCTCAGGCGATGGTTTCACAGCAACAGAACCAGCAACAGGCACCAGGACTGAGCCCCATCATGGAGGCGTCCGAGGAGAGACCGAAGCAAGAGGCAGCTCACAAGAGGAAGAGCATCTCGGACTTGGACGAGTTTGGGATGGCATCCAGCTCAAGGCAGAGGCTCTCTGACATCTCGGATGTGCAGTTATGTGGATCGCCGCTGACGAGTTTCAGTTGAAGCAACTGTCGCTGCTACAAAATGGGCCCGTCATTGCTGTTATGACCTGGTTTGTCTGCAAGTTACTAGTAGTATACTGATCTGAGTTATCTGCCACAGATTTTGTGGCCATTTGCTACAAACGAAGGCTATATTCTGTGGCCAGTTGTTGCTATGACTTTGTTGGATTGAGCTGTTTCTTTTTTTTTTTAAAAAAAAAAAAAGATTGAGCCGTTTCTCGGTGGTGTGAAATTGTGTGTCCTTGGCAAGATTGGATTGGTGTGCGAGCTGGTACAGTGGCCGGGTGGTGGGCTCCCTGACGAAGTCCGCGTTTTCAGGCCCATGCACAGGAATACCTATAAGCCTGAACTGGTTTGAGAGAATTCCTCCCAAACTGGGCCTAATGGCTCTGGTCGTCTAGCGTGCCAGCAGCTAATGACGCTGCGCACCAGGCCAGGGGACGGTTCCGCGTTCAGGTGCACAAGGTCAACTTTGATGCCAACATCGAATATGGCAATGGCATGATCTGCAAAGCGCTGCAGGGAAGTAATCGACAAGCTGCGTTCCAGCTTGGTTCCTTTCCCTTCTTGAATCCCCCACCCTGTGGGCTTGTTCGGTTAGGGGAAAATCCAAGGTCCTCTCCAAAACCAAGCAAGGATACCTTCCTTGAAGTCGAACAGGTTGCAGGTTGCTGTACTCGTGTGCGTGTGTTGCGACGTTTGGAATGTGCTCATTTTGCAGGCAACTGGTCCATACACAGGATTTTCCTCCATACCCTAACAAACCCTGCAACCAGCACAGGAAAATCCTGACTGATCAAGAAAACCAATCCTATTCATAAAAGTCATTCAGAAAGACGCTACTCCATCCCAAATTTTATCCGTCTATGTTGGTATGGATGCCGATGAATCGAGACACATATGCATAACACATACATAGAAATATTGTAAGAATCTACAAAACCTACAACATCTTCTAATTTGGAACAATGGGAGTAATTGATATGTATCAACAGTTACATGAACACTTAAGAAAAAAAGTTACATGGACATGATTAGATGAGAATGAGCTATGTATACACTCCCATGGTAAGAAAAAGGGTAGAAAGACATCTTGGACAGCTTTGCCAAAAGGCTATCTCCAAGCAGAGTTCTATTCTGCATCAACAAAAATCTGCAAGGCAAAAGCATGTATGTAATCAAGCAGAAAGGAAAGGGAAAACTACAAGAGGGTGACTTCACACGATTGATTGCTCCTTAACAATGCAAAGTGCTACATTCTGCACGTTCAACAGAAGAAACATGATTTGATGAAATGCTGGCATTTACCTCTATGTCAGGCAAAGGTTCATAGTACTTCTTTTCCTGCACCGCATACATGGTAATTCCAGAAATCTTCTGCACTCCTAGCTTGGTGGCTACCATGCTCTGCATGAAGGGTATTCCAAAGACAGTAACTACACTCCATTGCCATAAAAAGGGAAACACTTCACTTTATTGGCAGAGAATAAGATAAACACAATTTCTCATTTATACACTTCTATGGTCAGATAAGACACGCAACAATAAAAGGATAGTTAACAAGCTTCTGAATTTTATAGTATGTTTCACTTTAAGCATGTTTCTATGCTATATTAATGATAAAATTTTCATATAAAAGCAATGTTAATTTCACATTTATCTAAGACCTAAACTTTTGAACTACAAAGTTCCTAATTATCAATAAATCTGAACTTCTAGAATTGCAGTGAAACACATGAGTGGTTGAAATGCATGTAAAAACATTTGATTTAGAAAAGCTAGGAGATAATACATAGTGCAGAAGTTAAGTTATGAGCCCAGATATTTACTCACCAGATCAAATTTGATCGAATCAAAAGCCTCCACCAAAGGTAAAATCTGTGCGCAAGTAAAGCAAGAAATAAGAAAACATGCTACTATCATTACATTTGTTATAACATAGGGAGGAAAACCATTCCAAATAGCTGCCACTGCCATCAGCTAGTAGTGGACTCCAATATGAATACCATCATATAACATGATAATATTCTTGCTTTTGACTATTTGTTCATTAAAGAAACATGAGATGAAACAAGTTTAACAATGTAACAGTTATTACCAGAGTTGGGGTAACCAGCAATTATTACAAGGAGAAATTTTATGCCATTTTTTATTTTGTTTTTAAAAATCAGAAACCAATTATCCATGTCAATGTTACAGCTCATATTAGAACACATAAATAATGGGGCGATTGTTTCACAATTTCCATAGGATAAATGTTTAAGCAGATGTTTCAACTTGGAACACCCCCACCAAAACTTGTTCTAATGAAAAACTCAGTACAAACATCACATACTCGAGCCATGTTCAACACTAAACATAAATAATATGCAAGTGAAGCAACTAACCAGCTTCTGTAGTCCATTGACTAGAACAGTTTTGTCTTCACTGGACATGCTGGGAGCTAGAAAAACTTCAAAAGGGCCAACTGTCTTGTCTGTTTGGTTTGTAAGGCAAAGATTCACCTGAAGACATTAGCGCATGTTAGACAACAGAAGCAAAAATAAGAAAACTCATCATAACTGTGTAGTATGAGTAGTGCATTGGTGACATACAATGCAAATGCACGTCATCCATAGGCCATATCAATAGACAAATCATGGAAATGTAAAAGGGGGGCTATTTCATGTTCCTTCAAATACCACTGGAAGTCTGAAACCAACAACACAGAATGTATGGATATGGATCTGCAGTAATTGTTGCTGGTTGACATACAGATCAAACTGTGATAAACTTCTAACTGATTCAACAAGACAACAGTATACTAATACCATTAGTCCATTACCAATGGCAAGTAACAAACTTTTAGGTACTGTTACTAATACATAGGAAACAACTTCAGTGAGCAATAGATACCGCCGCTGCGCTTCTAGTAATACTGCTTTAGGGTTCGTGCAATTTAATTTTCAAGATACAAGTAAACTCTTCAAGTTGTAGCGGTTCATACTGGGTAAGAGAAGACTCAAAAGCAGATAATTGTGAGCATCATCCAGTCAAATAGGAATAGAAATCAGGATTGGCTCTATGGCACAATGAGGTGAACTTGTTACAGGGGATACATAAGACATCTTAGAACCTTGTGCTAACAAAAAAAAAGAAATTAGAAGAGAATAGGAGGAAATGTAGAGATGGAATGAGTTGAAAGGGACAAAATAATACAACAGAATTCTTGAGATCCTGCTGCATAACTTGCCTTCGGGAAAGTAAACTAACGCATAGTTCCAATTGATTATGAAAGATAAAACGAGAAAATTGATTTAGATTGGTTTGATTCTATAACACAAAGCCAGAAAGCTAAGAGCCTAAGAGGCTATACATAGAATAGACAGGGGAGAAAGGAACTGGGTATCATTGGCCTCCGCCTAATATTTTATTGAAAAGATTGGACAAGGGAGCCAAAAAAGGTTATATTTTTCAACTTAGTTCATAAAGAATGCTAAAATGTGAAATTAGAAAGGATCCCCAGAACCTATAATAAAATGTTGTCAAAGTAAATTTATCATGCATGAAAAATAACTGCACAAGATGACAATCCAGGCATCAGTAATCTAGCATGCCCTACGTTAGAAGAAATTCAATCAAGATTTTACCATAAATGGTCTTTCCGCGTATATGACAGGTGGAACTTTCACAGCACGAAGATCAACATCTTTGCTTGCAGTCGGCTGCCAGAATAGTAAAAGTAAAAGTTATATGCAATGGAAGCAATTCAGTAATAAGGGAATGAAAAGATTTAGGCTCACATCACTGTAATAAACAAAAATTAAGTTCAAAAGAAAGCAAAAGATATTTAAATAAGAAGCAGGAACTTCACTAACAGTGCTATGAATGTTTTGAGTCTGCAAGCGGCCTGGTTCACCCAGATTTGTACGCCATGTTATCTGAAATTTACCGAGTATACTACTTCCCTCTGACTTGGGTTGAGTAGCCTCGTCGGATGATGATCTGAGCTGATAAAGGTAATTGTATATTCCTCCCCCAGCTCTGATGAGGATCGGCTGTTTGCAGAGGTCCCTACATGAAAAATAGAACCCAAAGCAGATATTTTGCTTAGTCAAGCATCCATTTAATTCACATATTAAACTATAACAGACAAAATACCAGCATATCTGCCAACATGCTGCATAACTAAATTGTGTTCTTGTAAAAAAAATGTAGCTTTTAATTGCTTGAATTACCCAATTGCAGATTTCATTGCTGAGGGATGATCTTCAGCTTCCAATCTTGTAGCTTTCCATTGTTGGGCAGGCTCAAAATCAACTTGATCCATATACAGATTAGATTTTGTATGGTTCTCTATACAGGCTTCCAGATATGTAATGTCCTGTCCACATAGAATAACTATATAGAGTTGAAGAGCGACATGATGAATTAACAAGTGCTCAGCAAGGGAATAAATACCAAGAAACATCCGTCTCTTGGTAATATTGTTAAAACAGAGCAAAGATACGCTAAATTTGGAATGATGCTTCTGTGTTTTGTTAAGAAATTCAAGTCAGCTAGAAAAATGTGAAGAATCATTAAAAAAGAAAAGGAAAATTCTAAAGAATCAAAAGAACTGTATACAGAATAATAACAAATGGGCTGGCAAGAATCATGGATGAATCATGCAAGATTCATGGGTTCAAGTTGTGGAAACAGCCTCTTATAGAAATGCAAGAAAAGGCTGTGTACATGGAAGAATCATGCAAGAATCACAGGTTCAAGTTGTGGAAACAGCCTCTTATAGAAATGCAAGAAAAGGCTGTGTACTACTATAGATTTAAGTGGGTCCAACCCGTCCCCAGACCCCGCGCAAACCGGGAGTACATGCACCGGGCTGCCCTTTTTTATATAGTAAGGAAAAAGCAGACTGTTACTCCCTCTGTTCCAAATTGGCTTTGAATAGATTAATGCAATTTCCCATGTATGTGTTTTGTATGTGTCTAGATTCATCACCATCAAGAACCCCTTAAAATTTGGAAAGGAGGGAGTAGCTGATACAAAAAGCACATAGATGATATATCTATATTGAACACAAAAGCTATTTATCTAATTGTCACTCATTTTCTTAAAACAAAGTTAATTATCAATCTGTAATGGCCTTCAATATAAACCAATTAAGATTTATAAAGACATCACATCCAAAATAATCGGACTTACAATTGTTGTTTACACTTGCAAAACAAGAGGTAACCTACCTTGATGGTGCGAACCTGAAAAAAATAGTAAACAAATCATTGATGTGACTTTTGTATATCATTCTGCTTGTTCTATCAACCATGAGATGATATCTAGATAAAAGCAGAAAATGGATTGGGAAGAAATAAAATATGGAAACTGCTTACCTTCGTTCTAACAGATAACGGGTTCGAAACAGAGAATTTAAAGAACTGGGGAAGATATTTACGCTCTCCATCACCGTCATTATATAAAGCAGTACATACAAGCCTGGATTCAATCACAAAATGAGCAAATCAACTACAAGGATTGCTTTTTAGCAAAAGAAAAACATACACATAAATGAAAACGAAAAGAAACATACGTATGTGCTCCTAGTTCTTTGACGTCATGCTCCACAATGAAATCATATCTACCACCCGATCTAATCGACTCAACAGGGGACTTCGAAGTATCCAGAAGAAGTATCCTCTGTCTCTCTGTTTGTATTTCCGCCTATTCTAAGTAAAGCACCAGTTAAACTATATGTTGAAATGAGAAGCAGTAAATGCATCCAACATTGGATATTTGAAAAGAGCAAATATATTTATGTATATCTACAGTTCTACACTGACAACAGCATCATCTATATGAAGTAAGGACCTGGGTGCAATGATTATTTTACTTCAAATATGTGCACAACTTAGCACTAACAAGCACATAACCCTTTAAAGTTTAAAAGCATCCATAAATAAAATAAAGGAATATTTTATTGCAAATTAAGAAGGTGAGGTATGCTGCAAAGAGAATGTTGACAATAAAGCGGACGAGCATGAAATCTAGAGGAAGCTTAAAAACTCACCGACCTACCATCTAGTAGTATAAGTTATTAACTAAATTTCTTATTGAATTTACAATCGTTTCAACTCACCCTCCTAAAGTAGAAACATAACATATGAGAAACAAGTGGACTGACCAATCTAGTGATTGATCTAAGACATGGCTCGTGAGTCATGACAACAACTACTATGCTGCATTACTCATATTTGAAATTCTCAAAATAGACCAAATGCAGTAACCTAGAAGTTTAACCGACATTATCACCAACCGAAAAAGTTCACCCAATTTATTCCGATTTGCTAGAAATGAATGAAAAGTGGATATGCATTTCTAAATTCGCCCGCTGAAAAGAGGTTTTAGACTTTTAGTGGATACCTTGATGGCCACGTCCCTGGCCTCGAAGCTGGAGCTGTTGTTGATGCTGATGTAGCTGCAGAAGGTCTCGCCCAAATAGATCGCACTAGCCACACACACACAAGCACACCAAAATCAGCGGACACTGCACCTGAAACAACACGACACACCCTGGATCGAGATTCGGGAGTGGGGAAGCGAACCCGAACGACTGGGGGAGGACGAGGAGGCCCGGCAGCGCCAGCGCGTCGGCGGGGTCGCGGAGGAGGAAGCGGTCGCGGAAGGTGAAGTCCCCAGGGACGGCGGCGGCGGAGTCCGGAGGGTGGAGGAGGCTGTGGAGGAAGTCGGCGGCCGCGGACGGGTCTGAGCCGGTGAGCGCGTCCTCCGGGAGGAAGACGTCGCGCGGGTCGAAGCGGAGCAGCGCGGCCGGGTCGGGCTGGAGCGAGGGGCGGGACAGCCGCATCACGCGGAACGCCAGCGAGTGGTTCTGCTGCTGCGCCGCCGCCGCGGAAGCGGGGGACGGCTGCTGCACGCCGCTGGTGTAGGGCGACGCCATCGCCGGAGCCCGGGGGAGAGATCTGGCCACCGCCCACGCCTTCGGTTCTCAGCACGCGCCGCACCGGAGCTGAACGAACCCCCTGAAGTATTAACGAAATGGACGGCTCCGATTCGATCGTCGTGAAATTTGGAGCCTGACGAGCGCCTTTTGGCATCTTATGTTGCTCCTCACGGAATTATACGTGTCAAATTAAATTTCTATATGTTTCCATAGAAAGGATTAAATTTTTGTGGATTTTTTATTTTAAAGCACTGGAACAGAAATTTCAATTTGTCAAATTGGTTTTTATCACCGGAAACATTGAGCCATTGATGAAACGATGTACCATTGGTTTTATCACGTTATAATGGTGGGGATAATGGTTTAGGCCAAATTTGATTTTGACGCTTTGGTTTTTACGTTTTTTTTTTTTGATAAAATTGGTTTTTACGTTGGGCTGACTTGGTCCGGTGGGTATGGGCCGACAAAGACAATGGAGTGACTTGTTCAAGCCTGGCGATGGCTCGGCTTAGGGCCTGTTTGGATGCACTAGAGATTCTCATTATCTAGCTAATAGGCATCAGCTGGTATTATCTAGATAAACTTTAGCTGAGCTTATAATAGCAGGAGTGTATGGATCCACAGATAATGGATTGGCTAAAAAGTCGGAGAAAAGAGGGAAAGTCTATAATAGCCTTTTTTTGGAAGGCGAGTGGGTCGTCCTCAATAAAATAGGAGGGGTAATGCGGACATTTCGGCCGAATAATATTCCGTATATGATATTATCTAGATTTCGATGGATTATGAGATAATGAGAATCTGGATGTAGATAAACTTTATCTCCCCTATTATCTAGCTATGTTTGGATCTTCAGAGCTAAACTTTAGCAGATTATGATTATCTGGCTGGATCCAAACAGACCCTTAGTTAGCGCCGCACCTCGCCTCCACGCTCCACCGCCTTGCGCCTCTCGTTGGTCCGTCGTCACCATCGATCCGACACCACCACAGCCCATCACTCCCAGCCTTCACTGCTTCCCATCGATTCACTGCCACCGCCACCACCACCACCTCGCCTCTTTGATGATCACATACCATTACCAGGTTTTTCTAGCTATATTTTTTATAAGATTTTTCTAGCTATGTTGAATGGCCGCTGCTAGAAGCAACGGATTTGTTTGGTTATGTGTTTTTAAGGGCCTACCTAGACAAAAATAGTGTAGTCTAGGAGGGTGTTTAGAATTGGACCAACAACGGCATATGAGTTAGCAAGTTATTAGGTATGCTGATAGATACAAGATGCCCTGTGTGTGGGAGGCTAGACGAGAATGGTGGTCATTGCTGGCTTCCTTAAGGTAGCGTTTGGTTGGTGGATATATTAGGATAGAATGATTCCATTTCTAGATTTTGGAATAGAATGGAATGTAGCATTTGGTTGGTGGACATAGTAGGATGGAATGATTCCGTTCCTCGACTTTGGAATAGAATGATTCCATTCCGCGTTTGGTTGAAGGAATGGAATGACTCCATTTGTACGTTTGGTTGAAAGGGACCAGAATAGAGCAGCTCTAACTCCGTTTACCTCCGTTAAAACTGGTCCCACATGTCATAGAAACATTTTTTGGCTTTTTCTCTCCTCTGCCCTCCATGGCCGCCGCCAACCGCACTCAACCGGCCGCCGCGCCCATCCCTGCCCCGCCGGTCGCGCCTTCACCCATCCCTGCCGGTCGTGTCTCCGCCGGCCGCGCCGGCCGCTCCGCCTCCGCCGCGGCTCCGCGCCGGCCGCACCACCCCGCCAGTCGCACCGACCGCTCCGCCTCCGCGCCGGCCGCGCCCCCCTCCCCCGCCGGTCGCACCTCCCCGCCGCCGCCGGTCGCATCTCCGCGCCGGCCGTGCCTCCCCTCTGGTCGCACCTCCACGCCGACCGCGCCGGCCGTGCCTCCCCTCTGGTCGTGCCTCCACGCCGTCTGCGCCAGCCGCCCCTCCCACCGGTCGCGCCGCCGCCTGCAAGCAGCGCTGCCCGCTCGCGGGGAGCTCGCCGGCACCTCGTCCCGGTGTGGGAGGACGGCGTCGCGGTGCCATGGGAAGCCGGGGGGAGGAGTGGGCAGAGGAAGCGGGGAGGAAGAAACGGAAGAGACGACGTCGGCTTGGGATGGCTGCGTCCCGAAAATTTTCATGGATGTGCTCGCTCCGAATATCAGGAGAATATTCCCTTTTGAGAATGAATTCATTCCGGTGTCCTAGAACCAAACAACTTTGAAACTAAGATCGAACCATTCCATTTCACCGTATCCCTCCAACCAAACACATCCTAAATGTAAATATGTAAAGCATTGCTGGGCGGCACTAGGACTTGAACACGTCAGGTCGCGCCTCTTGGTGGCGAATTCAGCCAATCAGATGGTGAAAAACAGTGGGCCTACCTATTTGGAATAGACAAAGCTAGGCTCCATCGCCTGTCTATGGGCATGTTGCGAGACAAGAAACAAAGTCAATGCAGGTGAACAGCGGAGGAGTGCAGAGGATACAGCTCGAAGAGCAACTTTGTTGAATGCGGATGCTTCACTGATAAAGAAAGTTCCAAAAGAAGGCAGTGAGGTGAAGAGGAGGCAACGCTGGGAACGTCCGCCGGCAGAACAACTGAAAATTAACTGTGATGGAGCTTTATAGAATCAGAGAAAACCGGAGGATGGGGCTTTATTATCAGGGACCATGAGGGCCATGGGATTTTAGCTGAACCTGGTCGCATTCAAGGCACATGACGCGTCGACATATTGGTCCTTCCAGGTATTCAAGTAAACAACATTTGGCATGTCTAGTTCAAATATTGAACTGGTCGGGTAATCAAAATTAGGCATGCAAAACTATTATGTAATTGTCCATGTTGAGTTCAACATATTGAGATGGTCTATTATAAAAAAAAATACAACTTTTATGGTGGTTGGAAAAAATAAGAGCCGTTCATCGAGCGAGATCTAACGGCTTATAAATAGACGAAACCACGGAACCGGAACCAGAAGGTACCAAATAGGTAGGCCCGGAACCAAAAACAGTGGACTCGGTACCAATAATTATTTTAATTTTATAATTTTCAATGCATAATTCGGTCATAAAAATTAAAAAATGCATGGTTCCAACCACCGTAAAACGTCTCGGTTTAGTAATTTTGGAAAAGCGAAGTGCAAGTTTAGGGAGTGTTACAACCTGCCATATTGAATGACGTGCAATTCTCTTATTAATGCACACACCTTCTCCTTTCTGTTATTCTTTTCGTTTTCAAACTAAAACTGTGTTTGGTTCGTGAAAATGTAACGGTATCCCATTGCAGATACAGGTGTTTGGTTGCACCTCATTCGTGATGTGGTACTGTGTAAACAACATGAACAATCTAACCACAAACACGTCTAAAATTAATGTGGTTTCTCAAATGTGAGTGTTTGTACTACCTCCATTTTTGAATATTTGTAGCCGGCTAGTTTATTTTTAAACTAAAAGGCGTTAATTAAAAAGAATGGACGGAGTAAAAAATAAAAATAGAGACACAATGATTTCTAAAATTTCATCTAGCCATATTTTCTTGGCACCTTTTCTTCGAATTAATTTCTTCAGTGCTCAACACGAACAATCTAACCACAAAGAAAATTCAACGCAATGATTTCTAAAATTTCAACTGGCCATATTTTTGTGGCACCTTTTCTTCGAGTTAATTTGTTTTGGTGCTCAACATGGACAATCTATTCACTTATTCACGGTTTGGAAAACTACCACTACTACTCACCTATTCGGAAACATGCCATTATAATTCTTATTCTACTTGAAGCATGCCATTTTGTATGTATCTAACGTCTTAGAACCCACACGCAGTCCACTGTATCTCCGTATAGACAAAAATACCCGTCTACCCTATGTTTCTACATCTCAGACACACAGACCCCACTGGTCATCTTCCTACTTGTGTACCCTCCCTCCACACCTCGTCCTGTCCTCCACATGTGCACGACCACACACCGGCGGGAACACAACCACCTCCACTTGCTTATACATGGTCGTGTGGCGGGTTGTGGCAGGGAGGAGCGGGTACGGCACGCGTGGCGACAGGGAGGACCACGGGCCGTGACTATGATGGCTAGGAATAGCTGGCACAGTGTCGCGAGGAGCAAGCACGGCAGCAGGGAGGAGCGCGCCCGGTGACCACGACGGCAGGGAGGAGCAGGCGCAATGCGAAGCTATGCAGAGGAAGGGGTGACATGTGGAGCCAGTCGTCATAGACCCCTGAAAAACATGCCATTTTGTCCATGCAGAAATAAGGCGTTGGAAGCGTATAAAAAAATGTCATGCTTCCGGTAGAAGAATTATAATGGCACATTTCTCAATAGTTGAGTAGTAGTGACAGTTTTTCAATCCGCGGCATTTGTAATGGTATGAATCAAATTAACCCAACAATCTAACCACAAACAAAATTCGGTTCATATGTACAAAAAAGACTCTCTCTCTCTCTCTCGTGTGTCCAGAGGGTCAGACGGCGCACATCCCCATCAGCATTTAGTACAAAAACGCCCATTCACAGTATTGTCCGAGACAAACACGGACTCATGCACACAAGAGCACCTTCTCTTTTCAACGAGCGTAACATAAAATCTAAGGAACTGGATTTTGTTTCACCAGCAAATTTTCTGGACAATAATACACTATGTACACTAACACATCATTATGCAAGTGTCGGTTACATTGTTCAGACCCTAGAATTGCTCCTAATTCAAGTAGAGACTTCCACAGTTGTTAGGGCAAATGTGTATATCTGCCTGCAGGCCAACCATGATCCTCAACCTAGTAGACTAGAGTTAGATGCAACACCAAGGATGATGTCATGCTGGCACTACATATTTTACCAAGAAAGCAAACAGTAGGGAAGTAGCACTCAAACAACTTTCACCCATGAACCGCCACACATTGGGCATGCATGGCACCACCGGCTGATCCACCAAGCCTCGCGTTCATTTGTTGGATTTGGGCCTCCAGGAGGTGCAAATGCACAAGTTTGCCGCAAACATCGTATGCACTAGGAAGAAATAATAGCAAAATTAGTGCCAAAAGTATATCAGGAGCGCACTCAGCATGCCCCAATAACAACCTATCAAGTAAATAAGGACCAGACATGAGAGCAAACGGTAAAGGGACCTTAACCATACTCACCTTATACCATTCACCATCAAGGCCTGTTCTCCACACAGCCGTGATAACATCCCTTCGAGATCCCATGACACCTAGATAACCTCCCAGACCTACAGATGTTTTCAGACCAAATGCTGCATCTCTTTCAGACAACCGACGCTTTCTTGGCCAAAGGCTTTGAATCCCAAGGGGAGTGCTGGTATCTTCTTCCATGTCAGCCAAACGAGGGTTGATAGAACCACTGATTTTTAGAGCAGGCATATTATCCAATGGACCAAAATCATCTGGTTCTGACCATGGCCCACCAAACATGTTGCGCCGATGCCATTCTTCGGCAGGAGGTTGCAGTTCTAACTCTCGAAGTAGAAGACCAGCAGCATCAGCTCCTCGCGGACGAGGCATATTCTACACAGATATAGGAAATAATGAATGCTCAAAATAGTATGGGTAGGCATCAAGAATGCCAAAGTCCTGACAGTAATAGAGCATGTTTCTATAAAAGATAATTAATCCAGCATGAATAGCCATTATGGCTACGAGAACCATAATGAACTTTTAAAGGAGTGAGGAGTCTGTCCTGAATTCAGTCCAAAACAGAAAACAAAACTTGTAGAATCTCTGATCAAGCATTTATGCTGCACTTGAACATCAACTTATGCTCTTATCACTGAAAACACTGATAGATGATGGAAGCTCAAAAAATGCACACATAAGAAGTGTACAAATGCAACTGACAGAAATATCCATTTGAATTTTGACTAGTACCTGCATGTGGGGACCAAGAGATGCTTCCACTACCTCAGGGAGCACAGTGTAATTGCCGTCGATGTAGTGCAACCTTATGATAATGTTGCCGGAACCAACCTGAGAAGCAGGCAATGGATGTGGCAAGGTAGATGTCCTTCTACATAGGTCAACCAATATAAGAAAAAGGACCTTGACCTACAACAATGAAATAAAATTACGCAGATAATTAGATAAACTAGGCAGGAGTGTTTTAAAGAACAGAAGACAAATCCATATAACATCCGGGCAAATCAGTAATAAGAGATCATACTAAGCAAATTATTCAAACTGTTGTCCATGCTATGCTGGCAAAGAAATTTAAAACTGCCTAGATCAAATAACCTGCAGATGCCACTGCCCTATATGATGGCTATAATGGCTGTGGGTTTAGCAGATAACTAGGGATAGATATTTCCAAAGAGAAGCAGGAGCCGAGGCATGTTATCGTTTCCATGCTGGTCATTATGATCAATTGTTCAGGTCAGAAAGGGTTTTCAGCTGAAAGTTCAAATGCCAATGATTGATCCCATGCCGATCACACTAAATATTATTTAATATTAAACTGTGTCAAAAAGAAAGTTTTTTTCAGCTATTAACCGTTATATATGATGCTGTTTCTTTCAATTGAATAAACCCCAGGTTACAACAAAACTGTGAATTATCTGATAATCACCTCATCTGAAGTGTAGCCTTGGCCAGCGTTGCCAGAACCTATTCTAACAGATTTTCCAATCGGATTTTCTTCAGGACCCTTCGCTCCAAGAACAAATTGTCCACCACGCGTAGCCTGGCCATCTTCTACTTTTGCAGCCCCTAGACCAGATCTTACTGCTGTACTGCTGTCCTCTGTCTTAGCATTCATCATGTGCTGTATTTTCTGGATAGCAGAATCTTGATTTTTTTGTGCATTCGCAAGTAACCTTGGTGATTGTCTTCTCCGAAAAAGTAAACAAAACAGCAATAATTGACATAATCTATGAAGAAAATGGCAATCCCCAATAAGTCTAACAGCAGGTGTGCCAGGGAAAGTGCCCGTATTAATGCTGATGGGCATAAATGATGACCTCCCACTTATTGGATTTGGTGCTGCAGTGGTAGCACCATCAGTATTGTTACTAATCTTAGCGATCGCACCTTGGACCCACTCTTGCATTTGTGAGTTCCCTGTTGCAGATGTTGCTCCCCCTTGATTACCTGAAATTTGCAGGAGCATCAATATGCTAGCAGCATAATTAAAATGGAAATAAGCAGACACATAAGCCTCAAATACAAAACGGATAAAACATGAGATTGGGGTGTATTTTGTTGCACACAAACAAGAGAAAAGCACAAGCTAGCAAGACAGCAGGCTCAACTAACCTTGATTATTTGACGGTGAAGGAGAACTATTTGTTGGACTTGTAACCATATTTCTAGAAGTGCCTGAGGTAGAAGATGGTCCAACATGACTAGCTAGAGTTCGACAGAAACTTGCATAACGCCGCAAGCGTGTGATGAAATGTGATGCTAAATCAAGAACAGCGTCAACGTAACCCTGCATTTGGATGCTAAAAATAAGCAATGTTTGTTTAAAGTAACATGAAGAGTTCCTATGCAGATAAACTGTACTGATATTTAACAATACTGCACACATTATAAAACTATACAATACACCAATTTTGGTAAAGAATAACAGCATCAAGGATGAGTTCACCTAACACAAAAAAAGCAATGTTTATGTGGGAGTGATCTAGAATACCAATATACTTCTCAGTAGTCAGTACCAATGTCAGGGCCCAAGAAGGCGTGCGGCAACAAGGAGCAACTGCACAGATATTCCTAGGATCAGTTAGACAACATACTTATCCCGTAGATTAGATTACTTTGAGGTTAAGTTAGATAAGGTTTGTTAGGATTTGGCTTGGCCTATTAAAGGGGCAGCCAACACTTCATTTGATTAAGCAAGAATAGAAGGATAAGTCTTCCTCTTGCTCGGCCATGGGCAGAGGCCCCTGGCCAGCGTTCCTACACCCATCAATCCCCTCTCCAATACAACATCTGATAAGTCTTCCTCTTGCTCGGCCATGGGCAGAGGCCCCTGGCCAGCGTTCCTACACCCATCAATCCCCTCTCCAATACAACATCCATAACAAGCAAGTCCTTGAAGAATAATTGAGGAACAAAAGGGAGGAGCATTAGATAGCTGAATAAGGTACATGATGGTGGAACGAAAATAAATTGCATAAAGTAAGCAGCTAGACCTGGATGCTCGGAAGTAGAGCTAACTCAACAGTCATTTTGTCAGGTTCGATGCTAGATAATGTATCGCTAGAAGCTTGCCAGGGCTCAGCTAACAGAGTTGATGGATTTATAAGGGCAGACTCAATTCCTTTGCCCAGCATATCCAGAAGTAATCTTGCTTGCATGTCCAACACAAGTGCTCGAACATCTTGGGCATTTGTTCCTTCCAACAACCTACACTTTATCCTATCAAGGTTCTGCATGAAATAGATCCGTCAATTATAAGAGGAAGAGAGGTAGTTCAACAGCCCCTCAATCATTGAAGCCAGCAGGTATGAAAGAGTAAAAATAAACATTTTTAGGTTTGAACTTGCCATGTGGTGTAATTTAGGTCCTGTAATGCATATCTTGGCCAACTTTGTTAAGTGTGTCACTTTGAGGTCAAAATCATCTAAATCAGTAAAAGCAAATAATTACATGAGTGTCGCTCCTGCACGGAGCCCAAGATGCCCCCCATGCTCTACTACACGATCATGGTCGTCACCACTACCATGTACTACACAGCAGCGTGTTGTATGTATGCAACATAGACTAAGTTTGTGTTGATCATGGAGATTTGAACCTCATATGGCACATTTAACAAGTATAAGGGCCTAGATGTGCATTTTAAGAGTTCAGGGACCTAGCCACCAAGGAATAAGTTTAAGAACCGTTGATGTATTTTATTCGGTACAAAGAATCATCGCAAAAAATGCATATTAATTCACGGATTAAATCCAGAATGTCATATGAAATTAGAGACAACTGATGAGATGACACTGATTTTCAACCCAATTGTAAAACTGCAGCTGGAAAAGTTTCTGACAGCATTTTTGCAGTCTGGAAAAAAATGACACTGTTATACACAACGAATTGTGCAATTTACATTTACATATCCTGTGGCAGCAGAACAACAATAACTGAATTTTATCCAAACGGTATATTGATCTGTTTTTATACTATAATTCATTAAAAATTCAAAGTAACGCAAGTGAACAGGACATGGATATGTATTGTTTATAACAAGTTGCTAATACTAGTGGGACCAAAATAATAGTTGTATCTATAGAGTACAATCATATTTTCAGCTATAAAACTCGTAGAATGAACAAAATCTATTTCTATTTACAAAATATTACCATCATATTTAGTTATTTACGTCATTATGTGACTGCATCCACTATCTCATAGAGCACAACAGGAAAAAAACAACGAAATACCATGGCATGCAACAATGCATTCGAATGTGTTCTAGGCTAGTTGATATGGAAATACCCAAACCAGAAAGCGGTACATGTGCAGGGAAGGTAGAATCCAAAGAAACAGTATGTATGTCCACCTCTAAATTTATCGTTCAAACTCAACTGTTAACTGATAGTACGACCACTGTGGTAATGATGAATTGACTGTGGTTAAGATAATGTACATGAAACATTGCAATTCAAATGTTAGAAGAGATAAAAATGTAAACAATAGGAGGCCACTTTAAACTAGTGCAGTTTACCGAAAGCACATCAACACTTACAGGGCAGTGCTGTTGCCTCTGTTGCATAGTCGGAAGAGAATGGAAGTCCGCATCCAAAAATGCTATCACACTGTTAAGTGAAACTGGAAGAAACACAAGTACTTTAGTTTGCCATAGACAAATTGTAAATTTTGCAGGTTTCGAAACAGATCATAAGCTACAAACAGATTTACTAAAGCAATAACCACACATCCTATTTGCTCAAAAAACCATGTTGCAACTGGAAATCACCTAACATGGTTCAGAGGAAAATAGTTTGTAGGGATAAAAGCTAAAAGGGCAATTCAGTACACACCAAATACAAAGGTCACCACTTCAATGTTATCCCTTGCAAACAATACTGAACATAAAGTAAGCTTATCATACTAAGAAATGATGCCTAGCTATCAAATAATAGGTCAGTTCTACTCCCACTTTAATAGACAACCGTGTGTGTGCATGTGTGTGTAATTTTAATCTCCATAAACTCCAGGTTGTGCTTGTAGGGATGAACTGTGCATGAGGATCAAGTAATCAACTTTCCTGCTAAATAGCTCAGTATCCAACAGGCAAATACAGAAAAAATAAAAACAATTGGATAGCAGAAACTTTATACATAAGCATTTCATCAACAGCATACCCTTACCTATACCATCTTCAGCAGCACTCTGTGTACAACCTACAGCATCCCACCAATCCACTCCAGCCAATAGACTCCACCAAAACCTGGAGAGTTATCTCATTGTCAAAAAAAAGCAAGAACAATATCAAAGCCTTTGGACTCAAGCAAGTTGGGTTAGGTAGACATGAACTCTTGAACATAACAAGAGACAAATTATTATACGATTATAAGAACAAATCATACGTACTAATTAGGAATAAGCGTCTATAAATTGGGTAACATACCTATCGGCTATTGCCCTCTCCCATGCTGCTGAGCTGATTTTTGTTTGTGTGCTAAGAATAGCAGGAGGAAGCACACGTATTATCTTCAGTATAGTTCGATCTTTGAGCGTGTCATGCCAAACTGATGCCAAGCAGCAACTGCTGGAGGAAAAGGCTGGTGCAGCAATAGCAGAGCCAACATTGACATGGTAGCTGTCAACCTGATCGAAGTTTGGACCAGAGAAAATGTGCACTCCTCCACGGAGAAAAGCAACAGCAACTTCACCACCATGGGCAGAATAAACTATTTGAGCCAGTTGCCTAACATCATTTGGAAGATCATATGGATCAAAGCTGAGTCTATTTGCTCTGTCAACACTGCACTCAGAGGAGCTCCGTTCATCTGATGTCGTTGGCATTGGAACATATGTTTGAGGATTTTTAAGGTCCTCTGTTGGTGGAATGCTTTTGTTAACTCTAGTAGACCAAACAGTTTGCATGGGAGGTTGCCCACCAAAGCTAGTAGGGCTTCCAAATATTGGATGAAGAACAACAGGTTGAAGCGAAGATTCCCAGCATTGCACCCTCCATCCAGTGATGGAAGGTCCTTCATCCGGATCGTAAGGAGACATATACTGCCCTGTAAGGAGTAATTTAAATATTAACAAGAAATAAATACTAATTGTCACAACTGATGCACAAAAAAACAGTAAGAAGAATGTAAGCTGAACGATTGTTGATTGAGAAATCATGTTCCATAAATTATGTCAGGCAATGCAAGAAACATGGTAGTCAGTACAAAAAATTTGTCCATCCAATTGTGGTTCTTTGGATATGCAGAGTATATGATCATGAAGGGTAGGAGAATTTCGAAATCAGGTTTATGTCATGTTTCAGTATAAATATGGATTATCATTACTGTGACCTGAATATGAAAATTACATTGATCAAAAACTAGGGTCATTTCCTAAATGACGTCATGATCTCACCTTCAACTATTACAACTGTAATGACTGATCCTCCACGAGTCGGATCAAAAGCAACTGAAGTAACCCCTGATCCCCAGGTGGTAGTAGTAGCTGACTGTGCAGCCGCTTCTGGGCTGACATAAGCTGAAAAATTAGAAACTGGACAGCAATGGATTGATGCGGCCTCTGTGGTCTCACTATCGGTCTGTTTTTTTGTTTGTGCACCCTCAGAAACAAGATAATCTTGCAAAGAAAATAGGTAGGCTGCTAGTGGAGCAAAACCAGGCCAGGAAGGGGGATTCAGTGATGGAGGAAGAGAACTTGTTGCGTTTATCTTTGCAGTTGCTTGAATACCATTGCCAAGACCTGGCATCACCTCCCAAACAACTACAGTGGATGGATTAACAAGGGGTACTCCAGCAACATGTAAAGCTCCAGATTCTGTTACAATAGCATCAGCAGCCATTATGCCACTGGGTCCTGCTCCTAGAAGCCCTTTGCTAGTAGAAAACCATCTAGGCTGTGCTGAGCTTTGAGAAGGCCACTGTGACCAATGAAGCTGCACAGAACCTGATGAAAAAACTGAGCAAACGCATAGAATACTTGGCCATCCTGCTGCAACAACAAGCTTAAGTCAGATTTTTAAGAGTAAAGTAAATGTGAATTGTGAACTCCAAAAAAAAAAAACAAATTTTTTCAGTAATATGCTTAGCTTTGGTTCACCAACCTGAATTCTGAGGCTGTTGGGTGAGGAATTTCTCCTCAAAGGTTTTCAGGCTTGAACTAGTGGAGTTTCCAGGAAGCCATCTATACTGCAGGGTCAAGAAGAACAAATTTTAGCAGCAGTTAAAGGTATATAGTTTGGTATTTCATATATTCTTGCACCTAGAATCCAATTCTTTCCTGACCAACACAGATGGAAGCTGGCACAGTCAGGCTGTTATAGCAGCAGGTCGGCCTATGCTGCTTTCTTTGAAGGGACAGTCAAGTTTGGACCATGGAAGAGGATTTGGAGGACTTGGGCACCGATGCGCTGCAAGTTTTTCATTTGGCTCGCGCGTAATAATCGGTGTTGGACAACAGACCGCCTCGCCAAGAGAGGCCTCCCTCACCCGGAAACCTGCCCGCTCTGTGACCAGGCCGAGGAGACAATTGATCACATTCTCATCACCTGTGTGTTCAGCAGATAGGTCTGGTCCATCATCCTACAATCGCTAGGGTTGATCGACATCGACATCTTACCTATTGCGACAGACAACCGTTTCTCTTCATGGTGGGCACGTTCCAGCAAGCGTTTGCCTAGAAATCTACGGAAGGGTTTTAATTCTCTTGTCATCTTGGTCGCTTGGGAAATCTGGAAGGGTCAAAATTCATGTGTGTTTGAAGGATCTCAACCAAACGTCCAAAGGCTCCTTGCTTCGGTCAGAGACGAGGGCATTATGTGGTGTATGGCTGGGGCTAAGAACCTCCAGGAGCTACTCAATAGGTCGTTGAGGTCGGCTGCGGCTTAGGCCCTGTTGTATTAGTTTTGTGAGTGTGTTCAAGGTGGTGTTGGTGTTGTACCTGGGCTTGGTTTTATAAACCTGCCCACTGTTTTACCTTCTTTCTTAATGAAATGACACGCAGCTCTCCTGCGTAGTTCGAGAAAAAAAATTCTTTCAAGTCAAAATGACAATCTCACAGTACTACTTTCTAATCAAGGATGACTGAAATGCCCTTGGAAAGTAATTCAAATGTATTTAACTATACATACTGATGTGTAACATCAGCAATCTGGATCTTAACCAAACACTGTAATCAAGTGGAGCATTGTGTCCATGTGTTTTTTTTTTTATTTTAAGGCGGTAAGGCGAGCGGCCACCCCAGTCACCTAGGCAGCACCTTGGCAAGCTAAGGCGACAAGGCAACGCCTTAGAAACACTGATTGTGTTTGAGAAATATGAAATGAGGTTAGAAATGCCCTAAATATGGTATTTGTCAGTCACTGACTCAACAACTCCCTCCCCCCAGTGCAAAGATAATCAAAATTAGTATCATATTTTTATAATAAAGGATTATCATGATCTTATATTAAGCCTACGGGTGCTCAGGAAATCTGGCCTGTGAAAATAGGATCATTCGGGTATTGTTCTGATCATAGAGGGACATGTTATGTAGTGAAGGTAAGCAGCATGAAGTATTATGTGTGTTACCAACATACCGGAGAAACTCCTGACAACCACTTGGTCACCACAGAAAGATCTTGACGCCATTCATGTTCACATTGCCATGAGCTGGCATCACATACAAGATTTACAGGACCCTTCACCACAGAAGACGGTGATTAGTATGAGAAATTTTGAGGACATCAAATAATACATAGAAACTTAGTTTAAGAGAGCTATCAGACAAATTCATGTTCTTGTTTAGCTACAAAATGAACACCAAAAAGATGGGTCCATCTTAAGGGAATAACCTACCTTAGTTGGCTGTGTCCATATAGTGATCCGCCCATGAAAATTTGCCACTAGCAATGCACGAGGGCAGGACCGAGGGGACCATTCAATGAACTGAACAAAGTCACGTGGAGAATCTGTTCAATGGACAATACAAGTAAAGTGAAATATGCTGGGAGAAGAACATTTTTATAAAAAATATATATATAGAGTTGTTTCAGATGAGTTATAACAATTTCAAAAGTAAAGGCAATCCATGTTCCTAAAGACAAAATAGAGTATTGAACTTAATCTGCATCTGCTTATGTACAGTCATAAGGTGGGTATAGTTACACAAAAATACAGCTGGGATTGACATTTGGGACATGGGTAATGTGTAGCAAAGAATAGCATGCAATGCAAGTAACAATAGTTAAGATTATCTTGTGTGGTTATAAACAGACACGTACCTGCTTTTACGTTGAATACAGAGCATTCTGTTGGTCTTTCTGGATTCAGGATATGTATTGGAATCCAAAACGGAGGACTTGAATTGGAGCTGGAGAAATGAATTACATCATTTTCTGCAAAAGAGGATTTCATACCCAAAAACTGTGGATAAACAAATCCACTAAGTGGGTGAATAGTCGAGCATTATTTGCTAGGAATTGAAATTAGGAAGATCTAGGTTTTACTACTCCAATCTCGGTCTACCTACGTTCTTAATGTTTGACCTTCTTTTACATTATCTGTCCACACTTTCCTTCTTTTGTCATCTGTTGTACAAGTCTTGTAGTTCCTGGAGTCCGGAACCCTTTATAAAGTACTTGTACAGTTTTACTCTACTTAGATATTAGTTATAGTTCTACCAGTAGGACTCTCCTATCGTTTCTGTTCAAGTAAAGAAAGATAGCATAACAACTGATTATGCTTAATGCATGTCACCCACCCGATCTCAATACAGCAAGCGCCCTCATATTTTAAACATTATACATGGCATGTGTGCAGGGCTGCAAGGCAATCAATGGGTAAAACAAAGGACAGAGAATGTGAAGGAAATCTAACCTTGGAATACGTGCACAAGTCTCTGATGCACAGGCAATTGCATTCAGTTTCCCACACCAAGCAACCGCACTGCAGCAGAAACCCCACCAAAGCAGAAAGTAACTATGAAGTTTCCAGGTAAAACTAGGATAAAACAAATTGCTAGCTATACCAGATAAATACAGTTACAGAAACAGGAACCTGAATGATAACAAGAATAGTAAGATTAAATTACACGGCAGACCTTAAACTATTTCAGGATTTTTAGTCCAGGTCCCCAAACTATGAAATGACCAATTCACATCCTTAATCTATTTATTAGGTACCCAAGTCCTGGCCCAAAGCAGCCACGTTACAACAGCACAACACAGCACAGAGAAATGGATCCACATGGCAGCAACTCATTTTGTTATTATCTCTCCTCTCTCCCCCAACTGGCATTCCTACTCACTGCCCTCCCTCAGTGTCTCCATTCTCTGTGGCCTCTCTCAGACAGACACATTTTATGGTCCTCCATCCGTCTCCCTCCCTCTCCTCTTCATCTTCCTCTTCCCCATCCTCCTTGATCTCCCTCAACGGTGCATCCTCCCTCCAACCGCCTTCCTCCATTCAACTTCTCTCTACACTACAATGATCGCTAGCGAGCCTGCCACCTCCTGCGTGCACAAGGCGCAGAGCTGCGTGCAATCTACCTCCTCCACTCCTAGCACTCCAGACTTGTCAGCCTCTCCAACTACACGGTGGGAGCAGCGAAGCACAGTCATGGGCAGTACAGAGCGGTGGCTTTGAGCCAGAGCACAGTCATGAATTGTATGTCATGGATGGCGAGGTTGTAGCAGCCATAGACGGCGCATGTGGCATGGGTCGGTGTTGCGGGACCAAGGCAGGGAGCCGACAGCGTGCAGGTGGCCATGGATCCTAGCAGCACCAGGACTGGAGGTGTTTGTGAGTGCAGGCACAAAGGTGGTGTTAGGCAGGTCAGTCGCTGTGAGTCGGATAGTGAACATGACAGCGTACAGCCGCTCGCGCAGGCAGCCCGGCGCCAAAGGCGACGGTTGCGCAGCGCGTAGCTGCAAGTCAGGGCGGTGAGCAGCAGGTTGCTATACAGTGGCTACAACCCTACAAGCTCAGTGTGCGGACCACCTCAGGGAACCCTACATACAGCAGGCTACATGCAGGGTAGTATCTTATCATCAATCACGGTCTCTTGCGCGCTCTAGGGCTGCACGTGCGTGGCTCCTAATGAGAATCCAAAAATAGTTTATGGGCCGCCCGTGCAATTTACTCTAAAAATAATAATAATAATGCTGAGGCATTTGGACGAGAGAAGGCTTGGTTCCCAAAAAAAAAGTCTATATTCAGTTAAACCCTATGGATCAACAACCCACCCAAGCTACCACCACCATTCTCCCTCAACCCAAACATGTCTTCAATGAGATTCCTGCCCCCGGGAAATGGATCAATGGATAGACTCATAGACCATGATTCTTTCACAGCGGATTCGAACATTTATCATTTCTCAATAAAGCAGGCGGGAGGCCTGGTAATCAAAGATGTCTTTCAACTAGTAAACTGAATTGCCACCTTCTAAACCAAGGGGAGATAATGGAATCGCAAACACACACTCGCTCTCGCGTACAAAACACAAACAGTCGATTTCGGCACAAGCAAAACCAAAGGAAAACGGAAGCGAAGGAAGCCCAGCCACGCGCACCTGAAGTTCCTGCAGAGCTCGGGCACGCGCATCTTGTGCCGGAGGCTCGCGGGCGACTGCTTGAGCCGGATCCGGAACACGGTCGCTGGCGACGCCTGCTGCGCTCCTCCGCCTGCCCCAGCGCCTCCGCCGCCTCCTCCCACCGTGCCGCCCGCCTCCGCATCCCCCGCGGCAGGTCCCCCGTCCACCTCCATAGCCTCGCCCGAAACACCCGACACTACTCCCGCCTCCGACGCCTCAGCGCCTCCACCATCCGCCCCCGCTGCCTCCTCCTGACCACCCGCCTGCTGCTGCTGCTGCTGCGGTGGCGGCGGCTGGTCCTTGGGTGACGATGCGGTCCCGTTTGCGGTGGGAGTCGGGGTGGGGACGGGGACGGGAGCGGGACTAGGGTTCGGGGGAGCGGAAGAAGTCATAGGCACGGAGAGGGACGGGGCCGGTGGAGGAAAAGAAGGGGAAGGGAGAGGACGCAGCAGGTGCTTAGGTCAGTTGAAGCGACCGGCCGTCGCTGTCGCGGGGATGCGAGGGGGAGGTGCGCCGGCGTCGCTGTCGAGTGGGAGGGGAGGTGGTGGTGGAAGCGGGCGTGGAAAGGGGGACGCGCCGCGCGCGGACGAGGGGAGGGAGACCGGAGACGGACGGAGCCGATGGCCAATGGGTGGGCTCGCCGTTGGACGAGGTGCCCGTGCAATCGAGCAGCGGACCGTCGAGGAAACGCGTGAAAAAGGAAAAATATACAAGCAGATAAACGACGTCCCAAAGAAAAGAGATAAAAGTGGTACGGGTGTAAGGCTGAATCCAGCCGTTCCCCTAAACCTCATCCCATGTACAATATTCCAACTATCTCTTTCTGTCTACAGTGTAGAACAGTGCTGCTATAGTGTATGGAGGATCCATTTTAAGGGAGCCCCTAGATTCAGCCTAACCAGGTAACAATGAGGTAAATTATTATTTTATTTATTGCTTATACTCTATTTATTCATTTTCTACTAGATTGTCATTTTATCTTGTATTATATTTAGATTTGATATATTTAATTATCTCAATATATTATCTTGATGAGTTATCTTTGTATACACGTGCTATACAGGCATACTTTGGGCCACACATGCATAAAGTTTTCTTTTTTCTAAAACCATAGATAGGTACTATTCCCAAATCGAATAGGTGGTACTCGGGTGCAAACTACAACTGAACTATCTATTTTTTATTTCCATATAAAAATATCCATATTCATTTTCGATGTCAAGATCCAAATCTATTCTTTCATATAAAAAAGGAAAGCCATATTCATATTCAAATAAAAATGTATTAACCTCTCCAGTGTCAAATAATAGATGTTTCAGACAATAAAATGGTCACCAAGGCAACACTTTAACCATCGATTAATAATAGTATGCATATTCAAAATACAATAAATGTGCAATATTTAATTAATTATTGAAGACGAATTTATCCACACCAACTTTCAGAATGTGAATTAAAATGTTTGGAGAGATATTTATCATTAAAACTAAGATATATTGACTACACGTAAACCAAAACGTATAGTATCTCTAAATTGTACGGAATGGATCGGTACTAAAAAATAATTTTAGCTACACATTTAGAAAATACTTATAATTATATTATTTATGGATAAGGACAGTGATAATTGAAAAATTCAGAGATATAATTGTAGCTATATATTTGGATAAATACTTATAGCTATTTTTACTAGTATTATTTTTGGACAGTGATAGTGAAAAATCGAGAGGGCGAATGGCCACACGCCCTTCCATAGTTCCATGTTCCATCTAGAGCGCTCGGCACCGCCAAAGCAGGACGCAGGCGGGCACCGCCTCGAGCCCTCGACAAAACCACACAATCGAATCGGAAATTCTCTCCCCAGTTCCAAACTCGCCGCCATCGCCGCCGCCGTAGCCCCACGCGCCTCGTCCACCTATCCAGCCGCCTCTTCCCTGCCGCCCCTCCTCGCTCCTCGTCCCTTCTCCCCCGCCTCGTCATGTCAGGCCTGGCCCCGACGCCGACGCCGGCGCCGACCCCGCTCCCACCGCCGCCGGCCGCTCGCCCCGCGCGGTACGACTTCCTCAACTCCAAGCCGCCGCCCAATTACGTCGCGGGTCTCGGCCGTGGCGCCACCGGGTTCACCACCCGCTCGGATATCGGGCCAGCCCGCGCGGCGCCCGACCTCCCCGACCGGTCCGCCTCCTCCGCCGCGGCCCCCGCCGTCGGCCGCGGCCGCGGGAAGCCTCCTGGCGAGGACGACGGCGACGACGAAGGCGGCGACGAGGAGAAGGGGTATGACGAGAACCAGAAGTTCGACGAGTTCGAGGGCAACGATGCGGGGCTTTTCTCCAACGCCGATTACGACGACGACGACCGCGAGGCGGATGCCGTGTGGGAGAGCATCGACCAGAGGATGGACTCGCGCCGCAAGGACCGCCGCGAGGCGCGGCTGAAGCAGGAGATTGAGAAGTACCGCGCGTCAAACCCTAAGATCACCGAACAGTTTGCTGATTTGAAGAGGAAGCTGGCCGATCTGTCCGCGCAGGAGTGGGAGAGCATACCAGAGATTGGGGACTATTCGCTGCGTAACAAGAAGAAGCGGTTCGAGAGCTTCGTGCCGGTGCCAGACACCCTGCTCGAGAAGGCCCGGCAGGAGCAGGAGCATGTCACGGCGCTAGACCCCAAGAGCCGTGCAGCTGGTGGCACAGAGACGCCATGGGCGCAGACTCCTGTTACCGATCTGACAGCTGTGGGCGAGGGTCGTGGCACTGTGCTTTCGCTGAAGTTGGATAGGTTGTCAGATTCAGTTTCTGGGCTCACTGTTGTTGATCCAAAAGGGTACTTGACAGACCTGAAAAGCATGAAGATTACTAGCGATGCTGAGATTTCTGACATCAAGAAGGCCCGGCTATTGCTCAAGTCGGTGACGCAGACGAACCCTAAGCACCCACCCGGTTGGATTGCTGCTGCTAGGCTTGAAGAGATTGCCGGCAAGCTTCAGGCTGCTCGGCAGCTTATCCAGCGTGGCTGTGAGGAGTGCCCCAAGAATGAAGATGTTTGGCTTGAGGCTTGCCGTTTGGCTAGTCCAGATGAGGCAAAGGCTGTCATTGCCCGGGGTGTGATGTCAATTCCGAATTCTGTTAAACTATGGTTGCAGGCAGCAAAATTGGAGACTAGTGATCTGAATAAGAGCAGGGTGTTGAGGAAAGGGTTGGAGCACATTCCTGATTCGGTTCGGCTGTGGAAGGCTGTAGTTGAGCTTGCGAATGAGGAGGATGCAAGGCTGTTGCTTCACAGGGCTGTAGAGTGTTGTCCGCTGCATGTTGAGCTTTGGCTTGCCCTTGCGAGGCTAGAAACCTATGATCAAGCAAGGAAAGTACTTAATAAGGCAAGGGAGAAGCTTCCCAAGGAGCCTGCTATTTGGATTACAGCTGCAAAGCTAGAGGAGGCCAATGAGAACACACAATCGGTTAACAAGGTAATTGAAAGAGGTATCAGATCTCTACAGAGAGAAGGAATGGATATTGATAGGGAAGTTTGGCTAAAGGAAGCAGAAGCTGCAGAGCGTGCTGGATCTGTTTTGACTTGCCAGACAATTGTGAAGAACACTATAGGCATCGGTGTCGATGATGAGGATCGGAAGCGTACATGGGTTGCTGATGCCGAGGAATGCAAGAAGCGTGGTTCAATTGAAACAGCACGTGCTATTTATGCACATGCACTAACTGTGTTCCTTACCAAGAAGAGTATTTGGCTGAAAGCAGCTCAACTTGAGAAGAGCCATGGGACTAGGGAGTCACTCGATGCGCTCCTCAAGAAGGCTGTTAACTATAATCCACGAGCTGAAGTATTATGGCTTATGGCTGCAAAGGAGAAATGGTTGGCCGGGGATGTGCCTGCTGCTCGTGCCATTCTTCAGGAAGCTTATGCGGCTATCCCCAATTCAGAAGAGATCTGGCTGGCTGCATTCAAGCTTGAGTTTGAGAACAATGAGCCAGAGAGAGCGAGAATGCTTTTGGCTAAGGCGAGAGAAAGAGGGGGAACTGAGAGGGTTTGGATGAAATCTGCCATTGTGGAGAGGGAATTGGGGAATCTGGGTGAGGAAAGGAGGTTGTTGGAGGAAGGTTTGAAGCTATTCCCTTCATTCTTCAAATTGTGGTTAATGCTTGGGCAGATGGAAGATCGGATTGGTCGTGGTGCGAAGGCCAAGGAGGTTTATGAGAATGGCCTGAAGCACTGCCCCAGTTGCATCCCTCTTTGGCTCTCTCTAGCTAGCCTAGAGGAGAAGATTAGTGGCCTGAGTAAATCACGTGCTGTCCTCACAATGGCAAGAAAGAAGAACCCTGCTACACCTGAACTCTGGCTTGCTGCTATTCGAGCTGAATTGAGGCATGGGAACAAAAAAGAAGCCGACGCTCTACTGGCCAAGGCATTACAAGAGTGTCCAACAAGTGGCATTTTGTGGGCTGCAGCTATTGAGATGGCACCACGCCCCCAGCGTAAAGGAAAGAGTACAGATGCTATTAAGCGATGTGATCATGATCCACATGTCCTTGCAACTGTGGCCAAACTTTTCTGGCTTGACAGGAAGGTTGATAAAGCTAGGAGTTGGCTGAACAGGGCTGTTACTCTTGCTCCTGATATTGGTGATTTTTGGGCATTGTACTATAAATTTGAACTCCAGCATGGGAATGCGGACACACAAAAGGATGTTCTGAAAAGATGTATTGCAGCAGAACCAAAACATGGTGAAAAATGGCAAGCAATAACCAAGGCTGTTGAAAACTCACACCTGTCAGTCGAGGCTCTTCTGAAGAAAGCTGTCCTGGTTATTGATGTAGAAGAAAATGCTAATCCTGTAGGCGCTTTAGATTCCTAGATCATCTTTTTTTCTGAAGGTATTTGCTGAACATGTTTTGAACTACAGTCTTAAATTTCTGTTCACCTCATTATATGCTATTTTTATCTTTTAATATTCTATTTTTTATGGCTGAGTTAATATTTGATCATCAAGACTTTAGAGTTGCAAGGTGCTTTAAGATATTATTTTTGTTTGCATAATTAAGCACTCCGTCTTGTTTCAAATCTAGTTTCTTTGTATGCTAAGTCTCAAGAACTCTATTAAGTTGTGTAGACAGATCATGTTGTTTAATTGATGCAGTGTTTCTACTGAAGTGACTTTGTTTTTCTTATGGTTTACTCTTGCCTTCTTGTTTGTCGTGACGCTAAGGTTCTGTGTGGCTTAAAGGATATATATTAAATAACAACTGTCAGTTTGCTCCTATTTTATTTGAACAAGACGGTCTCCTTTTATTGTTTAGGCTGACACACATCCTGTCTTTACAGAATTTTTTAGAGATTGACACCTAGAAATAGTTTGGTTAACTCATGCTGCCACTGCTAACAATTTTGTTTGAGTTGAGAACCAATAGGAGAGGTTTCTCCAACAAACTTCTATGAATGTGTATCACTGGGGAATGTATGTAGTGCAAACTCTGGTGGATGGAAGCCTGGAAACTTGCATTGGGGACCTTTGGATCAGAACCATGTGGCACTAGATGGACCATCAACTTGTATGTTCCATTTTGCATTAAACACCCCACCAGTATGGCCGCATGGTATATTTTACTGTCAGTATTTGCACCCTGGACCTGAGAATAAATGTGCTGCCATCTCCATTCGAATGGACCCCCACCCCACCCACACGCACACATCATCTGGTAAAGGTAGGAGTCAGGTATCATCGCGGGAGGCTGTGGGCTGCACCAGCCGATGCCTCCATTAGTACTGCAGACAATCCGCTTGATGTTCCCTGTTTCTCATTCAAAATGTGGCTTCCCCATCGATCTCGCGGACTCTGATCAGGGTGTGCCATCCTCCTGCTGCAGTCAGTTTGTCATCTAGCAACAACACGGCCACCCCACCTTCCTCCATTGTTGCTTCCCTTTGAGATCTGAGGTCAGGCACTAGTTCTGATGAGCCTGCAGTTAGTTCTTGGTAGAAACAAATAGGGTTTCGTACTTCTCCAATCCCTTTGCTGTTGAGGTGCAGAAGCATGACACTAGCGAGTTTAAGGTATGTGCTATAAACCATTTGACGTTTGTGTTTCACAACTGAAGAGTCTTACGATATTTTTACTACCTTTGTTTTCTTCTAAGTTCGCTCCAGTTTGATATGGAATGTTTTTTTTTTTTTTTTTATCGCTGGTCCTTTGCAACTGAAATGTCCAATAGTGATACAAGGTACTTATATATATATATCCAAACTGAAAACTTTGGTTTCAGTTTAGCATGTGCATTCCATGAATGAGACTGACCTTAGTCCTTTATTCCTAGTGGGTTCCTTGCAGTTAACTGGAAATTATACTAAAATGAGCTGGGGTTCCAAGCAGGTCTTGTTCCTTGTAGTTAACTGCATAATCTGAGAAAACCTGGCTGTAAATACTACTTCACATTGGATGTTTTATCATTTCTTGTGATCCATTGGGATTCCGTTGAATTGGGCTGGTGTATGCCAATCAGCTCTTGTTTTTTCACTTCTTTATTTGCGCACTGAAAGCCGAATATATATATACCTCATTGGCATGCTTATACAGTGTGATGAACCTTAGTTCATTGGAGTAAACACCTCGACCGCGGGGTCTAGGTTTGGGGGTAAATGCCTTGACCGCGGGGTCTAGGTTTGGGGAATTGGGTGCCAGCGATGGCGAGGAACTTAATCTATTTTTTGTCTGATTTAATTGATACAACTCCTCTCTTTATATAGAGAGGGTTTACTTGATCCCTAAGGAATAGATCTAATCTGATAATTATCTTATTTCTAACCATCCTTATCCTTATCTCTAGACACCCCTGCGTCGCCCTGTAGCATGGGCCTGGCCCAAAGGGCCTAGCCTACTGCCCACTACATACAGTTATACATAAGATTTTACATTTGTGACTTCTGTTGCTAGCTGGACCTTGTTGCTTATTTTACAACACTTTATGCCTGTGCTCACATTGGCATGTTAGTAGGTTTCCCTAAAAAAATACTTGCTGGATTTCATTTCGGCAGCTTACTGGGAGGAAGAAATTATTAGAAGTCATGTGGTGAACCAGTTATTGTGAAAGCAGAGGCGCGGAGCGTTCCATTTTACATCTATATTCCAAGTAATATTAAGGACAAATTTGGTTTAAGCACCACATGACTGGGGATTATGGATACCTGCGTGCTAGTGTTGTTGCAACTTGATCCTTTGTAAAACGGGAAGACTTTATACTTTGGCGGAGGCCATGATTTCAGTTGCGCAAGTGTCGGAATTTATAAATGTAGACCTTATCACTTGACCTAGTATGTATGGTGTATGACGGCACGGTTTGCTTGATCTTTTCTTGGGGAGGTTTTATTTTATTTTATTAAGGACGTTTGTCACAGCAGCTTATTACTATAGCTGTGCTTCTCTATAGCTAGTTTTGACGTAAACCCTGCCATTCAATTAACATGTGTATACCAATTTGTATTGGTGCTCTGGTATATCTGGAAAGCACGATGCAACCACACACATGCAACAAACAAAACCGTAGTCTGACCTTCGTGGCCCTGAACAAACACAAAATCATGCTTAGGGTGTGTTGGTGTGCTTGGTTGCTTGTATGGAATGGTACATAGATAAAATGATTTGATCAAAACTGTATGTTTATTTGTAATTTAAACAAAGTGGTTTAGGAGGTTTCCTCCCATTTTTGTCCGTTTTCATCTTACGGCCACCTCCAGCGGTCCTCACAAATATGCATGTAAAACACTGTTGTGGCATTGTAGGTATAGTGAAGATTGAAATATGGATAATGTGATTGGTAGTTTATTGGAGAAGGCCTAAGGCATTATGCTCTACAGCATGGCCTTCTTCGCACGGTTGTTAAAATCATAGATTCTAAGTCAAATTGGAGGTTGTCACGTAATATAAGAATCATATACAATTGTATATATATAGTTGAAATGTAAAATTTTACTGTCTAAAATTGTAGAATCAAGACCTTCAATTCAGACCGTAAAATCTGATAACAAAATCGTGATTTTAACAACGAGACGAGGCTCCTTCGTGCTGCGCCAAAGCACCATCAGATCAAAGCACCATCGGATACCATTGTTGTGAACGGTGCACGCACGAAATGGAAACGTGCATGTGAGCTAACCTAATCTGCACTACTCCCATTCCAATCTGTAGGCTACTTTTAGTTCTATCCTGAGTTACATTTCTATAAATTGCTATTTGATCAATGTCTGTAACATAAAACTACTTTTAGTTCTATCCTGAGTTACACTTCTATACTTTGCTATTTGATATCATAAAATTCCGTTTTATTAAATCAATGATGAAAAACATTTTTACCGATACATCTATAATTTTCTATTTTTTAAAGTGTCAATGTCTGTGACATAAAACTAGCTAGTTTTAGAAATCAATGATAAATACATTTTCATATTATGTTTAATTTATATTATAGATGTTAATTAGTTTTCTAAAAAAAAACTTGAACAAATTTTACGGTTTTACCAATAGTTTGGAATGCTATATAGACTAGCGTAGACGTACGTGCAACACGCACGTGTTGTGAGATGATCGATCGGACAATAAGAAGGATTGAAAAGAAAAAAGACATGTTGATAAGCATCTTTGTTTTCTCATTAATTTCAAAATAAGAAAAGTAACAAATGGATATGGGTACAAAATAAGGTAATAAAATAAAAGCTCAAAGGGCAGAATCATTTTCCTTCTATTGGTTTTGGACTCTTTCCATCCCTTTCTAACCTTTTTCAATTTGCGCAGTGGGACCAACGTGAGGACGGTGGGACCACCTTAGGTAAAAAGATTATAAGAAAACTCCTCTTTTTAGTGTAGATTTACGAGAAGTAAAACTTTTCTTTAAAGCCAGCCAATCATTCGGTCAAAGCTTCGCTAAGGCAATATATTAGTGCTCCCTTCAATTTCATACAAGCCAAAATACTACTGTTTCTACATAGGAAAATTATAGCAACCCTATGAAAGGGCTATGGCAGACGAACATGGCCCGAGGTGTAGGCAGGGTTCAGTCAATAGAACATCTATGCAGCCACTGAAACAGAATGGTCCTTCAAGAAGCCAATGAGTAGCTCGTTCACCTTGTCAGGGAACTGCTCCTGCACAAAATGGCTTCCTTCCGGTACGTAGGCGATCTTCAGGTCCGGCGCAAACATCTCCATGATGCCGTCTTTGAAAGCGGGCTCGAAGAGCTTGTACACGTAATCTTTCTCCCCCATGACAACAAACACGGGGACCTGGAACTTTGGATCTTCAATCGTGGGCCTCTTATGGAGCGATCTACCAAATGCAGCAGACAAAACCTTCATCAGTGAACCACGTTCTGAAACTCTGAAAGGGAATGCAAAGCTCGAGGCAAGGCATGCATGTTTACCTGTATGGCATCTTCAAAGGGTACCGGAAACCAGACTTCTCGTAGAGGGATGCATAGACAGCGAGATCTTCCTCGGTGAACCACTCTGGAAGGGGTGTCGACAGGTCTGCTAGGTCAGTGATCTCTTGATCTGCTCTTGCAATGGGGATCTCACTGCTAGAGAACAGGACGTAGATGGTGCGCACAACTCTTTTGACATCGTATCTGCCGAAGTCAGCCTCTGCCCTTCCAGGTTCCTACAAGTGTAGGGTTCCAAATGTACGGTCATGTGATGTGATGTTGCAGATAGACTCCGTGCTCAATACTACTGACAGAGTGGAATGCTGAGATCAGAAAATTAACCAGCCAACGCAGCATGTAGAATCCTTCAGGCATGGTGGCAAAGGTGGCAGTGAAAGGGCTGAAAGGGATGCCCAAACACATGACGCCGCACACACGGTCAGGGTGTCGGAGAGCGAAATCGTAGGCTGGCACGGCGCCGAAATCCTTCCCCACAAGGAACGCCTGCATTGTAGTATTGCACACCGTTCTTTACAATCACACCACAAATAATTCCAGCTAAGTTTTCCTCTGATTATGCCTTATATATATCTGAATTGTTAGTTTACTAGTATATGAAAATTCGTAGCATATCTGAAGTTAACTCTGAACCAGCACTCTCAATGTGGTGATGATACTGATTGATGATACCTTGGGGACAAAAAGGGCGTCAAGGATGCCGAGAAGATCATCAAGCAGGGCGTCGTACGACACCTCCTCCTCCTCCGGCGGCTGGTCGGAGAGCCCGTAGCCCCGCCAGTCCGGCGCGACGGCGCGGTACCCGGCGGCGGCCACGGCCAGCATCTGGTGGCGCCACGAGTACCATATCTCCGGGAAGCCGTGCAAGAACACCACCGTCCCGTGCTCACCTGCATGCGCCGAGACGAGACAGACAGACAGGGAGAGGTTCTTGAGCCGTGCCACTGCCACCTGCTGAGCTAGATTGCGAGCAGCAAGAACACAATTACACAAGCAAAGCAAAGCGCTGTGATTTATCACCTTTGCCTGCCTGGGCGACGTGGAGATTGAGGCCCTGGATGGGGAGGTGGATGTGTTCGATCTGCTGCTCCATGTCCATGGTTTCTCCCTTGAATGCCGATCCTCCTCGCTAGTATCTCCCTTTCCCTCTCAAGAAATAGCTTCTAATCTTCCTGCTTGTATTTTGTCCATGAAATGAAAGCTGTTTATAGCGGCTAGCTGTCTACTATTCAATCACACGTACCGTTTGACAAGTCGAAGAAAAACACCGTTGGAGCAGCAGCAGAAGTTGTATACTTTTCGTCAGGTTTACCTTTCAACCTCGGTCAGCGCTCGGCAGTGTGAAGAGGAGCAACCGCCGCATCCCATTCCCATTTCCCTCCATAGCTCGAGCTGCTCCAGGTCCACGGTTTCTCCCTTGAATGCCGAGCCTCTCTCCCTTTCCCTCTCCTGAAATTTCTTTTGATTGTGGTCCTGCTTCTATTGTCCACTGAAATGTAAGCTGTTCGGCTAGCCGGCTATTATTCAATCACACGGTTTGACAAGTCGAAGAAAAACACCGCAAGAGCAACACAGAAGCTGTATACTTTCGTCAGGTCTAGCGCTAGCAGTGAGTGCCCACCCAATCATGCATGTTTATCTTTCAACCTCGATCAGTGTCATGGCACAGGTGCGCACGGGACACCTGATTTCGTTTAGAACACAGGAATTTCATAGAAATCTAGAAATCGTACAGTGAAGTTGACCCCGCGCGTGGGCAACGGGCTCAAAACTAAATTCTGGCATCACAGGTGGCTTCAAGGATCTGCTCCGAAAGACATTGCACCTCTTTGCTATCGATTGGCGTACAGGAAAAATTTCAGCGTGGCCAAGGCAATGCAGCAAAGTAATTGGATGAGAGGCATTCAAAGGATGTCATCAGATCAAGAGCTCGGTCAGTTTGTGTCTCTATGGAGAAGGCTGACCTCTGTTCAGCTGAATCCTTTAGATGATGACATCACTTGGAAGTTCTCTGCTGATGGAAACTATTCAGCCAAATCAGCCTATGCCTGTCAGTTTCTTGGCTCTTATCCTGATCTGAGATGGCGTCAGCTTTGGAAAGCAAAAACTGAGCCCAAATGCCGGTTCTTTGTTTGGCTTCTACTGCAGCGGAAATTATGGACTGCAGACACAATAATCAGAAGAGGCGGCAAAACCGACCTTCACTGCCATTGTGCAATTTAAGACCTGAAACCCCAGTTCATCTCATTGCAAATTGCAGGTTCTCGCGCGCAATACTATAACCAACTGATTGGTGGACAGCGGCAATTGAGACACCAGTGGCGGCAGCAGACACTACTCAGCTGGTCATTTATGCAGCCTGGAATATCTGGAAGGAGCGTTGTAGGACGAAATATGATAACAAGACCATGACATCTATCCAGGTGGCCGATCTAGTGAGGCAGGATATTACTCTCTTCAATTCGGCTATGACGTCGCCATCTGTGTACTTCTCAGGTTTACCTTTCAACCTCGGTCAGCATGCACTCAACCGCATCCCATTTCCCTCCATAGCTCGAGCTGGATCGGCATCTGCTCCATGTCCATGGTTAGAAAATAGAAATTTCTTCTAATCATCGTCCTGCCTCTATTGTCCACAGAAAGTGAAATGTAAGCCGTTCGGCTAGCCGGCTATTATTCAATCACACGGTTTGACAAGTCGAAGAAAAACACCGCAAGAGCAACGCAGAAGCTGTATACTTTCGTCAGGTCTAGCGCTAGCTGTGAGTGCCCAAATCATGCATGCTTATCTTTCAACCAGTGACCACATCAGAAATCCATTGAGGGGAGACAGCCGAGATTGCTGCACACTGACCATCATGAATTGGTTTACGCGACAAGGCATCTGCAACCCGGTTATCCACTCCCTTCTTATACACAATTTTGTACTAGAGGCCAACTAAACGTGTAAACACCTTTTGTTGCCATGGAATATGGAGGCGTTGATCAGATAGGTGAAGTAGACTTTTCTGATCAGTGTAGATGGTAAAGGCCCCATGCTGCAAATAAGAACGCCAGTGCTGAATAGCCAATAGAATAGCTAAATACTCCTTCTCATAAGTGGACAATCCCTGAGAGCGGGGGCCCAAGGCCTTGCTGAGAAAAGCGATGGGGTGATGGTCGTGCATCAAAACTGCTCCAATGCCGTCCCCACTGGCGTCAGTCTCAATTGAGAATGGTTTAGAGAAATCAGGTAGCGCCAACACTGGTGTACTGCTCAAAGCTTGCTTGAGTGTAAGAAAGGTTGTCTCATGGGCAGGAGTCCAGACAAAAATAGCGTGCTTCTTGAGTAGATCATTTAGAGGCCGAGCAATAATCCCAAAGTGATAGACAAATTTTCTATAGTAACCTGCAAGACCCAAAAATCCCCTGAGCTCGCGAGTATTAGAGGGAGAAGGCCAGTGAACAACAGCAGCAACTTCTGGGGGTCAGTAGAAACTCCTTGTTCACTGATTACGTGGCCGAGATACTGAATCTCACGCTGGGCAAAAGTACACTTAGAAAACTTAATGTTCCAGGAATCTCTAGTGAGAGCGTTAAATACAGTCTTGATGTGGATGATATGATCCTCCCAAGTATGACTGTAAATGAGTATGTCATTGAAAAACACCAGAACAAAGTTGCGCAGATAAGGTGCAAGGGTGGTGTTCATGGCAGCCTGAAATGTACCCGGCGCTCCTGTCAATCCAAAAGGCATCGCACAGAATTCATAATGACCAATATGTGTCTAAAAGGCAGTCTTGAATTCCTCCCCGGACTGCATACGAATTTGATGAAACCCGGCGCACAGATCGAGCTTAGAAAACCAGCTGTCTTGTGAGAATTCATCCAATAATTAATCAATAATTGGTACAGGATACTTGCTCTTGGCAGTAATAGCATTCAGGTGCCTGTAATCGACACAAAAACGCCATGAAGAGTCTTTCTTCTTGACCAATAGTACTGCGGAGGAAAACGGGTTTGTACTGGGACGAATGAGACCATTGCTCAACATATCTTTAATTTGACGCTCAATTTCATCCTTTAATGCTGGAGCAAAGCGGTATGGACGGACAGCTACCGGTGTTGCCCTCGGAATCAGAGGGATACTACGATCACAAAAGCGTCGGTGAGGCAACCCAACAGGAACAGCAAACAATTGTTGATATGTATGCAGCAGATGCTCCAATTCGAGAGGAATAGCTGGTTCAGACGACTGTTCTGGTACCTCATCGAGCAATGCAAGCTGTAAAGTAGATTCATCTGGAAGTGCAGCAAATTGACCAAATAAAGTAATAGAAGAGCCTTGATAAGGAATGGACATCCACTGATGGTGCCAATCAATTTTCATTGGACTATAAGAACCCAACCAATTCAGTCCCAAAATCATATCATAGCCTCATGACACAGGTGCACACGGGACACCCGATTTCCACAGGAAAACCTACAGGGTACCTGTAGGTACGCTTTATTATGTAGTAGACACGTTTTATTTTGTATTTACATCAATGTTGACATGTTTCTTAAAGTGTGCTAGGAGCGTCTTCGCAAGCACTGTAACAAATATTATAGAGACGGATTATTATAGCGTATCTATAGTTGAGACGTTTCATATAAACGTTATATGCATGTCTATGCATTTTGATACATTTTTATAAATACATTTATACAACGTGTCTATTGATGTTGTTACATTTTGTAAAAACGCTTTAACATGTGTTTAAAAATAGTAAAAAAATATATACTAGAGGATATGATTTTCATGCAATTCAATCACTAAGAATTGAACTCGTGACCTCATACCTCACATAATACCTCCCCACCGCTAGACCACTGTATCGCATGTGAATAGTTAAGTAATGCACTGTTTTTATATTTATCATTAACGAATTTCAACTTCTCAATACCGTGTCAAATAACGTCTTTATATGTCTACAGACACGTTTGTCTGATACGCTTTTTATGTGTATCTGTGCTATTGACGGTTGAAAATGTGTCTTAATTCGTGTTATTTTAAGATACTTTTAAGTTGTATTAAAAAACATATTTACATGCATATGCATGTTTGTTTGACACGTTTGATGTCGTGTCTAGATGCTATTGATGGTTAATAGCGTAGCTAACTACGTGTCATGTTGAGACGATTTAAATAACATGACAACAAGTGTCACTTTATGTCTTTCGACACTCAAATCGTGTCTAACATCGTGTCAATTTGAGACATTCCAGAAAACGTGTCAAAAAACGTGTTTACGCTTTTTGTGTTGTGATGCTTTAGCCGTCGTTGCTACCAAAACGTATGTAGAAGGTTTTTTTTTCTGTAGTGTCGTTTAGAACACAGAAATTTCATAGAAATCGCGTACAGTAAAGTTGACCGCGCGCGCGAGACTGAATCACTGAACACAACTCTCCTCGGCACGCAAATAATCCTCTGCTGCAGCCGTATCGACCATTTTTCGCATGATCTCTTGCACGCGCGCGACTCCAAGTTAAATGAAGGGGTTCTCTCATTTTCTGTGAATGTTGGTTGCTAACAGAACAGCTAATGTTTGGGACAGCAGAATCCTGCTGAAACTCCATTTGATTACAGGAGGACTGGTCACATGAAAAGCCACTGATGCTAGGCTGTGCTTGCTACGATGTTAGTGATTTCTGTTCATCCTCTCTCAGGTCGGTGTCAGTTTCGCCACACACAGAGGATCAGAGAGCAAGCACCGATGCCCAACGCAGTACATCGCCAAGCAAACCACCCCCCAGTATCAAGGCATTGTGATCCCCACATGAGACAAACAACACGCATACCATTTTTATTGCCGAGGAAATTCAGAGCGAGTAACAGCAACACAGAACCAGTCGCTGCAAATGTCCTGCCATTGTTATTCTCACGCTCACGGTGTGGGTGACTGGGTGGCATTTCACGCGGCGACGGGGTGGTCCTTTTTTTTTTTTTTCGAGCATCCGGAATGACATCCCGCACGTATTTCATTAAGAGGAGAGAAACCAAAGTACAGCGAGAGCGCAGCCGGAAAGCCCAGGCTTACCGAGCATACACTCTAAACAAGAACGCAAACAACTAAAAGGTTTAAATTACATCCACGATTAGCGACCCGGGGACAGCAACGGACGGGGTGGTCCTTGAGGAAGGCGAGGAGCAGCTCGTTGACCTGCTCCGGGAGCTGCTCCTGCACGAAGTGGCTCCCCTCCGGGATGTAGGCGATCTTGAGGTCCGGCATGAAGCTCTCCATGGCGCCGCCCCTCAACGCGGCCTCGATACCCGGCAACTTGAAGGCGTAGTCTTTCTCCCCCATCACCATGAGCACCGGCACCTGGAACTTGGCGTCCAGCCGCTGCGGCATCTTGTGTAGAGACCTGCCCAGTCCATGGAAGCGGCCGCCGGCCGGCCGGTGAACACCTGCTGTTCCTTCTGTGCAGTTCGGCAGTTGCCATGGAAGATAGTGAACGCGGTAATTAATTAATAACCACCTGTATGGCATCTGGAGAGGGTAGCGGAAGCCGGACTTTTCGTAGAGCTTGGCGTAGGCGTCGAGGTCCTCCTCCGTGAACCACTCCGGGAGCGGTGTGGACAGGTCGGCGAGGTCCATGATCTCCTGCCCTTCCTTGGCGATCGGGATCTCAGCGCCGGAGAAGAGCACGTAGATGGTGCGAACCACGCGCCTCACGTCGTACCGGCCGAAGTCAGCCTCCGCCCTGCCTGGCTCCTGCAGACGAAGCAAGGCCACGAGTTGCAGCATATCCCGATTCCCGATCGATAATAAGAGTTCAGAGATTTCAGAGAGATGGTGATGTATGCGGCGGCACACTTACACCCCAGCGCAGCAAGTAGAAGCCCTCGGGCATGGTGTGGAAGAAGGAGAAGGGCACGGGGCTGAAGGGGACGCCGAGGCACACCACGCCGCGGGTGCGCTCCGGGTGCTGCAGCGCGAACTCGTACGCCGGCATGGCGCCGAAGTCCATGCCCACCAAGAACGCCTGCACTGCACGTCAAGGATTAGTTATGGCGTCACTTGTACTCCTACATACAGTCATGCGTTTCTTGAAATGCTCCTGTCCTGCGTGCCTTTGGGATGGAGAGCGCATCGAGGATGGCGACCACGTCGGCGACGAGGTCGTCCCAGACACAGGAGGCCTCCTCCTCCTCCTCCTGCTCCGGCGGCTGGTCCGAGAGGCCGTACCCGCGGCAGTCCGGCGCGACGGCGCGGTACCCCGCCGCGGCCACGGCCAGCATCTGGTGCCGCCATGAGTACCATATCTCGGGGAAGCCGTGCAGGAACACCACCGTCCCCAGCTCACCTGCCACAAAACAGACCAAGAATCACGACACGAGCTGGGTGTTGGGATCTCAAGTCATTCTCGCTCACCTCTGCCGACCTGAGCGACGTGGAGGTTGATCCCGCGGATGGGGAGGTGCGTGTGCTCGATCTCCTGCGCCATTGCTGCTTGCCTGCTTTGCTCCTTCAGATTGCGTAGGGAGGGCCAGAAACTATCCACAGCCACACGCATCGGACAATTTCTGCCTGCAGTGCCGAGGGGCCACTGACTTGCCCACTTGTCTGCTCTGCTTCTGCCTGGGGCTTGCCCTGAAACAGGTGCATGATATTTTGTTTCAGGGCTGCGAGGCCCTCGTGCTGAATATTTTGTTTCAAAATTTACACTTTGGTTAGCTCTGGATCGCCTATTCCATCACATATAATCAAGCTCCACACGTCTGTATGCTGAAAACAGTCATAGCAAATCCCTCCAGTTGATCTATCAACACGGACAGATTATGAATCCTTTATCCTTCAACTGGTCAGACCTCTGTATGGGGTTGTGCTTGAGCTTAAGGCTTTACTCTAATTTTATTCAGTTTATACCTCAACTTGATGTCATGCAAAGGTGAGAATTCAGGAGGACGCAGCTTGATAAACTTCTGTAATGTGGCAGGCCTAAAATTCCTCATAATTTAACAGTTGAACTGTTGGTCATTATTATTCCATTCCGTATTTATAGACAAAATCTTGCGCATCAGCATTTATTCATTGAGGTGTGTGAATCAGATATACATTTAAGGCCTCTCTCTTTTTTTCTGCCATAACATTGAGGTTGTCAAACCCACAAATTTGCTTGGTCAAAGATTACCTGCTACTAGATTTGGAGCTGCGAATCTCATTTCGCTTTGATTCGTACTATGCAGGAACCTGTTGTTGATTTCGTAGCCTCTCTAAAATTTCAAGGTTAGTTATCTCTTTACGTTGTGCCAAAATACTACTTACTGATGGTCGATTTACGCTAACTCTCTGCAGATTTAGATATCACTATTTTTTTCTGTTAGAGTTTGGAATTGAACTAGACAAAGTCTGCAAACCAGGATGACTTTGAGCATTATTCCTGCACAATATTGATAGTATAGTGAATGAAATGTTTGTGTTTGAGGTCTTGCAACAGGATATCAGCTGATGGTGACGGCATGACAGATATGGTAAACATTGAGGACCCGTTTGGAACGTAGGAATTTTATAGAAATTGTACAGGAATTTCAAGAAGATCTTGCTGAAACAGCGGAGGGGATTCCCTGACGTCCCTGCTGCGATGACACGTGAGACAGGGTCCTGTCTCTCCTTATGCTTATGCAGCGACGGGATGGTCCTTGAGGAAGGCGAGGAGCAGCTCGTTGACCTGCTCCGGGAACTGCTCCTGCACGAAGTGGCACCCCTCCGGGACGTAGGTGATCTTGAGGTCCGGCATGAACTTCTCCATGGCGCCGCCCCGCAGCGCGGCCTCCAACCCAGGGAACTTGAAGGCGTAGTCCTTCTCCCCCATCACGATGAACACCGGCACCTGGAACTTGGCGTCCAGCCCGCCGGTCGGGATCTTGCGTATAGCCCTGCCCAGCCAAATCCATCGATAGTCGCATGACACTGGAGAGAGGAGAGAGCAGCACTTGCAGATCGAGCTACCTACCTGTACGGCATCTGGAGAGGGTAGCGGAAGCCGGTCTTCTCGTAGAGCTTGGCGTAGGCGTCGAGGTCCTCCTCCGTGAACCACTCCGGCAGCGGCGTGGACAGGTCGGCGAGGTCCATGGTCTCCTGCCCTTCCTTGGCGATCGGGATCTCGGCGCCGGAGAAGAGCACGTAGATGGTGCGCACCACGCGCCTCACGTCGTATCGGCCGAAGTCAGCCTCTGCTCTACCCGGCTCCTGCACGCGCAGAAACAAATTATTGGAACGCACGAACTCAACCATCAATCCGAAGAGCAGCGGACCAGTGATTTCGATGAGAAAAAGGGGTTGGTGGATCGATGCGGTCAGAGATGAGTGGTGGTACGCACGCGCCAGCGATGGATGTAGAAGCCTTCGGGCAAGCGGTCGTAGAAGGGCATGAGGCCCGGGCTGTACGGGGCGCCGAGGCTCACCACGCCGCGGGTGCGCTCCGGGTGCTGAAGCGCGAAATCATACGCTGGCCGGGCGCCGAAATCCTTGGCCACCAAGAACGCCTGCACGCGCGGCAAGAACGCTCGGTCCATCTTCTTGGGTGATGGACGCTTGTTGTTTGATGATGCGCCGTTCTTAAACTTACCTTTGGGACGTCGAGGGCGTCGAGGATGGCGAGCACGTCGGCGACGAGGTCGTCGAAGGAGGCCGCCTCGTGCTCCGGCGGCTGGTCGGAGAGCCCGTACCCGCGGCAGTCCGGCGCGACGGCGCGGTACCCCGCCGCGGCCACGGCCTGCATCTGGTGGCGCCACGAGTACCAGATCTCCGGGAAGCCGTGCAGGAACAGCACCGTGCCCAGGTCGCCTGCAACGCGCAAACCAGCAGCGCAGCCACGGCGAATTTATGCTCTGCTTGTTCTGCGATCTGAAGTGGTGGATCGACGCAGGTAACGACGACGGATGGATGGTGCCAAAGACTCACTTTTGCCGACCTGAGCGACGTGGAGGTTGAGCCCGCGGATGGGGAGGTGGGTGTGCTCGATCTCCAGCGCCATGGCTGCTTCCTGCTTGGCTGCTTGCGGGTCAGAGACTCAGAGCCCAGAGACCGAAATGTTTCGGCTTCGAGTGGATCAGGCCCTGTTTGGATACTTATTATGGGAATCCAGAAATTTATGAGAATCCAAATTAATTATTGATAGTAAAAATCATCATATTGACTTCCGTCACACCGTCATTTTTCATATACCGAGACAGCCGTACAGACGATCGCAATCTCACCTCAAAATTCGCTGCGTTTGGAGCCTATGGAGAATTTTTATTGGATTCTAAGGCCAGTGTCACTGGGGTGGAAAAATGCGTGAAAAATATTGTTTGCGCACTGTATATAGAGTGAAAAAATATTGTTTGCGCACTGTAAACAATACAAATATACTTCTTGGTGACACTATCCTAAGAATCTATACGAAACCTCTTAGCAGCTTCAACGTCGTTGCTAAAGGAGTGCTAGGAAGAGAGAAAAAGACATAGCACCTTGTCTATACATTGGAATAAAATTTAAAGAAAGTGTAAGAAAAAAAGCTGAAACAAAAATTCACTCTCATAGGAAGGAGAAAAATCATTGCACAGTACATATATCCCATTTTAGCACTAGACAGTTCTATACATTGGAGCATCTTTTTATTGATTGAGCAACCACCTTGTATGTAGGTCCCATTTTAGCACAATGCAAGGTGCTATACGTTTTTCTGAGAGTTCAAGGTGCTGTGCGTTGGAGTTGCCCTCGGACACTGGATTCTAGAACCTCAGCCACCGGAATGGGACCGCTCACCAATTGTGTGTTGTCTTTCTCAGACTAGTCCCTTCCGCTACGACTTTGGTGTCCTCTCTCTCAAAAAAATAAAGCTCAAGCGGGATGCTGAGGATCTGCTGATCAGCATCACTTCACCAATGGCATGCAAGGCAACCAAACATGATGTAGACAATATGTACCTCCTCCGTATTTAAATATAAGTTGTAATTGATTTTTTTTTCAAAATTTCAATCGCTTGTTTTATTTAAAATTTTTTATAATTTATAATTTCTTTTGATGTGATTTGGTTTACCATTCTAGAGAGTTTGAATAGTTTCTTTATATGTTTACGCAAATCTTTTGAATAAGACGAAGGATCAAAGTTTTGAAAAAATGTCAACCGCGATTTATATAAAAATACGGAGGGAGTACTAGTTTGTATCCCACCATACCGGCTTCGATAAACCTGCGTAGAATTCTACCCCACCATACTGGTTTCGATAAACCTGTATAGAATTCTATGCGGCCTTAGTCTTATGCAGGAAACAATCAAACCCTTCGAGAAGTACCCTGACGATCTCACCACAAGACTGAGGGTCAAGTTTCTGAACTCCGTTAGTAGATAAAGTACGAAGCACAGTACCTTAACGAATAGATAAAGGCATATCAGCATAAATGTGATCCTCATTGCCAGAACCCCATCACACATATAAGTTCATAGAAGATAAAGCTTGCAACACCAGGAAAACTAAATTTACAAACACAACGAGCGACATGAAGATCTAAGACACATTACAACGTACTAGACGACAATAACAATATAGATGGGTAAGGATTGTGATGACGGTGTAATTCCATTTATATAAATATGTGAATGATGGATATGTGCTATGTTGAGGACTTCATTTGTGTTACGTTGATGACTTTATGTGCTATATGCGAGTGATGGAAAATGTCGATGCCTTTGTGTGGTTGAACTTTGATTGCATTGAATTGTGGTTGTGGACTTTGATAAATTGCAACGGTTGTCGTGGATGTCTGCTTATTATGTATAGTTGTGGATTTATGAAATAAATTCTATGTTGTTGTGGAGAATTACGTGGTTGATACTGTTTACAAATATTGTTTTGTAAAACTAGTCTATCAACCTGTGCTTTCGCATGGGTTAGAGTCCAATGTGTTATGCGTTAGAATACAACATATATAGATCTATTTTTATACTTAGTTTTTTATAATAGTATATTTTGCTACTTTATATGTATGCTTAATTGATTTAGATAATCTTTTATACGATTGCAAAAGTAGATAATTTTAATATAAATTTGATGGGTTACTTTCATTATACTACCAGTCATAATAACTAAAGTGAACAATTTAGATATAAATTAGAGGAGCTATTTTGTATTAACCTCATAATAAAAGCGCAAGCAATTAGGTATAAATTTAGTGTGTTGTTTCATATTTTCATGGACATGCCTATGAAATAACTTAGTCTAAGCCAAATAATTCCATAAACCTACGTGGCCTACGAAAAAACTTGGTCTGGGCCAAATAATTCCATGAGCCTATGTGGCCTACGAAATAACTTGCCTACGAAATAACTTGCCACGCTGACAGCTATTTCGTGAGCATGTTATAATTTTATGAGGCGATGTGCCTTACGAAGTAACTTGCCTTGGACAAGTAATTTTGTGAGCCAGCTCTTAGGCCCATGAAATGATTTTTTTACATCGGCCCCAATGAAACAAACTTGTGTTATTTCGTAGTTGTTTATAACGTCAACTTTTTTCGTCGGTTTGCTCATACAAAATATTATTATTGTGAGTTTTGGTTTATTGAAAAAAATACTTTTTTCATCGGTTTGTGTGAAGCGCTTGTAGCGCAAGCGGTTCGAGTCCTCGACTCGGCAGTGGTGTTCCACCGTGAAGATTTTTCTTCGTTTATGGTTATAGGTATCATCAAACGCAGATGATCCACGATGGTCGGAGTAAGGCACTCGTTAACGTCCAAGGCAGCAGTCTTGGATACCTCTCAGTTGTGTTTGTGTGTGTTTCCTTTAGATGTAGGTAGGTTGTAGGTCTAACTTTCACACTCTGTGAGATGTGAGGGTACATGTAGTGTATTTGTGCTAGCCACACACGGTAGAATCAATTGCTGCAACATTATTATTCAGGAGAAAAGCTAAAAGTCAACCGGGTGATGGAAAAGCTTCCATCACCCGGTTGAACGCCGACGGGGAGGGCGAGGGAGGCGGAGGGCGACGGCGGAGGAGGCGCGGCGACGGCGGGCGGGGGAGGCGGAGTAGGCGCGGTGACGGCGGGCGGGAGAGGCGGAGGAGGCGCGGTGACGGCGGGGCGCGCGCCGGCACCGCGACGGTGGGGGAGGCAGAGAATGCGCGAGCCGGCGGGGGAGGTGGAGGAGGCGCGGCGACGGGGAGCCGGGGGCCAACGGCGGAGGAGCGGCGGCAGATCTGGCCGCCGGGTAGGGTGGCGGCGCGCCGGCGGGAGAGGCTCGGCCTGATCTGGCGATAGGGGTAGGGCCGGTGGGGGTGGGTGTGGGGTGGGGTAGGGGTAGGTGTAGGGGTAGGAGGAGTTACACCGTAATTACAGTACAGCGTATGTACGCTGTGTAGTTACAGTGTAATCCTGGCCATCCATCTCTAATTCAATGGACGGACTCTTATTTAGGGGGTCTTTGTCTTTTATGCAGCGACGGGATGGTCCTTGAGGAAGCGGAGCAGCAGCTCGTTGACCTGCTCAGGGAACTGCTCCTGCACGAAGTGGCTCCCCTCCGGGATGTAGGTGACCTTGAGGTCCGGCATGAAGTTGTCCATGACGCCGGCCCGCAACGCGGTCTCGGACCCCGGGAACTTGAAGGCGTAGTCCTTCTCCCCCATCACAACGAACACCGGCACCTGGAACTTGGCGTCCAGCTGGTTTCGGATCTTGCGTATGGCCCTGCGCAACGCAATCAATCCATGGAAGCAAACCAACATCAAAGCTAGTCGCTTGACTACCGCGTATCCTGCCGTTTGACACTGGACTGGAGCCTGGAGGGAGGAGCCGGGAGCGCAGCACTTGCAGGTCGAGCTAGTTACCTGTACGGCATCTGGAGAGGGTAGCGGAAGCCGGACTTCTCGTAGAGCTTGGCGTAGGCGTCGAGGTCCTCCTCTGTGAACCACTCCGGCAGCGGCGTGGACAGGTCGGCGAGGTCCATGATCTCCTGCCCTTCCTTGGCGATCGGGATCTCGGCGCCGGAGAAGAGCACGTAGATGGTGCGCACCACGCGCCTCACGTCGTACCGGCCGAAGTCAGCCTCCGCCCTGCCTGGCTCCTGCATGCGCAGGAACAAATTATTGGAACGCACGAATGAACTCAACCATCCGCAGAGCGGCAGCCATTTCGACGAGAAGAGTTGATCGTAGCAGTCAGAGTGGTACGCTACGCACGCGCCAACGCAGGATGTATAAGCCTTCGGGCATGGCGTCGAAGGGCGTGGGGACGGGCCTGAAGGGGATGCCCAGGCACACCACGCCGCGGGTGCGCTCCGGGTGCTGCAGCGCCAACTCGTACGCCGGCATGGCGCCGAAATCCTTGCCCACCAAGAACGCCTGCACGCGCGGCTAGAACAGTCGGTCCATTTCTTGGATGCTGGCAGATTCGGTTTGACGCGCGCTGTTCTTGCATACCTACCTTTGGGACGTCGAGGGCGTCGAGGATGGCGAGCACGTCGGCGACGAGGTCGTCGAAGGAGGCCTCCTCGTGCTCCGGCGGCTGGTCGGAGAGCCCGTACCCACGCCAGTCCGGCGCGATGGCGCGGTACCCCGCCGCGGCCACGGCCAGCATCTGGTGCCGCCACGAGTACCATATCTCCGGGAAGCCGTGCAGGAACACCACCGTCCCCAGCTCACCTGCAACGCCCAAACCAACAGCACGGGCACGGGCACAGCATGCAAATTGATGCTCTGCTTGTTCTGCAATCTGCAGTGATCGATCATCGATCGACGATGGACGATGATGCCAAAGACTCACTTTCGCCGACTTGAGCGACGTGGAGGTTGAGCCCGCGGATGGGGAGGTGGGTGTGTTCGATCTCCAGCGCCATGGCTAGCTGCTTGCTGCTCGACGCGGGTCAGACTGAGAGCCCAGAGAGCGAAATGTTCGGCTTAACCAAGGTCACCGCCAGAAAGTCTGTACCGTTTACGCAATTATTGTTTTTTCACTCTATGTACCGTACGCAAACGGTATTTTTTACATCCATTTTCACTCTTTGGTGACTAGTCTAGACGGCGTTTTGGTTCATGCATTTTATAGAATTTAGAAAATTATCTAGACACAGGTGTGTCTACATACATCGGATTTGACAGTACCTAACACCCCGAGTGGCTTGCTCAGGCACCGGAATGGAACCTCACACCAATGGCTGGTCAGCCTTCCCCACTTGTGTGCTGTCTGCCTTGGACTAGTCCCTTCAGCATCACTTCACCAATGGTGTGCAAAGCAACCAAACATGGTGACCTAGACAGTATATACTAGTTTAATCATCCAGACCAAACACCACCGCATTGTATTCCACCCCCACCTTACTGGTTTCGATAAACCTGTATAGAATTCTACTTGGCCCTAGTCTTATGCAGGGAAACAATACACCCTTCGAGAAGTAACCCAGACGATCTCACCACAGGACTGAGGGTCAAGTTTCTGAACTCCATTAGCAGATAAAGTATGAAGCACAGTACCTTAACGAATAGATAAAGGTATATCAGCATAACTGTGATCCTCATTGCCAGAACCCCATCACACATATATAACTTCAAAGAAGATCAAGCTTGCAACATCAGGAAAACCAAATTTACAAACACAGGAAGCGCCATGGAGGTCTAAGACAAACATTACAGCGTAGACAAGAAACAGAGTTTTAATTTCCAGACTGCCGGACCATGTCGAAGAGGATTATTGATTCATTGTACAGATGGCGTCTCTTAAAGTTCATAGGCCGGGAACCTTGATTCAGATGGGTCAACCATGTCCAAGAGGAGGTATGCCATTCCAGCCTTACCTTCAAACAGTGAAAACGGGCGATCGCCACCATGCATGGCCCCCTCGGTGATCAACTGATCAGCTTTCTCGAGAAGAAAGCAGGCAAAAGCCTTTGCCCGGTAGAGGTACTCAACATTGCCCGTTAATCTGTAGAGTGCGAGAAACACATAGGCATTCCCACTTACACCATGGCATATTCCGACCCTCTTGAGAAGCCCTCTGTTCCAGACAACTTCAGCAGCCTCTGCTGCGGATTGCTTGAAATGATCATCATTGAAAACCTGAAATACAAATCTAGTTACTGATGATGACTGCAAATATTAGACCAACTAGTTATTCGCAGCTTAAGTCATCAATTAAACGCTGTGCAAAATCCGAAGAGCATCTACTGAATAAACATGCAGACACACAGTAGCAGTCACCTCGGACGCTTTCGTGAGCGTAAGAGAGACTCCTGGGGCACCATGACACCAGTGCACTAAGCGATCCGATTCGTTGCCTTCACTTGAGGGATAGTTGCCGCTAGGAAACCGGTTCTTGATCATGTAGTGCAGGGTGTTCCTCACATCGTCCTGCTCATCTGGTTTCAGTTGAGTGTGCATGAGCACGTGCATGATTCCAGCAAGACCATGGGCAGCACCCCAGTACTTCTTCCCATGCCATTCATACATCAGCGGGCTACTCCCCTTGCTTGACAGATTCCTTCCCTCCTTAATGATGTCCTTTGCCACAGAATTCTACGAAGTTGAAGTGGTTTGATGCAATAAGATCTCCAGTGCCTTTCACATGAGTCTAAACTAAAAGAAAATGTGAAGTAGAATAGGACAACAGAGCTACATCATTAACATACAATGTGTTCGAGAGGGATCGTCTTCTCGCTGAGATGCTTATTCAAGAACAAACAAGCCCACAGATAACCTGCCCTTCCATAGAGCAGCTCATTCGGAACTTTCTCAGTGACTGTTATCTACAAATCACAGAAGACAGCTGAGTCTACAACATTAGGAATACCAGTTATGCCATCTGGCAAATTGACTCGTAAACCCAGGATTATTCTTATCAGAAGCCTAACCTCATCGAAGGAGCTCAGATATTGTGTGATCCTCAGCTGATCATCGCAATGCTTGGCAATCACCGCTCCAAGGGCGCAGACACCAGCCCTCCCGCATATGAATGTCAAGAACCTGCGGCTTTCACACCCCATTCATACCATTATCAACCAGAAAGATACAACCGAAACAACCACCAACTAATACCAAGCACGAACAAGAAAGGAGGCTTGGTCAGTCATCTTACGGCAGGCCCCGCGACGCCTCGTCGCACGCGTGGACGATGTCAGCGGCGAGGGCGAGGTCGTGGCGGTCCCCGGTGACCTGGAAGGATTTGAACAGCAGCAGCGCCGTCCCGAGCGCGCCCGTGTAGAGCGTGTAGTCCGTCACCTGCCGCCCCGCCTTCACCCACGTCTCCTCCACCACCTGCAGGGAGGGTATCCGGGAGCAATCAATCAGTCGAGCACCTGGCGGGCGCGCGACATGGGATGGGAAAGCGAGCAGCGGGACGCGCGCGCCTTGTCCTTGAGGCGGCGCGCGGCGCGGACGAAGCGGTCGGAGAGCCTGGTGTACGGTAGCGAGAGCAGGGCCCGAAGCTCCGTTGGCCGGTGCCCCTCGCCGTCGCCGCCGGGGGCCTCGGTCTCGGCGACGAAGTCGGGGAAGTCGTTGGGGAACGAGCGACCGGCCATGGCCTCGCCGCGCAGGCTCCGACGCCGCTTCGAGGACTGAGGGGACGAAGAGGAGGGCCCTCGACCGGTGAGCTCTCCCGTCGTCCTCGTCTTCGTCCTGTGGCTAGTCCCGCCGCCGTTCCCCATGCCTGTCGGCTGTCGCGTGCTCGGGTTATTAAAATGTTTGCGAGGTCGCTGGACGCCGCGGCGCTGGCTGCACGTCGACACGCGCAGTGTCGCGCGCTCCGGGCAACGCGTGGATCGCCTGTTACGAACTGCCGCTTCTCCTCTCAGTGTCAGTCAGCGTCTGGCGACCTCTTCGGCTCTTGCTCTCTAAACTCAATGTTGTTTGGCGCAGGACTCGCCACGAGTTCCCGCCATTCAGATCGCAAGCTTAACTACACTGTTTAAGATCGCAAGCTTCTTCAGTTCAGTTTCAGTAATGACGCGTAGGACGCGCGAAATAAAGGCTAGCAACACACAGCCAAAATCATTCTTTTCACCGTCAATAAGACATCCTATCTTGATTTGAACGAAGGACAATTTTATACACCCAACAAGTCCATATCCTCTGAATGATCAGGTTCATCAGCCTACATGTTAATGTACAACACAATGCCTAAGACGAAGCCTCAGTAACAGCTAAGGAATAAAAATTGTAAATTTATCCTCTATGGAAAATCGATGTCCTCAACATGTGCCAAAATGTCCGCAAATTTGAACCGGTGCATTACCTGCAAAGAGTTGACAACTTTTTCAAGAAATTTGAAATGTATCTTCAAAGTTGACCTCAGGCATTTCAATATATGTAGGGATAATAACTGATGCAGGGTAGAGGCTCAGCACTACTTTTGCAGCAAACTAAAAACATAGCTGAAATTGAGTGGTACCTCATGTCTGTCTTCTTGTATCTAAACTTTGTACTCATGAACACGCATCCATTTTGTCGAGGACCATTTGTTGCCTTTTATCACTGGGCAACCGCCTGAAGCAAAATTTGTAGGTCAAGAAGTATCAGCGTGCTGTGGTACAACACTTAACTGCTGAAAAATATGCCATGTCATCAAGATTAAGTAATCTCACCATGCAGGCTTGTGGGATCCAGGGATCCATCAGGCTTCATGCTCCAGAAAAGAAGCGCATCCCCCATCTTAGGCTTAACAGACAGACCCCGCTTTGCACAATCAGACAACTCGTTATAAAATGGTGATGCACTGCTGTTTACTGTTGATGCAGGGAACACAGTCTCACCACCATCTTCAACATCCGAACTAATAAATAACAGTTAAATCATAAAAAATGTCAATTAGGTCAACAATGACGCAAAATTCATAGAATACCAACTATGATAACACATACAGATACATAAGAAGAGTTGCTATACGCTGGCCTCCATTTTTGGTGTTGTAATCATCATGGAAGTAATCAAAGTGAGGTTCGTACTTCTGCCCAACTTCATAGTGGAGAACTTGGAGACCCTCTCCTTGCTCTGCAAAAATATAGGGAAACAATAAAAAGAGGTGCTGAAGTCATTTGAAGTAAAACTACAACAGAAAATAAACAGGCATGGAGGCACCAATGTTTAAAGACTAGGTGACTGTTATTCACATTTAGCGCTGCCCAGCAGATTTTGATGTAATGGTCTATTATTTTCTATTTGCTGTTGAAATTGAGCTGATATTTGTGGCTCAAGGCCCCTTGTGTACCTCATCATATATTCATATTGTTGGGTATGTACCTCTACGTACTTTTTTATTTAAAACGTACATTTAAATCAAGCAATTCACGTTAGCAAAAGAGCACCGCGCTTTACTGTTCTAAAAGTCTAAGTTTGGAGATGTGCTGGAGGGTGCACAATCAATACATCGATTTCTTTTTCCACATCATGCAGTTTTCAGTGAAATCTGACAGTGTCATGTACAACACTGAAACCTCCAAGGTCATCCTGAAAGGCTGAAATACACAGCATGCTATCCCAGAACCTTAACAAAGTCAAGGATGTACTAGATCTACTGTAGCGCACAGCTTAGTGCATTTGCAGAGATTACGATTTTGTTAACAATCTTTTCTTTACTACAGCACATAATTCAGTAGGACAGTTAAAGCAGAAGTCAGGATTCTCAAGTTCCATAAGTCAGGCTATTTTGTCTGTATGAAGGACCTAAAAGTGTGGTTTAAAGTTAGGCAGCACTTAAATACTAAAGCAGTAGTCATGACTTTCAAGTCATTCCATGAGGTAGACTTTGGAAATACAACTGAAAAATTCTCAAATGTACAAGCTAGCTATGTCAAACAGCACCATCCAAACATTGAATGTAGTGATTAAATATCTATTGACCATAATTTTTTTTCACAGAATAGTTAGCAAACACTTACTCCTCAGTTTCAAAATAATAAACGTTTTGGTTTACGTGCAGCCAACATATTTTAATTTTAACCATTAATATCTCTTCAAATATTTCGATTCACATTTTGAAATTGGTATGGTTAGATTCGTCTTCAATAGTAGTTTCAAAATATTTCACACTTCATATATTTTGAATATATATATACTATGGTTAATTGATGGTTAAGTGATATCTTGGTGACCGTGTCGATGTCTGAAATATCTATTATTTTGTCACAGGAGGGAGTAACTTTAAACACATACAAAATACTACATACCTACAGGTATGAAGGTGTAATCCGCTATCCTTTTCTCAATTGTACGAATTATTTTGTCCTGCCCTCTTCTAAGAAACATTCCTGAACTTGTCCTCACCCTGCATATACCGCCATCAAGCCAAATGAGCACCACAGATGATGTAACGTCCCAATTCGAATTTTGACAATGTTCAAACCTGCTATCCTTGCTCCCTCCAGTCGATGAATCAACTACTGTTGACTTCTTCATGTGAGGCTTTGCCAGAGAAATCAAATGATCACATTCTTCCTTGGACTGAGAATAACACAAATTCAGTCATAATTGCTTGGTGAGCAAACTAAAATGGATTGGAAACAGTTGGAGGTAAGAACACAGCTAAATATGAAAAATCAAACATGCAGCTAATATTGGCATTACTTAGTTTTCTTTTAAGCAATATCTGCAGCAGCAAGGACCACTTCACGGTCACTCAAATGATTTGGCAAATAAACTAACTATTATGCTTCAGTTCAAATGATAAGGTTAACATGAAGCAAACATCCAGCCCATATAGTTGAAAACCTAAGTTTGAACTCCAGATCCACCACTCTACCAGTTGAAACAGTGCACCACACCAACTGTCAATGGGGATTGCTGCAGCATGCCTCAGCTAGTCAGGTCAAAGTATTGGTGAAGCTCAATAACAGCTGTATCCCACATGTACACTAGCCATTTCAAGTAAACTGGCAGCGGTGCTGCCGCCCAGATCAGGAATAGTCATCAAAACCACACTTTCCGTATCTCATTCGCAGCATCACCGAATCCCACTCCGTTTTTTTTACATCATAAGTACAACTACTTCGGTCAAAGCATCCGTAAACATTATTGAAAAAGGAGCAAGGAATATCGCAGAGGCCTAATCAAATTCGATCGCACAATCAAGGTGTCAACTACTCAATTGCTAAGCTAAGATTTCATCATCAACAAAACTAAAACAAAAAAAAGGGTGGGGGGATTCGAGATCTCCCGGCCATAAGCATGGGGTGCAAAATCGCATCTAGTAGAACATGTGGTCCTTCCCACCAAACAGAGACCGTCGAATGAGGCAAGGGCACTCACGAGGAAGTTGTGGTACACGAACGCGCGGGGCTCCCACGACAGCACCTCCGTCCACGGCTCCCCCTTCTCCCCGCGCATCTCCAGCCCCCTGCAGCACGCAACGCAAGCGGGAACAGCCACGCGTCAGCATGAGACGCGTGGAAGAGAGATCAACCGTGGAGAGGGGAAGAGGGAAAAAACACGCACGACTCGAAGGTGGATCTGCGGAAGCGCGAGCGCGGGCGCGGGCGCGCGAGCCCGGCGCCGCGGCCCCCGGCGCCGTCGGAGGCCCCAGGCAGCGAGAGCGCGCCGAGTGCCAGGAGCAGGAGCAGCGCCGCGCACGCCAGCAGCAGCGCCGCCACGACCGCCATCGACGGCCTCCCGCCCCGCTTCCCGCCCGCGCCGCCGCCGCCGCCGCCCAACAGCGGCCTCCCGCCTCGCCCCGCCACCCGGCCCGCCATGCGCTGGCGCCCACGCTCAAGACGCACGCGCGGTGGCTCCTCTGCCTGCCTCTGTCTCCTCCCCCTCTCCTGCCGGTGGTTCTAGCTCCCCGCCTCTCGTGACTCCCTCTCTCTCCGTCTCTGACCTGAGTCGCGGGTTTTTTTATGGGTATCGGAAGGATGCTGTTGCTGCGCTGGTCTGGTCCTCGGTACGACGAGGGGCGCGGCCGGCGTCGGTATGTGACGTGTCAAGCGGGTAAATGTGGGCCCTGGCATAGCCCAACTCCATTTGGGCCGTATTCCACACGGCCATGTGGGTGTGCTTTTTGCAATTTGGTCTTTTTGGCTTTTTTTTTTGTTATCAATTGACCTATGATGAAATTATTTTCAGAAATAGAACCAAATACGGCATGCATATATTCCATGCTGAGGTACGTAGCTTGGCATGTCTAGCGATATCACAGTAAGTTTCATGTATGATTTTTCGAGCAGTTTTGTCTTCCACTAACTATGGGCTACACGGCGCATGCCTTTAGCTGTCATATACTCATATGTTTAGACGTTTAGTGATGGGAGTCTGAACCTTGATTGTAGAAAAAATTATAGCGGAATATGTTTATCTATACTAGTGCCAACGGACTTGCTTGGACAAACTGGTTAATGGAAGTCCATTTCTTTCCCTACAAAAAGTTTGTCATAATTTTCAAACTGAGCATCCAAACTAAAGTCAGATTGCAAGATTCTATTTGAGCATATTTACATATTTTTATCATTAAGGTGGCGCATTTTTTTTTATATTAAGTGAAGCAATGTTCTAGGCTTAGGGCAATGCTCTAAGTTCGTAAGGAAATTTCTCGAGGTCCATGAGATGTTCTATTTTCAATAGAAAATCGCTCTAGATTTAAAAAAATATATATTCTATGATAAGAGCAACAATTTAAACCTTAATGAAAAAAATGATTCAGTTTAAGGGAAAACAGTTCAAATTCACAAAAATATAATATTTGTAAAAGGAGTTCAAATATTCATATGGAGTTAGAACCTTTTTAACGATTGAGCTTCAAATATAAAATGGATATTATTTTTCACCATTTAACAAAATAAAAAGTATAGCGTTATACAATAAATTGTCACTATTGTAATAATATAAAATATTCCATAGCACAATACATTTTAATATTAAAATAATACAACATACACCATAAGAAAAATGGAATTTTAGAATGAAAATAATCAAAATACAAAACAAATTTTGGTTACAAAGTTAAAAAAATATTAAGTAAGGATTTTATATACTAAAACAATGCAACCTACCTAAACCATGAAACAATAATCATCAAGGCTAAAACAATAAAAATATACAACAAAACACTACAAAATATATTGTGGAATTTTCACTACCGAATGATTCAACCAGCATGAATATGTAATTAAGTATATTGTCTTTAATGGGGGGAAATGATGCCACAATCAGACCAATATTCTACTTTCAAATATCACTTTAAAAAAATAATTAAGAAATTAATACAACAACGCGTAGGGTATAGTCATACTCGTACCTTGGTTTAACTCTTAATATAATTATAAGTGTCAATTTCATGAAATGATCGCTTACGGTTTAACTCTGAATAGTCAAATTATAGAAGGCCAACTGGTGGTACGACGATGATCGTCAATCCGGTTGATTTGCCAAGATCGTAAATCCAACAGCTAGTACCGTACCGTACTTGCACTCCATCGAACCACCACCTTTTATCTTTTTTTCTTCAGTTATTGATAAATATATGTTTGCATAATTAAAATTTTGGAACTCATTAGCTGAAATGGTTTAAATAGGGTAAGGTCCATTCATTCATCCTCTATTTTGCTATGGTCATCTGATTTTGGATTGTAAATTATAGGAGTAAACATAACAACACATCCATCAATTAACCAAATTTGCTATATTTTTTAATATGAAACATCTTGTTTAATATAAAATATGATTAGCTGATGTATTTTAAATAATAAAATTCTGAAACTAACACTGTTTTTTCTAAAACTCATGCTCATGGACATGTTTGCTATGTTGTAGCAATATAGAGAGGAAGAAAGAGGGTGATTGGAGCACTATTTCTATTTGATTATGTGTAGGGAAAGATTAGTAGAACCAGCGTCGATAGCATGGAACTATCCGAATGTTTTTTTCTTTCCTTTTGTTAATTTAGTCCTTCCCAGTTTAATTCTTTTAATATTTTTAACTTAATAACTTGTTTCATTTATTTGTTTATTTTTGTCTCCTTCCTTATTTTTTTTTCTACAGACTAAGATGTGTATTGCTATAAATACATTAGGAAAAAGTTCATTTTGCTCCCCTCACATATGAATGATGTCTAGATGGCCCCTAATGTAATTTTGGGTCTAGTTTACCCCCTCAAACTATTTCAATTGCACTCCACCCCATAGCAAAATTTTCCTATTTTTGTTTCTCCACTTCCAAATTGAACTAAAGTTCAAATTTATTTTGTGGTGTGGTAGAACATCATAACTTAGGCTAGAAAAATACATAATATTTTTTCATCATTGTTTGTTGTAGTTTAGGTGTTTAACGATAAATTAACATTCTGATGCAAAATTATATAAAAGTAATGAAAATGTTCATGCTGTTGTTGCGCACTATAAGTTATGGTATTTGATATCACCTCACAAAGTTCGAGCTAACTCAATTGTAAGGAGAAATAAAAATACAAATATTATTAAGATATTTATTGGGCCATATGAATTAGCTGGAGGGATATATTAAACCTAAAATTACTTTATGGGTTATCCAACGTCTGTTACGTCTCCCATATGTAACGGGAGTCGGGAGTAAATTGGGTTTTCTCTTATAACACACTAAAACTTGTAGCTTGTGCAAGTAGGACAACATTCTATGCTGAACATTGATGGTATTCATTCAAAGTTTTAAGTCTTTGAAATAACAATTCACATTTTCATATCCATACTCAATCTATCGAGCAAATATACTCTCCTCTAAAATCTCGATGTAAATTAAATTTGTTTGGGAGCAAATGTAGTCTCCTCAAAATTTCAATTTTATTGGAGCAAATGTACTCCGACCCAAACAATGCATAGTTCTATACGGACAAAATTGCATTACAACACATGAAATACAATATACTCCTACTGGATAATATCGGATTGCGACTCCATTTATTTTGTATACAATGCACGTCCGCACGTACTGCCCTTAAAAATTAGCTATAGAGCGTCCAAATAACCCAGCTAATTTGTAGTTAATTTTTAACCCACATTCTAGCTAAAAATTAGTTGTTAGCTAAAAAAACCTAGCTAATGGCAATTAATTGCAAAAAATAAACTATCTATTTAAAATCAATCATAAATTAGTTGAAGTATTCAAACATATAAAGTTATTTTTAATTTTAGTTAGAGCTAAAAACAGTTTGCGTGATCCTGGCCTTAGGCAGACCTCCGATCTGCCGCTGCCTCGCACAAGCGTTAATTTGAGTGATGGTCCAGCTCCGATCCCCACACGGCCACACGTGCTCGATCGCTTGCGTGGTGCTATGACTGCTTCCCTCAGTCACAACGCGGCAGGCTAGCTGCGCCTTGCGCGCGGCCGTCTCCACGCGCATGCCGCGTCACGCACCACGCCACGTGACATGCGTTGATCGATCACGCGAGCGCGGACACCACGCTAACGTACAGCCCTGCACCGTCTCCGACTCCGATCCGGTTCGCACCCCTTGAGACAAAGCGCACTGGCCATCGCAACATGGTTTAGTCCCACACCGGCGCAGTTCGCACGACGCGACCCGCTTAACAACATCGCGTTCAGCCACTCCTTCGCCGGGTCTCGTAGCGGAGGCCCACGTCATCCCTAGCTTTGGGGGGCCGAAGGTGATGGCTTGGCGGGGTTGCAAAGCACCATGTACAGGGACCGACATCCTCTGTTCACTGCAGTATCGAAGGTGTGACGGTCAAGGCTGTAACCGACTGGTGGAACGGTGACGATCGTCGATCCGGTTGGTTTGCCAAGATCGTAAATCCGACGGCTGTGGTACGCGGAGGGGTGGCTCGTACCGTACCGTGCTTGCATTCAATCAAACCAACACCTTTTGTCAGTTTTTCTTTGATTATTATTGGTAATTTCCTTCTTTTTCTTGAATTGTTGGTAAATTGTGTTGCCACTAAGGCTAGGGTTCCAGGATTCAGAAAATTTTCCTTATTTCAATGAAAGCCTTAGATGATAGTTGGTTGTCCATGAAACAAATGACAAGTGGGTTGTGGAGACAATGGTTTTAAACATTTTAGATCAACTTAGAGGTGGGAGTGTCACACTATTTAAGAAAAAGAGGAGAGCAAAGGAGAAAGAAGCTAATAGAAATTAATGAGATTTTCTTTGTACAATTCAGGATGAATTGGAGGATGTCAATCATCGCCCAAGTTCCAAGGCCTATTTTTTAATATGAAAAAATTGCTTATCATAGAATATGTTTAACCAATACATTTTAAATAACAAAATTATGGAACCAACACCTTTTTAAAAAAATACATAAACTATCTTAAGTGTTCTCTTATGAATTAGTTATATATCATTTGTTCATGTTATTATCTTATATATCTAAATAGCTGGGTCACATTATCTATTTCTCTAGACATGCGTGAAGCCACGTCATCGGAATAGTCCACTAAGTTCTATGTCACGTCATTATCCACTAGAACATTTATTTATCTTCTATCGATTTTCTATGGCTTCATGCATACAGTATACGATGCTTTTCTGTGGTGTACACATCGTTATCACTCAAATGCCCATAGCAACGCGCAGGGAATTTCAAATGCCCACAGCAACGCTCGGAAAATTTATCTTGAATTTCAAATAACTCTAAGTAGAGCAGGTACATTACATTTTCATAAAACTTTTCGTTATATATTTCGTATTTTTTATTTTAAATAAATCAGTTCTAAATGTTTAGATTAAACCAAAATTTTAATATTACAAAAATGGGAAACATCTTTGAGATGACTGAATGGTCTAAATATGTCTAAGTTTGATTAGCTAATGGATGTGTTATGTCTAATTTTGAGTCTAACCATCTCCACAATCTCTCCCCCCCTCCATATTTACATTCATGTCCTGTTTAACCACGCAAAATGCATATGCACACATATCCATATCCATGCTCTCCGTCCCCTGCGTATTTACATCCACGTCCTCTAATAACTACACAAACGTAAAATGCATGTGTTTCTTTGGAGATCAAACGACTCTGACAAGTTGAGCGTTAAAAATAGACCTTACTATTTTGAATATGATTGCAACATTGGATCCAGAGGCAATAGCACCACAGAGGACTACATTGGCAAAACTCAATTCCAATCGGAATTGAAGGGGATAGGAGATAATTGAGGATAAAATGAACTATTTTTTTCTCATTCCCCTCCATTCCCCGAAAATTCCGATCGGAAATATGTGCTTGATGAGAAGTCCGCAGTAGCGAGGCAATGCATTGGATTAGCCAGCCTCACCGACATGCGTAGACTATGTCGGTCGGTAGTGTAAACGAACCCAACGGGCTCACGCCGTTTCCTGCCCTACTTGGCACCCCTACATATATGGAGTTCGAGACACATGGAATTTCTCATAACTAGTACAACCGCAGGGCGTGCCATTATTCGATCTGAGAAAAATAGATTCTAGATTCATTTTTCTTAAAAGCACATCGAGATTTGGAACACGATGCAGATAAGCAGCAAAACATACGGAGTAATAAGGATGGAAAAGGGCGATCAGCAAAAAAGAAAAGATAAAACAGTATACTGGGTTGGGAACCAAAACACCAGCAAAGCTGCAAAGGAGCAACCGACTAATCCGTCAGGAAGCCTTCGGCCGGATACATCTCCATATAATGAAAGAAAAGTAGCCCACGATTTGATGTTCACTATACAGCTTTGAAACAACCAACTTTTCAAAGTTCCCAGACTTCAAAAATGTCTGACTCTAGGGGCGAATTCCATTGCTAAAATGGCAAAAATCATGTTGGTTTTATTTTCCATCGGATGAAGATGATCTCTGCTTTCTACATCCCTCTTTACTGTAAAACTAAACAAAGGGGGAGATTACAACGTTGAACCACACTAGACAACTGGCAATTCAAGCTATATCTCTCCTTCCTGCCTTTACATCCTGCAACAAAGATAAAAGCACTCAAAACCAGCTGAGCCATAAGGAACGCCAAAGGTTCATACTACACAATGAACAATGAACAGATATTTTGTGGCCTAGAGCACAAGTGATGCATGTGATCTTTTAGCCACTAACATTGCTAGTGGAACAAATCATACATGCCGTTGTCGGCTTGACGCTATGCAGTGCTGTGTCTGCCTGTGTGAATACACGAGCATGCATCAAAACCACGTGCTATCAGTATGGACCAGCTACAGCTAGTGTGCACCTGATATTTAGAATTTCCCCAGCAAGATGTTTCATTCTTTGAGATTCATTTCTAGATCAAAGGAAGGGTTTGGAAAGGATAAAAAGCAAGCATGCCTGCAGTGCCAATCAGTCGTTCCATAATTTCAAGGATTTAATCAAGTGTTAAGTGGAGAACGACCTCAACTAACTTTGGTGCATAAACAAACTTTTTTTTGAAAGAAACATAACAAAACTTGTTCAACAAAGAGCACCCTGAGCATACAATTTTTCCAATCTTTCCAAAATATCAAAGTAGATATTTAGCATCAGTACCTGCAACAAGCCTAGCCTCTTAAGTATTTGTGCCTTGGAATGTCTTCTTGGATATAGACCAAAGCACCCACTTGCTTTAGTGCACTCCATAACCATGTAGAAGAAGAGTGTCCGCTATCACATTCCTTGCTTTGGAACATAATGCTTGTGCATCATTCCCTTGAATAGGTCGGTGAATAATCACCTTTACTGTACCTGAATTGAGAATGCCTTCCATTCCAGGTGGCATCAATTTCCCAGTTCCGATAAGAGTAATAGGTATCACAGGAGCACCAGTCTTTGTGGCAACACTAAAGGCACCTCGCTGAGGACAAATTACAGCAGCATGTCACTGCTCCACGAAAAATTAAAAGCATAACATACAGAGACATAAAATCTAGTTTGATAGAACCTAACCTTAAACACACCTAACTTGCCATCCCTACTTCGAGTGCCCTCAGGAAAGAAAAATACAGAACCTCCTTTCCCCACCAAGTCCACGCACCGTTTGAGACAATCCTGCATTTACAAACCAATGTTAAGGTGAAACAGGGAGCACAAAGTTGACAAGTAAGATGGCAAGAAATAGAAAGCCATTAACCACAAAAATATGTTATTTACTTAAACAATAACACTATATAAACTTGGTTATATGGCTTGCTTATATGTTTTAAACCACATGCCAAACTTGTGTTGACAAGAAAAAAAATCAGGCATGCGAGGCCAATTACCAAACAGCAATGTTTTGTGTGTCCATCTAAATAACACAAACGATCCACAAAAAACTGTTTTATCACAAGTTTATCTAAACTATATCTAAAAGGGATGAGTTAACTCATACCAGCTGGCTCCTGCTATCCAGACGCCGCAGAGGAATCACGCCCAGGAGATACATCGCCCAGCCTATAATAGGGAACATAAAGATACTGGTCTTGCTTATAAATTTGAAGCACTGCCCTAGAGTAAGAAGGGTATAGATATCCAAGAAGCTTTGGTGGTTAGCAACATAGACAGCAGGGCTGCTATTTGAAGGTAGATTCTCCATGCCCTCAATCTCAAGCTTGTAGAACATGGAAATCGTCAAAGTAGCCCAAATCTTCGCAATGTAGTGCTGCGCTCTCCTACGATACCGGTCAAATAGCAACACAAGTGGATGGACCGCAACCATAGCAACAAACAAAAGGATCGCTGTAGCTGCAGTCACCAAATAGAAGCAAACCCCTCTTACTCTTGAAGCCACTTGCAGGCCTGCTAAAAACAATTTCAACTTAGCATTAGGAGACCCAATTCAAGAATTTGATCTCTTATATTCGTGTGCCACGAGTTATTTGTTGCCTTGTTGGGCATATATCCATGCTTTCCCCCACTAAGTATGAGACATAGCATACTGATTCTTCTATGTGCATACATGGAAAGACAATGGTGTACTGACATAACATGCTACAAGGTGCCTAACTAAAAGGCTACACGCTGCCAGATGTCTCCCTATTTCTATCTCTGAACAATGTAGTGCCCACTTTCAGTTAGGTGCGAGTATCAATCGCAGCCATAGTACATAATAATCATATAAGGAACCAAACATTTGTTTTATTTTTTATTAGGTTCTGCATTATCAAACTACCTAGAATCGTCTAAATGATGATGGACCATTAGCATAAGCAATTTAGTTATTGCAGGTTTTGCAAAAATTTACAGGCTCACCCCATTTCACCGAGCTACATGTCACCCGACGGACTCTTCCAATTTAAACAAACCACCGCGAAGCGCATGGCCATCTTAAACGAGACCACTAAAACATTTCGACATACTCATCAGGAAGCCGGATACCTGACAGCGCCCGCGTGGAATCACCCGAGGCGGCCGCGGCGCCACCGGCGGCGACATCCGACCGCACAACCATCTCCCTCCGCCGGCGCCACCTCGTCGGCAGAACCACCGGGCTCGGGGACCGGAACACCGCCGCCGACACCGACACCCGACGCCGCAGGCTCCTCGCGCCGCCCCCGCCGCCGCAGACGGCCGCGCCTAGGAACCAAACAATAGGCCATCGGTAAGACGAGATCAGCACCGCGGGTACCCCCGGAGAACGGAGAAATAGAGGGAGCGTAGCGAGGCGGCGATACCGTGCGTGGCGGCGGCGGAGGAGGAGGAGGAGGAGGGGGAGCAGGCGACGGGGAGGGGCGACGCGGCGGGCCCCGGCCGCAGGAGCGTGCCCATGGCCGGCCCGCCGGCGGGACCAAAACCGCCGCCCAACGTGGTCTCCGCTCGCAAGCGGCGGAGCCTGGCCGGCGACGCGGCGGGGAGGTGGCGCGCACGTGGGAACGTGGGGGTGGGGGCGGCGGATCAGGCCGCAGAGTAGAGTGTCGCGCGCGCGCCCTTTCCGGTGTGGTGGGACGCTAGATGATGATGATGATGGGATGGGCTTCGCTGGAGAGGAACGGATAAATCAAAAACATGGGGGCGGGCGGGGTGGATGTCTGCGTGCGTGCGTGGCATGCGCCGGCTTGGCGATGCGACCGGTGGGTGGCGGTGGCGGCTGGGGGGGACTAGACGCCGAGCCGCCGACGGGGACACCGGCCGGTTGGCCGGCCGGTTGGCCGGCCGGCGCAAATGGCTTCTCTCGCGGTAAAAAACCTCGGCTGTTTCATCGAGTCTTTCGGAGTTCCCTATGCGATTTGGAATTTATCTGGAAGGCCGGTTTTGAGTGACCCTTCTTGTCCCCGGCAAGCCGCTTGTTTCTGTCGAATGCTTGTGTTCCTGCAGGCTGCAGCCTTGGGCAAGAGGGAACTGACCGTGACACAAGGTCACTCAGAGTACGGGAACCGATTGCGCTGGAGCTGGAGGAATAGGATCAAGAACAGGTCCCCATACCCCAAGCTTTATGCAAGTGCCATTGTTCTTGTTCATCCAAATAAAGTATAGTACTGTACCATTTTCAGTTCAAAAGCAAATGCAATTACAATTCTATCCAGAGCAGGGACAGCCATAGTAGCATATGCAACTACCGCTTCCAGGAGCATCTTTCAAACTCAAGTGAAGCCAAGCAACAGCTGGGCCTCTCCTTACTTCACAACAGTTCCACAGCTGCTAACGAGAGCATCCAACTAATTTTGACAGTCCGTACAGCATATAACACGAAGTAACAACCTCACCAATACAAGACTTGCATACCCTCGGTTACATTGTTCGAACATTTTCTGCGACCAGAAAACGCAAGCGGCCATTGAACATAGGCTGGTGTGTGTGAAAGAGAGAGAGAAATGAACTGAACTGTACGGGCATGATGTGATAGCAACAAACTGGAATTGCACGGCCATGATGTGATAGTGATACACTAACCTCTCGTCAGATTATGCATGTGTGGTCACTGATTGCATGTGTCAAGAAAGTAATACAACCTGTGGCTGTACGGCAGTGCCGAAAAACTGAAACAGCACAACTTCATTCCCTATGCTGTTATTTTACATTCATAATATGCCTATTCCTAGGGTAGGGTACGGAAACAACATGATTTGAGGGGAGGGGAGGTGGAGCAGAAGAAACTAAGGACATACACAAAACAGGATCAGAACAACAGGGGAAGACAAAAGAAAGAATGGAATCACTGTTAGCTCCCAAGCCCACTGCAGGCCAGCCTCGATCCGCCGCGCCCCGGCCAGGTTATGGGCAACACCTGCGTAAGCTTTTTATGGCTGCAAAGAGGTCAGTTAATCTGTACAGGGCGCCTCTAGTCTTCCTGCTTCTATGATTGTCGGCATCTCTCAATGACTTCAGTGACAGCTGAATGGGTTTCCCTCGTCATCATGTTGAGCTGCAGATGAAATGACTGCAGGACAACAATATGGGTGGGTGAATTATGAGAAAACCATCTCAAAGCATGCAGAAAGGGCCTTTCGCCCAAAAAAAAAACATGTCGAAAGGGAAATCGGAAGGACAGCCGAGAAACTTTTGATGCTAGATCTGTCATATATTATCTAGTAGACTTTTGCAAGCTACAAAAAGAATAGGTACCATTGGCATGACAAATTACCAGATCCCAAAAATAGTACTCCCTCCGTCCCAAAAAACAATCATTCTGAGTTTGTCCTAAGTCAAACTTTCTAAAGTTTGACCAAATTTATATGAAAAAGTGTAAATGTTTATAGTACCAAATGAGTATTGTTAGATTTCTTGTCACATATATTTTTATTAGGTATCAATTTGGTTCTGTAAATGACGATATATTTCTTTATAAATTTGGTCAAACTTTACGAAGTTTGACTTGGGACAAACCCAGAACGACTTGTTTTCTGGGACGGAGGGAGTATTTTATGTATCTTTAAAACATTGCCATACTTGGTAGTTCAGGAATTTCGGAGACATACCACAAATTTCTCTAACACAGGTACAAGAACTCTTAAATTGTTGTCTGGAAGGCAACTTGAAATGGCTTCTCGAACCTTCATACTGTGCCAGCAAACAGATAGTTTAGAACATTAGCGTAATGGAGCCAAAATTATAATCATTAACAAATTAAGAAAATATTATGAAATAAGGCAGTACAAACCTTTCTGTTGAAAGAAAGGCGAGCACAAGTGCTGCATAGGCCTCCACGATCATCATTTCAGCTTCACGTGCTCCTTGCAACAAAGATTCTTCGTCATCCTGGCAATTATAAACGCAACCAAACAAATGGTTTACAATAGCCATACGATACGCAGTTATATGTCTAGCATGTACACAGACAACATTTAGAAGAGTCAGACATTGTGTTGCCAACCCAGAACTAGAAGGTGCTGAATTGAATAAGTTTGAATTAAAGCTTTTGACAATCTCTAGTCTCCAAACCTTGCTACATCGTTTCTAGTGTTCCTTTAGCCAACATAACTACAAACTGATACTCTGGTTATATTGGTAGGTTCATAACAGGATACAAAATAATCAAAAATTGCAACTTTGATGAGGGTACAACTATACAAGGCAAGGGGCACTGAGATAAAGCAAAACAATGTACATCATAATAAATTAAGAATCACACACCGAGGTGCTGTTTGAAATAGTAGAACACATTGAATGCACACTTTATATATAAGGTGAGTAGTGGATTGCCAACATAAAGGCAGCCTGTCTTTGCAAGATTACACCATGTGCATTCGTTCTAATTGCCACTTGCCAGGCATGCATATTTCTATTTTGAAGCAAGTGAAAAGGCAACCATCACCTGGTTTCATTATGTTGCAACATATAAAAAACTTGAAGATTAGAATTACCGGTGATATAGCATCAACAGTTTCCCCGGCACCTTGACTTGATAAAAATATTGAACACAGAAGGGGTATGACATCCCTCTGTGCATCTTCACTATCTGGATTTTGAGATAGATTGACAGAAACACGGGCATTTGCAAGCCGTACCCTGTAGGCAGGTATATTTAGAATCACTGACACTTACTAGAAAATGTACTGAAATGTTCCTGATTTAAGAAACCGGCAGAACAGCAATATTGACATGAATGAAGCAAATGGAAAGAGGCAAGAAAAGGGACTGCCTACCTATTAAGACTATCTTTCTCCACAAGGTTGACAAGAAATCCTAATATGGCTACCAGAAAATCAAGTTCATGGGCTCCTAATTGCTTTGCTTTGACTTGTTGTGCCTTGCTGTTCTGGGAAGACAACATATCTTGATTGTTCCTATCCATTGAGAAATCAAATGAGGGAAAATGCTTAATGATCAAAGAGGCCATGGTATTAATTCCGCCACACGACGCAATCTGTTCGCAACCAAATGGGTTATCATTTGCCAAGTTCATAAGAACCTGCCACAAAATCAATGGAAGATGTTAGATACATCTCATTGCAAATATAAGAAAAACAAGTAGCATCTCCAATGCCATGCTGCAAAAAAATGTTTGTTGTTAAAGTTCTGCTAACTGATCAAAGCTTTCACAGTGGTCAGCAAAGCAAAACTGAAGTCTATGGTAAGCCTTTTAAGGGTTATTTTTGCACCTGATCTTTAGTCAAATTCCTATAATTATAAAAAAATGACAAGAATATTGTGGCAAGACTGAAGCGATAGAATCAAAAGCATGCACAGTTACGCTTGGATTTGCAATTGTGGTCTTCAAAGAATAGCTTATCCTCACACAAATATAATTTCAGAGATTTAGAAGGCTGAAGTCCAAAAACTCTCTGGCCAGCTTATAAGCCAATAAAGTTTGTAGGCCACTCATATGCAAACAAGCTGAGGAAGAGGACTTACTTTTCCTATATAAATGAGTTTTATTTTCTATAGTATATTTATTGAACTCTATCAGCAGCTCGGCACCCTGTCTAGTAAGCAAATTTCAACCTAACCACAACCTTAAACCATCACCTGTTTGGTAGGCGTTGGACCTGTCAGCTTTATGATAGTTTGTAAGCTTTACTTTAACTTGCGTTTAATTATATAGGCCCCAGCTTAAAGCATGCCTCGATAATGCACCCTGCTGCATAAACTTTAGCATCAAGCTCACCGGCTGCTCCAGCATAATCTAATATCCATCAGGAATAGTTAATGTTTTTATGTTGGATGTGTGAATACACTGAATACCCTAATTGAAAGATGGAATAGAAGTGCCAAATGTCTTGCATAGAAAAATATCGACAATTGACAGCCATCTGATGGATATACAGCTTCTACATCCTTTTATCAAAATTAAAAAGATGCCAGACTACAAAAATTATACAGGTAAACCAAGAAAAAAGCAAAAGATTAAATGAAACATGATTAATTACCTTAACAGATGCCAAAAGGCAATCTTCTAGAATACTGGATTCATCTTCAGCCTTAGAATCAGATGCTGCGCCTGACTGATAAATATCTTCAGGTTGACATGATTCAGGACTTCCAATTTCTGCGGTACCACAATTGTCCAGCACTTTCCCATTAGCTCGTTTTGCCCGCTTCTGTGGTGATTTCTTTTTGGGATCAAATAGATCCCAATTGGAAGGTTCTTGATCAACATCATCAAATGCAAACGGATCATCACCACCACTACTCAAACCTGTGTCTGCATTTTCAGATAAACGACGTTTTTTTGCCATTTCTCTAGAGTTCCCATCAGAACTGTGTGCTTTTATAGAAATCCAACCACTAGAGCCTCTAATTGGATTAGCTTTAGAACGATCCTTTATTACATTGAGCCTCAAACCAACACCATTTATATCTCTCTCACCAAATGAACCACTTGATGCCCCATTGCTTGAAATAGATGGAGAACAATCAAGTGTCCTTTGTGACTGACAGACATCACTACTAGAAGAGACAGTAGTATGAGAAGCTTCCAATTTGGAGGACAAACAATTCTGACGTTCTTGATTCAGCAAGGAGCCCTTTTTGTTTGACCGATTGCGCTTGCCATGATGATTCAATAAGGTTAGATCTCTACTCTCTGCTGCACAATGCAACGTTGAAAATGAAACTATGTTAAACTTGTAAAAAAATAAATATTTTTGACCTTCATATTAGATCAGAAAGTAACAAAACAGTTGGTGGGGGTGTGGATGACAGCTTAACCACCATTATGACATATTGCTAAGACCAGAAGATACAGAGATCATGAAATATATAATTGATTGGCAGAATAAAGGTACAATTTAATCGAAAACTCATAAATGGAAACTTATGAAAATGCTGATATTGGCCCTTTGTAGATGGTGTCAATTTGAAATCTACATAGTTGAAGCTTAGAAGGGTGACCTAACTATATTCAGGCTTGCATTGCAAAGGCAATATCAACTGCAAAGGAAAGTATTTTTATTACCAGAGAAGGCCCCATTGGAACATTTAGAGGATTTTGGGTTGGTCGTTCTGGAAACAGCTGAGGGCTTGTGAAGGAGAGAAAGAGCTGCAGCAATGGATATAACGATCAGATTCCAATTATCAAAGGGGCATTGAGCTTTACATTTAGCTGCAGAGTAGTAATAATGCGAAATCATTAAACAATCACCTGATAGTAACTCAATAGTGTTGATAACAACACCGACCAAGGGAAGTGAAGGGCATTTTGAGCTCAATTTTCGACTCATACTGAGCAAATGGGTCTGGAAGGAACAAAAAATAGATAAGAATTTAGAATACATTGTACAGAAATAACAAAAGTTAGCAGCAGTACATGGTACCACTACTAATGCAGAGAAGAATCACACACAAAAAAATGTAGAGAAGAAGTGAGATGCAAGCAAATTGATCAAACAAGATGTGTAAGATTACCTTGTTATTCTCACTTAGAAATGTAGCATTTTCCAAAATTTTCAAACATTTAAAGAGGAGTGCAGCACTTTGCAAGGGTGTTCCTTCCTTTAGCTCCACAGCAGTAGTGGAGGAATCCTTTACAAGTTTCTGGCACACAAGGTTTGCCAACAGAGGCAGATTGTTATTGCAGTCACTTAGCACAAATACATAGTACTATTGCACGTCTGTGTCAAACGGGTGACATGCAAAGATGGGGACAAATAATATACAGAACATACGCTAAAGATAAAAAATGAAAATACCAAGGAAGGTCAGTCAGTCCTAGAGTTCTTGCATGTTCAGGGAAAGGCAGATATCATATCAATGGAATTGTAAGACGAATGAGGTGGTCCATCCTCAACTCACTCTTCAAATTCTTGTTTGTTTTGAGGATTGGAATGGGTTGATCCATTGCCACTTTATTCCTCATGCACATAACTAATAAAAATATGGGGAATGGGGCCATCCCACCAAAATTCATGGGATCACCCCCATCTAGGATGATTATGCGACGAAACATGGTTCCAAAGCTTGGGCATCTGAATGTGTCATGATAGAGCCTGGAGCATCTGTTTTTGGCGTGCCTACAGCATGAAACTGCATTTTAATCCGCTTTAGGTTGGATCACACTCTATTTGGACCACGCCCCTGCCCATCTGTCACTACCTGGCTACCACGCACTGGCCATCCACTTGGTTGCTCGCCACTGCCAAGCACCCCCGCCATCCAGAGCAGCTCTGCATCGCTGCCTCCAGCAGATGCCCAGCAGGTCACCGGTTGCCACATCCATCCAGAGTGCACTCAACTCCAGCGGCCCTGCCTCAATCCCTTGGCTTGCCAGTTCCCCGCACACTCCCTCTCTTTGCTTGTTCTGAAAAGAGGTGGTGCACATTTGCCCTTTATTTGCTTCTGCTAGAAAATAGCTGCTTGCTTCCTGTGGTTCCGCATTCAATTTGTTTAAATGATCGCCACAAACTATTCAATTTGCAGTTGCTACTCCAAAAGTTTGAATGATTTGGAGCATGTGCATACAATAGAACGACGGAACATAGGTCCCAGAAAATATTTGAAGAATGAAAAATAATGGTGCTTCTGTACTAGAAATTTTTTATTTGAGACAATTGAGTGGAATGATCCATTAGCTAATTCAACTCATGTTGGGGATGATGCTAATTTCACATGGGAACATGTTGATGAAGCTATTGCCTATTGGTGCACCTACACATCTTCAAGGACGCCAAAATAATCTCCTCTCATATTGAGGCTTCAAGCATATTGGAGCTTTAATCGTACAAGGTTCAAATGCATGATGCCAACTTAATAGTTATGTATAAACTCCAAACCTATTACTCTGTTAGAAAACAAATATACACAAAAATAAGGTCTTACCTCCAGTTCTGAATGACAATTCACCATCACATTAAAGATATTATCAAGACCACCTGACTCCCTTAATGTTTCTTTGAAATTTCCTCCAAGTTTCAATACTGTGTCAGATGTCTCTGAAAAAATGTTATAAAAACGTTATAACAATTCATTGTGATGATAGCAAAATTTGCTACTAATGCTGGTTTATTCAAGTTAAGAAAATTACTCCAGGTTCTAAATAAGACATTAATCAAAAGTAAGTGAAACAAGAACCAGACAGAATCATTGACATCCATGCAATGTTGTAAACATGAATTACTCAACTTATTATATGATTTTATTTGACTGTTCTGATGAATAAAATCAGACCTAAAGGGAAACCAAGGTATAGAAATTTGATTAGAGAGCTTACCCTCTAATGCAACAGCAGACAAGCATGCCTTCTCCATTGTCAACAAAGCGAGCCACTTTGAACACAGTTCTGGCCTTGCCATTCTCCTGTCATCCCTGTCTAGTGGCTTGATCTCTTTGCAGCTCAAAAGGATTTCTTCAACTTTCAAAAGTATGTCCTCTGAACTAGAGTCAGCATCCTTATTTGAACCATTAAGCATTTGAAACTTGCTGATTCCAAGAAGTTTGGAACCTATTGATGGTGCTTTGGCTTCAACCACATTCACTGGGGGGTTTAACAATTTAAGAAGGAAATGGACACAAGTTTCTGAATCCAGCAAATTATTGTCTTGGACCTGAATAACAACAAGGAACAACAATAAGCGGAACTTGTATTCAAGCGGAAGTACCTCAGTTCTTATTTACATGACTTCCTAGAATATGTTCCATAGAATTTCTAAAAATTGGTCATTTGTATGGTTAAGAGTTATATAAATTCACCATATGAAACTATCATTACATATGGCATTAGAATGCCTCCATAAAGTTATAATTTTATTGTACAGAGTAAAGTTATATAAACGAGTGGCTGATTCTAGCAGAGAAAACACAGTAAAAAATCAATAGCTTCTCCACCTTGTAATCAGCTCTGTGACTCCCAAGACAAGATGTATTTATATTCATAAAAAAACGGAACATAGCATGCAGGGAAGCATTTGGACTAAGATTTAAGAGGTACTCACATCACTTGCCAAAACAAATAAAAGAGCTCCTGCAGCGATAGCGCAGGGAGGATCATCAATGTCCAGAACCAAAATAGCATCAATAATTTGCTGTGCCAATCTACAAGAAATAAGAAAAAGAAGGTAAATATAAGTAACAAAACGGAAAAGATTTGAAATCTAATAATGCGTATGTCCAATGGTGACATTATTTTAGCTTAAAATCTAGCACTGGAGTTCTCAAATTCAATTATAATTTAACCATTATTATGGTCTTAGAGAGACGAACTGCCATTTGACCTTGCTCCAAGAATAGAAGCCCAATTCAGACAGCAAAATTAGATACCCTATGTCTTCAAATTATGCAAACCAAATTATTACATCTTTAACTAAAAGTGCGTGTACAGCATCAATGTTGTTATAATAGTCAGAATAAGAGTAAACCAATGACACACTCAGCTTGGATTTAACTTGTGGTTTACAAGGCAATAGTCTTTTGTTTAATTCCATTCCAATTGGAAACACATCTAATTCCCAGAAACCACAGGATGGTCATATAGGCTTATGGAGAGAATTTTAGCTACACCTCAACCATTTGCATTTCAACCAAACAGTATACTTCAGATAATTTGAGTTGATGTTTGATCTGAGTAGACATAATTCAAACAAGAAATGCCTGTTCCTCGCACTACTGATCACTAACCATGCTACCGTTTCAGGAACCATGCAAGATAGGATCTCTCATATCAAGTAAAGAAGGGACCAACCAGCTAGGGATGTTCCTTGGCAACTCAAATGCATACTTCTAAAAACCATTTACAAAATTAGGTTGTAAACACAACGAAATGACACTTGTGCTTTTTGCTTGCTCCCATCAATAGACTCCCAATTCTACAGTATGGCATAAATAAGTCTGTGCTCATATCAAGCAACAAATGGGAAATAACTCAGATGTGCCTTGGCCAGGGAATTAGCCGTGTATACAAATCCAAGCAAACAAAGGAAGCACATGGTCCAGAGGCGGAAAGGTGGTTCCTTTATCGAAGAAGAAGAACGAGCCCTAATCTTGCGCCCTAATCGCACAAGAACATTGTCACGGCTCCCCAATTTCCGATCAAGATTGCCAAGAAAGACGAGCAAGAACCTAATTGGTGTTCTTTGGTGAGCAAAGAGGGAAATAGGCTTCTTTGGTGCACTCACCCCTGGGACCGGAGCACGCGACGGCGCTCAGCAGAGGAGCAGATCCCGAGCAGCGCGAGCAGGCTGGCTCGCCGCGTCCGCCTCTGCGCGGCGGGGCGGAGCCCGTCGAGCGCGAACATGACCTCGTCCACGCTCTCCATCATCTCCCCGTACTCCTCCGCCTCCATCAGCGTCGCCGTCGGCGGCGGCGCAGCGGAGGGCTCCGCGAGCTCCCACCCTCCCCTTCCTCCTCCTCTTCTTGGCCTGCCCTGCCCGCGCCGCCTGGCCTCCGGCCGTGGCTGCGGCGGGGACGGGGGCGGGTCCTCGTCGAAGTCCCACATCGAGTAGGACTCCTGCGACGGCGGGAGCGGGAGCGGCTGCGAGGCCGACGACCCCAGCACGTCGTCGTCGGCGTCGAAGTCGAACGCGTCCTGCGAGGACGAGACCCCGCCCCCGCCGTCGGAGAAGGAGCGGGATCTGCGCCCGTACGTGCGCACGATCATGGCGCCCCGGCCGCCGTCGATGCGCCGCGAGAGAGGAGGATTTGGGTGTGGCCGTGTGGGCTTGGGTTCCCGTTCGGGGCGTTTGCTTCGTTGCGGCGGATGCGGATTTGGGAATGGGGACGGGGCACACCGCAGCTTGGGGATTTTGGGGGAGCTCGAGCTCTCGGCTTCGGCTCGATTGTGCTGAGTCGCTGGCGGGTGGGCCGGCCGGTGGGTTTGGTGTAATCTGTCCGATTCAGCGGCTCAGGACGGCAAGGGACGAAGGGCAGTGGCGGGCCCACGATCTAGGATATTCAAAATTACATTGGATATTCAAATTTACAAAGGATAAACGAAATTTTCTCTAGCTAAACACGTGTACACAATATATATATAAGCTGTTTTTGCTAAAATCATTTGAATACCTATGATCATAGCTGGGCCCGCCCCTGACGAAGGGCGATGGTCGATGGACCGACAGCATAGGATGGCTGTGGCTGGAGGGCGGTTTTCCAGCCATCGGATCTCCTACTCAGCTGGCGAGTGATGGATGATGATACTCGAAAAAAAATAACAGGTTTGTTTATGTTATTTGCATAGATAAATCATTTCACGAAAGCAGTACAAATGGACTTCAAGATGAAAACCATTATACTTAACGTCTCGCATAGTTCTTTGTATTAGTTATCGCTAGAGAAACACAACTCTACTTATAAAATTTATTGTTGTCGGGTAACATGATCAAAATAACCTGCACCTTACACTTAGGAATATTGGAGGAGAATTGAAACTAATCACCTCAATGTTCGTTATATCGTTATTAACATTATTATGAAAAGCAAGGTCTAATCAGGTATCTTATTAGGGGGGGCATTCTTTTTTATAGGATTATGTTTCTTTTTCCCAAATTGAGCCACATGTTCTTTTTTTTTTTTTTGTTGCTCTATCAAAAAAATGTGCGGCGACTGAAGCTTGACGTCCCTACCAACCATGTACGTGTATCGACACTGCCCGAAGTTTATAGGTCTGTCGGCTGGGCTTGGTGATTGTGAGACAAACGTGTGACGTTGAGGGGGCTGATCAAGAGATGAACACACTAGGAAAACAAACCATCGAATTCATTGCCTTTAGTCTATGTTTTTTTATTGTCTTTTACGATACAGAAACCTTCACACTAAAAAGCAGTAGGCTACTAGGCCATAATCCTGCAATTTGAGGGCCTAGAAATTTTGGAGGACCTATGTGCCCGCACAGGGCGCACACCTATGTGGATACCTTTTGAAAGGTATATATATTAAGCACACGTGTGTTTGATGTATAGCACACATTGTTTTTTAAAAAACAACAATACATCGTTTCATATTTGTTCAATGTGATTTTAGACAAATTGTTGGAAGGTCGCTTTGTTTTGGTGGCACATTGGCACTGGCAAATTCTAACTGTAAAATAGGTATCGTAGTTTAGGAGAAACTCATGTTTATAGCGTGTAAGCGTGAGTTTGCCTCGCGGTTTGCGGATTGACAAAGAGGTTCAATCAAGAGCAATTTGAAGAGTCCGTGAGCTGTTTGGACAGATATATATCTCCTGACGTTGGGCTCAGTGACTTGAGTCACTGCGCGTGGGTCTGCATGACAATGACACAACTTTACCAGAAGTTAGCCTGTGAAAAGAATTAGCAGAACTCAGCCTGTGTAGTTGTAGACCAGCGGGAAATGGTCCAGGAGCTGCTGAACAGATGCCTGGGTGTTCGTAGACGGCTGGGTCTGGACGCGTGCTGGGCTGCTGGCGGACGGTGGTACCTGTGGTCTTGTGGGCTCCGCTGTCAGAAGCCTTTAGATTTCCTCTAAATTACCGCCACGTCATCATAATCGAAGCACCCATAGATTTGCCTCTTTCTGCCGGTTTGAGGTTTTCCCTCCGGGATTATCTTTTGCTGCGCTATAAATTTTGTCCAAGTGGTGGAGAAAGGTGCTACCTACGTACTACTCTATTTTTATACTCTCTCTATCCTATAAAATAAGACGTGCATATTTTTTGAAAAATCAACTTTTTAAATCTTTGACTAATAATTCAGTCAAAAATATATGTGTTTAGTGGATGCATGTTATATATTTGGATTCTTATTCAAAAACACTTTAATATAATGCTAATTTTGTATTTGTAGATCACATATTTTAGAAGTAATAAATGATCAAAATTCTGCTTTAAAGACCGTGCTAAAAACATACACGCTTTATATTATGGAATAGAGGGAGTATGTACCTTTCTCAAACTAATAAAAAACGTCTGCAAAGCTGCACCGGGGTTGTTTTTTTTTTAGGACAGCTGCACCGGGTTTTTATATATACAGAAAACCGATAAACCGGGTGTATATGCTGGGAACATTTGACCTGCTGGATAAGAAAATACACTGGAGAACTTGCAGGGAAATAGAAGAAGGATGCAGAAGAACTGCAGTTGCTGAAAGAAGCTCGAAAGGCCATATATATTGATGTTTTAATTTTGGCAGCCCAACCTCTTATTATTACCAGTAATTACCAAAGCAAAACAAATAAAAGGCGAGAGTTACAGTCCACTGCAAAAACCATCACGGTGCAGTAGCACATATTGTACACGCTGACACGGGCTCACCACCACACCACCGGCCTGGACACTAGGATCAACTAATTAACGAACATGTCGTCCTAAGGAAAAACTATCACCGGCTGCCGGCGCCGCCGTCGTCCAGAGGCATCAGCCATGATGTTCACGCCAGGCCGACGAGCTTCTCGCTGAGGTCCCAGAGCTTCTTGGCCTTGTCGGCGTCGCTGGCCTCCTCGGAGAGCTGGTTCTCGAAGGAGGCCGAGTTCTTGTTCCAGCTCCAGTAGACGCCGGACTTGGTGAGGCTGGGGTCGCTCACCACCTGCGCCAGCCGCTTGCCGGCCTCCTCCTCGGAGACGTAGCCCTTGGTGATGTACTTCTGGAACGGCGGGAAGAGCAGGCGGAACAGCGGGATGTGCTCCCGGAACAGCCCCGTGGTGGCGATGCAGCCCGGGTAGAGCGACGCGAACGTCACGCCCGTCTCCTCGTGGTACCGCCGGTGGAACTCCTGCATCGTCAGCATGTTGCACACCTTGCTGTCCTTGTACGCCTTGGCGCCGTCGAACTCCCCGCCGTCGATCATCACCGAGCCGCCGACGCCGTTGAGCCCGCCGGCGAGGCCGCGCAGGTCGCCCAGGTTCGCCTTCGGCGGCACGTTCCCGGCCAGCGTGTTCGTGTTCCCGGTGATGGAGCCGACGATGATGAGGCGCTTGGATGGGTAGTCGGAGGCCTGCAGGTCGGCGAGGAGCTCGCGGGCGAGGAGGAAGTGGCCGAGGTGGTTGACGCCGACGCTCATCTCGAAGCCGTCGGCGGTGTAGGACGGCTCCTTGGCGGTGGGCTGGTACACGGCGGCGTTGCAGACGACCACGTCGATGGGCGTCTCCAGCTGCCGCACGTTCTTGACGAACTGGCGGACGCTGTCCAGGGAGGCCAGGTCCAGGTGCACGATGGTGAAGCTGTCCTTGTCCATGCCCGCCGCCTTGGCCGCGCGCGACGCCTTGAGGAAGTCGCGGCACGCCATGATGACGTGCCACTTGCCCGTCTCCGACAGCGCCTTCGCCGTGGCCAGGCCGAGCCCCGACGAGGCGCCGGTGATGATGGCCGTGCCCTTGCGTAGCGTCTTCTTGCCCGACGCCGACGCGGGGGTCACCGTCGGGGAGGACACCGCTGCAGCCTGCGCGCGGATGGCCACCGACGACGCGCTCACCCTCTGCAGGTTTCGATGCGAGTTTTCAGTTTTACAGTGGCATCGTGCAGCGCTGGACCAGTGAAAATCAATGTTTACAATGACTAGCAAGATCTGTACTAATCCCGAAGCAAACATTTGGCCATGCTGACATCGTGTATGAGTCAGACCTATTCAGAATTAAACACCACACTTCTGAATTTCAAAAAAAAAAAAAAAAACTTCTGAATCCCCTTTTTTAACTTGAATTTTTTTTTTTTTTTTGAACTGCTGAATCCCCATTTTGACCGGAAGCGGTGAAAGCAGCTATCCTAGAAGGCCCAATTGCCTATGAGCCTGGTGATAATCATGGCTTTAGTGTAAAAGTGGCGATACTAGAATGCCTAATTTGGCTATACGACTCATCGGAATTTCAACTTGTAGTATTAGTTGAGGACTACGCCACAATGTCAAATTGGTTAGCGGCCACAGCGGCATAGTCATCTCAAATAACTCCATTGTTTTAGCTTTTTATTAGGAGATCAAATCACGAGTTATCTATAAGTCCAAAAAATTCACAAGTTATCTATGACAGAAAAAAAAGGGCATAACGCTTCAAGCCCTTCCATTGTTTGAACTCAAGAAACCAGAAATTCACCGACTCGGCAAGACACTGGACTTAGAAGACATACTGCAGAGAATGCTTGCCAAGGCCAGATGGGCAGATTTCTGTCCAAAGGCTTGATTAGACGAAGACTACCGGCTCCACTCTCCATTACTGGATCGCATTCTACCACCACAAGCCTAGAAACTACCTCGACAATGAAAATCGGCGCCTGCACTGCAAGGTGGAAGCTCCCTAACCGTGGGCATATGCTTATTTTGCAATTGAAGCAGCAGACGGCAACAGAAGAAGATTGTGAAAGGTAATCCATATACCTTGGTGCGCAGGCCCAGCGCACTGGTCTCCAACTTGAGTCCGTCCGCCGCGAGACGAACACCCAAGAACGCCGAGTCCTTCACCGACGACCCCTGCACGCAGCACCAAACATTGCAACCACAATTAGTACAATTTTACAAAGCGGAACACACTCGACAACTGCAGAACCGCAGGAATGCTCGCCGCCAGAACGCGGAGGTCCCGCTCTCAGTTGGTCACCTCACCTCCTTGCGCGCGGAGAGGGCCGAAGGGAGGAAGGACGTCGCCGCCTGGAGCGCCATGTCGAGCAGCCTGTACGGGTACTGACGATTTGGCTGGGTTCTTCTTCTTCTTCTTCGGGCAGAGTGGAGGCGGATGAGGGGATGGGAAAGCGAGGCTCTCGCGGCGGGATCTTATTCGGGGCGGAGGCGGTGGCGATAACGCGACGGGGTGGTGGTGCGGGGGTGGGGTTGGCCACGCGGCGCCGACCTGGCACGAGACCGGCCAATGGGAGCTTGATGGCTGGATTTCCCCCTCCTCCCCCCGGGCATGGATAGGATACTTTTTTGGGGGACGCTTTGATTTTTTTTTTTTCTCTTCTGGCGTGCATGGGCCATGGCCGGGGTTGAGGGAGGAAGCGTTGGTCGCCGTCGCCGTCGCCGCGCCGGGATCGGGACGGTTCTGGAGCGTGAGTTGCAGTTTGTGGCTGAATAGAAACTAAATAGATTTTTCTTCAGAATCTTTTCTGATTGTTTCCATTTACTCTCCAGCAGGGAGGAGTATGCCAGTATATGATGTCTGGAATGGACAAGCTCTCCCATGCGAACTGTAAAATCAAAGTATAACTGGTGCCATATAAACTTATCAGTAGTGCTACTACAAACTATCCCCTCCTCTTGTCAGAAAAAAAGGCTTCTCGCTTCAGATAACCAACTTGTCTGAAAGACAAACGGCAAGCTTTGCAAATGTGAAAAACTGATAATTCATATTTAAAGCGTATTGTATTATCGTAAATCACAATGAAAATAAATCATTGTTATCGTTTTTTAGCAAAACGAGTGGTCAGAGATAATATCAAAAAAGAACAAATGGCTTATAATTAGAAACGGATGGAGTAGAATGCTCTATATGCAGATCCGACTGAACTTGTCATATTAGGCCTTATCATTTGTTTCAATGATGGAAATAGAGCTCCGGCCTTCCACACGCATACGGCCACTCGGCCCGTTACTGGAGCACACTAGAGTTTGCATGGAACCCATTCCAACGCCGCCTCTGCCACAGGGCCACCAGGAGTCCCTCGGCATCAATGGACAAACATTTTTACTATTACTATTTATGGACGTGCAACACGCACGTGTTGTGATATGATCAAACATGTAATAAGAAGGAGAAAAAAAATAGAATTAAAAGAAAGGAGACCTGATTGATTGGCGTCATTTCTTTCTCGTTAAAACTAAGGGAAAACGTAGGTATGGGTATAAAATGAGGTGAGAAATAAAGAAAGAGAGGGGATAAAACATTTTGCATCTATAGGTTTTGGGCCTTTCCACCTTTTTTTCAACCTTTTGCAAACTGCGCAGTGGGGCTAGCATGGGGGTATGCCTATGCTTTTATAGGTAAAAAGATTTTTAGAAAACTCGCTCTTTTATAGCGTAGACTTCACATTTTTTTGAACAAAATTACTTCACATTTTCATTTGTATATTAGTTTCGAGTTTACTTTTTATTTTTATGATCTCTCTTGGTGCCAAAATCGACGGAAATTATTTATCTGTCTTCAGCCAGTTTTCCTTCACCGATGGAATATTGCTACGTGGAATTGGTTAGAAATTTGCCTGAAACACTTGGTTATTGTGCAGTCACTCCCTGAACTGATGAAATGCACGATCCGTATTAGCTACAGTACATATTGAATGACTAAACCGTCATATATCCTTAGCGAAAACTTCCACAGCCGTTTGTTAGTTATGATAGTGCCATGCATATATGTGGTCTTCCCTTTGAAGCTCCTTCCACAGCCTTTAGCTAATGTATGTTCTCTAGAAAATTCATGCAAAACATACAATACATGCGGCCATGTGGAGATTTATTATCGCAATGGTAGATAATGAAAACATTGCCATAGAACTCCTAGCGGATTGAACCATCTTGATTTTTTAGCTGCTAATATTTCGAAATATTAAAGTAATTTAAATCTATATGTTAGCTATAAATGAATTTATTATTTTATAATGGTTTATAACGGGCATAAAAACTTACATCATGAGTGTGTGAATTTTAATGTCAAAAAAATCTTCTTTAATTTAGATACTAGAAATTCGATCCATTTTAGAATCTTGTCCAAATAAGTCAAACTCAACATTAGTATTTTTCCTTGAAAACCTACTTTCCTAAATTCTAATCAAATTTAACAACAAATAAATTCACATGAACCGTTTCCTTGACTCCGCATCACCAAATGCTAGTCTAGATTTTTATTTACCTAATTACCTTCACAAGGTCTTCCAATGACTCTCAAAACCCCAAAGCACTTTTGTGGCCCGAGCTTTCCTTCCATTTTCTCTTTCCTCCTCCCTGGGCGGCCACCGAGCCGATATTTTCATTTGCGAGGCATGGGTCACAATCTAAGAGCTGCTTTGGACATAGGATTTTTAAAACACACATGAATAAGTTGCTTATTACTTGCAATCCTACAGAAATTTAAAACGTAGAAAAAATTCTAATGAAGTGTTTGGATGCAGTGTAGAAAAAACACAGAAATTAGAGGAGAGATAGACACAAATGAAAGCTTCTAAGAGGCAGGACCTCATGCTAATGGTTTGTTTAGAACGCAGAAATTATGCAGAAATTTTATATGAAAAGTTTAATTTTACAGGAAAAAACGCGGAATGGGAAAAAAAATTCCCACGTTTCAAATAAGTCCTAAAATTCCACCAAAATCTCAATGCAACGAGCCATTCCATAAGAACTTTATAGGATTGGTAAGAATTCAATCCTTTGTTCCAAAAAATCGCATAGAATTTTTTGCTGTAAAATTTGAATCCGACAAATTTTTTTCTTCTACCTACCCTTTGTTCCAAAAGGGGGCGTGAGTCTTTCCTCAGGGGCGTCACTTTTCTCTCAAGCACAGCACGGGATGACAGGAAAGCCGTGGCCCGTGGGTGAGAAGACGGAGAAGGGAGAACATCACGTACAAACAGTGGAGCGCAGAAGGGGCGAAACGTGTCGAGCATGTCGCGACAACCCCCGAGCCCGCAACCTGCAGGCTGCGTTCTCCGACGTGACGACGAGCGGCCACCGATCCTACGCTGCACCGGCTCCAATCCGAGCTGTGGCGAGCACGCATAATTAAAGAAAAGGTAACCATGCTAGCAAAGCAGTGTACTTAACACCAATGAACACATCTATCGGTTAATAAGTACTCCCTCCGTCCACAAAAGAATGAAATTCTGGCTTTGTTCTAAGTCAAACTTTCGTAATTTTAACCAAGTTTATATCAAAATATATTAAAAGTTATGCTATTAAATTAGTATCATTAGATTTGTGTTGAAATGTATTTTCATATCATACATAATTGATATTATAAATGTAATTACATTTCTATATAAATTTGGTCAAATTTGCGATAGTTTGACTTAGGATAAACTCAGAATTTCATTCTTTTGTGGACGGTGGGAGTAGTGGAAGACTTGAGAGACGACTAATACGGGCCGGCCCCGGCTTAGCTTGCTTACTAGGGCATATAGGCTCATCTGGACAGGGCAAACCAACTGGGCAGCCGACGTTCCCGTCCGATCCTACTCGGCGGCGCGCACTTTGCGCGGACCATCGCCTCCCATCCTCGCCCTCACCGGTTCCTGTCGCCGTCGTCGCGCGCCCCGCGAGCCACCACCCGACTAATAAATTATTACGCCCCACGCGCGGCGGCGCGTAGTTTTGCAGTGGTGCGTCGATCGGGCTGTCAGTTTCACCAGTACCACCGCACGTCTTCTTCCTCGCCGGCAAGAAGCCATAGAGGCAGGCTGCCAGCTCGAATGCTCGATGGCCGGCCGGCAGTGGACGGTAACCGTACCGTCTCCGCCTGGATTGGATCATATATAGACAGATTGATGAAGGGTAAATAAACGAACGACTGCCATTGTCATCGACATCGTCTTCGCCGGCGTCGGCGCCAATCGCCAAGCCTGAGATATATAGTAGACGACGACATCTATCGTATTACTCGCAATGCTAGCTCATCGGGAGGATAAGCCACCCTTTGCGCCAATCCCGGTGATTTGGGCAGGATTTGCGTATATAGCCTACTAGATACAAGGGAAGAGCATGAGGAGATTGAGGCGGCGGTGGCCGCGCGCGGGAGCATCATCTACGTACGTACGGGCAGGACGTACGGGTGTGCATGCCGTCCGTGTAGTTCCCAAAAAAGGTACGGCGATGGCCGGATTTCTTCGAGCTCGATCGATTAGTCTGGCCATGACTGAACCCGAGCCTAAATAACACTACTCCAGTAACTGAAGTGTTTTTAATTCAGATTATCAAATTTTAATCAGAAACAACGAAGACCAAGACAGATTACTGGATCGAATTCCCACACCTGATCAAAGTACTTGTAAACACCGTCGGTGCCCCGCCGCCCACAGAGCCTCGCGCGCATGCACCCAAAACCTCTCGCCATCCATCGGTAGCAGCCAGAGTCCACGTCTGCTTTGTGCACGCTTTACTTCCCCCCGTCGCGCTGGCCGGCTCTCATCTCCGTTCCGTTCCGTGCTCACCACTATGGCCTTAACCCCTAAGCAATCCTCACCTTTCTCAAGGCTCTGTCGTCTGTTACCCAATAATACAAGTGCGACGAGCCTTCGTTCGTCGCCGCCTATATAACCACCACAACCGCGAGCACTGAAACGCCTCCATGGCTCGTGGCCTTCGTCGTTGCTCATCACCACCTCTCAGCTTCTTCCTTCCTAGCTACTACTAGCTTCGATCTACATCAGTTGTGCTTGAGAAAACTTGTTAAATCTCGCAGCAGCTGCGTAGCGTTTTGGAGGTTGGTATTAGAGGAGCTGGAGGAGGAGTCGCGCGGGCGGGGGCGGCGCACCGGTCAAGACACCGACATGCGCGGAGCGTCACCGTGGCACTCCCACCGCACCAAGCAGTTCGACGCCGCCCTCTCCGCCGCCAACAAGCTGCCCTGGCCGTCGCCGCGCCGCCCGGACGACCATGCCGTCCTCCTTTCTGACCTCTCCTTCCTCTTCCGCTTCGTCGCACCTCTCTTACCTCATCCCTGCAGCTAGGCCTCCTCCGCCTCCCCTTGCCATGGTACATACGTAGCATATATATACATACTACTGTACGTAGAGATCACAAACATTCCCTTTCCCTTCACGGTATACTCCTATATACTACGTATATAGCAGCGTGCTCTGATCATACTGTATGTATATTTCCATGGTCCATCATGAAGCACATGAGATGACTCGATTTCTGTGTGTGACTGTGTGTTCCTGTTCTTGCCAGGGACAGGGATACGGTGCCAGCAGTGGCATCAGTCTGCCGCCGACAAGTGGCGTCGTGGACAACGCGGCGGTGGCGCCGCCGCCGAGGCAGGGAGGAGCCAGCAGGAACGCGGCGGGCGCGGGCCACCCGCCGCTGCCGCGCCCGCCGCCGCGGCAGTGCCCGCGCTGCCAGTCCGCCAACACCAAGTTCTGCTACTACAACAACTACAGCCGCACGCAGCCGCGGTACCTCTGCAGGGCGTGCCGCCGCCACTGGACGCAGGGCGGCACGCTCCGCGACGTGCCCGTCGGCGGCGGCCGCAAGAACAGGCGCGGCGGCAAGGGCGGTAACAGCGGCGGCGCGAAAGCGTCGTCTGCCTCGACTGCGGCCGCGGCTGCGACGACGCAGGGCGGCGGCGGCGGCGCCGACGCGTTCCCGGACCTCCTGCGGCAGCTGGTGCAGTTCCAGCCGGCAGCACCCGTGGGCGGCTACGCCATCGACCTGAGCGCGTGGCAGCAAATGGCCGCTGCCACGGCGCCGCCGCAGGGGGCTGGCGGTGCCAGCGCACTCGGAGGAGCGGCGGCGGCGGAGGCCAACTGCGGCGCCTTGCCGTACTGGGGCGGGTGGCAGCAAGATGACATGCCCGGCCTGGATGGGGCTTGCTAAGGGGAGTATGAACTCCGGGCCATACTAGACTAGTAGTGCTTGTATCGTCAATGTATGATCATCGTGCCTATCTATATACGTTTGTGTATGCGTGTACTGCAATACGTACTAGCTAGTATACGATCAGCTTGTTTTCGTGTAATACTCCTATGTGTTATTATTAGCTAAAACTAAAATTGTGTGCTTGCTAATATATATAGTACTAGTGCTTATATATGATCCAATTATCTCAGTGGCAAGGCAGGTTTCATCGTTTAGGAGTTTTAGAGCGTCCAATGCAGCCCTGCTATTTTCATCATCATTTGTCCCTCGGAATCAATTTATCAACCAAACCTGTAATAATCCTTGAATCCAAAGTTAAGGGCCTGTGTGGATTTCAGTGACTAAAGAAAAGTGGACTAAAATAGTTATCTTGATGACTAAAGAACCAAACAGAAAGGACTAAAAACTGACTAAAATACTTTAGTCCTTCTGGTCACCAAAAAAAGGAGCTAAAACTGACTAAAACCCACCTTTTCCCACCCCTGCCCCGGTCCCCACTTTCTCTCTCTGCCCCCTCTCTCCCGTCCGCCGCTTCCTCTCCTCGCGTCGCAGCCGCTGCCGCTGCCAGTGCCTGCCTCGCCTCCGCCGCCAGCGTCTGCCTCGCCTCCGCCGGCCTCCTTCCGCCGCCGCCGCCGGCCTCCATCGGCCGTCCCCGCCTCGCCTCTTCGCCACCGTCCGCCGCGGCCCCCGCCCCCACCTCGCCTCGCTTCGCCTCGCGCCGGCGCTTGCCGTCCGCCGCCGGCCCCGCCTCGCCTTGCGCCCTCGTCCGCCGCTGGCCCCGCCGCCTCGAGCCGACGCGCCTCCCGCGTCCACCACCGAAGCACTTCCCCTCGCCATCGGCGGCGTTGAAGAAGAAGGCCGTAGCGTTGGGGCACGGGAGGAGGAGGAGGGAGGAAAAGATGGGAGGCGCAAGACGGCGAACGAGGGGGGCGGCGCGCCGGCGGCGGGGAAGGCAGGCGCGTCGGTGGCGTTAGGGCACGGGCGGAGGAGGAGCAGAAGGATGAAAAGGGCAGCGGGAGCAGCTCCAACAGGGTCATTTGAGTCATTGTTCACAGCAATAAATTCTTTACCTCCTATTTTAGTCACTGGATCCAAACAAGGTAGCTAAAATTTTAGTTACTGATTTTAGTCACTTTGGATTTAGTCACTTGGATCCAAACAGGCTCTAAGTGAACACTCGAATCGTGTACATCCTCCTAATCCCACCCACTAGTGACCTCTGCCCCATCGCCGCCTCGTCTCGCAGCTCCCATGCCGGCCTGCCATGGGCAACCTCCTTTCTAAACCCAAAGCAGCTCATCGCAGCCCCAGGCCCAGCCCCGCAAACCCTAAGGCTTAATTTAGATAATCTTGGATTGGAGTGGATTGGGAAAGATTGAGCAAGATTTTAATCTACTGTGAATTTAAATACACCGAAATTTTCTCAAACCACTCCAATCCAAAAGTACCTAAACTATGCCTAACCGGTAACCAGCGATAGAGGAGAAAATTCAGGTATTGCGATTAGATGTGGGACACTCAAGTAGTCACTTGCAAAAGGGAAACACTAGAAAAAAAAGTAATGGAGCAATAAGACATGACAGGCACATGATATCTCCATTCAGGACAGGCTGGTCCAGCACCAGCAGCCATCCTTGTATACACGGGTGTAACTCAGAAACTCAGATAACAGCCAACACAATATGGGCAACACATCATTGCTATTAACAAAACTGTTACTACAGCACAATCAGGTGTGCTTCCCGTTTTTCCTTTGTGGCAAATAATCATTGTATTTGGAACAGAGAGACAGTGTTACAACGGGGTCATGCCGATGGTGGCTTCCCGGCGGTGGAAGGAGATCCGCGCCTTGGAGTAGCAGTAATAGTAGGCCGAGGTGAGCACGCAGGTGAAAAGGGCGAACGCCGCGCCGGCTCCGAATGTGCCCCTCCTCACGGTCTCGCAGTCCGGTGGGTTCTCGAAGAAAACTGTCCGGAGACCAGTGTGGTAGGCGGATTGCACCAGCCCGGCCAGTAAGCACGCCTCACCGATGATGAATGCCACCCTGTGTAGGACAAGCAAACAGGTCAGTGTCCTGGATATTTTGTACTACCTTCGTTCGGCTTTGTATGATGCCGGCTAGCTCAAATATGAGCTGCCCGACGTCAAAGAAAGAAAAACAGAGGGAGTATATGAGAATTCACTAGGGTTTCAGAAGTACTCCTATATTATGGCAACTCAAGATGATAAAAGCATCTGAAGAGGTCGTGGTCTCACTTTCTGTTACTAGTAACCTAGTACAAACATTCAATGGAAGCGAGATAAAGAAACGTAACCAAACGTCAATTGTTTCAAACAGCAGAGGAACATGGAATCTTGGATAAAAGCATACATTTCAAAGGACATTACAGTTCAAGTTTTGTGTGGCCAACTTAAGCAAAAGGAATACAATAGAAGATGCGAACACAATTCCAAAAAAAAAAAAAAAAGACTCAGAACCCACTAACTATTGTTTCAGTGAAAACTGAAAACTTTGTTCATTCCAAACCTAATGATTCCAGAAGTTTTCAAACAAAGTTTCCCAAACAAACCAAATTTGCAAATGCCAGCAAAAAAAAAAAAAGCAAATTGTAAATAGTCAACGGTTCTTAAGAATAACAGAAGGCCAGCATTAGGAGCTTCAATTGGTGACATTCTTTGTTCCTGATCCATCATGAGATATATGCAATCCTACTACACAAAATTTCATACCAGGATGGTGGCACAACCTCACATGTGCAAAAATGAGGATACTTGACATCTACATTGGGATATTCATGCTGGAACACCATGCAATGCATGCAAACAACGCCACATGCCTAGGTTTGTTGTGCTTCATTGTTTCGCTTCTTGGGTAACAAAAAAAAGGCAAATAAAACTGGATGAATCTACATATAATGATGCAGCATCAGCACAGGTGCAGTTTGGAGCTCATGCAGGGCAGGCATAGATGCTATGAATTTTTACTACCTCACATCTTGATCGAACAGATTAATGAAAATATTACTAGATCAGGTTCATAGTACTCCTGAAATCCTAGACCCCACAAATCAAAACATGGAGTTGTCTGAGTGGATAGCTAGCTACTCATTGATTCATTGACCCAGCATGTCCTTAACCAATATGACACTGATCAGCCCTATCTTTTTTTAAACACCAGTAAACTCAGAAGCCGGCATCTAAAGTTGATGACCTTTTCTATTGTTAGGTTGTTACTGACATCACCTATGACCTCATCTCCATAGTCCATTCTGACCCATTCAGCATAGCCAGTCAGAAATGAACAAAGACTAGAGTACAAACTGCAAGTAAATAATTAAATGCATTTTAATCACTGATAAACAGTGCTGAGGCAACACTTAGGGCCTGTTTGGTAGCACTGCCTTTCTACAGTTTGCTACAAAACCATGGTATTGGAGAATACCGCGGTATTGGAGATTCCACTGGAGCCAACACCACGCTACCATTCCAATAATTATGTCTCCACGTGCAGATCAACAAAGCAATATGTAAAATACAAACATTCATGAGCGAGATCTGCAGACAGCTACCATAAATATTTTACCTAGAGTTATATAAACCTATTCTCAACTTAAAAGTATCAGTTTTTAATAAATTTCATTTGTTAACTATGAAAGGACACATGGTTGAAAGCCAGTAAACTCTGATGGTATTAAAAATGGATTGAACACCTTAGACGGTTTTTAAAAAAAATCTAAGAAAGCCACTAACTGCTGTCAAGCACATTCAACAACTTCATCATTCCCTACATGTGAGATAATCAGATAGGCATACACAATCAAAATTATGTGCTCGAAAGAGTCATATTGAACTTCAGCCGCAACTTCTCTTGACCCAACGATGTGTTGATCTAGTTTCCATTGGAGCCACAAGGGACTGTTTAAATCAATTTGTCTGTCTATAAGCTCTGAATGCATCGTAGGAAGGAAACACTTGTGAATAAAGACATAGAACCCCTCGCTACCGTATACTCTCTGGAAGTTAGATGGTATATCAAGTCCATTCCCTTGGTCCCAAATACTACTGCTACAGCACACATGGAACAACCATTTCAGCTTGAACAAATCACAATGGCCAAAGCCTCAGTACTAGTCAACAGTTCTACTAATAAGGCTATTCCCATTCTATGGCAACATACTCATTTAATCTACAATCATAGATACTGAACTTTAGCCATCTAAGTTATATCTTCTGTAGTATTATATAACATGTGGCATGATATAATACACTGGGAATAGCCTAAGCAGCATTAGTCTGAGTTGTTGCCACTTGCCAACACGCTTTGATACATACAAAGAGCTCTTAGACTTTTTGGTATGTTAGACTTCAAAAAACTGCATTAACCACCTAGGATCTAGTAGCCTAATGACAAAACACCCAATTTTCATCTACACAAAAGCACATATAATACATAGCTGGCTGTAGGTGCCCCGGCGGGCCAAAGTCCTCTGCCTGCGCAATGTGCGGCGCTCGTCAATGTTGCTCGGTGGTGCCAAGGTGCATCAGCGTAGGAGGCTCAAGGCAATGGTGGCCAGCAGTGCACAGCCGTGGGTACTCGTGATCGGTAGGGAAACTTCTGTTTTCTTCTTCTTAATACAACGACACGAATGGAATGACACGCAGCCGGTGTGTTCGAGAGAAAAAGATCGCTAGGCATTGGGAAACCAAGCCAAAGAGAAATTGTTTGGCGCATCGATCGTGGGAATTTCCTGGTCAACTGTGGCACAGGGACAGCTAAGATTCCAATGATAAGCTAAATTTGCGCGACGCTGCTTAAAACAAACCAAGAACGCACTACAGTCCGAAAAGTCACCGGCGTGGCGGGCCCGCGCGTCAGCCTCACGTGGGAAGTCAAGGTGGCGAGCCGAGCAGGCGAGGAGACGGGAAGGAGATTGGGATCGGGATCGCCGGGGCAGAGCAGAGCTTGTACCAGGAGGAGAGGTAGAGGACGAGCGCGCAGGCCCGGGCGCCGCCGGGCCGGAGCGCGGGGCCGCCGCAGAAGCAGCGGCTGGCGACGGCGGCCACCGCCTGGCCCACGAGCAGCAGCGCGAGCGCGGAGCCGCCCAGCGCCGTGGCGGCGTCCGGGTGGTACACGCAGTAGGTCCACTCCTGCCTCGCGTCCGTCTCCACACTCGCCTGCGGGAGCAGAGAACGTTAGAAAAAAAATGGAGGGGGAAGACGAGCAACCACGAAAGGAAGCGAGCGTGGGACCGCGGCCGGCAGAAGGAATGTACCGAGGGGCGGCTCTGCGCTGCGCCGATGGCGAGGCCGAAGGCAGCGAGGTCGGCGAGCAGGATGGCGGCCAGCACAGCGGTCGAGCCGGCCATGGGGTGCGGCCGGCGAGGCGAGGCGGCGACGCCGCGGTCGGCGGTCGGTCAGCGCAAAGGCGGGGAAGGCTTTTGGGTTTCAGATGGCAAAAGCCTAGTACAGGAGTAGGTGCGAGTGCGACCGGGCAAAGCGCGTCTCCGGAGTCCGGAGTCCGGCCTGGTCGAGTTTGGAGTTTGGACGTGTTTGAATGCATCCGCTACCAATTATTAACGGTTGTTATTTTATATATGCTCCAATATAGAAAAAATATGTCCAAATTGGTATCCTATGAAAAAACATGTAATAATGAATCTAACAAACTTTATTTAGTACTGTAAATATTTATATCTTTTCATGTAAATTTGGTCAAATTAGAATGATCTGTGACAAAAACTAGAATGACTTGTTTTTGGACGGAGGAACCACTGTATATATCTATATCTACTCTATAAAATAACGAGTTTAGGAGATAATCTTTTGCACCTAATGTTCACATACCCAATGGTGTATCCACCCTTGGATCATACCCATCATATAATCTAACGGTGTTCATTGATCTCTGGCCCACGTTTATGTTGCTTAGCGTTACACGATGTAACGTTTACACATTTTCTAATGGGTTCCTGCCGTATTTATTTGTTTTTTGACACCATATTATCTATCCATCCAATATTTGATTCACAATCCAAATTGAGTTCAAATTTATTCGCGAGCCCGTTTCGGACTGCTGGAGTAGGTCGTACGAAAACGAACGTCTAGGTCCCATACGGACTCAGTTTGAGGCGTTCTACGTATGAACGTAAAGCTAAAGAGATAAGCTTTCCAATCCAACTAGTCTCGTGCCAAAATATGGTCAGAGTTGATGGGAATCGTCGATACAAGATGGAGACTAGAATCAGCACGGATCCAGATTGCTAGGTCTTAGGAAACGGGCGCGTTGGCCACATACGGACTCCGTTTAGTGCATTATACATATGAACGGGCAGATAAAGATATAAGCTTTTGAACCCAACTACTCTCGTGCCAAAATATGATGGGAGTCGGCGGTGTAAGAAAAATGGGTCCTAAGCCTTGTGCTTAGTTCCCTAATGTGGTTTTGGTGGTTGAAGTGGCAACACGTGCCATGTGACTAATATTTGTGTACAAGTGTTTTTGTCTAATTCTCAGGGTGCAAAAGGTGTACTTGGGGTACAAACACTTCAAAGAAAGATCTAAAAGACATAAGAAAAAACCCAAACCGCCATCAAGTTGCAACCGAGAGTCCTGACTGGGCGGTCCCGCTGGCCTGTCAGTGGGCTGACTTTTTGGGGCACCAAGAAATTCGGAGAATCCCTATCGAGTGCATCGGTAAGAAAAAAAAGCCCAAGATTGAAGATACAAGTCCCAGTGCAAAATGCCACCATTGGACGGTTCGATGGTCCATCGGACGAGCTGGGCAGTAAGGAAGGAGAAGACCAAGTCCCGGCGCTTCAAGCATCGGACGGTCTGATGGTTCCATCATCGGACATTCCGATGGTCCATTGGACAAGTTGGGCAGAAGACCCAACAAAAGCAAAACCGCGGTGTTCCAACCATCGGACGGTCCGATGGTCTCAGCGGTCGATTGAAGCTCCAACGGTTGACTCCAACGGCTAGTTGGGTACCACCATCGGACGGTCCGATGGTCACACAGAGAAGAGAAAAAAGGCTCCCAGCGGCTAGTTTTGAGGCATGGCCTATATATACCCTCATGACCAGCCTCCACAATGTGGTTGGAGTATCTTGAGCTAGCAAAAGTGTTGATACACATTCTCCATGCCCATTTAAAGTGTAGCAACACCATTTGAGAGCCCAACCACCACGAGAGCAAAACTAGACACATCCGGCATAGCTAGTGCTCAGTGCATCCTTGCTTAGGCCACCTTGTCTATTCTCCGTGCCTGCGTGCACGACCTTGGTGTATCAAGTGCGGCTGTAAGTCTTGCGAGACTCTCCGGAGCGTGGAGTGGCCGCCACCATCTTGTGAGAGGGAGGAAGGCCCTCGGCGGTTTAACCAAAAGGTTCCCTTAGTGGAGACGGCGGGGTAGCTCTGCGAGAAGGATTCGGAAGACCCCAACGGCCGTATCCATCCTCTACCCTTATGTGGGCGAGGCCGTAGCCCGTGGAGGACTACGTGAGAGATAGGCTTGGGTGGGTATGTACCGAGGATATCCAGACACCCGACCGTGGTTGCTTGACTTCCGCAGAAGTCACTTTGCCATCCTCCACCCTTGTGTGGGCGAGGCCGCACTCGTTTGAGGATTGCGCGAGAGCAAAGCCCTTTGTGGAGCGCCAACGAGGACATAGGGGGTAGAGGCACGTTAGACTCCCCGAACCTTGGGAAAAACACCGCCTTGTCTTCTTGTGTGCCATCACCGACATCATCATCGGGAGTTTGCATTCTCTACCTATTCTTTAATTTTCGCATTTACATTTTTGCAATTGTGTGCTTGCATTCCTACACTAGCTTGATAGGTTAATTTCTAGGTGAAACTATGTTGCAAGACTTGGCCACGGTACAAGTCGCAACACTTGGCAAAACCTTAGTGCACATAGCTAGATTTACTTTGCATAGGTTTTGCTTAGTAGTTACAGTTTTTAGTGAATCTTAATTTTTACAAATCCTAATTTACCTCTCTCTTAGGCGACGGTCCATCCTTAAGTCGGGAATCACTGATACAAGATGGTGACTAGAATCTGCACTGGTTCAGATTGCTAGGTTTCATGAAAACGGACGCCTTGGCCACATACGGACTCCGTTTGGTATGTTCTACATATGGACAGAAAGCTAACAAGATAAGCTTTCCAACTTAACTGGTGTCATGCCAAAATATAATTGAAGTCAATAGGAGTCCTTAATATCAACCAGAATCTACATCAGTTCGGATTGCTAGTGCATATGTTTCATGAAAACTGATGCTCCGGCTACATACGGACACCGTTGGAGCGTTCTACATATGTACGGAAAGCTAAGGAGATAAGTTTTCGAATCCAACTGGCAGAATATATTTGGAGTTGATGGAATCGTCGATAGAATGGCGACCAGAATACTTTTTTTTTTTGCAACATGCCTTATAAACCCTAGGGTTGTTCGACCACCTCATTGGTTTCCACCATAGCCATCTTTCATATACATATATTCAGTGGTCTCTATTAGATTAGATGGGTTTTGGTTAGATTAATCTATTGTCAATCGGTTTCGCAAGTCGCACCGGTTTGTGGAACCCCAGATTATGCAATTATAGAGATTGTATTATTCGTGTTCTTATTTACGTTCTCGATTGCATTCGTAGAGATATGACTTCTTTGCGAGGTCAATTGTGCGTGTCATGTACATGTATTATATATATTTTGTATATGAGTCTAGAATTGAAAATATATACCATGAAGGGTCAGTGTCTTTTACAATTTAGAATGGATTGAGTTGTATATCGTAGAAGTCCAACTAAATTTAAATGTATCTTTATTTATTCATGGTTAGTAATTCTCATTTTATTAAATCAGTTTCTTTAATATATTTTATGCAAAATTCTCAAAATATATAAACAATTCTGTCATAATATATACCGCACATTTCGATAAAGAAAATCGATTAGCTCATCTTTAGTCACATCTCCATTAAATTTTTTTAAAGATCACTATCATTTATAGCTACGTGCATTACACACGTGCATTTTTATTAGTATAATAAAAAAATCAATAGCGAAATACAAAAAGTGATGCCGGACACCATAGTTCTCTTCGAAAGTATGCCCACTTGATTCTCAAATAGGTACATACCGTCTTGGCAACATACATATTAAACTTTGTATGAAATTTTGGCTACTAACTCCAATAGAGCAAAAATAACGCCGCTAAATGGCAGAATAGATGGAAGTGCCAGGTAGAGAATTAGAAATAAGGTGAGTACCAAATAAAATTTTTTTAACTTGTAAGAATTAAAAAAGGACGAGTAACCTGTAACCTTGTTAGTACTTGTTAGTGTGAAATAAGAACATTTAAAAAATACAACAAAACCCAGGCCAACCCTTGCCAGCCCCAATCGATTCTTCCCATCCTTTCAGCCCATCGGAGAAGCCCACCCGGCCCGCGGCCAAGGTCTACCTTGCTCGCCGTGAGAAGAGAAAACATCCGAGTGAAAACCTCCGGCCTAAACCCTTCCCGCCGCCGCCGCCACCGCCACCGCCACCTCCGATTGTCGATTAGCCTGCCAAGCTCAATTCGTCGGCGGCCACAGGTGCGAAACTTTGCCCTACTGCCCTCCGGCCCCGGCCGCCCGCCTCCCTGCGCACCTTCCTCGCCTCCCCTTGCATCTACGCGACTCCGCGGCCAGCGGTCGGCCCCCTGGTGCCCTGTTCCCCGGTGCTGACTCGACGGGGCGCCAAAGACATCGGTGAGCGACGCAGACCTACTCCTCGCATGTCTGTTCTCTCATCTGACCAAGGGCATCTCTGTTGTGTTCTTGGCTCAATATTATTGGGTATTCTTGGGAATACCCCCCAGGAGTCACTAGCTCTGCCTCTGCGCAGCCACCCCTTCGGCCATGGAGAAGGCGAAGAAGTCGCAGTCGCCGGCGGCGGTCAAGGAAGGGGATTACTTGGCGCTCCGGGAGCTGTTCCGGCCGCACGTGGAATCGTTCGACTACTTCCTCGATAAGGGGCTTAACGACATGCTCGAATCCATCCGCCCCATGGAGATCAGGGATCCCAACTCCAACAACACTCTAAAAGATATCCTTCATGCTTTAGTTTCGTTTTTTTGGAGGTGTTTGTCAGTTGCAGAAAGTATAGAGAGCTATGAGCTGCTCAATTTAAGTTTCTATTATTACTACACAGTAGCTGTAGTAGTACCTATTCAGTTGCGATTGCTGATTCCCTTGAATGGCTCATGTTTGACTGAATTTAAGATATACTGGGATTTTTCTCACTGTTAAGCTTAGGGTCATTGACTCAGCATTAATGTACCAAAACACTTGCTTGAATTCTGTTTGACTTATTTTTTGGGCGAGGATACTGAATACTGAAACCAAACAGCACTCAATTACAGTTTTCAATGAATGCTGAGCTTGTATATATTATATTAACAGCAAAACTTAAAATCAAACGACCTGGTCAATGCCTTTTTCTTTCCTTTGTTCCTCTTAACTATTATGCATACTGACCTTGGAGAAGGGTCATGTGCTCCCGCCGATGAGGGATGCCCGGTCGAGTGTACCCCTCTATCCCCAGGAGGTTTGTCACATTTTAGACATTGTTTTTTGTTTGTTTTACCAGTAACATACTCTGCCTGTTGAAAAATTTAGAGAGGTGTTTTCTAATCTGATCCTCCTTTCCCATTTTATTTCGGCTGGAGCAGTGCAGACAAGCAAGGATTACATATCATGGAGAGTTTAAAGTGGACGTCTGCTTCGAGTTTAATGAACAAGGGGCAAATATCAGGCATACCTTCAATTTTGGTCATTTGCCTATTATGTTGATGGTTGTTACCTTTTCTTCTCTTGTAATGGCACATTCCTTAAAATAAATTTGTGATGAATAAAGTTCGTATGCTTTTGGTCCTTGGAGTTTGTAGTTGTAGAGGCTAATTTGTGAGTTGATTTTAGCCCTTTGGTTGTGTTTTTGCTGCCATCTTAACGATCGATCTGTATCTCCACAGTTAGTTTTTGACCTCTTATTTACTTCTATACTTTCAAATATTAAGTACCGAGAGGGCATAGTTCTTGGCAATATTTGACACCTTGATTTTTTTAAAAAAAGACTCTCTTCAGCCATCCACTTCACTCAGTTCACTACAAACACTTTTCACTGTATTGATGCAACCCAACAAGGTTAAGACCACATTACTGTTCCTTATGTGCTGCCTTTATGAAACATCGAATCAACAGAGGCAATAATGAACAGTGTTTTGATATATCTGGATTCAGTTGGAATTCTTGTTAAAGGCGGTTGCATATAACAATATTTTTTCCAGAGAAATATTGAACGGTAGCGTGGTTTCAGATTCCAGAAAGTATGAAACAACCAAAAACCTCTACTTTCAAGAGGGTGTTGATAAGTTTCTTTCTTGTGTGTGTGTGTGGGGGGGGGGGGGGGTAGGGGCTTCTATTGTTTATTGTTTCTTTAAAATAGTTTCTTTATCCCATAGGAAGGTTCATCCTCCACATACAGCAATTTACTATTCTCCCTGACATTATGGTCTTGCAATTTCAGTCAAAACTGTGTCATTTGAGAGGTGCTGATCCAAATAAATTAGTTTTCCATGGTGAAGAGGCAACCGAAATGGGCGGGTGAGTTATGTTTCATTTGCATTCACTTGTCCTTATCAGCGCATGCTTTTGCTGTTCAGTTCTTAATGTGCTAAATACCCTCTCCATCCAAAAAAATAAGGCATATAATTTTTTTGACACGGTCTTTAAAGAGGAACTTTGACCATTCAATTCTTTCAAAATATGCCATCAACAAATACAAATTATCATCATATTAAAGTACTTTTGAAGACAAATCCAAGTATATAACATGCATACCCTAAACATATACGTTTTTGACTTCTTTTTGAAGGAATACAGTAGGGGAACCCCTTGAATTAAGTCAAAGATTTAAAAGATTGACTTTTTCAAATACATACACTCCCTATTTTTTTGGGAAGGAGGGATTATTGATTAAGTACTTCACATGGAAAATGGTGTAATAATTATGCAGGACTTTTATGTTGTCCCCTTCGTGTGTGTTCTCATTGTGACCTGTTCAAATGCTCAAAAATTAGCTTTATGATGAACTTGTCATATGTTCGCTGTAGTTCTTGGACAAATTTGTTGGCAATGTTCCATATGTTACTGGGATCATCATCCTTACTTAAAATTCTTTTTAGGTACTTCATATGTGGCGGGATGGAGAGACTTATACGGATTCTTATCTTACAAAAGCGTAACTATGTAAGGCAAATTTAGATTTACTTGGAGCCTTATGTTGCCAGGCCAGTATTTCAAACTAGATAGCATTATTCTGATGATGAGTTCTTTTAAAATATTTTTTCAGCCTATGGGATTGGTGCGTGGTTCGTTTCTTAAACGTGGTGCTGGATACACTGACAAAGCAGTTGTCATAAGGTAGTATACTAGCCAATGAGGCATGATACTCGAATAACGTATAGTTCAATCTTGGGTGTGGCTTACTTTGTCATTCAAGCAATATTGGGCTGCATTGAACTTGTCTTTGTTTTGATTCTGAGTTTACTTCATGTTTCCACATAATTCCAACTTTTACTTCCTGTCCAATTTAGTTATCTTTGCAAATCCTTCAAGAATGCTGAATGCATGTGACAAAACATAATTAGCCAGAAATATTGCTTGCTAACTTTGAAATGTATTTTAGTTAAGCTAGTGAACAAACACTTTGTACTTGTGAAAGACATGTATGTTTAATTGTTACAATATTTTAACACACTGTACATATATTGCTTTGAAAAAATGAAAGAATATTTGTCACCATGACCAGATCTGAATAGTTGTAATTTGTATCCTTTTATTTCCTAGTATTTTTTCAAGCATGGTTCACAACTTCACATACACAAGTGCTTATAAAACACTAGTACAAATGAGGAGCATTGGACAGTATCTTGTTATTAGTGACTGAAATTCATTGCCTTTTCCTGCCTCTCTCTCCCCCTCTTTTTGTGTGTGTGTGTCTATATATAGTTAAAAGTGTTATCTACACGGCCATGTTGAATGCTAAGAACCTCAGTAAAACCTAAAAGATCCTATTGTGCATATTGGCAACTAGGTATAACAATAACATCAAAGTTACTGTTGTGTGTATTGCTTTACTACTCCCTGCCTTTTTATCTTTCGACAGATGTGTCCAATCTGACCAGTCCAGTGTGACAGTAAAGTTGTATTACCTCCAAAATGGAAGTGCAAGGCTTGGGTTTTGGTAAGTTCTGTGCTGGTAAACAGTGTGTGAAAAATGAGTAACTCTTTTACCTCAATTTGACCTTTGCATTCGTGTTGAATAGGTTAGGGGGCAGAGAGTTTCTGCTTCCTGTTGGGATTGTTCTCAAGGTATACTCTATCGCCATTTCTATAAGATTTAAGAATGCTTACCATTTGTAACCAGCAGTACGATCCCTAAACACACATTTAACATTGCATGTGTGCATTGACATGCCGTATGGATTTTTATCAATGTGCATTGGCTACCTTTTCGTCTTTTTTCTAGAACGCGCAGGAGAGCTGCATATCATTGTATTAATAGAAGAAAGCTACCTTTTCGTCTCATGCACCCTGCCAATGTCGTACCCTTGATGTGCATTGCATGGTGTAGCAACTGCCTATAAAGAAACCCTTGGCATTCCATTATAGTTACTAATTTTTTAATCCACAAACTTATTTTCTTCTGTTCTGTGCTCTTAGGTTATCAATATGCTTGTTTATTAGAAATGTTTCAGTAATTTTTAGTGCAGTTCTATATCTATTCTCATCTTCTTTAAGACTTAGGATTTTTCCATTGAAACAGGTATCATCCACTTTGTGGAGTGGTGTTTACTTGTCACATGTTCTGCAAATCGTTATGCTTCAGCCCTTATAATATTTTTGTCTAGATTAACAGTATGTCAATGTATGCTTCAATATTCAACATTGCATTGTATTGATTGTGAATTACCAACACAGGCCCTTATTGACACCAGTGATCGGGAAATCTTTACAAGCTTGACGTGCTGCTACAGTGATAAGTATGGACGAGGAAAGGGTGTTGTGAGTACTCAACTAATTAGTGAAAGGGCAGAAATAATTCTCGACGAAGTCAGAAAGTTGTCGCTTTTTACTCGCACGCAATGCTTGGTGCATATTGGTATGTTGAGAGTTTAATTTTTGCTGCATTTTAGGATGCCTTTGGTACCTGGTTGGAGCCAGAGGTTTAGCTGCATTAGAGACCATTGCTGGTTGAGTGGCTGTGGTGTTAAGTTTGTTAGTGTGTGCGAATGTAATCTTATAAGCGAAGTCAAAAAACGGCAGTTGTAAACTCTTTAATTCTTCTTAATGCAATTGACATGCAGTTCTCCTGTGTGTTCAAGAAGAAGCATGTGCTGACATTGATTATGATCTTCCAAATGCAGGACAATACTTTCGATCTGTGATGGAAGGATTTGAAAAACATGACTATGAAGCTGTAATGTTCAATATCTTCTGTTTTTACATTGGCATACTGCTGAAATTTGGACCATGCTTCACTTTGGTCATCATTGTATAGGTTGCTGAAGCTGTTCTGAAGGACTATATTTTTGTGCACCTGGAAAATAACCATGATAAATTTAATCTATTGATGTGAGTTTATACCTTATCACATGATTTTTTGTGAACATTTTATTCTCTTGCCTCTCTTATCATATGTTTCTTACTAAATTTCCTTATTTAGATTTATGCTGCAGAAACTTTATGCTCTGGTAGATCAAACTGCTTCTCCTGACAATGCTGACTCTCTACAATACCAGGAGGCTCTCTTGCCTGGGCACTTAATCACAGTTTTTCTGAAGGTTTCTCTGAACTCTCTTTTGCCGTTCATGTGAGCTTTTTTTGGGAAAAATAACTACGTAGCATCGCGAAAATGCCTCCTATAGAAGTTCTTGGCATCGTAAAATAATAGTACAGCTTTTGGAATGACCATTTTACCTTTTTTTGTCTTCTACCTTTTGCCCATTTCCCATGATGCAGTTCATATTCGTGAGTGGTTAGAATATCTTCATTCTAGAATTGCCTGGAGCTGTTGCTGTCCCTCCCTTGTGAGTTTTAGGTGCTAAGGATGGCCCAAAAATCACAGTTTGGCCCAAAAAGCACTTTTGCCTTCCAATGAGACTCCTGTCCTATTTATACCATGCTTGGCGCAAATTTGTTTGTTACTTGAGCCAGGATTCTTTTAGTGCAATACTTGATTTCTTAACCTTTGATATTGCTGTTTTAATCATTTATTTTTGCTGGTGATATTGCAGGATAGGCTTCAGGATTGGCTAAGAAAGTCCAAGCGTTTAATCCTTGAAGAGGCTGCAAAGGGCAAAGGTTTTGATCTCAGTGACGGTGAGTTATTCTATGTTGTTTTATGCCAAAGACGAAGTTATATTCTCTGTTTTGACTTCTGGAGTGGTTCTCTGCATCAGAATGATGATGATGATACTGCCTCCATTTCTTTTTATAACACACACACACTTTTTAAACTTGGCATGAATCATATAATATAAGGGGCATCAATGGTGTTAGCGACCATAATTAACTAACAACCACAACCATAAATTATTAGTACATAGATAGCCACTGATGATCGCAATTGTAGTTGTAGCTGTATCTCCATTAGTTTTGTGGTCCTGGATTCAGCTGCGTAATATTTGTTACGATACCTGTTGTGGACATGGTGATCTGACAATAAAGAATATAAATAGTAAGGGCCCATGTTTGGTTTTTGGTCCTTGGAAAAAGGAGAGTGTAATTCAATAGTGTTTGATGATACCAAATGAACTTACATGACCATTTGGTAATACAAGAATTTGAACCCTATCTTCATTCTTTACCCGTCTGTTGAAACATGATTGCGATATTCTCCCATATAAATAAAAAGGGCGTACCCAGTGCCGTAGGCTTCCCGCACGTGCGGGGTCTGGGGAAGGGTATCTTTAAGCGCCAGGCCTTACCCGCATAATATGCAGAGGCTGGGGCTCGAACCCGGGACCTTCCGGTTACAGACGGTAGGCTCTACCGCTGCACCAGGCCCGCCCTTCTATTCTCCCATATAAATAAGAGAATTTTTTTCTTTATCACAACTTGTTTCATATGGAAGGGATGAGAAGAATCCACTAGGAAATGGATGTGAACCCTGGGGTATCTTCATTAGCTGGAAGGAATTTAGTGACAGTTTCCTTAAATAAAAAAAAAGAATGTCGCTGAAAATATTTTTTCCCTAAAGGTTGTGGATTTAAGATGTGGATAAGTGAGCATGTTAGTAGATTTTTTTATACCTTAAAGATTTCAAGTCGCCTCCTTTTCTCATGAGCCTTGGACTGTTGTTTAGATCCCAGGTCGTTGATTCCGCAGTCTGGATAATGATATCACTTGAAGCCCTCCTGCATAATAGTATTTATTTTCTAGAGTTGGATTGAATGGTCATACATGTTGTATTTTAACCTGAGGATTGAAAGGGGTGGTGGTGGAATTCATCGTTTCTGTTAATGTTTCTTATTCTTACTGGTCATTATATATGACACTTTTTAGTTCAAGATCGAATTTAAAAACGTCATGTGGCTCAGAATAATGAAGTACACGATTGCTTTCAAGCTAGTGAAAATCTCCCCGACCAATTAAATTTGGTATACTGTATTTTGATTAGGCAGTTTAGTTTTCCAGAAGACTATTTGCTTACATAATCTGGTTGTCTTTTTTATGGCAATTTACAGTGTTTCTTCTGAATGTGATGCTCCTGTTGGACTCCCCTAGTTCTCTGTTATATTCTTATGCTTTAAATTTACTTAATATTCAATAATAGGATGCTGTTATTTGTGCAGTACTGGAGATACGGAAATTTCTTACTAAATATACATCATCTGTCGGTAGAGCTATCGAGAGTATGATAAAGATTGGGAAAGTGAATTCACAATCAGGATTGGATCTTCCACAGGTGCATCTCTTACAATGCCTACTTTATTTATAGAAGTAATGCTGCTTACTTTTAAGTCACCATTTCCCTCAATTTTGTCGATGGATTTGCTTCTTTTTCTTGAGATTAAATGAAGCTCGAAATCGGTTATGAGTTATGCTACCTGTTTCTCTAAAGCTGAATGTCGGCAATAATGAATGCCAATACGCATCTGATGTTGCACAGAATATTTGAAACTAATAATAGCTTCTGTTGTTAATTTTGCAGAGAGATGGGATGACCATTCATGCTGAACGGCTCAACTTTCATCGTTATATCTCACACTTCCGTTCTGTTCATAGGGGTGCTGCTTTTGCTAAGATGCGCACAACATCTGTTAGAAAGTTACTTCCAGAGTATGTTATCCTCTTAATGTCACTCTGCTTTTGCTCCTTTGCATCCGCTGTCCTGCGGTACCGGTACTGAAAATGTCCATATAGGGCCTGGGGTTTCCTGTGTCCAGTTCATACACCTGATGGTGAACCTTGTGGTCTACTGAACCATATGACTTCCTCATGCCGTAAGATATTCTCACCTTGTCATTCCTCTTGAATTTAAATCTTCACAGCACCCCCCTAAACACTGCCTCCTTTCATATCCTTGATTTCTTGCTTCTCTTTCATCTTGACAGCATATTGCATCTTTTCTCTTATTTGTTTAATATTGTGTGCTTGCCTTTTTGGGGATAGTATAGCTAAAATTTATTGAGCTATCATTTCCTTAGCTCCAGTTTATATCTGGTGTATCAGGTATTTCCTCATTCTACAACTCAGAAGGAGCGCTTAAACCTTGTAAGGATATAAAGAAGTTGCTTTCTGCCGAGCTGGTTCGTGTTGGGATGAACCCAGTGTTGCCAAAGATTGAGCGAACTGGTCCACCTGAAGTACTACATGTCCATCTGGATGGATGCATTCTTGGCACCATAGCTTCTGCTAATACTGAGAAAGCAGTTAGTTATCTTCGTAGATTAAAACTGGCACACACAGTACCAGAAGATCTGGAAGTTGGTTATGTCCCCCTTAGTCTTAGTGGAGCTTATCCTGGTCTTTACCTTTTTACAAATCCAGCTAGATTTGTTCGACCTGTCAGAAATCTTTTGACTCCATCTGATGGGAAGCAAAGTATTGAGCTCATTGGACCATTTGAGCAGGTTTCGTTTCATCAATCTCCTTGTTCTTTATATTACTTCGTACCTACACTGCAGTAATTAATTTTGTATTCTAATTTAGGCATTTATGGAGATACGGTGTCCTGATGGTGGGGATGGTGGGAGACAAAAAGTGTTTCCTGCAACCCATGAAGAAATCCACCCTACAGCTATTCTTAGTGTAGTTGCCAATCTGACACCTTGGTCTGATCACAACCAAAGTCCCAGGAACATGTACCAATGTCAGGTCAGCAGTCTGGGCTTGTCTTTTGATCTAAGATTTAGTCTGTGTATTCCTTTTTTTTCCTCAATGAAATGATGCACATCTCATGTGTATTCGAGGGGAAAAGAGTTGATCATGCCTGATGATGAATAACACACTTTCCTTTTTGACTGACCAATCCTCCTGCCTGTTCGCAGATGGCAAAACAAACCATGGGTTTTTGTGGACAAGCTCTAAAATTCCGTACTGATGTAAAAGCATTCCATTTACAGGTTTGTTTTTTTAGAAAGGAAGCTATGCTGTTTAGTTGTTCAAAGTTGCTTTGTTGCAGTGGACATGTTGATTGTTTGTGTGATAGCGTACAAGATTGTATGTTTCTTGAGGAAGTAATAATTTGGAACGCTTGAATATACACTCATTTTTGGTAGCGGTATTGTAGCCTGGGGTACTGGATAGTTCTAAGTATCACTAGGTTTAGGTAATCTCAGGGTGATTAGAATTTCAGTGTTGGCAGAATACTTTGTAATGTATTGGAGGCAGCTATATCTTATTGATCCCCTGTTAGAATTGATAAATCCATGTTTTTAGGACAATATATATTTTATCATATTGATATCGCAATAGGTTTTAGTAAATGTGACAAACCCAGTCAAAGATGATAGGATTTTTACTGGAATTATAAAACCTTGCTTGGTCCTAGACATGGACAACTAGAAAACTTATGTTCTTTGTAAGTATGATAAGTTTGACAGATATCCGCCACTCCTTGCAGTATGGTGGTGTTCTGATCCATTTTTGTGTAAGAGCATCTCCAACAGTAATACCTAGTTGCTAGTTTTATTCTCTCCATGTCATCTCCCAGATAGTATAAAGTTTATCTTTCCAATAATCTATTCTTGACACATTCTTCAAAGTCATGTGGGCCAATCATATGCCATCACTTTTCTTCTCACTCTCCGTGAGGGCATGTGGTGCCATCTTGGAAAAAATGTGCTAGCTAGAGACAAAAAAAGAGCAGTAATCCTAGTCAGCTAGGTATATAGCTAGCCATTGGAGATGCCTAGATGTATTTGGTAGCAGCCACACCCAATGAAATTATCTACTGCTAAGGTGTGATACACAGACTGACATTGGTGTGATTTTTGCTCCAGCTAAAACAAATTGCTTGAAATTACTGCTCACCTTCTTCTTTGACTCTGTAGACCCCTCAGACACCAATAGTTCGAACAGCTACATATAGCAAATATTGTATGGATGAATTTCCATCAGGAACAAATGCAATTGTTGCCGTGCTATCGTACACAGGGTAAGCCATTCAATATAATATGATCTTTTTTTGTTTTACTTTGCTTGATATGATGAAATCGCTTCTGTGATATAGTTATGATATGGAGGATGCCATGATTTTGAATAAATCAGCTGTTGATCGTGGAATGTTCCGTGGACATATTTACCAGGCAAGTTATGTTTCTTTATTATTCATAACGACCTGTGATCTGATCCATAATCTACATGCATTTAGGTTATACTATTTCTTTCACATAGTGTTGTGGGTGCAATCCGAGGCATGCTTTATTAGTTTACTGCCTTAGCATCTGTAGGCAGCTATTTCATTTTCCTATTTTTTCTTCCATGATGTAGGTTATGTTGACTGAATTGTCTTTTGTATGACAAGGAAAAATTTACTGAGTCTCGAATGTTACTATTGTTCTTCATCATGATTTCTGTTAATGAGTTCGAAATTGTAAATGTAAATCTGATTACTCCTCCATTTCACAATATTTACATGTTCACCATGACGAACAGACCAAGGGAAAATATTGATGAAGAAAAGCAATAAATTAACACACTATTGCTTGTCTTCCCGTTGAAACACACAAATCTAATTTAGTTGCTCTACATGCATCGTTTTTTCCTTCCAAAAGCTACTCTTTGCTTTTAAATTCTCTTGAAAACAAGAGAACAATTATCATATGGGCATACATTGTGGAACGGATACTCCTGGTACTAGACCTGGGATTGGATTTGGCTTAGTCCAAAATCCAATTGGACTTTACCACCAAAGTTCTATTGGCTAGACATCCATTTGTTTAAGATTGTACAAGTTTGGATATTGTTGGACAAAATCAGAACAACAAAAGAAGCTCTTGTTGCTCATCGCCAGCGCTATATCTCCAGTGACAGCGTGCCCCCATGTGTACTCCCGTGCTCTTCTAATAACGGCTCCAGCAGCAGCAGGAGGAGGCCGCCTGCCCCGTGACCGCGATCAGGAAGAGCGGCGGCGACGGTGAATCCGCACCTTCTCATCCCAACACCAGTAGTAGTAGAAGGGAAGGCCGTCTCAGAATCCCACGACGGTGAGCAGGAAGAACAGCGGATGAGCGGCGGTGGTGAGCGCTTGGACTCCGGTCTCATCACCAGAATTAGGAGAAGGAAGAGCCACCCTGTCGTATGCAAGAGGAAGAACACCCTGGCGGCTGTTGCAAGGAGGAAGAGGAGCAACGGCATCCGCGGGCCTCAGCCTTCTCCACGCTCTCTGCCCCTCCGCCGTCCTAGTACCGGCAGCAGAAGAGGCCACCGGCGACCATGGGGATGAGTGAAAGCGACGGCAGGGGCTAGGGATGGAGCCAGGGGAGGGGGTCTTGAGTAAAAGTTGTGTTGGATGTAATTGGATAAATTGGACTTGGATCGAAGACAGTAGGATTTGACTGGACAAGGGTGTAAAATTAGCTAGATTTTAATTGGATTGTCTTCCTTGTATTTGGATGTCCATCCAGTATCAGGTCTATCTGGTACCATGAATCAGAGGCAAGGGAGTGTCTACCTGTGTCTTCTTGTACCTGGTGGTATAGTGCGTTTAATTATCTGTGTATTATGTCGTCGTTTGAACATCCAAAGATATTGTCTTCACAAAAAACTGAGAGCATTTATCGCCATATTTTTATTCTTTGATTTAAAATGTTAGTGGAAAATTTGTAACATAGATGGGTTTGTAAATTGTCAGTATACTCTATAGCGCGCTCATAACAGTATATTTGGATTATTTATTATATAATGCCTTAAGGACACATATTAAAACAAATCCTCCAGTACAGTAGACCCAAAGTGGGTCTGACCCTTCCCCGAACCCCGTGCAAACAGGAGCTCATTCACTGGGGCTGCCCTTTTTCATGGAGCTTGATAATTTTGATACTATCAACTAATTTGGGACTAATATTTCTCAGTAGCTCTTCAGTTTTCAAAGCATTTAAAGTAACCCAATTCTTGTGAATGGTTTCTGCAGACTGAATGCATTGATTTATCAACTAAAAACAGAGAAAAGGTTCCAGAAATCTTTGCAAGGAGTGCATTATCAAGGGATACAAGCACTGCGGTTGATTCAGATGGCCTTCCTCGGCTTGGAGAGGTAGTCATGTGTTCTATGTTAAAAGTTAGTCCCTCCGTTAAAAACTGCAGGTCGTTTGACTTTTTGGACATCGACTTTGACCACTTGTCTTAAACATTAATAAATATTATTTATTTTACCGTGATTTATTTTACCATATAATAACTCAAAATTTTTATTTTTTTTACATTTTTTGAATAAGACGAGTAGCCAAAGTTTATTAAAAAATTCAAACAGCCTACAATCTTGAAAGGATGGAGTATTTCCTTGTACCAGAACAGGTATTCAATTCCTTTGATATGTATTTTCATGGACAGGAAGTACATCCAAATGAGCAATACTATAGTGTCTATAACTGCCTCACGGGCGCAGTAAGGCCTGTCAAACTGAAAGGCACAGAGCCAGCATTTATTGACTATGTTGCTGTCAATGGGGCAAATTCAAAAGGTGGCCTGCAAAAGGTAAGTCAACATTCAAGAAACCTTCATTCAAATTTCAACTGGCTTAAAAATATCAGAAAAATCACACAGGTCTTTGGATCTATGTTTCTTAAGATCACATAACATCCTTGCATTTTATGTGTCATTGAACTGAAATAGCATTTGTTCAATGAGTTTGGAAATGCTGTTAAATTTTTGCGATTTCACTGCTCGATCTTTCTGCAGGCGAACATTCGTCTGCGCCGTGTGAGAAACCCCATAATTGGTGACAAGTTCAGCAGCAGGCATGGGCAGAAGGGTGTTTGCTCTCAGTTGTGGCCTGACATTGACATGCCATTCTCTGCAAATACTGGCATGAGGCCAGATCTGATCATTAATCCCCATGCGTTTCCTTCGAGAATGACTATAGCTATGCTCTTAGAGTCTATGGCAGCAAAGGTACAGACTTTTACTTCTCTCATATGTTCTGAGGAAAATGTACCATGGCTTTAGTTGAAATATACGAGATAGCAAGTTAGCAACTGAGTTTACTTCACATAGAATAGCTGAAATGAAGGTAATTTGAGGGGAATTTCCTTATATGCCTCGGAGAAAACTCACAACCCCCATGTGCCTGTACAAGGGAATTAGGTTTTTCCCAGTGGCATGTGAGGAATTTAAGATCATAACCATTCTTTTCCCTTTTCATGTATGCAAAACCCCAAGATTATGTTGGTATATTGACATTGCTACTGCAATGAACATACACAGTTGTTGGCATCCTTCGACTGGCTGATTTGAACATTTCTGTACTCTAGCTGGAGCGCTGAACCTTATGTAGCTTTTGCTTTGATCTTATTTTTTCTTTAATAAAAGCTACTTTTTTTTGTTAAATCTTATGTGCTCCTGAGATTCTAAGTAGCACAGTTTAGGAACATTATTTGTTTATATTTGTAGTGGCCGTTGGTTGCACTTTATTCACATTGAAAATTGTCCCCGGTCACCTTTGGAGGCATTTAACATGCTTCCTAGACGCATTTTGTTCTCCTAAAAGTTCTATGCCTATGAAGAAATTGTTCCTAGAAATGTCTCCTATAATAGTGGCGCCGGCAGTAAACCGTGAATTTTGCCCTCCCAGGCTGGAGCTCTGCATGGAAAGTTCATCAATGCAACACCTTTTGCAAACTCAACGTCAATCAAAGAAGATGACAAGGATCCCTGTGAACCTAACTCAATTGTGGATGAAATGGGTTCCATGCTTGCATCGTATGGGTTTAATCATCATGGAACAGAGTTCCTTTATAGTGGAGTTTTTGGCAATGAGATGAAATGTGAGATTTTCATTGGACCTGTGTATTACCAGCGTCTTCGTCATATGGTCTCAGATAAATTCCAGGTGAGCAGTTATTTATTCTGATTTGGTAGGCCTTGTATCAATGTTTACATGCTCCTAATATCCACCTAGTTGGCCAGTTAGCCTCTTTTTTCTGTCCAAACGATTAAAAAAAAAGGTGAGGCTAGGAGTTTTCTCCTTAGCTAGCTAGGTTTTTTTTTTTCTTTGGTGCTGGATTGGAGAACTGGGATAGTTTGCCCCGTGTATTTGTTAGATGGGTCATGAAAAAGATGCCCAATGATTGTACTTACCTGACAAATGAATCAGAAAAGTAGTTTCGCTATATTGACACCAGCATTACTGTTTGGAATCTGGACTGGATACTGATGTTACCTATGTATGCAGGTCCGCACTACTGGCCGTATAGATCAGATAACAAGACAACCCATAGGAGGAAGGAAGCACGGTGGAGGGATCCGGTTTGGTGAGATGGAGCGTGACGCGCTCCTTGCCCATGGTTCTTCCTACCTCTTGCACGACAGGCTCCACTCCTGCTCGGACTACCATATCGCGGACGTGTGCTCCTTCTGTGGGAGCCTACTGACTGCGACGGTAATTAAATCGGATGCCCAGAAGAAAGCTAAGCACGAGATGCTTGGGCTCCCCACCGTGAGACCACCCAAGAACTTTGTGTGCCAGGCCTGCAAAACGAGCAAGGGGATGGAGACCGTGGCCATGCCGTATGTGTTCAGGTACCTGGCTGCCGAATTGGCCGCCATGAATATAAAGCTAGAGCTCCGGCTGAGCAACAAATCAGAATGCCCTGCAAGCCAATAAACATGAGGTTCCTGACAGGAGAAGGCTTAAATGGAGCCGTTGCTCGCAGTTGTATTTTTTTTTTTTTTTGTACGTGGGCGTCATGTATCGTCATTTGTAACTAAACATCAATGCCAATTCGAGTTATAGCTTCGTCTGGGCGTCCTTTTGCAGTAGCAATGCTGTTATATGGTCCGATGGTTATCTTGGTTCGGCTGCAGGGGGAGGTGAGACGAGAAGTTTAGGGCTATTTAACTTTTTGCCACTGTTATCAATGGTCACTCTCCGTTTAACACCGTTGCGAACGCCTTTATAGATTTGCCACTTTAAAGATAAAACCACCAACAAAAATGCCTTTTTTGAAGATGTGGCACACCACCTGGCCCGCCAGCGAGGTAGGGGCATGCCACTGTGGCCGCCGCCTTCATCCCGACCGGGAGCAGTGGCCGGCGCGGGAGCAGGGCTGCGCGGGACCTGGTGAGGGAGCAAGGCCGGCGGCAAGCCCAAGCGGAGCGGGGGGCATCGAGGGAGTAGAGGCAGCGTGCGGGAGCAGAGCCGGCGGCGAAGCCAAGCGGAGCGGGGGCCGATGAGGGAGCGGGGGCTGCTGACCCCACCCACTGCCGCCAGCCACGACGGCCACGTCTGCCCGCGCCAGCCGTGTGCGCTCACGGCCTCCGCGCCGGCCGCACGCGCTCACTCGCCCGACGGCCTCGGCTCAGGCACCATCGCCCCGCGAGCGAGTCTGTGGCACCGGCCGAGCGGCGTCGCCTAGCGTGAGGAAGATGACTGCACACCTAGGCCCACTCGTCAGTGGGAGAAAAGGAGAGAGAGAAGGGGCACACTAGGCCACGGTGGCATGCCCCTGCCGTGCTGGCGGTCACATGCCACATCAGAAAAAAGGTATATTTGTAGGTGGCCTTCAGTTTACAGTGAAAAATTTGTAAAAACGTTCGTAAATATGTCAAACGGAGAGTCGTTATCCACAATTATGACAAAAGAATTAGAATTCCCAGAAGTTTATGTCGGCCGAGTGCCATTAGCAATGCGAGCAACAGCGAGTTCTGCAAACAGCCGGTTGATAGAGGGCATAATTCGAACGTGACTACGTGAGTGCATTGCCCTTGTTTCGAATTTATTTGAAAAATAAAGTGATTTTCCAAATCGAATTAATGATCCGGACAACGCTAAGCTTATCGAAACGCGGACACCTTCTTCGCGATTGATGTGGATAGTGGCGACCCTCTGAAGAGTTTATGTGGGTCACAACTAGAACGTATCCTGTGCTTCTGACACTCGTAACTGCTAAAAATATGGATGGAAAATAAAAGGTGCAGGGGTACGTCTCCATACAGAACATGTGAGAAAATATGTTTTTTTTTAAAACTACGCCACGCTAGTGAGTGAATAAATTGAGAATGAATTAGATACAACGTATTGTTAAAAGATCAAAACTTTTTCCTAAGACCTCATTTAATAAAGATGAAAAAGACATAAAGTCACTGTTTGGATTAGCTAATTTTAGCTAAAAAATAGTTGCACCCAACCAGTTAATTGGTGCTAATAGATTGTAGGCCTATTTGGCTGCAAAAGCTAATGTTGGCAACTAATAATTAGTTGGGTGTATCCAAACACTCCCAAAAGATAGATCTTGATGATTTTTACAAGTTTATAGTTGGCTACATTTTAGTTAAATGCATTTTGGTGCCAAAATAATTGATGTGATATCTAGATCTATTATTCTCGCACCAAAATTATTTCAAATAAGAATGTAATAAATTTAAAAGTTGTCAGATCTTGTTGATATTTATTTGAGCACTCCTTCCATCCTAATTTATAGGTCGTTTGGCTTATTCGTCTTATTCAAAATATTTCATAATTATTATTTATTTTTATTTAAATTTAGTTTGTACTTCAACTATGAATTGAAGTTTTCTATGTTTTTATAAATATTTTAAATAAGATGAGCCGATCAAACTTGATGTTGAAAAAAGTCAAACGACCTGCAAATTGGGATGGAGTAAAATTTATCTCTATTCGAACCTATATGATCGGAATCTCGCTTGTTTACTTTGAAAAATAATTATTAAAAATACTAATAGAGAATGTTATATAATTATATTTATGTTGTCTTAATTCAAATCGTTAACTTTGAAAAATAACTGTTAAAACAAGGATTTCTTCTCGCAACTCACATACAAGTCCGTCCTAAGAAAACTACATAGGGCCAAAGCCAAGGGCCTCGAAGGTCAAAGACTCGAAGCCCACGAAACCTCGCCGCCTCTCATTGCGGCGGCGCCCTGATCCCTGAGCCCCTGACATAATAACGAGCCTAGTCTAGCCTCACATACGAACCAACCCATTACCAGGTGGCGTTTGGATCATGGGATATGGAAGGTGGAAAGAGAAATGAGGCTAGACGGATACCTTTTCCGCTGTTTGGCTCATGGGAAAGGGAAATAGAGAGGGAATGGGAAAGGGAAATGGTGCACCGATTGTATCCCGATGTAAGAGGTGGATTATGACTGGGATATGAGCTTGAAGCGCCGCTTGCTGAAGTGCAGGCTTGCAGCCTCTGCTGGATGCGCCGCCCGCGGACGCACCAGCCGCCGCCGTTGCCGGAGGCGCTTCTTGCCGACGCACAGGCCAGACCGCTGCAGGCGCCGGACGGCTGGAGTCACTAGAGCCGTGAACCCGCGCTCGCACCTCCGCTCAATCCGCCGGCCGTTGGGACGAGCGGCGCCGGATGGCTAGAGTCACCGGAGCCGTGAGCCCGCGCTCGCGCTTCCGCTCAATCCGCCAGGTATGGGACGAGAAATGTCTGGATGTGCGGCCGGAAAACGATGCGGTCCTGTGCAGCATGTGGGCCTCTGGCCATCTGGTCCCTGAGTATTTTTTTTTATATAAGAACGGCACGATTTGTCTATCCGTAACCCTTTGGGAAAGGAAAAAACGTATCCATAAGGTTATTCACTGTAGGCTTTCTCAAATCCCACTCCATATCACTATTTTAACTACCCATCTCTGCCTACGGTGCAACATTTATATTAAACAGTGCCAAACCGTGTTTTAGGACACCTTTTAAGGAATCCCACGGTAGATAGCCCAACCCACCCAACCGTATCCCAGTTGATATTCCTGTCCCTAACCTGATGTGCATCCAAACGCCGCGGGCTAGGATAACGGACCATATATCCGGTGCAATCAAGTTTATGGTGCAATCACCGTGTAATCTTACTAAGAAAAGTTTCAAAAAATTCTAAAAAAAATCATGAATGTACATCTCAGTCTACCCCATCTATATATAAAAATTCATGGTCATATTCATCCTACTCTAACAGTTACAAAAATGACAAATTTAAGATGCATTTGAACTATTACCGTTTGTCGGAAATTTGTCATTTTTGTATCTGCTAGAGTAGGATGAATTTGACCATGAATTTTTATACATAGATAGGGTAGACTGAGATGTACATTTATGATTTTTTTTAGAATTTTTTGAAATTTTTTTCAGTAAGATTGTACGGTGATCGGACCGTAACGTTAATTGTACCGGATATACGTCGAGGATAACGAGCCGAGCTGAGCCGGCTTGATATCTAGCCCTACCGTGCCCGCAGCCGCACGGCCCTCTTCTGAGTTCTGACTTCTCCCGCCTCGACTAGGGCACACAAGCCATGCGCCGCCGCCGCCCCACGCCGGCCGCCATGTCGGACTCCGAAGACGACGGTGAGTTCCCCGCATCGCCTCTCCTCACCCCACCCTGAGGAATTCCATTCGCCAATCTCTACTCATCCAACCAGTTGTTTGATTGGTTTGCCCATTGTTTGGTTGCTGTGGTTTTGGTGGGGATTTAGTGGTGGACTTGCCCGTCTCGGACAACGACGAGGAAGAGGAATTGGAGGATGGAATGGACGAGGAGGAGGGCGCTGATGGCGGGAGCTCGCGGAAGAAAGCCAAGCAGCACGTGGCGCAGCTCAAGCGTCTGCAGGAAAAGGTTTGTTTTGGTCCCATCCACCCCCAACACAGGCACACATCTGCTCTGTGTTTCCTGTGAAATCCAAACTTTGTAATCCATTGTTGATATCTGCAATCCATTGTTGATAGTTGTTAAGCACCGATATTTAGCACTTATCAGAGCAAATGCATGGCTGATCTTGACTTGTTGTGCCCGCTAAGCTTATCTTTCTGGACAATTTTGTAGAGCAATGATGTATTCTCTGTGTTTGTTTCCTTCTCATTTTTCCTCATGCTGTACCTGTAGTTATGCTGCAACTTTGAGTATGGAATGCCTCATAATCACTGTTTTTACCTGCACTGCAGTTGCAATGGATTTAAGTTACGCTGCTAACTTTATGGCTTGAACTTTGGCCTGCCCATTCACTGAGTGTGGAAAATGGCATTGCCATAGCATTTTGTTACTCTTATTCACTGGCATTGCTTTCCATTTTCCTAGTTGCTCAATTTACTTCGATTGATTGTATGATTAGATTGTCTTTGTCTAGTGTTGGTTGGCTTTCTGCTTATGATATCCACTTCTTAAATCTTGATTCGTGAACTCTGCAGACTATGGTTGCACGGTTTAACCTCAGGCCCCTAACTAGTTATTTAATTTTGTCCTTTGAATTAAGCACTTCTCGCCTTCCTAGTTTCGTATTTCCTTTGAATTAACCATATCACTGTTGGTTGTTTATGAGACTTATGTACTTCTTTACTGTAGGATCCTGAGTTCTATAAATATTTAGAAGATTTTGATAAAGAGTTGTTGGAATTCGATGATGATGAAATCGTGGTAAGCACAGTCCCTTTTTTGCAAGTTTTATATAAAGGAATCATATAGTGGTGTCATTGTTGAATATTACATTTAGGATGACCATGAAACTGAGGTTTCTCATGAGGAGGAATTTGTCTCTGAAGAGGAGCCAAAACCAAGTGTGAAACCTATTACAATGGAAATGGTTGATTCCTGGTGCAATGGTGTAGAGGATAAGAAGGTAGGCTCTACCCGTTCTATTCTTCATGCTTTTCGGAGAGCCTGCCATTATGGTGAAGATCAGGGGGACAATTCAACTCCAAAGTTCAGTGTCATGTCTGGCAGTGTACTTGATAAAGTTATGCACTTTGTTTTGAAACACATGGATAAAACTCTCCGTCATTTACTTGGTGCCCCAAGCTTTGGAGGGAAGAAAGAGACAATCAGTGAGCTGATGCTAAGTAAGCCATGGAAGAGGCATGGTAATCTTATGAGGATATATCTTGCCAATGCACTTCATATGATAACAGAGATGACTGATGAGCAAATGATAGCATTTACCATACACCGTGTCAGAGCATCTGCTGTTTTTCTGGCAGCTTTCCCGTCGCTCCTGAGGAAATATGTTAAGGTGCATGGCTTACGCATTCCATTTTATTTTTGCAGTTGCTTTCTGCACTGATGTGGTATCCATCTACAAATCTTGTCATTTACTTTTGCACATTTCAATTCTAGGCCCTTCTTCATACCTGGGCAAGAGGACGAGGTGCAATGCCGCTTGTTTCCTTTTTATTCCTTCGAGACTTGTGCATTCAGTTAGGTTCAGATTGCCTTGACACATGCCTCAAGGGTATCTATAAGGCTTATTTGGTAAACTGCAAACTGTCCAAATCTATCAGTGTATCAAAACTGCAACACATTCAATTCCTTGGAAACTGTGTCAGAGAATTGTATAGGCTGGATCCACAAGTTGCCTATCAACATGCTTTTGTTTTCATCCGTCAGTTGGCGATTATGCTAAGAGGAGCTCTTACTGAAAAGGGGCCAAAGGTACATGCTGCTGAACTCATTACCATGTGCCGGAACTTCGTTGTTTACCTATGATCTGACAGTTATGTGCCTCTTGTTTTGTTTTGAAAGTCAACGAAGGATAGAAGGCAGAAAGAAAGTAGCAAATCAACGAAAAAACAAATGGAGGTACTTGTCACTCCTTAAGTACCCTTTCAGAGTTCCATTCCTTAAGTACCCTTTCTGATGTTTTAAAAGTCATTTTATCACTTTGTTTCATTTGTGATACCTTGAATACTTCCCTTATTCTTGCACCTTGGAATATCTCACTTTTCCAAATGCTCTGTTGTTCCCCCCTCCCTGTGTCGATTGGACAGTGTCTGTTGTCCAACACTAAAGCAGCATTATTCAGTTGCTGATTGCTGATGAGCTGACCTTTTTCTTGTGCAGAAATCTTACCAAAAAATTTATGATTGGCAATACATATTCTGCCTTGAACTTTGGACCAGCGTTGTGTGTGGTGCTAGTTCTGAGGATGAATTCAGGCCTCTCGCTTATCCATTGACCCAAATTATACATGGCGTGGCATGCCTTGTACCTAGCGCGCGTTACTTCCCTGTACGCCTTAGGTGTGTAAAGATGCTTAATTGCATAGCTGAAGCCACTGGTACCTTCATTCCAGTGTCCTCCCTGCTACTTGATATGCTTGAAATGAAAGAACTCAGAGGACGTCCAGATGGAGGTGTAGGCAAAGCAGTGAATCTGTTCAGCGTTAAACAGGTGTGTTTTCTGGCAATAGTGCTTTTTTAAAATCATGGAACATACCTTTTGAAGAAGCATATAACAGTTCTCTTCTCTCGCAGGTGGACAAGAAAACAGTAAAAACACGTGCCTTTCAGGAAGCATGCATTTATTCTGTGGTTGACGAGCTAGCTAAACATTTGGCCCAATGGAGCTACTCCATTGCGTTCTTTGAGATGTCCTTTATTCCACTTGTTCGGCTCCGAAGCTTTTGTAAAACCATTAAAGCTGACAGATTTAGGAAAGAGATGAAGGATCTTATCCATCAGGTTTGCCAAGCATGTGCAGAAGACTTTGAACTATAGTATTTGATCCATTGCACACATGCTAATGTTTATCATCATCTCTGATTTCAGTTAGAGGCCAACGTTGAGTTCATCAAGTTAAAACGTGCAGGGATTGCATTTTCACCCAATGATCCAGTTGTAGAGTCATTTCTGCAGGCATGAGTCCTTTTGTGGCTTTGCTTTTTGAACATTCTTTATTTTTTACTATCATTCTTTTTACATTTCGTGAACTTGTAATATTCATTCCTCTACAGTCTGAAAAGAAAGAACGTTGCAGCCCTCTCTCAAAATATGTTGCTACGCTACACCAGAGAGCGCAGGACAGGAGGGATGCTCTGGATGAGACCAGGTTAGTTCCACCCATCAGCTAAGTTCATACAGCAAACAAGTACCCTCTGCATTTTAATTAGGCGCAACTTCCGTTATATAATATGGCAGCGGTGGTACATTTAAGTAGTCTGTACAAACCACAGAACGGCATATTTCTTGATGGCATTGGGCTCATTTATTTCTTTTTGCCAACCAGTGTCATTGTGGGGGCCGAGTCCTCAACCTTCTCCCGGAGGTTATCAGAAGCGCAGAAGCAACAGGATGAGCAGGACGGTGATGAAGGCACCATTGCTTTCAGTAAGAACTGGTTGACTGAAAAGAAGAAACCAAAGTATGTTCTGCATTCCTCCTTATACTTCATTTTTTCTATTAGGCATGGGGAACACATTATACCCTTGTTTGGTTTGCAGAACCACAGAGAAGAACAAGAACAAGAAGCGACCCCGGGAACATGATGATGTTGCTACTGAGGAGGATCTGGTTGAGGATTTGGTCTTGAGCTCAGACGAGGAGGATGGTAACAATCAAGAACCAGATGAGGATGACTCTGTTCCGGTTGAAGATGACAGCGATGAAGACTTCATAGACCCTGACAGTGAATATAAGAAACAAAAGAAGGCAAAGTTGAAGAAGAGGAACAAGGTGCCCTCGAAAACAAAAAGGAAGGCACATTCCAAGAAGAAGGCCAAGCATTAGTTATATGCTAGAATAGGACTCAACAAACATGTTGCTGATGTGATACGCTTCCAGTCGAGAAAAAACATTTTTGGCCTGTGAATTTTTTTATTTTCTAGAAATTTTTAAATCGTTTTGCTTGTCATTTCCTTGAATATACCTGTATCTGGTATATTTATAGTATAAACCATTGATTGTTCCTGCTGGATAAACCGTGCTCCGACTTCTGAGTGAACTGCCAAGCGCTTTCCACGGAAATTTACTTTTCTTTTCGTCGCAGTGTGTTTAAACTAGCGATGCTGATCAAGAAGCATACGTATATGATCTTATAGATTTTCTTCGTGCAAAATTTAATGTCCCCTGTTAAAAAATCGCGGCAAAAAGTTCGGAAGCAGAACTCCCAACACCGCCGGCAGTTGACATTGGACGAAGCGGCCCTACGCGGCAAGCGGCCGATCCGTGTGGGGGCCCGGCCCATCTCCCGCCGTCGCATGGACGCCGACGGCTTCATGCTCCATCGCTTTCGGAGTCCGAACTCGCCTGCTCTCCCCTTAATCTGCCTCTGTTTCGTGCTTAGCATTCTAATCGGCAACCCCAACCTCTTACTTTATTAATCTTATTATTAATCCTCCCTCCTCTCCATGCAAATCGCAGATCGCAGTTCAGGTAGAAGGCAACCAACGCCGAAGACACTGGGATAGGAACACGTACCCATGATGTCGCTATTCCGGCGGCGCGGCAAGGCGTCCGCGGAGGTGTCTCCGCCGGCGCCGGCGCCGATGCCGATACTTTTCTTCTCCGGTAAGAAGGCGCTGTGCTTCACAGGGAACACCTCGGCGGCCGAGAGAGACGTGGACCTCGCGGTCCTGATGCACGCCCGCGACCACGTCGTGCGCGCCTCGGGGAGCGCCGGCGCCAGTGCCACGTTGGCCGCCGCCGAGCTCCGCAAGTACCTCCGCATCGTCTACGCGACGGAGATGCTGGCGGGCCCTAGGCAGGACAAGCTCCGCTTCGCGTGGCGCGACAGTGTCGACGCCGCCGCCGCGAGCGGGAGCAAGAAGAAGAAGGCGGCAGACAAAGCGCCGGCGGTGGCTCGGGACCAGGAGCACTCGTCGCTGGAGACCGAGTGGTCGGTGGCGCTCTTCACGCTGGCCGCGGAGCTGGCGCGCGGTGCGGCGGCGGAGGACAGGCGCGGGCCCGACGGCATACGCCGCGCGTGCGGCGCGCTCTGCGACGCGGCGGGCGCGCTCAAGGCGGCGGCGGCCAAGACTCGGGGCCTGTCCGGCGCACAGGGGATGTGCTACATGACGGATACGTGCCTCGCGGCGTTCGAGAGCCTCATGCTCGCGCAGGCCCTGGAGTGCTATTTCGAGCTCGCCGTCGCCGGAGGCAAGCCGCCGGCGCTCCGCTCCAAGATCGCGCGGCAGGTTAGTCGTCTTAACTAACATCGCCCTAATTTTCAGTACGTCCCGTTGCAAAGATATGCTAGGGAAATTCAAATTCTCCATTGCAAAAATATCTTCTTTTTTTCTGAAGAATAGAAAACTATTTAAACTATTTTTTCCTTTGTCCTTAAGATTATGAAGGCAGGATTTTGTCAACAATAAACCCTGAACATTATTGCCTAATGTTTTTTCAGATCAGCCTGGACTACCACGAAGTGTCCGTGAAGCTGGGCAGCCTCGAGCAGCAGCAGCCGATCGACAAGTCGTGGGTGCCGCTAGTGCAGGCGAAGGCCGTCTACTTCCACGTCGAGGCGATCCTCCAGCGCGCGAGGTCGCTGCGCGAGCTGGGCCCCGGCTCCATAGGCGAGGCGGTGGCGCAGCTGCGGGCCGCGGCGTCGGTTCTGAAAGGCGCCCACGGCAAGACGGGCCCGCTGAGCAAGAAGTCGCCGTCGGCGTCGTCCACGGCGGCCGTGCGCGACGCCGCGGCGCGGCTCCAGGGGGAGGTCGAGACCGAGCTGGCCGCCGCGGAGAAGGACAACGCCCAGGTGTACTTCGAGCGCGTGCTGGCCGCCGACATGCTCGCGGAGCTGCCGGGGCTGGCGGAGCCGCTGGTGCGGGCCACCGCGGGGGAGAAGGTTCTGAGGGAGGCGGACGGCGAGCCGCCCTTGGCGGGCTGACGCTTTTGTTCGTCGTTGTACTGACGTACTGTGCATGCAATGTGTTTGTTCGTTGATTTTTTTTGATAAAATGTTTGTTCGTTGATTGGAGTCTTTGTTGTAATGCTGCGCATCAGGCGCGTGATTCGTGACTGTTTTTTTTTTTAAAAATTGTTTCTGAAGAAGATACTTCATTCTCGAGCAATTGTAGGCATTTGCATGTCGTCTTCAACATAAGATGTGCTTCTCAACCGTTTGAGATTACAATTAGAGAAATGTTAAATCTAGACTTCGCATAGAATGGAGATGGGAGCTATGGCGTGTGCGGCCAACTTAACTCCAATGTCAATTCTCAACTCGTTGAATTTTGACCATTAAATACTTAAGCAACAAAGCGACACCGGCCGGGTATCTTTTGCCTCCTAAGTCCCAAGTCCCAACACATGAAAACTGGGTGCGTTTGGTTTCCAGTACTGAACCATACATGCACCGGTCCATCCTGGATAGACGTGTGGGGCCCTACATCCCAACGTTTGGTTTCTAGATTGGACGAGGACATCCAGGACAAAACTATCCAGATCCCTGGAATATTCCCAATAGATGCTGCATCGTCCTGTGCGGAAAAAATGGCCGAACGACACTATCCAGGACAGCAGTGTCCCTCTTCGCTTCTCACTTTTCCCCTCTCCCACCTCCATCCCGTACAGCCAACCAAACAAAAATCATGTACTGTCCTATACACCTAACCAAACAATCAACATGAACAATTCCATCAGGGATAATATATCCATCATCTATCCATCCCGAATGATTCATACCATCCATTTTCATTCCACAAACCAAACTGAACCAGTGTGCATTTAATTATGCTGCATCTTTTAAAAATAACTAAAAAATGACCGTGCTAAGTACATATTTTTCTAATGAGTTTTTTCGATTTTGATGCACAACGACGACTATGGTCTGCCTATATAATATTCAAATAAAAGTCATAACGGATCAGCATAGATGCGAGACATATGCGATGTCATCTTATTTCGACAATTTTTTTTGAATTTGTGGATTTTAGGGAGATATGAATTGGGTTGAAAAGTTTATCTCTTTGGTTTTAAGCGGATATTTAGAATGTCTAAAATGGATGTAATATGCAGTTTGGACGCTCGTTGTTGTGTGGCCTCTCTCACAACACATGCACACATTATTCACGCAAATCTTGTTTCGACCATTCCCACCGACTCATAGCAAAATTTGAGGTGATGCCAATTGGTTTGGCAAACTATCCTTTTATCTTTCCGTTGATATATTCGTGTGATTTGCTCCTGTACTGCTGAAGCGATCTGGCGGTTAAATTTGTATTCAGTTCGGAATAAATTTAACTCGTAACTTCAAATCTTTGTATATATGGCGATTTGTCACTGCAACAATCGAGGCGAATGTCATACTAAACACGATGCAATTATTCAATGGACAACAACTTAACACATGCATACGCCATAAGGCTGAGTCCAATGAGACTCCCTATCCCCGCTCCCTAAACACTATTCTAACTACCCTTCTCTCTGTGTACAGTGCAGCATTTATGTTAAACAGTATAAAACAGTGTTTAGAAAACCCATATAGGGAGTTCCATTGGACTCAGCCTAACTCTGAATGAAACAAAAAAAATGTAACAGCCAAAACAACAAGTACGCTCAAAACCACTCCAGGAACGTGAGTCATCCTTGAGTCACTGCCATTTGTGCCTTGTTATGCTGCAGAGCGAACCATGAACGATGGCATGGGAAGCATGCTCGGCTCCGGCGAGGCCAAGAATCCCGATCCGGCGTACAGTGCCTTGTTGTCGGAGTAAGCATGGCCTCGCCGGATCCAATACGCGACACGGTGCCTTGTTGCCCATGATCCGGCTGCATTCATTAAGAGGAAAGCCGATCATGAGCAGCATGGCGTACGGTAAGCCAACAGAGTAACAACACAAAGACACAGAAACAATACGCGACAGATTGGAAGCAACAATTGGAGCGGACGGAACAAGAAGAGACAATCCTAACGAGCGAGCTGGACTCAAGGCAAGGTCGCCACCCCTCGAAAGACCCGCTCATTCCAAACCATCCAGGCCGTGAGCATTTAGCACCAACGCGTCAAAGGCACGGCGGAGTTCACGAGGAACCCGTTTCACGCTGCCTAAGGCTATCTTCAGCGGAGCGTCCATATAGGCTGTTTATAACATTGGAACTGTTATAGGTAGAGAGAAGAATAGTTGAAATAGAGATAGACAATCCATATGAGCATTGCCGTTGAAGACGGTCTAACCACAATCACACAAGCTACACTGCTGGCTGCTGCGGAGAGAGAGATCGGACCACCCTAGCAGACCGAGGACCAAAAACCAAATTTGGCGCGAAAAAGAACAGGAGGCAAGCAAGTGGCATCATCGTATTTCTCTGGCCTTCTCGCAAACGATCAAAGACTCCAATGACACCTGAACCGTAAGGCCCCCCTGAATATGACGAACCTATCTGTTACCTTCCAAAGCATCACGCACTGATCTCTTCCGACCACGAGTACTAACAGCTCTGAACAGGGACGGCACCACTTTTTGGTTTTCCAGACATCCTTCTATGTACAAAGGTGATGCCTGCTTATTCTAAACTTAATTTTATGTGGTTGAAAAACTGGTTAATTAGGCCACAGAAACTTCTCTGCACCACGGCACGCCAGGTTAAATAGGTCTCCACTCCGTCAGTTCCAAGTTAAATCTCCTTAGTTTCGTCCCAAGTTAAGCTTCTCTTAGCTTTGATCAACTTTACATATCTATAGTGCATTCATAATTATACTTTATTGGGAATGTTAAATTTCATACGAAAAATGACAATATCCATGTGCACATGGATCGATATTATCACCCCGTATAAATTTGTACAGTATACAACAAATCTGCATCCCAGCTTTTGCAACTATGTTTCCACTGAAAATGTGGTTTTCACCATATATGAGGTTGAGGATGGTCTTGGTACAATCGTATTATGTTGTATAAGATCAATAAATCTTTCATTATTAAAAAAATCATCATAATGTGCTGCTTTCTTGGATAAACCTGCGAGATACAACCAATAGTGCTACAATCCACAATGTACCATTGATATCTGTCAATTAAATATCAATGGTATTTGAGGAACATTCGAAAGTATTCATGTGCATATCGTTGATCATCTTCCCGTCGTTTTTCCCCTGTCGGAACAATAGCCTTTGTTCACATAGCAACATCGGTTGGGCCGACCATGGTGTGCTCTTTTAGCCCAAGTGAGGCCCATCTCCTTTATTTGGCACTTCTATCCGAGTATCCGACCACCGCATGCTTTGCTTCAATGGGGAGAACAGGAAAATCGTCCGCTGACAAAAAATAAATAAATAAAAACAGTTTGGTCGTAACATAACAACATCAAGGTTCAAAAGGTGTTTTACCCTGCTCTAAGAAAGATCATCTGGTTAAAAAATTGGAACTTTGTGCTACGCGTCCAATAATTATCCATAATAAAGGAGTTGTAGAATCGCGAGCCATTTTACTAGCATCGAGTGCGACCTGATCGCAGTTTTTTTTTCTCGAAAAGCATCTGACCACAAATAAATCGCCAAATATCCGCAAGTGCCTACTGCATATCCGAACCACAAACAAACCCCAAAAAAGAGTAAACATCAAACCACAAAAGGTAACGAGAAAGAGAGAAAATTGTTTATATGTTACCAATCATTTACATATGAGCATAGACCATAAATGTTGGTAGACACATCATCTAACTTTTAAAGGTATCACGCTAATGCGTAAGAAAATATATACAAAAAATTAGTTGCAATACAATTAAAATGCACCAGTTATCTATCTTTTAAACAGATAATTCCAGGAACCCTGAAGCAATGTGGGTGTGGCCTGTGTCCACACAGCGCATGTTGCAATGCAATATAGCTATAGCATATCACACACTATCTTCTTCAGGCTTGTCTGAAGGCCTGATAAGAGGGGCTACCCTTTCAGAAATGATTGCCTTACCATTCTCGTCCTTCTTGACAGGGTACAGCACATAGTGTTGGATTATGAATAGAACATCGAAGAAAACCGTCTCCTACCAAACCAAAGAATATATTCTGATTAGTCAAGGTCCGCAAGCAGCATGAGAAATTTCTGCACAGATAATAATATGTTGTCAAAATAAAACAACATTGGAAGCTGTGCTCACCAATGAAAGAAGGGTTTTCCCAATGTTCCCATAGAAATTTACTAACGTATCTGTAACACAATTAATTATGTGAGAAAATACTGATAAATGTGATACAAATCATGCAGTAAAATCAAAGGATAAATGCAGCTTACGTTGATCTATGGACTGCACACCCATCTGACCAAAACTCAGCACCCCTCCTGTCAGGTCAAGTAAAATATTACCAACACTCCAACCAATTGTACTCTTCCGCTTGAAGTTCATGATGGCCTAATACAAATAACAAGAAGAAACATAGTTAGCAAATATGTATGTATATACATACTTTAAGCAGGTTAGCTTCAGTAGATTCAAATTAGTTTGTATTTTCTTTATTTTGTATAATCCGAGGAAAAAATGAAGGTAAATCTTCGAAGGTTCACTTTTGACCTGGTTTACAAGAATGTGCATAATAGTAACTGTCACTGGACTTTGTCATGGTGCCTGTATTCAGATACATGAAGACAAACTTTCTAGACTTCAGCTATCTGTGTCCTTTCGAATATTTGGAAGAAAAAAAATCACATAAACAACGCATAATTGGTCTAAAAAACTTCCATAACAGCATAATTTTATTAGGTTTCATAAATATATTGCGACAAAAAGTAGTTGTCAAAGTTTTTTCCCAGTGACTGACAATCCAAAATTTCATTTTTTATGACTGGGTGGAGTTGCACCTATCCCATGCTACTTATAGATGCATTATGCTGGATTTTTCTTGCGGCTGACCATGACTGCCATATATCAAAGATATGACTAGTTCCCAAATATGCACTTTAAGAGACAACCTAGCTATTGAATAAATAAAAGTATTGTAAATAATTATCAGTACCTGAGGAATGTACTTGATTGCTGTCATGCAAACTTGTATTGAACTGAAATTCAGATACAATGAGGTGGTGAATGAGTTCCACAATTACCAAGAGGATCAAGATTTTGCTATTGAATGAGCTGCCACCCTAACTGACCATAGCTAAAAGTCTTAAAACTCAAAATGATCAAATTTCCAAATAAGAAAAGAGAACTTACTTGAATACATCAATAAGCCAAAGCCAGTCACTTTTGGGCCAAGCAATAATGAGGCAAACAAGAGCGGCAATCCAGACAATAGCAGAAATTGATATGCAAACTTTGGAGACTTTCTGGATTCCTCGCTGTATGTTTCAAGTTCAGAAAATTCAACAAAGTTAGGAGTTAGCAACAACTAATAGATACCTTCATGTTCAACAAGATAACAAACTAACCTCATATATGAATACTTGAAAAACAGTAAAGGCTGTCAATGCAACCGCATGTAGTGAAAAAGCAACATCATTTGCAGCAACAGGAATCATCTACATAAAGGAGAGAAGTGTTAATTGGATTTAGGATATTATTTCATAGTTGATTGATAGCTATAAAGAACAAAACCATGGATCCACTGGCACCAAGAAATATGTCCTAGTACAGTCTGAGCAAACATGGAAGTATAATGCCTGTTCTCAAAAGACATGTAACAACAAGCAAACAGCAAGATTAATATAAGAGCAACAATACCAACTATTATAACCCTGTTTCTAACAGTAATAAGGTTTGTCACTAAAAAAATTAACTTATGCATCTGCAAAGCCAGTGCTGAGGATATCTTTCCAAATAATTCACATTTCCTTTACATGCATCTAGCTATAAGCACAAGACCAAGGATGCAATGGATAAGAATCAAGAAATAAATTCAGGATAAAGGATGCTCATTACATGATGCTAAACTGCAAAGAAGCAAGCCAACATCGTTCATCAATGAGATTACTCATTTCATATTCCCAATTTGAACTATAAAAATCTGGATTTAAATTGTGATGTTCATATCTGGATAATATATAATGTACAAAAAGAAGTGGGCCAAACCTCGTTGTCACCATATTTTTCATGGTACTGTTTTTGGATGAATGGGCTGAAGAATAGAGCGGCATTGTATATGAGATAGGACGAGTGCTTTGTCAGGTTCAACACCAGAAAGTCAAAATTCAAGCCCACAACACTGCAATAGATCAATAAATTAGCCATAGATCAAGGAATTTCCAACAAGAAATGCATATACAGATCAGATCAGGCAAACTTGTTTGAGACCAGACCAATAACTTGAAACTTCAAGCCACAAAGGGGGTAAAAATTGCACATTGCAGACAAATTACAAGTGCTATGGTGTAATCTGATGCCCGTGTGTAAAGGTTTTGGGCCCGGTTTTTCCTTAAAAACCGGGTCAACTCCTCTTCTTCTTATTGAAATGCAGAGCTCCTGCCATTTACGTTCAAAAAAGAAAAAGGTGTAATTTGATGAAGACTTGCCAAAGGCCGATGTTGGGTGAGGAAACCACTGGCCAAACTCAAATACTTGAGAAAGTTATGTTTTTTGCTAACTGTCCCAGAAAAACAGGATGGCAAGAACACAGGCCAAATAAGAACCCAGTTAATAGAGCAATGAATGATTTCCTACATAATTCCTGAGATGCTATTGCGTTGACAGTTGAAACAAGGATGCTGTTACCGTGTAGGTTATGCTTTCACACAACTACAAAGAAGCGGATGCATGAACGTAAAGGGCCATCCTATAGAAGTATAGCAAATTAACCTGTGTCGCCACAACACAATTGTGATGTGTCTCCAACACTCGTGCTAATTTCACTTCACTTGGAACATGATGAACAGCTGCTAAGTAATCAACTCACTAATCTACCGCATACCCCAGGCCGGCGATCCGCAAAACAACCATTTAGGATCAACATCCTCCTGCAGGAGCAATGGAACTGGCAGAATTCATGCTAGCCTGACAGCCTGTATTTCCCTGCGTTCCTCAATCTCTACCGAGGTAGTCAACACAAACCGTACAGACTCCTCACTCACACACTGTCTGGAGCTCGCAGAGTCACAAGATGAACCAGAGAATCAAACAGCCGAACGAATCGAGCTTCGCAAGGGTCCGTAATCAAACAAGGGCGAGTGAATTTCACCCCCCAAGCCCCAAATCAAGGCACGAGCGCGGACAAGCGAATCCCCGCTCGCAGCAAACGGTTGCTCGTCAAGAAACGAGGGGAGGGGGCGGAGCGAGAATCTTGCTGACCTCTTGCGCTTGTAGTTGAGGACGACCTGAGGGTAGAAGCTGAAGGACCAGGCGAAGAAGGCGACCCATCCCAGCACCTGGTACAGCACCTCCAGCCCCACCGAGTTCCACGACGACGACATGGCCGGCGACGCGACGCCCAGAGAGCCCAGTCCCCCTGCTTCGCGGATCCCTCTTGCGTGGGAGTGGGAGGGAATGCCAAGATCCCCGGTCTCTGCTGGCGTTCGGATTTTTCAACGGCGTCGCCGGCCGGATTTTATAGTGGTGGAAAAGGCTGGGCTGCTCCACCAATGCGCAGGAGGTGATGGCGGGCATTCCCCGTCGCCGTGGCAAGTGACGTCGTCCCACTCCCCGTGCTCCCGCTCCCGCCGTCCGTTCGGTTCGGTTCGTTGGAGGAGCAACTGTGGAGGGAGATGGGGTTGGGCGTGGAGGCGTGGACGGGGCCCGGTTCGCTGGACGCACCGGGACGGTATCCCGGCGCCGTGCCTTGTGGAGCGGCCCGGGGAGGTGGCAAAACGGGCGGGGGAACGGAATGGGACGGGAAGTCGGGATGGCCCGTTGCGTGCGGCTGTTAACAGCAACGGAACCACGTGACGTGACGTTACATCTCAGATTCTGCTCCCTCCTTTTTTATTTTTTTATAATAAATGGAAGAGGAACCATTAAATAATAATAATAATTTTTAGATAAAAAATCTATTTAATCTTTTAAAAATTCACAACCAATTCATTTTAAATCAGAAAAATATGAACTAGTACCAAGATTTTTCTAAAAATGTAATCTTTTGGACAATCTCATGTTTTAATATAGTGCAAAATAATAATATATATAAATATTAGATATGAATATGAATGATAACATGCGGGGAGGGGTAATAAATAACTAAATAGGATCCATAACACTAAGTAAAGCACCAGTGGATAGATTGACTTTTAATTTGTCTCATTAAAAAATTCACAATTATCACTTATTTTTATTGTGATTTAGTTTAGCATATAATATATTTTAGCTATGACTTCAATTTTTTTTCATATTTTTGCCAAATTTTTGAATGGATCGTACATTTTGGTCAGTTTATTTCATCTGAAAATGCTTTGAGTCGCTATTTAGAGTGGTCGTGGTAGTGGGTCATGATCCAAATATTTCTTCACAATGCAAATTAGCCTTTAATGATTTTTAACTATAAAAATGAATAGGAATGTGATCCGATTCGTTTTGATCCCGATCCTTAATTAATGTCTAAGCAAAATCTGAGGACACTTTGGACTGTTTGGTTAGTGTTTGATTATCAATTTGAACTAGTTTTTTTTTAACCAATATTTAACTAATATTGTATTGGCTTGTGCTAAACTGTTTAGGGTCTTTTGATCTATTGTGAATGTTCAATCTTGCACATCCTCAATCAAATTATTTATCCGCTTACCTCTCTTCATAATATGACCACTACAAACAACCAAAATGAACCCTATTCTTGGTAGAAAACTAGAAATCCATGGAATATTTGGGTGTCCTTGAATATAATTATAACATGAGCATTGGGTCCCATTTTCATTGATAACCAATGACCACTTATAGTTGTTTACGCTTAGCACAAAACTCATTGGTAAATCATTTCAATTACCATTAATCACTGAAATCGTTACCACTGAGACAATATTTCTCACAACCGTGATTGCCGTGAACCCAAGCTTTTGTAGTTAGGCCCTCGATGAAGGTCATGATCTTCTACACATTTAACGTTTTGCCATACTTGCAGAAGTCAACTCTCCGTTTGCCACTTTTGGAGAGCACCCTACATATTTGTCACATGAAAGAAATGACTTTCTACATTTTTGCCACTTCCTCTAACGTGGTGCAACAACTAAAACAAGTTCACCAAAACACAAGATATGAAATATGGCGTAAGATGCATCTTCGCTACACCTGCCCACCCTGTGCTGGCACTGACACCACCATCATTGATCCTGTGCGTGCAGCCACGACGGACGAGGTGCTTGTGGCTTGCCAACGGCGGCCGTGGTGGTGGAGAGGGCGTTGGGGGCATGGAAGCGACCACCACTAGGCCACCGCGATCCGACAGAAAAGAAAGAAACGCCGAGTGGAGAAATACGACATGTTAATGTAAGGTGGGAGGGTATTGCATGCAATAGGGTCTTTTCACACATCATCCTTACCATGCTGACCAGCCTAATTGCTGCACGCCATGACAGTGAAAGTGGCAAATACGTAGGAAATTATCTCTCTCATATCTTCTATCTCTAAATAGGTACACCCTACTAGAAGATTTCTCTAGACATACATGAAGCCACATCATCCAAAGGTTCCACTTGGTGGCATGCCACATCACCATCCACTAAGCTATCTATTTATAGCTTACAAAGATCCTCTATGGTTAGATGCATACAATACTATTATGTAATAGCACTTAAATTTCTGCACCAATGGAATTCATCAGTTTCACGAGGGCCGGCGCCCCGCATGGTTTTATATGGGCTGCAGACCAGCGAAAGTAAATAAAAACTGACAGCCCAAATGGTATAGCCATCTACTAAGCCCATTAGCCCACTGCTTGCTAATCGAGTCTCTGCGATCTGTTCGGCACCAATCCATGGCGGACGGCTACACGCCGGACGGTGATTGGCATGGGGCAACCGGCAATTAACAGGCGCTTTCCCCGCCAGACTCTGCCTCTTCTAGGTGAACTGCAGTTGTCAGACAGGCTTGATTTCCGCTGGGACTGCGATCCGGCCACAGTTGCTAACCGACCTGGCAGCGGGGGGCGCCGATTGCGTGTTCGACGAAATGCTTGCGAGGAGCGCGCGCGCACTGGTCGGTGGAGCGCGCCTGGTCCTAAGAGCCGCTCCGTGGTCAGCTTGGGGGAGCGGCGTGACGGCATCTCAAATCTTGGGCGCGAGCGCCAGCCGATGGTGTCGCCCAACATTGGTGTCGGGCCCCGTTGCAGATGAGAGATGACATGCTTATGGGGACGCGGTAGCTTATCCCTAGCGCTGACATGGCGGCGCCGGCATTCCATGTGCGGCGCCGATGGGCTTCCTTCCGAGCCCACGATTGTTCGTTCTTGGTGATGACACAAACTAACCGCACGCGAGGTCGCAGCATGTCCGAGCCGATGAATCTCCGACGGTTAACAGCGCCATTGAAATCTTAACAGTGTGCTTACACGTCCGAAGGGCGTCGAGTGCCGGAATCCTGTGGAAGTCATGGGTCAGACTCAGAATGTCAGGTTACTCCAGGCGGTGGATCATTGCGATTCTTGGCCTATTTACAGGGAATGGAGGTATGCCTCGCTCTGTCACTTTCAGGGAATGCCTGTCCTTGTGGTAAATATGCGGGGTGCTCTTTAAATGTGACAAACGGAGACCGAATATTTGCAAATGTGGCCAAATGTTATATATTCCGCTCTTCCTCTGTCTTCTCTGTCTCAAGAATTTTATAAATAATTACTTAAACTTCTTGGGAAAATCAACTGAGCTCGTTGCTTACACTTTTATAGATCTAACCTTGTGCCTTTTTTCATGTTCGTGAGCACTTGGTAATGTACCTTGTTCTACTATATACTCCCTCCGGTCTTCAAATACTTGATGTTTAAGTGGTTTTCACTTTGAATGCAAATACTTGATGTTGTAGCATGTGAAGTTCATTTTAGACTAATATACCCCTGGTCTACTTATATTTCCCATGCATGCATGCACTCCCAACAAAAAAAATGGCAAAAAAAAGTTCCCTGCAGGGACTCAATGTGTGGTGTAAGCAATCTTGGGAGCTGCGCCAAACCAGATAGGCTACTCTCCTCTTGTGTTTGGTATGGAACCACAACCTATTTATTAAGGGTATTATATGAAAGAACAGACCTATTTAATTGCTCCTTGGTATGTGAGATTATGTGCAAAACATCAAGTATTTGAAGACTAGAGGGAGTATTCTTTAAGCGAAGTTGGTATTTTTAGTAAAGAATAGTCTATATACTATTTGTAGTAATAAAAGTATAATAAAAGGTAAATTGTCTATGTAAACAAAAAATATTTAGGTATTACTATTGTATCTTCTTAGATATTTTCCAAGAAGATATTGAGTAACATTGTAAATGTATGTTTCACTTAACCATGAATGACATGGATACCTTCCATTTGGAGGTTGATATACTTTTTGAAATTAATGGAGAGATATGATATGGATATCTTAGGTTGATCGTAGTACATCCCATTGTCTATATTCAAATTTCACCATGTGAGTTCCGTACTATGGACGACCAATTGACCATACATACAGTCTACTGGACTTGGTCTTAGCTTAGTTATTGATATTGAAACATTATAATTGAACTTAGTGTGGATTGTCATTAAGATTTCAGCAAGAACTCTACGTCTCAACGAGTGGTGTATTCATGCCATGGAGTACCATGTTTTTCTTAAATAAAAAGGAGAACTCCCTCTAGGCCTCCTTAAATATCGACCATCAGACGAATGTGTCGAGTCGTGTGTCGGTGAGGCTGTGACCATATCAAAACTTGCATTGTCCCAGATGAGACCTGCATCTGCCCCGCGCACCGCAGCGCAGGCGTCGGAGCCTTCCTGCAATGGCAGCCGCCTCAGGTGGACGCTTGCCCTCCCATCCCACGATATTCGATATGACCTCCACGCAGTCAACAGCTTCCTCCACCCTTCCAACGAGTCCCAAAACGCTAAAAAAACAAGCGATCAGTTAACGTGCGTGTCTGCTAGGAGTACATCTCATTCGGGGTTTCGGTTTTCTCCGCTCTCCCGATCGATCGATCGATCGTCCCTCTCGTGTCCAGCCGCGTCCTCTCGCTTCCACTTCTCTTCGTGGCCGCCCGCCGCCACTCCATCGTCGACGACATGAGCGGCTGCTCCTCCTTGGCGTAGTGTGCACACCGTACGTGTGCGCGCCAGTCATGAAGCCCGCCGCCGCGACGTCGCTCGGCGAGCCGGGCCTCCTCCATCAGCACCAGCCGCACGCCGCCTGGCGCCGCCGCCGCCTGGCCGCGGTGCTCGCGCCGCTGCTCCTTTTCCTCGCCGCCGAGATCGCGTTCCCCTCCTCGACACCCCTCAACCAGCTCACGTTCCTCGTGCAGCGTGACGACGCCACTCCTTCCTCCTCCTCCTCGTCGTCGTTTTCCCCGCCGCCGCCGCCGCGTCTAGAGGAGGAGGAGCCGCAGCCGCAGCCGCAGAAGGTGGCGGTGTGCCTGGTGGGCGGCGCGCGGCGGTTCGAGCTGACGGGCCCGTCCATCGCGCGCCACGTGCTGGGCGCGCTCCCCGCGGCCAACACCGACGTGTTCCTGCACAGCCCGCTCGACGCCGACGCCTACAAGCTCTCCGTCCTGGCCCGCGCCGCTCCGCCGGGGGCCGCGCTGGCCGCCGTGCGCGTGTTCCGGCCGGAGCACATCGCCGTGACGCCGGATCGCGCGCGCGCGCTCACCGGGCTCAACTCGCCCAAAGGGATCCAGGTCAGTTTATTTGCTCTATCATCATCTGTCCCATTGCCTCGCCGCCGGCCATGCCACGCCGTGGCCCGGCCGGACACAGCCCGCTTGCCGAACGATCCCCGCGCGCGCGCACATGCGCGAGACAGAATACCAACACGGCCACACCCGGTATCAACGCCTTGTGAAAGCGTAACAACGTTAATTATTTGCTACCAGAATAATACTAGGGGTTCTCGATGCTGCATTTTCTTATTCCAAACATAGTCGATTTGCAGGGTAAAGCACGTGGTACTTGTCCTCGTATAGCTTACCTAATAATGCGTTTTGACTCCTGCAGATATGTACTGCTGGTATCATTTGTTTTACATCAAGGTTTCCTGATGGGGACTTGAAATTCTGCAGAACCACCATGTTTTGGTGGTTATTAATTACAACGCTTTAGGATCAACCAGTAATAATTCCAGTGAGCTGCCCTGATCCTGAAACCAGTTGCTACCTAACTGACGTCCGCCCACGCCAATGGCCGGTCAATGAAGTTATTTTCATACAAGTGACCGATTAATTAATCAACTACTTGATCTTCTTGGTGCCAAGTGCCAACGACCCATAGACTTGACACGGATTTTTTTTATACATATAGCCATGTACAGCCGGGTCATCCAGCGCTGCAATCATCTGGGCACGAAGCCGAATGCTCACCTTCTTCAAAGTCGAAGCTGCTAGAATATATTTATAATGAAAAAAAAAAGAAGGATGTAGACGACAGAATCGCATGTCGTCTGAACTTCCTCAGTTCCTCCACAGACTTCATTCCTTACACCTTCCAGATTCTCAACCAAACAGTGTGGTTACCTGCGCGTGTGCTCCTGCCTCCTCTTAGCTACGGAGTTGAACTCCTACGGTTTCCTCCGCTCTTGGCCGCCCCCTGCATCGTCTACCCCCGCCGGCCCCGCGTCGTGTCGTGTGATCGTGTCCCTCCCCTGCCTTCGTTCGTATCCACGTCCCGTTCGGCAGTCGCCAGGCACATGAAGCCCGCATTGACCTAGCTCGGCGAGCCTGGCCTCCTCCTCCTCCCCGCCACCTCACGCCGCCGCATCAGCCGCCGCCCCCTGGCCGCGGTGCTGCTCGTCGCGCCGCTGCTCCTCTTGCTCGCTGCCACCGAGCTCTTCTTCAGTTCCTCGCCCCGCCTCGCAGCCCACAGCGGCGGCGACGCTTCCTCGACGCCGCGGCGTCGCGTGGGGCAGCCGCGGCAGCGGGTGGTGGCGGTGTGCCTGGTGGGCGGCGCCCGGCGGTTCGAGCTGACGGGCCCGTCCATCACGCGGCACGTCCTGGTGTCGCTCCTCGCCGCGGGCGGCGCCACCGACGTGTTCCTGCACAGCCCGCTCGACGCCGACGCCTACCGGCTCTCCGTCCTGGCCCGCGCCGCGCCCCGGGGCATCACGCTGGCCGCCGTGCGCGTGTTCCGGCCGGAAAGCATCGCCGTGACGCCGGCGCGGGCGCGCGCGCTCACCGCGCAGGACTCGCCCAAGGGCATCCAGGTCAGCTCTAGCTTTGTTCATTCCTTGCCTTCCCTGCGTGCCGCGCGCATCGCGTGCATGTGAAAGCATGCCGATTTGACCAGTAGAGGTGTAGAGCAGTGCTTGCTGCTTGGGTTCTTGACGCGTGATGCATTTTTCAAGTCCAAATATGGCTGCTTATAGAAACTACTTAGCATGCCAAAGCAGGTATGCACATCAGCACGCGGTACATGTCATATAGAGTATGTACCTCAAGTGTTGTTAGCTGTTGCTCTGGATATTCTGTTCAAGTATAAGGTGGAACGCATATACCGTGCGCACATGCATAATTGCGTACAGTTCAAATTCTAAGGCTATCCGCGCTCGTCTTACTCTATTTCTCTGCCTCCAAAGGAATATCCTATCCTGATCAGCGATATTCTCTACCCTATCCAATAATCATCCGCAGTCATTTCTATCCTATATCTCCACCATATACCAACTACCACATTCTTTATCAATTTAACAATCCACCGTGGACCCCACCACCCACCTTTTTTCCCTCTATCCCTCGCGCAGCCACACTCTCCCTCCTCCCCTTCCTGTTGGCTTCGTCCTCCCTCTCTCCCTCTTCGACCCGGATCTGCTCCATGCTCCCCGCCTCGTCGCCGCGACCCGCGCCACCCTGCGCCGGCCGTCGCGCCCCGCCTCTCCGGCCGGCCAACCACGCCCCGCGCCTCCCTTCCCCTACCTTCTTCTCCTCTGCCTTGCCGCGCCTCCTCTGTCAGCGTCGCCCAAGATCTGCCTCTGGAGCTCATCTGCGCCGGCCTCTCTTCCCCGCCGCCGGCGCGTTGCGGGACTCGTCGACGCCGACCCCTGGATCTGCCTCGACCGCTGCCGAATCCAGCCCTCACCAGCCACGCCGTCGTCTTCCTCCGCGCCTCACCCTCCACCGCCGCCATGGTGCTCTGCCCAGCTCCAAGAACGGCGACTGCCGCTGCCTCGCTACCTCACCGCCGGCAACCGGATCTACCTCCATCGGCCACGCCAGCCTCTTTCTCCTTGCCTCACCCTCCACCGCCGCTCGCTTCCCAAGTCCGACGGGGCGCGCCAACCGCGAGGTAGTTGTTGTGGAACAGAGGAGAGAGGAGATAGGGTGGCCGCCGTACCGCGCTAGATATGGGGTGAGAGAAAGGTCACCCTACCGTAGGAAGAGGTTTCCAGTGGACGGCTGCAGCACTCGAGTTACCTTACAGCGGACCCTAAAGCTTTAGGGAGAGTTTTTCAGTTCTTCACTGCGGATAGTCTAAGGCCCTGTTTAATTTGAAACACATTAAATTATTTTCTGCAAAATTTCTATATGATTTTTGAGAAATTCCTATGTTTCAAACGATCTCTAAACAATTGTAAATACCAAGCATATTATGTGTGACAACCACTGCTTAATTTGATCTCACACACTCTCTTTTTTTTTTTTTTTTGGCGCGCAGGGTCTGCTGCAGTACTTCCATCTGGTGGAGGGATGCCTGGACCTGATCCGGGAGCGCGAGTCCCGAGGCAACTTCACGTACGCCTGGGTCCTCCGCACGCGCGTCGACGGCTTCTGGTCGGCGCCGCTGGACCCGGCCGACGCGTTCCACCCGGCCGCCTACGTGGTGCCGGAGGGCTCCCGCTTCGGCGGCCTCAACGACCGGCTGGGCGCCGGCGCCCGCGGGGCCTCGCGCGCCGCGCTGTCCCGCCTCTCCGCGCTCCCGCGCCTCGCCGCCGCGGGCTACCGCGACCTCAACTCCGAGTCCGCGTTCCGCGCGCAGCTCCGCGCCGCCGGCGTGCCGGCGCGGGAGCATCGGTTCCCGTTCTGCGTGCTCAGCGACCGCACCTACTCGTTCCCGCCGTGGGCCAGGTCCGCGGTGCCCGTGGCGTCGCTGGGGAGCCGCGGCCCGCTGAGCGGGGCCAAGTGCCGGCCCTGCCGCCCCGCCTGCCGCGGCGGGTGCGTCGCGCGGCACCTGGCCCGGCTGCACCGCGGGTGGAGCTGGACCGAGTGGCGCAGTGGCACGCTCGAGCTCTGCGACGCCAGCGGGCCGTGGGAGCGCGGGTGGGAGGCGCTCTTCGACGAGGTCGCCGGCGCCGAGGCCGCGGCGGTGCGCCGGAGCGTGGCGCGGATGGGCGCGGAGGAGTGCCTGGCGGAGGTGGAGGCGCTGCAGGCGCGCGCGGAGCGGTGGGAGGCGCCGAGCCCCGCCGAGATATGCCGCCTCAGGTTCGGAGTCCGATTGCTGGAGGCGAGTCGACCCTCACCCGGCTCTTCGTCGGCGGACGGTGACACTCCTGTTACTAGTAGAAGAGATGATCAGCCTTGAACCTTGGGGTCCCCTGACACCTGAATGGGCTGTCTTTCCTGGGACAGTTACACGTACCAGTGGTAGCAGTCTAGATATGTACATTTTTTTCTTCGGTATATAGTTCGAGTTCAAGCAGTTACAAATATTATTCAGCAAATCAGTTAGCGTATACCCCTGCTGCCCTGGATCATGATTTTAACATGTGTTTTTTTTATAATAATGATTGTAACATAGTTGAACCCAACATGGTCTATATCCCACGTCTATTTTTTTTTTGCGATGGGAAAATATGCCACAACAAACTATTTGTGAGAAATATAAAGTAAATGTTATTTAGACATTAAGACATCCAAATATACAATACAAGTTTCTAATAAATATTATGTGAAGCCCTATACTAAATGAAGAACTACAGTAGAAGATCTCGAACATAATACTACAAAATGATTGGCTGAGTGCATTTTTAAAATGTAGATTTTATCTCAAAATAAAACTTTCTTTATCTAAATAAAATAATACAAAATGATATCCTTACCCCTTAGTAGCCGCTAACAAAAACTGGAGTAAAATATATGGGCAGTCCTCGAACTTGGCAACGTGTGTCACTTAGATCCCCGAACTTAGAAAACAAAGATTTCGGATCCCTAAACTCGGTGAGTGTGTCATCTAAGTCCCAAAATCACTTTCTAAAACCGTTTTTTGTTTTTCGATGCTGACGTAGCACCGTGAGATACCATCTAGGAACTAATTTGATGCTTGAAGTTGGTGCTTCTCCCTAGAAACTTTACAGAGTTGTAGAAATCTTACCTAGACAAAATGAACTGAATTGTAATTTAGAATGGTGAAGTACTAAAAAATAAAATAAAAATCCCCACCGACCTAATACTAGTATTTCTTCTCTCTCTTTTCGGTTTTTCTTCTTTTTTTTTTACGGGGGGAGGGTTTTTTTAACGAAGGACCCGACCGCATCGAGGTGTCAAAAGTCAAAACTGACTACCCCGTTCCGACCTCCGACCTGCCACCGTTCACGACGCGACCAGCAACTCGGGCTCCGGCCAGGTTCATCAGCCGTCCGCACGGATCTCAAAGCACCCAGCGCCCTCGACGCGGCGAAGATTCCACAGTTTCCTTCCTCTGCTGCCTTTTCCAGCGCGACAACTCCCCCCAAATTTCCTTCACCTCGAAGCACCGTCCCCCAACCCCACCCACATCCCCCGATCCCCTCCCCCTCCCCGCCTCCGGCCACCGCGTCGGACCCGCCCCCGATGGCGTCGGCGACGGGGTCCTCCAACGTGATGCTCGCGATCCACGAGAAGAAGACGACCCCCACCGACCTCTACCGCCCGCTGCGCCTCTACATCTCCTCCGTCTACTCGGAGCGCGAGGCCGCGGAGGCGGACGACGACCTCAGCGTGGTGCGCGACCTCCGCGCCGCGATCGAGCAGCCCTCCCTCCCGGACCCGTCCTCCCTCGAGCAGCGCCGCGACGCGCTCCTCGCCTACGCGCGGGCGCTGTCACTCGTGGAGCCCCGCTTCCCCATCTCCCCCGACCGCGCACACGTCCACTCCCTCACCTTCACCTGGCACGACGCCTTCAAGGGGAACAAGAAGTGCGCCCTCACCTCCGTCCACCTCGAGAAGGCCGCCGTGCTCTTCAACCTCGGCGCCGTCTACTCCCAGATCGCGCTCGCCGCGGACCGCTCCACCGACGTCGGGATCAGGACCGCGTGCAGCGCCTTCCAGAGCGCCGCGGGGGCGTTCGCGTGCCTCAGGGAGAGCGGGGTCGCCGCCAAGGCCGTCGCCGCGGGGGCCACCACCGTGGACGTCACGCCCGAGTGCGCCGGCATGCTGGAGAAGCTCATGCTGGCGCAGGCACAGGAGTGCTTCTTCGAGAAGGTCATTGCTGGAGGGAAGCCGCCCGCACTGTGCTCCAAGGTGGCGCGGCAGGTGCGTGATTACTGACGGTAGCTCAGGTTGTTTTGTTGCTATGAACTCAGCGTTATGGGAACTTAGTTTGGATTGCTGTGGGATGGAGCTTTGAATGTTTCTGAAGTTGTTTGAGCAGCCATAATTGAATTTGCGATGCTACGGTATTCAGAACATAATAATTAATTAAGAGGCAATTATAGTGTGCTGAGTACTACTAAGCTAGTGCAGTCCATTTATTGTAACATCACTATAAGACTAATTCTGTAATAATCGGCCTATAGAATGGTTAAATTATTTCACTAAACATATTTAGGACTGCACAGCATCGTTTAAAGAGATTTCAGCGTGTTGGCCTTGCTAGAGCTCATGTGTGTATCCCAACTGTAGTGAGATTAGTTCCTACTATTGACCTGATTTAGTTATATAGGTGTCCAATGCTTGATGTCTAGCTACTATTAATACATCACATTCTTCTTCATGGCACTGACACTTTTCCGTCACTTCTGTGGAACCTTTTGTCGGTGTACTATCTGCCTAATCCTTGATAATTACATGTTTGCATATCTTTTCAGGTGGGCATATTCTATGAAGAAGCATATGCAGCTCTCAGTGCACCTCCCCTAAGTCAGCACTTTGATAAGACATGGGTGTCTCATGTCCAGCTGAAAGCAGCTCAATTCTATTCTGATGCTTGCTATAGGTATTCATTGGATCTTCATGAGAAAGAAGAGATTGCTGAGGAAATTGCACGCTTAAAGATTGGAATGAGTGCCTTGGCAGATGCCAAGAAGGCTGCAAAGGGAGTTGCTGCCCAGCTCCTGGATTCCGTCAATAAGCTGGAAAGTAATATGAAAACCAACCTTGAAAGGGCTATAAAGGAGAATGATCGTGTTTACCTGATGCGGGTTCCAGCTGCCGGTTCCTTGGGAGCCCTCCCTGCAGCATCCCTCGTAAAATCTACCTCTCTGGCTGAAGTTTTAGATGCCAGCAAGGAAAGGCTTTTTTCATCACTTGTGCCCGATGGCAGCATGAAAGCACTTTCTAAGTACACAGAGATGGTAGATAATATTATCCGGACTCAGGCAGAGAAATTGCAGCAAGCTAGTGAGATCACTAGAGTCAGGCTGAAGGAAATGGACCTACCAGATTCTATTCTTTCATTGGAAGGAAATATAACCTTACCCTTAGATCTGAAGGAAGAAGTAGAAGCTGTGCAGATAAGTGGTGGCCCTGCTGCCTTGGAATCTGAGTTGCAGCAGCTTAGAGATTTAAGGAGGGTCAATCAGGAACTACTTGTTCAGACAGAAGAGCTTCTGCAGAAGGAGGCGAATGAAGATGCTCAATTTCGTACGCAATTTGGGAGCCGTTGGACTAGGCCTCAATCAAGTACCCTAACTAAGAACATTCAGGATCGATTGAATCTGTTTGCTGCTAATCTTAAGAAAGCTGCTGATAGTGATTCCTTGATTGAACGAGGCGTGAGCGAGAGCTATCCCTTGATGTCTATTCTTGACAAAAGGCCGGTGAGAGTCTAACATTAGTATATTACATGAAACTAAAAATATTATTACTATTTAACATTTGAGTGGATCACTTCTCTTTATTTGCTTCACAATGGACCTTGACCCTGTTTCCTGTTATAATCATTCTGTTTTTCATATCTAGATAGTTACATGTTCCTGTTATATGTTGCAGATAGAGTCTGCACTTCCAAGTATTTCCAGGCCTATCATGTCCTTGGATGGGAATGAAGATGCCATTGTTGGAACCCTGAAACAAAGTTTGGTAATGTACATTTGTTTTATTAGCTGATAAAGCATGCAGTGAGACTGTTTTGAACTTGGCAAAACTCATTTTTATATGTGAATACAGAGACAACTGGAATCTCTTGGAGCACAAAGGGCAGGTCTTGAGGACATGCTCAAAGAAATGAAAAGAAAGGTACAGCTATGTTCCTGAGATTTTTCTTGATAGTTTCGCCTGTAGAGTATTTTAAGTCTGATACCAGCACTATGTTACAAGCATTGAGGTCGGTTTACCTTGTCATTGTAGAAATCGTGCTTAAAATTTTGTTCTTGGAGTGCTGCATTAATAGTAATTCATTGTGCTTCATATCTAGGTAGTTAAACATTCCTGTTCTTGAAAAGATCATTTTGTTCTTCATATCTAGATAGTTAAACATTCTTGTTTGGTAATATTCTGCTTTGCATTGCCCCTTCCACATTCCACTTGACAAGACTCTGTGGAGCCCCTGATGGATTACTTTTCAAGTTTGTTAGTCCTTAGAGTAGCTGAAATTCAATCTTCATCTTTGATTGCTTATACTATACTATTCTGTGCGCTGAGAAGATTCATTTCTACCAGGATGATATACTGCCTAAGTTGATGGCTGGTGTTGGATCACATGATGATCTTTTCAAGAAGGAGATTTCTAAGTATGATCATATCTGTGCTGAAATTGCTGATAACATTGTGGCACAGGAACAATTACTGCTGCAAATACAGGCAAGCATACTTACCTGGTAATATTGGTGCAGTCAGCTCTGGGACTTCCTTTGTTCTAGAAATTTGCATAAAAAGCATATATCCTATTGGCAACATATGTATATGGAAAATGAGTGAATAGTAGTGTCATTGTTTTGAGTCAGTTAACTCCAGTACGAGCCCTCAATGTGCTATATTTATAGGAGGCCAATGTGCTGCATTTGTCATGGGGTACTTTCATCTTGTGTCTGACATTTACATATTGGATCCTTGCCCAGGCACAAAATGAGCAATTTGCTGCTGTATTCAATCTAGAGGATTACAAAGGTAACCTTTCCAGATTTTTTTTGTCACAGTTATGTAAATGCCTGCACGTATTGACTTTGTAGCTTGTTTATACATTGAGTCCAAAGTTATATCAAGCTCTCTAGATTACTTTTATTCTAATTTACCTCATGTCAACAAGGTTGTACAGCTATTGCTTCAGGGGTATCTGCGCTAATTTCACCAAATAATCTGCTTTGGCTGCCTGTGTGATGTACTCCCTCCGTTTCAAACTGTAGGACATTTTAGTTTTGTCCTAAGTCAAACTTCTTTTTTTTTTTCCAAACTGCGCAGGAGTAGTCAAACTTCTCAAACTTTGATAAGTTCATAGAAACATGCACTTGCATCTACAACATCATATTAGTGTCACATGGTGTCAACACCCATCCAGAAAGCTAGAGTCAGGCCTTCATTAGCACATCTGTTGCTCCAAATCCCTAACCCTAAGAGCTCCACTCCCTCTGGGGGTGGTTCAGGATGAGCTGGGTGATACGTGGGGACTGCGTCGGTCCCTCAGAGGTGAGACGCGCTTGCGCGGTGAACCTTGACCATATGAGTGGTGCAGTGCAGAGGTTGCGTCTGCTGTGAGCTATCACTATGGCAGCGGTGGTCTCCCATGGCCCATTTGCATTGGATTCTTCTGGGAATGTAAATGGGACAGAGATGCAAATCGATTGATCTCATGACCATATCGGTCTATGTGGATTGGATCGATCTTTTGCTTTGGATTGTCCTTGTGAGTTGCGAACTCTGAATCCATCAGTCTGAACTTTCCTGTTGGAGTGAGATCTATATTAGTCTGAGCTTCAGATCTTTACATTAGTTCTTATTATATTAATGTCTTAATGATGCATAAATCCGCCATGAAATGTCTTGATAGTACATTTTTGGTATTGTAGATGCTAATATGTTATTTTATGAACTTGTTCAAAGTTAGAGAAGTCTGACTTATGACAAGACTAAAATGACCTGTGTTTTGGGATGGAGTACTGTGCTGCCTTTTGCCATTTCTCAGTTCCATACTTTTTGTTACCAGCTTATTTTGAATTTGTTCGCCCTATGGATTGTAAGCTATCATGCATTAGTTACTTTGGTACTGGTTTTTTCCATTCTTGAGCCCAACAATACGGTAATTCCCTAGATTTGTGCTGATATGTTGGGCAATTATTGATTTGCGAGCATCTCTCTGCAAATTGCAGCGATTTTTCTGCTTCGGTTATCCATAGGCTTTCTTAGCAGGCTAGGTTTTGCTTGTATGCATGCCTTTTCCTTCCTTTAAACTCATTTTCTGGAGCTACATAGAATTGATAATGCTCTGCTTAATTTTTAACTTGTAATTATGATTACATGGAAATTATAAGTGAGGTGCTATTATTTTTTAGGCTTGTTGGAGCCAGATCTTCCAAATGACGCAATGTGTACTCCATCTCAAAAATCAAGTCATCCTAGACTTCAAAATTTGTCTGAAAAACAACTCATTGTTTCTATTTTTGCATGCTTTACTTTCTATTTTTGCATGCGCAATTCTGATTCCACATCCTGTTTAAGTATCATGGCCATTTTAACGGTTCACTAATCTGTCTGAAAGCTCTAGACTAGAATGACTTGTTTACTGGGACAGAGGGAGTAAATCTTTTCCTTTGTGGGAAAGACGCTGTATAATTCTGATTTGTGAGCTCCTTTTTTTCAGCTGCTCGCGAGAGATGTTACAAGCAAATCGCTGCTGCTGTTGCTAAATACCGGGAGATTAAGAAGAACATCAATGAGGGCCTAAACTTTTATGTAACTTTACAGGTGTGTTTCCATTTCCATTTTGTTCCATCTACAATGAACATAGGAATTCTGATATATCTGGGATAGGCTACTGATTCTTGGATGATCCCTGTGTACAGGAAGCAATAGGCAAAATAAAACAGCAATGCAGTGACTTTATAATGACTCGAAACATTCAATGCCGTGAAATGATTGAAGACGTGCAGAGGAAGCTTGCGGGTTTCAATTTCTCATCCTCCAACCACTCCTCTATGCAGAGGAACTCATCTGTATCGTCTGATCAGAGCAGCCCGTCGCCGCCACCCCATGCACATCCCCCCTATGCCTCTCCGCCTGGGCTAGACTCAAGGCCTGGATACTCTCAACCGGAGCTAAGACCTGCATACTCACAGCCATACTCCCAGTCATATGGTGCGCCACAGCAACATCCTCCATACGGTGCACCACACCCTGGTCAGTACCAGCCGCCACCGCACCAGCCGCCAGCTGGTCATGACTATGGTCAACCAGCATATCCAGGATGGCGCGGGCCATACTACAACGGCCAGCAGCCGCAGCAAGCAGCGCCATATCCTCAGCCCCCGTACAATGTCCCGGGGGCTTACCCTCCCAACCAGAGCAATTACTACAGGCCTCAATGAGTGATGGTCATCTTGCTGTCGCTGCCTCTATTTGTTTGCTTCTTTTCATTGGCCATACCATCGTGGAGTACATTGTGTGGTGTACTGCATACGGGAGTTCGGGTGGGGTAATATCAGGTTGCTTAGACTGTAGATTGTATAATTTATGCGTACAATAATGTATTGAGTGTGGTATAATACACGGATACATTCTCATTCAAGTGGGCACACTGTAAGGGCTGTCAAGTGCCATTACGTACCTCAGTACATAATGAGTGAAAAGCTGGGCCTGTTTGCTTCAAGCACTGAGGTTGTGCCTGCCTGCCTTGACCAGGGTTGGATTCCAGGCGTTTCCCCAAACCTAGGGTTGGATTCTCTCAGGCTGAGATCGTTGGAGGTGTAAATGGATATGCAAAATATTTTAAATTTAAATATAGTGGAGTTTGAAATATAAACTGTGGACAAAACAATATAAATGCATGCATCGTGGAGTTTAAGCAAAACATGTAAATGCATGCATCGTGAAGTTTAAAATATAGATGGTAAAATGAGTCGTGATGTCAGCATTACATGGCAGATAAGGCCGCGCGTTTGGTTACCTGCTTCTGCGCATGCAAGCATCCGCAGATGCAGCCTCTTGTTGTTTGGTTACCGCTGTGTGTGCAACGCTGATGTTTGGTTGTTTGCACCGAGGCTGGGAATAAGGCTCGCACGATGTTTAAAGCACCCTTAGCCAGGCTCAGCAGAAACGAGCAAATTGGTCGCATCTCGGGAGCCAGGCTTCGCTGGTGCTAGCTCATGCAGCCTGGCTCGCAAACGCATGTCGCACCATGGCGTAGGTATGTTTGTAAAACTAAAATTTAACTTTCGTCATATCGGATGTTTGGACGCTAGTTAGAAATATTAAATATAATCTAATTATAAAACTAATTACACAAACGAGGACTAAACGGCGAGATAAATTTATTAAGTCTAATTAATCTATGATTAGCAATGTGGCGCTACAGTAACCGTTCGTTAATCATGGTTAATTAGGTTTAATAAATTCATCTCGTGGTTTTTAAATTAAACCATATTTAATATTTTTAACTAGCGCCCGAACATCCGATGCGACATGTGCTGAAGTTTAGCTCATGGATCCAAACACCCCCTAAACTATGAGCAAGCTGGACATATGTTGTGTTCGCGCGTGCTCGTGTTTTTCTATTTTTTTTTTATGATGGATAACACTAAAGTGTGACCTTAATTGACCAATATGACTCTGTTAATGAAGACAACTATCAGAAACTATCATAACATCAGCTCCTCTCTGCAAAGCACACAATCACTTGCCTTTAGCCTAGCAAGATGTTCTTCTGGTGCAACTCCTTTTTGTTGTCCTTGTCCCAGAATCATGCATTGACTGAACATCTGGACAGTATACCTCTAAAAACATCGTCTTCATGTGATTCTAGTTATTAGTAGATGGCAAAGCAGTTACGTAGTCAGCGCTTAGTGCAACTTCTCACTCAGGCCTTTTTGCCATCCTAGGCCTCGATCAGCTCTCCAACACAAACAAGTCCCGCTACTAACATTCCTGGGCTGGGCCATCTTGACCAGACAAAAGAATTAAATGAAAAGCGGGAAGTGCAAGGGTCACTCCACGTTCCCAAGACAACATGGAAATGGCGCCCTCTCTCGGTACCCGCACAAAGTGACCCTTCACCTTCCATTACTCAAACGGCTGCTCAGACGGCTGCCACTCCACTTGCCTCCCCAGAGCTCTCTGCTGTTGAGCCCTCCATGGCGTTCCAACGCGCCAACCCGACGCCTTTCACCCCATTTGGCATGACCTGCCTCAACATCCCGCACTGGAAGCAGGCGGTGAGAGCAGTGATGGTGAGACCACCCCCCAGACATGACAATGTCGCCATCGTCACCATCACGGGGATGCCACAGGATGTCCAGATAACCTTCAATGCCATCCGGGGAGTGATCGAGGAGTTTCTGGTAGTACACCGTAGAGTTGAGATTATCGATATTCAGCCATGTCACCTGGGGCAGGCCTATGTTAGATTTGCGCATGTTCATGACAGAGACAATCTGATAGATGGGGGATTGCATCCCTTTGATGATATCTTCATTAGCTTTGAGAGGCACAACAGAGGCAGGAACTGGAGAGCGATGACTTTTAACCAAGAATGCACGTTACTCTTGCTAGGTTTTCACCTTGACTACTGGAAAATGGAGTACATTGAGAGTGCCATCTGTTCTTTTGGCTGAGTGATTTCATGGGAGGGAAATGATAACTATCTTTCCAGGCTAGTGGTGAGAGCTAGAGTATTGGACCTGGAAGAAGTTCCGAAATTCATTCTGCTCACTGATGCTGAGGGCTTCGAAGGAGAATCTTGGACTGTACAATGTGAGATCCTACAGCAGAAGATGCTTGGTGCCCAGCCCCCAGATGAGGAACGAGTGCTAGCTGAAAACGAAATTGATCCAAATGCTCCTTTCAATTTCTTTGGCTTTGGCCAGGAGGGACCAGGCCAGCAGCCAATGGCAGAACAGCAGAATAATGCCCAGCAGAATAACCAGGCAGCAAATGAAGCCCAAAACATTGCAGCCAACTGGGACCTCTGGCCTGATGAAATACCTGCTCTAGAACAAGCCAATCTGCCTCCTCCAGTCCAAGAAAATGCTGCTCAAGACCAACAAATGGACATTGATCTTAACCTGGCCCTTGATGATCCTCAGGAAATGCTCATTCACCCAGTACAAGAGGAGGTTGTAGAAGAACCACTAGTTCAAAATCCCCTGGTGCAGATAAATGAAGCGGATGAGGATGCCTTACCACCAGAGGAAAATCTTCCACCCCCACTGCCCCAAGAAGAAGTTGTTGTCAATCTACCAGTCCTTGATCACCCACTGGAGAACTTCCTGGAGGAGGAAATCCCCCTGGATCAGTTGATGGATGACCAAGAGTTACTGCAAGAACAAGTTGTTAGACCAAGAAAACCAGATGATCCAGATTGGAGCAGTTCAGATCCTACAGCACAATCAACCTGACCCTGGGCTGGCCAACTGGTTGAGACAAAATTACCCCAAGGAAGCAAGCCTAGATATTTGGAAAGCACACTTCATGCCCACAGAAGAAAGCAAAATCACTGTGGATATCCCACTGGTGTGGAGTGATTTCTTCCTCACAGTGCTGACCAAGCCACACCTCTTCTACTGGGCTAAGAATTTCCTTGTTTCTGCAGCCTGGACTCACTTTAAGATGGACCCCCACACAATCAAGCTGGGCCTGCCAGCACGCTGCCCTTTCAAAGAGCCCAATAAGAATGGTGGGCAACCAGTGGAAATTGTTGAGATGGACCTGGAAAATCTTTCACCTTCCACAGGCCAAAGCAAGAAAAAGAAATCCATAGTACATGACTGCCTGGTAGTGGAATCAGAGGTAAGAAGAAGTGACAGGTTGAAGACAAAGAAGAAAGGGTTCAAAAGCCCACAATGCAGCTCCAAGAACTGCCTGGCCTGCTCAGTGAACCCCCCTCTCCTGCAAAGCACAGTTATCAAAAACCTGGGTGAAAGTTTCTGCAACATAGCTCCATCAGAGCTCAATGACTCCAAGCTCCACTCGAAGAGGCCAACTAACCCTATGGGTAGGAAGAAGGGCAAGTCAGAAGCTTCTACATCAGCTGCAGATGAAGAGGAGACCAAGACGAAGAAATCCAAAAAGTGAAGCCAATGCTAGGCTAGCTAGAAATTTTGCTCCTCCATCCAGCAAGCCTGATGAAGAATTGACTTTCTTTTATTTCCACTTTTATTTCAGCTATCCTTGTGTCAGACTTTATTATGTATAGTGTGTATGGTATGACTCTGGAATTACTCAGTTCGATCAGCAGAACCAAACTCTAGGCCTGGTTTATTTGCTTTTGTGGCTGCTAAGGTGCTATCTCTGGAAGTTATTTTTGCTTTTCAGTCGCTCAAGACTTGCAATTGGGCTCAACCTTTTTTCTCTTTTGATCGCCATGCTGGGCCCCTTCTCTAGCACCATTGCCGTGCAATGTTTGCTCAACTCTCTTTTTGGCATGGGGTGAAATAATGTCGCGCACCAAAACGTGGAAAATCCTCTGCTGGAATGTCAGGGGACTGAGTGCTTCAAAGAAATGGAATTCTATCAGAGACAAAATCACATAGTCTGGTTGTGATATTCTATGCTTACAAGAAACAAAAAAAGAAAGTTTTGATCTACCCTTTATCAAAAAAATCTGTCCCCCTTCTTTTAACAGCTTTGAGTTTGTTCCATCTCAAGGGGCCTCTGGAGGAATGTTAGTAGCTTGGAAAGGTGGACTCTTTGATGCTAACATGGTCTTCCATAATGATTTTGCAATGTCACTTTAGTTCACTTCTAAACTCAATAATACCTGTTGGGTCTTAACCAATATTTATGCCCCTTGCACCCCAAAGGAGAAAAGAGGGTTCTTGGACTAGTTTGAAAATATCTCCATGCCATCAGACCAAGAATGGATCATCCTAGGAGACTTCAATCTAATGAGAAGGCCGGAAGACAGAAATAAACCAGGGGGAGATATCAATGAAATGCTAGCCTTCAACCAAGCCATAAGTACCCTTGGTCTAGTAGAGCTCCCTCTGACTGGCAGGAGATTCACCTGGACTAACAAATAGGAGAATCCACTCCTGGAAAGACTAGACCGGTTCTTCACTAGTAATGCTTGGACTGCTACATACCCAGACACCAAAGTTGAGGCATCGATCATGGAAACATCTGACCACTGCCCATGCATCATTACTATAGGGACCAACATTCCTGCAAGTAAGGTCTTTCGTTTTGAAAACTATCTGATGCAACATGAGGATTTCCTATCCATTGTGCAGCAAGGTTGGAGCCTCCCCACATACCAAACAGACAGAGCCAAAATCATCACAGCAAAATTCAAAAACCTCAGAAAGGCCCTGAGGAGTTGGCAGAAGCACATCTCTAGTCTTAGAAAAGCTTTGAAAAACATTAAGCTAACGATCTCTTTCTTCGAAATTCTGTAGGAATTCAGAGACATGTCCCTGGTTGAGTGGAATTTCAGAGAAATTCTGAGAACCAAACTAATAACCCTTTTACAGATGCAGCGTATCTACTGGAGATAAAGAGGGACTATCAAATGGGTAAAACTAGGGGGATGAAAACACCAAATTCTTTCATACTAATGCCACAATGAGATACAGAAGAAATCTGATAGCACAGCTCAATGATAACACAGGAAATCCCATTCATGCCCATGCAGAGAAAGCAGATATTCTTTGGGGTTCCTTCCAGGAGAGACTGGGCACCTCTGAACCAACTAATATGCATTTCAATCTGGCCAATCTTCTTCATAACAGTCCAGATCTTGACTTACTAGATGAGCCCTTCTCCATTGAAGAGGTAGACCAGATTATCAAGCAACTGCCATTTGATAAGTCTCTTGACTTACTAGATGAGCCCTTCTCCATTGAAGAGGTAGACCAGATTATCAAGCAACTGCCATTTGATAAGTCTCCTGGGCTTGATGGGTTCTCAAATGAATTCATCAAAAGATGTTGGCCAATAATTGCTGAGGATTTTTATGACCTGTTTACAGCTTTCTACCAGGACCAAATCTGCATGCAAAGTATAAATGGTTCTTTCATCACTCTCATCCCTAAGGTGGAGAGCCCACTCACAGTTTCAGACTACAGACCTATCTCTCTACTGAATGGATCTATCAAAATGATCACTAAGCTATTGGCCAACAGACTACAGGGTGTGATCAAAACTCTGGTACACCAGAACCAATATGGATTTATCAAGTCCAGAACAATACAAGACTGCTTAGCTTGGGCTTTTGAATATCTGCATCTTTGCCACAAATCCAAGAAAGAAATCATCATCCTAAAACTAGACTTTGAAAAAGCCTTTGATAGAATTGAACACAGAGCAATTTTGCAGATCTTACAGCACAAGGGTTTCAGTGATCAGTACATTAAATGGATGCAAACTATCATTGGCATAGGAACATCTTCTGTACTTCTGAATGGGACACCTGGAAAGATCTTTCATTGCAGAAGAGGAATGAGACAAGGTGACCCCCTCTCACCCCTACTGTTTGTGCTAGCAGCTGATCTCTTGCAATCCCTACTGAACAAAGCCAAAGACATGGGCCTGCTGAAATTACCTTTCCCCCTAAGATCTAGTGAAGACTTCCCAGTCCTACAATATGCTGATGACACTTTGATAATCATGGAAGCCTGCACAAAACAATTGTTCTTCCTGAAGTCCCTCCTAAACAGTTATGGTGAGTCAACTGGTCTAAAGGTCAATTTTGACAAGTCCATGATAGTCCCCATTAATGTATCAGAAGAAAAGCTTGATCTCCTGGCCAGAACTTTCTCATGCAAACAAGGGTCTTTCCCTTTCACATACCTTGGACTCCCACTGGGTCTCACCAAACCAAGGATAGAAGAGTTTATGCCCTTAATCACAAGATGTGAGAAAAGGCTGGTCAGCTCCTCCATGTTCCTCTCACAAGCAGGACGCCTTCAACTCACGAATTCAGTCCTTAGTGCATTGCCAACATTCCATCTATGTACCTACTACATGCATAGCTCTATACTCAAGCAAATTGATAAATACAGAAAGCATTGCTTGTGGAGAGGCTCAGACCTTAATGCAAATCAACCCCCAAAGGCAGCATGGACTCTAGTAGCACAACCAAAAGATGAAGGGGAACTTGGGGTTCTAAACCTGAGAGCACATAATGAAGCACTGCTGCTAAAGAACCTTCACAAGTTCTTCAACAGAATGGAAATCCCCTGGGTCCAGTTGATTTGGATGCATTACTACCCCAGAGACCAGTTACCTTCACAAACTAAGAAAGGTTCTTTCTGGTGGAATGACATAATCAAGTTGTTAGACAAGTTTAAAGGAATAGCCAGAGTCAAACCTATAGATGGTAGAAGCTGTCTTCTTTGGGAAGATATTTGGCAAGATAATCTCCTCCGAATACAATTGCCAGAGCTTCATTCCTTCACAAAGAATCAGAGAATCACCCTAAAGCAAGCCAAGGAGGCAGAGAGCATTTTCAGCCTCTTCCACCTACCTCTTTCAGTGCAGGCCTTCTCACAGGTACAAAGACTGGCAAACTCTTTAGAAGACATGAATCTCTCGAAGTCAACTGATGAATGGACCTACATTTGGGGAAACAACACTTTCTCTCCAGCCAAAGCCTATAGGCAATTGATCAGGCATAGAGCTACACACAATGCTTTCCAATGGAACTGGAATTCATCTTGTCAGCACAAACACAAAGTATTCTTCTGGCTTCTCCTCCAAGACAGATTAAGCACAAGGGAGCTCTTGAAGAGAAAACATATGGCATTACCTTCTTACTTGTGTGCAGTCTGCTCAGAGGACGTGGAAGAGACAATTATCCACCTATTCTTCCACTGTGGATTTGCTAAAGATTGTTGGGCAGCCATCAACATTTACTATGGCCATGAACCGGACATCTTCAGAACCCTGGACAGCATAAAACAGCAGCTGCAGCTTCCCTTCTTCTTGGAAATTATAGTCATCATGGCATGGTCTATATGAACCATGAGAAACAACAAAATCTTCCGTGGAGAGAATCCCACTGTCCAGAGATGCAAGCAACTCTTCACTGCCACTTTCTTGCTCCTGTTGCACAGGGCCAAGCGTAGATACTTTCCAGCTATAGATTTTTGGGTAGAACCTTTTTTGTAATTTAGTTTTTTGTTTGCTTTTGTTAACCTTGTTGTTTTGAGACTCTTGTTTAATAAAATCTTTCAGTAGGGGGCAACCCCTCCTGTTCTTTCAAAAAACTTCTCACTCTAGGCGGTGTGCTTGGCGATCGACGACTGCAATGCAATTTGCATCAACTTTGGTCGACTATGCCAACAACGTGTAATCATGTAGACTAATTGAAAAAACAATATATATTGATGGTTATATCGTCACCAATCTCGCTACAGTGTATGAGTTTGTAGATGGTGTTTGGATTGGAATAGGGATAGAGAAACGTGGAGAAAGATAGAAAAATGAACATTGAGATAAGTTTTATGTCATATTTGAATTGTGGGATAGGAGAATGTAGTGAGTATGTATAGAGTAGGATAGGGAATTGATGGAAGGGTGGGATATGATTTCTCTATCCCAATTCCTATCCTACCGGGCTAGGAAAGAGCGACAAATATGACGTTAAAGTATCTATATACCAAGTTGAGGATTTGTTTTAAGGTGAGCAAGTTCTATGGTAAAAATCTAATCAAGTTTGGACAAAGGATGAATACGGATAAGACGATCCCATTTCTTGTAGTGCTTGGTCGTGCGGGATGGGATAGTCTTGGAAGAATATTATATTCGCTTCAGATGCGGGGCGCTTCTGTCCCTTCAAATCGGGCGGACCAGACATCCCCCATCACGCATTGTTTTCCGTAGCATGGGTGGCGGGGCATATTGGAGGGGGTGGCGAGGCGCGACGCAGCAAAATAAGCTGGAGTCACCACCGTGGGCTGTGGCAGCCATGGTCCATGGCGCGAGCGAAGAGGCGGTAGCAGCGACGCCAGGTCAAGCGATGGTAAAGCGGTTTGAAGAGGTGGCAAGGCAGAATTAGAGCGAAGGCGGCAGTCGGAGCAGGGGCGGTGCAGTGGAGCGAAAGCGGTAGGGCGAGGTGATGGGCAGAGTCGCGATGGCAAGCGAGGCCGAGCAGAGACGGCACGACAGAATGGGAGCGGAGGGGCGGAAGCGGCTAGGAGAGGCCGAGCGGCGATGATGAGGGGACAGGGTAGAGTCGAGGTGGCGGGGTGAAGCTAGACGAAGTGGCGCGGTGGGAGAGGCTGAGCGGTTGGGGGCCTGAGCTTGGGTGAGGAGGAAAAAGGTGTAAGGTGACTGACAGGTAGGTCCCATGCTTATATGGCTAACTCGTTGTAAAGTCGTCTATCCATGTACCGATCTTGAGAAAAAAACATCATTGTAAACCAAACATGAGATGGTCCCATCCCTCAAAACAAGGATGAGTTCATCCGGTTACACTTGCAACCAAATACATGCAAATCAGTAAAACCGTTTCCTCATAATACATGTTCCATTTTTTTAATTTTAAACTACACTTCAGAATCTTTAAATTGAAACAATCGTTGGATCCAACCTAAAGAAACGGTATCTTAAACATGATAGCAGTAAGACTGATTCCAACGAGAGAGCCATCGCCATTTTGTTCTGTCTTAAAAAGTATGTCTAAAATTCATCCTTCTCTGTTTGTATCTATTTTTGTATTTTATCACTAAATTTAAAATGATCGATCCATTGGGTCTCGAATCGGCCTAATAACACGTATTTGGTGATGTGTTCCATGTATACTTCGTGGGGTAATATAGACTTTTCTGTCATTATTCCCGGACCGACTCGCCGCCGCGCGCACCGCCGTTCCCGAGCGCGGGCTGCGCGCCTGCGCCGCCGTCTCACGTCACCACGCACGTTTCCTTCTCTTCGTCGTACCTCTTCGTCACCTCCCCAGTTCGAGCTTCCCTGTCTCACTTCCCTGCGCACATTTCCTTCCCTCGAGCACCTCCCAGCTGGAGCTCAAACTTCTCGCCGTTCCAGGAATCCAGGCGCAGGCACGGACCTGTAACTCCCACCACCGTCTACCGGCCGGGTGCGCCGGTGCCGGGCATGTCGCGTCTGCTGCGCCCCGGCTGTCAACCTTGCTGGGAGCTGGAGCGGATCATCGGAGATCGCTACCGCTCGGGAAGCCTTCTCCCCTTGGACGCCGTACACCTGTTCGATGAATTGCTCCCTCGAGCCAGACCAGACTCGATGCCCGCTCTCAACAAGCTCCTCGCTGTCATTGCTCGTCCGCGGGTGGGCTCCTCATCTTCTCGCTCAGTGCGCGGTGCCGGTGGCCCTGCGCTTGCCGCCTCCCTCTTCAACTGCATTGCTCGGGCGGGCGCCGACAAGGTGGCTCCTGATATATATACCTACGGGATCATCATGGGCTCCTGCTGCGACATGTCTGACTTTTACCTCGCCTTCGCCGTTGTTGGACGTGTCATCAAGACAGGATGGAGGCTGAATGCCGTCATATTCACCCACCTGCTCAGGGCTCTCTGTGCTGGCAAGAGGACGGGGGAAGCAATGGACATAATGCTTTGTCGAATGCCCGAGTCTGGCTGCACACCCGATGTCTTCTCCTACAACATTCTTCTTAAGGGTCTCTGCGATCAAAAGAGGACTCAGGAGGCTCTTGAGCTGCTCCGCACAATGGCTGATGGTGGAGGGAGCTGCCCACCAGACATCGCTTCGTATAGCATAGTCATCAATGGCTTCTTTAAAGAGGGTGAACCAGACAACGCCTTCGCTGTTGTTGGCCATGTCATTAAGACAGGATGGAGGCTGGACGCCATCATCTTTACCCACCTGCTCAGGGCTCTCTGTGCTGACAAGAGGACGAGGGAAGCAATGGACATATTGCTTCATCGAATGCCTGAATTTGGCTGCACGCCCAATGTCTTCTCTTACAACATTCTTCTCAAGGGTCTCTGTGATCAAGATAGGACTCAGGAGGCTCTCGAGCTGCTCCGCACGATGGCTGGTGATGGAAAGAGCTGCCCACCAGACATGGTGTCATATAGCACAGTCATCACTGGCTTCTTTAAAGCGGGTGAGACGGACAAAGCTCAAAGCCTGTTTCATGAAATGCAGTATCATGGAATTTCCCTAGATATTGTGACCTACAACTCAGTTATTGATGGCCTATGTAAAGCTCAAGCAATGGACAGAGCTGAGGAGGTTCTGCAGCAGATGTATGGTAAAGGTGTCGAGCCGAACTGCACCACATATAACACTCTTGTGCATGGGTATTGCTCCTCACGGCAGTGGAAGGAGGCTGCTAGGGTGCTGAAAGAAATGTCCAGAGATGGCCATGTACCAGATGTTGTTACTTGTAGTTTGTTGATGGACTATTATTGCAAGAATGGGAGATTGACAGAAGCTTGGAAGATTTTTCATACTATGGTCCAGAGGGGTCCAAAACCTAATGTTGGCACATATTGTGTTCTGCTTCACTGGTATGCAACCAAAGGAGAACTTGCTGATGTGCATGACTTGCTACATTTCATGGTTCGAGACGGTATTGATCTTGATCATCGTGCCTTCAACATACTGATATGTGCATATACTAAACGTCAAATGGTTGATGAGGCACTGCTTACAGTTTCAAAAATGCGGCAGCATGGACTGAACCCTGATGTTGTCAACTATGCAACGGTAATAGATGGACTTTGCAAGATGGGCCGAGTGGATGATGCCATGCTCCAATTCGATCAGATGATCCGAGAAGGATTGACTCCCAACATCATTGTATTCACCACCCTAATCCATGGTCTGTGTAACTGTGGAAAGTGGGAGAAGGCTGAGGAATTAGCTTTTAAGATGATCGATAGAGGCATCCATCCAAATGTTTTTTTCAACACAATAATGGACAACCTTTGTAAAGAAGGAAGGATTGTGGAAGCCCAAAAGTTCTTTGACTTGATGGTACATGTTGGCGCAGAGCCTGATATCGTTTCATATAATGTACTAACGGATGGATATTGCCTACAAGGGATGATGGATATAGCCATGAAGCTACTTGCTGGTATGGCCACTGTTGGATTAGAGCCTAATGATGTTACCTATAATACGATGATTAATGGCTTCTGTAAGAAAGGAAGGACAGAGGATGGACTATCACTTTTTAGGGAAATGGTGAGCAAGGGTGTGAAGCCTGGACCTGTTACGTATAACACACTGCTGCAGGGTTTATTTCAGACTGGAAAGACTTGTGACGCCAAGGATCTTTATCAGAAGATGGTTAACAGTGGAATATGCTTGGATATCACTACCTACAACATAATTCTCCATGGACTTTGTAAAAACAACTGTCTGGCTGATGCACTTAAGTTGTTCCAGAGCCTGTACTCTATGGATCTTCAGCTTAATGTTTGTACTTTCACAACTGTGATTGATGCATTGTTCAGTGCAGGCAGAAAAGACGATGCCATGGATTTGTTTGATAAAATCTCAGCCAATGATTTACTCCCAAATGCGGTGACGTACTTTGTAATGATGGAAAATCTTATAGAAGAAGGGTTGCTCGAAGAGTCTGACAATATGTTTTTAGCCATGGAGAAGGGAGGATGTGTTCCAGACTCACATATGCTTAATGTTGTAGTTAGGAAACTATTGCTTAAGGGTGACTTTGAGAGAGCTGGGGCTTACCTTTCCAGGATCGATGAGAAAGACCTCTCAGTTGAATCTTCTACTGCCTCGATGTTAATATCGCTTTCCTCAAAGGCGGAATATCAGGAACATGTGATGACGCTTCCTGAAAAGTATCGTATTCTTATCAATGGATGACTATCTTCCAGAAATGATTTTTGCCAGATAATACATATATGGTGATTGCGGTACCATACTAACAAGCATATTATGTACAGGCCAAGCTCAATATCCTTGTAGCACTGTATCTTTTTGTTCTTTTTATTGTTCGCTTCTGTCAAATTTGTTGACCTAAAAGTTTACTAGAACTTAATATGGGCGGTCCGCCGGAGACAGCCTTAGTGCACAAGGACTCCTGTCTATTGCGCACCAAAACACAAATTAACAAAGTACAGGGGTACCTAGCGACCGAATACCGCAAAGCAGTGAACAGGCTGATAGGCTTGCAGCAGTTCTACATGGCACTGCTGAAGCGGTATTAGGCCAGTTCCTATGGTTTAGGAGTTTTGGGGAATAAGGAAACTGTTGGAGTTAGCCTTAGCTTGTGGAGAGCTGTGAATATCCGTTTGTGCAGGAAAAGTTCCCAGAAAGGGGTGAGGGTTCTATACGACTAGATGAATACACACCCTGAATTACTCTATGGCATAGAGTAATTGAAAACAAAACGGATGTCGAAAATACACACCCTGAAGGTTTGAATCAGAGTAGCGCCTCAGCTCTCAAGGTGTGTTTGGGGCAGATTTAGCATGACCAACCCATGGCACGATTAAAGAGTTATATGAAATAATCAAGAGTTCTGGTATTTCTGAAATGTATACTGGCTCCTCAAAGTGAAAATAGCATCGCAAAGAACCAGAGTGCAGTTTCATTCGGCCTCTGGCCTCAAATAAAAGCTGCCGCTGTAACAAGAGTTCAAACATTCAGAATCCATATACAGCTACAGGCAGTACAGAAGGCTCTTTTTACTGGGCATTTCACCAGAGAGAAAAACAATATCGTTCGTCAACAAGACATAATCTATAAGTTATCTTGCTTGTACGGTCAACATAACAGCCAGGTATCTACCCTTCCATCAAGATTCAAGAACATCAACGCGGCAGTCAGAAACAGCTCCAGCCACACAGCCAATCGTGCTGGTTCTGTCTTCCTCCGCCATGGCTACGAGGCGCTGAAGCTAGCCCCAGCTTGGGTAAAGTGGATTGCGAGAAGACTGGGGTTGCTGCTGCATGCTCTTGCTGTTTGCGCTAATAAAGCCCTGCAGAAGGCTCTGCGCAGCTTTGGCTTGGTCCAGCGTGCCCTGGATCTCTACCACGGACTCGGAAGAACTGGCGTGTGCTTCAAGTAACCTCAGTCTTGCACCCGAAATCTGGGATCAAGTGGAACATTCATGAGGAAAAAAAACTATTAGATTATAACAGGGATGCATTTCAACTAGCAGTCCCCATGGAATAAAAGGCATGGCTTCTATACCTGGCGGATCTCTGCTAGATTGACCCCACCAACTCCAATAATAGATTCCAAAGAACTATTTGGAATCCTCAGCTCAATAGTGCTCGAGTACCTTCTACCAAAGGATCATCGTTCAATGAAATTTGTACAGGCAAAATAAAAATTGTGTTTAGGAAGGAATCAAGGCCTCCAAAGTCATACCCAGTAACACCTGTCAGTCCTCTGTGATCCTCAGGTCCATGAATCTGTCTAGCCGCCTGTGCAAGAATGAAATTCAGATCTATAAAACACTCAGAGGTTCTCTGATAGGCATAAACAAAATTAAAGAAAAAATGGTTGAAGCCAACAACAGCAGAGTACATCTCCTCTGCCAAATATATGATTTGCAAGTAAGCGACAAAAAAATGAATAAAGTTGCGCCATCCTCACCATTCACCAAGTTATAGTGAACATGGCTGCCACAGAAGTGGCATCTGTAAGGACAAATGTCGATCACCGTAATAAACTATGGATTTTTTTCTATATCCAGGAGTACCACCCGATTATGAAATAGAAGAGGCAGTGGAACAGTCCTGTGTTCTAAGGAAAAAATTTAGGTGTTGGCCAGTTGCAAAAGAGGGAAGCGCGCATCAAAGATGTACCTCGGTATAGTCATAAGCATTTGAATTTCCATCTCTTGTGATGCCTAATTGCTGTGTACCCCTACTAGAGTAGCTACCAGTAGGCAGATGGTCACGATAGGAGCGATGAGACATATAATCCGCACCGGGACTGAAAGATGTGGGAGGCTCTCTAGTAGGAAAGTGAGCAGGTGCTGCATATCTCTCATAAGCAGATGGTGGGGCATTACTAACAAATGGAGGGCTTCCACTAGGATATCCTCTTTTAGAAAAGTAATCTACAGGATATGCATGGGAAGGATCATGACGTGCACTTTCATTTGGTCTCCCATATGGTGGATTATTGATAAGTCTTCCATACGGTGGGTCATTGGCCGGCCTTCCATATGGTGTGTCGTTGGCAGGTCTTCCATATGGTGGATCATTGTTAGGTCTTCCAAATGGTGGATCAATGGCAGGCCTTCCATATGGTGGATCATTTGTAGGTCTTCCAAATGGTGGATCAATGGCAGGCCTTCCATATGGTGGATCATTGGCAGGCCCTCCATATAGTGTTAATTCTCTTCTAGGCATATCAACAGGACCATCGAAAGAGGCAACAGGTGGACGATTATCGGCAGAACTCGTATCTCTCAAAGTTCTAGTTCTAAGTCTCGAAGCAATCTCTGTGAGGGCTCCTCTTGCAGTAGCTGGAGGCCCAGCAACCTGAAAGCTTGGAACAAATGTAAAGGCACAACAAAAGTTAACAAATAAAAGGTCCACATATAAAAACAATATAGAACATGTTGATGCAACTGTTATCAAATATTAGATCACCTGCACAAGCTCATCATCAAAGGACAAGTATTTTGGTTTATCTGCCTTCGAGTAAACTCGAATTTCAGCCCCAGTTCGCCTTCTCATTTCATTAATTACCCTTCCACCTTCCCCAAGAATACAGCCAACTTTGCTTGATGGTACTACAAGCCTTGTGCTCGAATGGCGTTTCTCAGAGGGTGCACTTACTTTATCATGGAGCAAAATAAGTGCCTCAATTGTTGGGGATACTGGATCAGTTGGTACCTGGATGAATCAAAGGGAAAGAATTGTGAGCGATGGTACTAGAACAAAAACAACAAAGCCTTTTAGTCCCAAGGAAGTTGGGGTAGGCTAGCATTGAAACCCAACAAGAGCCACCAACAGGAGAAAGCGAGATAAATCAAGGAGAGGAAAAGGGCTTTGAAGGAATTAAAAAGGCAAGTGGTTCGCAATAGGAACCGGCTGTACTGTTACCTCCTTAGATGAAATAACAATCAGCCTTTCTCCAGAAGCGTCTTTGTCAACTTCTTGAACCTTAATGCGAGCACCAGTCTGCTGCTCTACCCGCCGAACATTAGTCCCGCTTTTCCCAATAACTGAACCAATGAGCTCAGAAGCACACAGAATTCTGACAGAGAACTCTTCAGCTTCAGCAACAGGATATCGCAGTGGTTCATTTATGTATGTATCAAGCAGGGGTATAGGAGGTGGATGATCAATATGTAGGCGCGGCAACATTGGATTTCCAAGTGATGATGGTTGTGGAGACTCATGTTTCCTTTTTGTGCTTGCATCTATTATTTCTTCAAGAGGTGTATTTTCCTTACGGGGATGCTGATGGAGACGAGTAGATATATCATAAAGAGCTTTTCTTACAAGAGAAGGTGCTCCAGATATCTGAAATATCATAAGCACAATATGATACTCGTGTCCAAGAGTGAACTATGCATGATAAAGACGAAAATGCCAAGAGATGAGAACAGTAGGACAGATCCAAAACTCCACTATTTAGTTTCATTTAATATGAACAGGGAAAATCAAGTTATCAGAAGCATGAGAACTCAACAAGTAGGACAGCGATTGATATATGGCCACTGTGAGTTAATTGTTTCCAGAAAAATAATACATGAAAAAGTTGAATACTAATCCAAGTAAAGAAACAATACATGGCCACAGGAATCAATGGAAGCAAAAGGCATTACCAAGTTTGAATAACATAAAGGGGGTTTTACCACTACTACACACATACCTGCACCAGTTCATCACTTTTAAGTGCACACTGAGGAAGGTTTTCAGATGGCAAGACACGGATCCCTGCACCAGTATCACTTCGCAGTTGTTGTATAATGGAACCACCTTTTCCTAAAATGCAGCCAACTTGATTGCCTTGAACCAAAATTCGGGCTGTCACATCATCAGTGTTCTCAGGCTTCCCATGGGCAACTCCACCATAAATTTCATCCTCCACAATCTTATCATGTATCTTCAGTAAGGCATCTTGGGCAAAACAATGGGGCTTCATGTTTTCTATGCCATCACTAGAAATTTTTTCAGCTGCTTCATCAACTAGTTCAGATTCATTTTGGTAATTGAAGATGATAATTACTCTCTCATCTGCACCAGGAATGGAATCAGCAACCCTTATCTTTGCTTTAGTTTCCTCTCTGAGGGCCTTAACAATGTCACCACCTCTCCCCAGGACACTGCCTATCTTTTTCACCGGGCACAATATCCTGTAAATGGTTTCGATTGGCTCAGAGGACATAGATGTGCCATCATGCCTGGAGTTTAACCGTTTCCTCTTTCCATCATCAAAATTGAAATGTGTCCTTTTTTTGGAGTTATTTCTTCTAGAATTATCGTAATCCATCTAAATCAATTTTGCTGTCCCCTTTGTCTACCTAAACAATGATACATCAGCATAAAACAAATTGAATAAGAAGGTAAAAGCAAAAACAAAAGATTGTTGCATGCAATATGATCCTTGGGTATCCCCAGACACATACATAGACTTGTAGGTTATGTACACATCCGAATTCAAAAGCTGCTGTTAAATGTTCATGTTGGCATGTTGCTATTCGGCACTATAGTTTGTAAGGGACAACAGGTTTTGACCATGTACAGATCAAGACATCCCGGTGATGGATTCAAGATATATTCAGGCAGCGCTGTCACTCTGTATTATTTAATTTCCTTTAAAATAAATACTCCCCCTGCATAACTTGATTCCATTCTCTAGAATAGTTGCAGTGAATAACAATGTGTGCAACTGTGAAGAGTATGCAAAATCTAAATTCTTCTGCCAATGTTAATCCAGTCTAAGAGAGCCAAAGTGCAATTTTTTAGTTCGATTTTCTAGAAATATAGATGATGCCAGCATGGATCAAAGGGGAACACTAAGGTACCACTCCTAATTCAAATACATAGACCAAAATTTGAAAAAGGACAGGGGGCATAGCCGCATAGCATTAGCAGGAATAAATGATTTGACAAAAATTGCTTCATAAATGTTTTCACCATAGATAAATGGATTCACAACACAGAAAATAAAAATTATCATTCCATGAAGGCCTAAATGATCAAAGCATACATGGAATTATCGGTTCCATATTGAAAGATATCCTGGTTGTCCTAGGGTGGTAAGGCAACATAGCCACACAGCTTAAATATATAACAAACATGATTAACATAAACCAAACATAAGGATTTCTATGATTTTTAGGACAACTTAAGCTGCATAAAAAAAAGATTCAACTGCACCTTGTTAAAGCTAGGGGGCAGCTTCTGATTGATGCAATTAAAGGACTGTTAGCTCCTCATTGGCACAATTAAAGGGTGGCCAGCTCCTGATGCTGCAGTTAAAGAGCTGGGCATGGAGCATACTCAGAAGTCCTTATATTGTGGATAAATTCCAAATGCAAGAGCCCCTTGTATTTGTGGATGGGGGTAACATGTCAAAACTACAATCCCAAGCTCTATTAAGGCACATTATCATTAACATTCCTTATTTCTTTTATAAGCAGAAGTCTTCATAGCATATGCAACTTGAAGCGATTCCGTGAAGTGACCTTGAAAATAGCTTGGCTTTGCGCCCACAAATGACGAGGAATGACTTGACAAATTCTTAACTGCCTAAAGTGAAATGCCAAAATTCTTAACTGCACATCTACTACAATTCTACTAGCATATATCCAGTAAGACATTAAAAACTCAAAAAAAGTACTGTCGTATAGGGGCAGTCAATTAGGGCACTTGAGCATGTGTACAAAAACAATGAGCAAATCTGCTTAAATAGCTAACACTGACACACTAAAGCTGCAGTTTGCCTTACATTTAGCATTCAAGACTTCAAGCTCAAATTGTAAATGACACGGATTTTAGCAGCCTCAAGTTATGTCCAGCAAATGACACAAGAAAGATACCAAATTGAGCACACTGCACATGAAACCCACTGAAGGGCACGTGCAGATGATTTGAGCTGTGGCAAGAAGCATATTGATATGAGGCAGGGAATTCAAATTACCACTAATTTCCAAACAAACTTGCTAGTTGTTACATCCTCTCAGCAAAAAAATGTGGATATAATGGCAACTAGCACTGAATCGCTGATTCGGTAACGTAACCTCTACCGTTACTTGGCTTTGTATCAATAAATGGCGAGAATTATGTGGCAACTGGCAGTCACACGTCATCTTGAGGCCGTTACCTAAGGTGAAAAAAATAAAATGCCAACTGCACATTGTGATCCTGCTGCAGCTCTGCCAACATGTATTCAAAATAGCAAACACTCGAACAAATAAGGCAAGTAATTTCGAGCACATGCAAAAAAAAAAAAAAAAAAAAAAAAAAAAAAAAAAAAAACTCTCAGTGACTCTGCCCGTAATAAAACACCACATAATGAAAGCCACTTGGAGCATGAGCATATCCCCTGGCATGGGAAAGCTGCAGTTTGCTCATAATAAGGCCAAGATCAAATTTTTAACAATGCAGATTCCATCACCCACGATTCATTGCTCAGTCAATAGCACAAGAGAGGGATATCTTCACAGATTATTGATTTAGGTGTATGAGAATTCAACTGGGACAACCAAATATTCTGGAAAACAGGCTCGCTACAACCAAAAAATAACCCACTAGGGCCATGCACCAAGCTGAACGGACTGGAGCACCTATCCCAGCTAAAGGGGGGAAAGAGAAGAATTTGATTGTTCACAACTCCAGAATCACTGCTCATTAAAGACCCTACGTTACATATTTCGCTCTGCAACAGTCCCGGTGAAGAAATGCAGGCCAGACACACCAAATACAAACCAACTCTCAAGTCTTGATAGATCTCCAGCCTCCACCCTCGCAAGTCGCAACGGTGGGGCAAGGGCAGACCCAGTGTATGACATGGCACATGCACACCCGATTAATTTTTGCCAAAAGAAATCGAAGTTGGCAGACACAAACACTCGTAATTCTATCAGATCCGAACCCGAATACAAATAGCTTTACATTAGGGTTTAGGTGCTCGGTTTCGCACGTCAGGATGGGAGGAAGGGAAGAGAAGGATTGGGCGCACCTGCCGGGTACACGACGACGGCGAAGTGCCCAACAAAAATCTCGCGAGGGGGCCGACGAAGAACTTGCCAGAGTCGCCGCCTGGAACAAAAAAAAACTTCGAGAGAGAAGCACGGGCGCAGGGGCAATGGGAGCGGGCGGGCGGAGCGAACGAGAGGGAAGTGTGGGTCGGAGAGAGAACGAGCGCAGGCGCACGGCAGGCACGGGGCCTTCCTTCCTATCCATCCATCATCTTGTGGAGAAGATGGATGGGCCTTATACTTTTAAAGCCCACAAAAACCCAACTAGCTTCTGGAGGGGGTTCAGCCCAATAGTGACCTTCCGGCGTTGAATAGCAAAACTGAGCAGGTTCGGCCCATCATCAAGTTTAAAGTTTTAAACACGAGTGTCCTGACTTTTTTTTTTTTCGTTTTCCACTTGTTAAAACTTCGATTGACTTTTTTCGGTTTTTACATGCAAATACTAGTTTGAAATTTTTGCTGCGAAGTAGTTGTAGGAGGGAGAATAACGGGTGGGACTCACAACTTGGAATTCAAAATTGCATATAAACCGTAGATAAAATACATTGCCTATTTATATGGAGAAAGCTATTTGTGAAAATGTTGAAAATTTTATATATAAATGTTCAATTGAGGTTTCAGAAGTTGTTAGTTGATTGGGTTTAAACAAATTGTTGAATATGTACTTGACATTTTCAATACCATGCCTTATTCAATGTTTTTATCTAGCCGAGTTCGACGTTAAAAAACAAATCAATGATTTGTGTATAAATGGTTAAAATAGTGTAATTGAGATATTCAATGACATAATTGAAATTTTGAAAGAAGTTAATTCAAATGTTGATAAAACATGATTGAAACAACACTGCAAAATAATTTTTACTTCTAATATATCAGACTTGATGTAGAGTTTGAATATGTACTCAAAATTTTCAAATACCTTATTCAACATTCTATAAATCCAAGTTCAACACTTTAAAAAAAATAGTTTAACAATTTGTATATAAAATGTTGGAAAATGTAATTGAGATGTTGAAATGAAGTAATTGAATGTTGAAATAACAATGCATAATAATTGCTACTTTCCGGTGTATCAAATTTGATGCAATGGTTATAAAGAAAGAAAAAAGAACTCCAAATAGAAAACACTCTACAAAGCACAAAATATGATTTGTTTCTAGCCTGCCAATAAAGTATATCTAAAGCAAAATGAGAAACCATAGGAATGGGCTAACTATGATAGAAAAAAACTCATTTAGAATTTTAGTTTGAAATATCATCATCATGTAAGTCAGATGATGAATAGTATAGCTCATGAATATCATAGTAACTACATAAATAAAAGAGAATACAATACGACTGCGGATTACAATATAATTGTCACTAGTTCACCACACTTTTTATCGTATCCATGACTAGAAAACACCAAAGGAATCATCGGTAGAATGGTACTGAGAACTATTAGGACACTTAATTCAATATAGTAATACCATATGAAATGAAATGCAAGTGAATGCCCTAGAGTAACTACGACACAAAGCTTCACCTAGAGATAAAAACATCCAAGTGCTTGATCTGCAAAGTAAAGAATGACTGAATCGAATGATTGATAAGTTTGAACTTAAATAAAATCAAATTTAGGAACATTTATTTTACACATATGATTCAACGTCCTATAATATAGTTCCTTTTAGGAACTAGGATGGGAGACGATGTGGTGAAGCTACTACCCCCATACACAAGTTCCATTCTCTTTATTGAAGATGAATTGATGTCAAAATTGATCATATTTTCAAGTAGATCTATCTATCCTAGCGTATATTGACATAATTTTCAACAATTCTTGCAACAACGAAAAAATCATGGAAAGGGAACCTTGGTGCAGTAGTAAAACTGCTGCATTGTGACCAGAAGGTCACGGTTAAAATCGTGGAAACAACCTTTTGCAGAAATGCAGAGACAAGTAGCGTACATTAGACCCCAAGTGGGTTCGGACTCCTTTTCCATACCCTATGAAGGCGGGAGCTCATGCACTTCACATCTTGGCTGTGTCACACTTGCCACCGCTGCAAGTGGAAACTTGATTTGTTAGAAAGATATGAGCTTGGACCTATTCATCGTGAAGGTATGCGGAGACGGCATTGTTGAAGCCGTTGCGGTCGAGCAGGTCGCTGAGGCGATGACAAAAATTAAGAAAGGTGTTAAATTAAAGAGAGTTTAAGGAAAGCAATAACAAAAAGAAGATTTAATTAAGGTGTTGAATCCATGTGAACAATTGGCTCGGTATGGGTAGAAAACATGTGATAAAAAATAGAGAAAGTGGTGAAAACATTTTGTTTGTATCTTTTTTACCATTTCCATATCTTTAATTATTTCTAATCTACGTAGTGGGACCAATGTAAAAAACACATAGAGACTATTGTATATAAAATAGAAAACTCATTTATAGATTTAATTAAAATCAAATGTGGTCAACCGTAGCTGCCTAAAATTTAGCCACGAGCCCAGGACACTTTGAACCGAACCGAAGAAGATAAAATTCAACTGAGAAATTTTAAAAAACGTGACAAGACACAAGAGGCCCAGAACGAATGGTTCCATCCCAGGTTCTGAGGATGGAATGGTTCCATGGTAGATGTTTGGTTTAAGAGTGGAATGGTTCCATTTTTTGTTTGGTTTGTGGGATCTGAATATTAGGGTAACGGACGCCGTTTGATAGGGTCCACGTGTCAGTGAAACAACATTATTCCTCCTCTGCTCACAAACCGCGGGTCTCCGTCCTCTGCCTGCTCAAGCCGCCGCCAGCCTCCGTCCCCGCCCCGCCCATCGGCAGCTCGGCCTACTCGTCCTCCGCCCGCGCCACCGAGCCACGCCGCCGGGACGCTCCTCCGCCGGCGCCACCGAACCATGCCGCCGGGACGCTCCTCCGCTGGCGCCGCCGAGCCGGTCCTCTCTCCTCGTCGCCGGGTCGCTCCTCCGCCCGCGCCGCGTCGCCGGCCGCGGGGCCGCTCTGCCCACGGAGACGCCGCTGCGCAGGCCCCTCCGCCGCCCGCGATGAGGAGCTGGCCCCGACCGGTCCTCGCCCACGGCGACGAGCCGCGCCGCCGGCCGCGGAGAGGCCGCGCCGCCGGCCGCCGAAGACGCCCTTCCGCTTGCGCCGCCGAGCCGAGCCAAGGCGCGCCACCGGCCGCCGCGCCGCTCCGTCGCCGGCCCCTTCCCCCTCGCTCCGTCTTCACACTCAACGCCGTCGAAGTGGGATGGCTGCGTCCGATGGATTTTTTGGGATGGAGCGGCTCCGAATCTAGTGCGAATATTCGATGTGGGGGATGGTTCTATCCCTAGGCTCGCCAACCAAACGCAGGACAGAGCGGCTCCATCCCAGATAGTTCTCAAACCAAACACACCCCAAATACTCCTAGCCGAGTGCTTCCTTCCCTCCTCCTCCCGTTTCCCTTCACCCACTCCCACTCTACCAAACGGCCAGCGAAGAGGCCGGGCGGCAGATGGGAGCAGCCTGAGAGACCGAGGGATCGGAATCCTCCTAGTCCGAGCTATTGATGACAGCTTCCGCAGCAGATGGCCACCACGCGCGCGTACAAGCTCCGTATCCCGTGAATTGCCGTTTGGGGATTCTGAGTCGGATCTTTTGAAGTTGAATCTCTGATTGTTTGAACTATTGCAGTAGGGTTTGGTCGGGTTGGATTTCGCCCGTGGTGATGAAGTCGACTCAGTTTCCAAGGGCCGGCTTCGGAGTCCACGGGCTGTCAGGGCTGTTCCAGTGTTTCACTGCTCATGTTGGTGTTTGCTCTTGTGAGCCTGTGATTGAGTGGCGTTTGCATCTATCTATGACCCTGTTCAGGACCATCCGAGGTGTACCGATTTTTCAGAACTAGAATATTGTGGTTTTCTGCCTGAAATCAAACGGAATTTTGGTGGTCTAGGCCCGAGAGGGGAGTCTGGTTCTATTGTTTGTCAGGAATCGTCAGTCGACGTCCGTGCTCTGTAGTTTGTCATTTCTCGTTTGTTTGATTGGTTATACCAATTGCTGTAAATGGGTCCATGCTGTAGTTGGGAAGATCAATATAAATTGCTCATTGCATACTCCTGGTTTAAGTATACGACTTTGAACAAATTAAGCTGTCAGTTCATTCCATCAAGAACATAGGTCTTAGTGGCTTACATAGAACGACTGGTGTGTTGGTTCTCCCCAGTTCTCCAAGGAGTGTTCAACTTCATACTAAGTGGTTCTTTTCATCAAGAATGTACTCCATCCGTCCCAAATTACATGTCGTTGTTGACTTTTGAATAGCACCCAAAGATGTAATTTCTGAACTAGGGCTTCAAAATTTTTGTGGTAGTATGCAACTGTCTATATATCTTGTATCCTTGACAATGATCAGAGGAATTTGTTGCACATGCTTCACATGTCAATTGTGCCAAGTTTGGTAGGCGAACATCAAGGATCCTCATCACTGGTGGGGAGGATCTGAAGGTCAATCTTTGGGCTGTTGGGAAACCCAGTGCCCTCCTGGTAATTTCCAATCCGACATCCTGCCATTACACGTGTAATGTCATTCTTGCTTTTGTCTTGGCAGCCAATTATCTAGTTCAAGTGATTGTCATTGTACATTGCAGAGCCTATCAGGCCTTACCAGTCCAGTTGAGTCAGTAAGCTTTGACTCTTCTGAAGCTACAATAGGTGCTGGTGCGGCAAATGGAACAATAAAAATGTGGGATGTTGAGGAGGCGAAAGGTATCAACATGGTTTGGTGCATTTTGCATTGAAAATATAAACTGAAACTGTGTCATGCATTTATCTCTGTTTCTATTTACAATGTGCAGTTATTCGAACTTTCACTGGGCACAGATCAAATTGTGCCTCTCTTGATTTCCATCCTTTTGGAGAATTCTTGGGCTCTGGGTCTTCGGACACAAACATGAAAATATGGGACATTCGAAAGAAGAGATGCATTCACACCTACAAGGGCCATACCCGACGAATTAATGTGCTTAAATTTACTCCTGATGGTCGATGGATTGTTTCTGGTGGGGCTGATAACTCAGTGAAGGTATAATTTTGAGCATGTCCATTTATTATAATGCAAAATATTAGGAAATAACACGAAAAATTTAAGGCGTGCTTACAACTTGGCTGATGGCAATATCCTATTATATTTAACTAAAAATTTACTTCATATTTCCTGATCACTGAAATCGTGTTTAAAATATCTTGCTAGATCTGGGATTTGACGGCAGGAAAACTCATGCATGACTTTAGTCTTCATGAAGGTCCAGTCAACTGCTTAGATTTTCACCCCCACGAATTCTTGTTGGCTACAGGTTAGATTACAGGTCCAATATACTTACTGTATTGATTGTTTTTCCTATAATGACAATTTTCTCCTTCAATTGTTTTAATTCAAGCTTTTATTTTTTTATTATTGTGGACTTATTACTTCTGCCATTCTTCTTATTTGTTACATCTTCTGGAAATCTAAGTAACATATTCCATGCTGTCCTTTTCAAAAATCTTGTAGGTTCAACTGATAAGACTCTTAAATTTTGGGATCTTGAGACTTTTGAGTTGATTGGTTCCTCCGGACCTGAGGTACTGTATCTATAAATACTGAAAGTGAATTTGTTTATTCCCCCAATTCAAGGTATCCTATGATCAAAGTATTAATGAACATAACTCTGGAACACAAGGTTATATAATCATCTGGAAACGCAATCTCTGAGAACTGAGAAGGCTACAATTTTTAAAAGTTTTTTTAGGCAATGTCATTTGAATTTTGATCATATGCTTGGATTAAATGAAATATATTTGATCATATGTTTGGACTAAAAGAAATATATTCAAACTATGACGGTAAGGCCCACCATCATGATTTTTCTAAAAGGAAAATTATTATGGATTGTTTTTAGCCATAGTTTATCTGCTACTCTGCGCAAATAGGATCTGTTACAAGGATCCAAGAAGCAGATAGTAACTCCCAGTTTTTATGTATCTATGGGTCATGAAATAGTACCAACAGCCAAACAGAAGTGATCGATAATGCAACATCTCAGACCTAAGATTGCACCATACGAAACATGTTCTTGGTGAGGTAGCTATTGTTAAGCATATGTAATGTAATACTAATTTGTTTGTGAAACAACCTGTTAAGTTTGAGTTTTTCTAAAATAAGTATATTGGCATGCAGTTTTTATACTCTGATGAAACTACTGGGAAATATGATAGTGGCACATAACCACACCTGCTATATTTTAGTTTAATGCAGAAGAAGCTAATGTTACTATCCATTCTCTACCTTGTTTCTTTTCTTGGATATAATTAACCTTTTTCAGCTTAATGCAGAACAGCCGAGAATACTTTGAGCCGGTATGGTTTCTGATAATCAAATTCTTCATATCATCGTATATCTGGAATTTGTGTAGAGAAACAGTGCTTATTGGAAACAATGCACATGGTCTGTAATCAGATAATCAATTGCTTAATGATAGCTTTCTCAATTTTCAGGCTAGTGTAGTTCGTTCTATGAAATTCAACAGTGATGGTAAAACACTTTTTTGTGGATTACATGAAAGCCTGAAGGTAAATACCCTACCAATTTACCAATATTCTCAATTTCTCATTTCATTCTTCAGGAAATAATAGTGGAATAGAGGTCATTATATATTAATATTATCTTTTTTTTTTGCTTGTAGGTTCTTTCCTGGGAACCCATCATATGTCATGATGTGGTTGATGTAGGCTGGTTCACGTTAGCAGATCTAACTGTTGATGAAGGGAAACTTCTTGGTTGCTCATATAACCAAAATTATGTTGGTTTATGGGTTGTAGGTTTGATGGTATAACATGTTCTGCATAATTTTACTATATTAGCAGTGAGTTGTTTATTTCTGACACGGTACTTCCATAATTTTTCAGAATGATACGTATGCTGATAGTACTGCTGGATCACACTCAAGTGGAAGTGTAAATAGGATACTTCAATCGGATAATAGCATATCTTCAGTGTTTGGTAGACTGTCAGTTTCCAGAAGCCCAGGTACTGAAAGCATCAAATACTTTTCTTGATGCATCTCTTCACTGTCTCTGCGCTAAAAAAACAGATATATTTTGGTAGCTACTCACGTGCGTAAGCGATGAATGTGCTCTTATTTATTCCCCCTTTTTTCTTTCTTTCCCTTGTTGGTAGCTTTGTTGGATTTGAACTCTTGCCTAATCCAACTTGCTTGGGACTAAAAAGGCGTTGTTGTTGTTCTTGAAACAGCCAATGAAATTGCTTCTGATAATCTACTTGGACGCTCAATGTCTGCTTCAAAAGAAATTCCTGTCTCAACTTCTTCTGCAGCAACAAAGAGATTGCCAAAGCCACCTGGAAAAAGTGACCTCCGTCTCACAAGATCTGATTCTGCACCTCTTCTTTCTCCCAGAGTTAGATTGAACCCAAATTTTGTTGGTGGTCAGAAGAGTCAGCCAGCTACCATTGTTCCATTACCAACACCAATAGTCCATTCTAAAGTGGATCTCTCTTCAGATGCTCGAATGCTGTCTCACAAGTCACATGCATCGGCAGCTCCCATGTATAGATCAAGGTCCAATAGTTCTGGACATGCTAGTAAGAAATCATCTTCTTTACCTGTTCTGGCCTCGAGGCATGGCTCTAAAGGGGCTGCTGGTTCCATTCGCAGTGAAGCTGCCACAGATGAGTTGGCAGTTATTGAGCCCCAAAATATAGAAATAGTAGGTTTAGCTGCCAATCATGGCAAAGAAGATGGCAAGTTTGTGCCTATAATTGATTCAAGGAGCTCAAAGATGGTTGAAGAGGTTGGCTATAGACGAATAACTGATGACGTAGGATACAAAAAGGTAGTCCCAAAAACTAGTTCGAGCGTTAATCCAGATATTGACTATAGGAGGGCTTCAGGAAGCCAAAAGGTACATCAGCGTAAATTTCTGTCAAATCCTATTATTTCACAGAGGAACTCTATTCGAGAATCTTCAAGTGCTGGAGACAATAACTATTCTGGTTTGATATGCACTGAAAGTGTAGAGTCTAATGAAGCTACTAGCTGGTACGATGTGTCTGGTTTTGATAAACATAATTATGATGCTGCAAGGAATCCAGATTTTGCTAACAGTGACAGAAATGAAGTGGTTAGAATTACCCAACTGATGGACTCAAGTGGAAGGAATGCCGTTGAACATCGTAATGAATTTAGTGACCTGACATTGTTTTTTTTTTTGTTTCAGTCTTTCTCAGAATTATCACCAAGCTCTTTGGTTGGCACAGGACCTCCTCCTTCTGATTATGATAGCATCCAGTATGGACCAACATTATTTGGCTTGGTATGTTTACTTTCAAGATTGTGCCATTTGGGTCGCCAATTGTACTTTTTCTATATGGAATCCATTATGCACCCTGTATTTACTGTTTTTTTCTGTAGAAGTTGCACCCTTCACTTGCTGGAAAACTTAGTGCATCTGCAAGTCATGAAGATGATATGTCTGCTCTAATGGAAAACCATCAAAATTTCATTCATCTAATGAAATCTCGCCTAACAAAACTACAGGTATAAAGAGGTCCAGTATAAGATAATCTATTGAGTAATCATCAAGAATCCATTTGCTGATGTGAGACACAATTGTGTTAAACAACAAAGCCCTAACTTTAAATTCCGTTATCGAGGTACATTGAGTACTACTAGTAGTCACCATGTGTGATATTTGCAGGTAGTTTACCAGTGTTGGCAGAGAAATGATATAAAGGGATCTATTGATGCTACATGGAGAATGTTTGATTTTGCTGTGTGTACCCTCTACTGCCCCTATGTTGTAGTTTCAGCCATTATGAATTCTTAATGTTCTCTAATCTTGTAGGTCACTGCTGATATAGTTAATGCTTTAATGGAGAACACTAACTGCATCACATTAGATGTTTGCGCTTCTCTCTTACGTCTTACCTCCAATCTTCTTGAAAGCACATACTACAGGTAATTTCTCATGTTTCTACTTAGTTTATGCGATATTAGAATTGCAATATCTTGTTGTTCGACGGGTGATTATTTCAAGTACGAGCCAACTAAATGCTCCATGGAGAGTTAGACCTTATGGGAAGTGAATCTGATTATACCTTCTCCCTTCCTCAAAAGAAGGTGCAACTTTGGATATGCTGATGACATACTGTTCATGGTTGAGACCATTGTATCACTAGCTGGCCATTTTATTTAAGGCTACAACACAACTATAAAATCCTGCATCGCTAGAATTATATTGGCACTGTTGTATTTCTTGATTCACGTGAGTATGAGTACCTTGTTATGGGAACTCATGAAGGGCAAGGCCCCAGCCAAACACCACAGATGGCCTTCCTCTGCCACCGAGAGGAATGTCTGCACCTCTGGGCGAATTCCTTCAAAGACACAAGCATTTCTATGCTCCTACGTCTCCCAAGTGACTAGGATAAGTGGATAACTAGATAATTATAGCTTTTATGTAGTCCCTTGGGCCCTGGGAAGTGCTCTAGTAGCCTAACTCCACCAAGAATTGAAGTAGCAAGGTTGAGCCTTTGCCCAGACCTCCCTGGCCAGCACTCAAGAAGTAAGGATGTGGTGAATAGTTTCATCAGCTTGATCCACGCTTGGCCAAGCGATTCAAACAGTGACCAAATAACTTGCAGTTAGGGGGGGGGGGGGGGGGCGGGGGCAACTCCAGACCCTCTTCCAAGGGGAGAGTTTGACCTAATAAAAAAAAAACTTGCACTATAGGCTGGCTTGCTGCTGACCAGAGGAAGAAAACTTCCAATTTTCAAACCAAATTACCAAAACTTCCAAAAAAGAATGAAATGGAGCCCTCCTGACTGTTTAAGAAAAAATGGTGCTACTAGTCTGGAAAATGAAAGTCAGTATAACTAGATGATACCCCGCGCATTGCTGCGGGAATTTTTAAACCATTTTAAAGTAAAATTTGAAAGTAGAAATATCGATATGATTGCAAGAACATTTTGTGTACTTAATATGCTCATCTTGGTTGAGAGATCAACTCTTAAATGATTGATTGATCATGTTTCGCTGATATAGGGATTTTGTATGATGCTACTTACATAAACTAATAGTTGCATGCATGGATGTGATCAACTACAGAAAATCGATGGATGGGTTTCTAGTGGATGATGACATGGCTCTTTAATTTAGTGACCTCTAGATGATGTGGACACCTTACATGTTGAAAGAAATAGAGTTAATGAATGTTAGCGGACTTCACTTATATAGATTATATAGATTTGCAACAGCGAATATTCCATCAAAAAGTGAATAATCGATGTGCATTGACATTTTCCAATGCAGGCATCTAAGCATTTCCTTGGGGATGATTCTCAGTATTGTTAAGACCTTTGGTGCCACTATTTCTTCAGCTTTGTCGGCTGTGCCACCTGTTGGTGTAGACCTTGAGGCAGAGCATAGGTATTTTCCTCCTTTTATCTCATTGAACTAGATCCTGCTTCCTGGCTCATGCATGCAATGAACTTTCTTCACAAGCGCATATCTTGCTAGGTTGGAGCGGTGCAATCTATGTTTGCAAGAGCTGAAGAAGGTGAGCGCCAGCCTCAAGTCGCTGACAAGGTAAACTTCAATGGTGCCGGGTATCCCATGAAATCCCTAGGCCTGTTTGAAGCTTGGGCCTGTTTGGAAGCCATGTATTTTCATGGTTGCACAATACCATATTATATGGGGATACTATGGTATTGTAGTCCAGGAGGAGGTGTTGTTTGTTGCTATTTAGAAAAAAATATATTTTTGGTCTATTATATACTCCACTCCGTACCAAAGTTTTGTCATCCAAGTGAGCAAGAGACCAGTAAAACTTAGTATGCTAGTTAAGAACTATAGAAATCAAACAAGTGCTAAAATACTGTGGTTTTAGTGGGTAAGGGGAATACCATGGTTATGTAAGACCAATATACTATGGTAGAACTTCACTTCCAAACAGACCTACTCAAGACCATAAAATACCGTGGTTTACAGTTGGCAACACAATACTATGGTTTTTTTAACTCCACTAATAGTATTTTTTTAGAACTTGTTTGGACAACACATAAAACCATGGTATTTTAGTGGAAACATGCAAGAAGTTAGAAAAAGACATGAAAACCTTGCATTGGAGTGGATTTTCTCGTACTCTAAAATACAATGTTTCCAAACATAGCTTCTGTTCGGTGAACTGAAATAATTGATGCCTCTGGGCATTCCTTTGCAGGCGCCAAGGTGAGGTTGGGAGATCAGCTCGGGAGCTCAATCTTTTTCTTCAGGATAACTTTCAACTATCAAGCGTGTAAACGGTGACAATACCGTCGCGAGCAAAATATTCACCTCATCCATTTTCTTTGGTCATAACTCATAACAGAAAAGAGATACATCAACATAGGAATGTAGAGTAACAGCTAGTATAACGAAAGAAATATGTAGAAATTACATGTAGGTGTAGAAAAATCAAAGTTGTCATAGTTAGATATTGTAGAGTGAAGCTCCCAGCTTTAAGTCTCTCCCTCCCCCTCCCTCTCTCTTCCCCCTCCCTTCTAAAGAAATATAGAGAATCGGGAGGTTCTATATTTCTACTACTGTGTGTGCCCGCACTCATTTTGTGCTTGCTCTAGTGCACCTAGCAAATGTATATAACATTTTTTCCTGACTTTCGTATTGAGTTTACTATACATTGTCATTCTTTTTCCTATTTCGTTTGTTGAATAGCTCAGCAATTGTTTACTCCACTATTGACTATGTTCCACATTTGCAGTTAGGTACAGCTGCACAGTTAGGCAGCAGCATATACTACTACCTCCTTTCCTTTTCACACAAATGTTAATAACAGGTTACACTGGTGTGCATAGCAGTTATGAATCCAGAGTATGCTCTTACAAACATATAAGGGAGTGGTACCTTTATTGATTCTTTTTTCAGGGATGCAGATTTGGTTAGTAACAAGAAGTTGGCAACAACTAACCTAGATCGAGCTTGATTCCTGCTTTACTGTTCAATAAAATCCTTGTTTCTGGGTGCTCTAGCTTTTAAGTAGATGAGAGTTACTGTAGTAAATTTTCCATGAATAATTGAAGCTTGAGCAATTTTGTATCGATCTAAATAACGAGAAGTTCCAACGCCGCTTTGATCAGGTTAAAGAAGAAAATAATCATATGGTAACAACTCCTAGCCTTGTTTGATTTAGGTTATTTACAAATACTTTAGCTGACAGTACTAGTTTCTAATCATCATATGTCCCACGAAGAGCATGTTTTATATATCCATGCCTCAACGACCACAAGCGGGCACTTTCATCCTTCGCGCTACACGATTAACATTTAACAGAGGTTTTCTACGTGTTCTTGGTTTGGGCCCTGTCTAAGTTAGGCTCTGTTTCTTTTCTGTCGTTCAATGAGTGGTGTCTAGAAGCTGATATAGCTGGATGTTTCTAGCTTCTAGGTCTATATGCATGCACTATCTGTTTTACCCAACCGCCCACATCACCAAAAAAAAAGAACGGAGCTTTAATTCACTTCTCACACAGTTTTCAGTATGGGACGAGGATCACATATACGGTATGGCGACACACCACAATTTCCACACGCAATACTCCGGTTTTTGGCCCAATTGGCCCATGGGCTATATATGTTATAGTCTAGGCCTAGGGTTTCGCAGGATTAGCGTTTTTGGCCAAGTCCCTCACGTTTTTTCCTTTTGTGAATATAATTTTTCCAAACATAAAATTGCAAAAAATCTATTTCTACCACCCACTGAGCTGGTGGAATATGCCTTCCACCAGATAGGTTGATAGAATTTCAATATAGCCAAATTAACTAGCAAATTTCTTTTTTTCTAGGTATTTTATTTTAAAAAAATGATAGTTCTTTCTTATGAACTTGGGAGATGAGATTTGTATGAAAGTTGTAGAGAACAATGGGCTGTATATGTTTAGCTTATAGATTTTTTATTTAAAGTCATCTTAATATCAAAATAATTGATATTATGCTTAGATATACAAATATCAACCGGAATGTTATTATTGATTATATCGATACCAAATGGTTTCAAATGAAAAGTTGTGAACATCTCATTTATCTATCTAATTTATATATAATATTTATCTCCATACAAGATTATATGGGAAAAGTCACGCCTTTTTAAAACTGTACTGTGCCAACGAATGGATAGATCGAGAGTGATTTATTCATTCTCGTACACAATATATCTTCAAAGAAAAAGCATAATCTACATATTCACTTTTCGCATTTTACATTGACAAAACTAATATAATATTTTGATTGTTTTTATATATTTGAATATTGTATCAATTATTTTGATATTAAGGTGACTTAAAGAGAAAATTTATGAATTGTAAAATTGTATATCTCATCGAGCTCTATAACTTCCATAGGAATTTCATCTGCATCCAAGTTCACATTAGAGGATTACGATTTTTCAAAAATAAAGTCTTCAGGAAACAAAAAAAACAATGATTTATTTGGCTGTATTTCAAATTCTGTAAACCCATCCAATAGAAGGCATATGCTGCCACCTCAATCGACAATAGGAATATCTTTTCACAATCTCCTATTTAGAGAAATTGTATTGGCAAAAAAACAAAATTTAAAAATAAATATACAAAAATCCAACTCACGTGTTATGTCGCTTCCATGGGAATAAATGTGTCTCGTGGTCGTGGAGGGGATATGCCCAACCATGAGTGGTGGCCGATAAAGGTAGGGGCATAGGGTTGACTAGAGAAGTGGGAAGTGGGTGGTGATCAGGCATTCAGCCTCAGGCAAAGTACACAACCAAAATTATCCCTCGATCTCAAATTGTTAGAGGTTTAAGCTTCGAATAAATCTGCACATTATTAAATGTATGCATTTTGTGTGTGTGTGTGTATATATATATATATCCATTAACATTCATATAAATATAGTTGGAGAGAGGAGCCTAACCCCTGTACTTTGGAATCGATGAAGTAGTTTATGTTACGTATGTTGATACACAACTTAACTGCTCCGTTTGGATAAGCTAAATATTAGTTAGCATTAGCTGCAATTAGCTAACTATGCCACACCTATTAGATATGTTTAAACCTAAACTAGCTAATTTTCTATAATTTTGCATAGCTAATAATTAGTTAGGTGTATCAAAACGGGGCCTTAAACAGTTCAAGCAATGGGCATATAAAGAATAGCTAAGGCGTCAGGCCAAATTAACAGTAGCTACATGGCCCCTCACGTTTGGCCAAATTAACATTAGCTACATGGCCCCTCACGTTTGAAACTTCTATCACCTCATTTTCTTTAGAAGTATTTCAGCAACTGCATAATGGCACGCAATAAAAAATATAGTAGAATTAAAATTTCAGGACTTGCGAACATTTCATTCAAACAGGACCAGTTATAGCATAATACAAGCTCCTATCTGAGCCATCCAATTCTCTGAAGTTACATGCCAACACGATAAAAAATACAATTTGCTCAATGGATTAGCATGCAAGTTTGGAAAGAACCATCAGTTTTTGCACAAAATATCAACTCCGGCTAAACGATTGCTGTGAGCCTGATGGATGTTGTGTAGGCGGAGGCGGGGGAAGTGACATTTGCATTTGCATTGGCATAGGCATCTGTGCTTGAATAGCCCTTCCATCACCTGGATTCATGGAGCTATCAGGCATGCCCCCAAAACCAGTTTGCATGAAGGCCATGCCACCCTGAGGATCACCTGCACCATCAGCCATTCCCTGCCCTAGGGCCATCGACTGAAATGGATTACCCATCAGTCCCATAGCCCATGGGCGCTGAAGCCCCTCAGGGAAGCTCATAGGACCGCCTGGAGGCTGGACACCTGACATGGAACCTTCTGATCCAGAATCTGGTAGATGCATCTGGAAAGGGGCTGCAAAATATTGAGGGTTTCCATCTTGCTGGAGAGGGTAATTGAAAGGCGCATTGGGCATCATTGGCTGATTCATATTCATGGGCATCATAAAGTTTGCCTGATGAGGGGGAACTGGTGGAAACATAAAAGGTGCATTAGCCATCAATTGTTGCTTGTCCTGAGTACTGTGGTCAGATTCTTGGCGAAGCGGAGTTGCTGCACCTGGGCTCTCCTGGCGTGACTGAGAAGCCCAGTTGTATGGGCGGTCAAAGCCTTGAGGTGGGTTGTTCTCGGCCTGAGTATCTCCTGGTGGGTACGAGTGGCGACCATGGAATGATGATGGTTTTGAAAGTGTTTGGGGCCTCAGTGGGGTCTGCTCCCTGGAGTGGTGGTAGCGGGAGCGTTCTTCACGGTCTTGCATGTGAGAAGCCGAAGTGGGTGAAACACCTGGCCTTGGAGGAGCACGTGCGGTAGACATTTCGGGCATTTGAGATTGTCTTTGAGTATCCCCTGCAGAAGCACGGGATATGTTAGGAGGATCTGACTCGTTGCGTTCTTCCTTCTCTGGATTAGTTTGGAGGAGGTTGGCATGGGCTTCAGGCACGTGTGACTCAAAATCTGCTTTCTTAAGGAACGACTTGAGACACATTGGTGCAGCACAGATGAAAATCCCTTCCATCATTTTCACACTCTGTATCTTCTGAATGCGCTCATCACAACTGCAGAAGTAAATAGAAGTTTCAAAAAGTCCAGACTTCGACCAAGCTAAACTCTATAAGAGAAACACAGCAGCTATCTGTATTTATTAAGGATTGAAATTGCAGCATTTACAGAGAGACTTAAAATTGCCTGCACTATTATGTGTTCAAGGGTACATCAGCATCATGCAAAGTACATGTACAGGAGATGTCAATTTTTTACAAATATTCATACCTATCAGTCCAAATGAACATAACATCTCATTATTAATATATACCTGACAATAAACTAGGATAGGAAATGGTATGAACAGTACCACACTATTGCAAACATATGTGCATCGACTGTACTTCCTCCGTTCCAAATTACAAGTTGTTTTAGCTTTGTGCTGGGTCAAACTTATCTGACTTTGACCACAATTATAGAGAAGTATATTAACATTTACAATATCGAATAAATAAACAGCCAATATATGTTACATGGGGTATGGGTATCTAACGAAAGTAGTTTGATGTTGTATAAACTTGTTCAAAACTAGAGAACTTTGACTAAGCACAAAGCTAGAATTACTTATAATTAGCCAATTTGGAACAGAGGGAGTAACAATAAGATTACTCAAGCTCAGAATCCATATTCGCATTTGTATAACAAACTAATTTACTAGAGAAGCTCTATCATGTTTTGCTAATAAACCATTGAACTACTCCATGTTACCCTAGTCCCTATCATGAGCTTCCAGAGAGGAGACACAAGCAAGGATAAGTTCAGGAGTTAGAATGCTTACAGATAGCAGCTGGAATCGCTTCTTGCACATGTTAAACAGAAAGCATGATCACACGGGATCTGAAATCAAGAAAAATGTCATCACACTGCTATAAGGCCCAACTGCATATATCAGAAAAGGAACTATGAGGCGGGCCACATGTAGGCACCTACTCAGGGAATAGGTAAAACAGCAGGAGATACTAACAACTGAAACCAAAGATTATTTCATGATGTAAATATGTTGATAGTCCATTTATCATTATATAAATTAGGTTAATATCACCAAACTGTGTGTGATCCATGATCCTTTATAACAGTAATAATACAGCCTTCATTCATTCAAATACAACTTTAAAGTGCCCCAGTAGGTCTTAGCCTCCCTTGTCTGCCTGCCATGGAGGCATGGACAGAGATAGCATTGGTGCTCCTAACAAATGGAATTACTAGATCATCAAGGCAATGACCATTCTCAAAGAGCTACTACATTAGTGTATGCATTTGGTGTTTTGGTCCAACTGTCAGAAACCTAAAACTCTAAAAGGTGTTATGCTCACCACGCGGTTAAACATAATAAACACTAATTTCGCTTAGCAGCAACGCGAGGGCGCAAGTCTGCATTGCTAGCCGCATGATAAAAAAACACGCTAGGGTTTAGGAGTGCGTACGAGGCGGCCGTAGATGGCGATGGGGAACTCGCAGCGGGAGCAGATGTGGACCCGCTCCCCGAGCGGGCGGCGGGAGCGGCGGCCGATGGCGCGCGTCGCGGAGGCGGCGGAGGTCGTGACAGCGCCGAGGCTCTTCGCGACGGGGAGGTCCGCGATCACTAGGTGGTCGGGGCACGCCACGGTGACCGATTCCGGGACGCCGCCGCCCAGCGCCGCAGCCGCCCCCGCAACGGTGGAGGCGCCGCCCGCGGCCGCCGAGCCGGCGGCGGCGGCGCCGGAGTCCGACGAGCCGATCTTGCTCAAGCGGATCTGCAGCATCGCTAGAGTTTCTAGGTTTTCCACCCTTCTCGGGTTGGGTTTTTTTTTTTTTTCCTTCGGTGGGTTTAGCTGCTCGTTTGGATGTGGACCTGATGTAATGGGCCTTTAAAGCACATTTGCAGTTTCGGCCCGCTTGGACTGGGGTTGCAGGGTAAAATACAGGTCTCGTTCGTCTAAAAACACCGAAAATCGTCCGGACCGGATGCACCATCCACTCCGAAAATCCTATCTATCTTTCGGTTAGATAAAACTTCACCTATCTTTCAATATTTGAGATTCATGCACACAATCTCCATCCTTCATCTCCTACCTCGCTCCTCTCTCTCCTCCGCCCAACCCCCCGCGCGCCGTCTCCGCCGTCCGGCTGCGCACCGCCGCCCCGCCGCTGCTTCTCGGCCAGCCCCGCGTGCCGCACCCCTCCGCCGCCGCCACCGCGCCTTCGCCGCCGCTGCGCGCGCCGACGCCTCGGCCGCGCGCCTCCGTCTCCGCCCGCCTCCTCCGTCGCCGCCGACGCAGGGGCGTGCCGCCGCTCTGCCGCCGGGGCGCGCCGCCGTCCGAGCCGCTGGTGTCCACCGCCCGTGAGCCTTCCCATGCGCATATATTTCAACATTCCGGTTATACCGATTCAACACTCCACCCTACACTGATTCAACATTCTACCTAGACTGATTCAACATTCCATGTATAAATTGTTGAATTAACATTTGTAAAATGTTGGAATGAGTCAAATGCGATATTGAATTTGGTATTCGCAATTGTTGAATAGAGGTAAAAACAGAGAGAAGGCTGTTATTGGGTCTTCATGGGCTTTTTATTTGGCTAGTTTAACTATCTTCCTATAGGTAGATAGGAAGTCCCCATCCACCCACCCTTTCCTCTCTTGTATTTTAGATGGTTATTGAGTCTAATTTGGTCCATATTATTTCTCCACTGTATTTTTTCTTTTTCCAAGTTAATTTGTATTTTTTCTTTCTTTTATCCCATTTTCAAAAAAATATTTTTATTTATTAATTTTTTATAATTTTTTCAATACGAAGAATATTATTATTCCAAAGATAAAATATTGTTTTTACGATCGCGGAATATTTAATTCATGAAGATAAAATATTTTTTATTTTACTATGAAGTAGAAATATTTTTTTGTGAAGGTAGAATATTATTTAATTATATTTTTACTAGAATAATCATCATGTGAAGGTATTATATTTCATTCTCAAAGTTAGAATATTTCTTATTTTTTTAAGTAGAATATTATTTTTTTAATCTAAAAATATTTTTTTGTAAAAGTAGAATATTTTTAATATAAAGTTTGAATATTTCAATATGAAGATCAGAATATTTGTTTGGTTTACGTAGAACATCAGTATTGCATACTTAAAAATATTTTTTATAAATACAAAATATTATTTTTTATGAAATATAATTTAGACCGAATTTAAGTTAGATATGGACCAAACCAGAAATTAGATCCAATAACAAAAAAAACTTAAAATGAGGAGGGGGTGGGTGGACGAATGCTTGGTCCACCCAGGTGGATACAATCATTTGAACCATTAAAATGAAAATATTTAAATTACGAAAAACAAAAATTCCTTACTGAAATGTGATTTTTGTAAGGGTCCTTTTGGCAGGGTTTTTTCAAAATGGCTTTAACCTAGAAGTCAAAGGAGCCGAAAAAACCGTGTTTTGGTGGCTTCTCCTCTAGTGTAAAAACGTTTTTTTCTCTCTACGGCTTCTCGTGTGAAGTCATTTCTTAATAAAATGTTTTGTAGAGCTTCTCCTAAAACCATGAGAAGCTAGAGAAGAAACCACAAAAGAAACCATGCCAAAGGAGCTCTAAATGAAAATACCGTAGTTGGTAACTTGGTATTAATATAAAAAGCAATGGACAATGTATTTTTTTCTTCTAAAACTGCAAAAAATGCATGCTGTCATAATTTTGGAGTCACGGACTACACCTAAGAAAGAGAGTCGTCACTTAGTTTAGTGATATACTTGTGCGGTAGTAGTAGCATATACGGACGTGGTTGGGGTTGCATAACAAGGTGTTTTATTCTCTCTCTCTCAAGATTATTTATCTCATTCTTTTATATCCTCTAACTATTCTCCTTGTCATCTCCGCGAAACCAAGTAACCTATTTCTTTATTGCTCCCTCTACTTAGTAATATATATATGCTGACATTTTTAGGCAAATTACGCTGAAAGACATCATATATTAATGATCGGAGGGAGAAGCATATCTTTCCTAATAGGTATTAGTGATCCGACCCTACCAGGAGCGAATTCAAGACCGGGGCTGGGGGACTGCAGCCCCGTCCAGCCCAAGTAAAAGCAAAGGCTCCATGCGTTTATATCCCATGCTCAGTTTATGGAAAAATGCCTAGCCATGGTAAGATGCGGCACAGGAGCATCGTTTGTTTGGTTTTTTTTTTGGCGAATACGCAGGAGAGCTATGTATCTTTATATTAAGACGGAACCGGAAACAGAGTCCGAAAAAAAATACAACAGAAAAATGCCAAATTTTAGTGAGAAATTAGCTTGCTAGACGTAGCTAGTCCTACGTGGCAACTGCACCTGCTGAGCCCGGTGTCCGCTAGCTCTACCTGCAACACTAGCCGGCAACTATTCAGAAACGACTGCATGCCTTGCCTGCCAACCCACAAGCACAATACACGGGAGAGCTGTCCTGTTGATGGCAATAACTCGGGAACATTATGATCTTTAAAAACACCTGCATACGCTCTTGCAGTAAGCGATTCTCGGTACAACCTGTAATTGATGTTTGATACAGCTGCTTAGATGTTCGGATTATGTGGTTCAAGATCATATTTGGCCGTGTTTTTTCTATCCATTATGATATCATTTGGTTTAACGCTAGTATGATTTTTGGCCTTTCACTGTACAGCCCCCCTTTGCCACGTTTCTGGCTCCGCCACTGAGCCCTACAAAACGTCGACCACTGCGCACCCTAAGACCATCCCCAACCCCATTGCCTAAAACGGTTGTCTATCCACTATTCAATCACTATTCCAACTACCTTACTCTGTGTGTACAGCAGCGCTACAGTGTATAGACAGCCTTTTAGGCAATCCCATTAGGGATAGCCTAACTCCCTGCTCATCTGGAGAATGTCGATCTCGTCTGCCTATCAATCAAAATGGGATTTGATTTTATTCTCACACTTGTTTGTCGTGCAAGCTTAATCACGCTACCCAAGCAAGTTGCGTGTGTTGCGGCTAGTTAATAATGGCTCCGAGGTGGGTGATGCCCCTGTTTAGCCTTCAGCTCGCATTGTTTGTGTCCCTGTTGAAGAACATGGCCACAGATACTCCATCCATCACTCATCAATCTTCAGTGCCATCATCTCCTATCTACTATTCTCTGGACACACTGAATACACTGAAATCTAACACTAGTTGCAATGCCTTTGTTTTATCTAAAAGGCAAGATATTTGACAAACTCATGCAGGTTTGTTAATCTTGTTCAAGGAAACTTTGTCAGTATATACATGTTCATGAAGCAACGGACACCGCAGAATTCAACAAGACCAAAACTTTCATGGCCCCGGACACACTGCACTTGCGGTTCAGTTACTCTGCAAGTAATTGCACACCAACTCTGGCCGTCTCCTGTCGACGGATCCACATGCGACGATGCCTGCAAATTGAATACCGGGACGCAGTGCCGTGTCGAAGAATGGGAGGTGCTCGTTCTCCTGTCTCCCTTTGCCTGCTTGCTTGCTATCGCAGCAAAGCAAAGTACTGGCCGGGCCAGTGCTCCACCTTGATGTTTTGGCCACGGCGGGCGGCGGGCCGCCATGGCGTGGCGAGATATTTTTCCTTCGCGCGCTACCTGTTCGCCGAAGTGCCGGCGAATCTTGGCGGAGCTGCCTGAGCTCATGTGCCGGCCGCCTGCGGTGGTTTCTTTGCATCGCAGTCGCAGCACTGCTGCGGTATCACAGCAGCAGCAGCGGTATCACGTACGAAGGCAAAGGGATGGCATCAGGTTACTGCCGCTGCCCACCACCGCAATAACTTCGTCATGTGACCAGCAGCGATCGGGCATCGATCATCAGCTCACGCTAATCAGGTTGCATTGCGTCTGCTAAGTACTGCTTGATGGCTCCGCGACAGGCCGTCCTGTTCCTGTTGGGATCAGCAGCTCAGACTAGTATAGCAAGCAGCGACGAATTGCCCATGGTGGCAAACAGTTCAGCCTTAATGGCCATAACCATCCTCGTCGTCCTTGCCTCTGCTGTTCTTGTCGTAATCTGCCATGACGACGGGCGAGGCGAGATCCAATCCAACCGGCGGCGAAATCTCCCTCCAGTACACGAGCTGTCTTCTGTGCGACGTTGCCATTTATAGCACTGTTCTCACACACGGACACACCTCACTGCACCACCAGTACTATGCTAGCTTATAATCCCAAGCTCTACCCCTCTTGATTTGGCAGCGCCATGAGACTATGAGAGAGAGAGAGAGAGATTGTTCACCATGGTGGCATGGTCGTGCCGTACGTGCCCACAGAACATTCCGGTCTCTCTGTATCATGAGATGCATCACCAAAAGCCTTGAGAAGAGTTGAGAACAGAACAGAGACGATATATACCAAAGCTTTGCGTCCAATCCAGCTGACGGTGATATACATCTTCATAGCAGTGCATCAAAGAACACTCCAGTACACATCTGATCTTAAAGCAGTTGCTACTTGCTAGCTACTTACTGTAACAACACACACATTCATACGGTCGATCTCATACATCGCGGTACTGTCCAGCAGTTCAGGCTTAGCCTTTGTGTGACCATCTCGCTCGCTCCCGTTCACGGGAGGTCGGCCGGCAAGCTGGCGGCGTCGACCACGTACCCGCGGAGCGACGGCGACCGGGCGGCCAGCTCCGCCTTGCGCTGCCGCCGGTTCTGCACCCGCCGCCGCGCCATGTAGCCACGCACCCAGGGGGTCACGTCCTCGCTCATCTTGATCATCAAGAAGAAGAGGAGGCGGTAGATGACGATCATGCTGAACAAGACGGACAGGTCCAGCCACTTGGACCGGTTCACGTCGATCTGGAACACGTTCTCCAGGATGTACTCCCCGGGGATCTTGGGCAGCTCGTCGTCCTGGTTGTCGAACACCAGGCCCTTCAGGTCGTTCTGGTACTGCCCCTGCAACATCCACACATCAAACAATTCATCATTCTGGTCTTATATCGTAGTCAGTAGTATACTAGTATTTGATTTTTTTTTGTTATAATCAATCTATATCTGATAGTCCCTTTATTTTTGTTACCTGCAGTGCCCAGTAGTGGAAGCTGATGTATGACATGGGGTACCGCCAGAAAGGCTTTGGGATGTCATGGGGAAGTCTGAAGTAACCTGACACCAGCATGAAGATCCCCTGTCCATTTCAAACCATTCTTATTACCCCCATTTAATGTGTGTTGTTATCATCAGAAGAGAATATAAGTATCAGCATTATGGTGTGTGGTTCCATGCACAGTGCCAGAATTAATCCTAGTTTCGGATGCACAGCTGATTGAGGGTGTCAAGCTGCGGCTGGAGTGTTCAGTACCTGAATCCCTGCACCGATAATGATGCCCATGAGGAAGTTGGGGATCACGCTGGCGATGGCCATCATCAGGCTCTCCACGACGGTGACGCTGGCATAGAGGGCCAGCACGAAGAAGAGGTAGTGCATGAAGCCCGGGTGGAGGCGCACCATGAAGTAGCACAGGGTGCCCGACACGAAGGTGATCAAGATCAGGAACGGCATCGCTGAGAGCGTGTTGCTGATCACGAATGCCACCACGCCATAGTGTCCGTTGAGCCTCTCCCTTTGAAACACCTGAAGAATGGAAATTCAGTGAGCAGTTGAAGGAGCTGATGAATAAGTTCTCTCAGTTCATTAATGATTATTCAGTGATTCCACAAACCTTCATGTCCTCAACAAACGATGGAAACCCTCCGATCGACATGAACGTGACAAAGCCAAATATGAAGGAAGCACACGCGCCCCGGGCCTAGTAGTTTCCATCAGTTTATGAGATCACCAACATTAAGTTTTGAATTCACCATAAGTAGACACTTTCAGTTTCAGGGCCTAACATGTAACTTAAAAGTATCAACAGTATAAATAACTGTTTACCAGAATGGAGCTGTATCCAGTGCCAACATTTAGGTAGATAGTCCCAATGCAGAGTGTCACAACAATGTAGATGATAAGCCTCAACCAGTAGTAACCAAAATCCCTCGACATGTTGATGAACGATCGCTTTGTGAGCGTGAACGCCTGCATTGCAAAGCTAGCCTGGCTCCCTCCTGAATCCAGCACCGTTCCTTTCTGTGACAGGCGAACCACATGGATCCTTTTAATTCTATTGGAGTGATCAAGCAGCGTTTGAATTGTCATAAACTGTTGAAGAAAATCGAGTACTTACAAGTCGGGCCATCTCATCTACTTTCTGTTGTGCGTTCATGTAGTACTGTGAGTGCTGGTAGTAGCTGATCAGCCTTCTCATCGCCTCCGAAGTCGTGATCTTCTCCAATGGGTCATCAGATCTTTCAAACTGCATACATGGAAGTAGAGCAAAAATTCAGTGAAGGCGTGTACACCAACATGCTACAGAAAATAATACTAGTGAGGCGAGTAAATCCTGAAACTTACTCTCGTCTTCATCGATCCTTTCAGAGTGGCCTTCACCTTGTCAAAGTCTGAATTTATGCACCTGAGGAAATGATCCGATGGGTTGCGCATCGATGGGCATGGGAAACCAGCTTGGGCAAAGAACTGCTCTCGTGCACAATAGAGTAGACGATTCAGGTATCCCGTTGGTATATCAGAAATTAAACGTAGATAAATAAAATAATAAGGGCAATCCTCAGATTGTTAGAAGTACCTCACAGGCTTCAGAGGCCTTCCCAAAGTAGACAGTTCTGCCCCCTGACAGAAGATACAAACAGTCAAAGAGCGTGAAAACCTCACTGCTCGGCTGATGGACCGACGCGATGACGGTCCGACCATCCCTCGCCAGCCCCCTCAGCGTCTGTGTCACGAAGAATGCCGAAGCACTGCAAAGATTTATCTGTGTCAGATCAGCTACTACACTCCGGCAGATGATCGGTACCAGAACTAAAAGAGATGAAGTAAAAGTGCATGCCTGTCGAGGCCACTGGTGGGCTCATCCAGGAACAGCAGCCTTGGCCTCATCAGTATCTCCAGGGCGATGCTGACCCTCCTCTTCTCGCCGCCACTGATCCCCCTCAGGTGCCAGTTGCCGACGACGGTGTCAGCGCAGTCCTGCAGCCCCATCTCGATGATGGTGCCCTCCACCAGGGCCTGTTTCTCCTCCCTGGGCATCTTGTCCGGGAGCCGGAGGCGCGCCGAGTATGAGATCGTCTCCCTCACCGTTAATGTGCCGATCAAGTTGTCATCTTGAGTCACATAGGCCTGAAATTGCAGGTTGAGTTGCTCAAAAAAAAAATGCAGATTGGCGATAGTTTTTAGTGTAGGTGAGAATTCATGTCAATTCTCAGATTGAATTCTGATCAGGAGCTTATAGCATGCCAATCTATATTCAGATACATATGCCACATATCAAGAACCGGGATCCACTTTTTTTACTGCTGTGAATTTTTTTTTTTACATTTTCTTATGTACTAGTTACTGGTTACGGCTGTGTTTATCCTTTTGTCAGAATTATACGAATAAGAAAACCCAGGTCGTTTTGTATGGCATATGCGTGACTTTTTCTGACTAAAATATGACGCTCCAATCTAATTAAAAAAATACTACCAGGTCTCAAGTCTTAGCAGATCATGAGGTTATGATGACCCCCAGTGCTGAGGAGACCGGTGAACAACACAACACCCCAACCCCAAATGGCCAAATCCCCTTTCCGGGAAACATAACTGGCGTGTCTCCTGACCAACCAGTGAGTGTTTAACTCCATCACCAAACCCACGCCTGAAAACAGAACGATCCATCTGAAAACAGACAGGCGACAGTGAAGGAAGATCGCCCAATCTTGACCCGATCGAGACACATCTAGCCCCAGATGCACAAGGGTTTGATGGAGTCGAGCCGAGACCTTCCGGTTCGGCAGCATGGCATCTGCCGAAAATGGCGTGTGACTCAGTGATGAGCAGCCAATAGTGATGCATGGGTGAGTGGCCATGCTGCTAGCTTTGTTGTTAGTAACTTTGTTCAGGTGAGGAGGTGATGCAAGAAGATCCAAAGGGAGTTGAAGATCACCGATGGGGTTGTGGGAAAAAAGACATATCAAACACCATCTGGAGGCAGAGATCTGGAAAATGCGATGTGTGCTGCCAAGTACTAGTAGATCGTTCACCAGAAAAAGCAGCTAGGTAGTCTGGGTGTACTTCTTGACATGTCCATATTAATCTTCTCCAAATATCGTGGGAGACACATGGGCTGGGCGGTTAAAATTTTTTTCACGCAGAAAACATTCTGCTGCCACAGTAACTGATTTGGACTAGAGAAAAAACCAAACTCTCGCAGCGAGCGTGTTGAAACGAAAAATCTGACCAAAACCAATTTATTTACAATCTCCATGTTCATAGATTAATTAATTAACCTGACCAAACTCCCTGCAGAGGTACGGTTTGCCGATGTGAGTGTGACAGCATATACAACAGTAACAAGCAGTACGTACCGCGGCGCCGAAGGAGAGGTTGGCCTTGCGGCCGTTGAGGAGGACGGTCCCCGAGAGGAAGGCGTTGGCGGCGAGCCGGCCGGCGAGCGCGTCGAGCAGCGTGGACTTGCCGGAGCCCGAGGGCCCCATGAGCGCGGTGAAGGTGCCGGGCTCGGCGTGGCCCGTGAGCGCCTGCAGCACGGGCTGGGTGTCGCCGGTGGCGAGCACGACGGTGACGGTGAGGTCGCACCAGGCGAGGCGCGCCGACACGTCCCCGAGCAGCGCGCCGCCCCCGGCCGCCCTGTCCCGCCACAGCGTCTCGCTGAGCGGGCTGAGCGCGGGCGCCGCCGCCGCCGCCGCGCCCGCCGCCTTCCCCGCCGAGTCCTCCAGCTCCGCCGCCACCGCCGCCGCCGCCTCCCTCCCCACCAGCCCCACCGCCACAGACGCCCCCTTGCCCATGCTACCTCCGATCCGGGGCAGGCAGATAGAGCGAGGCAGTAAGCAATGCAAGAATGGCTGGCTGGGTACTGGCTGGCTACCCTCTCTCCGTCCTCGTCCTGGCAGTGGCAGGCAGCCTCCTCTCCTCACGCGAGAGGGGGTGGCTGCTGCTCGCTCTGATGGCCGGCTGGCGCGCTCTGCCTGCCAGTGCCGGGGGTGGTGGCGAGTTTTATGAGCGGGAGGGCATGGCAGGGGGTGGATACGGGGGAGTAAATGGAGGGGAACGAAGCAGCTTGGGTGGGAGTGGACGGGACGGGAGGGAGGAGGGGTTTGACCTGGCCACCTGGGGTGAAGGTGAAACGTGAAATCGAGCATGCGATGCAGGTGAGGAGAGGGAGAGGGCATGCCGATCGATGCGACGCACGCCGTGGCGCGGTGAAAGAAAGGCATGCATGCGCCGCACGCACCAGGCAGCTCGATGGCATGCGTTCCGGCTGCAACTGCATGGGGATGAGATGAGGAGGAACGCAGGCGTGGTCGTGGTCGTGGACCGGGTGGGTTGGTTGATCAAGGGAAGAAGGTGAGTTTCTGGTGGCTGCGCTAGCTGTCCTGTACCCATGGAGGAATCGACTACTCATGCTGTCATGGCAGGCCTGTGATGACATATGTAACGGCGGATCTGACTTTGGGCGATGCAGGTTATTAGCCAAGTAGTATGAGAGACACCGGCCGCACAGGTTAGTTATTAGTTGTTGCCACCGCCTTCTCGGACAAAAGGGGTGACATAGGAGTATTTGCTGCAGCAAGGAGACAAATATAATGTGCGAGACGACGTAACAAGGTCAGAGGTCAGAGCTAATTAACGTGGCTGCTGGCTCCCCTCCGATCCATCTCAGCTAGCTGCCTGAGATCTTGGAGCTAATAGGTTGGATTAACACTGCCGTTCATCATCTTCTCCTCCACCCAGGTACACCTGCAGGGTTCTTCGTCGTCTTCTTCTTCTCCGTCGTCCATCGCTTTGGTAGTTTAGTTTGGTCTCGTCCGCGGTCCGCTAGCACCACCATTAATTCGAAAAATCTTCCGGTCCACCTACACTCCATGCAACCACTTTTCACATTTTCTTACCTCATTTCGGTCCAATTGGTCCAAATTGGCCTCTCTCCTTCCCTTGCTCTCTCCTCCTCCCCCGACGCACCGCCTTCCTCTTCCTCTGTCGTCGCCTTCCTTCTCCGCCACCGCCTCCTCTACGCGCTGTCGACGCCATGCTCTCCTCCACCACCGACCTTAGAGTGAGGCCCGGGGGGGGGGGGGGGGGGAGCAGGCCGACCCAACGGTGGTGGTAGGGTGGCCGGCGGCTGAGACCGATGGTGAGGGCTCCGCCGGTCGGCGCGGGGTAGAAGAGTGGTTGGGCCAGGGTTGGGCAGAGGAGCTCCACGGTAAGACGACGATGGCGGTCGGTGAGGGCGGCGGTCGGTGGAGGTTGTGGGGCGGACCGGCGCGGCGGTGGGCGGCGAGGCCGCGACGAGGGTGCCGATGCGCCGGCGGCCTTCGGGTGGCGGTGGGTGGGGTGGGGCCAGCGGCCGGCGGGAGGAGGACGAAGATGGTGGCGGCGGGAGAAAGGAGGAGGAGGAGGAGAGCGGGCCGCCGCCCAATAACGTCGCGCGGGACAGGCGGGGGTGGGTGGGCGGGCATCCCTGTCCACCTAGAAGACAGGTGCGAGCTTTTTTCTTGGTTAATTGATGCTAGCAGTAGTGAAACAAAAGAGAGTTTTAGTTTCCCCGGTCTTATTTAATTTATCAAGACTCAGTGATACTATCTCCGTTCTCGAATATTTGTCGTCTGCTAGTTTATTTTAAACTAAAATGCGATGACTAAATAAAAAGGGCGGAGGGAGTGCTTGTTTTTCTTCTTTCTGGAACTCTGAGTAAAAGAAATACGACTTATGAAACATAAATTTTAGTCTTTCATTGTAGCACCTTCCAAATATAGAAATGAAAATTTGTTTTTTCATTGTATCCTCAAATCAAGTCATTATTCATTACAAATACCATGCAAGCACAAATACTTGAGAAAGAGGAATACTTCAGAAACGCATTCCAAATCAATGTTACTAGCAGTTTGCGTTTGTGTATGGGTAGCAGAACTGGATCACTGGATCCCCTGGTCGATCTCCGGCGTGAAGGTGGAAACGGTGAACCCTCGGTCCCTGCCCGTGGGCGCTGTGGCTGTCAAGGTGCGAGCCCATTGAACGAGCTGTGCAGGCAGTGTCGCCATTTGGCAGGTTGGTTTCACCTTCAGGCTTCAGCGATGGAGCAGAGGGGATGGCGATGCGACGACGGCACGATATGTGGATTCATCAGGGGGGCGGCGCGGCCGTTGGATCTCCCCATCCCCAGCCTCCCCTGCGAACGAAATGGAACGAACGCGGATGCAGGCCCTCAACCGCATTCAAGCTGGGGGCAGGTGGCTGGTGGCCTCCTCACACGCACGCATTTATAGTGGCCGTAAAAATAATTCTGTGTACTGCTGCTGCTGCTGGTCCGGTGAGTTCCCAAGAAATGCCTTGCTTTTGGGCTGTTCCAAGTCCAACTGAGCTACCGCTCATGCTATGGATCAGCTGATGGATGGGGTATTGGGGTATACTATAGAGTTCCGAGGGTACAAGCAGACGGCCGGAGTACAGAATTCAGGATTTGTGTATATAGAAATGGACCCATCGTTCCTGTTGTATTGATTGATTGTTTGATCTAGGGATCCTCGGAAAAGAGATGAAGAATTGGTGGGCAGGCTACAATGCTGCATTAGGAGAGGATCGATCGAGCACTGAATCAGGACTTCTCCTGTTCCGCCGCCGGTTTCTCATCAGCCCATCCTTTCCTGCTGGCTGCGGCAGGCAGCCGCCTCTCATACATGGTCATGGGCAGGTCGATGGGCTCATGGCCTCATGCATGCATGAATGGCATCAGAGGATCGTCGAGAGCGCCAAGAAAAGCTAGGCTTTTATTATTTCATGGCGGCCGGCCGCCCGTCCTAAAGCATTAGGCTGTCTTTAGAGTGCGAGAAAATTTTTTGTTGTTGTGTTTTTTCCGTGAATTGAACTGTATTTTGCGAAATTCCCATATGATTCCTATGAAAACGGGTGCTTTATGATTATGGTGCACGATAGTTGTGGTCGTCTTTTCCTGTTTTTGCATTTTTTCTGTAAAATTAAATTGTTTTCTGTAAAATTTCGGTATGATTCCCATAAAAATCCTGTGTCAAGGGGGCCTTATGGATTATGATGCACATTACGTAGTTGTCGTCGTCGCATTTCGCATTCTCCCCTCTCGATTAAGAACAGCAATACGATGCAGCTGCTAGTTCTCCTGTTATGAGCGTACGTCCTCGATCAGTCGATCGCTTGGCTTACTACGAATTGATGAAGAGTACTGCGACAGCCACGTTGTTATAGTCTAGAGGACACGGTGTTTCCCGATCAGCAGCATGGTGTTCATGCCACTACAGTCTACAGAGAACACAATGCAAGCAGTACGTAACATTGTTGACGGTATGCTAGCTTCTCGCACTAATGCTGCTATTTTATAACGTGTGGTCCTGTTGTTAGCTGACGTACACTACTATACTGAGTGAACAGGCTCTCTATATGTACTGAACTCGAGATTATTGTAGTACTACACTACTACTACGGTCCAATAAAATCCGTGCGTGGAACCAAATAAATTAAACCATCATCTATCGTCGATCGTCGTCCCTACCGCATGCATCTACCAATTACCATGACTTGGTTTACATACTCATCATCCATAGCCTCCGGCATCAATGCATGCATGGATTTGCATGCCGCGTGGAGAGCCTCTCGGCTGGAGATCCAAGCAACAACCATTCAAGCTCCATACGTACTGTGCAAATCATCAGGCCGTGTAACTGTAATAGTACTGGTGGTACTATACGTGGCTTAGGCTGGTAATATTCCTTTTAGGTAGAAATTTAGAGTAGGATGAATGCGCAAGGATACTTACAGTACTGCCCGTCTGCTCTCCTGCAGTCGTGCATGCACGGTAGCTACTACGTCGGAGTAGTAACGACCACCACCACCGTAACGCCACATGGTGTAGGTGTGTAGTACGGCTAGTGTGGCCGTATAGCTGTAGTGCTGTTTCATCTATTACATTGTCTATATTCAAACTATATTGTATATCATAATATAGTTACAATATCGTCTTCATACTATAAGCGATAACATCGGTCTTAATTTATTCGTCTGTCAGCCGCACGGTCTGTCCGTGCATATGTGTCGCACAGTAAAGGGGTGTTTGAATCCGGGGGCTAAAATTTAGCCCATGTTACATTGAACGTTTGGATGCTAGTTAGAAGTATTAAATACGATTTAATTAAAAAACTAATTATAAGGTCGAGAAGTAAACGGTGAGACAAATTTATTAAGCCTAATTAATCTATAATTAACGAATGGTTACTGTAGCATCACATTTGCATCTGTGTAATTAATTTTATAATTAGGCTATATTTAATACTTCTAACTAGCAATGTGGCCCGCGCAAATAGTGCGGGAAGCTAGTCATTTTATACTTCGGCTTTTGCTTGAATTTAGTCTTTTATGATGTTTTATTCAGAAAATGTAATATATTAATTTGTAGGATACAAATACCATTGTTTTGTTAATCTATATTAGAGATGGTAGCTACTATATAGATTATCATATGAAATCCAAACATGACATAGTGCATGGTGTTTTATAACTGAATAACCATTTAGGTAGTGTAATTTGATACATGAAAATAATTCCAATTTAAAAATAATATCGCAAATATGTTTTATTTACACTAAAGAATTTGTCAATTTTAATTAATCTTATATAGGAAGATGTATAATTTCTTCTTTTTAGGGTTTTTTCAAGAAAAATAAGGTTCTTGTTTTTTTTTGTTCCATCATTGGGTAGAACGGTAAGGGATGGTCAATTATTCTTCATTTAAGAATATCCAAATTTTTACACATAAGACTCAATAAATAGTTTGAATTGGATAATTATTTGGATGGGCAATCTGCCATTTTTTTATGGATCCATCACGTGCAAATTTCTTTCACAGCTAGATGTCCTATAATTTGGATTTTGACTCCCTTTATATGCATTTTTGTTAATTCAAAAGGTATTGTAGCTTTTTGAATGAAACTCTATTTTTTATTGGAAATATATACATTATGCAAAAATATTTGGTTGCCTATAAGTTTCTTTATCTTTTATATAGAAATATTAAGTTTCTGGTTTACAAAATCAACTTGCTTTCGTGGATCTATCTCTAATTCTTCAATTGTTCTCTTTTTCCTGAATAAATTAGGGAATCTAATATAGAATATGACATGGATTGTATCATTTATTTTTGAATTTCTATATGTGTAATTAATTCGGAACTTGAGTCTGATTCTATTTTTTATTTGAGCCTTTCATATTCTTTGATATATAATCCTTTATACAATCCTATATTTTTTTTTAGCTTCTTGTAGACGATCATAATAATTTTTTTGGTTTTGTGAACACAAACGAATAGTCTAATTTAGAAACTGAGTTAAATTATTTTTTGTGCCATGTTTTTCTAGTATATTTATTTTTTATTTGGAATCAAATCTTCCGGTGATCTAAAGATTATTTAGATTACTTTACTGTATTTAGCATAATTGCGTCCACGAGAACTATTTCTAAATTTGTTTCATAATAGTACTTCTACTGACTTTAGCTTTAGCAATGAATAAACTCGCTTTGTCAAAATACCTATAAGACTAGGTTCACCAGGGCGTCTATCCAACCCTGTCCATCCACTATTTCAACTATCTTTCTCTCTGTCTACAGTGCCATACAGTGTTTTGGGTGTCCCTTTTGGGCCAACTAGTGAGCCTAGTCTAATGAGCAGCATTTGTCGCTAAGATGGGATAGGATGCTCGATAAGGTATGAGGTTCGATATCATAACAGTTTCCTAGCAGTAACTCCAACAAACAACATCGAGGAATCTTTGTTCTTGAAAAATCGACATATTTATGCGTTTTTGTGCTTTGAAAATCCATTTGAATTTAAGTAGACATTCGGTTCGAAATTTTCTTTCGTCGTCGGTCTTTTTTCTGATTTTAATGCATTTCACCACTCCACAGGCAATTCCCTTTGCCCCTGCCATACTCTAACTTGGTAGATTTCACAGCTCATCTAGGATTGAGCCACAGGATTTGATGGCGGACTTGAAAAGCCATCAACATATGCTTAACGCCCGATCATTTCGGATAACATTTGCATCCTCTATCTCACCACAGCTGCTAGCACAGAGTTAGCCAATCCTTAGTCTTCCGATACCATCATTATTTCTTCTTACCTATAGTTCTAGCCATGCTCCCAATATCGTGACTTCTTCTTCTAATACTCATGCGATTAAGATAATATTCTTTGTTGTCTTACGCCTTCTTGGTGAATAGTATAATTTTGTAAAAAATACATTTCACTAAAATATACCCACAATAGATCCCAATCTCTGTAAATAAAACTTTTAGCAATCCAATAGACACATTCGTTCATGTATTGGATATTTTAGAAAATAATTATTTAAAAATTGCAAAGAATAAAAAAACATGGCGCATTGCAATGCGAAAGCACGTGTCAGGTCAAGCAGGTTGTGTCCGTGTCTTAGGAAGGTGAATTCAGGTGTATTCCGAGAGAATTTAGATAGTGTATTGGGAGAGAAGAAATAGGAATTTAGATAAGCACGTGTGCGCTACTGTTTCTTTTAGTTGACTGCTACTCCCTCTAGGTCCCAAAAGAGTGTCGTTTTAGAAAAGCTAGAAGTCAGATTTTTAAATTTTGAATGCATATAACTTTTATATTATTTAGTTTTGAATGTTGAAAGTCATATGTATAGATTTGTTTTAACAAATATTTTTATAAAAGTATAAATTTCTTATGATATTTATTTACATTCTAACAAAAACATTGGTCAAACTTATGTTTGGGAGACCGTGTCGATGTCCAAAACGACACTCTTTTGGAACCCGGAGGGAGTACATGCTTGCCGGTTTTTGTCCGAGGACTTAAAAGAGTTAGAGTTCGATCAGGGGGTGGAATAATTTTTTTCTTTTCTCCGTCTAAACTCTGAGTTGAATATAGACCGTTAGATCTTTATAAAATCCGACGGTGGAGATTTTTTCTTTTTTCCGATTAACGTGGTAATTTCGACGCCCTCTCGGCGAACGTGGTGGCTTCTTTTAGTATTCCTATATTAATATAACAATAGATAGCAACGTCTAAATCTGCATATAAATCAACAATCATATCATTATAAAAGATAAATATTAAGTATTAACTAGAGCTTGTTTTATAAAGATATAAAACAAACGTGTATATGAGTGCTTTATTAGAGTCTGAGCATATAAAACATAGTGGATAATAACAATTTTGATTAGTTGTAGGTCCTAAGTTCATATCCGTTATAAATAATAGTCCATGCAAAAGCACGGGTTAATGTAATAATAGGTATATCAATAAGAGATCGCTAAAAACCATTACTACATCCGATGAGAGGATCTAGAAATTACTGCACTAATCGAAAAAAGATATAGGGATTTAAATTGCAATGTATTAGCCATCTAACAGCCCATACTAAATGTAAAATCAAACACAACTAAGAAAGAATATGTATAATTATATATTTTAAAGATATGTAAGTGTGAGGCGAAATAAATGTTGTGTGTATTTACTTAAAATATATAATATTGTTAAACTATATTGCCACCCTACCTTGGCGATCTCTTATCACAATTACCATTAAGGCATGACTCATATTGGTGTTGAGGTCAGTTCCTTCCATATTCATCTGCGATATTTTGTGATAGACCATTTGGAAAAGAATTTACCATATTTGGGGCCTGATTGGTTCGTGGCTAAAACGTGCCATGACAAAATTTTGATAGGTCAATTTGGCCTGCCAAAATTTTGGATGTCATGTTTTGGCATCGAACGAAGCAAATCCTTTGTGATAGACCATGTTTCATCTTCCTAACAAACTTCATGTTATCCTTGATTGTTTTGATGAATTCATATTATCATTAGAACTATTGACCTAGGCAATCACCGCTTGCTATGCGTGTTGTGTTAGGAAATTAGCCAAAGGAGATAAAGTATATGCAAAGATAAACATCTCTTATTGGTTATAGATATCGAATTTATCCATGAATTTATACTAGGTACGGCTCAATAGATTTTAGCCCGTGGGAGAGCACAACATCCAGCGGCGCTATGCTCAACTTGAGAGCAGTCTGAGTTTCAGATCTTCAAGGTCCCTAAAAAGCTCCACCATTTCTCTTCATCGGAAATAATCAGACATGGATAAGCAAAAACTGTCATGCTCGTGTACAGCTCCCTCCGTACCATGCCCAGTGGAACGGATAAGCTCAGCCAGAGAGGATATGGAAGCCGAGAAGAGGGCCCAGGCCAGGCGCTTTAAATCTGGATCCCGGCCCATCTAGCAACACCCAACACCAACATGGGCCACCGCATCAGTGTTCGGCACTGTGCTTATTGCTATTCTGCCCCAGAAAAGAAGGGCAGTTTTCCCTATTAGGCTTGTTCGGGTAGGAGAAAATCCAAGAAAATTAGAGAGGATTTAATTGCTAGTCAAATTTAAATAAGAAGGGATTAAATCCCTCCAAAACCGGGCAAACCGAATACAAGGAATAATTATAAAAACGTGATGTAAATCTTCTTATCCCATGGTAAGTTTCATCCATCTACGTACTATTTTGAAAAGGAAGAATTTCCTTAGGCCGTTTTTGGACTGTTTTTTTTTTTAAAAACACCCGTACTACTTAGCTTTTGCACAAGAATAAGCACATTGGAATTCCTCTGACAGTCTGTCTTGTAGAGTATCGTTTCGGTGAATGATGTGAGGAAACCGCTGGCACCAAACTAGACGTTGCTGCCCAAAACAAGCTTTAGCTCTGGTGGTCCTCCAATGCAGGTCACTACGCTAGAACAGCCCTCTTGCATGCTCTGCTCCCATCAAGGGTGATGGCGCCGTGGAAGGCATGAGCAAAGGGACCTGAGAGACCCTGAGACGATAGCACATCGCAGACCGATGCTTGGACGGCATCGGCGGCGATTGTGAATCTGGTCGTTTGTTGGCTTGGCTCGCCGCCGCCGCCGCCAATTCGACATCATCGGTCGGCGGCATCTCAATCAAGTGAGCCGTGCGGAGGAGGGGGATTGGACGACGTTCCGTTCCAGGTAGTTGCCGTTTTATTTTCCAAAAACTCCCTATACACGACTCTTCCTTGACAACGCGATTAGGCCAAACTGGCTGTAGTTTTTGGTGCGCAATCGATCGATGCGTCCAAAGAGAATTTCGAGATCGTCGGCGAAACAAAATTAACGAGCAGAGAGAGTAATTTGCCAGCGTTTCAGTTCTTTTCTTGGCGTCTCCGCTCCAATGGAGCCGTCGTACCCGTGCCCATCGAATCCACTGACGCGGCGGACCGTCAGCTGGTAGACGCGTCTGATGGCTGATCCCTTTCAGCATCCCAGAACAGTAGAGCCTTTGGAAGGACCAACGTTAATACGCGCTCCATCCAATCCATCACTGCTCTTGGAGTTAATGTTACTAGCATATCCGATGCCAAAAACCATTTCTTTCCTACAGGGAAACCGCGTCATGATATATGATCCCCCTCCTCTCTCCATCAACTTGTGCTTTTATTAATTGCAGCTCGAAGCTAACTTATCTGATTCTTCTCCCCACACTGCTGCTTCTATTAATTTCAGATCGGAGGAGCTCATCGGCCCCTCCATCATGGAAGCTGAAGACAAAAAGATGATGCTAGCTGCTCAAAAATTAGTACCAGTACTATGCTGTAGCATGCATACTCTGGGCCGGAATTGGACAAAAACAGGAATTAACAGAGCAGATTTCGTCAAGCGCCACAGGAATTCAAAACTAAAGACGGGGGCCCAACTTGAACATCGGCCCATCGTTGTATTCCACGAGAATTAATAATTGCGTCAACCTTCATTTGATCTGGTAGACTGGTACGGAACGAGGAATTAACAGAGCAGATTTCGTCAAGCGCCACAGGAAATTTCTGCGCAGTTCCAAATTCCAAACCGTGGTCCGGCTGCTGTACGTCGACGAAGATCCAGCAGCGTACCCACCGTACTTGATCGCTTCAACGGTGGCCACCCTCCCTCCCTCCCTGCAGCCACGTGTATTAGAGTGATTAATTAATAACAATAACAATAGCATACACAGTGGCATATTCAAAGTCGGTACGGGGTGAGAGCACATGCTCTTGTTTAGAAACAGCGTTTGACACGCTCCGTCCGTTGAGGTGCACGTCATTATCCATGCATGTCTGCTTTGAAACAGACTCCGCCTACGGTACCGCCTGATCTTGAATACGTTCGCCTCACACGGTACGTACGTTACGTAGTTATTATTAGAACGAACCGCCCAACTTTTACAGTCGAGTCGAACCACTCCGTCCGGCCGTAATACAGTATGTCCTGTAATTAATCCTGTATATATGCATTTTATACAGCCTCCATCCATGATGACGAGCTCAAACAACACGGACCGGCTATCAAAATGCAATTTGGCAGTAACAAATTAAAAGTCAGAGCGAGGTTAAGAGCACGCAGAGGTCAGAGGTCAGCAGCTGATGGAGCACTGCACGTACGGCGAGGTAAGAGAACTGATCGAGCACATGGGCGCTGAGACTATGTACAATAGGTTGTCTATATGTTTTGTCTATCCAACATTCTAACCATTTTTTTCTCTATATAGTAGCGTTACAGTGTATAGCCAATCATTTTACACGCTCTCGATGGTTATGGACTCGTGCTCGCTCGTCGGGTTTGTTTGACCATATATGCATGGCCCTGGCGTCGGGTCGACCGACCTGGTCATTGGCTCATGGCCGCTGGGCTTTATTAGTTGCAAATGCAAGGCATATGCATGCATGTGCAGCGTTTTAATTTGCAGCACGTACGGTACGGTACGGTACGTAGGCATGCAAAATTGTATTGTACGTACGTACGTAGGTGCGGCAGACGTACCGCCGGCCAGTGCAAAGATGTGCATGCAAGCAACACGTACGTACGCAGGAGTACGTACCAGTACGCTCCAGCGACGGCGTGGTGGAAACTGGAAATTAAACCAAGCGGAGGGAGCAGTCGTCTGCTTCGGTATCCTGACCTATTTGTAAAAGGCTTGTCTATTTATTTTTTTTTTACTATTTTAATTACCGTTTTCTTTATCTACAGTAACGTTATAGTGTACAGACAGTTTTTTAGATAGTCCCATTGAAGATAGCCTTATGGAGTGTGTCTTTGGTGTTAATTACTTCTCAATCGCCAGCACAACACGCGTCGTTCAATCGTTAAGTTGTGCGTGCCTGACGTACGTATGTATGCTCTCTGGCATACACAGAGCGCGCTACTACGGCTACTAGTGCTGGGCACGCCGGGAGAAAGATCGAGGAGGACCAGGAGAGGTACGGTGTGGTGCTGGACTGCTGGTGTGCCAAAGACGTGTCGGCACGTGTGTGCTGTGTTAGCAAAATATGGCCTGCCGGCGACGACGTACGAGAATTAATTAAAATTAAACGTGTCCGATCGAATTAAAAATACCAACATGGCATGATCATATCAATGATGGGGAACCTTACCTAGGTAGCTGCTACCCCATCTGCATGCTTGTCGGCCGGAGGGACACGCGCAACAGTTTGCCAACTCCTGCGCTGCGATGGGGGTGCCATGACCCTGACCATGACCATGATCGATCCACCGTACCGACCCCATGCAGCTTTCGTGGGAACCCCATTATTAGGAGCTCTCGACCATATCGATCTCGAGCACTCAGCGCACCGCAGCGAGGCGGGCGTGCGTGCGTGCATGCCTAGCTACTGCTACGAGTAGTTTAGCTGCCTCTGCAACCCTGTGTGTGTGGACGCATGGAAAATGGAGTGGGCACCGCACTACTGAAACGAAACTGAACCGCGCCGGCCGACGGCCAGGCCACCTGCTGCTGCCTCCTCGGCCTCCCTCCCCTCCCAATCAGATGACTCGAACCGCTTTTGGAACACCCCCAGCCGTCCCTTTCTCCATTCCACTTCTACTTCACTATGCATCCGACGACTAAATATCTAGGGTGGCCGCCTGACTCTCTGCCTGACATATGAGTACATAATAACTACTAAACCACATGAGCGCCACCCCTCTCCTTTCCATCTGATATGCACAGCGTTAGGCTATCCCCAATGAGTTGAGGAAAAGAGTTGCCTATACAGTATAGCGCTACCGTAGACAGAGAGATGGAAAAATAGTGGATAGACAAGCTTTTTTAGGCAATGTTTAGAGATGGTCAGGCTACCATCACTATAGCCCGCCTATCATATATTTTATACTTCGCTATCTGCAGTGTTTTGTACTCCCTCCGTCCCACAAAGCATGTCGTTTGAGGTTGCCGCCGGCAAAATTGCAGAGTGAGACAATGACCGAAATGCCCCTCTCACCTGCCATGAGCGCAGGCGCTGCTGCTCCGGTGCTGGTGCCATGATGTTGACGTGCTGGTGTGAACAGAAGAGAGAGGGGGAGAGAAAGCAGGGAAACGACCAACGATTGGTTGAGAAAGATTGATGGTGGGCCCACAGATTAATTTAAGTCGCATGGGGTTGTGGAGTGCGCTTGCTGCAGTGCATGCTGCGAGCTGCGCGACTTGCTTTCTGGGACAAAAATCAAATCTTAGAACGACTTGTATAGTGGGACGGAGAGAGTACATCAATTTTTCACCTTGGTAGCATCAGATCAGCCTAGTACTATGCTCCAAGGCTCCCTCTAGTATACTCCAAATATTTACGACAGTTTGGCAAAGCTTCTGCTGGATCAAAATCCTTCAGCGTAGAGTGGCACTGCGGCAGTTTACCAGGAGCCAAAGACGTGCCAAATAGGGCCTATGCCTGCGATAGGTTTTATAGAAGGTCCGGCAGTAAGGCTATCCTCAATGGGATGTCTATACACTGTTTGACACTGTAGCGCTACTATAGACAGAATATTAGTTGGAATAATGAATGAATAGGGATAGACAATGGATATGGATATTTCCATTGAGGATGGTCTAAAAACAACAACAATTCTATCGATGATGAAGAGTGAACTTTAGTTTACATGTCCTTCTTTGATGCGGCTAGCTGCATAGTCGAGAAAAATAAATTTTCTCTTCTGGTGATGGCACCCACTTAGCCCATATGGCCAACTATCACCCAATTACCAGTACGTACATCTCAAAACACAATCATCACGCCCACAATCGCAGGCAGCGCGGGTGGACGCTGTCACGGTCCACTAATGACCCAAAATTCACCGAGATTAAAGTTTGGCATGTTTGGATTGCCCGTAAAGTTCGATATTGTTGCTTGGGATGTCCCACAAGCAAGTCTCCGCGGCAAAAAAACAAAAATGACAGGAACCGATCGATCACTGATGGAGGCCAAGGCATGTGAGTGTGATTTGTCACGCAGGCCGGCAGACAGCTGTGCTGACGGGGACAGCGTTGTCAATGTCTATTTTTCACATAATCTCCTGATCAGGACCGGGCCCTGGGCCGGCTATGTGTGCCACGTCACTCCAACATGTCACTGTCATCTTAATGGCATCGACGAGCTGTGGCTGTTCCTGCTGCTGAGCTGCCTAACCGCCCTGGAAGGCCAGTTTTGTCAACGGAATTTTAACGTGGGCGAAGGGCATGGGAGGGGCATCGGGTGCTGTCAATCTGCACGGAATTCCAGGGCGATCCATGCCAGAAGTCAGAATTTGGGGGGGGGGGGGGGGGGGGGGGGGGTTGAATTGGATAACGGTCTGGATAGAAACATAAGTTAGGCAGAAAGTCTAACATGGAAACCACCGGCACAGTGTACTGTGTATGGATATCGTCTTGCAGGGAAAAAAAATATCAAGTGATGGAATGCCGACAACTTGAAGACCTTGAACTTGGAATAGTAGGTTCTTCACTTCTTCCTACGGCAATATAAAAAACATATAGCTGCTTGGTTGTGGCCAAACTTTGGTACCTTTGGCTATTGAAATCTTTCGACTGAAAATATAAAAAAATTACACGCAGGTTTGTATAGATACACAATCCTACATTTGTCATAGCTGTGTTGTTATGTTTTTGTAAAGATATGTTTGAGTATTAAAAATACTTGCCAGAGCTACATTTTGAAAGAAAGGTACTCATTACAACCAAATAACTCCTTTGTTTCAGAAAGGAAGTCGTTTTTTCTATAAAAGTTTGATCCTCCATCTTAATTAAAATAAGTTATGAATATTATTTATATTTTTATGATTTCATTTACAATCATGAGTATCTAAAACAGAAGTCGTTTTTTAATTTTATTATTATTTTTAGATAATGATCAAACTTTTTGCGTAAAAAAAAATGACTTTCTTTATGAAGTATCAAATCTTTTGTCTTGCCAAACTTTTAGCTATGACAAAATTTGGCTATCACACAGTTTGGTGTCAAAAGTTAAAAGTTACCAACATCTCACATTTCGCATATAATTTTTTGTCAATTATTCTTGCCTAAGTTTTGAGCTGGCAACATGTCGGCACACTAAAAATTTAGTATTAAACCAAGTAGACCCTATATTTTTAAACAATATTAAACTCTTTTAGATGATAGAATACCAGCATTTGCGTCAAAAAGATGATTTTGGCCATTCAGCATTACAATAGCTCCCCCCCCCCCCCCACACACAGCAAAAATTGATAAGGAATAGTTCTTTTAGAACAAAAGCGTGATGCCCCCCTTAGGAAATCTGATTGCATGCCCTCTAAGGCTCTAACTGTGACGAGCAAAGATATATGTAGTTGTTGTCTTTAATGCACGGCGCAAGCTTTGTACAAGATCTAGTCCTCCTCCTTTTTCCAGAGCGTGCAGGGCAAACGACGTGCAGACATTTTGTTTATCGAACACAATATGATTCCGGATAAGCCATATTGCGTAGAGTATTGAGTCCCCATGCCCACCATATGGTTTCCAGTGCGCTCCATGTACCAAAGACCAACTAAATATAAAAAATTATTAGTTGACTTTGGAGTGTAAACTAATTTTAAATGTAATATGGATGATCCAATAGTAAATTAGAATTTTTTAATAGTCTCATCATGATAAAAACATCATTTCTTGCTTCCTTGCCTCTCTCTTTGTGATAGTGAGAATGACCCCCCATTTACGAGAACCATTCAAGTATAATCCCAAACAAAGCAAGCCTAACTTTGGTCTCTGTATTAATGTCCCGTTCCGTCTAGAATGATTGAGGCCTAAAGCGCCTAACTTGTGAATTTTCCAAAACAAACAGATCAAGTTTGTGCGAAAACCGTACCCAAGGCCCTCTCCCCAAAACAGGGAGTATCAATGTCTAACACAGTGTCGACAGTGCTTATACCATGTTTGCATTATCAAGACACCTCATTAGCGTCCAAATATCTGTCTTCCTCCACTGATGGCCGACACCATTAGCCCAATCCTCAAAGCAAAGCTTTCAGCAAAAAGGGGTTCTCCATATATATGCCCAGACACGGAGCGATAGAGGCCGGGGCAGCACAAACACACGCCGGGGCACGCGAATAAAGCGGCTATAGCTGCTAGCTGCCGTGCTCCTCCTGCCACACCAGAATTATTGTGTGTGGGTGGCATTGGCATCTTTTTTTTTTTCCTTCAATTGTGTGTGTGGGTGGCATAGAACCATAGAGGGATCAGGCTGGTGGCTAGGAGGAATATGGTTTCCACTCCAGGATCAAATTGTTCCATCAGGAAGCGAAACCAGTGACCCCCAGCGAAGATACCCTTCTCCCCTGTCACGTCAGGGCAGGACCAGAGGCCCTTGACTTCGGCGCTGTTTAGTACCCCAATTTACTCCTAAAATTCACTATGGAAAAAGAAGATTCCCCGTCACATCAAAATGCCGGCACATGCATGGAATACTAAATGTAGATGGAATAAAAAAATAATTGCACAGTTTAGATGTACTTTGCGAGACGAATCTTTTGAGCCTAGTTAGACCATAGTAGGACAATATTTACCACAAACAAACGAAAAGTGCTACAGTGGTTCTACAGTACTTTTCAGTTCGGAACAGTGTTTTTTTCAACCATCTAAACACACCCTTCCACAGAAAACCTAAAAGTAAAAGGACTGACACTCCTGTCACTCAGGGCAACACCATTTTGGCCCTGTTTAGATCCAAACTTTTCTTCCAAATTCTACTATAAAAAAAAGATTACCCATCACATCAAAATGCCGGCACATGCATGGAGTACTAAATGTAGATAAAATAAAAAATTAATTGCACAGTTTAGATATACTTTGCGAGACGAATCTTTTGAACCTAGTTAGGCCATAGTAGGACAATATTTACCACAAACAAACGAAAAGTGCTACAGTGTATTTTTCAGCGCTACAGTGCATTTCAGTTCCAATTTCAGCGGATCTAAACAGAGCCTTTCTTCTTTTTTTTTTCTTGGCTTTGTTTTTTGGAGTTGGTACAGGGCCTACAGGGAGGGCAAGTGCTCAAGTTCCAGCTTGGACATGGCATTTGGATGATGGGCCAGGTTCAGCACCAACGACTGCCAAAGTGCCAACTAGGGTCTCATGCCATCCAGCCACACGGGAATTCCATGGAATTTGTGGCCGAGACAGCTAATGGTTCTGGACCTCGATCTTGGACAAGGATAGCAACCTCGGCAGTGCATGGACCAACGCCGTACCAACTCAGCACTCTCCAATGGCAGGTGGTGGGAGGGAACATGGCTCTGCGGCTGCTGCGTGCCTTTGCCTTGTGGTGAGGAGACTGCATGCCTAATTATTAATTAACCTATATTTTGCACTCAGCCTTAATTAGCTTGCCGAGTCTTAGCCAAATTTTACTAGAAAGCAATTAAATTTGCAACATCACGGGCAGTTGGATTTGTATCTGATACTAGTACAGTACATGGTTTATGACCGCCCGAGCTATTGGTACTACCGGCCCGTGGTCGATCACCTGCATCCGCAATCGCATTTACGCCGTCCACAAATCCGAATCTCTTATTAATAAATTCTACGCCTACTGCCTGCACCAAATTACTCATATACCACTACTGTATCAATTAAGATAGAGATATCCAATAGTATCATCCCGAGATCCGTCCTTGCTACTGTAGTAGCACTATCCGTTTTCCTCCCGTGAAATAAAGGTGAAACGCATGCAGATGCAATTACGCAAAACGGAACCCAAATCCACAGGATTTCATCTGGACGCAGTTCTGGAGTACCCCGTACATGTCTCTGCAGAGCCCATAGAAATTGTTGGCGTCGCATGGTCGTTGCCAAGTCCGCGCTTTCGGTATAAAGAAAGATTGACTCCCAACAAAGGAAAGGCATGGACCCAATGGTGCTTATGCTTAAGTACTTCCCAAACACATCTTCTTATATAGCCAGTTAATACTACCAGTGCTAGTTTATTAATCCGAAAAATAATTAAACCACAATGGATCAAGGCAACAAAACAAAATCTCAACAAGATCCTAAAGCTGCTTGCGTTTCAATCTGCAGGAGAAAAGGTGTCAGGGATATATAGATGATGAAGATGCGGATTCACCGCCAAGAAAAAAAAAAAGAGTTGCAAAAAGACCAAGCAACTTTTGAAAAAAAAAAAAAACAGATGGTTTGCATCCGTGCATGGGAGGTGTGTTCTGAGAAAAAAAAAGCCAAGATCGTGACGCACCAAGGCTTTGCAAAACTGAAGCGGTGTGGCAGGGACGGAAGCAAAGGGTGCCAGTTTTTAACGGGCTATCGGATCCACACGAAACAGCACACTTTTCGCATAGTATATTTTATTTTTCTCTTATCTTATTATTCGGCCCAGTGGCTCCTTTCTTTTTTGGATAGCGCCGGTGGGCCCCGACCGGGCATGACACCGTGACAACGAAAAGGAATATTTAACCGATGCGGTTTTCGCGTTTTGGGCTAACGGGTTGACGGGTTTGGGAGATAGGGAGGGGGAATGTCCCTTCTCTAGTTTGCTCGTGAAATTTGTGTGCTTGAGGGCCACAATGTCTCTTTCTTTAGTTTTTTCTTGCGCATTTTGTCTAGCCACATGTTTTCCTCGTGAAAACGATATCCTTCTACGATATCCACAAGCACCAAAGCTGTGTGGATTGATCTAAAAATACGGAGGAGATCGTGCCATTGTCTTGTGGCTACCACATCGATCACCAACGCACAATAAAGCTCAATAAAGTTTCTTTTTTTTTGTAATAATTGCAATAAAGATGCACCCCCAATCTCATACCATTATATATCCTCACTATATATATACATACCTAGACACAAACAGATTTAAATAGTCAGCAGTAAAATCTCTCCATAAACTCCTCTGTAGAAACCGTCCCAAGCCGCATCAACCTCTACTTCTCCGCACGATCAGAGCACCTCAAAAGTTAGAATTCTACAACACACTCAATCCGTGCGGAGATTTCCCAAGAGGGCAGTCGGCACTATTAAATTAGATTAAAATGTGGTCTCTTATGGTTTTTTAGTAAATCTCGCAAGGAATCAAAATACTCCAAAAAACAGAGCACTTGTGGAAAGTCCAATGTCTACAAGCCCCAGCTCATACATGTTGAATACATCCCCTGCGAATAACCGTAGCTTAGACAACACACTACCCACACGCAAGAAGAAATCGGTACCGGGTCCATGGGCAGTTGGGGGGAGGCGGGCTACCGGGTCCATCCGGCGCCGCGTGACGTGGGGATTGGGTTGCGAGAAGCGTTTGGTTCGGAGTCCGACAAGGCAGAGGGAGAAGAGAGAAGCAAGCACGCACAGCAAGGCAAAGCAAAGCAAAACCGAGGCAGGCCGGTTTCATACCCTCCGCTCCCCCCCCTTCTCCCTCCACCTCCACCTGCTCCGGCTGCCTCCCTCCGCGCGGTCCGAATAAAGCCCCGTCCACCCCCTCCTCCGCGCTCCAGACCTCCCCGGCGCACGATCTTGGGTTCTTGCAGAGCGGCCGAGGATTCGGTCGGATTCCTCCGTCCTGCCGGTCGTCCGGTCCCTTGGTTCTTGCGGCCTCGGGCGATTTGGTGGTGCGCCGCGGGCTGCTGTGCTGCGAGCGTGCGTGTGTGGGGAGCCGAAGCCGACGAGCGAGGTCAGGGGTGGGGGGACACATGGGCGGCCAGTGGGTGGAGGACCGGGTGCCGCCGCCGTCCAACCTGCAGTGCTTCTTGGACTGCACCACCCCCACCGTGGACACGCACATTCTCCCCAAGGTGACGCCACTGCTCCCTCCCTCCCCGCCCATCCCCTCGCGCGTTCTCCGACGCTGTTCCTCTCCTCCGGTTCCTGCGCCGCGGTCGGCGGCGTCGATCTGCGGCGTCTTCTTGGGAGTTTCGGGATTTTTGTCATTTACTCCTCTCCCCGCACCGCCTAGCGTGGCGTGGCGGGGGAGGAAAGACGGGCGTGCTTTGCCTCACTATTTACGGCTCGTCCTTGTTTTTTTTCCTTCTACTGATGCGTCGTTGCGCGTTTTCTGACGGTAAAAATGCCCGTTCCGATTGGTTGGTGGCGGCAGTGCTATGCTGGTGCTCTTCTTTTTCTTTAATCGGGGGGATTGGATTCTACTCTGCCGAGTTCAGTTCTACTGGTTGCGGAATCGCGATTCAGCTGCGGCGGCTCCTGCCTTCTTGAATTCGCCTCCCCTGCGTCAATTCCGGCTGCTCTTCAACTGTTTTATTAATGCTTCTTGGGGAGAGGAGAGGGAATCCAATCAATCATAGTGTAGGGTCGCTACCTAGCTACTGTGGGCATTATTGTTTCATCGCCTCCCTCTGATGAGAGTGAGACGCTGCTCATTTTGTTCCAGGCGAATGGACGATGCTCGGCCGATGCCTGGAACCACGCTGACATGGACAGCGTCGAGTACTTCAACCTCGCGGACCTCTGGGAGCAGTACTACGAGTGGAGCGCGTACGGCGCCGGAGCCGCGGTGCAGCTGCCGGGAGGGGAGAAAGTGGTCCAGTACTATGTCCCCTACCTCTCAGGGATGCAGCTATACACCAACAAAGTTCTGACTGCATCTAGGTATACTAGTGACAGAGTTTCGAGTTCATGATGGTTTTGAGCTCTAGGCTTGATCCGATTCTCTGTTTTCCTGTAGGAGCTTTGGTGAAGATAATGGCATGGATTACTGGAGTGACGATGAGGACACTGAGAAGATGTCGAGATCCTGGAGCTCGACATCCGACGAATCGTTGTTCAACTGCGACGTGCTGGGGGCCAACAGGAAGCGCCCAGGGCACCTGTACTTTGAGTTCTTTGAAGTAGGTTCGCCTTATGGAAGGGTCCCGTTCGTTGACAAGGTGAATTTCTATGAGCTTTGCCGTCAGCTTACCTCGGCAGTGCTGCGAATCTCTATTCTCAAATGACCATTGCCATTTCTAGGTTTATGAACTATCCCAGGGCTTTCCTGGGCTGACATCGCTGAAGAGTTCTGACCTTTCACCTGTTAGTTGGATGTCAGTTGCCTGGTATGTTCTAGTTTATATCTGCTGCTTATATCATTTCGAAAGAAATATAAAAAAAATTAGTAGATAATACAGTTCCATCATCTACTAGTATTGTAATACAGGACTATGCTTGTTCAGCTTTCATCTTTGCAAACGATTTTCTAGACTGAAGCAGCTGCGCTAAACTCAACCAGTGCCTTAGCAGTTTGATGACAGATTTGAATGCTTTGATGGTCCTTTAGTTCTGTATAGTAGCCATTATTTCTAGGTTCAGATAATCAATTCTTGGTTCATTTTCTTTCCAGTGATGATAGTGGTTGGCCTTGTCATTCACATCTGCTACTTTAACTAGGTATCCTATCTACCACATCCCTTACCAGCGCAACGTGAAGGACTTATCTGCATGCTTCCTAACTTACCATACTATCTCCTCCTCATTTCAAGGTATGTTTTGTTGCACGCCAGGCACTCATTTGTACCATTTTGATAAACTCTTATGGCACGAGAAATTTGATTGTTCCAATAGGCTTCTGTGCCAATGTTGCATGATCACTATCATTGTTGGTATTATGATCATATATTTAGGCTTGAGTTGATTTCCCTTTACGACATTTATTAGGATACTTATGTAGGCATAATGGCGTATCAGTTCAAACTTCACACTTGGTTCTGCCCCGTAGAGCATGTCCACAAGATATAATGATAGCTCCTTTCCTCTAATGCAACATTCTAATAAACATGTGCTCTTCCAATACTTCTGTTCTATTGTGAGTCAGACTTAGTTGCATGCACAACATTTTGTCTTTATGAATGTGAAAGTTATCATTTGCTCAGATCACATGATGGTATGCACTGCAGCATTATTATGATTCACAAGAAAGAGCATATCTCATGTCTGTGTACCATATAAAAGATTTCCTGAGTCATCGATATATGTTTAATGCACACTTAGAGAGAGGAGTTGACAATCTGGTAGCTTGAACCAGAGGAAAGAAATTTAAACTGTTGCTTCCTTGTTCTCAAAAGTTGAAACTGGTTGATTGAGTGGTCTCTAGTTTTCAAAGAATGAACTGTATATTTGGAAAATGTGCAACCGATGTTTCAGTTATGTTTCTACATCTCGAAAGATTCATATTATATGGTTTAATGATGTGTTTTATACTGCATACTAGTAGGAATGCCATGAATCAACCTATGGCTTAACTTACAATTTACACAAGAGTTTTCTTCAAGATATTGTTTGGCTTGCTATTTTGCATCCAAGTCGTCAACTTTTGTTTTAAAAGGCTTCATGTCTTAGCTTTTAAGTGTATAGTTAACGATACCGCTTACTTGAACAAAAAGTTGGTGGCAGCAGTTCTTTGCCCAATAAAGAGGAGGAAAGAGACCGCCTTGTCATGTACCATGACTTTATTACTTATTCTTAGGCATGCAGTTGTTTCTTGAAGGCTAGACATATGCATGTATACCATACAGAAAGAGTTCTTTTATACACCACATCTTTGATGCAAGCTTTCTTGGATTGCAATACGTGCAAAAGCACCTAGGGACACCAGCTGTCCACTTCAGAAAAAAATAGTGATATAGTCAAGCCAGATCTTTGAGCTTTGACTACATTTGCATGTTAAAATGCTAACTTTTTGGCAACTTTAGATAATGTATACCTTTAATGGCAGATGCACTAGTGATGACCTTAGTAGTTAGTACTTTTTTCGAACCACAGTAACCTGTGCTATGTTTACTGTCCACAGATCATGGGCTTGAGACGATGACCAATGGTTGTTGCTATCCAGTTGCCAACGGCAAACAAAATGGCCATACTGATAAAAAGAGCAACACAGTATCACTCCCTCCGTTTGGCCTTGCAGCACACAAGATACAAGGTTCTGTCTGGACCAACCCCATAACAGGAGATCACAGAAAGATGGACATCCTCTTCAGTGCAGCAGACTCCTGGCTGAAGCAGCTCGGAGTGCAGCACCATGACTTCAACTTCTTCATCACTCACCCCATGTGACCCACTGATCTGGAGTAGCTTGCAAAGAATCACATGGGTGCAGACTTGAAGCTACTAAAAATACTTACACCACCAACAACAGTAGCAAAACGTTTACAGTACAGTGCACTGGTAAAAGTGAGTCTAACAATCGCAGGATAGTTCTATGCTGCTTGAGTTTGTTGCAGTGAATACCAAACATGTCGAGACTCAAAAAGTTTTCTGTTTCTTGTTTCTTGGCGGCAGATGTAACTAATCTGTACAGAAGTTTTGCAACTAATTTGGTACCCAATGTTGGTATTGGATCCATATTGTAGCTGTTGCTTTGTGAACCTTAGACTGGGCTCACCAGTGAGCCTATCCCACCCCGCCCATCCACTATTCTAACTACTTCTCTCTCTGTCTACGGTGCTAAACAGTGTATGGGCACCCTCATTTGGGCCTTCTAGTGAGCCCAGTCTTAGTGCCCTAGAGAATGTAGTCCAGGATGAAACTGCTTACTAGACTCCAGTTGGATCCAAATCTGTTTATGACAATTTCATCCTCTCCTACAGTAAGACAATTGTATCCACCCATTCTCGTTCTGATTGCTATATATTATTGTGTTGTAGCATGTGTAATTTGTGAATCTGATCATCTAAAAAGAGGCTTTCCATTTAACTGAATGCAAAAATTTCTGTAAGGACCTCGGTAGTCTGGTAATTAATAACCGTGCCTTTGAAGCTTCGGTGTGGAGAGGCACGGCTGCCTAAAAAATAGGCAGCATAAAGTTACAGATCAAACCTCCTTTTATACGCCAATAGGTGAAAAGTACGAGCCACAATCGTTCCAGTCCAACCAATAGGCAAGCTGTCCCATAGGTTCCATTGTGAATCAACCAATTGGCAAACTATAGATTTGAATCAACTTAAAAAGTTTTGAGGTTAGAAAATATTAAAAAATTGGACCATTTGTTGAATCAACCTAAAAAGTTAGAAGACTTAAAAAATTTGGACCATTTGTTGAATAAACTTAAAAAAAATTGAGGTTAGAAAACTTAAGAAAATTTGGACCATTTCTCGATTTGTGCGTGTCATCCTTGCGCAGAGACCACGCTAATCTTCTCTGTATCGTTCCAATTTTATCAGATGTCTCCGAAAAGACATTGTTCCGACATGCGAGCAGGCTTATAACCTAATCAGATTGAATCTGTATTCTCGATGTGGCACTAACCTGTGTTTACAATCCCAGGACCAGGAGCCTCTTAGGGACTGTCCGATTTACATCAAACGGGGAGTAACACGCATGAGTCGGAGAAGCACCTCTTGCTTCTGGTAAGGTGGCTCTTTCCTAATCCTACCGCAGCTGCAACCTTTTTTTTACTCCGACTGCACCTTGTTCTTGCTGTTCCGGTTAACCTGGCTTTATTTTCCTCTCCTTTGATTTTCCAGAGGCTGGTTTTGGGTTCTTTTGGTCACCGCCCAGCCAACGTGGACTGGGCTGTGCAAACAGGCCCACACAGAGTTAAGAACTTGAGTCAAATATGTCAACATGTTGAATTGAATTAGAGTGCCAGTTCTGGCAAAAAAAGAAAAGTTACATGCATTGCCCACATGAAGAAGTGTAACGATGCAGAACTGAGCATATTAGGCATCATCTACTAAGACATCAGCACAGTATCTTTCGTACATAAAGGATTTGTTTCATATCTTCCAGGAAGAAAGCATTTGAAATGTGATATATACCTACATACGCAACAGATCACAACTCAACATGCAGAAGCTTCCTTCCATCAACCATTTCCAATCCTCCATGGTATCAACTATGTGCACAACGAAAAACTACAATACTACTAATACATCGTGAATCACATGTCATTCTATGTTCAGTTTCCTGTCAGGTCCGCCGTCCGCATAGGCGTGCAATATGCAAAATCCTTGCTAACCCAGCAGCGTCCAGCGTGTGATGACCTAACCAAGCAATCTAATATGTTGAAGGGGACGACACAGCCTGCTTGGTTTTGCTCCAATATACCGCCCTTCGGTCTAAACCTCGAACCGATCTCATCTCTCTCCAATCTGTATAATTTGCTCAAATCTTCATGACTCTACTTAATCTTCAGATTCCTGCCTGGATTGAACAAGTGTTTGTTTATAGGTGCTGCACGCAGAGCCCAACCACCCATATGTGACAGGCATCACACAAGTATGTGATAGCCTCTTACTTATCGCCTACAATGCTTTTGTAGTTTACCATGTAGAGCAACCAGTGTGAGAAGCGCACCACCAATCTGCACCGATGAGAAAAGTCTCACCTAGGTACGTTAGTACCTAAACAAAATGGCAATACTGAATTGGCAAACTATAGATTTGAATCAATTTAAAAAGTTTTGAGGTTAGAAAACTTTTTTAAAAATTGGACTATTTGTTGAATCAACTTAAAAAGTTAGAAAACTTTAAAAAAATCGGACCATCTGCTGATCAACTTAAAAAGTTTTGAGATTAGAAAACTCAAAAAAATTTGGACCATTTCTCGATTTGTGCGTGTCATCCTTGCGCAGGGGCCATGCTAATCTTCTCTGTATCGTTCCAATTTTATCGGATGTCTCCGAAGAGACATTGTTCCAACATGCGAGCAGGCTTATAACCTAATCAGATTGAATCTGTATTCTCGATGTGGCACTAACCTGTGTTTACAATCCCAGGACCAGGAGCCTCTTAGGGACTGTCCGATTTACATCAAACGGGGAGTAACACGCATAAGTCGGAGAAGCACCTCTTGCTTCTGGTAAGGTGGCTCTTTCCTAATCCTACCGCAGCTGCAACCTTTTTTTTTACTCCGACTGCACTTTGTTCTTGCTGTTCCGGTTAACCTGGCTTTATTTTCCTCTCCTTTGATTTTCCAGAGGCTGGTTTTGGGTTCTTTTGGTCACGGCCCAGCCAACGTGGACTGGGCTGTGCAAACAGGCCCACACAGAGTTACAATTTATAATAAGAACTCGAGTCAAACATGAGGATACGTCGGACGTACACGCTCTGTTTTGAATTAGGGTGCCAGTAAATATTCAGACTTCCAGGAAAGAATGAAGCTACAATGTTACATGCATTGCCCCCATGAAGAAGAGTGACGCTGCAGAACTGAGCAGACCAGACATCATATGCTAAGACAACAGCACAGTATCTTTCGTACATAGGAGTAAAGGATTTGGCCGATTTGGTTCACATCTTTCAGGAAGAAAGCATTTGAAACGTGATACATATCACAACTCAGCATACACAAGAACCTTCCTTCCATGTTCCATCCATCAACCATTTCCAGTTTTCCATGCTAGCTTTCAACTATGTATACAACCCCCCCCCCCCCCCCCCCCCCCCCCCCCTAACTGAACGCATAATAACTACATCGCGAATTACATGGCATCCTTATGTTCAGTTTTCTCTCAGCTCCACATAGGTGTGTAATGTGCAAATAGAGTTTTACAGAAGCGTATGGCACAGCCTGTTTGGTTTTGCTAATTTGCTCCAATATACCGCATTTCAGTCTAAACCTCGAACCGATCACATCTCTCTGCAATCTGTATAATTTGCCCAAATTTTCATGGCTCTACTTAATCTTCAGATTCCCATCTGGATTGAGCAGTGTTTATAGCTGTTGCGCGCAGAGCCCAGCTGCCCCTATGTGACAGACATCACACAAGTATGTGATAGCCTCTTACTTATCGCCTACAATGCTTTTGTAGTTAACCATGTAGATAGCAACCAGTGTGAGAAGCGCACCACCAATCTGTACCGGTGAGAAAGTCTCACCTAGGTACAGGTACCTAAACATCAAGGATGTGGCAAAGACCAGTCAACATAACATAGTGAAAATTGAAAGTCAGGCAGCTCAACATGTTCTGAACTCTGACGGGGAGCTTACCCAAAAATGGATGCAAACATGGGGGTCAAGAAAGTGAGAGAACTAAGTGTGGTTAAGCTACCTGAAAAAAATTAGAAAGAACTAGTAACGTGGAATATCTTTCAGAGTGAATCATGGAAAATATAAGCATTTAGCATTGGACTAGTAGAGTACCAGTAGGAAACAATCATACCTCTAGTAGCATTGTAGAAGTATACACCGTAGCTGACAGCACTGCCAAATACAGATGTATAGCCAAGTGCTAATATGTCGCTCCATGTAAGGTCTTGAATATGGCCATTCAAAGCAGGATCATGATTAAGAACAGATATAACCAGCAGAGGAAGGCCACCTATAATCATGTGCTGTTCATAACATGGATGTTAGCATTTAATGATGATGTAATGCCAGATTTTGTACTAATTTGGAGGACCATTAAAACCATCCCAGAAAAGGGTAACAATTTCAGTAACATGTAGTAAAGGTAACATCTTCATCCGGACAGAACACGAACCGTCCAACAAATGCAGTTCTACATTGCAAACTATTGCATCTCCTTCAACTATACGAGTGATCTTATTGGAAATATGCAAATAAGCTCTGCAATTATAATAACAAATGGCTGTACACATTGTATTCACATTTTTTTTCTTGAACATCATTCCGCAGAATAAACTAACTAATTAGCAAGTCCAGGAAACATATGGAATCAATTGCCAAAACAGACCACGAAAAAAGGGCTAACTTAAAGCAACAAAAATAATACCATAGAAGAGCTTTAGCGCATGTGACACAAACTAAGACATAATATAAGACTGAAATTATTATCTGTGGATAACATACCCATCCTGTTGCCATGATTGGATCAGAGTACTTTGACACCCAGCGAACCATGATAGTTCCAACTGCCATGCTTTGAGCTGAGAGGAACATCCACCATTCCCCGCTTCCCCAGATTGTTGTGTCATTTCCTTCAACTGACAGTGCTGGAACCTAGCAAAGTATTAAGAAAATCAATTAATTAAAGGAGAGACAAAAATTCAGCATAGCGCAATAATTCATATATAAAAGCAAATTATTTTCAAAAAAAAGGAGGGCTTTACTTGGCATTCGTGATCTGACTTTCATAAAGTTCAGAATGGCCCGAATTACATTTGCAGGAATACAATTGCTTTAGACACTACTCCGTATTAAGGAATTTATAAACCAGTTAAACAGGTGTGGTCCAAAACATGCCATGAATAAGAGCATATATATCGTCATGAATGTTTGCCTTTCAATTTTATAATAACTATAGCACTTGTTATAGAAAAGAAATAGAATATCACCAATGCGACATTTTCCTCTCCATACTTAATATTCAGGTCTCAAGATTGCTAAAATCTCTACAGTGTACACAATGCACAGAAAAAAAAAGTTTGAAGTTGGAACTAGCATCGGCAGAAGGCAAAACCTCGAGAAGCAAAAGCCCCACGACACCCAGCACGAGCCCTCCAGCTCCTATCGCGCCAATCGACTCTCCAAAGAGCAGGGATGCGAGGATAGCTACCGTCAACGGCTGCGAGTCAATGATGACCTGCAATTAACGAAGAGCCCAGCTACCGTCAATGGCAAATGCCTGCGTGATGGGCTACATAACAGCTCGGGGGAGTTTGGATTTCGCCTTACACTCCCGAGCCCAGCCGACGTCTTCTGCAGTCCCTCCGCGAGAAAGCCCTGCGGAAGCAAAGCATGAGCACGCAAGAGGTCTAAGCCGTTGAACTGTACAATGGGCACGCACGATTATGCACCTGGAAGCAGGCGGCATCGATGAGTCCGAACGCGGCGATGGCGAGCCAGGCCGTCGCGCCGGAGGGCAGCTTCCTGCCGCGCGCGGCGGCGAAGGCGACGAGCAGCGCGCCAGCCGGGAGCAGGCGCAGCGCGGCGACGAAGAAGGGGCCCGTGCGGGGGATGACCTCCTTCATGGCCACCATGGCCGTGCCCCAGAAGAAGAAAGGCGACACCAGGGAGGCCCACTCCCAGAGCTCCCCGACCACGGGGGAAGCCGAGACCTCCGCCGCCGCCCCGCCCTCGCTCTCCCCATCGCCCGGGGACGAGCGCGCGGGGAGGGAGGGGGAAACGTCGTCCTCCGCCGCGCGGGCGTCGAAGAAGCACTCGACGTCGGAGCCTGTGCCTACGCAGTCGAGCGAGTCGGTGGCGGCGGGGGCCGGGGCGGGCGGGGAGGATTCGCGGCGCGCTCGCACGGCCGCGAGGCGGCGTGCGGGGGCGGAGGCGCGGGAGCGGAGGCTGCGGGTGCGGGCGAGAGGTTGGAGGCGGGGCGGGGAAGGGAGCGGGAGGAGGAAGAGGAGGCCGGGGCACACAGTGACGGCCATCGGGGCCGCCTCGCCGGCCGGACCGGAGGCGGCGAGGGCGAGGCCTCGAGCGCGGCGGGGGACGGTGGGAGCCTGGGAGGAGTGGGGCGGAGCGGAGACGTGGCCACGTGGGATCTTTTCGTTTGGTTCTCCCGTGCCGTGACCGGGAGCCGTGGCTCTGCTCGCGTCACTCGCACGGTCGCACCGCAACCGCAAAGGTGCGCCCGCGTCGCGTCTCGCGGAGTCGCGTGTGGTGTTTCAAGTGTTTGGAGTTTCGAACTTTCAATCTTGGACCTGGGACTGGGGAATTGGACGTCTGTATTAACCAGAAAAATACTTTTAGGGATTCTTGAAACATTAGGATTTTTTTAAAATTGAACTCTTTTTTGAGAAATGACTATATAATTTCTATAAAACTCTCGCGGTCCAAATGGACCCTTAACAACTAAATTTTGAGCCCATTGGATCAACTAATTGTTTATTAAGCCGTAGGGTCTATAGTCTAGTGGTTGCAGCAGCTCGAGCGACACCTAAGATCTTAGGTTTGACTCTCGCTGGGAGCGAATTATTTTGAGATTTAATGGTTTTGTTCATTAAGTGGTAGGCGACGTTCCCGTCGACAGTGAGACGCCCGTGGCGACTTCATCAATCTCCGTGGCGTACAGTTGTGAACGTCTGCGTTTGTACTGTGTTTCTAAAAAAAGTAGATAGCGAGCGTTTGCATTTGTACCGTGTTTTTAAAAGAAAGTAGATGATAGCGTGGACAAATTTTTTGTTCTTGCACCCTGGTGCCCCCATCTCCGCGTGCACTACTCAAATCCTAAAATAACTTGATCATTCTTTACGAGACATATGCAGTATATATGCATAACAAACATATGCAGTATATTTACGATGTTTATGCCTTTATAATACAAATACCCACTTAAAAATCATGGTTCCGCTACTAAAATAATGGTGACTACTAGGTCAATTAGAAAGATCTTGCATGTAATAGACATGTAACTGAAATATAACTAGAACATCAAATAAGAGGCACATGTCCGCTTTTGATAGTGGGGTTTTTTCGCTGAATATGAACACATGTCTACAGGATGGCACAAATAGAAAAATCTATCGTGCTAGATTAGAATGAAGAAAATAAATAAATATTTAGAGACAAAATCACTCTCCTAAGCAGAAAAGAAACCTAGTGATTCACAATTTTGGTCGGGACTAATGAAAGTTGTGGAGTTTATGAAATTAATGATGGTTCACAGGTGACTAGCTAGAAAATATTCCTTTTAAGTGAATAATATCCGGTTCTTTATAACATTGTTCATAAAAAACATGATATAATAGCTATGGAGATGAGTACAGGTCCGTTAAACATATTTTTTTTGAAGAGCGCTGGTAGAAAACAAACTACAAACCTGGTGTAATTTGGCTGGTAAAATTACTAATACCATCTTAAATGATCAACCAGAACAGTGCGGCGGTGAGAGACGAAGCCCAGTGGTGATGCGGGACTAGCATGCTCGGGCGGGAGGGGGCACGTGGGACCAGCGCGATCGAGCAGGACACGGGAGGCCGCGCGGCAGCAGGAGGGCGAGCCGGGGGGCTGGAGGAGGAGCGGGCGTCGGGCGGGTGGAGGCAGGGCATCGAGTCGCACAGAACAAAACCAAAGAAAACTAAAGTCTATCTCATAATCAAAAACTCTAAAATATCACAGCTTTGGGTAAACCATAATATCCAAAACCGCGTTTTGAAAGTATCAACCGAACACCTTTTGGCTTTCAAAACACAATACTATGATATTGCTTCAAAACTGCAAAAATAATTTGATTCCAAACAGAGCCTGAGTTGTTTACTGTGCAATCCATGCATAAGAAGTTAATTAATATTGATATGCATGTTCATAATCGGTTTGTATGGCAGCTAAAAATCCCTCTAAAGGTATTTTTTATTTGGTTGCTTCATAGAGGTGTCATACCAACAAAAGATAACTTAACTCAAATACAGTGGTAAGGTAGCAATCAATGTTGCTTTTGTTCCGCAGAAGAGACGATTCAACATTTGTTTTTGTTTGACCTTGTGCAAAATTTCTTTGAAGAATTGTGTTAATTACTTTTTGCATACACCCTCCTAATAATGTCGCTCATATTTCATGGAGTAAAAAAATAAACACCAAATTTTGGTCGGAGTTTGTGCTCTATGTTGGCAATTTGGCTCTGTCAAAATGATATAATTTTTGACAACCATAAAAAACAATCTTGTAAGCGGATTTTATTTAGGGCGACACGTTGGACAAGATTATGGATGCCGTTATAAAAGGAGGAGAAGCGAGATTTTGTGTGAAAAACATGTTGTGCTTTGGAGACCACCACATTGGATGTTTTTTCAAACATGGATGCAGGTTTAGCAATGGACTTTGTTAAGGCTCTTTTGATTTCTTTTGTAAACATTTGTTCTTCAAGGAATATAGGTTTGATTCTGACATGGAGGCAGTTATTGTAATAAATAAAGGCTAAAACATCTCGTAATGGTTGGAATGTTTTTATTCCATTATTAAAAAAATACCAAAGCTGCCAAAGACTTGTGGAGTCAGAGTCTAGAAGCAGTTGACGGACATTGCTTAGCCAACATGTGTTTTCTGGAAAGAAAAATGGTAGCAGCAGGACAGGACACACCAATAGTCAACAAAATGCCCTCGCGATTCAAACCATGTGGTTTAGCCTGGTCGCAAGAATGGCAGAACAAGTTTGTGGTTCTCCAGTTGATTTCCGTCAGCGACTCTGACTCCACAGCTGCTATCATTACTTACCATCCTGCTCTTGGGAGGCATGCGGAGAGATTCAATTTGTGGTTCTCCAAAAGCTAATCTTGAAGTTACCCTTCCATGTTGATGACCTGAAATACAGGAGATTCAAAAAAAAAAAAAATTGAAGAAAAAAATAAGCACGGTCAAACCTGTGTGTGTACAACAAGATTTTGTGAAAACAATAGCCTCAAAGTCTCAAACCTCACCGTATCTCCCGAACAGGGCAACTCTCCCACTTCGGAATAGCATTTGCCTTGTCAACATATGCTACATCTGTGCCCGTGCCAAATATTACACCAGCGATAACATCTTTGTCTTGCTCCAGCCAGAGTCCCAACAGCTTCATTAATCTGTTTCATCATATGGATGTGTTTGAAATCGGAAGTTGCTTAATCTTGGTCTTAGCGGAAGAAAAATAAACCCTCAAATTTTATTTTGACCACACATCACCATCCATCATCATCGTAGTAAAGAAAGAGGACCAGGCTCCGTGCAAAATTCCTCGGTGGAAACGTGTAATTTAGGTTTATTTATAGAGCCCAAACAATCAGTCAGAGACGTGCGCAGACACACAGAGAAGGGAAGCGAGAGCCCAGGGAAGGAAACATCATCCAATCCAAAGAAGGGTAGTCGTTGCCACTTGCCACCCGACCCATGGCGTCCGCCGAGCCGCTCCTCCCCGGCGGCGAGGGCAGCGGCGGCCGCCGCTGCCTCGGCTTCCTGCCCTCCACCATTCGCCTCAAGACGTCCGCCTGGTCCGAGCTGGGCGGCGCGGTGGGCGACCTGGGCACCTACATCCCCATCGTGCTGGCGCTGTCGCTCGCATCGCACCTCGACCTCGGCACCACGCTCATCTTCACGGCGCTCTACAACTTGGCCACGGGCCTGCTCTTCGGCGTCCCGATGCCGGTGCAGCCCATGAAGTCCATCGCCGCCGTCGCGCTCTCCTCCGCTCACCTCACCATCCCGCAGATCATGTCCGCGGGGCTCGCCGTCGCCGCCGTCCTGCTCTTCCTCGGCGCCACGGGCCTCATAACGCACATCTACCGCCGCCTCCCGCTCCCCGTCGTGCGCGGCGTCCAGCTCTCGCAGGGCCTCTCCTTGGCCTTCACAGCCGTCAAGTACGTCCGCTACGTCTCCGCGTCCTCCGACGTGCCGCGCCCGGTCCTCGGCATCGACGGCCTCGTCCTCGCGCTCGCAGCGCTGCTCTTCATCATCCTTGCCACCGGCTCCGGCGACGACGGCCGCCGCGTCCCCGCCGCGCTCATCGTCTTCGCGCTCGGCCTCGTCCTCTGTTTCGTGCGGGACCCGTCCATCCTGCAGCGCCTTCGCTTTGGCCCGGCGCCGCTGCGCCTCGTCACCATCACCTGGGACGACTTCAAGATCGGGTTCTGGGAAGGCGCCGTGCCGCAGCTGCCGCTGTCCGTGCTCAACTCCGTGGTCGCAGTGTGCAAGCTCTCGTCGGACCTGTTCCCGGAACGCGCCGAGCTCTCCCCGGCGAGGGTGTCGCTCAGCGTCGGCGTCATGAACTTGGTCGGCTGCTGGTTTGGCGCCATGCCGTGCTGCCACGGCGCGGGCGGGCTGGCGGGGCAGTACCGCTTCGGCGGCAGGAGCGGCGCGTCCGTCGTCTTCCTGGCCATCGGCAACCTGGTGCTGGGGCTCGTGTTCGGCAACTCGTTCGTCGCCATCCTTGGGCAGTTCCCCATTGGGATACTGGGCGTCATGCTCCTCTTCTCCGGGATCGAGCTCGCCACGGCGTCGCGCGACATGGGCACCAAGGAGGAGTCCTTCCTCATGCTCGTCTGCGCCGCCGTGTCCCTCGCCGCCTCGAGCCCCGCGGTGGGGTTCATCTCGGGCAATGTTTTGTGCCTGCTGCTGCGACTCCGGGGCGTGGACTACCGAGGACTGCTCGGTCGGTGGGGCGCCGCCCAGCGGCAAGGCGGGAACTAGGCGGTTTTTCTCCTACAGTATATATGTAAAAATGGTACATTTGCCAGCTTTACCTATTGTCCCAATTCCCAAATCCATTTTCTGAATCATTATTCCTTGCTTAGCAGCTCTTACACGGGCTGGTTTCTGGAGATTTAACTCTTTTTCAGACATGGACGTAGGTTTAGCAATGGATTTTGTTAAGGCTATTTTGATTTTTTTTGTAAGCATTTGTTCGTCAACAAATATAAGTTTGACCTTGATGGGATGCGGTTATTGTATATAATAAATAAAGGCTAAAATATCTGGTGATGTTAGAGGTTGGAATGGTTTTATTCCATTATTAAAAAATACCAAAGCCGCCAAGACTCGTGGAGTCTAGACTCTAGAAGCAGTTGACGGACATTGCTTAGCCAACATGTGATTTCTGGAAAGAAAAATGGTACCGGCACGACACAGCAATAGTCAACAAAATCACTCGCGATTCAAACCTTGTGATTTAGCCTGGTTGTAACTGTATCGCCGGCCACACAGGAGCACAGGACACTCCGTAATCTAATCGACAGAGAGAAGGTAACAGGCTGCTCTCACCAGGGTGCCAAAACCACTGTTTTGCACCGTAGAGAGAGAAAGAGGCAGTTGGAATAGTGGATGGACGGGGTGGGATAGACCCTCTGGTGAGAGCAGCATGGGTAGTACCAATTTCTGGCCCGACCACGCACGCACAGCAGACGGACTGCCCCCGCGTCGCCTTGCTCGGGCGGCACGGGCGGCGTCCAAACCCTAGCACCGCCTCTTCCTCTTCTGCTCTCCCTCCCTCTTACCGCCGCCAGAGGGAGCCACCGGACTACAGGAGGCCAGCGGGGGTCCCCAAGACGGCGGTGGCGGGGCCTCCTCTCCTCTTTTGGCTGCTCGAGTCTAGATATGGGCGTTGCCGGGCGGACGCGTTGGCATCGCTGCGTCGGTGGTGGGGCTGCGCGGCGGTCGCGCCGGCTTGTCCGACGACACCGGTGGGGAGCTTCTGGCGACGGACCTCTCGTTCTGTGGCCAGCGGAGGCGGCGGCTCGTTTTGCGGCCTACGGGGGCTGCCGACGTCAGCTTCTGGTTGTGCGGTGTTGGCGTCTCTTAGCCTTATAAGATTTTACTCCGCAAACGCACGGAGACCACTGTAGCTTTTCACTCAGAGTATTCCGAGTATCGTATTTTTATCCACAGGGAAGCGGCAGGCGAGAAAGTATAGTTGAATAAACTCGAATCGAATGAACCGTACTTAAATAAATATAAATATACCAGCTAGTCACTAGACAGGGTAAGTCTGGTAAACGGATAGGTGTATGGTGGGAAGAAGTAAATTTAACTACCTAAGATACACGTAGAAAGGTATAGTTGCCTGGAAGGACAACGAGTGAGATAAAGTTTTCAAACTCTATTCTATTCGGCTGCAAAGACTCTATTGTGGTTAACTAAGAAACTCAAGTAGCAAGTCAGGGTCTTGCGTCGAGCGAAATTCCGGCGCCTCGAGGAGTCAGGGGGTAGATAGTAGACAACCGAAAGAGACCTGGCTAACGTCTACGGGCCTACCGAACGAACGGGCCTGGACTACACAGGCACACCACACGCTGTCACCGAGTGGGGCTACCAAGCAAATCTGCGTAGATAGGCTGGCACGCTATAAACGTACTTAAGCGAAGTTTGAGTAACAATAGATCGTCCTTGATCAGAAGAGAGTACCTAACTAGAGCCTGGCGTACAGGTTGGATTATAGCACCGGCAAGAATAACGGGACTTAACTAACTAAGATAACCACAAGTCTAGGCCTAGCAAGTATGCAGAATAAAGGGTACACAACACTTGCAAGAGATAAAAATAAAATAAAATATAACTGAATTATATTGAAGATTGAGTACAAAAGATACAAGAGCTGTTACCGCAGACTCAGAAGAATCTCCGAGGCAAAGCTCGACTCACTCTAACTCTCAGGACTATCCTAACTACTAAGACGTGGAAAATGACACTCTCTAAGGTAGGATATGGCTCTCAACTTCTCCACACCTTTACAAATGAGCTCTACAGGCCTATTTATAGTCCAATATGAGAGGGAAATATTTGTAGGAGGCTTAGATCGGTGGGAGGCCGAAGTCGGTGGTCGGTCGACCTAGGGGGGAGGTCGGCCGACCTACTCCGAGGTCGGGCGACCACCCGATCCACCGCCTTTGCACTCCAACGGCTTGATCTTGCTTTCCCATGGCGGTTGGCGGTTAGGACGGTTGTTGCACGTGTAAAATGCATCCGAGGGTAGGTCGGCCGACCTTGTAGGAGGTCGGGCGACCACTTGTCAGGCCTGCATTGGCCATTTTGCTTCTCCCTCGGATTGATGACGTTGTGGATCCGTGACTTGGTGTATTTTCGGCCTTTGAATACATTGGATGCTTGGTCTTGCGGTTGGATTTGAGTGCACTTGTGTTTTCTTCATGATGTGGATCGATGAGGTGGCACATGGCTGACTTGGGAGGTCGGGCGGCCTGACCAGGGGTCCGCCGACCCTGTCAGTGGGTCGGGCGGCCTGCCCCCAGGTCAGCCGACCTGGTTGCACCAGGCAGGCCTGGCCCTTGGTCGGCCGACCTGGTAATGTGGTCGGCCGACCTAGCCACTTTGGCCAGTGTGCCTCATATTTGATCCTTGACATGTTTTCATCTATTTTATGTGCATTTTGGTACCTGCATCCAAATATTCATACAAAACTTGTGGAACTCATTAGTAGAAGGGTTAGTCTATAGTTATTCACTTGCATAGCTCCATTTGGTTGGTAATTGACGATAGATATCGTGAGATTACGATCGTCAACACGCGGCCTGTTGATGGCTTCGGCGCTCCGGCGGCTCCAACGAGCTGTTGGCGGTGCCGGTGCCTTCGCGGGTGGGCGGTGGCACGACGTGGCGTCCACTTCCCCCGCCCTCTCCTCGGCGATGGTGGCAGTGGCGCGTCGGAGCTCGCCGAATTTGGGCACTGGCGCACTGCTAGCCTGGTTCTGGCCCTCCCTCGCGCGGATCTGCGCCGGCGGTGGGCCCCTGCAGAAATGCGGTGGTGGGAGGCCGCGAGGGCCGTGGGCGGCGCCTTTCTCCAGCTGTGAGAGGCTATCCTGTCTCGCGCAACAGGGGATGGCGTCCGACGGCCTGGCGTGTGCCGCTTCGTTTTGGTCCGGGGCGACATCTGCGAGGTGGTACGGTCCAGCGGTGGGGCCGTGGAGCGCCACGGTGGTTCTTGTTTGGGCGCCATGGTGGTGTTGCGGGTCACCCTCCTCTAGGCTGCGGCCTGGGTGTGGCATCGCCGTCATGGTGGCCAGGGTGCGGCTCCCCCTGGTTGAGGCAAGGCATGGCTGGCTATGATAGGATGGTGGCATTGACGGTTGTCATCAAGGTCGTTATTATTTGCTTGTCGAGAGGACTGCTCGCAGCGGACCTCGCGTCTTGCTCTGCTCGGCAGTTGCTAGTGCGGTGAGAGACAACGTCGAAAGACCGCGCTTGCAGTGGAGACAAGTGGCAGCTTTGCTTGCAGCGGACTACGGCGGTTAACTCTGCTTAGCAGTTGCTAGTCCGGTGTAGGACATCGTCGGAAGATGGCGCAGGCGGCATTGATGTCGGCGGCTGTGCTTGGGTGACCTTTTGGTGGCTGCGTTGTGGTGGTTCGGAGCTCCGGTGGCAGATTGGTTGTGCGGTGTTCGTGGGGGCAGGGTGACCCTTGCTCTTCTTTCCGACGGCAATTCGAGAAACAAATCCTCTTCCTGTTGGCCAAAGACGGATGTGGCGAGGCCCCCGTGAGAGTGGAGTCCGATGGCAGAAGCGGCGAGGCCCTTACGCGTGGTGTGGCGGCCTTGTAGGACCTTGGACCTAGCGTGTTTACTCCGTTAGTTTGGGTGCCAGGCTACAGCGGCTCTGCAACGGGAGGTCTCGCACGGCGGTGACTTTCTTTGTGTAGTGCAGTCTGCCCTCTCGTTTCGCTGGCAGTATTCGAGATGCAGCGGGTGCTTCATCTTCTTCTTGAGCGCGAGACCTGAGGTTTTGTTCGCAGCTTTCGGTGTGCAGTGGGTTTGGTGGTGGTGGCGAAAGCGTTGCCCGTCCTCTGGGCTGACGATGGCGACGCCTCCGGGTGCCGTTTACTTCCTTGGAAGCATCGTCATTCCACCCTTATTCATTTTGCGCATCGTGTTCTGGGGTGAAAACCCTGACCGTAGATCGGGCGGCGGTGGCGCCAGTGGCTTCGCACTCCTTGTTGGGGGCATCGCTTTGAATGCTTGCGTCTTATCTAGGTGGAGGTCCGTGTCTGTTTCAAAAGCGAGTGTTGTGCCGCGTTGAAGTCCCAATCCAACCTGTTTTGGAGCGTTGAGTTTGAGTGGTGTGTTGTGTGGTTGTTGCTTAGTCTGGGGCTTTTCTTCTTTATCAATACTAGCAAATATGCCCGTTCGTTGCAACGGGAATTTTTTTCTTAATACTCCTCCAATCCAAAAAGCATAGGATAAAACTCAGGTTTTAAAATGATGATTTATCACCCACCCATGTCAATAATTTCTTGCCACTAATCCTAAGTAAGGTTAGATTTATTCAACAACATTTGGAAGGTAATAACCACAAAGGGAGATCGAGCTTACACTTTGGTGCACCGACGATGGGAAGGTCATTTCAGACATGCCAAGACTTCATCTCAGCAGCTAGAAGCCAAGTGCTTGTATAAGATCAAAACAAGCAATCACAATGCTTTTGGACTGAATCATGTGAGGTATATATCACCACTCTGCAGAGTGTCATTGGTTTTGAAATAGATCTTATCGGATCCATTGTTATGCGGAAAGTCTTAGCTAGGAGATTAAGATGATAAACCATGGCGGAAAAGTGCTCAGCTGTGCATATGCATGACCACCTCGTTGGAGAAACATTCACCATGAAGAACATGCGCTACTCGCCTCGATCTTTGATAAGAGCCACCCTCACAATCCATCGTTTGAAAAAGCCAACACAGCATTAAACCGACACGATCGGCTATCATCAGCACACCCAAGCAGTCGTGAAGCCCTCATCAACGCTAGAGTACATGGCATAGGGTGCAACCTGTGCACCACATGGGTATGCCAATGGCTGTACATGTGATGCTCCAGCATCTCAAATACCCAAATTAAGTAAATTGTACACTATCATGCATCATAAGCATCATGGCATAATCATGGATGGTGGGGTTTGGTCATAAGGTGGGTTTTTGTTTCTTTTTTTCAGTAAGCATGGACAATGCCAGGCTTGTAGTTTGAATTCTGTTGGGTTGTGGGGGAAACTCATATTACCAAAGTTGGAGATAAGGATCTAATGAACAACTTTGCCAAATTGAGTTTGGGCAAAAGATAAATTCAAATTTGGGTTTTGAACCTTTTTCTGTCAGCCCAAACAACCAACCCAAACCAGGCTGGTTTTGAAAACCCAAGTTTGAGCAAACCTACAGCCACTTTCATGAGATACTCCCATTGAACCAAATGTAGACCATAAAATTCTACACAACTTTTCCAAAAGGCCCATAAGGTGCAAATGGCTGGAAAAAGGATTTTTAGAATTTCTAAGAGGAAGCATCCTGCTGGTCAAACCTGAGGCTGCAACTTAAATTCAAATTTAGGCCAATTTTGACCATAGAACTGGGGGTCAAAGTTTATAACAAAGTTGTAGTTTACAAAATTGTGAACACTTCTTGTAATTTGAGTTTCATCTAAATCGGCCTCTAAGATGCTCAAAAACGCAATTAGAAAAGAGATGTCTCAGCAGTCAAAGGGGATTTTTCCATTTTTCGGAATTTCCCTTTTCCCCTCTCTATGACAGGTGGGCCCCGCTGTCGGGTTCCCGCCCGCGGCGCCCAAATTGGGCCGGCCCGCGCCGAGTCGGCCGCGCCCCGTAGACTCGGTCCACTGCGCCGTTCTCTCCGTTCCGCACCCCGGCCCCACCCGTCAGCGAGTCGCGGTCCACGGACGCGGTCCGCGCCGCGCGGCGCGTCGTCCTCCCCGGTACGACGGCGCCCACGCGGCCGACGGGCACCGCCGCGCCGTCCGGCCTCCGCCCGCGCCCGTCCGGCCTGCCCGCGCTGCCCGACGCCCGGGACTCTAAAAGGGGAGAACTCCGCGCCCCGAAACCCTACCTCCCGCTCCCTCCCCGCGCCGCCCCGAGCCGTTTTCCGCCCGCCGCCATTGGAGCCGGCCGAGCTCGGGACCGAGCCGCGCCGCCGCCTCCCGGCCTCCCCGAGCCCAACCAACCACACCACCGCAACCGCCGCTCCACGCCGCCCCTCCCCCGCTAGCTCTCGTCGTCGGACTCCTCTCCCCCGAGGAGATCGAGCCCGGCTCGACGTCGCGTCGCGCCGGGAGCTTCAAGTCGGCGCCGCCGTTCACGCTCGGTGCGCCGCCGTTCTCCGCCGCTCCACGCCTCCTCCGCCGACGACGATACCCCAAGGTGAAGCCCTAGCCCCCGCGCACCCCCGCCACCCCGCGTCGCGGCTCCGGCGAGCCCCAGCTCGCCGGCGCGCGCGCGCCGCGCCGCGCGGCCTCGGCCGTCGCGGGGAAGAAGAAGGGGGGCCGGAAATTTTCAGATCCGGCCCCTCGGTTTCTTTGATATTACATCCCGGTCCTCGCGCGTTTCGGCTGAGTCTTGCAGATCTTGCAAGCTAGCCCCTGGAGGCTACGGTTAATTGTGCAGAGGTCCTTGGACCCGGGTTTTTCTTTTTCTTTTTCCCTTTTCCTCGGTTTGAACTTTGAAAAATCATATAAATTCAAATAAAAATCCAAAATGGACAAACTCAGAACCTATGAACTCCTTATAAATAGACCTATGCAATGGACATGATGTGGAGATGAGCATTGACCATTTTGCCCCTGATTTTGTGTATGCATGTTAAATAGGCATAAAATGGAAAAGATGGCCTAAATGGTTTCCTAAATTTGTGAAGTCTTGGTGTTGGCTTTCATGTGATGTCTTGGCACTGTGTGAAGGATTGTGGGCTGTAGTGTGAGTAGTTTCACCTTGTATTCACCATGTCATGCTCATTTTGTGTATTTATGCAAATAGGAAAATGGTGTATATGCATTGTATGTTCAAAATGGCATACCTACATTTTTCTTGTGCCACACATAGTATGGGAAGCTCACTGGTGAAATTAGAGAGTGTGCATGTATGGTTTAGTCCTTGTTTTGAAAATGACAAAAGTTGCTAGCTAGGAGAAGAAAATAGGGAAAAGGGGTCTTAAATGGCTAGCAAATTTCCGGGAAAAATATGGTACCTTGTTGGTGAGGTAGGGAACCCAAAAAGTATATATGTTCATACCAAGACCACTGTTTTGTATGAGATGGATTATTATGGCAAATAGAGGTGTGGAAAATAGATGTCCTACGAATAATTAGATTCTAGGCTTGGTAATTTTTGTACACACTCTAAATATTCATACTAGGCCACTGGTAAAATTCCAGGACCAGAAACCCTCCCAATAAAATAGGAAAATTCTGACAAGGTCTAGGGCTGCTAAATTGTTAGATTTTTAATAAATTCACTGTAACTCTTTTTGGGCTAAATTTTTGGCAGCGGCTTATTGTGTATAAGATCTGCATACTGGAAAATTTTGAAGTCATTTAGAGCAGTGTAGCTATCCAAACTCAATGGCATGTTTAATTAGTAAAATGAGTATTTCTTTATATGAATAAATGGTTGAAGGAGTGGTCGTGTTGTATCATACAAGTGCACGTTCCTGAGGTGCTCATTTCTAGTAACATTTACATGACTAATTGTTTTGGTGCATGTCCTACATGATGAATTCCATGTTGAGTGATGGTCTGTACAATTTCTTAGTGCCATACAATTTAATGCATTGCATTTCGTTGCACTCACGTGCACTCTCATGGCATACATATAGATCACGTGAACGAAGAGCAGACGCAGGAGCAGCCACTGGTCGAGGAGCCCGAGGACCCGGAGCCGTACCCGCAGCAGGAGGATCTCCAGCAGGCCGCCGACTCCGCTCCCGACGACACTAACCCTAGCGAGGAAGGTAGGCAGGCCCTACATTCTCCCAGCAAAAATATGTTTTTGGTTACGCATATGCATTAGGAGTTGATTGATACCTTACTGCATTAGATTCCTTGGCCGCCCTGGCCTAGCACCAATCATAGGTCCGTAGGACGAGTTGCATAGAAATGATAGGGCCGAGTAGACACGAGTGAATGGTCACTCGTCACGTAGGTTGACTTTGAAAAGAAAATGATACACTGGAAACTGCCTTGATGGCTTCACTGTTGATGATTAAAAGGAGACCGGGCGGAGATTAAGCTTTACTTTTCGAGGTGTGTGTTGTTGCGGTGTAATGGCTCCGCCCGAGTCGTTTAAGGCCCGTCCGCTGTTCGCCTGCTGGTTGGCATACCATTGCTAAAGTGCTTACCCGGTTAATGGGGCCGGTGAAACCTTACTTGTGCCATCCGGAGTACAGAAACACGTTCCTACCCACTGGTTGAGAGGAAGGTGGCCCGGGGGAGCTTGGTGCTCATGACGGGGAGACCGAGATGTCGGCAGGCTCGTCATGGGGGCACAACCCGGGAGTCAGGTGGGAGTGAATCGAACTTGGGATGGGACAGGTGGAGGAGGGGGACTATATGTGGGAAAGCCGTCGTGTGAGTAAGCATATGGACCCCTGGCATTGTTAGTTGTTCCCGGGAATTAAAATCGATTCGAATCGCTGATGCTCACCAGGTGTGAGAATGCCAAATATCACTGACGGGCAACGTAGTAATAACCTTAATATTCTGCAATATGATTCATGATTTGGATATCAAGTGGTTGATTATTATTTGAGACTCTGATATTTCATAATGATGACAGCTATGTACTTGCAAAGATTTATCCCTTTCTTTCACAAGGGTAGTGGCTGTTAAATCCCACTATCCGTAAATAAATTTTTGAGCTAATAATCAAAGGCTAAGGATCCAATGATAGTAAGCAAGCTTTGCGTCAGCCGTAAGCCTTGCCATTAAGTCCTCTGAGTAATTAGTACTCAGGGTTTGCCCCCACCATTTGGATTTCAGGTATGGAGTTCCTTTTCTGCGCCTGTGTTGGCGGGGGAGCCTGTTATCATCAGGAGTGACAGGAGTCATGTCATGGCACGGGGGTGACATCAGTGGGCGTGATGTCACTCATCTACTGCATTTCTTTTGGTTTAAGCATGACCTATGGTCTTAGACTTCCGCTGTGAGACATTATTTCGAAATTTGGCCGATGTTGGTCCTATGTTGAACTTATTTTATTCAGAACCTGGTTTGTAACTTAAAGTCTTATTACTATCTATTCAAATGCCTGTGATGATGTAACTGTTGTGGCTCCATCGTGAGTCGGATGTGTGTGATGTCGGTTCATCTGGGATTTGGTGTAAATCGAGAGCCGAGGGCTTCTCGACGGACGACCGGGTTTAGTACGGTCTAAGTACATTGTAAGCTAATGGTGGCAGGTGTACTTAGCCCGTATTAAATCGGCGGTTCCGCCACAGCTGGTATCAGAGCCGATCATACACAGACAACAGTTATATCATCAAGTTTAGTTTACAAAACTATTTTTGAAAGCCCTTTTCAAGTAATTCGAAAATGAGAGTATACGATATGCCCATATTAAGGATGTTAGTGTTATCCAGGTGACATCACTAACATTTGACCTAGATAGAACTCATATGCATATTCGGTGCTTTGAGAAACAACTTTTCGGCCATTAGCCCTCCCCAGTACTGGTGGAAGCTATTGGAAGTGTTGCGATTAGTTGTGAACTCTGCATTCATGCTGGTAGGATAGAAATTTTTAAGGGGGGTGGTCACCTTTGCGGTGTTTGTGACCACTCTTCTGTTGTGACGCAGCAAGAATTCAATTTGCTTGCGTGGGTGCCAGCCCGGTCTAGCAGAGGACCGTACAGATGCGTTGTCCACGCGGCGCAAATTGCGTGGATGCCACTTCTAGGTTTAGAGTGGTAATGTTGAAAGCATGCATTTTTCTGCAGGTACACTGACTACGTGCGATATTAAGAACGATAGTGAGCGTCTAGTTGCATTAGGGAGAGCCGTGCATATATGTCACCGAATTATCGCTACTAATACTAAATAGGTGTGCAATGTGAGATCGATCAGGACGAATCATGCATCATGATTTTCTTTTTTGTCAAATGGGGTTGCTGCTAAAAATATGAGTATTGCATGAACTCGAAATTTTAAGACACCACTCTACACGTTCCCTCCGATCCGTCTTGATCATGATTTTAAAATCCACTCCCTTATAAAACTAAGACATCTCCTTTTTATGCAAAACAGATGGTGAGGACGAAGCAGACCGCGCGCAAGGCCACCGGAGGGCGCCCTTTGCCCCCTATGACCCACACCCCGCCGGTTGCCGAGGGTGGATGGGTCCATGAGCGTTGCCGGGAGGACTGTCCCATGTCCCTGATCCTGTGCAGGGCCATGCGTGAGTTGGGACGTCGCCCCTGCCCGTTCATCTCCACGCAGCTGATCCACGAGCCGGGAGTCTGTGAGGCCAAGGTGGTCCTCACCACGACAAACGGTAGTTTCCGCACGATCGTTTCCCGCGGAGTCAGTGGGGAGGACGCTCGCAAGGGTGCTCTCATGACAGCCCTTGCAGTACTGAGCTCTGAGGAGGAGGCGGGTGACACGGTGCTGCGTTTCCTCCCTACCCTCGGACAGGACGACGACCCGTGGCAGGACCGTCGCGACGACCTTCGGGCACGGGGTGCCTCGCGCCCCCAGGTCGCGTGCGTGGACTACGCCCGCGAGGTGTACGGGCTGTACATTCAGGAGAAGGACCGCAGCCAGTTCTTCGCCGCCAGGCACAGGGACGCTCAGGCTCGCCGTGAGGAGTTGGAGGCGCAGGTGTCGGTGCTCCAGCAGCGCCTCGCGCAGTATGAGGGATCCCAGGACGGGGAGTCCTCCGAGCCTCAGGAGATGGAGCAGGACGAGGACGCCGCGACTACCGGTCACTCGGAGGCTTAGAGGATGTCTTAGTGGAGTAGTAGTACGTGGCGCGTACCCAGCACGTTGATAGCGATATTTTGTTTCACCACGCTCCGTGCTTACTTATGGTTGTACCTATACATTTGTGAGGTGAGAGCTCATACGGGTACCCCATTTATGTAATATTGGACGCCACTTGATGTGTGACTCGATGGTTGGTCGATGTAACCACCATCCTATGCTGTAATGGCTAGACCTTGAGCCTTAGTTTGGATCGTTTTAATTAAATCCAGAATTTGGTTTTCTGCACTACCTGCTTGCATTGCACACAAGATATGTGCATGTCATGATTTCTGAGCCTATATCTTCTATGCACGAGAATCTCATGTGAACCACGTTGGCATCCTCCTTGCAGATGGTGAACACTCGCAATGGGCAACACTCGGGTTCGGAGCAGCAAGCGAACGGCGCCCCACCTCCGCCGGAGTTGGCCACCCTGATTGTGCAACAGGGTGAGCTGATCCGACTACTAGCGGAAGAGCGCCAAGGCCGTGGAAATGGGCAGCGGGAGCCTAGAAATCGTGGTATCTCATACCGGGACTTCGAGGACTTGCGCCCTCCCATCTTCACCAAGTGCCCCGAACCGCTGGATGCTGATGACTGGCTCCGCACCATCCGATCCAAGTTCACGCTCCTCCCGGAGTTGACCGAGCAGCAGAAGGCAAGGTTCGCCGGACAGTTGCTCCAGGGACCAGCGGGTGCATGGCATGCCGCGTTCCTGGGGATGCAACGGGCTGGGCATGAGCCCACCTGGGAGGAGTTCTCTCAGGCTTTCTGGGCCCACTATATCCCGGATAGCCTGGTAGAACAGAAGAAGCGAGAATTTCGAGAGCTCAAGCAAGGAAACAGGACGGTGATGCAGTACGTACAGGCGTTTATTCACCTGTCGCAGTATGCACCGGAGGATGTGCGAGATGACCCCTCTCGTGCCGCTAGGCTGCTAAGCGGCTTTGACCCCACTCTCCAGACACACTTGGGGCGTCGCTACCAGAGCTTCACCGACTTGGTGGACACCGCGTTGGATATGGAGAATCGCCTGCGGGTCGCTAATGAAGACCAGAGGCGCAAGCGTCAGGCTAACACTTCTGCGGCTGGATCCTCCCAGAAGCAGAAAGCGGCATATAGACCTCCACCGCAGCACTACCAGCAGTCACGCTTCGTGGTCAGGCCAAGTCAGTCGGGATGGGTCCATAGGGCGCCACAGCAGCAGCACCGCCTTACCCCGGGCACACAGGCTCAACTCCCTGCACCCCGTGTCCCCGCTATTCCAGGACCCGGAAATCCCTGTTTCAACTGTGGCAAGACAGGACACTTCAGCAGAGACTGCAGGGCACCCCGTAGGATCCAAGGCCCAAACCCTGCGGGTGGCAGTCAGCAAGGCAAGCAGAAGGGGCCCGCACAGAAGACTGGCCGGGTGCACTACATCCACCTGGAACAGATCCCCGCCGGTGTGCCGGTGCTCGCTGGTACGTTCACAATCAACGGTCAGCCGACCGTCGTGTTATTTGATTCAGGGGCTACGCATACCTTCATTAGCAAAGCATATGCACAGAAGCATGACATAAAAATGCACAAGCTAAGGGAAAACTACCACATCACGGCCCCAGGGTCTCCTATCGATACCAGTCTAGGGGTCAGGCACTTAAGGCTGGAAATAGGAGCCGAGATGTTTATCATCAACCCCGTGGTGCTGCCACACCAGGGGATTGATATTATTTTGGGAATGAACTGGATGACGGAAAACAATGCCGTCCTGGATATTGGCAGTAGGACAATACAGTTAAGGTCTAGGGTCAGTAGCAAGGTCATACGTGTGCATATGCCAGACATGAAACACATGGTGGCCACAGTAAATGCAACCGAGGTTGAGGAAATTAGAAAGATCCCAGTAGTGTGTGACTTTCCGGACGTGTTTCCGGAGGAGCTTCCGGGTCTACCCCCGGACAGGGATGTGGAATTCCGCATAGATCTTGTCCCTGGCACAGCTCCTGTCTCCAAGAGGTCATACAGAATGGCACCAGATGAATTGAAAGAGTTAAAAATACAACTCCAAGAGCAGTTAGACAAGGGTTTCATCCGACCTAGTTCGTCACCTTGGGGTTGTCCAGCCCTCTTTGTAGAGAAGAAGGATCAGGGGGGTAAGAGGCTCTGTGTGGACTACAGGCCGCTAAATGCAGTCACTGTTAAGAATAAATACCCAATACCACACATTGACATCCTGTTTGATCAGTTAGCTGGGGCCAAAGTCTTCTCAAAAATTGACTTAAGATCGGGCTATTACCAGATAAAAATCAGAGAAGAAGACATACCAAAAACTGCTTTCTCGACCAGATATGGCTTGTATGAGTATCTGGTCATGTCCTTTGGGTTAACCAACGCACCAGCCTTCTTCATGTACATGATGAACTCGGTGTTCATGAACGAGCTCGACAAGTTCGTCGTGGTATTCATTGATGATATATTAATCTACTCCAAAAATGAAAAAGAACACGAAGAACATTTGAGGATAGTACTCACTCGGCTAAGAGAACATAAGCTCTATGCCAAGTTCAGCAAGTGTGCGTTCTGGCTTAAGGAAGTAGGTTTTCTGGGGCATGTCTTATCAGAGAAGGGGGTAGCAGTTGATCCTAGCAAAGTGAAAGATGTCCTGAATTGGAAGCAGCCTGAAACCGTAACCGAGATCAGGAGTTTCCTTGGTTTAGCGGGCTACTACCGCCGCTTCATCAAGGACTTCTCCAAAATTGCTAAGCCAATGACCTCCCTAACAAAGAAAAATGCAAGTTTCACATGGGGTCCGAAGTGCGAGGAGGGGTTCCAAGAATTAAAGAAACTGTTAACAACTGCACCAGTACTAGCCCAACCGGACGTCACCAAGCCCTTCGATGTGTATTGTGACGCCTCCGGTCAGGGCCTCGGTTGTGTCCTAATGCAAGAAGGGAGAGTAATTGCGTACGCCTCCCGCCAACTAAGAAAGCATGAAACCAACTACCCGACTCACGATCTGGAACTTGCAGCAGTCGTGCATGCCCTGAAGATATGGAGACACTATCTGCTGGGCAATACCTGTCACATATACACTGACCACAAGAGCCTCAAATACATCTTCACACAGCCCGAACTGAACATGAGGCAGCGTCGGTGGTTAGAATTGATAAAAGATTATGACCTAGAGATTCATTACCACCCGGGGAAAGCGAATGTAGTGGCGGATGCACTAAGCCGTCGGGCTCATTGCAATGTGATTGAGGTCCGACCCACGGCTCGGGTGATATGTTGGGAGATGAATGAGATTGAGATGCCGGTTGAATTCTTAGTCGAACTATATAACATCAGCATTGAGCCAACACTAAGAGATCTGATCATTGAAGCACAAAAACACGACCCGGGCATGGCTCACATACGTGAGGGTATTGCTGAGGCAAAGAGGGATTGCTTCACCTTAGATAACCAAGGGGTCCTATGGTTCAAGAACCGCTTAGTAGTCCCTAAAGATATGGAGCTGAGGAAGAAAATATTAGAAGAAGCTCACGAGTCCGTACTGGCCATGCATCCAGGCAGCAATAAAATGTACCAGGACTTGAAACAAAGGTTTTGGTGGACCCGCATGAAGCGGGAAATCGCCAAATATGTATCAGAATGTCACGTGTGCAAGAGAGTAAAAGCAGATCACCTAAAGCCAGCCGGTATGCTTCACCCCTTAAACATCCCGGCTTGGAAGTGGGAAGACATACACATGGATTTTGTGGTAGGGTTGCCACGCACTCAGAAAGGGTACGACTCCATATGGGTGATCATTGACCGTTTCACTAAGTCAGCGCACTTCATACCGGTCAAGACCTCCTACACTGCAGCCACCTATGCTGAGTTATACATTGCACGAATAGTATCCCTACACGGTGTTCCTGTGACCATTACCTCGGATCGAGGCTCAGTCTTTGTATCTCGTTTCTGGGAGCAACTACAGAAGTCTCTAGGCACAAAGTTGATCCACAGCTCAGCGTACCACCCTCAGACTAGTGGACAAGTAGAAAGAGTAAATCAAATCCTAGAAGACATGCTTCGGGCCTGTGTCTTAACCTATTCCACCAAGTGGGATGAGTGTTTGCCCCTAGCAGAGTTTGCATATAACAACAGCTACCAAAAGAGCTTGGAGATGGCACCTTTCGAGGCTCTGTATGGGAGGAGGTGCAGAACACCTCTGAACTGGTCAGAACCTGGAGAGCGAGTCACCTTCGGGCCCGATTTGGTAACACAAGCCGAAGAGCAAGTGAGGTTTATACAGGAGAACCTAAAAAGGGCACAGTCAAGGCAAAAAAGTTACTCAGATAGAAGGAGGAGACCGCTAGTGTTTAAAGAGGGTGATCACGTGTATCTTCGGGTATCGCCGATGAAAGGTGTGCACCGGTTTGGGGTAAAAGGGAAGCTAGCACCGCGGTACGTTGGGCCATTCAAGATTTCCGAGAAATGTGGACCCGTGGCTTACCGGTTAGAGCTACCACCACGCCTCGCGGCAGTCCATGATATCTTTCACGTGTCACAACTTAAGAAGTGCCTGCGAGTGCCAGAGGAAGAGATCGACACATCCCAGGTTCAGATTGAACCGGACCTCACTTATGAGGCCAGACCGGTGAAAGTCCTGGACCGAAAGCAACGATCGACTCGACGTAGCACAGTCACCATGTATAAGGTGCAATGGAGTGAGCACACCGAAGAAGAAGCCACGTGGGAGACGGAGGAGTACCTGCGAACCAAGTATCCGGGTTTCCTTCCGTCCACCTCGAACGAGTATGTTTCGACTTGCTTAAAACCTTTAAATACCCGTCGCACTGCACTTTCTCATCTCTATAAACTCTCCACCCACAACACATCAAAATCTCGGGACGAGATTTCCTTAAGGGGGGTGGGTTGTGATGCTCCAGCATCTCAAATACCCAAATTAAGTAAATTGTACACTATCATGCATCATAAGCATCATGGCATAATCATGGATGGTGGGGTTTGGTCATAAGGTGGGTTTTTGTTTCTTTTTTTCAGTAAGCATGGACAATGCCAGGCTTGTAGTTTGAATTCTGTTGGGTTGTGGGGGAAACTCATATTACCAAAGTTGGAGATAAGGATCTAATGAACAACTTTGCCAAATTGAGTTTGGGCAAAAGATAAATTCAAATTTGGGTTTTGAACCTTTTTCTGTCAGCCCAAACAACCAACCCAAACCAGGCTGGTTTTGAAAACCCAAGTTTGAGCAAACCTACAGCCACTTTCATGAGATACTCCCATTGAACCAAATGTAGACCATAAAATTCTACACAACTTTTCCAAAAGGCCCATAAGGTGCAAATGGCTGGAAAAAGGATTTTTAGAATTTCTAAGAGGAAGCATCCTGCTGGTCAAACCTGAGGCTGCAACTTAAATTCAAATTTAGGCCAATTTTGACCATAGAACTGGGGGTCAAAGTTTATAACAAAGTTGTAGTTTACAAAATTGTGAACACTTCTTGTAATTTGAGTTTCATCTAAATCGGCCTCTAAGATGCTCAAAAACGCAATTAGAAAAGAGATGTCTCAGCAGTCAAAGGGGATTTTTCCATTTTTCGGAATTTCCCTTTTCCCCTCTCTATGACAGGTGGGCCCCGCTGTCGGGTTCCCGCCCGCGGCGCCCAAATTGGGCCGGCCCGCGCCGAGTCGGCCGCGCCCCGTAGACTCGGTCCACTGCGCCGTTCTCTCCGTTCCGCACCCCGGCCCCACCCGTCAGCGAGTCGCGGTCCACGGACGCGGTCCGCGCCGCGCGGCGCGTCGTCCTCCCCGGTACGACGGCGCCCACGCGGCCGACGGGCACCGCCGCGCCGTCCGGCCTCCTCCCGCGCCCGTCCGGCCTGCCCGCGCTGCCCGACGCCCGGGACTCTAAAAGGGGAGAACTCCGCGCCCCGAAACCCTACCTCCCGCTCCCTCCCCGCGCCGCCCCGAGCCGTTTTCCGCCCGCCGCCATTGGAGCCGGCCGAGCTCGGGACCGAGCCGCGCCGCCGCCTCCCGGCCTCCCCGAGCCCAACCAACCACACCACCGCAACCGCCGCTCCACGCCGCCCCTCCCCCGCTAGCTCTCGTCGTCGGACTCCTCTCCCCCGAGGAGATCGAGCCCGGCTCGACGTCGCGTCGCGCCGGGAGCTTCAAGTCGGCGCCGCCGTTCACGCTCGGTGCGCCGCCGTTCTCCGCCGCTCCACGCCTCCTCCGCCGACGACGATACCCCAAGGTGAAGCCCTAGCCCCCGCGCACCCCCGCCACCCCGCGTCGCGGCTCCGGCGAGCCCCAGCTCGCCGGCGCGCGCGCGCCGCGCCGCGCGGCCTCGGCCGTCGCGGGGAAGAAGAAGGGGGGCCGGAAATTTTCAGATCCGGCCCCTCGGTTTCTTTGATATTACATCCCGGTCCTCGCGCGTTTCGGCTGAGTCTTGCAGATCTTGCAAGCTAGCCCCTGGAGGCTACGGTTAATTGTGCAGAGGTCCTTGGACCCGGGTTTTTCTTTTTCTTTTTCCCTTTTCCTCGGTTTGAACTTTGAAAAATCATATAAATTCAAATAAAAATCCAAAATGGACAAACTCAGAACCTATGAACTCCTTATAAATAGACCTATGCAATGGACATGATGTGGAGATGAGCATTGACCATTTTGCCCCTGATTTTGTGTATGCATGTTAAATAGGCATAAAATGGAAAAGATGGCCTAAATGGTTTCCTAAATTTGTGAAGTCTTGGTGTTGGCTTTCATGTGATGTCTTGGCACTGTGTGAAGGATTGTGGGCTGTAGTGTGAGTAGTTTCACCTTGTATTCACCATGTCATGCTCATTTTGTGTATTTATGCAAATAGGAAAATGGTGTATATGCATTGTATGTTCAAAATGGCATACCTACATTTTTCTTGTGCCACACATAGTATGGGAAGCTCACTGGTGAAATTAGAGAGTGTGCATGTATGGTTTAGTCCTTGTTTTGAAAATGACAAAAGTTGCTAGCTAGGAGAAGAAAATAGGGAAAAGGGGTCTTAAATGGCTAGCAAATTTCCGGGAAAAATATGGTACCTTGTTGGTGAGGTAGGGAACCCAAAAAGTATATATGTTCATACCAAGACCACTGTTTTGTATGAGATGGATTATTATGGCAAATAGAGGTGTGGAAAATAGATGTCCTACGAATAATTAGATTCTAGGCTTGGTAATTTTTGTACACACTCTAAATATTCATACTAGGCCACTGGTAAAATTCCAGGACCAGAAACCCTCCCAATAAAATAGGAAAATTCTGACAAGGTCTAGGGCTGCTAAATTGTTAGATTTTTAATAAATTCACTGTAACTCTTTTTGGGCTAAATTTTTGGCAGCGGCTTATTGTGTATAAGATCTGCATACTGGAAAATTTTGAAGTCATTTAGAGCAGTGTAGCTATCCAAACTCAATGGCATGTTTAATTAGTAAAATGAGTATTTCTTTATATGAATAAATGGTTGAAGGAGTGGTCGTGTTGTATCATACAAGTGCACGTTCCTGAGGTGCTCATTTCTAGTAACATTTACATGACTAATTGTTTTGGTGCATGTCCTACATGATGAATTCCATGTTGAGTGATGGTCTGTACAATTTCTTAGTGCCATACAATTTAATGCATTGCATTTCGTTGCACTCACGTGCACTCTCATGGCATACATATAGATCACGTGAACGAAGAGCAGACGCAGGAGCAGCCACTGGTCGAGGAGCCCGAGGACCCGGAGCCGTACCCGCAGCAGGAGGATCTCCAGCAGGCCGCCGACTCCGCTCCCGACGACACTAACCCTAGCGAGGAAGGTAGGCAGGCCCTACATTCTCCCAGCAAAAATATGTTTTTGGTTACGCATATGCATTAGGAGTTGATTGATACCTTACTGCATTAGATTCCTTGGCCGCCCTGGCCTAGCACCAATCATAGGTCCGTAGGACGAGTTGCATAGAAATGATAGGGCCGAGTAGACACGAGTGAATGGTCACTCGTCACGTAGGTTGACTTTGAAAAGAAAATGATACACTGGAAACTGCCTTGATGGCTTCACTGTTGATGATTAAAAGGAGACCGGGCGGAGATTAAGCTTTACTTTTCGAGGTGTGTGTTGTTGCGGTGTAATGGCTCCGCCCGAGTCGTTTAAGGCCTGTCCGCTGTTCGCCTGCTGGTTGGCATACCATTGCTAAAGTGCTTACCCGGTTAATGGGGCCGGTGAAACCTTACTTGTGCCATCCGGAGTACAGAAACACGTTCCTACCCACTGGTTGAGAGGAAGGTGGCCCGGGGGAGCTTGGTGCTCATGACGGGGAGACCGAGATGTCGGCAGGCTCGTCATGGGGGCACAACCCGGGAGTCAGGTGGGAGTGAATCGAACTTGGGATGGGACAGGTGGAGGAGGGGGACTATATGTGGGAAAGCCGTCGTGTGAGTAAGCATATGGACCCCTGGCATTGTTAGTTGTTCCCGGGAATTAAAATCGATTCGAATCGCTGATGCTCACCAGGTGTGAGAATGCCAAATATCACTGACGGGCAACGTAGTAATAACCTTAATATTCTGCAATATGATTCATGATTTGGATATCAAGTGGTTGATTATTATTTGAGACTCTGATATTTCATAATGATGACAGCTATGTACTTGCAAAGATTTATCCCTTTCTTTCACAAGGGTAGTGGCTGTTAAATCCCACTATCCGTAAATAAATTTTTGAGCTAATAATCAAAGGCTAAGGATCCAATGATAGTAAGCAAGCTTTGCGTCAGCCGTAAGCCTTGCCATTAAGTCCTCTGAGTAATTAGTACTCAGGGTTTGCCCCCACCATTTGGATTTCAGGTATGGAGTTCCTTTTCTGCGCCTGTGTTGGCGGGGGAGCCTGTTATCATCAGGAGTGACAGGAGTCATGTCATGGCACGGGGGTGACATCAGTGGGCGTGATGTCACTCATCTACTGCATTTCTTTTGGTTTAAGCATGACCTATGGTCTTAGACTTCCGCTGTGAGACATTATTTCGAAATTTGGCCGATGTTGGTCCTATGTTGAACTTATTTTATTCAGAACCTGGTTTGTAACTTAAAGTCTTATTACTATCTATTCAAATGCCTGTGATGATGTAACTGTTGTGGCTCCATCGTGAGTCGGATGTGTGTGATGTCGGTTCATCTGGGATTTGGTGTAAATCGAGAGCCGAGGGCTTCTCGACGGACGACCGGGTTTAGTACGGTCTAAGTACATTGTAAGCTAATGGTGGCAGGTGTACTTAGCCCGTATTAAATCGGCGGTTCCGCCACAGTACACGATCCCCCGCTCGATTGGTCGATGAAACAAAGCTGAGAACGATGACCATGATGTCGGACGAAAGGCCTGCATGAACAATCCCTTTGTGATAATCTCAAGCCTTGATCTCATGGGGGTGTTTCGTCAAACACCTCACCGGCCTGCACAAGCATCGGTACCCTCGGTTCATCACGCTAGACGGCGAACGCCACATCCGGTGGCGCTGAAGCAATGCACAAATTGATGCAGGACGATGGCAACACGGTAAGTGCGTGGCAACCAGCCAACGACGACTTCTTTTTTTAGGGGCAGGATGTGGCAATCCTTGGGACGCACGCCAACAAAACCGGCGGCATGGAGCTACAGCAATAGTGTTTCTTCTAGAATAAAAGCTCAGGGATAGGTGAAGGTCCCAGTGTCGGAGGACCAAAGCGTGCACGCGGGGATAGCACACGATGGGAACGGTGGCATTGGCCACCGGCCGATGGAGTTTTGAACAGAGGCACAGACACAAAATAGGAAGGGATTAGGAGACAGAGATGTGGAGATGAATGATAGAAACCACGGTATATCCAGCGCACCCTGCATGAATTCGTGATTATGATTCGGATTATGGGATACCAGGATGGGAAGGGGCTGACCAGCTGGGCTCACCTGCCACGACGACCGTGAAACCTTATTTGCTTTAATATTAAGTAATAGATAATCGGCAGCTTTTCTCCGTGATTCCTTAAAAAAAAGGGTAAGAATGGCCGAACAAGTTTGTGGTTCTCCATTTGATTTCCGTCAGCGACTCTTGACTCAGCTGCTTTCATGTGGAAGTTTACTTACCGTCCTGCTCTTGGGAAACCGTCCTGCTCTTGGGAAAATGGTACAGAGTACAGAGGCACTACTCTGCGTAGCCTTGGGCGTTCGGGTTACACGGAAAATTCGGATTGGGTAATTCGGATTTTCAGAACTTCGGGTTTCAGAAAACGTTACCCGAAGAAACCTCAGAAATTTTGTTACTCGGAATTTCGGAGACTCGGAATTTCGGGTACTCGGAATTTCGGGATCAGGTATCGGGTTCTCCCGATTAACCCGGTCTGCAACCAGGTGCTCTGCTTTTAACTATCCATACACAAACCAGAAGGGCTTGCACAAACAAACATCATCATTATCATCGTAAACCAGGTACACGGACGGACGGAGCGGGAGCAGTACGCTGGAGGCCAGGAGCTGGAGCTGCAGGCCTGCAGCAGTGCAGCCTGCAGGGACGGCGCCGGACACGGACGGACGGCCGGACGGGTCGGGAGCCGGAAGCAGGGGCGCTGGCGGCCGCCTGGCGCGCGCGGACTCAGGGACGGCGGATCTGCGCGTGGCCGGGAGGGAGCAGCCGAGCAGGGGCGCGGTCGCCGGTTGCGCCGCCGCCGTCTGATCGCCGGTGCCCGGTGGCCTGGTGGCGCGCGCGGACTCGGGCACTTGGGCTCAGCCTGTATGTTGGGGTTGGGCTGATAAGTAATCGGGTTGTTCGGGAAATTCGGGTACCGGAAGGTGGAACCCGAATTTTCCAGAGTAAGTTCGGGTTTCAGAACTCTTCTCCCGATTTTTCCGATCTAAATTTCGGTTTTGGGTAACTCGGGTTTGGGAATTTCGGCTTTGGGAATCGGGTTCCGGGTTTTTTGAGCAGGGCTGACTCTGCGTAAGGCACAAATGGTCCACTGGTGCAGCCGTGCAGGGGATGCTCATCCATGGATCCTATGATTCCAGCTTGTGCAGTTTTTGTCTTTGTCTTGAGAACAACACAAGACTCCAAGAAGCGCCAAAAACGACAAGTCCAAGGAGAGCAGACACGTGGGAGACCTGACATTGGTGGGCGTCCATTTCACGGCCCCCCTAGCACTCCTCTCCCAAAGTCCCAGTATTATAGGCTGAGACATCTCCCCTCGCCGGCTTGCCGGCCTCGAGGAGCAACAAGAGCGAGCAGCAGCAATGGCGCAGGAGATCGAGCACATCCACGTCCCCGTCCGCGGGCTCAACCTCCACGTCGCTCAGGTCGGCAAAGGTGAGTTCTTTGGATCCATAACTAACTGCTGCTTGGGTCAATCGATTCATCGATCACAGTCACAGCAGAGCAATAAGCAGAGTGCTCTCAACGGGATGCGCTGCAGGTGAGCTGGGCACGGTGGTGTTCCTGCACGGCTTCCCGGAGATCTGGTACTCATGGAGGCACCAGATGCTGGCCGTGGCCGCGGCGGGGTACCGCGCCATCGCGCCGGACTGCCGCGGGTACGGGCTCTCCGACCAGCCGCCGGAGGACGAGGAGGTCCGCTTCGAGGACCTCATCGCCGACATCCTCGCCATCCTCGACGCGCTCAGCGTCCCAAAGGTAAGCGTGCGAATTAAAGCCGATAGCCCACGCCAAAGTGAAGGCAGATCACCCAATGAATCCTCGACGTGCCTGCAGGCGTTCTTGGTGGGCAAGGACTTCGGCGCCATGCCGGCGTACGAGTTCGCGCTGCAGCACCCGGAGCGCACCCGCGGCGTGGTGTGCCTGGGCATCCCCTTCAGCCCGGCGCCCATGCCCAAGCCCTTCGACGACATGCCCGAAGGCTTCTACATCCTGCGCTGGCGCGTGCGTACCACCACTCATCTCTGACCGCATCCATCGACCAACCCCTTATTGCTCTGCAGATGGTTGAGTTCTTGCGTTCCAATTTGTTTCTGTGCAGGAGCCGGGCAGGGCGGAGGCTGACTTCGGCCGGTACGACGTGAGGCGCGTGGTGCGCACCATCTACGTGCTCTTCTCCCGCGCCGAGATCCCGATCGCCAAGGAAGGGCAGGAGATCATGGACCTCGCCGACCTGTCCACGCCACTCCCGGCGTGGTTCACGGAGGAGGACCTCGACGCCTACGCCAAGCTCTACGAGAAGTCCGGCTTCCGCTACCCTCTCCAGATGCCGTACAGGTAACTAGCTCGATCTGCAAGTGCTGCGCGCGGTCACCGTCCATGTCCGTGCGGCTCTGTCTGGTGTTCATCGATCGCCTCGCTTCGATGGTTGATTGATTGATTGTGCAGGGCCATACACAAGCTCCCGAACCGGCTGGACGCCAAGTTCCAGGTGCCGGTGTTCATCGTGATGGGGGAGAAGGACTACTGCTTCAAGTTCCCGGGGTTCGAGGACGCGCTGCGGGGCGGCGCCATGGCGAACTTCATGCCGGACCTCAAGATCACCTACGTCCCGGAGGGGAGCCACTTCGTGCAGGAGCAGTTCCCTGAGCAGATCAACGAGCTGCTCCTCGCCTTCCTCAAGGACCATCCGGCCGCAGCATAAGGGGAGAGAGATCGAGCGAGACCGTGAGAATAAAATGTTAGTTTCAGTTTCAGCAGTTGATTCTGATGCATTGCCGGGGCCAAATCGCTTGGATTGTTGTTCAGATTGAGCTGGTAGCTTTGTAGCTCTGCTACGTTGCTCGCTGCCCTGCTCGGTCGGTTGTTTAGGAACTCTAGCGAAGGAATGCCTCGTCGTAATAAAATTTGGGAAGGGAAAAGCAAAACATTGTTTGGTTGTTATCTCGCTCGTTTGGATTCTGGGTTGTGTCTGATGCACGGCCCGCCGTAAAATTGCACTCACGCACGCGTATCTTTCTTTAGAAAGCACTCATTTTGCACGCTGTTGTACTATCAGAGCATTGGACGGAGCTGACCTGCAGAACTGTCGCCTCCGACGCCATGGCTCCCAGAGAGAGATCAGACGAGAGGAAAGAGGAAAGGTGAGCGTCAGGATTGAGCGGTGTGACCCATGAGTTTTTTTTTTTTTTTTTTTTTTTTGAAAAGACCCATGGATATCTATAAAACCTATATAAGTGAAGCCCAGTGTCTATTTTTCTCAACATGCAACCTAGCCACGTTATTTCAAAATTTCACTAACTTACATGCCATATCATCCTCCACTAAAACCTCAATTTATATCTTTCATTGATTTTTCATGGCTTCATACATGCTAAACTTTCAAATGACGTACCATGTATGTTATTAATCTTCGTCATTGTCAAACAAACTTCATGATTTTTTTATCATTATATCCAATCTGCTAATACATACACAACTCATATCCTATGGAATGTCGTTACATTTTTCGTACAACCATCTTCGTAAACCTTTAGTTGATTCTCCAAAAAATTTGCTACTTTGTTTCTTTCTTAATTAATCACCAAATGATTATCTGAAACTATCTTCACATTCCCACAACAACGTGTGGAGAATTCACCTAGTTGAATGGACAGACAAACCATAAATTTAAGGAGTCACATCTAAAATTATTTATGGTAATAACAAAATGGATATTTTAGATAAAGGGAGTCATTTTTGAATTTCCGTTTATAATGGCGGAGTAGGTAATCAAGATCTAGAATTAGGGGCTTATGTTGTTTTCATAATGTTATGCGGACAATTATTCTGAAATAGAATAATCTAGTGGCTAGCAAGATTTAAATCTACCAACTATGGTATTCTAAGAATATTTATGTTTTTTATCTTTTTCTATGTATGTCGTGATCGAGATTAGCGGGGAGGGAAATCGATCTAAGATAAATGACCAGCGTAACCAACGAGCGTTTGATTGATGAATACAGTGGTATGGAATGGCTCCATCCATGTTGCGAAGAGATAAAATAGTTCCATATTTATTTTTAGTTACAGAGACTAGCGTAGATGTATGTGCAATATGCATGTGTTGTGAGTCATAGATGTAGTGTAACGTATATGTGTTGTGAGACTATCGATCGGACAATAAAAAAAATTAAAAGAAAGAAACCTATTGATTGATGTCTTTCCTCGAAACAAAGAAAGTGATAAGTAGGTATGGGTATAAAATAATGTGAGAAAATAAAAAGACGAAAAGATGAAAACATTTTCCTTCAATTGATTTTGGACCCTTACTACCCCTTTCCAACCATCACAACCTGCGCAGTGGGGCCAACGTGAGAGATACAGTGGGACCATTTTAGGTAAAAAAAGATTTTGAGAAAACTCGTTCTTTACAGTGCGGATAGAATATCTCAATTTTGTGTTTGGTTTTTTGTGTTTGGTTGAAGGGACAGAAGAGATGAGATAACAATTCCCTTTAGCCACTATTCTGTGGGGTCGCCTGTCAGCCAAGTGCATCTTATCTTCCCAGCCGCCGGCTATGCCTCCCCCTTGAGCACCTCCGCCGCCTTCTGCACCTCGGCCAGTCACGCCTCCTCCCCTGGCGGCGGCCTCCCGCGATTGTGCCTCGGCCCGCCTCTGCCCATCCCCTCTATCGCGGCCTCGCTCACCGGCGACTCCTCCCCTCGCCGGCCAGCGCCGCCTCCGCCCATCCGTTCCGCCGTGCGCGTCCGTCAACGCCTCCACTCTCTTCCCCTGTGTCGCTCGGACCCGAGGGGGAAGAAGACGGAGAGAACACCATCCACGCGGGATGGGCATGTGCGGCAATTTTTCTAGGCTTCACGCACACCGAAAAAATGTTCTTGGTAAGGAGCGCTCCATCCCGATGTCTAAGAACCAAACAAGCTAAAAACCAAGATGAAACCGTTTCATCCTAATATGTCTGTCCACCCAAACGAACCCAAAATCTTTTGGGTACTGATGACTGAGAAGACGAGTTGGGTTATGAGAAGGCTCACTGTGGGACAACGACTACTGACAACGAGATACTAGTATACTACTTGTGAGAAGGGATAAGAGGTGCTTGGTGGAAGCACGCCCGCCCGCCCTATCTTGGGTCGTCGTACATGTGCGCAGCGTTCACCTTTTCGGATAGAAAGTCCGGTTTTCTGGATTGGAATTTCGTTTCAGACTACACCAACAAGCGAATTTCGGTTCGAAAAATGATGTTTTTCAGTTTCTAGCCCTAAAATATGAAAGTCAATTTTTTTTTATCAAACCAAAATTTTTGGTACAGTAAAACAGAAAGATGAACCCTGCGTGTGTGTCATGTTGTCGCAGAACAGACTTGCGTGTGTCGTCTTCACATGGTGTCAATCTGTACAATATCTATCATGACCTTATTAGCATTTGTCTAGGTTGATAGCGTAATGTAAGAACAAGACATGTACAAATAATATCTCCAGTGACGCAGGACAACTAAAAATGAGGTATGGCTGTCCTGATAAGGGATAGAAATAATGGAAAAAAACAAAATGCAGAAAAATAAAACAAATGGTAAGACTTGAACTCAAAGTATGGCTGATCTGATAAGGGATAGAAAAAACGAGAAAAAAAGAAACAAAAAGCAGAGAAATAAAGTAAATGGCAAGAATTGAACTCTGTAAGTTGGAAGGCAAAACCACAACAACTACACCACATACACTTTTGGGTAACATAAGAGGATTAAATACTTTTAGAAAGTAAGGTACGGTGGCTGCCATACTAAGCCACACTAGGCCCTCCGCCATACCTCCGTATAGAAATGTATGATATTTTTTTTCAAAATTTTAATAATTCATCTTATACAAAAATTGTTCCGAGAAAAATGAATCAAACTAATAAATCGAATGACAACAAAATATAAGATAAATTATTATATTTTTAAAATAAAAGGAATGATCAAAATTCTGAAAAAAAAAACAACCACATCATACGTTTATGAGGGGAGAGAGTATCTCTTGACGAATCTTTCATCTTTCATATCTAAATTAGAAACCTTTATTACTTCTATTTCTCTAGACATGCGTGAAGCCATATCATCACACAGACCCACTAAATTGCATCCCACATCACCACCCACTTAGAGCCATATTTATATCTTCCACCAATTTGTTGTGGCTTCATGCATGCATTGTTTTTGTGTGGCGTCGTATGTATGGGAGCCACATCATAGCCATGTCATCACATAAGCCCACTAAATTGCATGCCACATCACTACCCATTTTGACATATATTTATATTTTTCACCGATTTGCCGTGGCTTCATGCATGCATTGTTTTTGTGTGGTGTCGTATGCATGGGAGCCACATCATCACATAATCCACTAAATCGCATGTCACTCAAATTCATAGTAATGTGCGGAGGAGTTTTAAATATATAAATTGGTGTCCCTTACTGTCTATTTCTCAGTGTTTCAGTGAAACCATGGTACCATCCACTATGACCTGGAAGAATCCACATCATCAACCACTTAAACCACCTATTTATTTTTTCAATGATTTTTTATAGGTATATCACCTATTTATTTTTTCAATGTTTTTTATGGGCATACCATTCATACATACATGTGTTCTTTTCATAATTTTAATCTAGTGCAATAGTACAAATTCTCCGCAACAACGTATGGAGTATCGTCTAGTATCTCTAACGGTACTGCCAAAACCTGCATCTAAGGACACAAAATAGGCGTTGATGTCGATCGACCGGCTACCATTTCCAGCAGCACGGATAGTTTAGGTGACCTTCGTGTCGTCGACGTCGATCCTGGTCCCAAGCGTCGGTTCGTGTTGTCGACGTTGATACTGGTCCCAAGCGTCGGATTGTGGTGTTGCATCAACATCACCTGCTGGCTGCTGCTACTGCACTGGATTCATTTTCCCTGAATAATGACTAAAGAGATATTCCCTGCAATCGATCATGAGGCACTCCAGCTTATTAAAGGCACGGTGGCATAGAAAAGCCACTACATACGGTTCAGCTAAGAGCCATGGCGCAGGTGTACATGCGTGACCTTCATGTCCATGAGCAGCTTCGTCAACCACCTCTACAAACAACGGCACTGGTCTACTCCCTCCTGCTCGCTTGCCCTGTAATTCTCCTCCTCCTCGTGCGGCGCTACGCGACGTCGTCGCCGGCGGCGAGAGAAAGGGAGCAGCTGCTGAGAATGCTCCCTTCGCCACCGCGCAGGCTGCCCGTCATCGGCCACCTGCACCTCATTGGGCGCCTCCCGCACGTCTCCCTCCGCGACCTCGCCGCCGACCACAGCCGCGACGGCCTCATGCTCCTCCGCCTCGGCGCCGTCCCGACGCTCGTCGTCTCCTCGCCGCGCGCCGCGGAGGCCGTCCTGCGCACGCACGACCACGTCTTCGCGTCCCGGGCGTACTCCCCCTTCACAGACATCCTCTTCTACGGCTCCACAGACGTCGCCTTCGCCCCCTACGGCAAGCACTGGCGTCAAGTTAAGAAGATCGCCACCACTCACCTCCTCAGCAACAAGAAGGTTCGAGCCTACCGCCATGCCCGTGAGCAAGAGGTAGTAAACCACTTCAGCTTTGCTCACAAGCGCCTCAAATTTTTAAGTCTCTCAAAAGTATCTCTATACACTAAAACCACAACTATCTTATTTTACTATGACAAATTGGAGGTTTTAAAAGTTGCACCAATTTCAAAATACTCTAGAAAAAAAGATAAATCCAAAAAATTCTCACAATAATCAGAAACATCCGACCATCAATTGGCAGATTAAAATATTAATAGCCGTTAGATCTGTTTTCTAAGTAATTATCCACCTCTGCCATTATAAAAGGTCTTGAGTTCAACTCTCAATGAAAACAAATATCCTCTTTTTTTTCATTATATATATTTTCCAAGTAATTACCCACCTCTGCCATTACGAAAGATCTGAGTTCAATTCTCAACGAAAGCAAATATCTTCTTTTTTTAGATTTTTTCCCATTTTCAAATTTACCTTCAGTTTTTGTCTTTTTTCCATTAAAGATGCTAGAAACCTTTTCATGAAACAGATATTTTATAGACCTTTTGAAATTTCCATGTCAATCCTCACAAGATGTGCTAGAAAAAAAATAAAATTATAAAAATTCTCACAATAATAAAAAATACCCTATCATCAATTAACATGTTGGAATCTTAATAGCCATTAGATTTGTTTTCTAATTAAATAATCACCCACCTTTGCCATTATCAAACTAATATTAAATAACCCCTAAAACTATATATTAATTACCCACTCTGCCAATATAAAGGAAAATATGAAATAACACCATAAATTTATATCTAATTGCTCACATTTGCTATTTTGATAGGATAATACCAAATATCCCCTTTAATTTATATTTGAATTATTCACCTTAGTTATTATGACTGATAATATGATAAAAATAACCTCTCAAAATTATATTAAAATCACCTATTTTTGCAATCGATCAAAGATTATCTAAATCAATTAAGCAAACATATAAAGTAGTATTATAAAAAACTAAGTATAAAAATAGATCTATATATGTTGTACGGTTACGTATAACACATTTAAGACTCTAACCCGTGCGAAAGCACGGGTTGATTTCGCACGGGTTGATTGACTAGTATTACTAAATGAAAAGGGTATGTCTACAGTCTCCTTCGGTTTCACCCCTCACACCTGAAAATTTTGAGCTCTTGAATCTCCTTTGGTCTTCTTGTTCCTTCATCCATCCGACAGCCATGGCGGCCATAAACATACACACGAGCTCCTCGCCCCTCTCTTCTACCGCGTCTTCGGTGGCTCCAGCGTCACCCACTCTATCGTCACAAGCATATTGATTCATGGTGCCTCTGCCACTAGCCTTCTCCACCAAATGCTGCCTTGCTTCACCGCCCCCATGGCTGCCGTCTCCTCGAAGCCGGCCTACTACCGCGAGTCCGCGACCCTCCCTCCAAGCCTCATAGTGGAGAGATGCTTCTACCCAAACTCAAATCCTAACCCAAAGTTCTAATTCCAAACTCTGAACCTCATCAAAGACCTCATCGGAGGCGAAGGAGCTCACAAGAAAGTCTTGTGTTAGCCAGAGGAGGAAAGAAGAAGAAAATTGGGTGTAGCAAAAAAAACACCCAAGCACAATGATATAGCTTTCCTGAATGAAATTAGCAATACACTATGACTCATTCCATATTTTTTATAATTAAAACACAACAATAAATCAACAACTTGTTATGTACATCCATGTCGCCTCATTGTACTGAATTTGGCTCCCCTCAAATTCTCCATGATTGACTCAATGTGTCCATCAATCAATTGATAGGTGAGGTTGGTCATGTCGACGATCCATGAGGCAGCCGTCACAGGCACAACAATCGACTTGGGTAGCCTGCTCAGCTCTTTTACCACCGACATCATGTGTCACGCCGTGTCAGGCAAGTTTTTCAGGGAGGAAGGCTGGAACAAACTCTTTCGGGAACTGGTTGAGGCGAACTCGTTACTCATAGGGGGTTTCAACCTTGAGGATTACTTCCCCATCTTGGTAAAGCTAGACTTGTTTAAGAGGATGTTGTGTGCTAAGGCCTTGAAGGTGAACAAGAGATGGAACGAGTTGCTTGATAAGCTCATAGATGACCATGAGAGAAGGTTGGAGTCACAACGTGACGATGAAGAAAGTGACTTCATTGACGTGCTGCTCTCTATCCAGGAAGAGTGCAACCTCACAAGAGACCACATTAAGGCGCAACTGGCGGTATGACCTTCAAATTGCACAAATAGTCATTTTTCCTGAAAAAGCATAATAACTTAGTAACATTATTGACACTTATGTACCCACATGCAGATTATGTTTCAAGGTGGAACACATACACCATTCATAGTATTGGAATATGCAATGATTAAGCTCATGCAAAACCCTAACGTCATGACCAAACTACAGACCGAGTTGAGGATGAATGTACCAATAGGAAATGAAATTGTTACGGAAGATGATCTAAATGGTATAGCCTTCCTCAAGGCAGTCATCAAAGAGACACTCCGACTCCATGGACCAGCTCCTCTCCTTGTGCCTCACCTTTCCATGGCAAAATGTGACATAGAAGGCTACACAATTCCTTCAGGGACTCGCTTGATCGTCAATGCTTGGGCTCTTGCTAGGGATCCTACCTATTGGGAAAGCCCAGAGAGATTTATGCCTGAGCGGTTCATGGAAGGTGGCAACTCTTTCATTATGGATTACAAGGGAAATGATATTCTCTACTTGCCATTTGGGACTGGGAGAAGGATTTGCCCAGGAATAAGTTTTGGAATTTCCACTATAGAGATAATGCTAGCAAACCTCATATACCGCTTCAACTGGGAGCTACCAATAGAATTGAAGAAAATAGGCATTGATATGACAGAATCATTTGGAGTGACAGTGCACCGAACAGAGAAGCTTCTCCTAGTACCTATATTTCCTAAAAACTAGTTTTGTAATCTTGTGTGCGCAATATATTAGAGGACCCTAGCTTGTGTTGCCTGTGTGTGTATGCATGCGCGCACACCTACATGCATGTGTTTTGTGTGTGCGTAAGCAAAATTATGCTGAATAAATAAAGTGATCTATCATTTGATCACTTAAAATATTATCTAAGTTGATATAGGAGTATTACTTAAATAATAAAAAGTGTATCAATCCAGATTAACTTATGTAATGACGATTCTTCTAGGGCCAAAGAATATTTGCACCGAACAAGTAGTGCAAAAGCCTCACCTAGGTGAACTCAAGCTTATGAATTGAAAGTAGGGCTAGACATCAAAATGCATGCATGCAGAAGAATAAATTAAAAGATGCAGAAGAGCTAGCACTATATTGGTGATAACTTGTCTCAAGCATTCCTGAAACCATTTTTAGATGGTTTGTAGAAAAGAAATTGTCCTCCGTCACTTTATATAATGCAACTGCAAACGAAGTTGCTGTGAAGGATGTGATTATAGTGTACTTAAAATGAGACCTTAGTTTGTGGTGGTTTATTCTTCCATTTAAGATGTGCAAATCACGTAATTAATTTGCATTGGTTGCTAGAGATGATTTGAAGCATATTAAAAGTGCAGTTTGGGGTATTTATATATTATAAAAAGGTGGTACACATCTGCCAACTTTGCAAGACGCTCTATGGGCACTGCTGCGAATTTCCGTCAACCAGCTGAGGTATTTGATTTTTTTTTTTCCAACTTTGCATTGGTAGATTTTTATATGGTTTTCATATGACATGTGTAAGTGGACGAGAATAATATTAATTATCATCGGCGTCGATAATAATTAACAAATTTTTATTGACTAGGGAGAACTGACAACAATGATCTTTAATTAGCTATGTTTTGTCGGTCTATAGGAGATGAAAATTTTGAGGGAACCAAGACTTCCATTTATTTCTTTGGGGCCAATAAAAGATCTAGGAAACCATGAATTTATTTTTTATAGTTGATGAAAATAAGATAAAGCAAGCGTATCAAAATATACATATTCAATTCAAATGCAAACTCATATACATACAGAAGAGTAATATAGTTGACCCGTCCCTAAACTTGTGTGTGTTTATTTGGTTCACGAACTCAAAATTGTGCCATTTTATGTCCGTAATCATTGTTCACGTCTCACTGGAATGTTTGGCAAAATGGGCTTCTCGATTGAAATGTAGTCTTTTTTTTTTTTTTTTTTTTTTTTGCGGCTTTGTATCCTTGGAAACAAGAAATGGTACAATAAACGTATGCTTTGCTATATCCTTCCTATAGTTCAAAATTGACTCTTATTCATTGGGTGATTCAAGTAAGAAGCTCTTTATCTGCTCCTCCATGTGGTATCATCGTGGCATAAGGGGCAGATCCAAACATAAAAATCCCTTTCTTGCCCTTTTGTTTGGTGCTACCACAACATTACTAGCATGTGTTTGGATTGGAGACACAGTGGTATGGGACAGTTCCATCTCTGATTTTTGAGACGGAATCGTCCCATTCGGTGTTTGGTTGGAGAGGACGGAATCATCCCTGTTTTTTGTTTGGTTTGAAGAATTGTAATATAGGATATGGACGTGGATTTCACTCTGTTTGACACTGTGGGCGGGTCCCACCCGTCATCCTCTGCTCTCCTCTTTCCTCACGCATCTGCCTCCGTCGGACTCACCATCCCCGCCTTGCTGCCTCCCCTCCCCTCCGCGGCCGTAGGAGCCCTCGGCTCCGCCGGCGAGCCTCCCCTCTATGGCCATGCCTCGCTCTTCCCCGCGCCTCTGCCTCGCGGACCGCCGCCGTCGTCCTCGCCATCCCCGCCTTGCTGCCGCCCTCACCTTCCCCGCCTTGCCGCCTTCCCTCCCCTCCACGGCCGTGGGAGCCCTCGGCTCCGCCGGCGAGCCTACCCTCCATGGTCGCGGCTCCTGGATCCTCACCGCTGCTGCTCCTCACCGCCGCGGTCGTCCGCTCGCCGCGCAGGATGCCGAGCCGGCAACCCTGCGCCTTGCGTCGAGCCGCCGCGCACCGGAGCGCCTCCCCCTCGCGTCGAGCCACCGCGCGCCGGTGGCCGTCCCCTCGCCGCGCCGAGGATGGCTGCCTTCCTCCGCACTCGCGTCGACGGAGGAGCAACGGAGCGTGACGGGGACGAAGGGGGGACGTCCCCGTCCGCTCGATTTCTGGGGGCAGGGGCGTCCCGCATCCGAGGAGTATATTCTCTCTAGGGGCGTCCCGTCCCAGATGGCCCCCGAACCAAACGTCTTTGAAACTGGGATAGACCTAGCCCATCTCCTTTGGTCCCTTGAACGAAACACACGATAGAGGCCGGTACGGTGGATCCAACGCTAAGGAGACCGTGGTTCGAGCCATTGACCCATGGATAATAGGGATCCCCTTGAGCCTCTTCTGCATTTTTTAAGAGAAAGAAGGAACGGTAAAGAAGAGTTTGAAGGAAAGGGAAAAGAAAGAACGAAAGAAAGAACGAAAGAGAGAGAGATACCCGCTAGACACTATGGTTGGCTTCGCCCTACTAGCAAAACTTGATATTGGAGCCCTATAAAATAACTTTGAGTACCATAATGAGCACTGACTACTACCGCCGAACTGTTCGATAGAACCACCGGATATTCTATCTTGTGAAGGTAGAATATTTCATTCGTAGAGTTTGAACATTTTTCTTAAATACAATATTATATTTTGTGAATCTGAAAATATTTTTCGGTGTAAATAGAATATTTTTCATATAAAGTTAGAATATTTTATTATAGAGATTAGAATATTTTCCTGGTTCACGTAGAACATTGGTATGGCATATTTAAAATACTTTTTATAAATATAAAATGTCATTTTTATGAAATACTTCCTCCATCCCACAAAATAAGGCATGCATGTATTTGGCACGGTCTTTAAAAAAAAGTTTGACCATTTATTTTTAAAAAATATGACATTAATAAATACCAGAGTATCATCATATTAAAAAGGGAAAAGTCCACTTTTCATCCTCGTACTATCACGTTCGGCCGGATTTCGTCCTCGAATTACGAAACCGTACACTCTGGGTCCTCGTACTGTCAAAACCGTCCGAATTACCCCTCTGAGTACTGTAGCAAGCGGTTTCAGGGGCGGTTTTGCCGACATGGCACGCGGGTCCCACATGTCAGTCCACGTCACTGCTCAACCTTTTCTTCCCTCTCAATGACAGGTGGGCCCCACTTCTTCTCTCTCCATGTCATCACTGCCTCCTCCTCCTCTCTCTCTCTCACAATCGCCGCCGCCCCCTCTCTGCAGTGCCGCCGCCGCTGCCACCTCCCTCACCACCGCTGCCCCTCCCTCCCCTTCCCTGCAGCACCGCCGCCTCCCTCTCCCCCAGCCAGAGCGGCGTGGCGGCGTGGCAGAGCTTGGCGTGGTGGCCGGCGGGGCGGAGGCAGAGGCGAACGCCGCAGCGGTGCGAGGGAGGCAGACAGGGCTGGAGCTGCGCGGCGAGCCAGGCGTGGGGTCCGGCGGAGGCGCGGCGAGCCGAGGCTAGGGCTGGTGGCTGCGACCGCCCCGCCTCTTCCTCCCTCCCCCCTCCCCCCCCCGCCATGTGCGCGCTCCTCTGCCCCTCCGCCCGCGCTTGCTCCTGTCGTTGAAGGAGGGAGCCGCCGACTCCCGCCTCGCGCCGGCCGTCGACGCCCCTCCCCATCTCCGCCTCGCGCTGGCCGCCGCCACCTCCCTCGCCAGCGTCGGGCCCGTCCTCGTCTCGGACCGCGCTCTGCCGCGCCGCCACGCCGAGCTTCGCCCGCGCCGCTCTGGCTGGGGGAGAGGGAGGCGGCGACGCTACAGAGAAGGGGAGGGAGGTGGCAGCAGTGGCGGCGCTGCAGGGAGGGGACGGCGGTGATTGAGAGAGAGAGAGGAAGAGGAGGCAGTGATGACATGGAGAGAGAAGAAGTGGGGCCCACCTATCATTGAGAGGGGAGAAAAGGTTGAGGCAGTGACGTGGACTGACATGTGGGACCTGCGTGCCACGTCGGCAAAACCGCCCCTGAAACCGCTTGCTACAGTACTCAGGAGGGTAATTCGGACGGTTTTGACAGTACGAGGACCGATGAAAAGTGGACTTTTTCCTATTAAAAACTTTTGAATACAAATTCAAATATATAACATGCATAAATATTATATTTTTTATTAAATTTTTAGTCAAAGATTTTAAAGTTTGATTTTTCTAATTGCATGCATGCCTTATTTCATGAGATGGATGGAGTATAAATTTGATCGATTTTAAATTAGATATGAGACATATCAGAAATTAGGCGCCACCTTTTTTCCCCTTCCCATACCCAAGAACCCGTTAAGCAACGTGGCCCATCGCCGGCTTTACCAGCTTGATCACCATCTGTGGGCTGGAGGATAAGACAGCAGTTAGCTGTGGAGGCGCTCTACTAGATCCGGCATGGGAAGGTTGCCCTTATCATTTTGGTGTACCTGGCTGCAGGGTAGTCGAGGCATCGCACTCAGGGGGTATTTGGATCTGAAGGTCACATCAGATGTTTCGATGCTAGTTAGAAGTATTAATTATGATTTAATTAAAAAACTAATTACACGGACGAAGACTAAACGACGAGATGAATTTATTAAGCCTAATTAATCCATGATTAACGAATGGTTACTGTAGCATCACATTTGCTAATCATAGATTAATTAGGTTTAAAAAATCAGTCTCGCCGTTTAGTCCTTATCTGTGTAATTGGTTTTCTAATTAGACTATATTTAATACTTTTAACTACCGTTCAAACATTCGATGTGACGGGAACTAAAATTTAGCCGGTGGATCTGCAGGCCCTCAAGCGGCCAAAGAAACCTCCGGGATGGCATCCAAGGGAGATCCTATGGATGTCATCCGTTGCTTTTACTATTGTGCATTCCAAAATAGTCCCTCCATTCTAGCCGTGAGCGTGAAGCTTGCAATTTGTGGAGACAAGGCCAAAGGGGGAGGGCATTCGTAGGATGATAACTCATAGCTCTAGGACTCAGGACTGTAGTTGTAGGCCAGGGTTTTTCTCTGGGCTTCTGTAACTTTATCTCGCATTCGTCAATCCAGGTGTCATGCTTTCCCCGGCAAGAGGTTCTTCCGTTCTGAATTTTATTCTCTTAGTTCTGTTTTTTGTTCTCTTGGTTCAGCTATTTGTTCCCTGGCTGTTCTCTCATTGTTCACTCGATTTCTGGCAGTTTCCGGTAGGCCTATACGAAACCGTATAGCGTACGAAGAAAAAAAAATTCCAGTTCAGTTCAGATGGCAATGAGCGATGCCGATAGTGCCATAGAATGGAAGAGGAATTGGGGAAATTGGGGTGGCACTTCCAAATTCGACTGAACAGAAGTTTGCCTTCAATGTTTCTGCCACTCTACTAGGCGACATAAAATTCACGTGCTTATAGAGATAGTGGTGGGCAAGCCAATTTTATTGCTGCAACTTTCGTTACAGACATTTCAGTAATACGCGCGCCGACATTTGACGGCGCCTTAATAAATACACTTAAAGATATTATACTAGCAACTTATTTCTGCATAACGCCCTCGTCTTGTATAACCACAAATGGTATCTCGTTTCATCCTTTTTGAGTCATTGCGTGCATAGTGTTTTCTTCCTGATCGAATGGCTGCGTCCCACACTATGGATTCGGCTCTTTTCTTCTGTAAGTTACTGCGGCGTCAGGACATACATCTTGCAGTCATGAGGTGCCACTGAAGCTGATAATTGGCCCTGAGCCGAGAACGACGAGTGCTGCACAAGACAATGGGATATGAAATGCCAAGTCTGGACCATCGACCTTCACTACTTGATTATGCTGTTCAGTACGCGAATCTGAAGAAAGCAAGCTTACCGCCCATAGATCGCGGGCTGTGACAGCAGTGGATGAAGCAAGCCCGATGCTTGACCATTGCGCGGTGATGGTTGCCTGGTAGCCCTGGCGGTTCCAGAGAACCACAGCCTTCCTGTTGTTGCTGAGCGGCCCGGCCCAAACCTACAAAAGAACACAGAATTGTCAGAATCATTCTAAGGCTTCTTGTGGTATTGCTGCGGAATGGAAGGCACTAATGCAGAAGTTGTGGAAATAATACCTCTAATCCATTGTTGGATTGCACTTTCTTTCCTTGGACACCTAGACTATCTGTTCAGGAAGTTGTTGCGTCAGTACAATGAAACTCCATTCAATCACATAGGTTAAAAATGTAAGAGGAGTCTTGCCTTGGTTGACTGCGATGACTTCCGAGTTGCTGAGTATGTCCTTTGTCTGCTGGCTCATCGAGCGTACATCACACCCTATCAGAAGAGGAGCCTACACAAGGCAAGACAGGTTTCAATGATGAAATTGCAGAACATTTGACACCGCAGCAGCACTGTTAGCACGCAGAAAATTTAGCACCTTGGCAAGTGCCCAAATGCTGAAGTGAGAGCGGTATTCCGCCTCAGACATACCACCGTTTCCCACTTCAAGCATGTCAGGATCTGATGTTTAAACACAAGAAATCTGTTTATCAGTTGGTAGTTCACTAATGGTTAGGTATGAACAGAGTCCTCTGATGCCTGAACTCTTACCGTTCCATCCACCAGGTCCGGCATAGGAAGCCCACCTGTCATTCTGGTCTGCACGAGATGTCATGCTGAAATATCATGGTAACTATGATCAGTCCCGTCAATTTCAGTGGATTTTCCTCGAAACGGTCAATTTCGGTGGATTAAAATGAAATGAGCAGCACCTGCCCCAGTTGTCAGCGATATCATCAGTTGTTCTCCAGCTGTTGCCCATGCTGCCTGCCCAGGTAGCAGGATTTTCTCTCCCCCTATATAGAGGAGACAGGAGATAAAATAATAAATCAGCATCAGTAATATTTATTCCCTATGGACAGAAGTGTTGCTGCTTTCTAGGACGAAACTAACCATTCACACAACGAGAAGAAGATGCTCTTTCCGTATGCCTTCATGGCATTGCTCATTTTAGTATATCTGCAATAACGATCAGAAGTTACATTGCAGTCTGACATGCAATGCCGTTTAGGGATTGTTCTTGTTTACCTCTCCATTACACTCCTGCCAGCATCATTGCAGTTGTCATATTTCAGATAATCAACACCCTGGATTTGATAGAAGAAGAGTTAGGTGAAGAACACCATAAACTAAGAATTATCAGACGATCAAACACTTTATCACCATTGATCTCTCATAAATCATCAGGTAAGAAACAGAAAGACATTTACCCAAGATGAAAATGTTTTCACATCCTGCTCTTCGTGATCAAGCGATCCTGGCATTCTTTGACTGCAGGTCCGTGTCCTGGAATAAACAGTAGCAGTTCAGTTTAAGGATCATTAGCAGTTTGTTATTATAAAATTTTAATTTGCTTGGACTACAGTTACTCAATGACGAGAATAAATTAACGCCTTTTATCATAACAGAACTGATTTTTGATAGCTAGCGGCCTATCGTACCCAGCATCACTGTAAATGCCAAGCTTCAGCCCTTTTGCGTGCACATAATCTGCGAGCGCCTTGATGCCAGAGGGGAAGTTTTGTCTATGAGCAACAAAGTTTCCCTGGAAAATAGTAATGCAACTTTATTAATAACAACAGTACCAAATATGGTCAAGTTGTCATGTAAGAAGGCAAAAAAAGTAAAGTGCGCTTTGGCCACTGGGTCACAAAAATTTGTTAAAACAACCACTCAATATATCTGTAACAGTCGACTCATAATAGTTCAGTATCCCTCATGGGTATATTAAAACACTTTTGTTTAAATTCTCCATGTATTTTTCTGCTTTCTAGATGTTCCTTTCCACAAATTTCTTTGCTTGCACTGATGTTAATGCTGGAATTGATGGCGGTGGTTAGCCTATTGCATCTGTAGGCAAATTTGATCGTTTTACCTGGTAGTCCCTGTCAGATTCTGCCCAGCAATCATCTGAAAGAAGACACGGAAAACCTTTCAGCTAAGAGCTACTTTACATAATATATGTACCACAGGAAATGGGGATTTAAATCACAATCAGTACCTATGTTAACATACTGATAGCCCAACTTCGCCAGACCAGTGTTGACCAGTGCATCAGCTGAAGAAAACAAGGAAAAAAAACAGTTGGAGCAGATTCCTACGTGACGGTGGCAACTTTATGAGCATTGTAACATTGTCGATAGTAGAAGTTCCACAGCAAAACAGCTCCTCCGCGTGCATTATTGTTAACACAGGTACGTGATCACGGGGCATTTGTCCTGCATCAGCTACTCATAACATGGATCTGTTGGCTAAGTGGTTCAGTACAAACCACAGTTATATGTGAGTGCGGAGACAGTCCAAGAGGAGCAGTTGCATGATCTGCATCTGCCCCCTTCTCAACTGGTCAGTTAGGCTGTACCCATCCTTGTCTGACCCAACTCTTTTTTTTTTTTTTTGACTATCAACGGAGGGGGGGACCCCACCTGTATTTCATTGCTCAAATGGCCCAATACGGCCCGTCAGGTAGTTTTTACATGCGGCTTTTGCCGATCGCGGGAGGTGGACCCAACTCTTGTTGTGTCACACGTCCCTTTTTTTCCCAATGCCCTCGCCCATCAACAACCACATCGATCCGGAGTAGATGATACGGAGTAGATTCTAAAGACGGTGGTGACACTAGGGTCAACCGATTCCGCTGTCAATTTGGACCACAAAAGATTGCGAGTAATGGATCCGGTCATAAAGGAGGACGCTATCTACTAGATTTATTCAGAAATCCGCCCGGCACATGTGGTGGGGAGAGATCCATGATCGATTCAATTCTATATTTCATAGCCAATCCTCAAGGCAAGCGCGCAGCCGAGCGACATACCCCTGCCGTGCTGCTGGACTCGTTGGCCGAGACCGTTTTGGGCTACGTTAAAAAGGCAAAAGCATCTCCTCTCAGATCTGAATATGATCCGGCTGGTGCTGAAAAGAATAAAGATGGGGGCAGAGATTTGGAGGGCATGGAGATTGGAGCTGGCAATGTGCGGTGCAGCGCATCTGGCTGTCGTCTTCCTCCCTAGTATAAGTCGTCCGGTCCATGAGTTGCCACTTCGGTTTGCTGCTTGCAAAGCTGTAGCGTCCAACAACTCTGCAGGAAGCTGTGAGGAGTTTTGCCGGCCGACATCGGCACTCGGCAGTCCGCACTGCAGAGGCCTTGTGGCTCGCCTTCCTGACAGCAGGATGGTCGCTCATTTGCTAGTGCTAGCTGAACTCACGGGTTGTAATTTCCCTGCTAATAAGGTTAATTAAGGCGTGGAGTGGAGGATGCTTGGAGGCCGGTCGCATATGCCGTGTGAAATCCGGGGAGGAACATGCACAAGATTCTCGCACCCCCATACCGCTCCAAGGACGCCCGCCCCTGTATACAACACTCGCTCTCCCCTTTACTTTAAATTTGGAGTGTTGTGTCTGCTGAGGGCGTACCTACCTACAAGGCTACAGTCGGTGATTTTGATGCATGCACATGCTTCGTTTCATTCTAAACCCAGGCAGACAAACGCAACTACAAGATGGATGGTTGGTGGCTGTCGTCGTAAAGGATCCAGACGTCGACTAATTGGACTAGTAAAAGTGGGGCGAGGCCTAGCATTTTAACGAGACGGTCGCTCCCTGTTGTGCGGGGGCGCGGCACCGAATTCGCTGATGCTTTGCTAACACGCCACCCCGAACCGAGACTGCATGCGTCTGCCAAATTTAACACACGCACCGCCGCGCCGGCCCAAAAAGCTGAGAGCGCGCATCCGCTACGGCACGGAAAAGATGACGCACAGAAACTAGGGAAAAAAAAAAGATGACCGTAGCAGGCAGCCGAGCCGGCCGGGAGTGTTGAAGAAGATGCAGGGTGTATTTAGAACCCTGAAAACTGGCACTGTTTCAAACTGAAAAGCACTGTAGCACGTTTTGTTTGTTTGTGGTAAATATTATTCTACCATGGTCTAACTAGGCTCAAAAGATTCGTCTCGTAACGTACATCTAAACTGTGCAATTAGTTTTTGTTTTTACCTGCATTTCATACTCCAGGCATACGTTTTTTGGTACATTTAATGTTTCGATGTGATGGGAATTTTAGAAATTTTGGAGAAAAGTTGAGGTTCTAAACACAGCCGCAATGTGGAAGAAAGAAAAGAAAGAGTGGGCAGGGAGCGTACCTGTCTGCTTGATGAGGCCCTCGTTGATGCCGCAGCCGAAGTGGTTCCAGCTGTTCCACCTAAACATCACACACGGTTCGTCAGCAGAGATGGAGACCCACAGTTTAATAAATCACTGCTGAAATCGGGGAGCCACGTGATGGAAGCAGAGACACGAGGGTAAACACAGCACACGCTTTGACCCCTGCGGCCCTGCCTGCTGCCGCGTGACGTCATGGCCAAAGGCACCAATAGCAGCAGCAGGTTCAAAATAAGCACGACATGTTAACTACCGATCGAGCCAAAATTATTCCAGGGCACACCCCCAATCCAACCACCTAGTACGTACTACGTACTAGCACTCTACCAGCATACTGTACTAGGAGTAGTGTTTGGGTGTGTTTAGAACCCAAAGAGTTCTCTCAAATTACACTATGCAAAAAAGAAGATTTCCCATCACATCAAAATGTCGGCATATGCATGGAGTACTAAATGTAGATGAAATAAAAAATAATTGCACAGTTTAGATGTACTTTGCGATACGAATCTTTTGAGCCTAATTAGGCCATGATAGAACAATATTTACCACAAACAAACGAAACGTGCTACAGTGATTTTCAGTTCGGAACAGTACCAATTTCAGGGTTCTAAACACACCCTTTTTCTTTTCTTCGCCTAGAACAGTGGCGAGTCGACACGACAGCTTGTTGGGAGTGGCGGTGGTTGAATCATGCCACGGTGCTAGAGGAGAAGCCCCCGCCCAAAGGCAGCTACTAGTAGTAGTAGGCGCGAAAGGAGCGAGAGGGGAAAAAAAAAGAAAAAACCGGGGCAAAAGCAAGGTTCTGCCGCCCAAAGCACCGAACCGGAACAGAGCGCATCCTTTCGCCATTGTTCCGTCCGTGGACGTGTGCTCGGCGGTCGGCCGGCGCTACCTCCCGTCCCCGCCGGCCTCACGTCTACGGTCTACCATCGACGCGGACGGCCCTGTAAAATTTTCCTCCTTGCACGCATTGTCATTGCGCGGGCCTGCTCCTTCATGCGGTGATTGAAGGAGACCTTTTTTTTTTTTTTGTTGGCGTGGCGAGGGAGAAGATCATAACGTGCCATGCCACCACGTGCGTCGCGCTCACCTAATCCAGAATTCCCCTCGACCGCGTCGCGGCTTCTAGCCTTCTATTTAGCAACCCGCGCAGGCAATGTGGCAAGGCAAAGAATCTATCCATCCGGCAGCAGGGGAAAAAAAGGAGGAAAGGCAGGGGCGCCGCTGGAGTGATGAGCTAGAGCCCATGCAGCAAGGAACAAAAGGGGCCTGGTATGATGACAGCGTGCCGGCTCGATGCAAAAAAAAAAAAGCTGGCTGCTGTGAGCCGAGCGCAAGGAGGAGGCCGGTTGACCCCGTCGTCGTCTCATCATTCACTACCTCGCTTCCGACGCAAGCCAAGGACATGTCCCTTCCCTCCCTCCCTCCCTCGCCTTCCAAAAAGGTTTCGTTCCCACACACCACACGAACTCCCCCCACCCTCGCCGTCTCCGCCCCAGCGTCGCGCGTCTGCATTTCTTTGGAATCTACTACAAAAAAGCTTGCCCTCACTCTCTCGGTGCGCGAGAGACAAGGCACGGCAGCCGTGTGCGTCCGTCCGTGTATTAGCAGAGGAGAGGAGACGGGCGGCGGCAATGGCGCGCGGCGGGGATCGGTACCACTACCACCCACAGTCATAGCGGCGGGAGTGCCGAGGACACAGCATATACGTACGTACGTACCCCATCTGCGGCGTCCGGCCGAGCCCGTTCTCGAAGGCGCGCCGCCGGGAGCGCCACCCGCGCCGCGCCCGCCTCGCCGCCCCGCGGAGCTCCTCCGTCCAGTTGCCCGCGACGCCCGGGGCCCGGGCCGCCTCCGTCGCCAAGGCCGACGCCACGACGAGCGCGAGGAGGAGCAGTGACGACGACGACCACCTCGCGGCGCGCGCCATGGTGATGGCCCCCGCACCGATGCGCTGCCTGCCGAGCAGAGCAGGTGTGAGGAGCGAGCGAGCCTCGGTCAGTACACAGCTACAGAGGGGGTTGGGGCGGTGTCGGATTGGAGACGCGGGCTTATATAGCTGCGCCCACGGCCCCGCCGGGCGGGCCCTACCTCAAGTATCATAGTAGCACTGTAGTAGAAGTAGTGATGGTGTATTATGGTCGATACCTAATTACATGTCTTGCCTTTTGGGATAAAAGAAGCGAAGATGCAACCAACCAAAAATCCTACTGACAGTAAAAATTACTCGATCTGTATCTATATATCTAGACAATTAGAGATTCGGAGTTTTGGATATTGAATACAAAATATTAATATCTAACTTGCATCTTAACAATAACGAATCCAATATAGGGAAAAAATAATTGTATGTGTATGGAGTATATATTTGCCCTGATTTTATCTCGAGGAAAGACAATAAATTTTCAGATCTCCAAGGGTGGATCTCCGTAGTGGCAAGAATCATCAATTTTATTTTTTATTTTTTCCGTTCTACGGATTGGATGATGAAATAGTAAATCGATATCTGCATTTGAGCCAAAATACTCCTATCCTATACCATCCTATATATATCAATTGACCACTAAAAAGACAAAAAGTAGCAAATCGGGTGTAAATACGACGAACAACATCTTAGCCGAGCGCTGCGGAAATCAACTTGGATGGTTTTGTGTGTCTTTGTTGAGGCGCTCTTTTTTTTTTTTTTTTTTGAGACGTCCAATCTTCTAAGAGCTTGTTCGGCTGCTTGAATTGGCTAAAGCTGCAGCTGTTTTCTCCTCACGTAGACACTGTAGCAACAGCCGCAGACACTGTAGCAACAGCTGGAAACAGCCGCAGCCAAGGCCAGCCGAACGAGCCCTAAATCAGCAACCGCTGATAGTATTTTCTACCGTACATGGAAAAATGTATAATGACATAAAATTGATTGGCCCATCAATCCGCACAAGATGAGTCTAGTATCGCTATTTGATTAATGCCATGAGAACATGTGTATAGACGTATTTATACCACCATACGTGGACACAACAATTTGTGAAGTTTGAATCATAAATGGTGGAATAGGTAGACTGATGAATTCAGCCTTATCCATCCATCCATCATGTGCTATCCACATCTTCTCTCATCATACTTGGTGTTCCTCATCATGTACAATCTGAATGTAAATGTAAGACTAGGAGCGGGATCCTAGCGTCCCTAATAACCCCTACGCCCCACCGAGGAGGCAAAAGCACTTGTGAGAGTCATGGCTCTTGGTGTTCCCCACCCTGAGCCAACGGTTTTTTTTTTTTTTTTTTTTTGACAAAGGCCTGAGCCAACGTTGAAGCTGGTGTTCCCACACTCTAGTCAATGTTGAAGCCGTGGTTAAACTTTAGAAAGTTTAATTCCTCACAAAGGCAGCACCGGATCCGACGATGTAGGCAAAGCATTGGTGTCATAGATATTTGTTATAGACGTGGTTAAACTTTAGAAAGTTTAATTTAGAAAAGAATAGGGTGACTTGATTTCTGACTGGGATGGAGGAGGTCTATTTAGTATAGCATTGGTAATGGTCGGCTCTATATATAACTGCTAAACTTAAACTCATATCATCTACCTCCAGCCAGATGATATGGCGAACGGATTGAACACGGGTAGCAAGTCTACTATTTTGTTGGATCCGAACAACCTCTTAGAAGTATGGTCAAGTCTGTTTAGGAGGTGCCCTCACTAAAAACTGGCTCACAATTCCGGCCTTGTGTGTGTTTGTACTCTTCTCATCTATGCGGGCGGGCCATCCAATTCCACAAAAGCAAAAGCAAGCATTTTTCCTTGTTTATAAAAAGGGGAACAATTTCCAACCTTTTTTCCTTCCTTCTTGGCGCCATGCATGCATGCCTTTCCTCCTTTCATGCGATCTTTTGCAGAGGAGAAAGTGGTGGCGGCTTAAAATATCCCTAGTGAAAACGTTTTCTCAAGTTACTTGACTTTTTTTTATCAAACAGATGTTGCGATTTTCTTTAAGGCTGAGACAGTATCAAAACTTTTCTTTGTGTGTGTCCATTTCAACAAACACACGCCGCCGCAACAGACGGTAGAGGGCTATTTTCCCGCTCATTAATTTGCAAAATGGAAGCACCTCCTCAAAAAAAATTTTGCAAAATGGGGGGCAGGCAAAGTAAGGCTGAAACCAACAGCCACCTCCATCCCTTTCCTCCATCTTCTCTCTCATCACTATTCCAACTAACCACATTCATAACTACAGCATGTAACAATACCGCATTTAATTTTGTAGTCGCCATATGCAGTGACCGCTAGATTCGTGCAGTGCATACCCAGCCCAAAAACTGTCCTCCACCGCGGCGCGGCATATACGGCGCTGAAGATGTGCATGCAAAACCGGATGTTGACGCACAACAAAGGGACAAGGCCAGTCTACCGCCACTAGTCCACTCCACCCATGGAGTGCCGCTGTGCCTGCCTGCCTGCCGGTGCCGGGTACCCATTAACTCCATCCATGGAGCGCGTTCAGACTTTCAGACAGGCTCCTTCGTTTCGGAGCGATTCAGAGGTGCTGCCATGCCCGATCAGCAGCAGCATTATCGGCTACTCAATGATAGATGATGGGTTCCGGTGTCGTTATTAGTGGACGGTGTCGTCATGCCACCTGATCTCTTGGCCTCTAATCCTCCGCCATTAACAATTATTCCCACAGCAGCAACCACATCGAGCTGCTGCGTGCGGCCGCTCCGCGGTGGTGGCGGCTAGCTAGCACGCCGTGGATGTGACGTGAAATTAAACGGAAAGGCGCTGTTTAGTATCCCAACTTTCTTCCAAAATTCACTATGAAAAAGAAAATTTCCCGTTACATCAAAATGCCGGCACATGCATGGAATACTAAATGTAAATGAAATAAAAAAATAATTGCACAGTTTAGATGTACTTTGCGAGACGAATCTTTTGAGCCTAGTTAGGCCATATTAGGACAATATTTACCACAAACAAACGAAAAGTGCTACAGTGGTTCTACAGTGCTTTTCAGTTCGAAACAGTGTTTTTTTCAACCATCTAAACACACCCAAAGAAAAAAAGTGCAGGGTGCGAGAGACAGAGCGATGGAGTTGGCCAACGACGCCGATGGATAGAAATGGGACGCTGCGAGCTGTGGGACATGGGGAGAGATTGTTGACCTGGGTACGTACGTACGTGGGAGTCCCATCGCCAGCCGCTACAAAATTTCAGATAAGATGGTGATATGGTGGTCTTTTGTAGTGGGTGATCGTATGCTATTAAAAAAAAACGCGACCAGTGGGGACGACACCCTAAGGTATTTCATTAAAAAGAAATTCAACCTCAAATGGATCACGAAAAAACCCTCCGAATTTTTATTACGACGGCCGAAAATTCGTCCACCGAAAAATTCGAACTCGTGACCTCGGCCATGCCGTAGAGCTTGTCTTCCACTGGACTACAAGGCTCTTGACATCGTATGCTATTATATATATGCTGCTGCTTCAAAGCATTGCTTGCGCTCCTATCCACTGGGCGATCGACGATTGACAGCAACAAAATCCGACCTTGTTTTTTAAAAAAGGAAAAAATCAATTTTACAACTTCGAATTGGTAAAAAAAAAAATCTGGTTTTCAATCTTGCAATACAAAATTGAACAACCCGCACCCTCGAACTGGCAAGAAAATCCGATTTTCAACCTCGAAGGCGGTTTTGAAAACGGTTTTGGTGACATGGCCTGTGGATCTTGCGTGCCACGTCAGCAAAACCGCTTCCAAAACCTCCTTCAAGGTTCAAAATCGGACTTTCTCGCCGGTTTGAGGGTGTAAGTTGTCCGATTTCGTAGTACTAGGTTAAAAACCAGATCTATTGACCAGTTTGAGGTTGTAAAATTGGTCTTTTCCTTTTAGAAATATTGTTTATCAATCGAGAGCGATGTGGTGTAAGATAATCACACCCTGATGATACTTATCGTCTCGCTCAGATAAATATTTTAAAAAGAAGAAGTAAAACATTGTTGGTGATGTATGTATCGCTTCCCTTTGCGAAGAATGCACTTGTTTGCGCTCTAGTCTAGTGTGATTGCGGGAGCATCGATCAGCACCGAGAGAAAAAGCGTGATGTTCAGGAGCGGTCGGAGTGGAGGGTGCGCTCCATGATTCGTTGGAGCGTAATAATCCCTAGTCGTGGTTGTAAGCGCCGACACTCCGCCCTGATGAATGACACTAGCACTTAGCATGGCCGCGAGAGTAATAAAGGCGGTGTAAGATGTGCTAAAACTTCAGCGACGCCGCCGAATTACGCCTCTGCTTTTCGGCCGTCTCGTCACTCTCCACAATCGTTGGGATTTCCTTTTTTCGAAAAAAAGAAAGGATTTTCAACCGCGAAGATTTCTACTGGTAGTACCGTTTTTCCTATCTTGATCTTTAATACTTGCCTCTTATTCGCCGGTTTCTAGTCTAGCTAAAAAATACGAGTACTGCTAGTGCGAGAGAGTCGGTACGCCAAAGATGTCACTTTGGACAGAGAGCCACTGAGCCAGCGGGGGCGCTGCGCAGATTCGCGCGCCAGTCAGACTACGTGCAGGTGTAAATACACTGTATATCTACTATTTTTAACTACTTTTCTCTATATAAACATCGTCGCTTCAAGTGTATAGTCAATCTATTGCCCAATCCTACACCTAGTCTCACCGTCTCCCGGTGCCCCGGTCCTGGTCCCGGTCCCGGCACAACCACCAACACCAACACCCACGCGGGCGGGACGGCGCGGCGCTGGGGAATCCCACTTGCTTCTGGCGCGTGACGGCAGGGCCATCCCGCCCGGCCGGCCGTGTCCACTGGCCAAGTGCGCGCGCCGCCGCGTCGGACACGCCAGGGCAGCTATGCCAAGGGTGGAGTAAAAAAAGACTGTCTATGTTTTAACATTGCAGTACTGCTGTAAATAAAAAGAGAAAAATAATTGAAATAGTGGAGGGACAGACAAGATTGAGTGGCACAGCCGGGCTTCCGCTCCTGCACGGCGTGGAACGGTGAGAGAGCGGAGAAGCGAAAGCAACACCGACGCGAACCCCACGGGCGGAACGGAGCTGGAGTCCAGGCTGCCAGTTGACGAGTGCTGTGCTGCCGACTGCTCTCCAAGTGTAACCATGTTTAAATATTAAAAAATATTTAATCAAATGATAAAATTTTTGTTGGTAGATTTTATTTAGGTACCAAATAAGACATACGAACAAAAAAAATTTCTATTTCACTAAATAATTTTTGAAATTCAAATAAAGTTAAAATTAACAAAAAATTTAGCCTGACTAATTATGGCTATGATCCAATCAGGGTCCGTAGCACGAGCTGGTTGCCGGGAGGCGCCAAGCCGATCGCGCCGCGTCTCTTCTCCGGCATCGCCTGCTGTGGTCACGTACTCACGTCTCACGTCTTGCGACCCTGACTTTGCATCCGCCGTGATTTTAGCGTACTGCCCGGGTATGGACGCCGCTAATAAGAATCGACCCTCCTCTTTGCCATCACTAATATTTTTTTTTGGGAAACTTTAATTTGCCATCACTTGGCCGTCCGTCTTTGCATTGGGCCAAGCTAACCACCGAGCGAGACTCACCGTCACGCGCTCCACACGTCCTTTTCGAGCCATTTCCTTGCATTGTCCGAGACGGGCCGCGACGCATACGCTCACCTTTTCTTTTCTTTTCTTTTCTTTTTCTTTTACTTGTGTTGTTTGCTTCTCTTGAAACGAATCCTGATCGCAAAGGCTAACGGGTAGGGGCTCCACGACACCCTAAACCCATTAACCGTTGGATTCACACAGCTTGAGATCTGGACCGTCCAAAGCGGATTGAGTCGGGCCTCTGACCCATTTAGCCACGAACCCTCGTGAACACCCGAGGCCCTTCCGCTTCGATCGCCCGCCGCCATACCTATCCTCTCGCTCAGCATCCTCCGCGACCGCACGCCGCCCCTCCCCGCCTCCTCCGCAGCCGCGCGTGGCCTCTTCTCCACCTCCGCCACGCCGTAGCCAGGCCAGGGATGCTACGCTGCCTCCTCCCAGCCAAGTCAGCCGTGGAGATGAACGGCGACGCGGTCACGCCTTCGCCTCTCTCCCGCGCCCCGTCCTGAGTCCTGGCCCCTCCGCCGCCAACGCGCCGCCGTCGCTCAACTTCGGCAACCCGGCCTCCCTGCCGCGCTGCGCTGCCTCACCGACGCGGGCAACGCGGCGCTCCTTCTCTGCGTGGCCTACCAGCGCGCGCGCTCGATTCCCGCCTGGACGCGCTTCTGGACCGCCGCGCCGACCTAGACCGCGCTGCGGCCTGGCTCCTCCGCTCAGCGCGGCCTCTACTGGCACTCGCGGCCTCCGACGCCGCCGCGCTCCGGGACTCCTCATCTTCCACCGTGGGGCTCCTGCGACGACATCAAGACAAGCGGCCCAACACTGCGTGGGTCTTGCTCTCCTTCTCCTTCACGAGAAGCAACAGCATGCTCCCACGGTTGCGCCCCTCCGCACAAGCGGCCCAGACGAGACCGCTCCGCCTCAGAGGCACGACGCGAGGCGCGCGGTAGCGCATTGGGGGAAGAGAGAGTGAGTGAGGGGTTGATAGGTGGGCCCTAGACAGTGGTGGAACCCATCCGGAACACGTGGCATGCCACGTAGGATAAACGGGTTGGGGTTACACCCGTTTGGACCTAGATGACGCAAAAGCCAACTTCATGTACCCGCAATTGAGGTTTCTAAACATCAGGGATCTAGGTGATATAGCAATCATCGAAACTCCAAAAGGCCTTATAAAATCACACTACTGTAATGAATCAGAAATGAAATAGATGAAGCTCTGGTGGTTGCAATCCATGACTGCAGGTCTGGTGCTTGGACTTGACAAAACTATACAATGTTTATACATGTATGATATATCTGGATAACACAATAATATTAGGCCTTTCCGAAACAGGCTATCCAATTTGAGTTTATATATCTATCGCATCATAGCCACTCGTGAAGCAGCAGCTTGCTCTGATGAGAAGGCTAAAGTTTGTGCCAAATTGAGGTTCTGTGAATTTGCTGGTGATTCATTGGACAAGGTAAGGTTAAATAGTAGGGGAAGGGGGAACTAAGATAAGAAAACTGATGGTGCATGTTTCAACTTCATCATTGTACTGGTAACTAGCACTATATATGGTTTATATCTACATGTACGGAGTGTCCAGAACAAAAATAATTATATGATTCATTGGACAAGCTGAGGTTAAATGCTAGGGAAAAGGAGAAATAAGGTAAGAAAAGTGATGCTGCATATTTCAACTTCTTCATCATTGTACTGGTAACTAGCACTACATATGGTTTATATCTACATGTACCGAGTGTCTAGAACAAAAAAAATTATAATATCATCCTGGTTTTGAAGCTGATCACAACACACTTCATTTCTAAGTGAAGAAAACATATAGTAAAAACATTATGAATTTGCCTGGACATAGGGTTTGCAGTGCCGTCTGCTCATCAACACACATTGCTGCTCTTGCTGCAGTGTACAGACTACTTACACATTATATACAATAGCAACAGAAAAAATGATTGCTCTTATCAATCCCCTTTACCATTTTTGCATTGTTCATACTTGCATTGCTTGCTGGCCCAGCGTAATAGACCTGAAAGAGGTCGACGGACAAATACTACTCAAGTCATACCCCTTTTAACTATTTAAAACACATGACCTGATCTAGCTACAAGCTACATTCATTTACCTATGCTTGACCCTTTTACGAGCGATTGGGCGATGGACCTTGCTATGCATCTATAATTACTGGTTCAACTGCTTGCTGCCAGAAACACTGGAGGTTGCTAGAGTGCTAGACCAACATCGTCTATCTTGGACAGGTACTAAATTTACTTTACCAAACATCTGCTTCTTGCCATCTTTGCATTTTTGTGTTCCGCTCTCCTCTTTGCTGCAGTTAAACGGACAGGGCCTACCAATGACAATGGAGCTTGCTATGCATGTACAATTACAGGTCCTCCAGAAACGCTGGAGGGTGCTAGAACTACATTGGCCTATGTCTGTCCCACTCCATCTAACTATGATATCCTAAATGAAATCACAGTGCTTCATATCATCATATATTATGGTATATTGCTATCTATCTAGACCATTATTATTTGGAGAACTAAGAGAACACCAGATCTAACCATTATATTGGCCTTTTTTGTACCAAGAAAGGAACAAAACTTATTCATTGCTACGAACTAAGAGAACACCAGATCCAACCATATTGTTTTGAGAACAAGCTCCGCGACGCACCTCCTTTGGACTTCTCTCTTTTGGTAAATATATGGCTATACTCCTGCTTACATTTAACTGCATAACCTTTACCAATATTTATATGCTCTTACCTTTGGCACTGGTCTTACCAAACAGAACTTTACTGTTTGAGATGATAACCTGCAAACTGATATACATCAGTTATCACTTCGAGTAACACGTACATACATATTTTTCCCTTGTTTGCCTATCCTACATAAACCTATTTTAGTTGCCATGTTTAACAGTCTGTGTCCTTTTAATTCTACCTGCAGCCATTCTGAAAATTGATTTGGAGATTATAATCCCTTATAGTGCATCGATATCGACGGACGCCAACCTCGTCTTTTTACATATATGGATTGGGCGGTTTTTTCCACAATGCACAGAGGTATTAGAGGAGTGAAGATTCTAGATGCTTCTTGCAATAGGCAGAGCCGAGGACATGGGCTGGCACTGACAGTATGCCAGTATGTTCATATGTTGATCAAAGAAGCCAGAATACGAAAATTTGCTCATACATACTTTACTCATATATGAAAACTAGCTAAAAAAACAGTTCCACTGCTGTCAATTTCTATTTCTGATTTTCCCCTTGACGTCGTTGAGCATATGATCATTAATTCTTACGGATCATCTTGATTGCTATGCTCGGAATCAGGCTAAGAAGATCTTACAGTTCATTTGCACTGCTGATGCTAAATCAACATGTCTCTAATAGTCAGTACCAATGCTTGCACGATTACATTGTTATTTTTCTCAACGCTAAATTCTAAAAGCTACGTATATCATCACTGGCATCCTCAAGGATGGCGCGGCAACGCCGCGCCCAGAGCTTTCTAGTCTTTACGAGACTTGAGTCTTGATTGACTTGGTGGTCGACGAGTCACGAAAACCCTAGCGGCTACGTAGAGAAATAGAGCCACGCACCGCCCATCATCAGACAGACACGCTGCGGCTGCGCATCCCACCATCCACCTACGTGGAAATAAAATCCTCCCTGGCGAGCGCGCCCCGGTCTTGTTCGACGTTGCTGAGTCTCTGTCGTTCAGCTTCAGAGTCTAACAACGTACGTAACACTCTTGTGGCTCTCTTTAGTTGCTTGTGACAGGCAGTCAATTATGTCTTGAGGTGCTGCTATAACACGGACAGACAATCAATTCATTAATTCCGTGCAATGCTGAACCATATACTTCCGTATATATATAGCCGCAGGCCACAAGTAGTCGACGATAAGCATCATCGTATTAGCTTCCTCGGAACCATATAATAATATATATACTGTAGTACCGAATGCCGATCCTCAACCACCAATATGTTGAGCCAGCTTCGTTCCTTGAAACCGAATGCCACCTATCGCTCCCCCCCTCTACTCTATATGCTGACAGGAGTAACAGTACTATAAGGGCATAGGACACCTAGGTTTAGCTACAGGCCACATGGAATTAATGGAACAAGGCACACTAACCACCTTTGGAAGTTGGAACTGTCTGGCAGCAGCGTTGACATGGAAGAGATAGCGCGGTGGTGGTGGCAATAATGCAGAGGGCCGGGAAGCAGCGGCGTCATCAGACGAGTGGTGTCTCTATGGTCCTGCTGCATCAGCATTCAGCAACCGAGCATCCCTTACGAGCCTTCATTTTCAGTATACTCTCTTTGGTCTTTCATTAGTGTCAGGCGTAATGACAAGCAATCAAGTGCCCCTGACAGGCTGCGTGTGCAGTGCAGTGATACTCCACACAGCAGAAGAACGCTGCTGTGAATGCAACACGCGCGGTGTACTTGGATTGGATCATGAGCCCATCATGCATGATCCCATGAAAACCGACTATTGCTTCCTGGCCCAGCGACGAACGAACCATGCACGTAATGTACGCGCGTACACCTGACCTGCGCTAGGATTCGATATATCGGCCTCCTCATCGTTAATTTCCACGCTCTCGAATTCTCAGTCGGGGCCTCGTTGTCTCCAGTCCACTGGGTGGGCGCTGCACTATGCCCTGGTCGAGCTGAGCTCTGAGTCGATCTGAGCTGAGCACGGGGAACAGAGAAAAAGGGTTCACGATGATCTCAGTTCAGCTCCGGTCTTACGCGTAACGTAACACTTGCTGTGGCTTTCATTTGCTTGTGACAGGCAGTCAATTCTGGCTTCAAGCGAGCTGGCTGCTGCTGACGACGGCAATCAATCCATTCCGTGCAGTGCTGAACCAGCGATATGATATCATACTCCTATATTAACAGGCCACCACAAGTCGAGGATGAGCATCATCTTATACTAGCCTTCTCTCCATAATTATAGAATGCTGATGATTCTCGGCCACCTACTGGTGACGACGACAATGGGCCACGAGGAACTGCATGCACATAGCTATAGCCTATAGGATGGATCAGACATACTGCAGGTTCACACGGGGTTACGCTACGCAACTAGCACAATACACAAGCTTTCATTTGCGTGTCACGCACAGGCGATCGATGTGGTTATTACACAGCGGGCTGGATCGGAGCTTCTATATGGTCGCGATCCGTGCAATGCTGGGATCGATAATCCTAGCTGGCAAGAGGATAAGTATCATCATCTCCAGACGAATTCGAAGTAGATTGGTCATGACTGAAGACATGGCCCACACAGAACTGCATGCCGAAAATGATGGTCAAGGAGGTTTAATTCATTCCGATCGACTAGCTACGATAAAGAGCAAGTACTACTCCCTGTCGTCTGAACTGAAATTGTTTGATCCATTAGCCATGCAGCTTCTCTTCCTTATTAGCCGACTGGATCCATGGAAAGAACCAGAAGGCGTGCGCCAGCTAATACTAACAAAGTAAAGGTAAACACCTTTAGATTTGTTCAGCTTTAAACTGTCGCTTGAATGAGCGCGGTCCCCGTCCCCGACCGAATCGTGTATCTGAATTCACGAAGCAAAAGGGGAAGAAGCGGAATAAGCAAATAAACATAACAACGGCATAACGCCCGAAATTATTTTAAGAGTCCCATGTCCTTGCACGATCGTGGGCTCGTGGCGTCGCATCGCATGGTTGACAAAATTAAAGGACCGTGGTGGCGTGGCGTGTATTGACGCCCGGCGCCGGTATTGCTTCTCAAGTCAAGCAATGGTTGTGATCCAGAGGGCTTTACGAATTGCGAGCAGCCATCCTGATTCCTGACGCATTCTGCTGCATCGGTGCTGGTGGCGTAGTGAGCTAGCAGTACTAGAAGCAGGAGCTGGATGTGCGGTGGATTTCTTTCGGTTTCCAGTTGGGCTGGGCCGCATTTGGCTCTCCACGGATCCGTTACGGGCCGTAAGGGCCCAGCAAGAGCTTTTCTCTGCTCTTTCGCGTCGTCTCAACTCAAACTCTCCAAGAGAGGGGTGCAAAACACACACACACTGACACATAGGCCTACTGACACAGCAGCAGCAGCAGCAGAAGAAGAAGAATCCTGGGGTGATTCCACCACGTGTATGTATGCAAAATTAGCCTCAGAAGAAATAGTACACAAATCAATCCCCCTGCTAGACGCCGGCCGGGGCGCCAGATGCATGCGATGCGGGTTCACCGGAGCGGTGTGGTAATAGGCTGGAGCAGGAACATCTTGCAGGCGTGCGGCGCGACGTCGGCGCTGATCTTGTCCGTGAACGCGGCGCCCAGCGTCTGGTGCTGCCAGAGGTCCCTGGCGGCGACGGGCGTGCCGGCGGGGAGGCCGATGTCGTCCCAGTGCGCGGTGATGGTGGCCTCGTCCGTGGCGTGCCGGTTCAGGAGCACCACCGCCGTGCGGTACTCGGACAGCGGCGCCGCCCAGACCTCGCTGCTGCCCTCCATCCGGACCTTCTTCCCCTGCACGCCCAGCGGGTCTTGGTTCACGGCGATCACCTCCTTGTTGGCCACGATGGCGTACGTCTCCTGCGACATGTGCCGCACGTCGCAGCCGATGATGAGGGGCGCCTGCACACACATCCGTTTGCGTGCATTTGGACTTTGGAGTCGAGGAAAGGAATAATCGAATGCTGTCTGGTGTCTGCTGTATCGAAGAGCTGATGCAAGACCAGACCTTGGAGATGGCCCAGAGGCTGAAGTGCACGACGTACTCGCTGTCGGCCATCCCCCCGTTGCCCACCTCCAGCATGTCCGGATCTGCATCACCGTGGACACAGGACCGGACGGCCCTGAGTGTGAGTGTGAGAGGTGAACGGCGAACCCATTCCCAACCAACCACTACTTCCTTGGTAGGAATTAGGGTCCGGCAGGTCATGGTGGACGACGGATCGGAGAGAGACAGTCACAGTGCCCACCGTTCCAGCCGCCGGGGCGCGCGTACTCCGCCCACACCTCGTTCTGGTCCGCCGTCGCGATCATGCTGTCCCAGTTGTCGGCGATGTCGTTGGTGGTCCTCCAGCTGTTGCCGTACGCCGCGCCCCACCGCGCCGGGTGCATGTCGCCCCTTCATTACGGCCGACGATTCCCAACGGCAACCAAAGAAGAAATCAGCATCATGGCCGGCCGTCAAGAGATCATATCCAGAGTCCGATCGATCCTCGTAGCATTACCACTCGCACAGATTGAAGTAGATGGACCGCCCCGCCTTCATCAGCGCCCTGCTCATCTCCGGGTACCTGCCGGCCGGTCGGTAGCACAAAACTTGTCAGAGCAGAGCTCATCAGACAGGGATCGAGAGATGTTGAGATGGGGGCATCAGCCAGCAGGGCATATGCATGTGTGAGCCGAACAGTAGTTCGTCGGTCGATCGACCGACCGACTGACCTCTCCAGCGGCTTGAGGTCGCCGTTGTTGCAGTTGTCGTACTTGAGGTAGTCCACTCCCCACGCCGCGAAGGTCTTGGCGTCCTGCTGCTCGTGCCCCAGGGACCCCGGCTGAGCCTTGGCGCAGGTCTGGAACCTGCAGTGCAGGTGCAGCAGACAAGAATTACTACTACTGCACAGCGTTTGCATTTGCAGCCAGCTAGTAGTAGCAGAGGAGCCATGGACCAAGCGAGCAAGCGGCAGATCGAGCAGAGGTCGAAAGTTGTCACCCGGCGTCGGAGTAGATGCCGAGCTTGAGCCCCTTGCTGTGGACGTAGTCCGCGAGGGCCTTGATCCCGTGCGGGAACGTCTTGGTGTTGGCCACCAGATTGCCCTGCGTGGAGATTAGCCACACAGAACACCCACGGCCACGGCCGGGTGATCAGAGATTCAGATCACAAGCTGTAATCGTCCGTGAAAATCGTCGCTCCGTTTAATCTGTATACGTACCTTAGCATCGCGTTTCGGCTCCGCCCAGCAATCGTCTGTCGACAGAGAAAGGAGGAGGAGGAGGAGGAGGAGGAGACATGATAATCCGGTTCAGTTAAGGATCTTTTATTATTTTCTCCAAAAAAGAAAGCAGATTATGAACAGGTAGCTGAAGAACACCCACCGATGTTGACGTACTTGTAGCCGAGAGCAGCGAGGCCGGTGGACACGAGAGCATCAGCTGACACCGAACGAGAGAGACACCATCACATCAATGAGCAAGAACAGAAACAGAGAACAAGCACATCGATCAGCTGCTGAACTGAAGCACAGACACACGTGTCGGTCAGGAAACGACACTGAAGCGTAACGCACCGGTCTCCCTGATGACCACCTCGCCGTTGCCGTCGCACTGGAAGTGGTTCCAGCTGTTCCACCTGCGCGCAGAATTCAGAAAACCAGATGAACACAAGGAACCTAAAAGGCTAACACACACGCAAAAGGTATGTTACCCCATGGGAGGTGTGGTGCCGAGGCCATTGGCCAGCATGCTCCGCCGGTGCGCCTCCTCCACGTGCACCGCCTTGCCCTCCGCCGCCACGGCGCAAGCCACCGCCACCGCCACCGCCACCAGCGCTAGCCTCGCCGGCGACGGATCACCACTACTACGACGACGACCCGCCATTGATTTGCTCTCCCCCTCTGACCTCTGTGGAATATTACTGCAATCTGGACTACTGTGATCGCGCCTCCTGCCTTCGTGGATCAGCGCTCGTGCTCCCGCGCTATCTATAGCCCCGGGGACTGATGATTGGCGCAGTGGGCTCTTCTTCATGGTCAATTGGTCATGGCATTTGTTTTTCCAGCCCGGACGGCGACCGGCGTGTCGCGTTGGCCTTGTCGGAGAACAGATGGCGCCGGAGCCGGAGCACAAAGGAAGCTCCCAGACCGCCGCACACGTGGCCGGGCGCGTGCCATTTATGCCGTCTGGGCCTGGGCCCACGCCGGCGTGGACGCCGGGCCGCACGAGCGCGACCGCGACGTGGCGGGCTGGCCTGGCCTGTCATCCGGTCCACCCGGGTTGGCCCACCACCACAGGCAGTAGTAGTAATACACGCGGCCCGGTCCAAAGCAGGGACCGGGATCGGATCGATCCATCGATTTCGCTGGTGGAATTCCCAACCCCAGTCGGCAATCGGGGTCGGTGCCGTGATCCGGAAGACGTGACGTGAAGGCGAAACGCGATGTGGGCTGTGTTTATATCGGATCGATCCATCGATTTCACTGGTGGAATTCCCAACCCCAGTCGGCAATCGGGGTCGGTGCCGTGATCCGGAAGACGTGACGTGAAGGCGAAACGCGATGTGGGCTGTGTTTATATCCAAAATCTTGAGAGCCAAAATGCACTGTAGCGCTGAAAAATACTGTATCACTTTTCGTTTGTTTGTGGTAAATATTGTTCTACTATGGTCTAACTAGGCTCAAAAGATTCGTCTCGCAAAGTACATCTAAACTGTGCAATTAATTTTTTATTTCATCTACATTTAATACTCTATGCATGTGTCGGCATTTTGATGTGATGGGGAATCTTTTTTTTGCATAGGGAAATTTGGGAGAAAAGTTTGGGCTGGTGTTAGGCTATCCCCAATTATTAGGTAAAAAACACTGGCTATACATTGTAGCGTTACTCTAGAGAGAGAGCTAATTGAAATAGTGAATAAATAGTGGATATGCAAACCTTTTTAAACAATGATTGGCGATGGTCTTAGACTATGTCAGCAGAATGTGTAAATGCATTGTGTATCAACTATTCCAACTACTTTTATCTGTGAACAGTATCTCTACAGTATATAGACAATCCATTTATCCAATCCACTGCACGATGCGTGCGGATGGACACCATTTGTTCATTTGTCGTTGCTCCGTAAAATCGTGGGTGATTAAAAGAGGTTCTTTTTTTGGGATTCGGGAGGTGTCCGCACAGTATCGTGATCTCGCAGACGGCGACCAGCCGACCACTGGGTGGCACCCCAGCCTCGTACGGAATTTTGAGGCTGCTTGGGATAAAGATGAGATAGGATAAACCATTCAGCTAGATGCAAGATTGCCTGCAGGCTGCACGGTCGGGACAGGGGCATCAAAGCAGCGATCACGCACGAGGCAACCAATGATGAACCGGCACGTACGAGGCAAGTAGGCAAACCACAGCCCGTCACTCCTCTCGTGACCACGACACGCGCGGTCCGTCAGACTGGGGCCGAAGATATGGCAAGGACAGTTACAGTTAGCGCTGCAGTTCTAGCTTTGTTCTAGATTAAATCAAACAAGACTGATAGCCAACCTCAGGGCCGTCTCCAGGAATATGGGGCTCGGGAGCGAAAACAAAAGGGGGTTCTAAATATATATGAAAACTTATATGTATAGTATAGCTAAAATATGCTTTCACTCACTCAAATAACTTAAAAATGTATTGCTACATATCAAATACTATTAAAAATTAAACACAGTACTGACCTCATGTTTTAGCGAAAAGCATCATCCGTCTTGTATTTCTTGAAATGAATTCTTCAATTATATCTTCATAATTAATAATTTCCATGACATCATTTTCAAGAGATATTGTCGTCAGCCCATTGAGTCTTTCTTGTTTCATAGTAGAACGCAAATAGGATTTCAATAACTTGAGTTTAGAAAAGCTCCTTTCCGCATATGCAACAGTCACTGGAATGGTTAACAAAATTCTGTATGCAACCATAGCATTAGGATAAATAGGACGCCTTTTCAAGAACTTCAAAATATCAAGAGGACCCATAGATTGTCCAAGTAAATTCTGGATGAGAATTAATTCCCCAAATAATTCATGCCCATCTATATCTTTTTTGTCTCCACACTTAAGTGCACCCTCGAGATTAATACAAGCAGCGTTCAAGCTCATATCATCTAAGGCTCGCAGCCTATCTGAAGTAAACAAGAAGCCAAATATTTTTTTCATACCTCTGATATTGTTCAAATCTCCTTGTAAGTGAAGCTATGGCTTGATCAACAATAGGTATAAAATAACTAACCCTAAATAAGTTCTCTGCAGATTGTGATTCAACTGTTGCATCATCTACGCCCTCATCAAAATGTCTTTTTCTTTTGATTTTACGCTTGGTAGGAAATTCAGGATGAATATCCATCTCCAATGCAATTTCTTTAGCAGCTTCCAATGCTTTTGAGAAGCCATTGTCTCTATATTTCTTGAAAAAAGATATCAGCCCCTGTACAGAGTCAATTGCAATATCAATAAGCATATCTTTCGATTGTAGGTGCTTGCTGATCTCATTAATTTTAGATAATATTTCATACTAGATGATAATTGACACTAAAAATTAAAAGCCACCAAGTTCATTTTTTGCCAATGATTTCGCTTCACTACTTGCCAATGGATCATTATCACTTTCAGCAACTTGCAGTAAAGCTTCTCTTATTTCTGGGATCTGAAACCTTATAGCCTTGACACTATCAACACGACTCTCCCAACGAGTAGATGACAATGATTTGAGGGTTAACCCTTTTATGTTATTTTTGAGAATTTGCCATCTCTTTGTCGAGTTAGCAAATGTAGTATATATGCGCTGGATAATTCTGAAAAAATCAGTTGCTTTACGACAAGACTTCGCCATATCACATAGTGTCAAATTCAGACTATGACAACCACAAGCTGAATAAAAAGCTCTTGGGTTTATATCCAAAAGTTTTTTTTGTACTCCTTGATGTTTTCCTTTCATATTAGACCCATTATCATATCCCTGTCCTCTCACATTATCTACATCAAGATCAAGACTCTTCAACTCCTCCAGTAGAACATCAAACAATCCTTGCCCAGTGGTATCATTCACATCCAAAAAACCTAAGAAGGATTCTTCAATGTAAACAGATGCAGAAGATGTATCAACATATCTTATTATCAAAGACATCTGCTCTTGGTGGCTTGCATCAGGAGTACAATCAAGTATAACTGAGAAGTACTTTGCTTCTTTAATCTTTCCTATGATTGCAGACCTAATTGCAGTAGCTAGCAAATTAATCAACTCGTTCTGAATGGAAGGACCAAGATAATGATCACGAATTTTATCATTGGTGATACGTTGAACATGTTCTTTGATCACTGGGTCGAATTCAGCCAACATTTCAACCAGACCTAAGAAATTGTCATTGCTATCTTGATACAGTCTGCTATTACTCCCACGGAATGCTATATTATGTTCTGCAAGAAATTTTACAATCAAAAGAGTCCTAAGCAAAACTTTTCTCCAATGCTCCTTTTCTTTTTCAAGTTCTCGTTGAGCAACTTTATCGATTGTTTGATTATTCTGCAACCTTAGACGCAAGTCATACCATGTAGCCATATTTGTTACATGTTCTCGACTAGTTTCATGCTCTTTAAGTCTTTGGCCAAGATGAATCCAGTCACAAAAACCCTCATTTGCTAGCTGACCTCTTACGAGCCCTTTTCTTAATAACTTGCAGCAGAAACAAAATACTTTATTAAGTTCTTTACTATAGACAAGCCATTCTCTGTCACATTTTTCTCCATTTGAGAGAACTCTAGTGTATGATGATGCAGAAAACCTTCTATCGAATTTATCTCTAGGACCATGCTCAATAGACAAGTCTTTTTTGGGGCCCTTTTGCACCAATATATCAATCATTTTATTATCAAGTGCATCCCAAGTTCTGGGATCAAATATATCAGGCTGAAAAGAAGTATTGGTATCATTGGTAATATTAGTATCATTACCTTCCTGGGAAATATTTGCATTTTGCTCTTCATCGGCAATATCTTGCTCTTCATCAGCAATGGTAGTGTTATCATCATCACTAGCAATTGTGTCCGTAGTGTGAATCTCAACCTCAATTGGTATTGGGTTGTCACCATGACTGTCATCAACATTAGGAATAGGATCTTGAGTTTCTCTCATAAAAAATCTATCAAGGGCACCCTTTTGAGACTGAGCTGCTGCTTCTAGTCTTTCTCTCTTCTTACGTTTTTGAGCACCTGACTCATATTTTCTATTTCTAGTACTCATGATGACTCACCATAAGACGTTGCAGTTGCAGTCTTGCAGACCGGTGCTTGTGGTTGAGGTTGAGGGCGAGGAAGCTGGAAGGCAGCCGGCCGCCGGCACCGGTGACGAGCCGTCCGGCGTAGGGTTCGTCGCTCGTGGGTTCCGAAGTCCAGCGGGCGACGAGTAGGCGGCGACGGTTCGGATACTCGTGTGTTTAATCTAATCCTCGCTAATCTCGCTGGTCGCGGCGTACTTACTCGAGATGGACAGGCCAAGCGGTAGCGGTGATCGACAGGTCTAATTTACTCGTTGTTAGTGGGCCAAAGGAAACAAAATTGGGGGCCCCATAGATTTGGGGGCCCTTGGCCATCGATGGGCCTGGCCAACCTTGCAATACAAATTTGGCTATAGACAATAGCCAACCTAATATAAGTCAACAACAATCCAATTCTCTCTTTCTATAGCGCTGGCACATTGTATTTCATAGCTAGCTTTGGCATAGACTACGGCCTGAACAGATCTATAACCAAAAACGCAAGGTACCGACGTATGGGATTTTGAGACATTAGTGTCTATTTGATATTTGCAATACCGAAAAATAAGAGATCTTCTCGCCTATTGCACACGATGCGCAGTGCTTCCAAATCTCCACATTAGAGGCACACCAGCCTATGGTCTGCTTCGGTTGAGGGGGGTTGACTATTGAAGGTTGTTGAGTTCCTGGCCCTCCAAATGTTCCATATAGGTAACTCTACATCCGCGGGAGACTACGCGCTCTCCCAGCGCATCCTGACTGCTGCCCGCCTCCGTGGTGTCCGCATGGCATTGACTGCTAGCTGGCGGACATCCAAGCTTCGCGTGCGTTTTACGCCGGCCCGATGCTTCACGCGGTGAAAATTAACATGCAACCCTTCTTCTCGGCTCCTTCTCCATTCCCTCCCACAAATCCTGGACGGGACGCCCATCTCCCCTCCTTTCTCTCTCTCTCCTGGCGCGGTCTCCCTCCACCCCGGCGGCCCACCTCCGCCACCGCGCCGCGCTTGGCTCAGCTGCCCTCAGCGCCCCCCGCTCCTCCCCACCACCGCGCCACCTTCTCCACTATTGCTCCACGCGCCGACCCTGCTCTGCTGTGCCGGCCGCCTCCCCTCTGCCCGGTTCCGCGCTAGGGTCAGGAGGAGGAGGACCCGCAGGAGGCCCCACCGCCACGAACCCGTCGCCGGCCGCGTCTCCTCCTGCTTCTCCTCGCCGGCCTCCCCTCCATGTCGGCGTCCTGTCCTCCTCGCTATCGCCCTATTCGCCTCCTCCACCGCAGGCGGCCGCCTCGTCTCCAGATCTGCCGCCACCATGTGTGAATCATCCTCCTCCATGGCCGACGGGACTCCTCCTCCACGCCTGACGCCTCTCTTGCTGCTCCGCGCTACGCCATCCGCCTCCCCACCGCGCGGCTCCGCGCTTTGGTCAGGAGGAGGAGGAGGAGCGGCCGGGGCCCAGCGCCGCGCATCCATCGCCGGACGCCTATCCTCCTGCGTCGCCGTTGTCCACCATCGCGACCCCATCCATGTACCTCTTCCGATCGACTCATTGCTTCTTCCATTCCACGTCCATCCTCTCCTCCAGGTAGATACGACTGTAGCCCCAATAGGACCGCAGGATTCGTGTTTTCCTGCAGACTTTCAAACTCTACTAGTTATTCTCTTTTTATCGGGATTGCAATCCGCAGATTTGCTCGCGTCAGGATCAATGGAGTAGCAGCCCACAATGACGCTGGCATATCACGGTGTTTCCTCCCTCTTCTCTCTCCCTTTTACTGCTTAGTACTATTCTACCTGGATCTCTAGATCTCTGTTTATTATTTTCTTTTGATTTATATGCAACAATCCGTTTGATTGCATAGTTTCCCCTCCAGATCTCAATTTTTGTATTCCTCCTAATACATGTGTCCCTGTTTTGTGACTCCCTAGCCAGTTCTCCTGACCTTAGCTGCGATGGGATCTATATATAATTCGTGGATGTGTAGTTGGCCACTAGCTTAGCCTATTCTGTAATTGTTATTAGTCCATTGTTATAATTTCCAATATACCTGGTTAGTCATGGTTACCATCTACTATTAATTTTTCCCTCAACTGTTACAAATATGTTAATTCCATATTCTTTGTTACCAGGTTGATTTGTATCTCTTGAACCCCTGTTATGATTTCAGAACCTCAAGCAATTGTATTGTTTCGTTTCATGAAAGAAAAAAAATTATGTTTGAGGTTCAGGGAAAAACAATTTGGAATGGTATAAGCTTATAAAAAATTAACCCAATCACATAAACAATGGCCACTTGGAATGGTCGGTATTTGGCAGTAAAGAGTGAACAACATATTTGGCCATTTGTTTTCTCCAAGTTTGTTACAAATTGATAATATCAGTGTGATGTGGTCTAAAATTTTGTTGTTTTAAAAGCATCATTATGACTACTAACAATCTTACTCGGATGCTCTTACCAAATATGCAATCTGATTGTCAATTTGTCTTTGAATAGTTCCACAGAATAAAAATACTTAGACCTCATGTCGTTTTCTCATCACACCGTTTGTGGTCTCCTCAAGGTAGCTCCAATATGCTTACATGTAACACCCTGGATTTTTAATCCTCCAAAAATCCTACAAAAACCTTAGCCAAAAACCCCAAAATCAAAAATCAAAAAGGAAAAGAAAAGGAAGAAAAAGAAAACGGGCCAACTCTCCCCCCTAGGCCTAACCGGTCTTCTTTCCCCCCCAGCCCGCTCCGCTCCTCCTCTCCCCGCCAGGGCCGAGCCAGCCCACCTCCCAGCCTGCTCGCCGAGCGGCCTGCGCGGCCCCCCTCCCTCTCCCTCTCACACCGACGCGCGGACCCCGCCCGTCAGCTCCGTCCCCTTCCCCGAACCACCAGGCTTTGCCCGTGGCGCACGGCAGCCGCCGGGCGCGCCGCCCCTCCCCGACCCCCACCTGTCCTTGCCGCCGCCATCACTACCCCTTCTGGACCTCCCCACGCGGCGGCGTGTCCGCGTCGCCCCGCCCCCGGCCTTTACCCGTCCCGGCCTTTACCCCGGACCACCCCCCCCCCCACGGCGAGCGCGCGCCACCGACGGCCCCTACCGGCACCACCCCGACCTCAGCCGCCTACATAAACCCCTGCCCGTCTCAACGCCCAACACCCCACCTTCGCAACACACTACACCGCCGGGCTGCCTGGGGGAGACTCCGGCGTGGCCTCATCCACGCGCAACCACCGCCACCTCCACCGTGCCCAAATTCTCCCTCCTACACACCCAACGTCACCAATTGAGGTAGGCAGCACGCCCACCACTCCAGCGCGTACATCCTCCACCCCACCTAAGCCAAAGAACCTCCCCGGAGACGGCTCCGGCGGGGTGTCGCGCCACCGCCTCGCCCACGCCCCTCACCGGCGCTCGTCGCCAGGGCGGCACTATGCCTCCCTTGCCCCAGCGACGGTGTCACGGGGTTCGCCCCGATGATCTGCACCTCGCGGTGCCAGCCTTGGCGCCGGAACCGCCTCACCGGCGGGGAACCGCCGGCGAGCCGCCGTCCCTCCCGCACGGCCGGTTCCCCCAAAGCCAAGCCGAACCGCCGTCCGCTCCCCCTAACACCGTCGCGCCCTCCCTCCCACACTCACCGACACGCAGGCCTAGCGTTCACGCCGTTGCCCCGCGCCGTCCCCCCCCCCCCACCCGCCGCGCTACTGGACCGGCCCAGTACCGCGCGCGCCAGGCCTGGTAGGCCGATGGCGTCGCGGGCCGAGCTTCCCCCTGGAGGCTTTGGGCCGCGCATGGAATTAGGCCTGTTAAAGCTTTTTCTTTTTTTCCAAAAGTTCAAATCTACCCCCCTGCACATAAACCTCCATATCTTGCCCATTCCAACTCCGGTTGAGATGATTCTTCCTCCTAAATTCTTCTAGAAACACCCTCTACCTAATCCAACCCCTCGTCAATTGTTTGGTATATGATTAATTGTGTTTATTGTATGTTTTTGTTTGTGTGCGCTAGACACCGTCCCGGAGGAAACCCAGGAGCCGAAGACGACCGTCGCGGAACCAGAACTTGACGAACCTAGTGTCGACCTCCACTGCGACGAGGACTTAAACGACGGCAAGTCCACTGGAATCCTCACTTGATGCATAAAATTCCTAGTAGTGCAAAATAAAACTTTGGCCAGTTCAACCCAGTAAAACCTGCATTGTTTGCTTGCTAAGGTAAACCCTGTTTGGATAATCCCCCAAGCCTATTTAGAAGTAGCGCGCATAGGTGGGAATCGCTCATTCAACTATGTCTATCTAAAACTTGGAGATAAGTTGGGGTTAAGGTTGGATAACTTGATGAGATGGGATAACAGTGGGTATGGGTGTTTTCAAAATAAAATGGGGAAGAACCCCGGCAAACGACCCACGGGTCGGAATAAGCCACCTCAGGGCAGGGTATGAACGGTAACTTAGCAACCTGCGGTTACCCAGGTCCCGGAAGTTGTGGAGATGACCGGGTAGGTGGATGCTCGCGGTGTCGAGCAATGGGAAGTGGAAATGGGTATTAGTGCAACTCTGGCCAGTAGTAAAATCTATTCGAATAGTCCGCGTCCACTGGTATGGATGAGTTACGGCTTGGTATTTCAATTAGCAAGTTTTTCATAATCTAAAACTGGATGGATATGGGTTGAGAAAGCTTGGTTTGAGTTGATGGCTGGGAAAAGGTTATGTGATGGGCTGCTTGGATCGGCTGATCCGGTGGCCTCCCTCTTTGGATAAAAATCCTGTTTTTCATAAAGCTAAAACTTGACCATTAAAATGAACCTCGCATTAGTTCCTCGCAAAACACCTGAGCCCCAGATATAGCCTTGCATGTAGATATGGTCAATCCCCTAAACTCTACAGGAGGAAGGTGGGCTTGCGGAGTACGTATGTACTCACCCTTGCTATGTTGATGTTTTTCCAGATAGCTCCGACGAACTGTTCGAGCTGCTCTTCGGCTAGGTCACGGTCCTGCCTCCCAACTAGCCTATGGCATTGGGCCCGAAGAACTAGCTTCCACTGTATCTTATTTTCATGCAATATTTATGTAATAGTTTGTAATCGTTAAGTCTGGACTCTGTACTACTTGAAATAAATGTATTGCTAGACCCTGGGACTAGCATTTGTATCACATTTGAGTTTCCAAGAAATTGGGGACGCTTCATTACACTTGCTACTTCTTTTTTACTGTACTCACTTTGACATATATGAGTCCTGAAATTGATGAAGCAATATCAAAAAGGGTTATGTGGTTTGCCTCTCCTATGGTGGGTGTGCACTTCAACGCATTAGCTAAATCCTCAATGTTCTAATCTTGGTGGTTGATCAAGAAACAGTTGTCCTGTAGACCCCAAACCATATCCTATATGTAAAACGACTACTTTGGGTGCTAGGTAGACCTGCAAGGCTATGGAAATCGAGAAACCGACTGATCGGGCAACTGAACCAGTGGTGTTAGGATGTTTTTACATCCTTGCAGATCAAATGTACGTGAATATCTACGCCAGCCTCCATCATGCCATATGTTTGATCTATGACATTATCTAGACTAAAAAATATTGAAATTTTATCATACCCTACAACATTATTAGACTAGGTTAATTTGAATGAATGGCTTCATGGATGGCTAGGCTACAGGAGTGCTGTGGACCAGATTGTTTTAATGGCTTTTGCATTCTTACTAACACATCAGATCTATGACTTAATCAAAAGCGAAACAGGGAGATGTCAGCCATAGCCGCCATGGATGGGCTAGAGACGCGGCCGTCGTTGGTGAGTTTATTTCAGCGGTCGGTGCCCCTTCCCTCTTCGATTCTTGCACTTCCACTGCCTCACTCTTCAATGCAGCGCCTTGACGGATGTGCAAAGCCCATGTGCCACCTGGAAAGCTGCTGGCCAACGCTATCAAGATGGTCCCTGTGGTGCGCATGTGATGCCTGAGACCCGTGCAGGTCGCATGGCACTGGAAAACACCAGCATCAGAGGTACTATAGTTCTAGAGTTCTTATTGGTCTGTCTTTATGATCTTTCCGAGGGAATAATATATCCAACTGTTTCTTAGGTAGAACCTAAACAGTTTTTTTTTGTTTCTCTATCAATATCGATTGCTCGACTCAGTACCTTCACACATTGTGTTCCTCAGTGATTCATGCTTCCCTCTCTGTGGTTATGATTTGGATTATACTGTTGTGTAAACAATTTTGTTTGATCCACAGGTAATGCTTTGTTTCAATAATCTGTAGTTGCATACACCTGTTTCAATATCATGTTAAGCCAATCCAAAATTGCAATCACACCGGTGAAATTAGTTTAATCAAAGGACCTCTCTGTAGGGTGCAGATGACCTAATTGTTCCTTCTGTGAGGTACCTAATTGTTTTTGGCATATGAGGTAAAATTGTTCCTTCTTGTGCCCATCAGAAACTGAGGCTTTACCATTAATCAGTGTTGAATCCCCCAAATAAAAAAATAATGCAGTCCTACTGTGCGTCCACAATTTCTTTGCCAATTTGTTTTGCCCATTCCTATTGATATACCAACATCACTCTATGGCATCTGATTATTTTTCTTGCAACAATTTAATTCAGTTGTTACAACCTGAGCTACTTCATGATTTTAGGTGTGTTCAGGTTTGAATAATGAGGCTGAGCTTGCCCTTGAGATATTCACTTTATGCTTAGATTTTATTCGATGTCTTATCTCATCAGTGATGATCTCACAAAGAATTTTGACGCAAGGTTGGTTCTTTTGTAGGGCTTGCCACTGCCATCTGCGCTTCTAGCCCATTTGATCACTCTTTGTTTTTTTCCTTCATTTTTCAATTTCTGAAACAAAGGACAGATCATATGCACAAGATGGAGAAGAACTATTTTTGGAAAAAGAGTAATTTGCTCCCTCCCTCTGATCTAAGCTTAATTTGATCTCTTCTCAAGTCACAATACCCCTAACAAACCATATTTCTGTTCCAGCAGCTTCTGCTACTACGCACAGTGTTGTGCCTTGCCAAGCCGTTGAAGTTAACTCACCTTGCCATTGTGCTGGTTTCCGGATGTCTTGATGGGGATATGCCATGAATGATGAATCTCTTTGTGCTGAGCATGGAAAGCTCTCTATTTAATTTATTTGTCTCAGGTCTACATCAGTGGATGTTAGACTATTCATTCGTTTTTTCGCCTTTAATTATTTACTCTATATGTCCAATCTACCATTATTAATTGTAAAACAATATAGATAACCATATTTCTATGTGTGTGGCCTACCTCTTCTATCCAATATGTGTGAAATCGTAGAAAATTAGTTGTGTTGAAAATAGAATTATTGCAGAAAACAAAGCAATGATGCTACCTCTATAAATATGATTCCTACCGCTGTCATTGTTGCCAAAGATGTTGGCCCCATTCATCTGTTTCCATACACAAGTACTGCACGGGCGCGGCGATAGCGCGCCTATCGTCCTAGTCATATATACATGTGGTGATATTGGACTGTGACTGGGCCTCGTTGAGCTTTTATATAGCAAGTGAGCTTTTATATAGCAAGTCAGGGCGTTAAAGAAAGGCTGGCGAACCCTAATTGCACTAGTTTCTTAAAAGGTTTCTAGCAGGGAGGAACTCCAATCCACGGCATCCTGTAATCAAGAGGCAAGAGCCTGGTCCATATCGGGAAGAACAACTGCTAACCTTTTGCACGGGGTGCTAATGTGCGGAATGAAAATGATACTGCACTATAAAAACGGAATAAGACCATGCATGTTTTTTCTATATCTATCAAATGAGCAAAAAGATGAAAACTATACTGCACTATTAAAATGAAATAAGTCCATGCGGGGTTTTTCTATTTATCTATTAAAAGAACAAAAAGCAAAAGGATGTAAAAAACTGTTTGTGGAGCCATTTGAAAATAATACTCTCTCCGGTATTTCTTGTTTGATGTTTTTTAATTAGAAAAGGAATTAGCAGGTGACAAGCATTCTAGACATCACCTAGATGATATCATAAGTTTGGAAATAATATCGATGAGTGCCCGATTTATTCGACAGTTTTGCACTCAAAATTGTGCCCAGGCCACCCCGCGCCTAGACGTACCTGTAGTACTACCTTTTCTACGTAGAAATTCTGTACACATAGCCATCTACAGTAATAGACTTTTCTTTTTCTTATTCCTTAAATTTAATGTAGGAAAACCTCGTGACCTTTTTGTTAAATTCAATAGGAACAGCAACTCGCACACGGCTCTATCCTGTAGCGTCTGTACACATATGACGTATCGTTGGAGCTCTGCAGACACACACACACACAGATCCCGAAGGTATATCGGCGACCGTCAGCATTTCGGATAGGATAAGATAAGAGTGCGGCCAATTATTGTTGTTCATTACGGGACGGGGCGGAGTTTAATTAAGGCGATGATCATTGCCATCGGCCTTCGCATTTCTCTGTTCTTTTCTTCTGTTTCGTGCACCAGCAGGGCCGGGCAGCAGGGTGCGCGCGTGCGGTGCCGGTATCTTGTGACCGCAACTCCGCCAATACCTGGTTCGACTCTCTTTCTAGATGGGCCTTGTGTGCTGCATTGCCAAGCCAGGTCGCATAAATTAAAAAAAAATGATCTCGTCAGGTGTTTCCTTTGACGTGGGTGCTGGGGCCAAGGCGCAATCTTTGACGACATTTTAGCATTAGCTTATGGGAACGATCAACGATGTGGGCGCTAAGCCGGCTCGGTCCTAGTCGGTAGGAGCTACGGTACGACCTTTAATTATTTTTGATCGGCGTTGAGCTTCCAGAGAGGCGACCTAGCTATAATAATCCCGCGACACGTGAGTTCTCTAGAAATGGTTATATACGGTAATGCTGGCCGTAGGCCAGTGCGTCATCGTCAATCAGGTGTGCGTGTCTCCAGTCTCCGTTTGCTGACGACGATCGAGTCCGTTTCAATTTCCAGCAATGCTGCAAGCGCTACGTTATACTAGTCATGAAATCTAGTAAGTATAGTTTATTTTATGATACACGTCATCACAAATCAAGCATGGCACTGTAGGAGCTAGCTACGAGGTGACCAATGAATGAGACCCTGCCGTGTAGGCGTGTACGTTATCCATGTGGCTGGCCCCATCGATCCCGCTTTAGGTTATTAACTATACAAGTCAAGAACGCTCACAGCTTCTAACTAAGCCAGTGTATACATAAGCTATGCTTCTGTAGAGATTAGCTAGAAACAAACAACAAAGACGATCTGATAACATGGACATGGACCCGCACCCGCACCGCGTTCGTTGCTCCACGTGTGTGGGCGCACGGCACGAGTCCGTGAACAAAATCGTGCGGCAATTGGCAGAACATATACTAGTACTCCTGCCAGCCTTGACGCCTCGCCCCCGTGGAGACACGGCACGGCCACCAAACCGCCTGCCAATCACGCCAGGGTCGCGCCGGGGCCGCGGCGGCAATGATTAACCCCGCGATAACCAACCATCACACGCCCCTAATGACCCGGATTATTAATAATTTAACTATACCCGTCCCGCTGTCCCTCCCGCCCCCCACCCACCGCCCGGCGCCGCTGCCACGTCGTCGCCCCCGCGCCTTCCTCCACTCCAATCCTCCCCCTCCCCCTACCAACTCACCGGCGAGGTTTAGGACGCCCAGCCCAGCGCAGCGCATCTCCGCATCTCGCCGCCGCGGTGCCCGTATATATCCGCGCGCCGAGCTTGAGGAGGCGACTCACCCCCCTCCGTTCCTCGGCAATCACCACCCTGCCCTTCGTTGGGGAAAAAAAAAAGAAGAAAGGGGAAAGGATTTTTTCAGATTTTGCGGCAGCGACCGACTCCCCCCAACCCAGCGAAAAGAGGGAGAAAGAGAGCGGCAGCGCCGCAGCGGGCAGCTACCTTCCCTTCCCCATCCATCCGCTCCTTTCCTTTCCCCGACGACATGACGCCGCATCTGCCCGCCTCCACCTCCTCCGCCCGCGCGGCGGCCGCCGCCGGGGGGCACCACCACCCCCACCCCCACCTGCTGGACGCGGCCGCCGCGCCGCCGCACCAGCACCGGAGGCGGCGGCGGAGGCGGGTGCCGGGGTGCCTGCGCCCGCGGGCCGCGCCCGTGCGCTGCTGCGCCACGGCCGCGCCCGCGCCCGCGCCCGCGCCGCGGGCGGCCGTGCCCGCCGCGGAGGCCGCCGCCGCCGCCACCACGCGGGTCTTCGTCGTCTCCGACCTGCACACGGACTACCCGGAGAACATGGAGTGGGTGCGCCGCCTGCCGGCCGAGGTCGGGGCGCGCCGCGGCGGGGACGGCGTCGACGCGCTCGTCGTCGCCGGCGACGTCGCCGAGACCAGGGACAACTTCGCGCGCACCATGGAGGTGCTCAGGGACAGGTTCGGCGCCGTATTCTACGTCCCGGGGAACCACGACCTCTGGCTGCGCCGCGAGGGCGGGCGATACGTGAGTCCCATTTCCCTTCCAGCTCCATCGTGGCCTCTTCGTTCTCCTTCCTTGGGATGCACTTAAGGTGTCTGACGAAATGCCTTGTCGTACTTGCTCCGGCGTAGCTTATGGGGTTAGTCCCACTGGTCGGACCGGCCATCCAGCTACCCATGCAAATCGCCCACTGAAGAATGAAGAATCTGATCCAATGCAACATTGCAACGCTTTCCTGCAGCCTGGATAGCCCGTGCCCCTGTGTAGTGACTAGTGAGCTGCTTTCAGAGGCCTAATTTTAGGCGCGATGCAAATTGCCATTCCTAATACTTGTACCTTGACAGCAGAAGGATTACCATGGTACTTAGAAATAGGCATTCGACAGGTTAATTGCTGCTGGCTGAGTTATTTTTAGTAACTTGTGGCCTTGTGCAAATTGTTAGCTGCTTAGCTTCCCACACATGCTGCAAAGCGTTGTCACTACTAATAAAGAGGAATGTGGGGTTGTATTTTTAGGTAAATCGTACCTTAAGTGACAGTGAATCGTATCCTTCCATGACTACAGAATTAAGCCTTTCCTTCGTTACAGAATCAATACAGCATTATCTTTCCTTATTTTCTTATATATATATCATTGGTGAGGCTCTCTCAGTTACTCAAATTATTCCTTCCAGATGGATTCGCTGGAGAAACTGACTGCATTGCTTGATGCGTGTAGTGAGCTGGGTGTGGATACAGGCCCAAGAACGATAGGTGACTTGGGAATCATACCATTGTTCTCATGGTATCACAAGGTTGTTTAGTTTCCCTTGTTTCATTAACATTGATTCCAGCCATACTGATACTATAATGCACTGCACTCCAAGGATTATCATGCTTTCTCATCTTGCTTAATTGGCCTCCAGAGCTTTGACAAGGAGAAGGACGTTAACAGTGTCCGAGTCCCTTCGCTAGAGATGGTAGGTTGGTCTTTCCCTCAATACCCACCCATTTGTAAAACACTGTTTCTTGAATTACTTCCTCTGTCCCTAAAATAATGCAATTCTAGCATTCAAATTTTGTGCCACAAAGAATGCAATTGTAGCTTATGAGCTATCTTTTCTAAGGGGCATGCACATTTAATTGCTTAGTTTTCTTTCTTTTCAAGATGCATGTACATTTGATGGCCAGATCTTCTCTTTCCCAAGATGCATGTACATGATTAGATAGGGTCATATAGGTCATTTTTCATGATTACTTATCTATCTTAAAAATGCTACAATTGCATTTTTTTTGGGCGGAGGTAGTACATTTTTATTCATATATTCAAGAGGCTTGTCTGATTTATTATACAAAATTAGATACCCCCAATATCAGGTCTTTAAACCATTGGCACTAAACTAACAAACTTGCTATCCAAACTATAATGTTCGATGACAAACAGAGCATGCATACAAGCCATATGGCGTGGACAAGGAAAAGCAATCTTGCACTTTTTCGTAGTTTCTTCTGTAGAAAATTGCACAGTTTCACCTTGTATATTTGAACTAATAAATTCATTGCTTTGTATAATCAGGCTTGTAAAGACTTTCATGCTTGTAAATGGCCTTCAGACCTGACAAATGATGATGAGGCTCTTGCTGTTTACTTTGACAAGCTGAATGACAAGAATCATGAAGCTATCGAAGAAGTGAAAAGTACTAGCAAACAGATACTGACATTTTCACACTTTGTACCAAGGTGTGTTTTGCTCCTACCTAGGTCTTCGATTTCTCAGAACTTCTCTTTGATATTTGTTTTATCCTCGGTTCTGGGTATGTTTGATTGAATTACTTGTCCAAATATAATAAATGTTAGTTGCCCAATTTTCAGCCTTCCTAATTGCCTCAAAGATAAACCATCTTGTAAAGGTGGCAACTTAGAAACAACATTGGATCTGCACATTTGGCAACTTTGAATTTGACCAAATTTGTTTTTTTTTTTTTTTGTAAATAAGACATTTTGTCTGTTATTTAACATTACAATTGCAAAGGACATGGAGGAAAATAGTTGTTTTCATACTGGCTCCTAATTATGTGAAATTGCTGATACATCAGTACAGCAACTGTGAACCTGTGATGCAGCCTACAACTGGCTTGCCTTGCCCCCATTGTATTTGTTTTCTCAGTGTTGTGTTGAAATTTCCTTTTGAACATTTAGGATGCTTTAGTATACAATCATCAAACCTCACGCCCAAAACTATTGTTGACACGTGCAGGCAAGAGTTGTGTCCAGAGAAACGGATGCTTTATTACCCATACCTTCCAAAGGTCATTGGCTCTGATTTCTTGGAGAGGAGGCTGAGAGATATACACAGCAAAAGAGAAGATGGAGCAGCTTGCCATGTTTTTGGGCACACGCATTTCTGTTGGGACTCCATGGTTGATGAGATCAGGTACTGATTTGTCCATTTCTAAGATCATGATGCACAATGCTTATTCCATCCCAAATGCTCATTCCAACTCCAATTCTTATTCCAACCCAAATGCATACTCTAATGGTATAAAATTCCTCCAATGTAGGTATGTACAAGCTCCTCTGGCGTACCCTCGAGAAAGGAAACGAAGGATGAACGGAGGTGAAGGCTGGCTGCCATTTTGTGTATACCGTGATGGTTTCAACCCTGAAATATACCCAGCCCTGTGGTCGGACTACTATAACAAGAACAAAAGGGAACCTGAGAACACTCAACTGGCACCGTGGGTCGCCAGGCATTTCGCGAAGTACCACAAGTTCCACTGACCCCTACTCTTAAGCTCCCCTGGTGTTTTGCCGAATTGGATACAGTTCGTTCGTTCAGGACGGTCTTAAAACCTGCATTTGCCTGGAGGAAAAGGGAGATTGACGTTTTACCTGTACATGACCTTTTTCTTGTTTCCACTCTTACCATAACTTTTGGGCAAGGAAGCGCCTGCCTCTGTCCGATGTATGTTGCAGATATCAGAATAATGTGTATAAGATTCTTCAATGCCTTTGCTGCAGAGATAGTGATATATACTAGCTAATAGCTGATTCTGTCATCTGACATCACTATTTGTCCATTTCGCACATGTGAAGTCTTAACTGCAAGATCAATGATAGATCTGCTTCATCCCCTGACAATTTCAGGTTAATTTTAGGTGCTGTTTGGTTCAACATTGAGGCTGTAAGTGCAAATAGAAAACGGCGCTAGCTGTTACAGTGCAAAGGAAAGCAGCATTTGTTTGGTTCGCTTTCTTCAACGGAATCAGATCACATCCCGTAGACCGGCAGCCGAGCTAGCAGAGCAGCGCCGTTTTTTTTTTTTTCGTATCCTCGTCACGTTGATTAAAGCAATTGCTGGCTGCTGCTGATGGTGTCACCATTTCCCCCAACCAGTCTACTACTAATTCGTTAAGTGCATTCGTTGATTACAAAGATGACCACATGATTACATTGATAGAATAGATGTCATTTAGCCAGAACTTATACCTACTATGGAAGAATATAAAAGGTTTGCCGTGTGAATTGGATGATACATAAGAAAAAGTTTTACATATGTGTTTTGAAATATTTTTTTAGGGTATTGTTCGTCTAAGCAATTATTATGCCCAATTTGAACACTATTTGATCGCCACAAATACCACATTTTTTGTTGACTTACCCCCTTGTCCCGTTTAATAGGCTATCTAATGAGTTTGAACCACAGTTTGCATAAATAATACGTGATCGACTGTGTTAATGTCTAGCGCTTATGCGACCACATCTATCTTTACTTTTTTTATTCTTTATCTTTTTTTATTCGGCAATAGAAAGTTTTTGAAATTCAGCTAAACAATCTTTTCATTGGAAGTTGGTATGTACAAATTTTATGGTTCCTGGAAGTTTGTAAAATTCGACTACAAAGTTTTATACTCTATGGAAAGCTTGAGCGTATAATAATTTATCCATTATTATATCAAATATTTCTATAATTGAACTACAAAGTATCTGTGAACTAACTTTCATCATTTGAAAGTTAATGAAACTGTGAAATATTTTATAATTGAACTACAAAGTTTATTATTCTAACTTGAAGTTTATAGTGTATAAAGTTCACAAATCGAAAGTTTTCATAGTTTTGATACATAGATTTTGATTCGTCATTTGGAAGTTATGATATACAAAGTTTGCAGTTCTTTCGTTCGAAACCTTTTCAAGTTTGACTACAAAGTTTATCGATCTATTTTAAAGTCGGAATGTATAAAGTTTTTATTCATTAATCAAAGTTTATAGAATTAGACAATATAATCATAAAGTTTTTTTACTTATTATTTCAAAGTTCTGACTTGAAAGTTATAAAATATCAAGTTTTGGATTCGCTAATTGAATTTGTTTTAAAATTTGGATACATAGATTTTGATTATTCTGAAAGATTGTGACTCTTTTTTTCAAACTTTTATAAAGTTTTTGATTCATTTGAAAGTCAAAATTTATAAAGTCATTTGTTCATTGTGTCAAAGACTACACGATTGAACTATATAGTGTTTGATTATTTTGAAAGTTTTTTATTCATTACTTCAAAGCTTTCGAGACTCAAGTGTTTTGATATCACCTGACAGATAAGTACAGGAGATCGGCGCGCCACTAGCAAGTTTTATTATTACTTTTACATTAGTATATTATATATGGATGTAAAGCATTCCCCACATGATACCATCTTTGTAACCAATTGGCAAAATGCGTGCGCGGAAGAAATGGTTGGGATATGAGAAACGCAAGAAAAAAAAAGGTGATGCTCAAATCCAAGTTTTTTCTACCCCAATTGTGTGCGAGCTGGTTTTTTTGCCACAAGTTATTGTTCGACCTCAAGTTTTTTGTACGTATCAATACGTATGTAGAATTCTTATTAACAAATAATGGCAACCAGAATCAGAAATGGTATAAAAGTTGTGCATTTTGTAGTACTTTATTAAATTTATTACACACTAAGAGCATCTCCAAGAGTGCCCAAAAATTTCTCTCCCAATAGTACATGATAGGGAGCTCCTTAAACAATTTTAGGCATAGAAAAAACTGTTTTCTCCAACAGTGCCCAAAAAGCAGTCTCCCAAAAAGTACTCCTGGCTCCCTCCTTGACAGTTCATCCAATCCAGGTCAACTGGTTTGTGGTCGCCGATGCCGTCGACATCATCTCCGGCAGCTCACTATCTAATTGTTTTACAGCAATCTTTCAGGAGTGAAAGTAGTAGCAGACGCCATCTCTAACGGAGCATTATCTCAAGAACAAAACGGCTGTGTAGTAGTATACGTGTGATCAATCTGAACTATGAAAAATCGAAGCAGCAACACGTGTGGGCAGGCATGCATGCGTGGAGTTCGTACCTCAGGTCTCAGGAGGAGCACCTGTTCAAGCCCTCAAGCGTCATGACAGTGGTGTGACTGTGTGAGTACGAAGACGAAGGGCAGGAAGAAAGAGAGGATGAGGCTGCACACTGCATTGTGGAAGTGGAACACGTTGCGCCGGTGTAGTAGGAGAAGAATCATGTGGCGGCTTTGACCCAACCAGACCGCCATGGGCTCTACCACGTATGGTGATGAACGGATGGTACTCAGCTCATACTGTGCGAAAATCAAATCTGCATCCTGGTTCCTCACCGTCACCAGCGCCGTCCACGACGACCGCTGTCCGCGTCTCTCTCCTGCCTCCAAGGACCAGTTGAGCATTGGGAGCCTGGCGGCCGGCCGGTGTGGTCGCTCAAGAGGGTCATGCCAGCCCAGCCATGGGGCAGGGGTCACCGGCGGCCGAATATGGTACTGGTGCATGGGGGAACAGAATCGTTGAGAGCATGACGAAGGAAAGAGCGGGATTGGGAGACGCAGAGCGTGCGGATATCTGAGGAGAAGGACAACGTTTTTTGGGGCTGCGGGTATATTGGGTGGTGGTTTTGGGAACTGTTAGAGCATTTATTTTCTTCATGACACCCAAAATTTAGTTTTGGGAGAAGATTTAAGGCACTGTTGGAGATGCTCTAACAACTGAAAATGTACATGTACTACAGCGCCTGTTGGCTCACCAGCTCCAACAATGGGGCGAAACAACAAGTACGTACGGCCCCCTTATTAACCACTTCACGCGACACTACAATACATAGTACTCCTATTGCAAACACATATTGTTCCGACACATGCATACAACAAAGATTAAAGAAGCATTACAACAGGATGCGATCCAACCCAAGGACCGCCGGCAGCTGGTTTGGCTAGTAGTCCTCCGGCGCGAGCGGCTGGTGGTGAGCGTGCGGCGCGGCGGCGTCGGCGGCCGGGATGACGAGGTACTCGTAGACGAGCCCGGCGACGCCGGCGCCGAGGAAGGGGCCGAGCCAGTACACCCAGTGGTGCCTCCAGCGCCACCCGACGAGCGCGGGTCCGAACACCCGCGCGGGGTTCATCCCGGCGCCGTCGAATGGCCCCCCCGCCAGCACGTTGGCGCCCAGCAGGAACCCCACGGCGAGCGGCGCGATGGTGCCGACGTTCCCCCGCTTGGGGTCGATGGCCGTGGCGTAGTAGGCGTACATGAGGCCGAAGGTCATGACGGCCTCCAGCAGCACGGCGTGCCAGTCGCCGACCCCGGACGCGAGAGCGAACCCCGGCGGGCGAGCGCCGCCCGTGGCCAGCCGCAGGAGCAGCGTCGCGGCCACGGCGCCCAGCAGCTGCGCCGCCCAGTAGAAGGCGGCGCGGACGAGCGAGATGCGGCCGCCGATGAGCGCGCCGAAGGTGACGGCCGGGTTCACGTGCCCGCCCGAGATGTTGACGGCCACGGCCACCGCCACGGCGAGGGCCAGCGCGTGCGCCAGCGCCACGGCCACCAGCCCGCCCGCCGTGCTCGTGTCGTCGTGGTACATCTTCCCTGCGATTGCATGTTCGTTTATATATATCTACAGAGGTGAAGGACCAAGCGTGTGCATGTGATGTACGCACCGAGCGAGAGGACGGACCCCTCGGCGGCGAAGACGAAGATGGCGGTGGCGATGAACTCGGAGATGGCGGCGCGGATGGTGTCCGGGTGCGTCGCGTCCTCGCTGCGCCCCACCGTGAACCGCCGCCCCGGCCGCACGCCCGTGCTCATCTCGTCGCCGCCGAAACCGATCGAGCAAACCCTCGCCTTTGCTAATGCTAGCTAGCTGAGGCAGCCGAGCGAGAGACCCAAGTGTGTGTGTGTGCTAGCTGTCGTCTTTGCCGCTGCCGGCTTGCCGCGGCAGCGCGTTAAGAGGTCAGGAGGTGCGGCGACGGCCAGCGCGCGTGGCTTATAACGTGGCCTGGCTGCGCGCGGCGCCGCGCCACGTGTGGGCGCCGCGGGCCAGCGGGGCGGCACGTCTCAGGGGGCCTGCGCGATCACCCATAGTCTCGTGCTGATCCCTATCGTCCCCGTCCCAGCGGGGTCCGCGCGCCAGGTCACGGGCACATCGCGGCGAGTAGGTGTACGTTTCCCCCACGGATCATACGCATGCTCGCCGGCGGCACCAGCTTCCACGGCTATTGCTCGCCGCCAGTTCACCGCGGGCGGCGCCGATGCTTCTTCGTGCTCGGTTTCTGCTCTGAGCCTCTGACGACGGTGCCACAAGCCCTTTTCGATTTCCTGGCTGGATGCAATGCAGCCCAAGGTTTGTTCAGCGCAGTGTTTCTCGTGTTCGATGCAGTGCTGCTCGCTCTTCAGTGTCATGATGCAATACTGCTCCTGCTTTAATTAGTAGGAACCGGCTAATTTGTCAGCGACGTTATCTGTGGTTGTGTCGTCATGAGATGTACTACTCTTACCTGCGACTAGCATGTGCGTCAGTGTGTACGCACTTCACTATTTACACGGTTTACTCAGAGGTGGGGAACGATTATATCGCCAATAGTCATTTCACTAAAATAAAAATAACAGGGCTTGTTTCGAACTATAGCAATAGAGATGTTTATCTAACTTGCAAACATATATGGCATGGTTTTATCTTTATATCCTTGATGAGGTAACAACAATAGACAAGTTAATTTTGATGGTAGCATCTTTCACAACCAATCTATAAAGGCATCCTTATCAGTCATAACCTACTCCATATATTTACTTGAATCCTTTTGTAACTAGTTAATCCTCGTACAATCTTGTTAATGATTGGAAAGTACCAAAGATACTTTCAGGGTAATTGATAAGTACCAAATGGTGTTTCCAAGATAATTGATAAATACCAATGGTACTTTCATATAACTATAGATGTCGAATATTTTTTATCTTTTAAATTTTTAAAAATATTAAATTTGGTATTGGGCTCACGTTTTTTTTGTACTGATCCCACTCTTTTTTGGTACTAGTCTCACTCATTAGTTTTTCCCGATTAGTACTTCCTATGAACCCATTGGATTCCATGAAATAGAGGGCTCACATTAATCTCAAGAAATACTTGTATACAATTATACACGCACTTATAACCTAAAGTATAACATTTAATCCGTCTTGTAGTGGAACTAGATGTAATCTTTTATTTCTCATGAGAGTATCATATTCTATATCCATTGTTGTCGGGTGATATGAGACGTCTGACCTAGTTAGAGAGTACTAATAGGTGAAATGGGACAATTATTCACGCAACTAAAACCCACTGCTATCTATTGGCACAAGAGTACTAATAGGTGAAATGGGGCAATTATTCACGCAACTAAAACCCAGAGCTATCTATCGGCACAAGATAAGCATAACACATCTGACTCATGGTAGCTAAACTTATGTTTATCTAGTGCTACCTAGTGCAAACTAGTGCCTTCCTAATCAAACAAACCTATCAACTAAAGTAGAAATGTAAAAGCACATAAGACAAGCACAAATGCAGAAACGAAATATAGTATTATGTTCGTAAAGATTTACCATGTGGCGTCGGTAGGCACATGCCACTTCCAGTCCACATTGGCTCTTCACGCAGAAGATGAGCCTAGTCACCTAATCTCTTCTAATCACAGTCTTGGACTTTGCCATATTAGGCTTCCCACCAAGCAAATGCTGAGCGCCGATATGCCAGGTGCCATCATATTTCTTGGTCACCTCGGTTGGCGGCGTGTAGTTGGATTTGGAGGAAACTTCTCGGCATGAATTTGTATGTGCGCACCGCTTGCGGTAGCGGCCGTGGACGACAATTAGACGGCTTATCAACCGCACCACCAAATACCACTGGCGGGCGGCGTCTTAATTTTCAGCGGTAACAAGAACTTTACGAGTTGTCTCTGATGCACCAAAGCAATCGATCAGGGAGCATCGCTGTGCTACTTCCTGCTCGATTACAATGTTACAATTGAAAAATTAGGGAATCAATGGCAAACGATTACGACAGTAGGCTATACAAATCATACTACAAGCTCGAAACCAAGAAGATGATGACCATCAGCAGCCCACACCCGGCACCGTGGCAGAGCTCACCGACCGGCTAGCTCTGCCCCGCCGTCCCCGGCGGCGGCGATCTCGTCGATCATCCTGACGACGTCCTGCACCTTGGGCCGCCTGTCGGGGTCGACGGCGGCGCAGAGCAGCGCGACCTCCGTGAGCCGGAGCATGTCCCCGTGCCGGCCCCGGTCGCCCACGATCTCCACGTCGATGATGTCCGTGGACCACTCGTGGCTGAGCGCCAGCCGCGCCCACTCCGCCATGTCGCCGTCCTCCTCCACGGGCACCTTCCCCGTGACCAGCTCCAGCAGCACCAGCCCGAGGCAGTACACGTCGGCGCGCGACGGCAGGCGCCTGCCGCCGCCGCCGCCGCCGCCGCCGCCGCCGCCGCGCGCGAACTCGGGGCACTTGGCCGCCGCCAGCCGCCGGTGCGCGTGGCGCGGCAGCAGCGGGTGCAGGCCGTGGTCCGTCAGCTTCGCCACCGCCCGCTTCGTCTGCGGCCCGCCGCCGTTGGCCGCCGCGAAGAAGACGAGCACGTTGGACGACTTGAGGTTGCCGTGCGGCGGGCGGTGGAAGTAGGACAGCTGCTGGTGCAGGTACGCCAGACCGCGCGCCACGCCCTGCGCTATCGACACCCGCGCCGGCCACGGCAGCGGCGTCCTCGCCTCGCCTCTGTTGCCATGCAGGAGCTGGAAGAGGCTGCACCCGGGGACGTGCTCGTACACGGCCAGCTTCTCCTCCTTGGAGTAGAAGCACGCGACGAGGTCGGCGACGTTCTCGTGCCGGAGCTTGCCCAGGAGCTGCATGGTGTGCGTGAAGTCCCTGCGCGGCAGGTGCGACATGTTGCGCAGCCGCTTCACGACGACCACGGGGCCGGCCTCCAGGGTCACCCGGTACGTGATCCCCAGCCGCCCCTTGCCGAGCATCTCCGCCGTGGACCGGAACAGCTCGTCGAGTCCGAAGCTGACGGCCCGGTCACTGTCGGAACGGAAGAACTGCAGCTCGGCGCCCTTGCCGGAGTCCGTGCTCCGGCTGCCGATCCCTCGCCCTTCCTCCGCCTTGTCCTTGATGTCCCCTGCTCCTGTCACTTTTGCATTGCATTGATTGTAGTCTCCTTCAGGAATCAGGAACAACAACGTCGTTGCAGAGGAAACAAAAAAAAAAAAAAGTGCTACAAAGTGAACTGGATTGCCACCTGCGGCAGCAGCAGAAGCACGGCCGCCGAGACGGACCTCCCGGCTCTTCTTCTTGTGGTGCAGGAAGATGAGCACGGCCGCCAACGGCACCAGCGCGGCGATGAGGGAGATGGCCACGACGCTCCACGTCGCCACCCTGAACCGCAAGCCATTCCGCCGCGCCGCCCGATCGCGGCCGCTAGTAGCCGGCCTCACGGCCGGGCTGCCGCTGCCGCTTCCGGCGGTGGCTGGAGCACCGGACGACGGCAGCGCCGGCTCCTCCGGGCACTCGGCGTTCACAGCCTCGCCGCAGAGCCTGAGGTTGTGGTCGAAGGCGCTGGCGGGGAACCGGCGCAGCGCGCGGGTGCCGGGGACCTCGCCCTGGAGGAAGTTGTAGGACACGTTGAAGACGACGAGGCCGCGCTGCTGGAACGCCGGGAGCGTGCCGCTGAGCAGGTTGTCCTGGAGCTCGAGCCGCGCGAGCTCCCGCAGCGACGTGGCGTACCCGCGCGGGATGGGGCCCGAGAACCGGTTGCTGGAGAGGTCGACGGCGCGGAGCCGGTGCAGGCCGTCGAGCCCCGGGAGCGCGCCGTGGAGCGCGTTCCCGCGCAGGGAGAGCGCCTCGAGGCGCGACACGCCGCGGAGCGCGGCCCGCGGGAGCGAGCCCGTGAGCTGCGCGCCGTCGAGCGCCACGCCCACCACGCGCCCGTCGCCGTCGCACGACACGCCGCGCCACCGGCTCCGCGCGCCGTGGCACGGAGGCCCCGTCCAGTTGGAGTGCAGGTCGAGCGCCGACCGCAGCGTGTCGCGCAGCACCAGCAGGTCGCGCCGCTCGTCCCGCCGCTCCTCGAGGTCCAGCTCCGTCACCTCCGCGCCTCCCTCGCCCACGGCCACGATCGCCAGAAGAAGAGCCCACGAAACAACAAGCCAGCTCCTGCGCCTGCCACACTTACACTTGCTGCTCCCGTCCATGGCGTCGTCCTCGATGAACTCGTGTCAAGCAACATGCATGGGAAAGGGGTTCCTTTTTACCGATGGGGGTGATAAACAAATGGATCCTCTTGCAGCAGGAGGAGGAGGATGCTTGCCGAGATGTGCAAGGCAAGGGAGGCAGCGGGGCAGGGGACGGAGAGAACCATGATAAGATACGTGGAGACGGAGGGAACGCCGGGTGGTAGTAGGCGCGCGGCAGTGGTGCGTGCTGGTAGCCGCAGGAGGGCGCTGGATTCTTGGTGGATTCGACGTGAACATCTCCGCAGTTCGGTCGCCGCTGCAGCGACGGGCCAACCGATCCGGATGGACGCCGCTGGAGTATGGGAGAAGAGCTGACAAACCCAAGTGGCCAAGTGCTGAATTGGTTGAGACAGACAGGAGACGCTGAGGCATTTTTTTCTTTTTACATCTGTCGTCCCATCGTCTGATGTGTATACATGATCATTTTTTTCAATTAAATGTACTAGTCCATCAACGGTGTGCGAGAGCTTTGTAATTCTGTACATGATTTCTTTTAGTTTATCTTTAGTAATTGTGGAGCTTTGTAATTCAGGCATAAATGTAATGGTTTATTTTGAGTGGTGGATCTAGGGTTAACGAATGGGAGGGGGCCTCCTCTTTCTCTTCTTCTACCTGAATTTTTCCATCTTAACTTTCTTTATCCATGTCTAAAAAATGTTGGGATGGGGCCTCTATTGTCCACACAGATGCTGTGGGTTTGGAATCCCGACCTCCCAGATGGTGGATCTAACCCTAGTTATTTTAGATTATCTATCATAATAACAAAATTGAGTAATGATATAAACTTAGGGGTTATTTTTACATTTATACTGTAGATGTAATTTTCATAATGGCAGGGGTGAATAATTATTCAGAAATCATAATAGATCTGGTCATTGCGAGAATTTCTAAGCTATTGTTTTTCCTCTAGCGCTTCTTGTCTCATAAAGACCAATATACAGGCTTTGGAAAAAAAAACCTCCAATAAATAATATTAAGATGGCATCTGGTGTCAAATTAGTGCAGTAGCCCAGGGCATAGCTATGAATTTCACTAACCTCTAGAACCCGCATGGCCTCACTTGGTAATTTTTGGTTTAGTATGGTCATTCGTAACGTTGTTTTATTTGAGTTTCAATCTCATTAAACACCACACCATTAGAAAAAGAGGTCATGTAGGCAAAAGCTCGATGACTATAAAGAAAGATTCATCTAGATAAACTTTTCATACAAATATCTCTTCGATTTAAATGCTAGTCCCAAAGTGGCTAAAAGTCAAAAAAAAGAGAGAGAGAGGAAAGAAGCTTTGCACCAGTAGAAGCCATGACAAGTCGTAGTCATAACTAGAGTTTATTCATCAACTATAATCCTTGGTAAAAATTTGTAAAGACAGTTTGGTACTTGCGATCACCAAACCTACCTTAAAATTCGCAACAATTGAACACAGAGCCATACTATTTTTCGACATGAATAATTTGCATTTTTTTCTTTGAGGAATAGTTTACACTTTGAGAACCAAAGCAGTAGCTTGAGTGGCTAACATGCATCATGCATGGTCTCGTCAGTGGCGAAAATAGAGCAAATATGATGGGGTGCAAATGCCTCGAGGATGCACAGATATGTGCTGTAGGGTCCTTATTGCATGCAATTTTTTTGGGGTGCATGTGCACCCAATTGTACACCATGCAAACCACCCCCCCCCCCCCCGGGTCCATTTAGGACCACATGTTTTATGTTCTATTGGTTAGTTTGGTAGCCTCATCTTTCATGAGATTGGAGGGGATTGAGTGATGCTAAACTAGCCCTATAAGTGTTTTTATCAATGTACCTGTAGCCCAAGACTCCAAATTATAGCTTATAGATGCAAAACTTTAATATTCAATTCACGCATTCTCGTGTGTTGATATTTAGAAAGAGTGAACTCGCACTAGGACAGCATTTGGTGCAGCGTTTTGTCCAACAGAACGCATAGCGTGCAGTGGTCACGACTCACGAAGCTTTCCCTTCAAAGCTCAAACGAACGGTGGCCAGCCGATAGATGGTGGCCCGAGAAAATTGGACGGCTAGGATATGGTACGATCTACGGTGCTCGACTGACGAACGAGACGTAACCGAGAGCGGCCGAGCTTTTCTCTTCCTACTCCTACAAGCCATCTTCTACGTGTAAAGCGAGACACGAAGACTGAAAGAGGAGCGCGGGGAATCAGAAACCGCCTTCACCTTCGTCTTTTCCTTTTTTTTTTCCTTTTCTTTTTGCAATCTTGTCACTCCTTTGGCCTTTGGAGCTTCAAAGAAGCATCAGGGCTCGGTGATTGCGTGGACCTTGAGCTTAAAGGCTAAAGCCAATTCTGTCAGAAGATTATCAGTATTAGGGCGTAAATCACTGTCTGATCCTTGAGTGAGATAATGACATTGTCACATTGACATGTGTGGCTGGGCGTCTTTGGTTTGGAGATCGCTGTATTGTGATGAAATTAAAGAAACGTAGAGTTTGCAGTATGCAGGTTAGCTTGCTTAATGCAACCGAAGGCTTGTTGCACTTGGGACTTGGAGTTAGGTCCCACTGTATTTGCTCTCACTAATAGATCTATGACAGGTGGAGGATGCAACATATTTCTTTCCTTAAACAATCGGTGTCATCAATTTAGTTAAAACTTAGGAGTAAGAGCAAGTACAGTAATGGGCTCTAAGCCTACTTACATGACACTTTTGTATATGTGGATGAGAGAGACATCTAAAAGACAAGGGAGTGGACTCTCATGAAAGAGCCAGCTCCTACACAAGCCCCAAAACAAAACTGGAAAGAGAAAGAGGGGAGAAGTTAATCTAAAAGCCAACCTTAGAACCCACCTCATTATATGAGTTTATTTTGTGTTGCATCTATATGATATGGCAACAACATAGAGCCCACTATGAGTTCTATTATTAAACTTGCTCTAAGTCTCTACTGGAACCATGTTGAATTCTATGCACCACTTTAAACTTAAATTGTCAAGGGTGGGTGGGGGGGGGGGGGGCAGTAAGGGGACAACCATTTTGTTAGCCATAGTTCCATCAAAATATCATAATGTTCAAGTATCTCGATCTAAATCTTAAGCGTATGCGTACGATATAGTTATCCGTGGTGCATGTATGGCCATGAATGTGCATTTTGCACCACTGGTCAGATAGTTTAACAAGCAGTGTAAGTGCATACGCCTAAACAACCGTGCAAAAATAAAGATGCTAGTCCTATGCATCACATTTGAGGATCAAATTTATTATTGTCTTATCAACAAAGCTAATGTGGAGGTGCAAAAGTAACCAAGAGATGAAAAGTTAGACGTGTATCATCATTGTGTAGAGATGCTCCTCCAGGGTACGTAACCCTTCCGAGGCACTAGATTGATACAGAAACGTAAGACCCAATTTGGGTTAAATTCTTCTCCTCGTGCCTCGTCGGCTGCTATATGTGGATGGTGAATTTTAGACGGTGCAAGAGGCATGTCTTAGGTCTTAATGCAAAGACGCATAACTCTCCTGCGTATTTAAAAAAAAGATATGTGAAAGCGGAATACATAGAGTGCGGTATAAATAAAAAACTACAATAAACTCTGTAGCCGAAGGAAGATGATGATATGAGAATATTCAATCAATCAATACGAGGTATCGGAAATCACATATATATACATAACATGTAATTTAATCCAAGTTTAGAACACTAATAATCTTGCAATTTAAATACATTGTCTATCATTGTCATTGCCTTGTCATATCATCAAAGAATCACATGACTATACTGAATGTTTGTCACTAGTCATCGTATTTTTGAACTAAGAGACTTGAGAAAACTAAAAATGATCTAGTACTCCGTGCATGTCATTTGCACATGGTACGAATAATTTGGACTGCTGTTGATTCTTACATCAGTAATGACTTTCAGACAACAACCATAACAAAACAGTTAGAAAATAGAAAGGCGACAACTAGTAACACACTACTGATGCTCATATTCTCAATGTGAAAATGCCAAAAATATCACTAGGTGATAAAAGTAAATAGTACCAATAGCAACCGCGAGACGCGATAAACACAGACGCCTAACCCAAACCAGTGGCGGATGTAACTCCTGAAAGTAGGAGGGGCTCTCTTCTTCCTCCTCCTCCCTTTTCTCCTCTTCTTTCTTCTTTCTCTCCCTTTTTCTCCCTTCTTCTTTTTTCTCCATAAAAAAATATAGGAGAGACTTAGGGGGCTCCATGGAGTTTGAGGCCGCAGGGCTGCGCTAGATCCGCCACTGACCCAAACCAAATCTTCCATCCAGGGTGACCAGGAACCACCAGACGACGTCACGACGCGAGTGTAGCCGCACAACACGAGGTCCAACGGCCCAACCGTGTGGCGCGAGCAGACGGCCGTGCGCCACGGAAACCACGGGAGAACGCCAGAAATAGGCGAGCAAGGATCCCCTCCCCTCGCGCTGCCTGTCCGCGCCCGCGCAACCGGCAAGCCAAGGCAAACCAAACCCTCGGTCCATCCAGCCGCCCCGCCCCGCCGCACCAAACCCACCCCATCCCAACGCTATCCGGCGCCCCCTCATCCGCCACCCTCCCCCCATCTCCATCCCACCCGTCAGGTCGCCGCGCCGGTCCGCGCCGCCGAGGAGAAGGCGTCCCCGCCCCCGCCCCCGCCCGCGCAGGCAGCAGCGACAGACATCCCGCGACCATGGAGCTGCCGCTCGCCTCCGCGACACCCTCGCCCCGCGCAACGGGGGCCCGCCCGCCGCTCCTCTTCTCGCCGCTTAAACCCTCCCCGCTCCTCCGCTTCCCGCCGCGGCGGCGGCCCGCCGCCGCCGCGCGGCTCCGGCTCCGTCCCCGCGCGTCCGCCGCGGGCGAGGAGGTGTTCGGCGCGCGTAAGGAGCTCACGGGCGTGCAGCCGCTGGTGGAGTCGCTGCCGCCCGCGGCGCGCACGGCGGCCGAGCTCGCCGTCGCTGCGGCCGCCGTCGCGGCGGGGTACGGCGTCGGGCTCCGCGTGGGCGGCGGGTCGCGCGCCGTGGCGGTCGCGGGGGCCGCGGTGCTCGGCGCCGCCAGCGTGGCGGGCGCCGCCGCCCTGAACTCCGTGGTCCCGGAGGTCGCCGCCGTCGGGCTGCACAACTACGTCGCGGGCCACGACGACCCCACCAACCTTGACAGTGCCGAGGTGGAGGCAATCGCGAACAAGTGAGTTGCTCTCTGTTTGTTGTTGCTGTTGCGGCATTGGGTTTATTCCTCAAATGGTTCGTGCTGCTGCTGTGCTACCGAAATTATCATGGGGATAGTCCTGGTGATTTTGTCAGTCATGTTAGCTTAGGGCATGAAACTCTAAATGAATGGCTCTTATTCTCATATCAGGTGCTGGATTAGTAACGAGTCACATCTGGTTCCAATGAAGTGCCCCTTAGTTGAGTTTTTTAAATTCTGTTCATGAGCTAGTTAGTATTCACAGGTAGATACTACATACTACTGCCTTTTGATTAGCTCAACCTTTTATTGTGATATGCACTTTGTTTCTATAATTGCCATCAAGTCTTGCATGCCTGTTTGTTTGCTCATGTAGTGCCATTTATTGTTGGAGTGCTGGTAAGTTTTGCTTTAGCTAGTTATTTGTTATGCTAAAAGGAGCTATATAATTTCCATCTGTGGAAGCTAATGTGTGAACTGCATAATCAGTTCCTGTTGTTTCTTTCGGAAGCTAATTATTGATGCTGCTGTTACTACTTTCTTCATATTCTTATGATGTACAATTTTCGTTTTAGATATGGAGTTAGTACACAGGATGCAGCCTTCAAAGCAGAGCTCTGTGATTTGTATGCCAGGTGAGATTCTTGACGCCCTTGTTGTTTTTCAGTTGGCAGAGTCGCAGGTATGTTTGTGAATACGACATGAATGTAACGACCAGAAGCTATTGTTTCTATGCCCAGTAGTCCAGTATATTAAGGAACAATTTGTGTGTGGATGTTTTTTTTTAAATATATATTAGGGGACTCAGGCAAGTAAATAAATTTCAATTTTATGGGAATATATGTGCAGTTAACAGCTGCCCTAGTTGATGCGGACACCATTTTATTTGCGATAACTGCTGCACATTAGAGTTTGACAAGATGACTTGAAAGGGATGAATGGGTATTAGAAAGGAGATTAGACCATGGATTGATATGAGAGAACTGGAGTGGTAGAGGGAGGCAAATAGAGCATGTTACTTTCCTGACACTTGCACTGTTTTGTAGTGAACATTCTTGCATCCTTTCCTAGATCTTCTAACTTTGAATTAGCTTACACATTCCATTGTACTTTGATCTGCTATAAATCGTGCCCTCTGACCAACTACACAATACTAATAATCTGCTCTCAGTTTTCCAACATGGACACCAATCTTGATTCTTGACATGGATACACCTGAACTAATTCTTTATATTACAAAAAAAGAATTAAACTATTTAATACTCATTTACCAGCATTTTGGTCAAAGTATATTATTTTGGAAGAGGCCTGACCCTTCTGAACAACAGTTATTTGCTCATCCTTCCCCTGGCCATGCTTTTATGTAGGTATATTTACTCGGTACTTCCTCCAGCAGATGAAGACCTCAAGGGCACCGAGGTTCAGGCTATTATAAAATTTAAGAGAGCTCTTGGCCTTGATGATGTAGATGCTGCTAACATGCACATGGAGGTATTGCCTCCTGATCCAAACCCTCTATATGTTATCAATTTATCATCTATCTCGTATGTTCTTATTGTTTCTGTCTCTCTTTTCCATGTTTCTTTTGTTTTGTGCCAATATACTTTTTCCTCATACTTTGCTTCTTGTACTAGATTGGTAGACGCATATATAGAGAGAGGCTAGAAACAAGTGACCGTGATGCTGACATGGAACAAAGGCGGGTAAGTGTTTATGCTTAAATACATGAGTGAGATACTTAGAACTTTCTTCTGCAGATTATAACCATGCCAAAATCTTTGCAGGCATTTCAAAAGTTAATTTATGTGTCAAATCTTGTCTTTGGAGATGCATCTGCATTCCTACTTCCTTGGAAACGTCTTTTTGGGGTGACTGATTCTCAGGTACTTCATTATAAAATAGTACTTATTTTCCGCATTCCTTCACTCAAATTTATGCTTTGATCCTACGAAGGAAGTTACTTGTTTCAAATTTTGAAGTCTAGTTTTGTCCAATTTCTTCCAATATTGCTTCGGTGGCTGTGAAAAATATTTTAAGTATGATGAGCTTGCTCTTCGCGTAGTTTCATGCTGCTTTTGATGCAATGGGTCTTTCAGAGAGTTTGAACAAATGTTTCTAAAGTGTTAATAATGCGACTACTCTGCCAGTCCAAATAAGAATGTTTTTTTACCTTGTCATAAGTATCAGAATGTAAGCTGTAACGTTAGAGAAATAATGCAATATAAAAAATGTTGTTGCTTACATTCAACTACTTATTTGAATAGCATGGATACAAATTGTTGATAATTTGAGCATCCAGGGTGCCTGTCGCTTCTACTAAATGAATGTTTCTTGTTCATATTTCGGAGCACATTCCTTCAGGAACAGCCATCCTGCCCGTTCTTTATAAATCTGGCGATGGCTTCTATTTTCTGTTTAGTTTGACATTATGTTTGTTCGCAGATCGACATTGCAATGAGGGAAAATGCCAAGAGTTTATACTCATCGCAGCTCAAGTCTATTGGGCGAGGTACTGTTCGAACACATAGTTTTGTTTGGTGTTAGTACAATTCCGAAGTCATTATAAGTGCGGAAGCTAGAGAGCAATGGAGCAGGGTGCGACAATAAAGAAGTGATAAAAATTCTTACCTGCTTATCTAACGAACAGCGTTATGGGCAAAAGAACGTTAACATAGACAAAGTACATTATTTGATTTCAAGTCTTCAACATTCTCAATAACATAAAAATAATGAAAAACATGACTTATGACATCTTTTTCCATTTTCTTAATGAAAGGAACGATCTAATAAAAAAAAAATGATACATTACCTTTAATTTTCACCATCAAATCTACTCCCTCTCCCAATTTATTGGTTGTTTGACTTTTTAACATCAAGTTTGCGAAAACATGGAAAAATTTAAGTCATAGTTAAAGTATATTATCTGCTAAACTAAACTAAATCACAATGAAAATAAATGACAGTTATAAAATATTTTGATAAGACGAGTAAGTCAAACTTGGTGTCAAAAAAAGTCAAACGACCTATAAATTGGGACAAAGGGAGTACATCCTTTAATTTTCTTTAAAGTGCTGAATCGTGGCCTCATTGACGACCTTTCATATTCTCTTATTTCTCCACATAGCTAATAAATCTATGCTCATGTATAATGTATTCATCACAAATCCGAGCATTGTTGGTACTATCCGGCTCTGGTATTCATCAGAAAAGAACGTTTTATGATTTAACCTACCATCAATACACAATTAGAGGACACGTAATTATGTACTGGTTTAATCATCCATTATTTGCTAGTTTAGTACTATTGCTAGTTTAAGAATCAACATGGAGCATAATGAAAAATTGTAAATGAGATTATATGACAATACATCCTATTAGCACCTTCACCTTGAAATTTTCTTTTGATTTGCAATTCCACTCCAATTCTCTAGAACCCCAAATTGATTTTGAAATGGAATAAACAAGTAATCCTACAAATAGAAGAAAAATAAAACAAGAATCAGATTAATTGAACAAGAAAATAAGAGAGTGAACATCTATTCCTCACTCCATCCTGAATTGACGATGGTGCTAGTGATACTGATTCTGACCTGGATGCTCTGTCTGCCAACATTGTGTCACCATCACGTGTGTGCGAGACTGTGACATGCTATCTGAGGGGCAACTAGGCGAAGTGTGAAGCTTCCTGCCTCTGCCTGTAGTCTGTAGACCATGGAGAAGAGGCCGACAATAGATGTCTGGCACGACGAGTTGGTGACGCCCTCTCGGTCCGGACAGTGGCGATTCCGAATCGAGAATGCGGTGCGAGAGGGATGGAGAGGGAGGTGCTGCAGCCCGGCCAGCGTGGAACAATGGAACGCAATCCAGACAGTCGCAGACACAGCCTTGCCCTGGCATACTGGCACGAGCAGACAAGCAAGTGATCGATGGTCCGTGCCGCCTTGCCTTTCTCATGGGTCTGCTCTGGTTTAACTTGTCTAGATTTCGTTCTGCACCCATGGGCCGTTACTGGGCTTCGCCTTTGAGTCATACTATTCTTAAGATTTGCTTTATTTAAAAGATTAGATTGGTAAAACGTAAAGATGCTAATGGTATTTATGTTTTTATATTCATCGCATTGCATATCATGATCATTCTGAACTTAAGATGCTCTCTTTTTAGGTCTTGACATAGGCACGCTCATTGATGTAAGAAGAGCACAGCTTGCATATAAACTTTCTGATGAGGTAACCCTTCTAAAATTCTATTGCTGCTTATCTGCTTTTACTTCATTTGGTTTTTATAAGTACATGGAGCACAAATTCATATAATATCCACTCTAATATCCCTAGACATGAGTCAGTGTATTTCATTATGGTGGTTAAGTTACTGGGAAAAGTGAAATGGAATACATGATTCAATGTAAAGCATGTTTTGTTGCTGAGTAACATCACAAATTTCTTAGATTTCTTGCAGATTGCTGCTGAGATGTTCCAGGAGCACGTGAAGAAGCTTGTTCAAGAAAACATTTCATCGGCGTTAGACATCTTGAAGTCACGCATTCCGTATGGAAGCTACTTATCTTTTTGCAAAGCATGCTACCAATTTTCATTATTAGTTGTGCATGAAAACCTGAGTGATGTTCTAAGCTAAATATGATCTGAAGGAATGATATAGCGGTTTGCAATTTAGTAGATGTGTTAATGGTGAAAAATACTTTGTAAGTAGCAATGAGTAGTAATCCAACTTCTATTCCTATTTTAAAACAAGAGATTGTTCATTATGTAATAATGTACCACCTTCCACACATGACCGTGTCATCTGTATGGCTCCAGCATTGTCTTGTCTATCGGGGGAAATAGCATAGTGTTCTCAATCTTCTCATATCTCAATTGAATATCTGAACTTGAACTCCATTTATAAACCATCAGGTAGACATGTCAAGAAAAGTGATTAGCCTTTCAAAAAAAGAAAAGAAAAGTGATTAGGTTATTTTTAGTATATATACATATGCTTTTACTAGTAGAAACTAGAAAGTATTACTACTTACTATTGGGAGCAGCCAAGGCATCTGCCTTTCTGATGTAATCATAGAATTTTTGAGCATTGCTCGCTTTCACCGCTCCAAGTAGCAGGGAGAGTTCGGAGAGCCTATCTCTCTTTAGGAGTGCGTTCCGTGCTCAGGCTTGAGCTAGGGCCCTTGTCTCCCTCCTGCGTCTTGTCTTTTTCTTGGGCGTTTGGATGTAGGCTTGCGAGCCGCTGGCCCAGTGTTTACTGACTCTTTTTCTCCTCTTAATTGAAAGGCAGAGCTCCTGCCATTGCGCTAGAAAAAGATGTAATGTGAGAAGACCACCTAATACATACGAAATTGCATTGACTATTAACTACTACCACTAACTAGCAAAAGTATGAATCCATGTGGAGGACTGGTCAGTCCATGAATGTTGGCATGTGTATAGATTCAGACCGTATCCTTACATAGCACTGGTGGATTTACCTTGCTGCTGAACCATGTGATTACAGGGATAGTCTAACTCAGGCTGTGGAAGAAGTGAAGAGTGTTATTAAATTTAATAGTTTGCTTACAACATTAAGCAAACACCCTCAAGCTCATCAATTTGCTCGTGGTCTTGGCCCTATTTCTTTAGGTAAAAATGGTGAAGCTTCTTGTAACCATATTTAGTGATATTGACCTTGTTTTAAGAGTGTTTTTTTGGTGCTTGGCATGCGTAGGTGGAGAGTACGATCATGACAGGAGGGCTGATGATCTCAAGATACTCTATAAGGCCTATGCTACAGAAGTAATTTCAGACGGAATTGTTGATGATGAGAAGGTGATTTCATTTATATTTTCTTGTCTAGTTTACTGATGCTGCTTGCTTTTATAATGACAAGTTAATTTGATCTTCTAGTTCTGGTGAATGGCAAATTGAAATAGGCCTCATCAGCAAATTTAGCTTGACTTCAATAGATCTGTGCAACTTGCAATACTGCATTCCAAGTCAAAATAATAGATTGCCATGTCTTGTAACACCATCTTTTATTGTTTCTGCACATGCCTTATGACCATATTGATGTAAATGTGATCCATTGGGTAGTATCTCAACAGAAGTTTTTCTGTGCTTAAAAAATACAGCTTGCTCCTCTAAATGAACTGAGAAATATATTTGGACTGGGGAAGCGTGAAGCAGAAGGGATCTTGTCTGATGTCAAAGCTCAAATTTACAGAAGGACAATTGCTAAAGTGTTTAACACCGAATTGGCTTCAGTCCCTAGCAAAGCAGCATTCCTCCAAATTCTGTGTGAAAAATTACAATTTGATCCTGAACTTGCTAGCAAGATGCATGAAGGTACCATCTCAACATTTCTTTTTTCTTCCTGCATCACAGCATAGCTGTGGTGAATAAGTGCTTTCGCTCAATGTCCATACTTCAGTACAGGGCATCATTAACACCATGATATCTTTGCTTCATGCTGATAGTGCTCCGTTGTTATTTTAGACTGCTATTCTCAAAGCTGTACCTTGAACGCAGGAGGTATATTTTTGGGAAGATAAATGTGTGTTTGGTTTGCCTGGAGTGTGTTGCTTATGGTCAGAGATAAAATCCAATAGTAAAAGATATGCTGAACATGGTTTGGCTTTTAAATTTTGATCAAAAGAAGCCTGGCATCTATTTTCATAGTATTAATGCTATGAATTGTTTGTTCAATTGTATTAATATCGTGGGAAATAAAAGATTCTGATTTAGGATTCGGACTTCAATTCAAAACATTTCTGTCCTCGCTACTATTCACTTTAATTCGGAATATCAATGTGTATTAATTCCACTTCGAACTTCAGAAATTTACAGACAGAAGCTTCAGCAGTTTGTAGCTGATGGAGAGCTGAGCCAGGAGGAAGTTGAAGCTCTGATGGCATTCCAAGTGCGTCTGTGCATCCCACAAGAAACTGTGGATGCTGCCCATACTGAGATTTGTGGCCAATTATTTGAAAAGGTGATAGTAAATCTTTTTGGTGGCAAATTTTGATCAACTACTCAGCATTTGTCTAGCTTTTGTTTGTTGAGGCAAAGTTGATGGCGTCTTCTGTATTAGTGTTCTTACATTTGTTTGGACATCTCAGGTTGTCAAGGAAGCAATTGCATCTGTTGATGGATATGATGCTAGTAGACGAGAGGCTGTTAAGAAGGCGGCACAGAGTCTAAACCTGAAAAAGGAGGCTGTCATGGCAATCTTTAGTAAAGCAGTATGTTTTTTCCTTCAAAAATGATAAATCATTATATGCTGGCTTATTTTTTCCCTGATACTCTCTTATAAACTATGTAATCTATTGCTTCAGCAAAGCCAGTCCACTATTTCTAAGTTGTTGCATTCAAATGATCAGGTACGGAAGATATTCCTGAGCTACATTCAGAGAGCAAAAGCAGCTGGGAACCGCATTGAAACTGCAAAAGAACTGAAGAAGTTGATTTCCTTCAACACAGTTGTCGTGAGTGAGCTTTTAGCTGACATTAAAGGGGAGCTATCTCCAACTGCTGAAACTGATGCATCAAGTGCGGCCTCAGAATCTGAGGAAGAGGATGGTGAATATGAATGGGAATCATTGGAGACACTGAGAAAGACTAGACCCGATAAAGAGCTCAAAGAAAAGCTGAAGTCAAGCCAGAAAGAGATTACTCTCAAGGATGACATTGCATTGAGAGACAGGGCTGAGCTGTACGAGACATACTTGATGTTCTGCATCACTGGGGAGACGACAAATGTTTCATTTGGTACGGCAATCTCCACAAAGAAAGATGATTCAGAGTTTCTAATGTTAAAGCAATTGGGTGACATACTTGGCTTAACTCGCAAAGAAGCTCAAGATGTTCACATTAAGTTTGCAGAGAAAGCTTTTGTGCAACAGGCAGAAGTAATTCTTGCTGATGGGAAATTAACAGAGGCCAAGGCTGACCAGCTTGCAAAGATTCAAAAGCAGGTCGGTTTGCCCACTGAACATGCACAGAAAATCATTAAGGGTATTACAACGACAAAGTTGTCTTCTGCAATTGAAGCTTCTGTTGCTCGGGGTCAGATTGGTATACAACAGGTCCGAGGATTGAAAGAAGCAAACTTCCAACTGGATAGCTTGATTGCAGAACCACTTCGAGAAAGCATTTATAGGAAAGCTGTTGAAGAGATCTTTTCATCGGGTACAGGGGATTTTGATGAAGAGGAAGTCTATGTGAAGATCCCAGCTGATCTTATAATAAGTTCTGAGAAAGCCAAGTCAATTGTTCAGGATATTGCAAAGGTTAGGTTGGAGAACTCTCTTGTTCAGGCCATTGCCTTGCTTAGGCAGAAGAAGAGAGATGCTGTGGTATGCACTAAATGTCCCTTTATTTGCTCCTTGAAAATTCTGTCCTATAGAGAATCAATGTGATGGAGGGTATCGGTGCTAACTATAATTTCCTGTTGCAGGTTTCATCTCTGAATGACATGCTCGCCTGTGATGCCGCGGTCCCTGCACCTCAACCCTTGTCATGGCCCACACCAGGAGAGTTAGATGACCTGTATGCCATCTACCTGAAGAGCATTCCGAAGCCGGAGAAGCTATCAAGGTTACAGTACCTGCTCCGCATAAGCAATGAGAAGGCTAACAAGATCCGGGACGCTGCCTCAGAGGGAACCTTGCCGATTCCAGCTGAAGAGGAAGAGGAGTTGGCGTTCTAGGAAGGGGGCACATTTTTGTTAGGTAGCCAGCAGAGTTGAGGTCTCTTACCGTTGATTAAATGCACTTGGTGCTGTAGCCAACAGCTGCTATTGTAGCTAGGCGCATACATGTGTTTGGAGAAGGAAAGCGACATGTGATCCTGACATCCATAACTATTTGTATAGACAAGTCTTTGACGCCAAAATTTGGTGCCAATCTGCCGTCGCATTTATCCAGACCACACTGAAAGCGTTTTGTTTTTTGGTTTAATGTACCCTCTTCTCGTTCAACATGTATCCCAGCTATTGACTGCAACCCTTGCAACGCGGTTTTGTAATTTTTGTTGGTAATCCATATGAAGTGCCCAAGGGCAGTTTTTAGCCAGCTGTTGCTCATCATCAGCAACCTGTTTGTAGAATGTGGCATACAAATTGTCTTACAGCAACCGAGTCTTATCCAGGCTGTTGTTGGGCACGCAGCCAGCAACCTGTTTGTAGAATGTGGCATACAATTAGTCTTACAGCAATCGAGTCATACCAAGGTTGTTGTTGGGCACGCAGCCTGGCTTGCGTATTTACCAGTACCTGTTTACACCCAAATGCGACGCGACGACCAACAATTGTTGTTATTATCACATCAGAAAAGAAAAAAAATTGTACAACAACTCAGCAGCACTCGAAACGGAGATGATCAATAAAAAGGGATTAACGCCCGAACGGAATCAATTAATTAAATTTTTATATAAAAAAACCATAATTCACTTATTCGCAGAAAGGGACCATAATATCCAGTTACATCACGACGCCGCCGTAGTGCCACATAAACACAAACCTAAATATCACAACTGCTTCTAGCTAACAAAGATCACGAGTGCTAGGTTTCAAACTAATTGGCTATAGCTCCACGGTGCTCTTGCTCTCGAGGACGTAGGTGAGGCCGCACTTCCCGCACGCGTACCGGTCGGCGTGCGCCGCCATGAACGTCCCGGGCCCGCACTCGGCGCCGGGGCACTCCTTGCGCAGCCTCTCCACCTTCCCCGTGGCCTCGTCGACCCTGTACCGGCCGAGCACGGCGGCGAGGGGGACGCTCCTGTGCTCGTGGTCGCGCTTCTTGGGCGTGGTGAAGGTCTTCTTCTTGCGCTTCTTGGCGCCGCCGCGGAGGCGGAGGACCAGGTGCAGCGTCGACTCCTTCTGCACGTTGTAGTCGGCCAGCGTGCGGTCGTCCTCCAGCTGCTTGCCCGCGAAGATGAGCCGCTGCTGCTCCGGCGGCACGCCCTCCTTGTCCTGCACCTTGGCCTTCACGCTCGCCACCGTGTCCGACGCCTCCACCTCCAGCGTGATCGTCTTGCCCGTCAGCGTCTTCACGAAGATCTGCATCTTGGAATTCTTGATCGATCGATCGATCGGTGGTTGGCTTCTTCCCGTTCCTTACGGCTTACACGGCTGCCGGAGTCGATCGAGAATTCGAGATCTTGGCGGCGGGTTGTTGGTTTGTGGCCGAACGGAGCGTCGACTCGCGCGGCGTCCAGTATATATGTTGGGATGGCTCGGGCTGTGTACGGCGTCCGATCGGAAACGGGCGGTCGTGGTGGAGTCTGGGTTGGAACCGACTCGGGAGCCTGGTCGGCGCACGGCACGGCAAAGGGGAAGGGCCCGAGCCCAACCCGGGAACCTGACCCAAACCAAACCAAACCAAACAGGCGCTTCCGGTTGGAGTTGGACAGCGCGCTTGTGAAAGAGAGGAACGGAGAGGCAGCAAGGCGGCGGCGGCGGCTCCCCGGGCGCCTGAGGGAGGGGAGGGGAGGGTAAGGTAGGGGAGGAGAGGACACGGGGAGAGGGACGATGGCGGCTATCGGCTCCTCCAACATCGGATTCCAGGTCCGTGCGTCGGCTCAATCCCCGCATGGCCGGTGTTTTCCTGATTCCCCACCCTGCTTCTTAGGGTTTGACTCGTTTGCTTCAATTTGCTGCAGCTGCTGAAGAAGTCAGGTTGGAAGGAGGGCACCGGCCTCGGCGCGCAGGAGCAGGTTCGTGCCTGGATCCTCTGCTTACTCCCGCGTCACGGTTTCATGTTTCCATTTCCGCCCAAAATTAAACCCCGATCGATTTTAGTGGTATTTTGCCGTAGTCGTGACCTGCATACTGATGCTTGACCCCGTGCGTTTTTTTAAAGCGTCACTGTTTTTCTGTAAATTTATCACGAAACAGACCAGTTTAGAGGGCAGAGGACATGTAGAAATAAATTTTGTTTCTGGGTCATGGTTGCTGTAATAGAATTTGAGCTGATTACAAGTATTTTAAATCTAATTCATTATGTACCTGGTAACTCCAAAGTTCAGAAGGGTACTGTATTAGCTAAGTAGTAGTGTAGTTTTGACTGGCGCATTTATCTTCTCACTGATGTTCTTAAATCAAGAGTTGCTGTTTGACAATTTTACGTAAGAAATTGTGGTTGCATGACACTTGATTAAACCAGTGTACGATGTAGATTTGCGTTGTTGCTCTGTGCTGTGTGTCCGTGTTATTGTGCACTCACTAGTCTCAATTATTTGCTGAATAGGGAAGGTTGGTGCCTGTGGAGACCCGCGTTAAAAACAACAAGCGTGGTTTAGGTTCTAAGGAACCAAAACCAAAGCCTAAGGTTGAGGATGATGTTGAAAAAGATCCCCAAAAGCCCAAGGTGAGCCAATGAAGACTGTTCCAAGGCATTCATTTTGTTTCTCATTTCTTGTTAATCTTGATTTTTGTTTTTAGTCCACAATACCTCTGACTTACAGAGTTTTGTTGGGTCTCATAGAATGATAAAAAGGCTACCTTCTTAGACACCTAAACATGGTTCCTTGCATTGCTTTTGTTGAATATTAGTTTAACTCAGTAGATAGTACACTTTAGATCTGTTGCGCTCAGCCTTTAAACACCTTGACATGTACTTTTAGCTGTAACATTGCTTGGTGGCTTCTAACTTACTCTATTTACATGCCATTGTCACAGCAGGAGATGCCGTCAAAGAAAAGGGCAAAGTTAGCTGCAAAGAGGATAAGGAAGATGCAAGAAGAGGAGAAGCGTTTGCAAGAGAGGGAATTCGAGATGGCTTTTTTCAGAGAATTTTGGCCCGATAATGTGTAAAGCAAAATAAATTAAAAATCAACATTGTAGCTGCTGGCCTTGGGATATTGCGAGTGTACAGCTTGTCAAATGCTTAGCATCTTGTCATCCCAATCCAATCCATGCATGATTTGGCACAAGATAGTCCAGTGTACCATTGTTCATGTCATATCACCTAATTATGTTGTTTTTTTCATTCTTATGCACAGTTTTTGTTTTCCTTGCTAACACAGATTTATGTGGCGTATAAATCGGGCATGATTCACTAACTTGTGTTTCCCCCCTCATTTGTGCTCCATTCCCATTGCGGAAGGAAGGCGATTCATGCTAACTGTGTTGTCTTTTATGTAAATGGAATCCTAATACAGTTATACTACCAGCACTGATAGACTGATCCTTAGCATCTTTTACATTATAATTCCTTCAGTTCTCTCCATTCTCTTGTATTGCAAGCCTGATTATTGTTCGCAAATTCATAGTGTTTTAGTGCTTTGCACCTGCAATTTTCTTTGACTTGACATCTTTCGGGCAGTATTATGTCAGTACATATGCAACAAAATTGCTCTATTACGTTGCCTTGATGCCTTTAATTTTTTTATTTATATGCCGTTTCAACTGCACTTTGTGCTCTAACCTACAGAAGCAATGCTAAAAAAAAAGCGCCCCGGCGGGAAACAGCCGTGGCTAAAAAAAAAAGCCCATCAAAACCTAGCTTAGCTAGTTATGGGGATTTTATTTAATTCATCCTAACTAGAGATTGAATTCGTGACTTCATTGGACTTGGACTACAAGCTCCTTGGCTACAAAAACCAATGATAAGAGTTATTAATGCAACGGCGTTTTACAATTAGAATTTTGGATATTTGATATTCGCACACTTGTATTTGTCAAAGTTGCACATCCTCCCTTTTTCTAGATGAATAAATTCCCTATATGCCATTTAAAAGAACTCAGTGTGTTCGGAAATTTTGAGTTCCCTCACGAGTACCATTGGCTAAAATTTCCGTTCACTCAACATCGAAGCATTACCCCCCATCCCGTTATTAAATTTGTATAACAAAAAAAGTAAAACCCTCCTTAAGCATTCATCACTCCATCGAACCATATGCATCGACCGATCACTGGCCGTACTTGGCCTTGTACTCGAGCCACAGCTCCTGCACGCACTTGCCCAGGATCTGCACGAAGTAGTCGTCGCTGTAGCCGTTCTTGAGCTTGGCGTTGAGCAGGGCCACGAACCCCGGCCTAAGCGAGTCGCAGTAGTCCAGGAACCTGGCCGTGACGTCGTACCCCTTGTCCCAGCTGCTCCCCTGCCCCGGCTTCACCCAGTGCGCCGGCGCGTACCCGGCCTTGAGCCGCACGAAGTCGGCGATGCCCTCGAAGACCCACCAGTGCGCGTCGTAGTCCTGCAGCCCCCACTGCCACACGTGCGTCGTCTCGTGGTACAGCACCCCGGTCACCTCCGTCCTGACGTCGCCGGCGGTGTAGTTGCCGACGTAGCCGGCGTTGAGCACGACGGTGCTGCCGTCGGTGTAGGCGACGCCGTCCGTGGTGGTCACCACGAAGGTGACGCGGTCGACGGGGCGGCGCTCCGAGGGGCTCGTCTGGTTGAAGATGGCCCAGACGAAGAAGGAGGCGTCGGCGAGGACGTGCGCCGCGTGGTCCAGGCCGTAGTCCCGGTCGAAGCGCTGCCCGCCGGGGGTCGCCGTCGCGTTGTTCGCCACCTCGAACGTCACGGCGGCGCCGTCCGTGGCGGCAGCGGCCAGGAGGAGGAAGAAGAGGAGAGAGGCGATGCCTGTCGCAGCGAGCTTCATCTTATGCTAATTAACAACGTACTAAGTACTAACGCTTGGCTGTGCAGCAGTGTGCACGTGAGCAAAGGAGCAGTGTTCAGAGTCAAATTTATAGGCAACTTCAAGAGCACATTCTGATATGCATGCCAGACCTTTTTAATTTGGTTGTTCAAATTAATTTGCCCTGGCCGGCTCTCGGCAGCCCAGCTGAATGGGATCGTCATTAGCTCCTCCGTTTGTCAGTAGCAGATCGTCATTTGCGCCGTTGTTATTTACATTATCCATCATTTGGAAACGCCACGGTGCTTACATGTGCCTCGCTGTCCTGGATTTGTTGCGTTGCTATTGCCTGCCTGCACCCCGCGCATTAGGTGTAAGCTTACGAAACAAACACTGCCGGCCAAGGAAAGCAACAGCAATGGGGATTGGGCATCCATGCATTGACATCAATTACTACGTTGAAACTAAATCTGATACTGAAATTAGCATACTCAAAGTTGGCACAAGATTGATCAGCCACGTTTACGATAGCGATGTGACCACCTTCTATGAACTCTGGAGGATGTGTAGGCTGCCGTTGCAGAGCACAGGTCCTTGCCATCAGTTTTCTCCGGGGCAATCCTAGGGCGGTCTTATGACAGCAGGCTGAAGCAAACAACACCTGAATGCGATGTTCAAAGGATTAAACGGGTAGAATGTCTGTTACCCAGCCCTGACTAGATCAGAGTCAGCGCAGTTGATACAGCTGTTTCGAGGTACAAGAAAGATAACATAAGTACCTACTGCCTAATCCTAGAGGATGCATTAGCCTAGATACACTAAAACGGGTCACAGAATGGCCCGATGCGCTAGTTGATCCAATCTTCCCCTCGCAGACGCTTGTTAGGCTTCTGGAGTCGAGTGGACTTCGGCCTTGCTTGTGCCGCGGTCCCACTGACCGTAGGGGCAGGCCCCTCCTTGCGTTGAGTGTTGGTTGCAGCAAGGACTGGGGCGCTAACATGGTCCATGATTGAGTTCACCGAGAAGCTCCCATTCCCGTACTTGTCGAATACTTGGAAGGTGTGGGTCAATCCAACTAGATCCTCGATTTTATCTGGCAGGGTGTACCACTTGTTAGAATGGGAGGAGGATTCTAGAGAATGACAAAAATATCACTTAGTATTCTGTATACATATAGTTATACAATAGGTCACTTGGGCCATGGGCCTCATGGGCTGTATATTACTATCTATGATACATACATAGCAGCTACACTTAACACCCCCCCTCAAACTCAATGTGGATGTTTATTACGTGCCAGACATATTGAGTTTGAGAAGATAGAATCTATGTTGTTCCTTTGTTTGAGCCTTAGTGAAGAAATCTGCCACTTGAAGTTCAGAGGAGACATATTTGAGATCTATGGTAGATTGTTGGCAATGAGATCGAACAAAAGATGCATCAACACCAATGTGTTTGGTTAATTCATGCTTGACTGGATTATTGGCTATCTGAATAGCGCTAGTGTTGTCACATAAAAGAGGTGTAGAGGTATCACATGGAACGTCAATATCAGCCAACAACCATCTGAGCCAAATTATCTCTGCTGTTGTAGTGGCCAAGGCCCTAAGCTCTGCTTCAGCACTAGAACGTGATACTGCACTCTGTCGCTTTGATTTCCATGCAATTGGAGAAGTACCAATGAAAATGCAGTAACCAGTAATAGAGCGACGATCCATAGGGTCACTGGCCCATGTAGAATCAGAGTAAGCATGAAGCTGCAATGGACTGGATTTTGCATAGAATAGTTGTTGTGATGCTGTCCCTCGCAAATACCTCAGAACACGAAGTAAATGTGCATAATGAACTGAGGTGGGAGCACTAACAAATTGGCTAAGAATGTGAACTGCATGAGCAATATCTGGCCTTGTGATAGTAAGATATACAAGACTGCCAACAACATGACGATATCTGGAAGGATCAGCAAGTGGTGTTCCATCATTGGCTCGTAGCTTAAGATTAAGCTCCATAGGTGTCGCTACTATTCGAGTATCAGTGAGGCCAGAGCGAGCTATCAAGTCTTGAAGGTATTTGTGTTGAGATAAATAATAGCCACGAGGAGTCGATGTGACTTCTATGCCAAGGAAATAACTCAGAGGACCCAAGTCTGACATCATAAATTGCTCAGCGAGACATGCCTTTACAAAGGCAATATATTCATCATCATCACCAGTAATCAGCATATCATCCACATAAAGCAAAAGTAATGTCCGTCCACGTTCAGAAACATGGACAAATAGTGCAGGATCATGGTCACTAGGAGTAAAGCCAGCAGCTTTAACAACTGAGGTAAAGCGCTCAAACCATGCACGGGGTGCTTGCTTTAAGCCATAAAGAGCACGGCGTAGGCGACAAACATAACCATCAGGGACCTTAAAACCTGGAGGTGGCTGCATATATACTTCTTCATGTAGATCACCATGAAGAAAGGCATTCTTAACATCTAATTGAAAGATAGTCCAAGAACGAACAGCAGCCACAGCAATGAGAGCTCGAACAGAAGTCATATGAGCAACTGGAGCAAATGTCTCCTCATAGTCACGACCATAAGACTGCTGAAAACCCCGAGCAACTAGGCGAGTTTTGTATCGCTCAATAGAACCATCAGCTTTGGTCTTAACCTTGTACACCCATTTGCATGTGATAGGGACAGCATGTGGAGGTAAAGGAACCACCTCCCATGTACCAGTATGCTGCAGAGCTGCAAGTTCTTCAGACATAGCATGCTCCCAAGCAGGAATGCCAACAGCCTCCTGATATGAAGAGGGTTCACTAGCAGCGCTAGCAACTAGATACCCATACTTGTCACGCGGATGAATGGTGGCTCTGTCTCTAAGATTATAACGGGGGACATGATTGGTTAGGGAATTAGAAGGACCATCCGTGGTACTAGGCTGAGAATCAGAAAGAGGTGGCTCAGGATTTGATGGAGCACGAGGACGACGACTATAGTGAAATAGAATGGGATGACGTGAAGGAATAGGTTGTGCAGGAATAGGGGCATTAGAGGAAGGAATAGGTTCGGTGGAAGGAATATGTTGTAAAGGAACAGAGGGAACATCAGGTGATGGTTGGATAGAATCTATAGATGGAGCGGGTGATGGAGATGACAGTGAATCAGTGTAGATAGGTGGTAGCGAAAGGAAAGAAAGAGATTCATTTGTTGATGACATGTTGGATGTAGATGAGTGAAAATACGGGCGAGACTCAATAAAGGTAACATCACGAGAAATACGAATACGACGAGCAGAAGGATCATAACAACGATACCCCTTATGCTCAAGACTATAGCCTAGAAAAACACACTCAACTGATTGAGCTGTCAATTTGGTGCGCTCATGAGGAGGGAGAAGAACATAGCATGTGCAACCAAAAACACGAAGATGATCATAACCAGGAGGGGAACCATACAAAACTTCTCCAGGACACTTGCACTGAAGGCGAGAGGAGGGTTGAAGATTGATCAAATAAACAGCGGTAGAGATAGCCTCAGCCCAAAAGTTGGCAGGTACAAAAGATGAAATCAAAAGAGTGCGAGCTGTTTCAATTATATGACGATGTTTACGCTCAGCAACACCATTTTGAGCATGAGCGCCAGGACATGACAATTGGGGAAGAGTACCTTCAGATGAAAGAAGTTGACGAAAAGCATTTGACAAATATTCTCCCTCTGAATCAGAACGAAAAATCCGAATAGCAGAAGAGAATTGGGTATGTACCATACGAACGAAAGATTGATATGTAGATAACAGTTGGGATCGATGTTTCATAAAATAAATCCATGTGTAACGAGAGTAATCATCAACAAATATAACATAGTATTTGTGACCACCTTTTGAAGCAAAAGGAGCAGGGCCCCATACATCAGAATGAACGAGATCAAAAGGATTGGTACTTCTAGAGACACTAGTTGGATATGGCAATTGTATTTGTTTGCCCAACTTACAACCAGTACATTCAAAAGAAGTGTCAACGGACACTTTACCAAGAGCACCCTGCTTAACTAAGGTGGACAAACGCGAACCACATAAATGACCTAAGCGATGATGCCATTGAGGAAAGGTAACCGCGGGCGAAGCAAAAGATGACGAAGATGGTGGTGAAGATGTTGATGAAGACAACGGTAGATGCAGATGATCAAGGATGTAGAGGCCGGAGGAGCCCTTATGGCGACGGCCAGTACCAAGAAGAGCTTGGGTTCGACGATCCTGAACAAAGCAAGATGTATCATCAAACCCAATGAAACAATTCATATCGGCAAGCTGACCGACAGACATCAAATTCATAGAGAGTTTAGGTACAATTGAAACATTTGAAACAGTGAGATTAGAGGTAGCAAGATTGCCATGATGAGTAACAATGCAAGTGCTACCATCTGCGGTTTGAACATGCTGATGATGAGTAAGAGGTTGACATAGAACCAATTGAGATTGATCAGAAGTCATATGGAAAGAGGCTCCTGAGTCCAAGACCCAGGAAGTTGAAGTACCTGAAACCGAAGCTGAAGCAATAGAGCCACCAGACATGTAGGCGCCAATAGGTGTGGGAGATTGAGGTGCTGCTATTGAAGTAGTACTAGGAGGCATAACCGGAGGGGCTGCTGCTGCTGTACCCTTTTGAGATGATGCACGTTTCGCCCTAAACTCTTTCAAGAGGTGAGGATATTTCTTGAAACACCGCTCTTCAGGATGAGTTTTGCTGCCACAATGCTTACATTTAGGTTTCTCTTTAGAAACAAAAGAGCTATCCATGACAACATATTGGGGAGATGCTGCTAGGACCGAGTGTTGAGAAACAGAATCAGGAGCAGCAATAGTGCGAAGACGCGTCTCTTCAGCAATCACAGCTGAAAGTGCCTCAGCCATTGTAGGAAGAGTAGGACGGCCAAGCAGCTGAGCACGAATAGGTTCAAACTCTGAACGAAGACCCATTACAAAGTGAAACATCTTATTTTGCTGCTCGTACTTATCCCTAGCAACACAATCTTTACATGTTGAGCAAGGCTTTGGCACCATTGAATCTAACTGACTAGACAGCTTAATGAAAACAGCATGATACTCTTCGACTGTCATATCTTGTTGCTGAAGGTGATGAAGTTGTTTGAGAATGGAATAGCGAAGAGCAGAGCTGCTTTGTTGATACCTCTGTTTTAGAAAATCCCACATTTCTTTGGCTGTAGTATGATCCTCAAGACAGAATCTTATAGTTGGATCAACACTCATGGCCAGAGTAGCCATTACACGATTATCAGCGGCCCTCCAGTCTTTTGCATCTTTATCAGTAGTATCGGGTGGAGGATCGGTAAGATGTGATGCTAGGCCAACAGAAAGAAGAAGCATTCTAAATGAATAAGCCCATTCTCGATAGTTTTGGCCAGTCAATTTAATGTCAAGCACTGGTGCAGCAAAGGTAATAGGGGCCATAGTAGAGCTAGATGCAACACTCGTACTCATGGTCAGCACTTCCCCCAACTTAAGTCAGCAGATAGTGTCTATGGGCACCTCAACCAAACTGAATGAAAGATCCAAAGTAAAGAGCAGCAGCACAAGAAGTGACCTTTTCAATTTGAGGCAGACCCGGTCTGCTATGCGCAGCAATCCACGGAGGCTTCGAGAAGCAGCAATTCACGGAGGCTTCCTTCCACCAGTAAGATGCAGCTTGGGCACGTGAGAGTGACCTGCAGCCCACGCTCAAGAGATGCCAGGTCTGCTGGATTTAGGCACACAGCGTTGGCGGCGGCAGCGGCGGCGGCCAGCGCCCAAGAGATGCAGATTGCAGACGCGACGGCGGCCTAGGATGTGGACTGCGAGGTAGATGCAGTAGCTAGCTTGAGGTCGATGCGAGGGAGATGCAGCAGCTTGTGGTTGATGCGACTGCGACGGCGGCCGGAGAACCCGCCGGCAATGAGGGCTAGACTGCCGGCGACGGCAGCGGCGCCAGAGAACCTAGCTGTGATACCATGTTAGAATGGGAGGAGGATTCTAGAGAATGACAAAAATATCACTTAGTATTCTGTATACATATAGTTATACAATAGGTCACTTGGGCCATGGGCCTCATGGGCTGCATATTACTATCTATGATACATACATAGCAGCTACACTTAACACCACTCATCATCATACTTGATCTCATCAACAAGATCCTCCGCAGAGACACCAACCAGCTCCTCTGCCACCTCACAGAAGATCATCAAGCTCATTGTGCCAGTGTAATCTCGCACCTTTGCCTTCAGCTTGTACCTTTCGTACCCAGAACAGCAGTGCGGTAATCAGTGACTTTTGAATCGAGCAACAAGTAAAAAATCAGAATCGGTGTGGCAATGACAGCATACCAATGAATTGGCCTTTTAATCGGGCCACATCGGCTGCACTTGTATTTTCTTGGGGCATTGTACATTGACTTTTGGCAGGTATCACATCCAAGATAACACCAACCATCACTGCAATCTATATCTATCAGAGAGACTCTGGACAAAAACATAGTATCCTACAAGTAAAGACAGAGGTGTGAGCAAAACAGATAATCTTTGCACGTCACGAGAAGAGCAGCAAGTTAATTTACCTTGTCGTACTCCCCTGGATCAAGGTTTTTTAGCTGTTCAATTGTTCGCCAACTCTTGGCTAACTTCTGAGCTGGACTTTTTCCTGGAACTGGATTTTCTTGCTGAATGTGGAAACTGCATGCACAAGGACCAGTTAGCCACTAATACAGCTTAGATCAATCATCAATATCCAAACAAGGTGGTTGTGTAAGCTCATTTATTGGCTCACCTATGGCATCCAGGACTAAACTATGTAAAATATTGGCTCACTATTTCACTTGATCTACCACAGTTTTTAGCAACTACCCTATTCATTTCCTTGTGTCCAACTCTATGCAAGAACAAGGCAAATTTCCTCTAATACATATATGTATTGTGTCACAAAACAAAGATCCATTCCTTAAAGACTTGACGCAGCTGAAAGAAAGATGCTCTGTTAAGCCTACTCATATTAGCACATGGTGTATTATTCTTGAAAATTTTATCATTGAGATAGTCGATTCTAGCCTTATTCCTTTTCTCTGTTGGGCCATACATTGTTAGGTTCTCTCCTGCTCATTAATCTAGATCATATATATATAAAACAACCATAGATATATGTAGCCACATTGATGAGCAATTTTCTCCTTTTAACCTTCCTCTTGTACATCTACATGAACCAAAGCAATGAAAAAATTTGTAACAAGAACCTAACAGAGAACAAGTTTTTTTTTTGTATCATGTTCAACTTATGACATCTTAGAATTCATAACTTCATGAGGATAAAATATAGGTGCATAGTCTAGTTAGCTTGGCATGTTCATTAGATTAATTCAAGAATGTTTAAGATTTGAAAATGGTTGGTGCAAACATATAGCTTCAAGAGAATGCGTGTGTCCCTATATTATACTTCTGTAAATGAAAGAAGATACTAAGCTCACATAGTCACACGATGTTCAGAGAAGGTATCTATGACATTTGTACTGGCCTGAACAATTGTAGGATGAAATGGGTTTCTGGCAGTACTTTCTAACATGTGTTTTACCTTTGCAAAGGCAATCAGCAACAATATTCTAGCACAAGCAAATGCAATTCAACAAGAATGACAATCGATCTAGACATGGAGCTGTAACATAACCTCATCTTGGAACAGGGACACGAACTACCACCAATTTATTGCCTACACCTCCAATCAACTAGCGGTAGTGCCCCAAGTCAACCTGTAGAGGAAATAATCAGGTAGGTAAGAGCACTAGCAAGCATGTGCTTCAACAGTTCCACTTGATTTGATACAAACTACATTTAGAGATGAAATAGATTGCAATGTGGAGTAGGAAAAAGCAGAGCAAGCCACGGCTGACACACACATGAGAAAAGAAAGCAAGCCAAGAAAACTCACTTCCTTTTTCCGCTTTTTCCTTCCTGTCGACTCAAGATACTTCTTCTCCTTGCTCCTGTAATGTGTTCTCACTATCTGATACCAGAAAGTAGAAGTTCAGGATATCACTAATACAAATCATCTCAGTACCTAGACAGCAACTACAAGGAGAACATGTTCTCAAGTTCCCAAGATTAATACAAACATGTTAACTAAGAACTAATGCTACAACTAAAACTGATAAATGTGCTATACTGCTATTGGTGCTCAAGTTCCTTTTTCACAAGATAGGCAGTTACTTATCTCAGAATAAATAGAAGTGCTACTGTGCTAGCACATCTTTATGACAGTACTACCTCAGTCCCAAAATGAATGCAATTCTTGTAATGCACTTTCTTTTTGGGATCGAGGTAATAAGAAAATGCTTACTTGGTCAAAATGTTGATAAGAAGCATGTTATTATGCTAATAATATGTTATTATGCTAATAATAACAAGAAACATGCTAAATGTTTCAGAACCACGAGCCAACCAAACTGTTTGAGCTTGACTTGTTAAAAAGTACAAACAGAAAGCATTGGCTCATTGACATTTGACAGATGGCTAACATTAATAATCAAACTTACTTTCAGATTATAAAATTTTTTCGAAAGACAGATGATAAAAGTTAGAAGCAAAAATAACTTAAATCACGGCAGAGCTTTCATTCATTGAGTATACAAGTATACATATCCATCTCATTTTGCAGCACACTCAGTTCATCATTAGCATGGTTTTATTTGTCCTGTCTTTTTCCTTAAAGAATTTCCTTTTTTTTATATGCTCTATTGTGCACAATGAGGACACAATGCAAAAGAAAGTAAATTCATGAATCAAGCGAATTAAACACCAATACAAGCAAAGGGGAAATAACACACAAAAAAATGAAACGGGAAATCATGAGTTGTTTGAGTTACACATGCACGGATCCAGGCAAAAGGGGAAGTTAGACATGAAACTGTCAAATTTATCACGAACAGAGGATTCAACTACAATCAACTAATCAAGCATACAGATACGGGATTTCGGCTACACTACACACATTCTGTTAGTGAAAAAGACAACCAAGAATGCAATGCTAAGAACAAGAACAGCCAAGATAGTTTGGTGCCTGGTAGCTAGAACGAGATTAGGGTTCTAGGTCACTGCAGTCGCCAAGAATCCAAGATCAGCACTGAATGATGTGGGGGAAGGTGGATCAAACTGGACGTACCTTGTGCCGGACTTGTGGGAGGCTGCCGTCGAGGGATCCGGTCGCCTTTCGGTCGTGGCCGGTGACTCGGTGAGGGTTCAGACGAGGAATGCGCTTTCTCCTCTCGAGTCTCGACACGCAGCCGCAATCGATCAATCCTGGTCTCTTGCACTCGTGCTTCCGGTGTTTTTTTTTTGCGAGACATTCTTGTGCCTCGCCATATTTGATTACCAATTTGCGAGACTTCCATATCTCTATAGTTTGAAAGTTTATTTCCACATATAAAATAGTTTTTTCTTTCATCTAATTAGCGTCTACGCACAATACGCACGTGTTATTAGATGACCGGTCGGACAAAAAAAAAAAACAAACTAAAAGAAAAAAAAATCCGTTTGATTGTCGTTCTTCCTTTCTTGTTAATTTCAAGACAAAAGTACATAGTAGGTGTGTAAAATGGGATGAGAAAATAAAAAATTAAAGAAGGAAAACGTTTTTTCTATCGGTTTTAGACCTTTTTAAACATTTTCTCACCTTTTTCAACCTGCATAGTGAGATCAACTGGGACCATTGTAATCTTTTATCTAATTTGCAAAACAACTGATGGATCAAAGATAAAAATAATCCAATTTCAACCGAAACTAAAGTATTGGTTGAAACTTCCCTTCCCATCAACGAGCTGCTCATAGACCTAGACTGCGTTACCCTTCCCATCTTCCCGCATGAACATCTCTGTGAACGCAGGATAAGATACATATTTAGACATCTAGACTAGCTCGAAATCAACGCGAAGAATTAAAACATAGACATAAAAAAGCAACTATTGCAACATTATAAGAAGCTAAAATAGATGGACCGTTCAACATAAAAAAGATAAACATTCCAAAAATAAATAGTGAGATATAAATAAAAATAGATGAAAAATAAGAAAAATCGAACTATTACATCACCAGATTTGAGGGAGGGGAGTCCCTCTAAAACATTCTTGATATGTTTCATACAACATCCATCAAAGTATTTCTGATCTATGTAAAAATCATAATAAGAGTGCTCCAACATTCAAAATATAATGCCTCAACATTCATAAATCATAACTAAAACATCATGGTTTATTATTTACAAGCTATTAGACCATACATAAGGAGAAATGCAATATACTAACGAAAGGAATTGCAACATGGAAGAGGAAGAAAAACTACCGCAACATGCAACATCAAGAAAAAACAAACACAAAATGTAAGGAAAATGGTTAAGCCTGTGCTTAGTGAGATTTTGGTGGTCGAATGACAACAAAGCTAGCCATTTGAGACTAATCCGTTTGTAAGAATATTTGTCTTAATTTTAGGGATTGAAGCGATGGATTTGAGGTACAAACAGCTCAAAGTAATGATCAAAGAGCACAAGATAAAACCTAAGACTCATCTGTAAGAAAAAGCTTTGTAAGAAAAAGTTATATTACATGTGTGCTTCTAATCACATACCAACACTGATACTCTAAATCACTGCCAATTTGTCAGGGCATATCACTGTTGCTTTGCTCCACAAATCGACAATGATATGGAGTATCATTGCTGCTCCGATGTTTCTCAAACTAGCAGTGATGACCGGTAGTATGGCAGTAGTAGCATGTGTTTGCAGTAGTGATGTCTTGCGAAGAAACAAATAAGTTGGTAATTAATCCCTAATTTTTAATATTTTCTCATCATGTAGGTTATTAAATTTTAGGTTTAAGTGTAGCAACTTTTGTATTGAAGATTTTTAGCTTGGGAGAAATTGAGGACGATTTGATCTATTATATATTTAAATCCACCTCAACCTTTGTGACTCAGTGCAATCTGATTGTAGCTTAGCTAGTTATCCATATTTTTTCTAGATTTATTCTGAATTCAATGGCTTTAATTTTTCAATGGTGCGTGCATTCATATAGGTGAGTACTTATAAAAGTAGGGTATATATACACACATACGTGAGGAGTGGGTGTATGTACGTGTGTGAACGTCTGCGTCTCTATTGTATTTCCAAGAAAAAAAACTTGTGGCTTGCTTTAATCTAATAGTTGTCAAACTAGATAAGGCAAGAAGGAAGTACGTATACAGAGAGAAAGCAACTACGAGCACTACTAATGAAGGATTATTTTCACGGTTGTCTTAATCCAGAATAGGATTGTGTGCCGTACTGCCGTAGTAGGGGTTTTATCAGCGACCAACTTTTCGATGACCAAAGCAACACGGCTATTCCGCGCTAGAGTCAACACAGTTATATCTTATCCAACACCTTTATTTATTACAGTATAGTTTTATTCAAGTTATTTTCACAGTACAAACGCCACTACGCCAACGACAAAGACATATTTTAAACATTCAATTCAGTACTAGTAAGCACCTTATTCAATTATGTCATACTCCGTATGATGCTAGATCATTGACGTACGTGTAGATCACGCACCAGTACGACCTTATTATCCACATCAGCTAGCCTCCGTACTTGGCCTTGTAGTCCTGCCACAGCTGCTGCACCGTCTTCCCCAGGATCTGCGCGAAGAAATCGTCGGTGTAGCCGTCCTTCATCTTGGCGTTGAGCAGCGCGACGAACCCCGGCTTGAGCGAGTCGCAGTAGTCCAGGAACCTCGCCGTGACGTCGTACCCCTGATCCCACCGGTCTCCCTGCCCCGGCTGCACCCAGTGCGCCGGCGCGTACCCGGCCTTGAGCCGGACGTAGTCGGCGATGCCCTCGATGAGGCCGCCGTTGGCCTGGCCCTGCCCGTCCCACTGCCAGACGTGCGTCGTCTCGTGGTACAGCACGCCGGTCACCTCCGTCTTGACGTCGCCGGAGTAGCCGCCGACGTACTGCGCGCTGAGGTGGATGCCGTTGGCGCTGGTGAAGGCGACGCCGTCGATGTCCTCGACGACGAGGGTCACCGCGTCGACGGGCTTGCGGTCGGCGGGGCTGGGCTGGTTGAAGGTGGCCCAGATGAAGGTGGACGCGTCGGAGAGGACCTGCTTCGCGTAGTCGAGGCCGACGGCCTGGTCGAACCGCTGGCCGCCGGCGGTGTTGGACGCCGTGTTCGTCGCGTCGAACGTCACGGCGCCGGCCGCCGCGGCCAGCAGGGCCAGCGCCAGGACGGAAGCGACCGTGGCGACCTGAAGCTGCTTCATTTTGTGCAGCTGGCTGGTGCTTCTTGCTCCGATCCGGTGAATGGTTAATTGGGAGGTTAATTACTTGTGGTTTGCCTTGGCTTTATATAGAGCGTAACAGAAAGCGACGATGTGATCAGAAGCGTCACTTTTTGTGTGAGGGAGGTGTTAAGGGTGTAGGTGTTTGGTGTGGTCAAATGCACTGACTTGGACTTGGTCCAATCTGTCATGATCTCTTTAAATTTGTTGTGGGAAAACCGGGACATATGTCATTTTTTTATTTGTCTATAGCCGGCAATAAATGTATTTCTTCTTCTTTAGGCTGAAACCACCTCCACATAGACACTACTCATATTCAAACCCCACTTTACATACAATATATCTACAGTGTTACGCACACACTGTGCGATGATTTTAGACTAATAACGTTCCCTTATATATATATTTGAAGTAGAGCACTTTCTCATGATTTAAACAACAATAAAGTTTAAGCACATATATGATATTATCATGCCAAATACGTCATAAAGAAATCTAATCTAAAACACATCACTAATACAGATTTTTGAAGCAGAGAGGGCCAATTACAGATAGAGTTTGTTGAAAAAGATTAGATATAAATGGAGATTTTTTTTAGATAATTAATGGACAAAAAATTGGCCTCTGCTCCAGTACATAGCCAAGAGAGGAGATTTTTTATATAGAAAAGAATACAAAGAATTACTGCCGGAAAACATCTACATTCCTCCACAAATAATGTATCAACCAGCACATGCGCGCACAATCAAGCATAGACAGAGATATGGCTGATGTAGTTTGCCCAAATGAGCAACGAAGAACATTGACGTGTGCATGTAATTTGTATTCAAATTATTTTCTCGACACCTGGGCAGAGCAGTAGAGCTATCCGATCGTAAAGCGTACAACAAATCAACAATATATCTGGCACATATTTATGTGCTTGTGATTTCGTTAGAGCATGGTTTATACGCATTGCGTGTTAACAATAAGTAACAATAGCTTCGAGATCATGCGTGATAGAGTACATTTCGTGTTGCAGACAGGCAGAGTAAGGGGCCGAGCTGCCGCGCGTACGTTTCGTAATTCGTAATCCCTGGGCAAGTCAACGTACAACTGTACTACAAGGTAAGTATCCATCATGCATCAGAGTTCGGAGGCGCACATTCAGCACTGGCACACATTCACTGTCATGGGATTTTTCAAGCGTCCTTTGACTTCTGGTCACGCTTCTACGCTGGATTGACTTTATCTGTCGTTGTAGCGCCCCGTATTTGACTGGTTATTACAACTAGTGGTGTATATGATTATGACGGCGGGGAGGAAAAGGGCCCCAAAATTGTAGTCCTAGGCTACAGAAAATTTATGGACCTCTCAGATTCTAAAAAGATCCAACCAATACTCAGCAAGAATACATTGCATTATGCGCTTTTCCTTACCGCACCGTTACCGCTCCATAAACTCTTGAACACTGACCCAAGCGAGTACATACAGGCGTTAACAAAGCACATGATCTAGTTAACACTCGTGCGAAGTTCAAAAAGTCACGGGTTAATGTCTGTTACCAGGGCTGACACTAGATCGAGTCACAGCATTAGATATAGTTGTTCCAAGGTAGACGAAAGAGAACAGGAGCCATTGACTAATCCTAGAGATGCATTAGCCTAGATACACTAAAACGAGTTACAGAATGGCCCATGTTAGTTGATCCAGCCGTCCCCTCGCAGACGCTTGTTAGGCTTCTGGAGTGCGCTGTCCTCAGGGTCAGGGAGAAGCCCCTCCTCGAGCGTAGTAGTGGCTGGAGCAGGGACTGCCATGCTTACAATGCCTTCAAGGACAGGCTCCTCCCTGCATTTAGTGGTGGTTGTAGCAGGGACTGCTCTGTTAACACTGTCATCAAGGAATGGTTCCTCCTTACAACGAGTCGCGGTTGGAGCAGGGATTGCCATGGTAACATTGCCCTGAAGGACAGGCTCCTCCTTGCACTGAGTCAGGGTTGGAGCAGCGACTGCCATGTTAACAGTGTCCTCAGTGGCAGGCTCCTCCTTGCATCGAATCAGGGTTGGGGTAGGGGCAGTCGTGTTAACATTTTCCTCAAGGACAGGCTCCACCTTGCATTGAGTAGTTATTGGAGAAGGGGCTGCCACGTTACTGCTGCACTCAGGGACACTCTCCTCCTTGCATTGAGCAGTGCTTGCAGCAGGGCCTGGGACACTAACATGGTCCATGATCGAGTGCACCGAGAAGCTCCCGGTCCCATGCTTGTCGAATACTTGAAAGGTATGGGTGGATCCAAGAAGATCCTCGATTTCATCTGGCAGGGTGTACCACTCATCATCATCCTCAATCTCATCAACGAGCTCCTCTGCAGAGACACCGACCAGCTCCTCCGCGACCTCACAAAAGATCATCAAGTTCATCGTGCCAGTGGCATCTTGCACCTTAGTTTTCAGCTTGTACCTTACGTGCCCAGAACAGCGGTGTGGTAATTAGTGAGTTATATGAATTGAGCAACAAAGCAAAAAAAAAGGACCAATGTGGAAATGGCAGCATACCAGTTAATTGGCCTTTTAATTGGGCCACATCGGCTGCACTTGTATTTTCTTGGGGCATTGTACATTGACTTTCTGCAGACGTCACATCCAAGATAACACCAACGGTTACTGCAATCTATATCTATCAGGGAGACTCTGCACAGAAACATAGTATCCTACAAGTGAAGACAAATATGTGAGTAAAACAGATAAGCTCTGCACGTCACAAGAAGAGCAACAACTCAAATTACCTCATCATACTCCTTTGGATCAAGGTTTTTTATCTGTTCGATTGTTCGCCAGCTCTCAGCTAACTTCTGAGCCGGACTTTTTTTTGGAACTGGGTTTTCTTGCTGAATGCGCAAACTGCAAGCATGAAAACCATTTAGCAATGTACTGATACAGATTAGATCGATCATCAATGTAAGCATATTCTTATGAAGTTCACTCACTTTGCACGGAATTCTTGCACCTCTGGTATTTCCAAATCTAGATAGCACTTTGAAGATGTTGTAGAGCAAACTATAACACCAAATGATTACGACTTTAAAACAAATGACACCAAAACTACTCACTATTATTGCAACTAATGATCAAACTGACGTTTTATAAGAAAATACAGGAATATGATTTGGCAGTATCACATGGTAGAAGCTGACAAATGTAAAGTGGATAAAGGATTGACCGGAATGTGAGGATTCAACGCGCATTCCTGCAAAGACAGCAACAACTGAGGCTTCTTGGCCTTTCTCGAGCATATCCTCGGCACACTCGCAAGCAATATCTCCATACAATGTGACATTCAGTTCCCTTCCTCTGTAAATGGTAACTCCACCAGTGAGGAGCTATAAAGGGACATCAATCATCCAAAAGGGGGAACTGTATTTCATTACCTCAAATTCCGAATTCTTGCATTGCAAATTTCTATAACACGTGATTTTGTAGAGACCTCCTCTAGCTCCCCAATATATACTATGTGGCCCAGAACATCTGCATAATTTATGTCAGCACATGCAAGAAAAATCTTTTGGGATATACACGTGGCAGGTCTAACTCTGATAAAATTTCATGTTCCAAAAGAATCTACCTGTCAATAAGCTAGTGTCATCACACCGAGAACGGAGATCCTTAAAATCAACTAACTCAAAGCTGTGGAGGGGTATCGAATCAATATCTCCTTCTAACTCAGTGACCACCGTCTGTCGTCTAAAGTAAATAGTCAACTCATTGCTACAGGACATGTAACTTTCCCTCGTTTCCTCAACTGTAAAATCAGACACGTCATAGACCTTCCCTTCAACTAGCTGCTCTTCAAACTGGTCTATATCGTCAGGAAGTACACGCGCCTGTATAGTTTCACCCTACATATGAGAAACAAGTGGAAGAGTCAGTTTCATTGGAACTCAAAAGGGTGGTAATTTAACATTAGCAGCCAGCAAGCAATATAATCAGCCATTTGGTGTTTAACTTAAGGTAGGAAATGCATCACCTGATCATCGATCGAAGGCTGTCAAGGCCAAACAATATGTCATTTTTAGGATTGAAGGACTCCCACAGCCGTGAGATGCGCACCCGGACTCTACATTTGTTCACTCCACAGGTTAACTGAGACAGCAGGGTGAACTCATCCTCAGCTGAATCCATTTTTGCCTTGATCGCTTGAAGCTTATGCTACATATACATACAACTGCAAGTTAGCGTAGAGACAAAAGGAAATAGTGATGAATCTTCTGTATTCTATATATGTTAAATTGTAATCCCACAAATGAGAAGCTTAAGAGTGATCGATTATAATTTTAAACATGAATTTGAAAAACTAAAGCTTTATTGATTATAGTTTCTTTCCCATCATAAATTGCTCACTAAACAGGAGTTTTAACTTGATAAAATTTCTGAGTTTTTTGTTTATTGCGATGAAACAGTATCAGCTGTAAAGCTATTTTGGGATGAAATTTATTCTATTTCTCATGCAAATATTGGCAGTGGTTTCGCATCAAATGCTAAGCAAAGAGAATAAAAAAAATGATAATGTAAGTTTCAAAACTGCGGCCACAATGCGGTCGAGGAAAAATCAGAATAACATGATTTTTCAATCAAAAGGTTGATATATCTCAATATGGTATGACACCCGCAACTAGAATATGATGCCGAAGACAGTGTTTTTAACATAAAAATCCTAGAGGAAAAATCCACACAAGACAAATATATATCACCAATAAAAAAAAAGAGCCACAATGAGGCTTGTCTGTCCACAGGATGCAAACATATGGGAGTATAAAACGACTTCAGCACAACTCCTAGTGGAAAACAAAAAACAGAATCTATAAAAAGTTCAGATCATAACTCAGCAAACCACCCACCGAGGCCAACTCAGATCACAAACTCAACAGCGTAGCAGGGGCGGACTTAGCAAGTTAGCATAGAACATGGATCATGTGCATCCGATATTTTTTAGCAACAAAAGGTCGAAGTTAGTAGGCATAATGCATGTATGCAGTTGCAATCACATCAGATTCGAGTACAAATAGGTTAGGGTTTGGGCGCTGGGTTTCGCACAGCACTGCAGTAAGGGAATAGAAGGGGTGCGCACACCTTACCTGATGAGTGCAGAGTGCTCGTCGTCAGCGAAGGACCCAAGTGGCGTAGGGCGGCGGCGGTGCTGGCGCTCGCACTGTCGCCCAGTCGTCGCCGACAGGAAGAAAAAAAGACGACTAGTCCATGACGCACGAGAGAAACTGCGGGCGGTGTGAACGGCAGAAGAAAGGGCACGAATGAGTACATCGGTTCTTAAACTTTCAGGCCCCGTTTAGAATAGAAAACACAGTTTACGAAGGAATCACAGGAATAGGAAAGAAAGGAGGTGACAAGATAGACGGGGCTGTTTGGATTAGTACGTAGCTCACCGCACTGGTTTTTCGGCGCCGCCATAAGTTAGGCGCAGAAATCGAGCGCCGCAAGCAAGGCGATGTGCGGCATAAAAAATGAATAGAGGTGCTGGCGGATTGGTGCGGCGTGCCTCATCTGAGCGTTAAATCCAAATAGATTGCTGATTTGGTGCGGCATGCCGCACTCCGTGGCGAGGCAGGTAAGGTTGAAATCCAAACAGCCCTAAGTCAAACATATTTTGTCATGTTATATTCGTTTGGCTGCATATATGCTAATACTAATATTCTTTGCAAATTTCTTTAGTCAAATTTAAGAGCTTGACATCGGATAAAGTTAGGATTATATATTTATATTTTTTTAACGGAGTTAGTAGTTTCCTTTTCACACTAGAAACGCAGACGATTAACATATTGATCATTCAGTAAGCAACAATAGTTATTATGCGACGTGTTCACGATGCAAACACCTTATTAAATCAACATAATGCTAGACATTATGCAATCACGTGTCGAGTGTTGACCAAGGACCACCTATCCTTATCATCAACCTCCGTACTTTGCCTTGTAATCCTGCCACAGCTGCTGCACGTCCTCGCCCAGAATCTGCACGAAGTAGTCTTCGCTGTAGCCGTCCTTGAGCTTGGCGTTGAGCAGTGCCACGAACCCCGGCTTGAGCGAGTCGCAGTAGTCCAAGAACCTCGCCGTGACGTCGTAGCCCTGATCCCACAGGTCTCCCTGCCCCGGCTGCACCCAGTGCGCCGGCGCGTACCCGGCCTTGAGGCGCACGTAGTTGGCGATGCCCTCGAAGATGCCCGGGTGCGCGCCGTAGTCCTGCAGCCCCCACTGCCAGACGTGCGTCGTCTCGTGGTAAAGCACCCCGGTCACCTCCGTCCTGACGTCGCCGGAGTAGCCGCCGACGTACTGGGCGCTGAGGTGGATGCCGCTGCCGCTGGTGAAGGCGACGCCGCCGATGTCCTCGACGACGAGGGTGACGGCGTCCACGGGCCTGCGGTCGGCGGGGCTGGGCTGGTCGAAGGTGTCCCAGATGAACACCGACGCGTCCGAGAGCACCTGCTCGGCGTAGTCGAGGCCGACGTCTTGATCGAACCGCTGGCCGCCGGAGGTGTTGGTCGCCGTGTTCGTCGCGTCAAACGTGACGGCGCCGGCGCCGGCGGCTGCGGCCAGCAGGGCCACCAGGGAAGCGACCGTGGCAACGTGAACAAGCTTCATCTTAATTATCTTGTGCTTATTGTTCTGTGCGCGCACTTCTTGCTATGGGATTGCTACCTGACATGGTCTAAGGTATATAGGGCAGTGAAGTGTAGAACAGAGAGAGAGAGAGCGGATAATTGTCAGTTTTTCCTAAAATATGAAGCAGAGGTGAGTGTTTGGTTTGGTCAAATGGACTGACTTGGACTTCGTCCAAGTTTGGTTATGTTTCTGCAGATATGGTGGAAGAGAAAGCACGGAGATATCTCCCTTTTCTCTCCATGGACAGCTATACGTTAACTTCTTTGATGTTACGACCATTATTGATTTGGTTGATGTTTGATTCTACGCTATTACGCTAGCAGGAGTGTGTCAATGAAGGACAATGACGTCCAAGTACGTTTGTGCAAGCAATTCTATAGAATTGTTTGCTGTACTTCGACCCAGCTGGATATATCTACTAGTCTGACCATAAGCGAACACCATGTATCTCCGGCTTAAGCAATAATCATCATATTTTGTTAAGCAAATCTGGTGGTGTAACTTTTATCATCATTTGCTTGGTGGCAACCTCGATCACATATATCGTGCGTGTGCATTTCCTCAACACTGCTGATCAGGTGGTCGGTTTGGCAAATGTTGTGTGGTATGTTACAGCTAGTTCCGATGCCGGGCAATAATAATGAAAACATAGAAAAACTTTCCTCGCCAAAAGAAAAAAACATAGGAAAGGTCGCATTTTAGGCCTAACTTGGCAACTATTTTGTTAGCGTGGATTGAAAGGATTGGAGGGTGTTTAAAAAACGAGCCCCGCGGGAAACAAGCGTCCTCCAGGGTCTCATTAAGAGGAATTAACTTCAACGGGGCTCGGAACAACCCCCGAAACCTGTGGTCGGTTTGACAAATTCCGTGTGGTAAGTTAGTACTAGTTCCGATGCTAGCCAATAATAATGAAAACATAGAAAAGCTCTCCTCATCAAAAGAAAAAAAAACATAGGAAAGGTCGCATTTTAGGCCTAGCTAGGCAACTGTTTCATTAGTGTGGATTTTGAGGGATTGTAGGGTGTAAAAAAAAACGAGCCCCGCGGAGAAAAAGCGTCCCCCAGGGTTTCATTAAAAAGAACTAGGTGATTTCCCCACGCGTTACTGCAGGACCTAAAGAGTGATTTCAATATTTTTTAAGAAAGGAATAATATAGATTCAAATGTTCATTTGCCAGAGAAAATAGAACAATTGAACTGCCATGGGTCAGTTTGAGCCTCTAACAATAATTCTAATAAACCTATGCAAAAACTACTAAAAAGATTTGTGGAGTGGATATTTCGTTATGGCATGAACAACACATCTCTAGTGATGACAACTTATTACCTTTGGATGCGATTTCTAACAATACGTGAATCAAAGAGCTGTCCAAATGACTCCATTTACCTGTCCTTTTATCTCCTACTGTCATGCACTACTATCATGCATAGGGGAATATTACATAATTATTTGGGTAAAAAAGGCAAGTGTCTTCATATAATTCAAAGTCTAATATTTAGAAAGTGCAGCGACATTAATACACGAACGAATGTGATATGTAGGAAGTAATTTCAACTTGCTACTGAATAACATATATATATGTGTGTGCGCGCGCGAGAAAAAAGACATATATAGTTGTATAGTAAACCGAAGAGGAGAATGACTTTGAATAGGAATTTGACAATCCTTATTAATATTAATAGAAAACTTAGGCTAATAGAAAAAAATAATATGTGAAAAGTAGGACTCACCTTAATCGGTATGTGAACTCAAAGATGAAGTGAACTTTGGAGGTAGAAATATACTAACGTATATTGTTTGACAACATTTTTTAACACATTATACTTGATAAGTTACTCATCTTAGTTTAAAGTGATTAACTTTTAAATGATTAATCATCCGGTATGACAACATTTTTTAAACACATTATTTTTTAGTGTACTATTTTTTAAATACATTATATTTGATAACTTATTCATCTTAGTTGAGATAGATGATTTTTAAATGATTGATTACTTTGACACATTATTTTTTAACGTATTATTTTTTTAAACACATTATACATCTTAATTGAGAGATTGACTTTTAAATGATTGATCATCTGTGTATTTACGTTGCGGGAATTTTACGGCGAAATGATCAAAAAGATAAATAGTTGCATGCATGGATGTTATTAGCCACAGAAGATCGACGAAAGATATTGATAGAATGCCTAATGGATGATGACATAGTTTCTTAGTGGATGATGACGTGGATAGCTTGCATGTTGAGATATGAGTCATATGACCTTAGTAGCCTCTATCTATATAGATACATAGGATTAATCTCAACGGGGCTCGAAACAACCCCCGAATCCTGTGGTCGGTTTGGCAAATTCTGTGTGGCAAGTTAGTACTAGTTCTGATGCTGGCCAATAATAATGAAAACATGGAAAATCTCTCCTCACCAAAAGAATAAAAACATAGGAAAGGTCACATTTTAGGCCTGGCTTGGCAATGGTTTCATTAGTGTGGATTGGAGGGATTGGAGGGTGTTTAAAAAAAACGAGCCCCGCGGGAAACAAGCCTCCCTCGGGGTTTCATTAAGAGGAATTTACCTCAACGGGGCTCGGAACAACCTTCGAACCCTGTGGTCGGTTTGACAAATTCCGTGTGGTAAGTTAGTATTAGTTCCGATGCCGGCCAATAATAATGAAAATATAGAAAACCTCTCCTCGTAAAAAGAAAAAAACATAGGAAAGGTCGCATTTTAGGCCTAGCTGGACAAATGTTTCATCAGTGTGGATTTCTAGGGATTGGAGGGTGTTCAAAAAAAAGGAGCCCGCGGAGAACAAGCGTTCCCCGGGGTTTCATTAAGAAGAATTAACCTCAACTGGGTTCGGAACAACCCCCGAACCCTGTGGTTGGTTTGGCAAATTCGGTGTGGCTAGTTAGCACTAGTTCTGATGCTGGCCAATAATAATGAAAACATAGAAAATCTTTCCTCAACAAAAGAAAAAAAAAACATAGGAAAGGTCACATTTTAGGCCTAGCTTGGCAACAGTTTCATTAGTGTGGACCGGAGGGGTTGGAGGATGTTTAAAAAAAAACGAGTTCGGAGGGGAACAAGCGTCCTTAGGATTTCATTAAGAGGAATTAACTTCAACGGGGCTTGGAACAACCCCCGAACCCTAGCTTTGCTCGTCCCCCGAGGATTTTTATTTTAATTCGTCCCAACAAGGGATCATACTCGCGACCTCGAGGTGCCAAAGAGATTTGCCTTCCATTGAACTGCAAGCTCCTTGGCGGATTGAAGGGTGTTTAAATCCAAATCTATATACCTAGTATTAAAACAAATAAGGTTTTTCGGTCCGTCATGACAGGTGGACTCGGTTGGTCACCTCTTCTCCGTCATGTATCCAATAACCCGAATCACAGTTACAATACGAATCAGATTCAGACCGCAGAAGGAACCCGCGTGAAAACAGACGCCCAAATCGCATACGGACTCCGTTTTCAATGTTTTATATATCGATGGAAAGCTAAAATAATAACTTTTCCATTCCCAACTGAAACCACTTGGAAATTCGATCTAAGTCAATGAAAATCTTTAAAACAATATGACGTGGAATTTATTCACGAGCTCGGAATGCAGGAGCAGCCCACGTAAAAACGGACGCCCAGATCGTATACGTACTCTCTATGTATCGATGGAAAGCTAAAATAACAACCTTACCAACCCAATTAACATCACTCCAAAATTCTCTTGCAATTAACGGAAATCGTTAAGACAATATGGCCTATAATTTATTCGGAAACTCGATTCAGACAGTATGAGCAGCCTACGTGAAAACGGATAACTTGTCGTATATGGACCTTGTTTTCGATGTTGTGTATATTGCCGGAAAGCAAAAAAAAATACTATTTCTTGCCAAACTGACACCACCTAAATTTCGGTCACATGCAAGTGATAATTCGAAACAATAGGATATGAAATTTATTTATGGGTCTATTCTTATATGTATTAATCTAGAGGTGCTTAAGGATATTTCTCTCCCGTTGCAACGCACTACCATTTTACTAGTTTAAAATTCCGCTCAATTCTTCCTAATTCAATCTATTTTAATTCAAGACTTGACAAACTAGGCCTTAGATTTTTTTTATGGGAGCTAGGCCTTAGACGGAACAAGGTGGGCAGATGATTACTCCTTTTAATTAGAGGAGATGAACACAAGTCATTAGTATTGGAGATTATAAGGGACTGTTGGACCATCTGATAGCAGAGTGGTGATTTCCTATGATTAAGAGTTGCATTGGAAGAAGGAAAATTCTAGACAAAGAGGGCTCTAGATTCAGCGTTAACTTTGAGTCTAGGACTAGGAGCACTCTCAATTTGAAAATCCAACTATGTTTGAATAAAAAAATGATGAAATGCCTGACCACAAGGTGACAGGTGAGCGTTGTCTTGCAACCTGATCAACCGTAGCCTGGCCCAACGTACCCAATGGCCAATGTAACCTGGACCCAAAAAGCCCAGCCCAACCAATGCACCGGGCATCCTCCGGGTTAAATTCAGACTTTTCTGTATAAGAGTATATAATATATTATAGGGAGATTGGTGTTTATACCTCTACTAGCAAATCTAATTGTGTTTTTACTCTCGGTTTTAAAACTTTGTGATTTTACCTTTATGTTTTTCAAACGAAGACTCCATTTACCCCTATTTTCTAACCCTGTTAGATGCAACTGGACTAAATCATTTATAACAAATAGAAAAAAATTTAAAATAGAGGAATAGACTTGAATGCCACTTATCCTTTCACCCACAACCCACTGGAGTTCCACCGGTAAGAACCAAGGCACAATGTGGCATGGGTGCGGCGCGGCATGGGGAGACCCGACAGCGGTGGCACAGTTTGACTGAGTGTGAGCCACCAGTGTCGACGCGAATAGTGGTATTATTACAATTCATTACAAAAAAAATAGAAGCAAAATTGTCTGCGTATGATGGTTTTTTGGTATCAAAATTGATATTGTTAATAAAACAGGGGTAAACTCTGTCTTCAATTTAAAAACATAAGGGTAAATTCACAAAATTTACAAAACGAGGACAAAATCACGACTTCAAAGCGAGGGTATAAACGCCAAAGCCCTTATATTATATGTATTTGGTTTTTGTGAATTATCCCACTGAATGCATGTGCATGCTCTTAAAATACTATCCCTACCATTGCCTTCCTATTGTAGCAGTGTGCACAGACAGTACTATATGAATCACATGTGCACGTAGGACCATAAATTATTTTCTTTTTCGAAATGATTAGAACCCTTCTGGCACCATGTTTCTCAGGTTCTCCATCGGCCATGGTGGGCAGTTCATCAAAATCCTTTGTTTGACGCAACGTGACATTGGTGGCTGTTCTAACTATCACATTGTCCACTTGATTTCCATTGGTTAGATAGTAAAATAGCATTTGGTGATCCGTGCATTCCAAATGAACCAGCCAACATTGGTGGCTGTTCTATCACATTGTCCACTTGATTTCCATTCGTTAGATAGTGAACTAGCATTTGGTGATCCGTGCATTCCAAATGACCCTGCCATTCCAAAGGTTGCGCAGTGAAGCGCGCCCACCAAGACTAGTGATATTACACGAATAGATAAAATGCAGTGCGTGCTATGGCCAAGAACACAATCTGTGCTCCCAAATTTGTTCAGTTATTCATCAAGTTTGTCCAAAGTTCAAATTGTAACGAAGCTAACCTACTGTTTTCCACTGCCTTAGTAATCCACCTTGATCTTGCTATCCAATTCTGTGAATTCTTCAAAATATGCCTTGAAATGCTCATATGAGTGACTAATATCGTCAACGGCACACATTTCTCTAATGCTGTGCATGGATAATTGAGGCGCTCCAATATCAACAGTGCGAATACCAACACCACTAGCAAGTATCGGGCCAATAGTCGAGCCACAAGCCATGTCATTGCGAACTACGAAATCCTGCAAAATTGGACAGTGAATAAAATTCTACCAATGCAACAAATAAATTTTCAATATCTTAGCATAAAAGGCAATAAATAAACAATAAAAAACTCATGACTTCGCATGGTCTAAAACTAACTCCACATGGACAAAAACAATGGCTGTAAAAAATCACAATGCTCCTACAAGATGCTAGTTTTTCATGGGAGACAAGCATGCAAACATGAAGAACCAATGTTCTCAAAGCTAGCAACATGCATTATAGTCATTACCTCTAATGGCATTTGATGCATTGATAACTCAGTTATGTCCCAAGTATGTTGTTCATAACAGTTGTAGATCAACAAATGGATTGCTTATCATAAAGGTACATTAATATATAATTATAAATATTGGGAAAATGTCGATTACAAAACATAGGTTGGAGCAACAATTAGTGGATACAACTATAAGCCAATATGAGAGGTCTTTTCTGTATCAACTAACCTGGATTGGTAGTTGGTGCTTCAAAGCAATTTCTCGAAAAATGAATGATGTTACAGCATTTGTAGCATATCGTTGATTGGCATTATGCTTAATCACAAGTCCTCCATGCAATTTTGGTTGGTGGTTATCCTCATGCTTGTCCTAGAGAAACAAATAACAAATGATTCAGATTGTATTTATATCTTTGATACATACATGCAAAATGTTAGATGATTCTTACCATATAATTGGGATGTAAAGCATGTGCCATGTCAGCAGACACCAGAAAGCTCCTCTGAATAGCCTTTTCTAGCAACTGAAAAGTGAAACAGTCAGAAACAAACCGATATTAAAAATTGCAAAGAGTGTGGTAGTGAAATAAAAAAATAACAATTCTATAAGGGTGAACACACAGTAGTAAGTACCTTGGAATTTGAAGAGTTCAAAGACCCGGTGATTCTTGATAAAGCATCCAACATGGCAGGGGAACCAGCTCCCTGAGCAGAATCAGATCCAACTTCCTCATGGTCAAATAGAGCTACCATTCGCACACCAGATTCATGATCAAGAGAGTGTTCAGCAGATGTGGAGTCGATCAGCGCCTGAAATAGTATTAGAGAAATAAATGTATGACGATTTTATCCAAAAAAAAAAATAGCATCATTAGTGCTCCATCTGGTTCAAATTATAAAGTGTTTTAGCCTTTTCCTACGTAACACTTCTCTAACCTTGTTTAAGTTTATAAGAAATGCAATAACATCTAAAACATCAAATTGGTTTCATTAGTCCACCATAACATATGTATTGATATTGCGTTTATCTGGTATTTTAGTGCTAATATATTCTTATATAAATTTGGTCAAAGTTAGAAAAGTTTGACATATTGTTAGTACAAAACTAAAACACCTTACATTTTGGAATGGAACAAATACTTTATTATTATGCTCTCAGCAAGTCATCGCTATGTAGTTGGAAGTAAATGTGATGTTAGACCCCTCTGAACTAGTGAACTATACAAGTATCATGGAAGATGAAACAGTTAGATCTTGTACAGAGGCTTGTATCCAAGGAGAGGACACTATATATATAAGCATTCTAGCCTTAAACCAGGTTAACGCATTCAGCATTCATAGTTACTGATGAGACCAAGGCTCCCGTGTGCTCATCAGTTACTATTCTTTCAACAGACAGATTTAGTCAAACCAGATACATACAAATGGTGAGAGCTTCCTTTGAAAAGGAAAGAAAGCCTATAATAAGAGTTGATGTCAAATCAAGGTCACAAATATTCATTTTCGCCACAAAACTGCTAGGACTGCCATCATTATATAGAGAAGGAATAAAAGGGTAAGTACAAAAACCACCAACACAACACTCAAACAGGAAGGAAGGAAAAAGAAAAAGGGAAGAAACACAGCAAGGACCAACATGGTTCAGAGATGGGTACATATTTCACGTACAATTATATCAAATGTTTCATTCTACTTCAAAAGTTACGTTGATACAAGTTTACCTAACTGTTGTTTGTAGTATTTTTCTCCTTTTCCACCTTATAAATATTAAATAGAAATTGCAATATTTTTAATCTTTTTATGAAAAAATTAAATATATAAACAACATTAAATTGCATAATGCTATTAAGATGTATTTGAAATTTCTTATAAACAATTATTCGACGAAGGCTAGCGGTTGCGTTCGTTTGTGCGCTATGATGCGATACAATACAACAGTACAACACTAATGAAGGGGAAAAAATTCCCCTGGAACAAATGTACCACTGGTGCAAATAGTTTGCTCATCTGGGACAAACACTAAGTCATCACAAGATGTAGATGTGGAAGGTAGAATAGTAATGTGATAGCTGTAGGTAAATGAATGTAAGGCAAACCTTCAATGAACAGAATGACATGCAAAGATTGTCAAGCCTTCCTGAAAAGATGAACTCTTTCATGGCACCTGCTACAACGCTAGGCTGAGTATCGCATAATTGCAGTTCAAAGTCACATATCTCATCAGGCTCACAGTTAGCCTCTTTAGCAATCAACTGCAACAAAATATAGCATCAGCAGAACATACTTCAGAACCCAAGGGTTTTGATTTGTATTTTGTATATTATGTGAGAACGTGTGGTTTAGTTGGAACTACAATGCCAAACAAAAAAAAGTTACCTGCAATAGTAATGGATGATGCTTTGTGTTACCCTCCGGGCCATTTTCTCGCACTAATTTCTGCATTTCATTCTGCAACAAAAAAAAAAAAAAACAATATGAGTCAATCCTTGCCTTCAGCATCAAAATATAAACACCTCAATTCATTTGCTGTGACTTGTAAGTCAAATATTCAGGTTAGCCAAAAAAGTCAGGATTAGTTGTTGATGTTGTAACGATGTCTTTTGAACCAATAAATGGCATAAACAATTATTCATATTTACTCACTCTGTACCAAAAAAAAAGCAACCGTATCGTTTTCATAACAGATTACTAATCATGAGAAACAACCTACATGCCCCCATTTAATCAGTGCACATGCATCTTGGAAAGGAAAAGGATCTTGCAATTAAATGCACAAGCACCTTAAAAAGGCAAAAAAAAAACAATCAATTGATTAATGCTGTCCCTTAGGCCCTGTTTGGATGGCCGGTATTTAGCTCAATACCACTGTAAATTACCGATCTAATAATTTTTTCAACCCAAGTTTAAATTCTGTGTTTGGATGCATGGTGAGCCTATTATTTTTACCATCGGATTAGCCCAAACCGGTTGGAAAAAAATAATGACCTCTCCACACCCGGAAAAGAAAACGAGAAAGGTCGAGTCCTCGGTCCCGGCCGCCCGTCGCCCAGCGCCAGCGCGCACCGGCGGCCCTGCACCCGGCGGGCGGCGACACGGGGCCCGGCCGAGGGGGGCGACGCGGTGCTCGGCGGCGGGGGTGAGCCGAGGCTGGCTGCAGCGGCGAGATGGCGCTCGACGGCAGGGGCGAGATGGGGCCCGGCGGCGGGGGCGAGCCTAGGCTGGCAGCCACTGCGAGGAGGCGCCCAACGGCGGCGGCGAGGCGAGCCGAGGCCGGCTGCCGCGGCGACGAGGCGCCCGACGGCGGCGGCGAGGCGAGGCGAGGCCGCCGGCGGCTGCGAGGAGGCGTCCAACAGCGGCAGCGAGGCGAACGGCGGCTGCGAGGCGGCGTCCGACAGCGGCGACGAGGCGAGCCGAGGCCGGCTGCCGCAGCAAGGAGGAGCCCAACGGCGGCTGCGAGGCGAGGGTGGGAGTGGGCGAGCGGCACTGCCGGGAAGGTGGTGGGAGCGTCCGTGGCTTTAGGGGCACGAATTAAATTCCAAAGGTGTTGTTGTGCACAACAAATTACAATTGGAGACCAATTACAGATGAAATATTATACTCAATACCCAAACAGGCCCTTAGAAAAGGTATTAACATTAATGCCATGTGCTAGGATTGCATTCTTTGCGGAAAAAAAAATCAAATGCTAAGATTGCATTCATTTTGGGACAGATGCATTACTATTCAATTAGATGATACAGTGCAATTCTAACAGCGTGGCACTGATGTTGGCAACAGATACCCTGATCAATGTAGTCAACTCACCTTGATAGACGTAGCCAGAACTGGAACAAGATGACTCTGATTGTTAACCTTGAGACCTTCTGAGGAAATAGTCCTGTACATGATGTATGTAAATTTCTGTGTGTTACTGTAACAGACGACGCTTTCAAAGGAGCCTACATCCTATAGTGTTGATTGTACTATCACAAGCGACTGCTGTAATTATAAACAGTAAGGTAATGAGATATATAACAAGCAGAAATTTTATGGACCAACCTGTCTAGGTGAATAGCTAAAGTAGGGATCCTCATGATTGGTTCTTGAATCCGTACAAGCTTATGTGCATATGAGATCCCATCATCCCTCTTCTCCCGTACAATCACCCTACCAGCAACAGTAAGATCACGATCGAACCACGTGTACCACAATCCACCACCGTATGTTTGAACCCCGACCTCAAGATAACCTCCTTTGGTTACCTGCCAAACATGAAGCAAATAGCAAGATACTATCATTAAGTTATCAAAATGTGTAACATCAATTACCGCCTAATACACAATAGCATATTCCTATTCTTGATTAGTAAAAGAATCACCGGTTACATAGACATCTGCTATCGCATCAAAATTGCAAAGCCAAAACACTAAGTACTAGGTAGTCTCAGTAGGGGTTCATGCTTCATACCTTGGAGACAGGCTTGAGCTTGAGGCAAGGGCTATCAGTGTGTGCGCCTATGATGTGGAACCCATTACCAGCAACGTATCTGTGGAACATCCAACACATCAACTGCTTAATAATTATTATATATATAACATAAACAATATATATAAGAACCTAATATATACAGATTATTTTGTTTTATGACTAAAGCATGATTTTAAAAACTCCTAAGAAACAAATGCTATGCTAAAAGGCGAGCAGATCTAGCTGGCTCACTTGGCACCGATGGCGAATGCGACGATGGTGGAGTGGTTGCGGGTGAAAAAATACTTGCGTCCAGGCTCGAGCCCGGCCCACTCCTCACGCTCAGAGAGGTGCTCGAACCCCGCCGCCTTCAGCCGTCGCTTGGCCTCGTCTTTTCCCCCATGGAAAACAGCCCCACGAAGTTAGCTCAAGACTAATCAGAGAAGGGCAATGGAAAAGGTTAAAAAAAAAAAGGAGAGCGCTGCGTACCGACGGCGTGGAATGCGGTGGGCGACGCATTCAGAAAGTCAACAAGGTCGGAGACGACGGGGACGACGGCGGCCATGTGCGGCGGCGCGATGCGTCGAGCGGATAATAAACCGTTCGATTCGTCGATTAATCACAGCACCCGTTCGCTGCCTGTGCTACTACTACTTGCGTCTACCACGCCGCCTTGTCCTCCTCCAAGTCGGGCCTCCTACCTCGGTCCGGTCCGCACGACTACGCCGACTCCGATCAGTATACCGAGGAGGAAAAGGTCATCCTCCGGGGCCGGAACCAGCTCCTGTCAGATCTCTACCAGCCTGAACCGCGGTCGTGGCTCAGCCGCCGAGGGAAATCTGCTCGCCGTAGCTGCGAAAAACATCAAACGTTGATGATATAGTATTTAAAAGGGGGAAAGAAAAAAAAGAGATGGTGAAGAGCTCACGTGGAAGGTCCTCGGCCCCGCGGATCAGCGCGAGCTCTCGCGTTGTGCTTTTTTTGCCGACGGGAACCCCGATCTGGAGGAGGAGGACAACCACGCCGGAGTGAGAGGGACCGAGGGAGAGGAAAGCGCAAGTGAGCAGGTCGGCGCCGCTGCTGCGGAAAGAGACGAGATAGAGGGCGAGTTCATCCAACGGCCCAGTGCGCTCCCGCATCGGGCCCTCAGACCTGGGCTGAGCCGCAGTTGGGTCTGTCCCCAAATTAGAATTAATTATTAATTGTTCCATGAGATTTATTCTCAATACAGCTACAGTTATTTTTAAGTACTAGTTATTGGAAGACTTATGCAAATATTATTTATAATTTATGATAATTAGTGCTATAAGCTATAATTTTTAATGAAATTTTATTTATACATTTTCTAAATAATTGTAAATATCAAGTGTGGTTTTAAATTTCTAATTATTCATAAGTTTTTAGTCTAAACATGTTTCATCTTTAAGTTTATTTATTAATCATAGACTTGGTTCTAAGTTTGACTTTTAGGTTTAAGAAGTACTTTATTTGGTACTATTATAATTTATTTAATAATTAATCCATGTGATTAAGATGTTGTATTAATTTTAATTATTTAAATCAGCTATGAGGTGATCTTGTGTTAATGTTGTGCTCACTAACTATTGTCATGCATTTTATATTCAAAATTCAAAAAGTTTTTTTATATTGTTACAGAAGAAAAGTTCTGTACAAACATATATTGATAAAGTGGCTTACAAAGCTCTGTGATCATTATGACATGTCACATTTAGTTATAAACTTCAAAACTAATATTCAATCTAATTTAAACATTCAGTTGCACATAGCTCATATTCCCATTGACAACACATTTTCATATTTTTAGTACCATGCGGACACACGTCCATTTTAATTTAAAAATGCATTAACTTACTTCATATCTCTAAAAAAACTTCTATTTATTTTTATATAAATAATAATGCAGGAGTCTATTGGGATATAAAAAACTTACTGCTGCTGTACTTCTTCTATACAAATCAAAACATGATGTGAGCAACGGCCTCTATTGTATAATTTTTAGAAGTCTAAAAACATCCACAACAAATATAATTTATAAATCATAATTAATACATCAACTTTAATTAAACAAATAGAAAGTAAATTTAAAAATTATAAACTTACTTTCTGACTCTAAAAACATTCATAAACATTTATAAAACACTAGCATAGATGTACGTGCAACACGCACGTGTTGTGAGATGATTGATCAGGCAATAGGAAAGAGAAAAAGGAAAATACAATTAAAAAGAAGGAGATCTGATGGATTGGCTCGTTCCTTTCTCGTTAAAACCAAGAGAAGGAAAGTAACACGTGGGTGTGGGTATAAAATGAGGTAAAAAATAAAGAGAAAAAGTGGATGAAATATTTTGCATCTATGGGTTTTGGGCTTTTTCATCCCTTTTCAACTTTTTCCAAACTGCACAGTAGAACAGCGTGAGGGGTATACCTAAGCCTTTCTAGGTAAAAAAGATTTTTAGAAAACTCGCTCTTTTATAATGTAAAAAAAATACCCTTATTTTCTGATGGCATGCCCTATGTCTAAAAGCTGAGTCCGCCACATCGAGCTGGCGTTTACGGTACCGATCATCTTTCTTACACCTGATGAGCCTTCGTACCAGGTTGATCACAAGTTCACAACAAATGGAAATACGTACCCAGGTCATCCTTGTGATGAAAGCACTTTGACTAGTGGATAGACATATATACATAAGCAGTGGCGGAGCCAGAAATGGATCAAAGGGGGGCTAACTTTTAAAAAATAATTAATTGATATTTGCTAGTACATGGTACATTTTTTTTTACACTACATGGTACATTTTTTTTGACACAACTAATGGGACACAATTCAGATAAAACTTAGTCTGATGGGTTACTTTTCGTTTGTTTGGGAAAAAACACATAGAATAACTTAGACTGTTGGACTATTTTTCGTTCGTCAAACAAAAAAAAATACATAGAGCATCCTAAATTTATTGGGCCGCAACCGGGGCTGCAATTCCGGCAGCCCTGGTCCTGGCTCCGCCCCTGCGCATAAGGTCGTCCTTCTCCCTCCATATGGAGTGTACAGTAAATCGTATACGAGGATGCATAGCGCTCTTTTGGCTTCACCTCAATCTTGTCGAAAAAGTAGCAACAATGTTTGCCGGCGCCCAGTGGAGGCATTGGATTAAACTGCAACTCTGCAAGGCTGCCGGCCGGCTGCTGAACAGGTCCATGAACTTGCAACAACCAGCAATGGTACGGTGTCCCTGTATATAAAAAAGTTCAGCGCTACATACAGCATTAGCACAAAGTAGTTCAGACTTCAGAGGTGCTACAGTCTACAGCACAAGCAAAGATGAAGCTTCACCACCTAGCCGCAGCCGCCTCCCTCCTGCTGCTCGCCCTGGCCACGACGGCCGGCGCCGTCGTCACGTTCACCGCGAGGAACACGGCGTCCAACACCACGGGCGGGCAGCGGTTCGACCAGGCCGTGGGCGTCGCCTACGCGACCCAAGTGCTCTCCAACGCGTCCACCTTCATCTGCAGCGTCGTCTTCAACCAGATCCGCCCCGCCGACCGCAAGCCCGTCGCCGCGATCTCCCTCGTCGTCGCCGACGCCGGCGGTGCAGCCGCCTTCACCAGCGACGACACCATCACCCTCAACGCCCTCTACGTCGGCAACTACTCCGGCGACGTGAAGGCGGAGGTGACCGGCGTGCTGTTCCACGAGACTACGCACGTGTGGCAGTGGGACGGGCAGGGCCAGGCGAACGGCGGCCTCGTCGAGGGCGTCGCCGACTACGTGCGGCTCAAGGCCGGGTACGCGCCGGCGCACTGGGTGAAGCCGGGGGAGGGTGACCGGTGGGATCAGGGGTACGACGTCACGGCGAGGTTCCTGGACTACTGCGACTCGCTCGAGCCGGGGTTCGTCGCGCTGCTCAACGCCAAGATGAAGGACGGCTACTCCGACGATTTCTTCGCGCAGATCCTGGGGAAGACGGTGCAGCAGCTGTGGCAGGACTACAAGGCCAAGTACGGAGGCTAGCTGATGTGGATGTTTAAGGTTGTACTGGTGCGTGGTCTACACGTACGTACGTCAATGATCTAGCATCATACGGAGTATCTCTACTCTCTACCTAATATGCTAAAGAAAAACTACTCTGCATTGTTTAGCAGAAGGCAATCGACACCCAAAACCGAAACACAGGAGCACCTCACTAATTTTGAGATGACTTGGTTTTTTTAGGTGAACTTTTTTTTAATCCTCAATGCTTGAGTACAAGTTGTAATATCTGAACTCACGCACTAACACACACCTCATACACACACGCTACACTAACGCCCACACGGCGCAAGCTAGACCTACAACCTATACCTAAAGGGACACATACGCAGCTGAGAGATACTCAAGGCAACCTCAGGCGTTGCCGGACACGTTTCTCTGACCACTGTGCAGATGGCTAGGTGAGACACTTGCCCCGTGAAGATTTATGGTCCCATTTCCTATTGGGCCCAAGTCAGCCGTTTCATTTTCCTATTTTTTAAGTGCTGTTGGGCTGAATTCAGCATTGGTGGGCCGTTTCATCTTCTGCGCGAGCTTGTTCCCGCGCGATTTTTGCTTCGGTTTTTTTCTTCGTGTTTATTTCGGGTGCGACATTGCGTGAGCATTTGTTTTCGTTTCAGATTTCCTTTTCTGAGTAACGTGTCCGAGCGGCATTTATCTTTTTTTCTCCAGCCTCCCTTTTTTTCTTATTCTTACCCGTGGGGTGTGTACGTGCGGCATTTCGTTTTTCCCGTGCGTGCTTTTATTTTGTCCTTTTTTCAATAAATATTCTATAATATTTATTTTCTATTTATAGTTTTTCATCACTACAAATATTGTTTTTTTCCGAAATTTATGCGATTGCAGAATATTTCTATCCTAAATCTAGAATATTTTTTCTGTGAAGGTGGAACTTTCTTTACGTGAATCTAAACTATTTTTTAGTGAAGGTAGAAAACTAAATACCAAACACCCACCTTTTGATCTTAAATTATTTTTTATAATTGTAAAATATTACCCTTATGATTATGAATGAATTCGGGCATTATGAACACATGGGCGAGATTAGTTTGAATATTGATTACTGGCCTTCTAAACTTAAACTATGTTTTTCTAAATCTAAAATATTACTGTTTTAGGTATAAATGGATTTGGGCCTTATGAAGGAATCGGGCTAGATCAGTTTCACAAGAAATATGGGCTAGAACTGATATTATTGCATGTTTTGTTGGGCATTACCTACTGTAGCGACCACCGTTGCTAAAGGATCCACATATACACTCTTAGAGCGAATTTCTCTAATATTGGGCCACCACAGGGTACTGCATTAGATTTTTGTGCACGTGATTTAGAAGGGAGATTTTTGTGCCCGTGATTTAAAAGGGTTCCAATTTGTTTTCATTATTTCTCTTGGACCAGTGACCTAATGCTCATACACCAACTTACAAAACTAACAAAATATCTTGAATATAATAAATTTTGATCACACCATTATGGGAGCGGATCATCAAATCAAGAGCACGCTTCATTATGCTTAGTTAAAATTTTATAAAAACTATTATTAGGCTAGAACATTCCTTATGATAAACGTACACCTGTAACAAATACAACTATAAAACAAATAATTTTATGCACAGAGCAATTTATATAAACTCATGAACAAAAACATGTACACTATAATGGATTATACTATCTTCACAGAACAAATATATGTACACTAGAACAAAGATTTATATGGGATAATGGGAACGAATTCAAACTTATGCAACAAAGATATGTATATATGAAACAATTTGTACGAACTGCAGAACACACATTTGTACACCTAGAATAAACTATACAGCCTCAATAAGAAAATCTGTGCACCTAAATTAAAACAAAATATACTAGAAGAACAAAAAAATATTGGTTGAACAAAAAAATTACTATATTCGTTTCCATATTATTCTTTTCCGTGATTTCATTTTTAGCGTTTGCTGTTACCATTTCTGTTTTCATCCCGTGCTATTAAAGTGAAGGAAAACCTTGCAAATGAGTCCTGATAAACACGATCTTTTTCTGTTTGTTCACTGCTACCAGACCCAAGGCGCAAGCAGCCCTGGATCAATCCCCACCACACAGACACACGGCACGTGCTTGCATGGCATTCCTTTAAAACTCCAAACAAATCGCTGAACCTCGTAGCCGTAGCGAGGTAAGCAGATGCGTGGCGCCCTATGCGGTCACATATAGGACAACGCAAATAGCTTTGTAACCTGTGGTACGTACACAATGTCCTAGCAATTTTCACACAAAAAATAAAACGACGACGAACGATCTTGGATGGACAACTGGCGCAGGCCAAATGGCCAGAGGATCACCAATATAATGAGCCGGAGGAGAGAGAGGGACAAACGAGCTAACTTGGATTCCTACATCTTTGCTGCACGGATAAGAGACGACGGTGCTTGGATTCACATGTCTTGAGCGATCATGGTGTATATACCTTGGAATCTCATTCACTCGAATATTCAGACAACACATCAAGCGTACGTGATTGCTCAAGAAAGGCACAAGGGTGACGATGATGTGATGGAGTACTCTAGGGGACTACTATGTAGGGCAGAAAATAGAAGGATCTCAAGGCGACAAGGCCCAAACCTACATGTGAAGCTTCTTGCCAGTTTCAGTTTTAGCTAGAGCCGGCCGTAACATGCGTACAGATGGACAAGTCTTAGTAAGATACATGTATCAATTTTTTATGAATCAGGGTTTTCTTTATCTAATGAATTTACATGGAAACTAAAAATCTTTTTAAAGATAAAGATTTTTCTTTGGTATTTCCAGCATGGAGTAATTTTAACAAAGGATAGCTTGCCTTGAAAAATTGGTCTGAAAACCAAAAGTGTTGTTTCAGAGTGAGACAATTAAACACCTTTTCTTTGATTGTCAACATACTAGGACTGTTTGGAGAATAGCATAAAGGTTGCTACTGGGTTAACTCTACCAAGATCCATAAATCATTTGTTTAGAAATTGGTTGACATGTTTAGGAACCAGAGAACGTTAGAGATTTTTGTATGAGTGATAGCTCTGTTTTGGGCAATTTGGTGCACTCGTAAAGATATTGTGTTTGAGAAAAAAACGATACACTTTCTTTACGCAGGCTATTTTCAGGAGAGCTTATTGGCTATGGTTTCGGACATTTGTTGCAGCGTGAAGATAGATATTTTTGCGAGGAACGGATGGAGAAGTAATAATAGACTTTGCTTATGATTTTTTGCATTTGGTTTTATTAAAGTTTCCTCTCATTTTGATCAACAGATTAGCTGAATCTGTAAAAACCTATTGTAAAGATTGGTTGTATGTAGCTGCAGAGGCCGAAATTTTCCATTTTTTTTTAGAAAAAGGGTAGAGCCGGCCGTGTGTCAACAATGCCTTCTGCACCATTTGTACAATACAGGTTGTACTTGTACCAACGTCATCCATGGTTGAAAAAGGAACAGCGTTTGCATACACTCGAGTTATAAGTTGGATTCTTGAAGCACCAACCTTGCATAGCTGGCTCCAAGCTTTTGTTCCCAAAAAAATGGGGGAAGGTTTATTGTGTAGTATCAAATAATAGACGGTTAGCACAATATTACCCGTGCAAATACGGAGATCTGGCGGCATTGACCAATCCACGACAGTTCCAGTCTTTCACCGCCCAAATTCACAGTCTAACTACCAACCAGCCAATCAAACAACAATGGGGGTTGCAAAACCAAGGCGTGGGAGTGCGTTAACACGTCCAGTTAAATCCAACGCCATAGCAATCGATGTTGAGCCCTCTATATATAAACTAAAGCGCCCCGGTATCAGTGGCCAGCAAGATCTCAGTACGATCAGAATTCAGCGAAGCAGCAGCTAGCAGGCAATCATGGCCAACTTGATGAAGCTACTAGCGGTGCTCGCCCTCCTGCAGTTGTTCCTGTTGTCCCTCCACGCCCACGCCGTCTCTGCGCACACCAAGCACAAGCCCGGGCATGGCGGCTCCGGCACCTGTGCCGTCAGCGGCGTCCTCCACGGCAAGGCCGGCAAGTGCAAGAAGCTGCACGGCTCCGACTGCTGCGTCGCGGGGCACAAGTACCCGCAGTTCCGGTGCTCGCCGCCGGTGTCCGCCAAGACGCCGGCGGTCCTGACGGTGAACAGCTTCGAGAAGGGCAAGGACGGCGGCGCCCGGTCCGAGTGCGACAACCGCTTCCACAAGGACAGCGAGATGGTGGTCGCGCTCTCCTCCGGGTGGCTGCGCCTCGACGGCACGCGCCGCTGCGGCAAGATGGTCCGCGTCACCGCCAACGGGCGCTCCGTGCTCGCCAAGGTCGTCGACGAGTGCGACTCGGTGAACGGATGCGACGAGGACCATAACTTCGAGCCGCCGTGCGCAAACAACATCGTCGACGGGTCGCCGGCGGTGTGGAAGGCTCTGGGGCTCAAGGAGAGCATCGGAGAGTTCAAGGTCACCTGGTCCGATGTCTGAGCCGTGCCACTCTAGCTGAAGTCGCCAGCTTCTACCGCCAGCGGAGAGAGAGAGAATGAATTGAAGGTACACAATGTTAACACACATATAGGAGTGTGTTCTTCCCACTTCCATGCACGCGCGACCTGTTGCAATGCAGTTATATATGCTAGCTATAGTCTTGGTGATGGGGTAGCTAGCTACTAATAAATAAACCATCACCTGGTAGTATTTGTCATCATCTTCCCTATGTCAGTATGTGTGACCACTGTCATATATATAGTATTTCCCTTCGTATAGTTCAATAATGTCTCTCTCAAAATAATTTATCCATATGTTCGTATGTGTTCAATGCACTATATACTTACAAGAAATGTCATAGACTCAAGTTTTTTTAAACTTCACTATAATATATAGTACATTTATTTTATTATATTTATTACCGACCATTTATTTTAGCTAAAGTACGTCCAAAAATAGGGAGTAGTTTTTCCCATCGTGACTAATGTATGCTTTTCATGACTGAATTTTTTCATGACAATTTAATATTATTTTAATCTGGCAACTATATTATTATCGTGCGCCACTACCAAATCCATCTCCTGAGAATGTCTCTGTGCCGCTCACTCTCCCTCAGCGCGGAGACCGTGAAACGAACAGGTGAAGCTGCAGGAAAGAGGCATGCCCTTTTTCTCTTAATTCAATGGTTCAGATCTGTTTGAAGTTTTACGTGCTAGGAGGTAACTCATGTTCCGTAGCACTGCCCAACAAATAATATCAACATAATTCCAAATAGAACAACAACAATTGATCTATATTTTAACTTTTAAGAGAAATGTTGGTACTAAGTCATGATATATATCGTGTGTTTTTTGTTTGTCCTACGTAAAACTACCTTCAAACTGACCAAGTTTGTAGCGAAAAATATTACCCCCTCCCAAAAAACAAGACATTCTAATTTGTCATAAGTCAAACTTTTAAAGTTTGACCAATTTTATAGAGAAAATATTAATATTAATGACACCAAATAGAGATATTATGAAAATATATGTCAAGATGAATCTAACGGCACTTATTTGGTTACATAAATATTGATACTTTTTCCATAAACTTGGTCAAACTTTATAAACCAAATATTGATACTTTGTAAAGTTTTACTTATGACAAAACTGAAATAATGTGTCACGCCCGAAATCGGGCCCGCAACAACCGTCACGTAAGCAATCCATAATCCTGTTAAGGGTAACACAAAATTTATACATCCAATGGTTTTACAGAGTAACTAGCGGAAGCTTTATTTATCTCAAAGAGTTATAATTTATATAGTTATTTATATACAATATTCGAAAGGGAAGAAAATATAATACACTAGTATTATCTCCCAAATGATCCCACGAGTAGCTATTTATTGTTGGTGTCTTCATGGTGAGTATCATTTCTATTGTTTCTTTATGCATGTGTCTGTAGATCGGGCGCTTTATTTTCTAATGTATATGAACGAGTGCGAGTGTTGTGAAGAATACGTGAACTTGGATGGTTTTGGTGTGCGTAGTCGGCTGGCCTAGTTGCCGAAGAAACTTGGCTCTCACGTAAATTATTTTGGCTATTAGTGGCAACGTAGGGTGTACGCCAATTATCTAGTTGCCGCTGTAACTCGAACCTGTAGACTCCAAAACAGGAGCAGGTTGCTGTTTTTGTAAAGTAAAGCAGATCCTGGTATTTAAGCTGACCATTGAAATGGAATCTATAGGACAATTTAGGGTTTGTTTGAATACATTAGGGCTAGTTTGGTAACCCCATTTTTCCAAGAAATTTTAGAGAATTGAGAAAAAATAGTTCATTTTTTTTTGGAAAAATGGGAATCTTTTGAAAAAATGTAGTTGCCAAGCTAGCCTTAGACCTAAAGTTTAGCCATAGTTTAACCGGCTAAAGTTAGTGATCCATTAATTACACTAAAAATTGGCATTAGTTCACTTTAGCTCACCTTTTGGGCTAATGGATTAATGGTTAATGCAAAGATTAGCTAAAGTTTAGTTCGTTCATTAGATGCCCTGTTTGAATGCAAATGAACTAAATTTTAGTGGCTAAATTTCAGTCTTTTGTATCAAATACGCCCTTAGTCGGTGGGTGAAACTACGGGAGTTGTTGATTTATCAGTTTATCACACGTGAAACAACGAGTTAGCCTTTACCATGCATGTGTCATACCGAATAAACCAAGGTACAGCCGTAGTATATAGTTAAAGTAGTATATGGGCCGACAATTAAGAGAAGCTACCAAAGTGATTCACGTATACAACTAAATGTCCATATATACTATTACATCGAAGAAGCAAAGTACGAAAATATAGTTCACGATGGATTTAATGATGATATCAAAAATATTATTTCTAATAAACTTAGACAAATTTAAAATAATTTGAGTTAAGACAAATCCATGAAATATTATTTTTTGGACAAAGGGTATACTAGAGTGCATGGATCTAATTGTACTACTAGTAAAAATGCACGTGCGTTCCGCACGTAGCAAAATAAACAATTAGACCGCACGTGGAAAAGTAAACTAGTGAGACGTATTAATGAGACATGTTAATTGAAACAAGACAATAATTTTTTTATGTTTTATAATGTATAATAATCTTTAAATATAATAATATTTTGTTATACAAAATATATGTGTTGTAAATTATGTTTACATTTGTCTATAATGTACAATAAATATTTTCTACCTCAATATTAGTTTTATATTATTGTATATAAAAATATTCATATAATTATACATGCAGCACTGTCAAGAAATTTTATTTCGCAAAGAAGAAATAAAATATATAATTTTATTTTATTTATTTTAAGTATAGCTTATGTTTTGAGCAGCTTGATTATAGCCACTAACATTATTTTTCGTTATGTATTTTCTATATCAGTGCTCGTTAGCCAATTGTTTGAGTTATGATTATTATGCAGTGATGATATTTTATATCTATTGTTGTGTTATTTTTTGAGTAATCTATCTTATTATCTTTATCCGAGGACCAACTATACGGAGATAGATTAAGTTTGAAACTCTAGTTTTATATTATTGATTTTCAAAAATAAAAGATGACTGACAGATGTGGGATGGAAACGAGCCTTGCTCCAGCTCAAACGGACAGTGACCTCAATCGTATTTGTTTCTCCTAAAATCACTCGCCACCTGTCCTTAATCGCACTACACGTATCAGTATTCGTGGACACGGACTTGCCGCCGAAGTGAACTACATTTTTTAGTTTTTGACGTCCACGAAGTCTCAACCAGCGCTCTTCTTCTCATCTTCTCCCCGAACGTATACCAACCTCGTGCGCTATTCGGCCGCCAGGTCCTGCTGCCGCGGGCACCGGTGAACGGATTCGACTGCCTCCACGCCGGCGAGCCGAGCGCCGCCGCCTCCTCATTCCCACTGGGCGGATCCTGCCGCCACAAGCACCGCGCCAACGAGTCGGCCACCTCGTTGGCTGGGCCGCCGGACTGCCTCCATGCCGGCGAGCCGAGCGCCGCCGCCTCCTCCTCCCATTGGACGGATCTTGCCGCCACAGGCCCCGCGCCGACGAGTAGGCCACCTCGTTGGCTGGGCCGCCTCAAGGCCGGCGAGACCACCGCCCCGTCGCGCTGGCCGCAAGGTATGTCTGATCTTTTGGTCTTGTTCACTGGATCTGCTCTCTGATTTGGTATGTCTGATCTTGATTTGGTATGTCTGATCTTGATTTGGCCGCAAGGTAAAAATTTCAAACTTGGCCTAAGACACAACCTTGCAGAGTTTTGCGCCTTCTACTACTAAGCCGACCATACGCAATTCAACAAGCATTATCGTCACTGAAGACGAGAATAAACACAAGCACCTGGACTCTAATCAGACATGTAACAGACACTATAGATTCTAGTGAAATTGCTGGAGTTTGTAATATATTTACCATAACAGAGCCAGGTGTCCAACCAATATTCAAAGGAATCGTTACTGATATATAAACAGTACTGCAAATATTACTCAACCCAGAAAACTTTTGGGACGGTAATCAGAAACCCATCTGAAACGGTACGTTGATACACCAAGTTCAGACAGCTTAATCTGAACAAAACAATGGATTGCCTTGGCACACATCCAATGCATGTTCACACTACTGGTAAGATGACTATATAAAATGATGCACAGCTATCCCTGAACACACAAGCAGCAAAACCAAGACACAAAAGTAATCATCCCCAGCAAAGAGAGGGTGAGACTGAGAAAATAATTAGCAAGGGTGCCTGAAATGGCTACCATCCGAGCTCTGATGCCCACCGTGGCCATCGTCTTCGTGGTCATCCTCTCCACCTCCCACGTCGCACTAGCACTTCGCCCCAGCCTCGGTGCCTGCCATGCCAGCGCCTACCTCCCCGGCAAGTCCGGTAACTGTGAGAAGAGCAACGATCCGGACTGCTGCGTCGACGGCAAGAAGTACCCTCAGTACCACTGCTCCCCACCCGTGACATCAAGCACAAGAGCAGTGCTGACAGTGAACAGCTTCGAGAAGGGCAAGGACGGCGGCGGCCCCTCGGAGTGCGACAACTCCTATCACAGCGACGAGGAGATGGTTGTCGCACTATCCACCGGCTGGTTCAACAACATGGCTCGGTGTGGACACCGCATCAAGATCACCGCAAATGGCAACTCTGTGTATGCCAAGGTGGTTGATGAGTGCGACTCCGTCCATGGCTGCGACGACGAGCACAACTACGAAGCTCCCTGTGACAACAACATCGTCGATGCTTCTCCAGCAGTGTGGAACGCCCTGGGTCTTGATCAGAGCGTTGGGGAGCAGGACATCACCTGGTCAGATGAATGAACAGAGTGATTGAATATACCAGCAGCAATTGATCCAGAGATATATAGCATGTACAGAGTTATAGCTATGTGTGTGATCTAGTAATGTATTGTACTGTATATTTCTACTGCAATAAACAGTGCTAGGTCATCTAGCAGTTAGCAGGAATAGACTGCGTCGACCTCATGATTGATATAAAAGACTAACATTGCCCACTTATGTGGGAATAAGTAGGTCCATGATGCACCATTCTTGGGTTTTTCTTTACCCAACATCTAGAACTATGGAAGTTCAAAATCTGCAGCCTTTCTTAAAACCTACAGGCTACAGCTAACCTAAACAAGAACTTTTACAGCAAAGATTGCAACCTACCACTCCACCATTCATATGTACTATATATTTATTTTTAAAGTAGAATAAGTTTATTTTTGACTATTGAATTATTGTTGGAGCCCAATTTACTGAACTAAAAAAAAAAGATATTTTTTACCATCGAACTGTGGAGACTGAGCAAATTTGGCCTTATAGCTTGTTTCAAATGTGGTTTTGCCTCTATGTTGTACCTGGAGACAAGATAATCACTTGGAATGATAATCAGAAATCCGTTTGTAATGACACATCAACACACCATGTTCAAACTACTTAATCTGAATAGTAAATCCATTATCTGCTGGTCTGCTGATGCGCAAGTTACAACCAAGCACACATGCAACAAAGCCAAAACACAAGCAGTCATGTAAGAGAGGGAGAGTAGCATGTTTAAAGGCTACACGGTGATTAGTTACGTCCGTTTAAATGGTGTTTAGACAGTTTAAACAACTGTTTTGTCTGATCTGGCTAAATGATCGGTGAACGACTAGCGTTTAGGTGAATAATCTTAATCTAATCACACAAGAAACATGCCCTCAGAAATGACATCAAAATGGCTACTTGGGATAGAAATTTGAGTTACAAAGATGAGACTATACAAAATAGTCAGGAGACATATTTCTAGAAAGCACAAGACCAGACAACGGCCAAGAAATTTGAAAGGTCTGGGACAAAGACAAAAGAAGGGGATCTTCATACATATCTACAAGAAAGACACTTTGGTTCAGTATCCTAAGTGCACGCATATTGGAATCCCTGATATCAGATGTAAGTTTTGCTAATCACATCTTAAATCCGGCTATATGTATTAGATAACAAACATATTAATGACGCACACACTCTCTCTCCCCCCGTGTGTGTTCTTTCTAAGTTTCACACTAGTTAAATAATTTTTTTTCTGAACTCAAGGCGACAAACATAAAAGAACGGAGGGAGTACAAAGTAATACAAAGGACTTGTCAGCATTTTATCATAAAACTCTCTACTCGACATTCTTTCAATTTGCCTATCATGTTTTCCTATCTCTTTCTTATAGCAGTTTTTTTCACTTTCATACAGAAACGTCATCTTTTTTTTTTCTTGTGGAGTAATACAAGCTTATAAGAATCATATAAGAGCATCAGATTTTATTGGTAAAAATTAGGTCAGATACTTTTTACTTGAAAAAGATAACCATTAATCCCAAAGCTAGAAGCAGTAGTGTTGGGCCTCAATAGTCAACATTAGCGGGTCCCGGGTAATGTAATTTTCTGCCTTGCACAGACAAAATGGCCGGTGTGATCATCAAGGCGCCCATGAGGTGATGAAACAAGAAACGGGCCATCATGTCACATGTCCAGCTAAACAAGAGGCATAGCATTTGCTGACATGTTGCTGCTAGAGCTCTATATTAAGCCAAAGAAACAACATACCCTCAGACACTCAGCTAGAATTCCAAGCTTCTGAAGCTCTAAGTAAATTTGGGAAGTCTACCTAGCAAGGGAACAGAGAGATGGTTGGCACTAGACTACTGGTCGTGTTTGCCCTCCTGCAGATCACCTGCTTCCCCTTCCATGAGGTCTCTGCTGAAACCTGCCATGCCAGTGGCTTCATCCATGGCAAGGGACAACACTGCTACAAGGAGAAGGGACTGGGCAGCTGCTGCGTCGCAGGCAAGCGCTACCCGCAGTTCAGGTGCTCGCCTCCAGTGTCAGCCAAGACATCAGCTATCCTGACATTGAATAGATTTGACAACGGAGAGGATGGGCAAGGGAATGGGATGACATCCTGCGACATGCTCTTCCACACCGACAAACAGCTGGTGGTCGTATTACCCTCCGGGTGGCTGCGGCTTGATGGCACGAACCGCTGCAACAAGAAGATCCGCATCAGCGCGAATGGAAGGTCGGTCCTGGCCAAGGTCGTCGATGAATGTGACTCAGTTAACGGTTGCGACGCGGAGCATGCCTTCGAGCCCCCATGCCGCAACAACGTTTTGAACGCTTCGCCGGCGGTGTGGAAGGCGCTCAGGCTCAATGAAACCATTGGAGAGTTGAAGGTCAAATGGTCTGATGTCTGAGCTAGGCCACGGCGATGATGAGCATGTCATGCCCTGCAGTTCGCCTGGTCGCAGTGATACTGCTAATATAAATAATTCATGTATTGGAATATATATGACGCCGTTATACTGTTCCCACAATTGTACATGTAAATCGATGAGCTCATACACAGAATATAGTCCTGGCTTATGGTCTTGTAATGAGAAAATTCATCTGTTTTAGCATTCTGAGAAGCTAAAGATAGTTGAACAATGACATTAAGAGCCATACGGCCAAACTAGATTAATTTTGGAAAGACACTTGGGTTAGTTGTTCACCCCTTAAGGAGCAATTCCCTAACATGTATAATATAGTTGACTAGAAAAATGCCCTACGTTGCAATGGAAACAAGCCATACATATTAGAATATATATGCATATACATTGCTAGAGGTGACAAAACAAATCTACACTTGTATTTGACGTTATGTATATGAATTAAAAAATCATGTCCAAACGTATTTGTATCCATTTAAGATTTATTATAAATTAATGATATATGTCATAAGAGAATGTAACGACAAATTCCCAAATAAGATGAAGCGCTCATGTCCAAATAAAATTAGTATCGATTAATGGCTCGTATTTTATACTCGTTGTGTCCTAAATTTTCAAAATAAAATTAGTGTCCATTTAATAATAGCATCAATTACTCGTATTATATCCCAAATTATAATCTCTTTAAGCATTTTTTATTTGTTCATGTTTAAATATATGTTGATAAATTTACATATATACAAAACACATTTATAAAAAATAAATGAATAGTATGGACGGAACAGATTTTGTATGCACCCTGTGGAGTGTCTGTTGGCGCATCTGTAGGCATATCTTAGCGAAGAAAGACTATAGAAGCACTACCTTAAAATAGAGATAGCTCCCTCGCTTTGTATTGCATGGCATGGGAACTTTGTCCTTTACCATTTTATCCGAGGGATACAAATGTCTTCCCAAGGTTGTTCTTTATGTCCTCAAGTAGGTGATATAAAGAAGAATGGCTACATACATCAGTACACGATGAATGTGCCACACATAATTACAGTATAATATATAACCAATAAAGATCATTGTGTATTTATGGAGAAGGACTTCCTTGAAACAAGCGGCCAAGCCCTACTCGATGCGCTTTGACCACTTGACCAGCTCTGGGACCTTCTTTTCTTCCTGTCCACCAATTGCCAGCTGTAGAGTGCAGCCTCCTTGCCGGCGTCCGGCTGCGTGCTGCCTCCGATCCCTGCCGGCTGCGCCTGCCACCCCGTTGGCCGCAAACAGAGGTCAGGGATGCTCATTGGACCACTGGAGGGCGGCAAAACGCCACACTGGCCACCGTCGACTCCGACTCGCAACGGGCGGGGTCGAGGCGCAACATCGCTCTACTTCTCCGGTGGTCGGGTTCTTGATTTTTTGTATGATTCTTCTTAGGTTTTGGTGGATTGGGAGTGAAAAAAAAAATCCTCCTCTCCCGTGATCTGCTATGATTTTAGTTCATGTTCAACTCGATTGGGTTCTTAACTCCTTTATTGCAGTAGGATTTCTCTATTCGGGGAACTATAGGTCAAATATCAGGTATGTGTAGGAGGTCAAATATCAGGTATGTGTAGGATAAAACTATGAGTTGCATCAAAGATGTACCTCGATTTGACAAGGTTCTGGTGTCCGCGAGGATGAATCAGGAAAGAACAAAGCGATGGGCAGCCCCACATGCCAGAGAGACATGGACCACGATGGACCGGAGAGGGAGAGACAGGATGTGTAGGGTTGAGCAACTGACAGGTGGACCGGGATGCGCAGGGTTGGGCCATTGACAGGTGGGTCCACCTGTCAGGAAAGAACGGAAAAACTTATTTGCTTTAATATTGAGTTAACCTAATTTACTGCACTCAAAAAATAGATATTTTTTGCTACTGAATTGTGGAGACTGAGCAAATTTTTGCCTCATAGCTGACTTCAAATGTGGTTTTGCCTCCATGTTATACCTGGAGACAAGATAATCATTTGGAATGATAATCAGAAATCAACACATCATGTTCAAACTACTTAATCTGAATACAACACCAGATTGCCGTGGAAAACAACAAATCCATTATCATAACTAGTGCCAAGATGTCTCTATAAGCTGATGCACAAGCTACACCCAAGCACACATGCAACAAAGCCAAAACACAAGCAGTCAAGTAAGAGAGGGAGAGTACCATGTTTAAAGGCTACACGGTGACTAGTTATGTCGGTTTAAATGGTGTTTATACAGTTTAAACAGCTGCTTTGTCCGATGTGGGCTAAATGATGGGTGAACAACTAGCGTTTAGGTGAATATTTCTAGTATTGTGTAGGACAATATAATCTTAATCTAATCACACAAGAAACATGCCATCATAACTGACAGCAGAATGACTACTTGGGATAGAATATTGAGTTACAAAGATGAGACTACTAAGAATAGTCAGGAGACATATTTCTAGAAAGCACAAGACCAGACAATGGCCAAGAAACTTGAAAGAGCTGGGAGACTGGGACAAAGACAAAACGCATATTGGACACAAAAAAAGACACTTTGGTTCAGTATCCTAAGTTCACACATATTGGACACTGGTTAGTTTTTTTTTTTTTCTTTTTTGAACTCAAGGCGACAATCATAAAAGAACGGGTCAGCACTTTATCATAAAAAACTCTCAACTCGACATTCTTTCAATTTGCCTATCCATATTTTCTTATCTCTTTCTTGTTGCAGTTTTTTCAGTTTCATACAGAAACGTCAACTTTTTTTTTCTTGTGGAACAATACGAGCTTATAGGAATCATAAGGGCATCAGATTTTATTGGTAAAAATAAGGTCAGATACTTTTTACTTGGAAAAAGATAACCATTAATCCCAAAGCTAGAAGCACTGCAGATCATGTGTTTCCCTTCCATGAGGCCTCTCCTGATGAAACCTGCCATGCCAGTGGCTTAATCCATGGCAAGGGACAACAATGCTACAAGGAGAAGGGACTGGGACTGACAGCTGCTGCGTCGCAGGCAAGAGCTACCCGCAGTTCAGGTGCTCGCCTCCAGTGTCAGCCAAGACATCAGCTATCCTGACAGTAAGTAGATTCGATAGCGGAGCCGGACCGGATGGGCAAGGGAATGGGATGACATCCTGCGACATGCGCTTCCACACCAACAAACAGCTCGTGGTCGCATTACCCTCCGGGTGGCTGCGTCTTGACGGCACGAACCGCTGCAACAAGAAGATCCGCATCAACGCCAATGGGAGGTCTGTCCTGGCCAAGGTCGTCGATGAATGTGACTCGGTTAACGGGTGCGACACGGAGCACGCCTTCGAGGCCCCATGCCGCAATAACGTTTTGAACGCTTCGCCGGCGGTGTGGAAGGCGCTCAGGCTCAACGAAAGCATTGGAGAGTTGAAGGTCAAATGGTCTGATGCCTGAGCTCGGCCACTGCGATGATGAGCATGTCATGCCGTGCAGTTCCCTGCTCGCTGTGGCACTGCTAATATAAATAAGCCATGTATTGGTATATATAATGATGCCGTTATACTGTTCCAACAATTGTGCCTGTTGATTTTTGGAATACTCTAGAGGCTAGTTGTTATCCAGCCTTCTCCACTCTATTCTTTATCTTCATGTACATTTACATTTGAGCCCTTTTACATTCTCATATTTCCACCAACACTCCCCCTCAAGATGGGCTAAAGATGTCTAACATGCCCATCTTGTTACAACTCAACTCACTCTCACTAGGTCCTAAACCCTTTGTGAAACAATCCGCTAGCTGTCTCTTTGATTTTACAAACTTTAACTTGAGAGTCCCACTATCAAGCTTCTCCTTGATGAAGAATCTGTCAATCTCCACATGCTTAGTACGGTCGAACTGGACTGGATTATTTGCAATATTCATTGCAGCAACATTATCGCAATGAAGTGTCATGGTTTCATTCCTTAACAACCGCAGCTCCTTCAACAATCCTTTCAGCCACAACATCTCACACAGGCTTAAAGCCATTGCTCTATATTCTGCTTCAGCAGTAGACCGAGCTACAACTGCTTGCTTCTTGCTCCGCCATGAGACAAGATTACCTCCCACAAACACGCAATAACCAGAAGTGGATCTTCTGTCATCCTTGCTACTTGCCCAATCAGCATCACAGTATCCCTCCAAGTTCAGGCGTGCATTCCTTTTGTACCACAACCCTCTTCCAGGAGTTCCCTTCAGATACCTCAAAATCCTATAGACCACATCCATGTGCCCAGTCCTTGGATCATGCATATACCTGCTTACCACGCTCACTGCATAGGAAATATCAGGCCTTGTATGACACAAGGATATCAATCTCCCAACTAATCTTTGATATGTTTCTTTATTAACTGGATCTCCAAACTCGGCATTGATTTGATGATTTTTATCAATAGGAGTGCTACACGGCCGACATCCAAGCATCCCAGTTTCCTCCAAGAGATCAAGAACATATTTCCTTTGGGAGAGAACAATCCCCTTAAGTGACCTAGCAATCTCAATTCCTAGGAAATACCGAAGTGGTCCCAGATCTTTTACCTCAAAGATTCTTCCAAGATTCTCCTTCAAGTATTTGATTTCTTCTACGTCATCTCCAGTAATCACAATGTCATCCACATAGACTGCCATAATGGTGATATACATGCCCCTGTGTTTATAGAAAACTGTATGATCACCATTACATTGAGTGTATCCCATATCACATACTGCTCTTCTGAATCTATCAAACAAGCCCGGGGTGACTGCTTTAGTCCATACAATGACTTTTTAAGTTTGCATACCTTTCCAATGGTTTGACTACCTGCAAACCCGGGTGGGATCTCCATATAGACCTCCTCCTGTAAATCACCATGAAGGAATGCATTTTTTACATCCATCTGATGAAGAGGCCACCCAAAATTGACAGCACAGGAGATCAAAGTCCTGACAGTATTCATTTTTGCCACAGGAGCAAAGGTTTCATCGTAATCAATCCCATACGTTTGACTATACCCTTTTGCAACCAGTCTTGCCTTATATCTATCCACCTCACCCTTTGGGTTCTGTTTTACAGTGAAGACCCATTTACAGCCCACAGCTTTCTTCCCTTTTGGAAGAGGGACTAGTTCCCATGTCTTGTTCTTCTGAAGAGCATGCATCTCTTCTTTCATTGCTGCATTCCACTTTGGGTCCTGTTTTGCACACTTCCAGTCACTTGGAATAGGCACGGTTTGTAAAGACGCAACAAATGCTCTATATGCAGGTGAAAGATGAGAGTATGAGATAAAATTAGCAATGTCATGATCTGTACTAAGATGCTCAAAACCATAACGTACTGGGGGTTTTCCAAACTTAGATTTGATATCTCTACGTTGTGCAAGAGGTAACTCTACGTGTTTAGGGATAGGAGAGACATTACCGCTTGACTCAGATGGAGAGAGATCCGAGGAGAGATTTGGGACTGGAAAGATTGGCTTCTGCGGCTGCGGTGCACCAACTTGCTCCCCCTGACTCCTGAGTCTCCTCCTCTGGTACACTATGGGCTCCTTAGCACCTGTCTCCCCTTGTCTTCTGAGTCTCCTCTGATACACTATGGGCTCCTTAACAACTGTCTGCTCAATATTTGCCCCAGCAGTCACCTCTTCACTTTCTTTGGCAATCACCTCCCTATCCTTATCACCAATCATTTCCATATCCTCAGTTACTTCTTCATTCTCATGATCATCACTTCTCATTTCCACAACATTGTCCTGAGTTTCCACCTCATGCGTCATAGGCACATTCATTGGGCATGGAATTGCCCCAACAACCACCTCTCCTTGGCCTGCCCATGGAATTGCCCCAACAACCACCTCTCCTTGGCCTGCCCCTTCATGGCCTGTCCCTTCATCTTGCACACAATCATTCTCCCCCTCTCTACTATCACCTTCAGTGATTGAAGAGAATTCCTCAAAAAATGGATCAAGATCCCATGGCTTTGTGTATTATGGTTCCAACTCACGAAACGTCACATCCATACTCACAAACAATTTCTTTCCAATAGGGTCCCAACACTTGTACCCTTTTTGTGTAGAAGAATATCCAACAAAGACACACTTCACCGACTGAGGATCCAATTTTCCCACTGAGGGTCTATAGTCCCTAACAAAGCAGACACACCCAAAAACTTTGGGAGGTATTTTAAACTCTCTTTGTCCAAACAATAGTTCGCTCGGGGACTTCATACCAAGGATTCTGGACGGCATGCGGTTGATTAAATATGCTGCTGTTAGTACTGCTTCACTCCAAAGATATTTAGGGACATTCATCTGAAACATCATTGACCTTGCTACTTCCAACAAGTGTCGATTTTTCCTTTCAGCTACACCATTCTGTGGTGGGGTATTCGGACAGGTAGTTTGATGTATAATCCCATTATCCGAAAGATATGCCCCAAAATCATTGTTCACATACTCCTTTCCGTTATCAGTTCGAAGAATTCGAACCTTGGCATTAAATTGATTTGCAACTAATTTATGAAAGTCTTGAAAACATCTAAGGACCTCATGCTTACCCCTAAGCATGTAAACCCATGTCATCCGGGTATAGCAGTCAATAAAGGTGACAAACCCCTTAAATCCACTCAAAGATGTAATTGAGCATGGACCCCAAACATCAGAGTGTATTAGCATAAAAGGTTCACAACTTCTAAGGCCAATACTAGGGTATGTTGTTCTTGTATGCTTCCCAAGTTCACATGCATCACACACAAGTTTAGTCCTATCGACACCCTTAAAAGCATCGGGATACAGTTTATTCAGATTTTCAAAAGTCATATGGCCTAACCGGCGATGAAGCAAGAAGATCTCTCTTTCCTTCACTCCAACCTCTGCTGCCAATGCTGACTCAGCTTGGTTGATGAACCACAGCCCATTACGCCTGACTCCAGTCCCAATCACTCTCCCCGTCCTCTTCTCCTGAAAGATACAAAAATTTTCATCAAATGTAACGGTGCATTTAAACTGGTCAACAAGAGAACTAACAGAGAGGAGATTGACTGGGAATGAAGGAACATGCAGGACAGATGATAGACTAAGGGATGGGGTACACTCTATAGATCCTACACCATAAATAGGTTGAGAGGTACCATCAGCGGTTTGAATAGTTTCAGGGTAAGAGTGTGGAGTGTAATTTTTAAAGGAACTAGATATGCCTGTGACATGCTTCGATGCTCCTGAATCAATAACCCACTCTATATTATGCCTACATGTGGATGCAAGTGCCTGTTCCTGAGTACCTTTGCCCAAGTGGGCATAGTTGGCAAAGTTACCAAAGTGACTGGTAGTGGCAATCACAGGACCAACTGGAGTTGTGCTTGAGACTTCAGATACTTTGCTCTTCTGCCACTGTTCCCACTGTTTGACCTGCTCTCTAGTCAAGGTGACAGATGAGATCTCTCCTGTGGAAGCAGCACTGACCTGTGGAACACTATCTACTGTGGCAGCATTGGCTTGAGAGCCACCACGACCTCTGCCACGACCTCTTGAACGGCTACCACCACGATCACCACGGCCACCTCCATAATCACTACGAGCACCACCACGGCCTCCACGAGTTCCACTTCTACCACCATAGTTCTTTGGAAGAGGACAATTGTAGCTCAAGTGTCCCTTCTCTCCACAGTTGTAGCACAACCTCTCCTCCACTGTGGTGTAGGCTGACTTCACAGAACTGTTACCACCCATCATTCGGAGTCTACTCTCCTCAATGACCATAGCAGATACAGCTTCCTCCATGGTGGGTAGACTTTCCTGATGACAAAAGGCAGCCCTCCTACTCTCAAACTCAGGATCCAAGTTCCTCAAAAAATGAGTCACCCTTCTGTCTTCTACCCACTTTTGAACCTCACGAGCATCTTGTGGATCTCTCATACGAAGTGGAGCATAGTGGTCCAACTCTCCCCACAAATATTGCAATTCACTGGCATACTGTTCCACTGGACGCCCTACTTGTTTCACTGCATCTGCCTTATTTTGGATTTCCATCATCACCATCACATTCCCTCGCTTGGAATACATGTTGCTCAAATATTTCCAGATCTGAGCTGCATTATGCATAGCTTCCACCATTTTTCCAACCGATGGTGACATGGATGCCAATAACCATGCCACTATGGTAGAATCTGTTGTATGCCAGACTCTCCACTCAGGGCTAAGCTTGTTAGCCGGCTCAACACAATCTTCCTCCAGATAGTGCTCAACCCCTTTTCCTCCTAGGATTACCTGCACTCTTCTAGCCCAACTCAAATAATTTCTACTCCCCTCAAGCTTCACATCATTTGGTATGAGTTCTAATTTGAGTTCACGTGTCTCCCTAGGGCCAATCAAACCCATCTCCAGAAGCCCCTGAATCATGGACCTCATTTCATCTCTTAACTCACTCTTGGTGATTAGTGAACTATCTCCACCGCCACTGGAATGCTCTTGTTGCGCCTTCTTTGCATCCTCTGCTTCTTTCCTTTTCGCTTCCTCCATCGGATCCATCTCCTCTTAAATCAACCCTCACGCAGCAGAATCAAACCTCACCAAATCACCACACCGCTCTCCCTCTTCAGCCTAGGATTCTCCTTGGTCTTCTCCTCGACCTTGGTCTTCCCCTGCTTCGCCCGCTCATGCGTCTCGGCGCCCTGCTGGTTCGCCGCCGGCTCGCCGGATTCCACCCGCCGGCTCGCAGATCCGGGGAGCAACGCAGGGCCTCGGGATCCTCCGCGGATCGAGCAGCCCCGCCGACGGTTGCGGGCGGCGTAGAGCTCCTCGGCTCTCGCTTCGCCTTCTTCTCCCCGCCTGACCGCGCTGCCCGCGTCCGCCGCGCCGCGCCTCCTGGGCTCCGCCGCCCGCTTCCGCTGCGCCGCGGAGGTTGACTTCCGCCACGCCGACCGCCGCTCCCGTGCCGACCGCCGCTCAAGCTCTTCGCCAACCGCCGCTCTCGCGCCTCACGGCCGCGCGTCGTCAATGTCGCCGCCGGAGGTGAACCTGGCTCTGTATACCATGTTGATTTTTGGAGTACTCTAGAGGCTAGTTGTTATCCAGCCTTCTCCACTCTATTCTTTATCTTCATGTACATTTACATTTGAGCCCTTTTACATTCTCATATTTCCACCAACAGTGCCTGTAAATCGATGAGCCCATACGCAGAATATAGTCCTGGCTTATGATCTTATGTTGAGAAACATCTTCTGTTTTAGCATTCTGAGAAGCTAAAAATAGTTGAACAAAGGCACCAAGAGCTATCATAAGATTAAATCACCTTGTCGTGTGCATTACCTTGCCTCGATCGGTACCCTTCTTCATAGGCAGGCAGACTTCATGGTTACAACATAGAAAGGGCAACATAATAATACTTATTAACTATCATTTCATATCCTATGTAGACTTCAACGTGAGGCCATCTCCAGCGAAATGTGTATATGCTGCTAGAGGTGTCCTAACAAGCCGAGCGGCCAGATGTCACTGAATTAACAAACCTACTGGTAATCAAACATCACCGACTTAGACACATATGGTTACATGCGTTTAATTATCGACCATGTAACATTCAAACGCATCTTCATAAACCCACAGCTTATCTCTTTTTCATCTCCACCACTGGCTCCTGGAGTAAACCTAATGGTCATGCTTTTAGTTTTACCATCACCGGTGCGGGCAGCAACAGTAACTATCAGCTTCTCCTTCAGACCGACAGCCACCACACGCCGCATCAGCTGGATAACTCCTCTACCACTAGCATTGCCATCCATTGCTTCAGTGACCTGTTTGCTATCATAAAGCACGATGCTATCCCGGATACTGGTGGTGCGAGCGGCAATTTCTCCATAGAAACTTCCCTGCACAACCTCTGCTGCAAAAGTCGCCTACACCGCACGTTTCACAACTGCGTATGTGATGGCCACATCACTGAGTCTGCTGTCAATGATGTCCGTTTCAACGGCCATTTCATCCTGACATATAAGTGATACGCCATACAGTGTTATGTAGCCTTTGCTTAGTGGTTTGTCCCTCTGCCTTGTATCGCCCTTGATCTTCAAATCAAACTCAAAATATATCTGATATGCTAGTGCGAGTCCTCGTTTTGGGCCAGTCAAAATCAAGGATTCATCCTGCAGTGAAAAAGGGGTCACATGATCAGGTCAGCGGTATCTTTATCTGAATATATATTGCTGCAATGGAAATAAAAGAACAGTAAGATGGAACCGCCAGAGATTCAATGCTATGTGTCTTGAAATGGTCCTACTCCTACGACTAAGATTGAGCTACTAAGGATAGGTCCCAATCATGCATCAGCTTTACTGCAACAATTGGATCCATGTGTTACCTTACTAAACTCCATAACAGAATAGCAGTAGAAGAAGTTGCATCCCTACCACTACCATGCAAGCTTGACATTTATTTTTGCAACATACCAAGAATACGCTTCATATTTTTTAACACATTCGGATTATTGATAAATAACATGTAAATTCTAAATTTTAGACATGCATCACACAACTCCAACACCTGAAACAAGAATATATCACAAGGTATTCACCTAGGAACTGCGGTGGGTATTTAATTTGTTGAGAAGCAATCGCTAGACATAAAAGTGCAAGTCGGTATGTGCTTTGGAGTTTGGATCCAAAAGCAAAACAGCATGCATGAAGGTCACGTAATGCAAATGCAATCTTAAGTTAGCGCACATAGTATAAACAGACAAGAGCAGGTAAGGATCGGACTTGTTTGAGGAAAAAACTGTATATATTCATCCCCTGTACGTACCTTGGTCAGGATGAGTTGGGAATGATCTCTATCACAGCGGAAAAGATAGACATATTTGAGGTCAAGTATGTCCCTTGCAATTACACTGCCGTAGACGTCTATCGGAAAGCCAACATCGGAGGAGATTATCTTTACAGAGAAGACGTTTGCAGAGCTGCATGGAACAAACTCCTCTTTGCCATCCTCCTCTCTGCAGACGGTGCCTTGCACATCGATTGACGCCTCGGTCTCTCTCATTGGACCAAGCGGCGCTGCAGTGCAAGAAACAAACAACTATGATGCAAATTGCAAAAGGTATAATTCGTAGCATAGTACTTCCTCAATTTTTTTATTTGTCGCGTTTTATTAGTTCAAAAAGTGAACTAGCGGACGACAAACATTCGACAACTGAGGTAGTATATGGTTACAGAAGAAGAAGAACGGCGACTTACACTCCTCATCGAGGTCGAATGTGGCGAGGTCGACGAATTCGATCCGGGTGTAGTAGGGGCGCCCAAGCTTGGGGTCGTAATCATAGATCCGATCCAAGGCGGCCCTTTCGGCGGCCCTGCGGGCTTCCAGCAGCTGCTTCTTGTGCGCCTCCTCCTGCTCTCTCTGCACCCGCCTCTTGTGATCAGCCAACGCTGCCGCTTCGTCGAAGAAGAAAGGTTCCAAATCTGCCCACTCGCTGTGGTCGGGTTCCAAATCGACCACCGCCGCATCCGGTTCGCAGTCGAGAAAACAAGGTGCCAAGCCTGCGGCGCAGTCTGCATCCGCCTCCCCCGCCGCCGCCATGAACAACTAACCTGCTACCCGATCCGGTGATGCAAAGCGATGCGGTCAGATTGAACGATGATGTAGTAGCTAGGGCACGCATCCCGGGCCACTTCTTATAAGATTTCTCTAGGAAAACAGAGTCGTGATCGGAGTCGGTCGGACACTTGCAACGCTGAATAATTTGGCAGGAAAAGGTCTTTGGCACCCATCAAACCAGACGGGAATTGAGAGTCCCTGGCTTTTTAGATGCTTGAGTAATGGAGTTCTTTGCGGCAGGACTGCAGGAGTCACGTATCAACTCCTGTCTTTCGCACTCAAAGATACCAAAACCTCAAACACCTCAAGAGTTCTTGCGGCAGGCAGTACACCAACGTTTCAACACATCGCAGCAACTCCTGTGAATGTGATCTACTGGCACGAGTACTAGGGGCGCCTCCAGGCTCCAGCGAGAGAAAAGGATGAAATTCAGAGAACTATTTATTGAAAACGATAACTAATTGTAACGCTGCAGCCTCAGTAGGTTTGGAGCACGCTGATAATACTAGTGCCATGGGACATTTATCCATTATGCAAAACACCACCATTGGATCAAATATCGGCAACCAAACGCCGATCACGCAGCCTCCCGGTCTCCTTCAGCAGCACCTTTGTATCCTCCAGCAGCAGGATGGAAGATTGGGCATCTCTTACAGCCACGAACAGGCTTCGTTTTTGGATTGGCTGCAATCGATTGTGGCAAGTCATTAATTTGAGCCAAACAAGGAAAACACGATAGTAGAATTTGCCTCGAAAAACTGTACCAAAAGAACGATGCCTGGTATCGAGATAGGGCAATGCAGGAATCAGTTCTAACTATACAGACTGCAATGACTGGACAAGCAGATAATGATGCTCATTTTGTGATGGCTGTGCTCATTGTTAAGCACAAATTAAGAAGGCTCAAGCCCAAGCATCACTGCACATCACCAACAGAACAAGAAAAATAAATCCCCAGATGTTGCATTCCATGCATAACGATAGTGGGGGTTAACAGCAACAGAACCTCTGGCTACAGAGTACCAGTGACAAAAGAACAGCCCTGTTTCCGGCCACCAAGCCCCAAGAATGAAACAAAGAAGGAATAGCAGATGTAATAGAGAAATAGGTAAACAGAAAGGATGACGAAAATCAACACACCTCGGTCCATCTTAATGCAAGAGACACATAACAGTTTCTGTTTCCCCTTCTCATCTGTATCTCCCTTCAGTTCAGTAAAAAAATGCTTGGGGGCACGGTCAGCACAGCCCGTGCCCCCTTTGGGCTTTGCAATGAAATTTGCATGTATCCACATGCCGCCTATACAGAGAAAAGCTGCGGGTTCAAGTGCTTTGACCAGTTCATGCTCATCCTGTTTAACACGGCGGGGATTCAGAAAAACGCAGAGAGGATGAGGAACTAATGGAAAGCTTTCAAAAGGAGCATACCTCATTCGTCCGGTTGTAATGTTCCAGAGCAGCTTTCGCACAAGCAGCAGGGCTTCGCCATGATATATTATAAACAGCTTTCTGCCTGCATGCATGGGTGGATTGTGCAGGCAGCTATACATTCCACCACCAAATCAGATATTTGCCCAATATATGCCAATATTTTAATATATATGCGCATGTAGCTACACTCATTTTTAATAAACCAAGATATGTCCGCGTACTCATTTATCAGTTTGAGTATGTTTACATATTTATTTTAAAATATCTCAAATGTCATCATGTGAAAAAATTACAAAACAACCCATATTTTTAATATATTTTGATAATACCTTTATATTAGTACATGTAATGAGGTATGTCTATATACCTCAGATATACTCGCATACCTCATGCATATACCACCATAGACGGTATAGTATCATTGCATACTCCGTGTACATACTTTCTGTTTGGCCAGATATGCCCTCAATCATAAGATACATGTGTGAGTGTAGCTACGTGCGTATGTAGAAAAGAATTTTCAACACACTCTATAACGCAACGATGGAGACTCGGAGGGGAGAGGGGAGCAATAAAAAAACAAATCTAGGCAGAGGTGAGTCCGCCGGTTATTACCTTTTCGTAAGCTGCAAAGGGCCAGCTTTCCGGGGGAGTGCGACGAAGATCCTGCGGCCGCTGCGGAGACACTGAGCTTCCGATATGCGGATGGACGACCCTGATCCCGCCGCAGTCCATGCAGAAGCGGGAGCCTTGAGATCGAGCGGCGGAGGAGCTCCGCCGCGCCGGGACTTGACCGGGCGATCGCCGGCCGGAGACGCCGCCGCCGCCGCCTTGCGAAGGGGCCTGGTCATCTCTTCGGCAGCCCCCTCCATGTCGCTCTCGATCGCGGACTCTGATCGTTGCGTCGACGGCAACTCGGCAAGATTGGAAGGGAACTGCCAGGGAAGCGTGTTTTTCACAGAGACGGAAACGGAGTCCTCTGCCTGTATCTGACGCGGAAGGAGGACGCCGCAACGCAACACCGTTCCGTTCTGTCGCCCAAGGCCGCGCGTCCTGCGTTGCCGGCTTTCCTAGCGCCGCCGCGGTTGGGCCGCCGTCCACGTCGTCGTACAGCTACACCCAGCAACGCGCTCGCACGTTTGCGTGTCTGCGAAAGACACGAAGCAGCCGGCGCGCCAGGCGCTGGAAACGATGTCCTCGAGAGCATCAGCGGACAGCCACTGCCCACTGGCACGCGAGGCAGTCGCCGGGGCCAGACCTATAGATGGCCAAACAGACGACACGGCAGAAACCCGGCCAAAGCACGGTAGGGCACGTCATGGTTGGCTGGCTAACCCTAACCATGCTGTGCTGCCCGGCGTGTTCAAATCCTTGTTCGGGCACGGCACGCCACACCGTGTCATGCCAGCACGGTTAGCACGGTATGATTAGCGGGCTATGCTAGTCCGGGTCCGGCCTAAAAAAATACTCTATCAACCACAAATTTTATTGCAAAGACGAAAATAAAGAAAAAAAAACATAGATTGGCCAACGGGATTTAGATCGGGGAAGGGAGAGATGGGAGAGGGGCGACTGACGAAAGAGCACGAAGGGCGGCGGCCGGCGAGCGAGCGAGCGAGCGGAGAGGACGCGGGGCTGCCGTCAGATGGTGCCTCCACGGCAGCGCGTCCATGTGCTCTTGCTTGGCTAGCGGCGACAACCTCGGCCACGGACCCCGGCGAGCGAGCGGGGAGGGCGGCGGCCAGCGAGCGAGTGGCGAGGGTGGTGACCAACGAGCGAGGAAGGCGCCGAGCGAGCGGGAGAAGAGGGCGTCGAGCGAGCAGCTGCGGTTGGGGAATCAGAAAGGGTGGCTAGAGTTTCATGGTTTTATTTCATATGCCTCGGTGGAACGGGCCTTGAGAGGCCGAAGACCATTAACGGGCTGTGCCGTGCTAGCCCGGCGTGCTCGATTTCGTTAACGGGCATGGCACGGCTGCTGGGCAGTGCCAGGCAAGGGCCCGCTACACACTTGTCAGGGGCTTTATGCTGGGCTGACGGGCCGCTAGCTTTTTTTCCAACTATCTGGACCGTGCGCATGGTAGCGAAGCCCGGGGGCGGCGGCGGAGGGGAGCGCGCCGAGAACCGACAGCACGTTGATCGATCAGGCGTGCACCAGTGTCTGACCTGTGGGCCGTCGTCGCAACCAGATTAAGTAGCCAGCAGTCCGCGCAGGCCAACGCGAAAGCGATTGCTGCATCTGCATCAGCATCAGCATCAGCTGGGAAAATAGTTAGGCAACTCGATCATCGTGCTGCACTACGCTGAATAGTTTGGCAGGAGCGCGTTGCTCGTCTTGTCCTCGGTATCTTCGAAGCATGGTCCACTAGTATCCTAACTAGGCCCCTATTTATTTATACTGACAATAAAAAATGTTGATGAAATTAACCTATGCACGTACTCCCCACGTCTGTCTTCTGAACAAATGGCCTCCACACGTTCACATCGAACGAGTCCAAACCATGTAAATACGGCACGGTGAAAATTGAAAAAACATCCCGATGGCGGTCGGATTGCCGTCTCGGTTAATCACACCCATCAAACCATTCCGCACGCCATGTTCATCGCTGCAAGTTCACACTAGTGTTAGTAGCGGAAAACCCACTATATAATCCCATGCGCCGACGGGTAACCTCAAACCATCAAGCAAAGCCAGCTGAGCACCAGGAAATACGTACTTAAAACAGAGAGCGTGAGGGAGATCGAGCGTCTTTTTCCTGCAGGCAAGCAAAGATGGCCACTGCCGGAGCTACAGCCGCCATGGCGATGTTCCTCGTGGTCGCGCTCTCCACCTCCCACATAGCGTCCGCCCTCCGCCCCGGCGCCAGCCTCGGCACATGCCGCGCCAGCGGGTACCTCCCGGGCCGGTCGGGCAACTGCGAGAAGAGCAACGACCCGGACTGCTGCGAGGACGGCAAGATGTACCCTCAGTACCGGTGCTCGCCGCCGGTCACGGCCAGCACCAAGGCCGTGCTGACGGTCAACAGCTTCGAGAAGGGCAAGGACGGCGGTGGCCCGTCAGAGTGCGACAACGCGTACCACAGCGACCACGAGAAGGTGGTCGCGCTCTCCACGGGGTGGTTCAGCAACATGGCGCGCTGCGGGCACCGCATCAAGATCTCCGCTAGCAACGGCAGCTCCGTCTACGCCAAGGTGGTCGACGAGTGCGACTCCGTGCACGGCTGCGACGACGAGCACAACTTTGAGCCTCCCTGCGACAATAACATCGTCGACGCGTCGCCGGCGGTGTGGGAAGCGCTGGGGCTCGATCAGAGCGTCGGGATGGTGGACATCACCTGGTCCGAGGAATGATCAGTTGATGATTGCTGCTGTCTGTTGGTAGCACATGCCTGTATGTATGTATGCTTAGAGAGGATACAGATCGTGGGCTCATTGCCCTGCTCTAGTGTACTGTATATATGTCATGTCATTACACATTACTGCATATGGAATAAATAGGGCATGCCGCGTGTAGTGAGCACCAATAGGCTGTCAAGTACGTACGTATAGTACTACTCTCTATATGTATATCATTGAGTACGAGCCTACGCCGAGGAGCCGTCCGGGCTCTGCGTGCTCTGATTGCTCACACCCAGACGAGCCAATTAAGCTGCTCACTGAATATAGACATTTACACTGATCAGTTATCACTGAACAAGCTACTCCTACATAACATCAGGGCAGGCATATGGATTCATGACCTACAATTGTCACAATCAGCAAACTGTTCACCGAAGAAGAAACATTGAGAGATAGAGCAGCGGTGCTTGAGTTTTGGTCTGGCAGCCAGGTTCAGTGCTTCAGAGTTAGGCACTGGCCAATTATTCCTTCCTGCACTAGGACGTTGGGGTTCAGTATATTCATAAGATAGTACACTAGTAGGATCAATTTCCCTGTTTAGAGTGCAACTCCTTTCCTGCCAACCTGCAAGATTCGCATGAAGCTGTCACAAGTTAAAAACAAGGATTGGCAGACAGTCAGTGCGTTAGCTCAAGCTGACGAATAGATGAAATGAAACGCACCCGCCTCCGAATCCGATCCGATCCTCATGCTGGCACTGGGTTCAACTCACGGGCGATCTTGATGCAATACAGCACCCCACCCACTTCCATGAGCACTACCATAACCACGACAAAGAGGTTGAAGATGCCAAAAACTGCAAGCACAAGGACAGACACATCGATCCTCTGATGACGTCTCTTTCCAAGGACAACAAAAGAGACCGAATCGGACGAGCTGAGGGGCTCACCGTATTGCTCCCACAGCGGCATGGGAGCGAATAACGGGACGCGCACGTAGCAGCCGTAGCGGACGAACACCACCGCGTCGCCGTGGATCTTCGACAGCTGGTTCTCTTCCTTGAGCCGCAGCGCCACTTGCGCCGACGCGTCCAGGCACCGGTCGCACTCCGCCGCGGTGCGGTTGGCCGTGCACTGGCTCTCCAGCGCCGCGCCGTCGTCGGAGTCGTCGTAGAACCAGCCGCCGAACGCGTCCTCGCGTGCCGTGGACGCGTTGGTGTCCGCGTAGGAGAGGAAGCAGCCGACGCGCCAGACGCCCGCGCGGCGGCTGGCGGAGCCGCACTCGCTGGCGACGTCCTGGGCGGCGGCGGAGAGGCACGCGTGGCAGTCGCCGGGGGAGCGGCCGAGGCAGAGGCCGCGCGCGAAGGCTTGGTCGCGGCCGGATCTGCTGGACAGCGCGGCCGTGGAGCCCCGGGGCGCGGCGGCGGCGGAGGGGAGGGCGCCGAGCAGCGACAGCACGTTGGCGCGGAACGCGCTGGAGTTCTTGGAGAAGGCGGCCGCCTGCGCCGGTGCCGGTGCCGGGGCGCAGTCGAGCAGAGGCGGGAAACGTCTGCTCGTGCCTGCGGGCTCCAACTGGAAGCCGGCGGCGGCGACCACAAGGAGACTGAGGAGGATCAACAGCGAGGAAGAAAGGCTGGAGGGCTTCGGGCTCACCATTTTCGTCGACGCCGCAAGAGAAACGTACTCCGGTGGTGGTTGTGGTTTGCCTGCATGATCAAGCAAGCTGTAAGCGGCGTAGTTCCTCTTCAACTATCCCTGCAAGACGCTAGCTATGTTTAAACACCCCGTTGTTTTGGTCTCTACTGTACTGAAAGACAATCGAATCGATGGATGTGAAATTCATGAAGAAGTCACCACACCACCCTTGCATTGATGTAGCAAGGGCACCGTCGTCACAGACACAGCGTCGTGTGCCACTCGCAGGGTTATCTAGGTAAAGTCGCCAAGGCATGGACAGAAAAGCACCAAGATTCCAGAGATTTCCATGGTGGGCGAGTCAGATCGATCATGCAAAAGCAAAACCTAGAAAACCTGAACCTAGCGAGCGATCGAGCACGGATCGGAGCCCTTGAAACCGATCGAGCTAGGTGGACAAGGTTCGGGCGAGGCGATCGATCTCCACAGGTAATCTTTGCTTTGCTTTGCTTTGCTGCACGCAGACCGCACCGCACGCGGGATCCTCGAGCGGACCTGCCAGAGGAGAACAACAAAAAGGAAAAAGGACACGAGGCGGAGTGGAGGAGGGAGGTAGCAGTACCTGCGCGGATGGATGGAGCTGCACTTGCTTTCTTGTCCTGTGCAGAGCAGGCCTTGTTGAGGCTTGGAGCAGCAGAGCAGCGAGGTGGGGGCGAAGGCGACGAGCCCGCCCGCTAATGGGGACGGCCAGCGATGAGGGCAAGAAGAAGAAGAAGAAGAAGAAGCGTGGGCATGGTGCCTGTTGGCTCTGAAGAATTGGAACCTACAGAAACGAAGGACTGAAAAAAATTAGCGAGAATTGAAGATTAAATTGGAGAAAGCTTGTATTCTTGGGATTCCAATCGTCTTTATAGCTACGGGACACTCCTTTTTATAGGGAGATGAACCGCCTTAAATACAAAGACTGATTTGCCCTTCATACCTAACACATTCGGGAAATATTCGGGGGCAAATCAGTCATTTTACAGAGACAATTTACAGCTCATCAGTGACGCTCGAGCAAATGCATACTAAACTTCGACTTGTGGCTTCGCCCATAACTTGGCTCTTCGCTCTAGCCTGGGACCTTCGCCCCTTGATCAAGACCTTCGTCTTTAGCCTCGGACCTTCGCCTTTAGCCTCGGACCTTTGTCTTTGACCTTGGTCCTTCGCCTTTGGCCCTAGGTCTTCGCCCTTGGCCCTGGGCCTTCGCCTCCGGGAACTTTGCTTCAGCCTTTTAGCCTTCGGGGGCATCGGGGGTTGTGTCCCCAACAGTAGCCCCTCGTGGCTTGGTCCACCTCCGGTGGATCGAAGCAACGAAATTTGTAGGATGCAATCCCCCGACGCTGTCTCTTGCTTTGATCCAACGGTGGAGAAAGATCACCTGCACACATCTTGGGCCATGGTAAGTTTAAAACGCGCGGCCAATGGACACGCGTCAAGCCACGATTGGCTAACATGTTGAATCGTCGGCTCGTGGATCGAGGCGTCATAACAGGGCTATATAACCGCCCCCCTTTGCCCGCGGTGAATCACTTTTCACCGCGCTCTGACGTCTAGGGTTTCCTGCGCCTGTCTTCCGAGAGAGCCTTCGCGCCCCGGCGAAATCCACCGCTCTTAGAGAATCTCAGTTGATCTTTGAGTTCGCCGAATCTCGGTTGCAAGATGTCTGCTGCGGAGGGCAAAGGTGATGCTGGGGAGGTTGCTCGGCCGAAGGCGAAGCTGCCTCAGGATAGGCCGGAGCAAAATTACGGATAAGCAGATCAGTATGCTGCTGCGAAGCCGATGCATTGACAACGCAAACTTCGTGCGGATGCCGAGGGGCGAAGAGACCCCGAAGCCAAGGGGTTATGAGATGGTTGTGTTTAAGGATTACTTCATTGCCGGGCTTCGCCTGCCCTGCGACGCTTTCCTAGGAGAGGTGCTGGAAAGATTCAATCTGGAGCCGCATGACTTAACCCCTAATGGGATTGCGCAGGTTAATCAATTTGTCTGGGCTTGCTGAAGCCAGGGGTGGAGCCGGACATTGATGCTTTCGCATGGCTCTTTGACCTGCATCGTCAGCCGAAGAAGGCGAAGTTCATTGATAGCGACGGGGAGTTCGAAACATAATATGGGAGCTGTTCGTTCAATCCCAATAAGTCGAAGCAGGGGCCTTCGGTCGTGACTGCCCAGAAGAACAAGTGGACAGATTACTGGTTCTACTATCGGGTGGCGTCCGACGAAGAGATGCAGGCGGCGAAGGGAGGAGCGAAGAAGCACCCGTTGGTCTCCCGTATGACTAACTTCGCTGGGGTTACTTCGCCAGATAGCACACTGACAGAGATTGCGAAGAAGGTGGTCCGGGTTTTTATGTATGCGGTGGCCGTGCTGACCATGTGAGATATGACCGAAGAATATCTGGCGGCTCTCATATCGCCGCTTAGGCCGGGATGGAAACCGAAGTCGATCCAGTACTTTGGGACCAGGGACGAAGCCTTGGCTATCCCATCTTTGGCCTGGACAAAAAGGAAGAATTCCCCGGAATGACTGATGAAGAGATAGTTGCGCTTGTGGAGGCGGAGGCTGCTGATATAGTGGGGCCTTACATGATGAAAGAGTATGAAGGGGTGATGAAAGTTTTTGGAGCTAACAAGCACGACAATCGCGTCTTCGCGGAGATGGGGGTAGAATTTTCCCCTCGCCCGGCCCTGTCGAAGGAAGCGAAACCGGCTAAACGAAGCCAGGGTCCCGCGGCTAGGGGCTCGAGGGGCGGCAAGAGGCTACATTCGTCATTGAAGCTTGATGAGTGGCTCGGGGGAACAGACTCGTCCGAGGCGGAGGAGGAAGTAGGTGGGAAGAAAGGGGATGAGAATGATGAGATGAAGGAAATAGAAGTAGAGGAGGAGAAAGAGGAGGGGAGAAAGCGGAGGAGAGGGAGAAAGCAGAAGAGGAGAAAGCGGAGGCGGAGGAGACCGTAAAAGAGGAGACAGCGAAGGGGGCTAAAACGAAGAGGGTTGCTAAGCCGGCGGCGGCGGAAGCGGCTACCGCGGGGGCCTTGATGGATCTAAAAAGTCATCCGCGAAGCCTGCCCGCTGGTATTTACACCGGAAATGTCTTCGACATCCTTGATGATATGGAGACTCAGGTCGAGGCTGCCGCACCATTAACCTCCGCGCCCAGTCTTGATCTTGCCGCGACCCCGGCGCCCGTCTTGCCTGCTGTGGAGGTTCCCGACAAGGACATCAATGTTGATATCACAGGCGGGAGCGGCGGCTCGGAGAAGGGGAAAGACGCCATTGACCTGTTGAGCGGGAGCTCGGGCTCTGGCTCGATCACCTCAAGCGCGAGCTACTCGGCCAGTGTCGACGTCCAAGTCGAAGGTGCCGATGAACCTGATAAGCTGGAACGGGTGATGGCCTTGTGCAACAAATTGGGGATTCCCAATCGCGCCCGAGTTATATATGGCCATAAGGCTTCGCAAATGGGCATGTTACCGGACATTGGCCAAGTCACCTTCTTTCAGAAACTGGAAGATTGCTTCGCTGCTCCAGATATTGAGGAGGAGCTGGGAGAAGCCTCCGAGAGCGAGCTGACGGATGCTGTAATGGTAAATTCGCTGCGAAGCGCATTGGCTGCTCATGCTCTGGAGCGAAAGCATGCCGCCTATAGCAACACATTATACCAGTTGAAGCGCAAGGCTGAAGGCGAGGCTGCCTCTCTAAAGGAGGAAAATGAAAGGCTAAGGAAGGAGCTTGAGGAGCTGAGGACCGCGAAGGAGCAAGTCGCTCAAGAGCTGGGCGAGATGAAGCTGAAGCTTGCTGACTCGGAAGAGAACGCTAAAACCGAGCAAGCCACTGTTATTGCGCTGTGGGATGAGGCCAAGAGGTCGAAAGAAGAATTTGAAGCGAAGGCTAATGACTTGTGCAAAGGTCTGACGGAGCTAGTTGGAATGTACGGTGCTACAGCATCACCTTATGAAAACGAAGATGGCTCGATGGTGAAATTTTTCGAGTGGATGTAAAATACTAGCTTGAGCTTAAGCGGGGTGACGAGCACTTACGGGGATTTCTTTGCCCTGATGGCGAGCCGGGCCATTGCCGCGCTCGTGGAGAAGGCTGGTGATGGAGGCTTAACCACCGCTGCAAGCCTTGAAATGCTGCCGGTCGAGAGCTTCCGAAGGGTGAGCTCATCTGCTGGTCGCGTGGCCAGCAAGATCATCAAGGAGTTCTGGGCGGTCGGAGGTTACTCACTGGCCGTGGAGAAGGCTCGCGAACAGGTGAGAGCGGTTTTACTTCTGAACGATACGCTTCTTATTAGAGCACTTTTGCTTATTATTATAGCACTTTTGCTTATTATTATAGTACTTTTACAGGCGGAGAAGGCGGCCGAGAAGCTGCGAAGCTCCCAGGAGGCAGGTGGCGTCCCCGAAGGTGCTGATGAGGCGGAGCTCCCTGAGAAGGTGTAAATTTTGAAAAACGCTGGGCGAAGTCTTTTGTGTATAGCTAGGGGGTTTTGGACAATTGGTATGACCAGATTTGGCTTTTCTGACGAGACTCATGGTCGCAGGTTCCGCATCGGGGGCCTGCGCCGGAGGTGCTCGATGTAACGCCTCTGACAATGAACCGGCATGATTTTTATATATCTGGTCGAAATTGGAGGCGATTTTGCAGTCGTCATCCGGAAGCTGATTTTGAAGAGTTTTGGTGGACTAGCCTTCGCCAGTATGATATAAATAATCAGCGGGCGAAGAAAATCTTTGCTCGCTTAGTGGCAAGGAGGGGCCGCGGAGGCTCATCTCCGGGTGAACTTTGCCCCGGTTGATCGAGTCGAGGCCCCTCACCATTTAGTGTTGTGGGAACATACAGCTTTACGTATAGGCGGTGCACGCTAGATTCTAAGCACGCCATTGTCTGTTATAAACAAGTTTGACCGATTCTGATTGTTAATAGCTAAAGTGGTACTGATTTGCGAAGGTGTTGTGCAGATTGAATTTGAGTGGGGGGGGGGCGTGCAACGGCAGCTTGATCGCGAAGGGTACCAAGCCTTCCTTCGAGAAACCGCGGAGGGCATCCTAGATAAAGCTGTAGAATATGTACTTTATGACTTGGCAGATCTCGTGGCTCGCGAGAAATGTGAATACTGCCAGTTTGGTGTAGGGGTTCACCCTCCAGTGTAAAACATGCTTCGCGCTTTGTCTTGCTGTATAGTTTTTATTCTTAGATGTGAAAGGAAAAGGCCGTCTCCCACCTTTTTTAATGGCGAGGGAGCGATGGACCCCGCAGGCACCACTGCGGGGGGTGTTTCGGCCGAAGGCCGATTTGCCGCCTTCGCCGATGAACTTTAGTTTTTATTGTTTTTTGTTTTAATAAACAAGAAAAACGCCGTCTCCCACCTTTTTTAATGGCGGCGGGGCGACGGACCGTGCAAGCATCGCTGCAGGGGGAGTCCGGCCGAAGGCCGATTTGCCGCATTCGCCGATGAACTCTAGTTCTTATTGTTTTTTTTTTTTGTTTAAGTAAACAAGAAAAACGCCGTCTCCCACCTTTTTTAATGGCGGTGGGGCGACGGACCCCGCAGGCACCACTGCGGGGGGAGTTTCGGCCGAAGGCCGATTTGTCGCCTTCGCCGATGCGACGCCAATGGAGCCCATAGCCGCTTTTGGGCTTTTGTTAAGTTCATCAGCCCTAAGGCCGGTATGGTGGCTCCAACGGAGCCCCAAGCCATTTTTCGGCTTCTGTTGAGTTCATCAGCCCTTAGGCCAGTACGATGGCTCCAACGGAGCCCCAAGCCATTTTTCGGCTTCTGTTGAGTTCGTCAGCCCTTAGGCCGGTATGATGGCTCCAACGGAGCCCCAAGCCATTTTTCGGCTTCTGTTGAGTTCGTCAGCCCTTAAGCCGGTATGATGGCTCCAACGGAGCCCCAAGCCATTTTTCGGCTTCTTTGGGTCGGCACAGGACATTGCGAAGCGTAGCCTTCGCATTGTCTAGAATTTGTTTTCGATGCCAACACAGTGTTTTGAAAAATTAAATCCGAACAAATTGGGGAAGAATTGTTCTTTATATTCTGGTAGGGCGGGGGTACAAGGATCCGCCTCGTTAAAAAACCTCACCCCAACGAAGGGTTCCCCTGTGAGGAAAAAGAGTGCGGTCCTATGGATGCGATACAACGGAATATACTGCAAAGCTAAAGATCTACTTTAGTACAAGAAACTTAAAAGGAAAAGCAAAGCTGCTAAACTAAGGGTAGAACCTTCTTAGGTTATCTGCGTGCCAAGTGTGCGGTAGGTCAACGCCTTCGGTGTCCCTTAGGTGAAATGACCCCGGACAAAGGGAGCTAGTGACGAGGAAGGGGCCAACCCACTTTGGCTTGAACTTGCCGTTGCCATCCTGTGGTCTCCGGCAGAGAACGAGGTCACCTAGCTGATGTCTTTTCTGACGACCCTCTTGTTGCGCCACCTTCGCGTCTCATCTTGGTATGAGGAGATGTTGTTCGCGGCATGAAGCCTGCATTCTTCCAAGGGTTCAATGGCGACAGCCGCGGCATCCGAGTTTGGTGGAGGGTTCATGCTTCGGAGAGATTTGTGCTTGATTTCGGCCGTGGTTACTGCCTCGTCGCCGTGGAGAAGACGGAAAGGGGTGTAACCGGTGGCTCTTGAAGTCGAAGTGTTGTGCGTCCATACAGACTTGACGAGTTCTGCTGGCCATTTCCCTTTGCGAAGGCCGAATAAGCATTTAGCGATGCCTTCTAGAATTAGACCGTTGGCTCTTTCCATGGCGCCGTTGGATTGAGGATGGTATACTGAGGCAAAATGGACCTTCGTGCCAATCTTGTGACAAAACTCCTTGAGCTCATCGCAATCAAACTGTTTCCCGTTGTCAACAGTGATGTCGCTGGGGACGCCGAAGCGGCAGACGATGGTCTGCCAGAAGAATTTTTGCAGTGCTTTGGATTTGATGCTGGTCACAGGGCGAGCTTCAACCCACTTGGTGAAATAATCGACCGCTATTATGGCAAACTGGACGTTGCCACTAACAGTTGGCAGCTTTCCCATCGCTGCAAGGGCCAAGATGAGGAGATCAGCTGGATTTCATTTGCCGGAATGTGAGAGACCTTCACCATGAACTGGCAGTTTTTACATTCCTACACTATCTTTGCCGCGTCCGCAACGGCGGTGAGCCAATAGAACCCCTGTCTGTAGGCCTTCGCGACGATCTCGCGGGCTCCCCTGTGCGCGCCACAACATCCGCCATTGATTTCTGCTAGCAGTTGAATTCCTTCTGATCGGCTGATGCATCGGAGGAGTGGAGCGAGGATTCCTTTCTTGAACAAAGTACTGTTTAGGATGATGTAGTTTTGAGCCCTCGCTGAGAGTTGCTTGTCAGACTCATTGGAATCCGGATCACGATCACCTTTGAGATGTGCCATTATCGGAGCTCTCCAATCTTCGTATCTAGTTATCGTTTGTATGGAGGATGCTTCGGCCTTGATTGATGGAGTGGTGATTAGCAGATGGAACACTTCCGGGGCAAGAGGTTCGTTGAATGCTGCTGCCTTCGCGAGTTTGTCTGCTTTATAATTTTCAGTCCTCTTGATTTTTCTGACGCTGAAACCCAAGAACTTGCTCTCGAGACTGCGGATGAGCTTAAGATATTGGGTCATGATGGGATCCTTCGCCGAGGAGGTCTTGTCTATGTGGCCTGTGATGACCTTGGAATCGGAGTAAAGGATGGCCCGTTTGGCGCCGGCGGCGGCAAGCTTACGAAGGCCAAGTATTAGAGTTTCATACTCAGCAACATTGTTTGTGCAAGTGAAGGCGAGCTTTGCAGCATATTTGAGCTTCTCGCCCGAAGGAGATGAGAGGACCGCAGCTGCGCCAGCTCCGCTGTGACCCCACGAACCATCGCACTGTACTTGCCAAACTGGATCTTGCGGAGGTTCGTTGAGATTGACCTCCGATGGTGTCCAATCGGCGAGGAAATCTGCGAGTGCTTGGGACTTGATGGTTGATCTTCGTATGAACTAGACAGAATACTGTGACATTTCGATGGCCCATTTGCTGATTCTGCTCGGTGCGTCTTTGCTGCCGAAGATGTCCTTGAGGGGGTAATTGGTTGGCACGAGAATTCGGTGTGCTTGGAAGTAATGCTTGAGCTTTCACGAAGCCATTACTGCTGCGTAGGCGAGCTTCTCGATTTTGGTGTACTTCTGCTTTGTTGAGGAGAGTGATTCCGAGACGAAGTACACTGGGAACTGTTGCCGCTTGTGATCAGCTTCGCGCTCTTGGACCAGCACACCGCTGACTATGACCTCGGAAGCGGCCACATATAGCAGCAAGGTGGCACCTGGATCAGGCCCTGTCAGGGTGGTGAGATGCGTCAGATGCTTTTTGAACTCATCGAAGGCTGCCTGATGCTCATCGGACCATCGGAACGGGGAGGTTGATTTGAGCAATTGGAAGAACGGCATGCTTCTTTCGGCTGATTTTGAGATGAATCTGCTTAGAGCGGCGATCCTGCCTGTAAGTTTCTGGACATCTTTGACACAACTCAGAGGCTTCATGTTGATAATTGCTTTTATTTTCTCAGGATTGGCTTCGATTCCCCTAGCGGAAATGATACAGCCGAGGAGCTTGCCCTGTCGAGCACCGAAGACACATTTTTTTGGATTTAGTTTGAGACCGGCACTGCGAAGGTTGCTGAATGTTTCAGCGAGGTCGGCGGTGTGATCCTCCACTTTGACGCTCTTGACAACGATGTCATCCACATAGGTGGATAAGTTGCGAGGAATTTAGGTTCCCAGTACCGCTGAAGTCATTCTGATGAAGGTTGGTCCGGCGTTCTTTAAGCCTTCGGCCATCCTAACAAAACAATAAGTGCCGAAGGGTATGACGAAGCTTGTTTTTTCTTCGTCCTCTGGGTGCATCCAGATCTGATGATAGCCAGAGAAGCAGTCGAGCAGACTGAACAATTCGCAGCAGGAGGCTGAATCGACGAGGGTGTCAATTCTTGGCAAAGGGAAGTCATCCTTGGGGCAAGTTTTGTTGAGATCAGTGAAATCGACACACATTCGCCATTTGCCGCTTTTCTTCATTACCAGCACAACGTTCGCTAGCCAAGAAGGATACTGGACAGGCCTGATTATGTTGGCTTCGAGCAGTCACTGAACCTCGGCTTTTGCTGCTTGGATTCTGTCTTCGGACATTTTTCGGAGCCTCTGCTTCCTTGGTTGAACCGAGGTGTCGACATTTAGCTTGTGCTCTATGAGGCTTCGGCTGACGCCTGGCAGATCTTTTGAAGACTAGGCGAAGATGTCCTTACTCTGAGCCAAGAATTCGCGGAGGCTTTGCTCGAGCTTCAATGGTAGGCTGGCGTTGATGATTACGGACCTGCTAGGAACTTCTTGCTCTAGCAGCACTGCCTTGGTTGGATCTTCTTTTTCATCTTCGCGAGATGAGGGTGGCAAGTTTGACCCTTCGCGCCGCGTATCTGGGTCGCTGGTCCTCTGTTTCCCTGGTTCGGGACCTTCGCCAAGAGTGTGGACATTGTGCTGACCCGGGGTGTATGCCTTCTCAATGTCACGAGCTTCTTTTTGGGATCTGAAGACTGCGATCACACCGAATTGAGCTGGTATCTTTATGCACAAGTAGTGGGAGTGTACCGCGGCGTCGAAGGCGTTGAGGGTACCACGGCCCATAATAACATTGTATGGGTAATACATGTCGACCACATCGAAGGAGATTGTTTCGGTGCAGGCACCGGCTTCGTCGGCGAAGGACACTGGCAGGTCGATCTTGCCGATTGCTGCTGTCTTCTTGCCGCCGAAGCCACACAACGGATAGTGTGAAGGCTCCAAGCTTTGGCGGCTGATGCCCATGTCATCCAGGACGCTTGCTAGAATGACGTCGGCGGAGCTTCCATTGTCCACGAGGATCTTCGTGACGGTCCATCCAGCGATGTTAGCACAGATGACCATCGCATCGTTGTGAGGATAATCATTGAGCTTAAGGTCTTCCTGAGTGAATGTGATGGGAACATGAGACCAGGTGTATCGGACCACCGGGCCGTTGACAGCGATATGGTTAACGCGGGAGAAATAGTGGTGCCTTTGGCGTTTGGAGTCGAAGTCGACTCGAGAACCACCGGAGATTGGCAAAATTGCGCCCTTGCTGGGCAAATGTGGGTTTGGGTGCTTTGGTGAGCCGATTTCGAAAGGTTCGACTTTTGGCTGAACGGAGGGCTGGAGAGGTGCCTGCTGAGGCGATTGTTGCGAAGATGGACTGGGGAGGTACATCGGCTGATATGCCGGTCTGCTTTGAGGAATGAAGGTGGAAGTATAGGGCGGAGGTGGTTGAAAGCTTTGCGGTGGAAATGAATGATGATAGGTGAGCTGGTCGAAGTGGACAGCTGGGTAGTGGAGCGAAGGTGGTGGTGGGAAGGTGTGATGGGTCAGAGGTGGTGCCGTGGTGGTGATGTTGATGATTTTGTGGCTAGGCTTGTCTTGCTTTTGCTTCTCTTTTTCGATTCTTTCCTGGGTTTCTTTGAAGTATTTGCAGAATTTGGTGGTATGACTGGCGTCCATGCCGTGGAAGTGGCAGTAGTATTTGTGGTTCTTGGAGCAATGTTTGGAGTTGTCCTTGTTCGAAGGTTTTTGGTTGGGACGCTAGTTCTGGTCGGAAGAAATGTTGGCTATTTGGCGATGGGCGGGTTGGCGACGGTCGTCACGGGAGCGACGGTCGTCCCGATAATCACGGTCGGGATTGGCACGATGATCTTGATCAGGGCGATCTCGGTAGCGGTGGTTGGTTCGGTCATCACGATTGTTGTGCTTGGACGAAGACTCGAAATTTCTAGAGGGATTTTGCTTTTGGAGGTGAAGCCTCTTGTCGTGGTCCTGATTGCAGTATTTCTTCATGACTTCGAACATTTGGGCCACTGAGGTTGGTGGCTCCAAGGAGAAGTGCTCGGTGCAAGGACCAATGCCGAGGCCTTCAATGGCTGCTAGCATAACGGCTGTTTCCGAAATGTATGGGGCCTGAGCTTTGAGCTGCATGAAGCGACGGAGATAGTCGGTTAACGGCTCATGAGGGGCCTGCCTGCAGTTGAAGAGGTCGCTCACAGTGACATTGGATGGTTAGAAGTTTAGAAAGTTTTGGAGTATCTCTCTGCGGAGCTGGGACCAAGACGTGATAGAGAATGGAATAAGCGAAGAGAACCAGGTTTGAGCGATGCCTTCGGCGGCGATGACAAATGCCTTGGCTAGGACGGCTTCATCGCCTCCGGCAGAAACGATGGCGGCTTCATAGCTCATGAGGAACTTCTTTGGATTGGAGGTGCCGTCGAAGTGTGGTAGTGCGGCGGCTGGTTTATAAGTAGCGGGCCATGGGCGAAGTTGCAGTTCGATGGAAAGCGGGGATTGGGGGTCGAAGGAGGCGATTTGGTTTCAGTTGAGGGGAGGTGGAGGATGGGTGTGATCATTGTAGTTTAGCGGGGAATTATGGATTTGGTCGTGGTTGTGTTCTGGGAAGATGGGTGGGTCGATCTGAGGGTTTAAGGAAGCTTCGGGTTGCGGACCATTGCGGTCGGCGGAAGTGTTTGATAAGCCTTCGGCAAACTCAAGGTCTTCGAGCTCTGCGTAGATTAAGGCCATTGATTGCTTGGCTTGCTTTATCTGGGCTCTGACAGCTTCGAGGCGAGACCGCTTACGGGACCTCTCCTCCAATTCTTTCTTTCTGAGCTGGGCGGCCTCCAACTGCTGCTGCAGTTGTCGAAGCCGCTCCTCTTCTTGCTCTTCCTGAGAGGAGGTGGTGACTTGAGCGGTGGCCTTTGCTTTTGACGCCGAGGCGAGGGCCGCAGCTCTCAGCCTGGCTTCATCGTCTTCGGCCGTTGAGCCCTGAGCCGCGGGGAGGGGTCTCTCGAATTGACTCCCGTTTGCGGCATTCCGGGCGGAGCGCCTCCCAACGGAGGTGTGCTTCCGGTTTCAGCCGCTGCCATGGGCGAAGCGGTCGAAGGACTGGAACCGTCGAAGATTTGCATCTTCGGGACTCGCTAGTGGGACGAGCTTAAATGGTGGGCGCCAACTGTTGGCTCCGAAGAATCGAAACTCACAGAAACGAAGGACTGAAAAGAAATTAGCGAGAATTGAAGATTAAATTGGAGAAAGCTTGTATTCTTGGGATTCCAATCGTCTTTACAGGTACGGGACAATTCTTTTTTATAGGGAGATGAACCGCCTTAAAGTACAAAGACTGATTTGCCCTTCATACCTAACACATTCGGAGAATATTCAGAGGCAAATCAGTCATTTTACAGAGACACTTTACAGCTCATCAGTGACGCTCGAGCAAATGCGTACTAAACTTTGACTTGTGGCTTTGCCCATAACTTGGCTCTTCGCTCTAGCCTGGGACCTTCGCCCGTTGATCAAGACCTTCGCCTTTAGCCTCTGACCTTCGTCTTTGACCTTAGTCCTTCGCCTTTGGCCCTGGGTCTTCGCCCTTGGCCCTGGGCCTTCGCCTTCGGGAACTTTGCTTCAGCCTTTTAGCCTTCGGGAGCGTCGGGGGTTGTGTCCCCAATAGTGCTGGAGCCAAGAAAAAGGCAGGGGAGGAGAAGGCGATAGATCTATTTGGTTGGCGGGGGCTCGTCTCGCCTTGAGTGGTGACTGACTGGAGACTGGGACTGGGAGGGATCCATCGGAGCTCCCCTCCAACTCCAGCTCCAGCCTAGCCGGGCGATCGAGGAAGAAAGGCCAAAGCGGAGGAAAACGAGTGCCACTTGCTGGGTACCGGTGGTTGTTGTTTGCCTTGCCACTCACTGAGGCCGCGCGCGAGCTACGAGGACTAGTAGCTTCATCAAGCAATAGGCTGCAGAGAAGTGGCGTAGTGCTGCGTGGGCTGCGACTGCGACCACTCGACACTCAGAGAGTGAACCAAGACGACGACCCTGTGCTTTTTCGATATGCTCTCTGTCGTCTATGCAAGGTTTGGTTTGGTTAGGCACGGGCACGTGCGTATTCGTGGTCCTCCTCTACTATCCGTGCAAGCTGTGGCAAGTTTGCGCGTGACATGGAGATGACGCATGCTCTCATTGTGGCAAAAAAAGGACGATTCGTCGTCGGTCGATCACTCACGCATTGAATTAAACGAGATGTCAAAGGCATCGTTCCAGTTCCAGCACGGCGGCTCGAACGGGTGCTCTTCGGCCTCGCTCATCGGTCGTGGCAGTTGGTTTCTGGTCGTGGAGTAGTCGCTAACTCCGATCCTCTCGGCAATCTTCCGGTCACCTCACCTTGAGATGGCACCATTATCCATTCACCCCTTTCTACTGTTCTAGATGTTTTGTTGGGCCCAATTCAGCCCATTCTCTCTATCCGCATCTGATTTTTCCTTCCCTAGATCGCGCTCGTTGTTTTCTTTGCTTGGGGCAATGGTTTGGTCGGATTTGTTTTTTCTCATTCGGGAATGGCCACATGAGGCTTCCATCTAGCCTTCTACCATGTTTTTTCGCAAAGTCTAACGTGCGTCCGGCCTGCTAGGCCTGCGCGCCGTGCGACCCTGGTCGTACATGCCCTGCGCCTCCAACTATGAGGGTGCTAGGCTTTCATGGGCCTTTTAACCATCCCCTCGTGATTCTAACTTGCGCCTTGTTTTGTAATATACATAGGCATGGGCTACCCGACTTGGCAGACTCGACCCGACCCGCCCGAAAATAGTCCGACCCGACCCGACCCGAAGAGTTTGACGAGCGGGCTTGGGCCAAAATTTTCAACCCGGTCTGTCTGGCGGATCGGGTCCGGGCCAAAAAATTTGACCCAAAACTCGAAAAAACCCGAAAAACCCGACAATTTACACGGGCCCGACCCAACCCGCCCGAACCCGACCTGACCCGACCGGTTGTTGGGTCGGGTGTGGGCTGAATTTTTTGACCCGACCGCTGGGTCGGATCGGGTTCGGGCCGCCACAAAAAACGCCGGGTTTTTTTGGCCCGACCCAAATCCGACCCGACCCGAGAAATGCCCAGGTCTATTTTGTAACAACTTGCTGATTTTTAGATTATCTACGTACACAACTTGCTGTTGTTTTTGCACGTAACTTTTCTTTTACTACAGATATGCACAACTTGCCACAGCAGGGAAACTTGATACAAAATATCATGAACTCGCTACATAGTCATACGAACTTACTAGACTTTACATATATAATCACATGAACCTGTTACAAACAGGATTGCTGCATGATGCTATAAACTCGCTAAAAAAACCATATGAATTTGTTAAACATTATATAACTAATAACTTGCTACGTAATCACATGAACTTGTCACCATAGGAACTTTTTTTCTACAAAATCTCTTGAATTTGTTATATAATCATAAGAATTTGTTAGACATCGACATAACTCGCTGCATCTTCGTACATAACTTGCTACATATTTTTTAACATAACTTGCTGCACGTCGGAGGGCGTTGCCATCGGGGTGTCTGAGGGGACGACGGGGGCGATGACCTCGCACTGATGTACTGGGTAGCGGCTGGCGGGGGAGGAAGGCGCGGGGTTGCGCGGGCCGGGAAGGGAGGTGCCGTGGCCGGAGGAGGCGGGTGACACGGCTGGGGGAGGCAATCGATGGAGGAGGGCTGCGCGGCCAGAGAAGGACGGGGACGCGGTCGGGGGCAGCGCAGCTGGAGGAGGACGGAGGGCGCAGTCGGGACGGAGTTGCGCGCCGTCCCGCTATAACGTCGTCCATGTTTTTTTCCTGCATTTTTTTCCATGGTAACAGGTAGGACGTGCCATGTTTTTTGTTCTTTTATTCGCCATGTCTCCAAGCTGTGTTTTTTGTTGTTGTTTTGGATTGGGATAACTGTGTTACCGTTGTGATTTGTGCTCAATTATCTCATGGAGTTTGTCTACTCACCAACCGGGTGATGGATGGCTTTCCATCACCCGAAATCCAACGGCTCACATCCCTCCATCAGGCGGATCAAACAGCCCACATCACTCCTCCCACTCTAACCCTACCCCACGGCTCTTCGGTCACTCCTCACCTGCGCAGCCGTCCATAGCCTCGACGCGCTTCTCCTCCAACCCACCGCTGCCTCGCCCAACGCGCCTCCTTGCCGTCGCCCTCGCCTTCCACCGCCGGCCCGCCCCGTCTTCGGCGGCGTCCCCGCCACCGGATCCGCCGCTTTCTTCCTCCTCACGGCCGCCGCCACCCCGTCCCCACGCGCCTCACCTCGTCGCCATCGCCCATGTGCTCCTCGCCCCCGCCTTTCACTGCCGGCCCGCTCGTCTTCGGCGGCGACGCCGCCGCCGGATCCGCCGCCCTCGGCCACGGCCCGACGCTAACCAGGTAATTACAGTGTGTAAATACATACAGTTACAGTGTAAATCTGTAATTACACTGTAGTTACAGTGTAAATTCGAGCATTGGATTGGTTGGAAAATTCGAGTGTTGGATTGATTTGAAACAACCGGTTGAGTTTAGCTTTTCTCATCTCATGAGTTTTTTATATGTTGTCGTCGACTCAAATACATGTCACGTGGATTTAAATAATTTTTTGAACCCTTCGAAAGAATTGATAAGAGATAATTAGTGACGTGGTGTGACGTGCTATTCTGTAAGGCACTATGATTTTTTTTTTCTTAGCCTTTTCCTTTCTGTGTATCTAGGGTTTGGCGTAAATTATTTTCTTTTTTATTCATAACTTCCGCATGCGCGTGTGGTGTTTTGGGCGTGAGTTGTATCCTCTTTTTCTTTCTTCTTTTTATTATTCTTTATTTTGTTTGGATCTTTTTTATTTCATAATTTTTTCAATACTATGAACCCTGTTATTTTGAACTTATCACTTACTTTTACTTATGATGGTAGAATGTTTCATGCAGAGATATAATATTCTTTTACTTATGATGGTAGAATGTTTCATGCAGAGATATAATATTTTTTATAAAAGTAAAATATTTGATTTATGATATTGGAATACTCCAGGCCCAGCCTAACCGCTCCGTTCGATCTAATCCTTTGTCATGCTTAGATTTTTATTTTAGTTTTGGCTGTTTGGGTGGCTTTGGCGAGGCTTTCAGCCTTCCAGACCTACTTCAATCGAACTGGTGTGGTTTGCGGTTTCAGGAGTCCCTATCTTTTTCTCATCTCTTAAGTACTTGACATTATGTCATTATACAACTAACTAAAATTTATTTTCTTATCGTGTAAATACATACAAAGAAAATGAATAGATTAGATGTAGATCCACTCAATAATCTTGTCTAGATGTATGTCATGACTACATAGAAATCAATAAATAAGCAAATTTTTTGTATTTTAGTTTGCTCACCTAGATCCACCTAGGCCAGCTCATCGCCTGCCTACGGCCTAACTCCTAGGATAATCTTGATATTTTATCGTTGAAAGTAGATTATTATGTTTGCGAGAGAATATTATTTCTTAAATCTAGAATATTTGTTTTATGAATGCAGAATATTTTACCAATAAAGTTAGAACATTTTAACTAGCCAAGCTAGAATAATTTTTTACTGTTGAAAGAATATAGGTGTTTCGAACATATAACATTTTTTATAAATTTAAAATATTATGTTTTCATCTTTATTAGTTCGTTCATTATGAATTGTACGGTTGGGATTAAGTGGAATAGAAAAAGCGATCGACTAATCTGAACGAAAATCACGAATAGTAAGCGGAATGAAAATAACAGAATGGCGTGCGCAGGGCCAAACACCGCATTAACCATATGAGCGTACGGAACAGAACAAATCGCTGGAATATATTTTAGGTCCACGACTATACATTCGGCCCACTAAAATGCATTTTAAAAATTCGTTAGAGAGGCTGGACATCGATTCCTGGTACACCCAGGTGAAACCAAGGAGCGCCCAACTCCTCCACGACCATGGTGGTCATGGACGCGCCGTTGCCTGCCGGCGGACCACCGTGTGCGATGCAGGCATGCAGCGAGAGCCGAGAGTGCAAGGTGACCACGCGACGAACGACTCAACGAACAACGGTGAATGGGACCGACCCATTGCATCAAGTGGAGCCTCGAGGGAATGAACGGGGTGACGCGAGCTACAGCCTGCAACAGCGACAAACACTTCTTTCCACCTACTTTGGATTAACCATTTTCCATAGAAATTAGAGGAGAATGAAGAGGATTGAGAGAAAATTAGTTCATTTTCTTGTCAATTCCTCTCATTCTCCTTCAATTCCTAAGGAGAATGAGTGTTGCCAAAACAGCCCTTCATGTGTGGGGTGGGTGTTGCAATTTGACGCGCAAAGAATTTTGGTATGTGCCAATTTTGGTCTAAGCTCAACTGAACAAATCAACTTCTTTCCATTAACAAATTTAGCTCAACTTCTTTCCATGTCTGACGTTTTATCTCCTGTACTTTCTAAAAAGGAGTATATGCCCAATTTCGGTCTAAGCTCAACTTAATAAATCAAGTTATACACCTCAAAGACAGTCCAACTTTTTTAACAATACTCTTGCATGCATTTAGAAAAAGCCATAAAATATATACGTATTTTTATTTCAAGATTTTAATATTTTATTAGTTTATTTCCCATTTCTCACTCTATGGATTATATTGTTACTCAACACTAAAAATCCCGCAGCATCTAGTTGATTAAGAGATAGCACCCATCTATAGGATTAATTGATTAAGACATAACACCGAGAAGTCAACACTAAGAAAAAGTATCAAAAAGATGAAATTTGTTCTACACACGAAAATAACTTTTAAAGTAGAAAACATTGTAAAAAGGTCCCAATTTCATAGGGACAATGTTCATGCTTAACGTAAAAAGATGTGTTAGGTTCATGTGAAAATCGATCCAGCAACATCTTAATTTTTGAAGCACTAAAGCACAGAAACATGATTTTTTTGAACTAAACGAAAACTTAGATGATATATTTGTTATAATAATTTTTCTATTTCATAAAGTGCATACAAAATTTTAGCGTGGGAGTTGCATTTTCGGCTCTTAAAAGCCTGCTTTCTTATGCTCTTGAAACCAATTCCTTACCAAAATCGATTTCAATTCAAACTCTACCTCAAGCCTCAAAGTTTCCAAAAGCCAAAGCTTAGAATTGTGGTTCTTCACTTGGCATTTAAGTCGAGCTCAACTTCATCCAAACTCGAGTATTGCATTCTTTCCTAAATGTTTCAAGCCAGATTTATTTATCACTATCCTCACCTTGAAAATTAAATCCAATTCTTCCCAACTAAATCCTATCCAAAGACTCCAAAGGACATCAAGTCAATCCAACCCTTGACAATTGGGATCTACATTGTCTCTGTCGCGCTTCGCTCTACACACATTCCATCCGTCGCCTTGTTTATTCAACACTGTCTCTGTCGTGTAGTTGTCTGCAGTTGCCACCGGCATCATCAGCCATATATATTTGAGGCATCAACCCGCCATGGATGTCAAACACTGAAATCAAACTGCTAACCCTCCCACGACCCAATAAGATTTAATTAGGCGACACCGATCCAGCTGATGAACCACTCTGCACGTATGTACAGTATTATATAGAACGATCGTTGCATCGGTCGGTCCCAAAGCAAGTCTCAACTGACTCTAAATTAGTATACGTTTACAGTGATGTTCAACTAATAAACATATCCTGACGAGTGACGAGCAAATTAAATTAAAGCTGAAGAGCCCATTGAACCAAGGGACAACAAAAGGTCGCTTGTCGCGTGTGCTACCACGAACTGAAACAAAAATGATCGATAAATCTTAGTACAGCTTAGCTTACCCGTCCGGCCGCGTGAAAGGAAAGGAGCTAGACGGAAAATCAGTCCACCGTGCATGACTCCGCACGAAATGGGAAAAAGAAAAAGAAAAAAAAAAGAAACACGAGGAACTCCTACTGCCAATCATGCATCTACAGAACAGAGAAGCTTCGGCGACACTCGTTTGACTAAACTAACACCGGTCACATCCTTTCATTTTCTGCTACTCGATCGATCGCTTTTGTAGTATATCTTGTAGCATTGTTTGTATCAGCGTCTCGCTCAACCACCGTTTCGATAGATATATATATGTGCGATGTGTACTGGTGGTACCTTTCTCCTTTTTCCCATGGTTCTCCTCCATGCCTGCTTTCCTGATGGGATGCATGCGCCGCCACGTCAAATGGACTGAACTGAATGAAATGTGGCGATGGAGGAAAACGTGCTTGCACAGCGGCGAAGGGTATCTCTGTGTGCTCGCAAGGAAGAACGTGTCTCGAAAGAGATCAATGTACCGGACTGCCGGTACAGCAATATACCACTTATGGTCATAATTCATAATCTATAGTATATGCCAAGTTGCCCACATCGTCTAATACAGTATCTCGTCTCATTAACGAAACCGCGGTCATCTAACCAAGTGGCTGCGCCTCATCATATTAAAAAAAAAAAGAGAGACTTCACTTCCTTGTGCATGTAACTTAAAGAATTTTCCCAATATTTATGAAACTAGTCCATGAATCTGGACTTCGATCTGTACTGGCTAGTAAATAGTAATATTAATAAAGCATAAGTAATAGAAAAATATAGTTACATATAAGAACCACAACTAACCAAATTGCTAATATTCACTTTCTCCCATTTTCATACTCTAGAGAATGCTTATTTATATTATTGTGAAACACTTATATGTACATTGTTATCTTTAACACACTCTCTCTCTCTCTCTCTCTCTCTCTCTCTCCCTCTCCCTCTTTCTATATCTACATCTGCATCTACGTCTATATCTATGCAATACAGTTTAGTTAATAATTACTATGATTAGTTTGTTTTTATATTATATTTATTAGTGAAAGAATTGCATAATTTAGAAACATGTACTTGGTATTTACCGGTAAATTAGATATAGATTTGAAAGCATATTTTGCTAAATGTAAATGATGAAGGAGGTGGGTGATTTATATTTAAAATTGAAAGATTACATAGATTACCTCATTGTTAAATCTAGTTTGTTACATTTCTTCAGTGCATGGTGGGTATTTTTTTTAAGAAAGTAGGAAGATCCAACAATGGCTATATATATTATTTGAGTAGAAAAGCTAATGGGCGACGGGGTCGCACAGACGGTGAGTGCGCCACCCCCGCGGCCCACGTGCTTCCCCGGTCCGCTTGGGCCTCGCGCTCCTACAGCCCACGTGTGGCATGTTTCTGGCTGCTCGTCCCCCGCGGACTACGGTCTGTGTGCCACGTCCCTGGTCTGCGCGCCGCACCTCATGGTTCGCGCGCTGTGCACCTTCGTGGCTTCAAAGTTTTGGGTCTTCATGGACTTTTTTTCAACCATTTCCGCACATCTACAACTTGCAGACCGCTTTACAATAACTGGCTAATTGTTAGATCATTTAATATACATAACTTGCTGATATTACATACACAACTTGCTATTTTTCTTAAAATACATCATAACATTTTTCCACAGATTTTTCTATAAATCTCACGATTTGCTAAAAACTCAGAAATCTTTTTCTATAACAACCTAAAATGTGTGTTAGGTAACAAATCAGATAAACTTGCTACAACAGTGATTTGTTACAACATTCTATAAATTTGCTACATAATTATATGAACTTGCTAGACACTGCATAACTTGCTACATAATCACACGAACTTTCCATAACAGGAACTTGATACAAAATTCCATAAACTTTGCTACACAATTATATGAACTTGTTGCAGCAAGAAACTTGCTACAAGATCCCATGAACTTGCTACGATACATTACATAATTTGCTACATCTTTTCATACATAAGTTGCTACATGCGGGGAACGTCGGCAACAAGGTTTGTCTGCAGAACGATGGGCGACGCAGCCTCATGGGAGCATGCAGGGGTGAACAATTGTTAATCAACATTGAGGGAGGGACCGTCAAGGAAGCAGAGGGGAGATCACACGGTCAACAGAAGAGGACGGCGTGGTCGGAGGAGGGGGGGCGGTGCGGGCGTTCGATGGAGGAAGGCGCTGCGGTCGCGATCGGGGAAGGGAGGTGTCGCGGTGTCAGGGGATGGAAGTGCCGTGGTCGAGGGGGAGGGAGGCGTCTCGGTGTCGAAGGAGGAAGGCAGCGCGGTTGAAGGCGAAGTGGAGATCAGGGTAGGAAAGTCCAAAAACAGAGCGTCACGGAGAACCGGAGACCGGAAAAGGAAACTCGGGTAGGGGTCGTGCGTTTGTCGTGCCTTAGCGTCCTCCTATTTGAGGCATCGAACGGATCGGATGATCAGATATTTATGATTTCTTGTTAGATTTTATATATATAATACATCATTTTTCGTAAAGTGGTATGTCTTTTACTGTTTCTAATAATTAGTAATGGTAAGACAATGAGGATTACTAAAAAAGCTAGGAACATGCATGCTCCCACGAGGAACGACAAAAATGCTAGCAGATCTCTTTATATATAATCACTTTTATTTCCTTAATTCGAAAGCTTTCTAAGATTTTATTAGGACGCAGATGTATATCCCCTTTCAGACCCCATCAGGGCAAGAGCGCCGCATCCCTCTGCACCACGCACAACCTAGCAGGGAATGAAATGAAATGAAAACAAGAAGAAATCTTAGCTGATTAGCTCTTGCGCAATAACTGCATTGTATGCCATGTATGAAGTGGATAAGGGATCCATGGCTTTTACCTGCACTGACTATATATGATGATGAGGAGATGGAGGGGTACGAGTAGGAGGAGGAGGACTATGAATTTCACACCAGGTCTTGAGATCTCGGATCCTGGACCCAAAGCGCGCCATTCTGGTAAGTTGGTGAACCATGCATTCAAAGTCCACTGTCTCCAACGCATTCCTCACCGCCATGCAACACCCACCCTCGACCTCAGGTCGCCTGCGAATTCTCGGCTCGTAAAAGTAGTACGCACAGCTATGCAGGATGGTGTCCACCTGCTCCGGGGTACAAGCTCTAGCGGCTGCTTCTACTTGCAGCTGGGGGCAGATGGTTGCCGCAAACGCAAGGAGAAGCATAACAGCAGCTACCACTTTCCCAAGCGCTGCCATGGCTATAGGTATCCCTGATGCTGGGCCGCTCCATCCAAGTTCTCCCTTCAATATATAGGGCAGAGCACGTACGTACATTATGAGAGTTCTGATTAATGCCCCCAAAGCTAACCTCCGAGAGAAAAATATGGATACCTATTGCAAGATTTTAGATGGATTTTGAGTGGAATCTCACAGCATGTTGAGGAGGAACAGAAGAAGCCTCTAGACCCGAGAAGACTCTCATCACTTCTCCATTCCTTCAGCACATAGTTTATACATATCACATTTTGTACTCCAGCCCTCCTAAAAGACATGTTTTTCACATAAGGACCACCAACACTCCCCCTCAAGATGGGGCAAATACATCTCTAAGCCCCATCTTGTAACATAATTCATCAAACCGTACAACATTAACCCCTTTTGTCAAAGCATCTGCTAATTGGTCATTAGACTTGACAAAGCTAATATGTAGTGTTCCATCCTCTAGATTTTCCCTAATAAAATGTCTATCTATTCCGATATGTTTTGTCCTGTCATGATGGACAGGATTATTCACCATACTGATTGTAGCTTGATTATCACAGTAAAGTTCAAGAGGAGCCCCATCATATAGCTGGAGTTCACTTAGCAGGATTTTCAACCACATTAATTCACATAATCCTGAAGCCATAGATCTAAACTCAGCCTCTGCTGTAGACCTTGCAACCACACTCTGTTTTTTACTTCTCCAACAAACAAGATTGCCACCAAGAAAGATACAGTAACCTGATGTTGATCTTCTATCGTCTAAACACCCAGCCCAATCAGCATCGGTATATCCTTTTATCCTTAGATGGCCATTGTTTGAAAACGTGATTCCTTTTCCCGGGCAATTTTTAAGATAACGCAGAATTCTATTCACTGCATCCATATGACTAGACCGAGGGTCATGCATATATCTGCTCACAATGCTAACAGCATATGCAATGTCTGGTCTCGTGTGTGACAGATAAATTAGACGCCCAACTAATCGTTGATATTTGCTCTTGTCTATAGGGTCACCAGAATCAGCTACAATACAATGGTTCTGTTCAATTGGAGTAGTTGCTGGTTTACAATCTAGCATCCCAGTTTCAGCAAGCAGATCAAGAGTATACTTTCTTTGTGAGAGATAGATACCTTGGGCACCATATGCAAGCTCAATTCCAAGGAAATAGTGAAGGTATCCAAGGTCTTTAACTTCAAATGTTTTAGCCAAGGTCTCTTTCAAGTATTTAATCTCTTGATCATCATTTCCTGTAATCACAATATCATCCACATAAACAACAAGTATCGTAATCTTATTACTACGGTGCTTAAAAAACAGAGTGTGGTCAGCATTGCTTTGTCGATATCCTAGGGAGCAAACCTCCTTGCTGAACCTTCCAAACCAGGCTCTAGGTGATTGTTTAAGCCCATAGAGTGATTTCACTAATTTACACAATTTTCCCTTAGTTTCATGGCTGTTAAACCCGGGAGGAATTTCCATATACACTTCCTCTTGCAATTCACCATGGAGAAAAGCATTTTTCACATCCATTTGGAATAAATTCCACCCCTTGTTTGATGCTATTGAAATAATTGCTCGAACAGTATTCATTTTTGCCACTGGTGCGAAGGTTTCATCATAGTCCACACCATATGTTTGACTATATCCCTTTGCCACTAATCTTGCTTTATATCTTTCCACCTTACCCTCAGGAGTTTGCTTTATAGTAAACACCCACTTGCACCCCACAACTTTCTTATTAGTAGGAAGTGTAGTAATTACCCATGTATTGTTTTTGTCAAGAGCCTCCATCTCTTCCATCATTGCTGCCCTCCACTTCGGATGCTGCTTAGCTTCCTGCCAATTATGAGGTATAGACTCTGCAGAATCCAATGCAGCTATAAAAGACATGTATGAAGAACCAATAGATGCATAGGATACATGATTAGAAACATCATATGGGGCCAATTTTGAAGGCAACTTCCCAGCTGTAGAGCGTGGTGGTTTTCTTTGAGCAATGGGAACATCTAGGTCTTCATATGGAAGAGAGTCGATACCTTCACTTGCAGGGGATACTAGTGGAGAACTTGAATCAGATACATCTATCTCTTCTAGCACCTCAGAGTCATGTCTCATTGAAACAATTTTGTCCTCTTGCACGTGTTCCTTCCTAGGTCGATGTCTTCGTGAATATACATGTAGATAACGTTTCTCATTTGGTCGTGACAATAGAGACTCCTTGCTTTGAGTGTTTTGCAGCTCCCCCTGTGTTTGTTCTTGTTCTGCTTCTAATATATCATCGCCTTCACCATTAGACATATCACCTGCTGGAATCACTCCAACTATCATCTCCCTGGTCTCTATCTCATTGTCTCTCTCTCCTTCATCTCCCCCTGTCTTGTAATCTACATCTTGAGTATCATTAGTAAATAAATCAGGAAATACATCGGTTAAGTCAGTTGGTTCACCATAAAATGGTTCTTGTTCCCTAAATACCACATCCATACTCACAAACATTCTCCTTTCAGATGGACACCAACATTTATACCCTTTCTGTTTACCAGAATACCCCACAAATATACATTTTAAAGCCTTCGGATCTAGTTTGCCAACAGATGGTCTATAATCCTTCACAAAGCATACACACCCGAAGACCTTCGGTGGAACCACATATTTGGTCTCACCAATTAGACACTCTATTGGTGTCTTGTAATGAAGTACCCTTGTTGGCATTCTGTTCATCAGATAAGCAGCTGTCATCACTGCTTCACTCCACAAGTATTTAGGAACATTCATTGATAACATAATGCAACGAGTAATTTCCAATAAATGCCTATTTTTCCTTTCAGCCAAACCATTCTGCTCTGAGGTACCTGGACAAGTTGTTTGATGAATGATTCCATAACTTGATAGATATTCATCAAAGTCCTTGTTCATATACTCAGTGCCATTATCAGTACGGAATACTTTTACACACGCTCCATGTTGAGTTATTATTAGATTATGAAAATCTTTAAAACACTCAAACACATCACCTTTGTTCCGTAACACATACACCCAAGTAGTTCTTGTGCAACAATCAATAAATGTCACAAAATAGCGATACCCATTAATAGACACCACTCCGCTAGGGCCCCACACATCTGAATGTATAATTTGGAGCGGGACATCACTTCTATTTCCAGATGCAACATAAGTACTTCTAGTTTGCTTCCCATATTGGCAAGCATCACATGCTAGCCTTTCTTTCCTGATTTTATTATATAAATTAGGATAAAGTTGACCCAAGATAGCAAAAGACATATGTCCCAAGCGTCGATGAAGCAGTAGAAACTCCTCATGTGGAGAGGAAGACATAACAGCAGCCACAGTGGGTGATGCGCTATTGTCCAGGTAATAAAGCCCATCATGCATTCTCCCTGTCCCAAGTCTTCTTCCAGTCCCAAGTTCCTGAAACATACACCATGACGGGAAGAAAACAACAGCACAATTGAGTTCTTTGGTAATACAACTGATAGATAAGAGGTTTATTGGGAACGAGGGCACATGTAAAACAGAAGATAATGACATTTCTGGGTTGCACAAGACTGTCCCCGAACCCAATATACTTTGAGAGGAACCATGAGCTAGCTTAACACTCTGTCCTCCTTTTCTAGGAACATAACTAGAAAAAACTCCATGATTACCAGCCATACGTCTTGATGCCCCTGAATCTATTAACCAGGATGCTTCACAATAATTATAAGATTTTGCATTTAAATTTTTACCGCTGAAATTTGTCGTGGTAGAAGATGCAGCTGTAGATGGTCCCTCCATAGACTGCTTGTCGCCCAAAGTCATCTCCCTAAATTGACACCATTTTTTCCATTCATCGGCATTCATCTCCACATTTACGGTCTGATTCACTTCTTCAACTACAGCTGATGCATTTACTTTGCCTATTGATTTGACTCCACGACCACGAGTGCCACCACGTCCATCAAATGAACGTCCCCAACCTCTACCTCGCCAACCTTGGCCTCTACCTCGACCAGCGCTAAACAACTCAGGACAGAAGGCCTTCAAATGTCCAGGTTGACCACATTCATGGCATTTCCTCTCTAGGATATTTGTCCCTGGACGCTGGTAATTTCCACCATCCATAGCAGCTAGCGCTGATCGTCTCTGTGCCATCCCCTGTGTACCAAGTCCTGTTGACTCCAACCTCAGACGAGTTTCTTCACTGATGATAGCTGAAATAGCTTGCTCTAGACTAGGCAGGTTTTCGCTGCCATATAGTGCTGCCCTTCTATTCTCAAACTTTGGATTGAGTCCATTCAAGAAATCTCTCACACGCCTATTCTCGGTCCACTTGCTAAACTTCTCAAGGCACTTACCACACTCCAATTCTATTGGATCATAATAGTCCAGGTCACTCCACAACCTCTTAAGCTCAGACACATACTCCACTACAGATTTTTCACCTTGACACAGCCCTTGTAATTCTTTCTGAATTCTACAAGCCATCATTTCATTTCCAGCCCCTGAATAGGTGCTCTTAAGTAGTCGCCATATCTCTGATGCTTCTTTAATTCTCTCCACTTGTTTGGCAATTTGAGGGGACAAAGAACTTAGCAACCAGGCTCGCACTAGTGCATTGGTCATCTTCCACCTCTGCCCTTCCTTTGAGCTCTCTTCAGTAGGCTTCTCAATGGTTCCTAGGATATAGCCCTCCAGTTTCCTTGAGACCAAGATGGTCTCAGCATGCTCCGCCCAGCTTGCATAGCTTTCAGCCCCCTCCAACTTCACGTGAGGCAACTGTAACGGATGAATTTCTTCTTTGGCCTCTACTTCTGCTCTTGAGCTTCCTACCTGTCTGCTAAGTGCATCAAACAATGACCTGTATTTCTCATCCATTGCTTGTAATACAGCAGCAAGTTCACCTGCTGTAACCCCTCTTGGAGCATCTGTATTATCACCCATTGCTGCTTGCCTCCTTCCTGCCCTCTACACCACGAATCCCTTCTTGCCCGTTCAGCTACTGTAGCTGCGCGACCTGTGCACCAGTGCACCACCACCACACAGGCTCTCCTATGCTCCGTCGTGCTGCACGCAGGACACCTCCAACACCTTCTGCCGCAGCTTCAGCTCCCCGGCCTCCGGTGCTCCAACACTTTGCCGCCGCTTCAACTCGAGACACCACCGCACCCAACACCACCACCTCAGCACACCGCACGCCGCCACCAGGACCAGGAGCCGTCAATCAAGATGACTCCCCTCCGGCTCTGATGCCATATTGCAAGATTTTAGATGGATTTTGAGTGGAATCTCACAGCATGTTGAGGAGGAACAGAAGAAGCCTCTAGACCCGAGAAGACTCTCATCACTTCTCCATTCCTTCAGCACATAGTTTATACATATCACATTTTGTACTCCAGCCCTCCTAAAAGACATGTTTTTCACATAAGGACCACCAACAATACCCATATGTATTGGCATGATATGAGACCATTTATGTACTCTAGTGTGTATAAGCATATATACTACAGCAGTCGTTAATGTGCTAGGGAATAACTTTGGGAAAATGGCACGTACGTACATTATGAGAGTTCTGATTAATGCCCCCAAAGCTAACCTCCGATCTGAGAGAGAGAAAGATGTGGATACCCATATGCATTGGCATGATATGAGACCATTTATGTACTCTAGTATGTAGCATATATACTAAAGTCTAAAGTAGTCGTTAATACGCTAGGGATCGGAATAACTTTAAGAAAATGGATGGATACTCCTTCGTATCCACGTGACAAGATATATTTCCATTTATGGAGGATAATTTATTATTACTAGTGCAATATGTTTTTATGTTTCATTGAGGCTCTTGCATTGGCATACGAGAATACATATATGATTCACGAAATTATTGATTCAAATATGAAAATACCTTGCTCAAACAATTTTAGGACACCCGGTAGGAGAGTTGTCCACTATATTAAAAAAGAAGGAAGGCCAAAGAAGGCCAAAACAACAAGAACATCCAGTACAAAGCCTAGGGACAAAACCCCTTGGCTAGCCAAAACGCAAAATATTCTCCAAATGATGAGATATTTTTTCCCCAAGCGGTAAATTAAATGACCAGTTCAGGCGGCAACACTCGTGCTTGGGATCAGGAGACAATTTTAGAGAGTGTTCGGTTGGCCGATCCGATACGATACAGAAGCGATACGATACATGCAAGCCTTTCTCTCGCCGTCCGATGTACTGGTTCACCGTCTGGATGCTTCCTGGAGTTTATCGTATCGGATCGGAACGGACCAACGAACGCAGCCTTAGAGTTTAAAGAGAATGCCAACAGGCTAAATCTCCCAACAAATCAACCTAGGCACATATTATACCAACTCTGAATCAAAGAGAGAGTACATCAGGTTCAATATGCACCGATACAAACCGAAACTCTTATTGAGCGCACACTCTCGCCGACGGCGTGGCAGGGAGCCGGCGTGGCGGCGGCGGTTAGGGTTTAGGGTTGCCAGGGGCGGCCGGCCGGTCCAACGGTGGTGGCGGGCGGTGGGTGGCGGAGAGACCGGCGGCGAGGGCGTCGCCAGTCAGGCGCCGGGGGACGGCGGTTGGGAAGGGCCGATGACGGGGGCGACGAGCCACCTAGGTTAGCGGCAGGCAGAGCGGTAAGGCGCCGGGAGGTGCCGGCGGCGGGCGGCTGGAGGTGCGGGGGCGCGAGAAGGAAGGAGGCGGGAGAAAGAAAGGACGCGGGGGTTCTTCGAGCGCTTGCAGCGCGCTCGTGGGAGAAGAAGCCCGATAAAAACATGCCCTGTGTGTGGCTGCGCACGGAAAGAGCTCCGCCTAGACCTAGGCATGGGCTGCCTGACCCACCAGACCCGACCCGACCTGCCCGAAAGTAGCTCAACCCGAAGAGTTTGACGAAAATCCGAAGAACCCAACAATTTATACAGGTCCGGACCAACCCACCCGAATCCATCGGAACGGATCAGGTTCGGGCCGTCTCAAAAAACACTAGGTTTTTTTCGGTCCAATCCGAACCCGAACCGACCCAAAAAATGCGCCAGGTCTAGCTCCGCCTGCCGGAGTCCGCCCTGCCTGCCTTGGCATGTCTGACGGTGACGGCTCATTTCCGTGTGCCCCGTCCCTATACCCATGTGAAGGCGCCGCACCCGCACCCAGTACCAGGTGACGCGGCTCGGCAGGCCACCACCACACCAGCCGCTCCCTCCATCCCTTCCAGCTGTTCCACGCGCCACCCCTAACAACCGGCGCTCTCCCAACCCAAGCAAGCAACCCAGCCGCGAGAGCGGAGTAGCGAAAAGCGCAGCCTCGGGTCGGCCCCCCGGCACCGGCACGCGCCTTTCGTCGACGCGCACTGGCTTGGCGCGGCGCCCCGTGCCGTTGGTTGGGGGCAGGTGGAGACTCCACGTCCCGCCTCCTCGTCTATCGTCTCCTTCCCCCGACACGCGCCGCGCCCCTCTCGCCTGCGGTGCGGCCTTCGCAGACAAGCCTCCCTCACAGGTCAACCGCCTTTCCGCCTCCTCCCTCGCCCTCGCCCCGTCGTGGCGTGGCGTGACGCGCTAGTCCTGTGATCCTGTCCTGCTCCTGCCGCCGCCGTCTCTCCTCTCCTCTCCTATATACACAGAGCGAGCCGCGCGGGTCTCTGCAGCCACAAACAGAGTGGGGGAGCACGCACGCACAGCCGCACAGACCAAGGCGATTGGAGCGCAGCTAGCTAGCGTGACCTCGCGTCGCTTTTGCTTGTGCCGAGGAACAGCAGCAGCAGCACGCAGCCGCGGCGGCGGCGGCGGCGGCTTGTGCACGTGAACGCAGCTCAACGCCTGTGTGCACCTAGCGACCGAGCCATGGCGGATCACCAGAAGAGGATCCACCCGGCGGTCGACCTGGAGGCCGGCAGGAACCGCCCCTCGGCGCCGCTGGTGCCGGGCGGCTCCATCCGCTCCGACAAGGGCGACCCGGCGCCGCAGCGCGCGAGCCACCCCCACCCCCACCACCAGCAGCCGAGCCACAGCCACCACGGCAACGGCCACCACGTCCCGCTGCCCCCGCCGCCGCGCCGCGTGGCGCCACCGGCGCCTCTACCTCCGCCTCTGCCGCCGCCGAAGCGCCGGGGCCGACGCGGCTGCTGCTGCCGCCTCCTCTGCTGCGCGGTGATCACCATCGTCGCGCTGGCGGTGCTGGCGGCGGCGGCCGCGGGGGCGCTGTACGTGGCGCTGGACCCGAAAGCGCCGCGCTACTCGGTGGACCGGCTCGCCGTGTCGGCGTTCCAGGTGGACCCGGCGACGCTGACGGCGCGGGCGGGGTTCGAGGTGACGGTGACGGCGGCGAACCCGAACGCGCGGGTGGGGATCCGGTACGAGCGCGGGTCGAGCCTGGGCGTGTGGTACGACTCGTACCGCCTGGCGCGGGGCGCGCTGCCGGCGTTCTACCAGGGCCACCGCAACACCACGGTGCTGGCGGTGGCCATGGCCGGGGAGGCGCAGCTCGGGAGCGCGGTGGTCGCGGGGATGCAGAGCGCGCAGCGGGTGGGGGCCGTGCCGCTCGCGTTCCGCGCCGACGTGCCCGTGCGGGTGGTGGTCGGAGGGTTCAGCACGTGGAAGGTCACGGCGAGGGTGCGATGCGACCTCGTCGTTGATAGGATCATGGACGTCAGTAGCCCCATCAAGATCAAGGCCAGCAACTGCAAGTTCGGATTCAAGCTCTGAATGTCTGAGGATTGCCGCGTTCTACTCTGGAGTCTGGAGATTTGTTTGGTTCTTTGTTTTTCCTTTTTGAGAGGGTTGTGTTGCTGCGTTGGATTCTTTTTGGCAGAGTGCTGGCCGTGTGGTAGTATTTGCACAGGCGCACTCCCGCCCACGCACCCCGTCGAGTTCAGTGTTCATGCTGTGTAAGTACATATGGAGTAGTGTATTGCTGCTAGAGAGGAATAATACGCATGCCTGGATTTCTATTTACAGTTTAATTTCAGCATTTGCGTTATGTGCTCTGCGACAGAGGTTTCACCACACAGTTGAACAACTGACAAACAACCAAATGACTCCAGTACCAACAGGAGAGGACCATAGAAATGGAGCCGAAATGCCAGTCCTTGACAATGCCATGAAGGTACCCAGACGCAGGGTCATTTGCAATTGCAAGTGCACCAAGAAAGCGCAACTGCTCTACCTAAAGTTGATGGTGAAGGTTAATTCCTGCCATGGATCATGGATGTGCTGCAAAGTCAATGCAGTTCACCTGCCCCAAGCCTATATAACTGATTGGGTGCAGATGGACAAAGCTTTACGAGCCCGCGCACTCTTTGCTTGCTCTGTCTGAAGAAGCCATCAGCCCATCAAGTCGATATATGCAGTCTACCTGCCCCAACTCCCAGGTGCAGAGGTGCTCGACCCAGGGACATCGAGGAGTCAGCAACTCCACAAGGATGCCCACAGAAGCTATAGCCACGACAATCGATTGACGATTGCAAAGCTAACTTTGTGCAGATATGTGATTAGACCAAGATCACCAGGGCATATAGGGATGCAAAACACTGTTTGCGCACCGTAGACAGAAAAAAAGTTAGTTAGAATAGTGGATGCACCCCTTGGATGCCTCTCCTGATGACCCCGGTCTTAGAGCAGTCTTAATATTCTTTACTATGGACCAGGAACTGGAAGTCACATGAATGGGCACTGCAGGTTTTTAAATCCCTACACAATACGAGTATACACGTACTCACATTTGACGCTTTGTATAATTGCTTGGGTTACAATTAAACTGGGATGTTAACTTTTAATCCAAGAAAACATCCCATCGGATGGCTTCCGATTTAATCCACGCTGCAAATACGTGCTGGACAGTGCTAACTGGCCAAATTTCTTGCGAATTCAGATTGATCCAGAGCCGTCCGATACGCCAATCGGATGGCTCATAAAAAGGCTATGTTGAGTTCATCGACTTTATTCTCTTTGATTGATTTGATCCCCCTGCACTCCCACGACAGCCCGGCCCATAAACGCTACGAAAGAGACGAGACCGGGAAAGACTTGCGAAAGACGCCGCGACCGCAACCCGGCCCATAAACGCTCGGAGCGGCGGCGGCGGAGGCGGCGGAGGGCCGGCGGCAAGCAGTGGAGAACTACAGCAAGTGATGGCGAGGAGCGACAGCTGCCTGGCTCGCGTGGGCGCCGGGGTCGCCATCGGCGGCGCGGTCGGCGGAGCCGTCGGTAACCCCCTTGCTTCCTCCCTCTTTCCCTAGAACCTTAAACCCTAGCCCTGTATCAGTATCAAATCATCGGAATTGCTTTGTTGGAGCAGATAGATTGGCGTGCGATTTGAGGATTTTTTTCGAGCTAGATGCTGATCCTTCCGTTGTTCGCCTGGTTAGTTGGCGGCTCCGCTGCCACATGTGTGTGAGGTGGGGAGCTTAGGCATAGTCTGCTGGGATTTGTTAGGAGCTCATGTTTAGGTCGTAGCTTCGGGAGGTGGGAGATAGAAGAAACGATGCGTCAGATAGATGCTATTGTTGGAGTTTGTTTGCCCAATTGCTCTGCTTTAAGAGATTTGCCGGTTTGGTGTTGCTGAATTTGCTGGTGGTTGTTAGGACCTGGGATGGAAAAGATAAGGTTTTCTATGTTGCTTTTGACTGAAATGACTCGAGTGTTAAAAAGACGCCGAATGCCAGTACAATGCACTGATTAGAATCTTTGGTTTTTTAATGGCACTCATCCGATTAACCCTTTGTCTTTTATTGCTGATTTGGACTTGATAGCAGAAATGCATCACAGTTTGACATTGTTTGTATGCTGACTGATTACTAATTGTTGTTGAAAAGTTGCACTTGGCTTGAGAGGGAGAGACAAGGGGGATATGACTGTTGTGTTAGGCTACTAGTTGCTCGCTTCTATACATCATAGTTGTTGCTTTTGAGTTTTGTAAGTAAGAATATACAGTACGCTCCAATGGAATGTCTTGCTTTATGGATATTTTTCTTCCCCAATGGAATGTCTTCATTTATGGATATTTTTTCTTCCTTGTGTTATAGGAGCAGTGCTTTTACGTCTGGTAGCTAACGTGCTTAGTTTCTTTGCTTCTTCTAAGCAATAATTATTATACAAGTGTTGATCATGAGATGTAACTCTACAGAAAAGCTGCTTATAACTAGCTCTCAAAAGTCAAAACACTCTTGACCCCCACATGCTTCCTGGGATATGGGTATCAAGGAAATAAATAGCATCTCTTTCATTCTTTCTGCTGTGATATCAACTTAATAATTGGCATGCTTTTTCCTTCTGTCTGCACAGGTGCTTGCTATGGGACTTTTGAGGCATTCAGATACAAGGTATGCATACAATGTTTCTTTGCTGGTATTTTCAAAGGAAAACTGCTTGGTGGTAGTGCTTCTATCTTGTTCCCCCTTTCAACATTCCTAAATTGTTAGTCATTAATGCACCTCTCTATTGAGCATAACACTACATTGTATCTATGGTACAAATAAGACTGGTGGCACCATCCTTTGAGATGTGCCATTTAATTTATCTTGCCGGGAATCTACTGTATGGAGCTCATGATATAATGTATCTTTTGTTGGTTTAACTAACGAGACAAAAGTTGATCTGGAATAGTTTAGTTATTTTGGGGGTTTATTTCGTGTGCTAATCAGTTTGTTGTTCTGTTTCATAGATCCCTGGGTTGCTAAAGATCAGATATATTGGACAAACAACTGTTGGCAGCGCTGCAATTTTTGGACTTTTCTTGGGAGCTGGGAGCTTGATTCACTGTGGAAAGTCCTACTAGTTTGTGTCCTCCTTTTGAACACTACGAGTTGAAGGATTCTAGATTTTGAGCATTGCCCTGGGTATCCTCAACAGTAAAACTTCTGTGGAAACATTTATTTGATATTTATGTACAATTTAACAGCTAATAGCTCAGGGCTAGAGAGAACAACCCGGTTCTGTTATTTGATATGTTGGTCCTAATTGCGGTGTGCAAATAAAATTGATGTTTCTCTCATTATCTGTACGCTTGAATCAGTAGTTTCTTGAAGCATCTACCATCTCGATTTCTTTGAAACTATATGCTATCTTTACAAAATATATGAACTAAAAAGTAGCTCATAACCTCTCTGCTTACAGGTGATCTGGTCTTGTTCTTTTCTCCAGTCATCGTGATTGTCCATTTGGTCGAAATCATCTCGTATGTGCAGTTAATTTGTGATTCTATTTACCCACAAGCATAGTATACAGCATGACATCCATGCTATGGTACCTGATAAGCAGCGGCTGCCTGCTTCGGTTCGTCGCAAGTACCAGCAACTTGCGAAGTATGCCACAACGAAGCATGCCAGATATGTTATGCGCCGATCCATATTGCTTGATTTATACAGCTCTTCTCACTGTATGTTATTATTGTGCTTAAGACTTGAAAACTAGTCCCACACATGTTAACGTTTGACTTTGAGGTCACAAGGATAAAGGAGTCTAGGATTAGTACTCCTAGTACTCTCCGAGTCTCCGCCCTAAATTAGGTCATTGTTAACTTTTTGATATGATCGTTTGACCATTCGTCTTGTTTCAAAAAAAAAAGTTTATACTATGATATTAGTATTACACACTACACTCGCTGCAATAAACTCCGGTGGATCAGGACAAGATATACCGATATACAGTTATGTACAAAACAAGCAGGACTACAGTCAACTAGGAATAGCAAGTAACTCCAGATAGTTTCATGTACATGTACAAGGGACATAATTGCAACATCTAGTAATTAGTTAATGTCCTATCCACATTTCACTTTCACAGACCGATCAATGCACGGGGTCTGTGCTCGATTGTTAGCAAAGGCATACCAGACTGTGAAACAGCCCTTACAAACCCCATGTTAGCAGTCAAAGTGGGAGTACGCCAGTGGTCTCCTGTACCAAACACAATTTTATTCTTCATCGCGAGCTTCCTTGTGGTTGGGAGATCCATCATGCGTGATGAAGGACTGTCTGGGACAATTCTGAAGGGCAAAAGGCAAAGGCCACAGGTAAGAAACTATGAATTGTATGTTCAGGAAAACTCAATTCAAGAATATTTGCCCATTTGCAAGTACCATACACACGGGATATGACAAATAGTGGGTGCATCCAGCTCCCACGCAAGGTGCGGTTTGGGGAAAGGAATTTTTAGACCGTTTACCCTTGCATAATTATTTGCATTATTCTGCAAAGAACCTCTTTTGGACCTAGGTCACCTAGAACCTCCAGGTCACAAGCGGAGAGACTCTACCAGTGACAGACCACAAGTGGGATATGACAAATAATTATGTGTGGAAAATACTAGAGTTCCTAGTTTAGCACAGGTCTAGAAAAGAAAATAGTAGCTGAATCAGGGAACGAAACAATTTTTTGCAGATGAAGATGGAAGGCAAAATAACTTGCTAGCAGGAGCAGCACATTTCATTCAAGGTTAGAACCTAAAGCAGTTTTCAATAATCTAACAGTTTAGCAAATCCAATGTAACTACATAGATGGCATTACTATTTCTACCAATTTATTACATTGAGCTCCATTAAGATAATATCCCCCCTCCCTTCCGAAAATGTAGGTCATTCTAGTTTTGTCATAAGTCAAACTTATCTAACTTTGACAAATTTTATTAATAAATATATTAACATCCACAATACTAAACAAATGCACCATCAAGGCATTTAATAGTGTGGATTAATGATTAAAAAAAGTGGTTTGATGTTGGTGCATTTTTCAATAAACTTGGCCAAAGTCAGAGAAGTTTCACTTAGGAAAAAAATAATATGACCTACATTTTGGAACGGATGGAGTAATAAATTTTTTACTAGGCTGTCCACAAAATACAATGGCGAAATGAGAAATCATCAAGTATTTACTACTAACAATATTGAAGTACCTCAGTGCATCTGCATATCACTCAGTATAAGGATCAGATGAAAAGAATTCATCTGAATAGCTATACAATTGAGCCCTATATGTACCTAAGAATGAAATCCACATTAAGATAGGAAATGAAAGAGCAAAAATCTGCCCCATAAACTTGATCATGTTTTAGTTCTCAAAAGGAAACTTACGATGTGTTAGCAAGTAACACAAGAATTGCGCTCAAAATAAAAGAAAAATTAGGGTACTAGACCGTGGCACAAGATACTGGACCTTGAACAACCAAATTAGCCATGTAACAGAACTTACCTGAGCTGTTTCAGTAAGTGTCTTGCTCTGGTTTTCTCCTCATGCCCACCACACATTGAAACAATTTCTTTGAACTCTGAGTTGACAGTTTCACATATGATACATTGCTTGCCCTCAACTGCTTTCCCTAACTCTACGAGTATTGGAAACTGCAGTTCAGATTGTGCCTACAAAGTAAGGATGAAATAATTCAATACACGATCTATTGCATGTGATCTTTTAGTAAGCACTACACTGTTATCTAGTACAGTAAATTAATAATTCACCCTTTCTGTTATCAGTTTGGACTCCTGAAACTGAAGATTCAAGCACGTGTTTGATGTGGGGATTCCTTGCAGGAATCACAACGAAACAATCAAATCCGTGTACTTGATTACAGTTAACTGTTGATCAACTACTGGGGGATGAAACACTAGATATTCTAGACCATAAAGTGAAGACGTTCCCAAACGACCTGATCTATGACGAACTTGTAGTTGCATTTGAACCTTGCCCTGGTCTCTGACTCTGGTACAGCCATCAGCTTCCCCACCCCGCCGTTGCTGATCCCTGACACTATAGCAACCAGCGCCGTGGTGTCCAAATTCACCAACTCCCTCGATTCCCTCCACATCTTCCCGACGAAGGTACTAAAGGCTCCCTCGAAACCCAAAGGCAACTCCTCCTCATCAGCACTTCCCTCAGCCACCGCAGCTTCAGGTAGCGGCAAAACTTCGCCAGCAACCTCCACGACGTCGATCTCGAACGCCCTGAAGCTCCTCAGCTCCTCACTTGGTTTGAAGCTGACGGCAACCCACCCTCCCTCCTCATCATCGGAATCGTCAATAAACTCCTCGAGCAAGTCGACCTCCACGGCCCCGAACCCCTCCGCAAGGCCCAGCGCGATGTCCACACCGACACCGCGGGAGAAGACGAGGATCAGCTTCTCGGGTCGTGTAGCGGGCGGAGCGCCGCGCGCTGCATCCAGCACGGCGGCGACGCGGGAGCGGAGCCCACCGCCCGTGCCCGGGGCCGGGAGCCAGGCGAGTCTGGCTGGGTTGCTCGCGGAAACGAGCGCCCACGCGGGTCGGCCGCGGAAGGCGCAGGCGAAGTCGACCCCGGGCAGCGGCGAGAGACGAGACGGGCTCCGCACGGCCGGGTGGGCGAGGAGGAGGTGGAGCGCCGCGAGGTAGGGCAGGTTGGAGGAGAGCGGCGTGGGCCGGGAGGACGGGGCTGGGCGGAGCGAGGAGAGGAAGCGCAGCTCGGCGTCGACGAGGCGGAGGAGGGAGCGGAGCGCGGGCTGGCGCGGCAGGTCCGGCGAAGCGGCGAGGTGGCCGCTCAGCACGCCGCACCGAGCGCGCGCGAGCTCCAGCTCGGAATCCGCGGCGGCGCACGCCTGCGTTGCATCCATTTTTGGCTGCGATCGAAGTGTGGCTTGGTGGGGGAGAAAAGAAGTTCGTGGATCAGAACAGACTGGGCTGGCCCAGATGCAGCAGAAATACAGGGTGGGCTGTGAAACACGGAACGGCCCATGAGATCCATCGGTGCGGACACATATAATGTGGGGGGCCGAAATATAGCCGTTGGGCTTTCGAGCTGGGCGCGTTCCCTTTTCCCATTTTGAAGCGCGCGGTGGCACCCTTTTTTTATTCTCCCCGTTCACCCGCGGGTGCTCTCTCGAGTGGCGACGACTGGACACCAGTAACACCACACCGCCGCCGCCCGCCGCCCTACCCTCTCTCGTGGCGACGACCGGACCCCGCGGCCGCGGCCTCCTCCGTACGCCAGGTCTTCGTCGAGCCCTTCGCCGGCGACGAGCGCCCACCAGGTATGCCCACACCTTCTCTTCCCTTCCGGCAGTGCGAAATTGAGCAGCCAAACCCTAACTTAAGCTGTCTGTCTGTTTGTATTCGGATCTGGTCTAATTACAAGGCTATATACATGTATTGTGTCTACCTACTTCGATATTTTGCTAAAATTATCCGGTGTAGACCTGTTCTCCGATGTCCTTTACTCGGTCCGACCCTGGCTACATCTGTGCATCTTGTGTCTCCGTTTCATTTGTTTGGAGCCTATTGCTGTAAGCTAGAAGTTTAATACCTTACCGTCTAATTATTTTAGGGTTTGAAGCTGAAAATGAGTGAGCACAAGACTTCTCATCTTGATTTTGAGGAAGGACTCCCTCAAGTGCCTGATGGCAATGATCCGAGTAGCCCTGTGACTGTGCAGAACTTGGAAGAGTCTGGAAGCAAAATTGAATCTCCCACTCCAGAGAAGCAAGAATCCAGAAGCAAAGGGGTTGTTGTGAGTTCACTGGCAAGGAACTCGCTTGCCCAAAGGTACAAAGACAGATTTGCAAATCAGCTGAGGGAAGATGAGGATGGCTCGGATGATGAAAGCTATAACGACAGTGTTTCACCTAGTGGTAGCCGATCTCTGATTTCGGGAAGCATTGAACTTCTTGAGAAGTGAGCCAATTTTATTTTCTCATGCATTTATTCTGCCAAGCCATAATTATTCACCTTGTCTTTCTTTGTTCACAATGGCAGGCACAAGGATTTGCTGAATCTTTTCAATAGAATGGAGAGTTCTATAAGGTTGCTACGCCTACGGAAGAAGAGGGCTACATTTAATAATATTTCTGCCCAGGTGGAAGTGCTCACAAAGAGGTAGCAATGACAACAGAAGTATCTGTATGCAATGTTATTATTTTTATTTTTTTGTTTGTTGCAGCTGGATGATAATCGTTCTGCATTACAGAAAGTTATCGTATGGTCATTTGGCCCAGATGAAGCATTTATTCCCAGAAGGGATCCAGATAAAGAGTATACGTTTACATGATGAGAAAAGCCTTTTCATGTATGCTGATATGGAAATCACACTTGTAATGGATGTTGTGGAATGCACAAGTCCTGATGAGTCTCCATCCATGGCAATCTGCGATGCCTTTTACTCAAAACTTTTGCGATTTTTGGATGCTCATCATAAGGTACTATACTTAATTTGCTTAGGCCTTGCTCAGGTAGTTGTAAATTAATAGATCTATACTGTACAATATTTCCCTTAATTTGTTTGGAGTACTTAAACTGAAGTCCTGTATTTTCATCTCAAGCGAACCCTTAAGTTGCCTTTGGTGGTGACTTATATGCACTTTTGATTGTATTAATCCTCAGACCATGATGATTCACTAGCATTCTTGCAATTTTTGTTTATGCAGGGTACGGAAATTCCTGAGGCAATCCTACCAGAACCCTTCACTTCTAGGTCAAGGGAGAAGTTATATCTTGAGGCAGCGCATAATGGACATTTTGCTGAGCCACCTCTGCAGGGTGCCACTGAGGATGGATTCTCAAATGCTTCCCACTTCCCACAAACTTTTAAAAAACTAATGTCACAGAAAATTGTTGCTGATGGAACTGAAAAGACTCGATTGCTATCTGATCCAGCAGAACTGAGCTCTGTGAGTGCTTGTGATACAGAAACGACAAACAGAAGCCTTACAGAGCTAGACAAACATGCTTCAGTTCCAGTCAGCTCTGACATATCTGCTACTCCAAGCCGCCGTTTGATCTCCTGTTATGAAGAGAGTACGCCAAAACAAGGAACGTCAGAGTCATCTTTGGTAGTAGGAACACCAGCAATGCAGACACCAAAAAGACCATTGCCCACTCCCCTTGACAAACATGAGGCCACACATGGACATGTTTCTGAACCACGTTCAGCAAGTTCAGCACGCAGATCACTGAATACATCATTAAAAATCGAAGGAGGAAGCCCTTCTTATCATGATGGTATGGAACATGTGGCTACAGCTACAAATGACGTATTCTCAGAAGACTCATCTAGTTTTAACAACTCATTGGAGGTATCTGATTTCCATCAATCATATAGAATATTATTTACTCTTTCTGTGTATGGATTGGCACATAATTACATGCTAGAAGATCATGGATGCCATAGTCAAGTCAATACTTGATAACATAAAATGGATAACAAATGCTTATGCTTGGATTCTGATTTCTTTGAAAAACGTAGCATGTGATGGAATGCACAGCTCTTTCATAATTTAAATGTGTTTTTTTTTCGTCATAGAATTCGTAAACAGCCTAAGATGGTTTGTGTCAAATAAACTTCTTAACAATCTTCATCCAACACAATATTTAGTGATTGTATACAAGACTGTTCAATAGCACCTAGAATGCTAGCAGTCAGTTGCTGATGCCGTGGAAATAAGCCAACCATCAGTAGTTAACACATATACTTGGAATTTTGATATCCTGACAGAATGAAATTTTCTTTTCTGAAGCAATGCAATGTGTAAAAGTTAATGTAATCTTAATTTTCTAGGTATGCTTGCTGTATGGTAATAGGTATCTTGCTTCCTGCTCTTTTTTCTTTTGTTGTATTAGTTGGAAGACTTGGAGAATTCTAGGTAGTTCATTTGTTTGTTGGTTATTTCCTGACGAAATGAACTATATCCTTGCAGGAAAATGAACCTGGTTTCTTTACTGATGAAGGGATGATCAATCAAGTAGACCTAGTTGATTCCCAGGAAAAGATAGCCTCTCTGCGTACCACATTTGACATAGTCTGTGATATTTCTCATTCTTCCAAGAATTCGCTGATCACGAAACAGGAACTTTTCCATAATATTCTTGCCAACAACTTGGAGATAGAAGAGACCGGTAATGATGATCAGTGTAACTACAAACTATACCTTGATATTTCCTGAGCTATAAGTTGATCTTTTTACTTTAACTTTATAGGGGAGATAGAAGAACAGCTGCATATTTTAGAGGATCTGGCTCCCCATTGGATATCTAAGAAGGTGGTAAATGGGGGAGAAATAATTTACAGGCAAGTTTCATTCAGTATTAGCAAGCATCCCCTTTTCTGTTTGGATTTTCATGGTAATACTAACATATAGTTTCTTTTCATTGGCAGCATTGAACCTATTACAGATCAGAATTCAGTTCGGGCAAAGCTTGTCGAAGCCATATGAGATAGTTGCGATCGGTTCAAAGCTGATGCTATTATGTACGTACCACTAATGGACCCCATCGAGCAGCGACATTTGCTAATTTTTCATCATGGAATCCCCTGGGTTGCACGCGGCTGATTCAACTTCAAATATTGAGTAGCAACAGGAGCAGAAGGGGTGATTCAACTTCAAATATGGAGTAGCAACAGGAGTAGAAGGGGGGGGGGGGGGGGGGGTGCACCTCAGTGCAGTTTGTGTTTTGGTTGACCTCAGTGCAGTTTGTGTTTTGGTTGACCTGCCCACTGCTGAAATTGTTAGGGAATTTGAATTCACACCTGAGTGTAATTGGGAGCCTAGGTTTCATGTGTCCCAGTTCCCTTGAACTGCTCTGTGTGCACCTCAGTGCAGTTTGTGTTTTGGTTGACCTCAGTGCAGTTTGTGTTTTGGTTGACCTGCCCACTGCTGAAATTGTTAGGGAATTTGAATTCACACCTGAGTGTAATTTGGGGCCTAGGTTTCATGTGTCCCAGTTCCCTTGAACTGCTCTGTTATCATTGTGGTAATCTAGCTCAAAATTGGAATTGGAATTTATGTGGAATTCAACTGCCCTTTGGCATCTGCTGTCATCCGTGATGTTTACTCATGATTCTACTAGGTTGTGTTTTGCAAGTCTGGCAGGCTTCTTACTGGGCGCACACGTCGTCCATGCTGTTAAGCTCTGCAATACAGGTGTGAAGCGCATTGCTTACATGCATACAGATACCACAACTTTTCATTAGTGCTCACTACACACGGCATGCACTATTTATTCCATAAGCAGTAATGACATGGCATATATACAGTACACTAGAGCAGGCCAATGAGCCCGCGATCTGTATCCCCTCTAATACATGGCATATATACAGTAGAGCAGGCATGTGCTACCAACAAATAGATCAGACAAACATAAACTGATCATTCCTCGGACCAGGTGATGTCGACCATCCCGACGTTCTGGTCGAGCCCCAGCGCGTCCCACACCGCCGGCGACGCATCGACGATGTTGTTGTCGCAGGGAGGCTCAAAGTTGTGCTCGTCGTCACAACCATGCACGGAGTCGCACTCGTCGACCACCTTGGCGTACACGGAGTTGCCGTTGGCGGAGATCTTGATCTGGTGCCCGCAGCGCGCCATGTTGCTGAACCACCCAGTGGAGAGAGCGACCACCTTCTCCTGGTCACTGTGGTAGGAGTTGTCGCACTCCGACGGGCCGCCGCCGTCCTTGCCCTTCTCGAAGCTGTTGAGCGTCAGCACGGCCTTGGTGTTGGCCGTGACCGGCGGCGAGCACCGGTACTGCGGGTACATCTTGCCGTCCTCGCAGCAGTCCGGATCGTTGCTCTTCTCGCAGTTGCCGGACCGGCCCGGGAGGTACCCGCTGGCGCGGCATGTGCCGAGGCCGGCGCCCGGGCGGAGGGAGGACGCCATGTGGGAGGCGGAGAGCGCGACCAGGAAGAACATCGCCATGGCGGATACAGCTCCCGCCGTGGCCATCTTTGTTTGCCTGGAAAAAGATGCTCAGGCTCCCTCTCCCACTGGCTCAGTTTTTCTTATTTCCAGTGCTCAGCTGGTTTTGCTTGATGGTTTGAGGTTACTCATCCTGCATGGGATTATATAGTGGTCTTCGTGCTAGATACATCAGTAATCAAGTCTGTATCACTTATGAACATGCGCCGATGACATGCCGTAACGAGTGGTTTGATGGATGAGATTAACCGCCACGGCAATCCGGTCACTCATATTTTTCACCGCGCCGTCGTGTGAAATGGTTTGAACTTGTTCGGTGTGAACGTGCGAAGATTTTTTCTACACAGAGACGTGGGGTCTACATAAGTTAATCTCATATTTATATTGGAGGCTGGAAAATTCTAAAATAAAAAAACTAGTGAATCAACCCATGCGAGTAGAGTCTTGGAGGGATATATGTGTTAAATTTTGGTAGATAAATTAACAATGGTATAAGCAAGGTTCACCATTTTATTTTCGTTTCGGAAAAATTTTGGTTTGACCAAAAAATTTGACTTTCATATTTTTAAAATTGGAACCGGATTCTATTTCTTTCCGGACCGAAATTACCATCCCGATCGAGACCGGAAACGGAATTCCGGGGTTTCCGACCGAAACGGCGAACCATGGGTATAAGTTAACAATTTATACACACATATCTTTTTTGTTATTTATTTTTTTTCACAATAGCATGCGATAATTTAGAGTTTGGTTTGGTTGTTTTTATTTGTCTTTGATAATGATAGAGGTGTGTAATCAAGACCATTGGGATGAAAACCTCTGTACTCTTCTCTTCACATTGGTCCCCTGAACAGGGTTGGAAAGAATTGGAAAGAGTCAAAAACAGTGGAACGAAAATGTTTTCATCATTGGGTCTTTTATTTTACTAGCAAAATGTCAGTGCGTTGCAACGGAAAGAAAAAAAAATCCTTAAACACCTTTAGATCAATGCATATAAGAATAGCCTCGCAAATAAATTCCATATCCTATTGTTTTGAATATTTTTTGCATGTGAACAAAATTTATGTAGTGTCAGTTTGTTAAAAAAATATTACTTTTTGCTTTCCGTCAATTTATTGAACATCGAAAAGGGAGTCTATATACGATATGAGTATCCGTTTTCGCATAGGCTGCTCCTGCCGTCTGAATCGGGTTTCCGAATAAATTGTAGGCCATAGTCTTGACGATTTCCGTTAATTGCAAGCGAATTTTAAAGTGGTGTCAATTGGGTTGGAAAGATTGTTATTTTAGCTTTCCATCGATATATAGAACGTCAAAAACAGTGTCCGTATGCGATCTGAGCGTCCGTTTTCGCGTGGACTGCTCTAGGCTTACGAATAAATTCCACGTCATATTATTTCAAAGATTTCCGTTGACTGAGACCAAATTTTAAAATGGTTTCAGTTGGGTTGAAAAGGTTATTATTTTAGCTTTCCATCGATATATAATACATCGAAAACGGAGTTCGTATGCGACTTTGGTATCCGTTTTCGCGTAGACTCCTTCTGTGGTCCGAATCTATTTCGTATTGTAACTATGATTCAGAATATAGGATACAGGACGCGGAGGGGATGACCAGCCGGGTCCATCTATCACAATGGACCGGGAAATCGATGGATCTTATTTGCTTTAATATTAGATATAGACTCATCTCGTTTTGTATCTATACCCACTCAGTATTTTCTTATCTTGGATTTACTGAAAAATGAAGAATATCAATATAGTGGTTATTAATTCTTTATTTCTATTTCATTTTTTCTATTCTGATAGTCCGGCCGGCCAACTTTTTCCTTTCCCTTATGCCTTTTGTTTTTTTCACCCAATCCGCATAGGCCTATCAATGCAGGCTGAAACACGGTTCACGGCATGTGTGCCACAAATAAGTCTACACTCGTTACCTATAAATTCAAGAGATTATTTTGAATTTTCTACGATAACATCAAAGGTGGATACTTTAGATATAAATCTAAAATGTTGTTTTATATTATTTATTCTACAAGTTTGATTACTCGTTTTTTACAAATAATTTCACAAATATTATTTATTTTATTGTGATTTGTTTTATTGGTAAAGCTGATTTGAGTATGAATTATGTTTTTATATGTTTGAATATTTTTTGAATAAGATAAATAAATGAAATTGTGGAAACAAGTCGACCATGTCATAAATTTGAAAATGGAGATTACTTAACAGCCTATTGATTTATTCCATATGCAGTAATGACATGGCATATATACAGTACACTTAGAGCAGGGCAATGAGCCCACGGTATGTCCTCTCTAAGCATACATACAAGCACCAACTAGCAGATAGAGTAGGCACAACAGCAGCCATCAATAGATCCTCACTCCTCAGACCAGGTGATGTCCACCATCCCGACGTTCTGGTCGAGCCCCAGCGCATCCCACACCGCCGGCGACGCGTCGACGATGTTGTTGTCACAGGGAGGCTCGAAGTTGTGCTCGTCGTCGCAGCCATGCACGGAGTCGCACTCGTCGACCACTTTGGCATACACAGAGTTGCCGTTGGCGGAGATCTTGATCCGGTGCCCGCAGCGCGCCATGTTGCTGAACCACCCAGTGGAGAGAGCGACCACCTTCTCCTGGTCACTGTGGTAGGAGTTGTCGCACTCCGACGGGCCGCCGCCGTCCTTGCCCTTCTCGAAGCTGTTGAGCGTCAGCACGGCCTTGGTGTTGGCCGTGACCGGTGGCGAGCACCGGTACTGCGGGTACATCTTGCCGTCCTCGCAGCAGTCCGGATCGTTGCTCTTCTCGCAGTTGCCGGACCGGCCCGGGAGGTACCCGCTGGCGCGGCATGTGCCGAGGCCGGCGCCTGGGCGGAGGGAGGACGCCATGTGGGAGGTGGAGAGCGCGACCAGAAAGAACATCGCCATGGCGGATACAGCTCCCGCAGTGGCCATCTTTGCTTGCCTGCAGGAAAAAGATGCTGAAGCTCTCTCCCGCTCTCTGTTTTAAGTATTTCCTGGTGCTCAGCTGGTTTGCTTGATGGTTTGAGGTTACTCGTCGGGCATGGGGTTATATAGTGGTCTTTCCTCTAGTAACATTAGTATGAACTTGCACTGATGAACATGGCGTGCCGGATGGTTTGATGGATGTGATTAACCGAGACGGCAATGCAGCCACCGCCTAGGCCTAGATGCTTTCACCGTGCCGTATTAAATGGTTTGAACACATCCGATGTGAACGTGTAGATAGGATTTGTTCTCAAGAGAGACTTGGGGTCTAGATAGTTTAATTTCATCGACATCCTTATAATCTAATTGTCAAAATAGCGGCCTCGTAACAATAGATGTTAGGCAGCTGCCAAAATATATATTCAGCGCAAGGTCTCGGTGCGCGATGAATTGCCAACTGTTTCCCCAGCCGATGCAGCAATCGCTTTCGTTGCCCGATTGCAGGCTATTCTTGCCGCGACGGGTCAGGCACTTCACTGGTCATTATCTAAAAAAAAAAAAGGCACTGCACTGGTGCTTGCTTGATCAAGCCTGTTGGGCCCCTAGTTCACTCTCAAGCCGCCTCACACGCTCACGCACACTGTTTCCCGCTCGCACAGCTGCCGTCGCGTGGTTGAATACGATGAACAATGGATATGGCGACGAACGCCGCGGCCGCCGCAACGGCCTGTATCTTGGCTTCAATTGAACTAGATACGGCTCCTAGAACCGCCGGGGTAAAGGCTACATATAGCCCACACACGCACGCACACGCTGGAGACACGATCTCCATGCTGCTCTCCGGCAGAGATCTGCTCGACCACGATCTGCTCACTGCGTCCTCCACGTCCTGAGCTCCGCGTGCTCATCCCGGACGACCTGGCCACGTTCCTGCGATCGGCTTCGCGCTGTGCAGCCCCTTCCGCCTATCTTCACGTCTAACTAACTACGACGCGGTCTCCGTGCACGCACGCGTACGATCAACTCGACTCGTCCCTGACACGACATGGACTCAGGCTCACGCACACAAGCCATAGGACGCATGCCCGGCACACGCGACACACCTGACCCACGCCCGGCACCCTCCCAGCGCGCTCACCGCGCTCTGTTCGCGCTGCCGTGGCGTGTTTATTGCTAACAAATCCGGTGTTCACTCCCAGTGCTCGTCGCCGCCGTCGCAGACCACCAACACGTGACCGTCGAGGAGTCCCCGACTCCCCGACGATGTCACTCCCAAAACGTTCTGGCCTGGCGTCCTCGCCGCCCTCCTGACGGCAAAGCAGGGGACCGCCATCAAGCTAGACGAGAACGCCACATTCGGCCACCTCCCGCCTCTGCTGGACTGCGCCCCGCGCCCCGGCTCAGCCGTCCAACAACGACCACGCGTTCCGGGCCAACGTGCTGTCCGCCCTCGGTGCGCTCCCCTCCGTCGCCGCGGCCGCGCCAACGGGCTTCGCCACCATCTGGCAGCTCCAGCCGCGACCGCGCGCGGCTTCCCCCGGCGACTGCCTGGCGCGTGCCTGTCCGCGGCTGCCCAGGACGTCATCGCCGACGAGCGCGGCGGGTGCTTCCTGTCTTTCTCGGGCAGAAACGCGTCGTCAGCCCCCCGACGACGCGTTCCAGGGCTGGCAGTACGTCGACAGCGACGGCAGCCCAAGCCCAACCGCGGCGCTGGGAGCCGCCACAGACGAAGCAGGAGGGTGGCACGGCCGCACGGGCGTGAAAAGGAACTTGCTGAAAAGGAACTGAAAATATCTATCCTTTAAGTCACGCGTATCTGTCCTTAAGTCAGGCGAAGCCCGTCCTAAGTATAGAACCAAAGAGTTCAAAATTTAGTATAATATTAGGTTAAAAAACATTATTGTCCTAGGGTTTGAAATTTAATTAGGGTAAAAGGTCGAGTACTGGATTTAAAATAAGGATAATTCCCTCTAAGCCGGGAATTGGAGTATTGGCTACATAGACTTGCTCCGGTAATTTAACAGGACGGTATACTAATTTTCTAAAGATTTTACGCTATGGAAAAACAATTTGGAATAATTAAAAATCCTTAAAACTACTTTTTTCAATAAATTATTTTTCAATTAATTATTTAACTATAAAATAATTATTAAACATTTTCTTGATTAACTTGGTATTTAAAAAGAATTGAATCACTTATAAAAAAGGAGCAAATTAATTACAATAATTGTTAAGTATGCATATAGTTTTTGGTACAAATTCAGTTTAAAGGATTGTTGAAGTAGGAATATAATTATTAATGCATAGACATTTGAGAAAGAAGGAAACAAAAGGCCCAGATTTGATTAGAGCCCAAGAAGGCCATTCACTTCTTTTTCCTAAGTTCTTTTCTCCTCCTCCTTCCTTCGCTCTCTCCTGTCCCTCCTAGTCTAACACGGGAGAAAGCAAGTGGGACACGTTCGCACGGCACATGGCAGCGTGCATATCTGCCGGTGGCGCAAGGTTTTACTGGTGCCGGCGACCCCAGTGCTAGGTGCGTGGAGGTGTCGTATGCCATGTGCGGCCGTGTAGGCGGTCCGAAGGGTTTGTGAGCGCGGGAACGACAACAATGCATGTGGCGTGTTGCGCATCGCCACGGGGACACCTCGAGCTTAGGTGTTGCCCAATCCTCGACAAGGATAGGCAGAAAAGGTAGAGGGCGCGAGGAATGGGTTTCTCACCCTAAGAGACGAGAAGACGACGACAATGGAGGACAACGGGCTGGTGGTGAAGCTCGGTGGGGGAAGGGGTGTGTGATGCGGGTGTGTAGGAAGGCGGAGTGACAAAAGTGGATCGAAGGATGGCAACACAACACTCTAGCTGGCGGCCATGGCGAAGCGGGTTGGCGGTGAGAGACAAGTGAGGGGACTCGTCTCCCTTTGTCTCTAGAATGGGGAAGATCATGCCGCGGGTCTGCCTATCTTCCATTGCGTGGCAACAAGCTGCCTCAGTGGCGAGAGGGTGGCCTACAGCTCCTGCTGGGCAGCACCGCGTGTGGGTGTGTTGCGCCGGCTTGAGCAGGAAGGCAGGAGGTGGCGTTGAGCCACCCCTCCACTTTTGTTCCTTTTCTTTTCATTTTTATTTTTATCCTTTGACTTTTGCTATTTTAACCCCTTGGTAACAAATTAATTCCACCAAAGTCCAAAAATATAAGTAAAAAGGGTATGTTTTTTAGCTTCGATATTGCAATCCAAATCCTTGGTCAAAGTCAAACTTGAATGGAAGTTGAGCTAAATTTTGCTAAAACTAAATCCAAACATTTAATAATTTTTAAAAACAAGATGTATCTGATGACATGAGATGCCTCATGGTGCACTTAAGTGATACGGGGTAATTTCGCCCCTCACCGGAAAGCATGAAATTTCAGGCCAAATTGAAAATCAAACAAATCTAAGTTCTGTACGTTAAACATGACACCAGATAGTGTCCAAATAGCTTAGAAATAAGAAATTGGCAAGTGGCGGTGCACTATGGGGGCAACGGTGAGCCTGCGAAGCATCTGTGCCTGATGGCCGATGTCGGGAGAAGCAATTTGGCGAAAATGAGTGATTCATAGTTATTGTAAAAAGGAGATAAATTGGATGGGCTAGAATGGCAAAAAATACACCTTTTAATCAATTTGTCATGGCTCTCTAAAATTTTAGCCTAAAATAGATTTTCTTACTCCTCGACGAAAATGGTGAAATTTTGGAAATTTGGACCGAAATTGTAATCCATACTATCACATCATCTATATTGCGGCCGTGGTGAACGTGGGCTGCCTATCCCACCTTGAGGCCTATTTGGATGAAGTAGCCCAGCCGATGTCCTCCCAGGTTTGAGTCCTATTTACCCCTAAAAAAAGGAGTCCTATTTGGATGAAACAGCCCAGCCGACGTTCGTTTGCTCGTGTCCACGTTCCACACGTTACACCTGAAGCCTGGCTGCCAAAGCCCTCTTTCCGGCGTTTCACCGTCCTCCTGTACCTCTCGCCTCGTCCAAACCCTCGCCGCCATCGCCATGGCGACGTTCAATTCCGCCTCGGCCATCATCGTCGGGGGCTCCGTGACCAGGCTCTTATTGTGCCACGTGGACGACTATTCACGCACCAAGGATCTTCCCAATGGCATGTGTATGTATTCTCCAACTTTCACCGTGGGCGATTATTCCTGGCGCATCAGCTACTACCCCAATGGCTCCCATCCCCCCTACGCCGATTACATATCAGTCTTCCTTATCCTCGAGCACGCCGTCGACGAACCTGTCAAGGCGAGACACACATTTAGTTTGCTCGACAAGGAGGGGAATCCGGTGCCAGGTGCCTCAAGAAGGTCATATGTGAGAGAGTACGCCAGGAAGGGGTCCAGGCACGGTTTCAGAGATTTCATGAAGAGGGAGTTCTTGGAGGCGTCGGAGCATCTCATCAACGACCACTTCGTGATCAGCTACGAGGTCTCCGTTTTCGACAAGTTCTGCGCCGAGGACAGGCCGGCGCCTCTGCCTGACCTCCGACGCCATCTCGGGGGCCTCCTCGTCGCCGAGGAAGGCACCGACGTCACGATCCGAGTCAGCGGCGAAGCGTTCAGCGCTGCACAGGTGCGTCCTCGCAGCTCGATCGCCGGTCTTGAAAGCAGAGCTCTTCGGGGCGACCACGTCCAACACAGCTGGGGACGACTTCTGCTTGCAGATTGATGATATGCCGGTTCATGTGTTCAAGGCCCTGTTACATTTCATATACACGGATTCGTTACCAGAGATGACCGGGCAGCAAGAGTCTGAGATGGCTGAGCATTTGATACAGGCGGCCAACAGGTACAGCATGCAGAGGCTTAAGCTGATTTGCGAGGAGAAATTATTGAACATAGATATAAACGAGGACACGGTTGCAAAGATGATGAGGCTGGCTGTACAGCACCATTGCCGCATGCTCAGAGAGGCTTGCGTCGAGTTCCTTCAAGGCTCTAATGCAATGGAAGCCATCGTGGTAGCTGATGATGGCTTATTCGAGATGGTGGCTAAAAGTTGCCCTGCTCTTCTGAAGGAGTTGTGGGTTTATGAGGATGACCCAATTCACGACGAGTTACTCATGTGCTTATTTTTTTTAGACGATGGAAACAAAGTTTCCGGCTTCATCTCCACGAATGGAGAATCAGACCTACATTATTACACCCACACAACTCAACTTAGTGTCAAGTTTATAACAAAGAGCACACAGAACCTAGTTCAACCCACAAGACTCAACAGGAACAAAAGCGTACAAAACAGGTAACTCAAAACTAAACAAGAGAGATCCTGGCCGGAGGTTGCCATCCAAACGAATTGAAAATTCTCAAGCCGTCACTTCAAGATTGTGTGTGCCCTGCGTCAGCCACTGGACCTGATCTTTATTTCGCTGCAACTTGGCCCAATGGCGGAGACAGAAAGTTCCCCTGAAGAGTACCTGCAGAAAATTTTTAGGTTGTTTCCTGTCAAAAACTGAGTCATTTCGTTGCAGCCAAATTGCCCAAATCAAAGTTGCAGCTCCTGCCAAAAGAAAGGGCTTATAAACCCTACCCCCCTAGCTGGACCACTGGTTAAAAAGGTGCTCTGTGTTACGAGGTGGAGAGAGATCTAGTGTCATAAAAACAACCCGCCAAATAAACTTGGCCAAGCGGCAATAAAAGAAGAGGTGTTGTATACTCTCATTATTATTACAAAAATAACAGCCTTGGTGACCATTCCAATTTTGTCTGGCTAAATTGGGTAAGGAGCACACCCCTCTTTACGTACCACATAAAAATCTTTGTTTTTAATGGTATCTTTGTTTGCCAGATCTCTTGGGAGACTTTTATTCCATTATTAAAAAGGTGTTTATACATCGATCTAACCGTGAATAAACCTGTCTGATTAAGACTCCATTTAAACATGTCCCTCCTCTCGCTCAACTCGAAACTCATGACCCGCCCTACCAGCTCGTTCCAAGCATGTAGCCTCTCTCCGTATAAACCTCGTCTAAAGGAGACATTCAGTGGAATGGAACTCATGACTTCCGCCACTGTCGCTTCTTTTTTTCTAACTATGTTAAACAGAGAGGGGTACAAGAGTTTAAGCGGCTGGTTGTCGCACCAAATATCTTTCCAAAACCGAACCTGGGTACCTTCGCCGACAAAAAACGAGCCTAGACTTAGAAAATCTTGCTTCACATCCATAAGTCCAGCCCAAAAATGAGAAACCCCGGGTCTTTTAATTCCACCCCCAAAAGGTTTTGACTTAAGGTACTTGTTTCTGAGCAGGTTTTGCCAAATACCTTCTTCATTTGCTAGTTTGAACAGCCATTTACTGAGAAGGCACTTATTCTGTAGCTCGAGATCCATGATTCCCGAACCCCCTTGTTCTTTAGGTTGTCGAATCTGGTCCCACTTAATAAGGTGATATTTCTTCTTATGTTGGTCGTTTTGCCAAAAGAAGCGTGATCTGAAGTATTCCAGTTTTCTCAACACTCCTTTTGGAATCGCAAAGAAAGATAACATGAACATCGGCAAGCTGGAAAGCACTGAATTTATTAGCACTAACCTGCCCCCTACCGAAAGCAACTTCCCTTTCCACCCACTGAGCCGCTTTTCGAATCTCTCTTCTAAAAGCTTCCATTCACTATTTCTTAGTTTTCTGTAATGCATCGGTAGTCCTAAATATCTAAACGGATAGGAACCCGATCTGCAACCAAACAACTCGGAGTAAGCAGTCTCACACTCCTTAGCTTGGCCAAAACAGAAGATTTCACTTTTATGGAAGTTGATTTTTAACCCCGAAAGTTTTTCAAACACACATAGAAGGACCTTTATGTTTCTGGCCTTCTCCAGGTCGTGATCTAAAAAAATGACTGTGTCATCTGCATATTGGAGAATGGATAAACCGTCCTCCACTAGATGGGGGATGACTCCGTTCACTTTACCTTCAGTTTTCGCTCTATTAATAATTATCGCCAGCATGTCCGCCACAATATTAAAAAGGATTGGTGAGAGGGGATCGCCTTGTCTTAGGCCTTTCCTGGTCTGAAAGTATGAGCCATTCTGGCCATTGACATCCACCGCTACATTGCCCGCTTGAACAAAAGACTTAATCCAATTGCACCATATGGCTGAGAAACCTTTCATGCGCATGGTCTGTTGAAGGAAGTCCCAACGCACTTTGTCATAAGCCTTTTCGAAGTCTATCTTGAAAATGACCCCATTGAGGTTTTTCCTATGGAGCTCATGGAGAGTCTCATGCAGGACCACATCCCCTTCCATGATATTTCTTCCAGGAAGAAAAGCCGTTTGTGAGGGTCTGATGATTTTATGGGCCACTTTGACGATTCTATTAGTTGCCACTTTGGTAAAAATTTTGTAGCTAACATTTAACAAACAGATGGGTCTGTATTGTTGTATTTTGCTAGCATCTCCTACTTTAGGTATAAGAATTATATTACCAAAGTTCAATCTAAATAGCTCCAGATTTCCTTTGTGGAATTCGTCAAAGAGCGCCATGAGATCGGTTTTGATGACATTCCAAAAGACCTGATAAAACTCTGGTGGGAAGCCATCCGGTCCAGGAGCCTTGTTATGCTCCATCTGGAAAATCGCCGATCTCACCTCCTCGACAGTAAACGGAGCTGAGAGAAGGTCATTCTCCTGCAGAGCCACCTGGGGGATGTTGTGAATCCTGTTTTCGTCAAGTACCACATCCGACGTTTCTGGGTGTCCAAAGAGATTTTTATAATACTTGGTGATGTAATTTTTTATCTCTACATCTCCTGTGATAGTTCCATCCTCTTGGGCCAGACTAAAAATCCTCGTCTTACGGTGTTTACCATTAGCTACTAGATGGAAGAATTTCGTATTCGCATCTCCTTCTAGCAGGTTTTTAACCTTGGCCCGTTGGTACCATTTAATCTCTTCTTCCCTTAGCAGTTGTGACACTCTTTCGTGCAGGGCGTGCTTGAGGTTTAACTCATTAAGATCTAGTTGAGTATGTTCCGCCTTTTTGTCCAACTCATCTAGCTTATCTAAAAAGGAGTTTCTTCTCCTTTTTGTACGCCCCTCTAACGTTTTTGGCCCAGCCCCTGAGATGCTGTCGCAGTCTCCTAATTTTGGCCTGCCACCTATCCATTGGGTTACTTCCGATATTAGTGGATACCCATACATCCTTAACCATATCGAAAAAACCCTCATGCAGCAACCACCCTAGTTCAAACTTGAAGTCACTATGGGGTGTCATGCTGTCACCGTCTCCCAAATTAATAAAGAGAGGAGTATGGTCTGAGATCTCTCTAGTTAAAGCTTGGACCATGGCTTTGGGGTATTTGGTTTCCCACTCTGTTGTGACCAAAACCCTATCCAGCTTTTCAAAAGTTTGGTTCGTTAAATTATTGGTCCAAGTAAATTGGCTACCCGAAAGATCCAGCTCTCGAAGGTTGTACGCGTCAAAAACTGCATTAAAGAGGAAAGGCCATCTATTATTAAAATTGCCCTTACTCTTCTCCTAGGGTCTTCTCATAATATTAAAGTCACCACCTATAGCATAGGTAAGGTTTTTTTGGATGAGAGGTGTGCTAGCTCTGTGAAGAATTTTTGTTTGTGATCCTCCTGAGCCGGCCCATAAACAAGGACCAAATTAGATATAAAGTTTTGCTTCTTACATCTAACCTTGAACCTAACAAAGAAGTCCCCTTCTTCGATACTACCTACATCAAGTGTTGCCAGGTTAACACCAACCAGCATACCCCCTGATCTCCCTTCCGGTGGTTTACTATGCCACAAAAAATCTTTGCCCGCGCAAAGGTTTTTTAGAACAGACTGGGGAAAATCTCGCCTTCTTGTTTCTGATAAGTAGATAAAATCTAGGTTTTTCTCTAGAGTTAAATCAGAGAGGAATCTATATTTTTTTGGGTCTGCTAGCCGTTAGAATTCCAAAAAATTCCTTTCATGGTTAACTATTTAGTTTAAACCCTGCCCTTTCTCTAGCCGATGACTGTATTTCTTCTATGGTACAATCATCGTCAAACTCTACTGGGAGATTTACTGACAGTAAGTGTTCTTCCCAATCATTGTCTGAGTCACTGAAATCAGTAGTGTGGTCACACCCACCTGTCTCTAGGCCCTCACTCAACCCAGCACTACTAAAGGCCCCCAAAACAGAAAGGACAGAAGAACCCAAGCTAATGCCGACACTACTAGAAAGTTCTGTAATATCAACAGATTGGAGAGGTATGTTACCTTCATTAGGAGACCCATCCAAGTTGTTCTTTGCTTTCAACTTTGTAGCTCTTTCCAGCGAGTTTTGATCAGCCGCTGCAGCAGACCTTTTACTCACACGTAGGGGGGTCACTGGTTTGCCAACTTTTTCTTTAGAGATAGGAGATGACACAGTATTGTTATCATTCGCAGCAAGCCCTTGCTTCTGTTTATTAAGGTCTTCACCAGACATCACGGTTGTCGGGACACCTGCACATTGCTTACCCTGGGGTACAGCATTGCCCTTTCCTACTTTTGGGCCACTGTCAGATGCACTATTGCCATCATTATTCTCTCTCTCGGGTAGCTCGTGTCCACCCTGGGAATTATCATTTCCATTCTCCTCAGGTGGATCTAGATCCATGTCAATGGGTACCGGATTATTTGGGTCGATGTTCTTTTCGGCCCTGAACCGGAGGTCATAGACATAATCACCTATGAGCATGCTTAAGAATTCTGGGATCAGGTTAGGTTCTAAGCATCCCACCTTGATCCTTGCAATCTTGTGCTCTCTAGTGAATTCTAGGTCCACTTTTCGGCTTACCCCCAGTGCTGAACCAACTACCCAAATGATGTTAAAATTCACTAGCATGTCATCAGGTAGGCCTCTGAATTGCACCTAGACCGTAGGAAGTTCAAAGCGGACATAGTTCCCATCCTTTTTTTCCTGTACAGCAAGTGTAGCTTTCACACACTTAGCCACTACTGGTCCCCACTCCACAAGCCTTTGAGTTCAGTACTGGAGGGGAAACTGGCAAAGAACGAGTCACCCTTGTCCACTACTTTCCAGTCCCATTCACCCGGCACTAGACGTCTAAGTTCAGTCTCAACATTTTCTGCTGACATAGACCCATCTAGGATCTTGATCTCAGCTAGGGTAGAAATTTTATCCCCCTTAATTGAGCCCGAGTATGGGATATAATAGAAACCCAGTCCTTCGACTGCGTACCCACTCAGTAATGCCATAAATTTCAAATTCTTGTACGGTGAACAAGCTTTTGTGACATGATCTTCTGAGCCACATTCATCACAGTGGATGATAGCCTTACAGTTATTTGAGGTATGCCCTTTTGTGAGGCATATGTAACAGTACGGCTTGCCCTTTGTTTTTTCATGGTTCGCATCCTCAGTCTCGTGTACATTACTAGTGTCAATCTCCATGTTCTCCGCAGATGCAAAGTTGGGACCCGTAGCCATACCTGCAGCTCTTGCCGGCCCTGGAGCTCCCGCCGCTGGTCGCTGCGGTGCCCCCGGTGGTGGTCGCTGTGGTGGCGCCTGCAGCGCTCCTCCTGGCGCCGCCGTGGTCTGAGCACGACCAGCGCCTCCTCGACCCCTGCCATAGCCGCTCCGCCGCTGGTGGTAGCCAACCCGATCGTCGGCCCCCTGGTTGAAGGTAGGGCGAAACCCAGGGTTGAACGATCCTCTCCCTGCCATGCTCCCGCCGTCCCTCACCACCTGCGCGTAGGTCTTGTCGCCGGCAGCTCGGGGAGTTGAAACAGGGCGTGTAGCTCTAGGGTTTCTCGCAGCAGACGGCCTCAGCCCGGACCTACCAAAGCGACATAGCCCTGTGGGCTTCCTGCTTTCCAAACCCAGAGATCGATCGCGTACCGGATTCACCGCGCCGTCCGTTTCCAGCGCCGGGCGGCAATCGCGGCATGCGGCTGGCCCCGACGGTTTCAAACCCGGGCGATCTCCATCTTCCCCCTGCCGCCTACTACCGGCGCCATTCATCCCCGACGGCTTCACGCCCGGAGAATCAAAATCGGTGATCTGTTGCACGCGCCCCGTCGAGATATTCACGACCGACGGCGCTGACCTTCCCGGTGCAGGACTAGCTCTATGCCCAAGGTCGCCATGGATTCGTTTTTGAACCATCGCACTGATGATCTTGTCTGCCAGATCACCAGGTTTCGGGGACATGATTTTCGAATTACGTACCTGGAGTTCTTGCTCAGCTCTCATCAACTCCTGCATGGAGAAACCAAGATCCATTGCCTCCCTGATGAACTGTGTTGTAGAGAGCTCATCCACATCAATGGCGAACTCATTTCGTAGCCCAGCTCTATGGGAACGGAGAAGAGGCGAGCACTCCACCACGCTTCTGATCTCCTCCGACATTCGCCTCCTGGCCAATCGGAGGTCGGCCGGAGACGACGTAGATGATGTAGCAAACCTTGCCGGCCTCCTTCCTAGCCATCTTACCTTCGCACGTTGCATGCCGGCCGGGTGACGTGGCCCGGTGTCGCCGGCCGGGTGACGTCGGACGACGACGACGGTCGCCCACGGTCGCCCACCGAGCCTCTGGTAAGATCGTACGTCTGCTGGCTCTCGTAGGCGGCGCAATGGTCGCCGGAGCGCGAGAGGACCTTGGCGATGCCGAAATCGGCGATCTTGATCTCCCCGGCCGCGCTGACGAGGAGGTTGGCGGGCTTGACGTCGCGGTGGACGACGAGGCGCGCGTGGAGGTGCGCCAGCCCGGCCAGCGCCTGCGCCGCGACCTCCGCGAGCGCGGCCTCGGGGAACGCCCCGCGCCGGGCCACGACGCCGTCCAGCGACCCCCCGTCCACCAGCTCGAGCAGCAGCGCGACGTCGCCAGAGGCCGCCGCGGGGAGAACGGAGTGGCAGCGCCCTGATCACCAAACCTGAACAGCTCAGGTATGAAGAACGATACGGTGACGTTGTCTAATTTTTCGTGTTGTCAATAGAAATGCGATTAGTAGGAAGAATGTGGTGATTGGTCAGCCTATTATATTTTACTCGATCAATTACCCAATCAATACAGACATGTGCTGCTCCACTGGAGATGCAAATTAAGGTGATGAGCAGTTTCAGCATCGACAATTCTCTGTTTCTACAACTAGTGGCTAAGCTATCAACTACTAGTTCATGTACTAATATATGTAGTCTCTGTATGCACAGTACGGAATAGTAGCTCTGTTTTCTTTTCTTCTTCTTTTTTGTTAGTTGTAACTTGTAACCTTAGTGGAGAATTTCTATATGTGTTGCAAGGTTGTTTTTAAATTATAAAGTCATGTCCAATTAATTCTCGGTTATGAGCCTTAACACTTCTTAAGAAAACGAAACCTTGAAATTTTATATTGTCATCATATTCTTTGCTTTCTTTAGGCACAATACAATGCTAATCTTGTTTCGTTTGACCTGAGATTGCACTATATTATTTGAAACCTGAACTTGTCTAATTTCTACTTATTTAGTAACACCAGTATGGATCTATATATTTTATATAACTTTCTATTATACTGTGTTTTCTGAACTGCAAGTTACATAACATGCCTTTACTCGTTGAAAGACTTTTCAGTAAGCAAACGTTGGCTAATGTCCTGTCATAGCCTGATCTCAGTAACGCTGCGTTGGCAAAAATGAGAATAATTTTAGGAATGGTGGATTGACAAGCATGAAACAAGGAAGTGGATAATTAATAATCCAATGGTATTCTGGCGAATTGGGAAGGAGAGAAACAAAAGCATTTCAGCAGGCAGCCAAATCTGAAAGTTGACTGAATAAAAGGATCAAGACTCAATGCGGCATTTGGATCCCACCATACCAGCGGTCCAGCTTGTTAAGTCCAGTAATAATCAATCATATACTCCTATTCTGCTGTGTGTCTACATACCAAGCTATTAGTGTATTACTGTACCTGACATCAGGAGTCCAAAGTATATAGCCCAAGAGTTTATTCCAGCATGAGGAAGCTGTTACGTCCGTACATATGTTCATCTATCCGTCAGGAGTTGATGGTGCAGTATAGTTGCCAGGAGGAATTATATACTCCTATTCCGTTACTGGCGCATTGCATGACGCGCTGACTTTCAATCATGCAGCAGGTTGGAAATTGCCAGCAAGGAGGTGCAGTATATATAGTTGGTTGTGCTTAGAAACAGATATCCTGGTGGCTAGTGCACAGGAAGGAATTATAGGCCAGTGCCTGAACCTGCTGGCTAGGTGAAAATAGAAGAAATCCAGGTATGTTTCTTCTTCAGTTAACAGTTTTCTGCTCACACTATGTGATCTACCATATCCCTTGTTTGTGTATACCAACGCTGCCCCCTCGATGAACCACGTCACCTGTTTCCACAGCCGTTCGATTCCCGCAGGCCATCCATCCATCCGTTCCTTCCCTGCTTCTCGCTCTTTCCGAGAGACCGGGCGACCCTTCCTGCCTCCGTCTCGATCTTTCTGCCCACGCAACCGATCCCCACGCCCTTTCGCGCCTGCCCCACAGCCAGCAACCCCCCTCGCCGCCGGTGCTCCACATCCCCATGCCCTCCCGCAAACGCGTGCCTCGCGGCCGGCAGCCGGCTCCAGCGACGGCACCCCACCCTATCGCCAGCGCCGCCCCAGCCCACCACCGGCGCCTACCCGCCCCGCGCCCTGCCGCTGCCTATCGCAAGGCTCGGCACCGGCCCCGCGCATCACGCCGCCCGACGCACGCATCAAGAGGCGGCCGCCTCGGTCCGGCCGCCGCGCCCGCAAGCTCGACGCCGGCCGGCCGGAGCGGGCCTCACTCGCAACGCCCGCGTGTCGTCTCCGCACCCGCCCGGCGCCTCGCGATGGCTGACGGACGCCGACTGCCTGGAGGCCGGCCCGTCCTGCCGCGGTCGCACCGTGCCTTAGCGCCGCCCGCCGGTCAGCTTCGACTCTGCTTGACGCGTCGCGCTGGCCGCCGCCTACCTCAAGAGTCGGCCACGGCCCAGGCAGGAGTGCGCAGCCATTCCGGGCCTTCCCTCCCTCCCCTCGGTTCCTGCCGCCACGCCCGCCTGGCCACGCCGCACGGGCCTCCACCTGGATCTGCCCTCCCCTCGCTGGCGCGTCGCCGGCAGATTCGGCGTGCGCTCGCGTGTTCGCCGGCAAGGAGCCGTGCGGGGCCTTCCTTCCCTCCTCTCGGCTCCTGCCGCCGCGCCCGCATGACCGCGCCACGCAGTTGCCGATCCCAGGCCATCCGGCCACCGCGAGGGCGAACGCGGGGGGCGCAGGCGGATCCTGCCGCCGCCAGACGAGAGGAGGTGCGCCGGGCCGCGCCCGCGTCGATCCGGCCACCGCTCGACTCCGCCTGACGCGTCACGTCGGCCGCCGGCTGCCTCCAGAGCCGGTCGGCCCAGGCAGGCTCACCACTGTGCATCCCCGTGCGCACCCCCGCAGGCGCTGCCCTGGCCCCATGCCCGGCGCTGCCCGGCCGGAGCCGCCGAGCCGCCCCGCGCAACGCGCGGGGTGTCCTGCTAGTTATTATATGTGCTTATCTACAATAATTTTATATAAAATTCTATCTTCACCCATGCTTATATATTAAAGTTATTTGGTTTTTGTTAAAGATGTTGTGTAAGGCCGTGGATTGAATCGGTGGTATTTGTGCTGTATTCCACAAAAAAAAAAAGAATCAGCAGTTTTAATTAGCGGGAGGTGTACATTTTTGCAATATTGTGATCAGAGCAGTTCTTTTTAAAAGAAATACAAAATGTACTGAAAACATCGGTTTTCTGGACCGCCGATCCCGCAGCAGGCTCTGTGCCGTTGTGCACGGTCTGGCAGCTTTGATCGCTGCCGGCATTGCATATCGTTTGTGTTCTGTACTGCCTGCAGCTTGCTTTGGTTGACATGAGAGTATGATGACCAGTAACGTGGCCAACGGGACATCATGCATACACAGATGCAGTGGCTTGTACTATATATAGGCCTCGACGTAGACAGGTAAGAAAACATGCACCGTAAACACAATGTAACATGCATTAACAAGTAGGACTAGTAAAAAGCAGCGCCTGCATGCCTCGATCGCTGGACTGGCCCAGCCGGCCGGCCGGCCGGCCGCTTCGTGTCCCCATTGCTGGTAATTTCCGGCGTAAGCGTAAGGCAATTGTTTACGATGCAGTCCGGCATCCTGGGCCCCCTGTGTGATCAGCTCCAATGTCTCGTGAGGGCAAAATCTTGGGTTCATTGTCTCATACACGGGCCTTACTTGTTGGACAGATAATCGTTGCTAGTCTAGTACAAATGGTGAATTGTCATGTTCATCATCTGTCCTAGGGCCTTTGGGCCTCCGATCCACTTGACAGAAAGATATACATGTCCTGTTCATAAAAATCTCTGTCCACTGTGTGCACAAGCAGTTGGACATTCTGCGGTCAGCTTGGAACACAGATGAAGCTCAACCGGCCGAGGAGACGACTGCAAAAGTTCTTCCTTCACTCGACGGTCCACTGGACCAATCATCAGAATTGCTTTGCATTTCCATTCCGATCGATCCTCACGGCTATATAAGGACAGCCAGCATGCATGCTGCAAGAGCACCATCACAACATCGCACAACAACTCAAGCATCATCCCCACTGTGGCTGTGAGTACTAGGCTACTGGCACAAGGCACAGATCAGGAGGGAGTAGCTGAGCCCTGATCGAGCTGAACCACGCGCATACATAGACCCAAATCGATCGGCCATGGCTGCTGGCGCAACCACACGCCGTCGCCGTCTCCTCCCCTACGCTCTCCTGGCACTCATCGCGGCCGCCGCCGCGCTTCTTCCCCTAGCTCTGGCCGCCTTCCCCCACCGCGCGCTCCTCCAGTCCTGCCAGTCCAACGGCTCCATCCGCGGCAAGTCCGGCACCTGCAACCCCGACAACGGCTCCGAGTGCTGCGAGGACGGGAAGCGCTACACCACCTTCGCCTGCTCCCCGCCAGTCGCCGCCAGCGGGGGCACCCGCGCCACGCTCACGCTCAACAGCTTCGCCGACAACGGCGACGGCGGCGGCGCCGCCAGCTGCACCGGCACCTTCTTCGACGACGACGTCAAGGTGGTCGCGCTCTCCACGGGCTGGTTCCACGGGGGCAGCCGGTGCAACCGGAGCATCGTCATCCGGGCCAGGAATGGGAGGTCCGTCAGGGCCATGGTCGTCGACGAGTGCGACTCCCTCCACGGCTGCGACAAGGAGCACAACTTCGAGCCGCCCTGCGCCAACGCCATCGTCGACGGGTCGCCGGCGGTCTGGGACGCCCTGCGCCTCAACACTGACGACGGGGAGGTGCCCATCACGTGGTCCGACGCGTGAGGAAATTGCACGCCGCTTAGTCATTGTCGATTTCGTCAACTCGTCATCAGTATACTATATAGTCGTGCTAGCAGTACTGTCAAGTGTGTCCGTACGCACCGTGGAAACATATATATGTAAGCATAATCTATCTTTTCATTATTATTATACCTTATAATAATTAATAAAGTAAGTAAGAGTGCTCAAAGAAATTCGCCGACAGAGTTCGGTCCGGAAGCTACCACATTATTAATTGGAAAAAGGAGAAAAACTAGCATTATTGGATATCATAACAGAAACATCTAAAAAGAGAATGAAGTATCCAAATAAAAAACAAATTACTATGACCTGTTTAGGTGAATCTAAAAATTTGTATCTCAAAGAAAATTAATAAAAACCAAAATTTGAAAAGAGGCTTAGATGGCTTTAGAATTTAGGAAAAGATCCATTTTACAACCTTTGAATCACAAAATCGGACATCTTCTCCTTGCCCTTCCGCTTGCGGTCGGCCATCTCGACGCCCTCAGACTCCTCATTCTCGCCGAGCGATCTAGCCCACGGCGGAGAGGGGGCTTCCGATTGAGGAGTTGAAGCAAGCGCGAGGGCGAGAGAAGGAATTGGAGGTGTGGAGGGACTGAGGGAGGCGCCGCGACGAGGGAGGCGAGGGCGAGGCTATATAGAAGAAGGCAGGCACCGGGTTAGCCGTTCGCGTCTTGGCGGTTGGTGTCTTTCCTTCCAGAAGCGAAATGGATTTGGGGGCAATGCGTTGCGGCCTGTTCGTTGATGGGCCAAGAAAGCCCTTGACGCTTCTTCAGTCTCGCTGAACACGAAATCTGATGCTCTGGCCGTCTGAATCTGATACAGAATTGGGGAATGGCCGAAGGGTGTTGTGGACTTGTGGGGTGCATCCACCCACTAGTTCCTTCTCGCCCCAGCCCCCTTCTTCTGAAGCAGAGGACCGATCGTTAGGCCCCGCACCGCTGCCCCGTCGGCTAGATCGTTCGGTGGTGAGGGGTGTGACACCCTAAAATTTGCCTTTCCAAAAATTTTGCCAAATTCAATCATAACATGCTTAACTTGATTGTTTAGTGATCATGTCATGAGCTTTATTTAATTTCTTTCTCAAGTTAAGTACTAAAATAAATATAAGTTTCATTTGTTTGTGCATCCATGCCTCTGCATTTATTTTCTAGATGTTAGTGTTTGAGTAATCAAATGTTTACAAATTTCTTGTGTGGTTTACTTTTGCAAATCCCTTGTTTAAATGCACAAATACCATGTTAAAAACTCCAGGAATTCCTATGCATCTCGGGTTGATTTTGGGCCCATTTCTTTTTCCCCTCTACTTCCTTGGTTCTCTTTTCCTCCTCCAAACTCAGCAGCCCAACCGGCCCGTTTCCTCTTCCGGCCCAAGAGCGCAGTGCGCACCCCGTCTCCCTCTCACTGGCAGGCCGGACCCGCTTGTCGGCGCCTCCTCCTACCTCCAACCGCCGCCTCCGGTCGGTCCGCGCCCGCGCGCCGTCCACGCCGCTCGCGCCGAGCTGAGCCGGAGCCAGGCCCGTGTCCGCGCCGCGCCCAGCCCCCCCTCTTCCGTTCCTCGGGCCCGCCTGTCGGCGGCGTCCCCTTCCCCATCTCCGCGCAACAGCCGCCGCCCCGCATCGCCCGGGATGAGCTCGAGCCGAGCGCGCCCGCGACCTGGGTCCACACCCCGCGCCCACGTTCTCCGCCCGGCCTCCAAGGATCCCGCACCCGCACCCGGAGTCGGTTCCGCGTTCTTTCCACTCGCGCGCACCTTGCGCTTTGCCCTCTCCAGAGCCGCGCGCACACCGACGCCGTCCGCCCTGGTGCGCCGCCGCGCCCCGGCCTCGTCGTCCGCTCCCTGTCGTCCGGGTCACCACGGTGAGAACCGCCGTGCTCTCGCGCACCCGGCACACTCCTCGGTTCCCTCTCTCCCTGCTTGGAACGCATCTAACCCCATCGCACTCGCCGTTCCACAGAGCCCGGAGCGCCGCCGCGTCGCCGCCGTGGTCCGCCGCCTCCGTCCGCCCTCCTCCGTCTAGATCTCTTCGGTGAGTATCGCCACCACCTCGCGCACCCGATGCACCAAGCCGGGGTTTCTATTTCTCATCGGTCTCGTCTAATCGACCCGCGCCGCCGTTCTTGCGGTTCACGTTCGCCGCCGCCATTCTCCGCCGTTTCTGCCTCCCCGCCGACGATATCAGGTCCCGGCCCTCCGCGTTGAGGTGAGAAACTCCCCCGTCCTAACCTCGCCCTGAAAACCCCTCTCCCCTGGTGGTAATCTCTCGCCGTGGCTCCGTCTCGCGCCTTGCCGCCGCACGCCGCGTCCGGTCGCGCGCGCCCACACACACCGCCACCACAGGCTCCGCCGGACCACCCTCGTGCTCCCCGGCCTAACCCCGTGCCTCCAGTCCCTCTAGAGCGCTCGCGCGCCGTCGCTTCGGCGATGCGCCGCCGCCGCTCGCTCGCGAGCCGTCGCCGCCGGCCAAAACCCCGCCCCGCTCTGATCCTGGCCGTCTCCCTCTGATCCGACGGCCAGCAGACGCCGCGTACCGGTCCACCCTCCGATCAGCGCTGCCGTTTTCGCTAAAGAGCCCTCGGGTTTATTCTAAATCAACCCGCAGTCCATGTAGTTCAAAACCGAGCCCCTGTATTTTTGATTTAGCCCCTGTCTCTTTAATTCTATTCACAGATCAGTCCATGTCAGGGTTTTTAGCCCTTTAAACCCTCGTTTTCTATGTTTTTGAACCCGAGACCCATGAATCTTAGCACTGGAACCCTGGAACTTTTGTTTTTATTTAAAATATGCCCCTGGTAACTTGTTTTATGCATATCTTTCTCGTTTTAAGTCCAAATAAAATGATTTTTGAACCGTTGAGCTTGTAGCAGTAAGTAGAATAATGTTTTATGCTTGTTATCTTCTGCTCACATTGATTGGTGTACTGTTTTATCCTTTTAGTCCATATTTTGATTGCATTTTGTGTAACGTGTAGACGAGGAGTTCGTCCCTGAACCTGAAAACCTAGTTTGGGAAGATCCCGAACAAGCTTTTGACGAAGGCAAGTGTTCTTTAACCTATTTGTCCCTTACATTGAAAACTTATATTCCTGCGCAACTTGCAACCTAAGGATGACTAGCCAGTTGTTTTATCTTGACATATCCCTGGGCTGTGATGCGGTAGCTTTTGCTAGCGCTCAACTTTACTTTCTGAATCTTATGTTTATGGTTGGGAATGTTTAATCTTGATAAATGCTGGAACTTAATGGAACTGTTGGAAATATGTTGTTTTGGGAGATTGGGTCGGTTTACCCGAGTGTCTCACCGTAAGGATCGGTTCGCCGAGCGACCATCCAGAAAAACAGTACAACCACGTGGGATGAAATGGGGCATCCTTGACTGACTAATTAGGGAATCTAGAGTTGTAGTTGCTTCCCTGAAATATGGCGTAAGAAGTACCTCAGGGCATAGGCCTTCTTTTGCCAAGGATGGTGCAGTGGTTTATTCGTTTGCACTTTCTGTCAGTCACCTCTTGGACGGAACTCTATGCTTACTAACTGAGAATCCTTGTAACGGGCGGCTACACTCTAGTGAACCTTTGTAAAGGTCTCGTAGTGAGACTACCTGTCGCACATCAAGGGTAATGTGTAAGGGTCTTGCAAACCCGGACAATGGGAAATCACGACCCGTGGGTAAAGTGTACAACCTCTCGAGAATGTTAACAAACTGATGCATCAGCCGTGCTCACGGTCATGAGCGGCCTGGACCCTCAATTGATTAGAGAAACATGTGGTTTGGGCTGAGATGTTGATCAATGATATCTATCAACTTGTTTATTTACGCTTTAATCTTTATGCCATATCTTAATGTTATCTCTGTTGGGTAACTCTTGGGTTAACACTGCTAGCTTGTGCCTAATAAAAGTTGACCAACTAAAAGCTACTGCAATCAACCAGTCCACTATAAAGCCAGTTCACCTTAGTCTAAATGGGACACTTGCTGAGTGCGAAAGTACTCACCTTTGTTTTTCTTTTTTTTCAACAAATTCGTTGCGATCAATGCAACCGCTGTTCAGGAGATGGAGAGGCTGAGGATTATACCCAGACTTTCTAGGAGTACGAAGAGTTCTAGGCTGGTGGCCCCCAGGCAGCTGCTTGTGGATATGATAGGCCATTTTCCGTTGTTTACTCTGATAATTAGACTTTGTTTATGTTAAAGACTTCCGCTATTCCGTTTGTGTTGTAATAAGCTATACATGTACGCTCTTTGCACTGTGCAATGAATCATTTATGTTTTAATGTATGCAATTCCGATCCTGGCGCATACATGGTCTACTTTCGATACTCTTTTTAAAACCGAGGGTGACATAGGGGCAAGATGAAAGACCTCAAGCAGAAGGGGAAGATGCCCGCGTACGAGGACGACGAGTCGCCGCGCGCCGCCCAGAGGGCGAGGACGACGGGGACCTCTGGCGGCGAGGACGGCAACCGCTCCGCCGGCGCACCCGGGACACTGGGCATCCAAGGTGCGTCCCCGAGAAAATCATGCCCGCGTTGTTTCTTGCCGCTTGCAGTTCAGTTTCTTGGCTGCAGTTGCCAAGAACCCCATTCCTGAGGATTCGAGCTTCTGGATTCTTGGCTGCAGAGCCGGTGATCCCCAGGCAGGCTGCCCCGCGCTCCGCTCCGGTCTCCAGCCAGCCGCAGCCGCAGGATCTCGCGACCCCGCCCCGTCAGCTCGACCGTTCGGTGACAATGTCGGCCGGGCGAGTCATGGGAGACCACAAGCAGGTAGATAACCCCGGCCTTTGGGAGCTAAGCGTGCCCAAGGAGTGCCCGAAGCATGGCGTGACCCCATTCTACGCGGACACCTGCGTGAAATGCGTCGTTGAGGTTGAGGGTCTCCCCGAGCTGCCCCGTCCTCAACACCAGCAGCAGCAGCCCCAGAACCAAACCTCCCGGTGGTAGAGCCAGCGGGAGCCGTGGGACAGTGCGGTGAGGTGCCCCGAGCCGGAGGGTTCGCCGTCCAACTCCAGCATCCCGCACCAGCGCAGGCACATCCTGGTCCAGTCGCTCCCCCCCTCGGCGACTTCCTCGACTTCGCCGCGCTTGGCAGCGGTGACGCGTGGCCGCAGTCACCATCATCGTCCTCATGCGCGGCGTGCAGGCACCAGCGGCGCAAGTGTCCGCCGGACTGCGTTCTCAAGCCCTACTTCCCAAGGCACGAAAACGATAAGTTTCGCGACGCTCTCCGCATGTTCGGCGTCAATAACATGGAGCGCACACTCAAGAAAGTCCCTAAGACGAGATGGGACGCGTGCATGCGGACTATCGTGTACGAGTCCAAAGTGCGCTGGATAGACCCCGTGCGCGGCTGTATTGGAATTATCCAAAATCTGGAAGACCAGCTCATGGACACGGCGATCGAGCTCGACCTGTTGACACGGCGGCTGGAGTCCTATCGATGGCAGGAGGCACACGGCGGCTTCCAAGGTGCGTCCCCGAGAAAATCTTACCCGCGTTCTTGTTTTTTGCCGCTTGCAGTTCAGTTTCTTGTGCTTTCTTGCTTCCATGTTCTTACAGCGGTTTCGATGTTCTGCTTTCTTGCTGGTTGCAGAGAGCCCCGCGCCCACGGCGCAGGGCGCGCCGCGCTCCTCTGCACCGGTCTCCAGCCAGGCGTAGGGGCACGCGACGACGGCGGGCATGGAGACCTATGGCGGCGAGGACAGCAACCTCTCCGCAGGCACGTCCGGGACACCACGGCCACGCATCGGAGGATAGCAACCGCGCTTGCTCAACCTTTTTCCTTGCCCCTCCGAACCCATCTCGACGGAACAGCAGCCCGGCCTCGCGCCCCGAGGAGCGTTCAATCTCCAACCTCCCGTCAGGACCGCTTCCCAATCTCCAGAACCTGCCGGCGATCGCCAACCTCCCGGTGGTAGCCCCAGCGGGAGTCGTGGGACAGCGCGGTGAGGGGCCCGGAGCCGGAGGGTTCGCTGTCCAACTGCAGCATCCCGCGCCACCGCAGGCACATCCAGGTCCAGTTGGTCCCCCCCTCGGCGACATCCTCGGCGGGTGCCCGCATTGCCTACAGCCGGCGCCAATACAAGTTTACCCACGGTTGCATGTCTGCGTATGTGACACCTGCGTCACCCTGGCCTGGGCACTCCCAGGAGGTGAAGACGCTATGCTGTGTCTGCTAGCAAGGGGCAGAGGCGTAGCATTTGGGAAATTCTGACAGGTTTGCTGATTTTGATTGATACACTTGTAATTGTGTCGTTTAGGTTCTGTATTTTTCACATATATCGTCATCAGCCGATGCTGATCTGAACTCAATCTATGGTTTACTGAACCCCTGTGATGCTAGGAGTCTAAATGCCTATGTGTGTGCTTTCTGCTTTGTGATTTCCTATTTGCTGATTTCCAGTGCCTATGATGCTTGGTGTAATGGTGTGTCTCTATGGCTCTATGTCAGAGTTGAAATCGGCAGCAAGTTCACAGCAACAGAGACTTCAACTTTGTGCTTCTCTGAACTTACTGTAACTGTACTTCTTCAGTGGTTGTACTACTTCAAACTACACTCCTGACAGTTGCCTCCCATTTGTCATCCTTGTCCTCGAGGATGGAAAGTTAGAAATACTTCACGTATGATTTGAGCATTCTCTCATGTTGCTCGGATTCAGGCAACTACCTTGCGATGCTATGTATCCAGCTTTAGTTTTTTTTTTTGAGGTAACAGGAGGGGGATCCCCTACTGATTTATATAAATATAAATAAAGGATAATACAAGGTCTTGAGAGTTACAAGGGGATTAGGGGACAAAGAAAGAAACAAAAAAGATTAAAAGAGAGCAACTGTTTAAACAAGTTGTTGTAGCCATGTTTCAATATCTGGAAAGTATGAGCTCTTTGCACGGTGGATAACCAGACCGAGGCAAGCCTTGAAGAAGTTGTAGCAGTGAGTGCTGAGTGGGGCTACTCCTCTGAAAATAAAGTTGTTCCTTTCATTCCAAATTGCCCAGCACTGGAGGATAATGATTTCCATGAAGAAAGCAACATCTAACTGAAGTTTGAGGCTGTCAAATATCACCTCTGGATCATCAAGAGGGTTAAATTCAAGGTTCAGTTTTGACCAACACTCCTGAGAGAAGGGGCAACTTAGGAAAAGGTGTTGTACTGTTTCTTCTGTAATATCATCACAAAGTACACAGTTGAAGCTAGGTAAGTCCATATGTTTCCGTTTTAAGATATTTCTTGTGCTGAGCCGATCCTTGAGCAGGAGCCAAAAAATACCTTATGTTTCTTTTGGCAGCAGCTTTTCCAGAGCCATCTGAAAACTGGATGGATAGGTTGATGTCCAGTTAAGTGCTTGTAGGCCTTTGAAGAGGAGTAAGAACTATTATTCCAAATGTAAGACCACTGATCAAACTCCATGGAGAGAACAATACTGTCAAAGTCATTATGTAATGTTTGAAGTTGCTCAAAAGCTTCGTCTGACATGGGCAAGTGAAAGAGATCCAGAAGAGGAGTATGCTAGCCAAGGTTAACATTTATACCAGGTTTCCTAGCGAATGAATATAACTCAGGATACTCCTGTCGCCGGACTTTGCCATTCCACAAATCATTACACAAGTTGCAGGAGATTCCATCCTTTACCATCACCATTGCCATGCCCTTATACTTATCTAGAAGTTTAAGTTGATCTCGCCACCAGAAAGAACCTTTGTTGCCTTGAATTGGCAATCGACCATTACCATGATATTTTTCCCAAATCAAGTTGACCCAAGGGATATCTAGCCTGTTAAAAAACTTATGGAGATTTTTCATCAGAAGTGCTTCATTGTGAGTTTTAAGATTTAACACACCAAGGCCCCCTTCCTTCTTTGGGAGTGTTACCATAGACCATGCTGCTTTTGGTCTGCTATTAGCATTGACATCAGCCCCCCTCCAGAGGCAAAGCTTTCTGAATTTATCAATTTGATTGAGTACTGTTGAATGCATCAGGAAAGTGCAGAGGTAGAATGTTGGCAAGGAAGTGAAAACTGAATTCACTAATTGGAGCCTGCCTGCTTGAGAGAGGAAAACTGAAGTGCTTGCCAATCTTCGCTCACAACGCTGAATAAGAGGCTGGAATTCTTCAATTCTTGGTTTGGTAAGACTCAGAGGAAAACCAAGATATGTAAATGGGAAGGAGCCTTTAAAACAGCCAAGCGTATTTGCTAAGAGCTCCAGCCTATCTTCAGACATGTTTATAGGATACATGAAAGATTTACTGTAGTTGACTTTCAGGCCAGTTGAAGATGCAAAGGAATTTAGAAGGGATTTTAATGTGAGGAGCTGTCTGCTATCTCCTTCAAGGATAATTAATGTGTCATCTGCATATTGTATAATTGGGAAGTCACTATCAAATGATCTTGGTATTGGTAAATGCAAAAGTCCTTGTTGTTTGGCTTTATTGATAATAGATTGGAGCAAGTCCGCAGCAAGCACGAAGAGTAGAGGTGAAAGTGGATCTCCCTGTCTAACACCTCTTCTGCAATGAACTGTTTTTCCTGGAACACCATTGAGGAAGACTGAAAAAGTTCCTGAAGTGAAGATATTCTGTATCCATGTGAGCCAAACTGAGCCAAAGCCTCTGGCCTTCATGATGTTTAGCGTTGACTGATGTTCAATTTTGTCGAAAGCCTTTTCAAAATCCAGCTTGAGAACAACCAACTCTTTCTTTGAATGATGACAAAGATGCAAATATTCAAATGACCAGGCTAGGTAGTCTTGGATGGTTCGTGTTCTGATGAAGCCATACTGATTTTTGTGCACTAGGGACAAAATAACTTGCTGCAACCTATTGGCCAAAAGTTTTGTAAGCAGTTTAACTGAACCATTCAGAAGTGAAATCGGTCTGAAATCGCCCACTTTTACTGCCCCATCCCTCTTTGGTAGCAAGGTGATGAACGAGGAATTGATACTTCTGTGGCAAATGTTGTTTGCATGGAAATCATAGCAGAGCTTATGGAAGTTTGATCTAACAATCGGCCAACATTTCTTAAAAAATTCATTGTTAAATCCATCTGGACCAGGAGATTTATCATTGGGTAAGCTTTTGATAACATTATCAATCTCTTCAGAAGTTTAAGGTAACTCAAGTTCTTGTAGATTGTGTGGGGCGACTAATGCTTCCAAATCAAAATTTATGCCTGTAAAATCTGAAGTACCCAACCTATCTTTGAAAGAGTTCCAAAGGAGATTGCTTTTGGCTTCATGATCAGAAAGAGTGACACCATTATCATCTTCGAGAGAGGTGATGAGGTTTCTTCTACATTTGATGGTGGCATTGGAATGAAAGAATTTGGTTCCTTCATCCCCAAATTTAATCCATTTAAGATTACCCCTCTGCCTCCAATATGTCTGTTGCTGATTTAACAATTGTTTGAGTTTTTCTGTCACTAGGTCTTTGAAATTCCATTCTGCAACTGTTAGGTCTCTGGATTCTTCTATAGCTTCGAGAAAACAAAGGGTACTTTTAACATTTGAGATGAGTGTTGATAGACTAGAAATGTTTTTCTGCCAGAATTTAAGAACCCTCCTCAAGTTTTTGAACTTAGCAGAAATTAGTTTAGCAGAGTCTGTGTGACTTACTGGCAGATTCCAACCATGTTGCACAACCTGCATAAAATTCTCCTGTTGCATCCAGTAATTTTCAAAGCGAAAGATGCCACCAACTGGTATGAGAGTGCTTATTTCTATTACACAGGGACTATGGTCAGATGTCTCCATAACTAGATCTTTTACCAAAGATGAAGGGTATCAAATGGTCCAGGAGCTGGATGTGGAGAACCAGTCGAGCCTTTCCAAAAGAGGTGGGTGTTGCTTGTTGGACCAAGTGAATCTTTTGCCTTGAAGTGGTAGTTCGACTAAACCAAGTGTATTGATAGCCTCGTTGAACAAGAACATCAAATTGGTGTCGCCTCCTGGTCTATTTCGGTCCTCTGGCTTCCTCAACAAATTAAAGTCCCCTACAATAAGCCAATCCTGATCTTCTGGAATCTGAATATTTTTAAACCAACGCAAGAATTCATTTTTGCCTTCCAAAGTACAAGGGCCATAAATGTTGGTTAGGATCCACGAACAGTCATTGTGTTGGGAAGTGAACTGGATAGACATGCTAAAAGAGTTGCTAAAAACAAGTTGTCCCTCAAAATGCCGACTGTTCCAAAGAATGGCTAACCCACCAGAGGCTCCCATTGAAGGGTAAAAGTCAAATCTGTCAATGAAAGCTGGAGCTATTTTTTTAAGGAATGATGTATCAAAACTTTGCTTCTTTGTTTCCTGGAGGCAAATTATGTCACTACTTGTTTCAACAATTTTATCACGTAGAGAATCCCATTTACTTTCTGCATTTATGCCACGAATGTTCCAACACAGAACTTTCCAAGTTCTATTTAGTACTGACTGATTCATAAAAGAAGACATGTTTAAAGCCAACTAGCGTGCCACACAAGTGACACCGGAGTTTATACCAATTTAAAGTACAATCATAGACCAACCAGACAAGCAAGCTGATGCAAAGATAAGTCACTGCTATTTTATTACAGACGAAAGGCCAAATGGGTTGGCCCCAAAAGGTTATGAAGAGGACCAACATTATTGTCCACTCAAAAGAGTGAGATCGATGAAGAGGTAATAAATCACTTCCTGGATTTCTTCTTGGGTTCTTCAGGCTTGTCATGTTCCTTAGCTTTAGACGATTTCCTTGTCTTCTTCTGCCCAATTGGTGCAGAAGTTTTCTTAGTAGCTTGGAGGTTATCATCACTCAGAAGGTGAGGCTCTATCTTGCAGAATTGAGTGCCCAAGTTTCTGATCAGGGAAGTTGAGATGGTAGGGGGACTTGAGTCACACATTAGACAATTCTTCTTAGAGCAAGTAGCCTTCTTGAAACCTTTCACCTGATCCTTGATTCTAACGCTTCTCCTCATATTGGCACCCGTGATAAAGCTTTTATCTGTGCTAAAGCAGATGTTACCATTTTCAGGGATCAAATGAGCATTGCTGTCCAAGATTGGAGAGGAGAGGTCCTGTGGGACTCCATTCTTGTCAACCGATTTGAAAATATCACCTTGGTTGGAGGGCAGCTGAAGCAAGTTCTGAAGGTTTGGATTGCTTGCACAGTGAGGATCAAACTGATTCAGATTTACCCCCTGTGCTAACTGAATGGGGCCAAACTTGGGAATGCTTAGAGGAACAGAAGGTCCTATCTCATGAAAAAAATCCATGGCCTTAGATGAGACAAAATCTTTTGCCCAAGAATAATGTGATGGTGACAGTAGCAGAAAGGTGAAAAATGCAGCCCAGGCAGCCGGGACTGAAATTGTGTCAGGTAGGGTCTCTGTGGAAAATTGTCGCTGCCACGGTTGATAGCTGCATCGTGTATTCTCAGCCCAACCTGGATCAGACTGGGGCTGATTAATCAACTGTACCAGGCCCACTTGAATAACTAGGATTTTCAGTTTCTGCACCATCATGTTCTGCAGGGGACATATTCTCTTCATCTTCATCCTCCTCATCCATCCAATCATCAATGACCATTTGGAAAGGTTGTTGAAGGTCCACTGCATCAGCTGCTAAAGCCTCAATATTGCTGGCCTCTTCCACTTGATCAGCAGGGATGACATTCAGGTCTATGTCCAAATTTTGATGCTCTTGGACTTCTTGGGCCCAAGGGTCCCAGTCTTGATCTTGCTGCCCGGCACCTGCAATGTTGCCTTCAGCCAAGTTCTCTTGGTTATCCTGATTGTTGCCTTGCCCTATCAGAGGACCCGGACCAGGTTGCCCAAGACCAAAGAAGTCAAAAGGTGCATGTGGATTCAGAGGAACGTCTGGTACAGGATCTTCATCTGGAGGGAGTGCACCTAACATGGTGTCTTGCAAGATCTCGCATTGAACAGTCCAAGATTCCCCTTGGAAGGCATCAGCATCTGAAACTACCAAAAACTGAGGTACTGATTCTAAATCAATGACACGGGCTTTAACAATTAGGCGAGCAAGATGAGTTTTATCCTTTCCCCATTTGAGCACATGACCAAAAGGGCAAAAGGCTTGATCAAGATATTCTTGCTCCCAGTAATCCAGCGGGAAACCCATCAACATCAACCAACAATCATGGTTAAACTGGACCGACTTCCAGTTGCGGCCTCTATTGTGCTTGACAAAAGAAATGTTGATATCATCGAATGCATGTGGGCTAGTTGAGATTAAATTTTCACAATCATGCTGAAACAGGAATCTGGCATAAGCCTGCCCCAAATGAGTTGGTTGAATATCTATGATGTCCAACCTCTGATCCTCAACTAGGAACACACGAAGAACTTCTCTGAGAGCATTGAAGTTGATTAAGTTACCAGGTAGAGGATCCACTATGACAATGGCGACATGCTCGTTGCGGGGTTGAGGTCGATGAAGGATCGCACGAATCGCTGGTGTGCGATGCTCCACTGCTTGCTAGTGCATACCCCGGGGAAGGAACGGCGTGGGGTCTGCTCTTTCAAAAGCCATGGGCGACGGAGCAGATGGTGGAGGAGGCGCCTGGGTTGGGGTTTTTTCGCCTAGACGCAGATGCAAGTCTGCTGCCGAAGCAGCCACAGGCAAGGAAGATGGAGGGGTGTGAATAGCAGCAGATTGTAGAAGAACCTGGTGAAGTTCCACAAAACTGTCATAGACTGGTGGGCCGAGAGCAGCGACCCCACTTGGCAGAGGCGAAATATTTTTGAACCAAGTGTGCTTAGTAACTTGCACAGGAGGGGTTGGCGCATCAGATGAATGATTCATTGCTCGGTGATAGTCTGAGAATGTTGCAAAACAAGGAATCAGCGACGAGCTGCAGGGCCCGCAATTCAGTTTCCTTGGCAGGGAAAGCCAGCTGCCATTTGGGGACCGAAATTTTCGCTCAACAAAATTATCCAAGGAAGGCGCAGGGAGAATGGGACCCTGTTGGACCTTGCAGACACTGACAGAATGGCCCCAACTCAAGCAAGAGCGGCACCGAGGTTTACTGCAACAATCAGTGCTAGAATGAACAGGAGAGAGGCAATTAGTGCATTTAGGAATCCAATTAATGTGCCTAACCGTTCCTGAGAATGCGCCAGAGTTTGAGTCACGCACTGAATCAGCTTGTTTGAAATCTGAACCTGTATGCACTGTCGGATGATGAACTTGTTGGGCTGTCTCCCTATTAGCAATCGGTTCAAGATTGGCACCAGTGAGAGGAGCATTGTGAATCCCATGCTGTGGTGACGCGAACTGTAATCTGCTAAAAACTGTTGCTTTGTTAGGGACTGACTTTGGCGCCCTGAAAGAAGCAACCTCAGCGTACGAGGGCTTAGGACGATGTTTGCTGGAAACATGCTGCCACGAACTTGCTTCTTCTTGTTCATACAGTCGATTCACGAGCCCAGGCTGCACCTCCTGAACCCCAGAGGTGGAAAGAAAGCTTGTAGGCATCACAGGAAAAGCCCCTGAGTTTATAGATTGCAAAGCCAACTTGTGATGAAGAAACCGAGAATCTAAAGACTCTGTCACCAAGAGGAATGACACGGAAGAGAGATGCTGAACCACCAAGTGTAGCTTGCAGAAGGTGACCAACAGAAACTTCTGTCAACCTGAATTTGCATCTTCCAAAGGAGGCAACCAAAAGAAACCCAGTCTGACTAGAACCAACAGGGACATTAACCAGCTTGCCAAGAGAATCCCGAACTCTTCTTTCAAATTCTAGCCCAGCAGAGAAGTCCAGGCCACGAAGATCCATGGGGAGAGGATGGAAGCGTACCTTGGAGATGAATTACAGGAGGAACAAGAGGAACCCTTCAAGGGAGAAGGCGATTAAAGGTAATTTTTGGTCACCATTCATGATGTCTTCCTGCGTCTTTTGTCGGCCGATGGCGCAGAGAGAGCCGGCCACGGTCCTTTCAATTTAGACAGATGGCACAAGGCTTAAATAGTTGTTGGGCGTTGCATTGTGGTGACGGATCTTGAGAGATTTTCCAAATCAAAATCTGACCATACCCTTTAGTTTTTTTTTCTACTGGAAATACCTTTCCAATGTTGCTACTGGTGCACCCTAGATATTGGCATATCAAAGGTAAGTCAGGATTGTGAGTTAATTGTGGCCCAAGATTCTTATTTAGCGGATACACATGGGATGCAGGGTGTACCGGTGTAGTTGAGAGTCCTGTGGCACTAATAATTTGAAAGCCACAACTCCTATTATTTCCAAAATTTTGCAGGATCATAGAATTTGGGATGCAACTTCAGATAGTTTTGTATACTTAGACTAGTGCGTTTGTGTGGTTGGATCTTGAGATGGAACATGGCACCTACTTCAAATTGCTTCTCTGATTCGTTGATGGATCAGAAAAAATCCTTCTATCTGTCCGCTAAGAAGCAAGAAAAAAGAAGAGCAATAGAGCATAACCAAACAATGCATATAAACATTGAGCAAATGAATGGCCATCTCAATCTCGTGGCCAGGCAACCTGAAACTCTCACACCTTCTGACCAAGGATCCCAGGTGAAGAGTAACAACTACAATTAGATGTACCTGCGTCGTTTGGGTTCTCATTTTTATTTATATAAACCATCGTCTGGCACTGCTAGTCTGAAAACTATGGTTTACTAGACTCTATGATGCTATTTGTGTGTGGTTTTCTGAATTCTGATTGGCTAGTTTCCTTGTGGTTGCATAGCTGAACTTCTTGTCACTGAAAAGAGAAGTATACTTGCCACTGCAACTGCACAAGCAACGCTGAATAGCTGACATGCAAACTGATACTTTCATTTTTTTTTTCCCCTGAAGGTGATTTTTGATTGCGTTGAATTGGAGGTGAGGGGGCCTCATGTTCTCATTGCATGATCCCTCTCTTACTGAATTGATTTCATGTATGTTTCTATACAGGTCTCGGGTTCCTGAAGAAAATTTCTCCGAATTCAATGGAGAAACCTCCTCATCTGTTTCAGTCGAGAACCGTGCTCAACCGACCCAGAGGTGTGTGCGCATGATTATTGATAGTGGCAGCTGTTATATATTTTTTCCAATAAGCCACAGCCACCGACACGACCACAACAAATAATGGCCAGTAGGCCATGCTGCCTTTGCAGCTCCTGGTTATCAGTGCAAAGGGGAGGAAATTGTCACTTGTCAGGAGCTGATCTAAAGTTCAGTGACTGAAGAAGTGCAGCTGCAGACTTCAGCGGCGGCCAGAACCGCACACTGCACCATTCCTCACCCCCCCCCCCCACCCACCATTCAATGACAAGTCTCCAAGTTCCGCGTTGCTGGCCTTTTGCTCTACGACTTCGTTCCAAGTGGTTCTGCGTGGCGACATGCTTGTTGCAGACGCTGTGGTTTTGCCGACTTTGCTTCCGCTGTCTTGATGAGTCTTGCAATCGTTGTTGATGAATGGCTGATAAATGCAGGTTTCAGGAGTTTTTGGTTCATCATCAGTTCATGTGTGTATATGTTATACGTTCATCATCGATTCCTTTGTTACCAAGTTTTGTGTCGATAAAAAAGAAAACATGCCTTGCGGCTAGTCTTATATTACTACAACATTTGCCATTTTCGATGGCATATTGCTATTTATGTTTTTAGAGGAATATCGCCATTTAGGAGTATGTCACTGTAAGAGTGCAAGTACTTAACGATTTTGACTAATCACTGGAAGAGTGTAAATTTACATAGATCAGTCAATGTGTGCCATGCGGTGTCCAAGCTCTTCGACTTGGGATTAACCATGTCTGGATATGTCGTGGTCTGGTCGATATCACAATCTCTGTTGACAAGGCGCAGTGAGGTAGAGAAGCAGCGGCACTGGTGAGCCACCATGCTCTATGCTTCCATCTCCCTAGCTCAGGTGTGCCTCTACTGACCGGGCCAACTCACCTACGTACTACTTATTACACAATTGCTCTGAGAAATATATTTTTTGCTATGTCATGGAATATTTATTATGTTTCTTAAATACCTCTAATTGCTAGGCTTGACATTATATATTATCTTAATGACTATGTTAAGAAAGATGGCTATAAAATCATAAAGGTAGAGTGTGTGCGCTGTTCATAGGAGTGACGAGTGAGTACATGTATGTGAACATCTAGGTATGCGCCATGTGTTAAAAAAAAAAGACAAAACAAACACCACCACCCATGTCACCAATTTTGCTACATTGTTGGCGTGGTGGCAGCGTGTGTCCATGTTGGACAAAAACGGACAGAATCATGACGAGGGGCAGGGCAGCAGCTGGCCTGCTTTTTTTAATCCAGGCGGAAACTCGGAGGCATGTAATTGTTGAAGGAGTCGAAATGCCCTTTTTTCAAGAGAAATTGATACGTACATGTGCTAGCAAAATCCTGGCCCAGAATCTGATCCAGCGCAGGGCGTGACCCGCGGCTTGTCATATGGGCCAATTAAGCAGCCATTCCGTTGAGCCGATTGACTTCGGCCCATTTCCTAACTGTAGTTCCACTTCTAGTTTTCGACCCAACCGAAGCATACCACCATCCCGGCTAGAAATGGTGGACGGGAGCGCGCCGTCAACCCATCCCCCTTCCTTCCCATTCTCCTTACCTGAATTCGGCTCGACGGTCCAAATCAGCCCGCGCACGCTTCTCCTTCACCGAGCTTCGTCCGCCCCGCCACGGGGTTAGAGTTCGGGGTTTCGGGTTCGGGGCTGCAGGTTTGGGATCAGGGTTCGGTTTGGGGTTGGGGGCGGCAGTCATCTTCTCCATCCTTGGCTATAAATGGGAGGGCCGAAGGCGGCCGATTAGGTCCGCAGTAGTGGCAGGGTGGCCAGTGGCTGAGACCGGGGGCGCCTCGCAACCGGTTGGTGGGGAAGGACGGCGGTTGGGCAGGGTAGGCGGCGGAGGAGGTGGTCGTGGAGTGGGGCGATGCAACGGCTGGGGCCGTGGCTGGGGGGGGGCTGGGTGGTCGCAGCAATGGTACTGAGGTGCTGAGGCCTTCGGGTGGCGGCAGGCAGGGCGGGGGCGGCGGGAGGAGGAAGAAGAGAGAAGAGCATAGGTGGCGTTGGGGAAGAAGATAAGGAAAGAGAGAGGGGGTGGGATGGATGGGATCTCGATCCACCTCCACCCAGGTGGACCAGAAGAGCCCCCTAATCCGACCACGCAGGCGCAACAAAGAGCACGTCGAGCACCGCACGGCGAGAGTTTCTCATCTTGAGGGAACGAAATGAGATTCGAATCCGGTCGCTTCCGATAATTCTACTCTACGCCCCCGTATTGCTTCCTTCTACTAACGCACGGTCTCCTTCTTCAACCTCTCACCCCACCCCACCCATTTATGAAGTCTTTTTCGCTCCTAAAATCAGCCCACGGTTCAGTTCGAGCTGAACCTGACAATGAGAGGGGCAAAGGGGTCGAACCGCATGACCTCCGCCCTCGGCCCCTCGCTCCTGTCCACACGGCGCCGACTACTGCAGCCGCCGCAAACTCCCCTCCCCACAGCCGACACTGACCGCCTCGCATCGCACACAAGCCTGGACTCTGACCCTCACTCCTCTCTACTCAGTCAGCGCCAACCGTCGCCGCTGGCGTAAGCTTTCTTTCCCGCAGCCGGCGTCTACCACCTCACATCGCACACACAGGCTGTTGGAGTTTATGGGCCTTGGCCCATATCCCTTGCAACATAAATCTCAAAGGCCACTCATATTTGAGGGAGGGGGGTGGCACAAGTTAGTCCCGTATGGAAAGTTGAGAAGGAAGAAAACCTACTTATATCTTATATAGCATGCCTATAGGCATTCCTTAGATATAAGAATGAGAGAGGAGCTAAACTCGCACATAAATAAATAAGGTGGGTGTGTTCTCCCCACTTTGATAGAAAAAAAAATCCATCTACGACATTTACGGTTTGGCGAGCGCTCTCTCTTCTCTTCGATGATGTGCGATCTCAAGTCGATGCCCTGCACGATTGGGGCGAATCAGGTTTGCACGGGTTGGGACGAATCAGGGCGAATCAGGTTTTTGGACAATGATCACGCGACTACTCACTGAGTTGATCTACATTCTGCTCGTCCGCTAGGGTTGAGGCGATCCGTGACCCACATATCTTAATCTTAATTTTAATATTACTGATCAGAAGATTCTTTTGAAGCCTTAATATTACTAAGTAGAGGCTTTTCTTTAGGCATTCACGTTAATTCTCATCAGACGCGCTAGAAAAGAAGATAAATCCTAGAAATTTCATAAAGATCAGAAACATCCAGCCATCCATCACGTAGATAGTCATTAGATCTATTATATTTTCTAAAAAAATCATCCACTACATCATTATCAAAGATGAAATAAAACAAACCCCTAAATTTATTAAAAAGTTACCCACCATGCCGTTATGAAAGATATAATAAAATAACCCATAAATTTATATAAAAATTACCCACCATGACATTATAAAACACAAATTAAAATAACCTCCTAAATTTGTATAAAAATCACCCAACATGCTGTTATAAAATATGGATTAAATAATTCTCTAAATTTGCATATAAATTACTCAACATGTCATTTTAAAATATGAATTAAAATCAACCTTAAATTTGCATATTAATTACCCAATATATATGCTATCATGGAAGATAAATTAAAATAATTTCTAAATTTGCACATAAATCACTCGCAACGCCATTACAAGAAATGAATTAAAATATCCACGTCTAACTAATATTACTAAGGATCAAATCTATATCTTCTAATAAAACTCTAATAGGTGCAATAGCACGCGTTAATAGACTAGCTTATCTAATGGGGTAGCGGGGCAGCAAGAGGTGCAATCCGAACTGCGTGCCATGTCTGTCGGCTCAAGAGGAATCTTTGGTTAAAGTCAATTCCCAGTACCGACTTAACTTCGGTGTGCTGCACCAGTAGCAACATTGAGATGTATTTCAAGAAAAAAAGATACATAGCAAAGCATTCCCAACTTAGAAAAAAAAAGGATACATAGCATCCCATTGTCAAGGATGCTCAGGTCGTACACAAGTATTTTCAACTTTCCATCCTTGAGGACAAGGATGCCAAAGGGGAGGCAGTTGTCAGCAGTGTAAGTCTGAAGAACAGAAGAAGTGCAGATACAGTAGGTTCGGAGAAGGACAGAGACGGCGTCTATTAATGTAAACTTGTTGCCGATTCCAACTGTGTGCAGGAACCCTCTTGAATAATCGTGGCTACCATGTAATATCTTTTACATTAGCAACTAATACTGTTCTTTTCGTGGCTTTAAGCCTGTTTTTGGATTCTAAACAACACTAAGTTGAACTGCCAGCCAGTGTTGTTACTGGGGTTGTAATGGCCTCCCTTTTCTGTTTAAGTAATGATGAAATAAAACATCACGTAGTTGATTTAAAGCTAAAACCCTGTGAAATGTGAATCCTTATACTAGTATAAGAGGCTATCGATAGGACCTTCTCTGATATAGATTCAGAACAGGTACCCTTAGTTGAGGCCGCAACTTATTTGTGTTGCTCTTGCAAATTCTCTGAATGTCTTCGTCAGATATCCTCGTTCAGATGACAGGCAACAAGTCGAATAGTCTATTGGTTGTGCTATTCCCATCCTTCTCGTTGATCATAAGGTCGGTGCCCTATGATCATCGACGTAAATTAGCGGTTGTCCATTTGACATATCCAAATGCCGATTTAATAAACTTGATGCAAGCAAGCTTGTTGAGCCTGTGGCAGCGATGTCGTTCAGCCAAATGCATAGTGGTTGCGACAATGCGACCTTGTTGATTTCCAAGTATGTGCACGGTTTCTGCTCGCACGTTAGTTTGCTCCTCTGAATGCTATACCTGTCCTCTGCTTCCAACAAATGCTGTGGGCCATCTGACCATACCATCTCCAGCAACGAATCGGTGTATATGAAATGCAGCAAAACCTTGAGAACTTGAACTGCCATACCATCTATCCTTCCACACAGCTCTGAGCTCTGCCATGAGAACTTGAACCTAAATTAGTTTGACATGTTTGCATCTAACTCAGCTAATATTCAATATTTTTCAACAGGTTACACGTGGGTAAATTCAACATGGAAAAGAAAAAAAAAAAAAAAAAGAGCTCAGCAAACGTCTCCTTGTGGGCTGTGGCCCGGTACCACTCATTGCCAGACAGGTATTTGGCCCAGGTCAATTGGATCTCGTTTCCTTCCCCATATCGGCAAATCGTTTGGTTCTAGAATCGCCGGCAGCACCAACCGCCAAGCCGCAACGGCAACCCCTGCGCCGGCCTTCTTCTTCTTCTTCTTCTTCTTCTATATAGCCTCGTCTTCCCCTTCCCCGTCGCCGCGCATCCACCCCTCTAATTCCTTCTCGGCCTGGCCCCCGTCCCCTTCTTCTGAAGCAGAGGACCGATCGTTAGTCCCCTCACCGCTGCCCCGTGGGCTAGATCGTTCGGTGGTGAGGGGCAAGATGAAAGACCTCAAGCGGAAGGAGAAGATGCCCGCGTACGAGGAGGACGACGAGTCGCCGCGCGCCGCCCAGAGGGCGAGGACGACGGGGACCTCTGGCGGCGAGGACGGCAACCGCTCCGCCGGCGCGCTGCGCATGCAAGGTGCGTCCCCGAGAAATCATACCCGCGTTGTTTCTTGGCTGCAGTTGCCGTCTTGCCGAGACCCGAGAACCCCATTCCTGAGGTTTCGAGCTTCTGGTTTCTTGGATGCAGAGCCAGAGATCCCCAGGCAGGCTCCCCCGCGCTCCGCTCCGGTCTCCAGCCAGCCGCAGGACCTCGCGACCCCGCCCCGTCAGCTCGACCGTTCGGTGACCATGTCGGCGGGGGGCGTCATGGGAGACCACAAGCAGGTGGACACCACGGGCGGCGATCACGGCTACAGCAATTCGGGCGCGTCCGGGACATTGCGCAGCGGAGGTGCGTGGCTGCGAGCAGACCGTTCTGGTTGCTTCCTTCTTACAGCGGTTTTGATGTTCTGGTTTCTTGCTGGTTGCAGAGAGCCCCACGCCCGCGGCGCAGGGCACGCCGCGCTCCTCCGCACCGGTGTCCAGCCAGGTGCTGGGCCAAGCGACGACGGCGGGGAGCGACATGGGAGACCGCAAGCACAAGCAGGTGAAGAACGTGGATTCTTCGCCCGGCTCGAGGGCGAGGGCAGCGGAGAGGATCACGGGCATGGGGACCTGTGGCGGCGAGGACAGCAACCGCGTCCGCCGGCGAGTCCAGAACCCCACGCCCTCCTCCGCACCGGCGCTCAACAGAGGTGCGTGAGCGTGCTCGATCATTCTTGTTTCTTGCCTCGAATTCGCACGTCTCCTGTTTCAGTTCTTTGTTTCTTGCTGGTTGCAGAGAACCCCGCGCCCGCGCCCTCCAGCAAGGCGCCCCGAGGCCGAGGGACCGCTTCCCAATCCCAATCCCGTCACGGCGTAGCTAAACCCGGCCCTTGGGACTGCTTCCTAAGCGTGACCAAGGAGTGCCCGAAGCATGGCGTGGCCCAATTCTTCGCGGACACCTGCGTGAAATGCGCCGTTGAGGTTGTGGGTCTCCCCGAGCTGCCCCGTCCTCAGCACCAGCAGCAGCAGCTCCAGAACCGGCCGGCGATCGCTAACCTCCCGGTGGTAGAGCCAGCGGGAGTCGTGGGACAGCGTGGTGAGGCGCCCGGAGCCGGAGGGTTCGCCGTCCAACTCCAGCACCACCAGCAGCAGGCGCGTCCCGGTCAGCAGCTCCAGAACCGGCCGGCGATCGCCAACCTCCCGGTGGTAGTGCCAGCGGGAGTCGTGGGACAGCGCGGTGAGGCTCCCCGAGGAGCGTTCAATCTCCAACCTCCCGTCAGGACCGCTTCCCAATCCCGTCACGGCGTAGGTAACCCCGGCCTTCAGGAGCAGGCGGTGCCCAAGGTGTGCCCGAAGCATGGCGCGACCCAAATTTACGCCGACATCTGCGTGGATTGCGCCCTTGAGGCTCAGGGTCTCTCCAGGCTGCTTCGTCCTCAACACCAGCACAAGCAGGCGCATCCCGGTCAGCAGCTCCAGAACCGGCCGGCGATCGCCAACCTCCCGGTGGTAGCGCCAGCTGGAGTCGTGGGACAGCGTGGTGAGGCGCCCGGAGCCGGAGAGTTCGCCGTCCAACTCCAGCATCCCACACCACCGCAGGCACATCCTGGTCCAGTTGCTCCCCCCTTCGGCGACTGCGACATCCTCGACTTCGCCGCCCAATTCCAGCTCCCCGGCACCGCATTCGGCCGGTGCCCGCATTGCGGACAGCCGGCGCCGATACATACTTACCCACGGCCGCATGTCTGCGTGTGCTACACCTGCGCCTTGAACTTCGCTCTCAGATGCGGGGTGTGTGGCCTGCACGGCTAGGCAGCCTGCTAGCAAGGGGAATTCTGTTCTGACCGAGGTTTTCTAAGCTTCTGTCAGGTGTAGCGTTTGGGAATCCTGACGGATTTGGTTATTTTGATTGATACACATGTAATTGTGTCGTTTAGGCTTCTGTATTTTCACATATATCATCATCAGCCAATGCTGATCTGAACTCAATCTATGGTTTACTGAACCCCTGTGATGCTAGGAGTGTATATGCCTATGTGTGTGCTTTCTGCTTTGTGATTTCCTCCTATTTGCTGATTTCCAATATGCCTATGATGCTTGGTGTAGTGGTGTGCCTCAATGCCTCTATGTGCGTTCTGACCAAGGAACTCATCAACTACAGTTAGATTTAATTGTGTCCTTTTGGTTCTCATCTTTGACATAAACCATCGTCTGGCAATGGTGATCTGAAAAGTATGGTTTACTATACTATATGATGTTATTTGTGTGTGTGTGTTTTCTGAATTCTGATTGGCTAATTTCCTTGTGTTTGCATAGCTGAACTTCTTATCACTGAAAAGAGAAGAATACTTGCAACTGCAATTGCACTTGCACAGGCACTGCTGAATAGCTGACATGCAAACTGATACTTTCTTTCTTTCCCCGAAGGTGATTTTTTTATTGTTTTGAATTGGAGGTGAGGGGGCCTCATATTCTCGTCGCATGATCCCTCCCTTACTGAATTGAATTAATGTCTCGGGTTCCTGAAGAAATTTTCTTCGAATTCAATGGAGAATCCTTCTCATCTCTTTCAGTCGAGAACCCTGCTCAACGGATCCAGAGATGTGAGCGCATGATTATTGATGGTGGGCAGGCGTTCTATATTTCCCCGGTAATGCCACAGCCACCGCTACGACCACAATAAAAAATGGCCTATAGGCCATGCTGCCATCGCAGCTCCTGGTCAGTGCAAAGGGGATGCAGTTGTCAGGACCCTTAAGTCTGAAGAAGTTCAGTTACCGAAGTGCAGTTACAGTAAAGTTAAGAGAAAGGCAAACGACGAAGTTTCTGTTGTTGTGAACTTATTGCAGACTTCAACTGTGTGAAGGAACCTATTGAAGAACTCTCCATCGGTCAATTCGATGAGTCATTTGATTTTCTTTACATTAGAAAACTAATACTGTTCTTTTGGTGAACAGTTCTTAGTTGAACTGTCAGCCAGTGTTGCTCGAACATAGTTGTTTAAGTTATAAAACTCTGTAAAGACTTGCTACAGTAGACAAGAGGGTATCGATTGGATCTGCTCTGCCCTGCTCTGCTCTGGTATAGATTCAGAAAAGCCACATCAGTTGAGGCAGATGCTTCCTTGTTATCTCTGGTTTCTTCTCTTGTCGCTAAAATAAAAAGAAAAGCGTAGCTGTGATATTTGCCATGTTATGCCGCTGCAACTTTACTGCCGATATGGAGCTCATTTTTGTTTCTTTGCGTGGACATCATTTGTGGCTGTTCCGAATTGGAGGTGAGGGGGTGGCATGCTCTCATCTCACGTCCCACCCCCCACCACCCTCATACTGAATCTCTTGTTATTGAACAATGAGATCTGCTATGTTATGCCCGTACTGGAATCCTGCCTATCAATCCAAACCACATCAGTTCAGGCAGCAACACTTCAGTTTGTTTCCTGAATTTCTCTGTCAGATATCCTTGTTCGTAAACGGAGTATGAATATCCAGTGCAGGCTGTTTCACTATAGGTATATCCTCCATTAGCACCTAATTCTTGAACTTCTGGGTCAGTTGCTATTTTGCATTGAGCTTTGACTTCAATCTTAGCATTAATACAGGAAGCTTCACTTCCACTGTCTACTAATGCAGTTGCAATCTGTTGCTAATTTTCAGTAGTAGTGAAATTTTACTAGCAGCTCAACTTGTATCTTGAATAGAATGCGTAGAGATGTATAGAAGGCACTGCTGAATAGCTGACATGCAAACTGATACTTTTATTTTTCCTCTGAAGGTGATTTTTGATTGCTTTGAATTGGAGGTGAGGGGGGCCTCATGTTCTCATCGCATGATCCCTCTCTTACTGAATTGAATTCTTGTATGTTCGTATGCAGGTCTCGGGTTCCTGAAGACATTTTCTCTGAATTCAATGGAGAATCCTTCTCATCTCTTTCAGTTGAGAACCCTGATCAATGGACCCAGAGGTGTGTGCGCATGATTATTTATAGTGGCAAAACTGCTATGGCCAGTATGTAAACCTGTATTGCTTTCCAAAAGGCAGAGTTGATCTCGTTCAAAAAAAATTTGGTGGGGTTAGGTGATTTTGATAAATGTAACGCTGTTTTTTTGAGTTCTCTGGTGCACATAAACCATAGTCTGCTATCAGTAATCTGAAAGATGGAAGCGAAGCAAGAATGAGACAACCCCGTGTTGGCGGAACCCTGCTCTGCTTCAGGTCTCATGCGCCGTTGCCCGGTTGCACGGCAAGCCGGGCCCGTGCGACGACGCCATCGTAGCCGACTTGACAACTTGCGGCGGCCTGCTGATGGTGGCGCTGGCCACGGAGTGGGAGTGGTTCGCTCAACGCGCATCATCGACTCGGACTCGAACTGGGGAATGCCGACCCCGACCCCGACCCCGACCCCGACACATTGCCCCCAAGTTCGTCGATTCCCTTGCCCTTCGTCCGCTCTATAAAACAACCTGACCAGTGTCGAATCTTCCCAGTTCCCCCGCAAACCATCCCCACACACGCCTTGCCCTTCGTTCGCTCCACAAACCATCTCCACACACGCCGCTGATTTGCATCTGCTCTGCGATCTATGTCGAACCTTGCCGCCGCCATGCCGGCGTTGGATTTCGCCTCCGCTAACTTCGCCCGGGGTGCTGAAACCAAGTACCTCTACGTCGATCGCTCCAGTGACGAGATGATCGAGACCCCCTCCTTCAACGTCGGGGATTGCTATTGGCGCATCTCCTGCTACCCCAATGGCCTCTCCCGATTCGTCTCCAAACTCTCCAAGAACGACACAGATCACATGTCAATCAACCTTACTCTCGACGGAAGAGTCGCCAAGCCAATCATAGCGCAAGTCACGTTTAGCTTGCTTGATCAACATGAAGAACCGGTGCCAAGTCACTCTATATGCCTAAGCGAAATAGAGTACTCTGAAGTTGGCTCCAGCTACGGCTGCGATGAGTTTTTCATCCACAATGAGTTTTTGAAGGCATCGGGGTATCTTGTGAGCGCTGACTGCTTCACTGTCGCGTGCCACATCTCCGTGTATAGGGATTCGCCGCTGTCCGACTTGCAGCAGCATCTCTTGGACACAGACGTCGTGTTCCAAGTCGGCGGCAAGACGTTCCGCGCCCACAGGTCTGTTCTTGCAGCAAGGTCGCCGGTCTTAGAGGCAGAGCTCTATAAGGGTACCACCACAGCAGGGGCTTCTTGCATACAGATCGATGATATGCTACCTCAGGTGTTCGAGAGCTTGCTATGCTTTGCATACACAGATTGTTTACCACATATGGATGGAGTACAAGAGCCTATGATGGCTGAGCGTTTGCTGGCTGCAGCCGATAGGTTCAACATGGAGGAACTCAAGCTGATTTGTGAAGAGAAACTGATCAGAGAACTAAACGATGATACTGCTGCAAAAATACTCAAATTGGCGGTACGACACCGCTCCAGCTTTCTTAGGGAGGCTTGCATCGAGTTCCTTGAAGACGCTCCTTGCCTGGAAGCTGCCATGGCAATGGATGGCGACCTATGCGAGCATGTGGCCAAGTTCTGTCCAGTGCTCTTGAAGAATATGTGGGCTTATGAGGAAGACCCTATGCAAGACGAGTTGGTCACGTGCTTCTGATGAGGAAGACAAGATGTCTACGTGGATAAAGAATTTCATTCCAATTCTTTCGACATCTTCTCACATAGTCGAAACTTGAAAGTGTTGGGCGGTGCGTGGGTCTGCTAGTGCTTTTGGGTTAGGAAGGTTTGAGGGGATCAGGGGTGTGATAATGAGAGTAGTTTTACTTCTGCTTTTGTAACATCAAGGCTGTAACACTAGTACTGCTAGTATGTAAATTCATATTGCTTTCTAAAAAGCAGAGTTAATCTCGTTAAAACTAATTGGTGGGGGTTAAGTGATTTTGATAAATGTAATTTTGTTGTTTGAGCTCTCTGTTTTCTCATAAACCATCGTCTTCTGGCAGTGATCTGAAAGATGTGGTTTTGCTGGAATGTACTTGTGTGTGACTGTGATATGTGAATGTCTAATTTCCTTGTGATCGCATTGCTGAATTCACTTCTAGTCACTAAAATAAAAAGAAAAGCGTAGCTGTGTTATTTGTCATGTTATACCACTGCAACTTTGCTGCCGATATGGAGCTCTTTTTTTTTTTTTTTGCGTGGACGTCATTTTTTACCGTTCTGAATTGGAGGTGAGGGGATGGCATACTCTCATCTCACATCCCCCCACCCCCTCATACTGAATTCGTGAAAGGAAATGCGTCTCTGTATACAGGTCTCGAATTTCTGAATAATTTTTTCTCTTGTTATTGAACAATGAGATCTGCAATGTTATGCCTCTACTGGAATCCTGCCTATCATAGTATCAATCCAAACCACATCAGTTCAAGCAGCAACACTTCAGTTTATTTTCTGAATTTCTCTGTCAGATATCCTTGTTCTTAAACGGAGTATGAACATGCAGTGCAAGCTGTTTCACTGTAAGTATATCCTCTATTAGCACCTAATGCTTTAACTTCTGGGTCAGTTGCTATTTTGCATTGAGCTTTGACTTCAATCTTTAATACAGGAAGCTTCACTTCCACTGTCTACTAATGCAGTTGCAATTTGTTGCCAATTTAGCAGCTCAACTTGTATCTTGAATAGAATGCGTAGATATGTGTAGAAGGCACTGCTGAATAGCTGACATGCAAACTGATACTTTCATTTTCCTCTAAAGATGTTTTTTGATTGCTTTGAATTGGAGGTGAGGGAGCCTCATGTTCTCATCGCATGATCCCTCTCTTACTGAATTGAGTTCTTGTATATGTTCGTATGCAGGTCTCAGGTTCCTGAAGAAATTTTCTCTGAATTCAATGGAGAATCCTTCTCATCTCTTTCAGTCGAGAACCCTGCTCAATGGACCCAGAGATGTGAGCACATGATTATTCATAGTGGCAAAACTAGCACTGCCAGCATGTAAACTTGTCTTGCTTTCCAAAAGGCAGAGTTAATCTCGTTCAAAAAAATTTTGGTGGGGTTAGGTGATTTTGATAAAGGTAATGCTGTCGTTTGAGTTCTCTGTTTGCACATAAACCATCGTCCGTGATATCTGATTGGCTAATTGCCTTGTGATTGCATCGCCGTATTCACTTCTTGTCACTAAAATAAAAATAGAAGCGTATTTGTGATATTTGTCATGTTATGGCACCGCAACTGCACTGCTGACATGCAACTGATTTTTGTCTTTTTGTTTTTGTTTTTTTTTTTTGCCTGAATGTGATTTTTGGGTGTTCTGAATTACGCCGCCGTGGGCTCCCTAGAGATTGCGTGCTTCGGTCGTCGGTGGGCTCCCTAGGAACTATACCTTGAATAGCATGCATGGAGACGGTAGAGTTGGTATGTTTTCAGTAGTAGTCTGCTCATGCAGGGTTAAAATCACAGGTTTTCTTGATGCACAACAGCAGCATCTCCCTACTTCCATGAGCACTGCAGAACCACGTCAAACAAACTCTGAGGACACCTTATAACCAGGGAGGCCATTGTCTGTGAAGCCTTAACAAACTGATACTTTCATTTTTTCCCATGAAGGTGATTTTTTATTGCTTTGAATTGGAGGTAAGGGGGCCTCATGTTCTCATCGCATGATCCCTCTCTTACTGAATTGAATTCATGTCTCGGGTTCCTTAAGAAATTTTCTTCGAATTCAATGGCGAATCCTTCTCATCTCTTTCAGTCAAAACCCCTGCTCAACGGACCCAGAGGTGTGAAGTCACAACTGGGTCTCACGAGAAGACGCCCGGAAGCCACAACTGCACGCCGGCAGGGGCGGCGCAACATATGTGAAGTCGATCCCGACCCGGAGTCCCGGACACATACCGACTCCGACTTCTATCGCATGCCGAGGCGGCCAGGGACAGCAGACATGCACGCTAGGTCGCTAGCTCGATCTATAAAAGAATATGAACGGGCTCCAATCTTGCCCAGTTACCCTAGCCGGCCCTTCGTTCGCTCCACAAACCATCTCCATCCACCGCGCCGCCGAAAGTACGTCTTCCGCTGATTTGCATCTGTGATCTGCTACGTCCAACCTCGCCGCCGCCGCCATGCCGATGTTGGCGACGTTGGATATCGCCCCCGCTAGCGTCGCCGGGGGCGTGGTCACAAGCTACTTGATCCACGTCGATCCCTCCACTGATGAGTGGGTCGATATCCCCTCCTTCAACGTTGGGGATCGTTATTGGCGCATGGACATCAATTACTACTCCAATCGCGTCTCCCGACTCGTCTCCAAATCCAAGAGCACTGTTCACATGTCAATCGACCTTACCCTGGACGGAAGAGTCGCCAAGCCAATCACCGCGCAGGTCACGGCTAGCTTGCTTGATCAGGATGGGGAACCAGTGCCAGACCACTCCGTATGCACAGGCACAAGAGACTACTCTCAAGTTGGCCACACCTACGGCTGCCGTCTTTTCATCAACAAGGAGATTTTGGAGGCATATTCCGTGAGCGCCAACTGCTTCATTGTTGCGTGCCACGTCTTCGTGTACAAGGTTTCGCCACTGTTCGACTTGCCGCAGCCGCAGCACATCTTGGACGCCGACTTCGACGTCCGGTTCCGAGTCGGCGGCGAGACGTTTGGCGCCCACAGGTGTGTTCTTGCAGCAAGGTCGCCGGTCTTGGAGGCGGAGCTCTATAAGGGCGCCACAGCAGGGGCTTCTTGCACACAGATCGATGATATGCTACCTGAGGTGTTCGCGAGCTTGCTATGGTTTATATACACAGATTGTTTGCCACCGACGAAGGATGCAGTAGAAGAGGCTATGATGACTGAGCATTTGCTGGCGGCAGCGGATTGGTTCAGCGTGGAGGAACTCAAGCTGATTTGTGAGGAGAAACTATTCAGAGAACTAAACCATGATACTGCTGCAAAAATACTCAAATTGGCGATACGGCACCGCTCCAGCTTTCTTAGGGAAGCTTGCATCGACTTCCTTGAAGAAGCTCCTTGCCTGGAAGCTGCTATGGCAATGGATGACGGCCTATGCGAGCATGTCGCCAAGTTCTATCCCGTGCTCTTGAAGAATATGTGGGTTTATGAGGAAGACCCTATGCAAGACGAGTTGGCCATGTGCCTCTAAGGAAGACAAGATGCCTACATGGATGAAGAATTTCATTCCAATTCTTTCAACATCTTCGGACATAGTCGATATTTGAAAATCGTTGGGCGGTGCATGGGTCTGATAGTGCTTGTGGGTTAGGAACGTTTGAGGGGAGTGATGATGAGAGTAGTTTTACTTCTGCTTTTGTAATGTCCTGTAAGGCTGTAACACTAGCACTGCCAGTATGTAAATCCGTATTGCCATCTAAAAAGCAGAGTTAATCTCGTTAAAAAATTTGGTGGGGTTTAGTGATTTTGAAAAATGTAATTTTGTCGTTTGAGCTCTCTGTTTTCTCATAAACCATCGTCTTCTAGCAGTGGTCTGAAAGATATGGTTTTGCTGGAATGTACTTGTGTGTGACTGTGATATGTGAATGGCTAATCTTCTTGTGATCGCATTGCTGAATTCACTTCTTGTCACTAAAATAAAAAGAAAACGTAGCTGTGATATTTGCCATGTTATGCCACTGCAACTTTACTGCCAATATGGAGCTCATTTTTGTTTCTTTTCTTATGCCACTGCAGTGGATGGTTTACAGTAAACCATCCACCAAAACTGATGCTTCCTCTTTGCTTAGCAATTTTTCTACTAGAATGATATTGAAATTTAGTTTGCCTTTACGTAAGGTGATGAATCTTCCCATGGCATATGATTTCCCATAATTTCTTACAATTTTCAGAGTCGAAAGACATATCGTACAGGCATACACCATGCTCGCTTCCAGTTCCCCCATTGGCCTGGTGCCCATCACCATTGCCCACCGTATCTTCAGGGTGAGGCCTGTGTCCTGCTGGTGATTCAGAACAAGCACCCTAGCTGAATATAATAGAATGAAATAGTTTTCTGTACTTGAATGTTGAAGCTTTTCTATCAATCCAACACCACATCAGTTGAGGCAGCAACTTCTTGTGTTATCTCTGGTTTCTTGCTTCGTTGTGGCACGGGTCCGTCATCCGTGCGAAGTACACTGAGTGAACATTCTATAATTTACCTGAAGAAGACGCTTGATCTGATGTAGTGGGGCTCACACTCACAGTCAGTCACAGCAACAAGAAGTCCTTTCATATGATTCCTTTTTTTTTCAATCTTGACTATCTTTGCCCATTTCCTGGATAACAGAAGACCTTGTATATGATTTCTTAAGTGAAACTGCACAGTAATCCATTATGGAACCAGAAATCTATAATCCTAGGCTCATAAAACCTTGTGATTTTAGTTCTGCATATTCGAATTGCCCCCAATAAAAGTAGTTTAGTTTGACGTAGAGAATATCAAGTCAGAATACTTGTTTCAGTTGAGACATTCAGCATGAGCGATTGCCCGAAAAGTTCTAAGCACCCGATCGAGATATAGTCAGTGATTTTGGCATAAAAACATCCGCGTGGTTCAGCCAAAGGCATATTGGTTGCTATTTGTGTTTTCTTTGGTTTCTTCTCTGAATGTTTGGAAGCTTGCTACCACACGTAACTTTTCTGGCTCATGCACGAAACTACGGGACGAAATGAAAGCTGTGGCCACAAGCTGCACAAACCAGCCCCGTATGAAAGCACAAGCAAAAAAACAAATAAATAATTTATAAGCATGATCACAATGGCTTCTATGCACAAATGACAAGAGCTTTGGCTAAAGCAGACCAAGACATAAACAAAAGTGATATAAAATCCAATGATAAGGTCTAATAAATTAAGACAAAAACAAGGAAATTAAAATTCCCAAGCATTACATCACATGATTCACATACTCTACTGTCAACTGTTACAATTTATAAAAAAAAGTTTACTCAATGGATCATAAGTAATATGATAAGATTTGGATGGTAAAGACTGGGTTTGTTTTTTCTATTGAAACTAGAATAAGATAACGACTCCCACTGCTGCTCACAAGCTTGTTTGGACTCATCTTTGTATCAGGTGTGGTCCATGAGATCTGCAGTTAGCTCAGTAGTTAGCAATGATCACATGCCAAAAATGAATAGAAAACAGAAAACCCGGGTTATAAATAACTTTATCTAATATGCAAGGTCACCACTTGGAAATAAGGAGATAAACTGCTAGCCCACATGTTGGTCATCTCAACACAGCACACACGCTTGACTGAATGATGAAGAACAACAGAGAAGAGTATGCCCACAGTAACAGTAGTTATTGAAAAATATCAAGTATGCTTATGCTACGATGTGCCAATATATCATGAGATATCATAGTAGAATGTGCTGATCACTTAAACGGATTTTTTTTTTCAGATTATCAAACTGCTTATGCAAAGAAGGTGATATTGAACAGAAGAGAATTACCCAAGCTGTTGAATTGATGTAGTCTATTGCACCTACCTTCCAAAGCTGGTGGATCAAGAATGAACTGCATCATCACTAAATTCTAGTGCGAAGATAGACTAATGAACTACTGGGGTGAATGTAAGCAAGGATCAGCAATAAAACAAAAATGCTACATTGCTACTGTTATGCAGCATATTATAACATGAAGCTTCAAAATTCATAAAAAAAACACAAGCTAGACCTGAAAGAACAGATCAATAACTACAAGATTTGAATCCTTTCTCTGATTTGTGCCCAACCACCAGCCAATCTGAAAATTTTATTCACTGCCATCGCAACCTAGCAAGCTACTATTGAAACATGATCACATATTATTGTACTTAACCAAACAGAACAATTAACTTAGCTAAACAGCGGTCCACATGAAAAATAATCTCACTCCATAGTACCCTGCTGCAAGCTTATTCTTGAGATAAATATTGGAAAACATAACCTAGCAATCACACATTCAGGTAAGATTTGATTGATGTACTTCTCTTCTCCCTGAATCTTCCCTTGGTCTCAACAAAGCATCACAGCTGAACTGAAAATAGATGAATCCAAGTCTATCAAACATGCACAAATAGCATGAACTAGAAAAGGAGCAATGGCATGGACGTTCTGTATACATCTAATTCATCTTTGGAACCTGCAAGTGTGGATAAAAAAGGAATGGCTCTTGGAGAATGCCAAGTGAACCAAGATTAGACATGAGGAACAAGAACATAACAGAAGAGGACAGGAACAAGAACAGAAGAGGAGAGTACATCCGGCGAGGGGAAGGCGAGGCGGAGCGGCTGGACTCTGACGTCGGCTCGGGAGACCGCCCAGGAGGCGGCGGCCTCGCGAGCAGCAGCCCTCGCGACTCGGCGTGTCGGGCGGGCTAGGGCGAGCACAAGGACGAGGACGGGAAAAGCGCCCGGCCGGGGTTGTTTCCGCGTGGAAAATGGGATCTCCCTGGGCGAACTCCCCGCGCTAATGGCCTGCCAAACGCCGCGGATGCGCCCATGGAAATTCTGCGTCGGCTTTCTTCACGGGAAAAAGGCCGGAACCCGGCGGGCCGAATTCGACCTCGAGCCGGAGTCCCGGACTCCTACCGACTCCGACCGCTATTGGAGTTGTCCAGTTGCCCTTGCCCTTCATCAGTTGGACGCGGATGCGAGCGCTCGCCAGGCTCCAATCGCGCGAGGGATGCTGCGGGTGCCACCTCCCACCGTACCGAGCGCAAGTGCACATGGTCCCCCACTCAAGGCCGTTCAGTTGTTTTTCCTTTTTGTTTTTCCCTTTCCGACGGGCATCCCATCTCCGTGCAAGACCACGTGCATGGTCCGCCCTTCCATGTTAACGATAATTTAGCCTTTTCGCAATTTTCCATGAATAAAATTATGTCGGCATAATTTTTCATAAATAAAATTATGTCATAAAATTATGTCAGCATAATTTTCTGTGAATAAAATTATGTCATAAAATTATGTGAGCGTAATTTTACGTGAATAAATTATGTCAGCATAATTTTCCATGAATAAAATATGTCAGCATGCGAATAAAATTATGTCAGCTATGTCATAAAAATTATAGGAGCATAAATTTCTGTGAATAAAATTATGTCAGCATAATTTTCCATGAATAAATTATGTCAGCATGTGAATAAAATTATGTCAGCATAATTTTCCGTGAATAAAATTATGCTAGTATAATTTTCCGATGAATAAAATTATATTAGCATTATTCTCTGTGAATAAAATTATGTCAGTATAATTTTTCATGAATGAATAAAATTATGTCATATAAAGTATATAGTTCGAAAAAGAATAGAGAAAAAAAGAAAAAAGAAAGAAAACAACAAAAGAAAAAAAAACAAAAAAGAAACTCACCTACGTCCACATAGCAACCAATCCAGCGGCAGTGGCTAGCGTGCCCCCAGACCCCCACGCCTTCACCTGGGCCCCACCCTTTCTTTGCGCACGGCAATCGCTCGCTCGGAGCGAGCCGAGTGATCGATCGTAAAAAAGGAACTCCGCCGCTGCATCTGCGATCTACGTCGAAACTCGCCGCCACCATGCCGCCGGTCGGGGACGCGGTCACCACGTACTTGCTCCACGTCGATCGCTCCAGTGACGAGATGATTGAGATCCCCTCTTTCAACGTTGGGGATTGCTATTGGCGCATCTCCTGCTACCCCAAAGGCCGCCCCAGACTCTGCAACGTTGGGGATCGCATGTCAATCAAACTTACTCTCGATGGAAGAGTCGCCAAGCCAGTCAAAGCAAAGGTCATGATAACCTTGCTTGATCAGAATGAAGAACCAGTGCCAGGTTACTCCGTATGCACAGATATAAGAGACTACTCTTATGTTGGCCACACCTATGGCTACGATGACTCTTTCATCCACAAGGAGATTTTGGAGAGTGCCAACTGCTTCACTGTCGCGTGCGACGTCTTCGTGTACAAGGAATCTCCGCTGTCCGACGACTTGCTGCAGGAACTCATGGACTCCGACATCGACGACGTCGTCGTGTTCCAAGTCGGTGGCAAGAAGTTCGGCGCCCACAAGTGTGTTCTTGCAGCAAGGTTGCCGGTCTTAGGGGCAGAGCTCTCTAAGGGCACCACCGCAGGGGATTCGTGCACACGGATCGATGGTGTGCTACCTCAGGTGCTCATGAGCTTGCTACATTTTGCGTACACAGGTTTTTTAGTATATATGGATGGAGTAGAAGAGCCTATGATGGCTGAGCATTTGCTGGCTGCGGCGGATAGGTTCAGCACGGAGGAACTCAAGCTGATTTGTGAGGAGAAACTGATCAGAGTACTAAACGATGATACCGCTGCAAAGATACTCAAATTGGCGGTACGGCACCGCTCCAGCTTTCTTAGGGAGGCTTGCATCGACTTCCTTGAAGAAGCTGCTTGCCCGGAAGCTGCCATGGCAATGGATTGAAGAATATGTGGGTTTATGTGGAATACCCTACGCAAGACGAGTTGGCGATGTGCCTCAAATTAAACACATTGATTCAGACAGCAAGTTCTAATGTATTCTTCAGTTTTTTGCTGATCTCTACGGTCTAATAGTTTTGCTGCCAATTTTCCGCAGTAGTGTAGGTGTATAGCAGCTGAACTTGTACCTTATATAGCATGGATGGGGATGCTTGCAGTTGGTATGTTTTCAGTAGTGGATTGATTAGTGTTTCATAGTGAGTCTAAACCACCCACCAAAACTGATGCTTCCTCTTTGCCTTTAGCAAGGCATATGATTTTCCATAATTTCTTACAATTTTCAGAGTCGAAAGATATATCGTACAGGCATATCTTTCGTATATATCGCTTCCCCTTCTCTGCTAATTCTTTGATCATAAGATCTTTGAAATTAGCTCATAAAAAAGGTATTTGAAATTATAATAGCCTCTTGCCGATCATTTGTTTCTCTTGCCGTGCAAATAAACAATTTGCCTCCGAATATAGGCCAAGATTCTCTCATCTGGTGAAGAATTTCTATTATGCTGCCTGGCCTTCTAGGCATTTCCTTCTTTCATGGGTTTATATAAGGTTGATTCAGGATGGGATGATGTTCACCTTTACATGGTGATTCAATGCAACGGAGGAATAGTGATCATTTCGCGTAAATATGTCTGTTCTGGATTTCAGCTGATTGTCCCTGTGTCCTTGGCTGTCATGGTAGTTCCTGTGTTTGTAGACTTGTACTGTGTGATGTTTGACCTAGCTGTCTGACAGCATTATACCCACTTGAAAATTGGAGTTATAGGCCCCCATCAATGACTTGTTCTTCGCTCTGGTGTTACTGTGTTAGCATGTACCATTGCCGGCGAGAATCAGATCCAAAAAATGCTGTTTCTATAACGTCGCCCAAACAAGTTCATTGGTTAAGCAAGCTGAGCTACCAACCAAATCATGACAACAGAACGCGCAGTAACATCCTTTGTGGGCAGCCTGCAGCAATCTTCTCTATATAAACCCCCCTTGAGACGCAGCACATATAGCCTGCACTGCTCTGCACCTGCACTCCAGCATTGCAGTTTGCAAGGGCAAGCAAGAAACAATACAATGGCGAACGCCAATCGGCTCGCCGCGCTGGCGGTGGCCGTCCTTGTTGCTCTGCTGCAGCTGCAGGCCTCAACATGCGCCCGGCACTCGCCGCCCGTGTCGGCCCACACACCGGCCGTGATGACGCTGAACGGTTTCGAGCGCGGAGAGAGCGGCGGCGGGGCGGCGGCCTGCGACGGCAGCTTCCACAGCGACGGCGACAAGGTCGTGGCGCTGTCCAGCGGGTGGCTCCGGCTGGACGGCACGCGCCGGTGCAACAAGATGATCCGCATCACCAGCCGCGGGGGGGGCGGTCCGTGGCGGCCAAGGTCGTCGACGAGTGCGACTCCTCCCGCGGCTGCGGCGACAACATCGTCGACTCGTCGGCCGCCGTCTGGAAGGCGCTCGGGCTCAACACCGACGCCGGCAGGGTTCAGGTCACGTGGTCCGATGCTTGAGTGCATTCTGGCAACAACGTTACTAACGTATGATAAGTACTTGACACCCATCATCAGAATACGTGTGATAATATTCCGTAAACATATCGTGTGTGCGTGTGCCTGCTACTGCTAGTCCCTGTGTTCATTGTGTGTGACCTGAGAAATCAATGTTTCATGTTACAGTCCCTGTTTTCGAGGAGAAAAAAGTTTCCTATGCTAAAATTGCCGTGCAATTGGTGTGTGAATGGACAGAACAACACCCATCGCTAGGGGTAAAACGAGTCTCGGCGCGGCGTGTGCGAAGCGGGACCGACTCCGGCCGGTGGAGCAGTGGCTTCTTTCACCACTGTATGTCTGTATTGTTGTTTTGTGAGGAGAAATCAGGGCATGAACCAAAACTGGATAGATTTTGCCATCACAAAGAAGCCTTTGCAGTAGCAGCAGGATAGAGCTATATATTACGTTGCGGCACCGCCTCACAACGCGGGGCAGCTGGACAGCAAGAAGCCAAGAAACCAACGAAACAAAGCATGACGGCTGCCGCCGGCCGACGCGCGAGGTACAAGACAAGAATTTAGAATGGCTAATAGGCTGTACTTGACTAGTTATTGCCCGTTTGTACTTGGACAAAGCAGGCCCCCACCCAAATTGGCCGATGATGATCAGTGGCTCCGCCTGTGCGAGCACGAACACACAAAATTTCGAACTTCCATCATGTACAGCTCTTTCTTTTTGTTCCAACGAAAATTTGAATTTCCAGCATGCGCATTATTGGGTTTCGACAGGTTTTAGAAACTTTTGTAAATATTTTTTCTATGCAAAAAATAGGTTAGAAAAAGTTCCGAGGTACCTTGTAATTCACGAAAAATACTCTAAAGCCTTACAAAAATTTAAGATAGAATGAATGGCAATAAACCCAATAAAAATATCTAAAGCTTATAAAAAGATTGGGAAGGAACTTTGATATAGATTCTGATCTGGAAAAGAAAGAAAATACTCAAAAACTAAAAAAATTGAGAGCACCTATTGGTTGTCTAAGTGTATTTAAAAGGTTTTATTTTTTCTAAAAAAAATACTCTAAGTGAGCATTATAACCTATTATGATCCATTACATCTATTTTTGTAATATTTTCTTGTTGTTAAATTCAATTAAATCCTATTTGATTGTATCAAATTTCTAAATTATTGAACATGTTTAAAGACTAGGGTGTGATACTCCTCCCCTCACTACGGAGGCGGAGGCCGGAGGGCGACACAGCCCCCTCCAAGTATGCTGACACTATATGAGATGTGGTGAAGAAAAACAAAATTACTTGGACAAGGGGCTGTACTACTTGACTAGTTATTGCACGTTTGACCATTTGTATGTCTAGAGAACAACAAAATTTACTTGGACAAGGGGGCCACCACCCAAATTGGCCGATGATGAGTGACTCCGCCTGTGCGAGCACGGACACACAAAATTTCGAACTTCCAGCATGCATGGCTCTTTCTTTTGTTCCAACAAAAATTTGAATTTTGAGTATGCACCCTTTTTTCTAACGAAATTTAAATTCTGAGTACGTGCCGTCACTTTTCCGAACTTGTGCATTGCAAAATGCCGCTTGTGCTGCCGCTGCCGTTTGGTGGCCTGGTGGGTGGTGGCTGATCATGTCTCGGCCGGCATTGAGTACCCAAGACCAGTTGACACACAAACTAAAAAAAAATTGAGAGCACCTATTGGTTGTCTAATAAGTGTATTTTACGAATGCCACGATCACTTGTTATAACCATTATGATCGATTGCATCTGTTTTTGTAATATTTTCTTCTTGTTGAATTCAATTAAATCCTATTTGACTGTATCAAAATTCTAAATTATTGAACATGTCAAAATATTAGGGTGTGATACTGCTCCCTCACTAGGGAGGCGGAGGGTGACTCAGCCCCCCTCCATATATTCTGACACTATATGAAATGTGGTGAAGAAAAAACTGAATTCAACATTAAACTAAACCCTGTTGATTATTAAGACACGTTCAAATATAGAAATTCTACATGAAAGATATAATAATTTCAGAGGAAATAGTTCGATTTCATGGAAAAAATATATAGGATCATGGAAAATTTCCCACATCCCGAAGAAATCTATGTGGCTCTGTACATATCCTTATCAGCTAGCTGTCTCTCTGGTCCAAAGCTAGTATGTGCCATGGGTGCGGGGCACCTGGAGCAAATTGTGAGCATTGTTTTAGTTTTACCATAGGGAAATGGATATTGCAATATGAAAATCTTGTTTTTTTTTTCAATTTAAGTTAAGATTGTTAATGACATGCTTCACTAATCTCTCTCTCTCTCTCTTTGAAAAGATGGCGAAAACCTTTACTTTACCGTAAATATTAGTATTACAAGAAAATTTTGGTTCAATTTTTTAGAAACATCTGGAAAAGAACCGCACAACTCAGAGTAGAAAATCTTAACACGTCAACTCACTCGTAGCACAACCATCCGACGATGTTAGAATAAAGCCAGCAAAAAACTATACCACTATACACTGAGATGATCGGCAAAACAACTGCACCACTATACTCCTCGCTCAACAAATGAGCCTATCTCTCTTTTTAAGCGCCAGCTTTGGTTTTTCTTTGCACTGTGCATGCTTTTGCTTTGCTTTTAAATTTGGACCCGATAACATCGATTGATCAGCCCAGCAACACGTCAACGGAAACTTCTGGACGCGTGCAGTTTCCAAGGTAGGCAGTAGGGATGCAAACGGATCGGATCGGAGCGGATAATGCCTTTTCCATATCCTAAACCTATTTCTTTTGTCAGATTCGGAGCGTAGCGGATATTACTCGTTACGGATATGGATACGGATTTTTTCGGATATCGGAAATGGTGCGGAATCGGATCGGTGTCGGAGCGGATGCGGATTTAAAAATATCGGATAATACATGTTACATATAGTTTTTTTTTACAATGATCAACAAGTTATATGCTAAAGTATAACTGTTCACGTCATAGTTTAAATATTAGTAACAAAAAAATAATAGTGACGATATTTTTAGCACTAATCAATCATCGTTGACTCTTATGTACTTGTCAAACTAATCGGATTATCCTATTATAATCATCGGATAATCCGCATTTAAATATCGGATACTCCATATCCGTCGGATTTTCATGATACCATATCCTACTCCGCATCCACGTGTAAATCGGATTCGGATTATCCATATCCGCATGGATATAAAAACTCCTTCTCCATATCGCATAATTAGGATTCGGATCGGATCGGATAATTATCCACACCACTTGCACCCCTAGTAGGCAGGCTGTTTATTATTGGTGCCCAGATATTACCGCGTGCGGTGTGATAAAACCATCGTAGATGACAGCACCAGAGACGAGCTGCATATCTCGAGTGTCCCCGTGTGGCCGTATGCAGCCATCAACCTCGTATCGAGCTCTCCGGTCCAGAATTCCGCAGGACGTACAGACAGATATATAATCTCACTTGCCAATCAAACAAATTAAGCGGCACGCGGGGGCCCCACTCGTCGAGTCCTGCACTGCACCGGCCCCTTGGGCGCAGCCTATATAAACGAACCCGGCCGTGTCCACCTCACCGTGCAACGCAAACCACCGATCGAGCGCCCACCGTGCACCTCGGCAATGGCGAAGGCCACCAAGATCGTGGTCCTCGCCGCGGCCCTTGCTCTGCTACAAGTCTCGTGCGCCGTTGCCCGGCGCCATGGCAAGCCGCCGGGACCCTGCGACGCCGCCGCCGACTTGGACGGCGACGACCTGCTGCCAGGCGGCCTGCTCCACAAGAGGGCGCCCCGACCGGGAAGCCACCACTGCACGCCGGCGGCAGGCCGCGGCGCCACACCCGCCGTGATGACGGTGAACGGGTTCAAGCGCGGCGAGAGCGGCGGCGGGCCGGCGGCTTGCGACGGCCACTTCCACAGCGACGGCGAGCTGATCGTGGCGCTGTCCACGGAGTGGTACGCGGGCGGGCGGCGGTGCCACCGCAACATCCGCATCACGAGCGCGCGCCACGGCCGCTCCGTGGAGGCGAAGGTCGTGGACGAGTGCGACGCTCGCCGCGGCTGCCGCCACAACATCGTCGACTCGTCCCCCGCCGTGTGGAGGGCGCTCGGGCTCGACACCGACGTCGGCGAGGTGCACGTCACGTGGGCCGACGCCTGATCGATCGAGGCCGCGTACTTGTACTAGCTGTTGCCTGTTGGTCAGATGGGCAGATGGCGTTCTTTAGCTACTACCAGTCGTAGTTTGCTACCCTCCGCTTGACGGTGTGGAGTAGCAGGGAATAAATTACGTTTGCTAGAGGAGCAGAATAATAACTGGTCGGTGTGTGCATCTCATGCAAGATCACCCTGATCCTAGTTATATATGCTCATGTTTTTGTGGGTTTAATCTGCTTTATATATATGCTTTTCATATTGAGAGTGTGTGTCCACAAGCATGGGTTTAGTTGAGGAATGTATACTTCCATGTTGATAGTTTAGTCGCGGACTCAAGCATGGGTTTAGTTGAGGAATGTATACTTCCATGTTGATAGTTTAGTCGCGGACTCATGGGTGAAGTATCTTATAATCTTACTATTGCTAATCAGATGTTATAAAAAACAAGCGCGAATTACAAGGCACATTAGAAAAAATATAAATTAAAAAACATCAAGTAGTTTCCAATATATAATACTAGCCATTTGATCTATTATATTTAAAAAAAATACCCATCATGCCATTATGAAAGACCATTAAAGTAAATCCTTAAATTTGTATATAAATTAACCGTTATGCCATTGTGAAAGATGAATTAAATTAACCCCCCTAAATCTGCATATATATGGGTAATTTATAATGGCATGGTCGGTAATTTATTTACAAATTTTGGGGATTATTTTAATTGATCTTTCGTAATGTAATTGTGAGCAATTTATATGCAGATTTAGAGGGTTACTTTAGTGGTCTTTGGTATGGTGGGTAATTGTTTTAGAAAATATAATAGATTCAATGGCTAGTATTATTTGAGACTACTTGATAGACGGTTACCTATTTCTATTATTTTGGAAATTTTTATGATTTATCTTTTTTCTAATGTGCCTCATAATTTGTGCTTGCTTTGTAACATATAATTAATAATAGTGAAACATGTAAAAACTAAGCCTAGGATGACTTGTTTTCTGGGACGGAAAGAGTACTTTTAACACTTAATGACTTAAGCATATTAAAATTAGCCCACGGGCATCGGTTGACAGAGTAGTTTAGTTAAATTAATTAAAATATACTACATGCCTAAGCAATGACGAGCTAAAGTATTTTTGCTAAAGGCCACAAGGAAAAACCTCAAGCTATAAACCAAGTAAGGTTAGAGTACTCTATTCTAGAATTAATGATTAATGTTCAATAAGAAAATGTCACTTGGAAGCGGGGAATTAAACAAACGCTCTCTAATTTCTTGCATTGACCGAGCACGGCGTCGGTCTAATCATATGTTCTGTTCACAGGTTATATGTACTGTCCGAATCAGGACAAATATACTATTTATATGTATTGGACCGTGACATCTTTCATGTAGTACCTTGGAAGATGTGAAGATAGCGATACTTCCTCTGGCCACAAAAGAATGGAATTATGGTTTTATCTTAAGTTAAACCATCGTAACTTTAACTAAGTGTATATCAAAATATATTAACACTTATGCTACCAAATTGGTATCATTATATTCATGTTGAAATATATTTTTATGTTATACATATGTGATATCATATAAATGTTGCTACATATCTATATAAAATTGGTCAAGCTTAAAACCATTTGACTTAGAACAAAACCGATTTTTTTTGGATGGAGAGAGTAAAATTCAAACTATGGATTCCACCATCAAATAAATGTACTGTGGAACTCTTCCAACATTACATCCTAGTCCAGTTTGTGAATTCTAAAGTTACATGCAAACTCTTGCCACACATCAGAAACATGGAGTGTCCTCCCCACTTCCCCAGCATTTCTTCCAACGTGAATGTAATCTAATTTATTAGAATTTTGTTTGCTGAAAAAGGAAGGCTGGATGCATGATATAAACCCCGTTGAGAAAAATAAATTAATTTTCCTGCAAATAAATCTTCGAGCACCAGGTCAAATTTCAGTAGCCCTCCACCTCGTGCTCGCAGGCGCGGAAATTAAACCCATTTTGTCGCATGGCCCGATTGACCAAGTCTAATCTCCACCTGTCACTGTCAGGCAACGCCTCATTAGCCCTTGTTGTGTGAATCAAACTTTTGTCCCATTTTACAGAGGTTAGTAGCATACTTTTGGACGTGAGTACGTGATAGCTTCGGTTGATCAGCCAATGAATGGATGGTGAAGCTAGCAGACGTCCAACGTTGGAAGCATCTGGAGTGCTCCAGCTCCAGCTCCAGCTTACGAAATCCGCGGCTTGTTCTCGCGGGCTCAGGTATTACCGCGAGCATATGTGGTAACATCGCAGCTGACACATACGCGACCATCATCACATACAAAATGAAATTGTTAGAGAAAAGCTAAACAACAACCGTGTGATGGCACACGGTTGAACGCCAGCGGGGGTAGGGCGGCGCGGGGCGCGGGCACCGGCCGAGGAAGCGGGAGGCGACGGCGGGCGACGGCCGACTGCGGAGGAGCGGCGGCGGGCGACGGCGGGGCGACGACGGGCGGGGGAGGAGCGGCGGCGGCGGGCGACGGTGGGCGGGGGAGGAGTGGCGGCGGCGGGTGACGGCGGGCGGGAGGAGGAGCGGCGGCGGGCGACGGCGCCGGAGGAGCGGCTGCGCGCCAGCGGCGGATCTGGCGGGGTGTGGGGTAGGGTGGGTAGGGGAGTTACACTGTAATTACAGTGTACATACACTGTAATTACAGTATGTACACTGTAGTTACAGTGTAATCTTGACCATCCATCTTAGATCCAATGGCTAAAAATTCATGTGTTAGAATGCATTTCAACATCCGGTTGTTGAATAGACAGACTCGGTTAGCATGTCTGTTACAGTACTATGATGCATGCACTTGTCTCAGATCGTATCGAGCTCGACGATCTCGAGAAATCCTCGATCGGGGCGGCACACAGCTCGGCTGGCGCGCACACACACGTGCCCTCGTTGAGCACTGAGAGCTACTAGTAGCTGTAGCATGCCTATGTAAAGCCCCACGAGCCAATGGGCAGTGCATCCCAAGCACCTCGACCACGCCTCCACCACCTTGATCGAGCATTCAAGGCTTCAAGCTTAGCTCGCAACAATGGCGATGGCGGTTAATGTCACGGTGGTCGCAGTCGTCATTCTTGCTCTGTTTCAGGTCTCGTCATGTGCTGGAGCCCGGCAGCCCGGCAAGCCAGGCCCACCGTCACTCCACAGCGGCGGCGGTGGCACCCCTGCTGTGATGACGGTGAACGGCTTCAAGCGCGGCGAGACAGGCGGTGGCCCGGCGGCGTGCGACGGGCACTTCCACAGCGACGACGAGCTGATCGTGGCGCTGTCCACGCGCTGGTTCGAGCATGGGCAGCGGTGCCACAGGGCTATCCGCATCTCGAGCTCGCACGACGGCCGCGCCGTGGAGGCGCGGGTCGTGGATGAGTGCGACTCCCGGCGAGGATGCGGCGACAACATCGTGGACTCGTCCCCCGCCGTCTGGAAGGCGCTCGGGGTCGACACCGACGTCGGCGAGGTGCACGTCACCTGGTCCGACGCATGAACACGTCATCGATAGAGTTGAAGAATCACCCAGGAGCATGCATGCTGGGAATGGCAGTGTGCACGGTTGGTGCCCCTAGCTATCTATAGTTGCTACTCTCTGCTTGATGACGGAGAGGTCGATGAAGAATAAGGTCCCTTTCATGGGGTGAGGTGCAGAATCTGCAGAGATGGCGTGTGTTTTTTCTTGTAAGATCACATTGGTCCTAGCAATGTATACTCATGTCTGTGTGAGTTAATACATAAACACTGGCTTCGAATTAATTAACATGTCGTATCTAAAAAATATTGAAAACCAGGGTTTATTTTATTATTAGGAACATATACAGATTGCTCTGCAATCAGTCAAGATACCATGGTATGATATAGAGAACCCCAGAGAAAAATTAAGTCATGGTAGATGGAAATGAACTCCATGCCCCCGTGTGTTAGTGAGGTGTTGTTTTATAATTTTTTTTATCGATCGCCTGTCTAGATAGACCCTGCAAAACTTTAGTAGTGAAAGACGGCCATGATTTGATATATAGTTTATCTGTGAGAAAGTACGTTGTAAAACATTTTAATTACTAGAGTATGACTTAGTGTTTGAAAAGAAAAACAACCGTTCTCCATTGCAGGTTATCTTTGCAGCAGTCAAGTGGATGCGTTCGTGGGCTATCCTCCAGAGAAGTAGAGAGCGGATTCACAGGACATAGCTATGGAGGCTTCACGTATGTTGGCACGTGTGTCTACGGATATCTTCTTTCGGATACATGGGTGGTGGTCTAGTCTTAGAATTGATTGCCACCAGAGGGGTTTGATGACTAATTTGTTTTCTTTTATTCATCTGGGTGTTTCTTGTTAAACAGAATCTAGAAGTTCTTATCTTTCAAAACTTTTGCTTCACCTCGTTGTATTGATTTTTAAATTTAATATATCTTTCTTGTAAAAAAACTTACTAAAGTATGTTCTTCCTTTTTTTTAGATATTGGAAACAAAAGTTCCCGGCTTCATCTCCACAGGTGGAGAATCAGTCCTAATTTATTACAACCACGCGGCTTCGCAAAGCCCACAAACACGTCCACACCTCAGTGCCAGGGACAAGAAAACAACCGTCTAGGTAACTCATCAAGTTAAACAAAAGAAATTCGATCTGGTGCTTGCCAACCAAACGAATTGAAAATACGCAGGGCTGCTCCTTCTAGATTCTGTGCTCCCTGCGTTAGCCATTGCTGGTCATCATTTCGCTGCAACTTGGCCCACTGACGCAGCCATGAAGTTCCCCTGAAGAGTACCTGCAAAAGTGATTTTGGTTGTTTCCTGTCAAAAACACACTCATTTCTATACAGCCAAATTGCCCAAATCAGAGCTGCAGCTCCTGCCAGAAGAAAGGGTTTATATTTACTACCCCCTTGACATGACCATTGGTTGAAAAGGTGTGCTGTGTTGAGAGGCGGGGTGAGGCCTAAAGTCATAAAAACAATCCGCCAAATAACCTTGGCTAACCGGCAATCAAAAAAGAGATGTTGTATGCTCTCATTATAATGACAAAAACAACAGCTTTGGGAACCGTTCCAATTCCTTGAAGCTAAATTATCTTTGGTTAGGAGCACTCCCCTCTTAATATACCACATAAAAATTTTGATTTTTAATGGTATCTTTGTTCGCCAAATTTCCTGAGACACTTTCAGACCGTTGTTTATGAGGGAACTATACATAGATTTAACCGAGAAAAAACCCGTCTTATTTAGGCCCCATCTAAACACATCCCTCCCCTCTCTCAACTCTAAGCCCATGACTCGCTCGACCAAATCATACCAGGCAAGTAACCTTTCCCCATGTAAACCCCTTCTGAAGGACACATTTAGTGGGTTGGAGCTAATCACCTCCGCCACAGTCGCTCCTTTCTTCCTAACTATATTAAACAGGGAGGGGTATGAGATTTTAAGAGGTTGGTCACCGCACCAGGTATCTTCCCAAAACCGAACCTGGGTACCATCACCAATCTGAAAAGAGCCTAAGCTTAGAAAGACCTGCTTCACATCCATAAGACCGGCCCAAAAATGCGAAACACCTGGTTTCTTACAGCAACTTCCTAATGGCTTTGACCTGAGGTATTTGTTACGGATTACGGTTTGCCAAGTACCATCTTCATTTGCTAACTTGAACAACCACTTGCTTAAAAGACATTTGTTTTGCACTTCAAGATCAATGATTCCTAGGCCCCCTTGTTCTTTGGGTTGCCGAACCTGGTCCCATTTAATAAGATGATATTTCTTCTTATGCTGGTCATTTTGCCAGAAGAAGCGAGATCTAAAGTATTCAAGTTTCTTCAGGACTCCTTTTGGAATCGCAAAGAAAGATAACATAAACATTGGTAGGCTAGATAAGACTGAATTTATTAGCACCAGCCTACCTCCTACTGAAAGTAATTTCCCTTTCCAGCCACTAAGCCTATGTTCAAACCTCTCTTCAACGTGTTTCCAATCACTATTTCCTAATTTTCTGTAGTGCATCGGGAGACCTAAATATTTAAAAGGAAGGGATCCCTGCCTACACCCAAAAAGCTCAGAGTACTCCTTCTCACACTCCTTAGCTTGCCCAAAGCAGAAAATCTCACTCTTATGAAAGTTGATCTTCAAGCCTGAAAGTTTTTCAAACATACACAGGAGGGCCTTCATGTTCCGGGCCAACTCCAGGTCATGGTCTAGAAAGATGACAGTGTCATCTGCATACTGGAGAATGGATAAACCGTTCTCCATAAGATGGGGTATGACTCCATTCACCTTACCCTCTACCTTCGCTCTATTTATAATTATAGCTAGCATATCTGCCACTATATTAAAAAGGATTGGTGATAGGGGGTCTCCTTGTCTTAAGCCTTTCCTGGTTTGGAAATAAGCATCCTTCTGACCATTAACATTGATTGCTACATTTCCCCCTTCGACAAAAGACTTAATCCAGTTGCACCATGTGTTAGAAAAACCTTTCATACGCAGTGTCTGCTGAAGGAAGTCCCAACGCACCTTGTCATAAGCCTTTTCGAAGTCAATTTTAAAAATAACTCCGTTAAGGTTTTTCCTATGCATTTCATGGAGAGTCTCATGCAGCACCACCGCCCCTTCCATAATATTTCTACCGGGAAGGAAAGCTGTTTGCGATGGCCTGATGATTTTGTGCGCTACTTGGACAAGTCTATTGGTTGCCACTTTTGTAAAAATTTTGAAACTAACATTTAACAAACAGATGGGTCTGTATTGTTGTATTTTGCTAGCATCACCAACTTTGGGTATAAGAATTATATTGCCAAAGTTTAATCTATTAAGCTCCAGAGTTTCTTTGTGGAGCTCAGCAAATAGCGCCATGAGGTCGGGATTAATGATATTCCAAAAGACCTGATAGAACTCCGGCGGAAATCCATCAGGCCCGGGAGCCTTGTTATGCTCCATTTGGAATATAGCCGCCCTCACCTCCTCAACCGTGAATGGAGCTGTAATTAACTCATTCTCCTCCGGAGAAACCTGGGGAATGTCGTCAGTCCTGTTTTCATCCAGAACGACATCCGATGTCTCCGGATGTCCAAAAAGACTCTTATAATACTTGGTGATGTATTTCCTTATTGCTACATCGCCAGTAATATTTCCCTCATCTTGTTCCAAATGATAAATCCTTGTCTTACGGTTTTTACCATTCGCCACTAGATGGAAATATTTTGTATTGGCATCTCCTTCTAGCAGATTTTTAACCTTCGCACGCTGGTACCATTTAATCTCCTCTTCCCGTAACAATTGCGACACTCTCTCATGGAGAGCATGCTTTAGGTTTAGCTCATTCTGATCTAGTTGAGTATGTTCTGATTTTTTGTCCAACTCATCTAGTTTGTCTAATAAGAGATTCTTCTCCTTTTTGTACGCCCCTCTAATGTTTTTGGCCCACCCCCTAAGATGCTGACGCAGCCTCCTAATTTTGGCTTGCCAGTTATCCATCGGGTTATCTCTGGTGCCAACTGAAAACCAAACATCTTTAACCATCTCAAAAAAGCCCTCATGTAACAGCCAGCCTAATTCGAATTTGAAGTCATTATGATGAGGGATGCTGTCACCATCCCCTGAATTCAGCAGGAGAGGTGTGTGGTCCGAAATCTCTCTAGAAAGAGCTTGGACCGTGGCTTTGGGGTACATGGATTCCCACTCTGTTGTGACTAGAACCCTATCCAACTTTTCAAAAGTTTGGTGAGTCAAGTTATTTGCCCAGGTAAATTTTCTACCCGATAATTCCAGTTCTCGAAGATTATACGCATCTATCACCGCATTAAAAAGAAAAGGCCACCTGTTGTTAAAGGAGCCCTTACTCTTCTCTTGCCGGCCCCTCAAAATATTAAAATCCCCACCAATTACCGTTGGTACCGTTTCTTTAGACAAGAGGCATGCTAGCTCAGAGAGAAAACTTTGTTTTTTATCCTCCTGAGCCGGCCCATAAACCAGTACCAAATTAGATATAAAGTCTTGTTTCTTACATCTAATCTTAAATTTAACAAAGAAGTCTTCTTCTTCGATACTACCAACATCGAGGGTTGCTAAGTTAACCCCCACCAGCATACCACCCGATCTTCCTACCGGTGGTTTACAGTGCCACAAAAAATCCTTACCTGCACAAAGGTTTTTTAAAAAGGACAGAGAGCAATCTTGCCTCCCGGTTTCTGATAAACAAATAAAATCTAGGTCTTTCTCTAGAGTTAAATCAGAGAGAAACCTAAACTTTTTTGGGTCTGCTAACCCGTTAGAATTCCAAAAAATTCCTTTCATAGATCACAAAAACAATTACTTTATCTTCTCTCTGCCTGAGGACTGTAATTCTCCTAGAATGCAGTCATCAGCAGGCTCAACTGGTAAATTGACTGATAAAAGATGTTCTTCCCAGTCACTATCTGAATCGCTATCCTCGAAGTCATGATCCTCCCTCCCCAACTCTAGGTCTTGACTAGACGCACAGTTAACAGCCCCCAAAATTGAAGAGAAAGAAGAACCCAAACTGATCCCAACAGAACTAGACAAATCTGAAATAACATGAGGATGGGTTTTTATGTTACCTTCATTGGGAGATCCATCCAGATTAATTTTGGCTTTCAGTTTTGATGCCCTTTCAAGAGAATTTTGGTCCGCCACTGCTGCGGACCTTTTGCTCGCACGTAGGGGAGTCACTGGCTTGCCCGCTTTGTCTTTGGAGGTATGGTATGACACAGTATGGTTGCTAGCTGAATCATGGCCTGAGTGGCCCTGCTGGGCGTGCACTGTAGGATCGAGCACACATTTTTTCCCATGTGGAGCAGAGTTGCCCTTTCCTCCTAAAGTTGGGCCACTGTCTCCCCCATCTCTACCCTTGTTGCTTCCAGTGACGGGAATATCCTGATCCATCTGAGAGTTGGCATTATCATCCTCCCCAGGTGGATCCAAATCCATATTAATAGGCACTGGGTTCTCAGGGTCCATGTTTTTTTCAGCCCTGAATTGGAAGTCATAAACATGTTCACCTATGAGCATACTCAGAAATTCAGGAATCAGGTCAGGGTCTAAACATCCCACCTTGATCCTTGCAATCTTATGCTTTCTGGCAAAATCAAGATCGACTTTCCTGCTAACTCCCAATGCTGAACCAACCGCCCAAAGGATATTAAAATCAACTATCATGTCATCAGGTAAGCCTCTAAACTGCACCCAAACCTTTGGAATTTCAAAGCAAACATAATCACCCGCCTTCTTTTCTTGGACGATAAATGTAGCTTTCACATGTTTGGCCACAACCGGTCCCCACTCCACAAACCGTTTAAGATCACTATTTGAAGGGAAGGTGGCAGTAAACGATTTTCCATTATCCACCACTTTCCAGTTCCAATCACCAGAGACAAGACGTTTTAATTCAGTCTCTACACTTGCAGTTGACATAGCTCCATCTACAATTATGATCTCAGCTAGGGTAGATATTGTTTCACCCTTCTTGGAGCCTGAATATGGGATATTATAAAACCCCAACCCATCAACTGCAAAACCACTTAGAAACGCCGTAAATTTCAGATTTTTATACGGCGAGCAGGCCTTTGTTAGGTGGTCCTCCGAACCACACTCATCACAAAGGATTTTTGCCTGGCAGACATTAACGGTATGCCCTTTTGTAAGGCACCGATAACAGTAAGGCTTGTGCTTCGTTAAGACCTGGCTATCACCAAATTCCGCGGTATGTTCCATACTAGTGTCAAACTCCATACTCTCCGCCGAAGCAAAGCGAGGGTCAGTGGACATACCTTCACCCCTAGGTGGACGCGGGTGTGCTGATCCGCCTGCCGCAGGTACATCCTGTCCCACGGTCTGGCCGCGACCACCACCACCCATGCCCCTGCCTCTGCCGAAACCTCCACGACTCTGTTGTGGGGCTCTTCCACCAGTCCCCTGGCCGCCGGCCCTCTGGGCGTAGCCGCCGCCCCGACCGGCGGCCCCCTGGAATCTGCCGGCCGGCTGTTGGGGTCTCCCACCGGCGCCCTGGTGGAACGAAGGGCGGAACCCCGGGTTGAAAGATCCCCGGCCACCTTGCGATGCCATCACTCGTCCTTCCCTCACCACCTGGGCGAACGATCGGTGGGCAATCGATCGGTCTGAGCAGCCGACGGGCGGAGTCGATCGTAGTGGAGGCGGCTGCGTTCGAAAGACGAGAGACCGAGGCGGCTGCGTTCGATAGACGACGTCAGGCGTTGCGGCCGTCTCGGTCAGGCTACGTGATCGACTAGGATTAGGAGCCAAACGCCGAGGCTTCAGCCCAGCTCGGCCAAAGAGGGACCGCAACCCCAACGTGGGCCAAAGGTTCCGTCCTGGCCCAATACTAATTCGGCATTGATCGGCGACCGCACCAGCCGCGCGACAACTACGGCGACGTAGTCGCCCCTGCGTAATTGCGTGATCATCGCCAGGTTCAAACTTCGAAACACCCTGGCCGCCGTCGTCCGTGCCGGGTATCCTGCCTCCGTTGTCGCCGGACATCCTCGACGGCGTGGCGCCGGGAGAAGGATCGATTCTCTCCCCTGGACCAGGATACCGGGCACCGTCTTCGCCGGCCACTTTCGACGGCTTGGCGCCTGGCGTTCCCGAAGGCGAAAACGCCGAGCTCGCGATGTCCCCCTGGATTCTCTTGTGAACCATGGCGTTAATGATCTTATCTGCTAGATCACTAGGTTTAGAAGGCCCGGCTTTCGAAATACTCGACTGGAGCTCTTGCTCAGCCCTCCACAATTCTTGCATGGAGAAGCCGAGCTTCATAGCCTCCCTGATGAACTGCACCGACGTGATTTCCCCCACGTCGAGGCTAAGCTTTGCTCCATTCTCGCGTCCCTTTGAACGGAGACCAGGCGAGCTCTCCACCACATCCCTAATTACAGATGACAACCGTCTCCTGGCCATTCGAAGATCGACCGGAGAAGAGATAGAAGATGCACGTACCTGCGCCGGTCGCCGTCCCCTCCACTGCACCTTGGGTCTCATGGCATCTAGAACTACCGCCCGCTCAGGGCCGCGGAGTTCTACTTCCAGACGGTCATGGCCAACACGCCGCGCTTCAGGAACAGCACCGTCAACCACAGCGTTCGGCACGACGTGCCGCCGCCGCAGGGCGAGGTCCAGCAGGCGCGGTACGACGCCCTGGTGAGCAGCGGGGCCGCCTTCGCCGGGCGGTTCGGTGACGACGAGGCGCTGCTGGTGTTTTAAGAAAAAAGTCTAAAGTATGTTCTTCCTAGACAAGAGAAATAAACATTTCATTTCTCCTAAATACCTGCGTGTGTTTCATTATCTTGCAGTAGGTTTCATGGTCATGGTCGAGCTATCAAGTTAAAAAATGAAGTAGCTAGTCCATCATCTTCTTACACTTTTGTTTTCAGAATGGATTATGCGTTGGTCTATGATCGCCTCATTTTTCTCACTAGCTCCACTTAGTACAAGTACGGAGAAATAGAGAATCATTCCAAAAAATTCATATGATCAACCGGCCCATAATAGACCACCTCCAATATATGTAGCTAGTGGAAACCCGATTTGAAGAACCAGCCAGAGAGATCTCTCCATGCATGCATCTTTCTGGTTGGCATCGTAAACAGATCCCGTTTGAGCATATCAATTTTGGTTGCCATAATATAATGATTCATTGTCGGCATGTCGGGTCTAGACGTACGTGTATCAGTTCCCACTACGTAGTATTACACTGCGCTGCACCTGAAGTCTGGTCCTGAATGATCCATCGGTCAGAAGCAGTGCACAATTTAATAACTACACAATAAATACGAAACACTCCATATATAAAATGCAAACGTGTGACAGTAACAGTAAAGATCCTTACAGGATAAGTCGCACGGACCATGCGACTAGTTTTATTTTCCTGCCCCTAGTATGACCCGATTGAGAGAGCAGCAGCAATGGACAACGACACACATCAACTGTACCGTCCTCACCGTCTTCAGAGGCTCAGACTGTACAGTCACAGACTCCACATGCATATATATTTGACAGCAACAACAAACTGTAAAGTGTAAACCACAGGGGCAGGCAATGCAAGTGTTGACCGGTGCGGCTAGGCGCGTTACGTCGTCATGCATCGGACCAGGTGACCGGGACCTCGCCTATATTGGTGTCGAGGCCGAGCGCGTGCCAGACGGCCTTAGACGTGTCGACGATGTTGTTCTTGCACCCATGGCGGGAGTCGCACTCGTCGACGACCGTGGCAGTGACGGTGCGCCCGGTCTGCGTGCTCGTGATGCGGATCGGTTTGTGGCACCGCTTGCCTCCCGCGTACCACCCCGTGGACAGCGCCACGAGCATCTCCCGGTCGTTGTGGTACCTACCGTCACACTCCGATGGGCCTCCACCGTCCTCGCCCTTCTGGAACCCGTTCACCGTCATTGTCGCCGGGGTGCCGCCGTGGGGCGACACCGCCGGGGACGAGCACCGGTGGTCCTTGTGCCGCAGCAGCACCGAGTCCCGGCACGGGTCCGGCTCGCGGTGGTGCCGGCGGGCGACGACGCCGCACCACACCTGCGCCAGAACAAGAAGCACGGCCAACACCGCAAGCTTAGCGTCACGCGCCATTGCTAACTGCAGCTTCTCTCGCTCGTTAGCTTGCTGCAGCTTGGCACTTGACTGCTTGCCGCGGGTGCTTCGCCTGTGCGCGGCTCGAGCGGTTTAAATAGGCGCATAGTTGATGGAGCACTGACTGAGAGATACTCCGTTTTCATAGAAGGGCCCGATACTCCTTTGGTGCACACGATACTGGGAGTCCGGGACAAGTGCGGGGTAATAACGATAGTTTTGGATTTCGTGTTGTCGCTCAAATTACAGCGGTAATAACTGAGAGCAGGAATGGGCGTGACACTGCCACTCGTGACGTCTTAATTGGACCTTTTAGCTTCTGTGTTAATCCTCCATAAAAGAAATAAATCATAGAAACTATCGGAATATAGTCATGCAGTTTGACTGCATGAGAAAATTGCTAACATGGCTCCAGAACCTTCCCATGCCGCCATGCGTCCCAATGCTCCGAATGGATAGAAGCTACAACACCAAGTACGCTCCTGTTTGCAGTTTGACTGCAGGAGAAAATTGTCAAAAGCGCTTTTGAAAAAAAAAACTGCCAAAAGGAATATAGTCTAACAACACTGGAATGCGCATGTCATATTTTCAAATTTATACTACAAAACCAGACACTCTAAGAAATTGTATTGTCAAACTGTGCAACTTCCAACCCTGCGTCGAACCCATCACTTTTTTATTTGGTTTGTGGAATGGAATCGAATGATCCACCGTCACCTCGTTTTTGATAAACTAATAATTAGCGTATAAATGAGGAATATGGTTGTCCTACCAAATTTGGTGGAATAAGTGAATCCATTACTATTATTCCATCATTTATATTTTCTCAATCAAACACACACTGTTAAGGCGGCTATTGGAATTTTACTTTACTAGCTTCCAGTGAAATAGATCACGTGGAGTGGAGGTGTTTGTGTTCACCGAACTATTACTACGTTGAGAGTTAGTTTGACAGCCTCATATTCGATAGAGATAGGAGGAGATTGAATAAAAAAATAGTCCCTCCATATTTAAATATATGTCGCGTTTGATTTTTTTTTTTTCAAAATTTTGATTCTTTGTCTTATTCAACAAATTTATGTAAACATATAAGAAAACTAGTCAACCTCAAACTCTCTAGAATGATGAAACAAATTATATCACAATAAATTACAAAAAAAATATATTTTTTAAATAAGACGAGCGATTGAAGTTTTTTTAAAAAAATCAACTGCGATTTATATTAATATACGGAGGGAGTACTTTATTTTTCTCTTCAATTCCTCTCGATCCTTTCCCATCCCTATGGAAATGAGTTTGCCAAATGGCCAAAGTAGCTCTGAGTCTATAACTGAGGGGCCAGCTCAGTGATCTGCCTCCTCCTTTCAGGCGAGAGCTTAATCATCATCAGGCAGTCAGCAGAGCCCGCGCGGTCGGCCGGCTTCCCTGCCAGCTGCTAGCACTCGAAACTTCATCTTGCTCGTTGGCATCGTAAACAGATCACGGATTCCTAATTGAGCACAACCAATATAATTTTGATCTTCATCCATGCATATATTTTACTACTAACATCGTGTCGGGCTTTGCCGTACCGATCCCCATCACACAACGGCTGTCGGAACGTTAATTATTGACTCAACGGGCCAACGTTTTCCAAAGTCCAAACTGGGACTGACTCACTGAATGCAATACAGCTGATAATAATGCCGGCCTTACATCATGACGAAGTGGCACGTATACCTCGTGCAACTAGTTTTATTTATGTGATGCCATCTACAAGAGTCTGCCTTGAGAATAGCTACGACCGACTTCACATCAACGACGCCAAACCATAGTTCCCCTCCGGATCAATGCATGCCATGCAAAGCCACACGCGTTCGATCATATCAGGCGTCGGACCAGGTGACGGGGACCTCGCCGACGTTGGTGTCGTGCCCGAGCGCGTCCCAAACGGCTTTGGACGTGTCGACGATGTTGTTTTTGCATCCATGGCGGGAGTCGCACTCGTCGACGACCCGCGCCACCACGGAGCGCCCGGTGCGCGCGCTCGTGATGCGGATCGGCTTGTGGCACCGCTTGCCCCCCGCGTACCACCGTGTGGACAGCGCCGCGACCATTTCCCGGTCGCTGTGGAACCGCCCGTCGCACGCCGCGGGGCCACCGCCGTCCTCGCCCCTCTGGAACCCGTTCACCGTCATCGTCGCGGGGGTGCCACCGTGGTGCGACACGGATGGGGACGAGCAGCGGTGGTCCTTGTGGCGCAGCAGCCCCGACGCCGAGTGGCGGCACGGGTCATCCGGCGCCGGCTCGTGGGAGTGGTGGTGGTGTCGGGCCTCGGCAAGCGACCACGCCCGAAGCAGCAGGACGGCGACGACGACGGCCAGGAACGCAAGCTGCTGGGTGGTGGTGCTCGCCATCGCTGTTTGCTTTGCTTGTGTGCGTGGTGCACTGAGTGGTTTAAATAGGCGTAGTATGTACGTGTCCACGACTCCACGTGTCAGTCGCGTGCAGCTCTCTTGTTTTGAGGACTGCGATACGAAATCATTTCTGTTCTTAGAGAAGTACGATACTCTGCTGCCGTTCCGTTACACTCGATGGCCGAGAGCCGATACAAGGACAGGTGCGCTGTAAAAAAGACGCTTAATATAATTTTGGATTTGATGGTGCCGCTAATGTGTTTACAGCGATAATATCCGAGATTCCGAGGGGTGGAAGACCGTAGAACGTGTAAGAAGGTCGGCCGAGGGGCGACGACCGTGACAGTCTCCCAGTCCGGCGGCTGGCACCGGAGGGCTCGGACGGGCATGATGACGCACAGATGATGCTCTTGCGTATGCAGGTTGCTTCGTTGTTCTCGGCTTGTCGTTTACGAAATCCCAGCTCCAGCTTTGTGTGGGACTACATGTGGATCTACTGTCTACTGCTGGAATCTTTCAAACCGAAATTCTCATCTGACCTCCTATGTATCCAGCGGAGGGATGTTAAGCGAGTGAAATAAAAAGCCCACATGACTCATTTAACGACTCCCTCTCTTTTTCTACCTCGGTTCAACAATTGCAAATCCCTAATTCAAGATCTCATTTCACCGATTGCAACATTTTACAAATGCTATTTCAACAATTTATACATAGAATGTTAAATCAGTATAGTTGGAATGTTGAACAGTGTATTCTATGACAGGCACGCGGCGCACCTCGGAAGAGCGCGCGGCGGCACCCCTCGGAGGCGTCGCACGGCGGCACCCGGCGGCCTCCGCGCATGCGGGCACGCGGCGGCCCCGGCGGCGCCCGTCAGCAACCCGCAGAAGGGGTGCCATGAAGGAAAGCGTGCATCGCGCGAAGCCGGCGAAGCCTCCCGGCGAGACAGCATGATGCGGATGGATGGTGGAGGCGGCGCACATGAATCTCAAACACCGGAAGTTGGGTAGGTTTTTTTCCGTCCAAAAGATGGATAGGAATTTCGCCCACCCTTATCTCCTTTCTACCCCGCACACTATTTTGGCCCAATGGCTATGGGCCCACTTACTCCACTGCTGCCGCCCACTTCAGAGTTCGAAGTGGTCCCATATAGATCCTTTTCTCTATTTATGTACTCTCTCCGTCCCAAATTATAAATGGTTCTAGGCCTCAACTAAAGAGCCTTATAGTTTGGAATGGAAAGAGTGCCTCTAGCCGTAGAGGAGAGGCCGCAGGCGGCTCGGCAGTGACCGGCAGCGGATAAATCCAGTGGGTGAGGCTAGCGGCGGGATAATGGCGCCAGTAGATTAATGGACGACGGCGCAGCGAGGGCTGGCCGAACAAAAGGCCGCAACGCCGTGGAAGTGCCGAAGCCAGACAGGAGACGGCGCTCATGGCAAGGAAGGACAGCAGCAGCGAGCGCACAAGAAAGAGGAGAATGGGTGAGGATGGACAAAATCTCGATCCACCCACGGGACGGGAATAGCTCCCGATTTATAGCATCATGATCTTGAGATCAGATAGGCCTAGAGGGCCATTTCCATGCATTTGACATTCATTGAGAGTTAATATTCCACTTATTATTTTGTGGAGTGAAATGCACGCTGTGTCTTTGAACTTATCCCATATTTCTAACTAGGTCTATGATCTTTGAAAATGTACATTTAGGTCCTTGAACTTATTCTGCATTTCCACCAGGTTTATGATCTTTCAAAATGCACATCTAGATCTATTAAAATGCAGATCCAGGTTCATTAACTAATTTCACTATTATGCCGCCAACCAAATAGTGGCAGGTGGGCTTATTTCGTCTGCGTGGGCATGCCACCATGGCAAGCTATCGGCTAGTCCACGAGTCGCCACCAGCCCCACATGCCCATGCCTGCTCGCCCTTTCCCGGCTCACAGTGTGACCGTAGTCGCCGCCGGCCTCATGTTACTGTGCGTCGCACTGCGCTCGCCCGATGCAGCCGCACTCGGCCGCCGTGCTGTCGCTGCCCGATACGCCCATGCCTGCACTCTCTGCCAGCCCAGTGCGCCCCTCCGCGGCTTGCCCGCCATAGCTCGCCCCACACGTATGCCATCTGTCACGTATAAACGACTCTCCTCCTTTGAGTGTCGTTCGGCTCCTCGGCTGCTACAATTCAGAGGTCCATGACTCTCTGCTTATTAGGATGGAGTATATTATGTTTATGATAAGCAATGCTGCTTATATTTTGGATGAGATTGTATTAGGTCGCTTTGACGAATTTGTCTAGTTTCATTGTCAATCTAATAAAGGATCACTCTTCTTGTTAAGTGACTGATTTTTTATGTGCCCATCAGTTAACAATATTGGCTATTGGAACTCCATCCAACAGTCCCCCCCTCACTAACCTTATCCTCCCTCTTTTCTTCGTGCACCGGCCTCCTGCCTGATGCCGCGGCGTTAAACCCGCTGACACTTCCGTATGATAGCACGTGTTAGTGCATCTTTGGAGCCTTTCTCAAAAAGTTTAAGAAAATAACCGGTTACGTGGGCTCAACTCCCTAGTGATTAGGCCTAGAAATGCCGTAGCCCAATGCAATCGCAAAACCTAGAACGTTGGAACGTGGAAGTCCAACGACCGGAACGGCGTACTTGCTCATTTTGCCATGGACTGAGGCAGTAATGGCCGCCGTCTACGTCGCGCTCGTGGTCGTTTGGAGTTCCCACGGCTCCTCGATTGCGCTGCATTGATCCCTACTTAACCCCAGTTCCACTGTTCCAGAGTTCCTCAAGCAAAGCCTGCTGTCGCCTCCTGTGCACCGATCGAATCCACCGATCGGCCATGGCACTGGCAGACTGGTCGTCGCTCCCCGCAGACCTCATCAATCGCATCGCCGACCGCTTCCTGGACACCGACGACCTCGACAGCTACATGGACTTCCGTGCTGTGTGCCAGAGCTGGCGCTCCGCCGCCGCCGACCCCAAGAACAGCTCTCATGACCCGCGCTTCCAGCCGCGGCAGTGGGTGATGCTCGACGAAGTCCACCAGGAACGACGCGCGCCTCGCCGCCTCTTCGTCAACGCCGCCACCGGGCGCTTCGTCCGCAAGGACCTGCCGCTGCTCCGGAGGTACTACCTCTCATCGCCGGCGCATTTGGTGGGTTGCTCGTCCTCGCGGAGAAGAGCTCCCGGCGCGCCACGCTCCTGCTCAATCCTTTCACTGGCTCCCTGATCCGATTCATGGCGCCTGTTCTTTCCAACATTGTTTCGGTCCTCGCTCATGTGATGATGGGCTATTCATCATCGCCGACGCTCGTGTTGCTCTGCGACCGTTCTGGTGCGATCTACTCCGCGGATCCAGACAGCCTTAGCTTCCTTGAGTTCAAAGTGGAAGACTACGCTCATCCTCTGAGGTTGGCCGTCTGCATGGCGCTGCTCGACGGCTCGACCTCCACCTCCACGAGGGTGGATGTGGGACGTTGGTGTCGTCCATTATATATTCCTCTGGCCCAGAAGATCTTGAACCTGGTATTTAATCCGTTAGCTGACTACTTCTCCGGCGATGATGAAGAACAAGCCATCAGGCATTATTTCCTAGTAAAATCTGCAGGAGAGATTCTGATCGTCTTCAAGCTGCAACATCGCATCGACGTCTTCAGGTTCAGGGTAGACATCGGGAGGAATGTGTTTGAGCAAGTGAAGAACTTGGGCAGTCGTGCCCTCTTCGTCGGGGATTGCAGGTGCCTGTCTGTCGATGCTGAAAAGTTCGCTTCTGTTGAAGCCAATTGCATCTACTACGCCGTCGATGAACCAGGCAGACTCGACATCTGCGTCTATAGCCTCAAGGACGAGACATAATTCTGGTTCGGTGTCCCCCTCGTTTCAGAGGTTTCCCCTCCATCAGATGCCCAGCTTCTCTGCAGTTACACTGTTGTGCTCCGCTGCTCCAGCGCTCTGAGCTTGGGTGGGATCAGATAATGCGCAAATTTAGTGCTCTGACTATGAATATTTCACCCGGGCGGTGGCAGGAGATGTTAGAATTCGAACTTGAAGATTGAGAAGTTTATGGTATCCTGCGTTACCCAACTATTGTTTTTCCTCTCTATGTACTAGTAGAGCACTGGTTATTATTCTGGATATGCGCATGTGCTGCTTCTAGATTATGCGTACTAGCACCAGATCATTTAGTGCCTTAGGTATTTTGCTATTCTGATGTTAAAAACTTTGGCACGGTCAGCAGTTTAATCTTGTTCCGTTTGGTAATACAAATGCTGGCTCTCTGTTCTCTTTGATCATGTATACCTTTTAATGTAAACACCTTTCTTGACCGTGCATGTGTTAATTTGTCTAGATTCACGCACAGGTAAAACTATGTGCAGTGGATTGGGTAAATGGATTGTCTATACACTGTATCGACACTGTTCACGGAGAGGGAGGTAGTTGAAATAGCAGATACACAATGCATTTACACATCCTGCTGCACATAGTCTAATATACATACACGAGACACACCACCGTATCATGCATGTCGCCCCCACTGGCGGAGCCAGAAACTTGATTTTTTTCATTGTTGGGGGACCACCGTATCATGCAAGTCTTGAGTGCATCATGCCATGATATACACTTTGATGCATATCTATTTTAGATAGACGATTGGACAATATTTTTGTGGATATGAGTAGTGTGTATATGATGTGAAAAATAAGACTTCTTTTAAAGTGAAGAAAGCCTCAAAAGTGACAGCTAAACGTTTGCAACTTCCGATGTTCCTACATGACACTAGGCTTTGGTCCGTACTTCCGTACGCTGTAGCAGCACAATTAAGGTCGACGAGACACTGTTTTATCTATTAATTTCCTCTGATATTTAGATTAGATGTTTCGACAACGATAGTCTTCAAGACATTGTTTTACCAAAATAAATTGTAGTGCATATATTTAAATGATACTAAGTATGTAACATTGTGAAACTATTGCCACTTTGGAAGACGCACATACAACGCAAACATATATAGCATATGTTCCTACTTTAGATCTAGGTTTGGTTTATTTATTTTATTTCTACAACAATAGCAAAACATCGGTATTTTTAATATAAAATTGATGGATTATTATCACAATAGTATGTGGATAATTATTTTTAGCAAAAGATCGATATTTTTAATATAAAATTGATGGATTCTTATCACAATAGTATGTGGATAATTTAGAAATAAATTTGTTGGTTATTGGATATTATCTAAAATGATACCAAAGAAGGGTAATTTAGGTATAAGGTATAAATTTAGGAGTAATTTTAACTCGTCCTTCACAATGGCATGGTGGGTAAGTTATATTCAAATTTTGAGGTTATTTTAGTTCATCTTTTATAATAGCAACTGGTGGGTTATTTAATAATTAATACATATTTTGTAATGGCATACTGGGTAATTTTTTTTTTTGCAAATTTAGGAAGTTATTTAATACACATTTTATAATAGCATGTGAGATAATTTATATGCAAATTTGGGGGTTGTTTTAATTCATCGTTCAAAATGGCATCATCGGTAATTTATATGCAAACTTAGGGTGATATTTTAATTCAAATTTCATAATGGCGTGGTGTGTAATTTATATTCAAATTTAGGGATTTATTTTAATAAGCTTTCGTAATGGTATGGTGGGTAATCTATATGGAAATTTAGAGGATTATTTTAATGGTCTTTCATAATGGCATGATGGGTAATTTTTTAGAAAATATAATAGATCTAATGGCTAGTATTATTTGATAGTCTTTGATGGATGGCCAGATGTTTCTGATTTTTGTGAGAATTTCTAGGATTTATCTCATTTTTCTAGCGTGGTTTGCATTTCATGCTTCTATTTTAACCTCTAATTAGTAATAGTAAGATAAGATGCTACCAAATCGATATCATTATATTCATATTGAAATATATTTTCATATTACACATATTTGATATCATATAAATGTTGTTATATTTTTATATAAAATCGGTCAAACTTACCGTCATTTGACTTAGGACAAAACCAAAAAAATTTTTACGGAGAGAGTAAAATTCAAACTTTGGATTCCACCCTCAAATAAATGTACCGTGGAACTCTTCCAACATTTTACGTCCAATCCAGTGTGTGAATTCTAAAGTTACATACAAACTTTTGCTCATGGAGTGTACTCCCCACTTCCCCTTCATTTCTTCCAACGTAAATGTAATCTAATTTATTAGACTTTTGTTTGCTGGAACTGGAAGGCTGGATGCATGATATAAACCCCTTTACGGTTGAGAAAAATAAATTAATTTTACTGCAAATAAATCTTAGAGCACCAGGTCAAATTTCAGTAGCCCTCACCTCGTGCTCGCAGGCACGGAAATTAAACCCAGTTTGTCCCGTGGCCCGATTGATCAAGTCTAATCTCCACTTGTCACTGTCAATAGCCGTTGCTGTGTGAATCAAACTCTTGTCCCATTTTACAGAGGTAGTAGCATACTTTTGGATGTGAGTACGTGATAGCTTCGGTTGATCAGCCAATGAATGGATGGATAGTGAAGCTAGCAGACGTCCAACGAAGCATCTGGAGGGCTCCAGCTCCTGGCTCCAGCTTACGAAATCCACGGCTTGTTCTTGCGGGCTCAGGTATTACCGCGAGGATGTGGTAACATCGCAGCTGACACATACGCGACCATCATCACATACAAAATGAAATATTAGCATGTCTGTTACAGTACTATAATGCATGCACTTGTCTCAGATCGTATCAAGCACGACGATCTCGAGAAATCCTCGATGGGGGCGGCACACAGCTCAGCTGGCGCGCACACACGTGCTCTCGTTAAGCACTGAGAGCTACTCGTAGCTAGCGTGCCTATATAAAGCCTCACGGGCCAATGGCAGTGCATTCCAGGCACCTTCGACCACCCCCACACCTCGATCAAGCATTATCTAAGGTAGCGTTTGGTTGGTGGCCATGGTAGAATGGAGTGGCTCCATTCTCAGATTCTAGAATAGAATTATTCCACTCCATGTTTGGTTGAAGGAGTGGAATGGCTCCAGTTTTACGTTTGGTTGGAGGAATGAGAATGGAGCCATTCTAACTCCGTTCACAAACGTTAACCATGGGCCCAACTGTCATAGACAGTATCTCATCCCTTCCCCATCTCTCCCATCGCCGCCACCATCCTTGCTGCTGCGCCGCCACCATCACCGCCGCTGCACCCAGTGCCGTCGCCGGGCCCATCTTCACCGCCGCGCGCATCCTCATCGCTGGGCCGCCTCCACAACTGTCCCAGCCGACGCACGGCCACCTGCGGGCACCCACACCACCCTCCCCGACGTGGATCGACCGGCGGCGGCACAACTCAATTGGCGACGGCGCTGCTCGACCGGCGACGGTGCAGATCGACCAACGGCAGGCGGGATCGAGGTGAGGCGTCTAGATCAACCAGCAGCAGGCAAGATCGAGGCGCAGGGGGCGACGCGGATCGACCGGCGGCCGGCAAGCTCAAGGCCCGGCGGCGCGGATCGACCGGCGGCCGGCAAGCTCGAGGCCCGGCGGCGCGGATCGATCGGCGGCCGGCAAGCTCGAGGCCCGGCCGAGCGGATCGACCGGCGGCCGGCAAGCTCGAGGCCCGGCGGCGCGGATCGACCGGCGGCCGGCAAGCTCGAGGCCCGGCGGAGCGGATCGACCGGCGGCCGGCAAGCTCGAGGCCCGGCGGCGCGGATCGACCGGCGGCTGGCAAGCTCGAGGCCCGGCGGCGCGGATCGATCGGCGGCCGGCAAGCTCGAGGCCCGGCGGCGCGGACCGACCGGCCGCGGGCGAGAGCGCGATGAGAGGAGGCGATGGAACAGCTCGAGGAACGGCGGCCGTTGTGTGGTGCGGTGAAGAGCGCCGACATGCGAGCGGAGGAGCGGAGGCGCTAACGCGGAGAGACGCCGTCCACGAGGAACGAGCGCGTCCGGCAGTTTTTTTGGAACGCCCACCTCCCGAATCTCAGAAGAATATTCTCTACTTGGGATGGCTCCATTCCGGTGTCTACCAACCAAACACTATGAAAAACAGGATGGGACGGCTCCATTCCGGTACATCCTCCCAACCAAACGGACCCTAAGCTTAGGCAATGCCGATGGTTAAGGTCGCGGTGGTCGCAGTTGTCATCCTCGCACTGTTTCAGGTGTCATCATGCGCCGCAGCCCGGCGGCACGGCAAGCCAGCAGGCCCGTCGCTCCACAGCAGCGGCGGCGGCACCCCAGCTGTGATGACTGTGAACGGCTTCAAGCGCGGCGAGACGGGCGGCGGCCCGGCGGCATGCGACGGGCACTTCCACAGCGACGAGGAGCTGATCGTGGCGCTGTCCACGCACTGGTTCGAGCACGGGCAGCGGTGCCACAGGGCTATCCGCATCGTGAGCGTGCGCGACGGTCGCGCCGTGGAGGCACGGGTCGTCGACGAGTGCAACTCCTGGCGAGGATGTGGCGACAACATCGTGGATTCATCTCCCGCCGTCTGGAAGGCACTCGGGCTCGACACAGACGTCGGCGAGGTGCCCGTCACCTGGTCTGACGCATGAGGAACACGTCACCAAGTTGAAGAATCTCCCAAGGGCGCGCTGGAGATGGCGGCATGCAGTTGGTGTCCCAGCTAGCCCTAGTTGTTGTACTCTCTGTTTCATTGCGGAGAGGTCGATGAATAAGTTCCCTCTCATAGGGTGCAGAAGATGCAGGTGGTGTCATTCGTCCTAAATACTTATGTCTTTGTGAGTCAATACTATACTGGCTTCGAATTAATTAGGTGGTCTGCAGAATGGCATTATCTATTTTTTTAAACTCCAGATAAATAAGTCATGGTAGACGACGGCAATGAACTCCATGCCAGTATGCCACCATGTGTGCAAAGACCATCTTTCTGGTTGGCATCGTAAACAGACCCCATTTGAGCAAAGGCAATGAACTCCATGCCAGTATGCCACCATGTGTGCAAAGACCATCTTTCTGGTTGGCATCGTAAACAGATCCCATCTGAGCAAAGCAGAATAAGTGAGCAATTAATAACTGCATAGTACGTATGAAACACTCCATACATAAAATATAAACTCGTGATAGTAACAGTGACGATCCATACAGGATAAGTCGCACGGGCCATGTAACTAGTTTTATTTATCCTGCCACTCTCCTAGTATGACCCGATCGAGCGACCAGCGATGGACAACGACACACACATGAACCGTACCGTCCTCAGAGGCTCAGATTTTACAGTCACACGGACTCCACGTACGTATATTAATTTGACAACAACATAGTAAACCGCAGGGGCAAACACTGCAAGTAACGGCCGGCTAGGCGTGTGTTCTTCATGCATCGGACCAGGTAACAGGGACCTCGCCGATCTTGGTGTCGAGGCCGAGCGCGTGCCAGACGGCCTTAGACGTGTCGACGATGTTGTTCTTGCAGCCATGGCGGGAATCACACTCATCGACGACCGTGGCCACGACGGTGTGCCCAGTCTGCGTGCTCGTGATGCGGATCTGCTTGTGGCACCGCTTGCCACCAGCGTACCATCCCGTGGACAGCGCCACGAGCATCTCCCTGTCGTCGTGGTACCTACCATCACACTCCGACGGGCCTCCACCATCCTCGCCCTTTTGGAACCCGTTCACCGTCATCGTCGCCGGGGTGCCGCCGTGGGGCGACACCGCCGGGGACGAGCAGCGGTGATCCTTGTGCCGCAGCAGCACCGAGTCCCGGCACGGGTCCGGCTCGCGGTGGTGCCGGCGGGCGACGACGCCGCACCACACCTGCGACAGAACTAGAAGCACGGCCAAGAAGGCCGCAATCTTATTAGCGTCACGCGCCATTGCTAACTGCAGCTTCGTTAGCTTGCTGCTGCTTGGCACTTTAACTACTTGCCGCGGGTGCTTCGGCTGTGCACGCCTCAAACGGTTTAAATAGGCGCGCGGCAGGCGGCAGGGACACACGATGCGTGTGTGCAGTGTGCACGATCAATCGTATCGTTGTTTTGAGCACTATACTGAGAGATACATGCCCGTTTTCTTAGAAGGGCCCGATACTCCTTTGGTGCACACGGTACCGGGGGTCTGGGACAAGTGCGTGGTAAAAACGATAGTTTTGGATTTCATGTTGTCGCTCAAATTACAGCGGTGATACCCGAGAGCAGGAATGGCCGAATGGGTGACACGTCCAGTCGTGATTTGGACAATCTTTACTATTACTACTTAATTAGACCTTTGAGCTTCTATGTTAATCCTAAAAAAATCATACAAACCATCGAAACCAGAAGCTTCTATGTTAATCCGCTCGATACACTGAAACAATATCGTGGTTGCAGAAGCTGCAGCGCCTTCTCTTGTTTGCAGTTTGAGTGCATGAGAAAATTTCTAAAAAGAACATAGCCTGACAGCCCTGGACTGTATATATAGGTTATCCTATTTACAACTTTATGCTATGAAACCAGACACTATATACAAAAAAGTGTATTGTTAAAATCATACAAATGTGCAATTAACCTCCAACCGCGCATCGAAACCACCCGATTTCCATCCAATCACCTAATTGTGCCATCGACTCATCGTTACACAATCAACTTGCTACTAACTCAGCCACCTGTCCATGTTGTGCCCATAGTCGATGGGCCCATCAGAGCAGCATGGCACAACTAAAAGTGCCCCATACCATGTGCTTGGCATGTTGAGCTGCTTGGCACGACACGATTATTAACGGGTTGTAATTGTAACTTGACACGCTCCCCAATTCCTATTGAACGTGCACGCGCCCCGAGCGCACGCTGCTCCGGACACGCTCTTGCTACGGTAACCGGCCATGCTACCATGTATAACATGTAGCTAAAGCTCACCGGTCCGTGCATGCAGAGTCTATATGCAGGGGCGGAGACAGGGAGGGGCGGCGGGAGGGGCCAAGGCCCCCCTATAGACCAAAATTTTATATTAAAATTTTTAAAATTCAAATAAATTTTAAAAATTTAGTGCTATTAGCCTCTCCTAACATCAGAATATTCAAGTGTGTGATTCCGCCACTGTCTATATGCATGGAATGGTGAGCTCTCACCATGTCACCATGCATTCTCTATCAAACAACTGTGGCATTCGATGAACATTTTGCTGCGCCACTACTCGCCTTGTCACACGCCATGATAAGGTCACCTACTCTGTCAAATTACGTAGGGTATTAAGCTTGGTTTTCCCACAGCCTACGACCTCTTCTTAGTGATAACAACACCCAAGGTGAACAAAAAATATTTTTATGTGGATTCACTCAATTTAGACCATCCCCAACCGTCTTGCCTAAAAGCTTGTCTATTCACTATTTCTCTATTGTTCCAACTATCTTCCTCTCAGTGTAAAGTAGCGCTACAGTGTATAGGCAGTCATTTGCCCAACCCAATTGGGGATAGCCTTATGATCAGAATGAGTTGGGACATCATCTTCTCAAAAATCTCACCGTTTCACCTTTTTATTTGGTTTGTGGAATGGAATTGATTGACCCATCGTCACCTCATTCTTGGTAAACTAATAATCTACACTATAAAAGAATGAGTTTTAGTAAAATATTTTTTTACCTACGATGGCTCCAGTGTACCCCTCACGTTGGCCTCACTGTACAAGTTAAAAAAACGTTGGAAAGGGTGTAAAACCGACAGAGCAAATGTTTCCACCATCCTTTAGTCTTTTATTTTCTCAACTCATTTTGTACACATACCACCGGGTACTTTCCTTACCTTAGAATTAATGAGAAAAGAAAGATGTCAATTAAGCATGTCTTATTTTTTTTAATTATTCTTTTCTCTCATTCATTTTTTATTGTCTGACTGGTCATCTCGTAAATGTTGCATGTACGTCTACGCTAGTTAGCATATAAATGAGAAATAAGGTATTGTTCTACCAAATCTGGTGGATCAGGTGGATCCATCACTATTCCATTATTTATATTTTCTCAATCCAAACGGCGGCGATTGGAATTAATTACTACTACTTCTAGTGGAACTAGCAGGACCCGCAGGGCCGTGCCGGGCGCGGGGCAGCTCCGGCCAGGGGCGTCGGGTGTGGGCTGGGCGGCGCCAGCTGGTTTGGGGGCGGGGTGCGTACCTCGAGGCGGGCGGTGGGGCCGCGGCGGAGCCGAGCGGGGGTTGGCGTGAGGGTGCGGGGCGGGAAGGCGTCAGCCGCGGGCCGGGGCGCCGTCGACGGGACAGGGCGGCTTCCAGGGGTACGGCAAGCAGCGGCCGTCGCGAGGCGCCGGACGGGTGGGCCGGCCTCGCTGCGTCCGTCTGTCTCTCATCTCGCGGTCATCTCTCCAGTCCATCTCCCCTCCCGCCGCCAAGATCCAGCCCGCCCTCGGCGTGGAGCTCCATGGCTGCTCCCGCACGGGCAGACGGCACGACGCCCCCCTGACGGGCTGCCGGCAACCCCCGCCGACCGCCGGCGCGGGGTCGCGGAGGCACAGGACGGTCTGACTCCACGGAGGTCGGACCGTCCGGTCCTTTGGCGTGGAGGCGCAGAGCTGGGTGCCGCCGGGATGGGAACAGGAGCCTCGCGGCCCTACCCCTTCGCCTCCTCCGCGGCCAGCCTGCTCGCCGGCGAGGTCGTCCCCCCCCCCCCCCCCCCGCCCGACGGCGTGCGGGAGGAGCCGTGGGGTCGCACCGGCGGAGAGCGAGACGGCGCCGGCGGGGAACGGGAGAGGGAGAGAGGCGGCGCCGACGGGGAGCGGTAGGAGAAGCGGCGGGCCAGGCGTCTCCGGGAGGGGAGGAGGAGCCGCCAAGCCGACCGCCACCGGGAGGGGAAGAGGAGCCGGGGGGCCGGGTGCCGCCGGGAGGGAAGGAGGAGCATCGGGGCCGGGCGCCTCCTTGGCTCCGACCGCGAGCGGCGACGGCGCCCTCGGCTTGGACCGCGAGCGAGAGGTGCAGCTGGCCGCGGCGGAGGGCGGGGAGGGCGCGCAGCCGCCGGCGCAGGGGTGGGGGCGGCGCGACGGCAGCGGTGCGCGGGGATGGCTGCGCGGCGGCTGCGGCGCGAGCGGGTAGGGGTGGGCGGAGATATTTACCGATGGAGGGCAGGGAATGAAGGAACGGAACGATTGGTGAACAACGCAGCAATCGTGCGGCCACGGAAACATGAGGACGTGGCTCATCGAGGGGGCACCGTTGGTATACACAAACATAGGTTATGGTAGATAGATCACGTGGAGTGGAGGTGTTTGTGTCCACCGAACTACTACTATATTGTGTCAATAACTGAGGCCCTCAGCTCAGTGATCTGCCACGTTTTTTTCAGGCGCGAGCTTAGTTGTCAGCAGTCAGCAGAGCACGCGGTCGGCCGGCTTCGCTGTCAGCTGCTACTGCTAGTACTCAAAACCTCATCTTGCTCGTTGGCATCGTAAACAGATCGATGTAATTTTGATCTTCATATACTACTGGTTTAGTACTAACATCGTGTCGGGCTTAGCCGTATCGATCCCCATCAAACAACGCCTGTCGGAACGCATGCCATTAAATCATTAATTACTGACTCAACGGACCAACAACAAACGTTTCCAAACTGGGACTGACAGCTACACTCCATCAGGATGAAGTTGCACGAATACCTCGTGCAGGTAGTTTTATTCTGATGCCACTCTACAAGAGTCCGCCTTGAGAATAGCTACGACCAGCGACGACAAACCGTAGTTCCCCTCCGGATATCAAGCAAAGCCACACGCGTTTGATATATCAGGCTTCAGGAGTCGGACCAGGTGACCGGGACCTCGCCGATCTTGGCGTCGAGGCCGAGCGCATCCCAGACGGCTTTGGACTTGTCAACGATGTTGTTCCTGCATCTGTGGCGTGAGTCGCACTCGTCGACAACCCGCGCCACCACAGACCACCCGGTGCGCGCGCTCGTGATGCGGATCAGCTTGTGGCACCCCCCCCCCCCCCCCTACCATCCCGTGACAGCGCCGCGAACATTTCCCGGTCGCTGTGGAACCGCCCGTCGCACGCCGCGGGGCCGCGGTCATCCTCGCCACTCCCAAACCCGTTCACCATCATCGTTGCGGGGGTACCGCCGTGGCGCGACATGGACGGGGACGAGCAGTGGTGGCCGTCCTTATGCCGCAGCAGTGCCGACCCCAAGTCGCGGTAAAAACTATGCTTTTGGATTTGATGGTGTCTCTAATGTGTTTAATTACAGCGATAATATCCGAGGGGTGGAAGACCGTAGAACGTGTGAGAAGGTCGGCCGAGGGGCGACGACCGTGAGTCTCCCAGTCCCAAGCACCAGGGCGCGGATGGGCATGATGATGCACAAATGATGCTCTTGCGTACGCAGGTAGCAGCTTCATAGTTCTCTTACGTCTACGAAATCCCACCAGCTAGCTCATATGCACTTCATCAGTCTTCAACGGCCTTTCTTTTCGAAAGTCGGGCATCGTATATATGATTCGACCGCATAATGTCCACTCATTCACCGCGATGAAATAGTATTCCTCGTCAAGTCTGTTTGGACGCAGACGTTGAGTTTGTAAGAATTGAATTGGGTATGATCAACTTGGCATTGAAAATAGGTTACAATACCAAATTTGTTGTTTGGATGCAAGCGAATTTGCTAGTTGGAATCCAATTCACTCGATACGGTGCTTGCTATCGAGAGAGACCAAAACACCGAAGTTATTCATCAAGCTCTATATTGCAAAGGCTTTCGACATGGTGTGGTGGGACTATCTGCTGGAAATTCTGCAGCATATTTTTTTTTTATGAAATAGGAGGGGTTTCCACCTACTAATTCTATTAAAAAAAACCCTAGGGCAACAAGTTGAAGAGTTACAGGGGTAGAAGAGGAGAAAGAAAGAACGAAAAGAAAAGATGGTGTGACATGTTATCTTTGATCCGGGCATCAACAACTTTCCGCGTTACGGTAAATGGGGAGCCGGGGAGGCCGATTAGACACTGAAGAGGTCTGAGACAATGGGATCTATTGTCACCTTCATCCTAACAATGGATCTAATTCAAAACATTCTGGACAAAACAAATCATTGTCTTCTTAATCCCATCAGGGTTGATCCAATCAGGCTACGCACTAGCCTTAATGCTGACGATGCTGCTCTATTCTTGTGGCCTTGTGTAGCAGATATACTCGCTATACATCAGATTTTACAGCACTTTGGCAATGCCACATGCCTCCAAACGAATACACAGATATTGGGAATTTACAAAATCCGTTGTGAGGGTTTAGACATGGCAAGTACACTCTGAATACATTCAATGGCGTTCAAGGCTCCTTCCCTTGCAAATACCTTGGACTGTCTCTGAAGTTTGGGAATACATGCAGGGAGGATGAACAAGTACTCATCGACACAATCAGAGCAAAGCTAGCTACTTGGCTGGAAGGTCGCCTCCTTACTAGAATAGGAAGGTTACAAGTAGTTCAATCAATGCTCTCGTCAATCCTGGTCTATTACACGACTATTTTCTTCTTATCGAGTTGGGCAATTGTTGATGGTACTTAAAGTACCAGTGTAGCTTTTCCCTAGGATGAGTATCATGGGTTTGTCAATCCGTGGAAGCAACTAATAGAGAATGAACTAACTCAAGCTTAAGGTAAACATATGTTTAGAGGTTGTCTAATCTACGTCTAATTCTATATCTAATCGATATCTAATCTAGTTAAAGTTAGATGATAAGCAATTAGAACACAACTAGAACAACTAATCAAAAAAGTATTAACCAGAGTCTAATCTAACTCTAATTGGATCCAGAACAAACATGATAGGTACATCAAAGAGATTAAAGCAATGAGATAACTAGTAGCTCAAGGTAGATAAAAGTATGATCAAGCATATACTTCATAGCATAGTTAAACCAAGATTAACGATCAAACCCCCTATATCAAGCTTAACCATTCTCTCGCCCATATGTCACTTAGAACATGTTAATCGATGAGAAGCTCTCAACAGACATACATGATTAGAGAATGCACTTCTAATAACTTCACATAGTCTAATAACATAGTTAACATAGCAGAAACTTCTAATCACCATGTTCACAAGAACTAGCTACACAACTATATTACTAGTAAACAAGATCGAATATCAAAGTCACTAGAAGAACATAACCTTTAAGAACATGATCAATCAAACAGGCATCTAGATCATATGATGATTAGACCAAGAACATGCTAATTAGACCAAAGATATAATAATTAGACAAGATCAATGCTTCATTGTTAAATTGTATTAAAGCTTACAATCATGATCATACCTCACACGATGATACAATAAGATCTTAGGAGCTAAGTAATTAGAGCACCGTGCAATGTCTCTAATTATCTCCAAGAATTAGAAAAGCTCTAATCCCTAGCCTAGAACTCGACCCTCAACTCTCCTCTAGTTGATGTCCCTCCCTTCTTCTCCTTTATGCCTCGATAATGAATTGGATGATTGACCTCGGGGCCTAGCCTCACTAATTATACCCTAGAGGAAGTACTGTAAAAAGAAAAGCCCAAACCGACATAGGGTCAGGGGGGTCGACCGACCTAGGCCCTCTGGCTCGGCCGAGCCAGGCCCTTCCTTTGGCCATTGCCTTCCATCTTTGAGTATATCGGTTGTTGCTTGATTCAAACACTGAATGTGGGCCATAAGAGCTCTCTAGATCCTTGGGTAGAGGCTGGTATAAGTCGGTTTATGCCAAATATTCCATATTTGAGAGTATCTCGGTATCTTCCCTTCATCTTCTGGCATATTCCTTGCACATATTTGTTGATTGGATAATAACTTGTACGCTACTCAAACACATCCTCCAGAAGCTTCATGAAGAGTGGGGCTCGACCGACCCTAGGGGGTTAGGGTCGGCCAACCCTGCCTAATCCGGTGGCTTCTGGGCTTCATCTTTCTCTGTGCCTCTTATCTCTCGAGGTGGATCAGTTATGGACCTTCAAAATTAGGTCTTAAATCATGTAAATTCAAAGTATAACACAAGACCAAAACAATATTGCAAAATTCACAATTATCGGTGATAAATATTAGTGAAAGGCATAGTTGACGCTCATATTCAATGAAAAACTATATAAAATCATGCAATTTTTTTGTCAATATAGAATGCCAATAGAGATAAAAAAAGATAGATTGAATCGTTGTAGTTTTCTTTGGAAAGGGAATGACGATGGTAAGGGAGGTCACAGCTTGGTCAATTGGCGCTGGTTTTGGGAATCAAAGGGCTCAAAGAATTCAACACAGCCCTTAGGTTGCAATGGCTGTGGCAAGTGGCAACAATGGACAGATGACAGTAAACCATGGTCAGGCTTTCAGTTCCAATACTCCGTTGTTGAGCACGATCTCTTCCGTGCATGTACAAGAATCATAGTAGGCAATGGCCAAAAATGTTCTAGAAAGATCATTGGTTACAGAACCAGGCCCCAAGAGCTATTGCTCCTCTGTGCTTCAAAATTGCTTGCCGAAAAATCTCTCAATCCAACAGGAATTAACAAATGGTACGTGGATGAGAGGGGTGCGAAGAGTAAGCTCAAAAACTGAATTGAGACACTTTGTGAAGCTGTTGTAAGCTTTGAGGCCTATACGAATAGTTGAACCAAACGCATGAGTCGGCAGTGGCGCCTCACAGCAAATGGGATATGCACTGCAACATCAGCATATGAAGCGCAACTGATTGGTTCCTTCACAGACTACTCATGGTTGTAGGTCTGGATAGCTAAGGTTGAACCCAAATGGCAGTTCTTCATTTGGTTACTGTTACAATACAATGCAAGATACTCACATAGACAACATCATCCGAAGAGGAGGTCAGGCTGATCCAGTCTACACCTTGTACCACAATGCACAAAATCACCGTGACATATCATGTCAGAATGTCGCTACTCAAGAGCAGTATAGAGATTGGTACAACTGATTTTTAACCAGCTGAACATGGGACAAGCATACACAAGTATGAAGTTACGGTGGTCAGCATTGACACATTCACCCCTGGTATAGATCAAGACATAATCACTCATAGAACCCAAATAGCGATCTACATGGCCTGGAACATACGGAAAGAACGATGCAGAAGAACATTCCAACAGAAGAGAGCCTACCCATGCATCAGCTTTGTACTCTTATCCAGTTCAGTTCTATGCCTATAATCTAGCAAGTTTCTAAATCTTGTACCTATGTTGTTGGTTTGACAGGCATATATTATTTTTCTTTTCTTTTCCTATAACATGTATTTTTTTTACTTCCCACTTAATGCAATGGTAGAGCGCCTGCCACTTTAAGTTCAAAATGATTTAGTTATATCCCAATACCAAGGAATTGAATTTGTAATTCTCATTGCGCAACCAAACGGCAGAATTCATGAAACCTGATTCCAATTCCCAATTTCACTCTCCAATATCTGTATCCGAACGGGGTATACTCTACCCAAACCACTCTGGTGGTCGATGAACACTTTGCTGCACCGCTCACCTTGTCAGGCGCCATGACAAGGTACTATTTTTCATTATTAGTCAAGTTTACGTTGGGAATTAAGCTTTGCTTGCTTTCCCCACATAACCCCTTGTCAATGATAACAACACCCGAGGTGAATAGAATAATATTTTTATGTGGACTCACTCGTAAGAATCTTATGGCGTGTTTGGTTTAGGGAATAAGTTAAGGAATCATCTTTTCACCTTCATTTTTTTATTTGATTCGTGGAATGGAATTGGTCGTCAACTCATTCTTGGCAAACTAATAATTAGCACATAAACGAGGAAAAATGTTGTCATATCAAATTTAGTGGAATAAGCGGATCAATCACTATTCCATAATTTATTTATATTTTCTCAATCCAAACACACTGTTTGGGCGGTGATTGGAATTAACTACTTTTATACTTCTAGTGAAATAGATCACGTGGAGTGGAGGTGTTTGTGTCCACCGAACTAGTACTACTCCCCCAGCTCAGTGAGCTGCCTCGTTCTTTCAGGCGCGAGCTTAATTATCAGCAGTCAGCAGAGCTCGCGGTCGGTTACAGATTACTGGTTGGCTCGCTGACAGTACACCCTTGTTTCAACTGGTTGTGGAAGAGTTCGTGCCAAAGAAAACACAAGGTCTTCTTCTGTTTACTGTACTGAAAGATAGGTTGAACACCAGAGATTTGCTGAGAAGAAAAAATATGGCTCTTCCATCCTACCACTGTGTCCTTTGTCAGAGTAACACAGAAGAGTCATTAATCCACCTATTTCTCAGATGCAGCTTTGCTTCCAACTGCTGGTCCTTTGTAGGACTGCAATGCTCTCTAATTAGTGACCCTTTTGACATAATCTCAAAGTTCAAGGATGATCTGAATGTACCTTTCTTCATGGAAATTATAATCATCATGAGTTGGAGAATTTAGACCTCAAGAAACAAGTTAATCTTTGAAGGGGCTAGGCCATGAACAGAAGGTTGCAGAGAAGTATTAAACAAGGAATTTAGACTCTTAATTTCTAGAGCCAAACAATGAAACAAAGTTTTTCTTCCAGTGTTTTGTGTCCTAGTCTGGCTCCTCTTTGTATTTATCATCCCCTGTTCTTGTTTTTAATATATGCTCTGTAGGGGGAAAACCCCTCGAGTTTCTTTTAAAAAAAGAGCACGCGGTCGGCCGGCTTTGCTGTCAGCTGCTAGCACTCAAAACTTCATCGATCATCGTAAACTGATCACAGATTCCTAATTGAGCACAACCAATATAATTTTGATCTTCATATACTCCGTACTAGTTTAGTACTAACATCGTGTCGGGCCTAGCCGTATCGATCCCCTTCAAACAACGCCTGTCGGAACGCATGCCATTAATTACTGACTCAATGGACCAACGTTTCCAATTCCAAACTGGGGACTGACAGCAACAGCTGATGATAACCCTTACATCAGGATGAACTGATGAAGTTGCACGTCTACCTCGTGCAACTAGTTTTATTCTGATCGATGCCACTCCACAAGTCTGCCTTGAGAATAGCAGCTACGACCGACTTCACATCAACTTCAATGTACATCGCCATGCGCAAGGCACACACGCGGCAGCGTTCGACGATCAGGCGTCGGACCAGGTGACAGGAACCTCGCCGACGTTGGGGTCGAGCCCGAGCGCGTCCCAGACGGCCTTGGACGTGTCGACGATGTTGTTCTTGCATCCATGGCGGGAGTCGCACTCGTCAACGACCCGCGCCACCACGGACCGCCCCGTGCGCGCGCTCGTGATGCGGATCGGCTTGTGGCACCGCTTGCCCTCCGCGTACCACCGCGTGGACAGCGCCGCGACCATTTCCCGGTAGCTGTGGAACCGCCCGTCGCACGCCGCGGGGCCACCGCCGTCCTCGCCCCTCTGGAACCCGTTCACCGTCATCGTCGCGGGGGTGCCGCCGTGGCGCGACACGGCGGGGGACGAGCAGCGGGGGTCCTTGTGCCGCAGCAGCCCCGACGCCAAGTCGCGGCACGGGTCGTCCGGCGCCGGCTCGTGGTGGTGGTGGTGGTGCCGGGCCTCGGCGCGCGACGACGCCAGCAGCACCAGGACGGCGACGACGACGGCCAGGAACGCGAGCTGCCGGGTGGTGCTCGCCATCGCTGTTGCTTCGCTCCGTCGCTCGTGTGTGATTCAGCTCTATGTGATGCACTGAGTGGTGGTTTAAATAGGCGCGTGCTGCGAGGATAGTTTAAAGGCTCCAGTATGCACGTGTCCACGTGTCAGTGGCGCTCATCGATCAGCTCTCTTGTTTGAGGACTGCGATACGAATCCTCTCTTGTCTTGGAGACGTACGATACTCTGCTGCCGTTGCGTTACACTCGATAGTCCAGAGCCGATACAAGGACGGACAAGCGCGCTGTAAAAACGACGCCTTTGGATTTGATGGTGTCGCTATGTTTACAGCTAGCGATAAATATCCGAGGGGTGGAAGACCGTAGAATATGTGAGAAGGTCGGCTGAGGGGCGACGATCGACAACCGTGACAGTCTCCTAATCCCGGCGCGGCGGCCGGCGGCACCAGAGGGCGCGGATGGGCATGACGACGCACACATGATGCTCTTGCGCATGCAAGGTTTCTTCATTGTTCTCGTCACCAGCTAGCTTGTACAGTATGCCTGTGTGATTTTTTCAGAACACAGTACAAACGCGGTCACTCACACACGCACGCACACCTTACCCCTATGAGCACCTCCGAAAGATTAGACCGGCATATCTTGAGATTGATGAAATTGACGAAGTCACCACGGTCACCTCGTTGTCGACGGGAGCGTCGCCTACCATTGATTGATGAAATTGACGAAGTCACCACGGTCACCTCGCTGTCGACGGAAGCGTCGCCTACCACTGAATGAACAAAGATTTACCTCGCTGTTGACGGAAGCATCGCCTGCCACTGAATGAACAAAGCCGTTAAATCCCAAAATAATTCGCTCCCAATAGAAGTCGAACCCAGAACCTCTTGGTGCCGCTCGAGCTGCTGCAACCACTAGGATATAGGCAGGGGTGTAATCGGATCGAATACGGATAGATATTGCTGATACCGTATTTGTTTTTATATTTTTTTTCGGATTCGGATCGGTTACGGATATTGATCAAATGTGTTGGATAAGATTTGAATGGTTATCGACGTCATATTTATCTAACTTTGATTACTCGGATACGGATACGGATCGAATACGGAATGACCGGACTCGAATACGGATCTAATCTTAACCTTTCTAAATAAACGGATCGGAACTCAAATGCGGACGGATAATATCTGCACCATTTACACCCCTAGCTATAGTCCCTTTGGCAGTATGCCAGTGTGATGGCATTGTATTTCTGGAGTACAGGCCGTCTACATCCCCCTGGGCCGTGGCCGTGACCTTCCACTGAGTTAGCAGCACAGCGTGGGCTGCTTGCGTTCAAGATTTCGATTCTAGTTGCAAATTTGCGTGAACCGATGGGCCGGGTTAGCGCAGCACAGCCGAGCAGGCTGTCAGGCTCGGTATGCACTTCAGTCTTCAGCGGACTTTTTTTTTAAAGTTATATAGGGAAAACTCCATTTAGACCGTTCCAATGGACGTGTAAAGTGGATGTCTATACACTATAGCGCTACTATAGACAGAGAAATGGGTAGTTGAAATAGTTGAAATAGTGGATAGACATCCACTTTACACATCCCATTGGGGATAGTCTTACACTCTTAAGTTGATCCAGAAGTCCGATTTTCAACCTCGTGTTACGAAACCGGATAACATAAACATGCACCCTCAAACTGGCATAAAAGTCCGATTTACAACCCTGAGCGGTTTCTAAAGTGGTTTCGAAGCTGGTTTTGCTGATGTGGCATGCGGGACCAACATGTCAGCGCGTAGATTTTTTATTCTCTCGATCACATGTGGGGCACACTTGCCATTCGTCTCCACGCGCACACCGCACGGGCGAGGGTGCCGGTCTAGGCATGGAGGCTAGTTGCGCCGCCTCCCCTCCTCCACGTCGGGCATCCCCCTCCTCCTGCTGGATCCGCCTCGTCCTTGACCGTGTCGCCTCTTCCGCACAAGGGCCACAACACCTCCTCTACACGCCGGCCACGCCACAACACCTCCATCACCGCGCCGCCTCCGCCCCAGTGCCACTAATTTGTCACAGCTGCCGACCTCCATCCCTCTCTCCCTCTTGTCGGTAGATGAGCAGCTATGGCACAGAGAGAAGAGGCCGTCTTTGCAGAGGCGGCGCAGCGAGCCGTCACACAAGGCGGCGAGGAGCCTATGGCGGAGGTGGCGTGGAGGCCGGCGTGAGGCGGCAAGCAGGAGGGGAAGCCGCGATGCCAGCCCTCGCGCTCGCTATCGGTGCGCTCGCCAGTGTGGCCGCCACTGTCCCTGCGCCTAGAGAGGGATCGCAAGTGGGCTCCACATGTCATTGAGAGAGTATAAAAAATATGCGCGCTTACATGTGGGGCCCATGTACCACATCATCGAAACCACCTTTGAAACCACCTTAGAAACCACTAATGTTTGTAAATCAGACTTTTCTGACATTTCTGACAGTTTGAGGGTGTGTTACCGGGTTTCGTCGTATGAGGTTAAAAATTGGACTTCTTAGCCAGTTCGAAGTTGTAAAATGGATTTTTTCCTCATATATATGATTCGACCGCATATTGTCTACTCATTCACCGCGATAAGATAGTATTCCCCATCAAAATGAGATATAAATGTTGAGTTTGTAAGAACCGAATTGTGTATGAATACTTAAATCAACCTGGCATTGGAAATGGGTTACAATACTAAATTCGTGGCTTGGATGCAAGTGAATTTGCTATTCACTCAATACGGAGGGGGCCAAGCTTGGTATTGGGAGAGGCCGGATCTAGTTATATCCCAATTTTACTGTACCAATTGAAGGTTCTAAAAGAAGTACAATTTTCAAAGCACACTAGAAAAAAATAAATCTTATAAATTCTCACAATAATCAGAAACATCCAACCAAATGGCGGATTAGAATATTGATAGCCATTAGATCTATTTTCTAAGTAATTACTCACATATGTCATTATGAAAGGTTTTGAGTTCAACTCTTAACGAAAACAAATATCTTCATTTTTTAAGTTTTTTCTATTTTCAAGTTTACTTTCAATTTTTTGTCATTTTTCCCAATAAAGATGCTAGAAACCTTTTCATTAAACACATATTTTCTGCCTAATTTTACTATTAGTAATTGTAAACTCTTTTTGAAGTTTTACATTAATCCTCACGAGACGAGCTAGAAAAAAAAAGAAGCACAATTTTCAAAGCACGCTAAAAAAAAGATAAATCCTATAAATTCTCACAATAATCAGAAACATCCGACCATCAAATGGCGGATTGGAATATTGATAGCCATTAGATCTATTTTCTAAGTAATTACTCACCTCTGCCATTACGAAAGGTCTTGAGTTCAACTCTTAACGAAAGCAAATATCTTTTTCTTTAAGTTTTTTCTATTTTCAAATTTATAAATTTACCTTCAATTTTTATCCATTTTTTCCATTAAAGATGCTAGAAATCTTTCCATTAAACAAATATTTTATGCCTAATTTTACTATTAGTAATTGTAGACTCTTTTTGAAGTTTTCACGTTAATCCTCACAAGACGCGCTAGAAAAAAATAAAATCATACAAATTCTCATAATAATTAAAAACATCCGATCATCAATTGATTGGTTGGAATTTTAATACCCATTAGATTTGTTTTCTAAGTAATCACCCATTCTTTGTCATTGTAAAAACAATATTAAATAACCCCTAAAATTATATATTAATTACCCACTCTATCATTATGAAAGAAAATATGAAATAACATCCTAAATTTAAACCTAATCACTCACATTTGCTATTGTGATGGATAATACCAAATAGCCCCTCTAATTTATATCTAAATTGTTCACCTAGTTATTGTGACCAATAGTATAATGAAAGTAACTCCTCAAATTTATATTAAAAGCATCTGCTTTCGCAACTGATCAAAGATTATCTAAATCGATTAAACATACATATAAAGTAGGAAAATATGCTATTATAAAAAAACAAAGTATAAAAATAGATCTATATATGTTGTACTGTAACACATAATACATTTAACCCTCTAACCCGTGCGAATGATAGACTAGTACCAAGAAATTGAGGTTGTAATTCCAACTTAAATTCTTCGCGCGACCAAACAGCAGAATTCATGAACCTTGATTTCAATTCCTAATTTAAGACTCCAATATCTATATCTATATCCAAACGCGGTGGACATGTTTATAATTGCAAGTGCCTTGTGTTTCGGAATCTTTTTGAGAACACGTCGAGCATGTTTTTAATTTAAAATGTAACAATATTTCACATAACCAAACACTACAATGTTAGTAGTAGTTTGGTAGTACGATTTTTGTTGAGAGTTTCATTAAGGTGACAGGTCAACATTTTTTGGTATCTGCCATACCCGCATCATGCAGGTAACGTGCAATCAATTGGACATCGTCACATGCTCAAGACCACCATACTGAATAAGCATGTGAAGTCGTAATCAAAACTTCAAATCGTCAAGTCCAAAGTGATTAGAAGAGCTATGGAGATGCTCCTACTCACGTTGGCGGAAGTCATTAAATTTTGGGAGGGAGTAAATTTATTCAGTTTATTTTTAAACGAGCAAGGGAAAAGACAATATAAGAGCTTGTCTTATATGTTGTGTTGCAGCCCCGCACGTGTAGAAGAAAAGCAAAGTCAAGTTTATGCGGTCCGCAAAGTTCCGACCAATTCACCTCCTCCGGCGGGTCTCACTCCCCCCGCCCGCCTCCAACCCGCAGCCCGCTCGCTCTGCTAAAACCCTCCCCCGTGGAGGCATGAGTTGTGGATTCGTCCCTCTCTGTCAGGAAGGCGCTCGGGATTGACACCGACATTAGCGAGGTGCCCGTCACCTAATCTGATAAATGAACACGTCATCAATCGAGTTGAAGAATCACGGAGGGACATGCATGCTCGAAATGGCAGCGTGCACAGTTGGTGCCCTAGCTAGCTCTAGTTGCTGCACTCTATGCTTGATGGCGGGGTGTAGAATCTGCAGGTGGTGTGCGTGTGTTTCTTCAAAGGTCACATTCAACCTAAATATTTATACTTACGTCTTTGTGAGTCAATACGTATATAGATGCTTCGAATTAATTAACATGCCGTGTTATCTTTTTTTTTGAAACTTCAGATAAATAAGTTATGGTAGACGGTAATGAACTACATACCACCATGTGTTAGAACATCTTTATCAACAGCTCCTAATTAAACAAGGGCATATACTTTATGTGGCATTAAATTCTGCCATCAACCAACAAAAACTTTATATTTTCAGCCCCTATTGTCTTTAGTGTAATCATCTCATGGAACCCACCTGTCATTAGAATATTGTTTTGAACATTTTTCCATGGTCTTCTCCGAGCACGCCAGGTGACTCGACTGTGCCATCGGCCACCGTACCACCACTTGTATTCTGAGTTTCCCGACCAGCAGCAGATCCCCTCCTTGCTCCCACAAAAGGAGTTAAGTAACTCTTTCTGAACAACGGAAGCATACATCGTTTTCTTTACGATTAGTACTCCTACAAATTAAATCTGAGATGCTTTTTTTTAAAAAAAATAATCGCCTGCCCAGACAGAACTTACCGCAAAACATTAGCAGTGAAAAACGGCCAGCCATCATTTGAAATCTGTTGGTTCATCTCTGAGAAAATATGTGTACATTGTAAGACATTACTAGAGTATATGTTCTTACTACTACGAGAAATAAACATTTCATTTCCCCTAAGTACCCTCAATAAATGGTCGAGCTATGACAGTTGAAAAATGAAGTAGCTAGTCCATCATTTTCTTACACTTCTTTTGTTTTAGAATGGAATATGGGTTGGTTTATGATCGCCTCATTTTTCTCACTGGCTCCGGTCAGAATAAGTGAGCAATTAACAATTGCACGAAAGACTCTATATATATAAAATACAAACGTACGATAGTAACGGTAGTGACGATCCGATCCTTACACGATAATGAAGTCACACGGAGCGTGCATATCATGCAACTAGTTTTATTTATCCCTGCCACTCTCCTAGTATGACCCGGCCGATCAAGAGAGCAGCAGCAATGGATGACACGACGACACACATCAACCATACCGTCCTCAGATCGAGCCTCAGACTCACAGACTCCATACGTATATTTGACGTACAGGTACAGCAACAAACCAACGACATAAACCGCGCCCAGGGGCAAGCAATGCATGCGGCCGCTTGGTGTGGAGGCCAAGCGCCTTCCAGACGGCCTTGGACGTGACGATGACGTTGTTCTTGCACCCACCGTGGCCGCTGGAGTCGCACTCGTCGACGACCCGCGCCACCACGGACCGCCCCCCCACCGTGGCCGCTGGAGTCGCACTCGTCGACGACCCGCGCCACCACGGACCGCCCCGTGCGCGTGCTCGTGATGCGGATCGGCTTGTGGCACCGCTTGCCCCCCGCGTACCACACCGTGGACAGCCCTATAGGTGGCCAAACGGGCGGCACGGCCCGGCACGGACCCGCCAGGCACGGCCCACAAACGTGCCGTGCCGAGCGGCACTGCGTGCCTCGGCCGCGGCCCAGGCACGGCACGGCGGCCTGCTAACCGTGCCGGCCCGTGAGCACGCCGGCCCAAGACAAAATGGGGAAAAATGCAGAAAAAATATGTATCTGCAGTGATTCGAACAATCAACCTAGCAGGTTGGTACACTCGGCCACCTCTGCTAGCCAATCGACCTCTTATTTATTGTGATTACACTTTAATAATACACAAATATATACATATATAAATATAGTAAAAATAAAAATAATAATCGTGCCGGACCGGACCGGCACTGCGTGCCTTGACCTCGGCCCAAACACGGCACGTCCTTCGGGCCGTGCCGGCCCAGGCACTACTAAGCGGGCCGTGCCCCGGACCGGTCCGTTGGGCACGGCCCATCTGGCCATCTATAGACAGCCCCGCGAGCATCTCCCCGTCGTGGTGGTACTTGCCGTCGCACTCCGCCGGGTCTCCGCCCTCCTCTCCGTCCTCGAACCCGTTCACCATCATCGTCGCCTGGTGAACGTGGTTCTGGTTCTGGTTCTGGCAGGCGACGACGCCGCACCACACCTGCGCCAGGACAAGCACGGCTGCCAACACCGCAAGCTTCTTAGCGTTCCGCCGCGCCATTGCTAATGCTAACACAGCGCTGCTCGCTTCGTTAGCTTGCTTAATTGGCACTTGACTACTTGCCGCGGGTGCTTCTTCAGCTGTGCGCGACCCAGCGGTTTAAATAGGTGCATCGTTGATGGAGCACTGACTGAGAGATGATAAAGATCAGCTATGTTTTCATAGAAGGGCCCGATACTTACTCCTTTGGTGCACGCGTCCGGGACAAGTGCGGGGTAAAGACCATAGTTTTGGATTTCATGTTGTCGCTCAAATTACAGCGGTAATATAATATCCAAGAGGAGGAATATAATGTTTGACTCATGATTTCAACAATCTTACTATTTCTTAGCTTTCGTATATCTACACTGCAAAAGAACGAGTTTTCTAAAAATCTTTTTTACCTAGAATGGTATAGGTATACTCCTTACGCTGACCCCATTGCGCAGTTTGAAAAAGATTGGAAAGGAGTGGAAATGCCAAAAATTCATAGATGCAAAATGTTTCATCCACTTTCTCTTTTTATTTCTCACTTTATTTTATACCCATACCCACCTGTTAACTTTCTTTCTCTTGATTTTAATAAAAAAGGAACAATTAGGTCTCTTTTCTTTTAATTCTATTTCCTTTTTCTCCTTTCTATTGCATCCTCGATCATCTTGTTTAGATTTGGAGAATCGAGAGAATGAATGGATCGAATGAATCCACTGTGTATTCCATTGATAGTTGAACAAATATATACACGGTACGCGTCCGTTCGCATTAATCACATTTACAACGTGTGGATTAGGATTAGGGAGGAGATTAGTAACTGCTAATCTTCTGGATTGTTCTTGTTATCTAGATGAGATCACTACCTCCATTTGTTTTTCAACACTCCCCCCCGATCGAGTCCATTTATATCCTATTACATTATCTAAGAATACAAAAATTATTTATATATCTTATCCTATTATGTCTATTATTATTTTACAAAAACCCTGTGGAAAAAATAGACGATATGACATGTGTCCTATGTTGATATTACCTCATTAAAAACTTCATATGATAAAACCTCTACGAGGATAAAAATCCATATAAAGAAAAGAGTATAATATGATGTTAACTAGGTTATATTTTGGAGAGTGACACTCTCCCTGATTCTTGCAAATCTCTAAGTCATCTAATACATATTCTTTTAACATATTTCAAAAATATGGAATATGGTAATGATTTATTGAATAAATCAATAATATTATCACGAGACTTAGTTTACAGTATGTTTATCTCCATTTTTTTTATAAATCATGAGAATAAAACAATTGTGGAGCAATATGCTCTGAAATATTATTTGTTTGTATGATTAGTGAACCAATTGCATCAATACCACATGACTGAGTTATGTGGTTTATCATTCTGTGAAGCCAAAACACACTCATTTGAGGCCTCATATAATGTCATAATTTCAGAATGATTAGTGGGGGTAGCTACCAAAATTTGTTTGTATGATTTCTAAGAGATAGCGGTTCCATCCAGTAAGTATACATATTTGGTTTAAGATCTGGCATTATAGGGATCTAATGAATAGCCGGCATCTATGTATCCAATTAAAGTTTGAACTCGGTTTCTTCTACAGAAAAGACCAAGATTTCTTGTACCATTGAGATATTTGAAAATATCCTTAACTCGAGACCCATGATGTTTTGGTTGGGGTTGCACTATATCTGGCAAGTAGTTTCACTGCAAATGCAATGTCCGGCCGGATACTATTTTGCTAGATACGTTAGTTCACCAATGGCACTGAGATATGGGTATTCTTGTCCCAAAATCTTTTTCTCCATCATCCCTAGGTCGAAAAGCGTCCTTTTCTATGTCTAGCAATTTGACTACCATAGGGGTTCTAGATGGATATGATTTATCCATATTTAATTTCTCTAAACTTTTTTTTAGATATAAACCACTTACAAATATTCCTGAAGGTAAATGCTTAAGTTGTTAAGCTAAGTAAAATTTGGTTTAACCCAAATCCTTTGTTTCAAATTCCGTCTTTAAATGATGATGTGTTTCATTGATATCGGTTTCGTTTTCAGTTATGTTAAGATCATCAACGCATACCGAGATAATGCAAAATCCTGAAGAGGATTTTTTTATGAAAACACATGTACAATCATCATTATTTGTGTATCCCTTAAATGAAAGGAATTCACTTAACCTTTTGTACCACATACGCTCTGATTGTTTTAAGCCATATAATGATTTCTGCAATTTTACACAATATATGTTATGAATTGTTTTTGTATTCAGTACATTTATCTCAATTGGAATCTTTATGTAAATTTTTGAATCTAGTGACCCATATAAATATAAATATGTGGGTTACTACGTCCATCAACTGCAAAGATAGAAGATTTTGTACTGCCAATGATATTATGTATCGGAAAGTTATGCTATTCATTACTGGGGAATACGTTTCATTATAATACGATGCCGGGTTTTTGCGTAAAGCCTTATGCTACTGGTCTTGTTTTATATCTCACCAGTTTGTTATTTTCGTTTCGCTCACGAACGAAAAATCCACTTGTATCCTGCTGGGAAAGTGCCTCGAGGTGTTAACATCACTTCCGGGAATACTTTTATTTTATAAAGCGAGAAAATCTCTTTTTCTAAGTGTCGACAATAGTAGCCTTGCGGTCAAAGGTTTCTCTAGACTCTATATAATTGGTAGCTAGTTCATCTACCCTTAAGGACACATCAGGATTTTCCTTATCCATGGTCCTCGGTTTTTTCGATATTCCTACGTCGACCATGCGCGCATTCGAAGAGGATTGTGGATCAAGTCCATTCTGAGTTTCATCAACTTTTGTTGATGTACATTTACCGTCTTTCTCTTCTTTAAATAAGATTAATCCTTCTTGGATGCTTTACTTTTTCCCTCTTATTTGTAATAGGGTTTTCAGTGGTTTTATTTGATACCTCCACTCTTTCAAGCGCAATCCTAATAGGAAGACTTTATTACATCTTTGTAATTAGTGAATGCACAGCCAGATTATTTGTAATATTTTGCAAGGCAATATTTTTTTGAACTTGAAGTTCAGTTTCTTTAGTACGGGGATCTGAGTAGGAGATACTCTTCGCATCCCAATCAATTTTTCGGTATTATCCTTTGTGGTACTTGAAATCTCCCCCTAATGCTGAGAAATGTTCCTTAATTTAAAATATAGTGAGCGAACCAGGCCGTAAATAGATCACCCGTTAGGGGTTCTAAATACTTTATTATTGATGGAAATTGGTAGCTCACATAAATCTCTAACTTTCTGTGAGGGCCCATAGAGGTACGCTGTGGTGGTGGTATCGGTACATAAACGACACATCCGAATTGACGCAATGGAAAATTTTTTGAATTTACGCAATGTGAAATCCTAGAAGAGTCCCCTTGTACTAATTGTAAGGGAGAGGAGTCATGATATGCAGTTTGTTGTAGTTAAATTAGATCAGCAGTGTGTAATACCGCATAACCCCAACACGACATAGAATAAAGGTAATTCATTAGTAATGGACGTGCAACGAGCTTTATTCTTTTGATTAAAGATTTAGCCAAACCATTTTTGAGTGTGGACATCTGGAACTGAGTGCTAAACCAGAATTCCTAAAACCATATAATAATCATTAAAAATATGGGAGGAAAATTCAGCAGCATTGTCCATTCAGATAGATTGAATCCGATATTCCGGATGATGTGCCATTAACTTTATAATTTGAGACATTATCTTGTCAAAGGCATGGTTTCTAGTGGACAATAAGTACATATATGACCATCTCGCAGATGCGTCAATTAAAACCATAAAATATCTAAACGGTCCATATGATAGCTTAATTAGACAACAAATATTATCTTGAATTCCTTCAAGGAACCTAAGTGGTTATACTCGAATTTTAAGATGTGTAGGCCTTAAAATCAATTTTTCTGTAGCGCATGCAATGCATACATAATCTTTATTTTTTGGGAAATTTTGCAACGTCAAATCATGACTAATAGAATTTGGTGTAATTTTTCTCATCATTCTGATTCTGGGGTGCCCAAATCAATCATGCCAAGTTTGGAATGCATCGACGTTTTGAAAAATTACCATATATGTAACATTTTTTACGGGCTGGATGTATATGCTATATCGGTTGTTGTCATTTTACGCTCCTATAGGAAACAAGATTTACGGATATCTCTATAATTCAATAAGATACGATCATAACTCATTATTCAAGGGGGCATGACAGTGGTACGACCATTCCACTATCATATCACATGTAGTGATTGCCAAAACTTGACATCTTCGATTCAGAAGAACTTTGAAGTTTTGTGTAGCCCTAATTATAAAGTTTGTGGCATTCATTTACTATAATAATGATGCCAATATACATCAATATCAAATATACAATAATTTGACATATTGTTGAGTATCAAATACATAAATATAATATATACAGCAAACATGCCTTGACAACGTTAATTATTACAACACATTTTAATTGGACATTTTTTAATATGAATGGACATTAAGATTATTAGGAATCTCAAAACTGAATCATCTAAAATATATTCGATCAGTGTTATGTCCATTCGGGTGAGGTTCTCTTATTTAAAAAAATATTGCCACATGATACATAAAATCAGTGATAAACGATCAACCTCTAACTTTAAGTATTTGAAGTATACTCATATGTCATCCTTAAACTTTTTGGTACAGATCAAATTGGAACTTTATAAATATTAAGCAAAATTTTAAATCAAAACCACTAACACGACAATTATTAGCCATTTCAGGTTCTATTGCCATTATTCCACTTTGTGGAATGACTTGTATTCATCAAATTTGAATAATAAGTCTAAATGCATAAAATTTGCTTTAAAAAATACTCTTATCGAATATCTGTATGGCATCACGTGGTTTCTTAGCAATAGCAAAGATACCAATTAATTTGATCTATTATGAAATCTCCCCCTGATGGAGGTTTCAGTATATACTTCTACTAGTTCATAGGATGAAACTTGTGTTAATGTCCATTATCCATAGGGATTAAAGATGCCGATAGGGCGAGTTTATAGAACTTTGTATCAGATATCCCTACTATGGTGTACAATTCATTTGTTTAATGATAACATTGTAATAATCTAAATGCAAAATTCATCAAGTCTTCATATCTTGTCAATGTACTTGGATCATTAGACGCCTTACACTTTACAAATCAATAATGATATACACTTTGTAGATAATCTCTACGTCTAAAACATAGAGTATATCTCTCAGTAGTAGGCAATTAAAACTGCTGCTATAGACATGGTCTCTAGGCTGATGTATTCACATAAGAACATACCGCAGCCAATGTCTAAGGCTCTACTACCCTGTGTACATCCAAAATTACCAGAAATAATGGTTATTTCCATATAGGTATAAACCATAGATCCGAAATATTAATTCCATGGGAAACACTATGTAGGTAATCATCAAGTTTTGATAAATATGATGTAGACCTCTCAGTGACAGACGAAAAATTTGTTGCATTAGGCATGGTCTCCAGGCAGAATTATTCATGAGAATAAAACGCAGCCTATGCCTATGACTCTATCACCTTATGTTTTCATCCCAAAATGATACAAGACATCATTGAAAAAATTCTGCATTTAATCCTAAGTCAATTAAGTAGCACTCTTAATTGAGAGGACTTTTGTGTTAAAATGCAATTTCTGAAGGAATTGCGAAAATTGACCAGGTCGATATATTATTCAAGTCATAGACTGAAACAAAATTACACTAATTACATAGTACAATAATTGGATAGGGCTATAGTTTTGCAAAATCTATTTATATTCACCGCAAAAGAGCCATATTTTGCAAAATCTAGGTTTTCTCACAAATTTTTCTTATTGACAATTAAAGTATTATTTTATCTGTGGGAAATTTGTCATAAAATCCATTGACAAATGTTAACTTAATTGGGAGAGTTTTGTTGTAAACCCTTTTGATAATTAAGTCGCATTTCTATTTGTGAGAGTTGTAGCTAATAACCCTTAGGACAATTAAATTTTGAGGATTTTCACATGATTAAATTGCAAGTGGTCAAATTGCAAACTTAAAAGAGGTATGGTATATAAATGTAACATACTCTTATCTATATGTGAAATGACATGTTTTTAGCCATTAATTCATATGTTATATGTGCATTTTCTACCCTTTAACTTAATTATTCGAGTTTTAATCCAAAAATTAACTCTAAGACAACTAAGGTTTATAGTTGTAAGGGCATATGTGTACATTGTAAGACATTACTAGAGTATATGTTCTTCCTGCTATGAGAAATAAACATTTCATTTCCCCTAAGTACCCTCAATAAATGGTCGAGCTATCACATTTGAAAAATGAAGTAGGTAGTCCATCATTTTCTTACACTTCTTTTGTTTCAGAATGGAATATGGGTTGGTCTATGATCACCTCATTTTTCTCACTGGCTCGGATCAAAATAAGTGAGCAACTAACAATTGCACGAAAGACTCCATATATATAAAAAACAAACGCGTGATAGTAACAGTAGTGACGATCCGATCCTTACACGATAATTAAGGGTCCGTTTGGTTGGTGGACATGGAGGGATGGAACCGCTCCACTCCTGCGTCCTGGAATGAAATAGCTCTGGTGTGTGTTTGGTTGTAGGATGGAACGGTTCCATTCTTACGTTTGGTTGGAGGAATGTGGTGGATAGAATAACAGAGGCTTTAGCCACCGTCAAGGTGGGACCCACCTGTCAGTGGGACACTACTTTTTCCCCATCGCGCCGCCGGCCCGATGCCTTGCCTCTCGCGCACGCCGGCTCACCGGCGCTGCCGCCTCCCATCGCCGCCCCTCAGGCCACCGCGTCGCCACCCTTCCGCGTGGCTGCGCGGCCCTACTGCCCGTCGTAGCTCCGCCAGAGCCCCCGTACGCGCAAGAGGGAGAGAGAAAGGGGTTGTCGTTGGCGGGGTCGTGGGGCGGGCGGAGAGGCGACGGCCGGCGGGATCGCGGGGCGGGCGGAGAGGCGACGGCCAGCGGGGCCGCACGGCGGACGGAGAGTCGACGAGGACGGCGCACGGCGGACGGCGAGCCCACGGGAAGAGAAGGGGCGAGGACGAGGGAAGATAGGGAGAGAAAAAGGGATGTTGGCGGCGGCGCGGCGCGGCGGAGAGGAGACGTCCGGCGGGGTGCCGCGGCGGGAGGAGGGCGACGGCCGGCGGGGCTGCGCGGCGGGAGGAGAGGCGACGACCGGCGGGGCGGAGCGGCCAGAGGAGAGGCGACGGCCGGCGGGGCGGCGCGGCCGGAGGAGGGGCGATGACCGGGGGGGGGGGGCGCGGCGCGGCGGGAGGAGAGGCGACGGCCGGCGGGGCGGGGCGGGGCGGCGAGAGGAGAGGCGACGGCCGCCGTGGCTGCGCGGCGAGCGGAGAGGCGACCCGCGACCGCCGGCCGGGCCGCGTCGGGAGCGGGCGTGGGAAGAGAAGAGGCGAGGCGTGGGAGAAGCGGAGAGAAACGGGCGTCAATGGGACGAGCGCGTTCCAGAAATTTGGTGGGACGCGCTCGCTCCGGATCTGGGAGGAATATTCCTCTACGGGAATGGCTCCGTTCCGATGTTCATGATCCAAACACCTCTAAAACGGAAATAGAATGGCTCGATTTCAAGAAATCCCTCCAACCAAGCGGACCCTAAGTCACACGGACCATGCATGCAACTAGTTTTATTTATCCCTGCCACTCTCCTAGTATGACCCGGCCGATCGAGAGAGCAGCAGCAATGGACGACACGACACACATCAACCATACCGTCCTCAGATCGAGGCTCAGACTCACAGACTCCATACGTATATTTCATTTCCCCTAAGTACCCTCAATAAATGGTCGAGCTATCATAGTTGAAAAATGAAGTAGCAAGTCCATCATTTTCTTGCACTTCTTTTGTTTTAGAATGGAATACCGGCTGGTCTATGACCGCCTCATTTTTCTCACTGGCTCTGGTCAAAATAAGCGAGAAATTAACAATTGCAAGTTAGACTCCATATACGGAATGCCCGATGTGCGAGCGCTCGCCTGGGCTGAATCGGGCGAGCGCTCCACTCTCCCGCACGAGGGGTTAAGGGGGCCCCACGTGAGACGTCGGCCACTCTCCCACCCCGCGCCCTCCTCCATACGTTATTGCCCTTCTTTTTTTTCCTTTTTCCTTTTCTTTCCTTTTATTTTTTTTCATAATATAAATATAATTAATTAGCAGAAAATTATGTTAACAAAACAACTATCGTGTAATAAATTTACGATGTAAGTTTATTATGATCCTCGTTATAGTGGAATAAATTACGTCAACATAATTTTTTGTAAATAAAATTATTTCAGCATAACTTTCCGTGAATAAAATTATGCCAGCATGCGAATAAAATTATATCAGTAAAAATTTCTGTAAATAAAATTATGTCAGCATGTAAATAAATTTATGTCAGCAAAATTTTTTGTGAATAAAATTATGTCACCATACTATTCCGTGAATAAAATTATGTCAGCATAATTTTGCGTGAATAAAATTATATCAAAATAATTTTTCGTGAAATAAATTATGCCAGCATAATTTCCGTGAATAAAATTATGTAAACATGTGAATAAAATTATGTCAACAAAAATTTTCATGAATAAAATTAATTCTAAATTATGATCATAACTTTTCATTCCAATTTGTGATCCTAAATTTACGATCATAACTTTTCAAAACGAAATTAAAAAGCGTTCTGTTTACCACCTGAACCAACGGATGAGTTAGGCTATCGACTATGGAATTTTCTAAAGAGGTTCTTTAAAATATTATTTGGCACTGTTTGACATAAATACTACACTGTACACAGTGAGAGAAATAGTTGAAATAGAAATAGGGATTGAGATTTGAGGAAGTCCACGGTAGATAGCCTTAGGGCCCGCGACAACGACCTAACATGCTCGAAATGGCAGCGTGCACAGTTGGTGCCCTAGCCAGCTGAAACGCCCCAGTTTCCATAAAAAGACTAAAATGTACTTTATTACCATCTCAGGGTTTGGTAATCACATTATTACATCAGAGTGATACAGATCTGCCCTAACGGGTCGGACAACAAAGGGGCGCAGCCCTTGAAGACTAAGCAGCGGAATATAAACGTAGATCCACGTTTCCCCACATCGCGGTTGGGAAGTAGATCGTAGCCCTTAATCGCTGTCGTACGTAGTGCGCTCATTGTTTCCACTGGAAAAACATCAACAAAGCAAGGGTGAGTACAATCGTACTCCGCAAGCCCACCTTACTCCATAAGGAGTGGGGGTATCGCTACATCTATGTGCAGGATATATCTGGAGCTTAGAGAGGTTTTGCATAAAAACATTTGTACGCCGGGTTCGAGATAGTCTAACAAGTTTTAATTATTCACAAACAGGGTTTTTCTTAAAAAGGGGTGCCACTGGACTTGCCGGTCCACATGGCCAATGACTTTCCAGCCGTCACACTTTCCACACCGCTTCAGTGTCCCTGTAGCTTATCTTCCACCCAAAAACCATTCCACAACCAAAACCAGACCTTTCCAACAGTTTTAGTTTATGAAAAATGCTAATTGAAGAACCAAGCCGTAACTCATCCATACCAGTGGACTCGGACTATTCGAATAGGTTTTACTCTGATCAAAGGTTGTACTAATTCCCACAAATTGGACTCAGCGACACTTACGGCTAAATAAGCATCCGAATTCCAAACCAAACCGTTGCCTTTGTTTCATTGCCTAAGAGTACTTTAGAGGTTCGGGCCACCTAGCCACTCCTGTACCCCGCGGTACTCCCGTGGCTCCCAACCCCTTCCCTAGCCCCTTGTGCGCCAGCACAGAAGCTACTAGGCTATCCACTCCGGCTCGGGCCTAGCCAATGCCTCATACAAAGAGAGTGGTTGTAATAAAAAGAGTCAGGCAAGATGAAAATCAACACGGTCCTTACAGAGCGCAGGTAGAACCGTTCCAACTTTTCACTACTCGACACTGCGAGCATCCACCTATCCGGTCGTCTTCACGACTCCCGGAACTTGGATAAGCGCGGGTTGCTAAGTTACCGTTCATACCCTGCCCTTAAATGGCGTATCCCGACCCGTGGGTCGTTTGCCGGGGTTCTTCCCCATTTTATTTTAAAACACGCACACCTATCCTCATTCCAAACCCATCAAGTTCCACAACCATAATCCCAACTTAGCATAAACATTATGATAGATATAGTTACATGAGCGATCCCACCTATGCGCACTACTGAAGGTAGGACCGACGCCTGGGGGGGGTGAATTATGATTTCTAAAAACAAGGCTCACTAAAAACTACAACTACTAAGCAAAACCTATGCAAGTAAATCTAGCTATGTGCACTAAGGTTTTGCTAAGTGTTGCTACTTCTACCGTGGCCAAGTCTTGCAACCTAGTTCCACCTAAAAACTAACTTATCAAGCTAGTCTAGGAAAGTAAGCACACAATTGCAAGAATGTAAATGCGGAAGCTAAGGAGATGAGATAGAGAATGCAAACTCCCGTAGACGATGACGATGATGGCACACGATGAAGACACGGAGATTTTTTCCCGAGGTTCGAGGAGACTCACGGTCTCTACCCCCTACTCCTCGTTGGCGCTCCACTAAGGGCTTTGCACTCGCGTAGTCCTCAAAGGAATACGGCCTCGCCCTTTGCAAGGGTGGAGGTTGGCAAAGTGACTTCCACGGAAGTCAAGCAACCCCGGTCGGGTCTCCGGATATCCTCGATACACACCCACCCGAACCTATCTCTCGCGTGGTCCTCCCGTACCACGGCCTCGCCCATGCAAGGGTAGAGGATGGATAGGTCGCTGGGGTCTTCTGAGTGCTTCTCGCGGAGCTACCCCGCCGTCTCCACTAAGGAAAGCTTTGGCCAAAACGCCGAGGGCCTTCCTCCCTCTCAGAAGGTGGTGGCGGCCACTCCACACTCCGGAGGGTCTCGCAAGACTTACAACCGCACACACACAAAGATAAGCGTGCACGCAGGCACGGAGAATAGACAAGGTGGCCTAAGCAAGGATGCACTAAGCACTAGCTATGCCGGATGTGTCTAGTTTTGCTCTTGTTGTGGTTGGGCTCTCAAAAGGTGTTGCTATACTTCAAATGGGTAAGGAGGATGTGTATCAACACTTGTGCTAGCTTAGGATACTCCAACCACTATGGGGAGGCCGGCCAAGGGGGTATATATAGCCTCCACCTCCAAAACTTGCCGTTAGAGGCAAGTTTCACTTTTCTGCGTACCCACCGGACAGTCCGGTGGTACGGTGTGTGCAAATTTTCTCCTCTTTGAGTCGACCGTTGCTTTGACAATATGACCGTTGGAGCCACCGGACTGTCCGGTGGCACCACTAGACTGTCCGACAGTGAGCCACTGGACTGTCCGGTGCGTTGTAGCGCCGGGTCTTCGACTTAGAATGCTCTCGGTCTATATCGTCCGGTGTCACCACCGGACTGTCTGGTGCATGCTTTTTCTTCTGTTCTTGAGCCAAAAAATCAGCCCGCTGACTGGCTAGCGGGACCACCGAGTCAGGACCTTCGCTTGCAACTTGATGGCGGTTTGGGTCTTTTCTTGTTTCTTTTAGATCCTCCTTTGAGGTGTTTGTACCCCAAGTCCACCAATTACACCCTGGGACTTTATACAAAAACACTTGCACACCAATATTAGTCCCATGGCACGTGTTGTCAGTTCAACCACCAAAATCACATATGGGGACTAAGCACAAGGCTTAGGGCCAATTTTCCTTACAACTACATCTAAAATAGGCTTAGGTGGCGGTATATTTGTGGGGTTACCTTAGCAAGCAAAACATGCAAGTTTTATAATGATTATCAGGCCAAGGGTTGTGTTTCCAAAATATAGAAATTTTATGCATCAAGTGGGGATTCCAGTGGACTTGCCGTGGTCCTACCATTCGCTGGATAACACGTCGGCGTAATGCCCAATATTGGACATACTCGTGCTCCTGCTGTCGCTGCCGATAACGCGCTAGCCACTGGTGGCGGAGGTACGCCATCTGCCGAATGCGTTGGTATTCCAACTGCTGGGCGCGATGGTGCCTCAACCACTGGGCATGCCGAGCACGATGCTGTGTGCGGTGGTGCGCCATCCATTGTGCGTGCTCAGCTAGCATCTGCTGCAATCGCCGGGCGCAGACCTCGAGTCTCATGGAGATCCTTGCGAGAAACGTACCGGCTATGATACCCGGTATAACCTATGCGTACAAACAAGGAAGCACACATATATATCGAGTGTAAACATGAGCTCAACATAAGTCTTTTGGTGTTTGTTTGGATGGTCGGATCTTACCAGAGGGGTTGGCTCTGGAAAGTGGTGGAGGGGGGCTCGTGGTGGTGCGAGTTGTTGGCTTTGCTGACGGGTATGATGGCGGTTATGGATATATTGCCTCGGTAGTGGGTCGGGGCGGTTAGGGCGATGGCGGAAATGGCAGGAGGGTGGTCGCATGGCGATGTTGGAGGGAAAAAGATACTTTGTAGAGGATAGGTAGAGCTTGATTTTAGATGAATTTAGCGCGAAAATCACCTAAATCGGAGTTCAAACGGAGGAGATATGGAGTATTTAGTGTCAAGGGGTAGATTTAGACTTTTCTGGAAAGTTCAGGGGGTAGATTCGGCCTCTTCTTGATTTCGGCCCGCGGGGAAACGAACCTGGGCCAGGGGGGAATTCGGCCCGAGGAGGCCCACGCGCGGCGCGCGCGCAGCCTGGCTCGACCCGCGAGCGCGACGCGCGCCTGGCGCGGCCCGGCCGGCTGGGCCGGCCCACTATGGCGGGGGCGCGGGGCGATGGCGCGGCGACGCCGTTCTGCGCGGGACCCGCGAGGCAGTGGGACGAAGGTGTGACGGCGTCAGGGGACGATGGCGTCGGCCGGTTCGGAGCGGGGTGGACTGAACGACGGCGGTCGGCGCCGGCTCGCCGGCGGTTCCTGGCGGCGGGGCCGGTTCCGGCGATGAGGGTGGCGGCGCAGGCACTAGGGTGGAGTGGCGAATCCGACGGGGGTATTGTGGACGTGGATTGGGGGTTCGGGGTGGGGTGTCCACGGCGCGGCAGCGCGGGTACATACGGCGGCGAGGGGAGCGCGCGCGGCGGCGGCGCTGTAGTGCGGGAGAGGGGCGGCACGTGCCGGGGAGGGTGGCGGATGGTGTGGTGGAGCTCTGGGCGATGGTAATCGCGTTATGGAGGCCGATGGGTAGTGAATTTGGGCGACGAGCTCGCGGCGGAGGGAGGGAGTTCGTCGGAGCGGGGAGTGGTGGCGACGACCCTTTTATAGCTGAGGAAGAGGATGGCGGGGGCTCGGCGTGTCGGCGGAGGAGGGGTCGAGGGCAAGTGTGGAGTGCCCAGGCTGTAGAGGGAGGGGGCTGGGCGTAAAGACTGGCGCGGCGGCGCAGGGCTGGCCTGGAGGGGGGTGCACTTTGGCCCGCGGCGGGGATTGGTCGCGGCGCGACGAGTAGGGGCCGGCGCGGCGATGCGGGGGCGGTACCACGGCGGGGATAGGAGAGGGGCGGGGAGTGCGGGGTTACGACGGCGTGGCGCGTGGGCGCGGCGAGGCGTGGCGAGGCGGCAGCGGGGCCAGAGAGAGTAGGCGGGGCCGGGCGCGGCGAGGCCGGGGCCGGGGAGGGGTCCGGCGCGGCGCCGCGCAGCACGCGGGCGCGTGTGCCCGCGTCCGAGCAGAGGAAAGGGACGGGAGGGGGGTGACGGGCGGGGCCCAAGTGGCGGTGGGAGGGTGGCGCGGGGCCCGGCTGGCAGAGGCGGCATGGGGAGGTGGGAGGCGACCTGGGCCGCGGGAGGTGGTTGGGCCGGGATGCAGGCCGAGTGAGGGAGGGGGAGAATGGGCTGCTGGGTGGTTGGTGGCCCATTGGGGAGGGATTTCTTTTTTTCTTTTTGGATTTTTGGATTGGATATTGGGGGAATTTTGAGATGTTTTTGGAAAGGGTTTTGTAGAGCTATTTGCAGAACATTCGGAGAGGAATATTTTGGAATCCGTGGAGATTTTTATTGAGCTCATATTACCGTACAAGTCAAACAAACAAACGAACAATCGGTGTTTGACTCATGATTTCAACAATCTTACTATTTCTTAGCTTTCGTATATCTACACTACAAAAGATCGAGTTTTCTGAAAATTTTTTTTACCTAGAAAGGCATAGGTATACCCCTCATGCTGATCTCACTGCGCAGTTTGGAAACGATTGGAAAGGGGTGGAAAGGCCAAAAATTTATAGATGCAAAATGTTTCATCCATTTTCTCTTTCTCTTTCTCATCTCATTTTATACCCACACCCACATGTTAACTTTCTTTCTCTTGGTTTTAATAAAAAAGAAATGACGTCAATCAATTAAGGTCTCCTTTCTTTTAGTTCTATTTTCTTTTTCTCCATTTTATTGCATCCTTGATCATCTCACAATACGTGCGCGTTGCACATACATCTATACTAGTTAATCAATTATAGGAACCATCGCAATAGTCAAAAACGACATCCGGCCATCCACCCGATACACTGAAACAATATTGATTTGTTAGACCTATTTTATTTCTACCATTGTACAAAAGGAAAAGTCCATTTGTGGGCAAGTTCTTTTTAGCAGTTTGACTGGAGGTGAAAACTCCTAATATGCCTCCAGAAACCTTCACATGCGCCTTGCAACTAGGAAAAATTGCCAAATTAAATACGATTTGACAGTCATGGACGGTATAAATTGTCCTATTTTTCAACTTTATGCTACGAAATTGTACACTCTAAGATCTAAGACGTATTAAAGACGTGCAACTTCCAACCCCATGCTAACCACCATATTTCCATTGCAATCGCCTATCGCAGCCACTTGGATCAGCAGATGAGCCGGTCAAATTTGGTGTCAAAATATTCAAACGGCCTATAAATTGGGACGGGGGAGTATAAAAAAGCGAGTTTTAGGAAAACCTTTTTTTTTACTTACGATGGTCTCGGTGTATATTGCGCATTGGCTCCACCGCGCAGGTTGCTAAGAGTTGGAAAATGTCTAAAATTGATAGAAAGAAAATATTTCCATGCTTTAATCTTTTATTTTCTCACCTTCATTTTATACATATATACCCACCTGACAATTTCTTTATTTTAATTAATAAGAAAGGTACAACGTCAATCAATCAGCCATTCTTGTTTTTAATTCTTTTTTTACGCCCATTTTTATTATTACCTAGCCGATCATTCCGTATCATGTTCGTGTTGTACGTACGTCTACGCCACTAGTAAGCAAAGGAAAGTCAAAAATCTGTTTTGGACAATCATGTCGGCAATGAGGTTAATTTCTGATCATATGGCATCGTCCTTGGAGTAGTCCATATAAATTTTCTCCCCTTTCTCGTTGCAGCCCTGCACGTGTAGAAGAAAAGCAAAGCCACGGTTCTTGCGGTGCGCGAAGCTCCGACCAATTCACCTCCTCCGGCGGGTCTCACTCCCCCCACCGGCCTCCAACCCGCAGCCCGCTCGCTCTGTTAAAACCCTCCCCCGTGGAGGCGTGAGTCGTCGACGAGTGCGACTGCCGCCGAGATGCAGTGGCAAGATCGATTGTGGATTCGTCCCTCTCCGTCTGGAAGGCGCTCGGGATACCGACATTAGCGAGGTGCCCGTCACCAAGTCTGATAAATGAACACGTCATCGATCGAGTTGAAGAATCACGGAGGGAAATGCATGCTCGAAATGGCAGCGTGCACAGTTGGTGCCCTAGCTAGCTCTAGTTGCTGTACTCTATGCTCGATGGCGGAGAGATCGATGAATAAGTTCCCTTTCATGGGGTGTAGAATCTGCAGGTGGTGTGCGTGTGTTTCTTCAAAGATCACATTCAACCTAAATATTTATACTTACGTCTTTGTGAGTCAATATATATATATACAAGCTTCGAATTAATTAACATACCGTGTTATCTTTTTTTTTTGAAACTTCTGATAAATAAGTTACGGTAGACGGCAGTGAACTCCATACCACCATGTGTTAGAACATCTTTATCAACCGCTCTTAATTAAACAAGGGCATATACTTTAGGTGGCATTAAATTCTGCCATCAACCAAAAAAAACTTTATATTTTCAGCCCCTATTGCCTTTAGTGTAATCATCTCATGGAACCCACCTGTCATTAGAATATTGTTTTGAACATTTTTCCATGGTCTTCTCCGAGCACGCCAGGTGACTCGACTGTGCCATCGGCCACCGTACCACCACTTGTATTCTGAGTTTCCCGACCAGCAGCAGATCCCCTCCTTGCTCCCACAAAAGGAGTTAAGTAACTCTTTCTGAACAACTGCAGGATACATCGTTTTCTTTACGATTAGTACTCCTACAAATTAAATCTTAGGTGTTCTTTTTAAAAAAAAATAATCGCCTGCCCAGACAGACCTTACCGCAAAACATTAGCAGTGAAAAACGGCCAGCCATCATTTGAAATCTGTTGGTTCATCTCTGAGAAAATATGTGTACATTGTAAGACATTACTAGAGTATATGTTCTTACTACTACGAGAAATAAACATTTCATTTCCCCTAAGTACCCTCAATAAATGGTCGAGCTATGACAGTTGAAAAATGAAGTAGCTAGTCCATCATTTTCTTACACTTCTTTTGTTTTAGAATGGAATATGGGTTGGTTTATGATCGCCTCATTTTTCTCACTGGCTCCGGTCAGAATAAGTGAGCAATTAACAATTGCACGAAAGACCCTATATATATAAAATACAAACGTATGATAGTAACGGTAGTGACGATCTGATCCTTACACGATAATGAAGTCACATGGAGCATGCATATCATGCAACTAGTTTTATTTATCCCTGCCACTCTCCTAGTATGACCCGGCCGATCGAGAGAGCAGCAGCAATGGACGACACGACGACACACATCAACCATACCGTCCTCAGATCGAGGCTCAGACTCACAGACTCCATACGTATGTATATTTGACGTACAGCAACAAGCCAACGACATAAACCGCGCGCAGGGGCAAGCAATGCATGCGGCCAGTCACGGCCTGCTAGCTAGCAGGCTTGTGTTCTTCATGCATCGGACCAGGTGACGTGGGCCTGGCCGAGCTTGGTGTGGAGTCCGAGCGCCTTCCAGACGGCCTTGGACGTGACGATGACGTTGCTCTTGCACCCACCATGGCCGCTGGAGTCGCACTCGTCGACGACCCGCGCCACCACGGACCGCCCCGTGCGCGTGCTCGTGATGCGGATCGGCTTGTGGCACCGCTTGCCCCCCGCGTACCACACCGTGGACAGCCCCGCGAGCATCTCCCCGTCGTGGTGGTACTTGCCGTCGCACTCCGCCGGGTCTCCGCCCTCCTCTCCGTCCTCGAACCCGTTCACCATCATCGTCGCCTGGTGAAGGTGGTTCTGGTTCTGGCGGGCGACGACGCCGCACCACACCTGCGCCAGGACAAGCACGGCTGCCAACACCGCAAGCTTCTTAGCGTTCCGCCGCGCCATTGCTAAATGCTAATGCTAACACAGCGCTGCTCGCTTCGTTAGCTTGCTTGGCACTTGACAATTAATTGCCGCGGGTGCTTCAGCTGCGTGCGCTCCAGCGGTTTAAATAGGCGCATCGTTGATCGAGCACTGACTGAGAGAAGATACAGCTCAGTTACGTTTTCATAGAAGGGCCCGATACTTACTCCTTTGATGCACACGTCCGGGACAAGTGCGGGGTAAAGACCATAGTTTTGGATTTCATGCTGTCACTCAAATTACAGCGGTAATATAATATGCAAGACGAGGAATATAATGTTTGACTCGTGATTTCAACAATCTTACTATTCCTATTTAATTAAACTTTTTAGCTTTCGTATATTAATCAATCATAGGAACCATCGGAATATTCCAAAACGACATCCGGCCACTGAAATAATATTGATTTGTTAGATCTATTCTATTTCTACCATTGTACAAAAGGGAAAGTCCATTTGTTGGCAAGTTCTTTTTAGCAGTTTGACTGGAGGTGAAAACTCCTAATATGCCTCTAGAAACCTTCCCATCCACCATGCAACTAAGAAAAATTGCCAAATTAAATACGGTTTGACAGTCATGGACGGTACAAATTGTCCTATTTTTCAACTTTATGCTACGAAATTGTACACTTTAAGATCTAAGACGTTGTATTGTTAAAGCCGTGCAACTTCCAACCCTATGCTAACCACCACATTTCCATTGCAATCGCCTATCGCGGCCGCTTGGATCAGCAGATGTGCCGGTCAAATTTGGTGTCAAAATATTCAAACGGACTATAAATTGGGACGGGGGTGTATAAAAATGCGAGTTTTAGGAAAACTTTTTTTTACGTACGATGGTCTCGGTGTATATTTCACGTTGGCTCCACTGCGCAGGTTGCTAAGAGTTAAAAAAGGTCTAAAATTGATAGAATGAAAATGTTTCCATGATTTAATCTTTTATTTTCTCACCTACATTTTATACCTATATACCCACCTGACAATTTCTTTATTTTAATTAATAAGAAAGGAAGAACGTCAATCAATCAGGCATTCTTGTTTTTAATTCTTTTTTACGCCCATTTTTGTTATTACCAAGCCGATCATTCCGTATCATGCTCGTGTTGTACGTACGTCTACGCCAGTAGTAAGCAAAGGAAAGTCAAAAATCTGTTTTGGACAATCATGTCGGCAATGAGGAAAAATTTCTGATCATATGGCATCGTCCTTGGAGCAGTCCGTATAAATTTTCTCCCCTTTCTCGTTGCAGCCCTGCACGTGTAGAAGAAAAGCAAAGCCAGGGTTGCTGCGGTGCGCGAAGCTCCAACCAATTCGCCTCCTCTGGCGGGTCTCGCTCCCACCTAACCGCCCGCCTCCAACCCATAGCCTGCTCGACCTGCTAAAACCCTCCTCTGTGGAGGCGCGAGTCGTGGACGAGTTTGACTCCCGGTAAGGATGTAGCGACAACCACGTGGATTCGTCCCCCGCCATGTGGAAGGCGCTCGGGCTCGACACCGACGTCGGCGAGGTGCATGTCACCTGGTCCGAAGCATAAACATGTCATCGATTGTAGGATCGAGATTACCAGCTACAGGGGGTTGAATAGACGGTATCAACTAAAATCAAAGACACTACACAAATTTAATTACAACCATAAAAAATTTAAATCTTATAGCCTATGTTGAGCTAAGTGGGGTCGCAACCTAGAGTGACATAATTCGGCCATAAAAATTAAAAAATGCTTGATTTCGCCTGGTTTCCTAGTTTTGTTCCAACTACTCTAAAACGTCTCATATATAAAATACAAACGCATGATAGTAACAGCAGTGACGATCCGATCCTTACACGATAATTAAGTCGGACGGACCATTCATATCCTGCAATTGGTTTTATTCATCCCTGCCACTCTCCTAGTATGACCCGGCCGATCGAGAGAGCAGCAGCAATGGACGACACGACGACACACATCAACCATACCGTCCTCAGATCGAGGCACAGACTCACAGACTCCATACGTGTATTTGACGTACAGGTACAGCAACAAGCCAACGACATAAACCGCGCGCAGGGGCAAGCAATGCATGCGGCTAGTCACGGCCGGCTAGCTAGCAGGCGTGTGTTCTTCATGCATCAGACCAGGTGACATGGGCCTGGCCGAGCTTGGTGTGGAGGCCGAGCGCCTTCCAGACGGCCTTGGATGTGACGATGACGTTGTTCTTGCACCCACCATGGCCGCTGGAGTCGCACTCGTCGACGACCCGCGCCACCACGGACCGCCCCGTGCGCGTGCTCGTGATGCGGATCGGCTTGTGGCACCGCTTGCCCCCCGCGTACCACACCGTGGACAGCCCCGCGAGCATCTCCCCGTCGTGGTGGTACTTGCCGTCGCACTCCGCCGGGTCTCCGCCCTCCTCTCCGTCCTCGAACCCGTTCACCATCATCGTCGCCTGGTGAAGGTGGTTCTGGTTCTGGCGGGCGACGACGCCGCACCACACCTGCGCCAGGACAAGCACGGCTGCCAACACCGCAAGCTTCTTAGCGTTCCGCCGCGCCATTGCTAAATGCTAATGCTAACACAGCGCTGCTCGCTTCGTTAGCTTGCTTAATTGGCACTTGACTACTTGCCGCGGGTGCTTCTTCAGCTGTGCGCGACCCAGCGGTTTAAATAGGTGCATCGTTGATGGAGCACTGACTGAGAGATGATAAAGATCAGCTATGTTTTCATAGAAGGGCCCGATACTTACTCCTTTGGTGCACACGTCCGGGACAAGTGCGGGGTAAAGACCATAGTTTTGGATTTCATGTTGTCGCTCAAATTACAGCGGTAATATAATATCCAAGAGGAGGAATATAATGTTTGACTCATGATTTCAACAATCTTACTGTTGCTTAGCTTTCGTATATCTACACTACAAAAGAGCGAGTTTTCTAAAAATCTTTTTTACCTAGAAAGGCATAGGTATACCCCTCACGCTGGCCCCGCAGCGCAGTTTGGAAAAGATTGGAAAGGGGTGAAAAAGCCAAAAACTCATAGATGCAAAATGTTTCATCCACTTTCTCTTTTTATTTTTCACCTCATTTTATATCCATACACACCTGTTAACTTTTCTTCTCTTGGTTTTAATGAAAAAAGAATGACGTCAATCAATTAGGTCTCCCTTTTTTTAATTCTATTTCATTTTTCTCCTTTCTATTGCATCCTTGATCATCTCGCAGTACGTGCGTGTTGCATGTACATCTATGCTAGTTAATCAATCATAGGAACCATCAGAATAGTCAAAAACGACATCCGGCCATCCACCCGATACACTGAAACAATATTGAATTCTTAGATCTATTTTATTCTATTTTATTTCTACCATTGTACAAAAGCAAAAGTCCATTTGTGGGCAAGTTCTTTTTAGCAGTTTGACCGGAGGTGAAAACTCCTAATATGCCTCCAGAAACCTTCACATGCGCCTTGCAACTAGGAAAAATTGCCAAATTAAATACGATTTGACAGTCATAGACGGTATAAATTGTCCTATTTTTCAACTTTATGCTATGAAATTGTACACGCTAAGATCTAAGACGTATTAAAGACGTGCAACTTCAACCCCATGCTAACCACCTGAAGCGCCCCCACTTTCATGGAAACTCAAATGTGATACAAACGCTAGTCCCAGAAGGCTAGCAACACATTTATTCAAGTAGTACAGAGTCTGACTTAGCGTTTACAAACCAGATTACAATAAAGAGGTAAAATGAGATACAGCGGAAGCGTCTTTATTGCCCAAAGCCACAAGCTAGTTGGGGATAGGACCTTGACCTAACTGAAGAGAGCTTCAATCAGGGTTGGTTTCTTCGTCGTCTGAAAAACATTGATACAGCAAGGGTGAGTACACAACCGTACTCCATAAGCCCACCTTCCTCTATCGGAAGGGGTAAAGGCCTATCTCTATATGCAAGGATTATTTGGAGCTTAGGTTGTTTTGCGGAAAACAAAAACAGATGCAAGGCTAGGTAGTCCATCATTCCTTTTTATTTAAGAAAACACCTTTTTTCCAAAAGGGGTTGCCACTGGACTTATCGGCACAACGTGGTTCATGGCTCGCAGGCCAACATTTTTCTCCAATGCTCCCGGGCCAAGCCCGTAGCTTCCAAAACACCATTTTCACCCAACTAAACCCACACCCAATTTTATAAATCACTAGTGGTAGAAACCAAGCCGTAACTCGTCCATACCAGTGGACAACGGACTATCCGAATAGATTTATACTCTGGCCAGAGGTGCACACTTTACCCACAAGTTTGGTCTGGACGCTCATTGCCATGAGGCTCTTCCCGCTCAAGGCTCTACCCTCGCAAGTATTCTCCCGACCTCAACCGAGAAAGAGACATGGGATCCCTGTCGCTTCAGTGCCAGCAGACGCGCGACGCCGCTTCAGTGCCAGCAGACACACGGCTTTCACCCTTCCCAGTCCTCCGGTGCTCCTAGCCTACGGGTATCGACTGGTTATTCCTTGCGGGTTCCGGCCAAGTGTTGCCGTATATAACATCGAGTGGTTGCACTATAAAAAGTTAGGCAAGATGAGACTTCCAACTCGGTCCTTTAGGGCAGAAACTTCCTCATACACCGTCCAATCCTCTCCACAAGGCCGGACCCTAGGTAAGCCGTGATAACGGTACCCAGACATTCCACCCTTTAACATATGGCATAGTCGACCGAAGTCGGTGGCCGGGGTCTTTCCCCATGTTTTCGAAAACGCACACACCAACCTGATTCCAAACCCAAGTTCCAACAAGATTATTGCATATAGTATGAAGTGAGTGATCCCTCCTACGCGCGCTAAGTCAAAGGTTGGTTCGGTGGCTATCCTATCATGTTTGACCTTAGCTAGCAAAAACAATGCAAGTTTTTATGTTTATCAGGGCAATGGTGGTTTTTGCAAAAACTAGGAAGTTTATGTGTCAAAGGATTTCAGTGGACTTGCCGTCATCGACGTTCTCGTTACAGCGGAGGTCAAAGTTCGGTTCCTCAGGCTCCTGGTCCGGCGCGGTCACGTCAGGTTCGCGGGTTTCCTCCGGGATGGTGTCTACGCGTACACAAACAAACAAAACACACATAAAATGACAATAAAATATGCTCAAAAGGCTATGCAAAAGGTATGGTTAGATAGAGGATAGTTTTAGAAAAATTTTCGTGGAAGAATCGCCGGATTCCGAGTTCGTATGGCCGAGATATGAATTTCCTAAGAAAAGAAACCCATAAATCGAATGGAAAAAGGAAAAAGGCTTTACGGGCCGAAATATGACGTGCAGCCCGTTCCCTTTTTCGGCCTGGCTTGGCCTGCTCGCCCCGTCGTTGCGCCGTGGGCCTTCTGGGCCGGCCCACTGGCTGCGACGGAGAGGGAACGGCGCGGCGACGGCGGGACAGCGGGCCCCACGCGTCAGCCACTTCGGGGAGGAAGACGGCGCCAGGACGGCGTCGCGGTTCGGTTTGGCCGAACCGGCCGCCGTCGCGGCCGCGGCTCGCCGGCGGTTCACCGCCGGCGACCCGGTTCCGGCGACGAGAGTAAGCCGAGGAGGAGAAGGGCGAGGCGGCGAAGCGGGTAGGGGTGGCGTGGAGGTGGGAGGTGCAGTGAGCGGCGCTGGCGGCGTGCGGCCAGAACGCCGGTGGGGAGAGGTGTCGCAGCGTAGCGGCGCTTAGGCTCTGCCGGGGCGGTTCCGGCCGGAGGGTAGGGGAAGGAGGTGCGCACGGAGGCGGCGGAGCTCGGGCTCACCTCAATTTGGAGGGGGTTTGACTGGAGGGGGAAAATTTGGGTGGCGACGGGGTTCACGGCGGCGTCCTCCTGGTGGTTATCCCACCGCGAGAGCACCGACGAGGGGCGTGTGTGCGTGTGTGCGTTCTGCGGCAAGTGAGTGCGAGAGGAGTGGGGCGAAGGCGGCCGAGGTAGGTGCCCCTTTTATAGGCGGTGGTGAGAGGTGGCCGACGCTCTGCGGCTCGGCTGGGAGCACAGCGCGAGTTCGCTCAGCGTGGCGTCAAGGACGGGGCAGCCATGGCCGGCACAGGGCGACGAGGGAGTGAATGCGGCGACCCTGGCGGCCTGCCCGCTGTGCGCGACGGGCCAGGTGCTCGCCATGGAGTCGCGGCATAGTGGAGTCGTGGCGGCGGGATTCCCGGAGGCGCGGCGTGCGGGAGGGTGTGGTGCACGGCGTCGATGCTAGTCCGGCTTGGCGTGGGCGGCGCGGTGGCTCGCCGTCCTGCCGACGAGGGAGGCAAGGAAGGAGAGCTGGCGAGTGGGGCTGGCGCGGAAGGAAGGAGACGGTACTGGCGCGCGGGCCCCGGCTGGGAGAGAGAGAGGGGTGCGGCTGCTGCGGGTGGCTTTGGCCCAAGGGAAAGGAGCGAGAGGCAGGCCGGCTTGGGCCGCGGGAAAGGAAGAGGGGAGAAGAAGTTGGGCCGAAGGCGGCCCAAGCTGAGAAGGAGGGGTTTTCCTCTTTTTCCTGATTTTGGTTCTAGTATTTGAATTTGGAATTTGTGGAAGGGAAAAGAAAATGGGAGGGCAAAACTGGAAAAGGACATAGGGTTGAGCGGTGGACGGGACGATGATACAATTTTTGAAATTGTTTTGAAAACCGCGTGATTTAGCTGGTGATTTTTGGGGCGTTACACCACCATATTTCCATTGCAATCGCCTATCGCAGCCACTTGGATCAACGGATGAGCCGGTCAAATTTGGTGTCAAAATATTCAAACGGCCTATAAATTGGGACGGGGGAGTATAAAAATGCGAGTTTTAGGAAAACCTTTTTTTTTACTTACGATGGTCTCGGTGTATATTGCGCATTGGCTCCACCGCGCAGGTTGCTAAGAGTTGAAAAAGGTCTAAAATTGATAGAAAGAAAATATTTCCATGCTTTAATCTTTTATTTTCTCACCTTCATTTTATACCTATATACGCACCTGACAATTTCTTTATTTTAATTAATAAGAAAGGAAGAACGTCAATCAATCAGCCATTCTTGTTTTTAATTCTTTTTTTACGCCCATTTTTATTATTACCTAGCCGATCATTCCGTATCATGTTCATGTTGTACGTACGTCTACGCCACTAGTAAGCAAAGGAAAGTCAAAAATCTGTTTTGGACTATCATGTCGGCAATGAAGTTAATTTCTAATCATATGGCATCATCCTTGGAGCAGTTCATATAAATTTTCTCCCCTTTCTCGTTGCAGCACTGCACGTGTAGAAGAAAAGCAAAACCACGGTTCTTGCGGTGCGCGAAGCTCCGACCAATTCACCTCCTCCGGCGGGTCTCACTCCCCCCACCCGCCTCCAACCCGCAGCCCGCTTGCTTTGCTAAAACCCTCCCCCGTGGAGGCATGAGTCGTCGACGAGTGCGACTCCCGCCGAGATGCAGCGGCAAGATCGATTGTGGATTCGTCCCTCTCCGTCTGGAAGGCGCTCGGGATACCGATATTAGCGAGGTGCCCGTCACCAAGTCTGATAAATGAACACGTCATCGATCGAGTTGAAGAATCACGGAGGGAAATGCATGCTTGAAATGGCAGCGTGCACAGTTGGTGCCCTAGCTAGCTCTAGTTGCTGTACTCTATGCTTGATGGCGGAGAGATCGATGAATAAGTTCCCTTTCATGGGGTGTAGAATCTGCAGGTGGTGTGCGTTTCTTCAAAGATCACATTCAACCTAAATATTTATACTTACGTCTTTGTGAGTCAATATATATATATATATACAAGCTTCGAATTAATTAACATACCGTGCTATCTTTTTTTTTTTTTGAAACTTCAGATAAATAAGTTATGGTAGACGGCAGTGAACTCCATACCACCATGTGTTAGAACATCTTTATCAACAGCTCCTAATTAAACAAGGGCATATACTTTATGTGGCATTAAATTCTGCCATCAACCAACAAAAACTTTATAATTTCAGCCCCTATTGCCTTTAGTGTAATCATCTCATGGAACCCACCTGTCATTAGAATATTGTTTTGAACATTTTTCCTTTGGTCTTCTCCGAGCACGCCAGGTGACTCGACTGTGCCATCGGCCACCGTACCACCACTTGTATTCTGAGTTTCCCGACCAGCAGCAGATCCCCTCCTTGCTCCCACAAAAGGAGTTAAGTAACTCTTTCTGAACAACGGCAGGATACATCGTTTTCTTTACTATTAGTACTCCTACAAATTAAATCTGAGATGCTTTTTTTTAAAAAAATAATCGCCTGCCCAGACAGACCTTACCGCAAAACATTAGCAGTGAAAAACGGCCAGCCATCATTTGAAATCTGTTGGTTCATCTCTGAGAAAATATGTGTACATTGTAAGACATTACTAGAGTATATGTTCTTACTACTACGAGAAATAAACATTTCATTTCCCCTAAGTACCCTCAATAAATGGTCGAGCTATGACAGTTGAAAAATGAAGTAGCTAGTCCATCATTTTCTTGCACTTCTTTTGTTTAATGATAACGTTGTAATAATCTAAATGCAAAATTCATCAAGTCTTCATATCTTGTCAATGTACTTGGATCATTAGACGCCTTACACTTTACAAATCAATAATGATATACACTTTGTAGATAATCTCTACGTCTAAAACATAGAGTAGATCTCTCAGTAGTAGGCAATTAAAACTGCTGCTATAGACATGGTCTCTGGGCTGATATATTCACATAAGAACATACCGCAGCCAATGTCTAAGGGTCTACTACCCTGTGTACATCCAAAATTACCAGAAATAATGGTTATTTCCATATAAGTATAAACCATAGATCTGAAATATTAAATCCAAGGGAAACACTACGTAGATAATCATCAAGTTTCGATAAATATGATGTAGACCTCTCAGTGACAGACGAAAAATTCGTTACATTAGGCATGGTCTCCAGGCAGAATTATTCATGAGAATAAAACGCAGCCTATGCCTATGACTCTATCACCTTATGTTTTCATCCCAAAATGATACAAGACATCATTGAAAAAATTCTGCATTTAATCCTAAGTCAATTAAGTAGCACTCTTAATTGAGAGGACTTTTGTGTTAAAATGCAATTTCTGAAGGAATTGCGAAAATTGACCAGGTCGATATATTATTCAAGTCATAGACTGAAACAAAATTACACTAATTACATAGTACAATAATTGGATAGGGCTATTGCGAAATCTATTTATATTCACCGCAAAAGAGCCATATTTTGCAAAATCTAGGTTTTCTCACAAATTTCTCTTATTGACAATTAAAGTATTATTTTATCTGTGGAAAATTTGTCATAAAATCCATTGACAAATGTTAACTTAATTGGGAGAGTTTTGTTGTAAACCCTTTTGATAATTAAGTCGCATTTCTATTTGTGCGAGTTGTAGCTAATAACCCTTAGGACAATTAAATTTGAGGATTTTCACATGATTAAATTGCAAGTGGTCAAATTGCAAACTAAGGTGCATTATATGTGCATTTTCACATGGTATATAAATGTAACATACTCTTATCTATATGTGAAATGACATGTTTTTAGCCATTAATTCATATGTTATATGTGCATTTTCTACCCTTTAACTTAATTATTAGAGTTTTAATCCAAAAATTAACTCTAAGACAACTAAGGTTTATAGTTGTAAGGGTATAAAATATTCAATTGCAAGTATAAAATGCAAGAATAAAATTGTAAGGATGTCAAATAAAAATACTTACATGAAATGCACACAAAGATATATATAAACACATTATATACATCACATCAGGGGTCTAAATAATAAAGACACATGCTGATAAAATCGTAAAATGCATAATCAATAAATTATGGGTATTCAATTTCATAATAAATAAATAAAACAGTAAATAATAAAGAAGGTAATAGGTCGAAGTCAGCCTGTAAACCAAATCTGGCCCTTTTAGGCCGATGAAGAGGTTCGGGGAGGCCTGCTCGGGGCGTGGAGGCCCGCGGCCTGTTTGGCCCATTCGGGGGCGGTGGCCCGAGCCGGCCTGGCCAGCCCTTGGGCGCGGCCTGCTCGGTCGGTTTGGGAGGGCGCGACCCGCTTGAGGGGTGGCCCGTTCCGCTCGGCACAAAGGGGAGCGGTTAGGGTTTTCAACCCAAACCATCTCCACCTCTCTTTCCCTGACCGCCGCCACTCACCGCTCGGCCCACCGCCGCTTGTGTCGCATTCCGCAGCCGACACATCTCCTCAGTCCGCCGCCAACGCCGTCGCCGATTGGGGCCGCCAACCACCACACCCAGTCCTTCCTAGGCCGGATCCATGGCCAGGACCCTACTCCCCCTCACATCGGTTGAGGAGGATTCCCCCTGGGCCACTGCCGTCGCAGCCAAGCCGCCGATTGCCGGAGATGAAGGCCGCCGCCGCCGCCACGGGCGTTGGGCGCGCCATGGCTAGTGAGGGAAGCGGAGGCCCGGGTGCCACGCCGCTGTCCTGGTGGGGCGAAGGCCGGTGGCGAACACCGCCCTGTCCGGAGTCCACGGATTGAAGACGGTGTCCATGGCAGCGAGGTCGGGGTGCGCCGAAGCCGACGCGGTGGATCTTGTTGAGTACGGCGACAGTCTCTGAGTGGTAAGAATCGGCATCTTGCCCTATCGCCGAAGTTCTCCTCCTTCTCCTGCCGTTCTTCCCTGTTTCTCCTCGACGGAGTTCTTCTTCTTCTCACCGGAGTTCTTCTCAGCGAAACTCAAGGCAGAGTCCAGTGCTGATAACGTGTTTAGATTTGGAGAATCGAGAGATTGAGAGAATGAATGGATCGAATGAATCCACTGTGTATTCCATTGATTGTTGAACAAATATATACACGGTGAACGGACGGCCGCATTAATCACATTTACAACATGTGGATTAGGATTAGGGGGAGATTAGTAACTGCTAATCTTCTAGATTGTTCTTGTGTTATCAAGATGAGATCACTACCGCCATTTGTTTTTCAACACATCTCACAATACGTGCGTGTTGCACGTACATTTACGCTAGTTAATCAATCATAGGAACCATGAGAATAGTCAAAAACGACATCCGGCCATCCACCCGATATACTGAAACAATATTGATTTGTTAGATCTATTTTATTTCTACCATTGTACAAAAGGAAAAGTCCATTTGTGGGCAAGTTCTTTTTAGCAGTTTGACTGGAGGTGAAAACTCCTAATATGCCTCCAGAAACCTTCACATGCGCCTTGCAACTAGAAAAAATTGCCAAATTAAATACGATGTGACAGTCATGGACGGTATAAATTGTCCTATTTTTCAACTTTATGCTACGAAATTGTACACTCTAAGATCTAAGACGTATTAAAGACGTGCAACTTCCAACCCCATGCTAACCACCATATTTCCATTGCAATCGCCTATCGCAGCCACTTGGATCAGCAGATGAGCCGGTCAAATTTAGTGTCAAAATATTCAAACGGCCTATAAATTGGGATGGAGGAGTATAAAAAAGCGAGTTTTAGGAAAGCCTTTTTTTTTTACTTACGATGGTCTCGGTGTATATTGCGCATTGGCTCCACTGCGCAGGTTGCTAAGAGTTGGAAAAGGTCTAAAATTGATAGAAAGAAAATATTTCTGATTGGAGTAGTCCATATAAATTTTCTATCCTTTCTCGTTGCAGCCCTAGAAGAAAAGCAAAGCCAGGGCTCCTGCGGTGCGCGAAGCTCTGACCAATTCGCCTCCTTCAGCGGGTCTCGCTCCGGCCCAAATGCCCGCCTCCAACCCGTAGCCTGCTCGCCCCGCTAAAACCCTCCTCTGTGGAGGCGTGAGTCATGGACGAGTTTGACTCCCGGTAAGGATGTAGCGACAACCACGTGGGTTCGTCCCCTGCCGTGTGGAAGGCGCTCGGGCTCGACACCGATGTCGGCGAGGTGCCCATCATATGGTCCGAAGCATAAACATGTCATCGATTGTAGGATCGAGATTACCGGCTAGAGGGGGTTAAATAGACGGTATCAACTAAAACCAAAGACACTAGACAAATTTAATTAGAACCACAAAAAATTTAAATCTTATAGCCTATGTTGAGCTAAGTGGGGTCGCAACCTAGGGTGACATAATTCGGCTATAAAAATAAAAAAATGCTTGGTTTCGCTTGGTTCCCCTGGTTTTGTTCCAACCACTCTAAAACGTCTCGTATATAAAATACAAACGCATGATAGTAACAGCAGTGACGATCCGATCCTTACACGATAATTAAGTCGGACTGACCATTCATATCATGCAACTGGTTTTATTCATCCCAGCCACTCTCCTAGTATGACCCGGCCGATCGAGAGAGCAGCAGCAATGGACGACACGACGACACACATCAACCATACCGTCCTCAGATCGAGGCTCAGACTCACAGACTCCATACGTGTATTTGACGTACAGGTACAGCAACAAGCCAACGACATAAACCGCGCGCAGGGGCAAGCAATGCATGCGGCTAGTCACGGCCGGCTAGCTAGCAGGCGTGTGTTCTTCATGCATCAGACCAGGTGACATGGGCCTGGCCGAGCTTGGTGTGGAGGCCGAGCGCCTTCCAGACGGCCTTGGACGTGACGATGACGTTGCTCTTGCACCCACCATGGCCGCTGGAGTCGCACTCGTCGACGACCCGCGCCACCACGGACCGCCTCGTGCGCGTGCTCGTGATGCGGATCGGCTTGTGGCACCGCTTGCCCCCCGCGTACCACACCGTGGACAGCCCCGCGAGCATCTCCCCGTCGTGGTGGTACTTGCCGTCGCACTCCGCCGGGTCTCCGCCCTCCTCGCCGTCCTCGAACCCGTTCACCATCATCGTCGCCTGGTGAAGGTGGTTCTGGTTCTGGCGGGCGACGACGCCGCACCACACCTGCGCCAGGACAAGCACGGCTGCCAACACCGCAAGCTTCTTAGCGTTCCGCCGCGCCATTGCTAAATGCTAATGCTAACACAGCGCTGCTCGCTTCGTTAGCTTGCTTAATTGGCACTTGACTACTTGCCGCGGGTGCTTCTTCAGCTGTGCGCACCCCAGCGGTTTAAATAGGAGCATCGTTGATCGAGCACTGACCGAGAGATACATCTCCATTTTCATAGAAGGCGGCCCGATACTCCTTTGGTGCACACATCCAAATAGTCAATGTTAATCCTCCGTAATAAATAAATAAATCATAGGAACCATCGGAATAGTCAAAAACATCCTGTCATGCACCTGATACACTGAAACAATATTATATTTTATTTCTACCATTGTAAAAATGGAAAAGTTCATTTGAGGGCATGTTCTTTTTAGCAGTTTGACTGCAGGTGAAAACTGTTAATATGGCTCTAGAAACTTCCCATGCGCCATGTAATTGGGAAAAAAATTGCAAAATGAAATACGGTTTGACAGTCGTGGACGGTACAAATTGTCCTATTTTTAACTTTATGCTATAAAAGTTGCTTCAAAACTTTATGCTATAAAACTGTACACTCTAAGATCTAAGCCGTTGTATTGTCAAAGCGGTGCAACTTCCAACCCCATGTTAACCACCCTATTTCCGTTCCAATAGCCTATCGCGGCCGCTTGGATCAGCAGACGAGGCGGTCAAATTAGGTGTCAAAAAAATCTAACGACGATGCAGGAAGTATAGAAAAGCGAGTTTTAGGAAAACCTTTTTTTACTTACAATGGTCTCAGTTTATATTTCACGTTGGCTCAACTGCATAGGTTGCAAAGAGTTGGAAAAGGTCTAAAATTGATATAAAAAAAATGTTTCCATGCTTTAATCTTTTGCTTTTTCACCCTCATTTTATATCTATACACACCCTGATACTTTCTTTATCTCAAAATAATAAGAAAGGAAGGGCATCAATCAATCATGCATTTTTGTTTTTAATTCCTTTTTTATGCCCATTTTTATTATTACCTAGCCGATCATTCCGTATCATGTTCATATTATACTACGTCTACACTGTAGTATGCAAAGGAAAGTCAAAAATCTGTTTTGGACAATCACGTTGGCAATGAGGTAAAATTTCTGATCATATAGCATCGTCCTTGGAGTACTCTATAAATTTTCTTCCCTTTCTCGTTGCAGCCCTGCACGGTAGAAGAAAAGCAAAGACAGGTTCCTGCAGTGAGCGAAACTCCGACCAATTAGTCTCCTCCGGTGGGTCTCGCTCCTGCCCGACCGCCCGCCTCCATCCGGCAGCCTACTCACCCTGCTAAAACCCTCCCCTATGGAGGCGCGAGTCGTGGATGAGTGCGACTACCAGTGAGGATGCAGTGGCAACATCGTGGATTCGCACCCGCCGTCAGGAAGGCGCTCGGGCTCGATGACGGCGTCATCGAGGTGCCCATCACCTGGTCCGATGCATAAACATGTCACCGATCGAGTTGAAGAATCACAGAGGGGCGTGCATGCTGGAAATGGCAGCGTGCACTGTTGGTGCCCTAGCTTACCTCTAGTTGCTGTACTCTGCTTGATGGTGGAGAGATCGATGAATAAGTTCCCTTTCATGGGGTGCAGAATCAACAGGTAGTGTGTATGTTTATTGTAAGATCACATTGGTCCTAAATATTTATACTCATGTCTTTGTGAGTCAATACATATATACTGCCTTTGAATTAATAAACATGCTTTGTTATCTAATTTTTTTGAAACTCCAGATAAATAAGTTATGGTAGACGGCAATGAACTCCGTACCGCCATGTGTTAGAACGTCTTTATCAACAGCGCCTAATTAGACCAGGGCATGTACGATTTTTGCACCACAAACCTCCTCTCCGATTGGACCACGTCACTCTTTTTTTTTTCTCACCGTTGGATTCTAGGCATCGCTTCTCTTCGATCGTCAGTTTGGCAGCCCTCAAGCCCCTCCCTGCGCCTAGGCTAGCACTCGAGGTCTGGATCGAATCTTCACGAACCTTCCGCCGGACACCCTTGCCCATTCGTCGCCACCAGTACGGCCGCACCTCTCTCCGCCTGGCGCTTCGCCTTCTGGCTTGGGCCCGCCGCCATGCTTCGCCCGCGCGGCGGCCTGGCCGGCTCTGTTCCTCAACTATGTGCAGCAGGATGTGTAAATGCATTGTGTATCTACTGTTCCAACTACTTCTCTCTCTGTGGACAGTGTCGCTACAGTGCATAGACAATCCATTTATCCAATCCACTGCACATAGTCTCAACTCAGGCGCCGCCAGGCCGCCTCCCCCCGTGCAATCTGCGGCGTTCCTTCCTTGCACCTGCGGCGAACCTCCCTGCACTCATGGCCCATGGGCACAGATGTGAGCACAGCCTCCCCCTTGCGGCCTGCGATCTACCCCCGCGGTGCGGGCAACCGCGCCTGCTGAGGAGCTCACGACGTGCCCGCTGCTCACGTCGAGCTGCAGCACCGCCGCCTTCTACGGTTGCTACGCCAGCTCACTACCTGCTCGACGAAATGCTGTACCGCGCGTGCGGTATGCAAGTGGAGGGAGAGTAGCGACTGCATGTGGAGTTCAGGCAAGGAAGGGCGCAACAACGCTTTGGTGTAGTATGGACGAGCGGCGCAAGGAGCGCAGGCAAGCCCATGCCCATCGCAGCGAACGGGCTCATGCACGGTGTTCAGCGGTGTCCAATATCAAAACGAAAAGGCAAGGTACTAGATGAACAACAGTCAGTGCTTTTTTCCGTTGCCCCATTTGTTTTGATCCCAAAACAATACCTGAGTCAGTCGCTTTGTTATCAGAATGCTCAACTGAATGTACATATTCCGAGTATTTTTGAACTTTTCCTTCGTCTTCTCCGAGCACGTAAGATGACCCGGCTATGCCATCGGCCACCATACAACCAGACATATTCCGAGTTTCAGATCAGAAGCAGATCCCCTCCTTGCTCCCACAAAAGGAGTTAAGCAACTCTTTCTGAACAATGGCAGGATACATCGTTTTCATTACGATTAGTACTCCTACAGATTAAATCTGAGATGCTTTTTTTTTAAAAAAATAATCGCCTGCCCAGACAGACCTTACTACAAAACATTAGCAGTGAAAAACGGCCAGACATCATTTGAAATCTGTTGGTTCATCTCTGAGAAAATATGTGTACATTGTAAGACATTACTAGAGTATATGTTCTTCCTGATATGAGAAATAAACATTTCATTTCCCCTAAGTACCCTCAATAAATGGTCGAGCTATCACATTTGAAAAATGAAGTAGCTAGTCCATCATTTTCTTACATTTCTTTTGTTTCAGAATGGAATATGGGTTGGTCTATGATCACCTCATTTTTCTCACTGGCTCGGATCAAAATAAGTGAGCAACTAACAATTGCACGAAAGACTCCATATATATAAAATACAAACGCATGATAGTAACAGCAGTGACGATCCGATCCTTACACGATAATTAAGTCGGACGGACCATTCATATCCTGCAATTGGTTTTATTCATCCCTGCCACTCTCCTAGTATGACCCGGCCGATCGAGAGAGCAGCAGCAATGGACGACACGACGACACACATCAACCATACCGTCCTCAGATCGAGGCACAGACTCACAGACTCCATACGTGTATTTGACGTACAGGTACAGCAACAAGCCAACGACATAAACCGCGCGCAGGGGCAAGCAATGCATGCGGCTAGTCACGGCCGGCTAGCTAGCAGGCGTGTGTTCTTCATGCATCAGACCAGGTGACATGGGCCTGGCCGAGCTTGGTGTGGAGGCCGAGCGCCTTCCAGACGGCCTTGGATGTGACGATGACGTTGTTCTTGCACCCACCATGGCCGCTGGAGTCGCACTCGTCGACGACCCGCGCCACCACGGACCGCCCCGTGCGCGTGCTCGTGATGCGGATCGGCTTGTGGCACCGCTTGCCCCCCGCGTACCACACCGTGGACAGCCCCGCGAGCATCTCCCCGTCGTGGTGGTACTTGCCGTCGCACTCCGCCGGGTCTCCGCCCTCCTCTCCGTCCTCGAACCCGTTCACCATCATCGTCGCCTGGTGAAGGTGGTTCTGGTTCTGGCGGGCGACGACGCCGCACCACACCTGCGCCAGGACAAGCACGGCTGCCAACACCGCAAGCTTCTTAGCGTTCCGCCGCGCCATTGCTAAATGCTAATGCTAACACAGCGCTGCTCGCTTCGTTAGCTTGCTTAATTGGCACTTGACTACTTGCCGCGGGTGCTTCTTCAGCTGTGCGCGACCCAGCGGTTTAAATAGGTGCATCGTTGATGGAGCACTGACTGAGAGATGATAAAGATCAGCTATGTTTTCATAGAAGGGCCCGATACTTACTCCTTTGGTGCACACGTCCGGGACAAGTGCGGGGTAAAGACCATAGTTTTGGATTTCATGTTGTCGCTCAAATTACAGCGGTAATATAATATCCAAGAGGAGGAATATAATGTTTGACTCATGATTTCAACAATCTTACTGTTGCTTAGCTTTCGTATATCTACACTACAAAAGAGCGAGTTTTCTAAAAATCTTTTTTACCTAGAAAGGCATAGGTATACCCCTCACGCTGGTCCCACTGCGCAGTTTGGAAAAGACTGGAAAGGGGTGGAAAAGCCAAAAACTCATACATGCAAAATGTTTCATCCACTTTCTCTTTTTATTTCTCACCTTATTTTATATCCATACACACCTGTTAACTTTTCTTCTCTTGATTTTAATGAAAAAGGAATGACGTCAATCAATTAGGTCTCCTTTCTTTTAATTCTATTTTATTTTTCTCCTTCCTATTGCATCCTTGATCATCTCACAGTACGTGCGTATTGCATGTACATCTATGCTAGTTAATCAATCATAGGAACCATCAGAATAGTCAAAAACGACATCCGGCCATCCACCCGATACACTGAAACAATATTGATTTTTAGATCTATTTTATTTCTACCATTGTACAAAAGCAAAAGTCCATTTGTGGGCAAGTTCTTTTTAGCAGTTTGACCGGAGGTGAAAACTCCTAATATGCCTCCAGAAACCTTCACATGCGCCTTGCAACTAGAAAAAATTGCCAAATTAAATACGATTTGACAGTCATAGACGGTATAAATTGTCCTTTTTTTCAACTTTATGCTATGAAATTGTACACGCTAAGATCTAAGACGTATTAAAGACGTGCAACTTCAACCCCATGCTAACCACCTGAAGCGCCCCCACTTTCATGGGAACTCAAATGTGATACAAACGCTAGTCCCAGAAGGCTAGCAATACATTTATTCAAGTAGTACAGAGTCTGACTTAGCGTTTAGAAACCAGATTACAATAAAGAGGTAAAATGAGATACAGCGGAAGCGTCTTTATTGCCCAAAGCCACAAGCTAGTTGGGGATAGGACTTTGACCTAACTGAAGAGAGCTTCAATCAGGGTTTGTTTCTTCATCGTCTGAAAAACATTGATACAGCAAGGGTGAGTACATAACCGTACTCCACAAGCCCACCTTCCTCTATCGGAAGGGGTAAAGGCCTATCTCTATATGCAAGGATTATTTGGAGCTTAGGTTGTTTTGCGGAAAACAAAAACAGATGCAAGGCTAGGTAGTCCATCATTCCTTTTTATTTAAGAAAACACCTTTTTTCTAAAAAGGGTTGCCACTGGACTTGCCGGCACAACGTGGTTCATGGCTCGCAGGACAACATTTTTCTCCAATGCTCCCGGGCCAAGCCCGTAGCTTCCAAAACACCATTTTCACCCAACTAAACCCACACCCAATTTTATAAATCACTAGTGGTAGAAACCAAGCCGTAACTCGTCCATACCCAGTGGACAACGGACTATCTGAATAGATTTATACTCTGGCCAGAGTTGCACACTTTACCCACAAGTTTGGTCTGGACGCTCATTGCCATGAGGCTCTTCCCGCTCAAGGCTCTACCCTCGCAAGTATTCTCCCGACCTCAACCGAGAGAGAGACATGGGATCCCTGTCGCTTCAGTGCCAGCAGACGCGCGACGCCGCTTCAGTGCCAGCAGACACACGGCTTTCACCCTTCCCAGTCCTCCGGTGCTCCTAGCCTACGGGTATCGGCTGGTTATTCCTTGCGGGTTCCGGCCAAGTGTTGCCGTATACAACATCGAGTGGTTGCACTATAAAAAGTTAGGCAAGATGAGACTTCCAACTCGGTCCTTTAGGGCAGAAACTTCCTCATACACCGTCCAATCCTCTCCACAAGGCCGGACCCTAGGTAAGCCGTGATAACGGTACCCAGACATTCCACCCTTTAACATATGGCATAGTCGACCGAAGTCGGTGGCCGGGGTCTTTCCCCATGTTTTCGAAAACGCACACACCAACCTGATTCCAAACCCAAGTTCCAACAAGATTATTGCATATAGTATGAAGTGAGTGATCCCTCCTACACGCGCTAAGTCAAAGGTTGGTTCGGTGGCTATCCTATCATGTTTGACCTTAGCTAGCAAAAACAATGCAAGTTTTTATGTTTATCAGGGCAATGGTGGTTTTTGCAAAAACTAGGAAGTTTATGTGTCAAAGGATTTCAGTGGACTTGCCGTCATCGACGTTCTCGTTACAGCGGAGGTCAAAGTTCGGTTCCTCAGGCTCCTGGTCCGGCGCGGTCACGTCAGGTTCGCGGGTTTCCTCCGGGATGGTGTCTACGCGTACACAAACAAACAAAACACACATAAAATGACAATAAAATATGCTCAAAAGGCTATGCAAAAGGTATGGTTAGATAGAGGATAGTTTTAGAAAAATTTTCGTAGAAGAATCGCCGGATTCTGAGTTCGTATGGCCGAGATATGAATTTCCTAAGAAAAGAAACCCATAAATCGAATGGAAAAATGAAAAAGGCTTTACGGGCCGAAATATGACGCGCAGCCCGTTCCCTTTTTCGGCCTGGCTTGGCCTGCTCGCCCCGTCGTTGCGCCGTGGGCCTTCTGGGCCGGCCCACTGGCTGCGACGGAGAGGGAACGGCGCGGCGACGGCGGGACAGCGGGCCCCACGTGTCAGCCACTTCGGGGAGGAAGACGGCGCCAGGACGGCGTCGCGGTTCGGTTTGGCCGAACCGGCCGCCGTCGCGGCCGCGGCTCGCCGGCGGTTCACCGCCGGCGACCCGGTTTCGGCGACGAGAGTAAGCCGAGGAGGAGAAGGGCGAGGCGGCGAAGCGGGTAGGGGTGGCGTGGAGGTGGGAGGTGCAGTGAGCGGCGCTGGCGGCGTGCGGTCAGAACGCCGGTGGGGAGAGGTGTCGCGGCGTAGCGGCGCTTAGGCTCTGCCGGGGCGGTTCCGGCCGGAGGGTAGGGGAAGGAGGTGCGCACGGAGGCGGCGGAGCTCGGGCTCACCTCAATTTGGAGGGGGTGTGACTGGAGGGGGAAAATTTGGGTGGCGACGGGGTTCACAGCGGCGTCCTCCCGGTGGTTATCCCACCACGAGAGCACCGACGAGGGGCGTGTGTGCGTTCTGCGGCAAGTGAGTGCGAGAGGAGTGGGGCGAAGGCGGCCGAGGTAGGTGCCCCTTTTATAGGCGGTGGTGGGAGGTGGCCGACGCTCTGCGGCTCGGCTGGGTGCACAGCGCGAGTTCGCTCGGCGTGGCGTCAAGGACGGGGCAGCCGTGGTCGGCACAGGGCGACGATGATGTCGGAGCAGTCCGAGAGGGGAGTGAATGCGGCGACCCTAGCGGCCTACCCGCTGTGCGTGACGGGCCAGGTGCTCGCCATGGCGTCGCGGCATAGTGGAGTCGTGGCGGCGGGATTCCCGGAGGCGCGGCGTGCGGGAGGGTGTGGTGCACGGCGTCGATGCTAGTCCGGCTTGGCGTGGGCGGCGCGGTGGCTCGCCGTCCTGCCGACGAGGGAGGGAAGGAAGGAGAGCTGGCGAGTGGGGCTGGCGCGGAAGGAAGGAGACGATACTGGTGCGCGGGCCCCGGCTGGCAGAGAGAGAGAGGGGTGCGGCTGCTGCGGGTGGCTTTGGCCCAAGGGAAAGGAGCGAGAGGCAGGCCGGCTTGGGCCGCGGCAAAGGAAGAGGGGAGAAGAAGTTGGGCCGAAGGCGGCCCAAGCTGAGAAGGAGGGGTTTTCCTCTTTTTCCTGATTTTGGTTCTAGTATTTGAATTTGGAATTTGTGGAAGGGAAAAGAAAATGGGAGGGCAAAACTGGAAAAGGACATAGGGTTGAGCGGTGGATGGGATGATGATACAATTTTTGAAATTGTTTTGAAAACCGCGTGATTTAGCTGGTGATTTTTTATTAGTGATTTTTAGGGCGTTACACCACCATATTTCGATTGCAATCGCCTATCGCAGCCACTTGGATCAGCGGATGAGCCGGTCAAATTTGGTGTCAAAATATTCAAACGGCCTATAAATTGGGACGGGGGAGTATAAAAAAGCGAGTTTTAGGAAAACCTTTTTTTTTACTTACGATGGTCTCGGTGTATATTGCGCATTGGCTCCACCGCGCAGGTTGCTAAAAGTTGGAAAAGGTCTAAAATTGATAGAAAGAAAATATTTCCATGCTTTAATCTTTTATTTTCTCACCTTCATTTTATACATATATACCCACCTGACAATTTCTTTATTTTAATTAATAAGAAAGGAAGAACGTCAATCAATCAGCCATTCTTGTTTTTATTTCTTTTTTTACGCCCATTTTTATTATTACCTAGCCGATCATTTTGTATCATGTTCGTGTTGTACGTATGTCTACGCCACTAGTAAGCAAAGGAAAGTCAAAAATCTGTTTTGGACAATCATGTCGGCAATGAGGTTAATTTCTGATCATATGGCATCGTCCTTGGAGTAGTCCATATAAATTTTCTCCCCTTTCTCGTTGCAGCCCTGCACGTGTAGAAGAAAAGCAAAGCCACGGTTCTTGCGGTGCGCGAAGCTCCGACCAATTCACCTCCTCCGGCGGGTCTCCCTCCCCCCACCCGCCTCCAACCCGCAGCCCGCTCGCTTTGCTAAAACCCTCCCCCGTGGAGGCATGAGTCGTCAACGAGTGCGACTCCCGCCGAGATGCAGCGGCAAGATCGATTGTGGATTCGTCCCTCTCCATCTTGAAGGCGCTCGGGATTGACACCGACATTAGCGAGGTGCCCATCACCTAGTCTGATAAATGAACACGTCATCGATCGAGTTGAAGGGACTTGCATGCTCGAAATGGCAGCGTGCACAGTTGGTGCCCTAGCTAGCTCTAGTTGCTGTACTCTATGCTTGATGGCGGAGAGATCGATGAATAAGTTCCCTTTCATGGGGTGTAGAATCTGCAGGTGGTGTGCGTGTGTTTCTTCAAAGATCACATTCAACCTAAATATTTATACTTACGTCTTTGTGAGTCAATATATATATATATATACAAGCTTCGAATTAATTAACATACCGTGTTATCTTTTTTTTTTGAAACTTCCGATAAATAAGTTATGGTAGACGGCAGTGAACTACATACCACCATGTGATAGAACATCTTTATCAACAGCTCCTAATTAAACAAGGGCATATACTTTATGTGGCATTAAATTCTGCCATCAACCAACAAAAACTTTATATTTTCAGCCCCTATTGTCTTTAGTGTAATCATCTCATGGAACCCACCTGCCATTAGAATATTGTTTTGAACATTTTTCCATGGTCTTCTCCGAGCACGCCAGGTGACTCGACTGTGCCATCGGCCACCGTACCACCACTTGTATTCTGAGTTTCCCGACCAGCAGCAGATCCCCTCCTTGCTCCTACAAAAGGAGTTAAGTAACTCTTTCTGAACAACGGCAGGATACATCGTTTTCTTTACGATTAGTACTCCTACAAATTAAATCTGAGATGCTTTTTTTAAAAAAAATAATCGCCTGCCCAGACAGACCTTACCGCAAAACATTAGCAGTGAAAAACGGCCAGCCATCATTTGAAATCTGTTGGTTCATCTCTGAGAAAATATGTGTACATTGTAAGACATTACTAGAGTATATGTTCTTACTACTACGAGAAATAAACATTTCATTTCCCCTAAGTACCCTCAATAAATGGTCGAGCTATGGCAGTTGAAAAATGAAGTAGCTAGTCCATCATTTTCTTACACTTCTTTTGTTTTAGAATGGAATATGGGTTGGTCTATGATCCCCTCATTTTTCTCACTGGCTCCGGTCAGAATAAGTGAGCAATTAACAATTGCACGAAAGACTCTATATATATAAAATACAAACGTATGATAGCAACAGTAGTGACGATCCGATCCTTACACGATAATGAAGTCACACGGAGCATGCATATCATGCAACTAGTTTTATTTATCCCTGCCACTCTCCTAGTATGACCCGGCCGATCGAGAGATTGAGAAAATGAATGGATCGAATGAATCCACTGTGTATTCCATTGATTGTTGAACAAATATGTACACGGTACGCGTCCGTTCGCATTAATCACATTTACAACGTGTGGATTAGGATTAGGGGGAGATTAGTAACTGCTAATCTTCTGGATTGTTCTTGTGTTATCTAGATGAGATCACTACCGCCATTTGTTTTTCAACACTCCCCCTCGATCGAATCCATCTATATCCTATTACATTATCTAGGAATACAAAAATTATTTATATATCTTATCCTATTATGTCTATTATTATCTTACAAAAACCCTGTGGAAAAAATAGACTATATGACATGTCTCCTATGTTGATATTACCTCATTAAAAACTTCATATGATAAAACCTCTACGAGGATAAAAATCCATATAAAGAAAAGAGTATAATATGATGTTAACTAGGTCATATTTTGGAGAGTGACACTCCCACTTATTCCTGCAAATCTCCAAGTCATCTAATACATATTCCTTTAACATATTTCGAAAATATAGAATATGGTAATGATTTATTGAATAAATCAACAATATTATCACGAGACTTAGTTTGCATTATGTTTATCTCTATTTTTTTTATAAATCATGAGAATAAAACAATTGTGGAGCAATATGCTCTGAAATATTATTTTCAATATAACCAGTTTTCATCTAAACAACATAGACAATATTATCTTCATAGATAATGTTTGGTGAACCAATTGCACCAATACCACATGACTGAGTTACGTGGTTTATCATTCTGTGAAGTCAAAACACACTCATTTGAGACCTCATATAATGTCATAATTTCAGAATGATTAGTGGAAATAGCTACCAAAGTTTGTTTGTATGATTTCCAAGAGATAGCAGTTCCACCCTGTAAGTATACATATTTGGTTTAAGATCTGGCATTATAGGGATCTAATGAATAGCCGGCATCTATATATCCAATTAAAGTTTGAACTCGGTTTCTTCTACAGAAAAGACCAAGATTTCTTGTACCATTGAGATATTTGAAAATATCCTTAACTCCAGACCCATGATGTTTTGGTTGGGGTTGCACTATATCTGTCAAGTAGTTTCACTGCAAATGCAATGTCCGGCCGGGTACTATTTTGCTAGAGATATGGGTATTCTTGTCTCAAAATCTCTTTCTCCATCATCCCTAGGTCGAAAAGCGTCCTTTTCTATGTCTAGCAATTTGCCTACCATAGGGGTTCTAGATGGATATCATTTATCCATATTCAATTTCTCTAAACTTTTTTTTGATATAAACCACTTACAAATATTTCTGAAGGTAAATGCTCAAGTTGTTAACCTAAGTAAAATTTGGTTTAACCCAAATCCTTTGTTTCAAATTCCGTCTTTAAATGATGATGTGTTTCATTGATATCGGTTTTGTTTCTAGTTATGTTAAGATCATCAACACATACCGAGATAATGCAAAATCCTGAAGAGGATTTTTTTATGAAAACACATGTACAATCATCATTATTAGTGTATCCCTTAAATGAAAGGAATTCACTTAACCTTTTGTACCACATACGCTCTGATTGTTTTAAGCCATATAATGACTTCTGCAATTTTACACAATACATGTTATGAATTGCCTTTGTATTCAGTATATTTATTTCACTTGGAATTTTTATGTAAATTTCTGAATCTAGTGACCCATATAAATATAAATACGTGGGTTACTACGTCCATCAACTGCAAAGATAGACGATTTTGTACTGCCAATGATATTATGTATCGGAAAGTTATGCTATTCATTACTGGGGAATACGTTTCATTATAATACGATGCCGGGCTTTTGCGTAAAGCCTTGTGCTACTAGCCTTGCATTATATCTCACCACTTTGTTATTTTCGTTTCGCTCACGAACGAAAAATCCACTTGTATCCTGCAGGGAAAGTGCCTCGAGGTGTTAACATCATTTCCGGGAATACTTTTATTTTATAAAGCGAGACAATCTCTTTTTCTAAGTGTCGACAATAGTAACCTTGCGGTCAAAGGTTTCTCCAGACTCTATATAATTGGTAGTTAGTTCATCTACCCTTAAGGACACATCAGGATTTTCCTTATCCATGGTCCTTGGGTTTTCCGATATTCCTACTTCGACCATGCACGCATTCGAAGAGGGTTGTGGATCAAGTCCATTCTGAGTTTCATCAACTTTTGTTGATGTACATTTACCATCTTTCTCTTCTTTAAATAAGATTAATCCTTTTTGGATGCTTTACTTCTTCCCTCTTATTTGTAATAGGGTTTTGAGTGGTTTTATTTGATACCTTCACTCTTTCAAGCGCAATCCTAATAGGAACGAAAGACTTTATTACATCTTTGTAATTAGTGAATGCATCAGGCAGATTATTTGCAATATTTTGCAAGGCAATATTTTTCTAAACTTGAAGTTCAGTTTCTTTAGTACGGGGATCTGAGGAGGAGATACTCTTCGCATCACAATCAATTTCTCGGTATTCTCCTTTGCGGTACTTGAAATCTCTAATGCTGAGAAATGTTCCTCAATTTAAAATATAGTGAGCGAACCAGGCCGTAAATAGATCATCCGTTAGGGGTTCTAAATACTTTATTATTGACAGAAATTGGTAACCCACGTAAACCCCTAACTTTCTGTGGGGGCCCATAGAGGTACGCTGTGGTGGTGGTATCGGTACGTAAACGACACATCCGAATTGACGCAATGGGAAATTTTTCGAATTTACGCAATGTGAAATCCTAGAAGGGTCCCCTTGTACTAATTGTAAGGGAGAGAAGTCATGATATGCAGTTTGTTGTAGTTAAATTAGATCAGCAGCGTGTAATACCGCATAACCCCAACATGACATAGAAAAAAGGTAATTCATTAGTGATGGACGTGCAACGAGCTTTATTCTTTTGATTAAAGATTTAGCCAAACCATTTTTGAGTGTGGACATCTGGAACTGAGTGCTGAACCAGAATTCCTAAAGCCATATAATAATCATTAAAAACATGGGAGAAAAATTCAGCAGCATTGTCCATTCAGATAGATTGAATCCGATATTCCGGATGATGTGCCTTTAACTTTATAATTTGAGACATTATTTTGTCAAAGGCATGATTTCTAGTGGACAATAAGTACACATATGACCATCTCGCAGATGCGTCAATTAAAACCATAAAATATCTAAACGGTCCATAGGATGGCTTAATTAGACAACAAATATTATCTTGAATTCCTTCAAAGAACCTAAGTGGTTATACTCGAATTTTAAGATGTGTAGGCCTTAAAATCAATTTTTCTGTAGCACATGCAATGCATACATAATCCTTATTTTTTGGAAAATTTTGCAACGTCAAATCAAGACCAATAGAATTTGTGGTAATTTTTCTCATCATTCTGATTCTGGGGTGCCCAAATCAATCATGCCAAGTTTGGAATGCATAGACGTTTTGAAAATTTACCATATATATAACATTTTTTACGGGCCAGATGTATACGCTATATCCGTTGTTGTCATTTTATGCTCCTATAGGAAACAAGATTTACGGATATCTCTATAATTCAATAAAATATGATCATAACTCATTATTCAAGGGGGCATGACAGTGGTACGACCATTTTACTATCATATCACATGTAATGATTGCCAAAATTTGACATCTTCGATTTAGAAGAACTTTGAAGATTTTGTGTAGACCTAATTATAAAGTTTGTGGCATTCATCTACTATAATAATGATGCCAATATACATCTATATCAAATATATAATAATTTGACATATTGTTGAGTATCAAATACATAAATATGATATATACAGCAAACATGCCTTGACAACGTTAATTATTACAACACATTTTAGTTAGACATTTTTTAATATGAATGGACATTAAGATTATTAGGAATCTCAAAACTGAATCATCTGAAATATATTCGATCAGTGTTATGTCCATTCGGGTGAGGTTTTCTTATTTAAAAAAATGTTGCCACATGATACATAAAATCAGTGATAAACGATCATCCTCTAACTTTAAATATTTGAAGTATACTCATATGTCATCCTTAAACTTTTTGGTACAGATCAAATTGGAACTTTATAAATATTAAGCAAAATTTTAAATCAAAACCACTAACACGACAATTATTAGCCATTTCAGTTTCTATTGCCATTATTCCACTTTGTGGAATGACTTGTATTCATCAAATTTGAATAATAAGTCTAAATGCATAAAATTTGCTTTATGAAATACTCTTATCGAATATCTCTGTAGCATCACGTGGTTTCTTAGCAACATCAAAGATACCAATTAATTTGATCTATTATGAAATCTCCCTCTGATGGGGATTTCAGTATATGCTTCTCCTAGTTCATAGGATGAAACTTTGTTAATGTCCATTATCCATAGGGATTAAAGATGCCCATAGGGCGAGTTTATAGAACTTTGTATCAATTATCTCTACTATGGTGTACAATCCATTTGTTTAATGATAACGTTATAATAATCTAAATGCAAAATTCATCAAGTCTTCATATCTTGTCAATGTACTTGGATCATTAGACGCCTTACACTTTACAAATCAATAATGATATACACTTTGTAGATAATCTCTACGTCTAAAACATAGAGTAGATTCTCTCAGTAGTAGGCAATTAAAACTGCTGCTATAGACATGGTCTCTGGACTGATATATTCACGTAAAAACATACCGCAGCCAATGTCTAAGGCTCTACAACCCTGTGTACATCCAAAATTACCAGAAATAATGGTTATTTCCATATAGGTATAAACCATAGATCCGAAATATTAATTCCATGGGAAACACTGTGTAGGTAATTATCAAGTTTCGATAAATATGATGTAGACCTCTCAGTGATTGATGAAAAATTCGTTGCATTAGGCATGGTCTCTAGGCAAAATTATTCATGAGAATAAAATGCAGCCTATGCCTATGACTCTATCACCTTGTGTTTTCATCCCAAAATGATACAATACAACATTGAAAAAATTCTGCATTTATCCTAAGTCAATTAAGTAGCAGTCTTAATTGAGAGGACTTTTGTGTTAAAATGCAATTTCTGAAGGAATTGCGAAAATTGACCAGGTCGATATATTATTCAAGTCATAGACTGAAACAAAATTACACTAATTACATAGTACAATAATTGGATAGGGCTATAGTTTTGCGAAATCTATTTATATTCACCGCAAAAGAGCCATATTTTGCAAAATCTAGGTTTTCTCACAAATTTCTCTTATTGACAATTAAAGTATTATTTTATCTGTGGGAAATTTGTCATAAAATCCATTGACAAATGTTAACTTAATTGGGAGAGTTTTGTTGTAAACCGTTTTGATAATTAAGTCGCATTTCTATTTGTGAGAGTTGTAGCTAATAACCCTTAGGACAATTAAATTTTGAGGATTTTCACATGATTAAAGTACAAGTGGTCAAATTGCAAACTTAAAAGAGGTATGGTATATAAATGTAACATACTCTTATCTATATGTGAAATGACATGTTTTTAGCCATTAATTCATATGCTATATGTGCATTTTCTATCCTTTAACTTAATTATTCGAGTTTTAATCCAAAAATTAACTCTAAGACAACTAAGGCTTATAGTTGTAAGGGTATAAAATATTCAATTGCAAGTATAAAATGCAAGAATAAAATTGTAAGGATGTCAAATAAAAAATACTTACATGAAATGCACACAAAGATATATATAAACACATTATATACATCACATCAGGGGTCTAAATAATAAAGACACATGCTGATAAAATCGTAAAATGCATAATCAATAAATTATGGGTATTCAATTTCATAACGGCAGAAAATACTGTAAATAAATAAAACAGTAAATAATAAAGAAGGTAATAGGTCGAAGTCAGCCTGTAAACCAAATCTGGCCCTTTTAGACCGATGAAGAGGTTCGGGGAGGCCTGCTCGGGGCGTGGAGGCCCGCGGCCTGTTTGGCCCATTCGGTGGCGGTGGCCCGAGCCGGCCTGGCCAGCCCTTGAGCGCGGCCTACTCGGTCGGTTTGGGAGGGCGCGACCCGCTTGAGGGGTGGCCCGTTCTGCTCGGCACAAAGGGGAGCGGTTAGGGTTTTCAACCCAAACCGTCTCCACCTCTCTTTCCCTGACCGCCGCCACTCACCGCTCGGCCCGCCGACGCTTGTGTCGCGTTCCGCAGCCGACACATCTCCTCAGTCCGCCGCCAACGCCGTCGCCGATTGGGGCCACCAACCACCACACCCAGTCCTTCCTAGGCCGGATCCATGGCCAGGACCCTACTCCCCCTCACATCGGTTGAGGAGGACTCCCCCTGGGCCACTGCCGTCGCAGCCAAGCCGCCGATTGCCGGAGATGAAGGCCGCCGCCGCCGCCACGGGCGTTGGGCGCTCCATGGCTAGTGAGGGAAGCGGAGGCCCGGGTGCCACGCCGCTGTCCTGGTGGGGCGAAGGCCGGTGGCGAACACCGCCCTGTCTGGAGTCCACGGATTGAAGACAGTGTCCATGGCAGCGAGGTCGGGGTGCGCCGAAGCCGACGCGGTGGATCTTGTTGAGGACGGCGATGAGGATCACGGCGACAGTCTCTAAGTGGTAAGAATCGGCATCTTGCCCTATCGCCGAAGTTCTCCTCCTTCTCCTGCCGTTCTTCTCTGTTTCTCCTCGACGGAGTTCTTCTTCTTCTCAGCGAAACTCAGGGCAGAGTCAAGTGCTGATAACGTGTTTAGATTTGGAGAATCGAAAGATTGAGAGAATGAATGGATCGAATGAATCCACTGTGTATTCCATTGATTGTTGAACAAATATATACACGGTGAACGGACGGCTACGCGTCTGTTCGCATTAATCACATTTACAACATGTGGATTAGGATTAGGGGGAGATTAGTAACTGCTAATCTTCTGGATTGTTCTTGTGTTATCTAGATGAGATCACTACCACCATTTGTTTTTCAACACATCTCACAATACGTGCGTGTTGCACGTACATCTATGCTAGTTAATCAATCATAGAAACCATCGGAATAGTCAAAAACGACATCCGGCCATCCACCCAATACACTGAAACAATATTGATTCGTTAGATCTATTTTATTTCTACCATTGTACAAAAGAAAAAGTCCATTTGTGGGCAAGTTCTTTTTAGCAGTTTGACTGGAGGTGAAAACTCCTAACATGCCTCCAGAAACCTTCACATGCGCCTTGCAACTAGGAAAAATTGCCAAATTAAATACGATGTGACAGTCATGGACGGTATAAATTGTCCTATTTTTCAACTTTATGCTACGAAATTGTACACTCTAAGATCTAAGACGTATTAAAGACGTGCAACTTCCAACCCCATGCTAACCACCATATTTCCATTGCAATCGCCTATCACAGCCACTTGGATCAGCAGATGAGCCGGTCAAATTTGGTATCAAAATATTCAAACGGCCTATAAATTGGGACGGGGGAGTATAAAAAAGCGAGTTTTAGGAACACCTTTTTTTTTAGTTACGATGGTCTCGGTGTATATTGCGCATTGGCTCCACTGCGCAGGTTGCTAAGAGTTGAAAAGGGTCTAAAATTGATAGAAAAAAATATTTCTGATTGGAGCAGTCCATATAAATTTTTTCTCCTTTCTCGTTGCAGCCCTAGAAGAAAAGCAAAGCCAGGGTTGCTGCGGTGCGCGAAGCTCCAACCAATTCGCCTCCTCTGGCGGGTCTCGCTCCCACCTAACCGCCCGCCTCCAACCCATAGCCTGCTCGACCTGCTAAAACCCTCCTCTGTGGAGGCGCGAGTCGTGGACGAGTTTGACTCCCGGTAAGGATGTAGCGACAACCACGTGGATTCGTCCCCCGCCATGTGGAAGGCGCTCGGGCTCGACACCGACGTCGGCGAGGTGCATGTCACCTGGTCCGAAGCATAAACATGTCATCGATTGTAGGATCGAGATTACCAGCTACAGGGGGTTGAATAGACGGTATCAACTAAAATCAAAGACACTACACAAATTTAATTAGAACCATAAAAAATTTAAATCTTATAGCCTATGTTGAGCTAAGTGGGGTCGCAACCTAGAGTGACATAATTCGACCATAAAAATTAAAAAATGCTTGATTTCGCCTGGTTTCCTAGTTTTGTTCCAACCACTCTAAAACGTCTCATATATAAAATACAAACGCATGATAGTAACAGCAGTGACGATCCGATCCTTACACGATAATTAAGTCGGACGGACCATTCATATCCTGCAATTGGTTTTATTCATCCCTGCCACTCTCCTAGTATGACCCGGCCGATCGAGAGAGCAGCAGCAATGGACGACACGACGACACACATCAACCATACCGTCCTCAGATCGAGGCACAGACTCACAGACTCCATACGTGTATTTGACGTACAGGTACAGCAACAAGCCAACGACATAAACCGCGCGCAGGGGCAAGCAATGCATGCGGCTAGTCACGGCCGGCTAGCTAGCAGGCGTGTGTTCTTCATGCATCAGACCAGGTGACATGGGCCTGGCCGAGCTTGGTGTGGAGGCCGAGCGCCTTCCAGACGGCCTTGGATGTGACGATGACGTTGTTCTTGCACCCACCATGGCCGCTGGAGTCGCACTCGTCGACGACCCGCGCCACCACGGACCGCCCCGTGCGCGTGCTCGTGATGCGGATCGGCTTGTGGCACCGCTTGCCCCCCGCGTACCACACCGTGGACAGCCCCGCGAGCATCTCCCCGTCGTGGTGGTACTTGCCGTCGCACTCCGCCGGGTCTCCGCCCTCCTCTCCGTCCTCGAACCCGTTCACCATCATCGTCGCCTGGTGAAGGTGGTTCTGGTTCTGGCGGGCGACGACGCCGCACCACACCTGCGCCAGGACAAGCACGGCTGCCAACACCGCAAGCTTCTTAGCGTTCCGCCGCGCCATTGCTAAATGCTAATGCTAACACAGCGCTGCTCGCTTCGTTAGCTTGCTTAATTGGCACTTGACTACTTGCCGCGGGTGCTTCTTCAGCTGTGCGCGACCCAGCGGTTTAAATAGGTGCATCGTTGATGGAGCACTGACTGAGAGATGATAAAGATCAGCTATGTTTTCATAGAAGGGCCCGATACTTACTCCTTTGGTGCACACGTCCGGGACAAGTGCGGGGTAAAGACCATAGTTTTGGATTTCATGTTGTCGCTCAAATTACAGCGGTAATATAATATCCAAGAGGAGGAATATAATGTTTGACTCATGATTTCAACAATCTTACTGTTGCTTAGCTTTCGTATATCTACACTACAAAAGAGCGAGTTTTCTAAAAATCTTTTTTACCTAGAAAGGCATAGGTATACCCCTCACGCTGGCCCCACTACGCAGTTTGGAAAAGACTGGAAAGGGGTGGAAAAGCCAAAAACTCATACATGCAAAATGTTTCATCCACTTTCTCTTTTTATTTCTCACCTTATTTTATATCCATACACACCTGTTAACTTTTCTTCTCTTGATTTTAATGAAAAAAGAATGACGTCAATCAATTAGGTCTTCTTTCTTTTAATTCTATTTTATTTTTCTCCTTCCTATTGCATCCTTGATCATCTCACAGTACGTGCGTGTTGCATGTACATCTATGCTAGTTAATCAATCATAGGAACCATCAGAATAGTCAAAAACGACATCCGGCCATCCACCCGATACACTGAAACAATATTGATTTGTTAGATCTATTTTATTTCTACCATTGTACAAAAGCAAAAGTCCATTTGTGGGCAAGTTCTTTTTAGCAGTTTGACCGGAGGTGAAAACTCCTAATATGCCTCCAGAAACCTTCACATGCGCCTTGCAACTAGAAAAAATTGCCAAATTAAATACGATTTGACAGTCATAGACGGTATAAATTGTCCTTTTTTTCAACTTTATGCTATGAAATTGTACACGCTAAGATCTAAGACGTATTAAAGACGTGCAACTTCAACCCCATGCTAACCACCTGAAGCGCCCCCACTTTCATGGGAACTCAAATGTGATACAAACGCTAGTCCCAGAAGGCTAGCAATACATTTATTCAAGTAGTACAGAGTCTGACTTAGCGTTTAGAAACCAGATTACAATAAAGAGGTAAAATGAGATACAGCGGAAGCGTCTTTATTGCCCAAAGCCACAAGCTAGTTGGGGATAGGACTTTGACCTAACTGAAGAGAGCTTCAATCAGGGTTGGTTTCTTCATCGTCTGAAAAACATTGATACAGCAAGGGTGAGTACATAACCGTACTCCACAAGCCCATCTTCCTCTATCGGAAGGGGTAAAGGCCTATCTCTATATGCGAGGATTATTTGGAGCTTAGGTTGTTTTGCGGAAAACAAAAACAGATGCAAGGCTAGGTAGTCCATCATTCCTTTTTATTTAAGAAAACACCTTTTTTCTAAAAGGGGTTGCCACTGGACTTGCCGGCACAACGTGGTTCATGGCTCGCAGGACAACATTTTTCTCCAATGCTCCCGGGCCAAGCCCGTAGCTTCCAAAACACCATTTTCACCCAACTAAACCCACACCCAATTTTATAAATCACTAGTGGTAGAAACCAAGCCGTAACTCGTCCATACCCAGTGGACAACGGACTATCCGAATAGATTTATACTCTGGCCAGAGGTGCACACTTTACCCACAAGTTTGGTCTGGACGCTCATTGCCATGAGGCTCTTCCCGCTCAAGGCTCTACCCTCGCAAGTATTCTCCCGACCTCAACCGAGAGAGAGACATGGGATCCCTGTCGCTTCAGTGCCAGCAGACGCGCGACGCCGCTTCAGTGCCAGCAGACACACGGCTTTCACCCTTCCCAGTCCTCCGGTGCTCCTAGCCTACGGGTATCGGCTGGTTATTCCTTGCGGGTTCCGGCCAAGTGTTGCCGTATACAACATCGAGTGGTTGCACTATAAAAAGTTAGGCAAGATGAGACTTCCAACTCGGTCCTTTAGGGCAGAAACTTCCTCATACACCGTCCAATCCTCTCCACAAGGCCGGACCCTAGGTAAGCCGTGATAACGGTACCCAGACATTCCACCCTTTAACATATGGCATAGTCGACCGAAGTCGGTGGCCGGGGTCTTTCCCCATGTTTTCGAAAACGCACACACCAACCTGATTCCAAACCCAAGTTCCAACAAGATTATTGCATATAGTATGAAGTGAGTGATCCCTCCTACGCGCGCTAAGTCAAAGGTTGGTTCGGTGGCTATCCTATCATGTTTGACCTTAGCTAGCAAAAACAATGCAAGTTTTTATGTTTATCAGGGCAATGGTGGTTTTTGCAAAAACTAGGAAGTTTATGTGTCAAAGGATTTCAGTGGACTTGCCGTCATCGACGTTCTCGTTACAGCGGAGGTCAAAGTTCGGTTCCTCAGGCTCCTGGTCCGGCGCGGTCACGTCAGGTTCGCGGGTTTCCTCCGGGATGGTGTCTACGCGTACACAAACAAACAAAACACACATAAAATGACAATAAAATATGCTCAAAAGGCTATGCAAAAGGTATGGTTAGATAGAGGATAGTTTTAGAAAAATTTTCGTAGAAGAATCGCCGGATTCTGAGTTCGTATGGCCGAGATATGAATTTCCTAAGAAAAGAAACCCATAAATCGAATGGAAAAATGAAAAAGGCTTTACGGGCCGAAATATGACGCGCAGCCCGTTCCCTTTTTCGGCCTGGCTTGGCCTGCTCGCCCCGTCGTTGCGCCGTGGGCCTTCTGGGCCGGCCCACTGGCTGCGACGGAGAGGGAACGGCGCGGCGACGGCGGGACAGCGGGCCCCACGTGTCAGCCACTTCGGGGAGGAAGACGGCGCCAGGACGGCGTCGCGGTTCGGTTTGGCCGAACCGGCCGCCGTCGCGGCCGCGGCTCGCCGGCGGTTCACCGCCGGCGACCCGGTTTCGGCGACGAGAGTAAGCCGAGGAGGAGAAGGGCGAGGCGGCGAAGCGGGTAGGGGTGGCGTGGAGGTGGGAGGTGCAGTGAGCGGCGCTGGCGGCGTGCGGTCAGAACGCCGGTGGGGAGAGGTGTCGCGGCGTAGCGGCGCTTAGGCTCTGCCGGGGCGGTTCCGGCCGGAGGGTAGGGGAAGGAGGTGCGCACGGAGGCGGCGGAGCTCGGGCTCACCTCAATTTGGAGGGGGTGTGACTGGAGGGGGAAAATTTGGGTGGCGACGGGGTTCACAGCGGCGTCCTCCCGGTGGTTATCCCACCACGAGAGCACCGACGAGGGGCGTGTGTGCGTTCTGCGGCAAGTGAGTGCGAGAGGAGTGGGGCGAAGGCGGCCGAGGTAGGTGCCCCTTTTATAGGCGGTGGTGGGAGGTGGCCGACGCTCTGCGGCTCGGCTGGGTGCACAGCGCGAGTTCGCTCGGCGTGGCGTCAAGGACGGGGCAGCCGTGGTCGGCACAGGGCGACGATGATGTCGGTGCAGTCCGAGAGGGGAGTGAATGCGGCGACCCTAGCGGCCTGCCCGCTGTGCGCGACGGGCCAGGTGCTCGCCATGGCGTCGCGGCATAGTGGAGTCGTGGCGGCGGGATTCCCGGAGGCGCGGCGTGCGGGAGGGTGTGGTGCACGGCGTCGATGCTAGTCCGGCTTGGCGTGGGCGGCGCGGTGGCTCGCCGTCCTGCCGACGAGGGAGGGAAGGAAGGAGAGCTGGCGAGTGGGGCTGGCGCGGAAGGAAGGAGACGATACTGGTGCGCGGGCCCCGGCTGGCAGAGAGAGAGAGGGGTGCGGCTGCTGCGGGTGGCTTTGGCCCAAGGGAAAGGAGCGAGAGGCAGGCCGGCTTGGGCCGCGGCAAAGGAAGAGGGGAGAAGAAGTTGGGCCGAAGGCGGCCCAAGCTGAGAAGGAGGGGTTTTCCTCTTTTTCCTGATTTTGGTTCTAGTATTTGAATTTGGAATTTGTGGAAGGGAAAAGAAAATGGGAGGGCAAAACTGGAAAAGGACATAGGGTTGAGCGGTGGATGGGATGATGATACAATTTTTGAAATTGTTTTGAAAACCGCGTGATTTAGCTGGTGATTTTTTATTAGTGATTTTTAGGGCGTTACACCACCATATTTCGATTGCAATCGCCTATCGCAGCCACTTGGATCAGCGGATGAGCCGGTCAAATTTGGTGTCAAAATATTCAAACGGCCTATAAATTGGGACGGGGGAGTATAAAAAAGCGAGTTTTAGGAAAACCTTTTTTTTTTTTACTTACGATGGTCTCGGTGTATATTGCGCATTGGCTCCACGCGCAGGTTGCTAAAAGTTGGAAAAGGTCTAATATTGATAGAAAGAAAATATTTCCATGCTTTAATCTTTTATTTTCTCACCTTCATTTTATACATATATACCCACCTGACAATTTCTTTATTTTAATTAATAAGAAAGGAAGAACGTCAATCAATCAGCCATTCTTGTTTTTATTTCTTTTTTTACGCCCATTTTTATTATTAGCTAGCCGATCATTTTGTATCATGTTCGTGTTGTACGTATGTCTACGCCATTAGTAAGCAAAGGAAAGTCAAAAATCTGTTTTGGACAATCATGTCGGCAATGAGGTTAATTTCTGATCATATGGCATCGTCCTTGGAGTAGTCCATATAAATTTTCTCCCCTTTCTCGTTGCGGCCCTGCACGTGTAGAAGAAAAGCAAAGCCACGGTTCTTCCGGTGCGCGAAGCTCCGACCAATTCACCTCCTCCGGCGGGTCTCCCTCCCCCCACCCGCCTCCAACCCGCAGCCCGCTCGCTTTGCTAAAACCCTCCCCCGTGGAGGCATGAGTCGTCAACGAGTGCGACTCCCGCCGAGATGCAGCGGCAAGATCGATTGTGGATTCGTCCCTCTCCATCTTGAAGGCGCTCGGGATTGACACCGACATTAGCGAGGTGCCCATCACCTAGTCTGATAAATGAACACGTCATCGATCGAGTTGAAGGGACTTGCATGCTCGAAATGGCAGCGTGCACAGTTGGTGCCCTAGCTAGCTCTAGTTGCTGTACTCTATGCTTGATGGCGGAGAGATCGATGAATAAGTTCCCTTTCATGGGGTGTAGAATCTGCAGGTGGTGTGCGTGTGTTTCTTCAAAGATCACATTCAACCTAAATATTTATACTTACGTCTTTGTGAGTCAATATATATATATATATACAAGCTTCGAATTAATTAACATACCGTGTTATCTTTTTTTTTTTGAAACTTCCGATAAATAAGTTATGGTAGACGGCAGTGAACTACATACCACCATGTGATAGAACATCTTTATCAACAGCTCCTAATTAAACAAGGGCATATACTTTATGTGGCATTAAATTCTGCCATCAACCAACAAAAACTTTATATTTTCAGCCCCTATTGTCTTTAGTGTAATCATCTCATGGAACCCACCTGCCATTAGAATATTGTTTTGAACATTTTTCCATGGTCTTCTCCGAGCACGCCAGGTGACTCGACTGTGCCATCGGCCACCGTACCACCACTTGTATTCTGAGTTTCCCGACCAGCAGCAGATCCCCTCCATGCTCCCACAAAAGGAGTTAAGTAACTCTTTCTGAACAACGGCAGGATACATCGTTTTCTTTACGATTAGTACTCCTACAAATTAAATCTGAGATGCTTTTTTTTAAAAAAAATAATCGCCTGCCCAGACAGACCTTACCGCAAAACATTAGCAGTGAAAAACGGCCAGCCATCATTTGAAATCTGTTGGTTCATCTCTGAGAAAATATGTGTACATTGTAAGACATTACTAGAGTATATGTTCTTACTACTACGAGAAATAAACATTTCATTTCCCCTAAGTACCCTCAATAAATGGTCGAGCTATGGCAGTTGAAAAATGAAATAGCTAGTCCATCATTTTCTTACACTTCTTTTGTTTTAGAATGGAATATGGGTTGGTCTATGATCCCCTCATTTTTCTCACTGGCTCCGGTCAGAATAAGTGAGCAATTAACAATTGCACGAAAGACTCTATATATATAAAATACAAACGTATGATAGTAACAGTAGTGACGATCCGATCCTTACACGATAATGAAGTCACACGGAGCATGCATATCATGCAACTAGTTTTATTTATCCCTGCCACTCTCCTAGTATGACCCGGCCGATCGAGAGATTGAGAAAATGAATGGATCGAATGAATCCACTGTGTATTCCATTGATTGTTGAACAAATATGTACACGGTACGCGTCCGTTCGCATTAATCACATTTACAACGTGTGGATTAGGATTAGGGGGAGATTAGTAACTGCTAATCTTCTGGATTGTTCTTGTGTTATCTAGATGAGATCACTACCGCCATTTGTTTTTCAACACTCCCCCTCGATCGAATCCATCTATATCCTATTACATTATCTAGGAATACAAAAATTATTTATATATCTTATCCTATTATGTCTATTATTATCTTACAAAAACCCTGTGGAAAAAATAGACTATATGACATGTCTCCTATGTTGATATTACCTCATTAAAAACTTCATATGATAAAACCTCTACGAGGATAAAAATCCATATAAAGAAAAGAGTATAATATGATGTTAACTAGGTCATATTTTGGAGAGTGACACTCCCACTTATTCCTGCAAATCTCCAAGTCATCTAATACATATTCCTTTAACATATTTCGAAAATATAGAATATGGTAATGATTTATTGAATAAATCAACAATATTATCACGAGACTTAGTTTGCATTATGTTTATCTCTATTTTTTTTATAAATCATGAGAATAAAACAATTGTGGAGCAATATGCTCTGAAATATTATTTTCAATATAACCAGTTTTCATCTAAACAACATAGACAATATTATCTTCATAGATAATGTTTGGTGAACCAATTGCACCAATACCACATGACTGAGTTACGTGGTTTATCATTCTGTGAAGTCAAAACACACTCATTTTCTCACCTTCATTTTATACCTATATACCCACCTGACAATTTCTTTATTTTAATTAATAAGAAAGGAAGAACGTCAATCAATCAGCCATTCTTGTTTTTAATTCTTTTTTACGCCCATTTTTATTATTACCTAGCCGATCATTCCGTATCATGTTCGTGTTATACGTACGTCTACGCCACTAGTAAGCAAAGGAAAGTCAAAAATCTATTTTGGACTATCATGTCGGCAATGAGGTTAATTTCTAATCATATGGCATCGTCCTCGGAGCAGTTCATATAAATTTTCTCCCCTTTCTCGTTGCAGCACTGCACGTGTAGAAGAAAAGCAAAACCACGGTTCTTGCGGTGTGCGAAGCTCCGACCAATTCACCTCCTCCGGCGGGTCTCACTCCCCCCCCCCCCCACCCGCCTCCAACCCGCAGCCCGCTTGCTTTGCTAAAACCCTCCCCCGTGGAGGCATGAGTCGTCGACGAGTGCGACTCCCGCCGAGATGCAGCGGCAAGATCGATTGTGGATTCGTCCCTCTCTGTCTGGAAGGCGCTCGGGATACCGACATTAGCGAGGTGCCCGTCACCAAGTCTGATAAATGAACACGTCATCGATCGAGTTGAAGAATCACGGAGGGAAATGCATGCTTGAAATGGCAGCGTGCACAGTTGGTGCCCTAGCTAGCTCTAGTTGCTGTACTCTATGCTTGATGGCGGAGAGATTGATGAATAAGTTCCCTTTCATGGGGTGTAGAATCTGCAGGTGGTGTGCGTGTGTTTCTTCAAAGATCACATTCAACCTAAATATTTATACTTACGTCTTTGTGAGTCAATATATATATATATATATATATATATATATATATATATATATATATATATATATACAAGCTTCGAATTAATTAACATACCGTGCTATCTTTTTTTTTTTTTTTTGAAACTTCAGATAAATAAGTTATGGTAGACGGCAGTGAACTCCATACCACCATGTGTTAGAACATCTTTATCAACAGCTCCTAATTAAACAAGGGCATATACTTTATGTGGCATTAAATTCTGCCATCAACCAACAAAAACTTTATAATTTCAGCCCCTATTGCCTTTAGTGTAATCATCTCATGGAACCCACCTGTCATTAGAATATTGTTTTGAACATTTTTCCTTTGGTCTTCTCCGAGCACGCCAGGTGACTCGACTGTGCCATCGGCCACCGTACCACCACTTGTATTCTGAGTTTCCCGACCAGCAGCAGATCCCCTCCTTGCTCCCACAAAAGGAGTTAAGTAACTCTTACTACTACGAGAAATAAACATTTCATTTCCCCTAAGTACCCTCAATAAATGGTCGAGCTATGACAGTTGAAAAATGAAGTAGCTAGTCCATCATTTTCTTGCACTTCTTTTGTTTTAGAATGGAATATGGGTTGGTCTATGATCGCCTCATTTTTCTCACTGGCTCCGGTCAGAATAAGTGAGCAATTAACAATCGCACGAAAGACTCTATATATATAAAATACAAACGTATGATAGTAACGGTATATTTGACGTACAGGTACAGCAACAAACCAACGACATAAACAGCGCCCAGGGGCAAGCAATGCATGCGGCCGCCGGCTAGCTAGCAGGCTTGTGTTCTTCATGCATCGGACCAGGTGACGTGGGCCTGGCCGAGCTTGGTGTGGAGGCCGAGCGCCTTCCAGACGGCCTTGGACGTGACGATGACGTTGCTCTTGCACCCACCATGGCCGCTGGAGTCGCACTCGTCGACGACCCGCGCCACCACGGATCGCCCCGTGCGCGTGCTCGTGATGCGGATCGGCTTGTGGCACCGCTTGCCCCCCGCGTACCACACCGTGGACAGCCCCGCGAGCATCTCCCCGTCGTGGTGGTACTTGCCGTCGCACTCCGCCGGGTCTCCGCCCTCCTCGCCGTCCTCGAACCCGTTCACCATCATCGTCGCCTGGTGAAGGTGGTTCTGGTTCTGGCGGGCGACGACGCCGCACCACACCTGCGCCAGGACAAGCACGGCTGCCAACACCGCAAGCTTCTTAGCGTTCCGCCGCGCCATTGCTAATGCTTACACAGCGCTGCTCGCTTCGTTAGCTTGCTTAATTGGCACTTGACTACTTGCCGCGGGTGCTTCTACAGTTGTGCGCGCCCCAGCGGTTTAAATAGGCGCATCGTTGATCGAGCACTGACAGATCAGCTACGTTTTCATTGAAGGGCCTGATACTTACTCCTTTGGTGCACACGTCCGGGACAAGTGCAGGCTAAAGACCATAGTTTTGGATTTCATGTTGTCGCTCAAATTACAGCGGCAATATAATATCCAAGAGGAGGAATATAATGTTTGACTCGCGATTTCAACAATCTTACTATTCCTATTTAATTAAACCTTTTAGCTTTGGTATATTAATCAATCATTGGAACCATCGGAATAGTAAAAAACGACATCCGGTCATCCACTCGACACTAAAACAATATTGATTTGTTAGATCTATTCTATTTCTACCACTATACAAAAAGGAAAAGTCCATTTGAGGGCAAGTTGTTTTTAGCAGCTTGACTGGAGGTGAAAACTCCTAGTATGGCTCTAGAAACTTTCCCATGCGCCATGCAACTAGGAAAAATTTGCCAAATTAAATATGGTTTGACTGGACGGTACAAATCTATTATATTAATAAAGGAATGTTAAAAGAAGCCACCACGTTCGCCGAGAGGACCTAGAAATTCCCACATTAATCAGAAAAAAAGAAAAACCATCCACCATCAGATTTTATGAACATCTAACGGTCCGTATTAAATTATATATTAAATACAACCGAAAAAGAAAAACATCTGCAACCATCGAGTTCTATCCGGCATATTAATAAGAAGAGTTGTATTCGGTCTGCGTATATGATGGTGGCCTGAGCATCCAAATTTGGCATATTAATAGAAGAAGCTTTATTCGGTCAGAGATACGTGGCCGAATACTCAGCGTATATGATGGGTGTTAGGCGTGTTGGCCATGTGACCATGTATCAGTATCACTTGACGTTTGCGTGAACTTCTACATATTCCCATTATGACGTTAAGGGAATGAAAGAAAATCAATGAGAGACCGGATGATATTTGAGGCAAAGTTTATGCCCTGTTGTTTTACGTCAATAGCATGAGCTAGGTTTGCGTAAGCACCTGCAGATGGACCTAGATAAGCCATCGTTCATCCTGAGAGAATCACTGTTTTTAAACAGTAAGCTATCGGATTTAGCAGCAACTTCTAAAAACGCTATCAGCACTGCTATAGCTGTCTATTTTCTATTATATCGCGATGTTCCTACTACAATAATTACAACGGCGGGCATTTAGAACCGCTATATCGTCGCTATAGCCTGCTATTTCAAACACCGGAGAGAATCCATCCAAACTGGCGTTAGATGTAGTACAAGCCAGAATTTAAACATGTTCAATTGTTGGGTCGGGGTCGGGTCAAGATCTGCTTGCAAGTTTTTTTAGGACGGTCCACGTACTCCCCAGTCCCCACGGATGTGTCGGATCATCCAATCAGGTTTTTCCTAGGTTAGGTTGAGTATTGGGTAAAAGACATGGTTCATGCCCAGTCTATCGGTTTTGCAGGTAAAAAAAAAATACACAGATGACCCATGATTAGGTCCACTAGAAATATACATGTAATCGCAGGTTTTTTTAGACGGTCCGCATACTCCCCAGTCCCCACAGATGCATCTGATCATCCGATCAGGTTTTTCCTAGGTTAGGTTGGGTTTTGGGTAAAAACATGGTCTGTGTCCTATCGGTCGTTGCGGGTTAAAAAAATACATAGATGATCCATGATCAAATCCACTAGAAATACAAACTTAATTATACGTCTGTGTAAAACTATGCTCACCAGCCCGCCCATCCCACCCCGCCTATCCACTACTCCAACTACATCCCTCTAGCGCGCATAGTGTTTGGGCATCTTTTTTGGACCAATTGTGAGCATAGTCTAACAAGTTTAACTACGGCCGGTACTCCCACTGTATATAAATTAAAGGATCGTTGCCGATCAATCACTCACAGCCAAATGTATCGATACAATATTTTTTATTTTTTTATTTCTTTAACAAATTTTACTTTGTTCTTCATCTTCATAGCGAATAACCAGTCTGATAGCTATTAAGCCATCCAGGGCACATCTTTAGGTTCAAGAGACCTATCGATATGCCTTGCAGACCGTGAACCTCAGCAAGCCTCCTTCAATAACGTGTCTTGCGCGCGCATTGCACATGAAGCACAGGCACACATGTGTGGCTGTTGCAACACTAGATTGATCCAAAATTCCAAATAAATATAGCAAATACAATATAAAAGGAGCCACATTTCGAAAGAGAGAGAAAGCGCATGCGAGATAAAAGCCATACAATTTGTCTATTATCTTATTAATAATGGGTATTAAAAGAAACCACCATGTTTGCGTGTGATATCTAGAAATTGATAAAAAAGGTTACGGGATTTTATGAACATCTAACAATTTGTATTAAATCAAATATTTTATATTATATTCTCCAAAAAATAAAGAGAAAGGTCTAATTAAGTTAGTCCAACTATTTTATATAAAATATAGATAATAATAATAAATTTCATACAAGGCAAAAAATACCAAATTATCATCCTAATAACAGACTATTAAAATAATCCACCACATCCTTGAGAAGTACCTAAAATAACAATATTACTATAAAAATAAAAGTCCAGAATATTCGATCTTATGGTGTAAATATTTCTCTTTTTGTTAAGTGTATCAACCTCATCTCAAAAAACAATTATATCAACCTAATAGGCTAATGCAACTAACAAAAGGAGAAATATTTACACCATTGGCAGATATGAATAATAAAAAAGATGAATTTTACAATAAAGGATAAAATCTAAAAAAAGACGAGCGATTCTAAGGATATCTAATAGTATATATTAAATCACATATTAATTAAAGCTTTAAAATAAAAATATCTACACAAAATATAGCTAACAAAGTTGACCAAAACTACCAAAAAATAGTTTTTCTATATGTTGTCCGAAAACATCATGTAAAAATAGAATGTCCAATAATGAATAAACAATGTAAATACATAGCTGAGGAATAGTAGCACTAATGAAAGTCAAAATAATAAAATACCTGCAATATATGATCTATTATCTTAGTAAACAAACCATCTAGATACCAATTTTTAGGACATCCACAAATGTATATTCTAGAAAGATATGATATCTTCTGACATGCTTGATGGCGCTAACTTACATTATATTTCCCAACGTTACTGTGGAGCGCGGAACCCACAATGGACATACAAATACTACTCTATTGTACTTCTCACCGGGTTCTGGGCAGCCATAGCAAGTTCGCATGCAGAGGCAAAAAGTTTTTTAATCTTAGCTACGAGTGTTAACTTTGGCTACCGGTGCTATGAAATTAAAGCTTCACACCACACCTCCAAAATTTAGCAGGGGTTATATGATCTCTCTCCTGAAAGAACCTTCATGGAACACACATTGCGGCTGTCCTTCAACTCTACGATCAAAGTAATATGTACAATGACAATGAGTCAATGGTATTTTTTTTTACAAAATGCTACTTCTGAATATTATTCATGAGTGCACAATATAGCCCGTGTTTGGATTTTTTTCTCCACATAAAGCGCATTGAAATCAGCGTGAACAACACACGATCCTAGAAGTCGTGGAGCCTAATCTACAAAAGTCCATTTGTCGAAAACTACATCATTTATACATTGCCTTCATACTCCACAATCCAATTATATCCTCTTGGAGCCAATCTTGCAATAGAAGATGTGGCTCCAACGAACACAAGCTCTATTATTTTTATGTTGTAGTTTTTTGTGTTCTAGGCAGCCCTTTAGTTATGCTACGTTTTGTTTATTTTTCTATATTTTTACCCATTCTTTTGATTCTCATTCCTAGATTTAGACAAGAGACACATTAAAATTGTAAAAAAAACACAATTCAAGTCTTCAAACGAGTGAACCGTGTGTCTTCTTGGGTTGTTCAATGCTTTGCTCATTCGATATTTTAATTTTATTTTGTCATTATCTTAAGACAAAATATTGATATCTAAACTATCAAATCAATACACTGCAAAAAAAAATTCATAGTAAATATAATAAAACTAATTTGATGTATAAATGTTAGTGCTTTTTCTAAAAAATGGTCATATTTATAAAAGTTTGACTTAGGACAAAGATGAAGGAAACTATATAAAAATAATATTTTCAAGGACTGAATAACACTATTTCAGTGGTTATTCAATTATAAAATGTTATGCCTAAAGATATATTGAGATGCCATTCAAATTAATACAATCCAGATAGTAGCTAGAATCTATAATACACATTTAAGAAAAGCAATGGTATTTGACTCTATACATCAATAAAAAAACTTATATAAATTTATTAAAAATTAAAGCTACATAACTTAATATCATAACTCATGGGAACACGTGATAAAGTGATACACCAAGAAAATTCAGAAAATGTGTTGTTAAGGACTAACAAATAAAATAACAAACACAAGGATAAATATTTTTTTAAAAAAATAAATTTAAATAGAAAACTGAAAATACATTTAATAACTAGCTATCCGCGCAATAGCGCGGGCCATCTTCCTAGTTGTCCTATATTTCAAACTTATGCTACAAAACCGTACACCCTAAGATCTAAGACCTTGTACTGTGAAAGCCGTGCAACTTCCAATCCCATGTTTGTACATATCTATTCTATGTCCCTTCCAATCGCCAATCCATGTCTCTACACTGTACTCCTATAGAGTACCAGTGGTCGTGCGTCCCCGAGCCCGCTGCTCCTGCGCGAATCTTTTAGGTCCTATTGTACGGCCGCACGCCCACTCGCGCATGTGGTCAGCTAAACTTTTTCATGTTTGCTTTGTTTGGGGTACTTGTTTCTGTCTCATGATATACCATTTTTAGTTTTTTTTAGAAAAGGAAATTTTTGTTTAGATCTCTGCATAAATTATGCACTTATAACTAAATCAGCATAAGTCTACAGCAACGTCTTTAAAAAAAGGCACTCATATTGAAAATGCCTTCTCAAACACAAAGCCTCCTAGATGATAGTTGATTGACAGCCAACCATTCTTCGCGAACATCTTGAAAGTCGTCGTCTCTAACAAACGGCATGCCCACTTCAAATGGTTTATGTCGTCTTCCTTTTGAAGTAGACTCCAGAACCATATCCAGTATGTACCCCAAGAATAACATGCAAATCTCTACTTCTCTACTCTCTTCTCTACTACCTATTAAGGTTGTAACTCACATTCACGTGTTCCGCCGTTCCGCTCCCTCCCTCGTGCATCCGTCGTTCCGCTTTCACCAGATGGCCCTGCCCCTTGCCCGTCCGCCCAGCCTCGTGCGATCCGCGCGCCCCGTGCCGCATGCCCCTGCCTACCCTCGCGTCGCGTGAGAATTGGGAGGACGAGAAGCAGATCGCATCAGGCCATCAGGTTCTTCGACATCCCGTGCGCCATCATCGCCTTGTTCACCTATGGTGCGAGTGCGAGGGCGGCAGTCGTCGTGGTCCAGCTACTCACCGCAGACGAGAGGAACACGGGCGCCATCCTGGCGAGATCCCTCGTCGATCCGCGGCCCGGAGCAGCGCTCTGAGACATTTCGTCCACACCGCATCAAGGCCCTGCGCGATGCCGGTACGCCGCCTCTCATGTTGTGCCGCCTCCCGCTCAGACGCCCACGCGTCGCCCGTGCTGTCGCCCGTCCCTTCTTGCCCTCTCCCAGCACCGCCGCTTTCGATGTCGCCGTCACAACTGGTCTCGCTGCCACCCGTTCTCACCCCGCAGGCGCCCCCGGTGAACTCCGTTCACGGTTCCTTGCCCTCCCTTAAACTGCTTCCATCTCGATCTCCCCATCCACCAGTTCAATTGGCAGTCTTAGATTATGGATGCTGCCGGCCACCAAGAGGGGGCTTCGTGGATGGGTACTGCTCCGCGTCACCTCGCGCTCTCCATGTCTGCCTTGACGCTGCCGCCTGACGATCTGGTGAAGTCGTTCTCTCCTTCTTAATCTGATAAAATCACTCTCTCCTTGTACCATTTATTATATGGGAGTTTTTTTTTTTCATCTTATGTCCAAACTCCAAACGCAGGAGATGACTCACATTACGGCCAAGCAAGGAGAGAACCTGGTGAATGATCTCAAGGTTCTCGCCCTATTTGACAAGTAGGTCGATCAAGATGGCAAGGGTTTTGGAGAATAATTCCAAGTAAATAGAATCAGATTGGCCTCTTGGACAATGCATGAGCCTGGGATCCTGTGTTACTGGAGATCAGGAAGCTCATGCGATTTGTGATATGTTCTTTTTTTCAGGATACCAATTGAGCACCAGTATGTTGTGCTATGACCTGGCACTAGGAATACTAGGAATAACAATTCCGCTGGTCATGTAGGCTAGTAGGCTACTAGGCCGGTAGGCCCTCGTCATTTGTAAGTAGCTTAGAAAAATATAGTAACATTTTTGAAAGCCATATTGGTTATTCTATCTCTGGTATATGGAAAATTATCGCTAAGTTTATTGTCTTACTAACTGGTTGATTGAAAAAAAACATTCAATGTCTTGTGAATTCTTTCAGAGATTTTATTTAAACAACTGGATTCTTTGAATGGACTCACTTTTGTTTTTTATCAAACTGATGGCCATTTCAAATTGTCTATCAATTCTTTTAGATATCTATGCATTTGAATTAGTTTTCGAAATAGAAATTCCTTCAGGTTAGTCTGGTTAGTGATGACCTCTTTCTGAAATTTATCAGTGTCCAAACATGTTGGCATAGGTCCTTGACCTTTTCCAATGTGTGGCTGCAATTTTAGACCTCTTTGACCCACTGTCATCTTGAAATAAATTAAACAACATTTTTATTGTTTGGCATGGTTAAGGTTTGCACAAATGCATCACATCTGTTCTCACTTATCACAACCTGTGGATTCTAAATCAAATTCCGTTCATGAAAAATTACAGTCTGAATCAATGATGTGAATCACACAATGGATAGATAACTCGAATCAATGATGTTAATCAAATTTACTTTGAATGCTGGTTTCCATTGTACAATAGCTAACACCTGTCAGTCCTTTTGCCTTGCCAATTTATATTGTGGTTTCCAATTTCACTGCGGCATAAAAAAAAAATCAAATGCCTCTCTTCATTGTGGCGTGCAGTTTGGAAGAGCAGAAACCAAAGGGCCAAATACATTGAGTGGTATCAGGGCGCTACTGGTGCTCTGCATCTCCTTGGCAGGGAGGTAAGAGAGTACGTTGATGTTTTGCATTGTTGGTCTTTACTTCTGGGAAGATAGTTTACACTGTTGCAAATCGCGAAGAGCACTCAAAGCTTGCTACAACGAAGCTTAAGGTAAAGGAACACTTACGATGCATATCCATTATATGCAGATTGAAAATGTTCGTTGGCTCTCTCCTCAGCCTTGATGTCAAACAATTCTTTATCTGATGATATTGTTTAGCATAGTAATCAGAAATTATATAGAAGCTTAGGTACCTAGCCAACTTCAAGGTAATGCCTCTAACAAATTTATTTCAGAGTAGACCACTAATATCTCACATTGACCGAATTAGTTCTTATAATGGATCCAAGGTGCAGGAAGAGATAGACACTGCTTTTGAGGACATTTGTCATGTGTTAATGGAGTAGAGACAATGTTAGAAATCATAGTTCAAAACATGCATTGCTAAGGTACAGATGCATCTCCTTTTCTATTGTATCTGAGCCAAATTATTGTTGTATGTCTGTATCAACAAAGAGGAGGCCCAGATGTAAAAAACTAAGAGACCTAAGACTGCCTGAATTTTCAAAAATGAGTTGTTCTCGCTTCATTATAGTTTCATGTTTATTCTTCACATGGTCAAAGATAGTAGATCAACAAAATAAAAAAAAAGGTGTGGACAGTTCGAGCATAGAATGGATGTAGAAAAAAACTTTTGACAATCTCGGCAAAAGAGGGCATGTTTGTAGATGATTTTTCCCTTTACAATTTGATACTTGATGATTCAGTGTTGCAATGAGCAACAAGGAAAAAGTTGATCACAAATTCTGTTGACCTTTATGGTACATCGCAAGCAAATTGTTGTACATGTGGAAGTAGTATTTATACCATCATGTGTGACACCTATAAAATTAGCACATGTATTCATAATTATTCCCCATGGCGAAGCATGGGCATAGATCTAGTTGGAATATATTTTTCTAAGAGTAAAATGCATTGTCGGTCTCTGAACTTGTAGGGGTGTGTCATCTCGGTCCCTAAACTCTCACATCCAAGTCTCTAAACTTGTAAAATTATATCATCCCAGTCCCTAAACTTTCAACGTGCACATTTTAGTCCATAAACTTGCAGTGTTGTGTCATCTGGGTCCCTAAACTTGTAGCATTGTGTCATATGAACGGTTTTGAGAGTTCCAGGATGACACACCCCTACAAATTTAGGGACCGACAATGCATTTTTTTTCTAACCTTAGCACCACGTAATGTGTCAATCCATTGCACCTCTTGGTGGAATATACATTTGAGTTGCCCTTATTCCGCGCATTACAGGAAAAAGGCCTTCTAGATACGTTTTGATAGCAACGATGGCTAAAGCGTCACTACACAAAAGGCGTAAACATGCTTTTTGACACGTTTTCTGGAATGTCTCAAATTGACACGATGTTAGACACGATTAGAGTGTCAAAAGACATGAAGTGGCACTTGTTGTCATGTTATTTAATTCATCTCAACATGACACGTAGTTAGCTATGCTATTAACCATCAGTAGCATCTAGACACGACATCAAACGTGTCAAACAAACGTGCATATGCACGTAAATATGTTTTTTGATACAACTTAAAAGTATCTTAAAATAACACGAATTAAGACACATTTTCCAATAGCATAGAGATACACAAAAAGCGTATCAGACAAGCATGTCTATAGGCACGTAAAGACGTTATTTGACACGGTATTGAGAAGTTGAAATTCGTTAATGGTAAATATAAAAACAGTGCATTACTTAACTATTCACATGCGATACAGTGGTCTAGTGGTGGGGAGGCATTATGTGAGGTATGAGGTCATGAGTTCTAGCGATTGCATTGCACGAAAATCATATCCTGTAGTATATATTTTTTACTATTTTTAAACACATATTAAAGCGTTTTTACAAAATGTAACAACGTCAATAGACACGTTGTATAAATGTATTTATAAAAATGTATCAAAATGCATAGACATGCATATAACATTTCTATGAAACGTCTTAACTATAGATACGCTGTAGTAATCCGTCTCTACAATCTTTGTTACAGTGCTTGCGAAGACGCTCCTAGCACGCTTTAAGAAACGTGTCAACATTGATGTAGATACGAAATAAAACGTGTCTATTATATAAATAAAACATACCTACAGAGTAGGTTTTTCTGTAGTTGCGTTGATTTGAATATGAAGTATATATTTTATTCTGGACCATTTGGTCATCGTGAGCACCCTGCCATTCAACCAGGCCAATTAATATGATCACCAAATCTATAAACAAGGTGGTAGCTTAAACAGTATATCTACTCTTTTTTGCAACCATATCGAGAGCTTTTACTGATGTAAAAACACGGTTACATGCTTTCCTAGAAAATTCAGAATGAGGATTTAATAGAAAGAGCATTCATAGGCAGCTCATGTGCTACCTGAGATTTGTATCTCTACAACAGTATTCAATGGATATATCATCAAACCCACACCACAAAATATTACAATCTTCATAAATAGCGATGGCTGGCATTGATGAAAAACCATCATCTTTCATTGTGTTGACAACCCAGTCTGCACAATAAATCGGTTGCACCTTAAACAAGGTGGTAGCTTAAACAGTATATCTATACTCTAAGACTATGCTCACTAGAAGGTCTAAATGGGGTGCCAAGAACACTGTTTTACGCTGTACGCGCACTCTGGACAGAGAGGCGTTTGAAATATGAACGTTGGATGTCCTCTTATGTGAGGATATAGCCTAATAAAGAACTAATTTTGCCTAGCACTTTTTCACCTATTAGCGCCATTACCTAGTATATCAACATTGAATTGTTGAAGTAGTTTATTTAAATTGTTGCACAAAGTTTAAAGAAATGTTGAATCTAGAGATTTAAAATGTTGATCAGATCCATTTGAAAAAAAATAAATACTGATTATGTTAATGTTAAATATCGGTGGACTATTTTTGGGTAATAGTATGACATAATAATAAATCATTTTATCATTTTATTTGCTTAAATAAAGTAATTTTATACTATTGAGTCTATTGGGCTTTAACTATACGTAGCCTAACCGAAGATCGATAGAAGCCCCGGGATACGTACCCTCCATGTACGCCATTTTCATGCATGTACCAGCCATAGCATCATGCAGGTAAAAAAAAAATCAATAGGTAACGTGCATCCGATTGGACACCCTCACATGCTCAAGACCACCATACTGAACAAGCATATGAAGTAAATCAAAACTTCAAATCGTCCAAAGTGAATAGAAGAGCTATGGAGATGCTCCTACTGACGTTGCCGGAAGTCATTATATTTTGAGAGGAAATAAATTTATTCAGTTTATTTTTTAGTTTACAGGAAAGTAAAGGAAAGGTGAATGAAAAAAAATCTGTTTTGGACAATCCCGTCGGCAATGGAGTTAATTTCCGATTATATGGCCTCGTCCTCGGAGTATAAATTTTCTCCCCTTCTTCGTTGCAGGACGTGTAGAAAAGCAAAGCCAAGGTTTCCCGCTGTCCGCGAAGCTCCGACCAATTCGCCTCCCGCGCGAACCCTCCCTCCGGCGGGTCCCGCGCCCGCCGGCCTCCAACCCGCAGCCCGCCCGCGAGCCCGCCCTGCTAAAACCCTCCCCTGTTCCCCCGCTGTTCTCATGTTCCTCCTCCGAGCCACCACCACCGCCTCCTCCCCCTCGCTCCTTCTCCGATGCCGCCCGCTCCCCTCGCCTAAAACCCTAGCCCTCGCCCCGCCTCCCCCTCTCTTCCCCTTCTCCCTCCGCCCCCGCTTCTCCTCCGCCTCCTCCTCCTCCTCGGCGTCCTCCGCCGCTCCCCGCCGCCGCGCGACCGGGGCCGCCGTCGCCGCAGCCAAGTCCGGGGAGAAGAAGCCGCCGGCCGCGAGAGCGAAGCGGGCCGGGGCTGCGCCTGCATTACCGCCGGCGGCGGCATCCGCGGAGATGTCGGCCTCGGGCGGCGGCGCCGGGGGGAAGCGTACGGTGGCGGACGTGCTGATGGGCAACGCGCGGGCCGCCGCCAGTAAGGCGAAGAAGGCGGCGCCGTCGCCGAAGAAGCCACGGGCGGTGCCCGACGGCGCGGAGGCCGGGCCGGAGGCCGCGGCGGTGGCGGAGAAGCCGCCTTCGCCTGCGAGGCCCAAGCGGGCTTCGTCGCCACTCAAGTCCCCCAAATCCGCTGCGGATGCGGCCGCTGGAGAGAAGAAGAGGTCCACATCGCCGGCGAAGTCCAAGGGTCTGGCCGCGGCAGCGCAGTCGGGTGCGGAGAAGGGGAATTCCCCGTCGCCAAAGAGGTCCAGAACCCTAGCGGCCAAATCGGACACCAAGCCTTCTGGTGAGGGTGATGTCTCGCAGGTGGATGGGAGGAACAAGAGGTCCCCTTCGCCGACCAAGACAAAAGACCAAGCTCCCCAACCTGAGGTGGAGAAGAAGAAGCGGCCCGCTTCACCGAAGAAGGCCAAAATCACAGAGTCCCCAAAATCTGAGGAGAAGAATACAACCCTAGAGCTGAAGAAGAAAGGCAGCGAGTTCGACCCGATGGCTGCTGCCTTTTGGAAGCCTGGCGAGCCTGTGCCATTCCTGTTTCTGGCTCGGGCGCTTGATCTCATCTCCAACGAGAGTGGCCGGATTGTCATTACAGAGATCCTATCAAATGTGTTCAGAACAGTGATGGCAACGACACCGGATGATCTTCTTGCGACCGTATACCTCTCAGCCAATCGAATTGCGCCTCCCCATGAGGGGATTGAGCTCGGAATTGGGGATGCATCAGTCATCCGTGCACTTGCAGAGGCATATGGACGCAAAGAGGAGCATGTCAAGAAGGACCTTAAGGTTGTCAAGTTGGGTAAATGCGTTGTTCATCAGTGCAACTGCTATGGAATCGGAAGCCTAATGTTATTTGCCGTTTCTCTCGGTGATTGTAGGAATTGGGTGATTTGGGGCTGGTGGCAAAAGCAAGCAGGTCGTCACAGAAGATGATGTTTAAGCCAAAACCACTGACTATATCTCGGGTGCTTAGCACTTTCCGGACAATTGCAAAGGTCACATGTCTTTTCTTGCATTTGTCATGCTGAATGTTTCAACTGAAACATGTATTCTGACTTGATATTGTCTACCTGAAACCGAATTGCTTAATGGGTGATACAGAAATTATGCAATAGCAGAAGTAAAATCACAATGTTTAGTTATCCTGGGATTAGAGATTTTCTGTTCCATTATGCATTATTACGCAGTTTCACTTAATAAATCATATAACAGGTATTCTGTTATCCAGGAAGCGGGCAAAGACAGTCAAGATAAAAAAAGAAATCATATGAAAGGACTTCTTGTTGCTGCTACTGACTGTGAGCCCCAGTACATCACGCGTCTTCTTCAGGTAAATCATGGAATGTTCACTCATTGTACTTTGCATGGTGTGTTTACTGTGTATTAATTGTTTGCCTGAAATTGTTACTTGTTGCAGTCAAAGATGAGGATCGGGTTGGCTGAGAAAACAGTCCAAATGGCTCTTGGGCAAGCTGCTGTATATTCTGACAAAAAATCTTCGCCACCAAAAGTTCAATCACCTTTTGAAGAGGTTACTGCACTGTTTTATGCTTTAATTCACAGCCCTATATATGATTCGATACTATCGATGGTATAAGTGGTGAATTCTTGCATTGCCTGCAAGTAAGATTGTTGTTAATGCGCTTAATCAACTTTGCAGCTGTGGTAGCATGCAGCTATGCAATATATGACTCATAAGGTTCTACATGTGTTTCCTCAATATCCTTGTTTCTGATTTATTAATGACTGCTCATCCTGTTAGAAATTGTTCTTTGCAAAGTTTGAGCAAGTACATGCTTGGGGTGACTATTTAGAATAACCAATGTACTGTTGCTTCCCTGCCTTGTTCCTTGGAAATGGTCATGACCAAAGTTGTCGTGACCTCTAGGATTTTTAATCCTCCTATGGGTTCTTCATAGAGTTAATCTTGTGCATAATACTAAATATATGACTATATCTCAATTTATCTGGGTTTCTGTTGCTTAGATCTGGAGTTTTTTCTATGTGCACATCCAACACCTTATGTTCCTAAAACAATGTATAAAAATATTTGCATGAATGCCAACTGCAATTGGTCATTACTAATTTATTGTATCCTTTGTTCTTGAAGGCGGCAAAAATAATTAAACAAGTATATTCAGTTCTTCCAATATATGATAAAATTGTCCCAGCGCTACTTGAAGGAGGAGTTTGGAAGCTTCCAGAGACGTGCAAATTTTCCATTGGTGTCCCTGTTGGCCCTATGTTAGCAAAAGCAACAAAATCTGTCTCTGAGATCATTGATAAGTTTCAGGGTCTCGAGTACACTTGTGAGTACAAGTATGATGGTGAAAGGGCCCAGGTAGTATCAAGCTTCATGAGTGTTTAGCTCTTCTAATACTTTGACCCATGTTCATCTCAGTTAACACTATATAATTTGGAATCTAGATACATTGCATGGAGGATGGCTCAGTAGAGATTTATAGTCGGAATGCTGAAAGAAATACTGGAAAGTATCCAGATGTTGTTGATGCGGTTTCTAGGTATACTTCATTTTATATTATTTCCTACTAACGCACTTCTGAGTTTCCAACTGAAGCACATAAAACTATGCAATACTAGTTATAGCCTTGAGTATCTCTGTGCTTGAGAATTGTGCCATGCAGATCCAATGCTCATGGTATAACTTTTTCGTTTTGCATATCTTTTAGGGCCTGATCGGCTAGATTGGCTGTACAGCACAGCCCTCCGTGACTGTGAATTTGACTGTAGACATACACACAAAATACTGTGCCTATGCTTGCTGCAGCCCTGCTCCGATCAGGCCATTACTCAATGTTTTTCTTAGTTTTCATATGGTATAATGTAACTTTTGGAGGTCTGATTTGGATTCTTCTCATCACCTTTCAAACTTTACCACCTTTGTTCTTTTCTGCTTTTGGTGCAGACTTCTGTAGCCTAGGGTATTTCCCCCCTGGCATTGTCAGTCATGAATTCCTATATATCTTGGTGATATGTTAATTTTGGACGTGTTCATTAAAGTTGAAGCCATTCCCTCCTGTTTTTATCCACATATACCATCTTTATTAAGCTGATCTGGTTACTTGCTCAAGAATATCTAGTTGTCTACCCAAATTTGAGTTTTCTCTCCTGCATTTCTAGTTTCCGTTGACCTTATCATTTAATATCTTAACGCAGATTCCGGAAGCCTACAGTCAAATCATTTGTCTTGGATTGTGAAATTGTTGCTTATGATCGTGAAAAACAGAAAATTTTGCCTTTTCAGGTTTGTATTTAATCATCTCTTAATTCTCTGTTAGTTTGCTTTTGAAATGACCATCATATAGATGTTTCAGCATGTAAAAGATGCTGTAGACTATGTTTGATGTTGTAAATTAATCACTTTAATTTTGCAAACTTATTCTGTGTCGTGTATTTGCTATTGCTAGTTGTGACTTTAAGGGCCAGTGATGGTTTCTCCTCTGCAGATACTTAGCACAAGGGCCCGCAAGGGTGTTACCATAAATGACATCAAAGTTTCAGTCTGTACTTTTGGCTTTGATATTCTTTACATAAATGGGAAACCTCTTCTCCAGGAACAACTCAAAGTTCGTCGAGAGGTACTGTACTTGTGCCCTGTAGACTCTTAATCTACAATGTCATTTTATCCTTCTACTGAATACATTATTTCTGCTATCCCGTGGTCATGGTCAACTTTCAACAATTAATGATTTAGCTGAATTGTTTAGCCAGCTATGCATTGCCAATTAGCTGTTATTATTGTTTCCTGGATATATGTGGCACACATGTACCTTAAACTGGCGGAGTACTCTACTCTGATGCTGTTAAAACACAAAATTTTTATTGTGTTTGGATCCTACAAAGCACATAAATGCAATGTTCTTTCTCTGGAGCTGTAATTGTTCCTTTGAATTGAATACATGGCAGCATCTTTACAACTCCTTCGAGGAAGTACCAGGTGTTTTTCAATTGGCTACTGCAATTACATCTAATGACCTGGAGGAGATCCAGAAATTTCTTGACACAGCTGTCAACTCCAGGTAACTGAAGTTTTTTAAGTATACATTGTCCTGCTTATTAATGTCTTCTACTAAGTTTCAAGGACTCAAGGTTATCAGTTGTGTGCTTAATAGAAACATATTTAGGGCACAAGATAAATAAATCATTTGATTTGAAGCATGGGAGTTGTCATATAGGAGCAGTTAACTAGTTAAGCTTAGAATTGAAAGCAGAGAGGTTACAATACATTTTTAAAGAATAATAGGTTAAAAAGGGATCCAATCCTTCTTAGTCCCTACTCCCTTGGAATTGAAGAAATCCTAAAGTTCATTCCTATAGCCCTCAGACATTTTTATTTGGGTTGATGAAACACAAGATTGTGGATTATTGCACATTTGCTTCACAGTATGACAATTTCCCCCCATTTTTCCCTGGACAATTCATAGGCGGTAATCTGAAGTGTTCTACTGTTCTCCAGTCTCCTATCATGTTTAATGTGCCCACCCTCTGGCTGATTCTAGGCATACCCAACAATAAATATTTTCTTCTCTTTCAATTAATCAACTTATTTACAGTATATGCTATACTGCCTGTTTGCCTTGCCTGGACTCCTACTTGATTATCACATAGATCATCCTAATTCTATTGTTGTTAGAGGAAAGCTTACAGACCTATATCGACCTTGGCATTGAAAAATAAGATGCTAATTAAACTATCTTACAGCATGTACACATCACCACTTCAATGAAGCATTTTTTCTGCACACGGGAGTTTTACATTGAACTGTCAGTATAGCAATGCTAAGCAGCATGCCAGCATGTGTTCTTTTAAACTACCATGCTGTTGTCCTTTTATTATCATACTTTACACTAAATTTTCTGTTACTGAAGTTGTGAAGGGTTGATTATCAAGACGTTGGATAAGGATGCCACATATGAGCCAGCAAAGCGGTCAAATAATTGGTTGAAACTGAAAAAGGACTACATGGATAGGTTGGTGCATTGCAAACCATACTGATTTAACTCCATTGCATAAGATGCGAATCTGGAAGATCATAGTGCGCAAGATATGCATGATCTATTTATCTCTTATGCTATGGTCCAAGACTCCAAATCTCCAAACATCATTTATATTGAGCTGTCTTAACTTTCTGTTATACCTGGGTCCATGTGAGTATAAGATTATAAATAAACCATTATTAATTGTGTTTTAAGAGGGGTGTATTTCATTTTCTTTTGGGCAGCATTGGAGACTCTTTGGACTTGGTACCTATTGCTGCCTTCTATGGGAGAGGAAAACGAACAGGTAAATGGTCTTTTTCCATCATGCATGCTGATAAAAAATGAACTAAACTCAACTATTAAACTGTTTCTATTTGTTTTTCTTCGTAATCCTCTTACCAACTTTACAAAGCTCGAATACTTTATTTTTTTCCTTTACTGTTAATGCACGTTTCTTCTGCCTTGTTGTGTTTACTAGGCGTCTTTGGATCATTCCTCCTCGCATGCTATGATGAGCAGAACGAAGAATACCAAACAATATGCAACATAGGTAGATTTTTTTCTTTTAAAAAACTCAAGCTGATAATTAGATGAATTATCTTCATCCTTTACATCTTGATGCATTTAGGTACTGGATTTTCTGAGCAACAGCTTGAAGAACGTTCTGCGAGCCTTCGAAGCAAAGTGATAGAAAAACCAAAGGTGATAAATTCCTTCACCATGTTGTTTATTGACAATTTGATAGTGGGCTCTCTTGCCCTCCGTAATAATGATTTTGTTTGTACAGGCATACTATAGATTTGCTGACACAATGGACCCTGATGTGTGGTTTGAGCCATCAGAGGTAATATGCATATGAGACCTCAATAATATACTGTCAGTTCAATATATTCTTTGGTGTCTTTGGAAAATTTGTATATGCTTTCAAATCTGGACTCGTCTGAAATTTCGCTCGTAAAAACTAGTTGACTTAATCACTTAATGCATTTCATGTTTTTCCTGAAGATTACTGGTTGTGATCACGGTGGAATGAGTCAAGTCTGGTACTCTGGTTACAATTGAACATAATTCTCTGCCTTTTGCTCAGGTGTGGGAGGTCAAAGCTGCAGATCTGAGCATTAGTCCTGTACATCGTGCTGCCAATGGTATAGTCGATCCAAATAAGGTTTGTAGTTTTATTTTGCGCCATTAGTCCTTGTCTTGATGTGCTTATTGCATGGAGGCTGAAGCTCAAATTCAACCAGGGTATCTCGCTAAGATTCCCTCGTTTGTTGCGGTTACGGGATGATAAGAGCCCAGAACAAGCAACCACGTCTGACCAAGTAAGTTCACTTCCTCGTGCTCTTTTCGATGGTTTGATGTTTTGCATGTCTTAACACTGATTGTGCCCAAATTTGGCAGGTCGCTGATTTGTACAGATCTCAAAAGATCAACCATGGTTATAACCAAGAGGATGAGGATGATGACTGACGCTGATCCATTTCTTTGCGTTGGGTGCATGGCTCATTGAGGTAAACACAAGTATTTTTAGGTTTCCATCTTAATCTCATCCGTAACCTTGATTTACTAGTTCCTATTTTTATGATCATTGAGCAGGTATTGACCAGACAATATTTTTCCAGTGCTTTGTTTGGTCCTGATTTGAACAGCTTAGGGTATATTCAGATATGTGCATTCCTTGTAACGCTCTATCCAGCTTCCCCCTTCAGATATTTTTCATGTGGATTCTGTGAGTTGATCTTTGTACCATTGAAAGTTTGGGCCTGTACCCCTTGAAGTACCTTAGTACATACATTAGCACTAATATGCGCTTTTTTTCACAAAACACATGGAGACGTGTGAAGAACTCAATTAACCGAGATGCTCACTTAGCATAGCAATTAGTTTTCACTTCGAAGTAAGTGTGGTTTAACAAACCATTCGCAGCTGCCAGACCACACAAATAACCAAAAAAATGATCACACGATTTAGCTCCTTTTCGGCCTTTCTCGGTGCCTCTATGGTGATTGGTGAAGGAGAGTTTGTCACTTGTCAGAATTTGTTATATGATGATATGCTGTATATATTTTCTCTTTATTTACGTGTGGGTAGTTCATGGGGGTTTTAACGTTGTTGAGTAGTTTGGATTTGAAGAATAATGATTCATTTTTGGCACGTTTGTTTTTCTTTAATTTTAGTTGTAATAAGTATCTAACAACAAAAACACTAAGCTGTGTGCGGCTGCAGAGGTCAAAACTTGCTTCATTTTCTTAAAAGAATTCAGATGTTTGAGAAAGATTTAAGTGTTCTTCATGCCTGCAAAGGGAGGAAACTAGATTTGTGTGGATGGTCATTCTTTCTCTTATCAACATTGTTGAGCGTGGATGAAGTAAAGCCACTTTTTGCTCCAATACATTGATAATAATTCATCATTGTCGAACCGGCACCATGACGTCATGCTGGCACCACTAACAATTGGCATCGTTACGATGTAAAAAAATGCTCTTTATTTAAGGTACCATTTCACTTTCACAAAAAAAAAAAGTGTGCACTAATCGTTCTTGTGCCAGTCCTCATGGATAGATAGATCTTACATGCAATGCAAGGAAAGGACCCAAAAAAAAAAAAAGAAATCAACATTCAATTGGATTCCATTGCATCGACTCATCTCTCCCCACGCTACGGTTCGAGAATATGCGCAAACGGCAGACCATTTCTACTCTGCTCGAATGCTCGATCCGGCGGCAACTGCTTCAACATATCCATTGCGAGAACGACAGGGGCCTCGACGTATGCAGCGCCAGCCACCGTTTCTCAAGGCAGAACCACGTGGATCGATAGATGTTAGTATGGCAGTTCAAGTTCTGGACGCCTTGCTGCATTTCATATTGTACACCGATTCGTTGCTGGAGATGGAAGGGAGAGATGGCCCAGCGCCTGTTGGAACTTTGAAGCAGAGGACAGGTATGGCATTGGGAGGATGAAGCTAACGTGAAGTGTGCACATACTTGACATCAACAAGGTCGCAACCACCTATGAAGCACTGATACTGCACTGAACCAGAGTATCCGATACTTCGATACACCGATACTCCTCCTATACCATATCAGCAAAGTATCAGAAAATAAGGACAAAAATAAATAAATAAAATTAAACCTGATACTTATTCGAAACACTTCGATACCTCCTCGATACTTTATGATACATAACTACTCATTTAATCTGGCCATGCAGCTAAATAATGTTACTTGCTATCTCATATTATTAGTCATTTATCGTTAGAACTTTATTGCAAGAACAAAGTACTATGCTGTCTGGAATGTGTTATTGAACCATGCTTTATTTGATTACCTTCATTATTATTTATCGGAGTGTCCTTATTTTTTTTATTTTTCTTAGTTGCCATATCGCAGCATCAATATCCAGTATTGGTGCATCGTAACCACTATGCGGCTATGCCTTTGGCTGAACGGCATCGCTGCCACAGGCTCAACAAGCTTTGCATCGAGTTTATTAAACCGGCATTTGGATATGTCAAATAGACAGGTGCTAATTCAACCGTCATTCAGTAGGAGTAGGCGAGTAGCAGTACTATTTTACGTCGATTCTCATAGGCACGCACACTTAAACCTATGCTCAACGACAAGGACTGAGATAGCACAAGCAATAGAATATGCCTTGTCGGTGTCAAAGACATCTGCAGAAGCTCGTAGTGCAGGCCGAGCAGATTTCCAGTATTCAGTGACAACTCACTTCAGGAGTAGGCTGCCAGGCTCTGAAGTCTGATGGTTTGACAGTGAGATGTTCAGTGTTGAAGTGGGAGCTCACCTCGAGACATGAAATTGACGGTGTCTCAGGAGTAGACTATGGAAGTCAAGCTTCCTTTATTAATGCAAAGTTTGCAGTCAATGCTCAATGCAAAATAGCAACTATCCCATGAGATAAAGCATTATGTGCTAATGGAGGATATATGTATAGTGAAAGTGTGAAACAGCTTGCATTGGATGTTCATACCCCATATAAGAACAAGGATATCTGACAGAGAAATTCAGAAAAGAAACCGAACTGTTGGTCTGAACTGATGTGGTTTGGACTGATAGATATTTCAGGACAGGCATACCATGGCAGATCCCATTTGTATAAGAGAACAATTCTTCAGAAACTCTAGATCTGTATATAGGATATGCATTTCATTTCATGAATTTCAGTATGAGAGGGGAGATGAGATGAGAACATGACACCCCATAACCTCCAATTCAAAATGGTCAAAAATCACATTCAGGCAAAGAAACAAAAATCAGTTGCATCGCATATCAGCTGTGCATTGCAGTGACAGAACATGACAAATATCACAACTACACTTTCTCTTTTAGTGACAAGAAGTGAATTCAGCAATGCAACACAATTGACAAGGAAATTTGCCAATCAAAAATCATAATCACACACGAGTAGCATCATAGATTCCAGTAAAACCATATCCTTCAGACAGAGCAGACAATGGTTTATGTGAAAACAGAGAACCCAATCGACACAATTACATCTATCAAAATCACCTAACCTCTCCATTATCAAAATGCTACCGCATTGCAGAGTGGAGTACTATGTCCAAAGTAATGACTGATTAATGTGTTCAAAATACCACAGAAATCATCAGAGAAGACACAATCGTCCTCGCAGAATCGGGCCAAGATGTCGAAGCCCCCCTGCCAGCGGGCAGCCTACCAGCCGCGGAAGGCGTGCGAGATAGAGCACTCCAGGCACACGAGACGGCGTTTCAAGAGGCAGGTTGAGCACTGGCAATCATCCGCGGATGGGTGCAGCCGCGTCGGCGCTCGATAGAGACGGCAGAGCGGGCACCAGCCCCTATCCGGCCCCAGCGGCAGATACTGCACCGCCTCTGGATGTGCCCGCCGTGGCGGATGAAGGCCGGGATGCCGCTCGAGTTGGACGGCGGGCTCCTCTTGAGGCCGAGGAGGACCCTCCGGCTGCTGGTGCTGAGGAGGCAGAAGAAGGGGTTGATGACGGTCCAGAGAAACGCCGCCAAGGATCTTCTCAACGGCGCAGGTCACGCAGATTGTGTCGTTGGAGAATGGACCTTCGGAGAATTGGGACTTGTTGCACGCCGGGCACACCTTGGGCGGCGGAGGCTCCTGACGACCCTGCGGATGGCTGGCGACTGGTGCGGATGGCCCGGAGTTCTCTGGCTCTGCAACCAAGAAACCAGAAAGTCAAAATCTGCAGAACGAAAGGGGTTCTCTGCAACCAAGAAACAAGAACCGGAAGCAAGAAACAAGGCGGGCAAGATTTTCTTGGCTCACGAACCTCCGATGATGCGCAGCAGGGTCCCGGACGCGCCCTCGGAGCGGTTGCCGTGCTCGCCGCCATAGGTCCCCTTCGTCCTCAGCCTCCGGGCGCGCGACGACTCGCCGTACTCGTACCCGTACCCGTACCCGGACATCCGCTCCTTCCCCTTGCGGTCTCCCATCTCGCCCACCTCCAAAGCCTCTCACCGAACGATGACGGGGCAGGGGCAGGGGCGGCGCGGATCGAACGCCTTCTTTGCTTCTTGAAAGACCTCCTCTGCTTCCCAAGAACCGAGACGGACGGCGCGGTGAGACGAGAAGTTGAAAAAAGGGCGAGGGCGAGATGGGGTGGAGGCGCTGCGACGAGGAAGAAGAGGCTAGCTATATAGAAGGGGTTGCCGACTTACCGTTGCGGCTTGGCAGTTGCCGCTTACCTGCAATTCCAGAAGCGAAACGTATTTTTTTTAGGTGAACGTTAATTGGGGAAGCGCAGATGACCGAAATAGATTTGGGCCAAGCCAAACCTGATGGGCCAACGCAAAGATACCGATTGAGCCAGCAGTATTCCGTCGGTCTTCAATCATGACCATACTAGATATGGCAATGCTTATATCATTATTTGGAGCACTTCATCAAAATCGTGCTCACCATCAACACAGGATGTAATCTAACCGCTTTACCTTGGCATCACTTACGCAGAATGTTAGGAGAAATTCTCTGTTACTTCCTATATATATCAGGGTGGTACTATGTAGTGGATATTGTTATTCCCTTTCTTCCTTGTTGGGGAATTTGCTAAGGAATTTATAGTCCATTGGAAGACAAGTTTCTTTAGCATCTCGAGGTTGAGAGTTCAATCCCTCGTTGGGACGAATTAAAATAAAAATCTCACTCACTAGCAAAGTTAAGGTTCGGGAGGTTTTTTCGAGCCTCGTTGGGACGAATTAAAATAAAAATCTCACTACCAAAGCTAAGGTTCGGGAGGTTTTTTCGGGCCTCGTTGAGGTTTTCGAGCGATTTTTTGCAATACCATTTTTTACCCAAAGAAAACCTCTGTACCCCTCACATGGTTTTTTGGGCCTCGTTGAGGTTTTCGAGCGAGTTTTTGCAATACCATTCTTTACCCAACGAAAACATCTGTACCCCTCATATCTGCCCCACTGTACAAATTGGAAAGGGTTGGAAACAACTTAAAATCGATAGAAGGAAAATGTTTTCACCTATTAGTCCTTTGTTTCCTCATCTGCTTTGCACGTACATCTACGCTAGTTAGGAAAAATATCTCGCTTGATGGGCCCTCATTTTTAGACCACAGAAGAATTAATCCCACTCACTCGTTATGTTTCACTACAAAAGCCTTCGAGAGCTCCTCTAGATGTATTCCTAACCATAAGTTCCTTTTCTATTGGAATGATGTATTCTGCCAACGTCACTCTTTCTCTCCTCCTTGCTCCCACAAAGCCCTTTTTGAGATACGAAGCACCACGAGGAAGATGTGTTCACGAACGCTATCTTCTAATGTCCATTTATGCTTTTTGCTCTGAGGTCTTCCGCCAAGGTTTGGATTGTGGGGACTAGGATGGATTGAGGGAGATTTTGGCTTACAAAGGATTTAGTCCCTCTCAAATCTCTCAAATCTCCCTCAAATCGAACAACCCCTTAGGGCAGAAGTTTCTAGATCTAGTTAAATTTTTTTAGTTCAAGGTCGAAACAATTTAGCGAAACTATATTTTCTAGATGCAAGTTTAGAGTATTTAGAAGGGGGTTAGAAGAAGTATGGAGGGTTGGACATCTACTTCATGGACGATGGAAAGTTCTACGACGGGAAGTTCTACGATGAGGCCATGATTTTCGGCCATGCCAGCGATGGGTCGTATTCGTACCCTTGCATGTACAATGACAAGTGGTCCAAAGATGTGTCTGTAACTGCTTCCCGATGGCAGGCACATGCTGCCCATCGAGGAACTCTCCTCCGACCTGGATTTTGCCTTGAGGCGGTGACAAGTTGGAATAAGAAAGTAATAAGGAAGCATATGTTCATTTCTGTAAGCTGAGTTGTGCTATTCAAAATACTAGAATGTCTGTATTTTGGACATAAATCCTCTGATGTCACACCTCAGTTTTCAACGGACAAAATTAGAGCAAATCCATATGCCTCTTAGGATCTAATCTCACACATATATAAACAAAAACAGTGATATCACGGACAATGCTTTATTACATACCGTTAAACAAGATATACATTAAGACATCATGTCTTTAACATAGAGTAGCGGAACCGTTTCTATAACTTTGAGCCATCCACAGGGAATCTAACTGGGGTCACTCGCCTAGAACTCCATGAACCTTCGTTTGAACTCCTTTAAGCATTCATCTTCTAAGCAGCGTTTGGGTATCCACCCAACAAAATAAATAAAGAAACAAGTGTGAGTACTCAACTATACTCCACAAGCATAACATGAACCATGAGGCTCTAAGGTTGGCTGACGCGACTGCACTGCTGTTAGTGGATCAAGCTTTATTAAGCAACTAGTTACTACAAGTGAGTTCATGATCCATTAACCAAAAGAGTATTGCATAAACATTAATCAACATTATTGATCTCATAACCACCTTCCAAACCTGAACCACGAACCACTAATTAGCATGAAGGATATGGGCCCCTCATAACCGTGAGCATGACTGATATATCAATTTTACACTCTCATGAGGTGGTGCATCTTTACCCACAAGTCGTGAGCTATGCTAGTGGTTCATCACACTGCCTTAGGTGAGATGACTAGCAATCATATTACGAGGCCTTTACAAAGATCATATTTGTAAGGTGTAACCTCTAAGGATTCAAGCTCTGCAGAGATAGGGCCCTACTCCAAGGGGCGAAGCACACAACACACACAAGCCAAGGCAGATTCGAGACCCATCCCAGCCCACTTTCCCTCTTGCCCTCGCAGGTAAGTTATCCCCAAACCAAAAAATAACCTAATTAGTTAGCCAATACCATCCCATTCAAGTCTTATGGTAGCATTGTTGTCCTAGGTTGTCGCTTTATGAACCGATCCTTATGGGGAGTGGCTATGAGCAAAACCACTAAGCACATTGCCCATGCCCCAGTAAACCATGTTGCTAAAAAGGCATATTTTAAAGAGACAGGAACTACTCAAGCACACAACACAAAGGGTAAGCTCAATAGATTAAGTTGCATAGAACCATTAACAAGATTGTTAACAAAAGATACATGTATTAGCGTAGCACCTTGCAATTTAACCAAAATGCATTCTCATAGGTAAAACTAAAAACATCGAATAAAGAGTAGCTATCTAATAGTCCTTATGGGCATACAAATTTGACACATGCATATGACATGATTAAATGGGTTGTTTAGGTGTTGTCCATGTTATACTTGCCTTCTTCAAAGGGTTCTTGTAGTTTCTGTTCAAAACCTTCAAAAGGTGGCTCCTCCACTCCCATGAACGGTTCAACATCTAAACAAGTTTACAACAGCATACAAGCATTCACATACATACAAGCAGATAACAAAGGATAAAAAAAGTACACCATTCCATAAAAATAGAAGGTAAAACAACTATAAAACTATTCTGCGCATTATTACGATCATGTGAATGTGAGAATGACTCTAATTGGGTTTAAAACAGAGAAGTAAGGCCCAAAACATGGTTCCAGGGGCATAAATGTGAAAAAAACTAACTACAGGGGTTAGCTTTGCAAAACCAGGGGCCTAAACGTAAATAAATCTATCTGCCGAGAGTTTTAGAGCTAACACCCAAGTGCCTAGACTGCAGGTTCAAATCATAGAAAGCTTAGGGGTCAAACCGATAAAAATAGGACCTAAATCTAACTATGTTTCAAGGGCGATGGAATACGGCTTGATTCCAGAGAAACGCGGGGGCTTTTCTATAGAAGTTCCATGGTTAATCAGGTTTATGCTACGTGGCGGTGACGTGGTCGATGACTTGGCTCACCACATTGGCCTGGCAAGTGGGGCCGGTGCTGACTGTGTTAAGTGAAGCGACGTAGCTTACTGTGATTGCTATTGAAGGGGTACGCGGGTTCTAATTAATCCTAGCCGTAGGCAATGGATTGGATGGCTATGGTTTATAGGGGACAGAGGGTGCCGGTGGTAGCCGTGGTGTGACCAATGGCGCGACGGTGCATCGCCGGAGATTTGCGCTCCTGGGCTAGGAAGGTATGACGCATGACCAGAGCTAGTCGAGAAGTCAGAGGGGGACGAGTAGAGCCTCACCACGGGGTCATTGGCGGCGGGGTCGAATGATGACGGCGAGCGATGGTTTTGAGTGGTAGCAATGATCTAGACTCACATGATGGAGAGAGGATGGGGGCAAGAGCGCTCTGACAAAACTCCCATGGCGGGGCACCTCCACAAAGGTCCTACAAGGAGGTAGAGGGCGGTGAGAGGGGCGAAGCAGTGCCACAGGTGAGGAATTGAGGCAGCGAAGTGGCTCACCTTGAGGGTCTCCGGCAAGCAATTGCTAGTGGGGCAAAGGGACCCAGATGGTGCGGGTGGCATGGGGAGTTTTCCCTTGGCGGTGCGGAGCTCCAGGGCCAACTCTTGGCACAAGGAAGGCAGCGGAGAAGGCTGCTGGCGCTGGCGGCTCGAGCTCAGGTGTGGCGGCCGTGGGGACGGTACAGGAGAGCCAGGACATGGAGACGACAAAGGAGGACGAAGAAGCTCATAGGGGATTTTATAGGGGCGGAGGAGGCTCAAGGTGGGTGGTAACGGTTTAAAGGCGTCGCCATTATTGACTGAGCGAAGAAAGGACAAATGGGGCTGGAGGCACGGCCGTTTGTAGCAGGAGTGATGGAGGGATTGAATGCGGTCGAGGGTGCAGTGAAGGAGCGTGCGGGAGTCATGGGAGCTGCTCACTTTTCATTGCCTAAAGCCGAGCGGTTCGGGCGAGGAACACAACAGGGAACCGGGGGGTACGCTGCCGCTGCCGTCGATCCCTCCTAGTGGCAGTTCCGACCATCCCCAAGTGTCACAGGGGAAGTGAGAGGGGGTTCTGAGCATGCCACCTAGCTTGACCTGCTAGCAAGGGAGGTTTGCAGTGCGTGTGGGTCGGAGAATCGCCCTACAGATGCATAAACAATATATCAGCATTAAATTCCAACTGGATCGCTGGGATCGGCTTGATGCACCTTCGTGGATCGGCTCACATGAGCCAATCACCTCCTTACTTCTTGAGGGTTTAGTGCGTCGACAAAGCATAACAAGGAAGCAAACCGTACTTAAAGCACGATCCCCATGATATAAACGATGCAACACTCCTATATTGATTTTGCTACGTACATGATTAGATAGATCTAGCTAAGAAAGAACTTAACCGAACCATGAACCACATACATGAACTTAGATCGGAACCCCCAAGGGGATTCACCCACAAACGTAGATACAATCTAAAACGTGTAAAGTAGGGTGCCAAGCGCACATCGATCTCTCGAGTTGTCGTATGCACATGTTGCAGTGCAAGTCATGGTATGTAGAAACCGAGCGAGCTATGTACACTTGGCTGCACGTTGTCGATCCGTTACGTGAAGCATGAACAGATAAATAGATCGACAACATATGTGATAACTGATGGATCTCGCACCAAGCAGAGCTTGACGCGAGATTCATCAAAGCAGATTCCGCTATAAAAAATGCTTTAGTACGGAATCCACCGGGTAAGCAATTGCTTACCATGGCCTAAAGTGACAGTAAGGAAGGATTAGAGCATCATGGCACTTACTTGGAGAAAAACCATGGGGCCAAGGGTGGGGATGCGCCGAGAGTTGGTGAACGAAGCATGAGTTCCTTGAGAACATATGCAGACGTTACTTTATTTCGGTACACAAGGTTTCATATTTATAGTCCGGAGACTTAGATGACAAGTCCATCTAGCTTAAACAAACCCTAACTCATAACTTCTTAAATTTAAACTAAGATACACGGCCGGTTGGGCCAAGGATACAACGAAATCTGCCTCTGCTTTGGGTGGTCCACGAAGCTCTCTGGCCAATCCGATGGCAATCCTAGATCATCTAGGATTCGGTGGCAACACCACCCTCTGGCGTGGTGCGAGCGTGAGACCCGGTGGGGCAGTGGCGGAGGTGGGAGGTAGAATGGACCGGTGGGTCCGGCTCGGTAGTGAGAGAGCAGGGGCGGGGCCACTAGCAGTGAGACGGAGAGAGGGGGCGCGGTTCAAGCTATGCACCAAATAGTAATTTTTTGGCTACCGGTCCATCTCCTTCCACTTCCTCTTGGGCCAGCTTGAACCGCGCCCCCTCTCTCCGTCGCCTGAGGAGAAGTGGCGCACGGCACCCAACGCCTGCCATGTGGCACCGGAGAGTCACAGGGGGAGAGGGCGGGATGGCGTAGGAGGGTGCTGGAGCGGGCATCGGTGCGTGCAGGCTATGGTAGCCGCGGGGGTGACCTTGCCGGATTAGGGTTCGAGGTTGGAGAAGGACGGGGCGGAACGGAGTGGGCGCCGACGAGGTCGCCGAATTAGTGTTTGGGATTGGGATTTCGCCGGCGAGGTCCCCGTCTCCACCTCTGGTGACAAAGGGGAGGGCCGGGGGCGACAAAGGTGGCGAGCGGTGGGTGGCGGAGAGATCGGCGGCGCTGCCGGTTGGGCGGGGAAGGATGGCAGTTGGGGAGGGCTGGCGGTGGGGGTGAGGCGGTCCCTAGGTTGGCGGTGGGCGGTGGTAGGCCTGCGGCGGTGGGCGGTGGGCAGAGTGATGAGGCACTGGGGAGGCGGCGGTGGGAGGCGGTGGGAGGGGTGGGGCGAGAGGTTGAAAAAGAAGAGTTGGGTTGTGGGAGTTGTTTAAGTAGTAGAGATGATAAAAATTCACGCATTTTTTAACATTACATCAGTAGAAAAGCATGACAGTTCAAGAATCTGATTTTCTTCTGGACAGCGGTGAGTTTTGATGGTTTCCCTAGACAAAATAATCCCTCCCATCCCGATGAGTATTGCAACCGCTGTTTTGTTGCAGGTCTCAAAGATTATTGAGAGTTAGTTAGAATGTTCGTAATCCCTAAACACTAAGCCATGGTGAATTTCGTAAAGCCAAACAAATTGTCTATGCCATTCTTGTAGAAAATGCTAGGGGAAAGAGGAAGCACGAATTTTACAGGATGCTTTAGAATCTGAAATAACAATCAACTCACTGCTGAAAACACATCAGTTGTTAATATTTCCATGCATGCTATCTATCCAGGGCACAATTTCAGCTGCTAGTTCATCTACACTACTGCTAAAAATTGGCAACAAAACTGCAACTGTGTTTGTAGACAGTGCATCTGTGGAAGTGACATGTCCTTTATTGTTGCTAAATTTGCAGTCAAAACTCAATGCAAAATAGCCATTGTCCCATAAGTTAAAGCAGTAGCCAGTAGGTGCTAATGGAGGAGAAATATACACTGAAACATCTTGCATTGAATGCTCATACTTCATTTAGGAACAAGGATATCTGAGATAGAAATTCAGAAAAAAAAAAAACTGAAGAATACTGAAAAAGCAGCTGGCTGAACCAATGTGGTTTGGATTGATAGATAGTATTCAAGTCAGGCAGCCAATTACTCTACTTTTATCTACGGATATTGATTTCTTGCTCTGAATTGGTGTCATAGCAGATCCCATTGATAGGCTTTTATACTTCAAGGCTTGATACAGACTATAGAGTTTTAGCTTAAAGCGAACTAAGTGCTGTTTACAATACGAAAACAGGCTTAAAGCCACCAATTCAATACCTCGCGATCTGTAAACGAACATATACATGAATTAAATTCAGTAAGAGAGAGGGTACATGAGATGAGAATGTGGGTTCCCCTCACCTCCAATTAAAAACAACCAAAAATCACATTCAGGCAAAGAAGCGAGTATCACTTGTTGGTCTTGTTGCATATGAGCTATTCAGATGTGCCTGTGCAGTTGCAGTGGCATAACGTGGCAAATATGAAAACTGTGTTTCTCCTATCAGTGACAAGTGGGAATTCAGCTATGCAATCATAAGAAATTAGTCAATCAGAAACCACAAATCACACACAAATAGCATCGCAGAGTCTAGTAAAGCATAGTTTTCAGACCAACATTGGCAGGTGATGCTTTATGTGACAACAGAGAATCCAAACGACACAACTGCATCGATCAAAACCATCTAACCTCTGCACTATCTGAATGAAAGAAGCCTATAAACTTGATGACTGGTTAATGTGTTCCAAAAACCACAGAAACCATCAGAGAAGATCTGAAGACGCAATCGCCCTCACAGATTGGTTAACGTGTGACAGGGTCTTCCCCTCCTGGCTGGCGCCCGTCGTCGTGCTGCCTTGGGTGGAACATCCTCGGCGCGCTCCGTCGGTGGCTTCGCGAACATCACAGTTCGGCCCTTGATTGGGCCTCGTGGGCGAGGGGCAACTGGATGCTGGTGGTGTCGAGGGGGTTGATGACGCTCCGGAAAAAGATTAGGGTGATCCTCACCAACGCACTTGTAACAGAATCTGTTTTTCGAGGTGATGCGGCCATGGCACTTGGAGCACACGACGCGCGGAGGCGGAGCAGCCTGCCCAGGTCCGGGCTTCTCTGGCTCTGCAACCAAGAAACCAGATGCTCAGAACCGCAGAACGAAATGGAACCAAGAAACTAGAATCGGAATCAAGAAACGAAAGCGGGCAAGATTTTCTTGGCCACGCATCTCCGATGCGTAGTGTCCCGGACGTGCCTGCAGAGCGGTTGCTGTCCTCGCCGTCGCCGCCATAGGTCCCCATGCCCGTGGTCTTCTCCCCTGCCGTCGCCCTCAGGCCGTCCGAAGAATCCACGTTCTCCTCCTGCTTGTGCTTGCGGTCTCCCATGTCGCTCCCCTCCGTCGTCGCTTGCCCCTGCGCCTGGCCGGAGACCAGCGCAGAGGAGCGCGGCGCGCCGTGCGTCGCGGTCGCGGGAGCGGGGCTCTCTGCAACCAGCAAGAAAGCAGAACATCAAAACCGCTGTAAGAACATGGAAGCAAGAAACCACAAGAGGATGAGCACGGTCTTCTCGCGGCGACGCACCTCCGCTGCCCGCATTGCCAGAGCCGTGATCGCCGCCCGTGGTGTCCACCTGCTTGTGGTCTCCCATGACGCCCCCCGCCGACATGGTCACCGAACGGTCGAGCTGACGGGGCGGGGTCGCGAGGTCCTGCAGCGGGCTGGAGACCGGAGCGGAGCGCGGGGCAGCCTGCCTGGGGATCTCTGGCTCTGCAACCAAGAAACCAGAAGCTCGAAACCTCAGGAATGGGGTTCTCAGCAACTGCAGCCAAGAAACCGAACTGCAATCGGCAAGGAACAACGCGGGCATGATTTTCTCGGGGACGCACCTTGGATGGGCAGTGTCCCGGCCCCAGGCGCGCCCGTGGAGCGGTTGCTGTCCTCACCCGCGGAGAGGTTGCCGTCTTCGCCGCCTGAGGCCCCCGTCGTCCTCGCCCTCTGGGCGGCACGCGGCGACTCGTCGTCCTCGCACGCGGACATCTTCTCCTTCCGCTTGAGGTCTTTCATCTTGCCCCTCCACGGACGACCTAGCCGACGGGGCAGCGGTGCGGGGCCTTACGAGGGTGCTCTGCTTCAGAAGAAGTGGGCGAGATTGAGAAGGAATTGGAGGGGTGGAGGCGCCGCGACGAGGAAGACGAGGCTATATAGGTTGCCGTTGCGGCTTGGCGGTTGGCGATTCCAGAAGCGTAACCGATTTTTTTTTTTTTTTGAGGGGAAGAAGCGTAAGCGATTTGGGGAAGCGGAACCCGCCAGGCTATTGGCAATGCGTAGCCACGGCTCACTGATGGGCCACAAGGAAAACACACAAGATACTGCATTTGATCAGTATTTGGAACACGTTAGTTATCTATCACAATCATGTTCACCATCAAGGAATCAATAGGTCCTAAACTCACCTTTCCCTGAGCTTGATGGATGTAACTCTGATGAATGGTTCAGAACAGGATGCTGCATGTTGCAGAATGCCGCATGTTGGGGGACACGTCACAGGAGATACCAGCGCATACGAGATTTTGTTTGACGCGACATGCTTCCGTGGTTCTGATCGAAGGATGGAGGCGTTGCAGTTTATGCATCAAGAAAACCTGCAGATTCCAACCCCTGCATGAGCAGACTAGTACTGAAAAGTGAAAACCTACCAGCTCTCACCGTCTCCACGCATGCTACTGAAAACTGGCAACCACATTGCAATCGCATCGGTAGGCAGTGGAATTGACGGTTCCCTCCCTGGTTTATCAATGCTATGTTTCCAGTAAAATCGTAGCACCTGTACATGCCAGAAGTTAAGACGTTAGGTGGTATGGTGAACCAACTCGTTGCATTGGATGTTCTGTTCACCATATATAGGAACAAGGACGTCTGATCTGACGAAGAAATTCAGAAGAGAGAAACTGACGACGAGCGCACGGGAAATTCACAAGAAGCTGCTGGCCTGCTGCTCCTCCCATCCATATTGGTCTCCACGCACGGCGTGTCAATGCGCGAGTGACCCTTTTGCCACAATGAGAGCCCGGCGCACATGCCGTCAGCTTGATCAAGTTACTAGTGAGCGGCAAGGCAAAACCACAACCGCCACGGGTACCCGGCACGTGGCACGCGTTTTCCTCCGCTTCGGCGTTTCTTCCTCGATCGCTGGACGGGGAGCTCCCTCCCAGTCCAGTGTCTCACTCTCATAGTCTCACACCACCCCATCGATCTCCTTCTCCTCCCCCTGCCTTTTTCTCGGCTCCGGTACCTTGCCTGCCCACGCTTCTTCTTCTTCTTCCCCCCATCGCCGTCCCCATTACTTACCAAAACAATTGTTGCTTAGACGTCGAAAAATGGCGAGCCCGCTGATCCTCCTCGGCCTCCTTTTGGTCACCGCCGCCGGCTTCCAGTTGGAGCCAGCAGGCACGAGCAGACGTTTCCCGCCTCTGCTCGACTGCGCTCCGGCACAGGCACAGGCGCAGGCGGCCACCTCCTCCAACAACTCCAGCGCGTTCCGCGCCAACGTGCTGGCGCTCCTCGGCGCCCTCCCCTCCGCCGCTGCTGCCGCGCCCTGGGGCTCCACCGCCATGCTGTCCAGCGTGTCCGGCCGCGACCAAGCCTTCGCGCGCGGGCTCTGCCTCGGCCTCGGCATCGGCCGCTCCCCCGGCGACTGCCTGGCGTGCCTCTCCGCCGCCGCCCAGGACGTCGCCAGCGGGTGCGGCGCCGCCAGCCGCCGCGCGGGCGTGTGGCGCGTCGACTGCTTCCTCGCCTACGCGGACACCAACGCATCCACGGCCCACGAGGACGCGTTCGGCGGCTGGTTCTACGACGATTCCTACGACGACGACGCGGCGCTGGAGAGCCAGTGCGCGGCCAACCGCACGGCGGCGGAGTGCGCCCGGTGCCTGAACGCGTCGGCGCAGGTGATGCCGCGGCTCAAGGAAGAGAACCAGCTGTCGAAGGTCCACGGCGACACGGTGGTGGTCGTCGGCTACGGCTGCTACGTGCGCGTCTCGTTACTCGACCCCATGCCGCTGTGGAAGCAATACGGTGAGCGTGAGCCCCCCTCAGCTCGTTCGATTCAGTCTCTTTTGTTGTGGAAACAGGAGACATCAGAGTCAGATTGATGATTTAGGGCGATGACGCTGTGTCTGTCCTTGCAGTTTTTGGATTCATCGACGCCCTTGAATGGTGTGTGCCAGTGCTCGTGGAAGTGAATGTGCTGCTGCATTGCTTCAAGATCGCCCGTGGGTTGAACCCAGTGCCAGCATGAGGATCGGATTCGGAGGCGGCCAGGCAGGTGCGTGTTCATCTATCCGTCAGTTAACGCCCTGACTGTCTGTCAATCTTTGTGTTTTAACTTGTGACAACCTCATTCATGCTAATCATGCAGGTTGGTAGCAAAGGAATTGCGCTCTTGCAGAGAAATTGATGCCTGCCCTGATGTTATGTACTACTAGTAGTTTGTTCAGTGATATGTGCAAATGTGTATCTTCAGTGAACAGCTTGATTGGCTCATCTGGGCCGTGAGAACATCAGAGCTCAGTAGCAGTAGCTAAACAGCCTAGCTATTAGGCTATGCTCACTACAGGCGGCATGCACTATTTATATTCCATATATGCAGTAATGACATGGCATATGCTCCTATGGAGTACAATAGAGCAGGGCAATGAGCCCCACGGTCTGTATCCAGTATCCTAACCATACATACAAGCACCAAGTAACAGATAGAGCAGATCCCATATGTCATTTGGATTTGAAGATTGATATCCGTGTGCATTATCTGAATGGGAAATCACAAACCCATCCAATATGTCATTTGGATTTTAAGATTGGTCTTGAGAAGATTATGGACTATCTATTACCAGCGATTCCTCAAAACCTTGTTTTCAAAGTTCAAACTGAAATCCTGCATGCTATGGTACCGATCATCATCGGCAAATCGAAAAAAAAAAAATCATCTGCCACGGTAAACAACAAACTTGCCGCTGCACTATTGCTTTTTCACAGTTTTCCTTTGGAACAAAAAAAAGTTGAAATCAAACACTGCTGTTTCACTTATAGTAGCATGAATGGCAATATTCCGTAAACGAGGACAAATATCCATCAAAAAATGCCAAATACCAAAGGCATGTTTCTTTTTCAGTGACACAAACACATGGCAACAAAAGAATTTAACGTGCCCTGTCAGCTCTGTCACATTGTAACCAAACGTATAGTACTAGCATATAGCAGTATATACACATGAACAGATGATGATCAGCCAAAAACTTCTGAAACACATACGCATTTGTCAGCCACTCAACGAACGATGGCATTGTCAAGACTCAAGACAGAGGAAGCAACGACATTAACGTCGCCGGCCGCCGCGCAGAACTACTTGCAAGCGCATGCGCACAAATCCCAGAAACCCATTCAGAACTCGTCACGGAATTGAAGGACTTCAGATAGTGGGCGAAGGGGGCAAACCCAGCGGCGCGCCGCCGCTACCGGCGCCGCACACCAGGCAGACGGTGTGGTCGTCGTGCAGGCAGGTATCGCACAGGCAGGGGTGCAGGTACGGGAAGGGCCTTCGTCTCGCCGCTCGGTGGCCGCAGCCGCCGGGGCAGGGGAAGAAGAGGCCGCCGCGGAGACCGCACACCAGGCACTCGGCGTCCCTGTCCGTCTGGCAGGCGCCGCACAGGCACAGGTGCTGCTCCGGGTATCTCTCCGAGGTCGCGGCTCCCACGCCGCAATGCGGGCACCGGTCTGATGCTGCAGAGAAACGAAACCAAACAGTTTCGTCAGACATCGGCATATCGCATGTCAAGAAGAGAGCCGGCCGTTGTTCGACGTTGCACACGCACGGACCTGGAATGTTCGATGGCGCAGGAACGGCGGGTTGCGCGATCGTGATCGGGCCCGGCGAGCGGAGCACGTCTCCTCCGGCGACCGCGGTCGAGCAGGTGCCCTGGGCCCCCGCGCTGCTGGCGCTGCCGTCCCCTGCAAGAAAGACCAAGAGGTTGAAGTGAACTCCCTCGACATGGAATGGAACTGGAAGCGTGGAAATCATCATGAACAGCGCTGCTCGACTCGTGTTGGGAACGAACTTGGGAACCCACCTTTGGGGAACGTGGAGATGAAATCCAGGGTCAATTTGTCGCCCTCGCCGGACACCGGATCCTTCTCCTCGCTCTCCACCGGTGCCTGAGCAGCTGAAAAAAAACCATGCACCGAATCAATCAAACTCCTCCCCATGACCCCACACGCGGCTCGAGCGCACGAAACCAAATCAAGAACTGCGCGCGCCCCAGCCCCCAGCCTCAGCAATTGGTTGGCACTCACCTTCGCCGATCATGGCGCCCTCCGTAGAGGAGACGGAGACCCTGGCCTCCGCAGAGGAGCTGTCGGTGGCGTCTCCAGTCTCGGGCCCTGATTCGCGGGCCACCTTCACGGAACCTGAAGTCCCCGCGCCATCGCCGTCACCCTTGCGCTTGTTCGTGCGACCGTCATCCTGATCCATCTCGCCGCGCGCAAGCTCCGGGTCCGGGACCGATGAAGGGGGAGAGACGAACGTCGACGGGTCCAAGAGGCGACGAGCGAGAAGCCGGTCGAACACCTTGTAAGCCTCCCAAGAACCGAGACCAGCAGCGCCGCCTAGGCGAGGACGTGGCGCGGCCGCGGGCTGGGTGCGGAAGCGAGCTACGGTTGCCGGTTGGGAGGGTCTAGGTAGGGAGGACCGGGGGATTGGGATTGGGAGGGCAGGGGCGTTGCGACGAGGAAGGCGAGGCTTATATAGAAGAGAAGCGCCTGGGCTCGCCGCCTCAAGACGAGAAGCTCTCGCCGCGCCGCGCCCACCGACATGCTCTTTGCTGCGCCTGCGCGGCCGGGTGGTGGTCCGTTCTCTGCTCTGCTCTGCTCTGCTGGGTGGAAAACTAGAAGGAAATGGAACTGCAGTGGGTCACGCCCTGCCTTGGATAAAGCCTTTTGACGGAATGTAATTTTCATAAGAGACCGAACATGAAATTCAACGGATTTCAAATTTTACAAACGGAAATAAGATTCGAATTGAAACTGATACTTTCTGACTTTTCCGAACGGATTCTGGATTTTTTTTTTGACAGGAAACCAGTGTTTTCCGGCTAAAATTCATTGTTTTACACCAAAGGACACCGTAGACTAGCGATAAAAAAAAAAGAGAAAAGCTAGAAATCAACCAGTTGTTTGGATGGATTCCCTCACCCGCCTCCCCGTCGCCGCGCGCCCGCCCGGGAGCCGCCGTCACCGTCGCTCCTGCCCAGGGGAGCCGCGCGCGCCGCCGCGCCCTGCCCGAGGGGAGCCGCCACCGCTGTCGCCGTCGCCTTGCCCGGGGGAAGCCGCGCCGCCGCCACGCTGTCTCCCCCACTGTAACCGGGGGGATTACACTGTAACTCCATGTATTTACACTGTAAACGGGATGGATTTACACTGTAATCGATGGATTTACACTATAATCGGACGGATTTACATTGTATTTGTATGGATTTACACTGTAATCGGCGGGGGGCGAGGAGCACGGGAGCGACGGCGATGAGGTGAGGCGCGCGGGATCAGGGGAGGCGCTCGGAGCCGTCGGTGGAAGGCGGGGGGCGACGGCGATGAGGTGGAGGTGGAGGTGGAGGCGCGCGAGGCTGGCGGTGGAAGGCGGGGGGCGACGGCGGCGAGGTGGAGGCGCGCGGGGGTCGGGGCAGCGGCGGAGCGGGGAAGAAGACGAGTGCGGGGGTCAGGGCGGCGGCAGCGGGGTGAAGGGGGTATGGTTAGGGAGAGGGCGCGTGAGAGCCGTCCGATCGGCGACGTGGACGAACGTGGACCGTCGGATTTCGGGTGATGGGAAGCTATCCATCACCCGGGTGATGGGTAGACAGACTCAAAAAAAATGAGAATTCTACGGAATCATGTCGGAAACCACCGAAATCCAGTTTTGGTTTTATGATTGTTTTGAATTTTTAAATTATTGACTAATTTTTTTCCGAAAAACTGTCAAAAATGCCTCTTCATACTAGACCAAAAATGGAAACACCTAGAAAAGAGGACGCTAGCCTCAACAGGGCAGTGGGAAATGGCCCGAGATACAGCGAGGTGGTAAGGGTGGTGGACTCCGATGGGCGTGGTCGACAGCGAGAGCATCGAGGCATGAGAGGACAACGGTGACCGGCAACAATAAGATAAGTATAGTAATGGGCTAATGGTCTACTTACATGGTATTTTTTTACTATATGGAGGAAAGAGGCATGGAAAAGGTGGAAAGCAGGCTACCATGCGCAAACAACAGAGAAAAGAAAAGAAAAAAAGATGTTGATCTAAAAATCAACTTAGAGCCCACCTGATTATGAGTACATTTTAAGTTAGCGACACAACAACAATATAAAACCTATGATCGACTTTATTATTAAACTTGCTCTAAGTGGCAATGGAGGATGCTGGGTCAAGGAAGGCATTAGTGGCGGGATCTACGAGATTAGATGCAGAGCTGGAGGAGCCAGCATCGAACATGAGAGCGGAAATGTTTATACTCAGTGTCAAAAAAAAAAATGTTTGTACTCATGTACAGGCGGTGCCATGTGGCTATCTACCTATCTCCCACCATCCATGAGAGCCGCAAGACTGGGATCAGACCCACTTGTCAGCTAACTCAGGAGGGTGGGATGATGAATGAAATGCCATTCTCTTTAGGATGAACTGTGAACTGTCAAGCTGTCGAGAGCCAAGAGCGTCAGGAGCTGTGACTGTGAACTATAAACTGATGAAATCTCAGCGTAGTGCTGGTGAATGAATCGCCGAAAAATAATGTTGGATAATAAACACTAAATTGGCCACTGAACTATTGCTGTCTCACACTGCTCCTTTGCTTACACCTTACAGTGACATAAATGGCAGTATTCCTCTAAAAAAATACTCCTCCTAAATAGCAATATTCCATCGAAAAATGGCAAATGCTCCGGCCGGTAAAGACTGAACAGCAAATATATGGAGGTAGGCATGTTTTCTTTTTCATTGACACAGAACTTGGCAACAAAAGAAATTAACGTGCCCTGTCTCTCAAACGTACAGTGCACGGTATATGTGCACATGAGTCATGAATTAATGATGAACCAAAAACTTCTGAAACCTGCATTTGTCAGGCATTCAACGACGACTGCACTGTCAAGAGTCACCAAGACAGCGGAATGAAGCAAAGTCAGCAAAACCACAGCGTCTGCCACAAGCATGTGGCCACGTAGAACTACGCCTTCAGAACTTGTGACGGAACCAGCACAGCAGTGTCCCCGGGCTGCCTGCCGGCACCGCCTGAAATGGCGTGCGGTTCTGGTCGCCGCTCGCCCTCGCCGGAATCCGGTCGTCAGGAGAAGAAGCTGCCGCGGAGACCACACACCATGCACACGGCGTTGACGTCGGCCTGGCAGACATTGCACAGGCACAGGTGCTCCACCGGCCTAAACCTCACCGTCAATGTCCCGAAGCCGCAACGCGCGCACAGAACGCCGCATAACGTCTGCAGTGCAGAGGAGGAAACCAAACGGTGGCAGATCGGATACCAATAGCAGAGAGAGAGAGAGAGAGCATTGCCGTCGTCGCACACTAACTAACCCGGTGTTGTGGTGTCGACGTACGAGCGGCAGGGGGCTGTCCGATTCCGATCGGGCCCGGCGAGAGCACGTCCCCTCCGGCGGCGAACACAGGCGAGCCCAATACCAGGCGATCGCCCCCTGCAATGCAAGAGATCAAAGATCGAACTCCCTCGACATGGAAGCATCGAAACCAAGAGCCGTGCTGGCTGCTCTGCACTGCTCGTGTTGCCGGATTTGGGAACCCACGCACCTTTAGGAATCGTGGTGATAAGTTCCAGGCTCCTGAATCTGTCTCCGTGAGACGGCGCTGCGGCCGCCATGTCCCCGCGCGCGGCGGCCTCGTCGCCCCAGGCGGAAGAACCGGACACCGGGACGGTCACCACCGCCTCGCGCTCCGCCGGTGGCTCGACGTCTGAAAGAAAGAAAAACCACGAAATCAAATGAAACCCGTGACGCGCGAGTGCGCGAACTCGGATCAAGAATGGCGCGCGCACGCGCTTGTCTTGGCAGCTGCAAGATGGCATGGCACTCGCCTTCCCAGTCCATGGTGGCCACCGCCATGAGGGGGGCCACGGCCGGCGCCGCAGAGTGCCTCTCGACGCCCTCGGATGCGCGGGCGGCCACCTTCGCGGGGCATGGAGTCTCCGCGCCGTCCCCGTCGCCGTCCCGCTTGCGGCGCTTGTTCATGCGGTGACCGTCGTCCATCGCGCCGCTCCCGGACCGATGGAGGGAGGGTCAGAGGGAAGGGAACGTCGACGGGACCGAGCGAGCACCCGGTCGAACACCTTGTAAGCCTCCCCAAGAGCCGAGCCGACACCAGCCGCGCCGCCCAGCCCAGGCGAGGGGGAGCGGCAGGGTGGGGTGGGGTGCGGAAGAGAAGGAACTGCGGTTGGGAGTTGGGGAGGGGAGGACCGTTGCGACAAGGGAGGCGAGGCCGAGGCTTAAAAGAAGCCACTCGGTTCGGCTCTCGTCTCGCGGCGCCTTCCCTTCCCGGCTCACGCCCACGCCGACGCCGGAGGCGGAGCCACCTCGTTCGCCTCCATCCCCGCCGGCATTGGGTTGCAGCGACGAACATGGCAACATGCGGCTACTGGACTCCAACAACACCACCTCCGACCTCACAGTGCTGGTCGCAACAACAGCACACGTGAATTGTTTTGGCCAATCTGCTTTGCGTGATATTATATGGGCCTTTTCGGCTTCGTTTCTCGTCAATTAACTGATGTTTCTTGCGCATACAAAGTTCTGATTGTACATTTGTGGTCGTGCCGTTTAGCAATCTTCCGCTGCTCCAATTCATCATTGCTGGTTGTAAATTTCATTCAACCACATGGAAAATCATACACGTCGTGTAATTGTTTGACATACACTTACATTTCTATTATGATGAAAAATAACGAAGTACCACCAACTAAGATGTGGTCAGACCTACAACCTTGTCAAAAGAATGGGGCAAAAAAAAAACAGGAAACCTATGCTACTCTGGTCAACATGTAGTTTTCCTATGTTCCATTGGTAATTGAGTTTGGAGCCAAGGATTCACTATGTGAGGTCTCGTACAAAAACCCACTCCAAATGGACCCATTTTGATCAATTTGTTGCCACAACAATCTCTGCAGTCAGAACATCCTGCACAACTGATATGAGCCTATTCAGAAAGAAGGCTATGTTGAAGTTCCCACAAGATTATCGCATCACGGATTCTTTGACATACAGTTGGTTGCCAGTACTGCAAGGATGGGCGAATTTCAGTGTTATTTGAGCTCGAAAAGTGGTGGAAGACATGAGAAACTGAAATGTACCAGAATAAGAAGACTCACAAATATTTCAGGCAGATGTTAAGGAAGCGAGCATGTTGCTGGCTCTGTGATATGGTAACAGAACCTTCAATTATCTGGTCTTTGTTTAGCTCTATGGGTTCAAACAAGTACAACAGGGTCTGAAGAAAAACAATTCGAATTAGTAATGTGGATATGTTAAAAATGTATTTGCGTAGAATTAGTACCTGTACTGTATGTAAAAGAAGATTAATGTGCTACTGGGGACAACAATCACCTGCTGCCAGTGAGTAGGGGAATCCTCTGGTGCAGTTGAAAGAACAATAGACACGTCCTGTTTTTTCTTCTTGCTGCTTGGGCTGGCATTTTGGGTGTTCCCATCTAACGAATGGCTTGCTTGCTTCTTGGATTTCTGGCGTACTGGTCCATTGAAGTCAACATCGAACCAAAATGCGAAACCATGCAATGGAGCTAAAAAAATAACACAAGACATACAGAGCAAGCTTAGTACTATTTTCCCATCCACATGAAGTATCATATACATGGTATAAACACATCTTGAGTTCTTGACAAAGATCAAGCTCCTGAATCAGCATAGTTTCAAATGACCATCACTAGCAAAAGTTTTCATGCAATGTGACTAACCAAGAGATAACACTGATAAAAACAGTTAACCAAGACATGACAGCAGAAAGACCAACCAAACAATAAACAGTAGTTTAGATCATGACTTTGGCAGCAAAATTGTGTGTGTTATGGTGAGGGATGGTAGTTGATGGAAACATGATCGCCAGCTAGGGGTCTCTGCCAATGGCCGAGCAAAATGTTCTTCTTCATTCTCGCTTCCCGCTTGCCACGTGATGCACCAGCTGCCCCCCTTTAATAGGCAAGCCAGATCGTAACAGAACTTATCTATCTTAACCTCTAAGTGATCTAATCTGGGATAAGTATCCATGCTGCCTAACGCCCTAACTAACCCTAGGGATATCTGTGTACCTGGTGCTCCTTGTGGCATGCTCTCTTGGGCCATGGCAGCCACAGAACCGTACCTATATCATAGCAAACACCACATGCAGCGAACTAAGCTGTAATAATATGTATTATTGTATTCCAGCAATCATGGGTAAAAAATGACTCCGATCAGGCCTGCAACTGGCCAATCAGTAATACAATTATGAGACAAGTCACAAGTCAGGTCAATTATATCTCCATAATAGCTACAAGACTAGACGAAGCTAGGCTGAAAATGACGGTGGTGCACACCTAATAAATCATGTCCAAATTTGAAGCAATTTTGTCAATTTGGACTGCTTCAAATGGTCAAAATGAGATTTCTACTAGTAGCTTTTTACACTTTCCCTGGTGCCAGTGCACCACCTTGCAGTAAACTGGCGTCGCCCCTGGGTGGAATTATTAATGTCATTGTCATCTCAAAATAAGTCACATACTCACAAGTATGGAGGTGTCTAATGCCCTTGTTTCTTGCATTCTAGCTCAAGCATTAGAACCATATGCTATCTTTCCAAAGCATTTGATGGAAGGGCAGCGTAGTCATTCTTCCTTTTCTAGTTACCTCAGTGTAGAGAATAGGAAAAACACCTCACGCCCATTGTGGGGGGGTGACCTTTCATTATATAGGCCGTATGGCTTGGAGTACAAGTTAAGTCAAGTCAAAAGGATAAGTACAAATATACAAACCTATACATATCTCTAATACCCGCCCGCAGTTGCAGCGGGAGGATCACGGACGCAAAGACTGGACCTAAACTCAGTAAACAACTGTACAGGTAAGCCTTTGGTCATGATGTCCGCGAATTGGTGTGAAGATGGGACGTGCAGCACCCGAACTTGTCCCAAGGCGACCTTTTCGCGGACGAAGTGAATGTCAATCTCTATGTGCTTGGTGCGACGATGATGAACTGGGTTTCCTGTCATGTAGACAGCGCTCACATTGTCACAGTAGACAATGGTCGCAGAAGCAATAGAAACATGGAGCTCGGCAAGAAGTTGACGTAGCCAACAACTCTCGGCAACGACATGAGCAACAGCCCTGTACTCAGCCTCAGCACTGGAACGAGAAACCGTAGTCTGTCGCTTAGACGACCAAGAGACTAGGTTGTCACCGAGGAAGACGCAATAGCCGGAAGTGGAGCGTCGTGAGTCGGGGCAGCCCGCCCAGTCTGCATCAGAGTATGCAGTTAAGGACTGCGGAGAAGACTTGCCGAGATGTAGACCTATGGAAAGAGTGCCCTTGACATAGCGCAGGATGCGCTTGATGAGAGCAAGATGGGGCTCGCGCGGGTCATGCATGAATAAGCAGACTTGCTGTACGGCATATGCAATATCCGAACGAGTCAGAGTGAGGTACTGGAGAGCACCGGCAAGACTGCGGTACTCTGAAGGGTCGGCAACTGAAGGACCATCAGTAGCAGAAAGCTTGGCCCGAGTGTCAACAGGAGTTGCCGTAGAGTGACACTCGGCCATGCCTGCGCGCTGTAGTAGGTCCATAGCGTACTGTCTCTGGGAAAGAAACAGGCCGTCGGAGGACCGCGTGACGGAGATGCCAAGGAAGTGGTGTAGAGCACCGAGATCCGTCATGGCAAACTCCGAGTGCAGTAGAGCTGTGACACGCTGGAGAAGAGCAGACGACGAGGCAGTGAGAATGATGTCGTCGACGTACAGCAGTAGATAGGCAAGATCGCCGCCCTTCTTGTACACGAAGAGGGAGGTGTCCGAGGCCGACGCAACAAAACCAATGCGCCGAATATACGAGGCGAAACGCTGGTACCACGCCCTGGGAGCCTGCTTCAAGCCGTAGAGAGATTTCTGCAGCAGGCAAACGTGGTTAGGAGCAGCGGGGTCGATGAAGCCCGGAGGTTGTTGACAGTAGACAGTCTCCTCCAGGTTGCCGTGAAGAAAAGCATTCTTCACGTCCAGCTGGTGGATCGGCCAGTCACGAGAAACCGCAATGCTGAGGACGACGCGGATCGTGGCCGGCTTGACCACCGGGCTGAAAGTCTCGTCGTAATCGATGCCGTGCTGCTGAGAGAAGCCCCGAACCACCCAGCGCGCCTTGTGACGAGCAAGTGAACCATCAGCATGAAACTTATGCTTGAAGATCCATTTGCCTGTCACAACATTAGCACCGGGCGGACGAGGGACCAGGCGCCAAGTGTTGTTGTCGATGAGCGCTTGGTATTCTTCAGTCATTGCAGCGCGCCAAGTTGGATCGGCGAGAGCGCTGCGGTAGTTGGACGGCACAGGAGAGACAACAGCATGCTGTGTGGCGGAGAGGTTCTTTGGAAAGACAGGTGGCTTCAGGGAGCCTGTCTGAGATCGAGTGATGCGCCGCAGGATCTCGGGCGGAGGAGCGCCCTGCATGGGCTGTCGAAGTGGTGCCGGCGTCGGGAGTACAGGCCCGAGGCCAGCAGTAGCGCGACGCACCGGGATCGGGGCGTGAATATGTGCCGGCGGCGGCCGGCGCATGTACACCCGACCGAAGCGACCGGCAGGAACAGGAGCTTCTGCCGCCTGTGGGGAGGCAGCGACGGACGGTGTGCCACCAGCAGCGGGAGCAGATGGCAGCACGCCATCACCAGCAGCAGCCGATGGGGGCACGCCACCACCAGCAGCAGGCGATGTGCCAGGGGACACGCCACCAGCAGCAGAAGTCGACGGAGGTGCAGCCACAGGTGCCGCCGCCCCCGCCCGTAGTGGTGCAGCACTAGGCGGGGCGCCGGAGTGAACAACCGGACCATGAAGCAGAATGGCCGGGTCGTCTAGCGTAGGGGTGACCTGCGGCTGCTCAACACCCGAAGGTGGAGCGACCGAAGGAGTGTCCTGCAGAAGAAAGTCAAACGCCGAGGCTGGAGGCGATGTGTTCGTGTGACTGAAGGGAAAGACGGACTCATCGAACACAACATGGCGAGAAATTATGATTCGTCCAGTGGAGGGATCAAGACACCGATATCCTTTGTGTGATGAGGGATAACCAAGGAAGACACAGGCTATAGAGCGGGGAGCAAGCTTGTGTGGTGCTGTAGAGGTGAGGTTAGGATAGCAAAGACAGCCGAACACACGTAAGTGAGTATAGTTAGGCGGGTGGCCAAAGAGAAGCTCGTAGGGTGTGGTGGTGCCTGTAGCTAGACAGGGACGCCCGTTCAGAAGATAGGTGGCGGTAGCGAGCGCTTCAGCCCAATAAGAAGGAGACATGTGTGCGTGGATGAGAAGGGTTTGACAAATGTTGTTAAGTGTGCGAAGAGTGCGTTCGGCCTTGCCATTTTGCTGGGAGGTATAGGGGCATGAAAGCCGCAACTGTATTCCAGCGGAGGCAAAGAAGACTTCGAGAGCATGGTTAACAAATTCCCTGCCATTGTCAGCCTGGACGGCTTTGAGTGACAGATGGAATTGTGTGGTAATGTATGCAGCAAAGTTAATTATGTGTTGGCGGACCTCAGATTTGTGCTTGAGTGGGAACGTCCAGCAATTGTGAGTAAAGTCATCAATAATGACAAGGTAATAGCGGAAGCCCGAAATACTAGCAATTGGTGAGGTCCAGACATCGCAATGAATTAACTCGAATGCAACCGAAGTGCGGGAAGATGAATTTGTAAAAGGTAGCCGTACATGTTTGCCCAACTGACAGGCATGACAAAGATGAGAGGCTACTTTATTACATTGAATAGATGAATTGTTCCTAAGAATGTTGATGACAGAAGCTCCAGGATGACCCAGGCGGTGGTGCCAAAGCGTGGAGGCGGCGGCGAGGCTGGCGTGAGGGGCGGCCGGGGCTGCTGGAACGGTGTATAGATCGCCCGAACTATTGCAGCGAAGAATCACGCGCCGGGTCTTGAGGTCCTTAACAGAGAAACCAAAGGCATCAAATTCTATAGAACAAGGATTGTCACGAGTAAACTGGCGAACAGACAGCAGATTATGTGTGATAGAAGGAACAACTAAGACATTGTTAAGGGAGAAATTGGACGTGCGGGTGGAAAGAACAGAATGTCCTTGGCAGGACAAAGGAAGTTTGTGACCATTGCCAACGGTGATGAAGGAGTGAGAAGGAGGGAGGCGAGAGTGAAGTATACCATCAGAGGACGACATATGGTTGGTGGCGCCACTGTCCAGGACCCATGGGCCTGGGTTTTGGAACGTCAACTGGTTGAGGGCAGCTATCAGTCCAGCCTGATCCCAAGACTGCGACGCGGGAGAGACATGCAACGGTGCAAACGCAGTGTTCGCCTGGGGAGCCGGCCCAAGCAGACCAGGCGCAGGGCTGCGCCAGCCACCAGCACCGCCGGAACCATACTGCAGCAGTGACGGGTTGATGCAGATCCAGGGCCCCGTCGGGCGGGGCTGATTGGTGTAGCCGCCAGGAGTGCTGGAGTTGCTGCCGCTGCTGCCCTTGCCTTTGCCTTTGCCCCAACGCTTGCCACCGTTGCTGGGGCGCTTGGCATCGGCAGAGCGGTCACTGGTGCCGCTGGTGGTGCTGCTGGTGGTGTTCTGGGCAGCGCCGGACGAGCGACACCCGCCCGCGCAGGAGGAAGCAGAGCCGGCGACGAGGGCAGTCCCGACGGCCACCTTGTCCTCATTTGCCAGGCGAAGCTCCTTCAGTAGAAGCATATCGCGTGCCCGGGCAAAGTCGGGGAGGACAGTGGCGTTGGCGATGTCGTCGGCGGTGTTGGAGAAGCGAGGATTGACGCCACGGAGGAGATTGAGGACGAGCTGCGAGTCCCTCACAGGGTGACCGACGTCACGGAGGGCGTCGGCCGTGACCTTCATGCGCTGAGAGTAATCGGCGATGGAGGACTCGCCCTGCTGCATGGAGTGGAACTCATGGTTGAGGAAGATTGCCCGTGGTTCCTTGTTGGCGCGGAAGAGGTGCTCGATGGCGACCCACAGATCGCGGGCAGTTTGATCGTCGGCCGTCATGGCGAGGTCGAGGACGGAGTCGGAGACGGAGCCAAAGATCCAGCTGCGGACGCAGCAGTCCGCCTGATCCCAGGTTGGATCGTCGGGGCGGGAAGGAGCAGTGCCATCGATGTGCGGTTTGAGGCCGAATTTACCGCACATGGACTTGAAGTAGGATGACCACTTGGTGTAGTTGGAGTTTTGCATCTCCAGTTTGATCGGCACGTGGGACTGGACGGCGACGGTGGCATAGGGATGAACCACCGCCGGCGGCTGAGGGTTGGTGCCGATGGTGCTGCTGTGCAGGGCGCCAGATGTGGCGGAGTCGGTAGATGGGGCCGACATGATGCAGCAGCGTTGGGCAGAGGAGACGCCGAGGAGGGAGGCCGGCAGCTAGGGCGCGAGGGGGGGGGTCGCGCGTGGAGAGGGGGGAGGGGGGCTGGCGGCTAGGGTTAGGCAGCGGAGAGGGAGCCGGAGGGGACCCGGACTCGTGATACCATGTAGAGAATAGGAAAAACACCTCACGCCCATTGTGGGGGGGGGTGACCTTTCATTACATAGGCCGTATGGCTTGGAGTACAAGTTAAGTCAAGTTAAAAGGATAAGTACAAATATACAAACCTATACATATCTCTAATACTCAGTCTTAAGACTTTACAAACTTTTCAAATACATCTTATACAAGGGATCAAAGAGGACATATTCAACCAGTACCCTCAGAAGCAAGATGGAAAGAAGATTCACTTAATCAAAATTGCCTAGAAATGGCCAAATTTGAACAGTCCACTAGTGCTGGCACATCCAACCAGATGGCTATCTGAAGCTGCTAAATATTGCCACCTTGTGGCAACAATGTCGCAAGCAAGAGATGAACCTCTGACCATGCTGGTAAAAATCCCTAGTTATGCTTAACCCGTAAGCTTAGTTTGGCTTCTATAAGATGTACTCCCTCCATTTCAGATGTAGGGAGTCTTGAGCCTTGGCAGAGAGATTAGAAACATCCTGGGCTGAGATACAACATGGAAATTTTATCTTGCTACACTCAGTCTTCCAGGTTGGGAAATTAAACTTACAATTGACGCCCACCCTTAGCATGTTTTGAGCAAAGCTCGCTCACCAGCGCCAACATGCATGTCTAACTACATTTACTGCCAGCAACCCAGTGTAAAACCAGAACGGGGGCAGTTCATGCATGCTTTGAAACCAATTTATCCCTAACAAAATGAAAACACACACACCCAAAATCTAAGGCACCCTAGAAAATGAAATGGTGTGAGTATCTCAAACGCATACAAACAAGCCTTATACCTGCCATATAGGCACAAGGTATGATTATGAGTTTAAGTCAGGCCCTCTCAATGTATAAACTTTATCAAGAAAAATGACTGCAGCTCTAGTACATAGAATCATGATTTGTTTCCATCACATTTATGTTATGCCTGTTTCACATGTAAAAAGAAAGAACTAGTACAGCACACCTTGCAACATTGATGTAAATTTAAAAGCAGCAGTGATGGTTTCGAGCTCCTGAGCTTGTATGGTATAACAATCTACCTGTGTAACCTGTTCCAGGAACCCAAGTAAGTTGTATTTCAAATAAAAAGATAAGGTCCTTTTACACATGCAGAGATACAGAAATAAGACAAACAAAAATATATGCTGAAGCCTGAGAGTGATCTGTGCGTAAAATGCATGTCAAGCTGATAGGAATATGTGCTTCTGGCAGAACAAATAGCTGGGGCTCACCACTGTTGGCCATGTCAAGACATTCTCTCCAGTAATAGTCTCAACGGATGGTTCCATAAACGCACATTGTTTTGCAAGAGGCATCATAGAGGACACTGGAGTGAAACAAAAGAAAGAGGCTACCCTGAGAGATACTACAGCAAGAGTTATAATGCATATGGAAAACAAATAGCTGAGTCACCTATCCTGCGTATTGGGTAAAAAAATACCTACGCCAACATATATACTTTCACAGAGAGAACGGGACAATTGAACTCACTTTTTATGCCATACACATCTCGCCAGAAGTAAATACTGTCATGGTATCTCGGAGAATTTGTAATAGGAGCCATGTAAAGCTGCAACAACAATAGATCCTGCATCTCAGCCTGAAAAATGTACACACCATCTCAACTAGCTAACTACTACTACTACATAGTAACGGAATCATACCGATGCCTGTGATGGAAGAATAAGACCTCCCGGTTTAAGCCATTTATCCCTAGCAAAAATTACGCTCCCCAGCATACTCTGTGTCAACAGGACCAGAAATAAAATTCCAACAACAGCACTAATGTGAAGTGAGCATGGAATTTGCCCTACTGTACAAACTATAGAGTACCACTATATACCTCATACAGAAGCATGTAGCCCATCCATTCAGATACGATGACATCAACTTTTTCTTCAATGTTGACATCCTGCATTTGAATCAACAGTCATGTTTCATAAGACAGTAAAGGCCTCGAACTAGAATTTTAGGGATGGTGAAAAAAAAAAAAACACAAGAACATAGAATTTTAAGAGTGCTGATTAATGTATATGACTGGGAAGCATGGGAAAAAAACTCAAAGATACAATAAAGCTTCGGGTGTATGTCAACAATGATAAAATGGTGAAAAGTTGACAGAGATGTACCTCAATTCGGCCATGCAAAACCACAACTTTGTCAGATAGCTCATTCTCTCTCACAATCTCCATAGCCTAAATTTAGTTTAAAAGAATATTCGCAATCAACATTAGAACTTATATTAGACTAATAAAATACAGAAGTAATACTGCAGACAGCATAACAAAAAAAGGAAAATGCATTTTGCAAACAAACTTATTTATCATAAAGGCATGTTCTCCAAGTTGCATTTCAGTGTCATTGTCAGGGTGGCCTGCCAGCATTCCTATTGGAACAACCAAGCAAGAAGATGCACAAAAAAGCTGGTGCCCTAAGCGTAAACATTTTTATTTGTTGTGAGTTGTTAAGTAAGAAGGGCAGGCCTGGCACAGTGGTAGAGTTTGGCCACTTGTGGCCTGGAGCCCTGATGTCCTAGGTTTGAACCAGCCTCTTTGCAGAATTATGCAAATAACTATGCAAGGGTAAGACTGTCTAGGAATTCCCTTCCCTAGACCCCACTTTGTGTGGGAGCTTGCACTGCGTACGCCCCCCTTTGAGTTGTGAAGTAAAGACAAAGGAGGGCTGGGAGGATAGACCTTTTCAATCAAGGTTTATTCTCCAATTTAACAAAGCAAGTTAATATATCTGTGCAGCAAAAAAAAAAAAATCTATAGCTCAGCAAATCATGATTGTAGATTGGCAATCTCAACTGAAAGGGAAAATAGGGAGTGAGAAAGGTTCACCTGCAATGCAATGTCACTTGCATCAACTGCATACACCTGAGAACATAATAAACACATTCAAAGATAAGAATTATAAATGAATCAAAACAGAGAAAATCGTTATCTACATCAGGAAATAAATTATCACATGTACCTAAGTTAAGAACAAATTACATCAGTCATGCAAAACAAACTTGTCAAAAGTCTCTGCAAGAAACATAATACCGTTTAAAGCACAAAACGAGTGAACATGGATGTGATCAGTGCATTCACACGACTTTATATCCGACTAAAATGAGAAATGCTCAATTTCTCAAGTAAAGCATCCAACTATTGATGTAATCTGTTAATTCCAGAGTGCAAAGAAATTATTCCAATGCTCACTAAATTTAATTTCCATACTATGCAAAGCATTGAGTATACAGACTTGCAGAGGATTTTTAGTTTCTTATAATAGTAGCATTGGAGAGCATCAACTGTTCTGCCCCTTTGAGTCATTATAATAATTTAGAGTCATTTTTTTTTTGCACTGGATTATATCACTGAGATGTGGCTAATCCCACCTATAAGTGTGTGCATGAAAGAGAGACTATAAATTAGTGTCAAGAAAATATATAATCTCAAGTTCTTAGGTAGCACAAATTCTTATAATACGCAGAAAAGAACCAAACAACCAAATATGAACTCGACATCTTGATCAATGTCTGCATGCTAAGTATCCATTCACCAAGGTATTCTTTGGGGGATGAGGTTGATGTTGACGGATGGTGTGCGTGTAAACGCAGAAAATATGAGGAATGCAGTAGAACATATAGAGCGAGGGATACCAAAATAGAAAACATGTGTTTTCATACATCCATAATTATATGCATATTGCATAAGTGTGCAGATAATAACTAAACATTTACCCGAGTAGCACCAGCGAAAGCACAAAATATTGAAAGAACACCAGTGCCGCAACCCACGTCCAAAACTACCTGGAAATTAACATTTGCATGGGCCATAAGAGTTAACAGAGAAGAACAGGAAGCAATATCGTATACATGATGACAGTATCTAACTAAGACTATAATAAATTGTTAAACGAGTCTTACCTTGCCTGAAATCAGATCTTGGTGGTGCATTATGGCATTTTTATAAGTACTAGTTCTCACATGATCCTGCAATCAGCAACCTAAAAAATCAGTACCAAATCAGCAAAATGATGATATTCACTTGAATTGCCTATAAAACGGACTACAGAGGGAGTCCACGAAGGACTACCAGTTCAAAAGACGAGGCAAAATTTCACATTAGGCTTTATATGGTAGATAACATAGCACACAAAATGTGTGGCACTCTGGGTCAAAGATGCTAGGTAAGGTCCCTGCTCTAGCAGCCAAACCCACATTTGGACAGATAGTCCCACAAAACCATTGCAGAAATTTCCAGGTGCACAGTAACCAAGGATAGCAATCTAGCATGATTTCCGGATATATCTCAGACTAAACAGCCGCCGACTATGTAGACTCATATGCTAGTGTAGCTATTTCCAACAACAGGGAATCCCAGATGACGGCAGCAGTTCGAATACGACGAATCCGATCCACAAATAGCCGCACGCGCTAACTGAAACATAACCGTAAACCCCGCCGGCGCACAAGGAAACACATCCTCCTAATTATCCTCCAGGAGGAAGCTAGCAAACCGGGTGCAGAGTGTGGTGTACGGACCTTGAGCATCTCCTCGTGGACGCCAATGTGGGAGTAGGCCTTGAAATAGGCCATGTCGTAGTCGGTGCACGGCGGGGCGGCGGGGTGCGGCTGCGCCCCCAAATCTACATGTCCCGGTGGAGACCCCATACCTCCGCCGCGGCCTGCTCCGCCGCGCCGCGGCCTGCGCGGCCGCGGCAGGTGGCCGTTGCCGTCCGCACCGCCGGCAAACATGAGGGAGGAAAGGTGCTTGTGTGGCGTCGCGAGTGAGAGGGCTGACCGGGTCACTGCCCGGAACACCCGACCCGACTAATAAGTCGTGGTTGGGCCGGGCCAGACCGCATCTGTAGGTATGGGACTATGATTGCACCGCTACCATCAGCGTTTTTTTTATTTTTAGATTTTTTTTTTCGTTTTTACAAAAATATACACCGGTTGATAACATTTGCAGGGATGGTCGACCGGCGCCCGGGGTCCGGGCGCCAGGGGTCTGGCGCCCGGTGCCCAGGCGCCAGGTGTGGGGCCGTCCACGCCGTCCACCGGCGTCGGCCGACGCCCGGGGGGCCCGAGGGCCAGAGGCCTGGCGCCCAGCCACCCGGCGCCTGGCAGTTTTTTTTTTATTTATTAGCTCGCTAATCTACCATTTAATCGCTAATCTCGCTGTTTAATCTCGTACATCCGATCCGAGTTAGATTCTAACCATTTAGCTTCAACATTGCCTATTATATTAACATTCTAAATTAGCGCTTCGACCCTTTCACCAGGACCCCTCCAGTTTATTTTGACCCCAGTTTATTTTGAAATTACAAGTATTTTGCTCCATTTTCTTTCTCCATTTTCTATTTCCTATTTTGCGTATGTTTATTTTGAAATTATAAGTATTTTTAGGTCACGTTGTTCTGCTTCACGAAGCAGATCTCGTCGGCGCTTTAGCTCATCCTCCCTCCTTTTCAGTTCTAAATACTACTAGATATAAATATTACTACAATATATTACTATTAAAACTTAATAACAAATACTACAAATAAATACTAAATATAACAGAATATATATTCAACTAAATACTAATACTAAATACTAAATCCAGTTATTACAACGGGTTACAACTGCGCACTACTACACTAATACACTAACTACTACTACACTAATACATACACTAATACACTAACTAATACACTAACTACTACGTACACTAATACACTAACTAATTAATACACTAACTAATCCCCCTAGCCCCCTGGCGCCGGGGCTCCGGGCACCAGCCTCCTGGCGCCGGGCTCCGGGCGCCAGGCCCACGTCCGTCCAACGGACGTCGGAGACTCCGTCTGACGGACCGACGGCCCCACACCTGGCGCCTGGGCACCGGGCGCCAGGCCCCTGGCGCCCGACCCCCGGGCGCCGGTCGACCATCCTTGCAAATGTTACCAACCGGTGTATATTTTTGTAAAAACGAAAAAAAAAATCTAAAAATAAAAAAAACGCCTACCATCATATGTCTCCAAAATTTCCTATAGGTGAGGCCCAACAGACTGAGCTCAAAAAACAAAAGGTGAGGCCCAACAGAGCCACCTAGTGATCCGGCAATAAGGCTATGTCAAGCAGCATTTCTCTCTCTCATTACTCATTTCAAGTTCCATTATGTCTAAAATAGTGCTAAATAGTACCGAAATCCTCAAAATGAGTACACCGCTGGATTCAGCCTAAACATACTAATCACTAACCAAGAATAAGTATCTTGCTTCAAAGGAAACTGTATAGCTCGAACATTGATTTTTTAAATATGATGTTTAGTTTCGCATTGTGGATCAATTTATTTAACTACTATACTTTTTATCTTGCATTAAATTATGGCTCATAACAGTACTCAACATGAATTACTAATTGCTCAAGAAATCAATCAATGAGAAAAGATGGGTTATGATAGAAAAAAAATCAAGGTAATAACTTGGCCGCACACAGACCATCCTCTATATTTAATTTAACTAAAACATAATACAATAAATAAATAAATCCTAAAAATTCTTACCATAATCACAAATATATGGCTTTCTATTTGGTAGATTAAAATCTTTATAGCCATCCAATTTTGTAACAGTTACCCTCATCTGCTATTGTTAAACAATGTAAAGTAAATCATAAATCTACGTCTAAATTACTCACATATGCTATTATAAGAGCTAACATGAAATAATCTCCAAAATTGTATCTAAATTGGTATAGATAATCTAAATGACTCTTAAATTTACATCAAAATTACCCACCTTTTAACATATGTCTCCTAAGACTCTAATCCATGCATGAGTTGATGGACCGGTGGTACATAACCGTTGGAAAAATCGACCTAGCCCCTCAAAGGCCCAGCGCAAGAGAATGGCCGGCCCATGTAGTGCAATGACCTATTTGTAATTCTAGAGTTATTCAAGAGAAAATATGTAAATAATCATCCTCTGTAAATATGACTAGAGGGCTAGAGTTTAGGGGGGCATGTTGGACCTTGTGGATTTCTCAGCAGTATTGGTAATTACATTTCTACCCTTCGTCAAATATTTTTGGACTAGAATAGGCGAGTAACCTTCATCGGGGCAACCTTCGCCTAACCTATATCAGGCCTCTGTTGGATCAACCTTCATCACACATTCATCGATGCTTCAATGAGACTTTATCACCAAACATACAAATCTGTTGGGCTTCGTATCAGAATGAACCTAACGATAACAAATGAATCATTTATGTTATTATTCAAGGTGACTGAATAAAAAGAGCATTGTCTCTCTCTTGCAAAGTATCATTGTCCACAGATCCTCCAAATCACATGCAACTCCTGTCATCGCCAAACTCCTCAATCTCTACGAGCAGTTGGCGTGTACACGCCCTTTCTCACGCGTCGCTAGGTCACGAGTTCCTCTTTTTCGGCGTGACTAATGAGTAGAGGAAAGCAGAAGGTGCAAAGATCATTGAGCAGCACCAGAATTTCTGTCCGCTGGCTTGCTGCACTTGACGCAAAATAAGTCAGAGCGCTCACGCTAGGCTGGTATCAACAGCCGGTGAAAAGCTATCCTGATGATACCTACAATGCAAGCACACACATGTGTATTTATTCTAACCACCAGAAAAGGTACCCTGATGATACCTACAATGCAAGCATACGTGTATTTATTCTAACCACCGGAACCATCACAGTCACTACTAGTATCTCGCAATACAGTACATGCTCACCTTGGTTTGTCATGATATATAGCCCACTTCGATAGCTCAACGGTACTCATAGTTCAACTAATGCCAAGCTGAACGGCATTACCACCGTTGCTGCATCAAAGCCGACGACAAAGTAGGCAAAAGGAGGCACACTGGGTCCATCCGTGTCACTCCATATGTCGTAGAGCCCGCTCCTAGTGGTTGGTGCTCCGAATAGCACCATCCTTAACCCCTTGGCAAACTCTGATGTTGCACAACTTGTTCGGCATCGTCATGTCGCTTCTAGTGGTAGGTGCTCCGAATAGCACCATCCTTAACCCCTCGGCAAACTCTGATGGTTGCACAACTTGTTCGGCATCTTCATGTTGTTGTCTCCACCAGCTGGGCGGCATAGACAGGATTAGAGGAGGCATTTGACATGTCATTTAGTGCATGTGAAATAGTACAGTATCACATTGTCGTCGCCTTACGGAAAGCTAACATTGGCGGGCGATAGAGACTAACCAAAGGCACTCAGTATTGGGCATATCTCCTATGGGGAACAAAGGCGAGTACACACCCTCCACCTACGCACTGCTGCTAGTGCCACCTGCTGCTCCTAGAGGAGACCAAGAGATTGAACTCCACGGAAACTATGAATTAAAACCTAGGCCAGCGTTGCTCGTGTTGGGATTGGGAACCAACTTTTAGAAAACATGGAGATAAGATCCAGCATCTTCAGTTCGTTGCCCGAGGCGGAACTGGCCATCGGATCCTTCTCCTCGCCCTCCACTGGTGTGTGAACGTTTGAAATCAAAGCCCTGATCATGGCAAGTGCACGAGATCAAATCAAGAATGACTCGTGTTCCTATTTTCTCGGCAATGGGCATTGACCTTTCTACATAGAGGAGACGGGGACCTCAGCCTCCACAAAGTTGCTATCTGTCTTGAGACTTGAAGTCTTTACGTCATCATCGTCATCTCCTCCAGCGATCACAGTCGAGCATATGCCCTAATCCTCCTCGCAGCCATCTGGAAGAGAAGAGACCAAGAGATTGATCCAATTCCCTTAGCATGCATAGAAACATCAGTCAAGAAGACAAGAAAGACGCTACTCTGCTCGTGTTAGGAGGAGGAAAGAGACAGAGCTAGGAGAGCGCAATGTGCTTCTGTTGCTCACCAACCTGAAATGTTCTAGGTGCTGACACAGCAACGACGGGTTGTTCGATCCCGAGTGGGCCCAGTGGGAGCATTCCTTCTCCGACAACCGTAATTGAGCACATGCCCTGCGCCATCGCGCTGCTGGCAGCCTGGCACTACCGCCCCCTACAAGACACCAAGATCGAGATAGAGCTCCCTTGACATGGAAATCAAAGAAGAGTGCTGCCTTTTAGTGTTCAGAACCCATCTTTAACAAGAAAGGAGATAACATCCATGGTCTTGAATTTGCCACGCTCGGTGCCCTCATCGCCCAATGCTCCCTCATCCTGTCCATGAATAGCTGCAAAAAAAAAAACACAAAATCAAACCCCATACATGCGTGCATGAGATTGAATAAGAACTACTCGTGCGCCTTTCTTGGCAATGGGCACCGACCTTCACCGATCATGGTGGCATCCGTAGAGGATACGGTGCCTTCTGATTCCGCAGAAGAGCTACTGGAGTCCGAGGCAACCTAGCTAAACTAGGACAACTTCTTGGATCCTGCATTCCTGGTATCTCTCATCAACTTCACATCCTCCCATTGGCCCAATGATGTATATATCCCAGAAAGCGATACATGAATACCAGTTATGTGGCTCAAGCTTCATAAGATTATGTGCAACCACCTGTCCCAGTGTTTCCTTGCATCCGCCGAACTCCAAGCAAGGAGCACCAACCATACGCGTTGGGTTTGACAGGGCATCTCACTTACGAATTGTTCTGCTTCGTCTAGTGTGCCAGCTCGAGCATACATATCAATGATACATGGATAGTGCTCCTTTTTATAGGTTCAATACCTTGTGCATCCTTCATATAGTAAAAATAGTTTTAGTCCTTCGCCCACTAATCCCTGCATGACTACATGTTGTCACTGTCAGCGGGATGACAAATGTTATGTGATTTGGCATGATACCACTTGAGGTCATCCTATCATGCAAACATCACCATACCTTTTATCCTACCTTCTATCTCATATTTTATTTCAAAATCCACCATGCTTATAGTGCGTCTACATTGTTTTGTATATTCTTTTACCTATCCTAGCGCCAATAACCTCAAAAGCTTGGATTGCTCCCCTACCATGACCGTGTTGTGCATATACATTGATTACTGCATTCTAGGCAATCTTAGTAGGGCATTCAATCTTTTAAATAAATTAGTAGACACACTTATGAGGCCAAATTTTTTCATACATATCCACAAGGCCAAATTTTACACGATGCATTATCTACACTAGAAAAACTATACTAGAGTAAGTTTTTTAATACCATTTCTCACCAACAAAAACCTCTATACCTCTCACATTGGCTTCACTATCCGGGTTGGAAATGATTGAAAATAGTTGGAATCAATACGCTATAAAAGAGTGAGTTTTCGTAATAACATTTCTCACCCAACGAAGACCTCTGTACCCCTCAAGTTGACTCCACTATCCAGGTTGGAAAGGATTGGAAAAGACCTAAAACTAACAGAAAGAAAATGTTTTCACCATGTAGTCCTTTATTTTCTCACCTTGTTTTATATCCATGCCTACTTTCCTTGTTTTGGAATTAATAAAAAAAGAAAGACGTTAGACTTTCAATCAAGCGGACCCATTTTCTTTATCTCTTTTATTTCTCTCATTTCTTGATTGCTCAGGCGGTCATCTTCTTTTTCTAGTTGACCAGTTTTGGTTGACGTGGTTTGCTCTTCGTAAATATGTCAAGTATACAGGCTGAGACGCAGTTTAAAGCGCGGGTGCCGCACGTGCGTCTACGCTAGTTTCTATAATGTCTTGCTTCTAAAGTAAAATTGAATATATAATTTTTTAGTCAGGTTATTAGGCCCGCCTGCATACTAAAAATTTCCATGGAGTCAAAATTATTGATGTCGTGCGCCCGCCTCTCGTGCTAGTTGGGTCGGGTTGTTCTTAGGCAGATTGGGTTGGGTCTGTCAGATCGGATGGCCCATAAACAAGTTCAGCTTCGAGCAAGGCAGTGGATGGTGAACGTGGGCCTTCTGCAGACAATGCACTGCCATCGGCTGCTTCCGCTAGCCTACTTGCGCTTCTTTGTGGGCACTGGACAACGACTGCCCAAGAAGCATCATTGATTGCAAACTCTATCGCGCAATCCCTCCCCCTCCACCCCGACTGTGCGACCCCGCGTTGCCCATCGCCCATTAAGCGTGGGGTGCTGCGCGCTGCCACCACGCTCACTGCCGGCGAGTCGGGTTAGGGTTTGGGACCAGGTTTTTTTGGAGGAGAAGGGCTGTGCTCACCGGACCTAGAGGGAGGTCGAGGGGAGGTCGTTGGTCCGACGGTGGAGGCGGATTGAGCCGGCGGGGCGGCAGTAGCCGCTGGCCCTGGGTAGCGGAGAAAGATAGTTGGGCGGTGCCGGTGGCGGGAGCAACAGCGAGGAAGCGCAGCGTCTTCACCTTGGTTAGCTGGCACCGGTGTGGAGCGCGGTGACAGAGGCAGTGGGAGCCGCTGGACCTAGGCTGGAGGAGGAGGCGGAGGCGAGGAGGCCGGATTCGCGTTGGAGGCGACAGCGGGCGGCGATGGAGGTGGGGGAGCCGCCAGAGTCAGGAGAGGTCAACGGCGACAAAGGTGAGGAGGCAGGGAAGAGGAGGGCAACGGCGCGGCGCGGCCAGAGGGAGAGGGGTCGGCCCGGTTGAGCCCACAAGCGCGCGACCCGATCGCGTTAACCTCGTCTGTCGTTGATCGAGCGCAGGCAGCACGACAAATCCTTATTAGGCGCGCGCGCATCGAGAGGGGCTGGCGGGACGGGGACGGGCGGCACGGGAGGGGGCCGGCGCGGCGGCGGGCGGGGGAGGCCGCGGCGAGGGTGCCGAGGCGCCGGCGGCCTCCCGGGTGGCGGCGGGCGGGGCGGGGGAGGCGGCGGCGGCGGAGGTTAGGGTTTGGGGTTGTCGGGGATGGGGCCGCCGGCGACCCCGTCTCCTCTACCGCCGGCCTTAGAGGGAGGGCCGGGGGCGGCTGGCTGGCCCGACGGCGGTGGCGGGCGGTGGGCGGCCGAGAGACCGACGGCGGCGGGGGACGGCGGTTGGGAAGGGCCGGCGGCGGGGGCGACGAGCCACTAGGTTCGCGGCGGGTGGCGGGCGGAGCGGCGAGGCGCCGGGGAGGCGCCGGCCGCGGGCAGAGATCGAGGCGGCGGCGGGAGACGACGGGAGGGGCGGGGGCGGGAGGTTGAAGACGACGCGCGCCGCCAGCGCTAGCAGCGCGCGCACAAAACAAGAGCCCCGGGCAGCACGCCCTCCATGTCTAGTCTAGTACCTCTGATCCAACCACCACACCACATCACAAAAATATTTGGCGCCTGGTCCTGGATGAATAGAATGCAGAGCCAGTATTCAGGTACAATGGATTTTGCCACTTGTCAGACCCAAAGTGACAAAGTGCAGATACAATATATCTAACATAATCTAATTATACGCCAATCACCAATGTTAAATCAAGCTTGGGATCTCACAAGACAGCTAAGACCAATGGCTTTTCTGAGCAAACGTCACCTTTCTGACGGGGTTTTGCATAGGTTCCACGTATGTCAGGTCAACACCTGGCATGGAAAGCGGGGTGGAAACCTGGAACAAAGCCGGGTTATGGTATCATTAAAATAATTCTAGATTTGCGCAAAGCGATCAGTTTTACACATCAGATTAACACATCAGATTAGTTCCATCCTGCATCATTGACAAGTCCAAGCCCATCACCTGGGCCACCATATGTTCTTGAACCATGAACCTGGCACTCTGGCAGGGAAAGTGGTTTTCAAAGTTTGTTTAAGATTCTGAATCATTCTAAGCAAAAAGGCTGTGGCTAACTGCCAACAGGTACAAGTGAAGCACACAACCAATGTGCAGCAACAATATTTCCTCCAAAAAAAGAGAGAAACACAACTGAAGAAAAAAGAAGATTCTAGCCGAAAGACTAAGCAGAATAGCATCCTTTTGTGTTGGTTTAATTAGTAGCGTAGTACTCATACCGCCTCCCATTAATATATGACTTTTTGAACCAATAAACGTCACATATTAATGTCCGAAGGGAATATGAAGTATAGTAAATTACTGAACAACCCCAAGATTTGAATATAGTTACAGCATTATTAGATGAACTGAACATATGAGAGCATTTTTGCATTTCTTTCTTACCTAAATTAATTATGCGATCACAGCAGAAAGCACTATTTCCGAGCTGACATCAGACTCATCGAATCCACATCTTCACCAGACAGGTGTCAGTGATCTTCTGATGTAAACTTGCCAATGTGCACGTTTTTCTAGACTGTTCGGGGTTCCAAGCAACATTCTTCACAAAAACGTGACTCAAGTATGTGTGAAAGGGAGACATGTACCGGAACCAAGTGTATACCGGTACCTTGGTTTCAGGTTTGAACCAACCACGTGTTTGTTTTACTTTCCTCTCCATCTTCCGTGAACCTCTTTCCTGGATTAGGAAAATTAAAAGCAGCAGTGATGCGCTACCAATCAAAAATTATTTAGAGTTCCATCATTATAAGTAGCAAAGCCTACATGCTCTCCCACCAGAATCTTGCTAAAGCTAACTGTAAGCATGTCATTCACTACCTCATCAGCAGTTTATGCTAAGCAATATATAGAAAGTGCGGTGGGAAAGGAAAGCATCGGTACCTGCTTGTTAGGCGTTAGCTAGGTTGAAACCGTGCCCATTCCTTTAGTCAAGAAAGCAGGTCTTGCTTTTGTTCCTGATGAGGCGATGGTGAGTATGCAGCATAAAGTGCTGATTCAGTTACACCACATTGTTCCCTGGAATAAAGTTGGTCTTTTAGGTGGCTTCATCTTATAAAAGCCCACATATGGCTCGGACTCTGAGCACTAGCAGGCATCAACTTCTCAAAGTCGTTAGGCAAAGACATTCCCAGCATCGAAGCAGGATTGCAGATAGGGCTGCTGCTGCTCGAAACAATGGAGAGTTTCTCCCAGGAGCATGTCATTGGAATTCCTTTGGCTTCGTTTGCTTATGCTGATGAGGAAACACAAGGAAAGCCTTCCTGCTCCGCCTTGATTCATAAGAGGAGTAAGAATCTCACAACCTGTTTCCTCAGTTATCCCTTTGAAAAAAAAAAACCTCTGTAAATCAATACTGATTTGTCATCCTTTCCATGATACAGACAAGAAGAGTTCCTTCATTTACAGGATGAGCAAACTGAGCGAGCAAACAGATAGCTACATGCAAGGGTTCAAAGAACACTGTAAGAATTCGAGCATTGTCTTTTTTACATAAAGAAATGTTAATAGTTAAATCTTCTCATCACTGATAAATCCATCCCTTTTTGCAGTAACTCTGGGTCCAAAACTTTCAGAAACTATCAAAGGGAAATTAAGATTTGGTGCAAAAGTTCTACAAGCTGGTAGCATTGATAAAATCTTCAGGGAATACTTTGTCGTCAAGAAAGATGAGAAATTATTGAAGGCTTTCCAGTGTTATCTTTCAACCACAGCTGGTCCTATAGCTGGAATGCTTTTCATCTCAACTGAGAAGATTGCTTTCCATAGTGATAGGCCTCTGAGTTTAGCATGTCCCAAAGGAGGAAGGACAAGGGTGCCCTACAAGGTAATTAATGCAAAATCTCGATCACAGTAGAATACCTCAAATGTATCAGATAGAAAGTGTGGTTGAAAGATACTTGCATGTACACATGAAGTCAAAGCTAATGAAATTTGTACCTTCTGCAGGTGTTGATCCCCATAAAAAGGATAAAGGTTGCTTCCGTGAGAGAGAATTTGTACAATCCTGATGAAAAGTACATTGATGTAGTTACTGTTGATGGCTTTGATTTTTGGTTTATGGGTTTTGTTAGCTATGAGAAATCATTCAGATTTCTTCAGCATGTAATTTCAGAATTGAGATGATACAAGTAGTTCTGTAGTCCGAATTCCGAAATATACTGCATACCATGTTGATATGGTATATGTATATGTACATTGAACAAATTGTTCAATCCAATTGAACAAGAAGCAAAATTTTCCCGTGATATTTTTGAAGGACATAGTATTCTCAAATATATCTTTCTATAAAAAATAAGGTTGTTTCCTATATATATTGCTCATTACAGTTCATTTGACATATGAATGAATATAATGTAAAGATGGCTTAGTTTGACTCATGTACAATGGACTTGCCACATGTCAGACCAAAAGTGACAAGCTGCAGATACAATCTCTCTAAAAAAACTCGACCCGCGGAGGGTAAGACAACCCCGGAGTATTTCTTTAAGAAGAAAACCTTCTCACACAGGTCGAGAAAACCCTTCCCCACCTTACATAGCGGCATTGTAGCCCGTGTGAGATGAACAATGACCTGGGCCGGTCCTTAGACTTATGCTTTGGCGTGGGATCCGTAGCCCATGAACAACGACCTGGGCTGGGCCTTAGACTTATGCTTTGGCGTGGGATGGACGAGGGGATTTTTTTTAACCACGGCTGAAATTCGCTGCCTAGGGGAGTCGAACCCAGGACCTCAGGGGTGCCATTAGAGCCACCTAACCAATTCAGCTAGAGGCCCCTTGGCAGATACAATCTCTCTAACATAATCAGTATAAATCAATCATCAGTTTTATAATCTAAAATAATAATATTGCAAGACAGCTAACAGAAATGGCTTTATTGAGCAAGATCACCTTTCTGATGGGGCTCTGCATAAGTTCCACGTATGCCAGGTCAACACCTGGCATGAAAAATGGAGCAGAAATTTAGAACAAAACAAGATTATAAGGCGCCAGATTTCTGGTCCGAAAGGGCGTGGGTTCAAATCCCACTCTCAACATAAATCGTTTGGGTAGTTTCTCGTCAGTAGCTATGATGGAACCTAGTTGGTGCTTCTCCTGTTACTCTTGCCGAGCTATTACCTAGGTGAAAATCTGAGACAGATCACTGATCTGGGGTGGCTCGTCTAGGGGGCATGGAGAAAGGGATCATATCTTGCGTTGTTTCTTAGTTCCTTCTTTAGCTCTGGTCCTTCTGGTCCTTCAGCTGAAACTGATGTATTTCTGTTATGAAAGTAATAGAAATGGGTTCCCCCGGTTCAAAAAAAAAAAAAAAAAAGTCCAGATTAGCGGAAAGCAACTGGCTCTACACATCAGACTAGCCTCATTCCACATAATTCACAAGTCCCACACCATCACCTGGGTCACCATGTTTTCGAACCATGAATCTGGCAGGAAAAATGTTTTTTCTAAGTTTGTTCGATCCTGAATGGTTCTAAGGCACATGGCTGTGGCCCACAAGTGAAAAATCACACAGCTTATGTGGAGCCACAACTAAAAATATCTTATGCTGAAAGACTCAGAATAATAGTATTCTTTTGTCACCTAAATCACCATTGTAGTATTAAGGCATAGTACGAAAGAAACTCAGGAGCTAAAGAGGCAAACATGGCATTATTTCCATTATGGGACATCCAAAATATCAGATAGTCAGTTTCTCATATAATTGATGAACAAGGCTATGTAAAAAATTGAAATCGTATTTAGTGCAAAGAAAAACTGAAAATATTAAAGGATTTGTGCATTTCCTTCCAACAGCGTCAGTAAATACAGTTGATGCTGAACCTAATTACACGAATACGTAATGGTGAGTACACAACAGAATGCACCTCAGTTTATGTTACTCTTCTGTTCCAGACTTAACAATAGATTTATCAAATCCACATCTTCACTAATGCAGTGTCATCGATCTTGTTATGTAAATTTGATATGCACATATTTTTCTAGATTGGATTTCTAACTGTTTTCTCCACAAAAATGTGATTTCTACACGCGCATGTAGCTACACTCGCCTATGTATCTTATGATTGAAGGTGTATCTGGCTAAACGGAAGATATGTACACGGAGTATGCAATGATGCTAGACCATCCGTGGTGGTATGCACACGAGGTATGTGAATATACCTGAGGTATACGGACATACCCGTTATATGTACTAATATAAAGGTATTATCATAATATATTAAAAAGAGGGGCTGTTTTGTAATTTTTTCGGGATGTGACATTTGAGGTATCGTAAAATAAATATGTGAACATACTCAAACTGATAAATGAGTATGAGAACATGCCTTTATTGGTTTATTGAAGGTGAGTGTAGCTACATGCGCATGTAGATAAAACTCTTCATATATATATATATATATATTGGTAGTTTCGTTTGAACAAGCCACATGTTTATTTTACTTTCCTTTCCATTCTCCATGAACTCAATTCCTAACACAGAAAAAGAATCAGTTCTGCACTGCTTGTCACCAACTATTAAAGTTCATAATCATAATTCATAAGTAGCAAAGCCTGCAAGCTCTCCTGTCATCACCTTATAAAGTTAATTATAAGGGCATGGGCATGCGAGAGTTCCTGGTCTCTACTAGAGCAGAAGCTGCCCTGTGGCGACATAGGCTGAAAGTTGAAAATAGGTGGGTGGTTGATGTTTGGTGTACTAATCTTGTGTTGGCAAATTAGCTCCTACGTCACACCAATGCAACTTACTCATGAAATTATACTGATGTGGGACATTAAGGGCCCCTAAAAAAACAATGAAAGTCAGGTGGGGGATCCCCCACCCCCTGGTTTACAGTAAAAAAAAAGTTAATTATAAGCATGTCATCATTCATCAATTGCCTCATCAATACCTGTGTAAGAAATACAAAGTGCAGACCAACACCTTGCACAATGATATACCCAGAAGCAAGGAAAGCTGTGCATGTGGTAAGAGTTGAAGGATTGGCTTCTTTTTCTTCGCAAAATATCTATACGACTGCTATTGTTAAAGCTAAATCATGCGTAATTTTCACATTGTTGATGAAAATTGATACCAGGCAAATACTATATCATGAAGCAACTTTTTTGGAGTGAGATTGAATAAAAGGAAGTTTTAAGCAATTGGTTTGAACTTTGAAGCCATTATTGCTTCACGAATAAAAACCATAACATATTAACATGTTTAATTAACATGCTCTCTTGAAAAGTTCAGGCAATAACTAAGAGAAAAGATACATAACGAAATATACCTGTTCATGAATCAAACAATGACAGGAGACCTGATATACAATATTGCAGTGGGCACTGGACTCTATCAGTTTCTTTCAGGAAAGCAAGTGTACCAATTAAGCTAAGCTGTCTTCTTTTTTATTATCGCTTATTAGGCTATTCTACCTAACAGGATACACAGCACAGGAACTGGTTTACAGAGAATAAATTTCATGTGAAAACAATTCTTGGACTAACAGGCAAAGAGAGGGATCATGCCTCTCCTTTAAGTTCCCTATTTATAATGATTAATGAAACTCACAATATTTTATCTTCCATCAATCTTAGAAACAATAAAACCATGTTGCCCTGTTCCATTCCCAAATCCCAAGGAATCATGCAGTATGCACATTTGATACAGGTCAGAGAGTATTGATGTTGAGACTAAGGAATTGTATTTGACAAGCTTAAGACCAAAGGAAAAGCATATGAAACATAAAATGACATAAAAGATATAGATGGACACAATTACATTCTGTGAGCCTCAAATTATTTGCCCATCTTAGGATAATGGGACACTTCAATGGTAACTTTTTAATTAACTAGGAGCTGAATGTTTCATCAACTAACTAACTAACCATTAGCAGTCAAGTACCTATTTATTGCAGTGGCCTTGCACTTTTTACTTTTCTAAATAGTGTTTTAGCTTTTTTTTGTCTGCAGCATCAACGTTGTTATATCTGGTAAATGTACATTACATGTAGTGGCATCATGACATCCAGTAAATTTAAGCATTGTGAAACAATCAGCTGGCAGCAATTTAAGAATTCTATCTAGTATATCATTTCTGATGTCAACAGAAAAACAAGTGATGCACAGGATTTAATCACCAGTAGTCTCCACAGGAACACCTCCCTTTCACAAAATGGTGGAACCTGTAATTATCTCTAACAATAATATCCCTGCTTTCTACCTTAGAAATGAGCTTCAATGCAGAATGGCAGTCTACACATATCCGCAAATTCTTCTTCACAATGATTGGTTTTGTAGCTGGCATGCTTATCAAAGCAAAAGCCACGGCAATCCTCTCACTGTGATAATGCAGAAGCCTCTCCTTTGCACTATCTTCTATGTTAAGTGGCAAGGAGCTTGTATCTGGGACATAACCTTCTTCCTTTATCCTCTCAGAGAGTTCCTCCAGCTTTTTATATATCTGCTCCTGCTGTGGGTGTGACCAATCCTCAGATCCAAACACATGTGTTTTCTTGTTACAATCAACCCAGCTAAAACCAGGCAGCTTCTTGATCCTGCTATCCCTCATCAACTTCCTGACTGCCTTCACATCTTCCCATTGGCCCAATGATGCATATATCCCAGAAAGGGATACATGGATACCGGTGTTATGTGGCTCGAGCTTCATAAGATTTTGTGCAGCCACCTGTCCCAGCTCCTTGTTTCCTTGCATCCGGCAAGCTCCAAGCAAGGAGCACCAACCATACGCATTGGGTTTGATAGGCATCTCACTTATGAATTGTTCTGCTTCGTCTAGTCTCCCAGCTCGAGCATACATATCAATGATACAGGAATAGTGCTCGTCTTTAGGTTCAATACCATGTGCATCCTTCATGGAGTAAAAATAGTTTAGTCCTTCGTCCACCAATCCAGCATGACTACAAGCTGTCAGCAGGCTGACAAATGTTATGTGATTTGGCCTGATACCACTGGAGGTCATCCTATCAAAAGCTTGGATTGCTTCCCCACCATGACCGTGCTGTGCATATACATTGATTAACGCATTCCAGGCAATCTCAGTAGGGTATTCAGTCTCGTTAAATAAATTAATGGACAAACTTATGAGGCCACATTTTCCATACATATCCACAAGGGTGGATACAACAAAGGAGTCCCAGATCAAACTTTTCTTGATAACATGAGCATGCAGCTGAGCACCTTGTTCAAGCAGGGCTTGCATGGCACAGCCCTTAATCATGCTCGAGAAAGTGAACTCGTTGGGCTCAACACCTTGCCTCTGCAGCTCAGTATACGTTTCAAGAGCCTCCTCAACACAATCAGTCTCAATGTAACCATCAATCAGTGAGGTGCCTGACACAACATTCCAGCCTCCAGGATCAATCTTCACCGCACGAGAGGCATTCTCCAAATCCCCAGATTTAGCATACATGTCCACTAGCGCATTCCTCACAACAGTTTCCAGTTCAAACCCAGCCTTAATTATACAACAATGCAGGCTTCGACCAAGCCATCCATCTTTGAGCCCTCCTGATGCACTCAATGCACAGCAGAAGACATGCTGGTCAGCTGCAACCAGTCCCTCGCATTTCATATCCCGGAAAACCACTGCAGCTGCCTTGAGGTTCCCGTTCTTGGCATAGCCATCGATCATGGAAGTCCATGCGACAGCGTCCTTGTGCGGCATTTGGTCAAACACCCTGCACGCCTCGTCAAGGAGCCCGCACTTGGAGTACATGCCCGCCAGGCTGCTCGCAACGAAAAGATCGTTGTCGAAGCCAATCCTGACGCCGACGCAGTGCAGCTGCGCGCCGGGCCGCGGGGCGGAGAGCGCGGCCGCGGCGCGCGCAGCGCTGGAGAGCGCGAACTGCGTGGGGGCGACGTCCGCACGGCGCATGGCGGCGAAGGCGGCGAGCGCATCCCGGTGCATGGCGTTCTGGGCGAGGCCCGAGACGAGCGTCGTCCAGGAGACGGGGTTGGGGCGGGGCACGGCGGAGAACACGCGGACGGCGGAGGCGGCGTCGGCGCAGTGGGAGTACATGGTGATGAGGTGGTTGGCGAGGAAGGTGGACGCGGTGGCCGCGCCGGAAAGCAAGAGGTACGCATGGAGGGCGCGGCCGCGGCGGATGTCACCGGCGCGGCCGCACGACTGGAGGAGCGCGGCGAGGTGGAGGGAGGCGGCGGCGTCCGGCGGGCGCGTGTTCTGGACCTGGAGCTTTCCCATGCGTGGTGGTGGTGGGGCCGCCGGAATGGCAGGTGACCCCGCGTCGCGTGTCCTCTGAATCTGACAGAGCGCTTTAACAGTAACTTCAGAGCGCTTTAAGGCCGAGGCCAGCAGCTAACGCAAAACTTCCATCTATCCACTATTCCACCTACCTCTCTCTCTGTAAACAGTATCGCTACAGTGTCGTTTTGTACTATACCCGGCCTTTTACCTCATCAGCTGGACTTAGCCTAACAGTAAAACTCCCGCGTGCCGACGTGCGAGTTTTTTTTTTAACGAAATTTCGCCTCTTGGAAAAATCCAATTGCGTGGGCCCCGTTTGACTGGTTGGCCCAGCAGCTGAGGAACAGTATACCGAGTCCATGGTATGAAGGAAATCCGATGTGAACCGTTAAGTACGAAGTATAGTACAGTGCCATTTAACGCACAATAATTTGAACAGTATAAGAGAAATGGCACCGAGTCAACGTACTTTATATTCTGACTTGGTATTTTATATGGAACCGAGTATACAAACTTACACAGGCTACAGATGAAAGACTACAAGCCAGATTCAAATAGGCTAATCTACAACAGGCAGAAAGTAAAGCATGAGAACAGAGGAGCAGTGAGCAATCTCACAATCTTTTCCCCATTCAACAACTATTTCAGCAGGTAGTAATTACATCACAACTCAGTTCCCCTTGAGCCCTCAAAGGAAGCCCTCGTGGAAGAACTATACAACTCGCCCTCCACGGATCACAAATCCAGTCCAACACACTGGACTTCAACACACCCGTAGAATAGAATACTCTAGGAAGCTAGAAACCGCACCGGCGTGTAAAATACCGGTGCATCTACACATCGCATTCATACATAAACTCATGAAAACTTGGAGGTGTTCAGCCTGCCCCACCATTTCCGCTTCACGGAATTGGGCGACGACTCGTTGCTGTTCCCGAGCTTGTTCAGGATCACCTTTGTCTCCCTTATGCGGCCGCTGAAATCTTTCTTCCACGACTCAAAGTTCTGCTTCAACCTCCGGAGCTCCATGTCTGGGTTTAAGCTGGCATCTGCCTGCCCAGACTTGACCTCAACCAGGAACTTGGCATCATCAGCAAAGACCTGGCTCCGCTGCTCGAATTCTTCCGCTAGGCGGTTGATGACACTCAGGCCAGCGTTCATTTCTCGCCCAGCGATGTGTGGCACCAGCTGCGACCCACTGCCGACATGATTCCCGTTGCTTTCCCAGCTCTGATCCACTGATGAGTCTGACATCCTAGGCGTCTCGTCCAGAGCAAGGCTCTTCTTTGCTACGGAAAGGCTCGACTGCAATGATCGCATTTGCTTCTGCCACATTTCCTCCATAGCTTTCATCTTCTGCTCGTACTCTAACCATCGGTTTTCATATTGTTGTAGCCGTTGATGAAGCCTCTCATTCTCTTCATCCTTTTCACGAACTGTGGCCTCAGCTTTTAGTATCCGCCTTTGTAACTCCGCCAAGACTGATGCCTTAATCAAAATTTGGTCACCCTCTGCCTCCTGAAAGAATATTAATAATGTAAAATTCATGCCATTTTAATTGTATGACAGAACAAGATCAACATTACAGAGTACTTGGGGTAAGATATCATGCATAGAACTGCCAGTGGCACAATAAAAGGTACACACTCATTGTACCTTCTTTGATTCAAACTCTCTTAGCACGTTTATTAGATCAATATTGCCATTACATCTTCGAACAAGACTGCCACGGATACCTGCATATTCCAGCAAAGGAATACATGGCACAATGTGTTAGATTACTACTTCCCTCCAATGACTTTTATAAAAGGAGAGGATCAAGAATATCCGTACCAGACTGTATAACCACTGAGGCCCTCCGGAGATTTGTGAAATACCTTCTTGCAAGCCAACATCTCACATTTCTCTGTAAAATAGTTGCTGCCCTATGTTTCCTCGACAGAGAGGAATAAATTTGTCGCGCGTTCTCACCGCGAATAACTGCAAGTTAAGAGTGGTACACTCCTTACTAATTGGAAAAAATGGAAAAGAATAAAAAACTAAAATATACCAGACAGTAATTTTGGAGAATTTACATGATTGAAGAGCCAAAACTCCTCTTATTCGTTCTCTTGCATGATGGCGGGCTTGATGGCCTCTGAAACAGCTTTGAACCCTTAAAATGCCATGCAGAGTACGATTCCGAGTATCTTCAAGTTTGCCGATCTTCAGTTACCGGTATCAACGCACACAATAACACAAGATTATTTTTCAGTAAATGCTTAACATAAAAAGGTAGTACATACATACGCTCAGTTATGTTCCAAACTGACCTTACCTGACCTGACCAGTTCAGAAGAACAATTTACTTTTTAATGTGGTCATTACCGGGAAAGTGAATAAATAGAACAACTGACCTGACCAGTTCGGAAGAACAATTTTGTGTAGCCAACTTGATACATTTCAGGTAAAATATTGAACTGATGAAGAATTGCAACTGAAACACTAAGTGGGTCTTGAGATGAAACATCCTCAAGAAGAAGAAAGCCGTACCTGATCAAATTAAGTATGAACTTTTTAAGGGGGAAAAAAGAGGGCAGAAATTTACTGCAGTTGTTCAGAGAGTCAACTTACCGCCGAGCAAACTTCTGATGAGTCATTCTTGTTGGATATCCAGATCTTGAAATCCGAACAACCTCAAGAACCCCACAGCATTTAAGCTGTTGAAGCACAAGTCCTTGTTCGTAAATTGCGGGAAGTTGTAGATTATTTGGCTTAATACAGCGAATAAAGTGTGGTGTTGTACTCTCCAGTCTTTGCATAAGTTGGAACAGTTGCCCCTGCAAAAAATTGCACATGTTTGGTTAACTTAAGTTGTCCCGATTCATTCAAGATCTAGCAAAGTGGCAATTTTTGGGAGCACAAAATCTGTACCTTGAACTTCATAGCAACACTTAGCTTTTGAGAATCCGCAGCACTAGATCTATAAGGAACAGATATAGAATTGTCTGACTGAGCTAGCATCTTAGAAGCAAACATATTTGGCAGAGAAGTTTCGCATTTGGCAAGGAGCCGAATTGAGTCCATGTGCAATAAATCTCTATTCTTCTCCAGGAAACCCGAAGTATCATAAGCCACCTGATTATCAAGAAGAATTAATGTTGAGAAATGGTGAAACAGAGATTGAAGATTGAAGAAAGCATAAATCAAAAACAATATATTTGAGCAGAATCTCCTACTGTCCATGTGAAAAGGACAGTGAATACATAGCACAAACCTCTCCTGCATAGTGACGGACAGCAAATGCCTTTCCTCTTTCTCCTCTGAAGCAAGAATTCGAGTTAAGATGTTGCTTCAGCTTGTTTGCAAAAGTAAGATCTGTGGCATTGGGAAAAGTAGATTCCTCATCCAATAGAGACAATAACCCCAGTGGTTTCTGTATTTAGTAAGAATGTTAGACAGCAATAATAAATATATTACTACATGGTTTCAGGACAAGTTCGAAAGATATATAAAGCACAAGAATTTAAGACTTCATTTACATGGTTTTGGATAAAATGGAATTATGAAACATAATAAGGAAAAGGTCACAAACACTATGAATTTCAAAGTGTTATCCAACTATTAAGAATGTTAACCCAATCGCCTCACTGTATAAGAAACCCAGGATTTAGTGGTTCTAACATTGCCATAGCATCATGGTTTGATAAGTCATTGACTCCTTTTACTTTTAATATTTTTCAGGTCTATGAATGTGAGCTCTAAGACAGAACATTGCTTTATTATCATCATGGTTTGATAAACCAGTAACTCCTATTACTTGCAATAGTTGGTCATGTCTATGGATGTCAAACCACATTACTGTAGGTACAATAAGTTTCTTGTCCTCTTGCCTTCCGAGACTACCATACCTTTCAGTCAAAAAAATTAGAGAAGATCAAGGAAATTGACCTCTTATTTCCATCGTGAATAATGGATTAGGCATCCAAGTGCATTCTGCTTTGCTTACTATGATATAAACTAGGAAAAGATTTAACAAAACTCAAAGCAGTATTGTGGATATTTGTTCTCCCAGAACAAGAATTGTTACATGAGAACCAAGTATAGTTGGTCGAGCTCCCAGTTCAGGAAAAGCCCACCCAGGTCAGCTGAGATTCGTTACTCTCCTAACTAAAAGAAATTCAGAACCCAGGAACACCTTCCCCCGTGATGGAGAAAAGCATTGCTAAATAATGAATTTCCAGTTGTGGAAATTATTAGCGAGTGACATCAGCAAAAAAGAATGTAGTGGCTCGTACTTTCTCGAAGAGATTCAAACAGTCTTGATTGTCCTCAAACTCAACCTTTGCCCAGTCAATGCCATCCTCAACATATTCCTGTTTGTAGAAATAACTTTCTTAGAGAAATGTTTAACAGTATTTTTGTAAGCATGACATCAATGAGTAACATTCATGTACACCACTCTCCCCTTGGATAACACATATAGCAGATTCTAGAAGCGCATTTCATACTTGGCCAAAAAAAGACAAAATAGATAAGGGAAGAATAATGAGCTTGTGATATTCCAACTGTCTCAAAAGCAAATTGTGAAAGAATTCTAGAACCATGACTCACATAAGCAACCTTAATGGGTGGGCATAAAAAAGAACAAAGCTCCTTTAAGAATAAAAATGTCCATAACATAATAAGTGAACAATTATTCTTAATAGTATACCCTGTAGTATTAACCAATTAAGCAAAAGAATTGCAGCTTGACAGCATAGGTTCAGCAAGTTAAAACATAAAATTAACTTACCTCTTGCTCAAGCTTAAACAGATGACGGTTGAAATGTTGTTGTAGCCTTTCATTAGCATAATTAATGCAGAACTGTTCAAAACTATTCTTCTGCGAAGGTAATCATTTCATGAGTAACCATTTGCAAGTTAATATATAATGACTTTAGGTCAGAAGGAAGTAAATTACATCAAATGATTCAAAGCCGTAGATATCAAGAATACTGATTGATCTCCCAGTTCTGCGCTTGCCAACTGAGAGAGACTTATTAATTTGTTCTACAAGCCACTCAAACAAACTTGCGTAGACAGATTTGGCCAGTGCATCTCTTGTGTCTGTTGCCTGAAATATTAAAAAACGGATAGGATGCATCAGATGTGAAAATTTTAGTACTTTCTATATATATGGTTGATGTTGGTATTAGTTGAGAAACAACTAACCTGAGCAAGGGTAAGTTTCTGGACAATGTTTTCGTTATTGACTTTCATGTGGCGCTTTGACAAAGCCAAATTGAGATCTTCAATACTGCAGCCAAGAAGTTCTGCAGCCGTTTTTGAAGCTACAATAATAGGAAACTTAAGTAAAAAACAATATAATAGTGTGTTGTGGTGATACCAATTGCTAGTCTGTGTTCAGTTTTTCAAAACTGCATCAGGCAGACTCCTCAAAACCAGGAATTAAAATTGGTGTGCATGCACTATGTCACAGCAAATTTCATGCTGTCAAAGTGTCAATGGTAGGATAATTTCTAATCATTAGTCAACAGTTCCATGTTGAGGCTCAACCTGGCCAAATGCGTGCAGGTTCAACCTCAGCTATTGCTCAGTCTTGATCACACGTGACAAAAAAAAAAAAAAACAAGGATAGATTTTGAAACATGGGGCCTGATAGTGAGACTACAGTACAAGGCTGAGTTATATACACCAGCCATTTCCCAAAATCTTGAACTTCTAAGTGGAAAGCAGCATCAGAAATCATCGGCAATTCCACATCAGTAAAAAAAATATGGGAAAACGTCTGAATAAGATTTGCGTAAACAATAAAGGAGCCACTTCAAACGTTAAGATTAAATGAAAGCCAATGAAACCAGTACAGTGACGAGCAGAAGAAACATTCAGACCATTAAAAGAAAACTAATTGTTGATTGAAGATCAAATTTCTTCTTTTACCTTCATCTACAACAATTTCAACATGATTTTCATTGTCAATTACTGTGAACGAGACATCTCCCAGCCATAGAACAGCAGAGACCATTGCGAAAACATTCTCTTGGTCCTCTTTGCTGATATGAACGATGTTCATAGCATCCTAAAACAGAAGAGGTCAGCAAACATGACAGGACCAAGGAACAGACACATGAAGGGCTTGTTCTGTAGAATAAGGTATAAAAAAGTGTACCGTCACAGTTCGAAACATCTGGGCATCATCCACACCAGCAATTGAATAGCAACAGCTCTGCTTAAGATATTTGTACTCATCCACCTTTTTCAAATTCAACCTCTCTGTATCAAAAAAATTATGAAGAAATTTATATGATTAAAACATGGTTTACCATCAAGAATAGTGAAAAAATAACTCTGCTAGAAACTGAGTCAACAACTAATAGAAATTTCTAATATAGAAAAAGCTGGAATTTCTTAAAGGATATAATCAGATCAGATGTCATCATAAACGATACATTATGTAGTATGTACCTCTAAGAGACGCAGGTGCACCAGCACACAGCTGATAAAATATATGGTAGGATCGCTCACCGACTGCACACTGTACAACTCTGGACTGCCACAGTGAAAAAAGGGATATCAGACTACTACTTGTGAAATACTATAATAATTTATATTTAAGACAGCCATAAGAGTAGAGTTTACCTTCTCAAGCAAAACTGTCCTTGCAACAAGACAATCAGAAAGTTAAGACAACCACAGTTAGAAGTTTAACATGGAACCAGCAAATATTAATGATGTAGAAAAAGGACTCAGTACATATGCATACATGTTTGAATCATGGCACCGCATATTCTTCCGGTGGTACTGAAATGAATTTCAATAAGCTTTCCCTGAAATTGAGAATAAGGATTAGTCTTTGTTCCTAGATGTAGTATTAGCAATGCACATAAGAATAAAACTTACAAAACGACTTGAGTTATCATTTCTCAATGTCTTTGCATTGCCAAAAGCCTCGAGTATTGGATTGGTCTGCAGAATTTCATATTCAATGCCACTTCCACCTCCAAGAGAAGCCAGATACTGCATGGCAATTTTTGCAGTCTCTGTTTTTCCTGCTCCACTCTCACCGCTATATCAAAAGAAGAAAAAGGCATCATATATTTCCATAATCATGGTGCTAGAATATTAATGGAATCAATTTCTCAATTGACCGCAAGAAAACTAACACAAAGAACAGACTTTATTACTTTAACTAGTTCACTGAAGTAAAATGTTTCTACCACATGAAAGATATATATTTGGTGTTCACAAAAAGAAGAGAGGTACTGATTTTTTTTTTCTTATTTCAAGAGAAGCACATAATGCAAATGGTGCATGAGCCCATGCCTATTCCATCTGTCTGCCACTCAAAACAAGATTCTAGTAAAACAAACGACAACACATCTTTTAAGCATCTCAACAGGGTCCTTATGGTCTAACTTGCTTGATGATGAACAGAGAAAATTTTCTTAGGCTTGGCTCTATTTACCATCATTTATGATCAAAGTAATGAGCTTTATTACACTAAGAATATCTCATTTGAAAAAAAAGTGTACCCACCTTATAATTATAGACTGGTTAACTTCATCTGGAAAATGAATAGAACACTTAGTTAGGCACATATTTAGCTGTGCAAACAAGATTGATGAATCAACATTTGTGGACTGACCTCTTTTCATTTCGCGAAGTGCTGCATCTGCTATTGCATAAACATGTGGACTGTCCATTGATTTGTTTCTATATGCATCAATGTACTCGTTACCATATAGTGAAACTTTCTTGAAAGGGTTGACAGCCACCAAAACTGGACCTGCTTTAGTCTACAGTATGATAAATATCAATAATAAACCCATTCATTGAACTCCATAAAAAGACAGTTTAGATCAATTCTCACATAAATCATGTCTTGGGAGTATCTGTATTGCAAATTGTACAGTACTGATGGTTCACTTAGATAACTTAGCTGCATAAGATCATCCACTCCATCAAGAATTTCAGGATTTGCAGGTTGAAGGCTCTCTGTTTTTAATCGTAGTACCTAAAAATTGCAAGAGTGGGGGTCAAATGATCATGCTTTCAAAGTGACTATGGTATCTCTCAGGGAAAAAATTGCAACTTACTTTCCCTTCAGAAACCTTTAGTACGGACTCGTCACCGGAGGTTGTAAGTACAGTGCATAATGCCCAATCACCATTTGGAAGCTGACAAAAAACTCTGTGCTTCTGCAACATTGATAGAATTAGAATTTACATTGTAATCCAAGAAGACTCCAAGCCCAAGTTTTTCCCCTCAAACATGCATGAGAGATATCCAAGTCCAGGTTGTTCAGAAAGACAGAGATACATCAAATAGGTGCTATGTTGGCATAAACTAGTGCTATGTTTCATGTAGAATATCAACAGGTGAATCTTCAAACAGGCATGAATAACGTGTTTGAGAAAATAAAATCTGAATAACCAATCAGATGCTTCTGTTAGTTTTAACTTCTACATTTGCCAATTTTTTCTTACTGATATCTAGAAGGAAGCACTAAAATTTTCCAACTCTTTTGACATAGAAGGCAAAAGGTTGGTTGCCGTAAAATTGTAAAAAAAATAAAGCTCACAACATATCCTTGTGTACCATTTCTGATATTGAGGTTGCTAGGATAAAGGTTTACGGCAGAATTATAGAAATTGATGTTGATCTCAACACACAAAATCAAATTAAAAAACACTGACGACAACTGCAGCATCTCACATTCCATGCAAAAAGGAAAAAAATGATGAGTGCACAAATTGACAAATATCAATTTGTACACGCCAAACAAAATGGTAGATGGCATAGCTCGTCCTAGCGCTTGGTTCCACATACTATTGGAGAAAAACACACCTCCCAGCAACAGATCAGCATCACATTTGCATTATTTCACCAAAACAGCTTCCCAACGACTGAGCTCCCAACCCCAACAACACTCGCATTTCAAAATTCCAAAAGCATGAGAAATGGAATGGAAACAGCGCACCTTCTTAGCGCCGTAGGAGCTGGTGTCACCCCACCTGGCGTCGCCTTGCGTAGGGCTCGCAGCCGCCCTCGGCGACAATCGCCTCGGCGTGGCCTCGGCCGCCGAATCCACCTCGTCTCCTCCACCCCTGTCCCCCACCGCCTCCTCATCCCCTTCCGCCGTCGCCGCCTTGGAGCTGTACGGCGAGTCCGCGTCGTCCCCCTCCAGCCGCGCCACCTCCTCCCCTTCCTTCTCCGCCCGGCGATCCACGCCGTTCGCAGCCGGCCCACCACCGTCGCCGTTCGCCGGCGAGGCCCCGGCCGAGTACCTGTAGTCGAGCGGCATGGACCGCGCCGGCTGCAGCTTGCCGGGCCCGCCGCGGGGCCGCAGCGCCGCCGACTTCCGCACCGGCCGCACCTCCACGGACGCCATCGCGTCGCCGGCCGGCCGGCACAGCGGCGCCCGGGGTCGGTCACCTCACGCGCCGCTCGCGGAACCGCGGGATCTCCGCCCCGGCAGCCTCAAATCGGGCCCCGAACCCCACCGCCCGGCGCCAATCCACGCCCGCACGCAGCAGCACGCCTCCCGAAAACCGCCAAAAAGAGTCGCTGAGATAAAAAAAAAACAGCCGATCTCGCTGGCCGCCCGGCCGCCCGCGACGGCGAAGAAATGGCAAGCGAGTTGCCGCGAGCCCGAGCCCCTCCCCGACGCAAATCGAACGGCCGCGGCGGCTGGTGTCGTCTCCCTGCCTGCGCCTGCTCTGCCTCCTCCTTCCTGTCTCTGTCGCTGGAAGAGAGAGGGGAGCGCGAGCGAGAGAGAGAAGGGAGGAAGGAAGGAAGCAGCGGGGCTGGGTCGGCAGAACAATAATAATTTAATAATGGAATTAAGTTGGCCTGCGAATTTCGTGGGGAGGTGGGTTTAACAATAAATAAGAAATGTTTTAAATTTAAATGGGGGGCAGCGGTGGGTGGAGCGGAGGCTGCTTCGCTATCGCATCGGGAAGGTTTTGAATCGGCCACATGGCGCACGTAATTCGGCCGCCTCGTCAGATCCAGGAAAATAAAACTGGTGGCTAACGGCTGACGGCATCCGTCTTAACGGCGCCTAACGGCTACGCCGGACCGTCCGTCCGCCCGAGCGCTGCCGTGTGTCTGCGAATTGTGCAAGACGCATGCTTCCACCGTACACACGAAAGAATAAAATACTAGCTTTCTCCTAAATCAAATTATTGTAATTTTGATTGAATTTATATAGAAATGTAACAATATTTGTGATATCAAATGCATATGATATGAAAATATATTCCAACAAAAATCTAATGGTACTAATTTGGTAGCATAAATTTTAATATATTTTGATATAAATTTAGTTAAAGTTACGATGATTTGATTTAGGATAAAGTTAGGATTTCATTCTTTTGTGAATGGAGGGAGTATTTGTTTTGGGTCCGATTTTTAAAATATCTGGATAAAATTTGAGGACCATTTACTACTGCGAACTAGTTGGCCTTCAGAAAATGCTCCAAAACAAATTTTGTGACGAACACTACCTTCCGCTGTAGGCATGTAAATCATTTTTATTTGAAATGTCACATTTCCGTAGACATGTCCATGCTTCCTACAAAAGGTATTGATTGTCTGAAACCAAGAAGAATATGTACTAGCTTTGTGATGAGTGCTCTTGTTGGCAGCTCAACTCCTATAATAAACAATAAATGTTTGCTACGACTTACTACTATAAATTTTAGCTCTTACATGCCAAGGCCCGTAGGGCGGTCTTGATGACCGAAGGGAGGTCCAAAGTACGCTCGCTGCGTGGCACCAACAGCGTAAAAATGGATTGAAATCACACCTCACCTCTGCGCAGTGTCATTGCGCGCGGCACTTTTCGCAGCCCACGCCCCCAGGCGGCATGGGGCAGGGGGGAACCGAATTTGCAGCCCTTCATCCGATGACGCGTGGGGCCCCGCACCACGGAAATTCTGCCGGTACACGTACCTGCCTGCCGCATACGGCACGGAAAGCGACAACGGTAAATATAACCACCGCCTAGCACGTGAGGCCGTTAACGGCTGCCGAGAAATGACGCGCCAGCCCCCGCCTTTTGGAGCGCAACGGGGGGCAGAGGCGTCAATTCCTGCGCCTCCGAAACCCACGCGAATGGCGCTCGCACCTCTGACCTCTCGCCAGCTTTTCGGAGGCTCGACGTGACGTGGCAGGTAGGAGTACCGGCGCGGCGGCGACCGCGACACGCGACACGCCTCTGACTGGGTAGCGGTCCAACGTCTCTCGCTCCAGTTTTGAATCGCAGCCGCCGGATGCCGATCGGAGGGACGGGGAGGGCCGGCTGGCTGGTCGCGATACCCCGGCCGTCCGGTTGCTGTGCGAGCCCATTCAAAATTGGGCGATTTTTTTGTACGTATATGCAACGCAACAAACGGCTGGCCGTCCAAAATGGTCGGTCTCGTTCGGGTTCAAAGTGGGTTTCGTGTCGGATGTGGATAGCATATTAGCATCACACAAGTGAAGATGCTTACTCCGTTGTTGCTGCTGTTGTTTCTTCTTTTGGGACTCTCTACGCGCTTTATTCTTCAACACGGGATTTTTTTCAGCTCGCTGACCTAGCTCTAGTATAGTATTGCAGATGTGGCTTAGCTACAAATTGACAGTAGCAATTAAGGTGTGATAAAAAAATACAAATCATGCGTTCAACGATCCGAAACCATTTGAATGTTACCGGTCTTTTTATATATTTAGTGAAAATTTCTTGCCTCATATGCAGTGTTAGCCTAAACGGTAAACAGTCGGTCACCCGCTGTTTAGTCATTATTCGGTGCTAAACGGCCGTTTAAATGATATAAATGGCCAATTAAACGGAAACGGTGAGCCACTGTTTAGCGTTTAAGCAGTGTTTAAACGGGCTAAACGGCCGTTTAGGCGAACAGTGCTCATGTGGTCATTTATAATCTTTTTTAGACGGTCATTTGTAATCGAGCATGATCAAACACTCCGTGATTTTAAACTTTTGCATTTTACTAGTTTCGTATTATGGAGGCAAAAACGCATAATCATCTTTTGCCTATCAAGGTGTGGTCAACAGTAGGGCATATACCAAATTCGGTAACCGATTTTTTTTTTTTTTTTGGTTGAGTTAGCCAACCACCTGGGTAAAAATATATAGATATTACTGCACACTAATACGCGGTAGACCCTACAGCTTTTAATTTCCAGATGGGGAAAATTTTTAGTAGTTCTCTGAATGGAATAAGCAAAGAACCAGCTTGTCATGGTGATGATCAATAATTCAAACTATGCCCTGCGTTGTCAAGTTGCACACTTCGACTCATACCTGGGGTTTGGAAATGGTCCACGGTCATAATTGAGAGATAGCTTCATACTTGCGCTTGCTTCATGTCGGTCTCCATAATGCACGGTCAGAATCTTGGCTGTGGGAAAGAGTCAAAAAACAACAGAAAAACATTCAGAAGATGAGTAGAATAAATTTATTATTAACCTGTTCTAGGGCTACGTAGTACGTACCCGCTAACTTACAGTAAAAACAATATGTCCAATTGACTACGCTTTTGCAAATGTGTTTATCCAGATAGCTGCTTAATTTAAAAAGCAATGTGCTGCTATTACATTGAAAAATGTGGAGGAAGACGTCATACAAAAAGTTCACTGAACCCACATGATCCCGTGTGTCTCCCAACTGGGCCAATGTACATCGCTGAGGACCACCGTGTGCAGTGCAGAAATCACAAGCCATGCAAAAAGGACCTCTATTAATCAGAGCACTTTTCGTTGGACGGCTCAAGATAAACAAACGTTAACCTACCGGCAAAACCATTGCTCATTTTTGTGTTCACAGTTTAACTTTAACCCACCGGCCGGCACCTGCCAATGGCGAATATTTGTCAGGTTGACCCCAACCTTTTTTCAGTACCGTGCGTGCAGAGTTTAATACTAGAGCAGTACTAGTAGCGTGCGCTTTTTCTGGTGACCACGGCACAAGTCACAACTCAGAGGTGAGTAATTAATTCAGCCCCGTTCATGCGCCCGATGCCCCGATCTATTTCCCTAGTACTGTCCAGTGGGCTCGTTGTGTTCAGCATGTGATCCTGTGAGGCAGGGGCGATTCCAGGGGCTTTTATTTGTTCTAGATATTGTCCACGAACATTTAGTTCACGTGTCGAGAGAAGAAATTAAATCATATGATAGAGCCAAAACTAAAATACCTCTTGGAAGGTGATGATAACACCTAATATTTCCAATTAACGGCTAATGGTAAATATAGAAAACAATGCATCTTCAAATTACTTTTAAGAAGATATAATTATAGTAGATGGCGTTGAATTAAAAGCATACTTCTATAAGGCTAAGTCCAGCAAATTGTGTATGTGTATTTTGAGCCAGCCTATAAGACTTTCTCCAGCGGATCTTATATATAGGTTGTCTACAGTACAAAACAATATTGTAGCGCTACTATAGACAGAGAGAGGGGTTGGTTGAAATTGTGATAAGCAAGGGTGGATATATGATCCGTTGGAGATGGTGTAAGTGCCCTTTTGGTTTGCCAGAGGAAATGAAAACTAAGACATGTCACAGATAAAGAGGAGGAAATCAGCTCCGTTCATAGAGAAAAAAGTTTGGCCTTGTTGGTTTTATCAAGATTTCTAGGATATTATAAGATTAGATCCCATGGTACTCTTTGCTGATTTTTCTGGAGAGTGCATTCCTTTGTTTAGCCTCAACTTTGGAGTAACTAGTCTGCTTCCAAAAAATAAAGAGGCAAGAAAAATGCAATAATATATACCAATTTGTCCGCTTAGTGATAGCTTCAAAATGTTCACTAAGACCGCTGCAAATAGGCTCATGGCAGTTGCTAGCAACATGTTACAACCATCCTAGATGGCATTCAAGCCAAGGTGAAATGTCATGGACAAAAGAGTTGTGATTTTACGCGAAAGCATCCATGAACTACACACTAAGGAGCTTAATGGAAAGTAAAATGGTATTTAATTTCTCTAGCAAACCCTTCGAACAAAGGGATCTGTCCACGATGGTGTTGGTGGGTTGAAGAATTTATAAAGGAGATAGTGTATATATGGATCAAAATTAATGATGAAATTGGGCACTCATATAAGCAGATCCTATGTCACCCATCATGTTCAACATTGTGACATATATGCTCTCCGTATTGATTAAGAGGGCGAAATATGATGGACAAATTAGAGTGGTCACTCCTCACCTTATGGATAACCGATGATTTATCTATGATGCAATATGTAGATAATATAATCGTTTTATTTTATGGACCATGATGTAAACCAAGCTGAAAATCTGACACTATTTCTATGTCTTTGAACAACTATCAGGTATAAAATTCAATTGCTACATATTATGGAGATACTAAACATCACAAGCATGAGTACCATGAACTTTTTGGCTGTGATTCAAAGTTTTTTCATTCCTGGTAATTAGGAATACCGATGAAATTTTTACAACACGGAGAACTAACAACTAATATCTTCCGTGACGTTGTGAAAATTGTTTCTTTGGTGTTCAACTTGACGGTTTTAGTTGTTTGTATACAAAATCTTTGTTTTAATGTAAATGGTTGGGTGTTTATAAACTCCAATGGTGTACATTTTTCCTTTTTATCGAGTGATGTGGTATTTTTCTTTAACTAGTACCAGCGAACAAGATGGTTATTTTAACACTCTTATTAAGATAATATACACTCCAAAACATAACGTTATTAACTAGGAGTATGCTAATTTTCTAAAATGAATAGGAAGTGTAACTATTGCACTAGCAATGCCGTTGGGCCTTAAAAAATAACCAAGCCCGGCAACAATTAGAAAAATGAGATGCGTAATCAAAGTTGTAAGATGGACTACATAAAGTTGTAATCAAAGTGGAAGCCTAGTGGTTACAGCAGTTCGAGCGACATCTGAAAGGTTTGGGTTCGATCCAGTCTTTCGGATGTGCTTATAGGGGTAGGGTGTGCATGCGTGTGTGAGCGTTTGCGTTTCTACTGTAAAAAACAATCGGTTCCTAATCATGTGCATGCACTTCGAAGTTCCAATTAAGATGCCTATATATACAAATTCCATACTTGAATTAAAGATATGAGTAGTTGCCTAGTTGGAGATGTGTTAGTACATTCGGTAGGGGAAAGGAAAAAAGATTGGTTGCTGATACGTAGGAACGTGCCACCTAGCTAGATGTGCCAATGGCAGCGCTCGTACTCCACTGTTTTGCATTCCAAGAAGGGAATAATTCTAGCCCAAGTCTTCACGGTAAGCTAAGCTTAGGTTCTTGCACAATAATCCACGTCATGTTTGTCGCGAAAAGAAAAGGACAAATCACCGTCTCTTCTGGTAGGTACGGTGGAAATGTTTGGTTTCATTATATGTATTGGGTGTCGCTGAATCTGTGATCAATCAACCATATATATAGGAATAATAATAGCGGATGCAACCGATCGATCGATCGATCGATCCACCGTGTTTGTTTCTGTCTCTCTGCTCTGACGGCTTGCTGTCTTGAAGGTGTTGAGGTGTCGTTTTTCTTTCCCCTCCCCGTCATGCGAAGACAGTAACCCGTCGTCATGTATGATGTAGACATAAGATCGATCACACATGGACATGCATATGCTTATTATAAGTCATCACTCAAGCAAGTTTCTGCAATGCTGTCTAGCTACGATGATTATTCTAACTAGTGCAGCAAATGTACAATACGATGCCTGATGGGACAAAAAATGCAGGTTGAGAGAAGAGCACGAATCCGATCCGAAATTAAGTAAAGGTAAATGCATGCGATGCGCATGCGCCAGAGGAGGGGGGATTAAAAATGATTATTTAGTTAGCATGATCATGCATGTGTGGCGCTTTATGACGACGGATCATGTGTGTCCCCAGCGGCACAGATTAATAAAGGTGGATGCATCATCTATCATGCATGGGATGGGGCATGGACATCCGGCGTGGATGGATCGGAGTCGCGATCACGCGGGTGCATGCATGATGCGTCCGTGCCGTGCAGGTGCAGCGCCCATTCGGGGCGCGTTCACCCGGCCCGGCCGGCATGCCACGCACGCACATGAGTGGCCCTCCCTCCCGAAAGCTGTCCCACTCGACCGAGAGATTGCCGCCGGATCCGGACACCCGGGCCACGGTGGGCTGCTTGGGCCGAAAGGCTTTTTTGCGGGCCTGGCGCACGTACGTATAGTGTGTTGCTTGCTTTTTTTTTTTTTGAACAGGAAAAGACACGATCCATTAAACTCTGGTTCCAGGTTGGTCACCAAAAACCAGTACAGATACAAAGTCTGGAGGATGACTCGTATATATGCATGAATCTCCCTCCAAAGTACAGCCGAAGCTGGCTAGACTGTCAGCTACTACGTTACATGATCTAGAACACACCTTAACAGTACAATGAACAAAGTTTGATGCCATGATCTCCCTAATCTGCCTAAACAGGCAGCCATTTAAACTTCGGTTGAAATCTGTAGATGTGATAGCCTTGCCAACAATAGCTGAATCTGTCTCAAGAATAATCCTAGTCATTCCCAGTTCAGCAACACGCACAAGGCTCCTCAAAATCCCCAAGGCTTCAGCTTGCAAGACACTAGCAGCCCGAGATATGCTTCCTGCTCCACCTTCCAGAAAGGTCCCATCATATTACGTGCCACGAAACCCCACCTACCTTGATTTGAATTTTCATAAAAAGAGGCATCAACATTGATCTTATAAAAATATGCTGGTGGAGATCTCCATTTAACACATGGATTTTTTGCATTGTTCATGCCCTTAGTAGCCAGCTTCTCAATTTCCATGAGGTGAAAGGATACAGAGCTATTAATTTCAGCTATTGTGGACATTCTCTCACCAGCATTAGCTTTATTTCTTGCAGACCACCATCTCCATAACCAAATAAAGACTCTATCCTGCACTTTCTGTTGGAGGTTCAGAATTTTTATGATTGCCTCTTTACCAGAACTGCAAGGCTCCAGCTCAGTCCTTACATGCTCTAAATCATAGCCTGCCAACATTCCTTCGCTTTTTTGCACTTGAAAAACAAAAGGCCACAATCTTCGTCTAGTCGTTTGCACACAGGACAAAGAGTATCGGTCTTTATCCCTCGTCTAGCAAGATTCCGTTTGACAGGCAAGCTATTATGAGCCATTCGCCAAATAAACATGTTAATCTTATTAGGAAGCTTCAATTGCCATATTTTTTGCCATTTTAAAACATCATCAGAACTTACTAACGATGGAGAAGCATCTTGGCCAAATTCTTGATCTCGGATCTGCACAGCAAGCTTGTACGCTGATTTCACTGAAAAAATTCCTTTGGAATCAAAGTGCCAAGCTGGCATATCTTTTAAGTCTTCATTTGTGGGGATTGTCAAGATCACTTCCGCATCATCCGGCCAGAAGGTGTCTCTTACCAGCATCTCATCCCATGTTCCAGTGCTTGGATCAATTACTTCAGAGACTCTGGTCAGCAATGATGACCCTTTAGGCGTGATTGGCCTTATTGTGCATCCTCGGGGAATCCATGGATCCTTCCAAATATATGTATCAGTACCATCTCCAATACGCCAAATTATTCTTTTTTTGAGCAGCTGGACACCCTTCAAAATACTTCTCCAAGAGTAGGAGATTCCCCTTCTCTCCTTACATTGCAATATACTAGAGTTTGGGAAATACTTTGCTTTCAAAACTTGACCACAAAGGTTACTGCATCAATTAACAACCGCCAAGCTTGGCGTGCTAACATTGCCAAATTAAATAGGTGCAGATCACGAAAACCCAAACCTCCTTTTTTCTTTGATCTAGTTAAAAGATCCCAGGCAAGCCAATGAATCTTGTTCACTTTGTCTTGCTGGCTCCACCAATAACAGCCAATCATCGAGTTCAGCTCATTACACAAGCCTTTTGTCAAGTCAAAACAGGACATCGCATATGTCGGGATGGTTTGCGCCACTGTTTTCACTAAAATTTCCTTTCCCGCCTTTGAAAGTAACTTCTCTTGCCATCCTTGAATACGCATACAGACCCTTTGCTTAATATACTCAAAAAGTTTTTTTCCTAGATCTGCCCACAGTCACCGGTAGCCCGAGATATTTCTCACTCTTTGCTTTTTGATTAATTGATAGGATTGCTCTCATTTGTTGTCTTATGTGGTTACTGGTATTTGGGCTAAATAAAACTGATGATTTGTCTTTATTTATGACTTGTCCTGAGGCCAACTCATATGTTCTGAGCATCTGCTTGAGAAAACGAGCATCAGCCTCCCTAGCTTTCATTAGAATAAGAGAATCATCAGCAAAAAATAAATGATTAACCACTGGAGCACCTGGACATATTTTAATGCCTTCAATATTGCCTACAGATTCAGCGTGTTGCAGTAGAGTTGAAAAGCCTTCTGCACATAGAATAAATAGGTAAGGTGATAGCGGGTCACCCTGATGCAAACCCCGTTGGGGGAGAAAACTATCAGCGTACTCACCATTCACCTTTATACGATAAGACACTGTTGTGTGCAACTGATGCGAAGGCAAGAAACAACGGTATGGCCAAAAAAAAAAAGAAAAAAAAACGCAACCGCGCATACAGATACGTACAGGTAACAACAGGTCACATTAGAAACTGATTCCCAATGCTTAACTGCAGCATTATGTGGGGGCTCCTATGATGCATCTCCTGGCGGTGCTATTTATAGTGACATTAGAAACTTAATGCCTCATTTTATCTCAGCTGAGGTGGTTTATACACCTCGCTCGTGTAATACTTGTGCTCATGAATTAGCATCTTTGGTCAGTCCTGGGACTCGGATTCACCAAATCGTGACCGTGTTGATCCCCTGCACTAATACAAATTGGGAGTGTCAGTATAAAAAAAAAAAAAAAAAAACTACAACAGGTCACATGCGTGAAGCGGCCGGGTGAGTGAGTGGCCAGGCCCTAGCTGCCTCTAGATGGACCAGAGCCAAGCTGCTACCAGGCCGCCCGGCCCTAGCTAGCCAAGCCACCTACTGGTACATACGTGCATGCATCATGCATGTGTTGCTATCGAGATGGGGACTAGCTAGCTCCATCAACATGACGAGAACGGCCTTTCATCTATCTGCCTAGCTGCTGCATACTCCCCTCATCATAGTAAGTTGGAGACGGGGTCCGGGCGGAAGATCGCGAGCGCGGTCCTTCTCCTTCTTCCAGCTCCCCTCCTCTCTGACATTATTGGATTCGATGGACCTCTCGGGTCTCGGCGCACTCATATCAGTACTTACGCTGATCCGTCCTCATCCATCTCTCCCACCCTCTGGTGATCTGGGCCCTGAAGCTGAACCCCTCCCTATGCCCTGCACGGTGCATGTTCTATATTTTACAAAACAGAATTAACATAACGGGGATGTAGCTCAGATGGTAGAGCGCTCGCTTAGCATGCGAGAGGTACGGGGATCGATACCCCGCATCTCCAGTTTTTATTTGTTTTATTTTTTTTACCTTTCCCCTCTAGAATTTTTTTTGGGCATCCAGAGTTTCAGGCGTCGGCGTCGATCGGGCCTTTTTTTTACGGCCGCGATCTCCACCAGCTCCACGCTTAGGCCATTGCAATGCATGAGAAGAGCAGAACGTACTGAAACGGGAGTCCTAGCTTAATTTGAGCCCATGCATGGATAATACTGACTAGGGATGTAGGCGCGCTAACGCCGTGACGGTTGTTACATGTGCAACAATGTACGTTTTTTTGTTCTCGACTCATATTAAGCGAGATTGCGTAAATGGAGGGGGTGATTAGATGGGTCGTTTGCGTGGCAAGAACGTGGGTCTGCAACAATGGAAGGGGCAGGCCGGAGCGCATTATGTCAGGGACCATATAAGAATAATGCAAGCACAACACATTTGGTACTGGTGGCACACGCACTCGGAAGATGCAAAATATGTCAGTTGATGTGAAATTAGATTGAACTAAAAATCGAAAATGTTAATTCAAAGACAACAGGTGTCCCACATGCTAAATAGGGAAGATACTGAACTGAAAATTACAAAGGTGAAATCTAAGGACATTTTACACATGGCCGTATAGGAAAGATCGATGTACTTTGCCTATTTCATCTCTTAGTAATTCCGTCCTATTACAACAGCATCTAAATTCCCTACAGAAAGAAAAAAATTACTAAGAACCTATGGACAGAGATCATCTTAGGTGGGAGCTCCTCGTTGTCTACAGACGAATGGGCAACATATTGTCCTGCTAGCTTGAAGTTTTAATATGAAAAAATGAGCGAAGCACAGGGTTAACATATCCTAAAAGAAGATCCGAAGAAACAAAAACATAGTGATCAAAAGTAACAAAGATCAATGCATGTGCATTTTTTTGTGTGGTGGAAGCTGAAATCACACTTTGTTTCACAATTGAGAAAAACTAAGCAATTATTTTGTAGGAAGGGCTGAAGGGAAGGATGCATAACTATTCTTTAGTTTAATGGGCAGGAAACAATACCGAGGAGGTCAAAACAAACGAAAATAAAAAACACACCTTTATCTTTGTTTTTCCTTTGCGGGCAACTGAAGTTTCCGTTCATCTTGCTAGCATGCACTAAACATGCTTCCTCATTTCTCTGATTTTATGGTTGCAAGCTAGCGAAAGAAGCATGTGAGTGTCCAAAGTAAACAATTTAGAGATTTTGATTCAGAATAGGATATTGCTAAGGAATAAAAACTGTCAAATCCAGAAACGGGTATAATAAAATTGACCGTCAGATTAGAAGCACTAATATCTTTCCCATCCTATAAATTTAGCAAAAGACATACAGAATAATCTAAAGTTTCTTTAGCTTGTTCGAGCAGGAAGACAGATAACACTGTCATACACAGGGTGCAACTTGAATGCAATTGAGCTTCCATCGTGAACAGCACAACAGTTGCAAATCAGACATATTCCAATTATAGTAGAAAGTTTGTCCTAGATCCATGCATTTTTTGTGTCACCAGAAGCAGGCAGGCCTAGACACCAGTTGCAAATCAGATGTATTCCAAATTTCCAATTACAGTATTAAGAAAGGTTGCGCCTAGATCCAGGCATTTTTGTGGCACCAAAAGCAGCTAGACATTCTACTGTGATAGTAGGTAAATATGACCTTTTATTTCCCTACAACAAATTAACACCGGAGATGCAAATACTTTATTAAATGGAATAATGAAATAAAAAGGTTAGGCTAGATATTTTCTTCAACTGATGCAGCTTGTGGTAAACAGTACTGACAATTATCAAAAGCACACAGAAGAAAAACATATCATCATCGCTGAGGCTCATGATCCTAGTAATGGGAGCACAGATTGAGGTTACAATCTGTAAGAAAAAAGTGATCTGTTATTTCACCTCAAGAGTGTGACTACAATATCATGTCTGCAGGGTCAGTCTATTAAAAAAAGTGACTTATTTTCTTTGCATGAATAAACCCAAAAGCAACATGTGGTCAGTGAGCACCCGAAGAATGTAGTTCATGGGAGCACAAACGTTCAAAACAAAGTGGATTCGTCATCAGTTTGGTACATTGGCTTCCTGCAAAGCCAATTTTGACTGAACCTTAGAATTATGGACCCAATAGATTAAAGAAGAAAACAATAGCATTAAGACCAGAGGGTTAGGCATTCCTTCATGTAAATTTGTGTGAACCTATATAGTTCAATTTGCATATTTTGGTACAACATGTACAGTTTTTAGTGGGGCACAAGCTAATTATCAAATAGTGAAAAGGTGATAATTTCAATGCAAAATACACATACCAAAAAAGATGTATTGCAGTTGAATTTCAATCTTGAAAGTAATAACAGTATAGCAAAAGAAGTGTGAAGTACCTGATAGGTTCATGAAGGCATTGCTCATGAAGGCCCAATCCGTAGAACTGCAAATGGATCAGGGGACATCAGAAAAATACAGCGAACTTACCAAAAGAAGAGAGAAAATTGGAGTACCTGAGAGATTGATGAAGGGATTAGCTCTGCCTGAGGTGAGGAGGGGAGGAGGGCGCCATGGCCGGCGCGCGGAGGAGGCAGAGTGGCGGTCCCTGGCATCCAAGAGGAGGCGGATCTGTTGCGCGTGCCGACGGTCGGACTGAAGGACCCGAGGTCCATGATGGCAGCTTCCATGGCCTCACCGTCGAGCTGGAGGAGGGGTGGCTGGCACGGAGGAAGGAGGCTGCAGCGGCGAGGGAGGGTAGGCCACGGGAGAGGTGGCGCACGGCAGAGGAGAGCCTCGGGGCTCGGCCCTGTGGTCTGTGGAGGCAGGGCAGCAGGTGGGCGCCATGGCGGTAGCGGACCGCATCCGGCGCGGAGAGCAGCCAGGCGACGGTCCATCCGGGACGCAGAACCGGATTGGTGGACGACGGAGTGGAGCGGCGCCGGACCGAGGGCAGAGGGGCGTAGCCGGGAAGGGCAATGGCGGAGAGCGCGGAGTGGTGCCGGAAGCACCGAGGAAGCCGCGTGCGGGCCCATGGACGTGGAGGGGCCCACGAGGATGTGGAGAAAGGAGAGTACTGGGAAGGGACGGCCGCACACGCGCAGCCGCCACACGTCGTGCTTCGTATCGCCGAGGGAGCGAGGTGCGCTGTGGAAGCGGGGATTCCTTTAAGCCTGACGCCAGCAGGTGCGTGTGTGTGTGTGGGGGGGGGGGGGTAAAAACCCCCGTCCATCCACTATTTCACCTACCTCTCTCTGTAAACAGTATCGCTGCAACCTAAACATATGGGCGAGTTAACAGCACTACCTGCACGTGGATGTCTGAACACAGGTGGTTACCAGCTTGCATATTCGATGGATCCGAAATATAGGGTCTGATTGGTTGTCCCGCCGCCCGCACCCAGGCTCGCCGCATGCGTTGACTGCCCGCAGGCGCGTGATTGGTGGCCTGCAGCGCAGCACGCCAGCCTGCACGCGCGGATGCAGCGTAGGCCATTTTCGGCCCGCCCGCCTGCATGCGCGGAAATGCGGTTCCCCCGCGTTCCTAGCGGCCCAGGCTGGCGCGAGCCAAGCGCCTGAGGCCCCCGCAACCAATCAGGCCCATAGTGGTCCGGTCGAGCTAGTTAGAACTCACCTTTGTCCTATGAATCTACAGCATGATGGAGCTGACGATCGAGGCTCCGGCTGCGCCGGCCAGCAGACATGTGGAGTAGAGGCAATGCTGCGATTTTTTTTTTTTTTTTTTTGGAAAGGCAACGGGGGGCCTGAATATAGTTCAGCATAGCCTGTGTTTAATCTATTGGGTGTTTACAAGGATTACATCGCAGCAGTATTGAGCACCTGCAGCCATGCATCCTTGATGGCTGAATCTTTTTTCTTGTGCCGATGTGCCCACAGTTTAGCTTCGCTGGCGCACGCACGGATTGTCTGATCAACCGTGGCAACCTCTCCTCTAAAAATGACATTGTTGCGTTTCTTCCACAGCTCCCAGCAGCAGAGCAGGATGAAGCCGCTGAATTGTTTAGCAGTAGAGTGCAAGGTCGGACAATAGTGTGTAGGTTGCTTACCTGCTGATCAGGCATAATCTGGATATTTAGCTTCGCCCAAAACGCGGACGCAAATGGGCAGTGGAAGGCGATGTGGGATGCTGACTCTGGCGCGTGTTTGCAGATATCACAAACCTCCTCCGTGACAATGACAATCCTTCTTTTCGCGAGATTCACTTTGCACTGAATGCGCCCTTTTTTCAGTAGCCACCCAGAAAACTGAACTCTTGGGGGAGCTCGGTTATCCCACACGAAGGTGTCAGCCGAGCTGTGATCACGCGCCCTGCCCATAAGCAGCTTGTATAGGAGACTCGTGTGCAGCTTTCCATTCTTGTCAGCTATTGAGCACACCCTCTTGTCTGGGTTTTCAGTGATAACCAACCCGTCGTTGATGCCTTGAGCAATGATGAGCTCGTCAGCAGCCTGGTTTGTGAGCCGAGGGACAAGGAACACGAACATTCCTCCATCTTTAACCTCCGGCACACTTACCCGCCTCTTGATGCAATGCGAGTAGAGTGCAGGCAGCGTTGTGGCCCGATTGTCTGGGCCGGACCAAGCGTCATGCCAAAAATCGGTGCTCTTGCCGTCACCAATTTCACATGTGGAAATGGCTTGGTAGACTGGCAGTAGGGCACGCAGGGCGTCGTCCCAGTGTTGCCCCATCATCTCGCCTTCCATGGTGGCCATGTTAACTTGGGATCTCACCCAAGCTGCCCATGACGAGTTAGTCGAAATGTGTAGCCTATGGATCAGCTTGACCACGAGGCTGTTAGCAGTAACCCAGAGCTTATAGGATAGTTTCCTGTTTTGCTGCATAATAAGCCGGTCAGTCTGTTGGACCGTGCACGTTGTAGAAACCTGACGCATGCATGTTCATGCGGGGTCTTTGTCCAGGTCTTTAGGACCTCATGCGCGTGGCTGAGTCGTGGCTATGGGATGGCATGGCTGCTTAAGCGGCTGGCCGCGCGTTTAGGGCCACTACGGCCATGATTAGCGAGTTTGTTGTCTTTTTATATTCAGTCAATATACAGAAAACCGCTGCTCAGTTGTTCGCAGCACAGAATACTCTGTCCACCATCGCGTGCGTGTGTGTAAGAAACTTGTGCAGGCAGTGATCGCCGGCGTCTGAGCTCGCCGGGATTACAACAATTGGCATCAGAGCCACGTCATCAATCCGGGTGACATGTCGCAGCCGCCGGAGCGTTCGAGGACGCCGCCGATGCGCCGTGGGCGCTCTCCGCCACGAAGGCCGCGGACACGCGGGGTCGTCGTCGAGCGCGTCGTCGAGAGAGTCACGGCTGCCGCGTCGGGGCCGGCAAACTTCCCCGTCCTCACGAAGACCAACTACAACGACTGGGCACTCCTCATGAAGGTCAAGATGCAAGCCCGCGGGCTCTGGGACGCCATCGAGCCCGGCGACGTCGACGTCATGGAGGATCGGATGGCCCTCGACATCATCTGCAGCGCGGCACCGCCGGAGATGATCTCGACGTTGGCGGTCAAGTCGACGGCGAAAGAGGCGTGGGAGACTCTGAAGACCATGCGCATCGGCGACGAGCGCATCCGGAAGACCGCTGCGCAGAAGCTGCGACGCGAGTACGAGACGCTCGCGTTCCGGGACGGCGAGTCCGTGGAGAATTTCGCCCTCAGGCTCACCGGCATCGTCGCGCAGCTCCAGACCTTGGGCGACCCCGAGCCGCCGGACAAGGTCGTCGCGAGGTACCTGCGCGTCGCCCGGCCGAGGTACAAGCAGCTCGTCATTTCCATTGAGACGCTCCTGGACGTGTCTACGTTAACTGTTGAGGAGATCACCGGCCGACTCAAGGCCGCGGAGGAGGATGATGATCCACCACCGCCGAACGTCGGAGGGAAACTCTACCTCACTGAGGAGCAGTGGGAGGCAAGGTTGAAGGAGAAACAGAGCGCCAGCAAGTCCGGCGACTCGTCCAAGTCCAGTAACAACAGGCGGCGCCCACGCCGTGGGGCATCGAACGGCGACGGCGGCGAGCGAACTGGCGCAGGCGCAGGCGCAAGCGCAGGCTCCGGCTCCGGCTCCGGTCGCACGGTGGGCCGCAATCAGTGCCGGAAATGCGGCAAGACTGGCCATTGGGCCAGGGAATGCCGTTCCAAGCCCAAACAGGGGGAGGCCCACGCCGCACAGGCTGAGGAGGAGGAGGGCACCCTCCTGATGGCCCGAGTCTGCTCCGTCGAGATCGACCCCAACTCCGATGCCAGCGGCGCGCATCGGCCGGGCGCGGCGGCAGCCCCACGCACGGGCCCGGGCGCGGCTGCTGGCAGACGGGCTAGCTCGGAGGCGTCCCCGCGGGCAGCCTGGGGAGGCGCGGCGCGGGCCCCGTGCGTGGCCTCGGCGCCGGCCCTGCCCGGCACGGGTCAACAGCGGCCGCGCCCTACCCCGGTGGTGGAGGTGCCGCCGGCCAGAGTACACCTGGTGGAGGCGCACGCTCACGCGCAGTTCGACGGCGCGGGAGACACCGACGACGCCCTCTGGCACCTCGACACGGGCGCGACCAACCATATGACTGGGTCGCGCGCTGTCTTCTCCGACATCGACGCCAGTGTCAGGGGGACGGTGAGGTTCGGTGATGGCTCCCTCGTCGACATCGAGGGTAGGGGGACGGTATTGTTCTCCTGCAAGTCCGGTGAGCACCGCCAGCTCGTCGGTGTGTACCTGATTCCGCGCCTTGACACCAACCTTATCAGCGTCGGGCAGCTGGACGAGGATGGCTACGACATTCACGTGAACAAAGGGGTGATGCGGATCCGCGACGAACGACGGCGTCTCCTTGCTCGGGTGCGGCGCTCCCCAACAGGCTCTACTCCATACGTCTGGATGTCACGCGGCCAGTGTGTCTCACTGCGAGGCGCGTGGACACGGCGTGGCGCTGGCATGAGCGCTTCGGACACATCAGCTTCCAGGCGCTCAGGAAGCTCGCCAGCGGCAACATGGTGCGTGGACTGCCACGCATTGATCACGTGGAGCAGGTGTGCGAAGGGTGCCTGGGCGGGAAGCAGCGTCGGCACCCGTTCCCTGAACAGGCACGGCGACGAGCGGGAGGCGCCCTGGACCTGGTGCACGGGGACATCTGCGGGCCGGTCACGCCGACGACGCCAAGCGGGAACCGTTACTTCTTGCTGCTGGTAGACGACATGAGCCGTTTCATGTGGCTCTGTCTTCTCGCAAGCAAGGACCAAGCACCGGCAGCCATCCGGCGGTTCAAGGCGGCAGCTGAGGTGGAGTCTGGGCGGAAGCTGAAGGTGCTGCGCACGGATCGTGGAGGCGAATTTACATCAGTGGAGTTCGGAGTCTACTGCGCTGAGGAGGGGGTGCAGCGCCAACTCACGGCCCCCTACACGCCGCAGCAGAACGGCGTCGTGGAGCGTCGGAACCAGACCGTGGTCGGGATGGCGCGCAGCATGCTACTAGCGAAGGGCCTCCCAGGAATGTTCTGGGGCGAGGCCGTCACAACGGCTGTATTCATCCTCAACCGGTCTCCCACACGCAGCCTCGACGGCAAGACACCTTTTGAAGCGTGGCATGGCGAGCGACCAGCAGTGAGCTTCCTCAGGACTTTCGGATGTGTGGCGCACGTGAAGAACACCAAGCCGCACCTGAAGAAGCTGGATGCACGCAGCACACCCATGATTTTCGTGGGGTATGAAGCCGGATCGAAGGCCTACAGGATGTATAATCCTGTGGATGGTCGCGTACACGTCACGCGCGACGCTGTGTTCGACGAGGCAGCCCAGTGGAGCTGGGATCAGGACGTTGCTGCAAGCAGCAAGGGCGGCTACACGTTCACGGTGGAATACAGCACGCGTCAACCGGCCATGGCGGGTGAGGCTGCAGGAAGGAGTCCTGCAGTAACCAACTCCCTGCCCGTGGCTGACTCTGGAGGAGGTGCTGCACCAGGAACGCCTCCTGTGGCTGAAGCAACAGCGCCCGAGCACATCGAGTTTGCCACACCACCTGTGAACGTGGAGGAGCTGGTGGATGCGGAGCATGACGGGGGCGTTCCAGTCAGATTCCGGACCGTGGATAATGTGATGGGCGCTGCATGTCCACCTGGACTGGCGCCACGTGTTCTGGACGGCGGCGAGCTGCTGTTCACCACAGCGGAGGAGCCTACTACCTTCAAGGAAGCTGAGCAAAGCCTGTGCTGGCGGCGGGCGATGCTCGAGGAGATCAAGTCCATTGAAGAGAACAAGACTTGGAGCCTGGTGGATCTTCCAGCTGGCCACAAACCCATCGGCTTGAAATGGGTTTTCAAGGTGAAGCGTGATGAGCATGGGAACATCGTCAAGCACAAGGCGCGTTTGGTAGCGAAGGGGTATGTCCAGCGCCAAGGGATTGATTTTGATGAGGTATTTGCTCCCGTGGCGCGGCTGGAGTCGGTACGCTTGCTGCTGGCTGTTGCAGCACATGAAGGCTGGGAAGTCCATCACATGGACGTGAAGAGCGCGTTTCTGAACGGAGACCTGCAAAAGGAGGTGTACGTTGCTCAGCCAGCCGGATTCATCGTCGACGGAGCCGAGCACAAGGTGCTGCGGCTCAAGAAGGCTCTTTATGGTCTTCGTCAGGCGCCCAGGGCCTAGAATGTCAAGTTGGACAGCAGCCTACTGTCACTTGGTTTCCAGAAGAGTACAGGAGAACATGGAGTATACGTTCGTGGAGTGGGTGACGAGCGACTCATTGTTGGAGTGTACGTTGATGATTTGGTGATTACTGGGCGCAGTGGTATTGTCAAGTTCAAGTCTGAGATGCTGAATTTGTTCAAGATGAGTGACCTCGGACTGCTGTCCTATTACCTTGGGCTGGAGGTGAAGCAAACCAGCAGAGGAATCAGCATCAGCCAGGGGGCGTACGCTGCCAAGCTGGTAGAGAGAGGTGGCATGAAAGGGTGTAATCCTTGTGCTGTGCCAATGGAACCAAGGCCCAAGATGAGCAAGATTAGCTGCAGCCCCCTGGTGAATGCAACTGAGTACCGGAGCATGGTAGGCGGGCTCAGGTACTTGGTGAACAGCCGACCAGACCTTGCTTATGCTGTGGGGTATGTGAGCCGGTTCTTGGAGGAGCCAAGAGAAGACCACCGTGCAGCGGTGAAGCACCTGCTTAGGTACATAGCAGGCACGCTGGATTACGGTGTGTTCTATGGGAGAAAAGGGTCTCGGCGTTTGATCGGGTTCAGCGACAGTGATCACGCCGGTGACAAGGATGACAGGAAGAGCACGAGCGGCATTCTGTACTGCCTCGGCGACAGTCCCATCACCTGGCAATCGAGCAAACAGAAGGTGGTGGCCCTTTCTTCATGTGAGGCCGAATACATTGCTGCAGCTATGGGGGCCTGTCAGGGAGTTTGGCTTGCTCGGCTGCTGGGAGACCTCATCGGTTCAGAGCCTGGAGCGCCAATGCTCAAAGTGGACAACAAGTCCGCTATCGATCTGAGTAAGAACCCCGTCCACCATGATCGATCTAAACACATAGATATTAAATTTCACTATATCAGACAATGTGTGGACGGTGGGAAGATTGTCATCGATCAGATCTCGACAAAGGATCAGCTCGCTGACATTCTGACAAAGCCGCTGCCTCGCGTGAAGTTCCAGGAGCTCCGTGACCGCATCGGTGTTGTCAACATCAAGCACAAGCTTCTGGGTTAGGAGGAGAATGTTAGCAGTAACCCAGAGCTTATAGGATAGTTTCCTGTTTTGCTGCATAATAAGCCGGTCAGTCTGTTGGACCGTGCACGTTGTAGAAACCCGACGCATGCATGTTCATGCGGGGTCTTTGTCCAGGTCTTTAGGACCTCATGCGCGTGGCTGAGTCGTGGCTATGGGATGGCATGGCTGCTTAAGCGGCTGGCCGCGCGTTTAGGGCCACTACGGCCATGATTAGCGAGTTTGTTGTCTTTTTATATTCAGTTAATATACAGAAAACCGCTGCTCAGTTGTTCGCAGCACAGAATACTCTGTCCACCATCGCGTGCGTGTGTGTGAGAAACTTGTGCAGGCAGTGATCGCCGGCGTCTGAGCTCGCCGGGATTACAACAGAGGCACAGGTTCTGAAGCTGCATGTCCTTGACGACCAAACCACCATCCTCTTTCAAAGCGCAAACATTTTCCAATGCTACAAGGCAGCTCCCAGTGGCTGGTGTGTTTTCACAGGTCCACAAGAAGTCTGTCCATCTGGCTAACCACACCTTTGAGGAGAGGCACTGCACACACGCTATCCAGCACTGCATTGATCAGCACAGTCCTCCCCATCGGATTGAGTAGTGCTGCCTTCCATCCAGTGAGATACCGATCTACCTTTGCAATCTGTGGGGCAAATGATGTGAGCTTCAATTTGGTGTTTGAGAGAGGCAAGCCGAGGTACGTCTGGGGAAACCTTCTTGTTTGCAACCTAGGATGTTGATCATCGACGCCAGCGTCAGGCCATTGATATTCATAGGAACAGCTGTGCTTTTCGAGTAGTTAATTAATTTTCAGGCTTGTGGCTTGGGAGAAGGAATTGAGAAGAGCCTTTAAATTCTGCACATCCGTTACATCAGCCCGGAGCAAGATCAGTGTATCATCTGCGGCTGTGTTTAGATCCAAAAAGTGAAGGCGAAAAGCAGGCGAAATCTGCCAAAATTTGGCCAAAAACATCACATCCGACACTGTAGCGCACTGTAGCATTTTTCGTTTGTTTGTGGTAAATATTGTCCTACCATGGCCTAACTAGGCTCAAAAGATTCGTCTCGCAAAGTACATCTAAACTGTACAATTATTTTTTGATTTCATCTACGTTTAGTACTCCATGCATGTGCCGGCATTTTTGATGTGATGGGAAATCTTCTTTTTGCATAGTAGAATTTGGGGGAAAGTTTGGATCTAAACACAGCCTGCATACTGGAGTACTGGGCATGGTTCACCGTCTAGAATGGGGTGCCTGACTGCTTTGCTGTGCTTGACAAGAGTCTGCAGCACATCTGTGACCAGTAGGAAGAGGTAGGGGGACAGAGGATCTCCCTGCCGTAGCCCTCGGTGTCAGTTAAACCACAGGCCGGGGCAACCATTGACTAAGACGGCGTTCTTTGAAGTTTGAAGTAGCTCCAGCGCCCAAGCACACCATCTTTGATCGAAGCCACGAGCAGCCAGGATGGTTTGCAGAGCCCCCCAATTGACAGTGTCGAAGGCCTTAGCAAAATCAAGTTTGACCACCAAAGTAGGAACTTTCCTTTTGTGGCAGCATTGAGTGCATACACAAAATTCTCAGAGATGGAGCGGCCTTTAATGAAGCCTGTTTGATCCAGGTCGATCAGTTTTGCAATTACACTCTGCAGGCGGGACGTTAGCGATAAGTTTGATGCTGCAATTCTGTAGGCTTATTGGTCTAAACGAGTCCACTGACACACAGCCAGGCTTCTTAGGTAGCAGGATCATGTAGGCTCTGTTAATTCTCTCCAGTTCAGCATTGTGCCCATGAAAGGATCTGAAGAGTTGCATCACTTCCTTCTTGACAGTCGACCATGCTGCAGAGTAGAAGCTTACCCCAAAACCATCCGGTCCCGGTGCACATTCCTTGTGCTAATATATCAGGACAGGGCCAGAGCAAATGAAACACACTGCGATTATTAGGCACAAGGAATGTGCACTTATTATCGTAGGGAGTAAGTATTAGCTATATCTAGCTGGCTCATGTAGTGGCTGGACGGCCGGCCTCTGAGTGTGGATTTCCCTTTTGGTACGTGCGGCGCGGGCAGTCCATGCTCGCTCGCAAAGCAGAACGGCTTCCTTGGCAGCATTCACTTTCAGAAAGTAACCAATAGAGTGTTGTAGGTTGTTCATACAGACAATCAGATATCATCTCCTTCGGTCGTTCTCTGTTAATAATAATCTAATACTCCATCCGATTTTATTTGTTTGACGCCAATGCATGCAACTCAAATTTGGCTTGGCCAATGTCATATATAAACAAAATCTGAGCTAGTAAAAAGGTTTCAGACTTCAGAGGAGATGGCCTGACAAAAGGTACGATTATCAGTTTCCAAATTCCTTTTCGCCCCAGAGGAGACGGGTAGAGATCGAGCGGAGCACGACGGCATGTGCACCGAGCGCTGCTGCAAGATCCGGCGTGTCATCATTTCATGGCCCTCGATCTAGCGCCTAGAAATATATCAAAGACCTTTTGTTGTGTTGCTTCAGGACGAAGCTTCTGTTGGTACCCGCACCCGCTGATAAAAAAGCCAGGTGTGGACATTATTATTGGTGCAAAAATATTCCTGCATATGTACTTCTCGACAGTTGAGCTAGCTCACGTCCGGATGTGAATGTCCTAAAGCCGGTGTCAGTGTGCGTTTACTTTCATGGAACAGCACTGCCGCTGCGTCTGTCTGCGCGCGGTCTCTAATAGGAGAGGACAGAGGAGACGACGGCACGACGCCCCTCGTTTGGTTGTTGGGAAAGATTTGGAGGGGATTAATTCTCTCCCTAGTTAAATTTAAATAGATAGAAATGTTAGGTTCAAACCAGCTACTCCTCCATTTCCCATTCTCCATTTCTATTTCAATTACCCATCTATATGTCTACAGTGACATAACAGTGCTGCATTTAATTTTGGAGTATCCATATGGACTCACTGCTGGCTTCAGCCTTATCTGAGTTGAGAATACTTCTCTACCTCTAGAGCTCAGGTAAGTCTCACTCCTCTTTTTTCTCCCCTTCAGTTCGGTCGTTTTTTTCATTCGTTTTTCTTCTGTTTTTTTAATTTTATGGTGTGAGTATTTTTCTTTTCTCCATCTATTTCGTTGTACCATTTTATGTTATCTGAGTTGAGAATACTATATTTGCAAAACTTGAATATTAATTATTAATGTTATAATATTTTTCTTCTCAGAATATCTTCATTTGTAGAGGCAAACATTTTTCATGTGAAGATAGAAATATTGTATTCTAAATCTAGAATATGTTTCAATGAAGATAGGATATTCCTCCCATGCAACTAGAATAGTTTGCTAGTAAATCTAGCTTAGTTTGCTTGTAAAAATATTTTTACTTTAAAAATAATATTTCTCAAATGTTTTCCAAATGTATTCATGTATGAATTTTTATTCAATATTTCATTGCAATGGCATGATTGCAATTTGTTTGGAGTTGGGAGTTTAGGGACTGTTCGGAATGCGGGAATTCTTTTCCATTCCTATGTTTTTTCTGTGAAATTGAACTGCTTTTGTAAAGTTTCTGTACAATTCCTGTGGAATTTGTACATTCCAAACAGGCCTACGTTTTCTTAAAACTTTTGTTGAGTCCACGTGTGAGTTAAAAATCAAAACGCCATCTTCACGTAGCTGCCTCGGCCCAAAACTCCAAACGAGCCCTACTTTTGCTTTTGGACTCATCCATACTGGAAGTAGGCTTTGTTGGGCTGAAACGTGGACATGCTATAATTCTTGATGGAGGCCCATGATGACAACCTAAACCAGTTTAGCATAAGGGTCACAAGTCACAACCATAGGGAATTGGATGAAACTAGTCAATCAACCCGTGCTTTCGCACATGTTAGAATCTTAAATGTGTTATGCGTAACCGTAAAACATATATAGATCTATTTTTGTATTAGGTTTTTATAATAACATATCTTGCTACTTTACATGTATGCTTAATTGATTTAGATAATCTTTGATCGATTGCAAAAATAGGTGATTTTAATATAATTTTGAGGAGTTACTTTCATCATATTATCAGTCATAATAACTAAGGTTAACAATTCAAATATAAATTAAAGGGCATATTTGGTATTATCCTATCAAAACAACAAATGTGAGCAATTAGATATAAATTTAGGGTGTTATTTCATATTTTTCTTTATATTGGCAGAGTGGGTAATTAATATGTAGTTTTAGGGGTTATTTAATATTATTTTGATAATGGCAAAGGTGGGTGATTACTTAATTAGAAAACAGATCTAATGGCTATTAAGATTCCAACATGTTAATTGATGATAGGGTATTTTTTATTATTGTGAGAATTTCTATAATTTTATTTTTTTCTAGCGCATCTTGTGAGGATTCACATGAAAATTTTAAAAAGTCTACAAAATATCTGTTTCATGGAAAAGTTTCTAGCATCTTTAATGGAAAAAAGACAAAAAACTGAAGGTAAATTTGAAAATAGGAAAAATCTAAAAAAAAGAAAATATTTGCTTTCGTTAAGAATTGAACTCAGATCTTTCGTAATGGCAGAGGTGGGTAATTACTTGAAAAATATATATAATGAAAAAAAAAGATATTTGCTTTCATTGAGAGTTGAACTCAAGACCTTTCATAATGGCAGAGGTGGGTAATTACTTAGAAAACAGATCTAATGGCTATTAATATTCCAATCTGCCAATTGATGGTCGGATGTTTCTGATCATTGTGAGAATTTTTTGGATTTATCTTTTTTTCTAGCGCGCTTTGAAATTGGTGCAACTTTTAGAACCACCAATCAGTAATAGTAAGATCATGTTAAACAATTATCTGGAAGATATTAACGAATTACCCAAATTTGTCAGTACTAACAATTTTTTATAAGAGTTGATGGCCATCAAATCAAAATATGTTAAGTCGTTATAGACGAAGGAGCGCTGTATATTAAACTTGGGGAGGAATACGGTCGTTAGCTACTCATCAGAGCTGCCGCATGTACTAGAGTTTTACTCCAAAACCCCAGTTAGCACCAGGGTTAACCTTTCCGATTTTTAGACAAATCCCGGGGTCATCCGGTATCGGAATTCCGGCCGAAATTCTGCTGAATTCTAGATTTTCCGAACAGTTTGGGTTTTCAAATTTGAAAAACGGAATTCCGGACTTTCCGGTCGGAATTCCGGACTTTTCGGTGGAAAATGGCATTTTTCGACTAGAAAATGCTCCAAACATATGAAAAATTAAATAATTTGATAGAATATTATTTGTATCTTTTTGTATATTGCAATGTACAATGCATATTAAATATATTACACACAAATTATTCATAACATATGCATATTGTCATATGAAATCACAAATAAAATGTATGAAAACTAAATTTATCACAAATATAAGTACATAGTTACAATCCATAGACCATAATACAAGTTTATAGTACATAAATTGTATAGTCCATATGGAAGCCTAAGTTTAATTTAATAAACAATGTTTATGTATATCACGTAGTCCTTGATAAATAATGAACATAGGATGAAAGTGCAAGGAGAAAGAAAGAAGACCACTCATTCCATTCAAAAGGTATATTCTTTCAACCCATTGACAGTACAGACACTAAAAAGCTATAAACCCTAACTCATTGGACTACAAATAACCTTGTCTTTCAGCCAAAATGCAATTTTAACCTAGCAAATGATCTTAGGTTTGAGCGTGTTCTAGTCCTATTTACTCAGAAAAACACCTAGTTTTTTATCATATTTTTTCTCAAATTTTTTATAAATTTTTTTGAATTTTTAAATTTTAGAACGGAATTTTCCGAAAAATTCCGGTTTTTCATTTACCGTAGACATCCGGAAAAGGAAAAAACTCCGAAAAACCGCCGGTATACCGACAGAAAATTTTTCCCTGGTTAGCACTAATAAATTTAAATTGTACTTATACTATCATACCACATCAGGGGCATATATAATTGCACGCCGGCAAGAAATCCGGGCATCAGCTAGTGAGAAAGATCCCCCCTGAAACCTGCATTAAGCATGGAAACGCCATCGGCATCAAGCTCCGGCGCAGCACAAATGAAGCCGTGTATACTGTATAGCGTCTGAAAAAGGCTTTCGTTTACACAAATGAAGCAGGCTAGCTTCCCAGCCTGTCCAAACAGCGCCGGCAATTCGCCATAAATTATACTACATTGATCGTGCCTCAAAAACAAATAAAATTCTAGTCCTCGTCCTCAATCAACGGATTGAAGATTTCATTAATTTCCAGGAAGGGAGGCAGGCCTGGTCCATGCTTTCTAGACTAATGTTCCAGGTCGATCATGCTGCTGTTGATTAATTGGTTGCCGATTCAATCACGTCGTCCAATAATCTGACCAATTTGCCTCACCAGGTATACTGTATGCTTTTAAAAACTCTCTCGATCAGTTTATTGCTCTTGTCGAGGATTCAAATATCTTCTCGCGCAATGATTTGAGAAAGGTACAAGCATGAGGTATACATTTCTTTTTGTTCATGTTTGTTGACGATCAAGTTGGGTAGACGATATTTGGATGGCTAGTACAATATAATGGAAACTTCTGAATGTGTTGAACAAGATATTTCTGTTAGAAGGGGGCCAGGAAATGAAAGCACATTCAGATATCCGGTTGTACTAGTACTTGATAAAAAATCATATGGGTATTATTGCGATACTTTTGAGTTTTGACACGGTCACTCAGAATGAGCTTTCTTGCTTGACCTGTATCCACCACATGGAATAGAAATAACACAATACGAACGCCGCAAAACAGCAGTAGTTTTATATCGATCTAGTCAGGTTAAGGGCCTAAAACAAACGACACAACTGGCAAAAAGACCAAGCATAGCTGAACGGCCAAGGCCAACCAAACAACACTCTGGCAGCGGCAAATATAACTCCATGCAAGTGCCATGCAGTTCACCGCAGATGACCTGTGCCTTGCACGTACGTCTAGCTAGTCGTCCCTGCAGTTTACCAAAGGAAAAAGGTCTATGCAGCTTATAGTTGGGTTAGTTACAGATAGATGTTCACAGTGGAGTGATATGCATGGTTAAGTATAGGTCATTTGACCTGCACATCGGCAGTATATGACGCCGTTCAGGTGACTTCATCTGGTGGGCTTTTCTGACCTTTTTGCACGCAAGTTGAGCTCCGTGCAAAAGCATATATATACCTAATTGGCCCCACTAAAACCATGGATCTACCATCTCAGATAGTCAGAGTGTCACTGATTTTCTTGAGTACAATATAAGCTGACCATGGAAAGTTAGTACTACTAGATTTAATATTTTCCTTGAGTATAACAAAACTAGTTGCATGGAAAGTGTAGTGTAGTGTTGTTGCTAGCTGTTCAGAATCTTAAGCCACGCCGGACCATTCAATCTGGACATCCGAAGTTTTTGTACTATATGTACGAAAATACCACGCATTGAACAGTGTCACGAAGTGCCAAGTTGTATTGAATATCGCCGAAATTAAAGCTCATTGTCTCTATCTAGTTATATGCCAAAATCACGCCACCTTTAAAATTTTGGACTACTTGGTGGTTAACTTTAGGCTAACTTTATGCATACTGACTTAACTCCAAAAACTAAGATGATCACATCAATACACAAAAGATCATATTCACTCGTAATCTACCACATCAGTATCAACATATCTAATCCGGCATGGCGTGAGGCAGGCTCCGAAAACTGGGCAACTAATGAGGAAATTACCTCTGCGTGAAAGCGCCATTATTGACATCAAAGCTTCGGCGCTCACTCGTCTGAAGCGTCCTTTTGTTTTGAACAAATCAAACAATCTAGCTTCTCAGCCTGTCCAAACAGCATCGAATAATCGGCAATTTGCCATAAAATAGTACACAGCTCGTTTTCAGGCAACAGATTTAAGATTTTCAGGAAGAAGCTCATTAAGGGGGAGGCAGCCCTGCCCCATGGCTTCTAAACAAATGCTTCATTAGGGTCATGCTGCTGGTGACTGATTGCCTGCCTGCCGGCTCTGTCACAGTCTCACAGATCACCAACTGATTCTTCAACTTATTATTCGATCAACGTGCGAAATATCCGCCAGCTTCGCTTCATCATATATTTTCTCGGTCATCTATTGGTGTTTGTTGCCGAGTCGACAGCTGGTTCGATGTTTATATAGGCACTCGATCCATTATGCGACAAGCACACAGTTGACAGTACTACCTTGTTTATTTTGGTAAAAGGCTTAATTATGATGACATGGTAAGCCAGTTTTTCGATGCTACGTCAGTGCAGTGCTGTGCTGTGCTGTGCTTAGTCCCCGATCAACGCAAGCATTCGTGCTGTGCTGTGCTGTGCGAGAATCAGCGCTGTGCACGAACCTGTAATCTCTCATCTTGTGTTAGGACTTCGGAGCACGCTAGTTTATTAGCGGACGATAAATATTCAAGAATAGTATTTTCCACTGAGAAGAGTATACACTGATTGTATACACCCCAAAGGTCAATCTAGCTGTATGTTGAAAACGAGGTATTTCATCATCTGAGATAATAAATAAATCCACTAAAAACTGTCTGGGAATACAAACGAAAAACTATTCAGATTGTCATAAACATAAACTGTTTGTTAGTAACATCATAGTTCAACTAGACTTCCTTGTTTGACCTGCTATATATAAATAAATGCATGGAATATACAATTCAATGCGGTTAAAGGCGCCGAACTGTAGCACTAATATCAGGTCAAGTCAAGCTGTGAAGGACACCTAAAAGTACACGGCACGAAGATGCCAAGCAATTCCAGATTTGACTCCTGCGTGCCACCTGCAATTAATCGATCGGCGGCCAACCAACTCTAGGATACGCTTGCATCAAAAAATAAAAATAAAAACTCTAGGAAATGCTCGTAAGCAGCTGCGCACCACCGTAGCTGTGGATTATAATATTTGATCCTGAGCAAGAGGCTTAATAATCAGTATTCAATCAGTACATTCTCAGTGTCAACTGTGTGTTCAGAGTAGAGAGAGGAGTCTATTGATTCTCTCCCAATTGGTTGGATCGTAGGGGCAATGATTTACTTCACGGGCGAGGTCTTTGGTTCAAGTCTAGGATGGCCCAGCTGCGCCAGGGAAAAGAATAGAAGAAGCATTTGACTCTTTCATGCATACTCCACTTAGCTCGGGGGGATATAACTCAGTTCGTAGAGCTCTGCTCTTGCAATTGGGTCGTTGCGATTACGGGTTGGCTGTCTAATTGTCCAGGCGGTAATGATAGTATCCTGTACCTGAACCGGTGGCTCACTTTTTCTAAGTAATGGGGAAGAGGACTAAAACATGCCACTGAAAGACTTTATTGAGACAAAAAGATGGGCTGTCAAAAAGGTAGAGGAGGTAGGATGGGCAGTTGGTCAGATCTAGTATGGATCGTACATGGACGATAGTTGGAGTCGGCGGCTCTCCTAGGCTTCCCTCATCTGGGATCCCTGGGGAAGAGGATCAAGTTGGCCCTTGCGAATAGCTTGATGCACTATCTCCCTTCAACCCTTTGAGCGAAATGTGGCAAAAGGAAGAAAAATCCATGGACCGACCCCATTGTTTCCACCCCGTAGGAACTACGAGATCACCCCAAGGACGCCTTCGGCGTCCAGGGTTCACGGACCGACCATAGACCCTATTCAATAAGTGGAACACATTAGCCGTCCACTCTCCGGTTGGGCGGTAAGGGTCGGAGAAGGGCAATCACTCGTTCTTAAAACCAGCATTCTTAAGTTAAGATCAAAGAGTCGGTGGAAAAAGGGGAGAGCTCCCCATTCCTGGTTCTCCTGTAGCTAGATTCTCCGGAACGACAAGAATCCTTAGAATGGGATTCCAACTCAGCACCTTTTGTTTTGAGATTTTGAGAAGAGTTGCTCTTTGGAGAGCACAGTACGATGAAAGTTGTAAGCTGTGTTCGGAGGAGAGTTATTGGCTATCGTTGTCCTCTATGGTAGAACCCATCGGGGAGGCCTAAGAGGCGGTGGTTTACTCTGTGGCGGAGATAAGCTGACTCGCAGAGATCGGAGATTCTCGGTTTGTAAATGGCACTTCGTCAGTCACTAAATCCCTTGTTACAGTAAATCAAGAATTATCCCGCTTGTTTAATTATTTCATCCAATCTATAGAATGAAATACAAACCAAAAACAATTACATGTCTGTTACTGTGTATGGGCGAGCGACACGCTTTTAGGATATTGTTAGGTTTAGTCCCACATTAGAAATCAATATAGGGGGTGCACAACATATAGGGCTAGGCAGTCCTCACCTATGAGGCTAGTCTTTTGGGTTGAGTTAGACTCATTGCATCTGTTCGTTGTTGCTCTGTTTATACCTGAGCCTTAAATAATCCTAACAAGTGGTATCAGAGCCCATGAGCCAGCAATCTCGTTTATCACCTTACACGTTGACGGGAGAGCCCGTTATCTGCGTTCTGTGGTCACGTGTGTTTGTGACATTGGAGTGAAATTACTCTTATTATGGGAAAGCTCGTTCAGATCCACATTTGAAGGTTTAAAAAAATATTTGCGGCGGCAACAAAATATCTCCGTTCGGATCTGGAAAGAACTCTTAAGGCCCGATTTGGGTCCAATATGTGATGGAGGAGATTGTTGGTTTAGTCCCATATTAGAAATCAATGTAGGGGGAGCATAACATATAGGGCCAGACAGTTCTCACATATGAGGCTAGTTTTTTTTGGTTAAATTAGGTTTATTGTCTCTGTTTGTTGTTGCTCCGTTTATATCTGGGCTTTAAATAATTCTAACTGATACTGCAGCGGATGATCCATCGGTTGCTGCAATCAAATGATATGATGCAATCTCTGCTGACGAGATTTGGGTGACCTCAGAATGCATTTGGTGATCTTGCTGACCTTGTGCAGGATTCTGCAGGCGACTGAGGCGCGCGTTGAACTCTCTGTAGTCTGTACACAGCAACATGCATGGACACTGCGGCCAGTGCTCCAACGAGGAGCCTAATGCTTAGTTTAGTACTACGTACTATATATATTACTTGTAATACATGCCTATATGGATCTAACGATCCTACAAGATTATAGTCCTAATAATAAAATTAATCTTACTAGATTGATTTCTTGAAGTGCAAGCTGAGATCGAGCATATCCATGCATTGATCCGATAGCTAGTTGCACATATAGTTCCAAAGAACTTCCAGTTGCATGTAAAATACTACACATATATAAGGTTGTTGTCGGGTGTAGTGACGACATTTGGGTTCATTTCGTTATCAGTTGCCCCATCTTAAGAGACACTCAAAATTGGACATGTGAAGAAATTAAAATTGCATGCTGTGGATATGTGCAATATATACGTATATTTGTTCATGATCGATGCACTGAGGTTGCCATTTTCCTGAATACCAATGCGTAGTACACCAGTACTCCGTGATGTTGTGTAAAAAACATGACTTATAAGACTATGTGCAGCAGGATGTGTAAATGCATTGTGTATCTACTATTCCAAATACCTTTCTCTCTACGAACGGTGTCGCTACAGTATATAATCAATCCATTTACCTAATCCACTGCACATAGTCTAACTCTCTACGTGGGTGCTTAATTCTTTTCTTGGTCACTCTAGCATGACCTAAAGACTGGTCATAGCGGCAATTACCCATTAAACAAGCCCCTGATTATATTGATGATGCATATTTAATCTTTGGCGATGTATCAAAAAATCAAAACCATGTGACTTCTACATGATCGACTTGCAAGTTTTCTGACCTAGTTTGTTGCCTTATTACTCTGTGTCCACAGTATGTATAACCCTTGTGGAACTGTCTCAGTGCCAAGTTGGAGTTCAGTTTGGTCCTAGTACGTCTGTCGTCATTGGTCACATGTCCCCTTCCTAGGATCACTGATTCACTGCCCAAAATCCATGTTTGAATATATATATATTTGCGTAGATTAGACATACTGTACTGTCTTGATTGAGAGAGAAATATGCCAAACTTTTTTGAGTTAGGATCTCTCTTGTCGGTTACTCCTCGTTTTTATTTCTTGGACGGATTTTTCGTGGGGTCCAAATATCCAATTTGACGCTAGTAATAACTTGTCATTGGACGAAGAACCAGAGTGTGTAACAGACCAACTGTATTATGAATTATGACGCTGTAGCTGTACGTTGCAGGCCAAACTGGCAAAATCTATAGAGAAGTTAAATCATTAATCACATTAGTGCAGCTGCAATGAGCATGACTATTTTAATTATTCAGATATTCTTAAAGAAATCCAAACTTTAGTGCTAAACAAAATTCCTGTGTACAGTACTCACCTGCTATTTTTTATTTGACGCAGTTGATTTTTTTCTAAAATTTTGATCCTTCGTTTTATTCAACAAAATTCATCACCTATCATTTATTTTGTTGTTACTTGTTTTATCATTAGGGATGTTTTATCATTACTTGTCATATATGACTTGCTTTTTTATACGCTTGCATAATTTTTTTGAATAAGACGAATGATTATTAAAGTTTTGAAAAAAAAGTCAGCCGCGCCAAATAAAAAGGAGTTGACCGAGTATTAACTAAAGTAAACTTTATATACACAGATCAGAGATCTCAGATCTGGCTACCTTATTATAGTCAATGCCTCAACAAATAGTTCACTAAAGATTGATAGCTCTTCGGAGAAAATTTTGTGTTTCGGACGTACGTTGAGTTGGGAATCACCTTTTTGGAAAAAAAAAAGGAAAAAAATGTAATTCTTGGGTTTATTTTACATCTGATAGAAGGAGTTGTAGTGACTTTGATTATTCATTTCCAAAGGATCTATCATTCACAAAGTTCCAAAACCCTTAACCCCAAAAGTTACTCCCTCAGTCTCAATTTATAGATCGTTTAACTTTTTTGATATAAAGTTTGACCAACAGATCTTAGCTCAAAAAATTTGCGAAAATATAGAAAATTCAAGTCATAGTTAAACTATATTATATGCTAAACAAGATCATAATGAAAATAAATGATAATTATGATTTTTTGGATAAGACGAATAAGTCAAACTTGGTGTCAAAAATGTCAAACAACATATAAATTGGAAATTGGAGGAAGTACTAAAATAAAACAGTAAATCCGCTAGTAGACACACGATAGGCAAGGAGAATAGAAATACTGTAGAAAGATAGCAACGAACTAATTTGATTTCGTACATGATTTGCCTGAAAGGACCACTAGACTGAACTCTGCCATCACCAAGACACCAACACAGACACCTTGAAGATAAAGCAGGAAGACTGGCCATGAGAGCACAATGACTAATGGCGTGTATATTGTAACATGGGCTACACCAGTAAATATCTCGAATGGATTAGCATCACCAAACAGGTTTGGGGTGACTACTACCACACATAGTGAGTTACCCACGTGGAAGGGGGGAAACGTGGCACTGAAAGATAAGTACAAATTATGCTATATCGCCAAAACAGGTGTTAGCATCAGAGGAGCTAGGTACAGTTATACTATGCTTTATGGCAGCATGAAGTCAATAGTCAACTTTAAAAAAAAACATGGCAAAGTCAAGAGGGACATTGTTTTCTAAAGGAGATAAGGGCTAGGTGACACGCAGCTTCCTAACTAATGGCTACCCTTCAGCATCACAGCTCCCCTTTTTATTACCACGCTGACAGCACTCAGTAATCCAGTCTAGAGATTTTTAGTTCCTTTTTTTGTTTGTTTGGAAAATGAGAGCAGTAAAAGCGTTTTTAACTGGAAAACAAAATTGATCTTTTTGCTGGATTGGGAGAGACAGCCACATCAGCTGTCGCCCTTGAGTGCATGCAAGCACCGCTGATTGGGTCAAACTAATGGCACATCTCATGGTTCAGAACCCATATTAAATGGAGTGCTTACTCCACTAGTTCAATTAGTAACAATAGCTTGCTTTGACTACTTACTTGGTTGCAAAGCAATTCGGTATATGTAGTTTCACTTAAGTTACCCGGCCCTGTTGGTTCGGCAGCTAGCTGTCGCTTGCTATAACGGAGAGAAGTTAGTTTTCAATTTTAAGAATAGTGAGGGAGTTTGTTGTCAGCTGAAAACTCACCTCTGAATACGATTATGATGCTATCATCAGTTAAATACCATCAGTTATACAATTTGTACAGACCAGCTATCAGCCATCAATATCAACGTTGCGATAATAAATAATGCCATATAAGTAATCTACATGTGTGCTACATGATAGTTGCTGATTAATTAACGCCCAAAGAAAATATGTACTAGTTTCTTGTTGTGAGAAGGGATATGATCTGACGTCGTAAACCAAATCGCACGGCTTGCTCTCCAGTAATTTGTAATTGGTTAGTGAGGCTGCATCAAGCATACTACTCTGACTAGTCTTCCACGCGTTGCGTTTTCATGCAAGTGTCACCTATTCACACATACTATAAAAGCAATATCAATCAACAGACATATGATCCGAGTCAGCCCATACGTATACGCGCCATTAATTTAGACGGCACATATATTTACCTGTGGCGTTCTGTATTGTATAGTGGTACCAAGTTTCAGACTTGAAGTATACAAGTGATTTGTGCAATGAATCAACACGGAGCAAAGCAACAACAATAATATATCAATTTCAATGTTAATGCATGCGCTCTTTGTATAAAAAGGATGGAAAAAAAAAACCCAACTCTACTACTTTTAATTAGAGTGTCAGATAAATTGCTCTGATGATTTTCTACGAGAGCCACTGCATGGGGAACATGCTTTACTAGTACGTACAGTTCTGCCAACTGCTCAAATAAAGAAGAAGAAATTTTGTCGCCTCCCGGCCGAAGCATTGGTCGATGCTGCCAGCAGTGTGTATGCTCACGCAGTGTCATGTCACGGAACACAATCATCACTGATGACACTAATGCAACTCTGTGTAGGTTGTGACTCGTGAGTGTGTGACACATGCTTACTCATCTAACCAGTGCAAAGGAGAGCTTCTTTGGCAGTTGGTAGGAACACATCGCATGCATCTTGTCGATCACGCTCACTTCAGTTTCACCCGTGCGAGTGCCTTCTTCCTCTCTGCATGCCCCCTACGAGATCCTAGGATTACGACCTGCACCTAACCTTGCAATCAAATCCATCTCTCCTTCCACCCGACAGCATGCCTAGCTCGTCCTCAAGGAAAAAGGTCTTGTACAAATCCAGCATGCAGTCTGTTTGCATGCTCTTCAAACGCATGCAGCCAAAAATGTTGTCGATCGATATCATAGGGATTAGGGAGGGCAAACATCATCTGCATATACAGGTGTCTAGTTGATGCTGCTGCTGGACTAGTAGCAGTGAGCTAGCCATTTCTAAGCTGTAGCAAGCAAGTAAAACTGGTAAGATTTTGAGTATGCCATATTAACCAGTAGCCACTGTAAGTTAGCAAACATGATCAGAGAATTCAGAACTACAAGCAAGGAGTAATAAATACACATGCATATATACCAGTATACCACGCGCACTATCCAAAAACATTATACATGCACATATATACACATAGGTCCATATGCCGTATGTGAGGATGTGAGATTAAGGTACTACTTGCATGCAAACATATACTTACACAAGCATGGACAGAGATCCGACCTACGTGAACGAACATAAACTGACAGTACGTAGTCCTTCCATCTTGGCATCATTCAAAGGCAGCAGCAGCTCTTCCTTCGCCCCTTCGATCGATTCTGGTGCCGGTGCTGCGGCCTCTGGCTCGTAGCTAGACGGCGGCTCCTGTACTTTACATGGCCTTGCACGGGCACGAGCATCGATCGTCGGCCGGTTGATGAAGCATGCATGCGTACGTGGGTGTCTCACTGTCTTGTCGATCTGTAACAAGTCGCCGGCCGGCCGGATACGGCGGCGCGGCACCGTACTACGACGCTGGCTAGCTAGACGCGGATGGGGCCGGGGCCGGCGGCAGGGGCGGGGAGGTAGAAGCGACGACGCAGCAGCAGCTGGCGCTGCTCCGACTCCTGGCGCTGCAGGCTCAGGTGCTCGCGCTGCCGCCGGATGAAGCTCTCGGCGCGCCGCAGCAGCTCGTCCGGCGAGATCGACACCAGCACGTCCCTCGTGCGCCACCCCATCTGCTTGATCGCCGACGGCACCGACGGCGGCGGGTGGCGCGGCTCGGGTGCCGCCGCCCGCTTGGTGACCGCCGAGACGGACTTGCGCATCTCCCGGCGCGGCGTCGCGGCCGCCGTCTCCGCCACGCGCTGCAGCCGGGGCAGCTCGTCGTTGCCCCACGACTCGCTCTTCTGCACCACCACCGGCCGCGCCGCGCGCCGCTGCACGATGGACTGCCACAGCGTGTCCATCGAGACGTCCTCCTCGTCGTCGACGACACCGTCGCCGCCGGGACTGAACTCGGCGGCCGCGGCTACAGGCGTCCCCACCAGCTCGCTGCGTGCTCGTACCTCGTGGTCGGGCTCGCGCGCCGCCTCCGCCGCGACTGCCCTTATCGGGGTCGGCGCGTCCTGCCCGGCCGCCAGTTTCTTGCGCAAGCGGGGGCGGTCGCTTCTCCTGGCCGCTCTCGCCTCCCGGGCCACCAGCCTCTTGGACACCGGCGCGTCCGCACGACGGCCGCCCGCGTCGGAGAAAGCCTCGTACTCCGACGAAGACATGTAGACGCTGTCCACAACAGCGTCGCGTGCGGCCTCGCCGTCGTGGCCGGCCGAGGGCGAGCTGGTGTTGTCGCCGTCGCCGCCGTCGGTCGTCCTGCCCCGGCGGGAGGACGAGAGGAGGAGCCAGACGACGATGGCGTTGGCCGTCACCCAAAAGAAAACAGTGGACGTGAGGAAATCGCGGGTGGCAATTGCGGGGATGAAGGAGCCGGCTGCTGCCTCCGCCGTAGCTGCGAGCAGAGCAACGGCGGCGACGATGGCAGCCGCCACCGCCTTGAGGAGGGAGGTCATGGTGGGCGGAGTGGTTGTGTGCAGGTTGGTGGCGTGGTGTGTGAAGGCCAGCAGGCAAATGGTGGTTGTTATATGGGGCCAGCCGGCCGGGGGCTAAATCGGCTTTTGATTGCAGCCGCGCTTTGGGGGCATGAGTGATTTAGCTAGGCCATCTCCCACTACTGGTTTTGCTTACACTATAAGAATAATGTTTTGTTTACCTGTTAGTATTCATTAGAGATGGCCGTAATGCATACAGATAAATTACTATCTATCACACCACGGCTTATTTTTTCGATAATAGAAACTTTATTAATTTTAGGACCAATACATCGAGAAGATACAAAGATCCTAAAACACCCCCGGCCTCTGCATGTTTGAAATACACGTAGCCTTGCAAAAAGCGCAAGAAAATACCAATACACTAGTGACACACGATCCGTAGACTAGACTGCCACCCATGTGACCGGATAAAAAATTCCTTGGCCACCTGTGCCAAACACTGAGACGCCGCTATAACCAAATCTTGGAAAGATGGCTTCTGGAGAATAGCCCAACTGCAGAGCCAATGTATAGTCGAGAAAATAACCTGCAAAGGAGAATGACATTGTTTCTTTTCAATTACCAAATTATTTTTGGATAGCCACAACGACCAACAAGTAGCAGTAACTCCTAACAAAACAAGAGGTTTAAACTCTTTTTTAAAACTCCCAAGCCAATTTACAAACATGTTAGACACACTATGTGATTGTGCTAAACCAAAAGCCGCTTGGATAAAAGCCCAAACCGCACGAGCAAATTGGCACTCAAATAACAGGTTGTCTCATCTTTGTGACAAAAAACAACATTGCTTACTACCCTGCCAATTTCGCTTCGCTAAGTTATCCTTTGTTAGTACTACGCCTTTACGTAGATACCAAAGGAAGACTTTAATTTTTAAAGGAGCTTTCAAACTCCAAAGACGTTTATTGATGTTTGGGACATCTGTGTGAATCAGAGCTAGATAATGGGACTTGACTGAAAACTTTCCATTTGGTTGTAAGTTCTAGTGAAAAATATCATCATCTTGGTTTAACACAACATTAGCTAGGTGTGGTAATAGATTATTCCATGCAGCTAACTTGTTTCCAATAAGATCTCTACGCTAAGAGATATTAGGTAATGAGGTACCAATTAGCACTACTGCTATAATGGCTTGCTTATAACGAGCTATGTTATAGAGGCAAGGATACTGTTCACGCAGAGTTGATTGTCCCAACCATCTATCTTCCCAAAACCTAACTTGAGAACCCTTATTAATTAAGAATGTTCTAAATCATAGAAAATCAGGCTTCACCTTCATAAGGCATGACAAAAAATGTGAGTCTCCATTTTTCTACTATGCTTGAGAAAGAGGTTTAGACCTTAAGTATTTATTACGTAATATTTGTTGCCAAGTTCCATCTGATATAAGCAGATTATAAAGCCATTTGCTAAGCAAAGCTTTGTTCTTGATATCAAGGTTGTGGATTCCTAACCCTCCTTGATCTTTAGGTTGGCACAGTATATCTCATTTGGCAAGGCGGTATTTGCGTTTTTCCTCGTCACATTGCCAAAAGAACCTTGATCTAAAATAGTCTAATTTCTTAAGGACACCTTTAGGGATAGCAAAAAAGGACATCATATACATGGCCAGGCTACTAAGGACTGAATTAATCAGTGTTAACCTCCCACCAGTTGAAAGATGTTTGCTTTTTCAACTACTGAGCTTTTTCTCAAAGCACTCCTCAACTTTTCTCCAATCTATATTTAATAGTCTCCTATAATGTATAGGAATACCACCCAAATATCTCATTGAGTCATTGGGATGTCACCTGAATTACAACCAAACAATTGCATGTATTCTGTCAAGTTTTCTTGCGCCGCAAAATATTTCACTTTTATGGAAGTTGATTTTGAGACTCGATACTTGTTCAAAAGCACAAAGCAAAAGCTTCATGTTACGGGCATGTTCTAGGTCATTGTCCATAAAAATAATAGTGTCGTCAGCATATTGTAGTATAGATAAATCACCATCTACTAGATGAGGCACCACACCATTTATCTGTCCATCTACCTTGGCTCTGTTGACTAAAATAGCCAGCATATTAGCTACAATGTTGAAAAGAATGGGCGATAATGGATCACCTTGTCGAAGACCTTTCTTAGTTTGAAAATAAGGTCCGACCTCATCATTAACATTGACGGCAACACTACCATCGGAGATAAAGCTTTGCACCCAAGAGATCCATTGAGACGAAAAACCTTTCATCTGGAGTGCTTGAACTAGGAATGGCCATCGGACTTTATCATAAGCCTCTTCAAAATCAATTTTTAGAATAACCCCACTTTGTTTTTTACTATGCAGTTCATGAATAGTCTTATGGAAGATAACAACACCTTTTAAGATGTTTCGTCCTCGCATAAAAGCTGTTTGAGTTGGGTAACTAAACAATCCGCAATTGAGTTGATTCTAATTGTGGCCACTTTAGTAAAAATCTTTATATCTAGAGCATGGGGAAAATCGAGGAACCAATCGACTAAGAAAGGTATTCCGAATCAAGTATAATTGTGCATTTTATAAACTTGATCAAATTTAAAATAATTCAATTTAGGATGAACTTAAAATTCTTTATATTTCAAGAACGAGGGAACACCGGAAAATCAATATCGCAATGGAGGGTGTGCCCACATTTTATACTTACTGCCCATCCATCAACTGTTTTGAAATTCATGTGACGGTTGGAGGTGGAAAGAGAATAGTACAGGGGAGGGGATTCAAAGCAGGTGGTGCGGATAGTATGTGGACACACGCACCCTTTGCAAAAATACCACTTGGAGGGAGCACATGTCGGTCTGGCTACAGTACGTGGCAGGTGCGTGGACGATGAGGCAAATAAGGTGGTGGCGAATGGCGATGCAGGGGCAAGGCAACCAACAGCGGCTTGGCTGTGCGACCGTTGTAGGCCTTGTTTAGTCATTTGTGGATTGAAGTGGATCAGAGGGATAGTGTGTTTCAATAATTCAATTCCTAATAGTCTAAAATCCTCCTCAATCGATCTTTCTCATTCCACTCTAACCCCTTCAATCAACGAGTAGTGAAACTAAGCCGCACGGGGGGCACGCCGCGCTGGATCGAAGAGATCCGAGAAAGACAATGTTAGGTAACAGCTGCCCATCCAAATTAACGGGAGAAAGATTAAGGGCTAGTTTGGCAACCCAATTTTTCTAAGAAATTTTAAAAAATGGAAAAAAAATAGTTCATTTTCCTTTGTAATGGAAATCCTTTGGAAAAATGGGGTTGCAAACCAGCTCTAAAAGGACGCCATGAGCACGGTTAATTTCAAACAGTACGTCGACGCTCGCTCGCTCCTGTGGAGATTACAAGCAGAACAGACATCGTCTGCCATTATTAGAGGCGCGCGAGAGATGGGATCGGAGCCAGTATGGATGATTGATATGATCTTAGCCGGGAGCAGACGCACAGTCAACAGGAGAAAGTTACGCTAAACTAATTAAACCCCACCACACAGCTCGGATAAATAAGAATCCGATCGCTACAAAAAAAGTGTAAGAAAAGGTCTCTGTCGGTAACAGAGACAGCAGGGCCAAGAATTAAAGCATTAACCACAGTTGATACACGTAAGTACGTCGCGGGATCCGATCCAGGGGGCCGGGGAGATAATTACAGTCCAAGTCCTTAGTCGTCTCGCGAGGCCGGGTCAGTCAACAAGGCAATCCGGCCATTCGTTCGTTCCGACAGGCAGCGGCGTACGTCATCGAGCCATATGCAAGCGTGGGCATGGGGCACCACACAAACGTAACCCCCCTCCATCCAATGACGATATATAGGTACGCTTACTAGCTAGCTGCGTGTGTTCTAGAGCGCGGAACAGGTCGTCGTCGTGGTCGTCGTCGTCGTCGCCTCTGAAATCTGAATACACATGTCCATGCCATGATGAGCGGAAAATTAAGAAAGAAAGAAAAAGAAAAGGGCACAAACCCATATTTACACTACATGTCAGCGGCCAAGGTGTCAACACGCGAGTACGCAACGCACCTGGTCCATCGATGGATAAAATTTGATACCAGCGCCGTGTTAATTACTAACGTTCCTTCTCCGTGATGTCGCCGGAGACTTGCATATTGTTGCTTCGTGGTCGTTTCTGGGGCCACACAGGAACGAACGAAACGAAGCTACAGTACCTACGGTGGTGACCCATGACTTCATAGGACGAGTACCCTTGCATTGGTGTTTATGATCATGGGGTCGACCGGGAGATCGAGATAGATGCCTTGCGTGGCGCTGACTTTATCGGTCGGTCGGTCGGTCGATATCCCTGTCCGGCTAGCGCTAGTGCTACTATATAGTACTAGAGTACATGCATGAATGTGGTGCAGTGGTGGTACCTGCAGGATCAACATCAGGCCGCGCGCCTGGATCGGAGTCAGTCAGTCAATCAGAATGTGAAAAGGAAGCTCTGCTATCTGCTAATTAAGTGTGCATGCAGTTTCGCCGTCTGTCTGTCCCCGAAATTCCAACGCACGCGCGGCGAGCAACCATATCGATCGATCCGTGCTGTACAGTGTACGTACATAGCACGTACGTACGTGTATCCGACACCGACGACAGGATTAACGAACGGGCGGCCATGGATTTGTTGTTCACGAGCTGCTAGTCTGCTACGATCATGCATACAGTAGTGTATAAGAAACTATCAACAGCTACTGATCACCGAGACGGCAACGCTGCAACCAACAGCAAGAACAAGCTATGCGATCCGGACGGGGATCACACAACGACCAAGTGCTGCTAGAAGGCGCGCGGCGCCGGCGAGAAATTAAAATCGCGGTGGTGCGCCGCGCGCGGCAGAAATATTACTCAGCGGCGGCGGCGGCGGCGGCGGCGGCGGCGGGCCAACCGATGTGCCACGGCGCGGGAGCCGATTGGCCAGGCAGGTTCCTCCGCACATGGGCTCGACCTGCCCCCGCACGCAAAGCGACGACGGCCGCCGAGCAATATCCAACACTCAATCGACACACAGCAATATCCAACTCCATCCAAACGGTTGGTAGGGAGGAGCTGGGATGCATATATACATATATATATATATATACACATGCTCCTCCAGTTGGTGATGTGGTACAGTGGTACCGCACTTCCATGCTAAAAGTTGCATTGCACGACTGAACCATATATATACTGTAGTTTGCTTCTTCTTGCGCCACACACACCTGCCTGTGTGTCTGTGTGTGTGCCTGCCTGCCTGCTGCCGTTTCGAGTCTGCTTACACAAGCAAACACACAGCAGTACAATATGTTGCGACGGTGGAGTGGAGAATCTTACAGCAAGAGCTGTTATTTATCATACAAACATACTATATGCCCCATTATTATCTAATAAAAACATAGTACTATATGCCAGCCCCGTACGTACGTACTCAGTGGGTGGCGTGTCCTCTTTCCTCCTCCATAGCAAAAACGCAATGGGCTTGTTGGCATCCTCCGTCAAAGAGAGAGCTGGTGGGACAGCACAGAACATATACAGGCCCCCCAATGCAAACAAACTGAAGCAATAATAGTAATGCAGCTGATGGAGCTGCTATAACTAAGCACCGCTTGCGCTTCAGTAGTCGAGCTCCCTTTCTATTCTACGCCGACTGTGGCCAGATACTAGTTTTAGCAGCAAAGTTGCTGGGTGCCAAACCAAACCAGCACTTCACCTCAGACCGTCACTCTCTGTCTCTGAGAGAGAGAGAGATGTGGGCGGTGGCCAATGGGTGTGAAGATTTTAACTGTAATAGCAACAGGAACAGGGACGGCCGGACGACAGTGTACCAAAGAAAGATGGACGGGCTGACGATGATGGTTAAACAAACCGTCAACTCGCCTGGCACGCGTGGATTTACTTCTCTTAGCTGCCTTGAATTGAAGCAAAGATTAGAAGGGCCGGGTAAGAGTGGATGATGATCAGAGTCAGACGGAGACGTGATGGATGGTTATGATTGGTTTTTGCATTAACCTACCGCACTTGCACAACGGAGTTTCCTCTCTAGGATCTAGCTAGGCTGAACGAAGAGGACAGCGCCCATCAGCAATTCAGAAGTACGTGGCCGGCCGGTGGCTGCTGATCTGGTGCCAAGGAAAGGAGGCCGCTACGACATGGTGGGGTTTGTCACCTTCGTAGATGCTTCAGCTAAATATAGCCTTTCTGAAAAAGAAGACATGCATCGCGCTCGTAGGAACTTTGTTGGGCCATATTATGGCATTTCACTCATATGATTCAGCTTCGGGTGAATGGTAAGTAAATACAAAAAAAAAAAAAAAAACACGCAATCTTAAATGCTATACAGTTTTCCACCAAAAAACCACAAAGAAATAAACTCAATAAACAACCACAAAATCCGCACCTGTTACAACTGAACAAACTTCTCTTTCATAGGGAACTACATATTTTTTGTAATCAATGAACTTTGGAAAACAATATGGGTACACATCAGTAAATCACTAATTTTCTAGGATGGAAACCGTGAGTAGGTCACTACTATTATTGAGCGTATCTTGACTGACAAACAACAAAAACTTGCTCTCAAACAAATTAGGTTAAGGCTGTGTAGCACATTAAAAATGGCCAATAACAACAATCATAAACAAAACAAATGTTTGAACTATCTTATTGCCAATACCTGATTTTAAAATAAAAAAATGTCAGCTGGGACTTGTCTAGTTGGAAGGTTTAAAAAGGCCTCTGGTGATTATATTTAATTTCTTTGAGAACATGACAATTGATAAGCAACTAGAGTGTTCTTGAGTATTTCCTGATTTCATATGAAATAGAGGTGATGGAAACCAGATGTCGGTTCAATGCTGAATGCCCTCGGATTTTTTTTTTCACACATTCTGAGAGTCTGTTATAGTCATTAAGCAACTGAGCCATTGCTGTCGCCATCCCAGACAGAAGGTTACTGCAAGAAGTTACAACTTCATTGTGCAGGAGCTCTAGAGCACTTCTCCACTTCACCGCAAAGTTCTTCACAAGTGGCTCAACATCAGCAATATTTGTCCAATTTTTGTGGGGTGAAATGATCCATCGTCAATCCATTCCTCATGAGTTGCTTCCTCAAACCAAACACCCCCATTCAGTCCCCCCAATGCAAACAAACTAAGCACCGCTTGCGCTTCAGTAGTCGCGAGAGCTCCCTTTCTATGCTGTCTGTGGCCAGAAACTCCGGCTTATCGACAGTAGTTTCCCCCATCAGCTCCCCTCCTCAACAGGGGTTAGCGATAATAAGGGACAAAACTAGAGATCGGGCATGCATGCTATCCCTACAACTACAAGACGCACCGGCACCGTCGCCGGCTGGGGTTTTTAGCAGCAAATAAAGTTGCAGGCTGGGCGCCAAAGCAAACCAGCACGTCACGTCAGATGGCCGGTGGGTGTGAGGATTAACTGTAACAGCAACAGCAACAGAGACGTCCGGACGAGGAGGATAGCGTTCCAAAGGAAGACGGACTGATGATGATGGTTAAGCAAACCATCGAGTCACCTCTCACCTGGCATGGATTTGCTTGCCTCGAATCAAGACAGGAGGCTGGATGAGTATCAGAGTCAGACGGAGACGTGATGGATGGATATGATTGGTTTTTCCATTAACCTACCGCACTTGCACAACGGATTTTCCTCTCTAAGATCTAACTAGGCCGAACGACGAGGACAGCACCGATCAGCATTCAGAAGTACGTGGCCGGTGGCTGACGATCTAGTGCCAGGGAAAGGACACCGCTACGACACCGGGTTTGTATGCCTGAGCTGAATATAGCCTTTCTGAAAAGAAGACATGCCCCAAGCTTGTACTGTATAAATTACATCAGGTAAAACAGTGGCACTGTTAGATTCAGAGATCCTCCTAGCAGCAGCATCTCTTCAGGGCTTATTCGGTTAGGGAAAAATCCAAAAAGATTGAGAGGTATTAGGTGGTATTTTGGCTTGTAAGGGATTCGATACCACACAATCCATTTGATTTTTCCTAACCGAACGAGGCCTAGTGATCTTGCAACTCATTTAGTCATCTGTGCATTAGCTGATTCGCTACAACATCCATAACTCTGAACTCAGCATTCAGCGAATAACAGCAAAAACTAGGGCACCATGATACGCAAATCTAGAATACTAGTAATTTTGCCGAGGGGAATCTTCGACCAAAAAATTTGGTTGCATTACGGGTGCTAGCATGTGGAAACGAACGCACCCATAATGCGAGAGATTTCAGAACATGAGACTCAAATTCGCACGTCTTTTAAAATTTGACACCACATCACAATAACATATGGGATCAAAATAGGTCAATAGCATGTGGGTCAGAGTGTCAAATTCTGAAAAGCTTGCGAACTGAGACCCAATTTCTAAAATTTTTCTCCCTTCAATGGCTCCGTGCCATTCGATAGGAGCTTCGAGATGCCTGTTGCGATCTTCAGCTGTTGTATTGGAACATCGAACGGAGCCTACATCTATAATTAATTAACACCAGATGAATTTGGAATGCATGATACATGCAAGATTGTCAGAATTTTCCGATCTGATCAGTTTCAAGCACAGAAATTTCATGAAAAATGCCTTATTTTCCATGCAGAACCTTATCTATATCCAAGATTTAAGTAAATGTCGGTGTTATAGGAAAGACAGTTTAAAGCACACTTTAATTCGAACAGTGATATGCTAACAAAAACTACTCGATCATAGTGTCAGGTCCGATCCAACCTTGTTATAATGTCCACCTGTTACTTTATTGGGCCCCATATTATGGCATTTCACGCATATGATTCAGCTTCGGGTGAATGATAGGTCAATACAAAAAAATGACACGCAATCTTAAATACTATACAATTTTCCACCAAATTTCACAAAGAAATAAACTCAATAAACAACCACAAAATCTCCACCTGTTACTACTGAACAAATTTCTCTTTCATGGGGAACCACATTTTTTTTTTTTTTTTTTTGTAGTCAATGAACTTTGGAAAATAATATAGGTAGTACAACAGTAAATCACTAATTTTCTAGGATGGAAAACGTGAGTAGGTCTATTATTGAGCGTATATCGACTGACAACAACAGAAACTTACTCTCAAACAAATTGGGGGTAAGGCTGTATAGCACATTAAAAATGGCCAATAACAACCACAAACTAAACAAATATTTGAACTATCTTATTGACAATACCTGATTTCAAAATAAAAAAACTGTCAGCTGGGACTTGTCTAGTTGGAAGGTTTAAAAAGGCCTCTGGTGATTATATTTAATTTCTTTGAGAACACAACAATTGATAAGCAACTAGAGCGTTCTTGAGTATTTCCTGATTTCATATGAAATAGAGGTGATGGAAACCAGATGTCTGTTCAATGCTGAATCCCCTCGGATTTTTTTCACACATTCTGAGAGTCGGTTATAGTCATTAAGCAACTGAGCCATTGCTGCTTTTAGAATCGCCATCCCAGACAGAAGGTTACTGCAAGAAGTTACAACTTCATTGTGCATGAGCTCTAGAGCACTTCTCCACTTCACCGCAAAGTTCTTCACAAGTGGCTCAACATCAGCAATATTTGTGCGCTCAGTGCAAAATATCAGGTCTTCAGCTAAAATGAGGATAATAAATCATTTTCTGCATATTCCCATGGGTCATAGCATTCACATCAACTACCATTAAAGTTTCTGAAACTTACAAACATGAGTCCTCACAATTCGAAGTAAATCACTGAAATGTTCCATGAGTAAATCATCCTGTACTCCAATGAAGAAATTTCCGTTGAAAAGATACAATGCAATAATATCAGTTGAGAAAAAAAAAAAAGAAGCCTACAAATATTTATCTTTTTCTTGAGAAAACTAGAAATAGGCTAATGGTCTTGTGGTGGGGTATTTAACCTCACATCCACCTGGGTTATATTCCTGGGCGTTTTTGTAGAAATAAAATGAAGAAGAGGTAGAAAGAAATCACAGCATTGGCTAATCCAAATAAATGATTGCATATATTCTTTTGTAGTCATATCTTAATGTTTCACATAAATTTAATTAGAACAATTGAGATTTAAAAAAAACATTTCAACATGCGTGCATGTATTCATTCATTCCTAAAGTTTTAGTGACCCGCTAGTTACCAACAAGAAACAGTGTCACTGTCTGAATATTTGCCATAGTGCATTATCAAGTAAATTTAATAAAGATACTAAGTTTTTATACCAATTATTTCCCACATGATTATTCTGTTGTTATCCATAAATGTATTGTGTCAACATATTAGAAATATTGTAAAGGGTCAAAATCACCCATTTGCTGTCTAAGACTTTAGTCTAGCCCCTGTTGAAGCTGTGTTCCAGTGGAGACTAGAATTCCACCTAGCATAAGTTTAAACAAAAGTACTAGATTCCCCTAGAAACAATCCAAATCAGCACAACCCACAAGCTCCAACCAGCCTGTTAGCTTGATACCATTGCTCAATAATTGTACATAGCTAGATACTGATGATGCGAGAGGATTGATTTACCACAAAAGCCATCATGTTACTTTCTAGCTTCTCTTCAAAATATGTTTGCAGTTTTTTGGCTTCATCACCAGCTTCCTGGGAAACGAAAATTAAATACAGTAAGCCTCAGAAAGAATTGAGAGTGTAAGATAAAAAAATACAAAATGGGGCGACAAACAAACCTTCAGGACAGAGATGGCCATGTCATAATTATTCAAAAGAAAAAGGTGCTGCAGCTTCGGAGTTGTAAAAGTTTGGGAAAGCCTAATAAGTAGGACATCAATGGCTGACCGTAAGCGTTCCAAATTCATATCAAGCTGCATATATAATTAATCATATTATCATACAAGCTGGCAACCTAATTAGATCGTTCACAGAAACGATAAATATGTTGAAAAGGCAGTTTGGAACTGGAATTGCCGATCCCTGCCTCCACAAATATTTTCTTTCTGAGAAAAGGCTAAAATTCAGTTTGTATTTGAGTTTTGTACTAAAGAGAAGTATATTAAAGACAGGATAGCAGATAAATGCTGTGACAAAGTGACCATAAAATGGTTTCCCAATTGTGAAGGTAAGGCATCAAACACATGTGCAACCAAGTCTTCTATTTTTCCTCTGAACATTTTCAATTTTAGTTCAGACAAAAATGGCTGGTCTTTTCTTAAATTTCCCCAAATCCTTGATTTAAAGAACTTTTGGTGGGTTCTTCTTCTCTTATAATAAAGAGAGAATTTTCTTATCTATAACTGGTATTTTGCTTGCATCTCTTTGATGGACTAATTAGCTATTTATCATTGCAAAGTTTTGTAAATAGGGAAATACCACCCAAAGAGAGTACGGAGTACGCATGTGGCCTGGGAGCAACATGTAAATGGCACATCAGATGGTACATTCTAACATGCTCATGCTTGTATTTGATCAAACCTCCATCACACAAATCTTTTTTTGAAGCATCTACACATTGAGGTTTAGTGGGCAGCATCAGAGGTAATATAATGCCTATTCTTGAATAAAGATTTCCATTAGAGGTCTACTTAACTATTATTATGGAAAGCCTGTGTAGTGCCCTTATTTGTAATCTGATGAAACCAGAGACAATATACTTGCATAACAATGATTATGTGAACAACTTCAGAAGTTAAGATATATGTAAAATAGATCATCAAGGTCGTATTTGAGTAACAATATAAAAATGCAGTTTTTATCAATATGAGCCTACCACATTTACAGCTGTTTGCAATATTAAAAGGACAATGGCATTATATAATTCAACAAACCTGTCCGTCTCCACATTCAGCATTAAGTTCAACAAGGGATGCTGTGAACTCCACGTAGCACCTTGCAATATGGTGTGGACGGGTACCGTCTATCCATAACGTTTTCTCATCACACTGATATAAGCTTTGAAGATACATATCAAACACTACCTTGAAACGTGGCCATAGATACATGAGAGCCTAAAGCAGATAGGAGAGGGTCACAATCAAGATATAAGATACCAAAAGACAGAACAAGTAGAAGTTACGAACCTTATCAAAATAGTTCTCAAGACACGGAAGCCGTCTGTTGGACATAACCAACTGAAATAAAAAAAATGGGGTATTTGAAAGTAGTTTAAAAAATGGTGAAGTAACAAGTGAAATACGTAATATTAGAAAGAGAAATAGTATAGTAAATGATCTGCATTCTTATGATTCAGGGAAAAATCTTTTGAGCAAACTAGAGTCTGACCAGTGATGGAAGCTTTTTTTTTCTGATTAAAAAAATTAATACATTATTCTTAACCTTCCTACCTGGTGCTTCCTAGTTATGCAGATCATGAGCATGATGCGTACAGCATCATGACAATTTGCAAGAATGTGATCCAAATGTTGATCAATAACAGCAAAAGGTCCTGAAAATAATGGCGACGATATGAGGTTTCTCACAATGTTCGAAGCTTATGGTGCATCAAACTTTGGGGATTATCATGATTGGGTGAAGTCCATTTTACTTGTCATGGTTGTCTAATCTGCAACCTAAAAATATAAAACCGGACAAGGAACACCTCAAACTATCTAAACCGGACAAAATACAACCTGAGCAGTTTTGAAGGTGGTTTTTGTTGACATGGTGCGGTGGGTCTCATATGTCAGAGCTGACGTGGCATTGTGAGTCCCATATATTAGTGTATGTGGGATCCACAAAGCCACATCAGCAAAAGCCACACTCAAAACCGCTTAAGGGGTATTTTGTCCGGTTTTGGATAGTTTGAGGTGTCTGTTGTCCGGTTTTGTAGTTTTAGGTTGTAAATTAGACAACGATGACAAGTACAAGGTTGAAAAAATGGACTGGCCTCCCAGGATTTTCCGACCCAATTAATAAATACAGGGTTTGCCTTTTTTTTTTTTTTTTTTTTTGCTTTATACGCTGAATTTCCCACTCTAGGTGGATTGTCTCGATTCTATTTTACTGAAAATGCTGAATGGATACATGCTTGTGGCAAGAAGCCAACTAGTCCTGCCATGCCCATGGTAGAGCCAGACCCATAACATAAATTTTAAATCCATACCAGTCATATTCACCCATTTTGCTTGACATGTTAATGTTTCACTCTAAACATAGCCACACCTGATTAGCGATTAGTTATAGTTGTCCAATATGTCATTTCAATAAGTAAAAATGAAGCATATTAGATGCTGGCATAATGGCATCAAATCTTTTCCCTGATGAAATAAAGAATGTGTCCCTGAAGACGGTGGAGAGATGACAGATGAATCATACAATGACAAAATAATGTACCTTCGAAAACTTGATAAAACAATGGCTCTTCTCCAAAGAACGCTTCAATGAAAAGATATCTAAAAAGTAAAACGAGGAAACTATTAACAATGTTAGCGTATTCACTTATAATACTTCACTGTAGATCAAATTGATAGATACTCCGAGCTAGCAGTGTCCATCAGAAGTTTCTGAAGGCTCCTGAAAATAATTTCGTAGGGGTATTTACGAGAGTTGACTTGAGATATATGAGGAACCAACCCAGGTTGATCAATCTCCTGAAAAGTAAGTTAAGCGGGGGTTATAAAATAGAAACATCCTTCTTTAAGCATTTTTGCTGAATGTTGCACCTTAGTGGCCTAGGGTCCAACAAATGCAACATTTTGCATTTGCAATCAATGTTTCATATCGATACTCTGAACAGGAAAAGAATGTTCACTGAGTAAAGCACCCTTTGTAACTGAGTTCAATCAAGTACCTTCAAAATATTTGCACGTTCACCTAGTGAAAACATAAAACGGTGATCTCTCAAATGATTTCTTCCCCTTGTTATAATATCAACGATACTAATATCATGTCCACTTAAATCACCGGATGCACCAATATCTAACTTCAATCTCTCCAATGCCTCTACATACACACGAAAGTATGTACTCAGGACCTGTTTGCAGAAGGAGAAGGTATGAACAAACTAAAGTTAAGGTCCCAAGGATCATAAATATCCAGTATAACAACTTATGTCGACAGTGACAGATCACTATGGTCATGGGTACATACTAACATTTAGGTTTTCTATTAAAGAAGGTATTCTCTCATATTCAAAATTAATAAGTTTTTTTCATGGGCACCTACAATTTGAGAACCAACTCAGCAATAGGTAGCATGTACACAAGTCAGCAATAGGTAGCATGTACACTACTGGCTGCACAATGACATGTTAGTAGGTTGGGTGGCAGTATGACATCGAAAGTTTGGATGTAGGGAGCATGTGCACTGCTTAATGCACAATGACATATTAGTGGTTGGATGACACTGAGTTCGGATAGCTATACAAAAAGATGGTTCTACAAAAATCACAGTGGGTATCACCATATTAGTAGGTTATATAGAAATGTGCTTCAGATACAAAAGGATGTCTAGAGCTTAATGCCAGATAAAAGGAATCATAACTCATACTGCCAGAGTCTCGGAGAACCATATTAGCAGCAATATTTTGAAAGAAAGAGTAGCTGCAGTTTTGATTATGCAAACCAATACCCAAAGTAGATATTTTGTATAGTCAATGGAAGCGCAAAAACTTCAAAAGACAGACCATCAAAACCACCGTTCCTCCATCTAGTTAAATCACTGATAACCAACAAGGTTTATACCTCTCAACACTGCCCAACCCCACAAACATGACACCACACACATACTGAAAACTCTTTTCAGATTCCTCAACAGTCCATACAGATAGTCATGGAGAAACTGACTGGAACATCATACAGATTTACCTTGTTCATTGTATCGACATACGATGCACACAAGTCACCATACATCTCGGAACCATGCTCCTTAAGAAACAGAACGAGATGCCTAAGAAACCAAGCAAGTACCAATTATTTCATGCAGCAAATGAATAGAAAGCGGTATGAATTTTATTGCATACAACAAGACTCTGAACACAAATTAAAAAAACAAGTATTCCATTTTAATACAATCAGGACAGAAAGAACAATCTTCATATTCTAAATTCGAGATTCACTAGTTTTGGAGTGCAGCAATATAATTTTTGTAGGGAAAAGGCAAAGGTGACATGAGTAAAAAAAAAAGATAAGGAATAAATAAGAGTTCTGTATCGACGTTTAGAAGAAAACTGTTGCGCGGAGAGAAAATGTTAATCTATATGAAATTTATCTTTGGACTGTGTATACCTATGTTTCTGAAGCAAATTTTGTTGCAATATCTGTATATTAGTTCCAGGTTTTCTCATAGCAAAGAAAATCTCGATAATATGGCTGGAAACCTGAAATGGTAAATGCAGGGAAAGATTGGCATGAAACATCACTCTAGAGCACATATTAATCTACCTGATTAACATAAACAGAAACTAAGAGGAAACAAACATATAGTCTATTAGAACCAGAACAGTGAAAAAGCCAGGAGGTGTAACCTTGGATACTGCCTTTTGTCGAAGCCTTTCCAATTCTTGCTTAATATCTTTCAGAGCTTTTGATGCATTAATCAGTGGATTTACTTGAACAAATCTCAACTTTTTGCTCAAAATCTCCAGACTTCTGGCATAGCCATCATTTACCTGCCAAAAGAAACTGGAATAGCAAGTCATATGAACTATACAAAAGAAACCAGAATAACAAATCATAGCTGTTGAAAACTGTGACAATGTGCAGCACTCAAGATGAAATTGGAAGTAAGCAATCATAATGTAAAACCATAGCATCAAATATCTGAGTTTTTTGTTGGACAATTACCTCTCCATTAATAAGAATATTTACCAAACCAGGAGGAGCAACTATCTCTTCAACAAATCCAGCAAGCTTTGTCTCAACCAACTGTGCATGTTTAAGCTTTCATGTGAGCACATTTAATGATTAGAAAGGCTAAAAGGCATGAGTGCACCTTATATTATAGTAGAAAAATTTTCAAAGTGGAAATATCAATCAAATTTCTGTGAAAAATCATGCTACTTGTAAGCAGATTGGTGAAAGTACAGTAAAGTATTGGTGTAAAAAATATGGTATGAAGGCTTGACCTGACCTTGCGGTTCTTCAGTTTCACACTTATATCCAATGATTTCTCCTGGAGGCTTCTAATTTCCGAGCTTATCGAACCTATATGGACCTGCCAAATGAACCATTATTAAGTCAACTAGTAATTTGGTTTCCTTTTAATAAGAAAGGGGCACAGGAGTACTATTGCTCTGTCACAAAAAAAATTAGAAACTTGGTTTACAAAATGTCACAAATATTTTAACAATAGCTGAGTTGGTGATTTATATTCTGGACCAGAAGTCCATGTAATCAAAAGATTACTATAATGGTACGAAGGATATTATATATGAAAATGTGTCTCCTGTATGACCATGGAAAGCAGCCGGCCAATTTACGAGTTTAAGAGAGTTGAAAGCCCAATTTAAGAGAACATGAAAGGTCCATCAAATTTCATAACCAAACATAACCAGTAGTCACAATATCTTTGAAGAAGAATGAAACACTAATATGGACTATAGATAGAAACACACCCATGTTATGTATATCCACACAGCAACATACTTCACCACCAGAACCAACCCACCAGTTTGTTTTGCTTTTGTGCTGAGCAAACAGACCTATCACCTACTGAGCTTCACCAATCATAGGAATTTCACCTAAAACATGAAAAATGGAAGAAAAAAAAGATGGCGAAAGGAAGTCATGCATATACTGGTTAAGTATATACCTGGAACCCACTAAGAAATGACTCTATTTGTGACAAAATAATGTCACAGTCATGGATCTGATCATGCAACAGAACAAGGCTGTCGTTATCTTCAATATAATCCTGAGATATAAACAAACATTCTCTAAGTCCCAAGTGTTTAGGTGAAATATTTCCACATAAAAACTCAGAATGCATAGGTCAAAATATGAGCATGCTTATTTGGTTAATAGAATGTAGGACAAGATATGGCTAGCTATGAACAAGGTACAGAACTATGTAAATAAGTTACAATACAAAGGTCCAGATATAAGGCACCAAATTAAATGATGTTTTCAATATGAAAAATTGGTATTTTAAGCACTATTACTGCCTTACTGGGGAAGCAAAGCTCTGTCTTGGTCCTTATGGGTCAGTTGCATAAAACATTGGATCCTTCTGATTTTGACTTTTACAAGGTCCACATATATTTGATAGTTCCTTGTATTTAGCAATGTTATCCTAGACACTAGACGTAGTTAGACGGCCACCTCCACGACTATCGATTAATCTTGACTAATCATCGTCTAATCGTGCATTCATATCATCTAGACGCTAGACTCAAGGCCTTCGAGTAGCATCTAGTCGCGCCTAGACGATTGCCTAGGCACGTTTAGGTGAACAGTGGCAATTAAACAACATGGTACGGTAATCCATCAGGAAGCCAAGTGTCAAAAAAAGGCATGCATGCTAACAAGATTAGGAACAATCTTTAAGCTAGATAAGACAGCATTCACAATACTTAAGAGCTTCAAATTAGTATGCAAGAGAATGAGGCTAGGCATCAGGATCTATACTTCGTTTCTAAGACAAAGAAAATAATAATGATAGGTAAGAAACAGAAAATTGTATCGCCAATGCTCTGCTTGAAAAAAACTGGATACAATATATTATTCGTAATAATATTTATCCTGAGTTTCCTGACTTAATCATGATATTTTGTTTGAAGGAAATATAGTTTCAGCAACGGAAATATACATCCACCAAAATGGATGTCATTGAAAAAAGCCAGCAGTGCCATAAAATAATATGCTAGCCATCACTTCTGAAACAAACGAATGTGATGAGATTCATGTTGTACTTTTAACAAAAACATGGCACAGCTAAAGCTTTCAGCACTCATACTTCAATAAGAGATTCTTCAATATGGCCTAGGTTGCCCTCAACCAATGTTGCCATGCCTCGCTGTTTTTCACCATTGGTTAAGATAGTTATTAGTACCTGGAGACAAAAGAGAGAAGCATATAAACTTTGATATGACTGCATACGAGGAAAGAATCTGTGACTCTGTGTGAGGTATGTTAGGGCTGGCATAAGAAAATGGTAGATAGTTCAAGTCCGACCAATTTAGTTCAGGTATTATAAGTGCACACTATGGGGCAGGATGCCTCATTATAAGTGCACACTATTGTATATCATTATTTTAGAAATGACAAACATCGTTTGGAAGTTGCGAGTTTTGGCATATATTAGTCCAAATTCCAAAATGCATTCTCGATGTGTAAATAGTAAATTAAACAGTACGGATGAATGACTAGATTTTACTCCAACCGCTATGATTAAAATGGTAAGTAAGCAGTTGTCTGACGTACACAGAAAACAACATGCAAACCAATATAGTCATACAAAACGGGGAATGAGAAATGTCGATGGCCCTTGACTCACGTCATAGTCCTTGTGCTCTTCGAGCTCCTCCTCCAGCTCATCCAGTGATATGTCCTCACTGTTAGGATGTGGTCCAGAAAACAGTGCATTGTTGATATCGATTTCATCGAAATATATCCAACCAATTGCAGGTAGCAACAAAAGTAATAGAAATCGCAGTACGGCTGAGGTTCTAATGCTACTGAGATCACAATACCTCTCAGAATCCTCATCAAAGGAGAAAAAACCACGAAACTGTTGCTCGATCCGCTGCTCATGGACCCCACCAGCCATATGAGTTACTGATGATATATAACTTCACCCTCGCAGGCTATTCTACCAACAAACAGTTTAAGAAAAAAAAAACATCTTAGAGATACTAGATTTGCATCTGTCGTCGTCAGAAGGGGAAGGCGTGGGGACACATGCCCAATTGAATTGAACCAGTCGAAAATGTACAGCATAGATATCGTAGTGGCGCGCTTTAATAAATGAGTTGAACAAAGATGGGGGCATCGACGCCGCAGGGGACGTACCTACGCCGCCTCGACGACTTCTCTCCTTGCGATCGCGAGCACCGCCGGGCGGGGGTGGAGCCGTGGAGACCTGGTAGGAAAAAGTGGGGTAGGCGGCGGAAGTGACGCTGCGGTATGTGGTGGAGGTGAGGGAAATGGAGAGAGCGCGTAGGGCGATCCGATTCGCGCGTGCGGAAGCCGCGGCCGCTGGTCTGTTCCATCTATTTTTGGGGGAGCGCTGGCGAAGTGGCGAGTGCGGACTGCGGACGCTTGAGGGCGGGTTTGGCAGTTCGGGTTTGATCGCGCACTCGGCACCATCGGAAATGCGCACATCCTTTTTCTCTAGGGTAGGGAAATTTCGGATACGATTGTTTACAATTTGGATTTTGCAAATTTGTTACCCCCGAACAAATGGAAAATTGAAATTTCAGCTACCTCAAAATACTTGATCAGGTTTTGGGTTTTCCGAAGTAATTTATGAACTGACTCGATGTCTCTCTCCATAAAGGCTTACACTCCACAGAACAGATCAAAAGAAAGTTCAGGTGGAATGCCAAATACTAAAAATCACCACGTGAACCACAAATCAAATACAACTATGCCCAAAATCAACCACAACATGAACGTAGAACGGCGTGAAATATTTAATAATCCAGTGTATAACCCCTAGCTAATTATATAATCTAGAATCTTCATTCAGCTTAAGTTCATTCTTCGTACTTCAATATAATAAGGGGTGGTAGTGGGCCATGATCCAAATATTTTTTTCACCATCTAAATGAGCCCTCGATTATTTTTGGTTCATAAATGATAGAAATATAATTCAATTCGTTTTGGATCTGATCCTTAAAATAGCTACGCAAAATTTGAGGGCCCTTTGCCACACATATATAATCTATAATGTAGACCCCTAGGTTATAGTGATAATCATAAACTAGGTAAGAAGCTTATTTCAGCTTTATATTATTACGGCTTTTTACCATTAGTTTGGACGGACAACATTTGCGTCCGCCTTTAGTTACAGACTCTCCGCCGAGCACCCCAACCCAAAGCGCAGCCGTGCATTGCAGCATGCAGAATGGCAGGCTGCAGTGCGCAGATTTCACCGAAAGGCGGACGACGAGGAGAGAAGGGGAAAACAGAAGAAGAAAAAATAAGAAAAATGTGAAGAGAGTGACGTAGCTGGCTCCAGCTACGTATTGATCCTAGATCCGCCCCGCCGCTGGCAGTGTGCTCCTGCTCTGCAGCATACAAAGCATATACACAGCGCACGACAGGCATTCGATACTATGATGATAGGCATGAACCACGGTCGATCAATAAATCTGCTGCGCTGGCAGCTTTGCCTTGTGTACAAGACCTAACGAACAGCAAAAAGAGAACTAAAACAAGCAGTTGTTCCATAAAAAACAGACTGTAAATTCCTTTGGTTCTTTCATGTCTGTAGGTATAGTCACGGTGACACATAGGTACTGCAGATCTTTGAACAGATCGCCAGCGGGAGAACCTGCAAGCAGATAAAAACTTTGTTAGTACTACTAGGTAGAAACCACAAAAGCCCAACGTTTAAGTTGTGGAGGAAAAAGGCGACATCGACCACATTTGCACAAGCAAACATGTTCGCTAATAATGTAATAAAAATGAAGCTCAATAAATTGAAGCTAGCATAATTTGAATCATAATACTGCCAGGTATTTCTATCTTAGACATGGAAAGATCGAGCAATGTTCCTGACAGTTTAGAAACTTTACTAGTGCAGATGGTTCTTTAAACAATATATATGTTCTAATTTCTAGTTGAAGTGTTCCTGTTATTGACTTTTTCTATGTTCATGTCACTGTTGCCTAGGAAATACCAGCTTCTCCACACTTTTTTATTTTAAAATATAGCACGTGCCAAAGAAAAATGAATGGATTTCACTATCAAAGACTTAGAGATCTCATCACTACTTCACTAGTGTTAAGGATGATGTGCATAGCCTTCTGTTCTCATTAGGCATTCGCTTCAAGTATTTAGACAATTAAAAGAAAACAAATCCTATGATTTGTGATTCACTGGTGTGCAAGGTGGTCAAGTGATTATAAAATGCAAAAGAAGGAAATACTGAGCATAGCTACTCCAAGCTGAGCATCTCTGATGCTTGACTTTATTTATGCATAAACCATTAGGGTTAGGGCATTGAAAAACAAAGCAAACTAAAGACAACCAATAGAAACAAACTAGAATCAACACAAGATTTAATAAGGAAACCAGAGATGTGCTCCCAAGGAGCAATACACTGACATGAATGTTTTTGTCGCAATGCACCCAACAAAGGGGTGTACCCTAGTGCTGAAAACTCCCACAAAAGATGAGGTCCAGGGAATAAAATTTCTAGACAACCTTAATCTAGCATAATAATCCTGTAAAGAGCCAGGCTCGAACGTAGGACCTCCAGGCCACAAGTGGAGAGATTCTACCACTGCGACAAGCCCACACCCAATCCATTCTTCATAAATTGATTTTTGTTGCCAGGAATAAGGAAGGACACAAACAAAAGTATGGACAGAATAATATGCAACTTCGAGCATTTCAACAATTCAAGCCATCATTTACTAGCTATGCAACAAGTGAACCCAAATGATAGATCATAATCATCATCGTTGATATAGAATCCATGGGAACCATGTAGGAAGCAAAATGTGGAGTGCTAAACTGCGGAAGGCATACAAACAATACACTAGCCTTACAAAAAGGATTATTCAGTTATCCTTTCAAAAATAAGTTCATTTTTTAATATACTGGCTTCGTTGGTCCTACTAGTCTAGAAATTATATTTGCATCTTGAAACATTCCAGAAACCATACTAGAAGATAGAATGAAAAAGTTGACAGTAGAATTATCAAGTTCTTCAGGATGCTGAAAACTGGGAAAAGAGAGATTAGGGGATTAGCTACAGGACAGATGTTTACCAGATGACTAAATGCATGCCAAAACTATCAAGCAACAGTTACTGTTGTAGAGATATTGGTCTAGAAGTTTATAGGTAGTCAATTGAGAAAATGCTATCATGCTGATGACAAGCTTCAGTCTGTAAATCCTATCATCCTAAATGGACAACTGATCCCTACAGTTATGCTAGATATAACATCAGAAATTATTGTGTATAATCAAAAAGGCTTTTTCAATAAGAAAATAGAGGGCCTTTCTAAAGAATGTTATGATGACTTTCTATAGGAAGAGACATTTCAATATACTGTGGTTGACATGAGAGGGTTCAACCGTAGACTTTTTGCTGTTCCATTTAATATATACATACAGTTGTAAGATCATAAACTCAAAAAACTTAGCTAACACACCTGACATCTAAGGGCTAAAGCAATTAATGAATTTAGCGTCATATACATATTACTACCATTCATCAGTTCTGCCACTATGTTTACAATTGGAATCGAATAATTTCTCGTGAAGGTGTTGCAATTGAACCAATAACCTCTAAACTCTAAAGGTAGAAACTCGCATTCACATTGTAAATACAATCAGCGTCGAGTTCCATTTTTTAAGGAAAAGAAACTTATTATGGATAATAGTGAACAAGCATAGGCAAACTGTTGGTGTATGACACTGGAAAGTTACTAGTCACTATCGCTAGAAAGTTAATACTGAAATTGGACAAGTAATTGTTTGTACTACTGCTTTTCCAGTTTTTCCTGCTTTTCTGGGTTTCAAGTATGATGCCTTTTAGGATACCACATTTTCTCTAAAATCTAAATTTGGATGTTTCCTTCCCTGGCGTTAGGAAAAAACAGCAAGTCTACAGTCAGAACACAGACAAATAAACTGATCTTTGATGACAGAATAAACAGTACCAAATAGGTTACAATGCACTTCGAAAAAAGTATATATATAGCTAGTAACAGTAGCAGTGTTTTATCACACAGATACCTCTAGGCTCTAGCTGACTTGTGCTCAATTCTTGCTGCTAGGTGCGCCTCCATCCTGCGAGCCACTGCCCTGTGAGTTGCTACCGCTCCCTGCATTGTTCCCATCCTGCTGTGATGCTTGCCCACCCAATCCACTGAACGGCCATGGCAGTGATACATTGAACCTCCTCTCAACTACCCTTGCATTCTCCTCCGCCCCTTCCTCGGCAGCAGTAGAGCTCCCGGAAGCAGCAGCAGCAGCAGCAAGACCAACAGCCGGCTGCGGATTGGAGCCCTTCCGCCCCTCGTAATCAGGGTCATCAGTAGGAAGCTCAAAGCGACAGATAGGGCACGAGTTGTGAAGTTCGAGCCAGGGCATGATGCAGTCGGTGTGGTAGATGTGCTTGCAGGGCATCTGCTTGGCCACCTCCCCAGGCGAAAAATCCTCCTTGCAGACGGCGCACTCTGCGCCCTCCGCAGCGGCGACCATGGCGTCCGTCACGACAACGTCGGGGAGCGTGGAGAGGGCCGACTTGGCGGCCGGCGGCGTGCCATAGCGGTTGGGGTCGTTCTCGGCGAGCTGCTCGATGAGTTGCTCGAGGCCAGGGCCGACGAAGTAGTCCCCGAAGCTTGCCCCGCCGACGCGGCCCATGCCGAGCCCGGGGCCGAGGCTGACGCTGGCGTCGTCGAGGAGGACCTGGATGTTGGCGCCCCCCTCCATGAGGTCATGGATGTAAGTCTGGAAGAAGTGCACCGGGTCGAAGGGCTCGGGCTCGTTCTCGGGGGTCGCGGTGCCGGCGGCTGCGCGCGAGCCAGAGCCGCCGCCGCCGCCGCCCACCCGGATGGGGGGTTGGTCGCCGAGTCCGAGGATGGTTTGGAGGATGGAGGTGATGTCGTTGGGCTGGGACGGGGACGTCGCGGTGGAGGAGGACGAGGACGAGAGGGAAGGGGGCCCACCGGAGCCGGCGGCTGGGGCGGGGGCGCTGCCGGCGGCGGGGTTCCCGGTGGAGGAGGCGAAGGGGAACGGGAAGGGGAGCGGGATGAAGGTGGGGGCCGGGACGGTGACCTCCTCGAGGAAATCGCCGTGGCAGTCGGGGCAGGAGAGCTCCCCGGCGGCGGCGGCGGAGACGGAGATGAGGACGGTGCGGTTGCATTGGTAGCAGAAGTACTGCTTGCGCGCGGCGGCGGCGTAGAAGGCGGCGGCAGGAGTCGACATGGCTGGCGGCGCCCGGCGATCTCGCGGCGGCGTGGATTGGGATTTCTCTCTCTCTCTCTATCTCCCTCTTTCTCTCTCTTTGGAATTAGTACTAGGGTCTTCGATTTTCCAGCGCTGTGGGTTTTTTTCGCGAAAGGAAAGGAATTTCGTTGGGTTTTGTGGGGAGCGATTTGCTCCGGATTTTTATTTACGAAACGTCGGGGCACGGGTTCTACTTCTAGGAGGACACGGTGTTTGTTTGGTTAGGTGAGGTGGGAGTGGGATAACGAGGATCACGGCACCGGCCGATCCCGATATAAACTCTTGTAGTTTTGTGATCGTCAGATTGTAATGGAATCGGAATTGGAACTGTTCTTTTCTCCGCACAACTCGTAGTACAAATGTAGAACTGATGAGTCTTTGCTCGGACTGAGTCACAGACCAGGGAAAGGGCAAAAGGTGCCTTTCTTCCGCCAGGGAAAAAGGCTCGAAATGCTCACGTAACACTTCGTGTTTTGTCCTACTTTGTCATTCTAGGCCTTCCTTTCTTGCCAATAAAAAAGGAGGATGAGAATAAGAAAGGGAGGTTGGATAGATGATTAATGGACCTTCCTTCCTCTTTCTCATGGACTATATTTCTTACGTATTGTGAAATTACGAAACTACCCCTAGTATGAAGTTTGAAGCTATTCATTCTTGATTTTCGAAGCTGCTATTGGTGTGAGCTTCGAAGCTAAGCCAATTGATGAGTTCGAAAGGGACCCTTTCTTCGTGTTTTGTCGTACTTTGTCATTCTAGGCCTTCCTTTCTTGCCAATAAAAAAGGAGGATGAGAATAAGAAAGGGAGATTGGATGGATGATTAATAGATCTTCTTTCCTCTTTCTCACGGACTATATTTCTTACGTATTGATGAAATTACGAAACTACCCCTGATATGAAGTTTGAAGCTATTCATTCTTGATTTTCGAAGCTGCTATTGGTGTGAGCTTCGAAGCTAAGCCAATTGATGAGTTCGAAGGTCTATTTTGGGGTACGTACGAAGCAGACTAAACACCAACACCAGTCATTCCTCATTTTCAATTTTGCGAGGATCCTACAACATCTTTTTCACGTGCAGACAATTCGCATGCTCGTTTGGTGAGGACTCCTTGACTCCTTCATTCTGAATTATAGGTTCAATAAAGCTTGATGCAAATTTTACAAAATATGTGAAATGTCAAACCATGCTTAAAATACATGATATGATAGATTAAGTCACAAAAAATTGCAAATTTTTAAATAAAACAAGTGGATCAAAATTGGTGTTTAAGAAGTAAATTGACTTGTAATTTGGAGCAAAGGGAAAATTTGGGAAAAGGAGACATGATGAGAGTTGATCGATGAATTGATACTCAAGTCCTTTGTTTAGTTTGTGCAGGGTATTAAAAGAGATAATTTAGTTGGGAGATGTTTGTAGTTATGATACACGGTTGAGATGTATCGATATTCTGCGCAGTAAAAATCACACCCAATTCCCCCACCCTCCCTTTCGGAATAATTGTAAGAGTTGGTCATCAAAATTCCCATTCCTCCTCCCACCAAAAAACAACATATTTCTAAACTTGTATAATAAAACTTTCATTCTCTTCATCAATTTATGCCAACTGAACGAGATGGCTCACGAGATGATATAGACCTGAGTTTGCCCTTGGTTTTTGGGTGCTATACTGGATGGATGGATGGGAGCAGGTAGACGGCTAGATGCTACTACAAGCGCGATTGAGCGGCTTCCCAATTGTTATTGGCCGCATCAGCTAGGGCGAATGAAGCCTAGCTACAGAGAAACAAGGATGAAACTTGTTTTCCACGGACCTAGCTCGTAGCCTGGTTTTGCACGCCACAGTATAAGCTAGCATAGATAACCAAGCAACCAAACACCATAACCGTAAAATGACTAGGTACAAGTTGATAGAACCAAACAAATTCATCTTGCATTCCACAAGCTTGGTTCACCCGAATGCAGCTATCAAATTAGACCCTATGTGAAGAAGCAAGTGAAATGGCACTAAAACGAATCGGTGCATCAACCATCGTCATAGAGGGCAATGATGTGTGAAAAGGTGGCATGGCGACACCATATACTAGATAGGAGGAGAGAAAAATGTGGCATCACTTAACTTTGTCTCTCACTATATATAAGCGCCCCTACATATTAATAATCTGTTCTACAGAATATTTCTTTATACATATACAAAATTATATGCCATGTTAATTATAAAACAAGTTATAAAATAAATTTTCACAAGTTCAATCATTTTTAAATAAACAGTTGAGGTTGTATTTAAATAAGACGAAATGGTTGAAGGTGTAAAAAATCAACACAATCATGCATTTATGAATAGAAAAAGTTGGCTAGGAAGCAAAAAAAAAAGGAAAAATACACCCTTACATATCAATAATTAGTTTTACAGAATATTTCCTTATAGATATACAAAAATATATGCCATGTTAATTATGAAACAAGTTATATAATAATATAACTTACATTTTTTCACAAGTTCATTCATTTTTAAATAAACGGTTGAGATTGTATTTAAATGTAAATGGTTGAGGTTGTAAAAAATCAACGCGAAAAAGTTGGCTAGGAAGAAAAAAAAAGGAAAAATACATTGTTTCTGTGATAAAAAGACAGAAAGAGTTGGCTAGGAAGAAAAAAAAGGAAAATACATTGTTTTTGTGAAAAAAATACATTGTTTCTGTGAAAAAATAAAAGGAAAAATAAATTGTTTCCGTGAAAAAAGACAAAAAGAGTTGGTTAGGAAGAAGAGTTGGCAAGGAAGAAAAAAAAGGAAAATACATTTTTTTTTGTGAAAAAAGACAGAAAGTGTTGGCTAGGAAGCAAAAAGAAATGGAAAAAATACACTGTTTCTGTGAAAAAATAAAAGGGAAAATACATTGTTTATATGGGAAAAGACAGAAAGAGTTGGCTAGGAATGATACATTGTTTCTATGAAAAAAAACAGAAAATAAAAGATAAAAAAATACACCGTTTCTCTTAAAAAATAAAAGGGAAAATATATTGTTTCTGTGGGAAAAGACAGAAGAAGTTGGCTAGGAAAAATACATTGTTTCTGTGAAAAAAAGACAGAAAATAAAAGGAAAAAAAGGCAGAAAATAAAAGGGAAAAATTGAAAAATATACACTATGTCTATGAAAAAATAAAAAGGAAATTACATTGTTTCTGTGAAAAAAACTGCGAAAAAATAAAAGGAAAAATACATTGTTTCTATGGAAAAGACACAAAGAGTTGGCTAGGAAAAATACATTGTACTGTGAAAAAAGACAGAAAATAAAAAGGAAAAAAGGCAGAGAATAAAAGGAAAAAATTGAAAAATACATTGTTTCTATGAAAAAAGACAAAAAATAGAAGTTGAAAATATATTATTTATGTGAAAAAAGACAGAAAAAGTTGGCTAGGAAAATACATTGTTTCTATGAAAAAAGATAAAAATGAACAAGAAAAAAAGGAAGATAACAAAAGGAAAAAAAATGAAAAATACATTGTTTTTGTGAAAAAAGACAAAAAATAAAAGTTGAAAAATACATAGTTTCTATGGAAAAAGACAGAAAAAAAAGATAAAAAGATAAAAAATAAAAAGGAAAAAAAGCATAGAATAAAAGAAAAAATTGAAAAATACATTGTTTCTGCGAAAAAAGACAAAAAATAAAAGTTGAAAAATACATAGTTTCTATGAAAAAAGACAGAAAAAAATTGACAAAAAATAAAAGTTGAAAAATACATAGTTTCTATGAAAAAAGACAGAAAATAAAAGAAAAAAATCAGAAAATAAAAAGAAAAAAAGGCAGAGAATAAAAGGAAAAAATTGAAAAATACATTGTTTCTGTGAAAAAAGACAAAAAATAGAAGTTGAAAATATATTATTTCTGTGAAAAAAGACAGAAAAAGTTGGCTAGGAAAATACATCGTTTCTATGAAAAAAGATAAAAATGAACAAGAAAAAAAGGAAGATAACAAAAGGAAAAAAATTGAAAAATACATTGTTTTTGTGAAAAAAGACAAAAAATAAAAGTTGAAAAATACATAGTTTCTATGGAAAAAGACAGAAAAAAAAGATAAAAAGATAAAAAATAAAAAGGAAAAAAAAAGCATAGAATAAAAGAAAAAATTGAAAAATACATTGTTTCTGTGAAAAAAGACAAAAAATAAAAGTTGAAAAATACATAGTTTCTATGAAAAAAGACAGAAAAAAATTGACAAAAAATAAAAGTTGAAAAATACATAGTTTCTATGAAAAAAGACAGAAAATAAAAGAAAAAAATCAGAAAATAAAAAGAAAAAAAGGCAGAGAATAAAAGGAAAAAATTGAAAAATACATTGTTTCTGTGAAAAAAGACAAAAAATAGAAGTTGAAAATATATTATTTCTGTGAAAAAAGACAGAAAAAGTTGGCTAGGAAAATACATCGTTTCTATGAAAAAAGATAAAAATGAACAAGAAAAAAAGGAAGATAACAAAAGGAAAAAAATTGAAAAATACATTGTTTTTGTGAAAAAAGACAAAAAATAAAAGTTGAAAAATACATAGTTTCTATGGAAAAAGACAGAAAAAAAGATAAAAAGATAAAAAATAAAAAGGAAAAAAAGCATAGAATAAAAGAAAATTTTGAAAAATACATTGTTTCTGTGAAAAAAGACAAAAAATAAAAGTTGAAAAATACATAGTTTCTATGGAAAAAGACAGAAAATAAAAGAAAAAAAATTGCCCCCATGCAGGATCGAACTACAGACCTTCAGTTTACAAGACTGACGCTCTACCACTGAGCTATAGGGGCCATCGCAGTATTTGTGTTGTGTACATTGTATTTCTTTTATTTTCCATCCGGCGCCGCCTAGTCTTCCTTTGCCTACCGCCCGCGTTGCCCTCGTCACTCCCCCGCCCGCATCCTTCACAGCCGCCGCCCCTCTCCCGTCTCCCCTGGCGCCGCCGTGACAAGCATAGGTAGGCGGTGCCCATGGCGAGCCCTGGACGGATCGAGCTCGACAAGCTCAGCGTGGAGCAGCTCAAGGGGATCAAGGAGCAGACGGATCTGGAGGTCAACCTCCTCCAGGACAGCCTCACAAAGATCCGCACCGCCGTCAGCCGCCTCGAGAGCGCCTCCGCCGCGCTCCACGACCTCTCCCTCCGCCCCCACGGCAAGTGCCTTCTCCTCCGACACCGCCCTCCTCACTCTCTCCCCAGCGCCGCGCGTTCCGTTTCTGGTTTTTTCTTCCTTTCCGCGGCCGGTTGATGGCGCTAACCCTTTGTTTTGGGTGGTGTGGTGGGTGTGCAGGGAAGAAGATGCTCGTGCCGCTCACGGCGTCCCTCTACGTGCCCGGTTCGCTCGACGACGCTGAGAAGGTCCTCGTCGATGTCGGCACCGGTTACTTCATCGAGGTAACCTGGCTTGTTGCATTGTCTTAGACACGACTGGTAGATGAGGGGTGCATCTTGCTAGTATGTTCAGTATACTTTGGTACTCCGTAATACATTGTTGTACGGATTTGAACAACTTCTTCAATTGTATAACAGCTGACATTTCGATATCTAGGATGACTGAACAATCAGTATCATGTCATCAAGTGGAAACTGAATTTTGGTTGCTAGGCAGCGCTATATGCATCTTTCAGCCTTCCTGATGAAGAAACTATGTTGTAGGCGTCCAGTGATGTCCTCATTGTTCAGCTTCAAATCAAAGGGAGGAAAAATCATGTTAATTTGGTCTAACTGTCTAACACAAATAAAATGCATGTTTCCATGATTTGGGCTCTGGAGTGTAGATGTTTTTTTGTATTAAACCTATTTCAACTGAGGGAAGTGATTAAACCTATTTCAGCCGTTCTCAACATTTGTTCTCAAGTGTTACTTTTGTTTACTGTGCAGAAAACTATGGCTGAAGGCAAAGAATACTGCGAAAGGAAAATTAATTTACTAAAGTCAAATTTTGATGAACTGCTTGAGGTACAGTTTTGCCAGAATACCAGATAACTCTCCTCTTGTATGGATTGCTATTTCTTCCCACCTGAAGGAGAAAATGGGTTGTCCCATATTCACTGCATAGTTTACCCACTGCTGATGACAATACTAATGATATTGACATGCATATGGCTAGTCTGCAGACGAAAAAATTATACTTTCTTTTGCTACAAAATGATTTTGACACGAGATTCATGGGAAATTGGTCTCTTCTTACTAGAATCATAGATAACGGGCAAACATTCAATTTGATCTGTGTTATAGTCTATGCTGAGATTCTTGCTGTGCACTTTGACATACCGATAGCAGCCTGGCTTATCTGAGAACCAGTTCTATCACCATTCCACCGGTGAAGCTAATGGCCAGTTGCAATTTTGTGGAAACAGTAATTGTCCCTCCAATGTATCCACATGGCATTAACTGTGAAATTTTTTACCGATTCTTTTGAGTCGTTTTTACGTGTTTAAAAGCATCATCTTACTATATAACATAAGGATTTGTTGTCAATTATGGATGCATGAAATGTGTTCAGTCCTAGTTCTAAACTGCATATAAACAAAAATGTATTACCTTCTCAGCTGTTTAAGGCTTTTCTGCTGCTGTTGCTACCTCTACATGGATACATTTTTAGGCAGCGCCTCATCTTGTGATGCAAAATAGCTGCCTTTTTGCAGCATTTTTTTGGGTGTGGGTGGTTGGGGGGGGGGGGGGGGTGCTTAGTAGGACAACTTCACTATACAAAACGGAAATATGGTATGATTCTCTTTTGAAACAGTAGCCATATTCTGTCATACCTATGGTTATGCTGCTGTAGAGCACACATTACTCTGCTACTAGATCCCCTTCTACTGAACTTATTGTCTCCCTCTAAACAGAATAACGCTACAAATTTCCACATGGTATATGATATAATTTGAGTTGCTGGGCCGTTGTGTTGCTGAAATTCTGTATTTGGATGCCTTATCTGGGAATTAGGACACAGTTATATCCTGTTTATAGTGCACTGTTCTGTTTAAGTGGATGAACATTATATGTTTTCTGTACAGGTGGCCACAAAAAAGAAAACCATAGCAGATGAAATGGGTCTGCTCCTACAAGCCAAGCTGACGCAAGCATCCCCGGGCCCAAGTTCGTGAGAGCTGGATGCATGTCTTGTCTCCGCCTTGTTGGATGAACGGATCGTTTTATTTGTAGCATTAGGGAAGCTCGGTAAAATGGTACTGTACCTGCTTTTTTGTGATACGTGTAAGGCTGCAGGGTCACAGATTATTTGCTGAACTAACCTGCCGCATGAATCAAGTAATTATGAAGTTGGTCTTGAAGAAGCATCGAGTAATGTTTTCATTGCATCCCAGCGGTTGATTTTGTTTCTGTTGCTGCCCATGGGCATGTCTGGCTGATGAGTGGGTCTAAGCGATGTTCTGCTAGGTGAATGTTAATAGTTGTTGCGCATAGGAATAATACTTTCAACGTTGCATTGCACATATGAAGCGCAGCTGCGCCAAGAAGCCACTCGTCATAGACTAGTCACTCAGTGTTCAACCCAACCATGTACATTAGTTATGTGACATACAAATCTAACAAATAGGGATGTAAGTAGGTTTGCTCGTGGTCCTAGTGATAGGTTATTATTATATAAGGGCTTTACGAGAGCCCGTGAAAAATGACCTCCCGATAGGATTGAGAGCACGTCTGCTTGTATCCCTACTCACAAGTGATGTTAAACGTACCCAATTTGTAATGAAAATGTTACAGACGAAAACTCAGCCTCAGAACAACTCATATCTAACATACCCTACCATTTTTTAACAGCAACCGTGGCCATAAGTACAATTCATATTCAACACAGCCATCATGTCTTCCTGAACTAGCTGGTTTCTATCAGTGGCGAGAAAAGAAAACCTGCAACACCGCAGGCTTCTCTTGCCTCCAGAAACCCTTACCAAAAATTGTCAATGGAAGTGGCGAAGATAGCAGTTGTTCTGGTTAGCAAACGAGCACGCAGTTCTCAAGGCTCATCTGCGTCCGGTAAGTAGTGTGTGTATCGAACTGCCAGCAGCTGCCCTTTTCTTTGACTGAAATTCCATTGTTATCAGTTATCACGAGGTTAAAGTATGCATATGAAAAGTTTAAGGAGTATGCACAAGGTATAGGCAGACACCTTTGCATTGTTGAAGAGGTCCTCTGCAATGGCTTCCATTTGTTTCCGCTGCTTCTCCTCCCGCATGAAATCAGTCAATGTACCACGTTCATAGTCAGATTCTCTGCAGGAAGATAATACAATTCAATTGAACTTTCATGTCTAACGACCAATAACCTTCAAAATTCAATGGAAGTCTTTCTAGCTCTTGCCTGTATGGTTCTCGCGCAAATGAAACAAGGTCCCTGAAGCTGTTTCCGGACACTGTATCCCTCTAAAGTAAAAGGTTGGAAGCCCATAAGTAAATAAGCACAGTGGTTTGTGCCAAAAAGGATTTACATTAACAATTTTTATACTATGTACCTTTCTAAAACGTTTGAAGTTGACACCTCCCGCTTCAGTTGAAGCAGTAGGAGTTGACTGAGGCAGGCTTCTGACAATCAGATCCTGACTAAATATGACATCACAAGCCCCATCTCTGCTATTGTCCAAATTTTCATCCTTGGTCACCTTTTTTATAATGCGAACATCCTCATCTACAGCTTTGGAACTATATATTGCTGTTTTCTCTATGACCTTAACATCATCCTCCATAGGCTTCAAATCTTCAACTTTCTCTGGGTCTTTTGGGTGAACAACATTACCCATTGTTCCACCGATGCTTACAGCAACTTCATTGGTTATATTTGTGATTTCCTTTTCGTCATCAGAGATATTCTCAATGTGATGTTGAGACTTACTAGCAGCACCAGTTGGATTAGAAGTTGCCGTCTCCATTTCAACAACCGAATCCGCAACAATAGTTTCATCGGTCGTATTCGAGGATGTAACAATGACTGTTAGAAATAGAATAAAGAGGATATTTGAATTCATAGGCTTGATGTTAAGCAGGGTAATGCACTAAATATGCTAATGCAAAGATAAAGAAAAAGAGAATAGTTTTTCAAGAGAGAGAGAGAGAGAGAGAGAGAGAATAGTAGTCAATGAATTTGTTCTGAAACATACAAGCAGGTGGTTCAATAGCAGTTGCTTCCAAGCGGCCAGACAATATAGCAGCAAATAGCTTAACATCACTGATCTTTGACAAAGGCAATAGCAAACGTATCTTGCTAAATTCCAAAGGATATCGTGCAGGAACTACAAGAATTTGTTGATCAGTATCTCCAATTTCTGAGTCCTGGCAGCCATAAGGTAGAAATTAGTTTTGGCGCCGAAAGCAATGCAGCAATCAACTAGAGTAACTCATGCAACATTCTATTGACCTAGACCAGTAGGGAAAACTTCATTTTTTGCTATATGCCCATTGGAGAAAACAGATTACACATCCCATATTCTCTAAATAAATACAACCACCATAAGAAGGTTTCATCAGCAGCACTTAACCTGGCTGTTTGCACAAAATTCGTCAATGTGAAGATATTTTGCTCCAGTTGATTCCAGTAATCCGTGGAGTTTCTCACCAAATTGATACTGCACTTGAATAGAATTAGCCAACAGTTAAGTGTATGATAATGATCTTCTTTCTTTATACAGAAAAAGAATCGAACACCACCTTATCAGTTGATCCCAGGATAAAAGTATAGCCTGTTAGGCAATTCTGAATGAGGTCTATCTCCACCATCTTGATCACCGTTCCATCAAGAGTCAAGTTTGGAATGAATCTGGATCAAGTTCCAACAATAATACTTCACTGTCTATGCTCATAGAACAAGCACAACATGATACAAGGATCCACACGGACTATTAGCAAGCGATGAAGGTTGCCCACAACTTACTGTGTGCAAGAAGGGATCTCTGTGTGTATGTTCTTTTCAGCCATTGCCTGAAACAGATAAAAAAACAATACAAAATCAGCTTGAGACACACACAGCTAATAGGAAAAACATGGTCTATATGGCACAAGTTAACTAGCTCAGTGCTATCATGCTAATCCAATTTCAAGAATCAAATCCCATGAGCATTCCAGGGTCATCTATTCCTATGTGGACATAATTTTTTTAACCTACTATTGGGCAGCAAGCTAATTCACACAAGTTCTACATGGAAAAACAATTCACTGATTTTTTTTTTTAAAAAATCGAGCATATACGAAACATGGTCATAAAGGAATGGAAGCACCTTAAACCAGTCTCCCGACAGGATCTGCTTCTTTGCCATAACCGCATCAAGGAGCTCGGGTGTCAGCGGACATGATTCATCGGCAAGAACATGCGTACACTCATTGCTCCACTTGCGAGTAGCATATGCACCTTACGAAAGGAAAACAGTGGACATCATTAGTGTGCAAAAGAGATAACAGGTTATCGTTAATATGCTTGCTAGTGAACTAACACTCAGTGCTTCTACTACAGTATGGAAGTGTTGATTGCCACTAACCAATGGATGTCATGACTGCCTGCAACGATGGATCAATTCGTGCCGATTTTCTGCCATGAAAAAAGGCCACTATGGGAACAAATGACAACCTGTCAGGGAGATAAAAAACAGAAATAAGTGCAGCTGATGTTTTCAACCTTCACAACAAAAGGATCACAAAGATGCATATGAGTTAAATAAAAAAAACTAAAGATAACACCATGTTGAAAAGTGATCTTATGCATATCAACATTTCTAGCCAAACGATGTGTAATAAGTGAATGGATCAGCATATGTATCACATATTTGGACTTAAGCTTGCCTGAAGGTCGCACTCCCGGTTCCAAACGTTACAGTATCCCCATCAGAAAGCATCACATTTTCATCTTTATGTAGACGACTGCCCTGGGTTCCATGTACTTTGTTGACAAATGTGCCGTACTTTGATCGGTCGACTACACGGACATGGGATGGACTGGAAGGTGCACCAGAATGTGGATCCCAAGCAACCATTTTTTCAATTACAATCTCCACATGGACTCGGGATATAGATGTGTCACTTTGAACGATGACATCACAATCTGTAGTGGAAATCACCAACATCAGTATCTGATTTCGTGTACTAGATCAGGCATGAATTGAAGGGAAGACAAACTTTATAAAACCATAAAACCAGGATACTTGTTATCCGTTGCTGGTTCAATAAGTAGAAGGTATCAATCCATAAACCTCTTCCTACATTTTAATCCGTGGAGTCGGCACATCACTGTCCTAATCGCGTTTCGTTCAATGAAACGCGACACACGAAGCGCTAACTCGAGGTAAATCATCGCCACACTAATTAAATTAACAGCAAGAAACCACAAAAGAAACGCAAGGGGGAGGTCCAAGGAGGCACCTTTGCGGCCGACCTTGTACGTCCCGGCGGCGAAGATGTAATACTTCTGCGTCCCTGCGACACACAACAACAAGCATTCATCAAGACATCGACCTAAAGTGACCCCCCCAAAAAAGAGCGCCGCGAAATCGGAAGGCAATAAGTATCAGGACGGCAGAGGCGGCGCACCGCGCACTGCGTCGACGGGGCTCAGCGCCCAGACCATCTCTTCCTCCCGCTTTCTCCACCGGACACTCTCCTCAGCTCCTTCCCGTGGACTGTTTCCAGGCCAGCGGCGGAAAGGGGAGAGAGTAGACAGGCGGATGGCGCTCGTCGGTGCTTCCGCCCCGCCGCGGCGGCCGTCGGAGCAACGCGTTGGCCGGTAGCCCGGTACTGGGGTCGTCTAAACGCCGTATCGGCTGTAGCGAATGCGGAAGCTTTGGACTTATTGCGTTTCCGTTAGTTGAAGGCCCAAATGCCCATGTGGCCCATATAATTTTCTTGTCCGGCCCGTATGGCGCCTTTGCCAAAGCATGGTGACCAGAAGCACAACTCACAAACGAACTCTTTAAAAAAAAACTATATGGGCCATTATTTATATTTAAACTTAATTATTTATGGTATGCGTACAATTTTTGGACGTCTCTATGCACACTATGACCTCAATTTAAAGTAAGCATAAATACATAATAGTTAGGGGATAACAGTGGGGTAACATATCCAGTGCAATCCAAATTTTGGTGCAACTTTATTAAAAAAGTGTCAAATTTTTTTAAAAAAAATCATGAATGTTCATCTCAATCTACCCCATATATATATATAAAACTAGATGAATTCTCCGCGCGTTGCTGCGGTAATTTGAGATACACTATGCGTGTAAGCCAAAAAAAATTGCATGCATAAGGTCACAGAAAATCATTGAAAGATATAAATAGATGACTAAGTGGATGGTGATGTGGGGACTTAGGCTGCTCTCACCAGAGGGCTCAAAAGAAGAGCCCATTGCACTGTAGACAGAGAGAAAGGTAGTTAGAATAGTGGATGAACGGGGTTGGATAGACACTCTGGTGAACATAGCTTTAGTGGATGGTGATGTGAGATGGCTGCATGTTGACAGAAATAGGTAATGGGTGCCTCCTATTTAGATATAGAAGATAGAAGATTTTAGGGTCAAATTCTTTCCACTCTAACGGTTACAAAAAAGACAATTTTTCACAAACAATAATAGTTTAAATGCTCCTCAAATTTGTTTTTTTGTAACTACAAGAGTAGAAAGAATTTTATCATAAAATTTTATATACAGATGCGGTAAGCTGAGACGTACGTTCATGATGTTTTTCAAAATTTTTTGACATTATTTTTAGTATGGTTACACGATGGTTGCATCAAAATTTAGATTGCACTCGATAGCCAAGCTTAGTCAACCTAATCATCGAATCGTCGTAATGGACATTCGGATTATCGGACAACTAGAAATCAGCACATAATTGGAGAGATTAATCGCGACTAGGCAGAGCATTTTTAGACTGTGCTCACCAGCGAGTCTATTTGAAGATGCAAAATACTATCCGTGCATTGTCCGATGGTAGAGAAATGAAAAATTTTAAATATAGATGGTGGGCTTAGCGGTTTGGTGAGAAGGAACCTTTTAACTCCAATAAAGGACCATCCACATTTTGCTCCGCCTCAAAAACTGTGTCTAAAGTCCATCGATCTCTATTTTTTAACTACTACAGCTACTATCCTCTATATTTTACCACTAAATTTAAACTGATCCATCCATTTTGTCTCATTGCTGGATTTGGTCCGGTCTCATCGCTGGACTCGACGCCAAGGTCCCCGCTCAAATGCCACCCAGCCCACGTTTCATTGATTTTTTTTTATTATAGACTGAGTCCAATGGAACTCTCTATCCCCGCTCCCTAAACACTATTTCAATTCTCTTTCAGCATTTATGTTAAACAGTGCAAAACAGTGTATAGAGAACCCATATAACCCATATAGAAAGTCTCATTGGACTCAGTCTCATGGGAGGGGAAGGATCTCCCACCTGAATTTCATTGCTCATTAGCGGCCCCAATGGCCCACATCATAGTTTGATTACTATTGGTAGAATAGTACCCTGCCATTTCATTGACTAGCATAGATGTACGTGCAACACGCACGTGTTGTGATATGATCAAGAAGCCAATAAAAAAGAGAAAAAAATAAAATTAAATGAAAAGAGACCCGATTGATTAACGTCCTTCCTTTCGCATTAAAACCAAAAGAAAAAAAATAACAGATGAGTATGGATATAAAATGAGGTAACAAATAAAAAGAAAAAGTAGATGAAATATTTTTTCTATAGATTTTGGACATTTTCATCTCTTTCCAATTTTTTTCAAACTGCGTAGTGAGACGAACATGAGGGGTATACCTATGGCTTTTCAGGTAAATAAGATTTTTAGAAACTCACTCTTTCCTAGCGTAGATTCAAGAGGGCCACGTGTCATTGCCTCTTATGGCATTAATAACGTGGTGCAAGTTACTGGGGGGTCACATATTTCCGGGCAACGTTTTCAATCTAGATTAATACTAGTACTAGTCAGATACTCAAAACACTGCTTGCAAGGGCAACTCTCGTTCACACGTCTGCCTACCTGAGAACTTTTCGAACAAAATGATGATCACTTTCCCACTAAAACACCAACAAAAGAGTTTCTCGATCGATAAAGATGATTCGGTTTCCTTTCAAAGTTTCAACCGCCTGGCTTTGTCCATCCCTGCATTCAGTCAGTGAATCCAATCGGCAGGCCGGCAAGCAAGCTGCGCTTGACGGCGCGGATCCTCTCCAGGCACCGCTCCGCGCGCTCGATGGCCATCTCCGCGCTGTCCTTCGGCGGTCCCGGCGGTGTGCTCGCCCGCCGCCTCCGCTTCCCCACCACCTCGGCCTCCCGCTCACGCAGGGTGCCGCGCGGCTTCCTCTTCCGGGTCGTCGAGGTCGACTCTGCGAAAGTACGTTACAGCAGGGTGAGTGGGCCGTGCACCGGCCACGAACACAGAAGGGCAAGGGCGCATGGCGGCATGGGCCACATGGCACGATGGCATACATGGAGCGGCGGAGGCACGTAGATACAGGAGGAAGAAGAACTAGAACCTTGGGTGCACACGAGCCCCGCGCGGCGTGAAGGAGTGGCGCCGCCGGTGCTCGTGGTGCCGTCGTCGGAGGCGGCGCCGGCGTGCGGCGGTGAGACGACGAGCGGGAGCGCGGCCTCGGCGTCCAGGCCGCCGGGCTCCGCGACGAGGCGCTGGAGCTCGGCCTTGAGCGGGCCGAGCAGCCGCCCCGGGTGCGCCGCCTCCAGCTTCGCCAGCTCCTCCCCCGCCACCTCCGCCACCCACGCCCAGCCCGCCGACGCCATCGCCACCAGTCCACCAGAGCGCACAGGACAGAGGAGGAGGCTGTGGATGGAGAGACGGCGCGTCGCGAATGCGCGGCGGCCAGCCCGCGGCACGAGTCCACGCGGCGGCGCGGGAGGAGATGGAAAGCAGAGGACCAGGACGGTTCGATGCGATTTCGACTGACGCGGTGAATGGTTTGATGTGACTCGACCCGGCATCCTGCATGACCCTGAACGGCAGGGCAGGGCACGGCAGGCGGGGCGTGTGGGGGTTGGAAATCGCGCGGGTCTCGTCGGGCGCCGCGCCCAACCGCACCGCACGGTACCCGCGGTGCGGCGCACCCCTCCCTCTTCGGGCCGTGCTTCCCGCGGCTTTTCGAGTCCTGGTCTGCGTCCCGTTGGTTCTTTCGGGCTTCGGACCTTGGGTGCGCTGCTGCACTGTACAAATAGAAAGTGCTTCACCGTTGTTCAAGTGGATTTCTCCTTTCGCCATTATTAAATGGAGTTTCGTGGGTATAATAATGCCTATCCACCGTTTCTATTTCATTTAATTAAATTCCAGAAAAACAAAATACATGCGCCCACCATACTGCTGTTCGATTTCCATCCACTGTTCCAACTGCCAACTACTCCCTCTGTCCCAATGGCTTGATTTCAGTGCACGAAAAACAGTTCGTCTTATTCAAAATATATTTAAAAATTTTATTTATTTTTTAACAATTATGTTTGTAATCATATTACAAACGTAGTTATAAAAAAATAAAAAATATTTATAAATATTTTTTAAATAAGATGAATGATTTATCAGACACAGAAATCGAAACAGGCGATAAGTATTTTGGAATTCAAAATATATTTGAAAAATTCATTTATTCTTTAATAATTATGTTTGTAATCAAATTACAAACGTAGTTGTAAAAAAATAAAAATTATTTTTTGAATAAAACGAATGATTTACCATGCACGGAAATCAAAACAGACGACAAAATATTTTAGGACGGAAAGAATACCTAGCTTTCTATAAACAGTGTCCTTGGTACTCTGCCTGCTGGACTCAGTCTACTCTACTTTGTCCTACTAGCCGCCAGCTCTGCCCGACATATGCCGCCATGCCGCTCCTTCCCCGGTGACGACAGCGACGATCCTTCCCCAGCCACGACGGGCGAGCCCCAGCCGTGCGCCGTCGCACAGGCGAGAGAGAATTTTATTTAATTCGTCCTAATAGGAGATCGAAATTGCGGTGTAGAAGTGACAAACTTTTTTTCCAAGCTCCTTTGCATGATGTACAAAATACACCTACACTCATGCTACTACACAGTGGCAAAATGAACTGCGATAGTATAAATCCAAGCCGCAAATAGTTATATAATCATCCACGATACTAAGTATCAGAAATAAAGGATCTTGCAACAAAAATATAAGGAATCTAACTTGCACATCCTTGTGAATTAACTGAAGACAAGCCTTTGTTGCTTTCGACCACGGAAACAAGAATTAGTAACCCTACGACTTTGGTGCTGTTAACTACAACTCATTCAAAATCACAAATGGGGAGTCAATGACTGAGAAGCAGGAAATCAATTAAGTAGCATCAAAATCATTTGAAAGCTGCGATTTCCTCTCTGAAACGTGTGATGAGGTCATCAATGCTCATTTTGGCTAGGTCGGCCTTGTCTCTTACCCTAACGCAGACCTGCAATACACAAGGGATACCCGTAATATGTAATTCACATAAACCAGCAAAGAATTAAATTTATTTTATTTGCACCAAATATCTGAGGATGGTACAGGTACAGAAGTATACAACATATAGAAGAAAAAAAAAAGCGCAAGGAAAAGAAGACATACGTTTCCAGTCTCTGCCTCTTGTGCACCTACAACAAGAATATAGTTGAACTGCGCTAATTGGGCTTCCCGTACCTGCAAGATTAGGTGTATTAAGATATATACGAGCCACGTTAGTTAAACATCAAAGACAAATTTACTTGCTGTAAAAACAAGACAAATGACATGGATAGTCCTAATGTATAGCACAGATTGCTCATGCAATTCAATCTTCTGTGATTATGTTTTCTTATTTAAGGACGAGCAAACAAATATAAGAAATTAAAAGAAATGATGCTAAAAGAGCATGGTAAATGCCAAGTACCTTCTTTTGTATCGTCTTGTCACTCATGTCAATGTCAACATGAAAACCAGCTTCATGGAGCCTGGCAAGTACCTGGTATCAGAAAACAAAAGGAACAGTAAGCAAGTTTCTTAAATGAGCAAGGTCCAATTTGCCTAAAGTGGTAAAAGGGAATGCATATACCATCAGTCTGAAAACCATAAGGATATACAATGGTAAGTTAAGCTAGCAAAGGTAGAAAAGTTCTATTAAAGAAGCACACATGTTGAGAACTCAAACCAACTAAACAATTTCACGCTACTGACAGCGAAGAACCAGCTAAAACACCACTCAACTGGTGAAGACGATCAAGTGGAATATAACTCAAATGCAGAGTTTTTTTTTTTAACGTCAGTCACCACATAGAAGAACTATGAACTAAAGCCTCAGATACAAGAAACATTTACCTGCTTTGCATACTCTGCCGAACCAGAAGATACCGAGCAAACAATGGCCTGGCGAGGGCTTAGCCACAGGGGCCATTTACCATTGTAATGCTCCAAAAGAATGGCAAACATCCTTTCAACAGATCCTAGGATTGCCCTGTGTAGCATCACAGGCCTTTCTAGTTTGGCTTCGTCCTCTGCAGAGTAAGTCAGCTTGAAGCGAAGGGGCAGCTGAAAATCCAGCTGTAACAGATAACATAGATTAAATAAATGATTCTTAAATTCTCTACAGCTAATGACAGAATGGCATTCAAGGGAACCTGCAGTGTTGCACATTGAAATTTCCTCTTGAGCGCATCAAACACACCAATATCAATTTTTGGGCCATAGAAAGCACCATCCCCTTCATTAATCTGCATGCAGACATCTACATCAGTTCTCTCTCATGTCAACATGCATATGCACTTCCTTGTAGTTGTATAGCAACAGAAATGATTGTCATCATGATCTACTGACAATTGCAGGGCAGATACCATTTAACACTAGAAAGCCCTTTTTTACCGCAAAAAAAAAAAAATAGTGTACAAATGTAAATCTAGCAACATATAGGAATGCATATTGGATACATTGAGTGAAACGGGGCTCTTGTAGTCTCTGTGGAGGTACCTGCCAGGGCTTCCCAAACTCATTCAAGGCTTCTTTCAGTTGTTCCTCTGCTCTGTCCCAGGTTTCAATATCACCTAAGTACTTCTCTGGTCTCTGAAAAAATGATGTTATGATCAGAGTGTTAACTAAGAACCATCTAACTGTCAAAAGGTTATTAGTATTCTTCGAAGCTCAGAGAATTCATTATATCTTAGCATTTTGCACCAAAGATAGGAAAACGGGCAATAGCAAAGATGCAAAACCAGTGGCAGTCACAATGTCACATGCAAGTTCTCAGTAATTATCCAAAGAATGGGTCTTTTGGATCACCATAGAACAATATATCAATCCAATCAATTTGTATGGAATTAAAGAGTCAGGAGGTTATCATAAAATTCTAGAAGACAGAGTGCTAGATCTTGTCAAGAACTCGACATAAATATCACATATTTAGCGGTGATCTTGTTATTCAAGTTCATACATGGTCGGCACACAGAGAAATTAAAAGGCAAAAGGAAATAAGGCTGTCCATCGAAGCGAGTTGTTAAGCAATTCATCCTGCATATTAAAACTTCATGTTACAGCCCCCAAAGGGTCCTATGAACAGAAGAAATACTATCAGTATATAAAACGAGGAGAAGAATACCGTAGACAGCTCCAGCTCATATTTGAAGCCAAATATCTCATAAACATAGTTAATGAACTCCAAAACGCCCTTAACTTCATCCTTGATCTGCAACAAAATAAACTTTTAACAAAGGTAGACAGTGCATCTACTGTGAGAAAAAAGAAACAGTAAACACACCATCCAACTTGCTAATGCAAGTAGGGATGCAAATCGGAATGTTGCAGAGTGCTGAATAAGAATGTAAAAGCAATTATCATAACATCATAACACTTATGTAGATTATACAGAAGTGATTACTAATAGAAGTATGACTATTCATTTAGATGACCGTAAGCATGGTCTACACAAATAATGCTTACTTGGCTCTCTCTGCAAAATATATGAGCATCGTCCTGCCGGGACATAAAACATTGAAAGATCAGTTAGTATGGAGAGGACAAATTTATCATTAAATATAACTGGACAAAAAAACTCACAGATAGAAGCCTTACCTGCTGGAATCTTCTAACACGTGTCAAACCTGTAAGCGCACCACTAAGCTCGTTTCTATGAAGAACTCCAAAATCAGCCATGCGAAGAGGCAACTCTGTATAGCATTAAAAAAAGGCAACCATTACACATAAGGTTTGTCAAAATCAACAGATGCACAAGAATAGTAGAAAATGGAGAGTGCCCTCCATGGTTATCAAGGCAGTAAAGCAAAGAATGACGACTCACTAGTCACTACTTACTACTGCCTCATTATTTTTGTAAGCACAGGTATACATGGAAAACTAATAGATTGATTGACAGAGCATACAATACATGAATATATACAGGCAAGGACATCATAGGATATTTTTAGAAACAGAATCAAATTAATTAGGCGCCAGGACACTACCCTGTTTCGTATAGCTTATAAGCAGCTTATGGCCAAAACAAGCCAAAACTAGTAGACAAACGGTGCGCTTTTGCAGTTTTTTTGGGCCACGTTGTTCCACCACCTCCATTGTACTAAAAAGTAGAAGCTGGACAAAATCAGCTTATTTTGGACACACTTTTCACTTATTTGTACAGCTTCTTAGATAAGCGCTTCTCCCCACAGTTGTACCAAACAGGGCCTAAGGCTGGTGGTAGCCCATCATGGGAAAAGCCCAATTAGCATATCAAAAGCTTTGACTAGCAAGGCATGAGGAGAGGCAACACAGCACCAAGCTAGGGAAATGAAAAACAGCAGAGAGTTGAGGATAAAGAAAACTAGAAAAGGAACAAAAAAAAAAAAAAACAAAAAGGAGGAAGAGTAAGAAGTGGTCTGGGCCCCTCCCCTGGCGTGACACCGTCTGCATATACATCCCTATCCAGAGGCTGCCAGTGCCACCACTCTCCCTCTCGTGTAGTCGTGTCCTCTAGTTCTCCAGCACCACCATTCCGTTTCTGTCCCTCTACGCATCTCTTGCTACCCTCTCTCCTTCTCCAGATGTGCTGCTGCCACAGGCAACTTCTCCTCTCTGCCACTTCCCTTCCATTACCTCATGGCTCCATGCCCTCAGATTGAGTGCTGCTGAAATCCCCTTGTAGATTGAGAGAATGACGAGCGGGGGATGGAAGAAATCAAGCGAGCAGTGTCAGAATTAAGTGGGGAGTGGTTGAATCAAGCAGGCAACAGCCTGCACATAAGGCGGCACGACGATGGTTTGCCTCTAAGGCTGCCCTGGACCGCTCTGACACTTAAGCAATGCCTTAATAACCTTGGTCCCCCTAAAAATAAAGATATCACAAAAGGGTGATTGGAGAAGAAACAGTCGGGCTTAAATTGTGCATGTGGTTCCATTTGGGGTTAGTACCAGTGACATAGACAGACAGCACTGAAATATGGGCTTTTTTTGGATCCAATCTAGATTTGATCCATTTGCTTCAGGCTAAGTGTAAAACAATATCAGAAAGAAAAAAGCTTTAAACTATTATTGTGAAAGCAGCACGTTTCACTTAGCAATTTAGAATACAATATCACATTAGGAAGAAACCCACCTCTGTATGAACGAACCCTATTATCAAACATTAGGCAGTGGCCAGGACAATTCATCGGCTTAAGTCCAAATTCTTGTTTCTCAATCTGCACAAGAATCAATACAACAAACAACCAGCAAGGGTTGCAACTCACTCATGTGTCTACGACATATGTAATATAAACCGACACTTTTGAATCCGATGTATCAACTGTGGATGTGCTTACCTCAAAAACAAACATGTTGTCCTTGTAGTTTGCAGCATGTCCAGAGGTTTCCCAAAGTTGCATATTGTAAATATTTGGGCTCAACACCTATAAGACAGGCATAAGGAACAGAAACAATGGAATGCACAGTGATGCCTATTATGTAACGTTTAAGTAACAAACTAATATAAACCTCTTGATATCCTCTATCTCTGTATTGTTGTCGCATAAAGTCCATCAGTTTGTTATATATCCTAGCACCATGTGGAAGGAAGAAGCAGCTTCCAGGGCTGTGTAATTGTAAATACAATCAGCAATTCACCAGTAACTGAAGAAAGAAAGGTAAGAAAGAATCATAAAGGAGTGGGAGGTACCTAAGTGGATGGAAAAAGAAGAGCTCCTGTGCTTTCCCCAGCAACCTATGATCACGTTTCTTGGCCTCCTCTAAAAGATGTTTATATTCCTGCAAAGAATCATGTAATAAACATAGATGGAAAAGATGATAAAAGTTGAAAATGTTAACTCGTCATTGAGGGACACATTCTCACGATAAAAGATCAGAAAGCCAAGCCCTGTCTTGATATAACCATAAGTAATACAGATATTTTACTTTAACTGAACAATACTAGATGTGCCTCACAGAGACACACTCATTAACAGAATAACAGGTCTGCACGGTTACCATGCAGTGTGTTGTGCAGATTATCCCTGACCCCAGAACCCACGTTAACCAACTGGTACCTAGAACACCACAAAAAATCTCCCTACCAGCTGGTAACAAAAAACACAAGGAGATCCAAGACAAGGTTTCAAGGTACTGATTCTGTGAAAAATCCACACTTTTTGTCAAGTCAGATGCAACAAATGAATCCTCAACATATAATTTATGCTCGAACCTAAAATGCACAAACAAAAAGTCATGTTCAGCAGGGTTATGCATTAGGAACCCAATTGTCCATGTCATTGGTGATAGATTCCATATATTCTCAGCAGGCTTTCACGGTCTGCTTTCACTCTCTGCCAGAAATTATAAACTATACCTTGAGACGTTTAGAATCAGGGAAAGAGATTCCATATACTCTCTGCAGGCTTTCACGGTCTGCTTTTCCTCTCCAGTATGATGATGAGGCCTGAATAATTGCATGCACGTTTACATCTGAAATAGCCAGTTCCAATAAAAAGACAACACGGAGATTAGTGCATAATCGAAGAATCATTACCTTGAGACAAGCGAAAGCTTTGACGAAGGAAGTATTCGGGATGTGCGGCCCACGGCATAGGTCAACTAAAGGACCACACCTGTACACTGTAATGGTCTTGTCCTCAGGCAACTCATTAATGATTTCAACCTAAACATATAGTTCAAAATTCTTTACAAATGATGAAATGAATGGAGGTCATACATATTTGACATAAGCAGCAAAGCAATATAGAGGAATGAAACAAACAAGACAGGAGAAAGGAAGGTTACCTTGAATTGATTTTCAGCGAACATTTCAAGAGCTTCTGCCCTGCTGACCTCAATGCGTTCAAATGGTTGCTTTTCCTGCACCAAGTAGAACCTAACCGTTTAAGACCACAATGTTTCTTGCCAGAGAGCTTCGCTGATGCCACAAAAAATAAAGCTAGACATGGATACCTCATTAGCAATTCCAAAATTTGGAATCACTATATGTACTTTGTGACCCACAAAATAAATTCAACACAAACATAAATGAAATGAGTTAAAATTCACAGCATACCGCAACAGCCTTTTGAGCTTGGCTTTCAATAGTACCAAAGTGCCCCTCATTCAATGTCAGATCATTGTAGTAAGCATCATAGTAGAAACCCTTAACATATTAAGTGTAAACATTAGAAAACAGTCTGACCACATACAAGATGGCTTATACAGATTCATTAAGCTTTAAGCTGACTGTTCCACAGATCATTTTCATACCTCCCCTCTTGTAGTGCAAGGCCCAATACACAGCTTGCAGCCATATGCTCTCTCAAGAGACTGCAAATTTACATATATAATTACTGATGACTGAATTTGGAAATGAATTGTCACATACAAATACTGAAACTTATTTAACAAATAAAATAGCATGAAAAATATGACAATGTATAAATAAAAAAACATGCTCAAATACATTGATAAACGCTAACTCACTTCTCCAAGAATATGAGCACTTGAGTGCCAGAAGGTGTCACGGCCTTCATTGCTATCAAACTTGAACAATTGCAATTTACAGTCTCCTTCCAGTGGCCTTGCCATATCCCAGAGTGTTTCGTCCACTCGAGCTATCAAACAACTAGCTGCCAGTCCACTTGATATCTCCTTGGCGATATCCATTGGGGTTGTTATCCACTTCTTCCCTTCCTTGACAGCGCCATCAAGCAGTGTCACCCTGAAGAACATAGCCCCAAAAATGGTTCAGCGCGATGTACACCACAAATTACGAACAGCCGGCAGTTCATGTTTCGTAGTGCCACGTAAATTTCCAAAGCTAAACTTAAGTCCGAATTATGAATCAATTCAACTACATAACTCTAATTCGACAATAACCACGCAAGCAGATCATGAGCGGGGCACTCACTTGATAGCTTCGCCGCCGATATTCAGCCGCTCGAGGGCCTGCTTCGCCTGGATCTCCTCGAACAAGCGGATCCTCTTCTGTGTGACGGCCTCCAGGTAAGAGTCGTCGCACGCGGCGACCAGGCCCGAAGCGGAAGCGGAGCCATCACCCATCGCGGCGGCGGCGGAGAGGCGCAGGAGGAAGATGCGGGCGGGGTGGAGAGGTGGCGAGGGGAGGAAGCCTGGGGCGTACGGCCGGACGAGCGAGAGCCCCCGCCGGAGGCACACTAGCATAAAGTGGAAAAAAAAATTCAGAGGTCGGAGGAGCTCGCGCCGGAGTCGGGACACCTCGCCAGACCAGGAGGAGCTCCGGACGCGCTTGCACGAGATGGGGGCAGCGCAGCGCGCCTGCGCCTGATGCTTTGTGCGCTGATTGCCACGGCCAGAGTCACGGCCTCGCAGGAGCTCGAGAGCTCGGACTCGGAAGGCCTGGCGCTGGCGGCGGCGGAGGGGATACACGACTCGAAGGTTTGGGTGGCGTGGTTTTTTATACGGGTCGGCGACGTTTGGATCGCAGGAAAGAACGGTGGGATCGGGAAGGAAAACAAGGTGAGAAGGGGTAGCCAATCCCCTGTTTTGAGTTTATAAAATGAAATTCATAAATTTTGAAATATGCCACGGAGTCTCAAAAAAATCTATAGAAAATCATTCAAAAATATAGAAAAAGCGTAGATTTTGAAAAAACTTCTTTGTATTTCAAAGAAGGCCTAATAAAAACTAAAGGAAAAAGTATACATAACCTCTCAAAGTTTAGGTGGTGGTCTACTTCATCCCCTAAACTTCAAAACCGGATATTTAACCCCCTAAAGTTTGCAAAACCGGATAAAACACCCCCTGAAGAGGTTTTGAGAGTGGTTTTGCTATACTGGCATGGGAAAAAAATATACATAACCCCCCAATCTTTGGGCAATGGTCTACTTCACCCCCTGAACTTCAAAACTAGATATTTAACCCCGCAAAGTTTGTAAAAACCAGATAAAACACCCACTTGGACGGTTTTGAGGGAAGTTTTACTACAGTGCCACGCTAGGGCCCACATGTCAGGTGACACGTGGCGTGGGGTCCACATGTTAGTCCCCTCTCCTCTTCTTCTCTCCCGTTCTGCTCCTCTCCTCTACGGTCTCGCGGCCGCCGCACCCTATCTCCTCCGAGGTCGAGCACCGCCGTGCCTCTATCTTGCTCACGGCCGCAGTGTAGAGGCCACGGTGAGCGGGTGGCACGTGGAGCAGAGGCCGCGACAGCTGCATGGGAGGCGGGGGCGCTTTGGCGTCCGGTCGCAAGCGAGGTGGAGGCACGGCGGCACCCGACCACGAAGCAGATGAGATTTGGCCGCCGCTAGACTGCAGAGGATGAGGGGAGCAAAACGGGAGAGAAGAAAAGGAGAGGGAACTGACATGTGGGCCCTGGCGTGCCACTGTAGTAAAATCGCCCTAGGGTGTTTTATTTGGTTTTGCGAAATTTAAAGGGGTTAAATATTATGTTTTGAAGTTTAGGGAGTGAAGTAAATCACTACCCAAATATTGGGGGTTATGTATAATTTTTCCCGTATCAATGTAGCAAAACCATCCTCAAAACCGCCTTAGGGGGTGTTTTATCCGGTTTTGCAAAGTTTAGGAGGTTAAATATCCGGTTTTGAAGTTCAGGGGGTGAAGTAGACCACTGCACAAAGGTTAGGGGGTTACGTATAATTTTTCCAAAAACTAAATGTGAAGGTACAACATATTCATAGGGTGGTTGCAGTAACGAAGGCCATGTTAGGGCTACAACAGAATTTAACTAATAGAAGCATCAAATAACAATATATAATTAGATGAAATATATTATTAGCTACAAAGAGATTTGGGTTTGTATTTTGAAAACTAGGTGATTTACGCATCAAAGAGATATAGCGGACTTGCCAGTGTCAAAAACATCGACATACTTGAACTTAAGGATTGAGCCTGGACAAGGCTCGCCCTTCGCCCTTAAACTCTGGGGCTTTGGTTCTAGCTTGCGGTACATGCCAAAGCGAGCAAACGGGCAAGCAAAGGATTAGGGTTTACGTAGGAAGGCCAGATGGAGATATTGTGAGACTAGTTGTCAGTTTTCCTTTGATGAGTTTGATCAGCCAATGTTTGCGCAGTGACAATGATCATAGGATGTAGGTTTCTATATCTCCAAATTTAGGACCAATACTTTACAAAAAATGTTCACACTGGTGGTGTTCAAGAGGTATTCTGTTCAACGTTGCTAGAAATTTTTGGTAAAATTCCATCCTCACTTTTTGTTCATGGTAGTGCTAATTTTCTTATCTAGAAATCTTTCTGAGCATGTAAAATTTTTCAGTGGTTGTGGCAACACTCTTGTTCAGTTATACATGTATTGAAGGGGATCCGTTCAAATTTGACCAGAAAAGGTTTTGATCTCCTCTAAAACCTACGCAATCGAACAAGGCCTTAATTGATTAACTTATCAACGTGGGCTGGGAAGAAAATTGTGGGCAGTGAGTGATCTCTAAAAGTGTACAGTGCCAACTTTGCTGCCATACGTGAACTTTGCTACCGGCAGCAAGGGTATTCTTAAGCAACTAGGGAGGATACTACTACTACTATATTGATATGGCAAGTTGTGGATAAAAAAAAAAGAACTATCATCAACTTGACAAAAAGCATATGAAACTCCGAGCTTATCAAAGCAAACTTGCTAGGTGCGAAAATGGAAAACACATGGTTAAATCAACAATTTGGTCAGGGCAAACTTGACGGGCGCGAAAAGACACGGTTGAATCAGCACCTTCAACTTATCTCCACGAATGATTCAACGCAAACAAAAGCAGAACCATAAAGTATTCACTGATGATGTGACACACGCAGACACGCTCAGCACAGCATAGATATCAGCCCCGTTCGTTTCCACGATTTATATCTGGACGCGACGCGAACAGCAATTGGGAAGCTTCGGACACTTGCATCCATAAATCCGACGGCCCTACCCCAGGAGTCCAGGACTGTTGCGCCGTGTTGCCGGAACCAATCACCTCAAACGAACGGAGCTCGAAGCCTAATCCAAGCTGTCTGCTTTACCGATAGACCCGCTTTAGACTTTCACAGGTGCATCCGTGCCGTATACAGTGCGCAAACATTAGGACAATACCCTTACAATCCAAAAGCACTTTGCACTAAAAGCCTAAAATGAACGCTCAGGTTACAACAATTTACATTAATTAGGCCCTAATTACGTGTGATTACCAACTCATCCATACTATATGCCTAGATCAAACACATTACGTAAAATTTAGGGTCTTTTTTTATTCATGTGCTTTTCATATGAAATTGAACTTTTTTTTTAATAAATTCTTATGTAATTCATGTGAAGATTGCATGGATTTTTGCCTACGAGTCATTCGCCGTCCCTTCTTTCATAGCTAAGGCTGTCTTTAATGAAGTGTGTAAAAGGACTGTTTAGAGGAGTAGTTGGAATAGTGGATAGACAAGCCATATAGACATTGGGTTGGAGATGGTCTAAAGCCCCATTTGGATTTCCAAGCTAAATTTTAGCTCCCATCACATCGGATATTTCGACACTAGTTAGACTCCCTCCATCCTATGAAATAAGGCGGCATGCATTTAGAAAAGCCAAACTTTAAAATCTTTGATTTGACTAACAATTTAGACAAAAAAAATATTTTTAATGCATGCATGTTATATACTTAGATTCGTATTCAAAAGTACTTTAATATTATGATATTTTGGTATTTATTGACGCTATATTTTGAAAGAAATAAATGATCAAACTTTTGCTTTAAAAACCGTGCTAAATACATGCACACCTTATTTAGTGTGATGGAGGGAGTATTAAATATAGTCTGATTAGAAAACTAATTACACAGACGAGGACTAAACGGCGAGGTGAATTTATTAAGCCTAATTAATCCATGATTAGCAAATGTGATTAGGTTTAATAAATTCATCTCGGCATTTAGTCCACGTCTGTTAATTAGTTTTATAATTACATTATATTTAATACTTTTAACTACTACCGAAATATTTGGTGTGATGTGGACAAAATTTTAGCCGCGAGATCTAAACACCCCTAACTCTGCGTCGCTGGCGCTGGCTCAACCAATCCTACTCTTCTCATGGGCCTTGCTGGGCTCTTAATGCCTACTCTTCTCATGGGCCTTGCTGGAATCTTAATGCCGGGTTATATTTTCGTCGTCCGTCTTCCTCAATGCCAACACCTCTCTATTCAGCGTTCGATGGTTCTTCACCTGCATGTTCAGTGGTTCTCCTTTGCCACCCGACAAATGGTTGATGCCTTCACATTTGTCAGTTGTCACCCGACAAATGGTTGATGCCTTCACGCCCACGCCTTCACACCCGACAAATGGTTGACTCCTGCGGCGAACATTGAGGTTCGACTTCTACACTAGCATATGTGTGCGTATATCTATAGGAATTTAAATTCCAAACATTGGGGTTCGACTTCTACGCTAGCATGTGTGTGTGTGTCTAGATAGACACATATCGATAGAAAAATTCCATTTTACATCTCTTTGTACGAGTCCCAGTGGGATAAGAACCTCTCTTTGTACGATAGGGTGCTGTGTGCATATGTTATTCTTGGGACAACCGGGACAAATAACTACAGCAGATTGAGTTCCTATCCCGGAGATGGGAAGAACTACGTACACACCCATGGACTGGGAAGTTTGAATTGTATATGCAATTATGCAAATGCAGTCGTTTAAATGGGAGATGCACTGCTACAGCAGGGAAAATAAAAGCAAGGCACCTTGTATCGAGGAAAAGACCAGAGTTCAAAATGCGCACCATACAAGTTCACACTCGGGAAAATTATCTCTAACGTGCAACAAGTGCAAACGCATCGCAACCACCTAGGGATTCCACGTGTTCATGTTCCACCTTCAGATTAATTTGCAGGATTCTATGTGGACATGTCCAGGTACATGATCCAGAAGCGCCTTTAACACATTACAACGAGAGTCCAGTGAGTCCATTAGCTGAAATATCCCGCCCATCATGTTCATCCACGTCTTTCTTCACCTCATATGTTACTTCTGGAATTGAATGCTGTAGGAACCTGTGTTTGGATCTTTAACAGCTTTGAAGTTATCGACACTCATTCCGAAGCGACCCAGCACAGAATTCCCAAGATCTTTAAGCTTTGCTGCAATAGATAACATGGGTCCATTAGTACAAAAAAAGGGAAAACGGTAAACCGAAAGAAATTATAAACATACAATGAACACGTACCGATAACAAAAGGAGGACAATCAAATTCATTTTGTTCAGTGGTAAGTTTTATGAACACTGCAAAACATTGGCATTTTCCATGCACATACTACACCCTAACTCCTACACACTTCATATTTTAATCACTATCTGTTCTTGAAACTAGATAACATGACATGATACCATACCACTGGTTTGCATGAACTCTGGAAATTAACAAACTCCACAAGAAAATCATTTTTACCTAAAAGATGTCTACAGCTTCCCACAATGAAATCATAATTCCCGACAATTTTATTTGAGATACTTGAAAAAAAGGAAGTACATTACCAATCATTTCTTCTTTCATCTTTTCCCTTTTCTCAGCTGCCAGGGGCTCAAGTCGGAAAAGTGACCTAGTTGCTTGTTGATTTGAAGGATCCAGTTCAATAACCTTTTTCAGATCTGTGAACAATGATCAATTCACAGCAATCAGATCTAGTGTACTTCAGAAATAATGCATGCTAGCATGAAAGACAATGGTGTGAAATTGACACATCAAAAACAGATCCTGGAGAAAAACATCTAACCAGCAATAGCTTCATCATAGTGTTCAAGCTTTTCATGCGCTTCTGCCCTCCGGAGCAAGGCTTTCAGGTATGATGGATTGAGCTCAAGTGCTTTTGTGCATTCTTTAATTGTGTCATCATGTTTTCCCTAATAACACAAGAGTCAGCATTAGGGGTTTGCTTGTAATGAGACAATTTTTTTCCCAACAGATGTGCTGATCCAAGTAAATAACTACAAGAGACTAAGGCCAACAGTACAGCATATTTGAAACTAGACCAATAAAGCATAACATGTTAGTAGTAAAAGTCAAATATTTCAATTTTCAACTACTAAACAACAGATAAACCTGCACTAGTTCAGCAATTCAGATAGAATATTCAAAACAGTGTTTGCTAGCAAATTTACACAAGAATATAAGGACAAGACCATTGCAGATGAAAAAGACTTAGAAGTTTTTTATCGAGAAAAGGCTACTCTACCTATGCACACTGCAAAGGAGCCAAAAAGGCTACTGCCGCATGCAAAGAAATATATATCGATATCAGCAATGCTACAATAATTCAACATATAAATAATGGGATAAATAGTACTGCTAATAGGCCAGTGAGCACCATCTTAAAAAAAACATAACTACGCCGTACCAGACTTTCACAACAGTAAGGAGTAATCATATTCATGGCACACAAACATGTAAACTTTTCTATGTCCACCCTGTTATGGTACAATCAGAAAAGTGCCTTACCAATTTCAGGAAGCATACAGCACGATTTGAATGGCATGCAGCGCGTATATCCTCAGCAGATTCCAACTCCGCAGCAATTTGCAATGCCATTTCATATTGCAATAATGCTTCTTCATATTGTCCAGCACTGAAAAGCTTGTTCCCTTCTGCTTTGGCATCATCTGCTTGGTTTCTAGCTTTCTACAGAAAATAGAACAGCATGATAAATCTCCCCATAAAGGATGCTAGAGACAATTCAGACCTAAACTAGCAAATAATTTAACAATGTAAATATGAAGTGAGCTCAAACTCCAAGCAATAGCCTCCAAAAGGTTGTAAGATGACAATGATTAATGAATCAAGTTGTTGTCTATACCATCTAGTGGCAGTTACTGCCAGACCAATTACATACCAAATCACTAGATTTGGTTATTTAGTCACTCCCACCTAGTTTTGGCTGTGCACATGTTACAGATTATATCAGGCTGATCATTATCGTGCAAAGTTACGCGAAATGCAGCACAGCAAGCAAAATTTCGTGAACGTAATTTTTAAACGTATCAGTATCCACATTAGTATTGTATATCTCATATTCATAGGCATGATTTTCTAGCAGATAGTCTGCTTTTATTGCATTCACTTTGTACTTATAACCAAACCGGAGTACAAGACAACTGATTGATATCCTGTATAAAGCATGGCCAACCAAACCAAAAAAAAAACAAACCTTACGAGCACTTCTATTCTAAAATTGAACACGATAGCACGTGCAGATATCATAATTCACATATGAACAAGCCTGAAATAATTCTTTGCAAAGGAAATCAAAAGGAAATACCAAATTAGAGAATATGAAGTCTGATCAATGGAAGGTAGCTAGTCACAGTCAGCCACTAAGAACTAAACATAGAACCATTTCCCAGCGATTAATAGCAAATAGGGGCGGTTGTGGGGGATCCATCAGGGCCTACAATCAAATCTAGTGTAATCAACAAAACTACGAGCCGAATCGTTCCCTACTCCACCTCCAAGCGTGAATCAAGCAATCAATTCAGTAACCTAGTTCAAGTGCCAAGCAACTCAACACCAGATTCGAGCAGCGCAGTCAGCAACCGCAGAGGGAGAGGCAGTAACCAGTAAGGATGCGGATTTTGCGGTGGTCTGAGAGCACTACCTCCCGCAGCTGCTCGTCGGTGAGCGCGTCCTCGAAGGAATCCTCCTCTTCTTCCGCCGACCTCGACGTCCCCTCTCCAGCTGCCTGCTCCTCGGGCGCGGCGGGGGACGAGAGACGGACCTCCTCTCCGCCGGCCGCTGCGGCTGCCTGCTCCTTGGGCGATGCGGGAGGCGAGAGCCGCGCCGCCTCTCCGCCGGCGGCGGCCGCCGCCGGGGAAGGGCGCGTCGCCTCCTCGGGCTCCTCCATCTCGATCACCACCATGTCTTTGACCTCGATGTGAGAAGAAGGATTGGATTCGCGAACTCGCTCGAAGAGTCTCGCAGACGTGCGTCGTGGGAAAGGGTCAGTGGATCGGTCGGATCGAGTCGGACGCTCGGGCTACGGAGTTTATACGCTTTTGGGGGATTTTCTATGGCCCTGTTTGTTTCCGCTTCTTAGTCTCGATTATCTAGGACACAGGTTTTCCTCACAATCCGCGCAGACAACGAATCCCGGCGGCGGACGACGAATCCCGCGCAGAGGCCTACCCCGGCGAAGAGAATGCGGGGGAGGCGAATCCCGGCGGCGGAGGACCCTGGCGGCGGCTGTTCCGGGCGCCGGCACGAGCTCCGGCGTGGCGGAGGCGGACGCGGGGGATAATCGCACGCGTTGGGCGAGCGGAGGCCGAACGGCCGCGTACGAGATAATCGGGTTTCGTGGGCCTGATTGGTTGACTGGATGAGGCTCAGCCAGGCTCGCCAGATGCAACTATAGTCTGATTGGTAGCCCGTATCATCACTTGAACCTGGTCCGCACGCTTCACAAAGCAGGCTGGAGCCTGGCTCCCAAGAAACGAGAATGTTGGGTGTATCTGTTGAGCCTGGCTCGCTGGATGCGAGTAATGAATCAGCTAAAGATGTTGTACATTGTATAATTAGCAAATCCTAAATGATATTAGCATATTTTAAATGATATTAGGTAGAGATTAAGGAATAATAGAATGAATTATAGTTGTAAATGAATATTGATGATTTTATATCTATTTTTATTTCACGCAACGTATCTTCGTACGACCAACCAAACACCATTTCATCTCAGCTAGGCCAAACAAATACAGACAATCAAACATACACACTTACATGCACCTAGCCTGGCTGTGGTGAGCCAGGCTCTAACATACGAGCCAGGCCGGTCTTGTGCAAGCAACCAATCAGACCCGCTGAGGGGTGGATTCCTACCTAAGCGGGCTTTGGACAGAGGCGAACCGTTTGGGTTCGATTCTCGCGGTGGATAGACTATAATCGGATTTCAAGCGTATCCTACACCGAGGTCAGACTGCTAGCGGGAGAAACCACTCCAACGCAGGGCCGTCTCCGAAAAATTGGAGCATGTTTGGTTGGTATTTAAAATTGTGACTAAAATTTGGCTATAACCAATATAGTTCAAAAATGAATTAATTTGGCTATGGTCACATTTAGGCCACGAATTTGGCCTGTGGAGATCGATATATCCACTTTGCTCGCCCTCTGGACTCGCCATTCCTGCCATTCCATCAGGCATGGGTTTATTTGAAAAAACATATTTCTCTTTGAGAATTCACCTATATCTATTTTCTAATGAGATTTCTTTAACAACTTTCCAGTTCAATAACGAGGACTCCAACTTTGTTTGGACGGATGCTCCATCTCAGTTTATTGTACGGAGTATGGGACTAGATGTTTGCATGCATTCAGTTCTGATCAATATACTCTGCGCACAGAATTATCAGCAGTGTTTGCGGTGGCACGGACTTTGGAGATGGCCTCTTTGGAAATGGAGATCATCTTGCAAGATCTGTATATTTCTGTTGTGATATTCCATCGACCGAGTCAAGAGATACAGTTTTATCATTTATGGAGTTGACTTTAATCAAGTCATGCGATACAGCTTATGACATGCAAATCACGGGTTACAGTTTGCATCAATAGTCCATGTCTGAGTTCCGGCATTTGCCAGACATATTAGGGCAGAAGTTACACAACTTACAACAACACAAATGACCTTAGTAGCGGTACTTGGTTGAGTAGTCCTTTGGAGCAATCACCAGACCACGGCCTTTCCGGGCACCCCTGTAGACGGTCTCCACAATGTCAATGAACTCCTGCTTGTCCTTCAAGGCCCAATTGATCTTGTTGTTGTTTCCTGTCCCAAGATCAATCATGATGTGCTTGTTCCGGAAGAAGAACATCACCGTCGACGGATCATACAGCTCGTACATGGTGTTGAAGTCAGGAACCTCGGTAATGTCAACGAGGTAGATAACTGCAAAGTTCTTTATGGTCTCAGCAACAGCTGCCAGCACTTCATCCATCTAAGCACAAATTGGATACAAGGGAGTCAGAATAATGCTGGAAAAAAAGAGTACAGAACAATGCTAAGTTATTGTAGAAAACAAAACATATGGCAGTCAGATTACAGCCAAAACATAAAAAGAACATCGATCACAAAACCTAATAGCTACTTACGTTAAAAAAACCCTAATAGCTACATACTTCATCATAGTTTTATCCAGCAAATTTTGAATCACTCATGTGGAAGACATAATACCAAATCTAGCGGGAGATAAAAGATTTGCTATTTCCCCCCAAAGTGAACATCCTAAACTTCTCAGTTCTATATAAATTCAAACTGACCAGATATCCTATGATGTGACAGTAGGGAACAACCCAGGGTGCGTGATTGAGTTTTTAACGAGAGCAATAACAACAGTTTGCTCTCATATTCAAATCAGATAAGTAGAGGTGGTACTCCAAGATCCCAGAACATCATCTACTTATCAATGGTATGCGCAAAACCCAAAATTAATAGCTAGTCAAACTCCGAACCAGCAAAATCACTGCAATTCACAATTCTCTTCAGCATCAGTAGGCAGCTTAGATGACAGTATGCCACATTATAGTATACATAGTATGAACCTCCCTGTCTGTGCTGTCACATACTTCTATGAAGTCAGAGACCAGCAGCACGCATTCAACATCCACACGCTCTGTCCATGTCCAATTGGCAAATAGCTCCAGGAGACAAAGGAAGAACTTACTCAAGTGTAAAGGCACACGGACATCGATCAACTAGATTCAGTTTTTAGCAAATTGTCAAGAATTTAAACTTTAAGATGAAGTGGTATAAGTTAATCCAAATCTGAATGCAACAGGCACAAATCATTTGTACGAACTTGCCTGTTCGCTTGAGTTACTTTCAACTTCTTTTCAGCCATAGAAGAGTGTTTTTCTCTCACAATCATTCAGCCATGGAACAGTGTTTCCAGCTGTTTTCAGCTCAAGCGAACAGTGTTATAACATAGATGGTCTTAAATCGAGCTTGCTAAATACTACCAAACGACCTTTCATTACCGAAGATAAATTAGCCAGAATTTTACACTTCACGTTGCATCTGTAAGCAGTTCCCTTGATCCGATTGACCTAAACGGCTAAACCTCGCCCAATCATATGCGCACCGTCTACGCCACAAACCCTAACCCCCAATTTGAGGAACTCCTATGCAGCACGAGCACATCAACTCCCAAAACCCACGATTCGACCCCCACATAACACCACAAGACATCGACGGACTTGAGTAGCAACTAGACGCGAGCGAATCTCACCAATCATCAATCAATAATACTAGCAGAAAGCTAAGGTCGCCGAGGAGACGGTTACCTGCATGCACGTCTCGTCCCAGTCGTGGCCGAAGCGGATGATAACGAGGCGCTCCTCCTCGGCGAGGATGGCCTGGTCCACCGCCCACCCCGAGTGCAGGTGCGGCAGCAGGTACGACATCTTCGCGTCGCCTCGCGCCTCGCCCGCCGCCGCTCTAGCTCCCTCTCCCGGCTTCCGCGGCCGCCTTTCACGAGGGGAATTTGTGGTTGTGGTGGGCAACAAGGAAGCCGACGTTTTTTTTTTTTTTTTTGATGAGGGGCTGCTGGGGAACGGAATTACGGAACCGACACCGCGACATGACGAGCACGAGCCGAACGGCGAGGCTATCCCATGCTGGGCCCCCGTTCACTTTTCTGCCCAAGAGGCCGAGATCGCTGGGCCGAACGCGATATGACTTGGCCCATGGGGATGGGGGCGTGTTCTGTGTGACTGTGAGTGAGGTTAACCAACACGGGGATGAAGACAGTATATATGGAGGATACAACATACATACAGGCCTGTTCAGGTCTTGTTGCTGAGTTCGTCGTGCAGCCACCATTGGAGCATTGGATTGGGATAATCCACAGGAACATTCTGCATCTTAAGTTGCGCTCGAGTGATTGGCTGGTGAGCTCTCTCTTGCACTGCTCTACTTTCGTTCTCTCAGATCAGATAGATACAGGGAATAGTGCACGCCAGTTTCCTGAACCGGATGGTTGCATATCTTGATGATTTCTTGCCATGCCTTTTCTTTTCGCAAAACGTTCTTGCCTGGTTGGATGAGTTGATCGGTAGTAATTCATCGCCATGTGTGTTGTCTTTTCCTGGTTCATGAAATCCCTTTATGTTCTAACTGAACTTTTCTTCCTAACTCGAGATTTTCACCGCATCGAGCTGGACACGGTTGCTCCGACGAGCACGAGCATGGCACCGCCATTTCCGGTTACCCCTGTGATCAAAGTAGAAGACGAGGATGAGAACCGTTCTGCATCCGGACTGGCCGCCGACGACGACCAAGAGCTGAGGGACAAATTGAAGAAGGACGTGCAGCGCCTGGTTCAGCTCAGGAGGAGGGGCCTCAGCGCCTCTGGCAGTGCCCAACCACAGCCTCCCCTTCCTCCACTGGTAAGTCACAATTCATCAGCGTCTCTGGAAGAATGCGTGTTTGAGCTCTGAAGTCACCAGATTTAGCATGCAGTATGTTTCCCATGTGTGCCAATATGCTTCTCTGAAGTAGAATTTTTCTGTCAATCCTAACTGAAGATGTGATGAGATTGCTTTGCAGTTCTTTCAGAGAAAAAGAAGATTCCGGTTCTTGGACTGCATTTGTTTCATTCTTATGTTTTTGTACTATGTTTTTTAAAAGTCCACTAACTGTGGCCCCACAATATGCAAGCTTCTGCATATATACATTGAAAACAATGTGCTCCAGTTCATAGCTTCAGCTCACCTATTGTCGTCGCATTTTACTGTTACCGCACATACTTTCCTATTTGTTACTTTCTTAGTATGAAAAAATCTAATGGAACTGCGCAAATAATCCCATATTACTGTATCGCGAGATATTCAGCAACCGTATACTTAGTTGGCATAGTTAGTTCCTTCCATCCATTCGAAGTTTTTTAAATTTTATTAGGGCAGGAGCACTGCTATCCATTTGAAGTTTGATGCCTTCGTTACAGGTTGCAATGTTGCGTACTGTTAATTCTCTGTCTCATGACCTGTTGTGTCATTCCTCAGGTACAGCCACCTCCACCGCCACAAGCGCCACCACCTCCGCCTCCACCACCAGCGCAGCACCCATGGGCAAAGAGGCCGGCATTGGGACCGCCTCCGGGGTTCGCTGGTGTTCGCCAGCCACCGCTGAAGCAGTACCAGCGCAGCAAGCCACCAGGACCAAGGGTGCCGCCGGCGCAGCCACCGCAACAACCGGCGCCGAACTCCCACCTCGCTCCCGGTCCGGCGAGCCCGCCGCCGTTGAACGTGCAAAGGACGCGGCAGCGGCACGCTCCTCAACCGGCGACAGACGACGACGCATACCGCGCCCCGGCCCTGCCCGCCCCGCCGCCGCCAGTGCGTGTCGGCGCCGGCGATCTGCCCCGGCTCCAGAGGAGATCCGCGCCCAAGCCGCAGCACCCGGCCGCGAGGAAGAAGCCCACCGTGCCGTGCGCCTTGTGCGGCGTGCTGTGCATGACAAAGTTTCACCTGAAGTTGCATGAGGACGGGCGGAAGCACCGGAACAAGATGGCCTGCCTCGCCGGGAAGATGAACGTGAAGTGCCAGGTATGCAACGTGCACCTCTCCGGCGAGCGCAACGTGGAGGAGCACATGGCAGGGAAGCAGCACCTCTGGCGGTTCAACGGTGGAGCCTAAGATGCACGGCCACACTTCAGTGGCGTTTGCGTGCCTTTATGGTTTGCACTATCTGCTATGCACATAACACTGTCATAGAGCTTGACATTTGAACTTTGAATTGTGTTTGTTTTCGCTTTCGTCACTCCGAATGTACTTCTTAAAAGGGATGATCCACACTGCTGTGTCACTCAACTTATATATTTGGCCTGACATTTGAACTTTGAATTGTGTTTGTTTTCACTTCCGTTACTCCGAATTTACTTCTTAAAAGGGATGATCCACACTGATGTGTCACTCAACTTATATATTTGGCCTGACATTTGAACTTTGAATTGTGTTTGTTTTCACTTTCGTTACTCCGAATTTACTTCTTAAAAGGGATCAACATAATGACAACGTAGGATAATTTTATTCAAAAATTAAAACCACAACATCTGGATAATGAGATATGGTAGAAAATACATGATTGCAACAACTAGAAAGTCACCAAGATGCAACATCAAATAAAACATAAATCTGATCACACCCACATTGCAAACACAAATCATCTCTTACAATATTCTAACTAATATTTTCCAACATCATAATTCACATGTAATATATATTGTTGCAACATCCTAAGTCAAGCTCAGATCAACTCACATGCTGCAACATAAAAAAAAAATTAGTGTGAAACCTAGCAAAAAATCACCGTGCAATTGAGAAGAATCATGTAACATCCCCGATGTGTCAAAAACCTGTAAGTCAATGGTACAAGCTGTCCATGCATAGCACTATTATCAGGCAACATTCCCGATGTGTCAACACTTGAGATACAAACACATAAAAAATGAGTGATCAATGCACACAAGAGAAGATCCTGAAGATTACCTAAAAGAACCAAGACATCAAACAAAGTAAGACTTGAAGGGCTACACAGCAACAACGGTCCTGCTAGTTGGTTAACTGGTGCACACATGTTCAAACGTCGGGTCTAGTCAATTACGAACTGCCGGTTGTTTTTCCAATAAATATAATAGGAAAGACTTTAAACCAAAATGCTAGTGAGCAATTTGTTATCTATAAAAAACAGCTAAATAATAAGTGAATTGCTAAAATAAATTTGGGATGATTACTCACCGTACCCCTCTATATACTTGAGATATAGGGAATTACTATGGGTGAAGAAAACATGAGATACTAGTTGATACCCCGCGCGTTGTTGCGGTCATTTCTTAATCAATTTTTAAATTGATATTTTAAGATAGAAACACTTTAGTGATTGCATAAAAATTTTATTTTCAAGTTGAAGATAATAGATTTAATCGCATATTCTCATTGTTGAGAGATCACCTTTAAATGATTGATCCTTGCATTGTTGTGTGAAAAAATGTGCACGCGAGGAAAAATGAAATGGAAGAAAATATTGATGTGGGAGAATTCTAATCTAATGGAATATATTCTTTTGTGCTAATGTGGCTCAATGTATAGTCGGTTCTAATCAATATTCTTTGGTGCTTAGTGTGTGTTGAAGTGACTCAATGGGGTGATACATAATTAGTTAGTGGGAATATGATTCATAGAGTAGAAAATAAAAACTAAAATTATGAAGAGAAATATGTGGGTTTTTTCTAAGCTCATATATGAGTGATGTAAGTCAAAAAACTCATAGAGGTTATTAGACGATATGGATAGTTTGATGGTAAAGAGCATTGATATAGTGAGCACATGCATAAGTGTTATTAGGCATAGAAAATCAATGAAAAAAATTAATCAAAGTCTTAGTAGATGATGAAGTGAATAGCTCGAGAGTTGAGAGAATTACACAATGGGTTGTGCTTATATATGTTTTATTGATTGATTGATACCCCGCGCGTTGCAGTGGAGATTTTGTAGCAGTAAAATGGACATGATTTATAAATGAGATGTGATAAGTAAAATACTAAAATATTAAGAAAAATATGTGTGGATTGATTGATACCCCGCGCGTTGCAGTGGAGATTTTGTAGCAGTAAAATGGACATGATTTATAAATGATGTAATAAATAAAATACTAAAATATTAAGAAAAAAATATGTGTATAAAGCACATGCATGAGTGATATTAGCCATAGAAAATCGATTGAACCATCAATAAGTAGTGTGTAGTGGCTAGTGGACCCTGCGATGACATGGATAGGCTGCATGTCGCGAGAAATACTTAATGGCTTCACTTATATAGTATTTATATAGTATGTATAGATACGTTTGGAATGAAGGGAGCATAATGCAAAATATAAGGTTTAAAACATTACGTGATATATAGGCCAATATATTTAGTGTCACTCAAACTTTGAACAGTGTGTGCTTTCATTCATATCTAGCCGTGTAATTACCATAATCAGCCTGATGTGTGTTGCTAAAACTATCATTTAGATTGTGTACTCCAAAACATATTATGAGATTACACATATATATGTTGGTGCGTTTGACTGTGTTACATTTGCCTCAGTGAAAAAGACACCGCGAGAATGATCTTTCCCCAATAAAAATCATCCTTACTTCCGTGTGGTTTCTTCAATGCAGAGGTTAATTAGAATTGTTTGATGCGCTAGCTCTCATGTTCCATTATTTATCCTCTGAAATCATGCACCATATGAGTCTTCCCCCCCCCCCCCCCCCCCCATCAGATCTCTGATGCGTGTATCCATCTTCTCATCGCATTCCTCCAGTGACAGTAACATGTGGTTAGGTAGCACAAAGCACATGGCATTGTAGTGAAAGATGACGCCATGCATCTCCCTTCTAGAATCCTTCGCCCTAAGTCCGACGATACGGCTCAGTAGCACACAGGTTGCCGCTAACTCGCTATGGCAAGTGTCCGATGACAGCCGGTGTGCGGCCTGCAGACCACCAGCTGCATCGTCTAATATTCTAGTCAATTGCCGTTTCTCGTTAGACAACCAATCGCAGCTACTACTACGTCTGATGAACGCGCCGAACAAACAATGCGGGTGACATGGAGAAGGAAAGGGCAGCGATGTCTAGCTTACTCCTTTTTTCTTTTGTATCTACCAGCAACACGCACAGAGATGCTGATAATTCTGGTTCGCGGCAGGGCAGCTGGGGTGTTTTGGCGATGGCGGCAAAAACGTACGTTGTTCTGTTTTTCGCTGTGTACACGAACACGAGGGGTCATATCGCCCCGGTGGCTTCAGCTTGGAAGGCAGCACAAGAGCGACGCACACAAGGCAGGCTACTAATCTAGTCTCTCTGCGTGTGTGTGAGTTCAGCGGAAACAACGACCGCGATTCCACCGTGCAATTAATCACGCGAGCGAGGTGGTCGTGTCGCCGTGCCGCCGCCGCAGCAGCAGCTCCACACACGCGATCGGACCAGATCGACTGCCGGCGTAACAACTGTAACCTACGTAACGGCAAGCGACTTTGTGACGGAAGGAAAGTGCCTTGACCCCGCTGGGGTGACGTGACACGGGCCTTAGGAAACGATACAGTATAGATGTGTTTGGGTATCTTTCCACGATCTAGCTCAGCGACCCCGGCGACCCGTGCCGTGCGTCGGTCACCTGCAGAAACCGATCTACCGGGGGATTTTTGCCGTGCCGCGATCGCGAGGGGGGGAAAACGAGCGGAAACCACGGGCGGCCGGCCGGCCAGGCAGAGGCAGGCCACCGCGCGGGACACGCCGCCGGCCGGCCCGCCGCCTCGTGGTCATGCGCCAACTGTTAGTTGCGGCCGGCGACCGACACGGCGCTGCGTGAGAACTAGAGGAGGGCTCGGGAACCGGAGGCCTGGGTGGCGCGGAGCCGGAGGCGGCATGCAGTGGCTGACTGCCTGTGGCCTGTGGTGGTGGGAGTGGGGGACACTGGGAGGGGCAGTGGTTGCGTTTGGCCACCACCCGAGCAGAGCTGGCCGCCGCGACCCTGACGGTGGTGGAACAAAATGGTCAGGCCCAAGGCCATTCCCCAACACCTAGCGTGCGAATCAAGATTTTTTTTTTTTTGGGCGCGTGACGAAATCAAGCATATATCTATACAGGTTGAAGTAGCTCTGTCTATACAGTAGTAATACGTTCTTCTCTCTCAAAACCTTTTCAGCTCACCAAATCAAAACGGCCCGCCCAGCTAGCCTATCGTTGCCATCAAGCAACCCACACCGGCCGGCATCAAGCAACCATCCGCCGCCCGCCGTGTCCGGCGCGGGGGACGACAGCGCTAGCGCGCGAGCTCCCGACGGTGGCGCGTCTCCTCCTGGCGCTGCATTGGCAGTCGTTGTGGCAGCCTGGGTGGCAGTGGCGCTCTCGCTCGCTTGGATCTCAACTCCCTTCATCTTCTTCGTTCAAAACCAAACAAATAAATTGTTGACACATGCCAGTCATGGCCGTGCGTGTGTACGGGCGATTTCACCAGCAGTGCTGCCGCTCGTCAGCGGCTCAGCGCCGCGCCCGCGCTTGACACAAGTCCAAACATGACCAAACTTTAGGAGAATCGTGGTTGGTCTAACCATAATAGAGAAATCATCATTTTGTCCTCATGCAATTAGCATGCACCAATCCACGCTTTTCCCGCTTCGCCAGATGCAGCGACGCACCGGTTGCTCGGCTATCCCCAACTCTTGTGCAAAAGTGTTGCCTATAACAATGTTTGGCACGGTAGCGGTACAGAGAGAGAAATAGTTAGAATGGTGGAGAAATAGTAGAATTGGCAAGAGTTTTACTCCGTGGTTGGGGATAGCGCACAAATGTGCGTGCAACATGCACGCAACCCAGACAATGGATGAGGGAGCAAATCGTTTCGGTTATAATACCCTTACAACGTATAAGGGCTGCTTCTTCCTTATGGTTTCTGCTCCTACGATTGTTGTCTCCTTTTTCTTCTAGACTTCGTCTTGCCGAGACGTATAACTGCTTGTAGTCCCGTACACATGTCCGAAAATAACAGAATTTCTAAACATTTTTCGCCAGATTTCTCACCTTCTCATCTTTCACTTTTTTATTTTCTTTGTATTTTCATTAGAGATGGAGAAGATAGTTTAGTGGTGGAGCCAGGATTTTGACATAGGATGGCCAATCTGCCAATGCAATCCCTCGTGAGTGGTGTAGTTAGAATCTACCTCGTTCAATTTTTGGAGAACGCACATGTATTTTGTTCATAAACTGGAGCTTGCAATTTGACTGGCTTGAAAGTTTCACGTTAATATTTTCAAAAAAAAACAAAACAATATAATATAGTCCTTCCGTTTTTTTTACTTGTTGTATTTTGGTTAAAAAAATAATGTAGCTGATGACAAATATGTGAGAATCAGAACGGAGATAGTGCTAGCTATTGAGTCTTCATCTTACCTATAACCAATCAACCAATAAATGTTACGTTAAACAACTACCAATTGATTATTCTAATATAATCATTGCACGAGTGACTTAGCCTTGTAGGCTTTTGGGTCCCACACCCCATCGATACTACATATAGTCCCTTTGTTTCTTTACATGTTGTATTTTGGTTAAAAAATAAAATAGCTGATGCAAAATATGTGAGAATGGAGATAGTACTGGCTATTGAGTCTTCATCTTACCTATAACCAATCAATCAATAAAAGTTACCTTAAACATGATTAATTTAATATAATCATTGCACTGTGACCGAAGGCTTTTGGTTTTCACGCCCCATTATTGATACTATATATGTGCCCTTGCCACAATGGAAAAGACTATAGGTATCATGCACATACTTTTATGTTCTAATTAAGTTAAGGAGGGACTAATTAAGGAGATTAGAAAAATAATATGAGGATGGATCATATGTCCAAGTGGTATTGCCGGAGGATTAGGGGGCCAGGCCCCTGTGCGCCCCCCTTCTCTCCGCCCTTGAGATATAGTCAAATACTGGTGGGGCTCAATGAGGAAAAAGATGAAGTGATCAAAAAGTGGAAAAATATATATAGAAAAAAAATCTTTCGGAAGACAAGTAGTCACTTGTCAGTTTCGAAAATAATCCCTTTTTGTTTTGCAAGAGAAAAGATAACCGTCAACCGAGTGTTTGAACGACCTGCAATACACGATTTTTGATACGTCGGATTTGCTGCCCGATTGTATTTGAAGCGTTGATCTGTCTAGAGAGACAGCGCGTTTAAGTACAGGTGGACCCACGCTATTTACTCCAGCTACTCATGGTAGGCTTTTTCCTGTTTATGTCTTCTCGGCAGCGATGCCGGATACGGTGTGGTCGATTCCCAGGGCAGTGAGTGTTGATGATTTTTTTTTCTTCTCTTTTTGTTTGATTGTGGTTTCTTCAAAATATGATTTTCATTATCAGATATGTCTTTGGTTTTTGCATGAGTAATTCGTCCATAGTGATTTGTCCCCCTCCATATGAGTATGTTCGTGCTGCTCTGATTTGTATCTGTTGCCGTGGTTCGGCTTATTTTTTGCAGTTTTCGGTCAAAAAAGACAATTTTTCAGTGCAACCGCCGAAAATAAGTATTCTTTTGGACAGCTTTGCCGGATCGCCCAAAATCCACGGGCGACGGACAATTTTCGGCGGTTAGTAAGAACCACCGAAAATAAAAACCTGTTTTCTGAGGCCAACGGCTGTAATTGCACCGTAACTAAATTACAGTGTGCCACGGCTGTAATTACAGTGGATTATTGCCATAACTACAGTGTGCCACCGTCGTAACTACAATATGCCGATACCGTAATTAAAGTATATCACCACTGCAATTACAGTGTAAAACCAGATAATAAGTTTGTTTGCAGTGTGTAACCACCATAATTACAGTGTGTGGTTACCATAATTATAGTGTATCACTGTCGTAATTAGTAATGTGTATTTCTAGGTCATTGATATGTGTCTCATGAGTTTCCCACTACCTGCAGTTTTCTGTCAGATATATGCTTGCTGATCGTGGCTGTCCGATGTGTGATGTGTGGGTAAGGATTTTTCGTGTGATGGAAGTCATCGAACACTCGATTTTTCAGCTGATGAAAATCGTGTGACATAAACGCTTCCAACAACGGAGTGCTGGGTCAAACAAAACACGCGACAGCCATCTAGATAGACTCTTTTGCAGCGAGGAGCAAAATGGTGAGGCCCTAAGCCATTCACCCATTCCCTAACACCTAGCGTGGGTGGGAATCAAGAATTTAAGTTGGCGCGTGACGAAATCAAGTAGTAGACATATATGTACAAGTTAAAGCAGCTATATATATATGTTTATGTTCGTTCTCTCTCAAGACTTTCAGCTCACCAAATCAAAACGGCCCTAACGTTGCCGTCAAGCAACCACACACAGCGGCATCAGACGAGAGGGGGCCCTAGCCTATATATCGCAGCACCCTCCACTGCAGAGACACTCGCACACTAAGTCACATCACTCGCTCGCCCAAGCTCATAAGCCACCGCCTTTCTTCTCGAGGCTCTGTCAACTAAACAAGAAGGCCATGATGAGCGCCATGGACGACACGGCCGTCCCGCACAACGTTATCAACACCACGGACGCCGCGGCGGCGACGCTCGGCGCCGGCGGCGCTGGTCTCGCGAGCCTGTTCCCGGAGGTGCAGACGGTGGAGCTGCTGGTGGCCGTGTCCATCTTCGTGGCCATCCACTCGCTGCGTCAGCGGCGGTCGCAGGGCCTCCCCACGTGGCCGTTCGTCGGCATGCTCCCGTCCCTCCTCCTGGGCCTCCGCCGCGACATGTACGAGTGGATCACCGGCGTGCTCAAGGCTCGCGGCGGCACCTTCACGTTCCGCGGTCCCTGGTTCACCAACCTCCAGTGCGTGGTGACCGCGGACCCGCGCAACCTGGAGCACCTGCTCAAGACCCGGTTCGGCAGCTTCCCCAAGGGCCCCTACTTCCGCGACACGGTGCGCGACCTCCTGGGCGACGGCATCTTCGGCGCCGACGACGAGGTGTGGCGGCGGCAGCGCAAGGCGGCGAGCCTCGAGTTCCACTCGGCCGAGTTCCGCGCGCTCACGGCCAGCTCGCTCGTGGAGCTGGTGCACCGCCGCCTGCTCCCCGTGCTGGCGGAGGCGGACGCCGAGGCGCGCGCCGTGGACCTCCAGGACGTGCTCCTCCGCCTCACCTTCGACAACGTCTGCATGATCGCCTTCGGCGTCGACCCGGGCTGCCTCCGCCCGGGCCTCCCCGACATCCCATTCGCCCGCGCCTTCGAGGACGCCACCGAGGCCACCACCGTGCGCTTCGTCACGCCCACCGCCGTGTGGCGCGCCATGCGCGCGCTGGGAGTCGGCCACGAGCGCGTGCTCCGGCGCTCCCTCGCCGCCGTCGACGAGTTCGCGTACGACGTCATCCGAAGGCGCAAGGAGGAGCTGGAGCTCGACGGCGGCCGCGGTGGCAGGTCCGACCTGCTCACCGTGTTCACCAAGATGCGCAACGAGGACGGCCGCCCAGCCTACTCGGACAAGTTCCTCCGCGACATCTGCGTCAACTTCATCCTGGCCGGCCGCGACACCTCTTCCGTCGCGCTCGCCTGGTTCTTCTGGCTGCTGGGAAAGAACCCCGCCGTGGAGGCCAAGATCCTGGAGGAGATCGAGGGCATCGTCGCGGCGCGCAAGGAGCGGCGGCCCACGGCGGGGGAGGTCGAGGAGGAGCTCGTCTTCCAGCCCGACGAGGTGAAGCGGATGGAGTACCTCCACGCCGCGCTCTCCGAGGCGCTCCGACTCTACCCGTCCGTCCCCGTCGACCACAAGGAGGTACGTACAAATATACGTGCACACGCAAGCATACTGCTACTTATTATACCACCGCCGGTCATACTTATATATTGAGAATCATGCATATATGGTCGATCGTACGTTGGTTCGTCTACTCGTGACTCGTCGTCGACATACTCTACATGTGCTTTGGTAGTAGATTGCAAAACGTAGACTCGATCCAAGGTCAATTTTGAATTGCGGAACGAAGTTCCTCGGCCGGCAGCAAGTAAATCCTATAGGAGTGGAGTAGTCGATCGAGTTGTTTTGCGTGAAATTCTTACTACGTTTGAAATTAAACAAACAAGAACAAATTTCTTCAAGAACTTGCCTGACGACTAATTAACAGGTGTATTTCATGAAGAAAATCACGTACTAGTACAAGTGCAAGCATGCATGTGGCAGGTAAAGTTAAAGAGGCACGCGGAACACATTTTGGGGGTCGAGAGTTGCGCTGTGTCAGAGTATCGCCGTCGTTCACGGTGAAACTAACTCGTCCTGATTGCAGTGCAAGACCCCAAGTGTGTGAGTAGATGGCCATGTCTGCATGCAAGGTACGGCTTGGGAGTTGCAATCTGCATGAGTGGCAAAAATTAGCAGTCCCCTAGTGCAGAAAACAAGAAGTCAAAGAAGCATATCAGTGCTCCTTGGAAATTTGATTCCAGTTGTCTATGGTGAAACTAAAATCTGAGACAGATGCAGGTTGATGTATGGATATTGAGATTGAGTGTCAGTACTAGTAGTAGACCCTCTGCATGCATAAGCATAAATATAATTCCGGAAGCTGCGTGCACGGAACTCATGATTCGTGACGCGATTATGTAGGCTGATCCTGCATGTTGGGGGTAAACACATCTTGAGGTTGATGTGCCACGGGGAGAGCCAGGAGAGGAAAGCAGATAGCTAGTGAGCAGGAGCAGCGGAGCTTATAGGTTGCAAGTTGGTCATCTACATTTTGCCGGCATGATGTTGTTAGTATTTTTCCTCTTTCTTGTATCGTCGGTGAAGACTTGACGCTCTGGATAGAGACGTGTGTCGTCGGGCCGATTATCAACTTTAGATTTAGATCAGTAGTTGCACCATCTGTCTAATTAAAGGCGCTGTAGGTTTTGAGTAGCTGTACTAATAACTATTTATCGCCGTTTAGTTTATTTTCAAACTAAAAAAAGCGTTAAATAAAAAAAAGAATGGAATGAGTACATATTTTGAAGCGCAAGTAGTTTTCTGACATTGGTAAGAAGTAAGAAGACAATATACTCTCATTTTCATGTGATTATGGTCTATGGATTGGTTATTCTGAGCGCAAATGTCGTAAGGGCCTATGTCCTAGCCTTGTCTTAAAAATTTTAAATCATCAGTGTATGTTCAACTGATGTATCTTATTAGCTTAATTAATATCATTGCCACAAACCTTAAGGCATGTGTGTAATTAAAAAGTTGAAGCTCCCTTCGGCTCCGTAGATTGATTATGAAACATGCGAAACACATTAAAAAAAATATAGTGTAGCACTATAAAATATGGGACGGACATGAGTAGATAAGCAGGTGACGACCAAGATTCGTAAAGGTGATCTGCAAGGAGGAAATCTAAAAGAATGGATCCTCCTATAGTGTACTACGACTGTACTTGGTTGCTAACTGGTGCACCAGATTAGCTCAACATCGCCTACTTGGACTAGCTAGCTGAAAGAGGAGATTAGGGTACTATAATTATTTGGTGATAAGCTGCTGCTGGCTGGCACGAAGATTTAGTTCCAGTAGTACTGATCACGATCTGGATCACCGATGACTAACTAATTCGAGATGCTTAATTTCTTTTGCAAATTAATGGAGTATTCAGGAGACGATCTTTATTAGCAAAAACCATTAGGTTCCCCAGTACTGATCACGATCTGAAATCCATTCCTCTGCAATTTACGCCAGGTCGTGGAGGACGAGGTGTTCCCGGACGGCACGGTGCTGAAGAAGGGGACCAAGGTGATCTACGCCATGTACACCATGGGGCGGATGGAGAGCATCTGGGGCGACGACTGCCGGGAGTACAAGCCGGAGCGGTGGCTCCGGGACGGCCGCTTCATGAGCGAGTCCGCCTACAAGTTCACCGCCTTCAACGGCGGCCCGCGGCTGTGCCTCGGCAAGGACTTCGCCTACTACCAGATGAAGTTCGCCGCCGCCTCCATCCTCCGCCGCTACCGCATCGACGTCGTCGAGGGCCACCCCGTCGTGCCCAAGATGGCGCTCACCATGTACATGAAGCATGGGCTTAAGGTGACGCTGAGCAAGAGGGACAAGAGCAAGCTCTGAACTGTGCCGTGCTTGCCAATAAAGGCTCAGAGACTGAAGGACTACTGTTGTTCTATTTTGTGAGAGAAGGTTGGTTGATGCCGTGTTAAAGATTTGCCATGTTCTTATTTACGTACACGATCTGTTTCGTTTGTTACATGCAGTGTAGAGAAATACGGGGAGTATAGAACCTCTGTATATGTATATGTATTTGTGTGATGGCAAAACACTGAAGCTTCAGGTGATGTAACTAGTATTATATTTTAGCAGTATATTCTTTCAGTACAGCAGCAGCAGCAAGCCAGCAAGATGTGCCACGGCACCCGTTTGAATTAATTTGCCATTGTCTACGGCCCTTTTGGCATTCACGGAGTTGGAAGTGGGTTGATTGATTATTACATGGCCGTAAATTATTCAGTCATTGCATTATTTATTCGCATTGCTTCATCACTGGAAAATAGGTTAGGTAAACGACGAACATCATCATGAGGAGTTGAGATGTGGTTGGCCAACTGCAAACTCTCACACAAGCTCAAAACCTGGTTGGTCAACTTCAAGCCCTGCCACTCCACTCTTCATAGAATTCAGCCACAAAGTTCTCCATGAACTTGTGCCTTTTCTCTGCTCTCCTTTTCCCGGCCTATGTGCAGAGTGAACTAGGTGTCAGTATACAGAGGACATAGGGAATACCAGAACGAATGCATGTCTGGGCAAATCGTGCCTGATTCTATGGCACATGCATACGAAACTGAACAGGGAACAAATAACAGGTGACTATTAATCATGACATTAATCCATAATAACGGGAGTAGGACTAAGCAATTATTGTGCATAAATGAAGCAAACTAATTTCCCTCAGAAAAGAAATATGGAGCAGACTAGACCTAACATCACTCTCCAAACTCTAACTATGTTCAGTAGGTGTAGAGACAATGCTTTGCTTTCTTCCTGAATTTATACAGAACAGATGTGCAGCAGTAGAAGACTTCTAATAAGACAGCCGAACCATTACCTCTGTCTTCATCATGCCCTTCAATTTAAAAAGCTTCTCATGAAAATGGTTGATGGATGTCTGTTTCTCTTCCTTGGACATGTACTTTTCCTTTGACAAGTTATCACGTGGCAGAATTCTAGGATCATGCAATGCGCTGTTCTTACTTCCACCATATGTAAAACATCTTGCAATACCTACATGTATCACATAAGAAAACTAAAACATAGAGTTCTTATTTGAACTTAGCCACAAATATGTGCATTTATTGGCTCAAGTCAACAAGATAGGAGCCACAATATACAATCATGACAACTAGCAAAAAATAACAGATGTTCATCCAAGATGTTTTTTTTCTGATGTTCATCCAAGATGTTTTTTTTCTCTGTTTTAGGTCATCTAGTCATCTTCAAGTTTAAGATGAATTAATGCATAAGATAACATACATCTAACATCTGCGTACTATCGGTAATTTCTCGTTCAAGATTTGTATGGTTAGGTGGCACACTATTGCAAAGCATATTAGATAGGTGAAGAGCTACATGAAGAAAATACCGATAGAAGAAGCTGCGGGCTTCGCGAGACAAATGAAATATGCATGAGTATATGACAGCTGTAAGAGAATTTGATGGAGCGACTCTCCAAGTAGGCATCAGGAAGCTATACTATTGGAGATATACAAATAGTGTCCTTCTCCCATAATAGTCTATTTGGTAGGACTAGTAGTGAGGAAAACTAGAAGAATCATTGAATTTGTGTATAACAAGTGTTTGAATAATTATATCACATTATAATTGTAAAGGAAATTCAGATCATGCAGAATTTAGAACCGCTTAAGCAGTGTTACCAATTGCACCAATTGCATCCAGTCGATCTGCATCTTGTACAATTGCAAACTCAAGGGTAGGCTCGACAATAGATTTATTCGAAACTTCGTTTTTGAATCCTGCAGTTTGATCAAAGAGTTAGACAGACCTTATCCAGACATAATTGCAAGAATGATTCACAAAGAAGTGAACGATTATACGATAAGTACTTTTATGTCCGTTCCTTTTCTTGTGAGGTACATACAGGTATTCAGATGATGCAACAGCAAACAGGTAATCTTAGCAAAGGGCATAATCAACTAAAAATCTCTGCCACAGTACAAGCGAAGGAACAAGTGCATGAAGAGAAATATTCTGAGATCATAATAAAATGGACACATGCATGCTGACGAGGAATAAGCCACAGAAAGGAGCTATTTGAGCTAGAGTGTGCCCTCAAATGAGTTCTATCAATGATCAAACAGTGAAATGAAGATGCATATAAACATGAATAACTAGAATAAGTGAGCTCACCCATCCCCTTAATGATCCCCACAATTTCATCCTTCTGGCCTTCCTCCAACCCTACCTCTTCAAGAAACATCTCGACGACGCCCATATCCTCCACATTGTTCCTACCCAACATCCACTTGTGCAATCAATCCACACATCAAGAATCAGCACTCTCCTCAACAACATTTGACATTGCATCACTAATGTCACCACAGCACAATGGGTTCAGCTAACTCTAATGCAGCTTCCTTCCAGTCTTCTAAAATCGAAGGAACGAACTTAGCAAAACACTGGGAGCTCCCTTACTTGGTGTACTTGTAATCTCCTGCGCAAGAAAACAAGAAACTAGTCATACCTCAGATGGAGAATTGGGGGAGGTAAAAGCAAATGAAAAGGGGTGGGGGGGGGGGGGGGGTGGGGGGGGGGGGGGGGGTGGGGGTGGGGGTGTGGTATTGGTAAACTAAGGATTTACCAACGTCGTGCAGGAGAGCAGCCAGTTCCACCTGGAACAATCAAAAGGCACGTCGACTATAAGATTTCCGCACAGGGAGCGCATGATATGGCGAAACAAAGGAGTGGTTAGTTACGGTGAGAAGGCGGCCGGGGGCGGAGAGGCCCTCTTCGGCGGCGAGGGAGAGCGCGAGGTCGCGGACGCGGAGCGCGTGCGCGGCGTCGTGCGAGGCGTCACGCCCGGCCATCTCCCTCGCCACCAGCTCCTCTGCTCGCCGAACCGCCTCGGGCTTCTCCGCCGCCGCCGCCGCCATGTCGACCTACGAGAACTAACTGGCGCCTGGGCCCTGGGGCGACAGGTCGAGGTCGCGAGGCAAGGTAGACGGGCACCGGCAGTGGGGCACAAGCACAAATACTCGGGCAGTGTCAGTCCCCGTTGGCGTCCGATCATGAATCAAGGGCCTCCACTTATCTGACGAAAAATACACAAATTTATTTTGAGCTGTACAAACTCCGTAGTTTTTTTTGAGGGATACAGACTCCGTAGCAAGGTTAATCTCCCGCTATAGCTGCCACAGCTGCCGTTATCTCCTGATATAATTGTTTGAGCAGGATTTCGCTATTTGTTTCTACGTGCAATTTAGCTGTTATTTTCCGCTATAGCTTCATTTAACCCGCTACTAACTGTTTTAGGAGACCTATGATTAGATCTAGTTTAGAGTTTCTACGCAGCCCTAATTTTTAACGTGCTCATTGTTAAATATTTATTGCATTTGATTTTTTTTCCACAAGTTTCACTAATAGTCTTATTTAAATATTTTCATAGGCTATATTTATTTTTATGATTTGTTTTATTGTTAGAAGCAATTTATTTTTATATATTTATTTTTAATAAAAATGCGAAGAAAGTATGTATCCCGTTTCACGAAAATAGTAAAGTACTTAGACTATGGGTTAGCTCATAGCTGTGGAGGACTGAAAGGAAAAGAAGAACACGGAAGCGGGATTCTATGAGCTCAAGAAGAAATTCCACGGGCATGTGCAGTGTGCTGTCTTTTTCACTGCCTAGAGCCTTGGACCAAGGACAACGCTAAACACGAAGATGACGTGCACGTACAGCATGGTATACGTACAAGGTTAAAAGCAATGGCCTGTTTGGCTAGTGCACGGATGCACCGTCAAAACAAAAATGTTACTGGTAGCTAACAAATTGGTGTCTTTCTAATTAGTTCTCCCCCAATCATTAACGTATTAACAAATTAATACAAAACATCGTATATTGATGGGAGGAGATAGTATAATTTACCAATGGGAATTTAAGAATTTTTGTTAACGTACAATGGTAGTACAAAGAGCATGCTTTGGTTCGCATACAGGCATTGACGCCGCCATACTACCACACTCAGCAGGCAAATATATAGTGCAAATGCACGAGATATTATAATTGTAGAAATGAACCGTAAAACATGTTGTCTACATGTGCTCAAACATTTAAAAAATATAAACACCGCTACGAGTGTTTTTGCAGCTTCTAGTACTCGGTTTTGCATCTTCGCGCCACTGCATTTGATGCACTATTTCTTTCTCGATGGACACGGTGGCCAAATTATTCAACAAGCTCTTAGATTAGTTGGATCCAGAAAAAAATAAAATAATATTTTGACTTCATAAAATTAATATTCTAGGTTCACAATAAAGCTTCCAAACAAGAGAGAGCAAACATGTTTCCGATTCACAAAATAATAGTTTGTTTAGAAAAAAATACACTTGTGAAAAATTATTGGCAAATCTAAAAATCATACTAGTTCAAATAAACCATGCAATTCAGGTGGAACAAAAGATTACTCCTATAAAGCAAAAACAAAAGGTTCTACGCTAGGAACAAACCATACGAATATGATGATCTTCTATTGATCAGTTAAAAAATATACCAGCATAGTAAGGCCGTTTGGCTAAGAGTGAGATGGGGATAGGCCGATAGGGACAGGTAAATCCTATCCCACCCTCTCATCTATTATTCCCTATTCCACTCTATCCATTCTCACTTTTATTTCCCTATCTCACAATCCAAACAAGGTGTAAAATTTATCCTACCTCACATTTTCCTATCCCTATCCCAACCCAAACAACATCTTAAATAAATCATGGAATTTATAAAAAAGTTATATAGTAGATGGGAAAATTTTCTACACCTGAAACAAAATCATACAAACCCGAGATGATTTGTGGTTTCAATAGGGAACAATGCCTCTTGAACAAAAATGCAATACAAGTGGAACAAATAAATTATAACAAGTTCTCGGGGGGAAATTGTTCTAGCTTTAGGAAAAAAAGCTCTCTAGTACTAGATAATATTACTCTAACTTCATGGAAAATATTCAAGACTTAGGAAATAAATGTTGTTGCTTCATAGAAAATACTCAACCTTTATTATAACCTTGGCAAAAATAGGAAAAAATAAACAAAACAAAGAATGGGAAGAGAAATATGGAAGAAAACAAAACAAAAGAGGAAAAACGAACGGAAAAAACGAACAGAATTGAGAGAAAGAACCCAAAGAAACATAAAAGTAAAAGCCCGCAAGAAAAAAAAAGCAACAGCGCGACAACAGGCCAGAGGCATAAAAAAAGTCAGAGAAAAAAAACATAAAGATGTCATTCAGGTGATTTCAAACTCGGATGCCTAAAATGTTGTCTACACACTGTAACGCAGTGTATAGGCAAGCCAAGGCAATTGCCCACGAGCGTACTGTGCAATGCAAGTCATAAGCTGTGACGGACGACTTATAGGCACTGCCGTACTTGACCGTATAATTCCGCCCGTTGCTTCGGCGCAAATCATCCAGATTCCCTCAACCGCCTCAGCTAATCCGATGGTTAACGGCACAAACCATGTCTGCTCTGCTTGCGCGACGCCATTAACTAATCACTTCTTGTTCGAAAGCCGCCTCATTGGCCATTACTAATATCGGTGGAGTCGAGGATTAGGCGGCTGGTCTGGCCGCCGCCACCACTTCTTGTTCTTGCACGCATGGCCCCGTCCCCGGCACCGGCGGCAGCAGCGGCCTCAGCGAGTGGCAGCCGACGGCGTGGCCGGCGGAGCATCATCAGATGGGGCACCGTGTTCTGCTTCGCGAGCCGTCGCGAGGGCTGTCTCCAGGACCAGGAGGCGGCGGTGGCGGTGGGGACACCGTGGCAGAGGTCGCGGCGGAGGAAGCGCACCGTCCCGGTGGACGGTGACGTGGTGGCGAGGACGGCTGATGATCCGGAGGCGACGGCGAGGCGTGGCGGTGGCGCCGCCGCCGATGAGTCCCGGAAGGGGCTTGGCGTCCATGGATGCTGCTTCTTGCCGCCGGCGCCGGTGCGCATGCCCCGACGCCAGCAGGTCAGCAACAAAGTTCAGCCCGCCGTAGCTGCCGCACACTAGCTGGATTACTGCCGAACGTGTGCTCGATACGTCATGGCGTGGCGTGACATGGCTCGTGTTCTGTAGCTATACAGATGGGTTGCTGCTAGTAATATTCTTTGCTTCGTGCAGCTCCATGGACAGAACCGTGCTTCCCTATCACTGCAGCACAACACCGTGGACAGCGCCGCCGCCGCCGCCGACAACAAGCGACGGCGTGTAGAGCGCACAGAGCAGCCGCCGCCGACAGCTCGATCAGGAAGCGAGAAGAACTCGCCGTCCGCCGAAGCGCCTGCCCCGTCGCGCGCTCACCGTGCCGAGCAACCCCGCGGCGCTCCCGCCGAGACGCGAGCGCCGACGCCGGCCACCAAGGCGCGCGGCGGCGGGGCAAGATCAAGCAACAGCGAGGCGTCCGCGAGCGAGGCTTGCGCGAAGGCACCAGCCGGGCGCGCTGGCGCGGGCGCGTTCGGCCCCGTGGTTGGGCTGTCCGTGGTGGCCGCGGTGTCCATGGCGGGGTTGCTCGGCGGCCGGGTCTGGGCCGTGGCCTGCGTGTGCGCGTGGCTCGCCGCCCTGTCCAGGCTTCGGCAGCGGAATGCGCCGGCGGCCGGGGCCGGGAGCGACGGCGGTCAGGAGGTGGCGGTTGACGTGGACTCGACGGATTACAAGAAGCGGGTCGTGCTCCGGGGGCTGCTAGAGCGGGATCGGACAAAGGCCGTGAGCCCGTGATGTAAATGGCGCTAATTTTCTTTACTAAGTATATAAAAAATCTATTTTTAACGATCGAAATATGTCTAAGTGTTTGGCTATCTAACTGTTTTGATACGTAGTTTCAGGTTGACATGGCCGTACACGGTAGATATCCAACCGTGCCGGTGACTGTTCTACATATTTTCAACTCTAAATTCGCCTCTGAACTAACTAAACCGAACGAAACACTCCATTGGCCCAATTGAAAACTGTATTAAAAGGTATTTTTATATTTTTTTTAAAATAATAAACCCTGTTTAATATCATAATTAATATATTTCATATTTGAAAAATATGAAAAATGTACCAATATTTTCTAGAAAAATTAATCTATCTATATGCGCTGTATTTGAATATATTTAGAATTTATTTATTCCTACATATATTGTTTATTGCTCTAAACAGAATATTGGAAATATGAACAAATAAGTTCTAAAAATTCTGAATAGAGCACCAATAGATGGACTGTTTTTTAGAGAACATTTGGTACACGTTTAATAATTTTTTGATTTAAAATGGATTAATTATAATTTTGTAGATATTAAACAAGGTTTTATAGTTTTAAAAAATAGAAAACCACAGTCTAAACCCACTTGGGCTGGAGGGTATTTCGCACGGTTTAGTTAGTTGATGCCCTTGCGTACTCGGTTTCATAATTCAATGTTGGAAATCGGATGACCCTAATAGTTCAAAGTTGTAAAATAGAATTTTTCTTTTGAAAATAGATTGGCGATCAAAATGAGAACCACTCACAGGCGGTAAACAGACACTTATACATGTTCTCATAATTTACTGCTCGTAGCTAGTCCTTTTATTGATATTCTAGAAGACCATTGTTTCGATCTGTTTTGTCAACGCGCAGTGTGTGTGCTGTGTACGTCCAGACTCCAGAGACATTTCATGGGTGTCGCTGTTTCTAATAACTTGTTAGACCAACAAGCACAGCTGTAAACCCGACGATGGTCAACGCACACATGGACGGATTAGTACCAAACTAGTCACCCTTTTAAGGAATAGCCACTTGATCGCAATCTGACTGAAAAGGAGCAGTATGAGATCATCCAGAAAGTGGTGATAATAACCAAAGGATTAAATACCACTTGTGTTACATTTTTTTTTTTGCGGGAATACCACTGGTGTTACATTGCTTGGACAGTAAGTGAAGATGTTTTCTTGACGAAGAGGGAGTGCAATTTCCATTGAATCAAGTCACTACAAAATGAGTTGACCCACCCCTTGATTTTCTTCTCTCATCTAATACATTACTTCATTTTAAATTATAGTTCACTCTACTTTGTTAAGTCAAACTTTTCAAACTTTGACTAAGTTCATAGAAAAATATATTGGCATCTAAATATCAAATCCAAATGAATCAATTTGATGTTACACATATTTGTGCTTTTTTATAGAATTGGTCAAAATTAGAGAAGTTTGACTTAGGGTAATAAAGCAAATAATGCCTTCATAATTTTAGCTACCACTAGAAAAACAAACCCAGAGGAGAGTTAGGAGCCAACATTGATGTTGCTCTTTTTTTCAATGGTGATGGCAGCAGGTTGGATAATGTGCAAGCGAAGCAAATATCCACTCAAAACAATACCCAAAACACATCACTGCAAGAAAATCTACCTGTAGGTACGCTTTATTTATATAATAGATACGTTTTATTTCGTATCTACATCAATGTTGACATATTTTTTCTAAAACGTGCTAGGATCGTCTTCGCAAACACCGTGTCAAAAATTGTAGAGACGGATTACCACAGCGTATATATAGTTGATTGAGATGTTTCATAGAAACATTATATGTATGTCTATGCATTTTGATACACTTTTATAATACATTTATACAACGTGTCTATTGACATTGTTACATTTTGTAAAAACGATTTAATATGTGTTTAAAAATAGTAAAAAGTATTAATCACTAAGCGATTGCTAAGAATTGAACCTATGCATTTTGATACACTTTTATAAATACATCAACATGTCTATTGACATCGTTACATTTTGTAAAAACGCTTTAAAATGTGTTTAAAAATAGTAAAAAGCATTAATCACTAAGCAACTGCTAAGAATTTAACTCATGACCTCATACCTCTTGTAATGCCTCACCACCACTAGACCACCATATCACATATGAATAGTTAAGTAATGCAATCTTTTTATATTTACCATTCATGAATTTCAACTTCTCAATATCGTGTCAAATAACGTCTTTATGTCCCTATAGATACGCTTATTTGATACACTTTATATGCGTCTCTATGCTATTGACAGTTGAAAATGTGTCTTAATTCGTGTGATTTTAAGATACAAGTTGTATCAAAAAACATGTTTACATGCATATGCATGTTTTTTGACACGTTTGATGTCGTGTGTAGATGCTACTGATGTTAATAGCGTAGCTAACTACATATCATGTTAAGATGTTTTAAATAACATGACAACAAGCTTCACTTCATGTCTTTTGACACTCTAATCGTGTCTAATATCATGTCAATTTGAGACATTCTGAAAAACGTGTCAAAAAGCATGTTTACGTCTTTTGTACAGTGACGTTTTAGCCAGCGTTACTACCAAAACGTATCTAGAAGGCCTTTATTTGTAGTGCATAAGCATTCCCATACATACGAAATATAACATGTGAAAATGTACATATTTGTTGATATCGGATACCTGATAGATCTATTCATTTAAGAGAGAGTGTCACGGTGTGCTACACTCACTAGGTTGAAGTTGAGGTGGGGAGAAGGCACCGCCACCATGAATGGGAGGAGGTGCAAAGAGGATGCCACTGCTGTGCACCCAAACCAGCGTGCCATAGTAGGAGGATGATGAGTGAATGTGCCATTGCATCGGTGTAGGAGGAGGGTCAGGATGAGTTGAGTGGAGAACTCGCCTAGGTTCTGGCATGCTAGGTACGGAGGTTCGCCGAGGCAAAAGGAGGGCAAGATTGCAACAGACAATGAGTCGATGATGCACTGCCTTTGAACGAGCGTGGTGCGCTATGCGCCTTAGTGCTTCTCGCCTGTGTGTGCATGCCACGACTATTAGGGGGAATGAAGAGGTTGTCAGTATACAAGGGCCCAAACGGAGGTGGGGGTGGATAACGTTGTGCTCGGGTGGGGTGGTGACCTAGGGTTTAAGTGGGTTTGGACCACGTCTCACTAGATGTTACTCTTATCTTAATGGTGGTTCACTGTGCAGTTACATACGATTTGTATTTCAATTATCATAGGCACCGACTTATAATTTAGGTACTTACCCCTTTTATGACAATATTTTAGGTACCAAACGTCCAAACCTAAATGTGACTCATTGACGAGATTCTATATCCACGTCCATAGGTTTGCTTGAGGTGGCGAGCAAAACTGGAGGGGGAAGAACTCTACATGTACAGACGAGCTGAAGCAAAGAAGATATGTTGTATCTAGCACTCCAATGGGAGATCTACGACCAATAAAATTGAGAGTTCGATGTACGATTCGTAAGCAAAATCCATTTTTTTCCTTAAATAAGGCTATACTCCCTCACAAAGGAATTAAGTGTGCATTGGCATAGTCTAGAGAAATAGGTAGTGGGGGCTAGCTATTTAGACATAAAAGATACACAACCTTTGTATCATTATGTGCACCATAAGGAGTGGAGATGTCCACATGCTCCATGCTCTTTGTCCTATTGTACAATCCACAACGATCTATCCATTTTCCTTAAAACTAAGAGTGAAGTCCATTATTTTACCTCTTTAAACTTGTCAATGAATTTAGAAAACCCACCTAAACTCTTAAAAAAACATCCTCCAATTCTTAAAACCGGGCAAAATACCCCCTATGACTATTTCAACATGGTTTTGCAAGGTGGGTTTCCTAACATGTGGCTCCCACACTTACTCCCCTCTCACTTTTATATGTGACGCCACATTCTTTCTCACTCTTCCTTCTCAACGTCGCTACCACCATCTTTTCCCAGCCGTCTCTGGTACCTCTCCATCCTCCTGTAAGCCGTTGCCGCCGCTTCTTTTTATCTAGCACGATGACGCCAGCACCACCTCCTCCCACACGTCAATGCCACCTGTTCCTCCTCCGACATGCTCGACGCTACCTGTTCCTCCACCGACAAGCTAATGCCACATCAACAACAAGAGCACATGTGGCGGCGATGGCGTCTATGGGAGAGCGAGCATGTCCGGCCAACTGCCCGCGCACACCACCACCACATAGGGCCCATGAATCTCTCGCCTTTCCTCCTTCACCGTCGTCGTGTGCCAAGGCTATGAGGAGGGTAGATGAGGTAGCATTGGTGATGTGAATCGAAAAGAAAATCGACAACGAAGAGAGCAGGAGGAAAAAGAGAGGGAGATGTAGAAAGAGGCAGTAGTGGAGGGAAATGATAGCGTCGGAGGATGGAGGCGGTGGAGGGAGGAGGAGGAGGAGGAGGAGGAGAAGGTGGTGGTGGTGGTGGAAGAGGAGGGAGAAGTGACATCGGAGGGAAGAGACGCTAGAGGGAGGAGGTGGTAGTGTATGAGGGAGAAGCAGGCGGCGACGGACAGAGAAGGGCTGAAGGAGGGAGGAGGAAGGGGGGGAGATAGGAAGAAGATAAAGTGTGGGCCCCATATGCCACTGAGGAACATGTAGAATTAGAGCCGACGTATTATGGAAAAAAAAGACACCTTGTAAAATTGATTTAGGGGTGTAATTTGTCTCATTTTAGAATTTTAGGGAAGGGGTATGTTGCCTGCTATTCGAGTTTATGGGGGGCTTTTTAGATTCAGCGACAAAGTTTGGGACGTAAAATGGACTTCGCTCTAAAACTAAAGGGCCAAATGTGATTCCCTGTTTTATAAAATTTAAACATACTCCTTCTGTCCCAAAAAATTTATCACATGCTTTGATTTCAGTGTACGGAAAACCACTCGTCTTAATTTTCAAATATTTTTTGAATAAGACGAATAATTTACCATGTACGGAAATCGAAATAGACAGTATTTTGGGACGGAGGGAGTAGGTTTGTAGTCTATGGCCGTACCTACCACAGAATTACATACAATGTCCTAATCCCAGCCACCAGTTAAAGTTAGTTGTTTCTGCCTTAATTCAAAACCGTTGAGGACGAAATTTTCCCTGCAAGCTTGCGCGCGGCGTAGAATATACCTGATTCCCCCCCCCCCCCCCCCCCCCCGGCACCAGTCTTTCTAGCGCCCTTGGCCCTTGCGCGGTCGCTACAAAGCGCGGTCTCCTCCGCCTTCTCTAGCTCGTAGGCATAGAGCAATATAGCACAGGCGCGACCGTGACTTAAAAATTCCTCGTCGCCTTAGCTTTCGCGAGCTGCTCTACGTGCCAACAAGGCTGTTAGTTGGTTTCCATGAGTTGCCATCATGATCCCCCAAGCAACACAGCGTGCGCCTTGTAGAAAATTCATCTTCTTTTTTGAACCCTCCTCCTCTGAGTCCTCCCCCAAATCCGATCAAGCAGCTCACACATACAGCTGACCTGGAATAATTACATTCTTCTTGCACCGGTCAAGCCGCCAAGACTACAAGAGCAGAAGAACTAAGGTAGCCTTGCAAAATTCCTGTGCCGCGGCGACATGCCTCCACGGCGTCGGCGGCCGCCGTCGCCCCCGCCGGCAGCGGCAGGTCACAGAAGCTCCATGCCTGTCGTGCTCGACGACGAGAACTATTGCGGCGCCGCCGCAGCAGGCGTCACCGATGATTATTGCTCGGACAGGCGGCAACGGTGCTCGTGCCTGCCGTTCTGCTTCTGGGGCGTCTCCGGGAGCTCGCCGGTGAAGAGGCGGCGGCGGCGTCGCAGGCTCAGGTTCAGGTTCAGGCTCAGGCTGTCGTGGTTGACGTGGCCGTGGTTCCGGTGGAAGGGGGGCAGCGCTGACGACGCCGGCGGCGACCGCAAGAAGCCGCGACGGGGGAGGCGGCTGCTGCTGCTGCTGACGACGTCGCTGCAGCCCAAGAAGGCGCTCGCGTCCGTCGTCTCCGGAGACGGCGCCCTACTGCCAGTGCCGGCCAAGGTAAATCATCGATCGCCATGGGCGCGCGCCCATGATCTCCAACAATTAAAAATGTCAAATTTTGATCTCGATGCTATCTCCATCCAGTTAATGCGTGCATGGCCGATCGATCGATGATCGATCGTTCATGCTTAGTCACACAGGTTTGGTACTTTGGTGGGTTGAATTTTGACGTCGACTACTGGACGACATGGACTAGTGGACTGGATCATTATCCCTTGGCGCGTAACCTGTGTAAGTAGTTAGTGGTGGTGATTAGGTGGGTGTTTTAACGGGATGATATTGATATGGCCAAGGCCAACCGCGCGCTGGAGGCTGCGTGATTGACCCACCAACGCCGTCGCCGGCCGGCCTCCTCTCCCTGTCTCTTGGCGCGTCACTGTTATTGAGGTTGTTTTGGGTGTGCGACTACGATGGCTCCGTCACACGTGGGTTTACTAAAACCTCGTGACTGGAACCAATGCAAGCAGAATTGGAGGAACTGTGCACGGGAAATACAGAATGCCACGTAGACGTGGTATGCGCAACTAGAACTCTAGAGGTGGTCATTTTGTCATCCTCCGAACGTTTTCTCCTTTTACTATAATTTGTATTTTCAAAGAAGACTTTTTTCTTCGCATAAACATCGTATATGCAACTGAAAGTTATCCTATTGAACCCTCACGCATTTTTCTTTACTAGAATTTCACCTATTTTCCTCTAAAATGAAAATTTCCTCTCTTTTCGCAATATTTTTTCTTCTGTTGGACCATCAGAAGAAAAATGGCAGAGTTTTTTTCTCTTTTCACTTCTTGGTGGAACATTTTTTCTATTGGAATACATTTCTTCTGTTGTTCGAGCAGACGGAAGAATGCTCCACGTACAAAGAATAAAAAAATCCTAGCAAAAAAAAAAAAAGAATGATGCAACAAGATGACTTCCAGTTGCATATATACTACTCCTAGGTATCACATCTCCCACGGTTCATTGATTAGGATCCTACTAGTAATCTTTGAGGAACCACGATGATTTGAACCTTTTTTTATATAGCTGTTCCACACAAACACACACACACACACACACAAATTCACCAGAATTCCCATCCTGAGATAAAATAAACACACCTAGGTGGATAGGAAGGTTAATCAAAATTAAAGTCGTCAAGTGGGTATATATATGAAAAAGCTAACGACCATACTTCATTATTTCACCAATTAGTTCCACGGCTTATATATGACCTGAAGAGCATTTCCTTATCTCCAACAAATGGTTCCATGGCTTATATATGTTAGGGTTATTAGTACAATTAGGGGTTTATTAGTTTAGGATTGGGACTGGGTTAACCTATTTTATGATTTCTTAGGACAGAAAATCCACGCAAAGGAAGGAGCCCAAATCTAATTCGACGAATGTTCACTCGGAGTGAATGATTTGTTGTTTGTTGTCGAAAGGAAGAAGGAAAGAGGATTAGGATTAAGATTTTAGGCGGTGGATGTAGGCGGGAGGCAAGGTGGGTAGCGACCACCATAGTCCATAGTCGTTCACGAAGAGCTAGAACTGGGGATGCTCATGTGTGGACTGGGGTGGGGGGATGGGCAGGCGATATGGTCACTGGCAGTTGCAAGGCAGCTATGGAGGAGAAAGTTAAAACTAAAGGTGTCTGAGATCACTCATAAAAATGTGTTGATTAATTATTTAGGGAGGGCTAGGAGGACCGGTCATAAGTTGGTGTAAAAAAAAAAACCTATATGCTAGGTGCACAACCCTTGTGTAGTTGTATGCATAAGATTTCACCATATTATATACTCCAGAGATTGTTGATTTTTTTATTTTGCATCCATAGCTCTTAACACTACCCTAGCTCATTTAGTCATGAGTGAGGTCCCGGCCCGGGAAGAAATAAAGAATGGGAGACTGCTAACTGGAAGATGGATGGGGTCATGGGGATCCAACGGACAGAAAAGTCAAGCTGCTGCATTGGGTGGCCAATAGTGACTGTAGACCCAGCGCCATGGTTAAATCTTGAAAAGTCAATACTACTGAGAACAGCGCAGCTAGCGCTGTTACGTCCTTTCTCGAATATTTGTATCCCGCTAATTTATTTTTAAACTAAAACTTGATAAATAAAAAAAGCGAAATAGTACGATTTAAGCTACGTAGCCTTTGACACTAAACAAATCAGCAACGATACGAGCCATAGACGCCCAGCCCGGATTTTTTAATTCAAGCGTTTCATGTCGGCAACAGCTAGCAACGCGATACTAAAATTGTTCTGTGGTTGGTTTTACAGATGTCCAAACTTGCTGTGCCGCGGTACGGCCCGGGCAGCACGGCACGAAAACGCCGGGCACGGCACAAAGATGCCGGCGTGCCGTGCCGTGCCAGCACGTCGTGCTGGCTCCCGAGACCAAGCACGGCACGAGAAGGCTCTAATCGTGCCGTGCCGGCACGGGAGCCCGGGCGGCCCGTCGTGCCGTGCCAGCCCGGCGGCACGCGCTCTGCCGCTGCAGACTACCACCGCACGCCATGCTGCATCTTGGGGTAGATGTCGTGCTGCCACTGTCGCGCGCCGCAGCTTCCCTCCCTCGCCGTGCGCCGCGCCGCAGCTCCCTCGCCGTCACGCGCTACGCCGTAGTTTCCCTCGCCGCGTGTCGCGTCGCAGAGATGGAGAGGAAGGGCGCCGTCAGGGAGGGACGAGCTGGAGAGTGAGGGGCACCACGGGAGGAGACGAAGAGAAGGGGCGTCAGCGTCGCTCCGCCGCCTGAGGGGTCGGGACTCGGGTGGGATGGGCCGACGAGGTCAGAGGACGGAGTCGGGAGGGAGAGAGGCGAGACGACGAAGCTTAGTCGGGAGAAAGTTGGGTGGCGGCCAAACGAGGGAGAGAACGAGGGAAGATTAGGGTTTTCATCCCTTTTATATGGAGATGGATGAGGGTAGCCGGGCCAACCGGGCCGGATGGCTTAACGGGCCGTGCCCGGGCTGGCACGGCGTGCCGCAGTTGCGGCCAAGCACAGCACGGGCACGCCTCTGGCCGGGCCGTGCCTGGGCCGGGCCAAAAGCATGCTCCGGACCGTCCGGCGGGCACGGCCCATATGGACATCTATAGTTGGTTTAGTTGGGCCATGCTCCGGTGATGAATAGCCGATAGGAACGCCTTCCATTCCTTTCATGCCACAGTGCTCCTGTTTCATGGCACGTACAATGGGATGCTTAGCATTGGTGTTTAGAAAAATAAATCGGGTTTTTTTTCTCCAAACCAGATGAGGGCGATGCTTAGGGAGCGGGGCACTTAGGGCATGTTTGGATTGCGCCCTAGCAGGCAGTTCGCCGGCCAGGCAGCGATCCCAGCCCCAGGCGACCAAAATCGGACGTCTGGTTGCCCAGGAGCCAACCAAACTAGCCCTTATTCCGCTACGGGAGGCATAGAAGCTTATTTTTGCCTCGGTGCTTGCGGGTTTGTTGGTGCAGCTTGTTAGCACCGGTTCGTACACAAGTGCTTTTCAACCGCATGCGTGCATGCATGGTCGCTGGTCCTACTCCTATCCAAGCCATCACATGCAGCACCGCGGAAGCACCGCATGCATCGTAGGAAATAAGAAGCTTAAAAGATGCTAACGTTTATCAATTAAATTAAGCACTGGCCAACAGCTGGCAAACCCCACCCCCGCGTCGCTCTGCTCACGGGGCGACACGGGCGGACTCCCAGCCGCCGCACAACCTCCACCGCCGAGCTCCCTCCTTGACCTCGCCGCCGCCCGAGCTCGCCGCCGGGAAGCCTGCGCTGGAAGCCTGGAAGCCAGGACAGCGGCGGCGGGGCCCTCTCTCTCCTCCTCTCGCAGGACGTCTTCTCTTTCTCCGTGGTGTGCGCAGGCCGGCACTTCGCCGGAGCCTCGTCAGAGGCTAGATCCAACGGCCCCTTGGCCGGATCCGGCCAGGCTTGGACCGAATCTCGCTTCCGGGGGGCCGTTCGACACCGGGATGTGCTGGGGCGTTGCCGGGACGGCGCCGGGACCGGGCTACGGGCCTTGGCTCAGTGGTGCGGTGCTCTTCGCGTTCGGGCGGCGGCGCGGCGGCTCCGGCGGCATGCTGATGGTGGCGCCGTCGGGTGGGAGCGGCGCCGCCACGCCGGTATGAGGGTCCTGAAGGGGCTGCGGCCTGCGAGACGGTGGGTGCTGCTGCACTGGTGGTCTGCGCGGCGGTGACTTGCAGGACGGTGGTAGTGGCCTCGTGTGCTGGCCTTGGCTGCGTGCGAAGGTGCATGCAAGGTCGACGGGCGTCAATGGGCGTGGCAAGAGGAGACAGGTGAAAGCCCTGCAACGGCGACACCATTGGTGCCGTTCCTTTCTTGAAAGCGTTATTGGTCTCCTCTTTTTGCCATCAGTGTCTCCAGGGGTGATCCCTGCCTGGTTCCACTAGGCGGGCAGCGGTGGCGCTCGGCGTCGTATCCCTTCTTGAAGGCGCTGCCTAGGAGTTCTAGCCCTGCCTTCTTCGTCCAGTGCAGGAAGTGCCACCCCTTCAAGTCCAGTGTTTCAGCGTGGCCTTGCTCTCTTGTTGCCGTGGCTTGCTTGCGGCATTCGGGCGGTGCTTGGGGCTGCTCGCGGAGGTGGAGTCGGAGCTGCTTTGTGGTGGTGAGGCTCGGCAACGATGACACTTCTTGGCTTCTTCGGTGCTGGTAGTTTGCTTCGTGTGGGTAGCGGTGTTGAGTAGTTTTGGCCGCTGTTCACCTTATGTAGTCGGAGCTGCTCGTTGCAATGAGCTCAGCAACGATGACATTTGGTGGGCGCGCTCCAGCGTGTTTGGGTCTGCCGTTGTGGCCGTGTCGCCCGATGCTATTGCCTGCGACGTGGTGTGTCTATCTTGCTGGGTCCGAGTTTGTGGGTGCAAAGTCGGAGCTGCTTGCCACGGGGTGTGGCTTTGCTGGGCAACGATGAGGTGCTCTCTCCTCGTTCCTGTCGTGTTGGGGCGAGCTATGTGTAGTCGTCAGTGTTTGGTGGCTTTGGCTGTTGTTCGCTGCGGAAAGTCGGAGCCGTTTGTCACTTACGTGACAAGCTTGGTAATGATGACATGCAGTGGGCTCCTTCGGTTTGGGTGGCTGCTTGTTCCTTCGGGGCTGGCTCGCTTGAAGGTGTGTGCTTTGGTGAAGTCGGAGCTGCTACGTTGTTATTGCAACCTAGCTCGGCAACGATGACACTTAGGACGCTCTTCTAGCTGCTGCATGGTGGTGGTTCGGTGGAGGAATCGGAGCTGCTTAGCTTGTAGCTGAGCTCGGCAACAATGACTTGCGCCGGACTGCAGGGGTTGTCGTCGGGTTTTGTGTGGGGTGTTAGTGTCATGCGGTTTATATTGATGTCCCAATCCAACTAACCGGTGTTATGTGTTGTGCGGTGTTGTTGATGACCCAATCCAATAGCCGTTGTGTAAAGTTTTTTGGCTCGGTTTTCCTTAAAAACCGGATCAACTCTATTTCTTCTTAATCGAAAGGCAGAGCTCCTGCCAGTACGTTAAAAAAAATGACAGAGACTTCCATTGTGGGTTAAGGTGCTTGTACAGATGTTTACTATTTTTCTCTCTTTAAGCAGCTCCACGAACACTAATGCATTGTACATGCCCTCGTGCAAAGATTCAGACCACGCATATGTCGTTTTCATGCCATGATCGGTGCCAACTGTGCCACCATTCAATATATATTCGTTCTGATCTTATATTCTTATAACGGTTCATGCCATCGCTCAACCGCTCACTGATTGCCAATTGCCATGCTCTCCACTCCGCAGGTGAGCGGTTTCGGCGACGCCGCCAAGAAGCCAAGAAACCGCAGGCCACGGCGAACCGCTGACGACGCGGCAAGCGGCGGCGACAGCAGACAGCCGCAAGCATCGGCGGCGGCGGAAGTGACTACGAGCGCCGGATGGAGCAGCACGGCGGCTGCAGCCCGCTGTTCTCGGCCGGAGACGAGCCAGCCGAGCCCGAGACCAACGACTGACGACGGGCCCGCTTCTGCCGGCGGCCGCATCTGGAGAGCTCCGTCGAGGCGCCACCGCCCGCTTCTTCATCAGACCGACAGTGCCACCAGCTCCGGCGGCGGCCTGTGGACGGCGGCGACGACGCTGGGCGTGATCGTGTTCCTCGGCCGCGTCACCGCGGTGGTCTTCCTGTGCTCGTGCCTGTACGGCACGCGCTTCGTCCGGGCCCGAGCCGCCAGAGCCAAGGCGGCCAAGAACAGCGGCGGCATCGCAGGCGGTAGCAGTGGTAGCCGTCGGTTGGGTGGCGACATGGCGGGAGTGGCCGCCGAGAATAATGTCGTGGCGGAGCTGTGAGCCACGGAGGAGTGCAAGAAGAAGAAGGTGGTCATGGCAGGGTTGCTCGACAGGGACAGCAAGACGCCCTCGTGGCGCTTTGGCAGGTGACAACCACACGGCACACATGCTGACGTGACGTCGATCGTAAATTATGCCATTTAGCTGGGGCCTGAACAGTTTCATGTGACAGAGAATCGTGTGATGTTTGCTGTATTTCCCCTAAAATTGGCATGGGGAGCTGCGCACATGATTGGATTCTTGTTTTGGTTATATATATAGGAGTATGATCAGTGTCTGCTGGCATACATTGTGGGATAACACGTGTGATTTCTGGGAACGGGTACAGGGGGTTTCAGACGTTTCAGAACAGAAAGAATGAAGGACGAACTCCGGCTCAGTTAGCTAAAAATATACTCCGTTCGATCAGGAATACAAACACCAGCCGGTCCAGTCTAAGGCATCGAGACGAGAGATCTATACAGGAGCAACCGTTCATACCTCCGTTGATACATGGAATCGAAGCTTACTGGGCAGTTTGGTTAGACCAGAAGGCATGCCGTCGTAACAGAAAATTGATGTAGAACAGATCTAATCACCACAGAAAGCTACGGTGATATCAACTTAAAGCGTGCTAATAATGTGTTGAGTAACAACGCTATTTTGGATCACCAAATTCGCATAGACAAGCTGTAGATATCGTTTCGTTTCCCTTCCCTAGATGTACGATGGATGATTGAGAAAATATATGAGACACAATAGTAGATGAAGCTTATGTTCTATTCCTTTTTTATTTTTATCTCTAAAATGAGTTGTTAATGAATCTGCTTCATTCGCTGCATATATATGATAGTATTTCTTTCGTTGAAGCAAGAATTCTATAACAAAGGTTTGAGGCTTTGTGTTTGTATCTAGTTCTCTTTTTGAATGCTAGTGGAATTTCATTGTGTTGGGTTCTTTGTTAATTCTAAATAGAGTGGAATAGAAAAATAAAAAAACCCTTTATTATATATAAATGGAAGTTGGACAAAACAAATTAAAACCAAAGTAGGTAGAGAGAACCCTTCGGTTAGATTATATTGTGCTCATTGAAATAAGGCAAGACGCGTGTGATGGTTTTGTGAATCTCGAGATGCCGATCTAGCCCAATTCCACAAAGTTGCTCACCGAGATAGGGCGGTGTGCATTTATAGAGATAAGTGTACGCATGTGTGAATGCCTATGTTGTACTATGTTTTGAAAAAAAAAGTTAGCGTTTCGTAGCATTTTGAGCAATACCGTGTGTTGGGTTTTTGTGTCTAGTCTTGGGAGAATGTTTGGATGGGTGGATCCTCCACTAGGTTGGAATGCATGACGACCCATAAAGTGTTATAGGAAAAGCTATGGATTATACCCTACTCGAGGAGACATATGAAGTGGGGAGGGCAAAACCGTAAGGTACCACCAAGTCCGCTCCTAGTCTCCGGATGACACAAATCCATTCCTGATCTCCTAGACCCGACCATTACGGCCAAAACTGCCATGATTGGGCCATGGGAACAGCTCGGTCCCAATCATGACGGTAGAGGTAGTAAAATATTGTACTCCTAGATTGTAATCTTGAAGAGGAATACAAGTTTTTATGTCACTCCCAATATCTGTAGAGCTAGAGCTTGAACCCAAGTGGCCGAATATTACTGCTAAGGCAATGAAGAACGATGAGTATATCACTAATTCACTGTACCAAGTTACCAACAAGTGCTCGAACACATCCTACAGTCAATCTCATACGTATTTCACTAATTCACTAATCAGTTTTATCCGTTAGCTGGCTTAACCACTCGTGTTGTTTTCCTGCGTCTTGCATACGCAGACCTTGAGTTCTTGAAGCCGCTGAAGCATTATCAATGATGCTGAATCCTGAGAACTCTTCTTGTCAGTCCTTTGCTCACCTTGAAGTGTAATGACCGTCACGTCAGGTATGTGCAAGGTGATGGTTGAAAAGAAGCTATTGAAGTTTGTAGTTGTAACCCCATCCATAATGATAGGAGTCCTGTTTCAGCAAAAAAATATAATAAAATAAGCATAGTGAAAATAACCCAAATGTTGCTTCAATCATAAATGAGAAAATATATATTCAACCATAAAAGAATCGCTGCTAAGATATGTAATAGCGCAGATGGTTTCTTTATGGCTTCAAGAAAAATACGTGTATCATAACCAGCCATACCATCTGATTGCAGCAATCAGATGGTGCTTTCCCCCTTTTCTATGAAAAGTGTAGCATTACAACCCTGCTAATATTCTGCAGGTACTTTTGTTTGAACCATGATGCTTAAAAGGTAAAAAGAAGATAGAAAGACAAAATGTCTGGAAGATCGACTAAATGAATAAGCATCACCAAGGCTCATGTGAATGAAATTTCACATTCTTTTACAAGAAAGTAATATTTGGGGATTATTGTACATACCTAAACCTTTGTTCCACAGATTCAAATTCCGGCATTGGCCACTGCAAAATCTTGCATAGCTTAAAAAGTGCAGTCCTTGGTCCACCTTTATCCATTTTGAGAGGAAGAACTGAAAATATATGAAAGGGCAGGCTATCTGAGAACTGTTAAATTTAATTTGTATATAATGTTTCTTTTTCGATAGCCCTTAACAGAACATATCACATACCTACTGGTCTCCCTGAGGAAAGACCTTCCAGGCTAAGATTACCATTCACATCAGGAAAATCATGTCGTGATTCCAACTACAGAGATGCAAGAATGTTCATCACTCAGAAAACTAGAATTAAGTATATGCCATTTTGTGGAAAACTCTCTAGAACCTTACACTTGTCAACTGAGATTGCGGTTCTGAAGAGATAATATCTAACTGTTGAGCCTTAGAGAAGCATTTTTTAAGTGAAAGACCTCGTTTCTGCATTAAAAAAGACAAGTCAGTGTCTAGCATATAAGAATAAATAGCCTACAAAAGAAAGCATCTATTGCCAAAGCAGCAATACACCAGTGGTATTTTTATGACACTTGTGCAAGAGATCTGAATGTTCTCATTGTAGTATGATAGAAATTTACACCCAAGATGTGTTGGTGTTGGGCTACCAATTAGCATCATGACTTCATGGGGGCTCTGTCCCAAGTGCCAACTCCTTGAACTAGACACTTCCTTGCTATGTTATTTCTGTTGGAGAAAACATACCTTCAGGTCCATCAAAACTAGGGCTGCCGCCTTTGCTTTTGCATTCTTCCTATTTCTGTCATGTCCCTGTGCTATCAGCAGTTCATCTCGTAGCTGCAATGTGATCTCTATTATTAATTCTTCTCCTTTACTGGTACATTTTGAATTCATGAAGCAACCAAGTTGACTACATAACTCCAGCAACTCACGATAAGGTGGCAATGCAAGCTTATCAAGGGTAATCATTGGAGAAAGCAACGGTTCAACAATCTTCCAAACCAGATCAACATTAAAATTCACATCTATAAAAATGGCACCAGTAATACTTTCCATGATGTCTCCAAGTACCTGTACAAGAAAAATAAAATTAGCTTGCCAACTTGTGTGCATTGGCTTGGGAAAGCTCCACATTGCTGAATAAAGAGAAATAGAAATTGCAGAAACAATGAAAGCATAACTCTTTTATCAGCGATATGCAAGAGGGCAGCACACTAATAACTAAAAGAGAAGATAAAAATTGGGTTGTTAAACCATGAACATAATTAGAACTAAGTTTTCTAACCTTAGGTACTTTGGATGTAGCTTGGTTAAGGAATTCATTCTCTTTCCCATGGCACCCCAAATTGCACCTGACATATTCTGTTATTTGCTCCAAAAGTATTCCAGATCCATGCTGTAGATGGTTATAAATATTGTTTCTTACAACTGCTTGTGCAAAATTCTCATTACTAACCAAAGAAGAACGCAAGTCTGTTAATTCTCCAGGATCAACATCAGTGTGGGTAGCATAGATATGACGTGTGATTAGTAGATCCAACACAGAATCACCAAGAAATTCCAGCCGCTGATGCAAAGCAGAAAGTCAAACATGTAAATTGGTTTCAAGCAATGTGTGATTTAAATGTATAATAATCTAATGTCACTAAAAACACTACCCCCTATGACAAGATCTACTTTGTGTTTCACTCACCTGGTAACAATAGTCGATACCTAATTCCTGCAAAGATGGATGTGTTATGGCTTCAAGCAGAAGGCTCTTGACCGAGAAACTGTACTTAAGTTTTGCTTCCAGTTCCTCAATATCTTTTAATTTTGATAAATAGCAGATATGAGACGCACTGGATTTCACGTCCTGCACTAGTTTCATATCGCATCTGATATCAATACCAAACCACCGCATAACCCAAACTGCAGCATCGATGCCACCACCAACAAAATATGCTCCAACTAGTGCTTCAACACAATCAGATACTGTTTTTGAGCACATCCATCTGTGACCTCTGTCACATGGTTTTCCTACAACAAACGATGGATCGTCTCTGATAAACCTTCCACAGAAAGGAACAGATGTAGTCTCGATTCCACAGTTACAAGGGAAAGGGCGCAATGATATCTGTCCAGGAGCAACCCAACGTCGTGGATCGAATGCACTATCACGTACAAAATGCTGAAAACATAAAATAGATAGGCAGTAAAGAAATAAACCTCACAAAAAAGAAATATTTCAAAGAAATAAATCAGAATGTTGAAGCCTATCACTCTAGCATGAATATTTCCTTCCATTTATAAATTTTGTCATGTGAAGAATATAGACAGAACCAATTATAAACTTTGTTCCTAGACAAATGGACTTAGAAAGCATCTACCTGCAAGGATCGCTGAATTCCATGTTTATGCAGTGTTGCATTGCATACAGCCTTGGATCTCATATCAGAGAGATGGCCTTCATGTTTCATTGGATACCTTAGGAACAGGTCGCATCCTATAACATATTTCAGTACTGAGTCTCCTAATAACTCCAACCGCTCCAGAGAAAATGTTTCGCAGCACCTTAAAGTTGTGATAGCTTCCAAAATCTGACTTGAAGAGAAATAAGATTTATGATGCATGCATTACTAGAAAATAAAAAGAATCCAAAATATCATGAAAGAGAACAAACCAGATTGCTTGGTATGTGCTGAGTGTAACCAATGTCGCAGCGAAGCTGGCTGGCTAGCATCAAAGACTGAAGCCGATGAATTACCGAAGGGAGTAAATAAAATGATTTAAGAATATTAGTTGTGACATCAATGTGGATGAGTAGTTCGGGTGGGACTCGGGCATGAATTTGCTCTTTTTCTGCGAGCAGAGGGTTCCCAGTTGAAGCATCTGCCATGAGTCGCGTGGAATGTCATGCAAAAGCAGAGCCAATAGTAACACAGTTACTATGATGAAGACTTGGTTCACCACAGAAGAGAAGAGAAAGAATGTTACTATGTTAGAGGTTACAGTACCTTGGTACTTCAATTTTGAGAAAAGTAGATTGTGTGCATTGTGGCTTTGCTTTAACAGCAGCAAAGGTTGTCCAGGATGTTGAATAACAATACCATACCTACACATAAGAAAAAAAAGATGAATTAGTGAGGAAGAATATCTGAATGGATCATTCTGAATCGAGACATGTAGAAAAGAGCAACTACTTCTTATGGTAGTAGTCCACAAATGAAGAAAATAGTGAAGCTTTTCCATTATACATCTCATCAAATGAATCATCTGCAGTTCTTTCTAAAATCAAGTCAAGAACAGAATATATCCTCCCAGTATGAAGAGATAGCACAACTGAGTCTTTGACCCTGGAAAAATGAAGAGATTTATTGGCCAGATGAATGATGCCTTCTCCCTTGATTCTTTTATGTGGACTTAAGTTTTCATAATTCAGATTTCCATCTTCTAGATACAAATTTCTCAACTGCTCCACTGCGCCAGAGCAAGATTCAACAGCTTCCCAGTGTATGTGCAGATCATGCTGTACTTCTGAGGAATGCCTCAAAGGCAAAAGTAAGTACATGTTGTCTGAGCTCCAATGTATTTGATAGCCTTTTCTGAAAAGAAATTCCCTTTGCTGTCCTTTTGTTCGGGAACCATGAAATAATCTACCAAATATTGCATTGAAGAAGAATTCTTGGAATAATTTTCCTTTACGGAGCTGAAAATAACTAGGAGAAGTAAGCCACGGGTAGACTTTAAAGAATTATAGCAACAAGAATACAGGCAGGCAGTCTGTTTCTTGAACAACCTGCTCTTTGTTCAGTTGAATTTTTCCACAAGGAGTTATGGTCGTTTTGACCAATTTATTAGGTATAAGGAAGAGATCCATTTCCGAATGTGCCACATCATCATCAAGTACTGATTCAATTAAGAGAACAAACCCCGCATAGATTTCACCTTCTTGATCACAAAGAAAATCAAATCTATAACTATTCAGAGTGATAGCTTCACTTTCATGGATCCAATTTCCAGACAGACCACTAACATTTATTGTTCCATGAAGCTCCTTCCGTTTAGTTGTTCCTGCCGAAATGATTAAATAGCAATGAGAAAAAATACAGAACCTTCTTCAAAAGGAGAAGCATCCGTCATTGTTTTCATACTTTATGGGAATGCTACCATCAACTTTCGTTTGCAGACTAAAGTTTGCAGTGTATTGCTCAATCAAATGCTAAAAGTTTAAAAAAACGATAGTAGCTGCTCCCTCCGACCCAAATTGTAAGGGGTTCTAGGCTTTTGAATAGATTCATGCAATATTCCATGTATGTGTTCTGTATATGTTATGTGGGGCCGCCAGTACAGTAGAAGGGCCACAAAGGGGGCTGGTACAAGTGGCTAAGAGTCCATAGTCATCTAGGTTTTTGTTAATTTCGGAATTATTGAGTTGTTAGAGTTAAATTAGTTGGGAGTCCTAGTTGGAGTTAGTTGGAGTACGGCCAATGGCCTATATGTAAGCCGCAAGGCATTGGGAGAAAATTAAGAAAGAAGTTTAATCTATTATCTCCTATCTACCTTCTCTCTAGTCTCCCTCCTGCTTCCAAAATAGATCGGCGGCAGCTGCACGACGATCGTGCCCTGCGCAGCCGAGGTCTGGCGCCTCCGGCATTGCCTCTACCTCCCTACCGACGCACCGCCCAGTGTCATAACAGTATGTGTGTCTAGATTCATCAACATATATATGAACATGGACATAGAAAATTAGGGCTAAAACCCCCCTACAATTTGGAACGGAGGGAGTACATAAAGGCAACAGAGTTCAATGGTCTGGATACATTTTATTTAATGAAGAAATCCAAAATGATAACGACATATATGAAGGGGGTTTATGTACAAGTAATTATGATGCAACATGAAAGGCAACAAACAGATTCTAACAGCAGTATCTTGGTATGCAAAAAAGTCAGGCTCATTCCGAGTTAGCCATTGTAAACAGTATTTATTAGTGCTGAAACAGAAATGAATATTTAAGCAAGAGTTGAAGACTTGTACGACATTAGGCATTGGGTTCATACCTGGTCCAGAAAGACATTTTTTATCTGTTATACTTGGATCAATATTCATAGGTTCTTCAGTGATGGGTACTAGATAATCATTGAGTTCTCCTAGCTGGTGCAATTTCTTGCAAGCCTCCAAGGATACAAGCTGCTTGGCTAAATTACATGTACTGCTTGGAGGACCAACTATACTTCGAAATGCAGCATTGGAAGGCATTGTCAAGGTACATTGATATGACCCATCTTTGAGATTCAACTCAAAGGAAGGCTTTGGCATGTAATACCTGCAGAAAAGTTATATGATGATCAACCATTGTTATACAATGAAAACACAGGAAGCTGGAGTAGGAGGTATAGTTTTTGTATTATGTGTGACATTTAAGTCAGATCTACTTTTCAGCCCACATGCAAATATTATCCATAACATCAACAAATCCAATTGTAAATTTAAGCATTTTTTAGTGTAATTGTAAATTTAAGCATGAATCATGCATATGTTGAAATGCCAATCAACAAGAATAAACAGAACTCTCGAGGCACAAGCAGATTAACAGAACAACAAAGGTTATAAATAGCTATAGGCAAGTGTAAGTATACCTATCTTTAGGAAGCTTCTCACAATATTGATGAATTAGATTGACACAGCAGTCAGCAGTGATAGTCGCTCCTGTTGAGTCAACATGGTACGAGTGCTTCTCTTGAAGAGGCAAATAATGTGATGGAATATTGGAATGTTTACGCAGTGTGAATTTTTTAACATAGTATTCAGTCCGTATTATACGAAATATGTGTTCCTGCTGCACTAAGTTTCCCCTGAAAGTTCCAGACAACATTAAAAAGAGAATATTTAACCATGGGTGTAGCTTAGGATGGGAGCAAATATTGGTGTCTGTACAAGCTTTTTTTGAAGCTAAATAATATATCAAAATGCAATTGATTAAGCATGAAAATCTTTGTACCTCTCAATCATAAGAACATATCTCGAACTGCTTCTCCTGGCACGCCCACGAGATTGAACATAACTACAAACAGTTCTGGGTAGGTCAAAGCGTATCACACAAGAACAATTAGGTACATCAATGCCCTCTTCAGTAACATCTGTCGTAAAAAGCAAATTCACCTAGAAATTGGCATATAGTTAGCATATTTGAAATCCTAATTAAATCAAATTTGACAAGAAATACATCATACCTTCCCAGCACGAAACATATCCAAAGTAAATCTCTGTACTGCTGGGCTCAAAGCATCTTTTGATGTACTTCCTCCAGTCAAGTACGAAATTGAAAAACAAGAGAAGTTCACAATCCCTCTCATAAACCTTTCAACAGCTTTAGCTGTCATAATTCTTTCTACAAAAATCAGGCAAAGCACTTCCTCTGATGAGCTGTGGAAACACACACATAGATGTATCTTCATACCAACAAAAAGATGGGAAAAACAGGAAAAAATAAACATCTTGAGTGGAGTGTGGTATTACCCAAATGATTTGAATATGTTGATCAGTGTTGCCACTTTAGAAGAAATATATCCCCTCTTAGTTAGTTCGGCAGAACCAGATTCCGATTTCATCAATTCCTCATAGCCTAGTTTAGGACAATCCAATAAGAACTAGAAAGCAAATATCCATGCATAAAAGCTGTATTTCCCTATCTGGTGACAGTATATGAGCTCAGTAAAAGAATGCCTAAAAAAGGAGGAACCGGAAACATACAGATAAACAACAACTTCATTATGAAAGCTGTTGGATTTAGTTTAGGGAGCTATAGACTCTCACACAATAGCGAGTGCTGAAATTTCTGTGTCAGGGTTCGATAGAGAATCGAGCATACAAAAACAAACAAAAAAAAGGTAAACAGAAGTATGTATTTCTCTTCCGTTTATATTGTAACATGACATGTTAATTAATAAACTACAGTTATTACTCTTTTAATATCCAAGGATGTAATACAGTATATTAATTAAATACAAGGAAAGAAATAAAAGTTCTGCATGCTCTCTCTTTTTCTCGAACACATGGGAGAGTTGCGTATCATTTCATTAAGGTTCTGCATGCTATTGTAAATTATACTATTATCTTATCACTAACAAATAGGTAAGACTTTTAAAAAATACTTTTTAGATATATGTACTGTACATAACTAATGCATGTTTGCTTATGCAGTTACCATCCGGAATAAGAAAAACTTAACATAAGTAAAGAGTGCATCATACCCTGTGGCAAAATTTCTTCTATTAAAAATAAAGCTCCTTTAAAATAGGACACCTGTAATTTCTGGCTATCTTTAGAAACGAGGCTACCTTCAGAATCGCCTACAGCATTAATGCTTTCATTATATATTTTCACCATCTGGTAGAAAGGTAGACAATAAAGAGTTAGCATGTGTTAATAAGATTGACAGACAAATATATGTATTCTTTTATAGAGAAGAACAACATAGTCCTTCAAAACAGAAACAAACAATCTGAGGAAATGATAGGAATAAGACTATATAACCCCCTCAAGTGTTGAGCTTCATCTACTATTTGGTTTTGGAGGATAGAGTTGCTGATGTGGCATGATGACATGTAGCACATGTGGTATGACACATCACATTTTTTTTTTCTTGAACATGCAGGAGAGCTGCGCATCTTTATATATAAGAGGAAAAAGGGGGTTAAAGAGCCTCGTACAAGTCAATCACTTCAATCCCCATCTTATGAGGAAGAAGGGTTGTAATCACAGATCAATGCCACATCACTTTGAATCCACATATCAATATTTTTCTCTTACCATCTCTCTACTCCCTTCCCCTTCAATCTCTCCAACACCGATAACCAACGTGTCATAGTAAAAACTAGCAACATGGAGGATGGTCCCAAATCATAGCCACACCAACATCCATATAATGGGCCACATCAGCAAAACTACCTCCAAGACCAACTAAGTTTTATTTATATGGTTCTACATAGTTTGGTGTGTTCAATACCTGGTTTCAAAGTTCAGGAGGTTAAGTAGATGAACCCCAATATCTTAGGGGTTATGTATACTTATTCCAATATGAAACACCACGGGAGAATCCTTGTGAAGATAGGATTAGGGCCACATATTTTATAATACAAAAACTGCTATAGTGGACAGCGCAAGTATTACACAATTGAGACCAGGCAAAGAATCAGAAAATTTTCAGAACGAGGGTCAATGGCACATAGCAAAATTTATTCACAGAGTGGAGCACCACTTCTTTTTTTTCCTTTTGTGAAACAGGAGAAAAGGTAATGGTATCTTAATGGTATTTCTTACAATGAAGTCAAAGATGACCTATCAGCTCATGCATGCCATTTTTTAATTAAATATATTCCCTACCTCGGCATGAATATAGCAATATTTTTTTATGAAGAATATAGTGTTGGAGTATGTGTGTATTCAGCCCATGGAGGCCCATGTACTCTAGACTATTTTACCCCACCCTCTAGGGTTTGGGAGGAATCAATCCAATTAGCAAGGTATCAGACTAGGGTTTCCTTCCTCCTCCCTCCTCTCTCCTTCCCAGCCGCCACAGCCACCGCCCGCCGCCGCCACACCATGGCCGGCGGCCAGCCGCCGCCGCCGCCTCCCTCCTCCTCCTTCCCTCTCCTCTCCTACTCCGCGGCTGTCCGCACGCCCTCTGTGCCGCGGCCCCCTGCGCCGCCGGGTTTCTCCAACGCCGCCGCCGCGGCAGTCGCCGCCGCCGCCGCCCTGCCCGCCGCCGCCGCCGCCGCCCAGGCCGCCGCGCGGGAGCGCGCGGCGCCTCTCCAGGCCGCCGACGCCGCCGCCGCCCAGGCAGCCGCGCGGGAACGCACGCGGCTCTCCCGGCCGCCGCGGTTGCAGCCGCTGCGGCCGCGGCTGCTGCCCCGGCCGGTGCACGGCCTCCTCTGCCCCCGCCCCCCGCCGGCGCAGGGTGGAGCTCTGCTCCCCTGCGCCTGCCCAGTGTCTGGGCCGGGCCGGGTTGGGGGTCCTTGGGCCTGGGCGCGGACTGGGGTCCTTTCGGCTCCGTGTACACCGCCGCGCCGTCCTCGTCTCCGTCCTTCGTCGCCATCGGGGACCCTCCGGCCACCGATCTGCCGCTGACCGATGACCACATCTCCGTTTCGGCATCGACCGCCCCTACACCTGCTACTGCTACCTCTGCTGGGGGTGGGAGTCCAGTCTTCCACGAGCCCTCCGCCGGTGCTGCCCTCACTGCCGCCCTCCGTGCTGCCAAGACTGAGGCTGCGGCGGCTCAGGAGCGGGCACGTGTGGCCGCTCTTACTTGGGAGCGTGAGCGTGCCGAGGCGGATGCCCTCGCCCGTCGTGTCGCTGAGGCGGAGCGCTTCCTCTACGGCGCCCCCGACTTACTGCTTCACCAGGACCGTACTGAGGGCGGGGCCAGCTCTTCCCACCAGGCTCGACCACCTCTGCAGTGCACCCGGCCCGACCCTGCCGACCCGGTGGTTGCCCAGCTTCACCTCCAGGCGGCAGGGGTCCAGAACATCCGGGCCCTGGTTCCTGTCGTCCTCGACCTAGGATCTACCTTCTTCAGCCGCTGGCGAGACTTGGTCCTCCTCACTCTCCGCCGATACGCCCTCGACGATCACGTGCTCCTCGACACTTCTGCTGCGGATCGGGACCCGGCGTGGCAGCGCCTCGACAGTATCGTCTTGTCGTGGATCTTTGGGACCCTCTCCCTAGATCTCCAGGACATTGTCTGCGCTCCCGGGGGCACCGCGCGCCAGACCTGGCAGGCTCTCGAGGGCCAGTTCCTTGGCAATGCCGAGGCTCGTGCTCTTCAGGTCGATGCGGCCTTTCGCACCTTTGAGCAGGGGGACCTCTCCGTTGGCGAGTACTGCCGGCGGATGAAGGGCATGGCGGATGCCCTCTGTGACCTTGGCTGGCCAGTCGACGACCGTTTCTTGGTCCTCAACATCGTGCGTGGCCTCAACGACACCTACAGCCACCTGAAGACCTGGATCTCCAAGCAGAAGCCGTTCCCCTCCTTCTTGCAGCTACGGGACGACCTGGTCCTTGACGAGCTTACCAGGGGCTTCTTCAAGGGGTCCTCCTCCACCGTCCTCGTCGCCACTCCTCCAGCTGCCCCTGCGAGCTCTCCGGCGCCACCTGCTGCTCCTCCGGCTCCTGCCGCTCCTCCAGCACACTCCCTCCTCGGCGCTCCTCCCCCCGGGCCAAGCGGTGGTGGAGGGGGCCGTGGTGGCCGTCGTCGACGGAGTGGGCGCGGTAGTGCCACTCATGGGAGTACACCGACGCCTGCTCCCCCTGCTGCTGCTGCGGGTGCACCCTGGCCATCCTTCTCCAACCCATGGTCAGGGCGCATCTCAATGTGGCCGTTCCAGGCCCCAGGGGGGTCCTCGCGCTCAGCACCAGCCGTCGGCTATGTTCGCTGGCGTTGCTCCTCCTCCGCCGGCAGCCTGGCTCCCACCTGCCCAGTCTACTCCTCCGGCATGGCCTGCTGGATGGGACCAGGCTGCGTTGGCTCGCTCTTTCAGCTCCGTGGGGCTGACACCGCCAGTGGGCACCGAGTGGATTGCTGACTCGGGTGCCTCCTACCACACCACTCCGACTGATGGTATACTCTCGTCTATCCGGCCTTCCCATTCTTCTTGCCCTTCTTCCATCATGGTCGGCGATGGGTCTTGTTTTCCTGTTACCTCTGTGGGGGATGCGGGCTCTCTTGGCTCTTTTCGTCTTCCCAATGTTCTTGTTGCTCCTCATATGGTCCATAACCTTCTTTCCATTCGTCAATTTACAGCTGACAATTCTTGTACTATCGAATTTGACTCTTCTGGTCTTACTGTGAAGGATTCGGCTTCCCGGCGTCCACTTCTCCGATGTGACAGCCAGGGGCCCCTTTACACCCTCCGGCTTCCTCCTTCCGCTGCTTTGCCTTCGGCTTCTCCTTCGTCAGCTGCTTTCGTCGCCACCACCTCTTCCACTACCTGGCACCGCCGCCTTGGTCACCCAGGCCGCGACGTTTTGGCTCAGCTCAGTCGTAGTGCAGATCTGCCTTGTACTCGAGCTCCTGATGAGCATCTTTGTCATGCGTGCCAGTTAGGGCGTCATGTTAGACTTCCTTTTTCTGCCTCTTCTTCCCATGCAGATCGCTTGTTTGATCTTGTACACTGTGATCTGTGGACATCTCCTGTACTCAGTGTTTCTGGTTATAAGTACTATTTGGTGGTGGTTGATGATTTCTCCCATTATTCTTGGACTTTTCCATTGCACTTTAAATCTGAGACGTTCTCCACGTTGTCCCACTTCTTTGCCTGGGTTTCCACTCAGTTCGGCCTCACCATTAAGGCCGTCCAGTGTGACAACGGCCGTGAGTTTGACAACAACGCCTTCCGCTCTTTCTTCCTCACTCGCGGTGTCCAATTGCGCATGTCTTGCCCCTACACCTCCGCTCAGAACGGCAAGGCTGAGCGCATGATTCGTACCACTAACGATGTCATGCGCACCCTTCTGTTCCAGGCTTCTCTTCCCGCTCGCTTCTGGGCGGAGAGTCTTCACACAGCCATCTACTTGATCAACCGTCTCCCCTCCACTGCCTCCCCAGCTCCCACCCCGCACCATGCTCTCTTCGGTACCCCTCCCCGCTACGATCACCTCCGTGTCTTCGGGTGTGCCTGTTACCCTAACACCTCTGCCACTGCTCCTCACAAGCTGGCGCCCCGTTCGACTCGATGTGTGTTTCTCGGTTACTCCCCTGACCACAAAGGGTACCGCTGCTTTGACCTCACGTCTCAACGGGTCTTGATCTCCCGGCACGTTGTGTTCGATGAGTCGTTTTTTCCTTTCTCCTCCACCACCACCCCAGCCTCCGACCTTGAGTTGGAGTCCCTCTTTCCCACTGACCCGGTGGTCCAGCCACCCTTGTCTGAGCGTTCTGCAGGTCCTTCGCCGGTGTGCCTTCCTGATGCGCCGGTCCCGTTTCCGGTTGTCCCAGCTGCACCACGCGCGGCCCCGGAGTCCCCTGCCGCACCACAAGCGGCCCCGGAGGCCCCGTGCCCGGAGGCCCCGTTGTCCCCCGCCGGGCCGCTTGCGGCTCCCAGGCCTCCCCTGCGCTATGCGCAGCCCGTGCGGGTCTACCAGCGGCGCACGGTGGTCTCCCCTACTCCGACACCGCCGCTGCCGGCGTCCCCTGTGCCGGCCCCGTCTACGTCCCCGCCTGCGGGGCCGCCGGAGCCGCCTCGTCACCCTCGCCTTGCCGCCCGTGTCGAGTCGACGGTGTACCACCCGCCTGTCCTCGAGCGGGATCCTCGTCACCTACATCCCATGGTGACACGGCGGGCGGCTGGTGTTCTTCGGCCCGCGGCCCTCTCGACTGCTGCTGCGGAGCCGGGGATCTCTCCTGTACCCTCCTCCGTCCGTGACGCCCTGGCCGACCCTCACTGGCGCCGTGCGATGGAAGAGGAGTACGCAGCTCTCCTTGCCAACCAGACGTGGGATCTGGTGCCACCTCCGCCTGGTGGCAATGTGGTCACTGGCAAGTGGATCTGGACGCACAAGAGGCGCGCTGATGGCACTCTGGATCGCTACAAGGCTCGTTGGGTTCTCCGGGGCTTCACCCAGCGCCCTGGTGTGGACTACAATGAGACCTTCAGCCCAGTGGTGAAGCCTGCTACAGTGCGCACGGTCCTCTCGCTTGCTCTCTCTCGCTCGTGGCCTGTGCATCAGCTGGACGTCAAGAATGCCTTCCTTCATGGCACCTTGACTGAGACCGTCTACTGCAGCCAGCCGGCGGGTTTTGTGGAGCCCACTCGCCCAGATATGGTCTGCCGGCTCAACAAGTCTCTCTATGGCTTGAAGCAGGCTCCTCGGGCTTGGTACTCTCGGTTTGCCACGTTCTTGGTCACCTTGGGGTTCACTGAGGCCAAGTCAGACACCTCCTTGTTTATCTATCGGCATGGAGATGAGATGGCCTATCTGCTGCTCTATGTTGATGACATCGTCCTCACAGCCTCCAGTCCGTCTTTGCTTCAGCGGATCATCACCTCCCTGCAGCAGGAGTTTGCTATGAAGGACCTTGGCGTGCTCCACCACTTCTTGGGTGTTACAGTCGAGCCCCGTCCCTCTGTCCTTCTCCTCCACCAGCGGCAGTACACTCTTGACATTCTGGAGCGTGCAGGGATGGCTGATTGTAATCCCTGTTCCACCCCGGTTGACACGCAGGCTAAGCTCTCAGAGGATGCGGGCCCTCCAGTTGCTGATCCTACTGCCTACCGTAGCCTTGCTGGTGCTTTGCAGTATCTCACCTTCACCAGGCCGGACATCACATATGCAGTTCAGCAGGTCTGTCTTCATATGCATGATCCCCGGGAGCCGCACCTCACTGCCCTGAAGCGTCTCCTCCGCTACCTTCGGGGCACTGTGGACTACGGCCTCTTTCTGCACCGGTCTTCCTCCGCCGAGCTCGTTGTCTACACCGACGCTGACTGGGCCGGGTGTCCGGACACTCGTCGGTCCACGTCCGGCTACGCTGTCTTCCTGGGCGGCAACCTTGTCTCTTGGTCGTCCAAGCGGCAGCCGGTCATCTCTCGCTCCAGTGCTGAGGCCGAGTACCGGGCTGTCGCCAATGGCGTAGCAGAGGCTTCCTGGCTCCGGCAGCTCTTGGCTGAGCTTCACAGCCCGCTTGCCAAGAGCACGCTCGTCTACTGCGACAATGTCAGCGCGGTGTACCTCTCCACCAACCCGGTCCAGCACCAGCGGACCAAGCATGTGGAGATCGACTTGCACTTCGTCCGCGACAGGGTCGCCATCGGCGATGTTCGAGTTCTACACGTCCCAACCACCTCCCAGTTTGCCGACATCTTCACCAAGGGTCTATCCTCTGCGGTCTTCTCCGAGTTCCGTTCCAGCCTCAACATCGCGCGTGGCTAGAGTTGAGTCTGCGGGGGGGTGTTACCCTGGGTGTGTGTTCTTTCTTTCTTGGCCAATCTGAAACTCCGCTGCGCCGGAAGTTCAGACTGCGGGGGGGTGTTGGAGTATGTGTGTATTCAGCCCATGGAGGCCCATGTACTCTAGACTATTTTACCCCACCCTCTAGGGTTTGGGAGGAATCAATCCAATTAGCATATAGAATACTTGACTAATGTGTGGGAAGGTCTGAAACTCTAGATCACTCGGGGCACAGGAACAGATTCGGTTACTAGTCAACAAACAGGATGTTGCACAATCGGCATCATAACACTTCACAAAAAGGAAGATATAAATACTCGATGATCAAAAAAATAATACCTCCAAGGTAACAATTGGACCAAGAGTATTTAGTCCATATAATATCTTTCCATGGTACTTGGACAGGCTCTTTCTTGACATCTCCAAGATGCTATCAGTGTCTTCAAATTTATTAGGAGATGATTCTTGAAGACCAACCAACAAAGTATCAAACTGCCCAATAGTATAATGTTTGAAGTATGTAAGCATATACATAAATGCGAGCAGAAAAGGATAATATGTATTTAGGGTACCCAGGACAAAATATTTTTCTACGAATCTGAAGAAATATAGTTTAGTTAAATCACCTCCTCGAACAAGATCTGCAACTTTGATTCCAGATCATCCAAATCAAACAAGTAAGCATCATAGTATTTATTCACAATTGTTGCAGCAGGTGAGAAGCTCTCAAGTTCGTTCCTATCTTCAACAATATATACCTGGGATAACATGTAGATATCAAAATGAAAGCAAACTCAGCTTTCCTATTAACTCAATAAATTTCAAAATAAAGAAGTCCAAGCTGCAAGCAGGAAAGAACCTTGGCATCCAATATTAATTCAAGCTGAGCAATTTGTGCTTCACAATCTTCTATAGTAGAAGCTCCTGAAAAACATGTAAGGTTTTAGAACTTGTTGTGATCAATACTAAACACAAATAAGAATAGCATGGCACATTTTGTGCAAAGAATGCAAAGTTGAGGTGACATATGTTCTAATAGGTTCCCATGTGTAGAGAATTGGATTGGAACACCACACACCCTTGGATGGGGCCGGCAGCTAGGGCTGGGTGCCGGTCTAGGGCAGCGGAAGGGACAGGGACAGGAAACCTGCCTCTTGATACCATGTAGAGTATTGGATTGGAACACCACACACCCTTGGATTGGGGGGGGGGGGGGGGGGGTGACTTTCACATATATAGCCAATATAGCTTGGAGTACGAGGAAAGTACATGTACAATACATAAGAGATACGCCTATATACTATCCTAGTAAGGCTATACAAATTCTAACACCATGCACACGCATGCGCCACCACCGCCCAATGTGCACCTACCGCAATCAGATAGAAAATATATGCCTAATGAAACAGTTATCAGATGAGGCATAACAAGATGGTGGAGTAGTTAGATGGTTTGTTAGGGGCTAGGTAAAATATCAAAAGATAGATTTGTTAGTTTGTTATTGGCTGCATTGTATAAATAGATCAGGACTTTTGTATCGGCAGCAGATAATTCGCCAAGCGTTTAGAGTCTCCAAGGGAAGGAGAACCGGTGAACTTGCCACCAATTATCAATCTATAAAGCATTAAAGCCTAGTTCATCTCTTGCCTAATCGTGCCATAACATATTAACAAGGAAATTCAAAAAAGAAAAAAATTGAAGCAGCAACCCGTTACCCATCATCCAAGTAGATAGCCTAGAAATTTATACTGCTCAAAAGTAGAGCAGCATTACTATAAGAGAGAGCCCACACTTCAAGAAATGCATTGGCTTGTGATGCAAATAACAATACAAGGAAACTATATTCTCAAGGTGTCGCCTAGGCTTCCAGATTTGGAGGCTCGCCTAGGAGCCTTGTTGCCTAACCCCACCTAGGCGTCCAGCAGTGGCCGCTCACTGTGGCTCACCTTAACGCCTTAAAAAACATGCATAAAAAAAGTGTTGGACAACAATATGGCACCAAAATGGAGTGTCGGTGTATTGTAGAATTTATCAAAATAGGTTTTCTGGAACATGACACAGAAAAAAGAAAACAATTGCAGTCATATATTAATGTTACTATAAAGCATGGTTAGTAAAGCAATTGACAAAAGAGAAAGTACACATAACTATGTACAGTAATCCTACCTTTTGTAGCAACTGGAGATGCCGTCATTCCAAATACAGCTGGTCTCCACTCAGAATCAATGTAAAACTCCTTTAAGCTCAAGAGGGTGCAATGCATTAGAAAATTTTGCATGACACTTATTTATAAAAATATGATCCTAAGCAATTCATCTACTCTAAATAAACTGCAAGAGGGTATCTATCAATATTGTCAAACCAAAGAAACAATCTTCAAATCCTATTACCTTCATTATTCGTGAGTAGGGATGGTTTCCACAAGCACGATGGCATTCATCAAATATCAGTAAGCTCATCACACTCATTGTTAGAAAAGCATGCCTGAGAGCATCCAACAATATCTGTGGCGTCATAACAACAATCTGAGAGACAAAAAAAGAGAAGAGCCATTGGTCAAGACAAATACATATTTCAAATACATATTTTGAACTGAGAAACGAACAACGGTATAAATGACTATGACATCCAAGAGAAGAGAAATGCATTAAAAACATGTATGTTCAGATAAGTTGATCACAGTGGCATATTTGCAAGGATTACAAGATCTCGCGAATGTAAACCAACTGTCCCTGTAGCAGTGGAAATCGTGAGAATATTTCATATGTAATGCTTTTTAGGAAAGTTTGAAGAATTGTTTTAGCCAACAGCTCAGCTCTGGCATTTATGAAGAAAGTAGCCTTAATCTACATTCGACTCAAGGCCACTGCCATTGACAAAAGGCAGCGTCGTTAATAGGATGCTTGCCGTCCTAGCCTCCTAGGCCATCCGTGAAGCACTTGGCAGGCACGATGGTTCGTAAATCTCACAGTGAATCACAATAGTTCAATACTACTGTCTCAAGAATAGCACAGGATTCGATGAAGCCTGGCGCTTACCTCTTTGGTCCCAATTGCCTCCTTCCATTGGTGAGCGTTCCATCCGCCAACCCCAGATGCACCATGGCACTCCGCCACGTCAAGGTCCGTGTACTCCCGAATCACCTTGAATTGCTACAGCACAGACACGGCTTCCCCATCAAAATCACAAAGCCTCCACACCCCCACATCCCGCGTAGAGATGAAGAAACGGACCGCCAGAGGCGCACCTGGTTGACGAGGTGCACGGTGGGCGCGAGGAACACCACGATGCGGCGCGGCACCTCCCCAGAGCGCGCGCGGCGGGCGTGCTCCCTCGCGAGCATGACGGCGACCATGGTCTTCCCGGAGCCGGTGTCAAGCACCGCGATGGTGTTCCTCCGCAGTGCTTCAGCGAACACCTCCACCTGGTACCTGCGCGCGAGCGAATCCACATCAGCTCAGCCTCCACGGCCTCGTAGCGCGAGATCAGACTCGGTCCTCGGTCAGTACCCTCGCGGCTGGAGCTGCTTGTGCGGGCGCCGAGGAGGCGGGAGCTGCGTCGGCGGCGGCGGCGGGGGCTCGTCGTCTTCGGACATGGGGCCGTGTGGCGGTAGGATTCGGTGCGGACGGAGAGGCGGTGGCGGTCGGGGAAGGGCATGGCGCGGTGGGTGGGGCTGGGGCGTGGGGGTTTATAAATCGGCGGGGCCGCGAGCTGAGAGATGTGGCAGAAGGGGAGAGAAGGCGGGCTGGGGGAGAAGGCGAAGTGCGTGAGGCGGAGGCGGAGGCGGCGGCCGGTGGCGGTGGGTGCGGGTGGCGTTGGCGGCTTGGCGCGGCGGCGGGGAGAAATGTCGTTCGCGTTCAGGGTTCGGAGGCAGCCGTTACCGTTGCGGAGGCGGAGGTGAGACGTGGACCCATCTTGTGAGATCGGCACGTACTGTACGGACGGGTTCTCATCAGACCATGTCACCGGAAAGGGAGTATGGAAGCGCATAACACTTTACGCACCCGTAGGACAGACAAAGAGGCCGTTAGAACAGTGGACGCACCTCTTTGGATGCTTTTTTTGGTGACTCCGGTCTCAGGTTGACCAGTGAACCTACGTTCCTCTTGGTCTCCTGGACGGGTTCTCGTTACTGGGCGGCTGTCACGTGGACCTTGCCAGATTGGCACATAGCCTTTCAACTAGTATACATGTACGTGCAACATGCACGTGTTGTGAGATAATTAAACAGGCAATAGAAAGAAAAAAAAGAAAAATAAAATTTAAAAGAAGAAGTCCTGATTGATTAGCGTCATTCTTTTCTCATTAAAACCAATAGAAGAAAAGTAACAGGTGTGTATGGATATAAAATGAGGTGGAAAATAAAAAGAAATAAATTCTTTCTATACCATCAGAAATTATACTAATCCTCTGCGTGCCATTAAAAATTATTACTTTTCTTCTGTGCCATCGGTTTTACATTTTGCATCCCTTACATGTCATCACCGTTACTTTGAGTGAAACAGTGTTAGCCTAGTATGGATCGCTGTAAAATCTAATGTTTTTTACAGGAGGTTATTTGTAGATTGACCAAGACAAGGAAAAGAAGGATAGTTTTCATCTCTTTTAGGGGGATTTGTGCAATTCGACCTCCTTCAACCTCACGCCCTTCTGCTCCTGCTGTTGGGATGCGTGATGTCACATGGGGGCTTCAGCTCGGGGGAGGAGAAGGGTCGGGCGCGAACGATGCTGGGTGAGGGGCCGCGGCCGCGTCGCCCAACGGAGGAGCGGGAGCGCACGACGGACGTGGCACGACGAGCTGACGGATGTGGCTCGCGGAGACGCTGGATGCCGAGACTAGTGCGGGTACGGAGGTCCTTGAGCGCGGCGAGGCGCGAACGAGCCGTCCGGGCGGCCTCCCCGCGACGCACACGCGCTCCTCTCCTGGTCCACCATGCCTATACTCGACGGCACCCCTGGCCGCGTGAGGCCGCCGTGCCCGTTCTCGACGGCGCCCCTGGCCGCGAGGACGCCGCCCTTGCCGGCGCCCGCGCGACGCAGCGGCGCCCCTCGTCGCGCGAGGCCGCCACGCCCGCGCGCCACTGGCAGTGCGAGGACACCGCGCTCGCCGGCGCCCGCGCAAAGACACCCGGTCCGGCAGGCCTACCACTCGTGGACAGCATCCCATCCATCGACCCGACCTGCACGTCTACTTCACGAGCCTAGCCTCTTGCTGGCTACGGCCCTATCTTCCCCTACGCGCGGCGTTTTGCGTCTCCTACGGTGGCCTCGCGCGGGCGCCGGCGAGCACGGGCGCGGCGTCCTCGCGCACGGCCTTGCGCGGCCAGGGGCGCGACGGCAAGCACACAGAGTATGCCATGTGGGCCCAGTTCCACCCAGTAACGGCGTTAGCCAATTTGTTCACAGCAGTGGCATAGAAGGGATAAAAAATTAAAAGTAAAGGCATAGAAGGGAAGCTATATTTTGTAATGGCACATAAGGAATTGGTACAATTTTTAGTGGCATATAAGGAATTAGCTCAATAAATAGATAAAGTGGATGAAACATTTTGCATCTATGGATTTTGGACCTTTCCACCTCTTTTCAATTTTTTCAAACTGCGCAGTGGGATCAGCCTGAGAGGTATAACTATGCCTTTGTAGGTAAAATTTTTTTAAAAAAAACTCGCTCTTTTACAGTGTAGACTCTAATTTTTTCTCGTAGACGGTTTTCGCTTCCTATAGTCATGACACTGTGATGAACCCCTCACTCCATGTGCTTTACATTTCTCTTCTTATGTCATAGTCAATTACACAGGATGTAGCAATAGTACTCGTAGTGTTATTGTCACATTTGTCTAAATAAATGGGCTAGCTACTCCTAAACTTATCACAGATACCACTTAGATGCGTATGAAAAATAGTCTCCTAAATTATTAGACTCGTTCAAATTGTGGACCTATTCATCTTACATCCCTATGTTAACGCACCTAGCTTCCTACATGGCAAGCTAACACACTTACCAGTCAGCCAGTAGATCCACATGTTCCCCTCACCTCCAATTTATACTCAACACGTGCCCAGGTGCACACCGTGTCTCCCCTCTATGCCCCGCGTGGGCCCCGCAACTGGGGTGCGTCGCGTTTTGTATGGGTCCTGCCTCTCTCACATCTCTCTTGTGCACGAAACTTTAGGATTGTCCTGTACCTCTAGGCTCGAGGTGCCCCCTCCCTCTCTCAAATCCTCCCAACTCATGCATATTGATGTTGGCCATCATTTCTGAGTTTGTACTTATTGCCACTAATCTCATTATGGTGCACCTTCACCCACATTGTTAGACTATGTGCAGCAGATTGTCTATATGGTTTGTCTATCTACTATTCTAACCATTTTTTTTATGTACAGTAGTGCTGTATAGACATTCTTTGTACACGTTTCACTGCACATAGTAAAATGCTTCTCAGACCACACCGTGAAGATGAACAATTTGACGCCCATGCGGTCTCCTCATCATGCCTCAACCCCTGCCTCCCAAGCTGCCTTGTGTCTCATCGTTGGACATCATCCCCAAGCCAACACCACCATCAAGGACCCCACAGGGGGGAGGCGGTGAGCTTTGCGGCTTTCCCGAGCCAACCCCATCGTCAAGGATCCCATAAGGGCGTCTCCAATGGTGTCTATTTGGCTAGCTATTTGCTTATTTTATTCAAAAAAATATAAAAAGAAAGTCGCTAGCGCCAGTTTCAGCAGACGTTCTCCAACGAGGCTGGTGTCACTGACTACAGCAGAGGCAGAGGCTGCTTGGTTTATTATTTCTTCCGCAGGCGATTTGGTTTTGTTACTAGAGACGCCCTAAGAGGAGGCGGTGAGCTTGTCTCTTAGGCTATCCTCAATGGATTGAGAAAAAAAATTGCCTATACACTGTAGCACTACTGTAGACAGAGATGTAAATAGTTAGAATAGTGAAAAAATAATGGATAGATAAGTTTTTTTTAGACAATGGTTGGGGATGGTCTTACCAACGTGGCACTGTCCCTCTTAGCTATCCACTGTGGGCCTCCTCACGTCCTACTCTCCATCACTATTCCAACTATCTCTCTATCTACAGTGCAGTATTTATGTCAAACAGTACCAAACAGTGTTTTAGAAAACTTTTTTGGGAGTCCTATTCCTTACGCCTTAGTCTTCTTGCATACGCGGCGTGTTTCAGGCCAAGCTCCGATGGGAAGGGGTAGCTGAGAGACCTCAGAGGGGAAGGGGGTGGGCCGTGTGTACCCCATAAGCCATAGGCCAGTGTCCATATCAACTCGTCATGTAGGCAGCTAGGTACTAGCATAAGCACATGGAACTACGATACATAATTTAAAGTTTAGTAGCCTATAAATGCATTTTACGGAATTATGGACCTAAGTGGCAACCTATGATAAGCTTAGAGGGCTGCAAGTGCATTTAACTCTTATTACTAATATCAAGGAGCTTATATTCACGTCCTTGAACTGCCCAGACAAAAATGACTCCCATATCAAGGAGCTTATATTTATATATGATACAAATGCAACCCATATCCCAATGATATATACACAATACAGTCAAATAGTTTATTTCATGATACTGGTAGCTGAAATGCAAGTATGCATCTGTGATACGAGACAGCCTTCTATGCCTACACATTTACTAAGCATCATTTTATATTCACATGTCCTTGAACTGCCCAGACAAAAATGACACCAATGCTAAAGCAGTGTCACTTTGGTTTCTTTCGAATTCGTTGGCGCTTCTTGCCTCCAGAGTTGTTACTTCCATCCCAAGCACTTCCCCAGAAGAACAATGACATCCAGAACAGAACTGCAAAGAATATCCGCACTCTATCCTGCAACGCTGACAGACTCTCTTGCCAACCTATCAAAAGGAAATAGTCATACGCACTTGTGTGCATGCATTCATTATGCAAGAATCTTGAGTGTGACAACTGAGTGAACTGCCATTATTATAAACACGTAAAAAAACTGTTAGTCGACAAAATAAAGAAATATTCCTTGTTACGAAACTGAATAGATAGTCTAGATTTTATGTTCCTCAGCAGCTATAAAATTCCTAATGATTTTGGCTACTGTGAGCTATTAATACACACCTTGTCCATGCAAAGGTTAACTACCTGCTGATGAACATTGCAAATAAATGGAAGCAACCAATTTCTACCTAAATAACTATATTTATGTTTCAATCGAAGTTATAACATCAATTGAACCAGCATTTTGAGAATTACAAGACCCAACTGACTTTTTTCATAGCCACAAGAAATTAGCTAAAATTCATTCTTCGTTTAGATTCAAAATCTGGTGATGCGTTCGGATGCTTTCAGAAAAAAAAAAAGAGTTCAGGGTAAGAGAAACAAAGTTAATAGGAGATGTTTCTTCGTTTGTTTCGGGAAGCAATTTCTTGCTCGCCATAGTGATCTAGTTGTTTTTTTGTTTAGCAATTATCTAGTTCATAGTTCAGGTGGTGAGGGAGGCTGAGTTTTAAATTGCTGGGGTGACATTATCCCCCCTTGGATGTTGTAAACCATATTGATGGTCTTGTGGCTTGGCCTATAGACCGGAGAAATAAAGCCCTTTAACTCCAAAAAAAGAAAAAGGATTCAAAATCCATTGCAAGGGGTAAGGGGCTGGATTCTGGCAGTCACATCATTTACGGTACTGATTGGTGAGAGATGATTCACAGACCCTTAAGCACACAAGTCAGCAACCAATTTGTGATGCCCTCCGCCCGTTGCAAGTCTGTTGTCTGCATGAATTGAAATAGAGCTCCTGAATCCTTATGCTTTTATGCTCCCAATGACTGAATCTGTAATGTTATGAATGACTGAACCTCACAGATGTATATATGTCATGTGGATCTCTGGACTTCTGATGCAAATCTAGCCATTGTTCTGACATCTTGTATGCTTTTCATGTTCAAGTGTTTGGCCAAATTGGAAGGTACCTAATACTACTTTATCAGTTAACCAAAACATGTGGTCCCTTCAACCTGTCTACAGTACCATCCCACCAGTTCACCTGATTATTGTTAGAACCTAATTGTAGCTGTGGTATTAGTATACGTGGGGTGTGGTTAATAGGATTCCCGATTCCAATTTATATACTCAAAACAAGGAAATCTACATCAAGTTTATCAATTGATGTTGAAACAATATTTTGAACTAGTTATCTATTGACCAGTTATACCTGTTAAATACAGCGTACCTCTCTATGTAACCGGTCATCTACCACTACATTAATGTTACTGCCTCACATAGCTTGACAGCTTGCCATCTAACTATCCAGAGAACTAAATTAGATTACCTTTTCTCCCTTCACATACGAAGGGGAGCACTCGCATTTTACAACACTATACATACAGACCAACTTTCCATGTACAGTGTAATAGATTCAACTTTTCAGGGAGATTAGAAAACAGCATGCAATTCCTCAAAAGTGATAGTTTAACCAACAAAAGAAAAACACAGAACAACATTCTTTCCAAGCCTTTGGATTCAAATAAGCACTTCTGTGCATTATAAGGTAATGAAGAAAATCACCGCAACCTACAATCGAACCAACTCAATAACCTCCACACACTATGAGATTGTTTCGATGAAAGCGGTTGCTCAGGAAATTTAACGAATGAATTCCCTAGCCCTAGGTAATGAGCTAAACGAAGTCCTCCATACCCAATCAGTCCCTAAGCACACTACTCTCAGCAACAATTTCTCCACCTCAGTCAACCTCAATCACCGAGTTCATTTCGATGACCACTCCTCCACAGCGAACATATGTAGCGCACTCCGTTGCTGTCCCACGGACAAGAAATATACACATGAAACAGCAATCCCCCCCCCCCCCCCACCCACCCCAGCAACGGGAGGCGAAAGCCAAAAGGAGCACGAAACACCGGGCTTACCGTGCGGGGACGGAGGAGGGGGCTCGGAGGAGGGCGGCGAGGGCCCGGCGGCGGCTCGGCAGCGGATTCCGGGAAAGGGACGACATCCTGGGACCAGAGAAATGGGGGAAGCCGCCGCGGCGGCGGCCGCTGGTGCTGGCCAGAAGCGGGGGAGGGGGAGGGAAGGTCGGGGCAGTGGCGGGAGGCGCAAGACGGAGGCGGGGGCAGATGGCGGGGAGCTCGGCGTCGCCATCGAGTAGGTTCGTGTGGGAGGGAAGTGGGGAATTAGGGAAAGGCGTGGTGGAGGTCTGGCGACAGGAATGGCCACTCTTGTGGTGGGAGGTCGGAGGTCCTCGCTGTTCGCCGCCCAGCCTCCCGCCTGTCGTCGCTGCTGCTAGAGCGGTATGCTGTCAAGAGAGTAGGAAAAAAATACCCCCTCCATCAAAAACAAATTCTGGTTTTTATCTAGTTTAAGTGTTTTACCAAATTTATATTAAAATATATTAAAATTTATACTACTAAATTAGTGTTATTAAATTTATGAAAAATTTAGTCTAACCATATTTTTTTGAATAAGACGAACGATCGAAATTATGAAAAAAAAAATCAATATCATACATTCATGAACAGAAGTAATATAAGGTAGTGTCATAAAATTAATGATGTAATTGAATTTAGTTGTCCTTTTGCGTAACCTGGCTTGTCACTCCAAGATATTTTCGAGGCATGTCAAACTAATTGTAATAAGAGGTGTAAATGGCATAGATGTTCTCCATTCATATTCGGATCTGTTAAGAAAGGTTGAGATTCTCTATGTAGGAATCTAGACATTCAATATTTGATCAGTAAGGTATGGTATTCGAGTACCAAAGGTTGGATAGATATGATGTGGATAGCCATTTAAGATCTTATGTGACACATATGACAATATCTGTATACGATTCGAATCCAAACGAAAAGTATGAAACAAATATGATATTAGCAATACTAGATTGATGGCCTAGCAAGGTTTTAGATGGATGGATCAAATCAATTCAAGACTTAAAAACAAATAACTGATCTATAACCAAAAGCTAGAAATGCAAAATATCACGCTAAGAGAAAGAACAAGATTACCAACGTGTCAATCGCAAAAATTTGATTTTATTGTTTTACAAGATACCGCATACAGACATACAAATAGAATTCTAATTTCAAAACTTTGAAAATATAGCGTAGCCGCCGCCCGCCGTCTAAGCCTGTTCGCTGCAGCTATAAAAGTAACTGTAGCGTAACTGCAGCGGCTGCTGGAACAGGAGAAACAAGTATTCCAACAGTGAAAATCGACAGCAGTAGCTGCAGCCGCAGCGATAAACAGCCAAGCGAATTTGTGTATATCCCCCCTTGTGTATTTCCCCGTCCGTACAGCATGCAGATTGCAGACCGTGGGGCTGCACGCCTGGGCCTGACCCCACAAGCCTGGGCCGCTCGCATGCAGCACGCACCACATGCTGCTGCTCCTTCATGCATCCCGCGGCCCACGCACGCATGCAGCACCATGCTGCGCATGCCTCACCGGCTCACCCTCACGCTATGCACCATCTGCATGCTGCACACACACACCAGCATGCATCATGAGATGCTACATGCACACAGCCACATGCACCATGCAAATCATCTGCGTTGCTTCACCACGACACCGTCTTCACAGTTGTACCCGCTCACATATCCATGGACCCTCATGTCCTCACGCGATCACACGTTTCGTCCCTTCGCGTGACATCTTCAACCGATAGGACCTCAGTTCATCTCCGAACCTAGTCTTGAAACCTCATTTCCTTAAGAATCAAATTTCAGTCCCGTCATCGACCATATTTGCTTCGCTTCGAGCACGCCTACATAGGAACAAATACAATGCCCATTGTATATGTATTCAATATGTATTTAGATTTATCAGCATCCACATGAATATGGATGGATAAAAAGAAATATAGAACCTTTACAATTTGGGGTGGGAGAGTATACAGATATAGATACTACGTTATAGTACAAATGCCCGGTGCCACCTTATAAAATTTGAACTTAAACTCAATTTATATATGGAAAACAATGTCAAATCTTATACTGAAATAAGGTGAATTTGGCCAGTTATCCAAACAACGATCCATAGGTTTGGGACTACTTCGGACTTTTTCAATAAAAACGAGAATGAATGATGTTGGAAATATCGCCTAAATCTCTGATAAATGTCAGTATACAGGGCAGGCCAAACAAAGCCGACTTTCCGGATCGATCTGTCCAGTCGCACTCAAGGAACATATAGTCCTGTCTGAGGATATATGTGAGAAAGAAAGGTCGACTTGGATGCAATGCAACAACAAATCTACAATTAGCTGCAGCCTGGAAGCACAGGACAGGGAGCATTAGACATCAGCAGTTCAGCACACACACGAGTACACTCGCCGGCCGCCAAGGCCAACAATGGGGGGCGACGCTTCCACTGCTTGGCCTTGGTCTGCTCCTCGTGCTACCCCTGCTCCTCGTCAAGCTCGTCGCCAAGAACTACTCCCCACCATCGTCGTCGCACCTGCGTCTGCCTCCGGGGCCATGGCAGCTGCCACTCATCGGCAGCCTCCACCACCTCATCCTGTCGCGCCACAGCGACCTGCCGCACCGGGCCCTGCGCGAGCTGTCCAGCCGGCACGGCCCGCTGATGCTGCTCCGCATGGGCGCCGTGCCGACGCTGGTGGTGTCCTCGGCCGAGGCGGCCAGGGAGGTGATGAAGACTCACGACGCGGCCTTCGCCAGCCGGCACCTGACGCCGACGCTGGACGTGTTCAGCCTCGGGGGCCGGGACATCCTCTTCTCCCCCTACGGCGACCTGTGGCGCCAGCTCCGCCGGATCTGCGTGCTGGAGCTCTTCTCCGCGCGCCGCGTCCAGTCCTTCCGCCGCATCCGGGAGGAGGAAGCCGGGGCCCTCCTCCGCTCCGTCGCCGACTCCTGCGCCCGCGGCGCCGGCGCCGCGGTGGTGGACATCGGCGAGCGGGTCTGCCGCGCGATGAACGACATCGTGGTGCGATCGGCCGTCGGCGGGCGGTGCGCACGGCGCGACGAGTTCCTGCGCGAGCTCCACAGGGCCGTGATGCTCTTCTCCGGCTTCAACCTGGCCGACCTGCACCCGTTGTCGCGTCTGGTGCGCCGCTTCAGCATCGCGCTGCGGGAGACCGAGCAGTGCGCCCGGACCGTGCGCGGCATCATGGCCGAGATCATCCGCGATCTGGAGGAGCAGCAGCAGTCTGAGGAGAAGGAGAAGGAGGAGGAGTGGAGGACGGCGACGAAGACAACCTGCTGGCCGTGCTGCTGCGGCTGCAGAGGGACGGCGGCGCTCAGTGCCCGCTCACCACCGACATCATCTCCACCGTCGTCCTGGTATATAGTACTATATCTAATTAAAGAAATCCTACTTGATCGACCCTACTTTGTGAGATCGATATAGAGCTGTTATTAACACGCAACGCATGTTCATCATTCCTCATCCCGATCATCTTACTTGGCTTGGGCCAGGAAATCTTCGCGGCGGGGTGCGAGACCTCATCAACATCGCTGGAGTGGGCGCTGACGGAGCTGACGCGGAACCCCCGTGTGATGCGGAAGGCCCAGACCGAGCTGCGCGAGGCCTTGGACGGCCAGCGCAAGCTCACCGAGCCGGACACGGCGAGGCTCCGGTACCTGCCCCTGGTGGTGAAGGAGACGCTGCGCCTGCACACGCCGGTGCCGTTCCTGCTGCCGCGGGAGTGCCGCGAGCCGTGCCGGGTGCTGGGCTACGACGTGCCCCGGGGCACCAAGGTGCTGGTGAACGCGTGGGCGATCGCGCGGGACGCCGCGCACTGGGGCGCCGACGCCGAGGCGTTCCGGCCGGAGCGGTTCGAGGGGAGCGGCGTCGACTTCCGGGGCGCCAACTTCGAGTACACCCCCTTCGGCGCCGGCCGCCGGATGTGCCCAGGCATGTCTCTCGGGCTGGCCAACATGGAGCTGGCGCTCGCGGGCCTGCTCTACCACTTCGACTGGGAGGCTCCTCCTGGCCCCGGTGGGAAGGAGGAGGAGCTCGACACGGCCGAGGCCTTTGGCAGCGCCGTCAAGAGGAGGTCCAAGCTCGTTCTGCGCACCACGCAGCGGGTAGCATGCGCGCATTGACACTTGCCAGTGTTTGGGTTCATTAACCTTTTTTTTTATCCTAAACGGATATTAGATCGCAGGGTTATTTAATCTTGTACTGCTATGGAAGTATTGGCATCTACCGCATAAAAGAATCGCAGCCTGTTTGTTTCTACTTAAAATCGGATTCTGAATGACTAAGGTAAAAATCCTATCTAAGCACTTTGCTTGAGTAGGAATCGACCTCACAGTGCAAACTCGTTTTTCTCAGTTGTACCATACTACGCATGTGTGAGTTGTTCGTACTTGTTTGACAATCGGGAGGACATGACAGCGACATGGCCATTGGCAGGGGGCGTCTCGGCAATTTTAGAGGCCTTGTGCAAAATAATAAATAGTAGAGCCTAACTCAATTTCTCCATAGCCTCCTTCTATGATCAAGTTAATTCTTGTAGTCTAATCTTTGCTCTTTTGCATTTTTATGGCTAGAATCATAATTCTGACATTATTTGAAGAATACACAGCTATAAGCAATTGAACACATGGATCAATTAACTTATTAATACGTATATGCAACCAAATAAAAGTGTCCTACGTTTGGGATTTGGGAATTAGAATTTACATAGTGAAGTACCGATGTCGCCCTAGCCGTGCGATCCCTAACTCCCTGGGGATGTGATCAGCGAGAATACAGAATCTCCTCGACGCTTGCAACCTATCGCATTTTGCCTTCACGCCCGGTCACAGCAGTCACAAGTATGTTGTACCCTACGCGACGTTGGCAAATCGTCATGCAATGATTTTATTTCCGCAATCACCCAAGCCACCGAGGTAGTACAGGATTAGTATCACCAACTAGGCCTGCGGAAATCGCGAATTAGGAACTAGGAACCGCTAGACAGATGGATCGCTCACAATCCCGTGGGACTAGGCAGATTTTGGGCTAGCTTGGAGTCTTTTAGTAGAAACAATATGTGTATGAACATTAATTAAACTTGGAGGCCCTTGAATTCTAGAGGACTATACGATCGCATAGCTCGTACAACCCCTTGGGACGCCCTTGGCCATTGGCCATCTTGCTGGAGTCACGATGGACTAAAGTTGTTGTGAAAGGTAGGAGCAGCGGCTGTGGGGCAAGGCTGCGCGCGGAAAGGCAAACTGATGGGAGGATAGAAAAAAAAAATAATATAGCACATAATGAAAAATAATATTGATGAGATATATTTACTGTAAAAGGGTGGATGGTGTAGAGAGAAATAATGTAGTACATAATATAATCTAATATAGAAAATATTGGTGAAATATACATTATGAAAGGACGGATGATGTTGTACAATAATGAGATAATAAAACATTTGATTTAAGAAACCGTAGCAAAATACGGATACCGTACCAGTGATTGCTGATTAGTGAGCCGCAGACGCAGGTGCCGGTCGAAGTGCACTAGTGCAGGTGGATTGCTTGGGGCTTGCCTGATTTTTTGTTGCTCAATGGAAAAAACAACAACCTGGTATACTTGCCTGATGGGGGATCGGTACTGCTGCTTGTGCCGCTGCTGCTAGCTAGAGACGAGTAACAGGTGTTGGCTTTGCCTTGCTCATGGAGGAAAAAAGAGCAGTGGTGAAAGAATCGATGGGAGAAAAAAAGCTACTGCTTGCTGTTTGTTTATACTGGTGGGATCGTAGCAACAGACGAGATTTTCCTCGGTAACGACCGGCGTATGCATCACACGCCTCGCCGGATTTGCCGGTGTCATGCATAGAGGATGTGGCTGCAGATAAATGAGACATATATAAGAAAATCTTTTGGAGGAGGATATTAATATTTCTTAAGGGAAAAAATCTATATAACCTCCATACATCACCTCCTGAACTACAAAACTGGATGTTTTGCATCCTGAAGTATAAAAAAAACGGACAAATAACCCTCTGAGTGGTTTTGGTGGGTGGTTTTGATGACGTAGCATACTTATGTGTTCAAATCACCCCTCCAACTATTTCAGTTGGTACATTCTGCCCCTTAATAAATTTATATTTTTTGTTTCTTCGTCTACAAATTGAATTTTAATTTTAGAATTTGTAGAGTGATAATTGGGGTCATAACATGTATTACAAAATTAAATGGTGATTTTTTGTGATTTTTATTTTTCTTTACAATTTTGTATTAGCAAAGTTAATTTATTATTAAATGTATAACTAATAAAAAATTATGATAGAATTACCATAAATATTTCGAGCGTAAGTTATATTGTCTTCCATAACCATACAAAATTTCAACTTCAAATTCAATTTGCAGACAAAGAAATAAAAAATGCAAATTTATTAAGGGGTAGAACGTACCAGCTGAAATAGTTGGAAGGGTTATCTGAACACATTAGCATGCCACGTCACCAAAACCACCCACCTAAACCACTCAGGAGGTTATTTGTTCGGTTTTTGATACTTTAGGGTGCAAAACATCCGGTTTCGTAGTTCAGGAAGTGATGTATTACACCTTATATGCTTCAGGGGGTTATATAGACTTTTCCATTAGTTAAGTATCCAAAATATTTACATCCTTGAAAAACCATTGACCAAGTTTCACTGGCTGGTCTGCGAGAATATTTCTTAAGTATAAAGTATCCAAAATATTCTATCTTGATTTAGTAATTAGTATCACACACCTCGTGCTTTGTTTTTTTCACCTTGTACACTTGTACTTCAGCATCCATCTACATATATAGTATTTAATTATGTTATTTTTAAAATGATGCCATGCGAAGAGAGCAAGCTCATTTTTCCCTGTGAGGAGAGAGACGTGCTAAAATGAGTGAAGTGAGCTCTCATGCAAATTCAAATCCCTACCCAAACCATAAGACAAAAGAGAAAAGATAGAACACATTATGTAAAAATCAACTTTAGAGCTCATCTTATTGTATGAGCATAATTTATATCGACTCTATGTAACATTGTAACCACTGGAAACAAAGAATGTGCCCCGGCCCCATGAGTTTGTATGTACGCGACGTTTAGCACAACAACCAAAAAGAGAGAATTATTTCTTTGCCAAAAAAAAAAAAGCCGTTCCTTCTTTTCTTGGTTTAAAATTTTTAAAACTTCTCTGTGTGGCCAAAAATTTACCTATCGTCCACTAAAAAAAAATTACTTATCGCTCCTTCCTTGTCCTTCCGTTAGTTTTTAGAGACTAAATGGTGTTAAGTAAAGGGTAAAATGACATTTTTGCCCTTCCTTCCCTCTTACTTCTCCACACCTCGACCAGCAGCCCACGGGACGCAAGCCCACCGCCACTGGCCCTCGCGGAGCACCCGCCGGCCATCGTCATGGCCACTCGCGGTAGCACAAATGCCGGCGTCTGCACCCCGCCCGTCGTGCCGAACCCTCAGCCCAGGCACGGCCCGGCAGCCCGTCAAAGCCCATCGGGCTAACATCGAATATTTGACAAAATAAGCAAAAAAAACCGTGGTTGCCGAGCATCTAAGCATTCCATCCACCCCACCTAACCAAGAAAACTTGTTGCTGGTTGTGTTTAGAGTGCAGATATCTACATATATATATATATGAAAATATATATTTAAAAATAAAAAATAAAACCAGGCCGTGCTCGGGCCGGCCCGCCGTGCCGCACTCGGCGCCCAAGCACGGTACGGTAGGCGGGCCAGGCAGGCCCGGGCCCGGTTTTTTCCGTGCCGTGCTCCAGGCCGCCCATTTGGCCCGGCACGGATGGACATCTATACCCGCCAGGCCGCCGCCGCCGCCGGACGCACCGTGCGCCCTTGCTCACCCGTCACAACGGCCTGACGCGCGACACGCCCCCGCCTGTCGGTCGCTGCCACTCGACGCAGGGTGTGCCCCCGCTTGGCCATCGTCGTGGCCCGACGCACAGGTCGCCGCCGCCCCTCGTGCGGTGCGGCCCCACCGGCCATCGCAGTGGCCCCTCGCGCGGCGTGCCGCCGCCCGCCCGTTGTCGCAGCCCCTGCGCCCCTAGCCATCGTCGCAGCCCCTCGTGCAGGGCGCTCTTGGGGAGCTGGCACAGGAGTGGGGGAAGACGGGAAGAGAAAAAAAAATAAGGGCAAAAATATCTTTTTACACTACACTAACACCGTTAGCACCCTAAAATAACATTGGCCACAGGGAAGTTCTAGAGATTTTAGAACAAAAGAAAGCAACAGTTTTAGTTTTTTTGGGCCAAACAAGTAATTGTGTCAAAAAAAACGGTAAGAGGGAGTCGCCACATGTGCCCTTCCTCTGTCCCAAAAAACTGTCACACGCCTTGATTTCAGTGTACGAAAAACCACTCGTCCTATTCAAAAAATATTTGAAATTTTTTTTAATATTACAAACATAATTATAAAAGAATAAAGAATATTTATAAATATTTTTTGAATAAAACGAATGATTTACTGTGCACAGAAATCGAAATAGGCGACAGGTATTTTGGAACGGAGGGAGTAAATTATTAGTGTTTCTTGTTTCGCCATCGCACTTGGCTAATTTTAAGTGAAACAAAACCAACTTCTATATTAGGGTATGGGATCACATACAACACATATATAACCGCCCTTTGATCCTCTATGTTATCTCACTGTGTACAAAAGAATATCCTCCTCAAATATCCAAGTCTCCTCTATGCCATCTAACATCTATAATTTATATGAAGAATATTAACCCTGCTACTCTTGGCGCACCATAGTCCAATATAACATGAGGACCATGTAAATCTAATCTAGATACCATCTGGAAACATAGACGACATGCACTGATCTTTAGCATGTTCCAACTAGCAGGAACACAAACAAGGTCCGGTTCTGCTTCCACAGCTATGAAGACTGGTGTCAACCTAAGCTGTAAGCTCTGTTGCAGACACTTTCTGGGGCCTCCTGGAGTTCAGGGAAAACCATGTACATAGCTGATACAGCACATTATTTAATCACGCGCCGCCTTGTTTCTCCATGCAGCAATTGGCTTTGGGATGTTGTCAAAGCGAGGGATGGGGAGAGGAAGAGCAAAAGCATCTGTATTTATGCTCCACTTGCTCGCTGACCATATGGACGAAATGGTGTTGCTCTCCGGTTCTTGGAACTCTGGCGTGCTGGATGATTTCCTTACAGTTTGCACACCATTCCCAAACAAAGGCTCCGCCATTGCGAAAAGATTCTGCTGACTCTTGTTCATGTCTGGTCGACTGGTAGACTTTGGCCTCAGTGCCAAGCCTTTTCCAGCGCTTGCCAGGAAGTCACCACCATTTTCCTCCCTAGGTAACAACTCGGCATCAGCTTTCTGGCGCCGCCTTATCAACCCTTCGGTATCACCATTCTCATCAGTATCACCATCAATAAGGGAAGAACCTATTGTCAAGCTTCTGGTTTTCCTATTCTGAAGAGGGTACGGGTCGGAATTTGGTGGCTCCAGCCATGGCTCAACATCCAGGAAAGAAGATTTGCCTTTTCTATAAACTGCCATCTCAGTGCCTTCACCTGTTTGATCTCTCTTTGGAGGTGGCGCAAGGCCATAGTATCCCTGCAGAAGACTCATGGCTGGTGAAACTTTGGGCTTTGGTGTTTTCAATATTGAATCCAAGATATCGTCATGAATGCGGCGTGGAGTACATTCCCTGAAACATTAGCATCATTATATCAGTTACGGCACACTGACATAAAGTAAAGGAGGACTATATACAATGCAATAGTAACTGATTGTTATGGAAGCTTATAGGCTCAACAAGATAGGAAAAGCACTTGCAAGATTAACAGCAACTAGAGAATGAGGTGAAATTTGACTAAAAACAGTGCTACTTTAGAATTCACCCAAAAATGTCTCACACGTGTTTGATGTATTGAATAAAAAAATATATGTTTTCTTGCTTTTGCAAAAAGAATTCTGTTAAGCAGTTATCACAGACACGTGTGCACGAGATAACTAAGATGTACCCACAAGTTGGTTCACACAAACCTTTAGCTCCTATAGTGCTCTTCATAATTGACTTATGCCCACAACTAATGCTGAGGTCGCTTGAAGACAGCCTAAAGTTGCCAAAAGAAATATGCTAATAACCATTCTAAGTATACCACATGAGCATTCATGCAGTCAACGCAAAACATAAGTTATATGCCTACCAATGATCAACCATATGTCACCAAAAGAAAATTGTGGCTAAGAAGATTCAAGGACCCGAGACTCTTACAGATACAGTGCACGCATGAAAAAGGGTGTACCCATTGCTAAATTCTCCATGTTTGGTCAAAATGATTTTTTTTTCATGAAAACCAAATCAATCTCCAGCGTGCATGGGGTAATAGGTAACTAATAGGCCAAATCATCTGAATAGTACAAATGATCAAAACAACTAAAGCAGTCTAAATAATGGGAAAAAACACTTCTAAGATACTAAATGTAGACAAGGGAGTAGCTCAAGAAAGTTTGCTGCTCACATTGAACGCGGGAACAGGGCACGGCAGAAGTTAATAACTACAGCTGCATGTCTAGATTATAGTACATGGGAAGTGGTAATTAATTTCTTATACTACTAGGGTAACCTAGTCCAACATCCTACCAAATCCATAACTGAGCACCTCCTTGGTACTAGCAGCTATGAGAGGACTTCATAATTCACCTATAGTTTAGCTTCTTTCTCCAAGAACAAATCCAAAGCAACCTTAATAATCAACATAATGTGACGGGGCAATGTCCCCTGGTTGCAGAAAAGTTTTTGCCAACACATATGCAACTGAAACCTAATCTATAAGAAACATTTTGCACATTTTGCATGAGACTACAAGGCTAAGTTCCCCTTTCAGTTAATATTTCAGCTATGTTATGCACGTCAATTTCACTGCAACAGTTGAAACACATAAAACTTGACCTTGCTAAGCATCACCTGAGCGACCTTGTATTGTAATATTGACTAGGTAAACAACTCATGATTGTCAATAAACTGAAAACAAATCAAAACACTTTCTCAGAAGCACCACAACTTGTGTCACACTGGTACATTGGTTTATGTAGCATGCATTGCTGATGCACAGCACAATTTCACAGTCTAGCTACCTGTCGTCACTCTCATCTGAACCATTCTGCTGGTAAGACGATGGAGGGTGCCTCCCCGGGAGCGGAATCCGCAGTGTCTTGTGTGCAAACATCTGGAGGTCAGTCGAGAGGCCGTTCAGCCTCTTAATGTCGGCTACCTAATAACAATACAAATAGACCAATCATTCCAAAATCGGATCACAAAAAATACAAAAGATAGGGCGTTCCACCCAGAACAGCTGCAAGTTAAAGAATGTTGCTGTTTTATATACCATCTGATACTCCGATGAAATATTAAAAACCAGATACACTTAATAATACAGCAGTACATCACTCCCGTCGCATTACCTCGACGCCATACTTGATGGCGACGCCCGCGAGGGTGTCGAGTTTGCGCACCCGGTGCAGCATGTACTGCCCACACGACGACATCGCCGTCGCCGGCGACGACGCCGACGGCGACGAGGACTGAGAGGGCGACTGCTCGACGGCTACGGTGGCCACGGCGCCCACCTCCTCGATCTCGCCGAGGCCGCGGGCTCCGCCGTCCAAGGACCCATTGGCGCGTGGGAAGGCCGGGTCCTTGGGCAAATGGGGGCGGCTCATGACATCCGGAGGCGCGGAGGGGGGAGATCTGGGGGCGGGCGGCGCGGATTCGGAGCGGGGGCCCGCGGATTCGCCGTCGGTGACGGCGGCTGGGACACGGGAGAGGAGATGGCCCGAGGAATCAGCGAGGAGAGAGGAGGGGAAGGGGGGGGAGCTCTCACAAGTCACAAGGTCCGGTTCGTTTGACGCGGCTCGGGGAAGAAGGGTGCCTAGAAACGTGGCGCACGCTGCACGGGAAGCTCCCCTATTTTTCCATTTTGAAGCTTCGATATTTTCAATGGCATCACAAATAAAATTGCATATGAATCTCAGTTTCTATTTGAAAAATGGAAGTTCCCTCCTGATTTCCCTTCTGTAGGTTTTTGGTAGAGCTGTGTGCGGGTTCGGGAGAGGTCGGAGCCACGTGCATTCTTTTGTATGCAGTTTTTTCCGACATTGCAAGAGTTGTTTCTACGACTTCGAACACGTGATCACAAGCAATTTTACCACTACGTCAAAACTCCCTTTTTATAAGTTATACGAGTCTAAAATATAAAATTCCCAAAGCACACATACAAGTTTCGCCATACTCAAATTCTATATTTAAAATTTAATTCTATTCTAATTATATGGGTCAATAGCCTATAGACCTGATCCTGCAAAACACTCAGCTATTCTGTCATGCTATACCCTGATCAAACATAACTAATAAATATTCCGGTAAAGTCAACCTCGTATATTTCTAAATTGTATTCCAACAGAAACGTCCTCAGCGTCTCAAGTACAAATTCCTCAAATAAATTTTCACATCAATAATTTCCTGCCCCATGTAATTTTATATTAGAGTTGAATAAAAATAACATAATATATATAATATAAATAATGTTGAAAGCCATGCATAAAATTTTCAACACCTTCGCGTTTGAACCAGTCATCTAAAAAATCATCCTACCAAACTACTGCACCAGATCATATAAAAGAAAAATCACTATATTAATATTTCTTTGCCTAATGATGCGGTTAAAAAGGCAAGCCTATTGGAGGATAGCAGATTTGGAAACATTTGTATCCTTTCTCTCATCTATGCACTGGTACATGCTGTATGATGTTGGCTTGCTGCCTTGTTGGTTCATCGCCACGGCCTGACTTCTATGTTTGCATTGGTGAGGGAAGAAAGCAACACAATACAGTTATACAAGAGGAAACTAACATGTTTGGATATTTTAAAAAGAACGCAATGAGAGAGAGAGCAACAATCCAACTCACTCCAACCTAAAAAACCTCAATAATCTCCGTGTCAGTAGTCATGTTGTCAAGGGCCATGCATATATATACATACAAAGTAGGGCTGCAACTAAGTGTGGTATAGTTCACGACATTCAACGAACTATGTTCTTGTTTGAAATCAGAATTAGTTCAATGAACTACATTCTCATTTTGAAATCAGAATTAGTATATTGAATGAGTTTTGGATTAACTAATGACACCTAGTGCGGGTGGCAAGTGCCGGTTGTTGGCATCCTGCCACCAAGTTTCGAGTCCTCGACTCGATGTTGGTGTGCCATCCAAGGGTATTGGTCAGAGGAACGTGCCTGCCGATGCCTAAGGTTGTCTTGGGTATCTCTCAGCTGTGTATGTGTCCCTTTAGGTCTAGTTTGCGTCCAATGGGCATGCATGTGGTGTGTGTGCACGAGGTGTGTGTTAGTACATGGAGTTCAAATACTGCAACTTTTATACTTGAAGCATTGAGGATTAAAAAAGACAAATTATGGTATCCTTAGTTAGGAACCTATCGCCTATCAAGATCTGGTCATGCAAACTTGGCTCAGTCGAAACAAGAGTACCCTCCTCCCCCACCCACTTGTCACCAAAGCCACGACAAAACTAGAGACTAAATATCAAGGCCAATGATGACGATGACAATTCGATAGATAATACAATCATTCGGTTAGTTCCAAAAGAGGTTGGATGAATCTCAAGGGGATCAACCACCACAAGGGTTATGCGATTTTGGCAGTTGAATTAAAAACATGGTCAATGAGATTAAATTGGAAATATTGACAGCCGCATAGAAGGGGTGAGTATCTGTTTTCCTAAAATTTAAAGAAAAGGTACAAAACGAATCGCGGAATCAGTAGAAATCGAATGGTTTGGTTTATCAGAATCGGGCCCCTTGTTTTTACTGAGAAAACACAAATGGTCTCCTTTGTTTGGAGACATGGGATCCCAGTTTTCTAGGATGGGATGATCCGATGTATCTGTTCCGTAGGCAAGAGGGATAAGAAGGATGTGATGAATAGAGTTTCTGGGTCCATGAGCTCCTGGCATCCACAGGTCCCATCAGTTAGCCACCCATAACACTACAACAACTGGAGGGCCCACCAGTCATACACGCAAAGGAGAGATTGAGGAGAACTGGAGAAGGCCATGGCGCAGCGTCAACCTCATCCTTGGTCCTTGCTCGTGTGGTCATGACCGACGTTGAAGGAAAAAGGGGCGGCCTAAGGCGGCAATGCCGACGCCAAGCGGGCTGAGCACTTGAGCAGCATATGGCGAAGAGGATTGGAGTCTTGAGCTTGGTAGAATGGTAGGGGCACCACACCGAAGGAAGCCGTGGAGCGGAAGGGCCCGGAAGGGCTCGTTGGCTATACGCCTATGCACTGTCGAGTAAGAACTTGGCCCTTGCGAAGTGATCTAACAAGAAGTCCAGAACTGGTGAAAGGAAATGGTACCTTGGTCAGTATTGTCACGCAAGAGTTAGTTTATGTTACTTTTGTACACCTTGCTTTTATTGAATGTGTTTATCTTTTCCAATTTAGCTTCGTAGACCAGCCAATACAATTGGAACATAGGTGCAAAACTTTTATACGGTAGAAATAGTAGCGCATTAAAAAATCCTAGCGCACGTGTACTTAGAAATTTTATATAAATTTATACGCGCGTAAACCGTAAAGATAGCCGTAGTTGCAAAGATAACATAATTTGCCCGTTAAGTCACCGCGGTCCCTTCAAATCTACAGGTACGGCCCCGTCGTTTATGTGCGAAACAAGCAAGCGACACATGGCGAAGTAGGTTACTGCTTGGCGCTTGCTTCAGCGACAGCACAGCCTTTTTCTCCTCTTGCAGAAGGTGAATAAATTCTGAAGATAAGAGTGTTTGTGCAAGAAAAGTAAAGAAACATCAACATGTTAGCAAATCTGTGTTGAGCTATATATGAACCAGCCTACGCCTCTGCTGGTCATTTGAGATGTACAGATATGGTGGCCACTGTAGCTCGATTATTTGATCACTGCACAAAATTGTTGATCATACTATCTCACAAATATGGTGCTGTACGAAAGTTTCTGATAAGCGCTCAAAATCCTGAATTATTTGTGGCTACATAACTTTACATCGTTCCAGTGCTGTAGTTCTTTTTTCTGAGAAACACACGGGTTGACGTTTTATGCCTCGGTCGCAGGCTGTTGACCTGGAGGACGAGAAGAGCAGAAATGGAATGTGTATGATGCACCCACCCACTGCTCGCCAATGTCGGTAGTATGCTATTCCTCTGGCTGTGAGCTCTTTTTCATCGTTGCGGCAGGGTTTTCAGAGTGGATACAGATGCCACTAGAACTCACACGACGTCCGATGCCTGTTTTCCACTGAAACCTCATTTGGGAAATGTAGCCAGTCAAGCCTCCTGTTGCCTCCATAGGCAACTATGTACAGTCATGCTGCAATAGGAATGGTCTGTTATGAGGTGTAACAAATCTAGTGCTATGTTCCATATGCATAATGAAGATGGTAGGCAAATGTAAGCTTAGAGCTAGTAGGGCAAAAGGACACCAAGCACAGAAACGGCATGAGACGCGAAACATAAATTGAATAAAAACCAATTACCCACACCTCTCTCTGGGGCAGGCATATTAGTTACCCACATGACAAAAAACATGATAAAGCAGATAAAATGCAGTGAGAAGGAACAGTTCTCAGCAGTATCCACACTAAATAACTATAAAACGCTCTTTGACATAGTACACTTCCTTCTAGTGTTTGCTCACTTGAATGAATGTCAATAAAGTACAGCCTAGAATCACATGATAAAACGGCTCTCCAGGAAAAAACTAGTTGAGTATCGCATTGAATGATCTTACAGCTACTTGATTAGAATGGGCTAGCAAGGTGTTTTCCCAGCCACGGCAGAAGCACCTCCGAGCGCATACATCATATAAATGCTTAACACAAAAAAAACTTTCAATGTGTTACCTGAAAAATATCAGTTCACCACTTCCCAACTATTTAAGATACTATGTACACTGCCAGACCAGACAGATTCAAGAAACATGTTTCCTACGTTCTGTACAAATATTGCTGTTATGAATAGCACTCAGTATGACGGCTCTAGGCCCGAATATATACACTATTATACGAGGCCTTATCCTATAGGAACTCGTACAAAGAGAGGCCCTTATCCTTCGGGGACTCGTTAAAGAGAGATAAACCTTGAACACCCCTGCTCAGACTCAAGGTGGATAAAGAACCTTGAGTTTGAAGAGAAAACCTATGATAAACCACGACGAATCAAAATAGATGGAGCCGATAAGACTAGTGGGCGCAGTGGATGGAAGACGAAGTCAGTCATGCTCCACATATAGCAATGTAGAAGTGGGGCCCCAATGTTCCCCGCAAGATTCAAAGAAAGTGTCATCAACCCATCACAAAAGGAGAGCCACATGCACCAGGTAGAGGTGCGGGCGTGAAGGCGGCAACCGGGGCCATCGGGCAACGAAGCAGAGCCACCGGGCGTGCAGGTGAAGAGCCACCAAGCACAGGATAGAGAGGCGTGGGCATCGAGGAAGACAGGCAACCTCCATGTCCGCGAGTGGTGATCCGAGCAGCGGAAGACGAGCACGATGAGCCACAGGCGGGCGACAGAGTTACAAACAACGAACGAGTCCCAAATGAGGATAGACGGCTGCGGGAGACGAGCAGCACCCGTGCGCTGCGGGTGGACGGGACATGGGCGACGAAGACGGCCAGCACCCGCGAGCTGCAAGCAGACATGCGACGAGCCTCGATCCGCAGCAAGACCGAATGGTGGCAGCCGCTCACAGACAAGGGCGGCGCGCAAAGAGTTGACGACGAGTAAAGCCGGCGGATGGATGGACAAAGGACTAGCTACATCCATAGGGAGCACAGAGCACCTCCATAGCACAGCAGTAGGCCTCCAAGATGCAGGACGGCACTGGCGTAGAGCACCAGGCGGCGTGAAGGACGCCCCCCCCCCCCTCCCCACACACACACACTCGGAGTCTATAGGCAGCAAGCATGAGAAGCCATGGACGGGAGGCACATAGCCACAGACAAACGCAAAGTCGCAGGCCGCCGCAGTATCACGGACAGGAGATGAATAGTAGTCTAGGTTAGCTCAGCGCGGATTGGCGATACAGGTGTCGGACGGCAAAGTCCAGGCATAGGGCGACTGTGCAGATGAAGTCCAGAACCGGCGCCAAGCTTCAGGAGAAGGGCGACTGGGACAACCACCAGCAGCGGATCGACGAGGTGCAAGGACGAGCACCAGCATGAGCCCATCCAAACCAAAATTTGATAGCGGCAGCGGGCAAGTGGGTCGCGTCACGGACAAGGAGTGCGGGGCAGGCAGAAGCGCGAGGACAGAGCCGTGCAGCGCAGGGGTTAAGCGCAGGCGGACGATGGAACAACGCGAGCAGGCAACAAGAAGAGCCGCCATCGGCGACGGTCAGACGAGTAGTGGAAGAGCAAGGCTGCAGGGTGCCCAGGCGACAAGATGAGTCATGCAGGGCAGCTCAAAGCCACGGGTAGACGAGTTGTGGACAAGGCTACGAGTCGTGGAAGAGCAAGGCTGCAGGGTGCCCAGGCGACAAGACGAGTCACGCAGGGCAGCTCAAAGCCGCGGGCAGACGAGTTGTGGACAAGGCAGCGGGAAAGTGGATGGGGAGCTGCGGCAGCGGAAAAAAGAGTCACATGGCAAAAAAAAAATGGTGAAGAATAGGAGATTGGCTCTAGAGGAAGAAACTGCGATAATAAGGCTGAGTCCAATGGGACTCCTTATATGGGTTCCCTAAACACTGTTTTGCACTGTTTGACATAAATGTTGAGAGAGAGGAGTAGTTGGAATAGTATTTAGGGAGTAGGGATAGGGAGTCCCATTGGACTCAGCCTAAGGAAGATCGCAGCAGTAGCTCGATCCAAAAAAATTGATTGGTGCAACCATGTAAGTGCAACGCCAGAATCGTGTAGCCGACTAGGAGAGAAAGCCTAACCCTAGTTTATTTTTGGCTTTGTATACTATGTTATGAATTGTATTGAATATGAGGGCTCCCGAATATTCTGTTAATTTAACCATGCACCAGGACATAAGGCCTTATCCTACAAGGACTCGTACAAAAAGAGGCTCTTATACAAAGAGACATATACTTTTAGCACTTGCTTAGGCAAAGCTTAGTTAATTTAACCATGTTCTCATTACAAGTAGTAGGCCTCAACAGCATTGCAAAATAACAGCAATGATATTTATCCTAAACAACTGTAAGACTTTACGTATTTTGTTAAGTTCTGGCTTCATCCTATGAGAGAGCACCAACTGTCGTGCCAAAACAAAATTCAATCAGTTGAATCCACTTGAAAAACATAAAAAGCAGATATATTTTCAGACCGAGGGAGTACATTGTTTAGTTCTGCCTTTACCCTGCAAAAGAATAGCAACTGCCGTACCAAAAACAAAATTCAGCCTCTTGCAGAAATGTAGGGAAAGGCTGCGTACTACAGAGTACAGACCCCAAGTGGGTTTGACCTTTCCTATCCTGGACCCTGCACAAGTGGGAGCACAGCACCGGGCTGCCCTTTTGCCATACTTATTAGGAGGCCAACAAATGTTGCCATGCTGGAGTTGGAGTTGGGCTTGCTCACTAGCACACCCACCGTGCCACCCATGCACGGCGTGCCGCACACACTCAAGGCCATCGTGCTGCCGCACCCCACCCCCACCCCCGCGCGCGCGTGCGAACGCACAGCAGTGGGTTTTAGGGGGTTGCACCCGCAACTCACACTGTGGGACTATTCCCAACAACAGAGAGTATGACCATTTAGGATGAATATAGCATTTCCAGAAAGATCAAATGCGGTTGCAACAGTCAACAAGCACCACCTTTGCATGAATAGTTGAACAAATATTGGAACTTGTGCAATAATCAAGCTGAATAGTAAACCACTACAAGATCAAATGCGGTTCAGTAGTTTACCTTTAACTACACTTGGACGGAACTAGTCAGGAAGCCTCAACCGCCTAAAGAATTCGAAAAGATGAAAATTTGATGTCCAGTAAAAGAAAGCTATCACAGGACCATCTCTGATGAACTGCAAGTTGCACAACAGAAATATATTTAAGAAATAATAAATACAGTACCAGAAAATGATTTGTTTATTAAATTCACCTTTCCATCTAGTATCAGAAGCTCCCCATCAACCCATCGAGGGTTTTGGAAACCAGGATCTGCAATTTTCCTTTGCCCCTTGTACCTAGCAACCTATATCATATTGCTTGTAAGGTTTGATGTTTGCTGGTGAAAAGACAAAATCACTATTCAGATTACGGAAATACCACTCCAAGTTCTCTAGGGATGATTCCCTTATGAGGAAGCTGATACCGTTCACCAACTTTTGCGCGAAAAACAACCTGCCATAGGAATCATATCAAGACAATCTTAATTGTTATGCTTAATTGCTTATCAACAATACATATTTAGACGGAGTCGGCACTCCTTTGGACATTTTTTTATGCGAAACTGAAAGAAAACAGCAGAAAAGATTGTCCAAAAATGTAATATGATCTGATGCACACATTTCTTAGCAGAAGTTGGTGAGTGGAAGCTCCAAATTAAAATTGGAATATAAAAAATGATGGATTAACTATCCTTAATGGGAAGAGCATAAACCAGAACATGTTAATTACAAACACTAAATATGTTTGTGTGGTAAGAATCGAGTGAAAGGTATCACACCTGACCAGCTGGCACAAGGTTGTCCCCTGTTAATTTTACAGCTTCAACGTACTCATAGAACAGTAGGTCGCTATGCTCCTCAGACGAATTATCCTCCCGCCATTGACCAAATTTTCGTTGCAAACTAAGAATTTCTGAGTCAAATCCTGATGCAGTCATATATAAACCTGCCCAAAGCATATAATTCATTCAACACAGCAAGAAAAGAGAAAACAAGATGAATAGTACCATGAAAACCTCATGTGGTCGGTACAATTTGGAACATACCAGCAAGAGGATCTGAAGATATAGGCATCGGAATACGGCTGAAGTGGGTGACTCCATGCAGTTTTTGCTGAACCTTGTTATTATGTTGTTTGATGCCAAGCTGTAGTATCTGCATAAGATAAGTGGAAATGGTATCAGGGACCAGTCAGTCTATTTTCATATTGCAAGACCCCAGCAACATAGAGAAATTCATTCTCTTTCTTAATCCATGCATATATACATTCAATTGCTGAATGGATTGATATATTTGCATCAATGTGCATGTGAAAATAAGATAAAAGAGACATGAAGGATCATGGGGGCAACACTATCATCATAATCAAGGTACTTGATACAGATCTAACAATCTGACAATCCAACAGCAAACTAGGAAAGCAGGTATGGTACACATTCTACAGAGAAATAATTGACAGATCCATGCTCTTTGTGGCTCAGTTTACAAAAATGAATGCAGTTCACAAAATTCACTCAGGTTTGTGAATAAAAAAGTTTTTTCTATGTTTTACCAGTTCATACAGATACTGAATGGCCCATCTAAAGAGATATTAAACCAGAAAGGACCCTTAATAAATCAGTTGATCTCCATAGTATAAGTTGATCTCCATAGTCAAACAAGACAATAATTGGTGTTTATTTAGATGATTCAATCAAGCACAATGAGGGGCATCAAAAATCAATGCAGCACACTATACAAATGAAGTATTACCGATAGTTTTTTGTTGCTGCCACTCAACTTTACACGATCAAGCTGGACAAAACCATCATCATCCTGCTTACTGTTACGTAAACCAACTCTTTTCTTTGAAATCTGCTGGGCCTTTCCAGCATCCAGCTGTTTATTGTACTGTTCGGTATAGAAGGAAAATGAGAAGCGGTCTCTTTTTTCTAATCTAGCTGGCATTCGTTCAAATGCCTCAGCAGGTGAATGAGAAGCATAATCATCGTTACTATCACTGACAAAATCGATTGAAATCAAGGCTTCAATATCACTTTCGTCACCAGATTCATCAGCATTCTCTTCTGCAGAAACTGCTGCTGCTCCGTCACTGTTATCTTCATCACCAATATCTTGTGAAGATCCATTTTCGACTTCAGGATCATCATTTTCATCATCTTCCTCTGAAATCTGATCAAAAATATTGATTATGTAGTCTTGGTTGACATTTTCCATGGGCACCACTTTCAAGATCTTAATTCTGGGAACTGCAGTTGAATCGCTTGACAAGTTTTTCAAACCAGCTGGCCCAGCAGCAATATTGCTGTCATCACTATCTTGATCATCCGTGTTTACACTCCCATCAAAGTCTTCATGCTTAGACCCTACTGAACTGCTAGATATGTTTATACTGTCAATGCCAAGTTTATCCCTTAGCATGTTTGGCAATTGGTCAGAACCGCTGTCATCTGGTTTCAGATGCACTGCCTGAAAACAACAGCCCCCATTTTTCAGAAGATGGATGGCACTATTAAACACACTAGTTAACAAGATAAAAGTTCTTGTAGCCATAGCTACTGAAAGCCAGTTTTTTTCAATAATAAAATAACAACTCGTGACCTTACTCATAACTAGTGAAGGTTTGTAGTTAACAACATCAGCTCTTCAAATTAAAATTTGATCAAATTTGGCATGGGAAATTATCTCACAGTGCATGCAAAATTCATTTACCATCATACAGACACTAGAGTTCAATGTGCATGGATTTATGACTCAGAGAAAAGTATTGGGCAGGTACTATTGGAACTTGGTTTGATCGCATGAATAAAGCCTATAACAGCCCCCAGACACCACAAGAAATGTGCAGTGAAAGGAAGTTCTTCGTGTTAATACTACACTCTGACGGACATGTGCAAGGACATGTCTGCAATGTATAATGCAAAGATGCAGAGTTTATATTTATAATTTAAGAAAAAATGAGAAAAAACCCATTGTTAGCATATATTTTATAATGGTATTACCAAAAAAAAACTCAAGCACGGGGAAAAGACACCCCCCGCTGTGTCTTAAAGAGGGGAGTACCAAACCCCATTTGGCCATTAAACACACCGGAAAAAGTTCTCACAGAAGAAGCCACATCCACATGACATGCCTCTCAAATGGAAGTTCTATCAACTGAGGTATCGGTCTGTGCTCCACAGCGCAAAATTAAAGGATGCCATCCTGAATTCTAGGAACACGTATGATTAATTCACTATTCTGATTATGAAACCGGTAACAACAAACGCGTGGTAAATTTCTATGATTTTGTATATTTGTTTTGCTTTTATTAATCGTAAACATTGTACCTGCAGGCTGTATCCTCCATTTGCCTCTGCGAAGTATATTTCAAATATAGGGAAACCAGGGCTGTCTGTAGCCAGCTCTCTGAAAATTAGGGTGGATTAAAAACTGATTTAGCATGCACAAAGAAGTATGCCATACAATGAAGCTAACACATTCCACGTCAGTAAAATGAAATCAGCTAAGGGTTACTACGATATTATTAAGCATATGGACCACCAGCGCCTGTAATGAAGAAGTTTAAAATTATAGTGCTGTCTATATTAATTTATGGAACAAATGTAGTTTTGCTATTGTTCAAGCAGCCATGATACACTATCCCACAAATATGAATGATGAAAGAGAAATCTTCTTGCAGTTGTCCATGGAAAATTCTTATGACTTATGATTGGCATGCTAATACTTTTCTTGAGATATTTAGAAAAATACTTCTTCACTATTATGAATCTGTAACTCGTTGTCAATGAAATGTAATGATTTCACACAATTTTTCGCAAGTAAGCTTGAGTGACTGATTCAACAATCAAGTAGGGCAAAGAAAAAAAAGACATCCATCTCTACTGTTGTATCCATCAATTTCTCTACAAGTGGCACCCCTGATGCCTCAAATCGCTAGTGATACGCATCCCATCAGGCCATCACCACAGTAGCTCCTTAACTGCTCTAGAAGCGACTGGAGCAAACTGCAGTAGATATCCTAGGCATTTTTTCCCCATCATCAATGAAATAGTAATAATGAAATCAATACGAGCATTTTCCAGCAATTAACACAGAAACAAAAAAAAAGAGCAGCAAGACCACTCACAGAACGATCAATTAAACTATAAATAGTTAACAAAATGTCAACAAAATTAATACCTTGTATCATAACTTCTTGCCACATATCGACCATGTTCAGCACTTATTCGAATTATAAGACCATAGGGATCAGACAAATTTCCAGAGATTCCAGACCACCACCCCAGCTGCATGTGTTCTAATGGATCAGGCAATGGTATTATTTTGCATGGATGGAATATGAGTTACAACTTACAAGGCATAATCAACACTTATCGTTTGAGAAAGAATAGTGACAGCCTATGAACTTGGATGTAAAGATGTTACAAAAACTTAGATGGCAAGGGGTAAACAATATAGAGGAATTCTGTGGTACTAACCAGTCCTGCACCAGCATGATCCCTGATATATGTTGCATCTTTGTAGCGCTCTTCTTCTATGGCCCTCTGCAAACCCAAACAGGAGTCAACTATCTTATAAATAACAATTTTAGACCCTCAATTCTAAACGAAAACCCTCGATACTGATTCTTCTATATATGTACTATATCGTTAGCTACTTAGCTGCCCTTCTTTTACGGGTGAAGTGAGTTGACATATAGCATGGTATACTGCCTACAATTGAGAATGAAACTACAATATCTAAGAGATATGTTGATGCCAGAGCAACTGGTTCCCAAACATTAAGTGATTTCGGACGACTGCAACCTTATTAGCTACTACTGATTATTCCCTTCAGTCACAACTAAAGTGGGGTTTTTGGATACTTAAAAGATCTTCAAAACACTACTTTGGACATAATTTACTAAATTTCTAGCGTGGTGCTCCTTTATAACAAATATACATGTACTATATCCAATCTATATATTCAGAGGTATGGGTGCCAAAGTTTGAATTGTCTAGAGGCAGGTATCCTAAAATGTCACTTACTTTTAGTGGAGGGGGTACTCTGCATCTAAAACACTAATGCATAGGGCCAATGTTACACTTTAACAAGTAGGGTGTATTGATATTGTACAGAGAAGGGGGAGGGAGGAGGATCAGAACTGTTATTTACCACTAAATACATAAAATTTAAGTATTTCTTACATTTAAGTCAGAGATAGCTCTGCCCACAGTGTCGTTTTTCGCTGTAGCAGCAATAGCCAACCTTAGTTTGTGAGCACTCCTATAGTCTTCTCGATAAACAGCAGCCTGGAGTTGCAGCTGAAATGCAATACACATGTATAAATATATTTGCTATTTTTCAATATAGGTGATTGTATACTTGTATGCTATAATAAAATTTGAAGAGAGATATGCACAAAATACAACGCATACACATATAGATGGGTGATTAAGGCAGCAACGATTCACATAGATAGAAGTTCTATAAAAAATGTACTTCAAAAAGTTCTATTCAGACATCAGGCAAAAAGTTCTATTCAGACATCAGGTGACTAGCATCTTAATAAGTCAATAGTTTAAAAGGCGCATAACACATCACTCAAATTGCACACAAGCTCCAGAAAGTTTGCAACATTGGCATGAACCAGGGACCTTGTTAAAAATACAAGGCACTAAATTTAAGCAGCTTGATAGCAATCACAAGTGAGATAGGCAAGTAAAGTCATGTGTTCCATGGAAACAGCTGCAATTTTAGCACAATGTTTGAGCATAGAGGCTCTATGTATAAACAGACTTCAGCTAACAGTACGATGCATGGTTGGTTGCGAACCTATTAGGTGATTGAGCCTATCCTGAAATGGGTATTTCAATGCTTTAGATTGAGAGTTACAACTGTAAGTGCATATTGTTGATAACATGTCAAGAGCCAACACATAACATAGGCAACAAATGGAATATATCAACAATTTTAATAAAGCATCCTTTCACCATCCTACAAAATTACTCAGGGTAATGCATCAAGCAACATTCAGATCTAGTTGCCACTCATATTTCATAAAAAAGAGAAGACTAACTTCAAAGCAGCATGTTAATAACTTCATATCTGAGTGTGGGTTTAATAGCCATTTCTTAGTAAATCTTCCTATATAACAGTTATTTAGAATGGATTGCAGTGGGTAAAGTATCCACGTTAGGCGATTTTCTTCAGACTTGTCCTACTCAAGCCACAAATCATGATGCAGAAACTAAATAAAAATGGCAAATGATTATGTATATCCTACTCATACCATGGTGCACATCATTGTTTGCAATAGCAAATGCTAAAACTAGCTCGTTCTGAGTACCCCTAAGGATCAACTTCCAAGTTTAGTACCACATAGAAATGAAAATTTTCGTCTCCACTCCATCCAACAATGTATCCATATGCTTAAGCTAACCACCAAGCAATAAGTGGCGTGAAAATCCAATGTTAGGTCATAAGCAAGCTCCGCCCACATTTACAGCATTGCAGGTAAGTATTAGGATAAAATTAACCTGGAGCTCATCAACGAGGCGCTCACTCTCCTCGATGAGAGCAAAGTGTCGTTTCCACATCTCCCAGCTCCACCTCCCCTCCTCTTCCTTCCTCTCCTCTCCATTCCCACTCATCACCTCCTCTTGCCGAGAACTCCCAACACTCTTCCCCGTACCCGCCTCCTTCAGGGAGAGCTGTGGGGGCCAGTAATTGCTGACGTACTCGCTCCACCGCCGCACGGCGCCCTGGAAGGCGTCGTGGAGCATCGCGTCCCAGCCCCGGCGCCGTCGCTCGCCACCCGCGTCCGCGTCAGAGCTGCGGGGGGAGCACCGGACAACCACCGGTGCGCGCCGTGACGCGACCGTGCCGGAGAGGCGGCGGGCGGCGCGGAGGCGCCGCGAGGCGAGTAGCTGGCCGCCGCTAGGGTTCGGATCCAGCTGCCGCGCAGATGACGAGGAGGAGGACGCCGCCGCGGGGAGCGGCGTGCGCGCCGTGGGCACAGACGCCATGGATGAGGCCGAGGCGGCGGCGGGTGCGACGGCGACGCGATGGCAGGAGCTCGTGTTCGCGTGTCTTCGACTGATGTGGCTCGCGCGTTGCGGTTGAGTCGTGCTCGGCCTTGTCTTCCCTGTTTACCCCCTTCCCCTCGTGTGGATTAGAACGAGGGCAGGGGGTGATAAGACTCGCGGGCAGCTGAGAGCCGACCGACCTCCGTGTGGCAGACAGGTGGGCCCCGGACGGGGACAGTTGTCTTTGGGCCCATGCGCCCGTGGCGGCGTTGCTTGCGTCTACGGAAATGCGGGGGCCACTTGAAATGCCTGGCACATGCCGGCATGCGGTGCTTCTACGAGAATAATGATTTGTGGGTGTGTTTCGCTTTGGACCCACTCGCCCCCGTCGGACCGGGGTCACCATACAGCGCATCTGAAAGTGCGAAACACTGTTTATGCACAGAGTGAAAAAGTATGGATATAGTATGGATGTATTTTTTTCTCCCTCCTGGTGACCCCGGTCTACCAGCACGGGCATTCAAGGGGTGCATCCACTTTTCCAACTATCTTCTTCTCTATCTGCAGTGCGTAAACGGTGTTGTGTATTTCCATATGCCCTGTCTGGTGACCTTAATCTTAGATTAGAATGACACGTCGGACCCACCACCAGGCCACTACGTTGGGTTTATTGAGTGGACCACGTATGGGAGTGAGCTTAGGCTGGCGTGTCTATGCGCGGAAAATACCATGTACTCCCTTCAGATCTCTAAAGAGTGTCGTTTTAGAAAAGCTAAAAATCAAATTTTTAAAACTTTGACTATATATAATTTTTCTATGATTTAATTTTGAATGTTGAAAGTCATATGTGTAGATTTGTCTTAACAAGTATTTTTATAAAAATATAAATTTTTTATGATATTTATTTTTATTTTAACAAAAACATTGGTCAAACTTATGTTTGGGAGACCGTGTCGATGTCCAAAACGACATTCTTTTGGGACCTGGAGGAAGTACACAGAATAGAAATGCAATGATTACGCATCGTAAACAGTATAGATGCACTATATGGTACTACTAAGAGAGCTTTTGTAAGTGTGCTTATGTTTTTTCGCAAGCATTAAGCCCTAAGAGAAGCTCAAATGTGTTCTAAGAAGGTGCTAAGATGAGAAAGAAAAAAAAAAGAGATTTTATACATTGAAGGGTGCTAGCTTAGCAAAAAAAAAAAAAAAGAGATTTTATACATTGAAGGGTGCTAGCTTAGCATCTTCAAGCACTTGTTGCTTAGTTTTGCACCTGGTGGTAATATTAAACAAACACAATTTTCCTTTCTCATTCTATTTTCACCCACCATCCATGGTGCTAGTAGCAAAGGTTGCATATTAAATCAGATGTGGGTTCCGTTATAGCATGGACTATGGAGCTATACATCGTAGCATATATTTCCTTTACACCTCTTGCTAAATTGTACATTGGAGTTGCCCTAAGCTTAGAGATGTATCCGCATGAGCACTTTTCGCAATGTGAAAATCATGTGTCGTAAAACGTACGTGGATGTGATGCCCCTGGCATCTCAGAAGCCGTACACACAATTATACATAAGCTAATGATGAATTAAGACAAAATCATGCTTAAGAGAGTAATATTTCTCAAATTTGAAATTTTAGCTCATCCCCAAAGTTGATTCTGAAATTACTTTTGAATTCACTATACAACTTTACATTCTCCCTTTCTATGAAATGAAATTGAACTTTTTACCTTTCAAATGCACTTATTGTGGAAGTGATTGGCCTTCATTTGATACTTCAAAAGTTGAAAACAAGAAAAGCTTTACCTAGAGTAAATCTGCTGTTTTACCAAAATCCTAAACAAGATTAGGGTTGTATTTCAAAATATATTGTGATTTAGAGGAGGATCATATTAACAAAGTTGTAGGTAATGATCTAGGAAACAACTTTGTCAATATGAGTCAGGTCATAATATGAAATTCAAATTGGTCTTTTCAACCAAATTTTGTCAGCCCAGAAACACACCCCTACTCTGTTCAGTTTGGTAATTTGAGATTTTCTTACCCATAGAGCCATTTTCATGACCTGCCCTAATGAAATGAAATATAGTTTAGAAAGTAACCAACAAATTTGTCAAAAGGAGCAAGTGGAGTTGAGGCCTGTAACTAGGGTATTTTCCCCTCCCAAGCAGATGACCTACCCTGTCCCTACCTATGGCTGCTGCATAAATTCAAACAAACTTCATATTTCCATGCCGAATTTGAAATCATGCCTATTGACAAAGTTGTAGAGTTCAAAGAGTAGAACATTTCATTCAATTGGAGTTTTTCCAAATTCGGCCTTTAAATTGGTCAAAATGGCGGTTTTCAGCAGGGGAGAAAACACATTTTTATTTTTCTTCTATTTTCCTTTTCCCACTGTCGCCGACAGGTGGGGCCCACCGACCCGACACGCCACCGTGTCCGGGCCGGCGGCCACCACGCGGCCGGCAAGCACCGGCGGCTCCTCCGCGCCGCGGATCGTCGGCCCCACCCGAGCGCCTTCACCCGGGCGCGGACGCGACTCCGCTCGCCCTCTCGCTCACTCTCGCCCCACTCCCGGCCCTCTCTCCGCCTCCGCACGCGCAGAGCGCCGTCGCCATTGCCGCGAGCTCGAGCCGAGCTCGGGTCGCCACGTCCGCTCGCCCCGGTGCCTCCAGACCGCCTCCATTCCCTTCGCCACCACCGTCCGCGTCCAACGCACTAGGCCTCATTGCCTCCCCGCCCTCGACCGCTGAGATCCGCCCGCCGCGCCGCGCCGCCGAGTTCGTCGCGCCGCGCCGCCGGGCCCGCCGTGGGGAGCCACCCTCCGGCGCCTCCCAAGCCTTCACTCCACCTCCGCCGAGTTCCCCACCTCGCCGCGCAGCTGTGGAGCCCGACCGAAGCCCCTACGACCTCCTCCCTCGCCGGATCGGGTCACCACGCCGCCGTCACACCGCCGCGGCCGCGCCCCGGTTCGCCGCCGCCGTCCCGCCTTCACAGTCCACCACCGGCGACGAGATCAGGGGGGAACGAAAGCCTGCGGCGGGGTACGCGTCCGCGGACCCCCTCGGCTTCAAGTGCCGCCCCCACGATGCCGGCGCAGCTCCATCCTCCTCCTCGCGCCGCGCCGTTCGTCCCCAGTCCGGAGGAAGAAGAAGACCGCGCGTTTTTGTGAATAACCCCCTGCAGTTTTGGTAATTTTCGTCCCGATTTCTGTACTATGCACTGAGTCTTGAGAACCTTACAGTCTAGCCCCTGGAGGTTATGGTTAATTACGTATAGGTCCCGGATCTAGGGTTAATATGTATTATTTCGGTTTTGAACTTTGAAAAATCATATAAAATCACAGAAAAATCCAAAATGGACAAACTAAGTTGCATTAGACTCCTCTTGAAAAGATCTATCGAATGGGTATGATGTGGATGAGTGAAATGACCATTTTACCCTCGGTTTTGTGCATGTATGTAAAAGGAAAATAAATAGAAAAAAGTGATCTAGATGAACTTCTAAAATGGTAAAACTGAGTCAGTAGGCTTTGTAGCACATGAGAACACTATGACAAACTTTATGGCCATAGTGCTTGCTGTTATGTGAGGCTTTGCCATTTTATTTGCATAATGTGCCTTTTTATTAACTAAAAAGTGAACACCATGCAAAACCTGCTAGAATGAGTCATCTGGTATTTTTCCTATGCACTAGATAACTGATAAGAGTCACTGGTAAAATATGAGTTTGTGCATGTCAAGTTTGAGTGGTGTTTTGAAATGGACAAAGTGCCACTAGCTAGGAAAGAAAATAAGAAAAAAAAAAGTGGGGTTAAATGGCTAGGAAAATTTCAGGAGAACTTTGGTAGCTTGTACATGATACATAGGACTCAGAAAGTATATATGTGCAGGTTTAAACCACTGTTTTGTATTAGGTAAACTCTTTTGCTAATTACACTCTAAGAGTAAGCTAGTTTAGTTAATATGATTAGTTGAGCTAGCTTTAGGTGATGGTTTATACGATTCCTTAAAAGATGGCATGCAGAATTCCCTAGGAGAGTATGAATGCCTTCCTCGGGGGGTAGACCTTAAATAAGAAGGTTTGTTTACTTTGACATGAAGTATCCACCGTGGGTTATTTTTCTACTGCACTCTATCCTGCATTGCATCCTTACACTCATTTACATATCTGGCATGCATATAGACCACGAGATCGAGGAGCCGACGCAGGATCTACCGTTGATCGAGAAGCCAGACGACAAGTGGAACCCGGAGCACGAAGACGACGTGTCGCTGAGTTGGCCGTCCCTGTAACAAGGGGTTGCCTGGGGCACAGCCTCACAACCCGGCAAACTAACAGTAGTTTAGTTTGTTCAAGTTGTCAACAACGAAGGTAGGCCCCTTAGGCATTTTCACCTATCTAGGGAGTCTCACCACCCTATCCTTGTTTGTGCATTACGTTTAGGGATTTTATGAAACCCCACATGCATAAACCCTTGATGCCCAAAGTAGAAAGGATAAAACGAAGTCTATGCTTAGCCCTGCTTAGACGGTAGAAGACGAGTGAAGGTATTCACTCGCGAGATGATAGGGCCTACAAATGTTTTTACAAAACCTTGGAATCGAAAGAAAATCTGTTATGACTTGATGATAAGTTGAGACCGGGCGGAGATATGGTTTGATATGATGAGATTGTGATAATGTGTTGGTGGACTCCGCCCGAGTCGATTAAGGCCCGTCCGCTGTTCGCCTGCTGATTGGCATAACATTGCTAGAGTGCTTATCCGGTATATGGGGCCGGTGAAACCTTACTTGTGCCATCCGGAGCACAGAAACACGTTCCTACCCACTGGTTGAGAGGAAGGTGGTCCGGGGGAGCTTGGTGCTCATGACGGGGAGACCGGGATGCCGGCAGGCTCGTCATGGGGGCACAACCCGGAGGTCAGGCGGGAGTGAATCGAACTTGGGATGGGACAAGTGGAGGCGGGGGACCATATGTGGGAAAGCCGTCGTGTGAGTAAGCATATGGGCCTCTGGCATTTTTAGTTATTCCCGGGAATTAAAAATCGATTCGAATCGCTGATGCTCACCAGGTGTGAGAATGCCAGATATCGCACACGGGCAACGTAGTAACAACTGAAATACTTTATGCTTATATTTATGTGTTATATACAACATGCTTGGATAAGTATGATCCGTCCGACTATTCATAGTGCCGCCCATCCACTGAGAGGAGGTGGATGGATTTGGGAGATGCTTTGAGGTCGAGGGAGAGATGACCCGACGTACAGGGACATCGCTCCTGAGACGGCTACTCCCAAGAGTTCGATGGGGACTCTATGAATCTTGGGACGGGGCATGCGTTCATGTTTTATTTTCCTTGCAAGTTTTCCCCCTATGATATTGTTGATAATCATAACTAAGGGGTAGCAGCTGTCAAATCCTGCTATCTTATGATAACATGTTTTAAATAAACCATCAATGGCTAAGGACCCACTTCTAGTAAGCTTATGCGGGTTAGAAGTCAGTCCACCAAAAAGCCGTGCATAAATCTCAAATGTGTCGGGCTGAGACCGCCCACGGGTAAGTCCTACGAGTTCCCCACGAACTCACCGTTTGTTGTTGATATTTTTCTTTTAGGTGCATATCAAATTACGACCAAGGATGACTCCGGTGGGCTCGAGGTCATACTTGATGTTTACTTTCCGCTGCACGTTACATCTCTGTAACGATATGTATTCCGCTGCGAGGTTTATTTTGAAGTTCTATTTCACTACCTTGTACTCCTTTTGAGCAAAAATATTTGTACTCAATCAAATTATGTCTGTATGAAATGGTGGGTTGTTGTAATTGTTGTGGCTCTTCCGAGAGCTTAACGTGCGTGATGTCGGCATCCCTGGGAGATGGTTTCATCGAGTGCCCTTCTGGGTAGCTCGACGGACTACCGAGTTTAGTTCGGTCTAAGTGCACTGTGGGCCAGTGGTGGCAGGTGTACTTAGCCCGTACTAAATTGGGCGGTTCCGCCACAGCTGGTATCAGAGCCGATCATGCACGAGCAACAATTATAACAACTTCGTTTTGATTTCAAAAGCCTATTTTCCAAATCTTTTCAGAGTATTTGCGAAAATGAGAGATATCGCGTATATGCCCATTATAAGGATGTTAGGAGATATCAGGTGACATCACTAACATTCTGACCTAGATAGAATTCATATGCATTTTGGGCGCTTTGAGAAGCAACTATTCGGCCATAGCTATCCCCAGTACTGGTGGAAGCTATTGGGTTTTGCGGACAGTTGTAATCTCTGCATTCATGCTGTATAAGTAAAAGCTCTTTAAGGGTGGTGGGCATGGTTGAGGCTTTCATACCCACCACACTTACATTCGGTTTTTGGGATCCACCTTTTTCTCGACAATCCCCAGTACTGGTGGAAAGTCAGGCTTTGAGGAAAAGGTGCAGCGGCCCACCAACGTTGTCCACGCAGCGGTCACGCGTGGATGCCACACTATGTGGTAATGTATGAGCATGCATTCTTCTGCAGGTACACTAACCACGTGCGAAACTAAGAACGACTAGGACTCGACTAGTTGCATTAAGGAGAGACGTGCATATATGTCACCGAATATCGCTAGTTGTATACTTAGAAAGTGTGATGTGAGACCGGATAGGACGGGCATACATCATTCCATCTCATCTCATATGTCTTGCTGTGTGTTTGGTTAAAAAGAAACTAGATTCATATTGTAAATGTACATATGTTGCTACTATTTTGAATGATATTAGAAAAGCAAGTGAAATTAACAAAAACCTTGCATATGAAACTGGTATAACACATAACTTGGGTTAACTTTTCTATGTATCCCTCGCTCTAGGTAGGAATGGTTTAGCAAACGTAAACCAAATACATTAAGCATCTTTCAGCCCAAAAATCAACCCTTTGTGAAAATTTCAGGTTTAAGACATGTCACACATTCTCTTACTACAAACATTTGGTATAGAAGTCGCACATATTGTAGTGATGAGTTCACTTCTCAGACGTATTTTCTTCAGCACATAAGTACGAAATGCCCTATGACCACATTAGGCCTTCAAAACTCCCGAATCGACCGGAGCCTAAAATTTTCTTGCTACAGATGTCACAACCATTGACGCAGCCCTTCAACTTATGCCCGGATTACCATGAGTCAGAGAAAACTAAAGCCACAATACCTCAAAGTCATAAGAAGAGAAAAGCGGGAGAGTCCTCCACGAGTGCAGCTTCAGTTCAACATCTGCGACCCGGGATGGTTCTATTGAAGGGATTTGTCAAGCCTGAAGATCAAATCCAGATAGTTCGTGTATGTCGACAACTGGGTATGGGCCCAGGCGGATTCTATAGACCAAGCTACAAGAATGGTGCCAAAATGAACTTATGGATGATGTCTCTTGGAAAGAACTGGGATCCAACTACACGCTCATATGGACCAACCCGTCCAATCGATGGAGTACGAGCCCCTGCAATACCAGAAGCTTTCAAGATGATTGCTCAAACTGCAAATTCTACTGCAAGTGGATTTCCTCAAATTAACCCGGACATATGCATCGTCAACTACTACACCAACTCCGGGAAGCTCGGACTTCACCAAGACAAGGACGAGTCAGAGAGTAGCCTTACCAAAGGTTTACCTTTCATATCCATCTCCATAGGAGACACCGCCGAGTTCATGTTCGGCGACACGAGAGACAAGGACCAAGCGACCAAGATCAACCTCGAATCTGGTGACGTTCTCATACTCGGTGGAGAGTCAAGATTGTTATTTCATGGCGTTTCCCACGTGAAGACCGACACCGCACCAGGTTGGTTGAAAGAAGAAACGGGCATTCGTCCTGGACGTATCAATCTTACATTTAGGCAGTATTAGCTAGATCCTAGTTGGTGTGCTAGCAGTCATCGCAAACTGTTGTAATAAGAGGAGGTTGACTCTCATAACCCTTGAGTTTCCCATGTATCCAGCTCCTTGCAGTCGGCATATGTCCCACCCTCATGACTAATGTAACTCTATTTTCAATGGAGCATTCTAAACTCTTGTAGTTCTCACGTTTCACGCTTTTGTCATTCAGGCACTTCAGTCCCTGTAATCCATGACACTTTTGTTGTGGTTACCTCGTTCCTGATTGAAATAAGTCTGATGAGTTATACCTCCGAAAACATTATGCTATGGCGTGTAAAACTCCCTGTTTATGTCTTTCTATAATCCTGTGTCATTCGCATATCCCCTGAAGTTGGAAGGAAATACCGCACTTGATGGGGTGTCTACCCGAGTAGTCTATGGTGCCGCGACGGAACCTAGGGTCCTGTGTGCACGGCCGTCACACGGTTCCACTAGGGGCGCGCAGGTATCAAGACATGCAAAGGCATGACACCGCTGCATTTGTGGAACATTCCTATCCAACTCCTAACCCCTTGTGGACCTCTATACATCTCATTCGTGGAGATAATTTACTCTAATTCCACTGCCACCTTGTATCATTTCATTGCTTTGTTTCACCTTGCCCTTCGTGGTCTGTGGGGGAAAGATCCACCCTAACCCCACTATCGTTCACACCTTTCTCTTGCCTTGTTGAACCATGTTCTTCTCGATCCATCAGACGAGCCAAATCTATGGCTCCACCCGTCCACATCTTTTCACTGACTTTGTTTATCCTTGCTGGTCATGCTTCACGGGGATGAGCCATTCTATTCTACACGATACCTTCACAACCATTGGTCCAAATCTCGATTTCTCTGCGCTCACCCTGATCTTCGTTAACATCTTGTAGGTGTGGAAATGCTTGATCTCATTCCCACTGTCTTACTACGTCATTCCATTTCTTTTTCCAACTTGCCCTCTCTAAATTGTGGAGACAGTCAAACTCTGTTTCCGCTGCTTCCTATTACATTCCTTTCTGGTGTATATTAAACCTTATCTTCTAAAGATGAACTTCAGCACCATCCACCGCGCTAAGCTTTTGTTCTCGACCAGTGCTTTGATCATGTCATCCTTTGCAAGAAGTTGCTTCGTTCTTCTTTGAAAATCATCTTCAGTTAAGCTTACTAACACTGGCTATTGTTTCGTTAGTAAGCGCACATCATATGCCTATACTTCTCTTGGTCAGTCTTGATCAATGCTATGAAATCATACAAACCATCGCCCTGTCTAGGTGAATATGTCCTATTCTCTTTCCGCGGCATCTTTCCCGAAACAATGAGTAGAATGTGCTATGTATCCCCACATCTTACTCTTTGATGAATGTTCGGGTCTAATATCTTATATGTGTACACAGTCCCTATCGAACGAAGTGAATGTGTCTCTCAAAAGCACATCCAATGATTACCCATTGAATCCCAAGAGTCATCGTGGTTCCGTCTTCCGATTGTGTACACTTTGCTTCCGATTGTTCTAAGACCTATATATTCATCACGTTTCTAAATCTTTGTGTCAAAGTCAGGGAGTAACCCTGTCCCATTATTCGAGTAAATCACTGTCGTTTTCGCGTCGGCCACACCGTCTTTGTGGTTTGTCCATTCGCTCTCATATAAACAACGACTTGCCGGGCACCTGGGAAAGACCACCTCAGAAGTATTCAAAGCTTTGTAACTAACTTGTGTTAAGGAGGCACTAACCATTCGCGAGCCAGTTAACAAAGCAAGTTGGTGAAGGATTAAGTGTCACCATGTGTGACAGAAGCACACAAATCACGACGCCAAAACCATTTACACTTCGCGGTAAGCCGTAGAACCCCGCTTCCTCCAAATCTCGGGACGAGATTTCTTTAAGGGGGGTGGGTTGTGATGCCCCTGGCATCTCAGAAGCCGTACACACAATTATACATAAGCTAATGATGAATTAAGACAAAATCATGCTTAAGAGAGTAATATTTCTCAAATTTGAAATTTTAGCTCATCCCCAAAGTTGATTCTGAAATTACTTTTGAATTCACTATACAACTTTACATTCTCCCTTTCTATGAAATGAAATTGAACTTTTTACCTTTCAAATGCACTTATTGTGGAAGTGATTGGCCTTCATTTGATACTTCAAAAGTTGAAAACAAGAAAAGCTTTACCTAGAGTAAATCTGCTGTTTTACCAAAATCCTAAACAAGATTAGGGTTGTATTTCAAAATATATTGTGATTTAGAGGAGGATCATATTAACAAAGTTGTAGGTAATGATCTAGGAAACAACTTTGTCAATATGAGTCAGGTCATAATATGAAATTCAAATTGGTCTTTTCAACCAAATTTTGTCAGCCCAGAAACACACCCCTACTCTGTTCAGTTTGGTAATTTGAGATTTTCTTACCCATAGAGCCATTTTCATGACCTGCCCTAATGAAATGAAATATAGTTTAGAAAGTAACCAACAAATTTGTCAAAAGGAGCAAGTGGAGTTGAGGCCTGTAACTAGGGTATTTTCCCCTCCCAAGCAGATGACCTACCCTGTCCCTACCTATGGCTGCTGCATAAATTCAAACAAACTTCATATTTCCATGCCGAATTTGAAATCATGCCTATTGACAAAGTTGTAGAGTTCAAAGAGTAGAACATTTCATTCAATTGGAGTTTTTCCAAATTCGGCCTTTAAATTGGTCAAAATGGCGGTTTTCAGCAGGGGAGAAAACACATTTTTATTTTTCTTCTATTTTCCTTTTCCCACTGTCGCCGACAGGTGGGGCCCACCGACCCGACACGCCACCGTGTCCGGGCCGGCGGCCACCACGCGGCCGGCAAGCACCGGCGGCTCCTCCGCGCCGCGGATCGTCGGCCCCACCCGAGCGCCTTCACCCGGGCGCGGACGCGACTCCGCTCGCCCTCTCGCTCACTCTCGCCCCACTCCCGGCCCTCTCTCCGCCTCCGCACGCGCAGAGCGCCGTCGCCATTGCCGCGAGCTCGAGCCGAGCTCGGGTCGCCACGTCCGCTCGCCCCGGTGCCTCCAGACCGCCTCCATTCCCTTCGCCACCACCGTCCGCGTCCAACGCACTAGGCCTCATTGCCTCCCCGCCCTCGACCGCTGAGATCCGCCCGCCGCGCCGCGCCGCCGAGTTCGTCGCGCCGCGCCGCCGGGCCCGCCGTGGGGAGCCACCCTCCGGCGCCTCCCAAGCCTTCACTCCACCTCCGCCGAGTTCCCCACCTCGCCGCGCAGCTGTGGAGCCCGACCGAAGCCCCTACGACCTCCTCCCTCGCCGGATCGGGTCACCACGCCGCCGTCACACCGCCGCGGCCGCGCCCCGGTTCGCCGCCGCCGTCCCGCCTTCACAGTCCACCACCGGCGACGAGATCAGGGGGGAACGAAAGCCTGCGGCGGGGTACGCGTCCGCGGACCCCCTCGGCTTCAAGTGCCGCCCCCACGATGCCGGCGCAGCTCCATCCTCCTCCTCGCGCCGCGCCGTTCGTCCCCAGTCCGGAGGAAGAAGAAGACCGCGCGTTTTTGTGAATAACCCCCTGCAGTTTTGGTAATTTTCGTCCCGATTTCTGTACTATGCATTGAGTCTTGAGAACCTTACAGTCTAGCCCCTGGAGGTTATGGTTAATTACGTATAGGTCCCGGATCTAGGGTTAATATGTATTATTTCGGTTTTGAACTTTGAAAAATCATATAAAATCACAGAAAAATCCAAAATGGACAAACTAAGTTGCATTAGACTCCTCTTGAAAAGATCTATCGAATGGGTATGATGTGGATGAGTGAAATGACCATTTTACCCTCGGTTTTGTGCATGTATGTAAAAGGAAAATAAATAGAAAAAAGTGATCTAGATGAACTTCTAAAATGGTAAAACTGAGTCAGTAGGCTTTGTAGCACATGAGAACACTATGACAAACTTTATGGCCATAGTGCTTGCTGTTATGTGAGGCTTTGCCATTTTATTTGCATAATGTGCCTTTTTATTAACTAAAAAGTGAACACCATGCAAAACCTGCTAGAATGAGTCATCTGGTATTTTTCCTATGCACTAGATAACTGATAAGAGTCACTGGTAAAATATGAGTTTGTGCATGTCAAGTTTGAGTGGTGTTTTGAAATGGACAAAGTGCCACTAGCTAGGAAAGAAAATAAGAAAAAAAAAAGTGGGGTTAAATGGCTAGGAAAATTTCAGGAGAACTTTGGTAGCTTGTACATGATACATAGGACTCAGAAAGTATATATGTGCAGGTTTAAACCACTGTTTTGTATTAGGTAAACTCTTTTGCTAATTACACTCTAAGAGTAAGCTAGTTTAGTTAATATGATTAGTTGAGCTAGCTTTAGGTGATGGTTTATACGATTCCTTAAAAGATGGCATGCAGAATTCCCTAGGAGAGTATGAATGCCTTCCTCGGGGGGTAGACCTTAAATAAGAAGGCTTGTTTACTTTGACATGAAGTATCCACCGTGGGTTATTTTTCTACTGCACTCTATCCTGCATTGCATCCTTACACTCATTTACATATCTGGCATGCATATAGACCACGAGATCGAGGAGCCGACGCAGGATCTACCGTTGATCGAGAAGCCAGACGACAAGTGGAACCCGGAGCACGAAGACGACGTGTCGCTGAGTTGGCCGTCCCTGTAACAAGGGGTTGCCTGGGGCACAGCCTCACAACCCGGCAAACTAACAGTAGTTTAGTTTGTTCAAGTTGTCAACAACGAAGGTAGGCCCCTTAGGCATTTTCACCTATCTAGGGAGTCTCACCACCCTATCCTTGTTTGTGCATTACGTTTAGGGATTTTATGAAACCCCACATGCATAAACCCTTGATGCCCAAAGTAGAAAGGATAAAACGAAGTCTATGCTTAGCCCTGCTTAGACGGTAGAAGACGAGTGAAGGTATTCACTCGCGAGATGATAGGGCCTACAAATGTTTTTACAAAACCTTGGAATCGAAAGAAAATCTGTTATGACTTGATGATAAGTTGAGACCGGGCGGAGATATGGTTTGATATGATGAGATTGTGATAATGTGTTGGTGGACTCCGCCCGAGTCGATTAAGGCCCGTCCGCTGTTCGCCTGCTGATTGGCATAACATTGCTAGAGTGCTTATCCGGTATATGGGGCCGGTGAAACCTTACTTGTGCCATCCGGAGCACAGAAACACGTTCCTACCCACTGGTTGAGAGGAAGGTGGTCCGGGGGAGCTTGGTGCTCATGACGGGGAGACCGGGATGCCGGCAGGCTCGTCATGGGGGCACAACCCGGAGGTCAGGCGGGAGTGAATCGAACTTGGGATGGGACAAGTGGAGGCGGGGGACCATATGTGGGAAAGCCGTCGTGTGAGTAAGCATATGGGCCTCTGGCATTTTTAGTTATTCCCGGGAATTAAAAATCGATTCGAATCGCTGATGCTCACCAGGTGTGAGAATGCCAGATATCGCACACGGGCAACGTAGTAACAACTGAAATACTTTATGCTTATATTTATGTGTTATATACAACATGCTTGGATAAGTATGATCCGTCCGACTATTCATAGTGCCGCCCATCCACTGAGAGGAGGTGGATGGATTTGGGAGATGCTTTGAGGTCGAGGGAGAGATGACCCGACGTACAGGGACATCGCTCCTGAGACGGCTACTCCCAAGAGTTCGATGGGGACTCTATGAATCTTGGGACGGGGCATGCGTTCATGTTTTATTTTCCTTGCAAGTTTTCCCCCTATGATATTGTTGATAATCATAACTAAGGGGTAGCAGCTGTCAAATCCTGCTATCTTATGATAACATGTTTTAAATAAACCATCAATGGCTAAGGACCCACTTCTAGTAAGCTTATGCGGGTTAGAAGTCAGTCCACCAAAAAGCCGTGCATAAATCTCAAATGTGTCGGGCTGAGACCGCCCACGGGTAAGTCCTACGAGTTCCCCACGAACTCACCGTTTGTTGTTGATATTTTTCTTTTAGGTGCATATCAAATTACGACCAAGGATGACTCCGGTGGGCTCGAGGTCATACTTGATGTTTACTTTCCGCTGCACGTTACATCTCTGTAACGATATGTATTCCGCTGCGAGGTTTATTTTGAAGTTCTATTTCACTACCTTGTACTCCTTTTGAGCAAAAATATTTGTACTCAATCAAATTATGTCTGTATGAAATGGTGGGTTGTTGTAATTGTTGTGGCTCTTCCGAGAGCTTAACGTGCGTGATGTCGGCATCCCTGGGAGATGGTTTCATCGAGTGCCCTTCTGGGTAGCTCGACGGACTACCGAGTTTAGTTCGGTCTAAGTGCACTGTGGGCCAGTGGTGGCAGGTGTACTTAGCCCGTACTAAATTGGGCGGTTCCGCCACAGTGGATCCCTAACAACTAGGGATGCAAGCGGGCTAAGTCTAGCGGCAAGTCATTTTCCAGTGACATCGCAGACGCCCGCTAGAAAATGACTTATTGCTAATCTTTCTGAGTGGCTCGCTTACATCCCTATGGACAACGTGTACCCCTTTTTAGACATTTTGATTCTTTTGGATGTGAATTAAATTTAACCATGAGTATTTATTATTAATGTGATTTTAGTGATTAAGTGACAATATTTTCATTTCGGGACTAATGTATTAGATAAAATAATTGATTTAATTCTAGGTATGCAATTGTATGGATTGTGGGAAACAAACGCCTCAAAAAAGGATCAAACGTACAATAAGTTGTCAGATTGAAGAATCCTTGGTAGCTTAACATGACGTTTTGTATTTTTGAGCATCGAATGGGTACAGGCATGTGACAATGAAAAACACACAATGGACGGCCAGTGATGGCATAAAGAAATCTGAGTCAGTGCAAAATATTGACATCGGATGATTTTAAGGCATGTTTGGATCCAGCCAAATAATCATAATCTACTAAAATTTAGTTTTAAAGATCCAAACATACCGGAAGATAAAGTTTATCTACACCTAAATTCTTATTATCTCATAATCCACCAAAACCTAAATAATATCAGACAATATCATATATATGAGAGATTATTCAGCTGAGATGTCTGCTGCACCCCTCCTGTTTTACCGAGGCCGATCCGTTCGCCTCCCAAACCAAAAATATTATAGTCCTTTCTTATTTTCTCTGGCTTTTTACCAATCCATTATACGTGGATCCAAACACTCCCTTACTATATCCATTCAGGTAAAGTTTATCTAGCTAATGCCTATTAGCTAGGTAATGAGAATCTCTATTGGATCCAAACAGACCCTCAGTGATTATCTGCACCTGATTGCTGGTGATACAAAGGCTTTGGCAGAAAAAAAAGGCCCGGGCAACCATGAAGCATTGTGCACCGAAAGATCTAGTGATAAAATACACTACAGGAAAATAGTATTTTTTTTTGGGTCAAAAACCCACGGCCGACGAAAATCTTATCCGAAAGAAAATCGGACGAAATTACACAAGTAATTTCGTGGGCTTGCCGACGAATTTATCACGGCCGACGAAATTAGAGCATATAATTTCGTGGGCCCACATGTCTAGCCGACGAAATTACCCCCCCCCCCCCCACCCCCCCCACCCCACCACCAAAAAAAACCAGAGCCACCCCCAACCAGATTTAATTCACTAAATATTCCAAACAGAAATTACAAGGTTCTTTTCACATAGTACAGTCATAGTGCAGTCATACAATCCACCAAATCAACATTACTTATAAATTTTTTTGAACGTAATGAACATCACATATAAATGAAAATAATATATGCACAAGGTTCCTATCATATATACAGTGGCAGCTTGTTGAAGTCGCTAATACTATACATATTTGCAAGAGAGAAGGAATAACATGGGACGTCATCAGCAAGCCGGGGAGTGACAAAAGTTAGTAATCTGGACGCTATAGAAGGCACAAGGTCCATGGACCAAGATCGTCCAAATAACTGCAGAATGAAGAACATGGATTAAACTAAAATGAAGTCCCAAGGAGGCAAGGAGCATACCATCTCCAAATGCAAAAGCCTAGTGAAAAAAGCCCTACCAGTCTTTACATCCCAGCAGCTATCATCAGGCACAGAAGCTTCCTGAATCACAACACTGCAGTAGACAGACGAGAGACAAGATTAGGAGGGAGCACAAAGAGAACGGAAAGGGATGCACAGCCGCACGGGTGATAACTACATACACAACCAAACAATAGTGGCTAAGCCTACATATATCGTGCGTGTGTGTTGGGCTAGGGCAGCCTGTGGGTGGGTGTGCGTGGGCTGTGGGGGCGGGGTTAGTTTGCCGGGCCGACGTAATTTCGTCGGCTGACCGGTTGCCGATGAAGATATATATTTTTTCGTGGGTAAAGGTACGAGGCCGACGAATTTTGCTATATTTTCGTGGGTACGCTAAACCGACGAATTTAAGGTACTTAATTTTGTGGACCAGTCTACGAAATTACTTTGGCCCAAAAAAAATACATTTTTCCTGCAGTGACACTGGATGGTTTGGTAATTCCTCTGATGAAGTAACATGAAGAGGTAAAGATTGAAGAATCTGAGGCATTTACCAGCATTGGACGATCGTCTGACAGACACCATACAATTTGGTGATATACATCGGATGCGTGCGGTCGATGACATGATTGAAAAAAGAGGCATGATTAGACATATCCGATGGTTTGATGAAATAGAAGAAGATCGAACTGTCAAATGAAACAACAGTCAACTTCAACGGTCATTTGGGAAAGTGAGTGTGTGGCGGTCCGATGAACACTACATCGATCAAACAATCTAATGTTTAATACGAATCTGCAGTCTTTTTTTGATGGCTAGTTTTATAATTTGGGTTATAAATATTAAACACCTTATTGCCTAACCATTTAAATAGGGTTGGAGTCTTTGAACTCCAATTTAATGTTGGTACACATTCTATAGAGCTCTAACTTCGTAGAGTGTTTGTGTGCATATTTAGTCATAATAACTCGGTGCTTGTTTAGACCTCTTAGCACATTGCTCTTGGTTTCGTCTAAAGTTTATATTGTAGTTTGCACACCTCTTTGGCGTTGGTGCTTGTGTGCACCATTGTTTGCAAGTGTGGTTTTTTGTAAGTCTCGCGGGACCCTCAAAAGTGTGAGGAAGAAGGCACCTTACTTGTGAGGGTGAGGGAGGCCCTTGACGTTTTGTCCAATGCTCACCTTAATGGAGGCGGTACAGAGAGCATTTGATAATGGGGGCATAGTCGAGACTACCATAGAGTTACCAGGCCGAGGACTTAGTAGGCAAACTTGCCCTTGGATCCTGGATCAAGGAAGAGTAAGACCCTTGCGAGCGGTTCCAACAAGGATTAGGGGAATTTATGGATATCTCCACAAATGTCAATAGAAATGCCCATCAGTCGAGGGCCCCAGCAATGTCGCACCCAGCTGGAGCAGGCCCACCAATCTATCGGGGGGCGGGGGGGGGGGGGGGAAGGGTTCAACCTTCATGACAAAGGTCAACGCGAAGTAAAAGCCGCAGACCCAGTTTATTGGATTGGTGCGAGGCGGAGTTTGTCAACCTCGACAGTCAGCATGAGGCGAGACCTAACCATCCCGCAAAATAGGGTTAGCGTGAGGCTTGCCAAAGAAGCCTCACAATTGTCGCATGGTGGCTGCTCTTCCCGAGAGATTCTGTGGCATACTGAGGATCCAACCTAATCATGACTTGGAGGACTGTAGGCCATGTGCCTTGCGAGATCGCCTAGCGCCATGCCACCTCGTCCATCCCACATGCTCCAACGCCACTGTAAGGAAAATGGGTCACAAGCCTTGTACTTAGTTCCCTAATGTGATTTTGGTGGTTGAAGTGACAGCACGATCCATGGGACTAATATTTGTATACAAGTATTTTTGTTCAAGCCCCAACATGCAAGAGATGGACTTGGGGTACAAACACCTCAAAGAAGGTCTAAAAGATCACAAGAGAAAACCCCAAGCCGTTGTCAAGTTGTAAGCTTGTGCCCTGACTCGGCGGTCCCATTGACCGATCAGCGGGCCAATTTTATGGAGCACCAAGAGGTTCGAAGAAGCCCATCGAGAGGTCCGGCGAGAAGAAGAAGCCCGAAGTTGAAGTTTCAAGATTTGGTGCGAATTACACACATCGAACGGTTTGATGGTTCCACCATCGGACGGTCCGATGGTGCATCGGGCCATCTAGGCAGCGAGGAAGGAGAAGACCGAGTCCCGTAGTTTCAACGCATCGGACGGTCCGATGGCCCACTCGGACGAGTTGGATAGAACGATTAACAAACTCAAGACCACGACGCTCCACGCATCAGACATTCCGATGGTGCCACCATTGGACGGTCCGATGGTCTCACAGTCATCTGAAGTTCCAACGGTCGACTCCAACGGCTAGTTGGGTGCATGCATCGGGACGGTCCAATGGTCCCACAATCTGACGATCCGATGGTCACAACAGCGCAGATCAAGTTGCTCCTAACGGCTAGTTTTGAGGCTTGGGCTATAAATACCCCCATGGCCGGCCTTCACAATGTGATTGGAGACTCCTAAGCTAACACAAGTGTAGAGGCACCATCTTGATCCATCCAAAGAGCCAAATACCCATATTTGAGAGCCCAACCACTACAAGAGCTCATTAGACATATCCCGACAAGCTAGAGCTTAGTTGCATCTATGCTTAGGCCTTGTTGTCTATCTTTGTGCCTGCGTGCACGACCTTGGTGTATCAAGTGCATCTGTAAGTCTTGTGAGACCCTTCGAAGTGTGGAGTGACCGCCACCTTACTTGTGAGAGAGGAGGAAGGCCCTGGGCAAGTTGGCCAAAAGCTTCCCATAGTGGAGATGGCGGGGCAGCTCCGTGAGAAGGACTCAGAAGACCCCAACAACCCCGACAATCCTCTACCCTTGCGTGGGCGAGGCCATAGTCGCAGACTATGTGAGAGAAGGGCTCGTATGGGTGTGTACCGAGGATATCCGGAGACCCAACCGGGGTTGCTTGACTTTCGCGGAAGTCACTTTGCTATACTTTACTCTTGCGTGGGCGAGGCTGTATTCCTTTGAGTACTACACACGAGCAAAGTCTGCGGGGGCGGCTAATGAGGAGTAGGGGGTAGAGGCACGTTGGTCTCCCCAAACCTCGGGAAAAAATCTCCGTGTCATCATCGTGTGCTATCACCCACATCGTCATGAGGAGTTTGCATTCTCTACCTATCCTTTTAGATTCTGCATTTACATGATTGCAATTGTGTGCTTACTTTCCTAGACTAGTTTGATAGGTTAGTTTCTAGGTGAAACTAGGTTGCAAGACTTGGCCATGGTAGAAGTAGCAACACTTAGCAAAAGCTTAGTGCACATAGTTAGATTTACATTGCATAGGTTTTGCTTAGTAGTTGTAGTTTTTAGGGATCCATAGTTTTAGAAATCCTAATTCACTCCTCTTAGATGTCGGTCCAACCTTCAGCCACACGGTGTTTTGAGGCATGAAGGACGAGGCCTGGGCGCATGCGGCTCAAGGACGCACATGGCCGCTTGAGCCTTGGCGCTGGGGCGTGGACATGACGCTTGATGATCGCCTAACATGATGTCAGGGCCTGTGGCACCAAGGTTTGGCGTCACTACACAGGGCTTCGAAAAGCAATGCACTTTCACTGAGGAGCCATAGCGGACTCGACTCCTATCGTGTGGGACCCCACTCCTTTCTCCCCATCTTCCACATGTAACGTGTCTCCCTGGTTATATAAATAGGGTATGGCTCCTTAGAAGGGGCAAGCTTTCTTCCACTCAAGCAAAGTCAAGTTACAAGCTCTTGCTTATGCCGTCATACACACTCGTTCCCCTACCGACCGCTTGTAACACTCTCGAGGCTTCATCTCCCCTTGAAACCAATACAACCTAAGCATTATAATGGAAGTACGGCATTCACCCGAACCAATATAAACCCTTCGCTCACACCAAACCATTGGAAGATAACTAACACACTCTCCTTCCTAACCTACAAGTTTACTTACCATTTGACAGAACACCGACAACACACAACATAGAAATTATGTCCACGTAAGCATAAGCAACAGGCCACATGGGATAAGCAGGAGAGTAGGCACTGAGGGGAGATCGGGAGAAGAAGAGGTACTCGTGTGCTGTGAGTTGGTGATCTTGTGACAACTGTCAACGCACGATAGCGATGCAAAGTGGATGGGGCAGAGAAAGGTAGCGTCAATTGAAGGCAGACTGCCAGTGAAGAGGAATGAGATGCGAATCAACAGAGGAGAGGGATTGGCACTATTTCTCCCATGGTTCTTGGATACGCTCAAGTTAACTCGTGCGGTGCCCGCCTGGAGATGGGACACCCAATTGCGCTTAGGCGACAACTTTGGAGGCCAAAGCGGCCAACCACAACGTGCGAGACACTAAGGTTGAAATAACGCTGAGACACATAGGCCACAATCGAATTTTAATAACCTTGAATCTAACCATTGAGGACCCCTTTAAAATACAACAATTTTAACTTGTGTTTTTCCTATAAAATTAGATTGTTTTTATATTTTTATACAATACCTGTTTGAAATGTAAGAATTTTACCGTATAAAAATTTCATATAAAACAATTCGATTTCAAAGAAAAACGCAGAAAAAAAAAGAATCTCTTTCCGTGTTACCCCAAAGGAGTGTCTCGCCGAGCCCACGAAACTAGCCAAAGCCGACCGGTTCTGGTGCGCCGAACTCGAGCCCTCCTCGCCCGAGGCCGTGCGCTCTGGTGTTGCTGGCTTGCTGCTAAACCCCGGCGGCCACCACGGGGATGGCAGCCGCCATGCGCCCCATCCTCGCCGCTGCATGGCAGTGCGCTATTCTCCACCTCCTTTTTTCCGGCGCGCTACAGTCGACGCCGGTGGCGAGCTCCCGTGCCGCTGCAGTCCGTCCGGAATGGCAGGTCCTGACCCGGGCCAACTTCTCCTCCCAGATCCGGCTCCACCCCCACGTCCTCCTCCTCGCTACGATGCCCTGTGAGCCCTCCAGCCAGTGCTTGCCTCTGATCTCTGATGACTTACCTAGTCTCTTAATAAATGGTTCAACTAAAAACATCCTATCTCCCAGTGAATTTGTATAGAAGAAGCGTAGAGCTCAAAATATTTATAAGATTACTGATTTTTTTTCGGGAATGACAAAATATCTCAATTCACCGTGCTCAAGATGCTTACAACTGAAATATCCTAAACATTTTTGTGTATTCGCTTTAGTTCCCTTTTGCATCAGAGCTGTCTAATTAAACCATGCTCAATATTTGCATGGTTGTGAAATAAAAAAAATGCAAAATGTAGCGTTTCTTGCAAAAACATGGTGCATTTGCATTAGAATGTGCTCTGATGCTCCATCGTAGACCGTGGGCACATCATGCCATAGCCTAACCATGATTGTTACTGACCTTAATCTGTAGGGTATGGTGAGTCCAGATCTCTGATGGCTGACATAGAACATTTGGTTGTTTCCGACGAGGAGCTTGGTCGCCTCAAGCTGATGATTGTATACAGGAATTCTGAGAAGTTGCTGACAGATGCTATTGGTGCCACTGACGGAATAAAATTTCTATACTACCAACATTCCGTGCAATTCAAATATCAAGGGAAACTTCGTGCGCAAGATATTCTGTCTTCGGTGCGCTATATCATGTCGCTTAAGCACGAGGAGGCCCCTTTTGAGGTTTTGCATACAAAAGAAGATGTGGAGACTTTCATTGAATCTACTGATAAATCTGTAATCCTTTATGAATCTTGTGGATGGTTTGCCAGATTGGCTCATGGTGGGAGCAACCAAAGTTATGAGGCAGCTTCATCAAATAACCAAGCAGAAAATGGTTTGTCAATTCTACAACTTCCCTCCATGTTTTATTCAGCTTTGTAACCATTGTCTTTTCTTTGTTTGTTTTGAGAGATGGAGTTACTGTGTTGAAACCTTAACATTGAGCTTGATAGCTACGAGCATATGACAGTACAGATAAATTTGCATGTAAAATGCACTGGGCACAAGGAAGTTCAATAGGGTGCAATATATGGTATAACATATTAAATCTCTGCAATTAGCACACCAGGATGCAAAGGCGAACCGGGTGTCGGCCAACCTGAGGTCCCCCCTCTTCGACCCATGTAATTTTGTGAGGACTGGTTATCTTCAGATAGCAACTCACAGACATTCAGGCCCCATGCACAGATGCATTACTGACATCCATGCGAAGCAAGCTGGCGGTATTCAGTGGGTTAAATCTCCTAATCGCCATCCCCTTCTTTGTTCTCTCAAAGTCATAGTTGCAGCCTCGCAGGCATCTGTTGCCAAATGCCAATGTGGCCACATGGTTGCCACCAGTGTGTCTTGTTGTCCTGGCCTTGGTTCTTTCTCAACTTGCATAGGTTGCTTGCCTTGTTGTCTGCTCTTTCATTGCCGCACTCACCAGCTGCTACATGATCGTGCCTCAAGCTGTCAAGCCAGGCTTTGCTGCCCATAACTGCATCTTTGCAAGGCTCCAGGTGACTCCATAGTGAAATCCCTATCGTTGTTGACCCACGGCGTTCTCTTGCCAAGGCGTCAAGCCAAAACTGTGAGTACAATTGGCAAGATTAGATGTCGTGTATATTTAGGAGTCTTAGGAGAGTCTTATGTATCTAGGATTGCCATATGTATCCGGGGAGGTGCCTTGCGCCCCAAGTCTTGTACTCCTATATATTCGCCCCAAGGGCTCTATGCAATACATCCATCCATTATACGCAATCCTATCGTCCTACATGCTATCACGGGTTTAGGGTTTTTCATCCTAGACCCAGCCTTCCACTGCCGCGCCGCCCCCGGGGAGATGCTCCAGGTACGACTGCGGGGGGATGTTAGAGAGTACAATTGGCAGGATTAGATGTCGTGTATATTTAGGAGTCTTAGGAGGGTCTTATGTATCTAGGACTGCCATATGTATCCGGGGAGATGCCTTGCCCCCCAAGTCTTGTACTCCTATATATTTGCCCCAAGGGCTCTATGCAATACATCCATCCATTATACGCAATCCTATCGTCCTACAAAAATGACACCATGGTGAGCTGAGGAGGCATCGTTGATGCCTAAGTGAATTCATGCATGTACCAATGGAACAAGTAAGGTGTCCTGATGACTTGGTGAAAGGGTCTTTTGAAAAATAACTGCCAAATGAGAGTATGAATTTTCTAAGAGTGTATCATTTCTCAGCGATCTGTTTTTCTGTTGGATAATTTGTTAATTATGCATCTAGCTCATAATGGCTCATGCTCTGCTGCTGCCAGGATGATATGCTTTCTAGTTTACTCTTTCAATTTGGTTTTATCTAGTCTTTGTCAATTTCATGCACCACTTTCTCCTCAATCCATCTTACATAAATACTTTGAATAAATGATATTTCTTTTCATTTTCTGACATCTGGATTCTATATTCTTTGATCTGCTACAGTTAGCATTTCTGGGAAGACAACCAGAGAATCCGATGGGCCACTAGAGCTTGTAAGTGTAGTGAAGAAGGTTCCATTTATATCTGATTAATTACCTGCTGCTTTGTTTCTGATGAACTATCTGAACTATGAAGAATCAGCAAATATCAGGAAAAAATCCCTGAAAATATACTTCTTTGAGATGACAAACAGGTTATAGAGGATGAAGAGCTAACTTTTGGAGGTGGGGCTGAGCTTACCGGTACTCCTTGGAAAAGTGGATTTACCTTGGCAAATGAAAGTTTCTCTGAGCAAATTGGAAATACAAACGATGGCTATAGAAAGTGCACAGAGCAAAAGTTCCATCAGTTTGGAAGCTTCTATGAAAAACTTACTGCTATAGCAAGAGAATATTTTCTTCCTCCAGAAATAGCTAGATTTGGTCTTATAACCGACAGATCATTGTTGTCTTTGCTGGATGTTGTTAATGAAGACAACCAGGAGATATGGTTTGTCATCACTCATTATCTGGGATGCACAACTTGTTCAGTTATTTCGAAAGAAGGAGATGACCTGAAAAGTCTAGTGCAATCCCATCATAATCTCAACATTAAGGAGGTAGGTGAATAGTGATTTGATGCACTTCTCAAATAATACAAAAAAAAAAAACAATTAAATTCTATCCACCAGTACAAAATAGCAGTTAAATTCCACCGATTTTAATGTATGTGTGAGCTATAACTATAAGTATCCTAGTATAATATATATTAGAGGGATAAAATGAGTGCCAATGTCCTTTTTGTAATACTTGCTGTGCAGACAAGTACTTCCTTATTTATTTATTTATTTTTTAAGCTTAACAGTTAACACTTTAGCTATTTGAACTTTCTTCAAAGTACTTGCAAAATAATGCTTCTTTCCTGAAAGATTTCCTAAACTTTGGCCTGTAGGTGATGACTTAATACCTTATTATTGGGCAAAGGAATTTTTTTGGATGAATTATTTGTATTTATTCTATCTTATTTTGTTTTTTGATGTGGCACATTGTAGATTTTTAATTCTTACAAGCTACATGCATCAGACCATGACTTTGGGTTTCAATGTTATATAAGTAGGTTGGTGTTGATGAAAGTGGTGGCGAGGCCATCTTCCCTGCAAACAAGCCCTCAGTAATTCTATTTATTGATAGATTATCCCACTCTTCAAAAGTCAGAGATGAAAGCAGATTAGTCATGAAGTTACTAAGACAGTATGTGCAAAATAATTATCCATTTCATGTCAGTACCAGAGTTCTAAGTAGCGATACCTCCAAAACACATTCAAAAGCTGTTCCTTCTTTGAGGAATACAGGTATCTTCGATGCCCGTTCTCAAACAGCAAGGTTGAGTGCTTGGGCCTCTAAGCTTATGGCACTTGGGGACAAAATGTCAGTTATGGTGGTTAATGATGGAGATAGTATTTCATACAGAACTTCTAGCCAAGATAGTGGTGGTAATCCTTTGTATGATGTTGTAACTAAGCTGCTACAAAGACCAGGTTATAAGTCAAAGAAAACAAGGATAAGTTTAGTTACAAAAGACGTTGGCTTAAAGATACTGCCAGATGATTCTGAAATCCAAGTGGCCGAGTCTCTGTCAGTCGAAGAGAGTGAACACAAAAGAACTAGCAATTCAATTGCCATGTTGGATAATTCCAATAATGATATTACTGAAGTTTCTGTAGATGAAAACACAGCAAAAGAAATTGAATATATTGATGATGGACAGGCACCAAGTATACTCGATGAAACTCCGACAACTTACTCTGATGAACATGATAATGATCTTGAATCTAATGTTACAGAAATGGAGGACCAAAGCAAAAGTGAAGCTTCAGATACAAGCTCTAATCTTCAGGAAGACATCTCCTATAATGTGTATAGCAGTAGTGAAGTTGGAGGTACCTTTTCTAAACACATTGCGGAGAAAACAGTTGCAGAATCTTTAAAAATTCTGGAACCTGATGAGAGAAACATGCACTCTGACCAAGAGGAATCACTATTGTCCAACGAGCAACATGATGGATCTTTAGTCCTGGGTAAAAAATCCAGGAAAATTGATGCCATTTATGAGAACACATTCGATGTAGATGAAGGGTCCGAAGAAAGTGATAAAAGATGTCCCCATCATGCAGCATGTAGCTCTGCTCAGCGTCCTGTAAGAGATGATGCTGACTTTACTGATCAGGTAACTTCAAGTATATCCAATGACCGGTTTAGTGGTTCTTTCTACTTCTCTGATGGTGGTTACAGGCTCCTGAGAACTTTAACTGGTGGATCAAGAATTCCATCCCTGGTTATAGTTGATCCAGTTCAACAGAAGCATTATGTTTTTCCTGAGGAAATCAAATATTGCTATTCTTCTTTACAGAATTATCTTGATAGTTTTATGAATCAAAGTCTTCCTTCATATTACCCTGTTACCTCATCTTCTACAACTTCAAAGGAGCTCCCGAGACCACCTTTTGTTAATCAAGATTTTCATGAGACAAATTCGATCCCTCAGTTGACAACAAATAGTTTTTGTCCACTAGTCTTTGGATCCAGAAGTTGCGATTCAAAAAGCCAAGCATCATTTTCAAACATTGAAAATCTTGAATCTGGTTGGAACAAGGATGTAATGGTGCTTTTCATCAACTCTTGGTGTGGGTTTTGCCAGCGAGCAGAGCTGGTCGTCCGTGAGTTACACCGATCATTTAAGAGCTTTTCAAGTTACTCAGATTCTGTATTTGCAAATGCTCAATACGTGCATAATGAAGGTAATACCTGAATTATTCATTCTGTTAGCTGAGAGCTCACATTTAACATTTTTTCTCTTTATCTTTAGAAATGAGCAAACCTTTTCCTGCTGATTTATTCTTTTTAGTTGGGATGTCAGGGTCATGCTGTAAATTGAATTAGATCGGATTTGCATCTATTCAGGTCATGCTGTTTCGCTTTACTCTCATCTTTAGTGGTGAACATCATTAAATCTAGCCTTATTTAGACTTCCCATACATAACCGATTCGATGGCTCACAAGTCAAATGCAAGAAATGGGTGAAAAATTCACTTTCAAAATTTTCTGCAACAGGAGTTGCGCCTTAGGCTGTCTCCAGCAGAGCGTCTATATCCTATAGTACAAAAATGACATTGTAGCTACACTGTAGACAAAGTGGAGTTTGAAATAGGCAACGGGGATAGACGCTATGCTGGAGACAGCCTTAAATCCTGTGGGGCCACGGACACTGGCCCCATATATTACATGTTCCAGTTGTGAAAATGACAATGCAAATAGATAAGGTAGCAAATCATTTGCAAGTTGCAATATTACTGCAGCGCCATTCAAGCATATACATGTCACATCATTGCATCATAAAATCAATAGAATCTGTTTACCTGTAGTATGTTTCCTTAAAGTACAGAACATTGGTTAATCATATTCCCTATGTTCGTTGCACATCAAATGTCAATTATTCATTGTGAATTAAAAAATCATCTTTTGGCTGCAGAGAAAAATGAAGAATATTCCATGAAGGGCTTTCCTGTGATTTACATGATAGACTGCACATCTAATGAATGCCACCATTTACTAAAATCTGCAGGCATGGTACTACTTTTTTTAATTATATATCCCCATCTATTGAACTTTGCTCCCTCATGTAACACAACAAATTCTGTAGCTAAAATCAGTCAGGAACTTTCTATATTTGATCTTTGTTCTTTACCATGAAACAAGCCAGAAACATAGAATAGCAGCTAGTGTCAGAATTAGGGAACAATGTGCATGGAAAACTCAAAATTTTTTGTTGACTAGCTCATTAGCCAGAGTAGTAGCACCGCTGTGCATGGAATGCAAGTGGGCATTGGATATAATGGGTTGCAATAACTTGCATCAAAAGGTATTCGTATGGGCATCACTGCATCAGTCAGTCAAGGCGTAACTGTTTATCTAGATAGATATTACTGCAGAAGGCTTCATCATGTGACTGTTGAAACAACTATGATGTCTACAACTCAGACACTATTGTTCAAATGATGGAGTTTGCACTAAAGTTTATTTAGGGCCAATCTAATTCAGTACTTGGAAAAATTTACAAGGGAGGGTTACTCTTGCAGTGTACTTGCAGTCAGACACTACCTAGAATTCTCACTTGTGAGATTTCAAAGAACAGGGAGGGGCAGGGCTCCTTTGGCCCCAACTTTCGCCCACAGTTCCATTTGTTGAACACTATTTATATGGTACAGACATACAAGAAAGCTATGCCCATACAAGAAAGCTATTAAACTTCAATCTATTGTTCAAATGTTGTAGTGTGTTCTTTCCCAGGAAGTTCAAAGTATTGAGTGCAAAGCTATGCCCATACAAGAAAGCTATTAAACTTCAATCTATCCAGTCTCTGTCTGGAACACATGCACACACACATTGACACATTATAATCGGAGACATTATCACGCTGTATGCAACAATCAGTTCTCTAGAACTCATAAATTTTTGAGATGCCTTTTGATGTCGCTCAAGTATCAGTAATGTATGTTCTTGAACCTAAAAACATAGTCGCCTGAATATTTTCGTACTGATGCAACCGTAATGCACCTTCATCTACACAGGAAGAGCTTTATCCGACATTGTTACTTTTCCCTGCGGAGAACAAAAATGCAATAGCATACGAAGGGAGAATGTCAGTGTCTCACTTAATCAATTTTTTGGAGTCTCATGTGAGCAATTCTCGTCATTTGTTGGAATATAAAGGTCTGTGCAAAACCATCTTGTGAGTTGTGACCGCATCTGTTTCTATTTAAAATATTTAGATGCAAGTATATGTTAGCTTACGCTTTACAATATTATTGTTTCTTAAAAGTTATTATTCTTCTCACACATGAAAAGTCTACCTTGTCCACGTGCTGTTCACCTGTCTGGCATACCTCTGTATCACTTATCAGCTTCTGCTTGGCCATATATTACAATTACCGTGCTCTGGAGGTCCCCCAAATTACCTGAGGTGCCACCAGCCCACTGCACTAATGAGGATTTATTTGAAGAGCCATGTCCCTAAAGGCTTGTTGCTGTGCCTCATCACTTGTTTTATTTTTCTAAAACCTAATGACATTTTCCCCTTAGTACTTGTAAATCAATAGGCTTCACAATGTCACATGCATTCCAACACCTCAATGAAGAAAACTGACCATCGATTTTTTATGTGAACTGGTGAGTATTAGTGTTGGTATGTATATGTTCTGAAGCCTATTTTCTTATTGGTACTCAGGATTTATGTGGAAGAACAGAATGTCAACACAGCATGATGCGCCACAGGCAATTCAGTTTCATCAGTTTCACATCAGTGATAAAGGCAGCGGCAATGTTGGTTATAACTTACCAAATCATTCAGATGTGGTTACAGGATCCATCCTGACTGCCACTGAGAAGCTTGGGACTGCAGTTCCATTTGATAATGCCAAAGTACTTATCGTATCGTCTGATTCCCATGAAGGCTTTCATGGCTTGATCATCAACAAGCGGTTAAGCTGGGGTGTCTTCAAGGATCTGGACACCTCGTTGGAGTCTATCAAGCATGCCCCTCTTTTCTATGGTGGGCCTGTTGTGGTGCAGGGTTATCACCTTGTGAGCTTGTCAAGAGTAGCCTGGGATGGGTACATACAAGTCATACCAGGCATCTATTACGGGAACATAATTGCCACAAGCCGGGTGGTAACACAGATCAAGTTGAGCGAGCAATCTGCGGATAACCTATGGTTCTTCCTAGGCTACTCAGGGTGGGGGTACAGCCAACTTTTTGATGAACTATCTGAAGGAGCGTGGCTTGTCAGTGGGAAGCCGATTGAGCATTTGGATTGGCCGGAGACTTGAAAGGGTTCTCTGGACCTCTTGTGTTTCTGTAGGGAAAATTTTCAGTCCATCTTGCACATATCTTCCCACACAAGTCCACAATATAAAATCGAGTTGCGCTTTTTTGGATCAGCACCAGAGCAGGATTGTGTTGTCGTAGCATATTCACATCTTACTATTATCACAATTTCTTTCTATATATAGTACTTTTGATAATGATGATAATGAAGCCTGTGCTTGCTGTTTTGGATTTTTTAGCGGACGTTTTCTTAAAGGTTTTCATTTTAGGGTATCTTTTATTTTTTTGGTCGGGGGACTTCCTTTTGTTTTATATAACGAAGATGGCGCTGAGTGTGCATTAAGCTTATGCTATTGTCACCGTGGAGTAAAAAAGATAGTGCAAAACATTATATACGTGCTATAGAGACACCGGTGTAGTTTGAAATAAAAGGTGAGATATAAGATTGGATAAAAGGTCTTAGTCGTAGGTGTGGGTACGCTGTGGTCCGAGGGTCGGACGCTCGCCACTTGCTTTTTTTTTCTATTTTTCGCTCTCGTTGGAAGAAAGAGAGAAAAAACAGATGTGGGTCTCACCACCTCGGTTTAGATATGTGGACTCAAATTTTTTATTGAAACCGGTTAATTCGGCTTCCATTGTTGCATAGTTATTTTTGTTTGTTGTAGCAGTTCGGTTAAGATGTTGCAATTGTATTTTCTAAGTGTTTCGTCCGATGGTTTCACCACATCCGCATACCCAAAAATCCTATTCAAATCAATTAATTCATACTTTGTTGATGTTGTAGAAGTTGAATTTTAATATTGCATATACTATTTTTTAGTGTTGTGAATATCTATTTCTGATGTTGCAATGCGATAGAACTAATCTACGCACCTGAAAATTTTATTCAAATCAGTTAAATTTTATTCAATTACTGATGTTGTGGTAGTTGAAATCAAATGTTGCGTATATTATTTTTAGATGTTGTAGACATGTATTTCTAATGTTGCACGGATCTTGCCGTTTGGTTTTAATATTGCGTGAAATATAAGCTGATGTTGTGGTGGAATTTTTCCCCAGATGGGATGGGGCGCGGCGATTTTTTTAGTCAAACATGCATGTTGCAAAGGTTGGTTTTTAATGTTTTGCATGCTATTAGACAGTGTTGTAGATGTACGTTCTGAATGTTTCATGGACCGTCCGATTGAATTGGATCTATCGGACGTCCGAACGCCAGTAGCACATGCAAAATACTGCAAGTTGTGTGGAGTTTGAAAGTAATTTGAAATACAGGTGGTGGAATGCCTTAGCCATTAATAACTAAAAAAAGAATGACGATGTTTCTGATTTCTGAACCTCCCTTCCAAAAACGATAACAGCCCAACTCATTTCACGATAACAGCCCCGGGCCAATTCGAAGAAATCCAACCAGTGTCGTAATTGGTGGTCCTCTCTTCGACGCCCGGCTACCGCTAGCTGCTTCTCTCGTGCGAGCCGCGGGCCATCGATTTCTACTTCCTCACAAAACCCTAGCCCCAATTTCCACCCGGCCATGGAGACGCCGGCGTTGGCCGTCTCCGTCGTGGCTGATCCACAGGCCGAAGCCCCTCCTCAGGCCGAGGCAGACGCCGCGGTGGAACCGGAACGGCCCGAGGCAGAGGCGGCTGCCGCGGCAGAATCGGCAGGGGCATCCAATCAATCTGCCGTCGGGGCGGCTGCCTCCGGGGACGCCTCGCCCGCTCCCGCTTCCACCACCAGTTCTAATTCTGCGGCGGCTCCTCCTCCGTCTTCTCCAGCCACACTCGTAGCTCCAGGGCCGCCGCGGCCGCAATTTGTGGGCTCCCCTCCGGCCTACATGGCGCCCCAAGCGCCGTCTCCGTCGCCGTCTCCAGCCTTTTCTTTTAACGTACAGCCGAGGGTGCCATCAGCCCAGCAACTTGGCGGCAGTACAGCCTCACTACAGCCAGGCTCTTCTCCGGTAGGCATCTTATCTTATCCTCTGCTGCAGGCCATTAGCCATCCTGCCATGCTCACGTTTTCCCTGTTGCATTTCTGTTTATGACCACATGTTTAGGTTTGTAATTTTGTCGAGAGTGAGATAATGCTAACTTTTGGCGTGTGAGCCCTACTAATTAGCTTCTACGGTAAGCAGCGACATTTGGAGTTTTGGACATATTGCAATAGTTGGTGATTTTTTTATGCAAACTGCATCAAGTTTTTAAGATTCTGTCTTGTGTTCTATAGATGCCTTTTGTATTCATGGGTAGTCCGTACTCGTAGTTTCACTTCACATGTGACTTCTCTAGCTAACTGTATCATAGTATTTCAGTTTCTATATGAAGCTGATGATCACGGTAGTCAACTATTGTTAATGACTGGTTAGCTTCAATGAAAGATGGACCCATGCCTTTCGTCAAGGGCTCAAGGCATTGCCTATTTACCTGTATGTTGAATAGCTCGTGTTATTATTTTAGTGTTTTGATCTTTTATGTCGGGCTAAACATAATTTATTTTGATTGGATACGATTGATAGTTTTTTGTTTTGATTTACTTTGTATATGGTTAGCTTGAGGAGCTTTTGCACGCCGAATTCTTGAATTTCTCAAATGCCTAAAAGCTTACCCAATCGGTGATAAATTTCACATTATGTCATATCTATAAGTGCTTCAAAATTGTCTCAACTGAAAGCTGTTATTGCAACTGAACATATGCCTTTCACTGTTTCGCATCTTGCAGCCAATTTAACATCGTAGCATAATCTACAACAGCTTATTTAGAAGACTAAGTCCCTGCTTGGCATATAGTTATAGTCTTATTGGAAATGGGATCAAAGCCACGTTCCACGACCCTAGAACTTCGTTTTGATTCGTGGTTGGGATTGATGAGGGTCATGTCTTTTTTTCTGAAGCCCCTCATCTGTGTACAGCTGTAGAATCTGTTCCAGTACATTACACACACCACCACACACGCACGCATGCACTCACACCACATGTATCCAAACAAACCTACAACTACACTCAGACCGAAGACCGCGTCCTTGAAGAGATCACCGGGACCATCCATGGCTCCGTAGACGACGGGTGTACCCGTCGTATTCCCATTGTGGCTCCACACGTGAGAGGCTGTGGAAATTATTTAGGGACGGTGTCCCGGTAGGAGATGCGAGTCCGTTTCCAGGAACCGAACCCGCGCCGGCTGCCTGCACTCCGGCAGTGCTAGCCACTCAGGCTACTGCCAGATCCCGATGAGGGTCATGTCTAGATTAAAGTAGGGTCACCACACCATTGCTACAGGGGCGTGAGCGTGGCACAGAATGAGAGCAATAAGAATCCTGTTCTCGCAAGCCAGGTGAAGAAGCTTACATAGATTTAGAGTTCTGGCGAACTTCCATCTCTGACGAGAGTCCATACTCTCTACCTCGTTCATAGTCTGGTGAGGGGAGGAGAGGTGAGAAGGGATGCTGCTGCCAAGGTTGAACAGGGATTGTGCGGTGATGGTTTTAGGGGCAAGGGAAATAAATAAATGGGAGCGTGGTGGTTTCAGGGGCGACAGGAGGTGTTGACATTAATTTTTTAAACTGAGGCAGTGCTGTCGTGTAAGGAAGCTAGGAAAGAGAATGATGTTGCATGCATGCGTGCGTGATACATGCCCTGTATATGGGTTAAAGCAGCTTGTGTAGTGCTAGCAGGCCAATATATGGCAGGGAAGCTATTTCTTTCCATTTTAACATGTGTTTTTTCTCGTTGGTCTTATTACATATGGATGTGTGCATTGACCCAACTTTTTGCCTCGGGCCATCAACCCAGATTCCCTGTGGTCGTGCACCACGTTGCGAATTGTTGTTCTAAGGAGGACCCTCTCCGTGCCCTATTTTTTCTCAAGTATCGACTTGTGTTCTGGGACCCTTTTCCTTGATTCATTACCCCAGACTTCTGCTGACTATGGTTTGGCACAACCTATGATTGTGCAGAATGTGCTTATTGGAGAAACTACTTAAAAACACATTCTGCTTATTTAATTCAGTTTCAGCTATGCTTATTGCTACGCTGGTGTGAAATCCTGCCATTTGCCAAAAAGCGCATAATAAAAAATTAGGACATTGATAACCCAAATTTACTGTTGTGTACTGAAAAACTGAAGCACAATATCTATGTTTGAAAACTGGCATTCTTCTTAAGGCTATGTCAGAAGCACTTCTGATCTAGTTTTTCTTTATATTAACATAGGTTGGAAGTTAGAAACAACTCAACCTAGTAAACATTGCTTATGTTGGGTTACTTACATAATTTCTTGTCCCCCTTATTTATGTCTCATGAGGTCTTTTCCCCTTGTAGGCTCTCATGGCCGCTCCAATGCCTGCATCAGCTCTTCAGCCACCGGCGCCAGGGCAATATTTTGGGAACAGGCCTTCTTTCTCATATAACGTAGTCTCGCAAGCTAACGCTAGATTGCCTACTGGTCAGCAGTTTCAACTTGACACTGTAATTTCTCATGGCTTTATTACCATTCCCATTGTTTTATATGCCAATTTTTTAAACTTAAGTTAGTGTCCTGATCCTATTATCTGATGCACTAATGCTTAATATCATTTTTTTTCTTACAGGGAGCAAACCATTCTGGTCAAGTTTCTAGATTCGTTGCACCAGGTTCCTTGCAGCCTCCTGCCCCTGGGCAATTAACTCGCCCAAGTACAACATTCCCAGGAGCTATGGCACCAAGTCCTCCTGGATCTATTCAGTTCCCATTTTCTGCGCCAAGGCCATCCAATATTCCTTTTGGTGCTAATACACAACAGGTACAATCGAAGCCTCTGGATTTCCATAAACTCCACGCATCGATCTGTTTTCGTTTTTATGTTTGAATTTCTAGAGTAAAATGTTTAACTTAAATGAGTTTTTATTACAGGGAAACTCTGACATTAATACTTCGAAATCAGATGGTTCAAGTGTGTCAGATGTTAGCTCCCATGCCATGCAGTTACCCACTGTCGTGCAATCAAATTCTCCTTCAACAATTGCAAGTGCTTCTGGAAGTCCTTCAGTCCCTATTCAGATGCCAACAAATCTGTCAGTGCCACCTCGCCCTGAGGTATTTGGAGCCACTAGACCATCTGTACTTGGTCAACCTTCTGCAATCTTCTCTAATCCAGCAAGTCTCCTTGGGAGGCCTACTGTTCCATCTGCCACCCCTTTGCCCCAAACAGCACCATCAATTGCAAACCCAGGTCTTGTTCCGCAGAATTCTCGACCACCATTTCACCCATCCTATCCTTCAGCACCTGGTGTTGTCCCACCTCAACCTTTATGGGCACATCCCCATCCTCATCCTCAACATCCCACTGGTTTTCATCAGCCTCCCTTCCAGTCCTTTCCAGCTGGTCCTGTAGGGTCTCTTGGCAGGCCAATGGTTGGAGCTTCTGCGGCAACTACAGCCTTTGCCAATGTCCAACCACCTGGTCTGTCAACTGGTGGGGATCAGAAGGAACAAGCATCACCAAATCCAGGATCTGAACAGCCCAGTCACGCTTCATCTGAGCCAGAGTCCACAGGCAATTCTTTCTCTGTATTTGATATTTGGTCTTGGTTTTCCTGTCAATTGTTCTCATGACAATGTTTAATGCTGCAGGACATGGAGGTCAAGTCAATGAGCAACTGGAGGACAAAAGAAATCCTGGAGTTCAGGATTTGGATGCATGGTCTGCTCACAAGACTGAAACTGGTGTTGTATATTATTACAACGCTTTGACAGGAGAGTCAACTTATCAGAGACCACCTGGGTATAAGGGGGAGGTAGTTGCACAGTGGAATTGCTTTATCAAGTAATATGAGTTCATTCTAAGTATGGAGACTTGGCAATTTGGCATCACGATTTAGCTAATATATTATTTTTTATGTTTTTGCTACAGCCTGAGAAGGTTGCAACACAACCAGTCCCAGTTTCTTGGTATGTATGAAACTACTGTGCTTATCCTGAACCACATTTGTCTGATTATATAATTGGAGTTATGTTTTGGTGTGTGAGCTTTCAGCTTTGCTTGTATTTTCTTGAAGTTAATTTGTCCCACTTTTTTTCTCTTCGGGTTTCTTGAAGGCACAACCAATTCAGTGTCAACAACTGCCATGATATGATTTCTGATTGCCTCTGCCCTCTGCATCAACTGAAAAGTTATAAATGCTTGTGTTATAAATCCTTAGCTGCTCGCCAGCTATGGATTCTGGTAGGAGTCCGATCTGTGATCTCTATTCTAGAATGAGGGCTGTCAGAGCCTCGGAATTGTTATGCACCTGCACAAGAAATAGTGCTAACTCAGCTGCACCGCCATGCTACTTAGCCACATGTGTTTTGGTTGTGCTGCCAAGTGGTGTTAGAAAGAACTCACTTTTGTTGAATTACACGATCCCTTGGTCTTCCTTTTTTGTCTGAGAACTAGATAATATTTTATTACCTCAAAGCCTCCTTGTTGTCTGTTTAGTGCTAACATTTTATTTTATATTCCACTACATTGCATGTATAATGTAGTCTGTTTCAATTAGACAAAAAGAAAACCCTAGGCCCAGAAAAATTCAGTTTGCTTATGAATGGTGCAATCGTAATGATGGTCCTAAATGCACTGTATATTGTATAATTGATTGTTTGGCAATAAAGTTTGCAAAATTAATAACTAAAAATATGCACAAGTTTCAGTATTCTCCTTTAACTGTTCTTTATCTGATGAAATGATGAATACATTTTGGTTTGTTTTCTATATTTGTGCATGTGCACAAATATAATGCTACATGGAATCTAAATGTTTCCCTCTGGCAGGGACAAATTGGCTGGTACTGACTGGAGCATAGTAACTACAAGTGATGGAAAGAAATATTATTATGATAACAAACAAAAGGCAAGATTTAGACTATGGCTTGCTCAGAAGCATGTACAATATTGAAGTTGCATCGATCATTATGTATCTCATGAGTTTTACATATGCGTTATCGTTGAACACTGAGTTACTTAACAGGTTAGCAGCTGGCAACTTCCGCCAGAAGTGGCTGAGCTCCTCAAGAATGTGGAATCTGGCTCTGTAAAAGAAGGTTCAAGTTCACTGCAGGATGCTGCTACTGTAGAGAATAAGGGAGTAATAAGCATTGATGCAAGTGCTCCTGCCATACAGACAGGTGGCCGTGATTCGTTGCCACTTCGGCAAACAATTGCCCCTGCATCGCCATCTGCATTGGATTTAATAAAGAAGAAATTGCAGGATGCTGGTGCGTCCAGTGCGCCTTCACCTCTTGCTACATCATCTGCTGCTTCTGAATTGAATGGGTCCAAACCAGCTGATGCTGGAGTTAAGGGGCAGCAAGTGTCAAATAATGTTGAGAAATCAAAAGATAACAATGGCGATGCGAACATGTCTGATTCCTCTTCAGATTCAGATGATGAGGAACATGGCCCGAGTAAAGAGGACTGCATTCGTCAGTTTAAGGTGGTTCTTGTGACATTTATCTGGATTTTAGATTTTTAGTGTCGACACTTACTGTTATGCTACCCCATATTCCTTCTGAAATTTATTTTCATTCCTGGAATTGAGATGATCTTTCTAAATACTTGATGCTTGCTCATTTTTGTTGCATCTGATGTACCATTGACTATGTTGCCTCTTCTTTTGAGAGAAACATTTTGGTCTACTTCTAAGTTGTAGAATTAGAATGTAGCTAACTAAAACTGTGGAGTTACTTTATGATAAAAAAATGATTATACTATGATGCTTATATGACATGCGTGTGTGTTTAATTTTACAGGAGATGCTAAAGGAACGTGGTGTTGCACCATTTTCGAAGTGGGAGAAGGAACTTCCAAAAATAGTGTTTGATCCACGCTTTAAGGTTTGCTAAATTTGTGATCTTAATCTTGCGTGCAACTGATCTACCGTCATCTGAGCTGATTAACACTCATTAGATTCATCTTCCCCTCTTAATGAGACATACATAATAAAAATTGAGTACTGCAGTTGTTTAAGATGACTGTTCTTTTTTGTCAACACCCTAAGAGAAACTTTGATTCGTGTAGCTGGCTTCTGTACGCTCTGGTCACATTTACCTGACGGCCTAGAGCAATATGAAAGGACAAGATATCATGTTTCGCAAATATATAGGCCCTTATATGTTGGAAAATGGGCCACTCACTTGTGTGCCCGCTGGGCTGCCCACTTACGGTGCGCCTGCACACTCCAGGCCGTTGAGCCGCCACACATGCGCCCAAACACACAGCAGCAGGTATTAGGTATGTACCCTCAAGGCCTCAGCCCTATAGACCATCCTTGCCCATTAAGGGGTAGCACCCTCAAGGCCTCAGCCCTATAGACCATCCTTGCCCATCCACAACTCACAGTTTGAGACTATGCCCACTATTATACCACTCATGCCCTTGATCACCTTTTCTGTTTGCCTGCATTCATTTGGTTGGTTGGTGACATGAAAGAGCAGCATCAGTAGCACATGTCCTTGCCCTCCCCAATTCCTGCTCTTATCTGCACCATAGCAGCAATCAGCAGTCGGCATCTCGGAGACAGTCCTGTTTTTCTGGCAGGAGGGGTACCAGAGGCAGTGGTGGTGATCATGGGCAGCTTGTGAACCTCATCAGTGCAGGGCAGATTTGCACAGATGATCGAGGTCGCTGGCGGAGGTGCAAGGAGGCACACAGATCTTACCTGTGAAGGCCAGGGGAAGCGTATTGATCTTAATAGTGGATGTCACTGGTGGCAAGTGGAGCTCGTCAGCATAGAGATAGAGAGAGAATTCCTTATCTGCCATCGAAAAAACTTGGCGTACATTATCTACCATCGAAAATTTTAGTCTTCCCTATCTGCCATCCACTTGGATTTTTAGTTCCTTATCCACCACTCCATCCACTTCAGTCCATTTCCGTCCACGTTGTCTGCTTCCTCGTTCTCTCTGTTTCTTTCTCGTCTTCTCCTCGCCCACATGCCACATCCCGCCGCTAGACGCCGCGCCGCGAATATGGGCCTCCGCCGCCTCTGCGCGTGCCTGCTTCGGCTTGGACACCGCGCCGCCCTCCCTCTTCTCTCCGCCTCGCTCTCTCTGCAGATCACACAACGCCTCCTCGCCTGCCGGCCCCGGGCCCGCCCTCGGTGTCGCGTTCGTGCTGGCCTCCCGTGCCCTTCGTCCCAGTGCCTCAGGCCAATCCCGCTCTAGCACGCCGCGCGGCTCTGGTGGCCAGCTCCTGGCGCTCGGCATGGCTCGAGGTGGGCGGGCAGCAGGCGGCGCTGCTCCGGACATGCGGGCGGTGCGCGCGGCGCGGCTCCGGCGGCTGGCACTCAGCGCAGCTTCGAGCGGCCGACTCCCGGCACACGGCATGGCTCCGGGCGGGCGGGCAGCCGGCGGCGCTGCTCCAAACAGGCGGGCGGCGCGCGCGACACGGCTTCGGCGGCTGGCACTTAGCGCAGCTTCGAGCGGTCGGCCAACGTGCGGCGCTGATTTGCACTGCCGCTCCCGCCGTTCCGCTACGGCCGCCTTTCCACCACCATCGCTATTCGGGGAGCGCCACAGACGGACACCAGGGACCTTGTCAGGTCGCCCGCCTGGGAGCACGTCGCCGTGCCTGGTAGCGCGTCGCCATCTTGGAGCTCGGCCGGACATCGCTTTCCTAGGACTCTAGGAGCATGCCCCGGCCGCCGTCGTCGCCTGGGAGCCTGGCCGTTGCCGTTGGCCGCCTGTGAGCACGGGCGTCGCCGTTTGTTGATGACGGTGGGGAGTGCAGACGTCGTCACATGGGAGTGGACGGAAGGGGTAGATTGGGAAACAAAAATTGAAGTGGATGGCAGATAGTGAACAAAAGGAAACTAAACATAAAGTGGATGGTGTTAGATTGTATAGGTTGTATATAGCTAGTCTTGTCTTGTACTCCAAGCCTCATCGGCTTACTTGTACTCCAAGCCTCTTTGGCCTATATATATGAAAGTCACCCCCCATCAAGGGCGTGTGGTGTTCCAATCTAATTCTCTACATGGTATCACGAGACTAGGGTTTTAGTCTTACCTTCCGCTGCCCTCCAGCGTTCTCTCTCTCCCAGCCGCCGGCTACCACCGAACCCGTCCGGCGCCTCCCCAACCGCAGGCCCTCTCCCAGTCGCGCCGCCGCTCCTTCCCCGAGCTGCGCCGCCGCTCCCTCTTCCCCGTGTCGCGCTGCCTTCCCTGCGCCGCCGCCTCTTCCCGAGCCGCGCCGCCTCCCCCCTTGCGCCGCTGCCTCTGCCCGAGCCGCGCCGCCCTCCCTGTGCGCCGCCGCTCCCTCTCCCTCGAGTCGCGCTGCCCCTATCTACGCCGCGCCGCTTCTTCCCTATGGGTGCCCCGTCATAGCCCCCTGCCATGGCCTTCACTGCATGGTCCACCTCCTCAGCCGTCCTTGCCAATGGCACCTCCGAGGCGCACTCTTCTTCTACTGCGCTTGCCTTCATCAACCCGTATGCCACCGTCACTGCCCACTCCCATATCCCGATCACCCTCGACCTGAAGAACCCCAACTACACCAAGTAGTCCTCCTTCTTCAAGTCGATGTGTGGCAAGTTCGGGCTCCTCCGGAACATTGACGGCCGCAACCCTCTCCCCGACGACGACGCCTGGGTCCAGGCAAACTGCTGCGTTCGCGGTTGGATGTTGAGCACTGTCACCGAGGAAATCCTCGACTTCACCATGGTGGAGGACCAGACTGCGCAGCAGCTCTGGACCGCCATCAAGGACCTCTTCAGCACCAACAAGGAGTCGCGCGTTGTCTTCCTGAGTCACGAGTTTCACTCCCTGACTCAGGGGGTCCTCTCCATCTCTGATTACAGCAAGAAGATGAAGACCCTCGCTGACACGCTGCGCGACGTCGGCTTCCCCGTCGCCGAACCGCAGCTCGTCTTGAACCTCCTGCGCGGCCTCAACCCTCGCTACTCCAACACCGCTGACGACATCGTCAACACCAAGCCGCTGCCTTCCTTCAACGACGCCCGCAACATGCTTGTGCTCAAGGAGCTTCGCCTCGCCAACGAGGTGAAGGTCGCTCAGGCCACCGCCCTCCTCGCTACCGGCACCAGCTCCGCCACCAGCGCTGGTGGCGCTTGTTCCGGTGGCTGCGGCGGGCCTTCCGCCCTCACGACGACGAGCATCCTCGGTCCACCTCCCGACGTTCCAACCAGCAGCTCCGGTTCCGGCGGCGCAGCAAGGGCAAGGGTCGCCAGTCGTCCGGACAACAGCAGCAGCAGCAGCAGTCGTCCGGACAACAGCAGCAGCCGCAGGGACCTCGCCCCACTGGCCCATGGGTCTGTTTCGGCCCGTGGGGCGTCCCTCCTGCTGCCCCTGCCTGGCGCCCTCCTCCAGGCTACTACCCGCAGGCTCACACGGCGTTCGCCGGTGCCCAGGTCTCTCCACCAGCACAGTCCTGGCTGCCGGTTGCTGTGCCCCCTCCGGCATGGCAGCAGCCCCAGCCGACCCCTTCATGGGATCAGGCTGGACTGGTGGCTGCTCTCCAGCCGATGCAGCTTCAGGGCTCCTCTCCCTGGATCCTCGACACCGGCGCCACCTCCCACATGACATCGTCGGATGGTATACTCCTCTCCTCCTCTTCACACTTTGGTCACCGTGGGCAATGGCAACACTATTCCTGTCACTGCCCAAGGTCCCGCCCTCCTCCCTACACCGCACTCCAATTTCTATCTCAACAATGTCCTTGTTGTTCCCTCCCTTATTCGTAATCTCCTTTCTGTACGACAGTTCACTCGTGATAATCTAGTTTCCATTGAATTTGACCCCGCTGGTTTTTCTATCAAGGACCTACAGACCAGGCGCGAGATTCTTCGCTGTGCTAGTGACGGCGACCTCTACAACTTCCCCGCCGCTGCCACCAGCACCGCCCACGCCCACCTCGCCGTCTCTCCCACCGTGAGGCACCAGCGTCTTGGTCATCTAGCTCCCGCCGTCCTCGCTAGTTTCCAGCAGTCCGAGGTCATTTCATGTAATAAGCTAGATCGCTCTCTTTGCCACGCTTGTTAGCTTGGCAAACATGTGCGTTTACCGTTCACTAGTTCACAGTCGTCTACATCTGCACCGTTTGAACTTGTTCATTGTGATGTCTAGACCTCTCCTGTTGCCAGTGTCTCCGGTGCCTTATACTATCTAGTTATTTTGGATGATCACAGTCATTTTTCCTAGACGTTTCCTATGCAGCGCAAATCTGAGGTTTTTGGGCACATCACGAGTTTCGTTCAGTTTGTTCAGACTCAGTTTAGCGTTCCTGTACGATGCATTCAGGCCGATAATGGCAGTGAGTTCGTCAACAATTCCATGCACGCCTTCCTAGACTCCCACGGCATTCTCCTTCGCCTCTCCTGTCCCTACACCTCCTAGAACGGCAAAGCTGAGCGCATCATCCGCACCCTCAACAACTCCGTTCAAACTCTTCTCCTGCAAGCGTCCATGCCATCACCCTATTGGGCTGAGGCGCTCGCCACCAGCACCTACCTTCTCAACCGTCGGCCATCTTCTGCTATCCATGGCCGCACGCCCTATAGCATCCTCTACGGCACCAACCCCAACCTTGATCACCTTCGTGTCTTCGGTTGTCTGTGCTATCCCAATTTGTCTGCAACGGCTCCACACAAGCTTGCCACCCGCTTCGCCGCTTGTGTCTTTCTTGGGTACCCGTCTGCACACAAGGGATATCGGTGTCTCAACCTCACCACTCGACGTGTCCTTGTCTCTTGCCATGTTGTGTTCGATGAGTCTGTTTTTCCCTTTGCCTCCTCTCCTGCAGATTCTTCCTCGCTTGACTTCCTCGTCGAGTTTGAGGACCTTCAAGCACCCTGTGTCGGACCCTTCGCGGCAGCTCCGTCCTCCATGGACGTCGAGCGACCGCGCCCCCCCACGGAAGCTCTGTCCTCTCCGGACATTGAGCGACCGCGGTCTTCTCCTTAGGTCGCAGTGTCACCTGCGGTCGTCCCATCTGCGGCTCCTGACGTCGACACCATAGCCAAGGGCGAGCTAGTCGTCCCTGTACCAGCGCCGGTCGCTGCGCCGCCTGCGGCCATGGCGCCGGCCCCAACAGCAGCTCCGGCGGCTGTCCCTCCGGGCGGGCCAGCGGCTGTTCCTCCTCCTCTGGCCGGTCCGCAGGCTGGACCTCCGGGCGGGCTGGCTGGTGCAGCTCCTCCTCCTGCCGGCCGCTTCGGTCTCATGTACGCGCGCTGGCCTCGCGGCGACCTGCTGCACCCCGTCCATGTGCATGCGCCGTCACCTGCTCGTCGCTTGCCGGCGGCACCGACCACGACGGCTCTTCGGCCGCCGGCACCAGCATCTCGCCCCATGCAGGGCGTCCCCCCGGCGCTCCTTTTCGGCGCATCGTCACTCGCTCTCAGACCGGCTCCCTCAAACCGCCGGTGAGGCCGATGAACCTCAGCGCTGCGGCTACGTCAGTCTCCCCGGTGCCGTCGAACTATCGCAGCGCGCTCGCCGATCCGAATTGGCGTGCTGCGATGACCGACGAGTACCGGGCCTTGATCGACAATGCGACGTGGCGTCTTGTTCCCAGACCGCCAGGAGCTAATGTGGTTACCGGCAAGTGAATCTTCAAGCACAAATTCCACTCTGACGGCACGCTTGCCCGCCACAAAGCTCGTTGGGTTGTCCGGGGCTTCTCACAGCAGCCTGGTGTTGATTACTACGAAACTTTCAGCCCGGTGGTCAAGCCGGCCACGATTCGCGTCGTCCTCAGCATCGCCGCCTCCCGTACATGGCCTATTCACCAGCTGGACGTGAAGAGCGCTTTTCTCCACGGCCATCTGGAGGAGACGGTCTACTCTCAGCAGCCCTCCGGCTTCGTCGAGATCGAGATAGTGTCGCGTACTTACTGCTCTACGTCGACGACATCGTCTTGACTGCATCCTCACCGGCCTTGCTACAGCACATCACTGATCGTCTGCATGCTGAGTTCGCCATGACGGATCTCGGTAATCTTCATCACTTCCTCGGCATCTCCGTCACGCGCTCCAGCGACGACCTGTTCCTGTCTCAGCGCCAGTACGCCGTCGACCTTCTTCAGCGGGCAGGCATGGCCGGGTGTCACTCTACATCAACTCCTGTTGACACTCAGTGCCAAGCTTTCCGCCACCGATGGTGCCCCTGTCGCTGATCCGACCACGTACCGGAGTCTTGCTGGAGCCCTGCAGTACCTCACGCTGACGCGGCCTGACCTCGCTTATGCCGTTCAGCAGGTGTGCCTCTTCATGCATGATCCTCGCGAGCCGCATCTCTCGCTGGTCAAGCGCATTCTTCGCTACATCAAGGGCACTCTCTCAGTTAGCCTCCATCTTGGCGCCGGCTCCGTACAGTCCTTGACTGCTTACTCCGACGCTGACTGGGCCGGCTGCCCTGATTCCCGGCGCTCCACTTCAGGCTACTGTGTTTTTTTGGGCGATAATCTGGTGTCCTGGTCTTCGAAACGCCAGACGACGGTATCCCGCTCTAGTGCTGAAGCGGAGTATCGTGCTGTGGCTCATGCTGTGGCCGAGTGTTGCTGGCTCCGTCAGCTGCTTCAGGAGCTTCACGTCTCGATCCCTTCGGCGACCATTGTCTATTGTGACAATGTCAGTGCTGTATATATGACAACAAACCTGGTTCATCACCGTCGCACGAAGCATATTGAGATCGACATTCACTTCGTCCGCGAGAAGGTTGCTCTGGGCGATGTTCGTGTTCTCCACGTTCCGTCCTCCCACCAGTTCGCGGACATCATGACCAAAGGTTTACCTGTACAGTTGTTTACTGATTTTAGGTCCAGTCTTTGCGTCCGTGACTCTCCCGCTGCGACTGCGGGCGGGTGTTAGATTGTATAGGCTGTATATAGCTAGTCTTGTCTTTACTCCAAGCCTCTTTGGCCTATATATATGAAAGTCACCCCCCCATCAAGGGCGTGTGGTGTTCCAATCTAATTCTCTACAGATGGTAGATAGGGAAGACTGAAATTTTCGATGGCAGATAAGACACCAATTTTTTTCGATGGTAGATAAGGAATTTTCTCATCTTGATAGTGGATATCACTGGTGGCAAGTGGAGCTCGTCAGCAGAGAGATAGAGAGAGACCCCGGAGTGGCACTGCGTCAAATTCCATTGTGCTGGCTGAAGCTGAAGATGGAGCACATCTCCATTTGTTTTCTCAAGAACAACGAGTATTACGAGGGGTAGAAGTGTCAAAATGCCCTAGCCCTAATTTCTGAAAGCTGTCGGAAACGTCATGTGTGTAACTTAGGGCTGGTCATTCTGAAACTTTGGTTCTCAGAAAAAATAGCAACTGAAATTGTTGTAAACCCCTCACCGCCACCCCAACCCACCACCACCACCCCAGAACTGATTTCTGTTTCGGCTTATTCAATTTGATTTCTTGGTGTCACCGATGTTCATGGTGTGCCCTGAGCCTCACCCCCACGCCCCATCCACTGCACTAGACATGCCTTGCTAACCACTGCAGTCAGGTTAGGCATGAGAGGAGCTGGGCGGATAGAGGTGAGAGATCAAGCATGCAGCGTGTGAGCCTGTAGGGTAGCAACCAGGAGATGGCTCAAGTGATGATGGGAGTTCACGAGTGATGTTGATTAGTGCTATCAGTGTCTCGTGTTTCTCAGACTAGAAACTGAATGAAATGCCGAACACTGAGGTTCTCAAAAACAAGAACTGAAGCTGAAAACAAAAACTGGCTCAGCTTTGTAGTGTTGTTTCGGTGTTCGGTTCTTGGGTAGAAGTGCCCAGCCCTATTTTTTGACATAGGGAGGAAAATGTTATTCACAGAAGCAATAAGTAATTGTTTGGTTAAAACTTTACTACAATGTACTGAATTCTGCGTAACTGAATGCTGTTTTTTGGTAAAGCACAACTTTGAACCTATGTGTTGGTCCTCTTCTTTTTTTAACCGAGGCAAAAACTTGCGGTAATTGTCTTCTTTTTGGGTTAAACTGAGGCCCAACTAATGATTTTAAGTATTCTTTTGTGCATTATAGTAGTTATTATCATTTTGAGTTTTCAAAGTGGTAATTTTCAACAAACATGACTACTGATTAAGTTCAAGTTACCTTTTGCCTTTTATAGGCTATTCCTAGTCACTCAACAAGGCGGGCTATATTTGACCACTATGTTCGCACACGTGCTGATGAGGAGCGGAAAGAGAAAAGAGCTGCCCAGAAGGCTGCAGTAGAGGCGTATAAAGAATTATTGGAAGAAGCATCTGAGGTCTGTTATTGATACTTTGTTTGATTCTTATCCCTGTAAAGTGGCTTGACCTTGTAATGATGGTCAGGTGGTGAAATGGCTTGCTATAAATGCGATAAGGTTACTGAAAATATAATGTTATGCCATCTTAATTACGTATATTGCAGGACATCAATCAGAAAACAGACTACCAGGAATTCAAAAGAAAATGGAGTGCTGATCCTAGGTTTGAAGCCTTGGATCGAAAGGAAAGGGAGGTTCTTTTTAATGAGAAGTATGCACAACAACTTTATTGAAGAAATTTATTTCTTCCTATTTCCTATAAGTTAAGCTGATGAACTATTGTATTGTATATTTGTATTTATATAACGCAATGTCAACCTTTTGAGCAGGGTGAAGGCTGTTCAAGAAAAAGTCCAATCAATGCGCAAAGCTGTCATTGCTGACTTCAAATCAATGCTTCGAGAAAGTAAAGATATAACTTTAACTAGCCGATGGACAAAAGTAAGTATTCCGTTCTCATTTCACTGAACATAATTACTGCAATCACAAAGCCTTTAGGGCGTGATTGGTTTCCGTATGATTCTAGCCTGGCTTGCAGGCTCTCAGCCAGCATCCTGCTGACCTGGCTGACATGCAATGCCTCTTGTTGGGTTTGTGTATCGGCTTGGTCTAGCTCAGAAGGGATGGTGTTTGGTAGGCCATATGAGTATATAAAGCATGATATTAAAAGTACAAAATGAATGATTATATTTCATTTTATGATGTCATAATAGCACATAATTTATCTTATTAATACTTAAGTTACTTTAAAATAAATAAAAATATTTATTATGTACTAACCACATGGTATTGCGTTATTAAATTAACTAATGGTCACACTGAGCCATCCTGGCTCGTGAGGGAAGCTCCTGCCCTGTGTGTTGGCATGACAAATTTGCATGATGCCATGGAAAATCTTCACCCTAGATAGCCAACCAAACACGCACCTCCTGCATCAAACGGGTCTGGCCCAGGTCTTTTCTGCCCTACCTGCTACGCCCTTAATACCGAGGAAGTTGAGGTAGGATAGAGTTGAAACGCAACAAGAGCCATCAGCCGTGTGAGCAAAAGCTGTAGAATTAAACTAAAAACAGTAATGTAACACTCCCTCCGGTTTTTATGTTGGCAACATATCCAGTGCAATCAAAGTTTTGGTGCAACCACCGTGCAACCCTACTAACAAGGTATCAAAAAATTCTGAAAAAAATAATGAATGTACATCTTAGCCTACCCCATCTATATATAAAATTTTAGGGTCAAATTTATCCTACTCTAGCAGTTACAACTTAAAAAAGGAAAATTTTTCTGACAAACAGTAACATCTCAAATGCACCCCAAATTTGTCTTTTTTGTAACTGTTAGAGTAGGACGAATTTGATCATAAAATTTTATATATAGATGAGGTAAGCTAAGATGTACATTCACGATTTTTTCAGAATTTTTTGAATTTATTTTAGTAGGGTTACACGGTGGTTGCACCAAAATTTTGATTGCACTGGATATGTTACCTTTTATGTTTGACACCTTTTTAGTTCAGGCGACAAACATTCAAAAACACAGGTAGTACTATTTATTTATTATAATATAGAAGTAAATAACTTGAATTCTAGGTCTTGGTCCTGGCACATTGACTTTTAATTTCCCAATGCTTCCAAACCCCAAAGATATTTCTTTGTGTGCATTTCAATTCTCTCACCAATTACAATATTTTCATGGTGAACCTGAATTTCATTACTGGCAAGCAAGGGAATTGTTCTTTCACACATAGACACATTAAAATGTAACTAATCCATGTGACCCATCGCATATCCACACTACCAGTACCATATTATATAAATAATCTTATAGCTGTGTGGTTCCATTGACACTATTCAGTAACTAATTCATGTTAGCAGGGATGAAAAAAAAAATCCTCTTTTTAGATCCAAGTTATTTTCTGAACTTGACATTTGTATGCATAGCTTGAAGATTAGCTGAATTCTTCTGAGGCTTACAATTTACCAAGTCAACACTTAACAGCTGCCTCTAACCTATGGTGGTTTTAGTAACTAACATGCTGATCTAGCGGTGACTGTTTTGCTATCTGTTCTCAAGATCTTGATATTAGTATATCACCTGAATAAACTTCACAAAGCATGATGATCTGTTTCGGCATGATAGTTTTGTCTGACTTACATCATGTTGGATCTCATCATCCGATATTCACATTGACGACTTATGCACTTCATATCAGTAAATTTACAGTTGTCAGTTGTGGCCCTAAAACACATATTCAGAACATAAATCTATTCCTTTTTTTAACATAGTATTAATGTCTTTTATTAAAAGGAAACACTATCGATAGGATTTATCATCGTTATTTATTAATAATAATAATATGTCCGATGTTGGATGTAAGAGCTGTTTTCCTGTTCATGAATCAATATTCATGCTCATATGCCGAATTATGTAGGTGAAAGAAAATTTCCGGAGTGATCCAAGGTACAAAGCCATGAAACACGAAGAAAGGGAGACTATATTTAATGAATATATAGCTGAGCTAAAATCTGCTGAACAGGAAGCAGAACAAGCTGCCAAGGCCAAAGTGGATGAGCAAGTCAGTCGACTTACCTGATGTCCTGATATCCTTTATTTACTATGTATTGCTTTACATATACTTTGATATATGTTCAGGCCAAGTTGAAGGAGAGGGAACGTGAAACACGCAAAAGGAAAGAAAGGGAGGAACAAGAAATGGAGAGAGTAAAAATGAAAATCCGAAGAAAAGAAGCTGTGTCATCATACCAAGCTCTACTTGTTGAAATGATTAAGGATCCAAAGGTGATTTAAGTTACATGTTAATTTTCTTCCTCTTTAACTGAGCATGCTTCAGATGCACACAATGAAGCACTTTTTGACTGTCTTGTCGACAAAAGAGTGTCATGCCATGTAGCCCTGCACTCGTGTTTTTCTTTTGATATGCAAACTGGCTCCGATACTATAGATGACAAGTGTCATTCTATAATATAGGAGCTATAAAGCTATCTACCTACTGCTGTTTCCAGTTGAAAACAAATTATATGCGGCTAGCTGTTAGCCAAGATGGCTTTGTGTTTATTTTTAGAAATCCTAATGCTGGATTTATCCAAAAAGCATCACATGTTACTGGTAAGAAGTATCTATAATGTAGCTAGGACATGTCATTAGTTCTCTGGTCATGTTTGTTTACATTTATTTTTGAACTTAGTCTAATTGTTTTGTTGTACCTCCTATAGTTCACTCATATTGGCAAGTTGGTAACCATGCATTATACAATTCAACAATTTACTTTTGTGCTATAGGCATCATGGACAGAATCGAAACCAAAACTGGAAAAGGATCCGCAAGGTCGTGCTCTAAATCCTGACTTAGGCCAAGGTGATGCAGAAAAGTTGTTTCGTGACCATGTCAAGGACCTGTATGAGGTAAGTTCAAGTGCATGTGGCTACCGATTACTGAACTATGAAGTTGAAATTACTCTGGTATCATGGCTGTATTTTCACTGAAATTTTGCCTTGTTCCTTTCTGCTCGAACCAGTTCCTTTATCCACCAAATTATTGTCCACTGCCTGGGACACTAGGCACACATCCTGTGTCTGCACAACAGCAAAAACTGTGTGCTATTTTTGCCGATAGATCAGCAAAAGATTCTGATAGCAAAAGAATCTGATAGCAAAAGAATCACCTTGAATAGTGGGCAGTAGGCTTGGATCTTATTGCATGCTTTTGTTTGACGTTTTAGCCTTGGATGCTTGAGTAATATGCTACTGTACTTAAATAACGCCTCGTTATTAAGCAGCCGCAGTAGGATTTTCATTTTAATGCATTTCTCAACTCTGCCTGGATGTTTGTTTTTGTACCATTTTGACACGCTATTGTTATTATTTCTCCAGCGGTGTGTACGTGATTTCCGGGCACTTCTATCTGAGGTCATCACTCAAGAGATGGCAGCACGGACAACAGACGAGGGGAAGACTGCAGTCAACTCTTGGAGCGAGGCAAAAGCTCTTCTAAGATCTGATCCAAGGTACAACAAGCTGGCAAGTAAAGACAGAGAGTCTGTTTGGCGGCGCTATGCTGATGACTTGACGAGGAAACTCAAGCTATCAGACACGAAGGAGAAGGAGAAACCGGATACAGATAGGAAACGACGGTCCTCTGATCCACCTAGGCGGAGGTAGCTTGTACCAACAGTCATTTATACTTCCTAGTTGCTATTTCATGCTGTAGGCACATGGTAGTTAAGGGCCTGCTTACATTGTTTTGTAACATTGACTGCACAGTTTTGACATCGAGAGCTTGCATGACAGAGTACATCAGAGCGTCTACTAGCTATGCCTGCGCCGCTCCGCTCTGCTTTCTAGTCTACCGTTGTCTTCCTTCCGCCTCTTCCCTCCCATCGAGTCACACGCTCCCACCTCTCTCGCCCCTGGCCATAGAGAACGATGATTGATCGCCACTCGTTCCTCGTCGCCCGTAGGACGGCAATGCTTTGGATCAGAGCACAAGGGTGGTGAGGAGCAAAGGTATGTGTCCATGACAGCATTTGTTCTTGATGACGAAGGAGAAGGGAAGGGATTAGAAGGACGGCATCCCTTTGTTTGAGATCCAACTGCGTTGGATTGATTTTGATGTGGGCATCCCTTTGCTTGAGATCCAACTGCATTGGATTTTGTTGGATATAAAACAGTTGGCATATCTCGGCGGCCAACAACTGCCCTCTAAGACTAGGGTCACCAGGAAGTGGAAATGGGTGTGGAAAACATTGTTTGCGCACTGTACACAGAGTGAAAAAGTAATGATTGCAGTACGGATGCACTAATTTTGCACTAGCTGGTGACCACGGTCTAAGCAGTGGCATCCCTCATGTTTCTCGCGCCCTAGTGGTAGTGGCCTTAATATAGGTTATGGCAGGGGTAGGCAGTCATTATACTTATAAACGATTAAAGGCAACATTTAGAGAGTTATAGTATGGAATGATGTATTGTACAAAGTGAATATAATATTAAAGAAAGAGATACCGAAAACATGTAAATTGAAGTGGAAATATCCTGTGAGGACCATAAATACCATAGTTTCAAACACTCATCATATACGCTCATCATATCGATAAGATGTAAAAAAGAATAAACTAGTGAGGAAATGAGGTGGAATTCCACCAGCTAGCCTACCAAATTATCTATGAAGTACCAAAAATATGCGTAGATATCCGCTATGCACAGTAGACGGATGCGAGACGGTCACACCCTAGGTATCTGAGCTACATAGACAACATAAGTAAAGATCAGTTGTCTAGGCCTACGCAAGGTGAAAGATGGGTATGTAAAGATTACATGTGAGGCAGCTGAGAGATTAAGGCTGAAGTCACTAAAATATGTATGTAAAAGTACAAAATATTATTGTATGTAGAGTAGAGTTTAAATTAGAAAAAGTGGAATAGATGGCGATATACCATTAGGGCCAAACCCTAAGCTCTTGAGACACTTGCGAGTAGACCTGTGCATTTTTCGGGCCGGACCAAGTTCGGGTCAGGTCAAAAAAAAAAAAACCCGGCGTTTTTTGTGACGGCCCGAATCAGACCCGAAAAATTCAGCCCGCACCTGGCCCAACAACCGGTCGGGTCGGGTCGGGTTCGGGTGGGTTGGATCGGGGCTGTGTAAATTGTCGGGTTCTTCGGGTTTTTTCGGGTTTCGGATCAAATTTTTTGGCCCGGACCCGACCCGCCAGACAGACCGGATTGAAAATTTTAGCCCAAACCCGCCCGTCAAACTCTTCGAGTCGGATCGGATCGAGCTATTTTCGGACGGGTCGGATTGGGTCTGCCGGGTCGGACAGCCCATGCCCAGATGTACTTGCGAGCCTGAGAGCGGCTGAGAGGGACGTAAAAAAGAGAAGGGCGAGAGAGCCCCCCAAACCCCTGCCAAACCCCGTAATCCCCATTCCCAACCCCCATTCTCCCAGCCAGCCCCCACCATGGCGTCCCTCCTCCTCCGCCGCCGCCACGCCGCGCACCCACGCGCCGCCTCCGCCCGCCTACTCCGCGCCTTCTCCGCGCTCCCCGACGTCGATCCCTCGGCGTCCTCGACCCCTACCCCAACCCCGACGGCGCCCACCTCTGCCCGCGCCCCGGAGCTCGACCTCCAGCTCGCCGTCCGCGCCGAGACCGACCCGGCCCGCATCCACTCCCTCGTCGCCTCTGCGCTCTCCGGCCACGGCCTCCCGCGCCTCCACACCTCGCGCCAGCTTTTCTCCCTGGCCACCTCCCGTCTGATTCGCCTTCGACGTCCCGACCTCGCCGCCTCGCTTCTCAACCTCCTCCTCGCCTCGGCTCCACCTTCCCCAGGCCTCCTCGCCCGCGCGCTCTCCCTCTTCCCGGGCCCCGACGACGCGCTCCGGGCCTTCTCCTCCTCGCCCCCCGCCGCCCGTTCCGACGTCTCGCTCTCTGCGCTCCTGTCCGCGCTCCTCCGCGCCGGTCGCCTCGACGACCTCAAGTCCACCTTCTCCTCCGCAGAGTCCTCACTCGGGGTTGCGCCTGGCCGCGCCTCCCACAATGTGCTCCTCCACGCTCTAGTCAAGAATTCTGACCTCACTGCTGCCCGGAAGCTGCTCGACGAAATGGCCAACAAGAAGTTGAAGCACCGCCCTGCCCCGGACATCATATCCTACAACACTGTCCTCGCTGGGTACTCTGCACAGGACGGTGCTGAGGGGTTTGAGAAGATTCTGAAGGAGATCGACGATAGCAAGCTGGAGCCAAATGTTGTCACCTACAACTGCCGTATACAGTGGTTCTCCAAGAAAGGCGATACATTCAAGGGGGAAGAGCTGCTTGATGTGATGGAGTCAAAGGAGGTAGCACCAAATTACCTTACCTACAATGCTCTTGTGCAGGGGTACTGCAATGAGGGGAATGTCAGGGCGGCAATGCGGGTGTTCAAGAGGATGAAGGTGATGAAAAGGCGGGAGGGGAGGAGTGACTTGGGTGTGTCTGCTCACTCACAGACATATGTGGTGCTGTTTAGGAGCTTAGTGGAGAAAGAGAAGCTTGATGACGCCCTGTGGATATGCAAGAGCTGCTTTGCGATGAAGGCAGCACCACCGTTTGAGGCTGTTAAGGGTTTGGTTGAAGGGTTGGTGAAGGCAGGGAGGTCTACAGAGGCCAAGGATGTTGTTGCCAAGATGGAGCTTCTTGTGAAAGGCGATGCTAAACCTGCTTGGGAGAAGATTGTTGGTGAATTATCTTTCGAAGAGGGTGTGCCAATTTCGAATCCATGATTTGCTAGAGGCATTTCCGTTACCTCTGATTGATCCATGTGTTTTGGACTTTGAATGATGATGGCGAAGAGGATAGGCTCTCAACATGGGATCCAGTGTTGCCTTCTAGTTGGCATTGGACTGTATTTTGCAAGGTCCATGGGTAGATCAGGATGTAATGGATGTCTTTCTAAAGCTGAATGGTGACAGGTGCCATTCTGTACTTCCTTTACTACAGGAGGCTGTTCTGTTTTTGTTGTCTTTTAATAATATTTAAAATGATGTTAAAATTTAATATTTATTGATGTGCTGAGGGTATCATGATAAAGGTTGCATCTACTATCTGTTCATTATTATATTTATTGATGTTCGTTATAAAGTGTGTTTGATGTCTCACCACATGATTGTTCATCTTTTCCTTTGAAAATATGATAGTTGCACTGTTATTGGTTCGATCATGTATACAATCAGCACAGAAGTAATCTTGTAATTAGTACATAGCACAGTGGAACAACAAGCTACATATAGTGCCTTATTTCTACAAGTGCCTTGGAGTAAACTCAAATGCCTTACATTGTTTTATAGATAAACACATACATACAGTAACACATTGACAATGTACTATTGTGTGCACAGCTGCCACCAAGACATTTATGCTCTTTATGTGATGTTTCTATATATATATATATATAGCTAATCTTTGTGTGCCATGGAAATCCTATGGCCCTCCCTTATATTAGATTGTGAAGGTCTTCTAGGAGCTATCTCAGTTTCAGTTAACACCTCGAACTAGCAGTCCTTCAAAGGTGATGCCTGGACCAAAAGCCAAGATCAACCCCCACTCCTCACTTATTGCCCCTTTCTTCAACTCATCCCTCAAATACTCCAACACATAAAAGATTGTATTGCTACTTACATTCCCATAGTTCATTAAGGCTTTTCTACTGATCTTGAGCTTCTCTGGATGAAGTTCAAGGCAGACCTCAAGCCTGTTCAGTATTGCTGGTCCACCGGGATGCACAGCCCAAAATACATCATTGAAATCTTTTATCCCAACCTGTTCCACGAGAGTCCTGCAGAACCCTTCTATGCGACTTTCAATCTTCTCAGGCAAATCACGGCCTAGTTTGAAATTAATTCCTTCTTCTGAGATCTTGCCATCGATTACCTTATCAGTCCCAGGTAGGAACTCCTGGGTCGAGAACTCAAGCTCCAAGAAGGGATTTTCTGCTGGTGTCATGGGGCCTGCTCCAATAATCACAGCTGATGCACCATCACCAAACAGGGCAGCACCAACGAGGTCATAAGGGCGGTCATAACTTGGTGGCCGGAAGCCTAGCACAGTGGTCTCAGCAGCTGTTACTAGGACACGGCTCCCTGGGTTGTTCTCAGCAATGTCCTTGGCAGTGCGGAGGGCAGCAGCACCACCAGAGCAGCCAAGGAAGAGAAGGGAAGTGCGCACGGTGTTTGGATTAAGTCCAAGGCGGGCAGCCAGGTGAAGGTCGCCCCCTGGGAGACGAAGCTCACTGGATGAGATGTAGATGAGGTGGGTAATATCAGCTGCAGGGCGGCCCCATTCGTCAAGGGCAGCACGGGCTGCAGCAGCACCAAGGTCAATCACCGCGGCGTTGCAGATGTCAAGGCGGGGTGTCAGTGTTGGGGCGCCCTCCGTCTTCAGCTCTGGGTGCTGATCCAGGAGCTCCTTGGACATAACAGTGTATCTTGTCCTCACTGTAGTGGTCTTGCCTGGAAAACATAATCATTTGGGCAATAGTCATCTGTCTATTGGAGGCAAACCATCACAGAGAAACTGAAGGCCTCTCAGTCCTTATGGGGAGCAAAAAATTGTTAACTAAATCGTCGTCGTTATGATTTTCACTAATAGTGCAACTGAAATTGTGTGCATATGCTTTTTCTACTATATATAGTTGAACTTTACTGTGTTTTTCTTCGTGCTATAGTGTATGGTCAGGTAGTATTAAAACTGGTGGGCTTGTGACAACTGAATGTTATTGTTTAGACTAGAGATCTTTTTGAGGAGAGCTAAGCTACATTTGTCAACTCAGAATTCTCAACATAATGGTAAATTATTCTACAAAAAACAACCGTGATGAAACAAGGAAGCTTACAAAGGCGCTCAAGCTTGGCCCTTGTGGCGGGATCGTCGCAGCAGCTGTCTTGGAGGTAGCCCTCCACAACCTTCTCCTGAGGCAGAACCTGATCAGGGAAGCCCTTGCCCAGGGCGAGCAGCATGGCTTTGCCCCTGGAGGCCGGGCTCTTGCCGTTGGCACCCCTGCTGATGCCGCCAGTCATTGCCATGCCACCCCACTGGCTCTCCTCTCGTCGTCTCTTCCTGCCTTTCAAGTTTTCTGCTGGTGTTGTGATCTTGTGGCGTGGCGAGGCCATGGCAGCTTCTTGGGTGCTTTAATAGAGAGGGGCCATGGCATGGCTTCGGAGGGGTTTGCTTGGTTTCGGTTCTGCAGGGAGACGGAAAGCGTGAGCCAAAGTGTAGTAGGTCGCAGGCTCTGGTCGTCTCGGTCTCCCTTTTCTTCTGGGGGAGATGGCTCATTCTTTCCACCCCTTCTTTGGTCTGCCCAGTATTTTTGCCCACCCAGCCGATGTGATCTTGTATGATACTAGAAAATATGCTGCTATCGCAATGCTGTTTACATGTGGTGTGTTTGATGCTGAAACTCTCTGGGTGGGTAGGTGTACGTTCTATACTGCCTCTGCCTGCCGCAGATGCCCTCGCTGCTCTGTTGGTTGGTCGCCGGGGCTGTTCTTGTTCTCTTTGATGAACTCTCGTGCTCGTATCGTAGACAGTTACTACTGCATGCCATCTGATCTGATCATCAAGGTCAAGGGCAGGGGTATGATCTGATGGATCCATCGAGATTGAAGAAAAATGGCAGCAACAGGCTACAAAACCTAACCCGCGATCCGGGCGCTCTGTGCTTGAAATCTGAAGATCGTGCGAGGGTGTCCGGAAGGCCGCCACGCAGGACGAGATCGTCCAGAATGTGAAGCACACGCCGATTTTCATGTACGAGCTTCGAAGACCTAGTGGATCAAAGCGCATGTAAATCAAATGATGGGGATGGCTGCTTGCAAATTTCTTGCTCCATATTTTTTTTACACGACGTTAGGACAAACAAGTTTAGGCAAAAAAAAAAAAAATTACGAACCTTACCTTAGAGGGACTTTACACACATTCAAATACTGAAAAGAAAAAAAAACCGAGCTCTGCGGAGAATAGGCGTCCCCGAAATTTCATTAAGACGAAATAACCTCAACGGGACTCGGAAAAACCTCTGAACCCTAGCTTTGCTCGCGAGAGGTCTTACTTTTCAAGTTCTAGCTGGCTTCAAACTTCAAAAAGGTGCATATGAAAGCAGTTGACTCGCAAACTGTATGCGCCAGTACGAGTTTAACTTTCAAAGTGAGGGACGCTGGCTGGCCTCACCTTATCCGGACACTCACACGGCCACGCTGCGAAAGCGGCCTGGAGTAGGAGCGCGCGCGCTGCTATTGCTACTAGCCAGCAACGGCAAAGCGTCGACGTCGACGTCATGGAGCGGAGGCTGTCGGCGGCGTCGAGGCGGTGCGCGCCGTCGCCCATCCAGCAGCTGTCCCACCTGGCGCAGCGCGTCGGCGCCGTCAACCTCGCCGAGGGCTTCCCCGACTTCCCCGCGCCTGCCCACGTCAAGGCCGCCGCCGCCGCCGCCATCGCTGCCGACCACAACCAGTACACGTAGGTCCCTTCTTCTCCGCGCCACCTCCTCTCCCCTCCTCTCGCGCAGCCGGAGCCACCATTGCTCTGCAGCTCAGGGGAAATGCTCCCGTTCCACTTCCACGCACCCCGCCGCGGCCGCGACTGACTCCAGCGGCGCGCAGGCACGTGCAGGGGATCTGCGACATCCTCGCCGAGGCGATGAAACGGGACCATGGCCTCGACGTCGATCCGCTCACGGACCTCGTCATCTGCTGCGGCCAATCGGAGGCATTCGCTGCGGCTATCTTTGCAAGTATGGCAAACTAGCGGGCATTCTCTGAATTGTGGTGGTTTCAGAACCCTGTGGGCATTCTTCTTGATGGATATGTAAATTTCCCCCCTTCCTTGCAGTAATCGATCAAGGAGATGAGGTCTTGCTCTTCGACCCTGCTTATGAAACATACGAGACGTGCATTGAGCTAGCCCGGGGCGTCCCTGTAAGATCATTTTTCTAATTCAGAAATTCAGAGTTCCGTTCTGTAGCAAGATTGATGTTTCAGAGCGCGCACTCTCTGTAACCTTTCTAGGTGTATGTGCCATTGGATCCACCTTCTTGGACTCTGGACAAGGATAAGTTTCTGAAATCGTTTACGAGTCGGACAAAGGCAGTGGTCTTGAACAGGTGATTGATTACCACCAGTGCTTGTCGATGTGGTTATATTGCCTGATTGATGCTGTTTACTTGCATGTGGACATGTTTGCACATAACATTGTTTGACTTGTGACACTAACAAATCTCACCGTTGCAGCCCACATAATCCAACAGGGAAGGTCTTCAGTAGAGAGGAGTTGCTTATAATCGCTCAAGCTTGTCAGAAAATGGACTGCTTTGCAATAACTGATGAGGTACATCTGTGATGAGTAGTAAAGATTGTTCTTATCCCTCTTTCATAAAATCTGTCTGTCGCTTGTCTCAATGCGTCTGAATATTTTCCAGGTTTATGAGCATATTACTTACGATGAGAACAGGCATATCTCACTGGCTTCTGTTCCTGGGATGCAAGAGAGGACCATCATCACATCCTCACTTTCAAAAACTTATAGTGTAACTGGTGAGCATAATCTGAATTTTTTTTGCCCATTTTGTTGTGATGCAACCAACAATACAAATAGCAACGTTTTGTGACTTGTAAGAGTACGCCTGACAAACTGTCTGAACTTACTAGGTTGGAGAATCGGTTGGGCTTGTGCAGCAGTAAGTATTGCCTCAGCTATAAGAAATATCCATATCAAACTAACAGATTCAGCTCCTGCACCATTCCAAGAAGCTGCGTTGATTGCATTAACAAGCACCGCGGACTACTACATATCCTTGAAAAAAGTGAGCCTTAATGCTAACTATGATTCTTTCAGATCAAGTTGTCTTACCATATAGTGATGACTTTGGTTAGGACTATGCAGTGAAAAGAGACTTCATCCTTCAGTTGCTAAAAGACTTCGGCTTCTACATCAGCTTCAAGCCACAAGGTGCAGTCTTTGTGTTTGCTGAGCTGCCGAGATCCTGGCAACTTTCAGATGTGAGTTCCTTCAATGACAAACCGAACTACATCTGAAGCATTTTCCTCTATACAGTGGAACATAGATGGACTGTTTTTTAAACTTAACTAAGAAATTTTGTATTTGTTGTGCTCTGCAACACAGATAGAATTTGTGACACATTTGATCAAAGATGCTGGTGTGGTTGCCGTGCCTGGCCGAGGGTTCTTCCACAGGGGTTGTGACGGTGAAAACTACCACCATCGTTATGTCAGGTTTGCATTCTGCAAGGGCGATGACACACTAAAGGTTGCTGCCACGAAGATGAGGAAGGTGGCTGGTGGCATGTAGGCACTAGGCAGGGAGAACCGTGGCCTACTGGCAGACAAGAAGATCAGACTACGTCCACCTCTTCCTGATCAAACCTGTGTTGTTTTGCTTGAATAAATTTCTTTTTGTTTAAGTTTTTGGATAGGATTTTGATATCATGTCATGTTACGATATGAGCAAAACTACATGACATGAAAATATATATCAACAAGAATCTAATGATACTAATTTGGTAGCATAAGTTTTAATATGTTTTAATATAAATTTGGTTAAAGTTACGATGGTTTGACTTAGGACAAAGCTAAGATTTCATTCTTTTGTGAACGGAGGGAGTACTAGTGTGGTGATGGGTTACAATATCTGTTATTCTTGCCATACTTGTTGTTTATTATGTGATTGCATTGCACTATCTATATATCGATCTCTAGATGAGTGATGAATATAGTCATGTGCCATGCATGTATACATATGAACCCAAACTAGCTAGATTGCCGAGGTCTGTTTTTTTTTTTTTTCGCCAACAACGTACTACTATGACCGTATGTAATTCTCAGTAGAGATTGCATGCATGCATGCTGTGCGAAGATTGAAGAATGAGACATGCTTAATTAGATTGAAATGCAATGAAATGGAAGGGAAATGTGAAAAAATGTGTCAAGCTTGTAATCCTAGGGAGACTAGTTGGTTTGAGTACTATCTTGCTGATTGCTTGGTGCCAGTGATTTGTCCTTCGAAGTTAGTACCTATATTTTGTAAGTTATTTGCCTGTCCGATGACACTTGGGATAAAGGAAATGATAACCAAACGCTTGGACACAAGATTATTAAGATTTTCACATCTTTTGATCTGTTAAGTCGGCATGTGATTTTTGAAATCTATTCATATTTTACAAATAACATTCCATGCTCTCCCCAACTCTAAACAAGGGGATGCATTATCGTGCCACGGACGGCAGGCTATTGGATTCAAAGAGGACATGATCATCCTCGCCTTCTTGCGTGCTTGACACACGTTTTTCACATTTCCCTTCCATTCCATCGCATTACATTTCAATCTAACTAAGAATGTCTCATTCTTCGCACACCATGCAGGCAATCTCTACGCACTGAGAATTACTACATAAGTAGTACAGTCATAGCAACAGTACATTGTTGGCGAAAAAGGTGAAAAAACTAGACCTCGGCAATCTAGGCTTCCTTTGGCAGGGCTCCGGCTCCTCTGAAAACGGCTCCGGCTCTTGGCTCCTTCAGTTTTTTCTTTTTGCTCTTTTAGATGAGCAGGAGCCCTTTCAGAGATCGTTTGGCAAAATAGCTCCTTCCATTATTTGTAAGGTGAAATGTCTAATACCTCCTCCACCATTATCTTGTTATATAACACAGGTAGAAAAAAAAAGAAAAAGGAAAACCTAATCCTCTTCTTCCTCCCGCCGTCGTTTCCTCTGCCTCCTCCACCATCGCTCCCCCACCGCCCCCCCTCTCATCCTCCACCGCCGCCGGCAACCTCCTCGCCCTTCTCGTACGACCCCTCATCCGGCCCGTCGCCACCGCACGGCTCACCAGCAGCCGCGCACGCCGCCGTTGGCCGCCCCTTTTCCTTCCCTCTCCAGATATGACGCCACGATGGCCGGATCCGCCTCCTTCGCGGCCCGGCGCGGCAACAACAGCGGCAAGTCCTCCTCCTTCACCACCTCTCCACGTGGCGGCACCTAGCCCTGGAGCTCCTCCTCCTCCACCACCCCATCGAGCTCCTCCTCCATAACACCTCTCCGCGTGGCGGGTCCTAGCCCCGGAGTGCGGCGGTGCTCGGAGTGTCCTGCTTGTCTCGTCCATGGGTGCAGGGAGGAGAAGAGAGGGGCAGAGAAGGGAGTTAGTGCGAGAGCCTCTCCGGCTCCTAGTAGACAAAACGGCTCCTGTGTGGCTCCGCGGGTGAAAGCCGTTTTTTTTAGACAAAACGGCTCCTGTGACTCCGCGGGTAAAGCCGTTTTTTTTGGAACCCTTTGGCAGGGAGACATAGAGCCGGAGCCAGAGCCTCCAAAAGCCCTACCAAAGGGGGGGGCCTATTTTCATATACATACTATACATGGCACGCTGGCACAGGACTATATTTGTCACTCATACATCCAGAGATATATAGATAGATACATAGTGTAATGCGATCACATGATAAAGCATAAGAATAGATAATGTAATCCATGACCACACTAGTCGATCTTTTGTGAACTAAAACAAAAACACTAAGTGCGCTAGCCATATACAGAACTAGGTGATTTCCCCACAGGTTGCTGCAGGACTTAAAGAGTGATTTCAATATTTTTTTTAAGAAAGGAATAATATTGATTTAAATGTTTATTTGGCAGAGAAAATAAAACAATAGAACTACCATGGGTCTGTCAGTACTCAGCCTCTAACAATCATTCTAATAAACCTATGCAATTAAAACTACTAAAAAGATTTGTGGAGTGGATATTTTATTATGGCATGAGCAATACATCTCTAGTGATGACAACTTATTACCTTTAGGTGCGCTTCCTAACAATACGTGAACTAAAGAGGTGCACAGAGAACTCCATTTATTTATCCTTTTATCTCCTGTTGTCCTGCATAGGGGGATATATGTGAATCAAAGAGCTGCATAGAGGACTCAATTTACCTATTCTTTTATCTCATGTTGTTTTGTATAGGGGGATATTACATAATTATTTGGGTAAGAAAGGCAAGTGCCTTCATATACATCGAAGTCTTACATTTAGAAAGTAGCGACACTAATACACGAATGAATGTGAAATGTAGGGAGTAACTTCAACTTGCTACTGAATGAATTGCAGTGACTAAAGCATGATGGGTTCACCCGTGGGTATATGTGTGAGAGAAAAAAATATATAGTTGTATAGTAAACTGATGAGGAGAGATATTTGACGATCCTTATTAGTAGGAAATTTAGGCTAATAGAAAATTAAATAAATATGTGGAAAGTAAGACTCATCTTAATCGTTACGTTGTGGGGGCTGCAGTAATTTTTAAAGTGACATGATTTCTAAATTAATGGATTCAAAGATGGTGTGGACTTTGAAAATAGAAATATACTAATGTCAATGTACAAAATAGCGCGCTATAGAATTTAGCGTCAAGCTTCCAAAAACGCTATTAGCGCGCTATTTCGTACAATGACTAATGTATATTGCATAACAACATTTTTTAACACATTATACTTATAACTTATTCATCTTAGTTTAAAGGGATTGACTTTTAAATTATTGATCATCTGGTATGACAATATTTTTAAACACATTATATACTTGATAACTTATTCATCTTAGTTGAGAGAGGTTGACTCGTAAATGATTGATTGTCCGTGGCATATTATTTTTTAACGTACTATTTTTTAAACACATTATACTTGATAACTTATTCATCGCAGTTGAGAGAGATTGACTTTTAAATGATTGATTATCTATGACACATTATTTTTGAACGTACTATTCTTTGAACACATTATACTATAACTTATTCATCTTAGTTGAGAGAGATTGACTTTTGAATGATTGATCATCTGTGTGTTTATGTTGCGGAAATTTTTTGGCGAAGTGATCGAAAGAAAAAATAGCTGTGTGCATGGATGTTATTGACCATAAAAGATCGGCGAAATATATTAATAAAATGTCCTAGTGGATGATGACATGGCTTCTTAGTGGATGATGATATGGATAGGTTGCATGTTGAGATATGATCTTAGTGACCTCCATCTATATAGATACACTGGTTGGTACCCCGCGCATTGCTGTGGAAATTTGTTGCTTAAGAAGAATCATGAATTTCACCTTTATTGAACCTTGGCAATGTCATATTAGAACTCCGACAAAACGTTTATGTGTGAAATTGAAAGTCATAATTAGAAACTCCAAAACTTAAAAAAATGAAAGTCATAAACCTTTCGTGCAAACCTTTCGTCGGAGTTGTAATATGACAAAATTGCTTTTGTTCTGAACCTTTCCTAAAAGGAAACATTCGATTGCGATATGATTTTCACCTTTGCATGAAAGAGAACATACAGTACTACCAACAATAGAGACATGGCTAAAACGTTAAAGTCGAAAGTATACTGTTGTACCAGCTGAGAGCTTTAGGTAGCTTACACAAAAAAAACTAACATATATATTGTCAACACTACATTCTGCAAAATGTGAAAGGTAAAAAAAATAGCAATAGAGAAGAAATATATGTGGAGAGATTATGGGGAAGTACCGTAAGTGGTGCCAATCGGTTGAAAGAAATAGGCAAATAGCTCAAAGAGATTGCAACCTACGGCACCAAAAAAGGATGGTTAGATTTTTGCAAATAGAGGGATAGGCGTGCTTGAACGAACGTGTGCAAGGAGCAGAAGGTGTGACCGTGTGAGCAGCAGCATGCCAGCATGACGACGACCAGCAGCGTTAGGATTTGGCTCCGGTATTTGTTCACCGTACCTATCGGATCGTTGCATCCAGCCAGGGAACCTTCCTCACCTGCGTCACCTGGCACATCCCATTGCACATGTTCGCCGCCCTTGCTGTTGGGGTAGTTTGCCATTGTGCCGCTCTGGACATCTTGAATCGTCCATGATACGATATCTTTCGTCAACTTTGTGTATCGTGGCATCTTGCCAGCACCGGCAGCCCAAGCACGGCCACAACCACAACCTCGATTAGGCCACCGGGTTACGCAGGACCACCTTGCCGTCCAACGGGATGAGGGGTAGGCTCAGCGTCACTGTTGCGGCGTCAAAGAAGATCGCTTTGCGGGATGAGCCACTGCCAACCGCAGATGTCTAGGCTGGATAAGTGCATGCAAGTGTGCTTCACCTTGTCGTAGTCTGGGAGTTGTTGCAGTGACTCGATAAGTTGATGGTGAGCTCGTCGAGCACCATCGATGGCGGGCACACAGGCACCAGCAGCGATGCAGCATCCGTGTTGCGTTTGCTCTCCCCGGTCCTCTCCAGTCTCCACTCTCTTGCGCTCCTATCCATCTCGTTGTTGCATTAATAGAAGGAAGTTTCATAGGATAGATGGGAGGGGAAACGATGGAGGGGCATTCTCGTTCTGTTACAACAGACCATGACTTAAAAGAAGCCACTACGTTGGTGGAGAGAACCAAAAAATTCTCACATTAACCGAAAAAAAAGAAAAATTTTAGACCGTAGAATTTTATGAACATCTAACGGCTCACGTTCGCCAAATAATAACAATAAGATTCACCTATTAATTATGGAAGAATATTTGATACGGAAATCTATTTCATATGGAACATGGCCTATTCGATATGGAATATGTAGCACAGATCAAATATGCCACGCCAACTCAGCTTGATATTTGGACTCAGAAAGAAATACGTATCAAATATTGACTCTGAGAAAGAAACGTACGGAAAGAACCTTACTCTTAAGTAAGCAAAGATTAGTGGCTTATCCTAATCTTATATGAATATAGTGCTCCAATAAGTATAACGGTGAGGCTACGGCAATTTATCTAATCAAATCCACCATCTTTCCGAAATGTTTTATTGAAAGCCTCCCTATATCGATCGTGTAAGTCCGGAAGGAATCGAACCATTTTTCAATAATATTTTTTTCGAAATTATCTATCTACCGTGGCCTAAGCTCCGTAGGATCAATTGACCATATGAACATCTAACGATCTCAATTAAATTGTATTAGATGATTTTCTCGCGCGCATAATAGTATTGCGTCTGTGTAACCAAAAAAATGGATAGAAATTATAAATAGATAACTTAGTGGATCTAATGGCCCATTTGATAATGTGGCATCATGTATATCTGGAGAAATTTTACAGTGGTGTGCATCTATTTAGAGATAGAAGAATGCAATTGGTTCTTATAAGCGTCAATAATGCAAATTAATCAAATTAACTTTTAGAAAGTCCAAAAATTTTGATAGAACCCTCGACCATCTATTGTCGCTGTTCGCCTAAACGGTCGTTTAGCCCGTTTAAACACCGTTTAAACACTAAACAGTGGCTCACCGTTTCCGTTTAATTGGCCATTTACAACGTTTAAACCCTTTTAAACGGCTATTTAGCACCGAATAATGGCTAAACAGTGGGTGACCGACCATTTACCGTTTAGGCTAACACTGTCTATTGTATTATACTATTATATTACCGAGTGTTAAAAAAACACAATGTTTGATGATAGTACTAGAAATTATCACATTAATCAGGAAAAGAATAAAAACATGGACGGGTTAGATTTTATAAACATCAAATAGTCTAATTAAATATCAAAATTAAACTAAATATTCTGTACCAAATATATCTAACAAAATAGTAGATTTTGCCAAAAAAAGATAAATCTTTCCCACATCATCTATTTACTGTTGTCATCATTATCCCCGTTGTCTTCCTATTATTAAGGGAATCTACTGCATTCACCAAGAGGATTTAGAAATTACCATTTTAATAAGAAAAATAGAAAAGAGATTCTATGCATACGTTTTTATATATTGTTTAATAGGAAATAAGGTAAACATTAGTATTCGTAAGAATATTTTGACAGAAGTACAAGCAATTTCAATCCAAGACAAAAAAAAAAAAAAGAGAGACTAAAACTACTACTCTTTCCATCCTAATTTATAAGCCATTTTACTTTTTGATACCAAATTTGATTTTTTTTGTTTTACTCAAAAAGTTTCATGATTATCATTTGTCTTCATTGTGATTTAGTTTAGCAAATAATATACTTTAACTATGACTTGATTTTTTCTACATTTTTACAATTTTTTTAATAAGACGAGCCCATGAAACTTGGTGTCAAAAAAGTCAAACAACCTATAAATTGGGATAGAGGGAGTACAAAATAATTCTTCCATATGTTGTCCGACATGAATAGATATACTATTTTGACACAAATAGTAAACAATCATGAGTTTTTATGTTACAGATCAAGCTCCAAAATAGCTTGGTGGCAAGACCGACTTTGACAAAAAAAATCTCGATTCCATTAAACACAGCGATGCCATAATTGATACAACTAACTTGGTATTTTCTATTTTTTTTCTAGGCCAAAAGGAATTATTCCATCTTCTTGCTAGGTTAAATGATGTTTCTAGCGGGATCTGTCGATAGACTAAATCTCAAGAATTGTGATCCCTTAAACCAATTGGTGCATCAAGTTTAGATCAACTAAGTATCATATCAACTTTTGTTACATGGATTATAGTTCGAGATAAAATACAACAAGAAACATTGTGTAAAAAGAGAACTAATAATAAATCCATATATGATATGTAATTATTAGAGTTTTCTTTTAAAAAAAAGGGTAACTCAATGATTTAACATGCAATCCGCATGAGATAGAATAATAACAAGAACAAGGGTAACTCAATAACCCCTCTAGGGGACCGATATGGCAATAGGAGGTGTAGATCTAACAAAAACGAGCTCGATTCATGACATATATAGCATGCTGCAAGTTTGCTAAAGCTATGAGAAAGATAGGGCGGGGGGCAGCAGAGATGTGGCCAAGATGCTAGGAAAAAGGGCACCGTCGATAAAAGATAAGGCCCAATTTAAATGGAGTATTTTAAAAAAAAATCAAAGGATTTTTAAAGTTTTGCTAACGTCGCATACTACTATTTGGGTTTGTGGATTGAACGTGATGATTCCTGTAGAAAAAATTTCACCATCTTCGCACAATGTAGGAATTATCACATCTACTGAGATAAAAAAAAGTTTGGTGGAAATTCAAACCATGAGAGATGACATTTGCCTTCTACCCGGCTATTGAAGTGTCATATTCTGACATTCTAGCTCGCATACGCCAGCCCATAGATCCCCACCATGGTTGGCAAGCTCAGGCCACACGCCATCAAAGCCATTCTATTGTTTTTTAATGATATGACCTATTTGGCTGAGCTTCGGTTGGCCTGGGTCCACCACATTAGCACATTGTAGCTACAGGAGCCAAAGCCAAATGAGCTCCAGATTTGTGGCTTCACCAACTCCTCACATTCTAGTTTATTTTTTTTAAGCTTTCCAAACTAGCTCCTTGTAATAGTGTCGTATAATACTACAACAATGGTGCCTATGAAGGAGCCAGATCTAGAGAGATTTTTGCATTCTAAAAGACTATTTGTTATGTTACGTTTCTTTTATTTTCATGTGTTTTTATATGTTACTTTGACTCCCACTCATCAGTTCAAGAGAGACCATGAGAGTGCGATTTAGGCAAAATACACAGTAATAAAAGTAAAAAAAAACGATTTAATTTTTAAAGGGGCCAACCATACCAATTCTAGACCAAATAATACATTAGCAAAACAAATTTCATGGTGGATAAACTAAAATAATTTGATGTATAGATGTTACCTCTTTTTTCGAAGAATTTGATCAAATTCATATATGTTTGACTTATGACAAAACTTGGTGAACTATAATTATAAGTAATGAACTATTTTTAAAAGATTTTGTTCAAGGTTAAAATCATACTGCTTTGGTAGTCATTCAATTATCAAATGTCATACCCTAGGTCATGCTTGGATATCCTGCAAATAATGTCAATCTAGGTTAGAGTAGGTAGAATCTAGAATATAAATTAAAAATAGCAATGATATTTGAACCATATACACCAATATAAAATAATATATTCTAAAAATATAGCAACATATCTTAATATGTTAATTCATATTCCATACATAAGACGTCAAAAAGATAAAACTCAGAAAAAGAGATGTATTATTAAGCACTAAATAAAACAGCAAACATAAGGCTAAGTAAAATTATTCATGAAGTATTACATTCAAGCAAAGCCAAAATATTAGAAAAGACTAGCTACCCGTGCTATTTGCGCGGGCCATCTTTCTAGTTGTTATATAAAGGAAGGAAAGGATCCCAGCTAATTGGGATCCTTGAGTTCGGCCATTCATTGTTTGCCATTATTCTTTACATGGTACCAAGAGCCGAGATCCATTCCACGTTCAGCTAAACACATCCAGCTAAACTCATCCAGTTCACGTCGCCGCAAATCCAAGCCATGTCGACCAACTCCACCGGGAGCTCGGGACCCACCGGCGGCATTGTTTCCGTTCCGGCCTTCAACAAGATGGTCACCGTCAAGCTCACCGGCGAGAACTTCCTGCTGTGGACAATGCAGCTCTTCAGCTGGTCATGAGTGCCATGCTCTCATCCCTCGACGACACAGTGTTGGCGCAAGTCGTCGGCTGCACCAGCGCACGCCAAGTGTGGCGCGCCATCGAGCAGACCTTCGCCACCGCGTCTCGCGTTCAGATCATGCAGATCAGGATGCAACTGGCGACGATCCGCAAAGTGGAAGGGCTTGCCGACACCTTGGCTGTGATCGGTAAGCCACTCGAAAATGATGAGGTAATTGCCTACATCCTCCAGGGATTACCATCAGAGTATGATCCCGTCGTCACCATGCGCACCGACATCAACACGCCAAGCGACGCCCTCGCGCATCTCCTCAGCTATGAGCTGAGGGTCGAGCACAACAACAACGGTGGCTCCCAGGCAAACCATACTGGCGGCGGGAACACTGGTGGCCGCAGCGGTCGTGGCCGTGGTCGCAGCAATGGCGGCGGCCACAGCAATGGAGGGCGCGGCAACGGTGGCCGTGGCAACCACGGCAGCCCTGGCCAAGGGCAGAGGGTGTCGTGCCAGATATGCGGGCGCAACAACCACGACGCTGCAAGGTGCTACCATCGATTCGATCAGAACTACGTCGCCAACGATGCCAAGGTTGCTGCTGCAGCCACCTCCAACAACACCTACGCCATCAAACCGAACTGGTATGCTGACACAGGTGCCACCGATCACATCACCCATGATCTTGAACGTCTGTCCACCAAGGAGCGCTACACCGGCAATGATCGTGTCCAAGTCGCCAACGGGGCAGGTTTGAACATTGCTCACATTGGCAATTCATTTATTTCTACTGCTCATCATCAGTTGCAACTGAAACAAGTCTTACATGTTCCCAAAATAAACAGACACCTCCCTATCCGTCCACAAATTAGTATCTGACAACAATGCCTATGCTGAATTTCACCTAAATTGTTTTCTTGTAAAGGACCAAGCAACGAAGAGCACACTGCTTAAAGGTGCTTGTGAAGATGGACTTTACTTCGTTCCCAATAAATCCTCCAGCAGCAAGGCCTACCTGTCTGTCAAAGCCACCTCTGATCTGTGGCATAGACGGCTGGGCCACCCTTCATCTGCTGTAGTTCGTCAAATTCTAGTAGACAATGATCTCGCTGTAATCCAGAATAAAGAGCCCAGTGTTTGTGATGCATGTCAACAAGCAAAGGCTCACCAACTCCCTTTTCATTCTTCTGTTCATGTTTCTTCCAAACCACTTGAGCTGGTTCACACAGATGTCTGGGGACCAGGCAAAGTGTCTGTAAACGGCTACAAATATTATATAAGCTTTGTTGATGATTACAGCAGATTTATTTGGATCTACTTTCTTAGAAACAAATACAAATCACAAGTTGAGTCCATCTTTCCACAATTTCAGTCTCATGTTGAACGGTTGCTCGGTAGGAAAATTCTGAATATTCAGTTGGATTGGGGGGGGGGGGGCGGGAATACCATCACTTACACAAATATTTCAACCGAGTGGGAATTGCTCATCGCATCTCCAGTCCTCACACTCACCAGCTTGCATATGTTTCAGTCCATACCAGCAGCATGCAGCAACTGCTGTATATAACTGAAAAAAGCACGCACAGGCACTGCACAGGCGCATTGATTCTTGTGCTTTAAAATTCATCCACCGATCCAGCTAGCATATATATTGTGAGAAATCACACATTAATTAATCTTTCGAGGAAAAACACATCATCCTTGAAATCCATTCACCGATATGATAGTGGTCAAATCATATCACCAGAACCTAAGTCACACACAAACAGCATCTATATATCCTCTCTAGTCTAGATCTAATAACGTGGCTTTTGAACTCCGATCCTTGGCGATCAGATGGCGCCGCTTGTTGCTGGCTGAGCTAGGACGCATCTTATTAGTTTTCCCACCACCACAGCCAGAAGCCTCCCCGGTCACCGCCTGGTGGCCCAACACCTTAAAGCACAACAGAACAACAGAGCCTCCCCGGTCGCCGCCTGGTGGCCCAACACCTTGAAGCACAACAGAACAACAGATGTTAGTCAACATTCAGAGTCTGTCCAATCTAGCATTTCATCCATAAAATAGAAAGTAGTAGCTGCTAGAGCCCGTCTTGCTACATGCGTGGTTCTTTTTCTACAGCAAAAGTGGGTGCATGCATTTAAATTCCATGGATAGGATAGAGAGATGAATAACTGGTTAAACTCAACATGGGCATTGATGATGTGTGTGGTTTCACAATTCTCAGTATTTGAGTAACCTGTGCTCTTACAAAACTCAAATATTATATTCCTTTCATCATACCGTGCAATACAATGAAGATAGGCTTCATATGGGACCTTACATATTATCGTCTGCAAGTAATCTATTAGTGCAGACTGCAGAAGCTGGTTTTTTACACTATCATTTTCAAGAATGTAAAAGTGCTCTTCAGAGATGCTTAGATAACTACATTCAAGTTTCATGACTATTGTACGATAAAATCTACAAATGGTAGAACATATTTTTCCTATCAATACAACCTAAAGTTCCACGACTAACACCGACTCAAACCATAAGACAAATAATTTAATTTTTCTCGACACTCTAAACTTAGAGGAAAGAATGTTGTCCCTACTCTGCATTACAAATATAGCAATTTCAGGTTTATATAATCCTTTACTGTAGGGCACACGACCTTTAGCCAATGCACTATGTGGTATCTTATTAATGTAACTAGTCATGATTACATATACTGACTTATGAATTATTAGAAGGACTGTAAACATAGAATCACCCACTGACCTGAATTTCACTTTGCAATACGCTTCAGAAATGTAGGTATTGATGTTGCAAGACCCGTCTTCCATCCATTAACAAATTTCTGTATTCTCAACTGCTGGCGAGCAAGTAAGCTTCCTATACTTGATCTTCTTTCATGAACAATGCCTGCAGCTTTTTCTACATTCACCATCTTTTGATTTGGTAAGTTCATCATGATCTGCAGTTAAAAACTAGCGATAAGGTAAAAGGGCAATAGAAAATGAGCAGAGTGGAATTTAGTAATAACAGTTTGACATTACACACCTGTTTTCCCCACCAAGTTCAGCAATTCTTGGATCCAGAGGGGTCCACGACCATGTCCTCTTGTTTGACTCAGTTAGTGATTCCCTTGGAATGCAGTTGTATGGAACAATACAAACCGCATCCATTGCCTGTTTTACTGTCATTTGTTTTCCAAGAATTGCTGGGATTTTTGCTTGAGATTTGTCACCAGGATATTTTAGCCTCAGAAGATTGTAATGGACAGAACCTCTTCAGAGCTTCATCCATCTTTTCATCGTTGGTGAGAAGGTGGGGGAATAGGAATCTAGAGTCCTAGCCTTCTTGCTAAGCAATGACTTGAATTCTAGTATAATGCATCATGCAATTTGAATCCCTCACAAACATAAACAATCATTCTTCCTGTTGGGGGAAGCAGCCTAGCCCTGTAAGGCCCGGCCCAATAAATGGTCGGCCCATGTGTAACAGAGAGCTTTCTGTAATTCTAGAGTTCCCTATGGAAAGATATGTAAATAACCACCCCTATATATACGGCCCTAAGTCTAGGGTTTGAGGGCACATGATGATGGAATGATGAAGAGCAAATTACCGTCTTGGCCTGGGGCCTCTGCGGGCCACCGGCTCCGCGGCCTGGGATGGCCCTCGCATGCCCACGGCCATGGGCCGATTCCTCTCCAAAGCTCCAACTTCACGGCCCAATCAGATAAGTGGCCCGCGACCTTCGCAATTTTGCACAAAAATTTTGCTTCCGCGGGGACTTGAACTAGAGAGCTGCCAGCTCGCGCGGAGGCACCTTACCACAGTGACACTTTGGCATTTGTTGCATAGCTGCAGTTGCTTTTATTGTTGTTACGGCCAAACCTTCGTGTGGTGTGGTGTGCTTCCACAGGAAGGCGCCCAGTGGCTACGCAGGCTCGGTTCGTGCCTCCACCGGCCTAGCGCCAAGTGGCCTTCGCCATTTTCGCAAAATAATATGCGCGGGCATCAGATCGAAAACCACTCGCTTCCAACTGTTAGCAATTTAAGCATTTTCATGTTAAATTTAATCAACATAAACCATTTTAAATTTGCGACAATAATTATGTGCATGTGCGTGAGAATATCAAGCGCAATAGAAATGCACAACATACTGATCATAGATAAAAACATGAACGATAAGAGTATAAAATTATAACCCGCGGAGAGTCTCATGCTCAAGGCACTGGATGCTCCATTCTCATTAGTCGACATGATGAGTTGCTCGAAGTAGTCGATCAAAAGTCGTTGCAGGATGAAGATTGCAGTGCCGTCCCACGAACGTCCACCAGGAAGAAGACAACGAACAGGATTCCGCGAACAAGCCGATGCCGATCCCATGAACAGCTCGATGTCAATGCCGATGCCGATCAAGCAGTCGCGCTGTGCGCTATCCAAAAACCTGATCGGCCGCCTATCCCGAGCAGGATCTCTATAGCGACGATGGTTTCGGATGCCTGCTTACTCTGAGTCTTGTGCGCGCAAGCAATAGAGCCGGGAATGGTAGAACGCAATGCAACAGTTGAAAAGCACACGCACATGTTATGTTCCTATTTCCTTAGAAGCGCTCTCACCCAGGGAATAAAGAGACGTCATAGTAAATAATGCAGCGTTTCATCTTTTGTTTTTAACAGATACACATAGCAAAATCTAATGGAATCGTCAATAAAAGTAATAAAGTATCTTTTGCCGCCTTTAGTCAACTCGCCGTTCATCTCGCACAGATCGGAATGAACAAGTTCTAGTGGTGCCAAGCTCCTCACCTCGGCAGCCTTGTGAGGTTTACGGGTTTGCTTCAATTGCACGCACACATGGCACTTAGAACTTTTGACTAAATTAAATTTAGGTATTAAATTCAGATTTGCTAGCCGCGAAAGACAACCAAAATTAACATGACAAAGCCGTGAGTGCTAAATATTCGATTCATCCGAAATAACCACATTGTTTGCGGCATTTATATACACATCATCATCATGCAAAGATAAGCGGAACAAGCCTCCGCAATCATAACCTTTACCAACAAATGTTCCGTACTTAGACAGTACACATTTATTCAGACTCAAAGACAGGTTTATAGCCATCTCGACACAATTGAGAGCCGCTAACTAGATTCTTTTTGATAGAAGGGATATGCTACACGTTCTTCAATAGCACCGTTTTTTCCGAAGTAAATTTCAAAACGACCATGCCAACACCAAGAACACGTGCATGTGACCCGTTCCCCATCAACAAGGTTCCAGTCCCGCCGACCTGGTAGGAGAAAAATAAAGAAATTTCAGCACACACATAAATATTAGCACCGGTGTCAGCCTACCACTCAGGTGAATGACAAACTGAAAGAACAGTAAGTAAAGAATTACTATACCCGGATGTTTCTTCTCTAGCTCCACTAACAACCATGTTTGCTGATTTCTTCTCTTGATTAAATTTGCGGTCTGGGCACGCACTTGCCCAATGCTCAGTGCTTCCGCAAACAAAGCAACCACCCCTTTTGGTATTTTCTTTCTTAAACGTGGCTGTTTGCTTAGGTTTTGAGAGGTTATTCTGCTTGTTCTTCTTTTTCTCGTTGTTACGGGATGTATTGGAATTTTCTTTATGTACCATATTGGCACTAGAAGACTCAATTCCTTTTCTGCGCGAGTCTTTTGCTCTCGCCTTCTCCTCAACATTAAGAGACCCAATCAGATCAGCCACGCTAAACTGTTGTCTGTTATGTTTCAGAGAAGTAGCAAAATCCCTCCAAAAAAGTGGCAACTTAGCGATAATACCGCCGGCCACAAACTTGTCAGGCAACTCACATGGAAATTGTTCGAGTTCCTTAGCCAGTGCCTGAATCTCATGATCTTGTTCAACCATAGAATGGTTATCAACCATTTTATAGTCCTCCATGATGTACAGCTCACTACCAGCATCAAAAACACCAAGCTTTTCCTCAAGTGCATCCCATAACGTTTTATCCGTTTTGAACGGCAAGTAAGAATCCACGTATTTGTCAACCAAAACACTAATTACGGCGTCTCTGAAGAGATTATCAGCAATCTCGAACTGTATCTCCTGCTCAGGAGTGTACCATTCGGGTTTCCCCTTCACGTTCACGACGTGAAAACAGTGTATGGCTGTCAACTACAGGATCATCTTACTGCGCCACTTCTTGTAGGCCGTCCATCGAAGGGTTCACTATGCTTCAACGCAGCAGCAAAACCACTAACAGAAAATCGTCTAATATCAGGTTTTTGGATTGTTAGCGATTTAGACATTTTCATGTTAAATTTAATCCACGTAAACCATGTTAAATTTGCGACAACAATTATGTGCATGCGCGTGAAGCTATCAAGCGCAATAGAAATGCACAACATATTGATCATAGATAAAAACATGAACGATAAGAGTATAAGATTATACCCCGCGGAGGGTCTCATGCTCAAGGCACTGGATGCTCTATTCTCATCAGTCGACATGATGAGTTGGTCGAAGTAGTCGATCGAAAGTCGTTGCAGGATGAGGATCGCAGTGCCGTCCCACGAACGTCCACCAGGAAGAAGAACACGAACAGGATCCCGCGAACAAGCTGATGCCGATTCCACGAACAGCTCAATGTCAATGCCGATGCCGATGTCGCGCGAACCGATGCTGATCAAGCAGTCGCGCCGTGCGCTACCCAAAAACCTGATCGGCCGCCTATCCCGAGTAGGATCTCTATAGCGACGATGGTTTCGGAGGCCTGCTTACTCTGTGTCTTGTGCGCGCAAGCAACAAAGCCGGGAATAGTAGAACGCAATGCAACAGTTGAAAAGCACACGCACAGGTGATGTTCCTATTTCTTTATAAGCGTTCTCATTCAGAGAATAAAGAGACGTCATAAGTTTCGCCATTAATAGAAAATCAATCATAAGACAAGCCATTAAAATGACCGTTACCAGTAACTTATACTGGCCATAACCAGCCATAAGTTGATAAACTTAATAGCCTCAAAAGGAATAACACCTATTAGCGTTTAACATTTACTTGAAATTTATAATCAGAATACAAGGTGTGAATGCTCTAAATATTCGAACACCAACGAAGCCCTACAATCTCTGCAGCTAACACATTTCGCTAGTTTACTTATGCCCATTTGTTTCTTATATAATATGAATGTCCTTCGTGAACGGATATAACTTTTTGTTCGGTCTAATTTATGTTCTGCTTGTTAATTAATTCAAATATTTTACCGCACAATGCAACTCGTCGTGTGTGAAGCTTTCTCTAATTCATGTTTTAGCTGTTACTTTTTAACAAATATCTATTCCAAAATTATATGCATCTAAATTGCCGGCCATCTACTTTAACTTTTTGGAAGCTGCTAGACTACCTTCGCAGGTATCATTAACAGTAGTGTCATTCCTGTAACACTCAGTTTTTCTCGGACTTCCCATTGGGGAGCTTCGGTTCAATAATTGAGAATTAGCTCCGACTTCAGATATTTTATTGATTGGCCTCGCAGTCTCAAAAAGTGTCAAATTAATGGTTATTCATCAGAACCAGCTCCGGGAAATTTAGCAACTATTTTCAGCTTCAAGCTTTTGACCGAGAATCAACTTTAATATCACAGTTCAGCTCGGCAACGAATCGGCTCAGCTTCTGCATCGCCAGCTCAGAAAATTGTTTGGCTTTGAATCAGCTTCCAACCTTCGGCAGAAAATCACTTTTGGCATTGCAGTCCAGCTCTCGGGCTTCGGCAGCGAATCAACTTAGCCTCACAGTTTTTGTTGAGAAACTACGTTACCGCGGATCACCAGATCCGTTCCCCTTCCCTCCCACGGTAGATCAGGCGTGGAGAAGTAGATCCCGTCTCCTATCCCAGATGCACGACAGATAGAACACTCGAGAGACACACGTAGGTGAAACTTCTGGTCTTTTCTCTTATTCATTATAGATACACAGGGTGTTGATTATACAGTGGTGGATAACCCTTAAGGGGTATATTTGGTATGAGCCCACTCAAACCATAATTAGGATTGGGTTTCTTAATACTCCCCCTTAGACGAATACCGCGACCAACTTATGTCTCATTAAAACTCCCAAAAAATCTAGTGGAAAAAATATGGAGAAAGAGTACATAGTGCCGCAAGTTGCATTTGCATGTTTGTTATCTCATTAAAAACCTCACGTGAGAAACTTCAGGAAAACTCTCTAAGAAAAAAAAATACAACATGTCTTCAAGACATAATGTGATCTTCTGAATCTAGATTCTATTGAATCAACTGCAATCGCTAACTTAAGGATGTGCTCCCCCTGATCTTTTGCAGGACTCTCGATATGGCAAAAACACCTTCTGGAAGTATATGTACATAGAGATTTAGCAAACAAATTGTATATTGTTACAAGATTTTATTAGAAACTTTACCTCAATTCTCTTCTAGGATTCACGAGGTCAGTTTACATAAATAAGCCACTTTCACCAGTGGTGTTGATCTACTAGATCTAATTATTGATAGAGCTTTATACGAAGGTTTGCTTATGAATTGACCATCGAAGTAACGCCTTCGGAGCATAGAAGAGGACATCTAGTGTCTCACAAATGTGATCAATATTGAGCATTCGCTCTCCCTGACAATGACATACGTCAAAGTCACTATTTTTCATAACTCAAACATATTCTTCAAGATATGTGCATCATCATTCTTCTGGAACAATGATTGAGAAATCTTGGGGTACCACATTCCTATCTCTATCACATACCACAATCTATATAGTTGTGCAACAAAGGACATAGGGGATAACAAAGTTGATAGAATACATATTTCAGATATGATTCGTCGCTTCAGGTGCTTATTTACTGCAACTTTTACAATAATATAACGAAAGTAAAAAGCCTATCAAAGACTATTTATAATCCTTCAAGGATGTTCATTTATCAGATATACTGATATAGTCTGTCGTTCTGGCACAATGGGGCTATTCTGCCAGGAACACTATATCTTCTGGGTTTCTGCCTTCAAGGCATTAGAAGATACCGTAATTCTAAAACTTCAGGTGGAAAATGTATTACAGTGAATATATATCACGAGTGTATATACATACACACCGAGTAAAACTCGTAAAATGCACGTGCTTATCTAATAAACATCAAGTTCTTTGGATCCTCATTTCATTCCATCTCGGGTCTTGTATGGATCTTTCTCCCTTTATCAGGATTATCGAATTTCAGTGTTTAATTCAGGTTTTTATTTTTTCGAGAAAAATTTCTTTAAGGAAGTATCCTCTCTACTGGAAGAATTACTCTCTACACAAGAGAGTAATCATTCTTCAGGAAGGCATGCTTCTTCAAGAAGACAGTATTGGTATGAGATTACATGTTGCATATTTACAATTTGATATTTTGAGTCCTACTGGGATCTCAATAGATTTTCAGAATCTGTTAACTGCATATTTCAGTTCATGTCATTAGCCAGATATATTACATAACGAAACTGTGTTTATTCAACACACATGGGGATGGGTCGCTTCTAGGACCATAACCATCGCATTTAATACACTTTATTTTGATAATGACCCATAAATGTCCGAACTCCAGGTCGTGACTTTCACTTTGCAATTTTTGGTTTAGCCTTAATTGCACTTTTTATTGACCCGATAAGAGAGTTTTAAGCACTCATGCCTAGGACTTTGTTGCAGATTCGGATTCTCTCAAAGAGAATCATTTGCAAGTTAAGTGTCGACACATTTGTCTCCCACATTTAATTAAGATCTTTTGTCGTTTCCCAAAACGAATGATCGATTGTGTTTCGTTTTTAGCGAGGCGTATGCACGGGTCAGGTCGGAGGTCGTTCCTCTCGACCTAGGTCAGAATATGGGCTAGGCCTCTTCCATTTTCAGCTACTTCGTCGTGATGTAATTTCAACAAAATAGCTAAAGGGCTACTGTTGGGGAAGCAGTCTAGCCTCTAGATGGCCCGGCCCAATAAATGGCCGGTCCATGTGTAACAGGGACCTTTCTGTAGTTCTAGAGTTCCCTAGAGAAAGATATGTAAACAACCACCCCCTATATATACGGCCCTAAGGCTAGGGTTTGGAGGCACGTGATGATGGAATGGTGAAGAGCAAATTACCGTCTTGACCTCCGTTTGGGAGTATTTGTTTATTTGCCCTTCGCCTATTTTACAGCCTTCGTCAGCATCACCCGAGCGAGGCTTAGAGCCTTCGCCCCAAATCTGCTAGGCCAAAGCCCACCACTTCCACAATGAATCTGCAATTCAGTTGGTGCCGGAATTTTACCATCATAGGTCGCCATGCCGATGCATGCTTCTATGGCTCCTTCTAGCCAAATGGTTGTTTCGCCATGCTTTTCAAGATCCAAATCCTCATAATGAGCACCAAAATTTAAAATTCAGAGTTGTGCAGTCTTCATGGGTAATGTATCTCTTTGGATGGTCAGGCTCAGTATACTCAAAGAAACCTTGTGAATTTTTGAATCCGAAATTCAATCCCAAACGGCCGTTATTGACCAATCTTACCCAATGATGCTGGTATTTGACAGTAAAGTAGAAGGTACCCTTTTCGGCAGTCGTATACTGTGTAATCCCTGGCCCCCAAACAGAACTTACATCCAAGCCGTAGCCGTTGGCAATGTTCCAAAGCAGATAATGGCCGATGGCAGCTCTGTAAGAATCTTGAACTTCCTGAGGTGAACCATCTAGTGACCACACAACATGGTTCTGAGATGAATACATATACATCAAAATGAAAATTAATCTATACTATAAAAGAGCGAATTTTCTAAAAAAAAAATTTTACCTACAAAAGCATAGTTATACCCCTCACGCTGACGCTACTGCGCCATTTGAAAAAAGGTTGGAAAGAGGGAGAAGGCCCAAAACACATAGATGCAAAATGCTTTATCCACTTTCTCTCTTTATTTCTCACCTCATTTTATACCTATACCCACCTCCATACCCACCTGTTACTTTTCTTCTCTTGGTTTTAACGGGAAAGGAATGAAGCCGGCGCGGCGCACCTTTAGCGCTAATCAATCAAGACTCCTTCCTTTTAATTTTATTTTTCTTTTTTTTATTATTGTCTGTTTGATTATCTCACAACACGTGCATGTTGCACGTACATCTATTCTAGTTGTAATAAAGTTGTCACACGGAAAATTGGCTGAACATGGAAAAAAATAAGATTAAGAACTTACATGAATTTGGTGAGTTGAGTACCCTCTCCCACGCAAAAGACCTGAAGTATGGCAGTCTGGTTAGCAATCTGCCAGCTAATTGAGCAAATGCTAGTCTACTAATTTCTGAACAAAGTATGGTCCTCAATCAGCAAGGGGTTTGTATCATTTTATTAATGTTTTCACACAAGCCAGGTTTTTGACGCAGTGTATGCCATGTATGCATGAATTGGCTATTATACATTGGAAAAAATATAGAAAAATCGTGTATTTATCATATAAAATTGAATAGAGCAAACTTTTATATAAAAATTTAGATCAATAGCAGATTTATAACTTTTTTTGTTTTTTCTCCTAACACTGATATTATTTTTTGAAAAAAGTTTAAATTCATGTGTCGAAGAATATCAAAAGGGGCCTGTAAGACGAATGCAAATGGTTAATGAATTTGAATAAATATATTATATCGGATGGAGACAATGAGTATACGTGAATTATAGCTCCTGTTAAAATATATATCTTTATAGTTTATACATTTTATTAAAATTCATTAACATAAGGTCTTTTTTATACTTTTCAACACATGAATTTAAATTATTTAAAAAAAAAGATCAGAGGTTGGAGATAAACTTTATAGACAAAGGCAAGCATGTTAGTGTATAAATATGTAAATAAATTTAGTTTTAAATTATTAAGTTGTGTTAATGAGTTTGAATCAAGACTTATATATATCATATATCTCATCAAAGACTACAATGTACATATGCCCATCGTCTCCACGTTATATCATATTTCTTAAGAATTTTAATTTTTCTAAGGTATTGTAGCTCTCATTATTGCCTAAAGTAGATCAATGTTTTCTCAAAAATACGAATTTATACATACCAAGCAAAGTAGATCAATGTCATGTGACCCATTATGAAATATTTTATTCTTCATCGGGAGTAATTATATCCGAGTGACAAAACTCAGCTCTAGGTTTTTCAATTGAATTGTGCTCTCATTATTGCCTAAAGTCGGATTCCCACTAGTATTACTAGAACTCGAAAAACAAGTGTGCAGTGTTCTTTTTTACATCTTGAGTTATCCACAGATAAGTTAAAGAAAAATCTGCCATTCATTTTACCCATCAATTCCTTTATCAGCTTCTGAACTCGATACTTACGTATCAAATTGCAAACAAAATATAGATACAACTTACTAATTTATACAAGAATAATATACAAAATCTTTATAAGCGTTGGCACCTTGCAACTTGCTACACGCAAAGCCACAAGCTAAATAAGCAGAGGACTGAAATGCAACTTACAGTCTGCAGCCTGCCTGCTGCAGTGCTGCTTGTCAGTCGGCCAGCACCCCTGCGGGTGTGCGCGGTGCCTGCCTAGCGGCCTGCTTGCTGCTGGCCCTGCGCGGGCGCGTGGCTGCCTGCTGCCGGCTGGCCGCATTCTGCTGCTCGGCTGCAGGCTGCAGGCTGCCACAGTGCCGCACCACACCGCAAGCCTGCCTTCGAGTGCCACACCTTCCCGCGCCGTGCTGCCACTTGTTGCTCACGCTGTCGCCCCTAGGTTACACGGTGCCGCTGGCACTGGGATGACCGGATGGACACGGGAGGAGCCGAGGTGGATTTTTTTTTTTTTTTTTGCTGGTGATTAGTCGTGCCTCTACATCACTAAAACCCAAGTGGCAAATACACATCCAAAACATCCATGGCCCATGACTGGTCCATCTCACGAACGGACACATCTCAGACTTCGTATTATGACCCTTCTTCAATCTCCAGCACTCAGCCCCTCCTACCTTTGCTCCCATGGCAGAAATTTTTAGGAGGGTCTCCAAGTGTTCTACGGCGGTAAATGCCATCTATTCTTCAAGTTTAAAATATTGAAAGGGAGGGAGGGAGGAAGTCAATGATGATAAAATATTGTAAAATCTTAGACTTTACATCATCCTTTGATAGCAATCCTAATGGAATCTATTTGCCCATCTCTCGCTTAGCACTCCCTCACAAACAAGCCGAGTTCCACCAGTGTTGCTACCTTCTCTTGTGGATGGAAATGCACACATGCAAGAAAACACGCAAAGAAAATTTTAGGTGCTGCATACCAGCACCTTTGCTTCATATCACTATTTCACACCATGCGCACACAAGCTTATTACATGCTTAACTAGCCAAAATCACATAGCACAATTCACTCCACGAGTCCATGTTTGGCCGCACAATCATCCAAGCACTCGCACAACCAACTCCATAAGACGTGTGCAGGTAGTTCCACTAATGCCCGCGGGCATGCTAACCTCCGCACTAACCAACCACACGTGCCTACATGCACATTGCTATTTGCCTAGACATTAGTCAGAGGTCTCAAATCTAACATCTAGATGATGTGGATACACGATTAGTGGTTATTAGACAATCTCAGGCCCCCTTTGGAAATTCACACAAGAATTTCACATGAAACCATTGAAAAACACAGGAAAAACGCATGATTTGAGAATGAATCCTCCATTCCAAAGGATGCCTAAATGATTAGTCAAGATTAATAGCTAGTTGTGAGGTTGGCCCTATAACTAGGTCTACATCTAGAATAACTAATAACATTGATGCAAGCACTTGCATACATCCAAGACTAACAAACCTGTGAGCTAGCTTCATCTCATGGCTCCACTATCCATTGACTGAGTAGTAGGCATGACAAATCCAAGCCAATGTGCTCACTCACGCAACTAGTGACATACTCCCTACACATGCACCGGAACTCGTACAAAATACATAATAACCATGATTAACTCTAACAATCTCTACTTTGATGTAGAATCTATGATTTTGACAACCTTGATGCTAGCACAACAAATATGCTAGAACTTTCGTGTATACAACAACAATAACAAAGCCTTTTATCTCAAGCCGGTTCTGGTAGGTTAGAGTTGAAGGCCAAAATAAACCATCTAAAAAATATATATTTTAAAAGTGGCATAAAGACTAATCAAGCCGTTTATTGTGACAATGTTAGTGCCGTCTATATGACTGCTCTTCATCACCATCGCACGAAGCATATTGAGATCGACACCCACTTCGTCTGTGAGAAGGTCGCTTTGGGACAAGTTCGGGTTCTTCATGTCCATATTATGGAAGTGTATATCTGATTTATTGCACCTTTCTTGTTGTTACACCCCAAAAATTAGCCCCGGAATTTTTCTTCTAATCTCCCCCTAAATCAAAATCAAATTTTCAAAATCTTGTTTATTTGAGTGTGATATGAGCTCAACAAAATTTTCATAAAACCCCCAAATATTCCAAGATACTTCCCTTCAATCATCATCAAAATACGTCCACCAAATTTCTCCACAAAAATCCTTCTTCAAAACTCTCTCCAAATTCAAATCCAAAATCAGAGAAAAAGGAAAAAACCCTTTGGGCCAAATCTTCTCCCCACAGCCCACCTCCTCCCTCCCACTTCCCCTTCCGGCCCGGCCCAACCGGCCTGCCTCCCGCTGCGGTCTACCCGCAGCCCGCCAGCGCCGGCCCGCCTCCCGCCTCCTCCCTCATTGCCGCCTGGGCCCAACCCTGCCTGCCTCCCTCTCTTACCGACAAGCGGGCCCCGCCCGTCAGCCTCCCCCTCCTCCCTTGTCTTCTTCCCCGCCGCACACTGCCCGCCGCGCCGCGCGTGCGCGGACGGCGCCGCGCGCCCTGGCCCGCCGCCATGTGCCGCCGGCCCCACGCCGACCCCAACCGCGCATCGCGCCACGCCATGCCCGGCCCCGCGCCCTCGTTCGCACCGCGCGCTCCGCGACGCGCGACGCCGCGCCAAAACCATCCTCGGACCTAGCTCCACAGTGCCCCACCGCCGCACCGCACCACCACTTGCACCGCGCCGCTCTGCCCAAATTCACCATCCACCGGCCTTCACAGCTTGATTACCCGCTCCCTGAGCTTCGCCACACTCTCCTCCACTGTCCCCGGCACTCGCCGTCTCCCCCCCCCCCGCCCCCCCCAGCACCGCAGAGCCGCCGCCGTGCGCGCGCGCCCCATGCCGGACGCGCGCCTACACCACGTCACCGTGGAGACCCCTCCTTGAGGCACCCGCCCACCAAAACACCTCCACCACCCGAACCGCCACACCGCCCTACACCTCCCCGTCCAGCTCTCGTCGCCAGAACTGGCCAAACGGCGGCGAACCGCCACCGGCGGCTCGGTCCACCGCGTCCCGGTTCGACCGAACCGGCGCCGTCGCCCTTTGTGACACTGTCACTCTCCCGCGGACGCTGACGCGTGGGCCCCGCACCAACGGCGTCGGCCACGCCGTCACGCCCGCGTGGGCCGGCCCAGTAAGGCCGCGCGCCGCGCGCACTGCGCGTGGGCCGCACCAGGCCGAGGGCACCCCGGCCCAAGTTCACATTCCCCAGGCCAAAAATCCTAAAAAATTCCATTTCTAGCCCTCCAACTTTTCAGAAAGTCTAAATCTACCCCCTAGCCACTGTATACCCCGTATCTCCTTCGTTCGAACTCCGATTTGGGCGATTCTTGCGCCTAAATTCATCTAAAATAAAGATCTATCCATCTATACACTCCACATAGTCATTCTCTCTGGCCAGAAGACGCTGTCATGCCACCGTGACGCATCCTACGCCCAGTCAGTGCTTCACACTGGTCCCACACAAGTTTGTGTGCCTGGTGTGATGCCGTTGACCTCCTACTCCCTATCAAAAGCTCCTTGTCTTGATCCTTCCAATTCCAATGCAGATGATGACGATACCGAAAATCATCTGAATATTGGTTCTATAATACAAAAACCTTCCACCCCAAGAATCATCTGAATATCTTCTTCCATTGATTTCTATCCCGTCTACCTCGCGAAAGACCTTTCCCCCAACATAGTCATGCGGCCACCATCTCGTCGTTTCTGTTTTCGCCATAGCCGCCCACATCCTCCCCCCTGGCATGTCCGCAACAACCCCTACCGTGACTACCGTCATTGTCGGTAGTTTGCAGCCCAACCAGTTGCCCCTCGCACCTTACCGAAACCACCACCACTGGTAAGCGCCGCCAACAAATCACCCAAATAATCTCTACCCCTCCCAAACACATCCTTTCATTGTGTTGAGCTCATGTTATACCTCAATGTATGTGTGTTTCCTTGTTTGTGCACGTAGGTTATACCGGATATCCTAGCCGGCATGTCCCTCGCAAGGGCCCTTACTAGGCTCGAAGCTAGTATCCGGTGTTTGCAGCGGATGTTGTGCCGTCACGTCGAGTGGTTAGCACTCCATCGCGCTCTACGGTTGGAGTACCAACGTGCTCGACCGAGGGTGGACCCTCAACCGATGCGCCGTCCGCTTCGTCAACAATTCGCACGGCAAGCCCACTAGAATCCCCACTTGATGCATAAAATTCCTATGTTTTACAACCACAACCCTTGGCCTGATAGTCACATAAAAACTTGCATGTTTTGCTTGTAAGGTAACCCCACAAATATACAGCCACCTAAGCCTATTTTAGATGCAGTGCGCATAGGTGGGATCGCTCACCTAATTATATCTATCATAATCTTGATGGTAAGTTGGGATTATGGTTGTGAAACTTGATGGTTTTGGGAATAAGGATGGGTGTGGGTGTGTGTTTTCAAAATAAAATAGGGAAGAACCCCGGCAACCGACTTTGTCGGAATACGGCTACGCGCCGAACTAGCCATCTAAGGGCAGGGTATGAACGGGTAACTTAGCAACCCGCGGTTACCCAGGTCCCGGTCTTCGTGGAGATGACCGGGTAGGTGGATGCTCGCGGTGTCGAGTAGTGTAAGGTGTTGATGGTTCTACCTAAACTCTATAAGGACCGCATTGATTAACATCTTGCCTAACTCTTTAGTACAACCACTCGTTCTGTATGAGGCATTGGCTGGGCCCGAGCTGGAGTGGATAGCCTAGTAGCTTCTGTGTTGGCGCACAAGGGGCAAGGGAAAGGGTTGTGTGCCGAGAGGGTGTCGAGGGACACCAGGGTACGGCTCGGTGGCCCGAACCTCTAAAGTACTGCTAGACGATGAAACAAAGGCAACAGTTTGGTTTGGAATTCGGATGCTTATTTGGCCGTAAGTGTCGCTGAGTCCAACTTGTGGGAATTAGTACAACCTCTGATCGGAGTAAAACCTATTCAAATAGTCCGAGTCCACTGGTATGGATGAGTTACGGCATTGGTTCTTCAATTAGCACTTTTCATAAACTAAAAATGGTGGGAATTGGTTTGGTTTTGAATCAGGAACAAAATTGTTTTTGGGTGGATGCTTATCGACGGGGGTAGAACCCTGTGGAAAGTGTGATGGCTGGAAAGTCATTGGCCATTGAAGCGTCCCAGCCCTTAAGCAGGACTAAAATGTGTATTATTACCATTCCCAGGAGTTGTGGTAATCACATTTGTACATCAGATGTATACAGATCCGCCCTAACGGGACAGACCAAACGGGGCGCAGCCCGAAAACACTGCAGCGGAAAACTTTAAAGCGCGACCCATACTTTCCCACAACACACAGTTGGGAAGCAGGCCGTAACCCTCACACGTCCATGATCTTCTTTGCTCTGTAAACCAACAACAAAGCAAGGGTGAGTACATACGTACTCCGCAAGTCCACCTTCTTCCATAGGAAGGGGGATATAAGCTATCATTACATGCAAGATATATCTGGAGCTGAAGGTAAGTTTGCAGTAAAACATTTGATATGCAGGGTTCCTTAGTTCTCAGTTTTAATTGAGAAAACATCTTTATCCCAAAAGAGGTTGCCACTGGACTTGCCGGTCCATCGCGGCTCGTGGCACGCATGCCATCACATTTTCCACACACACACCTCCTCGGCAACCGCAGCTGCCTCAAAACCATCATTTTGATCCCAACCCGAAACCATATTTTTATAAGAAGCTAGTTCAGAAACCAAGCCGTAACTCGTTTGTCCATACCAGTGGACAGCGGACTATCATGATAGATTTAGTTATACTCTGGCCAGAGGTGCACACTTTACCCACAAGTTTGGTCCAGGCACTCATGATCAGTGAGCCCCTTTCCGCTCGCCGGTTTTTCCCCCGCAAGGCGCTCCCCAGACTTCAGCCATGAGAGAGTACGGGCCCACCTGTCGCTCAGACCCGCAGCCACGCGACTGTTGACCCCTGACCGCAGCCATGCAACCGCGCCCGTCCACCCAATCTCTCATGCATCCCAGCACACCGGCTTACGCCTGGTTCGTCCAAAGCGGGTTCTAACCGAGGGTTGCCGCATACAACCTCGAGTGGTTGCGCTAGATGAGTTAGGCAAGATGAAACGTCAACTCGGTCCTTCAGGGTGGAACTCCCACAATGCTCACGCATGAGCAACACCAGCCCAGTCCTCACAACAAGGACCAGGTTTCCACCCCGTAAATGGCTTCAACAACCGAGGTCGTCTGCCAGGGTCTTACCCTATGTTTTACTGAAAAACAACCGCCCATACCCACCATCATATTCCCATCATTTTCATCAAGATTAATGTATATCATTGAGTGAGCGATCCACCTAAGCGCACTACATCTAAAGTGGCTCGGGAGGCTATATCCTACTATGTTTTACCTTAGCCAGCAAAACATGCAAGTTTTCTTGTTTTACAAGGCAATAGGATGTGTATATAAAAACATGGGTAATTTATGCATCAAGTGAGGATTCCAGTGGACTTGCCTTCATTCGCCGAGGTAGCCGGTACGACGGTCGTTACACCATTGGACTCCTGTTCCGGTCTCTGAGTCAACCATTTCAGAGACGGAACCGAACGGCTCTCCGAGAAAGCCTACACGTACAGACAAGCAAAACACACCAAATCAAGGTACGCTCTGAGCTCATCAAGATATGGGTTTTGTGGAGCTAAAGATATCCTTATGGTTTTTCATGTGATCAGAACGAGAGTCAAACGGATAACTGGCGCGTTTGGCATCCCTTTTAGATATCAAGAGTTTGATCTTTAGTGCCATCCATGCCGAGCTCACGAGACGGATTTTCCGGCAGCATGAGGGCAGCACGTCGGCAATAAAGATTAATTTGGAAGAAGAGAGAGACGACACGGCCAAACCCCGACGCGTGCGGTCCAACTCTTCCTTTCGGTTGGGCTCGGTCTACTCCCGCAGCGCGATGGGCTTACATCGCGGTGAGGGAGAGAACGACGAACTCGGGCGGTGCCAACCATCCCCACCTGTCGTCCGCATTACGGGGACAGGGGCAGAGTTTGACAACCGTCCGGTTCGGTTCAACCAAACCGGGTCTTCAGTGAACCGATCGGCGAGGGCGGAACTAGTGCACAAGTGGCTTGCCACAGGTGCCCTAGTCCCGTCGTCGCGGATCGACCCAAAAACGACGTAGACCGTGGATCTTCAAGTGTCGTGGCGGAGTATGTGAGGATATTATGAAAAGTACGTGAATAGATAGAGCTTGATTTTCAGAGAATTTAGGTGCAAGAATCACATAAATCGGAGCTAGAACGGAGAAGATACGGGGTATTTTGTGGCAGGGGGTAGATATGAACTTCCGGGATAGTTGAGGGGGTAGAATCAGACTTTTCTGGACGAACTTCAGCTCTGGCCCAAGGTGAGATCCGGCCCACGCAGGCCCTTTTTCTTTTTTTCTTCTTTTCTCTGCTTTCGGCCTGGCCCGCGCGCACACCGGCCTACTGGGCCGGCCCATGTGGCGCAGGGCGAGGGCAGGCAGGCGCGCCGAGCGAGCGGCTCGCTCGACCAGAGCGCTCGCCCGGTCGCCGCCGGGCTCGCTCGCCGGAGCTCGTCGGGAGGGGAGCTCCCGACCTCCGTTCGCGAAGCCGAGGACACCGGCGCGACGGGGAGGCTGGCGCGAGTCCGTCCGAGCGGTTTCGGGTGCGGGGAAGTGCGCGGAGCAAGGGTGCCCACGGGCGGCCATGGCCGCGGCCGCGGGTGCTCGCGGGGAGCGCGACTGGAGCAACGGGAGGAGAAATTGAGGCCGGGCGGAGGTAGATGGCAATGGTGTGGTGGTGTATGCCCGAGGAATTGGACTGAGGTGGCTTGTGGATGAAGAATTTCATCACGAGGCGGCGGGTGTTCATGGCGAACAGCGAGGGGGAGTGGGGAAGGGGTGCTCGCGTCGGGCGGCGCCGGGTCGTGGTGAACCGGGGCCGGCCGCGGCGAGGGGGAGAACGGCGCGGTGGGGAAGGGTCCGGTGTCCGCGGCGGAGGGCGTCGGGACTAAACCCGAAGCGGTCCGCGGCGGCAGCGCAGTGCGAGTAAGGGAAGGCGGCGACGTCGGCGCGGCTCGTCGCGGGGGCGAGCGGCGCGGGCGGCGCGAATGGGGCAGGGAAGAGAGAAGAGGATTCGCGGCGTCGGCAGCGGTCGCCGAAGCGAGCTGGGCGAGGAGCGGTGCAGGGAAGGAGAGCTCGCAGCGCCGGCGCGGAACGGAGAGCAAGCGGCGGCATCGGCGCGGTTCGTCGCACGGGCGAGCGGCGCGGACGGCGCGAATGGAGCAGGAGGAAGGGGAACGAGGGGGAGCGGCTTGCCGGGCTCACCCTTATAGGCGCGGCAAGAGGTGGAGGACGGCTCGGCGGGCGACGGCGTCGCGCGCGCGCGCACGCGTCGCCCCGAGCGGCTGGAGGTAGGGGACGGGGGGGTGTGCGCGCGGGCGGGCCTTGCAGGCCGAGAGAGGGAGAGGGGAGTGGGCCTGTTGGGCCGCTCGGCCTGGGCCGGGAAAGGGAGAAAGAGAGAGGGGGGCAGTCAGGCCGGCCCGAGAGGGAGGGAGGAAGGAGAGGCAGGCGGGCCGAGGCCCATGCGGGAGAAGGAGAGGGAGTGGGAGTTGGGCCGCGGGGAGGCAGGCCGAGAGAGGGAGAGAAGTGGGTTTCGGCCCGAGTGAGAAAGAGAGAGGATTCTCCATTTTTCTGAATTGAATTTGGGATTGGAATTTGGATGGATTTTGTGGAAGGAAAATTGAGGAATATTTTGGGAAGGGTTTGAGAGGATCTTTCCCGGAATATTCGAGGGACTTGAGATGATTTTTATGAGCTCATAGTGTACACTTCACAACAAGCAGGTTTTCAAAATCATATTTTGAATTTAGACGAGAGATTAGAGGATAATTTCTTAGGGTCAAATTTCGGGGTGTTACAAACCTACCCCACTTAAAAGAAATCTCGTCCCCGAGATTAGGCTAGAAGGGTTTACAGGGATAGCTTTACTTCAGCTAAACAACTTCTGCTTACAACTGGAACTTGAGCTTTGCACGAACGGCAGGTGGAACTTCAACAACAAAGAGCTCTTGCTTCTTCGGCTAGGATGGATGGAGTTTCTACTTGAAGCAACTTCAACTTCTGGTTTTTCCACGGCTTTCCCTTGTTTGGCTACTTGTTTCTTCTTTTGGGAATTTGCCGTGCAAACCTTCCACATACAAAGAGATATTTCCATCTCCTTCATCTCATGCACTTTGAAGGTTGCTCTGGCCGGTAACGGCAGGCGGTGGCATGCACTGGCAACTCATGCATCATCCAGAAATTTGCATGCCTCAGCTTTCTGGATCTTCCTTCATCAGGACTAGCAGAGGGGAGGCTACCCCACTTAAAAGGATTAGGGTACCCTCTAAGTGGATTAATATCCCTTCTGGAAGCGGGGAGTTGCCGGGGAAGAAGCGGTCATTTGGGATAAACTTCTTCATGTTACTTTTCTTTTTATCCCAAGCGCTTCTGGTTACTTTTCTCTTTATCCCAAGCATAACTTATTGCCTGCTTGTTGTCTTGATTCCTTGCTTGCTTCTTGGAGCTTCTTCATCTAGGGGCCGCTTTATTAGCAGGGAGCTTCTTCTTGCTTCTTCTCTGCCCGTGGGAGAGTGACTAACCGGAGGAGGATTAGGAGGCATAGAACGAAGATCTCAGCAAAGACTATGTAGCGAAGTGGAAGGCAAGCTCTGGTTTCTGGGTTCATAACCCGAGTGGATTCGGTGGAGGGTGTGGGTAGCAAGGCTTAGTCTAAGTAGACAATCTCACAGACGATTGTCTCCTTGGGGGGTGGAGAACAAAAGGATGGCTATCCGGAAGGAGACTTTGATTATGTTGATGAGGACGATCAATCGGACGAGAAGGGCAAAGAGGGCTCCCAAACTCATCGATTCTGGGTGGTGTGGGCTTATCTCTCTTGTTTTGCTCTCAAGGGAGGGTTTGATGAATCTTCCCAAAAAAAAGGAGGTACATGATGAGAATGAGAAAAGCAAGAGCGTAGAAACCAAAGAGGACTTGTTCGATCAGAGAATCAACGAACATCTGGGGAAGGATTATTTTGATTTAGCTGGTGGAGGGAGAGTGTTATGAGCTTGCTCGGCGGGGTGGATGAAGAGCGACGTCCGGGGGGGGTGCTTTTATGGACGCCCGGGAGAGTGGTGGTTACGGTGCGGTGGCTTGTGCATCGAAGGGACATGAGCGGTGGAGGGGGTGTTGGTACACGCGGCGATCATGCAGGGAGCAAGGGCAGTGGGGACCGGGTTGCGGTTGACAGCGGCGCGGAGGTGTGCTGCAAAAGCGGCAGGCAGGGTACGAGCGGATGCATGCGGCGGCCTGCATGCGATGGTGTAGGGGCCGGTTTCGGTCGGCAGCAGCGCGGGGGTGCACTGCTAAAGCGGTGAGCGGGGCACATGCATGCCTGCACGGCGGCAAAGGCAAGTGGGTGGCGGGGGCAGGCGCAGTGGGTGCGGCGAAAAGACAGGAGCGGCAGCTGATAAGGCGGGGAGGTGAGGGCGGTGGGAAGACGAGAGCGGCAGGGAACTGTGGCGTACACAATTCGCTTAGGGATTGTAGTATGCAGTGTCTCATCCGGTCTTTTCCTTTTTCCCAGGGCATTATTTCCTTTCACTGCGTACACTTTATCTCCTCGTTTTCTACTGCTGGGACTGTGCTTTCTTGGGCACACTGTTGTTGCATGCTGACTGACTGGTCTGAACAAGGCTTCTTGTAGGCGTTTTGCTTCCTTTTAACAGACGTTTTTTTTTTTTTAAGGTAAGAAGGGGAAGCAGGGATGAGAGTTAGGTCTACAAATGATGTGTTTTTTATTAGCAAAAACTCCACAAACAAAACTGCAAACACAAAAACGAACACACTAACGCGACTACTCACGCAGGACTCCTTTCAGCTTCTGCTGCTTGGAGGCTCGGTCTTGCACTGGTGGCTGACCACTGGATCCTTCTCCTGGGAGCGAGAGCGACAAAAAGGCGCCCATGCTTGCTTTATCTTCTCGTCTGTTGAGGTCTTCTGGGTTCTTATCACTGGTCTGCATGTGATTGAGCAGGAGGGCCTGAAAATTTCCAGGATGACTCAGTATTGGTTGGTTAGGAGGGTTTGAACTTCCTGCCATCATGGGGTTCTGTATTTCTCCTTGAGGTGGGTGGCGAGGACCGGACATGGCCCTTACCCTTACTCCATGACTGAGAGGGGAGTCTGTTACTGATCCTGGATGCATCCACGCCCTCCTATACTTGACCAACTCTCTTTCTGTGTCTTGGTGTCGGTCTACCAACCTGTCATGCAGGCGGCTCAGTTTTTCATACTCGTCGTCCAAGGCGAGCAGATACTGGACCAGGTAGGCTAGGGAAGGATCTCTGGACTTCTTGATCTCTGTCAAGATTGCTGTCCTCTTAATCCAAGTACTAGCACGTTGGTTCACTGGTGGAAAGAACCTCATAGGGCTGCTTTGTACTGCCCCATGGTAGGTCGAGCATAACCTTTTTATTGCCCCACGAGCGGCAATGTGGCAGGCTTCTAAGAACCCATTGCCGATGGCTCTGCAGTACCAACCGTTGAGATTGAGGTTCTCTCTGATATAAAGTGTGACGGTCCATCCTCGTTCTTCCCTTTCGGGGAATGCTAACCCGCAGTACTCCGGGTATCCTGGAATACTGAGGTATCGCATGGTATCTCTTAGCAGCTCGGGAAAGCCACTTTCTTCTCGGCAGATTCCATCTGAGCAAAACAGGCCGGACTCGGCTTACCACTAGCGCAACAGAGGACAAAAGCTACAACACAGACGACTACAACAACACTGCAAGAAACACACGCGAACTAAACGATTCACTCTTACAGAGGGTGCTAACCTAAGTGGAACAAAAATTCCACTACCCACATGTAAGAGGGGAACTGGGTACAACTAACTGCGGACCACACGGCTTCACTCCCGGAGGGCACTAGTGACTTCATCCGGGGATGACTCCCTGGATCTGCTGTTGACCTCTTGCAACGACGGGGGCCAGACTACTGAGTCTTCTTCCTGGCGGGACGAGGCAGAGCTGGATGGTTCTGGGGTGGACTCCACAAGAGGAGACGCAGCTCGCGTCCTCAACAGCTCTTCCCAAGGCAGCTCACTGAGTAAAACAGGACTTGGTGGCGGAGCTCTTGGGCTTTCTACTGACAACGGGGAGGTTGGTGCAGCTTCTAGGGTTTCTGCTAGCTCTGGTGAAGGAACTGGGGAGGGTTCTGGGTGATCTGGCTCACTCTCCTCAACTGGTATGCCTTCTAGGATCGGAACTCCATTGATGAGGTCTCCGACCTTTCTCTTCTTTATAGGCGTGGGGATGCCTATGAGCGTTGGAGGTTGCTTGGCCATGGCTGCTTGTATTGGGGCAGTTCTTGAGTTCTTCTGGCCTTCTGGTGGGCTTTTAAACACCTTGCCGGCGTGTCTGGGGCTGAGTCCTGGTGTCCTTTCCAGACAGCAGACACGGCGTTAGGCACCGCTCACTGTGTTGCACTGATTCAGAGGGGCTCTGCATGCACGGTCCCTTGTCCACTGTGCTGCACTGCAAGGCCTTTCAAGGCAAGGGAGGCGGGAAACACAAGGAGGGTCACTTCCTTGTTTCCCGGTGCACGTCACGGTCATCCATAGGGTAGGGTGCCACTTTTGACTTCCATAGGGTGTGCACACCTTTTCTTGCAGACAGGTTGAACACGGTCTTCAAAGCGGGGCACTTGACTGAGGAAGGGGAAAAGAGCAGATAACTCATTTTGAAACGGAGTAAGATAAGGAGTAGAGGTGTTTTTCAACTGATTTTGGACTCAAAAACCTTTTTCCAACCTAGGGTTACGTCCTACGGCCAACTTACGGCTCTGATACCACCTGAAGCGTCCCAGCCCTTAAGCAGGACTAAAATGTGTATTATTACCATTCCCAGGAGTTGTGGTAATCACATTTGTACATCAGATGTATACAGATCCGCCCTAACGGGACAGACCAAACGGGGCGCAGCCCGAAAACACTGCAGCGGAAAACTTTAAAGCGCGACCCATACTTTCCCACAACACACAGTTGGGAAGCAGGCCGTAACCCTCACACGTCCATGATCTTCTTTGCTCTGTAAACCAACAACAAAGCAAGGGTGAGTACATACGTACTCCGCAAGTCCACCTTCTTCCATAGGAAGGGGGATATAAGCTATCATTACATGCAAGATATATCTGGAGCTGAAGGTAAGTTTGCAGTAAAACATTTGATATGCAGGGTTCCTTAGTTCTCAGTTTTAATTGAGAAAACATCTTTATCCCAAAAAAGGTTGCCACTGGACTTGCCGGTCCATCGCGGCTCGTGGCACGCATGCCATCACATTTTCCACACACACACCTCCTCGGCAACCGCAGCTGCCTCAAAACCATCATTTTGATCCCAACCCGAAACCATATTTTTATAAGAAGCTAGTTCAGAAACCAAGCCGTAACTCGTTTGTCCATACCAGTGGACAGCGGACTATCATGATAGATTTAGTTATACTCTGGCCAGAGGTGCACACTTTACCCACAAGTTTGGTCCAGGCACTCATGATCAGTGAGCCCCTTTCCGCTCGCCGGTTTTTCCCCCGCAAGGCGCTCCCCAGACTTCAGCCATGAGAGAGTACGGGCCCACCTGTCGCTCAGACCCGCAGCCACGCGACTGTTGACCCCTGACCGCAGCCATGCAACCGCGCCCATCCACCCAATCTCTCATGCATCCCAGCACATCGGCTTACGCCTGGTTCGTCCAAAGCGGGTTCTAACCGAGGGTTGCCGCATACAACCTCGAGTGGTTGCGCTAGATGAGTTAGGCAAGATGAAACGTCAACTCGGTCCTTCAGGGTGGAACTCCCACAATGCTCACGCATGAGCAACACCAGCCCAGTCCTCACAACAAGGACCAGGTTTTCACCCCGTAAATGGCTTCAACAACCGAGGTCGTCTGCCAGGGTCTTACCCTATGTTTTACTGAAAAACAACCGCCCATACCCACCATCATATTCCCATCATTTTCATCAAGATTAATGTATATCATTGAGTGAGCGATCCACCTAAGCGCACTACATCTAAAGTGGCTCGGGAGGCTATATCCTACTATGTTTTACCTTAGCCAGCAAAACATGCAAGTTTTCTTGTTTTACAAGGCAATAGGATGTGTATATAAAAACATGGGTAATTTATGCATCAAGTGAGGATTCCAGTGGACTTGCCTTCATTCGCCGAGGTAGCCGGTACGACGGTCGTTACACCATTGGACTCCTGTTCCGGTCTCTGAGTCAACCATTTCAGAGACGGAACCGAACGGCTCTCCGAGAAAGCCTACACGTACAGACAAGCAAAACACACCAAATCAAGGTACGCTCTGAGCTCATCAAGATATGGGTTTTGTGGAGCTAAAGATATCCTTATGGTTTTTCATGTGATCAGAACGAGAGTCAAACGGATAACTGGCGCGTTTGGCATCCCTTTTAGATATCAAGAGTTTGATCTTTAGTGCCATCCATGCCGAGCTCACGAGACAGATTTTCCGGCAGCATGAGGGCAGCACGTCGGCAATAAAGATTAATTTGGAAGAAGAGAGAGACGACACGGCCAAACCCCGACGCGTGCGGTCCAACTCTTCCTTCCGGTTGGGCTCGGTCTACTCCCGCAGCGCGATGGGCTTACATCGCGGTGAGGGAGAGAACGACGAACTCGGGCGGTGCCAACCATCCCCACCTGTCGTCCGCATTACGGGGACAGGGGCAGAGTTTGACAACCGTCCGGTTCGGTTCAACCAAACCGGGTCTTCAGTGAACCGATCGGCGAGGGCGGAACTAGTGCACAAGTGGCTTGCCACAGGTGCCCTAGTCCCGTCGTCGCGGATCGACCCAAAAACGACGTAGACCGTGGATCTTCAAGTGTCGTGGCGGAGTATGTGAGGATATTATGAAAAGTACGTGAATAGATAGAGCTTGATTTTCAGAGAATTTAGGTGCAAGAATCACATAAATCGGAGCTAGAACGGAGAAGATACGGGGTATTTTGTGGCAGGGGGTAGATATGAACTTCCGGGATAGTTGAGGGGGTAGAATCAGACTTTTCTGGACGAACTTCAGCTCTGGCCCGAGGTGAGATCCGGCCCACGCAGGCCCTTTTTCTTTTTTTCTTCTTTTCTCTGCTTTCGGCCTGGCCCGCGCGCACACCGGCCTACTGGGCCGGCCCATGTGGCGCGGGGCGAGGGCAGGCAGGCGCGCCGAGCGAGCGGCTCACTCGACCAGAGCGCTCGCCCGGTCGCCGCCGGGCTCGCTCGCCGGAGCTCGTCGGGAGGGGAGCTCCCGACCTCCGTTCGCGAAGCCGAGGACACCGGCGCGACGGGGAGGCTGGCGCGAGTCCGTCCGAGCGGTTTCGGGTGCGGGGAAGTGCGCGGAGCAAGGGTGCCCACGGGCGGCCATGGCCGCGGTCGCGGGTGCTCGCGGGGAGCGCGACTGGAGCAACGGGAGGAGAAATTGAGGCCGGGCGGAGGTAGATGGCAATGGTGTGGTGGTGTATGCCCGAGGAATTGGACTGAGGTGGCTTGTGGATGGAGAATTTCATCACGAGGCGGCGGGTGTTCATGGCGAACGGCGAGGGGGAGTGGGGAAGGGGTGCTCGCGTCGGGCGGCGCCGGGTCGTGGTGAACCGGGGCCGGCCGCGGCGAGGGGGAGAACGGCGCGGTGGGGAAGGGTCCGGTGTCCGCGGCGGAGGGCGTCGGGACTAAACCCGAAGCGGTCCGCGGCGGCGGCGCAGTGCGAGTAAGGGAAGGCGGCGACGTCGGCGCGGCTCGTCGCGGGGGGCGAGCGGCGCGGGCGGCGCGAATGGAGCAGGGAAGAGAGAAGAGGATTCGCGGCGTCGGCAGCGGTCGCCGAAGCGAGCTGGGCGAGGAGCGGTGCAGGGAAGGAGAGCTCGCAGCGCCGGCGCGGAACGGAGAGCAAGCGGCGGCATCGGCGCGGTTCGTCGCACGGGCGAGCGGCGCGGACGGCGCGAATGGAGCAGGAGGAAGGGGAACGAGGGGGAGCGGCTTGCCGGGCTCACCCTTATAGGCGCGGCAAGAGGTGGAGGACGGCTCGGCGGGCGACGGCGTCGCGCGCGCGCACGCGTCGCCCCGAGCGGCTGGAGGTAGGGGACGGGGGGGGGGGTGTGCGCGCGGGCGGGCCTTGCAGGCCGAGAGAGGGAGAGGGGAGTGGGCCTGTTGGGCCGCTCGGCCTGGGCCGGGAAAGGGAGAAAGAGAGAGGGGGGCAGTCAGGCCGGCCCGAGAGGGAGGGAGGAAGGAGAGGCAGGCGGGCCGAGGCCCATGCGGGAGAAGGAGAGGGAGTGGGAGTTGGGCCGCGGGGAGGCAGGCCGAGAGAGGGAGAGAAGTGGGTTTCGGCCCGAGTGAGAAAGAGAGAGGATTCTCCATTTTTCTGAATTGAATTTGGGATTGGAATTTGGATGGATTTTGTGGAAGGAAAATTGAGGAATATTTTGGGAAGGGTTTGAGAGGATCTTTCCCGGAATATTCGAGGGACTTGAGATGATTTTTATGAGCTCATAGTGTACACTTCACAACAAGCAGGTTTTCAAAATCATATTTTGAATTTAGACGAGAGATTAGAGGATAATTTCTTAGGGTCAAATTTCGGGGTGTTACAGCCATGTGGACCGGAAGTCCAGTGGCACCCCTTTTGGGAAAAACCATGTTTTCTGAATGACTAAAACTTGTTAGACTAGCTCAAATCTTGCATACAAAATGCTTTTATGCAAAACTTCCTGAGCTCCAGATATGACTTGCATGTAGATATAGCTACACCCCTGCTCCTTATGGAGGAAGGTGGGCTTGTTGAGTACGTATGTACTCACCCTAGCTTTGTTGATGTTTTTCCCAGTGGAGACGATGAAGTCACCGTGTATGGAAGCGATTAGAGCTACGACCTACTTCCCAACGTGACATGTGGAGGCTTGGGCCTACGTTTTATATTCCGCTGCTTAGATTTAGGGCTGCACCCCTTTGCGGTCCAACCCGTTAGGGCGGATCTGTATCACTCTGATGTAAGAATGTGATTACCAAACCCTAGGATGGTAATAAAGCACATTTTAGTCCCATTATGGTAACTGGGGTGTTTCACTTGTATATAGCAAGCCTATACAACTATTAACTATATATATATGAAAGCCATCTCTTATCCAAAAGTGTGAGGTGTTTTCCTATCTCTCTACACTTTGCCTCGGTACAACAACAACAAAGCATTTTTGTCCCAAGCAAGTTGGGGTAGGCTAGAGTTGAAACCCAACAAGTCACCACAGAAAGAGAGATCGAGAGGGGAAAGAGAAGAAAAGGGTATAAAAGGACACTAAAGAGGAAAGAAAACCTAATTACGATTTAGGCACACAAATAGCTTCTCTTCAAGCACTTCTATCTTTACACAACTCCATCTGGATATCCCATCGTTTCAAGTCCTTTTTTATCGCCTCCTCCTATGTCAACTTGGACTGGCCCCTACATCTCTTCACATTATTGTAATGTCTTATGACCTTCTGGAGGTCTCCGTTGGACATATCCAAACCATCTTAGCCGATGTTGGATAAGTTTTTCTTCGATTGGAGATACCCCTAGCCGCTCACGTATGTCATCCTTTTTTACTCAATCCAACCTTGTGTGAACATAGATCCAACGTAACATACTCATCCCCATGACACTTATTTGTTGAACATCGCAGGTCTAATTGCTATCCTGTAGAACTTGCCTTTTAGCCTTTGTGGTACCCTCTTGTCACAAAGAACTCCGGATGCTTGCCACCATTTTATCCATCCCACTTTAATATGGATCACGTCTTCATTGATATCCATATCCCCATTTCTTTGTAACATCAATCACAAATATCGAAAGGTATCCTTCCTGGGTACTACATGGCCTGCCAAATTCACATCTCCTTCCTCATTACTTGTAGTAACTTACATCTCATAACACTTTGTCTCGGTATCTTATAATATTTTTGCGTGCATGCAAACACATTTGGTGTTTATAGGATGTGAGTTTTTGTGTGCCGCATGCATATTTATTGTTGATTAACTTTGCATTGTAGATATCTTACTGTTTTCTTATTTTATACTGAGTACTATTTTATATTTGAACACAACCATTTGAAATCCAACATACATTTGTAGAAGTCAAACTAAAAGAATTTATGATTTTTTTAATATCATTTATTTGAAACAGTTGGTTCATGCCTAATAGATTGTTTCTTCCTTTAGGTATTTCATATTTTGCTATACAGAAGTATTAAATAATAACTGTACATTTTATAGGGTTCTTTGATTCAAATGACTGGTCCTAAGAGAGGTGTAGAAATATATTCCCCAGTTCTTATAGAGTTTAACCTGAGGGTCAAAAATGGAGAGCGAGAGGAAGATGATCTGCAGTTAATTGATGGAGCAATAGCATACTATGCTCGATCACCATGGAGACCAGTCAAACATCGTATTAATGGCAAATGCGGTACTGTTGACATATCTTTAGCATTTTTTGAACATGCAGTGGAGGCAACAATAGAAGTTGTCGTAGAAGATGTGCATAGCAGTTTCAGTTTATCTCTGAGTTCCTTTGTTTATATTATGAAGAACTATGAAGAAATTCATCTTTTTGACGGCACTATTGATCAGTCACGTGGCTTGAGAAGATTTGTGGTCGCTGTCCCATGGGATACTGTGATGCTGTTCAAGTTGAAGTTCGGTAGCAATAATGTTGAGCTCTGTCGTTCCTTTAAAGCTAAGCTACATGGATTTAATCGTCGTCGGATAAAGCATGAGCTGGCTTCTATCTCGGTTAAGGTGAATTGGTCAACTATTTGAATTTTTCGCGTGATTCACAGCTGTGTTTAGTCATGTTATTTAATCTCAAAAGATGTATGAGTGCCTGACAAGATATAATGTATTGTAGACTTACTGTTTAGCCTAAATCACTTAGGCTCCTTTGTGCAAATTTGGCCTAATACTAATGAACCCTAGAGCCTCCTCTTGACTGAGGCTGCTCGTGGTCTGCCTGCAAGCGCTGAATATGGCTGGCGTCACCGCCGGACTTGTCCGGTGTAAGCACGGAGCGCTGCATAATCCAGCATGGCTGTCGAATAATCCGGTATATATACTCAGGGCGCTCGTGGGAAAATAGCAAGGAACTCGCCTGAGGGACATAACTATCACGTTTACGCAGTGACGAATGGTAAGGTTTATGAGCAAACTAGTAAAGGATAGATGTTATGTTTACATGAAGAAGAACGACTAGTTTATGACAAACTAGCAAATGAACTGTTGAAGATCATGTCCGGGAGGAATCCCATCAGGGTGTAGGCGTCATCAGTATGCCCTAGGTCGCTAGCGAGCCTAGAGTGCCTTCTCTAGCCATCGAGATAGTAAGGGCTTGCTTGAAACCACAGTTTTTTCATAGTTTTGAAGGAATACCATGGTTTTTGTCAATATTGTGGTTTTAGAAGCCAAATGGTGTTTGATTGATACCAGCAAAACACGGTTTTTGATACCATGATTTACCTAAAACCATGGTATTTTTGGAGTTTTGGAAACTAAGGTCAAGACTTCGGTTCTCCTTGGTTTTGCTCTGAGCGCGCGCTTCCTCCTCCCGCGTCCACTTCCCCGCCGCCGCCAGACCCTCCCGTGGTGGCCCGGCAACCTGCCGCCCGCGCCTCCCGCGGCGTTTCCTCCTCTCGTGGTCAGCCACAGTGCCTTCTCCGCGACCCACATCCCACGCGCCGCCGGCCTTCATCGCGACCAGCATCCCACGCGCCGCCGGCCGCCCGCTGCTGGCCCCGTCCTCCTGCGGCGGAGAGGGGGAGGCGGCCGTCGCCCGCGCCTGGACCCGTGATCCCGCAGCGGAGAGGAAGAAGGCGGCCCAGCCCGTCTCCAGCAGCCACTCGTCGGGGCGGGGAGGGGGTGAGCTGCTCGCTCGTCGCTGGAGATCTGGTGCAGCGGAGGAGGTGTTTAGCGACGACACGCCGGCCCGCGCGGACGCGCCGGCCCGCGCGGACGCGCCGGCGGCTGCGGGGAGGAGTCGCGCGTGGAGGCGGCGCCCGTGCAGAGGCCGGCAGGGAGGAGGTCGCGGGCAGTGGGGGAGTAGATGGGTGGACCGCCGGCGGCTCAGAGGCCTCTGCACGCGCTGACAGATCGGAGATGGAAAGGGGAAAGAGACGATGGAAAGGGACGATGAATACTGTATTCCAAAACTTTGAAACCAAACGATCCTCGGTTTTCATCAAAACTGTGAAAAAACTATAGTATTTAAAAACCGTGGTATTTGTGTCATGTACAACTGAAAACCATAGTATCTAAAGACCGTAGTTTTTGAAAACTTTGCTACCAAACAGGCCCTAAGACAGGGTTGGAGGAAAAACTAGGTCTAAGAGAGGAAAAGGAAAATGCACATCTAATGAATTAGAAACTCTAATTTGCACTAAACTGAGTTGTGCTAAACCCGTTCGTGATACGGGTCGGATATGTTTGGCGTACGTGGGCAACCATCTTCTAGAGGTCATAACTCCTCCAGGCTCCGAACTAGGAGAACCATAAAGTCTTGGTTCTTTTGAATGTGTCTTTTGACCTCATCTTGGTCTTGATACAAGGAATTTTCTATATCTTTGGTAAAATCAAGCCGCAATCTCCACAAAGGCTCCATACGACATGCAGAACATGTCAACATACCAAACTTGCATAGAAACAAGCATCAACAATGATAAGGGCACGCCTGCGATACCTGTGTGATTTCTCAAAATCTTTCACGGTACTAACTTTTCTTGAAAAATATTTTTCCGTAAATAAATATTATTTTCTATAGAGATTATTCTTCCACAAGCCAGCCTAACATTAGTTCGATTGTCAAATACTCAATAGCTCAGTAACATATCGCAAATAAACTCTCGGCAATACCAAATGTATTGTCCCAGGCAGTAGAAGATTAGTCGCAGCTGGGTGACACCTCTTTGTATGGCAACCAATGCCAAACACAAAGCAGAGGCCAAGTACAATTACGTACGCACAGCACCTCACACGAACACTGGAACCAAAATCTCTTACTAGCGAAATCTGCGCCATCCTCTCTGGCTCCTCGTTCAGCCACGTCACTCGGTTATCTTATCCGCCCTCCGGTGTCCCCGAGCCCAACGCCGGCCCCTCCGCGCGCTCCCTGCTGCACAAGCACTCTCCAGCAGGCAGCAGCTCGGCCATGCACAGATCCGTTGTGCCTAGGAAGCTTTGCGCTTGGCTGCACCACCACACCACCAGCGACCCTGTGCCCCTGCCCAATGCTGTCCGCCGCCTGCAGCCTACAGGACAACCAAGGAGCACTCGCAGCCAAGTTCAGTCCTAAGGATGGACTGCCCCACGCTTAAAAGCCATGCCACGAAGATGAACTGCCTTTTTGACATTGTACAACAGGTACAAGCCGTCTGGTATTCTGAATTTTGCATAGGAAATGTACTAAGAAAGCATGCATGTGTTATTCTGAATTTTTGCATATTTAATCAATAAAAAAGTCTTAACATAAAGACTAAAGTATATATTTTGGTTTGAAGTGTTGCATAACCTGAGAAGGAACTATGATGTGATCCCCCATGCTCTTTCCATATAACTCAATTTTGTGATTTAAGATTGCCAGATGGGCCTGACTCCTATTGTATATAGTTATATGTTGAGTCCACCATGTCATGTCTGATCCATGTAATTAGAATAGTTCTTTTCATTTGCTTTTTGTTCCTCTGCACACGAATAAGATAAAATTGATTCCATATGAAATGGATATTCACCTGGAGTATGAAGAATAACCGTGCTGAATATCTCTAAAGGAAACACACAGCCAAGCTCTCAAAGGCAACATCCGTTTTCATCTATACTTATTCAGTAAGGTTGTAAATCGCCTTATGAACTTGCACATATACTGCTACTACTCATCAATGCACAGAGGCACCTCGGACATCACTGATGGCGAAGCCAGGACCATTTAAGCTCCAACACGTTCTATGTTAATAAGCATGAAAGATTATGATGCATCTATAGTACAGACATCCTCATCTGAGTCTTGATAAAAAATAGGTCTGAATGATTGTTTACCCAACATATTAGCACTCAATGCAAAAAAATCTGAATCTTCCAAGCATACTAGGAAGAAATAGAGCAGTATTACATTGATTACTTTCCTTCATTTGCATATTTACCTTCATCGTAATCTCAAAGAACGAGTCGAAGCAAACAAGTTTTTTATAAGGCAAATAACCAGTAAACAAGTTTTTTATAAGGCAAATAACCAGTTGTATTCATGTTTCTTTCCTTTACATCCCGCAGGAGCATACATGATATTTGGTCTTGCTACGGGGCCAAAAGAGTTCAAACTGGCAAGCTCATGGTAGGGTGCGGCAACGCCGCACCTGGGTTTCTAGTATTGATCTAATATCAGTAGTACGTGGACGAACTGTAGCGTCAATCAATCACCTGCAGCAGACTTTTTTTACATCGCCCTATAGTAATTTTAAGAATAGAAGACATTGCCACCTCAACAAGCATGGCTATGTTAAACCAGATGTAGAGAATATCGTTACGATATAAATCATACATGACCTGATGTAGATTATGTATCAAAACCTTAAAACATGCAGAGTAGACCATGCAAATATCACTCACCCATATCATACCATAAAGTAGACGTAACTTCAGTATATTGCATATTTTGACTATCGATAATATTGATTGTACACCCATTGTAGCTCTTTGTTTAGACATACATCATCTATTACTATAGAAATTCATGACTACTGGACATTTTAGCTGAATTCTTGGATAGACTATGGCCTTGCAGCTCTATGTTCATGCCCATCAAGGCGGAGAGCTCTGTATCGCATTTCCAATCCTCAAACTTGTGGCCGATTAACCACAAGCCGAGAAAGATAACAATGTAAAAATAATTATACATGACTAGCTAATTGCCCGTGCTACGGACAAATCATTCATAAAACCTCACATTGTATACAACCAACAAGTATTTTAATAGGACAATCCTTTTGTAATAACAAAGGAATGAATTATTAAGCTTAAACAGAAATAGAGTAGAATCGTAGCCACTAAAAATATTACTCTTGTGAAAAACCGAAAGCAGGGCTTCTCTTCCCACACACACACCTTCCTACTACAAAGCAAATGACATCTACACAGAGTCTTCCCTGATCAAAACCTGCCAGGCTTCCAAGGACCGCGAAGGGCCTCTACAGCTCAAAACAAACCGCGGGGGCACTTGAGCTAGTTGTGCCATCAACCACCATTATCCCATATCTCTTCTCAATCCATCAATATGCTTGACGCTAAGACACAGATAACTTCAATGCCTCGACGATGTACTTCAGCAGACGATGTGCTTCAGCAGCTCCTGGGCACAAGATGGTAGTTATAAATAATGTTACAATTGTCATGATTCATGACTGAGCATGACCAGAAAGGCTAACACAAGTGAATCATATGCATACAAGATGCTCCAATCAATAACCAAGTGAATCAAATTTCTCCATACAACAAAAAATCATATGAATGTGGTTAAAGAATGGCATTACTTGATGGATTTCTTTTAGAAGATTGAAGGGAGTATAAGGGTGTATTTCTACAGATTAGCAAAATCTATGTACCAGGAGATAAAGGCAATTTAACCGAATTCTACCAACACCCAACAGCTTACCAAAACCGTTTGTTATGGAAAGCTATGACAACGATGTGTGAGACACTTTACTGGAATAATTTGTTACCCTTGACAGTAACAGCACGAAATAAGAGGATGAACCAAGTCAACCAACCAAATCAAGCAGTGGTTTCAAATCATATAGGGGGATCCAGGAGGGGGATACATGTGATTAGTTGCAGTTCTTGCTTTTTGCAGCATGTCAGATAATTATTTTACTCTAAATACCACATCATCAGCAAACCAAATCTCAGCCATAGCTAATTATTTGTGCTATTGTATAAACAGAGGGGGTACCACTGGCATTTTTTACGAGTACACTGAACTCACCGAAGGCTTATTTTGCTGAGTCACTCAATAATCCATGCGGGACTCAATTCTCTACAGAAAAATATATGTAGCCTACTGGTATTGCATGGTAAATTTTGCAGCAGAAACTGAACCCAAAACAACTGACCATGGTAAAAAGTGTGAATCTCTATTCTTTATTCTGTTAAGAAACAGAGTGCACATCCAATAAAAATTGATAGCTGAGATAACTATTACCATCGGAAACTGAGCTGCAAACAGAATAGTTGACATGAGAAAAATACCCTTCTCAACTAAGGTATAACAAATTTCTAATCAATATGCAGCATTACCTCTTCTCACAGTAAAAGCTCCTCACATTCAGACTATTATATTAGATTAAGAAGCCTCAGATTTTGCAAAGCATGAGTTTTCATAAATGTTGGTTTGTCTCTTTTTGGTGGCAAAATCCTTCTTTTGTTTACAGAGTTTGACATGACAATAGATGAACTAAAATTCAGTTATGCATAATTTGCTGATTAAAAGCAACTAAAAGTGTATCTGCTCAGTTCATCGAAGAAACCGCCGCACTCCCCTCGCACAAGGTCTCCTCCTCTGCCAAAGATGCCGAACCGGTCCAACCAGTAATCCACCCGCTACCACACCGCCGTCGCCGTCTCCGGCGGTGGATCCACCGCCCGACGTTTCCTCCGCCAGATCCAAAATCACACTGCCTCTCCCTCCGGCACTGCCATCGGCACCCACCCGCGCGCCGCTCCTGCCCGCACGCTGCTTGGCACCCGACGATTCTCCCGCGGCCTAGCACCCTGACCCCAACCACCGCCATCGCCGCCGGCTGTCGCTCCCCCCTCCCCCGAAGCTCCACCAACGCCGGCGTCGCTCCGTCCTCTGCGCTGCCCCTTAGATCCATGAAGCATCGCTCTTCCCCCGCGCAACCTCCTTTGCAAGGCGGATACTGTCCTCCTCCGGCGGCCGATTTCTTCCACCTCCGGTGCCAGTGCCACCAGAAGGTGTTGGCAGATTGCCTGACGGAGTTTCCTTTTGTGTCTAGCTGGGCGTTGCGGGAGTGGGATACGCCACCTGCCGCCTCTATGACGCTCACCGCACCCAGCTTGTGCGGGTCGAGCGGCTGCGAGCCAGGGAGGAGCAGACCGCCGCCAACCTCGTCAAGAACCAGTAAGAAAGTTTGCCCCCTCTCAAAATCCTGCACGGATTGCGTGGGTTTCTCTCTACTACTACTTGCATTGCGTTGGGAAGTGAACTCTCTTTTCTTGATGGCTCTATACTCTACTAGCACTGCTTGCGAGGGAAATTCTCCCCAATTACAAGGTCAAGGTCGGGCTCCACATGGATTTTGTCTATTTTCTCGGTTGTGCTCGATTGGGTTGAGGGTTGACACGGAATATTTACATATAACATGTGCTTGGCTTAGGTAGTTAGTTATAATGATAACATGAACTAAGACACTTGCAATCGTCGTAAACCAATTCATGCGCATGGGCTTTAGCTGGACCCAAATTATGCATTGTGACCTTGTGAGTGACAAGCTTTACCCGAATTCATTTGCAACTGTGATTCTGTCAATTGCTGCTTAAATGACGGTACTACCTAGATTCATTGGTTATGGAGGGAGCAAAAGCTTTATAATATTTGGTAAGAAATATTTCAATTCTTGAGAATATGATGCCCTAGAAATGCTTATCTATCAATGTCAATGTCTCCAAATGCCAGATACAGGATCCAAGCATCCCCCACCGATCTTACAGGGTGATGCTGCGGGGGTCAAGCCGGATGAGTTTGCTCGCTGTTAGGCTGGTCCTCAGCTAGACGATCTCAAGGTGAGTACTTTCCTCAGGAATAGGAAAATGGCAATTAGAGTGCAAAAAACATATACCAAGTACAGTGAAGTTGCAGTGGCTCATGACTGCTTTCTACATGTCCTACTTACTCTGACTTTGTTTTAGACTTTTAGTGATGGCTAATTCTGATGTAAGCACTCACTTGAAGTTGTTGTACCATGAATATGTGATCATTTAAATTTTGCAGCAAATGTGCGGTGATATGTGAAAGCACAGATCTCTGTTTTTTTTTTCTGAAGAAAATATATCTAATGCTATCCACAACCATTGATATGACCACTATCAGTTTGTTTAGCTTCTCTTTATATTTCAGTTAAACGAAGGTAAAACTGTGGAGAATGACCTGAATAAAGCAGTACTCGCATCTCATAATCAGATTGATCATGAATTGTTCTTGTAAATTTCTCTGGCTTTTAAAAATATAATAGCTAATCGAGTTAAAATTTCTGCTTCATTGCAACATAATATATATAACTACAACCACCCTGAGCTCACGCTTCTATTTTGTTCGGCTATGTTACATCAATACCTCTCCTACATAGGCTCCACCAAGAGGTCTCACAGTATCTGGAGTTTCTTTGCTAACCTTGTCTATCACTGATCGTTCAATTTATCTTGTTGTAATGCTAGATATCTACTTGGAATATGAAAGGATATGTGCCCTTAGCTCTGAATTAGTATACCTCAAATTCATCTTGTTCGGTTCCATTTTAATGACTGAACGACAAGGAATAGGATGCTCAACAAAAATCGACACCTAATTGGAATTCTCAACTGTTTATCCAAGCATTTAAATGTTTCATTATTTCAATCAAATATTTTGTGTCCCGTAGCAGCGCACGGGCCAATTGCTAGTGGTTTCACAATTCTCAGTATTTGAGTAACTTGTGCTCTTACAAACTCAATTATATGTTTTTTTTCATTATACCGTGAAATACAATGAAGATAGGCTTCATATGGGACCTTACATATTATCATCTGCAAGCTGGTTTTTTACGCTATCATTTCCAAGAATGTAAAAGTGCTCTTCAGAGATGCTTAGATAACCTCTGATGCGCGGATACTCCAGTGTGGGGGGGGGGGGGGGGGGGGGGGGGTAGCGTATCGCGTATATGATACGTATCGGATACGTATCCTGGGCGTATCCAAAAATCCAGACACGTATCGGCCCCGATACGCGTATGGGCCTAATTAGATACGGCCCATGGATAGCTTGTGGCCCAGTTCAGGCAAAACCCTACCCCTTCAACCCCCTCCCGGCGCTACCGCAGCCCGCACACGCGCGTCTCCTCCCAGCTCCCACAGACGCGCCGCCACGACTCTCTCCCTCGCGCTCTTCCTCCCCTCGTCTCCCCCTTGTCGACGGGCGCCCCTCGTCGACCCTCCGGCCGGCGGTCCGTGGCCGGCGGCAAGCTCCTTCCTTTGCTCCAGATCTGAGTCGCCGCAGACCCCCGCGGCGCCGCCACCCGCGGAGCCCCCACGCTGCTGCCAACCGCGGAGCCCTGCGCCGCCGTCACCCGCGGTGCCCCGCGACGAACGCCGCCAACTCCCCGCCGCCGCCATGGTGATGAACATCCCCTGCCCTTCCCTTTCTTAGCTCATTAGCTGTGTCTTTGTTGTGCTTATCCATCCCTCCACATTGTGTTTCCACGTTATTTTAGGAGGCAGCAGAAAACAATCCAGATGATAGACCATTGTGGAATCATGTCAACATTCTAGAAGTAGGTCCTGGAAGAACTGCACGGTTTAGCTGCAAATATTGTGGTCGGCAATTTCTCGGATCCTACCCTAGAGTTAAAGCACATCTGCTGCTAATACATAATGCTGGAATCAAAGTGTGCCCAAATGTGACAGAAGCAATTCTTCAACAGCTTCAAAATGAAATTGCACAAGCTGAAGGACAAAATTGAATCAGAATACTGCACCAAGATGGCAGTATCAACTATCAACTATCTAGGATTCTAGGTACATTGATATGCTTCTCAGCTTATGTAGATCGTATTACATATTTGCAGGTATAAATATTTCTATAAATAATATAATTATTAGAATAAAAAAAATCCTAGCCGTATCCCCGTGTCAGGTTTTTTTGGAGAATGGCGTATCCGCGTATCCGATACGTATCGTATCCGATACATGTATCCGTATCCGGGCAACATAGTATATAACTACAGTCAAGTTTCATGACTATTGTACGATAAAAATCTACAAATGCTAGAACATATTTTTCGTGTCAATACAACCTAAAGTTCCACGACTAACACTTACTCAATTTCATAAACTAAAAACATAAGCCAAAAGTGGAGTAAGAAGTACTCCCTCTGTCCCAGAAAACAAGTCATTCTGGGTTTGTTCTAAGTCAACTTTCTAAAGTTTGACCAAATTTATACGAAAATGTGTAAATATTTATAGTACCAAATGAGTATTGTTAGATTCTTTGTCATATATATTTTCATTAGGTATCAATTTGGTTCTATTAATGATGATATATTTTTTTATAAATTTGGTCAAACTTTACGAAGTTTGACTTAGGACAAACCCAGAATGACTTGTTTTCTGGGACGGAGGGAGTATTTAAAATGGAGAAGCATACCTGCTGCAGATTACAGGCAAAATGGCTGGACTAAACTTTCGTGGCAAATAATTGGACAGAATTTCCAACCATGCTCTGGGATATTCTCTGTATATATGGTTTCAATTTCTGCTTTCTTTGGGTCATAGTATCCCAACGACCACCCTGCAGTGAGCAAAATCCTTCCATCCTTTGGATTAACTGCCAATGGTGCAGTGTTCTCTGGCATGTAATTTGGCAAGAATTTATCGAGCTCTATATGATACTCCCTTAGCCAGATGCCACAATCTTTCATCATCCATATGTCAATTGTGTTCGCAGTTCGATCTGAACAAGATACACAAAGTGCACCCTGAAGCTGAATGATGTTCATAGGCCCACAGTCATGGCTGCATGGTGGACCTTGCAAGACTTCAAATCCATCTGTCTTGACATCGAAAGCCACAATTTCACATGTTGCAGAAACTGGACCAAGATTTGGCTCTACCATCCAGTAGATCTTGCCACTGACAAAAGCGGGCGATGTGGCAGCTACAGGTCTAGGAGGAGGGTCTACTTGACGCCACTGCCAATCGTTCACATATCGCATTTTGCACTCCAGCTCATAAAATCTTGTTTCCAGGTTCTTCTGTTTGTAGGTAATATGCACTAAAACATGTGTGTTAATATCTAAGTCGTATCCCAACCCAATACGACCAGCAAAGAAGGTCCCATCGTTATCATCAAATTCTATGACCTGACAATACCCAATGGCAGGATTACATACGAAATCCCAGGTGGCACAGCTCCCCACATTAAGGCCGTGGACAGGCTGGGAACAAACCAGATCAGAAATCAAGTGTGGTCTCTCTCCACCAGTGAACTTCTCTAGATCCATATAACAACCAAAGCGGGGATCCATGATGAACATGATTCGAGGGCTCTTATTCAAGTTTGCATGAATGACATGTGTCTGGATAAAGTGACTTGCCATGATCATCGCACGCCACTCTCTGCAGACTAAGCTCAACTCCAAAACAGAGCGTGTTGGTAGCCACTTGAGGATGTTAAACCAAGCTTTAGTTGTTGGTAACGAGGAAATCATCTTTTTAATTGTGCAGCCCACAGTGACGAGACTCTCCTGATACAAACCTAGTGCTGGGATACTGTCATCCTCACAACTGCCAATCATGGTCTCATCTGGTGTGAGTAAAATCTGAGGGGTGTTGCCATCTAGGTCCACTGCAAACACCTTGCAAGCACCTGTTCCAAACATGATCTTTTGCCCGCCATCTGAGTTATATAATCCTAACGGGGCCATCCAAAGCGAGTTCAACAGCATGCGCTCTGATTCCGGCCAAGCTGTTCGATCGATGCAGCAGAGTGTCTCCCACTGGGCTTCCTTGTAATCTTTTAAGACACATACATGATAAAGATCTTTACTATCTGGTTTTCCATAGCACAAGCATAAGCACCCGTCGAGCTCTGTCATCACAGATGCTGCATCCTCAAAACCTGATGGGGGCAGCAATGAACCAAATGTCTCATCGCTTATACTGAAAGTGACAATGCTACCGTCATGGCAGAGGAAGTGCAGATACCCATTTAAGGACACAGCTGGCTTATTCTCCTCCACCCAGCACAATGGGGGCTGCTTACCAGCTGGCCTCCAGTATGCAGGCTTGTCAAGGACAAACACCTCGCAGCTTGCGGATTTCACTGTCCCAGTTTCACTATCAGGGTAACAGAACAAACGAACTACTTTAAATTCCTTCCTCGTTTCACAGTAACCAAGACCGTAAGATACATGTAAGAAGAACGGTGGCGGATGAGGCTCAAACAATTTAGTCCGAAAAATCATCTTCAGCGGCGCCTCGGTGTCTGGGAGAGTCAGGACATCACCAGTGGAAGGATTGCAGACGAAGTACCCGCTGTAGCCGGCATCACGGACAAGTATGAGGCCACGACAAGGCTTGGTGCAAGGCACTACTACCCCATCCGAAAAATCGTCGGCCATGAGCTTCTCGACCGCACCGCCGGGCCGCCACGAGTGGAGATGGTCGTCAGAGGCCGACCCTACCGCTGTGAGAAGCAGTCTGGGGTGGTCCGGCCGATTGGCTCGCCGCAGGTGTAGGTCGACGAAATAGGCGGACGAGAGCATGGCGCGCCATGCGTGGGAGACGCAGCGGAATCGGCCCACCGACTTGGCCGGAAGCCGGGCGAGGATTTCCGTGATGACCTCCGGGGGCAGCACCGGAGCGACCTGCTTGCTGTCCTCCATGGGCGCAGGTGGCGCCTCTTCCGCCAGCCCGCTCGCGCCTGGATGCTATTCGCCGACGGTGGCAGAGATGAGGAATCCACCGGCGGCTGGATGGCGGGGCGTGGTAGGGTTTGCAGAAGATGGGAAGTTGGGAACAGACACCGCGGTGGAAGGCTTCCTTGCGGTCGCCATTATACCGAAGGCTACGAGAGGGCCTTCAGAGGGCCGCTCGGGCCCATTAAAGATTGTTAACTAAAGCCGGGCCAAACGATAGCCATTAGGCCCCAGCCGCGGTTTTGGTCATTTCCTTTTATTCCCGGATTTTTATTAGACATTTCTTGATTTTTTTTGTTTTTACAAATCTACAAACTTATATATCTGTCTATATCTATATAACCTATATAAGTGAAACCAACTAACGATCATTAATTCTATTTCTTTCAACATGCAAGCTATCCACATAATCTACAACTCCACTAAATTAAAAGCAACATCACCATCCACTAAAACTATTTATCAATGTCTTCTATCGATTTCTATGGCTAAAGGACGCATGCACCTCTTGGTTCATATGAGCACCAAGCTACAAAATTTCTATATCCCAAGATGCAAAGATACGAGGCATCAATTATTTAAAAGTCGATCTCTCATCTAATATAAACTTCCTAAAAAGTACGATATAAATTCTTTACAATTAAAGTCGTATTTCCACTTTTAAATTTAATTTAGTAATGTTCATAATAAAAAATTTGCTTTAAAATTACTTTAAGAATTGCCGCAGCAACACGCGGGGTATCAACTACTCCCTCTGTCCCAAATCGTAGGGGTTCTAAATCTCCGTCAGATTCTTTCATTTTTTCCATGCTTGGGTGTTCAATGTGTACATTCATTGGGCCTTCAGAGGCCGAACCGCATTGGGCTTGGGCCCATTAAAGATACGTTTTTTTACGCCTACTGTCCGTCCCGTCGTCTGTCGTCGTCGTCCTGGCGTCCTCTGAAGAGCAACGGCGTCCCGCGTCCGTCCTCCCCCGCCCGCGACGGCGCGACCCGCCCCAGCGTGCAGATCCTCTTCCTTCTACCCATCCTCCAAGAAGCAGCTGTACCCTCCCGCAACCTGCTGCGGCTGCGCCTCCCACTCTGGTGTTGCCGCCAATAGCCTCTTCCACGGTGGCGCACCGCACCGGCAAGCTGCAGGGCCCCCGACTCTTTCCACTCAAGATGTCACGGCCCATGGTTTTCACCGGATTTCTTGGCCTTTAGTTGTGAAGACAGCAGACTTCAGAGGTGGAACTTAAGTTGAAAGTGGGTAAAATCGGGCTGCTCTAGGCACCGCAACCAGCTCGTGCGCAGGGTGTTTGTGGAAATGTCCCTTCGACAGCTGCTTCTCCAAGCGCGGCAGCGGTGCTCGCCTCGGCCGCCTCAGATCTCCGGGCTCCTGTTCTTCTGCCGTGCTCACTCCATCCTCCCGTTTGAAACCTCGGGCACGGCGCCGCAGCGCCGCTCTCCACCTTTGCAAGTTAAGCTGCCCCAAAGCTCGCCTTCCGACACTCTTGGGCCCGGCTTCCACATTGATGTGATGGACTCCGACCTCTGGCCCGCGTCCTTTGGCTTCTCTTCGCAGGCTGCATGCAATGAGTATCTGGATGACCTCCATCGGCATGACGATGATGAAGTGCAAGACTTTGATGATGAGATTGATGACATGAGGCACCACAAGAAGCTGTTCTACAAGCTGGACCGGGGATCCAAGGAGTATGAAGAGAACAACGTGCCCTTGCGCCGGAGAAGGTGTAGGGACAAAGCCAATGCCAAGAGCCCAAAGGAATGCAAGGTGGAGCCTGTCAAGTCTGTTTCTTCCAATGCACCGAGGGTACAGCCTTTCAAGTCCATTTCTTCTGATGCCCTGAAGCTGAAGGAAAAGCATGCAGTTAGAGATGAGGACATGGTTGAGGTGAAGCAGGAGCGGGTGCCAACATTCAACCAGATGACTGATCCTTACCACCACCCTTTCTGCCTTGATATACATGTCACAAAGGGATCGGTGCGTGCTTGCTTTGTGCACCGAGTGACGAGCAGAGTGGTGGCTGTTGCGCACTCAATATCGAAGGACATGAAGTTTGATCTTGGTTCAAGAAAGGGTAAGGGTATGAAGGCATGTGTTGCTGTTGGTGCATTGCTTGCAAAGCGTGCATTAGAGGATGATATTCACAATGCTTTGTATACACCAAGGAAAGGGGATAGGATTGAAGGAAAAATTGAGGCTGTATTGCAAGCAATAATTGAGAATGGAGTTGATGTGAAGGTGAAACTGAAGCAAAGAAATCCGATAAAGGTATTCCATTGTTATCTGCTTTTGCATTTCTTTTCATTTATGATGCTGAGATTCAGACTTTGGTACAGCTTTGCTACGAGTTTATAACCATTTTCAACTGATATATCAAGTTTGGAATATTGCAGCACTTCGAAGTAATAGTTGCTTGATGCTCAAATGTATTAAATCATACAAAACTCATATTTTGGGGCATTCTCAGCACTAAACTATGAAAATGCAAAAGCGAACAAAAAGAGTTATGTAGTGAAAAATTAATTAAAATTTCTTTTGAAAACACATCAAAACATGTGTTTACTTATGTGTACGAACCATAGATTATTGTTCTGTACATCCTTTTTCTGACTTTTTTCAGAAAATGAATTCAATTCTGATAAAGTAATAAAAGGATGAAGGTTAGGCATTGACAAATCTTTTATGAGACTAGCAATCAATGTATTAGTCAAAATTATGATAGAAAAAGTTGACTGCACTTCCAAAATTTTGATAAGAAAGAGAGCTGAAAAAAAACTGGTCTTGTATGTCCACTCGATCATGAAACCACGAGTGTCAACTGACTTATCTCATAAAATAAGATCCATCTGATGTATTGTGCTTTTGTGAATTTCAAAACCTTACATCTCCTTGGCATGGTATTATCTCTGTAAAACCTCCATTGGAGAGATTTGCTGCAGGACAGTATAGAAAGCCTGCAAAATGTTGTGCAACTGTGGAAAGTAGGCTTGTGAGTATGGTTATCTTCACATACTTCGATAGTCCTGCTGCTTTTGTGGGCACGCCTTTTGAACCAAATATATTCACTTTCACTTGTGCTGAATTTACTTGCTAGCAATGATTGTTATCGTTTAATCGAACGCTTACTGTAGAACATAATCACCATATAGAGAAGCAAAATGTCCAGAATGCTGTTCTGGTAAACCAAAATTTCTTTATTCATCAACATTATAATGCTGAAGTCTTTGGTTTTCAGTACATTGCCCTGATCACTTATGACTGCCACCAGCTATATCTTTAACAAAACACAGAAAGTTGGGTCTGCCCTCTGCAATTGGAGTCTATCAGAGTTGATATTTCCATATGGCAATGTTGCCATTAAGAACTAGCAATGCTTCGCTCTCACTATTTCCCCCCCCCCCCCCCCCCCCCCCTTCGTTGCAGAAGTACATTGGTGTTGCAACATGATCGGTCCACCTGACAGTTCAACTATTGTTCACCACAAGTCCTGACTAGCATGAGCCCAATGCTTCAACACCCATCTAGTTTCATCAGTAGAACTGACGAAGAACCAGCTGAAAGAAATGTAGCAATTATCCTTTCTTGGATGTTTCGTGCATCTTGCATCTCACTCGTTGAACCTCTCTACAGACAATCATGGCACTAGCTTATGTTTGTTTTGGAATGGCAGAAGCCAAGGGAATACTCTCTCAAAGCCAAATGCAATGCAGCATTTGATGTGCATAATATGGATGGTGGGTGGGCTTTTGCAGAACTGATGGATGGTGGATGAGGTCCTAGTGGCAGATAGAGGGAAGCTGAACCATGTTTTAGATGCTTTTCCAAGCAGAACTGAAGGCGTGTCTACAAGCTCTGAAGACAGCAGCCGATTCTTGGGATCTCGGTGCTTGAGTTGGAAACAGACTCCACAATGCTACAGCAGGCTTTGACATCGTCACGATATCAGCTCAGCCATGCTGGTGGTTTAAGTTGGGAAACTAAAGATATTATTTGCTTTAATTTTAGTTGTGTTTCTGACTTCTGTTAAGCATGCTCCAAGGGGCTGTAATGAAGTTGCTCATAGCTTAGCAGCCCTATGGGCGAGCTTGAGTCAGGGTGTGGCTCTATTTGAGGACTGCATTCCAACTTGTATCCAGTATGTATTTGGTTGCCAGTGATCTGGCCGGTTCACAGCAATGGAATAGATTTTCCATGTAAAAAAAGGCTCATGTCAGTCTCTGTATATTACTAGTAGGATTTAAGCATCTGAAATATGTTGGCCATTTGTGCCCAGTCGGTTGCTTTCTTGTTCAAGTTCCAGACTTAGGGTATGTTTGGTTCCTTTACCAAACCTTGCCCAGCCTTGCCTGACGAGGCTGCACAGTTAAAACCAGTGTTTGGATCTTTTTTCTGACCACCTCGATGTCTGTGCGGGCAAACTTTGCCTCTCTTTTGGCGGAGAGCCGAATTAGCTTGCCGGGCTAGGCAAACTCCTCGTGACCCGTGCCAGCCAAGCCAGGCAATCCGGCGAGAGAACCAAACACGCCCTTAATTCAGATCCCTATATTTGAATTTGATGCACACAATAACACACGACTTGCATCTGTGGATTTGTGCGATACGATAGCCGATAGGTGGATTCCTTTTCAACCGGCCGTTGAAACCCCCCATTGCCGTTGCCAATTCACCATGCTCCGCCGCCGCCTCCCTACCGCGTGGCGGCGGCCGTGAAATCGAAGCAATCCGAAGTAGGAGTATCCCCTATGGCGCTCGCCACGCTGCTCGCGCACCTCGCGGCGGGCCGCTTCGGCCGCGTGCTGGCGCTCACGAGCGGCGGCGCGTCAACCGCGTCCGCCGCGCACCGCGTCCTCCGCCTCCTCCTCCGCACCTCCCCACCGCCCCCTCTGCCGCACCTCGTCTCCCTCGCGCGGTGGTCTCGCGCCCACTTCCGCACGCCGCTCCCGCTCCCGCTCCACGCGCTCCTCCTGGCCCACCTCGCCTCCAACGGCTTCCACCCGCTCCTCCGTTCCGAGCTCCACAACCTCGCCACGGGGCGCCTCCACTCGCCCGAATCCATCCTCCGCGCCCTCCCCGCCTCGTCCCCGTCCGCCCCGCTCGTCGCCGACATGTTCGTCCTCGCGCTCGCCCGGGCCTCCCGGCCGCTGGCCGCACACGAGGCGTTCCTCCTCGCGGGCGCCGAGTACCCGCGCCACCGCCCCTCGGCCTTCTCCGTGAACGCCCTGCTCGCCGCCCTCGTCCGCGCCGACCGGGTCGACCTCGCCGAGCGGGCCTTCAGGGTGGCTCTGCGGCGGCGCGTGTCGCCGGACTTGTTCACCTTCAACACTGTCATCTCCGGCCTCTGCAAGAATGGGCAGCTCCGCAAGGCTGGCGACGTCGCCAGGGACATCAGGGCGTGGGGGCTGGCGCCCTCGGTGGTCACGTACAACATTCTCCTCGACGGTTACTGCAAGCGAGGCCAAGCTGGGAAGATGTACCAAATCGATGCGCTGTTGAAAGAGATGATTGAAGCTGGTATTTCTCCGGACGTGGTTACATTCAACGTGCTGATAAACGCGTACTGTAAGGAATCCAACACTAGAGCAGCACTGAAGGTCTTCGAGGAGATGAAGCAACAGGGGGTAGCCCCGACTACGATCACATACGGTCCACTTGTTTCGGGGCTCTGCAGTGAGGGGAAGGTGGAGGAAGGCATGAAGCTGGTGGAAGAAATGGAGGAGTTGGGGTTGGGATGCACTGCGGTTACCTGGAATGGTGTGCTAAACGGATTTTGCAAGAAAGGCCTGCTGGTGGAAGCTGAGGGTTGTGTTGATGCTATGGCACAGAGGGACATGAAACCCAATGTCGTTACTTACAGTACCTTGGTCGATGGATATCGCCGTCTTGGAAAGATGAAGGAGGCAGTTGCGGTGAAGGAGGCAATGGCAGGGAAAGGGCTTAGTCCAAATGCTAAAGTTTACAATTGCTTGCTAACAGGGTTTACCAGTAATGGCGATTGGAGGAACGTTTCAGATCTTCTCGATGAGATGAAGGAGAAAGGTGTGAAAGCAGATGTTGTCACTTATAATGTGCTTATCCGTGCACTTTGCTGCAAAGGTGAGGTCTGGAAAGCAGTAAAGCTCTTGGATGAGATGATGGAGGTTGGTTTGGAGCCAACACATCTGACCTATAATTCCATTATAAATGGGTTCTGTGAGAAGGGCGACACAAAGGCTGCCCATGAAATCAGGAGTAGGATGGAGAAATGTAAGAAACGGGCCGAACGTTGTCACATATAATGTGTTTCTCAAGTACTTCTGCAAGATGGGAAAGATGGAGGATGCTAATAAGCTACTGAATGAGATGCTGGAGAAAGGTCTAGCTCCAAATGGGATGACTTATGAAATAATCAATGAGGGCATGGTGGAAAAAGGTTATGTGCCTGATATAAGAGGATATGCAGCAGTTTCTAAAAATTGACATCTTCCTGAGAGGTATGTTTGTGGAATGTGCCGGTGTAGCTACAACTTGCTGTAATGTAGGTTTGAATCCTTATTTCTGCTGGGACATGTTTTGCCTTTTCTATGTTTGGGTGTGGCAGTATGATTACTTGTTGCGAACTTAGGATACTCTTATTTCTACTAGATCATGTTTTGCCTTGTCTATGTTCATATGTGGTCGTTTGGTTTGTCTGAGGTGTAATGGGTGAGAGAATTTGCTCATAAGTTAGTCAGCTATCAATAGATCATCCGCTTCAACTACCATAGTCACTTAAAACTCCTGTAAAATCCACTGTTGTTTCTTTGTGCATGGAGCACTAGTATTAGCATAGGTCAAATGAAACAAAACAGTAAACTTGACTGCCGTTCCATACATCAAACAGAAAAGGCACCTGGACATCAAATGAATGCTCAGCTACCATTTATAGTGTATCTCACAATATTTAGGCCTCCTTTGGAATGCAGGGAAAACACAGGAAACTCTCAGGAATTTCACAGAAAACAGTACAAAAACACAAGAAAAATGCAGGATTCGGAAAGAAACCCTCCAATCCAAAGGGGCCCTTAGTTTGGTGTCCAGGTGCTTTTTCTTTACATTAGATATACTGAATGCTGAGGACTTGAGGACTAGATGCAAAGCATTTGTCTCACTTCATCTCAGACCTATGGATCTGAGAATGGTAGCTTGCTATGTCTCCTGATCGCTACACATCTAAGTTAACATAAGGCCTACATTTGTTTTAGTTTTCTGAATATGAACATTGCAACTTCTATGTCTAGGTTACTGACCCGTTTTGTTTCGTTTACAAGGGACATGAATAATCTGATGAAATTATTTGCCGGTGCTGGGTAGCACGTTAGAAGATTGGTCACGTTTTGGGGGCTGGAGATGAAGGTAGTTGAAAGGCCGACTGTCATTTCTTTTCACTGGATATGACACAGCTGCATGTGCTTGTTTAATTGTTTTCAGTGAATCATACATGAACCACATGTGCAATACAGGACGTCGTTGCTTGATAAAATATTGTGATGCTTTCAGCCCACAATTTTGATCAGCAAACATGAGACCAAGGCTCGTACACCTGCTTCTGATGACAATCTCACAAAATAGAGTATTGGAGTGCTTTGTGTTTATCGTCTTTAAAGCACGACTCATATAGTCATATGGAAGCTGTGATCAGCTGTCACATTATTGCATGCTTAGGCAATACCTCCTCCATATTATTCTTTGTAAGACGTTAGGACAAGAAACTTAGGCAAAAACTAGTTCAGAAGCTTGTCTGAAACATCTTACATTTAAATATGAGAGAGTAATATTCATGAGAAACGGAGCTTTTGGCAATTCTTTTGAGAAAGTTGCCGCTATCCCAGTAGCATCATACCTTGATGCCTGGTCTAGTGAGCTGTAACCTTTGTACAGTCCTAGCTTTTGTATTTAAACATTTCGACTATTTATGTTATTGTTGTCCACTGAAAAATATTGTGATAAACATCTGATTTTCTATATTTCGAGTGTACATGAAAACTATGCTATTACTAGCGACAATAGAATTCAAGTTTTGACCCGCCAGTCATTTGTCTGTTTGGCCGTTTCGGTACCATGACGAGCATAAAGTATGTTCTGATTTCTTAATCAACGATCAACGTCGTCTTATCTGCGCCCTGAGCTCCAAATTTGCAGCCGTATTCGTTTTGCATTATCATTGTTGCCACTGCTATAAGGCTGACTCTAGCAGCCAGGGTAAAAACCTCATCTATCCACTATTCCAATTACTTTTTTTTATAAACAGTATTGCTACAGTATCAAACTTTTTACCCGAACTGCTGGACTTAGCCTAAGGTGGCTCAAATAGGGAAAAAAAACGTTGGGATTTATTCGGCAGTCTGTGCCCTTTGTAACATCCCAGTGTGGCCGTGTTGCACTTGCTGCTTGCTCATAGTAAAGCTTGTCAGAAATCCGCAAGGAGCATCCGGTAAGCTTGTCACCGTTTCACTCCGGTTATGAACGTAGGAGAGGGCAGTGCCAGTGCTACAGCACAGGCGTAAACCATGGCAACATGAGCAATTCATCTGCAAGACTGCAACATCACTCTTCTTGTTGCACCAGCAGTTTCTATGTTAAAGCGGATCACTGAGGAATTGGGCTTAAACCGATCGCCTTCATGTGTTCTGGTATAAAATACCTGAATTGAAGCTGCAGAGTGCCAACCCAACGCCAAATCTCAGGGTGCGTACAAACAATCTACATAGTACATACTCCCTCCTTTCTTTTTTATTTGTCGCATTTTAGTTCAAAAATGAACAGTAGACAGTAAATATTCAAAAATAGAGGTACTTCCTTTATCCTAAATTATAAGAGGTTTTAGACCTTAATTAGATTCATTCATTCTTCCGTGTATGTATGTTCAATGTGAAAAAAAAAAAAAATAAGACAGAACCTCTTAAATTTTGAAATGGGTGGAGTAGTAGTCTCTAAAAACCAATGCTTATTCCAAAGTACGTAACTACTATTAGCACATCTGAGATCTGACCGAGATATGCTCGTGCAGATTAGTTACCACCATGAACTTCCTATTTAAACCCCAAACAAAATCGTAGCTAAGCCAAAGTTAGTCAGGCCAACCACCATCTAACTGTACTAAACGGTAACAACAAAATGACTGACTAATCAGTTATAGAAGTAGATCAGCAGCATCGTCAAAATGGTCCCGTATCATCTACAGATTGCAATACTAATTCAGATAAACCACTCTGGTTGCACAGATCTTGTGCTCATGACCATAGCCAATGTAAAACAATAAGGATAGATGCCAAGTCATTCCAATTGACATGCTCAAGAACAGACCCTGTTTAGATCGTGTTTGCATAACATTGAAATAATTAGGTGGCGTTAATGGCATAACAAAACAAATGGATCATCAGATCACCTAATTATTTCAGTGTTATGCAAGCATACCTTGGGACGGCCAGACATGCCTTGCTGCACCAGAAAATACCAGCCAGTATATAGCACCCATAAAATTGGGACACGGAACTGCCTGGAAAAAACAGCCAGGACTTGTGATCTTGAAGCCGAGCCACAATTCATGAGACATCAGATCAAACATCTTTGGCTCAGACGAACCATTTCACAATGTCGCATAACATTCATTGACGGGTTGATAAGTTTTTCAGGAAACAAGCAACATTCCATAGCTTAGGCGCGCTTCGAGAGCGTATTCACATGGAGAGCAATCCCTCCCTACCACACAACACATAGGCATTACGATTCACTCAACACATAATCATATTGTCTCACGGATCATTCAACTGCACGAACTCGCCCTGCCTCCCCTCCCGGGAGCACAAGCGCCACCACCAAATCTAGGCCTTGTTCTTACCGCCGTCATGGACCTCGAGCTCCTGGATGATGACGTAGCCGACCTTCTTGGGGCTCTCAGTGTCGGACGCGTCGTCCTCGTCGCCGTAGAGCTCGTCGTACGGGGAGGCCGCGGCGGCGCCGGCGACCATGGACCAGACGAGGTACACGGACGCGGCGGTGAGCGCGCCGCAGGCGACGCCGAAGAGGAGCCCGACGACTACCACGAGGATGTCCCTGGCGCGTTCCTGGGTCCCGGCGGCCGCGGCCGCGGCGGGGTGCGGGAGCTCGGGGCGGTGGATCTGGACGTTGGCGGGGATGGAGTGGAGGTGCGGGTGGTGGCTGCGGTGGCCGTGGGTCGGATGCGGGCCGAGGCGGCGGACGCGGAAGACGGTGATGACGGTGGCGATTTTCGGGGCGCGGTGGACGGCGCCGTCGCCGACGCTGCTGGGGTTGTTGGTGTTGGGGTCAGCGGGGAAGGCGAAGAGGAAGGTGTGGCACGGCCGCGCGTCGGCGGCTAGGAGGATCGCGGCGGCGACGGCGAGCAGCAAGAGGAGGCGCCCAGCGGCCATGGCGGCGGCGGCGGGGAGCCGGATTTGTGGCTGGGGGGAAGGGGAAAGTTCGCTCGGAGGAAATGGTGGAGCTCGGAGTCGTCTTGTCCTGCGCCGTGCAGCACGGGGTGGGGGTGCGTGAGGGGAGGGGCGATGGGCCTTTTTGCGATGTAGCCCCTCGGTTGCTCTGTATTGTTGGATTTGGGCTTACGGAGTGGTAGACGCTTTTTAGGAGCACTTTGGCGGGCCGCCGGGCCGTCCGTTTTCGGACAAAGCGTGTGCCGCGTTGGCCCATGGCACACGGCAATCAATAGCGGCCGCGCAACGCAAGCCCACGGGCTAGCGCAACGGCGTCCGTGGAGCTGGGCTCGGCTGATCCGTTCCGAGCCCATCCGCGCTTGGGGCCTGGACCTGGGGCCTGGGCTGAGGAAGCCGTATGGCATAATCTTGGGAAGGGAAGCTAGAGACGAAACAAGGGCCACCCTATGCCAGCCATTGAAGAATGCAATCGTAGTACGGACTACGGAGTTGTTGGCTACGCGCGCTACTGTATGATTACGATTTTTTTTTTTTGATAAAAACTGTATGATTACGAGTTGGTCGGTCCTGCCCCGAGTGCCCGGCAGCGGCCAGAACTGCAAAAGGCACCAGAGCCTGCTGGCACCAAGATCTTGCCGCTGGCGACGGGCGAAGAGGTCGGTCGCTTTTGGTGGTTTTGGCGGCACGGCAGCCGAAGGCGCCGCGCGCAGCAAGTTGATCTGAAGCGAGCAGGTTGCTGGTGGGCTGGTGGCGGTGGTGTGGTCTCATCGTCTCACGGACGGGCAGAGGGGAGCGGCAATGGGACAGGACGGAGGGGTGACCGGCCGGGTGGCCGCGTCGGAGGGGTGACAGCTTGGCGGTGGAAAGACTGCCTGCTAGATGCTTCGTGCTGCCCTAGCTAGACTGACGCGCAAGCTGGTGGTGATCGTCTGCTCTTGTCTTGGCGACGTATGTTCTGTCCGTGATGTGTGTGCCTGTGTTGGCAATGGACTTGAACCGCCATGGATGGGGGGCTCCGACCTCCCAGAGGTCGTGTCGAATCGACCATACAAAGCATCCTCATGGGCTCATGGCAACCAGACGACCAGTACTTAACAGTAGAATGGACGGTCAATAGGGGTATTCTTTACTAAAATGGCAATTCTCTCTCTCTCTCTCTCTCTCTCTCTCCCAAAATAAACCACCCTCAGTCAGGAGTTAGTTTTAAGTCAAGCTATATTGATTTCAACTAATTAAGGTTGTAAAAAGGAACAACAACATTTATCATTGCAAGTATAATTAGATCCATCATATGTTTTTGTTATGCACTTATTAAGTGTGTCACCGTGTTAGTTTTCTTCACTATAAGTTCAGTTAAACCTAAGTTAGTCATAGTCATAGTCATAGTGATAGTGATAGGCTCTCACGTTAGAATGACTAAAATGGCTAGACAAACTATGAGGAAAAAGTAAAACGCCCAAAAACTCTTACAGAGGGATCATCTCAAATTGACACATGGTTCAACGGATACAAAACTGAGTTCAATGCAAATGCAAGAAACCTAGTATCAAGCACATAGGAATTGCTAGTGAACAGTGGGACTGTGGCAGAATTATTCTCATCCCTTACATTTGTGATCGGAGAATAGTTTGATCATGTTAAGCATATATAGCTCTAACTTTGAGATCCGTATATGGTTGTAGTTTGAAGAGTTAAATGCATGAGCGGTCCCTAAACTTGTAGAGGGGTGCCACTTAGGTCCACGAACTTGCAAACCGTGTTTCTAGCACCCTAAACTTGTTTTATGACGTCGTCCAGATCCATACCCTTCGTCTTGTGTTTTCTTTTTCATATAGCTCCTTGAATTTTTCTTTCTTCTCCCACCTAAGCCCTTGTACTCTATACTCCCGAGGCTTCTCCCACCATTGTGGCCCTGCATCGAGCTCGCCCCTCCACACCTTCGCCCGTGGCGAGCCAGTCGCCCCCGTCTAACTCGGCCGCCGCGGGCTCCAGCTTGGCCGTCACTGCTGCCTCGGCGCCTGGAGCCACATAGCCGATGGACGCGCAGGTCACACCTCCCCTATGTCCCCAACGCGGCGCCCAGTAGCCTCATGCGCCCTCCATGCCCGACGCGGCGCCCGACAACCTCCTGTGCTTGATTGGTCGCAGCTGTCGGTGGCCTTTCTTCTCCGTGGCGACCTGAGCGACCGGAGGACGACGTTCTTCCGGTGGGTTATACAGCATGGGCGCCTCATGGACCCGGTGCTCGCCACCGTTGCCATCATCGTCGTAGCCTCCCGCGCTGCCACCCGGAGCGCCAGACGCGGGTGGGGTAGGTACCACCACGTTGGCGGTGCCATCGCTGGCATTGTGATTAGCTGCATGCTTGGCTTCTCGCTCATCGCGGTCGTCCTCGTCCTCGCATGGGGCACGAGCCACATGCGACCAACCACCGCCCTGACACGGTCGCGGCGGAGCTGGCGCTGCACAGCAAAGAGGCAATGAGCCCCAGCGGCTACACTCCGCGGGTCTCCGACGCGCGGCCGGCGCCAATTTCAGACCCGCCCGCCGCGGTCATCGGGCGGAAGAAGCTGTTCTTCTCTGGGAGGATGAGGGCCCTACGACCTCGAGGACCTGCTGCGCGCGTTCACCGAGGTTCTTGGAAAAGGCACGCAGCGCGGCTCGCAGAATGGTGACATGTACAGCTTCGCCGTGCTGCTCCTGGAGCTGCTAACGAGGAAGGCGCCCACGCACGCGATGCTGCACGATGAGGGCTGGACCTCTCACGGTGCGCGTGCTCCGTGGTGAAGGAGGAGTGGACGTCCAAGGTGTTCGACATGGACCAGCCCTGGACCAGTGGCGCCGCGCGGTCCGCCGCGTCCAGTCATCCATGGCGTGGGACCTGTCGCATCCACGGCGCAGTCCGCCCAGGGCGCATCCGTGGACGAGGCCGACCACCGGCTGCGTAGTATAGAGTACAAGCGCTTAGGTGGGAGAAGAAAGAAATATTCAGGGGGCTATATGAAAAAAAAAACATAAGACGAAGGGGTATGGATCTAGACGGCATCATAAAACAAGTTTAGGATGCTAGAAACATGGTTTGCAAGTTCGTGAACCAAAATGACACCCCTTTACTAGTTTAGGGACTGCTTATGCATTTAACTCTAGTTTGAACTATGATAAAACAAAGTGATTTAAACACGTAGTGTTGAACCTATTTAATAACAAATTTATTCAAGTGGATACCTTTCATGTCACCATGACACAAGGTTTATGATTAATAACAAATTTTTGGAGCACCAACTCTGAGAAAATGTTGGAGGTACCATCACAAAAGAGGTCTTTTATGCACAAAATCTTACTATTACCAATTAGATGTTACAGAAGCAATATGGATAGCGAAGCGAGTTAGATAAAAGATAAATCCTAGTTATTGTATCTATTATTGTTTTCTAAAAAAATACCCATCGTTCCATTATGAAAGATTATATTAAAATAACTCCCTAAATTTTGATATAAATTACCCACCATACCATTATGAAAGGCCATTAAAATAATCCCATAATTTACATGTAAATTATCCACCATGTCTTATGAAAGATGTATTAAATTAATACATAAGTTACGCATCATATACTGTTATAAAAGATGGATTAGATTACATAAAAATGAATCAAAGATATCCACTAATTTACATATAAATTATTTAGGGTCTGTTTGGCAACAAAGTTTTGAAATACTATGGTTTCAATTTGTCAATGACATCAATACCACAGTATTGCTATACTGCAGTAAATTCACAGTATTTCTTAAAACCAAGACGTGTTTGGATACACAATATTGGGGGTCCATTCTACTCCCGTCCCCCCCCTCCAGGCCAAGCATGAGGCGTCTCCGGGCTTCCTCTCCCTCGCCGGCCTCTCCCTCTCCCGAGCGGGATTTCCTCTCCCTCGCCGGCCTCTCCCTTTCCCGAGCGGGAGGCCAGGTCGGCCGGCGGCGGAGGGAAGGTCATGTCGGCACGCATAGCGGAGCCGACAACGGGCGACGGGATGGCCAGGCCGGCGTGTGCGCGGTGGGGCCGGAAGCAGGCGGCCGCGGGGGATCAGGTCGGCCGCCGGTGGAGGGAAGGCTGGGCCAGTGCTCGCGGCTGTGGGAGGCCGAGTCGGCGCGCGCGGAGAGGACGACAACAGCCGGCAGCGGGAGGTGCTGGTCCGGGAGAAATAGCTCGGGCGGCGTGAGACGCGACAGCCGCGGGGAGGCGAGGACGGCAGTGGCCGCTGGCTCTGGCGGGCCGCGCCCCTCCGTCCCTGGCTGACCGGATCTGCGCCGCCCTGCCCTCGGCCGCTCCCCGACGGGCCCTGACCGGATTCGCGCCGCCCCTAGGTGGAGGCGGACCGGCCTTAGAAGGAGGGTGGCGTCCATGGGATAAGGCCGGCGGCCGACGCAAGAAGATGAGCGTAGGCTGACGCGGGGCGATGGGGATGGAGGCCGAGGCAGCAAGGGCAACAACGCGAGAAAGAAACGTGGCAGAGGAAAACTTTGGTCCAGACTGCAGTATCCAATACTCCAAAAATACCATGGTTTTGCATAAACCATGGTATTCAAAACAGTGTTTTATCAAGATCAACCAAACACCTTTGAATCTAAAATACCATGATATTTCAACATACCGTGGTATTGGCTGAAAACTCCAAAAATACTGTGTCGCCAAACAGAGCCTTATTGTGTTATTGTAAAATATAACTTAAAAACATCCCCTAAATTTGCATATAAATTACAAATATTACTTAAATAGAGTCCGTGATAGATAAATAGGATAAAAAATTATGTATAAAACGTACGCTTTTATTAAATTGTAAATATATAGAGATGGTAATAATTGAAATATTGATTAATTGTGGCCACAAATTTATATATAAATTTTTAATATTATTTTTTAAGCTAATCCGTGCTTTGTGTGGTGTTGACGTGCCGGTACACTCAAACGCCACCGCATGGACAAATAAGAGCACTGGTCCAACTATGCGATGCGTGAGTTGCAAATCAAATGATGGATATGGAGTACATGCTCAATTCAAATTCGCTTGAGATCAATTTAAATTTGCTTGTAGGATCAGACCCTCCCATTAAGACCGCGAAATTGTAAAATCGAATGGAAAAAAAAAATCGAGGTTTTAACAACCATGCTCACACTCCTGATGCGGAGACCGCACGGTGCCCGCCGGGCGCAGCGCAGGCGATGCGGTGCCCCTGGCCCAGTAGTACCATATTCCCGCGGAATAAATTGAATAAATAAATTTGGGTGCAAGCAAACAAGACAAGAGATCTTCCCAGGTACGGCCTCAATCTCAAGAGCATCTCCGCTGTCTGCCCTGCCGTCCGCTGCGGCTTTGGAGCCTGCCGCCGGGCCGGGGGACCCCGCCACCGCCAGAGCCTGCAGCTGTGCAGCGGCAGCCTGCCTGGTCCTCCTGTCCGTTCTTCATTTCGAGAACAGCAGCCGTACGTGGCACTGTGGCGCCAGCATCGCATTCGCATCGCCTACTCGCCTTTACGGATCTCGCATCCCTTTCGAAATCCATGCAGATCTCGCAACTAGGGTGGCCCGGCCCGGTGAAAAAAGGCTACGAGTAATTAAGCTAATCGCGTGGGATGTGAGAGCTACTTATGATTAAGTAGTCGTGAAGAAAGGCTAGGCGATGGAAAGGCTAGGGAATTACATACTAGCTACTAGTGCTCTAGGATTGTTGCAGTAGTAGCGACGTAGCGTTCGTTCGTATCTCGTAGGAGAAGAATTTGGGAGAGTGCTACGTGTTGATCGGCCGGCCCTGGATCCGCACGCGTTGATTATACTACGTTGCCAATGAAAAGCCGGATACTTTAATTATTAGTGAAGCCGAGCCGTTTCCTTTTGTTTCGATCCTTTTGTTTTTTACATCACCAGTAAAAAAACACGTGCGTCCCGCACGTGGCTCAAAAAATTATTTATTTTTATTTGAAATATTGGTTTGTAGATAAACAACAAATTATGTAGGTTAATATTTAAATTTCACTTCACATCAGTAGTTGTGAAACATCAACTAAATCTCTTTCGCCTTTTGTCTTATCATGCAGGGTGGTGTTATCATTAATTTTACTTTATTAGTACAGATTAATTCTATTGAATTAAAAACAAAGGTTTGCAGTGTTAGCAAAAATACAGAGCAACCCAACCCATCTCACGTGCTGCATTTGCCCGAGCGGGCCTGACCGTCTCGCTGCCAATTCTCGTGGCCTGAACAAACAGCCGGGAGGAGAGCCAGCCGTCGCCCTAGCCACACATGAACCCTCGCTCTCTCTGCCCACCACCCACCCGGTCTTCTCCTGTCTCGCTCTTCGCTCTCTCCGCGCAGCACCCCAGCTTCCTCCGCGCGTCGAGCGCCCCCGGCGACGGGCGTCCTTCACCGGCCTCCCTTCCTCCGTACTCCTCTCCCGGAGCACCCTGCCGCCGCCTCAGCCTCATCCGCCCTGGCTCCTGCCTCGTGGCGGGCGGACCCACCGCACCGCAGCCTGCTCCTCCCTGGCCTCACGTCGGCCAGTCTTGCTCCTAGCTCGCGGAGGCCTCGTCTTGCCCCGGTGTGGCTGGATCCGCGCGCCTCCGGGCTGCCTTCCTCCCGTCCCGGGGTCTACAACGGAGATGAGCGAACTTCTAATGTCTGTTCTTTTGCACGGGGTTCCTTGACGAGGACGAGAACACGGGCAATTATTATGAGCATGTTTGTCTATAACTGTGTTCGCGATTTGGGAATAAAATTAAATTGTACCTTATCAATGTATGTGTATGTATGGGACTCGTGTATTCGATTTTTGTGATTTTTGTTGGGCTATGACTGGATCTAAATGGGCTAAATCTTCACACTGTTAGTATAGCGTGATGATGGCCGGGATCTGGGCACGTGTCAGGTGGGTATGAATCTAAACTGGTGAAAAAAATTATGAAAAGAAACCGGTCGACCGACAATTTGCATGGCAGAACGCGGTAGGAACTCGCGTTCTGCCGTGCGTAACCTGTGTTTTTGCTTTTTTGTGGACCTTATTTACTTTTGTTTTTTTGTGGGCCTTATTTACTTTGTTGTGGGGATACAGTTAATCTATGGGTCTGCGTGGGTATAAATCTTTTAGGGTAAAAATTGTTTTTAATTAACTCACTCATTATAGATATAGATATATATGGAACTTAGTTTGTTTTTAGATGAAACAACTTACGTATCAGAATTTCATGATGCATAGGGTAAGCCTTCAAGCGAGGTGGTTAGCGTGCTTTTCTTAACAAGATACGAGGTCTCCTTGCATTACATAGAAAAATGATAAGTTCAAACACGGCCTGAAACACCATCCTTCAAGGGCTGGTCGTCTGAATGGCGACGCGTGAAAGGAATTTCTCAGCCAAGATAGGAACGAAAGTGAGATGCGAGAGCAACATCAATTATAACACTACTGACGTCCATATCGAACCAGGAATACAGATCGAACAGAATCACTATCTCTATGCCCTAGAGCCCGTGCTTCCTCAGCCTGCTGTACAGAGTTCCAAAATTCCCGATGGTATTCCACCACCACCGGGTCCTTCTCAAGAGTGTTCCCCGCACCACCACCACCACAACCCAGCTGACGCGTCAAAACGCCGAGGATCGGACAAACCCAAGAGAGGATCCAGAGAAAAAGAAAGAGCAAGATCGCGTCCTATCGATACGGCCGCCTGCTTTCTGCCGGCCGGCCGGCCGGCTAGGTAGCCGAGCTCCCATACGCTGCGTCGTCGTCGTTGCTCAGCGGCCGGCGGGGGAATATGCCTTGGCCGGGCCCCAGGATGCGGAGCGGGTCGAACCGGGCCTTGCGCTCGGCGAACCGCTCCCACCGCCGGCCGAAGTGCTCCTGCCACCCGGACGGGGTGGAGTGGTACGCTAGGTACTGCTTCGCGCCGAGGCGAGCTCCGGCGGTGGCGGCGATGTGGCGGTGGCGGACGAGGAGCTCCTGGAGGCAGTGGTGGGAGCAGCCGTCGTCAGGGTTCGCGGACCGGAGGATGCCGACCACGTACATCACCCGGTGGTCGGAGGACCCGGGATCCGGTAGCACGACCGATGTGTTGGCGTCCCATCTGTCCCCAGGCACGACGAGAGCAACAATTAAAAACCATATTATTCACTTGAGACCTACTGAGATATAGTATGAATCATGATGATGATGAATTTAAACAGGAGCAGAAAATTATACTACTAGCGGACATTCTGCAGTTCAGTGCATTCTGACTAGAGAAGCATCTGTTTTTATTTAGTGTTTTCTCGAGAGAGGTCTCCGTTGGGGCCGGGCTATAAAACTACTAGTCCAGTGCAGTGAACATGGATCTTATGTACGTCACGAGTCACGACTTTGATCTTTTTTTAAAGCTCAATCAGCTAAGAGCTGACAAATGGGACGCAATCTAACTTATTTATACCCCTTTTGCAGGTAAACATATAACAAATGCCTGCATTTGAGGTCAACGAAGCCATGAAAACTTTTTTTTACTAATACCATACAGAACTTGATCCTTTAAAAACATGGGCAATGTTTGCATCTTCCAGAAAAAAAAAAAAAGAATAGCTTGTGCAAAGTCAAATATTATATTTATCATGCAACGGAATAAACAAATCCTATCTTCACATAAATGATATGAAATAAAAGCTATGCCCTCGGCTTCCAGTTCTAGGCTTTGAATAGCGTGCAAATTGAAACAAAAGGAGTATTCTCGATGAACTCAACAATTAGCTAACTCAACAATTAGCTACCATGTCTATATATTTCCCTGTTGCTAGTTGAAGTTCAAGTTAAATAAAAAAGATGCCACTGATTGAGTTGAGCTATAATTTCAGTTGAATCATACAATGCTGATAACAGAGATATGATTCTATTTGAGGGACCACACATACAAACATGATGTAATCATCCATAGTCATGCAGATGCAGCAACCAACTAGTATGAAGTCACTGTAGCTGTGGACTTTGTAACAAAAAGATTTGTGGGCATATGCAGAACTTTCCAGCCAAAAGGTACCAAGGCAATAAACAGCTGATCTCATATTCTCATTCTCGTGTCCAGTGTGCTGGAAGCAAGGCTGCTGCATATCTGCAGTACTGCATGCGTGCCTACGCAAAAGCATGGTGGATTGTTGAGTGCCGCTACACCCACCCCACAGCAACTTCTATTTCTTACCACAAGAACAGTGGGACCAACAAGGGTATTGATGAATACTAGTAGTACAGAAGGATACATCAGGCTTCATTTATGAAACTATGTTCTCTTCCTGAGAACCTTGCAGAGCTGAATAGAGAGATAAGGCAAATGATAAATGCCATGGGAAGAGCAATTGGCTCTTCTATAGAAGACCACAAAGGTGACCCCACGTTAAAATATGTATTGCCAGCCATTGCTGGTCGTAGAAAAATAGACCAGCATACTAAGCAAAAAGGGTCATCTCTGATGCGACATGAGCCCACGCTAATAACTTTCCTAATCGTGCTTGCTACCACTGTAGCACAAAGATGCAACTTGTTGGATAATGCAAAGAAATGCTTGTCCAACTTTGATTTTTTGGAAGCTAATGATGTGATCACGAAAGATGGATTAATTAATAGGTAACTTTTTTCTCAAACAATGCTTTCACGAAAGCAGAGTATCTTCATGAATGTATAACTTTTGTGCCCCTATTAAGAGTGATACTTACTTGTCTCTGAGTAGTGGGTATATGAGGATGAGGCCCTCAAAGCTATCTGGTGAAATGTTGTCCATGAGCAGGTCCCTGAAGTCACCGATCCCTGCCTTTGGCACAAACATGTTGAGCCATGGGTGGTGTACCTCCCACATGCCGATGCTCCTTAGGCTCATCTCCTCCATCCTGACCCGGTTAAGAAAATCGAAGTAGGATACCTCCACACTATACAACTGGGACACTGTGTGATTCATCTGGCTTGAGATAACTTCCACAACCTGTGACGGTTTCATATCAAATCATCAAACATCTCCCATGCTTGGCAAGTTCCAATAAGAGGAAAACCATCAATTTTGGAGCCTACCTGTTCCCCATTAGTGTTCTTGTTCTGGTAATCATGGATTGCAAACTCTATGCAGTAGTAAATCTTAGGGTTGTTCTTGGTGCCAAAATCTGGGCTGAAGTCCACATTTGCAGGGAAGGCAATGGAGGAGCTGCGAAGGGACTGTTCATTCAAGACGATGAAACCTTCCGCATAGTCCACCAAATCCGGCATTGATACCAGCAACTCCTGGTCCATAGTGAAGAAGCTGAAATCATCATAGAAGGCTCTCACCCACTTCACCTATATTTATTAAAAAAAAAATGTTCAGTTATTGCAAACATCAGAGACTGGACATATAGAACTATTGAAATAATAATATAACATAGATAAGATGTACAGGACAGTTGCAACAAGGAAGCATACTTTCTGTGGAGCTTCCTGCAGCAGTATCCTGGCCCTAGTTATGATGCCAAACTGGCCAAGGCCTCCCAGAACCGCATTGAACAGATCGGCATCCTTGCTGGGTGAGCATTTTATGATCTCCCCTCGTCCTGTAAAAGAGAGAGAGTAACAGAAAATCCACTGCCCATCAGTTAAAAGGAGGCTGGTCAAGAAAGACAGCCGAAAAGGCAGAATAAGATCTTATCCTTTTGTTTGATTCATCATGCATGTATCTCACCTGTGACTACCTCCAGCTGTAGCACATTACTAATCTGAGGCCCGTGCTTAAATGTCTGCCCACTGATGCCAGCATTAGACAGTGTTCCGCCCACGGTGAGGTAGAGGTAGTCCGTCCATGACCTTGGAGCTAGCCCTAGCTCCAAGCTCTGCTCCAGGAGCTCTATCCACATAACCCCACCACTCACGTCAGCATATGAAATCTCTCCTTCTCCTCCTTTGAAGAAATCTATCTCGGCAGGCAAAGAGCACATCTCCACCACAATGCCATCTAGAGCCTGAGCCTGGCCATGGATGGAGTGGCCTGCTCCCCTGGCCGCCACCGTGACCTTGTTCAGAGACGAGCCAGAGAGGAAGCTAAGAAGCAGAGAGATGTCCCTTGAGGACTGGGGCTTCAGCACTGCGGCTGGAGACTGGAAGAGTATCCTACCAAAATCGCTGGACGCGGTGGTGGTGGTGGGGAGCAGGTTCAAGGGACCGAAGTCCATGGGACTCTGTATGAACCTGTATGGAGAGCAGAGGGAGAGGATGAGGATGAGCAGGCTAACTCGCGTGCAGACCATTGCAAGCTCCATGGCATGAGAGATTCCTGCTGCTGCCTCTTGTAGGATTTGAAGAGTGGCACCACAATGTGTAGGATTGCGATGGCGGTCGGGGAAGCGATCAGAGCATCATATTGCTTTGCTCTTGCCTTTTGGGCAAAGGTGAGGGATGAAGAAAAATGAGGGCAGGGGAGAGGGCTCTTAAAGGAGCAGGAGAATGCACTCGGTGTCACTGATCAGCCGATGAGGTGGTGATTTGAGGTTTTGAAAGGGGTTTTCTGAGATAAAAGGAAGCACTAAAAGACCAAAGGTAGAAGCTTTCACATACCCAAAAAAGGGCCGCCATGTGATATTCAACCCTGTCTCTCTCCCCTTGCCCCCTGTGACAAAGAATGCCTGAGGGCAGTGAGCTCTCCCTCCCCCTGTCTCTCTCTGATTGAGAAGGGGAAGCTCTGAAGAAGGCAAGCAGCTCAAACAAACCAGCACAATATAAATGAGGGTAGAGAAAGAGGACAAGCCCGAGGCTCGCTTGCCAAAGAAAAGGGCAAAGACAATACAGGTCACACTGGTCACTGCTTTCTCTTTTCTGTTTCGGAAGACTGTCCTCGATGGAGGTCCATGTGATCAGCTGTCGCCTCTCTCTCTCTCTATCAACTCTAGCTCAACTGCTCAAGGGGAAGAGTTTCAAGTATGCTTTCAATAATATACAAATAGCGGGCCATGTCATTTAACTCCGATCTCTTCTAAAACTTATAAAAAGACTATAGCATAATATAGCAGAAATCTTCTAAAACTTATAAAAAGGCTATAGCATAATATAGCAGAAATTATCTTATTTAACAGTTTTGAAAAAAATCGATTATATTTATAGAAACATGGAACTAAGAAAACTTTTATAAATACAAATAATCAAATATATGTCCATGGCTACATGAGAATGTCTCTAGGTCTATTACTTTATAGTCAATCAATCAATCAATACAGTCACCGCTATAATCAACATTCATATTCATTTAACATATAACAATCAATAACGATGGTTTAATGTTTGTTGAAGTAAAACCATAACAGATATGTATATATTTTATAGTCATCTAAAGTAAAGAATGAATATCTACCTTAGTCAAGATTAGAGTGCTAAAAACATTTTGTGGTTAAGCCAATTAGCGATGTTTGACAAAGCCAAAGTGTTGTAAGTTGTCCTAACAAATAATTAGCAATATCGTATCAGCAGGTTCTCTAAAAATACAATAATGTGCTACCATGATTATAATGCATAGGGCAGTCGTAGACTGTAGTGTGGAATAAGAGAGACCTTACTTTAAAATCTGTTGAGACTTTGTACACCATGGATCGCCATATAGGCAATGAAGCAAAAGATAGTTCTTAGATTTATGGATCTGAGGAGCACAGAGGAAAGCAGAACCAACCATTTCTTTCTCGCTGCCCCCATTGCGCTGATCCATCTGAACAACCTTTTCAAGGAGAGCAAATACTCCGGGCTCCTCCTGTTGCCCTTGACCATGCACCACTAGCTGGGCAAGATGGGGCTCAGCCAGATACCAAATCTTTTGCAGGGTTACTGTTGTGTGATACTGTTCAGAGGGCCCTAGACTCACGAATGATGATTGCCCACCAAAAGCCAAGGAGAAGGAACCCATGAATTGTGTGGGCCCTGTTTAGATCTAAAAAGTTTCTCCCAAATTCTACTATGCAAAAAGAAGATTACCTATCACATCAAAATGCCGGCACATGCATGGAGTACTAAATGTAGATGAAATAAAAAAATAATTGCACAGTTTAGATGTACTTTGCGAGACGAATCTTTTGAGCCTAGTTAGGCCATAGTAGGACAATATTTACCACAAACAAACGAAAAGTGCTACAGTGCTTTTCAGTTCAGAACAGTGCCAGTTTTCAAGATCTAAACACACCCGTGGTTGGAAGGCATGAGCTCTATGCGACTAGCAGGCAAATTCGAGGACCTACTCCATTTGTTTTGGGAAGGAAACCAGAGAAAAAAATCTACACCAAAACCAATTTCCTTTTTTTTCCGTTTGGAGGGATCTGAGACAATTAATTAAGACCTACATCTCGATCAATAATAAAATATATTGGCATCTAATTGTACAGAAAATAAACCCAAAATAAAAAGAAGAAATGTTTGCTGACCTTAGGATGAGACGGTAAATTTCATGGACACATCCATGTACTGTTTATCTATCATTTGACACCCTCCCAGTTTGCATCGAGAATAGGCTAGCTGATATATCCATACAACGATAGAAGCAACAAGAAGAAAATATTTTAGTCCCAAACTCATAAATGGTATCCATAATGCACATAAATGAATTTCCTAAGATATCTCTGGAGTTCTAAATAGTGAGGCAACTCTGTAGGTTATATTCATTCAATAACTGATTTATAGATAGGTTCTTCATTATGCTCAGGAAATGCAATTAGACTTTTGTTTGCAATAGAAAGTGTGGGGTTTTCTTCGTTTGGAAGCAATAGGCTGCAGGGGAATATAATCTGGTTAGGTCATTAGCAGTGTCAAGAATAGAATCCAAGAACAGTATGTGATATCTGAAAACCTTGTCCATAGATAGATGGACGCAATATCAACAGAGATAAGTTCCAATATGCTGCCTAGGTACACTAACATAGCCTTCAAATCACGAGACTGCAAAAACACAAAGTAAAATGCTCCACTACAGCACAAAAATTTATTTGTGAAATCCTTATCGAGAAATGCTATTTCTCACACAAATAAGTGAATAACGGCATCCTTGCTCCATGTTTCTGCATAAAATATGCCATGAGCTCGATTTTGATATAAACCGGTAAACCCTAATGTCTATTAGGTGGCTCAGAAAGTCAGAACACAAGCTCCTTGATTGGACAAGCACATGAAATGGGATTGCACCGCCTGCAATATACCTTAAATCTCACAAACAGACGACCATATATAAGCTGTCATGCAAACCGAAAACTTGAAGTGGGGAAAAGAAACAATAAACCCATAACCCTCACGACATCAATATCCTACCAATCTTTTTGGCCTTTCCACGAGCATTGTCAGAGAGGGTACCATCATGCAATAACAAAATGCCTCATTGCCGATCGAGTGGACAGTACACAGTGTGATCTTTGCCAAGATTTGAGACTATTTCAGAATCACTTTCCTGCTCTAATCCATGAACTCGTCCTCGTGGGGAAAGAGGGAAAAAGGTGGGCCACTAAGTCTTCCCTAGATCTCCCTTTTTCTCCCCACTTGCAAGAACCCAATGACCTCATGGGATCTCCTCTGCCATTGATGAACGCAAATCTGTATGGAAAAGAGCAGGCACACGCTTTCCACTGAGCCCCTCTCCCCCTCCTTTAGTTTTTGGAACTACTTGGCATTGGGTGATGGAAAGCCATGGCGTGGCTGGGCCCAAGGAGATTCGGGCTTTATAGCCTCGCGACACTCACCAAGCGAATCATCTTATATATGGCTGCTAGAGTACAATGGTGGTCCTGACCTACTTCGGCTCTATATGTTTTTATGCCAAGAAAGAACAGTACATGCTTTGTTTCTCTTCCCTCAGTCCACCACAGTGGGCAGTGTGCACCGCTGAGAATGCACCGATGCAATTTGGTGGTGACAAGGGACAACGTTATTGGTCCTCCAAGAAATGGGTGAGCAAAGATTTGTGTACATTTTGGACAATATTAGATAGCACTTTTTTTTTTGAACTACACCAGGAGCACTGGTACATCATTTAAGAACTCAAATGGGTACCCACGCTGACCGCGCGCTCAAACGCAGGTGAGGCTGCCTAGGTGATCCCAGAACGCGCCTACTGAGCAACTTATACCCTAACACATACCTACACCTATAGGCACGCTCAGTCCCCTCAGGGGAATAAATCCCCGGTGAGACACCCGGGATCGTCCCAGACAGGGATCGAACCCGGGTGGGCTGTCCGCTCGCCGGCGGGTACTAACCATCCGAGCTATGCTCGGCTCTCATAGCACAAATTTTCAAGACCAAAGCGAAACTAATAGTAACAAAGTTTGCCATAGCAATACCTTTTTTACTATATTTTCGTAGTGTTTACCAACATACTTGGGTGCAAACTGCGAAATTAATGTTGCATACCGGAGACAGTGGCGTGTTCAGAAAGTTTTGTATTTATACATGCTAGAATGATTGGTAGATTATTTCCCAACCCTAGGAGGGTGGTCATATGGTCTAAAGTACATAGGCCTCATACATGGGCTACATACACATACTCCAACACCCCCACAGTCTGAACTTCCGGTGCAGCGGAGTTTAAGACTGGACAAGAAAGAAAGCACACGCAAACGAATACCCCCCCCCCAAGACTCAACTCTAGGCACTAGGGATGTTGAAGCTGGAATGGAACTCGGAAAAAGTCGCAGAGGGTAGACCCTTGGTGAAGATATCGGCAAACTGGGAGGTGGTCGGGACGTGCAGAACCCGAACATCGCCGATGGTGACCCGGTCGCGGACGAAGTGCAAGTCGATCTCCACGTGCTTGGTCCGCTGGTGCTGAACCGGGTTGGTGGAGAGGTACAGCGCGTTGACGTTGTCGCAGTAGACGAGAGTGCTCTTGGCGAGCGGGCTGTGAAGCTCAGCTAGGAGCTGCCGGAGCCAGGAAGCCTCTGCCACGCCGTTGGCAGACAGCCCGGTACTCGGCCTCAACACTAGAGCGAGAGACAACCGGCTGCCGCTTGGACGACAAGGAGACAAGGTTGCCGCCCAGAAAGACAGCGTAGCCGGACGTGGACCAGCGAGTGTCCGGACACCCGGCCCAGTCAGCGTCGGTTTAGACAACGAGCTTAGCGGAGGAAGACCGGTGGAGAAGTAGGCCGTAGTCAACAGTGCCCCGGAGGTAGCGGAGGAGACGCTTCAGAGCAGTGAGGTGTGGCTCCCGAGGATCATGCATATGAAGACAGACCTGCTGAACTGCATATGTGATGTCCGGCCTGGTGAAGGTGAGATACTGCAGGACACTAGCAAGACTTTGGTAGGCAGTAGGATCAGCAATTGGGGTGCCTACATACTCGGACAGCTTGGCCTGAGTGTCGGCAGGGGTGGAACAGGGGTTGCAGTCAGTCATCCCCGCTCGCTCCAGGATATCAAGAGTGTACTACGGCTGGTGTTCTTCGGTCCAAGGTCCTCTCGGCTGCTGCTGTTGAGCCGCGGGTCTCTCCTGTCCCTTCTTCTGTCCGTGACGCTCTGGCGGATCCTCACTGGCGTCGCGCGATGGAAAAGGAGTACGCGGCGCTTCTTGCCAACCAGACGTGGGACCTGGTGCCGCGTCCGTCTGGTTGCAATGTAGTCACTGGCAAGTGGATCTGGACGTATAAGAGGCGAGTTGATGGTACCCTGGATCGCTAAAAGGCTCGTTGGGTTCTCCGGGGCATGTTTTGATACCATGCTGGAATGATTGGTAGATTATTTCCCAACCCTAGGAGAGTGGTCATATGGTCTAGAGTACATGGGTCTCATACATGGGCCGGATACATGGGCTACATACACATACTCCAATAATACACAACATATAAGAATAATCCTTCAAGACCGACGATATACTTCTACCATGCCATTTGTGAAGACTAAAACATGTTCACTTCGGCTTTCTGAGCAGCTAAAAGCAGAAGAGCAGGAAAGAGTTATGCTGGGAAACAGACATTCTATGAGTGATAAAGTACAAAAGGACTGGAGCTATTTTTTTTTTTTTTGAGGTAGCAACAGGGGGTAGAGAGCGGATTGAAACTATGAAATGAGAATATGAAGCGTCTGAGATAGTTCCATTCGTCCAAGGGTGCAAGAAAAACAAACCCTAGCAGTGGCATCGACATGTAATTGAACAATTTCTATCTTTCAATACAATAACACAATTCTCCTATGTGTTCCGAGAAAAAAAAAAGTTCAGTACCTGAAGTCCATCCAACTTCCAAGCGCAGTCATGCAGAATGATTTCTACGCCAGAGCATAAGTTAGAACAGATCCTTATATCATACCTCAAAATGAAGCTAATTCCCTGGCAAAGATACGGCAATGATGTCATAGGAAGTAGGCATATAATTTCTCGATTTTAGTGACATGTAAGTTATTGGACCATCACAGAACTATTTGGGAATAGTAACACAAAGGAGCAAATAAAGTTAGGAAGAAGATACCTTTTTCATGTGATGACTGCACTCGATCAGCATGCAAATTTTAGAACAGATCAGTTAGAGAAGTTGCGTTAGCAGTGATTGTATTTACTAAATACAATTTCAGATACACAACACACTTTCTATATGCTGTATATCTAATCAGGGAAAAAAACACTTTTTTATATCCTTGATAGGTATTCCGAAACAGAGGATAGACTAAATCCCTTTCCATGCAAGCACCACATCTAGATATGTACAAGTTGCGAGGGGAAGAAAGCAGAGCAGAACAACAATTACAGAGATGGAGCATTTTCCAAATGGCCACGCTTCTTTTTGGTGACATGTTCACCACTTGCATGATTAAACAATAGATGCTGTCACATACTTGATCAGATGGCCCTGTCCTCTCTTTCAACTTTTGATTTATTCATTTAGATTAGTTGCTGTCTTATATCATGCTTTGTATGTGTTCCTGCTATTTCCTTTTCTTGTTTGGACACTTGTTAGCATACCAATTTGGCCAGGCTTAACATCTCTTATAGGAAATGAGGCAGGCAGCCAGCCAGCCTTACCAATCAAGGCAGAGCTGCCCCTTTTTTTAGAATAATATAGCCACCCTTTTTCTTGCATGCTGTTTTCTCATTAAATTATTCATATTTGCTTATCCCCACTTAAACTGAAAGGCCAGTGTTTCCTATGTTGGCTTTGGGGCACCGCTAATAATGCATATTAAAATATTGACCTGCTAATGGTGCTTAACTGACAATTATTAAATTGTTAAGATGATACATGTTGCCAACAATGCTTGTTGCAGAGTGTTAGTATATTGATATGTTTACACGTTTATGCCCTCACTCTTATAAAGCACACAAAGTACAAAGACAGAAAAAAGACAAGATTGTCTTCAGATGGACATGGAACAGCTGTTTCAACTGCTTTTAACCAAATCCTGTAGTTATGATGACAAAGGAAAGAAAGACAAGGTTTGTTTCGTCAGGAAGTACAGAACATAAATTAGTTGTCACCTGCCCAGACCAAACTAATAAACAATGAGTGATGAAGGCAATGCATAGTTTGTTTCCATAGCAGGATTGACATGTGAAACTTGTCTGCGCTAATTTGTACAGAGGTACACCATTGTACTTGATTGAGTTTATGATGCCAGCCTGTGGTTCACAAGCTTAACAAAAACTCGACCTGCGGAGGGTAAGACAGCCCCCGGGCATATTTTTAAAAAAAAGATCTTCTCACGCAGATTGAGAAAACCCTCGAACCCTTGCCTCACCCTTACATAGCGGCACCGTAGCCCGTGTGAGACGACCAACGACCTGGGCCGGTCCTTAGACCTATGCTTTGGCATGGGACAGATGAGGGGTTTTTTTTTTAACCACAGCCTGAAATTCGCTCCCACGAGGAGTCGAACCCAGGACCTGAGGAGTGCCATCAGAGCCACCTAACCAACTCAGCTAGGGACCCCTTGGCGTTCACAAGCTTAACACAAGGCCCTCTTTTAAGGAAGGTTCTATCATGTTCATATCATGTTTTAAATATTGCAACTGATAGCTGGTTACTGAAAGTAAAGGCAATACGCGAAGGCTCAGCTCTCTATGGCTTATAAGCAGAATTGATAGGACGTAGCATCATCATCATTGGTGCAATCTCAATACTCCCTCCTTCCAAATTGTAAGGGGTTTTGGCCCTTATTTTCTCTCTCCATGTTCATATGTATGTATGTTGATGAATCCAGATACATATACAAACCATATTTATGGAATATTGCATAAATCTATCCAAAACCTAGAACACATTACAATATGAAATGGGAGTAGTATACAAGAACAAAAAGTAACACGAACAATAAGGTCTGAAATCTAAAAGGAAGATGCATTACTCTAGAGGTGTAACTTTAATTAGAAATTTAGAATCACCATTTCTTAGGCCCGTTTGTATGCACCAAACTAATTATTAGCGACACAAAATTACGGAATATTATCTAGGTTAGGTCCAAACATTTTTAGCTAATACGTGTACAATCTATTAGCACCAATTAGCTGGTTAGTTGCAGCTAATGCTAGCTAATATTTACTAGCTAATTGTTAGCTGTTCCAAACAGAGCCTTAATCATCAACAGCTACGTAACACAGGATGCCTTAAATCTACAACTATTCTAGTTTACTTGCTGTTTATGTTCCATATCGTAGGTGATAGATAATCTAATGGTGGCTCAGCTAAGCTCCATCAGAATGAATGACTAGTGGCTTGGTGCCCAGGCCCCAGCCTGGTCACCTCAAATTACTGATTACCTAAATGGGCAAGCACATCAGAAACACATGCTGGGAATCTGGATTATAAGAAACGTCAGATTTGTATGTAATATAAGAACAGATCTTGTTGAGAGGCACTCACCTTATGCCCCTTTGTCCCAGCTTAGCTAGTGTCATCTGTGTACTGTGTACATGCTCTACAAGTTGTATTTTCCAGTAAAATAAAAAGTCAGATCAGAAGCTGTCCTACTCCTGCTCAGTTTTGTAATTTTATTTCAACATCAGAGTGCAAATCATTCATCTTCCTGCATGCATAAGCAATTATTTGGAGGTGCTGCAATCTGATCCTGAAATTTTATCTTCATATGAAGGATTGGAACAAAAGGACAGAAAAATTGGTTACAAAAGAATTTGGTCGGTGAGATCTCAATATTATTGCACAAAACAGCCATGTGATCATTGTCTAATGGATCCCACCCAGGTGATCCACACTGCATCAGTAGCACCTATCATTGCAGATTTGTGGCCCAGGTTCTTGTAAATTTTCACTACCGGACAATTCTTACACGAGTGTTACTTCAGCACTCCAAACTTGTTGCTATGGTGGTAGTAATGTATAAACTCTTGAAGATCTTTCTACGTTACTATCACTTACATTCAAGTGAATTGTGAAACGAAAAATATTGTAGTATTTGCCAAAACCATGATTTTCAAAACAAAGTTTTCCAAAGAGGTACCCAACACTTTTTTTCTTAAATGCTACAGTATTATTCAATATCATAGTATTTCCTAGAAACTGCAAATATGCTACACTTCCGAATAAGCCCTTAACGCGAAACATCACTTGGTACTACATTATCCCTTCATTTAAAATATACCCTCCTTGCCTGAGAAACTCTCTATTGAGTGCTTTTTTATTTGAAGTTAAAAAACAATGATGCTTTCTAACCTAGTGAGCAATAAGTAATAACCATTTAAACTAGTCGTGCTCATGCATATCCATCTTTTGGCCCTATTCCTTTCAGTTCAAGGATAAACTTTGGAAATCGTTTCGTTGTATCAGTTATTTCAAGCAAAAATACTATGTGTCTCTTTATTTAAGGTCTAGCATCCCAAACTTGACACGTTCATTCACTCCAGTGGATTCAAGCTGAGTACATGGAAAATCAGTGCACCAATTCCCCAAAACTTGACACTAGAAGCTAAGAAATAATGCTCAATTTTGCTTCGCTTGGCTTGGAAAATAAGCCAAAAATAAGCTAAGGTAATATAGGGAGATGGATATGCGAAAGAGACGGGTATTAGATTTTATATATGCTTGAGGTTATCAATATCCAAAGCAACACTTATTTGTAACTGGAGGGAGTATGCGCTGAACTGCCAATTGTAATACAGATACATTTTAATGACATTGTATACTGTGGAAAATACCGTCTTCAGAACTACATTAGCATGCAACAAAAAGGTAAAGCATTATAAACAATGTGTTTTCCAATAGAAAGAACCTAGAAAAGTACAGAAGAGCAGGATATGTTCTGTATCTCAATACCCAAGACATTGTCAAATTTGAAACTCAGATCAGAGCAAGGGTGGGCTTGACTCTAACGCTTAAAGCTTATACCTCAACAACCTAGTATAGAATTAGAATATAAAGCAAGATGTCAATCATCGTGGTTGCAGTATCTCTTTTATATAATGTTCAATACAAGATTCCACGTATGTTAGTTTTTTATATCACAAATAAGAAGAGGATTTGTACAGTAGACTGTAAAAGCATCACAATTGCACTTTGATATAATTTGTTTATAAAATGTATAAGGGGAATTAGTATGAGAGCTAGTGATCTGTCCACATCAAAGCTACAATGTGAAAACAATTGCAATTGACGAATTGTCTCTATCAAGCAACAATGTGAAACCAATTATAATGATGTGCAACAAGTCACACACAGCCATCCGATTACTGTCTTTATGTTGTCTGGTAAGGTCAGCTTATGTGGCACACACTAATGCAGGGGAAGCAAACAAGTGAACTAATCCATAGTGTTACACCATTTCTCAGAATAAAATGGGAAAGGATAAATTATAAAAATATCTGGGGTCAACAGACATCCACTAGTACATAGACAAAAATATAAGGCAACTATTCCTCACTAAATGTATCATCAGGACAAGCATTAGTTGTGAATATGCTAAAAAATTAATGCTTACATTGATGATATGTTTTGGATAATTCCATCAATCAGATCACAGAATTCATCATTTGCAACATTCTGATAAATCTAAATATACAAAGTGTGCTTAAACCAATGAGAGGCACTCACAGTCCTTGCGGAGTCAGCATAACCTCTCTGTTAGCTTTATCACCTGACCGCTACTTTGCTGTTTCCATAATCAGGTCTCATCATAGTCACCCAAACTTATTAGACAATGCTACTTCATTTCACCGAACAAACTGCAGTAATAGTGTCACGTTTACCAAATCAAGAAACATGATATGCCCTTATCTGTGGGTACATATGCTTCTGGCATTTAGACTTGAACTTATTAGTTTGGTTGATACTTTATCAGAATGGATGAGTTCAGAGTTCAAGTGCCACAATTTACTTTCTGGTAGCCAACAGGACACAAATGAAAACAGAACTGCAGAATAGACATTTGCCTTGGCTGGTGAATCTGTCCCCAAGGAGTTCATGAAAGCATTGGATCAAGGGCTTGTATATAAAGGTGCATCTTTATTATAGTTTTTTCTTTGTAAATTGTGACACAGGAAAGGGCTTTTCAAGATCAGGAGAATTGAACTACAATGAGCCACACAAGAGGGTACAATTGTAAGGGAAATATGTGTAAGAGAGCAAGGACAGACTGGTAGCCTCTCCACTTCTGTCAAGGAGGTCAAGGGTCAATCAGCCTTCTTACATGAAAGAAACAAGGACAATGCTGCCTAGAAATCTCCTTCCCGAGACTCCACAATGTGTGGGAACTTTCAGTGGTACGTGTGCCCTTTTATATATATGTAAGAGAGCTTTTCTGCAAGTGGATTTCTACCAGGCAGATATGTTTTTAGCTGTTGAAATTTCACGCTGCCTTTTCAAACTGGTTAAACTTGAACAGCTAACAGAACCAATAGTAAGGCGGTTTCACTATCAACAGCAACTCAACTCAGAATTCATTTTACAGCAGATGGGCTATGATACCTTAAGAGCATGTACATCCCATTAAAGCAAGAATAAAGCCATAGAAGAGAGAAAACCGAGTTAGCGACGGTGTTAGGGGATGTAAGTATGGGTGCCTAAGGCACGCCATCAATGCCAGGGTTTGCTACTGGTGCTCTGAGTAGATGCCAACACACATTGTAGTTCTTGCTAAATGCAGTTACAATGCAATATGCATACAACCTGGTACACATAGGATGATCTCAGATATACAATGTCATGTGAAGAAAGCACATAAATACATCATGCTTGTGAGCCACATACTCAAATGTGTAGTTACATCTTACAAGAACAAAAATGATACTTCAAATGATTTACACTGCTCATATATATACTTGATATGTACATATACAGATGCTGTTATACTACAGAAAAAGAAGTCATATACTATCTCTGGGTTTTAGAGTATGAAGACATTGACTTTCGGGCACGATTTTGACCATTTGTCTTATTAAAGAAGGCGCAAATATACCAAAAAAAAGTCATGCTTAAACTATTGTTAATAATAAAACAACTCACAACAAAATAAATTATACTTACATAGACTTGTTGTACAAGATAAATAGTCAAACGCGTGTCCAAAAGTCAATGGTGCCATACATTAAAAACCAGAGATAATACAGAGCCTTTTACCTGGCTGAAAACTGAGAAACTGATACAGTGGCCTTGGAGGCAGAAGATGAACTGGAAGAGGATGTTTCGCCCCGCACTCTACTTGTTGCATCAATGAAAGTGGGCCTTGTGGGCTGTAGCTCTGGATCATTTCTCGTCAATAAAAACACAACCACATCTGACATCATTGGTCTTGCAGCAACAGCTGATTGAGTGCAGAGGAGGGCTATCTCCATTATTCTTTTTATGTCTTCTGGCTTATATTCTTCAGGATCTAATGTTTCGTCCACCAAGGCCATTAAATTGTCACTTTCATATAACTTCCAGGCCTGTGCAACCATATAGGGGATTATCAAAAAGGGATCTAAGCACCATAACTGTTGTTACATAACAAAAAATTAGTAGTAAGTACATTTGATACAAGATGATCACATGAAACATGAGCAGCACCACTAACGCTTTTTTGTCAAAAAAAAAAAAAAAAAACTAGGAACTGATCAAAGTCTCCGAGCAGATCCTGACAGAAATTAGTTAAAAACAGTAGAGTTAGAATGCGTTTTGTGAGTTGGAATTTTGTCAAGTGCCTGTTAAATCTCCAGATGCATACAGTGAACATCCAGCGTAGTGTTCATCTCACTCAGGAAGAAATTGACATAAAGCAATAATCATGGATTACAGACTTATTAAATCGTGCATGAAGAACATGAGATGTGATGGCTGATGGCAATGTGAGGGGATTAGCATGCACCAAAAAGAGGGAAGTTTCAGAAGAATGATGGATACCCATTCAAGCAGGTACTGTGTTTCAGGTTCAAGCCTTGTATCATTGCTCTTCCGACCACTTATTATTTCCAAAATGACAACACCAAAGCTGTATGTGTCAACCTTCTCTGATAGTTGGCCATGGATTGCATACTCTGGAGCAGTGTACCCCCTGCTCAAAAGGAAAATATAATTAAAAGATTCAAGTGCCTACTACCTAATGCCATATTTGCATGTTTAAACTTACAATGTTCCTGCAAATTTTGTGCTCAAATGACTATGGTCATCAGGTAGGAGTCTTGCCAAACCAAAATCAGCAATTTTAGGCTGAAAGTCATCATCAAGAAGAACATTGCTAGATTTAATATCACGGTGTATGATGCAGACATGAAACTCTTGATGAAGGTATGCAAGACCACGAGCCATGCCAACAATGATGTTAAAACGCTGCCTCCAATTGAGGGTTCCACGTCTCTCACCTGTGATGCCAAAATGAGACAATTGCAGAGTGCATGTCAGGAATATTATGTTAGCCAGTTAACACTGCTAGGAATATCAGCATAGCAATTGCCCTCTCAAAATATACACAAACAATTGGAGTGGATTTACTCTAGTATAGGTGTAGATGTGGGATTCAGCTAACACCAATGGAATCATCTAGAGCAAGCAAATGGGAACTAACAGATGTGTCAATACAATGAATTTTCTCGACATTTCATCAAGTGCTCTGAAAACCTAAAGTACCAAGCATCAAACATCTGAGAATCATAGGTTCTAGTAATATACCAAAGAGGAACTTGTCCAGGCTACCATTTGCCATGTATTCATAGACAAGTAGGAACTCAGAGCCCTTCCGAGAACAACCAAGAAGCCGGACAAGATTCCGATGATGAACATTGCTGATCAACTTCACCTCGCTTTCAAAATCAGCTTTGACCCTGCTAGTTTCCATTACTACCAACCTTTTTACTGCAACTATTTTCCCATTTTTAAGCAAACCCTGTCAAAAACAAAACGTTATGCTTGAGTGCATGTAATATTTTCTTGATTCCAAGTTTTTTTATTCACTACAGCTGGATACAGTCTGCAAATTTCTAGAGGAGTATGATCATCATACCTTATATACGTCTCCAAAGCCACCTTCTCCAAGTTTACTTTTCTCATTGAAATTATTTGTTGCAACCTTAAGATCACGATAGAAGAAACTTGTTGGACCTTGTAATTCTGTTGCGCCAAGTATATCCCCTAAAAGATTATACAGGCAGGCAAGGAAATGCATTAACAATATACTGTTAGATTAGTCTTCCAATTGAATTTCTTCAAACAAATACAATTACATAAACAGAGATGAAACCTTTTACTTTCTTTCGTTTCAAATATGGACACTACACTTGAGGATGCAAAACAATATGCATTGTTGATAAACACCAAAATATTTTATACATAATATAACGTTGGAAATATGAAAAACGAGAGTATGGCTGCTATGAAAACATGCCTACCTATGGAAATGTAAGGAAGAATAATATATGTTTCTATTTTTTAATGTACTAGGCTACTAGCCCAACTTTTTATGCCGTCATGTCATGTTTCAGCGAGTTGCATAAGATAGGAATAGCCAACCAAGTTTAGTTGACAAATCTACCTATATAAACAGAAGCCAGCCATATACAATTAAAGATCATGCGACACATGTTGGTCATTATCTAAAAAACTGCGATGCATGCCGGTGTCGATAATATGATTGACAAATGGTGATCACTGATAAAGCTAAACATGCTGCATGCAACACAGAACAATGGGGGCATAGCATTGGGCAGTGTTCTCATGAAAGGAACATTTGGATTGTGATAGTTTAGTTTAGTTTACTTTACTTGATTAACACGAATGAGAAGTTCATGGCAAATGGCATAAATACCCGACATAGTCTATACTTCCATCAGAACATTAGTCAAAAATCAACATTTCAAATATGATAAAATGCTAAAGTTCAGAACTTTATTTACCTCTCTTAGGTTTTAGCTGCCTAAAGCGCCGTATTAATAAGAAAGTCAACAACCCAACAAGAAACAGAAAGGCTGCACCTCCCAGAATACCTCCTATGATGGCTCCTTTCCGGCTTGATTTCCCTGCAAGCAGTCATGCTTTGAGAACACTGAACAGAAAAAAGAACTTCTGAACTGGAGACATATTATTTGTGGAACTTGTAACTTCCAATTTGACTCCCCACAGCAAGCTAATTTTAAGCAATACCACTCCCCGGGGCAATTAGATGAACTAACTTCCTAGAGACGCCAATAATCAGCTGGAACATTGGATTTCCTGAAATGTTCGCAGGTACGGAAAAAATTCCAGGGTACTGAAACAGAAATATTTGTTTGAGCATGATAGAGTTGCTCTATTTTTACTCTTGGATGAAATACCCCAGCAACAAAGCAGTGCAATTGATTTCCAGATGTGATTCGTTGAATTATTAATATAAGAATCGCAAACTTCAAACGAGAAAGTAGACCAGCAATGGGTCACCGGGAATTAGTCGCTTAATCCATAATACACTCGTGCGAGCGAGAACATGACACGGAAACCCGGTATAACACTGAGCTACAAAAACTTCTGGAAGTAATTCATGGAGCATCCAGGAAGGGAAAACATGTGGTGCGTAACAAAGGTGAACTCACCGGAGCGCAAGTATAAGCCGAGGTCCACGGTCGAGTTCGCCGGGAAGAACGGCTTGTCGGAGTATCTCATGAAGCAGCCCGCGTCCACGGCACGGCCGTCGGAATTGGGTGGGCACCCATCGATGTTCCCCACCGCCACCGTGAGGCACTGCGCGCAGCCGCCCTCCCCGACCGTCTCCACGCACTGCGCCGCGGCGTACACGCCGCCGCTCGAGGCCGCCGCGGCGAGCGCAGGGGTGCGAGGCACGGCCGACGCGAGGTCGGCGACCAGCGCCCGCACCGCGTCCTCGAAGCCGGCGATGCCCACGGCGGAGCCGTTGCACATCTGCGTGTTGCCCGGGAGCGTGGACTGGTCGAAGAAGGCCGCGCTCTCGTACCGGACCATGCAACCGTCGAGGATGATTCGCCCGCCGTTGGCGGCGCGGCCGGCGTCGCAGGTGGCGCGGAGGCGCGCGGCCGCGGTGTCGAAGCAGGCGACGCAGTCCGCGCCCGCCACGTACGGGCGGCACTGCGCCATCGCGAACACAGGGGCGGCGGCGCGCGGCTCCGCGGCGGTGGCGAAGCCGGCGCTGCCTGGTGCGGAGAGGTTGGCGCGGAGGTCGGCGAATGTCGAGTTGAGGGCGGTCAGGAAGGCGGACGCGGGCGTGGCGTTGTACTGGCTGCATCCCAGGTTGAGCTGCGTGGTCTGCGGGTCGCCAAAGGTGAGCGGTGCCCACGCAGAGGCAACTAGCAAGGATAAAGCCGGCAGGAGCAGGAAGCTGGTCATGCAGTTGCGGTGGTGCATCGCCACCGGCTGTGAGGTTTGGGCGTGAGGCTTTGGCGGCGAACCGGGTACGGGCTAGGGGGAATTGAGTTGGATTGGGATCTGGGAAATGTGGAGGTGTGCCGCGGAAGGAATAGGTGATTGGTTCGAGAAGGTATAAATAACGGAGGGCCTGGTGGCGGTGGGACAAACGGCGCACGGCAGCATAGATATCCTTCGTTCCATCCGGCTGCAGCTCTTCGGTGGAGCTTCCTTCACCGAGCTAGCATTCCAGCGGGCGCTGTGGTAGTGTTTGGTTACACTGTACTCCCTCCGTCCACAAAAGAATGAAATACTGAGTTTGTCCTAAGTCAAACTATCGTAAATTTGACCAAGTTTATATAAAAATGTACTAACATTTACGATATCAATTATGTATGATATGAAAATACATTTCAACACGAATCTAATGATACTAATTTGGTAGCATAATTTTTAATATATTTTGATATAAACTTGGTCAAAGTTACGAAAGTTTGACTTAGGACAAAGCCAGGATTTCATTCTTTTGTGGACGGAGGGAGTACATAGGTAAAACAGAGCCACGGAAATGAAAATAAATTATCGAGGGATTGGTGATGGAATATTCGTATGAGCTCACTGATTTATTTATCGCGCTATCTATATTCAAACTTTATACTACGTTATTGTGCATCTAAAGTGTTATGCACGTGCACGCTCTTTAGTCTTCGTTTGGTTATACGATGCATCGTAAGATTACGTGCAGTGGGTTGGGTAAATGGATTGCATATATACTGTAGCGACACTGTTTACAGAAAGAAATAATTGGTATAGTAGATACACAATGCATTTACACATCCTACTGCACATAATCTAAATGGATTGACAAGCATTCTGTTACCGGTATGGTGAGGGGCATAATTGCACACGAGTTGCTAGGTATTGAATTATACATTACGCTGAAACAAATTCTTGTAACGTAATCGCTAACTGTTGTAATCCAATTACGTTACATAAGTTCCAATCAAACACCACGTGTAGCTCAGAGCCGGTTTTCTAGGCTAAAAATGAACTAGGGACGGTTAGCGATCGGTTCCATACTTCCATTGGCTCCCACCACTGCAGTGATGCTACGTGCAAACAAGGGCTCCACGCTTCCACCGAAGGGGAGACTTGCTTCTCGTATGGCTTCGACTCACTTATATAGTTATACTAGTAAAAATGACCACACGTGGCAGATAAATTATTATTTTTAAAATTTTACATAACAAAGAAAGTTAATGATTTTAAATTACATGTAGCAAATTAGTTATTATTATTACATGTAGCAAATATTGTTAAATATTTTTATTTATTGAAGCGTGCGTCTTGCATGTACATAAAAAAAATTATCATGACGTCAAACATATATGGGATTCTTTCACTTTGCGATTTTGCAGTTGTTTTCCGAAACAAAGCTCAATTGTCCTGTAAATTCACATTTGTTTCGCACGTATTTAAAAAATCATTTATTGAGAAATTAAGATATTGTAAATAATGCTCAAAGACAATAATAATTAGCCATATAAAGAGTGAGCCGATCAACCAAAAAAAATAAGTATAGATAGAGTCTTTAGATAGGTATGAGTGAGGCGGAAAAAAAATAACGTCTGTTAGCGAAACAAAGATAAACATTCAAGCTATTGAAAGTAGAACAATAAGTTAATGTAATAAATTAGAAAAGATCCATTTCTATACACGCCTATTCTTTTCTTTATCTGAAGCACAGTCTAAAGCAGCTAGTGGCGTTTCTTTAGCTAGCTAGTTGGCTACCTTTACTAATCCAATCTAGTGGTCTTTCCTCGTAAATATACACCACGACAAAAAAAAAAAAAAACCTGGGCATTTATAGTATAGATGTGCATGTTAACTCATATCAAACGTTTTATGACAAATGGCTCTACAAATGGAGCAGAGAACATGAGCCATTTTAATACTATTTTTATATAAGTCGCGGTTGATTTTTTTTTAAATTTTCATCCTTTGTTTTATTCAAAAAATTTGCAAAAACATATAAAGAAACTAGTCATGTTCAAACTCTCTACAATGATAAACCAAATCACATCAGAAAAAATTATAAATTATAAATTTTTTTAAATAAGACGAGTGATTGAAATTAAAAAAAAAAAAAGTCAACCGCGACTTATATTTAAATACGAAGGGAGTACCATAGGAGGAGTTTGGTTGATCTAGATTTTGAGAATATGAGATACTGGAGTGACATTAGCCCTAATAATGAGGAATTGAGGAGTTGGCAATTTATCCAATGCATGTTTTTTTAAATTATCCTCATACGATCATCTTTTCTCTGTCCTACATCTCGCGATCTCCACATCTTCCTTCTGTCTCCTCTTAGTGCCAATGTCAAATCATCATTTTCTTATATGTTATCCTAATTATTAATGATATAAAAATAATACTAATCATTGCATTGGAAATTTCCCTCTACTCGTCGCTACGTTGCAAATTTGGTAATTGTAAATGCTACTATTGGTATTATGTGTGCATTTGGATCACCGTCTACGTTACTCGACTATCAGGATAGCACTCGTGGTCTACAAATACAAAAAGGGGCAATCTTATTAGGAGTTTAGGCTGAATCCAGCAGCTTCCTCATCCTCCAACCCCTATCCACTATTCCAACTATCTCTCTGTCTACAGTAATGTAACAGTGCTGCAATAAATTTTGGGGAGCCATATGGGGCACCCGCTGGTTTCAGCCTTAGGACTATCTAGACGTAGTTGTAGTCTGACTAGGACTCCTACATTGTAATTAACCAGGGAACTTGTAAAACTTTACCCTTCATAGTATTAGATGGGAAAAGGCAGATCAACAGATCCAATAGCCGCCATCAGACACAAAACCTATCATACTCACAATGAGCACAAACAATTAAATACAAGATATAGTGACCCGAACATGTCTAAATCAGGTGATACCATTGAGCTTCATACATTAACCAAGCCTTGGTTTTAAATTCATCATGTGGTGTTATCTCTAGGTGGATTGTTGATATCAAACACTACAGAAAAAATGTATTTTTTTTCGTGGGTCACGTTAATTTCGTGGGCCGACTGTAAGCATCTAGGCCTTAAGGTGAGTTTCGGTGATTGAATGACAAGATTAATTATGGTCTAATGAGCTCATGAGTGCAGGTTTCACAAAATTAAGTATGGTTGCTCATTGAACATTGTGCATGGCCCCTTTGTAAATGGTTTCATCACTTGGAAGCGGACATGGTTTTCGTTCGTATCTCAAAGGCTAAGGACTCTTCTATAGTCAAAGATCAAAGGAGATGAGGGATCCTTTGCTTAGATAGGGTTTTTCTAGCTTTTTAGCATATGCACTATTAAGTGGGGTCAATGGCTAGTAGCTTGATCGGGTGAAACACCAAGTTAATGATGCACACACAAGCCTAAGTCTCAAATACATCAAATATGCAAACTACAAAGGTACATGGTCCAAAGGATCTCAAGGGAACTTCAAAGCACTTGAAGAAAATCGAATCCAGCAAAAAATGCATGGACCGAATGATCCGGTCTGATGAAAATGGGCAGAGCGTACCAAGTTATTGAAAGAGGTTTCCATACACGGTTTGAACTCTATGCAAATTAGTTCAACAGGATGGTCCGGATCGGTGATCACGTACCATTCAACGGACAAAGAAACTCAGCTCAAGCAATTGGAGGAAACAAATAAAAAAAGCTAGACCGGATAGTACGGTTTGACTAAACCGTACACAGACCGTACTAAACAACCCGAAGGGTGCAAACCTTCGGATGGATATAAGATAGGACGGTCTGTGAGACCGTACGAAGACCGTACCAAGAAACTCAGTGGCTTTAGACTTAGAAAGAATTCGATCTATAGTGGACTGTATAATCCGGTCCTTTAAGAGCGGACATAGACTGGACTATAGTACATAGTACAGTGACGTATATGCCCAGTGACCGTTGGTAAAGTACATGGACCGTATGGTCCGGTCCCTTCTTTTTTACTAGAGCGGACCATCCGGTCTTCACTACATCAGCAACCTTCTTTTGCAACGGCTCTACCATCTTGGAGGCTATATATATGGGTCATTTGGGATCATTTCGTGCTCTTTGACACTCCAGCAACTTCATATACTCAGAGAGCCCTTGTGCTTTAACTTTTTGCAACAACCACTTACATATTCACCCTTTGAGAGCAAGATCAAGGTCAATGCTTGTGTGCATCCGTTTTGGTGAGGATCAAGATCAAGTGAAGACCGGCGGCTTGTTACTCTCGGTGATTGGCAACACCTAGGCAGACTTAGTGACTAGAGTGCGTTCTCAGAGCTTGCCAAGGAGATTGTGGAAATCCGAAGAACAACAGTGTACAAGGCTTGAGCTCTACCTTGCCGGGATGGCGAACGGAGACTCTTAGTGAGCGTCCACAAGCATAGGAGGCGGCAAAACACTCTAGGGTGTGCCGCAACGTGGACTAGGGGAGGTTGTCAAACCTCCGATACCAAGGGAAAAAATCCGGTTGTCTCTCTCCCATGTCCCTCTACTTGATGCTCTTATGGTTCTTGCTATTTTCATGGATTGCATCTAGTAGTTATCATGGTTAGTCTCTTCTTGCCTAGTATGTCCCTTGCTATGGTCATTAGTGTTGCTAGTCTTAGCTTTCGTTGCAGTTTCCTTTCCACTAGCATGAGTAGGGTTCTTTGTTTTGTCGTGTAGAGTAGGTTCGTGTAGAGGGTGAAGTGGTCTAATTGGTAGCTTCGTTAGGCTAAAGATTTTCGTTTAGAGTTTAAAATTAGCCCAATTCACCCCCGTCTTGGGCATTCGATCCTTACACCGGCCCACAAAATTATGGACCCTAAATTCGTCGGCACAACAAACCCACAAAATTGAACAAAATTTCGTCTGTTTTGTGCAAGAGCCAACGAAATAAACTTAAATTCGTCGGCCACAACAACGATCGACAAAATTAAGGACGACCGCGGGATTCTGAAGGTACAGCGCAATTTTGTGGGCCAGAAGATACCGAAGAAATTAACCTAATTTCGTGGGCCACTTTGCCCGGCTGACGAAATTACGAGGAGTCCAAATTGCGCCCGCTCCCGTGAACCCTATCCACACGCACACACACCTCCGCACTCACGCGCACACACACACTCCCACCGCCGACCGCCTCCTCGCCCCGATCCATGCCACCGCCGGCGTCCCCGGCCCTCTCAACCCCGATCCGCGCCGCCGCGGGCGTCCCCAGCCCTTCCTCCCCGATTCGAGCCGCCGTCGGCGTCCCCTTCCCTCCCGCCCCAGTGGGCATCGCCGCCGGCCGCCTCCCTGTCCGAGGCCAGACGCCGCTGGCCGCCGCCGGCGTTCCCAGCCCTCTCCGCCCCAATCCGCGCCATCAGCAGCGTCCTGGGCCCTCTCCGCCCCGATCCGCGCCACCGCCGGCGTCCCCGGCCCTCCCCTCCCCGGTCCGAGCCGCCGCCGGTGTCCCCTTCCCTCCCACCCCAGTGGGCATCGCCGCCGGCCGCCTACCTGTCTGGGGCCAGACATCGCTGGCCTCCCCGGCCCCGGTGGGCATCGCCCCCGGCCGCCCGGCCTAGTCGCCACCGCCCGTAGCCTCCCCGGGCCTGGGCCTGGCACAGCCCGCCGCCTCCATCCCCGGCTCCGGTAGGCGCCACCCGGCGCTACCCCGACCCCGCGCCGGCAGCCGCCTCCCCGGCCTCGGCCAGCGCCGCCATGCCTCCTCCCCTGCCAGGCCTGCGGTGACAACCCCGTGCCATGTGCCCCCACCCGGCACCGCCACCTGTGCTCCATCGGCCCTGGTTGACAAGTATTTGAGCACACCGCGAACGACGAGGTTAATTCGACGTCTTCTGTCTTTTTATAGTGTACCTAATTTCATCTGCTTTGGATGTTTAGAGTACTTTAAGTTAAATTTCGTCGGCCTGGTTGATAACCGACGAAACTTGTTAATCATTGATTAATTGTAATTTTGTCCTTAGGTTATCGGTTAATTGTCATTGGTGATTAAAATAACGGTTAATTGCAATTAGTGATTAATGACTATGGCCGTCTCATTTGCTAGTATTAATTGTTGGTTAACTGATGTTTTCATGATACATATGACAAGTGTTCTTTATGTTTATGTTCATATTTTCATGAGGAATCTCTAATGAGATGTTTAACAAATGTTTTCATGCTTTATATGTATCATCTTTCTTATGTGTTACTTTTTTGCACTTTATTTCGAAGTTATTTTGTTTTCTGATTTTCAAGTTGAGTTTAGGTTTACTCGCCAAACAGTAGTGAACCATAGGTGTCACCCGTTCGGGAACGACGAACCTCACATTGACTTGTGAGGTTCGCCGTTCCGGAATTGTCACGTATTTTGGACAGCCTGAGAGTGGAGGCAGATGCACGTGATTTGTGACCGCTGGTTTATGATTGGAGCGAAATTTCGGCTGTGTAACCTCTTTGTTCTCCAACACACCATGATCAAGCATGTGTTTGGAGAACAGTGGGGTTATACTGTCCAAATTTCGCTTCAATCACAAACCAAGTCACAAATCACATGCATCAGCCTCTACTCTTGGATGGGTTTAGGACATATCTTTCCCAAATAGGGAGTTCATAGTCACCTAAGCCACGGTCGTTGATATCCTTTCTCCTTTGTTTAGCCTTTTTCAAATGGATGGTGATTGGATGGCGATATATGATGGGTGGAGGAAGGATGGGGCACACTCAAAAGAATGGCAAGCTATAACAAAGGCTTTCCTTACCACGCATTCTCAGTACCAACTGGTCTTGTAGTGAAGTGTCCTTGCATTAAGTGTGAGAATAAGTGGTACTGGGAGAAACAAGACATCGAGAAACACCTTTGCAGAAGGGGGTTTATGCCCAACTACCTTGTATGGCGAGCCCATGGAGAGCCTTCTGAATGCGTTGATCAGCCGGAAGAGGGGGTGGACCTTGATGATGATCATGATACGATGGATGACATGCTGAATGATCTTGGAATGGTGGTTGATAAGACCTCGAAGGGGCAGGGCCAGCTAAACTTAGCCAAATCCAGCTAGACTATTCAATTTGAGTTTATTTTGTAGGATTCGGCCTCACGCACGCGTGGGCCAACTCCAGATGCGGATGTGAACGAGTACTTTGCTGGTTCCGGAGGAGCGAGCGGCCACAACTCTCATAGTCCACAGGAGTTGCGCGATGCATGGATAGTCCACATGAATAAGTTGCGCGATGCATATATGGACTTGTTTGTCTCTGTATGAACTTTGTTGTGATGGAAAAACTTGTTTGTGTGTCACATGAACTCATGTTGTGAGTTTTGAACTATGAATTTATGTTTATGAACTCCGTTATATGGTTTGTGTACGTGGACATATTATGGATTTCGTTGTATGGTTTATGTACGTGGACATATTATGGTTCTATTCTGCATGTGATGGTTGATTGAATGAGAATTTTCTAGAATTTTATGTGTGGTTCTGGTATATGGGTTGGGGGGGGGCAAACCAATTTTCGTCGACCACTAAGGCTGATGAAATTACTTACAGCGCGGCTTTATTTTCATCGGCCAGGTGGCCGACGAAAATATAGACCGTCGGGCCACTATTTTCGTGGGTTTGATGTAATTAATCGGGATAATTTCTTCGGCCATGGTGGCCCACAAAAATAGTGGCCCGACGGCCTGTATTTTCGTCGGCCGCCTGAAAGCCGACGGAAATAAGCTGTTTTCATCGGGGCTCACGAAATTAATACGATAATTTCGTCCGACTTTATTTCGACAAACAATTTCGTCGGCAAACCGACGAAAACATGGTATTTTCGTGGCTTTTTGCTTATTTTCGATTTAGTGTTTTCCTGCAGTGAAAAAACTACAATTGGCACAGTAGATAGAGGCATGGTTATTTGACAACCTCGATGGTGTCATCTTCTGGTTTAAGATCAACTTGGTTCTGAAAGGTGCCTTCATCTTTGGGAGCTTGTCCTTGATCGTCATCAACCGTTCCATTGACCTCCACTGCAACGACAGTTAGCACCCACCATGAGGCAACAATTGCAGTAATCTTCATTAAGCTCGATGGCTAAAACCAGTGATACTATCACTGTCTTCAATGCAAGGCAAGCAAAAGTTCTTCAACATCGTTCTTAGTGCAATCGACTTCATGATACAACGCCAAAACATTAGGTTCAATCTACAAAGGTTAAGGGCCTGTTTGGTAGCAAAGTTTTCAAAAACCGTTGTTTTGGGATACTGTGGTTTTGGGCTGTATATGACCTAAATACCATAGTTTTGCAATACCACAGTATTTTTACAGTTTTCTCCAAAACCACAACCTGTTTGTTGGCAAAGTATTCGTCACAAGAACTCTGTATTCTCCCCTCCCTTCCCTCTTCACTTGCCGCCGCTCTCCCTCTCCCTGCTGCAGCGCCCACGCCGTCCTCTCCCACTCCCACCGCCGCGCCCTCTCCCACTCCCGTCGCCGTGCTAGGCAGGCGTCGCTGCTACTCCGGGATGGGCCGATGCGCTGGGAGGATGGGCGGCGAGAGCCGGCCGCCGCGGTAGGGCTGCGGTGGAATGGGCTGGCTCCAGGAGGGGCAGCGGGAGTCCGGGCGCGGCCGGCCATGGCGCCGCGAAGGGGGCAGGGCGTGGATCTGGCGCGGGGAGGTGGACCGCGGGGAGGCGACGGCGAGTGCGGGGAGGTGGACCGCTGGAAGGCGACGGCGAGTGCAGGGAGGCGACGGCGGCTCACGCGAGGAGCCGGAGCCGGGCGTGGTGGCGCGCAAGAGACAGGGAGGAGCGGCCAAGGTGGAGGGGCTAGAGAGGAGGAGCCCAGGCGGCGACAGCGAGCAGGCAGCCGGCGAGATGGGAGGCGCGCTAGCGAGACGCGCGGCCAGGAAGACGGAGGTGTGCCAGCGGGAAGTGGACCATGGGGCGGCGAGGGGGGTGACGGAGGCGAGGCAGCGCATCGAGGGAGAGGCAGAGGGCGACCCTGGAGAGATTCGGTGGAGAAAACTGAGGTACAGACCTCAGTATCCAAAACTCCAAAAATACCATGGTTTTTGGTAAACCATGGTATTCAAAACAGCGTTTTGGTAGTACCAACCAAACACCTTTTGGCTTTCAAAACCACGGTATTGTGCAATACCATAGTATTGCTTCAAAACTGAAAAAATACTGTGCTTCCAAACAGGCCAAACAGGCCCTAAGTTGTTCCAGATTCTTTTCCGTTGGTCCAAGGCAAAGTCGAGGATGGAACCAGGTACTATTCATTGCAAAAAAATGGCAAATACTTTGGTCCAGACCATGATTTTTGGAGTTCAAGAAACCAGGTACCGTTCATATAGCAAAAAAAGACAAATATTTTGATCCAATACCACAGTTTTGGATACAGCTATCAAACACTTTGAGGCAAAAATACCATGGTTTTTTCAACACTACAGCATTGTCTAGAAACTGCAAAAAACTTTGTTATCAAACACCCTCCTTAGTCACCATTTCTTTATGGTAGCGGGTCGTATTAAGATTCTAAAATATCTTTGATGGTAAGTTTTTTAATTGTCAAATTCTCTTATTACGTACTGTCATTGGTAATGACAGGTACCAGTACGGCTCAATTGGTACGACTTTGAGATAATAAACATGGGCAACATGACAATCACTTATAATTTAACTAATCATTAGTCGGCCTATACAGGTTACAATTATTAAATTGATCTAACATATCCCGCTAAAAATGAAAACAAGGGATTGTTAATAAGATTACTGCCAAAGCATAGCATTTGTCGTTTCTATCTGATAGCACCATATTTATATGGGTAGTAGGGCGTGGATGGCACGGCATTTTGTCCTTTTTTGCTATGAACTGTGAACTGGCAAATGCTTGAGCATGTTGCACGGCCTCTGGCTTATGTTCTGTTCGGAAGAGGCGAGCCGGCGTGCAATCTAAATGCAAATGGCATGATCGACCAATCCAACGACGACGAGTTGCGTCGTGCTCATTTTTCAAATTTCAAACTCAATTCTATCTACTGTTAGAATTTTTAAAATAAGGTAACATTGGAGACAGCCAACAGAGGAGTAACGGAAGTGAGGTGTGCCGAGCGTCAGCGGCGTCACCAATAATGCCTCTTTTTGTTTCTACTCAACGATAAGCCTCTTTCAGCTATGCGTTTCCTGTATTCAGACTCTGCACGGCGGGGTATACTCGTACCGAACCATATCCTTCAGACCATTTTCCAAAGCAAAGAGTCCAGCAATTTCAGCTGCAAGGTCACCCATCACTTGCATATCCGGCCTGTTGGAATGGAAAATAAAAAGATACGATACGTGCGTGCATCGTGCACATCTCTCCCTCTCGCTCATCTTTTGCATTTGTTTGCGTTATCCGGCCTGTTGGAATGGAAAATAAAAAGATACGATACGTGCGTGCATCGTGCACATCTCTCCCTCTCGCTCATCTTTTGCATTTGTTTGCGTGCTCCAGCCAGCAGCCAGCTGATCCGCTTCATCACATCGTCATGACGTCATGCCCGTACTTGGTGCGTCAAAGCTCGTCGAGGCCGCACGATCCCGCGGCGAACGTGGGGAGGGGCTTTCGCAGTTCACAACGACTGGCGGCGGCTAAGCGGAAGTTGACCTCGCTGTTTAGACCGGGGTCACCAAACAGGGTATATATATGGGGTGTAAAATACTGTTTGCGCACTGTAGACAGAGAGGAGGGCAATTGGAATAGCGTGGATACACTCTTTTTTTTCCTAGCCGGTGACCCCAGCCTTAGGAGTACTCCAATAATGAGGCTGTGTAGTCAACGTTACCATAGATCATAGGCTTGTCATTGCCGGGCCAAAGCCAAGATATATGCACACATACATGGATTCTATAATAAAAAGTCTTTTTGCAATTGGAAAAAATCTATGTAATCTTAAAGTATGCAGTATCGAATACACAACTCCTCGTCCTTTTAAAATCAGGCATGCTTCACGTTAAATTAAACTATCTAAAACCTAGGGGTGTCTTTGAGCCCCTGCAAACTGTCCGACTGTACCGGACCTCCAAAATTAAAGGGACTCCAAATTAAATTAAATCTTTACAAATACATATCTATAAGAGTTATAATTCTAGCTATAAGACACCTTCCAAGCGAGATATTTGGGCCAAAATAGCTCGCTTTGGTGGCACCGTGAGTTTGCAAGGAGCCTATAGCCATATTACCATACTCCTATTCATGTACCCTTTGGCGGCAGGGCAATCGCCTCAGCAGTGTAGTAGTCAGCTTCCTTGTGGCGTGAGTGTGTGGCAACGCAGTTCACAACAGGCAACATCAGCCTTGGTGGTGATGCGGTGCCGCTCTGGATGCTGGCAACGCAATGCAAAACGCATGTGTCGAGTGAGCAACCCGATGCTACCTATGTACCTTCTGTCAGTGCACTCAGTAGGTAAAATTCCAAACCTAATCAAGATATATTCGTTTTTACTCTGCCTATGTGCATTTGGTAAATTGTTAGCCGGTCTTTAGTTTAATGGTTTAACTAGCAAACCATGTATTTTTCAAATAAGATTAGAAATTACGATTCTGGACATTTAAAGAGTGAAAATCAACAAAGAATAATTAATTAATTAAATCTTACAAAAAGGCTAATGGAGTTAGGCCTATGTTTATTTTTTTGTATAGGGCCTCTAATTTTTGCAGGACGCTCCTGCTAAACCCGGTCAAATTGTCCCTAGGACGATATTGGAGAGTGATTTAACCATGTGGTACTCCACGCTGGTATAAGTCACCACGTTGGCTGCCTAGGCCCACCTGTCAGTGCACTCAGTAGCCCTCTTTTCTCATCTCCCCGGTTGCTGCCATAGCCGCAGTATATCTTTCGATCATCTACTCTGTTTCCCTTGCCCCTTGGCCAAGCCTTCCATGGCTTTTCTCTCTCTCTCTCTCTCCCCTACCTCCGGCCGCCACCTCCATCCTCATCTGTACAACTGCCTCTTGCGTAGCGTCTGGCGCCGCCGCTGGAGCCAAAGCATGAAAGAGGATAGGTTTGAGAAGGTTAGGAAAGAGGAAGGGACGGCGACCTTAGTGGATGGGGACGGGCGACGTTGCTTACAGCCCGCCGCCAACGCCTTGGCTGCTTCTACCACTTGCGGCCTACCACTTGTTTAATGGATGCTAGTGATGTGATAAAGACTATTTAAACATCTATTTGCACTGTAGAGATTAAGTTTTCTGTTACTTAACACTTTGATAATATAAATATCTATGCCTAAGCATGTTGTACTATTGTATATGTCTTAAAAGGCTGCTTTTTTCGGCATATGCATACAAAACACAGCCTACACAGGGAGGGTGCTAGCTGCGGTGCAGAAACCTACCGGAGCTGAAAAGAGCGGTGCCTAGGAGAAAAAAAAAAGCACATTTCTTGATTTGTTTTCTAAAATAGAGAGGCCACGCGGCCGGTTGCCGGGTCCTGCAACTAGAATATGTGCACTAAGATGTATAAATGCATTGTGTATTTACTATTTCAATTACCTCATTCTTTCCGTATAGTATCGCTACAGTGTATAGGAAGTTTTTTTTACCCATGCCACAGCATGTGGTCAATATCAGGAAAATGAGACGTGACACCGACGAGGGACAACGAGATGACCGGGCATATAATCTCGGCTGGACCCACGGAAAACATCGCAATTCGCAAACACCTTTTATTATTTATTTATTTATTTTGTTGTCGCAAGTGGAGAGCGAGCACAGCATGTACGAGGATCGGACGAACCGAGACGGGGCCGTGGCCAAGCCTAGGACACGAGAGCGGGGACAATATGACGCGTTCTTACAAAAACCCGTGGATGGTGAACGGGCCGCGGGACACTTGGGGAGAGGAAAAATGGTGCCCGGGACGAGACATCCGGTCTCCGCCGACGTGGACTGCACGGTCTTGCCATCGTTGTTTATAAACAGCGTGATTAGATGGCTAACCTTAGGTAAAATGTTTAGCTTTTGGATCTTGAGGAGGTGGACTTCAGGTCTTTGCCATATAGACAGCGCGTGATGGGATGGCTAGCCTTAACTTTGGGATATTTGGGATGTGTGGAGGGAGTACGTAGGCAGGTAGATGGTTCATTATCAAGTATCGACAATAAATAATCTTCATTTAAAGAATTGATGTGCACACATAGGTAAAGAGGGGATGGGCACAAAGATCTTTTCTCAATTCACGTGTGAGCCATCGTACGTAATCCTACTCTAGATGTGTTTTATGGACTATCGAAGTAACAAATATATGGTCGAATGATGTCTAAGGTTTACTATATATATCCACTAGTTCGTCTGTTTGGATAAACGAGGTAAATTTTAGTTTAATATATCATCCAACACTCCCAAATACTCCTACTTTCCTTTATGGGAGCGCACAAATAAACTTAACTGATCATCTCTTGTACACCGTGGATCTTTATTTTGCACATCATCATTTACCTATATCTAGATTAGATACGAAGGTGCGGATCTCACCTGCGGACGTACTCATGCGATGGTGTGTCATGACCTCATTAGCGGATGCTAAAGAATATAGCAATCTCGATCTTTTACTGGACGAGGTCCGCTTACAGCCGCAGCAGCGGCCGCCGCACATTTATCGATTGGTCTTGTTTAGTTGGACCGTGCAAACAGTCATTGAGGTGACTGTTTCCAAATCCATACATGCACGCACGTCCGCTTACAGCCGCGGCGACGGCCGCACATTTATCGATTTTTTTTTAAAAAAACACAGTACAAACGCGATTGACGAACACGGGCGCCTCGCTATCGACGGAAACGTCGCGTACCACATAATGAACAAAGCCGTTAAATCCCTATCGACGGAAACGTCGCCTACCACTTAATGAACAAAACCGTTAAATTTCAGAATAATTCGCTTCCACTGGAAGTCGAACCCAGGACCTCAAGTGCCGCTCAAGCTGCTGCAACAACTAGACTACAGGGACAAGTTTCATCAATTCATTTTATTTAAAATATCTATGGAAATATAGAAAAAAATCAATTCATAATTAAAGTATAATATATATATAGTATGTATTAAACTAGGAGTAAATTACAATAAAAATAAATGGTAGCTATGATTTTTTAATAAAATGAGCAAATGGAACTTAATGTAAAAGAAATTAAATGGCCTATAAATTGGAAGGAAAAGAGTATTTTCTTTAGAAAAAATCGGATAGATTCGTGCAAGCCATGCAAGCAGTGACCAGTGCATATGCTCCAAGTGGAAAGATTGAAGGATCGATTTGTTGGAACAAAATTAATCTAGCCTGCTGAAGATGTAATAACTACAACAGTACCTGCACTGCTATCCTGCCACTGCTCCTATGTTGGTAAGTACCTAGGTAGGCATCACAAATCACCGTGCCATTGTGTGTCCGACAACACCAATTTAAGATGGTCAGTATCCGATACTAAAGGCTGTTTGGATCCAAAAGCTAAAATTTAGTCATGTCACTATATTTAGATAATATTAAATATGGTTTAATTAAAAAACTAATTACACGGATGAGGAGTAAATGGCGAGACAAATTTATTAAGCCTAATTAATCTATGGCTAACGAATGGTTACTGTACCATTACATTTGTTAATCATAGATTAATTAGGCTCAATAAATGCATCTCGTCGTTTACTCCTCATTTGTGTATAATTAGTCTTATAATGAAACTATATTTAATACTTCTAACTACCGTCCAAACATTCGATACGACGGGAACTAAATTTTAGTTAGGGGATCCAAACACCCCCTTGGTATCTTATGAAACTACTGGTTCGAAGGGATACAAATACCAACGATTGTCTTAAATTTTAAAGTATTCCAATCCTACAAAATTGTTCCACGCAACCCCATATGAATATTCATAGTATACTGATTTTAGTCACAAAATATTTGATATAAATTACATATTAATGATTTGATTGTGATAAATATATTTTAAACTTACAATACATTTAAAACGTCAATAAGTCTAGTTAAATTGACCTAATTCAATTAAAGTAATCAAAATAATATTGATTTTTCTATCATAATGCAAACCTTGCATAAAAATACATATTGTAGAATTTGATAGAATCTTGATACTACGATACGATTCTATGATGATTCTACGATGCGATATTGTCAGACCAAAACCGATGTTATCCAATATCCTAATCCTAACAACCTCTCAACGGTTGCCAAGCGCACGCTCCCCCGCCTGCGCCGCTCGGCAATCGCCTCCTCGCCCCGCCGCTGGCACCTCCCCTGCTGCGGTGGCTGCTGCCGTCCGCTCCACTAATCTCGCCACCCCCGCCGCCTCCACCGTCCACCTGCCTTCCTCCGCCTCCACTGCCGGCTGTTTCTCCTGACCCGTTTCTAGGTCCGCTGTACACCTGAGGACCCCAATACCGGCGGTCTGTTATCTCGCCGGTGACGTGCTCTCCTGCAGCAGAAGTTGAGTTTTTTTAGGATCTGCGGTAGAAGGTGAGTGGGCCGTGGGCACGCCGTCTCGCGTCAGCGTTTCTGATCTCGACATACGACACCCCGTAATGAAATTGGGCCTCGCAGGATCGGCCCATGTACTTTGAAAGAGAAAAACGTTCTGATCTTGGGGCAGTAGGAGGCAGGAGCCCTCCACATCTTCTCCCGTTCGGCCGTTCCCCCGCGTGCGTGCTCTCTCTCTATCTCTCTCTCTCAAATCTCTCGGGCAAACGATTGGGCGACCGCCGCCGGTCCGACGCCAGGTGCAAGGTCTTCGTCGGTCCCATCGCCGCGGAGAACCCATCAGGTATGCCCAGCCCTTCTCCTCCCTTCCTGCTGTGCGATACCGAGCACCCAAACCCTAACCTAAGCTATTTGTATCTGGATATGATCTAATTGCAAGTGTGTATATGTATTATGCCTACCAACTTTGACCTTTTTTTTTTTCAAAATTTCGGGTGTAGATGTGCAAACCCTAACACCCATGTCCTTTACTGTGCCCGCTCCTGCCAAGTTTTTTTTTTTTTTTTTCAAATTGCCTTTTTCCTGAGCAATGGCGATTCAGTATTAATCATGTCCTTGTTACTGTGCAGGTGGCTTATGATTTAGCAGCGTCTTTGTGAGACACTGTAAATCCATGATTTGATCTTGACAGCTTATATATCGCTGTTGAAGCTCTGTGATTGTGCTGTGTGCACATTCTGTTTTTTTGTCTCATGACATGGCGGAAGCATGTAGTGTTTCAGATGCTGAGAATAAGCGCAGTCTCCCGGCATGGATGTCGAAAGCATCATCAGGTAATCAAGTGGCGAAGACCAAAAATCAGAATAAGAAGGCACTTGAATCTGATGAGCAAATAGGGGATCCTAATCAAAGCAAGCCTATCAAAAGGAATCGTGGGAGACCATTGGAAAACTTGAATTCGGAGGCTGATGGTGAACTTGGAGTTTTGCAGCGATGCGAGGGTAGAGAAAAGGCCAGAAGGAAGAGCAAAAATGCTGTCAAAGATGATGTTGAAGGAATGGATGAACTAAAGAGTAAGAAAGTAAGAAAAGCGAGTGGAAGACCTGCTCTGAAGAATAGCAGGAAACGGAAGCTGGAGAATGTCGTACCAGAAGCATCATCTGTATCGGTTGATGATGACATAGAGCTTACTGTTGAGGATCTTGTGAGCATAGCTGAAGAGGTAAACCATACTGTTATGACACTAATTCACACTTGACATATTGAAGTATTATGTAATATTTTTTTATTTAAGGTGCACCATTGGTTATATTGAGTATGAAAGAGACTTATTTTGTTTGAGTGATCACAATGAAATTATTTCAGTAGTGTTTTTTGACTGGATTAATGATCTAGCAGCTAATGGTGTCAGAAGTTAAAAATTGGTGTTTCCCTTCCTAAGAAAGTGAGGGTAAAACTATCTAACAATGGCTAGTAGGAGGAACTTAGTATTGGTTCTGAGCTGGTTGACTGGTAATTGGTAAATAATTTCATTTTCATGTGCTCATTTACACAGAGCAACTATGCCACACTTACAATGCATATCAGTTATCAGAAATGTGTAAGTGTATGAACTCCATTGCTATGATGTAGTTTTCTACATTGGTTTGGTTCTATTTTGACTTGAGTAGGTTCAATTTGCCTAGTATCTTGCAAAAGCTGAAAGTCTAAAACGAGATACTTTGAAACATTAATGGCAAGCTGGCACTGAATGTTTCTTAGGTTGGTAGAACTTTTTGCTCAATAGTCTACCTAACTTAATTTGAATGACTTGGCACATGTGATTTTATACTGATACATTCTTGTTTTGCAGTATGTTAATGCTGATAAACAGAAGCAACGTGAACTTGAAACTGTGAAGACGGCCAGGCACAAGGAGCATCTTCTGCGTCCTACAATTTGCACTGAGGCAGATACAGGACATTCAGTAGTAAATGCTGGATCAGTGAAAGGATTGATGCAGTGTGAAGCGGTTGCAAGAAGTACAAGAGCAAGGGAGCTTACAGAAGGCGAGAACACTAGCCATCAAGAACCGCAGTGTCCGTCAAGTGTCGAAACGACAGGGGACATTGCTCAGGATATGTTAAACCTGATTTTCGGTCCTCTATTGCGTAAACCTGCAGTCTGCGCAAATAAATCTGTTCCTTTAGAATCAATGACTAGAAATATAAATCATGTGACAGAGGAGAAATGCTGGCATAGCGAAGTACCAAGGCAGGGGGAACCTGTGAAGAAATCAGAGTCTGTAGAATCAGCGACTACGACTGTAAATCATGTGGAGAAGAAAGATTGGCATAGCGAATTACCAAAGCAGGGGGAACCTGTGATAAAGAAGAAGAGCAGCCTGAGAGATAAGGTGGCATTGTTTCTTTGACAACATCAGATAAGCCTTAGTATGAGATAGCATCTGCTGGTTCTGAGCATGTCCGTCGCCTGTAAATATGGCCGTCTCGCAGCAATTTTTGACGTGTAATTATATTCTTTGGTTAACAAGCTGGCTTCTTTAAATCCAGCAAGCCAGCCCTCTCGTCCATGTATCTTAGCTGCCACTGTTGCTGCATGGTATTCTTATGTAAAGGAATAAAAGTCTGTGTGGTGCGTTTTCTGTTGGTTTAAGTATGAGGAGGTCAACTGTGCGTATGAGCAGGACGCAGATACCAGCGAGTCTAGACCTTGGTCAGCTGACCCTGATAAAATGCCGTAATTCCACAAAGTGGTACCGGTGGGATGGGATTGTTGCCAACGGAACACCGATTACCAAACATTGCTATAGACGGACAGACACGTGATCATCTACAGGTAAGGCGGAAACACAAATGGACCTCGGCACAGAGAAACGAGAAGAGGGACGGTGGGAAAAATGTCCTTCGGTGGCCAAATAAAATCTAGCCGCGCAAATGACATAGGAGTATATCATCATCCTAAGTTATTGAAGTTGCGTGACAATGAGCAGGATAGTACCTAATGTTTTTTTCAGAACCAAGCAGATGAGCTGCCGATTATATTGATATAGGTGAAAAAATTTAGATTGGGCAACAAACGAACAACGGACCACTTAAACTCAACGCACCACTCAACTAAACTAGCCGGTTGGATTGGGACTTCAACACGGCACAACACTCATAGCCAAGACACCCACGGAACCAACCTAAACAAGACGCGAGCTTCCAAAGCGACGCCTCCAACGAGGAGCGCGAAAGCACCGCTGTCGCTCGACCCTACGGTCAAGGTTTTCACCCTGAAAGACGATGCACAGAGGGAATAGAGGTGGAACGACGATACTTTCAAGGAAATAAACGGCGCCGGGAGGCGTCACCATCGTCAGCCTAGAGAATGGACAAGGGTTTCGCCACCACCACCAAATCCAATGCACATCGAAAGCTACGAACAAACCCTAAGTCATGTGGTGTAGATGATAAAGCCTCTGCCGCATCTCAAAACTGCCAGTGAAACAAAAAGCACAGACCGCCCTACACCAAGAAGGTCATCGCCATGCGAGACCTCCCGCCGCAGAGCCGCTGCAACCTTGCACCCAAACCGATGGTTAGGCCAGTACCTAATGAGGCCCTACACTTGGAGATACATTGAATGTATTGAAACGATTGATCTTTCTTACCAATATCTAGCTTATATAGTAAAAAACATTATGCATCTAGTATTAATCGAAATGGAATCTTCAATTCTATTTTCATATTTAATATTTCTATTTCCGTGAATTATAAACATGACAAACTAATTACAAAGTGCATAGAACTAATAAAAAGGGACCGCATCCAATTTGCTAGTTTCTTTCTCTCACAAATTAGACGTTGAATCAACATCCAAACATATCAAACACGGAAACTTGTTTTCTTAGCAGATTGTAGCTCATAGTAAAACAGATACAACAGGTGCGGCCGTGCGGCCTCTAAAATTCTACAGGCCCTTTGTGGTGGTCTCACTTGCACTGGCCCATGTAAGGAGCACCTAAAATGAGGCAAAACATAGCCTTACTTGCACATGAAGGCTTTAGATTTAATTAAAATACATAATAAAACTATTGCAACAGTCCAATAGTTAAAGATAAAAATATCCAAAAGTAAATTCCAATATTCACTAGTTAAAAAATAAAGAAACAGTAGTAGCCATAAAATTTATAAAAAGGAATATAAATCAACTTATAAGGTTTTAGTGAAACTCAATTCCTTTTGCATGTCTAGCGGACCAACCTCCGCAAAGCCAACGTTCTAGCTCTCATAAGGAAACCCAATGTTTTTTCCCACGCCCATCTAAAGGCATGCGCCTGTCTACTCTCATCAAAATAAACTAAATGATACCTTTTGGATTTCTGCAAGATTTTTTTGTCATTATTTGTGCTTCTGCATGTGATTTATTTAACAACAAAATATTAACAGACTGATGAACTAGCTCGCAAAATCAGTGGTCTAATTTGACTCTCTTTCTCTGAATCATAGACCAAAGTTACATGTAAAACCGGCACATAGTATTAGCGGCAACAGCTTATTTGCCCAAAGTGACCACCGGACTGACCTGCGACTGGGAGAATGAAAGCCACCAAACAGGCGAGCGACCGCGCACTCCCACACGCAACAGAGCCCGTCAATCACAAATCAGACGGCCTGGAATCCCGCAGGGTTAAAACCCTAAACTAGAAAGGGGCCTGCAGTGGCAGTCAGCCAGCCTCCCGAGCCCTATCCTTTTCCCCTCCCCTCCTCCCCCGGGTCTCCCCTTCCGCCTCCACTCCTATCCTCTCCTGCTCCTGCCCTCACCGAGTCACCCGCGCCGCCGCCGCGGCTTCCCCTCCTCCGCTTCGAGCCAAGGTGAGCTACATGCCCCCCGCAGTCCCGTTCAGTAGCGAAGGTAGCGCTAGTGGCTTGCTTCCTGCATCGAGTGTCTGTGTTTCGCGCGATTCCGTCTGGCCGAGGAGCGGCTGGATCTGTAAGTTTAGCCGGGCTAGTCCAAGCGCGTTTGGAAGATTGGAGTCTTGATCGGAGGCTACCATTCCGGCTGTTTCTCCGCCTGATCTGTCGTCGGAGCTGGCGCTGAAGCACCGGGGCTTAGTGGTTCCATTTTTTATTAGATTTGTGGTATTGTGTTAGGGAGCTAGGGTTTAGCTTGTTCCTATCTGATTACTCGTATGATGTTTGGCAACAGAAGCGGCGTTGGATTAGGTTGCTGGATCGCATATGTATTCATTTCTTAGTTTCACACTCACAGATAGCATATGCATTCATTTCTTAGTTTCACACTGAGTGATACTGAGATAGCATTTTGTGCTAGGTAGCAGCTGCATGCCTGCATGGATAGCTCTAAATGAGCGAGCAGTTTGCTTCACATAAGTTCGATGGCACATCCGATGGCTACTTGCACTGCCTCTGCCATGTGGACTGCTTTTATATTGCTGAAATAGCCAGGGCACATGCTGTTCATTGTCTGAACTGGTTGCAGTTAGGCATTTTGTTCCATTTCTATCATCGGTTACTAATCCTTGTCGCGTTGTGCCTTTATTCAATGTTATGGTATCTGTTGTTGATTTTGCTTTTTCCTTTTCCATGTGCAATTACGTCTTTACATCATGTGGAGGCATTGTATTTATTTTTATTTTCTGTTTCTTCTTCCGTGCTCGTGCGCTCCATGTTGTATTTAGTGTGTCTTGTCTGCTGCCTCTACTGAGTTATTTGTCTTCCATGCAGATGAATGTTGAAAAGCTCAAGAAGATGGCAGGTGCCGTGCGCACCGGGGGGAAGGGTAGCATGCGCAGGTGCTCATTCTTCTCATGTACTTCAAGATGATGTGTCAGTAGATAGAGCTTTCCTTTTTCTATTTAGTGCTTTTACGTTACGTTGGTAGAAATGGTGTCACATTTGCTATCTGTGTGTATTGCGTATTGGCTTCTGTAGAGCAAAATTACTATTTTGATTTAACAAGGTTGTTTCTGCCAATTACCTTCCTTTATGTCTGTTTGCTTTTCTTCTTTAAATGCACTTGCCTCCTATCATTTCTTACCTATGCCATTGTCAAAAGATTTAGAAATTTTGACCTGGTCATCTGCTATGATCTAAATAAAATGATAGTAAATGATTCTGTATGGTTCATTATTGTTCTACATCTACTCACGAAATTACTGCGAATTAGCACCTAAGAATAACCATGCTATCATGTATACTTTGCTGCCTCTGTATTTTTTATAATTGAGCAATTTGCTAGGCTAGGAAACCTCCTGTATCATGCTTGTAATGAGCTTTGCGTTTGTGGCAGGAAGAAGAAGGCAGTCCACAAGACTACAACCACAGATGACAAAAGGCTTCAGAGCACCCTGAAAAGAATAGGTGTGAACACCATCCCTGGTATTGAAGAGGTCAACATTTTTAAGGATGATGTGGTTATTCAGTTTGTGAATCCTAAAGGTAAGATCCCATAACACTAAAATATCAGTTCTACAGTATACGATTTAGTAATTACTTCTTGTTTTGCCCCTAACATTGCTTTTTTGGTTCCCCTCTAGTGCAAGCTTCTATTGGTGCTAATACATGGGTGGTCAGTGGAACTCCACAGACAAAGAGTACGTTCTTATGACTTGCATTATCTGCTTGAGTAGCTTCTGTTAACATGCTCTTAATGGTGCATATTATTCATTCTTTTGCCGTGTTGTCTTTATGGAGTATATGATAAGCTAGATAACAGTTATGTCTTGAATTCGCTGCTGACTCTTTGTGCTACACATGCTTTTTGTTAATTTGAATTTTGAAGGGGTAGTTATGAACTTCTTTGTTCTAGATTTACATGGAAATATTCTTATGCCGTCACCGTTTTCTTGTTTGAACAGAGCTGCAAGATCTGCTTCCATCAATTATCAATCAGCTTGGTACGTGCCTCTTTAATACTTATTGAATTCAAGTTTCTAGGAGTACTTTCAATGTCTCTTGGCACCTTTGACTGTGAATAGCTTTTAGTTATCTTCCTCTTCTCTTTCTTTCCATTGTTGGTAGTTCATGTTGGACTTTTAACTCTGGCCTACACTAAGTTGCCCGGGACTAAAATGCTTTGTTTGCTGTAATTGTTCTTCCTATTCAGGCCCTGACAACTTGGACAACCTGCGGAGGCTTGCAGAGCAGTTCCAGAAGCAGGCCCCTGGTGCTTCTGGTGGAGAGGCTGGTGCCAGCGCAGGTGGTGCTCAGGATGACGACGACGATGTTCCCGAGCTTGTCCCTGGGGAGACATTTGAGGAGGCCGTGGAAGAGAAAAAGGAGTCGTCATAATTTTGCTGCGCCCCTGCTCCAGAGGCTTGGTTGTGAAGGGTTTATAAGTCAAGCGTTGCCATTAGAAAAGATTTGTCAAGAACTCTGACCTACCTTATTTGTGCCCGTGGTCTGGTTTTGCCATGCGCTAGAATTTGGTCGGATGTGTTGGTGGGATTTTTACATGAAGTATGCCTCATCTAGTTACCCGTATTCTCGTTGCCTTGTGCGTTCTCAGGCTTGTTTTCCTCATCACCCGTGTACTTTCATCATGGCGGCCAGCTATTGCTCCCATGTTCTCAGTTTTCTGACGCGTTATTGATGTCTTACTGATGGTTTAGGTCGTGGTTTCATGATTCAATGAACATGAGGTACCGCCCATACAACTATACAAGAGGTCAGTTTGCGTATCGTTTGTTTACTTGTGCTGGATAAAACCCTTCATGCTCCAATCCCTTATCCTTATCTGGTTCCTATCCAAGAGCCTGCTTCAAGTAGCTGCTGCTCCTGCATGCATGTGTTCCTCTGGAGCATGTGGCGTTGTCGTTTGACCTAAGTTTTGTGCCTTGAAGTGATGGAAGAGCCCATGTGTAGGTCTGGTGTAGTCTGGTAGACGCAGGAGCAGCCATTTTCAAGACCCCCCATGTTCGGTGAATGGAACCTCCGGGCCAGCGTTGATTGTTGCATTGAGCCCGGCTGGAAGGCCCATGTTGCCACCGCCTCGCCGTGAGAAGGTGGCGGTGTGTGTGTCGTCTCGAGTTCGTGGCAGCAGAGACGGAGAAGGAGAAAGGCAGCCGGTCGGCCGCCCCCTGTGCCCGGCAAGCCGTGCTGCCTGTATGCAGTGAGATGGCGTTTTAGGCTGATAGGCTCGCTGCTCTCGATGCTTTTGCAATCAATTCGGCGGCCTCACTGTTTGGCCCTTGTGCCCCGTTGCCGCCGGGCCTTTGGCGAGCGAGCTCCCAGCTGCGTAACCTCGGCGGAGCGTAACATGGCGACAGTCACACGTGCGCCGATCAACTCCTCCAGCGTTCTGGATCGCTTCTATCCTCTTCGCCGTCTCTAAAAAAAAAAAGTCTCGTGTGCCAATAACCCATTTCTCGTTCATGGGATGGGGGCTCACGTTACTCGCTATGTGCTCCGATACCGCGCATGTGCTCGGGCCATGTCTCGAGGACTCCGTCCCGCCCCCTGCATCTGCGTCAGCATATGCATGTACATACGTGGCGCAATGGTTTTTTTTAATCGATCCAAAGCACAAGGCGATACACTTGGTGCAATAAACCAGAGACTGAAGTGCAGTGCAGTGGTCCTGTTTTGTATCAGAATGCTGTGCAGGGCTGAAAATATAATCGTATTTTTCGTATATTGCAGCCGTGCTACACTTCACCTGCCTACGATACAAATGCAGATCGATCCACGGCATTGTTCGGTGAGTGAAATGAGACGGATGGGCAGGAGCTAGCGACCAAGGGCCGCAGGTTCGGTTACTCCGTCGGTCTCCCAAGTCAATCCTTTGTTTGCCGGACGATATTTTGATTCTTTGATTATTACTCGTATTATATAATCGGTCATGTTGACGCCATCGATCTGCTTCCAATGAAATCGCTGATCTCACCGTTTAGAATCAGAGAGGACTAGATGCCCAATAAGAACCGCATGCCCTCTGAAAACTACAGGTAAAATACACGGGCTGCGCAGTTGACGATTCTCGCCATTTGGATTGCCGACTTGAAACCTGGAATGCAAAAAGGGGGGTGGTTTCACCAAATGACGTGTTGGTAGCGACGTGTACAGAAAATTGAACCGTTCATCGGCAGGCATATGCCGTGGCCAGTATGCGCACGCCCGTGAGCTAGGCAGAGCAGGCCCAGGCGTGTGCGAGTTCCCCTCTTGCAATTGAAACGGTCACGGCTGTCGAATTAGCGTCCAAGTCTCAGCAACTATGGCTTGCTTACAAGCGAGGACGTACGGTTGTCACGGTTCTGTGGTGGAATTTTTTTTTCAGTGTTCCTTTATCTCAAAAAAAACCCAGTGATTATACATGAGCATTTGAGGCAGCACCGTGTTCATCCTACAGATAACCCTTTACTTGGCAATTAAATAATAGGGTATGCATGCACTTGCAGTCACAGGATGCAAGAATCACCAATTCTTCAAAATGATCTCACGACTCCAGAAGTAGAGAGAGGAGCTCTATACGTAATTAGCTTGTCCATGCATAGTAGCTAGCTAGATTGATTAACATTACTACTCTCTTTTTTTCTGGCACAGGTGTCTTCACCTTCACTGATGATTAGGTGCACACACACGCGCTTGAACGGGTCAGCACCGTTTCAACGGGGACCAGATGGCACAAGAAACCGGATATGGTCCGGAACGCCACGATGCGCTCTGAATTTGTCGCGCTTGTTTACCCTTTTTCCCCGAATCGCGCGCACACTACTTTAAGAAGAAGAAAAAAAAATTCTCTTGTTGTTGGAAGGGTGGTCCGGTGCTTCAGATACTTCGCCTCGCCGCAGGATTAGATATGACAGTTGACAGGGACAGGGATCGGAGCTTCAGGCCTCGCTAGTCGCTAGCTCGGCATTTGTCCGGCAAACCCGATGCTGGCAGGGCAGGCACAGAGAGGAGGTCGATCGCCCAGCAGCGACTTGTTGGTTGGTCCGTAGCGTGAAAACGACTACGGAGTAGGCAGCCATCATCCACCCCCCCGGCCTCCGCCGGTTTTCTTCTGCCCGGCAGGGAGACTCCGGGGAAGCTGCTGGAATTTTTGACGATTTCGATGCCACAGGAAAGGAAAGGAAATCTGATCGCCTCGCTCGCCGGACCTATCGTCGTAGACGTATGTATGGGTCGTTCGCCGGGATGATGCTAAACGGCCGCTACGTACTCGCCGGCCGTTTCCTCGGCTGTAATGGAGGAGCTGACGCGTGCAGGGCAGGGCAGGGCAGGGCAGGGCAGGGCGTGGCTCGAACGGCCTCGGAACGGCCGGGTCCAGCGCGACGCAAACTCTTCTTCCGCCTATGCGTGTACTCGTACTTTCCCGGCCGTATCCCCCTGAGAGTGGCACGTGGCGCACGGCGAGCAAGAGAGTCCATCGAGACTCCGAGACTTGAGTGAATGTGAATGTCTACGCACGGCACGGCACACACCCGTCTGCACACAAGTCAAAGCGTCGATCGTATACAGGCCGTAGCACGTCCAGTATCACTCGATCGAGCTCCAATCCCGCCGCGTACAGCGGCCGGCCGGCGAGACCGCACGACCAAGAAAACTAGAACCCGCGCCGTGCCGGTGCCGCTACCCGTCCCGGCCGGCCCCCGACCCCAACCCGACGCGGCAGCGGCGCCTGCCAAACTCCCCGGAAAACGAAACTAACCAGCAGAGTTCGCCGGTTCGGCAATTGGCGACTCGTCCTCGCCCCTCGGCCTCACGCCCACGCTCCTGACCTGACTGACCAACCGATCCAGCCCCCGTTGAACGCTTCCGGCGGAGCGCACGCACGCCGGTTTGCCCGGCCGGGCCCGCGCGTCAGCGTCCTGTGGCCCCCGCGCACCGCGTCCACGCTCGGATCGGACCCCGTCGCGCCGCATCCCGCGGCGGTTCTTAAACCCCGCACCTCTGCTCCTGCGCTTCTCCAGCCTCCAGCAGCGGAGAGACCAATTCCCATTCCCAAATCCCATTACTCGATCGGGTACCAAAATACCGTTGCCCTCCCGTTCCGTTCCGTCGCGTTCGGGGCCCCCCACTCCGCTCCGCTCGTTCGTAAACCCAGGCCGGGCCTCCACGGGGAGGTAGGGGAGAGTGATCGAACGAGCGCCATGGGAGAAGAGACCCTCGTGGCCATGCCGGTCGCGCCCCACCACCACCACCACGCCCGCCTCGACGCGCTCCAGCACCACATCGCCCCCGCGCCGCCTCAGCAGCAGCAGGCGCCGCCACCGCCGGAGCCAGTTGTTGCGGACAAGGAAGAAGCGGATAGCGGTATTAGTCCCGCAGACGAGGGCGTCGACGTCGAGGCGCCGGCGCGAGTCGTCGTGAGGCCGGAGATCCCGAGCGCCGGGATCGCCGGCGCGGCGGGGGGCGGAGGGGAGGGGGACGTGTACTACGCGCGCAGGATGATGCAGGGCGTGGTGCTGCGTCCGCCGCCGCACCTGCCGCAGCCGGAGGCGCCGCCGGGTCTCGCGAGGGCGCACTCCACCCCCGCGCCGCGCGGCTACGAGGCTGACGACGGCGAGGGGAAGAGGCCCGTGGAGCGGTCCGCGTCCTCGAACTCCGCCTCCGCCGCCGCCGCGGTGGTGGACGTGGCGTCCATCGGGAGGTTCCTCCGGGACCGCCGCGACGTGCTGTCGTCGGCTATCACCCGCCGCATCTCGTCGCTCAAGGAAAGGGAGCCCTCGCCGTCGCCGCCGGCTTCGGGTTCTTCTTCGGCCTACGGCGTGCAGGAGATCCACCTGCCCAACGTGAAGGTCACCGTGCGCCTCAAGGACGCCATAGCCGCCGAGGACGACGACGACGGCGTCGCCGCCTACTCCTTCTCGGGCGGCCACATCAAGGGCCGGGTCAGCTTCTTCTCGCGCTCGGGCTGCCGCGACTGCGCCGCCGTGCGCGCCTTCTTCCGCCAGTCCGGCCTGCCCTACGTGGAGATCAACCTCGACGTGTTCCCGGAGCGCGAGGCCGAGCTGGCGTCCCGGGCGGGCGCCGCGGCGCGCGTGCCCCAGATCTTCCTCAACGAGAACCTCCTGGGCGGCCTCGTCGTGCTCAACTCCCTGCGCAACAGCGGCGAGTTCGAGCGCCGCGTGCGCGACCTCGCGGGCCGGCGCTGCCCCGACTCGGCGCCGCGGGTGCCCGTGTACGGGTTCGACGACGAGGCCGGCGGGAAGGAGGAGCAGGAGGCCGAGGACCCCATGGTGGGCATCGTGAGGGTGCTCCGGCACCGCCTGCCTATCCAGGACAGGATCGTCAGGGTGAAGCTTGTCAAGAACTGCTTCTCCGGCGCCGACATGGTCGACGGCATTGTCAACCACTTGGACTGCAGCAGGAAGAAGGTGAGTCGCCGTACTAGATTGCCATTGCTGCATGCTGCTTCATCGTTTGACTTTTTACTCGTTGGGGTGATTCGGTGTGCGTACGTGCTGCTTGATCTTTGCGCTAGACATGAATAGTGACCTTCTTGACTAGTCTAATTAAGAAGGGCTTGGCTGGAAATACCTCAGGGGTGCTGTGTGAGCTAATAGTCAACTAGTAATGGGCGGGCAAAACAGCAAAAGGCCGGATCGCAGGTGCTGATACGATAGTGAGAATGGGCAGCTTAGGGTCGCACGATAACAATCCCTTATCGTGTCGTATTTTATCTTCATCCAGCACTTCACAAGATTTGAAAAATAAATTCGAGCATAGTTTAAAGTTTAAACACATCTGCAAGGAAAATTAGCCCACAGGACAGTTATTTACACACATTGAGTGTGTCTAATGCCTTTCAAAGAGAGGAGGTAGCTAGATCGAGGTGAAAAAATAGTAATAATTTGCCATGGTGCAGGGCTTGATTAGTTTATTGCCAAAATACGATATACCAAAAATTTGGTAGACCAAATTAACTTGGTAAAATTTTAGAATGTCACGCTTTGGCACCAAACAAAACAATCCCCATATTCATATTTTCTTTGCTATAATACGTCCTAGGCAGATTTAGGGCCTGTTTGGATCCATGCAGATAATGAGAATCTGCTAAACTTTAGCGTTTTGAATCTAAATGGGTCTAGATAATAGGGAGATAATGATTATCTAGACCTCAGATTTTCATTATCTCATTATCTACTCAATGCTAGATAACATCAACTAATGGGAGATAATTATACTTTTCTTTCCTTACTCCACCTATTATCTAATCTATTAGTTGTGGATCCAAACACTACCACCTATTATCTATGAAAGTAACCATTATCTAGCTAATATTGGCTAATACCTATTAGCTAGTTAATGAAAATCTATCCAAACAGGCCTTTAGTACTAGATCATACCATTCCATTATGGTTACAATCCTGCAACATAGGAAAGGACATAGCAGTAATACCATACCATTCCTTGATCCACGGCTGTTTGATAGAAAAACGGAATGTAGAGAAAGTCAGGGGCCCGAACGCAAAACCTCGCTAGGATCACGTGCGGCGGGCGTGTGGGGGGAGCGTTACGTGCTGCCTTGCCGAACCGGCCCGGCGGGCCCCGCCTCCCCCTCGCCCTGGTTTTCCCGCCCCGCAAGAGTTGGGCAGTGGCGGGCTCGAACGGAGCGGATCGGATCGGAAGTCGGAGCGGGGGCCGGCCGGGGCACACGCCAACCCACATGCCTCGTGCCATAATAAACCACGTTGATCTGTTCGGCTGGCTAGTCCGTTGCGTTGCAGGATTTTCAGCCAGACCAAGACCAGACCCCACAATACGTAAATCGCGCGTCCATGGCCATTCAGGCGTCCGCGCCTAGCGCGTAGGACGCCTTTGACCGTCTCTGCCATACGGGTCCCGATCGTCCTTGCATTTTTTTTTTCTCTTCATCCTTTATTGTTCAACATATCGCCGATGAACGGTCTAGTGTGGTGAGTCCAAGGTCGGTACGCCACGACCACGGCTACGAGCCAATGAGCGAGGAGAGCTGCGTGCGTGCGTGCGTGTGGCAGGGGTACGTGTGGGGCCCCTCTGCAGCTGTACTCGTTGTCACGCCATCGGACCCGATTCCTCGGCAGGCACTCTGGTGGTCTCTGGCTCGCGTAATTAAGCCCCGGCTACGAGTAAGGTTTTGTGCCAACCACATTGCTCCACCAGACCACCCCCGTCCGGCCGTCCCCGGGCTCACGCCGCGGCGGTGAGGCCTCAACGCGGCCTTCGTGCATGCCGCGACTTCTGACCGGTCCCGCATGCGCCATGCTAGGGAGATTTGATTCGGGGCACAAATCTGCTCGGTCAACATTTCTCTCTCTCTCTCTCTCTCTCATGGCAACATCGGGAACTAGCACTATTGTTTTGCCAAGATCGTGAGTCGTACAGGTACGTGAGGTCGTTTTGTTCCGGTTGGCTTGGAAAAAAAAATCTTGAAAGAAACTGCCGCAAATGTAATGCGATCCGAGTACGGGGCCCCAGTAGTGGGGGCGTGCCGAAAGGACTGGGCGGTGCCATTGACTCGCCGGTGCTTAAGCACCGACCCAACAATTGATCGGGTGGGGGTGGGGCTCCTAAATCCTAATTTCCCTCTACGAAATTTGACTCTGCTTCGTGTTGCCGTCCCTGTCCTATCTAGTCGCTGTCATGGTCGCATTGCAGCACCTGACGGATTTTTCGGCGTGCAGATTGTGGTGCCTAGTGCAGTTTATCTTCCGTTTCTTTTTTTTGTTGATTGATGTGGATGATCTTGGATGAGAACGGTTGGTGCCCAGGTTGAAGGTGCCGTTCGTCATGTGGGACGATTTGGTCAGCAAATTAGTATCTTCTTCTTATCTGAAAAAAAAAACAAAAAACTCCATTGTGCACTCACCAAATGAGTCACCTTTTTTTTATAATTGAAATGACCGGTGCACGAAAACTGGCCAAAAAACTCCATCACCTTTTTGTATATATACCAGTCCCCTTCTTAACTTCTTTGTACGTGCGATTTTCCTTGATGAATCGTGGAATTAGGACCAGATCATGAACTGACGGCCAAGTGACTGTTGTTCGTCAGCAGGCCTGGTAATCGAGCACACGAATTATTTGCTTGCTTGGAAAATTGAACTGTTCATGTACTGAAACATTTCTTGGGGCTTATCATCATATCATATATGACGATTTTTCGTTCAAAGGAAACCATGGGTTCAAAACTAGACGATCCTCTGTTTCTTCACCCTTGCCGACTGACGACAAAGGAACTGTACTGTTGTTGTAGGCTGTGGAGATCGGCAAGGAGCTCGCAAGAAAGCACTTCATCCACCATGTCTTCAGGTCGGTGCACCATGCCCATGCGTAGCAGTTTACCATCAAACATTCAGCTCGCGACCTGCTCCAATTAGCCCACGGGTCCATGATCGATGCCGTGCTGTTGTGCAGGGAGAACGACTTCGAAGACGGCAGCCAGAACCTGTACCGGTTCTTGGAGCACGATCCGGCCGTCCCCAAGTACTACAACTTCAGGGGCTCCACCAACGACGGCAAGCCCAAACCTGCCGCCGCCATCGGGCAGAGGATGACCAGGATCATGCTCGCAATCCTGGAGGCCTACGCCTCCGACGACCGTCGCCACCTCGACTACAGCCGCATCGCCGCCAGCGAGGAGTTCAGAAGGTGGGGCGCGCACAGGCAACACGCAGCTTGCACATTGCCGTGCTCATAATGTCACCCGGTTACTAACGAACGGAGTCTCTTTTTGGTTCGTCGTCAGGTACTCGAACCTGGTACAGGAGCTCCAGAGGGCGGACATGTCCGCGCTTCCCGTGGAGGAGCGTCTGCCGTTCTTCCTCAACCTGCACAACGCGATGGCCATCCACGCCGTGATCAGGGTTGGCCAGCCAGGCGCCGTCGACCGCAGGCCCTTCTTCTCCGACTTCCAGTACATCGTCGGTGGGCAACCCTACTCCCTCGCGGCGATCAGGAACGGCATCCTCAGGGCCAACCGGCGGCAGCCCTACACGCTGGCCAAGCCGTTCGGCTCCAACGACAGGAGGCTCGAGGTATGTGCATGTCTGTTCAGTTAAAGTGTCAGCTCCGCAATTCTGCCCCGCTCTGCTATAGCTAACGATTTCCGTATAATATGAAAACGTGCAGCTGGCGCAGCGGCGTCCGAACCCGCTTGTGCACTTCGCGCTGTGCGACGCGACGCGGTCGAGCCCGATCGTGCGGTTCTACACGACTCAGGGGGTGGAGCCAGAGCTCCGCCACGCCGCCAGGGAGTTCTTCCTCCAAGGCGGCGTGGAGATCGACTTGGAGAGCCGGACCGTGCACCTCACCAGGATCATCAAATGGTGAGCTGTCTTCTCTGTTTCTCTAGTCTTTCAGAAGAAATTGTTCGCAGTCACAGGTTGTTTTAAGGTTAGCTCTTGTGAGATATTATTTCAATCAAGAAGTACATCTGATCATGATCGCCACTGCTTGTTTGATTGCTTCAGGTACAGCGCTGATTTTGGGCAGGACAGGGACATCCTGCGGTGGCTCCTCAACTACCTGGACCCCACCAAAGCCGGTCTCCTCACGCATCTCCTGAACGACGGTGGCCCGATCAACATCTCCTACATGAACTATGACTGGTCCCTGAACGTCTGAGCAGAATTCATCTGCCAAGTCTACTTGAGCGTGCAGTGCTGGAACATGTTGGGGCAGTGCCAAGATACATTCAGAGTTGCAGTTAGTTCGACTAGTGATGGGCTAATGGGTAATGGCCAGTGGGATGAATCGTAGAGCATATACGGATGTTATCAGCATATGGAGCTTAATCAGTAGAGGGAAGTCTGAAGATGTATATAGAATTGTGGGCTTTGATAGTGACCAAAATAGTAGATTTATCATTCCCTTATTTATGTCGGAGGAATGCACCGTTTATGTTGGCCTTGCATTTTCCGCAATGAAGAGGTGTATGCATTTTTGGTGAAGTGATGCAGAACATTTTGAAGTTTGATGATATACGTGCACTTATGCTTACCTTATCGGCGCAAATGATTTTGTTCGCACCACTTAGGCACCCTCTCATTCGCTCATTTTATGTATTTTGTGTTGCATGGTAACTTCACAAGTGCAATGAGCGAGTTAGTTTTATGATGCAAGAACCCTCAGGTATCAGTGTACTTGAACTAAGATTTGGTTATGATGATTTATGATACGCAACGTGGTTATGTGAGATTATTGTGCTTGGAAGATGTGGGTAGGCGCATCTCAAAGGGTTGTTTCAGTTAAATCAAGTGAGTCGGAGGATGACAACATAATTTACATCCCGTTTCGAAGTAGATATGAGATCTTAAAATTGAGAATTGGAATTATGTTTCATGAATTTTATTGTTTGGTTGTGCGTGGAATTCAAAGTTGAAATTAATGGCCCAATTTCTTGGTATTTGGGATACAGCTGATGTAAGATGTGTCCTCTCCCAATACCGAGCTGATCAATCTAGGTTAAGTGAATTGGATTCTAATTAGCAGATTCACTTGCAGCCAAAACAACAAATTTGGTATTATAATATTTTCTAATATTAGTAGGATATGATATTTATATCCAATTCAATTTGTTTTTTCAATTTGTTTGAGGTGGTAGTCTAGGACTATGCAACGGTCTAGGCCACTCCACATTTGACGCGAGGCACCAAACCGCCCTCACAGTTCGAACGGAGCAGAGTTTCAGCCCAAACCTATCGGCAATGGACATGCACAACAAATTGAACTGAAGGAACATTTCTGGCAGAAAATTATAGACCGGCCCAATATCAGCCCATTCAATATCTTCCGCCCATCTCGAACGAGCGGCTGAGATTCTCTCTCCGAAAGCGAAACCCTAGCACCCACACGGCCGCCTCCCTTGTATAGCCAAGAAGCTCCCGTCTCTCACTTCCCTCAAACCCTTGCCCTCACCCTCGCGCCGCCGTCGCCACCACCAACCAGCGCCTAGCCGCCGCCGCCGCGGGAGAAGGGAAGGGAGCCGCCTGCAGCCATGGGTCGCGTTCGCACCAAGACCGTGAAGAAGACCTCCAGGCAGGTGATAGAGAAGTACTACTCCCGCATGACCCTCGACTTCCACACCAACAAGAAGGTGCTGGAGGAGGTCTCTATCCTGCCCTCGAAGCGCCTCCGCAACAAGGTGGCCGGCTTCACCACCCACCTGATGCGCCGCATCCAGCGCGGCCCCGTCCGCGGCATCTCGCTCAAGCTGCAGGAGGAGGAGCGCGAGCGCCGCATGGACTTCGTCCCGGAGAAGTCGGCGCTCGAGGTCGATGAGATCCGCGTTGACAAGGAGACCTTGGAGATGCTCGCGGCCCTCGGCATGGCCGACCTCCCCGGCGTCGAGCGCCAGGCTGAGGTCTCCAACGCCTCCACCTACGGCCGCCCGCCGTTCAGTGGTCCCCGCCGTGACCGCGTCTAGTCTATCAGCTGGTCCCCCGTGGTTGCCTCTTGATCGCTTCGCTACTCGTATTTATGCTACTATGTGAAACTTGTTTTAGATCTGTGGTTGCTTATGCGGCGATTAAGTTTTGAACTTATCTGTATGCTCTAAATTCTATAGCGTTTTGGTCTGCATGTAATGGACATGAGATTTCTTTTCTCGCCCCAATGAAAAGTATCTTGAAAAATTACTATGAGATGTTGCTACTTTGTTATTGTGGTTTTTGTTTGCATCTCTGCCTGAATGTTTCGTTATATGCTGTGTAGCCCTATGTTGGTAGGACTGTAGGTGTTTGAAACATGGAATTAGTGAGTTGATTTTGTAATTGCTGCATGCTGGTTAATCTATAAACACATTTTACCTTTGTATGTGGTGATTAAGTTTTGAAGTTATCTGATGTGCTCTAAATTCAATAGGGTTTTGGTCTGCATATCGACGTGAGAATTATTTCTAGGGTACCCTTATTTCTAGCACCAACGAAATCTTAATTACCTTGAGAAATTACCATGGGATGTTACATCTTTTTTTGTGTGTGTTTTGATTGCATATCTGCTATATGCTGTGGAGTCCTATGATGATAGAGCTGTAGATGCTTGGGACATAGAATGGCGAGGGTTGATGTTGTGTATTTAAGTAATGCGTGTTGCTAGATCCAGAAACACATTTTGGTGTTGCTTTTAGGTTCATTTGTGACCTGTAAAAATTTCATTCTTTCCAGTATTGTTGTTTGATATGCACTTAAATGCTATGTAGATTTGACTGTTGGCTAGTGCCATTTGTGATCTGGATAGGTGAAATCTTATCAATTCAACAAAATTTCGCTATACATTCCCAATGCTAATGTTTGTTTGACTTTACTGAGTTTAGCATGCTGCTGCTCTGGCTAAATGAACACCAAATCCAATTGAATTTATTGCATCCATGCTTTGCAACTTTGTTTTCATACATGGCTTGTTTCAAGCTGGCAGTTTAAAATAACTGTCATAAATTCAATGTTTAGAATGAAATCTTCTTACAGTATAGTAATTCTAATATGTTTGTGTACCACTTAAGCTAAGAGGTTTAGTTTTCCTTCGATGTACAATGCTGTGTTTGTTTGGCATACAAATTGTATTTTCAGCAATTTTTTTGCAGACATACTTGTTTGGAGTAGTCAGTTTTAGAATTGCTGCATTGCTAGTCTATCCTCACCAGACTGTTCATCCTACCACATATATTTCAAACTCCTCTGTCTACAGTGTGCGTGCAGTGTTTTGCACCCTCATTTGGACTCTGTTGAGCACAGCCTACAGCAGTAAAGCTATAGGGATAATTGTTGCTTTAGTATCATGCCCAACTTTTGCCATTGCTTTGCATCCATCAATTAATTTCGTGCTCTTGTTATTTTTGGTAGTGGTGTATGTTGTTAGGAGCTGATATTGCTACAGCTTTAACTAAAAGTAACATGTAACCGCATTGTTTTTAGTTCCTGATGAATAAGTTCTACTCCAATTTGATTGACACTGTAAAACATTTGTTATTGCCATGCTTGTTTAGTATATGCTTCCTGCTGTTTGTGATTTGGGGCTTGTTATTGGCATTCCCTTTCTGTTTTGCTGAATGTACTGTGTGTTTGTCGTAGGTGACTTGGATCATTTTGAGCTTGTTTTCAGCACATGGGTACTGCCACCGATTTGCTTTATGTGATTTGGGGTTTGTTTTTGGCATTCCCTTTTTCTCGCATTCTGTTGCGCTGAATGTACTGTGTGTTTGTCCTAGGTAACTTAGCTAGATCATTTTGAGCTTGATTTTTAGAACTTGGGTGCTGCCACACACTGAAATCGAGGGCGACACTCTTTTAGGGACGGAGGAAGTATATGTCAACCGAGCTGAGAGCTGTGCGGATATTTGGATTAAAATTGTGGTTGTCTTTTTGTTAAATGACTTTTTTTTAGTTTCGACCGGTCATCAACATTGACCATCAGATCTACATTCAACTGTTGTGAAAAGATGTCTCTCTAAAGAGACACCTCTACGTGATGATCTCATCTACCACAAGACACCTCTTCAAGCAACACGATTAGACACAGATTAGGTAGTTAATCATGTAATCAAAGGGTGTGTCCTTTGGCCTAGGGCATGAACGGTTGCCTCTTGGCAATAGACACTCGTTCATTGCACCCTTTCATCCTGTATATATTCTAACCATTGATCAATGCAAACAACAGTTTTTCTATTCTCTGTTCATTTACATTCCTAGTTCAAACATCAACGATTAGATATTTTTATAATCCTCCTCACCCTCTTCCTCCTCCCAACCTTACGAGTCGTTGCCCCTTGCCCCCTTTCTCTTGCCTGACCCCGCGCTGTTGCCTATCCCTCGCCTCCGCTCAGACCTCCCCTTTACAGCCCAAGGAGGTCTGAGGCCCCGTTTGCATACATGGGGCTATAGCCCCGTTATATCTGATGTTTTAACGCTAGTTAGGATAGTCTAATTATAAAAATAATTGCACAGATGAGGACTAAACGCCGAGACGATTTTATTAGCAAATGTGATGCTATAGTAACCATTTGCTAACCGTGAATTAATTAGATTTAATAAATTCATCCTAACTAGCACCGAAACATTCAACGTGAGGTGAACTAAATTTTAGTCCCTCGATCAAACACCCCTGAGCTGCAAGCATGTGCTGCTTTGAAGACGATTTGTACCTCGCGGCCAGCGCGTGCTGCCAGCTTGGAAGCCAAGGGAAGCCACTAGGTCCTAATACGCTGGAAACAGATTTGTTCCTCCGGCTGTGTTGCTATTTATTTTCTTTTCTTTTCTATCATTTATTATCTTTCTTTTATATCTCACTCAATCTTCGTGCGGATGCAAAGTCAGGACCATTGACTGATTTCTCAGATATATTGAATTTCCCATGGTGTCCTCTATTTTTCTGAATCATTTTTTGTGTTCAGTGCTTGTTCATCAGGTCTTTTGGGAAAATCCGAAACCTAAACCTGTGATGAATGAACATCCAATCTTAGATGGATGAGAGCGTCATCAGGAGGACGTTAACGCGCGACCTATCGCGCTAAAAGAGTACGCGAGACCCCTGTTCGACCAATCAAAAGCTCTGGTATGTCCGAACCGAACTCACCAATCAAAAGCAAGCTCTGGTATGTCCGAATGGAAAAACACGGGTACTACTAGCACAAACGTCGCTCTCAAGTGACATCGGCAGTGATATAAGCAAGGAAAAATACGTGTGTTTTCTTTCTTCATCCGTTATTCTCATCTACCTCCGTTGCACCATCATATTCCTTGCGATGAGTTCTGCACAATGAGATCCATTTTGCATACTTTTTGTGTTCGTATAACATCAACTACAAGTTTTATATAAAACTAGTAGCAATTTATGCTATATTTATATATATAGTAGTAACTTATTGGTCAACGGTGCCTCTACTTATACGGTTACTTACAGTAGAGAGTGTTACAACTTATGTAGATAATGTATAGCGACTTATATTGTAAGTCTAGCACTTGCCTTCTAGTAGCAAATTATGTGGAGATAAAAGTGTCATTTATGAAAATATTGTATAAAAATTATCCAAACAATATAACAATTTGGGTGTAGCAAGTTACCTTATAGGTTTACCTATCGTATAGCAAAACATTTTGATAGATAACAACGTCATATGAAAATAAAATTTGAAGCAATTTATGTATTCAAGTTGCTACAATTTTTATTCAGAAACTAGCTACTACATATTTAACATAACTTGTTTCTCCATAAAATTATCCCAACAGCATCATGGGTCTAGTTTTAAAGATCACAACATAATAAACACAATGGCGCAAATGAAATTAAAATCGGACACTCCACGACAAAGTTATTGCATTTTTTAGTCAGTGCCATGTAGGCAATGTGCGCTTAGATTTTTTTAGAAACACAGTACAAATGCAGATACTCACACATGCATACATACTCTTATCCCTATGAACGTATACCCCTATGAGCACATCCGAAGACTGGACCGGCCGATCTTGAGATTGACGAAGTCACCACGGGCGCCTCGCTATCGACGAGAACGTCGCCTACCACTTAATGAACAAAGCCATTAAATTCCAAGATAATTTGCTTCCAGCGGGAGTCGAACCCATGACCTCAGATACCGCTCGAGCTGCTGTAACCACTGGCTACAGCTCCATTCACATGTGCGCTTAGATACAGCCATACAGGCCACACCGTACACACAGTAGCTTTACTAAAACTGATGGCCCATGTTAGTATGTACAATAAAACACGGACAAAAAGCAGCCCATGTTGCTTGGAGAAACGAGCCCAGCGGCAAACCGCACGTAGCAGGCCTGGGTCGTGCGCTTCCGCGGCAGCGCGACCCCTGGCGGGTCGCGGCTGTTGAAGAATAAACGACGGCGATGATCTCATCAAAAGAAGGATCCAAAAGATTTTCTCTTAACTCTAATCCACATATTGTAAACGTGATTAATGTGAACAATAGACCTGTTCACTGTGTGTATATTTGTTCTCAGTGGTTGTATATATTTGATTCTAAACACGTTATCAGCACATAGATTCAACCACTGAGAACGACGGCTGTCAAGAACGACGCAGAGAAGCAACTGCCGACTGGAAAGGAGACGAACAGTACGGCAAAACCCGGACAACTCTAGCGAAAGAAATCACTGTAAGTCAAAGAAGCCGACTCACCCCATGAATGAAGCTAAGGGACGAGTCGCTCTCGGCAGTCAAAGAAGCCGACTCACCTGAAGGTAGGACCGACGTCTAAGAGGAAAGTGGGGAGGGGGGGTGTGAATTAGCTACTTCTACCGTGGCCAAGGATTGCAACCTAGTTCCACCTAAAAACTAACTTATCAAGGTAGTCTAGGAAAGTAAGCACACAATTGCAAGAAAGTAAAAGCGGAAGCTAAGGAGATGGGTTAGAGAATGCAAACTCCCGATGACGATGATGGTAGCACACGGCGATGTTTTTTCCGAGGTTTGGGGAGACTCGCGGTCTCTACCCCCTACGACCTCGTTGGTGCTCCACTAAGGGCTTTGCACTCGCGTAGTCCACCAAAGAAATACGGCCTCGCCCTTTGCAAGGGTGGGCAGAGTGACTTCCGCGGAAGTCAAGCCACCACGGTCGGGTCTCCGGATATTCTCGGTACACACCGACCCGAACCTATCTCTCGCGTGGTCCTCCCGTACCACGGCCTCGCCCGCACAGAGATAGAGGATGAATAGGTCGCTGGGGTCTTCCGAGTCCTTCTCGCGGAGCTACCCCACCATCTCCACTAAGGGAAGCTTTGGCCAAAACGCCGAGGGCCTTCCTCCCTCTCACAAGGTGGTGGCGGCCACTCCACACTCCGGAGGGTCTCGCAAGACTTACAGCTGCACTTGATACAAGGTTGTGCTTGCAGGCACGTATACTAGACAAATAGGCCTAATGTGATGCTCCAGCATCTCAAAGGCATTATCATATCTCAATCATGCACTAAACATCATCAAGCAGCATGTAATTACATATAATCAAGTTAGGATTTACACGGGGGGAGATGGAATGCTTGAAATTTGATTGTTATGCATATGTTCTGTTATGTTTATGGTCCCAAGTCCAAATCTATTAGATTCTGGATGAAACTCATATTGAAAAAAATGAAGATGTACAAGACATAAACAACTTTGTCAATTGGGTCAAAATCATTTAATGCAGTTTACATGGTGGTTCAAGCCATTCTCCATCAGCCAAGAAAACCGGGCAATTTCTGACTAGTTTAGTCATCCTCAATTTTCTCTAACCTACAGTCGCTTTCATGAAAAGCTTCCATTGAATAAGTCATAGGGTTTGAAATTCTAAACAACCCACTCAAAAGGCATTTTGGGAGAAAAGGCTTGGAAATAGGACTTTCTAATTTTCCAAACATAAAAGGTACCCTGTCCACACTAAGGGCTGATTTCAAAATTTGAATTTAAATCATATTTGCACTTGGATTTTGGGGTTGGCCGTATTGACAAAGTTTTATATCTCTAAGAGTGGAACAATTCCTTCAATTGGAGTTTCCACAAATTCGGCCTCTAAATATGACAAAACAGCGTTTTACCAAAGGGGGAAAACACAGTTCAATTTTCTTTTTTTTTTCAGCCGCTGACGGGTGGGCCCTCGGATCCGGGGCGCGCCCGCGCCCGCGAACCGGCGCGCGCCGCGTGGCTCGCCGGCGTACAGGGAGTACGGTGAGCCATGGGCGGCGCTCCCGGGCGCGTCAAAAGGAGAGGGGAACCCCGCGCCCAAACCCTAGCCCTTTTTCCCCGCTTCCCGTCCCGTTTCCACCCCGCGCCGCCTTCGCCGCGCCGCCATTGACGCCGGCCGAGCTCGGGGTCAAGCCGCGCCGCCGCCTCCCGGCCTTCCCGAGCTGAACCGACCCCACCACCGCACTCCCCGCTCCGCGCCGCCCTTGCTCCACTAGGTCTAGTCGTCGGACTCCTATCCCCCGAGGAGATCGAGCTCGGTGCGACGTCCTCGCCGCGCCACCGTCGCCGTCGCCCACGCCCTGGTTCACCACCGTTCCGCCTCGACCGCGCCGCCACCGTCGACGAGAGCTACCTAAGGTTGACGCCCTAACTCCCGCGCATCCCCCGCGCCCTCGCCGGAGCTCGCCGGCACGCGCGCCGCGCCGCGCGGCCGCGGCCGGCGCGAGGAAGAAGACGGGGGCCGGATCTTTTTAGATCTAGCCTCCGGATTTTTCCATATTTGCAACCCGCTCCTCCCGCACGGGGGCTGAGTCTTGCAGATCTTACGCGCTAGCCCCTGGAAACTATGGTTAATTACGTAGAGGTCCTTAGATCTGGGTTTTTCTTTTTCTATTTATCTTTTTCTCGGTTTGAACTTTGAAAAATCATATAAATTCAAAGAAAAATCCAAAATGGACAAACTCAGTACCTATGAACTCCTCTTGAGTAGATCTACAGGTTAGGTATGATGGTGTGGTATGAAAAGACAGTTTTACCCTCAGATTTGTTGCATGCATGTTAGAGCAAAATAATTGTCAAAAGTGGGTTAAATGGACTCCAAAGATTGTAAAACTTGGGCAGTGGCTTGGCTAGAGTATTTTGACACTGTGTGAAATTTTGTAGCTCTATCTCTCACTGTTTGGTAGTAGTTTTACCATTTTGGGCACATTTCGTGTATTTTAGTCTTTTTAACTTGGAGTGCTATATAAAACTTGATAAACATGACTCCATAAATTTTTCCTACATTCCACTTAACAAGTATAGCTCCCTGGTGAAAAATGGGAATCTGCACGGTTGGGTTGGCCACTGTTTTGAAATTGACAAAGTGCTACTAGCTAGGAGAGAAAAATAGGGAAAAGTGGGTCAAATTAAGTTTGGGAGATGGTTTGTATGATTTTCCTAGTACCAAACTTGTTCATGCATTTCATTCCTTGCACTCATCTGCACAATGACATACATATAAATCACGGGATCGAGGAGCAGACGCAGAAACAGCCGCTGATCGAGGAGCCAGAAGACCAGGAGCCGGACCCGCAGCCCGAAGAGTACCCGCAGGCCGCACCTGACTTCGCATCCGAGGAAGCTAACCCTAGCGAGGAAGGTAGGCAGGACCATATTCTCCCAGCTAATATTGTTTTATGATGACGCATATGCATTAGGTGTTGATTGGAACCCCTTTGCATTAGACCCTTGGCCGCCCTGGCCCTAGCACCTACACTAGGTACGTAGGACGAGTTGCCTAGAAATGATAGGCTCGACTAGATACGAGTGAAAGGTCACTCGTTACGTAGGTGTTTTGAAAAGAAAGAGAACACTGTTTATGCTAAGATGGTATTATGATGAGGATTAATTGGAGACCGGGCGGAGATTAAGTTATATTCTTGCGGTGTGCGTTGTTGCGGTGTAATGGCTCCGTCCGAGTCGCATAAGGCCCGTTCGCTGTTCGCCTGCTGGTTGGCATACCATTGCTAAAGTGCTTACCCGGTTAATGGGGCCGGTGAAACATTACTTGTGCCATTCGGAGAACAGAAACACGTTCCTACCCACTGGTTGAGAGGAAGGTGGCCCGGGGGAGCTTGGTACTCATGGCGGGGAGTCCGAGATGTCGGCAGGCTCGTCATGGGGGCACAACCCGGGAGTCAGGTGGGAGTGAATCGAACTTGGGATGGGACAGGTGGAGGAGGGGGACTATATGTGGGAAAGCCGTCGTGTGAGTAAGCATATGGGCCCCTGGCATTTTTAGTTATTCTCGGGAATTAAAAATCGATTCGAATCGCTGATGCTCACCAGGTGTGAGAATGCCAAATACCGCACAAGGGCAACGTAGTAATAACTCTAATATGATGTATTATGATCCATGTTTTCGAATGCTACATGCTTGACTATGGTATGCTTCTATTCATGCAAGTTTTTATGAATTCCTCTATTGCAATTGGCTCGGTTATCATGAAGGGATAGCAGCTGTCAAATCCTGCTACCCTATGACCATAACTTGTTATAAAAGCAATGGCTAAGGACCAACTCTCTAGTAAGCAAGCTTTGCGTCAGCCGTAAACCACATCCATTAAGACCTACTGAGTAATTAGTACTCAGGGTTTGCCCCCGCTTTTGAGTTACAGATATGGAGTTCCTCTTCTGTGCCTGTGTTGGCGGAGGGGCTTATTATCATCAGGAGTAAGAAGCGTGTTGAGCTGGCACATGAAGTGACATCAGTGGGCATGATGTTACTTTACTTCTGCAAGTCTTTTGGTTGTCATGAACTATGATGGTTACAGATTTCCGCTGCGAGACTCTATTTGAACGCTAATTTACGTATGAGACTATGTTGAACTCTATTTTATTCCGAACTGGTTTGTAACCTAAATTCCTATGTAGCATCTATTCAACTGCCTGTGATGATGTAACTGTTGTGGCTCCATCGAGGGTCGAATGTGTGTGATGTCGGTTCCTCTGGGGTTTTGGTACGAATCGAGGGCCGAAGGCTTCTCGACGGACGACCGGGTTTAGTACGGCCTAAGTACACTGAGAGCTAATGGTGGCAGGTGTACTTAGCCCGGATTGAATCGGCGGTTCCGCCACAGCTGGTATCAGAGCCGATCATACACAGACAACAGTTGTATCATCAAGTTTTGGTTTACAAAACTATTTTTGAAAGCCCTTTTCAAGTAATTTGTAAAGGAGAGTATACGATATGCCCGTATTAAGGATGTTAGTGTTATCCAGGTGACATCACTGACATTCTGACCTAGATAGACCTCATATGCATATTCGGCGTTTTGAGAAGCAACTTTTCGGCCATAGCCATCCCCAGTACTGGAGGAATGCTATCGGGTTTTGCGGATTGTTGTGAACTCTGCATTCATGCTGGTAGGCTAGAAATTTTAAGGGGGGTGGTCACCTTGGGTGTGTTTGTGACCATTCTCCTGTTGTGACGCAACAAGATTCAATTTGCTTGCGTGGGTGCCAGCCCGGTCTAGCAGAGGACCGTACAGATGCGTTGTCCACGCGGCGCAAAATGGCGTGGATGCCACACTATGTGGTAATGTATGAGCATGCATTTTTCTGCAGGTACACTAACTCCGCGCGAAATTAAGAACGATTAGAAAACGACTAGTTGCAATAGAGAGTGCCGTGCATATTGTCACCGAATAACCGGTAGTATATAATAGACTAGGATGTGTGATGTGAGACTGTACCAACGGATCATGCATCATGTTCATCGCCTGGGTAATATATGGGGTATTTCTAATAAGTCTACAAAAGAAATCACGAACTTAAGTCCCTTATCTTTTTCTTTTCAATAGTGCATAAAATATTGTATGAACTCACTCAAAAAAATTTTTTTTAATGCAAAGGCCTTTCTTTTGTGTCCCACAGATGGTTAGGACCAAGCAGACCGCGCGTAAGGCCGTGGGGGGTAGGGGGCGCCCGCTCCCGCCAGTGACCCACACTCCACCCCTGGTAGAGGACGGGCTACTCCACACTCGCTGCCGGGAGGACTGCTCCCTCTCCCGGATCCTGTGCAGGGCCCTGAGGCAGGTGGGACGCCGCCCCTGTCCCTTCTACTCCGTGCAGACCATGCACGGGCAGGGGAGCTGCTGGGCCCGGGTGGTCCTTCCGCACCCGAACTCCGCGAACCCACACACCATCGTGGTCTATGGGGCGAACGAGGAGGAAGCCTATCTGAAGGCAGTTACGACAGCTATCACTTTTCTGAGCCCCGAGGAGGATGCGGGCCACTCAGACCTGCGTTATCTCCCCACGCAGGAGATGGACGACGAGTGGGTCCGCCGCCACGACATGCTCAAGGCCCGCAACGACACACGACCCTATGCAGCATGTATGGGGTTTGCCAGTGAGATGCATAGGATGTATGACCGCGCTGAGGGCAGGAGCCGTTTCTACTTTCACAGGCACGCGAAAGCGCATGCTCGAGTGGAGGAGCTGGAGGGTCAGGTGGCTCAGCTACAGCAGCGCCTCGCGGTGTACGAGCCGCCTCCAGCGGAGCAGGACCCTCAGGACAGGGAGTCCTCTGAGCTGATGGAGATGGAGGAGGAGGGAGAGGGCTCCGTCCCCACAGGCCGCTCTGCGACTTAGAGAGGAGTGGTGATGATGAAGGAGGATGAGGCGTTTTGTGAATCGTTTAGCACGTTGATAGCGATATTTTGTATTACACCGCTCCGTGCATTTATGTGTGGCTGTACTAAAAACCTTGATGAGATGTGAGAGCTCATTTGTGTACGCCATTTGTGTAATGATGGACACCTTGTTATGTGCCCTTTGACGGTTGGTCGCTGAAACCACCATCCCACTATGTAATGATAAGACCTTAAGTAGTTTTCGAACTTTTAAATCTCACTCGAAGTCTGTCGTACGTTCTTGAATGGTTGGAGTAGGTTGATGTCACATTGCATGATTTCATGTATTTACAATGCTGTCCGTGATGCTATGATTTTATCAGCGCGTCACATTACAATAAGGTATTGTGAGATTAAAACCCGGTTGACCTCCCTCTTGCAGATGGTGAACACTCGCAATGGGCAACACTCGGGTTCGGAGCCACATGCGAATGGCGCTCCACCCCCACCGGAGTTAGCCACCCTGGTTGTGCAGCAGGCCGAGCTGATCCGCCTGCTCGCCGAGGAACGCCAGGGCCGTGGCCAGCTGCAGCCGCGGGAGCCCAGGAACCGAGGCATCTCCTACAAGGACTTCGAGGAGCTGCGACCCCCCGTCTTCACGAAGTGTCCTGAACCTCTGGACGCGGATGATTGGCTCCGCACAATTAGGTCCAAGTTCACACTCCTTCCGGAATTGACCGAGCAGCAGAAGGCGCGGTTTGCCGGGCAGTTGCTGCAAGGGCCAGCAGGCGCGTGGCATGCCACGTTCCTCGAAATGCAGCGGGCTAGGCATGAGCCCACCTAGGAGAAGTTTACCTAGGCTTTCCGGGCTCACTATATACCGGACAGCTTGATGGAGCAGAAAAAGCGGGAATTTCGGGAGCTTAAGCAAGGCAACAAGACTGTGATGCAATATGTGCAGTCTTTCATTCACCTTTCACAGTATGCACCAGAAGACGTGGCAGATGATCCCCGCCGAGCAGCTAGACTCTTGAACGGCCTTGACCCCACTCTCCAGACTCACTTGGGGCGCCGTTACCAGAGTTTCACTGATCTGGTGGACACCGTACTGGACATGGAGAATCATCTCCGGGTCGCAAATGAGGACCAAAGGCGCAAGCGTCAGGCTAACACGTCTGCTGCTGGATCCTCCCAGAAGCAGAAAGCAGTATACAGACCTCCACAGCAGCACTACCAGCAGTAGCCCTGTTCATGGGCTGGTTTTACGGGTTTCCGGTTTGTTTCCAAACCAACTCAGGACATGCAAACTGGTCTGGTTATGCTCGGTCTAGTCTGGTCACCGGCGGGTTGCCCGTTCTCTTTGGTTTAGCTTGGGCTGGTTTGTGACCGGTTAATACACGGGTTGGAGTTCATTTGCACAATTCGCACAGCCACGCATGCCTGTTTGCAGGCAACGAGGCGCCTGGTGATACTGCTGAGAGCGAGCCAGGGACCAAGTTTTCGTTCATGCTTAGCCAACAGGAAAAAGAAAGCTCTTAGCACAAATCATGTTTCTAAGCTATGGAAAATTACAAACTTAAAATAACTCCAAATGCACCAGATGATCACAGCATAATTATGTGTCTAACAAATCCGAATGTCTGCATGAATTAAACTACAGATTCAAAATATCCACCATATGTTCCTGCCAGTAGCCCATGTACGTGGCTTCAGGGTCAGTGGGTTACGGAATATCCTTTTACATTCATCATAGAAACTAGGCTTTGATTGCCTCTGCCCACATAATCTCTAAGGAAAAATATAAGCTAAGCTTGGAAGATAACAATCAAAATAGCCTTAGAAGATCAAATTCACAGTGGATATCACCTGCACATAAGAAAGTTCATTAGCAGACTCTGCCAAGGGAACACAGGTTGTACCATCTTATAAAGATGCAAAATACTGAAAACAGAATAAAACTTCTTGAACTCAGCTAGCTTAAAGCACATGTTGAAACGTAAAGCATGTTTTTGGACAAAGGACAATGCAATGCCAACAGGCTACTATTTTTATTTTGACAAATCATGCTTCCATTTGGCACTCTGTTCTTATCCAATCTGTGCAAGCTATGTGAATAACCAATCTGAGATCGAAATAACATACCAGTAGCACCATGACTTTTTTATACTTGCATGGAACCGCTATACTTCAAATTCGGTGAAATCTGAAACAAAACATGGCAAATAAGACTTTTCTTTAATATGTGATACATGGACATGGAGATGACATGCTGTCAAAGTGGCAAATATATATACTGCTGCTGAGCCAACATTTCATCCAAAATCCAACTGTTGGTGAAACAAACTTAGACAATAAATAGGAGGGGAAAAGCTAGTAATCCTTTACTGAAAGGTACAAGAAACAATTACTGTAATAAATAAAGGGACATACCGATACGATCTTGGTTCTCTATAAAGTCCTTTGAAAGTAACTCTGCATAAATAAAAATGGAATGCCAATAATTAATTTCAACATATAGAAGGTGGAACTTCTACAAAATTGTTACCAAAAATACACCTTCTCTGATCTCCTCGTATTCTTGGACCCCTTCAGCAGCCTCTCTTGCAGTTACTTTGGTGTGAGATGAACGTAGCCAACTTTGCGCACAAATTAAGGCTTCAACAGTGTTTGTCGATAGGCTACATCGTAGCGGATCAATAATTCGCCCACCTGTGCTAAAAGCAGACTCTGAAGGAACCGTTGAAGCAGGTACTGCTAGAACATCCTTTGCCAAAAGAGATAGCACAGGATACTTGTTTGAGTTCAGTTTCCAATAATTCAATATCTCAAACTCTTTAGCTCTCATCTCACGCTTTTCTGATAGATACATGGACAATTCTAAAGTATTTGGTTCACTCTCAATCTCCTCCATATGCTGTTCAAACTGTGATGCTAACATATCCCAGGGATTCTCTTCATCCTCTTCATCTACATTGAAGTGAACTGGTTGTGGATTTGAACCTCTGCTGGTAGAAGAAGATGTGCTGACACTTTGCACATAGGAAGCAAACAATTCAGCAAGGGCTGATTCAACTTTCTCACCTATTTCTTTGCCCTTGTCTGGCCCATACAAAATTGATAAGCAATATGTCAAGTATTGGAGCTTGTATCTTGGGTCTAAAATGACAGCAATGAAGAATAAGTAGTTCAGATTCCCTTCTTCTTCCCAGTACTTTTGAAACTTTCGTTTCATGAGACGTGCCATTGAAGCTAATATTGGATCTTCTCCCATAGCAATCTCTTCAAGCTTTGCACGCATCAACATTATGTCATGAAAGACAATGCTTGATGTCACATGGAAAGAGGCTGATAGACGAGTTGTGACCTTTTCAAAAAGCTTCAGGAAACATAACATGCGCCTTGCAGCTTCCCAATCAGATGCATTAGGAGGACTTTTGTCACCAAAGTGAGCTTTGAATGGCTTGTACTCTCTCCCCAATCTTGTAAAGGCCTTCTCAAACTTTTCTGCACTCTCTAACATAAGATAGGTCGAATTCCATCTCGTATCCAGATCTAAGGTTAAAAGGCTTTTTGTGGATAATTTCTCCAATTCTGCACATTTCTTGAATACTTTTAATCTAGAGGGTGAGGACCTCACAAATCTGACTGCCATTCTGATTTTGTCGATAGGTTCATTATTTTCCTCTAATCCACTCTTTACAACGATGTTCACTATATGGGTGTTGCACCTTACATGAAAGTATTTATGGTGTAACACAGTTCCCTTCCAGCCTTTGCAAACTCCTTTCAAGTATTGAATTAACTTGTCATTAGCACTTGCATTGTCAACTGTGACAGTGAATATATTGTCAATTCCCCATTCCAACAAGCATTCTTCAACTCTTTTTCCAAGAGTTTCTCCCTTGTGATCTGAAACTGAGCAGAAATTAAGGAGTCGTTTCTGTAGCTTCCATTCAGCATCAATCCAATGGACAGTTAGGCTCATATAACATAGATTTTGGTTGGAAGTCCAAGTATCAGTTGTTAGGCTGACTCTCTGATCCTTCAAAATCTTCTTCCACTTGGGCTTTTTTTGAAAGTATCGCCCCATGCAATCCTTGCTACCGTCACTCTAGAAGGGGGGTCAAACTTTGGTTGTAGCACCTTGGAATATCTCCTGAACCCTTCACCTTCAACGGATCTGAATGGCATCTCATCAATTATGACCATATCGGCAAGTGCTTGGCGACAATCCTCAATGCTGAATGTATGTTTGGGAGTACCTTGATTCTTCTTTGGCAAATCCTGGCCCTTGAGTGGCTCTTTAGGGCATAATAACCTTAGATGGTACCACAGGGTACTTGTCCCATGAGTTGATCTATCACAAGCATAGACTTGACCACAGTAATTGCATGTTGCAATATGAGCACCAGTAATGGCTCTCCTCCTACCCCTCCGCCCCTCCCACCCGGGCGCCTCCGCCACCCTCCAGAGCCCCACGCCGGCGTCTACCCCGGACCCGGCGGCCACCTCCAAGGTCGCGCGCCCCTTGCGCACGGCCTCCCCTCCCCTGGAGGCGCCACCAAGCCCCGCCCTGTCCCCTTCTCCCGCGCCGTACGGAAGATCCAAGGAGCAAAGGTGGAAGGATTCTAGCCCTATCTGCCACGACGGGCCTTCTCCCAGAGCTCCCCGCTGCCGCTCACCATCCTACCGTGACGTTCTCCTTGCCCCTCCGGCGGACGCCTCGGCTGCCCAAGCTGCTGCTGCGGGGGATGCAGCTCCTGAGCCGCCAGCTGAGGTGCCCCTGGAAGAGGGCGTGGGCTCAGGTTGGCAGGTGTACGTGGGGCGTAAGAATCGGCGTCGCCGTGCCCCTCCGCGACCCCGCCGGCCTGTCCCGGAGGACCTGAAAGGAAGGTGCTTCAACTGCCTGGCCACTGACCACCGCGCGGCCGACTGCCGGCGTCCTTCCCGCTGCTTCCGGTGTAAGGGTGAGGGCCACCGCGTGGCGACGTGCTTGCGCCTCCGGTCTACTACGCGGATGATGGAGTGGCGCCCGGTCGCCCGCGGTCCATGCCCGCCTCCCCGGTCGACGGCGACGGCCTCTGGCCCAGTTGCTGGCGTTTGCGAGACGCGCGGCGACGGCGGACAGTGCGCGGGCGATGAGCGGCCGCGTCGTCAAAGGACCAGGCGGCGCCGTTCTCCTGGGCAGCGCGGCCCCCATCCGCCTTCCCCGTGCCCATCTTGCGAAGGGTCACTTACGGGGGACGGTTCCCAGCCGGATGTTGATGCTGCCATAATCCCTAGCCGCGTTCTGGCGCGTAATGCTCGCCTGGACGGCATGGAGGACAACCTGCGGCGAGCCCTGGTAATCACCTGCATCAGTGACCGGGGTGAGGTTCTGGGGCAGGCCATCCAGTCTCTGATCGCCGGAAGGTTCAACCTCGATGCAGAGATGCTGGACCTCAGGCGTCTATCCGCATCTGAGTTCTTGCTCATCCTGCCTGATGAAGCGACAGCCACTCGGGTCTACGATGGCGGCCGGCCAGTGGTCTCCCCTGCTCTCCGTCTCCACCTTGCTCGATGGACGCGTTTCTTCCGTTCCTCAGGCGCTGTCCTATCGCAAGTGGTCGACGTCGAGCTCCGGGGGATACCAGCCCACGCCTGGGACGTGGAGACGGCGGCGCTACTCCTAGATGAATTCTGCTTGATCAATGGTGTAAACCAAGAAGCTGATGGCCACCGTGATGTCCTTCGTCTCCAAGCATGGTGTTCGCGGCCGGAGCAAATTCCAGAAGCCATGAATCTTATCATCGAGGAGCCGCGGTTCGCCGTCGAGGAGGTGCCTCCGGCGTTGCGCACGCTCTCCTACCCAATTACAATCTCAACATCTATGCCAGCACAATCGTCCGGAACGGCAGTTCCTCCCCCACCTCCGGCTGGTGATGGCCGGCCTCGCCGTCGGTGGTGGCGTCGGCGTGGTCCACCCGCCACGGCTCCCTCGCTGGACGGGCCCGGCGATGGTTCGGCTCCGGCGCCTGCTGGATCGCGTGCCCCCGTGCACACCCACCTGGGGCCGTGAGGCCACTTGATGGTGGTGGACCCGACGTGCCCTGCTTCTCCATTGGGTGGTGGCGGTTCGATGGACGCGACGCTGCATGCTCCGTCCCTCCATGCAAAGGCGATGCGGGTGGATTCGAGTCGCACAGCGCCCCAAGCGTCGCCGACTCCGAGTTACAACGGTTGCCCTCCCCTCCTGGCGGCGCCAACTGGGTCCCGAGGGGCCGACGACGCCTCTGCCCGGGAGTTGGAGGCGAGCAGGCCTGGAGTGGATGGGCTGAATAATCTTCCTAGGCTGGTCTGTCCACTGGACCGAGAGGTGACCGAGAAAACTGGGCCGGCTTGTCACTTGGGCCGGGTGGAGGCTACCCCTACTTCGACCCCTGTTTTGTGTGTTGTCGCCTTGTCCACGCCGGCCGCCTCGTCCCAACCTTGCCCCGTTTCCTCGAGCGCTCCGTCCATCGCCGCCGTGACCTCCTCGGAGCGGATGGTTGCTGCGGGCGGTGGAGCTGCTGTTGCGGGCGGCGGAGCTGCTACAGCGGGCGGAGGTGCTGCTGCGGGCGGGGGAGTTGCTGCTGCGGGCGGTGTAGTTGCTGCACCGGGCGGTGATGTTGCTGCTGCGGGCGGTGGAGCTCCCCCTCCAGCGGCGAAGGCGCCATCTCCCTCGACGGCCTTTCCTCTGCGCCCTGCCCCCGTAAAGGTGTACTCACGGAGGGGTGCTTGGGGGGCCTCCTCACCTATGGCGGTCCCAACTACCACGACGACGTCAACAGTTGCTAGAGGCCGCCGATGGCAGAAGTTGCAAGGGAATGATCAAGAGCCAGGTCCTGTTCTCTCGGAGCCGGCGAGGGCCTTCATTGCTGATATCACCATGGATACTGCTGGCGTGTTACAGACGCCGGCAGCCCCGAGAAGACGGACCAAGCAGCTGCCGCCAGATTTCACTCTTCGTCGGAGTGCCAGATTGAAGAACAAGCGTGAAAAAACATCGTCAGTCGAGGTGCAAACCCAAACGGACTTAATGCAGCAGCTCGAATTGGTGGAGGCAAATGCAACCATTTGTGACCAAGATCTGCAGAGGTATTGTAGCCTGTTTGATAAGCCACTCTCCCAATCCCATGTGGCGGCCCTTGCTGCTCTCTTCGGTTGGATGCCACCACTGCCGGGGGATACATCCTGGAAGGATGTCACCCTTCCTAGCCCTATTACAGAAGAGCAGTGACCCATAGCTGTCCGTCCTCCCCTGGTCGTTGTTATTCTGTATCAATGATATCCAATATTCTAGTTTGGAATGTAAGAGGACTCAACCGCAAATCAAGGCGTGACACTGTCAGACACCTGGTTAATTCTGTTAAGCCAGAGATTGTGTGTTTACAGGAAACGAAAAAAGAAGCCATTTCTGGTCGTATGGTCATTTCTATATTGGGAAGTGATTTTGGGCGGTTTATAGTACTCCCCGCAGACAGAACAAGAGGTGGATTGCTTGTGGCCTGGAGATGTAGTGTGTGCAATGCACTTTCTTCGAGGATTGACACTTATTCTGTGTCTATTCAGTTTGAATCCCAGGAAGGAGAACCATGGTGGTTTACTGGAGTTTATGGCCCTCAATCTGATGATCAGAAAATAAGTTTCCTTCAGGAGCTGCGTAACATACGCCAGGAGTGTCATGGGCCGTGGGCCCTTGGAGGGGATTTTAACCTCATTTACATGGCAGAAGATAAGAATAATGCAAATGTCAATAGAGCTATGATGGGTCGCTTTCGAAGATTCTTAGAAGATTCTGAATTAAAAGAAATCCCTCTACTTGGACGCAAATACACTTGGTCTAATGAACGTGAAGCTCCTACCTTGGTTCGCTTGGATCGAGTATTTATGACATCTGATTGGGAGCAATTATATCCAGACTGCATTCTCCAAAGCACTGCCTCTTTGATCTCAGATCACTGCCCATTAATCCTTGGCTTGAAGGATAATATACAAGGAAAACGACGCTTTCACTTTGAGAGCTTTTGGACCAAGATGGAGGGATTTTCTCAGGAAGTCGAGAGCTCCTGGTGCAAACCAGTGGCAGCCTCATGCCCTCTTCAAGTCCTATCTGTCAAGCTGGGCCGCCTGGCAAGTGACCTGCAATCCTGGAGTCAGAAGAAATTAGGGAACGTCAAGCTCCAACTCAGATATGCCAAGGAAATCATACACAGGCTTGAGATGGCTCAGGATAACCGCGAGTTGTCCACAGAGGAGGAGTGGCTGCGCCGCCAACTTAAGAGGCATGTTTTGGCCCTTGCCTCCCTCGAGCGTACTATTGCCAGGTTGCGCTCTCGATTAACCTGGCTAAAAGAAGGCGATGCAAATACAAAGTTCTTTCAGCAGCAAGCAAGATACAGGAAGAGGAAAAATTTTATGGCCAAACTCAAAGTAGGTGACCAAGTCATTGTTGGGCAAGAGGAGAAGCAAGAGGCAGTGTGGGATTTCTATTCTAACCTGCTTGGTGTGGCTCCTGATCGCAGCAGTACATTGAACCTGCAGAATTTCTTGCATGGAAGCGTGAATCTCTCAGCCCTTGATGAGTTCTTTACTGAAGAAGAAGTGTGGGCAGTAGTCAAATCCCTACCTTCTGACAAGGCTCCAGGGCCGGATGGATACACAGGAAAGTTTTATAAATCCTGTTGGCAGATTATAAAAGGTGACATAATGGCTGCTTTGAGCCGGCTGCTGCAGGGCGATATCAGTAAACTTCATCTGCTAAATTCAGCATATATTACTCTCATTCCTAAAACAGCTGAAGCCATAGAAGTGAAGGATTATCGCCCTATAAGTTTAGTGCACAGCTTTGCTAAGCTTGTGACCAAGATCCTAGCCAACCGTCTGGCTCCTTATCTCAAAGATTTAGTAGCCCCAAATCAGAGTGCCTTTGTGAAAGGAAGATGCATCCTTGATAATTTTGTTTTGGTGCAGCAAACAGCCAGAGTGCTCCATAGAAGAAAGGAACCTAGAATTCTCCTAAAGTTGGATATCTCAAAGGCATTCGATTCAGTCTCCTGGGCTTTCTTGCTGCAGGTACTGAGGCATAGGGGCTTTGGACCTGTATGGTGCAGTGTACTATCCAAGCTACTGTTTTCCTCTACCACAAGGATTTTGGTCAATGGGGTACCCGGAGAACCAATTCAACACCAAAGGGGCCTCCGCCAAGGGGACCCTTTGTCTCCCATGCTCTTCATTATTGTCATGGATGTTATTAGTGCACTGATAAATAGAGCAAGTGAGTCTGGTCTGCTGCAGCCCATTCTAGCTAGTGGACCTACCCAGCAGGTTTCACTATATGCAGATGATGTGGTGCTTTTTCTCCGGCCGCATACAGAGGATTTGATTCTAATCAAAGAGATTCTCAAAGTTTTTGGGAATGCCTCAGGGTTGGTTACAAACATCAGCAAATGCTCGGTGACCCCCATTCACTGTCAGGACCAGGACATCACTGAGGTGCTGAATTCTTTTGGTTGTATGGTGCAGGACTTCCCATGCCGATACTTAGGCCTCCCCCTGTCAGTGAAGAAGCTTCCTAAGGCTGAATTCTATGATGTGATAGACAAGATAGCTGATAGATTACCGGGGTGGAAGGCTGCCATGCTGCACCCGGCTGGGAGGGTGACCCTTGTCCGATCTGTGCTGTCAGCCATCCCCATATACCAGCTCATGGCCTTGGATATTCCGAAGTGGGTCATCAAATCCATTGACAAAGTGCGGAGAGCCTTCCTATGGAAGGGTCGCAAGGAGATAAATGGGGGACATTGTTTGGTAGCTTGGGGCAGGGTCCAAAGACCACTCGATCTCGGCGGACTTGGAATCTTAGATCTTGAAACTATGGGTTGGGCTCTAAGAATGAGATGGTTGTGGCTAAAAAAGACAGAACCTGATCGACCTTGGGCTAACATAGATATACAGGTCCATCACAACTCACTGGCCATGTTCCGAATTTCAGTTTCCTCCGTGGTAAAGGATGGAACCAGAACACTTTTTTGGAGCGATAGATGGCTTCATGGAAAGTCCCTGCATGATCTTGCTCCATCTTTATACGAGCATGTGTCAAAGAGGGCTATCAAAGGGAGAATTGTTCGGGATGCTTTGGATAATAATGCTTGGGTGAGGGACATCCGGGGGGGTCTGTCTACTGCAGCACTGATAGAATATTTGCAGCTATGGGATATCCTTGCAGATGTGGTGCTCCACCCTGGAGTGGAAGATCAACACAGTTGGACACCCTCTCCTACAGGACTGTTTTCAACCAAGTCTGCCTACCGCTGCTTCTTTGTTGGAGCTGTTGAATTCGAGCCATGGCAAGAGATTTGGAAGACTTGGGCCCCGCCTCGATGCAAATTCTTCATTTGGCTGGCTGTCCTGAACCGATGCTGGACAGCTGACAGATTGGCTCGCCGAGGTTTACAACATCCTGAACGCTGCCCCTTATGTGATCAAGAAGAGGAAACAGTGCATCATCTACTCATAACCTGCGTTTTTTCGCGAACTGTGTGGTTTGCTGTGCTAGAGAGGGTAAGGCTGCAGGAAGTTGCTCCTGGTCTTAATGACACCACTTTTGCTGACTGGTGGCTCCAGGCAGTGCAGCGTATACCAAGGGGCTGCCACAAAGGTTTTAACTCCTTAGTAATCTTGGTAGCTTGGAGCTTATGGAAGCTTAGAAATGGGTGTGTTTTTGATGGAGCCTCACCTATCCTTGACAGTATCTTGAGGACTGTAGATGAGGAGGCTAAGCTTTGGTGCTTGGCAGGAGCCAAAGGGCTCCGTAGGATATGGCCTTAGGTTCTCCCTCCTTGGCCTGTGGTCGATTGCTAGTTTGTGTGGCGAGTAGTCTTGTGGTGTTTTTGCCCCGTATTGGGGTTGTACGAGTCGTCTAGACTCTTTCTCCATTCTTCTTAATATAATGATGCGCAGCTCTCCTGCGTGTTCGAGAAAAAAAAAAATATTATCCTTATCATTTGGTCCTGTATTGAAGTGCTTCCAGACATGCGATCTTTTCAAACTGGGCCTTTTGCTTCTCTTCCTAGTTGGGGAGACAGGAGCGGGAGAGCTAGCTGATTGACCATCCAAATGTCCTGTATTTGATCTCTTTCTCTTCATATTAGAAATTGAAGCAATCAACCTCTTCAAATTATCAGATTGCCCTGCATTTTTCACATTACCATGTAGTATATCCTGATAGAGAATGATTAGAAGATGTATCAGCAAGAGAAATAATTTAGAAAAAACACAATTAGGTACAAAAATAATGCCACATTGGCAATATCAATAGCAAAGCTTTGTTTCTGAAAAAATTTGTGGTTTCATCTATTGTACAATAGTAGTTATTTGGAGGAAAATTAACTACTATGGAGAAAAATACAAGCTATTGTAGGAGGTATGAATATGTCATTCAGGTATTATATTCCAGCCAGCACATGTTCTGTTAAATAACCAGTACCTAGGCAGCAAACCTCGCATATGCCTGACTTTTTTCAAAAGAAAAAAAAAATCATTGCGTTGTATCTTATTGCAGATAGGGTACACTAAAGTGGGCATGACTTATTAATAATAGAGATGTTAAATGGACTAATAAAATTGTTGAGGACTCTTGGATGATTGGAGAATCCCACAAGGAATTTTTCGAACTACCAAATCTGGTGTCCTTTTATTCCCTCCTTTCTACCATTACCACACACCTAAACTAGTTCCAAGATAAAGCTAAACTGGACAAACACACAGAAGCATATAATATAATTATTCCACTAATAAAGCTATGTCAGACGTGAGCGACGCAGAACAGAATCTGGTGTACGCTAGAAACAATCAGATCAATTGCCAAGAACCTAATCTATTTCCTACTCGCACCTCAAATTTAACTGCATGGATTTTCGCTTCCCAATCTAATCTAGGGTTCAAGAACATGAGCAATCAACGCCAGGAAAAGAGGAAGGAAGATCTTGCTGTGTACCTCTGCTACAATGCACTGCGGTGAGTTCTCGTGCCTAGGAAGAGAGGCCAAAATCTCCCGTAGGGCCTGAGCTGCCTTGGTTGCGTTGGCGCACATCTCCGTCGCCGGTGCCGATTCTGAACATATCTCCGTCGCCGATGCCGCTCCCTCCTCGGCAACCGGTGCCTCCTCCGGCTCGAGGCCACCGTGGCCGCCGCGCTCGTCCGACATCGCGGCCGCCGCAGAAGGTACGCGCGACGCCACCGCGGCCGCCGCAACTGGAGCACGACGAGCAGCCTCCTGACGGCTACCATTGGTTTCTCCCGTAACCAGCCCAAATACCGGCTTGCATACTTGTTTATGCCGAGCTGGACCCAGAAACCAGCCCAATGAATATCAGGTGCGCTCAACGGTTTCACTGGGTTTAGGTGTGGGCCGGTACCCGGTTTTACCCAGCCCATGTATAGGGCTAACCAGCAGCCACGCTTCGTGGTCCGGCCAAATCAGCCGGGCTGGGTTCACAGGGCACCACAGCAGCAACAACGCCTTACCTCGGGCACACAAGCTCAATTCCCCCCACCCCGTGTCCCCGCTATCCCAGGACCCGGAAATCCCTGTTTCAACTGTGGCAAGACAGGGCATTTCAGCAGAGACTGTAGGGCACCCCGCAGGATCCAAGGGCCGAACCCTGCGGGTGGCAGTCAGCAAGGCAAGCAGAAGGGGCCTGCACAGAAGACTGGCCGTGTGCACTATATTCACATGGAGCAGATCCCCGCTGGAGTGCCGGTACTCGCTGGTACATTCCTGATCAACGGTCATCCGACTGTCGTGTTATTCGATTCGGGGGCCACTCATACATTCATTAGCAAAACATATGCACAGAAGCATGGCTTAAAAATGTACAAGTTAAGGGAAAATTACCACATCACTGCCCCAGGGGCTCCCATAGATACCAGTCTGGGGGTTAGACTTTTAAATTTGGAGATTGGTGCGGAAAGTTTCATCATCAACCCCGTGGTGCTGCCACACCAAGGGATTGATGTTATATTGGGGATGAACTGGATGACGGAGAACAACGCCGTCCTGGATGTTGGCAGCAGGACAATGCAGTTAAGGTCTAGGATCAGTGGCAAGGTTTTACGTGTGCATATGCCAGACATGAAACACATGGTGGCCGCAGTGAATGCAACCGAGATTGATGAAATTAGAAAGATCCCAGTAGTGTGTGACTTTCCGGACGTATTCCCGGAGGAGCTTCCGGGTCTACCCCCGGATAGGGATGTGGAATTCCGCATAGATCTCGTACCTGGTACTGCCCCTGTCTCCAAGAGACCGTATAGAATGGCACCTGATGAACTGAAAGAGTTAAAGATACAACTGCAAGAACAGCTAGATAAGGGGTTCATTCGGCCTAGTTCATCACCTTGGGGTTGTCCGGCCCTCTTTGTAGAAAAGAAAGACCAAGGGAATAAAAGGCTGTGTGTGGACTATCGGCCATTAAATGCCGTGACCGTCAAAAATAAATATCCAATACCACACATTGACATTCTCTTCGATCAGTTAGCTGGGGCAAAGGTCTTTTCAAAAATTGACCTAAGGTCGGGCTAATATCAGATAAAAATCAGAAAAGAAGACATACCTAAAACAGCCTTCTCAACCAGATATGGACTATACGAATATCTAGTCATGTCCTTCGGTTTAACCAATGCACCGGCTTTCTTCATGTACATGATGAATTCGGTGTTTATGAATGAGCTCGACAAATTCGTAGTGGTGTTCATTGATGACATATTAATCTACTCCAAGAATGAAAAAGAACATGAGGAACACTTGCGGATAGTGCTCGCCCGGCTAAGAGAACACAAGCTCTATGCCAAGTTCAGCAAGTGTGCTTTTTGGCTGAAGGAAGTAGGTTTCTTGGGGCATGTTCTGTCAGAGAAGGGGGTAGCGGTCGATCCTAGCAAGGTAGAGGCTGTCCTGAACTGGAAGCAGCCAGAATCAGTGACCAGAATCCGGAGTTTCCTTGGTCTAGCGGGCTACTACCGCCGCTTCATCAAGGACTTCTCCAAAATCGCAAAGCCAATGACCTCGTTAACAAAGAAGAATGCAAAATTCATATGGAGTCCGAAGTGTGAGGAAGGATTTCAGGAACTAAAGAAATTGTTAACGACGGCACCTGTGCTAGCCCAACCAGACATCACAAAACCCTTCGATGTGTATTGTGACGCCTCTGGTCAGGGGCTTGGCTGTGTCCTAATGCAAGAAGGGAGAGTAATCGCTTACGCTTCCCGCCAACTAAGGAAACATGAAGCGAACTACCCAACCCATGATCTTGAGTTAGCCGCAGTCGTACACGCCCTGAAGATATGGAGGCACTATCTGCTGGGCAACACTTGTCATATCTACACCGACCACAAGAGCCTCAAATACATCTTCACACAGCCCGAATTAAACATGAGGCAAAGACGGTGGTTAGAGTTGATAAAAGACTATGACCTGGAGATTCATTATCACCCCGGGAAGGCGAATGTGATAGCTGACGCACTAAGCCGTCGGGCTCATTGCAATGTGATTGAAGCTCGGCCCACGGCAAGAGTGATTTGTTGGGAGATGGATGAAATAGAAATGCCAACCGAGCAGCTAGTCGAACTCTATAGCCTCATCATTGAACCGACAATAAAAGACCTAGTCATTGCAGCACAAAAACAAGACCCGGGTATGGCCCATATTCGTGAGGGTATTGATGAAGAGAAAAAGGCTTGCTTCACACTAGATGACCAAGGGGTCCTGTGGTTTAACAATCGCCTAGTAGTGCCAAAAGATATGGAGTTGCGGAAGAAAATACTCGACGAAGCCCACACCTCCGTGCTTACCATGCACCCAGGCAGTAATAAGATGTACCAAGACCTGAAACAGAGATTTTGGTGGACTCGCATGAAGCAGGAAATCGCCAAGTATGTGTCAGAATGCGACGTGTGTAAGAGGGTGAAAGCTGACCACTTAAAGCCGGGCGGTATGCTTCAACCCTTGAATATCCCGGCTTGGAAGTGGGAAGATGTACACATGGATTTCGTGGTGGGTTTGCCTCGCACTCAGAAGGGGTATGATTCCATATGGGTGATTATCGACCGGTTTACGAAATCGGCCCATTTTCTCCCTGTAAAGACAGTCTACCGTGCCAACACGTATGCCGAGTTGTATATAGCAAAAATTGTCTCCTTACATGGTGTCCCTCGGACCATTACCTCAGATCGGGGCTCAGTTTTTGTGTCTCGCTTCTAGGAACAACTGCAGAATGCCTTAGGAACAAAATTGATTCATAGTTCGGCATACCACCCTCAAACCAGTGGACAAGTTGAAAGAGTAAATCAGATCGTAGAAGACATGCTGAGGGCATGTGCCTTAACTTATTCCACAAAATGGGATGAGTGTTTGCCCTTGGCAGAGTTTGCATACAATAACAGCTACCAGAAGAGCTTGAATATGGCACCTTTCGAGGCCTTATACGGCAGAAGATGTAGAACACCCCTCAACTGGTCCGAACCTGGGGAACGCGTCACCTTTGGCCCTGATTTGGTAACTCAAGCCGAAGAACAAGTAAAATTTATACAAAGTAACCTGAAGAGTGCACAGTCCAGGCAAAAGAGTTACTCGGATAGGAGAAGGAGACCGCTAGTTTTTGAGAAGGGCGATCACGTATCCCTTCGAGTGTCACCAATGAAGGGGGTACATCTCTTTGGGGTAAAGGGAAAGCTAGCCCCACGGTATGTTGGCCCGTTCAAGATCACCGAGCAATGTGGACCAGTGGCTTACCGATTGGAGCTGCCACCACATCTTGCGGCGGTGCACGACGTGTTTCACGTGTCACAACTTAAAAAGTGCTTACGAGTGCCGGAAGAAGAAATCGACACGTCTCAAGTTCAGATTGAGCCTGACCTTACCTATGAAGCCCTACCCATCAAAATCCTAGACCAAAAGCAAAGGTCAACACGGTGTAATACTGTCAACTTTTATAAAGTGCAATGGAGTGATCACTCCGAAGAAGAGGCAACGTGGGAAACTGAGGATTATCTGCAAACAAAATACCCGGGTTTTCTCCCATCCACCGCAAACGAGTATGTCCGTAGAAGTTAAATTTTGGCGTTCTGTTCCAGCAAATACTCATTACATACTGTTTCACTTAAACTATTTCCACCCACATCACACTCGAATCTCGGGACGAGATTTCTTTAAGGGGGGTGGGTTGTGATGCTCCAGCATCTCAAAGGCATTATTATATCTCAATCATGCACTAAACATCATCAAGCAGCATGTAATTACATATAATCAAGTTAGAATTTACATGGGGGGAGATGGAATGCTTGAAATTTGATTGTTGTGCATATGTTCTGTTATGTTTATGGTCCCAAGTCCAAATCTATTAGGTTCTGGATGAAACTCATATTGACAAAAATGAAGATGTACAAGACATAAACAACTTTGTCAATTGGGTCAAAATCATTTAATGCAGTTTACATGGTGGTTCAAGCCATTCTCCATCAGCCAAGAAAACCGGGCAATTTCTGACTAGTTTAGTCATCCTCAATTTTCTCTAACCTATAGTCGCTTTCATGAAAAGCTTCCATTGAATAAGTCATAGGGTTTGAAATTCTAAACAACCCACTCAAAAGGAATTTTGGGAGAAAAGGCTTGGAAATAGGACTTTCTAATTTTCCAAACATAAAAGGTACCCTATCCACACTGAGGGCTGATTTCAAAATTTGAATTTAAATCATTTTTCCACTTGGATTTTGGGGTTGGCCGTATTGACAAAGTTTTAGATCTCTAAGATTGGAACAATTCCTTCAATTGGAGTTTCCTCAAATTCGGTCTCTAAATATGACAAAACAGTGTTTTACTGAAGGGGGGAAAACACAGTTCAATTTTCTTTTTTTCTTTCAGCCGCTGACGGGTGGGCCCTCGGATCCGGGGCGCGCCCGCGCCCGCGAACCGGCGTGCGCCGCGTGACTCGCCGGCGTACAGGGAGTACGGCGAGCCACAGGCGGCGCTCCCGGGCGCGTCAAAAGGAGGGGGGAACCCCGCGCCCAAACCCTAGCCCTCTTTCCCCGCTTCCCGTCCCGTTTCCACCCCGCGCCGCGCCGCCTTCGCCGCGCCGCCATTGACGCCGGCCGAGCTCGGGATCGAGCCGCGCCGCCGCCTCCCGGCCTTCCCGAGCCGAACCGACCCCACCACCGCACTCCCCGCTCCGCGCCGCCCTTGCTCCACTAGGTCTAGTCGTCGGACTCCTATCCCCCGAGGAGATCGAGCTCGGTGCGACGTCCTCGCCGCGCCACCGTCGCCGTCGCCCACGCCCTGGTTCACCGCCGTTCCGCCTCGACCGCGCCGCCACCGTCGACGAGAGCTACCTAAGGTTGACGCCCTAACTCCCGCGCATCCCCCGCGCCCTCGCCGGAGCTCGCCGGCGCGCGCGCCGCGCCGCGCGGCCACGGCCGGCGCGAGGAAGAAGACGGGGGCCGGTTCTTTTTAGATCTAGCCCCCGAACTTTTCCATATTTGCAACCCGGTCCTCCCGCATGGGGGCTGAGTCTTGCAGATCTTATGTGCTAGCCCCTGAAAACTATGGTTAATTACGTAGAGGTCCTTAGATCTGGGTTTTTCTTTTTCTATTTATCTTTTTCTCGGTTTGAACTTTGAAAAATCATATAAATTCAAAGAAAAATCCAAAATGGACAAACTCAGTACCTATGAACTCCTCTTGAGTAGATCTACAGGTTAGGTATGATGGGGTGGTATGAAAAGACAGTTTTACCCGCAGATTTGTTGCATGCATGTTAGAGCAAAATAATTGTCAAAAGTGGGCTAAATGGACTCCAGATTGTAAAACTTGGGCAGTGGCTTGGCTAGAGTATTTTGACACTATGTGAAATTTTGTAGCTCTATCTCTCACTGTTTGGTAGTAGTTTTACCATTTTGGGCACATTTCATGTATTTTAGTCTTTTTAACTTGGAGTGCTATATAAAACTTGATAAACATGACTCCATAAATTTTTTCTACATTCCACTTAGCAAGTATAGCTCCCTGGTGAAAAATGGGAATCTGCACGGTTGGGTTGGCCACTGTTTTGAAATTGACAAAGTGCTACTAGCTAGGAGAGAAAAATAGGGAAAAGTGGGACCATATTCTCCCAGTTAATATTGTTTTATGATGACGCATATGCATTAGGTGTTGATTGGAACCCCTTTGCATTAGACCCTTGGCCGCCCTGGCCCTAGCACCTACACTAGGTATGTAGGACGAGTTGCCTAGAAATGATAGGCTCGACTAGATACGAGTGAGAGGTCACTCGTTACGTAGGTGTTTTGAAAAGAAAGAGAACACTGTTTATGCTAAGATGGTATTATGATGAGGATTAATTGGAGACCGGGCGGAGATTAAGTTATATTCTTGCGGTGTGCGTTGTTGCGGTGTAATGGCTCCGCCCGAGTCGCATAAGGCCCGTTCGCTGTTCGCCTGCTGGTTGGCATACCATTGCTAAAGTGCTTACCCGGTTAATGGGGCCGGTGAAACATTAATTGTGCCATCCGGAGAACAGAAACACGTTCTTACCCACTGGTTGAGAGGAAGGTGGCCCGGGGGAGCTTGGTACTCATGGCGGGGAGTCCGAGATGTCGGCAGGCTCATCATGGGGGCACAACCCGGGAGTCAGGTGGGAGTGAATCGAACTTGGGATGGGACAGGTGGAGGAGGGGGACTATATGTGGGAAAGCCGTCGTGTGAGTAAGCATATGGGCCCCTAGCATTTTTAGTTATTCTCGGGAATTAGAAATCGATTCGAATCGCTGATGCTCACCAGGTGTGAGAATGCCAAATACCGCACACGGGCAACGTAGTAATAACTCTAATATGATGTATTATGATCCATGTTTTCGAATGCTACATGCTTGACTATGGTATGCTTCTATTCATGCAAGTTTTTATGAATTCCTCTATTGCAATTGGCTCGGTTATCATGAAGGGATAGCAGCTGTCAAATCCTGCTACCCTATGACCATAACTTGTTATAAAAGCAATGGCTAAGGACCAACTCTCTAGTAAGCAAGCTTTGCGTCAGCCGTAAACCACATCCATTAAGACCTACTGAGTAATTAGTACTCAGGGTTTGCCCCCGCTTTTGAGTTACAGGTATGGAGTTCCTCTTCTGTGCCTGTGTTGGCGGAGGGGCTTGTTATCATCAGGAGTAAGAAGCGTGTTGAGCTGGCACATGAAGTGACATCAGTGGGCATGATGTTACTTTACTTCTGCAAGTCTTTTGGTTGTCATGAACTATGATGGTTACAGATTTCCGCTGCGAGACTCTATTTGAACGCTAATTTACGTATGAGACTATGTTGAACTCTATTTTATTCCGAACTGGTTTGTAACCTAAATTCCTATGTAGCATCTATTCAACTGCCTGTGATGATGTAACTGTTGTGGCTCCATCGAGGGTCGAATGTGTGTGATGTCGGTTCCTCTGGGGTTTTGGTACGAATCGAGGGCCGAAGGCTTCTCGACGGACGACCGGGTTTAGTACGGCCTAAGTACACTGAGAGCTAATGGTGGCAGGTGTACTTAGCCCGGATTAAATCGGCGGTTCCGCCACACCTAAGCCAAGATGCTAATAAGCTCTTGCTATGCCGAGATGTGTCTATTTGCTCATATAGTGGTTGGGCTCTTAAATGTGGTTGCTACACTTTAAATGGGCGTAGAAATGTGTCTCAACACTTGTGCTAGGCTCAGGATGCTCCAACCATAATGGGGAGGCCGGCCAAGGGGGTATATATAGCCTCCACCTCCAAAACTAGCCGTTAGAGGCAAGTTTCACTTTTCTGCGTACCCACCGGACAGTCCGGTGCATGTAATCTTCGCTGTCTCCAGTCGATCGTTGCACTAGAAAATATAGCCGTTGGAGCCACCGGATTGTCCGGTGGCACCACCGGACTGTCTGACGGTGAGCCACCGGACTGTCCGGTGCATTGTAGCGCCGGTTCTTCACTTGTGATGCTCCTCGGTCTATATCGTCCGGTGGCACCGTCGGACTGTCCGGTGGTGAGCCACCGGACTGTCCGGTGGTGGGTTTTGTCCCGGACTTCGTCCCGTCCTTCTCGGTCTATATTGTCCGGTGGTGAGCCACCAGACTGTCCGGTGTATGGAAATTTGCACCGGTTCTTCAGCTTTTGGCTTGGCTCCTTGTAGGCACCGGACTATCCGGTGCTGCACCACCGGACTGTCCGGTGCATGCTTTTTCTTCTGTTCTTGAGCCAAAAAATCGGGACCGCCGAGTCAGGACCTTCGCTTGTACCTTGATGGCGATTTGGGTTTTTTCTTATGTCTTTTAGATCCTCCTTTGAGGTGTTTGTACCCCAAGTCCACCAATTACACCCTGGGACTTTAGACAAAAACACTTGCACACAAATATTAGTCCCATGGCACGTGTTGTCAGTTCAACCACCAAAATCACATATGGGGACTAAGCACAAGGCTTAGGGCCCATTTTCCTTACATCACCCCATGAATGAAGCTAAGGGACGAGTCGCTCTCGGCAGTCCGTCTTCAACCCGCGCGCTCCGGCCATGGCGGGCTTTGCTACCGCCCCGCAGCGCCACGCCGGTGAGGTCGCGGCTCCCTCGACCTCGCCTCCGCCCACCCCCTCCGTTGACCACGCCGCAACGCTAGTACGGTGACCGCTCGCTGCCCCGAAATCCATCTCTTCACCGGCGTCGATCCGGGCCTTGGCAACATGGGGTCGTCCTCCAACCTTGCCAATGACTTCGCCCCGGGGTTGGGGCCCAAGAATCGAGCGGGCCTATCCAACGGCCATGGCGGACATGGGGAGTTCTCCTCCACCGAAGAGGACGACTTCCTTGCCTAGGCGAACGACATTGTGGGAGAACGGGACCGGAGGCCATGGATCCGGCCTTAGAGCGGCTAGATCCGGTGGCTGACGGCACAAATTGATGGCGGTCTGAGAAACAATAGCAAACTGAGGAGCGGTGGCGGCGGCAGCGGAAGAAGATGACAAGGGGAGGAGATGCAAGGGCTGTGGATTTGTTGGACCTGGCTCTTGGCCCCTCCCTACGGGCGCCGGCGACTACCATCGACAACGAGAGGCCGGGGTGGACGCGGTGAGGCAAGGAGAGCGGCAGTGGCAGAGTGGGGGCGATGGTAACCCTAACCGCCGCCCGCCCCGGCCCTTTGTACCACGGGCTGCTGTGGGCTGCCACGCGCCGCGGGCCGCCCTGCCATGCCACGCTAGGCCGTCACGCTCCATGGGCTGCCTCGCCCTGCTGTGGGCTGCCTCGCCCGAGCGGGCCTGGCAGGCCGCCGCGCCGAGCAGGCCGCCCAGGCTACGCGAGCGGGCCAAATTTCTCTACAAGCCACTTTTGGTCTTTATAATTACTGTTTCATTTTACAGAATTTAGCTATATTTTATGCAATTTAGTTTGTATATTTTAGAATATTTGCAATCTGCACTATATCAATATAGTGTCCTTTCATTTAAGACCTCTGGCGTAGTATGTACGATATATCATACTAGATGATATCCGCGCGTTGCTGCGGTAATTTTGTAGAGTCATGTGTGTTATGCTCATAAAGAATTGCATGCATGGATTGTTATTAGCCACATAAAATCCCTAAAAGAAATTAATATAGAGTGATAGTGGATGATGACATAGCTTCACTTTAATTAGTAGACAGTGGGCCCTTGCGATGACGTGGCTTCATAAGAAGCCAGGAAAATATGGTAGTGGGGGCTAGCTATTTAGATATAGAAGATGTGCATTTTATGTATGTGTTTTCATTTTACATTCTTGCAATTTTTATGCTTGCAATTGAATATATATACCTTTACAATTATATACCTTAGTTGTCTTGGAGTTATCTATGGATTAAAACTCACATAATTAAGTTAAAGGGTAGAACTGCACATAATTTGAATTAATGGATAAAAAGCATGTCATTTCACATATAGCTTGCAATTTAGTCATGTGAAAACCCTCAAAATTTTGTTAAAAGGTTATTAGCTACAACTCTCACAAATAGAAATGAGACTTAATTGTTAAAAGGGTTTACACCAAAACTCTTTCAATTAAGTTAACATTTGTCAATGGTTTTATGACTAATCTCTGACAGTTAAAATAATATTTTATTGTCAATAAGGAAATTTTGTGGGAAAACCAAGATTTTTTTTTCAAAATATGGCTCTTTTGCGGTGAATCAAAATAGATTTCGCAAAACTATTGCCCTATCTAATTATTGTGCTATGTAATTAGTGCAATTTTGGTTTAGTCTTTAACTTACAATATATCAACCTTGTTAATCTTCACAATTCTTTCAGAAAATGCATTTTAACAGAAAAATCCGCTCACTTAAGTGCTCTTTAGTTGACCTAGGATTGAATGCATAATTTTGTCAATAATATCTTATATCATTTTCAGAGTAAAAATTTAAGGTGATAGAGTCATAGGCATTGGCTGTGTTTTATTCTCATAAATAATTCTTTCCAGAGACCATGCCTAATGCAACGAATTTTTTGTCTGTCACTGAGAGGTCTACATCATGTTTATCCAAACTTGATGATTACCTATATAGTGTTTCCCATAGAATTAATATTTTGGATCTAACGTTTACACCTATATGGTAATAACCACTACTTATGGTATTTTTTGGTTGTACACAGGGTAGTAGAGACTTAGAAATTGGCTTCGGTATGTTTTTATATGAATATATCAGCCCCGAGACCATGTCTATAGCAGCAGTTTTAATTGCCTACTACCGAGAGATCTACTATATGTTTCAGACGTAGAGATTATGTACAAAGTGTATATCATTATTGATAATGATATTTTTGTGAAGTCAACATTTTATGTACGACTTCTAATGATCCAAATACATTGACAAGATATGAAGACTCGATGAACTTTGCATTTAGAATATTACACATTATCATTGAACAAATGGTTTTATACCATGCTAGGGATAATAGATACGAAGTTCTCTGACTCGCGCTATGGGTATCTTTAATCCTCATGGATAATGGACATTAACATAAGTTTCATCCTATGAACTATAGAAGCATATACTGAAACCCCATCAGGAGGAGATTTCATAAATAGATCAAATTAATTGGTATCTTTGCTATTGCTAAAAAACCATATGATGCCATAGTGATATTCGATAAGAGTATTTCATAGAGCAATTTTCTGCATTTAGACTTATTATTCAAAATTGATGAAGAAACACAAAGAGGAAAAATGGCAATACAAAAACTGGAATGACAAGTAATTCATAAAGTTCCAATTTGATCTGTATCAAAACGTTTAAGGATGACATACAAATACACTTCAAATACTTAAAGCTGAGAAGTTGGTTGTTTATCACTGATCTTAAGCGTCGTGTGGCAACATTTCTTTTTTAAAATAAGGGAACATCACGAGAATGGATATATCACTGATTGAATATATTTCAGATGATTTAATTTTGGGATCCCTAGTAATCTTATTGTCTATTCACATAAAAAATATCTAATAAAAATGTGTTGTGATAATTTACGTTGTCAAGGCATGTTGGTTGCATATATCATACTTATGTATTTGATACTCAACAATATGTCATAAATATTTGTATATTTGATATAGATGTATATTGGCATTATTATCATAGTAGATGAATGCTACAAACTCTATAAGTAGGGCTACACAAAACTTCAAAATTCTTCTGAATTGAAGATGTCAAGTTTTGGCAATCACTATATGTGATGTGATAATTGAATGATTGTACCACTATCATGCCCCTTTGAATAATTAGTGATGCTCATATCTTATTGAATTATAGAGATATCCGTAATTTTGTTTCCTATAAGAGCATAAGATGATAATAACGGATATAGCATATACATCGAGCCCGTAAAACACGTTGCATATAAGGTTTTTTTTTTCAGAATGTCGATGTATTTTAAATTTGGCATGATCCATTTGGGCACCCCGGAATCGGAATAATAAGAAAAAATTACCACCAATTCTATTAGTCATGATCTGACTGTTGCAAATTTTTCCACTAATAATGAGTATGTATGCACCAAATGTGCTATAGAGAAATTGGTTTTAAAAGCTGCATATCTTAAAATTCGAGTAGAACCACTAAATTTCCTCGAAAGAATTCAAGGTAATACTTGTGGTCCAATTGAGCCATCCTCTGCACCGTTCAGATATTTTATGGTTTTAGTTGACGCATCTACAATATGGTCGCATGTGTACTTACTGTCCACTAGAAACCATGCATTTGCCAAAATAATGCCTCAGATTATAAAAAGGTACATTATCTTGAACATCGGATTCAATCAATCCGAATGGACAATGCTGCTGAGTTTTCCTCCCATACTTTTAATGATTATTATATGACTTTAGGAATTCAAGTTTAGCACTCAGTTCCATATGTCCACACTCAAAATGGTTTAGCATAATCTTTCATCAAATGAATTAAACTCGTTGCACGTCCATTACTAATGAATTGCTCTTTACCTACGTCGTGTTAGGATCATGCGGAATTACACACCGCTGATCTAATTTAACTACGACCAAGTGCACATAATAACTCCTCTCCCTTGCAATTAGTACAAGGAGACCCTCTTAGGATTTCCAATTAGGTAAATTCGGAGGATTTCCTATTGCGTAAATTCGGATGTGTTGTTTACATACCGAATATCACCACCACAGCGTACCTCTATAGGCTCCCACAGAAAGTTAGAGATTTATGTGGGTAACCAAATTTCCATGAATATTAAAGTATTTAGAACCTCTCACGGATGATCTATTTACGGATCGGTTCACTGATTGTATTTTTAAACGAGGAACATTTCCCGATATTAGGGGGAGATTTCAAGTATCACAAAGGAGAATGCCGAGAAATTGATTGGGATATGAAGAGTATCTCTTCCTCAGATCCTCGTACTAAAGAAACTGAAGTTCAAGTTCAGAAAATATTGCTTTGCAAAATATCGCAAATAATCTGCTTCATGCGTCCACTAATTACAAAGATGTAATAAAGACTTTCATTCATGTTAGAATTGTGCTTGAAAGAGTAGAGGTACCAAATAAAACCACTCAAAACCCTTTTACAAATAAGAGGGGAAGAAGTAAAGCATCCAAGAAGGATTAATCTTATTTAAAGAAGAGAAAGACGGTAAATGCACATCAACAAAAGCTGACGAAAGTCAGAGTGGACGTGATCCACAACCCTCTTCGAATGCACACATGGTCGAAGAAGGGATATCGGAAAACCCAAGGACAATGAATAAGGGAAATCCTGATGAGTCCTTAAGGGTGAATGAACTTGCTACCAATTATATTGAGACTGGCGAAACCTTTGGCCGCAAGGCTACTATTGTTGACACTTAGAAAAGAGATTGCCTCGCTTTATAAAAGAAAGTATTCCCAGAAATGATGTAAATACCTCGAAGCACCTTCCCTGTAGGATACAAATGAGTTTTTCGTTCGTGAGCGAAATGAAAATAATGAAGTGGTGAAATATAAAGCAAGGCTAGTAGCACAAGGCTTTACGCAAAAGCCCGGCATTGTATTATAATGAAACATATTCCTCAGTAATGAATAGCATAACCTTTCGATACTTAATATTACTAGCAGCACAAAATCGTCTATCTTTGCAGTTGATGGACGTAGTAACCCACATATTTATATGGATCACTGGATTCATAAATTTACATAAAAGTTCTAAATGGAACAAATATACCAAATTCAACGGCAAATCGCAACATATATTGTGTAAAATTGCAGAAGTCATTATATGGCTTAAAACAATCAGAGCGTATGTAGTACAAACGCTTAAGTGAATTCCTTTCATTTAAGGGATACACTATTTACAAGATTTTGCATTATCTCGGTATGTGTTGATATAACTGGAACAAAACCGATATCAACGAAGCACATCATCATTTAAAGACGGAATTTCAAATGAAGGATTTGGGTTAAACCAAATTTTGCTTAGATTTACAACTTGAGCGTTTACCTTCAGAATATCTATATACCAAACGGTTTATCAATCCAGAACCCCTATGGTAGACATGGAAAAAGACGTTTTTCGACCTAGGGATGGTAGGGGAAGAGATTTTAGGACCAGAGTACCCATATCTCAGTGCCATTGGTGCATTAATGTATCTAGCAATAGTATCCAGCCGAACATTGCATTTGCAGTGAATCTACTTGCTAGATTTAGTGCAGCTCCCACCAAACGTTATTGATCTGGAGTAAAGAATATTTTTAGATATCTCAATGGTAAAATAAATCTTGGTATTTTCTACGGAAGAAACCGGACTCAAACTTTGATTGGATATATAGATGTTGGCTATTTATCAAATCCCTACAATGCAACATCTCAAACCGGTTTTCGTATACTTATAGGGTGGAATTGCTATCTCTTGGAAACCATACAAATAAACTTTTATAGTTACATCCACTAATCATTCTGAAATTATTGCATAAGCCTCCAAAGAATGTGTTTGACTTTAGAGAATGATAAGTCATGTGGTATTGGTGCAACTGATTCACCGATCATTGTCTATGAAGATAATGTTACCTATGTTGTTAAGATGGAACTTAGTTATATTGAAAATAATATTTCAGAGCATATTGCTCCACAATTGTTTTATCCTCATGAATTATAAAAAGATGGGGATATAATCATACTGCAAACTAAGTCTTGAGATAATTATGTTGATTTATTCACTAAATCGTTACTATATTCCACATTTTCAAAGTATATTAAAGGAATAGGTATGAGACGGCTTAGAGATTTGCAGGAATCAGGGGGAGTATCACTCTCCAGAATATAACCTAGTTGACATTATATTATACTCTTTTCTTTCTATGTATTTTTTCTTCAATGAGAGGTTTTACCGTATAAAGTTTTTAATGAGGTAATATCAACATAGGAAATATGTCATATCGTCTATTTTTTCCATAGGGTTTTTATAAGATGATAATAGACATAATAGGGTAGATATAGAATAATTTTTGTATTCCTAGATAATGTAATAGAATATAGATGGATTCGATAGGGGGTGTTGAAGAATAAACGACGGCGATGATCTCATCCAAAGGAAGGATCCAGAAGATTAGCAGTTACTAATCTCCCCTTAACTCTAATCCACATATTATAAACGTGATTAATGTGCCATCTGTTCACTATGTATATATTTGTTCATCAATCAATGGAACTAGGTGATGCCCCGCGTGTTGCGGCGGGAATTTTTAAAATGATAACTTTTAAATTAATGAATTCAAAGATGATTTGGATTTTGAAAGTAGAAATATACTACGATATATTGTATGCACATTATACTTAATAACTTATGCACCTTAGTTTAGAGAGACTGACTTTTAATGATTGATCATCTGGTGATAATGTTTTCTATACACGTTATTTTTCAACGTACTATTTTTAAACAAATTATACTTGATAACTTATCCATCTTAGTTGGTAGAAATTGATTTTTAAATGATTGATCATATGAGTATTTATGTTGCGGGAATTTTATAACGAGTGATCACAAGAACAAATAGTTGCATGCATGATCACAAGGACAAATAGTTGCATGCATGGAGGATGTTATTAGTCACAGAAGATCGACGAAAGACATTAATAGAGTGTTCTAGTGGATGGTGACATGGCTTCTAACTTAATGGACTCAAAGATGATGTGGATAGCTTGCATATTGAGATATGATTTTAGTGGCCTTCATATATATAGATATATAGGATACATCAGAGGATCATTTGATCCATTCATTCTCAAATTCTTGATTCTAAACAGCGGCGTAACGTTTGCGCATCATTTTGGAGTCTCTTTAGTAGACATCGCTTCACAACAAGGCGCTAGTCGTGGAAGCGGAGGATGCGATGGTCTCTGTGCGGACCGCAAATCGGCATCCTCATAGATAAGCCGTCAGCGGTGCACAGCCATATAGAAGAATGGGCTTCCTCGTAGATAAGGCTGTCAGCGGCGCACTGCTACATAGACCAATCCGATGAGTATAAGCAGCCACTTCCATGTGGGGTGGCCCCAATGGGGAAGTAAAAGGCATTGCCTAAAACACTGTTTGACACTGCAGCGTTACTGTAGATAGAAAAAAGAGTAGTTAGAATAGTGGAAGAATAATAGTATAAGCAATGCTTTTAGGCAAGGATTGGGGATGGCCGGTGTAGGATGTCCCAGAAGTCCTAATCGAACGCCGGCAGATGAATGATGGGTGCCTCTGTCAATGTCCGATATCTCAATGGTACAATAAATCTTGGTATTTTCTACGAAAGAAACCGAACTCAAACTTTGATTGGATATATAGATGCTGGCTATTTATCAAATCCCTACAATGCCACATCTCAAACCGGTTTTCGTATACTTATTGGGTGGAATTGCTATCTCTTGGAAACCATCCAAATAAACTTTTATAGTTACATCCACTAATCATTCTGAAATTATTGCATAAGCCTCCAAAGAATGTGTTTGACTTTAGAGAATGATAAGTCATGTGGTATTGGTGCAACTGATTCACCGATCATTGTCTATGAAGATAATGTTACCTATGTTGTTAAGATGGAAATTAGTTATATTGAAAATAATATTTCAGAGCATATTGCTCCACAATTGTTTTATCCTCATGAATTATAAAAAGATGAGGATATAATCATACTGCAAACTAAGTCTTGAGATAATCATGTTGATTTATTCACTAAATCGTTACTATATTCCACATTTTCAAAGTATATTAAAGGAATAGTATGAGACGGCTTAGAGATTTGCAGGAATCAGGGGGAGTATCACTCTCCAGAATATAACCTAGTTGACATTATATTATACTCTTTTCTTTCTATGTATTTTTTCTTCAATGAGAGGTTTTACCGTATAAAGTTTTTAATGAGGTAATATCAATATAGGAAATATGTCATATCGTCTATTTTTTCCACGGGGTTTTTATAAGATGATAATAGACATAATAGGGTAGATATAGAATAATTTTTGTATTCCTAGATAATGTAATAGAATATAGATGGATTCGATAGGGGGTGTTGAAGAATAAACGACGGCGATGATCTCATCCAAAGGAAGGATCCAGAAGATTAGCAGTTACTAATCTCCCCTTAACTCTAATCCACATATTATAAACATGATTAATGTGCCATTTGTTCACTATGTATATATTTGTTCATCAATCAATGGAACTAGGTGATGCCCCGCGCGTTGCGGCGGAAATTTTTAAAATGATAACTTTTAAATTAATGAATTCAAAAATGATTTGGATTTTGAAAGTAGAAATATACTACGATATATTGTATGCACATTATACTTAATAACTTATTCACCTTAGTTTAGAGAGACTGACTTTTAATGATTGATCATCTGGTGATAATGTTTTCTATACACGTTATTTTTTAACGTACTATTTTTAAACAAATTATACTTGATAACTTATCCATCTTAGTTGGTAGAAATTGATTTTTAAATGATTGATCATATGAGTGTTTATGTTGCAGGAATTTTATAACGAGTGATCACAAGAACAAATAGTTGCATGCATGATCACAAGGACAAATAGTTGCATGCATGGAGGATGTTATTAGTCACAGGAGATCGACGAAAGACATTAATAGAGTGTTCTAGTGGATGGTGACATGGCGTCTAACTTAATGGACTCAAAGATGATATGGATAGGTTGCATATTGAGATATGATTTTAGTGGCCTTCATATATATAAATATATAGGATACATCAGAGGATCATTTGATCCATTCATTCTCAAATTCTTGATTCTAAACAGCGGCGTAACGTTTGCGCATCATTTTGGAGTCTCTTTAGTAGACATCGCTTCACAACAAGGCGCTAGTCGAGGAAGCGGAGGATGCGATGGTCTCTGTGCGGACCGCAAATCGGCATCCTCATAGATAAGCCGTCAGCGGTGCACAGCCATATAGAAGAATTGGCTTCCTCGTAGATAAGGCTGTCAGCGGCGCACTGCTACGTAGACCAATCCAATGAGCTCGTGCTCATAATATAAGCAGCCACTTCCATGTGGGGTGCCCCCAATGAGAAAGTAAAAGGCATTGTCTAAAACACTGTTTGACACTGTAGCGTTGCTATAGATAGAAAAATGAATAGTTAGAATAGTGGAAAAATAATAGTATAAGCAATGCTTTTAGGCAAGGATTGGGGATGGCCGGTGTAGGATGTCGCAGAAGTCCTGATCGAACGCCGGCAGATGAATGATGGGTGCCTCTGTCAATGTCCGCTGCGGCACGCGAAACGCGGACGTCGCGGCGTCCACCCAATGGAACGCGTCCTTCCGCAGGAGCGCTGCGGTCAAATCCGACGGGTGAGTTGCAGCTGTATCGAACGCAAGCTTGTTAAACACAAATGCGCGTACCGGACTCGCACAATTACTGAGGCTTAATTGCTCTCCTTGTACAGTAATAGAGTACAAAGCAGCGGTTCACTCCACGACGAATACACAAATTCTACATCATTCGGATCTCATCAAGTCATAACCACGGAGTTAAATTGCTAAAACAAACTGCTAGATAAATTACGAGAATTGAAACTAGCGTTCTCTTAAATTAAAAGATTCATCTTCAACCTTGATGAAGTTCCCACAAATCCCCTGCAAAGGTGAACATACATAAATAGTTAATAATTATACTGGAATCCAAGCCAAATGACAAATTATCAAATTTTGATGACAGCAACGGAATACTAGTAGTTAAAGATCAGATGAACAAAAGCATGAACCCCTTGCAGTTCACAAAGATCACAAAGCAAAGTACTAATTAGACAGTAACAGATTTTAAATAATCATGGAACAATTAACGAGATGTCTCCATTTTATATGAATTTACTATTGATCTTTCATCGACAACGAGAAATCAGCAGAGTATTGACATTTTGCAGTACAGAAGAATATCCCAGATTCACTAGTAAGCACGCCATTGCATTGCAGCTGATATGCTACCCACACCCGATTCACAAGATTTATTCTATAATATACTTAATAGTTGCCCTAAGTAATACAAGTTAGATTTCTCACTTGAAACTGAAAAAAAAAACACTCAAGAGCAATGCTTCCAGTCTTTTTACCAAAATTTCCCCCATTTTATACATTCCATTATATAATTCAGATTGGTGTGATTATAACAAAGTATATCCTAATTTTAGGTGGCACTTGAATAAAGTGACTCCAGCCTTCATGCATGTGAAATTGGTATAGAAGTAGTTTCTTAGAGTGGCAATTATTTAATCAAAACTCAATTATTGAGAGTCTAGATTGCATAAAGCATGCCAGGTCTTATTTTTCTTTGTTTCTACTACCTCCGTACCAAAGAGAATGCAATCCTAGCATTTTAAAACATACAAGAAGTCATGAGAACTGACCTACATACCACCATTTTAATCATGGTTTTTAAGGCGGTAAAGCGAAGCAAGCCGAGCCACCACCTTCTGGCCGCCTAGACGACACCTAGGCGCTCTTAAGGCGAGGCAAGGCACCGCCTTACCACCTTAACAAACTAGATGACACTCCGTGCGTTGCAGCGGGAATATTACGGAGGTAGAAATAGTAAATAAAATCTTAAAACGTGAAAGGGTAATCCTAATCCTAAATCATAAGAGGGTATATGCATGGATGTTATAGCCATAGAAGATCAGCGGAAGACATAAATAGAGAGACTTAGTGGCTAATGAGGTGGCATCTCCTAAGTCATAGATGATGATGATGTGGTTTCACCAGAGCGCAGATAAATTGGTAGTGGGGGTAGCTATTTAGATATAGAAAATAACAAAATAGCAGCAAAGAAGAGGAATGAAAAAAGAAAACAGAGAAAAGGCCAAATGAAAGATAATGAAGTGGCCCGACCCACTAGGCAGCCCACAAGTGTCCAAATCCTCTAGGTCACAAGAGGGCTCCCATCCCATCGTGATTCTCTTCTCTCCACGCCGCCAGGCTGCTTCTCTATCACTGCTCTCGCATGTCTGCCACACCATCTCTCCCTCGTGCTGCTCTCTTGGCCACGCGCAACCCGTCCTCTGCTCCTTCCTTCCCTCTCGCTGGCTGCTCACCCCTGCGATCCTCCCTCAGATCAATCTTAACGCCGGCGCAGATGACCCAGGTGGCGCTGCACATCGGCCAACGACACCGGATTTGGTTGGGATAAGGTAGGAAGCAGCCGCATGGCCTTACTGGTTTAGACCATCTGCACTCCGTTCCTCTCCCCTCTCTGGCATGCAGACAGCGTAAACATTTGGCGTAAAAACACATGCAGCCCATCCCTCCACCGATCCCTCCACGGCAGCGTAGCCCTCCCGTTCCGCCAGATGTGGCGGAATCCTCCCCCTCCACCACGCACTGTTGCTCCTGGGCCCGAGCAACGGCCGCTCCCTCGCGCGGGTGGACGGAAGAGGATGGAAGCAGACGCTGTGCCAGTTGAGGATGAACCCCGCCGTCGGCGGAGAGAACAAGGATGCCGGTGGTGGAGAGGCCAGCGCAGAGGATGTGAGAGAGGGGAGGAGGACGCGACGCGCGGATCCGGGCCCGGCGGAGGGGCGGCGTGATGGAGAGGCCGGGCACAGCGGATCCACGGAGGAGGCCGCCGGCGTGGGACGGGTGGGCGGAGGTGGACGCGGAGGGGTGGCCGGAGCTCGAGCGCCACCCCGCCCCGTCGACCTCTCCCACCAGGAGGAGGTCGGCAACGAGGAGGCGGCCGCCGTCGCCACACGAGGGGAGGTGGTGAACAAGGGTGGCGGAGGCGACAGTGGGGGAGGCAGCGCGCGCGGACGTGCGGCCGGCGCGGATGTTTGAGAGGTGGCGGCCCGCGGCAGAGGAAAGGCAATGGAATCGCCGTCTGGAGGGAGAGGAGGGCGTCGTGCAACGGCGGCCGGCGGGAGGGAGGGAGAGCCGAGCGGAGGTGGAGATCCGACTAGGGGGAAGGGGGGTGAGAGAGAGAGTGCGGTGTGGGAGAAGATGGCGTGGAGGCCATTGGGGGGGAGGGATAAGGTTGAGTTTTTTGGTTTATTTTTTCATAAAAATATTTCTATTTTTTGTTTTCCAATGGTATAATATGATTTACTAGCATTATGATATTACTTTTGTATGTATGTAAAAGATGATGGTAGTTAGAGGTGGGTGAATAAAATATTGGGTAGTTGGATGTGGAGAAAATATTTGGGTAAAGAATCTTACTGACTGACTGGATAAGAATATTTTTTTAGAGTAGAAATTTGGAGGAACAGGAGTATACCTACCACCTCTGCCCCCTCGCTTTTCTAGCTAGGCGACCCCCGGCACCTTGATTTTTGTTTTCCACCTGGATGCCATGGTGTCGCCTAGGCGACACCTTTAAAACCATGATTTTAATCATGCACGTCCATCTTAGAAAGGAAAAAAAATACCTTGCAATTAAATGTGAATATCCCATAGAAAAGGCACTGGCACTATTAATGCTAGGTGCTTGGATTACATTCTTTTTGGCACAAAGTTCAAATGCTAGGATTGCATTCTTTTTTACGGGATGGAGTATTTTTATTTTTTATTAAGCTGAATACTACACTGTTTGGTAGTAGAAGCGAGAATAATATTGCATCTCGAAATAAAGCTTCCTTCGTAAGAAAAAAGAAAAATAACTATCTTTTTTGCTTTCATAAATCCGCTACTTTTTGGGAAGCCAAGAAAATGTAGCATAGTTAACAGACTGATCAGTAGTTTTAGCAATCAATATGCCATGAGTAGTCATGCTCATGCAGAGTTGCAGCAGACAGTAGCACTACAAAAGACACGTACTATTAGCTTGTTATGTCTTCATATCTATCCTTTATTTTCATGAACACATCCCCATCCCCTGCTATGAATAACACTTTATTCAACTGGGAGCAAATGGGCCATTATACATGCACAATGGCATAACAGGAAAACCCAAATACAGAGAAAATGGCATAGATACATGCCCCATTCCCCATCACTCAATTTGTTGTGTACCACACTACCACTTCAGTATGGTTCCATACAAGTTGTATGCACTCTCATGCAACTATAGTTGAAGAATAGAATACGACGTATCAGGGCCTCGATAAACGTAAGTTGGTGCATTTGCAGCTGCAGCATGATGATACTCATTTGTTATATTTGACTGATTGAACTGACCATTTTAGTTCTAACTAAAAATGGACAGCATTGGAGTTTGTACTTAAACTTGTCCACAAATTATCCATTCAAGTTGATTAAATCATAATCTCACACATGAATTCCACACCATATTTATATAGATCCATATGAAATATAATAGAAGTCCACCCTTTAAATAGGTTAACATCAAGTCTATACTGACCCTTAACAATAGAAGTACGTGTCAATTGTAATTAATAAAACACTACATGGTATATATGGACATTATTTATTACATTAAACTTGTACTTTCATATGAACTATACAATTTATATACTATAAACTTGCAATATTGTCTATGGATTTTAATGATGAACTTATATTGTTGTGATAAATTCGGTTTTTATGTATTTTATGTGTGATTTCATGTGGCATACGTAGGTTTATCTTCATTTTTATGAATAATTTATGTGTAATGTATTTAATATATGTTGTAAATTGAGACATGCAGGGTTAAAAATAAAGTTCTATCAAGATATTTAATTCTTTTTAACTGTTTTACAACATTTTCGGTCGGAAAACACCGGATTCCACCGCAAGACACTGGAATTCCGGACGAAAACACGAAATTTGTTTTCCTCAAATTTGAATTCCCTTTTCGTTCCGAAAATTCGAATTCCACAAATTTCACTCGAATTTTTTTTCGACCGCAAGTTAATCCAAAACAGAATGGTTAACCCTAGATGCACATGTAGTCTTGTACACGTCTGAAAATAATCCCTTTCTTATTGCAGCGAGGAACAAATTATTAAAATGGTCAGGCCCAAGGCCATTCCCCAACACCTAGCGTGGGAATCAAGAATTTAAGTTGGCGCGTGAAGAAATCAAGTAGACATATATACAAGTTAAAAGTAGCTATATATGTTTGTTCAGTCTCAACAAGACTTTCAGCACACCAAATCAAAAGAGAAAAGCTAATAGTCAACCGCATGTTTTGAAGCATTTCATCACACGGTTCATTGGCCGTTGATCGCGCGAGAATGGAGAGCTGTATGCTGTCTGATTACATTTTCTCTCTCTGCCTGACCTGCACCTCGCATCGTCCCTCCGCCCGTCGGTCCGTGCCGATCCCCTCGTGGTCACCTTGGTGGCGCATCGTTCTTCCGCCCGTCGGTCCGTGCCAATCCCCTCGTGGTCACCTTGGTGGCGCATCGTTCTTCCGCCCGTCGGTCCGTGCCGATCCCCTCGTGGTTGCCTTGGTGGCTCAATCTGCAATGCTGCAATCGCTCATGTCAATATTGAACGGTGTGCATGTTTCGTGCTGTCGCGCGGCCTGCTGCATAAATTATAGTACATGGAAGTGGAACTGGTAGAAGCTGTGATGGACTACTGTACTCTTAGCACCAGCCCGCTAGCTAGGCTAGAGCGTGGCCGCTTGCGAGAGTGCACAGCAGATCTGTCACCCGGATCTATCCGATCCGTGGCGGCCAGCTAGAGGTCGCGGTTAAAGGCTCAAAGCTAGGGTTGCCGTTCCTTCCGGTGAAAGGCCATTTTTTTTAATGAAAGGGCAGTTGAGGTGGGACCGTGGGACACGTTTAAACTAGGCTTGACAAAGGTACGTGCACGGAGTCACGGACCCTGTGCACGGACTACTTGCTCTCGCTCTCTACAGACTACTACAGTATAGAGATCCGCAGTGCATCAGGATTCAGCAAGGCTCCCATGTTACCGTCCAAAGCCCTCTAGTCTTCCCCTCCTCGTCGCCGGCTGGCCGGCCGGTGCAGCAGCAGCAGCGAGAAGCCAGCGCTGGTGCACTTGCTTGCACCGAGCTACCTAGCTGCCGACGACCCGTCCGTCGCGCGAGCACGCCCAGCAGGAACGAACTCGTCGTACACTGTGGCATGAGCGTTCTTGATGCAGCACCAGCTTACCCTTGTCCGCATGCATGCAATCCATCGATTTACGCTTCGTCAGGGCCACAGCCATCAATCAGTCAGTCTATCCATCCATCGATCGATCACGCAGGCGTCAAATCAACAACAGTGCGAGAGTTACGTCACGGACCCCCTGCACCACGCGTCGCGTCCACCTTTCCCCACCGTGGGGCTCGCCATCAAACCTATCACCCTACGTCCCCACCACTTCTCTCTCCACGGAGGGGCTGGGCTGCGCGGGCTCTGGATGGTGCGGGGTGCGGAGAGCCGGAGAGGCCTGGAGCGAGCGCAGGGCATCCATGCATCTTGTGGTCGTGGGACTCATGATTGCGCGCGTTGTTGGAAAATGTTCAGCCTACCCACCTGCAGCTGCAGGATCGTCGCCCTCACGATCTCCGTCTCACCTTCCTCGACCTGCACACCTAGCCAGCTAGCCAGGCAGTGTAGAGCCACCGCGCGCGGGGCCTCCGCATCGGTGAAGTTGACGAGCGCATACGCGCGGGATGACGCGTAGGCGCGTAGGCGTAGCCCAAGTTGCCCTCTCGACTGCACGCCATCAACTTTGGTCACATCACAGTTAACCTAATATCATACTATATCACATGCATGGAAGCACTAGCAGCAAATAATAAATCAGCGCACAAGCGTGGTAACATTAAAGACATCCAGGCTGCGTTCTCTGGGGAGGGTGGCGGCGCGTAAACGCGATGCCAAACAGTAAGCGAACCGGTTTACCGGGCTTGGTCCACTCGTCACCTCCCCCCGAACCGGACAAATCACTCGCGACTCGCCCCGGCCTCTTTGTCTCCCCCGTCTCTCTCTCGATCTGCTCTCGCCGGCGAACCTCCCCCTCACCGACTGCCACACCAAGGCCGCCGACCCTCTCCTCCACCATACACCGCGTTCGAGCTTCGCGTGGTCATCTCCCTCTCCTCCACCATACGCCACCCTTTGTCTTTACTTCCGCAAAGACAGGTACCCCTAGGGTTTCGCCATCTGCCGTCGTGCTGCGTTGGCCGGGCTGCCGGTGCTGAGAGGACCACGAATCAACTGCAGGAGGCGTCTTCGAGTACGAATCGACTGCAGGAGGCGCCAAATCTCCTCTCCCATTAGGCAAACATCTATCCCAATCAAAGGCAACTTTTACTCATCTCTGTTTGTCCAGGAGCACGAATGGACTGCAGTGCTACTATTTTTAACTTACTAGCATGTTGTCGCTTCCTCAAAAACAATTTTATCCCTGCTATTTGATACAAATAATTGTTTGCAAGCACAGTTGTGTAGTACCATATGAACAATAATTACTTAATTTGTAAATGTGCCTGCTGAATGCAAATTCATTATTGCTCCTCTACATGGATACAATGTATCCACTTTACTGCGATTAATGGAGGAGATTCTGCAACTGCTTTTGTTCATCCAAACAATTATGCCCACCTCATGCTTGTTATCAATGCATCTCCCAAATTTGATATACCTGCACTATGCGAGTCTCCTCGGCTCTAGGCAGAACATATCACAAATTGTCCTTTGATTAAGTTAACAAATAGGCACTTAAACTTCCTCTGTTACTATTTTTTGCGGCAACCTCTTTCAATTATATGTTAGTTCCAGCAAATTAGTTCCTTTTCATCGTTTAAAAATCCTATTGTAACATGCTCGCTTCAACGCCTGGTTAATTGTGCCTTCTGTTCTTAGCATTACAGCATATACAGGTAGCTGCATCACACTACCAGCGCTGGCTCAAAATGGAAACCGAGGTTGTGTACAGAGGTCAGCCGGCACTTCCTCAAGCTCAGCAAGTTGTAGCGGCACCACCACTCCTGCCTCTGTCGCTTCCCCACATTTGAACCTGCTCTCAGCAAGTTCCAGTTTGACACCCATTGTCCGAACCCGTATTCCGGTTGCCCGTCAGGTATACTGTCTTGCATGTGTTTAATTCTCAGCTGCCAATATTTTTTCTTATGTTGGCTTCACAACCCTTGTATTATTCTAGCTGCGGTTCAACATGGCACATGTTAATTGGAAGCCGGAACTCCTCGATTTTTTCGTGAATGCCTTGGTTGATGAGTGTCGTGCGGGTAATAGGCCGCAAAAAACCTTGAACAAGATAGGAAAGGATAATATTGTGCGGCGCATGACGGATCATACTGGCCGCCGTTGGAAATGGTCTACTTGCAAAAATAAGTGGGATGAGTTGACGAAGAAATGGTCCTGCTAGAGTCACCTCATTAAGTTAAGTGGTGTCAACTTTCATCTGAAAACTAAGTTGATTAACATGCCTCCAGAGTGGTGGGCTGCGCAGATTGAAGTAATGACCTATTTCCCTCATGCTTTTCCTTGTTATGTTCTTTCTAACATTTCAAGAACCCTTTCACTCATGTGATCTTTGTCTAGGCAAATCCGCTTGCAAAAGGGTTCCAGCATTCACGGCTTGAATATGAGGATAAATTGAATTTCATTTTTGCCAAGTTGGAACCTGTCAACATAGGACCAGATGAATTGGGTGGTCATGAAAGAGGCCAAGCAGGACCCCCAACACACTACTTGGACAGTGATGGCTCAGATGACTTCGATGAAGATCTTCCCGTGCAGCTTCCTAGTTCACCCCCCTCGCAGCCTAGGTGTACAGCTTCCATTAGTGCTTCTGGTAAGAGGCAGTCAAGTGATCCCATGGCCTCAACTGCAGAATTTTGAGAAGGGTTTAAACATTTCCACGAGGAGGTCTCAGCTTCCAAGAAACAAAAGCTTGCTGCTGCCTCTTCTAAGCAGATTGAGGAGGAACACGAATATGATGCATTCATGATGGAGCTGCTAGATGCGGGTATCGACCCGGAGTCTGATGAGTACTTCACGGCCAGCATTGTGCTACTAGACAAGCGTTGCTGGGGCGCTTACCGTCCATTGCAGACCATTAAAGTAAAGTTGTCATGGATTAAAAAAGTATGGACTTATCAGAGTACAAAAGGACAACCACCGTCTACGTAGCTCCCTGGGGGCCACTGCTATGGAATTATATTATTTTCATGTGAACAATTCTATGTCGTAGTGTTTGTCTTACCATAGTTTGTTTTCTATGTATTTTTTTCCTTTGAAGTTGCCTCCCTTATAATCGGTGTATCATCAACTTGTACTTGATATATTCACTATGATGTTGTGTTTGGCCTGCGCATTGTGTTATTACAATATGAATTACCTTGTCTACTGCATATGCAATCTGTATCATGTTTATGTTGCTGTGGTATCATGCATAGGACACGCTTCATATCATATGGCATGAGTGTGATCAGATATTTGTATCTGCAGGATGGTTGTTGACTCAGATGATGATGAAGGCTTATACGACATGCATACAATGGAACTACTCTTTGAAACATGGTGGTACGACAAACATGTGTGGCTGCAGTCTAAACGTCGTCCGTACCGCCAACGTCTATACTCTGGAAATGCATGGGTTCAGCATATTCTGGAACATGAAGAGGACTGCTACGCCACGTTCCGCAAGGACAAAGAACAATTTTTGAGTCTACACAATCTGCTTGTTACTCGGTATAGTTTGCGCAGCACAAACAACATAAGTTCTGAGGAGTGTCTAGCGATTTTCCTTTATATTGTGTCTGGTCCTCACTCAAATCGCTCATGTGTTGTTATGTTTGGTCATTCCAAATCAACTATTAGTCGCAAATTCCATCATGCACTTCGAAAGATATACAATCTTGGTGTATACATCATAAAACCTATAGATCCAACTTTTGCTACGCCACATCTAAAGGTTACTCGAGGTGCATACTTTCCTTGATTTGAGAATTGCATTGGTGCTCTGGATGGAACTCATATTAGACTACAAGTCAGTGGTGAAAAAAACATGACATTTATTGGGCGGCACATGGTTCCAACATTTAATGTGGTAGCCGTGGTTGATTTGGATTGTCGGTTCATATTTGTGTGCTCTGGACGTCTTGGATCTATGCATGACCATAGTGTCCTCCAACAAACATTGGTGCATTACCATAGCCACTTTCCACGTCCTCCCAAAGGTAAATCAAATTTATTGTCCAATAGCAGTTGATTATACCTATGCTCTGACTTTGAATGTTTCATTTGTAGATAAATTCTATCTTGTGGATGCAGCATATGTGAATATGCTAGAGTTTCTAGGTCCATATAGGAATATCAAATACCATCTGCAACACTTTCAACATTGGGATTTGCCGGAAACAATGGAGGAGTTGTTTAATTACAGGCATGTGCAACTTCGTTGCACTGTGGAAAGGGCTTTTGGGCAGCTGAAGAACAAGTTCAGGATACTTAAGTCTATACCTAATTATGGACTGCACATATCCAATCGTATTGTTGTAGCTTGCATGGCAGTACATAATTTCATTAAGGACAACGGAGGTGACAAGGGAGGTGATTGGACAAAAGCCTCAATCCAAGCTGGAAACAATGAGGGTAATGAGCCAGACCTTCCGAACTTGATGGACAAGGCAAGTGAAGATGATGATCAGGCAGACATGGATCGTTTGCGGGATATGATCGCTGCAGACATGGCTGCCTCTGAAAACATGTTGTAGCACAATTAGCTGTTTAGGGAGACAATATGTATTTTGCATTCTCGTAGAGACATGGATTCTCGTTTGACATAGCACAAACGTGCCTTACAATTACAAGCTGTAAATCCTTTGTTCGAAACCGCTAGTTTTGTAGTTCGTTCATATATTGAACATTCCCTGAAGCTATTGATAGTGACTTTGTGTATTAGCGTCGTACAGGTGTAATGGAAGCCCAAGGGTATACACTAGTGTAAGAGAATTGTACAGTCGCCATACTTTAAAATCTGGTATACAAAAATAAAACTCCTTAATTCGCTATTGGCTCGAGGCCAATCATTTGATACAAGTATAATTGTAACTGCCTCAGTGACTGCAAAAATAGGATATGGTGACCCTATGGAAATTAGTCTCTGTTGCTGCCGGCGGCCAATGCCACGTCGCCCTGGCTTGATCTGGGGGCGGCCGCCGCCGCGGTCGGATGTTGCCACTGTCAATGCCATTGGGCAGTGGAGGCAATCTGAGCTAGGCTTGCAGCAGAACCAATCAAACACAGCTGCAAGGAGCGAGGTTAAGATGATCATAGATCAAACGTCGCCTCAAAGAACCTGCGAGCAGACGACGGTGCGCGTAGGGGTCCTGGGGCGGCGGTGGCGGTGGCGGCCACAGGGGTGGAGGCGCTTGACGGCAGCGTAGTGGCCATCGGCGTGGGAGGTACACGATCGGGAGTAGCAGCGGCCTGCTCGGGTGGAGGCGCGCAACGTCAATGGCGGAGGCAAGTCGCGGCGCCGGCCAAGCTCATGGCATCGGCGCGCTGAGCTAGGCAGCCGGCAAGCGGGCAGGTGACTTGGGATAGAAGAGAGAGACTGACTGGTGGGCCCGTTCCACGTCAGCAGGGTGACTTGGCGGGGCGTCAGTCCACGTCGGCTAAAACCAGCCTTGGTTTCGTCCGATGATCAGCTGTGACCAGTTTCACGAATTCGAGGACCCGTTGTACTTGGTGTTTGACTTCAAGGACGAATTATGGACTCGGCTGCAAGTTGAGGGACATGTGATGCAGTTTTTCCTATCTTATCCAGCTGTCTCTAGTTTGCCCGTTGCCTTGACCCTTGGTAAAGACACAATGGTTTCACAATACCCATTTCGATCTTGCCATACCCCAAGTCCCCAACGAATAAATTGATCCCTTGCAGGCTTGCCATAGCCCGGTTGGATAGTTATTAGATGTAGACATGGTAGTGCCATTCAAAGACGTGCAGTTAAATCATAGCATGGGGCGCGCATTTGATGAACAGGAGTTGAAATGCTGAGACAGTGTGTGCGCCCCGGCGTGAATCTTGCGAGCCGTCGTCCCAAAATGGCAAAACGCAGCACGGACCGTTAATTTTCTTTTTGTTTTGCCTGGGTTAAAATGTGAATGTGCAATAATGCCTGTACAACCACACCTATCACTAAAATTGAGCTTACACTGCGCTACTCATTTCACACATGAATAATTCTTTATTGGATTGGGTTTGTTATTAGGACCATGATCATAATTAATTCATAAAAAAGGCGTTTCCTTGCGCTGATGCTACTGAAGATAATGAGGGTACACGCTAACTTCGCTGCTTTCAAATTGATGTATTAAATGATGTTTTTAAATTGTGAAGATGAGCTATGAAAGGCTGTAAAATGTGAAATGTCAACCAAAATAGTGAAATACGACTATTAATGTTGTCAACACGGTGTTAAAAGATCCATCAATGTAATACACACCGTGTGACAATGTGCGTCTATTTATTTGATCATGTGAGGCTAGAGCAATGGACGACTAGGAGCTCAAAAAAAAAAAAGAGCTAACCAGCCATGCCAAACATCTAAGGTTGGAGATAATACTTATGAGACGTGCTAAATAAATAAGGAGAAATTTTAAACTTTACCTAAATGGTTAAAATTATTGCTCTAGTTTTCATTTAAGTTGTCCGGTACAGTATTATTTTCGAAAACAAATCTACAATTGCCCTCTCACTTTGCATAAATAAAATGATCTAAAAGCATGAAAATTCTTAAACTTGACCGTTGGTGATAGGTCCACAAACTCTCAATTTGCTCCTAAGTGGCATATGCTTAAACAAGCTTAAGGGTGTGTGAAGCACCATTTGAGATTTTGTGGACCGACCGGCGCAGATACTACTAGACCTCTACGTACTCGTACTATATATATACGTACTAGTAGACCGTTAGACGTCACTACCCCCCACGCAAAGGCTTGAGGACTCCTGCACCAAGAAATTAATACATGAATGATCATCAGCTGGCCTCGCCTTGCTCTATCTTGGATTTCCCAGCTGCGTCTAGTTTACTGGTCTGGCCGCGCAACGTCCAAACTCCATACCAACCAGAGGATCCAATAATGCTCATTTACGATCATGTCGTTATTACCCTGAAAAAAAATGGCGAGCATGCATACAGCAGTTGTAGAGTGTCGTGCCGGAGTTCTAGCATCGTGGATTTCTTCTGATTCGTGCGTTGCGATTGCGAGCTGTGAATCGTAACGGATGCGCGAATTCCTCGATGGTTAATTTAAGGAGGAAAAAAAGTATCAACTGCGGATATTTACCGCTAGCTTTTGCCTCGCGTCGCGGGGCTTTCCATCCAAAAATCCACGAAACCTCACCTGCAGTCCTTCCTTTCCCCGTTCCTCCGCTCCGCCCACCACCAAAAACCCCAACTCCTCCCGTCCCCTCCCACCCTAGCTATATATCCGCGTCTCTCTCGATCGTCGGCCCTCCGGACCTCGATAGATCCATCTATCTCTATTCGTCGATTCCTTCCGCTATAAGCAATCCGCAACAACCTCTTCGAGAAGACAGAGAAGAGAAGAGAAAGAGAGAGATGGCGAGCTTCAAGGTGGCCGACGCGTCGGAGTACCTGGCCATCTCGGGCTGGGGCATCGCCGACGTGAAGCTGGCGAAGAAGGCGTGGGTGTGGGTGGGGCAGCAGTGCAAGAAGTTCGACATCACGCCGGTGAACTACGAGTTCGAGGTGCACGCGATGAGCTCCGAGAAGCTGCCCTTCATCCTGCCCGCCGTCTTCACCATCGGCCCCAAGGTGACGGACGACGCCAGCGGCGGCAGCAACACGGCGGCGCTGCTGCTCTAGGCCAAGCTCATCGCGCCGCACGACAAGAACTCGTCGCACGTCCGCGAGCTCGTCAAGGGCGTGATCGAGGGCGAGACGCGCGTGCTGGCGGCGTCCATGACCATGGAGGAGATATTCCAGGGCACCAAGTCGTTCAAGCAGGCGGTGTTCGAGAACGTGCAGCTGGAGCTCAACCAGTTCGGGCTCTACATCTACAACGCCAACGTCAAGCAGCTCGTGGACGTGCCGGGGCAGGAGTGCTTCTCGTACCTGGGCCAGAAGACGCAGCAGGGGGCGGTGAACCAGGCCAAGGCGGACGTGGCGGAGGCGCGGATGAAGGGCGCCGTCGGCGCCAAGGAGAGGGAGGGCACCACGCTGCAGAAGGCGGCCGAGGTGGACGCGCAGACCAAGGTGTTCAGGGTGCGCCAGGAGGCCATCGGGGTCAAGGAGCAGGCCAAGGTGGAGGCCGAGGTCAGGGTGTTCGAGAACGAGAGGGAGGCCGTCGTCGCCGCCGCCAAGGCCGACCTCGCCACCAAGAAGGCGGCATGGGACAGGCAGACCAAGGTGGCCGAGGTCGAGGCGGCCAAGGCCGTCGCCATCCGCGAGGCCGAGCTGCAGATGGAGGTCGAGCGCAAGAACGCGCTGCGGCTCACGGAGAAGCTCTAGGCGGAGCAGCTCAGCAAGGCGACAGTGCAGTACGATACGCAGGTACGGAGTACGGAGCATCTCAATTTTCTGTTTCGTCGTTGTTGGAGTCCCAACCAATCGATCGATCTAAATCTTGGACATAAAATTGTTGCAGGTGCAAGAGTCTAACGCGGAGCTGTACAGCCGCCAGAAGGCGGCGGAGGCACGCGAGGCGCAGGCGGACGCGCAGTTCTTCGAGCAGAGGCTGGCGTAGGACGCCAAGCTCTACTCCCGGCAGAAGGAGGCGGAGTCGCTGGCGACGGTGGGCAAGGCCAAGGCGGAGTACGTGGCGTCGATGCTCGAGGCGCTGGGCGGCAACTACCACGCTCTCCGCGACTTCCTGATGATCGACGGCGGGCTGTACCAGGAGATGGCGCGCATCAACGCCGGCGCCGTGAGCGGGATGCAGCCCAAGATCAGCATCTGGACCAACGGCGGCGACGTCGCGGCGGCGGGAGGAGCCGGCGGCGCCGCCATGCAGCAGGTGGCCGGGGTGTACAAGATGCTGCCGCCGCTGCTGTCCACGGTGCACGAGCAGACGGGCATGCTCCCGCCGGCGTGGATGGGCGCGCTGCCGAACAACAACGAGGCCAACTGAATCCGCCCGCCCGCGTGGTTCGTTCTGGTAGGGGTTTATCTTACGTACTGGTAGGGGTTTGGAAGTCATCAGGTGTGGATTATGACTTATGGTGTGAGACGCATCAAGCACTCTTGTCATCTATAGCTCTTGTTGGGTCAATCATATCGTCTAGTATAATGGTTCACACTTGGGATATTGATTTCTGCATTGCATCTTGTTCATTCATGCGTATTCTGCTGTGCTCTGGTAGTTGCCTGGCATGTTGATGTACCTGCAAATGCAAAGGTTGTTTTTCTGTGTGTGCTGCGACATTGCAGTTGCAGGGCACCCTTGTGCGTTGTGCCTCGGTTCCTGCCGTGCAGCACAGATGCACAAGCTAGCGATGCTAGTGCCTGCGGCAAGGCTATAGATGTAGGAGTAGGGCCGGAAGGGGGCTTTTGACGTGATCACGTGAAGGCGCCTGGTGTGTTGGCGTGGGGGGAAAGCCTGAACCCTAGTCGCGCACGACGGTGCTGTTGTACGTAGAGGCGAGACCGTGGTCATGTGTTGATTATCTTATCATACGTAGTTGAGCAGAGCTGTTCAAGCCGTTTACATTGCCATTTCTTCATCTTAACCTACGTACATCTATCTCGTTTAACTAGTTATTAATGGTGGCTATAGTCATTTGTAGATGCATACATGAGGGCATTGCATGGCGAGATCTATGTGCAATTCTGCATAAGCAATTTCTGCTCGCTCATCTGCACTAGAAAACACCACAGTTATAAGGGATCATCATGCCAGCTTCCTTTTTCTAGTGGTGTGGAGTTTTTTTTTTTTTTTTGACTGACGGGGCTGTGCTCAGTTGTAGTGTTTTCTTGGGCCTCACTCCTGTTTTTTTCTAATGAATTTCGGTCGCGGCAATTCTCTTGCTGCACTTTTGAAAAAAAAAGTTTCAGGTGTAGATCGAACATGTGCGTAGCGGTGTAGCCTTGTAGTCCTGAGCTCCGCGTCTGCGATGAGAAATTCAGGTAGCTAGGAAAGGCGATCGCGTCCGATGGTGCCCTTGCACCACCCATAGCAGTGAGTCCATGTGCCACGTAACACGGCTTGCATTCGTCATCTGTTTTACTTTTGCCATATATGTAGGGTGGTCCATGGATTGGCATCCTTGCCTTCGATCGAGCTGTTCGTGTTTCAGTTTCACGAGAAACCATCATCTTGCTCGTGAACCGTCAGTGCATGGGCAGGGCTGGAGCGCAAAGCTTTCCCTTTGGTTTTCCTGAATAGGTGCTGGCCAGTGGCGACCTCCATCCTAGAGTGATGATAGCTGGCTGACATACCAACGTGCTTTCCACAGGCACGGTGGTGAACCGGTGACCAGGTTAGTACTCCTACTACAGTACAGGGGTGTTTGAATCTCCTAGCTAAACTTTCCTGTCACATCGGATGTTTAGACTTCTAGTTAGAAGTATAAAATATAATCTAAATATAAAACTAATTACACAGATGAAGACTAAACGGCGAGACAAATTTATTAAGCATAATTAATCTATGATTAGTAAATGTGATGCTACAGTAAATATTCGTTAATCATAGATTAATTAGGATTAATAATTTCGTCTCGCCGTTTAGTCCTCGTATTTAGTTTTTTAATTATCTGATGTGATATGAGCTAAATTTAATCCATGAATCCAAACACCTGCTGCATGTGCCCACTGCAGAGGTCTTTGCAGTTGCAGCGACTACTTGCTTTTTTTTCCGAGAGGTGCAGTGCAGCGAGTCAGCGACTATGCTTGGCAAAAGAAGCAGCTGAGCGAGTGGGTTGGGCCAGTATGAGAAATGGCGATATAAATGGGCCAAGGTCACACCACATGAAGCCCATCGGCATGTGGACCAACAACGCGAGACGCTCCCCAAGGCCAGCGCGCAGATGGCCTAGCAGGGCGGGCCTAATTCTCAAAGAAAAAGAAAAGGTGGCCTAGGGCCTACAAGGAAGCTGCCACGCTGCACGATCACACGATAGAGATCGTCAATGTGCATGTGAGGTTAAGCATCCACAATAACCTGACCTTCCATTAACCTATATCCTTTATGCTTTATTACTCCAGCAATCCTTCAATAGCCTTTTTCTAGAGTAAATAACAAAAAATACCCCTAATCTCTGCTAAAGTAAATTAAGGGAGAAATACGCGCCCGTGCATATATCCCAAAGTCTCGTCAGGGGCAGCTTCTCACATGAGTATAAGAACAGCTCTAATTTGTTCCACACAATCAAATAAAAACAGTACCTTATTAGCGTTTCAAAAATCTAGTTTAAGTAGTACACAATCTTTCTTTTATTTATCATGTAACGACAGAACTTAACAAATTAACTAATACTAGCTCAAACATAACCACCGCTGCATGCATATTAGCCCCTTGGCTGCTTAATAACATAGCCCAGTGTGCCGTCTTCCTGAATCTGTAAAAACTTCAACGGAGCTTTCTGTCTGAACTCCTCCACATCCTTTACCACAGGCTCAAGACCTAGACTCTCAATTTCCATGGCGAGGCAACGTTCGATAGTGTGGCAACGGCTGCAGGGCCCTAGAACCTTGAGCTCAACGCCGGTGGGCACCTTGGGCTCGACGTATCTCCTCACGTTGGCGAGCGCCCTCTCGGCATCCCACCGAGCCTCCACGAACATCGGCCGGCACCTGTCGGAGGAGGAGCGCTTCCTGTCGTAGCCGGGGGAGGTGTCCAGGACGAGGCGCTGGAGCGACGGCGCGGCGGTCTCGAGGATGTGGCATGTCAGCTCAACCAGGCTCTTGGCGGAGCAGAAGCCGGTGATGGTCACTTTCCTCAGCTTGCCGAGGCCGCCATGGCGGAATTCTGGGATCTCCTGCGATAAATCTCCATATGGTGTCCCGGGATAAAGGTAGTACTGGGTGTTCCATCCGAAAAGATCTTCAATCTACACACATGAATGTAGCGTGTATGTATCTCTAGGGTTATTTAGTACGGTATATTATTAGCAAATAATTAGCGACTAAGGACTGAAGCCGCTAGTCGGTGTCGATAGAGTCTCGACCAATAAAAACTCATCAAATAATAATCAGGCTGTCATCGGTTGTAATGACCAACTATATATTCAGTAGTTACTTCTATAGAAGTTGCATGTCTGCAATTAAATACTCTTAAATAAAATACATGAGATAGCCAATAGATAATAAAGATTTGTTTGGAGAAGAATGAGGCACTGACCCGTAAGATGAAAGTCTCCAGGGCAACACAAGCATCAAGAAAAAAGGCCAGAGAAAATAAGTCATGTCCTGCACAAATTCCGCCTGTTTTGCCAAGGCAGATGGCAAGGTGCTTTAGGTGTTGAAATTTGTCGGTCATCACTGGCGCCTTCAACTTCTGATGGGAAAAAAAAAAGAGAAAACAAATTGACATCGATCTTAATATTACTAATTATATATTTTTGAAGCCTCTCACAAGACACACTACTCACAAGACACACTAGAAAAAAACTAAAAGTTATTGTAATAATCAAAAACATTCATCCATCAGTAATTGGTTGAGTAAAATCTTAATTTCCATAAGATTTATACTTTTTTATGAATAGTTATCCAAATCTGCCATTATGAAATCAATATATATAAAAGTAGTCCATAAATCTATGTTCTAATTAACCACCTCTATCGTTACAAAAGAAAATGTGAAGTGACCATCTCATTTATATCCAAATTATTCAGGGAGGTCATTTGTAGGCTGCATACCCTAGCAGCATAGGCTATGTGAGGAAAATGGCCCTAAGCCTTGAATTAGTGTGTTTAATATGATTTTAGTGGTTGAGTGTCAACATGGACACTTTTAGTAACTAATGTGTGTATTGGTATATTTGTTTAAGTTTGACGTATCCAAGTGATGGATTGAGGTACAAACATATCTTAAAGTAGTGATATCAAAGAGCACAATAGAAGACCTAAACATCACCAAGAAGTCCAAAGACATCTACAGATAAAGCCAAAGTGTCCTGTGGCAGTTCCGAATTTTTTAGCATTGGGCGGTCTGGTGGGAAAATGGCCACCAACAAAAGTTGCCTACCTCAACCATTAGTAATGACAAATAAAAAATAAACCTCCATCTAATTTACCAACATATGCTATTATAAAAAGTGATGTTTTAGCTATTTATCAACTAAATACAGAATTCAATCCATGCATGCTTGCATATGCATATACGGAAACATAGATCATTTAACTAGGAGCACAAGCATCTTTATCCACACCTACTAAATTGTAAAAATAAAATATCTGTTATTATGGGACGGTGGGGGTATACCTCTATTAATCTAGCCCATATGAAAGTAGTAGAGCACCGGTAGATGGACTACTTGTGTTAATTTTGTATGAAGCCCTATTTGGATCAACTAAAAGTTAGCTGTGAAAAATTACTCTATCATTAGCTGCAACCAACTAACTAATGAGTGCTAATAGATTCCACACCTATTAGCTAATTTAATATCTAGGCATTTTTGGAAACTAGCTACTTTCACATAATTTCATGTAGCTAGTAATTAGTTAGGCGCATCCAAACAGGTCCTGATTATCATGCATGTATACACATCATATTTTGCAGAAGTGGTAGGTAGAACGAACCTCGTGATCTGTTGTCAGCACAAGTGTTTCAAGATTTGGCGCGACGGTTGGGAGGTTAGTGCCTGCATACTGGATCATGTGTCGCATGCGTGTGGTATGCATGTCCAGCTCCTTCGTCTCCAACTTGTCTCCAAGTGTCAATCTCAACAACGGCTTCCCATCGTATGCAAACGTGGAGAGCTTGGGGGCATAGTTGTCTATCGTCCCTAGCGCTTTGCAAAGTAGCACCCGCACGATCCTGAGCTTCCGTAGAACACATGGTATCTTCAGGGAGGCTATCATGTCGCAGTTGGATAGATCCAGGCTTTCCAACGCGAGGCAGCTGGACAGAAATAACCATAGTTCGTCCCCAGTGATACCAACTCTGTGCAGGCACACTTTCGACAAGCTCATCGAGCAACCAAGCAGCCTAGGGCATTGTGTTGGATGTAAGGCACAAGAGGCGAGGCAGAGAGAGCGAATTGTGCCCGAGTTGCTCCCATGTGATAGGAGCGAGTAGGGGAAGATGTATTCAGGCACAGAGCTGCGACATTCGGGCAGCGACACTGCGAGCTCTGAGAGTCCAGGCTTCATGAAGGCTCGGAGCCAGCCATCCAGAAGGCTGGAGTCAATGTCCTCCATAGAACAGGTGGAGAGGTTGATCTTGAGCGTCTTCACTCCAATGCCGGAGTGCTTCTCGAGCACCTGTTGTGCTTTGCTGAAAACGTACTTGCTTCTATCGTCTTCGCTCTCCAGCAATGGTTGTCTGCTAGCGGCTAAGGTTTCCTCATTGAATGCCAAGTTGGGATAGCACCTCCACAAACGCAGAAATGTCCGAGACACGCAGGCAGCGCGAGCTGCATCTTGCATTCTCACAAAGAAATGTATGTGCTGCAGGACATCCTGCACAAATATATAATCATCACCAAATAGGAAAGGAGTAATGTGGGCTAGTAAAGCTGGCAAAATGGGCTTTAGTTCGAAAATTAGAGGGTGTTTGGATCCAGGGGCTGAATTTAGCCCACGTCACATCGGGGGTGTTTCCATCGAAAATTAGCGGCTGCAGAAGTATTAAATATGATTTAATTAGAAAAATAATTACACGGTTGAGGACTACTGCAAGGCTTAATAAATTTGTCTCGCCGTTTAGTCCTTATCTGTGTAATTCTAATTAGACTGTATTTAATATTTCTAACTAGTGTCCAAATATTCGATGTGATAGGAGCTAAAATTAAGATCCAAACGGGCCTTTAGCAATGGAAACGAGTAAGGTTTTGGAAAGACCAATGTTTGTGTAAGAATGCTTATGTAATCCTTTTTTGAATATATGAAACGTGACCCGGTTTCTCAACAAAAAAAATAGTATTGGCGTTGATACTATATATACTCCCTGCCCTGCAATAATTTGTGTACCGTACGTCCGTACCTCAGGAAGCTCATCGTATGGTATCGTGCTGCAAGCGCCTTGAGAAATAATGTCGGCTGGTTGGCGAGGTTGATCGCTGTAGGGCCAGCCATCTGTTCCGTCTCCTGCAAATGAAGACAACAAAACGATCGATCGATGTTTCGCGCACCAAAAGCTAGCTAGATGCAAGTTAAAATTGCTGTCCAAAACTTGAACAAATCAGTACAATTATATAGCATCGATTGATGTCAGGCAGGGAATGAAAAAAAAAAAAGCAGGCACAAGCACTTACTCGTCGCCGGCGCCGCTGGTTGCCAAGAGCACGCGAAGGTCTGGATCTCCATGGCACGGGCTGACGTGCATGGTTCGTGGGCGCCTCTACTTTAGTAATGAGCAAATAGGTACTGTATGATGTGATCAATGAGATAGATTTGACAGGCGCGGCAGCTAGCGGCCTAGAGACACCTGCGGGGAGGCTGAGGCTCCCAGTCCCGGACCGGGCTTGCAGATCGGATCTGATCCGTCATCGGTTGGACCTGGTTAACAACAAACTGAGGTCAATCTCAATCCAAACCACGCATATAATAAAAGAGAGGTGGAAGCAAACTAAAAGATCTGGCTACTGCATACCTATTTCTGTCTCTGCGTGCATGCAGCATCCATCGTCGGTAATGGCGGATCCATATACCAAGCAACTATATCGGTGCTCTTACAATATATGACTGCCACAGCTTACAATAATGCTTTGCCTCAAGCACAAAGTCAAGGTGTCGAAGTGCCCTGGGCGAAGCTACATTGTGTGTGGTGGGTGCACATGCACCCACGCCAAAATACAAAAACAGTGATTATGTCTCAAATTACACCATATTTGCACCTCCCATGTGCTAAGTTCATGCACCCACAAGGCACATGCATCCCCTACCAATTTGCTTTAGCTTCGCCACTAGACTGCCCATATTAAATCGTACCAGGAATTTAAGTGAATTGTATCCTATATCTCTACTACTCATTAAGAACGTAAAGTGGGCGTGCAACACCATGATTGGCCTCGCGTCTCGGCTCACCCTCACCTCCCCGTGACCCCGTCAGATAAGTAGGCTATGTTTGGTTTCTTTGCTGGCTAGCCTAGCTTTGCTTTTGGAGAAGAGCCATTTTTTGCTTGCCTAGAAAAGCAAGGAAAATTTTGCTTACACAATCATCGAGGTAGGGGCAAAATCATCCAACCATCCTCTATCCTTGCTCGGTTAGGCTAGGCAAGCACGGGCAAGGGATTCAAACGGACTCGTAAGTGCTTATCCAATATCCATTAAGCAATTATTCAACGAAATTACATTTAAGGCGTATAAGAAGTTTGATTCACCACCAGATAAGTAATTATTCAACGAACTTACATGCCAAGTATTGCAGCGGGACGTTCCTGACGATTACCTTTTCGAAGTTTGGTATTTTTTTTGGCAGGAAGTCTGCAGAAGAAGAATAAAGAAAAAGCAAAACAATATTGTAAGACTCTATGGGACCGCTGGACGACGCGTGGGGCACACCGGGGCGGGGGGGGGGGGGGTGAGGGGAGGGGGAAGACTCTATGCATGCCAATTGAAAACGTATGGCAAAGAAGTCTTGCTTTACAACTTGTACTAGCGTAGATATACGTGCAACATGCACGCGTTATGAGATAATCAATCAGACAATAGAAAGGAAAAAAATAGAAAATAGAATTAAAAGGAAGGAGTCCTGATTGATTACCGTCGTTCCTTTCTCATTAAAACGAAGAGAAGGAAAGTAACGAGTGGGTATGGGTATAAAATGAGGTGAGAAATAAAGAAAAAAAGTGGATGCATAAAACATTTTGCATCTATAGGTTTTGGGTCTTTCCACCCTTTTCCAACCTTTTTCAAACTGCGCAGTGGGGTCAGCGTGAAGGGTATACCTATGCCTTTATAGGTAAAATAGATTTTTAGAGATTTTTAGAAAACTCGCTCTTTTACAGTGTAGATATAGTGCAGCAGAGATTTCCTATGCCATTCATGTTGAAAAGAACGGAACCATAGATTTCATCAGAAGCAACAGTACCATGTACACATAGCGTGTATATAGGAGTACCGAGTACCATTCATATACAACTCTCTCTCTCTCTCTCTCTCCCTGTAGAAGGCTGGTGGAAGTCGTGCAGAAATGCAACACCGTTTGTAGGTACAAGAGACCGTCGTGCTTATTTGTCTACATCAAAGTTGAATGGAAAATTCAACAAAAAATATCCGTGCAAATACAATTCAAAGATCTACATACAACTTGAGATAAAACAAACGTTCGTGTGAGGAAAAACAAAAAGAAAATGTAATTGGATTTCAGTGTAACCCGCAACCCGCTAAGAAATTGCTGGCTTTTTTTCTCTTTTTTGTTTCTCCTTGCACACATTGTTCATTCTCAAATTTAATGTTATATGTATGTAGATCTTTGCATCATCTGTCCATTCATATTATTTATTGAATTTTTCATGTAAATTTTAACGTGAGTTTTCATGTAAGTACACGCATACACTATCGAAAATGCGCAATCGGCAAACGCAAATAAGCTTCGGTCGCATCGAGGCATGCAGCTCAGCTAGACGTCGACGGGCCGCCTGTCAGCGTGCCCATCCACGCCGGCGGCAGCATCCCGGTCTGCTCGTGCACCGTGGTCAGCAGCGGCGGCAGCATCTTATACACCCCCGCCATCTCCTTCATCGCGCCGGCGCCGCCGCTGGCATCGCCGGCCTCTCCGCTGGCGCCACTACCGCTCCACACGCTGATCTTGGGCTGGAGCCCCCTGATGGCGTCGGCGTTGATGCGCGCCATCTCCTGGTACGTGCCCGAGCTGACCATGAGGTAGTCCCGCAGCGCGGCGTAGCTGCCGCCGAGCGCGCCGAGCATGGCGGCGAGGTAGGCGCTCTGGGCCTCGCCCATGGCCGCCAGGCCCTCGGCCTCCTTCTGCTTGGCGTAGAGCTCCGCCTCGGCCTCGCGCCGCCGCGCGAAGAAGGCCGCTTCGGCTGCCGCCCGGCGCGCCTCCGCCTCCTTCTCCTGCTCAAAGAGCCGCGCCTCCGCGGCCTTCTGGCGGTTGTAGAGCTCCCAGTTGGCCTGCTGCACCTTCATCTCGTAGTCGACGACGGCCTTGCTCAGGTGCTCGGCCTTGAGCTTCTCCGTCTGCCTGGCCGCGTTCCGGCGCTCCGCCTCCGCCTGCAGCTCGGCGTCCCGGATGGCCACCGCCTTGGCGGCCTCCACCTCGGCCACCCGCGCCCGCTGCTCCCACCCGGCCTTCTTCATGGCCAGCTCGGAGTTGGCGGCCGCCACCTCCGCCTCCCGCTGGTTCTCGAACACCTTCACCTCCGCCTTCACCCTGGCCTCCTCCTTGGCGCCCTCGCCCTGCCGCTTCACCGTGTACACCTTGGTCTCGGCGTCCACCTTGGCGGCGTTCTGCCGCGTGGTGCCGTCCCGCTCCTTGGCGCCCACCGCGCCCTTCATCCGCGCCTCCGCCACGTCCACCTTGGCCTGGTTCACCGCCTCCTGCTGCGTCTTCTGGCCCAGGTACGAGAAGTACTCGTGCCCCGGCACGTCCTCCAGCTGCTTCACGTTGGCGTTGTAGATGATGAGGCCGAACTGGTTGAGCTCCAGCTGCACGTTCTGGAACACGGCCTGCTTGAAGGACTTGGTGCCCCGGAAGATGTCCTCCATGGTCATGGACGCCGCCAGCACCCGGGTCTCGCCCTCGATCACGCCCTTCACCAGCTCGTTCACGTGCTGCGACAGCTTGTCGTGCGGGGAGATGAGCTTGGCGTAGCGGAGGAGGCACTCCTCGTCGTCGGACCGGGGGCCGATGGTGAAGACGGCGGGGAGGATGAAGGGGAGCTTCTCCTCGCTCATGGCCTGCACCTCGAACGTGTAGTTCACGGGGGAGATGTCGAAGCGGGTGCAGCGCTGCCCCGGGGCGATCCATGCCTTCTTCGCGAGCTTCACGTCGATGATGCCGTACCCCGTGATCGCCAGGTACTCCGACGGGCTCGCGATGCGGTAAACGAACCCCATAGGATCGGAGTATATTGTTATCAACGTCTACCTAGCTAGCTCACCGCACAATCAACAGCACCTGTGTTGTTAGGTGCAAAGGATAGATGTCAAAAAATGCTGATGATGCCAGAGCAAACCGGCTAGGTATATATATCGATATATGCACGGTTATTTCTAGGAGCAACAAGTTATTATCTATACGTACGCGCAAGGACTTATCCGAAGGCATTTCCCTGCCATTGTGGTGCGATATTCGTTGTCAATGTCGACGTGCTCTTAATATTCATAAGGAGTGCAACTTGCACTCTTGCGGGTGTAAACATCAGAGGAATCGTCGAGAGGAGAGATAACAACAAGAGTTAACTGAGCTACCACTGTACCAGTTTTTAGTTATAATTTGATGGGCGGTAACAAACAAGATTAACACACGCATAGTATCAAACTTACATGTTCAAAATAATTAATTGGTGTGGCGTTGTGTTATGAGAGTGGGCAAAATGCTATACGGCATTTTGATGAGCTTGATACTACCCAACACAGCTACTACTCTGACCCACGCCCCGTGTTCATCATCACGTGTGTCGTGTGGAGACTCCTATAGTTTCTAGCACAATATATACTTCCTCTGTCCCACAAAGAAAGTCACTTTCTTTGATTTCCGTACACGGTTAATCACTCGTCGAAGTGGAAACGACAGGGAAACTATTTTCCCCGTCAAAAACATTAATTTACCTGTCGGTGGCACACCAGAATAAAATCCTTTTCCCTGTCGGTTTGTTTACTGCCAAAAAAAAAAAACATTGTTCCCGATCGAGAAATGGGTTTTGCACATTTAGTCCAATTTGAATATTTATTTTCAAATCAAATAAATACCTAACATGGTTAAATCAACATTTTCAAGCATAACACACTATTTTCAACCACAACATATATTCTCATCCAGAACATACATATAATTAGATGTCCAAGTTTGGCATCACCAGTTACATAAATAAGATGTCTAATGCACATCAACACGAGTCATGTATCTCAAAACCATCAATATTTCAGCACCAAATACTAGAGGTTAGTGCATGGAATCTACTGTCATTCTCCTACCAACCTAGTAAGTTTGTCTCTATATGCATGGTTTTCACTACGCCGATTGATGGTTTCATTGTAGTTCTGTTTGGTCACGGAGATTCTCATCGTTGTGACCATATGATGTGATGCCATTCTTAGTTGATTCTGAGCCCGCATGAGATGATCTGCATATATGATTACAAGAAAAAGATTAACAGCAAATGCTGTTAAATTTTCTAAGACAAAATATAGTGAGACATGAGAATGAATAATTTGGATGTAGATCTAGGGAGTATTTTATATTATTTTTATAATGGTCTAGGTGTGGATAATTATTTAGAAAACAGTCTAATAGCTAGTGACATTTCAGTCTACTAGATTGATGGGAGGATGTTTTTATTATTCTGAGAATTTTATGGTTTATTTTTTAACTCTTCTCGTGATAATGGATATAAATGCATGTCCAACTAATAATAGTAAAAAATAGATTATTTTAGAATTTGCCATTTATTATAGAATTGGTGCTTCACTCCCGATGATTTACTACCTCGCTCACATGACATGGCATGACATATAAGTATAACCAATCCGGAACCTACGCGTTTCACTGAGTCTAGGGTACCAAATCTTGAAGCAACTTCTTTTCTATCACTAGCGTAGACATACGGAAAACACGTACGTGTTGTGATATGATCGAGCGGTGATAGGAAGGAGGAAAAAAGATGGAATTAAAAGAAAGAAGACCTCCTTGATTGACATCTTTTCTTTCGCATTAATTCCAAGACAAGTAAAGTAACATGTGAGTATGGGTAAAAATGAGGTAAAAAATAAAAGACCAAATGGTGAAAATATTTTCTTTCTAGTTTTTAGACCCTTTTCAACCCCTTTTAACCCTTTCTAACCTGCGCAGTGGAGCCAATGCGAGGAATACACTGGAGTCATCATATGTTAAAAAATATATATAGTTTTCTGAAACTCGAGTAGATTAAATCTCCAAGCAAATCTTGTATCGTTTTCTATCGTTACCCTTCAAGCAACTCTTGTAAGCGGTTATCGTTTTCATGGTATAGCGAAATCCATAAGAATACTTATTGTTCTTTGGGAACTGCTATGTACCTATGTTGATTTGATTGGTATGATAGATTCTAGGTTGGATATCTTCGATGTGTCGTCCTTCAGTTCCATGCAATCTCTATGAAACTACTACCAAAAGCTTGAGTGCTAGCGCGGCTACAAATGTCAAATTTATGTTCCACGCTGACCAAGAGAGAAATGAGCATGACAGCTTTGAGTGCTAGCGCGGCTACACATGTCAAATCTATGAATTTGGTATTAGAGAAATTTAAGTAGGGTTAATTATGGGCCGTTTGGTTCGCCTCTACATACGAATATACGATAACGGCAATGTAATCAGGCCGTCACCCATTCTGGTGCAACGAGAAACATTATTTGTTTGCTTCGTTGATTGGTTACCCTCGATAAGGCTAAGTCCAAAAGATCCTCTATCCTACCCTCTCCTATCACTATTCTAACTTTCTCCACTCACATCTACAGTACGTTGCAGTGTGAAACAGTGATATAATAGTGTTCAAACCCCAAAATGGGAGTATCTATGCTGCAGCGAAGAGAAGGAAGATAGCAGAACCCCACCGGTACCCTTGCTAACGAGACGGCAGCGCAACGCCACCTGCGCTCAGCCGCTTATCCCAGCCGGTAGCCTAGCCTGTCACCGGCTCACAGCTCCTCCGTTCATCTTTTTTTATTCTTCTTCCTTACTGTTGGTGGTGATGTCAGCATGGCGGTCAGATGCAGTCTCTGAATGCTGTACATGTACGGAGTTGCTGGAGGCAGGAATGCCGGAGCCGGACGCAGGGACGACCCCACTCCCCACGTTGTGGACGCAGGAACGGTTGGAAGTGGTCTGTGTGGGCAATACGCGTGGTAGCAAAAGCAACGTTACGAGAGAGCCAATAGAGTGGCCGCCTGGCCGTGGCCGTGGCCGGCCCGCTGACTGCGAAGCACTCTACTAGAACAAAACTTTGTGATCCGATTTTACAGCCTAAAACCGCGAACCAAACAAAACCAAATACCTGTAACTTGAAAGTGCGTGTCCCGATGGCAGATGCAGTCTGATCGTTGTGCACACGGCCTCTAAATTTATTTAAAAAAAACTTAGGGTGCACTGTTTAGGGTTCCGTTTCTTTATGAACAAGTTACCGGAAATACCGCGGGAGGAGGGGGGCGGTGTGAGAGCGAATCGCGTTTATCCAAGCGCTGCCCTCCTAGACCTTGCGGCCATGGCGCCCAAGCACTGGTGCCGCTCCCCTTCCTCCTCCAGCCATGGCGAACCCAAGCCCCAGCGCTCCCTTGGATCTAGCGGGCGGCGCAGCGGAGTGGCGCGGAGGCGGAGTGACACCGCGGTGACGACGACGGCAATGACACTCGCAAGGCGGCGGAAGCGGAGTGCCGCGGCAGCAATGGCAGCGGCGCACGCAAGATGGAGGCGGACGCATTTCCTCCGGCCTTCTTCATTCCGGACCACGTGGCGGTGGCGGCGGCCCCCTCGTGCGCTCCAGTCGTGGGTGGATAGAGGTGGAAGAAAGAGCCTATAGGAGTACGACAGGCAGGGCCCACTAGCCGGTATTACTAACGGTGTGAACCGTCATCCATCATATTTCAACACACATCCTTAGTACCAAACAGAAAACTGGAATGACTCCGTCCTTTCAACCGAACACAGAGATAGAGTCGTTCTATCTTAGAAAAACAGCGACAAAACCATCCTATGCTACTTCATTCCCCAACCAAATGCTACCTAAGAATTCTCAACATTGTCCTGCTCATACTTACATGTGCCTTTAAGATTTTTTAGAAATAATTGTATTTACATATAGACCATACTCGTACAACTCAACACTAAGGTCATATCTATCACCACACTCATTCCATTTCTCAAATTTTAAACTCCACTCTATATATGATGTCAAAACATTGTTTTAAGCATCGTAACCACTGGAGATGACCTAACTAGAAGTAAACTGGTTTATGTTTGTCCACAAGCTTATTTTAATCTTCCTCGCTTTTTTGTTGAAAACAAACCAATGCAGAACTAATGCTATCACCTGCATCACGCACCATGCAACATGAGATGTTTGGACCGCCTGTGTGATTTGTGAATGCGACGGGAGAGGAGCACGGTGCCCCGCGCTAAAATATAACATAGCAATAACGTCATTTATTGTTTTTTCTCTCAGTGCTCCATAATGATTGAAAAGAATGTGAGAAGACTATTTGTGGTCTGCCACCATTGATCGAGATGAAACCATGTCATATGTGGAGCGTCGCTTGACCACTCAAAAACTTCTCTTATGAGAGAACCAGTCCAACCCTGGGTTTTGGAGAATTCTGGAGGCAGGCAGCTCGAGCAGGGAGGGGCGACATTTTGGATCGTCCCTCCCGGACCCGTTCATGGTACAAAGCCAACAAGGACGGGGTATCCCATTCCACCCCAACCCTCAAACTAAGATCATGCATATGGTCGGTAAAAAAGGACCATGCATACAAGGGTATTTGTAAACGAAGAATACCTAAATGGCTGGTGGTTTGTTAGACTATGTGCAGTAGATTGTTTATATGGCTTACTTATCTACTATTCTAACCATTTTTCTTTATGAGTATAGTAGCGCTATAGTGTATAGACAATCTTTTTACACGCTCTCCTGCATATATAGTCTTATGTCCTTACCTGTTCCTGAACCCGTAGAATCCTGTCTCCTGCTCGTAGTAATGGATGGAAATCCTCTGCACTTGGTGGACAACAGACCAATCTGCAAATTGAATCCCCATGTTTTGAATTGTCCCCTTATTTTTTTTCTAATCGGTATCGATATATATCTCTACATTTACATTGTACCGTAGGATTAAAACTAGACATTGTTCACCTACTGGTCAAAATGCACCTGCGTCCGCACGTGATTAAATAAAAATACTATTTATTATTTTTAAATTTAAATATCAATTTAAGTAAAAAAACAAGTTTGTACGAAATATTGTGATAGATTTTTTTCATTTATCATCTTGATATATAGCTGCTAATTAAAATTTATAATCCTCATCAATACGCCACATGTACACTCATCCCTATGAACGCACACACGCACATCCTACCCTAATGAGCACCTCCGTAGAACTGGGTTGGACCGGTATCTCGAGATTCACGAAGTCACCACAGGCGCCTCGCTGTCGAGGGGGATGTCGCCTACCACTGAAAGAACAAAGCCGTTAAATCATGCGAACACCCGTGTCAAGTCGAGGACTTTAACCCGGATGGACAGGTTCCACCACAAGGAACCTAACCAGCTGAACCTAACCAACTGTTTGCTACAACCAACAAAGTTTGAGTCCGCATGTTATGCAGATGTGATATTTTGTATTTAAACTAATGAATGACCATGCAAAATAAGTACTGTCTTATCAGTATGTACAACTATTAATTTTGGGGAGTGACTCATCAACATCCGAATGATTTTGTAATTGAAAATCATTCACCTTTTGGAGAACAGGGCCACCACCACCCCTCTGCACTCAGCCACCTTCTTCCTCGATGCGCCGGTTCGACCTCCCGGCCGGCCTCGCCGTCCGCGTCTCCACGCATCAAGGCGCAACCATCCTCACCGGCGGCCGATGACGTGGTCGTAGAAGGCGAGCCCCAACAGCGTGCACTCCTCGGCTCCCGCCGCCGCCGGAAGGGCGAGGCGGGAGAGCACGATGGCGGACAACACGGCCTCCCAAATTTGTACAACAAAGGATTGGAAGAAATTATGGAATATTAAGGCCCTACCCAAGATGAAAATTGTTCTATGGAGATTTGCACACAATTGCCTCCCAACTGGACAACAACTCAGGGCCAGGAACATTCCAGTATTTGATCTTTGCTGCAATTGTGGGGGTGAAGAATCATTAGAACACATTTTTCTCTCTTGCCAATATGTTGCTGAAATCTGGAGGGAACTAAAGAGAAGGCGTGGTTTCAGGAGGCTAATTAAATCCTTTGTGTCATCTCGGCAATGGATTTTTCAAACCTTAGCTGAATGCTCAGAAAGAGATGCCGCTATTCTTGTCATATCCTTTTGGCATATTTGGGAGGCTCGAAATGCGGTGAGAAAATGGGGAAAGTGAGCTGCAACCTCGCTGTGTTGTTGAAATAGTGCTTGCATATGTGGATATGGTGATGCAACATATGTATAACCCTGTCACCTCCAACAGGTGTGAATTTTTTCAGCCCAGAAGGTGGATCCCACCACCTGAAGGATGGGTGATGGTGAATGTTGATGCAGCTATTTTTAAGCAAACCAATTGCATAGGTTTGGGAATTGTGATCAGAGACCACACAGGAAGACTCTTGGCTGCTTGCAGGCAGGGTTTAAATAAAATCACGGACCCTGAATTTGCAGAAGCTGTTGCTTTTAGGAGGGCAATTCTTTTTGTCTCTGGCTTCCCATATAATCAAGTCATAATTGCTTCAGACTGTTTGTCGCTGATCCAAAAACTACAGAAGGAAGCTGTGGACCGTTCACACACAGGTGTCCTCACCCAAGATATCAAGAAGGCACACAAGATTCTTCTGTTGTTTTCTCTTTTTATTCATGTAAGCAGACAATGTAATATGGTTGTTCATATACTCGCTAGGTCTGCAGCTCATCTTGATGAGTCGGTCTGGGTTCATGAAGTTCCAGATATTATCTGCCCTTCTCTATGTAACGACATGTTAACCTAATGAAATGCAACCCTTTAATTCTCAAAAAAAAAGAAACTTTTTATCAATGAATGAATGATTTCATTTGGAAACGAAAATGTCAAGCTCACTCAGTCATTCGTACTTTCAGTGCAGACTCACCAAGCCCACGGTCTCTCCAGATCCGAACAGTTCTCAACTATCTGCACTCAAACTCTACCATTCTCTGCCATTGACATCAGGGTCCCACAAATAGTGACCCCACCGATCAGCCATACCAGCTTCCCAAGCAAAGCCCTCGTCCTTATCCCCAACCCACACCGGCAGCGCCCCATCCCACCAGTCCCCATCTGATCTCCCCCGTCGCCGTCGGCGTAGGCCCCCACCGCCCCCCCTCCCCCTCCCTGCGCCGTCGCGAGGAGTAGACGGAGCAGCCAATAGCCGCAGGAGTAGGTGCTCCGTGCCCCGACCTCCAACACCCAAAAGGGAGCCGACCCCTCACGCCCTGGCGGGGTGCTCATCGGAGAGCCGCCAGAGTAGAAGTCGGAGCCGGCGGGCCGCCCATGTCGTGCGGTGCGGACGGATCGGAGCCCAGCCCAGGGCTTGACCCGAGGCCGGTCCCGGAGCCGGACCGTGAGCCGCCCGTGGCGCCGGCGCCGGCGCCGCAGCAGGAGGTGGTGGCGTTGCAGACTGAGGCGCCGGCAGTCACCATCGTGATCTCGCGGCCAGGGGAGGAGGTTCAGGTCCAGGCGCCCGATGCCAAGGGCGTATCCCCGGCTCCCTCGCCGCCGGCCGGTGACGGCAAGGCCGCGGCCGCCTCGGTGTCGTTGACCGCTGTAGCGGCCGCGAAGGAGGCCGAGCTGGCGAGGTCCGACAGCTTCGACGACTACGAGCAATGCAGGTAGCACATCGTTGTGGGTTGCAGGGTTCTGCTATGCCCAAGCTCCGGTCGTTTTTGGTGAATTGCGAAACGGGGCGGGGACTGGGCTTCTCGTGTTTAGCCGACGCGCGTTTTATCCATCCATTAATTACCTGCTATGGCTTCTCGTGATCCCTGTCATGGGGCGTTGCTTGCTCATGTGGTGAAGTGATTGTAGCTGTATGAACTCATTTCTTGGAGTCGCTCCAGCACAAGGATCACGTGAACTGGGCTTGTGATTACCCTAGCTGCCTTTTCTGACTGTGATAAGTGATAACATCACACATCATATGCGTGCAATAAGTTTGTGAACATGTTAATTGTCAGTTTATCTACATCTTCGTTTTCCCAGTGCCTGTGATATGTGCTGATTTAGTCGAAGTGCTAAACTGCTAGTTCTCACAAAGTTCATATGCTAGTGTAGTTGGGTTGGAATGGACTGCAAGGGACTACAAAATCCCTGGCATTTATGTTATCTTGAAGGTATTTGGGCTTTGTCATAGGGAAGGTAGCCAGGTAAGTTATGCTTCCAATGCTTTTGGGTTGACCTCGAATGTAGAAGCAAAGGATATTCGGAATGCTTTGAGCTTTCAGCAACTTTGTGGTCAAGCTTGCAGATTGTACTCCCTCCGGATGGAAATGTTTGACGTTCCGACAGCCAAAACTGACTTGCGCATAGTACTAATTAGCTGTCCGAAACGTCAAACAATTACGAACAGTGGAAGTATATCATTTGTGTATAGTATTATTAAATAACATAGTAGATTAGAACTTCATGGATTCAGTAATTCAATGAACATATATAATACTGTATTTACTTAGCTATTAAAGGTTCACTGGCATCTAGGATGGTGCACCGCCGCAGGTGAAGAACAATACGAAGATACATTTTGGGAAATGATAATCACTTTTGGCTGAACATTTCGTGTAGCAAATGTGCTGTGAGCATGGACTGCAACATTGCTTTGCCATATATTGATGACCTTGTGGGATCTTTTTGATATAGTCGATGCAAGTAATGAAATATCATTCTGTTTTTTATGGTTAAATCATTCTGGCTCTTTATTTTGACATTTTAATTATTCAAGGAAGCACTGTGTTTTGGATATTCTTGTTTCTTATTATCGATTAATCAGAATCATTATGTTTAGGAGCCCTTTTTTATTATGTTTAGGACCTATTTGTTTTTTCAGACATAGCCACTTGGAATCAATATTGGTCGCTTGTTTGACAGGAATAATACTCGATACTCTTAATAAGCCCAAGTCCCCATTAACATTGGTGTTTATGATTTTGTTCTCTTATGGTATCATACAATTGAGCATTTTTTAAGTTAATAATTCTGGCATTTCTCTGTATATAAAAAACATTTTAACATTTTACTGTTAGACATTGTAATTCCATCCTGATCGCTCGATCCAATCATGTAAGAACATATCTAAAGGCCCTTTTGTACACACTGACATTTGATTTAACTTTAAATTTTATATATTCCTGACTCATTTGCCACTCATTACCTTCTTTTTTTCTAGAGGGTTAATACTTTTTCCACTGCTGCAGAGTTTGTCAACAGAAGACAGAAGAACCTCTGATTGATCTTGGATGCAGATGCCGTGGTGATCTTGCAAAAGCACATCGGACATGCATTGATGTTTGGTTCCGTACTAGAGGTTCAAACAAGTGTGAGATATGCCAGTGAGTGTTCTACGTAGATGGTTCTTGACTTTTGTTTTGAATTCCTTTGCCATACTGATTTTCCTTACTATGCAGGCAGGTGGCTGTCAATATCCCCCCTCCAGAGACGCAAGCAAGTGTATGTTTACTGTTCTGCACTTTATGTCTTTCTTTTTTTTTTTTGAGAGAGGGTACATGCACTTTATGTCTTTCAATATGTCAACTGGTCTACGTTTATGTTTTGCCAAGTTAAAGTGCCTATTGTCAATTCATAGCTGTTTGTAGTTTTAAGAACAACTTAATTGATTTTGTTCTGGAATACCTCTGTTCCACAATTACATAAATGGAGGCCATCCTGAAATTTGAGGCGGCAAAGTATTGATAAAAGTACAAGTCGAATTCCTCTTTCTAGTTGTGAAATTTACTTGTTTTCATTCAACAGACAAGTTATTGGGTTTGGAGGGTTGATTCGACTTATGGAAGGGGACGAGGAGGACGTGAAAGGGTATTTTTATAACTGTGAATATGATAAATAAGAAAGAAATGCACCAATTTGACTTTCTATCAGCAAAAATGAATTAATAATCATGTAACCAGTGCAGGTTTTCAGTTTTGTTGAACCTGTATTTCTTTCTGCTTCATATTTTATTTTTATTTTCTCATTTTCTTTGTAGGGGTGGTTTAGCCCACTTTGGGTTGCATTTGCAATTCTGATTGGTGGTCTCTTATTGGATGTGCTGATATCTGTTTCTCTTGGCGTTTCTGCACTTCCTGTCAACATAATAATTGGTATGGAACAGTGTTTTCTTGTATCATATTCCAATGTCCTTACATTTTTTTTTAACCTTTTATTGAATTCAAAAAAGATAGAAGAAGGCAGGACATGGGTTAAATCTTTGTTGAACTTGACCTTAACAGTTTCATTTACTTCTTTACTGGCAGTGGATGATTGAGTAACCTCCTGTTTTATAAGCAACCTGTCCAACATAAAACACTACTAGATTGGCAAGTAGGAGCTCAGAAGTTGGAACTACACTATTTTCATGTAAAAACAAAATTATAAGTCACTGGAAGAAACTAAGTTGCATGTGATGTTATTACTAATACTGTTTTCTAGGTATTTATTTTATAGTGTCTATCATGTTCACAAGATGGCCAATTTAGTACACATATTTTTTTATGGTCTTTTAACCTTTAAGTCTTGGGTTTAGCCTTGGGATCTCCACATGAAACCTACCTGTTTTCAGGGGAACATAAGCAACCCAAATCAAAACTTTGAATTCCCAGACAATTTAAATAAATTAAGCACTGGAATAACTATGGTTTCTTCAATTAGTCATCTCTATTATTATTTGAGTGGTGGATGGATGAAAGATGGTGAAGCAGCAATCTCAAACTAGACAGTTGGAAATTTTGGCAGATTATATACCACCAGCAACAGCAATGTCTCTGCGAAATGTCCCATTAGGTTTATTAGCGATCGATATGTTTGTTATGAGTCATTTTATTGGTTCATTTGAAGGACGCTCTGCATGCTGGATGTTACTCGTCGAGTCACCTCACCTACCTGATGTTTGCAGGCGTTCTTATAGTTCTCGGCTTGGGCACTGCCCTTCGTCTAGCACTTGAGTGCTGTCAGGAATGGGGCTCAAGGAGGAACGTGGGCAACATGTCGAGGCTGGAGAACATACCGCCGACTGGGTACCACCCTGCAGTAGTATGATCATTATGGACCTGTAAATAGCGATAGGAACATTTAAGCTCGTGCTGGGTTTTGGATTCACCTCGTGATTAGCTTTAGCTCACACGCTGCTCGTTAATGTCGAGCTCAAATTAAAAGCTTGTTGATTACGAGTGGGTTCTTACTCCACTTGCCCACTCCAATGTAAATAACAAGTTCCTGACGCAGTGTTCACGGGGGAGTGTTGATGCCAAGTTGCCAGTAGCCCAGTACCATCATGGAGCCCTTTTTGAACCTGGCTAAAGTGCCGGTGTTGGGCACAAGTGCGCCCAGCGTTAGGTTTCTTATTCCTCGTATGTTATGCTCTGACACTAGAAATGGTTGTGGAGGCCATTTTGAGCCCATCATCGTGATTCACTTCTCTGGATGTACGCTTTTGCCAAGGCCATTTGAGCCAACGATGTTTCTATACCAATTTACTGTTTGAGTACTGAATTGGGTGACCTCACCAACATCCCTATCCTAATTGTTATCACATATGTTTCAAACTCTGTACGTGTGCAGTGTTTTGCATTTCTAAATATACCCTTTGTGAGCATAGCCTAAGCCACTGATAGCTATGGCAGCCAAAAACTGCACATTTCCTTCCTAGCAAACCTTGTCTGATGGAGGCACATGGCAATATCCAGCTCAGAGATCCCTTCTTCAGCAATAGCATTAGCCAGATGAGCTGGGCCAGGTCTACCAGAGCCCCATTCCTTTCCAGCACGGCCCAGCAAACAACCACGACGGCCCATGTCCGTCGCATTCTGTGAGGCTACCGACCACACCGACGACAGACAGCGCCGTGGAATCTGTAGACGAAGAGGGCCAATCTCGAGTCTCGCCGCCGTCCGCCGCCGTCACCGCCATGATCAGCATCCTCGCGCAGGTAACCCACCCTATGCCCCCTAAACACTCGAGAAATCGACGGGATTCCGCTTGATTGTTGTGGTTGATTGGGTTCGTTCTCTTGTGGGCTGGTGTCCGGATCTGCGCGCAGGAGCGCCTCCTCGGGTTCGCCCTGGGCTCCGTCTCCATGGGCGGCTTCGTCCTCCACCAGCGCCGCGCCATCTACCGATCCCTCGCCGAAGCCGACGGGTCGCCCTACTCATACCAGGTCAGAATCCGGTTGCTTTCTCCCAGCCTACAGCCCAGCAGATGTCTGCTTTCTAAACAATTGTGACGATTCATAGCTTAATACTTGATTTTCCGTAGAAATTGTGCGCTACAAAACTTGTAATGACCATTAGAAATTTATCATTTTTTTTGTTTATGTTGTGGCCTATTACTGCCCCTAGCTTGGCAAATGACATGCCATAATCTCGCATGTTCATTGCATGGTCTTAACTACAGACTGTTAGCTTGAGGAATCCTCTTGGTATCTTTATGACGTTAGTGCAATAAAAATAGTCTTTTAGTGAAGGAAATAGGTTGGTGCGATCGCTAGGATCATATATTCATGGTAGTTCACTTCTGCTGCACTACAGTAGAAAGGCAAAAGCTGCAAACCCAATAGATAACAAAAAATACTCCTTCTGTTCATTTTATTTTTCATATTTTGTTTTTTTAAAAATACTAAGCTTTGACCAACAACTAATCAAATTGTATGCGAATTTGGTGTATAAAAGTTTATCACTAGATTGTACTTCACAGTTGTTTTAGTATGATATTGATTTTGGAATATTGATATAGACTTTTCCCATCAAAATAGGCTTTATAAAAATCGAGGAAATAGAAACGTAAGCTAAGCTCTGTAATTTGGGAAGAAAGGAAGGTTGGAGTGCCCAAAGCTTCGTTTTCATCCTTTGTCTGGTTGTATTTTTCATAAACTCCGTGCTGTCTGGATCAATGTTTCTGTTGCTGGCTTGCTGCTTCGATAAAGAGATTAAAATAAATGTGTTGTCTGGTATTAATAGCATTTAAAAAACAAGAAACCTCCAAGTTAGAATTCTGAATTGCCCCAGCCCAAGTCTTCCTTTCAAAACTTTGAACCAAATTCTGCTTCAGAAATCTTGACTCTTGTGGGATTATTGTCTGTATGATTCCAAACCAGTGACGTCGCAGGATACAAAGATCAAAACCTTAAAAGAGAGTTATGGAAATCATGCTACTGTTTCAAGTTTGAATGCTTATATGAGTTTTGCATGATCTCTTATCAGAGGTTTAAACACTTTCCAAGTATTAAAGGGTTACTATCCCCATTTTTGTCTAAGGAATTTACACTTTCCATGGCGAGTGATACAAATTCAACGTGCTAGTCATATTATACCTTTTTGAAGAAATGATGCAATCTTTTTGTATTATTCATGTGAAAGAACTGCCATCCCATCACTTTTCTTCCATATCAAGATAAACTTAATTTGAAAAATTCGTAGCAAAGTCGGTGAGAAAATGAATTGCAAAATACCAAACCTGTGACACTGAGCATTTCCGTAGGAAAAAATAATATCATGCAGTCATGAAACAAGTGTGTTTCAAGAGGAAGTGACAACTAGAAATAGTATCAAAATCAAAAGCTGTGCAGTGGTAAGCCTATTAGAAATGGTATCTGAATCAAAAGCTGTGTTTCAAGAGGTAGTGATAACTAGAAATGTGTAATGTTTATATGGAGCACCTTGTTTTTTAGCAATTATCGTTCCCTTTCATGAACCTCAGTAGCCTTGGCAACAAATAAAAAATTTTACACTAAAGGTTTACTTAATCTTTCCTTTTACATGTACCAGCTTTTCAATCTGATGATGAATCTGTCCTCGGTATCATGGTCTTTCTTGTTGCGCAGCCTGGTGGGATCACTGGCCGACGAAGCTCAACTGAGCTGGCTCATGTATGGAACAAGGCAGTGGATGAGACTCTTGGTCGACTTGTTGTGTATCTTAGCTCTCGTGGATGGTGATTCAAGCACCATGCTGAACATGACAAATGACGGAGCAGGGCAGGGCTCATTTTCAAGCCATTGTTGTGCTATAACGTCACTGATGTACTCCCATTTCTCTTTACCTGGAGTTGAACATGTTTTGTTTTAAAAAGTTTCCCATGCGGTGACCTATTTATCCCGAAGGGAGCTGATTCTGCCCCCACATTGTCAAGTTTCAGGGCGTTACTTCTGGGCCAGTGCTCTAGCCCTGTGAAAGGCAACGTTTCTATACAACTAATAAGAACTGTGCACTGCTTTGTGGACTCTTAACTACTATACATAAATATGTTTTTTTACAAGATACTATTCATAAATATGTTGAATTGCTAAGAGGAGTGGGCACTGATTTGAAGACTTTGCAACGTTCCAATGGAAATGGTCTGTTTTCTATAATTGTTACTCTATCCGGCCTAAATTATAAGTGGTTTTAGTTCTGTATTAGATTTATTTATTACTCTATGTATTTTATGTATCTATATGATCAATATGTGTCTAGATTTATCACACCATATAAATGTGCGAAAAAAGGGCAAGAATCTCTTGTAATTTGGAAAGGGGACAATCGCCATAAGTGTTGGCTCTGGTCTTCTATATGACTTCACCCGCGGTGACAATCAAAACATAAAATATTGATCCTGTTTTTCTATCTACCCTATAGGACTCATGATTTGGCAGCCGTTTCTTCCACAAATAAGCAAATGAAATATCAATGCATTGAACATTAGCAAACATATATTGCCACTCTAGTCTTCAAATAATAGACATTTCAGACACGACACATGGTCACCATGGAAGATAGTGCATATATTTTAAATATAACAAGTGTATAATATTTTTGAACTAATATTGAAAATAATATGGGGTAATAATAAATGCATTCTAGATGACACAACTGGTCAAGTTCATGAACCGCTCATGCATAGATTGCAATTTTGACTGAGTTAGGCCGACATGTGTAGCTCTCCCATGCCAGCAAGGCAGCAACTGCGCATTTTCGGATATCCAAAGACTTAAAGGCCCCAAACACCGAAATAGCATCCGGATGATTTCCAGTCGACCCAATAAAGCACCCTAGGTTTTTTACAAGAAGTACCCCGCCCGGCCCAACTCTCTGGGCCCACCCAAAGCTACCATGCCCAACTCCTACACGCACACGTAGCAAACCAGTCCACGGGCCCTAAAGCTAAAGCTATCGGCCCGCTACGCGTTCGACTTGGGCGCGACAGCGCCCAAGTCCACGCCACCGCGCGCCGCCACCACTCGGCGCCGCACCACGGCGTACGCCACGCCGACAGCCACTAGCGCCGCCGCTGCAGCACCGACGATGACGCCTGCCACCACGTGGTGCCGGGCCGTCTTCACGGGCGCCGCCGCTCCTTCCTCCTGGTCGGCCTTCGCCACGCTCGCCGATGCTCCTCTGACCGCGGACTCCCTCAGCTGCTGCTGCCCGCGAGGAGCGAGCGCCGGCGCGACGCCGTGCGCTCGACGGGCGCGCGCGCTGGGATGGAAGAAGTCGTACGCGGCTGGCGACATCGCGAGCGGGCTCTCGAAGGGGAGGCCGTGCGGGTGCGCCGCCGTGGGCTTCTCCTCGGCCCGCCCGATGGGTAGAAGCAGAAGAGCGATCGCCACCGCCGCCGCCGCCATTGCGGTGATCTTAGCCATGTCTTGAATGGCACCTTCAATTGGAGCTGGGACTTGCTCTTCTTGGACACATAGGTTTTGCAGGCGAGTGTGTGAGCTTGAATTCTTTGTGCTTATATAGAGGGCGTAGGAGTAAGCAAGCAAAGGTACGGTGAGTGAGGCTTTGCTTCTACTGCAATTCTTGTGGTGGCAAGCCAAAGGGAAGCAGAATGATGAGAGATGGCATGATGTTTTTACAAGAGCTTTAGCTCCAGGTGCAGAAGAGATATCCATGAAGGGGTGAGACAGTCAGACAGTGAGAGTGAGACACATCCTCAATCAACCTTGTTTATTCTGTTTCGCCAAAAAAAAAAACTTGTTTATTCAGAATAGTTAGGGGATCAATCATAGTCACTCCAACATGTGTTTCAGAAAGACTGTTAGTTTGTTAGTACTATTTTGAAACATGCCTTTTAAGCAACTTTTGGTTACCTTTATGTTCGCTTTCAGGGTATTAATGATGGAAGCATTCTTTGCCACAGAGGGAATGGGCAAAGGACCCTTTGTAATTTAAGGCCTGGAGTCGTTGTAATCTTAGTAGGTACTGTATTGGTGATACGTTAAGTTATGTACTAGCATTTGTTTTTCTGTAGGTATTCTGATTAGCTATGATTAGAAGTAACTCTTGATCCGTAGAAGCCAAATAACAGATGCCTCAAGAGCTGATGTGACAGCAGCCAAATAAAATAACTAATTACTCAGTGTACAAACTTTGCAGGCACCAATGCAGATTAGTCTATGCAGATGCAGCAGCAAGTAGGTCTTAAGTTTATTTATAAACGCCAGGCCTGAATGATCCACTCCAGCCGCTTTTGGCATCCGGGCCCCAATTTGCAGTAGATAAACCATCCAAGGCCCAGAAAAGCCCAGGCAGCACCTGCAGGGACGCAGCAGAGGCCATGATTTTTACCTCCCCCTCCTTGCTCGCCGCCCATGCATCCAGCCATGCTTGCCGCAGCCGCACCACGCATGATTGCTGCCTGCGCAGGAGCAAAGCCCGCGCGGGCGCACCGCCGCCTGCCGCGCCAAATCCATCGATTCGAAGAGCGCCCGCCACCGGAGCAAGCAATTGAACAGGCGTGGCATGCAGCCATGCCCCACGTTCCGTCGCCTTTACTCCTCCACATCTTTTCCACGCATCAGAACCTGTCTGTCTGATTTCTGAATGTGTGCTGATGTACTAGCAGCCGGTTGCTCTTCAGAAACACAAAGGTATATTACTAGGAATCTTTATGAGCATTGGCTTACTAGGGTTCTTTGTTAAATGGGATGGACAGGAAGGACCAGAGGATGCCACATTCTGTGATGTATCTTTAAGTTCACTGCAATTGCAACAGTCGATGGTATGGATAATATGTTAGTACTAGACAATTGACATTGGTCACAGGTTGCAGAGTGCTGCTTGGAATCTTGTCTTTGTTTATTTGTGTTTGAGTAATCATACCCCATTAGGCATGGCTTAGGTCATATGATTACCCCCTTTTGTTGGAGGGAGTAGGGGTAGGGGAAAGGAGGTAAAGAAATTGCTCTCTGCTGCGGGCCTGCTACTGTTGGTTTGCATTGTATATTTCCACTCGCTCGCTCGCTCGCTCTCCCGTTACAGGATTCGGATTTCAAATTGTGAGTGTCCGATGGCTATAAGGCCTGAGATCAGAGTGATTTATTGTCACTGATGCGGCAAGACAGTTGACATCATGCTCCTTGTTTTATTTCATTTTGTGCCCCTGCTCGGCTGCTCCTGCAGCTCTGAATTCAGAAAGTTCAGTGTGTATCAGGGAGAAACCAATGTTCAAATTCACCAGAGTAACTGGTTTATCAGCAAATGGGGAAACAGTTGCATGTTGCAATGTACAAGTAGGCATGTGCTAGCACATTACCGCTTCTCAAGAACAGCAGTGCTGCATTTAAAAAACTAGCATAGATGTACGTGGTGAGATGATAAGAGGCAATAGGAAGGAGAAAAATAAAATAAAATTAAAAAAAAGGAGACCTAATTGATTGACATTATTCTTTTCTCATTAAAACCAAGAAAAGGAAAGTAACAGGTGGGTATGGATATAAAATGAAGTGAGAAATAAAAAGAAAAAGTGGATGAAATATTTTGTATTTATAGATTTTGGGCCTTTTTATCCTTTTCTAACTTTTTTCAAACTGCGTAGTGGGACCAGCATGACATGTATACTTAAAAAAAAATTTTAGAAAACTCATTTTTTTATAGAGCAGAAAAAAGAAAGAGGAAAGGAGACAATGCAAGAGACCCTGAGAGTAGTCTGACGTATATGGAACAACATGCATGATCCAAGGAGGGGTCACGGAAGGAGGAAAAGACTGCATTGTGCCACTTTTAAGGAGGCGATCATGATGCTTTATCATCCGGTCGAGCACACTGTCCCCGAGTGCATGCTCTTCGCTCCAGGCACGACTGATCATCGCGAGATCCAAGAACTCCTTCACCTATCCTGCAGCCTTGAAATCGAAAGAGCCCAGTGCCTTGAGAGCACTCGGCCGCAGGCAGGACGTGCTCGTGGTAGAGCGTGGCGATGGCTGCCCAGATGAGAGGCCCTACCCAGACGATCCACTGCACAAGAAATGATTATTTTTTGCAAGGGAGGGAATTTTGAAATGAAAAGTCCAGCGCAAGGGAAAACTCCTGTTCCCTTTTTTTTATGAGCGTAGATAGCTTCACGATTGAGTTTTATAGTAAATGTTCGTCTGCTGATTACCGGCATGCAGCGAACTATTTTAAGCATGACTAGGTTGGTCAATGGTCATGGTCAGGGGAGCCACCATCCCATCAGTTCAAGGCTTTAATTAAGCAGCTCAGTTCAATATGACGTGTTCGTTACCGGGATGTGGCTGTCGCGCGCGCTGCGCTTCGCATCGGTGGCCGAGAGGACGGTGTAGACGAGCACGAGCGTGCCCACGACCTCGGCGGCGAGCCCCGCGCCCCTCCCGTTCGCGCCGCCGCGGAGCCGCGCAAAGCTGTCCGGGGAGTGGATCGCCCATTCGCCCTGAGACACCAAGGTCGCATCCGTACTGTCACAAACAGTGTTTATCATTCTGGATACAATGCGCAAACAATGTTTTGCACACCCATATTCACTTCTCTGTTCACCTTGTCCGACGAGGCCGGCGCCGCAGAAGCCGCCCTGGCAGGGGGCACCACAGAACATGTCAGTGATCACGGGCCGTAATTTGGGCATAATCAAGTCGCATGCATCTGGCACCGCTCAGCGTAGCGCCACTGCGTCACCGGGGTTTTTGGTTGGTTGGGCACTTGGGCTGGGCCTTGGGCTCAAACGACACCTAGAGTCTGTTCGCAACTCGGAAATTTCACGTCAGTGAGCTACATTAGGATTAGACAGAAAGACCAGACATGCCGGCGGTGCAGTAGACGAGGAGGAAGATCATGCCGCCGAAGGCCCAGGCGATGCCCAGGACGCCGACGCCACAACAGCCGGACGCGTCCAGCTCCGACTGCCGTTTGTAGCTGATCACTGTGGTCACCGTCACGTACAAGAACAGCAGCGTGGCCACGAACTCGGCGATCGCCGCCCGGTACAGCGACCACCGTCGCAGCTCCGACGCCACAAGGACCGGCTGCGGGGGCGGGTCGGCGTAGTCCTTGCGGCTGGACTCGCTGCCGCCACATTGCTCTTGCGGCTGCTGCTGGACGACAATCTCCTCGTCAGCAGCAGCCATGGCTTTTCTCTCTACTTGCGGTAGCTTGCAATCATACGAGAAAAGGGAGCTGCTACTGCAGCGTAATATATGGTCGCGTACGCATGTGAATGAGGTTCGATCAGTTTTTAGTTCTATGATGAAGAGGAATTTGCGTGCGGAGAGATGGAAACCAGAATATTGGAGTTGAGGAAGAAAATGAATAAAGTTTACGGTTCTCGTTTCCAAGATTCCGATTGGCCGACTGGCACTTCGTTCTTGTGTTTTTAATGCATTTAGCTTTGCATCAGATCTCAGTCTAATTGATTGACCACCCGAGGTAAGAGGAAGAAAGAGAAAATAATTATCCTGCACGCTAACGGGATCCTTCCCTCATTTGTACACAAGCTCACTGCAGAGGTGGTTCTAGAGGCCTTAGTAGGATCAGTTTCCGGAAACGCCGCTACTTGTGAATTGCTATAAATCAACATCTTCAGGAACGCTGGCCGGACTGCTCCTGAAAATTGAGCTTTAGCAGCGGCTCTATACAGTACATCAACCGCTCCTGAAGATTTGGTTTTCAGGAGCGGTGCCAAATCTTCAGGAGCGGTTTATCGCGTGCACTGCTCCTACCGACGGATTAAAAAAATTGCCCTAGCCTAGCCCACGCCGCGCGCAGGGTCACAGTCACGGCCATCGGTGAAACCCGACGACATCTTCTTCCTCGGTCCCTTCCCAGCTTGCGGCAGAGCCCTTTCCACCCGATGCGCATGGAGGTGGCCAGAGGCAGATCTCGCGGCGACGCGATGAGGTGAGGTGGCGGGAGGCAGAGCCCGTGGCGACGCACGGAGGCGGAGCCCATGGCGGCACGTGGAGGCGATGGGAAGGCGTATGCCGCAGCTACGCGCCGAGGCGAGGTGGCCAAATGCGGGGCCCATGGTGGCGTGTGGAGGCGAGTGGGAGATGGATCCCGCGGTGGCGTGTCGAGGCGAGGTGGAGACCGATGAGGCGCAGTTGTGCAGGACTAGCTTTATCCTCTGGCAGTGATATCTCCTAGGTGACGGCGCCCCCTCCCGATTTGCCCTTCCCTTTGCTCTCCTCCTTCGCTTCATCCTCACTCTGCCGCTTCTCCTTGCTGTTTAAATCCCCTTCCACAACTTCTGTTGCAGTGGCCTCTTTAGAAGAGGAAGTCGAGCTGCACTTGCTCTTGCTTTGCTTGGTCGCTAGCACGTTGGTCCATGCAGGCAACTTCGATGTTAAGGACTGATTTTGTTTTAAGTGTTGAATTGTTTAGTCTAGCCTATTGAACCCAGGCAACCTCGATGTTAAGGACTGATTTTGTATTTTTAGTCAACCAAATCCAATTATGAGGAGCTTTCTATAGACATTTATATGAGCTCTAAATATTTTGTTTTGGAATTCTTGTGTCCTAATCTATCTCTTCGATTTTCTTATAATTTTTAAAAGATTGAAGACATTTTGTGGTTTTAAAATCTCACCTGGTGTTTACAATATTTGTTGTTGAATTAAATAGGTCATGTGGTTCAAATCCCCTTTTAACTAGGCCACGATGGCAACTTAAATTGTGTTTTTAAGGTAGTGTTTGGATATATAGAGATAGAAGGTGGAATAAGGAAACGGGGGTGGGACAAACCGTACCCTTTTATTTAGATTGGAGGGATAAAAAGTTACGAGTTGAGGGAGGGACGTTCTTTTGTGTTGGTGCACGAGAATGAAGGCATACTATAGCAATAGTTCAACGAGGCGAAATAGACCTTTGCCTAACATAAATCTATTGTACTATTAAAAGGCCCATCTGGCCCAGCAGCTTCTGTGGATTCATCCTTGCTTGCTTGATGCCGAGGCAGTCTGCAGGCCGTAACATGATACTTGCATCTGGTGAGCAATCTACCAAGAACATTATAATCTCCTGTCTCCACTATCTCGTCCCCAAAACATAACAGGCATTTGGCACACCCGACGGTCGTCTATCGCATGTGAAATGAATGACATCTCCTGGTAATTTGTCGTACTCGCAATCCTATTCCCATGACGAGTCGACTGTACAAGTTACCTTTTTTATCTGAACAATTAGTGTACAAGTTACCTACAGTATAGGAGGAGCAGTTTCACCAACAAAAAAAAAATAGTGCAAATGATGAGACCAATTGAATAATGTAAAGAAACCGCAGGCTCGTATGATACGCCAACCTGAGTCACATACGAGATGTATATGAACCACTTGGCCACATGGCAGTAAACAAAACTACGCTGGCACAGCTTCAATAATACGCATACGCGCGCTGGAATCAATCATGCTGCGCAACTCTTTCCCAAAACCACAAAGAAACAAAGAGGTCAGGGGCCAATTAGCCCAAGCGTGGAGAGGATAAGACCGTTTGCCGCCCCCTGCCCCTGGCCTGAAGATAATTAATTAACACTATTATCCAGACTGCGAATCCCCCCGCACGCGCAAGCAAGCACAAGGCGCTGCCCCTGCCCCCATGGGAATCGATTGCGTTGTTATCTGCTAATCGATCCCCCATGATTATTTTTTTTTTCTTTTGCACAGCTGTACACCCCTTTTTCCTTGCTCTGAGCGCTAACACTAGTTGTACACTACACAGCTGTTGGCGTCGTAAACGATCCTGCGATTAGCAACGTCAATCGAAAAAAATTAAGCGTGTACCCAATCAGCTGCCACGAAACGATGGAGAGAGACTGAAGAACAAACTAAAAAGCTAGCTTATTACCTCAGATGCATGAATGGACAGCCTTGCACCAAGTGGCCAAAACGGCGCATTATTACAACAACAACAGATGGTCTCTTTTGTACGGGAGTGGTATGTCCCAGAAGTAATATGTCCAATCGTGGGACGACACGAGCGCTGGCTGTCGCCGCGCCGATCATGCTTCTGCGCCAACGATTACATACAGCAGATGATCCGCTAGCGCTTGCTTGGGTAAAAACTGACGACGAGCAGCAGCATGCGTCTCCGATCCATCTGCCGATCTGCGCAACCTGTCTCCCGTCCCAGGTGCAGGACGAGAGAAGAGAAGCCTCGCTCGTTTCTTTTTAGGCAGCCGTGCGATATTCCAGTGCGATGCAATGCAAGTTAATAAAACCAGCGCATTTACATTTGTTTTAGCCGGCGCTGATGAAGCGTACGTGCGTCTGATACTCTGACGTGAATTGTGATGTGTGGGTTTAAGTGACACACAGTGGCGAGAACGCGAGATGCGCAGGACGGCAGGAGCCATCGATCCATCCACCCGATCCCGGCATATCCATTGCTGGCTACGGCAGTTGCGAGAGAGGTCGCACACTATCTCGTGAGAATAATCTGCCGGATATGATGATGTCGACATATCCTTTGCGTGTTGGGCGACTGCAGGCAGTTGACATCGCTCCAGCCTTCAGCTGCGGCCATATGCATGTCACCGGTATTACTATTAAACTAGGGAGGCTCTAATTTTACACCGGACAGCTCACTCCTTGAGCTGTCCATGCACGCTGCGCTGCGGCAGCGCCTCCCGGAGGGACCGTTTGAACTGGCCAGCCAATTACCCGTGCACCGTCGGTCCTATCACCAGCCACGTTACGACCTCGCTCCTCGCTCCCCGGCTCACTTTTATCCGGCTCACGTGTGGGACAACCCGTGCAAGTAGATGGACCAAGTCTGCAGCAACGCATCTGGTCAGCGTTGGTTGCCTGTGACTGACTGTGAGAGAGATGGTGCAGCAAGTGGATAGGTTAAACAAACGCACGGTTAGTTTGACCCTCTCCGGGTTCCATTATACTTACTGTATTAACCAAGCCGAACCCGCACACGTGTGCGCCGGCCGGCGGGGCATAAACCGGCAGCCCCAGTTGAGGAGAAGTCAACTCCTCAACGGCTTCGCCGCGTGCCAAGCCGCTCCCGCTCTGCACTGCTGCTCCCTCCCCAAGTCTGAACAGCAGCAGCTCTCTACGTCTACGGGTGTGTTTAGTACCCCAACTTGGGGTCTAAATTGGGCCCAATTTGGGGCTGAAAACACTGTTCCGAATCGAAAAGCACTGTAGCACGTTTCGTTTGTTTGTGGTAAATATTGTCCTACTATGGCCTAACTAGGCTCAAAAGATTCGTCTCGCAAAGTACATTTAAACTGTGCAATTAGTTTTTTATTTCATCTACATTTAGTATCCCATGCATGTGCCGGCATTTTTGATGTGACGGGAAATCTTTTTTTTGCATAGTGTATTTTGGAGCACTTTTGGTGCTCTAAACACACCCTACGACGCGTACCCCTCTCGTCTCGTACGCCCACGCCGTCCGGCACAGTGACAGTGCCAGACGCCAGATCCCCGCGAGTCGCGACGCAGAGCATCTGCGCCGCCCGTACGGGGGCGCGCGGTGGTGGATCACAGCGAGGCGCAGGCGCCACGGGACGGGGGCCACCGCACAGGACGCTGCCGCCTGCTCCCTTGGACACCAACAAGAGTACTCCTATCCTACACGACGTCGACGCCGCCCTCTTCTCCCCCTCTCTCTCTCTCTCTCCCCACTCCATTAGCTAGCCCCGGCCTCGGATCCCGCGGGGTCCCCCAAAGCGAAACGAAAGCCGGAAGAAGGCGACGGACGGACGGACGGACACTCGGACAGCCCCACGCTCCCACTTCCACGCGGGCCCCCGCGGCTCACGTGAACGCCCCCCCGCACGGCCTCTCCCGGCGCGACAAGTGCCCGCCGCGACACGCGGCGCGCCGCCGCTGGCTCCAGCGTCGCGACGGAGGCCGCCAAAAGGCGATGAGGGCGCCCACCGGTGGTGCTATGATGCCATGGTGGTGGGAACCAGCGCCCGGCGGCGGGGGGTCCCGCGCTCCGCTGTCGTTTTCCGCGTCTGCGGACGAAACGGCAGCCGTCGGATGGAGAGGGGCGTCGAGCGAGAGCCGTCCGTCCTTTTTCCACAGCGTACAGGTGGGGCCCGGCGAGCAGAGGCTGGGCCGGCGCGATGCGCCTTTCGGGGCTGGAAAGACGGTTGTCACGAAAGCGGGTTGCGCAATGATCGCCCTGGGGACGGGCTGGATGGAACAGTGACGGTACTCCCCCGGTACTGTTGTAAAATTACCACCGTGGGATGGATGATCGCGGCTCACGCTTTTTCTTTTTTTTTAAACACCGCCAGAAGCAGCAAATGCTCTGTAGGCGGATTGTTTACCGCTCAGGAATCCCACGCGAAAAAGGGAGTACGGGTGAACAGAATGCGAAGGCGCCCCCGTACCACAAGTTAACTGTGGCTCTTTAGAAAAGCCTGGGCATGGTTTTGCAGTTCATAATGCAAACCGGGCATTTCAAAGGACGGAGATTCTGCATTGTTGGTAGATTTATTCTGCGTATATAAAAGTCCTTAGCTTGACATATCCGGAATCCTATACCCTCGCTGAGAAAGTTGATCTGGTCTAACTGCTTCCTGCAATGAGTACGAGCGCAATATGGGTTGTAGGCTTGTAGCGAATCGTGAGGATGCTTGGTTTTCATTTTCTTTGGTGTTGTTAATGTTTGGCTATTGTCACCCGAGTATGCGTTTGATCGTGCAAAAAACTGTACAAGCACTATAGATACAGTTGAGTTTGAATTATAGACGATGAGGTAAACGGGCTGGTGAGGTCAGTCTTGTGTCTACACATATGTTAAAAACTAGGTCATGGGTATCTGGTCTAAGGCCTCTTTTGAAATAGAAATTTTTTTTCATGTTTCTTGTGAAATTGAACTGTTTTTTGTAAAATTCCTACACGAATTTTTATGAAAATCCTACGTTCCAAAAAGGGGTCTAAAAATATTTGGTACTACGAATATGGCATATTCCTTTCTGCCACACTTGTTTTACAGTTGGGCACAAGGATAAGTGGATAGGTAAAATGACCATCATAGCCTCAAATAATTGTCTTTATTAATGTGCATCATTAGAAAAGAAGTTAGCTAATGATGCAATTAATAAGGAACATAAACCTGAAAAATAGGCCACAGTTTCAAAGTAGAACGATATGTATTGTTATTAAACGACATTTTCGTACCAGATTTGCATAGACTGCAAGTTGTTGTTTGTTTTGGCTGCCTGTGCCCCGTGGCGCCTCCGGCTCTACGCTCCTACTACTACTCTCCAGTCTCCACCCACTGGCAGGCATACACATTCTCGACAGAAGCCCCACTACTATACCTTGGTGGTGCCATCATGCGTTGGGTTTGTCCGCCGGGTGTCGTCTTGCGCGAGGACGCAAAGCACGCAGACTGCAGCGCTCACAGCAACCGCAATACGCTGCGCCCATACCTCGCGCCCCCGATTCGGCGGTTCCAGCCGTTCTTTGCTTCTGCCGCCGCCCGTACTACCAAGCCTAGATAGTGTCTGTCAACTATACTACCGCGCTGTCACCCCATACGCTGTCTGACACCAGTGGCAGAGTCGTCGTCGTCGTCGTCGACTCGTCGTAACATAAAACCCACTTCCACCACGGCGCGACGCCGAGCAACCTTATCCACATCTCCACACCAGTTTCTCTTCTCACCGCCCCCTCCCCGCCGCTATAAAGCCCGCGAACCACACCCCTCCCTCGCTTCACTTTACTTTCACTTCACAGGTTACCCTCCGGTCCTCCCCTCACGCGCGCGCGGTTGTTTGCTTGCGTTAGGCTATCACAGGGCAGCCCTTCTCGTCCGCGAGGGGATGGCCGGGCGGAGCAGCCTCTCCATGGCCCCGTCGCACCGGCTGTTCGCGCCGGTGCATGGCGTGGGCGGCGGCGGCACCGACCACGGCGTGGAGCTCGACGAGGCCGACGTCATCTGGGGCGGCTCCGGCGGCGGCCCGGGGGCGTCCTCCTCGCCGTCGTCCTCGTCGCCGTTCCTGCTGCCTTCCTCCGCGACCGAGCAGTACGCGCGGTCGCCGCCGCTCGCCGCGCCGTCCAAGCCGCGGGCCGGCGCGCAGCCGGCGTCGTCGGTGCCGGTGAACATCCCGGACTGGTCCAAGATCCTGGGCGCCGAGTACGCCGGCAGCTGCGCGGGCGCGCGCGGCTGGGCGGCGCACGACGACCGCGGCGACGACGACGCGGCGCCCGGGGCCGGCCGCCGCTGGGTGCCGCCCCACGAGATGCTGCAGTGCCGGGAGCGCGCCGCCGCGTCCTTCTCCGTGCGCGAGGGCGCCGGGCGCACGCTCAAGGGGCGCGACCTGCGCCGCGTCCGCAACGCCATCTGGGAGAAGACCGGCTTCCAGGACTGACCGACCGACCGACGACGAGTGCCATCTCCAGCAAGTCAGCAGTCAGCACCGACCGACGCCGACGACGAGTTGATCCCGTTCTCACCTTGAGGAGGAGGAAGAGAGGAGCGCTCGTTGATTATTAGTGGCCTTCTGGATCGGTTCCATGAGTTTTTTTTTTTTTTTTTTTGCGGTTTCCTTTATTTTTTGTTCGTCGCGTTCTAGCTGTGATCGATGAGGAAGAGAGTAGAGATTAAAGCCTCTGTTTTTGGCAATTTTTTTCCCGGAGAGGCTCGGTCCATGTACTACCACTACCACTACTAAAATTAATTCATCTTGATTATTATTATTATTACTGCCTAGTATTGATGATCTGCTTTTATCCTACTGCAAGTACTGCAATAATCCTGCCAATCCATCCAGTGCCCCGTTTCTACTGTACTGAAGTTAAATTACTATTTCCATCAAACAATTAGTAGTAATTAATATATTTCCGACAAAATTCCCATGCTAGCACTCTAGAGCAATCGATGAGCATTGATTAAAATTTTTCGAGTCCTATTTTAATACGGAGCACTAGCATTGTACTTACCCTACTGTTTCAGTACTGCAGTACTAATTCAATGAGCATTGCTTAGCTTGATGGTGCTTTAGTGGGCAGCAAATGAAATGATGGGTTGATGATACTGTAGTATATGTTTAAGTTTCGTGCAGCGCTGGTGCTTGATTATTGGCAGTTGCAAAGGATGAAAAGCAGATTATGAAGGCCTGCTCCATGGGGCCCCTGGGACAGATTTTGGACAGCGTGTGTAGAGGGTGGATAGGAAAATAAACAAATAAACAGCAGTGTGAAAATGGGACAGGAAGAAAAGTATACTCCTATATGTGTGCTGTGTGCGTGTTTGTGAGGGAGGGGGGCTATGGGCCCGGCCGCTGGTTGAACGAGGCTGGCGAAATGTCGACACTTCGCATTAACTAGTTAGTTAGCACATACATGTAGGAGTAGTTAATTGCAAAGTTGAGAATATGCCGGTTCCCATTTGCCCCCACACAGGAGAAATGCTATGCCAACACCGCACACGGCACTCCCAAATGTGAAAGAGCGGGACGACGTGGCGTAGTGACACGCGCAGCGTTGTGATTGAATGATTGGGACGCCGATCAGACTTGATTGGCTACCTTTCTCTTCTCTTAAGACAAGGTCACCAGAAAATACTACTTTTTTACTCTGTGTGTATATTGCGTAAATAGTATTTTTTACACTTATTTCTACTCTCTGTAACCCATCTAACTGTATTATTGGCCAGTTTGTTTTTGAAGCAAAGTGTGGTAAATAAAAAAGAACCGATGGAGCATCACACACGTGTCACTATGTGCGTGGCTGTTTGTAACCGCGCTCGAGGCTCTCAACACTTTCTCTTAATAAGACAGTAGTGTGTTATTGTTGCGTTATATCATTTCGTTTTCGTACATGCTTCTTGTAGAAAGATGGATTTCTTAGGGCCATTTTAAGACACCCCACACCACCCGTATGAGGATATACTGGAGACCCTATTTACGGCGAGCGAATATTCCCGAGTGCAGGGTAGGAAAAGACAGGGCCACGGCGCGCGCGAGTGTGTCGCAGTTGCGCGGCAACTCATGCCAAGACACACACACACAACTCGTAGTAGTACCCAACAGCAACAGGTAACCCCCGTTGAAAAGCATGGGGGTGGCGCGGATTGGTGCGCCTAGGCCCGGCCTCGCCTCACCTCACACCTCCCTCTCATCCCGAAAGATGCGTGCGTGCCTGTTGTTTTCGGCACAAGTATTTGATTCCGACGCGCTCGACAGAGAGAGCCAGAGAGGGGAAAAAGGAAGCGGATGGAGGAGGTGGCAGCACGCCGCGGTGGCCAGTGGGTGGTCGCTTTTTGTGGCGCGGAAACGGTTCCGAACGCCGCGTTCGCGTTGGCTTTGGCTGTGGCCGTGGCGCTGCCTGGGTCTTGGTCTTGGACCTGGACCTGGACCAGGGCACGGTCGCTGTCGTTGTTAATTGAGGGGAGGGCGCGAGGGAGGGAGGGAGGCGTCCTGCAGTGAGCGGGTTGACCCAGCTTTTGTCGCCGAGAGGGGGGGGGGGGGGGAAGAGGGTAGCCAAACGATGGCAGCACGGCGCCAGTTTTCCACGAATTTTTGCTCGAGAAGATGGACGACGATATGGTGACGACATACGGCGCCGGAGGTGGATGGCCGTCAGCTTTCTATAGCCGCGTCCATCGATCAGCTAGCTGCTAGTAGTTCCATGTTCGTAGCCGCCCGGCGCGGCTGGCGACGGCGGCGAGGGGTGGTTGCCATCGCCCATCGGTGAGCAGTGCGGACGAACAGTGTGGGGGTGTGCTCCCTGCTGGTGCTGTAGGGCGCGGTACCATCAATCACTGATGACTGCTCCGCATGAGGGGGTACCACCACGGCACTACCTCGCGAGGCAACAGAAAAAACATGGGTTGTTTCCTCTCCTCCTTCCTGCCCTGCAGGTTCAGGACCAGTAGTGCTTCCCTGCGAAATCTCACATGCAACCCGGCTGCGATCCATCCGTGCGGTAATCTGACGGATGGATAATTCGTCTAAAAAAACCTGGTTCAGGGGAGAGGAGAGGGGACAACCTTTGACGTCTCGCCGACTCACTGGTTTATCGTGATCACACTGATCAGACGGGGGGAGAGAGACAGGGGAATCTTGGCGCGTGCGTGAACTGTAAAGGCCAAGCTACTCCCTCGCTAGCTGCCGGCTTGCTTTGCCCAAGTGTCAATCAAATCAAGGAGGCTAGCGTAGAGCGAGATGTAGGCGCGCTTATAATTGACCTCAACAACACCTGTAGTAAGTTGGGCTTAATTAATCTCCCTGACCAAATCCTTCTGCTGATCAGACGCTCCCTTCCCTACCTACCACGTCGATGATTGTGGTCACGTTCAGGCCGGCGGCCGGGCACCCCACTTGTTGGTGTGCATCGCGGGTTTGGGTTTACTTCTCGCACAGTACTCCTAGTAGGAATCAAAATATGTGGACCTTGCGGACTGTCCTAGAAGAGCGAGAGTCACTGTGAAGTGGGCCCTGCTCCGGTTTATCCACGGCCACTAGCTGGTATATATACGACAGCTAGATAAGAAAGGGTACTGATAGGTCACTATACGTCCGTTTTGTAAACAAAAGCTTTGTTAGGACGATTTTTAAGTGTGGTCCAGCGATTTGAGGGCGAGCGATTCCCGTAATGGCTTAGTATATCCTGGGGTTTAAAAATAGGAGTACTAGAGATACAGAAGAGTTCGTTCATCATGCATGGTTGGCGTCCCGATCAACCACCATGGCATGCTGTACCCGGTTTGGGCCTCAATTATATGCGTGGTGTGGTGGCCACACATGTCTTGTGATCTGTAGAGAGACGGACGGATCGGAGTGGATGCTACAGTTCCAGCCAATCAGCCGGCACTCACACCTGTATATCGATGCCCCCCAACCCAAGCATGTACTATCAGTCTATCACCATTGCTTTCTCCATCCCTGACCTGAATCACTGAATAATGAACCGCGCGTACCGTTCGCTCCTGCTGCTGGTTTAATTTTACACGGGGCCAGACAGATGTTCCACGAAGCCTCGCTCCGGCAGCTGGCGAGCCGAGGATGCGCCGGTCGTCCGACACGAACGCACGAACGCCACACGGCCCCCCGCCCGGCGCGCATATTTGGAGATCAGCGAGGCATCGGGCAACGGAAAAAAGGCGTACGCGCACGCACCCAATCGCGCGCGTCGGGAACCCACCCAGAAGCAAGCAAGGAAGCAAAGCAAAGCGCGGGCGCCGAGCTGCCGACATGAGCCCCGCGGCATCGGTTTCAGCCCCGAACCAACCGCGGCCGCGCACGCGCGCATCGGCCGTTTTTTTGGTTCTCGCCTCGGCAGGCTCGATCGGCAGCGCGCTCAGCTCGCGCGCGGCTCTGTGGATGGAGACGCCGGCCAGGCGCGGCATCGGGTCGTGTGGCGGCAGCTGGTCGGTGGCCACGGCGGATCGGCGATCTGGACTCCAATGCATGCGGTCGGATGTGCTGCGTCGGCGACCAGCTAGCCTTTTGATGAGCTAGAGTGAGTGGCGATCATGTGCACGGGCAGTGCTCATTGGTGTCGATGCATGCATGCTCGACATGCAGTCGATCGACCCACTTCCAACAGTGAGCCGATTGCCGGAAGCTAGCGCCGGCGCCTTTTCCGATCTTGTGTTGTGTCGTGATCAGTGTGGGCGACTGGCCCATCATGCCAGGAAGAATGGGCCTCGTCGCTCTAGCTGCGTCATTCATCGCCAGTCGCCAGCAGGAGAAGAACGTGCGAGTCGCTGTGGAGCCACGTTGCGATTGCGATGCTTCGGCTCCATATGGGGCCCGAGAGAGACCGACCGGGGCATCACGATGGTTGCCGGCCGGCCGGCGGCTTCAAGCTGCGGGTGCTCTGATCAACCGGGTGGGCTTTTTATGGAGTGCTCATCTGTACTTTCTGTCGGGAACACATTTTGTTTGTGCATGGGGATCGATTTGCATGCATGGAACTGGATTCCAAGCTCGCATGCGGTGAACTAGCTACTACTTGGACTACATAGCTTTGGCAGTTTGACGTTCCAATAGGGAAAGAGAGAGTGGCGGCTACAGAAGCCTAGAGCACTCAAACAATATACCGTCTATAGTATAGTTGTGTGCTACATACTATGTTGATAGCTTTTGGATCGAGCGACGTTATTTGTTGCTTGCTTGACTAGGGATCGGTCTTTTTTCCTACGCACAAAATATTTCTTTTTGTTCAAAATGAAACAACAAAGATTCACGAGCGGCGTAAAAAATACTTTGCTGGAATAACTATTTCTTTCCTGCCAAAGAAAAAAAACATTTTGCGAAGAATGAAGAATAAGATGTTAATGATGATCTGATCAAATGTGTTTCACCAGCTGACATATAGTTTTGCCGGCTTCCTGTTGTTGCTCCGGAGAATATTCTCATCTGTGACTTAAGAAAGGCGCACTATGGTTTCGCTTGGTTTCCTAATGGAGTGAACGAACATATTCTTCACCGTTGCAGCCTAGCTTGAAGTGAAGGACGCCAAAAGAGGAAGGTTGCGTTGATGATACGGCCAGTCCTCTAATTCTCACAAAAGGGAAAAAAATAAATCATGTACTACTACTACCCATTAAAATTTGTGCCGTAATCATTAGTCGTCGGAATGCTACCTCAAGTTACTCGCTACTCTACTATCCTTTTGGGCCTTATCTACCTCCATTATGGACATGGGCCGCCAAAACTTCTAGGGGCGGTTTGCAGCCGTCCAATTCTAAGAGCCCACGGTATTGGTACGAGGCTGGGCCTGAGGCCCCGATCAACTTGCCATTGTTTCCTCAGTACTAGTGGGCTTTAGCCTAGACGTGCCAGGAATACTTGGATTTGAATTGGACTGGTCCTAGCCCAAGAAAGCATGCGAGCGAAATTCCTTTTTAATAAAATAAATATAAAACTGTGAATGAAGTTCGAGACTCAAATCATTGACCATTAAGGGAAATTATTATCCAAATGAAAAAATATGGAAAATGGTGATTCCACAAAAACAACAAAACAACTCAAGAAAAAATAAAAATGTTCATTATTGAACCCTGGTACACCTACTAATCCATTATAGGTCATGTCAAATAATGCACAATTAATAAGTCACCAAGTTATTCGCCACATTAACAGCGTACTAATAGGGTGTTTGATCTGAGGTGCCACTACATCCTGTGTTAGGTGGTTTATCATGAGTTCAACCCATGAATTGTAGTGAAATGAATGACTTTATTCCTCGTCCTTGCACTAATCGTTAGTGAGTGGGTAATGGATCAACATATTGTATTCCACAAATCAAACAAGAAATGAGTGAGAAGACAACATGCAATCCAATTTTTAGACCAAACATGCTATAAGTTAGCACAGTGGCTAGCTCCTTGTCCACTATGGTTCAAGTTCTCGACTATGTGTGTTCCTTAGATATAGGTTGTAGGTCTAGCTTGTGCACCTTGTGGATGTGCACGGCGTGTGTGTGGTGTGTGTTTGTGCGTAAAATTTAGATAATACATCATTGTACTTGAATCATTGAGATGTTTTTTTTAAAGAATAAGACAAGTTTGGGTAAAAAAGTGTTTCGAGAGTTTGGCAGACGTGAATGATATCTAAGCCTTGTAGCTATAGAGCCTAACACACACTATGAACGTGGACCTAAGGACAAATTTGAGGGTCTAAGGATACCGTTTGAATCCGAAGACCTTGAGACCGTCTCCAACGGATCGTATATATGGGTTGTCTATAGTAGAAAGCGACACTGTAGCGCTACTGTAGACAGAGAGAGAAGTGGTTGGAACAATGATAGATAACAATGAAAGGTAGATATACAAGATGGTCTGACGATGCCTTGAGACGAATTTAGGAACCAGCCATATATTTTACTCTAAGATTAAAACAAGTTGCTATACTGCTCTTGCACACACAAGGGTCGCTGAGATGTGTACTGCGCAACACATATGGGAGTTGCTATACTGGGCCGTTGAGATGTGCACTGGACAACACATACGGGCTAATAATTCTAAGGCCTTTGGGCAAGCAGGCCCGTACCTCCGATATGTGCCGCACCTACACTTGAAGCGCGTCCTCAGAAAGAAAACTACACATGAAGGTGTTGCTGTGCAGACAGTGCAAGGGTGCAATTGGGGCCAACGGGCACGCGGCTTTTAACGACCTGTCAATTGTCATACTGTACAAGCTATGGTTTGAATTGTCAAACTGATCGCACGTCTATCCATTAATTAACCCAACCCCGTCTCCATATATCACTCGTCGTCGCCGTGATACGGCCTCGCGCTGCTCCGATCTTTGACCACGCAGTACGTTCTCCGCTTCCGATTTGCAGCGCAGGTCAACACAGACCAGCAGCAGGTCGAGGACGTATTGTGTGCCAGCGCCATGCAGGCAGCAGTCCAATAAGAAGATATCGGGAGATTCGTAAGGCCAAGCCAACGGCCGGGATCTCGATCTACGGGCGACGGCGACGCGGACACGTCCTCTCCTGTGCGAGTGCGAGGAGCCAAGAGAGCCAGCGACAGGGTGGTGACGACTGACGTCTGACGAGACTGACGGGACGACGACGACGTCGACGCTGTTGACCTTGCTTTGCCAATGCCAAAGCAGGGCTTGGCCGGCCGACTCCTGCCTCCACTCTGCAATCTGCATATGCGAGCGACGACCGGGAACGCCGCGTGCGTCGGGCGTCGCTCCACGCGACCACGCCCTCGCGCGCACGCACCACGCCGCCGGCCGCCCGCGTGCCTCGGATCTCTAGAAGGCGAAGGAAAGCGACGAGCGCGGCGCCGCGGGTGTCGACACTCTTCACACCGCGCTCCATGCGGTCTCCATCGGCTTTGACCGCAGCAAAGCAATGCATGCCTCCGCCTCCGGCGTTGGCGTTGGCGGGCGTACGTAGTGCCGAGCTGCAGATGCCGATGCGTGGTGTGACGCACGCGACGGCCGATCCGGCGGTGTCTTTTTCCTCGCTTGCTGCGCGTACGCGTACGTCGTGCGATGGAAGCGAGGACAAAGCCGCGAGCAGTGGGCAGTGCTATCTTATCTCCTGACTCCGGGCTATGGGTGTCCGTCAAGGACGCGCTCCTCTCCTGGGTCCTGAGTCCTCACACCTGGTTGATTTCCCATTTTCTCTTGCTTGTTTCGTAAATAAGTCGAACCAGCGAATTTCTTTCGAGACAAGGGGGAGACATAACAGTGTTTACATTCAGAGTTTCGATGCACTCCGGCGCCTGCTCGACCAATCTATACGGCTGAATGCACAGTGCGTATTTTTCGCTAAATCATTCGCTACCATGTTAGTACACCTATTCGAGAAGCGAGAGCCCACGAACCAGCATTTGTTAATCGGTCGGTGCCAGGTTTACTGTACACGGGTCAACGTTCCCTTTGGTGATTTAAATACCAGATTGTGGAACTGTTTAGCTTTTACCCCTCCGTTTAGTTCGCTTCTGCTTTGCTGTAAGCCAATTTTCTCTACCTTCAACCAAGTCTAGAGAAGTACATTGGCATCTGCAATAGCAAATAAATGCATCATCAAAACATATTCCATGCTAATCTAATAGAAATAGTTTGATGTTATAGATTTTGCTGCCTTTTTTTCAACAAGCTCGGTGAAAAAACAACCACCTCCATCCCAAAGTATAATTTTTTAGCTTCTGAATAGATTCAATCATTGTTCAATGAATTCGTTTTGTTTATATGTCTAGATTCATCAACATCCATCTAAACGTGAACGAATAGAAAGATGGTAAAACAAACTATATTTTCGAACACAGGGAGTAGGCAAATTTGACTTATAATAACACTAAAATAAGCTATTTCCTATATCACAAAAAAGAATGCAATTGCTAACTTTGTTCTAAGATAAACAATCTTAAATTTAATTTAGTTTATATAAAACACTAGTAATATTTATGGTGCCAAATAAATTATATAATTCCATCCATCATTAACATATTTTCACATTGTATATATTTTGTGCCATAAATATTAAAATTATTCTCTATATAAATTTTGTCAAATTTTAAAAGGTTCAACTTAAAGTAAAACTAGAATTGCATTTTTTACATGCGGAAATGGTATAATTGGAGTGGATGGAGTGAGTAGTTTGGATCTGTTTAAAGAGAGCAGTACCATAAAGACCAACCCATTACATGCTATTTTACACTTATAATTGCTAGTTTGAAATTTATATATATGTTGAGAGCCATAGAAAAATACAGTATATATTAATATAATAAAATTTTTACAATTATGATTGTTAGTTCAAAATTTATATGTATGTTGAGAGCCATAGAAGTATAATATAACGCAACAGGTGTAGTACTTTACATCTTTACATGATAGTGAGAAATTGTGCACAGTCGCTATCTAGGGCTATCATGGAAAAATCAGAAAAGAACTTAAAGCAACGTGTGCTTTTGCATATGCTTTTGTCCCATGCATGACTATTTCACGTTCACACGGATTACTTTATCACATAAGTGTTTACAAGGGTCAGAAGCTAGAATGGTGTGTGGGTTAATGTATCTACATACCACGAGTCCACAACCCATAGAGCATCGTATGGAGGTCAACTGGAATGGCTTTCATTTACCAAACCATAATTTCCAAGGCCACTTTTCATCCCTTTTTCTAAAGCAGGTTCTCTTGTGCACAAAGTTTTTTTTGTGACAATTGCCTTTTTCCACTTGCTGCATTTGCACCTGTTCAAATAAAATACAGGCATGTGATGTCTCCGCGCTCCCCTAAACGAAGTTGTCGCGTTTGGTTTCCAAAGAGCAAAACTAGATCCAAACTATATATGTACCAGGATCTAATCTCATAGATATAGCAACATAAAACAGGGATATCATAGACAATGCATTATTACTTCGCATTTAAGCAATTTTTACATAAAAATATCATGTTTTTAACACAAAGTAGCGGAAGCATAACAATAACTCCAAGCTGTTCATAGGGAAGCAGGGTTGCACGCTTAGAACTCCACAAAGCTTCCACACAACAAAGTTTTTGAGAGATAAAACAACGCTGAGTACATGGCAACGTACTCAACATGTATAACATAAGCTCATAAGGATTATACGGAACTAAGGAAAGCTGGCATGATTGTACCACGGTAAGCATTTTAGTTCGTCAAAATTTTTATTAAACCTAGTTATTGAAAATGAGTGGATATATAAACTCTTAAATAAAACCATATTGCGTAGATAAATAACCATGTATTATTATTGTATGACCATCAACAACAAACCGCCACCCTAAACCCACTAATCAAAAAAGGTCTAGGCTACTGCGTATGATGGAGCCCTCATCTAAGGGGTGAAACACACAGTACACACAATTCAAGGTAGCCAGGGACCCACAATTATGCACTTACTCTCTTGCCCTTTTGGTAAGTTTCCATCATCTAAAACAACCTAGTTAATTTACCCAAGACCACCTCATCCCAGTCCTGTAGTTGTACGAGAGTCTCAAGTGGTCTCTTTAAGAAACGATCATTACAGAGAGTAGTCATGAGCAAACCACAAAGCACCATGTTCATGACCCCCTAAACCATGTTGCTAAAAAGCAATGTTTGTTTAGATCGAGCATTTCAAACACATAGTACAGAAAGAGTCTGTGTCCTTCAAGTCATGTCGCACAATGATCATTAATCAAATTAACAAAACATAAAGTAAGTGAAACACTAAGCATAGCAAACCAACAAGCAACCAATTGTAAGATTTGTATAAAGTGGCTACGTATGAGCCTTATGGGTTCATCAAAATCTAGATATATGCACCTGGTGACATGAATTAATGCTACTAGGATGGAAACCCACGCTATACTTGTTGTTGCTCATACATATTGATTCTTATTGCAAACAATTAACTGAAACAATAAATAAAGGGAATGAATGACAACTAAAGAACAATACATCATACAAAGAAATACTTTTATAAAACACACAAAAAGAATAATAGTCGTTACTACTAATGAGAGGGGCAAGAACACCTAGAAAATATGGACTAAATGATAAAGATAGTTGAGATAGAAGGATCTCGATGAATGTGGCTGCAGAATAAATCATGCTTACAAATAAAGATACATGACACAGTGCCATGTAGAGAGATTAGAAGGCACAAAATCTTTAGGGTTTGTTATAGGAAGAACATGGGATGGTTATGACAAGAGTTGGAGGTAGGTTTGTTGTACGTTGGTTGGCCAACGAGCATTGAAAGATGAGCATGGACTAGCTAGAGAAAACAGTAGTAAGGCTATAAGGTGATGAATTGATGGAAGGATCAAATACCATGGCAAGAAGGGAGGTGGTGGGTAGAATGGTTGAAGCTTGCAAAGGATGATAGGATCACGTGAAAAGTATTGTGGAGACACTGAACAGATTCTTTGAGTTCTGGCTGCTGTTAAGGATTATGATGGCGATCTTGTGGTGTAGTATTGGGTTGGCATGAGAACATGTTTCATGAGGAGTGCCGGACTAATGGAAAACATACATGGATCTGTTAACCAGTGCTTATGCTAAAAACTAGGGACAACTAGATAGTGATGTGTATAGAAGTTTTAGAACATGCTCTGCACTGGTCCAAGGACCAGCAATTTTTACAGATACATGTGCAAATATGAATTGCACATTGTAGCAAGAAGTCTTAGCAATTGGTTCATTCTACAGCCGGTCAATATGATGATCCATGAGAAAACTCAATAACGAGTTGATCCTTTGCCAAATAACCTTCTTCTAAGATAGATATGCAATGTAAGTCTATTAAGGTTAACATAAGAATAATACATAAGAATAATACATAAAAAAACCCTTGATTCTCAACACACGAGAATATTTATGCTCGATCATTAGATATATATACAGGAAAGTCTATTCTTTCTTATTAGATCATAATTAATTAACTTGTGAAAATCTGTCAATCTACTTCACAAAGAAATCACTAGGATGCCTTGCTACACTTACAAGTGTGTACGCACTCTCACTCTACTCCTGTTGATATCTGGCTTTAGCATATACTCCCTCCAGTCTTTGAAAAATGGATATTTTGGACAGCATTTCGCATACCAAGAAACAAATAATTAGTAGGTTTTTCCCTGTTGTACCCCTATTAAAGCGTGTGGTCTTGCATGGTGACATCAAATGACCTTGGCCTAGGTGGCTGCTGTAGCACTCTCTTAGTGCGGCGTCTCAAGTTTGAATCCTTGCATGGTCTCATTTTGTTTCATTTTTGTATGGCGTTGCATTAACTCTGGTGCCTTGGGAACAAGCACTACCCATTGCATGCACTGATCTTGGGAGGGGTATACTAGTCACAACAAGACTTTCAATGCTCCAACGTCCAATATTTGAAACAACTATGTACATGCCCCAAACGTCCAATATTCAAAGACCGAAGGGAGTACTGTCATCCATTCATCTCATAACTAATCTACAGCCTCAATAGCCATCCATTCATTTCTGTCATCCATTCATTTCATAACTGCTTTTACAGCCACAATTCCATCCATTCATTTCTGTCATTCATTTCATAACTGCTATACAACCACAATTGCCATCCATTCATCTCATAGCTATTCTACAACCTCTGTTGTCATCCACCCAAGAAGTGCCCATACCTTGGATCTAGTTGTCGCTCGCCAACTATTAAACCCTACTTCACCTCAGCTATCTAGATGAGGTTTCACACTACTCCAATTGTCATACCCATCTCGTAATTCTGTGGCCTCAGCTGTCATCCACCCAACAAGTATCCACACCTTGGATCTACATATCATTCACCCATTAATCCTACTCTAGGAGTCTAGCCCCAATCGTGATACGCCTAGCATGTAACCATATAGCTGTCATCCCACCCTCAACGTGTTACTTACCCTACTGTTATTTACCCAACATTTAACCGCAATTTATTAGTATTAAATACATTCCTAACAAGTAATATAACAAAGTTAAAACTTCCTTCCATCATGAATAAAACGTAAAACTACCAGTCAGGGTTTGGTACTAATAGCCCAACCGGAGATATCGTATGTGTTGAATTTAGAACAGAGCTTGATTGGGAGGTCACTTGTAGTAATACAAGATCACAATGAATGTGATTTAGATAATTTCAGGCCGCTTGATCATGTAACACTCTATGTATTGTGTTCATTAGCTAGTGTGTATGAATGTTGATGTGTACAATCAGTGTGCTTCTAATTTTCTAGAGGGGTTCTTATCCTCACCTTATATACTCAAGGGAACATATTATAAGTTAGTTTAAGATATTAATCCTAGCCAGATTATAAGGACTATAAGCCAACATGATTATACATAAGCCTCTCTTATTTTGTCATATATGACTTTATGAAATTAGCAGGTGATTTTCGCAACAAGGGAGAAATTCAAAAATCAAAATAACATACAAGAAGTGTTTCGCATTCCCCTTAAAATTCTGAACTTCGTTTTCCCTCAAATTTAAACTTCGCAGAAAGCCCATTACATTTCCTTTGAGAAAAACAAACAAGCATGAGAAATAGCGTGGCTGACGCGGGGCCAAGCTGTCATCGCCCGCCTAGTAACCGCAGCACCGCAGGCAGCAGCATTAAACCTTCCAAGAATGAAACCCGAAAAAAAAAAATATAAACAGCCTCCCCTTGCGTTCCGCCCGCACCACTTCACTCTTCTCCCCCAGCACCTCTTCTCCCTCGTAGATCTCCCTGGGTCGCCGTCTCCGGCCACGGCGGCCGGCACTCGGAGCAGCGGTGGCCCTCTGGGCGGAGGTCGGCGGCCATGTACAAGAACCAGCTGCAGGAGCTGGCGCAACGGAGCTGCTTCAACCTGCCGGCGTACACGTGCCTGCGGGAGGGGCCGGACCACGCGCCGCGGTTCAAGGCGGCGGTGAACTTCAACGGGGAGCAGTTCGAGAGCCCCGGGTTCTTCACCACGCTCCGCCAGGCGGAGCACGCCGCCGCGGAGGTCGCGCTTGCTGCGCTCGCACGCCGCGGGCCGTCCTACTCGCTCGCCGCCCGCATCCTGGTAAGCCGTCCACCCGCGCCCCCAGACGCCCCTCTCCTCCTCCACATCCACCCTCTGCCCCCTCGCTTCTGAACGAATCCTTTCTGCTGTCCTGGGGGTGTATTTCTCGCGGTTCTCCTTCGTGTTTTGAGCGCTTCTCGGGGGTGGAATTTGGGGATCTGTAGTCGTTTCTCCTCCGGTTTTAGTCGATCGATTGTAGATCGCTCGAACCATTCGCTCAGTCGCTCCTGCAATCATCACGTAGTTCTCGTGGGCAGCCTGGGCGAGTCGTTTGCGTTTGCTCGGGGGGAAGCGGCGTCTCGTTTGACTGGGTGTTCATGCCTCGTGTTCCAGCGCAGCGGCATGTAGTTTATGTAATCTCAGCATAATGTTGGCAATTTTTGGAGAGATTTTAGCACAAACCAACGTTCCCATGGAATCGTTCTAGTAGTTTGATCAGATTCCCAGTTTTTTTCCATGAGAAAAACCGAGTTATGATGCAGTGGCTTCGAGAATCTGCTTAGTTTGGGATCGGGGCTCGTGAGGGGCATGAATTGCAGCGGATAATCGGTACGGAAAGCTGCAACTCTTTTTCGCGTCAAAATTCCGTTGCCTTTTTTTGATTCTTTGGTTCCGAGAGAAAAGGTCGTGGGTACTGGAGTTCAGTGTTTTTACAAGCTCGTGATTGAAAATTTTTTCCTCGTTAAATAGTTTTTATGTCGTACTCTTGCCACTGTAATTTCATTTTATTATTATTAAGTGGGCACGGATTAGTTAATGAACAGAGTTTAGTTCCCACTTTACGCGATGGATGTACTAAGTGCAATCAAACCTCCTTAACTTGTTCGTACTCCGCGCCGGCCATTAATCCGCCATTATACTACTTTAATCCCTCGTTAGATGTGCTCTCGCGCCGTAACGGCGACGGTGCTTCAGATAGCACCCCGCATTAACCTCCAACTAGGGATTTCTTACAGCCTCGGAATTACCGCTAGGGTTCCGCCCTTCCACGCACCGCTATCGGTGGTAGACTGCGAAAGTCTTCGTGCCATTAACTGTTAAACCCCGATTAGCCAAACCTGTCCATTAATGGGCGCATTGATGGGGGCGTATTAAAAAGTTGCCGCGTACACTTGACTCGAAAGCCCAGTTGCAGTGCAGGGTAGTATACACGTACACACGGGGGCTTTGAACGGAACGGGATTAGCAAGCGTGTGGAACTGTCAGTGTGAATCGGTGGGGGCGGGGGGATTAGGTTTCGGTCTTTATGGTGGTGGTATTAATGAGGAGGGGGAGGGAGTGGGTGGGGTGAATTGAATTGGAGACCGCCCGCACCTAACCGGGGCATCGCAGGTCAATGCCGGTGGGCCCGGGTTGTTTAGTGGCACGCAGGGCCCCTCAGCCCACCATGGAGCAGGGCAGAGAAGGGGTGGAGGTGGCGATGTTGCGCCGATGCATGCCTTCTTTGGCCGATGCGGCCCGGTCAGATCAGGTCAGCCATGGGTGCTGCCAGTGCTGGGAGCCGCCTTGCTTACCACCAGGGGTGCGCCTCCCTTGCTTTGTCTGCTACCCAGCGTCTGGGCTTTGGCTGCCTTCGAGTTGATCCGTGGATGGATGGGACAATGTGGGTGTGGCTGCTGTTGTTAGTGCGGGACGTCGCTTTGCTCCCTGCCTAAAAGGCAGGGTTCTTGGTGCGGGCCAAGTGCGATAGCGGCCATGTTGATGAGTGGTGGGTGTTCTTGTCGGTCTGCGTTCTGCGCAGAGATTGTTCTGTGGAATTTGGGGCCTTGGATTGTGACTATATGATCAAAAAGTGTAACTTTTTGCCCAGCATTCTTAAAAAGGCTGATCTGGAATCAGATGGCAGAGGAATCTGGTTCTGGATGGGTTTTTACTGGGTTTCTTTTCTTACTCTGATGTAAATTAGATAAAATGAGTCTGTTTGGACTTTGGAGTGACATGGTCCGGCTGCCGTATGAAGTTCAGATTGGCCACCAAGTAGGCAGGTTACTAACTTGAATGAATATTTATTGGATTTGCATGCGGGTCAATCTCTATTTGGACGATTGTTATGCTACTAGGAGTCTAGGACTGAGTAGAATGACCGCTACAGTAACTTTGAACATTGGGCCGGTCAAATGTTAGGCACGCTCAATGATCCTCATTGTTGACTATCTTGAGAATTTCAAAATTGGAGTCTGGACTACGACTATCACAGAATGTGATTGACCTGGTTGGTGGATTGCTGTTTCACTGGGACATGGTCATTGAACACTATTCAGCTCTTCTAGATAAATTGCAAATTAAAACAAAGAAAATGGCAAAACATCCTTGGCAGTTAATGTCTTGGTATGTGGTGGTAAAATAGGAACTAGCTGCAACTAATCGCGGAGCTCATACTCCTGCAGGATAAAAAATTAATCCTGTCGCAAACATAGTACTATTCATTTTTCTTTTGAAAAACTCTCGGAAGGTCCATGGATGTTATCTTGTTGTGTACAAGTAGCCTCTAGCTAATTATTGTTAGCGACTTTTCATCGTGAACTACCTCATGTACTTCAAGTACTGATGGCATTATGGTCTTGTACCTTTTGCATTAGCATATTCAGAACTGATCTGCAAGATATGTTCTATTCGTTTTATTGGCCACCTTATATTCATGATCTGCCTGTTTAACTTTGGAGTTGACTCATGTTCTGCAGTTTGGATTAATACTTGAGCAGATGTCCCTCTGTATTCATTGCCTGTTCTACCAGTTGGTGCCTTAGTAGACAGTTCAACTACCACTAACTTATTTGAGCCACATTTGGATCATAAACCTTGCAGCTGAAGCATTGTCTGATTAGCATTGTCTTGATCTTGAAGTCATCTTCCTTATGATTCTGGAGGCCCTTCTGGCCTCAATTACTTTTTTTTCAATCAAGGCCGGTAATAAAAGCTGTTTATAACTAACTAAAACGTATGGCATTGTGTTTGCTCTGTCACAAGTTCTCTGTGTTGAGCTTTAATATTTTTCATTGATTATTCTTTAACCTTGAAAGTAGTATCCTGTGCCCTCAACGACTATTCTTCGATTTACAATTTAAAGATCATTTTCCAATCCACTTTCTTATGGTGATGAATTTCTGTTAAACAGGATGAAACAGGAGTTTATAAGAACCTTCTACAGGAAGTAGCTCAGAGAGTTGGAGCGCCATTGCCATCGTATACAACAGAACGATCTGGCCTTGGCCACTTGCCGGTTTTCACATGCACAGTAGAGCTAGCTGGTATCACGTTTACTGGTGATCCTGCTAAGAATAAGAAACAGGCTGAAAAAAATGCTGCTTCAGCAGCATGGTCTTCACTGAAACAATGTAAGTTTTACTTATGGCGTTCTTTACATTGCTTAATAATGAAATAAATTATAGCTCCATTGCTCGTCATATTTGTCTGCAATAGCCATATTTGACAAAAGACAAGTATTTCAACTTGGTTAAAATGGTCTTTGTATGGCTTGATAATGGTTTTTTGGTTAGCAAATGGATGACGACTCAATTTTCACTTAGTTATTTGAAAAAGATATTTTGTAGGTTACGCCATTCATTCAAGCATCATGCTAAGCATGACTTAGTTTGTCTTCTTTTAATACTTAAGTGCAAAAAGGTTAGCAGCTGGTTATCTGGTTTCATCTATGCTACTGGAATCGAACCAAGTGTATCATGTACATTATGTCTGTTATGTTTGGTCTGATTGAGACCCCTGACTAAGTGACTGGTAGTAAAATGTGATGGGCAGCATTCAGAAATGTCACTATCTATTTACACATTGGCATCTTCTCACATTATTTCATCTGTCTTCAACAGTGGTACGCGAGGAAGCGAATTCATCCAATGAGCCAGAAAGCAATGATGAGCAGGAGCAGATTAGGATTGCCCGAGCCCTCCTCAATTACCGCTTGAAGGAGAAGATGGCAATGGCCAATTATCCCCATGCTTCACCATTCCCTAAGAAATTTCCCATGCAGCCAGAGAGAAAGCCTTCTTTTGGTCAATCTTCTCAGTCCAGCTACTCAAAGATCCTCCCTCTGTTCCGCCCTAAATCTAATTCAAGATGCAGACCAGAGTCACCAGCATCAACTGATGGTGCATCTCAAATACCTGGGCGGACCATGGAAAGCCATAATACTAGGTCAAGATTTCCAGCGGCAGAGGCAGCCCCCTATGTTCCAATGGGGCACTACCGTATGCCTTGCCATAGCATGGCTCCTTCAGTCACAATCAGGACTGCTGTTCCTGTGTTCTCTGCTCCACCTATCCCACCTCCGGCTACACGCCAGCAGCAGCTTCCTCCTCTCATGAGCCACCCACCACCGATTCGGATGGCATCCCCAGTTCGGATTAGGCCAACCTCTCCAATGTTTGCCCCCTCAGCTCCTGCTCAAGGGGTAAAACCTGTGATGTCTGTTCAGTTAAAGGATGTACAGCAGCAATCAAGGAAAGAACCGGCTTCACCTGTGATTCCTGTTCAGGTAAAAGATGTGCAATACCAACCAATGAAGGGAGCAACGTCTCCAGTGATTCCAGTTCAGGTAAAGGATGCACAACGCCGGCCATTTGTGGGATCATTGTCACCTGTGATCCCAATTCAGATGAAGGATGTGCAAACCCAAGCCCCGAAGGAATCACTTGCAGCTCCAGTTCCAGTTACCAGGCCTTTGGTTAAGATAGAGCCTCCTGCTCAAGGCAAGGTAGCTTCAGCAGTAGCTACCAGCGAAATGCCGTCTTCTGCTTCTAACAATGCTCCTGCTGTGGAATGCGCTACATCACCGGACAGTTTGTCAACAAGGCAATCAAGGGCTGCAGAAGGCGACGATGGCAAGGCAGAAGCTGAGCATGAGGCCGCTGCTCAAGCAGTTGCAGAGGCGGCCATCAGGCAGCTGGAGATCAATTGACTTGGGAAAATGCGCATCACCATCTTTCTCCCGGATTTTGTAATTAGCTGCCTCCCGTGCACATTCCGTTCTGTTTAGTTCTTGTATGTCTTGGGTTCGGGCTGCCTGGGCAAGCTGCATTGTGGTAGGGGCACCTAGTTTTTCCTGTTGAGAAAAAAAAAAAAACATGTAGTGGTGGTAGGCGGTTTGCCCAGTGCTTGGTTGGAGACGGTTATACTTCCCTGGATATGCAGTTGGTCTGCTTTTACCCCCAATGATGAGGTGGACTGTGAGGTGCCTCTAGGGAAGAATTATGAGGCGGCAGCTACATCTAAATTCCGTCATCATTGTCGATCCGCCGTAATCTTAATTCAGCCTCTTTTTTTTTTCAATATACCGTGCGAATCATGTTGCCTTGGTGGATGGTGCTTTTACTAGTAGTCTTTCCAGTATGGATGTATGTATGTATGATGAAAAGTTGGGATGGAATGAACAGTTTTTGTGCAGCTTTTCGTCCTGGGTACTATGATGAAAAAAAATCGATGGATTCAAAGGGAGGGGATCTCTGTAGCGCGTCATATTTGTGGGTAATCTGAACCACTTTGAATGATGCAGAGGTGTCTGCTGCAGTGCACAAGAGGCCAAGCCAGGCATTGGCCGTGACGTTGGTCGGTCCTGGCCTGGCGCCCGTGCCGAGCGAGTTTGTTGGGACCACGCCGGTTGCTTCGCTCGTCTCGTCGTCGTGTGCTTTTACACCGGAGTAGTACTACTACACATCTCGCCATCGTCCGAAAGGGCTTAAAAAAAGAGTTTGGCCGGACTAGAAACGGTAGAAAGAAAGTGGTTGTTGGGTCGTGTGACCACGTAACAGACACTTGGACTGTGTCACCAAAAAAATTTTTTTTTTCGGCAACGCATTTAGTAAGATGGAACCACCAAGGCTCCTCCGGGCCAAAAGCCACAGCTGATGAATTGATGATGATGATGACACGATCTGAGCCGCATCTCCCCCCGCTGCTCTCCCTTTTTCTCCAGGAAAGAACAAAAAGGCGATCAGAAGCCAGGATCGCAGCTGCGCTGAACTGCACTGCACGGCACTGCCGAACTGGGCTGCTGATCGGGCTGCCTGCCTGCATGGCCAGCATGTGTGCCGCTTGATCTCACAATGATGGACAAATGTTCACCTGTGGGCTGTGGCGCCTCTGCCGCCAGCCAGCCGCGCGGCTTCCTGTCCATTTGACCTGCCTACAGCGTGCTGACCAGTCCGGCGGGCCAAGCAGTGACAAGTTCCACCGTGCCGACGCCCGACGCCGACGCCGGGGCATCTCGAGGCGGCCCCGTTCTCTGCCGTCAAGTGGCGACTGCGCCGCGTCCGAACTGAACGGTTGCCGTTCTGCTCGCCTGGTGCACGCTGTGGCCGCCGAGCGAGAAGGAAACGATTAAAAAAAAACAAGGAAGCGAGAGATGCCAGCCAGTACAGCGGCCATGCATGCATGAATGCCACTCTCTGGGCGAGGCAGACGGCGTGCAGAGGTTACCCCTGCCGCCGGCCGCTGCTGGTTCGTCTGACCGGCAAGCAATTCTCGCAATGAATTTCGATGGGCAGGGCAGGGCCAGGGGTAGGGGGGGCAGCGACGAGTAGCGTGCGGCGTGCCCATAGCTGCCCATAGAGTGACACGGCGAGCCGTCGTCGAGGAGAAAGGCACGCTCCATCTCCATCTCCATCTCCATGGAAACGAAATCCGTTTGCGGACGGACGGCTGCTGTGCCCAACAACAGAGGCGATCGCCATTGATGCGCGGCGTGCGGGGGGCCAGGGCGGGGACAGGAGGCGCCGAGTTTATGGTGCTGCACTGATGCCCAAACGGACCGGACCGGATTTATTGCGGCCTCGCCTCAGCAGCTCGCCGCGCCTCGAGATTAGCGTGTGCTTGCCTGCGACTGCGAGGCTCTACGCCTCTACTACTCTAGTACAGTAGTAGTACGAGTACGACCGACGGAGCAGCCTAGCAGGTGCAGGCTTATCTGCTGCCAAGGACGGGCAGGAGGCGCAAATACGCCATCACCCTCACGACACGTAAGGCGAGCGTCTGCGCTTTCCTTGCCATTGTGTATTTGTGTACTCCGTTTCAGCTCGGGTACGTAGCAAAACGAATTGAGCAGGAGAGCTGTTGGAGTGTACTAAGAGGAGAAGAAATAAAGACAAGGCAGTACAAGTGAAGGGTTAAAATGCTATAGAGGATTGTTTTGGATTTAATTCAAAATGGCTTGTGACAAAGGATCCTTACCTGGATAGGATTTATAGCACTCTAGATGCCGCACTGTTAGGCCTGTGTTAGTAGCTTGGCACTCGAGCTCGTCACAAATTGGATGCATACATATGCCTAAAAGTTAAAGAATCATATCAAGATATATTGGTAAAAGTTAAGGTTCAAGTGGATTTCAAATTTGATTCAAAAGACTTGAAGAAAATCAAATTAGAAACTCAAAAGACTTGAAGAAAATCAAATTAGAAATTTAATGAAAATTTGAGCAGCTTTTCCTCCAACTGCTCCTTTGGTCGGTGGGCTATATATACATGTCACATGCCTACATCTATGTACTCTTGACACTCCGATGGCTATACACTTCAAGATTCTTTAAGCTTTCACTATTTTCACAAACTTGTGATTCGTGATTCTTGATATCTAAGAGGCTTGAGTGCATCCATCTTAGTGAGAATTGTGATCAAATGAAGACATAAGCTTGTTAATCTTGGTAATTGGCGTCACCTAATTAAGCAAACTTAGCTAGTGACAGGGGTGATATCTTCCAAAGCTTGCCAAAGGATATGGAAGACCCAAGAGGAAGTGTTGAAGAAGGCTTGGGCCCACATTGTCGAAGATGGTGAACAAAGGTTCTTAGTGAGCACGTTTGTCTTGGTGACATGGGAGGCGACTAAACTCTTTGGTTGGTGTCACAACATGGACTATAGGTGGATGCCAAACCACACTACCATAGGGAAAAAACACGGTTATCTCTTTTCCTCACTTTACCTTCAAGTATTTCAATTCTACAAGCTTTCATGTCTTTCATTATGATTAGCTAAATTTTGGCTTGGTATTTCATCTACTTTCCTTTCCCGTCGGTTGACCCCAAGAGTAGGAGAGTCTCTTCATTAGTGTCAAGTGACGATTCACCTCCAATATCTGCTAAACATGGCTCTCTTTTATTTTATTTTTTTGTTAGTTACATTAGGTACAAATTATTTGGATTAGTATAAAGTATTAGAAAGCTAATCCATAAAGTAAAATTAATTATTTTATTGGACAAAATTCAAATGATATAATTTTTTTAGCAACAGAAACAACTTAGTAATTTATGGAAAATATAAAGGCATCAGACCTAGGTTCTTCTGGGTTAATGGTTCTAGTAGGTAGTACGATTGGACTTCAAAGATTAAAAAAGACAACGACTGAGCAAAAAGTTTCAGCAATCCCAAAAAATTTCTTGATCCGACGAGCAATTGCTCCATGATTGAGGGAAGTTCAAGACCACTCATGAGTCCGGTGATGTTGCGATGGTCCCAGACCAAGGGTCGTTTTATCTCGCTGAACGATTTGTCATTGCACGCAGCTCTTCTTTTTCTATTGGGCTCCAGACCGCCGAGACCATGATGTTGCCTAGTGATGCTCTTCCCACCTTAATTGAAGCCTGCAAAGTCAACCAATTTGGGAAGTAACCCAAAAAAACTAGTTTCTATCTGAACCGTGTTTCCAAATTACCTTACGCACCAAATATTAACAAAAAAATGTAATTTATAAACTAAGTCACCAAATTGACATATAATTGCGCAATTATATGTCTTATGGAGAGATCTTTAAAACAAGACCAAACTTGACTATGTTTAAAAAATAATCTTTTTTAATAAACTGAAACATTTTCCATAAGACATATATATCTAGACAGATAATACAAACCCACAAGACAATCGACCACCTCAAACAATTTGTATGAACTCAACAGCAAAGATGTGCACATGTGGAATAAATTGTATATCTCAAAGAACAATATGTTGACACCTAAAACAAATTACAGAAAACTCATATAACAAATATGTATACATGACCTTGGGCCTTGGCCAATTGATATCAACCTAGTAACAAAAATGTGTATGTTAGTACGAATTATACTAATTCAATGAATAAATATATGCACACTTAGAACAATTAGCAAACTCATGAGACAAGGATTTATATGTGTAGAATAATATAAAATCAACAAAGACATAAACTACAGAACAAATTTTGTACACGTAGAAGAAGTTATATAAACTCGAGACTAAATTATTAAAGATAAACCAAATTATAATGGAAGAACAAAAAATATACTAGTTGAATAAAAAGTTATATAGTAACAACCATTGCGGACAATACACCAATAGAACAAAAGGTTATCGCCCATAAGAAAATGCACTAGCTCACAAATAGATTGTTTGTCTTCATAAGAAAAAAGAGTAGCTTCACAGTAAATATTAATTGTCAATTTTATACCTAATAAATGTAAGAAAAGAGAGGAACCGAAGGGGGGAAAGGGTGAAAGAAAAAATAAACGAGAAAAAAACGTATTTGAAAAACCAAATAAATAAACATGAAAACACATGTGCACCAACGGAAGAAAAAAGAACCAACGGAAACAAAATAAGAGTGATGAAAGATCTAACTCGTGCAAACTGGCTTGAATAAAGAGTTTGGGCGGTAAACGACGAAATCAGATAAAAATCTCATTCAGCAACATATTCCTTCTAGGTGACTGATGATAGACATTATTTCTTGTATAGCAGAAGAAAGACGGTTAGTGTTGGTAAACAATACTATTATCATCTAGAAAGGAACTACTATGCGTCTGTGCGTCATAAAAAAAAATTCGGAGGGTGAACATAGAGCAAATATTATAATCTATGAAAAAAAAAGTTCCACTAGTTGTATGCCTAAGCAATATAAATGGTGCTTTACAATTTAACTAAGTCCACTTGTATCTAGAAAATAGAATAAAATTTATTAAATATTGATTCACACCTTAGTTTTCTATAATTAGAAGGGAATAGTAAAATAATGGAAGGCTTGCCACGAAAAGAAAAGAACAAAATTATGATATGAAGGAAGACACGGTAAAAAAAAGGGAAAATGCGTCTAAGAGAAAACGCATAAAGAAAAATGCTAAGCGTGAGTGTCGATTTGCAGCATAGGAATCAATCGAGCAAAGAAGAAAATCATACGCCATACTGGGCTGAAGACTGGACCAAGACCAACCAACGAAATGCAAAGAGGTAAATCAAACGCCATACTGCACCAAGCAACGAAATGGGCCAACAAACAAATCATGGGCCAACGGTGTAAACTGGTTCGTCAACGAAGCACTGGCCTGCGGAGGTGCTCAGTCTGCGAAGATGATAATGGGCATGCGGCCCGACCGCCTGATAAGGTTTTCAGGTGGCTGGGCCGCGGAGATTACACATTATACTATGGGCCCAAGGGTTATCCAAAACACATTATGTTTTCAACCCCCTCAAAAAAAAAAAAAAAAAGCAGAGCATGCATATAGACTGTATGTTAGACTCAGCCTAGATTCTCATTTCAAGCCGTTTTTCTAAACGAATCAACAGCGGGCACCGGGCAGGATGCCAACCTAAACAATAATATCTAATCCAATACAAGAAACAAAGTTACACATAATTTTTCACATGGAAACACAACGCTTGATCTGCCCCTGGATGAAATGATCCACGCATCTCATCCATACGGCGTGCATCAATGTCAAAATAACAAAAAACCAGGCGCCATGTTTTGTAGGCATGCACTCTGCTACTTCCGGTCATAAAAGCATTGGTTAGTGCGTATTCCTCAAATATAAAATTGACTAAGAGTAGCATAGAGAGTAATTAAAACCTCATGTTGACGTTCGTTACGAAAAGTCATGTATATAAATGGTTCATACCATAACCAGAAAATCAAGAATGAAGAAGCAATAATAAAGAAATGTTACGTCTTGCAACTCATGTATGGGAGTTAAAATCTAAATTAAATAAACTAATTGCACCATGTATTTAGATACAACAATACGTGGTCCAAATTCCAAAAGAAAATGTATAGGCACGTAACCTTGCATGCAAAGAAAAAAAATACAAAGATTTACACTTCAAATCATATATTGTGCGCACCTAGCAACAATGTTAAATAGCTCCTAACCTAAATAATGCTACCCATGATGTATTAGCGACAAATACAATCTTAATTAAATAAAAAAGACTGCCATATTACACCATGCATACAGTAAGTTAGCCCATTAACGTGAAATAAATATGCAGGCGCATTCATATTTCTATGTCGGTGTCGACCAAATATATACTCCATCCGTCTCAATGTACACCTAAAGGTACACACGCGCAGCTAAGAGGTAACCTAAATAATGCTACCCGTGATGTATTAGCGACAAATACAATCTTAATTAAATAAAAAAGACTGCGTCATATTACACCATGCATACAGTAAGTTAGCCCATTAATGTGAAATAAATATGCAGGCGCATTCATATTTCTATGTCGGTGTCGACCAAATATATACTCCATCCGTCTCAATGTACACCTAAGGGTACACGCACGCAGCTAAGAGGTACCCAAGGCAGCCTTGGTACTCCATCCGTCTCAATGTACACCTAAGGGTACACACACGCAGCTAAGAGGTACCCAAGGCAGCATTGGACGTTGGCAGGCACGTTTCTCTGACCATTGTGGCACATCTGCGCTGAGTCAACTGAACAGAAATTTATTTGGAAACCTACTGTTCTCGGGTGGGTGGGAAACCCGGCCGAGCCAGCACTCGAACTCGGGCTGCAAACGCTCCAACCGAGCGACTTGCCAACCGAGCTACGGCTCAGTCCTAGTGGTTATGTCACTTGGCAGAATGTTAACCATCGAATTAAATACAGACTGCACTATATACATCTGAGAAAACAAATGTTACTCATGTTATGGTGGTAGCGGTAGAAAGGAAAGATAAATTAAATATTGGTAAACTATGCTAAAGCATCTATCCTCAAGTATAACAATGTCCCAAATAAATGTTAGTGCAATTTAAAATTCGAGACCTAGCATATGGGTCTAACCATACTTCTGCCAACAACAAGTGCATGTTTATGAATTTCTAAAACAACAAATTCATGATATCCTCACTAAATTCAAAATCACAACAAGTATTCGTCAATAGAGTCAACACTGAAGACTTATATTTGTTTTGTAGTTATGTAATACCCAGCCATATGATGTAATCTTATTTTTCATGTTTCTATGTTGAAACCCTTAATCATGGATTTTCTCTACGGAGATGTAATTAACATAATTTTCCTAACTATAAGAATTACGGAAGTATGGACCTACAATATCTGTATCCCTTTATTATTAAATTTGGCGAGGCCTTCGGCCATCCATTTTCCTGACATCAGTCATTTTATTATCTCATTTCTCCATACTATCTTTCGCATATTTATAGAACTAGTCCATCAACCCGTGCTCTCGCACGGATTAGAGTTTTAGAAGATATAGATTTAATCCTTAGTAATGTGGGTGATTACTTTAATTCATATTTTGTAATGACATTGTGCGTAATTTATATATAAATTTAGGGTATGATTTAATTTATATTTTATAATGGTATGGCGGGTAATATTTATGCAAATATAGAGGGATATTTTAATGCGTATTCATAATTTTTTATGTAAATTTAGAGGGTTATTTTATTTCATCTTTCATGATGGCATGATGAGTAATTTATATATAAATTTATATATTATTATTAGAGCTATACGATGAACGGATCGATGTTTTTTATTTTTTTGGAAATTTTTAGATTTGTTTTCTGCCTCGTCTAGTCACCAAATTGTGTATGTGGACGATGGTGGATCAGAGGTGAGCTAGCTTAAGTACAAAAGACCAGTGAGGTGCGGACAGCACTCAAAGAGGTGGAAGATTTCTTCTTCGACGGTCACCCCGCAAAATGACTGTGGAATTTCGAGACTGTCATGTTGGTGAAGGAGCGTCCATGGGCGCGTGTCAGCGGCGGCTCTAGCTAGTGGTAGGTATCGCCACACACGGTCGAGACAAACGGCGGCAGGGTGGACGGGTTTATTTCCTATGCTATTCAACTATCATCTTATATGAGAAATTTTATACGGTACTTAACTATTCATCAGGTCTGATCGGATGGTTTAAAAATTATCAATTGAATGCTTAGAATGAAACCCTACTTCCATCGAGTAGTACCTAATCTAACAATAACAGTAGTAATTATCAGATCCATTCTATTTTTAAGAAACTATTATAAAAGATGAAATTAAAGTGGTGTCTAAATTTGCGTACAAATTGCCCACCATGTATTACAAAATTACAAATTTTACGGTGGTTGGAAAAAATATGAACCGTCTATCAAATGAGATCTAACAATTTAAAAATAGGCGGTACCACGGTGTTGATACCAAACAGTACCAAATAGAAGGGTCCGGTAAAAAAATAGTGGGACCAGTACCTATATTTTTATTTTATTTTTCTCTATATCTCTACTACCTATTAAGAAGCCAAAGGGGGCGTCCACCACCCCCGCGGCCTCGCCCCCCAGCGGCCTCGCGCCCCTGTGCCTCCGCCGAACCCCGCCTCCAGACTCCTCACGCGGACGCTCGATCCCGCCTGACCCCGACAGATCCGGCCGCCTCCGCGAACCCCGGCGCCATCACCTGGCCCCCGCGCGCGCTGCGCCCACTCCCGCGGACCTCGCCGCCTTCTCCGGCTCTCACGCGCCCCCACTCCGAGATGGCCGCGACCCGCGTCCCCGCACCCACCCTGCGGCCGCAGCCCCTCGCGCAGTCACCCCCTCACCCCCGGCTTCCATCTGGCCACAAACGCCCGATTCCCCAACTCCGGCCTCCGGCTCCACTGCTCTAGGTTGGCTCGGCGGCTCCTCTCCGACTGTCCCACGCTCCGAGGCTGCTCCAGTTCCGCCCTGCTCCGGTATCACTCCATGCCGGCAGCCGACCCCTCCTTCCTCCCCGGCGGGCGGCGGCCAGGAGGGAGGCGACCAGGCCCCGTCGCCCGGACGTGGTGCTGCTCGACGTACTCACACGCATCGGCGACGTCAAGGCGCTGGGCCGCTGCACCCTCGTCTCGTGTCGCCTACATGCGCTCGTGCCGCCTGTCGACTCTGTCTTCGTCGGCATCGACTGGATTACCCCAGGCGAGCCGCCGCCGGGCTCCCAGGCCGGCCAGGCCACGTTGCGCTGGATTTGCGCGCGCGAGCCTTCGGATGCCCAGGCGGCCAGGCCGGCCTGCTCTACCTCTTCCCTTTCCCCCGGCGTCGCTGCTCGGACGTCGTTGGTCAGACAGCAGCTCAGGCACTTCCCTGAATCTTCCTCCTCTGTCCTCCTCCCAACCCATCTACCGCTTCTGGTTAGCCCCATCCGTTCCTCCTACTTCTCATGAGCCCCCTTCTCTGCTTGGTCTATTTGATGACAATAGGGATCGCTTCAGTCAGTCCCTTGCTTGATTTATGACAATAGGTTGTTTTGGTGGTCTGCATTTGGTTTGACAAGCATGGACCTTGCTTGATTTATGACAATAGGTTGTTTTGGTGGTCTGCATTTGGTTTGACAAGCATGGACCATGAGGGCGCCACCAGAAGCATATGAAATATCGTTGCTTCGGTTTGTTGCTTCCGCATTTGGGAGTGATTTTTAGGATTTTCAGCTAAGGTTCCCAGGGTGCTCCCTGGTCAATGATCATAGATTGTGCCAGAGCTCTGCTCCCGATCCCCATTGATCTGGTTCATTTAGAACAGAGTGTATATCTGAGATTAGTTCGTCAATTTTTAATGGAAAGATGCAAGATGCATTAGATATCTCCTTAATTTAGTTTTTGTGCTCACCATACTTTTGTTTCTTGTTTTTGATCTGCAGAGTCAATTGGTTAGCAGGGCAAGTCTCCTTGCACTTCTTGCGCCTAACCTGATGCTCCTGGTATTGGTAAACTTTCCATTGTGTTCATCTTCCATTAGAACCCATTGTTTATAACCGATACAGCTGCCAGCTTTCCATTGCGCAAGTGACTTCATCTTCTATTCTTCACTAACTCTTTTCACAGAAAAAAATAGATGGAAGATATGTCTGGTGTTGTTTCAGTCATTAAAATATATATTCTTAATAATTAGTTGTCATTGTGTTGTAGGTAAGTGAACCCATTAAGACTCTTATAACACTTGTTCTGTCTAATAATGCACACATGAACATCCTAGCACGGGTCTATTTAAAATTGAAACTGTGGAGGCAACTGCTTGGTTCCACAGGGCTATCTTAAGCTGGTTTCCTATTCTATATATATTTCCATGCCAGTTCCATGCTCAGGAAAAATTATCACTTTAGTTGTTGGCCAGATTAGGATTAGTTAGGAATGGCTATGGTCTCAACATCTTGTTCTAGCTGTTGGAAAAAAATATGTGTGAGTTCTGACGAGTCAGTGTTTCTAAAGAAATGTTATCTTTTGCTATGATTTTAAGTAACCGAAGGAAATATGATCATGTGCATGAATTAATAAACTTTAAGTACTCTGAAAAATATTAATTAATTCTATGCAAGCTTACAGTTGAGTTCTGATCCATCCATTAGTGTATTTAATGGTTCATGCCTATGGCTCAAGAATCTGGTCAGCTATATCTAGGGAAGTCACTCGCCTGAACCTATGAAAGTACTTTAAAAATTTGTAACCAGTTGGGTGGATCACAGAACATTATATCAATTTTTTGTGGCTGCATGGATTAGGATGTATCCCTCAATGGCCGAAAGGGTATCATATCAATCAACCTTTAAAGAAAACATTACCAATTTACCTCTAAGAAAGTAATGAATATATTGTGCAGCTCCTCCCTCCCAGGCCTAGGTCTCCTAAAATCTGAAACCATGAACCATGGTCTTATGAAACAAAATCTCATCTCTGTTTTTTTTTTCTTCAATCTAAACTGAATGGATCACTTCATTTCAATAAAAGTTTTGTTAACTGGAGTTCAGGACTGAAGTAGTTGTATGGTCTGTTATTGCTTCATCTGTTGCTTATTAGCCGAAATCTGCATATATAATACTAACTAATAAAAGTATCCTCTCAAAGGCAGGTAGTCCATTGGAGTAGTAAAGGAACATCATCTCACAATAGTAAGATGGGTACTGCTTTGTATAGTGTTTTTCTGTAAAACAAACCTCTCTCTACTCAATGAAGAGTGAATACAATAATGTTTGGATTCATTTAGCTATAAACTGTTAATTGCAGTGGCTCAGAGTTCATACATTCAGATCATCAATGGTCCATCTCTGAATATTCAGCTTGCAGCTTTTGTAATTTAGCTATCATTGTGTGCATCATCTTTTTCTGTGATTTATATATAGATTAAACGTGGATATTTCCCAGGATAGGAGAAAACAAAGTAAGATGGTCAATTCGGCAAGGACAGATCCTATGACCCCATCCTCAATTTGCGAAAGCAGTTACGCCTCCTTGAAAAAGACTTGATTTGGCAGCGCAGGGGAAATGCTCAAGAATCATTATGACGTGTGGGGTAATGCGGTAGAGATCTATTTTCTATAAGGAATTTATGCTTGTAGACTCGAAAAAAAAAAGAATTTATGCTTGTAAGCTTCCTTCAAAGCTTCCTGGCTGGAGAAAGGGAATTATTATGTTACATTAAATAAATGTTGTGAAAACCATGCACGATTTATGTTTTTTGTACCCCTATCTTTTCGATCAACTGTATATAAACTAATGTAGAGTTTTTTTGGGGGGATTTGAAGATATAAATAGAATTGTGATGGTGTAACCGTGGCACTCTTAAATGTTTGGATCTGTGATTGATTGATGGTGTATGAACTAATGTTTTGATATTTCTTAATTTGTTGGAACAAATTGTTTAACTATGCGATGGATTTGTAAACTCTAGGCATTACTCCACAAATCACGTGTATACTCATTGCTTTCAAATTTTGCTGGGATGGATTTTTAACTTTAGGCATTACTCCATGATTTCGATTTCCGTAGCAACGCACGGGCACAGACCTAGTAGGGCATAAAGTCCCTTAAAAATTAAAAAAATAGTGGTACCGCCTGATACCGGTGGGTACCATTCCAACCACCGTAACTAATCTTCAAAATTATGCCGTTATGAAAGATGAATTAAAGTAATCCATTAATTTGCATACAAAATTAAATTATATACGCTTATGAAATATAATTTACACGATATTCTTAATTTTTTATAAATCAATTATGATAGATAATTTAAAATAATATCTGAATCTACATATAAATTACTTGCGGTCATTATAAAAGATAAATATTAACTAGAGCCCTTTGTAGACGGATAAAGATAAAACAAACATGTATGTGAGTATTCTATTAAGGTATGAACATGTAAAAGATAGCGAAGAATTATAATTTTGATTAGTTGTGGATTTTAAATGTATTTTTACTGGACCGTACAGAAACAGAGTTTATGTACGTTAACTTAATTTGCATCAGCACCTGTTTTTACTTCCATTCCTGTGTCCAAATCAATAGCGTGATTGATCCACTTGGTGCCCGTTGTCAAAGTAGTCGTTCCACCATGATCGACATTATGCTACGGGTTGCTTTACTACAAGGTTAACGACGCAATCCAAAGGGAAGTAAACCGTATATTTAAGCCCAAATTCGAGTTCTCTAGATCTTAGGCGCATATTTCTTCTTATCTAAAGAGCACTTGTCTTGTTTTTAACCTGGCGCTGATGAAACTGAGGTTGAAGAACAAGGTGAGGATAACCTTACGGGAAAAGGATCTCCTTGCATGGCTTCATTAAGTGCTTCCATGTGTTCCCAGCATACGTAGGAGATAAATATCCACTTCTTTTTGCGGCGATAGTTACCCACTCGTGTTACCTAGAGCAAATGCAGATCTTTTTTTTTTTCTGAAACGGTCAGATGCAGATCCTTGCCTTGCACAGCCTAATACAATAGGGGCAGAGAGTTGAGGCTTGAGAGTCACAGCCATCAGCCAATGTATTTGCATGGTCACAAATAATTTCAAGTACGACCATTCAGACACCCAAGGTTTGGACGAGTACCCCTTGCCTTCACAAGCAGCCACCGCCTTTGCCCGGTTAAATTAGCAGAAACGGGCGCAAATTTACACAAAACAGCACCGTCATTACACGGCTGGCTCTCCCCAAAGTCTAGACCTAAGCTGAACATAATGTTACCTAACTAACCGCGACGGCATACCGTTCCTCATCTACAGAGAACGCAAAAATGGATGCTGATTGTGAGGTCTGGTCTGCGCAGGGAGAGTCTTCATCATCAGACGAAGGACCAGTTGACAAAGCAAAAGGCGAGGCAGTGCACATTGCTGTCCTCCCCAAGAACTTTCCACGCAACAGCTTGATCATAGGAGACATGGCGGCCCATCCCAGACAAGCACATCCCAGCCGGCAGGTACACGTAGCCCTGAACAGAGAAGAGTAGCTCAATGGTTACTTCCAACATCTAATCATGACGCGGCCATTATTTGGACAAGTAGAGCAGCTAATATACCTGTTCCATCAGTTTCGGGATCTCTACATGCAATGCCTTTCTACCAGGCTCATCAAAGATCTTGTCCAGGGTCAGGTCTTGTAGAGCAATTAGAGTTGTTTCTAACATGTCAATCCCCATCTGGTTGCCGAAAGTAAACACTGGCTTTTCCTGTGAGAATATAGAGCACAAACATGTGAGCAAGAGAAATGCCATGTTTGTCTTGCCACGTAAAATTTGATGTAGTTTCTTCTACATGCAAGCATGCAACATCCTATGTGTATCCAAAATATCCAGGCTTAGAAATCAGATTACATCCCAACATAAGACCAACCAGTTTGGATAAACATGAGCGACGAAGAATTACTACCTTGAATGAGCAGCACAAGACAGCATCTTGATGATCCCAGAACATTCTCAATAGTGATTCCCCAGCTTGATCCGAGTGGCTGACCAAGTCCACCCCCAAGTGGTACCTGCAAGCATGGACAGATCCCCTTAAAAATTGTATGAAGCATGGACATACACCTGACCTGGTACACATTGAACCGATCCCCTTACAAAAAGATTTTTTTTAGAGAAAAGGGTCTCCCCCGCTTTATATCGCATAAAGCACAGTATTTGAGGCTCTTCCACCTCAACTCACCACCACTCGAAACAAACAAGCTACTTTTTTCAAAAGAAAAATCTATATGAATTGAGCAAAAATGGGCAGATGTACTTACTGGTAGCTTTGGCAAATCCAGCGAACAAGTGTTGCAGCTTCAGGGAAGCCAGAAATTATCTTGTGCCCAGTGCTCAAGCCAGATCGTGAGGGAGAAATTGCTATGGATACCCTTTGCACAGCAGAGACAATGCTTCGAACATACTGACGGGCCATTGCTGCAACAGTATCTTGAAGATGTATTTCGTAGGGGAATTGAAAGGCTATTGTCAGCACCGATCGGAGGTTGCAATCATCCTGAGACCCATCCCCTGTGGCTTGTTGCGAAGTTGCACCAACTTCAAGGCTAGAGGCCAAATCTAATGTTCTTCCAGAGGGCACTCCATCCTGTGGAAGATACTGATGTTTAAAAGCTGTATGCGGAAATATAAAACAGATTGATATAATAGGGTGGGAGGACATAGTTTGGGTTAAATGCATTCCAGACATGTAAAATTAGTAAGAAATGCTCAACTGTTTTTATGTCCAGTGGGATAACACGGAAGCCTGAAGATATCAATGGAGCATCATCAGGGAAAAGCTCATCAATTGGTGCAAAGACAAGCTGGAAGCAAGATCCCATTGATTTCTCATCTATTCCAGTGCAAAGCTGAAAAAAATGTTCGGAGGTCTGTTAGAAGCTTTTTCTTATAAGGTGGGTACTATAGTACTAGAATTATTCATAACATAAGGATTGAGAAATCCAATAGGCACATCATTCTAAAGATTCTTTTAAAAAATATGTTACAATTGATTTGTAGCAATAAGGCTGCACCTGAAAACCCTGCCAAAGCAGGTTCTTATTACCTGAAGCAGATGGATATCTCTTGATAAAAGACCTTCATCATGAGTAAGAGCCTGCCCTTCAAGACGAACAACTTCTAAGATCTGCATGAAAGGTCATATTCTAATTAGAAACATAAAAAATATAATGTAGCAGAATACATAAATCTGTCTTTGATAACCGCAAATTCTTCCAATGCCATGGTTTGGTTATAAAATCACATAAAAGCAAGGCCACCAAAAGGACAACACTATAGCATGGAAGATTACACACGGATCTCTTCACCACCAGAAGAAACTACATTAGATTAAAAACAAAGGGGAACGAGACTACCATGAAAGTGAGCAAACAACCAACAAGGATTATATAGCACTATAAACAACAGAAAGACTGTAATATTTCCAACAGTCGTAAACCATGAATGATAAACAACTTAGCAAGTTTCACAGTTTCCACAGGAGGCTCAGGAGAAAAGTTTACATTCATTAAAAACAAAGGAAGCAAGAAAATTTTACAAGACTAATTATGTGGAAATGTGACGACACAGCTTACAATGGATAATCTATAGCAATAAGCAACGGAACATCTGAAAATATTCGATACTGAGTGAACTGTGAACAGTAAATACACTTCCAATTTTCAAAGTTCCAACAGAAGTAAGGAATTCAACATACCTCTTCATTCTCCACCGTGTGAGCAAGTGGCATGATGATCTGGCTCCCAGAAAATCTCATAGGCCGCAACCCAGGAAGGGAACAAGAACTTGTTTTTAGTGCTGAAGCTGAATAGGCATCAAAGTTATAATCTGCCCATTCAGACCGATGTTCCCTCAGGAACCTAACAAGTACAGCTGGTGGAACACTCTGGAATACCAAACAACAGAACGTAAGAACTCAAGCAGTTAATATGTGAATAGACCGATAAGATGTTAAGACTTCAGACAAGCAGACATTTTCAACTACTTGATTATTAAACGCCTTTCTATGGTACCACGAAGCTATTTAACATATTAACTGAGGTTATAAAAGTGAACACTCGATACTTTTAGGCCCTGAATTGCATACTGTATAAGGGAATAGTATATAGGCATATAGCAATGGCAACTGGCCCTGAATTGCATACTGTATAAGGGAATAGTATATAGGCATATAGCAATGGCAACTGATTTATGACTTATGAGAAACTATTGCACCCTCACCTGCAGTAACATGGATGCTTTAGCGCATATTATACCTCCAGGGGCCCCAAAAGCACTTGCAGGGTTGCTACTGTTCCTAATCTTCTTTGAGTTGCAAGCAATGATAACATCTTCTACGCCATCTCCACCCATGACAGACCAACCATCATCATTGAAACCACTTATAGCATCATTAAAGCCTCTAAAAAGAGTATAACATTGGTGTTATAATAAACAGCATGCTCCCTCGCAAAGAAAAGGCACTGAGATGCAAGAGTAACATTGTTATCTAACACTCACCTACTCAGCCTTTGACTAAACGTTCTTAGGACAGCTGGTTGCCTCCCCAAAGCATATACAACCTCTCCACTTGTTTCTTGAGCAATTTGTCTGATGTGCCTTAGTGCCTTGATAACAACAACAGTCAGTGTATGATGCAGAAATTACATGTGAATCCATTACAAATACGAGTCTTAAGCAGTATTATGGTTTCTGAGAAAGGTGGATATTTTTTAGGCATGCTACAAATTATATTATGAAATGTTAAATATAAATTTAAAACTGGAAAGGTTTCAAGAACTCACTGCAGTTGTCATCTTCTGAGCAACTACCCTAGAGGACTCATATAGGGGCCGAAGAACTTCAGGAACACTCCAAGCCTTTAAAATAGGATTGCACTGAATTAGTAACTAGATAAAGGAAACACAACATCAATGTAACAAGCATGTAGAATAAGGGAATCATACGTCAAGGTCGAGATGGTCCACTATACGCACAATCGAGCCCCCACCCTCACACTGGCGAACTAAATAGCCACTAGGAAGCATCTCAGCTCGTACAAATTGTTGTGCTGTGGCAGCGCTTTGACCACCTCCTGAACCACTCAAAGATCTCTCACAGACCTGAAAAGATACAAGAATGTAAACAAAGGAAATTATTATCCTTTTGGGCAATTTACCATGTTAACAAGTCAAGCAAAGACTAACGAATCACATGCATACGCACCACAAGACTGCCATCCTCCATTGTGGTTGTGTATCTCAGGGTCCAGAAATCTCTTGCAGGAACTAAAGTAGTAGGAGCATACATCTGAAGGCACAACCAAGAACTGCATATAGGAGAGCTGCTATTCTTAAACAAAATGAATGATCAGTAACATATAGCTAACCTGCATGTAAACAAGTTCAATGGTCCCGCCATTTCCAGCTGGTAACATTGTAAAGACTTCAAGACTCCGACAATCACGGAACCAAGATGGGCGGTCTTTCAATATCTCCACAATCTGTCAAGCACAAAATCATAAGAAAGCTCCAGAGAATTCACTGATGGCAACTGTACGTTCCAGATTTTGCAGAAAAACGTTTCTTAAGTTTTGAAACCATGTCTCAAGAACTTCAAGAGGATCAGTGTTCAATATGGCAAGGTGGTTATGAACAGAAGGATTATCCTTGATGTGGCACCAAAGTTACCTGTTTTAAAGAAATTAATTGACCAAACAAGTGTAAAAACAATCTTAGCCCACATATATTGCTTTATTCGCAGTGAAAATCTTTCCTTCTAACTTAAATCTCATCTCATATCACCCTAGATAAAGCCTAGGTATAGCTATATATAGGTATAAGAGTTCTAATGTGTATCCATGTAAACCAACAACAGAAATTCTTGAATTGCAGATAAGTTCAGAACGAAGTGAAGCACAAGCTTACCTTTGTTGGTTCTAGGTTCACCAGACCACAGGCACGGGCAGCAACACCACGGCCACCATGTGAAACGGTCACAATACCAAAAGAATCCGGACCAGGCTAATCACATAAAAAAGATCCGACATAAGCATGTTTCAATCAGCTTAATTTTCATTCAAGAGTATGAAACCTCTAAAGCTATCAATCCACCTTCATCCCAGGCATCTGGACCCAATCAATGGCAGTCCCTGTAGCCTTTGAGAGGAACTCTGTCAAGGTCTCCTCTGCAATTGAAAGGAGCCTGACCCAAAAGGGAAAATATTAGAACAAACAGTAGTTTATTAAATTTGAAAGTAAGAGATTTTCCCAGAAAGCTTCGTTCAATTACCCTGATGGGTTACTTGCATCCCTTATGTTCGCAGGAGTGGTCACATTTGATTCACAGCTTGCATCATTTGCCAATGACGGCTGTAAGCAGAAAGAGGAGTAAAACAGAAGCCAGCAGTGGGCATGCAAATGCTTAAAAACAAACGTTCAAATATGGCTTGCGATTAACAAAACCAAGGCTTACATTCTGCAGCTGCTGCTTCATGTACGCATTCTCGTGAACCAGCTGGGAGACCTGCTTCTGCAGTCGCTCGTTCTCCTCCATGAGGAGCTTATTCATTGCGCTCAATTTTCTGTTCACGGCCTGGAGCCTCGAAGACTCCTTCCGCTGCTTATCACGGCACCTAAAACACCATGAAAGAATGGGTGCAGAATTCAGCTAGAGGGGAGAGCCAAAAAGCTGCATGACTATACTACAGGACTGGCAAAATCAGGAAGACGAATTGTATTTTGGCCATTTGCTCAGGATAGCAAAGGAAAGGGAGACTTTAAAGTTTTCAAACACCCCATTTCGGGTTAATTCGTTCATGCTAAATTTCTACAGCCATCATGACACTTTCGTTCGACCTACTACAACAAAAAGATTCATCAAGATTCACTTCCTCGACGGGTAAGTTTCAACAGATTTATTGACTGACAGCAGAGCGCGACGACGGTGGGGAGCTCACCTCCGATTCTGGAACCAGACTTTAATCTGCTTGGGCTCAATGTTTGAGAGGATGGGGCACTCGCGCAACAGCTGCTGCCTGCGCGCGGAGCTGGGCTTGGGGCACTCGGCGTAGACTCGCTCCAGCGCCTCCACCTGCTCCGGCGTGTACCGCACGTACTTGCCCGAGTCCATCCCGGCCTTGTCGTACCCGCCGCCGCCGTCGCTGCTCCCGCTCCGCATCGCTACGGCCGCCGCCATCGTTGCTCGGCCACCGACCACCACAGAAAAGCTCCTACACGCAGGCGTCTTCCGACACTCCCTCACCTTCGCCAACACCTCCACGCACGCCTTCAATTCCACCGGCGCGCAGAGATCAAAACCTGCAAGATTTCAACCAAAAGATACAGTGTTAGAGAAGATTTAATCTGCAAAAAAAATAATAAATGCCGGCGATCGAGACCTCTATCAGACAAAGGAGCGTAGGAAAGCACGCAAAGGAGTCAGCTTTTGGCTTGAAACCGAGGAAGGAAAAGGGCGGCCGCTGCAGAAGCAGAACACGCAAATGCGGCCGACTAGCCGCGGCGGAAATCGGGGACCGGGGAATCGACGATACGCGAGACGAGATTGCAGGCCACAAAAATCCAACCCGCAAGATGAGCGGCAGCCCGTATCCGCATTTTTTTCCCACGCAAAAGCGCTCACCCAAAAGATCACTTGACAGAGTCGCAAGAAATCCGAAAAATATACTCCATAATCGCAAGAACACGCAATGGCTGACCACAAAGGGTCGGTAAACGGGGTTCTTGAGGAATGCCGCTGTCACCTGTTCAGCTTTCCGCACGGACACCGTCGCCGGCTCCGGACCGCCTCCTCACAGCCTACCCCCGCGCGAACCGCCCCACGCGGCGGCGCACGGAGCCTCGGCCATCAACCGCAAGACGCGAGCACCTGCCCTGCGCGGCCCCCCAGAACCACCAGTGCTCGCTCGCTCGCGTTCCTCCCAGATCCTTTCGAACCTGCACGGGACGAGGAACCCGGCGCGGCTCTGGAGGAAGAGAGAGACAAGCGACAAAGGACCGAGAGCGGCAAAAGGCGACAGCTTTAAAGACGAGCAAGCGAGAGGCAGAGAGAGAGGCAGTGCCGCAGGCCCGCAGGCTAGCACGTCTACATGAAGGGGCACGAGAAGAACTGAAGAGCTGGAGAGAGAGGAGGAAGAGGGAGGAGGGCCACGTCCACGAGGGTGGGTGGACTCGGTGCTCGTAGTCCGCAGCATCGCGGATCACTGTTACGCTGAAAAGACGCCATTATTTTGTCCGTGGCAGTGCTCAGTCGCCTGACCAAATTTCTCCTAGGCCATGTTTAGATCCAAAATTTCCTCCCAAATTTTACTATGTAAAAGAAGATTCTCCATCACATCAAAATGCCGGCACATGCATAGAGTACTAAATGTAGATGAAATAAAAAATTAATTGCACAGTTTAGATGTACTTTACGAGACGAATCTTTTGAGCCTAGTTGGGCCATAGTAGGACAATATTTACCACAAACAAACGAAAAGTGCTACAGTGTATTTTTCAGCGCTACAGTGCTTTTAATCGCTACAGTGCAGTGGATCTAAACACAGTCCTAGTACCACATGATAAACACTTTTATTTGTGTAAAAATTGCAAATGTAGACCATGCAGCAATATATGTGAATTCAAATACTCGTATTCTTTCTCTGGAATGTTTCATACTCCATACTTTCTCAATCTTTTTGCCCAAAAGAAATTCAGGTGGCGCTTGGATAATAGGATAAATGATGGGATATGGATATGGATAACATGTGAGAGGTGTAGAATAGAAATATCTTTACCCTAATATCCAACCAAACCCTCGTTAGCTGATCATTTTAGTACAACCCAACTTAGACTAAACCCCAAAACAAAAAAACAGAACAAAATAGAAGGACTAATTTGTAAAATCCCAAAGCCTCAGATCTACTCGCCGTCGTCGAGCACCGCCGGCCAACAGGAACTCCCTCTGAACTTAAGAAAAAGACAAACACATTATTGAGTCACAAGATCCAACAGCACAAGATCTACTCGTCGCCTCCGGGGATGATAATGGACTGTGTTCGAGGAGAGTGCAGCGTTTGCAAACTTGCCCTCGAAAACCCAGAATGAAACCCACCACCATCCAAACATCGTCGAGGGTTAAAATCAGCCCCTGAACCTGACGGCCCCCGGCTACGTGTTGTGGATGTCGAATAGGGTCATGGTCATGCCACGTGGATATGATGGTGGCCCGACGATCGTGTAGATTGGTATTGTAGGTGCTCCACAGATGAAGATGTTGACCGACCACCTACTGCTCGAAACATTGTCCGACAGAGATGCCACTACTCGGGAGGCAGGGAGAAGGAAGTTAGAGGGTAGTGCATTGACGGAGGATGGATCAGCAGCAGGTGGATAGACCTAGGGTGGACCGAAAGAGGGAAAATCAGTGAAGGGGAGCACCGAGAAGGCGAGAATGTACTTCGAGGCTTCAGTCTCAAGGTCTCGGTGGTGAATCAGAGAATAAAAGAGTTGAGGAGTCGTGTGGACTCCTATGGTGCAACGTGAAGGTCTCGACCTCTCGAGGTTGGGGATAAAGGATAGGGGTTAGGGCGCGGCAAACTCCTCTGGCCTAGGTATGGTATAACAATTGTAGGTGGCCTCGTGCTTCTTCTAAGTGGGTTTTTCCCTTTACATTTGGATCGTGGGGAATCACGGATGAGGATTAAAAACCACCAAACAAACGTCCTTTTTCAGGTCTCGTGAGGGAGGCATTTAGGCCCGCCATTGTCCCCACGAGGTTCAAACCACGTGGAGACCCTGATTGAATCCGTACATTGCCATCCTAATCGCATCTAGCATGATGGAAACGCATTGGTAACCTCTCCGCTGAGAAGAATGGAAGGGACACATCATTGTCGTTGTTGAATCAATAAGACGAATGCTAAGCCCCTCTATGGTATTCTAGATGTCGAAAACGGTGCTAGGGATGGGGTTTTCCTAGGTGCTTGAACCTCTCTGATTCTGGTGTCCACTCCTCTTTTGCTTGACGTGCGAGGCATCAACAATGCGCTAACAGGATAGACCAAACTCAACACGATTATCATCGAATCTAAAAGGAGGACCATCTTTTCTGTGGAACTCTATCCCCAATAGCAAGGTCGAGGCTTAAAAGTAGCTTATTCGCAAACTACGTCGACAAACCCACCTTTGCCACGGTTGCTAGAAGCTCCAACTCTAGAAGACATGCAAACTATTGTAACCCTAACCATCCCCGAAGGTGGGTACACATAGATAGGTTAAAAATTTATGTATACCAATGTATAATTAAATATAAATGTACGAAAGATATTGAATAATTTACGTATAAATTGCGGTTATACATAAATTTCTTTTTAATATAATAACGTAGTCGTAAACACAAGTGGTGGCGGTATCTTTTTCTCCACCGAAACATAAGACTATGTGCACTGGATTGCCTATATGGTTCGCCTATCCACTATTCTAACTACCTTTCTCTCTGTGTACAGTAGTGCTACAGTGTATAGGCAATCATTTTACACACTTCAGTACACATAGTCTAACGGCATAAACCTTTGTATACACAGCTAAACAGAGCTAGGAGTACTGTAGTAGTACGAAGGCAGAGTGATTGACAGACAAAACTCTGCCCAGGCAATAAAAAAGGACTGGTGCTGTTGGCCATGTGTCTCCCTCTGTGAGCACAGTGCGTGCACCGGGGTGCTTAATTTTGGAGCAGTCCTGCCAAGCGCAGCTTAAAGCCGAATTAAGCAACCCCCCGCTAGGCCCCTGCCTCGCCGCACCACCCCTCGCCCTCGGCTCGGTCTCGGACGGATCTAGAAGCGCGGGGCCCCCGTCCCCGTCGCGGGCGCGCCCACCCGGTACGTGTGTGATGCGTGTGTTTGTGGTGGCCACGCGAGTTGCGGGGTCGGGCCCCCACCGCCCCGGGAAAAGGACACCGCTGCCGAGGCGGCGGGCACGCCGGTGGGGCGACGAGGAGAGGGGAGGAAGCGGGAGCGCGCACGGGACCGGGTCCGGGTGGTTGGCTGTCTGGCTCGTCTGCTCGTGCGCCGGCCGCCCGGCCTTTCCACGCCGGTGAACGGGCTCCCCTCCCCTCTCTCCGCGCGACGTCCGGCGGCCGCGGATGGGAGATGGCAGGGAGCGGGGCAAGGCGGCCTCCGGCGGTCCGGCCTGACAACGGCGAGCACGCGCGTGATGCCGAGCTGGCCGCGCCAGTAAAAAAAACTGACTCGCTTTTCTGGCCCCAAGACCATCCAGGCGGCCAACGGGCTAGTGGGAGAGGCCTGCACTGCAGACTACAGCCTACGCCTCTGGGCGCTGCTGTGCTGCCCTGCCCTGCCTAGCATCGCAAGGTCAAGTCACCTCTCGGTACACTACAGTCCACGGGCGTTCAGCACCAGTACTGCATTCAAGCACAAATGCTCAAGCTGCCCGTTGAAGGTGCGTTGTTCAAAGCTAAATTGTAATATTAGAAAGTGTTTGGATTTAACTCAGCAGTAAACCCTTTTCTGAAAGCTGATGGAATCTATGGTGAGAAATTTTTTGAAGGGTTCTATAAATGCAGGGCTAACGCATTATGAAAAAGGGAATTTTTTTTGTATGGTTTAGATATTTACATCGGAGCCTAGACTCCCGACTTAGGAGGTTTTTGCGTTATCTTGCATGTGGTCTTAGTTCACCCTCGATTTCTAGGATCATCTGATCAACCATTTGGTTCAAAAATTATATAGGAAACCAAACGCCGCCTTAAATATGGCCTAAACCGAGTGACGTACCGACCAACATCTAACAGGCTATCAAATTTGAGAGGTGTACTACATCAACCAAGAAAGAATACCATCTATGTGATTTTGGATTTCCAATGCATTTTCGCAAGTCAAACAACAACGAGGGGGCGGGGGTGGGGGCGGGGTTGGTTCTGAGAGAAGAAGTTAAAGTCGTTGCATGGTGAAACTCCTTTCGGTTGGGGTAGATTAGTTCTAATAACTTATGTCATGTCATGTCTATCTTATCTATGGTTATGCTATCCTTTTTAAGATCCCAAAGGGGTGTTATAAAAGTTAAGTGTGTCATAGATCGAGGTTAGTATGGCAAAAATTATCGACATAAAAAGAAATATATTAGTAAGGTGGTCCTTCATTTGCAAGCAGAGATAACAAAGATGTTCAGAAATATAGAATCTCAAAGTGCAAAAATAAAAGCTCGTTAATCAAGTGCAAAATTAAGATGAGATTTGCCAAGCAACGCTTGGAACCAAACATCTATAAAATATCAAACCTTGTGTCAAGCACACAAAAAGAGGTGAGATTCACACCTCATCAATCATATGTTTGTTTTTTCTAGATTTGTTTAAAACAACAAATTACCAACAATACCAATTTTGTGGTAAATGAATCTTTGACAATGTACATCCAAACGTTTGTCAATCATAAAAACATGTTGGCATTTTTTTTTGTCTCCAAGCAGAGCACGTGTATGCGCTAGCGGCTAGCTTATAAAGGTGCATGCCTGCATAATTGTACCCAGGCAGCATCGAGACGACGCCGGTATCGCCGTCGGATCGGAGTCATGGCCCATCATGGGTAGCATGTTTGGGTGTTTGTAGATTGAAGTGGATTGGATTGAAATGAAAAGGATTAGAGGAGATTTTGAACTATTTAGGATTTAAACACACACCCGTCTTTCCATTTCACATCGAATCCACTCAATCCAAGTACCCAAACAAGCCCTAATGGAACGATGGCTACACACAATCGCTCGACATAGTTTCAATCTGACTTGTCACGAAGAGGTAGACGTACTCCTAACACGGCAAATGAATTAAGGTGTCGGTGTCGGTATTCGATAGTATGAAAACTCGTGGTTTTATTTCGCTGGTGGCAGCACACACATCCGTGTTAATTAGGACGATCGCTGGGCAACATTTTGTGGCCGTCGTTGGATGGAGAGAAGATAGGACCATCTATCTACAGGAGAAAATTGACCATGCATGCGTGTATCGCGATCGACGATCATCCATATGCATTGGTCCATTATTATTGTTACACTCCCATCATCGTCATCAAATACAACTGGTGATTAGCAGGCCAGGGTGCATGCATGCTTGCTTCCTGTATACACGTAGCCGTCCACATGCACATGCACTGTCTCAAAATAAAAAGAAAAATGATTCGCTCGTGTCGTGTGTGTGTGTGTGTGTCGACGTCCCGGCTGCGGGCCACGTCGTACGTCGCCGCCCGCCGCTGTGCCATGCCGCGCCATCGTGTCGGCGCTGCCGTGCATGCATAGCCACCGCCCCCTCTTGTTGGACAGACAAGTAGTGTAGCAGTAATTGCGCAGGCACTGGCGGCGCGTGCATGTACTCCGGATAGCGCTGCGTGCGGCAAGCGTGTCGATCGCCACGGTCCAAATTAGTACTGTATTTGCTACTCCTACACAACACAAGCACGTTATTGTATACACAGTGTGGCATTCAACTGTTCATCATCAGCCGGCCGGGGTGCATATGAATGAAATGATCGAAAGAAATAGGGTAGCATGTGGTGACGTGGATTTGGCAGCTGCTGCTGGAGTGGTAGTAGTGGCCTACTGCCCTACTACTAGTGCAGTGCAGGGGGAGTGAGCATGCATTGGGGCCTGCTGGCTGCCACTGTGGGACTCTGGGAGGGAAACGGAGGAGTAAAGCAGAAGCAAAGAAGGAGAGGGGGGGCTCTCGACTCTCGAGTTTGATGAGGGTAGAAAAGAAGGTGAGGCGCTGTGGACCTGTGTGTGTAGGCATACGACTGTAGTAGAACTGGTGCTTGGCTCCGTGCCTCCGTGCAGTGCGTTGCCGCCGCAGCAAGACAATAGAAGCCAGGGTCCTGCTGTACGTGTGTGTCGGGTTCATTTTTTCGTTTTTACTTTCCGAAAACCGGCTTGATAAAAAAAATAACATCTACACTTTTGAATTTAATTAGAATCGTAATATAAAAAATCGGACCGGAAAGTCCATCCCGTATCGGACCGTCGAGAATTTTTTTTCTGTTTCCTGTGCTTTCCGACCGTAAGGCACAACCTTGACGTGTCGTGGTGTGTTGCCTCTCAATTCGGCCTCCCTTTCGAAAACCTGGTGCATTGCACGTCACGGATTGCATGCATGCTACTCCTTGAAAGGCTGAATGCAACGTCGTAGTACGTGCTCCGCTAGAGTGGACTACTACTATTACCTGAGAAACGAAAAATTAAGACATAATCTTAATCTGTCTGTTCCAGATGATGTCCTGGGCGGCATACGACGAGCATATATATATATATATGTATATATGGAAATAAAATTTGAACGTGCAATGTGTGTGCTCTTGATCAAAGCTTAAACTCCTGCTACGCTACGCGTCCGAGGCAGCAAAGAAGAACGCGGCCGGCACAGACACGCACACGACGCCTGTACTCAAAGAGCTGCCGGGCAGCACCGTACCGCAGCAGCATGCACAACAAAGTCGCGTATATACAGTGTACCCCATATTTCTTATGTTTCTCATGTAGGCACGCGAGAAAAGGAAGGCTGGTAGATGTCCCAGATAGATGGCCCCCCTCACGTGCCTCGTGTCTCTCTTCGTCTTTCGCACTGTGAATTAATTAAACAAGAGGAGGTATTAGTGTATTATGTACAGTGGCAAGCAAATTTAAAATCATGGTCATCAGAGCGTGCATTTGTATCGTATACAGTGCGCAATCATTACTTTTCTATTCTGTGTACAATGGCAAACAAACCTAAATGGCGCCCACACGAGCGTGGGCCCGCCTTGTTTAACCCATCGGCACGTACGGACGCGGGCTCCCGCTTTGCGCTTCCTTTCTTTTATCCTTGGATGTTTCAATTACCGCGCCGATCGATTCTATAGGTTCCTCTTCCTTCCCGCGCGCCGGAATTCCACGCCATGTCCGACGACGATGGCGCCGGTGCACTTGCATAGCGATAAGCCGATAAAGATCAGAATCATTGGAGCCGGCCGACGACGGCAACTTGATGAGCAAGCAGTAGTTTCCCACGTGGCCTGATCGCCAGTCGATCGGGGCGGGTCTGCTGGAAGGAAATGAAAGGAGTCAGGAGCGAGCGAGGAGTGGCCCCGGGGCGGCCCGCCCGCCGGCGAGATGGAGCCGAAAACGACGGGGTGGCCGCCCGCCGGCCGCCGGTCATCTCAGATCTCGATCGCACAAGAGGAGAGCGCGGCCGGTTCGCGCCCTCCACCGCCGGCGGTCGGGGCCGAAAAGGGGCGCGCGGTCACGTCGCGTCGTGGGCGGCCGTCGGCCCCCTCTCCCTTTCCCCTGGCCGGCCGGGTGGCCGGCTTTGCCTTTGCGGTGCACGACGCAGCAGGACATGGCCGCCCGGGGCAAAACATTCTCTGCGCGCCCGGGGCACGTACGGCCTCTGCCCGGCGCGCGGCGCGGTGGGTGAGCATCCGATCCTCCTCGTGTCGTCGATCCCAATCATCGTAGCTAGCAGGGGCCAGGGGCGGGCGGGGGCGCGCCCATGCATGCATGCGCTTTAGGTTTCGGCCGGTCCTCATGCTGCGCGCGTCGTCCTATGCTAGTCGAGAGGGGTAGCTTTGGTGGCATGCAATTGGAATGTACGTACTCCCAGGCTACTATACAGCGCCGCGCCAGGACTAGGCTTTTCGGCGGCGAATTCATTAAGAAATGTGCTGCAACTAATTAACAGATGGCATCGCATCGATCACCTGGTAAACCTAGGAGGGAGGAATTGAAGGAAGAATGCCCGCCGGCCTGCAGCGGCAACGACCAACCTACCAAATAATTAAACCCGATCGATCGATAGACTCAGCAGCTTTCTGCTTTCTCACCAGATCTCACACAGCAGGAGGTCTTTCTTTCGCACAAAAGCAAAAGGGAGTTAAAGACGTACTAGCACTTAGTACGACTACTAGTTGTTGTTTAGTAGCGAAAGACGAGATCCAGAGTGCCGTACGATCAAAGAAGAAGCTGCTAGCTGCTGAAAGCCATGCATGCGCACTAGTACTACACTACAGTACCCCATGATCGATGCATGATATAGTAGGAGTACAATACAACACACGTAGGGCCCCTTCATGCGGGCTTTCGAAGCTTTCAAGGAGGTTTTTTTTTTCTTCTTCTCCTTTCGTGTGCTACCTCAGTACCTCACACATCGCGTGCATCTTTATATATATCGTCTAAATTTTAGAGTTAACAATCCTCTCCCCAGGGGTGGCCCCTCCTGTGCCGCTTCAAATCTCGGCATATTTTCAAAGCCGGCTTCTTTGGGCCCCTTTCGTTTTCCCGTCGAGAAAGTGGGAAACGTTTCTTTAATTTGCTGCTGCTCGCGCGTCAGGTAGGTAGGCCACCACGCCGCGTCTTTTGTTTTAATTAATTAAGCACGCTTGATGATTCGACGACCGTACGTGATGAATGCTTTGCTGCTCGGTCTGATGGCCATGGACACACCCAAAGGCATGCATATATATGGCAGAGCAATGGCGGCACCGTGCATGGAACTGGACAGTACACGACTACACGTACGTGAATATATCTTATCGTGATTGACAGTTGAAAATTAACTGACGATCGATAATAACAACACTTGTCTTAATTAATTTATTTTAGGCCGAGTGCGCGCGGAAACCCAGCACAGTGCAAAGTAAGAACGTACGGCACGCAGCTTCGCACGCAACACCGATGGATGGATGATTGGATGGATAGATCGATCAGAAACTCAGAGCCAGGGCTCCTAGCTCCTCTCATCGCAATCGCATAGGCATATAGCAGCGTTGGTCCTTTTCGATCACCCATAGGCCATATCACTCGACTGGAGTCGGCGGTCGACCAAATCAATTTCTTGTTCGTTCTTTTTCCCTTTCCATTGTTGGGCAGGGCCAATATCATCTCGCCGTATATATAGTATCTTGTGTTTGGTCACTGTACGGCGCTTTTTGGCTAGTCACTGTACGAATTAATTGAAGGCATGTATGTGCAATGGAAATCTATATGGAAAACGTCGTTATATTTCCTTTGTCAAGAACACGATGGAGAGGAACTGGAATGCCGCATGCATGCATATGCATCGGTTCGTTCAGGTCTCGACTCTATCGTCTTTTAGAAAAACTGTGGTCCATACGTACGTATAGTGGGCTCAGAATTTTAAGCTGGACGTACAGCAAATTAATCAGGTGAGGTGCGCGTCAGATCCGAAGACTCGCGTCATTTCTGCTGTCCGGCGCCACGCAAAATGCCGTCGCCGATTAATTGGCAAGCAACAAAAAAGATGAGGCGCGTACACACAACCGGCCAAAATTAGCGGACAACCATCTTGGCATGGCAGGCATGTACCGTATAGTACACACATGCATACATGCACGTATATATGCGCCCATGCATGCGTAATGTGACAAAATTAAATGGTGTTTGCGTGTTTGGGGACACCATCCGTCCCGAGAGATGGGCGAGTTGCTCGGCTGGTACTGCTATCTACCCCTAGCACCCTAGGGTTTGGGTTGGGCATCGGGAAGAGATAATTATGTGCAGCAGGTTACTTATATGGCTTCTTTATCCATTATTGTAACCATTTTTTTCTTTGTGTATAGTAGTGCTATAATGTATAGATAATTTTTTTACGCGTTCCATTGCACATAGTCTAAATGGATGCAGATGCAGCCCGCCCGGCGGCCCGGCCTGCTTAATTCTCTCTTTACATCGATCAGTACTATACGTATATATACGAACGTTCGTCCTCAACTGCAGGGAAAATACATACAGTTGCAAATACTATTTATACAGCACACAGAGAGTGAGAGAGGAGTTTGAAAATGTACAATAGAATGCACCTGACGCTGCCCTCGGCCTCAGTGGTCAGTGAGGCTGTTGCAGCCTGCGTTGTGTCTTCGATCTATCTCTCTGCGTCTGCTATATACGTATATCTATCCATCTCGCTATCGGTACCTTTGATTGCTCCACACGCCTGCGCGCGCGCGAGACCCGGCTCGCAGTCGCAGCAAAAAGAAAACAAAATACTGTACAACAAAGGAATGGCAAGTAAAAACATTGTGCATCCCTATTCATTCACTATTTTAACTATTTCTCTGTCTACAGTGCGCTACAGTATCAAACAGTGTTATAGGCAGTCCTTTCTATTCTAACATTGAGGATTACCCATGCATGCACCCACATCCATCCAAGCGGAAGCTCCGCTCCCGTTGGAGCTCTGCTCCCCGATGCGTTGCTCAAGTTATCCGGATTGATGCTTTGCTCCCCGTTGTGTCTCTGTATTTGTTGGCATGGGTGTGTTGCGGAGGTGGAGCATCCGCTGCTAGTCTTGTGTGCGTCATGGTTTGCTTTGGTTGCTCGGAATGCTGCTCGACTGTTGGGGTTGGAGGGTTTGGCGAGTGAAAGCTCTGATAGCGGCTTCGTCTTCGACGTAGTAACCCTGTTGAGGGCGTTATCGTTGCCACCCATCTTCTGTCGCGAAAGCTTCGGCCCGTTGGCCTGGTGGTGGCGGCGCTCCGAGCATCGTTTTCCTTGTTGAAGGCACCATCGCTTGTTCTCCCCGTTGTCGAGTTTGTGTGTTGAGTTAACCTATGCTTTTTTTGGCCTGCAGTGAGTTCTGTTGTTATGGCGGGCGTCGGTGTGTAGTAGGGGGTTTCTTTTTTTTTTTGCTCTTTAGCTATTCTTTGTTCGTTATCATGATTCATAAACCGCGTGTTACTCCCTATAGTTGTAATTTGCTACTTTATTAACGTAAAGACGCGGCTTGAACTGCGTTCGAAAAAAAAAAACATCCATCCAAGCGGGGCAGCATGCAAGCAAAGCAGGCAGGCGTGCAGGTGCAGGGGCATGCCTGCCGGCTGGTGCTCGGCAAGACCACAATAATCCACGTTGGATCGAAGACTTGCAAGGCAAGAATACGATACGCCGGGGGCCCCTACCTCTCGCGTGCACAAGAGAGCATGGCCCACTGTCTGTTCATTCATCGATCACTAGCTAGCTACTTGTGTGTATATATATGTATATGTATATGTATGTACATACATACATACATATATATGTATGTGTGTGTATATATATATGTGTGTATATATATATATGTGTGTGTGTATATATCGTGTTTCGGTGTGTGCAGGCTGTAACCGACTGTCTAAGCGTGTAGCGGTACAAAAAAAGAATATTAACGTGGGCATATAGGATAAGCAAAGCTATCTAGCCCTCAATATATAACCACTGATCTGCAGTCTGTACATGGAGGCACACGCACGGAGTACAAATTATACAGTACTAGAAAACCTTACCTACCACGTACTCCGCCCTCCGCCGGCACAGCGACAGAGCACAGGTGCACGGAGTACGATCCAGCCGTCGGCGCGGCGTCGTCAGAAACATGTCGCCGGGTGCCCGTGGAAACGCCCGGTGAAGACGACGCGCAGGGAAACTGTGTGGGCTGGGCCACCGACCCATGATGGCCTGCGCGTGTACGTGCCGCCGCGCTTTATTTGCTGCTCCTGCCTGCCTGCCGCTTTTTTTTTCTTGACGCGTTTTATTATTTGCTGTTGATGGCATCGTCGTATTTCGCTCCGGAACACTTGGACACATGGGCATTTGTCGGGTCAGATCGGGTCGAAAAGGCCCGAACCCGGCCAGACTTCGGTCGGGTCAAAAAAACGAGCCCGCAACCGGATCGGGTTGGGGCAGGTCGGGTCAGGCCTGTATAAATTGTTGGGTTCTTTTTGTTTTTCGGATTTCGGATCAAAATTCTTAGTCCGAACCCGAACCGTTAAGCAGACTGGGCTGAAAATCTTGGCTCGAGCCCGTTTGTCAAACTCTTCGGATCGGATCGGGTCTGTAAGGTCAGACAACCCATGCTATGTCTACTTGGAACCAAGGGATTCGAGGCCTGCTTGGTTCATTGCTAAAATTTTGACAATTTTAACTATGATTGAATCTAAGTAAAAATTTAATTAAACAATAAATTTTTCATTTTAATGGGTTTGTTTTGGGTCCCAAATAATTTATCTAAATGAAAAGTTTATTCTTTAATAAAATTTTAATCTGCATTTAAACACTATCAAAATTTTAATATGTCAAAGGTTTGGTAATGAACCAAACAGGCCCTCGATGTCATCTGTGTGGGGGTGTTTGTCTTGGCGGGTGAAGGGACACTCATCTCGGTTAAACAATAATTCTTCGGGGGTAATCAATGAATGATTGGAGTTGGAGACGATGTCATTTCCGCCTCCTGCGCCATGCCATCGATCATCGTCATCTGTAGTTTGAAGAAGCCCGCTTGGTTTCTTGCCAACCTTTGCCATGTTAAAATTTTAGCAATTTTTACTGTATTTGAATCTAGACTAAAAATTGGCTAAAGAACAAATTTTTCATTCGGATGAATCATTTGGGGCCCAGACAACCCATTAGAACAAAAAGTTTATTGTTTGATTAAATTTTTATCTAAATTCATACCCGATAAAAATTGCTAAAATTCTAGAATACCAAAGATTTGACACTATGGTAGTGTTTGGTTGGTGGAACGGAGTGGAATGGAACCATTCCATGCCATTATTTCTAGCGTTTGGTTAAAAGACTGAGGAATGCATTCGTTGTAGAAAAAAGAATATTCTCTTTAGATTCGGGACGGGCACGTTTCGAAAAAATTCTGGAACGTAACTATTCCATCTGAAATGTGAGACTGACAGTGAGTCCGAGCTTGAAATCTAGGCCTGAGCCATTTCATTTTTGAAATCTAGAACAGAAACATTCCATTATTAAAATCTGGAACGGAACCATTCCATTCCACCCCGCTCTCCAACCAAACTCTGCCGAAACCAAACAGCCAGCGCCAGCGCGCAACAGTTGGGCCGTGAACAACTACAATTCCCCACGGCTTTCGGCCAGATTTCCCGCTGGCCGAGCCAGGCTCCCTCCATAGAGGGCTCTGGCAGGCCAGGCGCCAGTTCGCCATGATGCCCTGCCGCGCGTGTTATTCAAAGCGGCCATCATTTTTTGTTGGGCCGGCCGGGCGCGCGGGACGGCGGCCTGCTGCCACCGCCCAGTGCAATTCTGCCGCGCCATGATCACCACGACAGAACTGGATGCTGCTGCTTGCCCTCTTGTGCTGTTACATGGTGGCCACCAATCCTGCGGCACGACGATAGATGTGTCGCCCATCGGTATGGTGGCCAGCCGCCGGCGCCGCCGGCACGTACGCTTGCTGTTCTTCCATGGTCGCCGGCGATCGGACGTGCCAAGGCGTGCGTGCGGTGCTAGGGACTGATTGGATTGAGGCCTTGAGATGGCCAGATCAAACTTTGGCCACGGTCAAATCTAGTTTGACCATAAATTAAAATTTAGCCAAACACCAAACTACTCATTTATATCGTTTTGTCATAGCCAAATAAACTATATAAATAAAAATTATGTTGTATAATGTAATTTTAATTTAAAGTCAAACACAGTCAAAATATGGTCAAAGTTTAGCCTGGCCAAGACCTCAATCCACCCCTACGTACTACGTGGTGGTACAATCGTGTATTGACGGCATGCGTGCATGGCGCGTTCTGGCGCTGGCAGGATTCTTCGACGTACGTTACGTCCATGATGATTGATCGTACATCGATGTCATGGTTGGTGGCCCGGACTGCCGAAAGGGCAGCACACACCACGACTCGTCATCAATAATAATAATAATGTTACCATGTACGACCAAGCAGCAGAAGGCCGTCGCTAGTGGGTGGCTCTTGCACATCACAGTTCAGTCCGTCGTACTGCTACCTCATCGGCACAGCGGGTGGCAGCACGCGCGGTCAGGTCAGGCCGACCACGACCCCCTGCCGTCGGCTTCCGACAGAGGAGCCCTACGTCCTGCTGCGTGCTGCGCTGCCCCCTGCCGTCGCCGAGCTCCGTCGGCTGGCTGTGGAGTGGGCAGCCGCCGCCGGGGGATGGCGCGGCGGCCGCCCTGGCTCCAACGAGTTCAGCTTCCGCCGGACTCCTCGCTGGCCGGTTCTTTCAACTCGGCTACCAGCTGGAATCTGGCGTGTGCCGTGTGCCGCTGCGTTTCCTGGAGGCCTCGTCGAGAATCTTGGCACGTGCAATGCAGGCGCACATCTGCTACTCTACTAGAGGAGGTGGTGATATGGCCATCGAGCAAAGAATCGAGCTCGAAATGAAGATCCCAGATGCCAACGCCACTGCATATAGACCCCAAACGCCCTACTTCACGGTGGCGTTCTGCCAGGATCAACGCCTATGCCAATGCCAATGCCAGTGGCCATTGCAGCCAAAGATCATGCATCGGCACCACGTATGTTGCATGGGTCTGTTTGGTTGTTTGTTCATCTGTGGCTTGGTCTTCTCACCTAGCCAAGCCAACTGTGGCCAAGCCACCATGGGCTATTGTACTGCAAAAGATCGATTCTGTTTGGTTGCAATCCTTTCATAACTCGGTCAGATCAGACCTGGCTCCTATTTAGTTGCTCACCGTCCCCTCCCGCACTCTTCCACCTTGTTGCCGTCGACACTAGAGAGGACATCGTTGAAGGAGGAGGACAAGAATGGCAGAGAACGTCGACGAGCGTGACGTTGGGGGAGACGGCCACAAGATCTGCCCGGCGCTACGTAGGACGGCAAGATCCGTCGTGGGAGGACATCGAGGAAGGTGGAGGACGGCAAGATCCGCCGGGGGAGAACCTTGCGGCCGTCGTCGCCTCACCTGCCGCTCCTCCACCTCACGGTTGCCATCGCCGCGCCTGCCGACCCCTCCTCCTTGCGGCGGAGGCGATGGAGACAGGGCTTGCCGGGGCGGCGGAGCTTGGGAGACGGAGAACGAGGCGGCGGAGGTCAGAGGAGGTGCGGCGGCGCTGCAATCGGTGGGGACGGCAATGAGGTGTGGGGCGGCAGCGTTGAGGCGAGAGAGAAAAAGGACTTGCCGAGCGAAGAAAGGAGCCAGCGCGAGCCAATGTTGGCCAGCGAGGCCTGGCCAGGATTGAACGGCCGAATTGGCCGTTCTCCCAGGGCCACCCCGTCGGGCTCTCCTTGGACATTCGGGGCCGGCTACGGGAGAGGAGTGCTTTGCCAAACACTAGCCAGGCAACTAAACAGCGGACGAATCGCTGCCCAAGTGTGGCGTTTGGCGTACGTGCCGCCTGGTGACCTTTGGCCGAGTACCACGGTTACAGCGGACGAATCGCTGCCCGGACGTACGGCCGATTTCAGACCATGCGTAGCAGTTGAGCTCCAGTCTAAAAACACGTGAATGATTCATCGCTCCTTCCTTTAAACGACAGGCGCGAGGTAGTACAATGCGCCGGAGCATCCGCTGCCAACCGCACGCGTGCTTCCGACATCAGACCAGCGCCTTAATCCACACACTCATGTAGTACCGTTTTATTTGTCCAGGGCGGCACCTTCGTTACTCTTTTCTTCTTCTTTTTTCCTTTCCTGTAAAAAGTAGACAAGAAACCGAAAACCATGGGTTCATCGATCGACTCCCCTCAGGCCCTCAAGATCAACTTGTATAACTACAAAGTGCCTCAACCTATACCCACCCGTAATATTAATCAGAGCATTCAGATAATCAATCACTGGGGTTCAGCGTCGCCATGCTGAGTTTAGTAATTGACATATAAAGGCACCGCAACAACTGTCAAACTACTACAGCAACAAACACAAACATTTTAACTAAATCGACAACCGATAGACGAACTGCCATGGCACTGGTCTTCTTTAACACAACTCAAACTTTATTCCAAGCTAATCCACCAAAGAGGTTATTTCTCAACTTCGACCGAGCACATCACAGCTGATCACAACAGAGTTCCAACGAATAAGTCATGACAAGACGAAAATCCATACACCCTAGTTATCCACGAGATCTGACAAACACTGCAATTCTGCTTCACAACAGACAAACACAGATGAAAAAAACAACAGCAGTTCCCTGGCGCTAAGCTCGGCCTTCCACGAGCTTCGCTTTGGGTTCTATTGAGCAGTCATGCATCAAAGCCCGCTAGACCATATATTCCATGAGAGGTTTCTGCAGCCTCGCCTCACCGCCCTCTACTATGGTGAGCCTCCGCGCCACTTTCATGAAGTCACTGTCACACACACGCGCAACAGAGAGATGCATCTTGGTTAATAATAGAGCTTATTACATAGTGACGCAGCTCATAAGGTTAATAAAAGTTCAACTGCTGAAGACATTGAGGAAGAGCTCACCTGAATGGTTCTTCACCAGTATGCTTGACAGCACCAGCAGCATCGCGGTAACGAAGGTGGCTCATTATTTCTGCTTTCTCGATTCCAAACATGTCAGCTAACTGACCATACAGCTCTTCATATGAACCAAATACAGACAAATCGATGGTGCGACCAACATCCTCTGATTCCATAAATACCTTGCAGTGCCCGTCTTCTAACCCAAGCTCCGAAGCCTCATGGCCTTGGGATGAGAAACCAATGCAAATTGATGAACCGGAACCGTCAGATAGATTTCCAGTCTTCTGCACATTGCCATCCGATGGACTATGTCCAGTAACCTCAGGGGAGAATGTTTCCCTTGATCCTCTAGAATTCATCTGCTGCTCGGTAAGGATAGGCTTTCCAAACAGCATTATGTGGGGTTTCTTTCTGTCATCAGATTTCTCAGTGCCCTGTGGGGTGCCAATTGTCAACAAGCAAGAGACACTCTCATTGACTGGTGCACTGGTGATCACAAAACCCTTCGATATGCGGGGTGGCGGAGTGATAGAATCAAGTCGGTTAAAACCGCCGCCTTGGAACAGACCAAGGTGCAGCTTGTTAAGCTGGTGGTCTGTTAGGGGTAAACCGAATTGAGCATGCCTGGCTCCCTGTATGCCTGCAGGAGCGTTGTCCGGGAAACAGCAAAGGGGGCTGTTGCTTGGACCAAGTGGGTTGCCGTGGAAAATTGGATTCAACAGCTGACCGTCGAATGGAAAGTCAGGATGTTGGGGCACCCGTAACTTCTTTCTAGGTGGAGAAAATGGTCCCAGGTGAATTGGCGGAATGCTTGATACAAGCTCCACAAGCCACGGGTTAACACACTTGACATTCTGCAGCAAATCTGGTTCATCCCATGACACCTGCAACAAATTTGCATCTATGTGAAAAGACAAAAAGCAACAGGCAGACAGTGAAAAAAAAAATTCGGGCGCTTGCAGAGCTAATAAGGACAAAAGAAACATCAAATGATAAATTGTTACACCTATTTCATAAGTCAAGACTTCTATGACAAAACAGTTAATTCTTTATACATCTGGCATGATCGATGACATCAGAGGCGGTATAAGCTGGTGGGCTTCCAATGTCTCACAGAACACAACACCTCTGTTTGTATTCCTGCATTTGCCTGCCAAGCTATGTATCTAGGCGATCCCAAGAAAATCACAGTAAAGAGAGACAAAAAACCAACAGGCAGCATGTGCAGGTTAAACTAATGCTAGATCAATCTTATTGCTGGTACTTCAAAATCTCTTTCTCAAAGTACAAAGGTACAATGCTAGGCTGCAATTAACAATCATTGAGCATATAAGTGACTGTAAGGTACTACCATTAACTATGGGAAAGGACTACTGATTCAGGAGTCCAGGACCGACAGACCTACTATGTATAAATGGATGTTTGCTGAATGTTACTTATATTAGTTTACTGCAAACTGAATCGCAGTTCTCACCTCTCATTGACCAGAAGAGGCTGATGAAAGTACTAACAATCTGAAGATAATAAGTTCCATGAAAAACTAAATCAAACAGATTGTGTAGTTTATAATAGGTGAAGTGGTACACCTTTTTTTTCCCCTAGGCTTGTTCTTTATGGTTAGAACTGTGCCCAACTTTTTCCCTTTCTAGTCTAACACAATTAGACATGTAGTTTTGTGCTTGTCTATGTATCTCTCCCAGTTATGCCTCAGACGTCCAGGTCCACGATTGAATTTTCATCCAGTAATCTAAAGGTTTCCGGGTGTTCCATGTGGGATACAACCGTGTGAGCACTACACCCTCTGTGCTGGAGACCTTTTAGATGCAACTTCTAGCGCCAATCAGAGCACCTCAAAGCAGATATCAACTTTGAGTGGTTCATGCATATTCCATACTGACATTGAACCAATAGATCCACAAGAGCAGCTAATTTTCACAGTGCGCAACGCATTCATAGATACCAGAAACAGCACATTATTTGCCCACGCGGGAAGCAAGTTAAAAGTAGCACGCATCAGTTCATAGTGCGGTTGCTGGTAGAGCATAAAAGTATGTGCGAAAAAGGGATCAAGTATAAAACCTGAAGAATCCTCCACAGTGAATTTGGCCATCGAACAGGATCAGCAATCTGAACAGAAGCTATTGTGCCCATAAACCAGCTAATCCTTGACGAATCCTCAGTCTCGAACGCCATCTTGAACCTCATCCCCGGGCACCACTGGTTCCTCATCGCGTTCTGCACCGATGCGGCCTTCACGACAAACTCCGGCGTGCTAGCTCTCGGGTAGTACACCACCTCAAACGGCTGCCCACTCGCCGCAAGGTTCGCGGCCTGAACAACATCGGCGATCTTGACTTTGCCCCTGCCTCTCATGAACCCACCGCCGCCAGGACCCTTGATCATGTTACCGTCGCCGTCCTTCAAGAAGGCCGAGAAGGGCCCGTACCCGGGGGCGTTCCACCCCGACATGCACTCCATGCCGCCGCAGGACACCCGCTTGGCGCGGCGTATCCCGACGCAGAGCTCGCCGTGCTCGGTGCGCAGGAAGACGATGGAGTCCCCCGCGACGAGCTTCTTCTGGTTGACGAAGGTGCTCCATCCCGTGGTGAGCAAATGCCGGCGCGGCGTGCCCCGGTAGATGTGCCGGAACTTCCAGACCTCCCCGTGCACGTCCTTGGCGAGCACGGTCTGCACGGGCGGGTCGGCCCGGTAGTCGAGCCTGGGGAAGATGGTCTCGGCGCAGTAGCGCGGCACGGAGAAGCCGCCGCCGTTGTTGGCGTCGGACTGCGTGAGCGTCTTGGCGAAGGAGGACAGCTTCTCCCGCGCGTCCGCGGGGTCGGCGCCGAGCTCCCCGGCGTCCCCGCCCCGGTCCCCCGGCGCGGCCGGCACCAGGCGGATCTTGGCGAACACCTCGTCCGTCTCCGGATCGGCGAGGAAGCGCACCCCCGCGACGCAGCAGAGCACGTGCGGCGGGAGTGCCCGCGCCCCGGCGGCGGCGGCGAGGTCCGCGGCGCCACCGCCGCCGCCGCCGCCCCCGCCGCCGTGCGCGTGCTCCGCGTGGCCCTGCGGGAAGTAGTAGACGCGGGAGCGCGCGGGGGGCATCTGCACCATGCCCCCGGCGCACGCGTGCCACAGCTGCGGGTCAAGGCACCTCTCGGCCTCGTCGCCGCCCGCCTCCTTCATGGCCTCCTCCTCCCGCTGTTCCTCCGCCACCGAACGACGGCGATCACTGTCCACCAGAGCAGCCTGCCACGTCCCCCATTAACCAGAAATCAGACCAACGCAAGCAGGGCTGCAGGGGTAGTAGGACCAAACCACACCACGCAGACGCCACCCAGGAGGAACCGAAGAGAAAAGCAAGCAATTGGAGCGGAGCGACGAAAGCAACACGAATACTACTAAGTACCTCTTCCGCGACGAACGGCCATGGCTCGCGGGTGGCAGATCGTGGAGAGGATATCTACATCAGGGCCGCGGCATCCGCCGCCCCCCGCAACGACTCTCCCTCCCAGAGCCCCAGCACCAGGCAGGCAGGCACCAGCAGAGTAGCAGCTGATGACGAGAGCCTTCCCCGGCGGGCGGGCGGCGGCGTGCTCGCTGCTACAGGCTAGTATACAGCGTCACCCACAGTGGGGCGGTGGAATTATGGCGAGGTCTCGTCTCGGACGCTCCCCCTCCCCTCCTTGTTGCTGATGAGTGCCCGCCCGCTCGCCCTGCCGCTCCGCTCCCCGCGCTGCCGCTACAGTGGCACCGCGCCCAGCCCCAGCCCCCAGGCTTCAGTGGAAGCGCGGGCCCGCCCGCGGGATCCGCCGCGCCCGCGCGAACAGCCAACAGCTCGGCGAGAGACCCGCCCGAGGGGGGCGCATGACACGCGGGGCCCGGACCGAGCGGGGGCCCCGCGTGCCGGGGACCGGATTCTCTGCTGTCGGTGGGGTGCGGCCGGCGACCGGACACGGGCTCCGTTCCGTTTTTGCCGGGCGCGTGAGCTGGCCTGGCTGTGACCTGAGATTGAAGATCGAGTCGTGTGCTCGTGTGTGTGTGAAGTTTGATTGAACTCATGTCAAGATGACCAGTCCAACACCAGCAGCGCCCCACTGGTTTTACCTCAGCTGATCCACAAACTACGTACTCATCCAGTAGGTAGCTGTTGGATCACAGGAAAAGTTTCGGACAGTACCCACTAGCTGGGGGGGGGGGGGGGGGGGGGGAGTCCTACTACTATAGGTACCAGCTTGATCAATTACCACTAGATGAAGAGCACACAGGGGGGCGGGTCGGGTGGCCTCTGTGCAGAAAGAAAAGTTCACGCATTTGTGGCGACCGATCTCCTGTCCGAACAAGCAAAGCCATGACTCGAAACGGACGGGGTCGTCGTCGTCGTCATGTGGCATTGTCGTCCAGGGATCACACCAGACTCCAGCGACCACCACGCCATTTCCAATTCCAGCGCGCCCACGAACGGAAGCAACTGCATCCCGACCCGAGAGGTTCAGGTTTTCACAGCTGCATGGTGTGATGGTGCAGCAAAGGGGCAATGCATGGGCCAGGGCGCGCGGTCTGGCTCAGATTTGCAATTGCGAGCGCGAGAGACACGGTTGTTTAGTGGTTGCACTGAATGAATCTGAGGCGGAACCGTACGAGTACGTGCAGGCAGATGGTTTTGTGTTTTGGACAAACGCAACAAAGCCGCTAGCTTAGCGCACAGACAAACCCGGCCGGCCCCCGATCGAGGAACCCTTTGCGTCTAGCCTGTACTTACTGTGCGTGCGGCGGTGGCCCCGGGCCGGTCCAGATAGATCAACCCCAACAACGAAAACGACGGCTGCTCATGTTTTTTCGTCGTTGGCGTTGAGAACCAAGACGACGACGCGCGCACCGTGCCGCAGGGCAATTCTAGTTGGAGTAACTTATACAGTACCACTGTACCAGGAAAAACAAGAAGAAATACCTCGGATCGGAGCCGCATCAATCCGGCCGGTGGAAACAAACGGAGACGTCGCTGTTCCGAGGTTAACGTCGCGTGGAAAACGGCGGCGGTTCATTATATTATATTATATTGCAGTAAAACACGGTGGAGGTCGTTTCCCCTCACTCACTCCTCGCCTCCGGGGACAATTATTTTGGCGCGGGTGGATCGATCGGGAGAGCCAGCCAGGTCCGGTCCGACTCCGGCGACGACCTCTCGCCATCGTTGTCGCGTATACTACTCCAGTCTCCATCCGCGGTGCCGTCGCCGGTTGCGTGCATCCGCAGGCAACTGGAGTCTGGAGGAGTAGCCGCACCAGATAGATTCCTTTCCTTCTGTCGTGCACGGTGAGATGAGATCATTATTCATTCTTCTGCACACGAACGAGCATATACTACTATGTATACGCATGCATGGCACTGTATTTCTATCAGATTTTCATACATGGCTGCTCTCAACCAACCCAGTACTAGTACTATACGACAACTGTGTCCGGCCGTCCCCTGCCGTCGGATCCCAACCACCCCACTAGCCCACTACCCTATCTATCAGCCACTGTAGTAGCAGTGCGAACCAAAGGGCCACACACACCACCATTGACTCGCCAACAGTGCTCCACCGGGCCCCACGCCGCGTGACGTCACCCACCGGGGCCCGCAGCCAAGCGCACGTGGCCCCACGGCGGCAGGCAGCGCAGCAGCGACCCCGCATTCACGGGCGCGCCGGCGTCACGTCACCCGCCCGACCCACCACCGTGTGCCGTTGCTTTCCGTTCCGTGGGCCCTGCTTGTCCCCAGCGGGCCGACGTGGCGCGCGCGCACCGGCCCGCCTCTTCCCTGTCCGCGCCACGCCGGATGGCTGAGCACAGCGGCAGGCTGGCCGGTGGTCCCCCGCCGCCGGTCGGACCGGCCGCGGAGCCCGCGCTGCTGGCTGGGGATGGGCCGGGCCGGGCCGGGTCCGCCGGACTGGACCACGTCGGTCGTACTGGCGCGTGGCTGTAGCCTCGTCCGCCGAGGCCGTTCTCCTGCCGCGCTGCAGCCACGCCACAGTGAGTGCACACACACCACGCGCGACTGGGTTTCACTTTCATGCATGTAAAACATAGGTGGTACTAAGAGAAACTTACAAATGCCCTATAATTCTTAAAACAGAAACTCACAAATGATTAACCCAGGGCGCTCCATTTTACTACTGTACATCGAACACTCACCCTCCACGGACACTGCTGGTGAGCTGGTCTGCTGCCGCAGTCGCCTGCAAGCCCCCGTCCGGGAGAAGCCTTTTTTGACTGTACGACCGAGGACGCATACGGCGGCACGTACGCAGTTGCGGCACCGTGCGTCGTCGTCTTCCGTCTCCGTGCCCAGCCCAGCCACCCATGCAGCGCCGGCCAGCAGCAGGCTGGCGTCTTTGCTGGTGCTGCCGCCGTACCCGCCACACTGTTGGGCTACGCGACGCGACGGGGTGCCGGCCGGATCCCCCAGATGTCTGTTTCGCTAGCGCCATCGGATTCGGACATCGCCGGCGCCGTTTTCCAGTTCTGGCCTTGATGAGATCGACGGCGGCTGTCGATTCGATTCGAGAGGACAGTACACGACGCCGAGACACGGAGGGGCGCCATGCATCGCCGGTTTCGGGGGGCTGGATCGCGGTCAGTCACTCACATCACATGCGTGTGCTGGGGTTGGATTGGATTGGATGTTGTCCATGTCCTCATGCGGTCCATCCACCCACCCATCCATTGATCGCGGGAGTTACCACTGACAGTGTATACTTTCACCGGGAGTAAATAAAATGCAGCGGGAGGGCCGGACCCGGGCAGACAGGGTTTCAAAGGTGGCCTTGAGAACGGGGACGGGAATGGCCTCGGGATCGGCGGTTTTGACCTTCAGCAGGCGAGGACGGGGGGCCGAGCCGAGGGGGAGCACAGCAGCCTCCGAATTCCGAGCGCCGGCGATCCTCCCGAGCCGAGCACTGGACAATTTCCATTTCTCCCGTGGTCCGTGGCGTGGCGTGACGTCACACCGATCGAGCTGGCCCGACCTGGGGAGCATCGCCCTCGGAACTGCCGTCCAATTCATAGCAGCACTAGCCCCTCTGCACGGCGGCCGCACTGGATCAGTCGTATCGTATCCCAGTCTTTCCTCTCCCCTGGTCGTGGGGTGTGTTTAGATCCCTGAAAACTGTCACTGTTCTGAACTAAAAAGTACTGTAGTATTTTTCGTTTTTTTGGTAAATATTGTCCTATCATGGTCTAATTAGGCTCAAAAGATTCGTCTCGCAAAGTACATCTAAACTGTACAATTATTTTTTTATTTCATCTACATTTAGTATTCCATACATGTGCCGACGTTTTGATGTGATGGGAAATCTTCTTTTTAAATAGTAGAATTTGGAAGAAGTTTTTTGGATCTAAACATGGCCGTGTGCGCGTGTGCACCCAACACAGAACGAGGTTAGTGGTAGCAGCGCGCTGTACTCGACGGAATCAAGTACACTGCCCTCCTCTGACTTGCTCTGCATCTAGCCTGCTTGCTACTCCTACGAAAGTACTCCGGAACACAGATGGATGGGGAGACGTTTTCTGCCGCTTCTCAAGCCCCACCGATGGGCGCAGCGGAGCGTGGCGTGGCGTCGCCGCCCCCGATCGGTCGCCCCCGCGTCGCCTCGCCTCGCCTCGCACGTGAGGAGAGCCGGCAACGCGCCCGTGCATCGCGCGACCGACCCGGCCGGGTGCCGCCGCCGCCGGCAGCGCGCCGTGGGGATCCGTTCAGGTCAACGGCAAACTAGCTAGCGATCCTGTGTCTGGCTCTGGCACTCTGGCTCTTTCCTCTGGCCGGCGCCATCCATCTCGTTCCCACGCGCGCACGCTTCTCGTGCCGACACGGCGACACTTCTGCATAGAGAAGAACTACTCTGTACGTGTACAGTGTACTACTCGGCGCGCGCGGCCGCCGGCTCGCCGAAGCGCCGGCGCCGGTGGTTCGGCCGTCACGTCGGCGGCTGTGCAGCCGCGTGACATGCTGCAACACAACATCCCCCCTACACCCTACTACCATTGCAGCCTTGCACTATTAGCAGAGCACAGTGTCCATGATCGCGATGACACACGCCGGGCCTTGCCGTTTTATCCGATCCCGTTGTCCTTTTCGCGTGCCAACTCCACTGCCTCTTCTCGTTCGTTGCAAGTTGTGTACTAGTAGGTTAAAGGGACCGGAGGAGACCGGACCAATGGGATCGGAGCCAAAAAGTTTTGTCATGGACTCATTATCGCGATCACTGCGAGTTTAGTTGCAGGTCCCTTTTCAGTTCTTGCCGACTGTACCGTGGCTTATAGTAAGGAGAACACCCAAACCCAAGTGCTGAGACGCTAACCATTCCGGCAAATACGCGCTGGGTCTAGGTCAATGGGTTTAATTATCGCTTTGGTGTCAGATCTGAATCGACTTGATCGATCTCACTCAGGCCAGAACGAAAACGAACGACACTTGCGGTGTCACGTTATCAGGATTAGAACACACCACTGTCTTTCCCGTGTTTTCCCTTGACGGCAACCGGCGGCTCCACGGGGATTATTCTCATCGCAGCAACTCTAGACATGGGCTGACCATACAGCACTACTGCCTGCCATAACCCGGATAATTTAATCACCTTCTTCTTGACGAGGGAGGTTTCATAAAAAAAAAGTAGACTCGCATTTATTATTTTTATGTAGGTTGTGCTAAAAAAATCAAATTCTGATACCTACCTAAGCCTCCCTAGATATAATTCAATGTACTAGTATTAGTAACTTGCACATCTAAGGACCGGCAACCAATAGACATCATTGCTTGCAAGCAGAAGTGTTACAAAAAAAAGCTCGAGGCCAGTAAAGATTTCGAGTAAGCAAGCTCCTTTTGTCATTGCCAGGTCTAACTCTTTTTTATTCTGATTTTGCTGTCCAAATTACCCAAGACCAACAATCAAGACAATGACCCAAGCCAAGCCTAATTAATGGAGGCTTTGGTTGGCTAAACTTCGCGTTGACAAAAAAGTTGGGGGCATGTGAAACAAACACTCGTTCTCGTATCTGGGTCACCTTAGTAGGCTTTGATTCCAGATGGGCTCGAATTACCCGAGACAAGCTTACTCTCAAGTTTCAAAGGCGTGCCAAAGGTGTCCATGAGAGAGAGAAGGCCGCCGCGTCTGGTTCCTAGAATCAGTCAGAAGTGAGCCCGTGAACGACACCGATCTGACCGGGCGCTCGTGCAGCCACTTGAAGCCGGCGCAACCGATCCACGGACACCGCAGGCTGCGCGTGCGTCGCCATTACCGATCGGTCGGCGCGACCATCATCGCCACTCGCTTGCGTAAACTGGCGTTGCACCGACCGGGCGCACGTGAAGGGTGCTGGGGCGGCACGGTCCCGTGTAACGCGCGATCCAGTTAACGCTCCCACGCTTGCCGAGACATCCGAAGTTCCGAACCAAAACTGCCCGCGACCGACACGTCGTCCGATCAAAAAAAAAAAAAAAAAAAAAAACAGTGCGGCTGGCAGCACATCGAAGGCCAGTCCGGCCGTTGAGCCGTCACATCGGCGGCTCCAAGCACCACAGAGCGTGACGGGCAATGGACACGCTGCATCCAAGAAAAGCTGGTGCTACTGTGCTAGCACTAGCACAACACAGTGCGCCTAATCGCAATGATGCAGCCAGCAGCCGTGACACCACCGATTTATCATGCTGTCTGTGCAGAGGAGCTAGGGCCCCAGGAGATAGATGCCAACTTCCACTTCTGCCTGCCGATGCTTTCGGTTCAAGGGATCTGTGCACCCATGATCGCACTGCAATTTTTGTTGGGGGTCCCTTTCAGTTCTTGACGAATGTGGGGGGAAACCACAAGTCCTCAAATACAATCATTCCAGCCATTACTTAATGGTCAATGGCTTATTAATGTTTGCTTTGCTGTTATTAGATCTGATATTCTGATCTCACTCAGGAGTCAAGTCAGAAGGGGCGGCATGGTACCAGGACTAGAATAAACATTTTGTCTTCGTTTTTTTCCCTCCTGGCGGTGAGATGCCAAAGAATGAAGCTTTTTTTTTTAATCATGGATTGCTATCATCATTACAACGCAATACCAGAGCAGTTGGCAAGAGGGGAATGTACAGCGGCCGTAGTGGATCCCCCACTTTCGTAGGGGACAATACAAGGAGGAGCAATGCCGATTGTGTCGGCAGCAAGGAATGGCTTCATCAACCTTTTGGTCTTTTGATGTACTGGCTTCAAAAAAAATGAGGTCAGTTTTGGGGACTTCTAGCACTCGTCTATCGACACTGCCTTGGAGGCGTCCAGGTAATTCAGTCGGCAGGTACCTAGGAGGAATTCCGGGAGCTCTTCATATGTGTTGCCCTGCATGAGGCAATCCGTGAAACCAAGCATATGATCACTACGGATGTATGCTCAAACTCATGGCAATTTTTATGTGAAGAGGCTGTGAATTACTACTAGTTAGATTCGCATAGCTTACTTGTACCAAGAAGGCCATTTCAATCACCAGATTGTTCAAGTAGCCAAGCACAAGGCTCACCACACCTCGTGCCACTGTTGATGAACCTATATCAACTCCAAGCTGAAAAATTACAGGCAAAGCAGTTCAGAGACGAATACCCCTTCTAGGATATATTAACATGCAAGTTGTCAGAAAATCAAATTTAAATACAACGGTCAGGAAACAAGTCAAAAACAGAATCTAGAATCTTTGTTAAGTTCATAACAATTAGCTTAAACTAGATGTTCAATCAGTTTCTCCTTTTCAGATATAACATGAAATAGCAACAAAGAAATAGAAGACAGTATTGGTAAAAGAAATTGAAGCTTCCTATTTCGCAGTTGTATACTACGCAGGGAGAAATATAATCATAATGATTGAAATAAACTGCTCCCTTATCCACTAAGAACGAAAAATACACTGGAAGGTTGCATTTGGATGATAAATCATAAGTAGAATGCAACAAAAGAGCTAACATATGGCATGCCTACAGCTTACCTCCAAATAGTTGCTTCCTCGGAAATAATTGATTTCTAATGCCTGTCCAATCAAACAAGCTTTCTTGCCTACACTCTGTTTAACGATCCAAGATCCCTAAATAGACATGAATTCCAAGCATAAGCCATCAGCAGATTACTGGATACAACTTGAAACAAATCACATAAGGCTCACAGTGAAAACAAGTACCTTTGAAATGTAAGGGATGAGCTTGAACCTGGAATTTCTGAACGCATCATCGCCATTTACAAATCTTTCAAGTAGAGGGACCTTTTCTAACGGAGTGTCCATCATATAATATAAAGCTAAGCTGTACGTGGTTGAACCAGGAACCTGTATCCGTCAGGTTATAAGCAAGGACTTCAATTGTTTTAGAGCATGTGACATCAAGCATCAACCCATGTATACACCAAAAAGATATCTCACCTGTATATTTATAATGAAGAAGAATTTGGTGCCACCCTGTACTGCACATTTCTATAATAAAACACATTGGTAAATATCTTCATTTTTGCTGATGAAAACGAATCATTGGCTTTACCATAAGATACCTGGACTAGTCCTCCAGGACGACCAGCTAGATCATCCTCACGCTTATCAGACTTTATCCAATCAGCACCGACCATTTGCATCAAGGTACTATTTGCCTTGATCTGTAAAATCACAGGTAAGTTGTAACTGAATCTTATGGTAACTTTACTTATGATTTATATTGAATTATGGTGCTTCTCTACAGTTTGCTTTCTGAAAAAATAGCAGTATTGCTAAGATGGCAAGAGATGATTATTTTAAAAGCTGAAACCACCCCCTCTCCCCACTCTAAACTACTACCAAAAAGGTCATGCTCTTCAAGGTACAGCCTGAAGGTTCTTTGCACCTAACTAAGATATTCGAATCTGAGTTTTTTGCTTCCAGGATTTGGTCTCTGCAGCATATCTAAGCTACCTTTTGACGATCGTGCAAATATGTCTCTCCCCGGATTAAGAACGTTGTAGGATCTGTCATTGCCCAAGTAGAAGGCACAGTACAGCTTGAATCTTTGGGAAGTGTATAACCATAGCAACATGGCCCATTATCAGCATCTGCAGCTCCCTGTAGGTCAACATATCCTCTTTTTTGAACTAAAATAGAGGAAAAGAGAGGAGAATATCAAAATTAGAACAAGAGAATAACAAAAGTGTAGGCTATTGGACAATAACTGTAACACACCTGCAAGATCATGCAACCTTTTTACAAAAACAGCAGCAGTGGACAATTTAGCATGCCGCTGATCCTGCACAAGAAATGCCAACAAATTAGATACGGCATAAGAATAGTGTCCGAGTTCTCTGAGTTTTTTTTTTTTTTTTTTTGTTTGAGAAACCGAGTTCTCTGAATTATGTCAACATAACACCATTCTTTGTAATTAAGTTTCTGTTCTGACATACATTCCACCTTTTCAAGCAATGACACATTTGGTGCCCTTAAATTTTATTTTTATTGTTGAAAATGTTGAATCTATAGTATGTGGTAAGAGAGTTGCAAGCACTCAACATGACAGGATGGATATTTGAAACCAGAGCAAAGTTTTTTTAGATTTTTTTCCCAGGGTTACTCAACATTATTGATCTCTAAATCTGAACGCCCAAGAATTTTCTAGGTAAAAAACTTAATAGGTCAGATTATTGATATAAACAGCTACACAGCCATACATTCATACTATGGCTAGACGATAATAGTTTAGATTTGGGATGTTTGGAGAACTAGATTTATGAACAAGAACAATAATAAGATATTAGCTTGGCAATCTTCTATCATGCTTCATGCAAACACATAATGAACTCACCAAAGCATGTGTGCTCTCATCAGAAGGAAAGGCAATTTCTCTCTGATCATATTCTGATTCATCTGGCACGTCAAAGAACTCATCCGCTGCGTCATTAAGTTGAACAAAGGAACCAGTGCTGCTTAAGTGCCTGTTAGAACCACCCAGTGATCCTTCACTAGGACCCTCAAGTCTTCTGCTCTCATTTTCTTGCTGCATTTCCAAATTTATCCGCTCATTTTCACCTTGTCGAAGTCCCATGTCTCTGGTCAACTCACCAGATGAAAATTCCATGCAAGAACAGTTTCCATTTTTTGCTCGAAAGAATTCTCGCAGCGCTGAACAAAATGTAAGGTCACAGAACATCATTGAAATTTGCAAAATGAGAAGTTCCATGATTGCATAAGGCAAGATGTATTGATGTTTACAAGACATACCTGCTACTCTGCCTAGCATTCGTATAGTGATATATTTCGCGGATGATGTAAATAGATAAGACTTCCAGAATTTCCAGTCTATAGCAAGCATGTGCTTCACAACTGATTGTCTTCCTTGATTGACTGGTGATATTACGTAACCTCCGCCTAAATATTAAAAAAGGCACATATCAATTAAATATAAGCAAATACAATAGCAAGTTTAGTTCTCACGGAGATTTGACTGAAAGTAAAGCATACATTACTTTTAAGGCATGCACGGATGTAGCCTCTCTCAGGTCGGCATTTGTAGTGGAAAACAGAGTGGTATAAAATCACTGGAAATTTAAGAGAACTGTCAGATATAAATAACTGCAAGTTGTATATTTTTTATTTTATGTCAAACAATAGTACCGTAGGTTCCATCATCTTCTCTCCTCCAATATCGTCTAAGTAATAGATCTCTCTTTCTCATTCCCCTGCAAACTAAATATAATGCTATTACAACTTAACAAACCATGCATGTAAAAGTAGAAGACAATCAATCCAGCACCAGACCATGGTAACCAGTCGCCTCTTAATTTCTTGTGGATTATGTCTGTATGTCCATCTAGATGCTCGACCACCTTTCCTTCCTGCAAACAGAAGTCCCACCTAAAAAGGAATCTCAATGGTTAATTGGTTGAAAAAGAAACACATTTAACTCATGCATATGTGTATCAATGTCATGTAGTTATGGTTTATTATTTGGAGAACAGTAAAACTCGTAATTAACTAAACATGTTAGAATTATAAAAAAGACAATCTGGTTCCTAAAAAGCTTCTCAACGGTAGGTGGTACACATGAATTGTTCATGTCACTAATTCTCAGCTTGAGTTTAGCACTAATAAGCTCAGGTTTGAAACAGAACCTAGTTTACGAAATTGTTCCAGCTACCTACCGGTTGCTTGTTGGTAGCACTTTCAGAGAGACATGTCAGTACACCACAGGGACAAACTATGTACTACGTACAAAGCAATGTATTGACTCATGCTAGGTGCATGATGTGAGCTATATGCAATTTTTGTTTTAGAGAAACAAAAGGCTACAGTAATTTAGACCAAAGTAAGAACAATAAGATTATTTGGAAAAAGTAACTAATTCAGTTTCCAGCATATTTCTTTACTTGCTAACTATCCACTGATCTTTCTTATTCCAATGTGCCGGAAACGATAACCGACAAGTTGGTGTCAAGGAGGAGTAGTAGTACTGTGGTCACTGTATAAACAAAAGTAATTCAAAGACTGCTGACTGCTGTTAATCTGCAAGGTTATTCCCAGGACAGGACACTCACTATTTGTGCTGGAGTTGCCATTGGAAGTAAAGGTCAAGGAGATCAATTTTCTCAAAACACTCATCACCATCTTCAGGAGGAAAACTCATGCCCTTTCCATAGTGTAGCGTGGTCTAGGTTCCAAACTCTCAAAAGGAAAGTTTTTTTTTAAAAATGCAGCATAGGCAGCTGGCAGTCCAAGGCACCAACTTGTAGCTTGGAGCAAGGAGATTAGGCAGTGAAGTGGCTATGTCCATGGCCAGTAATGACCTTGGATCCGCCTTAATTTTGTGTGAGCGAGCAAAGAGAGACCAGTTGGTGGAGCCGTGGAGGCAAGGGAGAAGGCTGGCTTAGGACTTTCACTCTAGCTTCCCAGGATGAGTGGAAATGGATCATGACAGAAGGTTAACTTTGAGTGTTGTGTGTTACTGGAGTATTATCTCTGTTGCTCATACTTTACTACCTTATATATGAATCAAGAAAAATGTGCGATGGTGAGTTGTTATAGGCAGTGAGGGCCATGGAGGTACACTGTGGGCATGCATAGACAAGGTGTCATCAGATTTTTTGAAGAAATAAATTAGAATTTAATAAATACCGGATTTTAGTGGATAGATAGTTGCATTAAACGAGCTTTAAGTTCAGGGGGTGGCAATTTCTCTTTTGTTTTTTACAAGGCAGAATAATTCAGTGAAATCACAAAATTAATTCCTATTGCATACATCCAACACTCACTATGATACAGAATTTGTTTTTTCATATCTTCTGTGAGCAGTAAATCATGCAAGCTGTTGTTATGAGCATGTGGGCACCCACAACGCACACTCAGAGAAACACTGTATCTTTAAATCTGTGATATGAATGTTGTAATGCATATGTGACATGTACTGCAGATGTTTTTGCAAAATAGAAAGTTTGTGAACAACTGTCTTACTCAGATCTTGATTGGCCAAGGGACATTAGAGTCTGGAAGACAGCCTCAGAATTCGCATCAACAACACCAACTGCCATTATAGCCGGATGATCATCCCAATACTAAGGAAGCAAGTAAACTATTGTTAATTTAATAATCCATCCACACGCACACAAAAGGTATTTCTGAAAATAAGAGATACCTTCCCATGAGAGCCACCGTCATTCGCCTCGGTAAACAAACGTAGCCCTAAATGCAAGTAGGATTTTAGCATAAACTTCATTGGTGGAAGGAAAGAAATTTTAAAATCATTACCATTTTTACAGCCAAATATTGTCCATGGAGAAGGTGCGATAACATCAGATGCCATTGGATCATTATGAGCAGATGAAAATAAAGTCCAATCTGATAAAATTTTCACACAAAGAGGAAATAAGAACCGAGTGGCACTAAGAAGCACAAGGAGATAGTTACTTCTATAAACATTGTCGAATGCTGATTATTTTCTACAATTACTCATTCAATTGAAACCTATATAAATTACCTATTGAGTGCATACGGCTATTGCGGCGGCTTAACCTGTAATGTCATAGTAGCCGATTAGACAGTAGAGAAGTTAAATACACTAGTATTACATAGATATAAATACACAAGGAGTGAATTGCAATACCATTTCTATCCCAAAACAGTTACAACAAAACATAGAGCAAATAACTGCAATGGCTAGCAGCCTATGGGTAACGGGTCAAACTCAGTGATATCAAGGCACATGTTTTCTTTAAGTGTAATATAAGAGGGTTGAGTGTTTGCTTAACAGTCATCTCCCACAAGCAGACGATGCATTCATGCCCAATTCAAGCTTTTGTCTCAGTTTTACCAAATTTGGGTTGGGCACAATAAACATTGTTTTGGGCATCACCATGGTCTCAAAGGCACAACTTTGACTACTAAATACTAATCCCAATTGTATGTAGTTTTGAACATAGCAAAAGTATAATACTATGAAACTACTCTTTCAAGAAAATATACTCAAATAGTTTTCAACAATTCAGATTACATATACAAAACGTCCTTGTAAATCAAAGTCGACTGGTTGACTGCATACAACCCAAAACATCTTTTCTTTTATATGACCGGAGGGGATACTATGTTTCACATATAGGGATGGGGCTGAGCAACCCATGGATCTCTATAGTTCAACACTTCAATTTCATAAACTGTGTGAAAAAATGAGAGATGGTTGTGAAATTTGTTTATTGAGTTGAAACTGGAGGAAATCCATTGGTGCTCCATCCCCATCCGGCCATCCCTATTCATATGTAGGGGGTGCACCTCCACCAGTTATGTGGGACACTCCAATTGGGACAGGATGTGACAACCATCACTCTTAAAGTAATGTTCCCGTGGTAATACTAATACTAATATATATATGCTTGGGTAGATTCCAGAACCACCACTTGGTGGTACATCCATGGCATAAAACCAACTTGAATATCTGAATGTTACTTGCTATCCCTGTAACAACAATCAGTCACCTAGGCAACCACAAAGCTTGACTGGCGTTTTTTAAAACACCATTCCAACTTCATAATAAGCAAAATAAATTACAAAACAAAGTGTGATCTGTAGGTACCTGAAAGCCTGCCATCTTCTATGTGAACAAGCAACAACATGCTCATCTTTTCTTGGGGACTGCTCACAGTACGGAAATCATGTGAGTGCTTTATTGGACATAATGATAGCAAAGTGGACCAATAAAATAAGCAAAACACCAACCTTCAAGGCAGACTCCATTAAGCACCTGATCCACCTAGCTGCTTCTTCTGAACTTCTTGCGCCCAACTGGAAAACATTGGTGAACCGAGATGAAAAGAAATCTAATTGCCACAAACTAGGAAGAACAACATAAGCTGTCCAATTATGGGAGTTGAACATCACTCCATACCTTAAGTTGATCATAATGATTGGAAGCATTATAAAGTGTGAATATGTAAAAATCCTGCCAAGAAAACAATAAGGAAGATGCTTAAGGTATTGTTTGCATAAACCTTATGTGACAAATAAAGTATTAAAAAGGGAATATGTCTTACACTCCTATGTACACTTTCTCTACCATTGTCTGTCACACGTATACAAGAGTCAATTATTGCACTTCTAACAGGATCCTGCAGCCAAAAGGGGAAAAGGAACAAAAAGGCACAGTGTCATCTTCCAAAAGAACATAGAAGTGGAGGAAGCAAGGAACCAAAGCTTCCTGCAAGAATTGAATGCAGCAGATAGATAACTTCGTGTTCTATCTATCCCAGTAATCAAGTTTATATCGCAATCGGCAAGACAGCATGTGGTAATAAAATTTATAGTCTCTTTCCTCTTCCTTGATGTGTAGAGTGTAGACATTGAGTAACAAACTAGCAATCAGTGCAGGATGCAGCAATCGTATGTGCAGAGCCAAAAAAGTAGTGCAGATACCATATCCTTCAGAAGGGACAGCATGCGTGTTCCCTATATGGAAGCCACCCACCAGCTCACCAATGCAGAGTTCACTGAATGCTAGTGCACCTTTCAGCTTCAAATGTCAAGGGCCTAAGGCCGTCAGTTTGATCCTTTGCAACAGCGCCCCTACTTCCAGCATAATACTGATAATTGAATCGAACAGCACATTTTTTTTCCTCTTAAATCCTAACCAGTCGCGTAAAGGTAGGAACCACTACACTTGCTGTCTCAGCAAACCATTGTCCTAAAGAGCCTCGGAGAAGACGTGGCGTACAAACAGGCAAAGCTCCGTTCGGATCGATGCCACTGTTCTAGCGCCGTTCCGGGTCATGGCACCGAATCATACTTCCCCGCTTTCGGTGTACCGTTAATCGTAAGCATAACAATCCGAGCAGGGGGAGGAAACAGCAGCATGCATGCACGAAATCAAGCAGTCCGCTGGGAGCTAATCACGCGCGGCTCGCCTACATAATCCGCACGCATTTATCTATCTGGACCCCAACGGCCGCGCAACGAACCGAAACGGCCAACGCGGCAACGCCCCCAATCAGCTCGCCATCGCAATTCCGGTTGGAGCAGAACAGGAACAGATCACCAGGAGGAGGACGGCGGTGGGGAGCGTCGTCCGAACTCCGAACCGACGGAGCAACGACGCGTTCCCCGACCGAACGGGGCAGGAGAATCGAACGCACGAACGCCCACAGGAGCCAGGAAGGATCCCACCACACCGCCACAAAATGTCAGGAAAACAAACAAACAGCATGAACACACGATTCCCCCCCGCCCCGGCGCGGCAGTTATTATTACCTCGCGCTTGGAGGAGGGCGCGGACTTGAAGCAGCGGAGCGCGGCGTCCTCGAGCACGAAGTAGCGCTTGCGGGAGTACTGCATGCCGAAGCGGTTGGATCGGATCAGGTACAGCCAGCCCTCCATCCGCATCCCCTCCTCCCCGGCGCCGGCCGCGGCCGCCGCCTCGTCCGACCGCGGCGACCCCGCCGCCGCGTCCTCCACGACGACCGCCACCTCCGCCCCGCCGCCCATTCCTCGCCCCCGCTGGCTCCGGCCTGTCCCGAGCCAACAACAGCTCGCCTCCGGCTCCGCGTGGCCACGCCTCGCTCGCTTGGGAATTTGGGATGGTGGCTTGGCTTGTGGCCGCGGGGCACCTCCCTGCGCCGCGGCTGCGCTTTTGTTTGGTTCTCCGCAGTCGAATTGAATTGGGCGCAGAGAGGGGGAGAGAGAGAAGAGTCGGAGGAGGAGGCAGGCCCGGTCCAGGCGTCCGGCTGGCCGCGTGGGTCCCGCCGGCGGTGGGCCCCTGCCCCTCGGCGTGGTTTTCTTTTTTGTTGTTGTTTGGTTTCTTTCTCTCTGATCTGATGGATGAGCTGTTAACTTCCGCTGTCTTGCCTAGTGGTTGGCATTTGTTTTGGCACAATCACAGGAGAGACAGAGACGAGCCAGCCAGCCAGGTGACCGTGTCATCGTGGTCGTGGCGTGGTGGTCTCCCTACCTACGCCTTCCTGGCTTGGAATTTTTGGCGGAAAAGGAAAAATTGAGGCGTGGTGACGGCGACGGGTATGGTGGACTGGTGGCGGCAAAATTGGTGCAGCTGCAACGAGCTGGGGTTTATTTGGGGTGGCAAGCAAATGGGCCGTTTGCTTCATCCTCCTCGTGTTATCCTTTTTGTTCTTCACTTCTTCTGTTTTCAAGCGTCGTGTTCTTATTTTCCAGATAGCGACAGTTTATTCATTTTGTGCGACAGTGACTTAGTCACTGGATGCCAGGAGCCAAGTTGACGTGACGGTCACGACGAGTAAAAACTCTAGTGCCCACAAATTCCGAGTATATTTTATTTATCCTCATATACTATCTGGTAGGAAAGGAATCAGGTTCTTATTGATACTTTTATAAACCTCACCATGAGAGACATGAGAATTGAGAAAGAACAACAGGTAACCTAACCCTACTAGCTAGGACTGTGCTGCCCTGTGTGCAGCACCGACGAGCGACGACCATTCCAGGCTCCCACGTCGACCGATCGGTCCCAAACGACCACGGTGAGGGCTAAAGACGGTTGAGGAACGGTGGTTGTGCTTGGCGTTGGAGGCGGCTTGGCTTCGTGAAATCCTCGCACGACAAGGCAAGGCATCAATTGAATCAGGTGTGCCACTGTGAGACCGACCGCGACCGGCGTGGCACCCAGGCAGGCACGTTTCCCCGGATTTTGCGTTGCGGGAGACTTGCTTTCGATCGCTGTCCTATGGAGTAGAAGGTCTCGCGGGACGCCAATAGGCACACGTTGCCGATATCATCACCTCCACCCCTCCCTTTCGCGCCCCCTGGTTACCAACCAGCCGCCGCTAATTACGATTGGATCAGATTAGATTAGTAGTATTATATGGTCACGCTGCAATTGATTGGGTTTGTGTGCGTGCGTCTCAATGAAACGTACGTGATGCAGATGGCTTGACCCGGCACATGGGCTACGCTTGCGAAATGCGAATCATGGACTCGTGACGAGCTGCAGGCACAGAATTGTCCGGGTCCGACCGCCCGATTCCCTGAACGCTAAAAACTTCAGCAACTTGGGATGCTGTTTCCTCCTCTGCTTGCCTATCTTGAACTTGAAGGCCGTGCCTCTTGACTTGAAAGGCTCCACGGATTTGGTCGCTGACCAAGTTTGCCGCCTCACACTTTCAGAAAATTGACATCCTCGAGTTTGTCAGCTTTTGGCCTTTCCGCGATAGTAATACAATATCTTAACAGCCAGCCACGTGGTGTGTGTGGGCAGAGAGTGGGAAAGGGATAAATAAAGAGAGAAAAAAAATGCGTAGAATACCTGGCCATTTATGGGGCTGCATGCCGCATCCGAATTTTGGTAGCACCTTTATTCTCAGCTTTGGGAGACCTCCTGTGAAATTGTTTGAAGGTTTAGCGGGTTAGGGTTTAAGGGCTTAACGCCGTGGACCTTAGGCAGGCTCCAGCGGTTCCCCAAAATGGAGGACCTCACACTGTTACAACATTGTTCTGCACTGTAGACAGTGTGGAGTTTGAAACGAGGGATGGGGGAGAGGGAAACCGATAGAGTCGCCTTAGAAGCGTCGCTAGGGAGCTCACGTGACACAAAGGCAGGACAACAGCAGCTATGGGGTGCCTCCGGTGCCATGGTGGAAGGCAACTAGCAGATGGTCACGCACGGGAATCAAGATCTAAGTGACTAGGGTAGTGGCAATGAATGCGACATTGGGGGGCAAGGATGTTGGAGGCAACGAGGAGGGATCGGCTAGACATGAAGTAAGAAGCAACACCGAGAAGTTAGCGGAGGCCACGTGGGGTGTTGCCGGTGTTGTGCGAGGAGCGGAGACACGGATCCCATAGTGAAAGGAAACGGGAGGGAGGGGAAGAGAAAACCGCCCGTTTGGAACATAGAAATTTCACATAAACCGGACAAGAATTTTTAAAAAGTACAATTTTATAGACAAACGCACGACAAATAAAAATGACTGTATTCCAAATAGATCCTAAGAGGAAAGGAAATTTGGTCATGTCCCTCCATTTTTAGATAGTAAGGCTAGAAAATCAATCAGGTACTAGGAACGCTCAAAGATATGGATATTGTATAGGTATAGGTAGATCCTAAATAAAGTCAAATCCACGCTATCTATTTCTTTCGAGAAAAAAAGAGTAGTAAGCCGTCCGTGGAAATATAATTGGGTGCTGTCAAAATCCAATAAAAATATATGTGTTGGCAAACACACTCTTGCACTGCACGGTGACCTGCCATTTCTATTTAATTGATATTTTATCTCGTTTAATGTAAAACAATGGTGTAGATCAAAAAACTAAGGCCCTATATGATATAAAAGTATTTTTGGAGTATTGAAGCAAAACCATAGTATTGGTGAATACTGTAGTATTTTTGGTCCAAAGGTTTTTGGTTGGCCTTTTCAAAACACAGTTTTAGATACCATGGTTTAGGCAAAACCACAGTATTTTTGGAGTATAGGATACTCCACTCAAGACCAAAGTTTTCCTCAGTTTTGCTCTGTGCGCACGTTTCTCCCTCTTGCGCCCTCTTCCCGAGCCTCACGCCAGTGCCCATGGATCTATTGACACGCACCGCCGGCCCTCCTTCCCGGCGAGGCCCCGGCGTCCCCCTCCCATGGCTCCCCTGCCGGCCTCCTCCGCGGCCATGGCTCTCACAGCGGCCGCCTCCCATGGATCCCGTCGTGGCAGCCTGCCATGGCTCCCTCCGCGGCCGACCCCGCCTCCCATGGGTCCCTCCGCGGGCGAATCCTGCCGCGGGCGCCGCCTATGGCTCCCTCCGCTGCCGAACTCGCCGCCGACCGCGCGTCCCCGGTCTCCGCTAGCGCGAGCTCACCGGCGCGTGCCCCCTCCCGCGCGAGCAAGCCAGCCCCGCGCCGCTGCATGCCGGGCTCCGTCCCTCGTCGTCGCGCCGCTCGAGCACCCGCCCCGCACCACCGACAGTCCCGAGCGCCGGTCCCGTGCCGATCCGCGCCGCATCGAGGAAGAGAGAGGGGCAGAGGGCTGCGGCGAGGGAGAGGCAAGAGCGGGCAACGGAGAGAGGGAGAGAGGGCTCTATCAGATACTGTGCAACCAAACGGTGTACAGTTTTTAGAAAAACTGTGATTTTACTGCAGTATTGAAAAACCACAGTATTTTGGTCATGTACATCTCCAAACCATAGTATTCTAAAACCATGGTTTTAGAAAACTTTACTACCAAACAGACCCTAAAGGTAGGTGACCGGCTACGTAACATTTAACATGTAGGTGAACACTACCTAGTACCTACTATTGTTAGTACTAGTTCAAATCCAAGACAGCTCTCTGCACTCAGGCCATCTCCAACGATTACATCTTCATCGAACAATTATGATATTATTAGTGGAATATTTCTAGCAATAAGGTAAACGTTGTTTTCTTGTGGCGTCGAACATGTTGCTCCCTTGCTCTTTGCCCAGCAGCAAACAATGAAACAATAGGTCCTGTTCGTTTGGCTTCTTTCTGCTGCGCACACACACACACACAAAAAAATGCCGTATATTTTTTTAGTTTTTTTGGTATGGCTTATAGTGTGGCTTAAGTTCTAGTTTCTCATAATTTTAGGTGAAGCCCTACCAAATATTTTTCTAAAAATGGCTTTAAAATAAAACCATAGAGAGGTTATTTTTACACTAAAGAAGAGAAATCACTGAAACATGGTTGCTCTGACTTTTTTGACTCATGAATTGAAACTATTTCTTAAAAGCCCTGCTAAAGGGACCTTAGTGTGTGCACATTAAAAAGATCCTGAGGGCCAGCTCAAACCCATCCTCCATCGCGCCGGCGTCGTCGGCGCCAGCGACGGCGGGCGTGTGGAGGTCCAGAAGCACCGCCTGGAGCTGCAAGTACGGGAACCGCGGCCAAAGTCCATCCGAACAGGCCTAGATTCTGATATTCTTTTAACAGCAAATATTGATATCTGAGTACAGCCACGCCACATGTGAATATGTGATTGGACTGGAGCTGGCTTTGTGGCTGGTACGAGCTCTGTTCTTGCGGCGCCTTGTCCCCTCTCCCTCGGCCACGTTTTTTCCTCGAGAATTCCTCATGCCACGTTGATTGATCAGCATTAGGATACAGATCACATGCGCCTTCTCTGCCCAAATTACCCTGATCGGCTGCACACTCTCTTGCATCCAATTTGGAGGCTGCTCCAGCTGCTGGTGCGGTCGTGCTCATTTCCAGAGTCGGTGCGGCGCGGCGTGGGACGGCAGGTGTCGCTTGACAGATTACCACGCCAAGATGCAAGATATTCCCGCAAACGAACAGTGCCTGTGTAACGGCTGTTTCTACGTAGAAAAACTGGCAGCCGATCACAACCATTGATGAATGGATGTGCGGGCCAACCCTCGAACACGTGACGCCACACGAGGTAGGCACGTGAGTGAATTTTGTATGGTAATTAATTTGAGTAAATGATTTGGAAACGATACCAAGATCGTCCCAAGGGAAAACGTTTCACCTCGTGTCTTTACTAGTGAGAGAAATGACAAAAACTTGGATTTGCACAATACTAGTCAGTTCTAAAGAACCCGGCACATGTGACGTAGATATTGGAGCCTAGAATCTTCTATTAGAATATGTTTATAAGGTATATAAATTTTTAGTACGGTTTTTAAAGTGGAACTTTAACCATTCGTTTCCTTTAAAACATAGTATCAATAAATACGAAAGTATCATCATTTTAAAGTACTTATGAATACAAATCCAAATTTATAAACATGCATACATTGAATATATATATATATATATATATATATATATATATATATATATATATATGACTAAATTATGAGTCAAAGATTATAAAAGCTGACTTTTCTACATGTGCCCCATATTTTATGGGATGGAGGGAGTATTTTGTTAAGTAGTCATATACTAATATATGTTTCCACCTTCTGTTTTCTAGTTCATTGCAAATGTTGTAACATAGACTTGAACCTTTTTTTTTAAGAAAATGTTTCAATATTTAGTCTGTTGATGTCACACACTTGGTGATTTGAGATCGATGTTGTAAAAAGTTCTAGTTTTTTGTTTTGTTTTTGCCTTCCTTTTGGGGAGCTAATAGCATTTTTTATGCATGTTGCTCATCAAAGTGTGGGAGTCAGATGCGACGAAGCAAGGTGGTGGATGAGAATTGGCGAAAATTACTACTGTGCGGGGTTCACTTGGGCAAAGTTTCTATATCATATTGCCATCAACCGTGTCTACTAGGATGTTCGGGCACGAGGGGCATATATTTGAGTCCTCCACAGCAAAGAATAAATATTTATCGGGTCAGGTTTAGCGATGCTAAAAGGATTTGGGCTAAGCCAAACACCATATCGTTATATTAATTGTAAGGTTATCTCCGGCAGCACAATCGTGACGCATCCCATTCTTCAAATTTAAAATCCAATCTATCCACACCCTACAGTGCCAGAACAGTGTCAAACGATGTTAGATTTTTGAAAAAAAAAAAAACATACCACTGGAGGTTAAACTAACAGCGTAATGCTAGCAATTGAGAACATCGCAGTCGCTCACCGTGTCCGCGGTTAAACTGGACCGATGCTTTCTGGAGGAGGCGGCGGCGACGGCAAGGTGGAGTGGACCGGTTGGATTGAAAACGGATTGGACTGACGGGCGCTGTCAGCTCAGCTCCTCGACGACGCCAGCCGGCTCCCGCCGCGTACGCTCCGCGTGCGGCGTGCAAAGCCCACAGGTTGGGCCGGCTGACGAACGCAACAGGCGGACAACACCTTTGCACCTACCGGAACCGGATCCTGCCTACCTCGCTGGACCTGCTCTCCACAGCACACCAAGGAACGGGCACCTGCTTGACGCCCATGCGTAGACCAATGGCCTCAAGTCAAGTGTTATGTTCTCTCTTCGTGGCCAGAGGAGAGGACCCGCCGGATGGCCCGGATGGAAGCGTCAACACAAGACAATACTCCAGCGCACCCCTGGGCGGATGCTCGATCCCTGGCAGCTCGGCTCTTGAGATGCGCTCCGCCACTACCACTACCTAAGGCTGGGAACGATGCGCTTCATCGACGTCCACGAATTTTTCGCATGGGGTGACCACTTACTTGCCCATTGATTGGTTTAGAGTTTCGGGAACACTCCTCTTATTTTCCCTTCTCCTGCTCGGTTTGGAGCTTCTAAAAAAACTTGCTCTTGTCCATTCTTTTTAGAATTCCTGGTGAGGAAAATCGAGGCTTTGGTCCGCAAAGTTTGGGCCCCTGGCAAGGCCCCATAAACCTTCTTATGCCAATTGCCAGCCCAGGCCTGCTGCGACGACTCTGGGCCGGGCCAACATTTGCTCCTCTGCTTAATCCGTGCTGTTTGGCGAGACACTAGCAGCAGCAGGGAAGTTCATCCGTACACGTACCATCAATCCAATGCAACTATGGTGAACTATGGTGATCCATTGTGATGGAGCTGTCAGTTTTATGGTGGAAGCGAAAAACATGAGCACGCAATTCCCTTCTCATTTGGCGTAAACCTTGAACATTCTGCACATTCTGTACTATCCCAATCCAATCTCCCAATATTCCAAGCTCGGGAAAAGAACACATTCCGTCGTCTAGGCTCTAGCTACCTATCACCGCTCCAGAGGAGAAATCGCAAAACACCGTTACATCTTTCACAAGGGCATATCTCCGTTTTGCCGCGTTGCACGTCGTCTGCCACCACTCTACCCAGAGAGATACCACTCCGTAGAAAGCTACGCGCTCACCGGCCGGTAAACGCGCTCTTGGCCGTCCTGGGCATGTAGTCGAAGGTATCGTCACCCTTGTTCTCCGGCCGTGGCGAGTTCTTGGCGCCCAGGAGTGGTGACGAGTCCTTCTCGCTCAACTGCAATGTACATACATGTACATAAGTCCTTGTCACCTCCGCCTCCGAATTTTCACGTTTTGGTGAACAGCGGGCACTTAGTCAATTACCTGCGCGGCGATTGGCAGCGAGCCGGCGGTCTCGGCCTTCTTGCGGCTCTCGGCCACGGAGTAGTAGGAGTAGAGGCCCATGCCGAAGATGGCGATGAGGATGCCCACCACGTTGCGGGCGCTGAAGGGGTCCTTGAGGATGATGTAGCCGAAGGAGAGCACCAGGCACGTCTTGAGGTGGCCCAGCACCTGGTACGTCACGGGCGACGTCGTGCCGATCACCAGGAACGTGCTGAAGTTCACGCACACCGCGATCGAGCATGACAGCACGATGAACGCCTACACGCGCGCGCGACGTATGGAGAATTATTAATTAAATTCAACCATGATTTACAGCATTGATGCTGATAAACATGTTAATGGGCTAATGGCTGATCGATCTGTCAGCTACGACTACTTACCACGACTTGGACGGTGTAGTTGAACGCGAAGACGTCGCGCTTGGTGAGGAGCTTGTCGACGAACGGCCCGGTGACGAGCAGCACGGCGGACTGGTAAGGCGACGACTGGTACAGAAGCTGCGTTGAGGACACCTTCAGCCTCCTCTGGATTTGGTTGGTCAGCTTTGTTCAACACCAAGGTTAAGGGTGACAAGCCAGAATGTGCCATGTGGATATGTATATATGCAGAGGGTCCATGAAAGACTAAGATCCAGCAGCTAGCAAAGAGTTCATGTGAGAACACAGCAAGCACAAGGATACAATCTGGCCGACACATGTTGCAGCGATGGTGAGCACGGCGATGATGGAGCCGAGGAGATTGAGCTGGAGATCGGTGACCGATGCGATGCCAACTCCCAGGAGCAGGACCATTAGGGAGGCCTTGATGCTCTGGCTGAAAGGTTGAAGCTCATGGAGTATGAGAAGTCATTTTTCCCACATGGAACAAGAAGATCGCAGATTAAACATTTGCCAAAACGTGGCAAGAAATTCGAGGATGACCTGAACTTCTTGTTCAGAAAGATGGTTTCCAAGACAATGGTGAAGGGTATGATGGCCAGCTTGGTCATCTGTCACACGAGACAATGGTAAATTCAGGGTGTAAGAAAACAATGCTACTGTCAGCAAACAGTAGTGTAGTCGGTGCATGCTTCATGCTTGCCTGGTAGAAGCCAACAGAGTTGAATCCGAGGCAGAGGTTGAGGAGGCCAATGGAGATGCCATTGAGCAGTCCGAAGGAGATGACTGTCCGCGCGTCGATGGGCTTCGGCTCAAAGAAGTGCAGCCGCTGGGCAACGTACAGCGTGAAGAAGGTCACCATGAGGTGCCAGCTCGTCAGCGTCGTCGCTGCATTCGTCCCCCAAAAAAGAACGCCGTCACCAACAAAATTCAGAAACTTGGCTTGCGAGCTCAGAAACAGTAATTGGCAAAAACGTCGCCGGACGGAGGGGCAGTTAATTTCAGAAACTCTTGAAGGAAGGCATGTGCATACTGACCGAAGAAGAAACCGAGGGTGCTGATGAGATACTTGTTGCAGATGACGATGGCCACCGACGAGGTGACCGAGAGACCCAGCGCGCCGGCGACGCCCATCCGGGAGCCCACGCTGTCCGACATCTCCTCCCCGACGACGGCTGGTGAGTTCCCTGGTGCAGACGAAGACATGAATAAACGATTACCTTGGGCAATCCCTAGATATGGTGGCAGTGAATCTCTAGTGTCTCCTCAATTCTCATACATGATTACATGCACGCACTACGCACGTGGTAAGCTCGCTCGGTTGGTCAGGAGCGTTGACATTGCCGTAAAAGACGCTGTAAATCCCGAGGCCGGCGAGCGATGGAGTGTGTTCACGTGGCTTTGATCTGCACTAGTGTCAGTGTAGATCAAAACCGTGGGTGAATCCAAGCTGTTCATCTCGCAGGGAGATGGTTCGGGCATGGCTGCAGGAATCCATCAGCCCAGAGCCATGCTTGCACTTACTGAACACGTGTCAAGTGGACATGTGCGAGTGCTACCGCGCAACAAAAAGTTGGGTGACCTGTGCCAATTGCCAAATCATTGGTCTGCAAGAGGACAACCAAGGTTGCTTCAAGTAAGCACGTAGCCACCTCGAGTGTTTTGTGATCATCATTATCTGATGCACCAGTCTGCATATGCATTAGGTGGCAAGTAACTGACTCTCACTTGTCAGTCGGTCACATCAGCATGTGGTAGCGCGCACCAAACTTGTGTGTGCTAAAGTGTCGCTTCTGGACTTTGTGTTCGTCCATAGTAGTACTAATAGCACGTCTCATGATAGTCAGCAAATGGGACACCTGCTGTCAACAAGGTAAACTCAGCCGAAATCAGCTGGCCCAAGACGACATGGTAATTTTTTTAATAAAAAGGGATTGTTTCCGGTCTCTGCAACCACATAGCCAAATGAAATGGTAAACGGCATAGTAACCCGTAGCGGCCCAAATTAACTAAAAGCTGAATCTGAACAAGATGTTCTCAAAATTTCAAAAAAAAAAAAAAAAAAAAAGAACTCCTAGCAGTAGTGGTAGTGTTGAGTACGATCCATTGATTAGTCTTTGCTGCAGTACCGTAAGCATTTTCTAGGAGATCTGGGGACATGATAATTAAGCCGGGTATGGCCCTTCCAAGAACAAGGAGAGACAGGTCAAACGGGAGCCCCCGGGGCCCGTGTGGATATTCGGTGCTGCGAGGTATAATGTGCACGAGCACGGTGGCAGAGAAACTTCCATCGGCCCCAGATCCCTGTGCAGTGTGCAGCGCCAGTACTCCCTGGGCCATTCCTTCCACGGCGTGAACTGGACTACCGGACAGAGGGAAGCCATGGGAGCAATTTGCAGATTCAGAGTAGGGACCGCAGCATTTCCTACAAAAATCACGTGCTCCAAGAAAGGCGCCTTGCCAAATGCATGAACTGGTCATTAGGCAAGCGCAAGGACCTCGTGGAGGAAAAAAAAAACAGAGGGCTGCTCTATCCTCTCTGTTCACAAGGGACGCAAACAAAAGCAGTGTGACGAAGAACAGGGGATATTATATTTTTCATCTTCGATGGCGACGTTTCTAGGCACTAGGTAGGCAGTTCCTGTGCTGAATGCTTTGACCCCCCCCTTCGTTGGTTTGACTACAACCAAGGCAACACCGCAACAGTACAACAAAGGCGCTTGTCATGCGAGCAGGATGACAGATTTGTTTAGCAGCATACACCAGTGTCTGAGTTGCAAAAACAAAAATCCTGACCACATTGGTCCTACCATTATCGATTTGTTTTGGAGTGCATAAATAATAGCACGAGGCACAGGATCATCTGGTCTAAGTTCGTTTAACCCAGATTATTTTATACTCCTACCTAATGGTACCAACTTGACCTCGTTTGCAGTTCATACGCAGCACAAACATCAGGCATTTCGTTCACCAACCCTGCGTTGCTAATTCTCTACACAACTTGCTCTGAACATGCACAAGCACAATTGCACATGCAGATAACGCACAAGAGCATGCGTACGGTGCAGGAGCGTAACGCAGAAATTACAGTACAATCTACACCGAGCAATGTGTTCCTAATGCTCTTATTTTTGTTTTTGCAAAGTTGGTCGGCCCTGTGTTGCTGAAGCGGGTCGAGCCCGTACATGGCGGTCATCAAACGAGCGCATGTCGGGTGCAATCTCCAATCCAAGGTAGGAGTAGGATCGGGAAGGTGACGAAGCGAGGCGGGCAAGGTGTCGCGAGAATTCGTTTTTGGGCAGATGATGATTAAGAACTCAAAAACACAAGCCATCAGAAGAATATTGGCACCCAAAATTAGACGAACGAGCAAACCTATCGACGAATTAAACGGAACAAACAGAATCAAACCAGCCCGCGATCCGAAAGGGGGCGAAATTAGAAGGGGAACGGGGAGGAGGGGGAATGGCATGGTAACGCACCTCTTGCGCTTCTCGGACGGCGAGTGCTGGCTGGATCGGATCTTCTGGGGGAGGAAGGGGGAGGGACGCGGAGTCGCTCTTCTCTTCTCTCGCTCCGAGCCGAGGGGGCGCAGAAGGAAGCGAACCGCGGGTTTTGGTAATTGATTGCCCCCGGCGGCGGGTCTGTGATTTGGAGGAGGAACAGGAGGAGACGTGGTGGAGCCGAGGAGATGAGGCGGAGGAGGAAGAGGAAGTCTTCGAGAGAATGGAATGGAGGGTAGGTGGCGAACAGCTCAAACGCCCGCCGTCGCTCGCATGATCGCGTCGCGCCGCATCGCCATCGCCATCGCCATGCCCTTGAGGAGGGGAGGTGTGGGGTCCCACCCACGACTTCATACGATCCTTCCTATAGGCAGCCGCAGACCGGTGCGATGCTATGCCTCTGCTTCCGAGACATACTGCGTTGGATACCACACCACGAGAACTATCCGTACCACTACCACCCTTGATCCACGTTGAGATTCGTACGAAATCAAAGGGTTAGAAACTTAGAATAAGGTTTGTCACCACGAGGGGATAGAGGGAGTACTTTGGTCATATTGAAATTAGGATTTTTTTTTAATTCTCAAAATCAATGACATTTGAAATGGCCATACCAATTATGTATGATATAATCGCTAGAACATATGTATAAACATAGAACTGAATAAAATAAAAGAAAAAGATCATTTTTGACCATCGAACTATCGTCCGAATCCGAATTTGGGCATCGAACTTTAAAACCGGGTATATCCGACCAATAGATAAGCTTAGGTCATGCGTTTTGTTTTCGAGTTCCACTGGAACCAGCTGTATTTTAGTCACTGCCGCTGGTGCTGCGTTGCTGCGGCGAAGGAACAAACGTGGCTGGTACAAAGCGAATCAATGATTGTATGTATGGTTCCTGACTGCTCGACTGCCTCCCCTCAATTGTTGTTAGGTTAGAAGCCTCACGTACGCTGCTATGCTATGCATCGTAGTCGCAGTCGCAGCCCAGTCGCAAGCACCGTGACAATCCCCTGCACGACCACGACGGTGTCCGTTGCGGCGATCACGTCAAAGGAAAACGAGCAGAGGGCTTCGGGACAACGGGAGTCTGTGCAAGTCTTCCGTGCGTTAACGTCACTGGTTGAAAACGACTGCTACCGGATTTTCTGCACGGCAACATTGGAACAGAAGACTTCTATACACGCCAAGATGTGTTCGACAGCCTAAGAGCATAACAATGAGCTCTAAATCTCTGCTTATATAGCATTTTCTGTCTATATGGAGGAAAGAGTCATCTAAAAACCAAGGAGCAGCCTCTCATGCACAGGCCAGATCCTATAACACAAAGGGAGGAGATAAAAAGGCAGGATGGTAAGAATCAACCTTAGAGCCCAACCTATTATATATTATATAGATGCCCCAACCTATTATATATTATATAGATGCTTCTAGTGATGGCTTTATAAAACATGACATCCATATAGCTCAAGGTTATTAACCTTTCTCTAACACCATGGCCGGAAACCCGGAGGTATGCCCAGTCCTCGAAGCTAATAAATATGCGACATCGGCCAATCATGGAGGACAGAAATGTTCCAAACACACAAGTCTAACCGGAGCTCTTGCCACCCCCCAATCCAATATGTCAAAACTACAGAGACACCCTCGCAGGTAAAAAAATGTGGAAGCTTGCTTATTTCTCATCCATGAAGATGGCTTGACATCAAGAATGTTGTTTCGTAAGATCATCAGATCAAAATAACTTAAGTTACAGGCACACAGGACACACTACTGTGCCAGTGTCCCTTAACGCCTTAGCAGATCAGTCTTATACAGGTTCGTCGCTGCACTTAACAGATCAGTCTTGCTGGTTCCACATTGCACACTAATGATACAACAGCAGCGACCTTTGTTTTTATGTACAGCTTTCCTATGGCAGGGAAAAAGAATATCAACTGAAGTTGAAGGGCGTGAATTCAACTTGGAGGCTCATCTTGCTTGTTCTTTTGGTACACAGTTTCTAGGCACTCCTTGGCCCTGTGAACCTTCGATTGGAGGTAAAAGCTCCCAGATTTTTTAGCATTTCTTTCAAACAAGTTATCATAGCGCTGCATAGCACAATGGAGTCAGAACAGTGCAGGGAATAACAGCAACTGCGAATGACAGGATGAGAGAGCAGATAAGGCTAGCAGCAGACCTGTACAATTTCTTCCCATGTGGAATTCTCTGATACACCCAATATCTGCCGTGCTTCTTGCTCGGTCATTGTTTTGCTGGCTCTACGGATATTGTTTAATGTCTCATGGGCCACACCAGTTTTATTTGCATCTAGTAGAACGTATAGGAGGAAACAAAAATTAGGTGGTGCACAGATATAGTAATTGAATGACTCTTTACTGGAAAATTAAATGGATAGCAAAATCATTCCAAAGCTAATATTCATCCAATAAAGACTTGCAGTGGGAGGAAAGAAATCAAAAGCATAGAAACATGAATACAACTGGTTATTTGCCTTATAAAAAACTTGTTTGCTTCGACTCGTTCTTTGAGATTACGATGAAGGTAAATATGCAAATGAAGGAAAGTAATCAATGTAATACTGCTCTATTTCTTCCTAGTATGCTTGGAAGATTCAGATTTTTTTGCATTGAGTGCTAATATGTTGGGTAAACAATCATTCAGACCTATTTTTTATCAAGACTCAGATGAGGATGTATGTACTATAGATGCATCATAATCTTTCATGCTTATTAACATAGAACGTGTTGGAGCTTAAATGGTCCTGGCTTCGCCATCAGTGATGTCCGAGGTGCCTCTGTGCATTGATGAGTAGTAGCAGTATATGTGCAAGTTCAGAAGGCGATTTACAACCTTACTGAATAAGTATAGATGAAAACGGATGTTGCCTTTGAGAGCTTGGCTGTGTGTTTCCTTTAGAGATATTCAGCACGGTTATTCTTCATACTCCAGGTGAATATCCATTTCATATGGAATCAATTTTATCTTATTCGTGTGCAGAGGAACAAAAAGCAAATGAAAAGAACTATTCTAATTACATGGATCAGACATGACATGGTGGACTCAACATATAACAATATACAATAGGAGTCAGGTCCATCTGGCAATCTTAAATCACAAAATTGAGTTATATGGAAAGAGCATGGGGGATCACATCATAGTTCCTTCTCAGGTTATGCAACACTTCAAACCAAAATATATACTTTAGTCTTTATGTTAAGACTTTTTTATTGACTAAATATGCAAAAATTCAGAATAACACATGCATGCTTTCTTAGTACATTTCCTATGCAAATTTCAGAATACCAGACGGCTTGTACCTGTTGTACAATCTCAAAAAGGCAGTTCATCTTCGTGGCATGGCTTCTAAGCGTGGGGCAGTCCATCCTTAGGACTGAACTTGGCTGCGAGTGCTCCTTGGTTGTCCTGTAGGCTGCAGGCGGCGGACAGCATTGGGCAGGGGCACAGGGTCGCTGGTGGTGTGGTGGTGCAGCCAAGCGCGAAGCTTCCTAGGCACAACGAATCTGTGCATGGCGGAGCTGCTGCCTGCTGGAGAGTGCTTGTGCAGCAGGGAGCGCGCGGAGGGGCCGGCGTTGGGCTCAGGGACACCGGAGGGCGGATAAGATAACCGAGTGACGTGGCTGAACGAGGAGCCAGAGAGGATGGCGCAGATTTCGCTAGTAAGAGATTAGTGTGATATGATGATAACTTCCTATACTGTTGTCACGTCCATGAGTCAATCAGATAATAATTGAGTATAGTGCCACTGGCTACCTTATGTAGTCTTCATCTAAGATGTACAAGGTGTATACGAAATATAGCAGATTCCGTGGTCCATTAAATGAGTAGCAGATGGATGGATTAAATTTAGCAGATAACTGACCTGATCGGCAGCAGCATTACGTCTACAGTAGACAGTAGTTATACAGTGCACTAATCCACTAACATTAGCTAGCAGATAGGTTTTGCAGCTATGGCTGCAACAGGTTTTGCAGCTATGGCTGCAACTGCTGCCGCAGCAATCGCTGTCGATCAGCCCTAATGTATAGGGTAGGAGGCAGCAATCATTAAACAGTTTGCCTGTTTGAACCTAAATATAGTTTCACACCTGATACACCCTCTATTACTGTATGAAGAACATGGACTTTCGTTCAACATAAACCAATGGAGGTAAAAAGGAACATGTAATAGGCACATGAAGTCCTGATAGTCATCTCATTTACTTAATAAACTGTCTGCATGTTTCTACGCCAACGAACTTAGGAGAGCATCTTTCCAAAAAAGCATTCATAGAAAACAAAGTAATGCAGAATATCCTAAATTCAGTTTCTGTTCATAAATGGGACATAAGAGGAACCAAAGGATTATTTTAAGCAGCACTGCCTGTGTGGCAAAGAAGGGTCTGTTCATACCAAAATTCAATAGCATGTGTTGACAGACCTCATCTGTCCAACTCACCATAAATCAGAATGCAGATGATATGGCATACTTCATTCTAGTGATTTATTTAAGTCGAGGAAACAAGCTCTCATGAAATTCTTTTCCTTTGGATAGACAATACCCCAATTTGCTAGAACATAAGCAGAAGTGGTACATAAGTTTGATACTAAGGCAAGCCCCACTGTGTCGATATGTCACACCAAACAATGTTTTCAAACTGCTCAATTAATCATGATTAATTAATCAGCAATTAATTAACAAATTGGTCAGTGCACACCTATCAGGTACACAGATTCAATTATATTAGCTAATCAACTGGTCAGTAGGGAGATGTTTCTCCTGCCCGCTGCTGGTTCCCAATTTCAAGCAGGGAAACTCACCCAAAAAAAGTTACACATTGGACTCTGAACCAATAAGTGACCAACTCGCTTTGTTTTCTAATCATCTAGTATCTACTGGGTTAGCCGCCCGACCCTGGTCCGACTGGTCTGACTTGGTCAACTAGCCCTAAACTAATCGTGGCTATTTGATGACTAGCCAGCTAATTGATCCCAGGTGACCAGACTCAATTTTACAATTTGAAAACAGCGCACTGGGGACTGGGCACAACCAACTGTGAGCAGGAGTGTTGGCAGTTCAAGTTTGTTTGATAGGCTTATGTTGCTCAAGGCTACACTGAAGCATAAACATACTCCCTCCATCTGTTTTTGTTTGTCGTTAGGACATCAATACCTAGGTCATTTTGTGAAGAATTTTCTTGTCTGAACGTCAAACATTCCCGAACAGAGGGAATATTTTGCATATCAGTAGAAATTAGGCATCTCACGTACTAAGCTATGGGAGACTGAGGGCCAGAGATCTATTGCTGAACAAAACCATGAGGCAAAAATGGCCGTAAGCTAAGATAGACATAGACCTTTCTTATCTGGATTGCCCCAAGATGGTTAGAGGAGAATAGAAGTAAAAAGAATTTCAGTAAGTTACAAACATAACTCTCTCTATCATCCATTTTTATGAAATATGACTCATCACGGCACATGCAGTAAACACATAATTACCAATTGCCCCATCAACCAATGTAACAGTTAAGTGACCTTTGATTCCAAAACTGGAACACCATCTATCAGCTACTTTTTTATTGCCTACAAAAGTAACAGGGAGCTGGCAGAGATTCTATATATGGGTCATTGAAGAAGCTCATGGCAGCAGATGCAGAACTTACTATCAAGTGCTTTACGATATGCCTGAAGCATAGCTCTTCCTATAATCGTAGAGCCCATGACAATCAGATTTGCAATAAGCTTCGCAGCCTGAGAAACAAAAAAGAAAAGTGTAAATTAAATCAAGCATTTAAATATGCCCATAGAGGTGGTACATCTCAGAATCTATCCAATACAAAGCGGACAATATGCGAAGTAGTACACCAAGTAAAACCCTGACAATGCAAGGTTGCCAATGAATCTGGTAGATCTGTTTCGGACTTTGGTTCAAATTATCTATTGCAGCCATACCTTTTAGGGCCAAAAACCATGGAGACAACGGCAGGTCCTAGTCTGATGCTACTGAGGCAGTTAGTGGCATATATGGTATGTGGCGATTTAATTCGCTAGCTCAGAAGAAATTTCCAACCTTACCATGTAAGATTTTAGCTTGTTTAGGGACCCAGATTTCTTTGTTTTCTTGAGGTGGCTGCTGCCGTAAACCTGTCAATTACATCTCAAGTATCTAGTTGGATTCAAAACTCAAATATCCCATAATGTGTGTGAATAAGACTAAGGAAACATAGTTTTTTTAAACAGAATCTACGTTAGGCAATCACTGACCTGAACCTCTCACTGAAAAAGTGTGGCAAATCCACGGATTACACAGAAATTGTGAGCACAGTGCACAAATACATCAGAGAACACGTATAAAAGGAGCAAGAAAAACAAAAGTACCATACAAACATTGCACAGGCCAAAGAGCGAGCCACCATTCTCCACAGGCACCACAAATGAGTGACATACTTGCCAGCTCTACAGAGACCATTGTGCCCACCACCCCTCATAGTTACATCGCGCCTCTGCAGCCCTCCAACTCCACGCCCAATGAGGAGAGGAAGCCCCGAACAATCGAGGGACTACCACAACAGAAAGGGGAGTAAGGGTGTGAGGAGCACAACGATCAAATCTTCACCGGATACACCGATCCAGAGTCGATCAAGGTTAGGAGGCCTCAAAGGAGGGAAGGCCGGCCACTATGGGCGCACCTGTCATTTGATTTGGTGGCACCACCAACAAGAAGGCCGACAGCACAGGTGCCAAAAGTAAGCCCATATAACGAATAACAGGCGAAGCCAAGGGAGAAGAAGATGTTGCGGCTTATGGCAACACCCACAGACTTTGCTTGATGATGGACCGTGCTGAGGTCTGGGACCTCTCCACACACCAGGTCGCCGGCATCACAAGTCACGACTCACGACAATCGGCAGAGTGGTGAGCGAGTCCAGTAACACAGTGGGGCTGTGGATGTAGGGCACCTCCCAATGGAGGTGAGACACTACCCACACGCGCCCGGCAATGCATTTTCGGCGCAAATCTCATATAGGCATACTATGTGGAAAAATCATAGAAGCTTATATTCTCCTATTCTGACATGTACCCGCAATCCCATTTCGTCCCTGCACGCTGCCCGATCACAGTGCCTGCCACACATCACGCCAGCAATTCGAACGGGCGGCCACCAATTCGCAACCCGACGGCCCCTAAATACCGCGAACGTTAGCCTCAGCTCCGACAGGAGCAAATCAACGACGGATCGCGGCCTCCTCTCAACCCAAGGAGGCGAACGCGCGACGACATGATACTGACGACAAAACCTGGGTGGTCTTAAACCGCCGAGCGCCGCCGCATGCAAAGGAAGCGCGAAACGGAGATTAAGCGGAGCAAGGGAGGAAGGAGGGGGGCTGACCATGGTGCCTCCGACGAGGATGCGATCCAAGCCGCCGCGCCGCGCAGCTGCCGGAAGAGACGCCGAGAGTGGGAAGGGGAGGTCGGGGGTACGCGATGCGTGCTGGGCCGGTTTGGTGGGCGAGGAGGAGAAGGTTCCAGATGGGGGACGATGCGTCTCGCACTCTCGCTCCAGTCTCTGGATCCGGCCCCCAGGTGCTCACTCTTCCCGCCTCGGCTCGGTAATTCTTTTATGGGCTGCCGGTCCAGTTCGTTGCGGGTTTGTGGCCATGTGTAGTCTATTTGATCCGCCTTGACTATTATTATTGAACTAGCCCAGTTTTGATCCCTCAAACGTAAAATCAAATAATATCATTCTTTAACTAATTAATGTCGTGAAAATCATGTCTCTTTGTTTTTCAGTTGTTCACTGCAGAACAAGATATATCCTTCCTCTTTCAACTATTTCATAGCGAGCAAATCTTAAGGTGATTTTGGAGATGGCTTTATATGTCATACTGTAGTTCACATTTGGTAGTGAGCCTCATCAGGTGTCATATGATATCTAACTTGCTGTCCCGCATTTTTGTTTGTGCTAACGAATACAACCCACTTCAGCGAAGTTAGATTGGTAGAGAATGCTCTAGTTAGCACAAATGTTGGAACGATATTAACAAATTAAATTTGACCATGTTGGAGTTTGTCTCAGTTCGGGTGCCCCCGCCCTGATCTGATCAAGTCGAGTACTCCCTCCAGGTCCCAAAAAAGTGTCGTTTTAGAAAAGGTAGAAGTCAAACTTTTAAAACTTTGACTGCATATAACTTTTATATTATTTAGTTTTGAATGTTGAAAGTCATATGTATAGATTTGTTTTAACAAATATTTTTATAAAAATATAAATTTCTTATGATATTTATTTATAGTCTAACAAAAACATTGATCAAACTTATGTTTAGGAGACCATGTCAATGTCCAAAACGACACTTTTTTAGAATCCAAAGGGAGTAGTATTTTTCTATGCCAGTGAGATGGGAGTTTGTCGGATCCAGGTGGTCCTGATCTGCCCTAGTACAAGTAGCTTCAACCCAACACAATTTCTTATTTGCAAAAAGGCGTGAGACAAAGGGAATTCCGATGATCCAAAAGATGCGCACTTCATTGCATTGCATTGTATGACACACTTGCTGAGCTGAGAGCTGCTGTAGCAGTCAATCGAATAATTCAGCACCATCTTGAAGCTAATAACATACACGTACAGGGCAGGCACTACTAGCCGCTAATTAATAATTAATTAATACAGCTACTGCTGCTGGAACGTACGCTTGCTACAACCAACACTAGCGCAAGCCGTCCCGGGTGGAAATTAATTAAAGCAAGCACGTAATACCGGGCATCATATACAAGACGACGACCGAGCTAGCACCCTCTTGCTACACCAACTTAACCCATTTCTCCCCCAGCACTCCAAACCGAGATCGATCTGCATGCATGCACGCGTCAAGTTAAAAAGAAAAACATCAAAGTCCCAATCCGATGACGGCTAAGCTAAGCTAAGCTTGTTCCTTCACCGACGATCAACAATGCCTGGAAATAGTCGCCTGCCGCCATTGCCATGCGCCGGTTCTTGCAGAGCATGGCCGCGCTGGCTGGATCTCCTGCGTGCGTGCGTGGCAGTGTCAGTAGGCCAGGTGGCCTATCTCCCAGTTGAGCGTGGACGCCACCCTGTCGTGGTACGGCACGTACTCCTGCACATTGCATCGCACAGATTAATAATCACTGCATTGCCATGGAGGATGGGGTCGGTCGATCGGGCGGAGAGCTAGGACGGACCTCGAGCTTGTCCATGAGCTCCTGCGCGGTTGGCGCGAGGACGATGATGCGGCGGGCGCTGGGGTTGATGAAGCCCTCCTCCACGGCCTTGTCGATGAAGGTGAGCAGCGAGTTGTAGTAGCCGTCCACGTTGAGCAGCCCGACCTGTTCGTGTGATGGGAGAGCAGAGCAACTCATCGTCGTCAGTTCAGAGTTCAGACGGCCAGGGGGATTCAATCAATTCAATAAATAAAATAAAAAGCACACAGATCGGACGAGCAGAGAGGTATATGCATAATTGCATACGCATACCGGCTTGTGGTGGATGCCCAGCTGCGCCCACGTGATGACCTCGAGCAGCTCCTCCAGCGTCCCATACCCTCCTGCACGGAGCGCCATGCATGGAAACAGAGATCGATATCAGCTTCGAAATCGAATCCGATTCATCATCCTCAACGACGCCGTCCTAGCACTCTACTACAGTTACTACTACTCTCTGGCTGGCTGCCGAGTGAGCGACGTGTCATCAGCTCATCTGCTCCAATTATTGGCCAAGCTAGGCAGACACAGCACTGTTGCATTCATTCACTGCTTTGAGAGACACGCATGTCAGGCTCTGGTCCTGGCACTACCACTGTGCGCACGCCGGAACAAGAGCCCCGATCGAGTCACTACTGTCACTGTACTGGGTAAAGCCATCAACCTCTTGCAGTGCAATGGGCGACATGCTCTGGCTCACACTACATGATATGATGAATTGATGATACATATACTACACGGCTGGTCCTGCTGCCTGGGAGACAGAGATCTACCCGGCCGTTCTTCCAAGTACTAGCAGTAAAAAAACGCACACGCCCGGCGGCTAGACGCATGCATGAGCACGAAGACTGGAGTAGTTACCGGGCAGGGCGATGAAGGCGTCGGACTGCCGCGCCATCTCGGCCTTCCTCTGGTGCATGTCCGCCACCGGCCGCACCTCCCCCACCGTCTCGCCGCTTATCTGCACAGCCAGCAGACAGTAAAAAAACAATTTTCACCTCGCCTGCTGCTTAGAATATACTATGTCAGATATACGATGCCTATTACTGCTTCTCTGTATGTTTGGGAAATGGTAAAGAAAGAAAAGACAGAAGTGTAGGAAGAGGGGTCGAGGACCACGGCGAGGGGGCGCAGAGCATGCAGATACAACACGTGCCGTGCTAGCTCGATCGAGTGAATGCCCACGGGGTCGGGACCGATGGGTTAATTGCACGGCGTGTTCTGCTGCACAGGTGCAGAGACTGACGAACAGGGCTGGGGTAAAAATAATAATAATAATTCAGGGTCCATTTCTGAAACTGGGACTGGAGCTCAAAGTTCAAACCCGGCTCGACCAGGCAGGCATGATGCCACGGCAGGGCTTTTGGCCTGGGGAAAGGCCCCCCCTCCGCTAGGAAAGGCAAACCTGCGGTTTCCTCGCTAGTTTATCCTCACGCCAAGATCTGGGATTCGTGCCAAAAGCACGTCGTAGTAGGAGTACAACCAAGGATTTGTTTTATGGCCCAAGTGCCATGTCCCCCGGGACTCCAGCAAGAGCACAAACTCCCAAGCAGCAGCTGATTTTTTAAAACAAAAAAAAAATGCTACCGATCTTGACAGGCAGATGATGATACTAGAGCAGATGACACTCGACCTTGACGGGCAGCTCGATCAACGGCAGAAAATTCAGAAGCAAGCAGTTTGGGATACTCTTTCCTTTATTAATTATTCGTGCTAGCACTAGCAGTAGTAGTTGCGGTAGTACTATCGTCGGATTCGACAGACGACGAACGGAGTACTAGGCGTGGTGCAGTGCAGGCACGCGTACGTACCTCTGGTGTCATGAGCGTCTTGGGAATGACCCTGCGCGTGGGGCAGCACCCAACATGACAAAAAGAGAAGGGAACGCCGTCAGCTCATCAGCAACAAAACACAAACATTCTTCTGGGGACGAGGGAGGGCTTCGAGTGCTCGTGCCCGTCGCGCTTTTGCTGCTTACCCGATGACGTGGCGGCCGCCGTCGTAGACGGCCTGGGAGACGAGCCCCATCAGCCCGATGCTGCCGCCGCCGTACACCAGGTCGATGCTCCGCGCCACCTGCCAGTTCCAGCCAGCCAAACCCCCATCCATCCATGCGTTAATTATTAGAATCGTGCAAACAGTTGCAATATTTGTGCTCACTATTATGTCTTTTCAAAGAACGTGTGGAAAATGAACGCCAGATGCTGAGCCTGAGCTGATCGCGCTGTATGCGGGCCGTGACTGGAATGAATGCGGTAGGGCCGGCGGGCCGGGACGACGACGGCGACCTGCAGGCTCGTGATTTTTTTTTTCCTCGCAGACTGGGTGGAATGAAACGCGGCGGGGGGGGGGGGGGGGGGGTGGATGGACCGCAGGCCGGGACGACCGACCCCCACCAAAGCCAGAGGAGAGCAGAGAGCGGAGCAGGGCGCCGAGAAAGGACTCATCAAAGGAGAGCAGCAGCGCCCGCCCCGCCCGGGTGTCCATCCACCTCTGCCGTCGCCCTGCGCATGGCGTACTACGACGATACGATCTGTGTCTGCGCTGCCAAAGGCTGTCTATATATCCGTTGAAATTAGGACTGAAATGCACTGTAGCGCTGAAAAATACACTGTAGCATTTTTCGTTTGTTTGTGATAAATATTGTCCTACTATGGTCTAACTAGGCTCAAAAGATTCGTCTCGCAAAATACATCTAAACTGTGCAATTAATTTTTTATTTCATTTACATTTAGTACTCCATGCATGTGCCGGCATTTTGATGTGATGGGGAATCTTCTTTTTGCATAGTGAAATTTGAGAGAAAATTTTGAATCTAAACAGGGCCAAAAGTGCAAAAAAAAGTCTCTCTTTCTCGCTCACTGGAATTCTCGCATACGGGTTCACTGTGCAAGCGTACTACTTACCTCCCTCGCTCACTGGAATTCTCGCATACGGGTTCACTGTGCAAGCGTACTACCAGTGCGTGCGTGCGTGCGCACTACAGTGTGAGATATATACTGACTGATCGCCGACTGAACGAGGGATCGCGTGTACTACTATGGCTATAGACAATCTAGTTAAAACGAACCGAGATGCTCAGCCAGTTTAGCTGGAGAAGCTGTTACTATTATCTACTCCTATATATGCACAGGGATGGATCGAGTCGGTTGGTTTGAAGTAGTATTACCAGCTCGTTGCCGAGCTCAATGGCGGCGTCGTGGTAGCTCCGCTTCTTGCCCTGGCTGCTGCCGCAGAAGACGCAGATCCGCTTGAACCTCGACTGCCTCATCGTCATGGCCGATCGAACCACCTTCACCTGCCTAGCCTACACGCTCTGGCCCCTCAGCTCGCTCGCTCGCTCCCCGTTGCCGCTAGTAGGCGATGCTGCGGCGAGGTGCTCTGTGCCGCTGGCTGGCTATCTATCTGGTAGTGGTGCAGCGCAGGGCGCGAGGGACGCGGCGCGCTACAAGATGGTATGGGGAGGATTGGCCGCCTTCTTGCAGCTTAGTAGTTTGCTGGTGCCCGGCGCCGAGAGTGCGCCACCCATGGCTCTTATATATAAAAGCGCAGGCAGGCCGGGGAGAGAGAAGACGGGTGGTGCGGGGTGGTCGTGGCAGTGGTGATTTAATTGTATTGTATACACTACGATTACGAGTGGAGAAGAGGGGGGTGAGAAAAATGCATGAACGACAGCAGATACATACACGGAGGAAAGGAAATGAGAGGGGGAGGAGAGAAATTGCGGCATGCAGCGTCCACCACCCAACAGGCAGGGGCCAGCAGGCCCGCGGGCGGGCGACGCAGCTGGCCGGATGGATGGGTCATGGGCTCATGGGTGGCCAAGCTTTCCGCTGAAATGGATGGGCTGCGTCGGTATCTTGACGGCTGACTCACCTTATCGGTTTTGCTTGCCGGTGTAAATGGCGTCAAGGCAGAAAGGCAGCTAATAGGCCTCTGGGTGGGTTATCTTTGCTTTGCTTGCTGCTCGGTCGTTTTTCTTTTCGGGGGCAAAAAAAAAAAAAAAAAGCAGGCATGCATGGGGCAGGGGGCAGGCAGGCACATGTGCTGATAGATATACTTGAGCAACCCTGTCATCATACATACAGCTGCCTGCGGTGTACAATAGACATCGTATATAGCAAAACATTGCTGATAACCTGGTCCCGAGTGCAGCATTTTACCCCATGTATATATGTATATGTATATGTATATATATACTTGACATATATACGGTGGGCGTGCTGTTTAATTTAACTAGATGATACCCTGCGCGTTGCAGCAGGAATTCAATTGTGTTATATGGTTTGCATTAGTGTTGTATGGTTTGCATGCATGAATGCTATTAGTCACAGAAGATCGGTGAAAACCATTAATGTATAGTTTTAGTGGGTGGTGACATTACATGTGACTTAGTAGGTTCTACGATGACGTGGCTTCACAAAATCGTAGAGAAATATGGTAGTGGGGACTAACAATTTAGATATATAAGATTTTGACTGCTAGCGCATAGTATGTTCCTCCGAGTCAAAGATGAATTATCCATTGAGATGAGTGGTGCTTGTCTTTTCTTTCTTTTTTCTTCCATCGAAACCCCAGTTTTATGAAATGCTGGAACCTAACATGACAAGATACTCTGTTGTGATCCTCCCCAAAATTAATAAATAAGTGGTCACAGTACTCTGCCACGAGTGGACGAGAGATCGTGTGCGTGCCACTACATATGGATTTTCGATAAATAAAAAAAATCATGGTTGTTGGCTTATGTACCTGTCTAGAATTAATGGTTTTTTTCCGTTTCCCCTTGGAGTGCAATCGATGGCATCATTTATAGTTTTCCATGTGCAAGCATGGATCTAAATAGACAGCCGCGTGTTTGTCCACGTGATCATAAATGAACCGAAATCATATATGCGTCAAATGTGTCTTAATGATACATGGCCGATTTTTATTTGCATTTAGACGCTCTATCCCTTTTGCATCTTCAAACCTCGTTGCCATAGAAATCCCACCAATATATAAATGATATGGTTATCAAATAGTAACATGTGACCTGAAACTTAGAAACAGATGGGGTTGAAGTAGATTTTTTAAAAAAATGTAGACAAATCGTCACACATGGTCCACAAGCTTTTATCAACACGGAACTGGTCCACACGTTCCCATCACAATCTAATCTCCCTCCTATGTTTTGCCACACGCTCTTGTGGATGATAGGAGGCGCTACTTAGGCGGAACTAAGTTTCGACCAACCTGAGCGACGAATTCCTATAGGTTGCTTGAGTTCAAATTTAAATCGTAAAATTTGCAGGTCATTTTTTAGCTTTTGGACCAGTAAAAGGGCCCATTTAGTTGATTAATTGTGTGTTTCTTCTTTTGTAAGGTGCATGGTATTTAATTACGGTTCATTAAGTATATACTAGTCAATCAACCCGTGCGAGCACGGGTTAGAATCTTAAATGTGTTATGCGTAACCGTACAACATAAATAGATCTATTTTTGTACTTAGGTTTTTATAATAACATATCTTGCTACTTTATATATATGCTTAATTGATTTAGATAATCTTTGATCGATTGCAAAAATAGATGATTTTAATATAATTTTGAAGGGTTACTTTCATCATATTATCAGTCATAATAACTAAGGTGAATAATTCAAATATAAATTAAAGAAGATATTTGGTATTATCCTATCAAAACAGCAAATGTGAGCAATTAGATATAAATTTAGAGTGTTATTTCATATTTTCCTTTATATTGGCAGAGTGGGTAATTAATATGTAGTTTTAGGGGTTATTTAATATTATTTTGATAATGGCAAAGGTGGGTGATTACTTAATTAGAAAACAGATCTAATGGCTATTAAGATTCCAACATGTTAATTGATGATAGGGTATTTTTTATTATTGTGAGAATTTCTATAATTTTATTTTTTTCTAGCGCATCTTGCGAGGATTGACATAAAAATTTCAAAAAGTCTACAAAATACCTGTTTCATGGAAAGGTTTCTAGCATCTTTAATGGAAAAAAGACAAAAACTGAAGGTAAATTTAAAAATGGAAAAAATCTAAAAAAAAGAAGATATTTGCTTTTGTTGAGAATTGAACTCAGATCTTTCGCAATGACAGAGGTGGGTAATTACTTGGAAAATATATATAATGAAAAAAGAGGATATTTGCTTTCATTGAGAGTTGAACTCAAGACCTTTCGTAATGGCAGAGGTGGGTAATTACTTAGAAAACAGATCTAATGGCTATTAATATTCCAATCTGATAATTGATGGTCGGATGTTTTTTATTATTGTGAGAATTTCTTGGATTTATTTTTTTTCTAGCGCGTTTTGAAATTGGTGCAACTTTTAAAACCTCCAATTAGTAATAGTAATATAAGATAGGGTTTTAAGAATGCACGTTTTATAATAGGTTAGATGGAGTGAGTAGGCCCTGCTACAGTACATTCGTTACTCCCTAGGGGCCAGACCTAAAATCAATCACGACCTTTTGAATTTAGGAAAGTATAAAATTATTAATTGAAAACAAAAGGGAATACTAATGCGAAAATACGAGAGATGTTAGGCTTTTTCGTGGAGTCCTGCCAAACGTCCTCCAAAAAATGGCTCCGATGGAAGAGCACCTCACAGAGCCGGAGCCTTTCTATGCTTGGGAGTCGGCCTCCACACCACGGGCTGTTGCCGGGGCCGCAGAGTCACGCCGCCCGCCACCGAGAGAGAAGAGAAGAGAGGGAGATAGAGGAGAGTCCGCCGTCGGGCCACGCTGCCGGGCCGCCAGCTGCCGAGAGAGAGGAGAGGAGAGGAGAAGAGAAGAGGAGGGAGGGAGAGAGGAAGAGGCATATGACACGATGATGATGAGAAAGAGGAGGCAGCGGCCGGTGAGTGAATAAGGAGCAATATGGATATTTCACATTTTTAACTGTTTTGAAAATAATAGAAGGAGCCGTTTTGCCAAACAAGTTTTAAAATGGCTTCGGCTTCTCTAGAGGAGCCAAAAATCGAAGGAGCCGGAGCCGAACTGAAGCCGTTTCTAGAGAAGGAAGAGGCGTGCCAAAGGGGGCTTTAGTATTTTGGTGTACCGTAGCAATTGCCGGAGTGAATAGGTTAGGGCTTGTTTGGATTCATGTGACTAAACTGACTAAACTTTAGTCACTAGATGACTCAAGTACCAAACATGAGTGACTAAAAACTGACTGAAGTGCCAAAACTGACTAAAGATTTTTTTTTAGTCACCAAAGAAGAGCTAAATGGTGACTAAATGCAATGACTAGTTCATTTTAGCCCCTTGATCCAAACAGGAGTAACTAAAAGTGGCTAAAATCACTGTTTTAATCACTGTATCCAAACATAGGTAGCTAAAGTTTTAGTCACTGGTTTTAGCCACTTGGATCCAAATTGGTCCTATGTGGAGTGGTCCTACAAATTTCCCAAATAGGGAAAGTTGCAGGCGCATTTTCTTAAAATAAGATAATTAATGGATGAAACCTGATCAGTAACTGAATTATTTCTAATGACCGTTCCCTGATAAGGCATATTGTTTCGTTGCATTGCTGGTACTGCCTCTCTGAACCCGAAGACGGGCTTTAATCCACGTCATCATGAACAAAGCCCGAGATACAGTACCATCAATTCGGACCGTGCAAAACATGCCCGAGGTAGCTCGGGGACCGCGCGCGAGCCACTGGAGCGCCGTCCCCCGCGCGGGCGGGCGGGCGGGCGGGCGGGAGAGGACGAGCCGTGCCGCCGCGGGACAGCACGGGTCACCCGGCATCGGCGCCGGGCGCGACACGGCACACACGCCCACGCGCAGGCTGGCATGGAACGCGCGCCCGCGTGCCCAGCCCATCTGCTGCCCGCGCCGGCGCGGCACGCGGGCCGACGCGCGCGCGCGGCACTCCTGGCCATGCCGTACCCAACGTGGGAGGGACCTGGAGACTGGACTCTGGAGAGGGAGAGAGCCAGACGCCGGCCGGCACCGGGGGATGGGCGAGGGGGAGGGGGACGGGGACGGAGTTGGGGTTCCGTGCGCGCTTGGTGCCGCCCGATGGCGTTCGAGTCCGCGACAGGAGCGCAGGAGGTGCGGCGGCGTACGCCTCTGCGTCGGCTGTGTTTGGGGTCCGTCCGGCCGGCCGGCCGGCATCGTCCTGGATGTACCACCACGTCTCGCCTCGTCGGCCGGCATGTGTCGATGTACCCATACTCGTACTTGATACTAACTTGCATGCGTGGATGAATGATCGAGGCAGCGGTCGAGTGGCCACTGTGGAACTGCACATGCGTGCTGTTCGTGTGTCGTGGACTCGTGGTCGACGTGAAGAATGTGCCAGCGGGACAGGGGTGAATTGTGTGTCGCCCATTGGTTAGTTGGGGTCAAGCTCCATTAAACCCCCACCGGCTTTTAGTTTTTACGTTACCACGTACTGCTACTTACTAGTACCAGTTATTACCAGGCGAGGACGCATGTACAGCAGAGTGCCAGTGCCATTTCTTCAAGTATACTGTAGGACCCCACGGTAGTGGTTTATTTAGTTTTTTTTTTTTTTTTTTGAGATGAGACAAAAAAGGGGAGCAAATCCGATCACACCATCAGAAAAAAGAGTAAGCGGCACTGAACTTTGCGGCATGGTCCTTACTACGATCGGCTCTCTCTCTCTCGTCACATGGCGTTTTGTTTAACAAGGCGTCGATCGATCAGACGGGGCTAATTATCCAATCAGTGGAGCTTAACTAAAGCTAAACAAAACACAACCAGGTGGGATCAGATAGATAGATAGATAGATAGAGGAGAAAAAGGCTTGGTCGCCTTTTTAGCAGTTTCGCTTTTATTTAACCATCCATGCAGAAGCAGGAGGAGCAGCAGGGTATCCTTGTGAATTCCTTTCTGATGGATCGATCGATCGCCCCCCCAAATCCTTAACAAAGGAGGGCAGCAAAAGGGCAGGACGCCACCACGCTGCGCCGGTGGCCTCATCATCTGTGTTGCGCCATGCTCACGCGTCACAGAGCACCGCACCGGCGGTCTAGTAAAAAAATGGCGCCTCGAGGTCGGGTCGAGGCAGACGACATGCTCCCAGCTGTTCCCAGTTCCCACCCACCACCTGCGGAAAGCCGAGGCTCTTGCTTTGATCTCGGTTCCCGGCGCTAATGAAGCATCAGAAACCGAAACACCATTTTTAAACATCGGTCTAGATAGGGCCCTCGGATCAGAATACTGCGACACGCCGCTGCACGGCCTGACACCCGGATTTGACTGCCGTTTGACCGGCTCGGCCCCGACATAGGCTGTGTTTACATCCAAAAAGTGGAGGTGAAAAGCAGGCGAAATCTGCTAAAATTTGGTCAAAAAACATCACATCCGACACTGTAGCGCACTGTAGCACTTTTCGTTTATTTGTGGTAAATATTGTCTTACCTAGGCTCAAAAGATTCGTCTCGCAAAATACATCTAAACTGTACAATTATTTTTTGATTTCATCTACGTTTAGTACTCTATGCATGTGCCGGCATTTTTGATACGATGGAAATCTTTTTTTTCATAGTAGAATTTAGGAAAAAGTTTGGATCTAAACACAGCGATAGTAGTGCACCGCGCGCGTAGACCAGCTGCTACTACGCATGCCTGCACTGCTAGTGTAGTACTGTACTGCTAGGCTGTAGCGACAGAGCATGCGATGCAGACGCAATGCAACAGGCCGGCGACGGCGAGAGTGCCGTCTCGGCCGGTTAATTGGTTCCCAAATGATTCCGTCTAGCCACCCGCGGTAGACAGCGCTGGCTGCTAGTGCTAGTGCCGCGCCACTCGCGTCGCGTCGCATGCCGCAAGGCGCCAAGCACATCACTGCACACAGCTTGGGCCTCTCCTACCATGGCACGCGCAGGCTCAGGCGGAGTACATGGATGCATGCGATCGATTTTTACGCTACCGATCATGGTGATGATCGCCGAAGCTGAGAGACCGGGCGAGGAGGGAGAAACATGGAGATGACGGGGAAATGAGCCGTCGTCGGCCGTCCAATGATCACGGAGGGCGGCAGCGGTCGGTCGGCGGCCGGCTGGCCATCAGGCACGCACTCATCAGGATACACGCCCGACGACGACGACGGGGATCGTCGGGAACGGATGAGCATGACTAGCCTGAGCGTGAGAGAGGAGGACGAGGACGTACTACGACGGAGACGGGAGACGGCACGACGCGATGATGGTGGGCTGGGTGGTGCACCACCGTGCACTGCAATACTCCCTCCCTCCCTCCTATCCTAGCCGGCCGCCTAGTCTTATTCTATGCGCCGGTCATCCTGCTGCCCCCCTCGTGCCCCGGGGCCAGGGGACACGCGCCTTTTCGGTAATGCTGCGTGCGCGCGCGCGCGGGGGCTCGCCCACCCCCGTCGCACACCCCCGTCCACTCGCGCGACGGCGAGGCACAGGCACCCCCCCCTGACCTTGCCCTGCTGCCTTCTCTTCGGACGGAGTATAGTATAGGCGAGCGCGAGCATGTCAAGGCTGAGCAGAGATTGTTTGGCGTGTACACTACTTGATCGGTGACAAACTGACAACAGCCGTGGGAGTTTCGCATGATGATGTGCTGCCATTTTGTTAGCACCTGCTATCACATTTCCTTCTTTCGTCGTTCCCCCCTACAGCTAGAGGCAATTGGAATTTGCAGCAGACTACGATGACAAACGGGCTCAACTTTTCTGCAACCATGATGAGGCACCCTGCACAAGGCAGTACCGGCGGTGCCCTGTCGCTCAGTCTCAGCGGCCTCCGAATTGGTGCGCGCCTGGAGGCCTGGAGTCACACACAGATTGCTCGATCGACACGCAGGGGACACCAGCTACCGACGATAGGTCATAGGTGCCTGGAAGAATAATCAGCTAGCCTTCTTGGGAGTACGGCGTACAGTGCAATGTTTGGGACGCCGGCCGGCGACTGGAGCTGAGGAGCTCTGATGAGCTCCCCTCCCGTTCCCAACATCTGCACCTGCCGGGAATGATTCCGCGCCCCTAGTGTGCTCGGCACTATAATATTGCGAAATCATAGGGCTCAAGAATCTCCGAGCAGCACCCCCTTTCCCTTTCTTTCTCCCTCTTAAAACCTTTTTTTGGACCCTTTTGTCTTACTTTCTCTGTGAGATATGATGATGATTACTCCCTTCTCCCATCCTAAGTATACAAGTCCATGTACACTTCTCCAAATTAAATACACCAAATACAACTCTAGGACTTCAAAAATCAGAATAGACCTCGCATTGGAAGACCAACGGAGCAATTGGAAATGTGACAATATTCCACCCAAAACTATGTCATTAACTTTGGGAAAAGTGGCAACACAAAAAATCCAGCTCACTTTTTGAGCCACAATGAAATCGGATAAGCTAAGAAAAGGGCATCTCCAACACCATTTGTCAGCAAAAGTTAGTTGATCAAAGAAGTGATGTCCAAGAGAAAGCTTTTACCCACGATCGAGCATATTGACCTTTAATCATGTGTTCGTGTGCTAAACAATTCTACATCAGTTTTTTCAGGTGCAATATTCGTTTGTATTGTTCTGATGAATTTTCATTTCTTTTCTTTTCCGTGGAACAAGTTTTCTTTGCAGCTGGGACATGAATCATGGCACGTTTTTCTTCTCCATGGAACCAAAATTCTTGGATGGAACAACAAAAGGGTAGCTATTCTATCTCAGAAGAAAAAAAAAATGTTCCATTATAGAAAAAAGCGTTCAGGTGCACATTCAATTTCTACTTCCATATTATCCATATATTATTACCAACGTGCCAAAAACTTCATTTGCCCCCAAAAGAATGCAATCCTTGCATTTCAAATTTGTCATAGCTTTGTGGCGTGGCAGTTGTGGAAGGAGCGGAATGGGCGGTGCTTTAGGAATGAGCGCTTCGATTTACCCTCCTTTCTTCGGACCACTCTAGCGACGGCATCCGTGTGGGCGCGAACGGGGGCAAAAGATCTTGGGGTCTTAGTGCATGAGTAGTCCCATGAGTCTCAGGGCTACTTCGATGGCCTCGTCTTATACTTTGTTCTAAACTATTCTTTATACAAAGATGCGCAATTCTCCTACGTATTGGACAAAAAAAAATGTCATAGCTAGAAAAAACACAACCCTAAGTTCCTAGCACATGACATGCTACAAACTTTTTTAAGGGACATGTGTATTTAAATGCTTGGCTTTTCCCTGTTAAGCTAAATGTGACATTAAGCGCAAGATATTTTTCTTTCTAAGATGCACGTGCTTGATTAAACACAGGTACCTAGATTATTTTTCATTATTACTACTATGTCTTAAAAGTGTTTGGATTGCATTCTTTTTGGGACATTTGTCATAAGTCAAACTTTTTAAAATTTAACCAAATTTATACTATAGAATATTATCAACACCTGTCATCAAACACGTATAATATGAAAATATATTTTCATGATGAATTAAATTATACTTTTTTTGACACCATATACATTAATATTTTTTTTATATAAATTTGGTCAGACTTATATTTGTTTGAATTAATAATAAGACCCAGAGTTGTAATATTACTATAATGTTTTGGAAGAATCTACTTACCCAAGTTTAAATCTTCGATTTGATACGAGTGTTCGTACTTTTCTAAATTTATTATACATTTAATTGTAGTGTTTTTTCATTGGCAGGCTATGGTGACTTTTTTAAATATGCTCACAAAGATAGGGTGTGCGTGGGTACTTCACGGGGATGAGTGTGCAAACGTCAAAAGTCTATGCTGTGTTTGTCAACCAACAAAAATTTACTTTCTTACACACTAACAAAGATATTGGTCAAAGGCACGTGGAAGACCATGCCACCTTGCCATTTTCGTGCTCTGGGAGAGAATGTACTGCCAAGCTAAACATGAGTTCACGCATCCCACTCCCAATCCCCAACCAGTAAATGGCATCTACGTGCAATGCAAACACAGGGTAGGTGGCGGCAATTGCCAATGTGGAGAGCCCACTGCATGCGTTCATGCTCAACCCTCGCGAGCTCCATCCCCAAACGGCCCAAACCTACCACCCGGGAAAGAAACGTGCGCGCCAACTTAACCCGCATCAGGACGACACCACCAGTTGGGGCGCGCACACGCACGGTGAAAAGCCAAAGCGCGCGGCCACCACGCCGCGACGGCGACGCGGGAACGGACAGGCCGACGACAGGCATGGATGAACACGAGTCGAGCGCCGTGGTAGTGGGAAGAACACGCGCGCGCGTGGAGGGCGGGCGGGAGTTGAGCCGCCGCCCGGCGCCCGCGGTGGACGACGGACGATGCTGCATCTGCATCTGCATGCGCTGATCCTTATCCCGTTCATGAGGGGAGGAGGGGCCTCGTCAGTGGCGCTGGCTCAGTGCTCCGATATGGAGAGCGAGGCACGGAACGTATACGGCGTCGTCAGCTCCTCCCACTCTCGTGCGCAGACGCAGTGCACGCACCTCCATCGCGCGGGGTCAAAACAGCGACGTCGTCGCCGCCGCCTTCGCCACCCTCGAGGGCTGACCAAACGGAGCGCAGCGCGCGTGGATCACGCGCGCGACGCCGTGCAGGTCCAGCGCAGCGCAGCGGTGGCTGGCTGGCTAGCCCCGATCTCAGAGGCCGAGGAGCACTCTGCGTTGCGCTGCGCGTCCAGTGCAGTGTCTGGTCCACGAACGCCCGGCGGTGGCGGCCTTTTTTCCGTGGCGCCGTCCTTGCGCGCCACTGGCATGCCGTGTTCTCTGCCTTATTGGAATACACACAGTACGTGGCTACTGGCTAGCATATCCGTCAGCGTCCCAGCTGATCGGCCCGGCAACGGTCGACAGCGAGGCCACGCTCGAGCAGTCGAGCGCGTGCAGGCCACGCACGCAGGCGGGGTGCGTGCGAGACAGAGCAGATAAGGCGGGGTCCCGGCAGGGCCCCCGGCGGCGGGCCGGGGCCGGGAACAGCTAGCCGCGGCCCGAGTCCCGGCCGGCCGGCAGCCCCGAGACAGGGACGCCAGGCGTCCAGCGCTGCCCGCCTGCCTGCCGGCCGGCCGCCTCGCTCCGATCCCTCCCGTCCGTCCCGCTCCCGCCGCGGCATCATTTCGGACACGAACGAACCCCTCGGTCGACCGGGCGATCGAGTGGGTGGGCAGCAAGCGACACAAAGCGCAGCGGGCTGCCTAGCTAGCTAAGCTAAGCCAAGCTAGCCGCTCCACTGAACCGGCGGTCCGACTCACACCCCACCCGGCCCCCGTCCCGTCCGCGGACGCGCCGGCGCCGGGGGCAGCTGGAGCTGGAGCGCGCGCCGTTGGAGCATGGGAACCGAGGCACGCATCTCTTGGTTTTTACCATTCTCTTCGTCACGCATGCCCAACCAAGTACGGTCTGAGTCAGAAATGGCGCCCTTTATGAAACTTTGTCGTGCGCATCCAGCCAGCCAGGAAGAGCGAATACGAGACGGCATCTGCAGCATATGGATATGGGTACGGCGGTGAGCCAGCTGCCATACCCAGGAAATGGGGCGCGCATGGCGGTCGGGACCGGCACCGGGCAGCAAGCCGCACCCTCATGCCGGCGCGGCACCTGGCGCATCATTTTGCTCGAGCCTCAGAGGCAGCGGGCAGGCAGGCAGGCAGAGGACCAGAGAACTCGCTGGAGCCAACGCTGTGGACGCCATCCATCTGCTGGCTGCTGCTGCTCCTGTCTCTGAGAAGTCCTGTCTGAGAAGTCCTGTCTCAGGCCGACCCCAGCAGTAGAGCAGAGGTAGTTGGAACAGTGGATAGATGTGGGTTTTACCCCACCTGCTGGCGTCGGCTGACATGGCCGCCGTGTGTAATTTTGACCTGGAAGGAAACTATTATTACCAGGCAGTGATCTGGCAATCTCTCTCTCTCTTTTTTTTTTGGTTTGACCACGGTCAAATATTCATCAAATGTCCCTCACCACATCAAATGTCCTCTACTACACGTCGTCATCGAGCTCTTTGAGCATCACCCTGACGTTTTTGGCGCCATCCCATGCCTGTACATTCTAATCCTTATAGCATATCTGTAGCTTCGCAATCCTGCCGGCGACTGCCGATATGGTTTGCAAATGTGACTTGATGGGTAACAAAGCAGCTCACAGGTTCTTTCACGCAAGAAGACAAACTACACAGAGGCGAATGATTCACGCCTGCGTTTCACAAAATTGCAGCACACTTTACTCACAAGGGGGGGGGGGGGGGGGGTGAAGAATTGTGTACCCAACTAGTTGGAAATAATAATTGAATGTGTTGTCACCACTTGCAAATACAATGCTGAGCAGCTCAGCGGCTGTCTATTCTGTTCATCGCGATACAGGTGCTATTTCCCTGTGACCCTGCGGTCACGATCTGACACGAACGCAACAGTTTACCAAAGAGATACTGAGGGGAACACAAGAATCTCACTCAGTAAAAGACCGAAAACGACTAGAGCATGCGGAGGACAAAAGAGGACGAGGGTTCAGCACAGCCCTGAAGTTTTGGCTTTCGCCCATGCGCCAGAGGCTCATGCAGATCTCCGGAGATGATGCTACCTTGGTGGAAGAGATCTCCGGGACTTGCACGAGAGATCCCAGGGGCCACACTGCCCAAATGCCCTTTCATGGAGAGGCCTAAGGCGCCTAGCCATGTCCTTTGTCCTCGGCCGCACCCGACAGATATGCGATCGTCATGCTTCATGGATTCCCCCAGATCAACTTGGTTTTCAGCAATGATGCCCACACAGTGAACACTGAATGACCCAACGATTTGTCGTTGTGCGGTGAAATCAAACCAGTTTGGTATCTGGTTGGCACCTGGCAAGTTTGAAAGCTGGGAACACATTTCACGTCCTGCAGTTTGTTGGAAGTGATATGTCAATGCTGCAAATACCAAAGAGATGTCTTGTAATAGTTAAAGACCCGCACCTCCAGTCAGCCTGGTGACGGTGTGCTGTTTCCACCGCCTCTGTTCACCTTCTACGATCAGCTATCTTCATTGCGAGTCCAACCACCGACGTGGCAACATGCCAGGGGGTGGTTGATGCTGATGGCTCATCTTAAATTCTTAATGCTGTCTGCCAACCTGTCTCATTAATGGTTTTATGAAGAAGAGAACAAACATATCTTCTCAAAGCAAAGGAGGACTAATAAACTCTGTTTATTGAAAGCAGTCATTCATTCAGACTCTTGAATGGGAACAAAATAGCAAGATATGAAATGGCATGGCAGTACTTTCCCTTTCTTTAAGTACTATTGGCAGTAATCCTCCTTGTATACTTGACGGTACACTAGGATGCACATAGAATCATTTGTGCCAAGTGTTTTATATCGCACAATACAGTCATAGATCTGATGTTAGGCATTACAAAAACTGTATGCTAGTATACTGAAAGATAAACCAATTATACCCCATGAAAACATGAAAAAGAGTCAAGTAGGACAAAGGAAGGAAAACAAATATTTGACCTACCTACAAAAGCAAGCTAGTTTTCTTGCCCGGCATCGCCGTTGGACTGTGAATACAGTTTCACGATCACATATCTTGCCTGCCTGATGAAATATTAAAGATTAATAAGCAAAGTAAGATTTCTTTTTTCAAATAAAACAAGTCATTTCATGTGACACATTTTATTTAACAAGGCAACTAAATACATGCTTGTGTACAGGTGTAACAGGATTAGCTGTTAAGGATCGATAGTTTAGCAAATCAGCAACATGTAGTGATAGTAATATGTCTGAATTCAGAAATCGTGATAATAATTCAGTACCATAAACAAGTGTCTTTACTCTTTAAAGTGAAATATTGGGGATAGTACCCAAAACATTTTACTTGAGTATTTACATCGTCGCTGATTGCACAAGAAAAAATGGTAAAACCAAATACTAACTACAATCTTAGGCTCTAAGTACTCTTGATCAAATAGACTGATCACACTATTAAATGGTGTAAATGGATGTCAAAACTTCAGCTAACCTTGTGCTTAGGCACAGGTATACTGATCCAGTGATTGGCCGTGGGCAACACTGTCCTAAATGCCCATCTATTCGGCAGATATTGCAACTGAACACGTGCAGGCTGCAGAGCAACAAACAAGGATACAAAATTAAACACGAGTCAGTCGCCAGTGTGAAGTGTACTGTTAAGAGCAGCAATCATGCAAATTTCACTTACGTGCTAAATGCCAGTTTTGATAGCAAGTGCTTGCAATATGGGTAGATAGAAAACCTCATTCCTCTTCCGAATAGCTGTACCCAGCACACGGTACAGATGAATATCTGGATAAACACCAGCAGATATCATCATTGGCACGAGCATCAATGCTTCTTTGGTGAATTGTCTTTTGCAAAGTCGGTTAATTGCTGCACTGAAGTCTTCAATTGATGCCTCAAACCCTGCATTTAGAAGCTTACCAACCCACATGATGGCCTTGCAAGGCATCCCTTTTGCACACTGAGCATTGATGAGCGTTGTGTATGCAAATTTTCTCAGCCTAGCACCCTGTTTCCTGAAGAACTCCAGTTCCATTTCAGCTTGAATAACTAATCCCTTTGAGCACAGAACATTAATAAGCAAGTTACAAGTAACAGGCGTGGGTGTCAGTCCACGGCATACCATTAGTTCATATACACAGAAAGCATTTCTGGCATCCTTTGTTTCACAAAAACCTTGTATAAGTGTGTTGTAAGGTATTGGATCGGCATTGAAACCTTCTCTATGCATAGCATCAAGAACATTCCTAGCATCATGGAACATCAACTGCTTACATAGTCCTTTAATAACTACACTGTAAGTTATTGCATTTGGTTTTATTCCTTTTCCAGCCATTTCATAAAAAATACTTAGCATGGCATGAACTTTCCCAGCTTCAGAGAGCGCATCCATCAAGGTGGTGTATGTAACTGTTGTTGGCAGCAGGTCACTTAACTGAATAGCCTTAAAATAGCGTTCTGCCATATGCAGATTCCCACTTTTGCAGTAGCCATGTAGAAGAGAATTGCATGTTACAATAGTTGGGCACATACCAGCCATAACAATCTGATCATACAACTGAATAGCATTATCAATATCACCCTTTTTTGCATAACCATCAATAACCACATTGTAGAGGACTACATCAGTTGGCTGAAATTTGCTAGCTACATTTTCCAAATACCATCTTGCTTCATCAAGGAATCCTTTCTTACAAAGTCCTACAAGAATGGATACATGGTTTAGTGAAGTTAGCATTACCCTCTGGGAAGAGCACATTACATCGCAGACTTGAAGAGCTTTTCCAATTTCTCCTAGCTTGCAGTACCCGTGGATGAGGATGGAATACGCAACAACATCCAAATCTAGACCAATACTGCATATCTCACCAAGTAGGTTTTCGACCTCATAGAACAGGCCCTTTTTGAAGAGAGCATTGATAAGGACGCTATATGTGACAATATTCAACTCCAAACCTTGGTCTAAGATGTCTTTTCTTATCTTCATCCCTTCTTCAATATCACCACCTTCACAGTGGCCAGCAATAAGTATAGTATAGGTAACAATATCAGGTTCGACACCTTGGTTCCTCATCATCTCAATCACTTTTGGAATTTCTCTTGTAAGACCGTGCAAGCGAAAGCCATTAATAAGGCTGTTGTAGGCGACAATATCAAGTTCCATTCCTTCTTCTGTTACACTCTGAAAAATATAAAACGCTTCACGTACAGAACCTGCTTTGCTTAGACCATGTATAATGGTTGAATACGTGTACTTGTTCGGAATTAATCCATACTTCAACATCAGGCAGAAAATTGATTTTGCATCCTGAATAAACCCCCAATTACATAACGCGGACATGAGGATGTTAAAGGTCATTTCCAAGGGTTTGAATTTCCCCTCTTTCCTAGTCTCCTGGAGGAAAGATAAAGCCTCTCCAATTTTATCTTGCTTGCAGAGACCATCTATGAGAATGCTATGGGAATAATCACTGGGGGAGATACCACATGACTCCATCTCTTCGAAAATCTCCAGCGCCATGTCTGTCTTTCTTAGACTGTACAACAAACTGTCATAGGTGGGTACTGAGATCTGCATTTTTAGGCTGCTCATTTTACTAAGAACGTAAAGAGCATCATGAATCATCTGAGCTCTAGCATAGCTATTTGCCAGAGCATCCCACACAGTGCTGCTTGAATCCCACTCTCTGAATTCACTCCTTAAAATATCACAAAGACTTGGTGCAGAATCCGCACCTACAGTAAAATATATTGTAGAAACTAAATGTGAGAAGGGTCAATGTTTTGTGATTGCATGAGTTGAGATACAAGTTCTATCATTTTCAAGAAACGTGGAAAAAACATCTACGGATACACTACCTCACGATCTGCAAAATGTTCCGACTAGTGCTTCGGCTACGAGTATGCATTCAGCAGATAAAACTACGAAACCGTATCTTCTTTGCATCTTTACAAGTTCATCAAATATACAACCAGCACTCTAGCAGCATGAAAGTTGCAGCACGGTAACAGATAATCACAACTTTCGTTTACATCGGGTTACCAGCATGGAAATTTCAGTATAGTAACAGATGACCCTAGGTTTAATCAAAATATGAGAGACAACAAAATTGCAGCTCGGTTTCGGACCACGTTTCCTTCAGACATACAATTACGGGAACAGCATGAAATCTATAACCGTAACCTACTAATAGTCTTAGATATACAAACACAAACATACACCGAGCTCACCTTGTTCGCCCACCATCTGGGCCAGCTCGTGGCGCATCTCCCGCCATCTCCTCTGCCACAGCAGCTCATGGCAGAGCCTGAACCGCGGGGCGATCGAGGCCTTCCGCTCGAGCTCCGCCTTGTCCTCCCGTAACGCCCCCTCGCGTGACCAGCCACGCACAGGCGGTCCACCTCCCACCCCGCCTGCGCGGGGAGGGGCTACCGGCGCGTCGCTAACCACAACCACCTCCTCCTCGGACTCCGTCACAGCCGGCGACAACGCCGCCGCGAAGGGGGAGTAGGAGAGCGGTCTACGCTGAGGCCTGGGCGGGCGAGATGTGCGGCGCAGGAGGTGAGGCAGGAGGAGGCGGAGGGGGATGCGTGGTCGAAAGGGCATCCGAAGCGGGGGCAGGGTCTCATGGCGGGGGCACGCGGCGCTGGCCGATGGTTCTGGAGCTTAGAAGTTGGAGTATCTCAGTAATACCTCGCGCTGGGTCGCCGTTCGCTCTTCGGCGGCCGGCGGGGAGGGCGTCCTGGCGTAGGCTTATCGGCGGCGGCGGCGGCGCGGGCGTCTGGCTGTCGGGGTTGGGGGTTTAGGGGACGGAAAGACATTTCTGCAGCTGGAGAGGGAAAGTGTGAAATTGGCTATGGGCCGAAAGATTTTTGGGCTTCAAGTTTCAGATTGGAATGGCCCTTGAGCGACGTGTCAGCAGCTCGGCATTGGGCTTTTGGAGTGAATGCCTGATAAGTGAATGGGACATCCGTTCCGGTCGAAATCTGGACGAAATACCGCGGATCCCGTTTCTCGGTTTTTCACAAAAACGAAATTTCACTGAAAAATCTTAGAAAACCAGACGGAAAAGACCGAAAAGTCTAGAAAACCGGGCGGTTTTCTGTTTCCGGTCTCCACCGGGAAATTGCTTTCCGACGGAATGGTTATCCCTGAAGTGATACAAATAAAATTGGGAGTAAATGCTTAGCGGCGCAGGATATGAAGCTTCGGCATCCAGCTGCAAGGCAGCAAAGGCCTGGTTTATGAAAAAAAATCGTGGTCTTAATTTAATCATGTCTGACATAATTGTTGTGGCCACGAACCAAACACACATGTATCAGTATCAGGTATCCGTGACCTAACATTATTTCATTTTGAAATAAAGCTTCCTTCATCTAAAAAATTGAACAGTTCGCTTGCAAAATCATTCTAGCTATTGGGTCTGCACCGATTTTGGAGACCAAAACCAGCCTACGGTGTGGAATTGCATAGGCTAGTAGGAGGTGAGATTGAGATAATACTCCAATTTTTTCTTACAGCGTGGGTGAGTTTAAGATAGTGGAGAATGGAGGCGAGCATTGACTTACTTATACGTACCGATGTCTGAGGAGGTGGAGGACGGCGAAGAATTTTTCCCTCGCCGAAGTCGAAATCTAGGTCCAATTACTCACTAGACTGCGTTGCGGTCGACCACTGATGATGTTGGGGTTGGGGTCGTCTCTCTTGGTCTATGAGTAGATGTAGGCCATTGGCACCAGTGCCTGCAGCATTGAGGAGGGAAGGATGTTTGCTTGCGCTGGAGAGTAAGAAGAGGCATTGAGAAGGCCAGTTTTGTATGAGCGGCAATGCAGCAGGGGCTGCTCCAAGGTGAGTGGGAATCATCCACCGTCCACCTACCCCTCATTATCTCTGGACCGGTTTTTGGCCGAGAGGCATATTTTTTCTTTTCTCTTCTTTATTTTCTATCTACATGAATTTTAAAATGAATTGCATGTCAGGTCCTTAAACTTATTTATTCTGTAGTATCATCTAGGTTCGTGAAATCTGAAAGTGATCATCTGGACCCTTTAACTTTTCAAAGTGATCATCTAGATTCATCAAACTTTACATTCTTTATTGATTGAGGTCCAATTATGGACCTAGATTTACACTTGAAAAGTTAAAATGATCTAGATGATCACTTTGAAACTTTATGGACCTAGATGGTATCATGGGATAAGTTTAGGGACATAGCATGGAATTCACTCTGAATTTTATTTTATGAGTATTTCTGTGTATGGTGAGTTCGTGCGTCTATCCATGTTTCTTAGGCAATCTACAATAGAGCGTGCAAATAACCGAGTGTATGTGTAAAATTTACGCTCTAATAGCACTATAGTAAGCGTGGTGTTTGAAATAAGGAATGTGATGAGTGGGTGGAATGAATAGGATGCTGTGAACAACCCTACTACTATTGTCTTAATCTTTTGTTTTATTTAGAATTTCTAATTTATTTATTTTTATTTTCAATACTAAGGACGTTATTATTCTAAACATAGAATGCTTGTTTTATGAAGCTAGAATATTTCATTCATGATTCATGAAGGCTGAACATTATTCCCGCGAAGATAGAATCTTTGTCATACGGATAGAATGTTTTTGTACCGAAGCCATGTTTCAGCATATACAGAACATTTGTGTTCTAAACTTAAGTCAATTGTAAAATATGTAGATTGTATTTTTTTTATTATAAAAAATAAAAGTAAATTATGTCGATTGTAGAAAATGTATGAGGCACACTGGATAGGTCCAACAGAAGTCCCGGTGGTGAGGCACCACGACCCAATTTGGAACAGTTGGGAGGGAAAAAGCGGGCCGAACGATAGTGTCGAAAGCCACTTGGCCGTGTTTGTTGGCGAATCCGAACAATCCCGGTGCCCGGTTCCCACGCGGCGGCGAATCCGAGCGGTCGCACCGTACCTATCAGCGCCGTCGCCGGGTAGCTAGCGAGTGCGATCACGGCACACTTTTGATCCATACCAAAATCTACCTAGCTATAGGTGTCACAAGATTAGCGAGCTCGATCGTTCGTCGCAGCGCCCGCGCCCTAGGCAAGGGTTTGGGTTCGTCGATTATATAATCTCCATAGCAACATCTTTTCCGACCTCCCCGTGTCTTGATGACACTTTGACAGGCGCGTCCAGCTAGCGCGGCTTGGACTTGGATGCTTCGCGAGCTGCACGTATGCACGGAGACGGAATATAATGGCGTGGAAAGCATCCAGCACGATGTGAATGTGAGTGCCGATTTCTCTCAAACGAAACACGTCGCAAGAAGGCCTCTTTCCCCTTTTCTCGGCCTGTTGCTTCGATTCTCTTCCACCCCGACTCCTCCTAGTATAACTCCACCAAACGGCAGCAGGCACTCCAATGCAACTCCAGAGTGCAACCCGATCAAAGCAGGCAGCCCGTGTACGTGAGCAGTGAGCACCATCTCGAGGTCTAGCAAGAACGCCCAAGGGAGGCAGCTTAGCTCGCGGTGTGCAGTGGATGGAGCTGGTGCTGGTGATCTCGCTGCCGCTGCTGGCCCTCATCATCATCGTCGCCGTCGTCCTCTGCATCATCTGCCGCTGATCGCCGATACCGACATGCATGCGCTGCGACGACGTCGCCGTCGCCTGTTCGTCACCACCGGACTGGAGTATTGTTTTCTAGCCACAGCATATAAATAGCGTGCGTGCGTGCGTGAGTGTGTCTCCACTGTCGTCCTCGGCCCGGTGTGAATTCACATTTATCTGAGTATTTGATTGGTTTCGGCCCCGCTGATCGATCTCCTGTCCCTTTTCGTCTTCTTTTTTTCCCCCTCTCCTTCGTTCTCCCTTTGATCCACTCCAAAGGCACACCACACACACATGACACACATCGTCATCGTGCGGCTCGCAGTGTGTGCACTAGCTTACATATCTTCGTAACTAAGGAAACGGTAGAGATTTCTCAATCTTTTTTTTTTTCAGTTGATTTGATTTGATTTGATTTACTGGCTGCCCGCAGATGCGAGCAAGAGTTACTATGCTCGTGCGTGTTGACGATCACCACCGACTGAATTAACACGATGAGCGACGAAATGGTCACTGACTGAGGAGTAGGATGGACCGGAGGCTGCCGTAGGCTTCGCGCTCACTGTCAAACAGCGTCTGTGATTGAAGGTTCAGAGCTAGTCGTAGATTCGCTGGCGCGGCGCGGCGCCACCCGGCACGTGGCACGCGTTTTTCGCTCTGGCGTTTCTTCCTCGCCCGGCTGGAACTGCTTAATAATTTAAGCAACGGGGAGCACCCGAGCCACCACCAATCGCCTTCTGACCTTCTTCTCCCCTGCCTTTTTCTCGGCTCCGGCAGCTTGCCTGCCCACGCTTCTTCTTCCCCCCGTCGCCGTCCCCATTACCGCGCTCCGTCGCCTCCCTCCCCCCACCTCGCAGGTGCAGGAAAGGAAGTACAGCGGGAAGAGCAGCTCGACTCGATCTGCACAGGTACTGCTCCCTCCGTCCACTCTGCCTCCTGTCCTTTTTATTCCACGGTCTGAAAAAAAAAAGATTATCTGTGGAGAACGATCGCCCCGAACCTATCTGCCTAGCTCGGTTTCAGGGATCCGTCCACTTTGCATGATCGATCTGACTCTGACTCGCCATCAGTGAGAATCTCTGGAATCTGTAGCTGTGGCATCCTCACCTCACCTGTCTGGTTTTGTTCTGCACAAAACCACAGTTGCTATATAGTATGTCGCTGCTTCTGTCCATGCCTTGGCGACTTCAGCTAGTCCTACGAGCGGCATACGCTGCTGTGTCTATGGCTGTGCCCTTGCTAGATCAGGGGTGGCGAGTTTTTCATGAATTTCACATCGATCGATTGGGGTAGCTTTCAGTAGAGACCAAAACAATTGTTTAAACATAGGGAGCGTATTTTATTGTAGGCTTTAGGTAAGGAAATGGAGTAGGTGAGGGGGGCAAGAACTGTTGGCTCTGTATTATTCTGGACATAAGTTCCAGATTCAAGACTCGCCTGTTGACTAGCTCAGTGATCTAGGACTTCGAGAGACTTCGGTGTCCAAGCCTGAGTGTCTCACTGCTGCCAATTGTTTACTAGTGAATTAGTAATTGATGATAGTGATTCCTTACGAGCAGAAGGAAGGAACCTACTGCTAAGTGGTAACAGCTGTGCGCTTGGCTGATGGGGAGGGAAAAAAAAGGGATGATAACAATCTTTTCTTTAAAAAATTTTTGTACCGGCATGTGTTGTGCTCTGAAAATCCAAAGGCATGTTCGTTTGACCCAAAGCCCCACACTGATCAAGACTCGATTCGTACCGGCCGGCAAAGTTTTGGATCCTGTACAATAATGCCATTGTTGGGGAGAATCGGATCCTGTACACCTTTCCAACAATAATGCCATTGTTTTGTGCCCTTGTCCGAGCATAAAGCTCTGTTCATCTGTCGAATAGCAAAGTCATAGAGGCGGCTGCCAGGTTGTTAGTGACTGATGATATCGTGGAAGTTAAACAGGTTGCATCTTTATCTTGCAGGGAAGTGTGATGGAGTTCGTGCTGATCATCTCACTGCCGCTCCTCATCCTGATCATCATCGTCGCCGTCGTCCTCTGCATCGTCTGCCGTTAGCTGATGAGCGCTCACGAAGAGAAAGCATTCGAGCCGCTGCACATCCTTTTGCTGTGATCCTACCATGAGCTAATTAACTTTGTAAATCATGACCTGACCTGATGATGAAACCTTTTCCTCTGCATCGTGTGATTAATCTGCTGTAGCTCTATAGAGAACAGCGCATTTTTTTTACTTCTCTCTGTTGCAAAAAGTTTTCGATCGATCCCCGCGTGCCAGATTGGATTCCAGGGCGGCTTCGCTGACGGTGTGCTCTTGTCTTTCCATTACTCTGCATTTCCGCGTCCTTGGACACCTGAGATGTTTATAGGGAGACGCTTTGCGTGGAATCCGCATCTGTCGGCGCTTTATTTGTACCATTTGTCTTTGCCGCCCCACGAGGAAAGGCGGCCAAAGGCGAACCCTTCTTTTGAGCCAGAAACGCAAAGGGAAGCCGCTGGTCGAATAGAAAGAGCAAACAGGTGCGCTCGCAGCTCGCTGCTGGGCACGCCTTGTTTGCCCTCGGACTGACGATCCCAGCCATCCAAATCCAACCAGTTGCAGACACTTCTGTGACATCTTTAGAAATAGAAACTCCTGTTGTACTGAGCTAGGCTGCCACTCTGCCAGGCAGTACCGTACCTGGAACTGCAAATAGAACCGAGAGGAATAACCGTGTCTGCACATGTTATCTTCAGCATGGAATATAAAACAACAAACTCGGCACTTCTGCATCGCGCAAATAGAATGATGCCAACCGGGGATTACACCACAAAACATGAAACGGCACACCTGTCTACCTACTGTTCTTTACACGGAGCCCGCCATAGATGGTGGCGAGGCGTACTCAACAACCGAAAGCTACTTACTATGTTCATGAGGTCCTCCTTTCACATATCAGCTATCGTCACGTTTGAAAACAACATCTGAACAAACCACTGGGTGGGATCGGTTCCCTGTCTTCAGGCCTTTCAGGAACTCTGCCACGCCATCGCCTGACATTGGAAGCCGTGGAGATCAACAAGCAAAGGGATGCAAGACTGGAATACCAAACGCTCGCTGCAAGCCTGCAACAAAACGGATGGAAACTGTTAATTCCAAAAGGTTTGAAGAGTTGAGCAGGTTACTAGAGGTGTCTGAGAGGTTGTCTGATGTTTACATATTGCTCAAGCACTATGCAGATCTGTTGCAAGCCGTCATGTTTTCTGTTCTATGATCAAATGAACTACAAACTTGATGTACAGAAAAAAAAAAGGTCGAAACAGTTTGTCTGCCCCTCCTATTGACCTCTTCTAAAGCAGACAACATGCAGAAGCTGAACACTGTGACTTTAGCATTAAGGTGAAAATGGGCAATGGGACCTGCTGCCTGGTAACTGCCAGAATGATGCTAATGCTAAGCTGCTGTGTCTACATTCAAGAGACCAAATGTCCAAATCTTAGTTTAGGAATGCAAGAGACCAAATCTTAAAGTTTGGAACTGGATTCTCTTTCGTATCCTCTCATACAGAAGGCTCACAAATAAACACATGACACAAGCACGTTAAATCTCGATTCATCAGAAATAATCTTCCTCAAATTTAACATAAAATCGAAGAGAGGATATGCCTTATGGTAGCTCAAACCTTTTTTTTTCTCGAACACACAGGCGACACTGCGTATCATTATATTGAGAAGAAAAAAGAAAGGGGTAAGTTGTCATGTACCGATCTAGGTGGCCCTGAACCCAAGCAGGGCGGCCTCGCTAATAGGCGGCAGCCGCACCACAAGGGCAGGGATAGAAGGAAACTAACTCTAGAACCTAGATTGATATTTTTCTTCTTGCTTGATCTAAATGGATACATCTCCTCTCCTTATATAGGGAGGTTTACTTGGCCCCTAAAAAAGATATCTAATCTACTAAATACTTATCCCTAACTAATACTTATCCTTATCTCTAACTGCTCCTGCGGGCCGTCCCGATACAGTACTCTCGGTACTGTAGCGCGTACTGTCGATGGGCCTGGCCCCAAAGGGCTTAGCCTATGACATCACTCCCCCCTTTTTCGAGCAGCTCGTCCTCGAGCTGCGCCTAACCTATGACTAGACTTGTAAAGCCTTTTACATCTCGGCTTTAACTCTTATTTGTGTGACTAAAAAATACTGGACATTCCTGTAATGCTTCTCCTGGATCCCACACAACACGTTGTTTCCTGTACGCATCTCCTAGATCCCACATGTGCAGCCCCAGAAGCGGCCTCATATGGGCTGTACGATGGAAAACGGGGCAGCCCAGCAGGCCCACGGCCCGACGTACCAGGCAGTGCCGCCCCTTCCCTAGCCGCTCATGCCGTCGCTGCCCCCTAGCAGCTGCCCTGGCCTCCTCCTTCGCCGCCCCGCTGGAGATGCCATCGACGCAGGACCCGCCGCACTTGAAGCAGGAGGCCGACGCAGCCCCGACCGCCGGATCTTCTCCCATCGTCCCAGGTGCCGCCCTCGCCGCTGCCGTCGGAGCCACCACTGCCGCGGGTACCTCTGTCGCTGTGGGAGTCGCCGCCGCAGCTGGAGCCAAGTCTGCTCCCGCCGCCGCAGATGCCGCTGCCGTTGGAGCCGCCCACGCCGATGTCGCAGCAGCTGCGGACGCCGCCGTAGCTCCGGCCTTCCCTTCCTCTGTGGCTGACGTGAAAGCTTCCCTTGACGAAGGGTCCGCCGAGGCCAGCGACGTCTACAGCCCGGACGCGGCACTATGGAGGCAGCGACGGTCAGTGGCGCCGAGGTTGTCACCAATCTAGGAAGTACCCGATCTGCCGTCGCTCGGTCCCTCACCGCTGCTTCCCGACGGATCTCCTGTAGTCCCTCTTGGAACTTTGCACAAGCAGCCAACGCTTTGGCGAGCGACTTTTGTATACTTGCCTATAGTTCACTGAGCGATTGATCTCCTGCAGCGGAAGCCATAGGAACAGATCGAAACCAAAGCTAACTGATACCAATTGTCATGTACCGATCTAGGTGGCTCTGAACCCAAGCAGCACAGCCTCGCTAATAGGCGGCAGCCACACCACAAGGGCAGGGATAGAAGGGAACTAACCCTAGAACCTAGATTGATATTCTTCTTCTTGTTTGATCTAAATGGATACATCTCCTCTTCTTATATAGAGAGGTTTCCTTGACCCCTAAGAAAGATATCTAATCTACTAAATACTTATCCCTAACTAATACTTATCCTTATCTCTAACTGATCCTGCGGGCCGTCCCGCTGCAGTACTCTCGGTACTGTAGCGCGTACTGTAGATGGGCCTGGCCCCAAGGGCTTAGCCTATGACATAAGTACACCAGCAAATTGCTATTTTTGGGGGCACACCATCTTGCTTTGAGAAGATTAGGCTTTGCCTAGGTCAAAATACATGTTACCGACTTCAACTGAGCTGGAGGGACAGAGGGAGGGGCAACATGAGGAGCCCCGAAGGGAGAATAAGAAAGCAAAAATCATTATTCTTGAGGACAGGAGCATGTACCTTTTGTTTCCAGAGGACATAAATGTAGATCAATGTTTCGTATGTTTGTTTTGCTCAAGTCAAAGTACATATTGACATATTGTATAATGTAAAGCTCAGCACAATAGATGATCAGAAAAAGAGAATCAATACAGAATTAAGAGAGAAAAATATTTGAACATTTTGTTTATACCACCAGTCTTGGTCCAACAAACACATACAGTCACATACAGTCAAGACAAGTACAAAAACTGACTAGAAACATATATGCTACTCTGATTTTTCAAAGTTGGATTTCATGTTGTTGAAAATCATGAGACTCATTGCATTTCAAACAACATGAAGTTTAATTTTAAGGAATTGGAGTGGCATGGGTACAGTTTTCCCGTATAAAATTTGGGGAGAATGAACTCCTCTTATGAAAGCACAATGCATAACAAATGCAAAGAATAATGTGGGGGGAGCATATAAAGCACATGAAAAATCAAATGCTTCCCTTCAAAACATGTGTTCAACAAAAGCATTTAATGCCTGCACGATTTAGACAAACAAACCCATATTAGCTCCAGAGCCAGCGGACCCAGTGATGCCGCGTCCACTACCGCAGATGCCGCTGACCACTGGCGCTGAGTGGAGCTCTGCTGCTGCTCCAGCTTTGAAACCCGTCCAAGATGGCAAGCCACATCAGCCCAGGCACAGATCTAAGACCTTTGGAACCTGCTTTGAGACACTAGGGACCTAATTATGGAGTTGAGAGTTTGGAGACCGGGATGGCACAACACCAGAAGTTGAGGGGTGAACTCTTACAGCCGCACAATGCATAACAAATGCAAGAATGATGCACTGGAGCATATAAAACACTCGGAAGATCAAATAGTTCCCTTGAAAAATTGTGTTGAACAAAAACATTTTATACCGCACAATTTAGACAAACAAACCCACAATAGCAGGATGCCTTTATAAATTGCTTAACAGATCACTAATGATAAAAAACGGATACAGAAATCAATGGGATTCAATAATTGTGCTCCTAAAAAGGGGTTCAATAATTGCACAAAAAGTAGCAACAAAGAAAGCAATCCTGATCCAGCAACCACCATACCATCCCTAGCTAGAAGTATCACCATCCAATGTCTACACTGCATCTATATCCAGATCTGAGGGCCCCCCAAATATCTTCAGTCCTACGTTTTTACTCATTAACTGCTGGACAAACAAGGTACCAAACACAAATTGAATCTTCCATTAAAAAAAGTAGAAAGTAAGAGTTAAAATTGGACTAGACCCCCAAATCAGTTGCCACCAACAAAATTCAGACAAAACTAGTAATAGTTTGCATTTGCTTGCGATGACCGAATTAGTACTCTGTGGTATGGAAGTAAAAGACCACATACACAAATTTAGAGTAAGGATTGGGATTAGCACCCAGCAAGCTACTAATTGCTAAGAACAAATAAATTTGCTGTTCAGAAGGCAGCATTGACGTGTCAATCAGAAATTGATTAATCGAAGCACCCGCCTAAGCTATGTAGGCACCGGGCAGCAATCGCGCAACCAGGAATTCGTCAAATTAGCACCCACTCACAGCGTGAGAGGCCACGAGAGAGAATAGAGAGGAGAATAGCCTTACATCCGGGGGACGGCGGCCGTGGCCTGCTACTAGTGCTTCTTGCTCCGCGCGGGCTGCCTGGACCCGTCCGTGGCGAGCCTGTAGATCCAGTATCCCTGCGACGGCGAGCCAAAAATCATCCCGAAATCCTACCCAGAAGGTGGGAGGGTTGGGAGGGAGAGAGAGGAGGGAGGGGGCGCACGCACGAGGGCGAGGACGTGGGCGGCGATGAGGAGGACGACGAGGAGCGGGAGGAGGTCGACGAGCCAGGGGCGGAGCGCGGGCACGGCGGCGGTGGCGTCGCGCGCCATGGCGACGCGGCGGGAGAAGGAGAGCGCGCCGGGGTGGCGGAGGAAGGAAGAGAGGGGGTCGGCCGCCGGGTCGCCCGAGCCCATCCGCGTGCTCCGGAGCTTGCGTTGCGGTCTCTGGCTTGGCTCGCGCCGTGGGCTTGGGCTGCCTGCGTTTCCGCTCTCGCGCGCACGTAGCACGTTGGTGGAGGGATCACGGACAAGGTGGTTGGGTTCGGTGCGGTGCCTCTGTCTTGTCTTCTGGTGGACCTAAAGCGGGCCGCACGGCACGGCCCCAGGCCCGCCAGGCGCCGCAGCCAAGCTGCCGTCCCTCACCCCGAACTTGCTTTTTACATTTTTATTCATCAAAAAAGGGCAAAACAATTTCAGGTCTATAGTTAATAGTTCTGTACTACTGATGCCGAGCAAAACGGCAAATACAACCGGTGTTTTTTTCTAACTTCCGATGCAAATGTTGTTTAAAAAAAACAAGCGGCGTGGCATTTTTCGACAATTTAGGCCTATCCATGCTTGGTCAATCACGTAGGTCCTAGAATATAACGTCACCTAGACAGCATTTTTATGTATTTTTTTTGGGTGGAGTGGCGGGCCCAGCATTTACCACTGTGTAGCTAGTTATTTTTTAAGGATGAGACTATATAATGGCGTATATAGTCGTAGAGAGTTTGAAACATGGATGGCGGGATGTATGTGTATGCCAGTGAGTTCAGCCTAATACCATCATTTGGGGGTCAGCTACTAAGGAGGGCAGCTTTAGACTTTAGTCCAGGAGGACACAAATTTACCACTATACGAGAGATTTCTTCTCAACCAATAAACATTGAATCTCACAAACTAGGCACACACAATGTCCATTGAAAATCCAATATCAAGCTTAACCTCACTGGCGCCAGCCTCCTAAGCTGGGGAGAAAAGATAGGGGAGAGAAAGGGAAGAGGAGAACCACCTGAGAAGAGAGGAGAGCGAGTACAAAGTAAAGGAAAGGCGAGGATGAGCGACGGAAGGACAGAAGAGAAGGTAAGGGAACGTAAAGGATGTAAAAGGATCAAAAAAAGAAATAAGAAAAAAAGGGAAAAAGAACGAAAGGATGAGAAACCAGATGAAAAATAATGGAACAAAAGTAGGGAATGAAAAGAATAAAAGGAAAGAAAAAACAAATAAAAGAAAAAACAAGGATCATATAGTCCAGTCCAATACGAAAAGGCGAAGTAACTTTGAAAAACAAGCATGAGCTTAAGGGGTTCACCTGACGTTGGCTTCTCGAGTCACTGTGTGTTGGACCCACACGCAGTGAGGCCTGCGACTCTGTGAGGCAGTGTTGGATGAGGTTACGTGAACACAACAGTGTGGATAATTTCCTAGGTTGGGGACCGGGGTGCCCTCGGACTGCGCTAGAGCGATGTTAAGTGCCCGTTTAGCAGTGCTTCTCCGAAAACGGCTTCATCAAAAGAGCCGAAAAAAGCGGAGAAGCCACATTTTTTTTTTGGCTTCGGCTCCATAGTGCAAAAACGACTTCTTCCCTCTATGGCTTTTTTGGATAAGCCGTTTTTCAGAAAAATGTTTGGCAGGACTTCACGTGAAGCCGAAAAAGCCGATGGAGAAACCGTTCTAGAAGTTGTGCCAAACGAGCGCTAAGTATTGTGAATACTGCATATAGTGCCTTCTATAGATTGATTGTCTCTCACACTCATTGCGCACATATATTAGCTTATATTAGGGTGTGGTTGGTTCCCAGTTGTGGGCTCGCATCGCATCTAACTATCTAAGATACAGGCCCCTTTTTTGATTGCCTGATTCCTCAGACTTGGGCCACGTAAATACGTCGTTCTTTTATCTCATTTTCTTCTATATCTCTTTATTAATATACAACCAATTTCACCGTTATGTTTTTAACATTTTTACGAGAACAAAACTAAACAACACTTATATACTAAATAAAACTTTCAAATTTTATAAATAAATTCAGTTATAGATGTACACGTATCCGACTTGAGATGCGCTGATAAGTGTCACTTGACTTCTTTGTCTTTTTGGAGACATCCGCTAAAGTCTCCCACGTCTCGAGCAAGCCACGCAGACTAACTAAAGAAAGACCCAGCATGTGTGTGGTGGGAACTGCTTGAGCAACGGATCGCCTCCCTCCCTAGTGTCTCGTTCTCGTCTCTGGCAGGCAAGAGCACCAGCGTCTTGCACTCGCCGGGCGCCGGGCATGGCTGTCCGTCGCATCAAGCTGGGCTCACAGGGGCTGGAGGTCTCCGCGCAGGGCCTTGGCTGTATGAGCATGTCCTTCGGCTATGGCCCGCCCAAGCCCGAGCCCGACATGATCAATCTCATTCACCACGCTGTCGCCGCCGGGGTCACCTTCCTGGATACCTCCGACGTCTACGGCCCGCACACCAACGAGATCCTCCTCGGCAAGGTCTTTTCTCCTAGCTCGCTCCAATTTTGGTTGTTCATCTGGATGGCTCCTTTTGTGTAGTTTTTTTGCACTGAAGAAGCTTGACGACGTGATGCTTCTGAGCATGCAGGCGCTGCAAGCAGGCGGCGGCGTGCGGGAGAAGGTGGAGCTGGCTACCAAGTTCGGCGTCTCCTTCAGCGATGGCAGGTTCGGGATCCATGGGGACCCGGCGTACGTGCGGGCAGCGTGCGAGGGCAGCCTCAAGAGGCTCGGCGTCGAATGCATTGACCTCTACTACCAGCACCGTGTCGACAAGAAGATACCCATCGAGGTCACGGTGAGTTCGTAGTGGACCTTCTCCATTATTATCTGTAAGTTGTGGTTATAGAGAACAATGTAAGTATGGAAGTTGAGGGAAATTTTCTAGATAGATAGTGACATTAGGAGAGGGAGAGAGAGAGAGGGGGGGGGGGGGGGGGAGAGAGATGTCGGTTTGTGTTGTGGAGGGAGAGGCATATATATTGAAGATGCAATTCCATGTCTAGGATGAATTAGTGGTTAGAAAATAAAAATCTTGATGAGCTGTTTCGATGAATCCATACTGCACCTTGTAAGCCGTCAGCTATAGTTTGTTGATTTTTCTTTGGTTGTTAGATGAGTGAACTCAAGAAACTAGTCGAAGAAGGGAAGATAAAGTACATAGGGTTATCTGAAGCATCTCCATCAACAATCAGAAGAGCTCATGCAGTCCATCCTATCACTGCAATTCAGTCGGAGTGGTCCATATGGTCTAGAGATGTGGAAGAAGAAGTTATTCCTACTTGCAGGTATTCATCGGCTGTCAAACACAACAGCTGTCCCCTCTCAAAACGTAGGAATCTCTTTGTTTCGAATTATGTATTTTCTGTGACAAATAATTTCAGAGAACTTGGAATTGGGATTGTGGCTTACAGCCCACTAGGCAGAGGGTTCTTCTCTGGTGGGGCAAAAATGGTTGAGTCATTATCCGAGCAGGACTTTCGCAAGGTGAACTCCAATGGATCTCTATGGAAAATCTAATGCACTCATTGTCCATTATATATTATATATTTATATATATAGTACACTTAACCTTGATGTGCATGGTCTTTACATTTCCTTGATCTTAGATACCTTTCTGGATTCTGCTCATCTATTTGTTGTGTATATATAATGCCCCCCATGCATGCATGCATCCATCCATCGAATTGGTCAAGAAAAGAACTATAAATGTGTTCAATTGCTTCTTTGTTTGTAACAAAAACAATTCATACTTCTGCAGCTTCTGCCTCGATTTCAACCAGGGAATCTTGACAAGAACGACCAGATGTTCAAGCGTGTCAGTGCGATGGCGACAAGAAAAGGATGCACCCCATCACAACTTGCATTAGCTTGGCTCCATCACCAGGGAAATGATGTTTGCCCCATACCTGGCACAACGAAAATCGAGAATTTGAACCAGAACATTGGAGCACTGTAAATCGTGCTCACACCACAGGAGATGGCTGAACTCGAGTCGTATACTGCTGCAGGCGAAGTCCATGGTGGCCGGTATGCTCAAACAGCAGGCACCTGGGAGGATTCCGAGACGCCACCATTGTCCTCATGGACATTTGAGTAGCCAATCCAGTATGTTCAACCATGACAAGTTGTTGGATGGCAGAATATGCTCATGTCAACGTTAGAGCGTCCATAAGACGTGCTTGGCTTGCGGTAGCTTATGTTAAATGCCTTGTTTCGTATACCTGTAATTAAATGTTGAAACTATTGGTGTTATGAATAAGCTTGTGTACTATTACTCTCTCATGTGTATTTATCATAGTATTAAACTGAATTTTGAAATAGACGGAAGTGTGAAACTCTTGTGTACCTAGGTTTACCTGATCAATTTGCTTTAAACTACCGAGCAGGCGAGCACCATCAGGTTCAATACCACATCGCTCTAGGAAAGGAAATCACCGGTCTATGGGCACTCTCTTCTTGATCCATGGAACAAATTAAATATTGTAATGTGTAATTGTAAATTGTATTGTAAATGCAATGCAATTGTATTGTACTCTGTATTGTACATCGTACATAACTAACAAAAATGACCGTACGTTCTACGTTGAAATATCACTTATATCATCAAAAGAAAATTTCACACACCCCTAGCCCAATAAGCATGGTCCAAGACTCCCACAAGAAGAGATGAATATGGATGTTAGACAATCCATATTATCCATAAATGCTAAAACATTAATATGCATATTTATATTTAAATCTAATTTTAATAAGAGCCGAATCCTCAGTGACTCCACTCTAGTGGAGATGCCTAATTGAGCAAGTGAAAGGGTCACTATTCGCTTTTTCTATCCTTGGCTTAATCTAATGCTCAAAATAAATATAGCTCGCCTTACACATACTAGTTAAGTGTAAGGTTTATCTATCATGTCCTTTACTACATAAAAGAACTTGCAACCTAGAGCCAGACATAGCTACATCTTTACCTACATTATAAAATGACGGAGTGTTTCCATGGTCAATCACTAACACGTCACCACACCAATTAAAACCAAACCAATTTGATTTAGATTGTTATATTTCCTTAACCACACCACACTAGTACTCATTTTAGACCATTTCGTCAACCAAACAATAAACCAAACCATTGAAACCTGTTTGACACCAAACCATTACTAGGTTTTATTGAATTCTATTATGATACTTGCAATGTTGTTGAATAGGAATCGTATATATCTATATATATACCTATATAGATGGAGGCCACTCAAATCTAAAGCTACACCCACATTGCACCACATCATCATTATACACTAGCATCAATATAAAGTATTCATATGGAAAATTAAAGTTTCTTACCTTTGTTCTTCAGCTTCTCCCACTAGCATGCACTCAACAATATAAATACATGATTTAATTCATCTCACACCAGACAATTTTCAATGAAAATGCCACAGTAGCCACCAACAACAAGGTGTTAATGCTATATATCCTCTTCCCCTTCCACTGTCTATTTCTTTGAAATTGTGGGATCAAAATGCCATAAGTATTAATGCCCTAGGTACTATGGAAGAGCCAAAAGGTATGTGACACTTCGCTTGCACTACATTTCCTTCCTTTGTGAGCCAAAAGGTGTTGCTCCCTCTACAAGTTCAATTTTCAGTGAGCCGGACAATTATAAATGATGCACTCTGATCAACTTCAATAAGAAGGATGGAGTCCAACGCTTTCTGTGGGTGGTCATAGTCATGTATTGTGTCTGTCCGACTACAGCAAGTGAACTTCAACCACTTCATTCATGTCACACTAGCACTGCCAAGCGACCAGTCAGCCATGCTTGGGGAGGAGCCTAACATGAAGCCCCACATGCTCATCAGACATGAAATTAAAGATCCTTTCCTTTATATAGATCAAGTGAGGTGCATTGGGGATTCTTTTATATATATATGATGGCACTATTCAGCGCGCAGCGCGCTAAATAGCTAATCAACGCGTCAGGCAAGTCTCTCCCCCGCAACACTAAAAGATTCTTTCCGCAACCGTAAAATTCATCTTCGAACTCAATTTCCTACCTCACAACAGTAGAACTCTCACCCACAACTGTAAAATGCCTTCACGCGACCGTAAAATGCTGGTAATCGATCTCCACAAGCGTAAAAATGTATTCCACAGCCGTAAGATAATGGCTGACTGCTAGCTTTCTTCCTAGAATGGTAAAAACTTATCTCACAACCGTAAAATAATGATCTAGGGACGACACTGCAGTGGCAATAGCATGTCCCGCGACTGTAACTCATTGCTTCCTCTAAGTGTAAAATTTAGCTACCCGTTCATAACCGTAAATTCTTATTTCTTCGGACCATAAAACTAGTCCTCAATTGTTTCGAACGGTAGATGTCACTTGAAGTGACGATTTGCATATATCAAGACATGATTTGCAACCGTAAACAAAATGATTGGAGCTTTCGTTCGTATTATTTACACATTTCTTTGTATCCCAAAGAATCAAGAAAACAATTACAAAAAATAGGAAAATTATCTGCAACTCTGTACTAATTCTCTTCTGTTTGATAGCCCTCCACGAACCAAAAAAACATCTGCATGAGGAAAAAAATGAAGTTCTCTTTTCTCTCTCGCCTTGCATGAGTTCAGGATAACCATATGCAGATCTGGCCCACTGCAACCCGATGCAGATTAAATTATGACAACCAGGATTTCAAATATATACAAGAGTTATACACACATGTACATCGCTGTACAAATTGCATGAATTTGTATAGAAGAAAAATAAAATTATAGAATGATCTACTAGTAGCCGGCAATGACTATTTCGTGCTCCTCAACTCTTGAGATCTGCAAAAAAACAATTATTTGAGAACTTGCAATATGAAAAGAAAAAAATTTAGAGTGGAAATCTTTGAACGATTACTAGGTAGTAATTTTTTGGAACCATTAAAACTGTTATATCATATATGATGCACTAAAATCCCCTGCAAATCAAAAGACTGATACATTCATGCTCCTCAACTCTCTAGATATGCATGAAAAAAATAACATTTGCTCAAGAACGAGCATATTAACAAGGAAAATAAAACATAGTAGAGTGAAGAGATCATCCGTCTCAAACTGACAGTAATCCTTGGGAAGGGAAAACCTCACAACGTCATGGAATTGACCAATAAAGGATTGATACAAGAAAAATCCTCTGCAATTTCAGTTGATGTGAGTTCTATTTTGCTCATTTATTAGCACATGAGAAAAATCTCATTGATGAAACTCTACAAGTATGTTCTCCTTCGTTAAAGCACCAATTTTCACTCATTAACAGTTTTTTTTGGTTGATTCACATTTTCTCATGTACTTGCATTCACTTTATTTTACCATGGCATAATCTTTTGGTGCCTTCAATTATTTCCCAAGAAGCAATGAAGCTATTGAGACTGCAAAAGCCCTTGCTGAAAGAAGGATTGTTGGTAGGTCTTGTTGTTTTCTCTACTATTAAGAATTAATAATTTCATTGTTTTTCTGAGCCTGTCTGTGTATGTATCATTCAGATGGTATCTGTGTGCCTCAGCAACTGATAATGTAAACTTTTGTAGGTTGGAATCTCTTCTGGTGCAGCTACGGATGCAGCTGTTAGGCTTGCCAAGAGGCCTGAAAATGCTGGGAAGCTATTTGTCGTAAGTGTTACATTTCCTCTCTCTGAATCCGTAGCACTTTCAGGTTCACAGCTCTTTCAGTCAGATTGGTTTTTGTTGGCACTTCATCTGATCTCTAATGAATCACAAATGAATGGATCAAAAATATTTAAACATCAGCCCTTGGAGGGGAGACCAAACTCAGTTATTTTGTACATGCAACATCTGCACTTCTCAGTGGTTTTAGTAGATTTTGAGTTTTTGCTTTGGTTTTGACATCTGATAGGCCAATCTGTTCGGCTGTACCCAGGTTGGTAGCCACACTGTAGAAGATCACCTTGCAATTGAATTGTTCATTAGTTAAAAAGAAAACTGTACATCTATTTGATGCACCTTTTTTTATTACAGAAATTTTAGATTTGGTGACTTGAGTTGAAAGGATTAGGTTGTATGATTAATTTTGTAAATAAGACTGTTATATGCTCGTGAACAAATGGGGTTCAGTCTTGTTGCATCGCATTATCGCATACAATGAAAGTGAAATTAGCATACATCCCTAAGTGAACAGAGGATTTCATTTGCAGTTGTTTAGACATTGGCCCATTACCTGGGTTTCACATTTATATACTATTGTTAGCATCCTAGTCTTGAAAAAGATGAGATCCTTATTACATCCTTTCCTCATTGCAGGTAGTGTTCCCAAGCTTCGGGGCGCACTGCCTTTCGTCGGTTCTGTTCCAGTTCATCAAGAAGCAAGCAGAGAGCATGGTGACTCGACAGTCGCCACGCCCAGCAAGAGCTGCAAAGACAGCCAACTACGGATTAGTAGGGTAAAATGCATTAGAAGAAGAGCATGTGATGTTTGTATGCCAGCTGTGGAACATTGTAGCCACTCAGAACATGTTTGATGTTTCTCTAGTTCCAAATGTGTAACAATGTTGATTTGGAAAAAAGGAAGAATACAACGAAGTTCACGTGTAAAAGAAAATCAATCGATAGGAACGTTGTGACGTGGTCGGACAAGGAAGGGGGCGGGCATTTGATGACAGGCAGAGTTCCAATGGCACAACTGAAACTATTGTTGTCTGTGTTATCATGATTCTCCATCTGCTTACATTTACACCTTCAGTGTGGATACGCCCGGCCCAGAGTCCAATGGCTAGCTAAATGCTTAGGCAATGCTGATGACTTACCTGCTTTTCCTAAAACTTCTCTTCATCGTTTACCTACACTATACAATGATCGTTGTTTGATAATTGGAGCATACAATCTTTTAACTTCTTAATTCTACCCACGTTCTATCATACATGTACCAACGTGTGTCACGCGCGCGCGAAGCGCGCAAACACACTAGTGTACTAGATCGGAGGCCACCACAGCTGGAGAACAACGCCGTCAGGGGGTGCCTGCCATGGATGCGAGGAGGGAGCCGTCGACTGGGACGCTGGAGCATATCTGGATCTAGAAACCGGGAGAAAATTGAGAGAGGGTAAATACTTACAACGAATGCCATGGATGAGTAGCCACAAGGCTCCATCATGGGCAGGATGCTGTTGGCAGAAAGAAGTGCGCCATCATCGCCGATGGGGAATGAAGGATGCTGCTGCTTCGATGAGAGGAGATGCAGCCCCGCAGCAGCTTCCATAGGATGTCGGGAGCAACCACAGGGTGTGGGCGAGTGGTAAAGCCATGGGGGTGCGCAGCCACTGAGAGTGGTACCACCGCATGGAGGGCGACGCCGCCGGAGGAGAGGCACCGCAATCCGATCTGGATCTCGCCGCCTGCAGGCTGCAGTGTGAAATGAGAGAAGAGAGAAAAATAGTGAGACGTGGGATGACCTGAATTATAGCGTTTAAGATTTTATGGTTTTAAATTTAAAATTTTATTCTCGCAGGATTTAGGTGCACAAATAAGCTTTGGGAGAGAATTTTACTACTGTGGATTCTTTTTACGGTTGCGGATGGAAATATTATGGTTGCAGGAGAAAATTTTATTGTTGCGTATGGATGATTGAGCTGGTTGACATATTCAACAACATTTTACAGTTGCGGAAGAGACATTTACGATTGCGGGTGGGAGCTAAGTTGCAGCGCCAGCGCGTTGAATAACTATTCAACCGCTGGGAGTTGAATAGCAGTTATATATACATGTAGCTACACTCGCGTTTGTATCTCATGATTGAGGGTGTATCTGGTGAAACGGAAGGTACGTACATGGAGTATGCAATGATACTAGACCATCCGAGGTGGTATGTGCACGAGGTATTCGAATATACCTGAGGTATGTGAAGATACCCCGTTATACGTACTAATATGAAGATATTATCAAAATATAATAAAAACAGGGGCTGTTTTGTAATTTTTTCGAGTGGTGACATTTGAGGTATCTTAAATGTCAACATACTCAAATTGATAAATGAGTATGCGAACATACCCTTATTGGTTCATTGAAGGTGAGTGTAGTTACTTGCGCATGTAGATAAAACTCTTCCTGTATATATATATACATATATATACACACACATACATACATATCTATACCCCTTTAAAAATCTCCAATGTTCCAGTCGCTTGTTTCCGTCGCCTGCGCACCGCGTCGCCCCACCCCCGCACGGCCGCACCCGACGCGTATTGCTTCTGCGCCGACAAGTGGACCCGCACGCCACCCTCCCAACACGTGGGGCCCACACTCCCAACCCTCTCCACCTCGCGCCGCCTGGAGCTCCTCCGTCCGCTTTTCCTCCCCTGGGTCGGAGTCCCTCCGGCGCCAGCGAGATCCGCGGCAGCAAGGGAGGAGGGAGGGGCGCGCGATGCCGGGGAAGGATGAGGCACGGCGGCGCACGCGGGGAAGGGGGCGAGGCGCGGCGCAGTGAAACCGGAGGAGGACGAGGCTCGACAGTGACGCTGCAGGACGAGGCGCGACGCGGAGGCCCTGGCGCGGAAGGGAGGAGGCGGGGATCCGGCGGGGCGGCACAAGAAGAAGGGGGCAGGGCTGCAGGCTGCAGCATCTCGCAATCATTGTGGCCTACTCTGGCTGCTTGATACCCATACATTATCCATCCCCAAATTATCCAGAGCCGGCGCCGCCCCTCACAGGTGGATCCGCCGTTTCCACACCGCCTCCCGCCGCTGGATGACGTAAGGTGGCCTCGATCAGTCGATCCCTGGATCCGGCCCGCAGCATCGCAAGCGGAGGCAGGATTCACCACAGAGGCTGGATCCATGAGGCGTCGCCGCCGTCATCTACGTCTTGCCGCTGCTGGTAAGGGCGGCATGCTTCCCACATTTCGCACATGCAGGTCTGCGCACGGTGCGTGGAGAGCCGGTGGGGCAGTGCAACGGCAGCTAGCGGTGCGTTGGCGTATTGGGCTATTGGCATAGGTGTGAAAGCGCCAGCCGGGATGGCGGCAGGCCGGTAGCCGGCGGGGTGGCATAGCCGCGCAGCGGTACAAAAGGCACAAGCACGCGCGCACGGACGCAGCTGCACAGGGCAGCGGTGAGGCAGCACTGCAGCACGCCGGCAGCATAGTTTGCAGAACTGCTGCTGCAGCTGCAACAGGCAGGTCTAATTTCTCTCCATTTTCTAATGAGAGGTTGTTTGGGTCTCCATTAGACAGCATGCCCCTGAATAGAGACCTTCCTTTCACTGAATGCTTGAGATTTGAGTTTATGTAAACAGCCGTGCCTACAGAGTTCAAAGGAAGATAAAAGTGTTCTTTAGTTATCTATAAAGCTCTGTTGGTATAAACTATATTTTTACATTACAATCAAAGCAAAGTAGATATAAAATTCTCCTCGATCCAAACCAAGATGAGGAAAAAATAGCAAAAACGACACCAGATTGGAAGATCATATGAGAAACACTTCACATCTATGTAGATTCCTGATATCCAACAGAAGTTAATATAATATGTAGGCAAGTTATGTGGAAATTCATAACTTGAAGTGGGCACCATTTTGACAGGGCGGCTTCCTGCTATTCTTTCATGGGCGAACATAAAAAAAAGCAATTAAAAGGTCAACATTGAGATCTTCATTCTCCCTGCTTTACCCTTTTCATTGAAGAAATAATCTCTTCTTGTCTGGTTATGTGTACTAAGTTTAATCATCTCTTATTTGATTAGAGGCTCGAGAGCCACTGGTAAGTGGTAAGAATAACAGAGAAGGATAACTTTAGTAGAACTAACACACCATTGTCTCTGCAAACTTCCTTTTTAGAGAACTAATCGGGAAGGATATGACTTTAGGAGTTGAAATCTGACCGCTCATTGTCCGTCTTAATGTTCCTTTTTTAAAATGCAAGCCTCTGAACTGACTCCGTTTTTGACGTTCTATATATTGTCCGAAAAGATAAAAAAAAAAAGATCTTTCTAGCCTAACTGACATCATCCTAAATTTTGCACGCAGACATCATCTTAAATTTCGCAAGCAGTCAACGGAAAAAAGGCGAAACAATATGACGTAGAATTTATTCGTGGTGTTTGAGGATTTTTTTCTCCCGTTGCAACGCACGGGCATTTTGCTAGTATATATATACACATATATATGTATACATATATATACATACGTATACATATGTATGCATACACATATATATATGTATACGTATATATGTATGTATATATATGTGTATACGTATGTATATATATACATATATATATATGCATACTATGCATACACACATATATATAATATACCTTAATTGATATGGAATATCAATCATTCGGGCGTGCAAGACGGTACCCAGAATTTTTCAAAAGACACTCAAGTGCGCCGAGAATTGCCAAGCAGAAGACAAAGCAAGGACGAATAATTCTGCAGCAAAAAGAAGACGCAGGACGAATATTGTACTGTGCTCAGTACAATAATTGAAGAATAAAATGACGAAATACTGTGCCAGGTACAATTATTGAAGAATAAAAGAACGAGCTACTGTGGCAACAGTGAAAGCACACAGGAGGCGTGAATTATTGAAGCCATCCCTTAGCGACGAAGGAAGGCCTGACTCGGCTATAAAACGGAGCACCGGGCAGCAGCTGAAGGAGCATCCGAGCATCCAATAATCAAGATCGAAGAAAAGCATCCGCATCGCCTCACATCCACAAGACATCCGCACATCACCAAGCATCAGACACCAGCATCCACATCCACTCACCACCCACTTTGTAATGCTAGTAGTATTAGCATAAGGAATAAAGCCGTGGAGCATCTAGGCATCGTTTGTAAAGTAATCCAGTTTGTGCTAAGTGCTTGGGGTTTCCCGAAAGGAAAAGCCGTATGTAAGCTGTGTTTGTGGAAATGAAGTAGTTTTCCTTTGAAAATCCCTACTGTCATTTTAGTCCGCGTATATGGGAAGAGTTTATGTGCTAGGGACCCTATAGGAGAAACCTCTGCGTTTGATGCTCTCGTTTAGCCCGGAGTTGTGGCGCCTGGAGAGCCGTGTCCGCGGAGAAGTGTTCCCTTCGGGTGGAACTGCCTGGGGAGACGACATAACCTCGCCTCATATGCATAGACTGGGAATAGTTTGGGAAAGATTAGCTGCTTCTGAAGCAAATCTGCTCATCGTATGGCGAGTACCGAGTAGGACTAAGCAAGCATAGAAGCACAACCCGGCCGAATATTTTTTTATCTCGCCAGCCTGCCAAAGATCCTGTGAAATATAATACCGCCGAAGAGTTAATATCCGCTTAATATAATCACGAAAGCGACGTTCGTATCTCATCCTGAAGAGTGAGCCAAGTGAGAATAGTAAGTTTCCACCATTGCATGCACTTAATATAATCGCGAAAGCGACGTCTCGAATTCATCCCGAAGAATTGAAATAGTGGGAATAGTAATCTCCCACCATTGCATGCAAAGAAGTGGAGTGCCCTCTGAGTGCTCATCCACTTTTCATATTGCTGAATTTGAATAGTACCAGAGCGAATTTGAATAGTAAAAAGAATTTGGATAGTAGCAGAGTATTTTGAATAGTTCCAGTTCGCGTTCATATCTTTTGTTGTTAGGCTCGGGTGCGCGGCAGACGGCGGAGGGAAGTGAGGCTGCGACACAGAACAACAAAAGATATGAACGCGAACTGGAACTATTCAAAATACTCTGCTACTATTCAAATTCTTTTTACTATTCAAATTCGCTCTGCTACTATTCAAATTCAGCAATATGAAAAGTGGATGAGCACTCAGGGGGCACTCCACTTCTTTGCATGCAATGGTGGGAGATTACTATTCCCACTATTCTAATTTTTTGGGATGAATTCGAGACGTCGTTTTCGCGATTATATTAAGTGCATGCAATGGTGGAAATTTACTATTCCCACTTGGCTCACTCTTTAGGATGAGATACGAACGTCGCTTTCGTGATTATATTAAGCGGATATTAACTCTTCGGCGGTATTATATTTCACAGGATCTTTGGCAGGCTGGCGAGACAAAAAAATATTCGGCCGGGTTGTGCTCCTATGCTTGCTTAGTCCTACTCGGTACTCACCATACGATGAGCAGGTTTGCTTCAGAAGCAGCTAATCTTTCCCAAACTATTCCCAGTCTATGCATATGAGGCGAGGTTATGTCGTCTCCCCAGGCAGTTCCACCCGAAGGGAACACTTCTCCGTGGACACGGCTCTCCAGGCGCCACAACACCGGGCTAAACGAGAGCATCAAACGCAGAGGTTTCTCCTATAGGGTCCCTAGCACATAAACTCTCCCCATATACGCGGACTAAAATGACAGCAGGGATTTTCAAAGGAAAACTACTTCATTTCCACAAACACAGCTTACATACGGCTTTCCTTTTCGAAAAATCCCAAGCACTTAGCACAAACTAGATTACCTTACAAACGATGCCTGGATGCTCCACGGCTTTATTCCTTATGCTAATACTACTAGCATTACAAAGTGGGTGGTGAGTGGATGTGGATGGTGGTGTCTGATGCTTGGTGATGTGCGGATGTCTTGTGGATGTGAGGCGATGCGGATGCTTTTCTTCGATCTTGATTTTTGGATACTCGGATGCTCCTTCAGCTGCTGCCCGGTGCTCCGTTTTATAGCCGAGCTAGGCCTTCCTTCGTCGCTAAGGGATGGCTTCAATAATTCACGCCTCCTGTGTGCTTTCACTGTTGCCACAGTAGCTCGTTCTTTTATTCTTCAATAATTGTACCTGGCACAGTATTTCGTCCTTTTATTCTTCAATTATTGTACTGAGCACAGTACAATATTCGTTCTGCGTCTTCTTTTTGCTGCAGAATTATTCGTCCTTACTTTGTCTTCTGCTTGGCAATTATTGGCGCACTTGAGTGTCTTTTGAAAAATTCTGGGTACCGTCTTCCACGCCCGAATGATTGATATTCCATATCAAATAAGGTATATTATATGAATTTATGTATATGTCTTCCCATGCCCAAATTGTTGATATCGCATATCAACATATATATAACTATTATCTTCAACATATATTATCTTTTGGGCTTATTTTTACTATTATATTTTTGGGCTATTTTATTCTGACTTTATTGACAGACATTTTCTTCTTCAACCCATGGTGCACTTTCTATGCTATCTGTCTCCTCAGGTTCCCATATCTCATATCATGATAATAATTCTCTATATTTTTTTCTTAACTGTAATTCTTTTCCCAATTCTGGTTTTATAAGTCTGCCTACATTTCTTGTTAATGCACCAAAATAATTTTTTTGCATTTGGAGGAATATTCTTGTTATTTTATTTTGATATATCATTCTATAACTCGGATCTACTTTCATATTTCCTTCGAGCTCTTTGGCTTCTGTGAATATTCTCCGATTATCATGATTGGTATTTCTAGCGAATAATTCTTCATAGGAATTGAAGAGTTTTGAGTACCACATATTAGGGAATGCATAATACCCTTTGGTAATGAAGATATCACGAGAAGTTGGTCTTATTGGCTGTGTAAATTTTGGAGGATTGGAACAAAATATGATCTTATATTTTTCTCTGGTATAAGCAAATCTTTTGCAAGCTTCTTTGATAGCTTGTCCAAGCTTTGAATTGAGGATATCTTCTATTATACCATATATAGCATGGATTAGTCCATGATTTATAATGGTTTGTAATGATATATTCTTGATATTTCTGAAATATTTCAGATCTATATTTGACTTGAATATAAGATATTGATGATAAGGCTGAATTATCATCCTACCATCAAAATGAATTATTGGAAATGTATGAGTTTCAATTGCTATGCCTTTGATCTTTTCTTCTCCAATATATATATATTTGAAATATTCTTGGAGCATTAGAAACATCTTATTCTGTCTTTCTGCATATTTCTTCCAGATTAGATCTTTAATGTCGTTGTCGAAACAAGACAACATCTGATCTGTCTTGAAGCTTAATCTTGGTATGAGAAATTCATATGGAATATTGATATTATTCTTGGGATTTTATCCATAAATTTATTTCTCTTGCTTTCTTCTGATATTAAATTGTTCTTCAAGACTATTGATTTTTCTTCATTTATATTCTTATAGGAATCAGCTTTTATTGTTCATTTCTTTGCCTCCATACCTGCAGAATAAAAAACTGTATTAGTACAACCAATATCCTTGATATTCTTAATGGTATTATCTGTTTGCTCCATCATTTCAATTTTTAATCCTGCTAATTCTTCTACTAAATCTAATTCATCTTCACTTGAACTATAATCTATATCTCCATTTTCTATTTCTTCTGTCTCTATGATTGAATATATTGATTCATCATTATTGAGTTCGTCATCACAGACCAAAGTATTCTCATTTACACTATCTATAATCAGAACTCTTTCTTATTCTTCATATTTGCTAGAATATCTTTTTTGATTTTTATTAGGACATATTTTGCTTAAGTGATCTGGAGAATTACATATAAAACACCTGCATGTACTATCATATGTTTTCATAGGATTATATCTTCTTACATTTCTTTTATGTAAGAAAGGGGCTTTATTATCTGATCTTCTTAGAAAATAGCGCTTCTTTGTTCTAGGATTTTGATTATATGGTTTCCATAAGGATCTGTATTTTCTTTCTCTTGACCTCTCTTCTCCATATGTTAAAGGTATTTGGACTATCTTATTATAAAAATTATAATCTGAATGCTTCATTGATCTTTGAGTTTGTATGCTTGTACAAATTTTTCTTAGGTGTTTAAACACAAAAGTTATAGCTTGAGATATATTAATAACAACACCTTCTGTTTCTTTCTTGTATTCTTTAAATATTATTGATCCCAAAAGATCTGGTAATTTGTTAAAATATCTTTCAACTATTCCTTTATTATACTCTTGTTTAGCAGTTGTAGCATTGTATAAATAATGTTGTGAAAATTTTTTTATACCTTTTCAATTTGTTAAAGTCAGTTTTTCTATTTCCCTTAACCTTTCATTTTGCAACGTGGTAAAACCTAATTCTGAATCTTCTGCTATAACTATATTTGATACGATATTAACAAAATTATAGAGATTACTTCCAGCTCTTTTTAACTCTTCATAACTATTAGGATATACTTCTGCCCATTGTTCCCATAAAACTTTCACAGATTCTCCTAAAAAGGTTTCTAAATATGTTATCATATCTTCTACCCTATTTCCAATATTATGCCGATTCTGTATATATTTCTGAACTATTAAATCTTTCCATACACTTATTATATTTGGCCAATCTATAGGGTCATGTGCTGCTAAGTTTAATATTGCACCATCATTTTTGTAGTTTTGGAATTTTACTGGTTTTTCAAATTCTTTTCTTCTACATCCCATATATTTATATCTTCCTGGTATATAGTTATAAGAGGTATCTTCTTTTTCAGGTGGCCAAGTTCCTGAAGCTCTAGAAGGTCTTTCTCTTTCTCCCTCATTTTTTACAGAACTGTCACCATATTCTTTTTATTTTTCTTTTTGAATTACTCATTCCTATTTCCATAGCTTCCATCATATTGTCTAAATTAATCTGCTCATCTTCTCCTAATAAATATATAAATTCTTTATATTCTTTTGCGTTATCAGTCTCTATATATATTTCTTTAATCTCTTTATTTTTTCTTTCTTCATCTAAATTAACCTCTTCTTCCTTCGCATTATTTTTTTATTTGGTTCCTCCTGAATTTCTTCATAGCTTTCAAGCAACAACTTATTGTTCATATTCCACTGCTCTTCTTCACTTATGCTATTATGTCTAGTTGGACTATTTTTTTTGACTACTTGCAACTTTTTCTCTTGTTATTGAACTTATTGGTTTTATGACATCTCTCTTTATTTCTATGTTTTTTACGGCCTTCTTTTCTTCTGAATTCTTAATGTTCAACTCTTTTTCTCTTTTTAACTTATTTAGCCTTTGTATTTCTCTGAGAAAACAAACATCTTTTTTTTTATTTTACCCCATTCACATATCATAGAGCTATTGTATTCATCTGATGCCTTTTTTAATTTTATTTCATAATGCTTAATTTTATTGTCTATATCTACTATTTCCATAAATTCACACACACTATGCCTTCTATCTTCTTCTATATTTGATTCTGAACTTATTGCTTCTAAATCATCTAAAGCCCTTTCTTTATAATTCATAAATCTTATACTAGTCTTGCCTTTCTTATTTTGGTAACTGATATAATCTTCAGGTTGATTTAAAATCTTAAGTTCTATTAATTCGCTTATATTCCATTCTTTTCCTGCTCTTTCTTCAGAACTTATCTTGAGAGGACTCATAAATTTGATTCCCTTAGACTGCATACTTTCTATAACATTATTTACATTTATCTTATATTTAGTACTACTTCTATTAGTTAATCTTCCAATAAATACTAAGCTTACAAGTAAATTTGTTCCCTTAAAATTTTCATAACCCTTGGTCTGAAAACCAAATGCCATTTTTTCTATGAACTCTTTAATTAGCATCATTAAATCTGGTGCTATATAGGTTATTAGCATATTTTCATTCATATCACCTTCTAAAAATCCCGTTGCGGCTTTGTTTACTGTATCCCATCTTTTATCTAACAAAGTTATTAGGATCTTAGTTCCTAACTTTTTTCTTGTCATCCCTTTAATTCCTATGATATACATTCCTTGGTGTATATATTTATATCCTGAATATTTTAGACTATTTTCAAATTGCTTACTTACTATTCTTAATTCTACTGGCTGAGTTAAGACACTTAATTCCACCTCTCTTGATATTCTATATAACCCATTTTTATTTTCGAACCAACATATTTGGTAAATTTATTGAGGCCTTATTTTTCTGAGAGAGTATCTTTGATATCTTTCTAAATCTCTTTCTACGTCTATTACTTCTTCAAGATTATCTATATTATCATATTTGCACTTTAACTTATTCATTAAAGTTAAATGTTTTACATCTCTATTTACTAATTGGAGCTCTCTGTCTCTTCTGATGAGATTTTGAGGTACTTCCATTTTTCTGAATTTATCTCCCTAGTGGATGAAACTATTCCTGATGAGAGCAGCACTAACTCTTTGCCACTTTCTTCAATTTTTATTTGGTTCAGATTCTGAGCTACGCTTTTTACTTCTTTGACTAACTTCTTGATTTCTTTTAGATCTTCGGTACACTCTTCTGTTTTCTTGGATTCAGTAGTATTATGTGGGACTTCTATTCTTTTGTATAATAAAGATAAATCTTTTTTAATGTAATCACTATTTTGACTTATCCTTTCTTGCTCTGACTTACTATAACTCAGCTCTTGCAGGGCTAAGTCAAATTTATTACTTATGATCGAATATTGTTCTTCTAACTTTTTATGCTCTTTATATAAATTTTCAAATTTTACTTCTAATTCGTCTTGTCTTTTACCCCACGCTATATAAAAATTATGTATTAAATCTACTACTAAATTTAATTGTCCTTGTGAGGTATGCCAAATATGTTTTTCAAAATGATTGATTCTGCACCTTATGTTAATATTTTCTTTAGTATTGACAGTCTTGCTTGTATTGATTTCTAAGTTCAAATACTTGAGTTTTTCAATGATGACTGATCTTTGCTAAATTTTTAAATATGATAAACTTCAGACTTCTAGCTTTATGACTTGCAACACAATATAATAAACTTTCTAAATATAACTGAAAATTTAGAACTTGCACAAAATAACTGAATAGATAAGATATTAAACAGGTACTTAAGATATTAAACAGGTACAACTTTGGATATAAACTAGATAACTGACAACTTAAAATATAAACCAGATATAAATATTAACTTAAAAATATAAACCAGATATAATTAACAGCTTAAAAATATAAACCAGACTCTGATACCAGTGTTTAGGCTCGGGTGCGCGGCAGACGGCGGAGGAAAGTGAGGCTGCGAAACACCGAGAGGAAACGAAACACAGAACAACAAAAGATATGAACGTGAACTGGAACTATTCAAAATACTCTGCTACTATTCAAATTCTTTTTACTATTCAAATTCGCTCTGCTACTATTCAAATTCAGCAATATGAAAAGTGGATGAGCACTCAGGGGGCACTCCACTTCTTTGCATGCAATGGTGGGAGATTACTATTCCCACTATTCCAATTCTTCGGGATGAATTCGAGACGTCGCTTTCGCGATTATATTAAGTGCATGCATACGTATGTATATATATGTATACGTATGTATGTATGTATATATACATATATATATGCATACACATATATATATACGTATATATATATGTATATATACATATGCATACACACATATATATATACACACACACACATATATATAACCATTTTCATGATTCAATTGTTGTATCTAATCTCCACTGAATCACCTTGTGTTGTTGAATGTCCTTAACTATGGACTAATTATTTGGACCTATTTGTTTCCACCAATGGAAGTGCAACTGTCAAGAGTGCTCATGATGAGAACCGTGATTCTCACTTTGATACAAGATTCTCGATTGTTAGTCCAAACCGATATCGGTATCCTACCGAATTGTCGCTTATAACTTATAAGCGAAAATAATCATAACCTATACTGCATGAGAACAAGGACAATTATGTCCTAACTATGGTGCTAGAAATTTGAGTACTACATGGACTAAATTGGCTATACAAAACAAGCCTAAATACATACTACCAAATTCTATGATGCTCTTGATACACGGATACGTAAAGAGCCAGAGCGGTGTGGGCCGACGCTCACGTGCAACCAATGGCAGATCCAGAAATGACACAAAAGGGGGACTGACTAATAAAATAATTAATCGATGGCCAGTTGGTAGTGAAACTAAAATTTGCAACATAATTGTATACTTGAGCTAAAACAGAGGCTAGGTGTTGTGAACCACCAAGCTGAAAGACAAACACAACACTTCAACTGTCAAATAGGCGCTATCGGAGAAGCAACATGCTCTAGAGGCAGGCGAATGGAGATGGATGTAAGGAAAATGGCATCACATGCTATATTTCTATAGTTGTGTTTTAGTGATTGATTGACAACCAATACTTGCACTAATAAGTTTGTCTAGATGCACATTCTTAAGTATTTTAAGTCCAAGGGATGAAGAGAAGAAATAGAGCCAAAGGCATGGTCCTAGGGGCTGCACTAATAAGAAACCTCAGTTTTTATGAGGACCGGATGGTCTAGTCTGTAAGACCGTACAAACAATCGGACAAGTTTTTCCAAAGGGCCTGAGCAGTTGAAGTGAACAAGATCAATGGATCCGATGGTACGGTTTGTTGGACCATACTAAACATTAGACCATTCTAGCTGAAGGAGCGAAGATTTGAAAGCCTGGCAAGTTTTGAAGATTGGACGGTCCAAACCACCAAGAAATGATCGGACTCGACAACTGAAGCGACCAAGAACAATGGACCAGATGGTATGGTCTGTGAGACCATCCTAAGGATCGGACAAAGTTGACCGAGGGTATGAAGAATGAAGCCGCGGAGGATTACAATGGACCGGATGGTACGTGAAGGTTGGACCGATGCCTAAGAGGATGGTGAATTAGGATTTCTAAAAACTAAGACTCTCTAAAAACTACAACTACTGAGCAAAACCTATGTAATGTAAATCTACCTATGTGCACTAAGGTTTTGCTCAGTGTTGCTAATTCTACTGTGGCCAAGTCTTCAACCTAGTTCCACCTAGAAACTAACCTAACAAGCTAGTTTAGGAATTAACCACACAATTGCAAAAAAGTAAATGCGGAAGCTAAAAGATAGGTAAAGAATACAAACTCCCGATGACAATGTCGACGATGGCACACGATGGAGACACGTAGATTTTTTTCTGAGGTTCGAGGAGGCCAACGTGTCATCTCACCCCTAGTCCTTATTAGGTGCCCCTGCAGACTTTGCTCTCGTGCAATCCTCAAAGTAGTGCGTCCTCACCCATGCAAGGGTGGAGGATGGCAAAGTGACCTCCTCGAAAATCAAGCAACCCCGGTCGAGTCTTCGAATATCCTCGGTACACACCCACACGAGCCCTTCTCTCGCGTAGTCTTAGACTATGGCCTCGCCCACACAAGAGTAGAGGATTGTCGGGGCTATTGGGGTCTTCCAAATCCTTCTGACGAAGCTACCCCGCCGTCACTACTATGGGAAGCTTTGGCCAACGTGCCGAGGCCCTTCCTCTCGATGCGTGTAACCCCCACGGTCTTGAGTTTGTTGATCGTTCTGTCCAACTCGTCTGATGGATCATCGGACCGTCTGATGGTGGGACTATCATACCGTCCGATGCGTTGGAAGCGTCGGGACTTGGTCTTCTCCTTCCCTTCTGCCCAGATGGTCCGATGCACCATCGGACCGTCCGATGGTGGACCGTCCGATGTGTGTAATTCGCACCGGGTTTTGAATCTTCAACTTTGGACTTTTCTTCTCGCTGGACCTCTCGATGGAGCTTCTCCGGCACTCTTGATGCTCCAAAAAATCGGCCCGCCGACCGGTCAGTAGGAACGCTGAGTCAAGACACTCGCTTGCAACTTGGTGTCGGTTTGGGACTTCTCTTGTGTCTTTTAAGTTCTACTTTGAGGTGTTTATTCTCTAAGCCCACCTTTTGCATCCTGTGACTTAACCAAAAATACTTGTACACAAATATTAGTCTCATGGCACGTGTTGTCACTTCAACCACCAAAATTACATTAGAAAACTAAGCACAAGGTTTAGGACAATGGGCTCACCTGTGTCTTCGGCGTCCATTCTCCCTTCGTAACCATCAATTGTCTACGATGACTACAACAACTACGTTAGCTATTTTGATGAAACATGACATTTTCGCACACAACTCCAATAAAGAGGGGCTTAGTATTCTAAACTCATCCGTTTTGATACCATTCTCATGAGACCATAGCAAAAACGAGTCAATTGCTGATCTATAAGTGCCACAAGCTTTTGTACCATCGACCCTATCAAGACATACAGTACTCTATTTGAAATATTAAAACTAAATAAGAAACATCCATAAATTATTTAGAACAGATGTACTACCGCTGTCCCCCTCTCCATCCCATCAAGACACGATTAATGAAACAAAAATATTCAAACATATTATGCTCAAACGAATAAGACGAATAATTAAAGTTGTGTAAAAAGAAGTCAATTGCGACATACATTTGTGAATGGATACGAAAGTTTTTCTCATCCAAATGAGACTAGTTAAACTACGGTATAAAGCTTGGCCAAAGAAGTTTTAGTGGGAACAAGTGTCAAAACCAACTATAAATTGTTCGTCAAACGTTCATAAGTCAAGGTTTAAATATAACAAAGTTCATTATATAATCAAGTATCAATGCTTATGGTGCCAAATAAGTATAAGTCAACTCATCACTAAAAATACTTTTATATTATTATAAAGTGACATAGATGGGGATAATATTTTCTATAAACTCAATAAATTTATAAATATTTGATTTAGACCAAAGATTTTATTCTTTTTCATAAGGAGATATTAGAACACACTAAATTTACATGGAGCAAGGGAGATTGTGTCTCACCGGCCTATGTGAGGAGGCTCTCTTTTTGACCTGGCAATGTCATGGCCAAAAGAGTGTTGATTATGGAAGACGGGGTTCCTTCGACTGGCCATAAGCTGATCTATAATTTCACATCACAAACTTCGAATAAGACAACAGCAAAAGGCTAACAAAATGCATATATTTTGAGAGAACTGAGATGACAAGCCCAGTGGAGAAATAGGAAAAGAAAAGGAAAAAAACTAATAATATTGGCAAGGCAGCATACACTTTACATCACAGAGATGCGAGGTGGGGTTCGTTTCCTAAGTCAGTAGTGACGCGTGAGATCTCGAACCTAGCGGGTCCAGCGGTCTCTTCCCCTCCACTTTCTCCGGACCGAAGGCGGAAGGCAGCAGTGATGATGCTACGCCTGCGCCCATCGCACCGAGTGGGTTGAGCGGCACTGAATTAACAGCGAGAATTGGTGCTGCAGTTGTTCAAAATATGACATCAACAATATTGGTTGGCAAGTGGAAACATTCAAATTCCTAGACATGTAAACTGTACTAAAACCAAAAAAAAAAAAAGAGATCATTTTCATCAACCTGACTGTACTTATCTGAAGTTTGCTTCTGATCAGTATACCATTCAGATCAACAACTATTATACTAGAACTGCAGAGTATTTAAAACAGCTTCCACTATCATCTCGGTTAGTATAATTAACACTACAAAAACAAGTTCACTATAGAGCTACTAAGAGCATGATCCTAGCTTTCAGCTAACTATGATAGAGTTCGTTAATGCAACAAACTAGTTAGCATAACTAAAGCACACATCATTCAAGTTATTAGTGTAATCAACCGAATACCACCTTCCATAAGTGACCCTGAAACAATTAATGATACAAATAACACACCATATAGTTAAAAATCAATTATACGACATATTTATTATTGTCTCACACCTGCATTGTTACCAGTAATTAGATAATGTTGGAGTGTTTGGTTCGGTGCATGAGGCGGCAACGGCAATGGAATTGGTTGCTGGTGTTATCTATCGATTACCGTTCTTTGTTTGTTTGAGTACGGCGGCAGCGGACGGCGGCGACGTTTTAGAGCGCTATCCAACAGCTCTAGAGCGGCGGGATTGAGATTGACTAATGCTGTATCCGTTTAAGGGTAGCGCATCGCGGGACCGAAGCAAACAACCGGAGCTGTATTCGTTGACTCACTTTTTTTTGGCACGAGGAAACAGTGTTGGGCTGCACTTGCAGTGACACAAAGGTTTCAGCTTGTCCAATGCATGGAAATTTCCAGTGACGTGGACATCCCCCTCTGCTTGCATTATTGTTGCTTGTGACTTGTCCAAATCCCAATGAGAGACAGAGACCTCCTCACCCTATTTGCCGAGAAATTCGTTGCACACCTAATGTCCTCCTACATATAGCGAACAGAAACGACATCTGAAGAAAGCAAGAGTAGCAACACCAGGTTTCGCTGACAAATCGTCATGGGCAACTCTTCGTCTCGCGGTATGCACTCGGATAGTTCTTCTGTGCTTTATTTACTGTAATTGTAGCTGCAGTTGTGATCTTCTGTACTGCTGTTTTTATCTCCCGGCCGCTGTTTCAGGACGATCGAAGGGCCAGCAGACGACCTTGACCTTCAAGTGGAGCATCGATGGGTTCTCCTCACTCCTTGACAAGGGTGAAGGATGGACCTACTCTAGAGTGTTTGAGATTATGGGACACAACTGGTATGCTGATACCCGGCTGCTCTTTTGAACACTTCACATAGTTATACATCCTTTGCAGATTCTTAGTCCTCAGTTCACCTGTTTGCAGGTACCTGAAACTGAATCCAAGGGACAAGAAGAGCGGTGGCAGCGATGAGTATGTCTCTCTTAGCCTTCAGCTCGCCAGCAGCTCAGTGAAGCATGGTACTGTTGTGGAGGCCTCTTTCAAGCTGCTGATATATGATCAGTCCTATGGAAATCATAGCCAGCATCAAGGTACTTGAATAGCAACAGATATCTATTTTTTTTCATTTGTATTTCGTCCTCCAAAGCATCTTTCCATATATACCATGAAATTTGTACGTGCAGTTAGCCACAGTTTTCAGACTGCAAGCACAAGCTCCGGAGCCTCATGCATGATCTCCCTCAGGAAACTGAAGCAACACCCCTCAAAGTTCATTGTCAACAATAGCTGCGTCTTCGGTGTCGAATTCATCAAAGTCACCACCTTGAAAGCGAACACGATGTCAGAGATACTGTTTGTCCAGAAGACGAGCATCTTCAACGAGGCCACAACTTACACTTGGGACATTGAGGACTTCTCTGCACTGAAGAAATTCGACTCACCGGAGTTTGAAGTCGAAGGATACAGATGGTGATAAGACTGCCCAGCTTGACATTATATTACTGAATGATGCTAATTAGTACTCCCTCTGATTTTAAATATAAGTTGCATTTTAGTTCAAAAATAAACTAACATGCGACTTATATTTAAATACGGAGGGAGTATATCTGAATCTTCTTAGCGTGAAATTGGCCTCAATGGTATTATAGTTGCTTTATACATCATGGACCGAATTGTTACGTGCTGTCCAATCTGTAGGTGTATCGGTATCTACCCGTCTGGCGATGGCAACCATCTCACCCTGGACCTGAGCATGAAAAAGACCAATGATCTCCCCGATAACTCCGCGAACCTGGTAGAATTCACCTTATCCATCAAAGACCAGGAAGCCGGCAATCACCGCAAGGGAACAGGTTCGTGTGCCTAGAGGAAAATTGCTCAACGGACAGTAGTTAGTGCGCAGCGTATTCTTGACCTGTTTGTTTCGTTGGGGAAAAATGCAGGCCGGAGCCAGTTTACAAACGACGCTCGTAGCTGGGGATGGACAAAGTTCATTTCGCTGGAGGATTTCAAGGACTCATCGAATGGCTATCTCGTGAAAAATAAATGCTGCATTGAGGCTGAGATTGCCATTGTTGGCTCCTCCAAGATAGAGTAGTGTATCCTTGTATATATATCTGTGGGCTGAATCGATCGCAATGCTGCATGCAGATCTTTTCTGTGTATGCGTGTAATATGTTTTGTGTTGTGTTTGAGTGCTCGTGCTGAAGATACTGAAAATATTAAAATGGTAAATAAAGTTTTGGTGCCGAACTTTATGGGCATGTAATGGATTTTGACAACTAAAAGGGCTGCTAACAGTTGCATTTTCTTTCCCTCCAAAAAAAGTTACAATGCTTTTTTCCGATAATTTTTTTTTTGTTGCCTACGTTAGTCTAATCAACAGTTTGCTACCGTTTAGGAGTAGATAGCCAAGACTTTTTCCCTAAACACATGAGTGATGATCTAGTCTACGTATTAAGATATTTTTAATTTTACAGGTTGAGAATTACTTGAGTGTGTGTGCTTTACTCAGTTTTAGGTTGTGTGCTTGTGTCTAGCAGGCAGAGATCCGAAGTAAAGTTCCAAGGACTTTGTAAAAAAAAACTTGCAAACAATGTAAAACCTTGCATTAGGAGGTAGCTCCACAAGGTAATTTGCTAGTTAATTTGTGAGAACTTATGAGACGTGTGGAATTTGGGACGGCATCTGCTTGTGTGGAATTTGGGACAACTTGGAATTTGGGACGGCATCTGCTTGTGTGGGTATTTGAAAGATGAACAGATCTTGTCTTCAGACTTCATTTGTCAAAGATTCCAAGTACTTACCTAACCACCAATCATTTTCCATTGAATTTTTAATTGTTTAAGTTACTCAATTCAAGGGTGTTACTTGCATGTACGCTCCGCAGCTGATGATGGCATCAATAAAGATGGTTTATTATTAATAAGTACTTCATTCTTTTTTATGACTTTTTTCAAGATTTTGATGATTCGTTTTATTAAAAAACCATTATTTATATTTTTTGTTACTTATTTTATCATCTTAATCTTAATATTACTAATTACATGCTCCTTTTAGACCCTCCACGTTAATTCTCACCAGATGCGTTAGAAAAAAAGATAATTTTAGAAATTCTCACAAAAAATAAAAAAAAATATTCTGTTATCCATCACATAGCTGTAATAAAAATAGCCATTAGATATATTATATTTTCTAAAAATTTACCCACTGTGCCATTATGAAAGATTAAATAAAATAATCCCTAAATTTATATAAAAATTGTCTACCATAACATTATGAAAGATGAAATAAAATAACCCCCTAAATTTATATAAAAATTACTCATCATGCCATTATAAAAGATGAATAAAATAACCCCAAAATTTATATAAAAATTATCCGCCATGCCATTATTAAAGATGAAATAAAATAAACCCTAAATTTATATAAAATTTACCCAACATGACATTATAGAATACAAATTAAAATAACCCCTAAAATTTGCATAAAAATTATCATCGTGCCATTATAAAATGTGGATCAAATAATACTCTAAATTTGCATATAAATTACTCACCATGCTATTATAAAAAATAAATTAAAATCAGCCCTAAATCTTCATATATTTTACCCAATATGCTATCATTGGAGATAAATTAAAATAATTTCTATATTTGCATATAAATAAATAACCCATACTAGATATGAATTAAAATAATGGAAGGACAAGTGCCCGGACGTCCGGCGGATGCCGGGCGCATCGAACGCATGCCCCACCGTCCGATCAAACCGTCCTCAGCCATCCGATCAAACCGCCCTAAGCCATGTGCTGAAACATCAGAAATGAACAGCTGAAACATTAACGAACATCTGATGAAACATTGAAAATACACTTCCCCCACCGTCCGATCAAACCGTCCTCAGCCATCATATCAAACCGCTCTAAGCCATGTGCTGAAACATTAGAAATGAACTGCTGAAACATCAACGAACAACTGATGAAGCATTGAAAATACACTATTGCAACGTCGGCGGATATGAAAAAAAAATAACTGAATTGAATGAAAATTTTGGGTCCGCAGATCCGATGAAAAAATTAAACAAAAAAGTCGGACGAAGCATCGGAATTGAACTGCTGAAACATCAACGAAATACTGTTGAAACATTAAAATTAAACTGTTGCAACATCGATATTTTGGGGAAAAAATTCAAGATGCGACGCGTCGGGCGATGCATGAAACATCAGAAATGAACTACCGAAACATCAATGAACAATTAATGAAACATTAAAAATACACTATTGCAACATCAGCAGATATAAAAAATTAACTGAATTGAATGAAAATTTCGGGTCCGCGAATCTGGTGAAAAAATTAAAAAAAATGGAGGAAACATCATAACATGACTACTGAAACAATGTAGAACTACTGCAACATTGGAGAAGGAGCGTCCGATTTTTTTTCCAGATCAGGCGCCCGTGGCAGAACGTTCCCGTTAAAATAACCACTTCTAATATTATTTAAAATTAGATTTATGTCTTATAATAAAACTCTAACCTGTAGGGTTGATGGACTAGTTAGAAATAATTCATATATAACCTGTGCAACTTATGAACTAGTCTATCTTAACGTTTATATTTCAAACTCAATCTATTTACAGTAACTGAAAACTCACACATCAGTTTCTCAAAAGAAGGGTCGATTCGCACAAAAAAAAAAAAAAAAAAAAAAAAAGGGTCGATGGCTGGCTGACCTGGGAATCTGGATGCCCCGTCCAGGCAGCTCCATCCCGTCCCCGCGAGCCAGACCAGCGCAAAATTTGAAACGCTCCCCTCCGGTTGCCGGCAGCCGACGAGACACCCCCGCCCCGATCCGCCGCCTTCCGCCACCCAAGAGCTCCGAAGAGTCGGACGAGTTGCGGGGAGCGGGGCGATGGAAGATGGTGAGGAGAGCGCGGCAGCAGCGGAGGCGGCGCTGGGGTTGAGCCCCCAGCTCTTTGTGGACGAGGTCCGCGACGTCATCGCCAACGTTAGCGCCGAGGCCTTCGAGTACTGCCTCCAGTTAAGTCCCCTCCGTGTCGTTCTCCCTCGATTCCCCACCTCAATTTCTTCGTTTCGCCAATGTCTCTCCCCTCCTCCTCGGCCGACCTGCAGGTTTGGTTAACTTGCCGTTTTTCTGGCCCTTTTTCTTCTCCAGGGCAGTGGCCGCACCAGGGGTCCTCGGCGATGCCACAGCGGCCCAGAAGGCTACGGAGCTCCAGCGAGTAATGGTTTCCCACACATCATTATTCGATACAGCCTACATAGCGCGTTAGATTTAGGGATGGATAATTAGTTGTCTGTTCTTAACTGATTCATGCTCCAGTACTTTCATGTTAATTCCATTCCGGTGATCATTTGGGAAATTTTTTGAACTGGGACAAAATTTTGAGCACCTTGTGCACATATGCCTTGATAAACAAATCTACTCTCCACCATATTTTTAAGTGTTCATGGATACTGAATGAATTTCTAGAATAGCTACAGATTTTTAACACATAGAATTTGTTCATGTACACCAGAATTCATCACTACCGCATGTTATCAGTTCCCCTAGATTTGCTTCATTTAAATTCCTGCTTGTTTGCAGAGCTGTACAGTGAAGAAACGGCGAGGTGAAAAGCATGATTTAGTATATTGGGACTAACCTTCCAACAATAGGATTGCCTTTAGACATTGTGGTGCTTTAAATGTTTTAGTTGTACTTCTGATTGGATGCTCCATAGCATACTTTAATAGGTTTACCAGTTATTTTGTTTTACTTAGGCTGCCATTCATTATCGCATCTTCTTCTCTTATAACTGTAAAACGCACTTCATAACATTCATAGTATGATAAGTACGCGTATTGTGTTTTCGTGCAGGGATTAAATGCTATTCGCCATGTTGTAAAGGATGCACTGGATAAGAGAATGACCAACTGGGAAAAATACTGCTTTCAACAGTGCTTCTATTTACCTGAAGGTTTTGTGGTCCCTGAAGATGTACGTACCTTATCCCAATATAACAGATTTGACTCCAACATGTTAAATTCCACATTCATGTTGTAGAAAAAAAATCATTGTGTTCATCCTTCCTCATGATGGATGACTGATGAAGGGGGGATACACAGTTTTGCGAATGTTATAATTTGGAAATCTGATGCATAGAGTTTATTAATGTAAACGTTCAACTATAGATGCCCACATACTCTTGTAGAGTCATAAAAATGAAGTGATTGTGGATTCGATATTGATGAGACTATTCGAACATCTACTAAACTACTGGATTGGTTTTGATGCGAAGAGGAGGAATGAGTACTTGAGTTTTGTTTAACTGTAATTTCTTTCATAGACTTGTGAATTTGATGTTGGTGAAGACAGTGTTTCTGCCCTTTCAGGTGAATGCCATAATTGTAATACTGTTGTTGATATTAATCTTGAAAATTATTAATCTATATGGAACATGAGTTAAACTTAATATTTGCGGTTGCTTGCAGTAACTACGAATTAAACATTTAAACCTGCATATCTTTTGTTCAGTGAATGTAGCCATGATTTATTTCACATTTTCTTCACACCCTCATGTCACAAAGATATAGTAGTGTAAATGAGTGTATACATAATCTTCATTTCAGGATAATTCTTGTGCAAAAGGGTCACACGATTATGGGAGTTCTGATTCAGATTTGGATTTGGAACTTGATTCCTTGAGAAAAAAGCTTGAAAGTGTAAGCACCTTAGCTGTAGTGAATCAGCTTATAATGTATATCTAAATATCTAAATTTCTGTAACAAGTGACAATGTTTTAAAAAAAAAACTTTTTTCATCAGGCTAACAAGGAATCTGAAGATCTCCAAAGAGAGCTGTCAACTTTGGAAAGGCAAACTACTTACAAAAGAAAACTTGATTCTGCTGTAGCTGAGATACAGAAGTTGTTTGAAGACAAATCCGTGCAGCAAAATTTTCAAGGTATGACATATGATTTACTATTCAGTAGTTTTATACGAAAACAGGGAAGCAGAGAAGGTTACACAATTTGAGCAATCCATATTAACTTTATCAGTTCTGTCCAGTATTTGCAGAGAAAATTAAACTTACTGTTGGTTTACCTCTGCTACGACTTTAATGTTGATACCAATGCTGCAGCTTAAATACTTACACCATTGCTGCAGTTTTAATATTGATGGCTCATGAAAATTATGTTTTTTTTTTTCTTTTTGCTTGGATAAAATTGGAACAACAAGTACATAGTAAGGAATTGATGAGTCTAGAGTAAATTCCCTATATGCCATCGAAACTTATAACAATCCCTTATATACCATTGAAAAATATGCAATTCCTTGTATGCTATCAGTTTTAATTTTCAATCCCTTCGGTGCCATCGCCGTCATTGAACCGTTTCACAGCCGTTACTTTTATAGCTGGGCCCACACGTCATACACACTTCCTACCCATCCACGCTAGAGATACTCATCCTCGTCCCCACGCGGAAGAGGCACCGACACGGCTCCTGACGTGTCGCCGAGGATGAGGCGGCGCCTGTGGACCGGAAGGACAGGGCACGGACGCGGCGCCGGCGTGTGCCCACCGGCGCGGCGAGGACGCGGCGCCGAAGCGCGTGCACGACGTGGGGTGTCATGGCACGGGGAGGTCATAGCGCCGACGGTGGTGCGTGCCGTCGGCGCGGCGAGGCTACGGCGAGGACGAGGCGTCAACGCGGGCCACGGCGCGGGGAGGACGTGGGACTACGGCGCGGGGAGCTCACGGCGCCGCCGCTGGAACACGACGAGGGTCGCCGCGCATCAGCTTGAATGCATCGCGCCGTCACCGTTCATGCATGAGAGCCCTGGTGCCCGTGCGCAGTCCATGCCCTGGTGTCGAACATCTTCAGGTGGTCGAAGTCTATGTAGCTCCATGACTTGGATTCGTAGGTGCTGCTTGGTGGGGATCGGGATCACTGACGACAAACGCAGAAACCAACGATTAAATCCACCGAAAGGTGAGACTCTGGAAGCGGCGATTCGCCTCGCGCTGCCCCCTACCGGAGGTTGTCCACCACGACCGAGGACCACCAGAGCGGGACGCCCCGGAAGTCGTCGGCGATGTCCTGGTCGTCGCGCATGCTGATGCCGAGCCCATCGCCCTCCTTGGCGCCCTCGGCGCAGAGCTCGCCCATGTCCTGCGCACACGCGCCGCTCAGGTACGCCTTCGCGGCCTGTTGCCCCGTCTATCTCCTGCCGCCCCCGCGGAGAGCGCGCGCCCCGGCTCCTAGCGCCACCTGCCGCAGCGTGGCCCCGCGGAGATCACACGTCCGACACCGCCTGCCGCCCTGGCGGCCTTCCCCTGGCGTCCGGCGCCACCTGCCGCCCACGCGCGCGCCCCCACCTGCTTGCGGCCGAACGCCCCGGCGTCGCCAGATGCCCACGCGCGCGCCCCCCGCTTGCTTGCGGCCGAACGCCTTGCCCACGCCCCGCTTGCCCGGTGTCGTCTGCCTCGGGCGTCAGCGTGCGCGTTCGCGATGAGCATGCGGCACTGGGCACGTGCGCCGCCAGAGCGGCCGACAGCCGACCGTCCTTCTGCCCACGCGGCGCAGGTCGGCGATGGACGCCGCGGCCGTTGTCTAGTCGGGGTTGGCTGCTCGGGCCTCGGCGAAGACGGACACGGGAGTGTGCAGGACAGCCGGCGGCCGGCTAGTAACGCCGTCCCTTTGGAGTTAACGGCGATGGCATACAGGGGATTGAAAATTAAAACCAATGGCATACATGGGATTGTATAATTTCCAATGGCATATAAGGGATTGTTATAAGTTCCAATGGCACGTAGGGAATTTACTCATTGTCTTATCAGCCTGATCGAAGCTCCAAACTGCTCAACTACTTACTGTTACTGGTTCTAGAGGATGGCATACCTTGGAGAAGTGATGCTGTGTTATGATAACCTTGGGCCTTCACATTAACGAGTTGCCTGCATCACCTTTTTTGTCAATCTGATGCGACATTGTTTTATATTGCTAGGGTGAGTTTTTTTTTTTTAAACCATGAAATGCTAAGGAGCCAGTATTTTTTTTCCTCTACGTGCTTATTTGCATAGTAAGACAAATAGAATGTAGAGAACCGAGACCTCTACATCATGAAAAAATATTATTGCATGAAGTTTCATTTGCTCCCATGTGTTAGCTTTATCAAGAAAACTGATAAAAATGCGCTTCTTGCTTTCTAGTCTTCTATGTGACACCTCAGTATTGTTACTGAATATGACATCAATTACAAAGCTCACATGGACCTTTAATCTAGAAAAGCTTCTACAATCTACCCACTTTTCAATTCAACCTTCTGGCAATCTAGTTAGCTGGATTGGAAAGTATGCTTACTCAACTGTGCTGAACCTGCAGATCTTGCAAAGGCAATACCAGTATTGCAGCAGAAAATAGTTGGTATGAACAAGAAAAGGTCTGAGATTGAGAGCTTGGTAGATCAACCAGTCTGGAACATGAATTGTCTCAAGAAGCATCGAGCACTGGATAAAGGTACTGCAACCGTTTCCTCCTTGCCCTCTTCAGCTCCCCTGTGTGTTTGTTTAGAGCTGTGCCATGTGTTTTTATGGCCTTGACCAATAATTTGTCCTGCAGGTTTCACTCCAAGCACCGAAGACATTCAAGAGGTTGTCCATACCTTAAGGAACAATTAGCTTGTAGTATTGTGAAACCTACATCATATCTGGATGCCAACTATTGGCCCCCATTATAATATCATCTCCGCATTAGTTTTATCTAGCTACCTTCTCGTTAGCTGCCTTTATGGTATGACACTGAACTTTTGTTTCGGTAGTGTTGGGTTCCTTGGTCCCGTGGGAGAAGTTAAGATGATATCTGTTGATATGGTCATGGAGTTTATTTTTGTTAGTTTGTCGGCAACTCATTTGAGGAATGTGAAGTACTATGATGCTATTGTTGTAGGATCCATCCAAGTACCTCTGTTTCAATTGTTCTTCAGTTCATGTCTGCACGTTACCCCTGCTATCTGTTCGTTTGTGCAGCAACTGCTGAGGCATGCATGAGTACGAGACGTTGCAACGTTACATCTCGGTGCACTGCTGGAACCGAGCTGTCAGATCTGAGTGCGTTCCTGGTTGTTTCCCTAACAGATACTGTATGCTAGCCGACCGTATTTCCAAACAAATTTGAAACGACAAGAAGAGGACGCAGTAGGCAAGAGCCCACTTTTATTTATGTTGGCGTGATTACAAATTTACAATTTTTTTGGCTTGAAGGAATATTTTTCGTGTATAGGATTACATACGATTACCTGAATATTATTGGCAAGTTACAACTCATACAAAAACGTGTCCACGTTTGGTTCCTGTTCTGCGAGGCCTTCCTATTTTGTTCACCAAGCTCTGCAACTCGCGCCCGCGCCTACTTTAAACAAACGTATGGGAATTTGGGATTAGCAGTGCATTTTAGGGCAACAAATCTATTAGTACCGGCAAGTTTTACAACTTTTTTTATCCTTCCTTTTTTTTTTCTGCTCACGGGAGACCTCCTCGGGTACATAAAACCCTGCCCCTTGCTTCAACTCGCCCCCCACGTCTCCAAAACAAGACTCTTGCGGGGACGGCGAGGGTGTTTCGTTTCGGGCTTTCGGCGTTTCACTTTCACTCCAAGCCTCCCGTCCAACGAACCATTGCGAGGTGAGCGCTGTTACGCTCTCGTGTTCCTCTTCCGATTCGTGGTGTTTCTGAGCTATGCAGTCTGCATTGTTTGTATCTCAGAGGAGGAGCGGAAGAGGCAGAGCCATGGGCAACTGCTGCGTCAACGGTGCTTGTAAGATTTTTTTTTGTTTTTTTTGTCGCTGCTTCCATGTCAGTGCTAGATCGTCGTTCGTCGTGCTGTACTATTGCTGTTGGGCTGAACAATACTGCACCTTGGCGTTGCAATTTGCCGTTTTGATCTTCAGACCCGGGGCCGGACCTGACTTCCAACGTGCCTGACACCTTCTCAGCTTCAGAGCAGATTACCTTCAAGTGGAGCATCGATAACTTCTGCGCCCTTCTTGACAAGGGTAACGGATGGACAAACTCTACAGTGTTTGAGATCATGGACTATCTATGGTACGGATAGCACATAGCATATAGCAGGATTTTTTTTTATTGTTCCTAGAAGAACCTACTGAAGGAGAGAACATGAATATGTCAGAAATGCATCTATCTATATCATGAAACGCTCCTCAGTGTTCTGCATTACTTGTTTGCAGGCTCTTGAAGTTGAATCCAAAGGACAGAAATAGCGGCAATGAAGAGTGTGTGTCTCTCGGGCTTCAGCTGAGTCGACTTCCAGTGGAACCCAGCACTATTGTAGAGGCAACTTTCAGGATCTTCATATATGACCAGTTATTTGGAAACCATATTGAACATCACGGTAAAGTAGCAGACTGCAACTCATAAAAAATTACTGGAATACTTTACACTTGACTCTAGGCCTTTCTACTTCCTAGTTACTCCGTCAACTATGAGTTGAGTGCTCTTTCTTAGGAAAAATATATGGTGTACGCTTTGAATATATATTTTTTAATCCAGGGAGGCATAGTTTCCAGAGAGGAAGCATAAGATCTGGGAAGTCTTGCATGATTCCCCTGGCGACATTGAAGAATTCATATGGATTCATCCTCAATGATAGCTGTGTTTTTGGTGTCGAGTTCATCGAAGTTATCACTACAAAAGCGAAGATAGCATCGGAAGCGCTCTTGGTCCAGAATACGAGCAGTGTGAACAAGGCCAAACCTTACACTTGGCAGATTCAGGAATTGTCTGCAGTAGAGAAGCCATGCTACTCCCCTGAGTTCGAACGCGGTGGATACAAATGGTGATTTCATTTCCATTTTCTTGCCTTTAAATTAAAGCATGGTTTAAATGTAGCCCAGTGCATTTGATCACTAAAGATAAAGATTTGGGAGGAGCTGCATATCAGCTCAATTGCTGGCCTTAATGTTGTTCAATCTTGCAGGTCTATTTGTCTGAAGAAATATGGAAACCACATCTCCTTGTACCTACAAATGATAAATGATCTCCCCAAAGACTCCGGCATACTGGTCAAATTTACCTTCTCCATCAAGGACAATAAAGGTTGCAACCATATGAAAGCAACAGGTTGGCCATGTAACAGAAATTTACTCAATGGGAACGAGTTCGTTTGCTAAATTATTGTCACATAATTTGAACCTTTTCTGTCGGGTATTGTAGACCGGTGCCAGTTCTCAGATGATGCTCGAGGCTGGGGATGGGAGAAGTTCGTTTTGATGGAGAATCTCAAGGGCTCATCGAATGATCATCTCATCACAACCCAGTGCTGCATTGAAGCCGAGATCGCCGTCATTGGCTCCTCCAAAATGAAGAATTAGTTTTAGTAATTTGTCAGGACTAGAGAGAAGTGAACTAGATTCAATTTTCCAATGTAAATCAGCATGATAAACTTAATCGATAGACCAACCTTATTTCCGCTCTGTAATAAATATGATAACATGATGGCCGGATGGGACTTGGGGTTATCTATTGCCCATTCTTATTCACTATGTTCATTCATTCCCTTGTTACTTATTTGCATTTTATATCGATAAGTTTTTAGGAAAGGAATTCCAGTCTCGACAAGATGTTTGCACAGCCTATCCTTATTCCTCTTTGATATTTGAATCAAAAAGCTCCCAATGAACTAAGAAGGAGAACTAAACAAATGCTAATCCTTTTGTATGAGGGGCTGAGGGCCACCTTACTTGATGAAGACCTCTATATTGGACGACTGACCCAACTAATTAATGAAATAGCCTAGCAACAAGACCAGTTAATGAACTTCCACACACGTGAGGGACCATTTGGTAGGGATCCAAATGAGAAACTGATTCTGAAAAGGAACATGAGAATCCTACCAAAGGATTTAGAAATCTATGATTGCAAAACAAGAATTCTCGCACGAAATTCACATGAAACAAGTAAATCACCAACCGTAGGTATTGTGAATGAAAAACTCACAAGTTTCAATAATCAAACGAGATATTATCCCAAACAAAGAGCATTTAAAAAAAGTGATTAACTGAGAAGGGAACTAGCTAAGGTGGCAACATATAAAACGTGCAAACAATAGGTAGCTAGAACGAACTAATGTAGGATTATTTATAACTTAAGCGCAATGTCCCCCTGCGCCTGCGCGCCGGAGTCGTCTCCAACGACGGCGAACGGGGACAGAACCAACACCCTAGCCGCCACCCCGCGCCCCCGGCGGCGAGGGGCAGCTTCCGGAGGGGGTCATCTTGGACATTAGTCGGATCCTGACCCAGCAGATCGGTGACGACCATCCCGCTCACGCTCTTGGTCGTAATGCTGGCGGCGAAATGGTAGACACAGCCGGGCCTGACGGCGGGGAAGCCGCGCACCGGGAGCGCGAACGCGTGGCCCTGCGGCGCCACGAACAGCGCGTAGTCTCCGATTCCGCCCTCCAAGTTCGACAGCCCCACCGGCATGCCGGCGCCGCCGATCGCCTCCTCGAAGTCGATCTTCACCACCCTCGCCAAGAACCTTCGGACGACGCGGTGGCGGACGCAGTAGGACGACGTCGCGTACTCGTATTGCGACACTGCCGCGACGAGGAGGTTGCCGCCGCACTCCACCAGGGACACCTGGATGCTCTCCCACTCCATCATGTGCTGCAGAGCCACCGGGCACGCGACGACCCTCCGTGCCTCGACGTCGCAGACGGCGAGCATGTACATGCCGAGGAGCACGTAGGCTCGGCCGCGGAAGAACTCGAGCCCCCGGTAGAAGCCGACCTGCTGCCCGTCGCCGTCCAGATCGAACCGAGCCCACTCGGCGTCGCCGGGGCGGCAGAAGGCGAGGACTTTCCCGGGGTAGCCGTAGGCGCAGTTGTCAGTCCTGAAGAAGGCGAACGCCATCAACCGGCCGGCCGGCGCGGCGAGGGGGTCGTCGGAGAGGAAGACGTCGGACAGCCGGTACGCGGGGTCGTCGAAGGAGGGCAGCGGGACCTCCGCCCTGGAGATGGGGTCCCTGAGGAGGAGGCGCCCGCCGCCGTCGTACAAGGCGAGCCAGCCGCGCGACGCGCCCCTCACGCAGGGGGCGGCCACGCGGACGTTCTTGACCCGGCTGCGGCGGCGGCGGCGGCCCCCCGCCGTGGGCCGGACGAAGGCGCAGTGGCCGTCGGTGGCGGACCGCAGGACGAACCAGGGGCGGGGGATGAGAGCGCCGGCGCCCGCGGCGGCGCTCCAGCCGCGGCACACGTGGCGGAAGTTGAAGGCGTCGAGGTCGGCTGTGAGGCGGGTGAAGACGTCGTGGAGCGGCCCGGCCTCGAGGGACGCCCAGTCCCTGCTTTCCCCCATGGATGCAGCGGCGGCGCGCGGTGGATCAGTTGCGTTGTTGCATCTTACGCTGCATGATCCGGCAGAATCGGTTGAGCGCTTTGAGGAGTTTGTTACGCGCAGCCGCCGGTGTGGCCTACCGCACAGAGGACTGCCGCACCGCATACTGTGCTGAGTAGTCCTCGTCCCATGCGTGTTTTTTTTTCTTTTCTCAATCTGTTTTTATTTATTTTTCACCATTTCCCTTCGCCTTTTGTTCTGCTATTATCCTATTTTCATTACCTTTATACGCATATTTTTTTTTGTTTTTATTCTCTAAATATGGTCTATTTATACAGTTTTGTTTTACTAGCTGAGAATATTTTACCTACGAAACTATAAATTGGTTTGAATGTTTTTCTTGTGAATGTAGAACACTTCATTCATTAGGGTTAATATTTGCTTATGAACATAAAATATTATATTTGAAATTCGAAATATTTTCTGTGAAGATAGAATATTATTGTTGTAACTAGAATATTATGCGAATAAAGCTACACTATTTTATTGATAAACATTGAATACCTCTCTAGTGTAGAGTCATACCACCTTAAAATATTATAATTTATTTTAAATATATTTAAGTGAGGTTTTATTGTAGGGAATGTGATGGAACGGTTGACGTTTGGTTGCTACCGGCCTACCTCTGCTCCGAGACGACTGCTCCGTTTTTTTTGGTGGGACGCGTCCCATGTGTGATTTTTTTTCATTTTCAATCTGTTTTTATCATTATCATTCATTCATCTGTTATTATGTTATTCTTCATTTCTTTTCTCCTCTTTTATCGTTTTTATTTTTTATTTTTTAAATGTGGTATATGTGCGTGCACTATTTCGTTTTCGTTTTTCTGAGCTAAAAATATTCTACTTGTGAAGCTACAAATTTTATTCTTTATGTTAGAGTATTTTCATTTTTAGTGTAGAACATTTCATCCGCTATGATGTATATTTTATTGTGAACAACAAAAAAGATATTTTAAATTTAAAATATTTTCTGTAAGATAGAATATTATTTATTTATTAAAACAAGTTGCGTTGCATCTTGTTTAAACGATGCATGCATGGATCCGGCAGAATCGGTTGAGGGTTTTGAGGAATTTGTTACGTGCAGTTGCCGGTGTGTCAATCTTCGCTACTGGCCTACCGCCGAGAGGACTGCCACTCCGCATACTGTGTTGAGTAGTCTGCGTCCCATGCGTGTTTTTTTTCTCAATCTGTTTTTATTTATTTTTTCATCATTTACCTCCGCCTTTTGTTTTGCTATTATCCTATTTTTCGTACTTTTATACATATATCTTTTGTTTTTATTCTCAAAATATGGTCTATTTATACATTTTTGTTTTACTAGTTGAGAGTATTTTACCTACGAAACTATAAATTGTATTCAACATGTTTGAATGATTTTCTTGTGAATGTAGAACACTGCGTTCATTAGGTTAATATTTTCTTATGAACATAAAATATTATATTTGAAATTTGAAATATTTTATGTGAAGATAGAATATTATTGTTGTAAATAGAATATTATGCGAATAAAGCTACACTATTTTATTGATAAACATTGAATATCTCTCTAGTGTAGAGACATACCACCAAAATATTATAATTTATTTTAAATATATTTAAGTGAGGTTTTATTGTAGGGAATGTGATGGAACGGTCGACATTTGGTTGCTACCGCCTACCTCTGCTCCAAAACTACTGCTCCGTTTTTTCCTTTGCGGGACGCGTCCCATGTGTGATTTTTTTTATTTTCAATCTGTTTTTTTATCATTATCATTCATTCAACTGTTGTTATGTTATTCTTCATTTCTTTTCTCCTCTTTTTATCTTTTATCTTTTTTATTTTTTTAAATGTGGTATATGTGTGTGCACTATTTCGTTTTTCTGAGCTAAGAATATCTACTTGCGAGGCTACAAATTTTATTCTTTATGTTAGAATATTTTTATTGTTAATGTAGAACATTTCATCCAGTATGGTGCATATTTTATTGTGAACATCAACAAAGATATTTTCAATTTAAAATATTTTCTGTAAAGATAGAATATTATTTAGTAAAACAAGTTGTGTTGCATCTTCTTTAAACGATGCATGCATGGATCCGACAGAATCGGTTGAGGGCTTTGAGGAATTTGTTAAGCGCAGCTGCCGGGCTTTGAGTAGTCCGCGTCCCATGCGTTTTTTTTTCTTTTTTCAATCTGTTTTTATTTATTTTTCATCATTTCACTTCACCTTTTGTTCTGCTATTATCGTATTTTCATAACTTTTATATGTATATCTTTTGTTTTTATTCCCTAAATATGGTCTATTTATACAGTTTTGTTTTACTAGTTGAGAATATTTTACCAACTAAACTATAAATTTTATTGAACATGTTTGAATGTTTTTCTTGTGAATGTAGAACACTTCGTTCGTTAGGGTTAATATTTTCTTATGAACATAAAATATTATATTTGAAATTTGAAACGTTTTTTATAACGTCCGGTGAGCACAAAGAGGCTCAGCGACGCTAGACAACCCCACTGACTATAATGTTTGGTGAAGCGCCGGACGCTTTCTATAACGTCTGGTGAGCTTTAAACATAGAGACGAACACGAAGCCTACATCGACTTGTGAAAGGAATATGCCGGAATATTCGATGAAGAAGGTGAGGGGGTGAATTGGGTCGCTAAATGCTCAACTAAAACCTAGAACTATCCAGTGTTTAAAGATAAACCTATCGTGTCTTAATCTAAGGTTTATCTATACGCTCTCTAATTTACTCAAAAGACTTGCAACCTAGAGCCAAATATAATCAAACTAACAAGAAAAGCTAAAGGCACACAAGCAAAACATGCGAAAACGTAAATACGGTAAGTAAAGGGATAAGGGCAAGGGGATGCAAACTCCTAAAGCGAGACGCGGAGATTTAACGTGGTTCACCACAAAGGATTACGTCCACAGGCTCGTCACCAAAAGCAATATCTGAGCCAAGCACCGAGACTCTTCCGATCACCGTCTTGCGCTCATCACTAAATGGCTCACGGCAAGTAAAGGCTAAGTGTCACCATACCACCAAGGCTTAGCCACCGCCACCGTCCCTCCAACTCCCTTAAAATGGCAAAGTGGGGTGCCTTATATAGCCCCAAAACACGAACTAGCCGTTGCTCCAACGGGCTGCTGACGTAGTGTAGACCGTACTATCCGGTCTGGACATTTTTCAAATCCTACGTCACTGTACTTTAGACCGTACTATCCGGTCCGTTGTGCACTGCAAATCCTTCAAAGTCCCCAGTCTTGAGTTTTTTAGGACGGTCCATGGATGGTTTTGTGAGATCGTACTATGTTACCTCCAGTCCGAAGGTTTGGTACCCTCGGGTTATTTGTTACGCTCATTGGACGGTCTTCTAGACCGTACCTTCTGGTCTTTGTATCTTCCAAAGCCTTCACATCTTCACTTCCTCGGAACCCCCGTTGGGGCGGCCCTTCGGGCCTATCCTTTTACTTTTCTTCTTCTTCATCTCTTGGACCTAAATACTTATGAATGTGCATCTAGACAACTTCATTAGTCCAAGTGTTGATTGTTAATCAATCACCAAAATACAACCATAAAAATATGGCACATGATACCATTTTCCTTTCAACTTGATGTACGCCGGACGGTCCGGTGCTTAAACATCGGACGGTCCGGTGAGTATAAAAATTTAGGTTTTTCGCTGCTTTTGAAACCTTTTGAAAGGGGATAAGTTCTAGCGGTTCCTTTTGATAAAACAGGTGAAGATGAGTGAGTTTATATTTGGTAAAACATACCATCACATACAATGTACACGAATATTATATCAAATGTCTAAATATATAATAAAGACATTTTTGTCGATAACTACTGCAGAATGCATAATCAGCAAATTGAGATTCAAATGCATAACCGCAGAAAATACTTAAAATAAAACAACAATAATAAAGGAAGTAACAGGCCAAAAATGGCATGTACACCAAATCTGACCTGCTTGAGCCCGTACGGGCGCGGGCAGCCTGCTCGTGGGGGCGCCCCGCTTGGGACGGGTGGCCTGTCTGGGCGATGCGGCCTGCCTAGCCCGCTTGGGAGCGGCCTGCTTGGAGCGAGGGATGGCCTGCCGGGGTGAGGCAGCCTGCTGGTCCGCTTGGGGCGGGACCGACCTGCCTAGGTGAAGCTGGGATGGCTAGGCAGCTAGCCCGTGGCCATGGCCATCCGCCCATCGACGAGTATACAAAAGGGGAACGGGCCAACAATTAGGGTTGTCATCGTCGCTTCTCTCCCCCAGTCGATTGCCACTACCGCCGCCACCATTGCTTAGTCGCCCATGGAGATCCTCTGCCTTCGGTAGGAAAAAGCCAAGAGCAGGATCTATCGGGCCCGCAGCCCTTGGATCCCCTCCCCCTTTCCTCGCCTTTCCCCGTGGCCACTTAAGGACGACCCTCCCCCTCATTGGAGGGGGATCCGCCGCCGACGAAGCCATTGGGAAGACGGGGGCCTAGACGGAGAGTCGCAGCTTCACCGGCATATATAGATGTACAAACGGGCGGCCCGGCACGAGCCCGGTTAAAGCACGGCCCGTTTAGGCACTACATGGCACGACAGGCCCGTCAAACGAAACTGTGCCGGCCCGATAGCACGGCAGGCCAATTGAATTAAATGGAAAATATATGAAAAAATATGCTTTGATTGGGGTTTGAACCTTGGCCAAAGGACACCCAAGTTTTAAATAGCATCCGCTAACTATTAGAATCTCTTGTTACATCTGTTTAATGTAGATAATTTTTATTATTATAGATATATTTATTCAGTAAAATAATTTAAATTTAAACGGGCTAGCTCACCGGGCCGCATATCCTGGACGGGCACGGCACGGGCCGAGCCCAAGCCCACTAGTCACAGGGCTGGGCCATGCTCGTGTCGTGCCTATTAAGTGGGCTCGCGGGCGGGGTGACAGGCTGCGGATTTTTTGGCCATCTATACCGTCATGGCGGCGCAACACAAGAAGATGTGGAGCCGGGAAGCGTACTGCAGCGGTCATCAACAGCGCGTGGGAGCGGGAGCGGTGGCGCTGTTATTGCGAGCCGGTGCGCCGGTTCATGTTGAAGACAGCGGCGAGGATCATGGTGACTAAGCGTTTGTGGTAAGAATGTGATCTTACTCCGGTCTGTGTCGTTCTCTGTTCTGGGCGGCTCAGTGTAGAGCGAGGCAAATTCAGAGAAACGACGTTCGTCATGTATGAACTGATGTTGATAGCGATACGCAGAAGAAACCGCCGAACCGCCTTTCTCTTGGTGGTACAGAGGAATTCGATCCTCTATATGTGCTCCTTGCAGGCATAGATAGGAAATCCAAAACATAAGATTAAAAATAAATCGAACATCATACTTGTTATTTGCAATAAAGCGAGAACGAGTAAAGAAATGCAGTTCTCTTGTTCAAATCGAGCAGATAGCCTCTAATTGTCCTGCCAATGAGCAGTAGTCGTTCTTCACTTTCTGCCTCGAATTCTTCGTTCTGGAAATTTCGCCAGGTGCTGCAGCAATCGTCGTTCGTTTTGCTTGTTCTGGCCATGGATACCGGTGAATGTGTCTCGCTCGTTGTGTGCATGGCATGAACAGATGCAGTGATGGAGGCCGCGTCCAGCGTTACTTCCTGTGATTTCTTCTGTTCTTCTCCTGCTATTGTCGACGAATCCATGTCCTCGTTCGTCGGCGGGAAGACATTGCAAAGAGTGGCCAGTGTTCGCAATATCCCATTCGCCGGTTCCTGATGTCGACTTGCATATCATCTTTGTCACCGAATGGCTCCGTCGTTAAGGCCAGAAAACAACTTATATTCATCTTGCGCGGAAGTTCTTGCAAGGACGAACTCGTCTTCTCCCTTGCGATCGAATTCAGTGAAGAGCATGCGTGATAACATATTAAGGGTCCGTTTGGTTTGGGGGATGGAGAAGGATGGGATGGAACGGTCCTCCGTTTTGGGCTGTTTGGTTGAGGGGACAGGGGGACGGGATCGCTCCAAGGATGGACCCATCCTCCAAAACCGGGGACGGGGTCATCCCCCGAAAACGAGCGGACGACGCCGTCCCCCGTCCCTCTCGCTCGTCCCCCGCTCGTCCCCGACTCGCCCTCTCCCCGACTCGCCCCACCTCGACTCCGCATAGGGAGCACCGGCCGACGGCGCCGGGAGCAGTGGCCGGCGGCGCAGCTCGCTCCAACCGGCGCCGCGGCGCTCCCTTGCGCGGCGGCCTCCCGTACCCAGCGGCGCGGCTCACCTTCTGACCGGAGGCGCGGCTCTCCCCAGGCCGGCGGCGCGGGTCTCGCCCAGGCCGGCGGCGCGGCTCTCCCCAGGCCGTCGGCGCATCTCTTCCTCCTGGCCGGCGGCTGCACCAAGCCTGAGCTCCTTCCCCTTCTGCGCGGGACGGCGGTGCGGCGACATCAAGGCTCGATCTGCTTCCCCTCCGGCGGCGCGGCCCCGATCTGCTTCCCCTCCGGCGGCGCGGCCCCGATCTGCTTCCCCTCGGTTCCAGCGACGAACTCCAGCTCTTCGTGTTCTTCTACAACCCAACGATTTATCCAAGGTATGAAACCCTAGCCCTTGTTTCCTTTCATTCTGTGTTGAGACAACAGCAAGAACAGAGAATGATTGCTTGTTCTTGCTGATTCCCTCAAAGTTGGGTAGAATCAATTCTTTTAGACTCAATCCGTGTTGTGAATGTACTAGTTATTGTGCAATTCCCTCAAAGTAAATTAGTGCTTCTCGTCCATGCATAGTTGGAGTACATGCTGAAGATTATACCAGAAATATTTTTCAACATCTATTCTAGATCCCCTGCATATGTATGCACTTGTCGCACTGATAACTGTACTGCATTTGCATGATTTATATGTAGATGGATCAAAAGATCAAGACTGTAGTGTGTGCAGCTGCTGCATATGTGGTACTGTCAATGATGGCAATGATCATTCAGTCTAGAAAACGAAAGAGAGCTGCTAGTAGAGTCAGAATCACCTATGCTCCAATGGAAGCGAGGGATAAAATGAGAGCTGATTATCTAAACACAAAAATATGGAAGGATGATACAACATGTATGGACATGCTTAGGCTGAACTGAGCATGCTTTTTTAAGTTAAGCACGCTTTTTAGGGAGCGTGGACTGCTTCAGGATTCTATCCATTTGTGTGTTGAAGATCAAGTTGCAATGTTTCTACATACAGTGGGCCACAACCTTAGAAATAGAGTAGTTGGCCATAATTTTCATAGATCAGGAGAAACGGTTAGCCGTTACTTCAACAAAGTGCTATGTGCTGTTGGTGAGCTGCGAGGGGACCTAATTAGGCCTCCATCACTGCAAACTCCAACCAAAATTGCTGGAAACCACAGATGGGATCCATACTTTAAGGTGTGAGGCTTAGCCATATCTTCCTTTCAAATTCCACCTTCTTCTATTTTTTTTTGACCGTTAACCTTCTATGCTTGCAAAAAATAGGATTATATTGGAGCCATTGATGGCACACATATAAGAGCTTCTGTGCCTAAAGATGTTGAGAATTCCTTTCGTGGAAGAAAATCATATCCTACCCAAAATGTAATGGCAGCTGTGGATTTTGATCTACGCTTTACCTACGTACTGGCGGGTTGGGAAGGAACAGCTCATGATGCTCTTATTTTACGAGATGCTTTAGAACGTGAAAATGGACTTCGTGTTCCACAAGGTAAAATTAATAGATTATTCCGCCAATGTCATGGTTGGTAAATAGTTATTCCGAGAAATGTGACTAATTTTTCCATAACATGCTAGGCAAGTTCTACCTAGTTGATGCTGGATATGGAGCAAAACCAGGCTTCCTGCCTCCTTTTCGTGGAGTACGGTACCACTTGAACGAGTGGGGGAGTAACCCAGTGCAAAACGAAAAGGAATTGTTCAACCTTAGACACTCTTCTCTTCGTGTTACCGTAGAGAGAGCATTTGGGTCTTTGAAAAGAAGATTCAAAGTTCTTGATGATGCCATACCGTTCTTTCCTTTTCCCACCCAAGTTGATATTGTGATAGCTTGCTGTATAATTCATAACTTCGTTATCCAAGATGGTTGTGATGAGTTTATCATACCAGAAACTAATTGGAAAAGTCATAGACATGCTGCAACAGTACGGGGTCAAGCAAATGAACATGCAGCTACAGTTAGTTTTAGGCAACAAATTGCTGATCAGATGTGGCATGATCGTCAAAATCACCATATGTGAACTAATATGTACCCAAATTTGTGTACTATGTAGTACTGTAATTTATCTTTTATGGACAATTTGCTTGATGTACGAGTGCTGCAATGTACTTTTATGGACACTTTCATGTATGAGTTTTATTTATGTGATCATTGTGCTACAACTATTCACTTGTCTTTCTTGCTGGTACCTCTCTACATCTCATATACTTTGCAGGAAACTATTTCTCCTACAATTATGTCCTTAATTTTGTCACATATTTGTCTCGTATGATTTGTTGGATTTTATTTATAATTAACACCTTACTGATTTTTAATGTAGTGCTACTATGGACGCATCTGAAGGACAAGGGGGAACCAATGGCACAGCGACATGGGGACCTATGCAATCTGCCTTCATGCTGTCTTACTTAGCCAATCTGGTGGCTAGTGGCGCGAAGACATCATCGGGATTCAAAATGTCGCACTATAATGCTTGTGCGAAGGCTATCAATGAAAAGTTCAATTCTAAGTACAAGGGTGAGCACGTGAAGAACCATCTAAGGACATAGAGTCGTAAGTTTCAAAGGATGAACAAGTTAAAAAACATTAGTGCTGCTGGTTGGGATGAAAACAATTTCATTATCACTCTTGATGAGGAGCACTACAACAGCTATGTTGCGGTATGAACCTTTTTCAAATTCTCTTATTGTGTGGTTTAAAAATAGAGCTTGCGGTTATGCTTGAAACTATAGTTGCGGTATGCTGTAGTGACCACTTAACTTTTATAAGAAACAAAGCAATTGCCGATTTGTACTGTACTGACCACTTAATTTTTATAAGTGAAGATACAACTTGTTCAACTACTGTTTGTTGCTTGTAGGATCATAAACCCGATGCTGAGTATTTGAACAAACCCCTAGAGCACTATGGCTTAATGCAGACCATCTTTGGAAATAGTATGGCTAAAGGAAAATATGCAAAGGATTCTAGTTCAAATCTAGGAACAGAGCCTGTGGATGTTGAGAATGAAGAAGTACAAGAACAAAAAGAAGTTGAATTCAGTGATGCAAGTGCTATTCCGAGTACGCATGGGCCTATTCCGAGTGAGCAAGGGGCTACATCGGCATCCAGGCCAAAGTCAAAAAGAGCTAGGAGAGCTGAAAGTGAAGAAGAAGCCATGCTGGCTGTTTTCAAAGATGTCGGAGACAATATTGCCAAGGCAATAGAGAAGGTTGCTGCTCCTCCACCGCCTCCTCCCACCAATGATTTACCAGATGACCTATTTGATATGGTGCAAAGTATTCCAGGTTTTCAACCAGCTCACTATGACCTCTACTTTGGATATTTGGTGGAGAATCCTCACATTGGTAGGGCATTCTACAAGCTTCCCTTTGCTTCAAAGTTGACATGGCTCTCTGCATTTGTGTCTCAGAGGTTTGCAGGGCACTGAGAGAGCATGAAGGCATATTGGTTTTTGTAAGCTAGAACTTATCCTTGTGTTTCCATAGAGAACATGTTATCTGTATGGTGGAGAAGTTAGCTGTATGCTAGAGGTCATGCATTTGTGTATGCTAGAGGTCATCTTAAGTTTCTATGGACGACATGTTATGTATTTGAACTTGGGTTGTGTAATCTATTTAGACAAGGTTAATTATCTATTTGGACTTTGAATTTGTGTCACGGTAGTATGTTTGTTCTTTCAACAATGATCAATGATATTTGTGCAAGGTATATGTATATATTGACTATCATGGTAAAAATCCAATTTGTATCTATAATCTTTTCTTCTTAGAAAAGACTTCATTTTGGGGTAGGTTGTTCCTCAACCAAACAGAGGGCAGTAGGGGACAGGACTGATCCGTCCTCTGTCATCCCTCAAACCAAACAGGGGGCAGCAGGGGACAGGACTGTTCCGTCCTCTGTCATCCCTCAAATCAAACAAAAAACAGAGACGTCCCCATCCCATGAACCAAACAGCAACTGGGACTATCCTATCCTAGGAAGCAGGGATGGAACCATCCCATCCCCTTTGGCCTCCTAACCAAACACAACCTAAGAGTATAATGAGAATGAAACAAATGATTTCATTGATTGTTTAGTGAATATGTAGTCACACATATTTATATACGATGTAGTCACACATATTTATATATGATGTCTTTGGAAGGACATGTCCCTCCATTGAGGCGTCCCTTATGAACAGACATATATTCACTAATATCTACTAATTACATAATTATTACAACTATTGATCACTAAACAATTATTTTTAACACATTTGTGCCGGTGGAATGACCGCCCTTAGTCATATTGAATGCCACCCACACCCTCTATTTTGGGCCTCTAAACTGCACCTTTAGGGCTAATTTGGCAACCCCATTTTTCCAATGGTTTTGAGGGAAATCCCGGAGAATGGAGGAAAAAATGAACTAATTTTCCCTCCATTCCTTTAAATCCTTTGGAGAAATGGAGTTGCAAACTAGCCCTTAGTGGGCTTCCTCCTTCGTTTGAGTGTTGATCCATCATGGTCTAAAATCCTACGAGAAATGAATAACATTTAAATTTTGAAACCATGTGCGAAATGCAAATGTTTTGGTTAGATAATTTTCAATCATGTATTATTTTCATGCAAAAAATGAGACATATTAGCATAAAAATGCATGCTACATAGTGCCAATAGAGAGGCATCTTGACATTTTATTTCCCCTCCTTAGGCTGCTGTCACTAGTAAGCCTATCCAACCCCACCTATCCACTGTTCCAACTATCTCCCTCTCTGTCTACAGTGCAAAACAGTATTTTGGGCTTTCCTTTTAGGCCAGCTGATGACAGCAGCCTTACGTTGTTTAGTCTTTTCTTGCAAGTGGCCTTGCCGCCTTGATTGGTTCCTTTTCCTTGTTTTTGTCCTTCTTGAAAGACGTGAATTCCTTCACGTGGAGCTAGGTTGCCGGTAGGACGACATAAAGCCAAAGTCCAGTGACCGTCTATGGTATGCAAATGACAATGTAGCTGCACTGTATATAGAGTGCAGTTTAAATATTGACGACAAGATAGACGATCTGCTCAACTTGGCCTAAATGATTTCTGCACGGTGTTCTCATCTTTTTGCCTTGGTCTCGCCTCATAAGATTACTAATGCTAAGGCCATCGGGGCTTGTATTTCGGTGTGCAAAACACCTCGACACGTATTGTAGATGTATTATACACTAGGTGAAGTTTAAAATAGAATGCGTAATGAAAATGATTGGTGAGGTTAGCCTAAGGCCAACATATTTATATGCGTTTCTTCCTTGTATTGGCAGCTAATGCGAGACATCTTAGGACGAAAAGTGGAGAGGATAATTGGTACGATATGTGTATCAACTTAGGGCATGTTTGGAACAAAGAAAAGTTTTTCCATTACTGCGTTTTCCTATAAAATTGAACTGTTTTCTGCGAAATTTATGTATTGTTTCCATGAAATTCCTGCGTTCCAAATAGATCTTTAATGCGTATGTCTGCGTGTTATACTTCCCGTGTATTAGAGTCCTAAAATTCAAGGTTCTACCGACGACATTTCACTATTGGGGAGAATAAAATATTCGAGTATCTCAAATCATGGGAGCAACTACTCATCTCCCGGAAGATTTTTTTCTACCTACATCTTCCACTTTCCTCCTTTCATCTTTTCCCTCACTTAGCTCCACTAGTATTTGACTATCTTTCATCAATACAAAGGAGATGAAAGGTGAAAAATGAGAGTGTGAGAAATCTGCAAAAAATCTGCAAGATGTGAAATTCTGCAAATCATTCCTATTTGGCGTTTCATTGGGCCGTTTACGGTCCATTTCCCCCCTAATGGCCGATTTCGGCCTTCTTCTTTGGGCCAGCCGTGGCCCCATCCCCTTCGTGTCGGCCTGCTTATCAGCCAGCAGCCGGTGCCGCCGCCTCCCGTCCCGTCCGCCGCCGTCTCGCAGCATTCCCGTTCGCTCTCCCATCTTCGCTCCTAGGAGGCTTTGAACCGCCGCAAAGCACGCCCGCTGCGCGCCCGGGCCGCCTGTCCGCCACCACCGCTCCTCAGCGTAGCCCGCGCGCCGCCACCGCAAGGAACAGCGCACCGTCGGATCGCCGCCCCCACCCCAGCCGGCGACGAGTATGGTGGGGCTCGGCGCGATGGCGGGGTACGGGATCCAGTCGATGCTCAAGGAGGGCCACCGCCACCTCTCGGGGCTCGAGGAAGCCGTGCTCAAGAACATTGACGCCTGCCGCGAGCTCTCCGCCATCACGCGCACCTCCCTCGGCCCTAACGGTGAGTGCCCTGAGCGCCTTCCGTTCGTCGCGTGGGTTCTGGGTTGGGTTTGTGGCTTGGGATCTGGAACGATGAGAACGTGCTTGGTTCGTAGCGTGAGGCCGCCGGATCGTGCGGTATGGGGGAGGCGTGGTCAGGGGGTTAGAGGGTTTTTGGAGCGAGGAGTGGCTGATTGTTGGAGCATATTTCCTTATTGATTCGGTGATAGGGCCTGGTGAATGTTTGGACAGTGAATGTGTGATAGCAAGCATTAGCGCACAGGTGTGCTCGTCTGAAATTGGATTTAGTTGTGTACAATGTTTGGCTCGCTTGCAATTAGTTTGTTCAGTGCTACTGGTCTACTGCCCTCTTTGTAAATCTCATGTGACCAATTTTTACTAAGGATTCTAAAATGTTCGGGTGGTTGGTTGTTTACATTGTAATATTTCTTGCTTCGTTTATATAGGAATGAACAAGATGGTTATCAATCACTTGGACAAGCTGTTCGTGACAAACGATGCTGCCACCATTGTGAATGAGCTTGAGGTTCAGCACCCGGCTGCTAAGATCCTGGTACTGGCAGGCAGGGCTCAGCAGGAGGAGATCGGGGACGGAGCTAATCTCACCATATCGTTTGCCGGTGAACTGCTTGAGAAGGCTGAGGAACTCATCAGGATGGGCTTGCATCCGAGTGAGATCATTATTGGCTACACCAAAGCCATCAACAAGGTGACTTGCTTCCGAATCCAATAGGCTTTTGTATCGTTGAAATCTGCAGTCTGATAGAAATCTCTGTGTTTGGTATACGTAGACAATTGAAATCTTGGAGGATCTTGTTGAGAAAGGCTCAGAGAACATGGATGTAAGAAACAAGGAAGAGGTTGTGTTGAGGATAAGATCAGCTGTTGCGAGCAAGCAATTTGGCCAGGAGGATATACTTGGACCTCTCGTGGCTGATGTAAGCTAATCCATACCAGCTTACAGGAATCCTGATACCAACTAATAGTAACTTAATAAGGAGTTTGTGACTTTGTGTATTGTGTTATTTTATTTTAGGCCTGCATTCAAGTCTGTCCCAAGAATCCTGCAAACTTCAGTGTTGACAATGTTAGAGTGGCTAAGCTGCTTGGAGGTGGTTTGCTCAATTCATCTGTGGTCCGTGGTATGGTTTTGAAAAATGATGCTGTTGGGACCATCAAAAGGGTGGAGAAGGCAAAGGTAATCTCAAAATGATACTCTTCATTCAATTGCATACTGGTTACTTGTTAGTTACCTGTTCTATACTTTTATCTAATGTGTTGATTTTGATGTTTTTTTTAAATAAAAGAGACCATGAATGCATGAATGGGGCTACAGATGTTATTTTCACAAAGTTAGGAGTATTTATTATTGAATGTTCTAGGATAATGCTTGTTTACACATGGTGACATAGTCTCATGTCCATTTTTATATATTTTGGTAGATCATGGTTGCATATGTAGCATCACATTACATCACTCATAAGGCTCCAGTTCCCTTACTGGTGCCCTCCTGGGTGAACCGATTCCTACTTGTTACAACACAGTAAATTTCATTCATTTGTGTTATGTTCGGTGCTTATATTATCCAAAAATCACACGTCCATATAACACTATTTTAATTTATTTGTATCTTTCTAGTTCACACTGCTGCTAAGCACAATGAATGGATATGAACAATGATTTCTAAATAATGGACAGTATCTGTTATAACATGGTGCTAGGAATTCAATATGCACAGAAATCCTAACCAATCATGTTACCCATCTTTTCTCTATGTTGTCTGGCAGTGTTTCTTTCTGAAGTCTAAAATCAGTGAATTTTCAGATTGCAGTGTTCGCTGGTGGTGTCGATACCTCTGCAACTGAAACAAAGGGAACTGTGCTGATCCATTCTGCTGAGCAGGTATGTTCTTACCATGAGAAATCATTTTGACTTCCATTGAAGTTGCACCTGGTTACTACACTCATGATAGTTGAGTTGCAAACTGTATAGTTGGCTTCTTGTGTTTTACACTATGTAGTGCATCGAACAGTACATCCCTTTTTCATGATTCGTGGATTCATTTGTTTGCTGAACTTAAAATGGAGCACATGATGGTTTGCTTCTATAGTTCGCTGCCAATTGCCATCTGTAATCTACAAATATCTGCGGCAGCCTGTAATACCTGTGTTGTTGCAGCTAGAAAATTATGCTAAGACCGAGGAAGCTAAGGTGGAGGAACTTATCAAAGCTGTCGCTGACTCAGGTGCCAAGGTTATTGTCAGTGGCGCTGCAGTTGGTGATATGGCGTTACATTTTTGTGAACGCTACAAGTGAGTTTTTTTTTTCTTTTTATGTGTTCTGATCTGAACAGATAACCTTACTTCTCTTCTGCACAATATTTTCCTTGTTGAAATTTCCTTTTAGTCTGGAGAATGATCATATATGCCATATCCTCTCCAAAGTCCAAACCCTCAACTGGGGACTGTCATGTGCGAAAGCATCTTAGTCGGGTTTATGCAAATATAGTAGCTGCTGAGCTTTGCGATATGGTATTACTCATTTATGTTCTGTTTGCAGACTAATGGTTCTCAAAATTAGCTCGAAGTTTGAACTGAGAAGATTCTGCCGTACTACTGGTGCTGTTGCAATTGTAAGTTCTTATTTTTCAACTGTGTTTGTTGCATTTCATAAAAAAACATAATTCTGATTTGCATCTTTTTCTCAAAATAGTTGAAACTTAGCCAACCAAATGCGGATGAACTAGGATATGCAGACTCTGTTTCCGTGGAGGAAATTGGTGGTGTTCGGGTATGTTCTACCCCCTTTGTGCTTTTACACAAGAAATAGCTTTGTTCTTCATCCCCACACTTAGTGTATTTTATATATAGGTTACTGTCGTCAAGAATGAAGAAGGTGGAAATTCAGTGGCTACTGTTGTCCTCAGAGGCAGTACTGACAGTATACTAGATGATCTTGAAAGAGCTGTTGATGATGGCGTCAATACTTACAAGGTATATCTGTGGTATCTATAGTAGATTTGATCTATCTCTTAAGTTCTGTCGGAACATCGATACACGATTTTTTATTTTATCTGTTTAGCTAATCTATCTGACTGTTGGTATCTATACTAGTCAATGTGCAGGGACAGTCGGGTAATTCCTGGTGCTGCTGCAACAGAAATAGAATTGGCAAAGAGGTTGAAGGAGTTCTCTTTGAAGGAAACAGGGTAAGTATATTTCTCCACATAGTTAATAATTTTCATGTACAAGGTAAGCTGGAGTACATCTGAAACATGTTGCTGGTTAAAAAGAGAAGGATCTTTGTTTCTGGTGTTGGCTAGCTAAATCGACAAGGTTCATTGACACGTAAGAATCTAGTAAGATAATAAATATGATAATTTTTGCATTTCTTGTTCTCCTGTATTTGCTGGGGCATGATAATAGGTCGAATAAAAAACAACTGATGTCTAAAGATGCAACCTTTTTGAAGCATGATGCTTTTATCTTCAAATATAGAGATAGCCAGAGGGTTTATATCGAGGTATATACCTCTATGGTTTAGTTGGCTTGATGTGTTTGAACTGTCAACAACAGTGTTGTTAATACAATAGATTTTTTTGTAGTTTAGCAGATGACACCATGAAATGTTGGATTGTATTTTATGTTTCCCACAATCATTTGATGTTTGTTATTATTTATTAATATTTATGCAGGTTGGACCAGTATGCCATTGCAAAATTTGCTGAAAGCTTTGAAATGGTTCCAAGAACCCTGGCTGAGAATGCTGGACTTAGCGCTATGGAGATAATATCCTCTCTTTATGCTGAGCATGCTAATGGCAACACTAAAATTGGCATTGACCTAGAGGAAGGTGCCTGCAAGGACGTCTCTACCTTAAAAATATGGGACCTCTATGTCACAAAGTAAGTCAATATGATAAATAGACTGGAACTGCAGATATAGAAATCATGTGGAAAGCTGGTTTAAGAATGTTTTTGATTTGTTGTGGTACTAGAACATGTGCTCATCATAGTGGGTGCTGCTTTATGTCTTGGTGGTCCACATGTGCATTGTGTTTTCTAGGTCAGGGCATGGCGGTTTGCACAATTTGTGAAGCGGTTTAATATTGTTATGTTGATTTCTTATTAGCAGCCTCAATTTGCTTATTTTGTTGTACAGGTTTTTTGCCCTAAAATACTCCGCTGATGCTGCATGCACCGTGCTACGGGTTGACCAGGTAGGTCTGCCAGGCTTACATTCTAATTCTTTCCGGTGCATGCATTCCATGGTCCACATGCTAATATTTGAGTTATATGAGCTATCCAGATCATCATGGCGAAGCCGGCAGGAGGGCCAAGAAGAGATGCCCAGCCTGGTGGTGGGATGGACGAGGATTAGTTTCGCATGTGTACTCCTGTTTTCGCATGCTTGCGAGGCTCTACAGCAGAGAACATCTGATCTTATCTAGGCTTTGGTTCTGTAGAAGATTTTGGGTGCCTGACATTCACGTTTGGAGGGTTGCATGGTTGAGCTGATACCCCATGTGGAATTCACGTCTTCTTTCCTGGTGTACTGTAGTGCCGATGTATCAAATGGTTCATTCCTGGGTTTGTTCTTTTTGTTCATCACACACTGAGCTCATGTAAGTGTTAGTTTAGTTTTAGCTGAAATACTGGGAAATCTGAAATTTTTTTTATGGTTATTACTAGTTTGGTACTTATGGTTATTAGTTTGGTAATGTTGATTGCTGTCAGTTTACCACTTTCATCGACAGGAGCGAGTACTAGGGACCATATCTGGTGAAAATGTCCTGTCTTAAAAATGATGGAAATTCTTTAAAAAACATACAAAGGTGTTTAAGAAAAAGTTGAACCTGATCTTTCTAACAATAATTTCTAGATTGATCTTTATCTTAACTTTTATGACGATGTGTGTGTACATGAACTATGGATGTGTTGAGTTACAGTGTTTTTTAGCAATGTTTGTTATCGTTTTGAGCGATTTTTTGCTGTTTTTTAAATACTAAGTCCATTTTGAGACAGGAGAGGAATGGGTTGAACCGTCTATGATGGTAGTTAATTAATATATCCAATTGAAAAGGTGGTAGGATGATCTAGCAGCCAGACATGTCATCAAAACAAAGTGTGCGTCGGCTAGTTTGTGCACTTATGTTTCGTGACAAGGATACTTTGTGCACTTTGGTTTCCATATAGAAGTACTATAAGAACCTTGAATCTATCCTTGTGGACTATGCGTGGGCAAAGGTGGAACTAAGTACTGTATTTCAGTAGTCATCTTATTTACAGTTGGGAGTAATTATTCCTCGCTTTATAAGCTTTAGCAAAAACTCCCTGAACTTGAAACCACTGAGCATCATATGATTACTATTGCTACCCAATTTTTGTAGAATATGATATACGACCAAATACCTATGACATTATCTTTTAGAGTTTCTCACTATTTTGAACTTCTGTATTTGCACACTTCACCAAGCTAGCCCTGCATGTGTCGTGTACTAGGGGTGGAAGCAGGTTGTATTGTGCTCGGGCCATTTGTAGCATACAACTTCGTAGGAGTATATTTGTCATACTGCTACGGTGGTACCTTTATCTATGAGCAGCTAGCTGCCACTTCGATGTGCATCAGACACAATCAGAGAGAAAATGCTTGGTTCATTTTGAAGAACTACTTAAATTATCTGATTTTCTTGCTGTGAAGATGGCTGTCTTTGGTTTGAGGATATTGAAGGCAGATGTTTCTGTTCAAAATAAAAACATATTGTGATTCCAAGGAAACCTATCAGCTATCATAGTTCAGAACATCTTCCTCCAGAATAATGGATTCATCAAATTAAAGGAACCTACACCTGGACCATGGACAGCTTCCTTTCTCCTGCATTTGAAGTTGGCATGAAGCTTTCAGTCCGTTCTCCAGCATTTCAAGTTGGCAGAAATAAATGGTATGCATCTATGTTTGTACCACTGTAATTGGTCCATACATACATTATGCATGGCATTAGTCATTTCGCTGTGCAAGTAGCATTCAACTCAGGCTTTGTTCGTTCCCGCGGAAACGGCGCGGCAGTGAATGCAAACGTGATGTTTGGCAACAGTACTAGTGATTATTCATGCTACCAACATTATAGCAAATGTTCTATTGTGCTAGTATCATGTGTGGTGTGGGATTCTTTAATTTGAGCGACAGAAGCTCCTTTGTTCCTTCAGATATTTTCAATATTGCATTTATCCCAGTTAACTCATATATAGTGGTATCTCTATATCTGGAGCCGATCAACTATAGCACTACAGTTTTTTTTTTTGTACAGACAATTTTCTCGATCTATTAATCTACTCTTTTGGGGAGCTTAATCTTGTTTAACCGTCACTCGACATGGGCAGATGGCTGCCAACAGCATCACATTCCAAGGAGCATCTTACTTTGTTCTTTTCTTTTTCGTTACATGTTAATAAGTATGAATGGTAGTAACATATAGTTTTCGTTCCGTCTCAGGCACATTAACATGTACACCTACTTGGTGACCAATACAGCACTAATTCACTTGGGGAGCGATCACATTCCAAGGACCTACTTGATGACTGAGCTGACGCTATTTTTGGATCAAAAGCATGGGATGGGAAAAGAGTACACAACTACAGTTTCCATAGAATCACAATAAACTAGAGATTGCTTCTGTTTGGATATGACTTTACTTTTGTCACAATTGAAGGTCGCGCCGTGTTTTCAATCACAAGGGCAGAGCTGGGGATGGTCCATTTCATTCCACTCAACAAACTCACAGATCCATCCAGACTCCAGAGGCTATCTCGAGGGATCAATCTTCACCGTACGTGAAGGTAGATGTCACTATCATTTGGTAATCCAATGAGGGTTATATGCCTCTGATGAAGTGATGATCTCTGAAAGGAACAATGCCTTTGCACACTTGGAACTGCATTATCCGAGACGCATTTATATACGAGGCAAGCTATGCCGGTGATTATTACAGTACTAATCATAATCTTATTATACAGTAGAAGTATCATTTTGTTCCGTTGTGGCATTACCAATTCTTAAAACTCTGCCTGCGCGTTTTTGGCATTCAGCTTGCTCATGGCGGCAAGATGATCTCACTGGATCAGTCTGTTCTGTATATATGGCTGCATGATCCCATCTTCAATCTCGTAATGCTCGTCTTGTCTGCACATTACCAAAGTCGTCTCGTAATTTGTGATCGACACGCCAATGCACGTCTGGTCTGCCCAAGGTTACCAAAGCGTGCAACTGATGTGCAAAATAGGGATAGCCAGCGTGACGTTATCCTAACTTCTCGGCTGGGACTCCCTGCTGAAACCCAGATCTGGCCGGCGTTCGGTTTGGCCGGAGGAGGATGAGAACGACGCGTCCGTGGCGCGGAAGTCGTGACGCACCGCAGGCGAACAAACGGCCGCCGGGATCACGTATCTTGTGTACTCGGAGTTTTCGGAGAAAAGAACACGTGAATGCCTTCTGCAGCAAGTTTGTTTGCCATCGTTTGGCGAGGAATTAGCGGAATAGATGCGTTGATCGTATGATCGCATCATCGATCTGCACAGCCGTTTCGACATTATCTCGTCTCGTACTTTTTTCTGTTCGCAAATGCACAGTGGATTTGTTTCTGTCTTTTGTTGAATCTTTTTCACGGCTAGATAGAGAATTTGATAAGTCAATGATTTTTTTACGTCTTCCATAATACGGTTAACCATTATGTTAATTAATCGATTACGAAAAATTAGATCAGATTTTGCTGTTTTATTTCTGCAGTTCTGCAGTACCTCGACGTGATATGAGCTTGAAAGAGGTTCAAGAATCTGTTTTTTTCTTATAAGGCTAAAAAGAATCACTTATTTTTTTGTCTTTTTGACCCCATATTGTAGGGTGGATCTCGAATATGACTTTCATTAAATACGACTTTCCACAGAATTCTATAGAGATCTAATGCAGCTGATTTAGAAAAAAAACATTGATCCTTTATCTTGTTTAAAATTTATTTAAACATTTGAAAATCTAAATCATACCCAAATTGGGTTTAGTGATAAATCAAATGAAACGATAATTTGTTAAATTTTATAATTTAAACAAAGGATCAAAGTTTTGGAAAAAAAAATCAACAGCATCGTAAGAACCGAGGGAGTATATCTCAGTCCACGAAAATTCAATCTAAAATTACTGGTACAGTCGCCTGATAAAGAAACAAATCTGTTTATTATATTATTATACAAAGAAAAAAAAAGATGGAGTATATCTCTTCAGTGATGATCTGGTGCCCTTTGCCCCCATAAAACCCCCTTTACCCTTGCGCCTAAAGCCTTTGCTCCAAACCCTCGGAATTGAGCTCCCCAAGCTCCACTGTGAGGTGCGTGCGTGCTCTCCTGGATCCTCTCTTTCTCCTTCCGATTCGGAGCGAAGTTGGTGTAGATTGTATTGCGATTGCGCTCTTTAAGAGCACGCCATAGAGATAGAGGGGTAAATGGAAGGCAGGGAAGAGGAAGGAACTTGATCAATCTTGTAGTGTTACGCGATCTAGTTCCACTGGGTTGTTTGACGCTTTCTGCAAAGGAAGTTCTTTAATTTCATGGCGATTTGTTCAGTATTCTGTATTCGGGGTGTAAAATTTGTTCCTCAAGTTTTGGTCCGCTGTTGGTGGAGGGGTCTTTTACATCTTGGCTACTCTTTGTTGTTTTTTCCTTGCAAGATTTGCGACAAAAAGTTCCACTTTTCTTAAGTAAAAAAGATTCCTCATGTTCTTAACCATGCATTCTTTGATTATGGCGTGGAGATTGATTGTTTTTACCCGAATATACAATTTTTTTTCATCTTAATTGCAGACGACAACTGGGAAGGGAACTTCGTAGGGCTATGGGCAACGGTTGCTTCACTGGTGCTCCTAAGGATTCTTCGCGTGGTGATGGTAAGTATTTCTCGTGTGCTTCGTTTACTTGTTGCTTGAATTGTTCTGCTAGAACGTTGATTGCTACTATACCGCACTTGTTGGTCGATTCTGTGGTAGGTTTAGACTGTTCCTTCTATAAATTTAGTTGAGATGAAACTGGGATATATCCTTTTGTACGTAAAAATTCATCTGGCAAACATTCAACCCTAATCCCTTTTTGGTGTTTGCATATACAAAATATGTATAGCACCTTTGATCTTATTGATACAGATACCCCCTACCAGTTATCGTTATGTGTGATCCACACATGACAGAATGTAGAAAGTGAGGAATGGCTTGTATTGTTTCTTATTGGCAATAAACTATAGTGCTGCACAGGGCAAAAAAACGATGACTTTCTGTGTTATCCTCTTGCCTATGAAATGTACAAAAAGAAAAGTTAGTGTAATATACCATGCAGGAGCAGATTTCATGTATATTTTACTGTGTTTGGTGAAATAACGAAATCATCAATAGCTGTGCTAGCTGTTTGGTTCAGATAGATGGAAATTAAATGTTATGTTATTTGCTCTATGTAAGGAGAACTGTTCTTATTATTTCCATCTCCCCTTTATGGATTTTTTTATTTTGTTTATTGAGAACTTCAAACCTACACATTAATCTTCACGTAGCACATAATCTCTCCTTTTACTAATATTGGTTCATTTCTCTTGTAATGATTTCAGCTCCTGCACTGCTGGAAAAGGTCCATGATCCATCTTTCAAATGGAATGCTTATGGCTTCTCAGCTCTACTTGAGAGGGGGGCTACATCAGCCTGCTCTGCTAGTTTTCACCGTTGCGGATGTAACTGGTATGCCTGTTTCTTCAGCCTTGAATTATAGTATGAGTTGGTGATCTGCTAATTAATTCATTTATCAGGTTCCTGGTAGTGACCCCATCATATAAAAATCGTGTTGATGGAATTCAATACGTTGCCCTCAATCTTGCTCTAAGTCGAATCGGCTTCAAGCCAGGCCACATCATGAATGCAGTGTTCGAGCTGTCAGTGTACAACCACTCTAGTGGAACCTATTATGGGACCAAAGGTAGTATTCTGAACTTAGTTCTTCACAAGCATCTCTGTCTTGTTACAGATGGAATTACTTATTCCTCCATGCTTTATAAGTTTCAGCAACAACTCCATGAAATGGAGATTGCATTGAACATAACATGAAACTTCTATCATGGATCCATGGAAGCAGCGTGTGTATACAATTTGAGATATGGCCATATACTTCTTGAATCATTGTTTTTTATTTCACAAAACTTATTTTACTTTAAACTATTTTGTCTGTATTCCTCCTTTATGTTTTGATTACTTCTAATGTGATCAACAGTTGTGAATCCAATGGCATGCCACTCTTCTTATCTTCATCATTATGTATTTACAGTGCATAAATTCTAGCTGCGCATACATGTCTAATTGGCTTTCCATAATAAATGATTCACTAGGAGCAACCAGGCCATACTAGATTGGCTATTTGTAGCTTACATGTTCATAGGGGTATTTGTCTAACACTGCCACCTTTTATCTCTGAGCAGCTAGCCACAGCTTCCATGTCAAGAACACACACTCAAAGAAAATGTGTTTGATTCCTCTTCAAGAATTACTGAAATCATCTGACTATCGGGTTGATGATAGCTGCGTCTTTGGTGTGAGGATATTAAAAGCTGATATTTTGTCTCCTGAAAAGAAGCGTATTGCGATTTCAAAGAAGCCTGCCACAGTTCAGAACCTCTTCCTCCAGAAGAAAGATTTCATCAAAGGGACATATACCTGGACCATGAGCAACTACCTTAACTTGAAGCTCCCAGTCAATTCTCCTGCATTTGAAGTTGGTGGACATAAATGGTGTGCTTCTTTTATCCTTCCAGTACAATTGATTCATATCATTATATGCATGCTATTCATCATTTCTGGGTGCATGAAGTAAGCTTGAACTTTATACTAAGTAGTTTGTGGTGCCTAGAAGGTTAGAAGCGCTAGAAATTGTTCATGCCACAAACAGTGTTGTTGGGTATTCTATTATACAGGTTTCGTATTAAACTGAGGAACTGCTTGCTTGGTAGAGCCTTCAGTTAAGACAGTGTCCACCCATGTGACCCTGGTGATCTCAGGTCATGTGAAAACCTACCTAAAGGGTTTGGTGCTCTCCCAGTGTTCAATTCTTTAATTGTTCTTGTTTTTGTGCAACACAAGTGTGTATGTCTTTATGCAGTCGATGTTTCATCCCACTCTGTTACCTGACTCAAATATACTTTTTTGTTTTGATGAGTCTAGGATCACGTTTTCGTCCTCCAATTCTGTTACATATATGAGTGGTCATAACGGATTGCTTCAATTTCGTTTCAGGTACATCACCATGTATCCACTCGGTGACCAATACAGCACTGAGTCACTTTCCCTATTCTTACACCTGCATAACCCAAATGAGCTCCCTGATCCTGAGTCTGGAATGATGATTGAATTGACAATTTCCATCCTGGACAAGAAGCATGGGCAACACTTCGTCGTTCAAGGTTTTATCTCTACGTAAATTTTATATATGAGTGCATAGTGAAAATCAATTTAATTGGTGGCATGCTGACAGTGTTAACTCCTTTTTGGTGGCAATCTACTCCATCACAATTGTAGGTCGCTTCGTGTTCGCAGCTGGAAAGAAAACTGGCTGGGGATGGTCCAATTTCATTCCACTCAAGACATTCCAGGACCCATCTCTAGGATATCTTGTGGGATCGAACTGTGCTCTGAAGGCAGATATCACTATCATTGGGTCATCCAGTGACTGTTAGAGGAAGAATGCCTTTATCGAAAGCAATGCCTTTGCCCACCTGAGATTAATGTCTATGATGCTCAATATATGATTTCTATAGTATTATTATTATTTCGTTGTCATGATCGTATGATATAATGGTTGCTATGAGCTCAGCGGTAGGAGTTGAGAAACTGAACGATGATGCTATGAACAATTATTCTAAAATTTATCTCACCATGTAGGGTAACATTACTTCGGACAGTAGTTCTGTAAGGATGATTTAAGTATGGTGGCTTTTGGTTGCTATTCAGTTTCTGTTATATATTACTTTGTCCTGCCGTGCCAAGACTTAAAAATCCTGCACACGTCTTGATGGATTCAGATACCAGGTTGATTGATTTATGATTGTAAACTGATCTCACTCGATCAGTTTGTTTTGAATGCTGCATGTTTGCATGATTCCAGATTTATGACTTGCATCGTAAACAAATCCTTCATACAAGATCTCACGAACTGCACCCAAAAACAGTATCCACTAGGACGCGCATCCTAGACAGAGGATAACGGAGTTGTTCTGCAGGTAGGCTATAGCCGCTCGTCTTCCTTCTGGCACCACTGTCTCCTAGCTAATGCAAAGAGTTACGCGATGATGGATGGAAGGGGGCTAGGGACGCCTGCGACTACAGTGTTGATGGTGCCATCGACAGAAACGAAACAGACAGGTTTAAGGGTTCAGGCATCCACCTAGCTGTTCGCACGGGGACAAAAACCATAGGTCCAAATGTCACAGCCAACAACCATTGCTGCAAGCACAACCCTGGCATCTCATGTCCTTCACACTACCCGCGTGTGTTTTTGCTGCAAACACACGCCGGACAAGATATGCATGCTTTGACGTTTCCCCCGGAGTTACAGCAGTGGGCAGTAGAGCAGAGCAACATTTGATCTGAATCTCACCGCGCTCAGAGTCAGAGCAGCGAGCAGTAGAGCAGAACATTTTCTTTTTTGGAAAAAAAAGAAGCTTTATTATCTTTTCAAGAGCAATACATCAAGATAGTTCAGGGTTCTGAAAGAGGGACTCCCAGGCTAGTAGAGCAGAACAAATGCTAAAACTGAATCTACGTTATAAATCATGCACATTGGATAACGACCTCTTGGACAGCATTAAAATCAGCTGCATGTGACTTTGCTATAGGCTGAAGCTTAGAAAGACGAGATTTGAAGTTCTGAAGAAGCAAAAATGCATCATGGTCAGTCACCTTCTTCATTCGATTTCTTCAACAGCCAAGTCTTTGAGGGAAGGGCATATATTCCAGCAGCAACTTCTTTCCTCATGGCCTTTCATGGCGAGGAGCAAAGGCCTGAGCATAAGCTACTGATGCCCCACCCCTTAGCGAATTGCCCCTGAAAAAACAATATTAACTGATCAAATTCACCAAAAAGGAATTGTAAGGAGGGCAAACTTAATATTTCCCAAGGCAAACTTATAAGTAACTATGAGTTGAGAGAAATAAATAGTGATTTTGTGATGGAGCTTGTGTTCGAACCTAAGAAAACTCTGCTTGACTAGTCTAATAGACTTTCAGTTAAAGGTCCACAAGATTTCAGTTTCCGGTCTGGTGGATTTGTTTGCTTCTTTCAAAAGCTAAAAGAAAATTCCACTGGTAATAATCAGTCAATGATGCTTCTTCCTGAACTAACGAAAGATGTAACATTACGTAACATTTGGTCTCCTAAATAGAAGAATTGACTGACAAATATATGCTAACAACACTACTTATGTCCCATTTTCCTTTTTTCCCCCTCGGACATGCCAGAGAACTGCTTATGTCTGAGTTCCTTTCTTTTTATGCTCCCCTAAAAAGAGGTGTCACATCTCAGAAAATGCAATTTAGAATGGCCCACATTAAGCCATTAGAAAGGGAAGCCTTGGGGCCCTTGGCGCAGTGTAAATCTGCAACCTTATGACCAGGAGGTCACGGTCAAGTCGTGGAAGCAACCTCTTGCAGAAATGTAGGGAAAGGCTGCATACAATATACCCCAAAGTGGATCTAACCCTTCCCCGGACCCCACTCAAGCGGGAACTCACGCATCGGGGCTGCCACATCAAGCCATTGGTAGATAGTAATTTTAAGTGCTTCACAGCACGTGATTTAGTTTTACCATGCTGCAGTAATCAAACCTCTTTACGTCAAATTTCCTTTTTCTTTTTTAATAAGTTCCCTAATCACAGATACCAGAAAACCAAAAACAAAAAAAAAATGATTAGAACTATCCACATCCACCAAGCAGAACTCAAGAAGCCTAGGTAGCGACTTTATCAATCTTATGCATCACCGATGATTATAACTTGTATTTTTTGTCACAACCCAATTTCAACTTCGAAAGTACTGTTATCTAATTTCAAGGAACTGATGTTATATTTCATTGCATCCTGGGGGTGCTATGTATCAAACGCAGTGACCGTACCTGAACTCCTGAAGCAAGGACAAGCGGAGGCTGGAGGTGATGTCATTGAGGTCATGTTCCATGTACTCGAAGATGAAGTAGAGGGACCGCACGGTGTTGAAGCGGGAGGTGATGAGGCCGTTGACGTTGAAGTGGATTACATTGAGGTCAAACTGCTTGATGCCTCAGATCATTCTATGAAAAGAATAAACATGGTTTTCTTGCATACATAAAGTCTAATTCGATTAAGATTTAATTCTATGCAGGGATGACAAAAACCCAGATCTTATCAACAAATTATGCAGGCATATGAAAAAGATAGGCAGTCAGTTTAGGAATACAAATTCTGACGACTCAATTCGGTTTCACAAAGAATGCCTGTAGCCCACCTCAGATTGGAGTACATCCACAGCTGTCCCAAACGTAAGTAATCCAAGAGCTCACCGGCAAGAATATAGAGGTGTCGGAGAGTGTCCCCCTCCTTCGTCGATCCTGGGCTTCTGCTTCCACTCTGAGGTGATGCTAGGGTTTTGACTATCATGATTTTTAATTTCCTTTTTTAAGATCAACAGTCAGCAAAAATCAAAGGGTACTTCGAGGTACCACTGGTAACCTTCCAACCACTGTAACAAAGCTCAAAAAAATTACATGCAAGCTTTGACCTATTTCCAGTAAAAACAATTTGAGACCTGGGAGTAAGACAATGCTGAAATTCCCAGCTTCCTGTTTTCATAATAGTGCACTAAAGTCTCCACAAGAGCATCGGCCATCCTTGAACTTGTGAAGACGTTTACTGTCCCGGACAACAATCTCTCTGTTTGCAAGTAACGAAAAGTACTTAATAGAGCTGTGGCAATCCCTGCACATGGTAATGTTCTTTGTGACACGAACTGTTGCGCCTGGAGGTGTTTGGAGGATCCCCAATGCAACAGCTAACCTCTCACTGTGGTGTTTTAGTGGACCTGCAGCAGACTTCTCGTCATCCTCACTATCAGATAACTCTGCATTCTGGTATGGTTCGTACCCAATGGCTTTAGCTTTCTCCAACAAATTCTCCAGCAGTTGATACAGCTCATCACTCTGTTCATGAGTCTTGTCATTAGCTCTGAAGAAATAGACCTTGTCTTTGATCGTAATCCAGCTTCGATCCCTAAGAATCCCAAGATCTTCCTGTTTCATTAGCTTCCGTACTCTCGACACATCATGCCATCTCCCAGTTGAAATGTACATGTTCAACAGTAATACATAGGTTTCGACCCCTTTTGGCTTCAGCTCCAGCAGTCTATCAGCAGCATAGAAGGCAAGATCCATATTTCCATGACTCCGACATCCAGCAACCAAACTGGACCAGATGGCCTCATTCGGTTCAAAACCCGTCCTTTTGATGAAGGAAAATGCATCGTCCAATCGTCCCAAGCGCACAAACATGTCAATCATGCACCCATAATGGTCCACAATAGGCTCTATTTTGTACTCTTCCTTCATCATCTTGAAGTATTTCTCAGCCTCCTCAACTAAACCTGCATAGCTGCAGGCTGAAAGGACACTTACAAATGTGATTTCATTTGGTTTCACCCCAGCAAATCTCATGTCTTCAAAGAGTTGTATCGCTTCCCGGGGCCGGCCATGCTGTGAGTACCCTGAGATCATAGAAGTCCATGTGACAAGAGTCCGTGTCGACATCTCGACAAAGGCTTTAGTTGCATCTTTAATGCATCCACACTTGTTATACATGTTTACCAGTGCGCTGTTAACCACGACATCTGACAGGAAACCAGTCTTTATTGTCTGTGCATGGATTTGCTCACCCTGCTCTAAAGCCATCATGGCACTGCAGACAGAGAGGATGCTTGAGAAGGTAAATAAATCAGGTTTAATTGCAGACCACCTGAGGGTGCGGAAAATCTTGAGTGCCTGGAATCCTCTTGAACGAGCGTGGAGATCATCCTTTGCTGTATCCATGATCTGAGCATATCCTGAGATCATCGCGTTCCACGTGATAATACTGACATCCTCCATCTCTTCAAACAACCGCATGGCTTCATCGGTTTCACCCTTTCTCAAATAGAGGTACATTGTCGAGTTCTTCACTGGAAGATTGGTTTCACAGCCAATTTTGAAGCAGAAGGCTTGGACTTGCTTACCCAGGCTCAGATCAAGCCTTGTACCGCACAAACTCATGACACTCGTCAAGGTAAACTCATTAGGCATCACTCCCTCCTTAAGCATGTCAAGGAACAAAGCCAGCCCAAGCTCAACATAGTTCTCGTCTTCAGCGTAGGCAGAGATCATCGTCGTCCACGTGATCACGTTCTTGTCAGGGACCCTCCGGAAGGCTCTCATGGCAGATTCCAAGCTCCCGGACTTGGCATACAATCGACAGAGCGAGTTCCCTATGCTCGTTATCGCTTCTGCATCATACTTTATAATGTATCCATGAACCTGCTTGCCCAGTTCAACGTTGTTCGAAGCAGAGCATGCGTTCAACGTGGCCCCCAGTGTGAAATGTGAAGGGAACCTCCCTGCTTCCAGCATCTCGACGAACACCTCCAGCGCCGCCACCGGCTGCGAGTTCAGGGTGTAACCCGTTATGAGCGCCGTCCACGTCACCACGTTCTTCTCGGGCATTCGGTCGAACAGCTCGCGCGCGTCCTGGCTCGCCCCGCACCGCATGTAGACGTTGACTAAGGATGTGGCGACGAACATGTCGGCGCTGGTCCCCGTCTTCACCATGTGCCCGTGCACGGCCCTGGCAGCGCCGAGGCTGTCGGAGTCGACGCACACGTGCAGCAGCGGCACGTACATCGCCGACTGCACCGTCTTGCCCTCCCTGAGCATGTCCATGGCTTCCCCGATGTCGAGAGGCCGCAGTGGCGGCGCTTCCATGCCGCTGCCGCCGCCATTTTGCGCTGCTTGGACGCTCCTGCCGCTTGAACTGGACTGCAAATATGGAACCATGGATGAGCCGATCGATATTTCACTCGCATTCTTATAGCACGTCATTGTTCTGCGAAATTTGTCCCAGGCAGGTATTAACTAGCTACCATGACATGAAAGAAGCAGTTGGAAATGATTGATTTTTATAGACAGCAAGATCAGACAGAGGGAGAGAATCTGGGTTTGAGCAAGCCACAAGGGGAGTGGGGGTTCCATCGAGTTTGCAGAGGGGGACAAGAGAAGGGGTCCGGTTGACCCATCACCTTGTCGGCGACGGGGACAGAGCTCGGCGGCGGCCTCCGGAGGTCGTTCCCGCCGGCGACCCGCAAGGCCGAGGCGGCGACCGGGACGGCGACGGAGGGGGTGGAGGCCATCGTGGGTCGGTCAGAGGGGAGGGTGAGGGTGAGGAGGAGGAGGAGGCGAGGGAAGCATCAGCGGCTGGTATGTGGTGGGAAGCGAGGACGGAGCAGAGGAAGGGGATAGATAACTACTCATCGGCTCATCGCTACAAATCCTTTCGCGGGCTGAGAATCGTGTGGGCTTTGCACGTTTTCTCATGCGGTACAGTGTTTTGCGTGGAGTTTTGCCGGCTTTGATGAGCTCGGTATACGGGGTCAGCGACCTGGCCCACAATCGCCTGCATGCTCTGTTTGCGTACTGTTTGGCTTGCAAAGATATTCAAAACTCCATAAAAATCTAAAAAAGTATAAGAGTATGTTAGTATTTTAAAATTATTTTTCATAAAATAAATTATATATATATTTTAATTATAGGTAGCATTAAATATATGGCATTTCTTAGTTAAACCCCTATGTTCGGGGACTGCCGTGACACGACATTCCACTCTCCCACAAACATCTTTGCACAGTTGCACTGCACTACATATTTAGTACAAATAATATGTTATGAACAATCTGCATGTTTTTTCTCAACAATTGCACATGTCTTTAGCTTCACGTCAACCTCTAGTTTCAAATACCAAGATGTTGCTGGCTTTTTTTTTGTACACCGTACACCGTCTATTGTAGACCAAGAAAATGTGGCTCGAAGGCAGATAAATTGACAATCTGATTCTCAACATGCGACATCTGTTCCAAATTGTAGCTCTAAAATTCCAATCAGGATAAAACATAGGAAATGGACAGCTAGGTCTCCGAGCTATGTTCCTAGGACTGCAACATGACTCCCAAGTCAATGAGCAAAACTGTGTTGTTGGGTATTCTATTATACTGGTTTCGCATTGAGCATTTGAGCGGAGCAACAGGTCGCCTGATAGAGCCTTCGGTGGAGGCGCCCGTCCGCATGACCCGGGTGATCCCAAGTCATGTGAAAACCTCGCTGAAGTGTTTGGTACTCTCCTCCTTTAAGCTAGAGCAAGATGATTGTTTTATTGTTCTTGATTTGTGCAACACAAGCTCCCTTTGCTTAATTTATCTGCCTTTTCAATCAAAGACGTTTTATAGTGTTCGGAACGGAACCAGGGAAACCAGACGAAACCAGACATTTTTTAATTTTTATGACCGAATTATGTATTGAAAACTATAAAATTAAAATAATTATTAGTACCGGGCCCATCGTTTTTTGTTGCGGATCTACCTATTTGTTACCATCCGTTTCGGTTCCGTAGTTCCTTCTATTTATAAGCCATTAGATCTCGCTTGATGAACGGCTCTTATTTTTTTCAACCACCATAAAAATTGTATTTCAATTATATCTTCAAGCAGTCATGCTTCATTGCAGTCTGTTACAATACCGAAATATAACTTTTTTATGATGAGTCTAGATCACATTTTGTTCCTCTTTTCCAGGTACATCAACATGCATCCACTTGGTGACCAGTACATCACCAATTCACTTTCCTTGTTCTTGTGCCAGCGTGACTGAAAGGATCTCCCTGATCCTGAGTCTCGTATGATGATTAAACTGATGGGAGCGACTGCTGTGCAAACGGCGTAGTGGTGCAATTGTGCAAAACCGTGACCGTAGAGCACGATTGGCATCCAATGGTCCCTTGACTTTTTGCATTTTAAACCCCCTAGTCGCATATCTCACCCAGCCTATGCGCGTAATAACCCCCTCCAGTCATCTTCTATCCGTGCCCTCACACCCACAGATCGGCGCTGTCGCCCCATGCGCCTTTCGCCTCCGTTTCTCGTCGCCGCCCCCGGTCTCGTTGGCATGGCGCCGCCCGTCCTACTCCTACCCTGGTGGTCCATAGGGACATGCCAACACCCATCGACGCACGCAACTCAGGGTTTGGAGGGCGCAAGAAGAGTGCTTGGAGATTAACCGAACAGGGCGACAGCTGAGGGATTATTTTGATCTGGATTTTTTTGTGGTCATTGCAGTGCCAATCTGAGCATATTGAGTCCAGTGTCAGAATTCACCAGAGTTTCGGCCAGAACTCGGCCGCTGGCGGACTCCCGCTCCTGCCTCCTGCTGCACAAAACACCACACAAACTCATGCGAACACACTGGAACTCGATCTCGTTTTGGCGCTGCGCACAACTAGCAGCTTTTCAGTTTTTTTCATTCACCAACAAAGCAAAGATTACCTCCTAAGCGACATATTTCTTTGCATCACCAGCGTCATAGTAAAATTATGTTGAGTTAAATGCATGGCAGGTCCACGAATTTGTCATGCTATGCGAATTAAGTCCACAAACTCCTAAAATGCATTTCTAGCACCCTGAACTTGATATTTGGTTCATCCCAGGTCCAAACCACCTCCCCAGTGCATTCTAGCCGACGTGGCAAGTACAACGTGGCATTGACCGGTACAAGAGGTTGGGAAATAAACATATAACCCCTTGAAGAACTATCCCGCCTGCTCCCCGCTCGGTGCCCGAGTTGACCGGCAGCCCTCGACCCCGCGCGCCGCATCGACCTCGCCCGGAGCTCCAACAAGACGGCGACCTGCGAGGGCAGCGGCCTCCTCCGCGCCGCGTTTCAACTCTGCGCCTGCCCTCTTGGGCCCTCGGCGAGCGCGCGGGCGCCCGCATCCTGGCGTCCGTCGACTTCGTTGGACTGGGCTGGGCTCAGCGCCCCCTCGCCCCACGCGGCGTGGCCTTGACCGGCATTCCACGCGGCGCGCGGCGCATGTGCGCCGACCACGGTGCCTCCTCTCCCTGCGCACCTCCGCCCACCCACGATCCTCTACCCTGCGTGGCGGCTCCGATCCCTCGACCTCGCATCGAGGCCTCTTTGGTCGGTCTTCCGCGCGGCGCTCATGCGCCGACCCCGGCAGCCCTCGACGTCCCGCGGTGACCTCCTCAATTGCGTCGATCGACGACCCTCGACCCCGCACAGCGGTCACCTTGATCTTGCCCCGACCCCGACAGCCTCCTCGAGCGTTGCGCTTTGCCAGCAGGGCCAAATCCTTGAACGCCGACGCGCTAGCGTTCGACCAAGACTCGAGCATCTTCACCAACTGCAAGGACTGGCTCCCCGGCCTCGTCCGCGTCTAGGTGCTTCCTGCCCCAGAGAGCCCTAAGGTGACGTGGCTCAAGAAGTGGCTCGTGCTAGAGTCCCTCGTCGCGGCGATGCTGCCAGACCTGCCGACGGCCGACTGCTGCACCATGGCCGCTGTCGTGGACGACGGCATCACGTGCGACTTCCTGCTGAAGATGCTTCGTGCGGGGAGCATGGTGGGCGCAAACGCGGCATTGCGGCGCGACGTGGAGGCCTGCACACCGCAGCGCGGCGCGGCACCTAGACCAGGCGACACTGGGCGCCGTGATGATACCGGCGTTCAAGCACGCCGGCGAGCACGCGGCGCTGCTGCTGGATGTGCCCCTCTTGCCGCGGCTGGTGCGCGGGTTCCTTAAGGAGGGCGCCGCGAGCAAGGCCAATGGCGCGACGGCTGCCAGGGTGGCTAGGCTGGTGGACACGTACCTAGCCGAGGCCGGGCTCAAGGCCGTCCTACGCCCCGCCGAGTTCGAGGAGCTCGCACGCCGTTTTGCCTTCACCCTTTACCAGACCAGACAGAGCAAAGAGGAAGAATGGAGAATGGGATTCAGGAGGAGGTGAAAGTGTGAGTGCAAATTGTAGACAGGGCGATGGTCTGATAAGTAAAAGTCTCTTTGCTTCTGGCGGGCCGCCGGCCATTCTCCCGCCAAAAACACAGCTCAATGCCACGGTGGCCACGGGGTGCTTGCCACGTCAGCTAAAGTGCCGTCCGGAAGGTGGTTTGGACCTAGGATGAACCAAACAACAAGTTCAGGGTCCTAAAAATGCATTTTAGGAGTTTGTGGACCCATTTGGCATAGCATGACAAGTTTGTGGACCTGCCATGCATTTAACTCAATTATCTTCTTTACTTCATGCCCACTACCAATTCTTTACATCACGAGACAAACTACATTTTCTCCTCAAATTATTTTCTTTACGTCATCAGACATTTGAGCTACCAATTCTTCTTTCAAAGCCGATAGGCACCAAACTCTGTTCAATAATACTGCATTAGGCAATTGATGCACATGGCTGCATTATTCACAAGCATACACGAGCCCGCAAGCCAATTCATCCTTCAATGCTAATAGGCACCAAGCTCTGTTTAGAGCCACGACATCAGGCAATTCATCGAACATCGTAGGCCTGCCAATGCTCCACCATCGAGGGCTAGCGGCGCTCCAGGCTCCGATCCCTGCAGGGCGTCGGCGCCAAAGCTACATTGTAGAGGCTGCGGCCTAGGAGGTGCCCGGTCGGCAGCCACCTTGGAGGTGCCTGGTCGGCTGGCTGCCTTGGGGGCGCAGCGCGGCCAAGTCTCCCATGGAAGGTCACGGCTGGTAGGGCAACGGAGTATGGAGATTAACGGTGATGAAGGAGTCATCGCTGGAAGGCGACGATCCGGAGTTCGACGGGCCACCCTGGGGCTGGCAGACCAAGGGAGCGGCGGCATGCAGCAGAGGACCCTATCGAGGGTCGCCGCCGGGTAAAGAACGACCGGAGAGAAGCTGTTATTGGCCTTTTGGCTTTGCAACTGAGAGAGGAGCGTGGGAGGGCTTTTGTGCAAAAAGACTAGAAACCATAGGATGCGGATTTGACGCCCCACGCTCGTTGCTTGCACGCTTGCACCGATGGGCTGTTTGCAAAAAGCAAACCCGCCGTTGAATATTGATCGAGCGGACCATGTCACCCGATTGCATGCTTGCACGAGACTGCTGCTTGCACAGCAGGGGTTCCCGTATCAGTCTATCAGATAAGCGCACCTCCTCGTGCTTGCTCGTTCAAAAAAAAAGAAAAAAAATTCCCGGACTCAAAGAACGGTCTAATAATCTCGCTCGCAGAGCCCAGGAATTAGCCCAGCTAGAGCCCGCACAAAGCCCGACCCACTTCTCCGCCCACCCTTCACCACGCGCGCGTCAACCTCCTTGCCGGAATTCCCCATTCGCTCCTCCCCTCGCCGATCCACCGCCACGACCCGCCATGCCGGCCGCCGCGCCCCCCGCCGCCGCACCGCATCCGCCGCCAGCGATACTGGACGCGCGCACGGGCGGCCGCATCCTGCGCCGCGCTGCGGGGCACCTCCTCCACCCGGCCTCGCTCCCGCCTCTGCTCCTCGCGGCGCTCCTTCTACTCCTCTTCCGCTCCGCGCTCCTGGCGGGCACGCTCCGCCTCGCCTCCTTCGCCGACAGCGACCCGGCCCTCCGCTCCCTCCTCGCCCGCCTCTCCCCTCCCACCTCGCCGTCGCCGCCGCCTCCCCCGCATCACCTCCCGCGGCGCCGTTCCCCGTTCACCTCCCCCTCGTCGTCTCTCTCCGACGACGATGTCCTGGTCGGCCCCCTCGATCCCGCCGCCTCAGCGCCCTCTCGCCGCCGCAACGCCTCCTACCACCACGTCCTGTTCACCTCCTACTCCGTCACGCCCAAACCCTACCCAGTGCCGCTCCCCAACCCGCTCCCAGCCTCAGCCTCGGCCTCCCCATTCTTCCTCGCCGTCCACAACGAGACGGCTCCTCCGAAGCCCGCCTCGCCGCGGGGCGGCGAGCTTCGCCTGCTCGACCTCACCAGGCGCGACGCGGCCGCCATCGTCAACCTCCTCGCGCTGCTCTCCTCCGCGCACGTCCTCGCCATCCTCGGGTACATCGCCGTGCACTCCGCCGCGCTGGGCGCAGTGTTCGCGTCCGTCGCGGGGCAGCACGTGCCGGGGCGGCGGCGAGTACTCCTGCTTGCTGGCGCCGCGAGGGGTGCTAAGCGGCTCACTGGGTTCGCGTTCCTTCGGTGGGCCACGCGGGACGCCGTCGTGCAGATGCTCTGCCTCTGGTTCTTTGCCGATGTGCACGATCAGGCCCAGCTGTTCAGGCTCTTTGTGGTCGCGAAACTCATGCCGTTCTCAGCACCCGTCAACCCGTGGCTTGCGGCAGCGGTTGCAGGCCCAGAGCTCGACGGTTTCTTTGTTGCCTGGGCCGTTCTTGATGCAGTTGTCTCTGTGTTGTTCACTGTGGTGCCTTGGGTGGTTGTCATGGACCGTGATCCGCGCCCGCCTGGGCGCAATGCTGTGAAGGAAGGGTGCTATCTTGTGTCTCTGATGGCAACCGATGCCACATTGCTCAAGTGCTGGGAGACAGTCGTGTGTGGCAGCATGGGCAGGCTCATCATGGTGGCATTTGGTGGGAAGGTTTTTGGAGGATTTCTCCATTCGATTGCAGAGGTCTATTTCATGGTGGTGTGGCTGTTGTTCTACTTCGCGGCAAGGTGTAAGGAGGCACGACTGGGTGGTCGTCAGTTTGGACTTGAGGATGTCGCAGCTGCTCTTGATGGTTTTAGGTAGGGGCCAGTTGTCAGTTGCCGCTTGGTTCATCATTACATGGAGGGAGGTATATTTCATGCCCTGTAGTGCTCATTGATAGCACGCTGCTGTCTTGGCAATGTAGAGGTTTTTGTAGTTCCCTTGGTCTTCTAAATCTTGCTGCCATGGTACATAATTCGGATGAGGGGAAGAGAACTCGACAATGTTGTATGTACAGTTTTTGCCTTGGGGGTTAATCTGCGCACAGCACACCATGTGGCATACAAAGAAATGGTTGCTTGGTGATAAGTGCAGCTGCAACATGATTTCTGAAGTTTACGACCTATGATGTGCCAGTAAAATTTCCCTGGATAATTTTTTAGGTTGGAATATGTGATGTTGTACGTCCGAACATGGGTACACTTGTTGATATAACCCATTTTTCTTAAAAAAAAAAAAAACATTCCAATCCCACCTCATAACCCTATTGTTGGTTTTCTATGCTAGTTGGCTTATGATTGAATTCCTCTGTATAATGATTACTTTTATCTGATTGATGTATCATACTATCATACATGATAGGAATGCCTCCACAATACATACATGTGAGCAACTTAGCCTCTGGGGTTTTATTTATGGGCAAAGTTTTGGACCAGTATATGTTTATATTTGCATATGGCTTTGGATCATCTGGCTACTTCATACCATATATGCTCTATTATACCTTTATTCATTCCGTATTTCAATTTTAACAGTTGATTGATGGACTTATAGTAATATGATACAGAGAGGTTGGAGTGGAAGGTGCATGCATATTTTGGATTGCTTGTAGTTGGCCCTTAGTACAGTTTAAATTTTTAAGAACCTCCCCTGTCATATCTGGGTCGAGGACACTTAAGTGCTGTCCGCTGCATATACATGCTCTTGTTTTGTGACAGTTCCATTTTGACTCTCACATGTTCAAGTTTATAACTGACTACACATATAATTTATTGTAGATGTATTCAGAAAATAAGATTAAGTTAAAAATGATATTCAACTGACTTGATGGGGCATGGGTATTTATGTCACCAGCCATATATTGCTGCTACATGTTACTGTTAATTACACTCCACACTCCAGCCACGTTTTTATCTCTTTGCATACATTTCCCCTTTATTACTCTATTAAATTAATAAGCTACTCCATTGTTTTAGCAATGCATGAAAATATCCTAATTTACAAGATGACACATGTCATTTCCTTAATTTTGTTCAATGCACTGTTGGTGGTTGCAGACTTGCAGCTGGAAAACTTTATGCACTCACCAGCATTGTATACTATGTAGAAACAATTGTGCATGAGCAGAACATTACATATCAATACTGCTATTTCTTTTTTGACCTTTTCTTTTAATGTAATGACCATTGACGCTAGCATTTCATTTTGAGGAACATAAACACTAAATTATAGTCTACCTTTAATTAAAAACCATACTATTGTTTTTTGCACGGTTTTTAAAGAATCTAATCAGAATAACATATTTACTTGGCCATGGAGCATTCAATTCGAAACCAGGTAGACTTGGTATAGTGCCATATCTGAAGCCAGTGCAGCATTGTATGTTTTCCCACTAAAGTGGAAAGCAAATGTATTCTGCTGAACCTCATGTTCATGAAGGGCTGATTCTTCGATGGGATAGGATTGGGATTTTTTTTTTCCACAGGTGTTAAGGTTTGCAGTTCGGTGGGGAGCAAGGATCTGACTACAAGATGGCAACCATGTCCTGCCATCCATTCTGCTGTTATGTATTTCCAATTATTATGTATTTTCTGTTGTGCCTGCTTTACTGAAAGAATGGCAAAAGGTGGTTGCATTTTGTACAAAGTCATACGTTCCTGATGCGCGTGTTGTTTCCTGTTCCAGAACTCCACCCAGTGTGGGGATAGCATGCTGAGTTCATGTTGTAGAGAGAAACTATGCTGCGATTGGTTTGTTGCATTGTCATGTAAAGGATGCTGAGTTTGTCATAAGTCAAATTATTCTAAGTTTGACTAACTTTATATAGAAGAATGTTGATGTGTACCAAATCTTGTCTAGGAACTAAATTGAAAGTATATTTTATTATTCTGTTTCTATAAACTCAGTCAAATTAAGAATAGACTAGCTTAGGACAAATTCGGTATCGCTATTGTATAGCTCCTGTCCGGCAAATACAGAGAGGAACAAGGCTCCTGAATCTCCAAAGAAGTCCTGCAAAGGCAACAAGGAGCAGGCTCCTGGATCTCCTCCAACGAAGTCCTACAAACTTTCCTCTACTACCCAGGACATTGGCGTCGTACCCTAAACTTGGAGGGGCACTGTGTGTCGGAGTTAGGCAGTGGCAGCGCGGAGCGAAGGGGCAAGGCCGTGGGCCGTGGCAGCATGGAGGCGCAGCCATGGTGGTGACGCTAAGGAGCGGTCATTGTGGTGCAATAGAAGATCAGGGTGGTGTTGGTGAAGGCAGCAGAGGAGCGGAGGGTTCCGGCGCGCGGTCAGCGGACGGCGGAGTATAAAGCTATGGTCACCAGAAAGTGCATTTGTACTGTCTACAGTGCGCAATCATTGTTTTTACATTCTATGTACAGTGCGCAAACAATATTTTTTTTTTGACCCTCTGGTGACCATGGTCTAAGGGCAGCTGTGGTGTGACCAGCACAACATAGCGTGGGAAGAGATTGGGGGTTTAAAAATAATTGTGCGCCGTTGGATGACCAATTGTGTGTGTCGCTGCAGTTAGATGGCCAGTTGTGCCGAAATGCAATGTGCATACAGATACATACAGGTACCTGTAATTGCATGGTTCTCAAGGATGCCTACGGCTACGGTCGGTCTTGCTCTTTTTTTTCAAAAAAAAGAAGCATAATATTAAAAAATCCAAGAGAAGTACGTACATCAAGAAGATACAAAGATTTGGCCTAACTTTTGGTCTTTGCTGGAGAGCACACAGCCTAAAACACAATAGGAATGCCAAGTACATTAATGGCCTTCAATCCGAAGACTAGATCGCCACCCATGTGTCCGGGAGAAAAACACTTTGGCTGTTTGCACCAAAAGTTGCGATCCCTCCACAACCTGTTCCTGCAAGTCTGGTCGTTGGAGGATAGCCCAACTTAAGAGCCATCGTGCCACAGTATGGATAACCTGAAAGGAAGAAAATACATTTTTTTTTAAAGACCAAGTCATATCTGATCAGCCAAAGAGACCAACATGTTGTTGCTGCTCCTAACATAAACAGATATCTTCCATCTTTATCAAGACCTAAAAGCCAGTCACTAAACATATGATTTATATTAAGCGGCTGAGTTCTTCCTGAACCAAAAAGATAATGTCCAGACAAAAGCGAGCAAGACGACATTCAAAGAACAAATGGATGATAGTTTCATTCTTGTGACAGAAGCAACATGTTAAATCTCCATGCCAATTACGTTTCGCCAAATTATCCTTTGTGAGTACCACACCACGTCGTAAATACCATAGAAAGATTTTAATTTTCAGACGTAGTTTCCACAATCTTCGGTTGATATTGGGGAGATTCGTCATCATAAGGGCATTATAAAGGGATTTTACCGAGAACTTGCCATTTGAAGACAGGTTCCAATAAAACACATCTTGGTCCTGAGATAGGACAACACCTTCTATGCGAGATCTCAATTCATTCCAAGCAATTTGCTTAGGATCGACGAGATGTCTACGCCAAGAGAGGTTTGGAGGTGAGGAGTTAAGAATTGTAATAAATTTTGGTCTAACAATGTTATAGAGGGAAGGATATTGATCCTTTAGAGGTGTCCCTCCCAGCCAAGAGTCCTCCCAAAAACGGACTTGTGATCCATCGTTGACCATGAAGGCCCCGAAGCGAAGAAAGTCATGTTTTACTCTCATTAGACAAGCCCAGAAGTGGGAGTCTCCAGGCTTCCAATTAACTTGAACCAACGGTTTTGAACCCATGTATTTGTTTCGAAGAATCTATTGCCAAAGGCCATCAGAGGTGAGTAGTTTGTACAACCACTTGCTAAGTAAAGCAATGTTCTTGTTGTTTAAATCTTGAATACCAAGTCCACCTTGGTTCCTAGTGCTTTGCACAAGATGGTCCACTTAGCAAGTCTATATTTTTTCTTTTGCTCGTCTCCTTGCCAGTAAAATCTAGAACGGAAGTAGTCCAGTTTCTTAGGCAAAGAGAAAAAAGACATCATATACATCGGAAGGCTGCTAAGAACCGAATTAATTAAAACTAGGCGTCCTCCGACCGATAGATGTTTCCCTTGCCAGTTGCTGAGTCTTTTCTCAAAGCGCTCCTCTACTTTTTTCCAATCACAATTTCTAAGTTTTTTAAAATGAACGAGAATGCCTAGGTAATTAATTGGAAAACTACTAGCATTGCATCCAAAATTTTTTTTGGACTGGTCCACATATTCCTGTGCTTCCCCAAAGCAGTAAAGCTCACTCTTATGAAAGTTGATCTTGAGACTTGATGCTTGTTCAAAAGTATAAAGAATCAGCTTCATGTTGCGAGCGTCTATATCATGATTCATGAAAAATATAGTATCATCTGCATATTGGAGAATCGACAATCCCCCTTCAACTAGATGGGGGACCACGCCTTCCAATTGTCCATCCAAGTTTGCTCTAGTTATTAGCACTTTAAGCATATCTCCCATAATGTTAAATAACAATGGGGATAGTGGATCCCCCTACCGAAGACCTTTTCTTGTTTGAAAGAAGGGCCCAACATCGTCATTTACATTGACAGCAACGCTACCTCCCGTTATGAATGCTTTGATCCAAGAGATCCATTTGTTTGAGACTCCTTTCATACGAAGGGTTTGAAACAAAAATGGCCATCGTATCTTATCATAAGCCTTTTCAAAATCTAGTTTAAGAACTACCCCATTCTGCTTCTTTCGATGAAGTTTATGGGTAGTTTCATGGAGAATCACAACACCCTCAAGGATATTTCGTCCTTTCATGAAGGTTGTCTGAGTCGGGCTAACCACTTTATCCGCTACGCTTTTCAATCTAATTGTGGCAACCTTGGTGAATATTTTAAAGTTTACATTCAACAAACAAATCGGTCTGTATTGTTAAATTAGGTTTGAGTCTTGAACCTTAGGGATCAAAGTTATGACACCAAAGTTCAGGCTAAAAATGGGCAAATCTCCTCTCGATAGGTCCCGGAACATTTGCATCAAATCAACTTTGATAATTTCCCAAAAGTGTTGATAGAATTCGACCGGAAAACCATCCAGACCTGGTGCTTTGTTGTGTTTCATAGAGAAGATCGCCTCCCTAACTTCACTTTCTGTGAAGTCATTAGTGAGGAGCTCGTTCTCCCTCCTAGATACTTGAGGTATATCATCTACTCTTGACTCATCTAAAGTGACCTGACATTCGTCTAGATCACCAAATAAGCCCTTGTAGAAATTAGTGATGTAACTCTTAAGGTTTGAATGCCCCTCGATCTTATTATTCCCATCTTCCAGTGCAAAAATTCTTTTTTTTCTGTGTCGCCCATTGGCAATTAATTGGAAGTATCTTGTGTTATTGTCTCCCAGAAGAGTATCTCTTGCTTTAGCTCTTTGATAATATCAATTAATTGTCTCCCAGAAGAGTATCTCTTCCCTAAGTAGCTTGACTAGGTGATCCCGAGAATGAGCTAGTTGGTTCTGCTCCTCATCGGTCAGCTCCCGAGTCTCGGCCGTGGTATCTAGAAAACAAATATTATCTTGAAAATGTTGCTTCTTTTTTTTGTAGTCACCATTTGTTTTTGCGGCCGAACCACGTAGAAATCGACGTAGGGCACTAAGCTTGTTATTCCATCGTTGGATCGAGTTTCGACCTTTGACCGTTGTACGCCAAATATCAATGATCCGATCATCAAATCCTTCGCGATGGAACCAGGCAAGCTCAAACTTAAAAGGCATGTTATTGCCAGTGAAGGCAGGAGTTCCTGTGTCTAGTAGTAAAGGGGTCTTGCTCTTAGCCTTCTATATATGAGTTATTACTATCTGCTAATGTTGGAACGACCTTAACTGCAGATCAGTTCACAATAAAGCTGGCCCGGCAGAGCATCATCACTGTGGCCTTCTATCGAGGAGATGGCGGTGTCTGATCCATGAGATCGCAACAGCCCGAGTAGTTAGACTAATGCTGCACAAAAGTTCGTCAGTTGAATGAATTTTCCAAAAGACAGTAGGTTCAGAACAAATTCACACCAAATAAAAAGGCAACGCTTCGCAAACAATTACACTATTTCATAAAACTGTCTTGAAGTCTTGTACAACATCTGTCATTCCCCTCACTGCATACAATTCGGAGAGCCAAAAATGAAGTCGTACTGTATACCTGTAACTATAACAATGCTGAGTTTCTAGACGGGAAGAGTTCAGTTTCTGCAGTAAAGACAAAGCTTTGCACTTTTGAGATGCTTGCAACTTGCTCCAACAGAAATTTAATCTCAAAGGAAAAAATGGTCCCCTTTCAAATGGAGTGTGAGATAGCAAGATTATTTCTCAGCGCCCATCTTTTCTTCTGAGCTTCCCTTGAGACTCCCAGACCTCACTGGCAGGACACTACGCCGCTCTTTGCCACCTGGTTTTGCTGACGCGTTCCCATACCATATCATTCCAAGAACAGCGAGGACCATCCCAAGAACTACCTGAAGATTCAGGCCCTCCTTGCCAAAGAAGAGAAACCCAAGGGACAGAACAAGAACGGTCTTCATGTGGCCCAGGACTTGGAAGGATACAGCAGAAAACCGGCCGATGCAGATAAATTGGCTCAGATTGACACCGATGGCAATGAAGCATGAGAGAGTGAGGAAAAACTGCATGAGGGAAGCAATATGGTAAGGATGGCATTCAAATCCAACATTATTACACAGTGAAGGATGACAATGTAAGCATCACATGGGCACTATTGCAAATCATCAACCAGCTAAATGCAGGATAGTCACCATTTTATCTCTAAGTATACAGGAAGACGAATCATTCATAGAGAAGCAGCAGCATATATCGCCACATGATCACAGAAACAAAAACATTGTTAGTAAACTTCTCTTACCAGTGCAAGAGACGAGAAATTGAAGTGATCCACCCTTTTGCCTGTCAACAAGAAGTCTACAAATGGCCCCACTAGCAGGAGGGATCCTGCCTGGGCTGGAGCAGTGTGGCCCAGGAGGTTGAATGAGTTCAGTGAGTACTTCCTCTGGAGGAAATGAACATACTGCAAACAGTAGAATGTACAAAACAATCAAAATTGTGCCCCTTCTAATAAAGTATTTGACAGGACTAAAGTATACATGCAGTGCTACTAGAACAACTCGTGGCAAGGGAAATGAAAAAGTTAAAAAGTGTCAAAGTTGTGGTGTCACCTGAAATTTTATGTTCCACATCTTGGAAATGGAATTATAACTTGTAAAGAGTACAAAAAAAATGACAAATACAAACTACTGGAAAGGCAAGTAGCTATATACAGTTTTTAGAGTTCTTGGCATCCTGGGCATGGTTGTCCTCATTAGCCAAAATATCATGTTGCAATGTCTCAAAAAAATCATGTATATAGAAACACAAAGTTAAGTATAGCTGCAATAAGTTTCAAATTCATCCAATAGGTCAAGAAACATAATAGACAAGCAGTCAACCTGGCACTGTTCATCATGTGTTTTTTTTTCCCTCTCGAACGACACAGGAGAGTTACGTATCATTTCATTTCAGAGAGAAAAAAAATACAAACAGCTTAGGCTAGAAGTAGCCTAAAACCGAGTTGAAGTGCAGAAAGTGACACTTGTGCATTTCAACCTCAACATCCAAGATAAATTTCAAATTGAATAGTTGCAGCTACAATTAACTTTCATAGGTACTACACGCATGATTTTTGTGATGATTTTTTGAAACAGTACAACATGATATTTTTGCCAAACGAGGACACCCGCACCTCAGGACACCAAACATTAGCCATATCAAGCGATATATGCAGATTTGGTGTCCTGGGAGGCACGAGTCCTCATTAGCCTAAAGTCCTAAACAAAAGAGATACATTATAAAGCATCCACACCACAGACGGATCATTCAGTGACTGCTAATCATCCAAGACTTTGCAGTAACCAAGCATCACTGTCACTATAATGCCATCGAAACAGAAGTAGACAAGCAATCGTAGAAAGCAATCTTAGTGGTAATCTAACATATAAGAAATCAGTATGTTAAGGTGGTCAGACTTACATATTGTTGCAAAGCTGTGCTCCAAACAGCTATAACAGCCGCAATTAGACCTCTTGCATTCACACTGACATCAGTAACAGTGCAGACTGCAACTCCTATAAGCACAACCATTATGCTCAGCTTTGTGTCCCGGGAATAATGTACATGATCAAAGACAACCTCCAGAAGACACGATGCAGGTATCATGCACAGCTTTGCTATCTGACCAAGGGAATAGATTTAATTTAGTTAACAATTTAAAATCATAGAGCTGAGTTTAGCTACTGAAAAAATCACTAACCTGATAAAAGCCCACAGAGTTCCACATCAAGCTCACATTCATCCCAACAATCGATAAGTTTGAAAATATGACAAATTTAATCAGATCTGCTAGTGGTAAGTGGGAGGGCTGACTCAGGCCTAACCACCGAAATACGATAGTCATCAAGGTGGTAGTCACAAAATGAAGCCCTGTTAATGTTGTGGCTGCAAAAAGAAAATGCAATTAATGGCATGGAAGGAGACATATCCACTCCAAGTTTCCTTTCACAGTTTGTGGAGAAGGTGAAGAAATATGGTACAATCTGCAACTACCTAATATATAGCAAAAAAAACTAAGTAATGCTTACAGGTTTCTTGCTCCTGTAGGCCATTAACCCTCAAAACACACATTGGACAATTCATGCCAAGGAAGTTTAATGTTAGCAGTTAGAAGAGGATAGGTTCCACTGTTTCAGGTTCACCAGGAGTCCAGGAACCTCCAATAGCCAGAGCTTTTGTAAGTTTATTTTACAATTATTCTTTGCTCGTTAACAAAGGTAAATGTGAATATTTTGGTACAAATTGATATTTTAAATTAAATTTTTATTGACAGAGGAGCATACATCTTTCATATTTACTATTTAAAAAAGGTAGGAAGTTCACATTACCATTATAAAAACCACTAAAAAGTTTATAAGCCAGTGTCAGCTCTACAAATGTGCTCTCTAAGGAGATTGTACATGCATTCCAAATTAAATAAGACCCACCATCACTTCTTTTCCAGGAAAAACGAACAGGATAACACTAGGGTTTTTTTTTTTTCAAAACAGAAAACATGCCTACAATATTCAGTTCGGACTATGGCAAATGGATAAGATACAGTGATACAGCATCAAATACAAAAAACAGAGAGTAGTCTAAATCTTCACAAACGCAACAACATTACATACCAAAACTAAATCCATGAGTAGCCATTAAAGCTTTGTTGACCATGATGATTCCAACTGATGTAGTCACATTGAAACTCCATGCTGCAAAATCCAGGGCAGCTTTCTTGTCGGATTTCTTTAGAGAACTCATTTTTGTTTTCACAGATTCAACTCAGCGCTCACTGAACTACAGTTTCCGAAGGAATGAAGCCATAGGATCCAGGAATCAAAGCTTGAGCTGCAGAAAATGAACGGGCTAGATTAATATACGTGCATAATTGTAGCAGAGACCACAGAGCCTGTGCAAACATTAACCAGAGCAGTTCGCCGAGTAAAGCAGAAGTAAATGTATGCATACATGTATACCAGAACGATAAGGATATTGGGTTATGCTATTTTCATGGTTATTATACCAGAACGATAAGGATATTGGGTTATGCTATTTTCATGGTTATTAAAAAGATGATTAAGCGACGTTTAATTGCCGTTTTAACGTTAAAACGCTATGCCGGCGCTCTAGATCTGGAACGCTAGAACGCCACTTCACACACGCCTGTCCGCCGCCGCCACCACAGACCGTATGCTGCCGCCAGGTGCGGCAAGTACCTGCCTCTTGCAGCGCGCCAGCGCTCCTCCGCTGCTACCCAGTTGCGCACGCTCTGCCTCGTCGCTCGTCGCCGTGCCCCTGTCCCTGCCAGTCGTGCGGAGAACTCACGTCGCTCTTCCGCCGCGCTCGCAAGCGCGCATCCGCCGCTGCGGCAGCACCCAGATCCGCGCTGGCTGGAAATGATCGAAAGAGAAGAAAGGAAGGGGGAACGGGGCCTAGCGCGGAGGAAAGCCGAGTGAGAGGGGGAGGAGGCGGAGGAGGGAGGAAGCCACCTCGTGTGCGCGGACGCGGAGGAGGCAGATGCGCCGGCGAGCCCAGTCCGGTGGGAAGCCGTCGCCGAAGGGTGCGAGAATCAGATGCGCCGCGCCGTGCTTGCGGAATGAGAACGTGTTTTTGTTTATGTTTTGTTTTTTCTAAATGGAAAAAATCTTCGATTAGGCACCAAAGCAAAAATGTAAGTGCGGTATCAAGCCAAAACACAGGACCCTCGTAAGGTAAAACCATGACCCCTTGGTTCACGGGCAACTGCCATTCCAAACTGTAAAGTAGCGATGAATCTAGATATGAACGTACATACATAAAAATATATGAACGTACATACATAAAAATAGAACTCTTTACAGTTTAGAACGAAAAGAGTGCATTACCAACTCTACAAAGTTGTTGTTTCTAGGTGTGTACACAACTCACAACATAGCGAATAGAAGGCGGAATACACAAGCTGGTGACACCAGCCTAATGAGAAACAAAGCTTATAAAAATATCATAAAACAACTTTATTTTAATTTTTCTAAGCATCGTGCCATGAAATGGTTCATCAAAACTTGTTCCACTAATACTAAACACCACAATAACAACATATTATGTTTCCAAGACAACACACCTTGTTCCTAACATAGCAGTCTACCCAAAACCTTGGTGTCTTTCTTATCCACAACACATCTCGTTCCTAACATAGCAATCTATCCCAAAACCTTGGTGTCTTTCTTATCCACCAATTCCTCTCCATTGGAAGTGTTGGTGCTCTAGTGTCCCAAAAGAACCTCTTTGGGTCGCGGATCTAGGACCTCATATGTCGAGGACAACGACAATAGAGATAAAAGATTACTAGAACTCACAAGTGCCCAGGGTAGTTCATCTACATCATTGATATGTTTATCAAAATTAAAAAATTTATCAATACAGTTTCCCGTGCTCTCGCGTACGCCCTCCCATCTATCTCATACGGACGCCGCTCTCCTAACCCCCTCACGGATATAAGCTATCGCCTCTCCTTCTGCCCAACTTTCCTCGCGGATCTAGCACGTCATATTCGGCGACATTGGTGTCTCCCGCACTCTGTGCCTCCGCCATCCACCATGGCGCCCAGCAGTCTCGCACCTACAGCTTCCTCCTAATTCTATTCCTCTCCACCACCATCTCCTTCCTAGCTCCCTGACGTCGCCCCCCACGTGTTGCCGAGCTGGACGCGCTCATGGAACTAAAGGCGGAGCTGGACCAAGCAGGACATGCGCTCTCCTCATGGATGCACGGCAACGGTAAGCCTTGCATCGCTAGGACTAGTTCGAGGTCTTTACCTGCGATGCACGTGGCAAGGTTGCCACCATTTCTCTCTAGGGGAACGAGCCCCACCTTCATAGCACCATCCCGGCATCCGTCACCATGCTCCGGTCCTCACCGGCCTCTGCTTCCACTACAACGACCTGGCCAAGGAGATCCCAAGCAAGTTTGGTAGCCTTCCTAGCCTCACCGAGCACTACCTCAACGTCAACAACTCATACAGGATCATTCCGTCGCATTAGACTGACTCCATAGCCTCTAAGGTGACTAACCGTCTTTTTTGTTTTATATTGTTTGCATTAGCCATTGAGGGCTTAACACTATAATGTAATTCACTATGAAAAAAGGAAGGACATCAACCATGCGGTCATCCTTCCTTTTCTTCCTTTCCCTCTTTCCTCCACCGCTCATCGCATCCCTTTTTCCCAATGTCTTCGGCTCTTCACGTATCCATGTAAACCCATAAGTATGTAAACTGGGACATCAATCATGGTGTGCATGCCATGCGTGTATCTATGATAGTTTGGTAATCTATCTACTTAAATGAAATCAACGCTCAAAGACCCTATATTGGATAATCCAAGTCATACGATAACCCATTACCGTCGGATCCCCCCCAACTCACTATTTGGACCGTGTGATATAGATGGATTTGGGCCTCTCACCCGTTAGCCCCGACCCCATGCCCAGATCCTCGTGAATCCCCTCTGCTTCGCAAGTAGTCTCAGCTCTACAACCCTTCGCTATTCGCCCGACACACCACCAGTTCCCTTGTCTTCCCTGCCACCATGCGCCCTTCGATGCCTGTCAGGCGTGACGTCCACCTAGCCACACGCCCTTCGATCTCAGGCTAGGCGCCTTAGTCTGCTTTTTGGTCCTACTAGTGTGGTGAGCGGCGAGGTGGCGTGGCCTCGCGTGCTAGCCCTTCTTTCCTCTCTCACAGTAGACAACTCAATGCATTGCGTCCCTAGGGGCACGACGAGGCGGCTCCGGCCTAGGATTGGGAGAAGATATGTGCTTTCAGATCTGATCCAGAGCCTCATGACATCACATGTCTCGCGCGTCCGGCCAACTAGTATTAAGACTAGCCTCACAAGTGCCATCCATTGAGGCGCCAAAAACACTATTTTGCACTGTAGTAGATAGAGAGAAGTTTAAAATATATGGCCGGTGGGATGTGCGGACTAGTGAGAATAGCCGAAGGCAATGAGAAACTTCGGCGCCCGTTACTATTCCAAAAGAGGAGATAAGTGACGGTTTGAGAAACAATCCACACCAGATACTGAAACGGCGGCGATCCAGAGGCCGTTCCGTTGATTGCTCTTCTGCTCACCAAGCTTCTCTCCAAGAAGAGAGATACTCTAAGTAATTAGTTTTGTGCATTTTGTAATATCCATCCAAAGGACACTAATTGCCATCAAAGACTAGTACACAGAGACTCAAAATACCAGATGGAAAGCCTGCCAATAGATTTGTTCTCGGCAGCAAGACCAAACGCAAGGTAAGCCTGAACAAGTAGTTTTTCTTGAGCAATGGCCCTGCATAATTTTGCAAAACAGAAACACGTCAGTTAGGCCCTGTTTGGATTCAAGGGGCTAAAGCAAACATACTAAAACCAGTGCCTAAAATTTTAGCCACCCTGTTTGGATCAAGTGACTAAAGTTGGGGCTAAAGGTTTTGTTGCTATGCAAAATGACTCAAATGCTCCTGGTTCACTGATCGAGCAACAAACATTACAAGTGTTAGAGATCGAGCAGAGCACACATGCCACGGGCATCTTGTTGTCCTTGTCGCCGCCCTGCTTGCCTCCCTTCCCTCCGCCGCCGCCCTGCTTGCCGCCCTTCCCTCCTCCGCCACCGCCTTTGCTGTCATCCTTGTTCGCCTACTTCTCCTCCTCCTGGTGATCGTCCTTCCGCTTGTCCACTTCCTGCTCGTCGCCCTACCCCTTGTCTGCCTTGCCGCTCGCCCGCACCACCGGTCGCGATGGGGGCAGAGGCGGGGGCCAGGCAGGGGAAAGCGCGCGCGGGGGGAGGAGCAGGAGGTGGGAGGCGGGGTGGAGGAGGCGGCTGCTCTTTTTGGATCTGCCGGTGCCAACGAGGAAACGGGTCTGACAGCCGGGGAGACGGGGTCTGGCGGTCAGGGAGGCGGGGTCAGGCGATGGCTCAGAAGGTGGGGGCGGCGGGGGGGTGTTTGAGCGAGTGGGAGTGGGTAGTGGGGACCAGGGGCAGTGGTGGGAAAGGGGCTCTTTGGCCCCATTTTAGCTCCTCCTTGGGAGTTAATGGGCTAAAACGTTTTAGCCCCATTTTAGCCTCTCCTGTTTGGAACTTTAGCCCCTAATAGGCTAAAAGTTTAGTCACTTTGCATGTTTACCATGGATCCAAATAGGCCCTTAGAAAGCTAAAACACTATGATATTAATTATAAATATTACTTTCTATATATCACAATGCATTTTTTTTTTTTTGCATAACACTCATATTTGTATTGTTATCCCAGGTGCACGTGTCCCTGAGAGATTGCTTTGAGGACCATTGCCAACTCTAAAGTTAGGCCAAGTCTAGTCAGGTAGCGGCTGGCCTGGCCAGGAGGTGCCGCCGGGCACCCCGAAGTGGAAGAGGATGCGGGGCACAGCTACGGAGTACCACCACCACTCCTCACAGCCCCAGCAGTAGCCAACATCGCCTTTGATGATAAACATGATATGGCATAAATGCCACACAAAACACGTGCAATGAAATGCCCACAAGGTATGATCCCCTCCCCCCCCCCAAAAAAAAAATTTTTGTTCATGCTTTGCGAAATGCATGTGAATGTAGTTGTTTTGCTTTTGGATTGGACAACCCTATGGACACATGGAGTTAAACTTGTCTCTTGCATTGCTACTATTGCCCATTACCCACCACCACACACTACATGAATGAGTATACTGAAATGTCATCAAGAATTTCCTGTAGCATGATAGGAATAACCAGGTGTTTCTATTTCTGTGTGTTATACTTGCTCGTGTAATACATAAAGAAGACATCACCAAGGAAGAGAATGGGTGAAGGGATCCAGGCCCTATTTGGTGTTTTGGTAATTATGACAACGTTGCGTGGACTAATGGTTCAATTGAGTATATTGAAGTGAATTAAGTCCACAATCAAATGAGCTCGACTGATATGCTTTATGGATGGATAGCTCAAGGCAAAGGTATAAAGATAGGTTTTGAGTTTTGCCGGTCAAATGGTGCTTAAAGAAGAGAATTGACCGGATTAATAGGCTAGATAACTGTATTATCAAGAGGGGTCAATGTCTTTTACTTGACGGTCTTGTAGTGCCACATTGCTCATATGGTAGATGCACTTGGATGAGGCCTAACAACGGTTCGATTTGCAAAAGAAAACTCTAATTCAAAAGTTGTTTTTGAATGGGTTGAAATTCAGAGTGGCAGACAGTCCGGCCTTGTGCGGCGGACAGTCCGCTGTTCAGAGCAATATTTCACCCAGAGTTGGTCTGCTCCTTGAGTTGTTTTTGATCCCCAACAGCGGACAGTCCGGCCTTGGAGAGCGGAATGTCCGCAGTACTAACTAGAACTTGGGTCAGGGAGCTGGAGTTTTTTTGCCGGTGGTTTTTCACTTGAACGGCGGACTGTCTGAGCCTGTAGGGCGGATTGTTCGCTGGTCATCTGACCCGGCACCCCCAGAGCAACAGAGTCTCTGAGTTGGAAAATGAGTGAACAGTGGACTGTCCGGGCCTTGTACCGCGGACTGTCCGCCATACTAATTTGAGTGACTCTGATGAGCATTAAATGCAAAACTAGCCATTGGTTTTCAAGTGCGGACAGTCCGGGCTTTGTACTACGGACTGTCTGCCAACTCCCAGTTTTCGTGAGTACATAACGGCTAGCTGAGGAGTGGGGGGCTATATATAGTGGGTGGTCGGCGCATGGCTACTGCTCTTGGCCATTTGGAACACTTGTTGAGCATCCTTGAGCCTTCCCTCTCCTCTCTCTCACTCATATTGATTGGGATTGCATTCTAGTGAGATTGAGAGGCATCTAGTGCATTGCATCAAGTGGTTGATCTTTGAGGCACCAGGGAGATCATCAAGCAAGGTCATTGGCTTGTTACTATTGGAGGTTGCCGCCTCCTATGGTTCCCCGTCGAGCTCTTCAACGAAGATTGTGAAGGAGCTGCAGTGGTGATTGTGAGAGGCATTGTGCTTGCCTCGCCGGAGCGGCAAAAAGCAACTCTAGTGGATACCGAGATTTGGAGAGGTTCTTTGGTCCTAGTCGGCTTATATGCCAAGTGGATTCTTGGTTGGCTAAGTGGATTCTTGGTTGGGAGTGGTATGATTTTATTGAATCCACCTCAACGTGGATTAGGGGTGACCGGAAACCACGGAAAAAATCTTGTGCCTTATGTTGTGAGCTTTCTCTTACTCATTTACATTCAAGCATTTCTTTGTGCTTTATATTACTAGAGATTGAATTATTATCTTGTCACCTTAAGTTGCAAATCCATTTTAGCTCAACCTAGGATAGAGGATTTATCTCTCTTGTGGTTCTAATTAAATTTGTCTAGTGTCTTTGATTTTAGTTATTACCGTCTATTCACCCCTCTAGCCGGTTGTTTTGATCCTACAATGGGCCTCCTAAGAGCCGCGCGGCAACGCCATGCCGTCGTTTCTAGTAATTCAGGAGCATGGTTATAGAGACCGGAGGAGATATCTAATAGCGTAACCACTATTGGTGGCCAATCATGACGCGGGGTTTAGGTAAAGCGTGCGCAAGTACAATACAAGAGTGAAGAGTCGTCGTCGTTGAGAAATTAAAGGGTTCCGAGGGCTGTACGTGGCCTTTTGCCTCTTTTTCAGAGATCATATCGGATTGGAGATCCTCCAGGGTATTTTAAGATCGAGGAGCGAGATAGGTGTGTGCATGCGGCATGAAAGGAAATATTCAAATGATGAACAGATGGGGGCAAGCTAGAAGAACGAAGCATTGTTGTATCATATACCATGCGTCAAGTACTATTAATATTTGGCTCTAAAATTTTCCTAGTTAAAGACTTAGCTTCTCGTGTGTTGGTTGTCGCGTACCCACCAGTATAATCATCCTAGAGCAGTTTGGCAAATATATAGCAGTAGAAGTTATACAAGCTGCTGCAGCTTCTTTATTTTATAGTGAGCGATGTAATGTCTGAACGGTGCAATTGTTGCTCCGATACATATTCAGCAGAAACTGTAAGCAGCAGGTGTGGCAGCCATAGTCCACATATAGGAGTAGACATATGTACACCTGACTGATTGATTGATCCGTAGAATGTTGATACCCTAGCTAGCGACCGATCGGCGTCAATGCTTCGATCGGAGTGACGCAAGCAGCTGCGTGTACTGGCCGCGGCCCAACTACTGTTAATTCCGCTTTACGGGCGATCGAGAGTTTATAATAATCGCCCCTACTAGCTAAGTACCACATTTTCTCATCTGATTTGTTGAATCAACCAAGACACATTTATATAGTATATCATACTCGTAGCCATGCATTGCATGATGCACCCTTTACTAATAATGCAGGTTTTTCCTAGCCATCTAGCTTTGGAGATCATACATGGCCCTACGTCCATCTAATCCATCACTTCTCCGTTTACTGCGCGTCTCCATCAGCCATAATAGTAGTACTTATTAGTATATACTATATGCTAAAGCTAATCAAGCGACCACAAACAAAGACGACCATTGTTATTGGTACGACCAGCTTGGACTTCATTTTGGCGCATGCCATTCCAAATATTGTTTTTTCTTTTTCAAGAGGAAGCTTTACTAGACTCACAACAATACTGACTACTGAGCATGCTTGTTTGTGCACGACGATGACTCTAGGGCAACAAATTGGATAATTAGGCCTCTAATGTTGCCTACTACTGATCTTCTTCACCAACGACCAAGAGATCGAGACGAAGCGAGATGTCTGTTTGGCTCTTGTGTTGAAACAGAGAGAGGACGAGTGGGTTTAGTTGGTGGTACGGTATGGGGTCTACGACGAACTTCTCTGCCCTTGAAAATTAATAAACACCCTAGCCTGGAGCCCTGGACTTTGCAAAGATGTTTGGCAACTAAAGCGTTCGTTTCCTATAAAAAAACAAATGCCCTCGTTCCACATGTTCTACCAAATTAAACAGTACACTATATACTAGTTGATATATATGCTGTATGGTTAGCTTAGCTCTCATTTTATATGGTTTAGATGCTACCTCATGCATGATCTGCGTTGTCAGTTGTTTTGTTCGATATATATAGTCGCATGGAGGCTCCTGTTTAGTACTTGAGTTTATATTAAAATATATTAAATCCATCTAATTAAATTTATGATGAATTTTCATATGCGGTATTTGATGTTGTATATAATTGTTGTGGCATTTCTATATAAACTCGGGCAGACTCACTATGCATGATTTAACTTAGGTCATAATAATTTCATTCTTTTGTATATATTCAGCTCGCTTGATCGATCAGGTCTCAAATCTCAATGAGAGAGGCGCAATATGTATCTGTCAATTACTCCCCCAGTCACAATATTGAACTAAAATATCATATACCGACAATGGAAAGAGGTAGACGCGTAATTTACTAGGTGTCCTTTTTGTTTCCTTCGGAGTGAGTTTTCACACCCCGTGCTGCCAGTTGATTTCACTGCTGCACGTTGATGTAGATATAGACCATTCATCTTTAGTTTCTCCACCGAAACCTCAGGACTTAGGGCTTGTTTGGTTGGAGACCTGAATGATTTGCCTAGTAAAATGTTGCCTAAGAGTTGTCTGAAAATTTGATAGAATTTGCCTGGCTAGCCACGGTGGAAGAAAGTCCGTTTGGTTGGAAGCCTGTGCCTAAGGATGCTAACTAGAGAAAAAAAACCATTTTGTATTGTTGGTACATGATTAATGAGCCCACTTGTAGTGTGTTTAGCTAAAAATGATTTGTATTGTCGTTTTCTTGGATAACAAACAATTATAGTAAATATTGTTACAATTTTTTCAGCAAACAAAAAACTTTTATAATATATATTATTCTAATGATGAATTTAACTAGAGAGAAAGTAAAGAAATATTCTTTGTTTTGTTTATGGAGAGAAAGTCATTTGACTGGTTAATGAGAAAAGACAAAAATTAGACAAAAAACGAAGAGACAAAACTGGCCATTAACTAATTAATTAACTTATCACATCAATTAGGCCAGGCAACACTCTTGCCGGGCGCCGGGCGCTCGATTCTGCTCGCCTGGGCGAGGCTGCAGATGCAGGCAGCTAACCAGGTCACGAACCAAATGAACCACAGGCAGGGTGCAGGCAACGTTTCAACCAGGCAAATTTGGTCCAGGGTTCGATCCAAACAAGCTCTTAATTTGTGTCGTCTCCCTCTCGCGTCGGCTAGAGTTTTTATTCCATTGGAAAGAAGAATATATAATACGGTTGGGTGTGTACCTCCTCCGATCCACCAAGTGCATGCTAGAGATCTATCTATCAGCAGAGATAGACATCGGAGTAAAGAAAATGATACCAGCCACAGCCAGCCAGTCAATTCAATGCAAACGAGGCGGCTTCTACCAACAAGCAAAGCTAGGTAGAAACCTGCATGCATGCATGCGTCCGTGCTGTGCGTGCTCTCGTTCAATTCAACGGTATGGCGCCATGTGTGAACTCTCGCTTTCCGGCCGGAGCTTTGAAAATTATAAAGCCAGATCGAGCAGGCCCCTCCGATCCGCTGCAATCTTCCACACAAATACAACAATAGCGGAAAATAGTCTACTACTGATCGATCCTATTCCTAGTAACAAGTCCAAGAATGAAGCAGACCTGCTGTACGCATTTTCCTCACACCTTCTACCAGACACGTCGTTTACGTCAGCAATTATGTATGCTAGCTCACAGTGCACGTGTTAAAAACACAGGAGAATTATATATGTTAAGGCTGTCTCTAGCACCTCCCCCACATCCATCTTCTCCGTCCCCTCCTCCGTCACTATTCCAACTACCCTTACAGTACAGTAACAATATAGTATTTAATTTTGCAGAATCAATACGAGGGAACTGCTTGGTTGAGTCTTACTCGCTCTCCATTCTCCAACAACCTAACTTGCACGAAGAGATGAGGTCCGGGACTCCTCGTCCATAATCGCATGCACGTAGAGTTATATTGTCCTGCTTCTCGCTCTGCCCATGCTGCTGCTCGACCAAAGTATATATGTAGTGCTACACGTGCTTAACTTAATTAGTTATTGGCATTTCCTCCGTTCTATAGATCACTTTGTTTTATCCTACTTTGACCAAATTTTTTAAAAAAAATATTAAGCCTAGCTACAAAACTAAATATTACCTAATTTTATATGTGCGGGTATAATTGAATTATTTTAGACAAGTGTTATAGATGTCGTTATATTTTTAGAAAGTAACGTAGTTAAAGCAAGAGATGTTTTAATTTAAAAATAAAAGGAAAATAAACTGTAGTTTATAGTTTAGAATGGAGAGAAATATATATCATAACTATACATGATAGTGTTCGCTCCAGATTATTTGCAGTCATCTTGGACTTTGTCGGTTGCAGCTGATCTTCCCACACGTGGCACTAACAGCAGCTCCGATCCAAGAAGGGCAACCTAATACTGTACACAAAGTAATGTTTGAATTTAGGCCCCGTTTGGTTCGTAGGAACCTCACGGGAATTTTAAAGGAACTGGGTTCCGGAGGAAAGGAAACGACGATGGCGTTAGGTACGAAGGAACGAGTCGTTCCATTCCGGAGGAAAGGAAATCGGAGATGAGCAAAACACAAGAATAAAAAAATCCACTCCGATCCAAAGGAATCGTCGCTCGCTCGCTCGCTCAGCGGGGTGGTCAGCCGGTGGGGCGGCACGCCCACGGGGGGGGAGAGAGATGGTGGCGGCAATGTTGGCCGGCGGCGTCACCATGATGGAGAGGGGAGCGGGGTCAGCAACGTCGCCCCAAGCGGGCAGGGCCGGCGGCGTACCTCGCTGGGCTGGCGCCAGGGTCAGCGAAGCGGGGTCGGCGGTGGCGGCGCCCGAAGCGGGTCCGGCGGCGTGGAGAGCTGGGCCGGTGGTGGCGGCGCCCGCTGCGGGGTCGGCGGCGGCATCGCTCGAACGAAGCAGGGGAGGCGGCAGCGGCCGAAGCAGAGTCGAGACGGCGGTGATAGGAGCGGCTATGGGGAGAAGAGAGTGATGGGAGAGAGAGGAGTACTGTGGAATGTGGCTGACCTTGAGTCCTACCTGTATATCCTACGTTGTGCATTTTCACGATCCAAACATTCCAAAGTTTTCATTCCCGTGTTTTGGATTACAGTAGTTTTCTATTTTTCGCTCCATCCCATTCTTAAGTTTTTTTTCAATTCCTCTATTTTGGATTCTTTTATTCTAAACGGGCGCTTAGACCGGCGGGGATACACCTGCCGCTGGACACAGCCAAATGTATGTCGGTCGGTCGTCGTCATCCCAGCGCGTCAAAAGGAAGAAAACGAACTTAGTGTACAGGGACGTGCCATGCGTTCACATACGAGATGACAGAATGAATATATAACGTACAGATGGTCACATCATAGCATATCTTTAGACGGTTAGACAACAAAATGACAGGGTATATATAGTATCATGTATATGCAAGATGGTGGCATTTTGTTCAGCGCGCGCAAAGGGGTCAAGGAGCTAGAGACAGTCTAATCTAGTCAATTGAGTGCTACAGCCCACAGGCTAGGTAGCGCTGGCCGGCCCGAACGCCAACATCTCCGGCTCCACTCTCAGAAGAACATCTCAACATGGATCCTCCGCCATCTTTCCTGCTATGCTAGTATGCTGCTAGCATTATCGCCATATATGCCTAATCAGGCTGAATTTGGGTTTTATTTTTACCATAAATCAAGGACTGGGTCGTAAGTCGTAACAGGTATGTACGTTAGTTAGCGTACACATCTGACTCCATATACATCGTGTTAGAATAGCGTATGCTCCCTCAATCCCAAAAAATCGGGCATATAAGTTTAATTTTTGACATGTTCTTTCAAGCGAAACTTTCACAAATCAATTTCTTTAAAAATATTTTATCAACCAAACGATTTTCATATTAAAGTACTTTTAAATATGAATCCAAATATATATAACATGCATACACTAAAAGTTTATGGATTTCACTCAATTGTTAGTCGAGATTTGAAATGTTGACTTTTTCAAAAAACCTATATTATTGTTTGGATGGAGGGAGTAATTGATATATAGGCAGCTTAAGAATTTACTAGAGACAACGCATGCATTTTGCTTTAGCAAACTACTCAAAATAATACTACTATATATTTAATTTTCAATGGCAATTTGGAGAGAGGAAATATAGGATAAATCATATTGTGTCCAAATAGTGTGTTCTATGATGCGACCTGGATTTCCTTTCTCCTGCAACAAGATAATGGGTTGTGTACTTGTGTTCAACAATTGTAATAGTTTGTTGATGCGGGAAACCAGTAGGCGGGATCTTCCTGTAGCCCTAAATCGACTAGAATTTGGTGGCAATATAGTAAGAACAAGTATATATAATAAAGGGTTTTGAGCCTCTATACATGTCAATTTTGCTTATGTGGATGTGATAGAAATGCAAAAATGAGAGGAGTAGCTTCTCATGCAAGAGCCTGACTACATATGCTCCAAGACAAACAGAGAAATGAGCATAAGAGAGAAATGGACAGATGAATCAATCTTGTAACCAACCCATATTATATGAGTGATTACTACTTGTGGCTTAAGTGAAATGGCGACATCATAGAGCCACCACCAGTTGGCTATATTGTTAGTCGCTTGTTCTTAGCATGAATGATTAGATGCAACGCGTGAATTATTTTGCCTAGCACTTTAAATGAGTGCCATTAATATTTAATTCCAGGTGTCAAATGTATATTATATATGTTACAGGATGGATCAGGTGGCACTTTTAAGATATGATCTGGATTTTTAAAATTTTATTTTTCCGTCCAGGGAAATAAAGTTCTGGGCATTTCTAATCAGAATAATGAATGGTTATCTGGCATATTGTTAATTCAGTAGTGATGTACGGTTGCATTCGCTCCAACCCAAAAGGGATCATTTTGTAACACTGCTAGTGCCCGGGTATCATGGACTCGCTACATAAAAAAGGGATTTATTATCAGTGACGTATATACATGGCATCTTTATCCTTTTATTTCCTTGACAATATTCCTGTCATGTTCTTGGAGAATCATATATGTGCATGAATATCCTTTGATCCGTCGTCTCGAATTACACCAAAGAAAAGTGAATATTCGATTGTTTAGGGATCACATCACATGGTGATCTCAAGGCATCGTCAGAGCCTGTGCAAGTGCAGTACCCCGGACACTGCAGCAATCACTATAGCTTTGCAAATTGGTCCCTTTCACGCATGGTCCACAAGCTTGTGTTGGGAGAGGGGGCTTGATTAATAATGTCAGTATCGCTGTCCATGAGCTAGATAATCTATCTATATTTGTAGCGTCCAAATTATAAGGCTGAGTCCAATGGGGTTCTCTAAATGGGTTTCCCAAAACACTGTTTTGCACTGTTACGCACTGTAGCTGTGAGTGTGGGTTGTTGGAATAGTGTTTTAGAGAATGGAGATAGGGAGTGCTTTTGGACTCAGCCTAAACCGGGTCCTCACTGGCTTTCAATTTAAAAATCAAGCACTAAATCTCATAGGATCCTGGTGTCAGTTATAAAACAGGTCATAGAATAATGTGTGGGTGTTGTCATCTTTTGGGCAATTGGGAGTGTGACATGGGCATGTGGCTGGCGCCCAATGGAAACCAACTCCAAGGATGATATGCTTGGGTGCCTAGTTGGCTGGATCTTTTATGTGGTTGACATGGTAAAAATGCACGCTCAATGTCAGTTTGACGAAAGCACTGCTCTTGCTGTCAAGAAGCTAATGACAACTCTTAGGGAAAGCTTAAATCGGACATCCCCCATAGTTGACCTTATCTCCGCACGTAAACTAGAACACGGTTACGTTCTCTCTAACCGACCGTTTCCCTCTCCCTCTTGGGAACGTGCGGAACGGTTACACCCGGTCGGCCCTTGCTCTCGCCACTATTACCGCATCGCACTAAATGCAACAGACCTGAATCCCCCACCGAACACATGACCGTTTCTCTCCATGCAGAGTGAAATATATATATATATATATATATATAGCCGATAGCAAAACAATCCAAACAAATTGCGATAGTATACCCGGTCGACGAACTACTTTAGGTGATAGTGCCACCGCATTACATCAGCCGTGTGAAAACACGCGGGGAAGGAGAGAGAAGGCAACCAATCACCCCACGCGCATACGAGCAAGCCCAACAACACTTGCAACGACCGACGTAAGCCGTGGACAAGCAAGGCGATAACCTCAGCAAAATAAACATTGTCAACCAGACACGGTAAGAGTTAACCCTTAATGAACATGGACCTCCAATCCAAGACCCCGTCTCCCCTCCCACCCAGAGCCAGTCAGCCACAGAAAATCCCCGGCTGGCCCCCAGCCAGAGCCACTCCTCTCCACTCCCTGCCCCGCGGGCCCCCACCCCCGTCTTTCCCATTCGTCCCCCCTGTTTCTCAGAAGCCTCCAAAAAGACGCAGGACAGCTCCTTAATTTTCCTTCATCAGGGGACAAAGGAAAAAAAAAAGAAGAAAAAGGGAGATGCTGGAAATGGTGAACGCCCGGGGGCTAGAGCTGCACGAGTCCAACGCGCAGTCGCGTCGCACGTTTTCCAAATCTGCCCCCCGCAGCACTCGCTTTCCCCGCTTCCCCTTCCTGCCGCCTACCATAAATACCCCGCGTCGGGGGACAAGCCACAAGCCCAGCCCGTCACCGTCGTCGTCCCACCACCGCCTTCACCTTCGCCTTCGCCTTCGCCGCCGCTCCACTATCGCTCGCTCGCTCGCTCGCCGCAGTCGCGTGCCGGAGGGAGCGCCGGCCAGAGTCGCAGTCCCGAGCGAGATCGTCCGCCCCAGTACGTCCCGCGATGGGCAGGGCGCCGTGCTGCGAGAAGGAAGGGCTGCGGCGGGGGGCGTGGAGCCCCGAGGAGGACGAGCGCCTGGTGGCGTACATCCGGCAGCACGGCCACCCCAACTGGCGCGCGCTGCCCCGCCAGGCCGGCCTGCTCCGCTGCGGCAAATCCTGCCGCCTGCGCTGGATCAACTACCTCCGCCCCGACATCAAGCGCGGCTGCTTCTCCGCCGACGAGGAGGCGCTTATCGTCCGCCTCCACCGCGAGCTCGGCAACAGGTCGGTCAGCACTCAGCACCCGACCACCACCTAGCTAGCAGCTCTCCGTCTATTTTTTTTTTTTTTGGCACCACACCAGATAGTAGATATTCTGGTTTCGATTCCCACCGTCTCGTCTTTTCCCCCTTCTGAATTCTGATTTCTGAATGGCCAAAAGAATACTAGTACAATACTAGAGAGCAAACGCATTGATTTTTTTTTTTTTTTGTTCCTGATGGAGGAGAAAAAAAAAAGGCCTGCACTGCACGTCTGCACCAACAGTGGGCAGATGGAAGGATGGGAAAAGATACCCCGCCGTGCCATCTTTTCAAGCTTTTTTTTTCGTACGGCTTCATCATTGCTCGATCGGCGGCCATGGCCGCGCAGATAGCCGCCTCGAAACCATAACTTATCCCCCGGAGACGACAAAAGAGCTCGGCGATAGATTAGGTTAGGCTGAGTCCAATGGGGTTTTTTAAATGGGTTTTTTAGATACTGTTTTGTACTGTTTGATATAAATGCTGCACTGTAGACAGAGAGATAGTTGGAATAGTGATAGAAAATGGAATTTGGAGAACCCATTAGACTCAGCGTTAGTAATTGTTAAGCCCCGCCCACTTGCAAAACTAACCAATCCCGGCTGCCAAAGTCGCCAGAGATTCCATCTCGTTTGGCATATGAAAATCCTGTGCAGCGCCATCGCCGTTCAGCGAGCGGTTTCTTTCACCACCACTCGCAGGCTGCAGGCTGCTGCTGGTGCTGGGCTGGACCACACGCACTGCTCGGCTGCATATTATTAGATTATTTTGGCCGGGGGAGAAATGCGGTGCCCAAGGACAATCCTGATCCCATCCCTCCAACCACTCTCACGGCACATGAGACGATCAGACGATGACACAACCCCCAGTTGCTGAATTCATCAATGACGAAGCAAGCGTTGTTTATCCCGTGCCACCACACCAGTCGTGGCCTCTCGGCTAGGGAGAGGGGGAGGAGGAGTTGTGTTTCGAAACGTGCTACGCCTGCGCTGCACGTTCTTGCTGGAAGCGAAATCTTTGCGGAATTTTTTTAACTCCATCCGATCCTCGACTGATTAACGTCTGTGGCAACGTACGCAGGTGGTCCGCGATCGCCGCGCAGCTGCCGGGGCGCACCGACAACGAGATCAAGAACGTGTGGCACACCCACATCAAGAAGCGCCTGGAGGAGGAGGACCGGCCGGAGTCAGGCGGCGGGCGGCGGGAGCAGGAGGACAAGAAGGCGCGCAAGAAGAGCAAGCCCGCCGCCGCCGCAGCAGCCAAGAAGTCAGCCACCGCCGCGAAGCCCCCGAAGGCCGCCGTCGACGACGACAGCGCGGCGCGGCAGCCGTTCCTGACGGCGGCGTCGCCGGGGCTGTCCAGCAGCGTGAGCAGCGGCGTCACGTTCTCCAATGCCACGGCGACGACCGTGTCGGTGTCGTCGGCGGACGACACCAGCCACCACCACCACCAGCTCGGCGTCGGCGCCAACAAGCAGCAGGCGGAGATGGACATGGAGAGCTTCAGCTCCGCCGAGTTCCCGCCCATCGACGAGGCCTTCTGGTCGTCGCCGGACGTCGTGGACATGGGCCTCGGCGCATTGGACGAGGAGCTGGCGCTCGCGGCCGCGCCATCGTCGTTCACGAGGGACGAGGACATGGAGTTCTGGCTCAACATGCTGATGGAGGCCGGCGACATGAGCGACTTGAGCGTCTTGTAGTAACACTAATGCCATCTGCAACAATAGTACTATTAGAGTATTATTAGAGGAGCCTCGTATTAATTCTCCTTTCCTTTTCCTTTTTTTTTCTCTCTGTCATCATCCTGTACCCCATTTTCTGGTGATGAGAAAATGCCGCGAAATCCCATCAGGTGATTGCACCTTCCTTAGAAGAAAAGTTACTACTAATAGTAGCCAGCAGCATTTCTTTCGTTCTTTCTCTGGCGTACGTGTTACAATCAGATGGATTGCTTATAGATATCCTGAAATGAGATGCAGCTGTTCTTGTTTTTAGTACCTTCCTAGATTAATTGCCTCATCAAACCGTCAAACGGAACAGAAAACATTCAGACCTCACTGATGGGGCACAGGAGTTCAATTCTCCTCCTGCAAGCAGGAGGGGGTCCCATCCAACTGTGCGTTGCCATTGTCTCAGAGGACCACCACTGACCACTATCACAGTTCATTGTACCGATGATTGTGACCCTTTCCATGCATGTCAGCACAAAATAAACGTTTCTCAGAAGGCCCAGCCCATATATGACGATGGAGTAGAAACTGCTTGTGATGATAAAGCAAACTGCGCGCACTGGGGCTACAGCACCGACGTTTTTCACGTGTGTAGTGCAGAGAAATGGACCTCACCCTTTTTTTTTCTTTTTTTTTTTTTTGGAGAGGAAGAGAGGTGGACCTCATTGAACAGTACCTCCAGCCCTTGCATTCTGAGCCAGGTAAAAAAAGGCATAAAAATTAAAAGGAAGAAATTAAAAAGGATAATTAAAAATCACTGGCTCGAGCAATGAAGCAACAAAAGACAGCTAGTTGAAATACTTGTATCTTTTCTGTGGTGTGGATGAATGGATGCTTCGTGCTTATATATTCCCGTCTTTTTTTTTCCAAACACTAGATAGCGCATCTATATCGTAAAAATCTTCATTACAGGTGTGGTCACATGCAGATTCTCAGGCGTTAGACTTCGTTTCATTTCGACTATGCATGCATGGAGTAGTAGCCACCAGCAGATCGACGTTATTTCAGAAGTCTCAAGGCTGGGTTTGTACTTTGTAGAGCATGCTTTTTCAAAATTTCATTTATTAGACGGTATGGTACGTAGTAGAGTACCAGCCCGCAGACATTACTTAGGCTGAATCTAACAGCTCCTCATTCTCCATCCTCCATCCAATATTCCAACTATCTTTTTCTCTGTCTACAGTGCAGAAAATAAATGCGCGCAGTGTATAGGAGATAGGGATAGGGGAGGCGTTGGTTTCAGCCTTAGCTTTCAGAAGTAGTCTCAAAGGTAATGATATGCTTTAATTTCACTGCAAGTAACTGGAAATTTCAAATGTTAGGCTCAAGAAGATTAGGTCAGAGGACTATAAAGAGGGGTGCACGAAATGTCAATTGCAGCAAAACTCAATATATGAATCCACTACGATTAACGGACTGGCCGGACCCAATGCAATTCTCGGTTTTGACCGTGTCGGTCATGCATGATGATGGAGTTAGTAGAGAAGATGCATGGCAAAGTTTGCTGTTTCCACTAGCAAGTAAGCTAGTTGATAACGACAACCTAAGGGTTTGTTTAGGTCAATCATTTTTTATCGGAATTGAAAGAAAATGGAAGAGATCTAGTTGAGAAAATAAATAGTTCATTTCCTCTCAATTCCCTCGTATCTCTTCCAATTGCGATGGGAAATGAGTTTTTGCCAAACATGGCATAAAGTGAACGTAGTACGTGTAAGCTGCTTTATGGTGCTACCGATTAAAGAGTCAAAGCTTTCGAGGTTATTCGGCGCCTTTTCATTAGGTTGTAGCTGCAGACGACACAGCCAGCTCTCTGCTTTATTGACACAGGAAAAGCTAGTAATAAGATGACGGTTTATTCATGCTAGCTTCATCTGATGGTCTTGTTCGTTTTCCCTAGACATAGAAAGATACCTTCACACGTCTTTTTGAATGCGCCATGCATGCAGTCTGTTAGCAAATAATGCAATAACCAAGATCGAACACGAGACACGATTTTATGTGGAAAACCCTTGCGGGAAAAAACCACGGGCGCCAGCCGGCAAAACTCCAATATATCGGAAAGTGTTTACAGAACGTGGGAGAATACAATGAGGCGTCACCTCTCCCCGACGGCTTACCAGATGTATTTATAGGGTGGAATACGTGACCTACTTGGGTCACACCATAACGGGCTAAGGCGTCCCTAAAGCCCAACTAGAATTCGGATCAATATCCAACAAATTCCACCTTGAGACGAATTCCATCTTGCAGCAATGAAGAATCAACAATAATCTTTCTTCAATAATAAACTTTCACCGGCGCCAAAAGTCACTTGGACTTCAAACTTTAATACCAATCAAGCTTGAGCACAGCTCAAACTTAGATGTAGGAACATGCTTTGTCATCATATCCGCAGGATTATCATGAGTGCTTATCTTGCTTACCTTAATGCCACCTTCAGCAATGACACCTCGAATAAAATGATATCTCACATCAATATGCTTCGTTCTTTCATGGAACATTTGATCTTTTGTGAGATAAATAGCACTTTGACTATCACAATGTATGGTAACGCAAGAACAACTAATCCCGCAAAGTTCAGAGTATAACCCTCTCAACCAAATTGCTTCTTTACAAGCTTCAGAAATAGCCATATATTCAGCTTCAGTAGTAGACAAAGCAACAGTAGCTTGCAGACAAGCTTTCCAACTAACAGCACAACCACCAACAGTGAAAACATAACCCGTGAGAGACCTCCTCTTATCTAAATCTCCAGCATGATCGGAATCAACATAACCAACAAGTTCATCTCTAGATTTATCAAACGGCAAACAAACACTAGAAGTACCACGCAGATATCTAAAAATCCACTGAACAGCCCTCCAATGCTCCTTACCAGGATTAGCCATGTATCTACTGACAACACTCAATGCATGAGATAAATCAGGACGAGAACATACCATGGCATACATAAGAGAACCAACTGCACTGAAATATGGAACTCTAGACATGTACTCAATATCATCATCTGACTGTGGACATAAATCTGAAGATAATTTGAAATGTGCAGCTAACGGAGTACTCACTGGTTTTGCATCATGCATATTAAAACGGCGAAGAACTTTTTTAATATAACCTCGGTGACTGAGGTATAACAAACCAGATTTTCTATCTCTGATTATTTACATACCAAGAATTTTCTTAGCTGCACCCAAATCCTTCATCTCAAATTCTTTATTTAATTGTGCTTTCAACTTAGCTATTTCTGATTTTTCTTTTGCAGCAATCAACATATCATCAACATATAGAAGCAAATAAATAGCTGAACCATTAACAGTCTTCAAATAAACACAGCTATCATAATCAGACCGTTTAAAAACCATTAGAGAGCATAAATTAGTCAAATCTCTTATACCATTGCCTAGGAGATTGCTTCAATCCATAAAGAGATTTCTTTAATTTGCAAACAAGGTTTTCTTTTCCAGGAACAACAAAACCTTCAGGTTGGTCCATATAAATAGTTTCATCTAACTCTCCATGCAAGAATGCAGTTTTAACATCTAATTGCTCAAGTTCATAATCATGCATAGCAACAAGACTGAGCAACATGCGAATAGAACTATGCTTCACAACTGGGGAAAAGACATCATTAAAATCAATACCTGAAATCTGGCTATAGCCCTTAGCAACCAACCTCGCTTTATACCTTGCAGGCTCATTTGGAGAAATACCTTCCTTCCGTTTGAAAATCCATTTACAACGAACAGGCTTTTTATCAATAGGTAATTTTACTAAATCCCAAGTACCATTTTTATCAAGCGACTCCATCTCATCTTGCATAGCGGTCACCCAATTGTTGCAATCAGCAGAAGTAATAGTCTCAGAATAATTAAAAGGTTCTGAATTACCTTCAATCTCTTCTGCAACACTTAAATCATAAGCAACATTGCATTCTTCAATTAGCCTTCTAGTAGGCTTACGTGTCCTTACGGACCTATCAGCTGCAATAGAATGTTGTGGAGGCTGCACAACTGGAGAAGAATGCTCAACAGAAGACGAATCATCAACAATTGGTGAATTATCAGGGATATGTGCATCTTGGACAGCATCATTATCAATCTCTGGTGTATTATCAACATCAATAAAATGCTCCACCTGCACACTTGATTTCTGCTGTCCCTCAATAGGAGCATCACTAGACAGATTGTCAGACAACATAGCAGTTTCATTAAAGATAACATTCCTACTAAGAACAACCTTTTGAGTTTGTGGATTCCACAATTTATAACCTTTAACACCAGATTAGTAACCAAGAAAGATGCACTTAATAGCTCTAGCCTCTAATTTTCCATTATCAACATGAGCATAAGCAGTACAACCAAAAACTCTCAATTGTGAATAATCAGCCGGAGAACCAGACCATACCTCAATTGGAGTTTTCTTATCAAGAGTAATAGAAGGTGAACGATTAATAAGATAGCAAGCAGTGGAAGCAGCTTCAGCCCAAAAACACTTATTCAAGCCAGCATTAGACAACATGCAACGGGCCCTGGAGATGATAGTTCTGTTCATACGCTCAGCTACACCATTCTGCTGAGGTGTATGAGGAATAGTGTAATGCCTAACAATGCCTTGAGACTTGCAATAGGCTTTAAATTGATCAGAACAGAATTCCATCCCATTATCAGTACGAAGAATTTTAACCTTCTTCTCGGTTTGATTTTCAATCATAACCTTTCACTCTTTAAATGCTGAAAATGCTTCTGATTTATATTTCAAGAAATAAGGCCATACCTTTCTGGAATAATCATCAATGATTGTCAACATATAACGAGAACCACCATGAGAAGGCTTGCGAGACGGTCCCCATAAATCAGAATGCACATAATCAAGAATACCTTTACTTGTATGAGTTGAGGTATTGAACTTCACCATCTTGTGTTTGCCAAACACACAATGCTCATAAAATTTCAATTTACTGACACTATGCCCATCAAGAAGTCCTCTCTTACTCAAAACTTCTAAACCAAGCTCACTCATATGCCCGAGACGCATATGCCAAAGATTAGTAGCATCAGAATCAGATAATGAATTAGAAATTATAGCGGCATCACCTGTAATTGTAGTACCACGAAGACGGTACAAATTTGCAGATTTCAATTCAGCCTTCATAACGATAATAGAACCTTTTGACACTTTTAGAACTCCATCTCCACCGGAGTATTTATACCCTTTGCCATCAAGAGTACTCAAAGAAATTAAATTCTTAGTCATATCTGGAATGTGCCTAACATCAGTCAATGTCCTGACAATGCCATCATGCATCTTAATTTGAACAGATCCAATTCCAACAATTTGACATGGTCTATCATCACCCATTCTAACAGAACCACCAGATTTAACTGAATCATAAGTGACAAACCAATCTCTATTAATGCATATGTGAAAAGAAACACCAGAATCAAGAATCCATTCATCACCATTATTAGCACATCCAGGAAAAGCAACAAGAGTACCACCATCAGAATTTTCTGAACTAGAACCAGAAACAAAAGCTTTACCATCATCATTGGATTTAGTTTTCTCTCGATATGTGCCAGTTCTCTTTTCTTTATTTTTCAACTTATACCAATCGGCAATAACATGATTATTCTTCTTGCAATAATAGCAAAATTTATTACCTCTGCCTCTAGATTTTGAACGGCTATGGTGGCCATTAGAACTTTTACCTCTGGAGCCATTATTGGACTTTTTCTCTGTCCGACCACGAGCAGCCAAAGCTTCACCATTGGAAGCAGAACCATCAGAAGACACCATCTGTTTCATTTTCTCCTTGGCTTGCAAAGTCTCACAAACATCATTCAATGTAAGAGTGTCACGACTATATAATATGGTATCTCTGAAATTTGCAAAAAAACTAGGCAGAAAACATAACAGAATGAGACCGAGATCCTCATCTTCATATTTTACCTCCATAGCTTGAAGGTCAGAAACGATCTCCTTAAAGACCGTTAGGTGATTTGGCACAGAACCACCCTCTTGCAACTTGTGCAAAAGCAACTTCATCTTTAAATGCATTTTACTGGTAAGATCCTTTGACATACAGATCGACTCCAGCTTAAGCCACAAAGCAGCTGCGGTTTTCTCCTCTAAAACCTCTTGCAAAATATTATTAGATAAATGAAGATGAATTTGAGACAAGGCCTTACGATCTCTTCTCCTCTCCTCATCGGACCAAGACTTTGAATCTTTATTGCCGAATTTATCAAGTGCATCATCTAGATCAGCTTGTGACAAAACAGCTCGCATCTTAACTTGCCACAGCGAAAATCTGGTGTCATAATCTAGCAGCGGAATATCATACTTCATAGACGCCATTAGAATAAAATAACCAAGAGAAAACTGAAATTAATTTGCTGAAAATAAATTCTGGTGTGCAACTTGCTTGGTGCACCTAGCAGAAAACAGCAAAGAACTCTACAGGTAGCCTTTACGTGTGCGCGTAGTAAAAAAGACCAAATTTATTTTTCCTCCCTGCGCACGAACACACCAGTACCTTGCTTTGGTCCACGTGCGCACAACACAACAGCAGTAGCGATTCGATTCCTCCCTCCTGGACGGGAACACAGAAGCAGATTGACGTGTGGCGGTGCGGGACCTTCCCTCGATCCACGTGAACGTGGAGAACTTCTTCAACGAGCGGCGGAACTTGAAGATTGATCCGCCCTTGACGCGTCTGACGAACGCGCGGTGACGGCTTCAGACGAGACCTGCGCTGCAGATCGGAAAAGGCCGCGACTCCGCCGGCGGCGCGACGATCAGGGACGGAACCCTAGAAATTTTTTTCGCCGTAAATCTCGTGACCAGCTCTGTATACCACTTGTTAACAAATAATGTAATAAACAAGATCGAACACGAGACACGATTTTACGTGGAAAACCTTTGCGGGAAAAAACCACGGGCGCCAGCCGGCAAAACTCCACTATATCGGAAAGTGTTTACAGAACGTGGGGGAATACAATAAGGCGTCACCTCTCCCCGACGGCTTACAAGATGTATTTATAGGATAGAATACGTGACCTACTTAGACAACACCATAACGGGCTAAAACGTCCCTAAAGCCCAATTAAAATTCGGATCAATATCCAACACAGTCAATTCTTCTCTCTAGTAGGTTGTGGGCCCTTTCTACAGAAGTTTCAACGGGTTACCAACAAACAACGGGCACCTATACATATATCCTTTGTATCTCGGAGACTAATGTCATATCTCAACATGCAAGATATCCACATCATCATCCACTGAGAAGCCATGTCATCATCCAATAGGACACTCAATTAATGTCTTTCGCCGATCTTCTGTAACTAATAACATCCGTGCATGCAACTATTTGTTCTTTCGATCACTTCGTTCGCCATAAAATTCTTGCAACATAAATGCACAAATGATCGATCATTTAAAAGTACGTTAAAAATAATGTGTCCACAGATGATCGATCATTTAAAAGTCAATATCTCTCAACTAAGATGAATAAATTATCAAGTATAATGTGTTTAAAAATAGTAAATTTAAAAATAATGTGTCACAGACAACCAATCATTTAAAAGTCAATCTCTCTCAACTAAAACGAATAAATTATCAAGTATAATGTGTTTACAAAATAGGATATTAAAAAAATAATGTGTTTAAAAAACGTTGTCATACCAGATGATCAATCATTTAAAAGTCAATCTCGTTAAACTAAGATGAATAAGTTATCAAGTATAATGTGTTAAAAAACGTTGTCATACAATATAAATTAGTATATTTCTACTTTTAAAGTCCACGTCATCTTTTGAGTCCACTAATTTAGAAATCATGTCACTTTAAAATTTCTCGCAGCCACCACAACGTGCCGATTAAGGTGAATCCTACTTTCCACATATTTTTTTTCTATTAGCTTAAGTTTTCTACTGATAAGGATTGTCAAATACTTGTTCAAATCACTTTTCTCTTTGGTTTACTATACAACTATATATTTTTTTCTCACACATATATACACAGGTGAACTCATCATGCTTTAGTCATTGCATTTCAATCAGTAGAAAATTGAAGTTACTCCCTACATCTCACATTCATTCATGTATTAGTGTAGCTACACTTTCTAAATGTAAGATTTCGAATTATATGAAGTCACTTGCTCTTTTTTACACCCAAATAATTGTGTAATATTCCCCTATGCAAGACATCAAGAGATAAAAGGATAGGTAAATGGAGTCCACTGTGCACCTCTTTGATTCACATATTGTTAGAAAACGCACCCAAAGGTAATAAGTTGTCATCACTAGAGATGTGTTGCTCATGCCATAATGAAATATCACTCCACAAATCTTCAAATCTTTTTAGTAGTTTTAATTGCATAGGTTTGTTAGAATTATTATTACCCATTGCAGTTACATTGTTCTATTTTCTCTGCTAAATGAAAATTTGAATCAATAATATTCCTTTCTTAAAAAAATATTGAAATCACTCTTTAACTCCCGCAGCAACGCGCAAGGAATCACCTAGTTCCCTCTATGTCTGAATTGGTTGTCATTTTGGACATGGACACGGTCTCTTCAAAACATAAATTTTATAAATATTTTCATTAGAATATATAAATAAATATCCTGACAAATTTTATACATTTATAAAAATATTGTTGAAACAAATTTGACTTTAAAAATTCAAGACTAAATAATATAAAAACTATACATAGTCAGAGTTTTAAAAGTTTAACTTGTAGATTTTCTAAAATGACATCTAATTCAGACTTTGAGGGAGTACGCCTATACGCACTCTTTACGATTTCTAGTTTTCTATACAAAAATAATTCTCATGAGCTAATTAGCTTTCAGCATTATTAGAAAAAGAACAATGGAAGCAACGTGCGTGCACGGCTACACTACAGCCTTTTAATTTTGGACGGCAGCGGCGCCACTGCGGCAAATATGCAATTGCAAGGCAAGTCCAGAAGAACCAGGCACGACTACGAGAGCGGCAAGAAGGCCGGCGAAAAATGATGTGAAAACGTGTATGCCATTGCCATCAGATAGGAAAGTTAGGAAACCCAATGTGAAGCCGTCCGCTCGCCTGTGCGGTTGGTTTCCAGTTCAAACTCTCCGCGCGTGTATCGGATGCGGCTAGCTCGCTCGGTCGGTCAAAATAAAAGGCGAGATGAGATCACGCGAGAAAATGGTAGTAGCATACTAAAAAAAAAGCTCAGCTCAACAGCATGACGTGAACCCGGGCAGGACTCGGCTTCAGAGTCTTCTGTATATGTATACCGTGCGCAGGACTCGGCTTCAGAGTCTTCTGTATATGTATACCGTACGTGTAGAAACTTTAGCACTGTGTGATAGGCCGCCCGGACGGACTCGGTTGTCCTCGGAGCAGATGGTTGTACGTACACGCTGCATGTCACTGTGGGCTGGTGTGTTGATTATTGTACTCCTTCTGTATTTAAATATAAGTCGCGTTTGACATTTTTTCAAAACTTCAAACCTTCATTTTATTCAAAAATTTTGCTTAAACATATAAGTAAACTAGTCATACTCAAACTCTATACAATAATAAAACACATTACAACAAAATAAATTATAAATTTTTTTGAATAAAATGAACGATTGAAATTTTGAAAAAAAATATCAACTACGATTTATATTTAAATACGGAGAGAATACTATGCCTCGATCGTCCGGGTCAAGGGTCATCCCCATTCCCCAGCAGGGAATTGAACCGAGAACCTGTGTGCGCACGTCGTTATTGTACGGTGGGGGTACGATGGATGACTTACAGGGTCAATGAACCGCGCCTGGTGCGAACGAGCGAGCTGTGGACGTCACGCAGCCATGCCATCTTGCCATTTACGTATAGGCAGGAGTGGTGTGGGCAGTAGCCCTGTTCATGGTCTGGTTAAATCTGGCTGCTGGCCCGCACCTAAACCAAGGAGGAACCACCGAACCTCAGTAGCAAATGATGGGCTGGTTTTCGGGTTCAACCCGAGAAAAACTAACACGCCAACCGGTTTATGGGTTGAACACGAGAGAACCCACGGTACCCGTTCAAAACTGGAAGCCATGTCGCAGCTCGCCTCCCGCAGCGGTAGCATGCACGGTCATCTCCGGTGGCGGCAGCCCAATCAGTGTGCACGAGCACGAGAAGTAGCGGCGGGTAGACTTGACCTCGGCGGCGGTGTGGACGCTGCCAGCGAGCTCGAGGACCGCCGATGCGACGTCGCTCCGGCTGCCCGGCGGCCGCGGACTCCGGGAGTTGCAATAACGCCGGCGCCTTGCGCACGGAGGAAGAGGGGGAGGTGGTGGCGGAGGAGGAGGAAGAGGAGGCGGGCCGCTGCCTTGTCGCCGCCGCCAAGAGGACGAGGAGAAGCTGCGACCCGAGCAGATCTAGCCCAGGATGCGGAGGCGAGGGAGGTCCCGTATGGCAGCGATTGCCGGTCTTGGAGGTCGAGGCAGCCGCTGGTATTCGAGGACGCCGGCGTGGGGGTGGGACCAGATCCGGCGGCGGTGGAAGAAGGGGCCGGGCCCGAGCCGGAGGAGGAGGGAGATGTCGGCGGACGCGCGGCGAACGAGGACAGTGGAGGCGGGGGCGGCGCTCGAGCCAGAGGAGGAAGAAACCGGCGTACGCGCGGCGTCGTGACGAACGAGGATGGAGAGGAGGGCACGCGATGCCGCACTCTGCCGCCCGCAGCAGCCGGAGAACGAGGCAGCGCGGAGGAAGATCTCACGCGGAGGTGGCTGGTATGCATCGATCTATGTCCAACCCGTGTGGCAATGACCGAACTAGCCCAAGCCAATAAACTGTTCAACCCGTCGCTAACCGAGTAAAACCAGCCCGTACCAGACCAGCGAGTCACTTTTGGGCTGGTTTGGAAGCAAACCAAAAACCTGTAAAACCGGCCCATGAACAGGGCTAGTGGGCAGGCACACCGTAGACACGCCTTTGCCCATTTCGGCCTGCTCGAGCTCGAGTAGTTGGGTCAACGGTCTCAGCCGTCTGGCCATGGGTGCGTGGCCGGCATCCTGCGTCCACACACGGACACGGCTGGAGAGCGAGGCATGCGCGTTTCCTGCGGTGGACTAGATACTGTACGTATGCGGCTGCTCACGCCATCGAGCCGCCGCAGGCGACGACGACGACCGGGACGTCGCTGTCGCTCGCCGGGCATGCCTGCATGTAGACGTGTACATGCCTATACTGGGTGGCGGTAGACTGGTGCCTGTTTGGTAGAGCTCGCAGTGATTCTGATTCTCTGTTAGAAGTGGTTGTCTGAGAAAAGTGATTTTTTAATGAATCCATATGATAAACTCTATAGAATGTCTGACTATGTGTTGAGAGGAGAGTGAATCAGGAGAAACAGATTTTTTAGCTCCCAGTTCATTTCAGAGAATCACATCGCAGAATTCATTTTACTTTGAGAGTGATTCTCAAAAAAATGTTGTTTGGCAGAGTCATGCAGATTCACCTCGCAAAATTCAGAAGCGTAATTCTATCAAACGGGGCTTAGTATTAGCAAGACTGAATGAAATAAACTCTCAATAAAGCGTGTGTAGCTGCTGACTCCCACAGCTAGGAGGAGTATTCGATCTGCGTCCTGCTGCATCCTCTGCATGCGCCCTTCCGTGCTTGCCTGAACGGCTGCATGCTACTTAGCTCCACAGTCCACACGCACCATTATTATCCATCGAATCCAATATAGGAGTATATCGTACGTCTTCTCAGCCGTGACGTGCACGAGGCTGCGAGCCCAGCACGTTGCACACTGCACTACTGCACCGATCACGCGAAGGCACCTCTGTTGGGACGGGATTGGAGCTGGACGACGGAGGTGACCAGCCGGCCACTTATGACGTCTGTCGTCGGTGTCGACCGTCGCCGTACGTGGCATGATAGGTGGGTGAGGGGTGTTAAGGCTAGCCGCAGTCGTGACCCTAAAGCCAGTCCCAAATATTTACAGTAGGATATAGGGTTGAAATGCTGCAGCCATGTACCGTAAAGCCCACCCTAAACTTAGGGGGAGGAGAGATGAACCGGAAATCCAGTGCTTGTACGGCCTCCCCCTATCCCCTCTCTCACCTCCAACGTGGACAACTGACAAAGCTAGCGCGCGGAGGCGGACCCGGTCGGGTAGGGGGGCCAATGCCGGATCTAGCCGGCGACGTGCGTTGCGTACGAGGCGGGGCAGCACCCGAGTCAGGGTAGGAGGAAGATGCAGGCGGACGAGCGTCGCTCGCGGCCTGCAGTGAACGAGGATAGCGAGGCCCGTAGGAGAACGAGAAGACAACGGCGGGCTAGATCCACGCCACATCCGCCCCTAGTCGCCGGATTCGCCCACCCCCATGGCTCTATGGCGGCGGGGAGGGGCCGAAGGCGTCGGCGGAGAGGGAGAGGCGTCGGGCCAGCAAGGGACCGGTGCGGGAGAGGAGAGGGCGCGGCTGTGGAGGACCGGCGCCGGCGTGGGAGAGGTGGAGGAGCTCGACACGCGGCCGGACCCGTCATCCGTCATGGAGGACGAGGAGGCGGCGGTGGCGAGCTTCCGGATGCGGGCGGCGGCACAAAGAACGGAGAGGCCTAGGCGCGTGCGGGGGAGCAGGGGAGGAGGTCGGGCGCAGGCGGCGGCGCAGAGGATGAGGGGGCTGGGCGGGCGACGGAGCAGAGGAGGAGGGGGGCTGGGCGGGCGGCGACGCAGAGGAGGAGGAGGGGGGCTGGGCAGGCGGCGGCGCAGAGGAGGAAGGGGATGCAGCCCGTCACCATGGGGGATTTGGGAAGGGGAGAGAGAAAGGTGGGAAAATAATAAAAAATGTGGTAGTTGATATAGAGTTGAGATATAGGGTAGATATGACTGCGGATGATTGTAGGATAGAATAAAGAATATTGCTGATCAGGATAAAATATTCCTTTTAAGGTAGAGAAATAGGGTAGAACGAGTGCGGATAGCCTAAGTAGGTGAGGGGTGTTTGGATACAGGGGCTAAACTTTAGCTCACGTTACATCGAATGTTTGGAGGCTAGTTAGAACTAATTACACAGCCGAGGAATAACGACGAGACGAATTTATTAAGCCTAAGTAATCCATGATTAACGGCTGGTTACTGTAGCATCACATTTGCTAATCATAGATCAATTAGGTTTAACCAGCTGTGTGCACGTGCGTTGCAACGGAAAAATACTTGTGTACTCTTAGTTGATATTTTTAAATGAGTTTTGATAATATACCCAAACAAGCGGAGGCGACGAAGGTCGGAGCACCCTATGCGGGGCAGCGGCGGCAAAGTAACGCAGTGGCGGCGGGTGGGGCTCGGAGAGGGGGGAGGGGAGGGAGGGTGCACGTAATGGGCGAGGTGAAGGCTGGGGTCGTGGCGGGGAAAGGGCATTGGTAGTTGGGCGAGTGCGTAGGGGTGTCATGGGAACGAATACGCGAGGGGAAGTGAGGGAGAGAGTCGGCGGTGGAAGGCTATTCGTGTTGGAGGGGCAGGACGGACGAAGGACAGAGTATATGGATCTCTGGTGTGGAAGGAACAGCGCGGGTATAGGGCGATGAGGTCGCAACAACGTGGGCGCTTAGGCTATCCGCACTTACTATTACTTCAAACTTCTCCTTATAATTTCCCCGCGCTTCTATTTCTCTATGTATTTCTTTCAAATCGAACTACCCAATATTTTATCCTCCATATTTTATTCATCCATCTTCGATTACCGTCTCCTTTTACCTATTCAATATACCCAGTTGTCTCACGTTTTAGCCCATGAAAGATTTGGCCCATGTAACACCCCAACCCCCGCGGCTTGCCTCATCCTCCCAGCCCCTGACACCCACCTTATCCTCTCCGCTCCAGCGACGCCGCCGCCCGATCTCCGCATCTCCGGCTGCTCCTCCCACGAGGGCGCGACTGCCAGTCCGCCACCGCCGGCCTCCTCGTCCTCAGTTCCTGAGACGGCTGCCGCAAGGATGCCTCGGCGCCTCCTCCCCCGCTGCCGCGATGGCCGCCACCAGGACGCCTCCTTTGTGGGTCCCGCGACCGTCGCGGCTGGATTCAGATTGAGTGCCTTACCTTCACCAAGGCACATGGTACCTTACCTCCTAATATCCACCTTCCAATAAAGATCCAAGGACTCCTATCGTCTCTAGACAAATATCAACACTTGTTATTATCGAACAAGTCCGGAGCGCTCGCTCCTTAGCTCCGCACGCCGCGCCGCCGGCAGCCCTGCGCGTACGACCATCCGTGCCCGTGCTTGCTCGCCGCCGGCAGCCCCGCGCGTCCGACCGTCCGTGTCCGCGCTCGCTCGCCGCCGGCCTCGAGCACCCGCGCCTGCACCCGCTCGCCAGGCCACCAGCAGCCACGCCAGCCGCGCTCGCCTGCACGCGCGACTCCTCCGGTGCGGGCAGGAGCGTGTGCGTTAGGCGGCCGGGAGCGTGGGCGTCGACGCCGCCTCCGAGCGCAAAAGTACGGGTGCCGGGCGCGCGGCTGCCGCGGCGGGCTTTGGCGCGGGTGTCGGTGCGGCCTCCGCCCAGCGCGTGAGCCGGGCGCGCGGCGGCGCGGCTGCCGGGCGAGCAGGAGCGGAGCCGCCGCCGCGGTTGCTAGGCGGGAGCTAGGCCGCCGCCGCGGGCTTGAGCGAGGGTGCCGTCGCAGCCAGCGTTGGAGCGCGGGCGCCGCGGGTGCCGGGCAGGCGGGCAGGCAAGAGTGCAGCCACCGTCGCGGGCTTAGGCGGCGGGCGGGAGCGGCGCAGGCGGGAGGAAGGGGCGACGTGGAGGCTGACTGCGTGGAGCAAGAGCGAAGGAGGTAAGGTACGCGGTGCCTTGGTGAAGCTAAGGCACTGAATCTGAATCCGTCGCGGCTCGGCCTCTTCCCGGCTCCCGTAGTCCGGCCTCCTCCCGGCTCCGGAGACCGCGGTAGCCTGGCTTCCTCCTGGCTCCCACGCTCGCCGCCGCCAGGCCTCCTCCTCCCCCTCCCCGGCTCCCGCACCAGCTGCGCCAGGACGCATCCTGCAGCTCCTGCGCCCGCCGTTGCCGACGGTGAGCCTCCACCGCCCCGCCCGAGCGGCGAGCGCCTCCTCCTCCACGCCGGTGCAGGCGTGGGCTGGGCGGTGGCCGGTGGGCGGTAACGGCGCGGCCGCGTTCATCGAGAGGTGAGGAGCAGCGTGGTCATTCTCGATGACAGCGGCGGGGGAGTCCACCACGGTGCCTCCGGCAGCGGGGGGCGGGGGCACTAAGGGTGGGGCGCCAGATGGGCGTGTGTGTGGATGGCGGAGCAGAGGGAGGACGGGGTGAGCGGGCGGACAACGGGGAGCAAGGCGGCTGCGGGGCCATGGGACGGTGGGAGCCCGAGGCGGTGCGGGGCCACGGTGCGGGGGAGAGCCGGCGGGCAGTGCGGAATAGCTAGAGGGCAGCAACGACGGACGATGGGAGGGGAGAGTGTGGAAACTTACGAATTTTTAGATGCGGTATAGATAAATTCGTCTCGTCGTTTAGTCCTCATCTGTATAATTAGTTTTATAATTAGACTATATTTAATATTTTTAACTAGCGTATAATTTAATATTTTTTCATCTGTATAATTAGTTTTATAATTAGACTATATTTAATATTTTTAACTAGCGTACAAACATTCGATGTGACGGAGTTAAATTTTAGCCGGAGGGATCAAACGCCCCCGCGGCTACGGCGCACTGGAACCGTCCGTGATGAGGTGAAAGAGCGTCCACACCGACAGCGTCCATTTCGATGCTTCGAACTATAACACTAGACGTCAGGCCCACGTCACAAATAAGAACAAGCAAAAAAATGTACCAACATTGAACATTGCGTGCACGAGTGCATATATTGGCATGTACCCCTACGGAGTACTATCTTGATGAGGGCTCATAACCACCCCAGGTAGGATGTGTAAAACAAATGTCTATCTATTATTCTAACCATCTTTTTCACTTATACAGTAGTATATAGACAATCTATATACACATCCCATTAAAATAGACTAACAAGGCATTGGGCTGCCGAACAATTAGGACTGTGTCAAAGCATCGACAAGCAGTGACAACGGGCCGGATGGACAAGACAAGGGCACAAGGCATCATCGAGCAGATGAGATCTTGACATCTAGATCTAGTCGAATATCTTCAGCAGCAGAGCCCAAGTTCAAGTTGTCCAGGAACTCTCGTCCTGACTCCTGAGAACCTGAGGGTTTTTTATTCGGTCTAACAACTCGAGCAAGCGATTTTTATTCGGTCTAACAACTCGAGCTCCAGCCATCAACTCGAGCAAGTGATTTTTGTTCGGTCTAACAACTCCAGTTGATCTTGGAGAAGTTCCTGACCGAGACAGTTTAAGAATGTGTCAGTTTAAGGAGAATGTTTCAGCAAGAGCAATTGATGTTCAAGGAGGTGTGTCCCAAGGGCCGAGACCGAGTCAGTTCGGCCATCGTGCCGGAGTCCGGGCAGGACGATACAGCTCCTGAGTAAATGAGTAATGAACGAGATCAAACCAGCTGAGTAGTGGACGAAATCAAATCCAGCTCCAGATTCGCCGCAGCGGCGAGAGCAAAAGACCAATCAAGTTTCGCTTTGGGCATGCGAATTTCACGATGACACTGCTCGTGTAAAAACAGGAAAAAATCAACTGAATCCGAAGAAGCTAAGCAAGAAAATTAGGATCCCAATGCATTCGGATGGTCAAAGCTGTCCAATTGCAAGTTTTCAATGAATGTCCGGCAAATCATCAGGCAAAAAAAGAGCTACAAACCTCATACACGCTGGGTGAAACCAGCAATCGCGCAGCAGTTCTGTGAGTGAGTCAATGAAAGGGCTGGAGTTTCTTTTTATTCAAAACATAGGAGTAGCGATTGCTCTCTCTCTCTCTCTCTCTCTCTCTCTCTCTCTGTGTGGGTATGAGTTGAGTTTACTCAAGGCATGAGTAGGCGAGCTTCTTCTCCTCCGACAGCTCCTCAGCGGTGGCATCCATCTTTTTCCTGGAGAACTCGTCGATTGGGAGGCCTGCGATGACATGATAAAACATCAGGAAAGGTGGGAACATTCGAACTCTACAGATTTTAGGAAGCTAGTAAAATCAGGGTACAGAGTAATAGCACTGAAGTCTGAGAGTGCTCATTTCAGGTAGTTTTTGTGGCGCGGCGCAGTATGGCCTTTATCGGGAACCTTCCCAACCCACGTCGAGACACAAAACGCCGCCCAAACAAGCGGAATCTGAACATCGCAACGGGGCAGCATAACAGTATAACACTACTTCCTACAGAGTAGAATTGCAGGGTTTTTTCCCTCCCTGGGCCTTGTTCAGTTGCACTGGAGAGGATTGAATCCCTTACAAGTCAAATTTGAATAGAGAGGGATTTAATCCCTTTCAATCAACATGAAACCAAACAAGCCCTTAGGCCAAAAAATAACTAGACAACCCAAAATTTTCAGATAACAAAAGCTAGGGAAGAAAATAAACAGTCTAGCTATCCACGACAAAGCAACTAGAAAGATATTGTACCAAAAAAACGCCACCAAGCAGTTGAAAGATTGTATCGATAGTCATACCTTGAACGATCTTCCATTCACCACCGCTGCATGTTACTGGGAACGAGTAAATCAGTCCAGCGGGCACACCATATGAACCATCAGAGTACACACCCATGGAAACAAATGTTCCCTACAATCAAAGAATTGAAGGCATTGATGCTAGTGAGTATTTAATAAAACCAAAAGAAACACAAGGTCCAAGGCACTGAAGCAAACCTCAGGGGTTCCAAGGACCCAGTCACGAATGTGGTCGCAAGCAGAGCTGGCAGCAGAAAGAGCACTGGAGAACTTCCTCGCCTTGATGATTGCAGCACCACGCTGCTGGACAGTTGTGATGAATTCTCCATTAAGCCTGTTAAAAAAAATGAAGTGTTAACCATCAGGTCCTATCTGCCAGGAAAATAGAAACATACACCAATATCCTAGTATTTGTGGCATTTTTGACTTACCATGCATCGTCAGAAACAAGTTCACGAACAGGCTTCTCTCCATCAGAGGTCTTCACTGTGGCATGGTTAACATCAGGATACTGACTGGATGAGTGGTTACCCCAGATAATAACATTCTTCACATCACAAACTTGGACATTGAGCCTCTCAGAAATCTGGCCAAGAGCCCTGTTGTGGTCCAGGCGGGTCAGGCAAGTAACATTCTTCTCAGGAATAGATGGAGCAAATTCTTTCAAGATAAGAGCATTGGTGTTCGCTGGGTTGGCAACAACCAGAACCTGCAGATTACAAACCAGGCATTGAAAATTTACAAATGGAAACAGCAAAGAAACATAACGAAACTGACATGGCTTCTCTACTAAGGGCACATAATAACTGAAATCCAGATCTATCATTTGTGTTCACATTTTTATCAAGGTCGCTTGTTAGAGCAGAAGAAAATGACAGATTGACAGTGATAAAGTGCTGAACATGCAAACTCACAAATAGGGAATAAAATACACCAAGGGTCCTTTAAACTTTTTTTCCCAGGATTCTCACCTAGGTTCACCGCAAACTCTCAAAGTGAGGCTTTAGGTTCATATACTTTTTAACTGGTTCGCTCCAAGTGAGCATAAAGGTCTATATTTGAATGTAGAGTGAATCATAACACTTTAAATTTGAAGCAAACCCTCACTTTGAGAGTTAACGGACCCAGATGTGAATCCAAAGATAGTTAAGGGCCATGGGTGCATTTTACTCTAAAATAGGGAAAGTCTGTCTGAGTGCATGATGACAATAGATCACCACCTATATGACCAAATTGAATTCATGATAACAGCTACTAAAAAAATGGAAGGTGTATATGTGCTGCAGCCAATACCTTGCAGTTGGGGGCCGCATGGGCTTCAAGGGCAGATGCTTGAGCTTTGTAGATTGAAACATTTTTCGACATAACATCTTTCCTCTCCATTCCCTCCTTCCTGGGGAACCCACCAACCATGACCGCCACATTCACGCCAGTGCAGGCCTCCACAACATCAGTTGTTGCAACAACTCCTATAGTTTATCGATGTTTAAACACCAGCAAGAATGAAAATTCACAGAGAAGAGGCAGCACTTTCGCAAAATAATTATTAAAGCGGATCAGTTTACCCTTTAGAAGAGGAAACGCAGCATCGACCAACTCCATCTTAACACCATTAAGGGCTTCAGCTGCTGGTGGAATATCGAGCATGTGCAGAATAACAGGCTGGTCTGCACCAAGCATGACTCCCCTAGCAATCATCGGAACAAGAGCATATCCAATTTGTCCTATCAAACAAAAAACAAACTAGCTCAGATCGCCTTGAAAAGATTATAGCGAGAAAGTTTAGTTCCAAATGTCCTTTTGCATAAATTGATTTTACAGTGGCAACATTGAGGGAATGGATATGTAATTTTAAGTACACCACCTTACAATATTTTGAGGATCAAGGGGCCGCCACCCAAACAAGTATACCCGCATCTCAGAAAGTGAGATTGGACAGTAAAAGACCACACAAATGTTAAAACTAGAAAGAAAACTTCAAATGACTCTTTGGTTGGCAGCCCCAGCATGGTCAACCAATTTTGGTCATACTCCTTCACTTAGGTAAAGACTGTGGTTGGCAAAATGTCACCCATATCAAGATTTTGAATCCAGATTCACCCTCTATATCACACAGACACACACACATTGATTAGGCACAAATTTTTCATGACAAATTTATCTGTTACGAAAGCCAATAGGTCTTATGCGAATTCCAAAGTGGTTTAGCATGCATGAATATCTGCATACAACATGCAGATATTTTGCCAGAGCCAGACACTTTGCCACTGCCAACTTTTGGAGGCAAAGAGGGCCCCAAAAACTGCAACCGGATGCCAACACCATCGCCTTGAATGCTCAAGGCAGATCTAATTATAGTACATGATTAAGACGTCTATCTAAACGGCTAAAACAGCTACATCATTCAGACAGTGATCATATCACATAAACCGAATTAATATAAGTTTTGACATGCAAGCCCCATGCAAACTAGATCTACAACCTACGTCTATCTGACATGATGTGAGTCGTCAAGTAGGTTAGTTTGGTGTAAAATAGCCTCCAAACGAAAACCTTAGAAGGCTCAAACAGCTATGACATCAGTTATCTAAAGAGCGGGCAGTTCACTGAGTGCAGCTAACGACTCAATCGATGAAATGACTACACCACGAGATCACAGCAACTAAACACTCGTCAGATCGGGTAGCACCGTGGATCGGTCAAATTCCACCAACTGCAACAAGGCGAGTGACAGACTGATAGTGAACTCTACCGCAGGTCAACTCTAAATTCAGCCATAAAACCCTAAACCCCATCAGATCAACCGACCAAAAAACCGAGATCTAGCTAGTTACGCGCACTCTAGACCCCCACTGGATCAGATCGAGCTCGAGCTTAGGCCAGATCCGGACCGGCCAGGGCCAGAGGCCACCCCGTACTACGCGGATCGGGAAGGAGGGAGGCCTCTGCGCCGTACCTGCGGCGCCGGTGACGAGCACGCGCATCGGTTCCTTCGCCATCGGAGCGGGGTGGAGACTGCGGCGGCGAGCTTCGAGGAGGTTCTGGTTCTGGAAGCGGGGGTTTGCGAGAGGCTTTGGAGGCGTCGACCAAAGAAAGGATTACGAAGGGGATGCGACGCTAAAATGGGTGGCCGCTATTTAACAACGTCGCTGTGGACGAGGAGCCTCGGGAGCCCGTTGCCACTGGCTCTGGCTGGACCGCGATGATCAGTCACTGACAGTGGGACCGACGACGCGGGGCCCGGACGTCAGCGTGCTGTATGATGTGGATTCTGTTCGTTGGTGGGGCCTAGGCAAGCGGCTTGCCTTGCGAGCAGTGTACGTGACGCATGGACGCTGTGGGCGCTGGCCCACCCCCGCCCACGGCTTGGGCGATGAGATCTAGACGAATGCTAAGGACGGGAGCGAAGGTGGGGCCCTCCTGTCAGCTGAACAGCGTGGCAGGCTGGCAGCTTTGGCAAAGCTGGAAGCTGGAAGCTGGAGCTGGATTGGTCGATTGGATTACTTGCGAACGAGTTGCATATCTTTATTAAGCTTTTTTTGCGCATTATTATCCTTGGGGAGGAGGCTGGAGAAGAAGATGCCTCTATCGAAAAGTTGGGTGAAGAAAGATGCCATTCTTCGCGAGAGCAGTTGTGCGTGGCTGATAGCTGCCGATGGCGTCCGCAACAGGGCGTGTTGGTTATACATGACATCCAGGATCTCTGATCTAAACTATCAAAAGAAATAAAATAAAGAAATGATTTATCTACATCTGATCTAAACGCATGTGCACATCTAGCCCTGATTTAGCAACTAATTGTCAGTTGGCAACTACATATGGACGATACACTTTTTCCTTTTACAATCATAGTGGTAGAAAACGTACACACTCGGATGCTAACGCCAACACTAGTCAAATATATTTTCTCTTGAGCCAGTAAAAACGTTGTAATTGCGCGGAGGGCATCAATTTCTTCTTGCATGGCTGCCTTCCAATTAGGATCGCGAAGGGCAGCATGAACTGAAGAGGGGATGGGATATATCGATGGAGCTGTAGCCACATTAGCGTAGCGAGGATTGGGTTGGAATATGCGAGCGCGGCCATGCGTCACCATAGTACGTGTTGGTGCATGGACATGCGACGGTGCAGGTTGCTGAACGGACGAGGATGCCGGGGGAGAGGATGCCGGAGGCGAGGATGCCGGTGGGTGCGGAGAAGGCACCGGGGCTTGCGGAGCAAGAGGTTGCGCCGGAGCCTGCGGAGCAGGAGAGTGGCCACGGATGATGGGATCGAGCGTGTCACTGTCCTGTGTAGAAATGGGCAACGGCGGCTGGGTTGTTGACTCAAAGGGAAAACTATCCTCATCAAAGTAAATATGACGAGAAGTGATGACTCGTTGAGAAGAGAGACCATAGCAGCGATATCCTTTATGATCCGTGGGATAGCCAAGAAAAACGCACCAAACAGATCGTGGAGCGAGTTTGTGCGGTGTTACAGCCGTGATGTTTGGGAAACAAAGGCACCCAAAGACCCGTAGGTGTTGATAAGTGGGTGCAGTACCATAAAGGATTTCAAAGGGAGAGGCTTGAACTGTGGTTTTACAGGGACGACGATTCAGCAGGTAGGCTGCTGTCATCAGAGCCTCTGCCCAGAAGCGATATGGCAAAGAGGACTGAATAAGAAGTGTGCGAACACAATCATTCAGAGTTCGAAGAATTCTCTCGGCTTTTCCATTTTGCTGGGATGTATAAGGGCATGAGAGTCGAATCCCGTGAGAGGCAAAGAAGGTCTGCAACGTGTTGTTATCGAATTCGCGCCCGTTATCGGATTGGAAACAATAAACAGAGCGAGAGAACTGAGTCTGAACGTAGTTGCAAAAAGAGATGAGGATGGCTGGAACGTCAGACTTGTGACGCAAGGGATACACCCAGACATAATGAGTAAAGTCATCAAGGATTGCGAGGTGATAAGTGAACCCAGAAATGCTAGAAACTGGAGAAGTCCAAACATCACAATGCAATATCTGAAAAGGTGCAGTAGTTGCTGATTGAGATGAAATAAATGGGAGCCTTGTGTACTTGCCTAGACGACAGGCAGTACAAGGGCTTGGAGTATCTTTATTACATTGAAAATCAAAACAAGATAACACTTGCGACACGGAATTGTTGCTGGGATGTCCTAGACGTTTATGCCACCGGGCTGTTGAATGTGCCACCAGAGTTGTTGCCGCTGAAGTAGTGAGAGGGTAGAGATCCCCAGCATCACATCGGAGAAGCTCCGTCTTGGTGCGAAGATCCTTGATGGAGAAACCACGAGGATCAAATTCAATAGAAACAGAATTGTCATGGGTTAGAGTGCGGACAGATAAAAGATTCTGAACAAGTTTCGGAGCAACCAAAATGTTCTGAAGATGCAGAGCTCGGGAGGTAGTGGGAATGGTAGAATAACCAGAATGGGAAACAGGAAGGAATGAACCATTGCCAACGAGAATGCAGGCTGAATAGGGTGCATGGGAGAGGGAGAGCAGATTACCGTGATTGGCCATGTGATTGGACGCCCCGGTATCCATGACCCAGTTCGAGGGGCCAGCACTAGAGGACTGCATGGACATGGCGTTGAGGGCGTTGATCAGCGCGGCTGATCCCACGACGGTGTCGAGGACGACGGTGCAGCAGGAACCGGGGCGTGGGTGGGCCGAAGTACGCCTGGGCCGAAGGCACGTTGGGTTGGGGACCCAGCACGCCGGTGCCCGGAGGGGGAAGCGGCGGCCGCGCCGCGATAGGCCAGGCCTGGAACATCCCAGCCCAAGGATTGTACTAAGACGCAAGGATCTGAGGGGATCCAGAGTGGCTAGTGTTGGAGAAGGAGCCACCGCCGGATCCCTTCTTCTTGTTCTTGGATTTCTTGCTGCCAGGGGAGGTGGAGGAGCCAGCGCCAGTGGCGGCGTTGGGCTGGGCGACGAGGCCGGTCACCGGAGCAGGAGGTGTCACTGGTGCACCGTCAGGGCTGTGCTGCTGTGCGAGGAGAGCGGAGCGCTGTGCCAACTGTTGCGTCTTGTCAGCACGGTGTTCCTCAAGTAGAAGATGAGACCGATCCTTGAGGAAGGATGGGAGCTTGTTGACGGTGAGGCTGGAGATGGCGTGTTGGAGACGCGGGTTCAGGCTGCATGCAACGCCCCAAAATTTGACTCTGAGAATTTTCTCTAAATCCCGCTCTAATTCAAAATCGGATTTTGAAAACCTTTTTTGTTTGCGCGTATGTTATGAGCTCAACAAATTTTCCAAATCCATCTCCTGAAATGTTCCGCAAATCTCCAGCAGTTTCTCCATCGAAATCCCTCCCAAATTCTCCTCCAAATACTTAACTTCCAATCCCAAAATCCAAATCAGAAAAAGTTAAATCCTCTCCCCTTTCCTTGGGCCGAAACCCACCTCTCCTTCTCTCCTCTCCCTTTCCCTCGGCCCGCGCCGGCCTGCTCCCTTTTCCCTCCCCCTGCCAGCCTAGCCGGCCTGCCTCTGCCTCCCTCTTCCGGCCCAGCCACCGAGCCGGCCCAGCGCCCCCTCTCCCTCTGCCAGCGAGCCCCGCTCGCCCGTCGTCCTCCTCCCCCTTCCCTCACGCCAGGTCGCGCCAACCGCGCGTCGCCGCCGTGGCCGCGACGCTCGGCCTCGCTCCAACCCGCACGACGGTGCACCACCCTGGCCCCTCCCTAGCCCTACCTCGACGCCTCTCCCATGGCCCTGCTCGCCCGTCGTCCTTCTCCACCTTCCCTCACGTCGGGTCGCGCCGACCGCGCGCCGCTGCCGTGCCGCCTCCGCTCCGCCCGGCCCCGCTGCGGCTCCACCTCAACGCCGCCTCACTGCCGCCCACCCCTGCCTACACCGCCGTGCACGCCGCGCGCGAGCCCGGCTGGACCGAGCCGCGCCAGCCGCCCTCGCCGCGCCTATAAAAGGGAGCCCAGCGAGCCGCCCGCCTCCCCCTCAGCCGCCCGTGCCACGCACGCGCACGCACCCACCCAAGCATACTCGCGCGCTCTCACGCACACACCTCCTCTTCTTCCTCGCCGGTGCTCTCGCGGTGGGAGAACCCACCGGGAAGACACCGCAGCGAACCCCCCTCCCCCCGCCGCCGCTCCAATCCACCCGTCTGCAGCCTCCCCGTCCTCAAATTGAGGCGAGCCCGAGCTCCGCCGTCTCCGTGCGCACCTCCCTCACCGCTTTCCCCGGCCGGAGCTGCCCTGGAACGCCGGAGCGCCGCGGCGCCGCAATGACCTCCCCTCGCCGGCGTTCAGGTCACCCGCCACCGGAGCCGCCCACAACACCTCTCACCTCCACACCGCCACCCACGCACTCGCCCCGACCCCCTCCACCTCACCGGCCTAGCCTCGCCGGCGAAACTGGGCCGCCGGCGGTGAACCGCCGGCGAGCCGTGAGTGTGGGCGCCGTCCGGTTCGGCCAAGCCGAACCCGACGCCGTCCTAGCGCCGTCTCCCTCCCCGTGTGGCTGACACGTGGGACCCACCAACTCGCCGTCAGGCCGCACCATCGCCGCGCCGTTCCACCCCGTGGGCCGGCCTGTGAAGGCCCATGGGCGGGAAGGCCGCCGCGGGCCGAGCCGGGCGATGAAGGAATGGGCCGCGCGCTGAGTTTTTGGCCCGCGGTGAATTTTTCTTTTTCTCTTCGATTTATGATTTCTTTTTCTAAAGAATTTCATATCTCGATCGTTCGTACCCCGATTTAGGAGATTCTTGCGCCTAAATTCTCCATAAATCAAGCCCTACACATCCGTATACTTTCCACCACCCTTCACCGCTTTCACATCGGTTCATTTAATGGGGCTACACTTGACCCGTTAACAAACCGAACAAGCAACCACTTCCGGTCAAGCCGGGACCTTTTCCTCGGTCGCACTAGTGGTTAGCTTTCCAGCACCACAGTCACGACAAGAGGAATGATCTAAGCCTTTGACCGGGAGCCCTGTCTCGTCCCGCTAACCTTGTGTTAATCCATTTTGTTTTTCGCCTTATGTCCACAGGAGCTCTCCTCATCGCCATGCAAACTCCTCGCTCCCTGCGCCGTCACCCTCGCTATGGCCAGCCACAACTGCTGCCATGGTACCCCTTCCTCGACCATTACCGAGCCCAGCTGTATGTTCGGCCCTCGGCTCAGCGTCTCGCGGCGCAGCGCCGAACCTTGGAGCTACATAGCCACAGGAGCCAGAACTGCCGGTGCAGTCCTTCAAGAAATCCTTCGATCATTCTCTCAACACAAACCAGACCCTCGTTGAAGCTCATAATATGCCTTGTTTGTTTGTTCTCTGTTTTTGCACGTAGGTTATACCGGAAATCTTGGTTGGTGCTCCAACGTATCCGGAGGATGGTGAACCCTCGTCCCCAGCCGTCGATGTCCCGTTAAAACCAACGGAGTGAACGGCAAGTCCACTGGAATCTCACTTGATGCATAAATTACCTAGTTTTTGATAAACAACCCATTGCCTTGATAAACAATAAAACCTGCATGTTTTGCTTGCTAAGGAAAACCTGGTAGAATAGCCACCCGAACCTTTTAGATGTAGCGCGCACAGGTGGATCGCTCACTAAATACTATATACAATAATCTTGTTGGAATCTGGGATGAAAATGGGTTGGCGTGCGTTTTCGAAAACATGGGAAAAGACCCCGGCAGCCGATCTCGATCGACTATGCCATGTGATCAGAAGGGTGGAGAACCCGGGTACCGTTCTCATGGTTACACTGGGGCCCGGCCTCGTGGAGAGAACCGAGCGGTGTTTGAGGAAGCTCTGCTCTTCTAAGGACCGAGTTGGAAGTCTCATCTTGCCTAACTCTTTATAGTGCAACCACTCGATGTTGTATACGGCAACACTTGGCCGGAACCCGCAAGGAACAACCTCCCGATACCCGTAGACTGGGAGCATCGAGGGACTGGGAATGGTGGAAGTCGTATGTCTGCTGGCACTGAAGCGACGTCGCGTGTCTGCTGGCACTGATGCGACAGGACCCATGTCTCTCCTTGGTTGAGGCCGGAGAATACTTGCGGGGGTAGAGCCTTGAGCGGAAAGGGCCTCACTAGCTATGAGCGCCCGGACCAAACTTGTGGGTAAAGTATGCACCTCTGGCCAGAGTATAAACCTATCCGGATAGTCCGTTGTCCACTGGTATAGACGAGTTACGGCTTGGTTTCTACCAGTAGTGATTTATAAAATTGGGGTTTGGTTGGGTGAAAATGATGTTTTTGGAAGCTACGGGCGTGGTCCGGTAGCAGTGGAGAAAAGTGTTGGTCTGCGAGCCATGAGCCACGATGGACCGGCAAGTCCAGTGGCACCCCTTTTGGAAAAAGTGTTTTCTGGAAAATAAAACTGTGAATTAATGAGCCTTGCATATTTTCTGGCAAAACTATTCTGAGCTCCAGATATATCTTGCATGTAGTAATAGCATTGACCCCAAATTTCTTATGAAGGAAGGTGAGCTTGCGGAGTACGTTTTCGTACTCACCCCCTTTGTTGTTGTTTTTCAGAGAAGATGAAGTCGCCTTTTAAGAGGGCTTGTACGTGTAAGGGTTGAGGCCTATCCCAACGGTGTGAAGTGGGAAAGTTTGGGTCTACCGTTTAAGTTCCGCTGCAGTTGTATGTTTCGGGCTGCGCCCCGTTTGGTCTGTCCCGTTAGGGCGGATCTGTACTACTCTGATGCAAGAATGTGATTATCATATCTCTGGGAATGATAATAAAGCACATTTTAGTCCCGCTTACGGGCTGGGGCGCTTCACCGCACAACAGCGTGGTGACGAGGTCCGGCTCGGAGACTGGGGCACCGAGGTCGCCAAGTTGATCTGCGAGCTGCTTGACCTTGGTGCAGTACGCCATCACGGACATGTCGCCCTGGTAGACATTGCGAAATTTGGCGCTGAGGTAGATAGATCGGGTGGCGGCGTTGTTGCGGAAGAGCCCCTGGATGCTGCGCCACAGGGAGTACGCCGTGTCGCGGCGGGTCTGCACCGTGCGGAGAAGATCGGTGGAGATGGTGCAGTAGAGCCACGAGACGATGGAGTAGTCGTTTTGCACCCAGTCCGAAGTGCCTTGCGCGGCGGCGCCGTTGACGTGGTCGAGGAGGCCGAACTTGGCGAAGACGGCGAGGAAGCAGAGCCTCCATGGCCCATAGTTGGCGTCCTCGAAATCGAGAACCATAGGCACGTGGGTCTTGATGTTGATCAGCTGGACTTGAGAGGTAGGAGCTGGAGTGGTCTGAACCTCGGGAATGTCCCGGTCAGGGGAGGAGGGCGGTGAGTCTGAGTCGGAGGAGGATGAACTCATGATGTCGAGAGAGAAGGGAGAGCGTGCGGAAGAATAGGATCGCTACACAAGTGATACCATGTAGGAATGAGAATGACTACTGATGCAACACACTTTGTATTGATCATATGGTGTACATATATATAGAGGTACAACGGGCATGCGCCCCGGGCATGCAGCCCATGATCTAACTAACATATGCTATACATGCAAGGAGTGAACTAGTCAAGACTGTTACAAGCACAACGTGCATCACTAACAGTGATAGCGACCATTGTCATGGTGATGTTTTTTTCTCCGTTCCATTGCTACGTAGTATTTTGTTAGTTCTTTTTTGTTCCACTGTAGAAGCCCGTTTGGTCTAGACCATGAACGTCGTCACAGTTTTAGGACTTTGGTTTGGTGTTTTCTTTGTTTAGATTTGCTATTGCCATCTTTTTGTGTTGTGTCTGTGTGTTTCTGTTTGCCGTATTTGTATTTGTTGTTTGGATTTCATATGGTGGTTGTTTTTTAATATATGTACTCAATGGTTCTCCCGGCTCGTGGAAGAGGCCAATAATGGTGATTGGTACGAGTTGGAAGAAGCAAAATTTGGATATGACGCTCTTTGACATAGCCAATTTTAGTGAAGTGGTCAAGAGCGCCCATCCCTTCATTGATACGTAGAAAGATCGTAGCCTCTCATTGATGAAATCATAGCCTCTCTAGAATCTAGACCAAACATTCGTGCAGTAGATTTGTTTGGACATGCTCTCTTCATCCGATGTTTAGAGATTTAAAATTCGTCCAACATCGAGACAACTTCATGTCACGAAGGTTAGCGGATGTGGAAAAGGTGGCATTGGAATGACAGAGGAGAAGGTGGTCCATGGGCGTTAAACGATCACAAGCATTGCTGTTGTATATGTAACATATATAGCGGCTCGAGGGCCTCTTTGTTTTAATCAAGGTATTGGTAGGGGTGGGCGTTCGGGTTACCCGATTTAATCGGGTCGGGTAATTCGGGTTTTGTGAAATTCGGGTTTTCAAAAACGTTACCCGAAATATACCCAAACATAACTTCTACCCGAAATTTCGGGTACCCGATAATTCGAGTTCGGGTTTGGGTAATCGCGATTTACCCGATCTTCCTCCTAGAAATGAAATATAATAGTAGATTCAATAAAAAATAATGTTACTCATGAATTTTAGATTGATGAAAATAGAACTGACTACTATGGAAGTTCACATAGACATACAATATACATCAAATGCATAACATAATGCTTATACAAGTTTATTTTAATAGATAAATAACATTATACATCAATGACAAATGATAAGATTGGGTAATTCGAGTAAATTGGGTACCCGCACTTGTTACCCGAATTACCCAAACTAAATTCGGGTTTCTAGAGTTGCTACCCGAAATAGAGATTGGGTATTTCGGGTTCGGGTATATTGGGTACAGGTTCGGGTAATTCGGATTTGGGTAATGGGTATTGGGTTTTTTGCCCACCCCTAGGTATTGGTGTCTATTTGGAAGCTCAGTTTCCTCAAACCACAGTAACAAAATACCCTTATTTACAATTGTCAATGCTATGGTTTTTTAAAATTACGTTGTTCCTTAGTTCTCAATTCACATTTTTTTCAAAGGGTTACCAAGCTCATGATGATCTAAAATACTGTGGTATTCATATAAATAGCAGTATTGCCTCGAAGCTATATAAAAATAAATACTGTGCTTCCAACAGATCCTTAGCAACAGTCTAATAGATGCGATGTGTAATTCCTTAAAACTAGCCCAAATGCCGGAGCAGCAAAAGTGCAAAACAGATTCGAAAAATCACAAAGAGGAAAAAAAGCAGAGCCCCAAAGCCCAAACCACCAATACGCTATATCTAACAAGGCCCAATAGCTCTTTCTAGAGTTCAAAAAAAAAAAAAAAAAAGAAAGCAAGGCCCAATCGTTTCTGCGGCCCATCAATGTCGCCCCACTTCGCCGGTTTTCCACTGCCGTAGGGCGCAGGACCGCAGGTGGAGGCGCTTCACCACCACGGCACCTCTGACCTCTCCCTTCCATGGCGTCGGCACTCGGCACTCGGCACCACCTCGTTGCCTCCGCTTACACCGCTAGCCCACTAGCCACAATCACACCGACACACCGATGGCGACGACGAAGGTGGCAGCGGGCTCCACAATGTCGGGGACGATGGCTGCCGCTTCGTTCCCCTTCCGCCCCCGCAATCTGATCCTCTCCTCCTCTTCGTCCTTCTCTCCGCGCTCAGCCGTCTCGCCTCGTCGCGTCCGTCGCCTCGCGATGACCTCCGCACGGTAATTGCTACGCCTCTGTTTAGCCGCGTTCGTGGAACCGCTCGGCATTTTTGTGGATTAGACGGACGCCTGCTCGGTGATTCCAATCTGGATAAAGTTCCTATCTCGTTGCGCTTTGGCACGTTACCGATGGGGTTTCCATTTCTCTTTCTGTTTATTAATTCGCAATTGTAAGCTTGTCCTTTGTGCAGAATGGCGATGGGCAAAGGTCTGTCTGTGACGCCGGCGAGGCGCCACGGAGGTGGTGCTGTGGCGGCATCTGCAGCAGGGAGCCCGCAGTTCGGCGCTGGAGAGAATGAGAACCCATATGAGGTAGAGCTTGTCAGCTCCATATATGGATGCGTTCATGCTTAGGTCCTGCACTCTGTGGCACACTATCCAGGAATTCGGTTGGGTCGTAGTTTCCTAATTGGTGGCCGCTGTTGCTAGATTTTGGGGATCAGTCCGCTTGATGAGTTTATCCAGGTGAAGGTGGCCTACAAGAGGAGGCGAAATGATGTGGAGAGTTGCTGTGACCGGGAGTACCTGGTGAAGGTAATTTTGGACTTCCGGCGTCCTGCTGCTTGTATTATTGGTAGCTCGTTGATGTTTTTTCTCGAACACACAAAAATGTTGCGTATCATTATATTATAAGAAAACAATTGGTAGCTTGGTGATGTTTATGTATCGACGAGTGGTGACTGATGAAGTTATCTCTGTTTCAGTTGGATAGGGCCTATGATGCGGTAATGATGGATCAGCTGCTGAAACGGAAGAAAGGGGAGGCATATGAGTCAATCCAGGTTAATTATATGGACTTACCTTGTTGTACTAGTGAGATTTATGCCACTCCTTCGCCAATTGTTCATTTCTAACTTAATCCCCAAGTCTGAATATGTAGCACTTCCTCTGCCCCCCAGAGACTTGTTTCTAAGTTTGTCTTTAGTCAAAACATCCTAAGTTTGACCAAGTTTATAGAAAAGAGCAATAATATTTACAATCTCAAACGGATATCATAAGATCCATTATGAATTATGAAATATACCGAGTAAGGTCCATTCACCTACTTGAACTTGTCTCCGAGTTTAGAAAACGAGAAATTTGGTTTTTTAGGACTCCAAAGAGTTGGCTTCGCCAAATTGCCACTCAGAACATTGGCTTCGCCAAATTGCCACCGGAAACGTTGACACCTTGGTTTTCCTGCCATTTTGGACTTTTTAATCGTTTTGATTTTCTCTCCCAAAATTGGGCCCCAACTCTCAAATCCGTGCAAACTACCCCCTTGACTATTTCAAAGTGGTATTTTGAGTGATTTTGCTTAGGTGGCAGTGGAACTAACATGTTAGGCACTCTCTCCTCTCCTCTCTCTCGCTCACTTACTACGGCCGGCTGACACCACCATTGTTGGCCACCCAAGCAGGCTGCCGCCAGACGTCATGCCTCCTACTCCTTCCTCTTCTACACCAGTGCACCGTACTCTTGGGTGGAGAGGCCATTGATGAAAGCCGGAGCAGTGCAGCGACCCCCATGGCGAGCTCAGCCACGGAATCATCGAGCACTCAAATATATTTTTCAACACGATTGATTTCTTTGATGTGGTAGATGTTAATATTCTTCTCTATAAACTTAGTCAAACTTATGATAGTTTGACTTAGGACAAACTCATAAATCAAGCCTTTTTGGATTGAGCATGTTTTTCGTATTAGTGCTGTGCGTCATGCTGTTAAAATTCATGCTTAACATGTATTCACTTAGATATAATATGCACGACTTTTAAAATGAAGGCACTTAGATATAATACTCATAAATTTATGCTGATTTCCAGTCGTTTGTGATACACTAGAACCTAGATCAATTTTTCTGTAACTGTAACCAATGTATGTGTTGATCTTTTTTTGCCCTCCGGGCAATCAGCATAAATGCATAGCAACATAGCCAAGAAAGCCATACCCAGCCATTTCCTGCTGTTGGCATCGTGATTATATTTTTTTTAGCATGATAAGTTCTTGTGGAGAAGTATTGTGTTGATTGGATTGGATTCCTGAGATGTGTGCTGCTTGCTAAGGATGAGAGTAACTACATCAATGCCTTTTTACTACATCTACATTTTTAATTTCTCAAATAATTATGCAAGGGTAAGACTGTCTAGAAATTCCCTTCCCTAGACCCCACCTTGCGTGGGAGCTTTCAGCATGGGTACGCATTTTTTTAATCCTTACTCTACTATGTATATATTATTCAGGTGTCAAAGGACATCATGTATGCTGATTATCAACCAATAGTTCCTTGGGGACCTAGGTATTTTTTTTTTTTCATTTCAATGCGAACTGTCTTTCATATGCCTTTTCTCATAATTCATGTTCATTTTTATTTTCAATGATGCACCTACCATATGAATCTATAAGGCTAGAAATTTTCTGTTTGCATTATGAAAACATTCTTAGCAATTACTCCCTTCGTTCCAAAATGTAGGTTGTTTTAGTTTTGTTGTATAAACTTAAAAACATATCTACATCTGCAATAGCAAATAAAGAACACTGTCACTGTCAATATATTTTGGTGGATTTAATAAAACTAATTTGGTGGTTCATCAGTTTTCTTAAATATGTTTTAGGAAGATTGTTAGGGAACTGAAAATGAGTTTTACTACAGCATCCACCCCATTGTCTCTCTTATTCTATCCATTGCTTTCATCTCTCTCCCATAACTCATCATTGTCCTACTGTATCATAAGGATTATTTTCCTCTTCTTGCTGCATGTGCTGTCCCTCACAGCGAGGTGCCTATCCATTTTCTCACCGCAAAAGCGGAACTATCATCAACTACAGCAAACTCGTTGACCCAAGCACCTATCATAGAGCCATCAATATATATATGCCTGTAGCCTGCATGGGTTAGGCCAAATGGGCCAACACGATGCACACTACTGTTGTCCTGATCCTAGCCGAAGTACGGCACGGCACTATCAAGTGGGCCTTGCTTAGCCTCCATTTATCCACTCCGCCTATTATTGAGATCGCGCTGCTTAGGTTCAGGGCTTCATTACAGTGGCCACGTGAGGAATATCTCCATGAAGGATGGCCTGCTATCTAGTAATAAAGCTCCACCCAGCAGGTTGTTTACGCTTTTCTCACAATCTGGTTGTGCCACATGTGCGATGGCACAGAGTTCAAGAACTAGTACTTCACTTCTATGAACTCTAGCCATGCAGTCCTTATGGCTGTCACTTACGCTAGACACATAGAATGACGGTGGTTGTTCAGTTGAACCAGCAGCAATCTACCAAGACCCAATGTCATGGCATTATGCTCTCATCTATCTTGAACTTCCATCCCACATTGCTGGCATCGTTGGCCATGGGGCAGAGCTGTTGCAAACAAATAGAAACATGTTTTATGAAAAACAACAAATAGCCACTTTTAACAACACCAAGAAAACCGGTATTAGCATAAGCTAGTTTTGTCTATGTCCGAGTTAGAATAAACAAATAAAGGTTCCTGACGACTAGACTAAAATTGTTTTTATGGACTCTGGTTTTCTTGAAATGTTCCAGACAACCCCTTGATGTTGGCACATTTTTCTATGAACTTGGTCAAAGTTGGAGAGGTATGACTTAGGACAAAACTAAAGTGACCTAAATTTTGGAATGGAGAGAGAGTATCTACTAGCTAGCAAAACATCGGTTCCTACTAGCAAATCTTGGAATTAAGTGCAAGATAACAGCAAGATAACAGCTGTTTACTCGTTTCCTGCAAAATCTCCATATTGTTCCTTTTTTTCCTTTTTGTTGGAAAAAGGAAGGTAGGGCCCATGCTGATATAAAAAGTAAATATAGTGCAGTAGAAAATAGGTTTCTTGCAAGCAGTTGATAATCTTGTTGATGCTCTTCAGTAATGATGTTTTTAATTTCCTTTGTCTTTGTACAGATACTCTAGATCCACTTTAAAGGACCTGCGCATAAATATGGCAATATCGGCAGCATTTGTAAGGAATCGTTCTAGAATCTTGAATTCCGAAATACTTTGCAGCTGCTAGTATTTATGACTTGTAGTCAAACGTAAAGTTTATGAACCTATCCAAAGAGTAGCTTCTTCAATTGTGCACTATATTGCCGTTAGCACAAAAGTTTTGACTTACAGGACAGAAATTTTTCTGATTCGATGCCCACAAAATGAGATCGAAGCACTGCCACTGTGGTTCACCGGTAAAGTAAACTCTTTCCCTGGCAGATATTTGGGGTTGCCTCTACATGTGAGAAATCTTAGGAGAATTGATGTTCAACCGCTGATTGACAAGGTGCGGGCTCGTTTACCAGGATGGAAAGGAAAGTTGCTATCCAAGGCAGGCAGGGTCACTTTAGTAAAAACGGTGCTATCTGCTCAGCCAATTTATCATCTCACGGTTTTTCCGGAACAGAAGTGGATCTTCAAACAAATTGATAAAATTAGGCACAGCTTTCTTTGGAAAGGTGAGGAGCCGGAGAATAATTGTGGTGGGCACTGCCTTGTCAATTGGCCAGTTGTGACTCACCCTTTGAACATGGGTGGGCTTGGGATTGCTGATCTGGAGCGCTTTGCACGCGCGCTTAGGCTGCAATGGATGTGGTTCCAATGGAAAAATGAGGAGAGGGCTTGGGTTGGGTTGGACATACCATGTAGCAAAGATGACAGGGACCTCTTCTATGCATCCACTGTGGTTACGGTTGGGGATGGGGCCAAAGCTTCGTTCTGGTATTCCCATTGGATCAATGGGGCGGCCGCACGTGATTGCTCCGACAATCTGTGCCAAATCTTCACGAAAGAAGGTGTCGGTGCGCAATGCCCAGAAGGATAATAAATGGATCTCCCACATTTCCCCTGTGTCAGGTGCGACAGAAGTGAAAGAGTTTGTGGAACTTTGGGAAGCCTTGCAAGAGGTGGATAGAAATCCAGAACTTGAGGATGAGATCGTCTGGCGTTGGACAAATAACGGAGTGCTCAACTAAGAGTGCCTACCTGATCCAATTTGTTGGCGGTCATTCCAAACTTAAATTGCTCCTAATCTGGAAGGCAAAGGTGGAACCAAAATGCCGCTTCTTTGCATGGACTCTCCTCCATAGGAAGATCCTAACAGCGGACAATCTCCAGAGGAGAGGATGGAATAATGATCCTATCTGCAAGCTTTGCAAGCAAGAACCGGAGACCATTGTCCATTTGGTCAAAGACTGTGTTTTTACTAAATCAGTGTGGACTCAGCTGGCCCTATGGCTCAACCTTTCGTTACTGCCAGAGCTTGACCATTCAGTCTACTTGTGGTGGAAGAAATGTAGACGAAAGGTTGACAAAAATTCAAGAAGGGACTTAGATGGGTTAATTTTTCTTTTCTGGTGGGAGGTCTGGAAAGAAAGAAACCGCAGAATTTTTCAGGGATTGGAGAAAGACGAAAGAGATGTGGCAGTGTTAATACAGGACGGGTTTGGGCGGCAAAGAGCGGCTAGATCTTTTTAGTCTCTTTCTTTCTTTTGTTTCTGGGCTGCTCTTAGTTGGAAGTGTTTTTTTTTTCCTCTTTTTAGTGGTTGAGAGCGTTTTTTTTCTTTTTCCTTCTATGCCGGCGTTCTTATAAGCGTGGTTAGCGTTTCCTTCTAATAAAATTGCGATGCGGCAAATCTCTTGCCGTGTCTTTTCAAAAAAAAAAAAAAAAAAGAATGAAATGGAAAGACCATTCAAACTTTAGTGCTACATGTAATTCTGTAAACATTAGTATTTTATCAGATGTAGAAATGGTTTCTGTACTTGTAGCCAGGTGAAGTAGCATTCTGCAAAATGAACAAGTCAGCTACCATGGGGATGAGAATCTATACGACGAAGGACTTGTAGTTTTCCCTAGTTCAGTTTGTATCTTTTCTTGCAGATTATGTGTATATCTACCCTGGGCCATGCAGATTGGAAGCCCTTACAGTTCCTATGTTTTGCCTATTTCTACCGAATACTGGAGAAACTGAAGACTACGGAGCCAGCTATCACTCCCATATACAATGTGAGCCTAGTTTCAGACACAAAGCTGTTTCCTAAGTTTATTTGTTTTTCATTTTTTTTCTACATTTATATAGAATGCAGGCATGAAATGAAGTGTTTATTGGGTCAAATTTTATTTTAACTCATGGTAATTCAGATATAATACAAACAAAAACACACTAAGGTAACAGGGTGGCTAGGTCGGACCATACCATGGATTCTTTTTGTGTGCTTTTGATGATAGATAGGTCTGGGACATTTGTTTCTTCTATGCATAAAGTCGGGTCTCTTTTTTTTTAAAAGCATTCTGCTTAGTAGTTCAGTAGTTGATATAACCTTGCAGTTCATCTTGATGTGCGTATAACTGATTTACAGATTGATGGTATCATGGTAAAGAATAATGCCAGTCAGCCTATACTTCTAATTAGAATAGACTGTCATGCACCATATTCAGATGTACAATGCCTAGACTATGAGCAAGGAGATGATGTCCACACTCCACAGATTAGATCATTTATTCTGTTAACTCTTCTATCACCAATTCACCATGGACTTTTTATCTGCAGAGTGATTAAATTTACTAATCATTTATGGTCATTCCTGCCGCAGGAGTATGGTGCAGTTGAAGGTCAGGGTATACATATGGCAAAACGGGTGCTGCGTAGTGTGGGCTTGGTGCTTGGATCAATACTTGCAGTGTCCCTGGTCAGTTAACTATTCAAACAGAGTCCTATTTACGTGCTTTGTATAGAGTTTACTTTGTAGCTCCATCTGCTTCTGAGTTTCCTGGTGCGCTAATTATTTCAGGGCTATACCGGGCTTGTGATTTTTTCTCAATTTCTTGGACAATATATTCCTTCTGTTGTTTATAATTTTCAGGTATGATATGACTGAGGTTTTTCTGTTGCATATCAAATGTTTTGATGATGGTCTAGGAGCGCTGATCTTTTATTTACAAACGTGAGGGGGACCTATGTCCCATTTCATCAAGAGAGAGAAACCCAAATGTACGCCACCACTTACAAGACACACACTCACATGGTCTGTTTGCTTAAATACCACACTTTGACAAAATTCCTTTTCGGACAATTTGTTGGTAGTTTAGCATGAACTAGAAACTGCCAACTTTTCAATCTTTTAACTGATACAGAAAGGCCACTAGAATAAGTGGATGTTACTTTTCCAGTGGGAAACAAGTCATGGGTCATTGCAAAATGAATCCTGGTGCTACTTTAGTTTCAGTTGTTATATGCTGTTTTCAGGAATAGTAAAACTAATTCGCAGTATCTCATTCCAGGAGTTGATTGTGACTACAGCTTCATCGGTTCTGCTTTGCATCTTAGCTTCGTACTACCGATAGCAATTGGTGCTGGACTTGAAAAGACGCCCTTGATAAATGACACCAGCCCATCCGGCTCACATCAGAAAAAATTTGCTCGAACAGATTAGATGTTGCTGTCCAATGATTGGGGGAAGTGAAATCATCATCATGCTACGAGGGAGTCAGCTGCTGCTAGGGTGTCTTAAGTCTTAACACTGTTTATATGATGTTACAGATTAGAAGTATAGAACAACTTCAGTGACATCCAGCAAGATTTGCCCCTATTTGTCATCAATATCCTTTGCCGTCTCCTGCTCGAGAAAAAAAAAGGGTTCACGGGTTATGGGTATGTTTTTCTTAATGTAACTAAACAGTTGCTTTGTGTTCACGAGCTCTTAATGAATTACGATGAGAGGTTCTTGTGCAACCTGTCCTGTTGATTGGCTGATTGCGGCTTTAGCAGATCGGTTACAGTGCTGCGGTAACCTTTTTCTTGTGGTGATATAACAATGGCTGATTTTTCACCTGACCAACCTGCTGCTCCGGCCCCAGATCCTGCACGCAACGTGATTTGCTCTGACAGTTCTCCCATCAGCGAAGGCTAATGACAATGCGGATGTCCAAAGCAGGAGCAGCACAGCACCGGTTCTGTGACGCCGCCGCCAATAATGTCAAATTTGCTGCTACAAGCAGTCTTTCAGAGTGAAAAATAAAGCAAAAGCATGTGGAGTTTTTTTTTACCCCAAGTCACGAGTGCACGCCCAAGTACGTACCAACGTGTGTGTGTTCAGCAACATGTTCTCTCCAAGTGTGGTGTGTTCTGTTCGAGGCCGGTCATCAGCCATTTTTCGGAACCCCAAGCCAGTTAAGATTCTTGACCGGCGGCGTCTGTTTGTTTCAGGGAAAAAGGCCTTTTATCAGCATCAGGGTGTCGAGTCGCCCGCGGGGTGGTACTTGCGCTGGGGGAACGGGACCGAGACCGAGGCCGTCGCGCTAAAACCGAGCAAATTCCACGGCACTTTTGCGGCTTGTCACCGTGCGCTTGCACCCACCGCGGCGACGGAATCCTTGTCCCCTTCCAACGAGCGGACGCAGCAGGACGACGCGGACGCAGCACGAAAGCACAGGCACATGGATGCAGTAAAAAAACTGAGAGAGTACATTTTTCAAAGAGTTCAGAGAAAAAGTGCATCTATTTCAATGTAACAAAAATAAATAAATAAACAACTGCTGCTCCTACTTGTGCTGCTGTTTGGATACGCTTTTCTGAGTATCGATTATCTGGTACACATGATTCTCTGAGAATCCGTTATGTGGAGAATCTGCTGTGAGCAAAATCGAAGCGTTTGGCAATCTCGATTATGGTCATAACTAATTGTACCTCATTTTAAAGCTAACGGAGAGCAGAATGCAACGATGTACATATTAAATTGCATAGGCATAAAATGTTGCGTGGATTAGTTAAATCAACATCATTAGCCAAAAGCAGGCGACGGCGTCGAGAGGCGGAGCAGGCAGGCGACGGCGATGGCGTCGACAGGCGGAGGGGGACCTGGCTGCCGGCGTCCAGAAGCGGCGACCAGGGGCGGCGGGGTCCCGGCGCGGAGGAGGCGGAGGCGACCCGGCGCGGCCCGCGACTCCGGAGGCGACGGGGCGAAGGGGAGGCGGCCCGACGCGGAGGAACTCCGCCGCGGAGGGGAGATCAGGCGGCTACGGACCTCGGGGCGGTGGCGGCGTCCCTGAGCGGAGGAGGCGGAGGCGACCCGGCGCGGCCCGCGACTCCGGAGGCGACGGGGCGAAGGGGAGGCGGCCCGACGCGGAGGAACTCCGCCGCGGAGGGGAGATCCGGCGGCTAGGGACCTCGGGGCGGCGGCGGAGGGCGGGCCACGAGCGCCTGCCGGCGGGATTGAGGCGGCGGCGGGGTGGAACCCTAGCGCGAGCGGCGTCGGGAGTGAAGGGGCTCGAGGAGAATCCCCCGCGTTCTGAGAAATGGGGGTGCTGGGCTGTGTACGGAAGAATCGGGGTTTCTACTGCGGCGGTGATTCGGGGGGAAGTGGGCTTTCCAAATAATCAGACCGTTTGGGCTCGATTCTGGCGGTGGACCACCGAGAATCCGATTTTAATCGGATCCAAACAGGGCCTTTGTTGTTGTTCTCATCTCATGCTCGTGTTATGTTATGTTACGTACGTGGTGTGGTCTCGGTCGGTGTTGTTTATTTCTTGTGGAGGAATAAACAGGATGAACACGTGGCCGAGCATGTACGCAGTCTCGAAGTGGTAAAAAGAACATTATAGTGGCAGTATCTGTACCGGAATAGAAGTTGTGTAGAGCCTTTTCGCATCGTAAGCTGGGAGCAAAGTGTTTGTAAATTGCCCCGCGTGTCAGAACCTGCGCAAGATCTGCTGTTCTATTCGTGCCCAGCCTGTTCCTACCTCCCAACAAATGCCCCCACCAGAATACCAGATTAAACAAAGTTGAGATAGGCGGTTACTTAGTACTGTGCTTCCTCCATCCACGAAAGAATGAAATCCTGAGTTTGTCCTAAGTCAAACTATCGCAAGTTTGATCAAATTTATATAGAAATGTAATAACATTTATGATATCAATTATGTATGATATGAAAATACATTTCAATACGAATCTAATGATACTAATTTGGTAGCATAACTTTTAATATATTTTGATATAAATTTGGTCAAAGTTACGAAAGTTTGAATTAGGATAAAGCCATGATTTCATTCTTCTGTGGACGGAGGAAGTACTTCTTTAAGCCGATGCTGATGCATCCATACTGAGATGGTCAGTTTTTACTCCCTTCAGTTTCAAAATACCATACGTCTCGGTTTGCATGCAGTCGACGTATCTTAATTTTAATCATTAGTGAATCAACCCGTGTTTTCGCACGGATTAGTTTTAAATGTATTATGTGTTGCAATACAATATATAGATCTATTTTTATACTTACTTTTTATAATATCAGATCTTGATACTTTATATGTATGCTTAATTGATTTAGATAATCTTTGATCGATTACAAACGTAGGTGATTTTAATATAATTTTGAGGGGTTATTTTCATTATACTATCAGTCATAATAACTAAGGTGAATAATTTAAATATAAATTAAAGGGGATATTTGGTATTATCCATCAAAATAGCAAATGTGAGCAATTAGGTATAAATTTAGGGTGTTATTTCATATTTTCTTTTATATTGGCAGAGTGAGTAATTAATATGTAATTTTAGGGGTTATTTAATATTATTTTGATAATGACAAAGGTGGGTGATTACTTAGAAAACAGATCTAATGGCTATTAAGATTCCAACCTATCAATTGATGATCAGGTGTTTTTATTATTGTGAGAATTTCTATGATTTTTTTTTCAGCACATCTCGTGAGGATTGACGTAAACATTTCAAAAGGAGTCTACAAAATATCTATTTCATGGAAAGGTTTCTAGCATCTTTAATGGAAAAAAAGACAAAAACTGAAGGTAAATATAAACTGGAAAAATATATAAAAAAGAGGATATTTGCTTTCGTTGAGAGTTGAACTTAAGACCTTTCATAATGGCAAATGTGGGTAATTATTTAGAAAGTATATCTAATAAAAAAAGGGATATTTGCTTTCGTTGAGAGTTGAGCTCAAGACCTTTTATAACGGCAGAGATGGGTAATTACTTAGAAGATAGATCTAATGGTCTTAATATTCCAATCTGCCAGTTGATGGTCGGATGTTTCTGATTATTGTGAGAATTTCAAAGATTTATCTTTTTTTCTAGCGCGCTTTGAAATTAGTGCTTCTTTTAGAACCTTCAATTAGTATTAGTAAGATGTATCTATTCAAATATTTGAATTCACAATCTTAATTTTAATCTTCAATAGTAGTTTTAAAATATTATACACATAAATTTCTATACCTCTCAACCAAAGACACATGAGAATCAATAAGCTTCTCACGCCATTCGATTGCCGCCTTTATTTCTTCAATCTTGCCATCGAGGCAAGATGAATTATTCTTGCTTCCCATGGTTGCCTTCTTACATCGTGACAATCTTCTAAAGTTTCATCAATTTTGATTGTTATTCTTGTTTAAATGGTCATTGTCGAAATTTTCATCTTCAAGTTCACAATCCTCCTCTATTGATGGCCTCTTATTATAGTCTTATTACTCTTGGCCATAAAGCACCCATAGGCCTCGACAAGAGAAGGTGAATGCTTTGGTTAAGTAGATTGTCGATAGATAGCAGCTACAAGTATCTCCTTCGAAAAGTTAGTCTCAAAAGTACTAAGAAAAGTAGAAGCGTCCGAATTGATCTTAGTCACTGTATCATTATTTTGGAGCAACTCATATGTTCATCAAGAGGTTGATGTGGAAACACCATCTTAACCAATAAAGAAAGTCACTTCAATACTTTTAGACTCTTCATGGATTGATGAAGTTGATTACTCATTGATTGATTCCTCCAAAGTGATATATTCTCGATGGCATTTGAACTTGCCATGTCTTTTTGAGCTTGTTTCAAATCATATGAACATCATCAAGAAAACTTTCGTCAAACATGGTGGCCTCAAAATACAACTTCACTCAATAAATAAGATATTTGTAGTTGTAGCATTGAGAAGTAGGCATTTCTCCTCTTAGAGATCTGATTACATATTCCGTCCGCTCACTTTGAAGCCCTAAAAGCTTGTGGACATCTTCTCTCAAAACAGTGATGTCTAAAATGAGAGCCTTGGCTCCAGTATCAATTCAAATAACCAAGATGTCACGTAGAGAGGGCGGGGTGAATAGTTGTTCCTGAAAACTTAATAGAACTTGCAAAAGCTTGTTAGAAACTTGTTGTTCACTTGGAATTTGCAACCAAGTGAACAACACAAGGGAACTTAACCTTGTAAGTAAGTAAGTAAACTACCTATTAGTTAAAAATGTGTACAAATAGAACCATTTCTAGTTGCTATTCTACAATAAGAAAAAGCTCTAAAGTTACTCTACAAGCTAAAGCTACTTGAGATAAAGCTTGCAAGGACACCAAAATAATATGGTGATGCTCTTGATGGTGATCATGCCTATGAGTGCAAGAGGGGATAGCACCCAAAAGTGACACAAGGTTCATCCCTAGAAGAACTGTGTGCCTACTAGGTTTAAGTGATCAATACTACAAAAGTCTCTTTCAACCGATTTCTTGTATCAAGCAATCAACAATTTCAACCGATTTCTTGTATCAAGCAATCAACAAGATCAAGCTTAATTTGCTCAGTAGGTTGATTTTTTATCATGTGGAGGCAAGAATGTGGCCCTCAACACTTGCCTCTTACAATCTTTCCTACAACTAACCATAATAATTAGAGCTTGCCAGGATAACATCTAAGCCAAAGGAAGCTTAGTCTCCAAGCCAGACCTTCAACAATCAAATGGCGAAACCTAAGAGATAACATGTGGATCAACTATTCATTAGAATTATTTCTCTTCCCTTGCCTTATTTCACCTCGTACAATTCTCTAAATTACAGTAGGATGCAAGTGAAGACCCCGATGAAGTATAGATAAAGGAAACCTAAAAAACTATCCATTGAGATCAAACATGGCACTGGACATTATGGTGCGCCTTCAACCCTAGATAGGACAAAAATATGATTTTCTTTTCCAATGGATATTTCTAACTAAAATATCCATGTCTAATTCACTTAACCACTTGATCTTCCGTTGCTTATTAAATATTGAACTTAAAAATTCAACCGTTGGTGTGTTGTTCATCCACTAAAGTATCTTATGCTTCTTTTCTTATCAATGGGTAATGCGGTGTTAGGTATTGCATGACCTCAAATTCCAAAAAATGCTAAAACTCCTCCATAACATCCAGTGGTGCATTTAATGCTTCAAATATAACCAATGTGAGGACAACATGTACCATTTGGAACTAATGTGTGTGCAAGTGTTTTTGATTAAGTCCCATGGTGCAAGAGATGGACTTGGAGAACAAACACCTCAAAGAAGGCCTAAAAGATCACAAGAGAAGACCAAAAACTTTCCCAAAGTCAGAAACATGTGCACCCTCAATAGGCTTACCGGTGAGTATGGTCTACTCACCAGTGAACCCATTGAGGGTGCCCAATACATTGTCATACTCACCGATGAGCCCATTGAGTATGCCCAAAACACTAATTTTTCACTGTACGCATGCTGCAGACAGAGATGAGTTTGAAATATGGGCAGTTAGATGGGCTCACTGGTGAGAATAGACTTACTACCTTATAGCCAATTTCTTACTTAACATTCACCATATCTTGCCATCCTCAAGCCACACTGTGCCTTGCATCTGAATGACTGAATATGAGCTTGGTGAAATTGATGTCTTCAATTATTTCTCTTATCTTTAACATTGATCAATATCAGTGCACTATCAATCTTTTCTTGTTTATCCAAGCAAGGCATCATTGAGACCAAATCATTCTATATTGTTTTTTCTATTTTTACTTATATATTTCCTTACATTTTCTTCAGTTGAAATGTTTCATGAGTATGGCATTATCTTTTGTCAATGACAGATATTCAAGTCTGAAGAAACTCATTAGTAGTTTATTATATTTTGTCATCCAACCACCGAAACCCATAAGAGGGACCTAGATGCACTAATAAAGGTTGATATCACTAGATTCATTAAAAATGGTTTTAATGGCATATAATCCTTTTTTATCATTGTATTTCATAAACTTTGTTAGTTAAAATTTTACTATGAGAACCATATTGATGACAACTATATTTTATATTTTTCATATAATAAGGCACAAGGCCACGCCTCTTTCAATTAAAAGGGAAGTGGTGTTTTACAAGCAATAGATGAAGCGCAATGGAAAACTACAAAATATCTATGCCAATGAATAGTACAAGGCACCTGGCTCCTCCTGTGTTGCCTCTTCCTTTTGAGGTGAGGGCTATATTCAAAATTACTCCCTCCATTCCAAATTATAGGGTTTAATTTTGGGCCTTTTTTCATCGACGTTCATATCAATATTGACGAATCTAGCTAGACACATGTATCTATATACACAGAATATTGCGTTAATTTATCCAAACCTTAGAATCTCTGTAATGAATGGAGGGATTATCACGGGTAGCGTTTTTTTAATAATAGAGATGGTTATTGCTTTATAGCCCCGGAATGAGTGATTCAGAGAAAATAGGTACCTCGGCCGACGGCCGGAGGGCAATGTCGTCAAGCTTGTCCGCATCGAGCCCATGTGGATGTGGAGCCACCTCGACACTCTTGCGACAAAAAAGCTCTGTCCGCATCAATCGACCGACATGTCACCCCCATATTCCTGTTTACCTTGCCCTAAATGTGTAGTTCATTACAATCAATTTTGGTGTAATACACGTCAGTGAGGTAATTGGTAGTGCTTTAATTATTGTTAGGCGGCGAGCCGGCGATCTCTAGCGGTCGAGAAAACAGAGAGATAATTTGACGTTGCCATTGATTTGAGAACGAACGAGTGGGACATGGGAATAAACACACAGGCAAGAATGATGTAGTACACGGGTACATCAGCACATAACACTCTTATAAATATAAGTATTTTTTTACATCTAAATTTATCTATAAAATAATATTCCTAGCCTAAAAGGGCAAGTATTGACTTTTATTGACTTGGTAAACCGAATATGCAGCCATAAATAGCGCTAATCATATAGTACTATATCTAATCAAGCCTTCATTGAGGGGTATGATAGTCTTTTTTTCACTCTCAATTTGTCCTAGAAATCCTAAAAAATGATTATATTTGTTTTGTTGACAGAAATCCATAAAATGATTATAATTTGTTTGTTGACACATAGAGTATGTTTCACTAGATTTGAACCATATAATAGCTGTATAATTGTCACTAAATAAAATAAACAATTAAACATACACAAATTCAACCCACCCACATTTTAAACCAGGCTTTGTCTTCCTGCCTTGCTATTGCTGTTTACTCTATATGTATATCTCATGGGGACAGGTCCGTTTTAGTTTTTACCATAAACTAAAAATATAATTTGGTGCGAAGTACATAGGCTTATTTCAGTTGGTCAGTTGCTTTTGATGGAACGTGTCCACTCGGATTCAATTCCTCGACTGGTAGCATTGTTATTTCAATAGTATGGTAAGTCGACGGAAGGTGCTCATCGTATGATGTGTACGATGTTGAACATTCTTTTGGGTGACGACGCTTCCGTTGACAGGCGTCTGTGGTGGCTTTCGTCAGTCTACCAACTGTTTAGTCTAGTTTACGAAAATGCTCATATAGATAGGATGTGCATGCTTACATTTACATGTGCGAGTGTACGTGTGTGTGAGCGTCTAAATCTGTAATGTGTTTAAATTTTGTATATATGTTCTAAGGATACCGGATCAGTTGTGACGGAGGGGTGACAAGTATTTCTAGTGCTCCAGTCCTGGTTAGCACCATAGGAACTTGCAATAATTCACAAACACGACACAGCCGCTGGCACATTTTTTAAATGACTATATACAGCTAGCAGTTTGTCATTAAGCCACTTTTCAAAATCTAACCTCTCATTTGAAAATATGCATGCTTAGATCGATTAATAGATCAAAAAGTGCTACTACATGACGACCAGACAGTTTTGAGTAGCTGAGTAAACTATTCTACTGCTTGTGATCACGTGAAAGTGAAGCCAGATGAGGGGCGGCAGCCAATTCGGAGAAAAACAATAGGTGAAACATTCCTTTTGTTCAAGATCACTGTCAGACCAAGGCTGCAACACATCGCCCAACCATATTTTAGAAAGAAATAATGGTTTGATATTGGACGTGTAAAGGAAGTAATTAAACAAGTGTACATATGTACGCAAGCATGACTGCATGAGCTCAGCAAAAGGCAATTCTATACTCAAAACTATAGCTAGCACTTTTGCAGTTGGGTCAACAATCTCCTGCAGTAACCCTAACCGCATTCTTATATTGCACTCGTCGCATACACGAACTTCTCAAAATATACAGTTTGACATCCTGCAGTTTTAGACATTTGGCAGCGCAAAATGTACAAATACAGCTACTCCTACATACGTGAACTACTGAAGATAGAGTCTACAGTCAACGGGTTATCCTTAGCAGGCAATGAAAAATCCAACAAGCTTGTGCTGTCAAGACACCAAAATAATTTCATTTTCCATTCCCTTCTTTTTGGGAGCTGGGCTTTACACTTTGTGAAACACAATCAGTTAAAAGGCCTTCCCATTCTACTCACAGAATAACACTGATTTAATTTCCCCATTTGGATTCAGAAAACAACACCTTATCCATTTTTATCTCTCCCATTTAATTCTAGTATTTCATCTACATATGAATAGACCAAAATTGCCCTTCCTACATTGCAACGAAACATATAATCACTCCATTCTCAAATATTTCTCACAATTAATTTTCCCACAACTTTAACGATTTGTCTTATTCAAAAAACTTATGTAACATGAAAAAAATGTAAGTCATGCTCTAACTATCTTCAATAATAAAATATCATAATAAAATAAATGCCAATTTATAGAATTATTTGAATACAGCAAATGGTCAAAGTTGTGAGAAAAAGTCAACTGCATTTCAACCTTTTCTATTCTCTTTTTTTTTTAGTACGACAAAATTTCAAATGTTGTGAAAAAAATCTAACACAACAGATATTTGAGAATAGAGGGAGTATATGTTGCAATGTAGCTAGGGCCAATTTGGTCTGTTCAGCATGTAAAAAGAACACTAGAATTAAATGGGAGAGTGAGAAAAATGGATAGAGTGTTGTTGGTTGAATCCAAATTGTGAAACCAATGATGTTTCATGAGTAGACATGTTTCAAATGTAGTTTTCTTGATAATGTGCCATTCTATGTCATTTACTAAATTTGTTAGCTATATTATTGTTACTAATTGAATACTATTTTTACACATTAACCTTCTGAGGCTTACTAGATAAAAAGATAAAGTGATAAAAATCCTCACTAATAATAAACATAAAGTCCTAAAAATCCTCACACTAATAATAAGAAACATTCTTCTATCAATTATACGTATAGTAAATTGACTGAAATTTTAATATACATTAGATCTATTTAATTTTCTAAATAACACCACATCTCTTCCATTATATAGAAACAACGTAAAGTAACTCACTAAATCTATGTCTATACTATCAATCTATGCCATTACAAAAGATGATATAAAATAAGACACCTAATTTTGTAATGAATTATCTATGTTTACAATTATGATAGATAATATAAATATATCAGTGAAATATGTATCTAATTATAAGGATTTATATCTACATTTTCTCTTCTGTGATTACTAAAGATAAACTAAAAAAACCTCCATACCTCAGAATTCTCACAATTATTAGAAACATATAGCCATCATTCACTAGTCTGTAATCCTAATAACTATTGAATCTATTCCATTTTCTAAATAATACCGAACTCTGCATTATGAAAACAATACAAAGCAACCCTAATCCAACATGTAAATTACCCCCAATTTAGTATGACATAGTTGACTTTTTTCTACAACTTTAACCATTTACCGTATTCAAAAAATTCCACAAGTTATTGTCTATTTTATTGTAATTTGTTTTATCACTAAAGATTTTTTAAAAGTAAGACTTGAATTTTTTTACATGTTCTAATAAACTTTTTGAATAAGAATAATGATTAGAGTTGTAAAAAAGTCTACTATGTTATACATTTGTGAACTGAAGTAGTATAATACTCCTTCTGTCCTATAATAGCTTATGCTTTAGATTTTTAAACACAGATTAGGGAGAGCGGGGTATGACGCATGTGCGCCTAATTTAACATACTATCTCTTCCTTATATGGTGTATGCATGGATGCAGGCACATTACTTTCTAGGCTATTGGTCTCCTATAACTTCAATTATTGCATGACAAATTTTTGAATTTTAAAATAACACTTATTAAGGGAAATAAGGAGGATGAAAGAAACATCTATTATGTCAGATAATACAAAATATAATTTAAATTTTTATAAAATTACCAAGGTTCTAGAAATTGCTGATCTATCGGTGAGCTAGTTATTAATGATTAATCGATTATCGAAGAGCAATTGGAGATTAATAGATAGGCATTAATCAACCAAATAATATTGCAAAACAAGACACTAAGACAACTTTTATGAAAAAAACATACATAGAGGTAGTTTATGTCTTCACGACAAAACAAATAAAGTAACATAATAAGCTTTACTCATGATTTTATCCAAAGGTGTGCTTAAGTATAGCAGAGGTCGCCAACATAAATTTGGGTTGGTTAATTGGTCAAAGCATATATTAATTAATTAGTAAAAACACTAAATAATTAGGTTCGCCAACCAACTAATTGGGTTGAGTGATTAGTTGATTAACCAAAGACTAAAAGTATTTATAGAACATTTAAAATTTACCTGTATTTGGTATGTTGCCTGAAGGTAGGACCGACGCCTAAGATGGAGGGGGTGAATTAGGATTTCTAAAAACAAGGCTCACTAAAAACTACAACTACTAAGCAAAACCTATGCAAGTAAATCTAGCTATGCGCACTAAGGTTTTGCTAAGTATTGCTACTTCTACCATGGCCAAGTCTTGCAACCTAGTTTCACCTAGAAACTAACCTACCAAACTAGTCTAGGAGAGTAAGCACACAATTGCAAGAATGTAAAAGCGGAAGCTAAGGAGATGTGATAGAGAATGCAAACTTCCGATGACGATGATGGTAGCACACGGTGATATTTTTTCCGAGGTTCGGGGAGACTCGCGGTCTCTACCCCCTACGTCCTCGTTGGCGCTCCACTAAGGGCTTTGCACTCGCATAGTCCTCAAAGGAATACGGCCTCGCCCTTTGCAAGGGTAGAGGTTGGCAAAGTGACTTCCACGGAAGTCAAGCCACCACGGTCAGGTCTCGGATATCCTCGGTGCACACCCACCCGAACCTATCTCTCGCGTGGTCCTCCCGTACCACGGCTTCGCCCGCACAGGGGTAGAGGATGGATAGGTCGCTGGGGTCTTCCGAGCCCTTCTCGCGGAGCTACCCCGCCGTCTCCACTAAGGGAAGCTTTAACCAAAACGCCGAGAGCCTTCCTCCCTCTCACAAGGTAGTGGCGGCCACTCCACACTCCGGAGGGTCTCGCAAGACTTACAGCCGCACTTGATACAAGGTCGTGCTCGCAGGCACGTGTACTAGACAAATAGGCCTAAGCCAAGATGCTAACAAGCTCTTGCTATGCCGGGATGTGTCTATTTGCTCATATAGTGGTTGGGCTCTCAAATGTGGTTGCTGCACTTCAAATGGGCATGGAAATGTGTCTCAACACTTGTGCTAGGCTTAGAATGCTCCAACCACAATGGAAAGGCCGGCCAAGGGGGTATATATAAGCCTCACCTCCAAAACCAGCCGTTAGAGTCATTTTCCATTTTTCTGCGTACCCACCGGACAGTCCGGTGGTGCACCACCGGACAGTCCGGTGCGTGTAATTTTCCTCCTCTTCGAGTCGACCGTTGCTCTGACAATATGACCGTTGGAGCCACCGGACTGTCCGGTGGCACCACCGGACTGTCCGACGGTGAGCCACCGGACTGTCCGGTGTGTTGTAGCGCCGGGTCTTCGACTTGGAATGCTCTCGGTCTATATCGTCCGGTGGTACCACCGGACTGTCCGGCGGTAGGTTTTGCGCCGGGCTTCGCCTCTTTTCTTTCCCCCTCTTTATCGTCCGGTGGCACCACCGGACTGTCCGGTGGTGAGCCACCGGACTGTCCGGCTGTGGATCCAGCGCCGGACTCTGCGTCTTCCTTCTCAGCCTATAACGTCCGGTGGTGAGCCACCGGACTATCCGGTGCATGAATTTGCACCGGGTCTTCAGCCTTCGACTTTTGGGCTTCTTCTTCTCGCCGGTGCACTCGATGGAGTTTCTCCGGACCGCCGAATCAGGACCTTAGCTTGCACCTTGATGGCGGATTGGGCCTTCTCTTGTGCCTTTTAAGTCCTCATTTGAGGTGTTTATACCCCAAGTCCACCTTTTGCACCCTGAGACTTCAACAAAAACACTTGCCCACTAATATTAGTCCCATGGCACGTGTTGTCAATTCAACCACCAAAATCACATATGGGGACTAAGCACAAGGCTTATGGCCCATTTTCCTTACATTGCCCATATTGGGTTTTTAGCTGAAGCCACAAAAGCCTTCCTCGCACGTCTCTGCACCATATGTCCAGGTTCGAGCACTACGATCACGCCTGACATCTCCAGTCCATCAAAGTCATCTCATGGTCCATCAGAGAACTTACACGGCGGTCGATCTCCATCCCTCCGTGTACTGAAGTCAAGTAGCCAGCCGAAGCCGAGTATTGCCTTCAGTCCATCGAAAGTCTTTTGTCCGAGTCCATCTAGGTCTTCAACTTCTACCTCTAGTCCGTTGGAGGGCCTCCATTCTATCGGAGGGCCTCCAGTCTGTAGACAATCACTCGTCACCAGGAGCAATGGGTTGGTCCATTGGCTCACAATCTCCCCCTTGATGAGTGAATTGTCAACACACTTCCTGAAACCTAAAATAGAATAAGGACAAAAAAAAAGCAAGCATCGAACCGAAAAGAAAGAAGAAAAAAAAGAATTGCTCAAAATGCTCATAAGCTAAACAAAAACAAAGAAGCCCAACCTGAAGCAACAAAAGAAAGCCGAATATCGATCCCCTAAGAAAAGGAAACCACTCAACCCAGTCGATCAAACTAAAGCATGACTTCTCAAAAAAGAGATAGATTAGCTCAACGCAGTAATGCTTAGGCAAAGCATCAACCTTCCAGAAAGAGGCAAAAGCTCAACACACATGGATGCAAAAGCATGATAAAAGCTTTAACCCTCTTGAAATGCACCTTCACAAATGCAAAATGTATGTATATTTGGTACGTCACCTTTTGAATTTGTTTCTAAATTACTAAATGTATCATTATTGAAGAGAAACTAAAATGGTTAGACTTTCATCTAAGTGACCATCATATGGTATTTGAAAGAAGTCTAAATAATAAAAATAGGGACAAATATGTTTCAAATTGTCAATTTCTTCTCCTTCTACACTACTTAGGGCCCGTTTGAAACATGAACTTCGCAGGAAGTTCATAGTTAAAACCGTAGAAATATGATTCTCGTGTTCCAAACAAGTCCTAAAGTTATCTACTGGCATTAACACATACCCCCTATGGCTTTAAATATAAACTGCGGTTGACTTTTTTTTCAACAACTTCGATCGTCCGTCTTATTCATAATTTTTACATAAACATATAAGAAAACAAATCGTGGTCCAACTCTATACAATGATAAAACAAATGACAACAAAATAATTTTGAATTAGATGAATGATTAGAGTTTTAGAAAAAAAACTAACCACGACATATATTTAAAACTGGAGTAAATATGTTTTTTAACATCAGCTTGTGTGAGAATATGGGTTAATACATTAGTTTATTAAAGAAAACGTGAAAACATGAGCCTTGATGCACAGACTCAATTATTTCTACAGTACCAGCCGTGATGGATCGTCGCAGTCCTTCGCGATCGATCGAGAACAATCCTCACAGCGCTGTTTGTAGCATAGCAGCTAGCGCATCTCCTGTTGCGTGTCGTGCGTCCATGATCGGTCAAAAGCGAGAACAGAATGCAGCGCGGCACTGTACAAAAAAAGATCACCTCCCGAGTGTCCGTGCAGTGGGGCGTGCTGCCAAGCTTTTCGTCCAGAGGGAAAACCTGCATTATGTGGAGCACAGAGGAGAAAATCAACATACATATGCTGCGTATTTCTCAAGCTTAATTTAGGTTTTGACTTTTGAGGCTTTGCTTGGAACCTTGGTAATGGTATGGAGATTAGTACTTACGAGTATGTGTGGATTTGAGAAAAAGAACTTAGCGATTTGGAAAAAAGAAACCTCGAGTCATATGGCACAAGTTTGGTTCCGCACACGAGATACATGCATTAGGCTGAATCTAGTGGAGACTGTAAAAAGCGACTGCAAAATTTAATGCAGTACTGTTTGACACTGTAGCTGTGAGTGTGAATAGTTGGAATAGTGATGAGAGAGAAGATGGAAAAAGGGGCATAGAGGTGGCGTTGGATTCACCCTTAAAGCCTTAGAGCAACGAGCCTACTGTGTGGCGCGCGGTGCCATATTCCAGTCAATTTTGTTCTATATGGTTATAGTTGCTAAAAACTAACAACTAAATAACCAAACACAGTCAGCTAATAAATCAGATACCAATACTTAGATTCTGGCTAACAGTTATCTTATTAGGTAGCTTATCAACTCAGCTAATTCAGCTAATGGCAACTAATAGCATATAAAAAAGTTTTTATACATATTATCTAATATATATTAGTTTTTGGAACCAAACACCCTCCAATTAAAAGGCTGCCGGCTAACAATTAGCTAGTAACTAATTTTATAGGTAAAAGTTATCAGTCAATTATTAGCTTGCCACTAATGGAACTAAACATGGCCTTAAACAATGATGATATTTGTGCATGCAGGTGGGCAACTGGGCATGCATGTTCACTCTCAGGTAGTTGCACACTTGCACCATCTTGACCCATCCATACGATAAGGTCACAAGTTCAAACCAAGTGTCACGTCCAGCAACCCAATCGAAGCAACAGTCCCATTGAAAGTGATTGCGCTTGGTGCGATGAATCTAGCAAACGATATATAGTGAATAGTTTGTATTAGTGATAAATATATTTATTTAGACCAGATTTTTTTATGTACGTATTTTTTAACCTTAAACACCACATACCTTGAATACCACGTACATATCTAACATTTATTTAATTTATTGTTTGGACTTAAAACGGATAAATGAGAGGAGAAATGACCTATGCAATGCAAAATGCACTTCTCGTTCCTTGCATTTTGCACGTCTTCTTTAATACTCCCTCCATCTCATGAAATAAGGCGTGAATGTAATTGGAAAAATCAAATTTTAAAATCTTTGACCAACAATTTAATAAAAAATATAAATTTTTAGTGTATGCATGTTATATATTTCAATTCCTATTTTAAAGTACTTTAAGATGATAATACTTTGGTATCTATTGATGTTATATTTTGAAAGAAATAACTGGTCAAACTTTTGTTTTAAAGACCATGCCAAAAAAATGCACGCCTTATTTTGTGAAATAGAGGGAGTATATACTACCTCCGTTCTCAAATATTTATCGCATTATAGTTCACTTTTGAACTAAAAACGTTAAATAAAAAAGAATGAGGGAGCACATGACTATCGATTGTCCAAACACATGTGCACATCCATATGTACGCTCGGCACAACAGAGCGTGCAAATGGCTATTTATGTGTAAAATTTACACTGCAGCAGCACTCTGAAATTTGAAATAAAGAATGAGATGAGTAGACCGCTGAAGGTAGCTTAGCCTTAGACGCTACTGTACATCAGCAAGTCTATGTTGCACTTTTCTCTTTCGTATTTCGCACGCTCTCTCCGAGCACATGAACGCTCAATCTGTCGGATTGCCTAATTTATCAACCAAAATATACATGTACCCAAACATGGTCATTGTCTTCTCCATTACAGCATCACGGAAACTGCGCCTCTTTTGTGTACTACTATATCCATTCATTTTTGTATGACGTCCATCAACTCAAATTTGAGTTGTTCGGTGTAAAAAAAAGAGCAGATGGAATGCCACCGACGGTGCTATATTAACAACATCAGGTTATAAGAAGATCGTGCAAATATTGCAAGAAGATTGAGCAAGAATTTCTTTCCTCAGATTTCAATATTTTTGCTGGAGCTCTCACTTAAGTAACGAATAGTTGCCATGAATAAATAGGACATGTTTTTCCCAATTGGAGTAAGAATAGCATAAATGTATGGGTACATAGAAAATATCAAGTAGATATAAAATTTAAAATACACCGGTTCATCAACCCGTGCTCTCGCACATGTTAGAGTTTTATTAGAAGATATAGATTTAGTTTTTAGTAATATTGCATGCGATTATTTTAATTCATCTTTCGTAATGGTGTTGTGGGTGAACGTTAATTTATCTTTAATGATCGTATATTGGTTAATTTATATGCAAATTTAGGGTTTACTTCAACTCATCTTTTTATAGTAGCATGATGAGTAATTTATATACAAATTTAAAGGTTATTTAATCCATATTTTATAATGGCATGGTGAGTATTTTTATATAAATTTAGTAGGTTATTTTATTTTATTTTTTATAATGGCACGATGGATAATTTTAATATAAATTTAGAAGGTTATTTTATTTTATTTTATATGATGACATGGTGGATACTTTTTTATAAAACATAATAGGTCTAATGGATACTATTATTAGAGCTACATGGACGGCCGAATGTTTTTGATTTTTGTGAGATATTTTAGGGTTTATCTTTTTTCCTAACGTTTTTGGTGAGGATCGACGTGGAGGCTGCTTTAGAGCCTCTAATCCTACTATTACTGATTGGAGCCTCCTTCTGAAGCCTTTGCGTTAATCCTCACCAGAAGTGCTAAAAATAAATAAATCTTAGAAATTCTCACAAAAATCAGGAACATCCGGCCGTCCATCATGTAGATCTAATAATAGTAGCCATTAGATCTATTATGTTTTCTAAAAAAATTACCCACCATGCATTATGAAGGATGAAATAAAATAATCCTCTAAATTTATAAAAATTATCCACCATACCGTTATAAAATATGAATTAAATAACCCACTAAATTTGTATAAAAATTGCCCACCATGCCATCAAACTATTACTAATTGGAGGCTCTTTCTGAAGCCTCCACGTTAATTCTCACCAGAAGCGCTAAGAAAAAAAGATAAATCTTAGAAATTCTCGCAAAAATCAGTAACATCCAGCCGTCCATCACGTAGATCTAATGATGGCCCTGTTTGGTTTCGATTAAAACCGGATTCTGACTCAACCAACGCCGATTCTCCACCCAAACACGTCGATTCTCGCGCGATTCTCCCGAGTGCTGATTCCCTGGCGAGCGACATTTACACACAGACCTCGATTCTCCTGGACACGGTGGCCACCGGCCCCTAGAAAAAATCGACGCGATTCTCCAGTTCGCCTTCGCCCACGCCAGCGCCGCCGTCCGTCCGCGCCTCCGCCCGCCGGCACCGCCACCCGCCAGCGCCGTCGTCCGCCCGCGCCTCCGCCTGCCGGCGCCTCCGCCAGGCCCGCGCTGACGTCCACCCGCGCCTCCACTCACCCGAGCTTGTCGTCGTCATAGTGGGCGAGGAGGAGGAGCGCCACCAGTCTCAAGGTGGGGGAGGAGGAGGAGCCGCCGAGCCAATAGGGAGATGTGAGGGAGGAAGAGGAGTCGCCGGCCTCGAGGTGGGGAGGAAGATGAGCTGCCGCCGACCTCATGGTGGGGGAGGGAGGCTCTGAGGAATTTAATCGAACATTGCCAAACACCTCGATTTTGTATACAGCGGATTCTTCTACGAGCAACTTCCGTAGAAAACTTGCTTTTAATCTAAGCGAGATCTAGAAAAGAGAAACCAAACAGGGCATAGTAGCCTTAGATCTATTATGTTTTCTAAAAAAAATTACCCACCATGCCATTACGAAAGACGAAATAAATATTCCTCTAAATTTATATAAAAATTACCCACCATGCTATTATGAAATATGAATTAAATAACCCACTAAATTTGTATAAAAAGTTGTCACCATACCATTATTAAATATGAATTAAATAACCCCTTAATTTGCATATAAATTACTCGCCGTGTCATAATAAAGAAAGAATTAAAATAAGACCTAAATCTATATATAAATTGTCCAATATGTCATCATAAAATATAAATTAAAATAATTTTTAAATTTGCATATAATCGAGAATGCTATTATCAAAGACGAATTAAAATAATTATCTCTAATATTACTATGGATTAAATCTATAACTTCTCAAACTCTAATATAACTTCTCAATCTCTAACATGTCATTAAAGATTAAGTCTATATTTTCTAAAACTTTTACCCGTACGAGAACACGGGTTGATGGACTAATTAGCAATATTAAGATTAAGATTCAAGTGATTTAGCACCGTAAACTTTTGTCTAACGAAATAAAATCGATACATATGACAATTAAACTTGGGTTACTTGTTAGGCTATTGGCTATTGTGCTCAAGGTATAAAAACAATGAGCAAAACACTATGCACTGTTTAAAACAATAGCAGTGGGGTTTGAAATACGTTTGCAGTGACCGAGTTGCTTTGTTTGAGGGGGGCATAAATAAAAATGAAGACGCAAGGCACAAGAGGACAAACATACACGCCACGAGATCTCGCGTAAGCCCAGATGGTTCTCCGTAAGCCGACGCGATATGATTTGGGTCAAATTAATTAAATAAGGGCATTGTTTAGTACCCTAACTTTCTCCCAAAATTTACTATGGGAAAAAAAGATTCTCCGTCACATCAAAATGCCGGCACATGCATGGAATACTAAATGTAGATAAAATAAAAAAATAATTGCACAGTTTAAATGTACTTTGCGAGACGAATCTTTTGAGCCTAGTTAGACCATAGTAGGACAATATTTACCACAAACAAACGAAAAATGATACAGTGGTTCTACAGTGCTTTTCAGTTCGAAACAGTGTTTTTTTCAACCATCTAAACACACCCAAGAGCTGCACTGCAGCGCATCCTACATACACACACGGATACATCGACAATCCCAGGCCATCCCTTCCCCTCCCCTCCCTCCGTCCCTCCCCGTGCCGGCGGCACGCAGACACTGCACCGACCCTCCTCCATTGCCGGCAGTCTGCCACCACCTCCGCCCCCGGCGGCCGGCCGCCGCCGCCGCCCCGCCCCGCGCGGCGGCTGTGGAGGAGGAGCGGAATTTTAAAAGCCCCCGTCCGTACCGACGATATTTCACTTGTCACCGCCCCTGCCATCGCTAAAAACCTTTTCTTTTTCTCCCGTCACATCACCTTTCACTGCACACTGTCTCCTACTCTCCTCCCCTCTCCCTTCCCCAACCTCGCCGCCAATTAATACACACCCCCACCCTTCCTCGCCTCCTCCCCCTCCCCCAACCCCAAGCTCATCGACGCCGAGCATGCCGTGAGCGGTCGATCTGCGGTCTGCCCGGCGTGGTCTCTTGGCGGCGCGCGGCGCTTGCTAGCTGCTTGCTCCGCCCGCCCAAGCCGAGGGGAGAAGAAGAAGAGACCGGGCCGGGAGCTGAGGCTGAGCTGAGCCAAGTGAAGTGAACGTGAGCCGAGGCAAGTGATGCCCCAGTAGGAGTGGTGGTCGCGAACACTATTTATAGCGCGCGGGAGGGCCGGGCGCGCGCGCGTGCGCCGGGCGCTCCCCTCCCCTCTTCTCTCTCACAGGACCACGGCGGGCGCCCCGTCCGAAATAGATAGATCTCATCGATCAGCAGTTGCTTTCCCACTCCCGCGCGCTCCCAAGCTCTCGCCTTTGCTTGCTTGCTTGCTGATGGATTAAATTCCGGTCGGTTCTTGGTTGCTTATTGTGGCAGATCAGATGGACCTGGTGCCGCACCCGGACAGCCCGCACTCCGACACCAGCGGCGGCGGCGGCGGCGTGGGCTCGGTGTCGGCGTCGGGGCCGCTGTCGCCGTCGCCGGCGGGGTCGTCTGCTCCCGCGCTGGCGTCGCCGAGCCGCTACGAGTCGCAGAAGCGGCGGGACTGGAACACGTTCGGGCAGTACCTGCGGAACCACCGCCCGCCGCTGTCGCTGGCGCGCTGCAGCGGCGCGCACGTGCTCGAGTTCCTGCGCTACCTCGACCAGTTCGGCAAGACCAAGGTGCACACCCCCGCCTGCCCCTTCTTCGGCCACCCGGCGCCGCCGGCGCCCTGCCCGTGCCCGCTGCGCCAGGCCTGGGGCAGCCTCGACGCGCTCGTCGGCAGGCTGCGCGCCGCCTACGAGGAGAACGGCGGCAGGCCCGAGAACAACCCCTTCGGCGCGCGCGCCGTCAGGCTGTACCTGCGCGAGGTCCGCGACCACCAGTCCCGCGCGCGCGGCGTCAGCTACGAGAAGAAGAAGCGCAAGAAGCAGGCCGCGGCGGCGCACCCCGTGCCCGCCGCCGTCATCTCCTCGTCGTCCTCTTCCCCGCACGACGGAAACGGACACCACCACTACGAGCACCAGATGCCGCCGCCGCCGCCGCCCGGCGCCGCGGCGTGAGTGACTGGCCGGCCGGCCGGCCGGCGCGCCGTCTTGTTTACGTATGTACGTCGTCGACCTAGGAGGACAACGGACGGACGGAGCTGCCGCGCGCGCGCCATGTATGCTACCGCATGCGCTAGCTGCTCCATCGATCGTCTTCCTTCCTGGTCGGCCTCGCTCTCTTAGCTCTAGCTGAAGCCTGAAGCTCCTCATCTACTGTTACCGTACCATCGCCTGCCTGCCTGCTATCTAGTTGTTCTCGGCTTCTTGCTACTATATATCTCTATGGATCTGTAGCTATCTATAGTTAGCTGCCACTGCTGCTGCTACAAATCACTAGTTCCTCTTTTCATATTATGCTTTAATTAATTTGCTGCTCCGTCCTATTATTGCTACTGGAAACTACTGCAAGCTGCTGCCTCCTAAATCATCCTAATGAGGTTGATCATTTCAAAACTTGGTGGTGGCTATTTGCTGAGCTCTACTATTTGCTGGTGATGCTGATGCTCCTCTCCCTCCAACTTGCAGTTGTGAAGGACATGCTGTGCTGATATGCTAGCTTATTACTGTAGTAGCTTTATTTTGAGACTACTAGGGATTTTAATCGGCTGGCCTGCTATTCCCAACTTTGGTTTGTCTGGTGAAAGTGAAACTAACTAATCAATCCTCTTGTTTGGGTTTCTTGCTGCGGATCTCATCTACCTGCATGCTGTTCATTAGGTTTTCTTGCATGACAGTATAGTGCATCTGCTAGTATAGTGTGGGAGGGATCGATGCTTTGTTCTCTCGCTCTGCTTGCTCTCTTGTTCTTGGAGTTCTTGTGTTGCTGCCTTGCCGGTTGCCACCAGTAGTTGGTGGTGTGTGAGAGATGAGGTGAGTCATGTCAGTTCCTGTGTCCTCGCGGGGAATCAACACACTGTTGCTGCGGGTCACGGATTGACGGATGGATGGGTTGGGCTGTTGGTTCAAAGGGTGGAGGGCCCATGGTGTGCAGTGCAGCGGCCGATGGCGATGCGTGCGCGCTAGGCTGCTACTGCCTGCTACGCTCTCTTTCGGGGCTCTTTTCCGTTGCTTTTTATGGTAGTAGTTCTTGTCCTGCTAAAATACCAGAAGTGGCTAGGCTTGCCTGGTCATCTTAAGGGTGCCTGCAAAGGAGACGACCCATTGGAATGTGGCCATATATGGTGGCTGCACATTAAAGATTGCTGGTACTAGCTTGAATTCATCAAAGATTGATTAATTGCTGCTGCATTTTCAATATATGGTTCTTTTTTTGAGGATAAATAACGAGATCCGATCCGGCCGGCCGCTAATTTAATGCTGTTCAAATGATGTTTGGCATAGCATACTTGCAGTTTATGGCTTGGTTTAAAACTCAAGAATTCCGTTTGCAAGTTCAATTTCTTCCTGTATGAATCTCTGTGTTCCTGCGCCTGGCTGCAAATTTTTTGCGGTTTGCTGCTTTGGATCCTCTCCTTGTCTGCCATATACTTTGTGCGCTTTTTGTCAGGATATGCATTGCTGCAGGTTGTCCAAGAAGCCCTTTGCTTTCTTCTATCTCTGCACACCGTTCCTGAGTGGTTTGAACAATGGAGGACCTAGCAAATATAATTGAGATTCTTCATCTTTTAATTTGCTCGGGGAATGAAATGTTTTGGCTGAGCCAGACTGCCAGGTCTTTTTGCTTTTATTTCTTTTTATTGTTGCTTCGATCGGTTTCAGTATTCCACTTGATCCCCAAAAAGAAAAAGGGGATTGACCAGTACATGTCCGTTTCATTTCACTCCTGCCCCTGCTGGCTGCTGCCGCCTGCTCACATCACATCAAATCAAAGCAAAGCGTGGCAGCTGGAAAGCTTTTTGCAAGGATTGATCGACGACCTCGGAATGGGAGGACGGACCTTCTCCTTCTTGCATTCGCCGTTTCTCCATGGGTCTCTGCGATGCATTTCTCTCGGAATGCTGGGATGGATACACCTATATGCGCTGTGCATATGTACACACGAGCTCGATCGCACTCTTGTCGCAGGGCATGCAGGGGTTGCTGTGAAATGCATGTTTTGTTTGGACTCAGTATTGCCTGTGTGAATGTGTGACCTTTCATATGGTCAAGCCATCCACGCTCTGAATGATTCTACTTTCACATCACTCTTATCCCAACCGTGTGGTTTCATCCCATCCTATATATGCAAGTTCCTGATTGGGGGCTAGTTTCTGTACATTGTTTCAGTTCAGGACTATAATATGTTTAACATACACTGTTGAACTCATTTCTTGCCGGAAATTATGAATTCGTGTTGAAGTTATGAGTCCTAATAATCAGAAATACAATATTGTTTATAGCTTGGCATATATAGGTACTTAATTTGTTAAGTCTTGACTAGAACCATTATTACCATGCGTTTAGGACTTCAGCAACGCCTACAAGTATTACTTGACCAAGACTTTTTGGGAATATATATGTCTCCTTTCTAAGGTGTACATCTTTTTTATGATTCAAGAGTCATCACTTTTCTGAATAAATTGGATGTAGATAGAACCCTCAAGTTAATTTCATATTACCAGTGCAATATGTACAAGTGACATTTTTAGTTAAACTGAAGTGGTGTAAATGTATATATATAAGCTCAAAGTTTATTTGACTAGCTAGTACTAGCAATCTAAAATGTCATGGGGACATCAGTACTCTATTAGTAGTACCTTAACGATGCCACTTGTATACCTAATTAATAAGAAATCATGTTGCAGGCACGTCTAATTTTTTTGGTGCATTAGGATGAATGCAATATTTTGTGCAAATCGTTGTATACATGCATTGTAGAAAATTGACAAAATAGAACAACAGTTTTTATATGTATGTACTCCCTCCGTCCACAAAAGAATGAAATCCTGGCTTTGTTCTAAGTCAAACTTTCGTAACTTTGATCAAATTTATATCAAAATATATTAAAAATTATGCTACCAATTTAGTATCATTAGATTCGTGTTGAAATGTATTTTCATATCATACATAATTGATATCATAAATGTTATTATATTTCTATAAAAATTTGGTCAAACTTACGATAGTTTGACTTAAGACAAACTCAGGATTTTATTCTTTTGTGGACGGAGGGAGTACATATTATGTATATTGTAAGAACGTACGGGAATATAAGGTACGGTGCAGGCTGTGCATTTCCTGTGCACCGCTGCCGTTGGGTCTTTAACGCACGAAATAGTCGCACGTACTGCAGGCTCGGTCCTGTTTGATGTCCCGGCCCACCTCACCGGATACACTGATAGTCTGATACACACAGGGAGAGGGGGACAGAGAGACGAACGCGCGCAACGTCATTTCATGAGAAAACTGATGTTGGGAATCCTTTTGTTTTTTTGCTATGTTTAGATCCAAAAATTTCTCCCAAATTTCACTATGAAAAAGAAGATTCTCCATCACATCAAAATACCAACACATGCATGGAGTAATAAATATAAATAAAATAAAAAAATAATTGCACACTTTAGATATACTTTGCGAGACGAATCTTTTGAGCCTAGTTAGGCCATAGTAGGACAATATTTACTACAAACAAACGAAAAGTGCTACAGTGCTTTTCAGTTCAGAACAGTGCCAAATTTCAGGATCTAAACACGGCCTTTGTTTCTTTTAGAAAAAAAGGAATTTAATCTCAGATAAATTATGACGCATAAAAATACGATTAACAAAATCAGGCCCATGTGGTTAATGGGGCTAAGAAACTGTGATAATTAAGCTACAGCCTACAATTGTATCGTTGTAAACCAAACAGCAGCTTAAGAAATTATGGTGTATATATATAGGTAACATTTGGTTTGGCAATATTAAGGGGCTGTTTGGAATGGAGTAATATTGGAGGAATTTCAAAAGAATGGGAAACCTACATTTTGCTTACGTGTGCATGCGTTTGGATCAAAGGAAATGGATGGAGAAGTTCCAGAGGAAAGGGAATGCTACGTGTACTTTGACGGGAAGCAGAAAATGAGCTCAGACCCAAGGGACTCATCGGCACTAGTGCATGCTGCCACTGTTTGTCCTCTCATGCATTATAATTAGAGCTTGCTTAGGTGACATGACCAATAGCCAGCGCTGTTTTTCTCTCTCCAGCTCCCAGTAGCACATGCAATGGATCGATTAACACATTAACGTGGGTTTACCGCTAGTTGCAGTGCTACTCCTATTCCTGCGTTCCAAACACCAACTCCTATCCGGTTCCTATATTTTCCAATCCTCTGTTTTACACCTCTATTCTTTTTCTATTCCTATGTTTTCTATGATTCCTGTATTTTACATTCCTCCGTTCTAAACAAGTCTTAAATATGGACCTGACAAACAGGTTTATACGTGATTCGCTTTTAGGATAGAGGTCTTTTTCGTGGCACTAGGCAGGCAAGGCAACCACCGTTTGTCCTCTGCACAACTCACGCAGAGAAATATAAATACCATTATGCATAATTTACGTAGAGTAGATCAATGTGCATATTACACGCCTTTCTTCCAAAAAAAATGTTCATCTAATAAAACAATAAATATTCATCACCTTAATTAAAGTCAAAAACATCAAAAAGAGTTTTTAGAAGTTTATAAGTACTGCATTCCGATCTGTCATACACTACCTCACATATATATGTGCAATGCATGAGCAACACCGAAAAGCTGACCGTCTGTCACCGAAAGAATAACGTTGTTTATTTCTGAAATAAATCCAACAATTACAAGTACTCATCATAGTAATTTTACTAGACATATCTTGCATCACAAATAACGTAATCAGCCACAAATTTAGTAATATATATGTGCGTGTAGAATATAGAAAAGACATAATAATAGTATTATGAATCATAACTCATATTTAATGTTTAATGTCTATAATGGTCAATGACATTCTTACTAAAATGTAACAATAAAAATTATATGGTTCGGGAGTTTTGGATGGCTTGAGTATGTCTGCGTCTGTGGGCTCGATGCAGTATTCTAGTCTTGTTTGTTTGTTGGCTTGAATAAAACTCAGGTTTTATAGTGTCGAACTACAACGTTGATGCCTGAGTGCGAAACTAGTTTGAAAGCTATCGTTTGTATTACTCATTGGATTGCATAGTTATTTGCAGAAAATCTAGTTTGTAATAGATGACTACTATTTTTACTTATTAACTCCTGGATGTGTTTGTAGTCTATGGCACTACCGCAAATCCTCCTCTGTATACTCAATTTATATGGGCAAATAGTGAATCAAGAGACTTTTGATATCCCAATGGACTACTGGATTTGATCCAATTCTGTGGAGTAAAGCTCTCGCATTTGAGCTGGATTATTAATTTAGTCGGTTCACCACAGTCACCTTGCTATATATGGCAGCTCCAAATATGAATTATCAGGAAAACCACTCTAACAATTTTGCATAGACCATCTCAACTAGAATACCACTTCCCAAACTTATTATCTATTGAGCCAATTGGTAAAATCACCTCCATAGATCACCAACTTAAAAGTCCTTCAATTGGCCCATAAGCTCTATCTAACCTCAATATATCTCTCACGATTACTTTTTGCATAGCTTTTTATCTCTCATGGGTTAGACTTCATCAAGATTTTATTTCCATCATTAATTTTTGATTTGCATTGTCATTCTGTTTATAGCAAACCTCAAAGTGTCTAGCTAGATTTACCTCAACGAGTAAAAAAATTACATCTTTTCCATGCACAGGTTTAGATATGGAGTTACCCAATTCATTCAAGGTATTGTGGCTAGCTTTCTCCATTCTTATTTTTGGTAGGTTGAATAGGGTGGAATATAACCATTTCATCTCACCGATTTCAACGTTTGGTTGAAAAGCAGTGAAATGGACCATTTCTGTGAAAAAGAGAATATTATATCCAAATTTGAGACGGACACATTTCAAAAGAAATTATGAAACACAACCACTTGGAAATATATGATTGATGGTGTGCTCTGCCTCAAAATTTAGAATGGAATCGTTCTATCTCTAGAAAAATTTAGGGTGAAACCATTCTATCTCCGAAATCTAGACAAATTGTTCCATTGTCCCTCCCAACCAACCAAACGCTAACTTAACGAGCCCAATCCTGGTCTCTACGATGAAATACAACAGGTTCATACGTCATCGTCGCTGCCTGGGGCATACGTGGCTAGCATTGCATCGCTGGATCGATCATTCGATCGTACCGTGCAAGTGTGCAACGTAGAATTTCGCAGCATCGCACGGACGCTCGACGTACCCGATGTCGATGGGGATCGGGGCTTTGGTCGCCGCGGGGCAGAGTACCCGTATTGTTGCCGCGCGCGAAATCACGCAAAAATGGAAGTCCCCGTGTGGCGACGGAGCAAAAGTGGGCCAATCAAAGCCGCGGGCCGAGTGACCTGGCCCGGCAGACAGGCACGTCCGCTCTCCGCTCAATCGGTCAATCCCATCCGTCCACTCCTTCGCACCCCATTGTTCCCGACACACAGCATCTGCACTGCTGTGCGCGCGTTTGGGCCGTAGCACGCATGCAGCTGGCTAGTGGCTGCTCCTACTCCTCCTACTCCCACTGCTCTTTTAATAAACAAAATGAAATCGACTGAGATATATTTCTTCTTTCCAGGTCATTAATGACTTAATTTTTCTAGGCGTGATTAATGTATTGCTAGGGTAGATGTATAGGGCATTACGCACGCCGTGAGCCACGTCCCATCCTACATATTTGACAAGTCTATACGGATCGTGTGAGGAGCGCAAGGTATTAAGAGGAGGTAAGGCTGTTCTCAATGGGGTATTCTTGAGGGGTACCCTAAAATACTGTTTGTCATTGTTTGACATAAATAATGCACTGTAGACAGAGAGAGGAATATGTGGAATAGTATTTTGAGGGATGGGATGAGTAGCACCATTGGGGTCAGCCTAAGAAGATGGCCACGTAAAAGAAAGAAAAAGAAGGATGAACGGTGAACTAAAAGGATGGAAAACCATTTGATTGACATTATTTGTTTTTTTTTCATTAATTCAGAGATAAAAAAATTACTCAATGGGTATGGAGATAAGAAGATGATGTGAGAAAAGGTACAGGTAGAAGGCAGAAGACGAGGTAAACAAAGGGCATATTTGAAAGCAGGTATTTTTGCAATTTTGGTAGAAGGTAGAAGACGAGGTAAACAAAGGGCATGTTTGGTTAGCACTTTCAAAACAGAGTTTTGAATACTGTAGTAGTGCCAAAACTCTGGTATTTTAGCAGTTTTGGATACTGTGAGTTGAATCTCAGTTTTCTCTCATGGAACTCTTCTGCCCCTCCCCTTAGCTCGCCGACGCGGGGTCTCCAATCCAAGGATTACAATTTTTGTTTTCACTGCTCCAAAATTCGTTTTTTTATCAAAGTTTGACTTTCATATTTTTGAATTTGGAATCCAAATACCCCACTTTCCGGTTCGGAAAATCTATCCCGTACCGAATCGAAAACTGAAAATTTTACCAGTTTTTCGATGTTTCCAACCGGAAAGTGCAACCCTACTCCAATCACGCTTGAGCTCGTCGGAGCGCCTTCGGTGAGCTAATCCCAACGATCTCCACACCGCACCGCACTTCCATCGCACCCCGCATCCCGCCGCCTTGCCGGAGCCAGTGGCTGCCATGGCACGGAGCTGCCTCGCCCGGCCATCCCCTCCGCGTCCTCCTGCAGCCGTCGGCGCTAGCCTCGCCGCCTCGTCCACATGCGGTCGCCCGCTGCCGACCCCGCCACCCCATCTTGCCAAGGCCGCTCTGCTCCGACCGTCACCTCCCCATCCTCCCAAGGCCGCAGGCGTGTAGCACCCCGAAAATTAGCGTCGGGATTTTTTCTTCTAAACCTCTCCCTAATTCAAAATCACTTTTCGAAACCCCGATTGTTTGTTTGTTTGTTTGTTTGAGTGTGGTAATATGGGCTCAACTAAAATATCCAAATATTCCGAGATTGTACCCACAGAAAATCCTCCGCGGAAATACTCCCAAAATCCACTCAAAATTCCCCTTCAAAATCCAATCCAAAAATCCAAAAATTAAAAAAAAAATCCTCCCCTCGCACATGGACCGCCAGCAGCCCATCTCCCCCTCCCTCACTCGGCCAGCTTGGCCCAGCTAACTCCCGGCTCATCTCCTACCGCGGTCCAACTCCCCCCCCTCCTCGCCTCGGCCCGCCTACCCCGGCCCAGCCGAGCCGGCCTGCCTTCCGCCACTCCCACTGCCAGCGGGCCCCGCCGATCATCCTCTCCCCCTCCTCCTTCTTCCGTCGGCACGGCGCGCGCCCCGCGCCGTGCGCCGGCGCGTCCCGCCGCGCCCGGCGCCGGCGTACCGCGCCCACGCGTCGCGCCTCGCCGCGCGCTGCCAGGCCCCGCCGCCGTCCGCCGCCTCGCCGTACTCCGGCCCCGGACACGCACGGCCCGCCTCCGCACCGCCTCGCCGCGCGCTGCTCGGACCCCGCCGCCGCCGCGCCCACGCGTTACGCCCTGCCGGACCCCCCACCGCGCCTCTGCCCGGTCCTCGCACAAGCCCCGCCTCCCAAGACCCTGTCACACCGCCGTGCCACGGCCGACCCTGCCAAGTCGCGCCGGGCCCTTACCGCCGCGCCCGGCCCCGTCACGCGCCTCCTCGCCTCGCCACGCCGCTGTCGCGCCAAGCCCCGGCCACTGAGCTCCCGGCTATAAATAGCCGCCACCTTTGCCGTCCCACTCGCACACCACCCCTCCCCGGCTCGGTGCCGCGCCATAGCCACCACCGCCCTTCCCTCCCCTCCCTCCGCTCCGGTGCTCCACCATCACCGCGAGCCTCGCTAGCCAAAATCCTCCCACCCCCAGCCACCAGAGCTCGATTGCCCTCACCAACAGCTCCGCCCTACCGTCATACATTCTCGCAGGCACTCGCCGTCCTTTTCCCACCACTACTAGCGCCGCCGTCGTGCGCGCTCCTCCCGCCGCCGTGCGCACCCGCGCCGCAGTACCGTCGAGACCTCACCTCCTACCTCCAATGCTCCCGTCCACCACCGCCGTCGTGTTCGCCACCCTTCGCCGGTGCTCTCCTCGGCATCCTCGTCGCCGGAACCGCCACCAGCGGTGAGAACCGCCGGCGAGGCTCCCTCGGACCGCCGCCCCCTCCGGTTCACCCCGAACCCACCCGGGCGCCGTCTGTCTCCCCCTTACGCCGTCCCCTGCCCCGGCTACTGACGCGCAGGCCCCGGCCGAACGGCGTTAAGCCACGCCGTCACGCCCTCGCGGGCCGGCCCAGTTGGCTGTGCCGCACGTGCGCCGCGTGTGGGCCGCCTCGGGCCGAATTCCCCCCCGGCCCAGGTTCGTTTCCCCGCGGGCCAAAACCAAGAAGAGGCCGAATCTACCCCCTGAACTTTTCAGAAAAGTCTAAATCTACCCCTTTAAATACTCCATATCTCCTCCGTTTGAACTCAGATTTGGGTGATTCTTGCGCCTAAATTCATCTAAAATCAAGTTCTACCTATCCATACACTCTACAAAGGATCTTTTTCCCTCCAACACCGCCATGCGACCACCCTCCCGCCATTTCCGCCATCGCCATAACCGCCCTGACCCACTACCGTGGCAATATCTCCATAACCGCCACCATGCCCGTCAGCAAAGCCAACAACCTGCACCACCACGAGCTCCCCTCCACCACTTTCCAGAGCCAACCCCTCTGGTAAAATCCAACCATCCAAATAAACACCAAACTTCCTCCTCCTAAGATTTATGTTGAGCTCATGTTTACACTTGATATGTGTGTTGTCTTGTTTGTGCGCATAGGTTATACCGGGTATCATAGCCGGCACACCTCTCGCAAGGATTTCCATGAGACTCGAGGCCTGCGCCTGGCGATTACAGCAGATGCTAGCTGAGCACGCACAATGGGTGGCGCGCCACCGCGCACAGCAACGTGCTCGGCATGCCCAGTGGTTGAGGCACCATCGTGCCCAGCAGTTGGAATACCAACGCATTCGGCAGATGGCATACCTCCGCCACCAGTGGCTAGTGCGTCATCGGCTTCAACAGCAGGAGCACGAGAATGTCCAATATTAGGCATTACGCCGACGTGTTATTCAGCGAATGGGAGGACCACGGCAAGTCCACTGGAATCCTCACTTGATGCATAAAATTTCTATGTCTTGCAAACACAACCTTTGGCCTGATAAGCACTATAAAACTTGCATGTTTTGCTTGCTAAGGAAAACCCCACTGATTATACAGCCACCTAAGCCTATCTTAGATGTAGTGCGCATAGGTGGGATCGCTCACTTAATTATATCTATCATAATCTTGATGCTAAGTTGGGATTATGGTTGTAGAACTTGATGGGTTTGGGATGAGGATAGGTGTGCGTGTTTTAAAATAAAATGGGAAAGAACCCCGGCAAACGACCCAGGGTCGGGATACGCCATTTAAAGGGCAGGGTATGAACGGTAACTTCGCAACCCGCGGTTACCCAAGTCCCGGGAGTCGTGGAGACGACCGGGTAGGTGGATGCTCGCGATGGCGAGCAGTGAAAAGTTGGAACGGTTCTACCTGCGCTTTGTAAAGACCGCATTGATTTTCATCTTGCCTAACTCTTTTAGTACAACCACTCGCTTTATGTGAGGCATTGGCTAGGCCCGAGCCGAAGTGAATAGCCTAGTAGCTTCTGTGCTGGCGCACAAGGGGCCAGGGAAGGGGTTGGGAGCCTCGGGAGTACCGCGGGGTACTGGAGTGGCTAAGTGGCCCGAACCTCTCTAAAGTACTGCTAGGCAATGAAATAAAGGCAACGGTTTTGTTTGAAATTCGGATGCTTATTTGGCTGTAAGTGTCGCTGAGTCCAACTTGTAGGAATTAGTACAACCTTTGATCAGAGTAAAGCTTATTCGAATAGTCCGAGTCCACTGGTATGGATGAGTTACGGCTTGGTTCTTCAATTAGCACTTTTCATAAACTAAAACTGTGGGAAAATGTTTGGTTTTGGTTCTGAAACGGTTTTTGGGTGGAAGTTAAGCTGTGGGGGTAGAACCCTGTAGCAGCGCGGAAAGTGTGATGGCTGGAACGTCATTGGCCATACGGACCGGCAAGTCCGGCGGCAACCCCTTGTTGAGAAAAACACTGTTTCTGAATGATTAAAACTTGTTAGACTATCTCAACCCGGCATACAAAGTGTTTTTATGCAAAACCTCCCTAAGCTCCAGATATATCCTGCATGTAGAGCTAGCTATACCCCCACTCCTTACGGAGGAAGGTGGGCTTGCGGAGTACGATTGTACTCACCCTTGCTTTGTTGATATTTTTCCAGTGGAAGCAATGAGTGCACCATATACGACAGCGATTAAGGGCTACGACCTACTTCCCAACCGCGACGTGGGGGAACTTGGGTCTACGTTTATATTCCGCTGCTTAGATTTTTAAAGGTTGCGCCTCTTTATTGTCTGACCCGTTAGGGCGGATCTGTATCACTCTAATGTAAGAATGTGATTACCAAACTCTAGGATGGTAATAAAGCATATTTTAGTCCCATTATGGAAACTGGGACGCTTCACGGCGGCAGCCCTGTCGCCCCATCCTTGCGCGACGCCCGTTGTTAGCCCTACCACCCCGTCCACATGTGGCCGCCCTTTGCCGGCCCTGCCGCCCCGTCATCGTGCGGCCTCCTTCTGCAGCCCGCTGCCATGGCCCTCCCGTCACCCGGCTCCTCCCGCTGCAGCCTGCCCACCGCGGCTGATGGGGTTGGTTTTTACCGTGGAACCAAACACACCACGGTTTTGTAGAAAACTGTGATTTTACTGCAGAATGAGGATACTGTAGTATTGATGTCATGGACAAACGCGTTCAAAACCATAGTATATAAAATTTTTGGTTTCAAACAGGTCCAAAACTGTGAATATTGTTTGTAGTTTGTACCATATCATCCATGTTACCACTTGATTCACTCTGCTCGGTCGATGCCCAAGGAACACGGCCCAGCCCACCTGACCCGGGCCCGCCTCGCCGCCGAGCAGCGCGCGTCCAGCAGCCGCGACACACCATGGCAGTCGCTGTTCCGCCTGCTTGGTTTCCAGATGCATCGGCCGTGCCCCGACGATGGCTGGACTGGACGCCCAGTCGCCCATGATCGGGCCGAGACTCGACGCCCGTACGCGCTGCTACTATAACAAGGGGGGCCTGTACGCATGCATCTGGCTTTACATGTTGCCATATATACGCTGGCTGGCGCCGTGCATGTGACGACGTGATGCGATTGGCCGCTTTCTGCGTCTCACTGTCGGTACTACGCTCCAGTGCTTCACTGTAGTGTAAAGTGTACCGTGTGTAAAAGAAGTGGACAAATGGTTTCCTCAACAGTGCACAAAAAAGGCCTATGTTTTAATGTTGCCATCGTCCATGGCGGATAGATAGGTACGTTAGACCATCCCCAGTGGGGTGGAAAAAGGGATGTATATAACACTGTTTGGCACTGTAGCGCTACTGTAAACAGAGAGGGGAATAGTTGGAATAGTGATAGGAAAGATGAATAGACGTTCCGCTGGGGATAGCCTTAGGCCGTCTCCTATGGCAATACTTAAAAGGATTCTCTAAAACACTGTTTTGCACTGTTTGATATAAATACGGTACTGTAGACAGAGAGAAAAGTAGTTGGAATAGTGATAGGAAATGGGATTTGAGGAGTGTTGTTGGAGATGGTCTTAGTAATTGGTTTTTCCTCGAAGCAAATCCAGGTGACAGTGTCCAAATGGATTGGATATCCATACTAATTTTAACTTTAAATATCTGGTTATAAATCAAATATTATTTGTTCGGATCACCGGTTACTTTTTTTTTTCTTGGAAAACAACTTAGGTTTCTTGAAATCCTGTAAAAGCTCTTACCTCTTCCAAGAAGTTTTGCAATCTTTCAGAAACAATCTTGCCTTTCTGAATAGCATCGGAACGAGGCATATATGCGTACACGTAAAACAACATCGAACAAGGATCGAGATGCAAATAAACAACTAGCCGACCTTACAAGTTGGGCTGGGGAAGGGGAGTGAAAGGAAGCCATTTTTTACATACAAGGACAGTTCGTATGTATCTTGATTATTCACTAATATATGGCCGCATCAATTCAACCAAAACTACAAGTTTGCCATCATGCCAAATTACCAAACTACCCAAATGGATGTAGCCTAATGAGTGTCAAGATCTCAAAATACCATCACTCTCAAGTCTCACCAAGAGGTATTAATGAAAATATTTGCCATGAATAAGCATCGGAGAGAAACAAGTCACACAAAACACATGTTGAAGGTATTTATGGGGGAAACCATGGTGGTTGGATGCCTTAGTTGGAGTGGCTGCTATAGGAGGCAGCCGATTCCTTGATTTCTCCACTACCTCAACTCAACAAACTCCTAATGCAGTTCTAAGGGCCAGCTTGGTTCAATGTTAAAACTAACCATACCAAAAAATTTAGCAAGTTAAATTGGCTAGGCAAGATTTTGGCACCAAACCAAGTAGGGCCTAAAGGCAATTTCTATAGTGGCCCTATGAACATCTAAAATTGGGTGATTTCTATGATAATTGAGTTTACCCGTTTATTCTATGTTGTGACACATTAGGTAATATGGAGCAATATAATTGATACACATGACATTAGGCTATTGTCACCGGGATGTGTAAAGGGAACATGCAAAACACCGTAGTATATGGATTGTGTACAAAGTGGAATTTGAAATAGAATGTGTGATATAGAATGTTTGGGGGGTATTTGGATACCCCGGGCTAAATTTTAGTCCCGTCACATCGGATGTTTGGACGCTAGTTAGAAGTATTAAATATAGTACAATTATAAAACTAATTACACAGATGAGGACTAAACGGCAAGACAAATTTATTAAGCCTAATTAATCTATGATTAGCAATTAATCTATGATTAGCAAATGTGATGCTACAGTAAAAATTCGTTAATCATGGATTAATTAGGCTTAATAAATTCGTCTCGTTTAGTCCTCCGGCCTGTTCGGCTGCAGCTGCGGCTGCTGGCTATGGCTGGTTCCGTGAGAAGAGCTACTGTAGTCAGGCTGCCTAGGACCTAGTCGCTACAGTGCGTATGTGAGGAGGTCACAGCTGTCAGTAGCAGCGGCAGCCACAGCCGAACACTCTGTATATGTAATTAGTTTTCTAATTAAATCATATTTAATATTTCTAATTAGCATTTAAACATTCGATGTGACGTAGACTAAAGTTTAGTCCCTGAATCCAAACAACCCCTCGATGATGTTAGCAATATTTGAGGCCGATTGAGAATGATGTTAATACGTCCTTCAAGTATGAGAAAAACCAATACAACTTATGAAATTCAACATGACCAAGTTTCAAGTTTTTTTTTTGAAAACTTAAGTTTCAAGTTTTTAGAAGGGACTATTATAAGTCTTATCTAAATATGTGCTAGCATACTCTGCAGAATTTGACATAGTACAAGAGGAGCTGAAAAAATAAGTACAGTACCACACAAGAATCATCAAGTCACCTACCCGAGCAGATAAAAAAAAAATGAGCTAGCGTGGCTCCAGAGAGGGTCTTGGCACATCGATTGGCGGTCCGACCGATGCCACTGCAGTGCAAGTACGTACTTGCCATGCATGCAGCAGCATGGGGGTACGTCGTGTGGTACTACTACTACCTGCTGAAGCTTGACCCATGCATGACTCGACCGGCCGGGGCCTTTGCCTCTAGAGGCCGCGCGCGCGCGCGATGTGTCCCCCGCCGCCCTCTCTCGGAAGCGCCGGCGCGTGTGCCGATGCCGACACGGCTTTGCCCGGTCGATTCCTCACTCGACGATGGGAGTGACCCATCCTTCCTCTGTGCTCTGCAGCAATAGTGTGCCTGCCGTGCCCTCCGATCCTCGGACGGGAGCGGCGTACGGCGTGCCTCCGGTCCAACTGATCCACCTGCCCGTGTCCTCGATCGCCGGCGGCCGGCCTTCTCTCCCGGTGCCGGGCCCCTTCGTGCAATTGGCAGCGATCTGGCACGCGCGTGCTCCACTGCTTGCGTTTTCCAAGAAGAGGAACATGGACGGGGCTGTTCCTCTGTTTGCCCGGTCGCGTCTGTCCATCGGCTAGGGTTAGCCGGCCAGTCAGAATTCCGTCGTACATTGCTTTCTTCCAAGGTCACATGCGTCCGTCTGTTCACCGGCCATTGCCATGCATAGTTAGTATGCATCTTCCCGAGCGAGCGAGCTTGGTGGATCCATGGGTCGCCACTCGCCACGTCCTTCTTAAGGCGCCAGTGCCACACTTCTAGTGATACAGCACCGGCAGCCGTATGGGTTAATAAGATGACCATTGTTTGACATGATAATGATGAAATCCAGCTAGTCCAAATCGTCTGCCCTTGATTCATTCGACAAGCCACAACGCCGTCACATCTGGTGTGAGCTCAAGAGAAGAGAGACACCATCTTAGCATCCTTCCAAGTTTACATAATAATAAACGGATGGCCGCCTCAATTCAGAAAAAAAGAGCTGGCCGGCCAATGCAAAATCAGGCCAATGGTGGATCACTGTTCCGCGTGATCTGCCAGTTATACCCAGTATGACACTGTTTTCGAGATGATACAACTTCTCCCCACTCCCCACACATACACAATGTACGGCCACATGTACAAAGGGCAAAAGCGAAAGAATTACAATTGCTACTGCCTACTGACCTATCTATGCTCTGAACAAATCTCAACTGTATGGCGCCGCAACTCAAACCTGTATGAACTTGAAAAATAAAAATCCCAAGATGGTGTGTGAGTCTTGCATCAAAACCGACTCGAAGTGGCTTTCTCAGCCGAAAACATGCGCAGAGTGGCTTTCTAAACTTGCCTCGCGGAGACATCCTGTTATGACAGCTGCTGTGGAACCACCGTGAAGCTCAAGTCATGAGGCCGCAAGGCACTTTGAACTAGGTCTTGAACTGTTTTGTTTCGTCTACAAACATCTGAGATTTCTCCAAGCCTATCTGTTATGGTGAGAAGACTAGACCCAGATGCAGCGTCAGATATTATGTTCAAGAAACGCAAACGTTCTGCGTCTGTTAGGGCTTGTGGTGGTATAAGATTAATGCTTTCCCTTGCCCAATTCAGCATGTTCTCACCAAATGCTCTGCTAAGTGACAGCAAAACATAAGATACCTGCAAAATTCAATGCAAAAAAGGGTGTAAACCATCCATTAACTATCATTATGATTCTTAAAGTTGTTTTTAGCAGAGATACAATAAACCATCAAAACTACAGCCATTTACTCGTGATAGAACAAGCAAATGCATACCTTTGCCAAAAAAAAAATCATGACACAGCTATATCAAACTATGGACAATTAGCATTAATTCCAGGGGAAAAAAATTAACACACGCCACTTAATTTTTGGGTTATAGAGGTGCTGAGTGTGCTCGTGTTACCAGCCTCAAGACTTCAGATCATTTTTGGGTGGTGCATCAACAATGCATCAAGGCCAACCAGTAAAAAATGATAGACAAAAGTTGGGACTGCTTGCATGCCATAGGGAAGCTGGTGACGTTTCATGTCCTCCACTAAGACTTTTTTTTCCACTACTAAAACTGACAGTTGAAACGAACTGAGAGAATTATGTGGGAGATAAAAATAAACAAAAATGTGATATTAGGTCAACTAGAAGTAATAGCCTGGGATGGCACAACACTAGATATGTAGTTCAAAATTAGTTAAACACATAGCAGATGATTCCAAGTCCGATGTAAAATTAACTATCTTTGATGAAGTGACACAATTCTCCTGCATATTCGAGAAGGAAGACAATCTTACAACGCACCTCCTCCAAACGACCAGATGGTAGAGCTCCTGTTAAGGCAGCAATCATTATTCTAGTGAGGGTTGCACCCCGCTGAAGTATGATTGTGTTAATAATTTCTTGGTATTTTGCCCCATCGGACGACTTTGGAAGATCAAACACGTCAGATAGAAACGACAATATCGATTTGCAGGCTTCCCTGTTATGTAGAAGTTAGGCAACAATATTAGATTTGAAGGCTGTAAAATAGAACGCAGGGAACAAGAATACAATTTTCATTGATAAACGTTTGAACAAGACTACTAGATGCACAAATTTGGATCAACTCTGAAATGCTTTTGATAAATAACAAGGTGCTTGTTGGATAGATAGAGCATTTCGAAGTTAATAAGACTCGAGCACTCAGTCTTGTTCAAATCTTGAGGCCATTACCTGTGTTGTACAGTTATACCAGCCATGGCGCAGTCAACCAATCTTTGAAACATTTTTGTCGGTACAAATAGATCAGGACAGTAACGAATACATCTTGATGCTAACAGATAGCAATCATCAGCTATATCTGGTCTAGCTGTAAAATCCTGAAAATGTAGATAATGTAATTCAGTCAACTTTTGCAAATATGTTAACGTCACCTAGGAATGAAAAGCAAAAATAGTTACTTGAATTGTTCTAAGAAGCTGCACTGTATGGTTGAAGAGTATTTGTATCAAGCTAGTAAGATAGCCGGCGCAAGACGGGTCAGACCCAAATATCTGTAAAGAAAAGAATTGTCAGAGAGGATAAATAATACGGTTCAAATCATTACTTGACCCTTCGGGAAAAAAATCAACCTTGATAACTTCACTAGACAAGTAAAGGAAGCAAGACTGATTATGTTGTTGGTAAAGAGTTTGAATTTCTTCAAGCATTGCACCAATCGTCATTCCCATGAACCTTCCACACGTTCTTACCTTCAACCAGAAAAAGCATGTTAGCATGAGTCAGCAGATAATGAATGTCCAGATGGCATTGAAGTGACTGGAGATATTTTCAATATGCTTCAGTGCTCTTCCTATAAGTGAAATGCACAAATTTAGAGCAAAACAATGTGTATGTTTTGGGAAGTAATGAAACAACAATCTACAAAGACCTGAATTTCACGAAACACTTTTATGCCAAGCACCCCGGTGCATTAAACATGTTAAACTGAAACAAGGCTATTCCATAGCCCATGGCCCATGCTCCACACTACTCAGAAAGCATCAGGTAAGTTTTCGTGGCAGTTTTCAGCTCAATAGATAAACCAAGGACAATCAGGAATCAGAGTTGATCAAATTACACATCTGTAAAAGCTAATTGTTTCATAATGCATTCTTGATAGTACTTGCATCAGATTCGAGCAGAAATTCTATTGAACAATTAATATCCATGCATAGATAAGTCATAAACTTACAGCAAATTTGCAAGATCGGCATATTGACTCCATGGTACGTGTATCCCATGCTCGCCTGTGCATAAAAGTATTTTAATTCAAGTACAAGTGATTAGATCATTCATGTATATAACAGTAATAGGAACTTACTGATCAAAGATACTCTTGAGTGTCGGCCAATATCTATTTACAGCTTCAGCAACTACTTCTGGATGTTTCACATTGCTGGAACAGTTTGGAGGAATTAGTAAGCAAACAGATTTTTCAATGGGACAAATTTACAAATGGAAGGCCACCACCTGAAAATGCTGGATAACCGGTCTATATGTACTGTTAATTGACGAGCAGGGACTTGCCGAAGAACTTGATCACCTTGCTGGATTAATTCCTTTTAGCGAAGTAATAAACAAATTAGAAAGAATACATAAGCCAGACCCAATTGACTATAAAAAATTGCTACTTTACTTACTTGCAAGGGATTGATTACTGGCTGGCAGATTAACTCCAGGGCTCTTCTAGCAGATTCTGGTGGAAGTGTCGTAATAACCACACTAATCAAAAGTGTATCAGAATGCAACAGCATGTGAGTACATGAGACAACCGAAAGGTTTACTAAGAAAAGTAGTTAAACAAGATAGGAGGAATCATATAACCTTAGGGCTTCAACCAAATGCAATGAGTCCTCCGAAGAAACTTTATAACCACCAACTCCACTGACTGCAATATGGTATATCTGGAAGAGGCCATCCAAGGACCCTGAGAACTTTCTCCTACAGTCTTATCACCAAAAAAGGTAAACTGAATCAATAGTAAAGAATTATGGCATCAAAACGTAAATTTGGGCAAAATTCAGAACAAGAACAGACTCAGGATTCAATGACACTTCAAGATTTGCCACCAAATTGATCACAAGTCAGTGAGGCAATGGCATGAGAAACGAATGACAATTAAGAGAATGGCTCATCGTTCGTCTCAATTTTAACTACAGTTACAGGTAATTAAAACAAAGAAGATGATTCTGAAACAAATGTGCAAAGATAAGACAGTTGAGTAGATGCTGATACATACCTTCGCATATGTACTTAAAAGCCATAGAAGCAGCCGCAGCTGTATCCTCTGATGTACTCATACCCTTATTGAGAATATCAACTAAAGGTGGGAGGATGGATAATTCGGCTGGTGCAGCATCAATCCACTTTGAAAATGCTCCAATGGTTGAACAAACTGGAAGTATATGTCAGAACATTGTGATAAGCAAGCCAGGTAAATTATTTCTTGCACGGTTATTATTCAAAAGCAGCTAATTAGTAGGATCAAAGCGAACACCCGGTAACTCAGTAACTAAAACAATCTGTCACTGGGAACAAGCATCTCAAACTTGTCATAAACACTAATATTTTAAGGGAATGTACAATGCAAGGTGCTTGGATACGATTGCTTATTTTGTCACAAGTCACAACGTTAAGCACCAGTAAAGAAGTTAATCCCTACAGTGCAAATCTGTGTAAATAGATTGAAGCACCTTATTAGCACTGATTAAACACCAATGCTAAGCATCCCATCCACCTTTTAAGCATTAGGTGCAAATGACATGGTGAAAAACTGAAAATAAACTTGGTTTTTTTGTTAAGCACCTCCATTATACATGCCCTGCCCTGGTACAGCCAACCAGCTACCAGGGAAGCACAATATTAATAATAAATTAAATTAATAGAAGTTGAAAAAGGATCTACGACTTCTGAACTATCTTCACAGGAAACATACCTGTTTGCAGCAATTGCTCATGGTGAGGAAGGCTGGGAAGCAATGCCATAACCTTTAGAAAATAATTACAGCACATGATCAACACCAAATAAGAATCCAGCGCAAACAGCAGGAAGCTCAGTTCCAAACACAGAAAGTAGCTTTTGAGAGGAAGATCTTGTAGATGGTATAGTTGAGGAAGAACACAAATGAGTTGTAGGACACTCAATATGCTATTCATACCTGTGGTAATATTTCTCTCTCTTCAATCGAGACTGATTTCGCAATTGCCTGTATACAGAATAGGGCAGCCTCTAGAGGTTGCCACTTGGGGTTCTGCTCATTGTTGCAGCTTCCATATGCCTAGAATACAGAAGCGTTAACACTTTTATTATCAAGAGCAAGAGAAATTTTTTACAGCGCAAATCTGGGCAGGAAATAGTCAGTTTTAAAGACAAGTGAGACCTGAGGTTAATAGCAAATAGAGTATCACTATCGAGAAAGGACAGATGATTGGAATTGAAGAGTGGAAAATGAATGGCAAAAAGATTGCAATTGCATGTTCTCCTGAGTATGAATATAATAATATCAACCACCCAGGCAAGAGGCGGATAAACAATAGAACAAACGAGACCCACTACTTGCAAGGAGGATTGCAGTACTGAGGGCCCGTAGACAGCTTAGTGCTCATTGCTAAATGTACTATTAAAATCTTAAATCAGGTGACGGGTGTACTAATTGTTACTAACCTTGGGATTATGGATTGATAATCAGTCAATAGACTTGGAAGATATATATGGGCTGATATTATGGGTCACATGGGCCTTAACACTATGGGCCTTGACGCAAATAATACTTAGCAACTAGGCCCACCATTCCACCAACCTAAAATCCACCAAAAAAGGAGAAGACCAGAGAAACCTATGTTGGAATACATTCATTCTGTCTAGACTATGTATGATGTATCGACACTGAAAATCATTGTTCTAATAAAAGAAAATCCTTTTAGACAAGAAAATCCAGTGGTAGTAATGAAAACGAGATGCCAAAGTAACTGAGAAACCGATAAATTCCAAAATTCCGTGAGGAAGGAAAATGTCAAGTCAACAAAGAGATTTAGTACATGATCCAAAAATAAAACAAGAGAAATAGTCACCTGAGCTAGCTTGGTCGAAAGTACTTTCAGTGTTAAGTCACCGCCAAGGACATCAGTTGCATCAAGTAACACATCACTAACAGCTGAAAAGCAAATGACCCTAATTATGTTTAAGAACTGCATTGCACAAAAAAGGCAAAAATGAACTGATGAAAACAGCTAAAAGAAAAAAGGTACTGCACCATATCTAACATGTCTGAAATCCCTGCGGTCTTCCTCGGAAAAGGTATGGTAGTCCTCAGGGTATTCAACTCGGAAACTAACCTGATAAGGAGATCAAAATAATATAATAGATGAGAGAACGAAATAAATTAACTCAGTGGATATGGCAGCTTTCATTACATGAAAATTTATAGAGGCACAGAATAATGCTAATAATTCTCAGTCCTCAAACACATACCATGGAGACCAGACTTTCAAATAAAGGACGAAAGATTTGCAATCTTCTGTTTCTCTCCGCTTCAATTGCCACCTCAGAACCATATGACACATAAGACTCCCTAAAACACATCAAGCATTGATTACATTATCTATCAAGTAAAGCAGATAAAGCTTAATCAGGTTAGTGAATTACCTCCTGATCAGGTGACGCTTAAGACGGTGCCAGAAATTAAATGTCATAGAGGAAATGTCAAATTCCAGATGAGAGGTAACTTCTAGTAGTGCGTTCACTATTTGAATGGAATCATCTGAACCTGTTAAAGCTCAAATATTAAACGTAAATAAATGGGTCGTCATCACAGTAAAAACTCAATGGTAATTGGCAAAATCCATGAAATTTACCTGTGGCAATCAAGTCAACATAGGATTCACCCATGTCTGCATATAAACGAGCAATAGCTTTTACATCTTCTTCATCCTGAAAATGTGCTAGAGGGTCATAAAATATAGAAGCAAAAAAAACACATCAATGTCTACATATTACCAAGCACTCAAGGTACTAAGACATAAAATATAACAAAAAATGGATAAAAGTGGTAAACAAGTAAATACAACATGCATGCTAAGACTTCAGAAGTTACAGCCATTGCTTAAAAAAAATCAGTCGCCTATACCACCGAATGGCCACCTAGCCCGTCTATAGCCACAGGCACTAGGCACCAACTCTCCACCCGGCACTTTTTGAAACACTGTTATACATGACATTAAGTGAACTTTCATAATGAAAAACTGCACCACTAGCCCCTGAAGTTGTACTGTTGTCTCACCCACCACCTTCAACTTGCAAAATCTCTAGGAACCAGAAAAATAGTGCCCCATGTTCCCATTCCTCGATCTGATCATTCCAGGAACCTGGCTTTTTAGGGCCACAGTGACTGAGGAGATTCACAACCAGAGTTAAAAGAAGCATATGAGATGGTGGGTCAGAGAGGTAGTGTTCCTAGAGGATCTCTATCTACCGCAGAAGTGAGAAGACAGACACAGAACTTGATGAAAGACGATAAAAGCCAACATGGTATGTAATGGCATAATAGCCCACTGCCACAAAGAGTTAAAACTAAACAGACTCACAAAGTAACAAGTCTACAAGTAACAAGTATATGTGCAAGCATGAAGATTGAAGACATAAAAATAACACTCAAACATGATGAAGGGACTTCGCTGGATAGATATACTGATCCGTCAGAGATGTCATACCTTAGATGGATCTCTGAGCAGCTCTTTCAGACCCATAATATGAGGGACAAGAATTTGAATCAGTGGCATTTGTTCAGCACTAGTACCAGAGCCATAAGATACAGTAGCATGTATCAATTCAGATGTAACTGGAAATTAAAAAGGTTAACTATATTAGTGAGCTTCCAACAAAACCAAAGGATGAGGATTAGTGGACTAGTCTACCTGGGCATAACTAGCCACAGTCATTCACCATACTACTATGGCAGCTCAGTGTGTTAGTTTGGACAAGCTTAGCATATTCCATAAACCAGCTTTTACTATTTATACACCGCAGTAGGGAAATTCCTTTAAAAAAACATTATAAACCCAGAAAATCCAGCAAACAAGATAGGCTTGAGAAGCTGTTTGGATGAATTTTGAGCATATAACAGAGACTCTTTAATGCCATGCACATGGGCAGGCTAGAGTTTTTTTTTCCCCTATCTTTTATTAGGCAGGAAATAAAGGCAGATTAGCAACCATCATCCATTCAATCTGATCTCAGCGAACCTCATTCACAGAATCATGAGAGAAGCGGAAAAATCCCAAACATCACATGCATGCTAGCAATGCTTCATATAGGGAAGCAGCTGCAGGCAACAATGTGGTAAAATAGGGAAGAAAATGGCACATGGAGATGGAGGAGATGGCAGCTTGTAGAATCCGATGTTGGCAAGGCAATAGCCAATGTACATGGCAGCTCCATAACCCTGGGAAGCCACCAACTCATTGACAAGCAGCAACTGCAGAACTGCTGCTCACAATCTTGATTGTAGCAGCTATGGTGACATGAGAGTAAACAAAGATAGAATGGAGCATGAAGAGCTTCTAGGGGTGCAGTTTCTGAATATCTAAGTAAGAAAAAATCTGCCTGTTTCACCAACATGCCTATAGAGGAACTAAAACTTAAAAGTTGCTGTCAGTGACCAGCGACAGGCAGGACAGGACAGGGGTTTTGTGCCCAGGCTGCATAGTTTTGTCTTCTGTGAGAACATGGAGGACATGATGCTGCAAAAAGTGACATGCAAGGGCTGTACAGGGAGCCCACAAGGATGCCATGTCTCATGCAGCAAGGTGAGCATGCGCACACTAGCAAGACAGTCACGGTATATCCTGGAGCTGGATCTAGGTGTGATGTATCATTGGGCCACTTTTGCAGTTATATATGCACACTGCCGCTGCCACCCTCCAAACAATGTGCAACTAATACCTTGAGCCAATATGTGAATCAGCGCACTTCAATATGCCTATCTGAAATCTCCCCTAAGAACTCCCAGTTTTATCACCCTCGTGATAGGCACACTGAAGTTGATTTAGTTATTGAAAGTTGTGGGGCCCTCATTGAGCCCATGTTGAAACAATGAAACCACCAAAACCTGCAGGCTGCAGTGTTTTGGCTAAAAACTTGAAACATGTACTAGTATTCAATATGATCCTGCTAAAACAAGCGTGTTGAATCCTTGAATCTGGAACCTGGTACCAGTCCCATAGCAATTTGAGGAAAAGTTTATCAAGTGGTTTCACATAAATAAAAAGGTTATATTCTACTGTTCCTTTACCCTTAACTATTCATGACCTTCCTCCAGGCAGGATAAAAAATGTTGAGGTGCTGTCCTAGAATGCGGTCCAACTATCATAGGTCTGCCTCGCAAAAAAAGAGCTACTAGTAAATATCTAATCGCCATATGAAAATGGCATGCATTGATTCACCTTGGAAGTTAAAAATACTATATTGCCGTAGTTTTACTAGGTCATCTATGCATATTGAATGGAAACTCGCAATCAAGTCATACTTTGAAATTGTAACTATTTGTAATGTCCGCTTGACATGAACACCACAAAAGAACATTTTTTATTGAAGCACTGTTATACCTTGGTGCATAGAATCTAACATGAAATAATAAATAAACATTAAGAATACAACCTAAAGACATCTCAGGTTATGCCGTGTTAATCTAACATGAAATAAATGATAAACAGTAAGAATATAATCTAATGACATCACAGGTTATGACGTTCTTGGCAACTTAGTTAAGAGCACAACAGGAAATGTTAATTTAATTGGTTAAATGCCGCAAAAGGATGAAAATCAAAATACATCAGAAATTACAGGCATATGCAAAAGCAATACCATTTACAGCTGCCTCCAAAAATTGATCAGAGCTCAATGAAGAGAGTGCCATATGGACCAAAGGATGTGATGCAAGTTCAGAAGCAGAGATTCTGGTAGAAAGAAGACTTTAATCAATTCCTGAATTTAATACTGTTAAGTGTTAACCAGCAGTAGCGCAAGAATAGAATTAGGCATAATACAACAGTTACACTTCAAGGAATGAAGTATCACTATCCAAACATGAGAAAGTTCATACCCGTGACAGAAACGAAGCCAGGAAGAAAAACCCTCCAAAACCTGCAAAGGAACAACCAAAGGTAAATTATAAATGCATGTTATGGTCTCACAGCTGAAACATACCTCGAAATTGAAAGTTTACTTTTGTTTCAGAGAACACTAAAATAGTGAATTAGATGCAGCACCAGACAAAAGATAACATGGAGATATGACATTGCTGTACTTAAAGAAAGATAGGTCTGTCAAGTCACATCTGAGTACATTTATAGATAGTGGACATAACATTTGCACATGCGGACAGCACATTATATACTACTTCTCAGGCACTGTCTCATAGATCCTATTGCAGAGGCCAGAATATATATAAACTTTAAGGACTATGCTAGGACACTGCCTGGCTGCTTTGTCGCTTGGTAAAGGATTGGAGGGGTTGATTAATCCCTATCCATCGCTTAATCTCAATTGATACAACTCCATATCGAATCTACTGTAGCAGGTCCGCTGTACTGTTGGCCCAGCTGACTACCTATAACAACTAGCAACTATAATATGGCTCCCAAGATATTAAGGAGGTAGCAAGCTCCTTGAGGGAAAGCTATTGACAACCATCAAAGTAACTGAAGGACACCAACTAATTTCATGGAAGAAAGGAGGTTAGCCCATAAAGGACCAAATCATGGAAGAACTTTGCAGAGGCATGTAAGAGAGCAAGTAGGAAATAAATAGCAAAGCTCTCACTAAAAAATTTGAATGCAAGCATAACTTGTTTTATGCAGTATAACACCTAACGTAAGGGCTTATAGTATCATAAAAGGAAATTTTGAAGGAGTATATTAACCTGTTCCTTCAGCTGGTCAATAGCCATGCAACCAGTTAATAAATTAATAGCAACATTAGCCGATGAAGAAAGATCACTCTCAAATTGTCTGCGCCTCTCAGGACGAGCCGCAATTTTATAACTAGAAGTTTCCTGTAAGCACAGCAATGTACACAGTTCAATTTCACCTAGAACAACGCATTACATCAAAATATATTAGCGTTACTCATGAGCCATTGTTGGTAACTCAAGTTTCATGAATAAATCTTTGTTTAATATAATGAGCAAGAAGAGTATCAACAAAAAACGCTCAGGATTGCTGCAATGGAAAGGTGCAAAGATAAAGTGCAGGTGGACAGAAGGCTGGTAATGCCAGGCTGGATTACTCTAAAACACAGATACATCAGGTGGATTCATATCCTGGAAACGTGTCCAAAAAGTATCCGTTAAGTATTCACTATTCAGATATACAAATAAATGAGATAATGCTCGAATACGTGGTTTGAGACATCCAGTTGGTTTCTGGCATATAACCCAGACCACTAACCCTGCGAACACTATCCTGTTGACCTTGAGTTTTCCCAGGCCATGAGATACAGCGCTGGTGCCATAACTCTAGTTTCCTATTTACTCCCGCCTCACTTTCGTCAACTAGCACCACATCATCAACAAAAAGCATACACCAATGGATGTCCCATGTGACCTCATTCATCACCAGGGCAAAAAGATAAGGGCTCAAAGCATTGATGTGGTCCCATTTTAATCGGTGAGTCATCCGTGACAATATCACTTGTTCGAATGGTAATCAGAACTCAACATTGTTATACATGTCCTTGATGATGGCAACATATTTTGTTGCGATTTTATGTTTGTCCGAAGCCCACCATATGGAATTCATTTTACTGCCATAAGCCTTCTCACGTTGATAAAAACCATGTGTAGGTCCTTCTCCCTATAACACTCCATAACTTGTCTTATTACGAAAATTGCTTCTATGCAACCTTCCATGCATGAAATCAAACTGGCTCAGTGGCTCATGGCAGCAACAAACTCAAGGAGCCAAATAGCTAGGCCATCCCAGATCATGATCTCAGCATGGGTGGCCATAGATCTGTGTGACTCTTGGTATCTAAAGCTACGTGGTGGTGGCACATGGCAGTCTGGTCCTAGAGCAGAGCATGTCACAGACGGTAGATAGCAGTAAAAGAGATGACAAAGCGGTATAAATGTTAGCAAAGTATTCTTCCAGTCGTCAGAAAGCTCTGAAACTAAATTATGTTTACTGAACTCCATGTATGTAAAATAGTGAGGAAGAAAAAGATAAGAACCACAGTTTTCCTTTCGATAAAATCCTTTTAAACTAAATTAGTCTAAAGACCAATTTACAACAACAACAACAACAACAAGCCTTTTAATCCCAAGCAAGTTGGGGTAGGCTAGAGTTGAAACCCAAACCAAACCGCTAAAAAAAGTTTTTTTTTTTTAAAAAGGTCGCTTTCAACAAGAAAACAAGGGTTTTAAAAGATTTTTTGAGAAGGCACATAGAAGAGCCTAGTCAGGGCTCGGGTACGTGGATAGCTGCTTTCCAAGCAGCTCTATCCAAGGCTAACTCTCTCACTATATTCCAATCTCTTAGGTCTCTCTTAACTGCCTCCTCCCATGTCAAATTTGGCCTGCCCCTGCCTCTCTTCACATCATTGTTTCGCCTTATGATGCCGCTATGCACTGGTGCCTCTGGTGGTCTTCGTTGCACGTGCCCAAACCATCTTAGTCGGTGTTGCACAAGCTTTTCTTCAATTGGAGCTACCCCAAGACGATCCCGTATCTCGTCGTTTCGAACTCGATCCATCCTTGTATGCCCACACATCCAGCGCAACATACGCATCTCTGCAACACTTAATTGTTGAATATGTCTTCTTTTAGTGGGCCAACATTCTGCACCATACAACATCGCAGGTCTAATAGCCGTCCTATAGAATTTGCGTTTTAACTTTTGTGGTACCCTTTTGTCACATAGGACACCGGATGCTTGACGCCATTTAATCCATCCCGCTTTGATTCTATGGCTAACATCTTCATCGACATCCCCGTCTCTTTGTAGCATCGATCCCAAATAACGAAAAGTATCCTTCAGTACCACCAACTAGCAAAGCCTTTTAGTCCCAGGCAAGGTGGGGTAGGCTAAAATTCAAACCCAACATCAGCCACCAACAAAAAGGGGAAAGAAAGAGAAAATGTTAATAAAAATATATAAGGAATCAATTATTAAGGGCTCCAAAGCATGTTTATGGCGCAGAAGTGTGAATAACTGATTAACATAGGAGTGTCAGTGTTTGAGAAAAAAGCATGAACACCTAAGTACCTGCGGCAAAACTATAAGCAATTCAAGGAAGCCTGAAATAAATTCCGGATGAGCTTTCATTTCATCACTTAGCCAATTCACAATTCCACCAGCTCCCCAGTCCTCTATAGGTACATGCACAGCCAGAGCAGCAATTGCAATACAAATCTGAAGACGATCCAAAGAGTGGTGGTGTCACAATAATTGGGTCAGCATAAACAATATCTGCTTAATTCTATCTTTTCACCTGTGTTCTAACTTTTGGTGGTCCCTTATTAAACTTTTTCAGCAAAGCCTGCAAACGCACCAAACAAAAATGAAAAGTAACAAAGTCATTAACAAGGTCAAACAGATCCTATAACTAGGCAATGAAACCAATAGGCCATGGTAGGATAACACGGTATAAATTGCAATAGGACTTCGACAGCTGATCAGTGTTTAAAAGGCGTCGCCTAGGAATTTGGGCGCATAGGCGACGCCTAGCCCACCTAGGCGACGCCTAGCCCGCCTAGGCGGGTGCCTAGGTCCGCCTAGGCGGGCGCCTAGGTCCGCCTAGGCGTCCAGGCGGTGCCTGCTCGCCATGGCTCGCCTTACCGCCTTAAAAACCATGCAGCTGATTTTATTTGATAGCCGATAGCACTACACAAAGAGGTGCATATTATGGACATTGTTCTGGTGAGTAGTGATGACCCCCAAAGCAGTGGTAGGTCTATATATATTGATATATGAACAGCAGTCAACTTCCAAGGTTTGGCGGTTTGGCAGGCTTGAAGTGATAGAAATGTGTTTGCTGCCAAAAAATAAGTTTACCTAACCTTGGCTGACTCTGATGATGTAGCCACCTACTGGAAGTTGTGGGAGATAACAAAGGGCTAGAGAATAGATTAGTTTTAAGCTTCAAAGTATGTAGCTGTGAATCAGCATGATTACATGCAACTACAATCTTTGTAGGTTTCTGTTCACTGTTTCGGCCTGCAATCACTTGGAATGCTTTCTTTGCGAAATTCAAAGTACTGATTCAACTTCTAAAATATATTATAATATGAAAAAAAATGTTATATGTGTGTTTTACTTTGCACCAAAACTATGTGATATAATTAAACCACTTTTAAGGTCGCAAACAGCAATAGGTTTATAAGATGCTAGCATTGACACTCTGACTCTGTAAGTCTGTAAAAGAAATTTAACAAGATGGTGCTTACATATAAAGAATCCTGTAGTGATCTAAATGCTTCTGAGGGTAACTCTTCAAAGTCTCTTTGTACCTACAAATAACATGGAACAGTATTCCAGATCACTAAGAACCACCAGCAGAACTGAGTTAGCTATCAAATTTCAAAATAGTCAATGCAAGTTGATGTTATGCCCCTTTTTTCTTACCTTGCTTCTGAGCGTCTGAGAACAGAAGATGAGAGTTTCCAAATTACTGCTTTCATCATGAAGTAAACTGTCGGCAACCTGATTGAGCAGGATGGGAAAAACACTCGAGTATGATCAGAAGTTGATAATGACAATTGACAGCCATGTACAAAACGGCTGCAACATGCTACAATGTAAAACAAAATTCACCTGCCACAATCCAGAAATGGTTCCAAGCCAAAAAAGCAACTATAAATTGTACTCCCTCCGTTCCTTTTTATTTAACGCTTCCTAGTTAAAAAATGAACTAGCGGGCAACAAATATTTGAGAACTGAGGTAGTATAAATTATAAAAACACACTCCCTCCCTCCATTCCTTTTTATTTAACGCTTCCTAGTTCAAAAATGAACTAGCGGGCAACAAATATTTGAGAACGGAGGTAGTATAAAAACACACTCCCTCCCTCCGTTCCTTTTTATTTAACGCTTCCTAGTTTAAAAATGAACTAGCGGGCAACAAATATTCGAGAACGGAGGTAGTATAAAAACACACTCCCATAATAGATCAAGAAATTAGCAAACATTGGAAGAGAGCATCAACTTTGGTGAATTCCCCACAAGTGGCAAATGAAGCATTGTCAACAAACTCTACAGTCGATCTTCGTCAATCAATTACTAATAGCAGTCAGTCCAAATGCCTGGATAGCCACGGCAACAGATCACAACCACCCAACACAGCAGATGAACTAAGTGTCTAAGTCGAGTCACTTGGTGCTAAGGGCCCGTTTGGAACGCAGGAATTTCACAGGAATTATGCAGGAATTTCACAGGAATCCATTCCATCAAACTAGCATATAGAAGTCCTAAAACACACCTGGATGAAGCTAAACATGCACATTTGCAGCATCAACATTTACAGCAAAGTAGCAACTGTAATCTAGAAGCTGACGGATTAAGAAGTTCAGCAATAGCTCGAAGCTCCAGTTTTTTAGTTTTGTGAACTACCGCACACCAACTGAGAGCAAAACTGTCCTGCATTACCCGTCCCACCAGCAGCCTCCCAAATATAATCGCAATCCCCACCCCCTCCTACTGAGCTAATAGAATACAGAGCCACTCCCAACGCCAATAAAATGGGCCGTATACACACGAATTCACCCAAATTCCACTCGGCGACGACCCAAATCCGCAGCCTCCCACTGTCTAAACACCAAAACCAACCCTCACCGGGCTCAGTGCACGAACAGGACGAGGGCGAATTGAAGCGTAGGCACACACCTGCCAGGCGTCGAGGGTGTGCTGGAACTCCTGGAGCCAGCGGTCGGCGGCGGTGCGGATGGCGTCGTCCGGGTGGTGGTACAGCGCCGCGAGCGCCTCCTTCACCGTCGCCGTCGCCTGCGCCTCCATGGCGGCGCCGGCCTCGCCCAGCCCTAACCCGTAACCCCCTTCCGCAGCCCACTCCCCGGCGCTTGATGCAATCTCACGGCGGATTCCTCCGGCGAGCTGGCTGGATCTACGTCTGCCCGGGTGATTCGTCGGGTGGGTAGGGTTTATAACCGAGGAAAATTTGAAACGAGGTGAGGAGGGGAGTAGACAGCAGACTAGTCCGGCCGCCGTGCTTTTGTGTTGCGCTTGCGCGTTCGGGATTCGACGAGTCCAGTGGAGATGGATGCAGCCGGACTTGTTTAAAGTTTCTTTTTTTTCTTTTCGTTTTTTTTGTTGCGCGTTAATATTTCGTTGTGAATAGAATAGGGATGCTGGGTGTGACCTGTCCACCGGTCTATGCATGTGGGCCCGGCTCTGAGCGAATGGGAGGAGCTTTAGGGCATGATTGGATGCCTGCAGCATGGTAACCTGGCTCGCATCCACCAGCCAGGCTGTACCGGGACAGGTTAAGCTCATGCAATGGAGCGTTGTTTGGTTACCTGTTAGTTTGCAGCCTGGCCGAGCAGAGATTATGTTTGGTTCCTGGACAACGCGCTTCTTCAAGCCCTTTTTATCTATCCGCGTGCAGCTTTTGCATGCAGCAGGCCAGGCCCGCTGGAAACGGCCGATTCCAGCGTATGCGCGCAGCCTGGCTGGAGATGGAATCTTGCATGCCGTCAGCCAGGCCCAACACCACATCCAGGTATCCAAACAAGAGCAAGCTGCATGAGCAGGGACAGGCCCAAGCCTCGCCCAGGCATCCAAACGCGCCCTTATTTGGTTGTCTTGGGGTTGTTCAATGGGATCCTGTTCAATGATGCTCCGATCATTTTGGCTGCGGGATGTTTTGAGGGGATATTTGCTGCTTTGGTACTCGGTTGCATTCTGAAAATGATGTTTCAAGGTGATTGTTTATTTTGTGATATATAAAAAGGAATCAAATAATACATATGTTTTCATAATCATATTCGGGTATGCACATTGATTGGTTGTTGGCGTGTTGCCAGCCAATCATGCGCGATCCTTTGCTTGCTTGCTAATCGATGAATTCATGGAGGTCCACTATATTTTAAGGCACAAGTCTGTTTTACAAAACAATGTAGGCAGAGCCTTTAAACTAACTAAACCTGATGAAGCAGCCCTCCACCTCGACGAGAACGGTATCAGACAGTTATGTATTTTTAAAAATAAATTTATCTTCTTTGTATATAAAATATTGTTTTACAAAGTAGAAAATCATCTTTTGAAACCGCTTCCAACATGCTCAGGGGTGTTTCATCTGCTAGGTAGTTCAAAGCCTCTGAGCACCATTTTCGTAATTTAGGATCAAAACACACAGACAACTGCTACAGTTATAGGTTGTAGAATGGACTTCTATATGTACTCTCAAAAACCTAGTTTTCCCATGATATGGCTAGCCTAAAAAAAGATATATATAATAATCATTTTCATCATTTTTTTATACACAATGATGATTTCAAATATATATTTATTTCATTATTAAAGAGAGTTTTTTCTTATTTCCTAAAAAAAAGGCATCGATGCTTTCTCCTCTGCCATCTGATATGCATATCAATCACCAAGCGAAACTTCATTTTCAAATGTCCGGCCCCGACACGGTGGCATGTATCAGACGCTGCTCTGAAGTATGAATCCTGACTCCTGAGCATTAGATTTAAAGTCTATATATGATGCATGTTTCGCACGAACATCATAGCTGGAATAGCTCAGTTGGCCAGAGCGTGTGGCTGTTAACCACAAGGTCGGAGGTTCGAGCCCTCCTTCTAGCGTTAAGTTTTTTCCTTGGTATGATTCACCTCTCTGGGTTCTGCAACATCCAACTCCCTCCGTATTTTTAATATAAGTGGCGGTTGATTTTTTTTTTAACTTTAATCATTCATTTTATTCAAAAAATTTGCGTAACCATATAAGTAAACTAGTCATGTTCAAACACTCTACAATGATAAACTAAATTACATCAAAAAAATTTATAAAATATAAAAATTTTTGAATAAGAAAACTAGTCATGTTCAAACTCTCTACAATGATAAGTTAAGTTTTTTCCTTGGTATGATTCACCTCTCTGGGTTCTGCAACATCCAACTCCCTCCGTATTTTTAATATAAGTGGCGGTTGATTTTTTTTTTAACTTTAATCATTCATTTTATTCAAAAAATTTGCGTAACCATATAAGTAAACTAGTCATGTTCAAACACTCTACAATGATAAACTAAATTACATCAAAAAAATTTATAAAATATAAAAATTTTTGAATAAGAAAACTAGTCATGTTCAAACTCTCTACAATGATAAACCAAATCACATCAAAACAAATTATAAATTATAAAAATTTTTGAATAAGGCGAGCGATTGAAATTTTGAAAAAAAGTCAATCGCGACTTATATTTAAATACGGAGGAAGTATATTGTAATGGTCAGCACGATTTGTTTGGTATGCACGCCTACTTCTGTCGCCGCCTCCGCCGCGGCAAGGACCACCCCAAGCCGTGCAGCCACCACTGCTGTTCCTCGTCCTCAGAGGCGCTGGCGCTGCTCCTCGCCCGAAAAGCTCTCGCCGCTGGCAGCCATGGCAATAGACCTTGCAGCGTCTCTGAGTCGGGGAGGAAGGGGAGACTCATCGCGCTAAAGATCCGACGCAAGTGCACAGGGCGACTCCTTGTGGCTGCCTGCGGAATCGGAGAGGGCCGCCAGAAGAGGGGTAACGAGATTGTATGGGTTGCTATCCACTCTCGCATCGATGGATTACAGGCAGTTCCAACCAAACGCTAGATAACGTGATCCAATCATTGTGGGAACCGTTACGGGCTGTGGCGGAACCGCCGATTTAATACGGGCTAAGTACACCTGCCACCACTGGCCCACGGTGCACTTAGACCGGACTAAACTCGGTAGTCCGTCGAGCTACCCAGAAGGGCACTCGATGAAACCATCTCCCAGGGATGCCGACATCACACACGTTAAGCTCTCGGAAAAGCCGCAACAATTACAACAACCCTCCATTTCATACAGACATATGTTTATTGATTACAAATACTTTTGCTCAAAAGGAGTACAAGGTAGTGAAAAAGAACTTCAAAATAAACCTCGCAGCGGAATACATATCGTTACAAAGATGTAACGTGCAGCGGAAAGTAAACATCAAGTATGACCTCGAGCCCACCGTAGTCATCCTCGATCATAACCTGGTATGCACCTAAAAGAAAAATATCAACAACAAACGGTGAGTTCGTGGGGAACTCGTAGGACTTACCCGTGGGCGGTTTCAGCCCGACACATTTGAGATTATGCAAGGCTTTTTGGTGGACTGACTTCTAACCCGCATAAGCTTACTAGAAGTGGGTCCTTAGCCATTGATTGTTTATTTAAAACATGTTACCATAAGATAGCAGGGTTTGACAACTGCTACCCCTTAGTTATGATTATCAACATTTTCATAGGGGGAAAACTTGCAGAAAAATAAGACATGAACGCATGACCCGTCCCAAAATTCATAGAGCCCCCATCGAACTCTTGGGAGTAGCCGTCTCAGGAGCGATGCCCCTGTACGTCGGGTCATCTCTCCCTCGACCTCAAAGCATCTCCCAAATCCATCAACCTCCTCTCAGTGGATGGGCAGCGCTATGAATAGTCGGACGGATCATACTTATCCAAGCATGTTGTATATAGAATATGAATATAAGCATAAAGTATTTAAGTTGTTACTACGTTGCCCGTGTGCGATATCTGGCATTCTCACACCTGGTGAGCATCAGCGATTCGAATCGATTTTTAATTCCCGGGAATAACTAAAAATGCCAGAGGCCCATATGCTTACTCACACGACGGCTTTACCACATATGGTCCCCCGCCTCCACTTGTCCCATCCCAAGTTCGATTCACTCCCGCCTGACCTCCGGGTTGTGCCCCCATGACGAGCCTGCCGGCATCCCGGTCTCCCCATCATGAGCACCAAGCTCCCCCGGACCACCTTCCTCTCAACCAGTGGGTACGAACGTGTTTCTGTTCTTCGGATGGCACGAGTAAGGTTTCACCGGTCCCATTTCCCGGATAAGCATTCTAGCAATGTTATGCCAATCAGCAGGCGAACAGCGGACGGGCCTTAATCGACTCGGGCGGAGTCCACCAACACATTATCACAATCTCATCATATCAAACCATATCTCCGCCCGGTCTCAACTTATCATCAAGTCATAACAGATTTCCTTTCGATTCCAAGGTTTTGTAAAAACATTTGTAGGCCCTATCATCTCGCGAGTGAATACCTTCACTCGTCTTCTACCGTCTAAGCAGGGCTAAGCATAGACTTCGTTTTATCCTTTCTACTTTGGGCATCAAGGATTTATGCATGTGGGGTTTCATAAAATCCCTAAACGTAATGCACAAACAAGAATAGGGTGGTGAGACTCCCTAGATAGGTGAAAATGCCTAAGGGGCCTACCTTTGTTGTTGACATGACTCGAACAAACTAAGCTATGTTAGTTTGCCGGGTTGTGGGGCTTTGCCCCAGGCAACCCCTTGATACAGGGACGGCCAACTCAGCGACCCTTCATCTTCTGGCTCCTGGTACAACTTGTTGTCCGGCTTCAGCTCCTGCGTCGATAACTCGCTCGCGAGATCTATATGCATGACAACAAATGCAAAAGAGTGCTGGGGAATGCATATGCCGGAGACATGACGCAAAGGAATGACAAGGCATCCGACCCACTGCTTAGATGACCCTTCAAGCAATCCTACAAACCATTATTAAGAAATCGTATAAACCATCACCTAACCTTAGCATAACTCGTCATATTCAACTTCTTCAGCAAACTATTTGAATGTACCTAGTATGATAGTTAAACATTCGGTTTATGTACATACTTAGGATGGGTTTTTCCCTATTTGTGAGTTAAATTGAACACCTAAGTTATAGTAGCAAAACATAGTTAATTTAGACCAAACTTTACTGATATGAAGGTCATGCGTACCCAAAGCTACCATCAAAATTTTAGCCAAATTGGAAATGTAATTATTTTATTATAATTGCTACAAGTTTCAGCCCTACGCCTTGTAAAAATTTTCATAAAATCTAGGATTGGTTTCTGCATATGAAAATTTACCAGTGAGTTAACTTTAGTGTAATCTACATGTACCAAAAATTTGCAAGTTAATATCTTTAGCTTTTGCAGGACATCTATTTTCCATATTTTCTTTACTAAAATAATTCACATAATACAAAACAGTAATGTTAAAAGTGCTAAAATTTCTTTTTGGAATCCTAACATCAATAGTAGGCTACTAGATTTTTTTCCATCATTTTTCCTAGCAAGTTATGCCCACTTTTTCTAATTATCCTTTCCAACATGCACCATTTTGTCATTTTTGAATCACCACTCAAACTTAACATGCATGGGCCCATATTTTTCTAGTGGCATCCACAAGCTATGTATGACCTAATAAAAATACCAGGGAGCCTAGTTTAACAAGTTTTGCATAGCACATCTTTCCCAAATTAATTAAAATTGCATATATTTCCCATGTAATGGCAAAACAGTGACTAAACAATGCAAGCTACAGCCACCAAGGTTTACACAGTGGTATATTAACCTAAGAAGTCTACTTACCAAGTTTCATCATTTTAGGACTCCATTTAGACCACTTTTACCATTTATCTCCCTTTAACATACATGCACACAATCAGGGGCAAAATGGTCTTTTCACACATCCACATCTAACCTAGCCTGTAGATCTATTCAAGAGGAGTCTAACGCAACTGAGTTTGTCCATTTTGGATTTTTCTGTGATTTGTTATGATTTTCCAAAGTTCACACCTAATTTAAATGCATTTAAATGGAAATCACACAGACCAGGGACCCGGACGTAATTAACTATAGATTTCGGGGGCTAGCGGGTAAAAAACGCTGGACTCATAGCACAGTGCATGAACGAACCTGCGAAACTTCAAAAGGCCGGGGGCTATATTGCAAAACCTCCTTTCTTCTTCTTCCTCGGGCCGACGGGCGACGGCGCGCGGCGCGGGGAGAGGCGCGGCTGCGCCGGCGGCGGCGGGGCCGGCCTTGAAGCCGAGCGGGGCCGGGGAGGCGTTCCCGTCCCCGGGCTTCCGTTTTCCCCAGCTCTCGTCGCCGGGGGTGAAGAGGAATGGCGGCGCGGCGCGACGGCGCGCGGAGGCGGCGGCGCGGCGGCGATTCCGGCGGCTCAGGCACCGAGAGGCGGCGAGGGTGGGCTCGTGAGGTGCGCGGTGGGGTAGCAAAGCCGGCGGTGGTGGAGTGGGAGCGCGGGGACGGCCCTACAGGGGTGCTCCACGGCGAGGTCGAGCACGGTCCACGGCTATGGCGGCGGCGCGCGGGGAGAGGGGCTAGGGCCGACGGCGGTGGCCTAGAGCTCGCAAAATCGGTGGAGGGGCTCGGGGCGAGCGTGGTGACGGGGTCGACGGGGCGGGAGAGGGCCGGAGGAGGCCGGGGCGCGAGCTCGCCGCGGCTCCCATGGCGGCCGCGCCTCTGCTGCTGCGCGCGAGGGGAGGGCGAGGGAGAGAGCAGAGAGAGTGTGGAGGAGGGCGCGAACGCGGCCGGGAGGGCGTCCGGGTGGAGAGGGGCGCGTCGCGGCGTGGGGCCGTCGATCCGCGGCCGCGGCGTACGCCCTGTACGCCGGCGAGCCACGCGGCGGCGTCGTACTGAGGAGGAGGACGGTCCTGACGGGTGGGTCCCACCGGTCAGTGACTCAGAGAAGGTCCAGTTTATTTTGTGTTTTCTCACCTCCTGTAAATCGCCATTTTGAGCCATTTAGAGACCGAATTTGGAAAAGTGGTAATTGGATGAATTGTTGTACTCTCAGAGCTCTACAAGTTTGTTAATTGGCTCATATCCAAATTCGGCCGGCAAATATGAAATTTGTTTGAATTTATGCAGCAGCCACAGGTAGGGACAGGGTAGGTCATCTGCTTGGGAGGGGAAAATACCCTAGTTATAGGCCTCAACTCCACTTGCTCCTTTTGACAAATTTGTTTGGGACTTTCTAAACTACATTTCACTTCATTAGGAAGGGTCATGAAAATGACTCTATGGGTAAGAAAATCTCAAATTACCAAACTGGACAGAGTAGGGGTGTGTTTCTGGGCTGACAAAGTTTGTTTGAAAAGACCAATTTGAATTCATATTATGACCAGACTCATATTGACAAAGTTGTTTCCTGGATCATTACCTACAACTTTGTTAATATGATCCTCCTCTAAATCACAACATATTTTGAAATACAACCCTAATCTTGTTTAGGATTTTGGTAAAACAGCAGATTTACTCTAGGTAAAGCTTTTCTTGTTTTCAACTTTTGAAGTATCAAATGAAGGCCAATCACTTCCACAATAAGTGCATTTGAAAGGTAAAAAGTTCAATTTCATTTCATAGAAAGTGAGAATGTAAAGTTGTATAGTGAATTCAAAAGTAATTTCAGAATCAACTTTGGGGATGAGCTAAAGTTTCAGATTTGAGAAATTTTGACTTAGTGGTTTATCTACCAATTCCTCGTTACTCTCTTAAGCATGATTTAGTCTTAATTCATCATTAGCTTATGTATAATTGTGTGTACGGCTTCTGAGATGCCAGGGGCATCACACGGGCCAAAAAAAGACCGAATCCTAGCGTGAAGGACTCACAGAAATAGTTTAAAAACATAGAAAAACGTAGGATTTAGATTTTTTTTCCCACTTTCTGAGAAGGGTCTAAACAGTGGAGGCTTCATTTGGGTGGCATGGATCCACGATGCAGTCGCAAACAGAGCATAAGACCAATAAAACCAAAGTGACAATTTTTTGGCATAATGTTAAGAGTGCTAATGTTTTTTATGATAGAGGCATTAGTATACACTGTATTTACTTGTACGCACTTTTTTTATCTCTTTATTTGCTTCAAAATTCTGGTACATAAATCATGTTCTCTAAACCAATCCTCTGCGGGCCTACTTGGTTCTTGGCCAAAAAATATGCCAAAACCAAAATTTTGAGACATTTTAACTGTGTTGAATATACATCTATTTTGACAACCATCGTCTTTTTTATTTATGTGGTTTCTTTAAAACCCAAATAAGTTATATCAACGAGAAGTATGTTGTTTGACCAAAATTTAATATAGATTCAACGGTCAAAATGTGCCAAAATTTTAGCTTTAGCACATTTTAGCCAAGAACAAGCAAGCCCTACGCATGCATTAGAGACAATTTTTGAACACCAAACACAACTTATTATAGGATGGAGTGAGTAACATCTTTCTCACTTGATGTCAAATAAATATAAATATATAGCTGATGATGATAGCCTTTTTATTTGAGATCATTTATAGTGATATGAATGCGGGATGGTGCAGAGTGATCGAATCAGCGCGACTTGTGATCCAGCTCAGGGGCTCACAATGAAAAAAGACCAGATGGTGGCTAGTAATCGAAAAAAAATAAGTACTACAGCCTATTTGTGGTATTTGGCTAGGGATGCGTGGGGATAAAAACCTGCCTAGACTAAGAACACAATCTATACCGCCAAAAGACTTCCACGGTGGATGCAAACTCAATACTACGGACTGTGAAACTGAATATGCAAAGTCTCATTATGGCTAATTTGAAATTTTTGTGGAATCTAGAATGATGGTAAAAATTAGTCTAGTAAGATTACTGATGATCCTACTGCAATACCTAAGCTCTAATAACAACTTGATGTGAACGGTGGCACCCAATCTTTTGTGAGGTGGAGGTAATTCTCGATTTGGTGGAGACTTGATGTAGATGATACGACTCCTGATCAGCGTGGCTTAAAGCTAGCAATTGCAACACAACAGCTCATCTAGTTATCAGCCATGTATACATGAGAATCGAGAACATTAGTAAGAACAAGGAAGGACACATGTGACATTGCTAATCATGTGACTTGAGGATTACGACGAGGGACCGCATATAGACGCTAACCTACAACTTTAAAGGGTACTAAAAATCCATTCGCAGTTATATTAATACATACATTTCTTCATGAGGCAACCTCAGGCCTGTTTGGTTCTATGTAACTAATAGCTAGCTGCTATCAGCTAAACAACCAAATAGAGTTAATTAATAAATCAGTTAATAATTAGTTGAACTCCAACTAACAGTGGTTCTTTGTAGCTAATTGTTAGCTGCTAAAAATAGCAACTAAGGGTGTGTTTGGTACGCGAGCCAAGCGCATAGGCGGGCCAGCGGGGAGCGCAGCCGAGTGTTTGGCAGCGCCGGCCTGTCCCGAAGCCAGGCCTGCTTAGCCTAGGGAAGGCCGCTAGCCAGGCCCGAATCGAACGGCCGAATCGGCCGTTCTATTCCGGCCACCCTCTTTTCACTCCGCGAGGGCCAGAGGGTGGCTCCGCGTGGCTCGCGTTGCTGCCGCTCTCCGTCGGCTGTCGTCCGCCGTCGCTCCCCTTCCTGTACGGCGCATCGCCCGCCGCCGCTCCCCTCCCCGTCGATTCGTCGCGCCGCCGCCGCTCCCTTTCCCCGTCGATTCGTCGTCCCACCGCGGCTCGGGGTGGTAGGGTCGGAGGGCTCCCCTCCCGCGGTCGACGCTACGCTGGGAAGAGGCCGCTCCACTCTGGCGTTGCAGATCCGACGCGGTCGCAAGATGGAGGTGGCACAGGGACAGCCGCCGCGAGGTGTCAGAGACGCGGGGACGGCGGCTGCGAGGAGGAGGAGGCGTGGGGACGGCGGAGCCAAGGAGGAGGAGGCGCGGGGACGGCGGAGCCAAGGAGGAGGAGGCGCGGGGACGGTAGAGCCGAGGAGGAAGACGACGTGCGGGGGACGGTAGAGCCGAGGAGGAAGACGACGTGCGGGGGACGGCGGACACAAGAGAGGCAAGCGCAACCAAACACTGACTCCGCTAGGGCGGGCTAGGTGGCCAAAGCAACCAAACATGAATTCAAACAGATCCATAGCCCACAATAGCCTGGGCAGTACTAGACTGGCCATGACCTGGAGACAGGCTTCGCAGGGAAGAGCTGCCAAACATACCCCAAAGAACCAAATAGTGCCAACTGATAAATCAACTATCAATTAGCTGGACTCCAGCTAACAATTATTTCATAAGCCGGCTCAACCTAGCTAATTCAGCTAATAGCATGTAATAACACATAAAAAAGCATCTTATATCAATTAGCTAAAATATTAACTATTGAAACCAAACACCATCTAGCTAATAGGTTGTCAGCTAATAATTAGGTACCTAATTTTAGCTAAGAGCTATTAGTCAGCTAATTATTAGCTGCTAATGAACCAAACAAGGCCGACTCAACCCAGCTATTTCAGCTAATGGCAAAGAAAAAATACTTTTATATCTATTAGCTAATATAATAATTGTTGGAACCAAACGTCACCTAGCTAATAGATTGCTAGCTAAACTTTAGCTAAGAGCTATTAACCAGCTCTAATTATTAGCCAATGGAAGAAGAGTCAATTCCCTCGATGCCACTGAAAATTTTAGATGTTTCTTCGTTGGCATCGAAATTTTCCAAATTTCTTACTTGCCACTAGAAATAATTTGCGATCCCTTGGTTCCGTTGCCGTCATAACTTCTCCGTGTAGCCTGTGCCGGCGATGCCCGCTCGACCCGTGGCGCCTATATATGCAGCTCACACCAGTGGTGCCCGCGCGGCTAGCGCGCCCAGGCTGCGGCTCACGCCGGTGGAGCCCTCCGGCAAGGCCACCGCCGGCCAGCCCGCCGCTCGGTGGCGCTTCCGGCAACGGTCACAAGTGCATCACACGGCGGCGACATGGATGGAGGTGTTCTTGTCCCCGCCGCAGACGGGGCAGGCATCCGCCCGCGGCTCGCACGCCTTGCACAGGCACAGGTGTCGGCCCGGCAGCACCAACATGGACGCCTCGCCTGCGCCGCACGCCCTGCACGCTCGCCCGGCGACGACGCAATGTCGGCATGGCAGCGTCTGTGGGGGCGTCAACAACGAAGCAGCACGACTCCGCGTCCTCCATCGCAGCCGCAGCGGAGTCCCCGAACCCCTCCTCCTTGGCGGATGCTGCTGGGCGGGTGCGGCGCCGCGGAGCAGCATCGCGCCGAGCGTGGCGCGGAGCCCCGAGGCGGCGGCCTCGTGCTTGCGTGGCAGCGCGCCCTGCCCACGCCTCGGCGCCCGCTCCTGCAGCTCCGCCGCGCGCCGCTGCAGCGCGCACAGCTCCGCCTCCTTCGCCCGCAGGCCGCATGCCGCCGCCAGCGCCTACCACTGCAGCTCGCAGGCGTGCACCAGCGCCGCGCGCAGCCGCTTGCACTCAGCCTGCACCAGCGCGTCCACGTCCAGGTCCTGCCGCCAAACCTCCGCGAACGCCTAGGACGCGGCGGCTGTGGCCGCGGGGGTGTTGCAGGTGAGCCTACTCTGCGTCTGTGCGGCGGCGCAGGGTTCCTGGCACTAGCTATTACATAGCGGCGCCGGAGGAGCAGAGGAGCGTGCGCACGTTCTCGTCGTCGGCCGCGAGTTATCCGGCGCCGGCGCAGGACGGCTGGAAGTAGGCGGCGAGGTCGCCGAACCGGGCATGCAAGGCCATGGTGTGCCGGCCAGGCAGAAAGGAGCGGCGGGGCCGGGTGCTTCGTCGGGCGGGGAGCAGCGGCTAGGCCGGGCGGCGGAAGGGGCGGCAGGCCTAGGCCACGGTGACAGATGCTATGCGTTGCGAACGGATGGATAACGACAGGATTCATGCAGGCCAAGTTATCACTGACTGCAAGTTCACAGAGCTTAACGGAAATGGCAACCAAAGGATCGCAAATTTTTTCAGTGGCAAGAAAATTGGAAAAATTCGATGACAACGAGAGAACACCTAAAATTTCCGGTGGCATCGAGGGAATTGGTGCCTTAGTGACATATATCTTCTAGAAATGCATTTTAAGGGGCTGTCTTAGGAGACTGTGATCATATTATAGTGCTCGCCTCTAAAAATACATTCCAACTGCCCCCTGTATAAATTGGAAATGGCCATTTCTTCGTGCCTCGACTTGCAAAAATCATTTTTAGCCGCTTGTGAAGACCATTTGTATTATAGTGTACTTAGTACTTACTGTGTGATGTGTGTGATGGCCAGAGACACAAATTTAGAAATCACAATTTCACTCTCCCTTCTCGCTCTCTAACCCAAACCATCAAATGATCTTCTGAAATATGTACTGCAATTTTAACACCGCGTACATTTAACTACTACTACTACTAAACTACCATATATATACACACAATAACAGCTCATCAGAGCACCGGTGCACCACCCTTGTGCTGCCTGCTAGAAATAGAGCCCATCCCTATAGCAGCAGCCGCCCAGCGCCTCCATCTCAATCTCCCCCAAGCCGCCGTGGTCCTCGAACCCCATGTTCCCCAGCTCCATGGCCATGACGGCATCGTTACCGCAGCGGGCGTTGTGGGACCCCATCACCATGTCACCGTGCACCACCGGGCTGCCGTAGTAATCCAAGAAGCTGCCCTGCTGCACCATTGCCAGGTTCATCAGCAGGGACGAGCTGCCGCCCATGGTTACTTGGCACTCCTGGTAGAATTTGTCCACCACCGCTGATGCTGCCGTTGGGGGTGGCGAGGCGAGGAGAGACGGCGGCGAGGAGGGCTCATCACCGATGGAGGCGGCGGCATGGCCGTGGTCGGTTCTGCTGCGTCCTTCTTCGCTTTCTGCAGTTGGTTTCATCTTGTTGAACACCCTGCATAGCACCCAGTCCTCCTGCATGCCATAACGCCGCCCACGATTAGCACGTGATCGAGGAAACGCCAGATGCATGCACACGAAATTACTTCTACAGTTGTAATCCTGCAAATTAAAAGGTTTTCATATGGATGACTCCAAGCATAAATGAGGTTTTTGGTTTTGCAGCTTCTCATCCATGTATATATCAGCATATATATGAAGCAGCCCCAACTCCAACTGAAAAAAACGTGGATTGCACCTTTTAAACTATTAGCAGCATATACACATGCATGCATATTTGTTCGGCAGCCTTTTTACATGTCATTTTCCACCGACAAGAAAGACAAATATGCAGCTCTATATCTAGCCACTATACAATTCTAATGATGTGTTAGCTAGAATGACACAAATAAATAGGAGTACAAAATAAGAGTAGGAATATATATACTAAGGGCATGTATAATACAAAGGGCTCAATATAAGTGCTTATATTGTCATAATGTTGAAAGCATAGGTACAAAAGTTAATCCCTACAGTGCAAATATGTGTTTAAATAGTCTCAATCACTTTACTAGCGCTCACAAATAAACATCAATGCTAACTTAAGCACCTCAAGACTAGTAGGTGCTAATTAATGGCATGGTGGAAATATACTTTTTTTGATCCCTAAGCACTTCCTTGCACATGCTCTAAGGGTTATAAAAATGTTTCATAAAAAAATAGAAATATCATATCGGTAGTGCACATGCCACATAAACTGAAGCAATCAAAATATTTCAAATTAAACTTTGATGATGAGCGAGTAATAATAAACGGCCACCAGTATTATTTGTTGGATATTTATCCGAATTCTAGTTGGGCTTTAGGGACGCCTTAGCCCGTTATGGTGTGGCCCAAGTAGGTCACGTGTTCCACCATATAAATACATCTTGTAAACCGTCGGGGAGAGGTGACGCCTCATTGTATTCCCCCACGTTCTGTAAACACTTTCCGATATAGTGGAGTTTTGCCGGCTGGCGCCCGTGGTTTTTTTCCCGCAAGGGTTTTCCACGTAAAATCGTGTCTTGTGTTCAATTTTGTTTATTGCATTATTTGCTAACATTATTGCTACCTAAACATGATGAACAATGTCGAATTTATTGATTGCTTGACTATATATTGATCTTGGAGACGATCGAAACAATGCAAATTAAGAAGCTACATCTGTGCACTACATACGTAGGTACCTTTGGTGGCGAATTAGGTGTTTCGAGGCGAAACTCGTGCATGACCCAGCCGGTCTTGTGGCCGTTGGGAGCCCGGCCACGGTAGAACACCAGCGTCTTCCTCATGCCAACCAGTGCACGCGTGGCTGGGTCGTACACTGCCCGGTCCTTGCCAGTGGCCTTCCAGTAACCCGTCTTGGTTGCCCGGTTCGTCCGCGAACCTGTGGCGTACTTCCTGTCCCGGAAGCTGAAGAAGTACCACTCCTCTGCTGTAAGCTTAGCCACATCTAATTTTTTTTACAAGAGATAGCATCGGTCAAAATAAACCACACAGCTTTTATACATTAATTATACACTACATGTATTTATCGTCATTTATTTATTTATTCTGATTAGAATGCTCATCATCACATCCTTCTTGTCTGGTGGGACTACATGTTCACGTTATCGTGTCTATAGTGATGGAAGCAAGCACACAGAGGCATAAGATCGAGGGTGATTGGATGCACACACACATATGTATGAAGCGTGCACAGTGCAAATATATAGTGACGCTATTATATGGCCCTAGAAGTGGACTTGGTTTGTCCCTTGCGAGTTGGAGTTTTGTGAGACGCCATCACAAATTATTGGTCCCAAGTTAGATAGCTGGCTCTAGCAACCGCGCATGATAGTGCTTGTGCTCCAAGTAAGCCCATCGAATGATATGTACTATATGTCTTTATCTGACCATATGGACTCAAGAAATTTCCCTGCTATCGCCTTTGAACTAAGTCTGGAAGCAACATCGCGATCGATTATACACAAGCATACAGGAAACATACATGCATATAATGGATATACTGTACACATATGATGATAGATATTTATTGATTTGTAAAGGGACTAGACATGTTTGTTGTTTAAGGCTAAATATTGACTATATACATACACGGCTTGTACCCCTCCCACAAAAATGACTATTATATACTCGTACGCGTATGAGAGATTAATCTAAAAAGGGATAATAAGAGAACAGAGCTAGCTAAGGGCCCAAGAAACTATAGCACCAAGGAGGAGCAATAAAAACTAGAACTGCCATCGAAGGAAAACAAAGGCAGAATGAACATATGTATTACTTTAATTAATTTTAAGGCAATTAATTTGATATATGTGTTGTATAATGCATTTTCATATAAACAAATTAGCTAGCTAGCTAGCACTGCACATGGTATATCATCGTCTTTGTGCAAGCTTTTTGGTTGTGGAGAGACGACGTATAAATCCTTTGTGGTAGAAACAAAGCATTGTGCCCGATCAACACAGCCGTTAAGCACTCATATCTGCACATATACTGTGTATAGCAACTAACTAAATCAACCGTGTCAATCTTACCAGGAAGCTCCCATGGCTCACGGGCATGGAGGTCGACCTCGACCAAGGTCCCTGAGGCGACCCTCTGGTTGGCCACCTTCTTGCGCAGGTAGAAGCACACCAGCTCCTCATCACTAGGGTAGAAGCGGAAACCCGGCGGCAGTGACGAGTCCATCTCCCTCAACCCCATCATCAATGCAACAGAATTCGACGATCCTTCTATCCAAACAAACACTAGCTGCTACCCTTCTCCTCCTCCTCGCGTTCGCCCAAGAAAGCTTGAATTCTTTGGGCTCAATGTGTATATATATAATTTTATGAAAATGGTAAGTGATGAAAATAATGAACGAGCGAGAGCGCGCGCAATGTAATACTACTACTAGTACTTCTACACTCATGAGAGGTGAAGTCATGGTGTGGTCTGGTGGCTCACATATATAGGGAGAGGAGGGAGCCCACGCCGGCCGCTAAGCAACATGGCTAACTAACACCACCGCTAATTAGCTAGCTAGTAGTAGGTCGTTAGTGACGTAGCATTAGTTAATAATCGTAGGAGAATGAAATGTGTCCTTTGTTGGCATCTCGTAATCTCGCTAGGGCTCTCAAATAGCTCTCAGCCTTGGCTCCCCCTCCTCACACGCTTCCCTGTGTTTGGAAGAAGTTTCACAAGTCCACTGTGGCAAGAAAGCTCTTCTACACTCTGCTTCGGGGCACCAAACTAAAGAACACCAGTCACCCAAGAAATGGTTGAAAAGATACCCACCGATGGCAGGGCGTGTTTTCTTGCACTGCATCTTGATTGATAGGGGAAAAAAAAAGTTGAGACCGACCCTAGCGCCTGTCACATAGACCGTTCATAAGAAAAGAGAGATTTTACAATGGTTGAAAAGATACCCACCAATGGTACTAATATTTTTAAAGCTTTTATGCCCTTTGTAGAATTAAAAATATAAAAATATGGGTACTGATCCCATCATTTTTATACCGTACCTTCCTATTTGGTACCGTCTAGTACAGGTACCATTTTTTATCGAACATATAGGAGAGCTGTGTATCATTATATTAAAGAAGAAAAAGAAAGGATTGAAGTTTTGAAGAAAAAAAAGTGAACCGCGACTTATATTTAAATACAGAGGGAGTATATTTTTTAATGGCAAAATCTGATGAAGATTTGTATAGATGTCAGTGTATATATTTTTCTATATATATTTTTGCTAAAATTAGAGGTCTTTAACTTAGGAGAAATCTAGATTAATTTATGCTAATTTTGGAACACAATATATACATAGGCGTGTGCAAGTTAATGTGTGCACATAGTGATTCTCCATTGTAATTGTCGTGTATATACTGACGTGGATGGAGAAGGTGACTAGACCACAAGAGTCCTTTGCCTCTACGTGGAAGGCTGTGACGCCGGATGACTAAATCATATATATGCTAATATTTTCGTGTATATGTATATTCCATTTTTTTCAGACTTCTAAGGTTATATTACACGACAAAAAACGTTTGCATGCGACAAACTAGTCATCACGGGGAAGCAACGAGATGATACTACCATTTGATCGCGTAACCTGTGCTTAATTTCAAACCCTAGGCAGGGCGGATAGACTAAGATCCGATCCAAACCCTAGCCAGCAACCGCATGTAGCAAGTTAAAGCTCCCGAGCGTGTATGCAAACAAAAGCGAAGATCTTAACCGTGCTAATTAACAAAGTAGTATACTACTAACAAACACACACATCCACAAGCTAAAACTAGTAGGAGTACAGATTAATTAATCGGTTCCGCTCCCAGCATATATACCTATCAGTGCTAGAATAATTAACAATACTGCTGCGAAAATCACGAGCCGCGGCCGACGATCCCACTTGACGACTCTCGACGACGGCTCGATCCCCATCATGGTTCATCGATCGATCACTCCATGATTGATTAATTATCCAGAAGGCCACGCAATCAATGAGCAGGAGGAGATGATCGACGTGGACCTGATTAGGAGTAGTGGAACAAGTGCGGAAGGAATCATTAGCGTGTGGCTCGCCGCAAAATCGATCAGCACTTGTGCACGTCGCTCCGCCATGTATGGACAGACGATGATACTTCTTGCTACAATGCAATTCATATTTTAATATTTTATAGTATGAATCTTGATGTATGAATTTACATTTTTTAGATGAAGGAAAAAAATATCCAGCCTCAACACTCATAGAAGAGTGTATTTGGTCCAAATATCTACTTACATAGCACTTAGGCTATAACACAAAATTAACACACGTCCAAAGTCAGAACAAAGAAATGCCGATAGCAAAACTCATAGGATTAGAGCAAACTAGAAATCCACCAACATTAAGTTTCGATTCTGTAACTCTTTGTCATCCAAAATTGAAGAACAACTTCAAAACCACGTTCTCTAGGTGTCGACATCCCAACTTCAGTCTTCTCCTCTCTTCCTCTTTACACAAAGACGACCTCTCACTACGTAGAAAACATACATTAGTGATGCCAGGGAAGCAGTGACAAACTTTGATGCGCTGTTGATGGGCATGTCACTTTTGATAAAAGGAAAACAAATACATTTTTGACCATCAAATTATTGTCCAATTCTGGATTAGACTATCAAATAAACTCAAATGACGTTGTCACCACACACTCACTTTTTCACAATTACTTGTGATCGACAAGCGACCGGCAGGAAGTAAAAAGAAAATGATGGGCCGTTGACAATTGTCGTTTTTTTGTATCCATAGTTAGTGGCATATATGCAAAAATGATGGGCTACATTGATACATGCCGTTTTTACTCTAGCTATACTATAGTTAGTGATATATACATAGACACATGCGTTTTTATATGCTATAGTTAGTGATGGGCTTCACTAGCGCCCATCACTTCTTACAAATGAAAGTTCTTTTATTAGGGTTGGCCGGTAGTTGTGTGCTCATATAGTTGCAAAGCACTTACGTCTTGACTATAGTTAGCCTAATGACATTTTGGTAAGATCTTGTTTATTGAAGTTTGGATTGATCTAACACTCTAAAAGGTTATATTATCACTATCTCTAATAGACCATGCACAGTGGCGAAGCTAGGACAAAAAATTAGGAGGGACAAACACACTTTATATACACTAGATTAGTATTAAGTTAGCTAGATTATTAAGTGATTCTTTGGAAAATCAAGATGATTAGGGGCACACTGCCCCCTGTGCCCCTGGAATCGCCCCTGACCATGCATCCTCATTTTCTATAGCCTTATTTGTATATTTATATTCACACCCCTCATTTTCTATTCTAAAAAACTAATTGTAATAAAGGAACTTTTATCTTTTACAATTTGTAGATGGTGGATATAAGTTTAGAATGTTCCTCGACACCCGTGCAAATCTAGATTTCTTGAGTGGGGTGAGTGTTTTATGGATGTTGTGAAGTCGTATGATTGCTTAGGGCCGTTAAACAACGATGTATTGTCCATGATACACTTGCCACAATAACAAGAATTTCCCACGCCTATACATTGTTAAGGCATACTTGATCACATATGGACTCAAAGGCAAGTATATACATATTTGAATGAACATGAGTAGGAAATAGGAAGGCCTTAACAAATGGAAGATGGACAATAGTGTGAATGAAGGGCTCCCACCTGAAGACATGGATCACATGCTTAATAACAAGACCATATTAGGTTTTAATATTGCTTGTGCCATGGCTTTTTTTTTTTTTTTGAGAATGTGGAGCAGACGACGAGGGACACCAAGGGTCAGGCAACCATAATGATGAAGAGTTTTCAAAATTCAAGGACGAATTTGTGAAAGATTCTAATTAAGACACAGTTGTGCCATAATCGTATAAGAATGAGGGGACGACGTTCCTAACTAGCAACCAATGGTTGGACCGACAAAAATTCCAAAGCTAGCTTTACCACTTCTGCTAAAGGACATGCTACTAGAAGAGAACACAATTGCCACCTTTGTGTATGGAGCAAAGAAGATTAATATCATTTGAGATTGGGCCGGATAGTTTGCATATCTGAATGATTGCTGATATTGTTTGAACCAAGTGATACAAGGACATGTACAATGGTGATACAACATTTCTAACCATCATATCTTTACTAGAGGCGGTTAAAAATCGTGGTCGTCTAGCACCACCTCTCATAATAGTCTACGTACAAGTGGAAGTGAGAGGGTGGGAGAGAGGAGGAATGACAGCCTGCGTGCATGTTATTAAGAGCTGTTTGGGCCTTCAGGTTCCGTTGAGATTGGTTGGACTAACAGGCATAGCATATGGGTATGCATAGCACCAAATCACGATCAATATAATGTCATTCACCCTGTAGATGGGTAGACATACATACCTAACCTTCTACATGTCTCCAATCACCATGCACACAATGAGTGCAGACTTGTACAAGTGAGCTAAGCTGCACGAAGGTCTCTGCTGCCACTATAGGCCCATGCATCCACGTAGGCTCATACATCCATCGATCTCCCTGCCAAGCGATGCAAGCAATCAACAGATCAATGGGGATGCATGTGTGTGTTATTAGCTTATCAGCTTAGTTTATTATCTCGCGCGCATGCATGCATGTGTTTCTCGGCAAGAAATGCTAGGTCTGAAGCTCCTCGTGCTGACAGAGACATCATATATCAGTGTCGTCCCCGTCACAAGCTAACAAGCTAGCTAGTAGCTACAATGGAATGCTGGAAGCAGAATGCTTGTATACGTGATGCTGCTCCATCGACGAGCTAGCTAGGGAGCTCAGACTATGTGCAGTGGGTTGGATAAATGGATTGTCTATACACTATAGCGACACTGTTCACAGAGAAGAAGGTAGTTGGAACAGTAGATACACAATGCATTTACATATTCTGCTGCACATAGTCTCACCCGGCCGGCCGGCGATCATGAAGTGGCTATCGAGATGGTGACGAGAGTACACAATGATTAATGTGCCAGCTCCATGATTGATCCAATCATCAGGGCATGGACGTCGATAGACGGCGTGGACATCGATAGACGGCGTGTTCGTGAAAGTTGGTATACAGTGCTCTCTACAAGGCTTCCACCTTCCACCTAGGATCCACGTAAGAAAGAGAAATATAGGAGGGAAGCGACCCTCGCCAGCCCTAGCGAGAGCCGATAGCGTGTCTTTTCATGCCGGTAGCTAGGTCCCACGGTGTCCCTTCTCGCCCTTCTCTCTTGCTACCATAGGGGAGGAGGCGGAGGGAGGACGATGGCAGCGGCCATAGGGGAGCTGTGGGGCGGCTACTGCTCCTCGCCGGTCACCGCTGGGGGCTTGCCGCGCCAGCTTCGGTGCGTCACCCGCTGGGGCTGGCCGCGTCGGCCTTCGCTGGGGGCCCACCGTGCCCACCGCGCCAGTCGCCGGGCTTGGGTCCCTGTGGGACGGCTGCTGCTCCTCGCCGACTCCCTGCCTGGTGTGCCATTGGCCGTGTTGTCCTGCTCTGGGTCGAAGCCGTCTCCCCTCCTTGGGTCGATGATTGGCTCCCCCTCATTCGGGTTGTAGCTTTGCTCCCCGATGTGGTTATTTCGTTTTGTGCGAGTTGTAGTTGTGCTCCTCATTGTGTCGTCTTGGTTGTGGTCGTGCTGTGCAGGCGAAGCCCCTGCTACATTCCAAGTGCTTCTTGTGTTAGCTGTGGCTGCTCGGCGTTCTTCTCGGCTGTGAGGTTGGAGGTTTTTGGAGTCGGTGAGTGAAAGCTCTTCTGATGGCGGCTTCGTATTTGACGTAGTAACCCTGTTGAGGGCGCCGTCTTTGCCACTCTAACCCCCTCTCTTGCGAAAGCTTCGGCCGTTGGCCCGGTGGTAGCGGCGTTTCGAGCGTCGTTCCCTTGTTGAAGACGCCATCTTTGTCCTCGTAGTTGAGCTTGGGTTGTCGAGTAGTTCTAGTCCTCTTGTTTTGGTTTGTAGTGGTCTCTTGGTTGTGGCGGGCGTCGATGTCGAGACACTTCTTTCTTTGTATTTTCTTTTTACCATGGTTCCTAAGTCGCGGCTTATTCTCTCTAATTGTACTCCCTCTAGATCTGAAATTTATGTCGTTTTGGATAATGATGGAGTCAAACATTTTAAACTTTGACTATAAATAACTTTTAAATTATTTGGTTTTGAAACTTTAATGTCATATCATTTTATTTGTCTTAAAAAGTGTTTTCACAAAAATATAAATTTATTAGGATATTCATATATATTTTAATAGAAAATATTGGTCAAAACAATATTTTGAAGACCGTATCATTGTCGAAAACGACGTGAATTTTAGACCTGGAGGAAATAATTTGCTACCTCTCAATGCAAAACGCGACTTGAAATCGCGTTGAAAAAAAAATAGCACGGTCTCGGCCATCCCGGCCCATCCGCGGCAGCGGGGTGGCGAAGCCCTCGATTGGCGCGGCGCGCGGTCGCCGTCCGCCGCCGGCGCTGTCCCCACCCACGAATAATTGTGTCCCCTCCGATCCGACGTGGGCGCCAGCCGATGGATGTGATGTATGGGCGACCCGGGTGGCTTGGCTTCGCGCCCGCCGCAACCCCAAGCTGGCTCAGCTGATCTCTCACTGTGCCTGCATCCCGGCAACCGGCGGAGCCAGCAGCATGCAGCAGCCGGCCCCTTTCCGAGAGGACAGAGGCGAAGAGGCGTCGTCGTGAGTGTGGCAGCCGGCAGCCGCTGATCCCGCGCTGCTTCTTCTTACCTGATCGAATAATGGGCTCATTGATTAAACCAGCGGAAAGTCCGTGCACTTTGTTATACGCCAACGTCCAAAAGACTTGCAATTTAGTTTCAATCTAAAAATTAACATATCAAACAAGTTCAAAGGACGAAGATTTAGAAAAAAAAATCCATAATAATCCACTGCCTCAGCCGAACCTACTCATCCTTATCTAGGACGTCAAATGACTGTCCCCACACGGTCCATACCATCACCCTCTTATTAGCATCGGAGGTAAGACTCGTAGATTTTTTATTTCTTTCAATTCATTTTTTTGGCAAAATTAATGTCTCGAATCAAAGATTTGCAAAGTCGTATATATATACACACTGTCAATTAATATGGTGACTTTTTAAATTTGTTTCAAATGGTGATATTTAAATTTTCGCAATTCAAATGGTGGAATATCCATTTTTTGCATAATATATAAACTTTTATATATGGCCTCAGAATGATATGAAATTTTGTATAAAAATTTGTAGATCTCGGTGAGATGTACAACTTCGTAGTTCATCATCTTTTCATTTAGAGCAACTTTGACATAGAAATAGTCAAAACAATATTTAGATCTACAAAGACAAATCTAGCCATCGCATCAATAATTTGAGCACCAAAATGGATTTAAAGATGATATCTATAACTTCATTGAGATCTATAACTTTTATATAAATTTATCTCCATGATGAGAATGATTTAGATAATGCAATATATAATAAGAATGACTGCTTACGATCAGGTGGGGCCTAAAGCGAGGTATCCTGCAAGCATCGTCAATGTTAAATCAGAAACAAACCTGAAAACGACTTGCTGCAAATTCAGAGTATAAACAGAAGAGAAGGCTGAAATGTAATTATCATGATTCGCCATAAACAGAAGATGGCGGCTCTCGGCAGTGTCCGTCCAATGAACAGAAATTAGCGAAATGACAGGGTAGTGTTATGTTAATTACGAGCTGGTACTTAGTTCAATAGAATATAGAATAAAGATTCTTGTACTGGACAAGTAACTGTCCGATGGAGATTAATAACTGGACTATATCAAATGTATACGTCTGATATTAACACATCATGATTATAAAAATGGAAATGTGACAAGGCGCGCGAAAGATTCTGTGACGGGCATAAGATCTAGTCTAATGTTATCTTTCAAGTACAAATGTTGGGCAAAATTTTCCATGCATATTTTAAAAAATGGACTCTCTGATGCTGTTCGAGCCACTTCTTCTCTGCACTCCATTGTAAACATCTGGTATGTTACAGAGTACAGACTGAGTGTTGGCAAGCTAGCGTGTACTAAATAAAGGGTGTGTTTAGATCCCTGAAAACTGGCACTGTTCTGAACTGAAAAGCACTGTAGCACTTTTCGTTTTTTTTATATTGTCCTACCATGGTCTAACTAGGCTCAAAAGATTCGTCTCGCAAAGTACATCTAAACTGTGCAATTATTATTTTTATTTCATCTACATTTAGTACTCCATGCATGTGCCGGCATTTTGATGTGATGGGGAATTTTTTTTGCATAGTAGAATTTGGGAGAAGTTTTTTGGATCTAAACATGGCCAAAAATAACTTCATTAGAATTTAGAATTTAGCAATCTTCTTTGGACAGCTCTTTGGTGAAGCATCTGGTCTCAAGGTCGCCAACTCGCCATACCCACAAAGGCTTGGTAATTTGCCAGGTCTAGATCCACCGTATCATAACCAACCAATGCCTCAGATCTATAATTATTCAAACTCCTAAAAAAACTAGGCGACGGCCGACGGGTAAAGAGTGCCCCACCTTAAATATGATATGATCTACATATAACGTCAGCAATATTCCTATAGGACTTATATACCCATTTCAATACAGTGATTGTCCTGCTTTGTGCTTTCGGTGGCTGTTCACTTCTAGCATCCATGAAATCGATTAAGCCATACATATACACTCAAGAAGCATGCTAGCCACGTTAGTGAGTTTGTTTGGTTCATGGCCCATAGTGACCAGGCCAAATTTTGTCTACCATTTGACCATATTTTTGCAAGGACGAGTGTGCAACGCTTTGCATGCTGAAATTAATTACTCCCTCCAATCTTAGAAAAAATCTTCACATATTAATGGGGAGGTAGTATATTTATAGGGTCATAATAGCACACGAGGGTAAGGGAGCGAATGCGCAGCCTTGCATGCTGAAACGAGTCTCATTGCTTGCGCCAAGACAAAGGCGGAGCATCATATGTCTAGGTACATTACCACTTGCAGTGAATAGATCGATCGATCATCCCCCAACAAAGTCTCCATCTAGAACTAGTGTAAGTACAAGTTCCACTATTCCAGTGCAATTTGAAGCAAAAGACATGTGACATCAGGAAGGCAAGATCATCTGGGACGTGCTCACAATTGTCTGGTTATTTCGAGCATAGGCTCAACTTGCAAACATTCCTGGATTATTAGATTTTGTCTTTAGTAGTGGGCATTATTAAGAAGAATGCATGCATGAGTATGTTTCAAGTTGGTTGCAACTTGGCTGTCCCCCCAGATCACATGAGCCTGGCCATTGCGAGGAAACAGCCGCCACAAGCTAGAGTGTCACAGACCTCATCAATTCAATGCAACACAATTCAACGAACAAACATATAGTAGAAGATTATGTTGGGAATAAACTCAGTGAGCGTGTGGGTGGCGCGACGCACGTGTGTTCGCGCTAGCGTTGAACGCGGTGGCGCGTGTGCGCGTGAGGCCGCGGTGTGCGTGTGTTGGGTTGATCGTAGGGCGTTCCTAGAGCCATGATCTTGCGTGCGATCAGATGGCCGCGATTGGGGGGAGCAGTTCGCGTTGGTCGCACGGAGGAGGCCGGCTGTTGAGTCTGTTAGAAGGTCCCGCCTCGGGCGCGGCATCTAGGACCGCGTCCCGGGCATTGTGTGCGCCATGGCGGGGCATGTGGGTGGTGGCCGGTGAAGTAGGGTAGCGCGTGGGTTGTTGGCGCGTCCACCTAGCTAGAAGGAAGAGATAGAGGATGGATTGAGCTTCTGCCCACCACTCAAGCCGAGGCTCGCTGTCACTGGACATGCGGGTTCTAGGTGCCGGTCATGACGTCATCGACGCCGCCTCTGGTTGATGTGCTCCTCCTTTTGTGCACATCTTATTGCAATACTTTTCGGGCCACACCTAGCCCGGCCTAATGCCTCCTTGAGCCCATCACGGTGCCGATACATGGGCCCTATTTGGATTCGCTTTTCTAGGTCTCGATTATCTGGTGAGTAGGATTACCTCATAATCGGCTCACCGGAGAATCTGCGGTCCTCAAAACAGGGTGTTTTGCAATCCTGATTATTAGGATTGTTGTTCGCCTTAGTCCCCTTCCCCTCCACCGCGTCGCCACCTCCCAATCGGCTCGTCGTCGACGAGGACCAACCGTAGCATCGCCATCGTCCGCGGCAGTGCGGCGCCTTGAGCTTGTCCCCGGCGGCGCTTTGAGCTCGTCCGCGGCGGCGCGGCGCCTCGACCTCGACCGCAGCGGTAGCGACGAGGACCGACTGTGGCGCCGTCGATGAGGACCGATCGCGGCGCCTCAGCTCATCCCTGATGGCGGCGACGAGGACCGAGGGAGGGAGAAGGTGTAGGGCGTGCGGGAGGCACCGATGGGCGAGAGGAGGCGGAGGGCCGGGAGGAGGCGGACGCGGAGGGTCGAGCGGAGGGGCGTCGGGCGGAGGCAGAGAGCGGAATAACCGAGGTCACGTTGGGCGAGAGGCGAGTGGTAACCTGCGTACGAGAAAATCAGGGAGAAGGAAGGAAAATGCTTCGACGCCGAGTAGTTGGCCGGGGGAAGCGACGCAAAATCGATCCGTTTGGGTCCGCTTCTCGCGGTGGATGGCCCATAGTTTGATTATAATCGTATCCAAACAGGCCGTCAAGATTTTGCAACTACGACATTGTTCATGAGGTTGGCTGCACTGGCACCCACTAAGCATCCTCTCCACGGATGAGTCCCGGCTGCAGTACTATAGCCAAACGTGTGCCCCTGTCAAGTGGGCCCATCTAGCGTGGGACCCATGTGGCAGTGGCAGTGAGTCCTGCTGCAGTATTGCAGCGGAACCGCTTCCTCTCTCTGCTGTACCCCACGTTCTCTATCTAAATATATAGAGTTAAACCCTCTCCTCTATATATTTTAACTGTTTTATATGATAGATTTGTATGTAAAAAATCCGATACAAATAATAACACCACCAAAGCATAAGCAATTAAGATTCTTGTAGTCCTTAAAAAAGAGAACAAAAATAGTATTTGGGTGTCATCTGTTATAAGTTGAAGCTCCACTGTATTTTTTTTCCATATACACCATCCACGTCACTAAGAGTGTGATCGGAAATGCTCACTGCAGATGTGTTACAGCTGTGGCTGTGCAGCTCGGCACACTAGCTACAACACCTGCAGTCAAGCTATCCCAATGAAAAAGTATATTGACTGCATGTAACACTGTTTAACACTGTAGCGCTACTGTAAACAGTGAAGGGTAGTTGGAATAGTGGAGGAACAGTGGATAGCCACGTACGCCACACTGCACAGCCCGACCTTTATGAGCTGCCGCCGAGCGGCTGTTCTGTACAGCACAGCCCAATAAGCCCGACGCCATAGGAATCACTCCGGACCAGCATTCCCATTAATACCAGATATCCGCAAAAATGACAAACATCTACCTACAATTTTTCGCCTTTGTTGGCCCATCGGGTCAACTTTCTTGGCCTGTTCACACATTCTCTTGTAGGCCCGTTGAAGCACTAACTCTCAGCCCAGGAAGCCCGATTAGCTCCCCTCAAAAAAAGAGGAAGCCCGATTAGCATGCTCCACACACTCTCGTCTTGTACACTAGAATACGCTACCCGTAAAGGAAAGGAGACTAGGAGAGGGAAAAAAAAATGTTTAGGCTCAGTCACTGAGCTCAGCCGAAACCATGGCGACCATGGCGCCACCGCCATCCACGACCCCGTTGCCGCGTCCTCCCCCGCGCGCCGCCTTCTGGCTTCGTTGCACCACCCTTCAGACCCCATCTTCTCATGCGCACCACCGCCACCTGCTCAACCGCAGGCCCCAGGACCAGGGGCATGCGCCGCCGCGCCGCGCCGCGCGCTCGCGGCCCCCGCGGGAGCGCGACCTCGCCGCGTCCCACGCGCGGGAGATCGGCGCCTGCGTCCGCGAGCGGCGCTGGGGCGCGGCGTGCGAGGCGTTTGCGCGCATGCGCGCCGCGGGGGCATCGCCCGACAGGTTCCTCCTCCCGCAGGTGCTCCGCGCCTGCGCTGGCCTGGGCGCGCCCCGCCTCGCGGCCGCCGCGCACGCGCTCGTCGCCAAGGGAGGGGACGCGCTCGCTGGAGACACCGTGGTCGGGAACGCGATCGTCGCCATGTACGCGGCGCTGGGGGACGTGGCCTCCGCGCGCGCCGCGTTCGCGTCGCTGCCCGACCGCGATGTTGTGGCGTGGACCGCGCTCATAGGCGCGCATGCCGATGCCGGGGAGCTGGGAGAGGCCTTCGACCTGTTTGAAGAGATGGAAGAGAGTGGCGTGCGGCCGGACGTGATTTCTTGGAACACGCTGTTGTCAGGATTCGCAAGAATTGGTGACCTCGGTGCTGCTCTGCATCTGTTTGACAAAATGCGACAGAGAGGCGTCTACCCGGGAGTCAGTTCTTGGAACTGCATCATCTCAGGTTGTGTGCAGAATGCTATGTATGACGAGGCTCTGGGGATTTTTCAGGAGATGTGTCAGAGCGAGATGCCTGATGCCGTCACTGTGGCTAGTATTCTCCCTGCCTGCGCTGGCTTGCGGGAACTAGGCATTGGAAAGCAACTGCATTCTTATGTTCTGCGGCATGGAATTAAAATCAATGTTTACATTGGAGCATCTTTGATTAGCATGTACTCCGAGTGCGGAGAATTTGATGATGCTAGTGTTGTGTTTTCCACCATCGAGGAGGAGAAGAATGTCAGAGTGTGGAATGAGTTAATTCAATCGTATGTCAGAGAGGAGAGGATGGACAAAGCTTGGGAGGCTTTTAACTTGATGCAGGAGGATGGGTTGGAGCCTGACATTGTCACCTATAACAGCTTCATTGCTGCATATGCTAAAGCGGGTCAGGATGAACAAGCATATGAACTGTTTTCACGCATGGCTGAGGTTGGACTGAAGCCCAATGTGATCTCGATGAATGCATTTATTTGTGGTTTGCATCAACATGGCCTTTATACAGACGCACTGGAAGCTTTCAGGTACATGCAGCGTTCCAGTGATGGAAAAGCAAATGCTTGGACATTTCTTAATAATTGCGGCCCCATCCGACCAACTGGCACAACCATTACTGGTATCCTCTCATTGTTGACAGACCTCAAGTTAGATTGTCTCGGGAAGGAAGTACACTGCTATGCTTTAAAGAATTGTTTGACATCAAACATCTTTGTTTCAAGCAAACTGGTCGACCTTTACGGTAAGACTGGGGACATAACATCTGCTGCTAATGTCTTTCAGAAAATTGGGAACAAGAATGTTGTCACATGGAACAGCCTGCTGGCAGCTTACAGGCATAACAGGAAGCCAGAAGTTGCGCTCAAGCTGTTCAGTGAAATGCTGGAGTCCAATTTGCATCCGAATTTGTTTACAATACAGATAGCTCTTTTGTCATGTGGTATGACAATGGCATTGGGATATGGTAGAGAACTGCACAGCTACATCATAAAATGCTGGCCTGGTGGTTACCCTGATACTCTTGCAAGTGCTTTGATAGATATGTATGGTAAATGTGGTAATATTGAGGATGCTAGATCAGTTTTTGAGTGCACGGTTCCAAAGGACATAGCAGTATGGAACGCGATGATGAGTTGCTACTTGCTTCATAGGATGCCTAGGGATGTAATAGTTTTGTTTGATTATTTGGAACAGTCTGGTAGTCAACCAGATCCAGTTACTTTCATCCTACTTCTTTCAGCCTGCAAGCAAGAAGGTCTGTTGGAGGAAGCTGAGATCTATTTCTGCAATATGGAAGATGTATATGGCATAAAACCAACTTTAAAGCACTATACTTGCATGGTTGACATCATGGCATCAGCCGGGCTACTGGCAGAGTCACTGACACTTATCCAGAAGATGCCATTTGAACCAGACGCATGCCTATGGTCTACTGTACTTAAAGCTTGTAAGCTGCACTCAAATCTTGAGATTGCGGAGAAGGCAGCAAAAGCTCTTTTTGAGCTTGAGCCAAGTAATACTTCAAACTACATGGTGCTTTCAAATATATATGCTGACACAGGCTTGTGGGATTTCACTGAGGCTGTGAGGGGTGACATGATAGAGCAAGGGTTATATGTTGAGAGGCAATGCAGCTGGTTATACCATGGTACAACTGTGCACTCTTTCGAGGCTGGAGATATGTCGCATCCTGCAATCAATGAGATTTTGAGTACATGGAAACACTTATCTATTAGGATGGAGCAATCTGGGTACTCCCCTCGAGATATTGAGCCCTATTGCAATGTAGAAGTTGATCCTCTGTCATGCCAGCACACAGAGAAGATTGCGGTATGTTATGGGCTTATCTCCACTTGTGATCATGAGACGATACGCATCTCAAAGAATTTTAGAATGTGCATGGAGTGCCATTCATCCATCAAGTTCATCTCAAGGGATAAGAATCGGGAGATACTTGTTTCAGATGGTTGCACCTATCACCATTTTAAGGATGGAATGTGCAGCTGCAGAGATGAGTGGTAGAAGAATAGAACTAACTAGAAGTGTGGATCTTTTATGCCATGATGAAATCGTGTTTAGCCAGGGCAGTATAGGATGATGGTGACATTTGCACAATTGCACTATCAGTTATGGCTGGTACCAACAGTCCATGCCACCATCTTGAGGCGTTCAACACTTCTGTATGTATCCAGAAGCAACAAATATGATAAATTTCACATGTGAAGCTGGAGTCTTTCTTCTGTAAAGGGACAGGCTACGAGGAACAACTTAGTGGTTGGGTGGCTATGGTTCTGCAGCACCCCCAGTTATTAGCAATTTAGGAAGTCTTTACGAAGGTTTCCTATGAAAGCATGGATGGTCCATAATGTAGATATTGTCATGGTTGAGACTTGAGGCAGGCTCACACTTCAGACCTGCTTGGTAGTATTTTCATGGTTCCTACGAGTACCATGGTATACGATAATACTATTTTTTTAGATATGGAAACCTTATTGATCTTAATAAATTACATGAATGGAGTGTTTGGATTGAGATAGGAAAATGAAGACCGGAATAATTTTTATGGCTTGTTTGGATTGTGGGGTAGAAAAATATATGCATAGGTAGGATAGGATTTTCCTATCCCATCCCACCCCACCCAAACACCCCGGGGGTGATACAATTATAGTAAGAAACCTTCTACCCATTTACACATAACATAGCATGTACACAGCTAAACATAAATGAAATAAACGAGAACAATACGACAGTATTTATCATGTCGTAGCAAGTTACAACACAACACAACTTTAGTCGTCAATTCCATCCACCATCATAGAAAAACTTAGATGTGACAAGGCTTTCCAATTACAACGCCTTCAAAGACTACATGATAGACGATCCACCATTACACCCGCACGCCGTTGTTGTGATGATGGAAGGACATACCTTACGTTTTGGAAAAAAATTTTGGTTGCTCTTACAATTTGAGATGGAAAGAGTACCATAGTTTGTAAAGTTGCATCAAACAATTGGTAGATCCATCAAATACCATAGTTTTAGTAGAGTTGTATGTGTTAATTTACTGTTGCTGCAGAGACAAAATCATTCTTCGTCGAAACTCAATTTGTAGAGACTATCCGCATTCTTTGCCAAAAACCAACAGATATAAAGCAGAATTGTGTGCTCAAACCGCCAGAATTTTCAGAGAGATTTCGATATTTGACACCGAGTTCGCACGCCTCACTGGATTTGACACTCAATTCGCAGCACTTTCGAAATTTGACACCGGTTACACGAACTTCTTCAATTTGGGGGACTCTTACTCTCTAGCCCACGTGAATAGACCGTTCTACCCTCACTTCTCCCTCCCCCCGCACTACCTCTCCTCCACCGCGCCAGCCTCTTCCTCGCCGGCCGCCGGAGGAAGTCGCGGCGCCGGCCCTATCCGTCGCTCCGCGCCAGCCTCCTTGGCTCCTCGCCGGCGCACGCATCCCCGCCTCCCCGTGCTCGGCTCCCCACCGGCGGGAGCCTCCCTGCGCCCGCCTGTCACCGCTGTCGAGGGGAATCCTCCACAGCGCCGATGGCCACGCGTGTGTCTCCGCCGCCGTCGATGCGGGCGCCGGCGCCGCCGCTCGTGCCTCCGTCCTCTGCCTGTTGGCGGATGCCGAGCCAGCGGCGCGTGGAGGACGAGAAGGAGCTGACGACACGGAGGGCCGGCGACGCGGAGGAGCCGGCCGTGTCCGCGCTACGGCGGCAATGCGGCCGGATCCGGAGCCGTCGACGCGCCTGCCACGCGGAGGAGGAGCCCCGGCGCGCCTACAACGCCGGAGCCAGCGGCGGCCCGCGTGGCGGCGGGGATGAGCGCGGGGGAGCGCAGAAGAGGGAGAGCGCGGATGATGGCGGCGGTGGCGGGAATGGGAGCGCGGATGACGGCGCGCGCCGGTGCCGGAGGGAGGCCGCGCGCCGGCGGTGGTCGGAGTGAGGCGGCGGGCCGGCCGAAGCCAGAGGGAGGCAGCGCGCCGGCATGGGCCGGAAGGAGGCGTCGGGCCGGGTGTGAGCAGGGTTAAAATGGGGAAAGGAAGAGAGAAAAAATAGAGAGAGTCCCCCCAATCGAAGAAGTTTGCGTGACCGGTGTCAAATTTCAGAAGTAATACGAACTGGGTGTCAAATCTAGTGAGGCGTGCGGACTCGGTGTCAAATATCGAAATCTCTCGAATTTTCATGACTTTATTTGTCTCTCCAGCACCTACGTCAATTAACTGCTCACACATTGAAGTGGGCTCTTCCGTTGGAGATTTGCCATCGAGTAGTTTCGGGTTGAGGATCGGCAGCCTTGAGGCTCCAGATCAAAGCACGTAAGTGACGTAACCCAGAAGGTGAACAGTAGAAGTCCGTTACAGTAAACACCAAATATGTTTACTATAGGCTACAGCAGACTTCAATAAATGGACATGAAACAGCTAATTGGACCTCAGAAATAAAACGAAAAAGAATGTTTATTTCCTAACCAGACTAGAGAACAAACATCAAGTACCACCAGTATCTGTTGAGACAAAAATAGGCCTTTTTTTTCCAAGCCTTCTACATATTTGCCATATCCTGATGAATAATCTATGTTCACGTGAGTAGTAGGGCTAGCAATCAAGAACCGGACTCTTATCTCAGGAGCAATGGTGTTGAATCATCTCATCTCGGACGGTGCAGCTGAGCCTCCCTTCTCGGCTTCTAAGCTGCAGATGCAGGGAGAGAAAAAGAGACTCGAATGAAAAGAATTACGTGCTGGAATTCTGTGAGCCTGCTTCTGGTAGCCACAACTTCTTCCGGATTATCAAGATCATTTCGCTCTCCTCTGATTCTGGGCTGGGTTCAGCATCTACAACAGTTACCGCTTCCCAGTGAAGGGCGTGGAGGTACTTCTTGATGAATTCAATGACAGTGCTCTTGTCCCTAACAATGATAAACCCAGTCGGCCTGAGGATACGATCCATTTCAAGGAGCAGGTCTTCAGCACTGCAACCTCTTTTGTCAAGGTCAGAGAAGACTGTCCATGCGTGGAGAAGATCATATGTTCGAGGATAGGTTGAGAAGGCTTCGCACCTGCAAACACATTTATTGTATTTGAGCAAATTATAACAGTGGGAACACACTCTTCCTGCTCCTAGGTACTTGCCAGTAAAAAACTTGATTGCGAACAACATATCCAACAACTCTAGATGTAACCAATGAAGGCCTAATAATTAAAATTTGCAATGGCAATATGCTACAAAAGTTTCACTCAAAACCAGAAGAACAGCGAATGTAACTTGAGAATATAGTTACAAAATTGCCCAACTATACCTGGCTATTTTTCGGAAGCTTACATAAAGGGTTCAAGCACACAGATAAACTTCATATTACTGTTCACAACAAAGAATACGACATACAAGGCATACAACATGTTTGAGAAAACTAAAAAAAATTAGGCACAGGCAGTAACACTGTTATTAGATGGACCAACCAATAGACAACATGTTAGCATTATCAGCCAAAACCATGCAGCAACCAAAACGGATCTCATTTAACACAGACCACCGAGTATTTTTCAGATAGATCAGAGCTATAACAGTAGCAGAATGGTTCTAATGAACTTCACCCTAAATTGTTATGTCTCAAGTACCAAGAATAAATTCTAAAAAGCAAACACTTCTTATTACAACTATTGAAGGGATTCATCTCCTAAGCTCTAGTTGCACAAGTCATCACAGCCAATGACAAAAGACAAGTATAACAAGTTCAGCAGCGTCTCATTATAAGCTTTATCCATGCTCTTGTAAGTTGTAACCTAAACTATGATCAGATTATAGCTACAAGATACAGCATTCACCAATATAAAGTTGTAGTTTCCACATTCTAGTTACTATTAGAACACAAGGCGCAACAAAACGGTACAATGTTGATAGTTGATACCTCCTAGCTGTATAAGATTAAATTATAAGAAAACTAAAATTCATAGGTGCTTGACACATACCAGTCGTGATTGCTGCCTATCAGCCCTCTATCGTAGATTATCTTGAGTGTGCTTGGCCCATCATGCGGCACAACATTCATCACCCATACGTCTTTTTCCTTCAGTGCGGCAGCAAATGACCCAAAGTTTGCTTTCATGTCCATGATGTTTCTAATAGCATCTGGTTTTACCTTTGGGCCCAACAAACTCCAATAGTTTTCTACTCTCTGCTGCCACATTTCCTGCACATCAAGAATAAAATTAGCAACCTCTATGCACTTCTTAAAAACTCATAAGAAAATTCTGAAAGTCAATGGTATGTCATATTCATAAAGGCATTGTATGGTCAACTAACCGTATCCTTCTCAAACGTATCAGCAGTAACATACAAATCAGCAAGACGAGGAGGTGGGGTTGTTAATCGAGCAGGCCAGGGAGCCAGCCCAGTTCCCCCATCTCTGTGCATTTCTGAAAACAAAAAAGTTACTTGTTCAAAATTTTTCTTTCATCCCAAGATTGGCGGGAAAATCAAGTGAACAGAATAATAGGGAATGACAGACATGGCAATTATAATGACAAAATAGAAAGGTAAAATTATTTCAGAATTGGTTATCAATAAAAAAGGATCAGACATAAGCAAAAGCACCGTAGGACCATGAACTAACACAGAAATTACTTTATTGTTGTATTTACATCCCAAATTCCAAAATCGCCAAGACTAAAAATGAGAGAAGCAAAAATGTCACAGGTATGCAGGGTTTTCTTTTAAGGGTACACCCTTTAGCATCAAATAACTACAGTTGGAACAGGACAATAACTCACGTTCTGGATATGGACTAATGCAAGCTTCCATTGGCACTCCCCATACTGAATCTGGATCGTCACCACTTTTGCATAGAGGTGGCTTCGTACCAGGTGCCCGTCTCCTGTAACAATCATTGTTCAGAGGTTTGACCCAAATAACTGTTTGATTTCTTTTCTCTGCGATTTTCCAGCACATCCTTTCTACAAGGGCACTCATTTCTTTCCAGATTCGGAGATCCTCCTCATCCTGTGCATAAGCTTCAGGAGAGGAGTAAGCAAAATAACCTCCAGGCCTGAGCAATCTGTCTAGTTCAAGCAGAAGAATCCCATCTCTTTGAAGCCAATCGATCCTACAGCGTGAGCAATGGGCTAATTCAAATGATCTACTTGGGTATGGAAGCCTCTTTGTTCCCAAAACGCCAAGATATGCAGGGATCCCTCTTTCAAGTGCAAATTGAATCTGATTCTGGTGCACGTCATTTGGTGCCAAAGACATTGCAATCACATTAGAAGAAAGAAGGTATCCTCCAAAACTAGCAACTCCACAACCAACATCAAGAACTGTACGAAGCATTCCCTCATTGTTTATATTGTTATCTTTGAAATCTAGCATCTGTCAAATATTAGAGATGGATCAGATAATAAAATTTCATAATGCACAATGCTTAAAATATGTTTCATATATTTTAAAATTCTAGGGTGACTTTAAAGTGGAATCAAGACAAATGACTTACATTTGCAATATTTGATATATATTTGTCAGCTCCATGATGAAAATGGGTCCCACCACCTGGGAACTTGATCTTTTCACCTGCTTCAACCATCCAGTTCTGGTCTGACTTCTCTTTTGCAAGGTGAGTGTGTGGAATATTTGCTTTCCACACTACATCACGACTTTTCGGCCATTTTATAGGAACCTGAAAAAACAAGTTTATGGATCTGATATAGGTCAGAAATGATTCCATCAAACACAGCCATTTTCAGAGAAGTACAGATCAAAAGGTCAGTGCACATGTTATCAACAAGAGGAAGAAAAAACGTGTCTAAAACCATTTCCAGAAACCAAATTATCTAAGTCAACACGCAAAAGAGTTTATATTCTTGATTACATGAGCACAATTGTTCTGTATACAAGATGCAGCTGCAGCAGTTATAATAAAAAGAACTGCTTGAAAACTTGAAATGGTCAGTCTATGAACCCAAATCAATCATATGGTCTAAATGAAATAAAAGAAAAACTTTAAGAGAAGCTATAGATCAGTACTGACCTTATAGCCATGTGGTGGTGGAATCAAGCAATTAAAGCGCCTTTCAGGAGGAGGGCAATGCCTCTCGTAGTGCTCCATTAGGTTTAAATCAAGCTTCAACCTCATTTGATATATCAAGTTCCTATCCAAGCAGGGGATCAGCTCAGAGTGTCGGTCATCACACACCTTGATACCCAAGAAAACAAACAATTAAAATCATGAACAGACTATCCACAAAGAAAAGGGTTTATCACTCGTTTGAAACTTACAGGAAATCTCTTGGGCTTGACATCATCTGCATCCCCAGTTCCGAAAATGGACTCTTCAGAGCCATCCTCGCCATCATCGCTGCCCCACCCAAGCGTCCGTGAGAATTTTGTCCCGTACTCGAACGCAGTGCTCCCAGGCTTTCCATTGGAGCCCGAGAAATATAAGAAGAGGAGGCATAGGCACACAATCATCGCACAGCACAGAACAATGGGCCTCTTGCTCTGGCCCGTGTCATTTCTGCCCCTCATCTCGGATTGTAATTTGCCTTGCCTCCCTCTAGTAAGCACAGCCCTCGGGATTCATATAGGAGTGATTAAACCCTCCCCTCCCAGTCACATGGTTCTGCAAAGACGAACAACGGTCATTAGACACAATCCAATCAGAAGCTACCATTAAGAAGGAAGCTAACATAAAGACAATTCATGAAGTCCAACCAAAAAACAGACAGCCTGCCTGCAGAACAGAAACCCAAGATAGAAGCCTACCAAAAGCGGGAATCGTTGGGAGGAATTCAATGCTCACACAGCACAGGACAGCACAAAACGCCCAAGACTTGTACAAGGTGCAATTAAACGGGGGGATTCCCCGTCCAAGCAAGCCAACTTTCAGTGCCCAAAGGTGAAAAAAAAAAGAAACAGAAGCAGCAGTGAAGTGAAGTGGGGGGCAGATCACAAAGAGGAAAGACCGCCACCACTTTAAATAAAGCACCCTTTTCCGGGCTATTTTACTCGCGGATTCCGATCTGGGGACCTCCCGTTCAACGAGGCAGTCATGGAGTTCGGCTCATCCGCACGGAAGCTTAAGAATTTGGATTAGGTGGCCGAGCATATAACCGATGGAGAAAAAAGGGTGAGATTTGACGCGATTTTGGATTAGGCAGCCAAACGCACACGCAGGGGGCATAAAAAAAGCTCTGAATTTGACGCGGTTCAAATGCGCGACAGCGACGGGCACCACACCACCACGGCCGGGTGTCGCTGGCAGTGCGGCGGAGTGGCGAGTGCGTCAGGCGCGAGGGCAGAAGCAGATTAAAAATCGCAAAAACCAAACCACCTAAGCAGAGGAAAACCAACCGAATCCTAACAGAAGAAAAGAGCTGAACCGAAGCAATCGCAACGCTGGATAGGCACCCGCCGCGACAGCCCAGGAGATACCGGGCTCGGTTTCCACGGGCGGGCGCCGCTCCCCCGAGGGCGCGCCGTGCCGAGCGAACGGCGGCAACAGATCGAGCGGAGCAGGGCCGGCCGCCGCCGCGGCGGGGGGCGGGGGGCCCGCATTGCGGCGCGGGACGAGAGGCGGGGAGGGGGCAACGAACCGTCGCGGCCGCAGATCCGGGGCGCCCGTCGCAGTGCCGCCGCTGGCGCGCGGTGGCCTCCGGTCGCAGGGCGGGGGCAGGGGCGGGCGCGGGGCGGGGAGGCAGCGGGTCGGGGCGGGGAGCGAGCGAGAGCTAGCGGAAGGCCTCGTCTTGCGGGAGGAAAGAGAGGGAGAGGTGGGTATTGGCCTGTTGGGTAAAAAAAAGCTGGGTGGGCTCCAGTGGAGTTTAAGCTGGCAATCTGGCATGGCACGCGGGATGACGACGATGCCGCGGTGATTAGTATAAATCATCATCGCACACAGTTAACTGAAGCCCGGCAGATTTATTACTGCTTTTGGTTAAAGTAAATAAACTAGTAAGTATTCTAGATTTAGGATGCGATGCCGCCGTGGAGGGGAAGGAATGTCTCGCCAGGGCAGGGGTGGAGACCGGAGGGGGAGAGGAACGGAACAAATCATAGATTAGCATCGGATTTAGCGGCGTTGGTTGGGGATTTGGACGAAGATCTATGTCGGCGACCGTCCAAGGGTTGGGAGAGCGCCATTATCTAGGGCTAGGCTGGGGTGGGGAGAGCGTCATTATCTAGGGTTAGGCTGACTAGAAAATCCATCCAACTCCGTTCGTCCACCGTTCCAACTGCTTTTTTTTCTATCTACGATACCGCACAGTGAAATGAGCACCCATTTTAAGTATTTTGGTGAGCTTAGCCTTGGTGGAGAGTTATTAGGCTATCTCCAATGGAAATGGTTAAATGCATTGCATATCCCTATTTATCCACTATTTCAACTATTTTTCTTTCTATTTACAGTAGCGCTACAGTGTTAAATAGTATTAAATAGTACTATACACACTCCATTTTCTCCATCGATTGGGGTGGTCTTAGGCTGTTCCCAATGGAATGCCCTAAAAAAGTGTTTCAAAACACTGTTTGACAAAAAAAATAATTGAAATAGTGTTTTGAGAAAGTGAACGAGGAATACGACTGGGAACATCTTAGAACAGCTGGGCTACTGTTTGCCGGTGCGTCGCCCCGTGTCGCTGCTGCGTTTGTGCAGCGCCAGTCTACGCTAACATGATGGTCATGTTTACTTGTGTTTTCCTAATCTTGAGTTTGTGTTTTTTCTATTCCAGTTAAATCGCCCACCCAAGAAATCAGCAAGAAAAAAAAGTAAAGACCAGTTTGACAACCTCTATTTCTATAGACTTTAATAGTAAAATAGTAGGAATTAATAAAAAAGTTAATTTTCTCTCATTTCCACTATTTTTCCAACAAAACCTATAGAAATGAAGATTGTTAAACTAGATCTAATTAATTCGAGAGGAAATCCGTCAATCACCGACTGGCCAAGCGCAGGCAAGCGAATTCAAAGAGGTGTCGGTCAGGTTGGCCCCGTACCTGCTTCTGCTGGCACACACTGAATGTACGATCCGAGATCTGGCTACAGCTTGTGCACGCAGGCACCGACGCACAGGCTGCCCAGCGCGCAGAGTTGAGGGGTGGACTGGAGGAGTGCTGCACTGCTGCTGAAGCACGGCTGCACTGCTGCTGAAGCCCGGAGATTCTCACAAGGCCACAGTCGCCAGTGCCCCACCACCGAGACACGCCAGTTTTGGCGACACTGGGATCTGCAAGCGGTGTCATCATAAGTGCAGGCCAAATTCGGTACGAAAGGAAAGGTGCAGGACTCCTCGCAACCGTCCTCGCTTCGGGCCGGAGAGAGCGCGGCGCGTACAGGTACAGCCACACCGTGGTTTTCCTATTCCTAGTTAGCTTAAAGCTAGCTCCAACTCCAAGCAAACTCTTTCATCTTTTAGGGCCGGGCTGTTTGGTTGAATCGTCGGATCTCCAGAATCCGGTCATGCAAAGCCAGAATCTCAAAATCTATGCATGGTTGATTCTCAAACTTTACTCTGTCCTGAGCGTAAAACAGTCTAGTTTTTTCACATTTTACAATATGTGCTAGAGACAATCCTACATCATGTAAACCCTGTTTGGATTCGTGAATCTGAATCTCAATTATCTCGCGAGTAGTATTACCTCATAAGTGGCGCACCATGGAATCGGTTGTCTAGATAATTTGAGTGTTTGCCAATTCTTAGGGCCTATTTGGGAGGGCTCCGCTCCATGTTTTTTTTAGCTCTGCTTCAACTTTGTCAAGCCAAACAGGTATAATTCTAAAAACTCTAGCTCAAAAAAAAAAGTGGGACTAGAGGCTAACTTCCAAAAAAATCTTAGAGCTATTGAAAAGGTGCTCCAAAACACTATTTTGAAACCTCCACATGGAGTTGTGGGGAAATTATCCGCTTTTGCCACTCGTTACAGATTCCTTGTACCGATTCGTTACTCGCGGGCGGAAAAGAAAAGTATGACTCCGTCGTCCTTCGCCAGGGCGCCGCCGTCACCAATGTTCCCCTTGGCGCGGCCGCCGCAGTTGGCCGTGGGCAGATCGCCGAGGGCGCCGCCACGGGACTCGGCCGTCCACGGAGCTTGGCGAGGGCGCCGCCGCGGGGCTCGGCCAGACCGCCAACCGCGGAGCTTGGCGAGGGGAATACTTATCTCTGATTCGTCCGTCGTACGCCGAGCCACCGCCGCCACGCATCCACTGGCTGCTGCCGCTGTGCTTCTCCCATGCTTCGCCGGCCTGCTTCCTCTGGACGTCGGGCCAGGCGTGGTGTCCGGCGGTCAACAATGTCCTCCAACGTTCGCAGCGAGTTGAGCGCGAGCTGTGGGAGAACGAGCCGGCCGATCTAGAGACGGAGCATGGTCGCCGCCGGCAACACCGGCTCCACCCTCACGCCCGTCACGGGGCACGTGCCGCAGCCGTAGAGGTTGATACCGGTGGAGACCACGTCCAGGAGGACAGGCCATCGTCTGTTCATGAGGAATAAGCAGGCTAGCGCTAGGATGGTGGCTCGCCATGGACGACTGAATTCGCTAGCAGTACAACGATTGGGATCAGGAGAACGGGGGTATTATGGGATGTTCACTATAAAACCATCCATTCTAGGAACCGGAGTTATCTTATATGCCAAACACCCTCTTAATTATTGATTCTCGTCTGCCTCCGGCCGACCCTTCCCCTACCCCTCTACCGCGTCTCTGCCTCCCAATCAACCCGGCGGCGGCGAGGAAGAGTGTCGCGGGCTGCGCCTCCAGGTCCTCCCCGGCCGCGGCGAGGAGGAGCGCCACGGCGGTGCCTCCACCTCGTCCCCGACGACGGCAACGAGGTGCGTCATAAGCCGGAGAAGGCGACATTGCGAGCTGTGAGGAGGCACCGACGCTGCATCGCGTCCACCCGTTACAATTTAGGACGGATTGAATATTGGCTAGTTTCTACAACGCAACATTTGAAATTTTGTACTCATAGCCTTTGTTTTCTCCATCATGTTCATATGGATACAAGTCATATACATAGAGTATTGCATAAATTTATCAAAAACCTATAACCTCTTGCAATTTAAAACGTAGTGAGTATGCTAGTATGCCACTGACCCTTTATGTTTTCGCATGGTTTGCAATTTACAACACAGGAGAATCTCTCAATGCATAGCACTTATTGTAATTCTTCTAACAGTAGAGCATCCCGTGTATGCAGCAGATAAGCTGGATCTGTTTAGGTACGTGTGAATGTGTTTATAAAACAATCTGTTTTAAGCTGTCCAATACGTGCTTTTTTTTATGCCATTGGATTTGAAAACTATTAATATGATTAGTTACGCAATACCCTACTTGGTAGTAGTCAATAGTGTTTTTAAGCATCCTAACACGCACGCACCTAGATTTTAATTACACAAATGTTAGAAAAATCGATATGATGATAGAGTTGTTCCATTGTTTTCTTGCAGAGGTAGGGCTTATTACAATATGGAGAAATCTGACGTTTTGCAGTCATACGAAACATTTATTAGTGGCTCCATCTGTTTTGATCTCCTCACAAAGGTATTGACCGTCGGCAGTCTACCTATCCTCCAGTAGCCACAGAGGCGTATTAAACCGCCCCGCAGTTGGATCTTGTTGCACATCTATGAGACCGGATCAACCTATGAGCCAACTCTCGCAATTCACAGTGATAATCTATTTGTTGTTGGATTCACAAACAAGGTTGGCAATTGGTATGCATTGAAGGGGGACTTATGTGTGTTGATGGGATCTCCCGTCGGCAACGAATTGCCATTCAGCGGTTCATATGGGCAGAATGGTCTTCGCTCTGCTGAAGCTAATAATCTGATCAGAATGGTCTTCGCTCTGCTGAAGCTAATGATCTGATCTACCAGAGTCTGTGCAGGATGCACATACCATATTTGATTTGATGGGTATTGACTTGGGACAAGATGCTGCCAGGGGTGGAGACAAGGAGCGACGGGAGGGGGCCTAGGCCCCCCTAATGTTGAAAAATTAGTACTATTGTTTTTTAATTCAAACAAAATTTAGAATTTGAACACTATTAGTCCCCCTGTCAAAGAAAAATTGTTGTTTATGGCTCCACCACTAGATGTTGCGACATGGGCTCTGCCAACACTTTCAAGCTTAGATACCGCTAATTATGAGGAGGAGGCTCTAAAAAGGGCATTAAAAGTTTCTGATGGTTTGCGAAGGCTTAAGATTTAAATCGATCAGTGGTCGAATAATGAATCCTTGGCCTGCCCCAATTAATCTCTAGGAAATGGACGTGAGAGCTATCTGGAGTTGGTCACTGTTGTCTTGTGCAGTAATTGTGTGACGTGAGAGCTATCTGGAGTCGGTCACCGTTGTCTTGTGCAATAATTGTGTGGGAAGAGGAAGAAGATTTGGCCGCCCATTTGCAGCAACGAGGAGTGCAATATTAGTGAACTTCTTCACAAAATTGATATTGACAAATATTGGTGAACTTCTTCGCAAAATTGATATTGACAATTATGATTATGCAATTGTAGCTGTAGACATCCTAATTGCGCTCTTCAACTGTTTTGTGGACAATGGTCTTGTTTAGAAGCTTCGACCGCCAAATTTAGACGCGCCACCACCAGCACTAGCAGCAACACCAACGCCATCAAGCTGAACTACTTGTGGAGAAGTAGCTTATTTGTAGGCTCTGGAGGATATTCTAGAATTACAAGGCTGGCTTGTTACAAGTACCTTTGCATCATGCATGTATTGTTGGGGCTTGGGACCTAGCTAGACTCGGATGGAGTAGAATGCATATCGTATTGCTTGTACAATACATATGTTGTGGCCCCGTTAATTAGCCTTTCTTAAAATTAATGCGGCGACAAGGTAGCCAACATCATGTAGAGACGGGGCGATTCTAGTCGTTGTATCTTGTTATGTCGGGGCTGCATCGTCACATATACTTATGGTTAAGTGCGTGTGCAGATCAAACTGGCCATGCATGTTGCTTGTCTGCACATACTTGCTCCCGAGCCTACCTTCGCTCTCGTTTCATACCGTTGCACGGCTCTCGTTTCATACCGTTGCACAAGTAATGTTCAGCTCTGGGTGATGAATGAATGAACTAATAATCATAACGTACCCAGATAGAAACGTTTCAAATTAAGACATCTTCTGCCTCCCTGCCTCCACCGAGCTCCAGGAGCAGCTGCCGGCGCCGCCCCTTTCCGGATTCCCGCCGGCAACAGCGCCGCCGCGACCCCGTTCCTCCTCTCCGCACGACGCGGCCCCGCTCCCCCTCCTCTCCGCCGCCGCGCGGCCCCGCTCCGGCTTCGGCTTGCCATGACCGCGAGGAGGAAGGGAAAACTCCGCGGGCCATCCATGGCCTCCTTCACTGAGCTCCGCAGGCGGCGGCCGAGATGTGCGGTGGTTGGGCGGCGGCGGTCTCCTTCAAGATCCTCCGTAAAGGAGGTTGGCTCCCAGCGGCGCGCGCCGTCGTGTCACGGCGCCTCTGCCTCAGGCGCGCTCTCCCCGCGGCGCGGCCGGGCTGGGGGTGTGGGCGTGAGCGCGGCCGCATGCGAGCGTGAGGCCGTGAGGTTACGGGTGAGATTACGGGACGATGTCGTCCCTCCGAATCGGAGGTACGACGCCGTCCCCCGAATTGAGGGACCGTCCTTCGTGTTTCCAACCAAACAGCAAAAAAAACTAGGACCATCCCACTCCATCCCCCTCCATCCCCCAACCAAACACTACTTTCGTGCGTCGGATGCTAAGTGAGCTCAATGCAAATTTGATCCTCTGACGTACGGCCCGCGTATGAACAAGTACACTAACAAAGAAAGAAACATTGTAATAATACTATGCCATGCATAATCCCACGTCGCCCGGCCCGTAGAACCAACGACTTTATTATTCATAACCCGTTAAATAACCTGCCTGATAAATCACACGCCTAGATGGGCCGGGCCCCTTATAGATGGATGGAGATGGGTGCAGAGAGATGATGTTAGCGCGCATGTCTGTGCCTTCGTACGTTCAGGAAGAGATCAAGTGCCTATATCAAAAAAAAAGGAAGAGATCAAGCGATCAAGTTTAACCATAAGCAACATGTGCTGTCCACCTGCCTAGGAACTAGTAATATAAAGATCGATCGATCTGGTGTTTGAGATTGATCGGTCAGTACGTTTTGGCTGGAGGCCGCTCGATCGGTGGAGGTGTAGTGTAGGGGCTCCTCCGACCTACCCTCCGGTCTGTCTTGTCTGTAGTGCATGGACGTATGGTGTGGGTGGGGCTGTCGCCACGCCACGAACAGGCAGGCAAGCGCTGGTAGAGTACAGTACGTACGAACAGATAGCAGCTAGCTGGTCTCGGGACGTGGCACGCACTCTGGCAGCAGGTAGTACTCCGTGAGAAGCTGCCTGCCTGCATACATATGCGGCCGCGCGTCCTCTTTGCCGTTTCAGTGAAAGCGCCGCGCGCTCATGCATGCAGTTGGAGTGCAGGGCGATGACGCGAGTTGCGAGCCAAGCCATGCTGCTGCAACGTCGAGCAAAAGTCTGCTGCATTGGCTGGAAACGGGCCGACCGACAGTCAGTCCGGCACGCACCGTGCGTAGCCGACGATGGCAGGCGACCACCAAACCACGTCGCGCGCAGCAGAGCCCGCAATGATCATTAATGAATTCGTGCGTTAGTAAACTTTATTGAAGATTGTTATATTCAAAAAATCATTTATGATAATCATTCTGTACCACAAATGTGTCAAACTAACTGAGTTATCGTTGGTGGTCGAAGCCATTGCTTTTAAATTAAATTTTTTAACACAGAGAGAGAGAGAGAGAGAGATGCCTTAAATTAACTATGGGGAGTAGCTTGTCGTTAAATTAACATGCCAACGTACAGTAAACAGTAGTATATTATTGGCACAGGAACAGGCACCGCGGAGCAGGCAGATGATATGACGATGGCATCGTCGTGATCTATCTGCGTGCAGTGCAGCATACGGGCATCATTTGGCTGGAAGAATCCCTGCAAATGCTTCTTTGGGGATCCTAGGCTGGCTGCACCAAGCCGTGATGTTGTCCCCTCTCAGACATGCTGAAGTCAGGCAATGTTTTACGGGCACAATTTACAAAGGCTGAACATACCCTCCAGCTAAAACTAACTCTACCTGCCTGCCTATGGGAAACTGCCTGCCTAAACAAACTGTTGTCATCGCAGCAAAATTCCCACCATTTCTGTATAGCACGTCTAACGAACCCATTTACACCACGATCCCGTGGCCAGAGACGTCTTGATCTTGTCCAGCAAACGGGGCTTAAATTCCAACCCTAAGACTAGCCTATCCTTTCTGGTGACACTACCCCTTCAAGATCCACTGGACCAAGATGGTTTCGTGGCATTGTCCTCTCTGCTCAAGTGCTCATCACTCCACCGCCATGGGGTATCCCCGGCCACAATTGTGCCATACTTCCTCTGGTTTTGATGGACTAGGCAAACATCATTGATTTCCTTTCCCACGGCATCTACTTGATCTGCATGAAGCTGGAGATATCCGCCAGGAAGCTGAGGAGGTTTTTCCTGAATCTCTGCTTGTTTGGCCGGTCGAGCGAGCTTGAGAGATTGTTTGAGCTTGTGAGGTTATGGAACGCGGTTGACAGCCTTGATTTCACGGCGGGATTCTGCTGTTTCTCGAGAAACTCATGGACCAATCTCTGCAGACAGTAGCAAGGTTACGGGGAAAACGATTAGTGTTGGGTTTGTGCTCGATCTGATGACTCTCCATCACAAAACAAACTGGATGAGATAGTTCTGCTATCAGTATTCTCCCTATATTATCGATATACCATTTTCGGGCATTTTATCATCTAAGATGTGACTTAAATGAATATTTGAATGCAAACAATAAACAATGGTCATGTTATGGAGATTATAAATACGCATAATACAGTACTTATTTTCAGTTGAGGAAAAGGAAGTCAGAGAGACCTGATATAACTCCTGTTCACAGAACAATAAAGGAAGCAAAGCATCTGCAGCATGACCTGCTAGCTCCAATCTGCAATAGCAACACAACGACTTAGTAAGTGTAATTTAGATAGAATTAGAGCTGCCAATGAAATGATTAGCAAATTATGCCAAATAAAATTGACCTCAGTTAAGATTCAAAAGCAGCCAAAATTAAATTACTGATACGCAAAGCTCACCTGAAATCTTCAAAAAGAAGTATTTGCAATAGAAGCCTCAAGAAGTGACTTGATATGCTTTCCTGCAGTTTGCCATTTGATCCTTCAGATTCCATAAGCTGTGAGCTCAGTCCTCCTCTGCCTCCCAATCTTTCTTTAAAATGGTATGAAGCAAGAGCATTTACTGCTGCCAGGCACCTTTCAACAACATCGCTATCCTGCATCAGAAAAAGTAAGTCAAAACTATATCAGCTTGAAGAATACAAATTCGCACTTCAGCGTAGATTATTTGAAACTGAAAACAATTCACATATGACACAATTCAATTTAAGACCACCAGAAGTCAACGAGGATCAGTTGTATTTGAGTGACACAGTATTAATTAAAGTGGAAACCATAGAATCATGACTCCATAAAAAGGTGACAAAAAAACATGAGAAACAACTCCAAAACGTCTAAGAATAAAGATAACACCAACATGCAAAATACATTTTCCTTTTAACTTCACGCTGCTTTGTGAGTTACCTGAACGTGGACTTTCACCTACTTGTGAATATCATACTACAGCTATCTTTGGAACATGGTACGTAGCAAGAACCAATTATATCATCACCGTTTATAAACCAGGAATCCAGGATAAGTTTAGCTTCTACAAGCCCAAATCACCAATCCAAACCACCTTTACACAACCAGGTATACAAATGGCCTGAGCATGACGTTATTATTGAAAGTGACCTTTCTATCACATTTCTATTTTCTCATGTAGCCTGCCACCATAATGTATCAACAAGAGCAACGTCAAACATTTGGTCTGCAAAGAACCCAATAACTACAAAAGTTGTCCTTATCCCGTATAGCCTGTTCCTTGGCCTCCCATGACCCATCTAAGGTCTCAGTTTTTTTTTGTTTTTTTGGTTTCATTCAGCAATTTCCAAACTTACTTTCAAACAAAAAATAGAACAGAATAAAATCATAAATGGAATTGTACAAAGTGTGCATGCCTGATTACGTAGCCCAAAGTCAAGACTTCCGATAATCCTTGCAAAAGCATCCCTATTTAAGTGAGCAACCTTTTCTGGGTACACTTCCAACAAGTGGGACATAAGCACAAAATACTGCAAAGAAACCAGACTGTTAGCATTTGATTGTCATTGTCATCTATTACAACCAAAAAAAAACCTGATAAAACTCAGAGGGTACTTACATCACGACTGAGTTTAGGGTACTTTAGAAGGTCCAAAGATATCAAGGGAGTCACAATATCAAGACCAACATAGATAACCTGTGAAGGTAGCATCTCAGTTATTGAATTTCAAACTAATTACAGTTAGATCTTGTTCTGAAGAAATAACAATGTACTTGGTTAAATAAATAAATTATTTGAGCCCATTAAGTTTCTTCCCTGACTGGAAAATACAACCAGTTAGCAATTGCAGCATCTTATGGTTTTAAAACAGGCAGAAGCTCCAAAGTCTAAACCCAAGGCTAATAAGCACACGTAGTAGTTTGTGCATTTACACCACTGGTAACACGAAAGTTTGACCCTTGTATTGGTTGGTCAATCTCTATCAATGTTTTGTGATTATGAACCTAAATACAGAAGAGTTGGCTAAAGCTGGCATGACAAATGAATGCTCTGGAGTTTACTGTGTTGATTCCAAGTCACAATAATTTGACACTCTACAGGAAAGATAAGGTCCAGCAACTGCACATTTTTTTGCAAGAAAACATCAGCTGCATACCTCTGCAATATCTGGCGAACCTTCACCATTGCAATCAGACAGAAAGCCAACCTGCACTTGTAAACAGTGTACATAAGTTATGTGGGGACATCTGGTCAGAATACACAAACAAGGTGTACGGGAACAAAAGTTACCAAATCCTTTGAGCATATATTTGTAAGAAGGCGAAGCAAAGCTCGCAGATCCTTATATTTTTCTGCTTGTGACTCACTACGCAGACTTGAAGAAAGAGAGAGCATTACCTACAAAATCGATATACAATAGGATCAGACGCTGAAGAAAATTAGTACCTTCTAACTCCACAAAAATTAGTAACTTTACTGTTGGGAGACTACTGCAAATTGTAAGCCAAATTTAATCTTTTTTTCACAATATTGCTCACTTGCGTTAATTTCTTTAACTGACTTTATCTAAGTCATTAACATTGGATGACTATTCAAACCTGCACTAGTGTCACTTGGAATCTCCACTTAGATTTTTTCTATGAATAGAATCATTAGAGTCATCTCAGGAAATTTGAATTTCTGCAGAAATTAACATGAAAAGCACCACAGGCAAAAGAAAAGGGATAAAACTATTGTGCCATAGGGAAGCTATGAATAGTGAGGTAGGGGTAACACCAGAAAGAGAAGGAAAATATATTATCATTAAGTTACTACTATTGGATTTAGTGCAATAGTCGAAGTTCTGGTCACAGTACCTCCTCTCCCCATCCCTCCCTCTGATGGCAAAATCACTGATACATAATAAAATTAGTAAGAACTCATATTCTTACCTTCCCAATGTTATGGGAGGAGTATATCTGAAGCAGCCGCAAGCAAAAGCTCACCAAAGCTGATGTTTCTTTAGCACTCAGGAATACAGATTGACCATCAACAAAGTCAACCACAAACTTGAGTATCATGTACACAACTGTAGACTAAAGAACAGGAAAAAATTTACATGATTTCCAAAGTTCATTTGTATAGTGATAGTACGATGCTTGAAAAATAATATTACCTGATAGTACGATGCTTGAAAAATAATATTACCTGATTTTTATAGACCTCAAGAAGAGTCAAGAGTGGATTCATCACACTACAACCCATCTCAAATAGAACTTTTTGAGTGCGGGGTTGAGCAGCTCTAGCAGCACCTCTTAGTCGTTCCAATAGGCAACAGACCTACAGGCATTGACTTATCTCCTTTGTTCTTGACTAAAAGAGAGAAAAAACAAAGATCATGCATGCTTACCATGTAAACAACATCTGGTTGTTGTGCCACAGATTTGAGATCACTCCTATTAGCATTTTCTACCAGGCACCCTGCAACTGGTCCCATGAGATCCCGTAGGTACCTTTATAGGAATCATTACAGGCACCATCAAAACCTCCCATATCTGATTATTGCAATAACAGCCAGAAGTAAACAATAGTCTTACTGTGCAGACGCTTCAGGATCTTTGATGCAGGAAGCTGCACAGGCAAGTGTTTCTGCTAGAGATCTCTGAAAACATGGCAATAAAAGCATCTTCAAATTATGAAGCCACAGTGTAGAACAGCATGATCGTCCACATGCTACATCACTTACTTGTAAACGTCCACTCAATGAAAGCAAAGAGCGCCCACTTGCAAAAGCTCTTGTAAGATCACGCCATGAATCCTAAAAAGATATATGGAGTACCACAAAGATTAGGATAACACAAAAGTTTAGCAACAGCTACAACGTCATATATTTTTCTTGGTGAGTTAGAAAAGAGATGTAGGTATGAAGGTATTCTAGACAACACTTTTAATTAAGTCCGTGTGAAAATTGGAAGTCACAGCTTCATGAATATTCAACTAATTTCTTCTTAGTCATTAATATTTCAACCTTTCAAGTTATAGCAATTAGGATGGGAATCAACTATTCAAACACACTGCCACTGAAACAGGTAATTAGTGTACATTAGATGATACAAACGCTACAAAACCTATTTGCATGCGCACGGTACTACATGCAAAAACACAAATGTAAGCAAAGACGCCATTGATTGTAGTGGTAGATTTTGGCTTACCAATTGAACAAGATAAGTGCATGTGTGTTTCCGTCGAACAACTGTTGCAAGTAGCTTCTGGCATGTCAGTGTCTGACAACAGGAATCAAAGCAAAAGATAAGCGATAACCAATAAAATAGAACAATGGAACTTTTATCTTGTTGAATGCCAAAGAAAACACTAGAGAAAAATCTTGTTTCTGTGGGGATTGTGCAAATGTACTTTTGATATTTTGGTCAAATTATGCAGCATTTGTAAATTATAATTTGGATCAATCACCTAGGATGATAGAATGATAAGGCTAAAGACATCTCAGAAATCATTAGGTCAAAAGATCAAGAAAATTGCTAGATGGACTAGCAGTTTTTTGCACATTAGGCTCTGCAAAAATGAACTTAGGCAAGCGTATCTTGGAACACTCTGCATAATTCCATATTAATAAGTAAAATAGAGCTTACTTGCAACTCATTTTCTCCCTGATATGTAGTAAGCGCTAACATAGAAATGAGAACAACAAAATCAAGAACGAGCTCTCCTTGGTTATTCTCCCAAGCAAAACTGTTCAGAAGTTTTCTAGAATGCTGGGATCCATTTGAACCCACACTGCCACTTTCTGCTCTGCTTACTTGTCCTCTACTCTCATCAAGTGGTACTAAATAGGTTGCAACCCATCTGGCCAAGAACCAAATCACAGCCTGCCAACATTAGTAAAGAATTTAGTTTTTTTAGAACTTTATATGACGTTTCAGACAGCACATGTAACTTGCTTGCAGTTCTATTTTACTGTCCAGAACGGTATATAAACATAGCTGGGATAGCATAAAACAAAGTCTAAGAGCTGTGCACAGAAAAAATATTGGTAAGCTCGGCTCCAAACCAAAAAACGTTTCTTTTACATGAAGAAGGCAGATAACAGTACAAAAGTACCTCCATCAGTCGAGGACTGAAGAATTTTGCCCTAATTCCTGGATTTAGACACTGCCTGGAAAAATTAATTATAGACCTGCATAATAAAGAGAACTATTCAGTAATATTTCCACAACAGTATTAACATGTCAAATCAGTCAAATGGGTTTTAAAGGCTGGAATTGGCCCCAAAACTGAGTTTTACTTATTTATTGTTGGGGAGGGGGCTCAAAAACAGCTGGTTTCCTGGTTTTCCAAAAAATGAACAGGAAAACAGATAGAGTAAGATTTGTCACCAGGAGAGTGTAACAACAGGATGCTGTGCTGCTTCAATCACATTGGGGAATCCAGTCTGTAGTGCTTCAGGAATCTGTTCAAAATTAATTAACAACAGCGGCAACTTTGTATTAAGACATGTTTCTTAGCTTATATTAAGTCATAAACATGACACAAAGCATACAAGAATGTAGTGTCTATATTCTTTGCCAAATTACACGACATATGGTGCATCTAACCATGTGAAATAAATCAAACTGAGAACTGGACAACTATGTTACTTTGGTTTTCAAAAGTTGATGAGTGTTTCAATGCAACATAATTTCTAGTTTCAAAACTATGGTATTGCTGAAACCATAGTCTTTTTGGAGGTTTAGAAACTCCACTTAAGACCTCTTTTTTTTCTAAACCATAATTTTGCTTGTATTTGGCTCATAAAACCATAAATTCTTAATACCGTAGTTTTCTAAAACTATGACACACAAACAGGCCCTCAGAGTACTTACAAGCAGTGTTTCTCCTTCACCCGAATCAGTTAGGACATGACTGGTAACCAAAAACAGCCAATAGAGCTCTTCTAGCGTTTGAGTAGGATCACTTTCGCCATTTCTCTGCTATGAAAAAATATAGTAATCGTTAGCTATAAAAACAGTGCAATTTCACAATAGTAGCTTCTCCTTTCTTAATAACCAAGGTAAATTACAAGACGAAGCTAGCAATCAGACCTGATTTAGCCGGGCGAATCGTTCTGAAAATAACTGTGCAAGAAACGGAATAGTAGTGTCTGCAGCAGCACGTGCAATCAGAGCATATAAGGCTAACTGCTCATCTCGCTCTGGAACAAGGAGTCTTCATTAGTATATAATGAATCTAAATGAGGTGGGGATGCTGAAACAGAAGAACTCTGGAATTTAAGCATACTTGAAACAGAAACATGAAAGTATTCAGTATCATCGGTATCCTCAAATGCAGAATCAGCAGCAGCTATATCAAAGAAAATAAGAGAAATCAGTACGCAGCATGAAAACAGAATAAAAAATTTTACATGTGAGTGCCATCAAGTACAAAACTCGTCTGAGGGTACATTGAAATGAGAACATAAATAGTACCCTTCAAGTGTGACTCAACAATGACCTTAAACAAACTTGAAGCTGCAAGTGCTCCATCAGCTGAGATAGGACTTTTATCAGCATCGACATCCTGCATAAAATGGAGGAAATAAAACAAACTGTTATGCTATAGTTAATGGTTATGATTCTCTCCATCCCAAATTGCAAGGGGTTTGGGGTTTCGAATAGATTCATGCATCGTATGTGTTTTATGTGTGTCTAGATTCATGAACATCCATATGAACATGGATAGGTAGAGGAAGGGCCAAAACCCCTTATAATTTGGGGTGGATGGGACTAGTAAACAAAGGGCTGAATGGTTTTTTTTACACACAAATTTAAATAACTTAAGCTGGCTAAAACATATTGGACAAAATGCAATATAAACTAAACAGTGAGCTGGAATTTTCCATTTACAGATAAAACATTACTTCTGTCAACAAGCAAGATGAACAAAACATTTCCAGTCACATAAGGGTTAGGAAGTCATAATAAGACAATCTTTCAAAAAAATTTGGAGAGGATTTGTTTTATCTTATGTACTCTGACACATTTTCTACAAAAGTGAAGTAGATTTCCAAGCATGTAGTAGTTATGAATAGCAGATGTATTAAATAACATCACCAGGAGGGCTAAGGACTCTCTCTGTATTGAATAATATTTAGAATGGTGTTGATGCCATAGCTGTAATGGAAAAAAGGATGCAAAAATAATTATGTAAATGATGTACTTAGAATGTTATCTTGCACAGCAATGAGAGATCAATCATGTAAGCTCAATATCATTACAATGGTTTTACATTAAAATGTAGCCATATAGGTAAACCGTCTGATCTTAAATGCTAGTTGAGCAAAAATTTACATTAAAATTTAGCACGTGATTTTATTTTATTTCTAGGGAAAAACTTTCGTAGACTTAAGGAGACCAAAGGGGAAATAGTGTTAGAAACCTGGTGTAATTCAAGAAAAGGGCAACAATGTGGCCTACAGTTATTACATGTTGTACCATATCACACTGGAATTCTTAACTGATTATTGAAAGCATTTGATTAAGTTACATAAAAGGAGAAACACACAGACATTTTTTAAATTTAGTGCAAAGGTCAAGGTAGTACCCCCAGAATAACATTCCATGTTTCTAACAAAATATCGAGAGAATCTATGCCCCAGGTTTCCTCTTCACTCTGGTTATCCAGAACGGACTTGACAGCTTCTGACGTCAATGCAGAGAGCAGATTAATTGTGCCATAGTGCCTGCAAGTGTTTATGTGTTAAACAAAAGAAAGTAGTAATCCCAGTATAGCTGATATTGAAAGAATAAATGGCATAACGTGTACCAACATCCTTAATATACCACAATAATGGTTTCTTTCAATTTTTCATTACACATTTTCGCTAAGGCTCCATCCACTAATGATCTACTTATATGGGACGGCCCCAAGACTAAGGTGAAATGAGCAACCTCTTATATCTATTAAACACGCATCATAGCAAGGACTATTAAATGTATGGGGTTGCATGCACCCAATAGCAATAGCATGCACTAGTTTGCATGGACGCGTGCACACAAGGGGTAAATATGTGGAGGCACATTAACAAGCTGCTATGTAAATATGTAGATCATTAATAGACAGGGAGTACAAAAGAATCAGATATGTTAAGGGGGAACCAGAGGTGTACATATGGGGTCTTGATTATGAGAACATCTTACAGGTTGGACATACTAGTCTTGTATCAAAGCCCAGTTGACTAATATGTAGGAGTAACAAGGAAATACTTAAGTTACCAAAATGTTACCTAAGTTGCAGCGTGAAATGAGATAATATACTTCAAAACTGACCTTATTGACTTTAGTAGGTTGTCAAAAAGTGAGCCAGCAGTCAAAGATGCGATTGAAAGCAGGGCATGGCAGCCATCTATGAACTCACTGCAAAACAATGAATCTCACTCATCAGCATTTCTCATTTTTTTCCTCAGATTAAACAAAGATTGCCAATAAACAGTGAATCTCGCTCATCATCATTTCTCAACTTTTTCCTCAGATTAAATAAAGATTGTAAACATGGATCCTGAGAGGACCTTTCGCTTCCTCCGTTTCGGATTGATGCTGCAATTACATCAGGAGGTTCAATCCAAAGAACAACGGCAGATAATATCAGCATAAGGTGTTTAATCTGTGCATCTCCATTATCTAACAACAGAAAGAAATGTGGAAATATTAGATAAGAAATGTGGAAAGATTAGATAGAACTATAAAGGAGATCACGTATGAAATCATGAACATATTTTCCGGGAATGAATCCAACTTGAAAATTAGGAATGAAAAGATTCAGCCTTCAACATTGAAGACTAGCCTTAGGTCTTCAAACCTGAAATCAAATACCATCTATGTCATGTGGGGCCGTATCTACAGCAGGCGCCAAGGAAGGAGCACGGCTGGCTGGGCCGCAGAGTCCAGCTAGGTTGAACATTGGTTAGTTGTTAGCTAAAGTTTAGGAGATCAATCAACTCGTTGGTATCCTGGCCAGCATGATATAAAAGTTGTCGCTCAGGAGTAGTTAGGCAGGCATTAGATTTCACCTACTCTACTTCCTCCCACGTCCTGCCTCCTCTCCACGACATCGAGTTACCATCATAGCTCCGCCACCCGTCAAAGTCCAGGGCCTCGTCCTGTAACCAGTTTCTCTTATAATCTATGCCATATTCCGTCCACCAACCTGCCATCTTCCCATGCCCGTGATAATCTACTCCCTCCATCATAAATTGTAGGGGTTTGGGGTTTCCAATATATTCTTGAATTATTCTATGTATCTGTTTTGTATATGTATATATTCATCAATATCCATATGAACATGGACGGAGAGAGTAGCTTGCGACCTGAAGTGTTTCTGAGGTAGCACCAAAATGGGCAGTTGTGGGCGCAAAATTCTATTTCCTCCAATCATAAATATAATTCCATCTAGGTTTCTCCAAAATTGAACTCTTTTAACATCAAACATCAATTTCTAAAATTTACATATGTTGACAACACAAGATTGACACTAGACTAAGTTCATCAACCCCGAACTCAAATACTGTCTAGTTGTAACCTCAAACTATCAGAATTATCCACACTCTCCCAAGGTGTTTTTGTCCGAGGTAGCACCAAAATGAGCAGTTGTGGGTGTAAAATCTACTTCCTATGTGGTCTTTCCTACTTGAACTGATGCAGCACCTGGGTTTTGGCCGTGTTTGGTGCAATCTCATCAGCCTTCTGCTGTCCACTTCCTCCACAAGGCTCCTCATCAATGGAGACCCTGGAGAGTACATTGGCCACCGTAGGGGCCTCCGTCAGGGAGACCCCTTGTCTCCCATGTTGTTCATTTTGGTGATGGAAAATCTGAATGCTTTGATCAGCTATGCTGACCGGGAACACTTGCTGCAACCAATTGCTTCTCATCAGGCCAAGCATCGCATCTCTGCCTATGCTGATGATGTGGTGATGTTCCTCCGGCCAACCACTCAGGACATTACCACTGTCACCGGCGTCCTGGAGATATTTGGTCATGCTACAGGCCTAAGAACCAACATCTCCAAAAGTTCGGTTACTCCTATACAGTGTGGAGGGGATGATTTGGCCGCCATATCTGAACTGCTGCCCTGTGAGATAAAAAATTTTCCCTGCACTTATTTGGGCCTCCCTCTTTCTATCCGCAAACTCGCAAATGCTGATTTTTTACCGTTGATTGATAAAGTTGCAGACAAGCTTCCGGGGTGGAAGGCATCTCTCTTAAGCAGGGCCGGCCGGCTGGTACTGGTCAAGGCAGTCCTCTCCTCCATCCCTGTCTACCTCATGCTGGCCTTGGACCTTCCCAAATGGGTGCTGAAAACCATCGATAAAATAAGGAGTTTTTTGTGGAAAGGGCAAGACAACGCAAATGGAGGAAACTGTCTTGTCTCCTGGAATGTTGTACAGCGACCACTACAGTATGGCAGGCTGGGCATCCTTAATCTCGAGTTGATGGCTTGGGCCTTACGCATCCGATGGTTGTGGCTACAGAAAACCGATCCTTTAAAACCGTGGGCTGGGCTTCCAGTTCAGGTGCATCATAATGCTAAGGCTCTCTTTGATGTGGCGGTTGTCTCCGTGGTTGGCAATGGTGAAACAATAAAGTTCTGGACTGACCGCTGGCTGCAAGGAAAAAATGTTGCAGAGCACTGCCCAACCTTGTTTAAACTAATCCCCAAACGGGCTGTAAAGCAGCGTACAGTTATACAAGGTGTCACTGACCATAAGTGGGTTACAGATATTAGAGGTGCCCTGTCTGTTCAGGTTTTGGTGGAATATCTGAAGCTTTGGAATCTGATTGAAGGGGTTGAACTCCGGCCAGAAGTTACTGATCAACACCTATGGCGCTTTGCTAGTCATGGAGCATACTCCAGTAAGTCCGCGTATGAGGCCTTCTTCTTTGGATCCATCACTTTTGCTCCCTGGAGACGAGTTTGGAAGGCATGGGCACCTTTGAGGTGCAAATTCTTCATCTGGTTGGTCTTTAAAAAAAGGCTTTGGACAGCTGACAGACTTGCTAAAAGAGGGCTGCCTCACCCAGCCGCTTGCCCTCTATGTGATCAGTCTGATGAGACCATTCAGCACCTCCTTATCTCTTGTGTTTTCGCCCGAGAGGTCTGGGCAGCGATTCTCAGCAAACTTGGGCTGGCCTCCATTGCTCCACAGCCGGGCTGCACGGGGTTTAATTGCTGGTGGCGGCAAGGTGTCAAGAGAGTTGGAAAGGATATGAGAAAAGGGCTTAACTCGCTTATTATCCTAGTGGCTTGGCAGATCTGGAAACACCGGAACTCCTGTGTCTTTGAGGGCACTAGGCCTTGTGTTCAAAGTGTAGTGTTGGCAGTGGTGGAGGAGGGTAGTGCCTGGTGCTTGGCCGGAGCATCGGCACTCCATGATCTCCTCCTGCGACAGCTCCCCTCGGGGCGTTCACCGTAGTTTCGGTGATGTCTAGTGGTCGTGTTTGCTTGCGTTTGTGGCGCGCAGTGTTTTCGGGTTGTAATGGGGGCTGACCTTCTTGTCTCCCCTTTGTATTTGTATTTTTTTCTTCTTAATGAAATGACACGCAGCTCTCCTGCGTTGTTCAAAAAAAAAAAGTCTGTCTAGGTTTATTCTATGACAGGTACACATTTTTTGCTAGAGCAGGATACCCATCAAGATACCTATTTTGGATACCCGGCTCAAGGACAACCATTATTATACTTCCTCTCTCCTCTACATATATGTTTTTTGGATTTGGGTACTGTGTTGGAGAGGATATAAATATTGGTAGGGAGATAGATATGCAATATCTAAACGCTAAAATTTTATATAGGTTGGTAACACAAGGTTGACATCAATAGATTCATTATAAGAACTACTCCCTCCATTCAGAAATGTATGATGCAGTTGACTTTTTTCCATAACTTTGATCACTCATTTTATTCAGATAAAACATAAGTTGCCATTTATTTTATCACCAAAGATAGTCTGAGTAAGACTTGTATTTTACACGTTTGAATAAATTTTTTAAACAAGACGATCAAAGTTGTAGAAAATAGCCAACTGCGTCATGCATTTGTGGATGGAGGGAGTAATTCACTTTAGTTTGCCTTGAGTCAAACTTTTCTAACTTTGTGCCAGGTTTATAGAAAAGGACACCAACATCTATAACGTCAGATCGATTCCTTACAATCCACTATGAAACATGTTTTGATGTATGTATTTGATTTTGTAGCTGTTAATATAATTATATTTTTCTAAAAACGTGGTCAAAATTAGAAAAGTTTGATTAGGACACAGGTGAAGTGAACTATTGTTTGGAACGTAGGGGGTACTTTTATAATATATAACTCATTTATTTAATATAATCTACTTTTACAAATATTTCTAGTCAAAGCTAGGAAACAATTGACTTAGGATAGACCTAGATAGACTTATAGCTGTGAGAGCAGGAAGTAGCATATTTAGCATGCGTGCATTCGAAATTTCCCCATTGTATAAGGAACGGACAGACCTAGATGGACTTATAGTTGTCAGAGGAGGAAGTAGCATGCTTGTATTCGTATTTCCCCTTTCTACAAGAAGCCATACTTGCAGATTTCTATATATAAGTATATGCTCAACCCCTTAACGTATGCAGGTGCTGCTGATAACAGTGATCTAACTTGGATGCCATCTGTCATAAAACTTTGCCAAGATTTTATGATTAGGATTGCTTTTCATAGTAGTGTGAGGTTATAGTTGGCAGTTCCATAGTATCAGGTCAAAAATTATACTAATGCCAGAGTTGGATGAAAGGGAGACATTTTCCAGATCTTAACAAACAAGATTGTTTGAAATAAGCATATACCATTAGGAAACACAGAGCCTGCCAAAGAGCATAGCTGCACTATAAGCTGTCTGCAAGAGACAGCAATGGGAGAATCACCCCAGAGTGTATCATATGAGTACTTTTGGCGCAAGGTGGTGTAGAAGTTCAAAACCCAGGTAGCGTGTCCACTTGATATCAGAATATCTCTCCACATAGACCCTGGCTACAATAGAAAATGCTACCATTTATAAGCTGAAATGGAGCAAACATGTAACTAGCTCTTAGGACATACCTTCACCAATGAACGCTCAAACTTCTTCAGATTTATGGTATCAATCCTCAATCCAGAATTTATCTTATCATCTGAACTCTCATGTTCCAGAGTTTGCTTGAAATTCCAGCTTAATATCTGAAACATGAGGCGCAATGCCGCTGAACATGCTCTCTCCTCAGGTATTGTTACATTTGAATTCAAGATTTTGTCCGCAGTATTGAACACTGCAGCTTGTGCCCAGCAGTAGAAATTCTTGCAAAAGGCAATAGCATGTCAAAATGACAATACAATAAAAGGTTCAAGTGACATCCGCAATATTTGGGAAGGAAGTCAACCACCTTCAAAAAGTGCATTTCGAGTGAGCATTCACATTGTTCATGAAATTCCTTAGGCAGGCCCATAGCAGAAGCAGTTGAAGGGGAAAATTCTGAAACCTAGATCAAACATGAATAGATCAGTTGGGAAATGATAGAAAAGGATAGAAGCAGCAATAGCATGGGCCTCAAGAATATTGGCCTACCAAGGTTTCCAAGAAATTGATTGCAGCAAACTGTCGATTAGGCCCATGGGTACCGCGGATGGATTGCTCAACCTGAAAATGGTATCAAAAGGACAGATATAGTGTTTTACAAGAATTTAATGTGCAGCTTGATTGATCAAAATTCAGATATGTAAGACACAATTAAAAAATAAATTCAGTGATAAAAGATGGAGGTTCCATGTTTGCTAGTTAAGGGTCCAAAGTTCGCAAAAGGGTAATTTATCCATCTCAGTGATCCACTTATAGTTTCGTAGATTCTTTCATGCTTCATATTTGTTGTTGGATTTTTTGCAGTGTTGCCAATAAGGAAAAATAAGATGAAGTATAGCTTTATTATTACATAAACTAAAGATCCACGACCAGAAAATCTTAGCTAATCCTGATTTGTAAGGCTGTAGTTGTCAACTTCTATAGAAGTAGGTACCTCAAAGAAGATAGCTGCTTTCTCTTGGTCCCCAAACTCAACCCTGGAGACATATTAGAAGTCAAAACAAATATATTTGAATATTGAAAATCTTTGATGGCCGAAGTACCAGAGCAACCAACTGCCTTGAAGTGCAATGGCTAAAACAGATATAGTTTATTTCGAAGACTACATCAAAAATATTGGTGGATCTGAGTTCAGAGAAAGATGTCTCCTATTGCATATAATAATCATGGACGATCATGCACAAACAGTCCAGCCAAATATCATACCCAACCTTTGTCTAGTCTGAGTTGAGCACGGTAAACTAAGATAACAAATAAGTTCATTATTGTGTGAAGTAACAACCACCCAATGAACAGCATGTCCAACTCAGTAATCCAACCAATGAAAAAATGTGCAAAATATAAATATGAATGCAGCAGATCCATAATCCCCTTACCTGCTTCAAGAAAATTAACAGGGAATGAAAGGCTAATAAAAAAACTTCTTAGTAAACAAAAGCTAACAAGCATGTTATGATGAGACACAGTGCCAAACACAAGAGATCCATTAGACATTACACTGCTGAGGTAGGTAGAAGCATATAAACTAACCAGCCTCTTTTCAATAATCTAGCTGCCACGGCCGAAACTTTTGATTGCACATAGCCATCAGGGGAATTTGCACGCTCCATGACGTAGTTTAAGCAATATCTGCCATGATAAAAATATTTTAGTAAGTGTGAACGGTTTGGCGTTCTTAAATTATTTGCAAGCTTTCACCCTCGAAGAAAAACTCACAGTATTAGGCTTCTTTTGTTGTCATCGGTAAGGATTCCCCACTCCCTTACTGCAGCATCACCAATTGCACCAGCAGCTTGAAATCTTGCATTAGGCATCTGGGATGTCTCTGGGACAATACAATAATTTCAGCTCTTTTCAAATATCTTCACATTAGAGAAAATCAAGGCTTGACTGTTTTGATGAGAACTGAACATAATAGATAACTTTGCTTAAAATGGCACAAAAGCCACCAAAATAATAAATAAATAAAGGATAAACTATTAATATTCATAGTCTGCAGATAAGAATTCAGACAACAAACAAGTAAAAATGCATTCCTCTTCAAAAAGAAAGAAACAGATCATCAGAGAGAATAAACTGTACAATAGGGTACAAAAGTTATGTAGAAATAAAACATAATTAATAGAGTAAAATATATTAGTGGTCCCTAAATTATCATGTGTTCTCATCTGGGTCCCCAGACTATGAAATTATAGATTTGGATCCCTAATATATTTAAGTACCCTAATCCTGGTTCAAAGTAGCAATACAACAGCACACAAGCTCTAGCATGGCGCTCTAGCATGGAGAGAGGAGAGAGAGTGTTGTTGCGCCTTGGCTGCTTTGGATCAGGATTGGGGTACTTAAACAGATTAGGGATCTAGATATGCGATTTCATAGTTTGGGGACATGAATGAGAACCGCATGATAGTTTAGGGACCACCCGTGTAATTTACTCCATTAATACATCTTGGTTTCGACTTCTGCTGGTATGTCATAAACTTACAAAGCAGACAGCCTAAAATTGGAGATATCTGCTATATTGAGAAATAAATATGGCTAATCAAACGCACATGGCTATAAAACAGCATACCAAGAATGAATCTGCATGCTTGATAGGGCATCAGAGAAGAATGCAATGAAATTATCACTTTTTCTGCTTCAGATGGATTCATGTGGAGCTGCAAAATTACCCATTGTCAAAAAAGATAGTTTGTAAATCAACATTGGTGCTGATGAAGTGATATGGCTAGTATTGTGGGTAGATGGGTAACAGCAATAGCAGATTGGCTCGCTCTCCCTAGGAGGCTCTGAGCTTGACCTCGTAATAGATCGCCGAGCCTTATGTAACAGCTGGCTTACAAGGATAAGATCAACCAAAACAAACTAACAAACTCCCTAAATATCTAACCTGCTGCTTGTTGTGGACCTATCTTGCGCCTAGCATAAGTTCGCCCCACAAACGCATCCACAGCAGATGCAAAAGATGGAATTCTACTAGAACACTCGCACGTTCATTAACACTACGATGGTCCTATATTATACTGGAGAAGGATACCAGGAAAACACTCTTGTAACGAAATTTCACGTAATTTGGACAACTTGGTTAATATTGGGGAATAAACTAAGCATCCACGGTTACAATAAAAGAAGATATTCACGCGAGAAACACCAAAGGTTGAGAAGGGTTCAGCATCAGATTAATGCGGTTCAGCAAATGCTATTCTGCCAGTGTCTTTCTCTGCGCAGCCAGATCACAGTTCTACTAGGCGCTCCTAACAGCTTCGCTCAATTGCTATGTGTTGAGTAGTACATCAATTCTGAAATGAGGAGCTTCAGATCCAATGAATAAGTATGTCATCTATATCACTAATGCTAGCATATAGAACCAGTATTACTCCCTAGCATAGAGATCGCATGCTTCAGAAACACAATGCCAGACTAAAAAATTTTGACTAGTGACATGTCTGACATGGGATTCATTACCACTTCAAATGTGCTAGAACTCATTGAGGTATTAACATCTCACTCCTAAACGAAACTAAGTTTAGCAGACACTGTGAGGTTTGAAATGCCCAACAAAGCAACCAATCCGTCGCTAAACCTCATCTGACCCACACATCAAACAGGGTCCCTCGCCAAAGAGCACGGGGCTAAAAGCACAGAGCACGCGGAATTTAAGCTCTCCGGCGAGGGTGCCGGCCGCGGGAACGGGACCTGGATGAGGGAGCAGGCCTGCTCGATGGCGAGCATGGTGGCCTGGAGCTGCTGCGGATCGGGGGCGCCGCCGGGGAAGCCCTGCATGGCGGCCGGCCGCGGAGGTGTTGGCGGCGGCCGATCGCGCCCGAAGCGCTGTGGATTCTCCGCGATCGCCTAGGGATTTGGCCGCGGGCGAGCGGCCACCCCGCCGGCGCGAGGGGAGGGAGGCGGCGGAGGTGGGAGAGCAGCAGGAGACAGGGCTGGACGGGGTGGCTGGATAGTTTTGGCCTTTTGGGGGCGCAGCGCAGCACAGGGTCCAGTCCAGGTGCGGACTGCGGAGGTGGAACAGAGGCGACGCAGCCGGCGTGTGCTTTGCTGGCGCTGTGAGCTCTGTGTAATCATCGATTCGGGTGCTAGCGGGTTTCCTTTTTCTTTTCACTGCTATCCGAAATCGAGTGCTCTCTGGCTGTCTGGCATAATGCTTTCACTTGCAAATTCTAAATCAGAGGAAGTATGTTTTGTTTATTTTTTTGAGCAGTGAATTGATTGTGTTCTTCAGTAATAACCTTCTAGGCGCATGTATGAAGATGTTTTTAGGCTTCTCCAAGATACAGCTACGGTATATTAACATGCAAGTGCACATATAGTGGACCTATGGACTATGAAAAGTTATACTTGTATATCACGGATATACTGTCTGAGAAGTAGAGACTTTACTTAGGTGATGCTCGGGTAATGGGATGTGTAGGAAAGAGGTAAAAAGATAGGATATAAGTCTTATACCATGTTTTAATATAGAGATGGGAAACAAATGCAACTAGTGAGATGACTCACATCTTTATCCATCATTTTCCCATCCTATCGCAATCGCTACCCCATACAATTATATCCAAACACCACCTTAAGGCATATGAGATGGAAAACCTCGTATTTGAAGACATGGGCGGTGAAAAATGGTGAGAAGAATTAAAGCTTTTGGATTTGATGGGTCTTAGATTCACCCAGTAAAAAAAAAGAAGTGGTTACTTTCAAAGGAGACAACAATAGGGTGCAAAGATAGAAAAAGGAAATGTAAAATAGAGGTGGAAGATAAAAGTGATGAATGGTTTTGTAATGGTGTGTTGCAAAGATAATAATTGGGTGGTACTTTTCAAAATAGGAGATCATGACATGCCTTCTAAGCTTTGTATGTTTAGTTACTATACTCCCTATATCATCTTATAAGGTTCCTATGTTTTCCCTGGGAAATTTCATACACAGTTTCTATGAAATTCTTGTGTTTCAAACATCGAATATGGGGGGATATACAACACATAAGTAGAGTAATGCATTACTACCTCCCCTATTAAGATATTGCTTTTTTTACAGTTCAATTTGATTGGACAGAGTAATATATTTGAAAAAACTTTACAATTTGCGATGGAGAGATTATATATGCGTATTAGATTCTACTAGTGTATCATGTTAAACCAATCGATATACATTGATATTTCTTGGCGTTCAAATATTTTAAGGCAAAACTATCACTACAATAATATGTGACAGGAAAATTTAGGGTTATTCTAAACCTGCCAAACAGCATTCCAAGTGTTTTCTGACTTTTCTCCAGGAAAGTGTCATTCCAAAAGCAGAGCAAAGGTACCGGAAAAAGAAAGCGGGAAAAAAAAAGGTCGAAGCCAAAACTTCCATGTTTCAAGGAGGAAAAAAAACAGAAAAGGCAAGGACCAGACCAGCCACAAAAAGCTGGAGCTGCAGGGTGCGGCTCAAAAGCCGGGAAAGACCAAGCGCAGTGGCAACCTGTCGGCCCATGGGTCCCAGGCCCCAGCCGGCACGTCAGAGCATCCTTGGGCCGAATACGCGACCTGGCAGGCCGCGCGTGGAGAGCCTGGGAGAGTGCAGCCCACACACCCCCACTGTTTCCACGGGCCGTGCGGCGCGCGCGCAGGGCGGCCCATTATCGCCTCCCTTCCCCGATACGTTACACGTCGCTCGCTTGCCTTCCCCTGGTCGGGGACGCGGCTAGTCCAGCAACCGCCTCTCCGCCGCCTACTCCTGCCTCCCCGGCGTCCCTCCCCGCAGCCGCAGCTCAACGAAATCTCGCCTCCCTCGTTTGCTGGCATCCCGGAACGCCTCCCGCCACCCGCGCCGCCATCTGGCCAGCTTGCCCCGGAGCTGGTCTCACCCTGAGAAGCTCGGATCTTCGGCCCGTCCTCCACGCGCGCAGCTCCATTCCAGGCCTCGAACCCGCAGGTATTCCGGGTGTAATCCGCTAGAGCTCGTATGCTTCTGCGGATGATGATGTTTTTCTGCTTCTTCTTCCCCACCCCACATCCAGTCCGTGCAAACTCTAGTGTCCCTTCTGTTCAGAAGCGCTATGCTGTGCAAGAGCTCTAACACGCTTGCCTGGGCGAAATTAGTTGGATATATATTTGCTGCTTGGCTGAGCGCCCGGGCTTAAGGCGTGCTTTACTTGATTTTGCGCTGATGTCGCTCCTCCTAATCTGCGCAGGAAGGGATTTGAGGGTGTGTTTGGGGGGGATTCGTGTATCTCCACCCAAGCTGTCTGAACTCTCAAGAGCAGAATGCACTGTTTCTGGAATTAAATTCCGTAGAGGAAGTACATCTTGCCTTGCCATGGTTGGTCCATAATAAGGAAATGGCACATTTTGGGGATATAAGGTGCTGCGGATGTGGTGTCTGGTCAAATGGTTCTGCTCCAGTAATCATAAACGCATCTACATTGTCTTTGCGGACTCGAGCTTGTGCTGTCTCTTTGGATTATGCCACTAGGATTGAGCAGAAGGATGAGGGTAATGTAGCAGCGATACGACCAGACCGAAGACTGCGGGATGATTCCGCTCATGCGAGTGCGGGCCATGGAAGTGGCACGACAATTGCAGGATTGAAGAAGACTGTGCCATCCATGGGAGCTAATCCTAGAAAACTGTTGAATGAGCAATTAAAACCAAGAAGGCCCTTGACTCACAACTCAGACAAGGTAGTAAATGGGACATATTTTTCAAAGCATAAAGCCGAGTGCTATGCTGAAAGTCTCCGCAGGCACTGCAACAACGGGAAGCTCATTCAAGCTTGCCGTGTGCTCGATGAGATGGTATTACATGGCCAGGTTCCAGATTCAAAGTGCTGTGTTAGACTAATCCGTGGGCTTGCGAGAATTGGTAAGGCAAACAAAGGTAGGCATGTACTTGAGATCATGGTGCTTTCAGGCGGGGTTCCTGACACCATCACCTGCAACATGTTGATGGCACAACTTTGCTGCGAGGGGCAGCTGAGTTCTGCGATGGAAGTATTGGAGGATATGAGGTTTACCGGTTGCTCTCCTAGTGGCATCACTTTTAATACTTTGATTAGGTGCATGTGCAACCAGCATATGTATGACAGGGCAGTCTCCTTTTGGAAAGAGCAGCTAAGAATGGGTTGGCCACCGTATGAGATGACGAGCACCTTGCTTGTTGACCTTGTATGCAAACACTGTGGTCCCATGCGGGCTCTGGAAGTATTAGATGAACTTGGTTTGGAGGGATGCCAACCAGATGTTGTCACCTACAATGCTCTTATCAGTGCATCATGCAAAGCGGGCTGTTTGAGGGATGCAAAGGTAATATTAGCTCGTCTTGCAGCTGAAGGCCTTGAGCCAAATGGTACGACCTATGGCATCTTGCTCCAATCCCTCTGTGACAAGAGAAGGTGGTCTGAAGTTGGTGATTTGCTTGCACACATGAAGCAGGCAAATCATGAGCCTGATGTTACTGCCTACAATATCTTTATCAACTACTTATGTAAATATGGACATCTGGATCAGGCAATTGATGTTTTAGAGATGATGGTGAGCGAGAAATGCTTTCCTGATATTGTGACATACAACACACTTCTGAATGCAATCTCTAAAAGGGGGATGGTTGAAGAAGCTCTTGGGATTTTTCATTCTATCAGAGAAAATGGATACCAGGTGGTTCGCATTACATACAACACCCTCATAGATGCTTTAGCAAAGAAGGGTGAGGTTATTACTGCTATGAATCTTTTTGATGAAATGAAGGGTGATGGGATCAGTCCTGATGATGTCACTTACGGTTCACTTGTTTTGGGCTACTGTAAGAAGAACATGACCAAGGAAGCACTGGATCTTTTGAATCAGATGCTTGCTCTTGGATTTGAGATTAAAGCAACTACATTTTCCATAATTATCCAAGCATTGTGCAGAGATTGTAAAGTTGAAGCTGCTGCTGAAGTACTAAGAGTAATGGTCTCGGGAAATGTGAACCATAGCAGTGCATTTTGTATATCTATAGTCACGAGGGTTGCCAAGTCAGGTCAGATTAAAGAGGCCCAAATGCTACACCAGGAGTTAGTAGATTGCAAGGTCCTCAAAGAAGATTCCCAATTTATTTTAAGCAGCTAGTTGCTGGATTCAGTATCCTCATGTCACTCAGTAGTCATGAAAATGATAGAACATGCTAGTCAGTTCAGTTGACATGCAGATAATTTCTGGAAGTTATGCAGTGTGCATGATGTCTTTGGTAAGGTACCTCGCTCCTTTTGTTTATTTCAGTTGTTGTTTATATTGCATTTAGTGGGTATGGATGGAATGGTAGTTATGATATGAATATGATCCCTGCCCTTTCAGTTTCATATCAGATTTTTTTAGTATTCTTTCATAAACATTTTCTAGAACATCATCAACCAATGACTTGCCTTGAACGCTCGTGTCATATATGGGCACATGCCATTCGATGTTCTATACCATTGCATGCCTTCCCTTTTTTTGCATTATTAGCACGTGACTCACTTGTTTTCACCATTAGAACATCGTAATCATAACCACAAGACAATCTATGCATGGTGTGATTTATCATTTTTTTAAGTATTCTCAACCAGGGGCGGACCCAGGTGTGGGCAAGCCTGGGCAGCCGCCCAGGCTCCATGATTGAGATTCCAAAGGAAGCAGTATGTTTATCTTTGTTCATAGTCTTAATCTATGTACAATTTTATTATTCTACGAGCTAGGAAGATGCAACTATCTTGACACGCCCGGACTCCATTTAAACTCTGGGTCCGCCACTGTTCTCAACCACATTGTGTGTTTGTGCTCGGTGTCACTGCAATTCAATTATTATAGTCAAGCTAGGCTAAGCCATAGTTGAAAGGAAGAAGCCCATTTTTTATCATCGAACTATCAGCTGCATGATTAGTTGATTGCATGATTAGTTGGTTGTATGATTTATCTCTGGCTTATTTGAAACATATCACTTAATCATGCAAGCAATGTAAATAAAATTCTAGCCATGTTATGCCTAAATAGAATCTATATGGTTGTATGATTTATCTTCTATGTACTCCTAGTCTATTCAATTCTTTTGGATGATCTCAGTGCAAATTGCATAATAATGGTACATATAAATAATAGGCGTGGACATGAATAATAAAGCGCTAGGAGGGGTGATAAATGAGATTAAAAAAACTCTTAAGCAGAGTATAAATAATAGACTGCATTTTTAGAAAAAAAATAGACTGCATTTTTAGAAATAAAATTGGAACTAGTTTCAGATTTAAAATGAGTTAATAGACTGCATTTTTAGAAAAAAAAATTGGTACTAGTTTCAGATTTTTCTGATTTAAAATGAGTTAATTATGCAATTTTGAAGATCAAATTAATTTTTTATTATTTTGAAAAATGAAAACCACCCTTAAAACCATTAGGGGACCAAATATATCCGATTTCAATAGTTGGATGGTCAAACATACCCGGTTTTGGAGTTCGACGTTTAAATCCGAACTCGGACGATAGTTTGATGGTCAAAATTAGACTTCTTCCTAGTTGTCACATGTTTGCACTCTGTTGCGTTAAATGTGTTACATTCTGTTTGCACTTTGCTCTTTGCACTATTATTTCCATTGATGGATCTATATTTTTTGCTGTATTTTGAGTTTCATGTGACTGTATGTGAAACATAAAAAACTTACAAGTTTCGAAGTAGCAAGTGACGCTTGCATCTTTTTTTCCCTTATATAGTAGAATTAGCTAGCATTGCATATCAGCAAGAATAAGCTGCATTGCATTCCTATCACTTAGAAAAAGGGCCAGGCTTATGCAACTCTCTTGGTAGCTTTCACACTTCTACGTCATAATTATTATCGTGATGTTGTCTTCAGGTCCACTTGTTTGAGGAACAGGACTCATACCCAATACCAGATCATGATGTCTGCTTGATGGTTCAAATGACTCCGTGAGGTCATGCTCTGCATTTATCTTTTAGTCTCTGTGTCTCACAAAGCTGTAGCTATGTTCAGATAACATCAGCCGGCACCATTATTCTGCACGAGCTGCCTCATTAGAAACATGGTCATTGGCCGATGACTGATTACGTGTCGGCAGTGTCGTGCTCGTGGAGCCATTGCCTTTGTTCACGTAGCAACCTCAGATAAACCTTACTGCTCTAAACATGGTCTCTTCCAGTACTTCTGGAGGAATGGCAGCGGCCAGTGCTTCTTGCAAAAAAATGATGCTCTATATAATTTGGTGTGGTCACCTGCAAAAAGGGGCGAAATCATCCAGCCAGGTGAATATAAAATTAAAAATGAGCACCATAGAAAGAAAATGAGAGAAAAAAAAGGGAGAAAGAAAATGGATCAGAATTGAAAAATTCAAGCGGCCGGCCGGTGGTGAATTCGGAAAGCCAGCCCAACTGAATGGGAATGCCTATGTTATGAGGCACTCAAATTGAGTGATAAACTCTGAAATGTCTCATAGGTGCATTGGAAATTTGGCATGCCCAATATGTTACTCTGTGCTTTGATGACAATGAGTTCATTAGCTGTGGCTAGGTTTTCACATCATGAACATGTTTCTACATGTACAATCGTCCTATATTTGTGTTTACAAATGTTTTAGAACGGAATGATGTGGTGCCCCCTTAGCCAAGTGCTAAGATTATACAAACACAACTAGTGATTGAAGCGCGCCTATGCGCGCAGATCACCCCGTGTTTACCAAAACTATGTATACATTCATACTCAAATAGAAGATAACAAGATATTAATCTCACTAAGAGCACATAGACAATCGGTAGAATTTGGATCGTAGCAGCTTCATGTTCAGTTGAATACGATTACTTCATGACATCCAGGTTTTGCAACCCTAAGAAACCTCACTTTATGGTATATGCAACATGTTAACAAATATTTTTAAATGATAACAGATCCGAGCAATGCTATAAACCAAGAAACAATCAGATCCATAATTTACCTATGTATACATTTTGAGAAAAAAAACATAAAATTTCCAGTGAACGGCATGCACCCAAAAACTTTGCTTCAGCCAACATTCATGATCCAGTGTAGAGTTGCTTCTTCAACTCATCTTTGACCATCTATTTATCATCTGTTTACATTAATAAACATCACAAAGCTATTAACTTAACTATCAAAAGGTTACACCACTGTTTTTCAGCTTAGCTGGATACCAAGAAATACTGAAATAGACATGGCGAAAATCGTACAGAGAGTAGTTTTACATCATTTTACTCCACTTTTATTACAACAAACCCTATTCAAATGTCCCTCAAACCCAAAGGTCATTTACTAATATATCTAGAACAAAATATTGATTCAGAATAATAGATAACCCCCTGCATCTAACACAAGATCAAGATGATTTTATGGATCCATTAGCAACATGCATATAATTAACAATGCTAGAAATGAATCATCAAGTGATGCTCTGACCATAGACCCTTATAGGTTCTTTTTTAATGTAAAACTCTTATAGGTTCTGACTTCAAATCTAGAAATTGAAGGAATTTAAGGGAAATAATCTAATTCTAGAAAGTACCAAGGTATAAGTAAATCTATGCAAAAATGACCTTTTCTGAGTTCACATGAACAAATAAGTTACTTTTTTAGATATACATTATATTGCAAATCCACTTGCCAAAACAGATTATTTGAGCAATGCAACACATAACAAAGAAGCTTGACCACATACAAAAAGCATTCATAATTGACACCCACAACAGAGGTGTACACGATATCTCACTTCTATGAAAAGAACGTCTAAATCAAGCAGCTGAGTGATTACTCACCGAGAACTTTATGCTAGAGTTTCTTTCTGCATTCATAGAAGCTGCTAGCAAGATGCAAATGCCAAATACCATGTTGTCCAATCTTGATGTCAATGTTTTGTCTCAACTGTCTCAAATTTGAATCCTGCAAAGGCAAAGAATAATAACCATTAACTATATCAAAGCTGAATCAAAGATGCACATCTCCTAAGTATGGGCTCGTATCAAAATATTCTTAGATATGAATGACGGCTAAGATGAGCAGAACAGAACATCAATTCAGGATAAGACAACAAAGAAAATATTATCAGAGTATAACTCACCAAAGTTTGTTTAGTTCTCGATTCAGCTTCCAGTTAACTTGGTACCTTGCTACATAATTTTTATTTACGTTAGAAACCTATATGGCTATATGGTTTACAAAGAACTGATACTTCATGTATCAACCTCCTTGCGTCATTTTAGAACAGAGAGCATTTCAACATAACATGACTTTTTGGATTTTAGAAAAAAAGGTAGGGAAAACAGATTAGATTTAAGAAACAAGCCTCGAATTCTGGTTAACTAAACATTAGGTGATAGCTGTATTTGTTCCTTTTTATTTAAAACAGAACTGGGCAAGTATGAACATTCTACTTTAATTACTTTAATTAAGTGCACACCTATTTAACAGAACAGGTGTAGGTCCACATTAGAACTCTAGTTAACAGAGCATGTAGATAAATATCTGCAAGGTCAAGCATTTGGCACAGCTATTTTAAACATGTGTATCATACCTGAACTTTCAGGAGATCTGAAATCCAAAAGTATAGACATCCTTGTGTAGCATCTCAGTAGTTAAAATAGCTTTCCTCTTTGACAAATAAGTTTTCACTTTAACAAATAGGTCTTCTCTTTGTGAATAAGCAAAAGGATACACAACGGTACACACGAATGAGTATTCATATTTGCATTCATATTCAATTTAGGGGGCAAAGGCTTTTCTCGAGAAAGACTGAAAGAGCATAGAAACTGCTATATGCTCACCTGCTCAATTGTTCAGGAATGAAGGCTGAACATTACATCTGTCCCTTCTTTTATCTCTTTCACCTATGTCTGCCAACAACAAAGAGGTTCAAGTTTTTTAGAGCTATGAAATATATCTATTAATATAGAGATATATTCTAAAACACCAACAACACACTCAATTGATCTAAAGCACAAAATGCAGGTAATATATGCAGAACAACTATTTTGTTTGAAGAGCACAAAGCATATGCACTGTATATTATCAAACATTTCTCACCTAAAATCACCTAATCACCAAAACCAGAGATACAAGGCTATGTAGAACGGTAAATGCACACAAACAATATTTACCCATCATTTTCATTGATATTCACCAAGGAAACACCAATAAAGATTGCATGGAAATTTGATATTTAACTCGCTACATAAATCTGCCCACAGCTCATTATCATGGCAGAGAAGACTTATCTTTGTAAAAAAAAAGAATAACAAAACTATGGATTGATAATATAAAGCCTTGATATAGTACCACACTCAGGCTTACCTTCTTAAGCCCAAGGCTCCTAACAGAAAGCAATAATAATGGTTTCTACAAGAATTCTGGCAGATAATGTTGTAGAATGAACAGAGGATATCGAACTAACCACAACAATGCATCAATTGATATCTCAATCTCAATTTATTAATAAGTAAAGAGCACCACAGTGCTACTTTTTCTAATGCATGTACCAGCGAATGGCCAATATTTTACCATAGATGCAGCCAGAAAAGGCAAATATTTTTCTATTGAGTTCTAGAGCATTGTCTAATTAATTGATCTATCAATGATCAGATGCAAATAGATAATAATGATAATTTTTCACTGCTCAACAGAAGCAGAACAAAACATTGTTTCTCATCAAATCTACTTGTCAATGGAAAAAAGCATGTAGCATCAAGTCTTACCAAAGAAGGAACACAGACTTACGATAGCCCAAAGCAGTACGTTGCACCACCAGCTAGAAGAGCTTTTCGACAAGCACTGAATACTGCAAGGACAAACAATTTGCAAAAACGCAGAAACATTAGGTATCGCAGCATCATAATCAAGAAAAGGGAACTACTTTAAGCAACTAACCCACAAAAATAAAGCAATCATTCATTCATTTGCTATCACTCACTGCTAAGCTTGTTAATTGCAAATCTTCTTGTGAGCTTTAAGGGATAAAAGAGAATGTTCCATGTTAGCACTGCAAATAGTATAGATAAATAATTAGTTGTAAGTCAAGAACTTTAAAGTGTAATATCTATCTGGCTCATATGGATATATTTGACAACACCGAGCCCACATCACCGAACTAAATACTAATATAGAAACAAAGTCCAAAGATAGTAATATCTATCTAGCTCATATTTGACAACATCGAGCCCACATCACTGAACTAAATACTAAAATAGAAACAAAGTCTAAAGGTGTAATATCTATCTAGCTCATATTTGACAACACCGAGCCCACATCACGGAACTAAATACGAATATAGAAACAACGTCCATGTAAAAGACCAGCGGTTCACCTAATAAGCATCTAGCATAACAAACACAAAAGAAGCAAAGTATTTAGTGAAGGAACATTTAGCAAAGCATCACCGCGCTTTGGTAGAACTGAAACAACAATATGGTCAAGATTTAAGAGATCTTTTGGTCAACCTACCAACACACAATGCCGCACGAGACCAGAGGGAAGGGGAGCTCGAATTCTTGAGAATACTGGCTGGAAACAATCTAATGTCGTGCATAAATCATGATGCCAATATGGCAGAGGTCCCACACTGCATCTTTCCAAAGAGGAAAGGCATGGCTGACCTCCACGGCACGTGCAGTTATGGCATGTGGGAGGAAGAGAGCAGATGCATTAGGCTGGGAGGTGAGATGCACACATGAGAAACAATGCAGGCAGGAAGGAAAGAGCTCACCATTGCTTGGCCACGAGGACGACGCCACGCCACATCCAGACGGACTATCAATAGAGCCTCACATCAGCAGGCAAGCAAGAAGAGGGAGGAATACCTAGGACCCCAGATCTGCATAGCACCAGGCACCATAATCGTTGTTCAATTGGTTAGCACAGCAAATCCAGCCTAGAAAGAAGAAACGAAAGAGAAGGAAGTGGCGCACCTGAACAATATCCGATTTGGGATTTGAGGGACCTCAATCGACGATGAGATGGGAAGAGGAGGCAGAGGAGTGTGGGAGGCGGCCGGAGACGGACACTGGATGGTGTGGCCTGGATCCGGATGTGGACGATGGCACGAGCGAGGCAACACAACCACCACGTCGCGCCGCCGCCGGCCGCGCCATTCCGGTCCGCCCTTTCCACGCGGAGGAGCGAGGGCCTAGGGAGGGAGAGAGTGGCGGCGGCACGACGGGAACGGGGCGGGGGGCAGCGGCGTCAGCCGTCGGCGCTGGGGGAACGCGCCACGGCGAGCCGGCGGCCCGCCGCTTCGGCGCCTCTGTGCGCCCACATCGGCCGCTGTGCCTGTCCATGGAGGGGAGGGAGGAGGTGGAGGGGTGCCGAGGTCGGGCGGCAGCCAGAGCGAGCGGGGGGAGTCGAGCAACGGCGCGCGGGGGAGGCCAGGGGTGGAGCGAGGCGGAGGCGGCGCGAGGTGGTGGAGAGGAGGCGGGCTAGGGTTTGCAGGGGGAGCGTTTTACTGGCCCGCGTGAAGTCGTACGGAGCAAATCCATCACGTAAAACAGAGATCCGATGAACAGTAAAAATTTTACTGTCGTGGACTGACCGGCTGGCCTCGAAGCCGCGCGGTTCTCATACTTAGAAATACATATAGGCATTATTGACTATGAAACTTTTGCTAGTAATAGACAAAGTAAGGCTCCTTTTGGAACGCAGAATTTTCACAGAAATCAAGCAGGAATTTCACAAGAACATAAAAATTTTCCTCCATTCCAAAGGAGGCCTTGTGATGCCCCTGGCATCTCAGAAGCCGTACACACAATTATACGTAAACTAATGATGAATTAAAGCTAAATCATGCTTAAGAGAGTAATGAGGGTTTGGTAGATAAACCACTAAGTCAAAATTTCAAATCTGAAATTTTAGCTCATCCCCAAATTGATTCTGAAAATTCTTTTTGATTGGACTATACAACTCAAGAATTTTCTTTTATATGAAATGGAATTGAACTCATCATCTTTCAAATGCATCTATTGTGGATGTATTTGGACTTCATTTGATATTTCAAAAGACGAAAACAAGAAAAACTTTACTTAGAGTAAATCTGCTGTTCTACCAAAATCCTAAACAAAATTAGGGTTGTATTTCAAAATATGTTGTGATTTAGAGGAGGATCATATTAACAAAGTTGTAGGTAATGATCTAGGAAACAACTTTGTCAATATGAGTCAGGTCATAATATAAATTCAAATTGGTCTTTTCAACCAAATTTTGTCAGCCCAGAAGCACACCCCTACTCTGTCCAGTTTGGTAATTTGAGATTTTCTTACCCATAGAGCCATTTTCATGACCTGCACTAATGAAATGAAATATAGTTTAGAAAGTAACCAACAAATTTGTCAAAAGGAGCAAGTGGAGTTGAGGCCTGTAACTAGGGTATTTTCCCCTCCCAAGCAGAAGACCTACCCTGTCCCTACCTATGGCTGCTGCATAAATTCAAACAAATTTCATATTTCCATGCCGAATTTGAAATCATGCCTATTGACAAAGTTGTAGAGTTCAAAGAGTAGAACATTTCATTCAATTGGAGTTTTTCCAAATTCGGCCTCTAAATTGATCAAAATGGCGGTTTTCAGTAGGAGAAAAAACACATTTTTATTTTTCTTCTATTTCCCTTTTCCTACTGTCACCGACCGGTGGGGCCCACCCGTCAGGGTTGCCTCCCACCTCGGTACGACGCCCACCCCGTGGCGCGCCGGCGTACAGCGGCGTACGCCGCGCCGCGGATCGACGGCCCCACCCCGCGCCCTCAACCCCGGCCTCACCTGGACGCGCCCCGGCCCTCTCCACTCCACTCGCCGCTCGCTCTCTGCTCCCTCTCCCTGCGCTCGCACTCGCAGCGCGCCGCCGCCATTAGAGGCTCGGGGTCGAGCTTGAACTCGCCGCGCCGCCGCCATCCGACCTCCTCGCGCCCCGAAGCTGCCACCACCACCTCCGCCGCGACCCGGCGCACCCACCCCGCTAGGCCTCGCCACCGTTCCCCTCCCCTCGGAGTGGGTCGAGCCGCTGCGCCAGGCGCCGCCCGCCATGGTCACCATGGCCGGCCCGCGGCGAGCTCGGGCCAATCACCCCTCCGGTGATCCCCGTGCCTAGCCGACCTGCGCCCCACGCTCGCCCCGACCCCCTCCACCGAATCCCCAAGGCCTCGGCCCTCACCACCGCCCCTAGCCCCTCTCTCCGCGTGCGCCGCCGTTCGCCGAGCGCATCCACCCCGTCTCGTCGTGGAGAGCCCCCTCCGGGCCGTCCCCGTGCCCTCAAATCGCCACCGCTGAGCTCGCCTCGGCCGCGCGCAGCTCGAGCACCCCTCGGCTCGGCGAATCACCGCCTCCACCATCGGAATTGGATCCGCGCCGCCGAGCCGTGGCCGCCTCCGGTTCACCCCGATTCGCGCGCGTTCCCCGTCGGTCCGGGCCTCCTCGCGCGACTAGGTCTTGGGAAAGGCGAAGCCCCTCAACCGGGCCATCTTCCGCCGCTGCTTCGGCTCCAAGGCGCCGCCTCCTCGCGCGTCGCCGCGCGCGGGAACGCCGCCGCGCCGTTCGGCTCGCCCCTGCCCGAGGAAGAAGAAGAAGAGAGAGGTGGGTTTGCAATTTAGCCCCTGCGGTTTTGTGTATTTATGTTTAAGTCCATGCGCTGTGCAGTGAGTCTTACGAATCTTACGCTCTAGCCCCCAAAGTCTACGGTTAATTGCGTACAAGTCCTTGATCTATATGTTTTTCTATTTATTTCATTAATAAAGCGGCTGAAACTTTGAAAAATCATAACAAATCAAATAAAAATCCAAAATGGACAAACTCAGTTGCATTAGACTCCTCTTAAGTAGATCTACATGATTGGTATGATGTGGTGGTGTGAAAAGACATTTATACCCTTGGTTTTGTTGTATGCATGTTAAAGCAAAATAATTACCAAAAGAGATGCAAATGGACTCCAAATGTTGTGAAACTTGGACAGTGGCCTTAGTGTGATATTTAGGCACTGTCTGAACTCTTGTAGCCCTAGGACTTGCTGTTATTTACTCTTTTGCCCTTATACCGGTGTTATGAGCAATTATTCCACCTAGAAATTGGAGGCTATACAAAATGTGCATAAAATGGATCTTTGGTATTTTCATACACTTCGGATAGTATAAGTAACCCAACTATGAACTATGAGCCCCTGCATGTATAATTTTGATGGTGATCTGAAAATGACAAATCTTGACTTAGGAAAATGCCATCCACTATGCTAGAAGAAATTCCACCAAAATTCCTATAGCTATACCGCCTTATGAGTATGTTTATCGATCACTTTTCTGCATATCCATGGAATGACTAGTTATGCGTGTAGGAACTCCAGGCGTCTCGTGTATTGCATCATGCATATTATTCATATAGCGACGCTTATTGCAGATACGTGATAAAGAAACAAGTGCACGGGTCTACATCAACCAACGGTGATCCAAAAGACCAACTAAGACCCATTCACGACCTGGAGGGCCCATCAGTCGTGTTTGGAAGGAGGAGTTGTCCAAGGGATCAAGGGGTTGCCTGGGGCAAGGCCTCACAACCCGACAAACTAACAGTAGCTTAGTTTGTTCAAGTTGTCAACAACGAAGGTAGGCCCCTTAGGCATTTTCACCTATCTAGGGAGTCTCACCACCCTATTCTTGTTTGTGCATTACGTTTAGGGATTTTATGAAACCCCACATGCATAAATCCTTGATGCCCAAAGTAGAAAGGATAAAACGAAGTCTATGCTTAGCCCTGCTTAGACGGTAGAAGACGAGTGAAGGTATTCACTCGCGAGATGATAGGGCCTATAAATGTTTTTACAAAACCTTGGAATCGAAAGGAAATCTGTTATGACTTGATGATAAGTTGAGACCGGGCGGAGATATGGTTTGATATGATGAGATTTGTGATAATGTGTTGGTGGACTCCGCCCGAGTCGATTAAGGCCCGTCCGCTGTTCGCCTGCTGATTGGCATAACATTGCTAGAATGCTTATCCGGGAAATGGGACCGGTGAAACCTTACTCGTGCCATCCGAAGAACAGAAACACGTTCCTACCCACTGGTTGAGAGGAAGGTGGTCCGGGGGAGCTTGGTGCTCATGACGGGGAGACCGGGATGCCGGCAGGCTCGTCATGGGGGCACAACCCGGAGGTCAGGCGGGAGTGAATCGAACTTGGGATGGGACAAGTGGAGGTGGGGGACCATATGTGGGAAAGCCGTCGTGTGAGTAAGCATATGGGCCTCTGGCATTTTTAGTTATTCCCGAGAATTCAAAATCGATTCGAATCGCTGATGCTCACCAGGTGTGAGAATGCCAAATATCACTGACGGGCAACGTAGTAACAACTTAAATACTTTATGCTTATATTCATGTTTTATATACAACATGCTTGGATAAGTATGATCCGTCCGACTATTCATAGTGCTGCCCATCCACTGAGAGGAGGTTGATGGATTTGGGAGATGCTTTGAGGTCGAGGGAGAGATGACCCGACGTATAGGGGCATCGCTCCTGAGACGGCTACTCCCAAGAGTTCGATGGGGGCTCTATGAATCTTGGGACGGGGCATGCGTTCATGTTTTATTTTCTCTGCAAGTTTCCCCCTATGATATTGTTGAAAATCATAACTAATGGGTAGCAGCTGTCAAATCCTGCTATCTTATGATAACATGTTTTAAATAAACCATCAATGGCTAAGGACCCACTTCTAGTAAGCTTATGCGGGTTAGAAGTCAGTCCACCAAAAAGCCTTGCATAATCTCAAATGTGTCGGGCTGAAACCGCCCACGGGTAAGTCCTACGAGTTCCCCACGAACTCACCGTTTGTTGTTGATATTTTTCTTTTAGGTGCATATCAGATTACGACCAAGGATGACTCCGGTGGGCTCGAGGTCATACTTGATGTTTACTTCCCGCTGCACGTTACATCTTTGTAACGATATGTATTCCGCTGCGAGGTTTATTTTGAAGTTCTTTTTCACTACCTTGTACTCCTTTTGAGCAAAAATATTTGTACTCAATCAAATTATGTCTGTATGAAATGGTGGGTTGTTGTAATTGTTGTGGCTCTTCCGAGAGCTTAACGTGCGTGATGTCGGCATCCCTGGGAGATGGTTTCATCGAGTGCCCTTCTGGGTAGCTCGACGGACTACCGAGTTTAGTTCGGTCTAAGTGCACTGTGGGCCAGTGGTGGCAGGTGTACTTAGCCCGTATTAAATCGGCGGTTCCGCCACAGCTGGTATCAGAGCCGATCATGCACGAGCAACAATTATAACAACTTCGTTTTGATTTCAAAAGCCTATTTTCCAAATCTTTTCAGAGTATTTGCGAAAATGAGAGATGTCGCGTATATGCCCACTATAAGGATGTTAGGAGATATCAGGTGACATCACTAACATTCTGACCTAGATAGAATTCATATGCATTTTGGGCGCTTTGAGAAGCAACTATTCGGCCGTAGCTATCCCCAGTACTGGTGGGAGCTATTGGGTTTTGCGAATAGTTGTAATCTCTGCATTCATGCTGTATAAGTAAAAGCTCTTTAAGGGTGGTGGGCATGGTTGAGGCTTTCATACCCCCCACACTTACATTCGGTTTTGGGATCCACCTTTTTCTCGACAATCCCCAGTACTGGTGGAAAGTCAGGCTTTGAGGAAAAGGTGCAGCGGCCCACCAACGTTGTCCACGCAGCGGTCACGCGTGGATGCCACACTATGTGGTAATGTATGAGCATGCATTCTTCTGCAGGTACACTAACCACGTGCGAAAATTAAGAACGACTAGAGAACGACTAGTTGCACTAGAGAGAGACGTGCATGTATGTCACCGAATATCGCTAGTTGTATACTTAGAAAGTGTGATGTGAGACCGGATAGGACGGGCATACCTCATTCCATCTCATCTCATATGCCTTACTTGTTTTGCTTGAAAATAACTAGATTTCTTACTGCATCTATAAGTATAATTGTTGGGTAGTAGCATTTTACATATGAATCCTGTCTGCGGTTTTAAGATGCATTTCAAACTACGAGTAAAATCAACAGAAACTTATTATAAGAACCTAGTAGTACAAGAAATTTCTAAACAACTTATGTATAGATTACTTGCTCTGAAAGTAAATACGAGCGAGGTACCAGTTTAGGGCGTGTCCTATGTCCATTTTAAAACAAGTATTATATATAAAAGTTGTAGTGCAAAAATTTCAACCAACAAATTGATCTATAACGACCCTTCGTCAAAATACTCTGGACACTAACTTGCAACCATTTTAAGTCCCAGCTTACGTCTAGGGAGCAAGTACGAAGTTTAGAAGATGAAGTTCGGGACGTAACTTAATTGGCACATGAATACAAATTGCCTTATGACCACATTTGGCCTTCGAAACTATCAAATTGACGGGAGCCTTATTCTTCCTGCTACAGATGTCGCAACCCTCGACGCAGCCCTTCGACTTATGCCCTAATTACCAAGAGTCCGCAAAAGCTAAGACAACGATTCCTCGAGAACAAAAGAAGGGAAAAGCGGGAGAATCTTCCACCGAAGCAGCCTCAGTTCAACACCTGCGACCTGGGATGGTTCTATTAAAAGGATTTGTCAAGCCTGAAGATCAGATCGGGATGGTTCGTATGTGTCGACAACTGGGTAAGGGCCCAGGAGGATTTTATAGACCTAGCTACAAAAACGGTGCCAAGCTGAATTTATGGATGATGTCTCTAGGAAGGAACTGGGATCTGACTACTCGCTCGTATGGACCAACACGTCCCTTCGATGGAGCACAAGCCCCGACAATACCAGATGCTTTCAAGATGATTGCTCAAACTGCGAACTCCACTGTAAACGAGTTTCCTCAGATTAACCCGGACGTATGCATCGTCAACTATTACACCAACTCCGGGAAGCTCGGACTCCATCAAGACAAGGATGAATCAAAGAGTAGCATCAACCAAGGCCTACCTTTCATCTCCATCTCCATAGGCGACACCGCCGAGTTCATGTTCGGTGACACTAGAGACAAGGGCAAAGCGACTAAGATCGACCTCGAATCTGGCGATGTCCTCATACTCGGTGGAGGATCAAGGTTACTATTTCATGGCATTTCCCACGTGAAGACCAACACTACACCAACTTGGTTGAAGGAAGCAACAGGCCTTCGTCCTGGACGCATCAATCTTACGTTTAGGCAGTACTAGCTAGTTACTAGTTGGTGTGCTAGCAGTCATCGCAAACTGTTGTAATAAGAGGAGGTTGACTCTCATAACCTTTGAGTTTCCCATGTATCCAGCTCCTTGCAATCGGCATATGTCCCACCCTCATGACTAATGTAACTCTATTTTCAATGGAGCATTCTAAACTTTTGTAGTTCTCACGCTTTTGTTATTCAGGCATTTCAGTCCCTGTAATCCATGACACTTTTGTTGTGGTTACCTCGTTCCTGATTGAAATAAGTCTGATGAGTTATACCTCCGAAAACATTATGCTATGGCGTGTAAAACTCCTTGTTTATGTCTTTCTATAACCTTGTGTTATTAGCATATCCTCGGAGATTGGATGGAAATACCGCTCTTGACGAGGTGTTTACCCGAGCAGTCTATGGTGCCGCGACGGAACCTAGGGTCCTGTGTGCACGGCCGTCACTCGGTTCCACTAGGGGCGCGCTGGTATCGAGACATGCGAGGCATGACACCGCTGAAATTGTGGAATATTCCTATCCAACTTCTAACACCTCGTGGACCTCTATACATCTCATTCGTGGAGATAATTTACTCTAATTCCACTGCCACCTTGTATCATTTCATTGCTTTGTTTCACCTTGCCCTTCGTGGTCTGTGGGGGAAAGATCCACCCTAACCCCACTATCGTTCACACCTTTCTCTTGCCTTGTTGAACCATGTTCTTCTCGATCCGTGAGACGAGCCAAATCTATGGCTCCACCCGTCCACATCTTTTCATTGACTTTGCTTATCCTTGCTGGTCATGCTTCACGGGGATGAGTAATTCTATTCTACACGATACCTTTACAACCATTGGTCCAAATCTCGGATTTCTCTGCGCTCACCTTGATCTTCGTTAACATCTTGTATGTGTGGAAATGCTTGATCTCATTTCCACTGTCTTACTACGTCATTCCATTTCTTTTTCCAACTTGCCCCTCTCTGAATGGTGGAAACAGTCAAACTCTGTTTCCGCTGCTTCCTATTACGTTCCTTTCTAGAATATATTGAACCTTATCTTCTGAAGGTGAGCTTCGGCACATCCGCCGCGCTAAGCTTTTTGCTCTCGGCCAGTGCTTTGATCATATCGTCCTTTGCAAGAAGTTGCTTCGTTCTTCTTTGAAAATCATCTTCAGTTAAGCTTACTAACACTGGCTATTGTTTCGTTAGTAAGCGCACATCATATGCCTATACTTCTCTTGGTCAGTCTTGATCAATGCTATGAAATCATACCAACCATCGCCTTGTCTAGGTGAATATGTCCTATTCTCTTTCCGCGGCATCTTTCCCGAAACAATGAGTAGAAGGTGCTATGTATCCCCACATCTTACTCTTTGATGAATGTTCGGGTCTAATATCTTATATGTGTACACAGTCCCTATCGAACGAAGTGAATGTGTCTCTCAAAAGCACATCCAATGATTACCCATTGAATCCCAAGAGTCATCGTGGTTCCGTCTTCCGATTGTGTACACTTTGCTCCCGATTGTTCTAAGACCTATATATTCATCACGTTTCTAAATCTTTGTGTCAAAGTCAGGGAGTAACCCTGTCCCATTATTCGAGTAAATCACTGTCGTTTTCGCGTCGGCCACACCGTCTTTGTGGTTTGTCCATTCGCTCTCATATAAACAACGACTTGCCGGGCACCTGGGAAAGACCACCTCAGAAGTATTCAAAGCTTTGTAACTAACTTGTGTTAAGGAGGCACTAACCATTCGCGAGCCAGTTAACAAAGCAAGTTGGTGAAGGATTAAGTGTCACCATGTGTGACAGAAGCACACAAATCACGACGCCAAAACCATTTACACTTCGCGGTAAGCCGTAGAACCCCGCTTCCTCCAAATCTCGGGACGAGATTTCTTTAAGGGGGGTGGGTTGTGATGCCCCTGGCATCTCAGAAGCCGTACACACAATTATACGTAAACTAATGATGAATTAAAGCTAAATCATGCTTAAGAGAGTAATGAGGGTTTGGTAGATAAACCACTAAGTCAAAATTTCAAATCTGAAATTTTAGCTCATCCCCAAATTGATTCTGAAAATTCTTTTTGATTGGACTATACAACTCAAGAATTTTCTTTTATATGAAATGGAATTGAACTCATCATCTTTCAAATGCATCTATTGTGGATGTATTTGGACTTCATTTGATATTTCAAAAGACGAAAACAAGAAAAACTTTACTTAGAGTAAATCTGCTGTTCTACCAAAATCCTAAACAAAATTAGGGTTGTATTTCAAAATATGTTGTGATTTAGAGGAGGATCATATTAACAAAATTGTAGGTAATGATCTAGGAAACAACTTTGTCAATATGAGTCAGGTCATAATATAAATTCAAATTGGTCTTTTCAACCAAATTTTGTCAGCCCAGAAGCACACCCCTACTCTGTCCAGTTTGGTAATTTGAGATTTTCTTACCCATAGAGCCATTTTCATGACCTGCACTAATGAAATGAAATATAGTTTAGAAAGTAACCAACAAATTTGTCAAAAGGAGCAAGTGGAGTTGAGGCATGTAACTAGGGTATTTTCCCCTCCCAAGCAGAAGACCTACCCTGTCCCTACCTATGGCTGCTGCATAAATTCAAACAAATTTCATATTTCCATGCCGAATTTGAAATCATGCCTATTGACAAAGTTGTAGAGTTCAAAGAGTAGAACATTTCATTCAATTGGAGTTTTTCCAAATTCGGCCTCTAAATTGATCAAAATGGCGGTTTTCAGTAGGAGAGAAAACACATTTTTATTTTTCTTCTATTTCCCTTTTCCTACTGTCACCGACCGGTGGGGCCCATCCATCAGGGTTGCCTCCCACCTCGGTACGACGCCCACCCCGTGGCGCGCCGGCGTACAGCGGCGTACGCCGCGCCGCGGATCGACGGCCCCACCCCGCGCCCTCAACCCCGGCCTCACCTGGACGCGCCCCGGCCCTCTCCACTCCACTCGCCGCTCGCTCTCTGCTCCCTCTCCCTGCGCTCGCACTCGCAGCGCGCCGCCGCCATTAGAGGCTCGGGGTCGAGCTTGAACTCGCCGCGCCGCCGCCATCCGACCTCCTCGCGCCCCGAAGCTGCCACCACCACCTCCGCCGCGACCCGGCGCACCCACCCCGCTAGGCCTCGCCACCGTTCCCCTCCCCTCGGAGTGGGTCGAGCCGCTGCGCCAGGCGCCGCCCGCCATGGTCACCATGGCCGGCCCGCGGCGAGCTCGGGCCAATCACCCCTCCGGTGATCCCCGTGCCTAGCCGACCTGCGCCCCACGCTCGCCCCGACCCCCTCCACCGAATCCCCAAGGCCTCGGCCCTCACCACCGCCCCTAGCCCCTCTCTCCGCGTGCGCCGCCGTTCGCCGAGCGCATCCACCCCGTCTCGTCGTGGAGAGCCCCCTCCGGGCCGTCCCCGTGCCCTCAAATCGCCACCGCTGAGCTCGCCTCGGCCGCGCGCAGCTCGAGCACCCCTCGGCTCGGCGAATCACCGCCTCCACCATCGGAATTGGATCCGCGCCGCCGAGCCGTGGCCGCCTCCGGTTCACCCCGATTCGCGCGCGTTCCCCGTCGGTCCGGGCCTCCTCGCGCGACTAGGTCTTGGGAAAGGCGAAGCCCCTCAACCGGGCCATCTTCCGCCGCTGCTTCGGCTCCAAGGCGCCGCCTCCTCGCGCGTCGCCGCGCGCGGGAACACCGCCGCGCCGTTCGGCTCGCCCCTGCCCGAGGAAGAAGAAGAAGAGAGAGGTGGGTTTGCAATTTAGCCCCTGCGGTTTTGTGTATTTATGTTTAAGTCCATGCGCTGTGCAGTGAGTCTTACGAATCTTACGCTCTAGCCCCCAAAGTCTACGGTTAATTGCGTACAAGTCCTTGATCTATATGTTTTTCTATTTATTTCATTAATAAAGCGGCTGAAACTTTGAAAAATCATAACAAATCAAATAAAAATCCAAAATGGACAAACTCAGTTGCATTAGACTCCTCTTAAGTAGATCTACATGATTGGTATGATGTGGTGGTGTGAAAAGACATTTATACCCTTGGTTTTGTTGTATGCATGTTAAAGCAAAATAATTACCAAAAGAGATGCAAATGGACTCCAAATGTTGTGAAACTTGGACAGTGGCCTTAGTGTGATATTTAGGCACTGTCTGAACTCTTGTAGCCCTAGGACTTGCTGTTATTTACTCTTTTGCCCTTATACCGGTGTTATGAGCAATTATTCCACCTAGAAATTGGAGGCTATACAAAATGTGCATAAAATGGATCTTTGGTATTTTCATACACTTCGGATAGTATAAGTAACCCAACTATGAACTATGAGCCCCTGCATGTATAATTTTGATGGTGATCTGAAAATGACAAATCTTGACTTAGGAAAATGCCATCCACTTTGCTAGAAGAAATTCCACCAAAATTCCTATAGCTATACCGCCTTATGAGTATGTTTATCGATCACTTTTCTACATATCCATGGAATGACTAGTTATGCGTGTAGGAACTCCAGGCGTCTCGTGTATTGCATCATGCATATTATTCATATAGCGACGCTTATTGCAGATACGTGATAAAGAAACAAGTGCACAGGTCTACATCAACCAACGGTGATCCAAAAGACCAACTAAGACCCATTCACGACCTGGAGGGCCCATCAGTCGTGTTTGGAAGGAGGAGTTGTCCAAGGGATCAAGGGGTTGCCTGGGGCAAGGCCTCACAACCCGACAAACTAACAGTAGCTTAGTTTGTTCAAGTTGTCAACAACGAAGGTAGGCCCCTTAGGCATTTTCACCTATCTAGGGAGTCTCACCACCCTATTCTTGTTTGTGCATTACGTTTAGGGATTTTATGAAACCCCACATGCATAAATCCTTGATGCCCAAAGTAGAAAGGATAAAACGAAGTCTATGCTTAGCCCTGCTTAGACGGTAGAAGACGAGTGAAGGTATTCACTCGCGAGATGATAGGGCCTATAAATGTTTTTACAAAACCTTGGAATCGAAAGGAAATCTGTTATGACTTGAGGATAAGTTGAGACCGGGCGGAGATATGGTTTGATATGATGAGATTTGTGATAATGTGTTGGTGGACTCCGCCCGAGTCGATTAAGGCCCGTCCGCTGTTCGCCTGCTGATTGGCATAACATTGCTAGAATGCTTATCCGGGAAATGGGACCGGTGAAACCTTACTCGTGCCATCCGAAGAACAGAAACACGTTCCTACCCACTGGTTGAGAGGAAGGTGGTCCGGGGGAGCTTGGTGCTCATGACGGGGAGACCGGGATGCCGGCAGGCTCGTCATGGGGGCACAACCCGGAGGTCAGGCGGGAGTGAATCGAACTTGGGATGGGACAAGTGGAGGTGGGGGACCATATGTGGGAAAGCCGTCGTGTGAGTAAGCATATGGGCCTCTGGCATTTTTAGTTATTCCTGGGAATTCAAAATCGATTCGAATCGCTGATGCTCACCAGGTGTGAGAATGCCAAATATCACTGACGGGCAACGTAGTAACAACTTAAATACTTTATGCTTATATTCATGTTTTATATACAACATGCTTGGATAAGTATGATCCGTCCGACTATTCATAGTGGTGCCCATCCACTGAGAGGAGGTTGATGGATTTGGGAGATGCTTTGAGGTCGAGGGAGAGATGACCCGACGTATAGGGGCATCGCTCCTAAGACGGCTACTCCCAAGAGTTCGATGGGGGCTCTATGAATCTTGGGACGGAGCATGCGTTCATGTTTTATTTTCTCTGCAAGTTTCCCCCTATGATATTGTTGAAAATCATAACTAAGGGGTAGCAGCTGTCAAATCCTGCTATCTTATGATAACATGTTTTAAATAAACCATCAATGGCTAAGGACCCACTTCTAGTAAGCTTATGCGGGTTAGAAGTCAGTCCACCAAAAAGCCTTGCATAATCTCAAATGTGTCGGGCTGAAACCGTCCACGGGTAAGTCCTACGAGTTCCCCACGAACTCACCGTTTGTTGTTGATATTTTTCTTTTAGGTGCATATCAGATTACGACCAAGGATGACTCCGGTGGGCTCGAGGTCATACTTGATGTTTACTTCCCGCTGCACGTTACATCTTTGTAACGATATGTATTCCGCTACGAGGTTTATTTTGAAGTTCTTTTTCACTACCTTGTACTCCTTTTGAGCAAAAATATTTGTACTCAATCAAATTATGTCTGTATGAAATGGTGGGTTGTTGTAATTGTTGTGGCTCTTCCGAGAGCTTAACGTGCGTGATGTCGGCATCCCTGGGAGATGGTTTCATCGAGTGCCCTTCTGGGTAGCTCGACGGACTACCGAGTTTAGTTCGGTCTAAGTGCACTGTGGGCCAGTGGTGGCAGGTGTACTTAGCCCGTATTAAATCGGCGGTTCCGCCACAGGCCTAAACGTTAATTGAATCCATGGGTAAACGCGCACAACGCCTGGAACATCGAACCTCTCTCTGAACATTGCGCATCGCCTCCATCCTCTCCCAAGCCATTGCCCCGTATTCATTTTTCTGTTCCTGCGTTTTTTTTTTATGAAATTGAACCGTTGCGTGGAACATCGAACCTCTCTCTAGCCATTGCGCATCGCCCCCATCCTCTCCCAGGCCATTGAGGCCCCGTTTGGAATACGGAAAAATTTCCTTGTTTCTGCGTTTTTTTCTATAAAATTGAACTGTGAAATTTCGGTATGATTCCTATTCTGCGTTCCAAACATGACTGAAAGCCCATCGATGGATGCCTGCGTAGCAGCAGTGTTATCCCCTCTTTTTCCCAGTTCTATTCGTCTTATTCTTCTCGCAGGTGATTGACAAGTCACCAACTCACAATAGGTGTTCATTCCATAGGGGATACCCAAAGACCATGGATACATACAGGGACAGGTAGATACTACTAAAGCCAGCAACAGCATGCAGCAGCCCACAAGGATTAGCTGCACGTAAGGCACAATTAGTGATTAGTATTAGGAAAACACTTTCTCCGTATTCAAAATGTGTCACGCTTGACTTTTTTTTTTTTTTGAACTTGATCATTTGTCTTATTCAACAAAATTAAAGTTTACAGGTTATTACTATCTCCATTCGTTTTTGTTTGACGTGCAGGACAAGAAAAAGATACCGCAAAAGACTTGTAAGGACTGTCTCAACGTCAAAGTCAAAGTCAAAGTCTAGACCTATGCGACCCGGTGATAGGCACGGGTCGGGCGCGGGCCGTCCTATGCAACCCGCGACCCGATCTTCACCCGACCCGACCCGACACTTGCCCGGGTCTACATCAAACCAAAGAAAATGCAGAGTATTTATTTTATTGCAATTTGTTTTTCATTATAGAGAGTTTGAACTTGTTTTCCATGTATTGATATATTTTTTTCAATATGTGAGTTTAATTTTTTCCTAATTTTAATGTACACTAGCAACTATGTTTTTCGGTCATACTGTGCGTAAAAAGTCATAACGAACAATGATAGATGCAGGGCATAAAATTTGTGAAGCGACACACTAAACCTTTGCTAAAATAAAAACATTCCTCTATTTGTGATATCGTTCCCACGACTTCAAGCAAATTTTGCAGCGGTATCAGCCATCCATCGATATGAAGAATCTTGTTTCGACGATTCCAAGACTTCGAACGAATATTGTACTGGTGTTAGGTGGGTGGGATGTTTATCTTAGCTATCAATCGCTATATATAGAATGCTAAGGTAGTATACTGTGGCGTTACTTTCATGTAGCCTCTATTATTAACACAATGACATATTATTCATATTATTTTATTTCGATAATTTCTATCAACTTTCAGCAAAATTTAAAGTCAGTTGAATAGAAAAGTTTACTCTTTACTTTTCCATCAATATATACAGAACGTCAAAAACGAAATACATATACGATCTGAACGTTTGCGTTTGCTTTCATATAGCCTACTCCTGCTAATTCAATCCAAATTCAGATTAAATAAACTTATAACATCAATTAACAATATCGTCTACAGCCGGTCCCATGACATATTTGTGAACAAACAGACCAAGAAACATTATTCTTTTTAATATTAGATAAAGTAGAGATATAGATATAAAATTTGTAAATATGACAAACGTTTAAAGTTGTGGAAAAATCAACCACCATTTATACTCCCATCATCAAGCAGATTTTCATAATATACAAAATTGGTGTCAGATGTTGATACTATTTTCTATAAAGTCGGGACTTAGGGCGACTCTAGATGTTGGTAAATAAAGTCCAAGCATAGCAAGAGAAAGGTAAAGGTATCTCTGTACAAAAAAAAAAAAAGCATTGCTAAGAAAACGAACCAACCTGGCAGTACTGCACGCCAAAGCATTTTCCGAATTTACACCTCAACAAAAATTGAATGCCAATGGTATCTACCTTTCGTTAAAAATACTATGCACCCAATTGACAGCTTATCAGTAATGTTACAAAATGACAACAATATCCATCCCTGCAATCTCTGACCTTTCCTCAAAATGTACGAATGGCAATAAACCATGAACTACAAAATACCATGCTGATGCAGAACCTGAAAGCTCCATACCAAGATCAAAGTCATTGATGGAATTGCTAGCTCGTGCTTCCACAGATTAACAAAGAAAATGGCAGCCAAACATTAACAGTTCAGCTCCAAAATTTGCGCACAGCAATTGAATTAACATACACCCCCCTAGAGGACCAATCAGAACACAAATGGAACGAGCCGACCAGAAAGGGTCCTCCACTTTAGTACCATTTGTGACCGTTGAGGTTGTTGCCTTCACACTGCAGGGACGCACCCACCAACCTCCCCACTTTTCCAGCCAAGCAAAAATGTTTGCACAACAGGACAACTAACAAATATCGAATCAGACCTGCACAGTAAAAGTTGTAAGTAGTCTTCGGTGAATCTGCTGTGACTTGCAATGGCCTCACAGGGCAGCCACCAGCTTTACAGTTCTTCCACTTCCCAGCCAAATATCATCCATGCACAACCAAAGGCAGCAAGATCTGTTAATGGGAAAACGGGTTACAGGATCATGACCACAAGTATCAGTAAAAAATTTTCTCAGGTCTGTAACCTAATTATCTAATCATAGACGCCAGAAATAAGCAAGGTCCAGTCAATTCAGTGCCAGCTCTGGTGCTAAACAGCCAATAATCTAAAGATTTGGTTCATGTTGCTCAGAGGACAAGAGCAGGTCAAGGTTTTGATGGCTAGAGAAAACAAGACAATATTCCCTCCATCGTGCAACAGATATCTGCCCATAGCACCACAGCTAGTATGCATGAGACCCAGGCATATCCTGTTTGTTTGAAAATTGGGTATATGATTTCCAAAACTCAAAAAAAGGAGGCAGACACACCGTCACACCCTATACTCTGTCAAATTTCATGGTGTGTGTGGCCTTCTGAAACTAATTTAGCTATCTTATTGTGTTGTTTTACTAGATTTGTTGAATAATATTCCGTAGAAACACTTACCAAATTCAGAATGGAGCCTCGAGCGATTCATCCCACACATCGCCACTTCCATTTGAAGCATCTTCACCATCTTCTTCCATGGACAACCTAATATATTCTCTATGTGCAAACCGATCCCACTCAGTTAGAGTTGGATTTTCACGTTCCTGCAATTAAATAGCATCCACTTATTTAACTTAATTTTTCCTCGTTTTCCATAACGGATGATGCTGAATTTCATAACTCAAAGGCAACAAAATTAACTTACTACTTGGCTTGAATCTAAAAGTTTATGAAGGTTTATAATCACCTGGCGAATGAGGAATGGATCACGAGTTTCAAATGCCATGAACTTGTTGAGATTGAAAAGAATATTGAATATATTCCCTGATAGTTTACAACGTTTCAAGTCCCGTAGCGTAAAATAGCTCTCGTTCTGTAGCAAGGTAAAAATATTAAATTTGGTTTTAACATGTTTTATGATTATGTATGAGAATCTACCTCTGGTCCAATCATATCAATCATCTGGCATAATATGTCCTCAAAAAGCACAGGCTCCTGTGCCATGCACTCCATACGATGCAGTTGCTCCTCATAGAAAAATTGCATTTCATTGGAGGTTAAAATGCCATTACCATCAAGATCAATGCACTTAAACCTGTAAAAATAGTATACAAATTTCAACGAAACATACAACTACAATCAAGTTATACACTATGCTACCGGCAAAGATGCGATAAGCTATCACAGGTTGCAACTAAAGTATATGCAGTATGCGCATATAGCCATATAGGGAAAAATCAAACAGGAGCAAGCAATGTGCCTTACTCCAGAAATTAAAAAAATCTGGATCTTGTCTTTTTAGATATGAAACAGAACCACATCTTTGGAAACATAATAATGTCTCACTATATTTGTCAAGATTATGAAAATTCAATGGGAGTCCACCAGATCAAGATCAAGTATGATGATTCCATAGGGCATGGACATGAATATAAAACATATTGGGTGCCCCTGCGTTGGGAAACAGAGTGTGCACACCCACAACACAAGATTATAAATTGTTAGGTGGAATGACCTTATCACACTAAGACAAGGCACAATTCAATATAACATCCAACTATCCAAGATAACTATGCAGAACACAGTTACCAGTATTCAAGGCTGGGCTCAGAAGATTTGTCTTCTTCAGATAATATGAAGTAAACAAAGTCTTCATAACCCATCTTGCCTTCTGTCATGCTTGTGAATTTCCTTGGGACCTATGTGACAGTAAAATAGCCAATATAAGGATACAAAGCACAACATTTGGTAAACAAGGGCAAGCTCTGAATGAAACGGTGGAATAACTAACCTGTGTAAAAATTCTATCAACTATCCTGTAAGTCAATGAATGATTTCCATATCTGATAAGGTTTTCCTTGTCAATCAAAAAATCGTGATCTGTATCCAGCTCCCAAAATTTGCAGTATATCACATAGAAGTGCTCATATGAGAAGTATCTGCATCAAAACATGAGCCACAATCATCACTCTCGGGAAACAGACACAAGAATATCATTGTACTACCTCTGCTTTTAATGTGTGACAACATTGACTTCTGGACAGACGTTTGATTATTCCTCATATTCAAAAAAACTTATATATCATTACTTTTGTTGCTACTTGCCGTTAATGGTAATTTAAGCACTTACATTCTTATGTAATTTTAATAAGACAAATGGTCAAAGTCATGTCAAAAAGTCATCATACATTGAAAAACAGAGGTAGTACTATATGAGGAAGCACATGTAAGGTACAGAAATGCATGTAGAAAACTGATGGTGGTAAAGAGTGTAACGGAACCTCTGCTCAACACAGAACTCATGACCTCATGGGCATGCACATACATGAATAGACACTGGCAATCTGTTAACAGCTAGTATCTTAATTACCTCAACACTTTGTTGATATCCTCTTCCTCATCTAACTGCTGAAATGCAGCAATTAAATTTCCACGTTTGAGCTCTCTCAAAGTCAGGTGGCCATTTCCAGATCTATTTATGGAGTAAAAGATTCTGTATATTACAGTCTCCGCTGAAGAAAACATCAAGAAATGGTTATAAACATTAGCAGCAATTCAACACATTCAGCATTCTTTTATCTTCAGAGGATAATAGATAGTTGAGTTGTTTTAGTAACGATTGGTAATGCTCTGGAATCCATATAGCCAACACTTGTGGCCTAGAGCATTTTCCAATCACTGAGGGAAATAATTTAAACCAGGAATACCATCATTGCCCGTAAGTGGAAAACAAGACACAAGAACCACAAAGTGGAAAACAAGGTTGCCAGGCTACACTATTCTTAACTAAAAAAGTACCATAGTAGCATTGACAAGAAAGGGTCCACACTTTGATGACATAGAAAAGCTTACTGTAGAAGCAAAACACCTAACATAAGGATGCTACACTACCATCAGGCACAGTGCTTGCCCGTTGTCATTTTTCATATGTGCATTTCTTAAAAAAGATTAAAAATACAGTGAAACCACATCTTAAAGTATACATTGGAGTGAAGAATAATTCTGAAGTCTGCCGGTTCACTTGGATAGAAGGAATTACCATATCTCTCCTGAAACTCTGGGGTCCCTTGTAAAAACTCTAAGCCAGGGTGTGTGGCCAGGAGTTCTTTTAGGACAGGCTTGAAGTCATCCTGTACATATTACAGACATTGTTTTTCTTTAAGAAGTCATAGACCTAAAATCTCTCAAACTAGATTCATCTAGGCCTGCGTTAGTACTGATGTCATGCTGACCTGAGTGAGATAGTCATAGCCTGGCTTTCTTAATATTTCAAATATTTGGCTAGCCATATCCATTGTAATCTTGTTGTCATTGATCCAGTACTCGACAAACGCATCCCTGCAAATATAGTTAGATTACCTAATTTAATACGAAATGCAATTATCAATGTTGCGCAGAAAAAATGAGATCAAACAAATTGCCATTTACATAGAATCACTAACAGTATTCATCAATGTAGAGATGCAAGTTTGATAAAAGGTTGGTCACAGCCCACTCTTCCCTACTGAACTATACCTCCACCTAATAACACAATATCCTTTATTTTTCTTTTTCCCTTATTTCTTAGTATTTACTCCCTCCGTCCCAATTTATAGTTCGTTTGACTTTTTTGGCATCCGGTCAAACTGGCTCGTCTTATTCAAAATATTTTGCGAAAATGTACGGTGCTGCTATGTAAGGGTGGGGCGGGGGTTCAGGGGTTCTCTCGACCTGCGTGAGGTCTTCTTAACGAAATACTCAGGGGCTGTCTTACCCCCGCAGGTCGAGTTTATATGCTAGACTAAACCACAATAAAAATAAATGATAATTGTGAAATTTTTGAATAAGACGAGCCAGTTTGACCGGATGCCAAAAAAAGTCAAATGAACTATAAATTGGGACGGAGGAAGTACATATCAAATTAACTAGAGTGTGATGTATAAACAAACCAAATAAAATGCTGAAGACCAATGGTAAGCTCTGTCTTAAACTAAGAGTAACATTGGTCTTGAAGTGGCGAGAGGTAAAAGGCAGAAACCCACATGGTTGTAATCAAGTAAAACTGACATTCAGCATATTTACAAGCTTCAACAAGGACCCAGAGAAGGAAACAAGATCCTAAAGAAGAAAGGAAGAAAAAATGAAACTGGATGAAGAAACTTTGTCTCATTCCTCAACTGGATCATGGCATCACTATGGTCCTGTTTAGAACGGCTGAAATTCTAGAAGCTAGTTTTTTCCCAGATGCCTACACAAGCCACTTATGTGGGAAGCTGTTTTAAAAAAAAAACAAGTGTCTGGTATCATTGCTTGCTGCCATAGGAGGGAAGGAGGGCAACTGCCATGGTCGCCGTATTTGAAGGCGTGGAAGTCTGGATTGGGTGTAACTCTGGACGATTTCAAAATCAGACCAAGCACCTTAATATATATGCAAAAAAACATTACTGGCCTACCATTGATTACAAGATTTAGCTTTTATGAATCGCTATTGTTTTGATACGAATAATGCAGTCCTTTCAGTATGTTAAGGATACAATTGTATCCACAATTCATTTAGAGTTACTTGATAGCCTATTTCTTATACTATACCTCTATCCCGTGAAATTCTCGAGCCGAAAGATTGATGCTTATGCTGTGTTTCATTTTGCAAAATGATATCAAATAAATGGTATATCGATTCTAAAAAGGCAAACTAAATGGTATATCAATTCTCCAGCGGAGTGGAGCACGAATGGACCGAGTGAGCGAAGTTGCCGGTAGGGTCGAGCTGGGCGGCATGGGCAGATGCGCTGTGGTTAGGGTCGACTAGCGCTGTGTACCACAGTGGAGGTGTGGTGGAGGGGGAGGTGCATTGGAGGAGAAGCGCAGGCATGCGGTTCAGGGGAGCCATTAGGGAGGAGCAGGAAGACCGAGAAAAAAAAAAAAAGGCCACGTGAAGCTCCTCGGTGTCCACTGCAGAGAAAAGGCTGTTTGCTAGTATATTTCAGAGGAGCGCTGCGGGAGGAAACTGCCTAAAAGTTTTTCGTTTGTCAGAGGAAGGGCTTTTTTTCAATGAGAAGTGGGACAAAAAGCCAAAACAAACAGGTCCTACAGACCTTGGGTTCAGATGTTGAACTTGAACATCATACCTTGAGACAGTTCCAGTGCCCGTAATATCAATTTTCTTGAAAAGAACAGTAGAGAAGAACGATGGCAGCTTGCATATGTCCTTTGTGACTGATCTAAACTCTGTATTCACAGATAAGGTAAATGAGCTTTAGAATTCATTTCAGTGGCCAAAAAAAGAACTTTGAGGCCATATGCACCTTGACTCTGAAGTCCTTCCCCACCAAAAAATAAGTGATCTACTCTAGATAAGCACTGTTCCTTCAAATCTTTCGGAGGAGGACGGCCATTCTTGAAGTAAAACTACAAAACATGTTGGTCCAACAAAATTTGACACTTAAACAATTGGATAAAGAAACGAAAAACCTCAATGGCAGTTACATAAAGGCACAGGTGTGAAGTACCTGAGGTATAACTTCTCTCACTGGTTCACTAACTAATTTTAATGGAGAACCCAAGGATGACGGTCCAGCTCCAGAGCCTCGTCTCATAACACGGGGAGAACCAGAAGTGCTCCTAGGAGAAAGTGGAGGAGCACTGCCAGCAGGAAACATCGACGGTAGAGTACTTGAAGCAGCATTCGGGCTAGCAGAGCTTCCAGCAACATTAAGCGTGGCACCGGTTTTTGCATCTTCAATCAGAGACTTTACCTGGTGGTACATGGAAAATAAACACTGTAAGAAACCATGCATCCTACACTGCTGAGTTTCAGATCATTCACATAACACAAAGAAAGAAAAACTCAGCAAGTTACAATAATATCGCTTCAAATCGATCATGCAGTTGCTGGAGAAGATATCTAGAGAATCACATATAAATAAAAACGAACACGGATGTGCAGGTACAGCATTAACATTGGTAGCGCTCGCACAGAAAACAGAACGATATAACATCATTGAACGATGAAGTGACACTATTCTTATAGAGCCTAAAGCTATTGACAACATTGCCCTAGGTTACATAAAGCATCGTATTGTCAGCAGCACAAACTTGCTAAGCTCAACTCAAAAGCTACTGCACTCAGCATCAAATATAAACAAATGCAGTTATTCACTAAAGGCTGCCGAGCACAAACCAGAAATGAGCTAAGCGTTAAATTCAGCCTCACTGTTAAAAAGTTAAAATATAGCCAACATAAATCAAATGTTCTTTACGACTCTACCATAGTGCTACTGGAAGGAGAAACCCTCTAAAACTACCATGTCCATGAAAATGTCAGTCAATTCATGCATTCATGGCTCCACCGACCCACCATAAGTTGAACTGATGGCCAACAATAAGTTAAACTGAAGACACACATGCCTACCATATTAAGACAGTGTTCTTGTATTGTAGCACCACCGGAATAGCTTCAAAATGTGCACGTTTGCATACCCAACACAGAAAATTCGCTCATAAATCATTGACCATTCACTCTCTTAAACCCAACAATTCATACAGCAAAGAAAATAAAACAAGAACAGACTAGGACCAGCTTCAAGTGCACCAGGCTAGTCACAATATGATTGCTGTGACATGAAACCCAGCTTTAGCAACACTAATCAAATCACTGTATAATACCACTATGCCAGATATCTCCTACAACTATGGTACATGCTCATGGCACTGAGTTATCAAAAAAAAATGATAGCATAGAAAAAAATTTAAGTAATGCACTGAGGTTTAATACCACTACCAGACTCCCAGCCATAGGTTGCTTAAATAATTCAAATGCAGTGGTAAACTTTCATTCTAGAAAAAAAACAATCCAAAAGAGATGCCATCTAGCAAATTGTTCCAAGAGACCTACACTCTAATAAGATCATACACCTGTAAGGTAAGCACAAGGAAAAACTATTTAGCAACGAGAATCCTACACTAAGTTTATGAGCATTTAAGGCAGCCTTCTACAGTTAGTCACTTAAATCAACAAACTAATTAATTCAGATCAAATAGTTAACTAAGGAAGGGCACTCAAACCTCCCAGGGTCACTAAAGTACAGATCTAACATCTGCGAGTAAATAGTCTGCAACAATCAAAGGTACCCGTTGAACAGGGACTACCAGATGAAGATCCCCAGATAATCACAGAAAGCACAGACAAATGCTACATACATGCTGGCCAGTTACACTGAAATTTACCTAGGCGAGTTCCAAGAATAAGATCATAGACGTCAAAACTTAAGCAACTAAACTGACCTTACACTTTGCTCTACAAACTCCATCATCATCACTAGATGGTAACTGTTATACGAAATAATAATCTATCCAGTACGCGCCCAAGCACCAAGGACATCAAGCAAAGCATCCTACGGGTATTTCCAACGAGTCTAAGCCCAAGATCACAGAGTCCACGCGAAATTTAAGCACAACCAAGCCAATAAAGCAGCGAGCCAGGAAGGCGAGAGGGGCGCGTGGAATGGATACCAGCTTGGTCGTCTCAGGTAGCACGAGCCACTGAGAGTAGAGCGTATCAACTATCACGGAGTTTTCTCGCAGCGCGCCTGGCGCGAGCTCCGGCAGCTGCAGCAGCTCCGGGTCCAGCGCAGCTGCGTCCCTTCTCGCCGGCTCCACCTCCATCACTCCCAAAACCCGGAGGCCTTCTCATGCACCAAGCGGGCCAACAAAACCCAGATCTGCCCCCGCGCGCCCGGACGCTGTTCCGGCGGGTGGGAGGGCTGGAACCGGAGCTCGGCGAGATCGGCGGCAAGAGACGGAGGAGAATCGGGTGCCGGCGTCGGCAGGATCTGAGGCGACGGCCGGAGGCGGGGGGTGGGAGCAGGCGAAACCCTAGGCAAGCAGAGGCGAGCAAGAGGATACGGAAATGGGGGAGACGGGGAGACGGTGGCGTGGTAACGGTGGGCGTCGATATAACAGCCGAGGGCAAAATAGATTTGTCTTTCGGATGCCACTTTCGGTTTGGGCTTAAGCTAGCTAATGGCACCCATGATGCTGAAAATTGCAAGCAACCCCTCGATGCATCTCTCTCTTGGTTTGAAACTCGAAAACAGTAGTACTACTACAAATTCTCTACGGAATGATTGATCTCTGCATGGTTAGATATGTTCATTGAGTAATAAATAAATTTGTACCAAGACCCTGTTTGGTTTAGTGCCTATGATGATCAAACTAAAGCAGACCAGAGTGAATAAGAAATGAGTCATTTGGCCAAATATTGGTCTAGAACCAAAGGAAAAGAAACTTGTAACAACCCAAATAGGCCCTAAATCAACCAAGAAATATCTTAATGGTTATAAGTTCATCGAGTAAAAAGACACGTTTGGCAGTGTTTCTAAAAAGAACTCCCAATCAAAGTAAATCTAGCATGCCTCTGCATATGCACCTACTCTCAAATATGAGAATCAAAGCAGAAAAAGACTCCAATAAAGCCATTGCTTAAAGTAGAAAGGCCCCTACTTGAATCCTCGTGCCTAGGGGTGAATAACAAGGCATATTTTTTTTGAGTTTTTTAAATTAATATAAACTTCTTTATTATAGTTTTTTGTATTTTTTAAAGATCCAACTTTGAACAAGCTAACGAGACGAACTAAAGTTGACCTTTTTTTGTCAAATAATTTTTACTTAAAAAAATAGATGCAATTAGAACAATTTTGAAACAAGTCACTGAGCCATGCCAACGGGAAGAAAAACATATGTAATCGAAGCATTTTGTAACGAGCCACAAAGGAAGGCAATGAGCATTATGGCTAGCCCACTCGTGTGGGCTCTCCCACCTAGCTTGCACATCACACCTAAGCCCTAGCCTACTCCTCATGCCCCTTGCCACCTCCCTCCGTCTATGTCTTTAGAAAACACAACACAATCCATTTTCTTCCATTGCATGTCAATACTCACTAGGATTAGGTAGCGTGTTTCGCTGCACTGCGTCGGTTTTGCATGGTCGAGTGGGCATGTGGTCAAGCTGGGATTGCTGGGTATGAGTAAAGTGTTGTGTTGCTCAACGCGTATTGGCAATGGCAAGCTCAATTGCGATGGTTGCAAACGGATAGGTGATGCTGGCCGTGTCGTGGGCGCAATGATATGGCAATACGAAGTGTATCTATACATGTAGAGTTGCCCGTAGAAGGAGCGTAGGAATGAAGCTATCCTCCATCTAGAGCGGGGCCGCACATTGCAGGCGACACACAAGCGTTCGGCAAAGAGTGGATGAGTCACAAATTCTCCCAAGCATAAGCATGTAAACAAGAGTTTTCGTGCTAGTGTAAAGAGTGAGCATGATCATTAAGATGCAACCAAAATAGCCATAATGGTATTAAAAGTGTTACTTTGTCCAACCAAACAAATTAGGCCCCATTTGGAACACAAGATTTTCACAAGAATAGTGTAGGAATTTCACAGGAAAAACACAGGAACAGAAAATTTTTCCTCCATTCCAAAAGAGGCCTTAACAAAGTATGCTTCCACCACCCTTCCCCCAATCTATTACGTTACTGTTACCACTGGCCAAACCAAACTTCTTCATCCATATACCCATGTGCAATCAAAGTCATCTCTGCCAATCTCAACACCAACAAAAACTTTAGAGCATGCTCTACTGCTCTGTCACCATTTTACTTTAGAGTATTCTTTGCTTTATTTTCTCTTCGTAGATTAAAAAAGATATTCCTATCAATGATCAAAATAATAAAATAGTGCTAGTGGCACAGGTAGGCTTTACCGGTGTCACGTGCCGATTTTTTTTTAATAAAACACATGATACTCGCTCAATGGCACATGAGAAAAAACAAATTACTGAGTGCACGAGGTACCCAACTGCAAAAGAACAAAACCCGGGCAATTACCTGCGAAAGGGGAGGGTGAAACAAACCATCCCCACACGCGTACGTACGCGGCATTCTCCTCTGTGCGATTGCGATTTCCTCCCGGCGACGACGACGACCAAGACGAACACGCCGAGGCGGGCAGAGTCAGCGATCAGCCATGAATCCCTTCGCGAAGAAGCCAACGCCGCGAGGTACGGTGGTGCATCCTCTCCCCTCCCCTTCCCCTCCGCTTCTCGACCGGAATTCGATGGAATTCGGCCCCATCCCCGCCGCGATCGCGCTCGCGTTCGGTTGGTCGCTGCCGCGTGCCTCGAGTCGGAATCGTCCCGTTTGCTCGGGAGGGGAGAAGAGATGGCGATGAGACTCGGGGCTCACGCGACCCGTCCTGTTCCGGACTTCCGGGCTCTAATTTTGACTCTGGTTGTGCTGCAGAGGTGATGCGGAGCAGCAAGCGAGACCTGACGAATGCTACACGAGGTAATTGGCCCCGTCTCTTCCTGAGCGGTTTTATACCAGACGATGAGAGTTTTTTTTTTCTGCCTCAACAAGCTATATGGCTGTGTGCTTACTTAGAGCATCCAGAGCTACAGCCTACGTGTAATGACTTCACTTTGTATCAAACGCGACCATGCGAGCTGTGCAGGAACACGCTTGTTCCTGGTGCTCGATTGTTCACCATCAGCAGCTGTGGCAGTCAGCTTGAATTGTGAAACATGAAGGAATGCATCAGCCTGTATCTAGGATTAGTCTGTGGTTATCGAGAACATTTCCTGTGCATTCACCTAAAGTGTGCAAGTGTTACAATCAAGCAATCTGAAGTATCTAATCAATTTCCAAATGGCAGGGTTACCGAGGTTTTTTAAGCAAATTTTGGGTGAAAGGAGAGATTTCAGGTGGGAGGGTTTAAATACAAAATAGCAGCCACCATTGGATACAGGCGATATAATAGGTCTTTCAGAATTTAGATTGCTTGATTGCACGGTTGCACACGTTTAGGTGATTGCATAGGATATTTTCCCACCATTTCCTATACCCTCTCGAGCAATATCTCTTTCCGAAAGTTAAGGGCTATGCAGGCTGCATGTTTATTTAATGCCTGTCTCATCTGCAGGGATCGAGAGGGACATTGCGTCATTACAACAAGAGGTATGATAATTCAATCACATCACCGCTCTGATTAATAAAAAGAATAATCCTTTTAATATTTTAGATTTGCAAATTTGTTTATATGTTCACACTTCATGTTCAGCTGATAGGTTCTGAATCTGTGATACATGCTTAGGAACCTTTGTATGTTCTTTTGCTTTTAACCATGTCTGCATCATATTGGATTTATAAATATGTGATGCTCACTTTCCATTACGTGTTCCACTATTTGATTTTGTCGATGCAGCTGAATTGAGCAGCAACAGCAGTTTTACAAACTTTTTTTTTTCAACAACAGGAGAAGAAGCTAGTTGCTGAAATTAAAAGGACAGCAAAAACTGGCAATGAGGTTTCTACTTTCAGTTTGCAGCCTCTTGCATTTTTTTATCTGGATAATAGAGCAAGGTTCAAGTGATTTCCTTCGCTTCGGCAGGCAGCAACAAAAATTCTAGCCCGTCAACTGATCAGGTTAAGGCAGCAGATTTCTACTTTGCAAGGTAGCCGAGCTCAGATCCGGGGGATTGCAACACATACTCAGGTGAAATTTTTTACTCCTTTTGCTTTCTTCCACATGAATAGTCAGGTTAGTTTTCTGATTTTGCTAGTAAACCGTGTCTTTAGGCAATGCATGCCAACACTTCAGTGGCTGCTGGTTTACAAAGTGCAAGCAAAGCAATGGGAGCTTCGAATAAGGTAATTTAATTTCTACACAACTTTTGCGCTTGAGACATTTCATAGCTTTCATATATAGGAACTAAAAGGATATTTTCATTTATAACCTCCATTTCTCAGAATATCATTTTTTCGTGTGTGTTTGGATACCACCAGGCCATACTTTAATAGTCAATACATATATTTACTGAATCCCTTCTTTATTTTTGCAGCAAATGGCACCTGCCAAGCAGATGAAAATAATGCAAGAATTCCAAAAGCAGTCAGCACAGATGGACATGACAGTATGTAAACTTTCTCCAAAGCTTAGTAGAATGATTTCTTGCAACTATATTTGATCTTACCTTGTTGTTCTAGGAATTCTCGTGAATGCGATGCACTTTTGCATTACTATGTGAATAAGAACGTTAGGGTACACACTGACTAATATTTTGCATTTTTCAGAATGAGATGATGTCTGATTCAATTGACGACGTCTTAGACGATGACCAGGCTGAGGAAGAGACTGAAGAACTGGCTAATCAGGTCATTTCAAATGTTTTTCTTTCCATTCTTCTTCAATAAGCCCTGCACTTGTTTTTTATATTCATTCTATTTCTTGTCAATGTTTTTTAGGTTCTGGATGAGATCGGTGTGGACATTGCCTCACAGGTAGTTGAAGATGCTAATTCTTGTATTCCGTATTCTATTCCTTTAATCTAAACCTACTCTATTTTTGTTCTTGTAGTTGTCCTCGGCTCCTAAAGGAAAAATTGCGGGAAAGAAGGTTCAGGTTGATGATAGGTATGCTGTATCCTCAATCCTACATTTTTTTTTTCTTATTTTTCCTACTCCCCTACCCTCTTGTTATGGTTCTTATACTTTCTTCCCACTTGAAATCACTATGACCAAAAGGCAAGGATAAGAATTTAAGATCCCTGACAAAATTGCTTTGCCACTTACTGAAAGGAAGATATTTCTAAGTTTCAACCTCCTGTATTTAGGGGTGTTCAACGGCTGGGTTGGCCAGCTTGGGCAAAACTGCTGGATGCCCAAACTTAGATGAGTTAGTCACGCGGCCATTGTTCAGCTTTCATCTCTGATGATGATTTGGATTTTGGATTGGTTTTGAAGAAACCATCTTTATTCTTGAACACCCCTGCCTGTATTACTGTGGTCCGATAGATCAAATATCTTCTTTAGTCATAATCAAACAGCGGAGAATGCTAATGTTTTAGAATTAGTGCTTTACTGCTTTGAATGGATTCATGATTAGTTTTGTCTACATTTATTGTAAATAGCAAGCACAGCGTTTGATGTAGGATTTCACATTCTTTACTTGCACTGACTTACAACATGAATTGCTGGTAGCAAAGAACAGCGCCTTTGGCATGTTACTGAACATTGTGGTCCCTTGGTTAAATTCTGAAATGCTTTGCTTCTCTTGTGTGCAGTTCGGAGTTGGAGGAACTAGAGAAGAGACTGGCTGCCCTAAAAAATCCATAAGATGGCACCTATTTGCAATCCTCTCTCCACACAGTCTGCCTGCCGTGTACCTAGATTCCGAATCCTCATTAGACATTCAAAACATTGATCTGTAAATATCGGATGGAAGATGATACAAGCCCCAAGTTTTTGGAGGAAACGATGTAGGCGCAGTTCCCATTCACACGATCTTGCAAATGATGGGGCTACCATAAATGATGGGCCTTAAAGGTATGATTATTCAGAGCAAGGGATCTACACGGCTACCAGACATGGTTTGTATAATCGAATAGTTTACATGAAGGCCTTTTGTATAATCGAATAGTTCACAGCAACGATGATTGAACAATCCATTGACCCTAGCGTGTGTTTTAGACCCCTTTGGAACGCGGGAAAAATTTCCTGTTTATGTGTTTTTTCTGTAAAATTGAACTGTTTTCTATGAAAATCCTGCGTTCCAAAGGGGATTGCGCTTTCAGCCTCCAGGGGCATTTCTATATTATATCGGGAGATCGCTGTGTCTCGGAAATGGAGCCGGTGGCCAGTGTCCATCATAGGGGCTGACCAAACCCTGTTTTGGTTATGTTCACTACTTTCTTTTTCTCCCATTTACAGGTCGTTTGATTTTTTTAACACCAAGTTTGACTTTGCTCATTTTATCAAAAAATCATAATTATCATTTATTTTCATTGTGATTTAGTTTAGCATATAATATATTTCAATTACAACTTTTTTTTTCATATTTTCATAATTTTTCAAATAAAACGAGCCGGTCAAACCTGATGCTAAAAAAAAAATTAAATGATCTGTAAATTGGGACGGAGAGAATATCTCCCATATGTCATATGAAGACGACACATACAACATTGTAGAGACCGATGAATCACCTTGTCCAGAATTCTGTTAGTAGTTCAATGAGTCACCTGATCTAGAATGAAATGTCCCATCAGAGGATCACACTCTGAATTTCGGTAGGATGAAATCTTTCCTCATTAAGCTAACTTGTATTTATGAAGGTGATTTGCCAACATATTCACAATAGGAATAAGAGAAATTTTCGTGAGTGAGAGTATTTCTAAATCCAAACACCCACATAAATAAAATTAACCGGGATGCTTATATACGCTGTTGTTTCTTATTACGGTCAAATGGTGGTATTCTGCAAGAATAGGGCTTAATAAACTATTTCCAGAAGGGCAGAATCTGAAGTGAACAACACTGGAAGCTTGCCGTGAAACAGGGTTTGCATTATTACTTCGGAGGTGTATGTTTTCCTCCTCTCCTAAAGGATAGTACACACACGTTGGGGATTGGAAAAAGCATATGCATATTGCAGCCTTGTATCAAGGTTACGACTGCTGGCACCATTCCTGCCTGACTATTTTGCTGCAATCTTCGGATCCATCTGTCGATTTGCTTCAGCTGCAGCCAGCAACAATCCCAACCCGCTGCTTCACCGTGCGAAGGAGTAAAGAAATGCCCGAACTGACGCGCAAAAGTCCGGCCAGGACAGGGCTTGAAACCGCCTTCTACTTTCAGAATCCGTAACGTCGGCAGCTCACTTCCTCCTGCTCGTGGTGATGGAGAGGCGCTCGAGGCTCCGGAACGTCGTGTTGTCCCGCGAGCTGGATCCTCTCCCCTGCGTGTTGGGGGAACGCGGGGACGACCTGTTGTTCTCAGCGCCGCCCGATTGGTGGAGCCTCTGCGTGGTGGACGGACGCCCGCTGCCGTCGCTGCTACCAGACACCCACCGGCGGTTCTGATCGCTGCAGTCCCCGGAAGAGGTTGGCCGGCTGGACGAAGCCGCGGGCATTTTCGATGAGCTCCCGCCCCGGGACAAGATGCGCGTTTTTTCTGAGTTGACAACCTGGTACATGCCAGCCATAGTAAGTTCTTCTGTTCCCATAAAATTAGGAGCATTTACCGTAAGAAACAGATATACCAGCTATATTATTTTTAGTATTTTTTTGTAAACAGTACTGCCCATCTAGTATCTATGCTAAGCTTTCTCAGCTGACTAGCATCCTCGACTGTATATGATAATCAAATGAGAGTGAGCATTGGTATATAAGATCGTGTCAGATTCCCCTGAACAGATCATCATACACTTCTTATGAATTGACCTGGGTTAGTGGAAAGGCTTTCAGCAAATCACTAAGAAATGGAAAAGAGGAAATACTGGATTAAAATGTAGATTTCTGTTCATGTTTACTAGCCATCACAGCAAAATCAGTCACTTGCCGCTTCGTTAGATGTTCCAAAGGAATCTGCAAGGCTTTTGTGCCTGGAATGATCGCTGTGGCGACCAGAGCCTGGGTTTCTTCTGGCAAATGCCTCGACAGCACCAGTAAATCTATCCCGGATCTCTTGTCCCACTGATCAAAGAAGTTAATTAGGCAAATGGATCAGAGTATCATATAGCAATGGAACAACTATGGAGACATACCTTTGTCTGTTCTTTCGACGGATTGTCCAACCCCAGCCATTCTTGCACTTGATTGCTGGACGAAAAACCATAACAACAATCTCTTTTGTGAAATGAAAAGACTATAGACCAAACAATACAAATATATTATATTAAAGGGATATACTTGAACAAGCTTGTTGTTGGAACCCATTTGAGGGTACTTGAGTGAAGTCCAGTCAAATACATAATCGAATTGGTATCCTACAGTGTTAATGGATAATGAGACCCAGTGTCCTAACGCCAGATCATAGAGTTGAAGAGAACATTAAACTGGTCACATTAGCTACTCAGAAGAAAGGAGGTGTGTACCTTCCCGGATAAATACATCACGAAAGAGTTTCTTCAGAAAAGAGTAATCTGGCCTGTCTTCAAATCGTAGGGAGCGACAATAGTGGAAATACGAGACAAACTCCGATGGGTAAGATTTGCACAGAACCTGGTTGAACGATATTAGTTCAAACAGTGATTGCAAGAATTACCATGATAGGATTACGAAGTTCATGTTGACAAAAAAATGAGTACCTCTGCAGAGGTAAGCATTTTCTTTTCACTGATTTTGTCATACTTTTGTTTCTTAGTGCCAGCTTTAAGACCCTGCCATGGGAGGCTAAGCATAACAATAAAGCATGTCAAGTAAGCACTTACTATCGGTAAAACTGGAAACATATTAAAATAAACAGATTCAAGCCAAACCTTCCTCTTAGAAAATATAACAGAAGATAGCCAACAGACTCCAGATCATCTCTCCTACTTTGTTCTGGATGAAATAAATACATGTGTATGAAAGATGATATGATGTTTTCCCCCTTTTAAATTTTATAGATCAAGGAGCCGCTCCTTTTACCAATTTATAATCATTTTATGACCAAACATCCAAGAATCAAAACATGTATAATTATTTTATTGTAAAATGAGATAAATGGAAACAGGTTGGGTTTGCTCGTTGGTTTCACCTATTCCAAGATGAGTATTCACGCTAGCATAACGTGCTGTTCCAGTCAGATTTTTGTTCTCCCTGTGTAGAAAAAACAAGTGATCATTTTCCCTGAAAACAACAAATCACAAAAATGGGAAAGTTCACTTCAATCAATTTGGGCCTAGCACCCTAGTCTGTAAACCATCGCAGAAAAGGCATTGGATATTTGCATGATGTAGTGTAACCTTGGTTTCAAAACTTGTTCTTGAAGATGTATGCCAACATACAACATCATCACATTATTGGACAGGCCACTTTGAGTAATTTGTCATTTTATTTCTGAATTTTACGTGTAAATAAGGCAATAAAAACAATGCACACAGGTTTATTAGCCTTTCTGTACCATGATTTCGGACCATATTAGATTCCCATAGACCCTCAGTTGGGTTGACCCAATGGTGTATCATTAATAAATATCTCCCAAGTCAATGTAGGAAGATGTGACAACACACAGGTGCAGCATAGAGCATATGCGGAATTTCCACATCCAAGTTCCATTTAAGAACTTGCAATTTAATAGAAGAACTGCTTGGCCACAATAAATGTCGGGTTCAATTCTTAGGCAAAAGTTCATCAATTAATATGCTTCACCTGTATGGGATGTGTTTATGAGTCTGAAGGTCCTTGTATTTTTTAGCAAGCCCATAATCAATGATATAGACCTGCAGAAATAAAAAGGATACATGTCTTTATTTATTATTCATTGATTAGTAGAAATCTTGGAGACCATTATTGAATAGTTAATATTAGAGAGCTTACTACTTTGTCCAGTTTACACTGAAAAACAATAAAAGAAGATGCCATGGGTTGACCTTTTGTGGGGGTTAAGTCAAACCTGATTAGCTTTCCGACCTAAGCCCATAAGGAAGTTGTCTGGCTTGATGTCACGGTGAATAAATCCCTTGGAATGCATGTATTCCACTCGGTTTATCTAAAAAGGAACAGTCAAGAAGGTAAGTCCCAAAACAAAAAAAAAAAAACGTCTTCCAAAGAAGGCATATAGGACAAAGAACAAATTCTTGCTCTGCCTCCCTCAGCCCACTCAGAAAAAAATGTACAAAGTTAGATAATTATCACATCCATGCTAACATTCGCTGAGATACACTAAAAATGGTCATGGTGTTTAATTAACTAAGAAACAAGGCAACACTTATGGTAGAATACCCTTGAAGCTTCTTTGACATATGATTCGTAACAAATAGCAGATATCAAATTCCAGGAAGTTTACTTGCTTAATAACTCTTGCAGGTCAGTGCAAGGTTCAATATAAAGTGAATATACTCACCAGTTGATCAGCAAGCATAAGCACCGTTTTCATACAAAATTTCCTGTTGCAGCAGTTAAACATGTCTTCCAAGCTTGGGCCAAGAAGATCGATCACCATAACATTGTAGTCCCCCTCGACACCATACCACTTGAGGTGTGGGATACCGTCTTCGTTTCAACAAAAATGTGACTAAATTATAAAACAGAAGGTGCGAGCATGGATTATGTTATTAAACATATATATCAAATAGAACCCACATACTTCCACCCTGCAGTAGCATATAAACTTTAGATTCATAATGCAGCTGTGGATGTTTTGTCTTCACAGGTTCCTGACAAATCAAACCAAAGAAAAAAAAGGGGTAAGATTCTGAACCAAACATTTAATAAATATTTTAAAAGGGTATATTATGCCTGGATTCCGGAGAAGAGGAAATGGTTTATTTGCACGTACCAATTTTATTGCCACTTCCTCTCCATTCTGTATATTAACACCTGAACCAAGAAAAGCCACACTATGAAGAATAAAAAATGGGCTTCTCATCAACAAAACACGACTATTTTGCGCCTAAAATGCGTCGAATGTACCGAGATATAGCTCCCCAAAGGATCCGCTCCCGATCTTCCTCCCAAGCTTATACTTCCCTCCAATCACGTGCTCCATGATCACCCTCCCTCCTGCGAATGGATTTTCCAATTTCCCTCGAAGGCGGTTCAATTTAACTGCATATTGCCACACAATGCCGCCTCATAGATGCAGCACCGCTGCCCGCCATCAAACAGCAATGCCGAGAAACACCAAACCAACTACTCCCTGAAAAACACAGCCCGCAGGCATGACAACAGAGAAAACGGAGCACGGGTCAGCTCGCCATCAGCGCCCGAAACGCAGCAGCATTGCCCAGCGCAGGAGCCAGGAAGGATCGCGCTCGGATGCGGACGGCGACAAGAGAGCGCCCAGCAGGGCGTGAGGCGCGTACCGGAGGAGCGATGAGGAATTGAGGAGGCAGCAGGAAAACTAGCAGCACGGGCCGCGAAGAAGCCGCAGCGGCTCTGCAGGCGGCGGAGCGGAGCCTCCCTCCCCCGAATTGCAGACCTCCGCCGCACCGGATGCGAGGCCGCAGTCGAATCGCATCGATGCCGACCCTGCAATGGGAGGGAGGGAGGGTGCGAGAGGTGAGGTGAGGTGTGGGAAAGCGAGCGGTTGGTGAGGCTCCTTTTTTCGGCTATGGGTCCCCGGAAAACCAGGTTATGGGACTTCCAGCCTGGCCGGACACGGAGACGGAGACGGCGGAGAAGTGCGGGAGCCGCTGCTGCCGGCTGCCGGCTGCCTTCGCTTGCGGGGTGGCGGCACGGACCGCGGCGCGGAAGACGGGCATGCGGGTAGCTATTTAGCTAAAGATGGCGAGGATTGCTGTTGAGAAGAGTTTGCACGTGTACGTGGCCCTGCGTACGTATCGCATGGCCTGTACTGCACAATGGCGTTGCTCAGCAGGCCATATGATTGAAAAACACCAACGGGGCGGATCGGGCAATGGAAACCCCATAAGCTTCTCCAACGATACGTATACATGAATAAAGGAGAGGAAGAGACAAATGTGGAGAATTACAAGAAAAATGGGAGGAAAAAAGTAGGAAGGAAAAAAATGATCACCCCATACTTATAAATCTTAGAGTGAAATGCACCCCAGCTCCTTAAACTTATCTCGCGTTTCCATCTGGATCCATCATCTTTAAAAACGAACGTATAGATTCACGATCTAATTCTAGTGTCCACCGGCCGTCCAAAACCGGTCAACAGGGCAAGTTGCTGCTTGCGTGTCATCTACTATGTGCCAACGTGCCGAGAAAACTTGCAAATACCCCCCTCGCTTTCTCTTTCTCTCTGTGCCCCCGGCGAGCTCCGCATTGCACCCCACCGGCGAGCTCCGCTTCAACCTCTCCACCTCGTTCGAGTCGGGCCCCACGCGCCGCCTCTCGTACTGCCCCAACAACCCAGCCTCCCCTTCATGCTCACCATCCGCGCGGAGCTCGGGGCGCTAGGTTTCTCACAGCCTCGGCGACTTCTCGCTCTCCCACATGCTGGTACAAGCGGCACGGCTCCCAGCAGCCCAAGTCCCTCCTTCACGGACGCGAACCTCCGTCGTCCTCCATGGCTCGGCGGCGGCACGAATCCGCGCAGGCCAAGGCAACTCCGAGGAGCGAGGGAGTCCAGCAGGGAGGATGCGCATGGCCGGAGGCGGTGGCGGCCACGCGGCAGACGGGAGGACGCATGGGCAGCCTCTTAGAATAGTTCGCTTGAGCGCGAGGGGACGTGCACACCCTCTGCCTTGCTTGCACGTGTCCATAATAAAAAGAGACCGAAGACAGTAACTTGGGTCTAACAAGTGATCATCCGATATTATGTACACACGTTAATCAGCTGGTCAAAGAATTTACATATGTCAGGGAACCCTTTTCATACTACCGACAGCAACTGGGTTGAGAGTGATGGTGGTGTGGCTAGATGTCACGTATCGTCTCATTTAATTGACGCGCGTGGCAAGGGGGACCCCACCCCCTGTTTTTGTCCGTGAGGGTACTGAACTCATTTTTATATCGGAAACGCTCTGATCCGAGCGTCCGTTGCTGGGCAAATTTTCGGACGCTGCTTCCGCGTGGTCCACGTTGCACCGAATAGCTTCACTGGATGGCCCACCACGTATGAGAACCTCCACCGGATAACATTTCCATTCAGTTTGTGCCATGTTTAGATAAAAAAACTTCTCCCAAATTCTACTATGTAAAAAAAAATTCTCCATCACATCAAAATGCCGGCACATGCATGGAATACTAAATGTAGATGAAATAAAAAAATAATTGTACAGTTTAGATGTATTTTGCGAGACGAATCTTTTGAGCCTAGTTAGGCCATGGTAGGACAATATTTACCAAAAAAACGAAAAATGCTACGGTGTTTTTTAGTTCAAAACATTGCCAATTTTCAGGTATCTAACCACACCCTTGTTCAGAATGCTAACATCCGTCAGGCTACCATCGATTCTAGTGCACGCAGCTATCTCTTGCATCAAGATTTTGCTCCGTTTCTCTCTGCTCCAGTTCCTGATGTTTCACCGGCTGATGTTTCACTTTCTAACTTGAGGTGTACGTTGTGCGGTTGGTTTGTCGATGTTGCGGCATTTTTCATGTTGTAAATAGCCTTCTGGATGTTGTGTTGCATCATCGATTTTGTGACGTTTCAACAGATAGCATGATCTTTACCGCGCATAATTTTGAGTTTGTCTCATCAGACGACTTTAGATGTTGCATGGTCATTTTTTTATGTTGTAACTGATAGTTTGTGATATTTTATAGTACATGATTTTGAGATGTTTCAGCATATGACTTTGGATGCTACATGGTCGATTTTTTAAATGTTGCATTAGATTTTTTTTCCTTGGTGTATTTGGTATGTTGAAGGGAGACGGAAAGCCTATAGTCATTTTTTTATGTTGAAACTGATAGTTTCTGATGTTTGGAAAGTTATTTTTAGGTGTTTCAATTTCATGTTTTAGATGTTGCATTCAAAATTAAAGTTGTAAAGAGAATGTTGTGACTATTAATTTTATGGGATTTATGGGAACGCTACCTATAGGACGTCCGACGCCGAGGTGAAAAATTTGGACGTGGGGTCCGTGCCTATGCTCGGTCGTCCGGACGTGGGGGGAGGGTCCGCGGATCTGATTTCGAATGTTATAACTAGTTATTTTAGGTGTTGAATTTGTCGACGCGGGCCCATGCAAGTCTACAATTTTGCGATGTTGAAATTAGTATTTTTTTCGGTGTTAAATATATCTATTTTTAATGTTGCACCAAACATTGTAGCAAATTTTCTTGAATCTAGATGAAGGTGACATTTTGTTGCAACCGACACAAGTAGCCATGCGTATTTATATGACGTTTTACTGTAGCGGACGCTGTAGCCGTTTCATTTTAATCGGATGCAGATGCGCGCGTCCGACGGGAGCCGACGCCGTCGGACGTCCGGGCGCTGGCACGCTCGTTTTTATATTAGATTTGGGAAAATATCAGTGGTGTACAGTCCATTTTTCAATGCGGATAGTCACGGAACGCGGTAGCTCTTCATATTTTTCGGGAACACTCTGCCTAGGACGTCCGGACCCCGCGTGTCGGTCACTTGAGGGAAAAACAATCAGATTCAACCATTTCTCGATGTGCCGCATTAGCCGCACGATTTTTTTCTCTCGCCCCTCTCTCTCCTCTCTCATGCTGAACACAAATATTGAACGTGGGCCCACGTAAATTTAGGATTTGATGAATGCGAATGTTGCAGACACTATTTTTCAATGTTGAATACATGCATTTTCAATATTGTACGGATCTTGCTGTTATTTTTTTCATATTGTGTGAAACATGAGTTGACGTTGTGGTAGATTTTCCTTAAATCGGATTGACTCGGAGATCTTTTTAATCTAAGTATTTGATGTTGCAAAATTTGATTTTTATTATTGCGTACGTTATTTTTTGATGTTGAGGATACATCTTTTCAATATCGTGGAGACTGAACGACGACCGAACACTAGCAACGCCGTCATGAAAACTCAGGAACATACTATGTGTTCTCAGAATGCTTACGGACGAACGCCCAAAGATCGGCGTCTTCTCGAGACGGTCACGTGGCACCACCGTCACACCACACAACCCATATAATTTTTACATCCATTTTTATCTGTTCAAATCTTATCCTTATCAAGACTCGCAGGGCTCACTTCCTCAGTTCCCTATACTAGAATGTTACGATGCTAGATGCAAATATCAGACGCCGACCCATGCAAGTCCACGATTTCTACGACGTTGGAATAATATTTTTTTCGACGTTGAAGGTATCTATTTCTATTTCTAATGTTGCCGTAGTTTTTCCTTTTAATCGGGATGAACGTGATGAATTTTTTATTCGATGTATGGATGTTGCAATAGTTGAATTCAGGTGTTGCATACACTATTTTTTCGGTGTTGAAGATATGCTTTTTAAATGTTGCGTGCATCTTGTCATTTTTTCATGTTGTACGAAATATAAACCGATGTTGTTGGGATTTTTTTTCTCCAATCGGATGGATACTATGATTTTTAAATTCAAGTATTGATGTTGCAAAAATTAATTGTCAGTGTTGTATATACTATTTTTTCGATGTTGAGGATATATGTTTTCAATGTTGCATATTCGACGGCCAGTGTCCGGATCAGACGTCCGGGCGCACAACGTTGATTTTTTGTGTGTTGCAGTGCGTTTGAAACTAGCTTTTTTTTTATGCTTTCAGCGCGCTGTAGGAATTGATTTTTAATTGTTGCATATACTAACGCGTTGTTGCATATCTTAATTTTTTAAAATAAAATTCTCATATCTCGATAGCGTGATGACAATACCAGCGATTTGCTGGGCCGTGCAGTACATAGCAGCGCTCAACAGCGCACCGTTGGTGGCACGCTAGGGAAAAAATATTACAGTTTTTACGGTGGTTAGAAAAAAAATGAGAGTCGTTCATCAAGTGAGATCTAACAGATTATAAATAGACGGACCCGCGGAATCGGAAGTAGACAGTACCAAATAGGTAGGTCCGAAACAAAAACGGTGGGCTCGGTACCAATAATTATTTTAATTTTATAATTTTCAATACATAATTCGGCTATAAAAATTTTAAAAAATGTCTGGTTACGTCTGGTACCGCCTGATTCTCTCTGGTTCCGTTCCAACTACTGTAAAACGTCTCAAGGAATATAGTTAAAAATTAATACGGTACACAATATCGTTAAATCAACTGAGCAGGATTGGACCGACGATTGTGCGGCCGATGGCGCGGGTGTGCTCCGAACGTCCGGGCGCCACGAAGATTATTTTATTTGTTCTTCTATTAGGCTTGGGCGGCGCCTGCGGGGGCGGCTAAGAGGGTGTTTGGATCCGGAAACTATACTCTAGTCAATGTCATGTCGGATCTCCCGCCGCGAGTAGAAATATTAAATATAGTTTAATTAAAAAACTAATTACATAAACGAGAATTAAATGACGAGACGAATTTATTAAACCTAATTAATCTAGATTAACGAATGGTTACCGTAGCATCGCATTTCCTATCCCGGCTCGCTAATCCAAATTACATAGATTTGAAGGAAGTTGATGTATCTGTTGTGTTAAACTTGGAACCATGACGTCGGTGGCATTGTAATCGGCCGACGAAAATTGTCTTCTTCCTTGTAGTGATCGTTGTGGCTTCTGCTGGTGACGGCCCATGGTTCGATGCGGTCACTGCTGGTCATTGTAGGCAATAAAAAATTAAAAACACTCCTCCGTACCCCCAAACGTTTCCTTCCAGTAGAAGACTCATTCTATTTTTTTTCCTTTTTTTATGTGTTGCTGAGGGGCGGCGGCGGTGGGGTTGGTGGGGATACAGAAACTGTTCCTGAGACGGTTCCCCTGCCCCGGCAAAGATGCTTTGACCCTTCCCGTCATCATTAATCGATTCTAAACCCCACACGGTCGCTGTTCGCGGTGCAGGCCCCATTGTAGCTGGTTGGAATCTCGACCTCATCTTATCCGTCCGCGTAGGGTGGGTACGTCCCCCCCTGCACAGTAGGTTGGCGTTGGGCAGCCTCTGTCGAGGATGCGCGGCCAGACTCTAGCAAGGACGGGTGGGCAGCCTCTAGAGAGGACGAGAATGGTACGATGCCAGGCGTGGCAAGCTTCTCGCGGCCCGCGGATGATGGAAGTTGCGCGGCCGGTGGCAACAACGACGTCCGACGGGGAGGACACGCGGGCAGCCTGTGGGCTGTGGCGAGGGCGCGACCGGTGGCGATGGCGGCCGCGCGGCCTGCGGCGAGGGCGACGGCCGAGGGCGAGGACGCACGGGCAGCCTGCCAATGGCAAGGACGCGCGGCGCCAGGCGTCGCGAGCTTCACCTCCCGCGGCCCGAACCAGATCACGCACGGCATGCTCAAGCCGGACATCAGCGCCACCTCTGGATGCTTCACCTGATACTACTTCCCCTGCGTCCAAGTTGACGGGCCATCACTAGTTCACTACAGGTCTACAGCATGAGCAAGAGCAACAAGCTGGGCCTCGTGTGGGCGCCCGACTCAAGAAGCCGAACGTCCGTATTTCCGGCGGTGACTGCTCGATGGAGACCTTGCTCATGACGAGCAACGGCATCGTGTTGTGCTGACGGAGGCACACACGGTCTTGCGCTCACCGCCGCCGCCGTCGGCGAGTAGGTCCGGCAGGCAGCACGCGCAGGCCCCCAGTAGCTCCGCGCGGATGGTGAGCATGAAGGGGAGGCCGGGGTTGTTGGGGCAGTACAAGGGGCAGAGCATGGAGCAGAACGGAGCTCACTGGTGGGGGTGAATGGCGGAGCTCGCCGGTGGCACAGAGAGAAAGAGAAGGCGAGGGAATATTCGCAAGTTTTGTCGCCACGTTGGCACGCCGTGGATGCCACGCAAGCAGCAATTTGCTCCGTTGGCGGGTTTTGGATGGCGGGTGAGCACTAGAATTAGATCATGGACCTAGATGTGTATTTTTAAAGACGATGGACCTAGGTAGGAAAACGGGATTAGTTTAGCGACCTAGGGTGCATTTCACTCTAAATCTTAGATACGCCAATTTCTTTCAAAAAAAATCTTAGATCCGCCAACTCGACGACAGAACAGAATCAGGATGTTTGCACCGATATGTTTCCCACAACATGGATGATTGCGTCTTTTCACCATCATTCTCGACTGACCACTCGCCTCCTTGGAACAAGGATGCAACATTGGAAAAAAAACAAGTTGATTGAAACATTGAAAAACAATATAGCTGCAACAACGGACTATGGTTTGTTTTGGGGAATCATGTACCGCAAAAAAAGTCAAAATATAAAATGTGTCAAATTATGAAACTAACCACCGGATCACGAGTTTCAAAGTGCTTTGCCAAGTCTCTCCTCCACTAGTTTTACTTTCTCCCGCATTGAGGCCGTGCATTCACCCTTTGTTTCGGGAGGACGACACCCTTCGTTTTGGGAGGACGATGGAGGCAACCACGGTCCACGCAAACCAACTCCTCCAGAGGCGACGTTGAGGTGGAGAAGTCTTGGACCCTTGGGGGCGGAGCATGGGACCACGAAGATTTCAAGCCTATATATGACATGGATGTGACGAGTTGTACGACCGGCAGCATATAGAAGAGAGGTTCGAAAAGCGGCTCATCGGGTGGAAAGGAAAGCTGCTTTCGGTAGGGGGCAGGCTGGTGTTAATAAACTCAGTGCTTTTTAGCTTGCCGATGTTTATGCTTTCGTTTTTCGTGATCCTGAAAGGAGTTCTGAGAAAACTAGAATACCTTAGATCCCGCTTCTTCTAGCAAAATGACCAGCATAAGAAGAAATATCATCTCATTAGATGGGACCAGATTCGCCAACCTAAAGAAAAGGGGGTTTAGGAATCATAGATCTCGAAGTGCAGAATAAATGCCTTCTGAGTAAATGGTTGTTCAAATTAGCAAACGAGGATGGTATTTGGCAAAGCCTACTCAGAAATAAATACCTTAAGGCAAAACCGCTGGGAGATGGAGGTAAAAAGCCCGTGGTCTCTCACTTTTGGGCTGTTCTGATGGACGTGAAGCAGGAGTTTCTAAGTCTAGGCTCGTTCTCTATCGGTGATGGTACCCAGGTTCGGTTTTGAGAAGATACCTGGTGTGGTAACCGACCTCTCAAATTACAGTATCCCTCTCTTTTTAACATAGTTAGGAAAAAGGGGGCGACAGTGGCGGATGTGATGAGGTCCATTCCACTAAACATCTCCTTTCGCAGAGGTTTATACGGGGAGAGGTTAAATATCTGGAATGAGTTGGTAGGGCGGGTCATGAATTTAGAACTGAGGGAAGGGAGGGACGTGTTTAACTGGGGTCTTAATAAGACGGGTGTTTTCACGGTTAGATCAATGTATAAACACCTAGTTAATAATGGAATAAAAGTCTCCTAGGAAATCTGGAAAACAAAGATACCGTTAAAAACAAAGATTTTTATGTGGTATGTAAAAAGGGGTGTGTTACTAAAAACAATCTAGCCAGAAGGAATTGGAATGGCTACCAAGAATGTTGTTTTTGTAATAGTAATGAGAGTATTCAACACCTCTTTTTTGATTGTCGCCTAGCCAAGCTTATTTGGCGAATTGTTTTTATGACACTAGGTCTCTCTCCATCCCGTAACACAGCACACCTTTTTAACCAGTGGTCCAGCCAGGGGGGCAGTGAATATAGACCCTTTCTTTTGGCGGGGGCTGCGGCCTTGTTTTGGGCAATTTGGCTGTAAAGAAATGACTCTGTTTTTGACAGAAAACATCCAAAAAACTTCTTTCAGGTACTCTTCAGGGGAACATTATGGCTCCGCCACTGGGCCAAGTTGCAGCGAAATGAAGATCAGATCCAGTGGCTGACGCAAGGCGTACATAATCTAGAAGTGACAGCTCTGCGAATCTTTAATTCATTTGGTTGGCAAACCTCGGCCAGAATTTCTAGTGTCTGAGTTACCTGTTTGTTTGACTTTGGTCCTGTTATGAGTCTTGTGGGTGAAATGGTGCGCTTTTGTAAGACGCTTTTTTGAGTTGAGTCGTGTAGTTGTAACAATGCTGGTCTGATTCTCCATTCGTGGAGATGAAGCCGGAAACTTTGGTTTCCATCGTAAAAAAAAATGTGACGAGTTGTAGCCACGCGGAGCACAAAAATGTTGGAATCGAATGGGATGGTACGTGTTAAAAAGAATAGGATGATAGAAATTTAGGTGTTGTTAGTGTTAAAAACGTTCAGAGTGGTTAGCTATGAAACTAATAAAATACTCCCATTTCGTTCTTGCTAGGTAATTTGGGCACAATACACAATAATTCACCATATATAACAACACCCTGAGAAGAACATATGAAGATTTATGTTGTGAAAAGCTTCCCCTCAAAGCGACGGCCATGATTCTACCAAGAGTAGGCGAGGATGCGTAATGTGGAGTGAGGGAGGCGAAGAGGCCAACCCCCTATCTATTCACAGCTCTCTTACCTACACAAGATTCACAACTATCTATTCACATTATTTTTCTTATTTTATTAACCTGGCGTGTCCCACAACCGATGCTTACACAATGCAACCTATAGATTGGCCCAATTACCAAACACTGGGGTCTAATTTTTTTTTCTGATGACAAACGAGATGTGGCTGCTCTAACTTCCTCCTTCCGTGGAGCATTCCGGTAGTCTCACCTCTCAAGATTCCTACCTAAAACATAGTTTAATAACTTATGTATTGATAAGGGTTGGAGTGGATTGGGAGGGATTGAAAGAGATTTTGATTTACCGTAGATTTAAACACATCTCAATCTCTCTCAAGCTACTCCAATCCAAAAGTACCCAAACCAGCCCCTAATCGCATCTGGCAACGGGTATGAGGTTGCAAAGCCTAAGAGGAACATGCCATATACTCCAACGTGCAAATCCTAATTTCTGTGGTCAGATCCTCCAAGCGAAGTATTATATATCCAAATGGCATTGTTCTTCATGCAAAGCCTAAGAGGAATATGTCATAAGTCATATACTTGGCGGAGCATACTGCAAGAGCAGGACTTACTGCAAAAATGCGTTGTTTGAAGCACAGAAGGTGAGACCAAATTACTTCTTTTGCTCTTAACATAGCCGTTTCCAGCCTGCAATTGAAAAGCTACAAGACTACAATATTTGATAAACTCCCACTGAACCTGCAAAATCTGGGACACATAGGCTGATTACTCTTTAGCGTGTTTTTTTCTCGGTTGATCACCTGTAATTTACTCTGTTTCTCATTTCTGGAGCTAGATTGTCCAGTTTGAGAACGTCAGAAGTGTGCAGAAACAAAGCTTCAAGAGATTAAAGAGAGAAAAGAAAGGCATGGGCGCTCATTGAGGGTAGCTGCTTTTCAGTTTCTGTTGATAATCTGTATGTACATTATTACCCTCAGCAATAGGAGCAGGTTGATTGGAAACAATTTTCTGCATCAGGACAAGTTGAGAAATTGGAAGCCTTTGTGTAAGAAATATATAGACCATTTTATTTTGCTCCCTCATCCCAATGGGACATGATTTTTTTTTTTCATTTTCTGATTAAGTGGTTCTTAGTGGATGGTAATGCACACTATTGCTATTTTAGTAATTTAAAGAGAGCTTATGGCTTTGTTTATCAAATAGCCTCCAGCAGCTATTAACATTTTGGCCAGTTTAGTTATGTAGTAACTATCATCATGGAGCAATCTTGACTTCCCTGCCTATTGTTTGTTGTTCAGTGACTACAGTAGTTTATTACTGTCTATAAGGTTTATCTTTTGCTTGTTCTTTGTGAAGTTGCTCGATTACTAATACAAGGGCCCAAAAATGGTTGCTTATTCCTATGCCGAAACACTACGTATAGAAATAGTGAGTGATGAGTACAAAAATTAAGAATTAGATAAGCATTTCGTTTAGGTGGTTTTGACTAATTATTTATTGACACTGTCAATTTGTGAGTTTCAGCTAAGTTAAATCCTAATAACGACAATATTTGCCACTTAAAGGTGTTATGTGGGAGCTAGGCCATTGCCTCTTGGCTATGCTGATCAATTGAGGTACGTAGGTTAGAATAAATAGAATAATGATGAATGGAAAAAAGATTCTTTACACAATTGAATTGTGCCATTGCAACGGGTGTAAATCTTATGGATTCTACTCATCAAGTAACAATACTGAACTATATACAGAAAGCATGTTCATGTATTGACAATACCTTTTTTTTCCCCATAATTAGAGAGCATATGTGAGTTGTGTAACATTTCTTGAGTTTATATTTACATATGTCTTTAGTGGAGTATAACTAAAATGGTGGCATCAGATGTAGGAAAATGCCATGCTATTTTACTCTCCTAATTCCTAAGGAGTGGTGGGCTCAAGGTGACCATGCACACAATGGGCATGCCTCAATTGCTGCAAGGCTTTAGATCATTCAAGGTCGTTTCATGTCTTTCCCTCCCTTCCTAATCTCGAAAATAATTTACATGCCTTCTTGAACGACGGAGGACCATTGTTGGGTGTGTCGCAGGTCTTTCGTCACCTCCGATGCTTGAAAACTTTGTGGTTGCAAACCCTATTGTCGTGCTCTACAAACTAGAAAGATTGAGGAACTCCCTACAGAGCTTGTATTTGTTTTCCTCCTTTAAACTGTTGTGCTCAGATGTGAGTTTTCTTTTGATTTGGGGGCAGATCTGAATACGTGTTGGCCTGATGTGAGTTTGAGAGGTTCAGCATAATGCTACCGGTATCAAAATGGTGATTACTTGTGCTTGTGTTTGATCACAGAAAATGCAATAAAAGAAGTCCAGAGACCAGATAATAGCAAGAGTATTTCAGTAAAGAAATCAATATTTGAAATGTTGTACAATGAACCATGCCCATCGAGAATCGCTACCTCCAAACTGACTATGTATTTAGATAAATGCTTGCCCAATTATGAAGTTAGTTAGATTTGTATTCTTTTATGAATGGGGTGGAGGTTCTTACTGTTGAAAGTTACATGGAGTCTCTTCGATCGCTTTGCAGTTAAATGGAGATCTAGTGAAATTTGCTGTTGAGGGTTACAGGGAGTTTGTTCGAGATGGGAAACTATGATATATCATTGTGTATAGAAGTAGAGGCAGTGTTCACATTGTTGTTGAAATTTTGTATTTTTAATGAAAGTTCATCATAATTATATGGAGATACAAAGTTGAAGATTTGACGACGTACATTTATGAATAGAACAATCACTTCAAATATTCATGCACTAAACAAACCATATACTTTTGCAATCACTTCAAATATTCATGCACTAAACAAACCATATACTTTTAACCAACACGAAGTCCTCGGAAGGGTGTACAAAGCTCAATAATAACTAATTAAAGGAGGCAACATGAGTACTACTGGTCCAACTTCTAGTCAAAAACTAATCTGAGGCGCAAGCACCATATTTTTAATATTAACTATGCGGCGCCCTTATTCACACACACTGATCGACTTATTTCTTACTAGGTGCTAGTAATTTAGCATAAAGATCACTTGCATATACATGCTCTGTGGCAACTTCTGCAATACATTTACGCCAAAACATAGGTATAATCGAAAATGTCGCTACGAACATGATTGGACCCAGGACGAACACAAATGGCCATGTCTCCCGCAAATTCTTAGAAAACTCGATCATACACATGGTGAAGGCAATTATATACAATTATACGCCGAATAAAGCATAACCTCCAAAATAGAGATAAACAGTGAGAGGAAAGCTAAGATTAGTGGCCAGAAAAAAAATACTTAATATGCTAGTACCTAAGCACACAGTACATAAAAAAAGGGCTTAACATCAGAGCATCATATGTTTCTAGTAGCAAATCTGAATGCCCAAAATCAACGAACAGAAACATAACAAGATGAAAACATTATGATGCTTTTATTACACAGTGAGGCTTTTGATACCACTACTAGCAGGATTGTTGCTGAAAAGAGAACAACAAAAATCTTTGTATGAACTGTCAAGCAGCCCTAGAGGCCTTCGATAGACATACATTCTATCAAAGCTTTGGCGAAGAAACTTGAAGGCGATCGAATATATCATAAAAGCGATTAGCTCTATTAGTTAACTTTTTATATATATAAAAAAATTAGGGTGCATAATTAGTTATATCAACACAAGAATGATCTGTAGCCTTCCAGGTAAGTAAATCTACAACATATACCTTGACTCTAGTATATCAGTTATCACTAGATAATTTCACATAGATGTATGCCTCACAGCCACATCTTTTTCAAAAAGGTTAAGTGTAGTTTTACCATTAGATGGTTGAGCATTCCCTTTCTTCTTCCTGTATCCTTGCCTAGAGCACATGAACCGCTTCCAATACACAATATTATTCTCCAGTTTCTGATGCCCAACCCGAACTGAGAAGCCAGCCCCATGTGCATAACTTTATAAAATTGCTCTGCAGCATCAATGGTCTCAAAAGACATTCCAAGGGTAGGCTTCTATAAGAAAAATATTAAACCAAATTGTCATGTCTATCTGTGAAAATCATGATGGAATCTCCATAATTAGATCAAATACTTGGGGGAACTGCATGGGGACCCTTTTGGTGTACTGAAGCCATGTTCGATAATATTTTTGCTGGTGATGTTGGCGGTGTCAGGGCAGGTAGCAGCGACCACCGGCAATTCTCTTGTTCAAAAGTCATTGATCCTACATGGTTGCCTGCCTCTGCATCCACAATCTCCTTTGTTAAATCATCTGATTTTTCCATAGTTCACAGGACCTGTAGACAGCGAAGCAGAAATCAAGTTAAACATCCATATCGCAGGGGGTTGGAGATTCATGAGTAGCAGGGTCAAACGGCCAAACCTGACTGTGTGACGATGGCCTCGACAATTGCAGCAATCCGTCCGAGAGCAAACCTGATCCGTCCACTTGGCCTGATTGGCGCCGCTGCCTACTTGCCTGACACGAAGGCGAAAGGTCGCGCCAAGGAGGCAACGGGACGGGGCGCCCTGGATGAGACTTCAGGAAAAGGTAGGGGGTGTTTAGCAAATTTGAAGGGACCAGATAGAGGGGGATTGAGGGTGAGTTGGGAGGGTTAAAGTGCAAAATGACGGCCAGCATTGGATCTAGATTGGGTGTTTAAGATGGCTTGATTGCACGCTTGCACCAATATAGGTGATTGCACAGGATATGTCGCCAACATAAAAAATACACCTGATCCAGGACATGTCCACACAAGAGAAACATGACAAATAAGTGGTACATATTTTTCTTTTGCTGTAACAGAATGATTGAAAAAAAAATTAGAGTTTTGGAAGTAACACCTACCAGGACTTCAGGAACATATCACATACACTAGTTAGGCTTGTGCTTCAATGATGACAAACCTTTCAAGAACAAATTGTTGTTCGTCAGATGATTTGCACCTTCACAATAAATAACTGAAGTTAGGCTTGCAATTGTCTTAGAGCAGAAGCACAAGATACTCAAAATTACATAAGACTGCAAAATACAGGAGGCATGGACATTTAGTGAAATACACAATAATTGCACACCTTCACAGTTGGATCAGTCACTGTCTTCTATATGTTCCTTTAACAACAATTCACCTGAGTAAGCAGGAGGCACATCTTTTGACATGACAAACACACACAGTGTACCGAGTATTTTTTTTTTCAAGAAAGAAAATGGCAATATTAGAAGTGTCATGTGGAGCACAAACAAAATTCATCTATTGCCCATCAGCAACCTTCGCCTGTTTTTTCATGATCAACCTTTCCAATAGCTTCAAGTATAGATGAATATGTAATAAGATCATACTCAAATCCCAATGTATTCATCTCTTTCATCAGCTTTGCTGCCTCCTCAAACATGCCAGCATGACTCAACGCACCAAGGACAGTATTATAGGAGACAACATCAGGTCTTATTGCAGACTGTTTCATGTTAGAGAGCATCTCCATTACACGATGAGGTCCTCCTGTTTTTGCCAGCCCATTAAGGATAATATTGTATGAATTAATATCAGGAACACACCCATGCTCTTGCATTCTTCTCATTGTAGTAAGAGCTTCATCAAGCATGCCCATTCTTGCTAATCCGGACATGAGAGCATTGTAAGCATAAACATCAGGAGTGCAACCGAGTTTGTTCATTTCATCAAACATATTTATAGCATCATCAAGTCGTCCAGCCTTTCCTAAGTGTTTAATCATCACTGCATATACCCGAGCACTGGAGGACCCGCAATTTTCTTTTAGTTCCTGGAAAAGCTCGCAAGCAAGGTCATAGCGTTTAGCTTTTCCAAGAGCATCAATCAGGCTGCAATATGCTGCTGGACATGGAGGGAAGCCCTTTTCATCCATCTCCTCCAGTAGCATCATGGCCTTCTCTATCCTGTTGGTTTTGCAGAAACCATCAATCAAGATAGAATAGGTGAATGAACTGGGAGAGATTCCACTTTCCTTCATTCTCTCAAACCAAGACAAAACCTCAGAAGCATGAGATTTTGATACAAAAAGTGTTTTTATGATAGTATTATATGTCACCACACTAGGAATGCACCGCAATGTTCCCATCTCCTGAAACAACTTCATAACATCATCCAAACGACCAGCCTTGCCTAAGAAATTTATCATATTATTCATAACAACTGTGTCCGGCCTGCAGCCTTCCCTCTGCATTTCATGGAAGAAGTGATATGCCTCATCTATTCTCCCAGCTTTACCAAGGCCTCTGATCAACTCGGTGTAAGTAAACACATCTGGTCGGCAATACTGATACCTCATCTCTTCAAATAAACTCAAGGCTCCATGAACATCGTCCAATTTGAAGAACAAAGCTATTAACATTGTATATATCTTAACTGTTGGCTGCATTCTGTTCTCCTTCATCTCATTCAACAACTGAATTGCTGAATCACGGCGACCGAGTTTGCAGAAAGCAGAAACCAGTGCGTTGTATGTCATAGTGTCTGGGAAGCAATGACCCTCAGTGCTCATCTCATTGTATAGTTCATGGACTCTCTCATATTGCCCCTCATGCATCAACATAATTATCATGCTGTTATATGCCTGCGCAGTTGGTTGACACTTCCGTACTTTGATCTGGTAGAAGATTGCAATTGCCTTGCTGATCATCTTAGCATTCCCCAGCATTCGAACTATCTCTGACAGCTCTGTTGGGGTGACAACACAAATGGGATTCCGTACCATTTCTTGGATCATCTTCCACATCTCACCATACTGCTCTGCTACCTCCAAACAATGTATCAAGGCCATGTAAGTGGATGTGTCATGCTCATAATTCCTCCGCTTTGCAGCCCATCTGAAGAACTGCATCTTCACATTGACCCCAACTTCAGTTTTCATAACCTCCCGTACTAACCAGTGATCAACTCTAAGCATGAGAACCTCCAGTGCCTTCTCAGCATCAGGGCCCCACTTGAATATCTTCAGGATCCTAATGAACCTCTCATCCAAGACGCGCACAGAACGTGTGTACCTTGGAGCAACGGTTGCTATTGCCCCCTCACTCTGACGAACTGGAGGATGAAACATTCGAACAATCTCACTTTCTGAAAGGCAACAAATCAACAGTGATCAAACAAAGAGTGGAATTTCAAACATCAATGCTCAAAGCTAATGAAGACTCCACTTTCCAGTCTAATCTGGAAGGACAACTTGTGAACTATGTTTGTAGGAAATTCATTCTACTTGCTTTCTGCTGGTGATTGAACATAGAAATAAATTCACTCCTCCTAAAGAATGCAAATTTCGCATTGCATTAGTAAATATCAAGCAGACATGTTTTTCACATTCATAGAAATCCGATTAAAAACTGTTAAACAGTGTCTTTCCTTTTGGCAATAACTACAATATAAATTTTACTTCATATACCCTAGAGCACCACTCACTACTAATGTATGCTCAGCATAGCAGTGACACTACAACAATATCCATCATTTTTCCTACTCTTGCATACCAAAAGGAAGTTGAATGCATGGTTCCCAAAGCAAGCCTACATACATCCCAACTTCATAGCCGCACTACCAATACCAACACACTGGTTTCAGTTTCGTCTGAGGCTCGGATCTGAACGTACTTTGATCAATCTAAATAAAGAGAGGTATTCGAGATCCGAAACAAAGCCATATGTTACTGACTCGTCAAAAGTTCTTCGGAAGCGACAGAGAGGTATTCGAATCGAAATAAATAAAGAGAGAAAGATGGGCCTCGCCTGTTTGCTTGAGCCTTCGAGCGAGCTGCGGAGACGAGGATATCCCCCGGTCCACGAGGAGCTGTGCACCGCGGCGCGCCATCTCCGGCCGGCCGCGGGCAGCGACGGCGGCGGCGGCGGCGGCGGCAGCGCCTCGAGGACCACGGCGCAGACACAGACAGACACAGACAGAGGACAAGAAGGAGTTCCGGCCGGCCGAAGAGGTTGCCATGAGCGCCGGCGGCGGGCCGGATCCACGGGCCACAGTCGCCGCCGGCTGCCAAAGCATGGCGCGTCGTTGGCGTGAAGCTCGTGGTGCGTTGCGAGGGGCGGGGTGCGCAGGCGAGCGGGCTGCTATGGCGGTGGCCGGCTGAAGCGGGGGCCGATGGCAGAAATGTTTCGTGGGCTGTTATGGGCCTATACACGCTGGGCTGCTATGGGCCTACACACGTTGGGCTGCTGGATTAAAGACACAAAGTCTAGGGTCACCTCCCCTGGCGACTCCTCTCCGCGCCGCCGGATCCGCTCCATCCTCAACTCAACTGGTTTACGAGGGCTGATTCCGGTGGTCTGCTCCAACTCCGTTGGCGACCGGGACGCGATCTCCTTCCTCTCGCCGCTCTCGTCCTCTGCCACCGTGATGCCTCGGTGAGTATTTATATATATCTCTCGGGTAACCTCCCTGGAGTGCGATTGGGGTGTGAGCGGGCGGGGGGCTGTAAGGGTTTGGAACTTTGGATTTGAAACCCTAGCTTAGGCGCTCCTTATTTTGAGAACAAGCTTGTGTCCTCTCCTGATTTGATCTAAGATGTCGTGGGTAAATTCTACGATGCGGTTAGATTTTGGGTTTGTTCAGAAGCGGAGCCTGGGGTCTGCGTTTGCTCGATGGCTGTGGGCGCTGGCAAGCTGATTCTGCCGGTTTTTTTGGGAAATGTCCTCTTTGCGTTTACCTTCTTATTACATGTTCTGACTTATCCTTTGTTCTTGCCTTTGCAGATATTATTGCGACTACTGCGACACCTATCTGACCCATGACTCGGTTAGTGTCTTCTCCCACTTGAATGTTTAGCTGGTTCTTTAATTCCATCATTGGTTTCCTTGGGCTTGCATGCAGAAATCAAATCTAAACATAAGTGGCACTGCCAAGCATAAGCTTTATGTGGTTTCATGTTTGCTCATCTCAGTGGATTGATTCAATTGCCTTTTTGTATCCCTAGGAATATTTTCTCACATAACGTTGTCCTTGAAATATTCAACGCTGAATAGACTGCTGCGTGCCCTCCTTTGCGTAAATACACACTAGGTATTAGGTAACTGCCTATTCAGGCATATGTCATGCATTAGAAATTTACAATCTGCAGCCCTCTTGGCTTCCTGAATTTTAACAAGCAGTTTTCCTCTTAGACTGTCATATTGCATAGCTGTGATTTCAACATAGTTACTTCTGCAAACGGTATAAATCAAAGAATGCATATTCTGTTTTACGACCCCTCTTTTTGAAATGTGAGTTAACTACTTTGTAAAAATATGTTGCAGCCATCCGTTCGCAAACAACACAATGCTGGATACAAACACAAGGTATATGTTTTATTCTTTGTAATCACCATAGTCCCAATCTCTCAATTTATCTTTGGAGATTATTCATGTATAAGACGTTGCTTAACCTAATGTGAGATGTCTTAGGCGAATGTTCGAACCTACTACCAGCAATTTGAGGAGCAGCAAACTCAAAGTTTAATTGATCAAAGAATCAAGGAACATCTTGGACAGGCTGCAGCTTTCCAAGTCGGTGCCCCTTTCAACCAACATCTGCTCTCGTTCCCAGGAGGTGTACCCCGCCCTCGTCTTCCAATTCTGCCAACCCCTGGCATGCCACATGGTTTCCCTCAAGCACCTGGTGCACCATTGATGCCAGGCGTTAGGCCCCCCATTTTACCAGCTCCTGGTGTTACAGGTAAATAGTACTTACTGCTGTTCTCTTCATTGATCATGATTAGTTGTATCTATTATGATGGCTGCTATTTGTACATGGTTGATAACTTACAATTTATGCCTTTTCCTCTTAATTCGAAATTGTTTTTTCATTTATGGACTTATGGTAAAACAACTACGGGCCTGTTTGGAAGCAATGAAATTTTATAGTTTCAATGCAATACCATGGTATTTGAAGATACTATGGTATTTTTGCTGAAAAAGTGTTTGGGTGATCTTGAAAAAAACTCTGTTTTCAATACCATGGTATTTTTAGAGTATTGTAAACTCCACTCCATACCAAAGTTTTTTCATCCAAGTGAGCAAGAGACTAGTGAGATTAGTAAAACCATAGTATGGCATTGACCAGTATAAACTATGGTATTGAAAAACTTTGCTTCCAAACAGGCCTACATGTGTTCATGCCTCCAAGCCTAGCAGAGCAGGCATCAAAATATGAATGTTCTGTAAGGAGCTCTTGTGGTTTGTTATAGCCTGATTCTGGTTCCTATGCATGTCTCCACTTTGTTTCAGTGCATTAATAATCTCATGTTGCTTAATAAGGCACTGGTGCATAAGACATTCCTTGCCTTGCCTACGTATGTTAGTTAATTATTAGGTTTAGTTTGTTTTTACCAGAAAATTGGATTTTGTTTGTTTTGAGTTGATTTCCAGTTAGTTACTAGTAACTTAAATGGGTCCCTATTGCAGGGTGCCAATCAGGAAGAGATTAATCCCCATTTTCTGCAAGAAAACCAACATCTGCAGACTGTTCTGTACACAATTTTAGAAAAAAGCTGAAAGTATTGCCAAAAATCCCCCCTTTTTCATTTGTCAAAACAATTGATCTTGTGATTTTCTGATGAGTGTGCATATAAATTATAAAACTAGAGTACTATGTTACTTTTTGTATCCACATTTATCTCAAATATGATTCAATTTTTCTAGATGGATAAAGATTTGTCTCTATTTATGCAATTATAAGTTGGTAAGTTATAATATAAGATCATACCTGAGTGCCGTAAGCATCCTTAAAAGTTGTGGATAGCTTACAATTGTACCTTTCCTGTTTTTCACTTTTTGTCTACATCAATTATCAAAGGACTGTAGTCTGATGGTAAAAAATTGAAAGCAGTAACAGTCCAGCTGAGATATTATAGCTTGATGTCACTTTGCACAGTTGATTAGCCTCGTACCTTTACAATTTTCAGTTAAAAAAACCCTCGATTTTCTGATACATTTTACTTATCCCAACCAAACAATGACTACTTTGTGTAACTGTTTCCTCAAATGTTTGTCAGGTTATCCTGGTGCTCCACCAACCATGCCACTACCAGGTGCCCCTCCTGGCACCATGCCACAACCAGGCGCCCCACCTGTCTCCATGCCACAACCAGGTGCCCCTCCTGCCTCCATGCCGCAACCAGGCGCCCCACCTGGCTCTGTGCCTATGCAGATGGCCCCTCTCCCAAGGCCCCCAACACTACCACCTCCAACATCTGGAGTCCCAGGTGCCCCTGTTCCTAACAGCGCAGCACCTCCAGCCATGTACCAAGCGAACCCACCACCACCTGCAGGTCCAACTTCTGGTGCTCCTCCGGCTCCACCAAGTGCTGCTTCACAGCCTGCGTTCTCCTATGGGCAACCCTCTGAGGGCAACCACTGATTCTGTTCGTCATGTGAATTAAGGGCAAAAAGGCCGCTCCTTTGATAGTTCATGCTGCCATCATTTAACTGAGACCATTTCTGTATGCCTGCCGCTTGAGTTTGATTGGATTTTTGAGAAAAGCTTCCTATTACGTGTTGTGTCACTTGTAATGTATGCTAGTTGATGTAAGTTAATTAATTAATCAGCCTAAGCTTATTAATTTCAGATACATGACTATGTTTCCTATATCAGAAATTTGTGTGCCACTGGATGCTTGAACTCGATGATACATCTATAAGTGATGACTCACCAGTGTTATGGGCTTATTATAATCGCTAGGTATATGGGTATAAAAAAAAAGAATCGCTAGGTATAACATGATGACCCTCAGTTGTCACTTGTCTCCCTGTTTCCTATGAGTTTCATGGTAAGGTGACCACGGTAATATTGTATTGCTCCTGTTGCTTGTTCGTGGCTTAATTAAAACCACGATGACACCATAGTTTGCTCATGAGCAATGGGCATATCTTCAGTAAAATCGCAATTGCCAGAAACGTGGGGATGTATTATATTCATGATCTCAAGGAAGCCTACTATAGTAGGTCTTAAAATGTAGAAACGTGGGGCTGTATTATATTCATGATCACAAGTGCCGTCAGGTTGGACTGAGGAAACACTGGTGAAAAAAAAATGAGTGACACTAAAGAAACTTCCCATGAAGTTCAACCACTTGGTATAATTTCTCCAAATTTTCTATAAAACAAGCTATTACATATGAATTTTGTAGAATTTATAGTTAAACAATCCTTTGTTCCGAAGGGATTCAACGGAAAATTTCCTACAGGATTCGAAATGCTTCGGATTATTCCATTTATCCGATCCAAAGGAGGCCTTAATGCAGAAATGTCACCATTGGTACAATGTGGTGTTTATTTTTGCCTTTGAACTGGAAATGCGAACAGCATCCACTTATTACACTACAACCTACAAAAATGGTAAAACTAAAAAAAAGTCACTTTCAAAAATTTGGTCACTGTTTTGACCTCAGCCCCAAACAAAATTATCCTAGTGTTAAACAGGTTGCGTTCAATGTTACTTCGCTACTCTCTCAGCAAGGTGAGCAATGAGATTAAACTAAAATCTCTATACAAAAGGATATTATGATCTGCAACTCATCGATTTTACATTAGTTATGAAGGTAGAAATCCTAGTGGGGTCTTTCCGGATACCATCAAGAGCGCATATGCCGCTGCTGACGTCAACTCCATTTGGTTTCAGAGCAGAAAAGGCTTCACAAACATTTTCTGCATGAAGTCTTCCAGCTAATAGTCATCCATTCTTGCTTTTGACAGAAGGCATTTGGAACATCTGCCAGTTAAATCCTTTTCCACTGTAAATGAAAAGTGTTTGTGTCATATATTTTCTGGATGACAAGGGAAACATGCCATTTAGCTAGAATGTGAGCCAAGAGAACTCGTGTACTGACAATAGAGTAATGATAAGATACTACTCCTGCAAAAAAGTAATGCAGTATAATGTGAACGCTGGTCTAGTCAGTATTTACATCACAAACACTTGAATATCAGTTGTCCTTTTTTTGCAAGGAACTTGTATCTCTTTTATGTCTTAACTAAAATTGTACCATTTTCACATTCTAAAGAACAAACAGAGCAAATCTTAGCACATGGAGCATCAGGCAAAGAAAAAATTGTGCACTTCCCGGGTTCGAGCCCCAGCCTCTGCATAATGCATATTATGCAGGTAAGGCCTGGCGCTTAAAGATACCTTTCCCCAGACCCCGCTCAGCGCGGGAAGCCTACGGCACTGGGTACGCCCTTTAGGATTCAAGAAGAAATAAAAGTAAGAACTAACCTCCCCCCTTTTGCACTGTCCACTAAGAACCAATCAAGTTCATATTCCATTTCAGAAGGACCGTTGATTAGTTTTCCATTGTCATCAGCATTTAGTACATAAATGATTTAATTGTTCTTTGAAAGAGTATGAACCAATGCACGAGACTCATCTCCATGAAGCTGCATATGGGAAATTTTGGAACGTAAATCGTTGAATAGCAGCACACACAACATAGGATACAACATTTCTAAATCAAACCTGGACGAAGTTAAGGTCACATATATCAGATACACGCAGAATTGTCTCATCATCATACACAAAGAGACCGACTGATTCAGCACCATAAGATTGGGCAACTCTTGATATTTCTTTTGCCTCCGATAGCGAGACGGAGCATTTAGAGTTAGGCCACAGTATCATGCCAATAAGTTTAGCTCCCGCCTTTGCAGCTATTTCTGCATCTCTAGCTGATGTGATGCCACACATTTTGACCACAGGCTGGAGCTGGATTTTTCTGGCATCTCCATGACTTGGTGATGAAGATACTATGGTTTTAGAATGATGGCTAGTTCGGTTCATGCCCAAGCAAGCCAGTTTTACTCGAGAAAACCTTGGAAATCCTGTATCAGAAAATAGGGTAAAGTGGCATTGTAATAAATAAAGTGAATTGCAGCTACATTTGTATAGAACAACATTGTTACTGACATTCCTAATTGAGTACTACCGACATGTCAGAAGAACCAAAAAGTAGTATCATTGATCTGCCAATTACTAAAATGTGTACCTTTCAAGAAGACGCTGATAACCTCTCTTTTCAGAACCAATTTTGCAGAATGAGAAATCATATGGGCATGCCGCTTCTACCAAATACAGAAAGTACACAAAAATTATAGATAACTTTTATATTAAATAACATAACATGCGTACAAATGCCCACCATTGTTATGTGCTAAAGGAAATTGCTGGTAGCTCCTTGCAGAGATTGACGACGTCATTACTGCGACGTATTATAATACAAATCCCACCGCTCATGCATCTTGGTCGCTGTATCACTATCAGTTGAGTGTGTTTATATGCTAGTGGTGATTTTGGCCTTGCTGGTTCACAAGGAGCGGAGGATAGGATATGGCAGCATGGCATTACGATAGTCATGGTATATATGTTCTCTGTTTAAGCCGGAACACAAAGTTTTCTGTGATAATTAAAGAAGTAGGAGGGGGAGAGGAGAAGTGCCATTGTCAGGATCGGCAACGTACGTGAGATTGCACAAGTCCACGGGCACTTTTTTTTATTGTCAGCATGATCGCTATTCGCTCTAGTGAAATCAACACACAGAGAGCAACACACAGCACCCTTTTCCCTCTCCTTAGCTTCACGTTACTTGTGTACACGGACGAACGCATAGTCATCATACGGCCAGTCATCAACTGCGTATATCATAGTGATTGTTTCATGTGGACGGCGTGCTGCTGAGGCTTCTGGCCAGTTCAGGCTCTGCCGCTGCTTCCCGGACGCTTCCTTTGGCGGCGGCGGCTTCGTCATCAGGCTGCGGCGTTTCTGCTCCTTCTCCCTCTCCTTCTCCTCCTCCTTCAGGTGAATCTGCGTGCACATCGAGATGAGCCTTCTTCCTATACGCTATGGAAATGGTTTTCAGCGGATGGGTCGACATAGGGGTGTACCAAAGAGGGATTTCACGCTTGGTCTCTTGGCCTTCTCCTTCTTCTTCAGCTCAGCTGTACAGGTGAGGAAGGCAGGGTGTATCAGTTGAAAATCATGCATGGTCTGAATGAAGACCTGGTATCCTGTTAAATCCTTTTTTTTTTTTCTCTACCAAACTGAAGATTCGACACCTCCAACATCGTATGGCTTGCCACCTAAATTTAATGGAAAAGCACTGTACCCATGCCGGGGACGTCGTGGTCGTTCACAAGTTCGAAGTTCTTGTAGGTATAGCCCACGAAATTCAAATCCTTTGAAGAAAGCATCTGGAGGACAAACACAAAAAAACGAGAACGAAAATTTAAAGATGCGCTCAATTATGAAAAAATGGTTCTGTAATAGAAGTTTGGGAAGTCTTTTGTAGACTGGTGGTCGCAGTTTCGGAAGGCAGTGGCCAAGGACCTGAGAAAAGGCCTGGATGCCTCGGTTATGCTTTCTGCTTGGATGATTTGGAAGGAGAGAAACGAAAGGACCTTTCGTCGTCATTGTGCTACGCCGGCCTCTCTCTTGCTCAAGATCGCTGAAGAGGCCAATCTTTGGTTGCTTGCAGGGTACAAAGAGATTGATAGGTTCTGGGCGCTCCTCTCAACGGTTGGGGTACCTTCGGTAGGCGTAGGCCGAGTCGGGTCGCGAGTTTGGGCTGTAAATTAAGACCTTTTGTTCTTTCTTTCTTTCTTTCTGGTGTACACTTTGGTTAGCCTTGGCTAACTAGGGATGTGCGTTGTACTCTAGTTGCTTCCCTCTTAATGAAATACGTGCTCGCACGTTCGCGAAAAAAAGAAGTTTGGGAAGTAAGATCTGTTTCCCTAAAAACAGATGTGAAAAGGGTATGCTTACCTTTCTCCAAGGTCCCGTCTTTGCTGAACACTGAACATTATCTGAGGACTGCAGATACACCGCACAAAGATATATAAATATCTATTTCCGGTGACTGAGAAGCACATTTCTCTATAAGAAACAACAGTTACCTCCTCAAATTTCTCAAAGTTCTGAGTGTCCAACTCATCCGTGACTTGAGGCAGATACGCAGCTTCTATTTCATATAGTTTATCCCATTCTACCTCACTAAACCAGAGGTGCTCCTAAAGTTACACATACAAGTACTATGAGCAAAAATCAGTGGCGCCAGTTTGGCGGCATGTTGGCATACTTAAAAAACACATAATAACCTTTATTTCCTCTGCGCCTTTTGTCCCGAGACGTTGGTCGACATTGCATAGTAGTTTACTGATAAGATCTTTTGCGTCCGCTGTTAGCCTCGCTTCTTCAGGAAATTTCAAATGTGTTCTCCAATTTACTATCTGTTCATTTTTTTCACATATAGGCATGATGTAAATAATGACACAGCAACAAACTAGAGATGACTAAACCTAGGAATAAGTTACTTTGGAGGACAAGCATGCTCAATTCAATGAAAAGGCCATGAAGGTATTCGTAGCTATGAGCTTAGAATACGTTACCTTTCTACAAGTTGTCATAGGCTCATCTGAATAAAATGGAGGATAACCCACTAGCATCTCATACATGATAGCACCAAGGGACCACCTAGAAAGGTGAATATATATATATATATATTCAACCTCAAACTCAATAAGATAAATAGAGCAAGAAATACTGCACATAATGATTAATGCCTACCAATCACATTCCATCCCATAGCCTTTCTTCAAAAGAACTTCTGGAGCAATGTAGTCTGGTGTTCCAACAGTTGAGTAAGCCTGCAATCATTTAACTAATCACTTGTCAAAATTTAGAAGAGTTACATCTTTCGAAGAAGGTATTAGTTAATAGATAATGAAATCAATCAGTAAAATATAAGCCGTCACAGCTGAATATGTCATATTGTGTTGGTTACCGACCAAAGTTCTTCTATTCTTTTGCCAGTGCTCCAACTGTTCTTGTTGTGAACGCTTTGGCATCGATTGCTGTTTCCCATCCCCTTGCATTGATGATGCTTTTGTAGGCGTAACATCCTTTTCATTCAGGTCTGGAAAGTTGGAATAATCTAGTGGTTTACACAATCCAAAATCTGACAGTCTCAAGTGACCATACTTATCCAGTAGCAGGTTATCAGGCTTGATATCTCTGAAAATTAGGTACTGAACTTATCAGAACACCACCTCAGCAACAGTATTGAACTCGATGGCGCTTACTTCATACCTGTGGATGTAGTTATGCTTGTGGATCGCTTCAATCGCAAGAACCGTCTCACCAACATAGAACCTGGCCTCATCTTCAGTCAATGTGTCTTTCCTCATGAGCAGTGTCATCATGTCACCTCCGGGAAGGTACTCCATGATCAAGTACAGGTACTCACTGTCCTGGAATGAGCAATATAGTTTGACAATGCAGTGGTGATCCACTTCGGCAAGAAGATTCCTTTCAGCTCTGACATGCTCAACCTATGAAACAATGCAAACAAAACAATCAGAGAAGGAACAGCGGATATAAATATGAATTCAGATCTTTGATCAGAAAACAGCTTTACCTGACCTCGACGAAGCATTTCTGACTTTCTTAGCTTCTTCATTGCATAGACATTTCCTGTACTCTTCTCTCTGCATACTCTGACCTACAAGAAAACCATTGTGTCAACCAAAAACATTTTTTTACAAAAATAGAGAGAATGGGATACAAAATGGTTAATTATTTGCATATGGGTTTACCTCACCAAATGCTCCCTTGCCTATCATTGTAAGCAAATCAAAATCCTCCACGCTCATTTTATGCCTTTGTAAGCGCATGTACTCCGTCTCTTTCTTCTCAAACTGCTTCAGGATGTTGTGCACCTCCTCTTCTGACACATCAGCGTCTGCCAATTTCTTTTCTAGACTACACCGTCTGCATGACATATTGACATCAATGCCCAAAGTTGAGATATCATCAGTCATGAGAAATCCTATTGAAGAAGAACTTGAGTATATAGACATACATGAACATATACATTCCTCCACACCAACATGATTGTGGAAAGATCGGTACCGTAATACTACACATTCAATATTCTTTTAGCATGGAATTTAATAACGAACTATTGCAGAAACTCTTGTGAAGGCCATTTGCTCTTTATCTTTGGAATAATAATTTTATGTTCGCTGCTGCTAGGTAATCTGGAGGTTGTGTGAGAAACTGCAATTGCTGCTTATGAATGCAGAAATAAATAACGGACGGATACAATTACATTGTTATGGTCTTATGGATGCAGAAATAAATTAATAAATGAGCTTATTGACAGGACAGATAAAATTACATTTACACGGACGAATAATTGCACAGATCCTTACCTTTCTTTCCTGTCCTGCAGATGCTTCATTTGCTCCTTATAGTGTTTCTCAATGTACTGCTTGGCCGCGGCCACCCTCTGCTTTGTTGCGCTAGATGGCGCATCATCGCCGGATTCCTTGCCATTGGGAGGCAACTCCTTCTTCTTGCCAATGGATTTCTCCCTCGTCTGGAGCTTGGTGAACCAGCTCCTCGCCGAATCCATTACAATCAAAGACAAGAAAGAACCGATTGCTGCAGCTAAGATCCCAAATCCCCAACTAATCGTGTAAGCCTATACAAAGCTGTCCATATGGAAACTGCATCCACGAAGCAATCTTAGTTGGTGTACAAATTCAGTGTGATCTACAGTAAAACTGACCCAGGAAAGAATTATTAGAACTCTTACGCATGGTGTTCCAAAGTAAAGGGGAAATTTTGATCTAAAATTTAGGCCCACAGCGTCAAAATATAGTCATTAAATTTTTAGGTACTCGAGAAAGGTGGTGGAGGAGAAGCGAGGACGAAGGCTACAAACAGGGATATGCTAAAAATGATGGGTAGAACGAGTGGTTTTGGTTGAGGAAGAGTTGAATACAATACTTTCAGAATCAACAAACTTCGCAACCTATAATTCCATTGGTAGAGTGACCATCGTTGGAATGGGGAGTGTTGCCTTTTTCCAGATTCTTTTGGGAGTTATGGTATAGTGCATTGGTGAATGGCTAAACAAGATTATGAAATGTATTTGGAGCAGAGCATCGCTTGTGTTTTTGCTTAGAAATATTCTAGGGTGAACCCGTGACATACTGGAATGATCATACAATTTCCGTTCTGACTGAACAGGTTGCAATATGAAACTGCAACCGGCCATTGATATGAGAAAAAACATTGTAACAGGGGGATATTTAACTTTTTTGCCATCTCACCGAATGGTGCTTTTTCAAAAGCGATCATTCTGAATGTTTCTACATTTTTGCCACTAGAACTTACTGAAGTTCTGAACACTAGAACAAACAGTCTTTTGCCGCATTCGAAACAGTATTCTCAATCTTTCACCAAAAATACACATCGAGGTCAGTATGATTCTGGTATTTGTTTGTGAAACATGGCACAAATATGATAAACAAGGGAGGCTGTAGTTATATCCAGATTATCTGAGCACCCTTGGCCCATTCATGTGGTGAGATGGGTAACACAACTCCGGGAAATGTTTTATTTCTCGATTGACAACACAACTGGACCGTTGATCAGACATTTTAAACATTTAATTCCAAAAGGATAGAGGCTTCCAATGGGTTGGATCCAAGTCCTGTTGTCATTCCCCTTCAGATAAAAACAATGAGTGCAGCCATCATCAGAATGCTGCCCATCCAGCTCCTGTGCTCTTTGTTTGTCCAGGTTCTGTTGCCGAAGGTAGGTTTTGCTGCGTATCACATATGTTTAAGGTGTAAGGGGCATGAGTGGGTGAGTAAAATACAATAAAACAAAGGCTTCCAAGTTTAATCTACATGGCACTCCGAGGTTTTTATGTATGGTTATCCAACTGAATTAAGAGTATCAAACAATTTTTTAATTTGTTAGCCTTATTTGACAAATGGCAGAAAAGGGGGCATCAAGAATAGTGAGTTGACAAGATTGACCCCATCCAAAAGAACACTTTTTTAACTTGTTTAAGCACAGAGGATTGCTTTATCATGACTCATGAAGGCATAAACCATAAAATGTATATAGATTAAGACTTGTCTTACTATCAGTTTGTGAAATTGGCTATTATGTGCACGGGGCAGTTGCATGTGATCTTAGTAGTGCTACATTTTGGACAAAATCTAAATTGTAAAGCACTATAAAACCTCACCTTCATAGTAGAAAGATCTGAAAAAGGATCACTATTTCTCTTGGCGGGTTCTTTCAGGGCCCTGATTCCTGCATCATTTCCAGAATTCATCCTTGCAGCTGCTGGGTCATTAGGTGGAGGTGGAAGAGGAGATCGAAGCTTCCCAGCTGCACCTGGTGGTGGTGCAAGAAGCATGCTTGTCTTGGGTTTTGCAGTGGTCCCTCCAGATAAACCAGCAGATGAAAGCATACCACTTCCAGTTGATGGCTTGTTTTTTACATTTATCCTAATGGTTTCACCTTCCTAAAACAAAAGAAACACCATCAAAATTCGTGCAAGCACCATAAACACTTCACATGAACACATTGGCAGAAGTAAGAGATGGATACAGTGCGAGCATGCTAAGATCCTCCTGCGTAAACCAAAACTTATGTTGCGTATACAACATCCAATAAGTCAATTGGGAACTTTACGACACAAACTACAACTGGAGCAATATTCTCTTCCTTGCTGAGCATTACCACACAACATTGGCAGATTTGATTAACTAGTAACTCACCAAAATAGATAGAGTAGCCTTTGTTTACACATGCATTATAAAATAGCAAACTGTATTTCTTTCACATTTATTCCATTCTCTTTTCTTTGAGTAGTAGGCCTGGGAACTTGTATGCAAAAATCTGAGCAAGTCATAACCCTCTCTTGCTTATCATCAAACTGAGGATCCCTCTGGGCCAGTTTCTACCAATAAAGTCAGACCAAACAGGTCTTCTAATAAAAGATGCAGAGAAAAAAACTGGCTCATCGTTGGGTTCCAGACTACCAGTCATAAAAAAACAATTGTAGTCATGGTTAAAATCTGATAGAGTATTATTTGTGAGAAAGCTTGATATGTTCTTTGAGTTCTTTTCATAAAGATGTTTCTTTGAGTTAACTGTATTACATAAGACAAACTGCAAACCTATGACAGAAGTACAGAACAAGGTCATCTATAAGCCCAATCAGAAAAGAACTGACTAAAATTTGCTGATTTGCCTGGATGCCTTTCCTTCTAGTCATCTTGATGCCTGGTCTGCTAAGAACAGTCACTAGCTTGCATTCTGAAACTATGACCAGCTTGAGAATTCTTGATATGTAGTTACACATGATCTAGGATTGCCAATCCATTTTTCTACTAATTGACAACAAGTCTCAGTTTATTTGCTATGAGATTCACAATTTCAGCAACGTCAGATAATTCGACAGTTTATCTCTAATTCCTTTTTGAGTCAGTTTGCGAATTTAGCAGATCATCGGTAGGCGGTAGCTACACAATATCATTCTCTACTAATCTAACGACATAGATAGCCGGTTTTTCCAAAAGCTACAACAACAACAATTCCTACCTCATTTACTAATGAAACCACAGATATTCAGCCATTCACAGAATTAGCCAAACAATGACGTGAGAAAAAAAGAGAGAGAAAACAACGTGCTTTGAGTTCACCTTAAGCCGGCGATTGACGGCCGGATGTATATCAATCTCGCCACCGCCGCTCTCCTCGCCCCCAGCGCCGGCGGTTTCCTTCTCCTGCTCCCTCTTGACGTACTTCTCGTGGTCCGAGAGCGCGACGTTGAAGTCGAACGCCTCGTTGCGCTCGTTGAAGCCGAGGCCGACGAAGGCGTGCTTGCCCCTGCCGTCCTCGATGCGGAGCACGAAGTAGCGGGAGGAGTCGAGCACGGTCTCGACGGCGCTCTCCCGCTGCCCGGGCAGCACGAAGCAGGCGGCGAAGAGGTCCCCCGTGGCCGGGTCCTCGAGCCGGATCTCGCAGCGGTCCCCGCAGGACACCACGCGGAGGCGGCCCGACCAGATCTTGTCCGACTGCAGCCACTCGCCGCACTTGTAGCCGCCGCTGGTGGTGCGCGGCGGGATCTTGTACACCGACACCTCGCGCACCACCAGCAGCGTGTGCTCGAAGGCCTCCTCCTCCTCCGCCAGCGACGACGCCATGATCCTGCTCTCCCTCAACAAACTGCTTCCTCACTAATAACAGGAAATGGTCACGAGATCAGATTGCGACGAGAGGAAATGAGCCAGTAGAGATCTGGATCACCTCGGGCGCGATCTGAGAGCCAAGATGATGGTTCTGCGCTATTTCGTACTAGGAATTTTGGCGGTTGGGGTTCGGAATGGGGTTCTCGTCTCGCGACTCGAGAAGATTATCAGGAGAAGAAAGGTGGATGGAGAAGACGTGGGATCGAAGGGTGGTGGAAGGAGGAATGCACAAATCAGAATGTCAGGTTTTACGATTTGCACCTTCTCCTATGGTAATTTTTTGCTCAAAGGTATCTCTATTTTTATTTTTGCTTTCATGTGCCTGTTTGTTTCTTTAGAACCTACATTTCGCTCAAGAGATTGTGGGTTTTTCCCTGATTAGTGGTCAACTACCATCTAACTAAATGGTGATTGTTTTTTTTTTTTCATTTTTTCCTTTTTCTGGCTTTCCCTTCTAGTATCACTTTCTTTTCTTTTCATTCATAACACCACTATTTTTGTTTTATGTTCCCACCACCTTCCATTTATGGCTTTTCCACCTACATGCTTCCCCTTTTCTCCATCTTCCTAACACCTTTTCTATTGAATTATTTTCTTAAAAAATACATGTTCAAAATTTTAACTAATATTATGTTATATTTGCAAAATTATATTTTCCCTGAAAATATTGACTCAACATTTGATAATATCAACCCAATTTTAGAAAATGTTGATAACATTCATGAACCCCAAGGTTGTGGCATCGGTGTGCAAATAGGGGTTGTAGCGTCAGTGATGTAAAGTGCACAATCTGGCCACTAAGGGTTGCTTTGAAAGAAATACATTGGGATATTAAGACACTACATAACTGTGTTCAACACTCATTGTGGTAAGGTTGAGCTCATCACTGCCTAGTCACCGCCTCAATAAGTCCACTATATGTTATATAAGTACTTGCATAGCGTTTCACCCGTCCATCTAAAGTTCTAAACGCTGTGATAATCTCAACCTAACTGCACAAACATAGCTGTAGTGCCGCACAGTTGAGGGAGATGTAGCCGCAACGGCTCAGCCTGTTGTAGTATCGTCAAATGGGCTCTATGTTTGGAGATATTTCACTCAAATCTACTATCGAAATTTCATCGATCTTATAACTAAACCACCTAGTACGAAAACAACTTAAGATGGAATTATACAAGATATCTAAGAGATCGCCAAGTTTGTCATCAAAATATTTCAAAAAACTGTGCCGACTAAGATCATAATACTTACATTGAAACTTTGATAAATACTACCAACCCAAAACGTGACCATTTGTTGAGATTTTGCTTGCAATATATTGTTCCACCCTTGATCATGGATTTGAAAAACTTTATTGACTTTCCAGGTTGTAGGCTAGTATGAAAGGGCACCTATCTTCCTTAATTCATTGTTGTTGGGATAATAATCACTTTTCTTGAAATAAGGAATTTTGAAGTCAAATAAAATTAACTTGCTGGATTGAAACCCCTTTTCATGTCAATATGGTTGGGCACATCTTTGCTAAATGAAAAAATATAAGTGTTGCATTTGTGTTATTGTATATGGTATTTTTTTAATAGCGATATTATGAGGATATATATGGTATGTGCTTGAAAATAAGAATACTTATAGCATCGTAGTAATGGTTTTACGATTGTCATATGCATTACTAACTCACGTGCATAGTTACAAAATGTGTTTAATTCCAATAAGGAATAGGAGAGAATATGCAAAGACCAAAAAATACATAGATGCATAAATACAACACCAAACCCCATGCAAACTATCGCATTTGCCTAGTGTTCCTGACCGGTCAGGCACTGCTGCCCCAGGCCACCACCTCTTGCGTCATGGAGCATACTCGCTGACGCCACGGCCTGGACAAGCACTGCGGCACTAGAGCGCGAGCTAAGTGCTCAACGAGGGATGTGGATGCGGCGAGTGGGAGTGCCCTGGGATGAGGAAGGAGGGGGAGAAATGAGAGAATAATGTGTGGGTCCCACTAACGATGCCTTGATTGGGTAGGAAACATCATTCATCTTATGCAATTGAATCTTTCAAACAGAGCACAAAACCATCTCAACTAAATATGAGATGGAACCATCCTGTGTAAAAACCTAGGATGAAGCCACGTCCCATCCCAACCCATCTCAGAACACGTGCTATTATGCCCAAGCTGAAAGTTCCAAGTCAACCACACATATCCAGAGGGCTTCCTGGTAAACTCCCTCCTGTTTGAAGCATTATTTTAAATAGCGGGCTAGGGAATTAGTCCTGTGTTTCTCAAAATTGTATAGTGAGTTATATCGGGATATAGCCAGCTACAATAAACTAAATGAGGGTATATCGCATAACTTTTCCCTTCTTAAACAACCGCAGCAGAGGCTATAGCTGGCCGGCTATTTAAAATCTTGGTTTGAAGTTAGTAGACATATTTTTTATTAAGACTAGACTTTGACTAAGAATTACTCTATTGATGCTGTTTTAAATCATAATCATGAGTTCTTTTGAATATAAATGTAACATAACTTTAGTATTAAAAAAACATGTATTAACGAAGAAATGTTTGGTGAAAGGTTTGTCCTAACAAACAAACAAACAAAATAGATTTATTTAAGACGGAGTACTCCTTTTGTCCAAAATGGGTGTCATTCTACTCTTATTTAAAGTTGCACTTTCTAAAGTTGAGGCTTGTTAGGATGATTGGAAAGTACCATCATAAAATCAAAAAGTACCGTTAGTACTTTTGGATTATTATGATGTCTCACCTCCACTTAGTACTGGTCCCACCTCATTTTAGTACTTTTCCACTAATTAATATTTTTTATTAGTACTTTCTATTTTTAAAACCATTAGATCTTAATGAATGGAGGGATCATATTAATGCCAATTATTGTAAAACTTGTATCTAAAGTTTGATAAAGTTTACGAGGAAAAGTATTAATATTTAAGACATTATCAATCTATCATATATATTTTATGGTAAATCTAATGATACTCTAGTAATTTGGTATATATTATGAATATTAATAGTTTGCGTAGATCTGATCAAAACTTAATACGTCTTGATTCAAGAGAAGTGAGGAGTAGAAAATCATAGCGCCAACTGCCAACACAAAAGCATGTAGTCGCAAGTACTAAGGACTAGGAAGAGCAATGCAGGTGATGACAGTGCAGGAGAAACAGTAATGCTCCTCCAAGACATGATTCATGATCCATACAGAACTTCAACCTTTGATTTTACAACAACTACCAGTCATTATCGCAGGAGAATAAGCCATAACAACAACAACAACAATGTGACTGCCATTTTCTGCGCTAGTTTGGAACACTTCTATTAGACACAGCATCAGAAGCACTGTCTTTGCTCCATCCACCGAGCAACTGCGCCCGAGATATTCCTACATCAAAACTAGTACTAGATGGGCAACCAGAGGTGGACACAGAATGAAATATGAGTGAGGGCATTCACTGCATAACCATAAAAATAAGCAAGTTTACATGGTAAAAATTATAAATTAGCACTAAACATCAACATTGAGCGAGGGCCTAGGCCCTCACTAGGCTCAACGTGGGTCCACCCCTGTGGGCAACCAGAAGCCATACCCAAAACAAAGGCAGAAACATCGTTTAGTTCATGACTACACTTGTGTAGCACTGTAGCCACAAAATAGTTCTAAGCTACACTTAGTTATGCCTCCTATCACCCCTCTTTGCTTCTATTCTTTTCCCTAATGGGGCGGGCATCGACACTTCAATAGTGGAATAGCGCTCGACCTTAGACTTCAGAAGAGTATCCTCAAGAGATAGAGCACGCCCCCTGTAACGTAGATAGCAGATACCTGGCTTAATCTGCAACTTTTCTTCCATTTTATTCAAGACATCCTTTGTCGTGTCAGTTTTATCTAGCATCATAGTTAACGTCTTCCCATCCCATGTCTTGATGAAGAACCGGACAGTACGATCCCTATGTAATGTGAGAGTGTGGTTGTTTTTTATCTGCTAACTCTGTAGGGTTTCAGTGTCTTTAAGTGCTATAACATCACCACCAATTTCAGCGCTGAGTATCTGTGTGCATGCAGGTACATCTTCCAAAGTCTCAATCAGCAGCTTGACATCAGCAACAGTATACCAGCACTTGACATCAAGATTTATGATTCCACCACCTTCAACATCTACGAACACTTGCAACTTGTCCGTTGGGCAAGCAAGAACATGAAGCATCGCACCATTGCTCAAACCACACTGACTTAACCTGTTATTGTCCTCAAGCTGTCGGCCTGCATGCATCAGGATTTGTTTATTCAGAGGAATTCCCCCATTCCGTTCAATGGCAGCCTTGATATCAGCGACACTTTGAGTTCTCTTCACATTCAGCTTGATTGTCTTTCCAACCGAGGGAATCTTGACAAAGATTTGCATCCCATCGGTTACATAGAGTTCGACAGAAGAGTTGGCCATGATGTCATAATCAGTGAGCATGGTGTCATTTTCCAAGTGAAATCCAGCAAAAAAAGAGCTGTTGCTGGCTCTTGTCAATCCCCTCAATGGCACCAATTTTATGCTTAATCTGATCAACTGTATCAGTGGATTCCACATCAAGAGCTACTGTTTTTAACATCTTGACATAGATCTGAAAACACAGAAATAGTGGATACTTAGCAGCATTTTTACTAAAACAAAATATGATTAGGAATTACAGAGTCTTATTGTTTTGTCAAAAATGCATGAAAATGTGCAATGAAAGGAAATAACAAAACAAGGACAGGTAATCATGCTGAGGTAACATCAATCAGCCATGTGGTTTTCTCAGGGAGCTGAATACTGACCTTTGTCCTTAGTACTTTAACCATAAGGGGGCTAGCTTGGCAACCTCATTTCCCATGGGCGTTAGATGGGAGCGGAGGAAATTGGGGAAAAATAGTTCATTTTTCCTTCGATCCCCTCCAATCCCCATGGAAAATGAGGTTACCATCACCAGACACCACAAACATACGTAGTCATCGATTTGGCCTTCACCATTAATCAGTTATTGGCTTCTTGCAAGGATGTGATTATTCTAGCAAAGACTTAGCACACCGGAATTGGTATTCATTAACTATAACGTTTCTCGAGTAGCGCGGATTGACAGGTCAAGGTACGAACGCAAGGCCCATCCTCACCACCAACCCACCCCCTCCTCGAATCCACAAAACGCCGCCGTCTTGCAAACCCACATTCCACGAGGGAACCACAGGCACAAATGCACACAAAGACGGGAAGGGAATACGGGATAGGAAGCGTCGGGTGCACGGGCTCCGCGTACCTTGTAGCAGCAGTGGGGGTGCTGCTCCTGGCCGGAGTCGCCCATGGAGGTGCGGGCGGGCGGCATCGTACGCTCTCGGCGCTGCGCTAGCTCTCGGCGGCGGACTTGTGCTGCGGGCCTGCGGCTTCCCCTGCCTTCACCTTCTTTTAAGCCGACTCTTCGGCTTCCAACCGCGGCACTCGCTATGCTGTGCGCCTGTGTCTCCTCGTATTCTGTTTGGCTTTTCGAGTTTGAAATTCAAAATTTATTGAGCGTGGTAAGTAGCACAACGGTTCAAATATGGCGAGGACGTCCGTGGAAATCATTTGGGCATGGTTTGGGTAATTTTAGATTAAAGTGGTTTAGGAGTGGTATGAGTAGGGGTGGTAAATAGTCTTTAAATTTATTTTGCCTAGGCATTTTAAGGATTGGCCTCAAAATGAATCGGATCACATTCATATTCATTTTGAACTAAAAATCGTCGATGATTCATTTGGATTTTCTAAAGAAACAATTGGATCATGACCCACTTCCATCCCTTGGTATGAGAAGATTGGAATATGTTTAAATCCACAAGATATCAAAAAAAATTTTAATTCCTCTCAATTCATTCCAATCCTCTTTAATTTTGAGAATATCTGAACTAAGCCTTGGTGAGGTTTGCAAGTATAAATGCATTAAACTAGATCTGTGCACTTGGAGTTTTTATTTTCTCTAGTGTGGTGGTAAAAGACGGTTCGGCTCGGTTCATCGGATCATACATAGATGTGTTGTTTAAGGTTGCGTTTGGAACGGATAAAGATAACATGTTCGTAGAATCCAGATACTAGTAAAATAAGATAATATATTTTGCTACGTGTTTGTTCCCCTCAGATACTTCCTTGGATAGTGTGCAAACTCCACTCAGCTTTCCCACCGTGCCCTTTTCTATAGCGTGCAGACTATTTTTTTTCTAGGGGCACTTTTGTCATTTCATTTTCCATCCTGTCCACAATCTCCCGTTATCAAGCTTCCGGTGGATAGTGGGATTATGGTGTCTGCACGCTATCCCAAGCATTATCTGCCACCGTTTGGTTTCAAATGAGATATTGTTTCACCACATTTTGCATTATCTGGGCCATCCAAACAGTGGATAGCAGGAGTTTTAGGGCGTGCTTGAGACTACCCAAATCTAGTTAGTGGAGCAAGTCATTAGGAGCTTTAGAAAATCGTATAACTGGAGTCATAACCTAGATGCATGGATAAATCATTTTATTTTTAATATAGATTAAAATTATTTTTATAGAAGTATTTAAATTATATTACAAACTTTAGATCCACGCTAGTGTTGGAACCTAGAGTGGTGCCAAAGAAACCCTTAGGGCAATTTTGCCAACCCCATTTTTCTAAGAGATTTGGATCCCCAGCTGATTTGAGAGGACCAATTTTTCTCCATTTTCCCAAATACTTTGGAGAAATGGGATTGTCAAAGTAGCCTTAACGATGAAACCTACGATACAAATCCCGTCTCAGTTTGCACATTTATCAAATTTTGGTGAAACCTACGACACAAATCCCGTCTCAGTTTGCACATTTATCAAATTTTAGTGGTACACCTACGTAGGTTAATAAGATTAGATTTCTAGATAGCAATGTCTTTATTAGAAAATACTCCGTATAATCATATTATATGGATGTAGGAGTATATCGTTTTAGATTCACACAAAAACCATTGTACAATTTTTAACCCTCTTCAGTCTTCAAATCAATCAGGCCATCGTCCGCAACAGAGTTCAACTTGCCACTTCCGTGCTTGATTTCCCGCCATCATCTGCATTCTTATCGCCAGCGCCTCCGTTCTTACTCGGCGTCGCCGTCGGTGCATGGTCCGTCACGCACTGGAACCGGCAGGCTCCGGGCCTCCTTTTCCGCTCTGCCTCGGTGTCGCTGCCGCTCTCCATCATCAGCGCCCTGAGGCACCGCCTCGGCCTGCGCCCCGTCGGTGCCGCCGTCTCACCACCACCACCTCCCGCTGCGGTCTTCTTCTCCGGTGTCACAACGAGCGGTGGTCTTCTCACAGGCTCCTTTGGCTCGTCTTCCTCCCTCGTGGTCGGCGTCGGTGTCGGCGTCGCCACCGCCGGCTCCTCCCGGGCGTTCTTGATGTCCACGTGCACGCCGGGGTTGCCGGCAGTGCACGTGCTCTCTTCCATCGACGAGTTGTTAACGCTCTGCACGTTGCTGTTCACGTTCGCGGCCACCGCAGCGGCCGGCGGCCTCGTACCCGGGCTCGGCGCTGGAGCGTCTGCGGGGCCGCCGCCACTGCCGAGGACCATGCTCGCGCCGACGTTGTGGCCGGCGAGCGTGATGACGCGGTACCCCTGGCCGCTCGACTCCGGCCTCGGCTCCGGCGCCTCGCGCGCGGCGAGGCTCTTGAGCCCGTCCTCGATCTCCCGGCGGTACGGCGCGCGCGCGCCCTCGAAGAGGCGCGAGCGTGGGAAGCCCGAGATGGCGATCTTGGTGTCGTTGCCGCGGTTGCTCTCGACTCTGCCCGTGCCCGGCCTCTGTTCTTGGCCGGTGGGCGGCGCCGGCGCCCCGGAGAGCGTCAGCTCCAGGTCGGCCGTGGATGGCCTGCCGCCATGTAGCTGCGACGAGTCTGAGCTCTGGACTGGAATCGTGCTCGATTCGTCAGAAGACTCAGCTTGCAAAGGGATGTCTTCTTCCACGGCGTGTGCTAGCGATGCCCGCGGCGCAGGACCTGCCGGAGTTGGGGGCGGCGGCGTAGGTGGTTGAGGTCGGGGTGAGGATGGCGTTTGCCACGACGCTGGCGACGGCGGCCGCGGTTGCTGCCGCCACGATCCCACATTGCTTCTGTAGGGAAGCCAGAAGCGGAATGGCTCCCGCTGCGGCGGCAACGACGACGGTGGCCGCTGGCCAGACATGGCTGCCTTGGGGGTCGATGGCCTTGACGGGAACGAAACAGTTGGAGCTGTTTGAATTGCATTGGATAGGAAGCTATGTTCTGTTTAGTTTCATAGGTTTCCATTATCCTCGGTTGCTGGTTGCTTGCAAGAAGGTGTTGCCTTGAGCTGTTGAGCATGTCAGGAAAGGTAAGGAATTGGGGCTTTTCTTGGCTTGCAGCTTTGGAGAAAGGATGAACCAGTTTTTCGTGTAGAGTGACCTTAGCACAGGGCATCAGATTGGGCCAGATTCAGTAATTGGCATCTGGCCATTTAACCAGCTTCAATTTTTCGCCATAAGTTCAATTTACACGTTTTCACATTATCAATCAACAACGTTGAACATGAAGATCTGCCGTGAGGATAAAGCAAGTTCAGTTTCCCATCAGGCAATTGATAGTTAGGGAAAGTGTCCAGGAAGAACAGAATAGAGTAAAAGACAATAAAGACCATTGGAGGGGTCGATTTTGAATGGAAATAAAATTTTATACATTCTGAGAGTAGGACCAAGATAACACAGCAGCACAAATTTAAGAACACGCTATACATATGTAGGGAAGAACCAGCTTCCAATATGTTCACAAAGGGCCCATCTTACATGATATCACCTACAGCAGCCAAAACATTGAAAACTAAGATGCTGATGAATGGGCCCTAAAATACAACCTGCTCTTGAATGAGCACTTTTTCATAGCTTATCTTACAACCAATGACTTTTTAATCTAAGGGAATTTCCATGGCGTCTCCTTTTTCTTCTCTGTCGCCACCTTTCCTTAATGTCACCGCACACTCTTGCTGGATGACTTTGGTTTGCATCATGCATTTCTTCAGCATCTTGCTTGTAATCTGCATTGTCTGAGATGCCCCGCAACCGAGCAGTTTCCGCTATCAGATCATTCACCATCATCTCAGTTGTTCTTGTGGTAACCCCCCTCAAGCACCACAAAATGGGTGGTGGGGCTAAAAGAGAAGGCTCTATAAGCTGATCTATGGTAATGGCAGATCCAACTCTGCCCCTGCCACCACTAAAAGACTCATATTCTTCCAAAGTGCAGGGATCCAGAAGAAGGCATATTTCCTTGTCAACAAATAGGGGTTCTATCATCCAGCGACCCTCAAACTTCTTCATCAAACTAGTTTGCCCTTGCATAAACTTTACCTGCAGAAGGTATTGCATTGAGCAAAACATCAGGCAATGTGTTGCATGGCTTAACCAAAGGATAGCCGGAAATGTTTCAGATTTTTACAGTGTGGTTTTTTCTGTTCTGGTCAACAAGAAAATGAACTGACAAGACGCCGGACCACCAGAGGAACTTCCACATCGCTGCCTGCTCCACTTCAATTATCTGTCTTGATCCTTCATCAAGCAAGACATTCCTTGATATTACTTTCTGAAAAAGTGAAACAGCATCATTGTTGTGAATGCCTGGCTGTATGGTGAGACCCTGGCCACTTTTTTTCTTATGAGAAATTTTCATGGCTTATTATCATCTGTGAGAGAAAAAAAATTATGCACAGACCCCCATGGCCTCATGTATGTCTTGGCTTGTCACTTGTGTAGTAGTCACCTGGCCCCTCGTAGTTTACATGAAACTATTCAAATACTTCATATGTAATCCCTAGGCAAGAGCATTGACTCTCGAGTTATGTCACTTGTATTGCTTACTAGAAGTACAACTAAAGCTTTGGCATGCAACAGCAAAACAAGCAATGGACTCGAATTGACAGGACATTTTCCATATATCTTCACTCGAGGTGGCGTGGACCTTGGTGTGTCGGCCAGTCGAGTTTGGAGGCCTTGGCGTTGTTAACTTGAAGCTGCTGGGGCTCGCTCTTCGTGCAAGATGGTATTGGCTTCAGCGTACTGATTCATCAAGGATGTGGGCCAATCTGCCAGTCATCCAAGAGCGCCTGGTACGTGATCTGTTCCGGGCTGGCACGGATATCGTCTTGGGGGATGGAAATTCGGTGTTCTTCTGGACGGACAGTTGGTTTGGGGGGCTCACAATTGAGATTATCGCCCCGGTGCTTTTCAAAGCAGTCCCGCGCCGCTTCCATGGTCGTACTGTGAGAGATGCCCTACGCAATCGCAGGTGGGTACAAGATATCCTAGGGCCTCTTTCGGTCGAAGGGGTGATGGAGTATGTGGACATTTGGGAGAGAACACAAGGCGTCGTGCTCACAGATCAGCCTGACAGATTTCTTTGGCGTTGGGCGTCAGACCAATGCTACTCCTCCAAATCGGCCTATATGGCGTGCTTTCAAGGCTCCATCAGGCTGGCTGGGGCAACCTTGATCTGGAAAGCGAAAGTTCCGCCCAAAGTAAAGTTTTTTGCTTGGCTTGCGTTGCATGATCGCTGTTGGACAGCAGAAAGGAGGAAAAGGCACCTGCTGCAGGAAGATGACGCATGTGTCTTCTGTGATCAAGAATCTGAGACAATGAACCACCTGCTGATTGGTTGCCCCTTCTCAAAGGAGCTGTGGTTTCGCCTCTTGAACCCGGTGGGTTTGAGTAATCATATCCCAACTGACCGTATCATGTTTATAGACTGGTGGTCGCGGCTAAGAAAGTCGGTGGTCAAGGATCTCAGGAAAGGGGTTGACGCCTTCGTTCTGCTAACAGCCTGGATTCTTTGGAAGGAAAGGAATGAGAGGACCTTCCGTCGTTCGTCGTCTTCGATTGAAGATTTGTTGTCTAGGATCAGTGTCGAGGCTGAGTCTTGGACACTCGCCGGATTTGCGGAGATAGGAAAGCTGTTCCAACTTTTTCTTTCAGCTAGCGGTGGTCAAGCCAACCGTAGTTCGTTTGCGTCGCGAGTTTGGGCTGTAAATTAAAACTTTGGCTTTTCCCTGGGTGTGTGCTCTCAGGTTAGCCATGGCTAACTAGTTGGTGTACGTTGTAACTCCTTGCTTCTTCTTAATGAAATACGTGCTAGGCACGTTCGCGAAAAAAAACTAGAAACAGAGTTATTGCATTCGGTAAGCTCCCCCGAGCAATCAAAAGGACATTTCAGCTTGCGCAATATGAATATGAAGTAAAAGCACACATGTGCTACACACCTTGATATTCTTGAACACCTTTTGGTTCTCTGGATCAGTCATGATGTTATATACTGCATCAGGTGGTAATCCTGCCTTAAATTTTAGATTAAGGTTGCAAAGGGAGCCTTCCAGTACAGACACCTGCAAAATATTTGTTCATGCAAGGACAGGTTGTATAATATACAAACATTCTAGAAAGTATGATCACAGAGATTCTTTCATCCTTGAGAGAAACAAAAGCTAACCTTACCAAATTAACAGGGAGTTCTAGTAGTACATTTTAGGGAATCTGATTGGGTGTAACCTTGGCAGTAAAGCATCGGCAAAGAATCATCTCGCATACCTTTATTTCTGGCGGCTCGTCGGTCCAGCTAGGATTGTCCCGCCAAGCTTGGAGCTGCCTATCCAAGCTGACCTCCGCGGAAGCAGCACCAGCACACGACTGTTTCGAGGATATCATCACGGCACCCGTACCGCGGCCAGCACCATCCTTCTTCAAGAAACGGCCAAGATGCACCTATGGCAAGAACGAACGAAGAAACAATCGATTCACTTCTGCTCAATCAGTTCCAAATAGTTTGAATTTTTTTTCTCTATTTAGAGAAAGAAACCGACATTAAGAGAGCTCTGAATCTTATCTGGAATCTGCATCAGGCTGTTGAATCCCAACGCAGGTTTCCACAGCCAGCCATCCGGTCGAAGGCTAACCCCCAGTTCTTGCCTACTGCTGTCTCCCATCAAGAAACCCAACGCCCTGGAGTCACTGGAACAGAGTCTGGGACATGGATACAAATCGGAGGCATTGCAACCCAGGGCCTTGAATCGGCAGTAGTAAAGAAATGGAGACAGAAGACAAGGAGGAGATATGACCTCGGCCTCGGGGCGATGGGAGAACTTGACTCCCTGCTCTGTTCCAGGAGGAGTGGATGACTGGACGGCAATGGGGGCGCGACTATACGTTGCTTGCGCGACCAAAATATGTTGAAGAGGAAGTATATAATTCGTGTTAATAGCCTGCGTATGGCACGCCTACCCCCATTATACAAATACAATTAGTGTTTAATCTGTACGATATGATAATATAATATAAAGTGCACGACATACTGTAAATTTTTTTTTGAAGAGGACACGATATACTGTATTATTAGTCTTGCTTGCCACAGGCTTTGTTTATTCAAGCACAGTCCACGAGGCCCCACGCTTGACGCACGAGACGAATGCGCAGCCGGCCCATGCGGTCCACGCCAGACAGTCTTTTTCTTCCTTTCATTATTTTTTCTTCTTCTGTTAGACTGGTCACTGAAAATGGATATGGAAAACACAGTTTACGCACTGAATACGGAATGAAAAAATAATGATTGCAGTACGAATGCATTATTTTTGCATTAGCTGCTGACCACGGTCTTAGGCATGCGCCGGTATGGCCGTATCGTATCATCGCTGCTATGGCCACTGGGCCTAGACCAAATTGAAAATTTAAGCTAAAAAAAGACTAAACAACCAAACACAAAACTAAATGGGTTAAGCCTAGCGACGGGTCTAGAGATATCCCGTAAATACAATGTATACATGTATTTTGTAAAGGTGTATTGTTTGAAATTTTAAATCTTCACTGTATATTTGAATAGCCAATGTCTGAATCCTAGGTCCGCTTCTGGTTAGGCCTATCAAACAATAGAAATCCATTTGAGATGCTAAATTGAGGTAAAAAAAAAGGGGGAATGAATCCTACCCCTGGTCCCCCTCCCACCCGCGTCCCACTCTTCTCTCCCCCGCGTGGTTTCTCTTCTCTCTCCCCCGCGCCGCTCCCGTCCTCCGCCGCCGCACGCCCTCCCGCCGATTCCATCCACCGCTGAGTCCCTCCGCCGCAGCCGCCGCCTCTCTCCAGGGCCTTTTCCCCACCGCCACCGCCTCCAGTTTTCCCAACGGTCGGCGCCCTCCTATCCTTTCCTCCCCGGCCTCCATGACCCACCGCAGATCCGCCGCCGCCGCATCCATGGCGGGCTGGCCACGCCGCGGACCCCGTCCCGCCTCCTCCCCTCTCTAGATCTACCGCCGCGACGGGCAACGACGACGGTCGCGTGCGCGGCAGATGACGACAAGGAGGCGCGGCCAGGACCCCGCCGCCATGGCCTTCGCCGCACTTGGCCCCCGCAGCGGCAGGGTGAAGTGGGTGTGCGGGGCTGTGCCTGGAAGGAGGGTGAGGAAGAAGAGGGTATTGAGATCTTTTTGTGCAGTAATAAATGGCCAGTGTCTGGTTTAGTTCTTAGAACCAAACAGGAGGGAACAAGGGATGTCTAGTCACTTTTGTTTAGGCCTAAACATCCAGACATGCCCTAACATGACCCCTAGTGCAAAATAAATTTCTAATTTACATGGGACAAGGGGGTAAATTTTCAATTTTCTTGACAAGTCATTGAGTCAAATATGCATTGCATATAAGCAACAGACATAATCAATTTGATGTATCAGGCAGGCAAATTCAGAGCTGAGGCATGTACGATGGCCTGAAGTAGGTAAATGAATTGTTGAAACTATTTCAGAATCGGCAGCCTTGTTTCCTCACCCTGAACGCACATGGACATTAGTTTCTCCATAGTCCACTTGTCATCAATGATGTTGTAGTTACCCACAAATGTCTCAAACTCCTTAAGGAAGCAAGAAGAGATGCACTATGGAATCATCTTTTAGAGGCATGTTGAATGTCTTAACCTTAGATGCAATGTTAGTCATTCTAATGTGCTCTCTAATGCTAGGTCCATTGTTCTTATAAAAAAAATGCTAGGTCCATCATACTTTTCATTCACAATCATCTTAATAAGAGTGTTTTTGTATGCCTTTGAAGAATAAATGAACTGGCTTTCAACTTTCTTAAGATATTCTTTGGCACTAGCGCATTCTAGGATCGTTCCTCTTTCCCTCCACAATTAAGCCTTTAATCACCATAAGGCACTTGCAATTGGAATTCTCCCACTTCACACAATCAAGGATGTATGCCATTATTAATTTTGCACCTGCCATTATTAATTTTGCACCAGACCATAGTCCACCATCTAGGGTTCAGCGGGATGATCATGTAACTATGTAAGATTCCATAGCCAATATCTGACAGTGAAATAGACATCTCAATCTTCTCCCACCAAGAGGGATAATTCCCCCCATTCAGGGGCTCAAGGCAAGAAATAATACTGAGGGCATTTGATACCTTTGATGCTCCATAAAGAAAAAATGAACTTAATCAGAATATATTGAATAAAAAAACTCGTATGCATGAACTAATTTAACATTGGTTCAATTAAGACATGCTCTTAACACAAGAAAAAAAATTCTACTACCAGAAACCGTTAGGCAGAATTAGAATAGAACAAAATTCAAACTAAATTATTGCGGCAAAATTTTATCAACGCTGGTCTCAGGAGATAAAATTCCCACGCTAACATGAACTTAACACAAATTTCTAATCAAATTTTCAAGTTGGTTCCAATTTAATCAGAGAGAAAACATAACTTAAGCAATGCTTAAAAACTATTTTTACAGCTAATATAATTCTGTGATGTATAACAAATGTATTTGAATAAAATACTGGAAAACAGGAGAGAAACTGTACTGTGTGGTCTCCAACACCGGCCCAAAACTGGCCCGGCCTGAGCCGTTCCCCACTGTCCAACACCAGGCCAGCACAACCAGGGCCTGGGCCAGTAAATTTCCATTTTTCTAAGCCAAAAGAAGCCCATTGTGTACTCGTGCGTCCTGCAACGTCCAATCTCGATCGACGACCAGAAATTCCCTCAAGCTGAATAAATATGCAAAAAATCTGGCTCTCACAATGCCTTCGAGTAGAATATTTGTCATCTATTGGCAAACTTAGTGATTTGGAGTTTCATCATGTGTTGGACTGAAAGCATTACCCAAGTCACTTCCAAACCACAAAAAGCTCCAAATTGAGGTTTTTGGGGTCCCAGGATTGTATAATGTGGTTCATATTGGTTGATGCTACCCCCTCTGTCCTCCAACATCCTAGCCTGAGCATACCCTGTCAACATTGTTTCCACAAAGCCACATTCGTGCAGGGCAAAGCATCAAACAACTACTTTGCCTCATCCATCATCCTCGCAGGATATATGCTGCTATCATTGCATTCCAAGACAGTATCTGGCATGGCAGAAAATACCTTTACTTGCTTCTGAGCATACCATTTTGTGCATATCCAGAGACAACAGCAGTCCATGTGAACACATCCTTACCATAGTATTCCAAGACACGACATATCTCTGTGGTGTGAGATGAAATCATGGTTTAGGACAGGTGACAAGCTGTAAGTTGTGGCAAGTGAGCAACGGTTTGGGTATTAGATTGTAATCCATCAGCAAGGTGTGCATGCATGTTTATGTTTAGTGGCTAAACATGTCAGGACAGTCTCACCAGAAATCTTATATAAGGCTTTGTTACACCAAGAGATCTAGTTTAGTTGTAAGACCTTCATCGTTTGGTTCACCTGTATTCCTCAAACTGTTATGTATATATAGTAATCGAATGATATGATAAAAGGCTGCAGAGGAAAAGTATCTTACATGATCACAAAAAGATGTGCACATTCTGCAGATCCATCCACCAGACTGAACAAAATTTCAGTCCATGAACGCACACCTGGTTGCCTGCTTATCAATGGTATGCTAGATGCCTAGATCAGATGCATGATATGAATCAGACTATCAGAGTTCGCATCATGGCCACTTGCAATTGCATAGTGAGCACCTGACCTGATCGATGATGCAAAGCATACCTGAGCCAGTGGAAGAACCTTTACTTTTTCCCATCTGTTATTCTGACGGAAGTAGCGTCACAATATATTCCTGCAATTGCTCAGTTTGGTTTGCCAACAGCAGGTATATTCAAACTCAACATGGAATGTTTCACTGAACCACCATCCTCCTAAATATTCCAATGCCACACCTGGTAACAGGAAAGCAAGTAGTTTCACACTTTTTAATTCTTCATTCTTAGAAGCTAAAATCAAGTACGGTTCTTTGTTTCCAGTACTTAGTACCTAAGTTGATGCCACTCCCTGTTGACCTCTATCTATTTCAAATTTACAAGGGATATCATTTTCTGTCTCCAAGGTTCTTCAGAAGACAGCAAACTTGTCCACCGAAACTGTTAAGCAATACTTACATAGTTTAACACAGCAATGTTTCTCTGTAGATATTTGATTCTCCTCTAGCTATATTTAGTTTTTCACCTCTAACTAATGCTCTCATCAGTCAGTACACCAGTGAAGTGAGCACCTTACGTGGCAAATCACCAGAATAATCTTCTCGAATCAATAGTTCAATACTGTGCAGAAGGCATAATGACAACGATGGCCTGTATTCTGGAGCCTTCAAATCATTGTTTCAGTGGCAGTTCCTTCAGTATTTCTTTGCATGAAATGTGAACTCATCATCACCAGTAATCACCACATGAACATGAACCATCTCTAAAATGGTGAAAGCGGTTAGAGTCCCGCAATATGATCATCCTGCCCTCAATCGCAGAGATATATTTGAAAGCAGTGTGACAGTTTCCACATACTCTGAGATTTTTTATCACCCGGATGGGCCTACCAGGAGGGATTTTCAGGATACCATAAGCAACAGCAAGCCTCTCACTATGATACTTGAGCATGTGCTCCTTCTCTTCCTCATCCACATCATGCAAAACCATATCTGTAGCCGATACATAGCCAGCCTTTTTCATCCTCATGTCAAGGTCTTCCAGGAAAGCATATATGATTTCTTTTTCAGGATGCACACAATCACCCACTGAGAAAGTGTGAACTTTGTTCTGCACTTCAATCCAACTAAACCCAGGAACCTTCTTCACACCACGCTCATACATCATAAGTCGCATCTTATCCACATCACGCCATTTGCCAGAGGATGCATATATATTTGAAAGCAAGACATACATGCCAGCATTTTCAGGCTCCAACTCAAATATTTTCTCAGCTGCACTCCTGCCTAGTTCAGAGTTGCGGTGGATCCTACTAGCACCAAGTAACGCACCCCACATGGTAGAGTCAGGCTCAAAAGGCATGTCCTTCATAAGATTAACTGCTTCATCCAATCTTCCAGCCCGTCCAAGAAGGTCTATCATACAAGTGTAGTGTTCAGGTTTAGCTGTCACACCAAAATTGCGGTACATTGAATAGAAGTATGAAATGCCTTTCTCAACCAAGCTAGAATGACTACATGCTGTAAGTACTCCAACCTGCGAGACAAATTTGCAAAAAAAACATTAAGGGAACATGTCTTAAAAATGAAAATAAGTACCCAGATACAGACATCATATCTTACTATTACTAATTGGAGGTTCTAAAAGTTGCACCAATTTCAAAGCGCGCTAGAAAAAAAGATAAATCCAAGAAATTCTCACAATAATCAGAAACATCCGACCATCAATTGGCAGATTGAAATATTAATAGTCATTAGATCTGTTTTCTAAGTAATTACCCACCTCTGCCATTATGAAAGGTCTTGAGTTCAACTCTTAATGAAAGCAAATATCCTCTTTTTTTATTATATATATTTTCTAAGTAATTACCCACCTCTGCCATTACGAAAGATCTTGAGTTCAATTCTCAACGAAAGCAAATATCTTTTTCTTTTTTTTTAGATTTTTCCCATTTTTAAATTTACCTTCAATTTTTGTGTTTTTTCCATTAAAGATGCTAGAAACATTTCTATGAAACAGATATTTTGTAGACATTTTGAAATTTCTATGTCAATCCTCACACGATGCGCTAGAAAAAAAAATTTGTAGAAATCCTCACATTAATAAAAAAAATTACCATATCATCAATTAACATGTTGGAATCTTAATAACTATTAGATCTGTTTTCTAAGTAAGTAATCACACACCTTTGCCATTATCAAAATAATATTAAATAACCCCTAAAACTACATATTAATTACCCATTCTGCCAATATAAAGGAAAATATGAAATAACACCCTAAATTTATATCTAATTGCTCACATTTGCTATTTTGATAGGATAATACCAAATATCTCCTTTAATTTATATTTGAATTGGCCTTAGTTATTATGCCTGATAATATGATGAAAGTAACCCCTCAAAATTATATTAAATTCACCTATTTTTGCAATCGATCAAAGATTATCTAAATCAATTAATCATACATATGAAGTAGCAAGATATGTTATTATAAAAACCTAAGTATAAAAATAGATCTATATATGTTGTACGGCTACGCATAACACATTTAAGACTCTAACCCGTGCGAAAGCACGGGTTGATTGACTAGTATAATTAATTACGAATGGAGATATATAGATATAAATGCTGAAGTGTCCTAAAGTAGATTTTGATCCATCAAGCAAAACTGGTTGCATCCAGTGTAACATGTCCATCTAATCTAATATACTCAAGAGATAATGTTGCAAATCAAAGAAGAATGATCTTACCAAAGTAATATCATCTGGCTTCGTAGAAGTCTTCCTCATTTTATCGAAAAACTCAAGTGCTTCCTTGCCAAAACCATGCCGTGCATAGCCTGCAATCATAGTGTTCCATGAAACAACATCCCTCTCCTCCATCTCTTCAAATGCACTGTGAGCTTCCTCCATGTTTCCACATTTGAAGTACATAGCTAAGAGTGCATTCCCAACAAAGCAGCCCACCCCATAACCAGCCTTAATCAACCTACTATGCAGCTGCATTCCACACTCAAGTGCAGCAATGTCAGCACATGTGCTCAAAACACAAGCAAATGCTGACCTATTTATCCACTCACCACAACGTACCATCTCTTTGAATAGCTGCAGGGTTTCCTCAGCAAGACCACCTTGTGAATATGCAGCCAGCATTGCAGCCCATGAGACCGCATCCTTCTGCAGCATCATGTCAAAAATTGACCTTGCCGCCTCCAGCATCCCAGCCTGAGCATACCCTGTGAGCATTGTGTTCCAAGAAGCCACGTTCCTGAAGGGCATAGCATCAAACAACTCCTTTGCCTCCTCCATCATCCTCTGCTGGACATATGCTGCCATCATTGCATTCCACGACACAGCATTCTTATCTGGCATGACATCAAACACCCTCCTGGCCTCTTCAAGCATACCATTTTGTGCATATCCGGAGACAACAGCAGTCCATGTGAACACGTCCCTAACGGGAGCTGCATCAAACAACCTTCTAGCCTCCACCATACCCCCTCTCCTCGCATAACCAGACACCATAATATTCCAAGACACGACATCTCTCTGTGGCATTCTATTAAACATTTCCTGCGCCTCTGCCATCTGACCCCACTGCACATACCCAGCCATCAAAGCATTCCAAGAAATGGCATCCCACTCTGTCCTGGAATCAAACAGCCACCTTGCCTCCTGAATTTGCCCATTCCGAACATACGCAGCAAGCATGCCGTTCCACGAGACCGCGTCCTTCTCCGGGGCAAGTTCAAAGTAATGCCGCGCAAGTGATACGAGCCCACGGTTGGCGTGCGACGAAATCATGATGTTGTAGGACACCGCGTCCTTCACAGGCATCTCGTCGAACAGCTTCCGCGCGTCCGCGAGGGACGACGACACCGCCAGCGCTTGGAGGAGCGTGTTGTAGGAGAAGGTGTCGGGCTGCGGAATGGAGCGGAAGAAGGAGAGCGCCAGCGGGAGGCGTCCGTTGGCGGCGTACCCGGCGAGCATGGCGTTGTAGGTGGAGGTGGAGCGGCGGGGCATCGCGGTGAAGAGGCGCTCGGCGTCCGGGACGCGGCCCGCGCGCATGTGTGCCGTGATGGCCTTGTTGCGCCGGATCACCTCCGCGTCGGGCCTGCCGGATATTGAGGCGTCTGCACCGCCGGCCGGTGGCCGGTGGCTTCGCTGCCGCGCGACGGCGCGAAGATGGCGGAAAGGATGCATGTGTCGTTTTTCGAACATCGGTTGTGTGCTTCCTTCATTGCTTGCTGCGGGCCATTGTGTTAGATGTGCATATGTGTACCAAATTAATTTGGCGCATGTTAAAGGCAATCGTCCGTCGTCGGATGAAGACGCGTGCCATTCCTGTTTTTTTTTTCCGTCTTTTTCGTATTTTCAGGAAAAAATAACAGGAGACGGGATGGCGGTGATCAGGAACAGAACATAAACGGTTAGAGGTGTTTTCCGCGTTATCCCGTTTTTGACCGGGATATTCCCGTTTTCATCGTGGTTGGTATTTTTCCGAAAAGAAAATGGAGTTGCTTTGTGTGGATGGTGAATTTTTTCGGGGCTTTGTGTTGCGGTTGAGAATTTGAAATGCGTTGGTTATGGATTCATTTTAAACGTAGACTTAGTAGTTATGGAATACTTATTGATTGTTATTTGCATGTGATGTGTGCCTATGTGATCATATTATATATGGAATATTGACATATCGTATTGGATATCCCGGCTAAGTTCTCGTTATCGTCTGTTTTGAATGTATATCCGTTCGTATTTTTTCGTTTCCGTATAAAACGTATATACCGCAACCGTTTCCGTTCCCAGCCATCCGTTCCTCGCCCGTTACCGATGAGAAAATATGGAAACGGGAATGAAAGAGCGTGTTTCTCAACCGTTTATGTCCTTTTCCATCCCTACTCCGATCGTATTTGACAGATCATTTGATTTTTTTAACATTAAACTTGACCTACTTATCCTATCCAAAGTATCTTCGAAATTGGAAAAATCCAATTCATCGTCAAAGTATATTATGGGCCTACTTAGTTCAATGCCAAAACTGGTCATGCCAAATTTTGCGAAGTCAAATCGGTATGGGAAAATTTTGGCTTGGGCAGTTTTGGCACCAAACCAATCAACCTGTATATATTAAACTAAATCACAATGAAAATAAATTATAATTATAATTTTTTTGAAATAAAGCAAGCAAGTCAAATTGATTGCCAAAAAATCAAATGATCTATAAATTGAGACTGAGAGCGCACTTTGGTAATTCTTAGATTGAAAAGGATTGAAGAGATTATAGTGGTTTTGAATTCACAATGGGTCAAAATCACCCTTAATCCATTTCAATTCAATTTAAACCCCTTTAATCCATTTAATCCAAGAGTTGCCAGGCTATGATGTTAATCCAATTGGTCACATTTGTTCGATTAATTTTGTTTTATTCTGGAAACATTCCCTCATGGAAGTGGAACATACATAGATTCAACCAGTTGAGCTTTTTTTTCCCATAAGCACAATACTTTTTCTTAAGCAAAAGAAATTTTATGTAGAAAATTTTTTAACCTTTTTTGTTTACTGTAACACAAAAGTGACTGATGGAACCAGGTATGCAAAATATCAATCACCTAAAGAGGAGCGATCAGGAGGAGTGATCAGTTTTTTTAATTTGATGAGTTAGCGACCGTGCTAACTAGTTCTTCGCCTCATTAGAGTTTTCTTGGCACATAGAATTTTCAAAACATAGGAGTAACAAAGATACATTATTGGAGTTTGTGCATAACATGCAAATAACAAAAATACATTATTGGAGTTTGTGCATAGCATGCAATCCTACATGAAAAATTTAGGAAAGGTTCCAATGTAGCTTTTGGATGCAACACATGAAAATTTCATGAATTCAATGAAAGATAAGACAAAAGAAAAGGTTGCCCTTCAGGCAGTTATCAATTAAGGAAAGTGTTTAGGAAGAATAGAATGGAGTAGAAGACAATCAAACCCATATGAGGGGTAGATTTTGAACTGAAGTAAACTGTTATTCATCAGAAGTATTATAATATTGATCAACCAGCTTTCACATGTTCACAAAGGGGAAAGGGCCATCTTACATGATATCACCTACATCAACCAAAACATTGAAAACAAAGATCCTGGTAAATGGCCCAAAAATACAACCTGCCCTAAAATGAACACTGCTTCGTAGCTTATCTTACAACGATTGATCGGTTAATCTAAGGGAGTTTCCATGCCGTCCACTTTTTCTTCTCTGTCGCCACCTGTCCTTAATGTCACCACACACTCTCGTTGGATGACTTCCGTTTGCATCATGCATTTCTTCAGCATCTTTATTGGCTTCCACACTGTTTGAGATGCCCCGCAACCGAGCAGTTTCCGCTATCAGGTCATTCACTAGCATCTCAGTTGTCCTTGTGGTAATCCCTCTCAAGTACCACGAAATGGGTGGTGGGGGTAAAAGAGCAGGCTCGATAAGCTGATTTAAGGTAATGGCAGATCCAACTCTTCCCCTGCCACCAGCACAAGACTCATATTCTTCCAATGTGTGGGGGTCCAGAGGAAGGCATAATTCCTTGTCAACAAACAAGGGTTCTATTGTCCAGCAGCCCTCAAATTTCTTCATAAAACCAGTTCGCCCTTGCTTAAACTTTACCTGTGGAAATCAGTAATGTTTCAAAATATCAGGCAACGTATTGCATGACAGACCAAAGGATAGCAGAAATGTTTCAGATTTTTACAGTGTGATTTTTTCTGTCCTGGTCAACAAAAACATGCACTGACAAGATGCCAGACCACCAGAGGAACTTCCAGATTGCTGCCTGCTCCACTTCAACTATTTGTCTCGATCCTTCATCTAGCAAGACATTCCTTGATATTACTTCCTGAAAAAGTGAAACAATATCCTTGTTGTGAATGCCTGGCTCTATAGTGAGATCCTGGTCCCTTTTCCCTTCTTTTTATGAGAAATTCCCATAGCCTATTATCATCTGTGAGAAAAAAAAAGTATGGCCTTGTGTCTTTCTTGGCTTGTGTAGTAGTCACCTGGGCGGCTGGGCCCTCATATATTTGACAGAATCATTTCATAGTTTACATGAAACTATTCAAAAGCTCCATATGTATTCCCTAGGCAAGCATTGACTATCAAGTTGTGTCAATTGTATCACTAGCTATAAGTACAACTAAAGCTTTTGCATCCAACAGAACACAAACAAAACGGCTCCAAATGACAGAACATTTTCCAGACAACTTCACTATAGGGGAACTAAAAAGAAAGTTAATGTATTCAGTAAGCTCCCCCAAGCAATCACAAGGATAATTCAGCTGGCTCAATCTGACTATGAAGTATTAGCACACCTGTACACACCTTGATATTCTTGAACACCCTTTTGTTCTCTGGATCAATTATGATGTTGTAAACTGCATCAGGTGGCAATCCTGCCTTAAATTTTAGATTGAGGTTGCAAAGGGAGCCTTCTGGTACAGTCGTCTGTAAATATTAGATCATGCAAGGATAAGTTCCCAAACTATACAAACATTCTAGAAAGTATGATCACAGAGATTCTTTCATCACTGAGATCAGCAAAAGCTAACTTTACCGACAGAGTTCTATTACATTTAGGGAATCCGATTGGGTGTAAGCTTGGCATTAAAGCATAGGTAAAGAAGCATTCTAGATACAGGGAGAAAAGTCCCTCGCAGCAATCATCACGGATACCTTTATTTCTGGTGGCTCGTCGGTCCAGCTAGGATTGTCACGCCAAGCTTGGAGCTGCCTATCCAAGCTAACCTCCGCGGCAGCAGCACACGGCTGTTTCGCTTTCTCTGTGGATATATCAGCACCCATACCGCGGCCAGCACCATCCTTCTTCAAGAAACGCCCAAGATGCACCTATGGCAAGACCGAAGCAACAATCCAGTCACATATGCTCAACCAGTTCCAAATCTTTATATTTCTCTGTTTAGCCAAACCGACCTTGATAGAACTCTGAATCCTATCAGGAATCTGCATCAGGCTGTTGAATCCCAGCGCAGGTTTGCGCAGCCAGCCATCCGCTCGGAGGCTGACGCCCGGTTCTTGCCTGCTGCCGTCTCCCATCAAGAAACCCAATGCCCTGCAGTCACGGGGATATGAATAAGAATTCCAACCCAGCGCCTAAAATCGGCAGTAGTAAAGAAATGGAGACATATATAGAACATAAAACGGGAAGATCTGACCTCGGGGCGATGGAAGAACTTGACCCCTGGGTTCAGGCCTTCGGGGGAGCTGATCTGCTGATGGTTCCGGAACGCGAAGGAAGCCACGAGAAGCGACGAGGAAGGTCGGACTCCTCGAGTTCCGTCGCCGTATCGGCGAGCTCGGCCAGTCCAGTCTTTCACTCTTTCTTCGTCCAATCTCGATCGACCGGCTGACGGCGCTTCAGGGGTTCGGTCCGAAGAGCCTGGTTTGTTGTTTGTTGCTCGAGAGTCGAGCCTTGCCTGGTGCCCTGGTGGGCTTTGCTTGTTGAGACTTTTTTTTTTTGAGAACTTTGCTTGTTGAGACTTGAGCAGTTGTACACCAGGGTTTACCTTTCCGGTTTGAACAAAAATTCCGGTGACCTCCAGAAACGGAATTTCAGACAAAATTCCGTCGAAATCTGAATTTTCCGAACGGAATGCTTCTTCAAATTTGAAAAATGAAATTCTGGAAAATCCGAGAGGAATTCCGCTACTTTTCGGCAAAATTCCGAAAAATTTAACCCTGTTGTACACACTTTACCATGAGCACGATGGAGTGATGGATACCCATAGAATTTCAAATTCTTCTATGTCTTTTCGTGAATAATGTCCTAAATAAAAATAACATATTTTGATTTTAGTTTCTAGATATCACTCTGCGCTAAAATAAATTGTAAGTGCGTGTTTGCAACACATGAATCTCTCTCAGTTCCTGTTGTGTGTTTTCCGTGAAATTTCTACGCGATCTTATGTAAAATTTCTGTATTCCAAACATGCCCTAAACATCTAAGCCTCCTAGGCAAGTTTCAGTGATTGAACGACAACTTCATGGTGCAAAAAATACTATTTAATCATGTTGCTCTTTGGATGATTATCTCAAATCTTGGAAGTTCTAATGGTTAATTAGAACCTTTCTAGTATAAGTGTCACGAGGGAGGACACCTGAGTAGATGGTATTTCTAGTGTATATAGTCCGCATTGTTTAAGATGATTAAGAGCTAGTAGCTTGATCATGGGTCTCGTTATCAACATTAGATGCACACAAGTCAAACTTGGATCAAAACCATCCAATTCAAGCAACCAAAGGTCAAGTTAAAAGAATTGGCCAAGAAAGAATTGAAGAACTCAAAGGATTTTGCCTTCATGGGGTGATCTTTTTTATACATCAGTCCATTTTTTTCAACACTTGGGTTTATGAGGATTCTAGAAAATTACTCTCATCCAATTAAGAATATTACATTTTTTTATGGATTCCTCATAGGTGTAGTCTTGGCTAGCAAAATTCCTATCCATCCGACGGTATCATTGTACAAATGTGAGGATATTCCTAGACTCAGGAGGAATTTACACTTATCGTATCAACAAATGCGGACATCATCATATCAACAAATGTGGACATTAGTAGGTTCATCACTAGATCGTACATCAATAATGGCTAGTTTTCCAAATCCAAAAGTCTGTGAGACATCGGATCAAAAGGGCTATCGGTTCATCCGATGAGCACTTCTTTTTAGGCAATCTTTTTTGTAACGGCTCTATTTGCTTGGTTGCATATATAACCCCCACGTATGGTTATTTGGGCGACTCTTGACACTTGTAACTTCATTCTCACACCCATAGTTGTTGAGAACATGAGCTTTACACCTTTCAACCACATCTTGTTGAGTAGTGGATAGTTCAAGAGAAGACTAAAGACTTATTTAGACTGAAGCTCGATCGTGTGCATCATTTTTCTGAGTGATTAGTATCTTGATCAAGTGAAGGATTCTTGGTCTTTTTTTTTTGTTTACTTTTGGTGATTGGCAGCACCTAGGCAGACTACTTAGAGATCTAGTGCTTCTTCGTAGCTTGGCAAAGGATTGTGAAAGTCCGAGAGCTTGGTGTACATGGAGTGAGACATTTAGTGCTAGGATGGTAAAAAAGACTGCTAGAAATTAGAAAAGGTTATCACATGATACGTAGTCTTTCGAGGTTTAGGCCACAAAATTTTAAGGACGCCTTCAACAATGCCGCTTCATAGTAGCTTTTATACATCAGCATGTGTCCTATGCAGAGAAAAGAGAAAGAGAAACTAGCTATTTCTTTTTACTGAACACTAGTCTCGCTCGAAATTTTTTTTGCAAAGAGCTAATCTAGTACTCGCTCCGGTCATTAATATAAAAACATCATATATTAATGATCAGAGTTAATAGCTGGTAGCTCACTCTTTACCCAATTCATCTTCTATATAGTTACAAGCAATAACAAACATCCTGATAGTCTATTGCAGAAATGGACTTTAGTAATATCTTGATGATATGTATGGTTTTAGAGCTAGCAACTGACTTAATTGTTTGAGATGTCTAGGTTTCATGTCAATGAAGATTCACACCATAATTTACTTAAAATGTATACGAGCAGTGGTCAAAGTTTCTGTATGGATTTTACGTAGAACACTATCGTAGTATTCTTTTTAAATTGTTCACGGTCGCATTGAGAAATAAAGAAAAACTGCATTGCGGAAGCCACACCTTTTAGTGGAAACATGAAAGCCAATTTAAAACATATGCATTTAAGCATTTTTAGAGCAATGCACATACATGGATGCACTATGGATGTGCTGAATTTCAGAATATTTCGAGTGGCTCGTGTATGTTTTTTTTTAAAAAAAAATTGGTTTTCACATTTGCACCAAAGGCATGGTTTCCACTAGACAATTCCCTGACAATTAACACCCTCTGTAAAACATGACAATATGGATGGCAAACCCTCGTAAACCAGCCATCAGCAAGCAGCCAGTAGAACTGAACCGTTTTGAAAGTTCTAAAAAAGATCTTATCGTTATGAAGATTAATTTGAAATAGCCTCTAAATTTGCTTTAAATAAAATGATTTAAAATAACCTCTAAATTTAGTTCGATTTGCCCAAATCTATCATAATATATAACAGCTAATTTACATAGTATAGTCCTTAAATTACCCAGCTCTTTCAATATTAAAAATGGACCATTCAGATCAGAGGTAGTATGTTTTCTGTTATGTTTTATCCTACGTTCTTAACATCTGTGATGAACACGGAGAGCACTTTTACCATGCATGGACACCACGGCACAACACATGTAGTCATCGAATCACCTTCACCACTAATCAGGTCCTGCAAGAATGTTCTTGCAAGAATCACCACACTGAAATCAGTAACTAACGTTTCTCGAGTGACATCGAGATTGCCAGTGGCCAGGGCTACGAACGCGAGGCCACATCCTTGCCTGAACAGAAAATTCACACCCCTCTGATCCACAATACGCCACCGGCACCGTACCTCGTGCCATCCGATACAAACATTTGGATTTGCCCTCAAATAATCCATACCACGTTTGGACCAACCAAACAAGGACCGTGGAGGATAAAACAACATATGACTTGAGCACATTTACATCAAAGTAAACTGGGTGACAACCGACTAACAGCGGCCCCATAGCAAAGCGCCAAGTAGATACTACAGTAGTTACTATTCAGAGTGCAGGTTGTGACATAGAAAGAAGCACTACATGCCAACATCATGATCCATGATAAAAATTGAAGGCCAGACCCTGATTCAACTACGAACTACACATGCAGCAACACAGTACATCAGTTTGAAGACAGGCAGTAAACAACAAGAAGGATGATAACTTGGAGCCTTATATTTCAGTAATTCAGTAAGTAGTATTGTAAAGAAGAGATATAGGAGAATTAGTTCAGACTTAAGAGAGAAGCACGGATACTAGGCAGGAGCCAGGAAGTCGCTGAGAGACTACAGAAACACCGAGAGTATATCGAAAAGCAATAGAAGCCTTTACCCTACCAAAAGTCTAAGCCCATAACCAGTTCACCGCTATGAACATAGCACCACAAAATGGTAAACCTACAGTTCTCTGAGTGGCTATGCAGCTGAGTTCTCTCTCTGCCTAATGGAAATTGCAACTAGCTCACTAAACAATCATTCCTGAGACGGATGTCAATCGTGGAGTTGCTCCCAATCTTAGACTTCTGTAGAGTGTCCTCAGAAGATAGAACACGGCCCCTGTAGTGCAGATAATAGATACCTTCCTTAAGCGGCAGTTTTTCCTCAATTTTCTTCATGACATCCTTTATCGTGCCAGACATCTTCACTGACATTATTACCGTCTTTCCTTCCCAAGTCTTGATGAACAACTGGATACTCCGGTACGACATGAGGACCTCCCCATTCTCAACATGTAGGCTCTTCAGTGTTTTAGTGTCCTTAAGTTCTGCACCAGCACCAGATTGAGTCCGCATGAGTATCTGATTGAATGCAGGTACACCCTCCAAGGTCTCAATCATCATTTTGACATCAGCAATTGTATACCAGCTTTCGACATCAAGATTCACAGTTCTTCCACCCTCAATATTTACCGAGATATGCAGCCTATCAGTCGGGCAAACCAGAACATGCAGTGTCTGGCCACTGCTCAAACCACACTGACTGACCAACTTGTTGTCCTCAAGCTGTTGGCATCCATACATCAGGATTTGCTTGTTCAGTGGAATTCCCCCCTTCTGTTCAATCGCTGCCTTGACATCAGCAATACTCTGGGATTTCTTCACATCGAGCTTGATGGTCTTTCCAGCAGAGGGGATACTGACAGATATTTGCATCCCATCGGTTACATAGAGGTCGACAGAAGAGTTTGTCATGATGTTGTAATCAGCGAGCCTGTCGTTGTTCTCCAAGTGATTTCCAGCAAAAAAGAGTGTTTGATGGCTCTTGTCAATTCCCTCTATGGCACTGATCTTAGACTTGATCTGATCAATGGTATCAGTGCGCTTCACATCAAGTGGCACTGTTTTGAACATCCTAACATAGATCTGCAAAGAGGACAGTGGAACTACAGAATTATGAAGTAATCATCAATCTTTCAAAAATATAATGCTTCAAAATTTGCAATAAAAGAACATCAGGGCAAAGGATGAAGTTAGTATATCAGGCACAATATAGAATAATAAAACAGATACAGCAGCACCAGATGATTTGGTTCACAGCCTATAGCAATAGCCATTACCCGACCAATTTGTGATCCAGGATGCTAAGCCTGCTAAGTATGTTCATGACACCTAAGGGCTGAATGATTTCCAAGGTACTAAGGCTATCCACTGTGGGCTTCCTCAAATCCCACTCCCTATCACTATTTCAACTAATCCTCTCTCTGCCTGCCACAGTGCGGTATTTATGTCAAACAGCGCCAAAAAGTGTTCTAGAAAATCCCTTTAGGGAGTCCCACAGTGGATAGCCTAATGCACGGGAGCAAGATATGCACACTGTAAAGCACTGTGGAGTGTGGACACTACTACAGTCCAAATGTCAGGAAGCAACATTAGACCTTGATCGAAGGGTGTCACAACTCACAAGTTCCTTGTCCCTCACACTAAAATAAAACAACCAGTGCACCGGTTTCAGCGTCTGATGACCAGATTCATCTGAAGCTCACTGATCGTCATGTAATTGGGGCCCAGAGGCTTAATAAGAGCATTACTAGAAAATAATAAATTATTCAGCTTATGAGCCCTTGAAATCAGTGCGTACGTACATAACTCAACCATTTCCCTTGTTGTTGCGCACTAGATTCCCTCAGTTTTTCTATATACAGAACCAGATGCGTCACTGTGTTCTAATCCTGGAAAATTTGCCACCAAATCCTGGCGACAAGATCAACAGCAAAAACCATCGCAAGCAAACCACGCCACAAGATCATCTCCGACGCTAGTAGTAGTGCATTGCCAGAAGAAGCATACGACGCTGCGATGAAGAACGTCTCGAAAAAGCACCAACACTGACACAGCCCAAAACCCCAACCCCCCAAACCCCAGCCCCCCAGCACCCCGGAACCGATCGACGATCGACCCCCGATCGGGCCGGGGATTTGGTACCCCTAGTAGACCGCGACGATCGCCCCTCGAACCCGCGAGACGGCGCCGGCCGCAACTCGCGTTGCTCTGTCTCCCCGCTCCCGTCGCACCCAAATTCAGAGGACCTAACGGTACGGTACGACGCGCCCGAGACGAAGCGGCGGGAGGGGGGAGCGCGCGAAGCGAACCTTGTAGTGGTCCGCCGGCTGCTCCTCCTCGAGGGACTCCATGGCGACGGTGCTCCGCTTCATCGGCGCCGGGCGCCGCGGTCGCCTCGCCTCGCCGACGCCGCGCGAGGTGGCTGCGTGCTGGAGAAGAGACCACTAGAGCAGGAGCAGCAGTGGTTGCGGAAGGAGCCGCGGACAGCGGAGGCGTGCTGCGCACTTTTCACGCCCCGTTCCCACTGCCGCCGCCGGCTGGGCCGGGCCGTGGTCGTGTACTGGGCCGAGATGGGCTGCTCTCAGCGCCCGACCAACCAAACCTGCTGGGCCAGGCCGAGGTCTCGCCGGCCCGAGATGGGCCGACGAGCTCGTGGACGCGCTCGCCCTCCCCGGGCCCGGCCGAGGGACGCAGCGCACCGGACTTTCTCCAGACGACAGCGCGCGAGAATCTCGGCGAGGCGAGGAAACATTCTCCGGGTCTGCGACAACAAGCCAATCGCCTTCGTCTCCGCCGGCCTGCCATCACCACGGGCCACGGCCATGGATCCTTCCTCCCTTCCCATGGTAGGTGTCCAACATGGCAACATGCACAGTACAGTCGGCGCCTACATGCATGCAGATCGCAGAGGCATCCGCCAATGGCCGGCGGCCCGGCGCCGGCCGGATCCCACCACCACTGTCCAACCCCCACGGTTTTCGTCTGATCGTCTCGCGATGCATTGCACTAGAGTAGTAGGAGTAGCAGATAGCGCTACACAGGCATGTACTGGATTTTAGCTAGCGTCCTTGTCTGAGCTTGGTCGTCAGCGACCTGTGGCGCTGCAGAGAGCAGACACGCACGCAGAGGCGGACGAACGAAGCGAGGCGAGCCGAGCTACCGCTCTGGGAAGTCAGAAGTCTGCGCGGGGCCTTCAATTCTCCTGAAATGAATGGCTCCATCTATTCATGCACCTCTCCTCGCTCGATCTCCTTCAATGCGGTCGATCGGTATAGGTGCCGTGCCTGCTCGCAGCGACCGATCATACGTACTATACAGGTAAAAAACCATGGGCAGAGCCGCCGCAGAGCTAGGCAGTACTGCGCGAGTCACTCAAGTCCGCCGGTGGTATGGTGCCTGTATCAGTGTCAGCCGCCTGAGATCGAATCCCTCATCGAATTCGGGAGCAGGCAGTAGGTTGTTGGGAGGAGTCAATGCGAGGCTAGACGCCGGCCGCTGCAGCGACGGTACGCCCAGGCCCAGTCGCCCATGCACCATCGGCGTTGCTGCTAGCTGGATGCGACCATCGGCGCCGCTCTCCATCGTTTTCCCTCCCGGCCGCCGGGCGGCTGCAGGCAGGCACAACGACGCGCTCTCGCCCGGACAAGAGCTACTCTAGCAGCGAAACGCACGCATCGGCCGGCGAACCTAATTGCAGGTAGGTAGAGGAGATTTTAGGGCCGATTTGTCTCCTTTTCAGCGACGACACACGAGAAACATTCTTTTCGTACAACTTCATTCTTCGGTCACTGTTATCGCTACATCATGTATTCATGTCATCATCAGTGGATCATATGCAGCCGGGCCAGGGATTCAGACCATTTTTTCTCAGCAGTCCTCAGCCCTGTGGCCGAGATCCAGATCGCGTCCCTGCGACTGCGAGCTTTCCACGTACGCGCACGCCCTGTCGCGCGTTTACGCCGCCGCGTACGGCGGCGTTGTACCGGCACCACGCCGTCGATCGATCGTTCTCTTGGGAGCGCCGGAACGGCGGTGGCGAGTGGCCAATTGCAGCCTGCTGCTCCGTGGTCCGTTTCCCGGCGCGCCAAGGACGGACGGCTGCATGCGTCGTCTGCTCTGCTGCAGCAGATGCCCCGCCGGGCACTGCCGCCGCTGGGAATTCATGCACGGAGTAATGGCACGCTCTGTGCCCTTGTGGCCTACTCCTACGTAGTACTAATATTATTGTTTCTTCAGCAGATTTGGAGCCGGCAATGGTAAAGCAAAATAGGTTGGTTTGTTTGGAAAACAGAAAACCTTTCCAAGGACCGAAAATTGCAGCAAGGGTGAGATTTCAACCATTCAGGCTCTTCGGTTGAAGCAGGGCAATGTGGCTGGAGGCACGGTGGATTCATGTTCAGCGCATGGAACTGCTGGCATTTAGAAACTGTCATTTTCTTTTTCCTCTTCTTCTTCTTTCTGAACCCAAAGTCCCAAACCCATACCGGAGAGAAGGAGAACCCAGTGAGGAAATAGCAGAGCTTCGAACAGAGTACTGTTTTTTTTTCCCCTTCGAATCTGTCCCCCACTGGCCAAAAATAGTACTCCCTCCGTCCACAAAAGAATGAAATCCTGATTTTATCCTAAGTCAAACTATCATAACTTTGACCGAGTTTATAGAGAAATGTAACAACACTTATGATATCAAATATGTATGATATGAAAATATATTCCAACAAGAATCTAATGATACTAATCTGGTAGCATAAATTTTAATATATTTTCATATAAGGTTGGTCAAAGTTACAATGGTTTGACTTAGGACAAAGCTAGAATTTCATTTTTTTATGGACGGAGGGAGTACTATACTGCATGCAACTGCAGCCTGAATGCATGATACAGTACCCACGAACTGGCGCTTTTTAACGTTTTCCGCTACAACGAAACGAGTTCACGAAAACTCGTTGTTTGTAGCTGCAACAAAACGGCCACTCCTACTTCCTAAATGACACAGCATCAATCAATCAAAAGGGTAAAAAGAGAGAGAGAATGAGAGAGCATTATTTCCCCCAATATGACCCAACATAACATAACCCGTGGCCAGACAGAAGGGGCAAGCACGCAGCAAGATGGACGATAGAGAAATGGCGCCAGCAGAGAAGAGAGCGACCCCCGCGCTGCCGGTCCGGTCGCAACTGATGCAAAGCATCCATCCATCCATCCATCTGGTTAGAAACTTGTGGTTTTTCTGCAACCAGACACAAGGGCGGGAAGGGGCACCAGACAGGAGTACAGGACGGACAGATTGCTCTCTGCCCTGCCTGCGCGGTCGCGATCCATGCTCTTGGCCTTGCCTGACGCGACGGCTCGCCGAAACCAGCCGGCCGGTGCGCGTCGCTGCGAGGCCAGCGGCCTCGGTTCGGCTCGTCGAAGCAACACAGCGTGTCACCGGCGCCCCGGCCGATCGGATCCCGGCGGAAGATCCGATCCGGCGCGATCTCCCCACGCCGCGCCCGTGCAACAGTGCGGGCCGTGTCGTGGGAGAGACTTCGATGCCACACGGTGTGCTTTATTTGCGAGTCCATCCACTGCGTCGGCTTGTGTCGCGGTAAACGTGACGGCTCTACCAAATCATAGTAGCTTGCAGAATGCCACCGACGACGCAAGCGTGTAACAGTACCTCCCCCAGCAACAACAGGATACATAAACAAACCTATGAAGCCACTGCCTTGCAAGCCAGCACTTGCTTGTCGCCGTACAAGTGTGTCTCTCTTCAGTCGAATATCACCGTGCACGCGTACCGTAACGGCAGCTGGATAACCCATCTCAACTAGTAGATCGAGGCTAGTGACGGCTGACGAATGCGTATTTCGTTGCCTCGAGGAATAGATAATAAAGCGACGTGGTGTTTACTAGGGTACAGTGCATGCGTTACTTCTGCATTCAAGGATTATATTCCGCATCAAGTAGATAATTTTCTCGACAATTAAAACAACAATTCTAACATTTCCATCATTCCTTCCTTCCTCCCTCCTTTGTTTTAAACACGGTAAAGATGCAAATACTCACATACGCACGTTTCTATAGCAAAGATAGCGTGCTTAGGACTAAGTGATAACCTTTTTTTTTACCTAAAAGCTACTCTATATAGCACATATAGCGTGGTTAGTGCAATGCATGCCCTGTCTCCTTCACAACTTCTATGCTTTGCCTAAAAATGGCACAAATACACAAGGAAATAGTGTCAAACACTGTAGATATATTCAACGTGATTGTTTCTCTGTCATTTAAGAGATGACATCTCCGTCTCTTCGACATTTGGACTTCAAACAATAAATTGTGTGCGTGTGGAATCTTAAATGTAAGAGTTAAGTTCATTTCCAGCATTCCATTATTTCCGGAGTTCGTTTTGTCTAGAAATTCTAAAACTATAAATGTTTGGCCACCCAACTACCGAAAATCATTCAAAACTATTCATATTGATATTTTTTTAGGTTTTCCATTTTCTATAAATAGCATAAACTGATTATCCCAAAAAACTAATTAATTGTTGTAAAATTAGATAAATATGAAAGTGGTACAAAAGATTTTCTAAAATGGTCTATATTTTGATGCTATGTTTGGACTTATTTGAATCTTATTTTCTCATATACCTACTATTTCATTACCCATAGGTGGATCAAAATATATGGGTCACTGTGCAGAGTGCAAAGCCTACAAGGGATTAGGTGGGTGAAGAAAGAAAAATTGATACCTTTGAAAATGTTAAAAGTCCTCCGGTGCATTTAACTCTTTTTATAAAGGAAACATGCTCTTGTTTCATTTTTTTTTCTTAGTTTAAATGAATTGTTTACAAAAGTTTTAGATCAAATCAATTTTTTTATTTATAGAAAATATAAACCATACCGTTCAAAGGAACCATATATGGTCAATAAAATATGGTTTCGATACGGTCTTCGGGCAGACCAGCCAGTCACGCTAGTATATTTCATTTTTCCATTATTACCATAAGCCACGTGACGTCGTCACCACACGTGGGCCCCACTTCGGTCAGATACGACGCGTCGCGATGTGTGAAAAACTTGTGCTAGTACGCATCTCCGTCTTTGATGATCTCTCCCCTCGGTACGCATGAAGACATTCTCCAGCCGCCGATCGTGCCGCGCATGCACGCCAAGACATGGCGACGGCGCGCGTCCGTGAGACCGTGAGTGCCATGGCCTCTTTTTTTCCACGGGTTGGTTGGTGTGCCGTATTGAACGTGGAGAGATGCACGTCCCTATCTGCAGCTGCCCAAATTCCCTCCTCGTCCCAGCCCAGAGTTCTTCTATATAAACACGCGCGCCAAGCACGCCCAGCTCAGCTCAGTTCACCACACGACCCCGATCGAGCCAAAGAACCCTGCTGCCCGGCGGCAACAATGGCGGTGCAGGGCGGCGAGGAGAGGGAGAAGGCCGCCGGCGGGGGCAGGATGAGGACGGCGGCGGCGGGCAGGGGCCACCCGCTGCTGCGCGGGTGGAGGCGCGAGCGGTACACGCACGGGATGCACCCGGCGCAGATGGAGGCGCTCCGCGCCATGTGCGGCGCGCTGATCCCGTCGCTGCCGCCCGCGGACGCCGACGGCGGCGCCGGCCGCGGGGACCCGCCCGGTGGCAAGGACCTCGAGCGCTTCTACCGCGCCTCCGCCGCCGACGCCAACATCCCTGACGAGGTGATTGACCTGACTATCAACGCATCACGCGTATATATATATATATACTGTATCTGTCCGCGTTCTTGGTTTACTACTAGGTAGCTTCGATCTAATAATAATCTGCCCAGTCGCCATGTAGTACTTTTTGTCTACGGCGATTAGTCAGATTTCATCATCTCTGCAAGTAGTACTACACTCCTACTATAGCTAAACGAAACAATAAAGAAAGCCGAGCGTCAGGTCAGGTGGGTCGAGTCGTGGCTCTGCCATTTTTCTGCAGCTCGTCGTCGATGTTCTGGCCGTTGACAACTCAACAGACGGCAGCCTCCCTGCTTGTGCTTGTGGTATGGTAGTAGTAGTAGCAGCACAGGTGCCTGGCACGGACGTAATACTATCCACGCTCTCACGTCACCGGCACGTGTCCGCCTGAAATTGGCAAGGGATTCCAACGACCTTGAATTGCTGCCGGGTGCCAACAGCTCTTCTGGCACCGACGTCGCAGCTCGCGGCTAGTACTACTATGATCGGAACAGCATCCCCTGAATTTATGCTTTCGAGTGTCTAAACAGAGCACATAACATTTTTCAATTTTTTTTCTGCTCCCTGTCATTACCACACACGTGAAAAAAAAAAAAGGTCGCGGAGCTGATGGTGACGCGGTGCATCCGGGAGGCGGTGGTGCTGGCGTGGGTGGTGCTGTGGGCGCTCAGCACGCGGGTGGGCACGCTGCTGCTCTGCGGCCGCCTCTGCGTCGCCGGCGGCTTCCCCTACGTCCGCAGGTTCGCCGACATGGCGCCGGAGCGGCGGGAGGCGGCGATGCAGCGCTGGAACCGGGTGCGCTGGCTCTTCCCGCTCAGGATCGCCTTCGCCATCGTCAAGATCCTCTGCCACTACGTCTTCTACGCCATGGTACGCACGCAAACTCCCCCCTCATCACTACTACTGATGATGCTATAAGCTTGGTGCCAAATCAGACGGTTAAATCGAAACGTGACTGTCAGCTCACTAAAATCGGAACACATGCATATGGCCATAGAGATATCCTGGCGTCGCTGAATGATTTGCACTTTTGTTAGTATGATCCGCAGCCGGGGACACCCAGAACATGAGGATCAGTTAGTTATAGTACCGACACAGCATTTAAAGGTTACTGCAGAGATCTGAAACAGCTGCGATGCAGTTGTTGGTGCAAAATTGTCACTCGGCATCTGTTCAGACTTTAGGGGTTGGATGATTGGAATTAATATGGCCGCTCTGTGACTAGAGGGGCCTGCTCTGTGAATCCTGCTCCGGTCTGCACGACTGCACCAGCGAACAAGATTCATATCTTGTCTTGCAATTCTAAATGCAATATCGGTTTGATTTCCTAGTATAAGCTTAAAAAAACCATACTTTTACGAATCTGAATGTCTCCGTTGTTGCAACTGCAGTTGCAGTCACTGTTTGTGCAGTTAGACACAGGATCATTAATGTAGCTTCTTGATAGGATAATTGATCCTCCTATGAACTGTTAGCATTCAAATCTTCAGAACAACGGGTTGTCAATGTCCTGCCCTGACACCTTCAGAAGAAAACATTGCTCTGACCTCTGACCACTCAATTAATTTCTGAAAACTGAAAATGACTGTGCTTATCTGAACGCAACGTGGTTCTGGTACCAGTCAATTCTACCCAGCAATCGGTCTCCTCCGACATAAGTACATGGTACACAGCACGATTATGAATTTAAGGTAATTTCAGTTGTTGGTGCAAAATTGTCACTCGGCATCTGTTCAGACTTTAGGGGTGGATGATTGGAATTAATATGGCCGCTCTGTGACTAGAGGGGCCTGCTCTGAATCCTGCTCCGGTCTGCACGACGGCACCAGTCACCAGCAAACAAGATTCATATCTTGCAATTCTAAATGCAATATCGGTTTGATTTCCCTTTTTTTTTTACGAACGAACAACGAATCGCTCGTATTTCATTAAGAGGGAAGGTTTGATTTCCTAGTATAGGCCTTTTTTGAAACGAATTTCCTAGTATAGGCTTAAAAAACCATACTTTTAATATCTCCGTTGTTGCAACTGCAGTTGCAGTCACTGTTTGTGCAGTTAGACACAGGATCATTAGACTATCCTCAATGGGGATTGACAAAAGTACTGCCTATACACTGTTTGACACTGTGTAGACAGAGAGAAAGGTAGTTAGAATAGTAGAGGAATAGTGGATAGAAAAGGTTTTTAGGCAATGCTTGAGGATAGTCTTATATAGCTTCTTAATAGGATAATCGATCCTCCTATGAACTGTCAGCATTCAAATCTTCAGAACAACGGGTTGTCAATGTCCTGCCCTGACACCTTCAGAAGAAAACATTGCTCTGACCTCTGACCACTCAATTCATTTCTGAAAACTGAAAATGACTGTGCTTATCTGAACGCAACTTGGTTCTGGTACCAGTCAATTCTACCGAGCAATCGGTCTCCTCCGACATAAGTACATGGTACACACAGTACGATTACGAATTTAAGGTAATTTCAGGTGTCTTATTGCGTGAGAACCGACCTCTAAAAATATCGGATGCTTGTGCAAACCTGATAGTGTAACATAATTGAAGTACTGATGTGATCTAGTGGCAGCTTCTTTAACAATATATTGTGCCATCACCCATAAGCACAAACTGACAAGCATGCCGCAAATCCAGAAATTTCTCCAATTGTGGCCTTAATTCACCTGGCAACCCATCGATGCAATGGAATTTGTGTCGAGAATATAAGTTTGAATCGTAATGGTCATTTTCATCTCCATGATCATAAGCAAATATGCCATTGCAAAAAAGATTTCTGTCCTTCAACTCCTCTTTTTTTTAACTTAACACATGCTACATGCATGCAGGTGAACGAGAACTCTGAGAATCCCTACTGGAAAGCGATCGGATACAGCGTGCACGAGCCAGGGGTGGAGGATCAAACGGAGGCGACACCGTCGCCGTCCCGACCTCTCGACGTTGGCGTCGTGGAGACCCGGCTGCTGAACGACAACGCGCTGCTCAGGTCCCTCGTGGGGAGGGGCCTCACGGTGAAGCCGGCGGCGTCGGACGCGAACCACCACACGGTGCAATGCGACGCCGTCATCGTAGGGTCAGGCTGCGGTGGCGGCGTGGCCGCGGCCGTTCTCGCGTCCGCGGGGTACAAGGTGGTGGTCGTCGAGAAGGGCGACTACTTCACCGCCGGGGACTACAGCTCGATCGAGGGCCCGTCCATGGAGCGCCTCTTCGAGCAGGGCGGCATCTTCTGCACGTCCAACGTGACGACGATGATCTTCACGGGTGCCACGGTCGGCGGCGGCTCGGCGGTGAACTGGTCGGCGAGCATCCGCACGCCCAAGGAGGTGACCCAGGAGTGGGCGCGCGAGCACGGGCTCCCGGTGTTCGCGGGCCCCGGGTACGCGCAGGCCATGGACGCGGTGTGCGCCCGGCTCGCGCTCACCGACGCGTGCCGGGAGGAGGGGTTCCAGAACAAGGTGGTCCGCCGCGGCTGCGAGGCGCTCGGATTGCGCGCCGACGCCGTGCCGCGCAACTCGTCGGACGGGCACTTCTGCGGGAGCTGCAACTTCGGCTGCCCGACCGGCGACAAGCGCGGCACCGACACGACGTGGCTCGTGGACGCCGTCGCTCGCGGCGCGGTCATCCTGACCGGCTGCAAGGCGGAGCGCTTCGTGTTCGAGAACGGCGGCGGCGCGCGAGGCCGGGGCAAGAAGTGCGTGGGCCTGGTGGCGTCGTGCGCGAGCGACGGCGGCGTCACCAAGAAGCTGCGCATCGAGGCGAAGGTCTCGATCGCGGCGTGCGGCGCGCTCATGACGCCGCCGCTGCTGCGGAACAGCGGGCTCAAGAACCGGCACATCGGCCGGAACCTGCACCTCCACCCGGTGTCCATGGCGTGGGGCTACTTCCCGGAGAACAAGCTGCAGGACCCGCCGCTGAGCGGCAGGTGCTACGAGGGCGGCATCATCACCAGCATGCACCGCGTCAGCGAGCGCACCATCATCGAGACGCCGGCGCTGGGGCCGGGCGCCTTCGCCGCCATGGTCCCCTGGGAGTCCGGGCGCGACATGAAGGAGCGCATGCGCCGGTACTCCCGCACGGCGCACGCCTTCGCGCTGGTCCGCGACCGCGGCGCCGGGTTCGTGGACGGCGAGGGCCGCGTGCGCTTCACCCCGAGCCGCGAGGACGTGGAGGAGCTCCGCACCGGCCTGCGGCGCGTGCTGCGCATCCTGGTGGCGGCGGGCGCCGCCGAGGTGGGCACCCACCGCAGCGACGGGGTCCGGCTGCGGTGCAAGGGCCTCCGGGACGAGGACCTCGAGGCGTTCCTGGACGAGGTGACCATCGAGAAGGGGCCCATGCACTCGAGGACCGACAAGTGGGCGCTCCACTGCTCGGCGCACCAGATGGGCAGCTGCCGGATGGGCGCGAGCCCCGGCGACGGGGCCGTGGACGGGCGCGGCGAGAGCTGGGAGGCCGAGGGGCTGTACGTGTGCGACGGCAGCCTGCTGCCCACGGCGGTGGGAGTGAACCCCATGATCACCATACAGTCCATCGCCTACTGCCTCGCCAAGGGCATCGCCGAGAGCCTGGCGCAGGGCAACGACGCGCAGTAGCGTACTGTAGTGGAGCCGTGCAGGGCGGTGCGTTAATTATTGTGTGCGTGTGCTATGCGTTCTTGTTAATCGAGTGTACCGAGCTCGGATATACGTACGTACTACATTGTGCAAATGGTTAATCACGAATTCACGATACAGGCAGTTTCTTACTGTGCTTAGGAATGCTCATTGTGAGTCGTAGTACCATCTATCTGCCTGGCAATCTTTTTTTTTTTTTTTTTTTTTTTTTTTTTTTTTTTTTTTGAGATGGGATGAACAGCTCTAATGCTCTATACTGCTCAATGTTGTCCATGGGCCAAAGAACCCAAATAGGCGGCAAGCGCAGGGTTAGGCTAGAGTTACGGCCTGTGGCTGAGAAGATCAACAAACTGGGATGGGCCACCTCGAGCTGCCCCATCTGTGGCCTGTTATATCGGCCTGTTCGGCTGGCGGCGTGGAAGATCTGCTCGCTCCCAGGCATCGCTTTCGATTTCGATCCTCTTAAAAAGCTGCTTTATACTTTTATTCGAATTACTATCCATCTTTTGGAAGATGTTATTTTCAAATCTTTCCAATATTGAACCTATTCCTTAACAATGTTGATCAATCTTCAAGTCAGCCAAAGGCATATCTTCTTCAGAATTTGGAAATGTTCAGACAACAACTATCATTACCATTCTTCATGGAAATTACAATCATCATGTCCTAGTCCATCTTGACAATCAGAAATGATAAATTTTCAGAGATCTCAAGCTAGAAGTGCAACGCTGCAAACATCTCTTTTCACAATAATCAAGCTACGGATGCATAGGGCAAAGGACAACTATTATCCCGCTTTAGAGACCTGGTTTCAGTCAACTTTGTAACTGTGCTTTCCTTCCTTTTTTTTCCTTCCCTCCTTCCTCTCCCCCTTTGTAAATAACTTCTGGATCTTATTTTTATATAATTTAATATAAATCAGTAGGGGGTAACCCCTTCCGTTCCTTAAAAAAAAAAAACAATGTTGATCTACATTGATTGACATGATGGAGGAGACAGAATGAGGTTCCCATTTTTTTAGGTGTTTGATCTTAAAATAGGTGGGATGAAACCGTACCCTGGATGAGTCAGTCGCTTATCTTTACTCTTTCTATATTCATGTTAAATCTCAGGGAACTCAGCTCCAAAAACATTTTATTTGAATAGCTTAAAATATCTTACACTATCTAACATTTTTTAGAGACTTTCATATTAATATTTGAAAATTAAATGATTTTTGTCAAATAAGCCGCTATTACAACTCAACGTTAATGGTAAGGTCTATAATCATAAACCATAACCACTGATTATAGGTCCCTGTGATTGCGCACATTCTTTTGCTTGGTAAAGTTCTAAAAGCTAAAAAAATACATTATTTTCTAAATGGAGTAACTTAGTTAATTTCTTGTACCAAAAGTGTGTGTTTACCGTCAAAGATTGAAAAACAAAGCTTAATACTTGAGTATATTTGAATGGTACATTTTGAGACATTTTTTCTAATGAAGCTAGAACAATTCTTTAAATCAGTCATAAACTTGAAATAATGCTCTATCCTCACGAGAAAAATGTTACGGGCTTAGTAAAAAAATTATTCCACCTAAAAAAACGTTTTAGGAAAAAAAAACATTCTAGTTCGATAGGAAAATGTTGCAAGGTGAGGGGATTTTTTTCGCACCATGAGAAAAATGTTCCTAGTTCATAAAAAATGTTCTAGTTTATGGAAAAAATCATGCATCATGAAAGAAATATTTCAAAAACAAATCGAAGTAATAGAAAACAAAATGAAGTAAGATAATTGGTAGGATAAAAAGTAGTAAATAAAGAAACTAAAAGAAAGAAATGGACTGGAAAGAAGAATACTAAAGAAACATAATAGTGGAAATAAGAAAATAAAAGGAACAAAAGAAAGCTTGTAGAATCCTGAATCCCAATCACTTGCAATAAAGCACCGGTCCATAGTCACGCGGAGTAGTGTTATTCTGGTAAATGGTCTGTAACCATTCATTTAGATTGTAAATGATAGATGCATTAAATCATTCAATTCCACAAAAAAAAAAATCCGATGTGAGAAATGTACAGTCCATTACTCTAACCAAACACACTACATTTAGTGTTTGGCTGCCTTAGTACTCCCTCCGTTTTTCTTTAAATGATGTCATCTAGTTCACTTTTGATTTGGTAAGCGACGGAAAAAAAAACAAAACTAGTAATTTCTTTGTCATAAATTAAGATTGCTCCGCATCACAGGGTTCTTGTCAATCTGCGGTTCACGATGAAAATCGAAGCCGAGACCCTTGGCAACAAAAACCATCATGTTGTCCCATGCGTGCTCCTCTGGCATGCCATCGATACTGTGTCCCGCTGCTACCGTCCGAACGTCGATCCGAGTGCTGACCATCAAACGGTCTTCACAACATTAGAAACATGTATTCTCAACATTGAAAAATAATGTTGATAACATTGAAAAACAACTTTTACAACATCAATACTTGGATTAAAAAATCACAGTGTCCATCTAATTCAAGGGAAAAAACACACCACAACATATGCTCATGTTTCACACAACATGGAAAAACAACGGCATAATTCACACAAAACTGAAAATGTATATATCTTCAACGTCAAAAAAAAGTGTACTCAAACACTCAAATTCAATTATCATAACATTAATAAATTGAATAAAAAATTCATCATGTTCATCCATATTTAATGAAAAAAACTACAACATTGAGTGCAACATTAGAAATGAGGATGTTCAACACCGAAAAAATACTGGCAAAATTGAAAAAAAATAATCCCACCAATAATCATGAAACATCAAAAGTAATTAGATGAAACATTTAGATTGGCTTCATGCGACATTTAAAAATAATTATTACTCCCTCTGATCTTTTTTGTTTGGCTTTAGCTAGCTTAAAATTGAGCTAGTGGACGTCATAAAAAATGAATAGAGGTAGTACAATATTTTAAGGTTGGACTGGATGAATGAATAAGGTGGAAAACGGCACGGCTCAGATAAAAACGAAATGAAAAGAAATTTCGGATCCGCGAGCGCTGTTGTAGCGTCAGACCGTTGGTCATCGCCCGAAAGCGGGCGTGCAACCGGACGCTCGTGTCCCAGCATTCCCGATACTGGTATTTCTCAGGCCATAATTGAGATCGATGCCAGCGAAAGGGGACCATATGGAGCATATATCCGGAACGACACCGTTTTTTGACTGTCGGAACGACACCGTTACCTATACCAATAAATAAGGACCGTGCTTTGGTGTGAAAATGCCAAAATGGGTGGGAAAAAAACACACGTGTGCTCCATATATGTCGCTCGTCGTCATGCATGCAAGTTGCAATTCCAGCTTAGCATGTCCTCCGGGCAGGCTGATTCCTGTCGCTGCCACGGCTTAATTTTGGCCAGTGATGGAGCCGTCTTACATAACTGCGACGCTGCCTCTCCAACAACTTTGTCACAGTAGTCACACACATCGATCGCCAGTGGCTGCCTCGATTGCCATATACTAAGTATAGAGATAGATCTATATATATATAATATATATATGCTCAGGCCGCACGCAGCCACGCGCGGTCATCGTCGCACAGAGTGACACAGGGCACACAGCCAAGAAACTCATGGCGGCGCAGGCGCAGGCGGAGGAGGCGGCGGCGACATGTCGCCGGAGGAGGGGGCACCCGCTGCTGCGAGGGTGCAAGCGCGAGAGGTACACGCACGGGCTGCGCCCCGCGCAGATGGAGGCACTCCGCGCCATGTGCGGCGCGCTCATCCCGTCCCTGCCGGTGCCGGAGGCGGAGGGGATACGCGGACGCGGTGGCGGCGGCGCCAACAAGGACGACGACCTCGAGCGGTTCTACCTCGCCTCCGCCGCCGACGGCACCATCCCCGACGAGGTGAGCTAGCTTATCTCACGTCGAATAAATAGCCGATCCATGCGTGCAGCGTGCGTTGTGGTTGTGGCACCTTCGTCTTTTATTCGCAAACGCTGCAAGGTTATTAGGAAGTGCGTATGAGAACGGCAGCTCGAGCATGGATCCGCCGGAATACGTAGTAAAAAGAAATACTTGGACAGAGCATGGATCCGGAATGGTGAGATACTTGGGCATTTGCAAGGTTTAGGAAGTACTACGTAGGAGAACGGCTTCTGCGCTCATCTATAAGACTTCGTACAAAAATGTTATAACTAATTTGGACTGTACGTTGTTTTGATTTGTTAAGGTCTGATTTATCTAATTTTCAACCTCAAAACTATAAAACCTGGTGGACTAGTTCTCCCAACTAATTAAAACTGGATAAAAGACACCTCCAAACCAATTGAATGTGATTTAAGTGGTGTCAAACTTTTTTTCAAAAAATAATAAAACATAATTTAATATCTAAGATTTCATAATTAATTTATTTTAAATTATAAAAAAAATATAAAAAGGTATCATGTTTACTCTTAAAATGCAATCTATCCATCACTGCTTACTTGGAGTTATGTGGACCTTTATTTATTGGAAAATGTATACATAACCCCCTAACCTTTGGGCAGTGGTCTACTTCACCGCCTGAACTTCAAAACCGGATATTTAACCCCCTAAACTTTGCAAAACCGGATAAAACACCCCCAAAGGCGGTTTTGAGGGTGGTTTTGCTACATTGGCACGGAAAAAAGTATACATAACTCCCCAACCTTTGGATAGTGGTCTACTTCACCCCCTGATCTTCAAAACATAATATTTAACCCCTTTAAAGTTCGCAAAACCAAATAAAACGCCCCTAGGGCGGTTTTACTACAGTGGCACGCCAGGGCCCACATGTCAGTCCCTTCTCCTTTTTTCTCTCCCGTTTTGCTCCCCTCCTCCTCTGCAGTCTAGTGGCCGCCACATCTCTTCTGCTACGTGGTCGGGTGCCGCCGTGCCTCCACCTCGCTTGCGACCGGGCGCCAAAGCGCCCCCGCCTCCCATGCAGCTGTCGCGGCCCCTGCTCCGCGTGCCACCCGCTCACCGCGGCCTCTGCACTGCGGCCGTGAACAAGATAGAGGCACGGCGGCGCTCGACCTCGGAGGAGATAGGGTGCGGCGGCCGTGAGACCGTAGAGGAGGAGGGGAGCAGAACGGGAGAGAAGAAGAGGAGAGAAGACTAACATGTGGGCCCTAGCGTGTCACTGTAGTAAAACCTCCTTCAAAACCGCCCAAGTGGGTGTTTTATCTGGTTTTTACAAACTTTGCGGGGTTAAATATCTAGTTTTGAAATTCAGGGGGTGAAGTAGACCATTGCCCAAAGATTTGGGGGTTATGTATACTTTTTCCCATGCCAGTGTAGCAAAACCACTCTTAAAACTTCTCCAGGGGGTGTTTTATCCGGTTTTGCAAACTTTAGGGGGTTAAATATCCGGTTTTGAAGTTCAGAGGGTGAAGTAGACCACCACCCAAAGTTTGGGGGTTATGTATACTTTTTCCTTTATTTATTTCTAATTATGATGTTTTATTTGGAGTGGTAAGACACTAGGTGCATAATATAAATAAATAAGTTCTAAGTTTATCTACAAATATAACACCAATAGACATATTATATTCTTCTGATTTAAAATAAATTAATTATAAATTTTAGTGATTAAACGTGATTCATTATTTTAAAAAGTAGAAAATCATAATTGAAACAGCTTCCAACTAGCTCATAGTGCCTTTTAGTTGCTTAGTTGGGGACCTAGGTTAACCACTTTCGTACTTTAGGGTAAAAAATCGGATGATCGCGACGGTTCGACATTGTAAAAATAGACTTTCCGGGTGTATCTTTGTATTTTTATATAACTATTCACTATTCATTTTATTAAAAAACTAACAACTTGTATTTATTGTTAATTATACTTTATATTTGTATAAAAATTGTAAATAAAATAAATAGTCAAACATATATCCTAAAGTCCGTATCACATATTTATATATTAGTCCGGCTTGCATATGTATGGGCGGATGAGGCTCAAGCCCCAACTACCTCATCGCGGATAATGGAGCTACTCCTACTAAACCTCGTATATTTCTAGACACGAATACAGAGGAGAGAAGAGAAAATAGAGATAGAAGACGAGAAAGTAGAGTAGTTAGCCCTAGATACATGTTGATCCTAGATCTGTCACTCGTAATGTGTAGAATTTTTACACTAATATCATTCTTTTTGATAAATAAAAGGTCGCCGAGCTGGCCAGTCGATGTGTATGGGAGGCGTTGGTGCTGGTGCATGTTGTGCTGTGGATCTTGAGCACGAAGGTCGGCACGTTGGCTCTCTGTGGACGACTGTGTGTCTCCAGCAAGTTCCCCTACGTTTGCAAGTTCGCCGACATGCCAGTGGAGAGGCGAGAGAAGGCGTTGATGCGGTGGAACAACACTCGGTGGTTGTTCCCCCTCAAGATCACCTTTGCGGTCATCAAGATCCTCACGCACTTGGCATTCTACACGATGGTGAGTACTAGTATATACAACGTGAGTAATGTTTTTACAACTATCGTTTATATCACTATAATTTAGTGTACCATATAATTTAATTTAAACATGACTTGAATTTTCACATATTTTTACAAAATTTTAAATAAGATAAGAGAGTTGAATTTAGTGTAAAAAAACATTTACTTATAATTTATTAGTAAATCAGAGGGGTATGTTTTTCTACTGCCCATGTGGTGGGTTCATCGTTTTCCCTTCCTGTTTTGATTCGATTGTTTAGCCTGCCGAGTCTGCGAAACGTTCGTACATGCATTGGATAGCTAGGGCTCAGCTACTCCTCCTTGTTTGCCTTCGCGTTGGCCATACCTATAGATACTCCTAACCGTACGCCTAGGATCCAATGTGTACCTTGGAATAATGGCCCAACGAACTTCGGTCCACAACCCCATTAAAGTATGGCCCTGTTTAGATCCTAAAATTTCTCTCATATTCTACTATAAAAAAAAATTTCTATCACATCAAAATGCCGGCACATGTATAGAGTATTAAATGTAGATAAAATAAAAAATTAATTGCACAGTTTAGATATACTTTGCGAGACGAATCTTTTGAGCCTAGTTAGGCCATAGTAGGACAATATTTACCACAAACAAACGAAAAATGTTACAGTGTATTTTTCAGCGCTATAGTGCATTTCAGTCCCAATTTCAACCCATCTAAACACAGCCTATTTCGGACAATTTGCCCCCCCCCCCCCCCCCAATATTTTTCTTTGGTCAGGTCGCCCTAGTAATTTGACAGCTACCTAGCTAGACAGGTCATTGTTTGTGTTGCCACTTGCCACATAGGCTCTGTTTTAGATCCTAAATTTTTTTTCAAATTCCACTATGAAAAATAAGATTTCCCATCACATCAAAATGTCGGTACATGCATAGAGTACTAAATGTAGATGAAATAAAAAATTAATTGCACAGTTTAGAAGTACTTTGCGAGACGAATCTTTTGAACCTAGTTAGGACATAGTAGGACAATATTTACCACAAACAAACGAAAAGTGATACAGTGTATTTTTCAGTGCTACAGTGTATTTTGGTCCTCAAAATTTTGGATCTAAACACAGCCATAGTATGACAGGTCATTTTTCGGAATCAAACAAACATGGATGTAGATGTAGACGTGGGTACTCATTTTGCATGGCGGGGTAGATATCACAGGCTCACAGCAAGTACAATGGGATATAGATATGGATATGCAGTTAAAATGAGGTCGTGAAAAATTAGTATGCGCAGTATTCTGAATAAGATTTATTAATCTATAAAAATGTTATTATATGTTTTGAATAATGCCAGTCGTCACAATAGGCCAAGAGTGCCACATTATGTATGGTGAAGGGATGAATGAAATAACCACACTCCAATAAATAATGTCACTCCAACACATAGCAACCACATCAAAATGATACAGGTTACCCTTAGTGCTGTGTTGATACAGTTCCGATCCAAGTACTCTTTTTTTTTCCAACATGGCATAGTTGGAAACAGTGCATAATTTATTTATTTTTTCTACATAGCATCTCATTTAATGAGATTGAAACTTGTTTAAAGACTGGCCTAACTAAACATAGTAATCAATAATGCCAATTTATCCTAAACTACTTTCATATTCTATTTGCAATCATAAAAATTGCAAAGAGTGACAAATTTTTCAGTCCAAGGAGCTAGTTGGTACCATCAGAAGTTTTTAGTTTTACCTTACCAAATACAGGGCAACTAAATGTTGGAATTCCTTAATGTTATTCTTTGTTTTAATTATTAATTAAGGTATCTATTGCCGCCTTTTAAATTCTTTATAGTGCTAGCTTTTATGTGCTAACTCCGTCCTATGAAGAATGTCAATTTAGCCTTTTTAACATATTAGTATTAAGGTTAATTGTCGCATGTGTCCCTAATTTTTATTAGTTTGGGTGTATAAATTATGCCATGCAGAAAATAACTACTATCTATATTAGCTCTCTTTGTGCGAAAGTTGTAAAGCATTGGATTGACACTGATCTTCGAGATGGGACGAAGTTTATGGATCTAGGAAAGTAGCGCTAGATGTTTGGAAAAAGATGCGACGTTCGATTAATATTTTCATTCATAGTGAAAATGCATATCCTTGTCCCGACGTGCAGGTAAACGAGAACTCAGACAACCCATGCTGGAAAGCAATGGGATACAGCGTACCAGACATGGAACAGCCACGGGAAGATCAAAGCGAAGCAGCGCCGTCGCCGCGGCGGCCTCTGGACGATGGCGTCGTGGAGACCAAGGCCCTGAACGACGAAGCCACACTGCTCAGGTCACTCACGAACAAAGGGCTCGTGGTGGAACCGGATGCGCCTTCTAGCGCCTACCACACGGTGCACTGCGACGTCGTCATCGTCGGCTCAGGCTGCGGCGGCGGCGTGGCCGCGGCGGTGCTCGCGGCGGCGGGGCACAAGGTCGTGGTCGTCGAGAAGGGTGACTATTTCACCGCGCAGGACTACACCTCCTTGGAGGGCCCATCCATGGAGCGGCTCTACGAACAGGGGGGCATCTTCTGCACAACCAACGTGACGACCATCTTGTTCACGGGAGCAACCGTCGGCGGCGGCTCGGCGGTGAACTGGTCGGCAAGCATCCGCACGCCGGAGGACGTGAGACAGGAGTGGGCGCGCGAGCACGGGCTCCCCGTGTTCGCGAGCCCGCGGTACGCGGAGGCCATGGACGCGGTGTGCGCCCGGCTCGCGGTGACCGGCGGGTGCCGCGAGGAGGGGTTCCAGAACAAGGCGGTGCGCCGCGGCTGCGAGGTGCTCGGGCTACGCGCCGACGCCGTGCCGCGCAACTCGCCGGCGGACCATTTCTGCGGGAGCTGCCACATCGGCTGCCCCACCGGCGAGAAGCGCGGCACCAACACGACGTGGCTGGTCGACGCCGTGGCGCGCGGCGCGGTCGTGCTGACAGGGTGCAAGGCGGAGCGCTTCGTGCTCGAGAGTAGCTCCGGCGGGAGGAACGCCCGGAGCAGGAAGTGCGTGGGCCTGGTGGCGAGGTGCGCGAGCGACGGCGGCGTCACCAAGAAGCTGCGCATCGAGGCCAAGGTCTCGATCGCGGCGTGCGGGGCGCTGATGACGCCGCCGCTGCTGCGGAACAGCGGGCTCAGGAACCGGCACATCGGCCGCAACCTCCACCTCCACCCGGTGACCATGGCGTGGGGCTACTTCCCGGAGAATAAACAGGAGCTCACCGGCAAGTGCTTCGAGGGCGGCATCATCACCAGCATGCACCGCGTGACGGAGCGCACCATCGTGGAGACGCCGGCGCTGGGGCCCGGCTGCTTCGGCTCGATGGTGCCCTGGGTGTCGGGGCGCAACATGAAGGAGCGCATGCGCAGGTACGCGCGCACGGCGCAGGCCTTCGCGCTGGTCCGCGACCGCGGCGCGGGCACCGTGGACGGCGAGGGCCGCGTGTGCTACGCCCCGGCGTCGGACGACGTGGACGAGCTCCGCAACGGCCTGCGCCGGGCGCTCCGCATCCTGGTGGCCGCGGGCGCGGCCGAGGTCGGCACCCACCGCAGCGACGGGCTCCGGCTGCGCTGCGACGGCGGTGGCGTGCGGGACGAGGAGCTGGAGGCGTTCCTCGACGAGGTGAGCGTCGCGCCGGGGCCGATGCGCCCTGGGCCGGATAAGTGGGCGCTCCACTGCTCGGCGCACCAGATGGGGAGCTGCCGCATGGGCGCGAGCCCCGGCGACGGCGCCGTGGACGGACGCGGCGAGAGCTGGGAGGCCGAAGGGTTGTATGTGTGCGACGGCAGCCTGCTGCCGACGGCGGTGGGCGTGAACCCCATGATCACCATCCAGTCCATCGCCTACTGCATCTCCAAGGGCATCGCCGAGTCCTTGGCGCAGCGCAAGAAGCAGTAGCTTGTATGCGTGACGTGGTGACGTTCAGGAGTCACTCGGTTCTTCCCTGTTTGCTGGTGCCCATCATATCTGTACTTGACTGCTCATGGTTTCTGGCGTCCTGCTTTGTATACAACACACCATTGTTGGGTATGAGCTTTCTCCCAGCTCTGGCCTGGTTTGATATATTGTTGAGTACTTGAGTTCAATAAGGTTCAAGCCTCTTAGACTGTTGAAAAATATTGAAAATGTCACCAGTGCATATTCATATTGGATCCATCCGTGTCTGAAATTAGATGCAGTCTGCAGCAGTGGATCGGAGCTGCACAAATTAGTGACGGCAGCATGGTACCCACGCTCATTGCACATGCACTGAGGAACGCAGTAGGAACACAGCGGAGCCAAGATGCCCGCGAGCTGCGCTCTCTCAGCTACTCTCTCCATTCATTAATTTGTATGACATTTTTTATAATTTAAACTAAAATGTTATATATTTATAACCGGAAGGTTCACCGGAGGGATCAGCAGTAGACACAGTGCCTTCGCACGCACTACTACTGGTCAGTAGCCAATTCAATCCTATTGACATTTGACACTCACGAGGTAACGGTGTTAATAATTAATTGTATTGTATATTAGGTCATTTTCAATGGATAATTTCATATTTGTGTTTTCATATGCCACATAAAACGATAGAGGAGATTGAAATCATGTTTGAAACAACTACTGAGAGAGTAATGGTTTCATTTGATGCAGTTTCATAGATAACATGCAATACACAACGTATCTAGGTAACATTGTAATCGGGGTTTCATTTAGATAAAACAGGTTTCATTTCTCACATCACTAACTCACTGCTGCCACATCATCAAAATTGTTGGTGTCATAATATTTAATGAAAATGAAACTCTCGCTAAGAATGACCTCGCTGTTACTAACCTAAAGCCCTATAAAAAACTTACAAGACGTATAAAAGGGTACATTTTACAAAAATCTATACATTAATCTAGTAGCCTCCAACAATAATACTGAATTACTTTGTTTGAAAAAAAAAAGGTATTTCTAAAACTTTGAATTCTACAGAATTTTCGTGTTTTCCCGAGCCGGACCGAGAATGGACGATCTCTAAAATTCACCCGATTTCGTCCTAGAAACGGAGAAAGTAATAAGTCGCACCACCCCATGTCGTTGGTCTCATTTTATTCCCCGCAGGCCGCAGCAGCACACTGATGACCCGTGGGACCAGAGCAGAACCGGCCCACCGGCCGCACTGGGCTACTCGTGCCGCGCGCATGGGCTCGGCCTGCACCCGCATGCGCATGCATGTTGCCTGCTCCCGCATGCAAAGCTCCATCCAGCCAGACCGTGTTGACCAATCATCTCCGCACACGTCATGACATGCACCGACAAGTGCATGCATGCTCTGCAAGCTCATGCACGGCATTGGTGGTTAGCATGCCAATCCTATAGCATGCGCCGTCTATGTTTGTCTCAAACCAACGTCACTTGATGCGAGCACATAACTAAACACCAAACAACGTAGGAGTATCATAAGTCCATGACTCTACTCAACCAAGTCCAATACAACTACACAACTACGATACGAGTAGACCTGAGCATTTCTCCGGTCGGGTCGGATTCGGGTCGGGCTAAAAAAAACCGGCGGTTTTTGTGGCGGCCCGAACCTGACCCGCCCCGGTGGTTGGGTCAAAAAATTCAGCCCGCACACGAGTTGTTTGGGTGGGTCGGGTCGGGCCTGTGTAAATTGTCGGGTTTTTTCGGGTTTCGGGTCAAAATTCTTGGCCCGAACCTGACCCGCCAGACATACCGGGTTGAAAATATCAGCCCGAGCCCGCCCGTCAAACTCTTCGGATCGGGCTATTTTTGGGCAGACATACCCAGGTATAGATACGAGTATATTCAATCATGCACCGTATATTAAGCAAATCTATTTAAGGAAACAAGTTGATTGTGTAAAGAAATCATGACCTAGACATGTAATAATTCAACTACGAGTATACATGTTCCTAAGTTACTCCCTCCGGGTCCGAAATTCATGTCATTTTGGACAATGACACGGTCTTCGAAACATAGTTTTGATCAATGTTTTCTATTAGAATATAAATGAATATCTTACCAAATTTATACATTTGTGAAAGCACTTTTTAAGACAAATCAAATGATATGACATTTATGTTTCAAAACCAAATAATTTAAAAATTATTTATAGTCAAAGTTTAAAATGTTTGACTCGATCATTTGTCCAAAACGACATGAATTTCGGACCTAGAGGGAGTAACCACATCGATCTGGTAGTAATAATTAATATAGGTTAAGAAAACTAACTCCGTTTGGTTGTTAGAGTTAATGTATGAAAAACATGAAAGAGATTGTCAGAGTTAGTGTATGAAAAATATGAGATCGTTAGAGTTAGTGCATGAAAAACATGAGAGAGACTAGCTATCAGCAACTGTGATTAATTAGTTGTGGTCGATCTTAAATTTATCTATAAATGTTGAATAGTTATATATCTGTTAACGACATTATTATGACTGATGCAAAACCAGGAATTGATGTACTAGTGTGTGGTAATTAATAAACACCATGCATGTTTATCCAAGAGAAAAAAAACTTTATTTCTGCAAGTGTGTGCTGTGGGCAGTGTCTCTCTGCCCGTCTCTACCATGGCTTAATGAGGTTCATCGTCCCACCAACCTGTCCCTCGCTCGCTCTCAGCAAGATGGAGCTCTCTCTCTATATATAGACACGTACGCATGCGCCACCACGCACCACACGACGAGTCGCTCGCACATACATTGCGCCATCACACGCTGCATTGCCGTAAGGGCAAGAGAGAGAGAGATCGATAGTGCCGCCGCGCGCCGCCGTGGTCCGGTCCGATCACCGGCGAGCAATGGCGACGCCGCAGCAGAAGCCGTCGGCGGCGGCGACGGGGAGGCGGGGGAGCCCGCTGCTGTGGAGGTGCAAGCGCGAGGGGTACACGCACGGGCTGAGCCCGCCGCAGATGGAGGCGCTCCGGGCCATGTGCGGCGCTATCATCCCGTCACTGCCGGTGGCGGCGGACGAGCTACACGGCGACGCCGCCCACGGTGGCCGCGGCGGCAGCAACAAGGACCTCGAGCGCTTTTACCGCGCATCCGCCGCCGACGGCGTCATCCCTGACGAGGTACTGTATATACTGTCACACATGCATGTGTCGAGCGTTCTTGGAATCATGCATGGTACCTCGACGATGTTTTCACGTTCTAACTACTCATCCACACGTCGCTATAATTAAGTACAGAGATTCGAAAATGGAACTACGTAAGTAGGAGTAGTAGCTTGTTAGGTGATGAGCGGTGGTGTTAGTTTTTTGATAATAATAAAGGACAGTGATGAGCAGTGGTGCTGGTTAGATAGCCACTACAGTAGATTAGCCGGTACGGTGCAGTAATCCCTTGTGCAAATCAAACTCTCTCTTTTTTTTTTCTTTTTGTGAAAAACGCTAGCTTAGCTAGTGACTATATTTTAAATGCACAGACTTTCATTTTTTTTTTGTTGTGAGCGAGGACATTTTATTTTCACCTAGGTATAGTTAATAAACAACATATAGTTGCGTAGAAATTAATTGGCACTGCTAATATATATATAGTCTGGTGACTGAAATATTGAAGGTGGCGGAGATGGTGACCCGATGCGTGTGGGAGGCGATGCTGCTTCTGAGGGTGATCCTCTGGATCCTGAGCACCAGGGTGGGCACGCTGGCGCTTTGTGGCCGGCCGGCCGTCTCCGGCGAGTTCCCCTACTACTACGTCTCCAAGTTCGCCGACATGCCGGTGGAGCAGCGAGAGCGGGCGCTGCAGCGGTGGAGCAAGGCCCGGTGGCTCTTCCCCCTCAAGATCACCTTCACCATCGTCAAGATCCTGTCCCACTACTCATTCTACACACTGGTGAGCACTATACCTAGTAGACACGTACATGTACGCTAAACCACAGTTATCTATATATTATATTTTACACTAAAAAAATCTATATATTATATTATTTATATATAACAACGGATGGTGACCAAATGATGTGCTTAATTATTGGCCCAACTATTTGGCAGAGGTAGGTAGTTGATCAGGTTACTGTTCACTCTAGGCTTCTAGGCACGTACATTGGTCTTTTCGCGGTCCATACGCCGCTAGGAAAACATGTGAGCACCAGAAACTTCCACAACTGATGGCCTGATTGGATTAATTATAACCAGAGACTCCATGCGTGGATACAAATCTCTCTGGCTGATCCAAAAGGCCAAGCTCTCTAATTGCTGACACGCGGTCGTATGCACGCCGATTGACCCATCTTTAAAGCGTGATAACCACCGGAGCAAACACTTCATATCAATCACACTCATCTTTTTGGACACATTGACTAGATTAACTACCTGGCAGATACACCATACCAGCACACAAGAGATTGTCAAGTAGTCAGGGTTGAATCTTTATACCAGTCGCACTCATCTTTTCGCTAAATTAACGCTCTGATACATATATACACTATACCAGCACACAGGAAATCATTGTCAAGAAGAAAGAAAATTAACACGTAGTATATATCGATCTCTATCATATTCATATTTTGGCAGGCCCACTACTGAACAAGTTAACTATACCTGACACTGACAGCTAACATATACCAGCACTAAAGAAAACTATTGTCAGGACTGGAAATGTACAGTTGGTGTTAAATTGCCATATATAGTTTTAGAATGCTTAGACTCGATGAGAAGGTTACTGGTTTGTCTGGTTTAGACCTACTGCATAGATGTACGTGCAACATGCACGTGTTGTGAGATAATCAAGCAGACAATAGAAAAAAAATTAAAAAAAAAAAGTCCTGATTGATTAGCGTCATTCCTTTCTTGGTAAAACAAAGAGAAAGAAAGTAACGGGTGGGTATGGGTATAAAATGAGATGAGAAATAAAGAGAGAAAGTGGATGAAACATTTTGCATCTATGTGTTTTGGGTCTTTCTACCCCTTTTCAACCTTTTTTCAAACTGCGTAGTGGGGTCAGCGTGAGGGGTATACCTATACCTTTGTAGATAAAAAAAATTTAGAAAACTCGCTCTTTTATAGTGTAGATTGTCAGAGTCGGGGAGGTGGAGGGCCAACTATAGGAGGGCGGGGTGCTCTTCGGACGCCGGAGAAATGGCTTGAGGAGCTCTAGTGGCTGACTGGCTGTCCGCGTGCTTGTCATACCGTGTATCCACCCTCTATAAAAGAGTATTTTAGTATTTTTCATACTAGTCATGAAAGATTTTCTACTCTATAATAATTCTTGTGCTACTCTATATTTATCTCTGATTCATAACCTATACCCATGTTTTATTTTTTTTTAATTCTTTGAACCACCCTATTTCAACTCCCACCAAGATCCACTCCCCCCGTGTCTCATCTCCTTCCCCAACCTTGCCATGTCGGCTCTCCATCGCCTCCTTTCGCTCTGAATGCCACCCGCCACCGGGGTTCCCCATCCCTGTTCGGAAAAATCCGGTTTTCAGGACTGGGGTTTTGTTTCCGATACTAACCGGGAAGCATATTTTGGCCTAGAAAATGGAATTTTTCGGTTCCAAATTTAAAAAATATGAAAATCAAATTTTTTAGTCAAATCAAAATTTTTACTACAGTAAAACAAAATTGTGAACCTTGCCCGCCGCCCACCACCTCCTCTGTTCCTGCCCCCACCCACGGGGAATCCACCTCCTCCCACTCTCCCCGTCTGGCCGTGCGCCTCCCCTCTGATCTGCCTGCGTGGGGATCTGCCCAGTGGCGGAGGACCTGTTATGGCTTACTGTGGCCGTCGCCATACCTAAACTGTTAAAAAGTTAGTAGTTTCACCATGTCAACTGAAAGAACAATGCGGTGTAGTGGTGTCAAAAGCACAATTTCAGCCACTTGGTCTTGAGTTCGAGCGCTCAAGCTCTCCTATTTTGGCTCTTTTTTCTCATTATTTTTCCCGTTGTTTTTTTTCTACCAGTTAGTATTTTTAGTGGCCATACCTCATTTTTTTGTTGCCCTCCGCCACTGGATCTGCCTCTGCCTCCTCCCTCCCCTCGAGCCTTACGTCATGCGCCTCTCCTCGTCATTGCCTCTAGTGCTGCCTCCACCTCTCTTATCTCCTCCCGGCACCATATGCCTTTCATATTGTCTCTGCTACTGACGTGCATGGATCATGAGAACACAAGTCCCGGGTTACAATAGGCCCATGCACGCATTGACGATGCTGACCTGCACCTCCACGGGATCCTCCTCCACCGCTGCCGCGGGATGCGCCTCCACTGCCATAAGATCTGGCGGCCTTGTGCCTAGGCAAGCTACGGCAGCTTTGCTCTGGCGCTTGCGCGTCATTGTCGCCTCCGACATGGCTGGCGCCGCCCTTCTCCTTGTCGGCACCCCTTCTTTCTCTACTAGCATGTTTTTTTTTTTCATCCACTGCCTCAATCCAGGCTACGTGAGCTCACCCGCCATTTGCCAACGTGAAAGAGGCACGCCAATTCCTCCAGATTATGATTCCCAGTATGTCACGTTGCAGCAATCTGGTATGCAGAACTACTGTGTACTGGAGAGTGGCTTTGCGTACCACCGGTTTCAGTATCCAATCGAGACAGCCTTAGCTCAGAAGTCAATCGCTAAGCATGCAGTCGTACAGCCTATGTATATATGTTGCCCCTAATATATGCATTTTGCTGTCTTCACGCATTCGATCGAGTCGATGATGGTTGGGCGCTGGACGTATACATGTGTGGGATGACAATAGTTCGTGCGTACATGCTGCATCCACTGTTTGGGTAGTTGGGCAGTGTAACCATGGCACATGGCCTCTAGACAACCAGTACACAGGGGGTCATTTTGGTTGGGATAGATATGATCTGGTTAAATATACTTGTATACATAGTGGTTATACAAAATTTCAGTGATTTTTTATAAATGCAATAGTAGGATCCAGAAGTGGTCTTGCCTTGAAATTATTTAATATACATACACACATAATATGTAAGGTGTAGCATGCTAGTATCGCCACATAATATTACGGTCCAAATATTAACAGTGGGATTGTGGAGAGTACAAATCGCCAATTACAGAAGGAATAATGGTAATTGTATGTGATTTCATATAACTGTATTATATATTGGAGTAATTAAATCTTGGAATCACTAATGTAGGTCATTCTCGCTGGGAGATTTATTCTCACGCGCTAAAAGACATGACATACCAGCATCTTTGCGATATGGGAAGGTAAATTTGTAGGAGAGAGTTTCGTCTAGACTCTGATGAAACTTCGGATACATAATTACCTGTAAAAAAGGTGATGTAGGAATGAAATTGTTTCACTAGGCGCAACTAGCTAGGCTCATGCTAGTCCTCGTCTCCTCCTAACCAACCAATTTGGTGCGTGACTGTTAAGCAATTTCGCTCTAGCTAGGGCTGATTAAATCCGGGCAAGGCTCAACCCTAGTACTTGTAGAGCAAGTCCCACGCACGACTTAGGCTTCTTGGAACGCAGGATTTTCACAGGAATCGTGTAGGAATTTTACAGAAAACAGTTCAATTTCGTAGAAAAAACATATGAATAGAAAAAATTTCTTCCATTTTAAAGGAGGCCTTAGTTGGCATTCGCGTTCAGAGCCAAGTAGCCAACCATCCTGCTTAACAAAAGCCTCCAGTCAATGTCAAGTCCTTTCCGGTGTACGTAGCGGTATACATCTGGCGCCCCCACGCATGCATTGAATGGAATGTTTTCTACGCCTCCCTCCGTGTCAAAGGTCTTTTGTTTTTTTCACATCAAATTTGACTTTTTCATCTTGTTCAAAAAATTTTGTAATTATCATTTGTTTTCATCATGATTTAGTTTAGTATATAATATACTTCGACAATGATTTGAATTTTTCTATATTTTTATAAAATTTGAGTAAGATGAATTGATCAAATTTGGTGTCAAAATAGTTAAATGAATTGGGACGAAGACAGTACAATAGCTCCTACTCGTGCATCCTCAGTCATTGGAAACCCAATAAAATATCCTCATGCAACATGGTTAACAAAATATAATACTCCCTCCGGTTTTAAATATAAGTCGTGGTTGACTTTTTTTCAAAACTTTGACTATTCGTCTTATTCAAAAAAAATTGTTCAAATACATAAAATTACAAATTATGCTCAAACTAACCTTGGTAATGAACCAAATCACAACAAAATAAATGATATTTTGTAAATTTTTTTTGAATAAGACGAATGGTCAAAGTTTTAGAAAAAGATCAACTGCGACTTATATTTAAAACCGGAGGAGTACTTTTTATTATCGAATATTTGCTGCCGCTACTCCAGTTTTAAACTAATAAGGGTCGAATAAAAAATAAAGAAGTGAGTAGTACATATAAAGATATTATCTATAGCACTGCAACATCGGTACACCACAACATCAACTACTGTACAAGTGTCACCAGCGGTCGTTAGCAGTGCAACGCAATCGGCGTACAGTCAAGGAAAGGAAGGCGTGCCGGCTGTCATGCAGGGTGCGCAGCGTGCCAGCGTCAGGTGGTTGTTTGGTGGATGTTTTAGTGCTTAAAAGATGGCATTGCATAGCTCTCGCTCTTTTCATTGCGCTTTTCTCTTTGTTTCTTGCTCTCGAGCACACTAGTACTTGTACTTAGGGCTAGAAGTATGGTAACGTATATTTATACAGAAAATTTACATCTCTTTTGTTTTTTAAATGGAAAATTTACACATTATTTTAGCGACGATTGGCATTCCCAACAATTCATGAATGGACGGAAGACGAACAGACACACGCGAGCTTCCACATGGCAATAACATCGGGTCTCCTAGATACCGGTGCCATTTGTTGTACATTGGTACCGGGTACATAGAAAATCCGATGCTAAAGAATAGGTCAGTTGTATCGGGCTGTCTAGATACCGGTTTCAATAAGTATACATTGGTACCGGTTTCGTAGAATGACTTAAGGACGGCCAGCCGTAATTTCGTATCCACGCGCGCACACCTGTCTCAGGCTCTTGGCCGTCCATCTGATCCGAGCGCCGTATCGCTAGTGCTGGTGGGGCCCATACATGTGACCTACCAGCTCATGTCTTCCTGCTGCCTTTGTCACTCGGCCACTCGCTTCCCATCCACGGCTCTCTCTCTCCAGTCCCCGAGACCCATGGTGCGACAGCCACACGCGGTCGTGTGTCATGGAGGGTGAAGGATCCGCGCGCCTCCCCCGCCGGCAAGGCTCTACTCCCGCCAGCGCTCCCTCCCCCCACGACGTGCCTCTACTCCCGCGCCGGCGTGCCTTCTCCTCCTTCTTGTGCGTCTTCCGACGACCACGCCCCGCCTCCGCCACGTGCACCTCCAGCTTCTGTGTCGGCGACTCCCCCCGCCTCCCTGGGCCTGTCGGCCCTCACGGCACCCGCCTGCTCGGCCGCCGCCTCCTACGCCTCACTCGCGCCACCCATGGCCCCGGCGGCGCCCGCCTCCCTAGGTTCTCGGAACAGATCTAGGAGCTGGAGCCGGCCGCTACGCGCCGCGCTCCTCGCGGGCGCGCCGCCGTCGGGGGGTAGGCCGACGTCTCCAGCGCCGGCGGCCCGTCAACAGACGAATGGTGATTTTGAGTAGGCAATTTTATTGGGTTTCAATATGCAAAATGAGTTTTTCATTAGGCAAAAATGACATTTGCATTTTTTGCCTAATGAACTAGTATATTTTGTCTAGTGACACTAGTATTTTTGCTTGATGAGAAGCACTTAAATTGCCTATTTGAGTTTTTTGTCTGCTTAGTTTTTTCTTTCTCATCTCGACCAGCACAGGGTGATCAGGGCGGCCGTCTGGGCACCACCGAGGGGCTGCGGGTGGGGTGGTAGGCGATGGGTGGATTTTTCTTTTTTTTTTTTAGGATGTGGGTGAGTTTTTTTTTATTTTTGGATGTGCGTACGGAACGAACGTTTTACGGCCGGCCGTAAATTAGCCGTCTTCTAAAACTCTCATAATCCTAATTTTAATTATTACTACGAAATAGTATTCAATGTAACTTGTTTATCTTTGCGCTCGCTCGCTCGCACTCTCGCCACAACCACACAACATGGTTATGTCAATTAATATTGCAGGACGCGCAAGTGTATTTTGAAAATAGTAGTTAAGGTCCGATTATACCACAACGTGTAAGCAAATAATTGCACCACAACTTTTGAGCTTAAGTGACTATATTGTACTGGATTTGGTAATTCAAACCCAGTGCTAATTAATTAGTACTTACAATTGATGTGATTTGCTACTGCTACTACTATACAGTGTATTTTTGAATCGTACTAGTTCTAATGCTGCATAGTAGATGTGACTTCAACTAAATTAATGGTGATGTCCTGGTACCATTTTCCCAACGTACGTGCAGGTAAACGAGAACTGGGACAACCCGTCCTGGAAAGCAATAGGATACAGCTTGCCTGCAGACATGGACAGGCCAACACGACCGTCGCCACCGCCGCGGCCGCTAGACGGCGGCGTCGTGGAGACCAAATCCCTGAACGACGCCACGCTACTGAGATCACTGAAGGACAGAGGGCTGGCGGTGAAGACGGACGTGTCGTCGGGCGCACCCCAGCACACGGTGCAATGCGACGTCGTCATCGTCGGCTCAGGCTGCGGCGGCGGCGTGGCCGCGGCCGTGCTCGCGGCGGCGGGGCACAAGGTCGTCGTCGTCGAGAAAGGGGACTACTTCACAGCCGAGGACTACAGCTCCATCGAGGGCCCGTCCATGGAGCGCATGTACGAGAAGGGGGGCATCTTCTGCACGTCCAACGTGACGACCATCATGTTCGCCGGCACGACGGTCGGCGGCGGCTCCGCGATCAACTGGTCGGCCTGCGTCCGCACGCCGGAGTGGGTGGCGCAGGAGTGGGCGCGCGAGCACGGGCTCCCGGTGTTCGGGAGGCCGGAGTACGCACACGCCATGGACGCGGTCTGCGCCCGGCTCGCGGTCACCGGCGGGTGCCGGGAGGAAGGGTTCCAGAACAAGGTGCTCCGCGCGGGGTGCGAGGCGCTCGGGCTGCGCGCGGAAGCCGTGGCGCGCAACTCGTCGGAGGGCCACTTCTGCGGCAGCTGCAACCTCGGCTGCCCCACCGGCGAGAAGCGCGGCACCGACACGACGTGGCTCGTGGACGCCGTCGCGCGCGGCGCGGTCATCCTGACCGGCTGCAAGGCGGAGCGCTTCGTGCTCCAGAGCAGCTCCGGCAGGAACGCCCGGAGCAGCAAGTGCGTGGGCCTGGTGGCGCGGTGCTTGGGCGACGGCGGCGTCACCAAGAAGCTCCGCATCGAGGCCAAGGTGTCGATCGCGGCGGGCGGCGCGCTCATGACGCCGCCTCTGCTCCGCAGGAGCGGGCTCAAGAACCGGCACATCGGCCGCAACCTCCACCTCCACCCGGTGTCCATGGCGTGGGGCTACTTCCCGGCCGGCAGTGGGCCGGAGGGCAAGTGCTACGAGGGCGGCATCATCACCACCATGCACCGCGTGAGCCCCCGTACCATCATCCAGACGCCGTCGCTGGGGCCAGGGTGCCTGGCGTCGCTGCTGCCCTGGGAGTCGGGGCGCGACATGAAGGAGCGCATGCTCCGGTACGCGCGCACGGCGCACGCCTTCGCGCTGGTGCGCGACGGCGGCGCGGGGCACGTGGACAGCGAGGCCCGCGTGCGATACACCCCGAGCCGGGACGACGTGGCCGAGCTCCGCAACGGGCTGCGCCAGGCGCTGCGCGTCCTGGTGGCCGCGGGCGCCGCCGAGGTCGGCACCCACCGCAGCGACGGGCTCCGGCTGCGGTGCGCCGGGCTCCGCGACGAGGACCTGGAGGCGTTCCTGGACGAGGTGACCGTGCCGAGCGGGCCCATGGTGCCGGGGCCGGACAAGTGGGCGTTCCACTGCTCGGCGCACCAGATGGGCAGCTGCCGCATGGGCGCGAGCCCCAGGGACGGCGCCGTGGACGGGCGCGGCGAGAGCTGGGAGGCCGAGGGGCTGTACGTGTGCGACGGCAGCGTGCTTCCCACGGCGGTGGGCGTGAACCCCATGATCACCATTCAGGCCACCGCGTACTGCGTCTCCAAGGGCATCGCCGAGTCCTTGGCGAGTGGCAAGAAACAGTAGTAGCCTGCTTGACTGTCGGTGACTGGGTGTGCGTTCGTGTTGACCGTGGTCTTGCGTGTAGTGTGCGCGCCGACTATTCCTGTACTTTGCATAAAAAGCCTTTTGGCTTGGGTCGTAGTATTTGTTTACATCTTTATATGATTTAACATTTGAAAACAAGCTGTGCTATCTCACGTGGGTAACAATTTCCATGACCGCCGACCCGGCGGATCGGTTCTTTTTTATTTCATGTGGTTACTTTTTTTTTTTCAAAAGTTTGATCTTTCGTTTTATTTAAAAAGTTATTACTTATTATTTATTTGTTTTAATAACTTGAGGTTTCATATGATTACATAATTTTTTGAATATGGTGAATGACTAGAGTTTTGAAAAAGAAACAATCGCGCCAAATAAAAAATGGAGACAGTGCATCGTGCATTTCAAATTTCTCTACGTATACGATTTATCTACATGTTAAACCATTTTAGGCGCAATTATATACACGATGTGCTGTCTGTACCCCAAGGTTCAGCAGCAGCGCGCGATGCTCACTCTCACTCAGATACTGTGATCCGCCGCGGCATGGCCGGCAGCAGCGAGTAGGTCCGATGGCTGAGCGCGCCCATGCCCCTTGGCTGTGAAGTGCTCCTCCGACCTCCATGCAGATCCTCAGGAGGCACGCCGCATGGGTGCTGTGTAACTGTGTTTATGTGCTCGGTGTCGGTGATGATGCTTACCTGTTCATCCTTCATAGGAGAGTAGTTTTATTTTTTTGGCATGTGATTGGCTTGGCTGTCTATAATCATAAGCTTCAAACCTTTTTAGCTCCATGCTCACGAGTGTCGGTCAGTTTCCTAGTACTAAACATTGTCATAAATACGGTGCAGGATTTGTTCGTGACAGTTTATACGGCTGTCACACTTTGCCTTGACCTTATTTAGGACAAAGCTTTGGCGACATGTCGATGCCAAGCATCGGACAGACAGTATTAGCAGTGCCCTGTGTCAGATATCCAGTCTATTCGAAAAGTTGCGATAGAAAACTCTATGTAATTGAGCTGATGCAAAAGTTTTGGCACAATTATATGACTCAACCGATCAAAAATCAACGTTTTACATGGGTAAACCTGCCAGATCATGCCAGGAAACTGCGTACCAGCAGCATTTTGCTGCTAGGGCATATATTATTATCGGCCAAAGTGGAAGACAGCACAGGAGGTATTTCCTCAGTGTTCAGAAAACAGCAGATATCGATATCCTACAGGGCAATGCCACGCTCGCGCATGCAATGTAATCATAGCAGCAATGGTTCCAGCTCAGCGCCGCGAACATGACAATTTAGAGGATTGAAGTTATCCAGATAACGCCCCCCTTGGTCATCAGTCAACGGCGCTTTAATTATTGAGATACTTTCACATAGGGGTAGTAAGATCATCCATAGCACATCAGTTCTGCAGCAGAATCTCCTTCATGCTTAACAGCATCATATGGGCTATCAGTATGGTCCCTGCATGCCAATAGGAGTGGTTAGCAAAATGGCTTCATGTCAGTACTGCATGGACATATGAGGCAACAAGAATGGATTGTGGTGAAATGGGTTGCAACAACATGAAAGCTGTTGGACATCTATACTTAACATGACTCAGAGTCACAAAGTTCACACACAAGTGACCCGAGCTAATAACCCGAGCAAATATATTTGAAATAGATAAAAAATGACTGGTTCTAATATAGATAAAACTAAAACATATGTGAAATAGCTTGCAGCCGTTCAGGGTCCACCAGATGTAGAACAAAGAAGGAAAGAAATATTTTCAGCTTTCTAGCCAGATTTACCTTTCTACGAACACCATTCACGTGCATTCTGGAACATACGCAACCAAGGACTGGGGCCTCTCTTTTCAACCTGCCATTCCTTGGGATACCACGGATATTGCCACATCATGAAGGAACGCTCTGGGTGTGGCATCATAGCGAGGTGCCTTCCATCAGGAGAGCAAAGGGCTGCAATACCAAGAGGAGAACCATTGGGGTTGAACGGATAGACCTCCGTTACATTGTTAGAATCATCACAATACCGCAGAGGAGCCAGACTAGAATTCACAACACCAGATAAAATGTTTTCATCTGGGAAGAATGCTCTCCCCTCACCATGAGCACTCCAAATGCCCAATGTAGAGCCTTCCATGCCTTTGAACATTATAGCAGGAGAATCGCCTATAGCGACACTGGCAAACCGGCACTCAAAACGGCCAGATTCATTGTGAATGAACCTTGGCTGAGAGATGTCTCCACCTATGCCAAGGGAACCTCCAACATCTGGTCCTGGCACCCAACCAAGAAGTGCCATAAGTTGACAGCCATTGCAAACTCCGAGGCTGAACGTGTCTGGCCTATTGTAGAACTCCTGGAACTGTTGTATGAGTGGCTGGTTGAACCTGATAGATGCAGCCCAACCTTTTGCCGAATCTAGAACATCTGCATAGCTAAAACCGCCAACAAATGCAAGCCCACGGAATTCTGTCAGAGAAATTTTCTGAGTCAGGAGGTCTGACATCGTTATATCCCATGGCTCAAAACCTGCAGCATGGAATGCAGCAGACATTTCCCTGTCACTGTTGCTACCCTCTTCACGAATAACAGCAACCTTAGGTTTTGTTGCTGCGGTCAATAGTTTATTCTCTGTTACTTTAGGAGCAAAAGACAAATGCCAGGAAGGTGATGTTCGGCTTTTTAAGCCTTCTTTCTCAAGATTGACACAAGATTTCAAACGTTGAAGCTCCTCAAGCTGGAAGCTTGTTTCCTCCCACAAGTCTCTGAGATCTGAAGTCTTTTGCTTCAAACGCACCTCACCATCAACAAGAAGTTCTACTTCTGATGATGTAGTTACTTTGCCAATTACATTAGCGGAAACACCTGCCGCATGAAGCTTTTGGTTTACAACATTAAGGTCATTTGAGTGGACTTCAAGAATGAGACCAAGTTCCTCAGCGAAAAGTACTTGTAGAAGATCATAATCTCCCAAGCCTACATTCAGGTTAACACCACAGTTACCAGCAAATGCCATCTCAAGAACAGTAACAATGAGCCCACCATCACTGATGTCATGGCCAGCAGAAATAAGGCGATCACTGAGCAACTCCTGAACAGCATCAAAGACTTTCTTCAAGTAGGAAACATCTTCAATGTCTGGGCAGTCATTCCCAATTTGGTCAAACGCTTGTGTAAGAGCAGAACAACCAAGTCGACGCTTTCCCTTAGCCAGGTCAATGTGCAGCAACACTCCATCATCCCCAAGCTTTAAATCTGGAGTAACGGTCAAAGTTATATCAGGGCATGTCACATAAGCACTGATAACCAAATTTCCAGGAGCTTTGACTACTTCGCCATCACATTGAGCTGCCATAGAAAGACTGTCCTTTCCTCCATCAATAGCGATGCCAAGTTCAATCATGCAGTCAGCCAGTGCAACACCAGCATCATACATATCTGCTCCCTCTCCGTCAAGCTTGGCGGCATACATCCAGTTACCGCTAGCTTTGACATCACCAAGGGATGTAACTTTAGCCCATACCAGGTTGGTCAACGCCTCCCCGACTGCAAGCCGTGCCATAGCCTTGGGGTTAAGTAAGCCCTTTATTGGTTGTTCTCCAATGGCACAAGCTCCGCCAGTCAGACCTGTGTAGGTCTGTGCAATAACAGCCACATCAGCAAGTGGAAGTTGAAGAGGACCAACTGTCTGCTGTTGTGCAACAAGACCTGTTACACATCTATCAACCTTTGTTGTCAAGAAACGTTTTGAACATACGGAAGGGAGCTTCAAAACTCTCTTCAGAACATCCATTAATGTGACTTCAGGTGCGATGTCCAAAGGCTCACCAAATTGAAGAACTCGCTTGAATTCAAAGGTCTTCTGAGGCATATCTCCTAGAACCTTTTCAAGCTCAAGATCCACAACAGGGGGTGGAGGAGGAAGTCCATTCAACTTGGCTTGCTCCACAGCAACGCTATCGATCAAAACAATTTTCCCACTGCCATCTATTTCCCCAATGACAGCCATTGAAACCCTTTCCCTCTCACAAAGTGACTCCAGCAATCTTCTGCTTTCGGGCTTCACCAATAATGCATCCTGTTCCTGATATTCGGCACCCCATATCTCCAACACAGACAATGTGTGATCACCAACAACAATGGAGCGGATATCAATTTCAGCACCTTTTGGATAGATTATTTCTTTCACGACATTGCAATTTCCACCAGCTCCCTGGTCATGAATGCTGATGATTGGATTCTTATCTCCCATTTCTGCACATGCCCTGACAACACGATACAGTTTCTGAGCCATCTCAGCATCTCCACGCTGCACCGCATTAAAATCAAGCTCTGCGTCATTTTGCCCACTAACCATGCTTGAGGCAGCACCACCACCCATACCAATTCTGTAGGCTGGGCCACCAATTTTGATGACGAGCATTCCAATTTCTGGGTCCCCTTTAGAAATGTGTGCATGGTCAATCTGGCCAATTGCTCCACTGAACATAATTGGCTTCAACCATTCACGGCGCTCTCCATTTGGCAGCCTGGTACCAAAATTTCTTGTAAAACCCTGAATTAAAGGCTCGCCAAACTTGTTCCCATAGTCAGAAGCGCCATCACTAGCATCAATAAGAATCTGCAATGGAGAGGCTAAGTTTGATGGGTACGAAAAAGATGAATCCTCCCAGGGTGCATATGACTCTTCAATTCGTAGGTTACCAACACAATAGCCAGCAGTGGAAGCAACAACAAAAGAACCCTTTCCGGTGGCATGTGTATCTCTTATACGACCACCTGCACCTGTCTCTGCTCCAGGATAAGGTGCCACAGCACACGGAAAATTATGGGTTTCCGCTGTAAATAAAATGTCAAGCTCACGATCCATAGGGGATAATGGTGAAGTGGAACCAGGAAGCACTGGACGTAGCTGATTTACATGATATCCTTTTATTGCACTTGAGTTATCCTTAAATCCAATAACAGAGTTACTGGGGTTGGCCTTCAACGGACTCTTCACTAACTGAAACAGAGTTCTATCCATGGTTTCTCCATCTATCACAAGTTTACCATTGAAAAACCAATGTCTACTGTGCTCACTGTTGGATTGTGCTATATCAAAAAGTTCCACGGTAGAAGGATTGCGTTTGATGTCATCTCTGAAAAGGTGGGTGTAGTATCTGATGTCTTGCTCATCGAAAGCAAGGCCCATTTTGAGATTTATTTCTTCCAAAGCTTCCCTTCCCCTTTCAATCACTGGTATGACATTGACAGGTTCCGGGACTACATCTGACTGAAATGATGTGAGCTTGCTAGGATAAACACACTCCGTCATTCTATCATGAACCAAGGCAGCAAAGCTGTTGAGTTGGCCTTCATCAAGTGGGACACTCCCAGGCTGAAGGGACAAAAGATATCTTCTAGATCTCTCCAAGCGGGTTACTTCTGTTAGCGACAGGGCTTTGCAAATTGAGACGGCATTTGTTGAGAAAGCAGTTGAAAACGCCATCCGTGGACCAACCTCAACAATCACTGAATAAGGGCTTCTAGAGACCTCGTCCTCCAGAAAGCTACATGTTTGCAATTTCTCAGGTTCATAAGTTTCTGCTAGGAGCCACTGAAGTGCTGCAAGCTTCTCAGAAGTTAGCGCCTTCCCCAGTTCAACGTTGAAGCATTGCTCAGTTTTTATGCTAACAATGTTGCAAGCAACCTTTCCCTGAACTTTCCTAAGTAGCTCTTCAGATTCACTGTCTTGGAGAAATGGTTTACGGTAAAAGTGAATAATCCTTGGGATCGATTCCACCTCACTAACAGATTCCTCAACCAGTGGGGTATTGATACCCCTTGATACTGCAGCATTGGGAGCAGAAAGTGGTCGGATATTTGGAACATTAGCTCTTTGAGTAAGTAATCGGCAAAGGTGTCGTAGGTCTAAGTTGTGCCATGCCATTCGTGACCTTCTACATCTTGCAGGGACACCTGATCTTTGGTTTACCTAATCAGAGCACACATGCATGCACATCTTAAGTATTAGTAACAGAAAAGAGAAGCACCTGAGTTAAACTTCAATGGGTGAGTACCATGTAATTAGGAAAGCATCGAAGACGAAGCATATCGCTTCCTATCATTTCCCCAGGATATGACATAGTCCAGGTAAGCAGGAGATAGTTAAAGAACCTGCAAATTATTTGAATAGCCCAAGTTTATTCTACAAGGTACTGAAAGCATATGCAAGTACACGGATATTGACCGATGCATGGGAAGGGGAAAGGAAAACTCTAATGAAGAAAAATATCCAGTGTGTCATATTTGCTAAAGGTGACCAGCAGTCGTTACAGAACTGAATACTGAAGAGAGCAAGAAATGAACACAGAGTGATACTCCACACGAGACCATGAACCGAGCGTCACGATAGCGTCTACTAAAACCTTAACAATCCACACCCGCTTGTTGCCAAAGAGGGGAATATCACTGCAGCCCTCCCCCTCCTCAAGACATGACTAGGTTGCTTACCAGCGGTGCAGGCAGCGGCACCCTCACGGCGCGGCCGAGCAATCGGCGGGGAGCGTGCAGGCGGAGAGCCAATAGGCGCCTGGAGAAGCCCACCGACGCGCGCAGGGATTGCTGGAGCGCGGTGGCAGATGGCGCGCGAGCGCGCCTTGTCGAGCGGCGGCGGCGGCGACGGCGACGGCGCTGTCTGTGTCGCGTCGCGGAGGCAGCACGAGACGAGCGGCGGCGGAGTAGGGTATCTTTGTCTCGTTTTCTTGCTTTTTTTCTTCTGCCAGTCCGCAGGCGTGCCCCGTTACTTACGACTCATGGGCCGATGGACTAATGGGCCTCAGGCCTTGGCATCATGGGCTTAATCGTCGAGGGAGCAGATGGGCTGCAGCTGCGCTGTGAGGCTGGAGCGGATCCAGACCTGTGGGGCTGGCTGATGTCCACTTTGTTGTGTAGTAGTATTTTTGTACAGTACGATGCACGTCTATGTAGTATGTACACTGCTCCTGCTCCGTTGGAAACAGCCTCTACTACGCAAGCAGCGGAGGATGTTGTTTGGTTCGTATCACGGCATCATGGCGGTAACCGAAATCCAATAGTTGTTATCTTGTTTGTTTCAAAATCGTGTGACGGGAACGAATAGATATACATGGTAGATATAGATATACAAAACATTGTTGTGCACTACAGGTAGAATGGAGTTTAAAATATAGACGGTGCGATAAACGATTGCACAGCCTTTGGTTAGAGGCTTACCATCGAACATTTGAACAAAAACAGCCGAATCAACTATACAACAGGAAAAACGCAGCAAGAGCATAAACGGATAAACCCATGGCGCAAATAATCTGCAAGACAAGTGCTGTATTAGAATCCCAAAATAAACTGATGATTCAACATCTTGTGCTGGTTGGCAGGATGGGCCTGCCCATCAAGAACTGAACAAAAATCCATGGCGAGTAAACCTCATTGCAATACAAGTGTCTAATGCGACGACATGTGACCATAGAGAGTGATAACTCAGGAGTTCCATGAGCCCATCACTGGCACGCCGCCTAATTGAGTGAGGCCTGCTGTCGGCCATCTGGGATTGCAAACAGGAGGACCGGTTTTGACGACCTGATGAATGGGGCGTCGCACCTGTAGTAACCTTTTCTCTCGATTTGTATGATTTCTCCGCGTTTGAGGTTCCTCATGTTTGCATCTCCGAGGGCTGGGGTCTCTCGTCGAGTGCAAGGGTTGAGATTCTCAAGGAAATCTTCATCCTCCTCCAGCTACCAAATGCCAACGACAGTACAATTCAGTGCTAACTCATTAAAGAACAAATAACACATTTGAGGAAAAAGCTTAACACGTGGTCTGTAAGTGTATGTGTATCTTAGGCCTTTAACTTAGAAACATTGCATTCAGCTTAACAAGATCCACTTGCAGCATCATGCCACAATTCAAGGAGACATTGAGCAAGGCTTGTGAATGCAACTGCAGTTTGGTTGCTTATTTAGAATATAATGTGCCATGAAGAATGGTGTGCGATTGATATCAGTGCATTTTAGTCCTATAGCTACAGTGTGAAGTCACTAAGATATGAAGGAACTTTGGTCCTAGAACTTACCTTTTTCTTGCTGATGAGGTAATCGAATTCCACCAGTGAGAGGGGGACTAGCTCCTCAATATCTGCTAACCATGTGGTCTTCAATTTTGTTGCCTTCACAGAACCCTCAAGGTGTAGTTCTCCAACTAGTTCAGTAATGACTCCACTCTCCATCTTGATCTCTTTGACGATAGCATTCCCCCAGTCCATTAGAGTTACTTCCTCACCCTTGCTAACAGCAGATGCATCAGCATAATCTAACCAGATTCTGTTAGTGAAGGTTGTAGCCTTCTTTCCAGCACCCTCGTATTTCTTGTGCCTTGGCAAAATTCGAACAAATGGCTTTTCTGGACCATTAATAAGAGTAAAGATCACTCGCTGATCTTTTAGCACTGCAGTATGCCTTGCGCACACTGGGTCAACTATCTTCTTGTTGATTGTCCAGAGCTTATCCCACTCCATAAGATTCAGATTTTTTGAGGCACCCTTCAACAAAAAAAAAAAAAGGATGTGAAATCAGGAACATTCAGTAAATATGAGCATTAAGGCATGAACAGATAGTACCTGCTGGAGTATAAATTGTATCAACGCCTCAACCTTCAAGCCACGACGAACTATGCCCTGAACCGTGGGAAAACGTGGGTCGGTCCAATCTTCAACTTTCTTGTTTTGTACAAACCAAAGAAGTTTCCTCTTGCTGAGTAGAGTGTAAACCATATTCAATCGGCTAAATTCATAAATTTCTACTCTCCTCAGCCCCATATCTTGAAGGATTCGATAATATTGTGCATTCCTGTCATGATATTCACTGGAACGAAGAGCATGTGTCACTCCTTCTAACGCATCCACAAATGGGCACGCAAAGTCATATGTTGGATAGACCTTGTACTTAGAACCAACACGATGATGAGGATCAGTATTACAGCGGTAATAAACAGGGTCCCTGAGTGACTTGTTAGGATCCTGCATGCCAAGTTTACCCCGCACACAGCATTGCATACCCCTTTCGGTTCCATTAATCATTTCTTTCCATAATGACAGGTTTTCCTCAACAGTGTTATTTCTGCACCTTGATTCAATTCCATCCATCCTCTCTTTCCTCATTTGCTCCTTCGGTGTGTCATCAATATATGCTTTACCTTGTTTAATCAAACTCTCAGCCATTTCCATTAGCTTTGGGAAATAATCAGATGTGTATGTGACAGCATCATATTTGATCCCCAATGTCTCAATATCTTTCAGAAGGTTCTCAACAAACTCATTGCTTTCTTTCGAAGGGTTTGTGTCATCAAATCGAACTATTAGGCGCCCTTCATATCTTTCAGCAAAGTATTTGTTCAATAGTGCAGCCTTTGCATGACCAATATGAAGGTACCCGCTAGGTTCTGGGGCAAAACGAACACAGACTTGCCCAACTTTTGCACCAGGGAGATCAACTTCTGGAGCTGATGGATCCTTTGAATCATGTACCTTTTCCTTAAAGCTTGGTGCAGGAGATTTTCCAATTCCTCGTTTCCCAACATATGCAGACACAATTTCATTCAGTGTATCTTTGTATTCTGCATCTATGCTATTGAACCAGCGAACAAGATTTTGATATTTCTTTGATTTTCTTAGACTGTCCCACCGTTGACCAACCCCTAATGAAAAATGATGTGATTTGGTAAGCAGTACAATGCCTGGAACAAGCCTGGAAGAATGGTGAACAGAGAGACAGCTTACCAGCAAGATTCGACCACACCGTAATGTCTGATACTGTCAGAACATGACTGACCAGAAAGGTCCTTGACGCAAGATACCCGTCAACAAATGAGCAGGCATTTTCAAATTCAGAGCCTAAAAGCAAAGTGGGGGCATAGTCAAGCCATTCAACAACCTGCAAGATTATTAACAGCAGCGATTCAGAATAAAGAAACAGTGATGACTAAGATAACTTTCTAACTAGCAATTGATGACAACATACATGTCCAAACTCAATGGCATTCAGCCCAGAAAAGCTGGAAAGAGATGTGCAGCGGGCAATGTAGTGGAGAATTGGGTTGACGCCATGGAGTGATTCTCTGTACACAAGCACCAAAGGTTGTATCAGAAAATATATAAATTCCCAGATGGAGAGTCAAACAAACGGTGAATAGATGAAAAACAGATAGTGTTCAATCATTCACTGATTTGCAATCTTAGAAACTGAAACATCCAAAATCAGAGAACTGCCACTACACAGTTGCATGCTCGCATCAAACAGGCAAGGCGTGGCAAAGTGAAATCCTAGTAGATATACTTCCAAGGATAACAATGGTTTGTTTGAAAAGATAATAGTTGATGCAGCAATAAATTGTGTGCAATTAGCAGTGCCTAATGTTCCAGTCATCCTCGTTTTCATGCAACAACACAAGGCTCTACCAGCAGGATCCACGCCCATGACAAATGCCCCCAGGCTAAGATATCATATAGAAGTTATGCAAGAGCTTTCAACAGGTTACGAGAGAGAGAAAGGGCATGTACCCGAGAAAGATAGCATTAACTTACCCAGAACCAAACTGTAGGGTGGGTGCAGAGCCTGCTGGAAGACTAGGATCGATGGTTAGGGGTACCCCTGCAACCTTGGCCGCACAGATGATGGAAATTGGTGGGCTTTCCTGGGAAAATGCCAACTTCGCTTCCATCGATTGTTTTTAAAACAGACAGTAACCTGAAATCAGCAGAAGCCAGCACATTAGCTTTGCGGCACAATGAGAACCATTTAGGCTAGGGTACACCCGACAACTTTTGCAAAAAGATCGAGGTCGGTAGGCACACATCTACAAACTTGTAACTAGATCAGATTCGAGTACAAAAAAATAGTCAAATAGCGTGGGTTAGGGTTTGTGTGCTCGGTTTCGCACAGCAAGAAGGGAAGAAGTGGTTGGCATACCTGTACGGTTCTCGTCACCGGCGAAGGGGCGGACGAAGGCCTGGCGTAGGGCGGCGGAGGCGGTGTCCAGTCGTCGCCAAGGCCCAAGAGAGAGGCGGCGGCGGCGGCGGCGGTGGGCTCCGACTGCGGTGTGCAATCGTGCAAGCAGCACGGCTGGTGCCCAGGGTGTGGAATCCTACGGTGGATGTGAATTTTGAGCTGCGTGTCACGCACTGGGCCGCCAGTTGGACACAAGCATGGGCCATTAGCAGGCTTTCAGCCCAAGTGAACGCGATGGATGGCCTAAAAAAACAAAGATGCTCCATCCACTAGATACAAGTCGGAAAAAGTCCATTCTGAGTCGGAAAAAGTCCATTCTGAGTCCCTCAATTTGTAGCGAAATCTGAGTTTCATCCCTGTGGTAAAAAACCGGGGGAGGCGGATCCCTAAACTTGTCATACCGGTCACGATTGTTCCCCCCACAAAACCGATGGTGGTTTCAGCCTACGTGGACACCGGTTCCGCCACGTCAGCACATCTACGTGTCGTGGTCCACATGTTAGAGGTAGCAGTGGTCATATCTCTCCCATTTCCCATTGAGCTCATCTCGCTCGCGGCCGCTGGCTGCCTCCATGCCGCACGCTCGCCTGGGGTCGGCTTGGCGGCGGCGGCCCGGCGCCAACGTCCGCGTTGCACGCCTGCCCACGCTTGGCTCGGCGACGGCGGCCGCCCGGCCCCAGCGCCCGCGCGTCGGCTGCCTCCAAGCCGCGCGTCGCCTTCCAGCGGCAGAGGAGGCAAGAGGCGAGGAAAGCGTCAAGCTTAGCGGCAAGGTTGCTCCTGTCGGCGGTCTCGGACATGCTGAGGTGCGCGGCCGTGCATCGCAGCAGGACCAGGTTGTGTGCGCTCACCATGGTGGTGATGCCGTAGCAGAACTTGGCGTAGGACTCGAATGCCTCGGCACTGCCTAGGAACCTGGGAGCTCGACGGTGTCGCCGGCGCCGCCGACACTGGAGTCAGCACAGAGCGCTTGCAGGAGCATGCATCTCGAGAGCAGAGGAAAACTGCGGGTGCGACACAGGGAACCAAAGAATCTCAGATATGGTATCCGAGATGCACAATCTCATGCAGAACACCACCACACTATCAGACAAGACGAACACCATGGATGGACGCTCACGCACGAACAATCTGAGGCAAGCAAGGACGGACTCGGCGGTGAGGAAGGTGTTCGGCCGGGTGCCTAGTTTCACAAAATTCATCTCAATGGCGAGGGAGGTGAGGTTGACGAGGATGTCGGCGCCGGATCCAGGTCCATGCGCAGCGCGGGCACAATGGATGGGCCTGGCGCCATGGCGTCCCAGACCGGGAACACGAGTGGCGCACCAGGCGGCACCGGTGGCGCGGGCTTTCTCAGGCAGTGCGTACCTGCCTGAGGGGTTCGGGCTTGCTGGTGCTGTCCTGGGCGCCACAGATCTGGGAGCTCTACACCGAGCAGCGCCAGAACTCGGTGATTCTCGCGGAGGGCGTGGGGGCGGCAGTGCGGGTGCCCGAGGCGAAGGGCAGGGCCAAGATGGCGACGACCGTTAAGGAAGTGATGGAGGACATGGGGAGGGGCGCCGAGGTCAGGAGGATGGTGCCGGAGCTCCAGAAGGTCCCACATGTCAGCTGGACGGGACCCACATATCACCCCCCGGGAAGGTTATATCCACCGCCGCTGCGGTACTAGAGCCCGGCGGCGCCGCAGATCTGGGAGCTCTACACCGAGCAGCGCCAGAACTCGGTGATTCTCGCGGAGGGCGTGGGGGCGGCAGTGCGGGTGCCCGAGGCGAAGGGCAGGGCCAAGATGGCGACGACCGTTAAGGAAGTCGGGGAGGGGCGCCGAGGTCAGGAGGATGGTGCCCGAGCTCCAGAAGGTCGCCGCCGCCGGGCTCTAGTACCGCAGCGGCGGTGGATATAACCTGCCCGGGGGGGTGATACGTGGGTCCCGTCCAACTGACATGTGGGACCACGACACGTAGATGCGCTGACGTGGTAGAACCGGTGTCCACGTAGACTGAAACCACTGTCGGTTTGGAGAAGGGACCAATCGTGACCGGTATGACAAGTACAGGGATCTGCCTCACCCGATTTTCCACCACAGGGACGAAACTCAAATTTCGGTACAAGTTGAGGGACTCGGAATAAACTTTTTCCATACAAGTCCCGCAGAGGAAAGAATGTCGTCGTATCGAACTGGACAGCACCTGTCTTCCACCTTGGAACTCTTTCCGTTCATGAGAGATATATCCATAGTCCATAAAAGGTTCGCTACAGTACAAATCCATATTGCCTATGCAAAGTTGCAACATAGCCGGCAACTGAGATTGCTCATCAACATACTTGTGCAGTCCACTACATATCAAAATAATTAAATGTTAACTAAATAATGAACTAATAAACAAATACATGAATCCATCAATACCATAACCTCAAACCTATATACACCTAACAAATTAGAATACTAGCAAAAAATATACTATTACATGAAAAATATACTAATAACGAAGTGCATATATAGCTTCATCGAGCCAAGACATACATGGATCTATCAAAGAATAACAATCCTAACTAGATCCACTCTAGCAATTTATGACCCACAAACAACGGCGGAGGACCTGTTATGACCTAGCGTGGCGTTCGTCATACCTAAAATGTCAAAAAGTTTCTATCTTTATGTTGAAACAGAAACTTGTTTATGGCATAGTGGTGTTGGAGTGCTGTTTGAGTTCAAGGGCTGGTGCTGCCCATTTTTGCTATTTTTTCTATGATTTTTTTCTGTTGGTTAGCATTTTTTTAGGCCATACCTCTTTTTTTTTTTGTCATCCTCCGCCACTGCCCACAAATTAACACTACTCCACATGGAATACTTTGGTCCACACCACCGCTAAATGAAATTAGGGTGGGTTTTATCATCTCGTGGATCTTTCATAACTTCTGGATCTATTCTATATATTATATTAGTAGATTTTTTTTTCTTCTTCATGAAAAGAGAGTGGAATTAGTCCATTACTTAGATCAGTGGTGATCTCATCTCGTCTTGCTTCGAGAGAGGAAGCTGACGGACCAAAGACAGATAGACAGCGTCGAGGACAGACTACTGGGTTGTATGTGTCACATCTAACACCAGCGCAAATGGTTAGTGAATTGATACATATTTAGCCATTCAACTTGCTAATATTGGAGTGCTTTCATTGATTGCTTCTGATGGGGAGGCACAAATGCTTCGGTTACAGCGGATAATCAGTTGTTTGACAAGACTTATAGTGCACTTTTCTTCCTCTGTAAATCTTTCGATTTCTTTGTCTTAACTCGAGAAAAGCAACTTCTTTTGGAAGGCTGATACATATTTTGAGCACTAAATAATCATGAGCCTTTGTGCTTTCATGTATTGGCTGATGTGTCATATTGATGCTTTTTTCACTCTCTTTTTGAACTTCCCTTAGAAATATAAATGAGGGGAATCTCTCTTCCCTAGCAAATTGGATTCGTCGAGGTTGAGGGCCTAAACACAGTTGAAGTCTTGGGGCTATGAAACCTACCCCACGGAGGTGTATTCGAGAAGTTTGTTGGAGATATGTCCAGTAATAGGAGGGAAGCTAAGAGTGAGGGACTGGATAGAATTTCCTATTTTGGGTCACTCCTTTTAGTTTAGGAACATGGCGAGCCTAACTTACGACTGTTGCACTTCACTGGGTTTTATCATCTTGTGTGCAAATTAGTTATTTGCCCGTGCATTGCTATGGATAAAACAATATATGTCATACTTGGAACAGTATATTAAGCCCATGTTCAACTTATAAACTCAAACCGTATTCGACAAAGCATACACATCAATATCAGCATCACAACGACAAGCCCTACCACTCTTTTTAAGTGAATTTAACATATATAGGTGTATGCCCTTGGGTTAAGGGGGAAATTACAAGAAAAAATAATTAGTTAAGCACGTACAATTAATATATAACCCCATTCTTAAAAGTCAACACTAGTTGATCTAGCTCGGACCTTAGATCCACTAAGTACATATAAAACACTTTCTTTGATGCAGAGTTGGTACCCGTGATCTATCTTCAATACCATGTCTTATTGGTTATGAAGGTTGGACCGACGCCTAAGAGGGGATGAATTAGGATTTATAAAACTATGGCTCATTAAAAACCACAACTACTAAGCAAAACCTATGCAAGATAAACTAGCTACGTGCACTAAGGTTTTGCTAAGTGTTGCTAAATCTACCGTAGCCAAGTCTTGCAACCTAGTTCCACCTGGAAACTAATCTATCAAGCTAGTCTAGGAAAGTAAGCACACAATTGCAAGAATGTAAATGCGGAAGCTAAAAGATAGGTAGGGACTGCAAACTCCTGATGACGATGACGACAATGGCACACGATGGAGACATGGAGATTTTTCCTGAGGTTCGGAGAGACCCATAGTCTCTACCCCCTACTCCTCGTCTGGCGCCCTCCCTTGGGCTTTGCTCTCACGTAGTCCTCAAAGGAATACGACATCGCCCTCGCAAGGGCTGAGGTCAAGCAACCACGGTCGAGCCTCCGGATATCCCCGGTGCACGCCCACCAGTGCATTTATTACGCGTAGTCCTCCACGTACTATAGCCTCGCCCCACGCAGGGGTTGGAGGATGGACAAGGCCGTTGGGCTCTTCTGTGGGCCTTCTCACGGAGCCACCCCGCCGTATCCACTATAGGAAGCTTTGGCCAACAAGCCGAAGGCCTTCCTCCCTCTCATAAGTAAGGTGGCGGCCACTCCACACTCCGGAGGGTCTCGCAAGACTTACAAGCCCCACACTTATAAAGGATAAACGTGCACGCAAGCACGGGTAAGACAAATAGGCGTAAGCAAAGATGATATAAAGCTCTAGCTATGGCGAGATGTGTCTCTTATGGTCTTATGGTGGCTGGGCTCTCAAATGTGTGTATATGGCCTTATGGATGGATCAATATGGTGTCTTAATACTTGTGTTAGCTCAGGAGTCTCTAACCACAACGTGGAGGCCGGACAAGGGGGTATTTATAGCCCAATCCTCAAAACTAGCCGTTGGAAGCATTCTTCCCTTTTTCTGCGCAACCACCGGACCGTCCAGTGCGTGTAATCGGCTAGCCGTTGAAGTCGACCATTAGACTGAAAATTTGACCATTGGAGCCATCGAACCGTCCGGTGCTGCACTACCGGACCGTTAGATGCGTGTTGGAGCTTGGGTCTTCAACTTGCAGTGCTCTCGGTCCAGAACGTCCAGTGGTACCACCGGACCATCCAGTGCGTTCAGCACCGGGACTTGGTCATTCCTTCTTCCCTGCTCAAAATATCCGGTGGTGGACCACCAGACCGTCCCATGCACCGGGTCTTCAAGTCTTCATCTTGGGCTTCTTCTTCTCTCTAGACCTTCTGATAGGGCTTTATTTTACCTTTCAGTGGTCCAAAAAATCGGTTCGCTGACCGGTCAGCGGGACCACTGAGTCAGGACATAAGCTTGCAGCTTTATGGTGGCTTGGATCTTCAATTTGTAGTGCTTTCGGTCCAGAACGTCCGGTGGTGGACCACCGGACTGTCCGGTGCGTTCAGCGCCGGGACTTGGTCACTCCTTCTTTGCCCAGAATGTCTGGTGGTAGACTACCGAACCGTTCGGTGCATGTAAATACACCGGGTCTTCAAGTCTTTATCTTAGGGCTTCTTCTTCTTCTTTCCGGACCTTCTTTCGGGACCGCCAAGTCACGACATAAGCTTGCAATTTGATGGCGGCTTGGTTCCTCTCTTGTGTCTGTCTTTTGAGTCCTCCTTTGAGTTGTTTGTGCCCCAAGTCCATCTCTTGCATCCTTGGACTTAAACAAAACAGTTGTAGACAAATATTAGTGCCAGGCACGTGTTGTCACTTCAACCACCAAAATCACATTAGGGAGCTAAGCACAAGGCTTAGGCTCATTTTTCTTACAGATTATACACAATCCCAATCCCATGAACTTATCCAAAGTTGCTCAGAAGTTGAGTGCAAACACATAAATTCAAAATAGACCTTGTTGTTAGGACCTAGCCATTCTCAACACCGAGATTCTGTGGTTTTCTAGGATTTGGTGGTATATTCCTAGTTGACCAATTGTAACATAAATTTATACAATAGGATGAAAATAAGCAAATGCCTTTATTTCAGATATCCAAGATGATGTCAGACTAGAAAGTTACAAATATAAAACAATAAAAATATGTTACAAAAAAGATGGGGCAATACTAGAAAAATAGTGTCGGAGTATTCTTTTCCCGTAGTTTTAATAAGTTTTAGAATTCGATCGATATGAATAACAACAAACCAGTTATAGATAATTTTGTCAACCTCCCTTCACGTGTATTTTTGCTTGCTTCTAGCTTTACTTCTCAAAACACTCTGTCCATAATTCCTTAGCTTGGATGACATTTCTCCCGTTGGATCACATCCATTTCAAACCAACAAAGGGCTTCAGAAACATTGGTAGAATATCTCTACCTTGCGTTTGTATAGTCTGTGGCACATAATCAAAGGCTCTATTCAGAACATTGTACGAGAACTCACTAATAGCTTGCTTGCTGAAAAATATGTCAAAGAAAACGCAATACATTGGGATTGACAATCTGAGATGAAGCAAATCCCAACCATAGAGTGACTTAAGGGAGAATGAAATTTGGTGCTCAGTAGCAGAAGCTATAGGAACTATGACAAAGTGCATTGAATGATTATACACACACTAAATCATAAAAAAAAATCGAAGTTCAATAGAAAAAGTTTAGGAACTATGATACAGTTGCACAAAATCAAATCATTTAATGCCAAACTCAATGTAAATACATAACAATAAGCCATGCATTTTTTTCAATTTAGACAATGCGAGGATAAGGCTGAAACAACCAATGAATCTTTACCTAAAGGTGGAATGCTGAGATCCCACGTACAAACAAAAGAGATAATCAAAACTGTTCACCAATATATGAAGCTGCCGATCACATTCATGGTTGCAGATGATGTCAGGGCACCTGAGCTCCACCAAACTGGAGGTACTACGTAACTCCTCTCTCCATCCAATCAAGCGGTAGCTCGTGCACGCCCATTTTTACTGCTTGGATCTTTTCCACAAAACCCATAGCAGTAGAAGAAGAGGTAGATGCAATGCCTAAAGGTGTTTTGTTGGCTTGCTACTCTTTGAATAGATATCGGACAAGTTTCATATTGCGCTTCTTCTCCGTAACATAAGAATATGCTGAAAATCGAGGTCTTTGCTTCTTATGGAGAAGAAATTCCGCTCATGGTCCATGAAGAGACATGACCATCCAAAGGTAAAGATATTCCTAATTTCTGCACTGTAAGGCTATTCTCATCGGTGCGTCCATCTAAGTGTATATATTTCAAACTCCTATCTGTCTCCAATGCACGTACAGTGCAAAGCAGTGTTTTGGGCACTCTCAATGGGTACTCTGGTGAGTACAGTCTAATATGCACGCAAAAGTAATTTTAGCCACAGAAATCAAGGGGGCATTTGGCAACGCTCCGCTCCGTGGAATCCAGGGCGGACTACCAAACAGCAAAAACGGTGTCTGCTGCGAATCGCTCCCTCCCTCCACTCCCTCCATTTTTCACTGCGCCAAGGAAGCCGAAAATAGCTGCTCCCCAGATTCTCTCGTGCTTTGGCCGTGTGATGGGTTGGAGCGGAGCTGTATTGCCAAAGGCATGCCAGGACCTGTCGGAGAGCAGGCTAGAGAGAAACTGTAGGGAGCGGGAGCAGCTGCTTTGAGCGCTGCCAAACGCGCCCCAAGTATGCCATTAGAATGGATAAGTCCAATGATCTATATATCCTATAAAGATACAATCCACTATGTAATTTTCTCAATTCTCAAGCTGTCCACCTCATTATTCACTAAAACTCCAATAACACTTTGATTAATTTCTTTCATTGATTTTCCGTGGCTAACAACACTTACGCATGTGCTCAAAAGAAAGAAAAACATACACGCACCACTATATCAATGCTCTTTACCATCAAGCTATCTACGTCTAATAACTTCTATAAGTTTTTTCTTACTTACATCACTCATATATGCACTCAGAAAAAACCCACATATTTCTCTTCATAATTTTAGTTTTTTATTTTGTGCTTTTCACTATATGAATCATATCCCCACTGGCTATTTATCTATCGCCCATTTAGTCACTTCAGCACACACCCTAAGCACCAAAGATTATTGATTAGAACTAACTATACATTGAGACACATTAGCTATCTATATAAACTATATAAATACAACCCACTAAGGATCATTTATTTCAATTCTCTCAACATGCAGCAGGTCCACACCATCATCTATTTTCCACTGTTTGATCGATAGCTCCTAAGTAATATCTGTCCGTCCATACACTAGGCCCCACGTCTCTATAACTTCCTTCCACCAAGCCATCTGTGATTACCTACGATCGGCAATGCAAGAAAACTTGGCCAGCCGTTATCCACAGTCTCATTGCCTCCTTCCGTTTCTAAAATTTAATTGTCAATGACTCAATGGCTATTCAGAGCACCGCACGCTTCAGTCTCCCTCGGTCGTTTGGTTTTCCTCACACAATTTGCTACTCCATCACTATATAAATCCCCTTCTTTCGTGCCCTCCTGATATAGACCAATCTCAAATGGCCTCACCTACACCAATCGAAGTTAACCATCATATTGCTTGGCCATGCTGTCAAAACGCATCTGCTGCCGGTGGTGCTAGCGAGCGATGTGTAGGATGCCAAGCGGTGGCCTCACATCCATGCGGCTGGGCGACGATGGCCAAAGAATGGCTCGTAGCAGGCTGGACCGACGCACATGCAGCACGGGTGCAGCGCGGCTCTCGGCACACCTACATCGGCCATGGCAAGGCACACGGGATCAACGGGTGGCGGCAGTTGCTTCAACGTGAGGGGGATGTCGAGGGCTCTTCCATTTGCAGGCACACGGATGCCACAACTGTGCGCATTCAAAGGCAAAACTGCAGCACTGCTGCCGCTCACAAAGGGGCAGGGCTAGCTCCTATTCTAATATACTCCATTGGTCTCAAATTGTAAGGGTTTTACTCCTCTTTTTATTTGTTCATGTTTATTTGTTCATAGGATTTATTCATCTCACATCCAAAGTTCATGGATGCTTTAGTTTCATTGAAACCCCTCATTGTCCTCAGCGTTAAACTACTGTAGATGTTAAAGAATGGCTTCGCTATTGCCAGCTAAATATTCAACCTAGCCTGTGAATCACGTATATTACCTTATGTGCCCTTTGAGAGTAAAGCAACCTGTGAGCTAGGGAAAACACATGTAATGCAACTTGAAAACTCTACAGATGACAACCACTCAAGGATATGCCTTCTTCCAATCGTGGTTGGATCAATGCGTATATTGGGTCAGCAATACCTCATCACATATTACCTTAATTATGTGTCCTTTGAGAGTAAAGCAACCTGTGAGCTAGGGAAAACACATGTAATGCAACTTGAAAACTCTATAGATGACAACCGGTCAGCAATACCTCATCACAATCAATTTCTGGATCATGTGGGTCAACAAATATAACTTCAATATCTAATTTCACATAGTGTTGAACTCTTTTTTTTGGTCTTCAGCATTACCAATGAGGCAATGAATATTACGGCAGTAGAATCACCTTTATTCAGCAATTCTAAGCACATACCCTAAAAACATGTCGCAACACACAGCATGAGTCCCTCAAAATCCTATAACCATTTCCGAATAATTTTCCCGCAGCAACGCGCGGAGTTTCACCTAGTTAGATTATAATCCTCCTCCATCAATATTTTCTTCCATTTCATTTTTCCTCACGTGCATATTTTTTTACACAACAATGCAAGGATCAATTATTTAAAGGTGATCTCTCAACAACGTGAATATGTGATCAAATGTATTATCTTCCACTTGAAAACAATATTTTTATGCAATCACTCATGTGTTTTTATCTTAAAATATCAATTTAGAAATTGATTAAAAATTACCGCAGCAACGTGCAGGGTATCGGCTAGTTAATTATATTTGTGGGACACTGGATATCTAGTCAAATAGAATGCCCAGAAGACTATTTCGTACCAGAGAAAATTTGAAGTTTGTAACACAATATTTGATAGCTCAAGGAACATTCATCAATGCTGAGCACTGCGCCTTGAAGCCATGTTCTCTCCTTTGATGTATCTTATATTCTGATGTGTAATCAACTTTGATTTTTGTTGAAATTTGACACTAAGGTGGTTTAGCACATTGGCCAGTCGACCAAAAAAGGGAATCATGAAGGAGGCTACAATCACACTACTTGACGCAAAATAAAATATCCCTCCAATTTAGATAACCACTTTCAAGCTGACAAATTGTTAAAGAAAACAAGAATGAGATAAAAGGGTACAGTGAACCTGTTTCTATGTTTGTTTACGCACGGATTACGAAGAAACATTTGACTAATCAAAGTAATCTGAACACCAAGACTATTTACTAGTAGTGAACAACAAAATCTGCAGTTTTATGTCTTTCTACTTGAAATATTTATGTTCTATCTTGATGGTTAGTTAGATGAAAATTATATTAAACAAAGAAGTTAATCAAGCGACTATGTAGAAACGGTGTAGGCATCAATATGTTGGAACATGTTCTATGTACAGTTCATAGCCTTTCAATTATGGACTACCTTTCATGTAGTAACCAATTTAGGAAGCACTGTGCAAAATATGAATGAATGCATGAGATATGTAATATCATAAATATCCAACACGAATAAAACAATATCAAATGTCCACATTCTCCACTGCCAAAATAAGTTTCTCGGTCTTGGTCATTGGGTTCCCAATTATTTTTATCCATTATCATTGATAAATTACCAATTCTCAGTTTTTGAACCAATTTAACTTATCGGGCAATTTTACTAATTTTTCATCGATTTTCAATCGGTTATCGATACCTGAGGTCACCAATAAATCTTATATCCCAGTAATGTAAACCCTCGTCCTAGCAAGGACCTTTTGCTACACGCGATTTGAGAAGGAGAGCCCGTTGTGGATAAATGTGTATGTAATAGATTTATGGGTTTCCTTGCGAGTCCCCCAAAAACATTTGTTTTTTCTAAAAGAATTTGCAATTTGAAAATTGATATTATACTCCCTCGTTTTTAAAATTTAAACTTTTATTCAAAGTTTGAACTGCAATTCATCTTCAAAACCCACCGAAAACAAAAACAAATCTTAGGATACCGATGAATTATGCCAAGGTTTTTTATATTTTTATTGCCCTAGGGTGTTTGAATAAAAATGGAATAGTATGGCTAATAGCGGTTTAAAGTTTAACCAATGTAAGCCTAATAACTATCACTACCTCTATTTATCTAAATATGCAAGCTATCCACATTGTCCATGACTTCACTCTATTATAAGCCATGTCACCATCCACTAAGCCTCTCTATCGATGTCCTTTATGGATTTTTCTATGGCTAATAACATTTGTGCACGTAACAGTACGTTTGTAGGAGTATCTCTCAACGTGCAAGATATCCACATCATTCATGACTCCATTAAATTAGAAGCCATGTCACCATCCACTAAGCCTCTTTATTGATGTATTTTATGGATTTTCTATGGCTAATAATATTCATGCATGTAACAATACGTTTGTGCGACACTTCCTGTAACCATGATTAAAACACACGATGAATCAATTATTTTACAGTTGATCTCTCAACTAAGATGAACATGCAATCAAGTATAATACCATATCTTCCTTAAACATTTATATTTCTATCTTCAAATTTCACTTTATAAATTAGTTTAAAAATTTTCGCGGCAACACACGAAGTATCACCTAATACTAGCACTGGTACTGTAGACCTTAGATCGTTTGTTACATAGGGAGCTCTGGGCTCGTCACGAGTTTGGCTAACTCGAGCAGATCATTTATCTTACCGTCTAGCATCTATATTCGAATTTTATTCTGTTCACTGTGTTTAAAATGCAGTGTCATTTTTATAATATAAACGACGATACTGACAATCTGCTGTACTTAAGTGGGCTAAAAGGTTTTAGCCTCGTGTTTTCAAACACCCTCGTCGCCTCTAGCCTCGAGGAACCCAAAAATCCAAAATTTCTTCCTAAATTTCACTATGCAAAAAAAAGATTTTCCATCACATCAAAATGCCGGCACATGCATGAAGTACTAAATGTAGATGAAATAAAAAATTAATTGCACAGTTTAGATGTACTTTACGAGACGAATCTTTTGAGCCTAGTTAGGCCATAGTAGGACAATATTTACCACAAACAAACGAAAATTGCTACAGTGTATTTTTCAGCGCTACAGTGCTTTTCAGCGCTACAGTGCAGTAGATCTAAACACACAGCCTAAACCACGAAAAATTGGCCGCTCACAATCGATCCAATGGCCCGAACTTCGCTCTTTAAAAATCTCGCCACCGGTTCATCGTTTTAAGTCCATTCCCCCCACTCCACAGGTCTCCGGCGAAGTCTCCTCCAGGCCGCGCTCCGCATCTGATCTCGCCGACGCCAAACCGAAAACCCTCGCAATTCCTCTTGATGCGGGGTCTAGCCGCTTCCACCGCGTAGCACTGTAGCACCTGCCGGATCGAAGGGCACAGGGGCTTCCCGCCACGCGCGCCTCTCCCACATGGCAACGGTGCGAGGGGCCCGATCCGGGGTTTCGGCCGCCGCGGCGGTGCTGGTCTCGGTTCTGCTCGTGGGCGGCCTCGTCGCGGGCGGCGAGGGGGCCGAGATCCGCCGCCAGAAAAACGTGCAGGTAGCGCTCCGGGCCAAGTGGGCTGGCACGCCGCTTCTGCTCGAAGCCAGGTGAGTTTGCTTTTGGCTTTGTTAGCTGGTAGCCGGGTGGTTTGTTTGGGTGGCTCTGTTTGATTGTAAGTCTGTGACTTTCTAATTTGACTTCTGTGTTTTGGGATTAGTAAGTTTAGTCACTGGGGTTTAGCAGTGAGAACCTATATTGCAATTCGAGTTGAATAGCTGATGTCAGTGGAATTCACACCACCTATGTTCCTTGTTCCCTTTTGGAGTGTTGGTCAGTACTCAGTACAGTAGTACTACTTTGGTGTGGAACACTGAAGTATTTTTTTTGAAACGAGCGGAAAACTGGAGTATTATGCGACACATGTCGTGGGTGGTGATATACAGGTGCTCACTAGCTACACATGGACTCATGGTTTAGTAGAAAACCTTCCCTAGGGCCAACTTTGGTGACACTCCACCTCCAAAACTCAACTCATGGTTTAGTAGGAAAAAAAATTTATCTAACATCGGCTAAGATGGTTTGGACACGTCCAATGGAAATTTCCAGAGGCGCTAGTGCATAGTGGCATCATAAAACATGACAATAATGTGAAGAGTGGTAGGGGCTGGCGAAAGAGGAGGCAGTCAAAAGGAATTTGCAAGAATGGGATATTCCGAGGGAGTTGTGTTTGGAACTTTGGATATAGTGCTTGGAAAGAGGCTATCCACGTGCCTGAACTGTAATTAGGCTTTATACCCCTATTGGTATCCTTTAAAGCCCTTTTCATCTAAACTACCCCAACTTGCTTGGGACTAAAGGCTTTGTTGTTGTTGTTGGTGGTGGTGGTCAGGTGGCGTTAAACTATTAAATCCTACAGACTAGTAGACAATAACATGCTCGTCATGAGAGTATTCTTACTTTTGACGCTGCTGACAAATTTGTATTATTAAAGTTCCATATTACTTATGGGGATTTTTCTAGCATCGTCTAAAACTGGTATTATGTGTATTATTTCATTGGTCCATACACTTGTGTCTTAAACATAATAATCGTATATGTAATAATCACTGCAATGATTTCATATAGGTAGATCCATTTGTTAGCAGGGTATATTCAAATGCTCTATTTAAATCTGGAAAGATGATTTAAACCTGCGTGAAATTAAGATGATTTATTATTAGATTTTGGTAGCCACAACTCATCCACCCTTAATTAGTACGGAGTATCCTGCAGTCAAATTAGGCTATCCAGCATCGTGGCCTGTTTGTCATTGACTGAGACACTCAGCTAGATGCTTGGACTAACATCAGGCTAGCCTGTTTTCGCTGATGTATGCTTCCGGATTCCAGTTCTATTTTATACTCTGGACAAGCATCGGCTGATTGGTCTAAAACTCTTCAAAATCTTCACATTGATAACGTAGGAATAACTAATGAAGACATTTTTTAAAAATTTATTTTCATATTTTGACAATTGAGAGCCAAAGAAGCAACGCAGTGCACATAATATGGTAAGTTTTAAAAAGTGCACCATTTTTTTTGCGGGTATATGCAGATTAGACTAATCTAGCATACTCTTTATCGCGCACGTGTGCATACGTGTGGCCTGAGGAAACATAAAAAATGATTCAGTACTTGTCAATTAGCATTTGTAACATTGGAGTCGGCTAATTAATTTTACCTTTTGCATTCCAATCAACACCTATTGAGTCTACATTTACTATGTTTGTTAGTGAACTACTTTCGAAAGAATGGAAGGATCTATTTTGGGATTTTATTGACCACTGGAAGGAACTGGACAAAGGCTCTGATTGTTTAACGGCAAAGTGCTGTGCCCAGAAGATTGTTGAGGATGCCCGCACACTACTCAATGAGCCACTTTCTTCAATTTTTGAGTTTTCCCTTACCCTTCGATCAGCATCGCCAAGATTAGTGCTTTACAGGCAGCTTGCGGAGGAATCATTATCTTCATTTCCTATTGATGATTCACCAGAACAAATTTCTGGTCATGGTACTGGAGAAAATTTTGATGAGGCTGCTGGTCCCAGCTCTTCTGGAGGAACTTGCTGTTGGGTAGACGCAGGGAATGCTCTATTGTTCAATTCAGCTGATCTACGTGGATGGCTTGAGGGCTTGGGCAAGCTGTAAGTGCCTTCCTTTTCCTTTAATTTTTACCTTTGCTAAGGCTGTAAATGGGGGAACTCAGAATATTTGTTGAACAGAACTATGGACTCCACTGAACAACCTGAACTCTTTGACTTTGACCATGTATATCCTCGAGCAAATGTTACCGCTCCAGTTGCTATACTTTATGGAGCTGTCGGGACAAAATGCTTCAAAGATCTGCATGTTCAACTATCAGAAGCATCAAAACAGGTAACGTACATGTCTTTGTTGGGGTACTTCATGTCATATGAGGTCATGAGGAAATAATAAGCCCAAGAAAATAGAGCCATTAGCTGTGGCACAAGGTCATTATTTGGTTGGTAGCTTTGCTTCCACATACACTAACATAGATGTTTTTCGACTATCTCATAGTATGGAAACACTGATAGTATACTGCTTATTTTGTGTTCACCTCCCATGCATGACGAGAGATGTTAATGAATTTGTCACTTTAGCTGCAATTGATGTGAATATTTTGTTTATACTTTTATTAACCATGCCATACCCCTACGACAATGTGGTATCTTGTTTTTGCCTAAGATTTTTTATTTCTACATGTATTAACAAGAAACACACACACTGAGGTTTGTGGACAACCGTTATACTTGGTTGAGGGCCCAACTTGTTTTCTTCAGCTTACCGTTTCTAACGGTGACACTGGTTAATCTTCAAAATTGATCACGACTCTTCTAAATTTCATGTCCAAATGATATTTGCTATCAATGTCTAGTGTTTTTTTTTCCTTTGGCATCATCTTCGTGCTTAGGTTGCCTAATTCTGCTTTATGTGCTGTTTATAGGGAAAGGTTAGGTATGCTCTGCGCCCTGTCCTGCCATCTGGATGTCAGGCTACATCTAGCTTTTGTGGTTCAATTGGTGCTGTGGATGCAGTCACCTTGAGTGGTTATGGGGTGGAGCTTGCCCTAAAAAACATGGAATACAAAGCCATGGACGACACTGCTATAAAGAAGGGTAATTTGTCTGGCTGTTTCTTTGCTCCAGAGAATGCACTGATTCCTGCATAGTTCTTTCTGAAAATATAAAAAAAAACATTATAGAATTATCTAATAAATTGTGTTTTGCGGAAAAGTAGCAAGCAGCAAAGAAAGAAAAACTTGCAGCCGGTCTCTTGAATAATTTATTTAAGTACAAAATATTATTTATTTGGCTGATTGGGCTCTGAATTTTCTTTCCTTAAATTAGTACTGATTGAGCCCTGTGATTTGTTTCCTTTTCAGGTGTTCCTCTAGAAGATCCTAAGATGGAAGACCTCAGTCAAGAAGTTAGAGGGTTTATATTTTCCAAGATTTTGGTTCGTTCTGTTCAGATAGCACCTACTATTGGAACTTAATAGTGATGCATAGATAAAATGTGTTAATATCATTTCTATGCATTATCTATTGATTTCTAGGAACGAAAGCCGGAGCTTAATGCTGAGATTATGTCCTTCAGAGACTATCTGTTGTCATCAACAGTATCTGACACACTTGAAGTCTGGGAGCTAAAAGGTATCTCTTCCTACTTGCCATAAATTGGAAGTGTTGCTCGATTTTTTCTGTTATTTTGTTGTCCAACAGCAGCGTGTCATTTTTTATATGGGAAAACTGGGTGCACCATCTATGTTTTGAAGCATCCTTTACATTTCTGGTATGCTCCACACCACAGATCTGGGTCATCAGACCGCACAGCGGATTGTTCAAGCATCAGATCCTTTACATTCCATGCAGGAAATCAATCAAAATTTCCCAAGTATAGTTTCTTCACTGTCACGAATGAAGGTACTGATACACCATCCTCACTTTAACATCCACATAATTACCGATAAGTAATATGCTTCCCCCCTCTACTTTATTTCCAATATATTCATACAAGTTATGAAATGGATTTGATTATTACTGACAACAATACCATGCTTGTACAGCTTGACAATTCCATCAAAGATGAAATTATTGCAAATCAGCGAATGGTTCCACCTGGCAAATCACTGATGGCTTTGAATGGTGCTTTGATTAATATTGAGGATCTTGATCTTTACCTGTACGTTCTACCATACTTTCTGGATGATTGGATAGCGTTGTTTTTTATTGTTTACTCTTTGTTTTACCTTGCTTAGCTAGAAGCACCTTATCCATTTACTTCTTGCCTTGGGCAAACCGAGATAGACTCTATGTGTACCCTTAAACACCAGGCTAGTGATTCATGCCACATTTCATTAGAAACCATGCATCCACTAAAGCATTATCACTATAATGAAATAAGAAGAAGAATAACAAAGCCTCTTTGTCCCAAGCAAGTTAGGATAGGTTACAATTGAAACCCAATAAGAGCTAGTACTAACGAAGGAAAGAAAGAGAAGAAACAAATAAATAGAAGCCTGATCAAAGAAAATAGTATTATTGTGTTCTCTCTTTTGAAGGGAAATACCACATACCTAAATTTCCACCCGCAAGGTCAACCAAACCAATAGTAAAAACATGCACCTAACCAGCTTATTACTCAGAATTGTTGTTGGGAGACGATGACACAAAATTTGCTTATAATCTCCTCACAAAGCCGTTCACTATTCAGGAGGTTTTGTTATCTTTGTTAGTAGAGTTTGTTTTGAATAATATAGGCTGGATAGATTGATTGTATTGAGGCCCAATGGGGACCATATAGTACTTGAGAGACAGGGGGGAAAAACCCTAGACTAGGAGATTACACTAATACCCTTAACAGAGTTCATGGTTGCTCTTGTCAATTTGTTCACTTTTTTCTCCACCATCTCCTCATGTTTCAACATTTTTTTAGAGAAAGGCATTGCCCGGCTTTATTGGAAGCTTAAGATTTGCCTTAAGATTTGCTGGGGTTACCAGCTTACAATGTAGTACTACATGACTGAACTCTTAACCAATACTCCATATACAACACTCCCTCTGCTAAACAAACTCAATACAGATTCATCTACTATACACAACTACTAAACAATCATGTCTTCTCTTTCTTTAGTTTCTACTTCTTGCCTCCTCTTCTTCCAGCCCACATGCCGAGGGTTGTGTACTTCTTATCTCCTCTTCTTCCAGCCCACATGTCGGGGGTTGTGCTGCCGCATGCCATTCAACCAGCCTTGCCGGTGGCTCTGTGTGATTTGATGACCTGTCCGGCCCGTCCGCTCATGATCCGCGACTTGCCTCATTGAAACATTATTATTTTTTTAATTCTTCCAAAGTGCCGCTCCATACAGGCTCATGTTTGACGGAAATCAAACTGGGGTCTCTTGCACCTCTTCGTTTTGTACCGGACTGATTTAACCCATCTAGTATTTGCTCCTCTACTTTTCTCCAACAATTTACCCTTGGCTCGTTATCAAGCTAGTCTTCAACATCTTTCCTTGTAGAATGGCACCTCGCAGATGTCAAAGGGATGGAGTAGTTGCTGTTGTAGGTAGGCTTGGCAATGGATCTAAATCCACATCCATATCAAAATACTCCAAAGAAGAACCAAGCATATAGAGGTCCACATCCATCCGAGTCCAATTTAAACCTGAGAAAATCCAATCCAATTCACTTGCTCAAAATCCAAAATCCATCCAATTATCCAACTAATCACATGTATTATTGAGACTCGTATGGGAGGAGCATTTAGACGCATGAACATGGGCATGGCCCTCGTTGACGTTGTAGACTCAACAGTTGCTGGTGGAGGTGGACGAGGAAACCCTGGATGAGTTCATCAATCAACATTGTCATTGACCTCCAGAGCCACCATGAGGGCCTTGATTGATCGATCTGGGGGCTGACGGCTGTGTGGCGCTCGCATGCGAGTCGTGGACTCACTCCCCTGAATTGGCACGCAATCAGGGCCCCTCAGTTTGCCCTGCGCAGCTTCGCCTGACGATTGAGACCCTCACCGATTTTGTGGCATCAACCACAGGAATCAACGTCATAGTAGCCGTCGGGTAACTGGCATGGAGACGAAGTCAGATATGCTTTCACTGGCAGAGCTACTCATCGGCCAAACTGGGCCATGGCCCTTCCTTACCTTAGAAATTTTCGATGTTCCAAATGACTAAATGTGCAGCGAGCTAGCGATTCATAGTTTCATACTCATTAGCTTGTTATCCTCTGAAGCTTCTCATTAGCACTTGGCAAGCGTTGTGTGTGGCTGTGTTGCTGTCGCGATACAATAACACCGTGACATGCTACTACTACCGCAAAACCATTCTGTGATGGTAAAATTTATGCTTTCTTAGTTTATAATATTGACCCCTAGTAATTTCTTCACATAACAAGAATACAATGGAACAATTTTGGCCCCCTCTATGTTTAGATCCTGGCTCCGCCACTGTATGCCTTTGATGTCATTTGTTGCGACGTTGCTTCACATGCCTGCGACAGAGATGAGCTCCAGGCTCACGCATCATCCACATTCCCTTCACATCCATAGCGCCCGGCCTCCATCTTCTCTGGCATAGAGACAGACCTTAGACTTTCGCCCTTCTGAGTCCATTGTATTTTGGACTTCGCATGCAAGATGTCCAATTATCCAATTTAATTATGGATGTCACCTGCATGTATAATCCAAGCCCAAACAAGTCCAGTCCAAAGAGATCCAACAAAGAAAAGTCCAATTGGACTTTGGACATCTCAAGTCCAGTCCCACGTCTAGTTGCAGAGGTAGCGTCTTGCAGGTTTATCTGTGAGAACATGCATTGGTGAATGGTGATGTCCATCTTTGTGGACAAGCGTCTTGCAGATCTGTTTGGGCGTGCATTAGAGATGTCCATCCTTGTGGACTAAGTGGCAGCATGATGATGACGGACATTGGTGACGTAGTGTTGGCAACCAGGAATGTGTGCTGATGTGGTTGTACACCTGAAGAAGAGGGATTGTAGATGTAGAGGGTGGCTGTAGACTCGTCGTCGATCTAGTGCATGTTAGCTCTCACCTCTCACAACTCGCAGGAACACAGATGAACTCACACACAGATGTGGACACGGTAGTTTTGGTGCTGTAGAAGACAGCTTTTTCTGATTGTATTAGTGATCTATTTATGTACATGCCTTAGTGGCCTACATGCGCCGGTACAGGCACTAGGAGCACGAGCTCCACTACTCCATTACCTCCTACAAACTAGGACACCACTTCTAACAGACTATTGACTCAGCCAGCTGAAGGCTTAGCCTCTACTCCATCTACTAACTGACGATACTGAAAGACTAAACAATAGCTACTGAATACAGTGGGATATGCAGGGATTACCAACAATTCTCCCCCTAATTCCTGCACATCTAATCAGAGATTTGAACCATTCCAATCCTTGCGCGTAGCTCCTGGAATTTCACTCGCCCCAATGCCTTCGTGAGAATGTTTGCGAGCTGGTTCTCAGTAGTGACATGGCTGGCCTTGATGCTCCCGTCATCCAAGCAGCTTCTGATGAAGTGATAGCGAATGTGAATGTGCTTGCTGCGCTCATGGAACACCGGGTTCTTGGCCAGCGCCAAGGCGGACTTGGAGTCCACCTTCAGCTCAACCGCTTCTGGTTCCCTCCCAAGGAGCTCACCTAATAGTCGAGCCAGCCAAATAGCTTGTGTGGCGGCAGTGGTGGCGGTGATGTACTCAGCTTCACATGATGAAAGAGCCACCACCTTTTGCTTGATTGATTGCCAGCTGATCAGGTAATTGCCGAGGAAGAAGAACGTGCCGCTCGTACTCTTCCTGTTGTCGATGTCGCTGCCGTGGTCCGCATCAGAGTAGCCCATGATCTGTGCAGCTCAGGCCGCCACTCATAGCGTAGCCCGTAGTCCAAAGTGCCGGCGACGTACCGGAGTAGCCCCTTCACCACCTGGAGATGTTCTTCAGTGGGCTGCTCCATGAATTGACTGACGAAGCCGACGGCGAAAGCCAAGTCAGGCCTCGTGTGGACGAGGTACCGCAGGCTCCCCACGATCTGCCGGTACCTTGTGGAATCCACCCTGTCTGCCATGCTCTCCTTGCTCAGCTTGAGACGCTCCTCCAATGGAACAGCTGAGGGATTGCACTCCGCCATTCCTCCCAACTCAAGGATTTGCTTAGCGTACCGTGTCTGGCGTAGGGTGATGGCGCTATCCCTTTGGCGCACCTCGATGCCGAGGTAGAAGGAGAGCAGCCCCAGGTCGCTCATGAGGAACTCCCCCTTCATCTCCGCCTTGAACTTCTCCACGGCGGCAGGCCTTGATCCCGTGATAATCAGGTCATCCACGTAGACTCCCACGAGCAGCACTGATCCGCCACCGCCTCGCCGGTACATGGCGTGCTCGTGCTCGCTCTGTGTGAAGCCCATCTTCTTCAGCGTGGCGTCTAGCTTGGAGTTCCAGGCGCGCGGCGCCTGCTTGAGCCCGTACAAGGCCTTGCGCAGCCTCAGGACATGTCCCTCCTTGCCGGCGACGATGAATCCTTGCGGCTGCTGCACGTACACCTCCTCCTTGAGGTCGCCATTGAGGAACGCCGACTTGACGTCCATGTGGTGGACGGCCCAGCCTTCTTGAGCCGCCAGAGCCAGGAGCAGCCGCACGGACTCCATCCGCGCGACCGGGGCGAAGACCTCGTCGTAGTCGACACCGGCTTGCTGGACGAAGCCGCGCGCCACCAGTCGGGCCTTGTGCTTGACGACGTTGCCGGCCTCGTCCCGCTTGAGCTTGTACACCCACTTCAGGGTGATGGCGCGATGCCCCTAGGGAAGTTGCGCCAGCTCCCAGGTCTTGTTCCTCTCCACGGACGCGATCTCCTCCTTCATGGTTTCTTGCCACGCTGGATCGCGCTCCGCCTCGGCGAACGAGGCTGGCTCCCCCGTGCTCAGGAGGTGGAGCTCCTCCCCCGAGTCTCGCTGCGCCAGGCTTGGTGTAGCCGCGCCGTCCCAGAGAAGGTTGTCGTAGGTTCGGTACCGCACCGGTGAGTCGCCATGCGCCGCATCAAGCCGCTCCTCGTCCTGGGCGATAGGCGTTACGAATTCCGGCGAGGGCGGTGCCGCAGCTGCTGGTGAAGCCGTCTCCAGGCCTTCGTCTTGTTCCGCGGCTGCTGATGACGGTGCCTCCGTAGCGCCGGCGGGTTCCGTGTGTCGCGGCGCTGGAGCAGCCGCCCGTGGCAGGTCTCCTTGGATGTACTCGACGCGGAATTCACCCACTGCTGCCCGCCATCGTTGCCGCTCCAGTCCCAGCCGTGCCTTTCGTCGAACACGACATCGCGCGCCGTGTGACCGTGTCCAGTATGCGGTACGCCTTGGATCCATCTGCGTAGCCGATGAAGACGCCGGGGGAGCTCCGATCCTCGAGCTTGGACATCTGCCGCAGCTCCTTGACGAACGCCAAGCACCCAAACACGCGCAAGTGCTGCACGGTGGGCTTGCGTCCGAACCACGCCTCGTACGGGGTCACACCCTTCAGGCTCTTGGTGGGCGCGCGGTTTAGGAGATGCACGGCGGTGACGACCGCCTCCCCCCAGAGTTCTGCCGGCATCGACCTCTGCTTCAGGAGGGCGCGGGCGGTGGCGACGACCGTCTGGTTCCGGCGCTCGACGACGCCGTTCTGCTGCGGGCTGTAGGGAGCAGAGAAGTGCCTGACGATGCCCTCCGCCACGCAATGCTCGGCGAACTCCGTCGCCGTGAACTCTCCACCATTGTCCGTGCGCAGCACCTTCAACTTGCGCCCGCACTGGCTCTCCGCCATGGCCTGGATCCTCTGAATCTCCCCGCCTGCGTCAGACTTGGCCTCCAGGAGCGCCACCCACATGTAGCGAGTGACGTCGTCCACCAGAAGTAGGAAGAAGCGCTGTCCGCCAGGCGTGGGCGGCGTGATCGGGCCGCAGAGGTCCCCATGGACCAGCTCCAGCTGCTGCTCGGCGCGGAACTTGGCCTGCTTGGGGAAGGCGCCGCGCCGGTGCTTGGCGAGGACGCACGTGTCGCAGAACTGGGTGACGTGGTCGACGTGGGGCAGGCCGCGCACCATGTCCTGGCGGACCATCTTGCCAATCGCGTCGAAGTTGAGGTGGCCAAGGCGTTCGTGCCAGCGCCAGGCGTTGTCGTCGTCGCGGTGCTGAGCCAGCAGAGCCACCGGGCGCGCCACCTGGAGGTGGAGGACATAGAGTCGGTTCCGGCGGCGCTCGACCTTGGCCAGGAGGCGGCGCTCGCGGTCCCAGATCCGGAGCGTCCCACGATGAACCTCGACACGCGAGTCGCCCTCGTCCAGTTGGCCCACGCTGATGATCGAATTCCTCAAGCGTGGGATGTAGTAGACGCCCGTCAGCGCTTTGTGCTCGCCGTTCTTGCCGGTGAAGAGCACGGTGCCAATGCCGTGTATGTCGACGACGGAGCCGTCTCCGAACTTGACGGAGCCCTTGATGTTGCGGTCCAGCTTGCTGAAAACGTCGCCGCGGCCGGTCATGTGGTTGGAGGCACCGGTGTCGATGTACCAGCCCTCCAGCGGCTCCTCGTCGTCGTCAGCCGCCAGGAACGCACTCGCCTTGGGCTCGTTGATGCAGAGACCTTGGGTCGGCATCACCTGCTCGTCCTCCGGCTCGGGGTAGATCGGCATGGAGTCGACGCTGGCGACGGTGAGCAGCAGCGCCGCATCATCCTCGTCTTCATCCTGCGTGTGGCGCGCTCCTTCCTCGGCGCGCGACACTCCTTGGCCCAATGGCCCTTCTTGCCGCAATTCCAGCAGGAATTGTCACGTGGCGGCGCGTCCTTGGTGGAGCTGGTGGAGTTGGAGCCGTCGCTGTCCTTGCGGCCGCCGCGGCCGCTGGGCTTCCTCCGCGGCTTGCGGCGTCGATCGCCGCCTCCCTTCGCAGACGAGGACCCATCTGCCGCCGCGCCCGCGCGTTCGCTCCTCCCATTGTTCCGCCGTCAGGTACAGCTTGCCGTCGGCGCGTGGTGGTGGCAGTTCTTCCTCTTCGGCAAACCGCTCTTCCGCTGCGCGCAGTCGCCCGGAGAGATCCTCCAGGGTGAGCTTGGTGAGATCGGCCGTGACTTCAATGGCGACGGCGACCTCGCGGAACTTCTTGGGGGCGATGCGCAGCATCTTCTCAACGACGTGGCTCGGCTCCACCTTGTCGCCGACGGTCTCCATGGCGGCGGCGAGGCTGGAGATACGCGCGGTGAAGTCGTCGACCGATTCATCCGGCTTGGCGCCTTGGACTTCCGGGCCTGATCGCTGCCGACGCACATTGACTTGACAGCCTCCCACGCCTCCTTGGCCGTCTCCTTGACAGCCAGCTGCGCCACCATGTCCATGGGCACGGCGGTGGTGATGGCGTTGAGGGCCATCATTTCCTCCTGCTCGGAGCCGCCGCCGTGTTCAACCGCATCCCATAGGTTGCGGGCCTTCATCTTGATCTTCATGAGCAGCGCCCACTCGGTGTAGTTCGTCTTGGTGAGGACGGGCCAGTTCGCCGGACCGCCGACGTCGTGCACCGTGCGCGAGGAGCTGCCCTCATCGATTTCTCCCTTCTTGCCGCCGCTGCCCTTCGAGCCCTTGGATTTCGGGGACTGGGGATCGTTCTCCTCCATGGCGGCAAAGGCTGATCGGATCACTGCGTCGCGGTTCCACCGGCGATAACGATCGACGATCGACTCCAGGGAGATCTCAACCGGCTCTGATGCCAATTGTTAGCTCTCACCTCTCACAACTCGCAGGAACACAGATGAACTCACACAGATGTGGACACGGTAGTTTTGGTGCTGTAGAAGACAGCTTTTTCTGATTGTATTAGTGATCTATTTATGTACATGCCTTAGTGGCCTACATGCGCTGGTACAGGCACTAGGAGCACGAGCTCCACTACTCCATTACCTCCTACAAACTAGGACACCACTTCTAACAGACTATTGACTCGGCCAGCTGAAGGCTTAGCCTCTACTCCATCTACTAACTGACGAAACTGAAAGACTAAACAATAGCTACTGAATACAGTGGGATATGCAGGGATTACCAACAGTGCATACCTGATATTGCACGTGGAGACGCTACAAGCGTTCCACAGATGGTGTGGAAGTGGATGATTGCGACATGTGCCCATTGCCTATACATGTGAGTTGGAAGCAGACACATCTCATGCCAATATGCCGTGCATGCGTATGTGCATCTATGTGACCACCTGGACCTCTATGCATGATGCATGCATGCAGGCAGCCTGCTATTGCTTGGCTAGGCACACAATGCTCGTGTCTATTGCTTACATTTATAGGTGCATGCAGTGCCGGAGACAACAAGACGCGATGACATGAGACGGGTTGCTGATGAGAGGATTTGTTGGTGCAGTCGTTTGGCGTTGATTTGCTTGCACATGCTTCCATTGGCTTGTTTTGGAAGTCTGGCTCGACGACAGTATTGGCGATGGTGTCACAGTAGGCATGCCTCAACAGCTACGGTGTGTCACTCTAGACAGTGGACACACTAGCTGATGTAGAATTTGGCCGTTTCCTGCACCTTGGAGAGGGATCATGGCGTCGATCTCAATGCTGAATACCTCTCTCTCTCTCTGTCTTCCATTAGCAGGGATATAATAGGTATTAGGGATATACTCCAGGTCATCTAGGTCTCTTAAACCTGGACTTTATATGTAATTGTATTCTGACCCCTTAATCAATCTAATAAATCCTGAGCCATATTGCTTTCAATTTCTACCATGCTCACAGTGTGGTTTGCTGTGCTAGAGAGGGTAAGGCTGCAGGAAGTTGCTCCTGGTCTTAATGACACCACTTTTGCTGACTGGTGGCTCCAGGCAGTGCAGCGTATACCAAGGGGCTGCCACAAAGGTTTTAACTCCTTAGTAATCTTGGTAGCTTGGAGCTTATGGAAGCTTAGAAATGGGTGTGTTTTTGATGGAGCCTCACCTATCCTTGACAGTATCTTGAGGACTGTAGATGAGGAGGCTAAGCTTTGGTGCATGGCAGGAGCCAAAGGGCTCCGTAGGATATGGCCTTAGGTTCTCCTTCCTTGGCCTGTGGTCGATTGCTAGTCTGTGTGGCGAGTAGTCTTGTGGTGTTTTGCCCCGTATTGGGGTTGTACGAGTCGTCTAGACTCTTTCTCCATTCTTCTTAATATAATGATGCGCAGCTCTCCTGCGTGTTCGAGAAAAAAAAAAAAAACCATGCTCACAGTCTCTATATTTGTTGATATGCGCTGTTTTCATCTTATTTTGGGCCAAGCTTACATTAATCTCCTGTCTCCTCACTCCTGACTTCAGTAGCCGATCCACTAAAATGGCTATTGATTTTGCTTGTCTGATAGCTAATATTATCGCTAAAGTAGACATTTTATTGTGGTTTATTTGACAGGTTAATGGATATGGTCCATGGAGAATTATCCCTGGCTGATCAGTTCATCCAGTTAAAGGTGAAGTTTAAGGAATATGTTGGGACTTGGGAGGACTGTTTTTGTTTCACTCCAATGTTTTAATGCTTCAATGCTTGTTCCAGAACTTCTATGTTCTGATGCCACTATTTTTCTTTACATGTTTTGAACTTTAATATGTGTTTTGTCGTCTCGTAGCCTTTTTGCTGTATGAACTTGCCTCTTGTGGTGCCTATGAATCCTCAAAATTGTTTTTGTTTGACAATACACCACTGGGCGTAGTACAATGTGTATGAAAGAGGCTAAATAGCATTTCTGTTCTGTAGTTAGGATTGATGGAATACATCCAAATGGTGCTGTTGGCTATCATATTTATCCTTAACGACCAACAACTTAGAAGCGCAGGATCAATAATGATAAACCCACCTAACTCAAAACATATTGATATTCGATATGATCATGGTTTTGGTTGAAAATGCATGTGCCATGTTTTGTCATTTGAGCAGAGATCTTAGATCTTACTACTGGTTTTTATGTATTTCTGCTACTCTTTCTAGTATGAGATTTATTTTCAATTTTTGAGTTATTTTCTTAACGATGCCTAATATTTACCAGTTGCCTCAAAGTGCTGTCCACAAAATCCTGTCAGCTCCTCCACCAGCAGAATCTAATTCCTTCCGTGTTGACTTTCGGTCTTCCCATGTGCATTATGTTAATAATTTGGAGGAAGATGCCATGTATAGAAGATGGAGAAGCAACCTACAGGAGGTTTTGCTCACTTTACCTTTTCCTTTTCTGTTCAGTTATCATTTTCATGTTATCTGGTGCCATTGAACATAGATTTTCATTTGAATTTTGCTTTGGTTTGCCAATAAAATAAGCAGTTGCCATATACCCTCTCCATCCCAAAATAAAAGCCTATTTTATTCCGTTAAGACAAAATTCGTAAGTACGTCAATACTGCTGTGATTTTGATCACATAAATGATATGCTAGTGAAGCAATTGTTAGTCAAAGTCTTGTCCTAATGAATTAAAATATTCCCGAGTATCTTTTTTTTTTTTCGAACAACGCAGGAGAGCTGCGTGTCATTTCATTAAGGAAGAAAAGCGAACCAATTACACAGGGAGGTACGAGACCTCCCTGAACTCACAGCACACCAACACAACTCCTCTAAAGAACTAATACAACACGACTACGACCACACGCTAGGTAGCAACCATCTATGGGGTCTGCGCGCTCCTTAAGAGGAGTTCTTGCAGACCGGCGGCCCCTGCTAGGCACCACAAGTGGCCCTCTGCAGCCACTTGAGAGAGAACTGCTTGCACTTGAGGTTGGGCACCATCAAACACGCAGGCATTCCTATGCTTCCACAACATCCAAGCAACCAGGATCACTAAGGAGTTGAAACCTTTTCTCAGATTCTTATCAAGGGAAGCCGATGCTCTACTCCACCAGGAACAGAAGCGGCTTGAGGAGTTGGGAGGCATGACCACATCCAATCTGAGTTGTCGCAAGATCCAGGTCCAAACCTCCCTGGATAGTACACAAGCAGCGAGGATGTAATTGATGGTCTCCTCTGCCTGGTCGCAGAAGGGACAGGCAGGTTGATGGGGCAAACCTCGCTTGGCCAGGCGGTCCGACGTCCAACGTCCAACATTTGTTATTAATGGCCAACCAAATGAAGAACCTGCAGTTCATAGGCGGCCAACTCTTCCAAATTCGCTTCCAGGGAGAAAAACTGATGGTCCCTGTGAACATAAAGTCATACGCCGACTTGCAACTATAGGTACCGGAGGATGAGAGCTTCCAGGGGTATCAGGCTGCAGTTCCAGCCCATCCACCAAATCCCAGACTAGCAAGTATTCTGAAAGGACCTGTACTGTTAGTGCTCCCTTGATATTGCTCACCAATCTCCTGTTGTCAAGTGCCTGGCTCACTGTACGCCGCTGCACCGCCTTCTTAGGGATCGTACTGAAGAGGTTAGGCGCCAGTTCTGCAGGTGTTTTGCCTTGGACCCAGCGACCAGTCCAGAATTTCGTGGATCTCCCATTGCCAACAATGGTGTCAACCGCAGCATCAAAGAGAGCACTAGCCTTCTTGGGGACCGTGACCCGCAAACCGGTCCAGGGTCTAGGAAGAGTCTGTCTTCTGAAACCACAGCCACCGAATGCGCAGGGCCCAACCCAAACGTTCCAGATCAAGGACTCCTAGCCCTCCAAACTGAAGTCATCTCTGAACTTTAGACCAGGAGACAAGACAGCTTTCCCCTCGAGCTTGCTCTTGCCCCTTCCACAGGAAACCCCTTCGCAGCTTATCAATGGCCCTGATCATCCATTTGGGCAGGTCCAATGCAGTCATTAAATGTATTCATACCTTTAGCTGCATAGGGTATTACATATTATATCTTATATTTTCAGTAATCATTATTTTTGTCCTGTTAGATAGGTTCACATGTATGAATTCTCTCTAATTGTTTCATGCTAATATCAATTTTTTTGTTTGCATGACCATCTATACAATTCTTTGTTTGCTATCTCTAGCAAAATTGGCAGATTAGTTGTTTTGCGTTTGTTACTCAATCTACTTGTCTACTGGCATTTCTTTCTATATTCTTTGGTCATATTTAACAACATAGCTACAGCCAGTTTTACCTCATGCAATTCTATTGATGGCCTCTCCCCTTTTATGCTCTGTAGCTATTGATGCCGGTCTTCCCTGGTCAGATGCGTTACATCCGTAAAAATCTCTTCCATGCTGTGTATGTGCTTGATCCTGCTTCAGCCTGTGGTGCAGAGGTTAGTCTTGCTTACCTACTTTAAGTTCTTATTCTTTGTTTGCCTGCACTTCTACTGTTTACTAACATCTAGATTATATTTCCATTCTCTCTTAAAAATTTTCAGACAATTGACATGATCCTATCTCTATATCAAGATAATGTCCCTATAAGGTTTGGTATCATAATGTATTCCTCAAGACACATCAATGCCATTGAACAAAGTGATGGCACTCCTGCAGAAAATGGAGAAGACACTTCCATTCTGGTAATCATTGATTCATTTCTATTATTTTTTACTACAATTTCTTGACAGTTCTTTGCTTAGAAAAATATAACATGCAACTTGTTTTAGCCTTTATATCATATCTTTAAACCACCTTCTGTTGGGATTGACTATTTACCTTCTTTCCTTGCCTTTATCACTACTACTGCTCTTTAGGTATTTGAAATAATGATGAAACTATGCAACCATAATTTTCCATATTTTGTTGTGATGTCCATTTCTAATTTTAGGAGCTGTGCCCTCCTGCACACTAGGATTTTGATGTCAGTAGTCCCTGCATATTCAGTAGCTTAGTGTTGAGTCTAGTCTTTCTTCTGTTGAGTCGAGTCCTAGTTTAATAAGAGTTTGGTCACTGTTTGGCCGAGTCTTTGGCTATAGTTGGTCGTGTCCTAGAAACTAGGCCTAGGAGTAGTGGATTTAGTTGCTCTGTGGTGACTGTCTTTCAGGCGTCACTTAGGCCATACATGACATGTATTTTGCCTATAAATAACGAGCAACATAAACAGAAAAACTGCATCTTTGCAGTGCCAAAATACTCTAGTGTTCTCTGTCCTTGAGTCTGAATGGGTCGAGAGCTCTTCAAATTTACTGTATAATATTGGACCAATATAAAATGGATTAGATATCTTGTATTATTAATGATGCCTAGGTGCTATCTTTGCTAATTTTTCCTCCTATATACAGATCACAAGGCTTTTCTTGTACATCAAGGAAATGTACTCAACACAGTTGGCATTCCAATTCCTCAGCAATGTGAGTGAACTATTTTAGTTCTTAGTTATTAATTTATTACTGAAATAAGGAGCCAGTCCAAAGATAATTTCTAGTTTCTTGTTGATAATATTTCGCGTGGTTTGGTTATTTTGATGTTTGTTTCTGTGCTCAGTCGTTCTCCATTCTGGATGAATTTGATACCTGTTAAGTTGAGCTTTACATACAAGTCAAATTTGTTTAGCATAAGATGCTTATATTTGTGCTGTTATTTCGCCCCTTCCAAATAGTAAATGGCATGCACATTAGGCATTCATTTTTGCCCTGAATAGAAGTCTGCACACTTGCTCATCACTTTAGGCTAAAGGGATGTGTCAAAAGTCAAAACTCAAAAAGATGTTCTCATGTACATGAGGTGCCTGCTTGCTGACATTGTGCCCTTTTCTCATTTTTTTATATATCTTGCAATGATTGTTTGGCAGTTTGGCCTAATTTTCAACCAAATTCTTGGCAATTCAACAATTTTTATAATTTCCCAAGCTACCCTTATTACACCTTTTATGCCCTATTTTGTTGCCTTGGTTTATGTGTTTGAGATATTAGTGGTGGATAACGTGTATGTTGGTCAACGTGCCAAGTTATTTCAGAAATTTGGCAAGACAGATTTATTTGTTAAGCAAGTCTGACGATTGATGAAGCATTAGTACAATCCAATTATTTGTTAAGCTTCAAATTAGAATAGCATCATTTTGGTAGTGGAAGCATATTATTTGTTCTTTTGTAAAAAAACATAATCCAATTATTTGAATTACCCTCAGCCAAATTATACTGCCTTAGATGTTCTGAAATTTTGTATTATTGCTATCTTCCACAGATATATAAATCAAGGAATGGTGAAGATTACTACAATGAAGAAGTTGTGGAAGCTCATCACGTTGAAGGGGCATTTGTTGATTCATTATTGTATGTTTACTGAATTATATGTTGTTGGGGATTATTGACCTAGCAGAGTTGTTACAACATTTTCATTGCCTGTTTCTGGCAAATATGCAGGTCAACTGCTAAATCTCACCCTCAAGAGCTGCTGCTAAAGTTGCAAAAAGAGAATATGTACAAGCAGGAGGCTGAAGAAAGTTCTAGTTTTGTTCACAAGCTTGGGTTGAATAAACTACAGTGTTCTCTATTGATGAATGGACTTGTCCATGAATCAAATGAGGTAGTTACTCATCCAAATTCAAGTTTGATAAATTGAGAAGCATCAGGCTTTTCCAATGTTCAAATTTCAAGCAGCAACTTGTCGTTTCTTGGTATTAATAGGGAAAGTACATACGATCTTTCAAAGAAATTACTAACATATGCCATTTTATCACCCTTTATACCCCTAAAAGGATGCAACCATGAATGCTATGAATGATGAGCTTCCTCGGATTCAAGAACAAGTGTATTATGGGCATATCCAGTCCCATACAGATGTTTTAGAGAAGTTTTTGTCCGAAAGTAGCTACAAGCGGTACAACCCGTCAGTAAGTACAGATATTTCGGAAAAAACACAGTAAATTGATTTTCACTCCAGTAACCATGAAGTTCTTTTCCTTCAGATTACTGGCAAAAGTGCAGCGAAGAAATTTGTTTCACTCTTTGCATCATATCATGAGGAAAACTCCGTATTTAATGACATTAAGTACTTACAGTCTTCTGGAAGTATGCTCCTTATTACTCTTTATTGTATGTTGTCATCCATTGTGAAAGATTATTGTTGTTCACATAATAGCTGTTAAATTTGTCTGCAGCTACAGATGATGCAAAACCTGTTACTCATCTCCTAGCTATTGATCTTTCGTCAAAAGTTGGAACAAAATTGCTTTGTGAGGCCATACATTACCTGGTAGATGCAGCGGATATCTTTCTTACCTATTTTAGTGGGGTGCTCGTGACATTTCTGTTGATAATTGTCTTGCTTTTGCCATACAGATGGACGGATCTAATAGAGCTCGTGTTGGTCTGCTACTTTATGCCCGCAATGGTAGTCCGTTGCCTGTTTTACTTCTGAAAGATATTTTTGATAGAACTATTTCGTCTTTCAGGTTTGTTCATCGTGCACTTCCCTGTGGGGAAATGCTGCATTTCACAGGCAATTGTTCCGCTCTTGATACTAAGTTCTTTTTAATTCTAATCTATTGGTTTTCTTATGCTAGCTACAAAGAGAAGGTATTGGACTTCCTTCACGGGCTTTTGAAATTTTATGAAGCACAACCTATGCCTGCCTCTTCTGTTGCTGGTGATTGGACTATAACTATGATGGAAAGGGTCTATAGCTTAGCTGCTGAAACCTCTTTGCCCGGTGATGACTATAAAGCGTGGTTTAAAAGTTTCTCTGCTGATACAGTTGTCAAAGGGATGGATAAGGTCTGTATCTGGGATTTTCCCCTCTTTGCAGTATTCTCTCTTAAGTAAATCGTTACTATGTATTCATGCTGTCTTAACCAAATTAATATTGCCATTACAGAAGACCAACTTGATCTCACTAACTGGACACTTTTCCTTACGTTTCAGCTTTCAAGTTGATGATTTTTCTTTCAGTTTCTTGTCAATTTTTCTCAAAAGTATAACATCTGTTTATTTGTGCAGTTATCTGACTTCTTATTTGGGCAATTGGGGCTTGTGTTTGGTAGTAATGCTGTGATCACCAATGGACGGGTAAGCTTTATGGTTGTTGTCTAAACTAGCCTATAGACCTATAATAGTTGGTTACTGGCAATACGACATTACCTATTAGTATTGCTGTAAGTCTAGGTCCGGTTTACTAATGGATACACTATCTTATTGTCATGAATTTTATGTTCAAGATAACAGTTGTTTTTTGTCACAAAGGTTTATTAATATTAATTTCAAACCAATTTATGTCGTTATGTTCTTACACTATATCGTGACTTTCAGGTTTTCATTATGAACGATGAAGAATCATTTCTAGCCAATGACTTGGGTCTCCTTGAGTCTATGGAGTATGATTTAAGAACAAAATACATATTTGAAATAATCGAAGAGGTTGAATTTCCTGGTGTTGACCCTGATGACCTGACAAGGTAAGTATCAAGCATGCAATAGTTGCGGTGGCTTTAATTAGCTGCACACAAGGACTCGGTAGTCTGATTGGTATATTTTTAAATACTTTGTAGAATTAGATACATAATTTTACTACGCCCTCTGTTGCTCTGCAATTGACCATTTGGTCTGGACACCTCACAAGTTTCTATTTTTTTCTCCATTTTTGCCTCCTTTTTTTATATTTTAGGTGACAGTTAAATACTGTCACTATATTTGCTATATAAAATTATTTTGCCACCTATCTTGAATGATAAAAATACAATGTCACATCCTTTGTTTTTTGATAAATCCTAACCTATGTACTTTCTTTGCAGCCAATTTTACAGCGACATTGCCATGTTGATCTCATCATTGATGTCAGCCCGCGAAAGGCCATCTGAAAGAGCCCATTTTGAAATTTTACATGCAGAACATAGGTATTTCCTGATTTGTTTTGCATGGAGAAACATGCTGTGGAATCTGTGTTAGTACCAGATCTTGCTATTTGTAACACGGTATCACCATATTAAAGAACTGACACATGATGGTCACACTGGCAACTGCCGTATCACTATACAAAGCATTTTCAGGAGGAACTGATTAACTTCCGAGTCTACGACTTGTCTGTAAACTAGCTGGTTTCCCTTACAACTCTACAGAAAATTGGATAAGTGGAAAGTTCATGTAAAAAACCAGTAAAAACTGAGGAACTTGGTAGAACTGAATCATAATAATACGGAGGAATGGTTGTAATAAGAAGTCCTTTTAATTTGTTGGGTTATCAACCATTCAACCTATCTCGCCTGATTTTGGGACTTTCTTTTCAACTTAGTAAATGCTGCTATATATTTTGAAGTGCTAGTAGGAGCAAACTTGGTTGAACTGCACCTAGCTTCTTGGGTTTTAAGCCTCTGAGGCCACTAATTACATATATCTATGTAAGTGAGAAGCTTTCAACATTGAAACTGCGATGAGAATTATAAATAGTCCGCAAAATGGGCACAAATGCAGGCTTCCGTTCTCAACTAAGCTTTATGTCCTATACACTATTTTTGCTTCAACCTACATGTAATTTGTACTATTCTTGAATCTTCGTAGGTAACTTACTGTTTGCATTCATCTTTCTCTGTCATGTAGTGCTATCAAATTGAGTAATGCGAACTCAAGTATTCACATTGATGCTGTCATTGATCCGCTAAGTCCCACTGGGCAAAAACTTGCCCCACTTCTACGGATACTCTGGAAACAGATTCAGCCAAGCATGAGGATCGTACTTAATCCTATTGTATGTAATCTTATTATTCTCAGTTTATAATTTATGTCAAAGTTAACTTAGATCTTTTCTTGCTGCTTTTGTGGTTTGAAGATCTGAATTGTTAGTCTAGGATGAACCAAGTGATCTTTACATAGGGCCATCTTTTTCCTGCTAGTAAAGGCTATTGAATATTATGTCGGCATAACTGGCTCAGTTGTTACTAAAGCTTGTTAATGCAGCATGCAATTCAACAGCCTGAACATTTTATGCTTGCACATGCATCCCATTCCCCACAAGCTTTGCTTTTGACTGAATACGGATGGTATTATCGATTAAATCTGTAGTAGAGTTCACACATGTGATGGGACGAGGGTAGGGCCACATCGATCTGAAGCAGGTTCCGAGACCCCACTGTAAAGAGCTGAACCTGTTGGCCTTCAGATAATTTGGCGTTGCAACACACGAGAGTGAGGAACTTGTCGCAGTACTCCACCGATCATGTGCGCTGCTGCAGCTTCAGCTCACCTAGGGGACTATCTGTGATTGGGGGCTTGAAGCGAGTGTGTACGAGCTGGACAAATCTATGCCATGGGGTGTGGTCTGGAGTTGACTTCCATCTTCCAACCTGTAGTACCATATCTGCACTTCTCCTGTCATATGCAGGGATGCATACCTTGTGCTCATCAGATGTGTGTTGGCCGTGGAAAAAGTCTCCGTGTGGATAGAATCCGTTGTGAGCGGATACAGGGTGCAGAAGCTTGACATGTACCAAACTCCCCAGCTTTGTTGGCGGATGCAGAGGGTGTCGGGCCTTTGCGCAGTATCCCATCGCCGCCCACCGAACTCTTGGTGGCGTCGTTCCTTTTCATCAGCTGCTGGTGCCTTCTCCAGTTTGAAACGGACACTACAAAGCATTGCACTTGATCAGCGGTGACCTTGGCGGACTCCTGGAGGCTGGCCATGGACGATGGTAAGGCCTGGAGCATCTGGGCCATAACCAGTGGCAGCAGGGTATCCACTGACTTGTTCAGATCATTCACGAAGGAGATGATCCCATCGAACTTCTTGGAAACTTCATCAGGGCTAAGAGGTTGCGCAATTAGATTGAAACCTGAAACTCCTGATACCAGATGTGATGGGGTGTTAGAGGGACTAGGTCCAGGGCTTCTGTGTCTCTGTTTAGAAGCCAGGGAGGAGGGGCGACAGCAGATGGGAAAGAGATATCGAGAAGGCAGGGAGGAGACAGAGGATAACTTTGATCTATTGCTTGAGTTCTGTAGATTACAAGGGCCAATATATATAGACCGGTGTACAATATCTCTTCCTCAAACATAGGTGCACCAGACTCCCATTTAATCCCTAAAATCTAAATATCCTAACCGAAACCAACTCCTAACTGACTCTTATCTCTAATACTCCTACCTCATAACTCGAAAAATCGACTCTAGGCCTGCCTAATGCCTGCACATGACACCGCATTAGCATGATATGCCATAGTTTTCTTTTTTTTTTTTTTTAGAAAAAGGAATGTGCCATAGTTTTCTTGTATATTCCTATCAACATCTTTTCATTCTATCTGTTTGATCTGCATCTTGAGCAAATCAGCATGCTAAACAAGTTTACCCACCTTATATATTGTAGATGCAGATGTTTATTTGTTTGAAATCTATAGAGAAATTATTACTCTTCTTAAATTGTTTGAAGCCATAAAGAATTGCTATGTCTAAGCTTGTAGAGTTGTTGAGGTGATTCTATAATCTGATTTTATATTTGACAAACATTTCTTGATTTCAGAGTTCCCTCGTAGATCTTCCTCTGAAAAATTTCTACAGATTTGTTCTTCCATCGATGGTAAGGCTGCATATACTCAATGATTATCATGTTACCACTAATTACATGTGGTAAGGCTTGACAACTTGATATGCAGGACGATTTTAGCAGTACAGATTATTCTGTACATGGACCTAAAGCTTTTTTCGCAAATATGCCACTTTCGAAAACACTCACAATGAACATAGATGTTCCGGAACCATGGCTTGTCGAACCAACTGTTGCCATGTAAGTTAGCCATCAGACATTAAGCAATCATCAGAGAATGATTATATGCTGCAGTATTTTTACCTTTTTTGGGTTGTTTTCTATTTGCAGCCATGATTTAGATAACATTCTTTTAGAGAATCTCGGTGACGTTACAACTTTGCGGGCCATATTTGAACTTGAAGCTCTCCTCTTGACAGGTATGATCATTTGATATTTATTATTTTCTTCCATTAAATTGCTTAACAAACAAAATCATTTTGTTTCAGGTCACTGCATGGAAAAAGACCGAGATCCTCCCCGTGGTCTGCAGTTTATCCTTGGTACTAAACAAAGACCACACTTGGTGGACACACTTGTCATGGCCAACTTGGGTTACTGGCAGATGAAAGTCTCCCCTGGTGTGTGGTACCTTCAACTGGCTCCTGGTCGTAGTGCTGATCTATATGAGCTACCTCGAAAACTCATTGCCATTGATAGCTTGAGAGGCAAACTAATGCACATTGAAGTGCAAAAAAAGGAAGGCAAGGAGCGTGAGGAGTTACTAAATGCTGCCGATGACCACCACTTACAGGAAAAGATGGTATGTTTCTTATTTACCAGCATACCTTTAAATTTTAGGCATCACTTATTCTAAATGTTTTTGAATGCAGGACAACAATGGTTGGAACAAAAACCTTTTGAAATGGGCTTCTAGTCTCATTAGTGGTGATGCATCGTCAAAAAACAAACCTGATAAAATCACCGTATGTAATTTTATTTCCACCTATTTAAGTTCGTCTTAGTGTGCATACTGCAAATGGGGCATATAACAGCAAACCAGGCATTGTTCCTGAAGTTTGGCTCTGTTTTTCTTTTATTTGTACTCCCAAAACTCCATGAGTTTCATGTAGAGAACTACTCAAGTCTAGTGTAGCTATACATAGGAAGTCTGCAGAGATGTATCTGGATTCTAGACCAGCCTACAAGTACACTGACAATTTTAAAAAGTTTCAAAAAGGATTGGTACACAACGAGATATTCAGAAAAACTGAACTATTCGGCTGCTCATTTAGTGTAGTGAAATGCAATTGCGTTTTTCTTTTGAGAATGCCAAGAACCTTTGAATATTTTGAAAGCTGATCATTGTTTGAGTAGTATCCTTGCTTTACTCGATCTTTAAAATGCTATCATAAATGTTTTTTTCTCAAACACGCAGGAGAGCTGCATATCGTTATATTAAGATTTAACTCTTTAAGAAGAGGAAAAGAGGGGATAAAGAACCCCAGACAATACAAAACACAACTCGCATCGAAACACTCAGCCCCTATAAAGAGTTTAGGCAGACGAGCTGAAATCTAGGTAGAGATCATGACCTCTACCAAAGAGCAACCAGTGAATCTACCCCTCTTAGGGTTTGTAGGGAGGAGAGACCTTTAGCCCCTTCAAGCACCACAAACCAGCTTCCTCCTTGGCTGCAAGCAGAACACATATGTTGCGGTGTTTCCATAGCATCCATGCCCCTGAAATAATCAGAATTCAGGCTTCATTAGGCTTCTGTGTTAGAATTTGGAACCCCAAATACTGCAAACAGCTGAACTAAAACTGCCGAGAAAATATACACTGCAGGGAAATAATTACTCCATTCGTAGAACTAATGGAATTGTTTCACAAGTGCCTGTAGAATCTATTACTGGTTATATTCAGCATTTCCTGCATAGAAGAATATCTGACAATTTTGACGTACCTTTATTCAGGACCGTAAGGATGCAAGACAAGGGGAGACCATAAACATTTTCTCTGTTGCTTCTGGACATCTGTAAGTCTCCGTTTCTAGGATGTTTTTATCACATTCACAGTTGTTTGGTCATGTCATGTTCCCAGTCGTTTGCTAGTATTGTTACCTTACATTAGAGGAACACATGTGTACATGACTTGACTTGTTTTATTTCAACTGGACTGTAATAAAACCCTACTCGCATAAAGTTTAACATCAGTAGAGGCCTAGAGCTAAGTCTTAATTATATCATACGAAGTTTGCAACATACTGCATTCACTACCTGAAGGACTTGTCTGAAAAAACAATGAGGGAGCATGTGGTTTAGCTGTGAGTTTTTGTATTGCAGCTATGAGCGCTTCCTCAAAATAATGATTTTGAGTGTTCTAAAGAAGACGCAGAGGCCAGTGAAGTTTTGGTTCATAAAGAATTATCTATCTCCACAATTCAAGGTACATGAACTGCCTTTGAGTTGATTAATTAATTAATGGGTATTAGACATATATGTTGTCTAACCTTCTTGCTGCCAGGATGTCATACCCCGCATGGCTCAGGAATATGGATTCGAGTATGAGCTCATCACATATAAATGGCCAACATGGTTACACAAGCAGAAAGAGAAGCAAAGAATTATATGGGCATATAAGATCTTGTTTCTGGATGTCATATTCCCACTTTCACTGAGGAAGGTAGTTGTTAATCCTGTGTTAAGATCATATTGTGGTTCATGTAGTTTAATCGCGTTCTTTTTTAGCACACCAAAGCAACCTAGGCACATTTAACTTAAAGTTTTCCCTGATACTTTCTCTATAGGTTATTTTCGTTGATGCTGATCAAATTGTGAGAGCAGACATGGGAGAGTTATATGACATGAATCTGAAGGGTCGCCCACTTGCATATACTCCATTCTGCGATAATAACAAGGATATGGATGGCTATCGATTTTGGAAGCAAGTCAGTCATTGGTTTACGATAAGTTACCTATACAGAAGCGGGCTTGTTTTCTCAAGTTTTTAGCTGACTTTTTTTTTTGTCTTTTGTGAAGGGTTTTTGGAAAGATCATCTGAGAGGAAGACCATACCATATCAGGTGGGTGGCCTTTTCCATCGGTTATGTTGTATTTGAATTATTTCGAGTGTTTTAAAATGATATGACGCTGTGGTATTCCAGTGCGCTTTATGTTGTTGATTTGGCCAAGTTTAGACAAACTGCTGCTGGAGATACTCTACGTGTCTTCTATGAACAACTCAGCAAGGACCCCAATAGTCTCTCCAATCTTGATCAGGTAAATGAGTTGCTAATGCATCTTTTTGATTACCTTGCACTTGCACAAAATAGATGGATGGGCCAATCACTGGTCTATTCACAGTCGATGGTCGCATGCTGGTTTTTAATTGTTGATAACAGGTTGTCTAGAGGACCAACACCCTCTAAAAGGTTTTATCATTTTATATTCAAATCTGAAACTTTCAATTAGAAATTTGAATAAAGAGAATGTTTGAATCAACTCTATGTTGCATGTGCACGAGTGTACAATCATGATGGAATTCATGTCAAATTTATAAGCAAGCTTGTAACTGGTGCGAACCCCAAATTTACGAGTCCAGTGTATCATACATTGCTAAACTAAAAAAACTTTGATGCAAATGAACTTTGGCAAATATAGAAAGTACACAAAGTTGAACATTGTGGTGCAAATCTTATTTCATGCAAAAACCAAGTTACAAGTGATCAGGGACTCCTGCTATAGGGAGTCATAAGAGCAATGGGCAGCGTTATCTTTCATCTCCAATAGTCCAACCCACACTTTCCTCATCACATACAAACTGCAGACCTAATGCCCGTTCCAGCTGGTACTAGCTACTGCTTTCTATTTCTCTGGGGTTTTGCCAAGAGTTCTGCAAAATCCAAAAATCCAGTTTTAGAACCCTGCTACAAACTACCCCCTCTGTCCCAAATTATATAGCTCCTTTTAGTTTTCAAATAGACCCATCCATTTTTCCATGAATGTGTTTTGTATATAGTATATCTAGATTTATGATTTATCAACATCCATCTGAACATGTACTGATAGAAAGAGGGCAAAGTATGAGATCCATGGGAAGCAAGTACATGAATGCTATTTGTTATTTGAGCATGGCTGCCAGAAGAAGATTCTGTATTCGTGTAGCTATTTCATGTTATACAATTGCTTCTGTATATATGTGATGTTTCAATGCTTACTTGGGTCACATTAATATTTAGGATCTCCCGAATTATGCTCAACATACCGTGCCTATATTCTCTCTTCCTCAAGAATGGCTGTGGTGTGAATCATGGTGTGGAAATGCCACAAAGGCAAGAGCTAAGACCATTGATCTTTGCAATAATCCAATGACAAAGGAGCCAAAGCTTCAGGTAAAATTATGTTCCAGAGGAACTGTCTGATTGTTCTTTTCCTTTTGTCAAGCATTCCTGAGTTGCTAAATTTCTCCCTCTTTCTAGGGTGCTAGAAGAATAGTTCCGGAGTGGGCTGGTCTTGACAGCGAAGCACGCCAGTTTACTGCACGGATCTTGGGGGATAATCTCGAGCCTGGAGAAGCCACTCCCCTGCCATCTGAAGCACCAAAGCCCGATGACAAAGGCACTGATCAGAATGTGAAAGATGAGCTATGATCTCTAGCCATTTCCCTGGCTTGATCGTACTGACTGAAGGCCTGGTGCCTCCGCAGTCAGCAGTTCTCGATATAGCTAGCAGAGGGCTAATTTAACGCAGGTGCTATATCAGTACAAATTTTGTCAAAAGACTACAATTTTTGCGCCTGAAGTTTTATGCCATCAGACATGGAACACGATTCAGGTATTTTGGCTGCACAATAGTTTCCAGACCTTGAAGGCTTCAACCCCGTCAAATGGTGGGGATGTACCGTCCAGTATGGCCATCTTGTCAGAGTATAGGTTAACAAGTCAAGTCAGGCGGGGTAATAACTCGTCTGCTGCATTCTCTAATAGTGAGCACGCATGTTTGAGATGCTCTCTTCATCTCTAAATGCTCTCTTCGAGGAGCTGTAAAATTTATTGGCAACAGCCAGACGATAGTCAGCAGCTAAAGAGGCCGAGAATTTTGTGGTAGTCATCGATTGAAACATTCAGTAAGACAATAATGCCTGTGACATGTACTTTGTACTAAACACAAAAATATTCAACCATGATAATAGGCCATTGTGGACAGACCTTTTTATAGAATGCAGGTTATCATTTGCATCGATCACACCGAAGTTAACTAAGTCTGTGCAGTGGTGTAGGAGTTTCACAGTCACCGCAGCCAAACATGTGGGAACTAGCACGTGACATAACAGCACCCATCTCAAGAACATTTTGATCTAGTTGTTTGGTGCATGACAACGGAAGCTTTTCTAGTAGTACCAAAGAGAGCGTAGCATGGCAAGAGCGTGGCGGTGGCAGAATGGCAGGAGTTGCGAGGGACGCACAAGCAGGAGTGGAGGGATGAGGCTGCTGTTGGTCACTGACGTGTGTGTCTAAGGCTATCTCTAATGGGTTGGGAAAAATGGTTGCCTATATACTGAAGCGCTACTGTAGAGAGAGATGTAGTTTGAATAGTTAAGGAATAGTGGATAGACAAACCTTTTTAGGCAATGGTTGGAAATGGTCTAAAGCATGGTTTGCCTTTCCGTTCAGAAAGGCTGAAATTTTCGGACTGAAATTTTGTTTTCGGGCCTCTACGAAAATGGAATTTCGGTCTGAAAAGAGGTAGATTCTGATTCCAAATTCAAAAATATGAAAGTTGATTTTTTTTTGTCAAACCAAAATTTTGCTAAAGTAAAAATGAAAAGGTAAACCCTTGTCTGGGGCCATGCGTTGGTCACCGACGTGTAGCCCTGGGCCATGCATCGGTGAGCCAATGATAGCGGAGCTGTGTCCGAGTGGAGGACCTACCCAGTCATTTGAGGAGTGGGATGGTCTCCCTGCTTGATTCAGCATGCAGAATGCTTGGCCACTTTTCACTTACCATTGTCATGTGAAAGGTCACCTCGGCACCACTAGCCAGTACTACCTGCTGACTCGTGGGGTCTACTTTGAGGCTAGATATTTTCACGGACCCGTTTTATAATACGCCAATATGGAGGGCCACTCTCTTTCCTTTCTTCTATTTTACCTTTGGTTATAGCTCTCATTTACATCTCCCCCTTCTCCATCACATCTACCTTGTCCCCAAGCTCCAAGCCTCCAATCAGAGTGGTGTAGCTAATGGGAGCTAGTAACGGCCATGGTGTAAGGATCGGATGCCCAAGGGAAAGGTGAATTGGGCTAATTTCAAACTCTAATAAAAAATCCTTAGCCTAACGAAGCTACCAATTAGCCCACTTCACCCTTTAAACGAAAACTACTCACTCAACAAGAAAAAGAGTCCTACACATGCTAGTGAAAATGAAATAACAACGGAAGCTAACACTAGCAACACCAATGATCAAACTAGCAAGAGCCATACTAGCCAAGAGGTAAGCTAAGCATGGTGACAACAAGATGCAAACAACAAAAATAGCAAGAAACTCGAATGCATCAAGAAAAAGGACAAGGAAGAGGGACAACCGGATTTTTTTTCCGTGGTATCGGAGGTTTGGCACCCTCCCCTAGTCCACGTTGCAGCACACCCTATAGTGTATTGCCGCCTCCCATGCTTGTTGGCGCTCACTAAGAGTCTCCATTCTCCGTCCCGGCGAGGTGGAGCTCAAGCCTCGTACACTTTGATCTTCGGGCTTCCACAAACACCTTGGCAAGCTCCGAGATCGCACCCCGGTCACCGAGTCCGCCTAGGTGCTACCAATCACCAAGAGTAGCAAGCCTTCGGTCTTCACTTGATCTTGATCCTCACCAAGATGGATGCACACAAGCCTTGACCTTGATCTTGCTCTCAAAGGTGTGAATATGTGAGTGGTAGATGCAAAGAGTTGAAGCACAAGGGCTCTCTGAGTGTATGTGGTTTTTGAAGTGTCAAAGAGCACGAAATGATTCCAAGTGACCCATATATATATAGCCCCCAAGTTGAAAGAGCCGTTGAAAAAGAGAGGGGCTGATCCAGAGAAGACCGGATGGTTCGCTCTGCACCTTTTTCTAAGACCGGACCATACGGTCCATTCACTTTACCAACGGTCATTGGGTGCTTGACGTCACTGTACTATAGTTCGGTTTATAGTACGCTTTGTAGGACCAGACTATACGGTCCATGTAGATCAAACTCTTCCAAGTCCCATGCTCTGAGTTATATAGAACGGTCTATGTACGGTCTGTAGGGACCGTCCTATCTTATGTCCAGTCCGAGGGTTTTACCCCTGTGGGTTATTTGGTACGGTCCATAGACGGTTTTCACAAACCGTGCTAAGCTGAGACCATTTTTCCTTCCCTCCTTCCAAACCCTATTTTTGGAGTTACTTGGTACGCCAAATGGTATATAACCACTAAATCGGACCATCTTGTTGAGATGATTTGCATGGAGTCCAAACCGTCGATAAAACACCTCTTGCAATAAGATGGTACGCTCTGCCCATTTCTTCCAAACCGGACCATCCGGTCCATACATTTTCTGCTGACTTTGACTTTCTTTTCCTTGAGTTTTTTTGGACCATGTATTTTTTATCTTGCACTTCTGATGTTCTTAAGCTTTTGGCTTGCGTGTTCATCCAATACTTGGCAATTCACTTGATCAAGCTACTAGCCATTGACCCCCCTTAATAGTGCGGATACTAGAAAACTAGAAAACCCTATCTAAGCAAGGATCCTTCATCTCCTTTGATCCATGACTCTAGAAGAGTCCTTAGCCTTCGACATACGGATGAAAACCACTTCCAAGAGATGAAACCATTCAACATGGGGGCCATTTACCATAAACCAATGAGCAACTATATTTATATTTATTGTTAAACCTTCACTCAAAAGCTCATTAGACAATAATGAAGCTTGTCAATCAATCACCGAAACTCACCTTAGGGCCTAGATGCTTACACATGGCACCCCCAAGAAAACGGCAAAAAAAATTATGTTCATGTATTATATACATTGTATGAGTGTTGTTTCCATTATCGATTTAAATGGAAAACATAAATTCTACGGGACGTCGCATCGCCGGCTACAAGCTTGGCTCACATGTCTTAACTCCATATACCACATTATTTGTTCTTCCTTCACGCTTTGTCTCTAAGTACTTCTGAAACCCATAGATCCCTCTGCATTGATTCACGCTAGTGTTTGATTTGAGGAATGGACTGATCTATTCCATCACTGCCTCATAGCTAATGCTCTAATTAGTACCGGATCATTTCACCAAAATTAATGGGATCGTACATCATCTCACATGGAATGCAGGAGAAGTTGGATGAGCATGGATTTTGTTGTTTAGTGATCACACAGGAAACCAGTGTTACTTTGTGGATTCCTCATGTTTTGTTCTCTCAATTCATTTTAGCAATTAGATTATAAAATCTAGATAACAAATCAAGCGGCAGCTAAGTGTTATTTTGACATGCATCTTTGTTTTCAGCTACCACTACTCTGGCAGGAAGAATAGCCCTACACCGCCTCCTAGTGGGCGCAAACAAGAAGACTGAAAAAGAGGGTAAATCATCAATGCATGCTATTCTTGAACAACCAAAAGATCTTCTATTTGGTTGATCACTGGAGACTAAACCCTTTGTGTCTGGTTCCATGTTTTGTGGTACTGTTGTTGATCATTGATACTGAGATCTCTGTGACTCTGGTTGGGCTGCTGTGCACATACGGTCCATGCATCTCGTATACCAGCTCCATATTACGAAAATTATGTGCTGTTGGTGTGGTTTCTGGGATTGTTTGTAGGATTGCATTGATGCATCGACATTTGATACAAAACAGAATTTGATTGATGGCATATTTGGCTTCTTGAGTTCTTGTGTATTACATTATGTTTGCATTTTTTTTTTTTTTGCTTGGCATTGTGGCATGCTTGGTTTGGTTACAACCAACCAATTTTGTGAAGGCAAAATCTAAATCAATATCCCTCTCGATTTAGCATTATCCTGAGACCCTCCCCTAAATGGAAATCTAGATCTAGTCGGGAGAGGAACATACCAAAAATAGCAAAAATAAAAAAAGAGAGAACAAACCGACAGCCAAGTTAGGGTTCGGGGTAGGTGTCAGGGTTTGGGGCTGGGGTTACCTATGCATCTCTCACCGTAGAGGGGGTGTCGGGAGGCTGGTGGCCCGCTGTGGGGGCGGATCGAGGCGGCGGGGCGCTGCCGGCCGCGGGTGGCGAAGGACGGCGGTCGGGCGGTGGCGGTGGCGGTGGTATAAATCCACCTCAGTTAGTGGTGGCAGCGGTGGAGGGCAGCGCCACCGGAGTTGGGGGAGGCGATGGCGGTAGGGGAGCCCAGTGTAGCCACCTTGGCAAAGCTGTGTTAGCATGGGAAGAGAGGTGAATGCCGATCCGACGACTGTTGCAGGGTGGGGAAGGGGTGACAACGATGAGGAGGCGCAAGGTGCGGCGGCGGCGGTAGCGAGGACGACAGATCTGGTGAGGACGCCGCCAGATCGGGAGACTAGAGGTAGTGGCAGAGACGTTGGCTACGGCGCGAGGGCGGGACGAGGGGGGCAGCTTTGGGAGGAGCGAGAAGGTAGATGGGGTGGCTGGGTGGCTGCGGAGATCGAGGGGGGACCGAGGGAAGGGTCTCACGTTTAGACTAATGGGAGAGCGGTCTCCCGTTAGCCGCCCTCTTTTGTGAATCCAATCATTGACCCTGCCTGTGTTCGTTTGCTTTGAGCTCTGGATGATGTCTTTTGACTTGGACGAGGCAACAATTTTCTTTGCCGGGCAGACAAAGTTAAATGCATTCGGGAAGCAATTGCCAAGCTGTTGGACAGTTTTTTTTGAACGAAAAGGACTGTGGGAGAAGCTGTTGGACGGTTGGAGGAAGGGGCCGAAACTCATGCCGCTGAACCCCCACTGCCTCACTGACGATATAAGAGACTCCACCCATTAAAATGGTGCTATTGACCACATGTAGGGCTAGAAAAATAACTCGAAGCTCGCGAGCCGACTCGGGCTCAGAGCAGCTCGCGAGCATCTAATGAGCCGAGCCCGATACTGTGGCAAGGACTTTAGAGTAGCTAGCAAAGGTGCATTTTTAGGGAACAATGGCGCAGTTTTTGACTACACGATGCAGCTTATGATTTAATACATGACTAGAACATTTTTCCTCCATTCTAAATAGGCCCCTAAAGCCTGATGACAAAAGCGTTGATGAGAATGTGAAGGACGAGCTATGATCGCCCGTTGTTTCCTTGGCTTGATCGTAGGGCTTGTTTGGTTGAGGCCGATGTTGGTCAGGCCAAATTTTTGCCATGTTTGACCATGTTTGAATTTGAAAAAAAAAATATTTGGTCAAATTACAATTTTTTTGTTTGTAGGCTTTATTTAGACCCCAAATAAGGCCTACAAACAAAAAAATTATTTTTTAAATAAATATTTTTTTAAATTCAATTATGGTCTTGGCCTTGCCAATGTCGGCCTCAATCCAAACTGGCCTGTAATTAGCACCTCAGGACATAATTAGCACTTAGTAGAGGAGTAATTTAATGAAGGTGCTATATCATACAAAAATTGTCAAAACAATGCATATTGTGCCCCTGAAGTTCTTCACCATCAGACGTGCAAGGTATTTTGGTTACACTAATAGTTTCGAGATCTTCAAGGGTTCAACCCAGTCAAATGGTGGGGATGTACCGTTCATGACTATCATGTCAGTTCGAAGAACTCGGCTCTATTAGGCTGAGTCCAGCAATCGTATCGTCTCTATTCAAACTCCATTATGTCTACAATGTAATTATCGTATCATTTTGATACTATAGACAACCATATATACGATCCGATGGCTTTGGTCTTAAGCGTCCTCGATGGTACTTCTCCAAGCCAGCTTCATCCAATCCAACTTTTGCTTCCTGCTTTGCTGCTATCATCGGTGGAAGGAGATTGCTTAGTAATAAACAATGATCACTGGGACCCATTTGTTTATTAGGCACCGTGAGCCGTTTGACAGGTGAAATCCTGAGTCGTCTCTAAAACTGATGTGAACACTTAGGCTGCGTTTAAATGGATTGACTATACACTATAGCGCTACCCTAAATAGAAAAAAAAACTAATTAAAATAGTGTTTAGACAATCGATATAGGCAAACTGTTGGAGAAGGTCTTATAACCACTGAGGACAGTCTAAGAGCAGTCAACAATTCGCATATTTGAGATGCTCTTTTTGATTTACTGGCAGCGGCGAGATGAAAGTCAACAGCAAGCTGGCAGCTAAAGAGCCTGATAATGCCTGTCGCATGTATACACAAAAATATTCAACCATGGTAATAGACCATTGTGGACAGACACTTTTTTGGAATGCCAGTGGATCGATCGATCACACACCGAAGTTAATTTAGTCTATGTCCAGTGGCGTAGGAGTCCCACAATAAATTTATTAGGCTGTGTACAACAACATTCCTCAAATCTCATTCCCTATCTCTGTTCCAACTATCCCTCTCTCTGAGTGTAGCATTATGTCAAACAGTGACAAACAGTATTTTGAAGCATCCATTTGAGGCACCCATTGGGGATAGCCTTACATGACATACCAACACCGATCTCAAAAACATTTTTTGATCTAGTTTGGAGCGTGGCAATGGAAACTGTTCTAGCATCAAACAGAGCGTAGCAATGGCAGGAACACCGCCTTGGCCGCCGCCGTGGCGGCTAGTGCCACTCCAAGCCGCCGAGCGTGACGGAGCCCATCCCCTCCCACATGTCGTCGGTCCAGCCGACCTCCTCGCCGTCCACGCCCTCCATGTCGCCGTGCCACCACCCGCCCCCGCTCGCGTCTGCAACCAAAACAAATCACCACATGCCGTCGGCTGCTGTCCGTTCGGTTCTGATGAGCTCGGGAGACGGGATCCATCGATCTTACAGTGATTGTACAGGGCGCGGCCGCCGCCGCGGGTGGACCTCGCGCGCCCGCGCCGACTCATCGACCGCGGCCTCGGGTCGTCGCCGAGCACCACCACGCGCCTCGCCTTGGCGGCGTCGCTCCCAGGCTTGTCGCCGCCTGCGTAGACCGACATCGTCGTCGTCATGTGATGATGGGAGGGGAAGGTCTCGGAACAATCTGAGGCGAGCAATTGCTTACCAAGGGGGCTCCGCCGCTTGCTCCCGGGCCCGGTCTCCTCGACGTCTAGTCGGACGTCACGGCCGGAGTCGAGGTCGCCGCCCTCCCCTGCCTCCGGCGCGCGGCCGCCTTCATCCGCCCTCGCCACTGGGGCCGAGCTGTGGTGGAACCGCTTGAACACCGCCGCGCTCACAGCGCCGCCGGCCTCGCCGCCGCCCCGGCCCTTCTTCCCCGCGGATCCCACCGAGGAGAACGCGATCGGCTTCTCCTTGATGGTCGCCCTGGTGACTCTCACGATCTCCCGCTTCGGCGGCGGACTGATAGGCGCCTCCGTCGCCCCCTCCGACGCCGGCGGCGGCGGATTCACTTCCTCATCTACAGCCCTGAAGCACGGAAAAAGGGAACACAGATTGAAGAGCCGGCCCCGAGCGAGAAAAAAAAAATTGGGAAGGATGCGAACCAGACGACCCTCGACCTGGGCTTGAAGAGGAAGGATTGCAGCGTGGTCTGCCCGCCGGCCGACCGGATTCCGCTCTGGCACCTCTTCCGGTGCTGCTGACGCTTCATCCTATCTCCTCCGTCTGCGTTCCCCCTCGCGCTTTTGGCTCGTCTCTCTCTCTCCACACCACTTGTGCCGTTTGCGCAGGTACCGAAATACTTTGCCGCCAAGACCGTTCAAATTTCAGGGTCTCCCGCCATAATTTTTGGGGAAAAGCTGCGGTCTTGCTCTTGGCCCCCTCTTGGAGCCAATTAAATCCGGAAAACTGCACATCTGGAATACCAGAATCGCACTTCACATCTGGATGGCCAGAATCTGCACGCAATTCTTTTACACACGGTATGTAGTACTAAATTTTATTTGGTCGTAAGATTATCGAGATTAAAAATTGCAATTGACTGCAAGCCACTGTTTGCAAATATAATGCAAACTAAGAAAAGTTTATTTACAATTTGTCTAGTTTTGATTCAGGAGCCTCCGGTACAGCCAGAGGATGAACAGCAGCTGCGCCACGGACACAAGAAGGAAGACGGCCATTAGCGCCGGCCCGACGCTCCACTTGCTCTTCTTGTAGCCACGCTTCCTCTGCTGCCGGTGGCGCCGGCGAGAAGCCATCCTGCGCAGGTGCCGCATTGAGTCGACGAGCCGAGCGCGCAGAGTGTCCGTGTCCGTGTCGGCCCACACCGCGGTGTACACCTTCGGCGCCTTGTGGTGGGAATCGTCGTCATCGTCGACCTTGGCGTCAATGGAGCATGGCGCGCCCTTGTCGGTACTGTCGTCGTTCACAGCCGCATTGGTTGAGGATTTGCTTCCCGTGGTGGCTTCTGTTTTTCTCACGGCAGCGTTAGTGATATCGATGGCATGAGACATAGGCCCTGTTGCCTTGGGCAGGGATCGGTTGATGGTCTTGGCTGTTTCAGCTTCAGCATGAGAATCTTTCACTGATTCGACTGCAAATCTGGTGCTGGCTCTCCTCGTCATGTTGCTTGCCATGCTGAGATTCTTCTTCATGGATGCGCCTGTGCCATCGCTCTGGTCTGCAGAAGCTGCCTGCAGCGGTGTCTTCGCTGTCCTGCTGCAGTCTAAACCAGCAGGCAATTTACAAGACCCTGAATCACCGTTAGTTTCACTAGAAACGATTGCTTTGGATTCTTCATGATTTAGCTTGACTGACGAACTGAAGTTGCTGTCCTCCATCTGATTTCTAATATTATCAACAGCACTAGCAGGATCAAGAGCTTCCGAATCTTCTTCCTTGTCTGAGGTCTGTTGTTTGCTGTGGATTAAACTGGAAGCCAGATCTCGATGGGCTTCAGTAACAAAGACTGTATGGGATGCTTCATGGAATAAACCACTAGCAGTGACACCACCAGATTTCTTAGATACTTCTTTGTCTGATGGATTTTCTGGCATTGGGGTTGCACTTTTAGAAGTTGCAAACTGGCTGTTATTGTGTTTCTGATTTACCATATTATCAGCAGAACCATCTTTTCCTTTCTTGGATGCCATCACTTGCCTTGAATGAACAAGGCTGATATATTTAGTGGTAGTAATATCAGCAGCGGTACCTTCTCCTTTGTTGGATGAATGTTCCTTGCTTCCGACAGTAGTGAGGTTAAAATCTTGACCAACTTCAGTAATATTGATCGCTCGAGACCCTTCTCGGACCAAGTTATGACTGATTGGAGCAGCAGATTTGGTAACAGAAGCATATCCGTCAGTGCCTTCATGAGAAGACATGTCCTTTCCTGTTTCGGACTCTCTTTGAGTGGTAAAAACTGGCGTTGCTAAGTTATCATGGCAGGTTTCATCATTGGTTATTGCTTGAGAATCATGACAGGCAGTGTTGGACAATGGACCAAGATCATTATTGTCCTTATGATCATCAGCGAAATGAACTTTTGCCACAGATGCTGTAGCTCTTGTTGGGTTTGAAGGAAGCAGCACAACTGGATCAGCTCCATCCTCAACCTCATCATCTTCGGGGACAGCTTCAGCTACCATATGCAAGCGATGGTGAGTGAGCCTCGGTATGGACCCCTCCGCACTCCTACCCAACACATTTTTTTCAGCCTTGTTAGCTCCTGTCTTGAATACATTTGGATCAAAGAATCCTCTGATTTCGAGATAACCAGTACCTGAAGATGAAACTGAAACGTCATCAGCACTATCAGGATCTGCTACATTATCTTTGACATCGAGATTATCTTCACCACTCACATTGCTCTCAAAGTTATAAGGGCTCCTGGTATAGTATATGTACTTGGAACGAGTTGAATACCCCTGAATTTCCTTGATGTCCTTAATCACAGGCCAGTCCGAACCATCAACAAGGCACCTTTTCAGCAGCTCAACTGTGCATGTGAAATTCAATGATCGAAGCTTGGAGCCATGTGCCATAATCCACCTGGGCATGCTCTGCAAGTCATAATCAAATATGTGCACTGTTCGTAGTGCATCGACATTCTCCACAGTATCCAGCACTGGGCAGTGGCACATGTCGATGTCTTCAAGGGAAGGCAGATTGGATATCCTCTTCAACTTAGGAATGTTCCAAACACTCAACTCCCTCACTGTAGCAATGCCATCCACAGCCTCGAGGCTGGCCATATCTGCTATGCGCAGCTCGGTCAGGGATGTCACATATCTGAGGCCAGGAGGAAGATGCTGCAGTTTGGGACAGCTCTCAAGCTGAAGTACCTGCAGAGATGGAAATGCCCCTGGCTCGATGTCTGTCCATGTCTTGAGCTTCTGCAGCCCTTGCAAGTGCAGGTTTTCCAGCTTCGGAAATGGCACTTGATGGATGTGGTCTGTGCTCTTGAACTCTACGTCTATGTCCTTCAGAGCTAAAGAGTCTGCTATGTACAATGATCTCAGTTCTGGCAGATGGCCTAATGGAGGAAAAGACTGGCAGAAGTTGCACCCGATGATGTCAAGATTGCAGAGATTTGGTAGGAAGGTCACTGACAGCCATCTTGGGAACCTTGTTCCAAAGTAGTTTACAAGCTTCAGTGACTCGAGACATAATGGTGGATTCATCTCTTCAAAGACATCCTCAATTTTTCTGACCAACTCTGGTGGTGTCTGGAGCGGCCTACATGTTCCGTTGCACGACAGCTTGAGCTCCCTCAGGCCTTTCTTGGCTGCAAGTGACACCTCAGCTGCCTCCGATCGACCATCAGCCTTCTCAAGCTTCTGTATGTGCAGTCTTCTAAGCTGAGACAAGTTCTTGAGCTCATCCAGAGGCCACCCGCTCCTATCCTGCGCGGCTCGCGCCTCTTTGCTGGTCACGGTGAAACACTGAAGCGATGTGATGCTTCTCAGATGGCCTATTCTGAATGCCACGTCATTAATCACTGTGCCAACAAGGTCAAGGTCCCTGAGCGCTCGCAGATGCTCCATCCCTTTTGGCAGCGCGTGCAGTGACTCGCACCCTCTTAGCAGAAGGAATTTCAGGCTGCACAGATTGCCAATGGATTCGGGAATTGCCTGAATCCTTGTGTGAGACAGGTTCAGGAACCTCAGGTAAACAAGATTGCACAGGTTCTCGGGAATGAGATCGAGTGCTGTTTCACTAAGGTCTAAGACTTTCAGATGTTGCAATCTTGTAAAGATGTTTCCATCAATTGTCAGTGGGTTCTTCTGAAGAAGCAGCGTTCTTACCCCCTCAAACTTCAGAATCTTCTCGGGTACCGCAGCCAGGTTTCTTCTTGGCAGCGAAACACGCCGTGGTGCGAATGAGGCATCGCTGTCGACCAACAGCCGATACGAGTCACCGGACAAGTCCTCACCCTGCGAGAGCAGCTGTGCCAGAGCTCGCAGCATGCTGTGCATGGTGCACGACGCGGCGTCGCCGTCTTCATCTTCCTCTTCCGGCTGGAGAAGGTGTCTTCTGATGAGCTCATCGTAATACCCCTCGGCCACCTGCTCGACGCCGGCGTCAGCTGTGATCTGCACGAAGCCTTCGGCTATCCACTGCTGCACGATCACGCGCCTGTCCATGGCGACGTCAGAGGGGAACAGCGAGCAGTAGAGGAAGCATTGCTTGAGGTGGCACGGCAGGTCGTCGTAGCACAAGTAGAGCGGCTTCATGGCGTCCTCCGCCAGCCCCTTCACCTGCCACGCCGGACTCGCGAGCACCTCCGCCCACTCACCGGCCCTCGCCTCCCGTGTCCTCAGGACGCCGGCAACCGCCTTGATCGCCAGTGGCATTCCGCCGCACTTGTCAACTATCCCCTCGCCCACGCCCTTCAGCTCGCCGGCCGCGGCCTCGTTGACCACGCAGGCCGCCGCCGTGCGGAGCAGCAACCATCCGTCGTCGGCGGCCAGATTCCTGACGCGGTGGACGTGGCCGGCGCCCATCTCCCGAGCGATGCTGCCGTGGCGCGCCGTGACCACGACCATGCTGCCGCGTCCCGCGCGCTGGAGCGGCCTCCTCAGCACGTCCTCCCACACCCCGCCGTAGCGCACGTCGTCCAGCACGAGCAGGAGCCTCCTCTTCTCCACCAGCCCCACCAGCTTCTCCTCGAGGTCGGCGAAGCTCTCGCCGCCCGTCGTGTCGCCGCCACACGCGTCGATGGCGTGGGAGAGCAGGGCGGCGTCGGTGTACTCCCCGGGAACGCGCACCCACGCCCTCGGCCCAAAGGCGCGCCGGACCCTCAGGCTGCTGTACACCTTCTTCGCCAGTGTGGTCTTGCCAATGCCGTCGGGCCCGACAATGGCGACGATCGTGCAGCCGGTTTCCCCGTCCGTCGTCTCCGTCAGCTGTCGGACCAGCACGGCCGCGTCGTCCTCGATCCTCGAGCCGACGACGGCTGCGCCGGTGTATGGAGGCGCCGCCGTCCGCAGAGGCGTGGCGTGCCGATCGCCGTCGCCGAGGGACGAGCGGAGCCGAAGCCGGTGCTTCTCCTTGAGGATAGCCTGCAGCTTCCGGTTCAGGCCCTTGACGTCGGCGGCGACGTCGCCGCCGGGCAGGTCCGGGTCACAGCACGAGGACAGCAACCGAGGGAGAGCCTGCATGCCGAGACGCGTGGAGAAGCCGAGTCAATGGACGGGCCAGCGGCGGCAACAAACCCCAGCGAAAGCGGCGGCGTGAATCGTGATCATAGCTAGTAGTTTGACCGACGACGCGGTGGTAGATCATCTTGCCTGGTGATGGTGATGCTGCTGCGCCGCCTGCTGCTGCTGGTCGCGGACCCTTCGCCGGCGCGCCGCGACCCAGCAGCGGTCGGCGGCCGCGTCCGCCTCGTACGCGGCGGCGCGCGCCCTGGCGAGCCAGCGCGCGGCGCCGTCGTCCCCGCGCACGGCCCGCGCCTCGGCGTCCCGCACCGCGGCGCCCACCCGCTCCAGCCTCGCGGCCAGCGCCTTGGCCTCCGCCGCGACGCCCAGCCGCCGCGCCGCCTCCCCCGCCACCAGCCCGCGCCACCGCGCCGCGGTGTCCGGCACGAACGCGCCCAGCACCGCGGCCATGACGGTCGGCTGCTGCGCCTGGCGGCTCTGCCCTCCCTCGACACGAAGCCGGCCAACAGGACAGGGCACGCACCGCCGGCCAGGATGTGATCACGTCCCGGGCATCGCGTCGTGACGAGGGTATGCTCCTGCCATCACCAATTCACCATCAATCAATGAGAGAGCCCAGCCTACCTTGGATATTGCCAAAGCCAAAGCTGTATATTAGGACAAGGACACAAAATGATCCCGTCGTCTCAACAACAAAAGGTATACTTATCAGGAAATGGATCTCGTCATCTCGATAGAAGCCAGTATGATATTTTTTTTCCCAATATTGAGCTTTCCAATTGCATTTGTTTGAATTGGAGAGAGATGGACCTGCATCGTGTTCGGTCGTGACAGTTCCGTTCTTTGTGCCAGTGTGCACGTACGTATACGTGGATTGTATATACTCCGTACGTCTGTCCATGGGCGGTGTTGAACTTGAACGTTCCATCGTGCAGCTGTTGTCAACCACCACCACCGAATGGCCTGTCGCGACAGCCGACAGGGGGCGCGCGCGTTGAAAACACAACTTGTTCGGCCAACTGAGATTCCCGGTGACCTCACCCAACTGGGCTGGGCGACGAGGCTGATGCGCCGTGGCAGATCATTAGATGTAGATGATGACGTGATCTGATGGGTTCGTTGCTGCTGTTGACGTTTTTCTCCTTAAAAAAATGATGGACATTGGACGAACTGGCGGCTGCCGTGGAGGGGGAACCCGGAGATGCTGACACGGAGAGCCTTTTGGGGATAAGCAAGGGTCGTCGTCGCCAGGAGCCGAGGAGGATGGGACGGGCACCTTTCAGGGGAGGAAAGGAGGCCGCTGGCGTGTACGAGTACACGGGACCTGCTCTTGGGCCGAGAGTCGACCCTGAATGCTGATGAAGGTGGGAACTCGGCCCAGCGCGCGCATGTGGGCCTCGTGGTAGTTGCTGGGCCGACGGTTCTGGCCCGACCTGTTGTTGCGTCCCGGCGAACCTGCCTGCCTGCCTGCCCTGCACCGCTGCACGTGCACGGCTGCCTCCTACAGTCCTACTTTGGGTAGCTTAACCAAGCTGTTTCTTTTCAGTTTGGTGTTTGGTGTTACGTTAATCGCAGCTGGGGCCGTTTCTTCTTCGTGCGGTGTTCCATTACCTGCAACGCGAGTGCACGCGCAGCCATATATGCAGTAGGGACAGTTGCAGATTTGAAGCATGGTCTGGGACCGAAACAGGGAACACGACGATGCCGCACCAACTTGTAGCGAACAAGTTCACGCAATCCCACAGCGCTAGTATGATCATAAGCTATACATTAGTATACACCTATGAAAACACAAAAGAAGAAGAAGAAGAAAAAAAACAAAGGCGACGACGTACAGCCACGGAATCAGCATGCTCACGGGATGCTCTTCCCTGCATGCTAGCTGCGCGGTATTAGTATTATTACATTCTTGGTTGCCTGTCTTCTGCCACACGAAAATATAATCCCACCGAGCTCTGCTGGCTACTGACTAGCATCCATTTCTTTTTGGATAAACGAAATGCCACTCACTATACGTGGACCTTGGGAGCCGTTTGTTTCCGGAACCCAACCCGTCGACGTCACGTCAGGCAAAGCGAGAGCATGCCTTATGTATTTAGCATTCCTCTGTTGCGTCAACGTCGTCGTCCCGTCACTCTCACCCTCCCCGGGCCACTAGCCGATCTAGTGCTCCGTAGTGGCATAGTCCATACCGTTTTGCGAGAGGGCAGCAGGATTCACAGCGCGACGTGGACGTAGTACGTGCTTTCACCGGCTTTTGCGGTGGTCGACGTCCGGCGATTAGAAAAGCACCGGACTTTCGCTCGAAGCAAAACAATATATAACGGCCTTAAAAATTCTAGTGGCCCGTGGCTTTTGGCCACGCAACCGCGACGGGAATCGGCACGAGCACCGGCAGCCACAAGCACACGAGCGCCCGTCCTTGTCCACCCGATCGGCAAGCACTTCAGCAGGAGCAGCCACGACGTGACAAGAAACCACCACACCACACGGCGCGAGTGCTGTGGGCAGCGAGGCATGCTCGAAAGAAAAGAAACGCAAAAAAAAAGGGGGGCTGCTGCGCTGTGCCGTGCCGCGGCGTGGACGCGATCGCGAATCCGCGAGGCCTGGCCGCCTTTTGTTCTGTGGCGAGCCGTGCGCTCGCGGGGGAGCGCGGGTTTTCTTTTCTTAGCCGGGGGCGGGGAGTGGGTTCCTTTTCGTTTTCCGCGGCAGCCGCACGTGAACGCTGGCGTGGGACGGTTGCCTTCCCGGGACACCGGGGCGGCAGAGAAGGCCGCGGGGGGGACGGCGCCGACGCCGACGCCGACACGGCGACACGGGAGTACGCGGCGCGGGCCACGTCCGCGCGCGCGTCCAAAAGTCGAAGCGGCCGTGGGTCGCGTCGCGTCGACCACAAGAATTGGATATCCGCGCGGCCGCTGGGGACGGGCCGGGGGCGGCGAGGGTGGGTTGGTTGGTTTCGCTTTTTTCTCATCTCGACGAGAGAGGTCGCGCGTGCCCTCCCGTCTTCTTGTAGGAAAAAAAAAAAAGTGGCTGGCGGTGGAGGACTTGGTGGCCTCCGGCGGTAGGGAAATTTGCGGCCCTGTGGTTTTGCAAGATTATTGTACAACTGTAGAGTGTAGATCGTACAGGTTGCTTCAAAACCCAGGCTTGTTTAGATCCCTTCTACTAGCATTTACAGAAGCTAGATTGTAGAGGATCAAGGGGTCCAAACATTAACATATGCCTAGATGGCGACGGCCGGCTGCACACGCTGAGAGTTTAGAGAAAAAAAGGATCCTGGCTCCTGTGTGAACCTGCCGACTTTGCACGGAGGTCAAAAGAAAAACGGTCGAGTTCCCGCTCCCTCGCTCGTCGGCGCGGGCCTCCCACCGGGGCGCGAGCGCGACGACGCCCGCCCGCGTCAGCGTCACCGGCGCCGATCCCCGACCCCGAGCGTCCTAGGGGTTCTCCAGGAGTCCAGTCCAGTCCAGGCTCCACGCGTCGCGGCGACGGCAGGCCTGGCCGCCCGAGACGGGGACGTGGACGTGGCCAGGCTGACGTGCCGCAGCGGGACTCCTGCATGGCCGGACACCGTGATGACGCACCACCTCCTCTCCCAATTCTTTTCTGCGGTTCCGGACACCGGAGGCGCTACTGCCATGGATCGGAGGGCCCGTGCCCGTGGCCTGGCTGACTGTTCTCATCAGTGGGTGGGAGCCCCCGACAAAACAGCGTGGCCGGTGCACGCGAATATGCGATCCACCACCACGACGCGATCAGAGCCGCGCGCTTCAGAATTCACACAAGAACCGGGAACCGCGGTTAAGCTCCTTTCTGCTGTCTGGACGAATTCATGATTGGGATTTGGGAGCTTAGTGTTCCAGAAAAATATGCCATCAGCCGATTACTTTTCGCCGCCGCCGTGACATCGATGGAGAAAGACTATTAACCAAATCGGCCGGTGCGGTTGCCGAGCTTGCGATCGAGTCCTAAGCATGAATCTGACTAATACTTCTAATGAAAAAAATCACTGTATTTCAGACATGCTGAACATCGCTTTAGTTGACTTTCGTTTCCGAGGAATGGATATACGGAATTGCGGATGGTTCGTCACGAAACCCCTGTTTATCTAGAAGGAGCATCGACGTACGGTACGGAGCTTGTCCCATGGACGGCTTTGCATGCATGTGAACACGACAACGTGCTCTATAGCTCTCTATCTGCTCTAGTTTTAGCATTCTGTTTTCAGCTGATGGATATACTTCTTTCTCCCCCACTTTTCCTTTGTAACAATGTGCCAACTTCTGCTTGCCGTGTTAGATCCTTTGCTTCCTTTGCTAAGGTAGCGTTTGGTCGAAGGAATGGAATAGTTCTATTTGTACGTTTGGTTGAAGGAATGGAATGGCTCCATTTGCACGTTTGGTCGAAGGAACAAAAATAGATCAGTTCTAACTCTGTTTACCTCCGTTAAAACTGGTTCGACATGTCATACAAACATTCTTTGGCATCTTCTCTCCCTGCCCTCCGTGGCCGCCGCCTGCCACACTCAACCGGCCGCCACGCCCATCCCTGTCCTGCTTGCCGCGCCGCCCCGCCAGTCGCGACGGCCCTTGTGAACCTGCCGACTTTGCACGGAGGTAAAAAGAAAAACGATCGAGTTCCCACTCCCTCGCTCCGTCGCTCGTTGGCAACAGCCGACGCGGGCCGGCCCTGAGCCGCAAAGCAGCCGCAGGCGCCGCGGCCTCCCACTGGGGCGCGACGCCGCCCGCCCGCCCGCCGCGTGTCACCACACCGGCGCCGATCCCCGAGCAGCCTAGGGGTTCTCCAGGAGTCCAGGCTCCACGTGTCGCGGTGGCGGGCAAGCCTGGCCGCCCGAGACGGGACGTGGCGAGGCTAACGTGCCGCGCTCAGCAGCGACAGCGCGCACAGACTCCTGCATGGCCGTCCTGCGGCGGCCGTGCAGCCGCCCATGTTGTCTCACTAATACAAAAGCCTTCTACAGGAACGCCCCCAAATTACAACAGGAACGCCTCCAATATCGAGCCGCTCCTGTTGTACCCAGGATGGACCCCACGAGGTGCACTGTTCCTGTTGAGCGGTGCAAGACACCAACCGCTCCTACAAATAGCACGAGCGGTTGATGCATTGCACCGCTCCTGCTGAGAGCCGTGAGCAGGAGCGGTTAGTTCCGTGCACCGCTCCTGCTGACTGTCCTTTAGCAGGAGCGGTGCACGGAAACAACCGCTCCTGCTATTTTGTTCACAGGAGCGGTGCACAACATCTACCGCTTCCGTAAATAAAATAGCAAGAGCGGTGGGTAGCGTCCACCGCTCCTGCTAGTTCTCCCAATTTTATCACTCTTGGCGCGAAGATCAAAAAAATTCCTCATACTCCATGCAAACTAGCAATAACGGTGGAAAAGAATTCATCGCTCCTGCTAGCCAGTCAGCCATCCACTTCTCTCTCTATCATATCCACACGCAGCAGTCCACCTCTGCTCCCTCGTACAGTCCACCAGCTCCTTCTCCATGGAGGCATCTTCTCTCTCTCCTTTTTCTCCCTCCCCCCACGACGGACGACGGACGGAGGGCGGCCCTCGGCGCGGCGGCGGCGGGCGGCGAGGACGGCCCCCCGGCGCCGCAGCCTTCCTCGGCATGGCTCCGGTGCGGCGACGCGGGGTCGGCCGGCGAGGGCAGCCCCTGGCGCCCTTCCACGTGCAGCGGCGCGGCCAGACGGCTGCGAGCGGCGGCAGTCCTGCGCGTGCAGCCTTTTTTTTGTGTTTTTTAATCGCGCAGCAGGAGCAGCGGACGGGAATAACCGCCTCTGCTAAAAATCTCGGCAGAAGCGGGACAAAACATGACCGCTCTTGTAAATCTCGCAGCAGGAGCGGCTCAAAATATGGCCCATTGCTAATGGTACTGCAGGAGCGACCAGCGAACCATTCCTACAGCGGATTCCACTGGCGAAATCCACGATTTCTGTAGACGCTTCATGCACCGTTTTTGTTGCGAGCTATTGTAGCAGCGTCACTCCAGTCAGTGGGAGGGAGCCCCGACAAAACAGCGTGGCCGGTGCACGCGAATATGCGATCCACCACCGCGATGCCATCAAAGGCCACGCCAGAATCCACACAAGAACTGGGAAGCATTCCTTTTTGCTGTCTGGACGAATTGAATGATGGGGGGCTTATAGGGTTTAATAAGGAGAAAAGAAACTATCAGCCGATTACTTTTCGCCGCCGTGACATCGATGGAGACTATAACGAAATCGGGCGGTGACATTTTGAACATCGCTTTAGTTGACTTTTGTTTATGAGGTTCAATTCAATCTTCAATGGATGGATATACTGTACCACGGATGGGTCGTCACGAAACCCCTGTTATCTAGAGGAGCATCGACGATTCGACGTACGGTACGGAGTCCGTCGCATGACGACTGTGCGTGCATGTGAACACGATGACGCGCTTTATTATGGCTCTATTTGCTCTAGTTTTAGCATTCTGTTTTCCAGCTGACGGATACATCTTTCTCCCCCACTTACCTTTGTAGCAATGTGCCAACTTCTGATTGTCGTGTAGGATATGATCCTTCCTTTGCCCCCCTTTAATTTGCGAAGTTTAGTGAAACGTGAAAGGATACTGCACCATCGTCCATAAGCGCGGAGCTTTCCATAAAGCAAAAAAAAATCGGCTAACGTTCCGGCACAAGCACAACAACAACGTGCCTGCCACTTTATTGTGCAAAAAAAATCTATCGAGCTTGGAATGCTTGGCTGTGCCCGGTCCCATAAAGCCGGCTTTTAGGAGCGAGAAGATTTCCAAATAGATACGCATATATATGTGGACCTGCACACGTACCAGACGTCAGGTTGTTAATTAACTTTGATCAACGTGATTACGGGAGGGACCGATGCCAAGGTGAACGCGACCTGCTGGAGGCAGGCACCACACATGAAAATTGTTCCATTCCTCGCTCGCCATGGGCACGAGATTCCGATCCGTTATTCGGTAGTCTACGTCGATCGGTTCGGATCCGTTCCGTTCCGTTCCGTTCCGTCTCTAGAAGGTAAACCTCTTGGCCGGACGCGCCCGTCCGCTCCGACCTCAGCGTTACGCCGATGCCACCGTCAAATCAAAAAGAAGAAAAAAAAAATGGAGAGGAGATCAGGAGAGTAGGAGACGGCAGGCACCGCCGCCCAACGGCCCCGAGTAGACTCCTCCAGCTCCATACATACTACTGTAGGCCAGAGGCGCGCGAGGGAGGGAGGCAGCGGTGGCCACTTTTCTTCTTCTTCCTCTTCCAGAAGCCCAGAGGGCGTCTCTCTCCCGTCTCCACCCTCCCCTCCCGGGCAGCAGTCCCGCAGTGCGCGCGCCGTCGTCTTCCTCGCACCTTCTCCGCTTGTCGACGACGACTCCACACCACACCACGCCACGCCACGCCACGCCACGCGCGCGCAGATTAAAGAGCGGACGAGGAGGGGGAGTTACGAACCGATTGGAGTCGGTCCAATCCAGCCGGCGCTCGCTTCTCGCGGGACCAGCAGCAACCGATCCCGAGGGCACCGGATCGGCTCGCGGAGGCGCGGGGCCGATGACGACTGCCGCGGCGGGTCGCGCGTGACGGCGCCGCCCGGGCCGCGGATCTTCTGGATTGGACGGAACCCACCCACCCAACCGGGGGAGAGCGCGCCGCACCGGGCCTCCGATTGGCGGCGCTCGCTCGCGGGCGTCGGGTGGTGGTGGGGGCTGAGGAGGAGCGGCGGGTAGCAGCGTCTGGAGGCGGGCGGGCGCGATGGTGACCGGCCACATCTTCCACTGCCGGAAGAACTCGTGGCCGGCCGAGGAGTACGTCGGCCGGACCGCGCTGCAGCTGGTGAGAGCCCCGGTTGCTTTCGCTCCGCCGCGCGGCGGATTGTTGTTTTGGTTGCAGTTTTGTCTTTGCTGCTTGCGGGTGGTCTGATCTGACGACTCTGATGACGCGCCTCGGGCGTTGCTTTTTCTTTTTTTTCCCTCTTCGGGGGGCGTCTAGTTGGATTTCGATGGCGGGGCGCCGCCGGAGCAGGCGTGGCGGAGGCGGCTCAACAGCCACGCCAACATACTCAAGGAGTTCAGCGTCACCTTCATGGAGGCAATGAGGATGGTATGGATGGTTTGGTTCCCTCTGTGCTTTCGGTTCCTCTGCTTCGGATTGGTTGGTGGTGCTGAATGCTAATCCCTACCCCCTTCCCGCAATGTGGAAAATTGCAGATGAGCCTTGGACTCAGACTCTGGTCCTATGTCCGGGAGGAGGCGTCGCATGGAAGGGTGATGACATCAGCTACACTAAGCATGATTTAGTCAAACCACAGATGGATCGAAGGGCTATGTGCTGACAGAATGGAATCTCTTGTTATGCCTGCAGAAAGCTCCGATCGACCCCTTCACGAAAGAGCGATGTAAGCCGTCAGCTTCGCAGGGCGTGCCACTTGGTGGGATGGGGTGTGTCCAAACTCTGCTTATGCATTCGCTTACCTAAACTTGATCTATCGATACATTCTGGAGGACTTTGCCTTGATATCAGTAGACTGCTTTTTGCAGGAGCGGTAGTATTTCAAGAGGTTTCAGGGGTGAGTTCAAGAATTGGCACATCATACCTGGTCTGTGCGAGAGCTCGCCGGTCATGGAGAACCAGTTCTCTGTAATGCTTCCCTCTTATCTTGCCGTTGCTTGCTAATTGACTTTGGAATATCTGTGTGATATATTTGTGTAATGTTTGCTGCAGTGTCGATATGTGTGAGTATGTCCTTTTGAGTGCCAATGTGCTATAGATGCTTAATGTAGCACTTAATTAAACATATTTTGAGTGCCACCATAAGTGGGTTATCGTATTTGGAAGATTGTGATCACACCATTTCTTTTGGAGTGAGATAAGACAACATTTCCTTGCTAAGCTGGTATAGCTCGTACCTTTTCTCCATGGTTGTGCAACTAAGATTATGGTGTCTAGGATGGTTGCTTATTCTTCATTGTTAGAACTTGGTAATGTCACTGATGCATGGACTAATCCTTTGCTATGCCTAGCTTTGATAATGCATTTCATTTCTTTAGTAGGTACAATACTTAGGTCTTTCCCTTTTCATGTACCTACATTTGTCCTTTGATAATGCATTTCATCTCTTTAGTGGGCACAGTAACTTTAGGCCTACCTATTATAATGTCTTGTTACCCTCTTAATTATGTTCTGATGAACTAATTATGTTATCTTGGAGAAAGACTATAATCTGCACCTACTGCTGTAAAAGTTTCAGTATTTTTTTGCCTTAGTGTATTAATTAGTGTAAGTGTATGTGTATTACTCTTGTTACTCTTATTTTTTTCGTTTCACATTAAGAGAATAAGACCCATGGTTTGAACAATTAAATATATTGCCTTTCCAGATATTTGTTTCTAGAGATGGGGGGAATAAGAAATACTCATCAGTGTTGGCTCCTGGACATCATGAAGGTTTAAAGTAAGTCGTAAATCTGTTCCGTGTGCTCCAAACTTGTCATCGTATTATCACTGATCAGATTATCATATTTAAAATCATGCACAAAAACATCTGCCCAAGTAAGCTAGTTTGTCAGCAACCTTTGTTTTTGTGTGTCCAAAGTCTTACACAGCCACAAATGTCTGTTGATGATGATTCATTTGTATTCATAAATAACTTTGTAGCTAAGCCACTGTGTACCCTATGTCCTTGTGCGGTTGCGCCTATTCTTTTAGTTTTACCCATACTCTTGAAGTCTATCTATACATAACAGCTTTCATCCTGTGTCAATGATCTGTTTTATGCTGACTTGGCAATTGAAGGCCCAGCTGTGTTGTGCAGACTGTGAACAAACTTACTCTAGGTTCTAAAGGATATTAAAATTATGGTATTTAGTTTTGTTCAAAGTAAGGTAGCATATTCAGGCAACAGAACATGCTAATCATATTAACAAATTATGGTGTTTTTCATGTTCCCTGTTATGTGGAAGGATATTTATTTGATCTTTGATGTGTTCTCCAGGAAAAATAGTGACTCTGGAATTTCTTCATGGGACTGGAACTTGAGTGGTCAACATTCAACCTATCATGCATTGTTTCCTCGGGCATGGACTGTTTATGATGGTATGCCATTGTAGACTGGTAACATTGCTTAAATTTGCAGCTCTACACAAGGAACTTATTTTTGAAAATTTACCTACCAAGAGACTCCGATGCTTTTAAGAGGGCACTGTAGTTCAATAAGTTATTTTTTTCTTCTAAATTCTACCTTTCAAAGGACTTAGATGCTTTTAAGAGGGCAGCACGACACATTGATTTTGACCTTTTTTGGTTGCAGTTAGCAGTGGGCATGATTTGAACTGAATAATCTTATAATTTTTTTTATTGATGCAGGTGAACCAGATCCAGACCTTAAAATCTCATGTCGCCAGATATCACCTTTCATTCCTCATGATTACAAGGATAGCAGCCTTCCAACGTCTGTGTTCGTGTACACGGTAAGCGGCTAACAGAGATCTTTATGCTAAGCTGGAAATTGTTGTAGGTCTACTTGTTTTATCTTCCTATTTCCTATTTCCTAGCAAGGACGTTTTTAAAAAGCCTGCTATACCATCTTCATGTGTGATATTTCCTTTAAAATGGAGTTCATATATGGCCAGTCTGTACACCACCGAAATATCATTTTTACCGTAAAATTTATTTGAATATTTCAGAACTAGTTGAGTACGAAGAATTGCTGTCATACATAAAGTTTGGAGATGACAAATCATTAATAACGAATAGATGAACGGTTCAATGATAGTATATATGCCCATTGATTTTGCATCTGTTCTTTATGATTTTATTGGATGCTTTTAATATTGAAATATCTTTTTGACCAATAAGTTACCTGACAGCCTCTCTATTTATTTGTTCATTATAGCTAGTAAACACTGGGAGAGACCGTGCAAAAGTAAGCCTGTTAATGACATGGGCGGTAAGTAGACATCTAAAAGTTTCTTTATTTTGTGTAGTTTATTATTTACATTTTTAAAAATTTTCTGCACTTATCTGATGCAAACTTGTGTTAAGCTGGTTCGGCTTTACTACCATGAAATGCATACGCTATATATATTTACCCACTACTGAAAATCGTAGCTCATTAACGATAATGAGGGATTGTAACCCTTATGATCTGCTCAAGATCTTGGTCCATGATCTTCATTGCTCTATGCTCAATTCATGATATCTCTGTTACAAAAATATTTAGAAACTATCTAGGTCTAAAGTAATTACTGTCAAATGGCAGTATTAAATTATTATTCATACACAGTGTACTTTAGTGATATTTTCTTAATTACAGAATTCTGTTGGAGGGTTTTCGCATAATTCAGGAGGCCACTACAATGAGCCCTTCATGTAAGTAGATATAAACTGTATTTCTTCTTCTTTTTTTTGTATTTTTCATACTCAATGGTTTGACCATCTGATATGGGCAGAGCGGAAGATGGAGTATCAGGAGTGCTTCTGCATCACAAGCAAGTTTCATTTTTGTCTTGTTTGAATTAGCCAATTTGGGAATCTTTTTTTATAATATGTTATTATAGAGGCTGACAGGTTGGTATATATTGCAGAACATCTAAGGATAATCCTCCTGTCACTTTTGCTATTGCTGCCTGCGAAACTCAGAATGTGAATGTGACAGTCTTGCCAGTGTTTGGCCTTTCTGGAGAAAACCATGTTTCAGCAAAGGAAATGTGGAATATCATGGCACAGGTAACTACTTCTAATTTATTCAGCATTTGGTTTGGATGATTTTTCATACCAGGTGTTCTATGACTTTCTTTTTAAGTTTAAGTCCTATCTTTGTCATCATGCTCTCATTTTGATTTTTTGTTTACTTTGTTTTATCCACACTATCCTTCAGAATGGCCATTTCGATCGGGAAAATTTCAATGCTGGTTCCAGTATGCCTTCTTCTCCAGGACAGAAACTCTGCGCCGCTGTCTCAGCCTCAACTTGGGTAGAGCCACATGGTAGATGTACTGTTGCGTTTGCTCTGGCTTGGTCCTCACCTAAAGTAAAGTTTCAGAAGGGATGCACATATAACAGGTTCGTGCCCCCTTGTCAAAATAGGCAACGTCTTTTGATTCTGTATACTTCTGTATTGAGAGCTAGTCTAGACTTATTCCGATGCAAATCCAACTTATAAAATATAACGTCTCACTGGAGCAATGTTTTGCCTTTTTCTACTTAGTTGCCTATCACATTAAACACATGACTTACAAAAATAACACTAAAGTACTGAACAAGTAAACATATAAGAATGCCTTTACAGTACTTTTTCCTTGTTTTGGCCTTCTGTGGGGTTGCACAATGGAATATTTTGAGTTCAGCTGGCACAATGGTATATTGTGAGTTCTGCAGTGCTTGGGAAGTGAAATAATTAATGAATATGAACTCGGAGTTAATGTGCCTTGTAGAGTTGAGCGCTCTGTGACGGACTGACGGGACAATTCATAAATGTGATCTCATGTTGTAGGAGGTACACCGAATTTTATGGAACTTCTGAGAGATCAGCTGTTAATTTGGCACATGATGCCTTAACAAGTAAGTTATTCTTTTGTTAATTTCTAAACTTCTTAATTTGTTTTTCAAGGGAAATACTGTAGGCGAGACACCCTACTGTGGTTAGATATAAAGAGTCGAATCAAGCTGTATGTGTTCTTCAAAAAAGCAGCTAAAAGAGAGAAGCTATACAAACCTATCTAGATTTAAGGTGCAGAAATTAATTACACGTTTATAATATTTGCTACTATCAAAATGGTTCCACATGTTATAAGTAAACATTTTTTTATTGGATGAAATATTTCTCTCCAAATAGTCATACGTTGACAACAAAATTTCAGTGATGTTACTGGAAATGTTCTACATTGCCCTTGGATTACTGGTTTAGTTTACTTATCGCCTTATCGGTCTTCTACATTCTGACCTATGCTGCCGAACTTCATTTTTTTTTCCTTCAGAATATAGACTTTGGGAAGAAGAAATAGAGAAGTGGCAAAATCCCATACTCAAGAATGAACGACTTCCTGAATGGTATAGACTCTACCACCTCCCTTGCTCCTGTAGGGTTATGTTGCTGCTCGCAGACTCAGTAATGGTTACTGAAGAATTGTACTAATCTCCAACTGACCAAAACCAATGCTAGGAGTCATGAAAAATTCGTACAGAAGTATATAGGGTAGAGCATGAGCATGTCTGCATGTGAGCTCTATACACTATATGTTTTTTCGGTGGTTGAGGGAGTCTTCACTCTTCAGTGATTCAGACATGAAGCTTCTCATTTTATGAGATGGTGGATGATAGCAAGCTCTAAATATCACTTTTTTGTTGGAAAATTTGTACTATAACCTTGGTGTTTTAGTTGGTTGATTACACAAATCGGCTTGTGTAACAGTGACACATAAAAATCACTCACACCCCCTTCTTCAAGGTTCACAACAACTGGCCTTGGGGGTCTCAGCTGTTGAAAGTGGGCAGATGACTAGTGAGTTATCCACATGTTTTTAAGTAAAACTTAAACAAAAGAAGTGGCCTTGAGAAATCGGAAATGATCATAAAATAAGCTGGGTAGGGATCAGTGTATTGACGTATACATCTTAACCCCAGTTTAGAACTATCAGAAAGAACTCGATTCATTCAGAAAATGTTTCCTGATTTTGATTGCTGCATGATTTGAACATTTCCCTGGTCTCTCCACTACTGGTAGTCAACATATTATCTCTCTCTAGAGAAAATCTAGAGTACCAAATTTAACTTAAAAATATTTGGGTGTTGAAATGCTTGCAGGTATAAGTTCACTCTTTTTAACGAGCTTTACTTTCTGGTAGCTGGGGGGACTGTTTGGACAGGTATGCTGTATCCTACTTTCATATGGTTGCTTTCTCAGATCACCACAAATCTTATTACCTGAGCGTCTAGTTTCTTCTAACTTTTGTTACAATTACCTTTGTTCTGCAAGCTAGTTGCCATCATCTTAGTTTCTTTTAGCTTACAATGCTTACTCCTTTTTCCATTTGAGTGTGAGGAGCCTTATTTTTTTTCCTTATGGTCATGTAGATGGTCAACCTCCAGCAATCATTGAGAAAACTAGTACTGTTTTCAATCAACAGAAGTCCTCGAAGAGGGGTACTAAAGACACTAAGCAGGAATCTGTCAAAGATAGTAATGTCAACCTGACAGCAGAGCAAGTTCCTGATGGTGGTTACATGACTAATTGTGACGATCATAGTGTATCGAAGTTCTCAGCAGTTCATGGGTCACAAATGCAAGAGCAAACCAATGGACTCAAGTCAGAGGAGCCAATTCCTTACTTGATTTCAAAGGATGGCCCTGAAAATGTTGGCAAGTTCTTGTATCTAGAAGGAGTAGAATACATCATGTGGAACACATATGATGTACATTTCTATGCATCTTTTGCTCTCCTTGATTTATTCCCAAAAATAGAGCTGAGTATCCAACGTGATTTTGCCAATGCTGTTCTCTATGAAGATCGGCGGAAAGTCAAATTTTTGGCTGATGGTACATCAGGAATCCGCAAGGTTAAAGGTGCTGTTCCTCATGACCTTGGAACACATGATCCCTGGCATGAAATGAATGCATATAATATACACGATACAAGCAAATGGAAAGATTTAAACCCCAAATTTGTGCTCCAGATATACCGAGACTTTGCTGCTACAGGTGATATGCAATTTGGTCGAGATGTCTGGCCTGCAGTCTGTGCTGCTATGGACTATATGGAGCAATTTGATCGTGATGGTGATGGCCTCATTGAGAATGATGGTTTTCCTGATCAAACTTATGATGCTTGGACTGTTCACGGAATCAGTGCTTACTGTGGTTGTCTCTGGCTTGCTGCACTTCAAGCTGCAGCTACAATGGCTCATCGTCTTGGGGATCGGCACTTTGCCGAAAAGTACAAGCTCAAGTTCATGAAAGCCAAAGCAGTGTATGAGGCAAAGTTATGGAATGGGTCATATTTCAATTACGACAGCGGCACAAGTAGCAACAGTAAATCCATCCAGGCTGATCAGTTGGCAGGACAGTGGTACACTGCATCATCAGGCTTGCCCCCACTTTTTGATGATAACAAGATAAGAACCGCTCTGCAGAAAATATTTGAATTCAATGTTATGAAGGTTAAAGGAGGACGTATGGGAGCTGTAAATGGGATGACTCCAAAGGGGAAGGTGGATGAGACATGTATGCAATCTCGTGAAATCTGGACTGGTGTTACATATGCTGTTGCTGCGAATATGTTGCTCCATGGAATGGATCATCAAGGTTTTACCACCGCAGAAGGAATTTTTATTGCTGGATGGTCAGAAGAAGGATATGGGTATGCATAATTTCGTACACTATTGAGCAATTTCAGATTTTGCATTGATGCAACTGTTCACAACTTCACATTAGCTTAGCAATGCAATTACATTCTTCTCTTATTGGATGCTTCCTCTTTTTTTTCTTTTTTCTTTTTTGATAAAGATGCTTCCTATTATGTTCCATTAAGAACCTAGAATCAGATGTTTCTAGTGTTGCTTATCGTATGTTGTTTTACCTGAATCTGTCTAGGGCAGTCCACTGTTACTTTCTTCTAGCAATGCATGCCAAATTGTCTCTAATCCAATGGAATCTGAGCAGTGTTTGTTGAGTTCTGTTCACTAATGAGACATAATTGTATATGACATGGGTCTCCTATGGCTCTGCAGGTATTGGTTTCAAACACCAGAGGGATGGACAACAGATGGGCATTATAGGTCCCTTGTGTACATGCGACCTCTTGCCGTTTGGGCAATCCAGTATGCACTATCTCCTCCAAAGGCAATTCTTGAGGCCCCCAAAGTTAATCTAATGGACCGGATACACATATCCCCTCACATGGCCCGAGCAATTAGCGATATAAGCATTAGAAAGGTAGCACCAGACAATAGATGTTTCTCTAGTTCTGCCTTTCACTGTGAATGCTGATCCGACCGAAGGTAACATGCAACTGCTGTTCCACTTACAATCTTTTCGTCTTTCCGGTTTCTCCTTGCCCTACTTAAAGGTCCAGTGGGGCTCTGGAGTTCTTTTCTTGAAAATTAGAGGGCATATCCGAAACACCCAAAAACTCTCAAACTCATGGGAGTTTTTGTTGTATAATTGTATAGCAAACGCTTGGTCACATAATCTTTGTTTTTTCACCTCGAAATTTTTTGCAGTACCTGTAACCAATGGGGCAATGTCTGAGCAACCCTGTGTAGTTTACGTTCTAGGGAAACACTGTGCATATAGAGAAGTAGGGCTCTATTTACTAATGAAGGATGAAACATTTTTCATGGAGAGAACTAGAAATTAAAGAACTGGGAAGCTCTCAGTTTTTTTTATTTTTTATTATATGGTGCTACATACACCATTGCGCAGGCCGCAGAGGCTCCAGTCCTCGGATGATGTGTTCAGGAAGAAAAAGGCACTTATTGGGTGTGGTCAAATTTAGAAAAGTTTGGCTTAGGACAAAACTATAAACCCAAACTGAAAAGCCAGTTCTTTTCTTATTGTCATTGGCAGCGTAGTGCTTGAAAGAGGATAAATGGATAATTTAGTATTGATGTTAATGAGTACAAATAAAGATTGCCTCGTAGAGATTAGCTTTTTTCTTTTTACGATGAACGGTAACATAAATGGCGACGACTGCTATGCAAGCAGGTCGACCGTGCAAGCTTTGCAAACAGCCACCTCGGCCAGTCGGCCCGCATGTCGACGGTGATGTCAGTTTTTGCAAAAAGGTCCTCCACCCTTGAGGGCGCCGCGGCCGCGCGTGCCGCCAGGCTCCGTTCGTTTCCCACTTCGTTAAGGCATGTACTATTCGTCATCTCTCACAGATGTGTTTAAAGAGAGAATTGCTAAGCAGTACCTATAAAGCTAATTTCTATAATGTAATGGAGATGTTTATATATGTTCAACTATCTCATTAGTACTCATTAAGCACCAATGTTTAACTAAACACTTCATACACCTTTTAAACATCTGGTACTAGAAAATAAACCGGTTTTTATTGTTAAACATCTTTAAGTACCCCACTGTACGTGCTCTTACCGGGATAAACGTGACCGCAGTCCCGTACCAGCGGCCGTGCCCCCGCCCATTCGGACATCCGGTGCTCAAACGCAGCATTGTAGAAGTGGGTGGTGTGCTGTCCTAGACACTTGGACGACATTGGAACACTCCGCGTCTCGTGTGCACACCGCCCCTGCATGTTCCCATCCTAGGTGGTCGCGATCTTCCTACCTTGGAGGACACCATGGAGGGCAGGCAACTGCAAAAATTATCCGGTCCACCCGGGTGGACCAGATCCACCGTCCACCCACCCTTCCATCTCTTTTATTTTAGATGGTTATTGGGCCTAATTTGGTCAATATATTATTTTTTACTGTATTTTTTTATTTTCCATATTAATTTGTATTTTTTTCTTTCTTTTATCCCGTTTTCAAAAAATTTATATTATATTTTATTTGTTAATTTTTTCAATACGAAGAATATTATCATTCCAAAGATAGAATATTGTTTTTACGATCGTGGAATATTTAATTCATGGAGATAGAGTATTTTTTATTTTACTATGAAGTAGAAATATTTCTTTTGTGAAGGTAGAATATTATTTAATTATATTTTTACTAGAATAATCATCCTGTGTAATTCATTCTAAAAGTTAGAATATTTCTTATTTTTTTAAGTAGAATATTTTTTTTGAATCTAAAAATATATTTTGTAAAAATAGAATTTTTTCATATGAAGTTTGAATATTTCAATATAGAAATCAGAATATTTGTTTGGTTCACGTAGAATATCATTATTGTATACTTAAAATATTTTTTAAAATACAAAATATTATTTTGATGTAATATAAATTGGACCGAATTTAAGGTAGATGTGGACCAAATCAGAAATTAGATCCAATAACGAAGAAACTTGAAATGGGGAGAGGGTGGGTGGACGGATGCTTGGTCCACCCAGGTGCAGGGGATGAGCCTTCGGGCAACTGTGAGGCCTGGCGGCGGCGAGGTCCCTGGAGCTGCAGGGGCAGTAACGGTGCAGGGCCGTTAACGGGTGGGACTTCCACGCGACGGTCCGCTGCTTTCGTAGCAGGGTTCTCAATTTCGGTGGCATTGTTCGAAATTTCATTTTTTTTATCAAAGTTTGATTTTTGTAATTTCGAATTTAAAATCGAAATATATAATTTTTCGAACCGGACCGAAATTTTAATCCCTGGCCCGACCGAAAAAAAAGCCTGAAATTTCGGACTTTCCGTCCGATAAGTTCATCCCCGGTCTGCTGTTGTCATCCCATGGTTTCCGCAGCGGTGCAAGAAGGGCTCATCTTCGGCACAGCGGCGCTGGTGATTCACCGAGTTGCCGCGTGAACAGAAAAATGATTTTTTTTTGGCGAGGAGAAGAAGCGCGGGCAGTTTCGAAAAAAAAGCATGCAACCGATGGAGACGCGTGGGGGCTTGTGCGAAAAAAAAAGAACCCCCGTCTGATGGGTATTTCCGCGGATCAGTATCGACGTAGGGTTGTTTCAGGTCTTAACCGCCATTGGAATTAGCTGTCTACATGTGTTTTTTAGAGTCTGCCTATACATTAACTAGGTGTTACCTGAATTTTTGGCCATTGGATCTTAGATGGATGGCCAGGATTACACTGTAATTACAGTGTATATACACTGTAACTATAGTGTACAACACTGTAATTACAGTGTAACTTCCCTACCCTACCCTACCCCATCCCGGCCAGATCCACCGTCGGCACGCCCCTTCCGCCTTCGCTCCCGGCTCCGGTGGCTCCCCACCGGCGTGCCTCCTCCGCCTCCCCCACCGGCACGCACCTCACCTCCTCCACCTCCCCCGCTGTCGCCGCGATACCCCCACTGTCGCCGCGCCTCCCCCGCCGCCGGCACGCACCTCCTCTGCCTCCCCCCGCCGTCGCCGCGCCTCCTCCACGCCTCCCCTGCCGGCGCATGCCTCCGCCTCCCCCGCCGGCGTTCAACCGAGTGAGGGAATCGATCCCATCACCCGGTTGAGTTTTAGATTTTCTCTTTTTTTAAATTGCATTTGCAAATTGTTTGATTAACGGTCTTTAATTTACTGCGTGCGGGAATGTCTTTTATAGACACATATTTCAGCACCTAAGCTTGCTGTGTATTGTTTGTTTTATGTGCCATGTTTTTTATGACAAAGTAACAAGATGTATGTACTATACATAGACTATGCTGAAATGAAATAATGAATGCATATCATTTCATATAACATTGTCAATACATATCTAAACATTGCACACTATTGTGAGGGTCATGAATGTAGCATGACAGTTGACACTAATTTATACAAAGGCATAATAATTTGATCCACTAAAAACTTCACAAACAGGAAAGTCCGACCACAGTTCATTACAAAGTCCTCATCACGCTCAGATCATATCTGCAATCTACACGGACGCAGTTGATATCACTAGACACACTAGTAAATAAATTCATTAAAAAGCAGTGCACAAAAAGCATTGTACCATGTGTTTCGATCATGGACCCTGAAGCTTTAATTGTAACGTGTTCACGGTGTGGAGAACAAAGGACGGCAGGTTGCCCCATTCCACCACGAAGAGTACCTGTGATAGTTTGCTAGTACAAAGCCAGCATTCGACGTTGGGACACCGGAATCGACAACCCTCAACTGCAAGTGTACAGGTTGAGTTAGACCATGTTTGGAACACGGGAAAATTTTTTCGTTTCTGCGTATTTTCTGTAAAATTAAACTGATTTCTATGAAATTCTTGCACAATTTCTATAAAATTTCTGCGTTCCAAACATAACTTTAATAAATGTGAAAACATGAAAGTCTAAAAATCATATACTACCAGCATATGAGTACTAGTATATGCTATCACAAACGGCACGCTGGAATCTCTGCCTGGCCGAAATTTCGGCGGCACAGGACTCACCTTAACGTTTCGGTTCTGACCGGCCCCCACCACGACGAAAAAGGGTGGCTGGCGCCCCTGTTCTGGACAGCTGCAGACTCATGTGGCATGTGCGGCAGTGCAGTGCTGAGCATCTTCCTATGGGTTGGTTCAGCTCATGTGGGCCGTGTGGTTTCGCCTAGCTGCAGCCTGCACGTACGCAGTGAGCCACCACCATCGCCTCGCACAGGACAGTCGCACAACTTGTCCCTGTGCCTGGTGAGCCGAAGACGTGGCGCCGGGGCAGTGGCCACACCACGGGCACGGGGAGGGCGACGAATCTTTCGTAGTACTACACAAGCATCTCTACCACTTTGTATTTACAATCTTATTAAATGGACGGTGTATCTTTCTGCAGCGGCCCATGGGCCACACTAAAAACGCATCTGCACGGTCCTGTCTGGGTGAAACGTGTCCTCTTCGGTCCTTCCTCAGCTCGTGCGAAATAAAGGCTTCCTGGCTAGTAGAGTACATGCGATCATTACCTGCTGTCCAAGTCTGTACCCGTCGTTGAATTAACGCCGGTGGTCAGTTGGAGATGTCGAAGCAATGCAACGAGAGGGCTCGATCGGCGCGCGATACCCATGCACAGCCGGCCAGACGACGAGAGACGACCCCGCGCGCGCGCTATCCGTTTGGTGGCGGGAGTCCATCGGTGTCAGGCTGTGCCAGCCGTCCGAATCCGCCGGCCTTGCTAGCGACGTAGTACGGGGGGCACAGCCGCACAGGGCAGGCTCGCGACGCACCTCATCGGAAACACGAGCGCGCCGCGCGCCGGCGTGGGGTGTGTGTAGATACTGAAAACTGGCACTGTTTTGAACTAAAAAGTACCGTAGCACTTTTTGTTTGTTTGTTTGTGATAAATATTGTCCTATCATGGTCTAACTAGGCTCAAAAGATTCGTCTCGCAAAGTACATCTAAACTGTGCAATTATTTTTTTATTTCATCTACATTTAGTACTCCATGCATGTACCGGTATTTTGATGTGATGGAAAATCTTTTTTTTTATAGTAAAATTTGAGAGAAATTTTTTGGATCTATACAGGGCCGTGGTCCGGCTGCAGCAGCAACGTGCCGGAGCAGTTAATCCACCGCGTACGATAGAGGCAAGTGAATCCCTGCCCGCCCACAGCTTTGCCCGCGGTTTTGCCCGTGGCCGCGGGCCGTGCATGCGCGTGCTTGCACCGTCCAGAGTCGCAGGGCCGGACGCGGCGTGCACGGGGGCACCCCACGCCGCGGCACAAGTACGTACGGGACGGGAGGAATCGGTCCATCGATGGCGACGTGCGCCGCCCATGTGCCATTTATTGCCGGACGCCGGCCGGCCAGGCAGCAGCCCTCCCCCGGCCGGTAGCAGCATCGTCTTGATTATAATGTATTAATGTTGATATGCACGATCGGTATATCATCGGCCCAAATGAATTTGGACAGCGGAGATGATGGTCGACGATGTACGTGATGCCGCCATGGCCCCAATCTCGATCGCCAATCTGGCCGTGGCCCGTGGATCGTAGCTAGACGGACGACGCGGGGGAGACGGCTAGGTCGGAGAGCGCTACGCACGTGGACCCTATCCACTGTGAGGCTTTCTAAATGGATGTTTAAAACACTGTTTGACATAAATGCTGTACCATAGAGAGAAAAAATGGTAGTTGTAATAGTGATAGAGAGTGGGATTTGAGGAATACCGTTGTGGATAGCCTTACATAAGGATGCGGCCTAGGTGTCAGGTTTGTACCAGAACGTATTTGGACACGTTGTAGACACAGGTTGGTTGTTCTGCCATCTAATACGCGCAGCAATGCGCATGCGCTGGTGCTTTGGGTGCCCGGTCGGGCGGCGCATACACGTTTGGTCTGTTTGGTTGCTTGTTCAGTCGTAGCCCGCCTCCCTCCCCTGACCAGGCTATCTGTAACCAGGCCATCTTGGGCCATTGCACTCCAACACCTTCTGTTTGGTTACATTCTCTGTGTAGCCCGTCTAGACTTAGCTTATGTTTAGTTGTCCTAGCCTACACCGAGGCCATCGGCTCCTCCACCTGCCGTCCCCTCCCCGTCCACCGCCTTCTCCACCTCCGGCCTCCTCCTTCACCCGAGCCGCCGGTCTCCTCCTCTGTCGTCCGCCGCCGCTCCCTCCCCGTCCACCGCCTCCTCCACCTCCGGCCTCCTCCTTCACCCAAGCCGCCGACGTCCTCCTCATCCAGATCTGCCGTCCTCCTCCTCCAAATCCGCTGGCCTCCTCCACCTCCCTCACACGAGCAGATCCATGGTGGCAAGCCCCCCGGTCGCCGCGGCCGTTCCCCATCGTCGCGGAGCAGAGGCAGCAGCGGGATTCGCCGTCCCCGCGCGTCCTCCACCTCCGGCTGCCATCCCTGCTCCTCCTCCTCCTCTTCGCGGCCACCGTCCCCACGCGTCCTCCACTTCCGGCGGCGGGCGAGCTCTTCCTCCGGCGGCGAGCGAGCTCCTATTAGCAGTCGGCCTCTTCCTCCGACGGTCCTCCGCGCCTCCATTTCTCCGCTCACGCCGCCAGCCTCACCATCACGACCTCCATGCGCGCGAGGTGGCCAAAGCTCGTGTACACCGGGAGGAGGCGCGTCGGGGAGGGTGGCCTCGACTGGCGCAGAGGTGGCCTCACCTAGGCGCGAGCAGGGTGGCCACGGAAGAACGGCCGGGTTTGGCCGTTCAAGCGGAGCCACCCTCGGAGCCTCCAGTTGCTCTCCCAGAGCCTGGCTACGGAAGCGGTCTGGATAGGCAGGCTAGGCTGCTGGCGCAGCAACAAAACAGCCCCGTGTTGTAGCCACGGCGGGTGCTTGTGCCACTTTACGGATGACTTCTCCGTTAGCCATTTTTAAAAAAATACATCTAACATATTTGCCATCACAAAACTAAATATTTCTAACTATTTGCCACTCTCGCTGAGTTGGCGCGATCTAGCGTGACACATCACCCTACCACGCTGGCCAGGGGTGACGACGTGATCAAGCAATATTGGAGAACACTAGTAATGCAGTCTCTAAAGTCAATTGCAAATAGACGGCTAGAGAATGCCAGGGGAGAAATTTCAAATGAAATCATCAATATATCTTTACACTATGATGAGTATATGATCTTTAATTTATTATTACAGCACCATCGACCGTTACATAATAACTCCATTAAAAAATAATTTCACTTTAATCCACCGTCATCGATCATAGTAACTAAGAACAACACAACACCGACTGACGAAATGAGGCATCCAAAAATCAACAGACAGAAAATGATAGTACTACTAGAACACCAGAAAAAAAAGAACCATATCCCCTGCTACGTGTAAGTGTTCCACCGCCACCGCCGCCGCCATCACCACCACCACCAAAAGAATCATAAGCTACTTGTACCTATGAATCCTCAGCTTAATCTTGCTGATAATAACTGCTAATGAACAGAGTAATAACATATTGGAATAGAATGGTGATCCACGCATGCATGCATCTAATACTTAAGTTTGATCCATATATATGCGCAGGCATAGGCATGCATATATGCTTACGTACTTCATAGTCGTATATATATCCTTGCCTGATGAGAGCCTGTCATATATCAAAGAATCATCTGTGACTGTGTCGTCGTCAGTGCATGGATGCATTGTTGTGTGTGAAAGTGGTCGATCGGGTTGAGACGATCACAAGTTCATCATGTCCTTGACGAAGCCGTACTTCTCCATGAATGGGTTGGAGACGTCCTTGAGCGGGTACTGGTCGATGCGGTCCTTCCACACGCCGGCGTCGTTGGCCGGCTTCTCGACGGTCCAGACGCAGCTGTTGCACTTGAACCCGGCGCCGAAGGTGAGCATGAGGACGCGGTCCCCCTTGCGCAGCCTGCCCTTGGCCTCCATGTAGCTCAGCACGTACCAGACGCTGCTGGCGGAGGTGTTGCCGAACCGGTGCAGCGTCATCCGCGACGGCTCCAGGTCGTGCTCCGTCAGCGTGAGCCCCTTGCCCACGCCGTCGATCACGGCGGCGCCGCCCGTGTGCACGCAGAAGTGGTCCACGCCGGCCTTCATGCGGATGGTGAGGTGGTGGCTGGAGGAGGAGCCACCGCTTGCGCCGCCGCGGTGCTGCTTGTTCTTGGCGGCGCCGCCGCGCGCGAGGCGCGCGGAGAGCGTGGCGCAGGCGATGCGGAGCAGCTCCGGGAGCGGGAGCACGCGCGGCGCGAGGACGCGGAGGTTGTGGACGAAGGCGTGCACGGCGGCGCGGGGCAGCTCCTTGCCGAGGTGGAAGCCCGGGCGGCCGGCGTCGTCCTCCATCTGGAGCGCGCAGTTGTAGGACTCGTCGGAGGCGCCGGTGTGGGTGCGCACGACGTGGCGGAGGCGGAGCTTGGCGTGGTGGCGGAGGCGCGGGTCGTTGGTGAGGAAGTAGGCGCAGCCGCCGGAGCGGAAGAGGCAGTTGCCCAGCATGAAGGAGCGCTTGTTGCCGGCGTACCAGTTGGGCGCGATCGACTCCGACGTCATCACCAGCGCCACCTGACCCGCGTGCATCCTACAATTGCATGGCATGCATCATTTTTAAAAAAAATTTACTTATCTATTAGTACAACCTTGTTAATTACTACTAGTACTGTACTTATGCATGACCTAGCCTCTAGGAAGAGTATTTTATTTAGACCTACCCTGTTTGTTACCCCCAACTAATAATTAAGCTGCTAAAAATTAGCTACCGTTATTTATAGCCCACCCTCAATTGTTAGCTGATGGAACCCAACTGATTGCAGCTAATTAGTGGGAATGATGGCCTATCTGGCTAATTAGTTCATCCAAACAGGCGAAAAGGAAAGAAAACCAAATGCAGGTACAGTAACAGCTAGTGGGTTTGTGGGCGCGCACGATATCGATTGGCATCTTGATGAGGCACGCATGCTTTCAATGCCCTGACGACTCATGATCTGCACCGATGATGATCGATGCATACTCGTACATGCATGCATGCCAGCTATTTTATTCCACAACCATTCCCATGCAACAAGTAAAAGACCCGACGAGCCGACATAGGCCCTGTTTAGATCCAAAAAACTTCTCCCAAATTTTACTATGCAAAAAAAAATTTCCCGTCATATCAAAATGCCGGCACATGCATGGAGTACTAAATGTAGATAAAATAAAAAAATAATTGCACAGTTTAGATGTATTTTGCGAGACGAATCTTTTGAGCCTAGTTAGGCCATGGTAGGACAATATTTACCACAAACAAACGAAAAGTGCCACAGTGTTTTTCAGTTTGGAACAGTGCCAGTTTTTAGGGATCTAAACACACCCATAGTTTCAACTCGTCAGGAAGGAAAAACCATGGAGGGAGGGAGGAACTGCACTGCATGGGCCAGACGGTGAAAATGCATGGCAGGAATCGCACTGCAGCCACTACCCCTACCAGTACCAGCGAGAGGAGTTCTGTGGTCAGCCATGGCCAATTGGCCACGCCTGAAAGCCATTCAACATGCCCATCCAAAAGCAAAACCAAACTGGGAGGGCAGGCATTAAATCAAGGGTGGAGGAGAGCGGTGGTAGAGGAGCGCTGTAGCGTAGCAATGGCAGCAGCAGACAACAGCGAACCGCTGCTAGCCCGTAGCTAGCTGGCTCACATGCAGCATGCTGGGCAGCCAGCAGCACAGCATTCATGCAACTGCTCTGCCCTCCACGGCCACATTTACTCCTGCTGTGCTGTGTCACTCCGCTCCATGTCGTCCGTCCATGGTGATGAACTGGTGAAGTGAACCGATCGAGGAAGAAGAAGGCTTTGCTACACCTAGTGGAACGCACGGCAGGAACAATTTTATGCCCACTCCTTTGGGAGCGTACGTGCCATATACATACTCTACTGTAGAATAAAAAATGCTCTCAGTTTTACTGATTTTGCTACCTGGTGGAATTAATCCGCACATTTGGTTTCCAGCGTGGGGCTGCCTGCCAATGCCCAAATCTTTCCTTTCCTGACCAGCTCTCCGCTAATAACCGTGAGATGGACGCAATTCGTAGCACTAAAACATTGCATTAACTAGATCTGTTGATCTCATCTAACTATGGCTTGCAGTACATGCATGGACGCTGTGGCTATGGAGCCAAACAAGACGATGAACTACGAGCGCCTTGGGGTTGGGACCACCAGGCATAAATTTCTGCCCACCTGCAAGCTTTTACTTGATGTTTTAAACTTTTGACCAGCTTCTCTTACTATGCTTTATCTAGTATTTTTTTTAAAAAAATAGAAAAATATTGTTCTTCTGCCTACATTCAACCCACAAGCAGATCCAAAGTATGACAAAGGGAAAATTCCTCAGTCGGTGGAAGAAGCCGATTTTTTTATTTTTCTAAAAATATTTATACGGACAAATATATAGTAGGCGTACGTGGCCTGCTGTGAATCTATTGTCAGACCTAGAAATAATAACTGCGGTTGGTTGATCGGGGCAGCAGGAGTATTAACTGTTTGCACGAGAGATTTTATCTTTTTGCCGCATAATTTCCAAAGACAGAGAAATACTATGACGCTAATAATTAATTTCTGTAATAATAAAGACCAGGGTGGGAAATTAAAGCAAAAAAAGAACAGGCAAACACAGCGCGCGATGGACTAGTGTCCAGCAGTGGCGAGAGGCGCACCTGAAGTAGTTGTTGACGAGGTCGAGCGCGATGAGCGTGGCGCTGCACCCCATGCCGGTGAGGTTGTACACCTTGACGTCGTCGCGGAGGCCGTAGCGGCGCACGACGCGCGCCGACAGGGAGGGCGCCGGCGAGAACATGGACACGTTGACGACGAGGACGTCGACGTCGGCGGGGCGGACGCCGACGCCGCCGGGCGCGGCGGAGCGGGCGAAGAGCTCGTCGAGGACGGCGTGGAAGGTCTCGTCCATCTCCTCCATGCCCTCGCGGAGGCGGTCGGGGCGGGCCTCGCCGCCCTCGATCATGTTGCGCGGGCCGTACGTCTCCTCGCCGATGCCGGAGTTGACGATGACCTTGAGCAGGAACTTGTACTCCTCCAGCCCCAGCAGCTTGTTGCGCTGGATGATCTCGCCGCACAGGTCCGTGGGGAGCTTCCGGTCGTCCGTCGCCTTGTAGCACACGTAGTCCAGCAGGTAGCACCGCCGGCGGCGAGCGCGGGACACCAGCAGCCGCGCCAGCAGCGCCGCCGAGTACGCCAGCAGCGTCAGCGTCAGCAGCGTCGCCAGCTCCATCGCCGCCAGCGTCGATTCTTGCCAAGAACCACCAAGAGATGGATAGGGATTTATAGCTAGCTCGATGTGTGCAGCGAGCTAGGAAGACGGCAATAATGCGCAACGCGTGTGGTTGCTGCTCATGGAGACGGAGACGGAGACGGAGGCGGCGGCGGATCGGAGAGCGAGGGGAACCCCAAGCGGGAGATGCGTGTGGCAATGTCGACGCCCAGCCGGCCAGCCAGCTCCACTGGTACGATCGAGCTTGGTGTGTGTGGGTGGGGTTGGTGGGGAGGGAAGAGAGTGAGATTTATTAGAGCCCAGCCCTAGGAGGCTGAGGAAGGAGAGTTGTTTTTATAGCACGGAGAAGGGGCAGTTGTATTTCTTTTGCGTTTTTTAGGGTCATATTTCCACCTTTTTCTAAAGACGTGCTTCTATTTACTCTGTTTTTGACAAAAGGGCTTCATGGATGACGTAGCATGCTCTTCAAGACCATGCGGCCGGCCCACTGCCCACTGAGACCGTCTGGAGACTGTATCTCTTGCCTACGGGGTTCATCTTTTCATTTATACTGCAGTGAAATTTACCAAAATTTGACTTTTGTTCTTTTGAATTAGGAACCGGAATCCATCAAATTTTGGACTGAAAAGTACATTTCGTAGGGCACCGAAAACGGAAAAAGTGACCGGTCTCGACCGTGGAAATTCCTTTCCATGGTTGCCTATCACTACTTTCACTCTATCTACGGTAACACATATAGTCGTTTTGTACTGTAGACAGACAAAGCTGGCACAAATTCAAAGGTGGTGCACTACTTAAGCAACTAATTGATTTTCTCATTATATTTAGTAAATTTTACTTAAATTATAAAGGAATGTTTGGTTGTTTCACCCGGGTACCAGTGTACCAGAGAAACGCACTCTAGCGTCGCCCCTAACTATAGATAATCGTTTTAGGCAGTTTGCTTGAGACAGCCTAAGGCTATATCCTGAAGACATCCTGAGGCTATCTCCAACCGTTTCTCTATCCTTCATTCCTCATTTCGAACTTCACTCTGTGTAGGGTGTCAGAACAATATCAGATTCCTCAAAATAGGGTGACAGTTGGAGTTGGCATTGAAGGCTGGATCGATGCCTAAGAGGGGGTGAATTAGGATTTCTAGAACTAAGGCTCACTGAAAACTAGAATTACTAAACAAAACCTATGCAAGATAAAACTAACTATGTACACCAAGGTTTTGCTAAGTGTTGATAATTCTACCGTGGCTAAGTCTTGCAACCTAGTTCTACCTAGAAACTATCATATCAAGCTAATCTAAGAAAGTAAGCACACAATTGCAAGAATGTAAATGCGGAAGATAGAGAGATAGGTAGAGAGAATGCAAACTCCCGATGACGATGACGACGATGGCACACGATGGGGACATTGAGATTTTTTTTCCCGAGGTCCGGAGAGACCAACGTGTTTCTACCCCCGCTCCTCGTTTGGCGCCCCTTTCTAGGCTTTGCTCTCGCGTAGTCCTCAAAGGAATATGGCCTCGCCCACGCAATGGTGGAGGATGGCGAAGTGACCTCCGCGGAGGTCAAGCAACCCCGGTCAGGTCTCCGGATATCCTCGGTACACAGCCACAGAAGTCCTTCTTTCGCGTAGTCTTGGACTACGGCCTCACCCACGCAAGGGTAAAGGATTGTCAGAGCTGTTGGGGTCTTTCGCGGGCCTTCTCGCGGAGCTACCCCACCGTCTCCACTAAGGAAGCTTTTGACCAACATGCTGAGGGCCTTCCTCTCTCTCACAAGTAAGGTGGCAGCCACTCCACACTCCGGAGGGTCTCGCAAGACTTACAAGCCCCACACTTACAAAGACGACGTGCACGCAGGCACGAGTACACACAATATGCCTAAACAAAGATGCTTTGCAAGCTCTAGATATGCTGGGATGTGTCTATTAGCTCTTGTGGTTTTTAGGCTCTCAAATGTGTGTATGTGGCTCTTTGGATGGATCAAGATGGTACCTAGCTCAGGAGTCACCAACCACAAAGTGGAGTCTTGAAGAGGGGGTATTTATTGCCTAAGCCTCAAAACTAGTCGTTGGAAGATTTCTTCCCTTTTCTACGCGACCACCGATGGTCCGATGCGTGTAGTTGGCTAGCCGTTGGAGTTGAACATTGGAGGCATCGGACGGTCAGATGCGTGTTGGAGCTTCGGTCTTCGATTTGATATTCTATCGGCCCAGAATGTCCAGTGGTACCATCGGTCCGTCCTGTGGTGGATCATCGAACCGTTCGATGCTTTCAGCGTCGAGACTTGGTCGCTCCATCTTCTCTGCCCAGAATGTCCGGTGGTAGACCACCGGACCTCCGATGCATGTAAATGCACCGGGTCTTCAAGGCTTCATCTTGGGGCATCTTCTTCTTTCCGGTCCATCTAATGGGGCTCTTTTTGACCTTTTCATGGCCCAAAAAAACGGCCCGCCGACCGGTCAACGGGACCGCCGAGTCAGGGCATAGGCTTTCGACGGGATGGAGTCTTGATCTTCTCTTGTGATCTTTTAGACTTTCTTTGATGTGTTTGTTCCCCAAGTTCTCTATTTGCACCCTAGGACTTAAACAAAAACACTTGTACACAAATATTAGTCTCATGGCACGTGTTGTCACTTCAACACAAAAATCACGTTAGGGAACTAAACACAAGGCTTAGCGCCCATTTTTTTTACAAGCCTGAGTTCATATTGGAACTTGTAGTTTGGGTGAATGAAAAAAAAATTAAAATTCCAAAATTTTAGTTTCTCGTTAGAGTTATTTTATCCACCAACTGTTTTGCAGCTTGCTTTGTGACCGGATAAAAATATATCTATGCAATAAAGAACCTTTTGATTCTTTGTAGGGGCGAAAGTGGTTTGGAAATTTTCGTACCCAAACTTAGATCTAGATCTAGACCAAATCATCAGAAGAGAGAGGAATCAGATCAAAAGATTCATGGAGCCAAAACAGTGATACATCTGATAGATTTCGCTATGGTATTACAATAAAACCTTAGGGGGCGATATATTTTAGTTATTCTTCTCGTGCCACATGAATAGAGCATGTGTCTTAGATTTAGTTATATGGTGTCAGCAAATAGAACTGATATGAAAAATGAACAATTACATAAATGTTCCTGAATATGCTGATAACCAATGATGATGGGCCCTAGCACCACCATCAATCGAACCATGTGCATCCATGGACGTGTGATGAACGATGGTACAATCGGTGACTCTATCTCCACGTACGTACGACGTACCCACGTCCAGTAAAGACGCACATCACCACATGATTACACCCAATGGCGGTGATGAGATGCCGCGCTCACTTCGCAAGCCGAGCGTATGTACGCTAGCATAAGTTTGGTTCAGTGGATGAGATGGGTTCTGTTCTGTTTTTTTAAATGGGATGGTCTTACTTTAGTGTTTGATTGAGAGGGATGATTCTACTGTTTTTTATTTGGTTGAAAGAGTTATGTTTTCTACTGTTTAGTTTTATTGGTCGGAGAGAGATAGCTTTCATTTGAGATAATACCGTGAGCCACCGTTAGTGGAACTCACATACCATTCTAGCATTTAGCCCTCTTTCCTCACACAGTCACACTACCTCTCCCCTTACGTTGCGCCGTTTTTTCTCATACTGCCCAGAGCGGTCATGGCTCCGCCGCTACTTTCCTCGCGCAGCCCCTGCCGCTCTTCCTGCGCGCGTGCGGCCGCCGACGCTCCTCGTCGAGAGCCACGGCCAGCACGGTTCCTTCTCCCGCCGCAGCCGCCGACGCTCCTCGTTGAGCCGCACCTCCTCCCCAAAGTCGATGCGGCTCCTCGCCCCGCTGCTCCTCATCACTATGCGATTGGTGCCGCTACTCCTCGTTCTACCGCCGCTCGTTGCGCCGTCGTGAGCCACTGTCGTCCCTCGTCCTGCACTCCTGCTCATCAGCGCCGCTCCCTTCACAAAGGGAGACATGCATGACGATCTGAGGGGACAAGTAATAAAGTAGGGGTGGCAGTGGATAATGGTCCAAATCTTCACAATCCGAATAAGCTCTTGATGATTTTTAATTTAAAAAATGAATAGAAATGCGATCTGAGTCGTTTTGGACCCTATCTTTTAACATGTCTAGCTAAAATTTAAAGACCCTCTACCACCCCTACCCTAAGTGAATATTCTCTTTGAAAGTTCTATTCCAGCTCACTTCCAACCAAACACCGTTAATTAAAAAAATTCATCCGGCCATTCCCCATCCTATCGATCCTCTCCGTCCCTTGCAACCAAACATCAAACACCACTCAGCTCCGGATCCACAGAGTGCGCGCGGTCACACACTCGATCACACGCATGCAGTGGCGGAGCTAGGAATAAAACATAAGGGGGGTCAAAACCCCTAATACATATAGTATAACATACTCCCTCTGTCCCATAAAATAAGGCGTGCATGTTTTTTAAAAAGTCAACTCTTTAAATCTTTGACTAATAATTCAGTCAAAAATATATATGTTTAGTGGATGCATGTTATATATTTGGATTCGTATTCAAAAGCACTTTAATATAATGCTAATTTTGTATTTGTAGATCACATATTTTAGAAGTAATAAATGATCAAAGTTCTGCTTTAAAGACCGTGCTAAAAACATACACGCCTTATATTATGGGATAGAGGGAGTATATAATTATAGGTATCAGCTATGTATTATGATTTTTCCTAAGCAAATTTGCATGACTATAATTGTTGGATACGGTGTAGTCTAAGAGGTGGGTGAAAGGATTAGGCCATAATGGATTAGTAGGTATTTCTGCTTGTCCTAGTGCCCATACCGCCGAACAATGGATTGGTTAATTAGCTAGACTAACAAAGATTAGCATGGATTAATGTGTATTGCTGCAGATGTTGGGAGAGGCCATGGCCCCTGCTGGCCCTGTGGGTTTTTTTAAATTGGCCCTTTTTTCAAACTTTTTTCGCAAATAGACCCCTGGAGAAACATTCTCCAAAAATGGACCCCGACCTCGGCGCTTGAGGATACCGCGCCGAGGTAACATAGGTCGGCATTTAGGGGCCACGCGCCGAGGTAGTCCACGTCAGGTGCCGGCCCGGCTGGGGGGTCAACCACCTCGGCGCTCAGTCAAACAGCGCCGAGGTGCCTACCCTCGGCGCTGCCGCATCACGCGCCGAGGTGGTGTAGGCGCTGTGCTGCGGGCCCAACCTCGGCGCGCAATCCTTTAGCGCCGACCCTTGAGATCTCGGCGCTGGACCGTGGCGCGCCGAGGTCTGGAGACTTAAGCCGCGCCGCCCCTTTCTTTTCTTCTTCCTCCAGACACTCACCTCTCTCCCACCGCGCCTCCCACTCTCTCTCTCCCTCCCGAGGTCGCCCTAACCCTAGGGCCCGTTTCCGGCTGGGTGGACAACGGATCGAGGGCGCCCTCCCTCCCCCAAGGTAGCCCTCCCTCTCCTCTCCTTCCCTATCTGCGTTTTTTCCTTTGCATTGCCTCCGATTTGTTGGAACCCTAGGTTTTGGGGAATCCTAGAATCCGAAATTTTTGGTTTGGTTTGACGTTAGGTATTAAATCTGTATTGTATTGTAGATAGTTTAGCCGGTCAGATGTGGGAATTTGATGTGATTTTCATAATCATGAACTAATTTTGCTGAATTTTTCCTTACTAGATATTGTGACCATATACACTTAGTAATAATATTTGGCACACAAATCTGGTATATTAGATTAATGTATGTGGCTATGTTTGTAGGATAAAGGTCCTTTTAGCGCTGTTTATGGTTTGTAACTTATTGTTGTGACACGGGTGATTTATGGATAAGTTAGTCAGAGTCAGACACGGTGCTAATATGATGAGGACAGTGGGTGACTATGTAGAATCTGAAGAAATGATAGAGGATGTATTTATGTTTGGTCAGTCGCCTAGTTTTTCAGAATTGGTGGAGCGGGTAAAATTGAATCTAAGTTGTTTGGAAGAGGATCTGATTTTCAAAGTAGACGGAGTTATCGATGTCGGTTCGTCTGATGGCCCCCGGGTGGAGAGGTTGGCTCCAATCAAGAGTGAAAGTGATTGGGTTGCATATAAGGAAATTGTGATGTCATCAGAAGTTCGGTCACTTGATGTGATTTTTAGGACAGAGTTTGCACATATGGAAATGCCTAGAATTGCTTTGGAGATTAGGAACGATCCAAGTAGTGAATATGAAGTACCTCAACAAGAGGTAAATGTGTCCTAGGAAGACATTGTAGGCACACAAGAGACCAAATTTGGCGAATGCGGTAGACACGAGGACCGTGGTACACTAGATGGCCATATCGAGGTGCTTGTCCCAAGTAATTGTGACTATGAAGGTCAGGATACGTACGACGACAATATGGACGGTCGGGATGGTAATGACCAAGGGATTGGGGTGGCTACGGCATCAAATCGGGTGCAAGTTGAGGTGGAAGGAGATGACGAAACATACGAAGATGATAGGGCATCCGATTTGGATGACGACCGTCCGGTGCCAAGGCTAAGTAGTAGGGAGATGCAAATTGTGAAGGAAGTGATCACATGCCGTGATCCTCTTGTTTCCGGTTACTTTGATTTAAGCCAAGGCCACCGGGCAGTAGTTGATGGACGGATTGAAGTGCCTCGTGATCCCAGCAAAGGTGAAATCATTGAGAATGCCATGGTCTTTGCGGATATGGTGCAACTTAAAACTTGGTTGCAGTTGTACTCCATAGTCCACAACCGTCCGTTTAGGGTCACACACTCGTACAAGGACAAGCGGTACACGGTTACTTGCAAAGAAGATTGTGGGTGGAAGGTTTGTGCTAGGAAGGATAGTGTTGGAAAGTGGAAGATAACGTTGGTGCAGCAGCCACACATGTGTGCGACCGCAGAGGTAGAGGAAACCCATTTATAGTTGAATTCTAGGTTCATTGCGAGGACGTTTTGCAATGTCATCAAACACATGCTGACCATTACGGTGTCCGCACTCATTGAGTCAATCTTCCTGCGGTTTGAGTACCGCGTGAAATATGAAAAAGCCTGGAGGGCAAAACAGCTAGCTTTAGAAATGATCAATGGTGATTGGGAGGCGGCGTATGAGCGTCTCCCAGTAATGTTGAATGCCATGAAATCGAAAAATCCAGGGATGCATTATGAGTACTTTGCCAAAACAAGGTGAAACAAGGGATGGAAGATAGGTTTTCGGTAGGGCTTTCTGAACTTTTAGGCAGTGCATTGAAGCTTTCAAGCATTGTAGGCTGGTGTTGGCAATCGATGACACATTCTTGACCGGCAAGTACAATGGCACCCTGCTTGTTGCCATTGGCATTGATGGTGAGAAAATGTTGTTTCCATTGGCATTTGCCTTGGTAAGCAAGGAGGATACCGATAGCTGGTCTTGGTTCCTGAGCCTAGTACGACGCTTGATTGTGGGGCGCGGCCGTGATGTCTGCATAATATCAGATCGGCATGCAGGCTTTCTCAATGCAATGGAAGAGAATCTGGATAGGCATGGACGAGTGCACCATAGGTGGTGCACAAGGCACCTTGCGCAAAATTTAATCGGACATGACGGGAAAAAAAGAGAACTTTGAGCTGTTTGAGGAGGTGTGTCGGCAACGAGAGAAGAGAGATTTCCATCTTAAATTGAAGGACCTTATGTTACGCACCAATGACGAAGGCAGGTCTTTCTTGGAGGGCCTAATGTCGTCTAAGGAGAAGTGGTCCCTTGCATACGATGGAGGAGTACGCTGGGGTTTTATGACAAGTAATTTTGCAGAGATAATGAACAGCTTGCTTAGGGGTTGTAGATCCCTACCGGTGACAGCCATTGCGGCCTTCACGTTCTACAGGTGCAACCAATGGTTCGCCCAACGGTTTGACCATGCGACAGCTCTTTACAAACACAGGAAGGAATGGCCTAAGCATGTCGACGATATGATTGGCTACTCAAAGAAGAAATCAAAGCATCAGACCGCTACATGCTTTGACATGGCCTCTGGCACGTATGAGGTTTTGGAGGCTAGTGGAACCAACACGGATGGAGAAGACCATCACGCCAGGAAGCACAAGGTGGTCATTACTAGGAACACATGCACATGTGAGAAACCAACATTGTTGCACATCGCGTGTTCCCATATGCACACAGCCTGCAGGGTGCGTAGAGTAGACCCATTGGTACCTCCAAGGACCTCCAAGGAGTTTGGGCTTCAGTATCTGATTAACACATGGACACCTCGGTTTGAGCCTTTCAGAGATAAAGACGAGTGGCCAGAGTATGTAGGGCCGAAGTTTGTAGCCGACCGAGCTTTGCTGTGATGCCCCTGGCATCTCAAAAGCCTTAACACACAGTTAGACATAAACTAATAAGGAATTAAGATTTGATCATGCTTGGGAGGTAATGAGAACTAGATGGAGAAATCACTAAAGTCAAAAATTTTCTATCCAACATACAAACCCACACAATATTTCATTTGGTTAAGTCAGTTCCCAAAATCGATTCTGAAATTTCTTTTGGATTCACTATACAACTTTACATTCTTCCTTTCTATGAAATAAAATTGAACTTATCACCTTTCAAATGCACCTATTGTGGAAGTGATTGGAATTCAATTGATACTTCGAAAATGGGAAACAAGAAAGACTCTACTTAAAGTAAAGCTGCAGTTTTACCAAACCCTCAACAACGTTTGTGCTTGTAATTCAAAATCTGTGGTGATCCGAGCCAAACTTTATATACCAAACTTGTAGAATATTATATTAGGAACAACTTTGGTAATTGGAGTGTGGACATGCATGGTGATTTGAATAGTACTTTGGGACTTTTTCTATCAATACATGAAATCTGTCCAAACCTGACCTATGTAGTAAATTCAAATTATCTTGGTCTTACAGCCAAAATCTTGAAATGGTTATATTGAGAAAGATGTAGCACGGAAAATTCTGAACAATATTAGTATAAAACTCTTTGTATGAAAGTGGTCACAAAATGGACTTTTAGAATTTTTAAGCAGGAGGGTTTTGTTGGTCAAACATTGGTCAGCGGGGAAAATTCAAATTTAAACCACATTCTCCACAGAACTTGGTATCATGGATTTTGACAAAGTTGTAGACCTAAAAGAGTAGAACGTTTCATCCAGTTAAGGATTTTCAAATTCAGCTTCTAAATTGGTCAAATAGACAGAATCCAGAAACAACTCTAGCTGGTCAAACCTCACTTTTCCATTTTTGGGATTTTCTTTTCCTTTTTGTCTCTATGACACCTTGGCCCCACCGGCCAGCCTGGCCTCGGATCCCCTCCGGTCGACGCCGCGCCGAGAACACGGACGCCACGCGGCCGCCGGTCTCCGACGCCGCTGCCCGTCCCCTGCCCGCGCTGCCCTCGCCCCGGTCTCACCTAGACGGGATCCCGGCTTCCTGCGCTCGCCCTCGCCTCACTCCCTTGCCGTCTCCCCGCTCTCCCCTCCACCGAGCCGCTCCCACTGCCCCTCCTTGCCCGAACCGCCATGGCCGCCCGAGCATAGAGCTCGAGCTCGCCCCCGCTCCTCAGCCGTCTCCCCCGGCCTCCAAACACCCCCACCGCACCCGCCGCGACCTTGCGCATCCTGAGCTCTAAGCCTAGTTGCCATTCTCCTCCCCGTTGGGTAGATCGAGCCGCCGCTCGACGTCCACTCCACCGGGTTCAAGGCAAGCTCGCCGCCGGTTCACCGCTGTCGCACCCCACCTTCCACCCTCTACCCACGCTCCACACCTCCACAGCCACCTCCGCCTCGACCGTGCGCACTCGACGCGCGAGACGTCGCCGTCGTTCGACCTCTCCCTCACTGAACCCACCCGCGACGCCGAGCGTCGCCCCGGCGTCCAACTCACCTCACCGTGGAGACCCACCGCCGGGCTGTCCCCACGCCATCAGACCACCACCGCCGCGTGCGCCGTCTCTCCGCGGAGGTCACACGCCCGTCCTCGTCCCCTCCCGTCGCCGGAGTCGACGGATCAAGGTCGTGCCGCCGACCCCGAGCGCCGTCGCCGCCATTCCGGTTCACCGCCGCCGTTCTTCCTCTACGGACCTCCTCCCGCGACGAGATCTAGGGGAATCGAAACCCCTTGGACAGGAACGCCTTCGCCGACCCCGTCGGCTCCAAGTGCCGTCTCGCTGCCGCCGGCGCAGCGCCTCCAACCCCGGCCACCGCGCGCCGTCTCCCTCCCCGGCCGAAGGTAGAAGAAGGAGGAACTTTTCCCCGAAAACCCCCTGGCCTTTTCTGTTTTTGCGCGCTCCATTTGAAATACTATGCACTGAGTCACGCAGATCTTCCCTGCTACCCCCTGGAAACTACGGGTAATTACGTTTAGGTCCTGAGATCTGATATTTTCCATTTAAATGCATTTAAATGAGCGGTGAACTTTGAAAAATCATATAAAATCACAGAAAATTCCAAAATGGACAAACTCAGTTGCGTTAGACTCCTCTTGAGTAGATCTACGTGATTGGTATGATGTGGAAGTGTGAAATGTCTATTTTGCCCCTGGTTTATTGTATGCATAATTAATTAGGATGAATGGCAAAAGTGCACTAAATGAACTCCACATGGCATGAAACTTGGACAGTAGTTTTATTGTGGCATTATAGCACTATGTGAATTTTTGTAGCCCTAGCACTTGCGGTTTAATTACCCTTTTGCCATTATACATGTGTATGTGTATTTATTTAACTACGGAGTGGAGGCTACAAAGAATATGCTCAAATTGACTCTCTAGCATTTTCCCTATACTTTAGGTAGCATGAGTGTCTCACTGGTACAATACGAGCCCCTGCATGTTAAGTTTTAATGGCGATTTGAAAATGATAAAAAGGGTGCATGTTGGAGATGATGGATAGAAAAGTGGTCATGACTTGCTAGGAAAATTCTCCGGAAAAATTAGGTAGCCTAAAGTTGATGCATAGAGTCTAAAAAATATATGTTTGGTCTAGGTCTATCGAGGTACTCCGTGTTTAGGTAGTTTATCAATCACCTTTTCGCCTGTTCATGAAATGGTTATTCATACGTGTGTTTCGTGTTCATGCATCTCATTTCTTGCATCATCCCGCATGTCATTCATATAGTGACGCTCATTACAGATACGTGATCAAGAAACGAGCGCGTGGGACTACTTCAACCAACGGTGATCCAAAAGACCAACTAAGACCCATTCACGACCTGGAGGGCCCATCAGTCGTGCTTGGAAGGAGGAGTTGTCCAAGGGATCAAGGGGTTGCCTGGGGCAAAGCCTCACAACCCAGCAAACTAACAGTAGCTTAGTTTGTTGGCTTTATTAAAGTGAATCAAAGGTAGGCAGGACCATACTCTCCTAGCTAATAATGTTTTATGATTATGCATGTGCATTAGGTGTTGATTGAAACCTCATTGCATTAGACTCCTTGGCCGCCCTGGCCCTAGCACCTACACTAGGTACGTAGGACGAGTTGCCTAGAAATGATAGGCTCGACTAGATACGAGTGAGATGTCACTCGTCACGTAGGTGTTTCGAAAAGAAAGAGAACACTGTCTATGCTAAGATGCTTTATTATGCTGAGGATTAATTGAAGACCGGGCGGAGATAAAGTTTACTTTTCGCGGTGTGCGTTGTTGCGGTGTAATGGCTCCGCCCGAGTCGCATAAGGCCCGTTCGCTGTTCGCCTGCTGATCGGCATAACATTGCTAGAATGCTTATCCGGAAAATGGGACCGGTGAAACCTTACTTGTGCCATCCAGAGAACAGAAACACGTTCCTACCCACTGGTTGAGAGGAAGGTGGCCCGGGGGAGCTTGGTACTCATGACGGGGAGACCGAGATGTCGGCAGGCTCGTCATGGGGGCACAACCCGGGAGTCAGGCGGGAGTGAATCGAACTTGGGATGTGACAAGTGGAGGAGGGGGACTATATATGGGAAAGCCGTCGTGTGAGTAAGCATATGGGCCCCTGGCATTTTCTAGTTATTTCCGGGAATATAAAAATCGATTCAAATCGCTGATGCTCACCAGGTGTGAGAATGCCAATATTGCACACGGGCAACGTAGAACTGTTTGAGGCATGATGTTTTATGGAATTGATGATTTGCTACTACACAATGGATATACCTGTTTTACTTCATGCAAATTACTCGCTTTATATTACCAATGAGATTCAGGATAAGGACTGGCGGCTGTCAAACCCCGCTATAGCATGACATTAAAACATAGTGGATAATCATAATTAAAGGATAGCGGCTGTCAAATCCCGCTATCCGATGGCAACATTTTACGGTTTAAAACCAATGGCTAAGGACCTACTTGCTAGTAAGCTGAGCTTTGCGTCAGCCGTAAACTCTGTCCATTAAGTCCTACTGAGTAATTAGTACTCAGGGTTTGCCCCCACTTTTGGCTCACAGGTACTGGCGGCTTTTGGATAGCTGCTTGGAGAAGGGTAGCACCGGTGAGCTTGGTGTTTCTCGCCCCGTTGGTCTGTATGAAGACTACTTGGGTAATTGGTTTCCGCTGCGAGATGTTTTGAAAACGCTTCCGCATTATATGTATTTTGAACATGTATTTGACTATATACGTTCTTGGTCTGTAAACTAAGTCCATCTACTGTACATTTCAACTGCCTGTGATGATGTAACTGTTGTGGCTCCATCGTGAGTCGGATGTGTGTGATGTCGGTTCCTCTGGGATTTGGTGCAAATCGAGAGCCGAGGGCTTCTCGACGGACGACCGGGTTTAGTACGGTCTAAGTACACTGTAAGCTAATGGTGACAGGTGTACTTAGCCCGTATTAAATCGGCGGTTCCGCCACATTTGCTCCACAAAAGTAAAGGGCCTAGGAAAAGAAAGCGCTTTGCAATGGACATGGACCGGACTGTGATAGGGAAATCGAAGCGGAGGCTAGTTGGATCTCATTTCGTAGAGGACACACAATAGAATCATTGCTCTCTATGCCACAAGGAGAACCATAACAAATGAAAATGCCCGTTTTCTGAACCTAGTCAAGTAATGCATTATTACTCCCTTCATAAAGCATATAAATTAATTCCATGTTCATGCATATTTGATAGTTTATCCTTTAAGTATGTGTTATAACCATAGTTTCTGTCATAATGCAGGAGCAGGATGGAGCGGTACCCTCTTCTCGACGAGCGGTACGATGCGAAGCACCGAGCCAGACGTATCGAGCAGGGGGAGGTATGATCTATGCATCTAAATATTAGTTAGTAGTATATTATTTTCTCTTTGCCTTTGTTAATGGAACCACGTACCTTGCCTGGTTGGGAGCACGCACTCGTTTACACCTGAAGCCAGCTTGGACCGAGAAAGACTACCTGGACATAGCAAGCTCAGATGAAGGGGAAAACCAGTACGACCAGGCCACGCGTGAAGGCCGGCAAGTTGAGGTAGCACCGGTGTTTGCACATGCGGTGAGTGCTCTTTCTTATACATACCAACCAAAAGTTTTTTCGGTTGTCAACTTGCCATTGAACTTCTGTGCCGCAGGGTAATGAGATTATGAGGACGGTGATTGAGCATGGGCAAGCACTAATGGTGCCAGAGGGGAGCCCGGACGAGGCACAGAGGCTGCGCAACTTCATTACTGTAACATAATTTCAAATTCCATCCTCCTATGAAGACGTGTATTGGGCTGCCTATGACTCAATTATTGTTTCTTTCAGCGTGCTATGCACCGCCTCAAGAAGGTTGCCGGACAAATGGGGTGCCGGTCGCAGGACGTTGTCCTCCCGGCGCGGGCTTCCTCATCTCGCCTCACAGCACGCAGCGGAGGCGCCGATGATGCTTCCTCGACTAGACACACCGCAGCCGGGTCGTCCTCAGGTGCACGCCGTGACACATCCAGCGATGAGGATGCGGGCGAAGATGAAGGCACGGCGAGTGATGATGCACCTTCGAGCGGCAGCGACCGCGCCGAGAGGCAGGAGCCCACGTACGAGGAGATCAACGTTTCACAGCAGCAGGATGCTCCTGGGTCGTCACAGCCACCTACGCAGGCGCAACGTCCCAACAAGGGGAAGCGGACCAAGGCATCCTTCACTCCTGGCAGTGACGCGTTGCCGCGTCGTGGGAGAGCCCGCCGTGGTCGCGGGAGAGGCCGTGCCGATGGTTGAGTGGATGTCGCAGATGTGGACTTTAGTTATGCCTTGTTTCATTTCGAACTAGACCTCTTGTTCGAGTACCATGTCTTTTATTTTGGATGTATGGAGCTGTTAAACTATGTGGACTTGGATGTGTTGAACTCTGTGCATGTATGAAGGTGTTAAACTATGGACTGAGTTTGGATATGTTGAAATGTTTGGATGTGTTAAACTATGAACTCTATGCAAATTTGGTGTTTCAGTTGCTGTTTCGATGTGTCGAACTGTCTGTTTCAGTTGCTGTTTTTCTTTTTTTTTTAAGCTGCAGACCTCGGCGCGAGGGCGCTCGGTCTATTAGCGCCGAGGTATCGGCCGGGACCCGGTACCTTCTGAGGCATATCCGCCGAGGTCGTGCACCTCGGCGCGCGGCTAGGATATGCCTCAGAAACTATCGGCTGCGGAATGCTACCTCGGCGCTAAAGGAAGAAGCGCCGAGGTACTACCTCGGCGCTAAGCGCCGAGGTAGCACACCTCGGCGCGCGGCTACAGTACGCCTCAGAAACTATCGGCTACTAGGGTGCTACCTCGGCGCTAAAGGATGGAGCGTCGAGGTACTATATCTCAGCGCTGCATCTTTTAGCGCCGAGCCACGCAGCTTTAAAAAAAAAGGAAAACAAATCGAAGTGAACATTCCCGTATCACAGAGCCTCCCAAGATTTCACATACAAGATTTCACCAAGCATAACAGATAGGGTTAAGACTGCAAAGTACCGTTCCCATGATTGAATCACACAAATTGTTCAACAATACCATGAATGCGTCAAATATTAACAATCCGGCAAATAGCTAAACAACAAACAGTCCAACATTCAAGTGGTGCTAACATACATCAACAATCAAAGCATAGAGACAGGTCCTACTGAGTGCAACGCGGCCATTTACCCTTCCTCAGCGCATCCGGATTCTCCTCCAGAGCTGCCTTCGCCCTCCTTGCCCTGGCAAGCTTCACCTCCCTCTCTGCCTTGCGCTTAGCCGCAGCCCTACGCTTCTCTTCAGCGATGCACTCGTTCCTTTGCTCCTCCTCCTTCCTTGCTGCAATGCCCGCATTTATTTTGGCATTCCAATCCCTCAATTCATTAAACCACTCCCTGTCCTTCTCCTTTACCTCTTTGTCTATCCACTCCTCGAAATCACATAGTGGTGGAGACTCCTATGACCATCGGCAAACATTTAACATTAAGCACAACTTGCAATCAAAACACAAAAAGTGAGAATACAATCACTTACAATTGTCCCTTTCATCAACGCCTTCTCCGGTGGATCAAAGGCCCAGTTAGCACACATCCAGTACCGCCGCCTAAAAGTCTCCTCTTCGTCGGACATCTCCAACTTACAAGGATCACCACAAAAGCACATGAGTGGCACGAGACCCGCAGGAATAGCCATACGGCTGTACCCCATTGCAACCTGGCATGAAGTTACCCAAAATTGGTTAAAATTAACTACGTACATAGTAAACGGTAATGAACCACCATGATTCCTAAAAACGATACAAAATAGCAAATCTGTCCGACTAAACAACCTGAAAGAGCAATGAGTCACAAATCCTAACGTCAATCCGAAAAAATAATGTCGATTTCTAGGTTTCCACAAAACCTAGGGTTACAACAAATTGAAGGCAATGCGAGCGAAAATACACGGGTGGGCAAAGAGAGGAGAGGGAGGGATACCTTGGGGGAGGTAGGGCGGCCTCGATCCGGCGTCCAGCGGGTGAGAGAAGGCACCTAGGATTTGGGTGAAATGGAAGTGTAGGAGAAGAAATGTTAGTGGGGTGGAGTGAGGGAATGGCTGGAGAAGGAAGAAGGTAGGGCCGGCGTGGGATTTATGGCCTCAGACCTCGGCACTGGCTCGTAGAGCGCCGAGGTAAGGCACCTCGGCGCTAACTGACCGAGCGCCGAGCTAGTGACCCGCTTTCACCATGGAAGCTGACGTGGACTACCTCGGCGCGCAGCCCCTAAACGCCGACCTGTGTTACCTCGGCGCGGTATCCTCAAGCGCCGGTCGGGGTCCATTTTTAAAGAATGTTTCTTCAGGGGTCTATTTGCGAAAAAAGTTTGGTAAAAAGACTAAATTAAAAAAAAAAAACCACTGCTGGCCCCTCCCTGGCTCCCACGACGCACGTAGGCCACCCACCGCTCTCCGATCCCAAACGACGCCAGGTGTGTAGTATAACCGAGTCCCTTTCGTCAGGGTACTCCTCAAATCCCATTTTCTATCACTATTCTAACTGTTTCTCTCTCTATCTACACAGTACAGCATTTATGTTAAACAGTGCGAAATAATTTTTTGAGAAACCATTTTACAGAGTCCCATTGGGGACAGCCTAACCTAACGTGCACGGGTACTGCCCACGCATGCACTGTGCACACTCAGACACTCTGTAGCGTTGCTGACTACCAGGAGGCTCACCACATCATGATGCATATGAATTGCGATTTATTGCGATGACCTGTCTAGTCGGTTCGCTCTAAATACCAACAGAGATAACGCTTGATTGCTGGCTCTCTGCGTGCAGGCGTGTACGTAAGACCCGGCCTAACTTGCTAGCTTCAATATAATCCGGCGCGGCTCCACTAATATGATGCATGCATCGTCTCTATCTACAGGACATGGATAATCTCCAGTCTAGCTTGTGTGTGTATGTCTACTATCTGTGCTTCATCAGCTTCAGTTGTCATATATATACGTATTTCTTGCTCTTGTTGTTTTAATTTATTTGTTGCGTGTGTTCGTTTGTATGGTACGGTACTCGTTGCAAGACCACCGTCGTCGTCAGTGCGTGGTGATGCACAACTAACACACACCTTGCAGCAGCTTGGCACTCTGCTGGTAGTCCGTGCAGCACGTACGCGATCGGCACACAATCTTCTCCGACCTAGCTAGAGATGCATATGTTCAATACATTCAGAGACACCCCATTTGGCGTACCTTGCATTGGCCGAGCACTAGGGCCATGCACATCGTCCCAGCTGCGTGTGTCTGTGTGACCAATATAATATAATGGTCGATCGTCTGAATTTGTCGTATATTCTACGTTACATCACTACCAAACGAGTGCCGACGACGGCCAATTATATGATCTGGCCTTAATTACTGCTGACGATATATATGATGCACGATCAGCTATATATGCGTCGTCGACAGGAACAACTAACACAACCTGTCAGGTTTTATTATTAGGTGAAAGTAACTACTAGTAGGAGTACTCTGAGCAAACTAACCACGCACGATTACTCTGGCACTGAGCAAACACGATTATATTAGTTCAAGACATCGCATGTGCGGTTAAGCAAGCGGCCGGCGGTACTGCACGGCGGGAATAGTCGTCATAATATAATTAATTGGTTAATCAGGGCATGCACTGGTGATACATAACTCCCGGCCCGTCGTTGCATGCTGTTTTGATCGGGTTGTATTATATAAATCGCCAGGCATGCAATCGTCCATGCTTGCCGCTTAACTAGGTACCGACGATATAATAGTGCACGTATTTGTTGCTGGAATTATTAGTTTGCCACTAGCTAGCTGTTCGTGTACATGCTTCATCATTGCGTGTGGTATGGGGAGCATCCATATATAAGGAACGTATAGCAACTCCTCCGGCAGCCGCGCCCAAAATATAGCGATATCAAGTATATTTTTGAGGAAACGATATCAAGTATATTCAAAGTCAAACTATAGAAAATCTCTAGCTAACCAAATTTATATACAATAATATTAGCACCTACCATGTCAAAGTAAACTACGACGACAATATATATATGTTATATATGTGTCATAATGGATCTAAGGATGCACCTTATCATAATTATATAATATTGTGTTCCTAACAAACCTATAAAGAACCAGGGTGTCCAACTCAAGACAGGAATGGGATAAACTAAACCGCTAAACAATCACTATCCTCGGGATCAATCTAGTTACATACAAGAACCTAGAACAGCCTAATCTATCAAATGCACTAAGGTTTCTAGTGTTCCCCTTACTTAACAAAAGGAGAGTTTTGCAACATATAGCCATCATAACAATCTAGCCTATCAACTACTCTAGGAAGATAATTGAAGACCACACAAAACGGAACTGTAAATGTGATAAGTAAAAACTAAAAGGCAAGACAGGCCAGGCAAGAACTCATTAGACAAAGTGTCACACCTTGAGCCCACGTCAGAACTCCATAAAGGATGTGCTCTTGGTCACCGATCATTCTCTCAATTACATTCTTGATCGCACCATGAAGGCTCCCGCTAGTAGGCAAAGTTTGAGCCACATGCCACCAAGGTCGGACTCAAAGATTCCCGCCTCTTCCACTCGTGTTGAATTTGCTCCACACCAAGCCAAAGGATTGTCAACAACGCTAGTGTACACAATGCTGCAAGGTGTCGACAACATGAAGTACAAGTGTGCTACATCACAAACACTCTCTAAGGCCTAATACAAGATTAAGTTATCCCTCCACTAGAGCTATGCCTTGGATTTGATCACTTAGCACAATATTTTGTCGGTGGCTATACAAGAGTTGCACAATACTACGCAACACCCAAAAGCTCTAACTTCTACTAGAGATAACTCATTATGGGGGTATATGTAAACTCAAACACTCAAAATAGCTTTTGCAAAAGGCAGACAAAAATCATCCTCACCGGAAGATCCCGTAAGATACTTATTGTAAGGAAAATGGGCCCTAAGCCTTGTGCTTTTGTGTGCTTAATATGATTTTGGTGGTTGAAGTGAAAACATGCACAATTTAGGACTAATGTGTGTACAAGTTTGTTTAATTTGTTTAGGTTACAGAGATGCAAGCGATTGACTTGGGGGAACAAACGTCTCAAAGAAGAAAGAATTAAAAAGCACAAGAGAAGACCCAAGACGTCAAGGATAAAAGCCATGAAATCCGGACTCGGCAGGCTCGAACTTTTCAAGCACCAGATAGTCTGATGATACACATCGGACAGTCCGGTGAGGAGAAAACACTGCCAACTGAAGACTCAAGCCTCGGTGTGAAATACAAGCACCGGACGGTCCGATGGTCGACCACCGGACGGAAGTGGTGCGACAGAACCGCATAAGAGAAAAAGGAGCGAGCACATGCAAGATCGCAAGCACTGGATGGTCTGGTGTTGCATGCACCGGGCGGTCCAGTGATCATACCAGACGTTATAGGCTGAGACATATAAGGCTGAATCTAGCAGTGACTACATATGGTGACTGCAAAATCAAAAGCGGTACTGTTAGAGCACTGTAGACAGAGATAAAGGTAGTTGGAATAGGGATGTAGGATGGGAAGATGGAGGTGCTGCTGTATTCAGCCTAACAGTCCAAGAACTCAGGCAATTACACGCACCGGACGGTCTTGCAGCAATGGTCAAGTAAAGGTCCAAATGGTCGACTCTAACAACTAGCCTGGGTGTACAAACCGAACAACCGTTGAGAGTTATCTGGGAGGTGCAGCTTTCACCCAAGAACTAGTTTTGAGGTTTGAGTTATTTATACCATCTTGTTGGCCTCCATTGTGCACACTACTTTCCCTAGACATGGCTAGGAAACACACATGGAAGTCCTCGTGCAAACTTCCATGTGAATGGGACACATGCACGGTTTCTTTCATCTATGAGCTTTGGAACCCTAATTTTATTTCCTAAGAGCAACCGAGATGTTCAAGTATGAGAGGGTGAGTGTTGGCGCCAGAAATTGAGAGATTTGCACACCACTGGCCCTTCATTCTCCACCAAGACGACTCAAGCTATGTACCGTAGATCGGCATGCTTCGGTCTCTGATGACTCTCCGGTGGTCATCAAGTCCCGTGGTGTCACGGCCACATAGGGTTCATGGGTGGCAGTCGACGTGATGCATAGTGAAAAAAAAAACAGAAGACCAACAAACTCACTCACCAATAAAAAATAGGCCATTTATTTTTAAATAAATAAGTCTAGAAAATCTAGCTAGAAATAGACCATTTATTCTAAATTAAATCCAGAAAAATATGAGCATAAATATATATGTTCCAAATCTAGGACTTAAGTGAGGTGGACAGGTAGGTTCTATGACAAATTAACATCGTCCTAACCAACTGACCGCAGTTCACAAAAGAAAATGATCCTAAAAAAAAGTTCATAAAAGAAAATAAATTCGATTTTATAGCGTGAGAAATAATGGTACGACGCATGTGTGTAGCTACCAGAGGATAGTCCACCTAGCTAATTAAGAAGGGTTTCAGAAGATGTGAGAGAAAAATAGTAGTTTTTATTCCTTGGGTCTAATACATAATTAGCAGGCGCCGGCCTGTTGTGCATGTATATATATCGTCCACTTTAGGCTTGGAATCGCCTTGATTAGGACTGATACCTCCAACAGATGAAGAAAAAGCCAACATCCGAGTCCCAAATCCGTGAAATAAGATAAGACGAGGCCGGCGATCACCCCCCACCAACAACTTTGGTTGGCGCCATTATATCCATGCGCTCGCTCTTCGCCATTGATCCAATCCATCCAACGCAAGTGACGTGACGCGACGGACGACGGTCAGTTTCGCATCACATCCCGACGATCCACGACGGACGATCTCTTTCAGTCTTTCCTCGCATTCACTGCCCGCCACCACCCCCAAGAAGCAAATGGTGGGAAGCGGGCCGTGCGCGCGCGCAGGCAGGCAGGCAGGCAGTTGCACCGCCGAAAGGGTGATCCATCGATCTGTTCTGATTTCTGAACCGATCCCTCTCCATTGAAGAGCGCCGGCGATCTCCCGCGAGCGTTGGCGGTCGCTGTCGTAGCCATGGGCCGGCAGCTTATTGCATTGGTTATGAGCCGCTGGGCACGAACCCGGCCGTCTTTTCAGGCGACGGCGGCGTCGCCGTTGCGTGGTGGTGGCCGATCGACGCGGCTTCGTTGAACGAATATAATCCGAGTACGTGGCGCATCGCATTCGCATGCTGGCAGGCAGCAGTGCAGGGGGATGATTAGCTGAAACGGGCTTGTCAAGGACAAGAACACAGCCACACGGGTTGGTGCGCGGCCGGGAGTGATGGCGTCGTCGAGAGCGTGATCACTTGTAGCTACCTCTGTCTGCTGCATCATCATGTCAGTGCATCTGCATGTCGATCCATGATTCGACCGCTTCCATCCATCGGCCTGATGAGCGAACGAATTGATAACTGAACCTGGCTCTCGCGTCACGTCCGATTAATTAATCTGCAGTTAACAATGCGACGTTGGACGACGCACGCAACGCCGTGGCATGCAGCCGCATCTGCATATGCCCCCTTCCTTGCCTAGCTTGTTTGCATCCTTTCTCATCAATGTTAGGGTCTGTTTAGAAACAAAGTAATTTTATGGTTTTAGAAACAATACTATAGTATTTAGATCAAAAGATGTTTGGAAGCTCTATGTATCTAAAACCATAGTATTACCAATACTATGGTATTTTTAGGGTATAAATGGAAAGGAAGTGAGGCTAAATACTATGCCTCCAAACATGTGATAGATAGACCATAGTATTGTAAAACTATGGTTTTATCGTGACATTTGATAGACCATGGTATTGTAAAACTATGGTTTTGAAAACTTTGCTTCTAAATAGGCTCTTAGTTTTATGTATAATACCTGTATGTGTACTCGTGTCTTTGGGCTGTCCACCGTACGTGCACGGCACGTCCATGCAATGGAGAGATCGATCGAGGGCTCGGAATTAAATGGGACCACCGCCCAGAACATCACTGCACACTGCGATTTCTTCTCGAGCCCATGATCTACTTCTAGAAAATCAGATGATGCACTCACTCCGTGTTTAAATTTGAGTCGTGGTTGATTTTTTTTTTCACAACTTCAATCGTACTTTTTATTCAAAAATTTTGTGTAAATATATATAAAAGTCAATTGTGATGCCCAAACTCTACAATAATTTTTTAAATAAGATCAACAATCATAGTTATAAAAAAATCAGATGCAATTTATATTTAAATACAGAAAGGTATTAGTTCATGATGTATGAGACGCTAGTCTGAAGCGCGGCTAGGAGTAGGAGTATAATACGACACAAACGTATTGCAGCTCTAGCCGGCTGGCCACGAACGTACGGCTAAACATTACTACTTTACTTTACTACTAGTACATCAATGATCAATTGTCATTTGATATAACCACAGAAAAGAGCTGCATGCAAATTTAACCCAGTCCGGTCTTGTTGTTTCATTTCTCCCCCGTGGTCCCACAGCTCTATAGCAGCGCAGGGCTTATGATGATGTCAAATTATTAAGGAGATTGGTGTTTATATTTCTATTGGCAACTCTAATTGTGTTTTTACTCTCGTTTTTAAAACTTTGGGATTTTACCCCTATGTTTTCAAAATGAAGACTCTGTTTACTCTATTTCTAACCCTATTAGATGTAACTGGATTAAAACATTTGGAACAAATATAAAAACTTTTTGTAGTAAGGGGATACACTAGAATGCCTTTTGTCCTTTCCCCCACAACCCATTGGAATCCCACCGGTAAAAATCTAGATCGTGGCCTAGGCATAGCGCAGCATGGGGAGACCTGACAGCGGTGGTACAGTTCCCTAGGCGCAACCCGCCAACGGCGGCGCGAATAGAGGTACTATCCCGAGCCGTTACAAAAAAAAAATGAAGACACAATCATGTGGGTGCGATGGTTTTTTGGCAGCGGAAATGATTTTGCTAAGAAAAATTAACTAAACAGGGGTAAATTCTATCTTCGTTTTGAAAACATAAAGTAAATTCACAAAGTAAAAAAAAGGTAAAATCACTTATTAGACTCCAATATAAGAGTATAAACTATAAACACCAAAGCCCCAATTATTAATTATTCTAGAGCAACCAGATCACCGTATTCGTGGCCAGAATTTCTTTGACAGATATATCCGAGGTGGTGGTGGTTGGGCGCTGAGCTGCTAGCTTCATCGTCCGTCTCAACCTTCAAGACACGCCACCTCCCTGCCAGCACGCAACGATATATCGATCAACCCTAGCTGGCTACCGGGGATACATGCTGCGTTGATGAAATAGTTAGGCTATTTTCAATGGAGTCTATACACTGTTTGACACTGTAACGTCAGAGAAATAGTTAGAATAGTGGATAGACAACCATTTTTAGGCAATGGTTGGGGATGGTCTTAGCCCCAACGGCAACTGCGTGCTTTAATGCTCTAGTGTGTATCTGCCATTATGTGTGCAAATTGCGTGTGCCATTTATATGGCCGGTCCGTACGCACAGCTACGTCCTTGGATGATCAACCGTACGTATGCTCCTACGAGCACGTGATGAGAGTCACGTGGTTTGTGGTAAAATGTTTTTTTTACGCAAGTTATGTGCTCCTAAAATAACGAGTTCAATTTGTTTATAGCAAGCATTCTCTTTTCATAGAGCATAAGTACAACATCAATACGCAGAGAGGTGAGGCTGATGAGGACAGAGATAGAAAAAGAGAAACTCACACGTAGTAAGAGTCTTCTGTGCTGTTCAAAGGACCGGAGCCAACTCACCGCATTGAGGCATTGAGCTCTATTATTGAATTGGACGTGGTGCTCGAATAATATAGGGACATAAGAAATGGCAACCCATGCTCCTGAACAATTAATCAGGGACGTGGAGACCACCGACTCTCTGTGATAGCGAATCACCTATGATCTGCATGCTCTGCATTTGTTACAACTGGTATACATTTCAATCAGAAAGCAACTGGTACACTCCATTTCTTGTCTATTGTCCATAATCAGAAAGGAAAACCGATTGGGACAGGCAGAAAGGGGACATTGCCATGCCTGGTGGAGCGTACAGAACAAACAAAACTGAGTAAGATTTTATTTCAACAAAGCAAGGTGTATTAATCTTAGTCAATTACGTCACGATGGTAAAAAACATGAATCAATTTTAGCATGCGGTGACAGTGGCTGTCATACCTCCACACTCCCAGCATGGAGACACGACCTCAAGTCCTCAACGGACACATAGTGGGAGCACGCAAACGATGGTCACCGGACTTATTGCCACCGCTTTGCGACGACGACTGTCAGGATACAAAGAGAGCAACGGTAGCACAGAACGATGTGGGTGCCAAGAGTGCGTAAACCACCAAACTTTAAATTTTAACCAAATTGAGCAAAATAAGCCGCAAGTATGGATGTGTTTGCTTGGATGCACCAGAGTGTATGCAAGCAGGCCGAGCGACAAATTTTTTCCGCGGACCTCCACAACATCTCTATCAGCCTAGGTCACGAGCGAATAGTAGTAGGGTGTTGGCAGCTGCTTTGGTTGCCATGCGTTGATGCGTACCACCAACCTGTATATGCTGAATCTACTACACCTAAATAAACGAGGCTGAAACTCGTTCCTGGGGATGCAACTTTTGGCTGCTTTTCGCATCGTGCTGCCCAACCCTCCATCCAGACAAGTAAACACACCTGTGCCTAGGGGGTTATGGCTGGAGGACAACTGGCCAAGTGCATTCAACCAAATGCCTCCCCTATATATCTGGCTATAGACATGTTCATACAAAAAACTACAAAATCGAGCCCAAATGTAATCCATGTGGCAAAGAATGCACAACCAGCATTTTTCTCCCTCAAGTAATACATCACTGAACTCAATACAATGTTACAAACTAAAAAAAAAAAAGACTCAACGAACAGAGGCCTGTATCACATACGGTGTTCCATGCTTCCTTGTCGACTGACTCCCACTATGAGATAGTGTAAAAAAAACTGCAGTAACAATTCAATCTTAAGCCCCCTTTGGAACGCGGGAAAATTTTTCTGTTCCTACGTTTTTGAACTGTTTCCTGTAAAATTCCTGTGTCAATCTTATGAAATTCCTGCGTTCATAAGGGGCCCTTACTAGTTTTGTAAAGCAAAAGAATAACAGAATTCTATACCTTTTCTACAACAACAAAACGTTGGAACAATGCACCAAAGTGTACAGTGCAGCAACCAACACAAAAACACAATTCACCTTCCATGCAAGAAAATATCAGGATACCAAAAGCCCCCTGCATGTATAAGGCAGTCAACAAGAATCGATGCATGCTTGCTGGGGAACAGGTTGTCGCCAGGAGCTTCACTGGTGGCTTTCCACAATGATACCTCTGATAGCATCCAGGTTTCAGGCATTGACAAAATATCAAGGCGTTGCCCTGTTTCATGGGTCACAAAATAGACGTGACCCGGACAGAGTGGTCTGCAGACCCAGTGATGTACATTGGCAGTGTTGGATGCCAATCCACGCTTGTGATAGATGAACTGTGCGGTAGGGTCCTTAATCCACTTTCATGGCCTTGTACCTACAGGGATTGCAGGTGAATGCATTGGTACCCATTGCTGCAAAACTAATTTAACTAAGGCGATTAGATGGTGCTGGAAACCTGATATATTGGGGCCCGAACCAAACCGGAGGTAACCAGCAGCCTCTTGCCATTAGAATCCAATGATATTTCATGCATTCGTTTGTTAAAGCTATCTGGATTGCAAAATCTAGTGATAAAAGCACAGGTAGGAGAAATGAGCAAGTTAAATGTCAGAACAATTCACAAAATGATCACCAAATGTAGGGTGTTCTCACCTGCTGCAATCTCTTGACCAAAGAATCTGACCTTGATTGTGCAAGCTCCATTCAAATATCTATAAGGTTAATACAGTTAACATGGGATGAAATCATGCAAACAATGAAAGATCATTAGATAAATATTTCTATAAAAGAATCCCCATTAGTGCAAAGGAAAAATAGTAATACAAAACATGTTCCAAACTTATTTTTTTATTGCTGATAACTGGAGATATTATGAATGAAATACTAAGAAGATTATCTGACTTCACCATGAGGACCCAAGGAACTATATAATCTAATGGCAGATGATAATTAGTGGGGTGTCACATGCCCAAGTCTCCACCATAAGAAAAGCAAAGGCATATTAGATTCAACTGTATGTGTTGTAAATTGAGCACCATTCACAGTCCATTTGAACCATCGAGTTCCTGTACAGCATCTGACTTGTTCAAGTAGCACCCTTCAATGTCTCACGATCCATTTGAAATATCATGTTCCCCGTACAGCATCTGACACTTGTTCAAGTAGCACCCTTCAATGTCTTTTCGGTACTTCGATAGTATTTAATTTTGTTTCGGTAGAACTTTTGGTTTGTTCTCATACTAAATGGACATGTTTGTATCATCTTCATGTTATTCCGCTAGTACCTTTTGATTATTGTTGACTTATTGTGTACCTATTTATTCCCATTGTATATGTTGGTTTTTTTTTCAGCAGTCAGGATACATGTGACAAAGAAAATATTTTGTTGATCTAGTTGCAATGAGTATAATTGTTTAGATAGTGAGTTGAGAGATAGACAAGTTATTACACCATAAGCCTTATACCACAAGAACACCACCATTTGCTATGGGCCACAACATGAAATACATTTGGGATACTGAGTATAACTCCACCATTTTTCTTATATTGCATTGATATTGCTATTGCACCAATTAAATTAAAAAGGGAAAAGGTCAAATGGTACCTTTCCGTCTGAGCCTAAACTGAAGATGCTAGTTTCTGCTGGGCCAAAAAGAACTGAGCTCACTGGGGAATCATGGGCAGGCCATCCTGTAATTTGAAGACCAGCAGACATGTCTATTTGCAGTTAAGGAATATGGTAGGCTCAGATAACCACCAAAAAGAATCTTATGCAAAAAACATAAGCAAATTCTAGGAGAGGAAATAATGATCCAAAGTTTTAAGACCAGTCAACCAAATAGTTCGCTCATTGATAAACTAGTCTTTCAAAAAAATAACAGTACCGGATAAGTGAACATTAGGAAGAAACTAAAAAGAGCAGATAACTTGATAGGGATGGTACAAGAATATCACAGCACAAGGATACCAAACATGTGAATCATTCCATCTGTTGCAGAAGCTGCCAAGATTTTCCCATTGTGATTGAAGCAAATAGAAGTAATAGCAGGCGGATCCTCACCAAGAGGGAGGACTGTCTTCACAGTAGAAAAAAAAAAGGAGGCAAATTTTAGAAAAGATACTTCGGCATTAATTTCAAGAGGAAGAGGATGAAAGCAAAAGAACTACCAGTGGCTTCCATGTTTTCATATGCCACACGGTCAAGTTGGCAAATCCAGTTCTCTCAAATATAGTTGATCCATGCCTGAAAAGGTGTATGAGCTGAAATAAGTATAATAAAACAATGCTATTAGAGAACAAGATACATGAAATATAATAATACAATTGACTTCTTATCAAGTGCATAAAGTACAAAATCTAAACATTACCGTCTTGATGCAGCTGCAGAGACAAACACAGGTTCAACAGGGCTGCATTTCAAATCTAAGACACTGCATGAAATAGAAAACCTTTGTTAGTGAAACATTCTCAACAAGGAACCAGCAGATTACAGGTCATAACCTTGGAAATTCTCTTGATGTGCTCAGGTCGCAAACAACTCTCTTTGCATCAGCATTCCAAGCTTTAATTCCTCCATTGGCTGTGCCTATGAGCAGCTATGGTCAAGAGAAATGGGTGACCAAAACAAAGGTCTTAAACAAATTTGGAGTAATGGCAAGATATTAATGTGGTACAATCCAATATAGTCATACCAATCTGTCAGATCTGCATTCCCAAGAAAGTGCACTGACTTCAGCCCCACAGTATATAGTGGCATTTTTGGATGACGATGTTGATGAATCGTATGTCCAAATCCTTTCGAAAGCAGAAGACCAACAGGTCAAAATCCAGAACGTTAAGTTAAACAGTTAGACTGATGCTACTCAAGATAGAAAATTTACCTAACTGTACCATCAATTGATGAACTAGCAATATTTGAGCCAGATGCAGAAAATCGACATTGGCTAATGGAGCTGTTATGGCCTAAAAATGTTTCCTGTTAGCAAGTCCAATCAGTCATACAGGTATAACTGCAAAACAAAAAAAGATTAATATAATAGTGGAAGGAACTGTAGATTACCTGGAAATCCACTTTCACTTCCGGGAAGTCTTCCTCGGTCACCAAAACCTGCTCATTCTCTGCAGCAAAAGAGAGGTTACCAAAGATATAGGGGTAACATGTTGTATGGTACATAGAGTCAACACGACATAAGCGCTAAAGAATATCAAATAGGAAAGTATGTTCGATCATACATAAAATAATCTAAAATATGGTAGCATTTGAGTGCATGATGGTGAAGGTAACAGCATAACTGCACTGCTGGTTACCCTGCATACACACATGATAAATAAATGCAAGTCATTTGAAAAGCAAGTACCAAGAGCCAACCTGCATTTGTTATCTCAGAAGATGCATGGACTTTCCCACCTCTTGTCGAAGATTTCATTGAATTTGAGGACTGAGAATCAAAACCCTGTATCATGCTACTTGAGGTTGAGGACTCTTCAATGCTTTCTGGCATCCCTTGTTCAAGAAGGGAACCAGCTGTACTACTACCAACTGCATTATTGTTTCCATAACCAGCACTGTTACAGTTCCTGCATTTATAAGTTGAGACATGTTTAGATGGCGGCAGGATGCATACATGTGTTTGCTTTGTGTACATGCGACAAGATTGACATTTGGTACTCACAATATAACCAAGCTTAATGGTAACAGGAGACAGAACCTTATAGGAAAGTTAATTTCAGAGTACTATATCAACATAGTTCACTTAACCCAATCAAATTCAATAGATGAGGTGTTAATTTGTGGAAGGATCCATATACCAATTAGGCAATTACAAAAGACTTTGCATGAATTAAGATGCATAAAAGTAACTCTGAGGGCAAGAAAGAATAGTTTTACCTTCTCAACTGAGATATTTCATCTTCCTTCGCTTCTAAGGATGCTTGTAGCTCTGCCAATTTATTATTCAGCTGCTTTATGTCATTCTTGAGAGATTTGATGGTATTCTTTTCACTACTGATTCTCATAAGAGCTGGGATACGTGGAAAAGTTAAGGACAAAACAGTGTAGAAACAAATAATAATATGTGTGCCAAAGCAAGGCATTCACAAGCAATGAACATCACACTGATGATCAGCTATGGAGGGGGTAAGATTATAAATCTGTCAATAGCAGAGATGAAATTGTAAAAGGTTAAAAGCATCCCAACAGCTATAGGAAGAAATGCAATAAAGAAAATATTATTAAGGATATGAGTATCATTGAATATCCCGCTCAAAAAATTCCTAAATGAAAGCACCAAAGTGTCCTGCCATTCCTTGGAGAAATAAACGCGGAACTGTGGATCCAAGCTTGGGCTCTTAATATATGGAATAGCTGCATAATGTTATTGAGATTGACAAAGCATAAGAATCATGTAGAAGCAATGTAGGCAAAAGAAGGCAGAGAACACGCACCAAACCATGCCAGCCAATCTTCACGTTTTTTCAGCAGATAACTGCCACTTTCACCAAAGAATTCGATTACTTTGTCTTGCCTTCCAGATTTCAAAGCATTGATAACATAGTACCTTAGTACTGACAGCTCCAACTTAACAAGGGTCGAGAACAACTCTGTGTCCACAGGTGACGTGAAACACTGCTTGAAAAAGGTAAACAGACCTACCAACCTGTCCAGTTGGTATTTCGGTACATACTCTGAAAACACTAAATCCATGATCTTATCTACTTGAAAGTTCCTGCCAATTTCAGTAGATAACTCTGACTCGTATGCTTGCAGCGTGCTCGTGAAACCCCTGAACACTAGAAACTCTCTCACCAGCTCCTCGGCATATCGTATGTTCTCCATTGCAGATTCGCAGTCCAGTGTCAATTCCACTGCAACTGCAGGTGTAATGTGAAAAGTTATGAGCAGACCAACCATGGAGAATAGATGATGGCTGAAAGAGGAAAACACGTGAAAAGTGCAGTGTAGAACTCTCGAATAACCATCTCTCTCCTACCAAGTGATAATCGACACATGTAAGAAGTTTCAGAGGATTTGTTAACCTCAGCTTCCCTCCCTGCCACCGAAGCATTTGGTTTCGAATCAATGTGATGCGAATTTCGCATTTCCCGTACTTGCAGGTAGAAGTAAGATCACTTCTCCAGCAAGCACGTGCTACCGAACATCCCAAATTCTCAATTACGCTGAAAGAGCTTCCTAGGCGTATAATTCTAAGTCTAAGAACTATGAAGCATCGAGTAGGATTGACACGGGCAACCGAAGCGGCTATAGCCGCACTAGTCTGGAACTAACTACTCGCAGCAACCCTCAAGGTTCGTAAGACAAACCGCGAAGCGCGCTCGCACCAAGCGCGCCTCGGATCGGGACAAACCCCGTGAGCCGGCGGCCCCGCGATCCCAAACAGGCCGACGCCGACGCGGGTACCGGCCCGAGAGGCGTGCGAAGCAGAGGAGATGAACGGAAGGAAGGGGTCTACAAGCGTACCTGGCTGCGAGGAGGGAGCGCCGCCGCCGTCACGGGGGCGGAGGTGCTGCGCGGGGAGGAGAGCGAGGCGAGCCGGCCGGGGGCGGCAGCCAGCGATCGGTGAGACCGTGAGAGCCGACAAGGCGGAGTGGAGGTGGAGCAGAGGAAGGGGGTGGTTCCGGGAGTGCAGGCCCAGTGTTGGAACGAGGCAACGAGCCCAGGTTGAGCTCTGTTCACGTGGGCCGTGATAGAACAGGGCGCTACAGGCCTGAAACGGCATTCCTGCTCGTTTTGAATTGAATTGTTCCCACCGACCATCCTTCGTACCTTTATTAGCCCGCGTTAGGATTTTCCATACCTTTAAACTTAGGATGTGTTTGGTTCATGGGACGAGTTGGAATGGGATGGAGCGGCTCTGTCCTACGTAACATTTGGTTGAATTTGGTTGAAGAGCGGTGGGATGGAGCGGCTCCCGAATTGGAATATTCCTCCAGATATCGGGATGGACTCGCTCCAAAAAATCGGTGGAATGTGTTCGTCCCACTGTTACGCCGTCTCCTTCAGTCATCTCTGCTCCTCACGCGCCTCTGCCTTTGCCTCACCGGCGCCGTCCTGTACGCTCCCCAAGCGACAACGCCACCTTCTCTGCTCCTTAAGCAGCGGCCCGCGAAGGCGAGCTCAGAGGCCAGCAGAGGTGTTGAAGTGGCCAGAAGAGGCGGGCAAAGACGCAGCAGGGCGGGGTTGTCGGTCCCTACCGAGGGAGGAGGCTGCGCCGGGCTAGGAGACCGCTACCATGGGAGGAGGCGGGGCCGGGAGAGGAGCCCGCAGCCAGGGGAGGAGACCGCGCCGGGTGAGCAGGCCGCCAGCGGGGGAGGAGGAGCAGCCAGGCTAGAAGGGCGCCGCCAGGGGAGGAGACATGGACGGAGAGGTGGTCGTGGCCGGAGGAGGGACGACCGGGGGAGGCAAGCGAAGAGAGGCTTGGGGGAAGAAGATAAGGTGCAGACACTCTGATATGTGGGGCCCACAAAACGGTGGGTAACGGGAGTAGTTATCCCATCTCTTCAACCAAACGCAAGACGGAGCCGTTCCATCCCTTCAACCAAACACAGACGAGGAGCCATTCCATCCCTAGGATCTGGGATGGAGCCATTCTATCCTACCTCATTCCCAAACCAAACGGACCCAATCATCTTGGATGAGACACATAAACTCTGCAGCAATACTCTCTCCCTTCACAAATATATGACACAATTGATTTTTTTCCTCAATTTCGATAATTCGTCTCATTTAAAACATTTATTTAAACACGTAAAAAATACAACTCATACTCAAACTGTTTTTAGTGAATAACCAAATAACAACAAAATAAATAATATTTTTTGAAAAAAAATTAAAAAATATGATTTAAAAAGACCAGACATGTCATACATTTATGAAGAGATATGAGATATATAATGGGATGCAATTCTATCGCCATGTGCAATGGATTAGAAACTCTACCTGGGCCAACACATTATTGTCTGTGGTGGACCGTGAATCACCACCCATGTGTCGTAACTAACCTTCGGTGATGGGCTGATGGCTAGTTGTCGTTTGCGCGACAATATAGCTTCCACATCAATTTTAAGCCTCGTAACCACAACGACCACTAGCCATACTTAGTGATTAGGGGATTAGGGTTTGCCGAAAAAAATAACTTACCACTAGGTCGCCGACCTACTTGTATCTCTAGATACCTCGAGGCACCAGGCGCCGCCCTAAAAATTTAGATGTTGAAACTTGAAGGAAGCTAAAACAATCATTTGTGTTTAGCTTGTCTTCTAATACGACCATACAAAATCATGTAGTGTCCGAGAATAGCGTGATAGCGTCCTCTCTCAGTGGCGGAGGGCCGGTTATGGCCTAGTATGACAACTTCTATATCATACTTTTCTAAAACCTTCAGATCCTCTTGTATAAACATAGAACATATGTGATACAGTGGTTATTGTTTATCTCATTTTTCAGTTATCCCACAACCTATAAATCGAGCACCCCATCCCCAACTAGAATGTCCAACTCCAAGTAGTCATTTTGCTTAGGGGTGAGAGTGGTGTGGATAATTTCAAAACTATGTTGATATGGGAAAGAATTTTTATCCGATCTCACTATTTCAAATCCGTTTCCGTTTTGATACTAAACTAACTCCACCCATTTCTAATATTATAGAAAATCCATGTCCATAATTTTGTAATATCCACTTCGCTCTAAATCCAATAAATCAAAAAATATAATTAGGATACAAAGAAGATGCTATCCGCTCCGCCAATCCATGTGCTGTTTGGATAGATTGGCAATGGCAATGGTAATGGGATAGGAAAAAGAAAAGAAAGATGCAATGTGGGATAAAATTTTGGAGGATTTCATACTCACGTTTCCATACCCCACATCTAGTTGTATCTCAATGCAAACACCATCGTTTGCTTGGTTTGGTGCCAAATGTTGCCATACCAGGCCAACTTGCTAAAATTTTCGCACGGTAAACTTTGGCCAAAAAAACAAAAAACAAAATCACACCTTAAATTTGCTCGTCTGCCCAGTGCCCAATCTGCAATCCCAATCACTCATTTCCTTTGTGTCTCAGCAACTTGTTAAAATTTTCGCACGGTAAACTTTGGCCAGAAAAAAAGAAACAAAAGCACACCTTAAATTTGCTCGTCTGCCCAGTGCCCAATCTGCAATCCCAATCACTCACTTCCTCTGTGTCTCGGCTCTCCCGTAGCATGGAGACTTCCGCGACTCGGTCCGTGAGGAAGCGCAAGGAGAGAGACGCGGTGGCTCCGGCCGCGTGCCCATCCGATCCGGCCGGCGGCAACAGGCTCCTCGCCGGGCTCCTCGCTCACGAGTTCCTCTCGTCCGGCACGGTCCTCGGCGAGCGGCGCGGGGCAGCACCTGGGGCCGGGTGCGCGGCCGCGACGGGCGGCGGCGCGTCGCGGTACGAGGCCGTGGCCGCGCTGGTGCAGCGCGGCGCGGCTCGCCTGCCCGGGGTGGTGAACCCCGCGCAGCTAGCCGCGTGGGCCAGGATGTGAGCCAGGACGGCGCGGCGGCCGCCGGCCACCTGGCGCCTGCCCAGCGGGGGCCGGGGGGGATCTGCTGCGTGTCTTCCTCCTCCTTCATCTGCAGCTACTTATGTGCTGATGTACAGTAACTTAGTGTGGGATTTCTTTACGTTTTTGTACTTGTTAGCTTGTACGCTTTTGTGGTATAATCGATCTCCTCTGCAGAGGGAATTTCGCCAAAATGATGCCAGTTTGTAAGCTATGATACTGCACTGATCATGATACCCCGGGTGGGTAATGATCACCATATAATCTTGGGGCATCGGTTGTTTCAGCAAGCAGATTAGCAGACAGCCTTGAGGAATTCGAGGCAAACGCATCTAACAAACCATCCACACTTTAACAATCGTGATGGAACGGGCGATTACAGGTTACACGATGAACGCCACCGATGAGGCCACCACCCGTTGATAACACCCATGGGCCATTATGCCTACGCTCGCTGCGCCGCGACGGCAGCGGGGCGCTGCAGGCCCAGGCCGTGCCGCTCCATGACCCTGCGCGTGGCGAGCGCGGCGGCCTCGCCGGCCCGCGCCGTGCCGGTCGCCATGATGGCCGCGAACTCGCGCTTTATCTCCTCCTGCACCCGGCTCTTCGCCTCCGTGAGCGGGTCCGGAGGCGCCGTTTTCATTGGCACCGCAGGCGTCGCGCTCACCTGAGCCGCTGCCGGTGGTGGTGGTGCTGCTGCTGCCGCCGCTGGCGGCTGCACCGCCGGTGGAACGGCCGTGCGGCCATTGTCATTGCTCGCCGGCGATGTGTTGCCAGCAGTCGATCTTGGCTCGACGTCATTCGTCGGCGGCCGTGTCATGGCAGACGATGGGGCGGGAGCCGGCACGATTTGCGGCGGCTGCGGCACAGCCCCAGCTCGCAAGCTCGTCTCCAGGCCCTGGATCATCGGCACTGCAGAGAGAACATGACAGTGAACCTCCAGACGCCGGGAACAACCGACGCAAAAAATAAGAATGCAGAAACAGCCGACCCAGAGCTCTTACGTATCAGTGCGCCGATGGGGCTGTTCATCACTTCGTTCGGCAGCTCGAGGATGTAGCTGGGCACGGCGGCGCCGGCGAGGAACTGCGCGGCCTCGTTGCTGAAGTTGTTGCAGTTGTGGCTGAGGAGGTTGTAGGTGGCCGGGGTGTAGCGCGGGCCGATCTCCCGGAGGAAGTCCTCGAACACCTCCCTGGGGACGTGGGTCACGCCCAGGTCCTCCACACGGACTGGCGTGCCGTAGGGCGTCCGGCCGGGCTGGCCCTGCTGGATGCCGCCGCCGAAGTAGTACTCCCGCCCGTAGACCACCACGCCGGTGTGCCTGTGACGGCAGAGCAAACATGTCAGCGTTGCGTGGGTACACGAATCCATGCCGTGCATAGACAAAAGCGCTTGGAGAATTCCATCGACGTCCACAACATAAGTTTAAGTTCAGTAAAGAACTTTATGAGAAGCTTAATGGCATTTTTTATGCAATTCATGGTCGCATATGGGTTTTCCTGGTGATATGATATGACAATATAACAGTTTGTACAAAGAAATCCTGATATGCAGCTTTCACCTAATGCGGGGATTGCAAGTTTAGAACAATGCATTTAGGTTGAGCCTATGATTTCAGGAGCCTGCTAACTCTTAATCAAGAAAAACAAAGACTGGCTAGTCAAGTCTGAAAAAAACATAATGTTCAGTGGAGTCTAAACTCCAAAAAAAAAAACCTGTACACGCATGAGAGTCTTAACAAATAGGCCAGAACCACACATGTAGGCAACCATGATCAACAGTAAATAAACAGCATCAACACAGCACATTTGATGTCTCGTCTCACTTCGTAGGCAAGTTTTTGTTGCACAACTAGATCTTGCACTAGAAGCGAAACCATGAAGCCATATTTTCAGGTACAATTTGTACCCCACAACGTTATGGTGATTTGCTGATAACCAAGCTTTATTTCAGTTGAATCTGCAATTATTTGCAGGGGTGTGCTACTATATTAATCAAAGGTAAAAAAAAACATTACTGTTTAAGTCGAGATAAACATGTACCAGCGACATGGACAAAGTTAGAGAGGAAGCTACGAATACATGAACAACTATAGATTTTTTTGAAAGAGAAATTTAACTAAGCAAAAATGTAAGAGACAGTCACCACCACCAGGAGTCAATGCAAATGCTTTCAGAGACAAGTCTTGCAGGCACAGTGGCCAACAGACAGAATTGGATAGAACCAGTGGTACTTACCAAATAGCCTCGATGGCCTTGCCGAGGATCGTTGTCGAGAGCTGCCTCGCCATCCCCTGACTAAGATCGTAGATGTGCAGCTTCACCGGGTACCCATCCTGCGCACATCACCCGCCACTCAGTTCAGTTCTCCTAACGAAGAACAGCAGCACCCATATATAAGGAACATGGGGGGCAGAAGCTGTCCCCTACCTCTGCCATCTTCTCCGCCCGAGCTTGGCCCCCGAAGCAGCCGAACCTAGCAAGGGCAAAACAGCACGGCGACTAAGTTGCCAATTGAAGCTGAACAAAGATAAGCCGGGCAATTGAAAGATGAGCCGAACAAACTACGCAGTTGAAGCTGCTGCTGCTGCGTTTTTCCCTTCTACTAATTTCTAAGAAGCCGAGACTGACAGAACTGAATGTACACCGAGTTTAGCCCACTTGCACCTAATTCTAGTAGATATAAACTCCACTTTGAAAGGAAAGACACGTTTTTTTAGCCAGGAGGAATCATCAAATTGAGGAAAACAAGAGCCGGAGATTCCCGGAACCCCCGATTTCTGCTGCTGGTATACCTAAGAAAACCGAATCTACTCCGGCGCTTGGCCATGGCCGCCGACCAAACCCCCACGAGCCGGACAGAGGGAGTTCCTATAAACTGGCCAATTAGCAAGGCAAGAAACAGCGACCGAGGGTCCGAGACAACGGAGGTAAGAAAAAAAAAAACGCCGGCGGAATTCGATCCAAGAACGAATCGATCAACGAGGCAGACGTGTGGGATTGTGGCAGCGGGGGGATTCTTTACCGGAGAGGATATGCAGATACCACAGAGGACGGTGAGGGGTGTACGAAAGGGGAACGAATCGCCTCGGTTGCGTTGCGTTGCGTCCTCTCCTCTCGCGGAAGAATCTCTTGCGTGGAGTGCAGAGGAGACGAGAGAGAGAGAGGCGATGAGGAAATCTTTGTTGGATTATTGTTGGTGGTGGTTGTGTGCAGAACAGAGAAACCAACCGCTTCCCTCTACCTAGTTGCCTTCACTTCCGAGCGAGGTGGTCACGCTTCCCTCCTCCCAGAACAGAGAAACCAACCAGACAGTGATGCATAATACCGGCTGATAACTAATGAACGATGCATAGCTGACAACTACTCCACTCCTCCCAGAATTCAGTCAAAAGGACATATATCTTGACAAGTATTTGTTTTTTTACTAGAACTAGCGTATATGTACGTGCAACACGCACATATTGTGAGATGATCGAGCACGCAGTAGAAAGGAGAAAAAGGAAAATAGAATTAAAAGTAAAGAGACCTGATTGATTGGCTCATTCCTTTCTCATTAAAACCAAGAAAAAAAAAGTAATACGCGAGTGTGGGTATAAAATGAGGTGAGAAATAAAAAGAGAAAGTGGATTAAACATTTTGCATATATGGGTTTTGGGCTTTTCCATCCCTTTTCAACCTTTTCCGAACTGCACAGTGAGACTAGCGTGAGGGGTATACCTATGCCTTTCTAGGTAAAAAAGATTTTTAGAAAACCCATTTTTTTATAGTGTAGATTCTGGGACAAAAAGAATAATATTCCATCTGTCTTAATTTACATAGAGACCGTTTGATTTTTTTTTAACATTAAATTTAACTAAATTGTCTTATTTCAAATATTTACGAAAATATAGAAAAATTAAAATTATAGTTAAAGTATGTTACATGTTAACTAAATCTAAATGAAAATAAATGATAATTATAAAATTACTTTAATAAGATGAGGAAATCAAATTTAACGTAAAAAAGTCAACGATCTATGAATTGGAACGGAGAGAGTAATTCTTTGATTCTTTGTGGATTTCAGTGTCAACTGGCCAAGTACCGCACCTTGTATTTTTCCTGCTCCTTCGATCCACCTCTCGTAGTCTATAGTCTAGGACTCCAAGTTAGGCAGAGTGCAGAGCGTGTGCATATGGTTGTGCAAAAACAAAATCCACAATGACAAGACAAAGTCCTCCGGTGCTAAGCATCAGTATGCTACTATGTAAAGAGTGGTGTGGGAACGTTCTGAACCTGCATGATTCCCCCACTGATCAATCGTTGCCTCCGGTCTGCACATGGACACCCACGCTCTTGACCATTTGCATTGCAGCAAATCGTAGCCCTGCAGGAATCGGTGGGAGGAATCGTATCGTAAAATAAAATGTTGAAGCTGAACATTTAAGCCGCACCAAAGATCAGACTCATGGGCCTAGATGGGCTTCTTCAATTTCATGTCCTATAGCTACTTATTGGGGCCGGCGTGTCCTAGTTAATCTCAGTGGGCCAGGCCTCACCTTCGTGGGCTTGAGTTCTCAATGGACTCTTTAAAGAGGAATTATTACTACACAATACTAAGTTAAATTTCCCCTAAAGAAGAGATTGCGGCAAGTTAAATAGCCAGATTAGCGAATCCGTGCAAGATCGGTGGCCGCCCAGCCATCAGTAACGGGAAGGCGATCAATGGTGACGCGACGCGACATAAAGCGCGCTGGGCCGAGAGACAAGCAATCACTGGCCATGGCGATGGCTCTCTGGCGAGATGCATCATTTGCGCAACTGACCCCAGGGGAGGCCCTCCCATAAACAACGCCGCTGCCACTTCGCAGCCGCAGCTTACTCCAGCCAGAAAAGCTGGGCGGCCGTAGATCTCCTCGGCGCGACGCCCATCACGGTTCGCCCCTTTTTTTGACCAGGGCGAGCCCACGACCCTATCATGCGTCGATGACGGGATATGCACTCACTCACGGGTAGCCAATCATGATCGAACACAGATAAGTATATCTGGCATCCGTCCCACCATTAGTTCTTCGTCGTGCGGACCACTGGGCAGGCACTGCGGAGAACTACTGTAGTCCGTAGTAGCAGTAGCACTAGTACATCGATTGGGGTGCGCGATGACTCGTGAGCGTTGGATGTATGAACGCTACCTACAAATATTAAATATAGTCTAATAATAAAACTAATTATACATATGAGGACTAAACGACGAGACGAATTTATTAAACCTAATTAGTTTTAATAAATTCGTCTTGACGTTTAGTCCTCATCCATGTAATTAGTTTTATAATTATACTATATTTAATATTTCTAATTAGCATCGAAATATCTGATGTGACGTGTACTAAATTTTAGCCACCGGATCCGAACACCCTTTTAAGTTATTACACCGTTTCTCTTGTTTTATCATCAAGAACATGCGTACTCCAGTGTCTTGTTTTGTCTACTGAGAATAAAGTTTTTATTATTGATTCTATATGTGAACCAGGCTCGAGTGTTTGATGTGTCGAAGAAGTAGAAACGTAACCAAGTCGCAATTGCCTACAGTTTATTGAAATCACGTTAGCTATGTTGGGAACATCTATCTTTATTCTATCTATAAGGAAAAAAATTGAGCAATTGCTTAAAATCCTTAAGGAAATATTTATAAGCGCTGGTATACCAGGTGCATATGTCGTCGTGTGTTGGTTTGTAAAAAGCGGTTGAAAATTGATAAATAACTCACTTGGTCTGTGGAGAAGATTTCCAAATCATATCAATATTAAATATTACTATCTCCGTTTCCTTATCTCCAGTGGGCATCAGATTTTACAACCTTATATTTGTCATGATTTTTTTTATTTACGATCACACTTACAAAACCGGACACACGACGCCTCGAACTATTCAAAACCGGACAAAATACCCTCTGAATATTATTTTATGGTTTTTACTTATGTGGAGCTGTGGGCCCTACATGCTATCACCGACAAGTGTGTCCTGCATTTTTATATGAATGGATATTTGCATAGGTTCATTTGGAGATTATGCACACCGAGGGCGGCGCCGTTGCCGCCACGCATTCGCGGTCACCGGTGGAGCGGGCTCGCCCTCCTCGACACAACCTCCCACGTGCGGCGACGAATCTGATAGAGCACGTGAAGGTACCGCTACATCTCCGTCTCTGTCGACAACGAGTATTGCAAGTGCCAGGATTATAGGAGAGGGGCACCCATATACACGCCATTTCTACACATCCAAATACCATAGGTCAGCATGCAAAAAAAAATTAAAAAATTAGCATTATGTGAGGCAGCATGCAGCCTCCGGACCCTTTGGTTAGCCTTCTAGGCCCCCGGTGCAGCGTCGCGCCTGGCCACCCATCTCCTCTGCGTGCAGGCTGCAACTTCGTCGCGCGCAAAAAAAAAAAAAAATGCAATGCACATTTGTTAGGCTGTCTCTAATAGGTTGCCATTGGGGTTGGCAAACCCAAAATAGGTATGTTTCTACACTGTAGCGCTAAAAAAGCATGTCCAATGGAGTTGCTAAACCCAATAGGCATTTGGTGTCGGTGGAGAGAGTAGCTAAACTGGGTGCTCTCTCGTGGCGACGCATTCACAATGAGAGCAACGGCCATTTCCAGGAAGGAGAGAGAAGAGCGCGCTGCAGAAACTTCGCCGGATCGGGTTTGTATGGCGCCGAGTCTCTGGCAAGCTCCCCCATCGGGCAGGACACAACCAGCATCTTCCTGCCGCGCCTGCTAGTGCAAGCCGTCTCTGCCACTTCCAGCGGCCGACGTCGAGGGAGCTTGGCCCAGATCTGCTGCGCCAACTTGACCACACCCTCACCGCAACCTCCGTGTCTTCCGGCCAACACGTGCAGTCCCTCTCTGCGGCGGCCGGCGTCAAGGGAGCTTGACCCAGATCTGCCGCGCTAGCCCGGCCATGCCCTTGCCGCGACCTCCCGCGTCTTCCGGCCAACACGCACAGTCCCGCTCTGCGGCGGTTGGCCGGGCTCGCCCTCTCTTGGCACATCACTGCCGCGGCCACCCGGCCACGCATTGCCCCAGCCTGCTGCGGCTTGTTCCATTGTTTCCTGCAACGGACAGGTATTGTGGTGAATAATGGACCTTGGTTATGAGCGTTTATGGAGGCAATCATGGACCAGGCAATTGCCATCATGCTGTGCCATGATCCACACCAGGACAAACCAAATCACTAGTCGCAAAGAGGATCCATCAAAGTTTTTTCGTTCATTCAATGGAGACAAAACTACAGGTTTCAGGGGATTTCCCCCCAAAGGCGCGAGCAAACTACCGTGCTTGGGGAGGGGATGTTTTGCTTACTGTTGTTGGAGACCTACCCGATTGCCATACCATTACCAATTTGCCACCGGTTGCCAAAAGGGCATTTTCCAATCCAAAATGGGTCCTGTTGTTGGAGACGGCCTAAGTATGTTGTGTGTAGCCGCACACTGTGGCAAAATCAATACCATGCATGGGAGGCCACCTATATGGCTGCACCATGGCTATAGAATGACACTATTTGACAAGACAACATATTTTGACTTTGTGGTAAAAAGGCTACAAGCGACAGATTGCATGTTGCATGCACAACATGGGACGGAAGCAACATGATGAGAATACTATGGACAAAGATAACTCCATTTTGACTTTGGTGGCAAAGGAGCATAGTAGCGGATCCAGGAAAATAGTACACTGATGTCACCTATGTATACTTGTGGTGTCATATTAACAAATTAGCACTAATGAATAGTAATTTGTATGGACTTTGCTCAATTCCATTGCTGTCCAGGGACAGCACAAAACAGCCCTAGCTCCATCCAGCAACGTGCTGCATGGTGCATACATGGGACACATACAAGTCTCCGTAAACTCTAATTAGGATCAAACCTCATAAATTATTAGAACACACAGATTTGTACAAAAACTACTCTTTAGTGTTATAAAAGTGAGCAGACACCCATACACTAACCAGACGACTCATACCACTCGAACACACCGCACAGACCCATTTCCCATGCACTAAACAGCTCTCTATTTTTTCCAGGCACTCTCAGTTAGATTTAGGCTATCTGCAGTGACCAGCCCAAAATCTCACCCTGAATTTTTAGAGTCAACTAGGAGGGTACAACGGAGGACTCCGTCGTCGACTGCACACCTCCCTAGGAGCCTTGCAGCGCCAAATGTGGCGTCCTTGGAGTACGTACCCTATCCCCTCTCTCTCCTCCAGTGTGGCCAACGGCCTTATTCGCGCGGAGGGGAGGAGACTGTCATGGCCGGCCGCAAGGAGGGGAGGAGGTGGCCGAGATCCGGTCACCGGGGAAGGAGGCGACGACGCGGGTGACCCAGAGGAGGAGGAGGCGATGACGTGGGCCACGCGGCGGGGAAGGCACGCCCTCGCTCGGGCTTAGGCACGCGCTCCATGTCCAGCGCGCTGGCGGACATGCAAGTGGCGTTAGATCGAACGGAGCCGGCAGCGCTAGCTAGGGAGGACGAGGCCGACACAGGCGAGGGGGGGAGGAGGAGGCGCCGGTCCACTGCGACGACGAGGTGCGGCGGGAGGGGGGAGGGAGGGGGAGACAGCATGGGTGGGGAGCAATAATGGTGCGACGATTGTGGTGACGACCACACAGGAGGAAGAGGATGTGCCGGCTCGGATCCGGCCCCAGAGGCGGTGGGCGACGGTAGTGGGGGCGGATCCGGCCCTCGAGGCGGCCATGGCAGATCCGGGGCGGCGGCCATGGCGGATCCAGGGAGGTGGGCCGCGGCCGGGCACGGCGGCCGCCGATGGCGCCCAAGGCGACGGGAAGGAGGACGCCGTGGGGAGGGAGTTGGCCGGTGTGGAGGGAGAGGGCACGCGCGGAGGAGAGCAGTGCGGCGGCGAGGGAGGCGGCCAGCGTGGGGAAGAGGCGGGCTCGCCATGGCAGGGAGGAGGCATGAGAGCCATGGCGGAGTGTGTGTGGTGGGGAAGAGGAGTGTGCGTGTGGCCGGGGAGGGGAGAATGGAGAGGCGAAGATAAAATGATAAAAAAAATGGGGTAGTTGGTACAAAGTTGGGGTATATAGTTGATATGAACGTGAAAGATTGACAACTGTATTTAAAAAATGTGATGATCAGGATGGAATACTCCTTTTAGAGTTGAAATTTAAAGTTGTATGAGTGTGGATAGCCTCAGCCTCATCCTGCTTCTTCAGCTCCATTGTACTCCGGGCTTCGGCCCCAAAAAAACACTCCAAGCAATACAAATACACCGAAGACATAGGGTATTACGTTTTGGTGGTCCGAACCTCTCAAAAAATTCTGTCACCTTTCTTCTCTGGTGACTCCTCGCCATAGCTCTATCGTAGCCGGCGTTGTCACCCTACTGCCTGAAAAAATCATCTCGGGCCCCCGAGTCCTGGACCCCGCCTGTTGATTCCTCAACACGGCGCTAGGTAGGAAGTAGAGGCGTTCTAGTGTCTGCAGAACCATGGCTATGAGTCCGACGCCCGAAGGAGGTGTTTGTTCCGTCCACTCTGTTGAGGGGTTCTTCCTCTTCTCAGCATCACCTGACGACAATGTTGTATGCTGCACTTGTCTACCTCTACGCAATATTGTAGACGACAGTGTTTTACGGTGCGCCCGATTTTGAATGGTTTGAGGTCTCTTTTGTCTTATTTTTATGGTTTTAAATTAGACAACCATAACAAATATAATGTTGTATTTATTAAAAAATATTAGAAAATATAGAGATCTTTTGAAACATAGGAAGGCAGGTGGTAACATATATGATATAACCATGTAACTCGACTTGGTCACCAATGGCAATGAGGTTGAGTTGGGTTCATGCAATGCTGCCTTCACGAGGAACAAAGCAGTACAGACAGTACTACGGCATGCTGCAATGCAAAGCTTTTGGTCACCTCAGTCCTTTTTTTTTTCACTCACGGTAAGATTCTCAAACCATCAAATCGAGGAGGCGTTTGCGTTTCTTGCCTTGCCATGCCATATGGTGGTGGAATCAAATCGAACGGTTCGGCACGCACGCACGTACGGTGCACAACCTTTACGCCGGGAATTTCCGGCAGGCAGCAACAAGACACGCGACATGCGCGCGTACGTGACTCTGGGCTCGGCCCTCTGGTCGTGATAGATTGATGTGCGTACGTACGTGTCTGCGGTAGGCCGGCCCGTCGACAAATTAGACGATCTGTACACACAAGGTGACGTCGGGCGTCGCCGCGCGCTGAGACAGCTACATGCCAATGTACCCTTGATCTATTTGTAAGCTATACCTTATTAGCAAAGGTTGGGGAAATAATCTACCTCACGCCCGGACTTAATTAATGAGATTTGTCTATGTAATCCTTTCACATGTAAAACCGCATAACCTCCTAAACTGTCTAAACAGATATGGTAATTCTCTGGATGTGGCGAGAATGGCCTTATGCTGTTTTCAAACCTGTGCTATTTTCCGCGGCTTTCTTCGTTCACCACGATGTGATCGACCACTCAAATGTAGCAAAAAGACATACCATTTCGACACGACTCTTTATCGGCAATACGAATTTAAAATTTCTTATGAAAATGAAACAGTAAGAATTCAATCCACCTGCTTAGGCTATCCGCACTTGCATTCCTCTATAGTGTCCTCTAAACCAAATATTGTCACCATTCCTCTATGCCAATTTCTCACACACTCACGTTCATCTGTGTTTCCACTATATCTAACCATCCAATATTTTATTCATCCATCTTCGTTCAACTACCATCAAAATTTTCCAACTATAATAATTCATTATCTAAAATATTTAGCACTAGAAGTTTGCCATAAAAAATAAAAAAAATATTATATATATTATTAACACACTGCTTTAATTATTTTTAAAATGATTCTTTGTTGGGCTGGCGCATTACACTAAAAAATTCTAGCTATAAATAAAAAAGCTATTCCCCACCTGGCCACTCCCACCCTTCTGCTTGGACCTGTACGGGCGCCACCCTCCGCCTTGTGTGCCCCACTCGGCCCTCTTTGTGAGCCTACTTCGTCGCCGTGGTGCCATCGCTTGGCCCCTTCTTCGCTTCCTTGGCGGCCATGCGCCTCCATGCATTGGAGCCTTCACCTCTAGCGCTGGCTACCCAGTTCTCCGCCGGTGGTGCAGGATGCTGTTGGCCTATACCTCTACTCGGAGTGGTGGAACACTGTAGCATTGGGACGATACCAGGACCGATACACATGTTCCGTTGCAGCTTTATGTAGAGACATTTACCGTATGGCTACGCGGATAGTGAGATAGTCTCAAGGCATCCCCAACCAGTAGCTAGTAGCTGATATGGACATTTTTTCCTATCTAGAAGGGAGAAAAGGCTCAAAAATCTACTTTCTACGGACGAGTTAGGAGCTAGTCTATTTATGGCATTTGGGATGATTCATAGCTACTTAGGTAAATCTCTCCTTTCATTGGTTAGCGATGTCTATTTATGCCACACCCAAATAAACGCCATCCGATAAACGCCATCCGATCAGCTCCATAATTAAAATTTTTTGATAAATGGACCCCACTAATTGACGTGAAATCAAATATAGCTAGCTGGTTACTATCTGTGAGATTAGGCCTAACATACCGTACGTATAATCATTCATATTATGAGAACAGCATTGTAGCTAAATTATAGATAAAATAAATTTTAGAAAAATGAAATAGACGATACACTGAAATCAGCCTTGCCATTGCGGATCCACTCAGATGCGGCTAAAAGGAGTACTCTGCAGCCAGTTTGCACTCGATGTGCCTCGTTTGCTTCCCGAGCGACCAGCTTCGATATTCCCCCAGTCGTACTGGCTACTGGGCCCATAGGTCAGTCTACCTTTTTCCTTCCACTGATTGTCCGTTAACCCAGTCACTGACGCTGAAGTCCCACGGACATGTGGTCCCAGAAGTCAGGGAAAGGTTAATGGTGGGACTTGTGTGTAGGTGGGTGGCGGTACTTTGACCATGTTAATGGTAGGCCCCGTGAGCAGGGGCGCACGCACGTGCAGACCTTGCGGCGGCGCGTTGGCGCGAAATTTTGGCGGGAGATTTGAGTTCTGGCGGGTTCAGTTTCAACACCCTCGCCGGTAGCGAATATCCGAGGCGTGATGCCCAATAAATTGGTTCATTTGATTGGTGAGAATTGCGATAGTATTCTCGTGCAATATATGTGCCAAATTTATAGTGCTTCCATGTGCTGCAAAGGTGTTTTTTTTACAAACTCAATTCACTTCTTAAATTTTGTTTTCGTCAAAACTGGGTGCACGGCAAAGGAGAGGACAAAATTCGCAGAGACGATATTGTCCATTTCTTCACGGTGTGTACTCTCCCTGGTTTGAATGCAGGTCGGTTTTAGCCTTCATAAAGTTTCTCCAAATATAAAAAGTTTATCCTGAAACTTGACTGCATCTTTTACCCCTTTTTCTCCAAAATATGAGACAATTTTTGTGGCTCAAAGAAAAAGTTATTAGGCTGAATCCAGTGGGCGCTTCATTTTGAAAAATCTGGCATTGTACATAGAGTAAAGTTTGAATTTAAAAAATGGAATGATGAATTTGCTGGAGATAGCCTTAGATGCAATGGCGGGCCTAGGATCTAGAATATGGGTATTTAAAATCAAATATGTATTCAAAATTTCAAAGAATCAATAAAAATTTACACATACTAAATATATATGTATAATATATGTATGTGTATTCTCAAGAATCATGGGTATTCGCTTGAATACCCATGATCCCCTCTGGCCCGCCCCTGCTTAGATGCTTGATTGGTAATCTATTGGAGCACCGACGTATCACAAGTACCTAAAATGACAAAATCAAGGTATTGAGGTTATTTTAGATGAACTAATAAAGATGTTTTTTTAAAACAAAACAGTCCTTAACGTTTGGGATGAACAAAGTATTTAGGGTGTGTTTGGTTAGGATGGATTGGCTCCATGCTACCTATTGTCTATTTGACGAGTGATGGAATGGAGTCGCTCTCAGAGGAGAATACTCCTTTATATTATGGAATGTGTCCATCCAAAAAAAGAGCTAGGTAAGCTCATCCCAACTGAGCGGTGTCAGCTCCTATCTCCTTCCTCCTGTACTTCTTGCGACGTGGTGTGCCTAGCTAGTGACGGCTCAGTATCGGCAAGTTCAGCACACACGTGGGCGCATAGAGCAAGCAGCAACATGTGGTGGCTCGCGCGCTGGAGTTCCGATGGCACAAAGAGTGAGCAGCGACGTGCGGTTGCCCGACATCATCAAATGGTGACTAGGGTCAGTGATCGGGGCGAAGGCGGCGATTGCGAGTTGCCAAAAGGGAGATGATTGGTACCACATTTGACTAACAACATGCCTCGCAGTGACAGTGTTTGACGGAGTTTCATATGCCATGTATGCTCTCTCGCTACCAAACAAAGAATGGAACCATTCAATCCCAAAGCATGTACCATAGAACCATTATATCCCTTGAACAGAACATTGATCCATTCCATCCTACATCCCTCTGCAATCGAACACACCCTTGGGGCTTGGTTCCTTTCTTTCATCGAAAGGAAATTATATTGAGGGGAACATTAAGAACCGAAAACCATCTCGTTGAACATTATTGGATATACAAATAATAACACTCGGTGCATCGTGCATGCATGGGTGGAGATGCTTTATGCAGTAGCGTTGCTCAGATGTCTGGGAGGGCAGTGGTACGGGTAGGGAACCCCGGGGCTCCAGCTGCAGCCTAGCAGATCGTCCATCCTCCAGGAAATTCCGTGTGGTGGAGCCATGCATGATGCACATCAATGGCGTTTCAGGTCTCGCCAGGGGAGACCATGCCGCCGTGCTAGCTTTTTGTTTATTTTTACCCCTCTGTCCCTGCCTGCCGGCCGGCTAAAATGATCACAGATCACACTTGTTTCTCCTGTCACGTACTGCACTGCGGCGTCTTGCAGTTTGAACTGCAGCGGGCCGCAGAAGAGAATCCTATCGCTCGGGACAAATGGCCGGCTCTCTTTTCCCCACCAGCTGCACCTAGCGACGTCGGCTTTTGATGGTCAGTGCGTACGTGGGTGCTTGTTTAATTGCTATGCGTGCATGCTCGCACGTACGGCTGCAATAATAATCCCTAATATAATCGAAGACGTCCAAATTAAAGTTCTCTTTTTTATATATATAAATGAAAGTCGACAAACCTTTAGCTAGCGCGACTTGAATAGCATGTTGTGGTCATACCAGTTGGACTAGAAGGACTTTGGTTATTTGATCTATTCGGTAAAAAAGGCTTAGGTTAAGGTTTTCACCGAAATTGAAAGCTGACATAACTTTTAGATGCACATCAAAACACAATTACACAAGCAGTCGATCAGTTATGGAAATTCTCCATTTCTTGCCGCTAGAATTTGGTACCCTGGAGGTTGGAGCAGATAGCACGCTAGAACTATTCACACGTGCGCGCGCACACACAAGTCCCTAACCCTGAGATATATGTTTTCCACGAGTTTCGGGTTCATCATTTATTAGCAGCCTAGGCATGTAATGTTTGTATGCGTGCATGAACTAAAATGCCCGGAATTATATGTTCGAGAAAATTAGTTTGAATCATAAAGTCCGTTTAGTTTGGACTAAATTTTTGTCTAAGTGTTATGTTACATATAATTATAGAGGCCTAAAAAGTTTGACAAAAAAAATGGTTGGCATACTTGTGACAAGAATCGACAAGAAAATAACTCTGCTGGCATGAGCGAGGATAGGACAACAATCTAAGACGTCTTTTGGATTGGAGGTTTGGTTCCCAAATCCTGTTTCTGAACTGCTTCCGGTAATTTGTATGAAATTGTCGCGTTTCAAAAAGTGCCCGATAAAGAATGCCAAGCACAGGCGACACCAAAATGCCATAAATAGTTGCCTACCTGCAAATGCTTGCCAGTCCAATCTGGACGGGAAGGAGGCAAAAATGGGCAGGCACGATGCCTCGGGATCGTTAAACAAACAAATAAAAATAATAAAATGATTGAACCGCGCATAGGCAGGCATCGGATCCCCTGCACGCACACAGTAACCATTGACGTGCCTACATGTGTCTGTTGAATTAAAAATCAACGCTCCGAATATACTACAGTGCGCCCAAAGAAAATTGGTAAAGGTACAGTGTTCCTTTCAAAGTTTTACCGCCTCCGGGCCCGGCCCACTTGTACGGTCTTCGCTATGTCGAGCTCCTGACCTCGGCGGTTCCTAAAGAATGTTATACAAAATCTTTAAGGCACGTTTGAAACGCGGGAAATTTTTTTCCATTCATGCTTTTTTTCTGTAAAATTGAATTGATTTTTGTAAAATTTTTGCACAATTTTTGTAAAATTCTTGCGTTCCAAACAGACCCAATTCTTCGTATCAAAATCGTTTCTCACAATGTCCTCTATAACATTACATATACCCATCGTATCATTTTTTAATCATTTCACCTATTGAATTATATCATGCAAAAATCTCTCTTTGCTACAACTACACCCCCATGGATAGAGGCTTGCCGTACACACTCCAACATATGTTACCCTTTTTACCGGATTGGTTACCGGTCCTCGCAGGCCCTGTTGTCCCCTAATTTACGGTAGCGAACTGGAGACAGACAGTGCTGCGTTGGAGACATCCCAACAATTATGAAACCGTCGAGTGTCCTCAGTGTCATGATCATGGGTGGTTATTATTATTGCTCCATTGTAGGCCTCCTTTAATTTGGTACACAACATTTTCACAGAAACTGCATGGAAATGCCACAGAAAATGGTCCAAAAAGACAGGAGAAAGGTAGAATTTAGGAACGAATCCTTTAGATCCAAAGGGAGCCTTATTGTTGTGGTATGTGGTTGCATGATCTTGTTGGTGAACCACTGAAGGCTGGAATGGGCAGAATAGTCGGCGAAGGGCACCTATAGCTATGTCACTACGACCAATGGCTAGTGGATGTCTGTGGGTGCCAGAAGCCTTGGCAGAGGCTATCGTCATTCATCCTTCCCAAGCAGGAGATTATAGTAGGTTAAAACCTAGTGCTGGTTTTGTGGGTGTGTTTTCTAACTTTCTCCTTGGAGAGAAGTTGCATTAGGTGGATCCTCTGATGGACTGCCAGGATTAAGTTGCATTTGGTGGATCCTCTTATGGCTGCCAGGGTAAGGATGGATGTTCTTGTCGATGCCACTTGGGGAACTGATTTTTTTTTTTTTTTTTTTTGCCATGCCATGCCAGTGTTCGGAGTCTCCAGTGGTTGAGGCAACAACGTTTCCAAATGCGATAACATTTGGCCATGGGCTACGCATCACTCACATCATACTCCGATGATGTGCCACTCACATACTTTAATTTAATTTACAAGAAAATCCTTGATGCAAATCACAGTTTTTTGATGGAAATGAAAACATCATAAAAATCACACTTAAAAGCTTTAAAGTATTTGAAACGATACACATGCATATCTGTAGTTTGATGAAGAAGTTGATACGCAAACTTAACTTTGAGAATTTCACGTTCTTTTTTGACATATCTGTAGTCTGCATCCCGACTTTTATGACAAAGTATATCTATGCGTGCAACATCATTTTATAACCTCTTAAAACTTGCAAAAGTATGGTTCCGCTGGAATGGTTTGCACCGAACATATCACCCCCCCTACTTTTGCATATACCATGTGACAGTGGTCGTCGTACATACGTGCAGCTAGCTATCTAGCTACTCCGCCGGCTGCCGGCAGCAGTGTCCTTTGAAACAGCCCGTGCGTGTGTCTCCCGGCACGTCCAAATCAAGCCCATGACGCACGCACTGATCCTAAAACACAAAGCATCCATGCATGCAGCAAGACGGCATCGATCCTGGCCCGGCCGGCGTGATGATCGAGCGTGACACCGTCGTGATGGGAATCTTGAAGCATTTGTAGTGGGACACAGTGGGGATTTAGAATAGAAATTTGAAAGTACTCCGTAGGAGTTTAGGAGACGCTCATTTTCTTTTTCATCTTCTTTTCCACCTCTTTTTATTCTAATTTTTCAATTTTTTCTTTATATTCTTTGTTCATGTATGTGTATATATTATTGGGAAGGCTTGCTTCCGTTTGTCCACGCGGGGTAGGGGCCAGTGGCACTGGTGGTGACCGGCCGGTGGTGGCCCAGGGTTCAATTCAGCTGGTGTCCAGCGCTGTGCCTGTACGTGTGGAGGCATATACGCAGCTGCCTTGTTGCCTACCAGCCTAGTCACGTCCGGCCGTCGCGGCAGATGGCGATCTGATGTGGATATAATAAGAGATGGCGTGTGCACGCATGCTTGCACTTGAAGCGGGATGTTGCGTAGTACGTGATGAATGCCTACTAGCGATGGCCGATGGGCATGGGCCGCCTGCGTGGGTAGGCAGTAGGCACATCTCTGAGAGCCAGGAATTCCGTGCCTCGAATGACCGCCTACTTCTCTATAGGGTAAATTAGGCCCGTTCGCGGTTTGAGATGATGCACACATGTTTTTTTTTCCAAATTTTGATTGCAGGTCCTCAAAATATACAAGTTCCTGCGTTCCTAGTAATCTCCCATGTCAAATTACTAGTAACTAACGATTTAATTTGTACTCACTTGAGTATAGTGGTTAAAAATGAGATTGTGTTCAATCAGTAGTTCTTACTAATATATCCAAACTCCAAAGTACCATCACATCGTTGGCAACACACCCTAACTGCAAAGTACCATTATGTTCATTGCTTTCTGTATTCATGTACGCGTAGTTGAGATAGGATTTTTTTTCTACATGGAAAAAGATAGAATGGGAATTCAGAAGCACTTTGGGATATTTTTATAATGGCATATGCAAGTAATTTATATGCATATTTTGGAGTTTCTTTAGGTCACTTTCAATGATACCATAAACGAGTGTAATTTAGGAGCAAAATATCTATAATGTTTCTTTAGATTCATTTTTATAATGACATACGTGGGTAATTTTGATGAAGATTAAGGGGTTACTCTAAGCTATTTTTCATAAGGACAAAGATAGTTAATTTAGGTATACATAGATTTAAAGGTTATTCTAGTTTATTTTCCATAATGGCATAAGTAGGTCATTTGGATGAAGATTGTGGGACACTAGCTTTAGGATACTTTTGCATAATCAAAATATGGTTGATCTAAATATGAATTTATGGGGTTATTATTTTCATACTATTTTTATAATAGCAAGCTAGGCATGCAATTTAGATGGAGATGAAATGTCAACTTTAGGTTATTTTTATAATGGTATGGGTGGGTAATTTTAGATGAGGACCCAAGAAGTTATTTAGGCCATTTTCATAATGGCAAAAGTCATGTGGGAGTTTTTTTAGGAGGATGTGTAAACGATGATAAAGGATAGTTTGAGATTTGGGACTGCTACTATGCATGTATTTTTAGGTTAGTAGAATCTCGCGGTGCATAGGATTCCCCCAAGCCCATCAACAGTTTTCGCCGTATTCCTGCGCCTCGGGAACAACTATCCTGGCCGTGACGATGCTCGCTCGCTCCTTCTCGTACACCGGCCGGCGTTCAGAAGGTAAACTATACATGACGACAGCATCAGAGATTCGCTTCCAAATTTTGACACAGCGTGTAGATTTCAAATGTCCAGTAGTACGCCGTTTGCATGTCGACATGCTGCAGTCTCTCCATGTATCATATATATTGTATATTTGTATTGTATTGCTGTCGGTGTGGTGGCTTTTTTTTTTTTGAACGAACAGTGTGGTGGCTTTGTATTGTACCGTACTCTGCATGTATGTATCGTAGTGGTGGCTGCATTGTATCGTAGTAGTGGTAGCTCTTATTCCCCGCGCGCCGTGTCCGATCAGCCACACACAGGGAATATGCACAGATGAGGTCTTTCAGTGTTCTCGTATTCGTCTTTCAGCAGCTCCGGCTGCCGGACCTGAGATCGACGTTCCCGATGAAATCATTGCCTGTCTGGGATTTAAGTATTAGTCCAACAAGATATGTGTTTAGATATTCTACGACCTTGTATTTATCATGATTATCTAATTACAATTTAGATTGCAAAATAGGACATGGACATGGACATGGACGCCCCGAGCTATCCAAAACCGGAGAGAAAACATCTTGGCTGGTTTTGTTTGACGTGGCACCGTGGACCCCACCTCTCTTCTGCTCTCTTCTTTCTCTTCCCTCTATCTCACACACTACTGTGCCCATCCTCTTGCGCTTGCTGTCGTTGCCTAGCTCCTCCTCTCATGTTGACTTCAAGTAGGACCAGAATGCCCATCGTATGTGACATGCTTGTCAACAATAGAGAAGTTAAGGGAATGACAACAACTATGCCTGCTTGTCTTGTGTGGTGACAGCACCACATGATTGTCTGGCTCACCTTCAATTATCGGAGCTAAGCGCTAATTGGAGCACATGGGGAGGGAGAGAGAAAGAGGAGTGAGGTCGGTGTATTGATGGTGATCGAAAGGTGGGATTGTGACCAAACGAAGGCATTCCATGGTGAGTTTGGCGCTAGGCCATGCGGCGATAGTGGCTTGATGGAGGTGCAAGGGAATGTGGAAGGGAGAAAGAGCAAGGAGAGGACAGCGGTGTGTTCTGCGTTTAAGCAGAGCCTATGGTGGTGGTCTTAAGGCGGATTGAGTGGCGGATGGTGGCTGGTGGCGTGTGCCATGGTGGTTTTGGAACAAGGCATCACTGTGACAAGGGTAGGAGGTAGGGGAGAAGCAAGGAAGGGGCTGGGGTGATGTTCTAGGTGGAGCCGTGGAGGTAATCTTGTTTGCGGTGGTCTAAAGTGTGGTCGGCAGTGAGCTTTTAACTGCCACGGATAAGCTATGCATGGGAGCTCTTGTTGACAACTAACTAGGGGGTGGAAAATGGGTGCATGGGTAGAGGGGAGTGCGTGTGAAGCTCAACTGTCACTCACCTTGACCTGAGAAGGTGCAGAGGAAAGGCAGTGGGTGGTGGCCCATGACAAGAGAAGGAGGAAGATAACGGCATGAGAGGCAGAGCGAAGAGATAGAAGAAAGAGGAAGGAAGGTAGCCCACTTCTCTGTGCTAACATAGGGGCCCATGGCAACGTAATCCAAAACCATAAAAAAACCATTTAGTGGTGTTTTTCGTCTAGCTTTGTATAGTTTGAGTGTCCAATGTCCGGTTTGCGGTTTTGGTTGTAAATTAGATAACTATGACAAAGTACAAGGTTATAAAATAGACTTTAGGCCATGTTTGGAGGCACAACATTAAAATCGTAGTTTAGAAATACTATAGTCCACACTTGACAAAACAAAACTATGGTTTTAGCAAAACAAAAGTATATCATGTCATATACTTTGGCTTAGACCAAAGTTTCAAATACTCCAAAAATATGGTAGTATCGCCAAACCATGATTTTCAAAACATTCAGTACCGAACATTTTTTTGACCTAAATACCGTGGTATTCATAAATACCATAATATTTCCTAGAAACTAAAAAAAATACTAGGCTTCCAATGGACCCTTAACGTTTTATCCCTGGTTCCTCCACCTGAGGTTCAGCATATGTGACACTAAAGGAATTAGGTAATCTTTTGTGGGCCAAAAAATTTCATGGGCTTTTCGACAAAAATATTGTATCTTTATTCATTGGACCCCAAAAATCAACAAAATAAATAATAAATTCGTCGGTCAGCCATCAAAGGTGACGAGAATATAATCTAGCATTTATTTCATTAACAACGAAGCCGACGTAATTACTGTTTTTTTATCAGATTATTTCGTCGGAAAACCACGAAAATACCGAAATTTTCCTCTTTTTTCGTCGGCTTTTGGCCCACGAAAAAATAGGTGGCTCCTATAGTATGAATCCATTCCCAGAGACCGCCATTAAATTGTGTTAAAATTTAAAATATTTGCATGATATCGCAATTTAAATAGGAGCATTTGTTTCCATATTTGAAGTAAGAATTATTATAGCTTTCACTACCTAAATACGCATTATAAGAAACTATACATCAACATCGTGGGTTAGTATAAACATTATAGATTTATACTGCTATATAAATTTGAGACCTATAACTAATCAAAGTTGTTATTCTTTACTATCTTCCATATGTTTATATGTACTCTAATAGTATACTCATATGCATGTTTTTTAATATTTGTCTGTCTACAATTGGCTCTATTTAATATTACCTTCTATAATATCGCAGTGAGTAATTTAGGTGGTTACTTTAATTATCTTTTAGAATGGTACAATAGGTAATTTATATGCAAATTTGGAGATACTTTTTAACTCATGTTTATAATGCATGGTTGGTGATTTACATGTAGATTTATATTTATTTTAATTTATTTTCATAATGGTATGGTGAGTAATTTGTATGCACAAGCACGAGACAGAAAATCGAAATACATCTCATTAGGGAAATGATGAGAGGCATAGTAGTAGCACGTAGAAATTGAGAGGGTTACTTTAATCCATCTTTCATAATGTTATGGTGGATAATTTTTTAAAAAATAGCACAGATCTACTATAGTAGTGGTGTTAGAGACTAGTGTACCTGATGAGCGGTCAATGTTTGTGATTTTTGTAAAGGATATTTAGGATTTATCCACTTGTCCCAGTCACGAACCATGCATACTACTATAGTTTCGCTCATTTGAGCAACTAATTTTATGCAGGGTTGGTTCTCTGGAGACATATTTTACTGTGTTTCTTTTACGGTTTGTAGACGACTGATCATTGAGTCTTGATGAATCAGCCAGCCAGTGGTTGGGAATCCTACGGTTTCCGTGCTGCATGCCGTGTGTTCGCAATGTCCTGAGCTCCGGCGCACCGGCGTACACGTACGCTGTTCGATGTGGACAGCTGCAGCCTGCGGCTGAGAGCTTCAACAGGTCACAGTACTTGCCAGGACTGTACATGCATTCATTTCATATGACATGTGCACGCAGTGGATACAAAGGGGTGTACGTGCCAAGTGTACACGTATAACGCGAGTTCTGTGTCTGTCACGGAGAGCTACTTCTAATATCTAATATCTAGCCCGCTCTGCAGATTCTGCAAGTCTTAATAAATAAAATGGACAGAGAAGAGAAAGGAAGCAGTCTGATTTTACAATCCAACTGCTAGCTTGTAGAAGCTAGATGTGTTCAGCTTGTAAAACTATAAAAGCTGGAGAGTAGAAGCTGCTAAAAGCTGAGGGATGTTTGGATCCAATACCGGCTTTTAAAAGCTAGATTTTACAATTTTGTGGGAACCAAACACGGTTTTAGACTGTGTTCAGTAGAAGAACTAAAGGACGAAATCTACACTATGCCACACTGTATACAAAATGAAATTTGAATTGGTCTTGTACTTTGGTCATCATGTAGCACCTCTTCTCTATGTAGAGGTTAGTGTAGAGAAGATAGATAAGGCATTTTTAGGCCATCTTCAGTGGGTCCGTATAAATGGCTATACAAAACACCTTTCTGGCACCATAGACAGAGTGGAATTTGAAATATGAGTAGCAAAATAGGTAGTCTGCTGGAGATAGTCTAAGAGGAGACTACAATATATATGATCCCTTGCGTGCACTCCGTTCCCCTTTCTCATGCTACAGTAGAAAAGGCTATTTTGAAAGCGACCACGTGTGTTCCCTCCGTCGACCCATCGGCTCCTCCTCAACCGCCTTAAGGCGGTAGAGTTGACAGGGGAGCTTGGCTCCTTGGCGGAAGGGGTGTGTATAGCTCTATTTTTAGGACTCCGAACTCTAGCTTCTCATCGGCGACTTTTATATCACCGCCTAGGGTTAGGTCCTTCTTCCAAATCTCCAGCGATGGTGGTGGATCCGATGTCCTCTCTGGCGGTCATGGAAAAAGGTTAGCTGTGCTCCTCCTCATGGTGGTTGGGTTGGAGCTTTTGTATATACCCATGGTTGGGTTCTCTTGTTGAGTCGGCGACTCTGTTGCCGCCGACAACTTTGGCTTCCAAATGGCTTGTGATCAATCCATGGAGGGCCTGCGTGGATTTAGCTCTGGGCTACTGGTCCCTTTGATTCAATATATCCATCCCTTCCGAAAAAAAGAGTTAGTACATGGAAGCTCCGTGGTCCCATTGTGAAACCTATTCTCTTCTCGCGACACCTCATCATCTAAAGACAACAAATCTTTCACAAAATTCATTTATATTAAGTCTATCTACTCAGCATTCGATTGTTTTAGACATCTCTAGCACCTGGTATTTTTATAGGATGATGATAATCAAGGCTAGCTGCACGGTCATCTTTTTTTTTTTTTTTGAAGTAACCTGCACGGTCATCTTCAACGTCTCGTTTGACCCCGCCGCCTATAACACGCTAATCCAACTTCGCCGCAATAGAACCATAGCGCCTATCCTGCAGTCGAGCCGCTCTTTACTTCCTACGGCCTGCAACTCACCTGATGACAAGGTAGAAGAAGGAAAAAAAAAACATACGCTAAATGATTGATATATATTCCTCTAAAATACTCGGCTGCTAATCAGTTTTCCTCGTTATATTTCAACCTTTTGATGACAATGTTGCTTAGCATCTCACCTCGATCACCTCACTCGGTGACGTGTATACATCGTATGCCGTATGCGCTCAGCTCAATAGTTCTCTACTACACCTGTAGTAGATCTCTACTACACCTGTAGTAGAGTACAACTACAAACAACACGTGGGCTATCAAGGGATCGAAACGTCGGCGGCCTGAGCCACGGCCCGCGGATGAACCTTCCAAGCCGCGTGTTGAACAGCTTCGTCAGCGCGAGGCTCCCGGTCCCATGCTCCCGGCCGCTTGCCACCGCTACATCCACTCTGTTCTCCTGCCGTGTGTATGTGGTGCATTCCATGCATGCTTGGTTTTCCTATTTTTTTTCTTTATTTTGTGTTTTCGTACAATTTATTTCCGTGAGCCGAGAGCGGGCCGGGGAGACCATTCCAATTCTTTCCCTTTTTTGTTGTCATAAGGTTTTGGTTTTCTTTTATTACATCGAGCAATAACTAGTTTTTTATAAGAAAATTGTGTTAAGCTGGGAGACAAAATTGATATTAGTAGAAGTTGGTCGTTTAGAAACATATATATTTCAAATTATTTTTTTAATAATAGCATTATTGATAAGCTAGATGTAGATTGGCTATTTTAGTTTATTTTAGTAATGGCGAGTATGTCATTTAGATATAAATTTATTAACTTAATAGAGATTACCTATCATAATAGCAAACATGGATAATTCACATATAAATTCAAGAAATCATTTTAGATTATCCGTCATAATATTCAAGATGGTAAAGCTATTTCATATAACTGAGTTGGACAATTTAGATGTAAATTTAGGGGTTTATTTTATGTTGTTTTAATAATAGTGAAGTGAGTAATCATATAGAAGTCAGAATATATACTTTTACGATTTCAATCTACTAAATTAATTGTAAGATGTTTCTAATTATTTGAGATTTTTAAGTTTTTAGTGCAGCTCGTAAGTATTAATGTGAATGTTTCAAAAGTATTCAATCTTACTGTTACTAATTGGAGGTTCTAAAAGTTGCACCAATTTCAAAGCGCGCTAGAAAAAAAGATAAATCCAAGAAATTCTCACAATAATCAGAAACATCCGACCATCAATTGGCAGATTGGAATATTAATAGCGATTAGATCTGTTTTCTAAGTAATTACCCACCTCTGCCATTATGAAAGGTCTTGAGTTCAACTCTCAACGAAAGCAAATATCCGCTTTTTTTCATTATATATATTTTTTAAGTAATTACCCATCTCTGCCATTACGAAAGATCTTGAGTTCAATTCTCAGCGAAAGCAAATGTCTTTCTTTTTTTTAGATTTATCCCATTTTCAAATATACCTTCAGTTTTTGTCTTTTTTTTCTATTAAAGATGCTAGAAACCTTTCCATGAAACAGATATTTTGTAGACTCTTTTTGAAATTTCCATGTCAATCCTCACAAGATGCGCTACAAAAAAATAAAATCATAGAAATTCTCACAATAATAAAAAAATACCCTATCATCAATTGACAGGTTAGAATCTTAATAGCCATTAGATCTGTTTTCTAATTAGGTAATCACCCACCTTTGTCATTATCAAAATAATATTAAATAACCCCTAAAACTACATATTAATTACCCACTCTTCCAATATAAAAGAAAAAAATGAAATAACACCCTAAATTTATATCTAATTGCTCACATTTGCTATTTTGATAGGATAATACCAAATAACCCTTTTAATTTATATTTGAATTGTTCACCTTAGTTATTATGACTGGTAATATGATGAAAGTAACCCCCTCAAAATTATATTAAAAACACCTATTTTTGCCATCGATCAAAGATTATCTAAATCAATTAAGCATACATATAAAGCAGCAAGATATGTTATTATAAAAACCTAAGTATAAAAATAGATCTATATTTGTTGTACGGTTACGCATAATACATTTAAAACTCTAACCCGTGCGAAAGCACGGGTTGATTGACTAGTTAATAAAAGTCAGATTAAAGTGGTATGTACGTCTGAGCGAAGGCGAAGGACAACAAAACGAGGAGGAAGTTCACTTGGTATATGTTCTTTTCAGTCATAGTGTATAGAAGTATAATAAAGTGGTACATACGTTGACGCAGAGGACAAAGTAAGACGATGAGTGTAGTTAGTTAGGACCTATCTATTCGAAACATATCAATCAGGTTTGAGTCTTCGACTTAGCAAGTGGTTGTTGGTATTTAACGTAGACAATGAGATCCTTTTGTGATGTTTTCGTTGATTTCAAGATCTATGGGCTCAATCTTGCGCTAAGAATTCATAAAGTACAGAGAGTGTGTATATGCCTTTATAAAGATAATAAATACACAAACCGATATACGCGTTAGGATTTGAAGTCTATATTGTTCTTTTATAGGAAAAAAATAAACGTAACTCTTGATCTGAAATGTGAGCTCCCAATATTGTTTAGGTTGTTTTCAACCAGTGCAAAATGTACTTCTCGTTGTCAGATGGAACGCCCAAAAACATTAGTCTCGCTTTGGGCATCTCTCAGAGGTCAAAGCATCTTCTTAAACGAGTACTGTATTTAATATTTGTTTAATTATGGCAGGTGGGCCTACCAAGGCTCGGCGTACGTGCGCTGGATTCAACATCGAGCACGGAATTAATCCATGTTTGACGCCGGATGCTGAATCCGAGACGCGGCTTTTGTCATAGGCCGGCGCGAGCATATCGCCAATCCTTTCTGCCAGTCTCGGTCGCGACTGCGTCCTGGACAAGACCACAATCTAGCCTGTGAGCTCACCGGAGACTTGTCGCAAATCAGATCATCTTCCGCGGTTGTCTCGAATCGATGCTCAAAAACACTATAGATAGAATATAATTTAAAAAATCTGAGAAATATGTTGAGTATGCTATTAGAGATGGCCTCAGGACCTCTGCAATGGTGGTCACCTACATGCACACATACGCATGTTTGGGCATGGTGTTTGTACTACCAATCAGGATTCACTATTCTATTTCATAGCTGAAACCCGTTTTTATCAAAAAAAAATTGACTTTCACAACATATCACCAATCGTTTCTGGTAGTCTCGGTCTCGACTGCATCCAGACAAGACCACAATCTAGTCTGTGTGTGTGCTCACCGGAAACTTGTTGCAAGTCAGATCATCTGGCACGGTTGTCTCAAATCGATGCTCAAAGAAACTGCAAACAGAGTAGAGTTTGAAATTTGGAGAACGAATAGGACGAGTATGCTGTTAGTGTTAGAGATGGCCTCAGCGCTTCTCCAACGCCATGGTCACCTACACGGCTACACGCGCACATACACATATGTGGGTATGGTGTGTGTACCAACTAGGGTTCACCGTTCCGTCTCACAGAAAACCATTTTTATCAAAAAATATTGATTTTCATATTTTTTATTTCAAAACCAGAATGCACCTCTTTTCGGACCGAAAATTGCATCCCGTGTAGGTCCAGCAATGAAAAATCCGTCCGAAATTCCAAAATTTTCGGTCGGAAAGGTTTTCCCTGGTACCAACAAACGTGTTCCCTGGCCGTTTGAATTGAGTCTGCTTGGATGCTTTATGTGAAGTTTTGTTGATCAAAGCGGACGATATTCATGTTCCTCTTACCGTTTCAAATTAGAAAGTGTTTTAGCTTTGTATACCAAGTCAAATTTATCTAACATTAACTGAATTTATAGAAAACTATATTAACATTTAGGACGTATTGAATAAATACACAGCTAATATATGCATATTGCATAATGTATACAATAAAAAGGTTATTTGTTTGATGTTATGGATATTTCTATATTTTTTATACTTGTCAAAATTTGACAAGTTTTCCATAAGAAAATACCATAATAATATAGGAATGGGTGGAGCACTGTACCTCTTCCGTTCTTTTTTATTTAACATTTTTTAGTTTAAAATAAACTATTTTTACAGTGAAAAAATAGGATACAGTAGTACTATAGTCGCAGATGGCTTTATCCTTCTGCCCAAAAGAAAAAGAATTTATAGCTAGAATAGAATATCATTATGATAACTACTGCTGGTACGTGTGCTCATTATGGCAAAGCACTTCACCTCGATCAACAAGTCTCCCATACACCTACACAAGCGGGCTTCTATTAATGACAAACTCTCCGTACAACGTTCCATGTATCAAAGCAATCGCCGTGTTAGTGCGCCTAATGATCATCCAAAAAAAACATCGATGTCTTTTTTCTTCCATAATGGCGAAGGCGATTTACCAGGTGTAATTATGTCATGTCTTTTTGAACTTTAAGAGCGAGAAAAATCGTCTTTTCGTCATCACTCATCAAACTCATGCCAAGAGTGTAACAAGGTTTCTTGTCCCAAACCATATCACATCACGTAGATAGTCGTGTAAAAGTAGATAGGATCACGGGCATTGAAAGATGTCAAAAAAAAATGGCGAATTATACTTCTAATTACAAAAGTTCAATTTACTATCTCTATTTTTTAATGTTGCATTTTAGTTGAAAAATAAAATAGCTGCCGACAAAATATTCGAGAGTGGAGGTAGTAAAGCATATCATCCGGTCTCAATTCACCATAGTGCTAAGAGAGTCTGACTAGAGTTTTACTCGGTCAAAAAATTTGCAAACTAGAGCCAATCCTATGCTAGTATGTGATTTCTAGGGATTAAAATGTGGAACTTAAATTACACAAAGGCAAAGAGAGAAAGTTCCAAGTCATTTTTTACCTGAGGTATCGAGGAATTGTGACTCCCTAGTCCTCGTTCGAGCACCTGCCTTAGGGTTTTGCTCCCTCTTGATCCATGCGAGGATCAAGTACTCTCTAGTGGATGTCCTTCTCCATTGTGGAATGGTAGATTCCAAACGATGTACACTGACCACATGCAAGTCTTCTCTTGCTTCCTCCACAATCATCTGGAACCTCGTCAAGAAGAACAACTCACAAGTCGTTTAATTGACTGCGATCACTAATAGTAACAAGCTTATATTCTCTTGATTGAACTCACACGAGAGCTAGGACCAATCCACTTACCTCAAGACTCTAAGCTCACAAATCTTTGGAGTTTGGATGGATAAATAATTATGCCACAAATAACCCTTGGAATGCATGAGTGTTCTTTAGGTTTCCTAAGGTACTGAATAATAGATAGGAGAGTGGGGGGATAGATCCACAAGGTACTTCATGGAGAAGAAACCGATCTGCTAACGAACGGTCGGGCAGGCGGGCGAGCCACTGTTTGACCAGTTGCACTTGGCGGAAGATGGTGAATGACAGAAAGGCAACTGGTCAGCAGAAAGCTAGTGAGGAATCCTATTAGGATCAGAAGTTGAATCAAATCCAGAACCGATCGACCCTTGTAACCCTATCCCCCAGACTATATAATGGTCAACGGGGACCTCGTATTGGATCATTGAAGGCAAACCTGTAAAGCATTAGGCTCACGAATCTAGAGAGACACTCTCGACTCGTGACTTAGTTTCCATGCAACAAATATACGCAAACCACCATACATGGTATTACACATTTTAGCAACTCGAACCTATCTAAATCGTGTGTTCCCTGTGTTCTATACATTATCAATCACCTGTCGATGAACTTCTGGCGAGTCACCCTCGGTCGGACCGCTGGTGCTTAACATTGATAGAGAGACCTTATATAGATAGCTCAGAGGAGCAATTGGTTGAACACACATATGACATTAGTATTGATCAGAAAATGGTCATCTTGTGCATACGCCGGATAGACTTGGTCTGATGTTGATCAAAAATAGTTATAACTGTATGACTGTCAGGTGTTTGTTGAAGTGCACATCGGACAGTCCGATTATTAGTATAACTGACTTAGGTGAGATGTTTCTCTCTGGAATCTTGTCCTAATAGTGTCCTATGTTGACTCGAGATGTAACTTCGAAAATCCATTCAGTTCTATTGTTCTTAGCTTTGACTAGAATACTCATGCGATTGTCCAGTCAGTTCAAATCCTTGAGGACCAGACAACCCGTTTACTGCAACGGTGAACCCCCCATCAACTTTTCCACTATGCAAGTTAGAGGGATTCCAATAGAAAATTAGGAGTGCAATACTTGACCATGCACTTTTCATCTATCCCCTATAAATTATACACCCCAATGTTTACGTGACACAATCTTCACTAGGACCATAAGTTGACTTAAAAAATATATACAACATAAGTGAACCTCTTTATTACTGCTCTAAACTCCACCTAAGACTATAGTTTGTAGGAAGAACATATGGCCAAACTAAAGCCCCTCTAGTGAGGAGACCACTTGAGAGATCCAAGAGAATTATGCGAGGAATATTTATGATTTAGCTATTTTTTAACATATGATATCACAACATTAAAAAGAATTTAAATGAAACTCTATTAAATTTTCTATCCCTTAACCACCTCAAGATGAGGAAAAAGCTAAAAGGCCCATAAGCGAGGGAAATGAGATTATGTGATCATAGTTTCTCATCGGCTTTCCATGACAACAACAATCCAAATATGTGGATTATGTCTCATGAAAGATGAATCCACATGAGGCTAGAAAGACCATGGTCAACCAACCTAGAGGCCTAGAGGTCGATTGATCTAAAAAAAGGTTTGGAGTTCATTTGTGCTCAAATTTGGAAGGTGAATCCATCGATGTACGATTATCATGTCAGTGGAAGCTTTTCAGAGAAGATAAAGCATGAGAGTATTCTATAAGGTCAAAATATGGTGAATTCTATAGAAATCAGAGTTACACCAAAGACTCAGAAAGAAGGTAGCTCTCCTAGAAGTGTTTCAAAAAATTCAAGAACCAACCCTAAGAAACATGATGACAAGAGGTGCTAAAAAGAGGTTGGGTCTACCAGCTCCTTGGCCCACAAGTCAGCTAACCCAAGTCTTTCTTTTGGAGTTACTACATTTTATCACACACTCTTGGGATATAAATACCGAGGTCTAGGACGAGGGTTATGAGAGTAGTCTTCGGATTAGAGAACTAATCATCTAGTTGATTAGGAGCCCTACACTATTATCTAATTGTGAAGTTCATGAGCTTTGTATCATAAAGTATGAGTTACAATCTTGGTCGGGACATTGTGATGCATTCTTTATTAGAGTAAAGTTGATCTTGTTCTTGTTCTAGAGTAGATTAGTGCTTGATTGCCTAAAATTATGCTTTCTAATTTCCATGAGTGAAGGTAGACCATGACGCTTTTAAGAAAGTTGTGAAGGTATTCAAAACCCGGCTTATTAAAACCTATACAAGATACTATCTAGATGTGAACTATGGCTTTGCTATGAGTATCTAATTTCTAATCCTATAATCTAGCATACAAAGCTAAACTAGAAATGTAATCATACAATTGCAAGAATATAAATGATGAATGTAATGAAAGCGGTAGAAAGGCAAACTCTAGTGATGATGGTGACTCGACTATTTTTTATGAAGGTATCGAGAAGGTGCATAAGCCTCCCATAGTCTTCCTTGGATCCCCTCACCAGGATGCCCATGCAATGTCAAGGTCCATAGCTGGGTAACTGCATGGATGGTCTTAGCTCCTCCCGAAGCACAACTAGGTTTCCGGTAACCTATTTTGGGATACTCACCACGTCATCAATAATGTAATATTTCTACTAAAATACTAAGGGTTTTCCTCCCACCCACAAGCAAATAGAGGCCACTTCACACTACAAAGGGTCTCGCAAGGTATGCATGCCCCACACTTACAACAATGGTGTATGCGCACTGGCACTAAGACACATGCAAACCATGCTAGAAACTTTATTAGCAACCAAATGCAATAAACTAAGCCATAACTAGCACTCGCAAGCACTAATCCCTTGCGAAGATATATACTAGAGCTCTTTGGTGTCTAGAGTGACTTCCAATAGCTCTAACAGCTCCAAAATGGCCAGGTTGGGATGACATATACCCCTAATATCCAACGAACTAAACTAAGGCTGCTAGGTCTATCACTAACTAGACAGTCTCCTCCTAGAGCGCTGACATACATTAGACAATCCAGTCTATATACTATTCAAAATTGACCTTGTAGTTATATGACCCAGTTTGTTATCCATACATAGCTTATCGCCGAATTTAGGTCTTTTGAGTTGGTAGGTGGTGTGAGTTGTATGTTGAGTCTATAATTCTGGATTGCTCAGAGCTTTCTAGGCTTCTATCCAAGGGCGGACCCATGTGTGGCTGCCCAGGCTCCATCGTTGGGGTCCCAAGAGAATAGCATGTTTATCTTTGTTCATGATCTTAATCTAAGTACAATTCTATTCTCCTATGAGCTAAGAAGATACAACTATTTTGACACGCGCGGGCTCCGTTTAAACTCTGGGTCCGCCACTTCTTCTATGTGTTTTTCTTTTTCTTTTTTCTTGGCTAGGCGCACTTTTAAATGCAGAGGCTGGAATATTATTTCACCTTGAAATAAAGCTTCCTTTGTCAAAAAGAAAAACATCTGACTACTCCGTCCGTTCATAAGATCCAGCGTTCACTTCTTCAGAGCTTAAGTACTCACTCCGTTCATAAATGTACGACGTGGTTGACTTTTTTTAGAACTTTGATAGTTCGTATTATTCAAAAAATTACAATTTATCAATTATTTTGTTGTTATTTTATTTATCACAAAATGTAGTTTCAGTATGCTTCATATTTTCACATGTAGGGTCAGATGAAGAATTAAAGTTATAAAAAAAAGTCAATTGCATCGTGCATTTGTGAACAGAGGTGGTAGAATATGTCCAATCAACTCTTCTAGGGGTACTTTAGATTGTTCGATTATTCATCTGACCCTGCCTTCACTTCTTCATAGCCAGTGTAGAATATGTCTAATGAACTATTCAAGGGGTACGTCATACTATATATGCTTAGTTCACTTTCCTTTTGGTTGTTTTGATATTTGCATTGACTATCTAATCTAAACATGTTGAAGGCGATCACACTATGTGGTTTGTTCAACGCTACTAGGCCTTAGTCTTCAAGCTTCTCTACTCGTCAAACTGTTTGATTGTCTGGTCCAAGGATTGTCTTGTTGTACGACACATCGAGCTATGATACGTTTGATGTCTTAGGTTTTCAAGCTGATCTTCATGGTCTCTTCTTTTTGTGCTTTTGATCAACTCTAGCTTGAATTGTTTGTTCTTAGGTCTATCACTTGCATCCTTAAGACTATAACAAATATTCTAGCAAAAAATGATACACACATTGGCTATGTTGTCACTTTAATCACAAAAATCCCCTTAAGCAAACAACATAGGTCCATGATCCTTATAAACCATGTTAGTCTTTAATATAATTCTATAGGTCAGACTATTAGCATGCTTATGTAATCATGGTGATTAGTTATCATATACCGATATTCAAAGATAATTAGACATGTATTCATAATTGCCCTTATTAGCTCATTTGCAGAGAACAATAGGATAGTGATAATACCTGGCTTTAACATACTAGTTGATTAATGTTTCTATACACAATTTCACACCTATAATGTTAATAACTAAAGTAAAATAAGACAGATACGTGCAAACATTCCAAAAAAACACCACTCACCTAGAACATCCCACAGATCTAAAAGTCTTAATTCCTCTATCTAGAAGGTTTTAAAAGATACATAAGAAAGCAAAATTCCATCCTTTATCTATATTCCTTTTGCAAGAAAAAAATCATTTCCATTCACTTTCCTATCGATTCTATCTCTCACATAGGTAACAACTTGATTTGTTGAGTACCTTAGCAAGACAATATTGTGTATCATTCATAATAAATGTCGACAATTAAGATATTGAGTGTTGGTTCATCGCATCACTGTCATATAAGTATATTGATTGAATTAGCTTTGAATTTTCTTAAAAATATATTGAGGTAGTTTTTTTTATAGATTGTTTATGAGTTGCTTAACATAATATTAATGTAGCAATTCCTTATGTCTGCACTATGAACAATTCCTTACAACGATTACAATTGATTTAAATATATTTTCATTTTACAATGCATATTCAGTGTCAAACTCATGAGCATTTGTTGGAGTGTATTTCACCGTAACTTAAATTGTGTGCCGCTATATGGCAATAAATCTTTGGACATGTATCCAATTTGTGAGAACAATCGCAACAATAATTTAGAACTTAATGGAAGTATCACATTATAAATATAATTAATGGACATATATTTTGCTGTGTCAATGTTACAATATGGCCCTAAACCGTGCACACATTTTGAAAATTATATATTCACATCCTCCCAAAAAAAATCATAAAATAACAATGTTGTTCTCTCTTGTATCCCTCTAGAGAACAATATTGTAAATATATAAATAGTTGGCTATAAGGAGTAAAATTCATTTTTAGAACCAAAATTATAAAAAATGTTCATAACCTATTTTGTCGTCCTTGTTAATGTATAAAATTGATTTATTCTATACTAGGAATGCATGTATCTAAATATTATTGTATCTTGACTATATCAGATTAAATTAGGCTCTACGTTAATTTTCGCTCTACTTTCATATAACTCCAATTTATTTTGAACAGTTGGGCCAATTTACAATTAGGCACAGTATTATAAGTTGCCTTAATAAACGAACACAGACTAAATAGTATCGGTTTCTTACATAGTCATCATCCAGAGCAATGAATTATAATCCACATAATATGAATTTGCGATTAGGCACGACATTAGTGCCTCAATAAATCAACACAAACTAAATAGTGCGGGTTTCTTAGGTAGTCATCATCTAGAGCAATGAATTATAATCCACATAATATGTTGCAATAACTATTTATTGTAGCAAATGTATTTTCATTTCCTATGCAAAACTTTAAAAATTAAAAGATATCCATTATTTAAAATAACCCCCTCAATAAAAAAACCATCTAAAACACAAATATCTAACACCTCCCTAAAGAAATTATTTTTGGAAAAAAAACTCCTGAACCCCTCCTTTCTCTCTCACCCCTCTCCTCACATACTCTCTCTCTTACCTAAGCATGCGTCTCTAAATAGCAAACACCCACACCCCCTCCCTCCCCCCCTCTCTACAAGCCTCCCTCCTCGCTCTCCCCATTATTCCCGGACTTCCTCTTGTGTACACCTCCCCCGCCCCGCCTACCATTTAATCCCCGCCTTGTCCTCTGCCGCCCCGCCGCACAATTTCTCCTGGCGCACCCGGTGAGGGCCGCCGCGAAACCCTAGCTTGCCCAGACCCGCCGGGCCATGGGCAAGTACATGCGCAAGGCCAAGGTCTCCGGTGAGGTCGCCGTCATGGAGGTCGCCGCTGCGCCGCTTGGGGTCCGCACCCGCGCGCGCGCGCTCGCGCTGCAGCGCCTGCAGAAGCAGCAGGCGGGGCAGGGGGAGCAGAAGGAGGGAGCCGGCGGCGACTACCTGGAGCTGAGGAGCCGGAGGCTCGAGAAGCTGCCGCCGCCGCCGCCCTCCGTGAGGAGGTTTGGCGGGAGGAAGGCAGCGGCCGCGGCGGCCGCCGCCGCGCCGGAGGAGGCCGAGGCGGAGGCGGAGGCGGAGGCGTCGTTCGGGGAGAACATGCTCGAGTTGGAGGCCATGGAGAGGTGAGTTCTTTACCTTTTCCTGGCGCGTTTCTTGGGTTTGTTGCTCGTGTTTTTTGGGGGGATTGCAGATTGCTGGATTGCGGCTTAGGGTTTATGTCGTACCAAAATATTTGTGTCAAAACGACGAAATTTTAGCGCTATGCGTTTCTATTTGAATGTTTCGGTCCTGTTTTTTTTTTTTTTTCCTTTTTTCCCTTTTTTTGTTTCGCGCGGGGCGTGCGGCTTCAAATTTGGAGCGGATGCAAAATTTCCCCAACACGCTTGTAGTAAGCCGTAAAGCTACTATGCTTTTTCTTGGGGGATTTTTGCAGCTCTACGAAAGACTCTGTTGGTAATTTCTTCCCGTGCTCTCTTTCCCTTGTCTTTTTAAAACAGAAATTGTCCCCATGTTTCAATCCCAAAATCATTCCCGCTGCCTTGTGTCCTAGAAATTAGCGTCAAATTCTAGCAAGAATCACTTGCCGCTGTCCAATTTCACCCCCAGAAAAGCCCGTGTTTATCTTCCTCTGCCTTGTTTTGATTCTTGTAGCAGAGCCCAATTAATCCACTAGCTTAGTGGGGTTTCTTCCGGTGGCCAGCCATGGCGTCCCCCTTTTCCATAGTGGAAGGGAAAAGCAGCCTCCTTTCCCGTTGTTCTTTCCCCTTCCCCGTGGAGGCATGGACTCACTCGTCTTGTTTCTTTTCGCTGGGAGGAGTCCGAGTAGTCGGGGACCCCTCAAACCTTTTACCAATCAATCAAAAGCCCTCACTTTTCGCAAGAAATTTCTCTGTTCCACCGTCGAAAAAGCGCCCCTGCTCTCACCCCGCACGGACTTATTTCTTGCTTGGGTCTCCCGTCTCCCTCACCACTAGCCTGTCACCTCTCTTGGTTCTGGAAGGCGAGGAAATGGCATGTCCTTGCATGGTCTCTTCGTGGGCCACGGCCCCAAACTGGAACCGCCATTAAATGTTTGAGGTGAAAGGGGGTGGGGGGGGGGGGGGGGTCCTCCTCCTCAGTACTAGACTAGAGGTCTGTGATCCTTGGCTCGAGCTGGGGGATGTAAGAACATTTCAGGATTGAGGCTACATCATAGCCGCTGCTCAGCTCTTGATATAAATGTTTTACAGTGTCACGAGCTTCTTTGCAAATTGCAAATGTGTTTAGTCCTGTTATCTTGCACAAGTGGTCCTCTTCCACAGCCTAATTAAGCAGGTCGTCAGAAGCCGTGTAGATCTCTGCTAGGATAAGCCATCTATGGTTTGTATGACTGAATGCTAGCTACAGCAGCCAAACACCCCATTTGTTCGGGCACTTTCATGCATGAGAGAGAGATGAACGAGAGCGCCTCTATCGGCCAACCGAGTGCTGTTTGCAGCTCTAGCCATGGCCTGATGTTATTAGCACCGCCGCAACGACCATGATCCTGAACAGTAGTAAAGCTGAGCCTCTAATCCCTTTGGCCCCTCCGTGGATGGCAGATTAAACAGTAATCCGAAGGTGGGGGTGTGCCGTGCTATGATCTGAACAGTGCGTGTGTTTGTGTAAATCGTCCTGCATCCATGGCCCCCCTCCGAGCAATAGCCAAGCCAGGTGCAGAGTCAGCCTGCGTTGTTGCTGGCCCACTGTTTGGTGCCCGGCCTACCTCGTGCAGTTTCGGATGCTGGGGCTTGCCTGCCTTCGGTGTCGTCTGTGCCAAGAGTTAAGGCTGGGCGAGTGAGCCTTACCTACTCATGAGAGACTGCGAGTTGGCGTTCTCTAGTCCTAGCCACTTTGTTGTTTCCTCTGGCTGGATTCTTGGTTGTCTGCTAGCCTTTTTATGGTATCTGTGCTAGATATTCAGAGGAGAAGTGGTATATTTGCAGGACCACAAATGGTGTTGATGTGCATAATTATTAATGTTTTTTGGATTTCACTTTTAGATCCTTTTTTACACAATTCATTCGATGTAACGTTGAAATTAGATAATTGAACTTGCTTTGTATGGAAGAGGCTTCAGATTTTCATGCATATAACCATATCGTTTGCAGGAGTGCCAGGGAAACAACGCCTTGCAGCTTGATTAACTCTGAGACGATTAGCACCCCTGGGTCCACAACAAAACCCAGTCGCTCTTCCCACCGCAGGGTGCAAGCTCCAGTGCAAACTCCGGTGTGCATCATCCCAAGCGCAAGGGAGTTGAATGAGTTCTTCGCTGCTGAACAGCGACGGCAACAGCAGGCTTTCATTGACAAGTACGGGCCTCGTATATATATTCAGTTAACAAGTTACATAATATGTTATGTTGCCTCTTGATTCTTGGAACTTATCCTGATGATGCATTGCACTAACCACATACATGCATGGCTTAATCTTCAGGTACAACTTCGATCCTGTGAATGACTGCCCTCTCCCAGGCAGGTTTGAATGGGTGAAGCTAGACTGATAGATTTTCAGGGTAAGAGAGCAGTAGCATGGACCTCTCCTCCGCTCCCTCCACCACCGCGGTGTCGTGGCAGAGGCGCATACCGTCGTGTTAGCTTTATTTCTGTTGTAAAGACTTAGGGTTAGTCTGTAGCCTTTATGATCCGTGTAACAATACAGAACTGATGCTGAGTTGCAACACCCTGATCTGATATGATCCCTCAACTCCTCTGTAACCCTTAACAGCTCATTCTGTAAGGAGCCTATCACCCTGTTACCAGTTGCTGGATTAATGAAGTAGAGTTAGATAATGATGTTTTATCATTGCTGTTAACTTGTCCTCTGTTTGTGTCTGTTGTAGCACCTGAAGTTGATGTAATTTTCGTGTATGATTCTGCTCTTGGTACCTGGAAAGCTTGCTGCCCATTTTGGTGCCTTTTGCACTATGTTCATCATGCCTCAGGATGCTGCTACCTGTGTCATTGTTGCTGGCCATGATTTCATCTGCTATGATCAATTGTTCATGCATTCTCAGTTTCTGCAATGGTCATTAGATTTTGGATTCTATCCTGCTTGGACTCCATCCATTGAATGCATGCCTCAGTGGTGCATCCTCCCTGACTTTTGTGCATTGTGGGCTTCCCTCCACTGTGCTTAGTGGGTGATCCTTTCACTGTGTGCGCAAGCTGCCAGTGCCTTTGGCTGCTCTGGCGGCCTGATAGGTCATTTGGGCATGTTGCACTGCCAGGCACAGCCAGGCAAGCCGGCCTCTTGACCTCTTGTGTTTTTAGCACAGTGCTGGTGACTGGTCGAGGTAACGGGTAAAAGTTCTCCCTTTTCACAGTTTATCCTTTCTGGTCGTGCCTCCAGGCCTCCATGGGGCTTTCCTCCTTTTTACCTGCCTTCTTGAGCTTTCCTTTTGAGTTACATGACAAAACTTTTGATTTTTAAGCAAATGCGTTTGCTTCTTTGCACTCTTTCAGTTCAGGGCCATTTTCCATCTGCTTACCTCTGAAATCCTGAAGCTCCCGCACCACTAGCCGTGTACTGGTTTTACTATCAGGACATGATTTTACCATGCTTCTCACAAATCCGATTCCTTGTTCCTGACAAGGTCATGTCGATGCATTTCGCATTATGGCTGTGTTTAGATCCAAAAAGTGGAGGCGAAAAGCAGGCGAAATCTGCCAAAATTTGGCCAAAAACATCACATCCGACACTGTAGCGCACTGTAGCACTTTTCGTTTGTTTGTGGTAAATATTGTCCTACCATGGTCTAACTAGGCTCAAAAGATTCGTCTCGCAAAGTACATCTAAACTGTACAATTATTTTTTGATTTCATCTACGTTTAGTACTCCATGCATGTGCCGGCATTTTTGATGTGATGGGAAATCTTCTTTTTGCATAGTAAAATTTGTGAGAAAATTTAGATCTAAACACAGCCTATACCAGAGAGCGCATCATGTGTCTGCCCGGCAAAAGTACAAAATTTCCGATGAGAACAATTCATGTCCTGCCATTATCTTATCTGAAACAGTTCCTCTCTTGAAACGTAGTAGTAGTAGTAGTACCAAATGCTACCAAATTCATTAGAATCTTACTTCAGGCTTTATTCTATCCGGTGATTAGACGACTCGACCCATGATACTGTTCACACTTAATAATAGCAAATTCTGTGCAACTTCTGTAAAACTAATAACTAATATATATGGAGGACAGTAATTCCTCTGTATGCTTATCATACGAAAATGGTACTCCAGTAAAAAAGAATGTCACTCTTCAGTATGTGGGGCCAGGCACAGCTTTTATCATTAAAAGTTACTTCTACATAGTACAAAAAAAGAATAAAATTTAGGACATTGTGAGGTTTTATATGATAGGTATACAACTCTTTTTACAGAGTTTTTTTAATGGGAGTCAAAAGAGATAGTAGCACTGCAACATGAAATTCGTTTTGTTTTTACAAGAGCACTAGGAGAGAGTCCTGCTGGAAATTTTAACGACGTTCCGAGTTGCAAGTTGCAACATGATTGCTGATGCAGCTCTTCCAATGTTGATGAGTATCCGAAATCAACTCAAACACATTGGTCACTGGGGGCCAGGAGCAGCAGTTGGTGGATTCTTGCTGACAGATAAATTTGGAAGCCCTTTGAGTGCATCAAGATTCAAAGACCTGAAAAAGACAAGGGTGCCTAAAAGTGTAGGTAAGAGTTGGAACTTGGCTATCATGTGCACGTCTTAAAAGCCTTGGTGTGTACTTCGTTCTTGCAAGTCCAGTTGGTCAAATGATGGCCCTACACCCACAACTTTCTATTTTTTAGCATTCCAGTTGGTCATGGATTCCCATGCATTTCTTCATGGAAGATGTGCAAGAATCATTCCAGCACTATTGTTTGTTTCATCTGTAGAAGCAGCCAAGTTCTCTAAATTCTAGTAGCCCAAAACGGACAATTATTAGATGTACGCTCTTATCCTTAAATAATTGCAGAATTAAGAGTTTAACCTGTTCATAATTGTGTCTTTGATTTCTGTACGTACTAATACAGTAATTGCCTGTTGGTACTTGCTGGTCGTCAGAATATTATGAGGCCATGTTAATACGGGCGAATTTAACGTTAGCCTGGAGCTGTGGAGCACCTTCAGAAGAAGCAGCAATGCAGACTGCGAAGCATTTAGAACAAACGTTCAGAGGTCCCCGCTGCCGCTTTTGCGCTTGATTAGAGGATGATTTCCTCTGACCATTTGGTCAGTCTGGTGTTGAATGGCTTATACGGTAGTAATTGTGAAGGTCTGGGTGAACTGGGGAACTAGGTGCCGTACACTTGTTTACAGCGTGCAACGTGCATTGCAGTTTAAATTTGTTTAAGACCATAAGAACACAAACAAAAAGGTCTTAGTCAGAGTGAATCATACATAAGGCAGGAAAAGGTACCACTCTTTGTTCTCTTAAGCAGCTGATCAACAATGCTGAGAAAATTGCTGGACTTCATGGTGCTGCATCACAGTATCACTAAAGTATGTTGATGTTTTTTTTACAGATTGATATGACAACTGCTTAAGCCGAGTTTTGCTGAGCTGCAGAAACCAGCTATTGCCAAACCAATGACCCTACATCTGCACGGACAGGACTTTCTTTTCATTTCGAGCAGATTTTTGCTCTATAAAAACGTTTCGCCTAACATGTCAGAGTTCAGAAGTCGTACCGTTCTCATTTTGATATGATATATTCAGTACCCTAATGGTTTTAGGCTTCCAGATTTCGTCAAATTCAATTGGACATAGGAAAAATTACTTCAAACATACCCCCTCCGTTTCAAATTATGCCGTTTGACTTCTTTTTGACATGATTCTCTCATCCTATTCAACAAAATTAAAAAATATACAAAAATTCACTTCATACTTAAAGTGTATTATATGGTAAACTAAATCATAGTGAAAATAAATGATAATTGTAAAAAATAAATAAGACAAGTAGATCAAACTTGTCATTGGAAAGTCAAACGGACTATGATTTGAAACTCAAGGAGTATCCTATTTATCAATTAGGAGATATGGTTCTAGTTATGCTTTAAAAGTACGTTATTTTTCTTATGCTAGGGCCTTTTTTTTAGTTTTGACGTTCGTCATTCCGTTGATAGCTCCATGTCTAGCAACAACGAGTTAAAATTGTGTCATTTAACATCGACTGGCATAGATATACGTGCAACACGCACGTGCTGTGAGATGATCAAGGAGCCAATAGCAAGGAGAAAAAAAATAAAATTAAAAGGAAAGAGACTTAATTGATTGACGTCATTCCTTTCTCATTAAAACCAAGAGAATGAAAGTAACATGTGGATATGGGTATAAAATAAGGTAATAAATAAAAAAAGAAAGTTGATGAAACATTTTGCATCTATAGGTTTTGGGATTTTTCACCCATTTTAACCTTTTCCAAACTACGCAGTGGGGCCAGGGTGAGGGGTATGCCTATGGCTTTGTAAGTAAAAAAAATTTTAGAAAACTCGCTCTTTTATAGTATAGATTAGATAAGGATGTGTTCAGTCGTGATTGTATTACCAAAACCTAATGTTTATGTTTTAGTGTAAACTTGCGTAGACATACGTACAACACACATTTACTGTGAAATGATCGATCGGGCAATAAAAAGGAATTAAAAGAAATAAGGCCGGTTGATTAACGTCTTTTCTTTCTCATTAGTTTCAAAACGAGGAAAGTAACGAGTGGGTTACAAAATAAGGTGATAAAATAAAAGGCTAAAGGGCGGAAACATTTTTCTTCTATTAGTTTTAGATCCTTTCCATCCCTTTCTAACCTGCGCAGTGGGGCCAATGTGAAGAATACAGTGAGATCATCTTAGGCAAAAAAAAAAGATTTTAAAAAAAATCGCTCTTTTATAGGGTAGATTAGCCGAAAATGCATTAGATCTTGCTTTTAATCGCTCACGTTCTCATGAAGAAGCTCGAATGTCACGATTTATCTATCTGAATCAAGTTCACCAATGGGCTTCGGCTAAGGGTAATAGTAGGAATATTACTTTCCCTGTATTTAAATACTGCATACTTTCTCCGTCCACAAAAGAATAAAATTCAGGTTTTGTCCTAAGTCAAACGATCGTAACTTTGACCAAGTTTATATCAAAATATATTAAAACTTTTGCTACAAAATTAGTATCATTAGATTCATGTCGGAATATATTTTCACATCATACATATTTGATATTATAAATATTGCTGCATTTCTATATAAATTTGGTCAAACTTATGATCGTTTGACTTAGGACAAAACTAGGATTTCATTATTTTTTGGACGGATGGAGTAGTTAAGTTGAAAGTTATGGTTTGCAACTTTAACTATTCATATTATTCAAAAAATTTATGTAAATATATAAGAAAACAAATAATGCTTAAACTCTCCGCAATTATACAAATCACAACAAAATAAATAATAAGCTATAATTTTTTTTAATAATATGAATGATTAAAATTTAAAAAAATCAAGCCAACCTATATTTACGGAGAAAATATATGTTAATGCCTACTCTTTGTGAGTATGTGCTGGGGGATGGTGGGCACAAGATAAGCCTAAGCTGCAGAAGCGTTCTTTGGAATAATGTAGCGTACACACATTTTGTAGGTGCGAGAGCTTCCCCAATTTCTAAAGTGTTGGATTCCGCTCGATGAACGGCTCTTATTTTTTTCCAACCACCAACGATTTAGAAATAAATGGTATCACAGTACAAGTACGAGTGGTATCAAATAAATAGGTCCGATATCTAGAACGGTGGAACCAATACCAATACATTTTCCTTATTTATTTTAAAAGTTCAACAATTCTGCCAGAGAAATTAAAAAGAAGTGATACCGTCTGGTACCGGTGGATACATTTCTAACCACCATAAAATATTTCTTAAAGATGACTTAAAATAATCCTCCTAAATGAAACTGAAATTTAAACGGTTCTAGTATCCCAACGTATCATAAAGCCGTATATTTCCACTCCTATAATGACAAAAAGGCGCCCACTCCCTCACCCCCTCCCCGGTCACATACGATTGCTATATACAAACAATTAAGATGAATCCTTTTTTTGAATTAGATGTTTTCAATATTGCATTCTACTAGTATACAAAGCAAGCAAATCTCTTGCCGTGCCGCAGAAACAAGAGATTGCATACAATGCATGTTACAGAACATACATTTGGTAAACTGAAACTAGGAGCCAAACGGTGCTTTTATGCGGTTTTTTTTCTACGCTTTTTTCCACCACTTTCATTTGTACTGAAAAGCAGAAGCTGAATAAAATCAGTTTATTTTAGCTACGCTTTACGCTTATTTATACAGCTGGTAGGGAAGCACTTCTCGCCGCCACTGTACCAAATAGGGACATAGTATACAGGTCCATTAATGTTCAGTTGTAGCAGCTACAGGAATTGATCGCTCTTTTCTTTGGACAGATGTGGATGGAATGGACAGGCGGCAACACTAGCATAATCTGGTAGTATGCTATACAGGTGATTAGTATAGACAAAGGAAGCTAATCTCCTGCCATGCTACAGAAGAAATAAGAGTTTGCATGATAATATGACATGGTAGAGAACACACAGTACACCTAGTTTTCTTCATCTTCATTCACCTGTAGAAAATACAGCTACAGGAACTGATCACTCTTTTCTTTGGACATGTGTGGATGGACAGGCTGCAACGTTAGCATAATCATGTATTGCATTCGATCGACAAAGAAGAAAACCGAGCGCCTCCACTTAGGAATGGAAAACAACATCCCCCACCATAGCCAAAATCCAAAAACGATTCCAGCGATCACCCAGTAACACAACCATTGGTCCTGGAATCCTCCAACGTTTCTGTCATCAAATGCAAGCGTGCCATTTGTGCATGAATTCAAAGGATATCCACAGAGTCCAGGATTGTTCGCATAAATCGATGGGTCGTCATTGAGTGTCTGGAGTTGATTTCCGGTGGGTATCTTGCCAGACAAATGATTGTTTGAGAGATTCAATTTACTAAGGGACAGCAAATCACTTATACTTGGAGGAATGACTCCTGAAAGATTATTCAGCGAGAGGTCAAGTGACTCAAGATATTTGAGACTACCAATGTTCTGAGGAATGGTGCAGGAAAGATTATTCCCTGATAGGTTCAGAAAACGAAGGCCTTGGAGATTGGTTAGCTCTTGGGGGATGCACTGAGACAATGAATTGGCTGACAAATCGATGCCCGTCATCAGCTCAAGGATTCTTTGGAAGATCAGTTCTTGTCCCTTCCAAATAATCTCAATTTTATCCTGATATGTGGACCCGTCTAGCGATCCTGTATCAGATACAATTTTCGGATTCTTCATGGAAATTAAGTTGCCAAACTCACTTGGTATAACACCGGTCAAGCTATTGTTGGACAGATCTAGCAACTGAAGCTCTAAAAGTTTTGATATCGCTGCAGGAATTTCACCACTGAAGTTGTTTGATTTAAGGCTAAGAATTTTCAGAGCTGGAACACCATCTCCGATCCATGGAGGAATTTCTCCATAAAAGTTGTTGCTCCCAATATCCAGAGTGGCCAAATCCTGGCATCCCCTAACGACGGGCGGGAAGCTTCCAGTGAAGCCATTACCGGCAAGATGAAGTGACTGAAGCGAACAGTTATGGCTCGATGAGGCTTCAGGGATCTCACCTGAGAAAGAGTTGTTGGACAGGTCCATGAACTGCAAGGCCTGCATCTCCCACCAGCAGTCCGGTAGCTCCCCGGTGAGCTGGTTGTTGGACAGGTCCAGTATCTGCAGGGACAGCAGCCTGCAGAAGGCGGCGCCGGACCTGTTGGAGGAGGTGTTGCTCTTCATAACACTGAGGCCGTCGCTGTACAGGCGTCGTGCCGGCGCCACCACCTCATCAGAGAAGCTATCGTCGGCGAAGCCCATGTCGAAGTCGTCGTCGTCACCGAGGTCCATGCTCGTCGTCGACAGCACTGAGGATGATAACAGGAGACAGAGGCAGAGGCGGATGAGAAGGATTCGTCGTCGGGAGCCTCGTGCATGCTCTGCCATGGCTGCCTCTGGATTTTTCAGTCTTTGAAAACCAGTGGAGAATGTGTGTGTTTTTTATTTTGTTTGTTTTTTTCCTTGCTTTGGAGGCCGCTCGTATGATTAAGTAGCTAGTGAAAGGCCGTTGACGACGACCGTGGACTCTAGGTCTTTGTGGAATTTGGAGCACATTGCATGTATAACACGGTATTAGGCCTAGCAGTGGAATGGCCGGCAAGAATGCGGTGGGGTTCTTCAGGAAAGCGAGACCAACGACAGGGCCACCAGTGAAGCAAGAAGTGCACCCGGTCAAAATCTGCAGAAGCGCAGCTGGAATATTATAGGCCACTAGTTTTGTTCGCCTGATGGTGATATCTCATCTTATAAGACCACGAAATGTAAAACGAAAGAGGAAATATATACTCCATCCATTCCATAATATAACATGCATGTTTTGTGAGAAGTCAAACTTTCAAACCTATGACTAATAGTTCAGTAAAATATATATACTTTTAGTGTATCCATATTAGATAGTTGGATTCATATTATGAAATGCTTTAATATGGTGATAGTTTTGTAAAGAAATGAATGGTCAAAAGTTTCATTTTAAAGATCGTGTCAAAGTTTTATATGCCTTATATTATGGAATGGAAGGAGTATTCAGGAAGGGGGATGTTGTGAGAAGTACTGTCACTCCGTTCCAATTTACAGTCCTTTAGGAGCTGTTTTGAAGCTTGTCAAAAATCTCCACGTAAATAGTTTGCAGCTGAATTCTCTTGTGCACAAGAATACCTTTGTACCTTTTTTCCCTTTGGATAAATACTGTTTGGGTATATTTGTAGTTGTAGTACTGCAAGGATGTGCTTATCTAACCTGGAAGAACACAGCTAGACAAACGCCATGAGCACCCGTATTGAGAGGTTGTGAGGACTGAAGACGACGACAGAGTCATGGTTCCTTGTGGATGTCACCACGGCGCTGCCTGCCCGATCAAGCATCGATGCAGCCTCGCACCCAAGCCGGAAGCATGAACTGCGGATCCTGTGGTCACAGCCCCTTCCCAACACGCAGGCTCGCTGCCCTCTGCACTGTTTCATCGTAGATCCAGGCCGGTAGCAGCATGCATTGAGGCCGAAGTCGTGGTCATGGATCGAGCCATCGAGGCCATGGTGGTGGTGCCCTTGCCGCGGATTGAGATCGGGAGAGAGATGGGGTTGCCACGGAGGAGTGTCTGGTTGCGGAACGAAGTGAGCGAGAATTGGGTGTGTTTAGAACCCTGAAATTGGTACTGTTCCGAACTGAAAAGTACTGTAGCACGTTTCGTTTGTTTGTGGTAAATATTGTCCTATCATGGTCTAACTAGGCTCAAAAGATTCGTCTCGCAAAGTACATCTAAACTGTGCAATTATTTTTTTATTTCATCTACATTTAGTACTCCATGCATATGCCGACATTTTGATGTAACGGGGAATCTTCTTTTTGCATAGTGGAATTTGGGAGAATTTTTTGGCTTCTAAACACACCCAAAGGGGAAGAGGGATGATGTCGCGTCTGTTGGAACTTGGAACGAGGAGCCCCAAGCCACCAACTTCTGTCGTATTTTTTTGTGTTGTCTAAGCATACGGCGGGTGATCAGTACTCCTACTTTATTTCCGGATGGATTCACACACAGTGTCTAGAATCATGTAAGAAAAGCATTTTACAATTTTAAATTATCATAAAAGCATGTTCTTTTTAGACTAGAACGGTTAGACCCCCGCGTCGCTCTCCGGGGTGACTCGGGGGCAACTCGTCGTTTCGACTCAACTCGCCGAGCCCTAGCTCGTCGGCCGACGGCGGCGACGGCAGCTAGCAGCAGCGCTTGTCGACGGGTATCCCCGCGTCCTCTCTCCCTCTTCCTCTTCTCTCAGCAGCCCTCGCACCCTCATGCCCTCGCTGTCGCCGTTCTTCCTGGCCGCCGGTGTGCCGTGCTGTGGTCGTCGGATCCGGTCTCCAGGGTGGTGGATCTGCTCGCCTCTGTGCTGTTGCCGCCGGATCTGGCCTCCTAGGTGGCAGATCCGCGTCGTGAGTTGCTGCCGTCGCCGCTGCGCCGGGCTGCTCCAATCGCCATTGTCCTAGGCTGCTCCAGTCGCCACCGCCCCCAATGGCCGCCGGATCCAGTCTACTGGGTGGTGGATCCACTCGCCCCTTGGGTCTGGCCTCCTCGGTGGTGGTTCCGCTTGTGCTGGGCTCTCTACCGGTCTCTGACGCCCCTCCCGTCGCCGGTTTTGCTCCTCCGTCCTGCCGTTGGTAGCCGCACCTTCTCGCACCGTCGTCGTTGCTGGTCTTAGGTGGGCGCAGCTCCTCGTGGCTCGAACCGGCCCTAGTTTGCGCGGTTTTGTCCTTTCCCGGAGCTTCACCAACCTCTGCTATCATCGTCTTTGTGCTGCCGTCGTCACCCGCGTCATTGTTGTCATCGTCGTTCGTGTTGGGGCCCTTCCTCCATCGTTGTCGCCCTGTCGCTGCGCTACGATGTGGAGTTGGTGGCCGTTTGTCGTCGTTGTGGTTGCTTCTCTGATTGTGCTTGGGCAGTGCTGCGTTGTGGAGATGGTGGCCATGTCGCCGCCGTTGTTGCTTCTCTGATCGCGCTTGTGCAGTGCTGGGTTGTGGAAATGGTGGCCGTTGTCGCCATGGTTGTTTCTTCTCTTATCGTGCTTGGGCATTGCTCTCAAGGTTTGGTTGGTTCCGGGTAAAGTGGTGCTCTACAACCTGCGTGCTCTTCTTAGTTGTGCTAGGTCTCCCGTTGCTTGCCGGTGCTTTCATCATCTGTGTGGTCCTCTGGAACGTTGGGCGGTGCCGTGGTGTTGGGCAAAAGTTCTGCCATCAGCGCCAGCTGGTGCGGACATCAGCTATGTTCCTAAGCATGGCTTTCTTGTTGGAGGCGTTGTCTTGGTCACCATGTCATTTCTCCGAGTGAAAACTCGGTCTGCTGTGCGAACGGTCGATGGTGGTATCCTAGATGTTGTTCTCCTCTTGAAGACGTCGATTTGGAAAACCCTTAGTTCCAGGTCCTTGGCCTCTGCGCAGGTCAAGCTTGGCGGACTGTCTTCGTGCTCTCTGTTGGCAGGCTTGTAGATGTTACTCGCTGCCTTTGGCTTGGCGGAGTACTTTGTTCTTGGGCGTTGTTGTTGCTTGTTCTTGGAGCTGCTTCGTTGCCTTTGAGCATTGTTTGGCCGCATGTTGTTCTGGGTGTCTATATCTTTTGTTTTCTTGTTTCATGGTTCGTATGTCACGGTTTATTTCTTATAGCTATAATTTTCTACACTCTTAATGAAATACATGCCATTAGCACGTTCTCAAAAAAAAAAAATCTTAAATTATCACCATATTTTCTACCACTAATTTCGAAACCAGGTAACCATGATCCCTGGTCCTGATCTAACCAAACTAAACGAAACACCGCCATAGTCCTATTAAACTCGGTATTAAACCTTGTTTAATATAAAACCACTTAATTAATTTATTTTTTTTAAATAATCATCAAATTTATATCAGCCATTTCTAAAAATATAATCAATATATTTGTGCTATATTTCAAGATATTTAGAAATTTTTTTGTTCCGGCACTTATAGTTTTATTGCTCTAAATAGAATATTAGAAACAAGAACAAATAAATTTTAAAATATCTAAATACAACACCGATATATAGATTATATTTGTACAGAACATTTGGTATAATCTTCATTTTTTAAATTTAAAATGTGTTAGTTATAAATTTTTGAGAATTAAAAGGTTTTATTATTAAAAAAATAGATAACCGCTATCCGAACTGCTTTCAGTATGCACAAACGGTGTTTCGTTTGGTTTTTGTAGTATAGATTTTGTTTGGCTATTTGTGAATTGGAGTGGATTTGAAGTTGATTAGGGATTTGAGTATCTAGTTTCGTAATTCAAATTTAAATTTAAAATCGCATGGGGGGTCACTATTTCGCGAACGCTCGCCAGGGAGAAATCGCACGAGCGATGGTGCCAGCGCTTTTCCCGCACTAGTTGCCTTCCCGCCCCCTGGCTGCATCCTACATGCACGGAAGCTTTTTCCGCCCGCCCGGTTGCATGCACAGGCTGCATGCACACACAAAAAAGAAAGACTAATAAAATGACCACAACTGTGATTCGAACCCCAACCTCACAAGTAAAACAAACATTGCATTACCACTGCACCATTTACTCCGTTGTTTCATAAGTGCTTAAAACATTCCTGTATTTTAACACTGACAAAAAATTATGTTAGCACAATTCTCCTGGGAATGAATTATGTTAGCATAATTTTATGCCATACAGTTATGATAAAAAATATTAGCATAATTTTATGTCATACAACTATGATATTATGTTAGCATAAAAGTTATCGTGATAAGTTATGTTTGCATAAAATGTTCGTGATAAAATTATTTTTACATAAAATTATCATGATAAATTATGGTTGTATAAAATATTCGTAATAAAATTATGCTTACATAAAATTATCGTGATAAGTTACGGTTACATAAAATATCCGTGATAAAATTATGCTTACATAAAGTTGTCGTGATAAGTTACGGTTGCATAAAATATTCGTGATAAAGTTATACTTACATAAAATTATCATGATAAATTATGGTTGTGTAAAGTTATCTTGTTAAATTATGTTCTATAATATTATCGTAAAAAAAGAGAAAAAAAAAGAAAAAAAGGTAAAAGAAAAAATAAACAAACAGAAAAAAGAAAACATGAAAAAAAAGAAAAAAAACTTACGTACGGTGCGCGCGGGAGAGCTCCGGGCCGCTCGCTCGATTGGCTCCGAGCGAGCGGTCACGGAACAGACATTGCGCATATTATATAGGGAGGATAATAGAAAAGTAGCATTTTATTCAACGTGGAATCCTACAATCTCATTTGTCCTTGTTAATGAGAGGGAGAGTTGGCACATTATTCAATGTAAAAAAAACAAACATCCAAACATCATGTATAGGGAGAAACTCTTTGCTGGAATCTAGGATTCTTAAAATCCTTTATTTACCAAACACCATAGTCATAGATACACTTTGTTCTACAAGAATAGCTAGGTAAACGCTACGGCGCTTGAAGTTTAAAAACATCGGTAATTCCGTTTCTACCGTTGATGAAACTTGAAAGTGAGACTTTGCACATATACAAGCTACGAGAAGCACGTGTTTTTCCTTTACTCGTGTGTAGTCCGCACTCCTTCCATTTCAAAAATAAACGTGTGGTTTCACTTATCACGATTTCAAAGTCATACTTGCATAATTGATCTATATTAAATAAGGTGAACTTTACCAGTTTAATTACATGTGCATGTTATATAAAAAGAAAAAAATCTGTTACATGACCTTAAACTATACAGCTCATCCGTTTTTCAATCTTGAACCATAAAACTAGACAAAAAAAGAGCAAATGTCTTAAGCCGGTTTCAAAGGTGGTTTTGCATTTTTTTTAGAAAATAATACATTTATTTAATCACTAAAAATCAGTGATTGTTTTTAAAAAAATTAGAAACCGATAGGAAAATCGTACAACTTTTTCTTAAAAAAATATAATCTATCTATTAGTTCTCTATTGGGGTTATTTGGAGTTTATTTTTTTATATTTCCGGTGTTTTATCGAAACAACAAAACAATAGGTGTAGTCATACAAAGTTCAAAATAACTCTAACCACTAAATAGTTTATTTTTTCCAAAAACCAGTGCAAGTCCATTTTTCTAATTTAAAGTGAATTAATTATATGTGTTAATGATTAAATAAGATTTATTATTTCTAAACTATGGAAACCAACATTTGAAACTGGCTAATGGTCCAAATTGTCTGATTTAAAAGTTTGAGGTGCTCGGTAATTCAAGGTACGGTTGAAAAAATCTGAATAATTTAAGGTCGTAAAATGGAATCTTTTCTTAAAAAATGTGGACCGCACAAATGACCTATAAACAACTTATTGATGTTCCAAAAGCATAGCTTTTAAGCCCGGACCAGCAGTGAGTGCATTTTATACCTTTTGTTTTCCACAAGCCCGCTCTGATGCACTCCGTAATGACTAATGAGCTATCTAATATTCATACTCATCAGTCCAAAGCCTGTTCGGCACTTTTGCCGTATCCTCCGTCGCGGCCTGGGCATCTAGATTGGTCTCAGCTTCTTCAGCAAGGTGTCTGTTAGTTCAGTAGTTGAACGACACTGCAGGCTGTTTTTGCAGGTGGCATGCGGTGACGTGTCCTCCGATCCCTTTTGTGGGCAACTACGCCGATAAAACTACGTGCACTAGGATGTATAAATGCATTGTGTATCCACTGTTCCAACTACTTTTTTCTCTTGCTACAATATCGCTACAGTGTATAGACAATCCATTTACCCATACCACTACACATAGTCTAATGAGAGTCTGAGAACAAGACACTACACATAGTCTAATGAGAGTCTGAGAACAGGACAGAGGACAGTCATGATTCTGAGCTCTTAGGCTAAAGTTACCATAACAAAGATATAAATGTGCTAAACACTATACATGTATTGCACACGCTATGATTATAAAATGCACCACGCGCGGGCATGTTTGGTTGCTGCCCTGAAGAAAAATTGCCTGGCCTGACATGTTCCTGAGACCTGCCTGTAGCGTGTTTAGTTGGAGCCTCACTTGTTGCCCCGTCCAGGCAAGAGTTCCTGGCCCCAGGCGTAAAAATTGAGAGTGCCTGGGTGCAGGAGCAGCTGCCTGGAAAAATTCATGTGTAATTAATATGCTTGCCTGGGAAACTTCAACCAAACAGTCCACTTTTTTCATTGGCTAGACAGGCAAAATGAAGTATGCTCACAGGCATGTTCCAGGCAGCACTTTTTCTCAGACAACACGTCCAGAGCAGCAACCAAACACAAGAAGGCCCTAATATGATTGCGCGGCAAAAGTGCGCCATGGAGGTCTGTTTGATGGGTCCCAATTTGAATTATCTCCTTTTTTTTGCACAACTTAGGGATTTGCCTTCTTGTGAAGTTTGGAGAAAAATAAAACATATTTCTAGCTCCTCTGAAACATATCCAACCATCAACATTTTGACCCTGTATATTGGTTTTATATCATCATTTGGTATCTTCAAATATTAACCATACAGTTATGTGCCCATGCGTTACCACAGGAACTAAAAAGTGGCACAAAATAGCGTTGCTTAGAGTCTGGTAAATAATACCAAAAGCAAACTAACCCACTCAAGAATGTGTTTTTTTTTTCCTATGGTGGGTTCTATATCCTCATCAATCAAGCGATTGAATTTTGGTCATTAGATGTTGATCCACACTTGGATATGATTTGCTAATTTTTTTTTAGAAAACACTAGTATGAAACATAAATGTTAAAAATTTAATAGAGATTCAAGACCTAACATTAATCAAAATGTAATTATTCAATATTTATCATGTTCATACTTTAACAGAACATCTATGTACATAATTTTTTATCTTATCTATCTATAACATGGATTGACTAGTGAACACATAAATTATCTTTCACAATGACACAATACATATGTAAATTTAGGGTATATTTTAGTTTATATTTCATAACGGTATGCTAAATAATTTATATAAAACTGAGAGGTTACTTTAATCTATCTTTCGTTAATGGCATGATAAGTAGTGGCGGAGGACCCGTAGCTTAGGGCATGTGTAAAGTAAATGGGCCCTGAGCCTTGTGCTTAGTTCCCATATGTGATTTTGATGGTTGAAGTGACAACACGTGTCATGGAACTAATATTGATATACAAGTGTTTTTGTTTAAAGTCTCAGGGTACAAGAGATGGACTTGGAGAATAAAACACCTCAAATGAGGACTCAAAATCGCAAAAAAAAGACCCAAGCCGCCATCAAGTTGCAATCTGGTGCCCTGACTCTGCGGTCCCGCGGGCCGATTTTTTGGCTCACCAGAAGGTCCGAAGAAACCCCGTCGAGAGGTCCGACGAAATGAAGATGGCCAAGATTGAAGAATCAAGACCGGGTGTGAACACGCACTGAACGGTCCGATGATTTCACCATCAGGCAGCCCGATGGTTACACCGGAAGATATAGATAGTGGAAGGAAATCGACCACGTCCCGGCACTTACACGTATCGGACGGCACCACCGGACAGTCCCATGGTCCACTGAATGTTATAGACAGAGGACATATCAAGTTGAAGACCGGAGCGCCAACACGCACCAGACTGTCCGGTGCCAGACGGTCCAGTGGTTCCAACGATCGGATTCCAAGTCCAACGGTCGACTCAACGGCTAGCCGAATGCACACACCAGACGGCACAGTGGTGCTATCACCGGACGGTTCGGTGGTGATGCAGAAAAGGGGAGGAAGCTCTCAATGGCTAGCTTTGAGGTTTGGGCCCCGGCCTCCACATTGGGGTTGAAGACTCTTGACCTAACACAAGTATTGAGGCACCCATTTGACGCATCCAAAGAGCCACATACACACATTTGTGAGCCCAACCACCACTAGAGCATAACTAGACATATCCCGGCAAGCTAGAAATTAGTTGCATCTTTGCTTAAGCCTTGTTGTCTATCCCATGCCTGCGTGCACGTCTATCCTTTGTTAGTTTTCAGTTGTAAGTCTTGCGAGACCCTCTGTAATGTGGAGTGGCTGCCACCATCTTGTGAGAGGGAGGAAGGCCCTCAACGGTTTGGCCAAAAGCTTTCCATAGTCGAGGTCATAGTCCGTGAAGGACTACGCGTAAGAAAGGCACGGGTGGGCGTGTACCGAAGATATCCGGAGACCCGACCGTGGTTGTTTGGCTTCCGCGGAAATCAATTTGCATCCTCCACCTTTGCAAAGGGGGAGTCCGTATTCCTTTGAGGACTACGCGTGAGCAAAGCCCTTTGTAGAGCACCAACGAGGAGTAGGCGGTAGAGACCGCGAGTCTCTCCGAATCTCGGAAAAAAAATCTCCGTATCTTCACTCGTGTGCCATCGCTTGCATTCTCTACTTATCTCTTTAGCTTTCGCATTTACATTCTTGCAGTTGTGTGCTTAGTTTCCTAGACTAGATTGATAGATTAGTTTTTAGGTGGAACTAGGTTGCAATATTTGGCCACAGTAGAGTTAGCAACACTTAGCAAAACCGTAGTGCACATAGCTAGATTTATATTGCATATATTTTGTTTAGTAGTTGTAATTTTTAAAAAATCTTAGTTTTAAAAATTCTAATTCACCCTCTTCTTAGATGTCGATCCAACCTTCAGCGTGTTTGGTTGACGCTTGTCACCGTGCTAAAGCTTTTCACGCCAAAACTGCGCAGCTTGGCGCAAGTTCAGCACGCCACATAGCTGACACAACGAGTTAGTTCATTTTGGGTGCCATGACACGCCAAAAGTTTGGCAGATGTTTAGTTCGCCAGAATTCTGGCGCGGTCACCGCCTCGTCATGCATCTTCACAACACGGTTCAAACGCGCCTTTAGTGTGGCGGTAGTCATATCTAAAACTAGATGAATTCTCGCGCGTATGGGAATTTAAAGCACACTCTGCGTGTAAGCTATAAAAAAGAATTTAGTGGATGGTGATGTGGTATGGCTGCATATTGAGAGAAATAGGTAGTGGGTGGCTGCTATTTAGATACAGAAGATATCAAAAAAAAAAGGTGCATCTTCACCTTAGACACAGGCATTTGCAGGATAGTGGTGTCCGAGCACAATTTCAGCTAGTAGCTCTTGGGTTTGATGGCTGGTACAGCACAATTTTTGCTCTTTTTTCATTATTTTTTCTATTGTTTTTTTTTCTACTGGTTAGCATTTCTAGTAGGTCGTGCCTCATTTTTTGGTTGCCCTCCACCACCCCATCGATGATAAGTTACTTTAATTCATTTTTCGTAATGGAATGTGCCAATTTATATGAAAAAAGGTTACTTTACAATGAGAATTTATATGCAAATTTAGAAGATTTTTTAATTGTTATTTCATAATAGCACGGTGAATAACTTTTTTTTACAAAATATAATAAATCCAATAGCTAGTATTATCAGAGACCGGAGGATAGACAGACAAATGTTTCTGGTTTGGTTAAAAAAACAAATGTTTCTGGTTTTTTATGAGATTGTTTAGAATTCTTTTATCCTAACACGAGTCGTAAGCAGGACTTATTTTTGTAGCCTCTAATAAATAATAGCAAATTTTCCTGCTTAAGTTAGAATAATTTCTCTTAGGTGGGATTTTTTCCTATTATAAAACATTCATAATACGGCTGGTGCAACATTTTTTTTCTTGAGTGGTACATTGATTAGACTTTTTTTTACTAGTGCAATTTTTTTCTCTAAAATGGGGTATATTTTTGAACGTGAGCGCGGAACATTTTACTATTTTAGTAGAATATTTACAAACTTGATTTATACATATAGAAAATTACCATACGAAAAGGAGTAAATCCGTTTTTTCCCAACTGTTCCGCTCTTTCGAGCTTGTGATGTGCCTGTGTTTCGTTTTCAGAACGTATACAACTTAGGTAGCGAAATGTTTTGTATTATTTCAATCAGTATTATGATATATGAGGATTTATGATATTCTAGTCTAGAGTATAATATGTTTTGGTTTACTAGATATCGTCATGTTTTTATATTATTTGAAAATCATGTTTCAATGTTTTGACTTAGGTCCTTGTCTATTTCCACCCATATCATATAGGGCGCGATTGGTTGTCTGGTTCAGCGCTGGCCAGGCCCCCCGGGTGCAACAGCCGCGCGTTTGGTTGCCTGGCTGGAGGCTTGAGCCAGGCCCCTGCGGAACCTGAGGCGCCCCAGAGCCAGGCCTGACGGATACGAAAATTTTGGTCGCACCGACACAGTCTGGCTAGCTGTGTGCGCGGACACGCAAACCGATAAACCAGTTTAGGTTATATCTTTTAATTAAAATATCTTATCACATAACTAATTTTATATTAATGTTGTTGACTTTTTTACGAACAAAACTAGACCAAACTTGCATATATATTTCAGTAAAAATATATTTTTTATTTTTTCATACTTATCCATCTTCGTTTTAATACAAGTAACCAAACGACTTCTCCCATGAGACAGGCTGAAAAAGAACAGACAACCAAACAAGCATACGTTGCATGCTTGTAGCCTGGCTATTCAGGGCCTGGTTCCTTGGTGCGATGCAGGCTGAGAACAGCCAGGCAACCAATCAGGCCCATAGTACATGATGTTCTATACAAATAATCAATGGTTCCAAGAAATACAATAGTTCTAATGCAGTTATATAAAACCATCATATTTTTGCTCTATGGTGTTTTAATAAAGCTATGCTTCTAAATAGCCCTCTCAATATTCAAGCAAGGGAAAATAGACCACCAAAACATGCTTTATGAAATATGTGTGAGGTTCTCACGTTGTTCTCTTGTCTGATATACTCACTGCGTGATGCTTTAGTCTCTTCCAAATTGTATGTTTTAAGCTTTATTTGGGATGCATGATTTTTACAGAAATAATGTAGAAATTAAAAAAACAATTCAGTTTCACAATAAAAACACATGAATGAGAAAGTTTTCCTCCATTATAAAGAGGGTCTAAAACGTATATAGAATCATACATGAATCTATTCAAAACCTCACACCATAAATTAGCTTTGGTAGAACTGTATAGAAAGAAAAGGCTGGGCGCACATTCACCACGGAAATTTCAGCAAATTTTAAGGCTAGTTTGGCAATCTCATTTTCTCAAAAATTTTTGAAGAACTGAGAAAAAATAATTCATTTTTCCTTGACAAAATGAAAATCCTTTAAAAAATATGGTGGTCAAACTAACTCCTACGATAAACTTCTCAAACTGCGAGGATGTATCACCACGGAAATTTCAGCTACCTTGATAAACTTCTCACACTGTGAGGATGTATCTGAATAAGGCTATACTTAAAAGCTCCTCCATCTCTCATCCCTTATCCACTATTCTAACTACTTCTCTCTCTATTTACAGCACATAAATTTATTGTCTACGGTGCACATCCCTTATCCACTATTCTAATTACTTTTCTCTCTATTTACAGCATATAAATTTATTGTCTACGGTGCATGGAGGATAATTTTAGGAGAACCCTTAGGTACAGCCTAAACACCGTTTACTTCACACTTTCACGTAGCACCGCATATCCTTGGACCCCGAGTACCCGACCCGAGCCGTGGTACGACTACGACCCATTCTTTCCAACTACCCCCACCTACTTCTTGTAAATACAAGCACAACCACTTGGCGCAGTTCAAATCAACTAATCAAAGATTTGTCTACCGCCGCCGCCGCTTCTTGCATCCGGCCGAGGATTTCGAACGGCCTCCAAAATCACTCTCTCCCTCTCCGGCTCCCGATCCGGCCGTCGTAGGCGTGTCCGTATCCCCGCATCTCCGGCACTCTGCTTGAGCCCGCTTCGTCCCAATTGGTGAGGAAACCCCGGATCGAATCGGCAGCCGGGGCCGGCGGGACGCAGGATTCGATTCTTGGCGGTGGCGGCTGCTTGAGCGCTTGACAGGGCTTGGCAAGCTTGGCTTTCTCCAGGTGTGAAAGGGTGAGCTACTTGATGATTTCTTTAACCGTTTTTGCGCTTTGTTTTAGCCTTGCTTGGTTGGCTCTTTTGCTCCTTTTCCCCCTTTTGCTTTATTCCGTGCATTATTTGATCCACCCTTTTGCTTTCCTTTCCCCTCTCTCTCTCGCTTCAGTTTTAAAGACGTGAGTGGGGTTGCAAAGTCTAAATCTTGCAGTCAGTTGGGGGATTGGCGAATTGGATAGGTTGGATAGGTAGGGGTGGATAGGCTTTGTCGGTAGGTCCTTTTCCTTGGGGAGAATTCGCTCGAGTTCGTTGGAATAAACGAGGATTTGCGAGGCTTGGGCTTCGCGTTTCTTGATCTGCTGGTGTGGAGGTTGATTCTGTTCTCGCTTGTCCTCTTCATGGGTAAGCTCAAAGGTCCCTCTCTGTTTTCTCGTGTTCACCTTGGTGGCTACTGATGCGATGTTTGAGTTCGGCAAAGTTCTCTTGGTTCTTGTTGTTCTTCTTAAACCATTGAGCTCATGTCGCAATTGGTGTACCATCGCGATGTGTTTTGTGCTAAACGGTTCTGCTATCTAGTGTTTGTAGGATGAAAAGACTTGTCTTTGATGTGATTAGCTATCAGATAATGGTTTGTAATCTTGAACGTTTTATGGTTGTCAGACAAACTGGTGGTGAGATGTGGCCGGAAGTGATAGAGCAGGATGAGGGGTAGGGGGAGAGGAAGGATCAGGAATTCTCTTAGGCGGATGGCGATGGAGTGCCTGTGCTCTGGTGAGCAGTTGAAGGGGGCAGATGAGGCCGTCCAGTCATCTGATTCTACAACCACAAAGGATTTCTCGGCCAGTGGGTACTCTTCTCGTAATGGAGAGATTGAGCAGTACCTAGATAATGGCAACATAGAGGAAGCTGAATTGTCACTCCGGGAGGGCATTTGCCTAAATTATGAGGTACGTGTTTCCTTTTGTGAAATAAATTTTGTTCTGGCAAAAATGTAGCCCAAATACACTCTGAATGTGACTGGGAAACAGTGCGGTTTCAAGCATCTGAACTTCCTTGGAATCTATCATGTGCTTCCCTGTGAAAATTTTTCATCACAACAGCTACTATGCTTCCTCTTTAGTTACATCTGGGTATATTTTGTCATTTTATTTTTTCCTATGAAGATTATTGCATGAAAAAAATTCAACCTGTGTCCTGAGTGCACTTGTTATCTACATTTAATTCAGTAAATGTATGCTTCTTTTTTTCCCACCAGAATTGGCTTGCCATCTCCTGCTGCCTAACAGTTTATCTGTGCTATCCTTTTATCTCTTTTTTTTGCATATATCACATAAGATTTCTTTTCTGTACAACAATTAAGAAAAAAAAAACTTCTTTCTTACTTCAGAAAAGCTATTAATGCCATTTCTCTTTCTGTGATTTGTTCATATGCTAATATCACTTGTCAGACTGCCATTGCTCTATATTTTCAGAAGGTCATTTGGACCTAGATGTTTTCTACTTTTCTAGCATGATTAACATCACATGCTAAACAGGAAGCAAGGGCGTTGCTAGGAAGGCTAGAATATCAACGAGGTCATGTAGAAGCGGCGCTCCGTGTCTTTGATGGGATAGACATATCGGCATTAGTCCCTAAGATGAAAATATCAATTGCTAGAAAAGCAGATCGCCGAAAGACTCATTCACAGTGGGATACTCCACCAATGCCCCTGCATGCTGTGAGCCTTCTCATGGAGGCCATATATCTCAAAGCAAGAGCGCTTCATGATCTTGGAAAATTCAAAGGTAACCTGCACCTTGCTATTACCGTCGCACATATGAACAGACTTGCAAATCATGCAAACGCAACCGAACGCTTTGCATTTTGATACTTAGTATGACTCCCTTCATTTCAAAATACAAGGCATTGTTTTACTTGGCATGATCTTGAAAACCAGACTTTGACCCCATTTTTCTATATTACAACAACAAAATTATAGCCATAAGAAAGTACATTCAAATGTGAATCCAGTGGTAATTTTTTTCATATGATAAATTTTAAATCATGTGAGGCTAATTGTGAATCTGAAAACATGTGTGCATTATAAAAATTGGAGGGAGTAGAAAAAAAAGAACTGTGTTGCTTCTCTCTCCCTCACTCTTCTTCCTTTTGGAATTTCACTTGTGTAATTTTAGTTCAATATGTTTGATTTTACAGAAGCTGCACAAGAATGTAGAATGATATTGGATATCGTGGAAGCAGCATTACCTGAGGGCTTGCCTGCAGGCTTTGGAAAAGGTTGTAAATTGAATGAAATAATAGGGAAGGCTGTAGAGTTGCTCCCTGAGCTTTGGAAATCAGGGGGGTTTTCACTTGAAGCCATTTCTTCATACAGGAGGTCGCTTCTCAATAATTGGAATCTTGATGGAGAAACTGTAGCAATGATACAAAAGAGATTTGCTGTTTTTCTCCTATATAGTGGCTGTGAAGCACGCCCTCCAAATCTTCATTCTCAGTTGGACGGTTCATTTGTACCTCGCAACAATATGGAAGAGGCTATTCTGCTTTTGATGATTCTGTTGAGAAAGTTCAATCTCAAGAGGATTGAGCGAGATCCCTCTGTGATGCATCACCTTACTTTTGCACTGTCCATGTCAGGGCAACTAATTCCACTGGCTCGACAGTTTGAAGAATTGTTACCTGATGTGTTAGACAAAAGAGAATGGTTATATAATGTTGCATTGTGCTACTTAGCAGAAGAAGATGATCTAAGTGCCCTGAATCTACTCAAAAGAATACTGAGGTCTGGAGAGGATTCTGAGCATCTCAAAGAACTTCTCCTAGCTTCAAAGGCTTGCGTTGAGATGAGTGCTCATACCGAAGGTGCTTCCTATGCACGGAGAGCCATTGCCAATATTCAAGGAGGATGTGAACCAATGGCAGGACTTGCGGACCTATTGCTTGGTGTGACACTTTCTAGTCAAGCTAGAACTGCAATATCTGATACAGATAGAGCTTCTTGGCAGTGTGAAGCGCTGGAAGTGCTTGGGAATGCTGAAAAAAAGGTGCATGGGAGAGATTCTAGGGTACTGTACAATCTCAGCCTTGAAAATGCTGAGCAGAGGAAATTAGAATCTGCTGCTTTTTATGCAAAGAAGCTGGTGAAACTTGAGGCTGGATCAGAGTTGAGGAGTTGGCTTCTTTTAGCTCGAATACTAAGTGCTCAAAAGCAATTTGCCGATGCTGAAACAGTTGTTAATGCTGCTCTAGATCAGGCTGGGAAATGGAGTCAAGGAGATCTATTGCGAACCAAAGCCAGAATTCAGGCCGCACAGGGGCAATTCAGAGATGCAGTTGAGACATACACCCAACTTCTTGCTATCATTCAACTTAGGACGAAAAGTTTAACTGCTGGGATTCACTTGGCAAAGGTACTTTTAAACTTCTGCTTTTGAACATGGCAGCTGTAATTAAGTGTCAGTTGGTCACCATTGCCTCTGACGCTATATTACTTTCTACAGGGCAACAAGGATGATAAAGGCCTGGAAATAGAGACCTGGTATGATCTAGCTCTCTTGTACTTAGGTATGGCACAGTGGAGGGATGCAGAGGTTTGCATATTGAAGATAAGATCCATCAGTCCTTATTCTGCATTGGCTTGGCATGCTACAGGTAATTTCCTTTCATTTGTTAATATGATCTAAATCTTGCTTGTTGCATTTCATCTTGTTTTCGTTGCAACCTTGATAATAAAAATGTATGTCTAATCTACATTATCTATTCTAAACATTCCAGTTTATACGTCTCTACTTAGTAGCGTTCCAAAATTGGCATTAATTCATCATGTTTCAATTGTTTTCTTTTACAAACTGTTAAATCTGCTAACTCAAATGTGTTTCATTCAATTACGTGTTGAATCTTATCTATGTAACCTTTATTATAATTCAAGGATCTGAGAACCAGATATGACACAAGAGGCATCTTTTATCCCCAGGATACTTCCTTTCATATTTGTCACAAAGTTATTTGTTTCCAGGAAAAATACATGAAGCAAAAGGTCTTACAAAAGAAGCTCTGGGAGCTTTTTTCAGAGCGTTAGACCTTGACTGTAAACATGTCCCAAGTTTGATATCAACTGCTATTGTTCTTCGACAACTTGGTGACAGGCCACTGCCTTCTGTACGGTGCTTCCTAACTGATGCACTGCAACTGGATAGAACTAATCATGACGCATGGTTTTATCTTGGCCTGCTTTACAAAGAGGAAGGTGGCAGGTCAGCTGCTGAAGCTGCTGAATGCTTTCAAGCTGCTGCTTTTCTGGAAGAAACAGCACCTGTGGAGCCATTCAGATGCAGATGACAGCTATATGTACAAAGGCTGTAGATCAATAGATGTAAGCTGCTGCATGTATTTTTGATATATTTTGCCTATACTGATGAAATAGTGGATTACAGAGTTCCAGAAATGATCTTCTTGGGGAGATCATAGCATCAGAAATTGTTGGAAAAATTTTGTTTACCAATTCAATGTATAGTTCAAATTTGTTGTTTATGTAGCAACAAGAAAGATGATGCTCTTCAGCGTTGTGTAGGAACAGTGCTTACTGTGATATACAGATAGGTGACCAGTATATAGTTTATCTTGAGCAAAATGATTTCACATATGAGGTATCAGGTCACACTGTTTGTTATTAAGAAAATAAAAAATAATAATGTTCTGGGGGTCCTTCAGAATTCAGTTCGGTATTTACTATCAACTGTTATTATTGTCAACTAACATTCCTTGCATATCAGTTAGGATTACAAGTTATTGATGGTTTGCCTGTTTCCTGACATGTGCTGTAAAAAATTAACCCTACTTAACCTTGCGACTGGACGTGCTACTGCCATATACTTGAATTATCAATTACGGCAGTCATTCTGAGTCCATAGTGCACATATTTTATGAAGCATCAATGGAGTAATATCATCTATTGTGACAGTACTGCATAGATTTCTCTTGAGGCCTTCCTACATGGGAGGCCCTTTTTTGCAGTCATCAACTTGTCATGTTGCAGCTAAGATAGTTGTATCAATTAATGGGAGCAGATATCGATCTCTGTTCAGCAGTAGTGACATGGTATACTAGCAACCGGAATTAAATTATGTCACAATCTTCTGGTCTGGTTTTGCCCAAGTCTGAAGGACAACCTCTGATACGCGGATACGCCAGGGGAGGTGCGTATCGCGTATCCGATACGTATCGGATACGGATACGCGCTAGATACGCGCCGGATACGTATCCTAGACGTATCCAATAAACTGGACACGTATCGGCTTCGGTACGCGTATCGGACGCGGTTGGGCTGTAGCGGATACGGCCCAGAATCATCCTCACGCCCACGTATGTGACCCAGCTGCCGCTGCATGTCTACTCGTCTCCGCAGACGCGCCGCCACGGGTAGAGGTAGGGAATGGAGAGGGAGAGATGAGACCTACCGCCGACGCCTCCTCGCCGGCTCGTCCCCGCATGGCCCCTCGGCGTCTCCCTGCCCACTCGTCTCCGCGCGGCACCTCGTTGTCTCCCTGGCTCCCTGCGCACGCATCCCGCGCGGCACCTCAGTGATGGTGGCTTGCGCTGTGCCTCGACGGGATGCAAGCTGCTGTCCGCTGGCTGGGATTAGATCCAGTCACAAGCTCTGTGGGATTAGATCCGGCCACACGCTCTGTGTTCCTCGAAGCCGGCTGCTTGCTGCCCAGGCCCAGTTTTCAGTCCAAGCCTCCCAGTGTCCCAGGTATGCAGAAGGCTGGTCTCCTCTCGCATAGAAAGCAGAGTACAAATGATGGTCTTGTGCCTATGATTTGTCTGGTAGCGTGATTAAGACAGTGCTCGTTCCATTTTTATATTGCCTATATTGTCCATTGATGTGTTTCTATATTTTATATGCAAACTACTAAAATCTAATGATTCTTTTCTACCGTATGGCTCAATATATTTTGATGTTCCTTTATTTTATATGTAATTACTAGAATTAATTAAATATCCTAGCCGTATCCCCGTGTCGGTGTTTTTTGGAGAATGGCGTATCCGCGTATCGGATACGTATCGTATCCGATACACGTATCCGTATCCGGGCAACATAGAGGACAACTGCTGGTATGTGTTCTTTCCAACCAATCTAGCAATGATGAAATCAAGGATTCCTGCTCATCTTTGTCTATCCAGCAGGGGCCTATGGTCCATGCTCTTTTATAGTGCGTATTTTATTTTTATATATCTTTGTACTGATTTTTTAGGGCTATCCACGCAGATGTTTAAACTATGCAGTTAAGTGTTAATACTGTTGTCAATTTGTTAGTTACGTAGCACTGGTTTGAAAAACTTTTGAAAATGATCAGTTTTAGCTCTGATTCATCATATAGCTTAATTCTAGCATTTTCTGCTGTTTCCAGTTTCCTGTGTTACAGAACAGTATAACCTGTACTTTATTTTAGAGTCACTGAGCTTTTAACCTCCTGATCTCATTGTTCATCTGTGTTATTGTCCAATTGATTTCAGTTCTTTTGTTTGTACAGGCAGCCATGGGAATCTCGAGTTGTAACCGTAGAACTTTGTCATAAGTAGAAGGTTGTATCAGTGTTCTCAATGATTTTTCAAGAACTAGGGTCTTTTGACATCCTCTATGCCAATCAGAAGGCAGATGGCCAATGTCGTTCCTTTAACTTTCAGTAGAAGGCATTGTGATCTTGTGTTTAAGTATCCAGCTAATCCTCATGAGTGCACCATTCTAGTTATACAAACAGTTCCAGATTTACCACCCCATTTTGTTGGTTGGGTGGGCGACAGCCAATAATATCTACCAAAATAGCAACTCTACGATTGAGAGCCTGATTCCATCATGTAACAAATTTGGCACTCCGTAGCTGTTTGATTATGCGAATACGAGTTTTGTGCTATCTATTCAATGTTTGTGCCAAATTCTAAGGCCGATGACCCTTGAAATTGTAGTGTTTATAAGAAATATAATCCAGATCATCTATGAAATTATTATGTTGTACTGTATGCCGTTGTCGTTTGAACGCTTGCTTGATGCAAATGGTTGTTAGCCTGGTAGCTCAGATTCTATCAAATGGTTCAGATTATGTGGCACGAGTCCAGGTTGTAGTGACACGTCGGGCTCAGGTTTTTGCAGCATATTATTTTCTACTCCCTGCTTGGAGGTTGGGGTTTAACAGTTAACTACTACCTCTGAAAAAATGCAATCTTAATTTTTTAAGAAAAAAACATTACTAGGTGTACTTATTTCATTTTGTTAGTTAACTGAAATAATGCACAGTTAACTTGAAAGGGAAAAAAGAATAAAAATTTAAATGTGATACACCTTGAAAAGTAAAAAAATAAATAATTGAATACACACGTGCCTTCTAATGGTACTACACCCGTCTCCATTTATTTATTTTTTTGACGTCAGCCAATGTAAACTTGGGCTACTAGGCATCAATTATAAAAGAAATAGAGAGGTAGTAGTTGCTATAGTAGCATTTTTTAGAATAAATTTGAACCCTAAAATTATTTTTTATACATACAGTAGTCAAAGTGTTCTACGTCAATTCATATATCTCTTAATTATGCTGTCAGATAGCTACTAGCATATTTTCTCATCTATACATAGCACTAAAAAAGTCTCCACTAAAGTTAAGAAAAAGGATACTAGAAAATAGCAAGCCCTAGAAGGTAGCAAAAGCAGCTAGACAGCCGATGAATCCTGATTCTTACCTCCGGCTCCATCTAGTAGCCGCCCATGTGGCACAACTTGCCGACGAAACGGTAGCGCAGACTCCTACAACACAAGTCCCCCCTGCTTCTTGGTCCTACATCATATTGAGGAGGCGTTTGGCAGCGTTTCGCTCCGTGAACCGTGATTTCACAGAGTGAATCTAGGGCGGACTGCCAAAAAAAAAAAACGGTGCCTGATTCTTCCGCGAATCACTCCCTCTGCTCCCTCCATTTTCCACTGCGCCAAGGAAGCCAAAAAGAGATGCTCCCCCGGTGCGATGGGTTGGAGTGGAGCTGTTTTCCCAAAGGCATGCCAAGAGCTGTCGGAGAGCAGGCTAGAGAGTAATTGCAGAGAGTAGGGAGCAGGGAGCGGAGTGGAGCGCAGCTGCTTTGGAGCGCTGCCAAACGCACCCTTTGGACGCTAGTTAGAAGTATTATATAGTCTAATTATAAAACTAATTATACAGATAAAAACTAAATGACAAGATGAATTTATTAAACCTAATTAATCCATGATTAGCAAATGTGATGCTACAATAACCATTTGCTAATCATTGATCAATTAAGCTTAATAAATTTGTTTCGTCGTTTAATCTTCAACCGTGTAATTAGTTTTCTAATTAAATCATATTTAATACTTCTAATTAGCACCGAAACATCCGATGTGACGTGGGCTAATTTTTAGCCCCTGGATCCAAACACCACCTTGCTCCAATTGAACTCCCTCCTCCTGCCATTGAAGTCCTGCTCAACATATACACGAAGCGAGTAGATAAAACATACTACCATCTTAGGAGATTTAACCTTTTTTTGCCCTCAAAACAGATAACATTTCTAGCCTTCCCGATGCCCAACACACGGTTAAGGGCCGTTTGGCAGCGCTTTCTCGGCTCCGGCTCCACTCGAGAATCGCTCCCTGGAAGCTAAACGGAAAAAGTAGCAACAACTTGCAATGTGAATCACTCCCTCTGCTCCTCTAGTTTTGCACTGCATCCGTGGAGCCAAAAATACCCGCTACCCTGATTTCCCTTTGATTCTCTCGTGTGCGATTACCCTCTTGGCGGAACCAATTGAAACACATGCTTAAATGGTTTGGATTTTTTTTGAAACTTTGTACATCCATAGTGCATGTACCATGTTGCACAAGTTAGGATGCAAAACTAACTGAAAAAAGTGCATACACAAATGACAAAATTCATACGCAAAAGTGCACTAGAAGACAAAAGAAAATCCAGAAATGTCAATGTTTATGTCCATGTGCACAAGAAGACAAAAAAATAAGATAGGCCATTTTTTAATGATTTTTTATACAATGAGTTCGCATCTCAATCTTTTCGACATGGTACATCTACAGATGCACCATAGATGTGTGAAAACTTAACTTGTCATAAGCATCCTAAGCATACTTCCTCCATCCCACAATAAGTATTATTTTAGGATTCAAATTTAGCCCCACAAAAAGTCCTATTTTAGAAGATTAGTTACCTTCAAAAGAAAAACTAATCTACATGCGTGCATGTATATATCAATAAGGGAAAAATTAATCTGTTAAGCAGGGGTACATGCGTCGTCGTCCACTCTTCTTAATTCACTACAAAACGAACCCCCCTATGGCAACGCATATATGCGTTGCTAAATGTCATTATAAGCGTTGGTAGGGCCTATACCAACGTATAATTATACGTTGCCTATGCTGCCGTTGTTAGGGTCTATGACAACACTTAAAATGAGTTGGTAAGTCCTATTAATAACCGTTGCTATTTAGCAACGGTTACTTATGGCTACTACAACGGTTACATGTGTTCCTACCGCTACTAGACCAATTCTTCTCTAGAGCTATTACAACATTTAGAATGTATTTATTACAACGCTTATATACGTTGTGAGGAACATGAAGTTTATTTATTTATTTTTATTTGAGACTAATTAATTATGTTGAACGCATACGTATAATGCTTTTGAGAAATTATGAGATCACATAGAAACATATTTGTCAAATAAAGATAACTAAGTACTATATTAAGTACTATATTAAAATCAAATAGCTGTCGCATTACATAGTAGCATTCATAGGCAAGTTCCATCACATACTCCTCTCCTCCTAAATGCCTACTTATCACTGATCTTGGTCAAAATAAGCTAAGAACGAAAGTAATCCTCAATCCAATGCAAGCTCCCGCATCCAGTATAGTCATGCTTGATGGAAACTGAAAACAAATAGAGACAATCTTCAGCTAAAGTTAGATGAACATCAACAAATACTATTTTTAAGATGGCGCAAAATATAAAAAAATTAGATTATCTTGCAAGCATCTGGGTTTATGGACATTAGGTGATGATCAAGAAATAATTTAAAGAATCAGCAATGTTAATTTTCAAAGTGATTCAGATTATAATTATTGTGGGTAGCTTAAATTTTCCTTGTGTGCGCACAATCATAGATTTAATCTGCAAGTTGTGTAGTCTTAACAATTTTGCTAGTGTATGTTATTGTATATCATCCTATTTACTGTCTTAGCTGTCCTACATTGCTTGAGTTCTCTATTAAACAATAAACATATTATCACTTTGAGAATGCCAAGTATGCCTCAATCAAACACAATGCAGTTAAGTCATACAAGTTCAATTCAGCACACAGTTGAGCACAGTTGTTGGCCTTCTATGTACAGAAAAATATAGGAAATGGTTGGAGAAAAAAACCTGATTGTCATGCAAGGCAAGTCAAGAAAGCATCACCTTGCTGTTGTACTGGTGCTTCCATATTTACGCCTTTTCAACCTGCAAAAGAAATTAAAAGACTTAATACAGTGCAATATTTAGAAAAAGCGACGCAGTGTTAAAAGATTGTACATACACAGCTTGAAGGCCATGCAATAGGATTGCGGCCAACATCTCCAATAAACTCGAACTTGTTGTATGGTCTGATCAGTGTTTCTTTAGGCACTACTACAAGACTGACCCTCAGCATCCAAAACTCGTTGCCTATCTTACAACCTCCAACTTCTGCATTTGGGTCACGAGCTAGTACCCTGCCTAAGGCAACGATCTTGCTTGAATTTCTCCAACTCTTTATACGTACTTCGCTGCCAGTCTGATCCACATATACGAGAGTAGGAGTAAATATATACGTAATATGAACATAGTAATGGGAAAGCAAAATTGAAGTGTACCAAAATGTCTTCCTGAGTTGGCCGCTCTGTTATACTTGGCTGGTGATTGACCAAAACATTAGTTAGTATAATCCCTCAGCACATACAAACCTTGGACAAGGAGACTGCATCATTGTTTTCACCTTGGCTGCTTTTGCAAAGTAGCTTGTATCGATTCTGTTGTCAGTAGAAGACTGCATTGCTTTGGCCTATTATTAAATCATAATGACAAGAATAAGTGTGAAGCAAATGTACATATAAATGATGTTTATACTTGTTGAAGCATAAACAACAACCTTTAGTGATCTAGAAACTCTTGTAGCTTGTGGTGTTTCTTGTGAAATTTGTGTGTTGATCTGCAGCAAAAACAAAACACAATTACAAGAGTGCAATACAGTGTAATAAATTCTAAGAAATCAGATTTGTTAGGGTCCTGTCCTACTTGTTGCAGTAGGTGGTACATGTTAAAGATATGTGGAGGCCAACAAGAGTGGAATTACAGCTACTGATGCAACAGGGAACTGACCAACTCATTAGCAATGATATATGTATTGAAAGTGGCAATGATATTGACCTTTTGGACAGCTGAGACTGTTTTGCCTTGTATTGCTTTTCCTTGGTTGGTATTTGTTGCCTTTCTCTGCAGTTAAATAATATGTAGTTACAATGTGCATCGTCTTCCAACTAAACTATGTTGAATACAGTGTATAAACCTTATCTTGAGTTTTGTTTATTTTATTGTGTCCATGTTGATCCTCGCTCCTTTCATCTTCAATTTGATCCATCTATGGTCATAAAGCAAAAATTGGTAGATTCACAAACTTGTAGTAGGAAAACCATGCTACTGAAATTGTACCATTGTGTCATTTACATCCTGAAGGTAACTAAATTCTAGTCACTATGAAGTTCACCATATACTCATTGTTGTAAGGGAAAAGAAATTAAATTTGAATCAGATATGTACACACAATGCACAGGTTAATTAGAGGGACATGGAGGCCAACAAGAATTGAATTGCAGGTACTGATCCAATATGGAGGTGATTAGCCGCTTGCAATGATATATGTATTGAAAGTTGGAACAATACTGACCGTTTGGACAGTGGAGACTGTTTTGCCTTGTATTTCTTTTCTTTGTTGGGCATTTGGTGCCTTTCTCTGCAGCTAAATAATATAGTTATAAACTTACAATGTGTGTCGTGTTCCAACTAAACTATGATTATTACAGTATACGAACCTTATCTTGAGTTGTGTTTAATTTGCCGCGTTCCTGTTCATCCTCGCTCCCTTCATATTCAATTTGATCCATCTGTGGTCATAAAGGAAAATTGTTAGCTTCACAAACTGGTAGTAGGATAATCTTGCTATTGGAATCATACCCTTGTGTCATTTACATCCTCAAGCAAACTAAAATCTGCACTATGAAGTCCAGTATATACTCGTTGTTGATAGAGAAAATAGTTATCAGATATGTATGTTACATATTTTCAGTCATATATGTCAACTATTATTCTGTATGAAACATATATTCCATAGATATGAACATACTTTCCGTTTCCCAGTAGGCTGAACATCATTTGTTCCTGACAAAGGTTCATCTAAATGTTCCTGTAACATGGCATAAATAATTAGTATATAGCATGCTAATTAAATTTTGAACTGTTTCACAAATAGATGTAGAGATTTACAGGCTGTCTTTGGTTTTGTTCCGAAGGTATAGTCTTCTGAAGTTGTAGTTTTTGTATAGCTGCATCTTGAGCCTGGACATGATTCACAAATTTTTCCATCTGAAGTTTAAGTGATACTACATCTTCACTTGATGTTGCATCCACAGAGGTTAAATTCAACCGTTTTAGCTTGCTAGATGTTGAGCATTCTAACACTTTATCTGGATTAGGAACAAGTCCCATGCCATGGACATGACCAGGCTTCTCTTCTCCTAATATTCTAGTTAGCGCATCTCCTTTCCACGCAATCTTTCCTTCACTATTGTCTGCTAAATCTGGATGTTCTGTTATCAGTTCCTTCAAAGCACCCTTACACAAGCAGTAAGGTAACCATCATTAGTAACCATCATTAGTTAAAGAAAAATTAACTCAGATACAGTGAAAGAATCATTGAAAAAAAATACCACATAGGGATTTGTGTTCTTGCTGCTATTACTCTGGTGTGTATGGATATACAACACAGCCCTATGTGGGTATTTTTTTCCAGAATCTTTGTCTTTCTGTTCAAAATTTAAATTAATAAATAGTAATGTCAAAATATGTTCATATGGCTGTATGAGGTATGATGCAGCATGTAAGACAAATATAGTTGGAAAAGAAGTACCAATTCTTCTCTTTTCCGCGCGAAACTTATTGTTCCAGTTGTATGAGGCCCTTTCTTTTTTTGCACAGTTTATCCTATTTGCATTACTCATGTCCTACCATGGAATGAGTAAATATATATAAAAACAGAGCTTAGATGATGCATAAGAGTAATCAGTAAATGTTTCGTCTAAATGCAGCCATGCACTTGTGCTTTCAGGGTCATCCAATTATTGACAAGGGCAACCCATTGATCATCGATCACACCAGGTGGAACATTGCTATAATTAGCCTCCTTGCTCTTATGCACGTCAAAATACATGGATTTTAGATTGGACTTGTGTTGCCTCCATCTCTCTGCAATGGTTTTTAATATCCATTTTTCCATGCGGGCAGGGTAAAGGAATCTCTTCTGCATAACAATTATCAAAGGCATTAGAAATAATATTTGTTCAGAGGTCGATTGGAATGACTATATGTTCTCAAATAAAATTTAATTACCTTCGCTTGCTTAAGTATATCCTCTTTATTTTTCAGTTCGTCGGTTACTCTTTCTTTCCTATCAGAAGTCTCCAATCCTTGTAGCTTAAGCTGCATAAGCATCCATTCCTCCCAATCATGCCAAGAAATTTTCCTAGAACTCCAGCCTCTTCTCCAACGGCCTGGTCAACCTCATTACACTTCACTATAATCCTTTGCCCTTTTGGCATGTTCCAAACATGTTTAAGTTTTGTCTTGCCACGCCTTGTTACCTCCTCATTTTCGTCTGCCAAATGTTGTAGTGCAAAAGATATTACATCCAAAGCATTAAAATTGTTATAGACATGTATTTTTATAATACATATATTATCATGTTTCAGTACCTTGTGCATTAAGCTCAATATCATCGTCCATATCACTAGGCTCCCCTCCAGAAGTAGCATCAAATTCAGAAGGTACATCGACCATCTAAAAAAAATTAAAGGGTGCAGTATTCAGAGCCGACTTCTACATTGACCATTACATAACCACTAGTGCCATCAAACTAAATTATATGAAAACAGAGGCCGCTAGGAAATGATATGTTTAAACGACCATTTCAGGATGTCAATTTATTTCACCTATTGCATCATTTTGGGGAGCAAATCCACTACTGCCTTGAAACTAAGTAAATATAAAAGCACAGCAGCATTCATCCAAATATTGTCGCAAATACAGTAATTTCAGAAATACCTGGGTCAACAAACTCATTGTTTGTCTCTGTATCTGATTGACCTTCTGTAGTTCCAGGCTGAATGGGGGATGATGTAGCAGTTTTCTGAGCATTTTGATCCTCGACATGATCCTCTGACAGATACACATCAAGGCTTTGAGTGATGTTATGCCTCCTTCCCTTTCCCATCTCCGCTATACATTAGCCATCAATTTCAGCAAAAGTAGAATTAGATAACGAACACAGAGAATCATATGACATAATTATAGGCACAACCTTGATCCGAAATGTGACCATATCAAGCATGAACCAGATTAACAATGATCATGAGACAATCCAAAAATAAATCTCAAACATTGACCATGCCAAGGTGTTTTACTTTCTACAATGAAACAACTAAAATCAACTTTTCTAGTTAGTTTTAAGTACTTATTGCACATTTTGTCAGTATTTTGAAGGGGCCATGTCAATTCCCTAACCTAACCTTCATGTACTCCCCCACGCGAGGAGCAGCCAGCAGAAGCAGCAGCTGCACAACGCAGCAACACTCTCTGTCTCTTGGTCTCCCCCTCTCCCTCTCCTTCCTCTCTCTGCTGCAACATCATGTCATCCTCCTCGGGGACGTGGGCATGGCGGCGCGAGCAAGACGGGCATCGGTGAGGGCGGCGCGACAGCGAGCACATGGGGCTAAAATTTTTGGAGGGAAAATTGGAGGGAAGGAAAGTTCGATGGCGCTAAAATTTTTGGAGGGAAAATTGGATCGAAATAAAATTTTGGAGAGACACATTATTTTTAATTATTATTAATTATCTCTTGCCAAATGAATAATGTAATTAAATTTTTTTTATTAATTAGTGATTCTAGATTAATTTTAACAAATTGAGTACTTTTGATAAATGGAATATGTCATTTAAAAAATAATTTATCAATAATAGTGTTATATATCTTCTTATAATAAAGTTTATTAGCTACGTGATATTTGGATACGTCAATCAATTTAACTATTTCACCTCTAAGTAAACTCCAACTTTCTCTCGTTAAATTCTGTATTATTATTCAAGAGTACCATATTATTTTATTATAGAGTAAAATGCAACATTAGTCCATTAACTTTTCGCGCTGTATCAGTTAGGTCCATCAACTTTCGAAATGCATTTTCGGGTCCATCAACTTTTTAAGTGGTTCACGGTAGATCCATACCCCTCTGTTTTATATTTTATTTTTCATTTTGGCCCCTGAATTCTTCTCTCTTCTCCCACCTAAGTGCTGCCCCACCCCTAGTCCCTGGTGGCCCACGCTCTGGCGCCCTCGCCACCGCGGCCGGCGGTGCTCTGCGCCTGCGCCTGGAGGCCCTACGCTCCCGCGCCCTGATGGGCCGTCGTCCCCGCGTTCTGGTGTCCCCGTTCCTTAGTGGCCCGGCAGGGCAATCGCCGCGCCTGCGCTCCGGCGGCCTCGGCGCCCCCGCGCCCTAGTCACGCAGCGTTGCACGCGCTGCACCCGCACGCCGGAAGCCCCGCGTTCTGGCATAGGATGCGGTGTAAGCCACTAAACCCAACGGCACTACGCGGCCCGCGTCGTTCTCGCTCGTTTCTATTGCTCTGTTGTACGTGGCGGCGGTGTGCTATTCTTCCTATCATGATAGCGGCTTGCTAACAAAGCGGTGCACTGATGCGAGTTAACACAGGTTTAAAAAAGCCTCGCTAAAGATGACGACGTTGCCGAATATCCCTTAAAATTGTTATTCATGATAATATAATATATGTATTGAAAATAATTTCAATTTATAAGGAACTTTTGAAAATTTGATTTACATATACATATTGCTCATCTTTAACCACTGGGATAGAATAGGAAGTTCAAAAAATGCAGGAGGATATCCTTTTTATACTGTGCGGAGTGTTGCACATATAAATAAACCATATTAGTCGCTCATGGACTGCTAATCGTGTAACTTCATAAATAAATGTCCACTACTCAATTATGTATAGAGCTGCATAAATAAAGTACACATATTTGGTCTACAAAACAAAGCTCAAAATACAAGCAGCAGAGCAAAAATGTAATCACTTGAACTAGTATTCCAAAAATATTTCGAGACCAATTATATTCGGTATAATTTAATGAAGCAAACATGCCTCATATTAAAATTTAGCACTCACCTTCGACATTAGCACTATGTGCTTTAGCTGCTGCCTCTACTGTGGTTCCATCAACATCTCTTCTAGTCCACGAACTATTCTCATGTGCTTTCTCAAACAGGTCCCTAAGTTGGCTGACATGAAATGGTTCACATTCTATTTCATTCCAATCCTCTCCCATGTCAAATACATCTCTAGGCTTCATCTTCAAAACAACTGACCACCCAGGGTTTGTAGGGTCTTCGATGTAGAACACTTGATCAACTTGATTGGCAAATACAAATGGTTCATGCTCAATCCTATCCCCTTTGTGAATTTGATGTGAGAAATTCACAAGTGACAAACCAAACTTATCTTTCTTCACTCCTTTCCTCGAGTGACATCAGCCCATTCACATTGAAACAGTACCACAGAAAACCTTCCATAATAGTCGATCTCTATGATATCAACTATCTCCAAGTATAGGGTTACTATCACCTGCTGAAGAATAACTTGACGTCTTTGCTGTAACAACAACTCCACTATTTTGGGTCGCCTTATCATACCTTTTTGCTCTAAATCTAAATCCGCGAATATTGAGTGCTCTATGTCTTCTTGCAGTCTCCAATGGCCCTCGAGCCAACCATCTAATGTCCTCATCGATGCTGCCACTACCATTTTTTTCTTCCAACTGCAAAATCTGTATGCAACAATTTTTTTATATTTGAGAATATTACTAAAAAACAATTTCAACAAAGAACTCAAATTAGGCTACCTACATGATCTCTAAACCAATTAGGAAATTCTTTATTCTGAAGTATTTCAATTTCTTTAGGGGTTAGACGACGGTCACGTCTCTTCCTTTTGAGATGAGATGCATGTTCCCTAAACAAAAAAATAGCATGTAATTAGATTTTAATTTAAAACCATTTATAAAGTTAAACAAGGAGATGATACACTTACTTTAGATACGGATTCATAGCATCACAATTGAATAGTACATATCTATGTGCCTGCAATTTCTGTAGGTCAGTTAAATTGCAATGTGATGGTTTTCCCAAAGGCTTGCCTACAGGAGGGAACAAAGATGAATCTTGTCCAAATAAGTTTGACTGAGTATGGTCCACGCTATCATCATTCCGTGATGGTGTATTATGCTTTGTGGAGAAACCTTCTATGTACCTAGAACAAAACACCATACACTCATCTGTCAAAAATGAATTTGCCATTGATGCTTCTGGATACGCCTTATTGCGAACATATGATTTTAACTTCCCTAAATACCTACAGGACATGTAAAATCATCAAATTATTAGGCCGAACAAATATGAGGTTTACAGGACGAAGCATGTACTACTTAGAATAAATACCTTTCAATAAAATACATCCATCGATAATTAACAGGTCCAGCAAGCTTACATTCAGTTGCCAGATGGACTACTAAATGAACCATGACAGTGAAAAATCCAGGAGGAAAAATCATCTCCATTTTGCATAGGGTGATTTTAATTGATTGTTCCAAATGGTCCAGCTCTTCAGCATGAAGCACTTTTGAACATATTCCTCGAAAATAAGCAGACAACTCAAATATCACTGCTGTAATATCATCTGGAAGGATGCCCCTTAAACCAATAGGCATGAGCTGCTGCATCAGGACATGGCAGTCATGTGTTTTGAGACCAATGATCTTACCTTCGACAACATTAACACATTTTGATATGTTTCTACAATAACCATCAGGAACTTTTACATTTCGAAGAAAATCACAGAATGCCCGTCTTTCGTTTTTAGACATCGCAAATCTTGCTGCTGGCAAGTACCACTTCCCTGAAAGCTGTTCTTGTGGGTGTAGGTCCTCTCTAATGTTCATATCTACAAGATCTAGATGAGCTTGCAGGTTATCTTTTGTCTTTCCATCTACATTGAATATTGTACCATACAAATTTTCAAACACATTCTTCTCTATATGCATCACATCAAGATTGTATCTAAGAATATTATCGTCCCAATAAGGCAGTGTGAACAAGCTACTTACTGACTTGTAAGTTTTTGAATCCTTGAAATTACCAAGTGCAGCGATCTCAGCCAAAATCGGACGATCATAATAGGTTGTAGGCTCAGTTCCATGCTCTACTGTTCCATCAAATGAATTTGCATCGAAACGATAATGATGATCAGCAGAAAGCAATTGCCGATTACCCATAAAGCAAGATTTACGACCATTCTTTAGTTGTTTTGTCCATACATTTTCGCCACATGGTGGGCATGCAAATTTCCCATGAACCATATGAGAAGCAAGCATTCCTAAGCCAGGCAGATCACTTATGGTCATAAGCACGGCCCCTCGCAAAGTAAAACTCTCATCTCTTGATGCATCATATGTGGACATACCAGTCTGAAATAAATCCTTTAGGTCCTCCAAAAATGGCTGAAGGAATACATGAATTTTATCTCCAGGACTTTTAGGACCAGGAATCATTAAAGACAACATAATGCTATGTTCTTTCATGCAAAGCCATGGAGGTAGGTTATATATGACCAAAACAACAGGCCAACAGCTGTGCATTGAGCTCAACATCCCGAATGGATTAAACCCATCAGTAGCCAATCCAAAACGAAGATTACGAGATTCTGATGCAAATACTGGGAACTTTTCATCAAACCTTTTCCACGCTGGCGCATCAGCTGGATGTCGTAGTACATCATCCTTAACGCGCTCCTCATCATGCCATCTTAGGACAGCTGCTGTTTCTTTGCACATAAATTGTCTTTTCAGTCTCTCTTACTCCGGTTCCCTATCTTTCCACCTCGAAGCCTTGTAGGTTGGGCAAAAATCATCATCTTTTTTTTCTTTCCAGTATAGCTGGCAATTATTTGGGCATGCATCAATATTTTCATATCCAAGGCCGAATTTAGAAATAAGTTTCTTAGACTCATAAAAGTTCTTGGGCAGTTCCTTTCCATTTGGAATAGCCATATGCAGAACCTCAAGTAGATCACCAAAGGATTTATCTGACCATTTGTTCATTGATTTCGCATTAAACAAGAGCACGAACAAAGTTAGCTCTGTTAGTTCACAACCTGTCCATAAAGGTTTTTTGGAATCTTCAAGCAGTTTATAAAACTTTTGGGCTTCTAAATTAGGTCCTTTTACAGGAGCATCACCATCAGCCATGCATGTGTCATCATACAAATGCCCAATACTATCTTGAATCAATTGCCCAATATTAACAAGACTTTCATCACTATGAGAATTTGGTTGCTGGTTACTAGTTTCTTGCACTGAAGGATCACCATGAAAATCCCATTGATCATAACTCTCAAGAATTCCATTGCATACCAAATGTGCAAACATCTCATCACTTGGTTGCAGAGTAGTGTGCACGCATGTCTGACATGGACAACAAATTTTGCAACCTTCAGGCTTATCTTTAAAAGCAAAATCTACAAAACCTTTTACACCGGCGACGTAGTTAGCAGAACCTTTAGCGCAGCGCAGTAAATTCTTCACCGTCTCCAGATCCATTATGATACTACAAATGATGGCAGGGTTAATTCTACTATAAAAATAACATCAACTTCTAAATTTTCTACCCTATCATTGCATATGTTTCTAGTTTTCAACAAGAAATATAATTATATTCTAATTCCATTTGTCTTAATTCACAAAAATATATAGACTGCACATTAAATATATATAATTCAATACATACCTTAATTTTTCTTCTAATTGTTCAAAAGTTAGCAATTAATGGTTGGAGTGTAGGTACTCATACCAAAATGATATTGTGTTCATGCCCCCAACAAATTTTTTTTGGACCTTTGATAAAATTCCTTGCAGACCAATGCACAAATACCTTATGTACATCCGTAGGACTAAAACAATCTTGTGCCGATGGGGACCAAGAAGAATCATTGGGATAGCAAAGAAAGGGTTTCACACAAACAATGCGTGGCATCAAGTGAATACCTATTAAGGGAGAGGGACAATAGCGTACCTGCCCTAAGAGCGGCGGCGGCCGTCGCTGACAACGCACGATCCAGAGGGCTCGAGAGGAACGGAGATTGGAAACGAGCCCACCCTCACCGTGGTGAAAACACTCGCGATCCACTGCGCGCACAAGCTCTGAGAGAGCGAGCCTATCGAGACTAGAGGGAGAGGCCAGCCAGAGAGGCGGAGGGGATCGGCGGATACGCGCGCGTGGAGCACGCAGAGCATGCAGCGGAGGCGGACGAGCTGCGTGCGGCACTCCTGGCCGGCAGCGCTCGAGAGGAACGGAGATTGGAAAGGTCCAGGGGGGCTATATATACATGGTTTGGTTTTCTTAAATTGAATATTATAAGTAAGATTACGAGTTCAAATTAAACACAAATGCAGTCTAAAGCGGGTGGTCGTTCCGTTCACTTGTTGCTTGCCTGGTGCCAGGTTCGAACCCTCCATTTGACTTTTTTAGCTGACGGAATATTTGATTAATTTACTAACGTACACGATAGCATAATAAACAAACGTTGGCCCTTTCTTAAATAAACTGATCATATTGTGACTGATGGAATATTAAACTAAACATTGGCACCCTCCCTTTCTTAAATAAACTGATCATATTGTGACCGATGGAATATTAAACTAAACATTGGCACCCTCTCAAACTATCAACCGATCGTATTTGCTATCTTTTTTACTCAACGGATAATATTGCAACGTATAATAAGCGTTACCAACATACTAAAAAATCAACGGATAATATTGCAACGCATAATAAGCGTTGTCATCTTACCTAAAAATCAACGGATGAGGCTTGCAACGCATAATAAGCGTTGCCATCTTACCTAAAAATCAACGGATAAAGCTTGCAACGCATAATAAGCGTTGCCATCTTACCTAAAAATCAACGGATGAGGCTTGCAACGCATAAATAAGCGTTGCTCTCTAGTTTTCTACAACGCATATAACCATGCGTTGTTGAGTATACGTTGCTATAGGGGGGTTTGTTTTGTAGTGATTTATCCTAAAAATCTTAAAACAACATTTATCATAGAACGGAGGAAGCATGTTCTTAAAAGAGTTTTTTTCGTGGTTCCACTTTCCAGCAAGAGGGTAATTTTAACCTTTATTTTTTTGAGAAACCCGCCACCCTTTATTTCCAAGTAATATCAAAAGGACATACACACCCAGAGGTGGGGTTACAAGCCACACATAGCGACTAGTTGATAGGTTGAAATAGAGCTTCTGGCTAGCATATGTGTGTTGACATTCGACCTTCTGCCCTCATAGACGAAACCCACTGATTCGTGCTTTAATCTCCTGTGAACGATGTGGCCATATTGCTCTAGGCTAGATCCTCCCGGGCTTTGTATAACATTGCTGCAATCAGAAACTACTAATTTTAACCGAAAAATGTTTTCTCACACTCCCGTCGGCCCACTGAAATTAAGCCCAAAACTCTAATCTATCGGGCCTTCCTTTCCCAACACGGCTCCTACATTGCGTTGCGGCCGGCGACAGTACACTGTACACAGATGCACCTCCGCTCTTCTGCCTGCGGCGGCAGACTCCTCTCCCCGTGGAGCAGCAGCAGCAGCGGTCGGTCCCTCCTCTCCACCTTAGCGCCGCCCACCCCCCTCAAAACCCTAGGTGCGCTCAGGACCCTAGCCGCCATGTCCTACCGGGGCGGGCGCGGGGGCGGCGGGCCCAACTCCCACCGCGGGCGCGGGCGGGGCGGCGGTGGAGGTGGAGGCAGGGGAGGAGGCCGCGGCGGGGGCGGGGGACGCGGGGAGCAGAGGTGGTGGGACCCTCAGTGGCGCGCCGAGCGGCTCCGGCAGATGCATGGGGAGGTGAGGACGCTTGATCCCATGCCTCGGCGTGGTGGCGGTGACGCGTTTGGTTGTTTCGTGTTTTTTTTTGTTGTTGCTGCGCAGCGGCCGCGCATTTATGGATCGTCGTCATGCTCTGCTTTTCGAATTATGCCCTGAAAAACTGTTTTGCGTTAGTGTTACGTAGTTTGTGGCAGCTCTGATGCATCTCGATCAGGCCGCCTAGACGTGAAGTTTCGTGTCTCTTTTAGTTCCTTTTGAAATTCTAACGATCAGAGGTTAATGTTGCTTAAATGCTTGCCTTTGTGCACCGGTGGAACTGCCTGTTGGGCCCATTGCGAAATACTAAAATTTTGTTACAGCTTCTCTGATATAACCTGTCAGGAACATCAGTTGGACAGGTTTGTTTTGCTGCACTGTTCCCTGTCCAATGGTTTGTTAAAATGATGCTATTTTGCTGTGCAATTAGCCTGAGATGAATTATTCGTCTAAATTTGCCTCAAATGTCGCATAAGATTTTGCTCGTGCTTGTAGTAGCCACTTTCAAAGTTTTACATACTCGTCAATCTTCAGGTGGAAAAGGTCGACGAGAATGAATGGTGGAATAAGATCGGGCAACTAAGAGAAGGATCCCAGCAGGAGCTGGTAGTCAAGAGAAATTTTGGACGGGATGGACAGAACGTACTTGCAGACATGGCTCAGAGACAAGGGCTTTACTTGTAAGTATCGCATTCTTATTCTACACTTTGCACCATTATGCTCATTCTCATCTAACATGGGCAAATCATAGGTGGTCTGCCTGGCTATGATCTCTGTTCTTATAGTTTGATACTTGATGACAATCTATTTTCTGCATTGTATGATACCTTCTGTCTTGCCTATGGATCACACTCAAAGCTGACGAATTCTTTGTTACCTGTCTTGCATTTCAACCTGGGGAAGATAGTAATGCATACAACAAAGGAAAGACACTTGTTTTCAGCAAGGTGCCACTACCTGATTATCGAGCAGATCTTGACGAGAGGCATGGATCAACACAAAAAGAGGTGCTATGCGATGTCTGATTGATAGTTTATATGATATAAGCGTCATTTTGTTGATCATTCTTTATATTTTTTAACTGGGTCAGATTAAGATGTCTAATCAAACCGAGAGGAGAGTGGAAGACCTTTTGTCCAGGTCAAAGGTGAATACCAATGATTCTGCAAGCACTTCTACTATATCATCGAGACAATCATTTCTGAGCACATCCTCATCAGTTGTTGAGCGGGCAACGGATATTGATAAGCAAAAGCTCAGCTCTCAGCTTAGGGATTTGCAGAATTCAAGGAAGGTAATGTCAATGGTCATGCCCCCCTCCCCTCCACCTCTAGCTATCTCTAAGAGTATTCTTCAGGAATCCTACTGTCTGTATTTTCTTTCAGATGATGGCAAGTGCTAGATCAATGCAATCTTTCAGGCAGAAACTACCTGCATTCAACATGAGAGAAGGGTTTCTTAAAGCAGTAGCAGCCAATCAGGTCAGATACTTCCAGGGTTTGTTCTACTGTGTTGTTGGATCCATAATTAAGCATGTTCTGCCTTAGTAGCCGGTATCTTCTAGACTCGCACTCTATGCCCTGTTATTTTCTTCTGCTTAGAAAGCTATTTTGTTGATAGATGGACATAATAACATCAATTCTCATCATTTGTCAATGCACAGTTGCTGACATCAATCAGCCATGATATTTCCATACTATCAAATGATTATGGACTTTTGTGTTTAATGTTATGCTGCTTGTGATTATTCATGTTTACTATATAGTGAAATTTCTTACATGTTTAAGGTTATGTACTATATAGTTCTAGAATTTTTCTTATCTCTTTTGCATTAACATCAATTCTCATCATTTGTCAATGCACAGTTGCTGACATCAATCAGCCATGATATTTCCATACTATCAAATGATTATGGACTTTTGTGTTTAATGTTATGCTGCTTGTGATTATTCATGTTTACCATATAGTGAAATTTCTTACATGTTTAAGGTTATGTACTATATAGTTCTAGAATTTTTCTTATCTCTTTTGCATTTGGTTCCTTTTTTTAACTTGTTGGATTTTCCTGTATCAGGTTCTGGTCATCTCTGGTGAGACAGGCTGTGGTAAAACAACTCAACTTCCACAATTCATATTAGAGGAAGAAATAGATAATCTCCGTGGTGCTGATTGCAGCATAATCTGTACTCAGCCCCGCCGTATATCTGCCATATCAGTAGCAGCAAGAGTAGCTGCTGAGAGAGGTGAAGAGCTTGGTGAGACTGTTGGGTATCAAATTCGCCTTGAATCAAAACGGTCTGCACAAACACGACTGCTGTTCTGCACTACTGGAGTTTTACTTAGAAGGCTGGTATGAATTCATTGATAGAATACTTAAATGTATTCATGTCCTAAGATGGCTAGGCCACTTCACCATTGCTTGTTTTTGTTTATCTGCTTTCTGAATTTTGATGGAGGTATATTGTTCCCTGTTCTTTGCTTCTTGGTGATTTCTACTTTTTGGTCATGTATTGGAACATTTGGTAGCTTGGTTCTATACTGCGTACTTGGAAGCAACTATATAATTGATAGTATGAAACTCATCTTAAAAGTTGCAGGACTTAGTTCCTTTGGTGAAGATGCCTCTTAATATTAGTGAAAATATTCTGTTCTCTAGCACTGTCAGTCATCTCAGGGCGTCTGCAATGGTAATAGATAACCACTAGCTATTTGATTCCACATCATCTAGTAGGGGTCCACTCGTCATAAATTTTAAATAGTCTCTACACAAGATTCTAGGCACCAATGACTAATGAAAGGAAAGAATTGCTTAAGTGGGCCATGAACCACCTCGATTGCCACAAATAGACTAGCTACTAACTTTGTAACTCGTCACTAGTGAGGAGGTTTTCGCTGCTCTCTCTCCTCCACATAAGCAAATAGCTAGTGAAATAGCTAGCCATTGGAGAACCCCTCAGTGCATCTAGCTGTTTTTTGTGATTTACACACTTGGCAGTTTTCGTGACATCCATATCCAGGATAGCCATAGCTGACCTGAATGTTTACTGGTGTAGTTACTCACTTCAGCCATCTTTAAGACTTAAACTGGCAATTTGGGGCACCAGCTAGCTTTTTGTGTATGCTGTCATTTTAGTTTTTATTAATCTTGAATTTATTGTAAACATGTACAAACTGCAGGTTCAAGAGCCAGACTTAGTTGGTGTAAGTCATTTACTGGTTGACGAAATTCATGAACGTGGCATGAATGAAGATTTTCTCATCATAATATTGCGTGATCTTCTGCCAAGACGCTCAGATCTCCGCCTTGTATTGATGAGTGCGACTATAAATGCAGAGCTGTTTTCCAAGTACTTCAGAGATGCTCCAATAATGCAGATCCCGGTACTGTAATCTTTCATGAATAACATCATTGAAGACATGTTGCGTTGTTATTTCTGTATGTTATATTTACATAGGTATTTTGAACAGGGATTCACTTTTCCTGTTGCTGAGTTGTTTCTGGAAGATGTATTAGAAAAGACTCGGTACAAGGTCAAATTTGATCGCGATAATGCTGCAGGTAGTTCGCGAAGAAAGAGGATCTCATCAGTCAAGAGTGATCCGTTATCTGATCTCTTTGAGGTAAAATGCAATCTTTTTTCTTGCTTTAGTTCTGATATGTGATGTGCATGGGTTCTAGTTAATGTTCTAGGGATGCGCACTGTGTCGCACTATGTTAGCATTTATCTCACTATTACAGCTTGGTTTTCTCTCAGCACTAGGGGCGTCATATTTTGCTTACTTGCTGTGTTTTCCCCAGAACATTGACATTGATAAGGAGTATGGAAATTACAGCATTACAACAAGGCAGTCGCTTGAAGCTTGGTCTGCTGCTGAACTAGACTTGGGCCTTGTATGTACTCTGTACCTTTGTTATTATAATTTTGAGTGCTTTCATTTGACTCCACAAGTAGTTGAAGTTCTTTGTCTTTGGTATCTGTGGATGTTAAACTAGTTCGATACATGTATCATTGTAGTTAAGTGGATATGCATCATGTATATTGTTGAAAGAACATGGGGGCGTGGGGCCATCCAACATACATTTTATGGATTTACATCGATCAATTTTTCTGTCAACCTTCTTAATGCACTTCTGGGTAATGAAATGTTTGCTAAGAACACTAGTGAAAAGAACTCTGTGAACTCCCTACATGCTGTTATAAAAAAAAAAAAACTCCCTACATGCTTGATTCGTCACTTATTTGCTTTACATGAACCATATAGGTATCTTTTTTATTCATTCATCATGGATGATATTGTTCTGAGTTCCCATTATCATTTACTCATTCTTGTTTAGGATATGGTGCTACTATAGTACCATGTGAATTAGTTCCATTCAAGAATTGGGCGCGGAATTGTACCTCTTTTTTAGGTATATGGCACCGTTGAATTTTAGAACAACATTTGACTATTCTTCTTATTAAAAAACCATGTAGTCCATCCACTCCAAATTATAGTTCACTTTTGCTCTGTGCTAAGTCAAACTTCTCCAACTTTGACGAAGTTTTTTTAAAGGACATCAATATGTATAACATCTCCAAACTCCAATGCTCTGATTAGGCCCTGCTGTGGCCTACGCCGCCTGGTTCAGGCCTCATCGCCGCCGCCCGGATCGGGCTTCATCGCTGTCGCCAGGAGGCCTATGTCACTTTGATGGGCGTAGCCCCTACTGTCGGGAGACGTACGCTGGCTGGCCCCAGCCCCTTTGCTCCTCTGGCCATTGCCTACTCGCGGCTGCAAGCCCGTCCACGCCCTGGTGGAGCTGTGACTCCCCATCGCCCACCGCCTGTATCATGCTCCTTCGTTTCATATATGTCTAGGTCTCATATGTGTCTAGGGCTACCATATACTACCTCCGGTCGCTTTTGTATGACGTTAGGACCAAATATTTCTTTGTTAATTGAACTGCTGCAGCTGGGCAGAACGACAAACATAAACAAGTGGAGGGAGTATATCCGGGAGGAGTCTTGCAACCAAGTCTTGTCTCTACTCTTCTAAAGCACGAATGTTTGTGAGTCAGCTCACCGAGCGAGCCGTAGAGCTGAGGCCGAGTTGAGCTGTGTGTCGACTCACAGAACCGAGCCGTGCGGAAATAGTCAGCCAGTCGAGCCAAGCCAAGCCGGCAAGCCGTGCAGCAATAGATAGACAAAAAGAAGCTATAAATGGTCACCCATAGGGTTTGAACCCAAGGCCTCAAGGTACATGGGTGATGTGTTTGCCCTTGCTAACCAAGGGACTAAGGGAGCTTCTCCTCCATTTGTGAATAGGGCCAAGAGTTGTATGCACGGTATCAAAAACTAAGAGAATACGATACTTCATGTTCCGTAGCAAAGGACATGCACTCTACTATTACTCCTATATATACCAGCCTTAGTTAGGGCCAATGCAATAAATCCCACACATTATGCGCAATCTGTCTTTCCTATAGCCGTCAACAAAATAGTGCCTGCCAGTAGCATCCCACACTAGTAAGAAACATAATTTATTGTGCATGGCTTGATTTTCCATCTGTGCTCCCTGGATGAGGTCCTCCATGAGTGGTGTCCTGTCTTCCCTCCACACCCACTGGCAGAATCCATTAGCTGTGTTCCGCCAATGTGGTCCAGTCTGTGCTCTGCCAGAGTGGTTTATTGTCTGCCTGTCCACCGATGAAGCATGGCCAAGTTAGCCTAGCCTTTCTCTCGTTCCATCGCATGTTGGTGTACTGAACCTATAGAAATCGGTACGTTGACCCCAGTCGTCCCCAACCCTTGATTTGGGACGGTATCCCAGGGTTAGAAACGTGAGCTCGACCCTGCACCTGGTGACTTATTTTATCATCAATGTTACTGTAAGCATGACATCTTTTTATATATTTGCCTGAAATATTTGAATAAGATGAATGATCAATGTTGTGTCCAAAGTCAACGGTGACATATGTTTAAAAAACTGAACTAGCAGTTTTTGTTTTTTTTTATTTATTCGGAGTGTTATTTCTTGTATGTCACCTTACCACATATGTTAACTGCAAGGCTGTTCTTGCTCACATTTGCACATCGGCATTGTTTTAACCTAATGCAGCCCTGCAACTGCAGCCCATATCCAAGAAAAATAGTTGCATGCCAGGAAGATTTTTCTATATCATGTTGTAACCTATCTGTGAGACTAACACCTTCATGTTGATATTTTAGGTAGAAAATACAATTGAATATATTTGTCGTTACGAGGCAGAAGGTGCAATCCTTGTGTTCCTTACTGGCTGGGATGAAATTTCAAAGCTTCTGGACAAGATTAAAGGAAATAACTTCCTTGGCAGTTCTAACCGATTCCTTCTTCTTCCTTTGCATGGTTCTATGCCAACTGTCAACCAGCGCGAAATTTTTGAACGACCACCAGTTAATGTGAGGTGAGCCGTGAGCCACTTACCTTTGCTCATGGAGAAAATAGAACTTTCAGTTTGTTATGGCCAATGTTCATGATTATGATACACGCCTTTTAGTTGTTCTGAACATGGGTTTTTCCTTTTTTTTTTTTTACTTGCATACCTTTTCCTAATCATAATAAGGGGTTTTCCTTTTTTACTTGCATACCTTCTCCTAAGCATCTTTCTACCACTATGCCCTCCTTGGTATCTCATAGAATTATGCTGATTTTCTTACCCCTGTATCCTTAAATTTCATTTTTAGTAAAAGGCACATATGTAGCAGTAGCACATAGTATAATTATGGTCAGTAAGTGAGCTGCCGAAGATACAATTTTTAGATGGTCTTTTTCAGCTAAGTATGAGACTTCTGCCATTTCCATGGATAAGTAATGTTTTTAATGTCATTTTTGGACTATTTGTGCTAATCAAGTTTATTTGTTATTTTCCAACCACATTTGAGCATAAATGTATTGTTTTTGCTTTATCAAATATTACCACTTTATTTGATTTGAATAGTTTTCTGATGCAAATTTCACGTTATGCACTCATTCACAGCCCTTTATTGCGGGATAACTTGTTTTTAGTTCTCACAAGCAATGTTGTGTTGAGCTACTTTTCTGTTCCTTATTGTTTATTTATAATTATGTATGTAATTTCAGAAAAATTGTTCTGGCAACTAATATTGCGGAGAGTAGTATTACTATAGATGATGTTGTCTATGTAATTGATTGCGGTAAGGCCAAGGAAACAAGCTATGATGCCTTAAATAAGCTTGCATGCCTGCTACCGTCATGGATATCAAAAGCATCTGCTCATCAGGTATATTGCTGGCGGCAGTGTAATTAGCATTGTTGCAAACTTTAAAATTCAGAATCTGATGCACGTACCCATTTTTATTGTGTTACACAGAGACGAGGTCGTGCTGGACGTGTTCAGCCAGGGTTTTGCTATAGGCTTTATCCAAAAGTGATTCATGATGCCATGCCACAGTTTCAGTTGCCTGAAATTCTTAGGACTCCTTTGCAAGAACTATGCCTTACTATCAAAAGCTTACATCTTGGAGCAGTATCCTCCTTTTTAGCCAAGTCCCTTCAGCCTCCAGATCCGCTTTCTGTGAAGAATGCAATTGAGCTTCTTAAAACCATTGGCGCACTTGATGATATGGAGGAACTGACCTCTCTAGGTATGAGAACATGAAGAGTTTTAGACTATTTGATTTTATTACATCTGTTTACATGCACTTTGCTCATCCTAGTTTGTTCTGTGCAGGACGACATCTCTGTACCCTTCCACTGGACCCAAACATCGGGAAAATGCTGCTTATGGGATCTGTATTCCAGTGCCTGGACCCAGTATTAACAATTGCGGCTGCTCTTGCATATCGTAATCCATTTGTGCTCCCAATAGATAGAAAAGAAGAAGCTGATGCTGTCAAAAGGTCATTTGCTGGTGATTCGTGCAGGTAATTGTTGTAACAGTTCTGTTACTTTGATATTTAGAGGATTAAGGGAACTTTAATGTAGCAATTGATACTTGTTTTTAGATTATTGGCTGCTATAGGAGACGTTGTCTGACAGGTATGCCATTCATTGCTGAAAGGTGCATGGGACTTGCTGATAATTTTTGTAACGTCTTTTGCCAGCGACCACATTGCTCTTCTTAAGGCATTTATAGCATGGAAAGAAGCAAAACAGAGTGGCAGAGAACGCTCTTTCTGCTGGGAAAATTTCCTGTCCCCCATGTCCCTGAAGATGATGGATGACATGCGAAACCAATTTTTTGATCTACTATCTGATATCGGATTTGTTACCAAGACAAGAACGGTGAAGGTTGTTAGCCCTCTTTCTTCAAACATGTCGTTGGTCTAATTATATACTAGCTCTCATTCATTTCAAACATGTAGTTGATCTAATTATCGAACTTTGTTAGACTGGTTCGTTATCCACACTAGGAGCATATCCACGCCTGTGATGTGATGTGACTAGGCTTAAATAAAATCTCTCACAATTGTTAGCAACTCAGACCAGGAGGGAGCCAGCTTTTCTTTGGGTGTACTCATTTTTTAAATGCTGTCTAAATACTTCTACTTCATCCACCGATTTTGATATATTTTTCACACAGAGACCTCAGATCTTTTCCATTTTGCAACTAGGGATCTACTGTAACTCCTAGAAGCACAGTACTCCCATCCTTTTTTTAATGAGAAATGAATACACAGTTAATAATGTTGCTATCCTTTGCATTCTCTTTTGCACCTATTTGAATATTGATAATATATTTTGGTTGGTGCTATAAGCCTATAACTACATTTGTCAAATACATTTGTCAAATACTTTTAGTGTGAATTCTGGGTCTTCTTACTTCCATGCTGTGACTTCAGGCATATAACCACTATGGTAGTGATCTGGAGATGGTTTGTGCTGTCTTATGTGCTGGGCTTTACCCAAATGTCGTGCAATGCAAAAGACGTGGTAAGAGGACGGCTTTCTACACCAAAGATGTGGGAAAAGTGGACATTCATCCATCATCAGTCAATGCCTTTGTGAACCAATTCCCATTTCCTTATTTGGTTTATAGCGAGAAGGTGAAAACTGCTAGCATTTATGTTAAGGACTCAACAAATATTTCAGACTATGCACTTCTACTTTTTGGTGGTGCCCTTAGTCCAAGCAAAACTGGAGAAGGCATTGAGATGCTCGGGGGTTATCTTCATTTCTCGGCCCCAAAACGCACAATTGAGTTGATTCAGGTATAACCAGCTTCCCTATAGCAGATTGTTTTTATGCTGATTTGGCATTTTTAATTGGTTTTGTTACTTTCACTGAAAAGTTATTTGTATCCCTACCTGCTTGTGCCTTAACTTTTGGAAATGTTTATTGTGGAATGAGGGATACTGAGCTTTTGCATTAGAATCAATTTTTAATTGAATCCTCAAATTCTGGAGTCGTTCCATTCCATTTGATGCTGTTCTTTTTAAAACTGTTGGTGCTTGATAAATAACTAAATTCCTTTATTACATTTGCTGTGTTATTATGTCAGATTTAGTGACAACTGGGTTCTTTTGTTGCCATTAAATTTATACATTACCACTTGTACTTCCACCTACCTCAGCATATCCTGATTTGGTTCATATTGTTCAGAATAAGACTATAACTGTATATTCGTTGTTCTGATTTGGGATTTATTTACATTTAACAGAGATTAAGAGGTGAATTGGATAAACTCCTCCAGAGAAAGATTGAGGAACCTGCACTTGATATGTTTTCAGAAGGAAAAGGTGTTGTGGCGGCAGCTGTAGAACTGTTGCATAGTCATAATGATTACCACTAGATGCTACATGAACACTTTGATATGTGGATTTTCAGACCGAAGTGATACCAGAGGATGCATTGCATAATATCTGTAGCTGTTTTGTTTGTCTCTCCGAAGGTTGAGGTTCCCACAATTAATTAATATAGGCGATTTGGGACCTTGCCACAGGTGAGATCGAGATGTGGGTTCAGTCAATTTATCAGCCACAGGTGATATTTCCGTCAATAATTTCGTCATTTAGGCAGGCATGATTTCTCCTTCGGCCACATGGTTTTCAGGGCGATAGCAATCCTGAAGAACAGAACGAATTTTTTTTGATAGCCTCTCATCTGGATACAGCTGTAGTATCTGTTCCAGTACATTACGCATACCACCACCACACACGCACACACTCACACCACATATATTCAAACAAATCTACAACTACACTCAGACTGAAGACCGCGTCTTTGAAAAGATCACCGGGACCGTCTATGGCTCCGTAGACGATGGGCACGTCGTATTTCTATTGTGGCTCCATGCGTGAGAGGCTGCGGATATTAACTCCAGGAATCGAACCCGCGCTGGCTGGCTGCACTCCGGCAGCGCTTGCCACTCGGGCTGCTGCCCGAACCCCAGAACATAACGAATTATGGAATGCAGAAAATGTTCTGTATCTTGAATGGTTGAAGAGACATTGGCATAGAGACGATCGTTACTTTCAAAGCCTAGCTAACCTATTCGGCACATAGAAACTACTCTCCATTTTAAATTATGGTTTACTTTAGCTTTGTCTAAGTCAAACCTATTTAACTTGCACAACAATTTTTATAGAAATATATTAATAACTAGTACTAGATAACTCTATTATTGAAAACATCATTTCATGTGTATTTAATGGACCTAGTTATATATAGTGCCTTTTTTAGACTCGGTCAAAGTCTGACTTATAACTAAGCTAAAGCAAACTATAGTTTGGAAGAGGGAGCGAGTGGTCACAAACTGCTACTTTCGTCCTATAATAACAGCTATTTTTTAGAATTTGAAATTTGTTTCGGAAAACTATAATTAGAGATAAGAATAACTAGCTTGTGTACCGACCGCTCAATAAAAATGGAACATGATCATGCGTGTGTCTATTCACTCACGGTAAATATTCCCACGTAATCACGGAAGCTAGTTTCATCTTCTCGGAGCCGTAACACGCTAACCAGATGTGCATGGACTCTAGCGTGGCATGTGTTATTATGTTTCAACTGACTTGAACTCCCTCAGTGATTTGCAGTTGACTTTTTTTTCCAAAAATTTTGATAGTTCGTCGCATTCAAAAAAAAATTAACGTTTATTTTGTTGTTATTTTGTTATTACTAAATATAGTTTGAGTGTGATTCATATTTTCACGTGTCTAAACAATTTTTTTTAAATAAAACGAAAGATTAAAGTTGTAGAAAAAGTACTATATCATATATTTGTGAATAGGGATGGTACTAATTACTAAAGCCATTTTCAACTACCAGTTAAGGTTTTGGAAGTTGCTAAAAGGAAAAATCAAATGGAAATATTTCAAATGGCTTGAGACTTAGGAGAATGTACGGAGGTTATGCATTGGAGGGTTAAGGTTTTGGAAGTTGCTAAAAGGGAAAATCAAATGAAAATATTTCAAATGTCTTAGGCTTTGGAGAATGTATGGAGGTTATGCATTGGAGGATGCAAGTCTGGTATTAAATCTCTTTTCCGTTATAAAACAATATCGGCCTGTTGACAAAAACAACAAATACATGCCAATTTGTTAGCACATTTCTAGATAACAAACACCGTAGAGGAAAGCACATTTCTAGATAACAAACACCGTAGAGGAAATATCAATTTTGCATAAAAAAACATATGGAACACCTGGCCTCCCGTGCAACCTTCTCTAGGCTGTTGCATGTTGTTTTGTTACAAAGGGCCTGCTTGGTTCTGGCTAAACTATACCAAAGCCAAAATTTTGATACATTTTGACCGTGTTGAATTTATATTAAATTTTGATCAAACAACATATTTTTCATGGATATAACTTGTTTGAGTCCTAAATAAACCACGTGAATAAAAAAAATACATTGGCTGGTCAAAATTAATGTATATTCAATACGGTTAAAACATATCAAAATTTTATCTTTGACACGTTTTGGCCAAGAACCACAAATCCGGCAACCACAAAGCCGTATACCCACATTGCCTCTCTGTCAGCATCCTGTGCGTAGCTGTTTTTTTTTTTTTTTTTTTTTTTTTTTTTTTGATAAACAGCTGCTAGGTTGTTGCCGTAGATTGATGGTCTGCAGCTGTCTGCCTGCCTGCCGGAATACTTGTCGACAAACCTTTATTTGAAGGCGAAATTGGTCGTGGGACGTATAAAATGATGTCAAGTGACCAGGGCTCACAAAAAAAAAAAAAAACGCCTGACAGCGGCGTCACATGCTAGCATTATCTAAATTTGCTAGAAGATGCCGCATCAATTAAAATACAATTTGTTGCCGAGTCGGAGAAAGAAACACGATCAAACATCTACAGCACTATTGGCACCAGGCACCACATGTCAGATCTTCTTCTTTCTTCATCCCCTTGTCTTTAATCTCTTGCACCACTTTCTCCGCCCGTTTATCTATCACCAGCACCAGTCCACCGCTGGTAGCCACGCACGCACCAACCTTCTCCTGTTGTGGCACAAGCTTAGCCCACCTCACCTCACCTCATGTTGCCGCCGTCGTGGACCAAACTCCCCTTGCATTGTGTCGCCACTGCATTGGCCCAAGCTCACCTTACCTTGTCTTGCGCCTCCGGCGGTCGACGGGGAGAGGGTCGCGGGAATGGGAGGAGAAATGGGAGAATGGAATGGTATGACAAGTGGGGCTAGAGACAAAAATGATATTTCACCGTTAATTCTCTCTCCTTTACAGCCAGAAATTAACATTTTGATAGGACCCACTCACCCACACTGGAAGTTGAGGAATGAGGCGGACAAGCTTACAGCAGCAAATGGTGTATATTGTTATAGTCAGAGTTGATAGGATGGGTTGGTGGCCCCAGGGCACACCTCTGATCTCTACTAGTAGAATGCTTAACCATCGGGATGCTGACATTACATCAGATATAGGTGTTTTACAAGATCACAGTTTAATGGCAATTCATGTGTATCCAACGTCCTTTTAAAAAAATCCATATCGTCTTTTTTTATTCCAGCATCATCAAATGCAGTCCAACAATCATTTGTGCATTGTCGGCGGCCAGCCTGTAAGTCTGTAACGTGCCTTTTAGCAGTTATCAATACAGGTCTGTTTATTGTGTTGATCATTTCTACTCATAAACAAGAGACATGCTCGACCCCTTCCAAGCCTAAACAAGCATAAGAAGGCATTACACTCTACATGGTTGCTCCATATAGCTGCATCGTGCCCCATCACCAGCCATCTCAAGATGTCTTGCGGGTCAGCCTTGACATCATATGTTCAGATTTCTGCAGATGTTAAATGCCGTTAGTGTGTGCTCAGAATGGGCGCCAGATGGTAATCTTATCCACATATATCATTGGCTTTTATAATTAAATCAATAACTCTCCCGATTCATTTATTTGTTACAATTTCAGTTGGTGGCATACTGGCATATATATTAATTGCATTATATTGGTAGCAAGCAGATAATCACCATGAGCTAACCCAGGACAGAGTGGCAGCTTAAACACAGGAAGAAGACGAACCTGTTCAGTGTAAGGCAGATACTTCCCATCGAATGTGACCACCACACGTTCTTTTCCATCAGCCCCTTGAACCTTGTCAACTGAACAGTAGAAATCTATGGCCGACATGCTGCAATAAAAGGCAAAGGAAATATGATAACGTATAATAATTTTCGTAAAGATGATAATACACTTTTAACATTTCATAGATCATTCATGGAGCTTTATGGACAGGATTTTTTTCCCCTTCATGAACAGGAATTCCACCAATATGTTTGCTCACATATTCAACTGTTTTCTGGGGTTTCATCAGGCTGAGGCTCAAATGGAGCTGGACAAAAAGTCAAAAAAACCAAAGCATTCCAAAGTCCTAGCAAATGTCTATAGGTAAACAGAGCAACACCATAGAGATTGCAAATGAAACTTGGAGATGAAGCCAGATGGCAGTGCTTTAAATGTTAAATCACCCTTAAGCATACCTAATGGATTTACTAACTATATCACACAGTAGTTCAATCAAGCCAGAGTTACCAGGAACAGGAAATTTATGCATAAATGAAGCATTCATATCTCTTACATTCCATCTCCAAACTCCTCATTGATGATTTCCTTGATGCTCTCTCCAAAATGCATAACCGCCTCATTCAATCTGTGTGCAATATATAGTAACAACATCGATTAGGACGCTATTCCAGAATAACGTTTGAAAGAAAAAAAAAAAGAGTACTAGTGCAAGTGTTTTAAGCAAAGTGCACTTTTTTTTGTCAGACATAGTTCAATTTTGGTAGCTTGTCTTCTGGCCTCTCTTGTGTCTTTAATCCGAGAATCAGACCACATTAATATTCAGTCTTGTGAAACATCAAAATCCAGTTTAGACATTCGAAAGCGGTGCCCAAATAACCGTCGAGGCTTTGCTTCAAACCTCACTAAAATCGCAACAATTCCTCGAGCAAAGGCATCCCTTTCTAACTGGAGTACACCCTAACAAACAAAGCGCTCGGAGTTGCGGATTACAGAAATAATAAGATTTCGCTCCGCTCACTAGACGACTCATAGTATAAAACTTGACAAGCTTGCCGCACCACCGTACGAATACGACACAATACAGTCATACAGGGTTAGGTTAAGGCGGGACTTGACTTGACATGAGAGGAAACAGGAAAGGAAGGGGGGCACCTCAGCACCTGTAAATGGCGGGCTCGTGGACGATTTCGGGGTGGTAGGACCGGAAGGGCGGCTGCATCATGAGGGCGACGAGGTCGTCGGTGAGCGCGGGCAGGGAGGCCCTCAGCGCGGGCGCCGTGTCGGCCTTGAGCTGCGCCTGGCGCCGCAGCAGCTGCGCGACGTAGACGTTGGTGAGCCCCGTCTCGGCGGCCACCTCCGAGAAGGTCTTCCCGGACTCCGCCTTCGCCGCCATCAGGCGCCGCACCACCGCCGCCCTCGCGCTGCTCTCCTCCATGCCCTCAGCCCTCCCGATTCCCCACCCTTCGCTCGCTCCACCGCCCACCGCGCTGAGCTCCCTGCTGGCTCGGTGATTGGTGGTGGGCGAGAGGCACGGCCGCACACGGGTGTGGTGGTGACGTGTGCTGGGCGGCGTGTGGCTGTCCTTGTGCTTTTTCACGCGGCGTCAGATGGCCTGACCCGCTGGTGGGGGGCCGAAACGGAAACGTATCTGGATCGAGCCCAAGTAAGCAAGTAACTTTTCTGGACCATGGGCTTTGTATGAACTAGAGAGAGGGTCGTTTTGTTTTGGGATCCGTAGCTTATTTCATCCGTTATGACTTTTGGCTTTGAAGTTTGAGCCATGTATGTAGATAAACTATGTTACTGCGGATCACTAGTCCGTTTCTCTTCTCTCCTGCAACAGATCAGGCGTGGAAAAGTTGTAGATCCCGTTTTCCATCCCAGATGCACGGCAGATAAAACACACGAGACAGATATAGGTAGAGTTTCTGGTCTCTTTCTTTTATTCATTATGGATGTATAAAGGTATTGATTATACAGAGGTGGATAATCTTTTAAGGGTATATTTGGTATGAGTCCATCCAAACTGTAAACGGGTTAGGTTTCTTAACAATGTACAGTATATGTGACTATACATCACTGACGAAACAAGGAACAGTGGTCTAAGGTCGTATCTCGTTTGGAACCCATTCGCCTGCTAATTAGCAATCGTACTAGTGACAACATGAACACTCTGAATATAAGATTGGATGACGACTGTGATTACATCGGATGGCCGTCATATATGGAATTAGTATAGAGACAGTAAATATGCAGCCAGTGCCGGCCTCTCATATATTCCGGCGATTCATCGCATGTCCCTGTCAGTTGTTGTGGTCTTATACTCTTGTGGACGCACGTACATCGTCCAAACCTGCCTGCTGTGTTTTTGGCCGGGTGGCACCTGCCCGGCGTACATACGTACGTATACCGGCAGACCCAGAGCTCGAGATCTGGTCCCGCTCGGATCCTCGCTGTTACTGTGAGCACCAAATTAATGCCGTAGTAAACTGAGCCCACCGAGGTTGGGCTTGGATTTGGAGTAATGATACCGATTGAGGCCTAGGCTCTTGGCCTTTTGGGGGGTGGCAATGGCATTATTGGCATGGTGGTCCTGGAAAAGCCACGTGGTAGTAGCAGATATTTTCTGTTTTTGTGGTACGACTACATCACCACACCCGTGTAGCCGTGTAGGTGAGGTGTGGATGCATGCCTGCCACGTACTATAATCTTGCGTCATCTCCAGGGCAATGTGTGCTAAGGATATCTTGATTGAGAGAAGTTTCGGGCGCTGAATAGCGTGACACTACAGTACTGCAGCATGCAGATGGCGTTGCCAACTGCTGCCATGACAGTGTGTCTGCTTGGAGCTGGGTAGTACATAGATAGATAAGCAAACGCACTGGGAACTGGGGTGAAGAAAATCTCTTGCCGTACGTCTAGTTTTTTGTTGGTTCTTCGCTTCCTCTGCTGATAAAAATCATGCATGGTTGGCTGACCGTGCTGGTTCTCTCACTTCCAATGCATTTAAATAAATCCATCATTTTTTATGACACCGTCGAATATTTTCCACGCTAAAATTCTTTTGGCAGGACTTCTAAGAAATTGCTTCAACTCATAAACCAAAAAACCATGTTGTGATGGTTTATCTTTTCTGGTATAAAAACGGTTTCTCTTCTCCAAGACTTCTCTTTGGACGCTAAGGAGTGGAGCGCAGCTGCTTTGGAGCGCTGCCAAACGCACCCTTTGGACGCTAGTTAGAAGTACTATATAGTCTAATTATAAAACTAATTACACAGATGAGAACTAAATAACAAGATGAATTTATTAAACCTAATTAATCCATGATTAGCAAATGTGATGCTACAATAACCATTTGCTAATCATTGATCAATTAAGCTTAATAAATTTGTCTCGTCGTTTAATCTTCAACCGTGTAATTAGTTTTCTAATTAAATCATATTTAATACTTCTAATTAGCACCGAAACATCCGATGTGACGTGGGCTAATTTTTAGCCCCTAGATCCAAACACCACCTTGCTCCAATTGAACTCCCTCCTCCTGCCATTGAAGTCCTGCTCAACATATACACGAAGCGAGTAGATAAAACATACTACCATCTCAGTAGGAGATTTAACCTTTTTTTGCCCTCAAAACAGATAACATTTCTAGCCTTCCAGATGCCCAACACACAGTTAAGGGCCGTTTGGCAGCGCTTTCTCGGCTCCGGCTCCACGCGAGAATCGCTCCCTGGAAGCTAAACGGAAAAAGTAGCAACAACTTGCAATGTGAATCACTCCCTGCAAATACGATTGTTACTTGATGTCTACAATTATGGCCCTACCTTCAATATTTTCCCCATGTGAGCTTCCTGCCTTACAAGTTTATTTATTAGACAAAGTAAACATGAAAAAGGAGATGCCTAGGGATGAAAGCCTGGATCTTACCTGATTCCAAAGGCAATCGTCATTGTTTTTGCTGCTCCTTGGAATATAATGAATGGTTTAAGCATGATGTAATAATTCACGCACCTTGATAAATTAACCTTTAGTGCAGTGTCATGCACATACAAACATTTACTCCATCTCCTCTCAGTTACTTTTTTGTAGGCAACAAAGTAAACTATGTGTTGTCGGGTAAAATCAGGTAACTATACACAAACTATTTTCTGAAATATTGGGACATTTGCCATAGCTAATTTTGTGGTGATTAAGCCTTGCTACTTCAATTAGGTAAGATCAAAGTTTGCTTATCAGCCTTAGGTGAAATACTGTTGTTACCCATGAATTTTTCTTCACTAAGAACAAATGTTATTTGTAGGGTATCCATTGTTAGGTCTACAATTAGAACAATAACTTCAGTTACATTTTTTCATTTGTATAGGCTACTAATCAACACCTGATTTGCTGCTTTGCCATTCGGCTCCTATTTTCTTAAAAAGTGCATCAGTTGCTACTATACTATTAGTTGATGCTCCTATTGAGTAAGCTGGGCACAAAACATATACAATGTCCTTGATACAATTTATTTCGACTTTGAACAGCCACTCATTGGATAGAACATTTGATCCACCTATTGGAATTTTGAGAATTCAAGAATCATCAAGCAGAGAAGGTCTACAAATTCATCATCGGGAATACTTGAGGTCATTACATCAATAGTCTGTTATTTCGTATAGCCGGTATAGGTATTTGACAATCAACTCACATGATGGTGTCATTTTGTATTACCTTATGATCTTACAGTTAAATTGAACGTGTCCTCTACACGTATGACATGTTCAAATTTTATGAATTTTGTACCTAAAACTAGGACAGATTGTCTATCACGCGGATCATTTCATGATGTTCATTTCCTTTGGTTAGCGTGCATGTTTTGATCCGGATCCCCAAAATCTACCAGGTTTCTCTAATTATTTTCAATTTTTATGTGTTTATGCAATGTAATTTTGAGTGTATTGTTTGTCCCTAAATACAGTGTTAGATTTGCTATACCACATTTTATTTTGATCGCCTTCAGTTTGTGATGAAACAATCACATATACAGCCAACGCATGGATGCAGCGTAGCGAGCTTATGCTTTCTCTGATGTCAGCCTATGCAGCATCATGCTATAGAGGCATGATAAAAAAGAGTCAAACAAACAAGGCCCAACATGGGCGCGGCGGAGAGCGCGCCTTCCTTCCTAGTATTTCAAATGGCTTGAGACTTAGGAGAATGTACGGAGGTTATGCATTGGAGGGTTAAGGTTTTGGAAGTTGCTAAAAGGGAAAATCAAATGAAAATATTTCAAATGTCTTAGGCTTTGGAGAATGTATTGAGGTTATGCATTGGAGGATGCAAGTCTGGTATTAATTCTCTTTTCCGTTATAAAACAATATCGGCCTGTTGACAAAAACAACAAATACATGCCAATTTGTTAGCACATTTCTAGATAACAAACACCGTAGAGGAAATATCAATTTTGCATAAAAAAACATATGGAGCAGCTGGCCTCCCGTGCAACCTTCTGTAGGCTGTAGCATGTTGTTTTGTTACAAAGGGCCTGCTTGGTTCTGGTTAAAATATACCAAAGCCAAACTTTTGATACATTTTGACCGTGTTGAATCTATATTAAATTTTGACCAAATAACATACTTTGCATTGATATAACTTGTTTGAGTCCTAAATAAACCACATGAATAAAAAAAATACATTGGCTGGTCAAAATTAATGTATATTCAATACGGTTAAAACATATCAAAATTTTATCTTTGACACGTTTTGGCCAAGAACCACAGATCCGGCAACCACAAAGCCGTATACCCACATTGCCTCTCTGTCAGCATCCTGTGCGTAGCTGTTTTTTTTTTTTAATAAACAGCTGCTAGGTTGTTGACGTAGATTGATGAATGAACAAGTGTCTGCAGCTATCTGCCGGAATACTTGTCGACAAACCTTTATTTCAAGGCGAAATTGGTTGTGGGACGTATAAAATGATGTCAAGTGACCAGGGCTCACCCAAAAAAAAAAAAAAACGCCTGACAGCAGGCTCACATGCTAGCATTATCTAAATTTGCTAGAAGATGCCGCGTCAATTAAAATACAATTTGTTGCCGAGTCGGAGAAAGAAACACGATCAAACATCTACAGCACTATTGGCACCACATGTAGAATGCTTCGGAATGCTGACATTACATCAGATATAGATGTTTTACAAGATCACAGTCCATGGCAATTCATACATCCAACGTCCTTTTAAAAAAAATCCTTATCATCTTCTTTATTCCAGCATCATCAAATGCAGTCCAACAATCATGTGTGCATTGTCGGCGGCCAGCCTGCAAGTCTGTAACGTGCCTTTTAGCAGTTATCAATACAGGTCTGTTTATTGTGTTGATCATTTCTACTCATAAACAAGAGACATGCTCGACCCCTTCCAAGCCTAAACAAGCATAAGAAGGCATTACACTCTACATGGTTACTCCATATAGCTGCATCATGCCCCATCACCAGCCATCTCAAGATGTCTTGCGGGTCGGCCTTGACATCATATGTTCAGATTTCTGCAGATGTTAAACGGCACAAGTGTGTGCTCAGATGGGCGCCAGATGGTAATCTTATCCACGTATATCATTTGCTTTTATAATTAAATCAATAACTCTCCCAATTCATTTATTTGTTACAATTTCAGTTGATGGAATACTGGCATATATATTAATTGTATTGTATTGGTAGCAAGCAGATAATCACCATGAGCTAACCCGGAACAGAGTGGCAGCTGAAACACAGGAAGAAGACGAACCTGTTCAGTGTAAGGCAGATACTTCCCATCGAATGTGACCACCACACGTTCTTTTCCATCAGCCCCTTGAACCTTGTCAACTGAACAGTAGAAATCTATGGCTGACATGCTGCAATAAGAGGCAATGGAATTATGATAACATATAATAATTTTCGCAAAGATGATAATACACTTTCAACATTTCATAGATCATTCATGGAGCTTCATGGACAGGATTTTTTCCCCTTCATGAGCAGGACTTCCACCAATATGTTTGCTAACTGTACTGCACATATTCAAGTGTTTTCTGGGGTTTCATCGGGCTCAGGCTCAAATGCAGCTGGACAAAAAAGTTAAAAAAAAATTCAAAGCATTCCAAAGTCCTAGCAAATGTCTATAGGTAAACACAGCAACACCGTAGAGATCACAAATGAAACTCGAAGATGAAGCCAGATGGCGGTGTTTTAAATGTTAAATCACCCTTAAATAAAACTAATGGATTTTTAACTACATCACACAGTAGTTCAATGAAGCCAGAGTTACCAGGAACAGTAAATTTATGCATAAATGAAGCATTGATATCTCTTACATTCCATCTCCAAACTCCTCATTAATGATTTCCTTGATGCTCTCTCCAAAATGCATAACCGCCTCATTCAATCTGTGTGCAATATATAGTAACAACATCGATTAGGACGCTATTCCAGAATAACGTTTGAAAGAAAAAAGAGTACTAGTGCAAGTGTTTTAAACAAACTGCATTTTTTTTGTCAGACATAATTCAATTTTGGTAGCTTGTCTTCTGGCCTCTCTTGTGTCTTTAATCCGAGAATCAGACCACATTAATATTCAGTCTTGTGAAACATCAAAATCCAGTTTAGACATTCGAAAGCGGTGCCCAAATAATCGTCGAGGCTTTGCTTCAAACCTCACTAAAATCGCAACAATTCCTCGAGCAAAAGCATCCCTTTCTAACTGGAGAGTACACCCTAGCAAACAAAGCGCTCGGAGCTGCGGATTACAGAAATAATAAGATTTCGCTCCGCTCACTAGACGACTCACATCCACATAGTATAAAACTTGACAAGCTTGCCGCACCACCGTACGTATACGACACAATACAGTCATGCAGGGTTAGGTTAAGGCGGGACTTGACTTGACATGAGAGGAAACAGGAAAGGAAGGGGGGCACCTCAGCACCTGTAAATGGCGGGCTCGTGGACGATTTCGGGGTGGTAGGACCGGAAGCGCGGCTGCATCATGAGGGCGACGAGGTCGTCGGTGAGCGCGGGCAGGGCGGCCCTCAGCGCGGGCGCCGTGTCGGGCTTGAGCTGCGCCTGGCGCCGCAGCAGCTGGGCCACGTAGACGTTGGTGAGCCCCGTCTCGGCGGCCACCTCCGAGAAGGTCTTCCCGGACTCCGCCTTCGCCGCCATCAGGCGCCGCACCACCGCCGCCCTCGCGCTGCTCTCCTCCATGCCCTCGGCCCTCCCGATTCCCCACCCTCGCTCGCTCCACCGCCCGCCGCGCTGAGCTGCTCGGCTCGGTGATTGGTGGTGGGCGAGAGGCACGGCCGCACACGGGTGTGGTGGTGACGTGTGCTGGGCGGCGTGTGGCTGTCCTTGTGCTTTTTCAGTGGTTGGCAGTGATGGGTGGGCCGTTTCGCGTCGCGTCAGATGGCCTGACCCGCGATGGAGGGCCGAAACGGAAACGGAAACGGATCTGGATCGAGCCCAAGTAAGCTCTCCCTCCGTCCAGAATTCACAGGCGCATAAGCAGCCATCACCAAGACCAAGAAGTCTTTAATTATACACACTGTGCAGCCCTTTTATTTATTCAGCCGGCGTGTGGGCGCTTCGTTTCCTGGCCGGCTGTAACGTCTGCATGGCTGCATGCATAATTGCAGCGCGCCTGGCCGAATTAGCCCGCGTGAGCCGCGCCTCGCTGAAAACATCGCTAAACAAAAATCAAATTTTCATGATGTCCTCTTTCACCGCGCGCCCAAACATTTGATGTTTTGTGGCTAAACAAAATCGCCCTATTTATACCACCCGATCCTATGTTTCGGTGTTTCCTGCTCAAGTCTATGCCACTGCTCATGGCGCCACTGCAAGTCGACCTAAATGAACCCATCGATTGGAATGCCATTCGTGAGTGGGAGGGTCCTGCGCATCAGCTGGAAGGTATTGCTCCTTGGACAGATTGTTGTGTTAGCTTTTTGGTAGATAGTAGCTTCAGTGATGCACTAACTTCTCTTTGCCTGTCGTGTTCTAGATGTCAATGAACAAGAAGAGGGCGCCCATGGAGCAGACGTCTCTCATGATGCTGGGGCAGATGGAAGATGTGCCGACAATGTTGCAGAACAAGGTAAGATAATCCAAATCAGTTTTAGTTAGTCCGGTGAATCTACTAGAGTATTGCTCATTTGTCTTTTCTTTTTCGTGCTTTGATAGTTGAAGAACAACAAGGACGTGGTGCCCAGGAAGACCATCCACTCGGAGAGCAGGGTGAGTGCTGTTTTGTTCCCTCGCATGATCATGTATTCAGTTCTCTCAGTACTATACTCAAAGCAGCTCTCACTACTATACTGAAAATACTAGTTCTCAGAACAATTACTTGATTTCATTTTAGATGCATCGTTTTCACATGGTTTGGTCTGTGAACAGCTCAAAATCAGTCTACAGCTGTGGTTAATGGAGGGACACACAATATTGAAGGACAGGGTACGTGGATAGTAATTCCCACATGGTTTGATTTTAGATGCATTGTTTTCACATGGTTAGCATATTGCAGGTTCTAATAGGAGGAAGAGGACATTCCACACCGATGACATCAAGATCGCCATATATCTAGAATCGTTGGCGAAGACAGATCCTCCTGTCCTGCATCGAGGAGTGTCTAGGCAGGTAGCACATAAATTCGGTGTGCATCCTAGAGTTGTGCAGCGTATATGGCGGCAAGGACAGGATGCTGGTGGAGTATCTGGTGTGATAAACAAACTAGTTAAAAATTGTGGTCGCAAAAGAATAGAAATAGACACGGAAGCCATCAAAGCCATTCCTTTGAGAGAGCGCACAACCTTCCAGGATCTAGCCAATGCCCTTGGTAAGAAGAAAAGCACAATTCATAACTGTTTCAAGGAAGGTTATTTCCGTCGCCACACCAATGATCTAAAGTTTGCCTTGACCGACGATAATAAAAAAGCCCGTGTCCGGTATTGCCTATCCATGCTCTTGAACAACTATCCAAATGCTCCTATTTTCAATCCTATGTACAACATCGTGTACATAGATGAGAAGTGGTTCTGTAGGACTAGGCGAAATCAGAAGTATTATCTCGCCAATGATGAAGAAAGACCTCAAAGGGAGGTTAAAAGCAAAAACTTCATAGAGAAGGTTATGGTACTCACGGTTGCTACTCGACCTAGGTTTGATGAGAATGGTACATGCATTTTTGATGGAAAAATTGGTGTATTCCCGTTTGTAAATGTAGAGCCAGCAAAAAGGAACAGTGCTAATCGGCCTAGAGGTATGACATGTAGTTATGGCTCAATTGTTGCTCAAACTGTTTGCTAAGAGTATCTTATTACATCCACGATTTGTTGCTCAAATTGTTTCTATGTGCAGGTACCTTGGTTACAAAGCCAATGACATCGGTCACAAAGGATGTTAGCCGAGATTTCATTGTGAACAAGGTCCTACCAGCAATAAAAGAAAAATGGCCTGCTGAAGAAAGAGGAATGCCCATATTCATCCAACAAGACAATGCCAAGACGCACATTGACGTGAATGATGCAGAATTTGTACAAGCTGCCCAAGCAGATGGGTGGGACATATGGCTAACATGCCAACCGCCTAACTCACCTGATCTTAATGTGCTTGACCTTGGTTTCTTTGCTGCAATCCAGTCGTTGTTTCACAAAGGCAGTCCAAACAATGTTGAGCAAATTGTTGAAATGATCCACAAGGCATTTCAGGAGTACCCGGTAGATAGGTCAAACCGGATTTTCCTAGCACAACAATCTTGCATGATGGAGATCATGAAGCATAATGGTGGGCAGCACTATAATATCCCACACACGAAGAAGAAAACATTAGAAATGCAAGGTGATCTACCCACTAGCTTCCAGTGTCCTACAGAGCTCTACAATCAAGCGGTACAATTTCTCTTGTAGAAGAGCTTGTATCCGAACTGCATGCGAGCAACATTGCAATATTTTAATCAAACCGGCGACATTTCATGTCTCATTGTCTCTAATTATCTAAACATAATCAAAATACAGTACGCATAGCAACATAATCAAACTTGCATGAAAAAAATAGCTAAACTCATGTGAACTACTCCTTGAACTCATTGTTGACATCCGCCACACCCATAGTGTTTTGAGAATCCGGCACCTCAGTCTCACTGGCCAAAGAGTCAGGAACGGAACAAACTTTTTTTGAGTCTTCCATCTCGCTATGCACCTTCCAGAAACGATCAGGTAGCAAGATCGTTTTGCCATCCATCTTTTGAGTAAGTAACTTTTCTGGACCATGGGCTTTGTATGAACTAGTGGGCTTTGTATGAACTAGAGAGGGTCGCTTTGTTTTGGGGTCCGTAGCTTATTTCATCCGAAAATCCTATCTATCTTCCAGTAGGACAGAAGCCCACCCATCTTCCAATGTTTGAGATTCGTGCAGACATCTTCAACCATTGGATCTACATCTAAACCCTACCTCTCTCTCCCATCTCTCCTTCCTCCCATGGTCGCGCCGCCGCCGCCCTGCCCCGCGCCCGCCGCCGCCGCCGCCCTGCCCTGCCGCTCCCGCTGCCGCGCGCCGGCGCGCGGCTGCACGACGCCGTGGCGCCGTCTCCATGCGCGCCTGCGGGCGCCGCCGCGCCCGCCGCCGCCATGCGCGCCGCCGTGCCCGCCGAGCGCCGTAGCCGCCGTGCGCGCCGCCGCCGCCGCCCGAAGCTACTGCGTTCAACATTTGCACCTACACCTTTTAAACATTCCATCTACACCAATTCAACATTATACATACACTGATTCAACATTTCACCTACATTGATTCAACATTTTATGTATAAATTGTTGAACTAGTATTGTAAAATGTTGAAATTGATCAAACGAAATGTTGAATTAGATATTTACAATTGTTGAGGTGACTAAGGTTAAAATGTTATTGGGCCTGTTGGGCTTTTTATTTTGCTTGCTTATTTTCCTTCCACTTAGATAAGAAGTCCCTATTTCATCCGTTACGACTTTTGGCTTTGAAGTTTGAGCTATGTTATATGTGACTATGGGCTTGATTGGTTTATAAAGCCATGTCTGGCCAGGCCAAAGTTTGGCCTCAGTCAAATTAAAATTTAACTAAACAATAAATTATTTATTTCTATGATTTGAACGTAGCCAAATAAACCATATAGATAAAAATTATGTTGTGTAGTGTAATTTCAATCTAAAATCAAACACGGTTAAACTATGGCTAAATTTTGGCCTGACCAATGAAAGCCTTGAACCAAACAGACTTATGTCACTGATGAAACAAGGAACAGTGGTCTAAGCCTCTAAGGTCGTAACATCTCATTTGGAACCCATTCGCCTGCTAATTAGCAATCGTACCTATGACAACGTGAACACTCTGAATATCGGATGACTGTGATTACATCGGATGGCCGTCATACACGGAATTAGTATAGAGACAGTAAATATGGAACCCACAGCGATCCGATACCCTCCGACAGTGCAACTATTAACCACGGGCGTTGCCGGAGTAAATGGGTGTTAACCACTGGCCCCGGCCGGTGAATTAAAGCACGAACGAAACCGCGGCGCAGCTGCACAGCAGGGCAGCTTTTGTTTCCGCTTGAATCAACGGGACATGCTCTGCATGCTCCACCGTCCGCCTACCTTTCGGGAGGGAGCAACTCTGAAACCGACTGCTCCGTCGAGGAGAAGACATACCCATCCATCCATACCACTCAGACGCGCCGGCTGCCACTCTCTCTATCTTCAATTCTTCGGAGCAGGCAGGCAGGCAGTGCCGGCCTCTCATGGTTATGGCGGCGATTCATTATTTCATTGCATGTCCTGGTCAGTTGTTGTGGTCCTGTACTCTCGTGGACGCACGTACGGTCTTGTTCGGTTACTCGTGGATTGGAGTGAATTGGTGTGGAATGGAAGGAATTGAAGAAAATTTTAAATTATTGTGAATTTAAACACACTCCACTCCGATCCACGTGTACCAGACGAAGACGAAGCCGACATCGTCCAAGCCTGTCTGCTGTGGTTTTGGCCGGGTGGCGCCTGCCCGGCGTACATACGTACGTATACCGGCAGACCCAGAGCTCGAGATCTGGTCCCGCTCAGATCCTCGCTGTTACTGTGAGCTCCAAATGCCGTAGTAAACTGATTGAGGCCTGGGCTCTTGGCCTTTTTGGGGATGGCAATGGCATTATTGGCATGGTGGTCCTGGAAAGGCCACGTGGTAGTAGCTCATATTTTCTGTTCTTGTGGTACTATGCTAGTACGGCTATATCACCACATCTGTGTAGGAGTAGCCGTGTAGGTGAGGTGTGGATGCATGCCTGCCACGTACTATATTTTTGTGTCATCTCCAGGACAATGTGTGCTAAGGATAACTTGATTGAGACCTTCTTAGAAATGCAGAATTTTCATAGGAATCGTATAGAAATTTTACAAAAAACAGTTTAATTTTACAGAAAAAACGTCAAAATAGAAAAAATTTCCTCCATTCCGAAAAAAGGCCAGAGAGAAGAAGTTTCGGGCGCGGAATGCCGTGACACTGCAGTACTGCAGCATGCAGACACACAAGAACGGAGGAGTTCTACAGTGTGTCTGCTTGGAGCCGGGTAGTACTCCTCCGTTTTTATTTGTTTGACGTTGGCCAGCTCAAAGCGTCTTACATAAAAAAGCAGAGGTAGTACATAGATAAGCAAACGCACTGGGAACTAACTGGGGTGAAGAAAATCTCTTGCCCTACGTCTAGCTTCTTGTTGGTTCTTCGCTTCCTCTGCTGATAAAAATCATGCATGGTTGGCTGACTGTGCTGGTTCTCTCACTTCCAATACATTTAAATAAATCCATCATTTTTTAGTGAGACCATCGAATATTTTTCACACTAAAGTCTTTTTGGCAGTACTTCTAAGAAATAGCTTCAACTCTTAAACCAAAAAAACCATGTTTTAGTGGTTTATTTTCTCTGGTATAAAAACGGCTTCTCTTCTCCATGGTTTTTCCTTGAAACCATTTTTTTAATAAAAATGTTAAACCATAAAACCGGAGCCAAAACCACACAAAAAACCATGCCAAAGAGCTCTAAATTCCATCGACTTGTTGCAACCGGTGAATATCAATAAGCTGACATTTTTTTCTTTTTCCTACAGTACACGGATGTCGGTCGTCCATGCACATGCCAGCGGCCCCAGGCTATGTGTCGTTCCTTCCTACTTGCATTGTGCCAAACTGCCAATTGATTGAGGCGCAGCTCCTGGAAGCTGCCGACGCTAATCAAGGCCGTCCCTGTTGCGTTCCGGGAGTGATTTCCCGGGGACAAGAGAACGGTCTCTGAGTTGCGAACAGCAACGGAAGTTCGCTTCACAATTCGCTGAACAGCACTGCGGTTCGTTGCAACATGGTTTCTAACCCATGCGTGGGTCAGTTGGTTGCACGCTTTTCTTTGGATCGATTGGGAGGCTGCCACCACATGCATGGAATTTGCTCCCTGCGTCCCAAGGACGTGTCCAACGGCAATCTAAATAGCTAGCTAGCTGACTAGGCTCGGGAATGACGTGGATGAGAAAGAACGAAGGAAAAGTAAGTCTCTAACGACTCGACTCTTTCGTCGCTAGCTCTAAGGCTCGGTATGTGTGCAAGCAGAAACGTGAATCGTTGCATGCTGTAATCATGCTCTAGAAACCAAAAAGCCAATGAAAAGAGAAAAACTGAGTAAAGAAGAAAATAGATTAAAAATTCTTACAAGTGGACCCTACATGATAAGCTGTACTCCAAATAGCTAGTAGAAGCTCTAACTGTACATCGTTATCCTTGTACGTGGTGCCAAATAATGCTGCTGATGATGTTTACTACTACTGCTGCTGCATGTACAAGTAGTACTCCCTAGTCCCTAGTACTAGTACTAACTACGACCTGCAATACAAGTACCAGCAGCAGCCTCTGTCGCTATAGCTGCAACTGTATCCATCCCTGAATGTTTTCCATGGCAGACAGCAGCTCTTGCATTGGTAGCTGCCTCAGGGGTTTAGTAGATACCTAGGGCCAAATAAAACGTGGTAACAATTAATAAATCTAATTGCACATGTTGGCCAAGTTAATTTTGTGCTTCATTCGTTGTATATACGTAGTACTTCAAATCTTCAACTGATCATCAGATTCTATGTCCGCGGTGGTAGCACGGCTACCTTGGTAGCATGGGCACACCGTACCGGATGTAGAGATGGCAATGGGCACCCGCAACCCGAAATCCGGTGGGTTTTTACTCTATTAGGGGATGGGCATGTGCTAATATCTAAACCTGTGGGTTTCTTAATGGGTGACAGGCTGTATCCAGCGGGTACGCGGGCACGGGTGTGGGATCCTAGTCCCCGAACCCGCGAACCCATGGATTTTTCAAACCCGTCATATAGTATGAGAAATGCAGGTCAAGTGCTCACTTTATGGCCCAGTAACTACTTTACAGTCCAGTAACTACTAATGTGGTGGTGTTATGTTAGGAGTGGTGAACACTAATTGGATGGTGATCTAGTTGTGAACGTGTGATGTGTCATGGGATCAATGATCTTATGATTTCTAAAACACTTAACATTGACTATTCTATCGGTCATATGGTTGATGTTTATCAAGTATTATTGTCTTGGTATTATGTATATCTTATAGCTGTTGGCTGGTACACTGCACCTGAATACAGAATACCTTACAGTTACAGACTCACAGGTTGACCCTCTGTCTTGTCGGGTACGGGCAACCCGCGGGTACCCGCTACCCGTGTGGGCGCGGACTTAGGATGCAATTTGTATCCTGCAGCGGGCATGGGTTTTTTAACGGGCATATTTGATTTTCGCGGGCACGGATGTGGGCACGCAGTACCCAGCGGGTCTGTGCCCGTTGCCATCTCTAACCGGATGAGCTCTCGCTGGCCGGCCGGCCTACTACTGCGGCTGTTGGAGCAACAAACGGCTTGCTTTGCATTGCTTGATCATCATGGATCTTGGAGTCTTCGACGGGCCGGGTGCGAAAAGACAAAAGCAGAGCAGCAGCTGGCAGTTGGAGCATTGCCACATTAATAAACTGATGAGCGGGGGCGAATGAATCAGAGCAGCAGCTGGCAGTTGGAGCATTGCCACATTAATAAACTGATGAGCGGGGGCGAATGAATCAGTCTGTCTAGGGTCGCAGTGCGTGTTGTTGGGGGTTCACAAATCACATGTCGCAGACGGGAGCACAGCACACCTAGCAACTACGTACTAGTGTCGCCATCGCCATTGCTGCCTGCGGTGTACGAAAGCTCAGTGGTTGCTGCTCCGTTTACTAAGGGCTCGTTTGGATCCTCCAGCTAATTTTTAGCTCCCATCGCATCGGATGTTCGGATACTAATTAAAAGTATTAAATATAGTCTAATTATAAAACAAATTACACAGATAAGAACTAAATGGCGAGACGAATCTATTAAGCCTAATTAATCCATGATTAGCAAATGTGATGCTACAGTAACTAGTCGTTAATTATGCATCAATTAGGCTTAATAAATTCGTCTCGCCATTTAGTCCTCGTCTATATAATTAGTTTTTTAATTAAACCATATTTAATACTTCTAACTAGCGTCCGGACCTCCGATGTGACATGTGCTAAAGTTTAGCCACTGGATCCAAACACCCCCAAAGCTATCCCCAATGGGTTAGGAAAAAATGTTGTCTATACACTGTAGCGCTACTGTAGACAGAAAAAAGTAGTTAGAATAGTGGAGAAACAGTGGATAAGCAAGTCTTTTTAGGCAATGGTTGGGGATGGTCTAATAACATTGCTGGGATCTAGCTAATCTGAACCATCCGTTGAATACTGTATTAGTAACATGATGATGCCTGTTGAAAACCAAATGCCACCAGCTCAGCGCCTCCTCCCATAGATTAGCTCTCATTGACAGAAGACGGGCCCGTCCACCCCCCACAAAATATTAGGCTGTCCGCAGTGGGCAGCAGCATCTCTCACACCCTAAAAGTACACAGTTGAGATATAGGGTTGAAAACTGCCGCAACGGTATACTCTAAACATCACCCTCCTCCCTCTCGTCCACTCTCTCTCCTTATCCTCCTCATCCCCATGAACGGACTTCCTCCTCCCTCTCCTCCGTTGGGTCGCCCGGCCTCTCTCCCGGCACGGGCGCCTTCTCTCAACTTCATGCCATGGCTGCCCCGTCCTAGCCTCCCCGGGCCGGATCCGACATGGTCGCCGCTGTCCACGCCTGGATCCGCATCGCTGCTTCCTCGTTCCTCCTCCTCTGTGGAGACGACGACGGCCCGCCGCCTCATCCTCTGGCTGCCATGGGCCCGCCGCGTGTCAGCCATGGGGCTGGATTCGTGCCGCCCATAGGCCATGGACTCATCACGGCGGATTCGCACTGCCCGTGGGCCATGGGCTCGCTGTGGCGGATTTGCGCCGCTCATCAGCCCCTTCCTCCCTCATTCCCCACTGTCACGGCCGCCGAGCTCGCCTCTCCGCTCTTCTGACCCACGGCGCGAGAAAGAAGGGAATGGAGTCGGAGAGAGAAGGGGATGAAGAGGACGTTGTATTTTGGGTTTTCAGAGGTCACCCTAAACTTAGGGCGATGTTTAGAGTACACCGGCGCAACGCGGTGGAGCGGACCAATGCGGCGCGGCGCGGACCGGACTGGCGGCGGAGGACGGCTCCCACCTCCGGTGGCTCGGCGTGGCCCGGCGTCGAAGGCGGACCGGCACGGTGCCGGAGGTGGGGGCGGCGCGGCGGGGGCCGTCGCCGGAGGTGGAGGCGGCGCGGCGTGGAGCGGACCGGCGGCGGACAACGGCCCCCACCTTCGGCGGCTCGGCGCGGCCCGGCGTTGAAGGCGGACCGGCACGGCGCCGGAGGTGGGGGCAGCACGGCAGGGGCCGTCGCCAGAGGCGGGGGCGGCGCAGCGCGGCATGGCCCGTTGCCGGAGGTGGAGGCAGCGCGGCGCGGCGTGGAGCAGAGCGGAGGGCGCGGAGCAGAGGCGACGCGTTGGGGAAGAAGATGAGAAGAGGCTGACGGGTGGGCCCTATATGTCAATCTCTCATCCCATTTTGTTCTCATCCCTCCAACTAAACGAGAAATGGGATCATCCCATCCCATTCAACCAAACAATGAAATAAGACAAGTTGGCACCGTCCCGTCCCTAAAATCACGGATGGTCCCATCCCACCCTATTTCGCCCCCAAACCAAACGCTACCCTAGTGTTTAGGGACCAGCTGTAGCCCCGTGCATGCGGGAATCCTGCGTAGAGATGGCAATGGGTACCCGATACCCGAGTACCCGACGGGTTTTACCCGATATAAAGGCGGGTATGGGATGATTTCTCCACCCGCGGGTACGTTAATGGGCACAATCTTATACCCGTCGGGTACGCGGGTGCGGGTACGGGTGCATACTACCCATACCCGCGTACCCATGGGTAATTTATACCCGCCTCAATCATACATTTAGTCTATATAATTAAGCACATATAAGTATATATTAGGCAAAAAAATATAGTTAACTTGGTTGTTTCAATATCATTTATTATTGTCTTCAATTTATTTACTTATATTTAGTGTTCTACATTTTTAATTATGCCATTATTAATCATATTTGTGCTATTTAAATATGTGCATAGTGGATATTTAATCGGGTATGGGTTATCCGACGGGTTTTTTTACCCACACGGGTACGGGTATGGGTAAAATTTCATACCCATACCCGCTCGCGGGTATGGGTTGCTCACGGGTACGGGTATGGAACGGCAGTACCCGACGGCTACGTACCCGTTCCCATCCCTAATCCTGCGCCTCTGCTATCTGACCGCTGTTGCGGCGGCGGCGGCGGCGTTGGTTGGGAGTTGGGAGTTGGGAGTTGGGGCGACGGCCACCGCAACGGCCACGGAGGACCGCCCCGAGCCGGGAGCCGTTTCGTCCCCAATGTGGTAGCACGCGTGCCGCGAATGCGCCGCCCGGCCCGGTGCCGGCCGGCAGCCTGCCCTTCTGCGGTTCTGCCTGCAGAAACCCAGCACGCGAGCTGTGCGCCTCGTGCGTGGCCGCTGGTTGGTGGCTGGCGCCTTGGTGGTCAGGTCTGGAGTCTGGACGACGAGCTAGCCAGCATGCATGGATTCCGCAATCTGGAACACAGGCAGGGAGAGAGCTTCTCGTGGGGTTCGGATGCGTAGCAAGCGGGTTAATTATCCATTATATTCTCTCCGTATTTAAATATATAAAAGTTGTGGTTGATTTTTTTTCTAAAACTTCAATAGCTCATCATATTTAAAAAAATTATTATTAATTTTGTTATGATTTCTTTTATCATTGTAGATAGATAGTTTCTTTATATATTTACATAGTTTTTTTAATAAAATGAAAGATCAAAGTTTAAAAGAATCTATTGCTAAAATGGAGCAGTGTTTCTTGATATTCTGAGTCGCCGGCCGGCCGGTACGTGGTGATCAATCGTGTTGTAGTACTACTGTACTAGCTAGTACTTCCACTTCCATGGACCGCATATATATACTTTGTAGTATCTACAGTATGTATGCTGTACTTACGACGAAGTGACGTGTAATGTACGTGGCTATTAATTACTACTTGAGACATTTGTGTGGAACATACACAGTAGCTACCTTGAGTCCGACGGACGGTTAAGTTCAGCATCATGCTCCCCGCTTGAATTCGATTTCGACTTTTGAAATGACTCAAATTTAGTTTCAGATGGTACAGGAGACTTGCTCAACTGTACGTTATTGAAGAGGTCAAGCAAGCAGCGAATGGATAGGGGCACCGTACCGCATGCACCGAGTAGGAGGAAGAGGCACTACACCGATCGAGACAGACAAGACTACTGATTTTGAGGATATGGGCATATGGCGATGATCAAATTGTTTTCAGCTGCGATATATTATTGGAGGTGCGCCAAGGGCTTCATCATGAGACATGATTGTCAAAGAGACACGTGGAAATGTATGGACAGCTGGGCTAGCTAGCAACCAAGTGCATGCATGCGACTAACAACAGACCGTGTGCAAGATAGACGATGACATCACAAACAGGAAATGTCAGACATTTTGTCCTACCTAACTGTTGTATTACTGTATTTTTTTTGGGGGGTAGGGTGGGGAAGGGGAGGGAAGGACAGAACGGATTCTAGGTTAATTAACTAGGGTAGAGGCAGGTGAACCTTGAAGAAGGAGAGGAAATATATCAAAGATGACACACAATATGGTTGCACTGACTATAGCGAACTGAACCACGTTACTGTTCTCATTCCAAAACATGACGGTGCAAACACCTCGGTGCCTTTATATCAATTTTTGTTGCACTATAAAAATGGCTCCTTGCCAACCAGCTTGGATCGTTTAATATTGACCCATGGACTCAGCGTCCCATAGAACTTCGTCTACGCTACTGACCTAGCTACGTTCGTACTGAGCGTATGTGCCACAAACACAATGTTCCCACTGCTATCCGAACTTGAGTTATATTCACCGGTCCACCCATCCCACGTCTGTATTTCAAACTCATCCCTGTCTATAGTGCGTATACAATACAATACAAAACAGTACTGTTTTGAACGTCCCGATGGATGGAAGTTGTGAGCATAGTCTTAGGTTTCTCTCGAGACAATCTGAACACCATACCCGCAGCCAGAGGGTTTTGTGGAAAATGGCAATAGTTCTCACGCCTTCTTGTCGGGGGCACATCATCCATTGAAGATTCACTTGACATATACCTGAAATGTGTTCAACTAATACCAGCTATCGCTATGTTTTCGGTGGTCGCAGCAAAGATGTACGGTGATAGATGACCTGATGAGGTCAAGGTCATGTGCTGCCCTTTGGTGTGCCAAATGCCCATCAACAGTAACTGCGTGCAAAGTGTCTGGAGATGGGCAGTGTTGCTTGTTGGTGCCACTGCCAGCAAGGGAGCATCGACCGACCATTGGTGCCGCACGCCGTGGCCAGCCGGTGAGCGGTGACACATATATACCACTGTAGTAAGCCATCGACGAGCGACGGTGCACGGTCAATGCAAAGCGCGCTTGTTGGATCGGAAGCACGGTTCGTTGATTGTTTTCGGTATACGTACGTGTTCTCAGTCTCAGAGCGGCAACACATAAACTACTGTTTGTACTAACCTGCTTGCTTGAAAAGTTGGTTGGCCATGTACGTACTTACGTGTTTAGTACAAGGTTGATCTGGCCTGGCCGATCATACAACGTTACACAAGGGCTAGCGGATCGATTCACGCTCGACGGATCGGCGCAGCGAAGGTGGCATGGATGGTGCACTGGGACCACTACGTCCGTAGCCTCACGTAGATAATAAACCTGCAGTTGCAGCGCTGCGTGCAACTACACATACACAGCATCTCATCAATGGGCAATGGAGTTAATTACTAAGATGTCACAGTCTCACTACTTTGTTATTAAGAGTGCCACAACACCCACAAATACCATCATATTTCTTTCATTCTTTCTGATATATGGTCATTTCGTGCGGGCTACTGCTATACATACATGCTCATTATATTACTCGATGGACCAGTGATAGTACGTGTGCACAACAAGTCTTTGCTGTTACTATCTGGGTCCCAAGGACTCTGCGCTGCCAACCTAATAATGAAGTGAGTGATTGTTTAATTTCGATACAATAAATAAATTATAGACTACAATCTTTCGTGAGGGCAAACCGATAGGTAAATAAGAACTGAATTGAAGGACCTCAAGATCGGTTAAGGGGTTACTGCTACTCCAGTAGTTATTGCACTAATTGGCAGTGGAGAGCAACATTGTCTCTCCCACATACACCGGCGCCGCGAAGCCTCTATAAATTGAGCTTACTTGTCCAAGCTAGAGGACACAGTCACACAGTCCAGCTTCGAATCGTCACTGGTAGCAGCTGGGTGACTAGTGCGCAATAGGAAGAGCACGTCGCAATGGCGACGAACCCCGGCCTCTTCACCGAGTGGCCATGGAAGAAGCTCGGCAACTTTAAGGTATACTACTGCAGCACTGCTCTACCACTCATGTACTACTACTTACTGTTGCCGGAACATGCACGCATGGTGGACGTACTTGCTGCTGTGCACCGGTCAGAGATCCAACAGTTTACTAGCTACGTTGTTACTGTATATGCCATACATGGTGGCTCATCACGTACTGACTGACGTCCAAATTAAACCTCCTGCTGCGTGTGTGTGTGCGCTGCATCTGCTGCTGCACCCATGCAGTACCTGGTGCTGGCGCCGTGGGTGGCGCACGGCGTGTACCTGGCGGCGACCAAGGGGTGGCGCGCGGCGGACCCGGGCTACCTCGCCATCTTCCCGTCGCTGCTGCTCCGGATGCTCCACAACCAGGCGTGGATCACGGCGTCGCGCGTCCAGAACGCGCGCAGCCGGCGGCAGATCGTGGACCGCGGCATCGAGTTCGAGCAGGTGGACCGGGAGCGCAACTGGGACGACCAGATCCTCCTCAGCGGCGTCCTCTTCTACCTCGGCGCCCTCTACCTGCCCGGCGGCCAGCGCCTGCCGCTGTGGCGCGCCGACGGCGCCGCCATGATCGCGCTGCTCCACGCCGGCCCCGTCGAGCTCATCTACTACTGGCTCCACCGCGCGCTGCACCACCACTTCCTCTACACGCGCTACCACTCGCACCACCACGCGTCCATCGTCACCGAGCCCATCACATGTAAGTTGCAATAAGCTGTATAGCTAGCCGTCCACTCACTACTACTATTACACTCCCAAGTCTTTAGTTCGATAATTATACTCTGCTAAATATTCCAGTATATATAATTGGATTGCCTCCAATTAACTAATTGTGCATATATATCTTATTTTAGGAGTATATATAGGATGTTTAAAACTGCTTTTATTTTACTTATTTCAGACTGTATAGTAATAGAGATTACACAAGAGTGTAGGAACAGAACATGTCTTTTGGCATGCATGGCCGTCCTCCAGAGTTGTTGCATGCATGGGGCTAGCTGGTCCCTTTTTTTTTTCATGGCTGTCGGTCACGTTCCCATCCGAATATCCTGTGCCTGATTGGAATTGGAACAAACACCTTTCCAAAGGGCGGTAAAATATGCCCGTCTTTTCAGAGGACTTGTAATACTGAAACCACAAACCGCGCTATCAATCGGTATCAAGTATTCTGTCCTATAGACGGCAACTTGTCAGTACAAGAGAGTGGACACTGTCCGGATTAAGAATGCTGACAAGGACGGGCAAATACGGGACCATGCGAAAGTCATGATGCTCAGTTGCTGAATCAGTCCACCAGCAGCCCAGCTTCCCAAAATAAACAGAATCGTCGAAACACGATCGCGTGCAATGCCTGCCACATCGATAGCCATCCAGTATCCGTCCATCCCTGTCCGGACAGATAGGATCCCACGGTACACTTCTATAATCCGTACGTAGTCTTAATTCCAATAAACAGATCATAAAAATATCTTATTAGTGCCCCCAAAATAAAAAGAGGAATATATATTTTTTAAATAACATAGGAGATGTTTCCTAGTGCTCCATGTAACTCTTACTGTCTTATCTTACTATTATTACTAATCGGAGACTTACTTGAGCCTTCACGCTAATCCTCACCAAATACGCTAAAAAAAATTCTAAAAATTATCACAAAATCAGGAACATCTTGCTGTCTGTCAGCTCTAATAATAGTAACCAGTAGATATATTATATTCTCTATAAAAAATTACCCAACATACCATTATTAAAGATGGATTAAAATAGCATAATAATTTTGCATATAAATAACCCACCATGCCATCATGAAAGATGAATTAAAATAATCACCTAAATTTGCATATAAATTATCCACCATAGTATTATAAAAGATGAATTAAAATAACTTCTAAATTTGTATATAAATTACCTATCATGTCATTATGAAAAATGAATAAAATAACCTCTAAATTTGCATATAAATTACCCACTGTAACATCATGAAAAATGAATTAAAATAATCACATCTAATATTACTAAAGATAAAATAAAATAACTATAAACTACAAATATATTGTTATAAATAAATAAATATTGTTATTAAAGTTGCCGTTGAATTATATACCTTCTAAAACTCTAATCTATGTGAGAGAACGGGTTGATGGATAGTTCAATAAATCCTAAAAATCCTAAAGCAACCATACGGTTTTTTTTTTTTTTTTTTGAGAAAGCAACCATACACCTAATGAACTTATGGCAGGCCAGTATCACACAGCTAGGCGTCGGCATCTGAACATTCGCTGCCTGAGAGAGACTTTACAGGATATTTGTTTGGAGATACAACACACATCATTATTTGTATGGAGGATCTTGAGTGCTTCTAAATTCTAATGAATATTTTTAATGTATTTCGTCAAAAAAACGTTTTTTTAATGCAGACGTTCAGATATCCGATTTTAATTCCTTCTACTTCTAATGACTCAGTTACGTGTAACAGAGGGATCTTACTGGAGGAAAAACCAAGTAGGTAAATTAGACTTAATAAAGTAGTCTGATAATCATGTGGTAGGAATTCACAATTTAATACTTAATAGTAGATATTATTATATCCTTTTCTTCTTCCCATCTCCATGGTTTCCGGTAAGCAGTACGATACAGATGAACTGTTTTTCAAACAAGGGTCATATTTACAATATATGCATCTAACTAACATAAAAAAACGCAAAAAACAAAGGCATAGCATATATAAGTCTGCATCACGGAAACAGGAGATTAGATAATCCACATGGCAACTAACATGTACTAGGACTTATCGATCGACTGAGGTCTCAGGGAATTCGTCGGCTTCTTGGCCCTTCCATGATATGGCAAGATACACACTTCCCTGACCTTATTAGCAAGCAGAAAGACTGCAATCATTAAATCAACTTTTAGCCTGGAATGTTATCACATACCATTTCCCTGCTAGAATGATGCTTACCTTGTAGACAGATAACAACATGTAAAGATAACAATCTTATTCTGTTTGTGCAGCCGTTATCCATCCATTTGCTGAGCTTGTCGCTTATGAACTGCTGTTCGCGATCCCATTGGTTACATGCGCCTTGTGTGGAACTGCTTCCATTCTTGCATTTGAGATCTATGTCCTCTACATCGACTTCATGAACAACATGGGTCACTGCAACTTTGAATTGGTGCCTAATTGGCTCTTCAAATGGTTCCCTCCTCTCAAGTATCTCATGTACACACCCTCGTAAGTATCTCATATAACTGTTGCTCTTCACCACTGATGAAATAATTTATTAACCGAAGGAAGCAGGGCTGGAAAAAAAAAAAGGCATTCCCAGTGCTGAAAGATCACACGCAAAGTGGGTCAGGCAAGGGAATTTCTAGACAGCCTTGCCCTTGCAAAGTGGCTGGTTCAATCACAAACATTACAATTGTGCACTAAATTACTTCCATGATTCTATATGTTGTTCTGAGTGTATACATGAACCTTTGCAACTTAGGTTCCATTCTCTTCACCACACTCAGTTCAGGACAAACTACTCCCTGTTCATGCCATTCTATGACTACATATATAACACCATGGACAAGTCATCAGATATGCTGTATGAGAAGTCACTAAAGGGCGAAGAGGAAACAGTAGATGTGGTTCATCTCACCCATCTTACCAGCCTGCAGTCCATCTATCACATCAGACCTGGGTTTGCCGAATACGCTTCTAAGCCTTACAGTTCCAAGTGGTACATGCGGATCATGTGGCCCGTATCATGGCTTTCCATGGTTCTAACATGGATGTATGGTTCTTCATTCGCTGTTGAGAGAAATGTAATGAAGAAACTCAAGATGCAGTCATGGGCCATTCCAAGATACAGTTTTCATGTAAGAATTTTATTCAATTCACAGCGTCTGTGCCCTCCAAAAAAATAAAGCTGGTGCCTCCTGATTGTAACAAAATCATCTTGTTTCAGATAACAATGTAATAAAATCACAAAATTTCTCTGTTCTGCAGTACGGATTGACTTGGGAGAAGGAAGCAATCAATAACCTGATCGAAAAGGCGATATGTGAAGCTGACAAGAAAGGAGCTAAAGTTGTTAGCCTGGGACTCCTTAACCAGGTATGTCATTTATTCAAAACATCCAACTTATTTAAATGGAAACCGCAAACATTTATGGATTGTTAATCAAGTTGGAAGGAAACTAATCAGTAAGCTAACTGAATAAAACAGTTTGTTTGTATACACTGAAACAGACAAACGAGTAACAATAAGAAAACCACTAGAAAGGTGGCAATGGTCCCTTGTTCCAATGTCAATCTACTAGTGAGTTATGTAGCAATAGCATTTCAGAGTATCTCTCATAATTATCTCAAACATTAATAGCATCCATTGTCTTAGTCAGTAGCCACAGAATCATGAGATCTCTTTATTATCTGTTCACTTGCACATGGCATTACCCACTTAGTGTAATTACCATCGACTAAATTGTCCACATGTAAGGCAAGTAACGGGTTATACATGGTAGCAACCGATTGCACAAGAGAAATCATGATTAACAATAATATCTTTGTCCACAGGCACATAATCTCAATAGAAATGGCGAACTTTATCTGCAGAAGTACCCAAAGTTGGGGGTAAGACTCGTAGATGGCACCAGCTTAGCTGCTGCAGTGGTTGTGAACACTATTCCCCAAGGCACAGATCAAGTTGTTCTTGCAGGAAATATTTCAAAGGTTGCTCGTGTTGTCGCTACAGCATTGTCCAAGAAGAACGTCAAGGTAGAAAAGAAATATAAAACACACATTTGCTTTATGCTAATCACCTACATAAAAGTAAACTTGTACTAATATGTTAGAACAACACATCATTCTCAGGTAGTAATGACAAACAAGCAGGATTATCATTTTCTTAAGCCCAAGATGCCAGAAGATGCAGCTGAGAACCTTTTATTTTCAAAAACAGCTACTGCAAAGGTAAAAGCAAACTTTTGACTCACATCCATTCCTTTGAGAAATGGATAAGATCATAAGAGATGCCATATAAGATTTCATCACATATAATCGTTAAATGACATTGCTTATTGGACTCAAATTTTGTAGGTGTGGTTAATTGGGGAAGGTCTAGATGTTTCTGAACAGTTCAAGGCACAGAAAGGAACCCAGTTTATCCCATATTCGCAGTTTCCTCCAAGAATGGTACGCAAGGACAGCTGCACCTACTCAATAACTCCTGCAATGGTAGTTCCTAAAACACTACAGAATGTGCACTCCTGCGAGGTAAATAAGGTCCCACAGAATTGCATATCTGTAGGAACTTTAGTTCATGATCTGATTGAGTCTACTACTTTGAAAACTTTACAGAATTGGTTGCCAAGGAGGGTCATGAGTGCATGGCGTGTTGCTGGAATGGTTCATGCATTGGAGGGATGGAACGAGCATGAGTGCGGAGACATCGTGCTGGACATGGAGAAAGTATGGTCTGCTTCTCTTCTGCATGGTTTCCAACCTGTTGGTCAAGTTTGATTCTCCAGTTGCAATTGCAAGGCAATGCAATAAGTTCTTGAATGTTATGTCACAAGCTCATGAGAATTATGCTTTAGACATATTAGGATGTTTGTGTTCAATTTCTCCCCTCCATTCCTTATCTCTTAAGTCCTCCATTTCCTACAAGGTCAAGATGAACTCTGTTGGTCTAAACCCACTCTGCAGAAGGGGAATAAGACATTTATATATTGATAACCAGGGTTTGATGTAGTATATGTGTATTATGATCTGCTATAACTAGTTGTTTACTACTTTTTCACAGTTTCACACCCCATGCTTAAATCTCAACAACTTAATTTTGTAAAAATACTTCTCCATCATTGATATAATTCAGCAAGAAACAAGCTCACAATTGTTTTTCAGTCCCATAGTCACAAAGTACCTAGGTTGATGGGATCACGGGACGAGGGGTCAGTACTTGAAACAAATATGGTACAAAGGGGGTATACGCCTTTGGAATGAGAACCTAAAAATTAGCACGCGACTCCGAGGCATTTCGGTCAATGAACCTGGTTCGGATGATCGGATCCAAGAGTCAAGGGTCACATAGTCCACAAGGGTCAAGGGTCGATGACCTAGACTAGATTCAAGGATCGTGACCTTTGGTGTCTTGGGTCGATGACCCTAGAACATCGAAGACATCTTAGGATCATGATCCCATGTGTTTTGGATCACCATGACTTGTGTGTTGTGTATGAATATTAATATATAATATATAATATTGGCTTACAAGTTTATGATTATGAGATGATGAAAAATTAAAAGCAAATGTATATATACATCCCAAGTCATGACTCACAACTCAACTAAGTACTAAACCCTCCGTCCCAAATTACAGGGGTTCTAGCCCTCTTTTTATCCATCCAAATTCATATGAATGTTGATGAATCCAGAGTCTAAACACATATACATAGAGTAATGAATGAATCTAGTAGAGGCCTGGAACCCCTTACAATATGGGACGGAGAAAGTATTAAATATGAAATGAAGATTTTGATAAACAAAAATAGAAATGTTCCATCAAAATCCGCACTTGTATAGCATGGTGCTCTCAAGTATATTTGCTCCTAGTTGGACTACAATTAATAGATATCAATTTAGTAAAGCCATATACTATGTACTTCTCTATAGCATTAAAGATTTAAATTGACTAGCATAGCATAGTCATATAAGTTCTTCCAACGCAAGTGCTCAAATTATAATTCTTGATTTCTCCAAGCATGAGTCATCTACATCTCATATTCACAAAATCTCCAAATCAAGAGAGGGAGGCCATGAGAGGGGTGGTGGAAAGCTTTTCGCAAAATAGTTGTTGGTGAAGGTGTACAGAAGACACTGCAAAAGAATTAACAACATGAAAATAATGTTTGCAATGCCAGGTGTTCAGATGGATGCAACTGCCATGTCACCCTGTCTCGGAAACTCCAAACTAAACCGAAATTGTCGTGAAAGTGCTATCTGAGTCAATTAGTAGTTCCTTGGCCGAAACAAAAAATGGAGTACGTACACGTACATCCACAATGTAAAATGGAATAAGCTAAATTAGAGAACATCAGAAAAAATGTTATGTATCCACTTTAACATTCGGCTTCAAGCAAGATTTTCAAAAAGGTACCACATATATAGGTCCTAGCTCCAAGTGGGATGTAGTGCCTCATGCTTGGAGGAATCAAAATTAAAACTTGAGCACTTTCTTTGAAAGAACTTGGGTATGGTTTGTTATTAGCTAATTTAAATCCGTAACATTATATTCTATTAAGAAGTGTATAGTATATTACTATTACTAAATTGATATTTATTAATTGTAGGCTAGGAGCAATGAAGGATCAAAGCATACATGAGCGCACAATGCTTTAGGAGTGCGGACTTCGAAGTAGTGTTTCTATTTTTATTCGTCAACCATCTTCATTTCGTATTGAATAATAAACTTAGAGTGCATTGCACCGTAGGTCCCTAAACTTATTCTGTTGTACCATCTAGGTGTGAAGTCTCAAAGTGATCATCTGAGTCCATTAACTTTTCAGCATGATCATCTAGGTCCATCAACTTTACATTTTTAATTCACTAAGGTCCGATTGTGGACCTAAATTTACACTAAAAAGAACCACTTGAAAAGTTAAAAGGAACTAGATGATCACTTTGAGACTTCATGGACCTAAATGGTACCACAGAATAAGTTTAGGGACCTGACATGCAATTCACTCATAAACTTAGTTGATTTGTGAGTCGTGAATTGGATTTTATATACGTTTGTTTTTATTTTTTTAATCATCTCGTAATTCATAAACTCATAAGCCAAATATTTTTATTAATGCACAACACACACGTCAGGGTGATCCAAAACACCTGGGATCATGATCTTAAGCTTTGGCGTTCTAGGGTCCTCAACCCAAGACATCAAAGTCGTGACTCTTGGATTTGGGGTCATGCACCAATATTTGGGTTCTCATTATAAATGGGTATACCCCTTTGTACCATTTCTTTTCAAGTCTCCACCCTCATCCCACGACCCTGTTCCTCGACCACTTTGACTATGGGCTGCACATTCCTAGCACGCAACTTTGTTCACATTCCACATTCACATTTTGAGCACTTGTTATTTCCTACCACAAATCCACAATGAACCTCATTTAGAACCCGAATTAACTAGTTAGCTACTCCTTCCGGTTTTTCCCCCTCATATCCGAAGTGAAATTAACACTACAGCATATCAAAACAACTTGCATGGCAGGAAGTAAAAAAAAGGAACTCGAGGGAAAAAATATCTCACCACGATCTAGGATGCGGCGAGGGGGCGGGTGAGAAGCTGTTCGGCTCGAAGGATTCGACACTCGGCGCTAGCGCACGCAGGGCTAGGGTTCCCCGTATTCGGTGGATGGACGGAGTAAGCACGGTAAGAAAACCGTGCCGTGCCAGCCACGGGCTTCGACGACGGCCCAAGCACGGCACGCTGGCCGGCTATCCGTGCCGGGCCAGCCCGCGGCACACAAGCCTAACATGAGAGGGCGTCCAATTTGGAAAAAAATCGCAAAAATAAGGCTACAATTGGGAATTGGACTGCAGACCTCAGCGCTTGGCGCCTTCATCCGGCTGTGCTAGCCAGCTGAGCTTCAATACCTTGGTGTTTATACTAAGATAATATTACATGATATACATATATCGACATAAAAAATAAAAAAATATATTCGTGCTGCGTACCCAAGTGGCGGCCCAAGCACGGCACTAGCATCGGGTCGTGCCAACACGGCACTATACTTACTGTGCCGTGCCGTGCCTAGGCACTATTTAGTCGTGTCGTGCCTTGTGCCGCCCGTTTGGCCCGGTCCATTTTGCCTTCTATACCTTGGCCTAGGAGGGATGGCGACGCTACGCGTCCTCCCTCTCGCTGCCTACTCGCCATAGAAGCACCTGGTTAATGAGGAAGGGCCCATGACCGCGACCATGCAGGCCCATTTAGTTATATCTGCCTAAAGTAGAGCCCATGATCCATGTTATGAGGTTGCTTCAAAACTCGAGACTTGGGTAAAAGACGGTCCAAATCGTGAACCCTCAGCCCAACTGCACTACTATTTTGTAGAACATTGATGAAGGAACGCAAACTCTATCTAGGGTTACGGTTCGGGGCCGAGGTAGCCGGGGCTAGGGATGGTCTTCACCGGACCTAGAGGAGGAGGTCAGGGGGAGGTCGTCAGCCTGGCAGTGGGGTGAATCGAACCGGTGGGGCGGCGAGGCGGCAGTAGCCACTGGCCGCGGGTGGCGGAGGAAGGTGGTTAGGCGGTGCCGCCGTGCCGGTGACAGGGCGATGGCGAGGAGGAGGAGCATCTTTACCTTAGTTAGCTTGAGATGAAAGAGGGGTGGCGGAGGCGTTGGGAGCCACCGGAGCCTAGGATGAAGGAGGAGGCGAGGGCAAAGAGGCCGGATTCGCGGTGGAGGCAACAGTGAACAGCGACAGAGGCGGCGGGAGCCGCCAGAGTCGGAGGAGATCGCCGACGGCAAGGACGAGGAGGTGGGAAAGAGGAAGGCGACAACGCGGTCAGAGGGGGAGGGGCATGCGTTAACCTCCTCTATGAAGGAAGCATTCCTTTTTTTTCACGAAAATTTTCGCAAACTCTAACGCGCCATCCGGGGTCGTGTGCTCTTACCGTGTGCCCCCGCCTGCCACCGTTGTCTGCCACCGCGCGCCGCTGCCTGCATTCGCCGGGGTTAAGTGTCGGGGGCCAGGGTTTCCGAGGAGGTCAGCGTGGGAGGCGGAGGCGAGGAAGGCGGCGCCGCAAGGTGGAGGCGGAGCGGTGCGGTCACAGGGAGGGGTCGCGCGCCTTCAAAATTTTTGCTGGTGATTGCGTTCATGTCTGATCATTTTTGCACGGAAACTTTTTGGTGTGTGCCACCCGCTCATGATCTGTTTCGTTTCGGGTTTACAGGGCGATCGTCCGGTGTTGAGCTGCGAAAGCACCTACCAACAACTTCTATTGCGTTCGATTCGATCGATCACAATCCTGGGGTGTCAACTATGGATGCAAGTTGCAACCTCATGGATGCGTTGCGGGCTATGGCCGTGCTGCCTGACTCACCGCGTCATCACCGGTCACCGCCGCCTGGCGAGCTGGAACGTGCGCTTCAAGAACTGGTTGGCGGCCTCGTCGTCGCGGTGGCACAGCACGCGGAGGATGGTGTTGGGGTCGGCGGCGTCCCACCTCCGCGTCGTGGGCGGCACGGGCGTGCACCCGCCTCCGAAGCCGCCGTCGCCGACGATGGAGTCGCACGTGGCGACACTGAACGCATCGATGAGGTAGTCCGTGGAGCGCGCCATGAGGTCGACGACGGCCTCGGCCGTCTCGGCGTCGCTCTCCACCGCGTCCTCGGGCACGAGCCCCTCCCCGCAGGTGCAGAATGCGCGCTTGAGGCTGCGCAAGTCCTCGTCCACGGCGGCGTGGTCGGCGCGCGCGAAGCTGCGCTCGTTGCCGCCGGCCAGGAGCACCATGAGGAAGGCCTCGAATGCGGCGCGCATCACCTCGCGCACCGCCACCGGCTGCGCGCGGTCCGCCAGCACGGACACCAGGAACGACAGGTTCTGCTTCAGGAGGCGGAGCGCGGGGCGGATGCGGGCGTCCGCCACGCCGCGGGCGTACAGGCCCTGGTAGAAGGAGTGGCGCGAGTCCAGGAAGATGAGCCGGTGCGCGGCCACCTCGGCGACGGCGGAGATGGACGACTGCGCGGCGGCGCGCGCGCGGTCGAAGTGGGCGGAGGAGGAGAGCGCGGTGTCCAGGGCCTGCACGTGGGTGAGCACGTAGTGGAGCGTGTTGAGGCGGACGTAGAGGCGCTGCGTGCCGCGGCTGATGGACGGCCGCGGGATGTGGTGCGAGCCGGCGGCGCCGCCGCGGGGGCTGCCCTCCGGCACCTGGCACGTCGGCAGCGCCGCCTTCTTCCAGAGCCGGAAGAAGCCTGAGTCTTGGTTGCACCTCGTCAGCGGCGGCAGGGGAGGGAGGTAGCTCTGCTTCGACCCTGTTGTTGTTGTTGTGGTCAGTCAGTACAACGAGAGAAAGAAACTTGTAGCGGCAGGCAGGCAGGCAGGCAGAGGGCATCGTCTTCTTCTTACCGCAAGATGACACGAAGGAGATGTAGTCCTGGAAGATGGACTCGAGGCCGTCGACGAGGTCGTGAACCACCTCGTCTTTGGCACTCGCCGGGATCTCGGAGAACTCGTCGACCGTGAACCTTGCCAGCTTCATCAGCTCCATGGCGGACCCGGCAAACGGCTCTTCCTTGGACTTGGGTATCCAGCTCTAGGATCGCCCGGAAACACGCAAAGCAAGGCATGGATTCGTAAGATATGGCCAACCAAAATGGAAACCAGCAGCTTGCCCTTCATTATATACTCCTATACAGACCTCGGTGTCTCTGGCTCTGAGGAGGCAGTCCCTGGCAAGCCCAAGCTTGTCGTCCATCCAGGCCTTGAGCAAACCCATCACCACGGACTCCACCTCGAAGGGCTCCATGTCGCCCACGACAGCCTTGGCCCGGCCGTCGGCGCAGTCCGCCGCGTCCTCGGCGGTCATCTGCGCCAGGGCCTTCTCCAGCCGGCTCGCCGAGTGGAGCACGCGGACGAGCTCGTCGGTGAGGATGGTCACCTTGGCCAGGTACTGCCTCAGCACGACGCCGAAGCAGCCGTGCAGGGTGACCGCGGCGACCGCGACCGGCGCCGGGTGCCAGTGCCGCAGCACCGGGCTGAAGTTCCGGCGCTCGAACATGGCCAGCCGCTCCGTGTCCCCGGCGAGCTGCATCAGGACCGACCCAGGGTCGCTGTCGCGGTCGATGATCACGCTGTCCGCCTCGCCGAGCCCGTTCTCGAGGATCTGAAAGGAACCAGATCAGATCATTTCAGAGCAAAATGGTCACCAGCAGATCATGAGATCAATATATTCTGCACAAGCAGACAACAACATTACAACACGACGCCTTCAATGAGCTTACGTTTGTGAAGGCGCTCTTCATCGAGCACCTGATGTAACAGTCGACGCGGTCACCAGCAAAGTTCCCGTCGCCGGCGCCTTCCCGGTCGGCGATGATCTTGCCGGCGGCAAGCGCCAGGGACAGCAGGACCTCCATGCCTTCCGTGGCGGCGCCACCGATGCCCTTCTCGTAGCTGTCGTGGTAGTCCAGCAGCCGCTTCTCTGACCACTCCTGCATCCCGGCGAGCGCGCTTAGGAGCACCTTCACGTACACGGGGTCACGGCTCCCCTGCTTGGCGTCGGCCGCCACGTCGACGAGCACGGCGAGCGCGGCGCCGGCGAGGTCCGGCTCGACCTGGCCTGTGATCACGTACTGCTGGAACAAGACCCACGCCAAGCACACGGCGTGCACGGCCCGGGTGACGCCGAGCGTCGGCCACGTCTTCCTGATGAGCTCCAGGAGCTCGTCCACCTCGTCCAGCACGACGGTGTGCTCCCTGAGGTCGAAGATGGTCTGGAGCAGGGAGCAGTAGAGGAGCACGTTGAGCGGGTGCCCGTCGGCCCAGTGGCACGATTCCACGGCGGCGCCGGCCGAGGCCGTGCCGGAGCGCCAGGAGAGCGCGTGCACGGCGTTGGTGAGCGCGCGCATGACGTCCGAGTTCTTGGCCGTGTCGATGGCGCGGATCTCGGTGGCGCGCATGACCTCGCGGAAGCGGAGCACGGCGGAGTGGAGGCGGTCGAGGGGGAGGGACGGGTGCAGGATGAGGCCGGCCTCCAGGAGCTTGACCTGCCGGAACTGCCACTGGTGGTACTCCTCGGCGTCGGCGAACTCCGCGGGCTTCAGCTGCCGGAGGAGCTCCAGCGGGAGGACGATCGTCTCCGCTCTCCTGCCCACCTGGCCGACGACGGTGCGCATGAGCGTGCGGCGCAGGCGCGCGTCGCTCTGGTCGGTGACCCGCATCTGCTGCCGCATGATCTCCGCCGACGTCATCGGCCGCCGCGCACGGCCGGGGGACGCCGGCCCCGACGTCTGGCTCAGCGTGCGCGCCATCATGGGCTGCGCCCCCGACGACGACAGCCTCCTCGCCCGGAGCCCGAGCGCCTTCTTGACCCGGCTGCCCATGACGCCGCCGCCACCCCTCGGGGTAGCGCTGGCCACGGGCGACGACACCTCCCCGTCCGCCACGACGCCGACCCTGCTAGGCGCCGGGCCGGACGAGCGGCAGGACATGAAGAAGATCTCGTACGCGGTCTCCCGGAGCTCCACGGGGCCGAGCGCGTCGACGCGGCCGAAGGGGCACTCGAGGTCGGCCGCGGCGAAGTCGAGCTCGGTGATGTCCGATCGCGTCGCCGTGGAGCTGGCGGAGGCGGAGCGCGACCGCTGGTGGCGCCCCATCTCGTCTCGGTCTCGGCACGGCTGGGCCACCGAGAGAGACAGCCGGGGCGCACGCGCGCGATGGAGTGCGGCCGTGCCGTGCGGGAGGGAGGCGCGCGAGGATTGCACGGGCGGGGCCGGTGATTGCTGCGCCCAAGTATAGTCAAACTATTTTGGCGCCGCGGTTGCAGGGTAACCGTGTCTTGAACAGTTAAGCGTTGAGAGAACGTCGTCGAGCTTGTAAATACTCCATTTCCCCACTTGTAAAAAATCCATTTTTTTTGCCTTATCCGAAATATTTAAAAAATATGTAAAAATGCAATTAATACTCAAATTATTTTTAATGATAAATAAATTATAATAAATAAATATTCCCTTCATCCCGATTTGTAGATTGTTTGAGTTTTTTACACCAAATTTAACCAACTCGTTTTATTCAAAATATTTGAAAAACCATAGAAAAATCCTATTCATAGTTAAACTATCTAAGTTAAATCATAATAAAGTTAAATAATAATTATGAAAATTATTGAATAAGACGAGCAAGGTAAATCTCAGTGTGAAAAAATCAAACGAAATATAAAATCAGGATGGAGGGAATACTGCTTATGATTTGTTTCACAAGACTATAATTGTGAGTGCGTTTAGGACTCTCACTCTTTATTTTAGTGACTTATGACAAAACAATTAAATGATCTAACATGTTTACCAAGTGGTTTACAAGAAGTGATGTAATAAAATTTGTGTAATGTGTGTTCATGTATTATCAAGACTAACACAAGGTGAGAAGACATGATTATAAATCTCTCACGATTCCATATGATGACTAAGTGGTGGCTATGGCTTGGAAGAGAAGATCATGTTCCCCTATTGATCAAGTTACATTCAAATGCACAAGTAAAGTGACCAAAGCTAGTGCTTAATTAGTGTTTTTTATTTGAGCTAGGAAAAATCATACTATTAAAGGGATTATGTTTTGGAATGTGGTTATCTTATTTTTCCTAAAGCCATTCACCAAATACTTCATTTATACACCTTTTACTAGTCTGTCAACTCAGAGTATCCAAGTCAGTATCTGATCTGGCGCCTCTGTCCAATTCTCTGTTTACCCAGTCCAAATCCAACTCCGATGCTTCAGATTAACTCAAAGGCTCCATGTCTATGCTTAAAACAAGTGCAGTATCTCTTTTCGTGAGCGGGAGTATATATACTCCTCCTCCACCTCTAGCACACTCTCTCTTGCTCATTCCAAACCAAACCCTTACCAAGAACCCAAAGAAAAATATGTTTCCCCATTTCCTTTCCCTTTTGCTTGCTCAAGTAATTCTTGAGGTTTATGAAGAGATTGAAAATCCCAAGATTGTGCAGTTGAACTTGAACAGTTGAACTTTGCCAGAACGTCATCCAGCTTGCAAATATTACCTTTTTTCCCACAAGGAAGCAACTAAATGGAGATCCTTTATTTTTTTAAGACTAACTAGAGACCCTACCTTATATAAGCAAAATAATTGTTTCCATTCATGGCCATGCACCTGTCTCTAAGGGGTTTCTTCATCCATATTCCTCAAATTCCACTCCACTCTATATGTCACATCATCTACAGTGCCGACAATGCAGAACAGTGCTAAAAAGTGCTTAAAACAATACTAATTTTTTCATTTTGAGTAGCACCTTAGAGCAGGGTTTTTTTTCTAGCGGAAAACCAGCGAAATTCCGGTTTTTTTTCGTTTCCGGACGATTACGGGAAATGGAATTCTGCCAAATTCCGCCGAATTTCGTTTTGAAAATCAAAAAAATAAAAAAATGTAAAAAATCTGAAAAAATCCGAAAAAATATGATAAAAAACTAGGTGGTTTTCTAAGCATTTTGGGCTGGAAGTTGTTCAAATCCAAGGTGATTTGGTTGGTTAAAATTGTTATTTGGGTTCGGACCCATTAAGACCCTAAAACCCGTTAAGACTATAGAACCTTATCCACTCACATGTTCCCCAATCCACCGACCCCATTCGCCCCACATCCCCCGGCCCTCTCCACCCAAAGCTTTTCCTCTGCGTTCCCTGGGCGAACGCCGCCGCGCCGCCCTTCTTCCTTCGCGGGGAGGCGGAAAACCGAGCGGGATCCTGACCGAGAAAGTTGGATCCCGACGCACTCCCGCCCCGGCGGGAAGCCAGCGTCTCCCGAGCGGGAAACCGACTCCCCAGGCCGGAAACCCACCTCCAACGAGCGCAAAGCGGTCACCGCCGCCTGGAATCCGAAGGAAGGTAAAGGGTTTGTGTGATTTTGATGCATTTTGATGTCGATCTATGGAACCTAGTGCTTATATGTGAATAATATTAATGTGTGCAGTTGGAAAACCTAGGGTTTGGACTGTTAGTGCTTAAGAATGAACTTTGAACGATTAGTGCTTCTTTTATTTTGCAATGGATTTGAACTCCAATAGTGTGTGATGTGCAGTAGCAAACCTAGGTGGTTATTTGAGTATAAATGCTTGGAATGAAGCACTACTGTTAGTGTTAGTGTTAACTGCTTTTGTTAGTTTGAGTGCATATTGATGTTATGTTTAGTGAGTTGAAATCCTATGGTTTGTTGAATGTTCATGGCATGTGAGTACCGATGAACTTAAGGGCCGGTTGTTTCATATTACTAGGTAGTATGTGATATATTATTTTACGTAACCCCCACATTATCTCTAAGTGTATTGACTTGCATTGCACTATCTTCCGTGATTGTAGGACAATGGTGGACCTAGTGTGGGAGCATGGCTACAAGGTCAAGGGTGGATTCAGATGCAAGTATTGTAGTGAAGAGAAGAATTGGGGAGAGGCAACACGGTTCAAGGAGCATTTGGCACACAGGGGTTCCCTTCGGTCCCAGCCGAGGTTAAGGCCTTCTTTATTGAGCAGCTGGACATGAGCAAGGCTAGGTCAAAGCAAGGGCCCGAGAAAAGCTGCTGAGGGACGCAGCAGCAAGGGCGTCGTACATTGACCTAGAGCAGGAGGGGGCCCAGGAGCACGACGAGGATGCAGAGTTGCAGGCAGCCTTACGCCAGTCATGGCAAGAGTATGAATTTATGCAGCAATCCGGGCCACGATATGAGAGGGGTGGTGGATCTGGATCTAGCCATCATGCTGGAGGCAGTGGTGTTCGAGGGAGTGGACCACTGCCTTCGATGTTCACTAGGAGCCAGTCACAAGTCCCTGAGAAAGTTAGGGACTACCACCTAGAGTTGAGCTCAGCTCCACGACAGCAAAGAATAGATACTGGCCCATGGACAGTGAAGGGAAAGACATCGAGAGAGCTTCTCGTGAGGGCATGGGCAAAGGCATGCCATGTTGTAGGTATTCTTTGCCGAAAAGTTGATGACCCATACTTCAAGGCTGCCATCGTCGAGACTCAGAAACAAGGTAACTACGTATATTTTGAGTTACATGGTTTTCTTTCCATCATTATGATCTGAATGCTTTCTCTTTCCGTGATTGCAGATGTTGGCATCAGAATACCAACAAGAAGGGAGATTGATGGCAAATATTTGGATGAGAATGTGAAGGAGATATAGAAATGGAAGACCGAGTGGGAACACAATGGTGTCACCCTCATGTGTGATTCCTGGACCGGACCTATGCGGAACTCGGTTATCAATTTTTTGGTCTATAGCGGTGGCCCTATGCATTCTTAAAGTTGATCGATGCTCCACGGTTGCAATATTACGGATAGCCTCCATACGTGTATTGGCCATTCCCACCACCAGGTGAACCGTATGAGGGACCACCGGGAGAGAGATATGAGGAGTGAAGAATGCAGGTAATCATCCTATCCATAGTATTTATCGGTATGTTTTGCTTTCTCTACTTATTCCGTTCATTTTGTACAAATCTTCAAATGCAGAGACTATGCCTTTGTTCCATGGACTTAGGATGGACAATGCATTGTGTTGTATTCTTATGTGCGCTCGGGACTAGTATGGAATATGGATGCATTGTGATGTATTAATTGAACTATGGATTTTGGATTTTGGACTAATTGTAATAATTCTAATGGACTCTGCACTTTTGACTAAGTAGGTCTGGACGGTGGACATGACTTATGTATTTAATGTTGTATTTATTATTGTTTGGTGGAGTTACATATATATTATGCATTATAACCTGTCAATATACACATAATTAGAGGAAACTCTGCCAAAATTTCTAATTTTTTCATATGTACATAAATTTCCCAGCATTTTTCCATTTTTTCTTCTTTTTGGGTAAAAATCACCGGAATTCCGTCGGAAAACACCAGAATTCCGACCGGGATCTACCGAAATTCCATTTTTGAATTTGAAAGTGCATTCCGTTTGGAAAATGCGGAATCCGACGGAATTCCGTCCGGAATTTCGTTTCCGGCCGTCTACGGGATTTTTGTCAAAAACCAAAAGGCAAACCTTGGCTTGAGGACGCCTTTGCATGCAAATGCTGAGCGCTGCCTGGCTGGAGCTCTCGTGCGTGACTCGTGAGGGATGAGGGAGGAAGTTGGTTGCTTTGGATAAAACTGACCTTTCACAAATCGTTCCTTGCCTAAACAAATAAAAACTTCAAACTTTACTAACGGAAGCTAACACACCTATATAATATTGTAATCTTTCAATAAATAACGAAATCATCATCATCATCGTGCTATAGTATCTAGCTAGTTCTCGATCTATAGTTCTATACTACAGTATATAGGATCGTCAGCGACGATGAAGAATTTGTTTAGGTTGGCCGCAGTTGGTTGGTTTAGCGGCCTTCCCATGCAGCGGGAGACCAACCTTGCAGTAATGGTACTCCCGTGTGACATCGCCGGTGGTGGCGTTGACGTAGTAGAAGCTCAGCGCGACGTCGAACACCGCCTCGCCGTCCAGCTGCTGGTCCACCCACAGGTGCTCGCGGAACATCTGCGACAGGGGCGCTTCATCTTTACCGGCGGACGCGACGGCCCTGGTGGCTTCCACCCGCTTCGGCCCTCCGGCGACGTAGAACCTGGGCACGGGGCCGTCGGCCAGGTGGGCGCCGGCGTAGGAGATGGCCACATCGCCGCCGTCGTAAGCCAAGGCTTCGTCTCGCGGGAGGTGCAAGAAGCCGATGGTGACGTCGAACTCCACGGCCGCCGGAATAGTAGAAGGAAGCGGAGTCGTCTCGTCGTCGACGTCGAGCCCCGGGTGTCGGCGAGGGTGACCGTGACCTGTGCAAGGTTACTCATGTCGATGGCAAACCAAATCCCCAAGGAGATGAAAACGGCTAGAATGCCGAGAGCGCTGACGATAACACAAACATCCGAGCCCCGCCGCATTGCGAAGACGACTAGCACTCACTACGTACCTATATATACCTAGAGTATGCAGCCACGCTGTTGCGTTTGATTGATTCCTGCGGTAGCTGCAAATTAAAGAAGAGAGCCTCGGCCCTTTCTATATATAGGCCGGGCTTGATGATGAAGGGATATGGATTTGTATTCCGTTCGGAGACGTACGTATACTCCATGCCGCGCCGAAAAGGTATAGGAATCGAGGCAGGCTATTGCTTGGTCCTTGCATTGGTCGGACTCCATGTCTTGGCCTGGCCGGGTCCTACCCGTTCCCGACGACCAATGCAAGGACCATCTCCATGCGGTACCCTGCTGCGTTCTTCTTCCCCTGCCTCCGTGATTCCACGCCCTCTGTGTGCAGTTTAGGGTCCGTTTGGTTCGTGGGATGTTCTAGGATGGAGCGGTTCCATCCTAATTTTTGAAGTGTTTGGTTCACGGACGCGGGGACGGGGACATCCCAGATTAGGGAATATGGTCCTCAGATTCGGGATGAGCTCACTCCCAAAAATTGGCCGGATGCAGCCATCCCATTCTCACGTCGTCGCCTTCCGTCTCCTCTACGCGCTCCTGGCTCCTGCTCGCCCTGCCCACGCCTTCCCCATGGCCGTCGGAGGAGGTGCGGCCCCCGACGAGGGGACGCAGCGACGGGGAGGCGCGACCGGCGGGGCGGCGTGGCTGGCGGAGGAGGAGGTGCAGGGAGGAGGAGCGGCGGTGGCGCGCGGGAAGGAGGAGCCCGAGGCGGCGGCGCGCAGGAAGGAAGAGCCCGAGGCGGCGGCGGAGGCGCGTGGAGGAGGAGCCGCGGGGCGCTGCGCGGAGGGGGAGCTCGCCGCCGAACCTGACGGAGGTGGAGCCCGCCGGCGGAGGTGACGACGGCCGCGGGAGGAGGAGGAGGCCGCCGGCGGGGGCGACGACGGACGCCGGGGGAGGAGGAGGCGCCGCCCGGCGAGGCCGCCGCCGGGGAGGATGTGGGCAGGCGAAGATGCGGGGAAGGGGGCAGAGATGCAGGGGAGCCGGGGAGCGTCGGTGGATGGGGAAAAGATGCTCTGGCTGATAGATGGGGCCCACAAAACGGTGGGTAACGGGAGCTATCATCCTCATCCCTCGCATTCCTCGAACCAAACACAAAATGGAGCCATTCCATCCCTACAACCAAACGTAGAATGGAGCCACTCCGTCCCTATAATCAAGGATGGAGCCACTCCATTCTACGTCGCTCTCCAACCAAACGGACCCTTAGTTGACCGAGGCACATTACATTGCTGTTGATTTACCGTACGTACGTGAACTAGCTATGATCGTGTGTGTACAAACCAACAAGATGCATGGGAATGGGAACAAGATACGGAGTACTACGTATCACCTTCGCGCTCTCTTGTAACACTATATTGCAAGATATCAAATTCCTTTCATATGATATTTTATTTAACCTGGTTAATCTTATGACCTTCGCACATTGAAATTGAAATCTCCATGCGTGCATGCAGACATGATAATTCATGCTCAATTCAGTTCGTGCACAGTTCAGTCCAGCTGTGAGCAGGTTAAATTTTCTGTTTCCAGCCCCTGCGGTAAGGTTTCTGGTCGGAAATTCCGATGAAGGCAGGCCCTGCTAACAGAAGTTCTTTACAGAAATGTTCTATCGTATCATATATTTATAAATGGACCATCAGAGTTGAAACTCTCGCAATTAAGGAGCAACACATACAGAAAGATATATATATCTTGTGTTATCAAACAAGAACACAGAGATGCTGTGGGCATTGTTTAAGCTTTAAAATGTCACAGATGTCAATAAATCATGCATGAGGGCATTTTGGTACCTAGACTATTGTCAACACGTTCTAGTACTCTCCCCACCACTCCAGTACAGCAATCAACACTCCATTACTGAACCCTCAGTACTCCTTGGTTGCCTGACCCTGGCATTATCAGAGGAAAATACCAACTTAATTAGGTCCAAAATATAAAATACTTAATGCACCGCATTAATCAATAATTAGTTGAAAGAGAACCTAGTAACAAGACTGCTACTGGAAAAGCATGGTCATATGAGCTCCTACAAAGTGTCAATAATCCCACCCCTTGAACAATTTATTTCCAGGACAAGGTCATCGCCTACCAAGAAAACTGCAGCGAGATTGTTCACACACAGACAGTGGACTAGTAGATGGTTCTACAGATGGCAGTAGTATGGCACTGCTGAGGCAAGGTGCTTCTATGCTCAATTGTACTCACTGCATAGGCACTCACACTATTGTGTACGTTTCATTGCTTCTAATAACTATTACTTTACAGTCTAAGCAAGGATGCTTAGTTGCAAGAAGGAAACACGCTCCTTCATGATGCCTGATGCTTGTGTCCAGAGAAGTCGACAAGTGGTGAAGAATCATGCCCTATGTTAGTCAGCTAGGTGGTTTTTATGGCTTCAGATTGTATGCTACCTCTTTTCATATTTGCATCATGGACCTATTTTAGTCCCTTGCACGTTCATTTGGATCAGTCTTCCAAACTACTGGCACAAATGTTTGCTAGTTATGAATCCTGGTTCTAGTCGTGGCATTCAATATCCCTAAACAGAATCCTATGTGCTGCAATGACCATATAATTACTGCTAGACTGTGTCCTTGCTTCATGATTCATAGCTGAAATGGGATGGGTGTTACCTCAAGAGCTCCATCCATGAGATGGTGAAATGTGTTTTTCTAGAGTCCCATGGCAACTGTTACCTTTTGAAAGCCTGAAATTCTGGTGCTTATACTGCCTTAGGCCAAAGCTGATACTTGGCATTGGATCACTTCATGAAATCAATCAATTCGGTTGGATGGGGGATCAATTGAGTTGAATGGGTATATTAAAATTTGTTAGTTCAGCTTCCTGAGTCATTGCTAGGGCGCGCGTTGCACATAAAGGTTTCTAGTAGAGTTGCTACAAAGTGCTGGCCTCAAAATATAGCTCCTAAACAATAGTCACCACTTGGAGATGTGAGAAGTGGTACTCCATCCCTAACCAACATCAAAGTATCAAACATTTAGGTATGAAGGGAGTCTAATTCTAACAGAAGCTTGAGTGCTATGTTGGTTACACCTTTTTTGGTAACATTATTTTCACCCCATTGCCACATGAAGTCAAGCAATTTCTTCATCCAAATTAACAGTTTCCTGCTCTTAGTTGTGCCATGTGTAGTACCTAGCTATAGGTATTAGAAGGTGCTAGTGGCTAAGTAAACCTCAAGCCAAAATACCCCAATAATCTTTTAATGGCCAGTATATGTGTCAACAGTTTACTATCAGAAGTGGTAGGAAATTACTAATCATGTGTAATTAGTGTAGCAGTAAGTGTCAAGCAAATGAACTACAAAATAGTAGACCGTGGTGTAGCTATAACAAAATAGTCAATTCAATGCACAATTCTATGGCATTCGCAACAAACAAAAAAGGCACCAATGCCCCCACATCAAGGCATGTAACTATATTTTGAGTATACCATGGCATTATGCAACTATGCATGTGGCATTGGCATCATTTGACAACAAAAGGAAGCCTTTTGCAGTAAAAGCTCACCTATACATTTGGGAGTTGTTATAGCACCAGAATCCACCATCTGCAGTTTGCAAACTATGCACACAGCGGCACACAGGCACGCAGCCAAGCCATTGACCATGCTCCCAAAACAGCTGGCAGCCACAATGGCTCCAGTCAACTCCGCACACTCTGTTGACAGAAGTTTTGCCATTAAAACACGTGCTTCGAGAAGGGAGCGCTACCTTGCGCCTAAAACTCAAATGTATGTTAACTAGAGCTACAAAACATTTTTTTCAAGGTCCTTAGTATACTTTTCCAAAATTCAAGCAAACAAAACTGAATAAATAATCTTCAACTGATTGTATATAACTTAACTAACTTTCCAAACTCAAAGGAAACACAACTAAATAACCAATCTTCAACAGATCAGTGATGAAAAAAATATTTGGATATAACTAAATGTATAGCTATTTCCAGTAGCAGGATCTCAAATTCACAAACCTATGCTACACATGGTGAAAGAATGAAACCCACGTATCCTTTACTACGGAAAGGAGTTCCATGGTATCAGAAATATAAAAAAATGCAGAAGAGTGGAAAACGCATTGATTCAGATTGTAATAATTGATGTTTTTATGTTTGTCCCAACTTTTTGCAATGCAGCATCCGGAGCCACTGCCCACCGCGCGCGCGCCCAGGGCGCTCACGCGTCGTGGCCGCGGGCCCCATGCGGTGGCAGTGAATGGGGAGGCGGCCGCGCGTTTGGAACGCGTGCGCGCGCTCAATAAGTTTTGGGTGCAGCATCTCTGAGTTTTGATTACGAGTTCTATATCACTCTGCATTATCAGTGATCCCCAACATGGTGCTCGGTCTAGGCGTTGCAGACAAGTGTTCATGTGAATTTTTGTGCTAGCCCAGGCCCCTTAAGTCAATAGAATTAAGCTGTTTCAGCATGTTCAGTTACTCGCTCTAACATTATTCTCGAGTCAGAGAACTTCATCAAGTATAAATGCAAATACAAGAGACAACAGAGATCTTGATCAAAAGATATACCACATTTTGAGTATAATGTACCATTGCACACATTGTGAGTGATAAATAGGCATCATGAGAATAAAAAGTGTGCACCTAATAAAAAACCAACTTAAATCAGCAGTCAGCTGGTCATCAACATAGTAAACCAAACAGAGAGAAGGGAAAATAATTATGAGCTCGAGCACACGTGTACACCTGATTGTACACACAAAGCATAAGAGTGAATAAGCCAGCAAAGTTAATTATGATTAATCATACTAGCTCAAGCACACGTGTACACCTGATTGTACACACAAAGCATAAGAGTGAATAAGCCAGCAAAGTCAATTATGATTAATCATACTACCGCTGGTCCTGCCAAGTTTTTTTTTTCTTAAAACAGCATTAAGTCCACTTATAATTTGAAACCAGTCTGGTGGTTTCGATGGTAAATAAGTTGAACATTTTTATGTGGTCAGTCCAAATATCCAAGGCAGTATTGATGCTCAAACTAGATGTTTCTGGTCAATTTTAGTCACCAAAGGATATGTTTACCGCAAATCTGAAACAAACAAAGCTAAGAATCGTCTAGAGCTTCGCTTTGACAAGTGCCAGAGTCAAAGACTTTGCTGAACAAAAAGTGAGTATAGTGAATCTTCGATTCCACATACCACTATCTTGTAGCACAGCTGGTATCTTGCACTTGTCAGCTCTCCAAGATTGAAACTTTTCAGCTCATCATGTAAAATCAGTGCATTTCACCTGTCTTTTTCAAATGCCCAATTTAATAGATCTCGCTTGGGCATCTCTAAAAACGAATGTCATCCCATTCAACCTGTACAGAAAGGAAAGATAGGAGGAAGGACAATTATTTACTTGCCAAGCGTTGATTGTTCTACACTACAGTTTCTACTTCTACCAAAATTCAAGTAACTTCACAGACGACTCAGTTATCTATACTACCTCAGAAACTTGGTGCTACAATCTTGCTGCTAATAAGTTTACTGCTGCTTGGAAAATATTGAAATCTACGGCCAAATTGATGGAATACACAGCTTGATTGTATGCTTGATGTGCCATTCCAACTACACAAAAACACTTGCACTACAGTTGACCATATGTTAGAAGCAGCTATCACTGCACATTTCAGGGGCTGCATCAGTTTCAAACCATGAATATGGCACAACCCTCCAACATGAGCTAAATCCAATGGATAAGCACAGCACCACATGCGAACACAACCACCAAATATACATAAGATTACAGAATAGAGGTAGAGCAAGATCCAACATAAATACTACCATCAAACACAAATATATGATCTGTAGAATAGAGGTACAACTAGATAATTTTGTCCATAAGCAGCCAAGCTACTCTAGCTTATAACTAGAGATGAAGCAACCTGAAGCACCACTCATGGCAAAGCACACAGATGGATAAAGCTAAACTTAAAATTAATAAAGCATTCCGCAAGATACTGCTACTCCACATTATAGCTACTTATTGTCTAGAATTTCTAGTAGTAAGCCACTAAAGGATCAAGCATTCCAACCCGGAAAATACTGATTCAACCAGCACATGGGCAATCTTCAGGATGCTGAGAGATATCAGAGACCAGAGTAACAAAACAATACATAGACTACTGCCCAGATGCACAGGTTCATTTCAGACACTCAGATCGCTTCTCTTTACTGAGCAACCCTGGGTTGCACACTGCCATATCCACTGCCATAATTTGATTGCCCTTCGGCACCGCCATTGACCGAACCACCAAATCCACTGCCTTGTGAAGGATCACTCCAAGCACTTGGATAACCAGAGTTGCCACCCCCACTTCCATACCCAGCACCATATCCAGATGCTCCACCAGTAGCAGGATTGCCAGTACCATCAGCACGAGCTCCATAAGCCCCATATCCTCCATGACTAGCATATGATGCATCCCCTCCATATCCACCATACCCATAGCCCTGGCTACCATAGCCTGCAGCTCCACCAGGGGCCTGGCTAGTGGGAGCATTGCCACCACCACCAGAAGAGTTGTTCCAAGCACTATAGCCAGAACTGCCACCATAGCCTCCAGCTCCATAGGCAGATGGAGCTTGACTTCCCCAAGGTCCTCTATTTGAGCCTGGAGGACCACCTTGGTAACCAGAACCAGCTGCGCTCGGGTTCCCGTAAGGTCCACCGTAAGCAGCAGGAACGCCTCCATATCCTCCAGCACTGTAATTTCCATATCCAGCTGCAGGGTTACCACCATATCCATACCCAGCTGCACCAGCACCATAACCTCCTGCACCGTAGCCAGGATAGCCAGCATTACCCTGCGGGGCTTGCCCATACCTGCCACCGTCACTTCTACCATCATAGCTGCCAGAGTTGGTACTATGGCCATTGTTGCTTTGATAACCCCCGCCACCCCCAGAACGCCCACCACCAGAGCCCCCAGGGTTAGCCTCCCGGGGCAACGCACGCTTGACCTCAACCATCTTCCCACCCAGGTCGTGGAATGTCTTGTGCAGAACACGGTCAACAGCGTCTTCCGAGTCAAAGGTAATGAACCCAAAGCCCCGGGGGCGCTGCGTGTTCTGGTCGTACATGACCACAACGTCAGTAACGGTGCCGAAGGTCTGGAAGTACTGCCGGAACCCGTCCTCCGTCAGAGTGGAGGGCAGCCCGCCGACGAAGATCTTCTTCGTCCGAGCACCACTGGCATCGCCGCCCCCACCGCCGCCTCCAACACCACCAGAGTTTCTCCCGCCGCTAGGGTTGGCGGCCTTGGAAGCCTGCTGCTCCTCCCGCGAGAGCGCCCGCTTCACATCGACCTGAGGCAACAAAAAAGTACCAGCAAACGGAGAGATCCTCGTCATGCTCGGGTTTTTGGGGGGGCAGATCGGAAGACGACCGAAGCGGATATTCCGCGTGGAGTCGGGAATATTCGGTTCTAGGGTTTCGCGTAGGTCGAGATGCGGGGGATGGCACCGTACCGTGCGGCCGTCGAGGGTGTGGGGGTCCTGCAGCGCCCGGTCGACGGTGGCGGGGTCGGCGAACACGACGAAGCCGAAGCCGCGGGGGCGGCCGGTGAGCTTGTCGCGCATGACGGCGGCCTGGGTGACCTCGCCGTAGGCGGAGAAGTGCTCGCTCAGCTTCTCCTCCGTCGTCTCCCACGAGATGCCGCCGATGAAGAGCTTGCCCTGGTCCGACTCCATGTCTCCGCCTCCGCTCCGCTTCGCACTCGCCGGCTGCGATGGGGACTGGGGCCGCGGGGGAGGGAGGGAAGCAGCGGGCGGAATTGGGGATTTCGGGGATGCGGCTCCGCGGATTGGTTTGGGGGGCGGCAGAGTGGTTTGGGCTGGGGATATTTTACAGGCGCGCGCGTGGTGGTGGGGACACGGGAGGAGCCGCGGGGCAAAAGGGTTTTTGTGGGGCTTTTAGGTTGGAATTGGAAACTTCGAACTCGTGGACGATGAGCAAATTTAGATATCGTGTAATTTATGTTTTCATAACTTTATAAAAATATTGATAGGATATGCTACTATATACATACATAGATATCGTATAATTTATGTTTCCATAACTTCATAAAAAAAATTAATAGGATATCGTGGTATTACAATTTAAGTGTATTTGGATGATGCGGTTTTGAGAAACCATTGAAAAAATATATAATTTTAAAAGCAAAAGAGACATGAACTATGGTTTAGAAAAAAAGTTCTAGAGATCTAGATAATTAGTTTAGGCAATACTCCCTCCGTTCTTTTTTTTTTAATTTATCACTTCTTAGTGCTATGGTTTTCAAAACTATGAGGTCTGCTCTATCCAAACATCCCCATGACTCTCTAAAACTTTATCTTTATGCTCAAATGTTTATTACCGAGTAGTTCATTTTTCAACTAAATTACATTAAACAAAAAAAACGAAGGGAGTACATTTCAAAACGGTGGTATTCTTCTAAAACTCCTAAAACATTTTGCATCAAAATAATATTTTGTGTGTGTGTGTTTTCTACTACTTAGTCTTAAATATAAACTCTAGTCCCTCCGTCCTAAAAATACAAATCAAACTAGTTTTGACCAACTAAAAAAAGCAGATATTATACATTTGATGTGCACTTTCTCCGGACACTAGATAACACCGAACAATTTGATGTTGGGTAAGGTGCATCATCCCTTAAGTAAATTTGCTCATCAATTATTTGCTACCACATCCATTAAATAAATACACATTGAGTTGAACCATACCATAATACTCATCAACATACATTAACATGTAATGGCATTAGATTATATATGGCAGGGGCGGGCCTAGGATGTGGAGGTTGGGTATTCAAAACTTTCACAAGGTGCATTTTTTATAGACTAAAAGCTATCTTTTTGGCATGCATAATTGATTACCAAAGAGCCTCCCTTCATTTGCAAATAGATGTTGCTTTGGACAGAGTTGTGTGTTGGAGACAGGCTAGACATTTTTTGTCCAAATGTTATACAAAAATGAAGCGAGGGAGTATCGCCTAGCAGTAGTTTATACTACGTTGAAATTGTAACACTTAACTGAGCATACTTAAGGTTTAGACTACTGTATTTCAGAGCATCGGAGAGGAGAGTATTGCTGAGTGAATGCATTAGACCTGCTTGTGTTTGGCAAATGGCGAGCTGCGAGCAGCGCCGGCCCTTGGGGGGGTCGACCGGTGCCTCAGATCTGGGCCCCCATGTCAACGGGGCCTCACATCTGCTGGTACCAGTCTACGTATATGGCATAGTTAGTACAGAGTGTATTAGTATATTATATGTCCGGTACGTATGGATAGGAGGAAACTCCTTCCGTGATTAGCGCTGCATTAACGTAGTCTCGCGGCGTCTCGTCTCTTAATGTCGCTTCGGCTTGAGTCCTTGAGGGGTCCAGCCTTAATCCTCCAACATGCAAGACGTCACGGCGACCAGAGTCACCGACACGGTGACTACAGACGGATGATGGATTGACGGAAGAGTAATCATCTGGAGTACATGAGACCACAATTAGTATGTGATGCTGGTCCGTATATGCATGATTGGATTAGTCATGGCGGCCTCGCGGCATCCGATTCTCAAGTCTCCAACCAAAACCATAGTATAAAGAGGTATAATCTTCCTTGATTTTCTTAATCGAGATGATTAGTTCATTAGATATGTAGATGTATTCATTAACGATTATAGATTGATTGGTAAATGGTAATATGATTTTACATGTTAATGATTTTTTATTGATTTGCATGACGGACACTATAATTGATTGATTAGACTCTGTTGAGGGATACATAATTTTGGGATTACAACGCTACATGATTGACTTATTATTAGAAGGGCCTCGTTTTAAGTATCGATCTGCCCCTCCAAAATCTCAGGACCGTCACTGGCTGCGAGTCGGTGGCGTGGCCTCTGGACTGGGCAGATCAACTCCTGTCGGCAATCGGCTGTCCCTGGTGGCCTGGTGGCAGCGCCGTGCTGTGCGCCTGTTCGCGCAGCCGTTTTGAAGGAAGCCAGGAAGGCGATTAGGGTACGACCGAGCCTGGGCACCGTACCAAGGGGAGTCCAGAGAGAAAACTGGGCCACTGAATAACATTGGGCCGCTGGGCCATGTAGAAGGCAGGAGTAGGCTGTTTCTTTTGGGCTGAATGACTGATTTGTATACTATGTTCTGCCGTTTTGTTTTTTCAATACTCATACATGGTATATATCATATGTATACAAAGTTTTTTAGCAAAAACAATGGGTATTCAGTTGAATACCCTTGAATTAAGGTGGGCCCGCCCCTGATATATGGTACTACCTTGAGTTGTTGGCTGAGGATCACAAGATTATATGGTACTAGGTGATTTCCCCGCGCTTGGCTATGGGACTTAAAGAGTGATTTCAATATTTTTTAAAGAAACAATAGTATTGATTCAAATGTTCATTTGGCGAAGAAAATAAAACAATAGAACTACAATAGGTGTATCACTACTCAGCCTCTAGCAATAATTCTAATAAACCTATGCAATTAAAACTATTAAAAAGATTTGTGAAGTGGATATTTCATTATGGCATGAGCAACACATCTATAGTGATGATAACTTATTACCTTTAGGTGCGCTTTCTAACAAAATATGAATACAAACAGCTACAAAGAGGACTCCATTTACATGTTCTTTTATCTCCTGTTTTCCTACGTAGAGGATATTACATAATTATTTGGGTAAGAGAGGCAAGTGCATTCATAGAATTCAAAATCTTACATTTAGAAATTGTAGCGACATTAATACACGAATAAATATGAAATGTAGAGAGTAACTTCAACTTACTACTAGATGAATCGAAATGACTAAATTATAATGGGATCATCTGTGTACATACATGTGAGAGAAAAAAGATACATAGTTGTATAGTAAATCGAAGAGGAGAGTGACTTGAACAAGTATTTGAAAATCCTTATCAGTAGAAAATTTAGGCTAATAGAAAAAATAAATAATACGTGGAAAGTAGGACTCACCTTAATTAGAAATAATCAACCAACTTGTAAGCAAAAATCAAAAGTTTGGTCGTTGAAGTCTCCGATAGGACACACCGTACAAAACTTATTTATCTTAGTTTAAAGAGATTGTCTTTAAATGATTGATCATCTGATATGACAATATTTTTTAAACACATCATTTTTTAATGTACTATTTTTTAAACACATTATACTTGATAGCTTATTCATCTTAGTTGAGAGAGATTGACTTTTAAATGATTGATCATTTATGTGTTTGTATTGCGGGAATTTTATGGCGAAGTGATCGGAAGGACAAATAGTTACATACATGGATGATATTAGCCATAAAAGATCGGCGAAAGACATTAATAGAGTGTCCTAGTAGACGATGACATGGTTTCTTAGTGGATGATGATGATGTAGATAGCTTGCATGTTAAAACATGACCTTAGTGGCCTCCATCTATATAGATATATTTTTAAACACATTATACTTGATGACTTATTCATATTAGTTGAGAGATATTGACTTTTAAATGATTGATCATCTGTGTGTTTATATTGTGGAAATTTTATGGCGAAGTGATCGGAAGGACAAATAGTTGCATATATGGATGATATTAACCATAGATCGGTGAAAGACATTAATAGAGTGTCTTAGTGGATGATAACATGCCTTCTTGTGAATGATGATGTGGATAGCTTAGTGGCCTCCATCTATATAGACATAGATAGAGGATATGATAGGATTAGACCTTCTATAACATCAATGTCATTGCCCTAGCACAAGAAGCTAGACCAATGCGGAAGACTCCTTTTTTTTCTTTATTGTTTTGTCATTAAATTTTACTCTCTTCTGATAGATACTTCCTATTTTAAATTAATCTTTACACAAAATTATTAAAAGATATTAATAATATAAAAATATATATATTGCATTTTATTATATGAAAACTGTAGATATTTCTGCACTTTCCTAGAAGCTTATCAAACTAAAGAATTTCGACATAGAAAAAACTTAGACTTATAATTTAAAATGAAGAGAACTGTAACTAATTGAGGATTAAATGGTGCCAGGTACTGTCTCAACCAATAATTGGTGACGCTGTTGAGATCTTAAAATTTCTGAGCTGTAGCTTTGCCCACATTTTTAAAAGAATATAGCTATAGTATTTAACGAATATATGTGAGATTATGAAAGTAGTTTAGGGGACACATATACAAATATGTTTATTAAATAAGTATTTTGATAACAATTGAAAGAATTTTTTAAAAGTTCGGCGGGTTTTAGTCAGATTATCCAAAATTGTGAGCAAACGATTAGTTCGCCTTGAAGCAAGCTAGCTAGCACTTAGGATTAGTTGCATCCTGCAGAGTATGAAGCATCAGTGAAGATTGAAGAAGCAAGCACAACGGTAGCACTGATGATCCCATATGCACGTTCCATATCTCAACATTGTTTGTTGCATTGTTTGGACAACGTTACAATGCATTGCGTTGCTGGCTTGCTGATGCACATATTAGGATGCGTTGTTGATTCTTGAAAACAAAAACTAAAAAGAACAAAGAATAAAAGATTGTAATAATCAGTCGGTGATCCCAAAAGGACTAGAACAACTATAAGATTATATGACTATATGGATGATTGTCTTGATCCAAAAGGGTTAGTACATCAGAATTCAGTTTGGTTCTTGTCAATCAAGCTATATATATAGTCACGCAATGAGACTACAAGAATCAGTTTGATCTACCCTAAATTCCTAATGCTACCGAGTGCCGGTCACCTATACAGTAGTAGTATTCAGTCTTTGCTGCAGTCTACAAGAAATAGAAGAATGGAAGGTGGCGATCCGGCGGAGGACAAAGAACAGAGGCTAGGGGCGCGTCCTCCTCGTCGAACCACCAATGGCGGAGCGCGTCCGCGGCGGTGAGCCTCTTCTCGGCCTCGAAGCTCAGCAGGCCACGCAAGACCTGTCGCCCGGCCTCCGACAGTCGTCCCCGCAGGTCCGCATGCAGCTCCGTCGGGTCCATCCAGCACAGCGGCAGAACCTTGGCGAACATGTCGCCCACCGTGTCCGCGGCCCTGAAGAGCGGCTCGCCGATGAGCAGCTCGGCCATGACGCAACCCAGCGCCCACATGTCGACGGCGGTCCCGTAATGCCGGAACCCCATCACGAGCTCCGGCGAGCGGTACCACAGCGCGCCCACGGTCTCCTCCGGGTACGGCGTCCCCGGAGGCCTCACCGGCGTGGCCATCCCGAGGTCGCAGATCTTCAGCTGTGCACCCGCGCCGACGAGGATGTTGTCCGGCTTGATGTCCCGGTGGATGGTGCCCGTGGCGTGCAGCTTCTCGGCGGCGGCCAGGAGCTGGCGCATCACCGCGCGGGCCTCGCCCTCGGAGAAGGCCCGCGTGAGGCGGCAGTGGAGGCTGGGCCCCACGAACTCCATGACGATGTACACTTCCCCGGTGACCTCGTCGGCGGCCACCTCCTTCATCTGCACGATGGAGGGGTGGCCCCGGCACGCGGCGAGGCAGTTGGCCTCGCGGCAGACCGCGCGGAGGTCGGGGGCGCCGGTGCCGTCGACGTAGTGCCGGATCCACTTGACGGCCACCGTCTCGCCCGTGCGCTTGTCCCGCGCCTTGGCCACGATGCCGTAGGTGCCCTCCCCGAGGTTTTCCTGCTTCTCGTAGTTGTAGATGCTCCCGAACTCATACCGCGGCCGCTTGTTGGTGTTGCTACCACCGCCGCCGTCCACCGCCGCCTCGAGAGAAGAGAACAACAACCCATCCGGCGCCTGGCGCTTGCGGATCGTCACCGCCGACGCCGCCATGAGAACGGATCGAGAAGTGGGGGGATTGGGGAAGGAGAAGGACAGCGAGTTCTTGTTCTGGCTGGGAACTATTGGGGAAGTGTGAATGCGTGATGCGGCGGCGGCGGAGGCAGTGGCGTCGCTCGCCCTAGCTGTATAGGCGCGCGACGCGAGAGAATCGAGAGATCGATCTGATCTGAAGATCAGCTAGTCGCGGTCGGACTCCGACCAGAACTCGGGGATGTCGAGAACGAAGGGGATTTCTGCCCGCGCGCGAGCTTGGTTTGCTTCCTTGTCCATCAAGGCTACTCCTCCTCGCCATTAACCGCCGCTGGAGCTCTGGAAGGCGCGACGGGGAGAACCCGGCCGCGGCCGTCTGAATTGCTGCTGCTACAACAACACGTGCTCTTGAGGCTGACTTGTGGGGCCTTTAACTTGAATCAACGGTGCTGATGGCTTGATGCTATGATGCCCTGTACATTGGAAGCGAATCCACGTCTTAGGCCGTGTTTAGTACCCCAATTTCTTCTCAAAATTTACTATGCAAAAAGAAGATTTTCCGTCACATCAAAATGCCGGCACATGCATGGAATACTAAATGTAGATGAAATAAAAAAATAATTGCACAGTTTAGATGTATTTTGCGAGACGAATCTTTTGAGCCTAGTTAGGCCACAGTAGGACAATATTTACCACAAAAAAAGGAAAAGTGGTACAGTGGTTGTACAGTGCTTTTCAGTTCGGAACAGTGTTTTTTTCAACCATCTAAACACACCCTTAGTTGAAGTTGACCACCAATTTGATGAGCGATAGGTAAATAAATCGGTTAATTTTCCGTTGCTCCTAGTAGCGTAACAGACACACTAACCGTTAATTCTGAAAAGTGAAAACCTGATCATTGCCCGAAGTTTGATGTTTGCGAGAGCCGGTAACATCGCATCACAAAAATAGTCCCGCGCGAGCCAGAGCCAGGAGACCTTAGATTTTGACGGTATCCAGAGGCCATAAGGCTGAGTCCTACGGTGTTTTTCAAACCCTATTCTCTATCATTGTTCTAACTATTCTTTTCTCTGTCTACAGTGTAGCATTTATGTCAAATAGTGCAAAACAGTGTTTTAGAGAACCACTTTATAGAACACCATTGGACTCAGCCTAACCATCTACAATGGGAATTTCTATATCCATTGCCTATCACTAATTCACTATTCATCCACTATTATAACTACTCATCTCTCTATCTACAATAGCGCTACAGTGTCAAACAGTATTTTAGGCAGCCTATTTTACTCCTTCATTGGGGATAGCCTTATATGACATTCTTCTGGTACCTTGTCTTGACGAGGCGATTGGGCCAATCTCCATGGACACTATTGTTGACATGAAGTCGGTCAGGTGTAGCTGCTCATGTACCGGTTTAGCAGCTTAAAGCAGACTACAACGTCTAAGCCTTGATTGGCAGGAGGAGCCAGTTACCATGGTAATTCCTATCTGTTTATACTTGCACATTGTTAGGTCGAGTTATCGGTGCGGTTTGGTTTGTCGTTGTTGGTACTCGATGTTCATATATGCTTTGTCTTTTTTATATTATCGGTATGTTCCTGGTCGTGCAGTATGAAACATCTTCGACTAACGTCGACTGGTTTGGAGATAGACAATTGGTGTTGGTCCACTGTGTTGCGTTATCTCTTTCTTTGTTATCCCATTCTGTTTGTTGTAATCTTACATGCCGTTTTATGCCAGTGACTTCATGAAAAATTAGATGGGGATCCCCCTCCCCATGACAGAAAAAAGTATTATGCATCTAGCTTTACCACGTTCTTTTCATCATGCTAAGGGGATCCGAGTTGTTGCTATGGTTCGTGCACCCTATCTGATATAGCACGTTTCTAAGATCGAATAGGGTTTTCTCTCTATTAGCTTGTTCAGTTGTTGGTGACTTGGTGTTGTTTGTCCATGACATTTGGTGTTGTTTGTCCCTGTGTGTCATGGTGAGATGTTATTAGTGGTTTAGTCGATTGTTAGGCATTATCTCTGAGGAAAGTCCTGTCTATGGAACCAGATATTCCAGTGGTTGATTTATCCGTTTGGCCCTGCCTTCAATGCAGGGGATGTTTTAGTTATGCTATTTTTCATTTGTTCTTTTAAAGAAGTGCAGCTCTGTCAGCTGTAGAAGATGTTTTTGTTTATTTATTTATCTGCATATTTTACTGTACAGATATGGCAGGAAGTGTTGAACTTGTATTGAGGGACAATATGCCCATTTTCAGAATACGACCTTCTGAATGGGATGTGCATGCAGCAAGCAAGCTAGTTCGTCTCTGTTTCTCCTCTGCTTTGCCAACGAGATACTAGAACCCCCAACAACGTCAGAGTTGTGGCTCATCACATCCGCACAGCCGGAAGCCAGGAACACGCAGAGATTACTTACGCAATGTATACATGCAGAAGAGCTTCATGCCACGTATGTATGTATATGGCAGCGAGTATACAATCGTAATGGAACGACACTCCTATAGCGCTAGGATGTCCATGGGTGCCGGCTGCATTGCCACCTCCCGCTTCCCCTCAGGACCTTTTCCGGCGAGGCTCCCGGCGTCGTCGACGACGCGGGACACGTCGGCGTTGTACACGTAGAGGCGGCAGACGAGGAAGAAGACGAGGAGGTTGGCGCAGTTGAGGATGGCGAAGAAGGCGTAGTACTTGTCGAGGCGCGAGGCGTTGAGGTTGTTGAGGATCCAGCCGGCCCGGCCGTGGCGCCGCGTGACGTGCGAGACGGTGGAGAGCAGCGCGCTGCTGAGGAAGTTGCCGACGCCGAGGCTGGTCATGGCGTAGGAGGTGCCGAGGCTCTTCATGCCCTCGGGCGCCTGGTCGTAGAAGAACTCGATCTTGGCCACCTCCAGGAAGGCGTCGGCGACGCCCATGAGCACGAACTGCGGGAGGAGCACGAAGATGGTGAGCGGGATGGTGGTGCCCTTGCTGTCGTACACCCCGTGCTCGCGCGCCACCGCCAGGCGGTGCCGCTCCGTCACGGACGCGATGCCCATGATGGCGATGTGGATGACGAGGCCGACGCCCATCCGCTGCAGCATGGAGATGCCGCGCGGGTTGCCCGTGACCCGGCGCGCCAAGGGCATGAAGGCGCGGTCGTAGAGCACGACGGCGACGAGCATGGAGATGGTGACGAAGCCCTGCAGGCTGGCCGGCGGGATCTCGAAGTGCGGGCCCATGTGCCGGTTCAGCGTCGTCCCTTGCTTCACGAACAGCGTGTTGATCTGCGCCATCATGGCGCTGGGCACGAAGGTGATGGCCAGCACGGGCAGCATCTTGAGCATCTGCTTCGTCTCCTCCACCTGCGTCACCGTGCTGAGCGACCACGGCGACGACGCGCTCGTCCTCACCGCCGCCTTGCTCAGCGCCGCCAGGTTGGGCGTGTGCGGGAGCGGCGCCGCGCCCTTCTTGGCGTAGTGCTCGCCGTCGAGCTCGTGCAGGTCGCGCGGGTCCACGGGCACGGCGACGGCCCACTTCCTGGCGGCCGCCACGATGACCCTGGCCATCTTGGCGAAGGCGCTCTCGGAGGTGGGCTTCTTGTGGCGGTAGAATGGCGTGCCGGCGGTGAAGATGGCGATGGAGGCGGCGAGCCCGACGGTGGGCAGCGCGTAGCCGACGGTCCAGCCGACGTTGTCCTGGATGTAGACGAGCACGGTGTTGGCGAAGAGCGTGCCGAAGAAGATGCTGAACATCCACCAGTTGAAGAAGGAGAGCTTGTGGCGGCGCTCCCGCGGGTGCGAGTCGTCGAACTGGTCGGCGCCGATGGTGGAGATGTTGGGCTTGGTGCCGCCCGTGCCCACCGCCAGGATGTAGAGCGACAGGAAGAAGACGCCCAGCTGCGCGCGCGTCGCCTCCTGCGTGCAGCTCGGGTCCGCCGTGCCGGCGCCGCACTCCGGCGGCCGCAGCGACGGCAGCGACACCGACAGCGTCAGCAGGATCATGCCCTGCATGCGCGCAAGGGGCAAAAGCTAGCGTCACTCCCATGGGCTTCAATTCGGTTCGTCGCAGGATTCACGGCCCATGCGAAAATCGATGCACTGGGCTTTTCTTGTTTTTTGCTGGATATTTTCCCGGGGACAAAATATCTCAAATTCTGAAGTGAGAGCTGAATATGTTCCGTAGTCTCTCTCCTCCGGCTTTACGACAAGCACAACTTTTTTTTTGTTTGGCCACCTAGCTTAGATCACGAGAAGCACACCGAAAACAACAGCTACCACACATTGACACACAAGAAAGGAACAAGCAGAGAAAGAGGAGACGGAATTGATGCCGAGATGGAGATGTAGAATATGAGCAGCGCTCAACAGGGGGGATCGGACACCGTCGTCGTCTTCGGATGGGGGGAATGGGACTACTTACGATGAGGTAGATGACGGAGGCGATCATGAAGGTGCGGTAGCGGCCAAGGTGGGCGTCGGCGATGTAGGCGCCGATGATGGGCGTCATCCAGATGGTGCCCACCCAGTTGGTGACGTTGTTGGCCGACGGCACCACGCCCTGGTGCAGCTTCGTCGTCAGGTACAGCACCAGGTTCGACGAGATGCCGTAGTACGCCATCCGCTCGAACACCTCGTAAACTGCATGCGCGTGTATAGATAGGTTCGTCAAATGTTGAAACCAGAGATGTTCAGAGACTGGCTTTTGTTTCAAAAAACCCATCATATGAAATCCTTGCTGCTAAAAAAAAAAAATTAAAGTAACAGCAGGCCCTGCGGGCGCTATGTGTATGAGTGTATCAGAAGCAGAGAGAATTTCTAGCCCATGTTTGTAGCAAAGTATTCTTTTTATGGTGTTTTAATACAATACTTGTTTGGCTGCTCTTAAAAATTGCTTTAGAAATCATGGTTTGCCATATACCAAAATGTTCTTGCAGTGTTTGGAAACTCCACTCCAATCTAAAGTTTTTATGATTTTAGCTACCTCCTTGCCTATTTCCACTTAAATACCATGATTTACGTTGCATAAAAACAGTAGGCAGTTTTAAGAAATACCATGGTTTTAATGTTGTTACATAAAACAGTGGTATTTGATTTGTGTCAAGACATTTGCAAACTATGGTATTGCTAAAACTATAAATCTACAAATTTATACCCCATCCGTTCCAAATTATAAGTCGTCGTTGATCTATGAATACAACATTTCACCATTCGCCTTATAAAAAAATTAGGTAAATACTCAAAATATAAATTATGCTTAAAGCACTTATAATGATAAACGTAAATTTGGTAAATAAGACTAAGTGTTAAACATCGAATTTAAAGCTCAACGGTGACTATTTGGGACGGATAAAGTATTTCCACTCATTCTTTTATTTATTTATAAACTGTTTGCAGTTGATGACTTGAACATAAGAGATCGGCAAGCTAGGTTCAAAACCTCACGTAACAAAAGGAAGTGACGGGTTGCAAATGGCGCTGAATGAGTGCATGGTACTACTTCACATTATTTTAGATAATTATACGTGCTCTTTATTCTCGTAGCTGGACCCCAACCTCGCCGACCCCTTCCGGCGCAGCTTCGACGACGATGACTCACGAGCTAGCGTTTCTTACCAAACCGTAGACAATCAGACATCACAGGATCGGAAGGGTGTCCTTTTCATATCCGAAAAAGGAATCTCAGAGCGAGTCATTCTAAAAAAACAGTTAAATTCGACCAGCAAAATCTTTGAACAAGTTGGTCACGGGAAAGAATCAACCTAACAATTGTTAAAAAAAAAAAAGATATCGTGTTGGTCTTAAGCACGAAGTGAACCTATATTTTAGTTCCCCAGCAGGTATATATTACTGTAATATATAAACCCAAAATACATATGGCCGAAATGTTTGGAAATGGACAGACAGAAGAGGGCGCGTGTTTTCGTTGTCATGGAGAGCACGATGCAAAGTCCAACAAACCTGATGGTAGCATGCCTGGGTCCAAACAAATCTGATGGTGGCCTCGATGGCTTCAAGGCCGATTCCAAGCGCTTCCGGACAGGACAAAACGTCCTCCAGTTCCCCAGCACAGCAAGTTACTGGCGCTTTTCCCTTGGCATTGGCCATTGGCAGGGTTCAGAGGTGCCGTTGCCCCAGTTCCAAAGGACACGGCACTCGCTTCTGCTCATATGCCGACACAAACTATTGGCGGCGAGCTGCTAAAATATACAGTACTCTCCTGGGATCTCTTGGTTCGGTCGTAGTACTAGTACTGTATTGTACTGAGTACAGCAGATCGGATAAATGGTCGTGTAGGTACAAAAGCGACACAGAGTGAGAGGCAGTTAGAATAATGATAGAAAAATAGTATGCCCTAGCTGCTGGACTCAATCCATCATGCATCGTCTGTCTGTTATAAATCCGGTGGGCCTCGACTATGTGATGTTTCCTAGTATTTCCTCTCGTTTTCTAGTATGTGTTTATTTGGTTTACAAATAAACTAGCCGGCAATAAATATTTAAGAACGGATACCGTGCTATAGCATAAAGTGTCCACGCTGAGCCACGGCTAGATCTCCTGTAGACATACTCCGGTTCAGCCTTCAACCGAGTGGTGATGAAGAGACGGTTGCGGCGGTGGCCGGCGGGCAACTGGTCCCGCAGAGAATGCGGCGACGGTGAGCAGGTCGGTAGGATTGGAACAGGGGGCTGCTCTGCTCGGCCAAGATCCAAAGCCGTGAAAGCAACCAGCAACATGGCTGGCTCTCTCACAGTCACAGGTCACGCCTACCGCCGATCCTATCCCTACCAAATCCTCTGTCTGTCATGTGCATGTGACCCACGTCAACCTTGTGCTACTACTTGAACTTGTTTACCCAAACCCTGCTTTCTACAAGAGGGGGATAAAACAGAGTCCGTTTATTACCGACGAACCCGATGACAAAATTTCTCCAAACATGCATGGAAAAGACGATGTGTAGTTGTCCCAAGCAATGATACAGCAAGAAAGCGAGCTCCCTAGCTCTGAAACACAAGCCATGGATGGCAGTATGGCACACACATGTCGTCAAGGAAGGGTTCATGGTGGCTATAGAGCTGCTTCGATACGATCCGTACCTACAACGAAGCCGCAGGCTTTCCAGCCGCCCCGCTTGGACCGGAGCACGGGGTTGCCGTGGAGGTCCACCGTGCCGTCCTGCGTGTACTCGTCGTCGGCGCCGGCCGCCGCCTCCAGCCGCTCCGCCATGGCTGCCGGGTCCTGCCCCTGTGGGTGGCCTTGGCCTCTGCCTCACCGCCGAGAGCTCACCCGGTGGGCGGCGAGCTGAGAGGGATATGGGTGCTACGACTACAGGCACTCCCGCTTCGTGAGCTCTGCCGCCTGTTTGCCCATTTATAATCCCGTTCCTCCACCGGGTCAACAAGTGGAGTGGAGACTTGTTGGGAGATCAATTCTTCTTCTTGTATTCTCTTGGTACCACAAAACCGGAAAACAGAAGGCGTAGTGTGAGCAGCAGCGGAGGGCGCGGCCGAATAAACAGGAGCTAATAAGGACCCCTTGCACACCTAATCTCACTTTAACAGAGAAGCGCACAGCTTTCTAATATTCGAGCACAGCTTCCTCAATTTAGCATATGGTTTATGTCCATTGAAGCTCCCCGAACAAGGTTTTTATTTGGAGGGTGTGTGGATCACGGTTCGCCTAGACAGCCGTTTAGCAGTTTAAACAACATTAATTGCTAAACAGTGGCCGGTCGTTTTCGTTTAATTGGCCATTTACACCATTTAAACGGTTTTTAAATAGTCGTTTAGCACCGAATAGGTGACCGACTGTTTAGTGTTTAGGCTATCACTTGTTTGGATACACCCAACTAATCATCGGTTACTAAAATTTAGTTGCCTTTTGTCCAAACAGCCTTGGCTAATGAAATATGTTTTGCAATCTATTAGCACCCATTGACTAATTTTTAGCTAAAATTATCTGATGCAAACAGGATCTGGATATGAAAGATGGAAAGACAACTTTGGCTCTTCCGTAGTAGAATTAAAACACATATTTCTCACGCCTTAGGGTGTTTCGAAATCGACTGGAATAGACTAGAAATTGTTATGTTACACTAAAAGCTACTTTATGCAGGTGTGGCCACTAGAAATGTGGTTTCACATACATAGATATAGTAGGATCCTAGTTGCACCCATCAAAACAGGTACTTATATAGGCCGGTGTCACCAAAGAGTCCATATGGGTGTGCAAAACATTGTTTGCATACTGCAGACACATATTGAAATTAATAAAAATATAGAGAATGAAATATACGAGCTAATGACGCCGGCCTTAGTTGAGGACCCACTCCATTAGTAGACGTACCTATACTAAAGTTACCGGCCTACCTATCTCACCGTACATGTACAGTATTTAGCCTAAGAGCAAGATTGTATTGTGGCCATGTTACGTCCAAAACATTATTTTAGTCAAAGAGGATTTTGAAATATAAACTGCCGGATGAGTTTTTGGCGGCGCCGTCGTGCAGAACAGTAGTAAACACCGTACCGTGCGGCCGCAGAGGTGTCTGGTTCGTCTTGCGTGGCTCCGGCCGGTCGACCTCACGGTCACGGGCCCTGCCCTCTCTCACTGCCCGTCGGCATCAGCATCACGGACAGTTGCGCGACGGCGGCCGCTCGGCGCGCACTCCGTCGTCTGCTCGCCGTGGCCGACGCGCCGAAGACGCCGCAGGCGCACGTCGTACTCGGGCGCCGGCCCAGACTTTGCGACGGCGCTCGCGCGCGCCGTGTGAGAAAACATGACAGCGCCGACCCGGCGTACCCCGAGCGGCCGAGGCCGCGCGCGACGCCGACGCGTGTATCCTTGTGTGGTGGATTGGCACCGTGGCCCGTTCGCCGAATTGAAGGCGCACAAGGGACAAACAGATGGGTGGCCTTGCATCGTCACCCATGGAGCTAGCGATGAATATTTAGCAGCGCAGATACGGCTTCAATCGAACAGATTGAGACTCGTGCGTGCGCTTGGGGGTAGTCGAGATCGCAGTCGCAGATACGGAGTACACGCCAATGCAAGAGTACAGTAGTCCACGAGTGATGTGGCTAGGCCCACCCCCGTCACCCGTTCCCAGCTGCGCTTCGGACCAAATAAAGCCCTCAAATTGGCGGCCATGGGAAGGTCGAATTTGTCGGACACAATAAGGGGATGGAGTGCGCGGGCACATCATAGGCTAAATACTTTGGCCTTGCTAATAACTTTTTGTAAAAATGAACACATGAAGTATATATTTAAGCGTCAATGCCAAAGAACAGTATATGAATGTCCGCCAGCTACTCCCCCCACCCCAAATAAAACTCTCTGACATGATGTCATGCCCCCACCTTTCTGCACCCACCATCCCCATCCTCTGAGCCACCACCACCGTACCACCACTACTCCATATGGCCAGCCAAGCCTCCATGAATCGAGGGTTCAGGAGGAGAGTCCGATTGCCCTGTCCCCATACACAGCGGAGGTGCTCAAATTAAGGTGGCGGCGAGCGATTTTCCTTTTTCATTTTTTTTCAAAAATAAAAGTTCGGATATAGAGATTCTGGAAGTACGTAGTGATTGATCACTAAATAGTACTGTAAATTGCATGCGTTGGAGTGTACCAGGATAAAGCCCCTCTATCGGGGCGTCTTAGTCATTGTCATCACCAATCTTAGCTTGGTTTAAATTTTTTTTTTTGGATAAGATGCTTATATTGGTTGAAGAGGATTTGCTGCGTGCTTAGAACCATGCGTCGCCGTACACGGATATGTGGCCACGGCCAAAGTTTGCCAAGCGTGAAAGATACGTGCCTGTGACAGGCGTGGACCGGCCGGTGTACTCTGGTAGGACGCGAAGAAGACAAGAAGTCCAGCAGCACGTGCACAGTGAGTGTGGGCGGCATCAAAGTCGGCCCATCTTTCCGGTCCCTTTGACGACGGCGATCTGGACTTGCAAGGGCATGCACGATGGACAATTAATAAAGAGTAGTGTGTCAAAGGTACAGTAGTAGTAGACTAGTACGAGTAGAGTACCTAGCACTGAGCCACTGATCCGCTGGCTGTCGGTCTCATTCAAACGTCCGAATGGCTTTGTAGGATGAATGGGGAATCAAGGTCGCCCTAGGAAATAAAATAACGACGGGAGAAGTACTCCCTGTACAGTGTACAGTAGTACGTAGTAGTAGCAGGCTGTCATCAAGTGTATAGATATAACCGATCGTTAGGACTTGGGAAGATTATTATTTTGGTCATCGATCATCCATTTGGGTTGGGTGGGTGTTTTCAGCTTCCAACTTCAATCGGCCAGTCGTCAATCAAGTGTACGTGCCTTGGCTGAGCGCACTATTACGCACATGAGTAGGTAAACAAAGCAGTCCAAAGAAGTAGGCTCACTTGCCCATGCATGCTTTCCAACATAGCTGCGGATTGGTTTGCGTTTTCGACGCACGAACATGACGGATCGAGTCGAGCGAGATTCCTCCCATCCGAGATATGCAGACGAAGAATCTGATGTCGTTCTCATCTGCTGCTGTCACGGGCCGACGGGCGGGCGCCGGCATGTTGGACATACGTGCATACTCCTATATAGTTTACTCTCCTTGCATGTACGTCCATGCGTACATCCAATATTGCTGTCCTAGGACAGCCACACAGAGGCAATACAATATAGTTCAACATACCGTCTACGTCCATAGCAAAAATAATATCGTTGCTATATCGTAAACATATAATGAAATCTAAGACTATGTGCAGCAGGATGTGTAAATGCATTATGTATCTACTATTCCAACTACCTCCCACTCTGTAAACAGCATCGCTACAGTGTATAGACAATCCATTTACCCAATCCGTTGTACATAGTCTAAATATAGACAATAATACGATCTGTGCTGAAGTCAGCCTAAGCATGCGCATGGATCGGAATACTAGTCCACGTCACGGTGGCTAACACTGAGCAACGTGGACTACATATACAGCTTAGCGAGAGGTCATCCTTAATTAATACTCCTATTGATACTTAATGGATCACATCACACATGTATATATTAGCTGCCTCGGATCTGATCTGGAGACTCGAGTAGTAGTACTACTGCCAGTATACACGAGTCTCTACTCTCTAGTCGTCGGCATTTGCCTGATGACCTCGGTACTCGGCAATATATAATCAATCAATCCACGGATCCACCGCCCCCGGAACGTACTACAGTCACAACGGTTCCAGAGCTCTGCCCGCCCTGCCGCTAAAAATTCTCGCGTTTATACAACGGAACCCTGCAAGTGGGAGTACAGTACGTAGAGGTTGCTTCTTGGTTGATGCGTTCCGGGTGCGGCTGGTTTGATGCATTGACCGCACCTTCAAGGCTTCAACCGCCCTCGTCTCCAATATCGTACGTCCGGACTCTGGATCCATCAATCTCGCGGTTAGCATCATCCGATCCAGTAGATGCAATCTGGCCATTAATTTATCAGCAACCAAAGTGGATGCGTCGTCGTAGTCACCAGTGGACTGGTATCATCGCTACATGATGAACCACCTTATTAAAATAGGAGTACGTATTTTTTATATAGATATCTATAAGGCGTAGAGCATCTTGGCCCTGCACTGTTGATCAACAGAACACCCACCGTCCCAAGACTCAGTCCACTGTGGATCTACACCCCGCCGTCCGCCTCCAACCACGGTGCGTCCGCCTCGAGCTGCAGTTGCCCCGCCCGAGCGCCCCCGTCACCCCACATCACGCGCCGGCCCAGCCCCATGTTCGACGCCGTCCAGCCGGAGCTCCCGCGACCGCCTCCCCGCCCCGTGGTCGGCGCGTCCCGCCCCGCCGACGGCGCCGTGCCATCACCGTGCGGCCAAGCGCTGCTGCCGGAAGCTCTGCGCGTCGGGCGCCGTTGATCAACAGCTCGCCCACCGCCGCAAGACCCAGGACCCTGTAGATCCACAATTCTCCTGCTCCTACTGCCGCAGCGCCCCATCAACTCGCAATCCTCCACCTCCCGCTGGGGCCGCAGCGCAGCCCGTTGACCGTCGCTTGCGCCCCCGCTGCTCTGCCGGCCTTCCCTCACCTAACGATTCCTTGGCCCTCGCTGCCGCTGTCCTAGCATCCCAGCCCCAGCCCCAACGGCACCAGGCCACCAGGGAGCTGCGCCTGCGCTCGGCGCCGCTCCGGCCCCAAGCCCGACTCCGCCCGGCCGGTGCCCAGGCCCAGCACGGCCCTGCCCTGCGCAACGCGCGGGGGGTCCTGCTAGTACTACTATAAACAGAGTATTTGGTATTTGGAAAAAGATCATTGAGGGGCAAATTTTACTTACATTTGGCTAGCTGGTCCGTGCATGCATGCCCCTAAACGTAGTACTAGTCCAAACCTGCCGCTAAAAATATTTGTGATTTTCTTTTAATTAATTTTAAGCATGCATGCATTGCATTGCATTATTGACCGCTCGATCGCTTGCTCCAAATGGAACAATCCTTCAACTTGTCCAAGTGTTAGTAGCTAGTTGAGCTGGAACTTGCATGCATGTCGTCGCTCATTCCGCCCGTGTATTTTCAACGGAAAGTACGTATTACACGGAGTATGTACGTCGTAGTAACATGCCAGTATTTGTGTTGAATTATCGATTATTATTAGTGATAGCAGACAGATATCCAGTATGACGTCTATACTATCGATCATCTTATGACATGAGGGAAGGGGAACTAACGGCTGGTGTAAACAAGTGTAATGGTATACAGTACTCGTCAGTCGTCACTGCTGCCGCTACTAGTCCAGTGCACACTGGCAGACAGTGAGAACGGGGAGCTAGAAGAAGCATATAGACCCACACCCACTAGAATAGTCAAAATACGGAGTTATTCATGAGAGTGACCTTTGGGGCAGGCAAGTAAATTTTTTCAATCATGATAGCTATAGATTACCTCCTTTTTTTGCAAGTGTAGTTTATTTGCAAGGCGCTATCATCAACTGGCGGTGTGGTTTCATTATTTGGAAATAAAAATGGTGCTATATAACAATCATATAGCTAGCTATTAGACTGTTCAAGTAATTAAACAGGGAGCGATCATAAACAGATATCACATCCAAGTATAAGCTATCTATTCGCATGCACCTGTCTAGCGATCTAGCCATTCTTAATTACACCTCTTTTCAATGGATGGCTTGATGTGGGTGTCTTTTTTGGATAAATATGTTTGGATGATGCCTTTGGCGTCCATATTATTACTCCCTGCGTAGTCCAAAATATAATGCCGCATGTATATATATGTTTTGAAAAGTCAAACCTTCGTAATCGATCTTTATCCAACAACAATCAGTATGCCCAATTGTGCTGCTTGCTTTTGTATATATACTCCCTCCGTTCCAAATTGTAAAGGGTTTTAAACCTTAACTAAATTTATTTATTTTTTCATGTATGTGTGTTCAATATGTGTCTAGACTCGTTGACATCTATATAAATATGGATAAAATGAAAGGAGGGATAGAAGTTTTACAATTTAGGACGGTGGAAATGTATCCGATCTAATTAATAAATCAGTATGTTTTTTTCTTAAAAAACCCGAATTATGGACGCCATACAATTCCCTCTCCGACCCCGTCAAATTAAGATACAGGACTATAGGAGTGTGTATGATGACTGGATGAAACTAACGGCAGGTAGCTACTAGCTAGCGTTGAAATTGAGCTCCGGACAAAGTCGTGCAGCATCCATGCACTTAACTCCTTTACGGCTTTATCAGCAAATTACTGAGCGCGACAAGCCGGGGACGACGGATAGATATGACAGCGCGGCGCAGTAAACACAAACACACAACCAGGGAAATAAAAGGCCAATAACACACCAGCTTTTGTTCGTTCGATCCTACTCCAAGCTACTACTAAGGTGAGGTGTGTACACGTATGTAGACACATGACGGCGACCAAATAAACCGTACGTCTGTACTGATGAGTAACGAGACCGGCCAGGGACAAACAGATGGGTGGCCTACCATACGTTGTCACCGATCGAGCTAGCGATGGATATTTAGCAGCACACTACGGCTTCAACCGAACAGATTGACTCGTGCGCTTGGGTGGAGTCAAGATCGAGAGTAGATACAAACATACAGGAGTCCACGATCGATGCAGCTAGGGAGGTAAAGGACTCTCAATTTTTTCATAGAAATTTTAAAAATAGGAACGGATCAAATATTCATTTTTGAACCAAAAATCATATCAAGAGCTCATTTGAATTGTGAAGAAACATTTGGTTCGTGATCTTCTACCACCCCTAGGTGTAGCTAGGCTCACACGTTCCCATCTGCGCTTCAAACCGAATGAATCCCTCAAATTGGCTGTGGGAAGATCGAACTTGTCGGACACAGTAGGTTATGTAATGCGGCTACATCATTGGCCACATGTGTATTTATCGTTTCAGAGAGCATTGTTGTTGCACGGGCAATAGGCTGAATACTTTAGTCCTGCTAATAACTTTATCTAGAAACAAACACATGAAGTATATACTTAAGCGTGTCAACGGCAAAATAAAGCATCTAAGTGCCCACCCGTCACCATCCCCTTCGCCCTCCAGCAAACCTAGGGCAAAACCTCTCTGACATGAGGCCATGCCCCACCTCATGCACCGTTTCTTTCAGCAGAGCACTGCCAGAATATTTATGTCACATAGTGCAGTGGGAGGCTGGGCGTCGTGATATTAAGAAACTGACCATGGATCAGAGTGGCAGAAACTTTCTGTTCCTGCACTGCTCAAAGGAACGGTGCTACCAGGCCTGCCAAGCCACCATGGATCTAGGGTTCAAGAGGGGAGTAGGCCCTAGGGGTCCAGTCCAACTACCCCACCCCTAACCACAATGAAGGTGCTCAACGGTCGTGGCGAGTGACTTTTCTTTTTCATCTTTCCAAAATAAAAGTTTCTGGATACTGAGAATTCTAACTATAAATAGGTTGATGGTCGTTACTTCCGGAGGTAGTGATTGATCTCTAAATCGTAAAAGTGCATGCGTTGGAGTGTGCCGGGATAAAGCCCCTCTATCTTGGTTGATTGAAGATGATTTGCTGCGTGCTTAGAATCATGCGTCGCCGTACATAGGAGCCGGCCAGTGTATAGTGGAGCCAAAGTTTGCCAAGCGTGAAAGATACGTGTGTGCCCATGACAGGCGTGGACCGGCCAGTGTACTCACTCAAGTATAGGGCGCCAACAAGTCTGGGCGGCCGGCAGCACGTGCAATAGTGAGTGTCGTGGCATCAAAAAGTCGTCCGATAATCCGGCCGGATCCCTTTGACGTCGGCGATCTGGAGTAGCAGTAAACAGAGCAGTCCAAAGAAGCAGGCTAGGCTCACTTGCCCATGAACGCTTCCAATAAGATAGCTGCGGATTGGTTTGCAAGCGTTGTCGACGCACGAGCGCGTGGCCGATGGAGTTGACAGTCGAGACACGAGAGAAATTTCCTCTCCTCCGGCGCCGGGTCCGGGACATGCAGACGAAGAATCTGATGGACGAGACGATGACTATTCAACGGCAGCTAACACTGAGCAACGTGGACTAGTTTACCACGAAATCACCATTACCTAATACTAAATAATATACAGAGATCATCACACGCTGATGGCTGCCTTGGATCTGATCTCTGCAAAAGTAGTACTACGTACTACCTGACTTCATAATTGCAACGGCGGCGTGGTTGATTATTTCCGCAATTTCGATTGATCGCTTGTCTAATTCAAAAGACTATTCAAATGTGTAAATACACAACTCATGCTCAAACCAAGTTTAGCAATAAAACAATCACAACAAAATAAACGTTAAATTGTGAAACTTTTAACAAAATTTGCAATCGAAGTTATAGAAAAAAAAAATCAACCGTGCAGTGCATTTGTAAACGAAAGAAGTATTGAGCATATACACAAGCCGGAACATATATACGTACAGTCACTACAGTCCAGCTCGTTTTTTTCAACGGAACCATGCAAGTGGGACTGGGCCGGGAACAGATCAGTTCTTTGTGCCACGATGCGTTGCATGCGGCTGGTTTGAATTTGATGCATTGACCACCACAGTACCACACCTTCCTTCCCCTTGATCATCTCCATCTCCTACTAGCTGGTCCATGCATGCATGCCCCTATGCCAACATAGCAGTCGTCCAAAACCTGCTGCCGCTAAAATATTTGTGATTTTTCAACTGCTGCGGGCTGCTTTTTACGCATGCATGCATTGCATTGATCGTTCGCTCCAAATAATGTATAGTGGAATAATAATCCTAAATCCTTTGTCCAAAACGCCAAGTGTTGGTAGTTGAGCTAGGTGATGCATAGCTGGAATTACGTACATGCCGCTCTCTCGCCAGCTCATTCCACGCGTGCATTTCCAACTGAAAGTAGTTACGTACGTAGTAAACTGCCAGTATTTGTGTTAAGTTTCGATTAGTGATGATGGTAGAAGTATAGAACGACGATGTTCAATATGACGTCAATATGATCTTCTTATGACGTGAGGCCGAGGAGAGAACTAACGGCGTAAACACTAGCACAGAAACGATCTTTGCAGACGCCCCCACAAAAGGTTAAAAGCGGTTCAAAACGGAAGCTGTTTCTGACATTTGCTCGGCGGGGGCAAGATCATGGACCTCCCTTGAAAATAGATATTTAGGGGCGGACCATACCACCATCCGCTCATGCTATCTGTAGCGTGGCCGTGGCGGTGGGCGGCGCGGTGCAGCTCGAGCGCGGCGGTCGGGCGACGGCGGCTGGGCGCGACCGGGCGACGGCGAAGCGTGGGGCGGCCGGGCCGGAGCGCGGACGTGGCGTCACGGACTGGCGCGAGCAGCAGGGCGGCGCATTGAGCGCGGCGGCGGACGGCGGGGCGCAGCACGACGCCGGCGGCCAGGCACTTGCTCGGCAGTGGCAGCGGAGTGACGGGGCTAGGCGCGCGGCGGTGACAGCCAAGCGCGTCGGCGGCGGGCTGGCAGCGGGCGACGCTTGGCGAACGCTTTTTTTATAATCAGACTGCAAGAGCGGTGGACGCTTTAAACCGCTCCTGTTGATTTATGTACTAGGATTGGCACATATGTTAACCGTTGCTAAAGTTCCATTTAGAGGAGCGTTTCTTGGTATGCACGGCTTCTGCTAGGCTATTTTTAGAGGCAGTTAGGGCCGTGCGTCTCCGCTGACACGGATAATCAACGACGTTCGTGTAGGGCCGGTCCTCGGAATTGCCTCTGAAAATGCTTCCCCAACCGCCTCTGCAGTTGCTTCGTGTACCAGTGAAAACCACACTGCTGCCGCTTCTAGTACATTAGCGGTGAGAAGTGGTTTTCTTTTAATTTGGTCCTTTTTGCGACTTTTTTTTACAAATGGACCCCTGGGCAAACCTTGTCCAAAAATGGACCCCGAGGTCGGTGCTTCGTACGATAGCGCCGAGGTCGGGCATGTCGGCGCTATATTACCGCGCGCCGAGGTAGGCCACGTCAGCCGGCCGCGCGGCTGGTGGGACGATAACTCGGCGCTGGGTCAAAGAGCGCCGAGTACCGTACCCTTGACGCTTCCGAATCCAGCGCCGAGGTAGTGACTAGGGCTTCGCCAAGGTGGGCCTTGGGCCGTGGTGTCACCTCGGCGCTTCATCCGTTAGCGCCGACTTGTCCAAGGTCGGCGCGGGGCCATGGCGCGCCGAGCACTGGGACCCTAAAACCCGCCGTCCCCTTCTTCTTTCTTCCTCCTGCAGACGCTCTCCCACCCGCCGCTCCCTCTCTCTGTCCCTCCCGAGGTCGCCCCGAAGGCTAGGGCCTGAATCCGGCCGCCAGGACGCCAAATCGAGGGCACCCTCCCTCCCCCAAGGTACCCCTCCCTCTCCTCTTCCTCTCTACCTGATTATTTTTCCTTGCATTGCCTTGTAGATGTTGGAACCCTAGGTATTAGGGTAAACTAGAAATCGAAATTTTTTGTTTGGATTGACGTTAGGGATTGAATCTGTGTTGTATAGTAGATAGTTTAGCCGGTCAGATGTGCCGATTTGATGTTATTTCCACCATCATGGACTAATTTTTTAGAATTTTTCACTATTAGATAATGTGTGTATATATACTTATTTAATTTTTTTTCCACTGACATTAGGTATATTAGATTGATGTATGTAGCTTTGTTTGTAGGATAGAGGCCCATTTATCTTTCATTATTGTTTGTTTGCTATTGTTGTGACAAGGTTGATTTAAATTTTTGGTAGATGGATAAGTTAGTTCGAGTCAGACATGGTGGTAATATGACGAGGACAATGGGTGACAATGTGGAAATGGAACCAATGAGAGAGGATGTGTTTATGTTTGGTGAATCACCTAGTTTTTCTGAAGTGGTTGACCGGGTAAAATTATATCTGAGTTGTTCGGAAGAGGCTTTGGTTTTGAAAGTAGATGGAGTGATCGATGTCGGGTCGGCTAATGGCCCCCGGGTCGAGAGGTTGGCTCCAATCAAGAGCGAAAGTGATTGGGTTGCATATAAGCAAATTGTCATGTCATCTGAAGTTCGGTCACTTGATCTGATTGTTAGGAGAGAATTTTCACCTAAGGAAGGTCCTACAATTGGTTTAGAGATGACGAACGATCCAACCAGTGAATATGTAGTACCCCAAGAAGAGGTTGATCTATCTCAACAAGACATTGTAGCCACACAAGACAACGACTTAGGGGAATATGGTGGGCCCGCAGACCGTGGTATAGTGCATGGCCATGTAGAGGCGCTTGTGCCAAGCAACTGTGACTATGAAGGCCGGGATGCAAATCACGGCTATGGGGATGACCATGGCAATTGTGGAGTGGGTGGTGATGATGAAGAGATGGGAGTGCCTATGTCATCAAATCGGGTGGATGTCCAGGTGGAAGGAGATGATGATACATATGACGATGTTAGGGCATCCGATTCCGATGACGACCGTCCGGTGGCAAGGCTAAGTGATAGGGAGATGCAAATTCTGAAGGAAGTGGTGACATTCCGTGATCCTCTTGTTCCGGATTATTTTGATGTGAGCCAAGGGCACCGAGCAGTAGCTGATGGGAGGATTGAATTGCCACGTGATCCGAGCAAAGGTGAACTCATTGAGAAGGGCATGGTCTTTGCAGATATGGTGGAACTTAAAACTTGGTTGCGAGAGTATTCAATAGTCCACAACCGTCCTTTTAGAGTCATGAATTCCTACAAGGACCAGCGGTACACTGTTACATGCAAGGAAGATTGTGGGTGGAAAGTTTGTGCAAGGAAGGACAAGGTTGGAAAGTGGAGGATAACATCAGTTCAGCAACCACACACGTGTGCTACCGCAGAGGTGGAGGAAACCCACTTACAGCTGAATTCTAGGTTCATTGCGAAGACGTTTTGCAACGTCATCAACCACATGCCAACCATCACGGTTTCAGCGCTCATTGAGTCAATTTTCCTCCGCTTTGAGTACCGTGTCAAATATGGGAAAGCATGGAGGGCAAAGCAACTAGCTTTAGCAATGATTTATGGTGATTGGGAGGAGGCGTACGAGCGACTCCCTAGAATGATGAATGCCATCAAAGCCAAAAATCCCGGCATGCATTTTGAGTACTTGCCTAAAGAAGGTGAAACAAGCGATGGAAGACAGGTTTTCGGTAGGGCTTTCTGGACCTTTGGCCAGTGCATTGAAGCTTTTAAGCATTGTAGGCCGGTGTTGGCAATCGATGGCACATTCTTGACCGGCAAGTACAATGGAACCATGCTTGTTGCCATTGGGATTGATGGTGAGAACATATTGGTTCCATTGGCATTTGCCTTGTCTCGGTTCTTGAGCCTTGTACGACGTTTGGTTGTGGGGCGTGGCCGTGATGTGTGCATAATATCAGATCGACATGCCGGCATCCATAATGCAATGGAAGAGCATATAGATGGCCATGGACGCGTGCACCATCGGTGGTGCACGAGGCACCTTGCACAGAACTTGATCCGGCATGACGGCATAAAGGAGAACTTTGAGTTATTTGAGGAGGTGTGTCGGCAACGAGAGAAGAGAGATTTCCATCGGAAGTTGAAGGACCTTATGTTACGCACCAATGACGTAGGTAGGTCATTTTTGGAGGGCCTAATGTCATCTAAGGAGAAATGGTCCCTTGCATATGACGGAGGTGTTCGTTGGGGCTTCATGACCAGTAATTTTGCTGAGATAATGAACAGTTTGCTTAGGGGTTGCAGGTCCCTTCCGGTGACAGCCATTCTCGCCTTCACGTTCTATAGGTGCAACCAATGGTTCGTCCAACGCTTCGTCCTTGCGACAGCTCTTTACAACAAACATAATGAATGGCCTAAGCGTGTAGACGAAATGATTGGGTACTCAAAGAAAAAATCGAAGCGTCAGACCGCTACATGCTTTGATAAGGCCTCCGGCACATATGAGGTTTTGGAGGCCGGTGGAACAAACACAGGTGGAGAAGATCGGCTCGCCAGGAAGCACAAGGTGGTCATTACTAGGAACACATGCACATGTGAGAAACCCACACTGTTGCACATTGCGTGCTCCCATATGCACACGGCTTGCAGGGTGCGTAGAGTAGATCCATTGGTACCTCCAAGGACCGCAAAAGAGTTTGGACTAAGGTATTTGATTAACACATGGACACCTCGGTTCGAGCCTTTTAGAGATGAAGACGAATGGCCAGAATATGAAGGGCCAACATATGTAGCCGACCAAGGATTGCTGCACACAAGTAAGGGTCCTAGGAGAAGAAAGCGCTTTGCAATGGACATGGACAGGGCCGTGAAAGGGAAATCGAAGCGTAGTGTCGTTGGGTCTCATTTCGTAGAGGATACACAACAGAATCGTTGCTCTGTATGCCACAAGGAGAATCATAACAAAAGAAAATGTCCTTTATCTCAACGTACTCAAGTAATGCATTTTTTTAAACGCTTACTTTTCATTCGTTCTTCATGCACATTGATTCCTTGTATCTTTTCACAAAGTGTTCTAAGCATTCTTTTGTCTCATAATGCAGGATGGAGCGATACCCTCTTCTGGATGAGCGGTACGATGTCAATCACTGAGCGAGAAAGATCGAGGAAGGCCAGGTAAGATCTATCCATCCAAATCCATTGCCTTGCCTTACGCATACTAATCCATCTAACATTGTGGTTCCCTTGGTTATTTTGCAGAACCTCGGTGTCCTGAGGCCTATGACCCACGAGGCTCGTCTTGTGATGCACTACGACCACCGCTACACACCCTTGCTACACCGAGCGAAGCTGCTGACGGTATCGATGATTTACCACCGCGGCCTGCCACCGTTGAACCCACCCGCTATCACCGCGCTCGTGGACCGATGGCGGCCAGAGACCCACACGTTCCATCTCCTCCTGGGCGAGATGGCAGTCACCTTGGAGGACGTCGCCATGAACCCACCCGCTATCACCGCGCTCGCAGATGTGGACTTTAGTTACGCCTTGTTTCATTTCGAATTGGACCTCTTGTTCGAGTACCGTGTCTTTTATTTTGGATGTATGGAGCTGTTAAACTATGTGGACTTGGATGTGTTAGAACTCTGTGCATGTATGGAGGTGTTAAACTATGGACTGACTTTGGATGTGTTGAACTCTGTGCATGTATGGACGTGTTAAACTATGGATGTGTTAAACTATGAAATCTGTGCAAATTTGGTGTTTCGGTTGTTGTTTCGATGTGTCGAACTATCCGTTCCAGTTTCAGTTTTCTTTTTTTTAAAGCTGCAGATCTCGGCGCTAATAGACCGAGCGCCGAGATATTCAACCACGGCGCTCTGCCTATTAGCGCCGAGGTGTCGGCCGGGACCAAGAACCTTCTGAGGCATATGCTAGCCGCGCGCCGAGATGCACCACCTCGGCGCTTAATCCTTTAGCGCCGAGGTAGTGCATCTCGGCGCGCGGCTAAGATATGCCTCAGAAGGTGTCGTCGGGAGCTCGGCGCTCTATCTATTAGCGCCGAGATATCGGCCGGGCCCCGAAACCTTCTGAGGCATATCCTAGCCGCGCGCCGAGGTGCACGAGCTCGGCGCTTAATCTTAATCCTTAAGCGCCGAGGTCGTGCACCTCGGCGCGCGGCTAGGATATGCCTCAGAAGGTATCGTCTGCGCGGAGCTGCCTCGGCGCTAAAGGATAGAGCGCCGAGTTTGTCTATCTCAGCGCTGCATATTTTAGCGCCGAGCTGCGCAGGTTTAAATAAAAAGAAAAAAAACGAAGTGAACGTTCCCGTATTACAGAGCCTCTCAACATTTCACGTACAAAATTTCACCAAGCATAACAGATAGGGTTAAGAGTCCAAAATACCGTTTCCATGATTGAATCACACAAATTGTTCAACAATACCCTGAATGCGTCAAACATTAACAATTCGGCAAATTGCTAAACAACAAACAGTCCAACATTCACGTGGTGTTAACATACATCAACAATTAAAGCATAGAGATAGGTCCTACCGAGTGCAACGTGGCCATTTCCCCTTCCTCAGCGCATCCGGATTCTCCTCCAGAGCTGCCTTCGCCCTCCTTGCCCTGGCAAGCTTCACCTCCCTCTCTGCCTTGCGCTTAGCCGCAACCCTACGCTTCTCTTCAGCGATGCGCTCGTTCCTTTGCTCCTCCTCCTTCTTCCTTGCGGCAATGCCCGCATTTATCTTGGCATTCCAATCCCTCAACTCATTAAACCACTCCCTGTCTTTCTCCTTTACCTCTTTGTCAATCCACTCCTCGAAATCACATAGTGGTGGAGGCTCCTATGACCATCGGCAAACGTTTAACATTAAGCACAACTTGCAATCAAAACACAAAAAGTGAGAATACAATCAATTACTTACAATTCTTCCTTTCATCAACGCCTTCTACGGTGGATCAAAGGCCCAGTTAGCACACATCCAGTACCGCCGCCTAAAAGTCTCCTCTTCGTCGGACATCTCCAACTTACAAGGATCACCACAAAAGCACATGGGTGGCACGAGACCCGCAGGAATAGCCATACGGCTGTACCCCATTGCAACCTGGCGTGAAGTTACTCAAAATTGGTTAAAATTAACTACATACATAGTAAACGGTATTGAACCACCATGATTCCTAAAAACGATACATAATAGCAAATCTGTCCGACTAAACAACCTGAAAGAGCAATGAGTCACAAATCCTAACGTCAATCCGAAAAAATAATGTCGATTTCTAGGTTTTCACAATACCTAGGGTTACAACAAATCAAAGACAATGTGACCGAAAATACGCGGGTGGGCAAAGAGAGGAGAGGGAGGGATACCTTGGGGGAGGGAGGGCGGCCTCGATCCGGCGTCCAGTGGGTGAGAGAATGCACCTAGGATTTGGGCAAAATGGAAGTGTAGAGAAGAAATATAAGTGGGGTGGAGTGAGGGAATGGCTGGAGGAGGAAGAAGTTAGGGCCGGCGGGATATATGGCGTTGGACCTCGGCGCTGGGTCGTAGAGCGCCGAGGTAAAGCACCTCGGCGCTAACTGACCGAGCGCCAAGGTGGTAACCCCGCTTTCGCCATGCAAGCTGACATGGACTACCTCGGCGCGCATCCCCTAAACGCCGAAGTGCATTATCTCAGCGCTGTATTATCAAGCGCCGAGATCGGGATCTATTTTTTGACAAGGTTTGCCCAGGGGTCCATTTGTAAAAAAAATCGCAAAAAGAGCCAATTTTAAAAAAAGAACCACCGGTGAGAACGGAGAACTAGGTAGACAGTGGCGTAGCCAAGGGTATGCAGCTTTATTCATGTGAATACCAATATATTTTGCAAAAAAATCAAATACATATAGTATATAATGTACAAGTATGCAATCGATTAGTATCTGCTATCTGTTTCCATGAGTCCTGGCGTCCTGCAGCCTGCCCAACGTAACAATTCCAGCCCAAAGCCAGGTGCAGCCGGCAGCCCAACAAAAAAAATGCCAAAGGGCAGCAGCAAGCCCACCACGCCAACCATCTCTTCGACTCTTCCGACTGCCGACTCGCATCTGCGGGCAGCTGCGCCTGGCGGCGGCGTCCACATCGCACATCGGCGTGACGGCGTCCATATCATTAAACACTTCCAACAAGGGGATCGTAAAGTCATATTGTAATTTTCTTTCCTATTTTTGTATCTTTCCTAAGTAATGACTGTTAGAGATATTCTATTGTTTCAAGTTGTCAACTATTTGTACTTTGGTTACTATTATGAAATTATGCTCATTAGTGGAATGATGCACTTTGGTTCTTATGATCTTGTGGTCACAAATTTTTCTTATAATGAATACCAAGGGTCCAAATCCTGGCTACGCCACTGTAGGTAGAAGAAGCATATAAACCCAGGCCGCCAACCGGATTAGTCAAAATACGGACGGACTTATCCATTGAGAGTGACCTTTGGGGCGAGGAAGTAAAATTTTCAATCATGATGCTACAGGATTATATCTCGTTTTGAAGTGCAGTTTATTCGCAAGGTGCTATCAGCTGGCGGTGGTTCCATAAAAGAAAAACGCGGGGGTGCTATCAAGTATCAATAACGTAGCTGGGCCTGGGCGTATCTAGTAGTAGTAGTAGCGAGCAATACAATTATACTATTAGGTTATATATAAAACAAAGAGATAGATTATATTGTTCAAGTAATCAGAGAGCGATACAATTATGTTTTTTTTCCTTCAAAAATCTAACAATGGACGACATTCAATTCCCTCTCGGCCTCTCCGGCTCTCTCGTCAAAGATATGACAGGATGAACTAACGGCGGCAGGTAGCTAGCGTTGAAATTTAGCGCTAGCTCTGGACATTCATGCATCATCATCCATGCACTTTATTTACCACACAAGAAGACAAGTCAGTAAGATAGATATGACAGCGCGGCACAGTAACATAAACACAAGGGAAATTAAAGGACGACAAGGACACAGCTTGCTCCTAGCGAACTGAGCTGAGGCGGCGTACGTAGATAAATGGCGCCGGCGACCAAATAAACCACTTGCGGCCGTATGCCCCCCAGCTCAAGAAACTAGTAGAGCCGGTTCGGCAACTTCATTTCCATAAGAATCGGAATAAAATTAAAATACAGTTTATTTTCTCCTCGCTTCTCCTAATCTTTTTCTAATTCTCATAGGAAATGAGGTTGCCAGGCCTGTAATCTTCATTCTAGACGTCCGATGATCGTATCGGATTATGAGATTATCGGTGAATAGAAACAAACATAAGTCGTGATGTGAGCAGGGTTTCCGAACAGAAAGTCCGGTTTTCCGGACCAGTTTCCGTTTCCGTCCCACACCGAGAAACGGATTTTGGTTCGAAAAACGGTGTTTTTCGGTTCCTAATCCTAATATATTATAGTCAAAATTTTTGATCAAACCGAAATTTTTGCTACAGTAAAACGGAAAGATAAACCCTAGACGTGAGTCTTCCTCCTCTCCGCCCGGCCGGGGAGAAGAGTCCATGGTACGTGTGGAAGCGGTGGAGATGCCGTGCAATGGCTCCCAAGTAAGTCTCTCTCCAGATGCTCTATCGAGCTACTCGATCGACTTGGGAAGAAGTGGACGGGGCACTGTATGCTAAGAGCGCCCGTTCGATCGTGTTGTAGGCTACCTGTAGGGATGTAAGCAGACAGGGCTAGCCTGCAGACCTGCTTAGCCTGTCCGCGAGAAAAAAGACCCCCGGACACTGCAGGAGTCCTGCCTTGCTAAAGCGGATCGAAGAAGGCCATCCTGCTAAGACCAAAAAAGCAACGCAGATCACCTGCAAATTCCTGCCTGTAGCCTGCAGGACCTGCTCGAACTCAACCTACCGAGCGCCGACGCACGCCGCATCAGGCCATCAGGGTGCTAGGGTGGAGCGAGAGGGTCAGAGGGCGACCGCCTGGCTAGCGCCGCCGGCTGCCGACCTCCATGGCTAGCGCCGCTGGCTGCCGACCTCCATGGCAAGCACCACACACCTCGCCGCTGTCCAACCTCAGGTCAAAACACAGTTTCACTGTCCACCCTCGCGGGGACAGGCAGCACGAGGGGAAAGGGCAGGGGCGTGAGCCCTGCGCGCGTTGTACGTGGTTAACTAGGCAGCACAGCCGCAAGCAAGGCCAGCAGCCACGCACATCACCAGCTTTTGTGCAGAGATATCAGTTCATCTACCAACCAGCAACATGTAGATGCAGGTTCCTACAGAGTCCGCAAGCTCCGCTAGCAGATGCCTGCAAGGTCTGGCAGGACAAGTCATGAAGTGGAGGATAGTAAAGAGGCTCCTGCAGGATTAGCAATTTTGAAAGCGGACGATGCAATGGCCTGCAGGAAGTCTGCAGGCACTCCTGCTTACATCCTTAGCTACCTGCTATGTACTACGCTGGATCAAATCATCAGATACGCATCTCGATCCGAACTTCAACGGATCTGGGTGAGGATATATAATTGCAACCGGAGAAGATCAGGACAGCCAAATTCTGACTCGTCGACTTTGACTAGGTATTGTGATGAAGGCCGTCCTGTATGTAGGTGTGTTGGCGCGCGGCTTTTGTCCGGCACTGTCACGTGCCCTTTCGCTCACTCCTAGCTGCTGCCTCCACGTTCAAAAAAAGGCAGCGAGTGATCGACGACGCGCACAGCTGGCCAGCTGCACTTGCACTGCCTGTCTGCAGACCCACCGCACGGCCGCACCGCGTGGTCAAAGCTGTATGCAGGCCACCGGCGACTCGGGGGACTGGGGAGGGAGGGAGCCCACGTTTCGCGCGCATGGGAGCGGGCGAACCTAAGATGTCAATGGAATTCCCCGTCGGGTTTCAGGCTTTCAGCACCTCCATTCTCGTCAGCTACAGCCATCTCCATCTTCGTACCCATAGCCATCGTGGGTATAAAACTCATCCCATACCCATTTCCGTTCAGGTATCGGGTTCCTATTGGAGCTCCATCCCCAACAAAAAAAAAACGTGAGCATATAAAAAAATTGACGTGTAAGAATAGTACATCACCGCTGAATTTAATTTAACATGTAAATAGCCTAGGTGGATGATTATATGAATAGTGCGAATGTACTGTGGGGTTAGATTAAATAGATAAATGGTATTAGGGTTTATTTGTTGGGCCTCGACTGAGTTTTAACTTGTTTGATAGGTTGCATATTTACACTTAGATAGGTTGCACGTCAAATTTTACTGGTGTACATTCTCCATGAGTAATCGGATTCGCGGATGTTGCCTCCCCAAACCCATACCCGCATACACAATGGGGCAAAAATTCCTTCCATATCTGTATCCATGGAGAACAAATTCTCTCCATACACTAACCCTAATAGGGGAATTTTTCTGGGTAACCGGGTATCGGGTCTCCGTTGACACCTCTAGGGCGAACGACCCAAACCCAACGGTAGGCCCCATAGGACGATGACATTTGTGATATACTGAGACCATTTCTTATCCATCATTCCTCCACTATTCTAACTATCCTATTTTTTATCTACGATAGTGCTACAGTGTATAGAAATTTTTTAACACCTCCGTTGAGAATAGGCTAATCCTGATAATGTGCACTGGACGAATCTATGTGTAATCGTCGGGGTCAGCCGATCCCGATGACTTTGCGTGAACCCCCTTGTACGTGTACTTTTTGACCATGTACGACTCTGGCCAAAAAAAAACCGGGACTTCCTATCTACTTACCGGAAGATAGTTAAACTAGGCAAATAAAAAGCCCATGAAGGCCCAATAACAGCCTTCTCTCTGTTTTTACCTCTATTCAACAATTGCAAATACCAAATTCAACATCGCATTTGACTCATTCCAACATTTTACAAATGTTAATTCAACAATTTATACATGGAATGTTGAATCAGTCTAGGTAAAATGTTGAATCAGTGTAGGGTGGAGTGTTGAATCGGTATAACCGGAATGTTGAAATATATGCGCATGGGAAGGCTCACGGGCGGTGGATACCGGTGGCTCCGGCGGTGGCGTGCCCTGGCGGCGGCACGCCCTGGCGTCGGCGGCGGCGGAGGAGGCATCGGCGCGCGTGGAGGCAGAGGCGGCGAAGGCGCCGCGGCGGCAGGAGCGGGGGCGGGGGCGGGGGGCGGCGGGGCGCGGCGCGCGGGGCCGGCCGGTAGGCAGCGGCGGGGCGGCGGCGCACAGGGCGCAGCCGGACAGCGGAGACGGCGCGCGGGGGGTCGGGCGGAGGAGAGAGGAGGGAGGTAGGAGATGGACGGTGGAGATAGTGTGCACAAATCTCAAACATTGGAAAATAGGTGGAGTTTTGTCCTACTGGAAGATAGATAGGATTTTCGAAAAAAAACAGGCCCACCCCGGTGGCCCAACAGATGGCGACAGCCGACAGGACACAAGCGGCAGCCCATGAAGCAGCACGCAGCACACCAACCAGCCCGGTACGCCAGCATGCAGCAGCCCAAAGCGAGGAGGGCAGAGATCTCTTAGCTCTTGTGCATTGCAGATCGATTCATCTTGTCTCCCAAACTCCGCAGATCCTATCCGTCTTCCGGAAGGTGGGATGTTTAGCTAACTTCCACTCTTTAAGATTTGTGCAACTAACCAGATTGACCAAGGAAGTCTGCGTAGGTAGGTTTGTGCCCAACCGGAGTGCCAGCGGCGGACAGGCTTGCGGCCAGCGGGCATTGACCGCCCACACTTTTTTGCATGTGCCCAGACACGTGTCGCCCATATATTGGTGGGACGGAGTTTGGACGTGATTATATATTTCTAATTTTCAAACAATTTTTTTCAATAGTCGTATATGCAATTTTGAATCCGTTTGAACCAGGACGCTGTTTAGAATTAATACAATAGAACAAGATATAATATATATATAAATATGTTCTACTTATTTTTTATTTTTGTTTTGAAATGAATATATGAAATGTACTACTTCAACAATCAAGATACACTGTTTCAACATTTGGACATAGAATGTTGAATCAGTTTGTGCAATTTGTTGAGTAAGGTTTAATAAATTGTTGAATCAGTTTCAAAAAAATATTGAAGCATGTATAGATAGGAAAATTAGGATCTACTAAAATGATTAGATATACATATTAGAAACACATAACAATAAGAAGTAAAATAATTCGTTGCACATGTGCTATGATTATACATGGGCTTGATTAAACATACTAAGTGGGCTTATTTGGGCCGGAAGATACACACCTTAACCATTTTCCACAAGATGGATAGGGACTCCCCCCAAACTCTCCGTTTCTCACATTCCGTTTCATCGTTCTCTCGTAATGACGAAAGCACGCCGATGCACGACTTACCACCAAGCCTCTCATGAATCCTCGCAAGGTTAGCGTCATGGTGACTGGTGAGGCTATCTCTCCTCTTTAGAACTTGGATGCAGTACAAAGTATCACCAAATCTAAATCCCTAAACCCAATTTTTCAATTAATTGACGAAATTCTAACACCAAATCCCTAATTTAGTGATTCATAAATAAGATTATAATTTATTGATTATCATTTTAACTATTTGAGGCATCGATTTATGTCTAGGTATAGATCATAGAGTAATTTATGTCCGCTTAGTTTCGATATGCATGCTTAATTATGGCAATATCAGATCATTATAAGCAAGTTAAGCCCAATTCTTACCAGGCGCGCATCCCACAGCGACCCCACAAGTTAAGGCTATGAGTATTTGTCGACCCCGGCGACAATTCATCCTAGATTTGCCCCTCAGCGCAGCAGCGCAACTTGTTCGAAAAAAAAAAACCAAACAGATACCATACCACTATGCACCCATGCACGCCCGGCCTGGCCTCACGTCGAGAGCCCGAATCCAATACTGTAGCGTGAGTGCGTGACATGGCGCGGCGGGACGATCCAATCCCAATTTCGCGCGCCAAATATGCTTCCAAACGCACATCGTCTTTTTAGAATTTTCAACTCCTGCCTCGCAGGCGCTCCTCCCTTTCCTCGCAGTTGGGCTTTTTCTGTGGGCTAAGGAAATGGGCTGCTCGCTCCCTCACTGTCCGTTTCTCTCCATGGGATGATAGGGGAAGGATAGGAGTTCTCTTTTCTATTTTGTTACTTATTTGCAAACGTAATTGCTCCAATACAAAAGCACAAATTTGTATTACCACCACCAATTAATAAAACGAAATTTAAATGTTCACTTAAGAATGGCGGAACTTTAAAAGTACGCCATAAGATATCCGGCAAAATTTTCCTTTTAGCAGCCGGTAGCCACCCACCTTCGAACAAAAGAAAAATCATAACTCATGCTCCCTTCGTCCCAATTTAATTAATAGGTCGTTTGAATTTTTTTGACATTAAATTTGACCGGCTTGTCTTATTTAAAATATTTGTGAAAATGTAGAAAATTTCAATTCACACCTAAAGAATATTATATGCTAAATTAAATTACAATGAAAATAAATAATAATTGTGAATTTTTTGAATAAGACGAGCAAATCAAACTTAGTGTCAAAAAAGACAAACAACCTTTCTAATGAGATCTGTTAAGGACAAAAGTTTACGTGCTCGTATGCTTCGTTCCTGATAAAAGCAGTCTGGGCCAAGCAAGCATCTTATGTGTTCACTGGGTCTATGCCAGTGCGTTGCTACGGGACGAAAAAAATCATACTCCCTCTGGCTCCACAAATGACTCAAATATTCAAAAACCATTCGAGGCAATGCATGAGGTGGCATGTGGCAACACCACAGAATAATAAATATCATTTGCCTAACTTCTCAAACGCATAGTTTCATATCATTTGTGTATTAGTAAATAGAGAATGATCAATTATGCCAATTCATATCAAATACACATTGCTCGCTCCTGTCAGTTGCTTGACTCCATATATATATGGAAAAAATGTACTCTTCTGAACCAAAATTACTTCGTTCCTTTCAACATTTTGATATTACTGTTCTCATCAAGCTGATCAATGTTTACCACGGCACCGCAAGGAATGATCTCGGTTGGAGCATCTGGTTTTACTGTGTGTAAATGCAACCAAATGACACATCCGATTTTTAAATCAGCATGGGCTGGCCAAAGAGCTGAACACAAAGAGGCAACAAGCACGATGCCAACATCAGTTTAGGAGGAATCTTCAGACAACACTACCAGAATATGGTGAGGCTATAAGTCATAGATCAACGATCATAGTGAACATGGCTGACAAAAAATATATGATCATCCAGGACCCTAAACATTTCGGTACAATGAAATGATCCGAGCGATAATTCTCAGTTCTAAAAAGGTGCCAATACAGTAGTACAATCCTTTAACAAAATGCAATTAACAGATAGGTTCACCTAATGAGCATACAACCCATTCTCATTAGGTGAATGCCCGTGCGTTGCAACGGGAGCCAAATATATTCATGGAATAACATATTGTCGAGAAGCTATTGTAAAAACATGCGACAATGTGTGTAACTACGTTGCTATGGGAGTCACCATGTTGTGTTGAGACACACTGAGATACATAGAGATACATAAGAACCGATTGTCGGCTCATGTCCTTGTTGCCTCAAGCATCTTCTCCAAAGCGAGGAAGTTCACACACGTGAAGTTATCAACGACGACAAATTAGTGTGTGCCATGGTATACCTTGGCGGCTTGACACCTAGCTTAAGTGGCCTCCTCAGTCATATGATTTAATATCTTATAACTTGACCTTGCACTATCGCAGCTTGTACACCTTTATAATGGAGTGGTCTTGCAGCCTATTGCTATCTAAGCAGGGAAGTAAGGAAAAAAAGAACAATTTTCAATATTCTGACATCCTTCTACCAAGATTCAAATGGCTTCTAATGAAAAGATTCATTTGTGTGCTAACTACCCGGGCAACATATCAAGTGCAATCAAAGTTTTTGTGCAACCACCGTGCAACCTTACTAAAAAATGTCAAAAAATTATGAAAAAAATCATGAATGTACATCTCAGTCTACCCCATCCATGTATACAATTTCAGGGTCAAATTCATCATAGTCTAGCCGCTACAAAAAAGACAAATTTTCTGACAATCAGTAATAGTTCAAATGCATCCCAAATTTGTCTTTTTTTAACTGCCAGAGTAGGATAAATTTGATCATAAAATTTTATATATATATGAGGTAAGTTAAGATGCACATTCATGATTTTTTTTCAGAATTTTTTGACACTTTTTTAGTAAGGTTGCACGGTGGTTGCACAAAACTTTAATTAAACTCGATATGTTTCAGACACGTAGGGTCTAAGATTACCAGCCTTCATGGCACCAACGGTCATGCAACATAAAGAAAAATACAATTCAAGTAGAGCTTGTTAAACTGGAAAATGAATATATGCATCAACTTTCTTATCTTTAACTTTTTATATAATTAGGAATAGGACAGCTAAATTAATAAAAATGATAGCAAAACTTTTTTTTGGGAGCTTAATAGCAAAAGGTTAGGAGCTATGATACAATTGTACTAAATCCATTTAATATCAATCTCAACACGAAATCTGTATCATAAGGCCAAGTATTGTTTTTCACTTGAGAAAACTTGAAAGATTATACTGGAGCAACGGGAGAATCTTTACCTACAGGTGAAGTGCTGACGACAGTGTGCCTACAATACAAGAAATGACCAAAATTACTTGCTTACCGGTGAAGCTGCTGATCACATTTAAACTCCACCAAGTTCCACTACTGCATGGCTCCTCTGTCCATTGAATCCAGCAGCAGCTCGTGCTCCTCCCAATTTTCAGAATGCCTTTTAGGATTAACACAAGAAATGAATAAATTATATTTTTGCGTCTAAAACAAGAAATGAATAAATTGCCATTGCACCAAAGTACATCTTTCTGACGATATATGACGGTCTAGTTTTTCATATACTTCAGACCTTATAAAAAAAACATAATCATTTCTGCAACCCCGTCCCCAAACACACATCTAAGATAAAGAAACTTTGAGTGCTCATTCACCAGGTACTGACCTCCTGAACAAGGAGCACGTTTAGCAGGTGGCCTTCTCAGCATCCATCGGATATCCATTTTCAGGCCTGGCAACCTGAACTCCCATCTTTCCCCTTGGATTTGCCTCTCAAACTGCTGCTTGTCATTGCTCTATCCTTCCTACGCCAATAAACATCTCTGGTTCTGTTCAAAAAAGAAAAGATGAACAACACAATAGTAGAACAATAAATATCACTGGTTTCCGTTCATAAAAAAGGGATGTGCATTATAATTTTAACTATGAAAGGAAATTCAGAGCTGAGATATGGTGCTCATAGGGACTGTGGGGAGAACAAGGCCTCTCTCTAACCCTGTCGTTACCAGATAACGATTAGTCATTGGTCCATGGTGAAGGAGATGCGGCGCATGGTTGGATTTCAACTTCCTCTGTGGCAATAGACCAGGACATGACAAATCATGCCAGCAGCTCAGGAGACATCTTCAGTGGATTCTACCTTTGGCCAACGAAGGGAACTGAGGGCAGACAAACCTGGAGCAGGTCCGTAGCAAGCATCCATGTGCAGTAGCCCTCGCAGCGGGCAACGACCAGCGTCGTAGTGACCCTCCGATGCAGGAGACGAGTGAGCCAGATGCGGGGGATGTGGTGGCTATGGCTTTGAGAATCCTCTTCGATCGACCAGAGAATACTCCACACGTTTCGCAACGGTACCGCGGGACAGTGGCACGCGACAGCGGCGCGGCGGGGCCGGCCACGGCTGGCCGTGAGGCAGTGGGGTAAGGCGGCGTGCGAGTCCTCCTCCGAACAAAACACGGCCGGCGCCCCGGCGCCGAGCCGGATCCGCACCATGCGTCGCCACGCCGGCCGCCTAGCGCGGCTCCTCTTCATCTCCTCCGGCCCCGCGCCCGGACCGCCGCGCCTCCTCTTCCTCCTCCGCCCCACCCGCTCCGCTCGGATCTGGCCTCGTGGCGGCCGGCAGGATGCTGCGGCGCAAAGGTAGCGAAGCTGCGAGGGGCGCGAGGCACACGGGACCGCGGACGCTCGGCGGGGCTAGCTTCTGGCTTCGAGGACGGGCGACAAAAGGGGCTGGACGGCGTCGGGTCAGGGACACGGGATGACGGAGGCGGAGCGGCGCGGGCGCGACGATGACGGAGGCCCGAGCGGTGTCGGCCGGGGACGCAGGAAGACGCGCAGCCCGCAGCGGCGGCGCTGGCTTGACGACGTCGGGTCGGAGGCGGAGCGGCGCGGGCGCGATGGCGACGGAGGCGGCGAGGGTGTCGGAGGCGCGCGGCCGTGACGACGACGGAGGCAAGGCGCAACGGCGATGGGGCGCAAGCGGCTTTGAGCGTGGAGGCAGAGAGGAGAAGCAGGATGCGGCGTGCTGCAGCTAGTGGTGGAGGCGGTTAACAACACACGGGCACCAGGCAAGAATAGCACGGCGCCGCGCCCGCGTGGCCGCAACAGGAGCAGCAAGCAGTCGGAAGCAGATCGTGGGATCCGAGGATGGCGGCGAGGTTATCGGGCGGGAGTGTTGCGGCAATGGGCCTAGGCGTAGCGCGCGGTGATGGAGCCGGGGTGGATCCATCGGGGGCGCGTGGGAGCCTGGAGGCGCGGTGGAGCAGGGGGCGGGGGCACGCGAGAAGGAGCGGCGCGAGAAGTCCGGAGGCTGGGTTCGGCGGGGGCACGGGGGCGTGAAGCCGCGGGGGTGGTGGACGCTCCCCTTGCATTCTTAATAGGTAGTAGGGATTTTCCTTCGGCTGGGGCTACGATGGATGCCTGGCTGGTGAGACCATCCAAACATGCATATCCCCCTATGGCCCTATCTACAAAACATGTCCCAAGTCAATTGTCGTTGCTTTTGACCGATTTTACGTACGACATTTATATATCAAATATGTATGATATTAAACTATATTTTAATATAAATCTAATGATACTAATTTGGTAGCATGTATTTTAATATATTTAAATTTAAATTTGGTCAAAGTTACGATGGTAACTTAATATAAAACCGAAATTACATTCTTACGTGGACAGAAAAAATATTGATATAGGATTCTAAAATATCTGCAACTTTATAGTTCAATATTTCTGTTTAAATCCATCTTGGCACCTAAATGGTCAGAACAATATTCTGATCTATATTTACATATAGAGTAAAATCTATTTTACAACAGTGCATTTGTTATAGTTGTCTAATTTGCAATTTGCAACTTGCAACTATAAAATCGGACAAAATACCACTAAGCGGCTTTGAGGGTGTCTTTTTACTGATGCGGAGCTATGGATCTCCTGTTGGCACTAATATGGTGTTGTGGGTGTCACATGTCAGTGTTTTGAGACCAATTTCGATGCGGAAGAGACGAGAGAAAGAAGGAAGAGAGTGAGAGCAAAGAAAGGGCAAGAGAGGTTAGGCCCACCCATTAGCTCAACGCTATTACATGGGGATCCACAATGCCACGTAACCACTCAAAAATCAACTCAGGAAAGTGTTTTGTTCAGTTCTGTACTTTGAGATCTTACTAAGTTTATACGGAGTAGCTTTATCTTGAGTAAAATTCATAGACGATCCTTAATTTTGCGTTGTTGTACCATGCCGGTCCACATACTCCTAAAATGTGCCGTATAGATCTCTAAACTTATTTCAGGTCTCATCCTATGTCTCTAAACTTATTTCAGGTCTCAACCTAGGTCTAAATGGGTCTCGATCCACTCCATTTGATGACGCGGGCACCCCATCATACCCTACCTCTGGCTTCCATGTGAATCCACCTTGTCATCACCTTCCTCCCTCCTTTCACTGTCTTTGTCCTGCCCACCTCTCCCTCGTGCATGGCTGCCACCTTCCCTGCTCTGTCGCTCTCCTAACCGTGGCCCTGCCAGCCGCTCCCTCTCTCCTCGCCTCACTCCTACCCTACACCCCATTGCCATCGCCATCCGTGCTTCCTCTCCCCTCCTCTCCCATAGCCGCCATGGTACGTAGGAAGAGGGGTGCCACCGCACCGTGGACCAGCGTAGCTGCCTCCCCCATCTCGCCGCTGCCTACCGCCATTGTGCACAAGCCAATCTCGCGTGGGCGTAGTCGCTACGTCGGTGGTTGCACGTAGCCATGAAACCGGATCGGATACAGACGGATATCGGGAATCCCGTATTCGATTCCATATTTTTTTCCCGGATACGAATTCGGATAAATTTTTGTCAGATACAAATACGGATGCAGATATCTCGGTTAATGGGTGCGGATTGTTGCGGTTCGGATATATAATGAACCGGATACCAATAGCCTCGAATACGAATATTTATTTCAGATATCAAGTAAAAACAATATCCACATATATCGTGTATGTTATGATCATTTAAATGTTTGTTGAGTAAAAAATACTACCAAATTGTGCTAAATCGTGTAGTATTTTATGAATTTAATTGCATTTTTCATGATTTACTGAGGAAAGAAATTAATAATAAACAAATAGACTCAGAAATTCAAGATATTTGACGGAGGGGCAACTTATGTCCACATAGCATCATCAAAAAAATTTGGGCAAAAAACTCTAAAGGGTGTCGGTGTTTCTTTCGTATGACTTACACTCGTAATTTAGGTTACAAGTGAAGTCATCCTAGTTATTCAAGTTTCAACATGACCCATAGTTCAATTTATTATTTCCATGTGGGGGCTTGACGTTAGCTTTTTATTGCATTTTTATTGGTCTAGGTGAATTATTTACAATTTTCAGACAACATTGTAATATTTTATGAATTTAATTGCATTTTCATGATTTACTGCGGAAAGAAATTAATAGTAAACAAATAGACTCAGAAATTCAAGATATTTGTTAGAGGGGCAACTTATGTTCACATAGCATCCTCAAAAAAGTTTGGACAAGAAACTCTAAAGGGTATCGGTGTTTATTTCATATGGCTTACACTCATGATTTATGTTACACGTGAAACAGCGGCGGATCCAGGATTAAAAAATAGGTATGGCGGAGATGCGGAGTATAGAGACATACATACAGTACGGAGACCAAAGAACATAAAATATTACCTCTAAAAAAACACCAACATTTGCTCCACGTCACAATATTAAATATATAATAAAAGACAAATGATGAACCTGCTAATTTGAAAAGGAACAACATATTAGTTAGTGGCTGTAAAGTGTAAACACATGATCATACATTTGATTTTCTAATGTTCTATGAGGTCTTACCACTAGGTAGTAACCTACTGAAGCTTTAAAGATTCCTTGGAGGCTTAGGAAAATTCATCCTACGTTCTTTCATGGCTTGAAATGTCTTCTTAACTTTATCAAAATCAAGACCTTTAAAAATCTCCTTCTCAATATAGCATAATATCAAGTGGTTAAGCCACTCATCAGACATCTTATTACGCAAATCTGTCTTGATTATATTCATAGGTGAGAAGGCTCTTTCAACCGCTGCCGTTGCCACAGGTAGGAGTAATGATAACTCAATTAGGCGATAGACCAATGGAAATGCATTATGTTTTCCCTTTTCAACCAACATCGCAGCCAAGCTTCCAAGATCATAACAAGCAAGGAATTCATCAACTCTCCGCACATGTAAAATGAAGGTCTCAAGTTGATCCCTTATACGAGATCGATCATCATCAGAGAAATCTTGATCATAAATCTCAGTGAGTCGAGCAATCTTATCAACATTGAAATTAGAGAAAGAATCTCTTGGATCAAGACAAGAGAAGCACACAAGCAACTCTGATGATACCTCACTGAAACGATGATCCATCTCTGTGATAATAGCATCAACTGCTGCAAAGAAAGTATCAACACGATAGTAGTGCTCTTGAGTGATTGTGATTCCAGCACGCCTTGATCGACCCCATCTTGGTATTGCATCTTCCATATTTGGTATTGGAATTTTTTTTGCATTACAAAATGATTTTACTTCATTTAGTAATGCATCCCAGCCATCATTTCTCAAATTGACCAAACGGGTTTTCACATCAACGAGCAATGACATGGCCTGAACAATATTTTGATCCTTCCTTTGCAACAAAAGAGATAAATCATTTGTAATCCGAAGGACTTTCAGCATCAACTTCATATTGAAAACAAATCTAAAGCTCTCCATTTGGTGCACTAAACCACCTGCTCTACCAGGATTACGTGCATCTTCATGAACCATAGATAGCACTGTAACAACAGCATCCCACATTAATTCAATTCTGGTTAAAGTTCTGAAATGTGAACCCCATCGTGTATCTCCAGGTCTAGATAAATTAGTATTTTGATTCTTTCCCCTTCCTGTAAAAATCTGACCCCTCTCTAACTTATCCAAAATGGTAAGACGATGATTCTCAGTTAGCATATCCTTCCTCTTGCAAGATGCACTAACACTAGTCACAATCAAGCCCAGATAATTGAAGAAATCATCAAAAGATGAAACGACACTTGTAACAGACACAACAACTAGCTGCAATTGGTGAGCAAAGCAATGGATGTAGAAAGCATAAGGGTTCTCATCACGTATCAGTTTTTGCAGGCCATTGAATTCACCTCTCATATTTGAAGCACGGTCATATCCTTGCCCTCGTAATCTAGCAATGGGTAATCCATGCTTAGCAAGCAATGAAACCAAAGCTTCCTTTAACGAATCTACCGATGTGTCCTTCACATGTTTAAGACCCAAAAACCTTTCCACGACTATTCCTTTTTTGTTCACATACCTGCAGAACATATTTACATTAGTATTTATTAATGTTAGTTGAGTAATGGAATAGTGAAACAATGACATATATACTATAATAGTAACAAACAATGGCCAACCTCACAATCACAGCCATCTGCTCCGCTATTGAGATATTACGAGATTCATCGATTAGAACTGAGAAAAGGCTATCTCCAATCTCTTCCTTTATCACTTGGGTGATCTCCCGTGCACAGCTTTTTGCAAGGTCCTTTTGGATTGTGTGAGATGTCATGCGGGCATTTGTTGGACACAACTCATCAAATGCAGCTTTCACCTCCTCCTTCCTTGTTTTATACCATTCGAGCATCTCTAGAAAATTTCCCTTGTTTAGGGAAGAAGAAGACTCATCATGTCCACGGAATGCATGTCCTTGCATTAGGAGAAAAGTTGCAATATCTAAAGAGGCTGTCACACGAACTTCATATTTTTGTTCTGCTTCCTTGGTATGAGTCTGGACATTATGTCTGATACTTGACCTTTGATTATTAAAATCATCAGCATCCATCCTTGCTCTATTGTGATAACTTGAAGGCCCACCCACATGAAGAGGAAATCCATGGTATGCATTTCTCCAATTTCTGTACCCCGCTTTTGTGAAAGCATCATGACCAAATTTTTCATCTGTAACCTGCCTAAATAGAAAACAGTAGAAGCAATATGCTGCATCCTTTGACACACTGTATTCCAACCAATCATGTTGCTTGAACCATGCTTCTCGAAAGACCCTATTGTCAACAGACTTGCGAGGAAAATTATGACCAACAGGTTGAGTTGGGCCATTCAACAAATAAGCCCTCCTGACTTCATCTCTAGTGTCTGGATGAAATGCTTCAATTGGTATTCGAAGCGCCGGATCAGCAAAAACATGAATTTCTGGATCAAAATCCTTAATACCTCCGACATCTTGTGCTAGTTGTGGTTCTGCATCTGCATCTTCAACAATTTGTTCTAGATTAGCTATCACAGACTCAACAAAAACTTGTTGTCTGTGCTCTGCGTCTCTTGATTCTGTAGTGTTTCTTTGCACTTGTCCTTCGGATGCAGCAGCACCACCATTTTCCCTTTGTTGATTGCTGGTAAAGAAGCTCCTCAAATCTACAGAATTTAGAAATAAACCAGTGAGGAGTGAGCAATTAATATTTCTACTGAATTTCTAAAACCACACTCATATATTCATATTACAGAATACATCAGTACTAAATTGCAATTAGTGATTGCATAAGCACCTGTGTTTTTGTACCGTTTCTTGCTGGATGGCACTTGTACTCGGCCTCGCCCGGCACCGGCGATTGCCTCTGCAGCTGTTTCTTCTCGTCCTCGTCTGCGACCGCCCTCGCCATCGTCTACAGATCGTCCATCACCGGCAGACGCCCCTGCGCTTGCGCTAACTCCCTCCGTCTCCATGCCCCTGCGCCTAAAGACGAGGAGTCAATCATGCGGGTGGGAGTCTGGGAGAGGAGCGACGAAGGCAGGAGCGGAATTACGGAAACGAAACGACGCACGGCTGATTACTCGAGGACGGCTGCAGAGTGTGGACGCTTCGGCTTCTGTCCACTTGGGCTTAAAAAATTGGGCCAGCCCAAGATGGCTGCGCACCTGGCCGCCTGCACAGGATACCCTTTCGGCCTGCTCGAGTATTTCTTCTACCTCTGGAAAGACAGCAGCCGTCTTCAGTTCTTCCCAAAGGATGATCTCTGCCGATTAACCTAGGGGATGTCAGGAATCGATGCCGAGGTAAGGTAGGGCGGTCGCCCAACCTCGCCCTATTGGAAGCTCCGCCACTGACGTGAAGTCACCCTAATTATTCAAGTTTCAACATGACCCATAGTTCAATTTATTGTTTCCATATGGGGGCTTGAGGTTAGCTTTGTATTGTATGTTTTTTGGTCTACGTGAATTATTTACAATTTTCAGACAACACCGTAATATTTTATGAATTTAATTGCATTTTAATGATTTACTGCAGAAAGAAATTAATAATAAACAAATAGACTCAGAAATTCAAGATATTTGGCAGAGGGACAACTTATGTCCACATAGCATCCTCAAAAAAGTTTGGACAAAAAACTCTAAAAAGTGTTGGTGTTTCTTTCATATGGCTTACACTCGTAATTTAGGTTACACGTGAAGTCACCCTAATTATTCAAGTTTCAACATGATCTATAGTTCAATTTATTATTTCCATGTGGGGGGCTGAGGTTAGCTTTGTATTGTATGTTTATTGGTCTAGGTGAATCATTTGCAATTTTCAGACAACACTGTAATATTTTATGAATTTAATTGCATTTTCATAGTTTATTGCGAAAAGAAATTAATAATACACAAATAGACTCAGAAATTCATGATATTTGGCGGAGGGGCAACTTATGTCCATATAGCATCCTCAAAAAAATTTGGACAAAAAACTCCAAAGAGTGTCGGTGTTTCTTTCATATGGCTTACACTCGTAGTTTAGGTTATACGTGAAGTCACCCTAATTATCCATGATTCAACATTACCCATGGTTCACTTTATCATTTTCATGTGGGGGCTTGAAGTTATATTTATATAGCGTGTTTATTGGTCTATGGAAATTATTTGCAATTTTCGGACAACATTGCGATATTTTATGAATTTAATTGCATTTTCATGATTTAAAGTGGAAATAAATTAATAATACACAAATAGACACAGAAATTCATGATATTTGGCGGAGCGGCAAAATATGTCCACGTAGCATCGTCAAAAAAGTTTGGACAAAAAACTCTAAAAGGTGTTGGTGTTTCTTTCATATGGATTCCATTCGTAGTTTAGGTTATACGTGATGTCATCTTAATCATCCAAGTTTCGACCTAACCAATATTTTACTTTATTGTTTTCATATAGTGACTCTAGGTTATTTTATTATAGTATGTTTATTGGTCTTGGCAAGTTATTTGTATTTTTAGACAATGCTGCAATATTTTTTACATTTAATATCATTTTTATGATTTACTGTAGAAAATAATTAATAATACACAAATAACCTTAGAACATCGAATGAAATTAGTTCTATTGGAAAGATGATATTCTTAGCTTTCCATCGATATATAGAACGTCTAAAACGGAGTTCGTATGCGACTTTGGTGTCCGTTTTCATGTGGCCTTGTATAATAGCTCGGGTATCTTGGATAGATATCCGATCGGATATCCGATATCCGACGGATATCGAGCGTCCCGTATCCGTATCCGATATCCAATACACTATCCGATATCTGTATCCGTTATCCGATTAAAGTATCCGAATTTTCGGATTTGCTATCCGAATGCTGTTTGAACCCTTCGGACGGACGGATAGTCGGGAAATATCCGTCCCACTTATCCCTAGTTGCACGTGCCGACCTCACCGCCTACCACTGCGCGGGTCACCTCGTTGCTACAGCCACGCGCGGCCTTCGTGGGGGAGCACTGGTGCAGCTATCCGCATGGCAGGCTGGCAGCTGTCCACCAACTGCTGCGCATGGGGCCCCGCCGTGGCTGGCGACTCCACGGGCCTAGCCCTCGCCTCGCTGCCCAACGTCTCAACGCGCGACCATCCGGCGCTAGGGGAGCTTGCGACCCTCAAGGTCCTCCAACTCTAGGTCATTGTCGTGCCAGGGCTGTCGGGCATCCTAGCCTCCTTCACCAACCTCACACGCCTCCCGCATCCACGGCGGCAAGGTTTGGGATGGGACATGAGAGCAAAGAGAGAGGAGGAAGAGAAATTAAATCAAGTTCAGCAAATCAATAGTCTGCTGGGCTCACACGTCTCCCGCATCCACGACGGCAGCATAAAAGTGACACTACACGAAATGGAATTTAGGCTGTGTTTAGATCCAAACTTTTCCCAAAATTCTACTATGTAAAAATAAAATTCTCCATCACATCAAAAATGCCGGCACATGCATGGAGTACTAAACATAGATGAAATCAAAAAATAATTGTACAGTTTAGATGTACTTTGCGAGACGAATCTTTTGAGCCTAGTTAGGCCATGGTAGGACAATATTTACCACAAACAAACGAAAAGTGCTACAGTGCGCTACAGTGCCGGATGTGATATTTTTGGCCAAATTTTGACAGATTTCGACTGCTTTTCGCCTCCACTTTTTGGATCTAAACACAGCCTTAAACGTAAACGATGTAACAGAGGATCTGCTGGGCTTGCCTCGGAAGGGGACGACGCGTGGAATCTATATGGTAGCGTGGAGCGTGAGGCTAATACAGTGAGACCACGATCTGATTGGGCTCCGACGACATCCGAAACAAGTTTATTTAGAGATAAGAGCGACAATGTTTGTGCAAAACCGGGCGTGACACAGACGGACGAGTCGGACCGGCCATGAATATTCCTCTTTTTTTGTAATAGTATTTATTTTTGACACAGTCAAGTCGGTGGTAGTCGATATCGATAACCCTCGATCGCCGCGGTCGTCCCCCCTGTCCGACCCTCTGCGACCGACTCCTCCTCTGAGCCGAGAGCAAACGGAGGAGCGCTCCTTCTTAGTCGCAACAGATCGATCGAAGCCAAGCTCCCGCGGAGTCACCAAGTCATGGAGGGCGCCGCCAACGGGCACCCCGCGCAGGGGGCCGATCCTGCCGCTGCCGGCGTCAACCCTAACGCCGCTGCCCCGGCCGGGGACGACTGGCGCACCAACATCCAGCGCGAGGCGCGTGCCAGGGTCGTCAGAAAGATGTACGTCCACTCCCTCTTCCTTCCCTCCCCACCTCAGCGGGAATTGCCAACAATTTCAATTCCTTTCCTTTTCCGTCATGGCTGCTCCACCTCGCAGTCTCGCTCTTTTTACGATTCCATCCTTCTGCGCCTGCCTCCCCCTCAAATTAGATGCAGATGCTATCACCCTACTAGTGTAGGTTTGCAGTTTGTTGATCCATCTGGGCGCTTGGACCTAGCGATTCATCTACCTCGTTCTGCACAGTGGCGGACCCAAGATTTTGTAGGAGCCTGGGCGGACTTAACGTTTACAAAAATTTATTGTTCGCTAACATAATAAAAAAGAAACATGACCACAATTATTTCATGGCGCAAGATTATCGTCAAGTAGTCTGGATGTGCAATTGTTGCGGTCTTGCAAGCTTGCTGCTTGTAGTGACTCAACTTCACGAAATCATCGACGTCGGTGCTCAGTGCGGCAGGGGACCAGCGCCATCAAGCGCGCAAAGCCGAGCCATCAACAATAGCTTCACCTCATCACTCACACGCGGTGCACTCTACGCTCGCGGTGGCTCGCTTGCCGTGTAGAATACGTTTGTGCTGTCATCGTTAAGCTTTGTCATTGTGAGTTGGGTTGTGCCTTGCTTTTTGTTGCGTGGCAGAGGTGCCTGGGCAGGTGCCCAGGCTTGCCTAGACGTGAGTCTGCCCCTGGTTAGGCTAAAACCGGCAGCGACTGCATATGACGACCGCAAAATTAAATGTGGTACTGTTACAGCACTGTAGACAGAGAGATGGTTAGTTGGAATAATGGATGGAGGATGGGGGGATGGAGGTGCTGCTGGTTTCAGCCTTATGCATAATTGTATTGTACTGTATTGTTTGTTTGTTCGTTCAAAGATCGCCCACTTGTTATTCGGCGACGGGTGTTCATACTATGGAATTCATGCTATCCCATCAGTCATCCTATCGAGATTGAGAAATTTCAACCTGCCAGATGCTTAATTTAATGTATCGAAAACGACAGCAGAAACAACTTGTCCCCTTGCTATAAGATACAATAACTATCGTTTTCTCCAGCTGTGTGTCCTGAGATTATGTGTTTTTGAATCAGCTTCCTTGAAAGTATAAGCAATGCTAAGTAAAGATGCCTGGAAATCCCCTTACCTAAAATCCCCACCTTGTGTGGGAACTTTCAGCATTGGGCACGCCCCTAATACACAGTAATAATTCAGGGCGCGGGACAAAATATAGATGTCTCTTTCCACCAATTACTTATTATGTCATGTATATGCCTGCCGCTTAATTTTTTCCATTTTACCCTAGCTTTTGTGGTTCAACCATATGTATGTGTGTTAGCTGTCCACAGGTTTCCATGCGACATTTATGTACATATATTGGGCTTCTTGTTTACTCATTTGGACTGGACTAATTAAACGGTACTATTAGATGGAAACACATTTCTCTTAGTAAATCACATCTTGATATGTGTAGAATGGAGACTCTGAAGAAGCATTTGCCAGTAACGGTGCCAGAGGGGCTGAGTGAGCTTCAAAGAATTGCTGTTCGATTTGAAGAGAGAATGTTTGCCCTATGCACCAGCCAGGTATGTTTAACCTGACCCTGCTACCTTTTGCTTGCAGAGTCAGAACTTCTACTCATAGGGTGGGTTAATGATATAACAAATGATCTCTGAACAATCTGAAAGACTTTTAGCTAAATTGTTAGAGGCTTATAGCATCTTATCATGCTAATATAGACAATGGAGCAATTCAATCGTGGGTACTATGCTAACCATACTAGGATGGGCATGCAGTACCAAAGCATTAAATCCTTCTTGTTTGTATCACCCAGACTGATTATTTGCGGAAGATTTCTCTGAAAATGCTGTCTATGGAGTCAAAGACATCCCTCCGTGGTACAGGTACCTTACACAGCTGCAGTATTACTCTTTCGTGCTATCGATGCATTTGCTTCTCAAAAAACTGGTACGATAATTGGTTGATAAATGTGTTTTCCATGTTAAAGAGTTCGCTTGTCACTGGGGGAAATGCATGTTGTCTACTTTCACATATTACCTAATTTGTTTGTATTTGCATCTTCATGGTTTATTTTGTTGTCGCTTTATCTTAATTCTGTTATTGCTAAAATTCATGGGCTATCACAATTTAGGGCCTGTTTGCATCCCGTAGTTTTTTAATAAAAACTATGGTATCAAGAAAATGTAGTTTTATAAGAAAAAGACGTGCAAGACCATGGTTTATAAAATATAAAAAAAGTAAAAAAGAAGTCATAAATGGAGTTTATAAAACTTTAGGAGGTACCATTGTTTTGAAAACTAGAAGCTTTATTGCATCTAAACAACCAACACCTTTCCAAAACCAAAGTATTTTGTGAAACCATGGTATTTTACCTATACTCCCAAATACCTTGCATCCAAATCATAGCCACAAGAAATGGGGTGATCGCAGCAACCTTTGACCAGGGAACGTCGATCCTGCCTTGTAAAGACATCTCTCAAATACTACGTTCCTTGACCCCATGGACCCAGGAACTTTGGGACTATGGTCCAAACAGGGCCTTCGATGTTACTTATTACTTAACGTTGTGTAAAGTGATGCGCATGCATTAATGTTTACACCACTGTAATTTTCTTTTAGATGCAAATAGTCACTCAGTTCCAAGCCTTGGCTGTACAGCCACAACCTCTGCACAGCTGCAAAGACAACTGTAGATACTATCACTGTAGCTACGCTTGCTGCAGCTGCATCAAGCACTTCCAATCGTATACTTGCCTTTTTCTCTTCATGGAATGCAGAAGCTCACTTTCTCAATTTTTATCTTTAATGTGTTGTGTACTTGTGTTGAGTGCTTCAGCATGCTTGTTACAATTCGGAAGCATTTCTTATCTCAACCTCCATACATATTTTCTAAGACAGCAGACCTGACAGTCCATCAGCCATCAGCTATCCTATTGGTTTCTCAACCACAGTCACGGCACCCAAATGCTTCTAGGTTCTCTACTTCTCTTGACAGTCTTAATCAAAGCAAGGTTCAAAAAAACGTAATTAATCATACGATTAATCATGGCTAAACGTGAAACGGAGGCCTAGTGCATCGTTTAGGGCCTAAACGCCCAATTAAACGCTGGTGGACCGACGAGCCCATGGATGGTGAAGAAAACAAGCAAAGCGATGAGGTTAGAGCTTGCAAGATAGTTTGCTGGGGGGTGTGATTCCATATATTGCTCACCTCGTGTTGTCTAAGTCGCTTGATTTCGCCCATCTCTGCTCGATTTTGCCTGCTCGGCTGCTCTGCTCGATTCCGCCGTGAGGTTGTGGCCTGCGGGTGCTGGCAGAGTAGAGGTGGTGTGTGGGAACAGCCGGCAGCACGCATAGGCGTAGGAGAGGATGGGGGAGAGCAGACCGTGGCGCTATTCTGGAAGGGGAGTGGAGCAGTGAAGGGGAAAGGAAGAGTGCCAGCTGCAGGCCTGCGGCGGTTTGGATACATGCGGGAATGGATGTGACTGAGTTGGAATTGGAGTGGTGGCTTAGGGCAAGTAGTGGGCTAACTGGGCCAGAAAAGAACAGGCCGGTAGGCTCTCTGCCTAATTCCTTTCCTTTTTCTTTTATTTTTATTAAACACAAATGTTTCATCGTGTTTAAACAATGTTTACTCAGCCTAAACGTCATGGTTCTTGAGGCGTCGCCTAGTCGTCCACGTGGAAAAAAAACTCTGAGCGTCCGCCGTCGCCTTGCCAAAATCAGGGAGAAATAGGCTAGGGATGAAGGGAGGAAGAGGAGGAGAAGAACAGGAGAGAGGCGCAGGCCAAGAAGCAGTGGCAGCCCCATCTCTGGCAGCTCCAGCGGCAGTGGCTGGCGGAGAGAGGCGCAGACCCTCCCTCTGGTCAGCAGCGGCGGTGGCCGATCTGGAAGGGGAGCAGCGGTGTCGGCTGATTCGGAAGGGGAGCGGTGGCAGGGATCCATCTCAGGGCCAGGGAAGTGGGGGAGAGGCGATGATGCGCAAGCAAGGGGCGGCACTACCATGAGAGAGGTAGGTGTGGTGGTGGTGCATGGAGAAGAGAGTGAGCAGGGGAAGATGGGGGCATTGTTGATAGTTGCCTGGGCCTGGGCTGCCTAGGGAGGAGTAAGATATGGGCTGCTTGGTGGGCTGGGCCAGTCTCCCTTCTTTTTCCCACTCTTTCCTTTTCCTTTTGATTGGGATTGGGATAGAGAAATGTGGGGTGGGATAGGGAAATGGAGGTTGGGATAAGTTATATACCTTGTTTGGATTGTGGGATAGGGAAATGTATGTGAGTATGTAAGGAGTGGGATAGGGAATAGGTGAGGAATGGTTTATCATTTCCCTATCCCATTCCCCATCCCCCTCTGATCCAAACGGCCCCTTCTCTTTTTCTTCCATCCTCCTGGTTGCTTGCTGCTGCTTCCAGACAGGCAGAAGGCGTTGCCTTGCTGACGGGGACGCCTGGGTGTCCAGAAGGTGGGCAAACGCCACGCCTCGCCTTACCATTTTAACCATGCTAAACGTGAAACAGTGGCCTAGCGCCTAGCGTTTTCTTGAACCTTGGATCAGAGCTTGCTGGCTGCTGGGTGCCAGCCAGACATCCACGCTGCAGAATGTCTGGCATTCCACAGAACACCATGGACAATGGTTTGGCACAAGGTACTACACAATATACATATGCTGCGCAAAAGAAAAATGGAAGGTAGGCAGCAGCAACAACAACAACAACAGCAAGCAGTCAAGCACAGAATCAGTTAATTTATCTGCTACTGAAATGTTGATGAACCCAAAACCTCAGCACAACTCACTTATGCAGTTTTACATTCAGCAGCAGCAATCTTTATTGCAGTCAATACAGATGCAATCTCCAGTTCTAGCCCATGATGCAAATGTCATTTGGCCTTCAGCATGGCAGTCCAGCATTCTACAAACGCAGCCCATGGCCATGCAGTCTGCTTCTCAGAGTTGTATTCAACAGAACCTATTGAACCCAATACTACAGTCTGTGAGGCAGCGGCAACATCCACAGTCCTCCATCCATGAGCAGCATTCTCTGCGGTCAACCCAGCCAACTCATCAGCCCAACATTCCTTTGCTTAAACTTGAAGCACTAAATTCCAAATTAATCCATGCGTGAAATTTGAAAAAAAAAATCCCGCATGAAATCGAAGTCATGATCTAAACATATCTAGATTAACTCAGGAAGAACTTGATGGCTTTATATATATATATCAAGAAGAAATAGGTATCCAAATTCTCCTTGACCAGGACTTGAACTTATGGTTTAGGTGTACAAGGCTCAGTTCATACATCCAAGTCATGATCGCATAGGTTGTTTGGATTAGGGGTACACTGAACTGACGATAAAACATGATGTTGCTGCAAGTATTCAGCAGAACAACAATTCTGTGGACTGATATATGAAAAGGTGATGTCCCGCAGGGGGTGCCCCCCCCCCCCCCCCCCCCCCCCACCCCCCGGCCCCCGGCCACCCGATTCCATCCTCTGATGGGTACTGGGTGCTGCTCGGATTTAAATTGATTGCTTAATTGATGAAGGGCTCAATTCTTTGATCATTTGTTTCCTGTCAAATTTGGAAGCATCTTTAATGACTGTGTTTTCAATGGAGTCACAGAATGTGTGGCTAGTGGTTAGGACTATTTCAGAGGCAGGTGCTAGTTGTTAGGTGGTGGTCTCTTCTTTGTTCATTGGCGTGCATGTAATCCCTTTCTTGTGTGTGGCCTTTTGTTGTACCTTTTTAACTTCTCTTCTTCTTTAATTAATGGAAAAATAGTTCTCCTGTGTGAAAAAAGTAAATTTCTTGCCTGCTTATTTCCGAAAACCTGGGACTGTGGCAAATTAAGAAAAACCATAAATTGATTTCATTGTCAATGTATCTTTTTTTTCTCGAACCATGCCAATATATCTTTTAATTATTACTACTTTTATTGACTATCACAATTAAATGTTATTTAATGCCGTGAAAAGTGATTGCAATGGATATACACCACAGTTCTCAGTACAGATAATGCAGGTAGTACCGGCAAAGGGGAGAAGGGAAACGAGTTGAGATGCCATTTCTGCAAGAGAGGTGGCCATTTCAAGAAGGATTGCAGGAGGAGGGAAAACTGGTTTAAAAAGAAAGGTAACACTAATTTTCTTTTTGCTTGAATCCCATTATAGATTAATAATACGTAGTGGCTAAACTCTGGTGCTACATGTTTCGAATGTTATGCAGGAATCGCTTATGATCCAACTCATTAGCTGACCTAACATACATGGTAATTGAATGAAGGCACTCTATTGAAGGGACTGGGATTTATAATCCATGTTTATGTTTTCGAATGTGCTGTATCTTCAAAAGATGTGCTATGTCTGTGGATATAGAGGGTAATGTTGTCAGTACAAGCAGCGTTATTGCAGCTGGGGCTGGAAAACTTTCGGGCCTGTAATGTGCACTGGTTTTGGGCCAAACATGCCTGGTGGAATTTAGAGACTCAATAGTAAACTGCATAATGCTGAATGTCTATTGAATATTGATAGTTCACAGCTGAAGAAAGAACATACAACCTGCAAATAGCAAATACACACACACCCTCATCTGGTTAAGACAAGCCTAGAATTTCTTGGCTGATTTCAGCCCCATGATAAATGCATGATGTTTCTTTTTCCTTAAAATGCAGGCCCTCCGATCAATTATATTAAAAAACATCATGTATTAAGAAAACGTCATGCCGTATACTGTATTTAAGGGTAGGATGTAGTAGTACCTACCAAGTGTCCGTTTGGCACGGCTCCACTAGGCGAGTGAAGCCGTGGAAAGGAGGCTTCTACCGGCTCCTTCAACGTACAATACCCAACGAGACATCGACCGGCAGGAAGGAGGGCGCCCGCAAGCAGATGCCGGCCAGGCGAACACACGCAACCGCGGCCCTGACCTTATCGATTCTAACGTTGACTGAGCATTTATAGATATACTCCTATATTCTAGTTCAGCCGTAGCAAAAAGCAATTCGCATTTTGTGCAGGAGCGCAATCCAATTGAAGTACGATGAGAGTACATTGAAGAGTGTCTTTGTCGCATTTTGTGCCGGCGGTAGAGTGCGAGCAGGGCCTCCTGTCCTCGTCGAATGGCGCAGGCAGCGTTCCGTCGAACCGCACGACTAGCGCTTCAAAGGAAGCTAGGCGCGATCGGCGGCGCAGAGATGATCGACGGAGATAGATTACGACATTACGTTTGTACAGGATGTTTAATTTGGTGGTTTTTTCTTTGCAAACGAGTTGGCGAGTGAAGGGGCTCATTTGCTTATTTGGCAGCAACAGCAGGATGATGATCCACTGGTTTAGACGTGATGCTTGCACTATCACGCTTGCATAACCAGCGTGATTGCACACCAGTAGTCTTCAAGCGTCAGCTCGCGGGCAGCAGGTATCTTTGCATCAGCACATTGCACATAGCAGGGGTACTAAAGACCTTCATAGAAGAAGCACCTCCAAATAAGCCAACGCTTCTACAAAATAGCTTTAGCTTCATCGAAGAAGCACCTCCAACAGAGAAGCCAGAGCTGAAGCCGGTTTAGGTGAAGCCGAAGCTCTGCCAAACAGACATACAACACACCGACCCACACTTGCAGTAAAACCAATTATATATAATTCTCGTTTGATGTGGATCTTTTCAATGGTGAGAGATAAATCTCGAGGCATACAAGAGGCAGCGCCATCGAGATCAAGGCACGATATTCAGCGCTGTTGTTTGCAATACCCAATTAGCCAGGGCCTCACGTCGTTGAGCAACCTTCAGTAAAATAAAGGCAAAAGTAACCAATTAGACCCTCCCAGCGGAATGTACATATTTGGATGTGCAGAACATGAGTTTGACTGAAGATGGCCTTAGGCGTGATAATTGGATGAAAGAGAACGCATTCTAGCGATGCATCTGGGCTTCATAGTCCAAGCCGGGGTTGCACATGCTTAAATGGTGAATTACTGAATTGGTGGCAGGGTTCAATTTTCCGCCGCAATTCCGGTATTTTTTTTCCACTTCTGCTAGCACACAGGAAAAGGATTTTTGAAATATTTCGGAAAAAATTGTTTTGAATTTGAAAAATTAAATTTTTTTGTAAAAAATCGAAAAAATTATGATAAAAAACTAGGTGTTTTCTAAGCAAATAAAACCAGAACACACTCAAATCTAAGATCATTTGTTAGGTTAAAATTGCATTTTAGTTGAAAGACAAGGTTATTTGTTATCTAATGAGTTAGGGTTTATAGTTTTTTTAGTGTCCGTACTATCAAAGGTTGAAAGAATATATCTTTTAAATAGAATGAGAGGTTTTTTTTTTACACTTTTATTCTATCTTCGTTATGATCAAGTACTACGAGATATACATAGACATTGTTTATTAGATTAAACTTGGACTGTAATACGCACTATGCAATTTAGATCATCTCCAGTGTACCGTGGAAATCGAACCATGGGAGGAAACAACGAACTTTGCACACTGTGGGGTGCGAACCGTTGTTGTCAGAGCCAAAAGCGCACTTCAAACTTTGTTCGACGCAAGAGAAGTAAAATATGTTTTTTGTGCACAGCATGGGACGGTGAAAAGGCAAACCACAGGAGAGAAGATAATTTATGGTATATATTATTTGGCAATGGGGACCCACCAACATTTAAGCACCCGAACTCTATCACGCATCAAATGGTGGAACAGTCCCAAATCGATTGTACACCGGAGATGCCTTATGTACTGTAAAGTTGTATTATGGTCTAACTACGTACTTATTTTATTAAGATAAATTTAGTTTTCATGCATTTTATATATGATTTCATGCGACAATATGCATTTGTTATGAATAATTTGTATGTAAATATTTAATATGCATTGTACACTGCAATATACAAAAGATACAAATAATATTCTATCAAATTATTTATTTTTCATATGTTTTGAAGTATTTTCTAGTCGAAAAATGGCATTTTTCACCAGAAAGTACGGAATTCCGTTCGGAAAGTCTGGAATTCTGATCGAAAAATTTGGAAAATTCAAAAAATCGAAATTTTAATTTTAATTCCCTTTTCGGTCGGAAAATTCGAAATTTTGAATAGAACTCCGTTTCCTTCGAAATTTTGAATAGAATTCCGTTTCCGGACGTCATTAGAAAAAGCCTTTCCATCAGAAAGATAAACCCTGATTTGGTGTTGGACTGATGGCCATGTGCAGGCTGTGCAGCCACACAGGCGAACTGGCAATTGGATGCTCCATAATCTAATGGAGTGTCTTCTCTAGTTTCTCTGCTGTAGTGGCTGTTCCAGAGATGCGACCTTTGTGGAACGTACATGCACTACATGGTCAGTTCATCGTTTACAACAATCACACATACAACACACATCGTCTAATAGAACTCTAATATACAGTCCCTTAAGATAATCAAACACGAGCGGAAACACACGGGATTAAAGCCTGTCATGACGCCACCACCGGCACCGGCTCCGAGTGCACCCTCACCGTGACGACGATCGCCTCCGTGGACTCCACCCTGTACGAGTACCTGCAGCTCAGCACCAGGAACGCGGCGAGGTTCGCCGCGGCGAGCACGGCGAGGAACGCGTAGTAGCAGTCGAGGCGCGACGCGTTGAGGTCGTTGGCCACCCAGGGCGCCCCTCTCCCGGCCGTGACCCGCTCGACGAGCGAGAGGACGGCGCTGCTCAGCATGTTGCCGACGCCGTACGCCGTCAGGGACATGGCCGTGCCCAGGCTCTTCATGCTCTCGGGGGCCTGGTCGTAGAAGAACTCGATCTGGCCCACCACCAGGAACGCGTCGGCGGCGCCCATGAGCACGAACTGCGGCAGCAGGACGAAGATGGTGAGCGGCAGCTCGCGGCCGCCGCCGGCGTGGCTCCGCGCGAAGCTCAGCCTCCGGCTCTCGACCGCCGCCGTGGCCGCCATCGTCACGACCTGGAGGAGCAGCCCGGCGCCGATGCGCTGGAGCAGCGTGATCCCGCGCGGGTTCTTGGTGCGCCGCCGGACGGCGGGGACGAGGACGCGGTCGTAGAGCGCCACGCAGACGAGCATGGTGAGCGTGACGGACGCGCCGAGGCTGGCGGGGGGCACCCGGAACGACCCCACGCGGCGGTCCAGCGTCGCGCCCTGCCTGACGAACAGCGTGCCCACCTGCGCCATCAGAGCGCAAGGCACGAACATGGTGGCCAGCAGCGGCACGAGCCGCGCGATCTGCTTCGTCTCCTCCACCTGCGTCGCCGTGCACAGCGCCCACGCGGGGGCGTCCTGATCCGCCGCCGCCGCCTTGTTCAGGAACCCCATGGAGCGCGTAGGGCTCACGCGGAACGCCTTCTTGCTGGCGTAGTGCTCGGGCTCCAGCTCGTGCAGCTCGCCCAGGTCCCCCGGCGCGGCGACGCGGCACTTCACCACGGCCGCGCAGAGCACCTTGCCCATCTTCGTGACCGGGCTGCCCTGCGGCAGCTTGTGGCGGTACAGCGGCGTGCCGGCGAGGAAGACGGCGACGGAGGCGGCGAGCGCGAGCGTGGGCACGGCGTAGCCCCACGACCAGCTGACGTTGTCCTGGAGGTAGACGAGGACGGTGGTGGAGAAGAGGATGCCCGTGAAGACCGTGAACATCCACCAGTTGAAGAAGGAGAGCTTCCGCAGGCGCTCCGCCGGGTGGAAGCCGTCGAACTGGTCGGCGCCGATGGTGGAGATGTTGGGCTTGGTGCCGCCGTGCCCCAGCGCGATGGTGTACAGCCCGCCGAAGTAGACGCCCAGCTGCAGCGCGGACGCGCGCGGGCAGGTGGCGGCGCCGGCGCCGATGTCGCAGGGCGGCGGCTTCAGCGCCGGCACCGAGACCGCCAGCGTCAGCAGCAGCATTCCCTGAAATCCGTGTGTGTTCTCTGATGAGTACGTGCTCATCTATCAGCTGGTAGGGATGGATTATGGTCCTAACAATTATCCAACATGCACTTATTGCTCAAACATGACATCTGAACGACGAGACAAGAGACCCGGTTCTTGCCATGTTTACCTGCCCCACGGTACGCACATTGCCAAGATCTCATTGTCGGTGTATAATTATATCAAATTTAACATTTTCCACTGCTTGCACACTCACCGTACAGTAACAGCAAAAGGAAGAAAAAAAAAGGGATCCAACGGCTTTAAATCAAATAAAGAATCGAAGTACAGTATTAACTGCCAAATAACTCGATCCGAAACAAATTAAAAATGGGATTCATTAGCAGTAGTAATGGAGCAGTACATCCGCGCGCGTACCATTAGGTAGACGGCGGAGCCGGCGACGAAGGTCCAGTAGCGGCCGAGGTAGGCGTCGGCGACGAAGGCCCCGAGGAGCGGCGTGAGGAAGACGGTGCCGGACCAGTTGGTGACGTTGTTGGCGGCCTGGACGGTGCCCTGGTGCAGGCGCTCCGTCAGGTACATCACCAGGTTCGACGCCACCCCGTAGTAGGCCATCCGCTCGAACAGCTCGTACACTGCATACGCATGCACGAACCCGTGGCGAGTAGATCCATCACCATCACCGTCTGGTGGAAGCAGGAGGTCCCGGCGCCGGCGGCGAAACTTTGCCGGCGGTCGGCCGGCCAGGAAGGAGGAGGAGAGAGCGAGCTAGGCAGTAGCGCTGAATCTGAATTTCTGACAACACTGATGCAACATTGCAATGTACGTACGTACCGACGATGAAGGTGCAGGCGGTCCAGCCGCCGCGCTTGGAGCGGCGGACGGGGTTGCCGCGGAGGTCGACGGAGCCGTCCTTGGTGTAGTCGTCCCCTCCGTCTCCCTCGCCGTTCTCCATGGATGCAGCAGCCGAAAGCGAGCTGCCGGGTCGATGCAGTGGTGAGCTGCCTATCTTTGCTTGCTACACTGCACTCACGCTGCAGAGGTCTCCTGGCCGGGCAGCTGGATACAGAAGCAGCAAGCAGGGCGAGTCAAATAAATACTGAAGCTCTACCTACGCGTGCCCTCGCTCGCCCATCCCTCCATGTTTGCATTGAAGACATACCATTCACTGCGCTCTGCAACAATCTGCGACGGCATTTACCACGGTTGCAATGCCCTCGCGACAAACAACGACGAGCAGCGACCAGAAGCGTGCTCGTACGACACGTTACACACGTACGACACGTACAAGGGAGCAGCGGCCAAGCTGGTCTTCGCTCGCCCAGGACCATGTTTGGTCGCCCCAGCCCGGCTTATAGCCAGGCCCAGCGCGCCCATCTCAGCCCCGGGAGGGTGGCTCCGAGGCTCCCGTGGCCCTGCCTCCCCCGACCCCACTGCGCTCCGCTTGGCGCGTCGCCGCCCTTCTCCTTCCCCAGACTTCGTCTCTGGGTCGCCGACGGACACCGGCCATGAGGAGATCCGCTCTCCTTCCCCTCTTCTCTGCCGAGCTCGCCCCGCCGCTTGGCCCTGCCGAGCTCGCGCCGCCACTCGCCCCGCCGCTGCGAAGCTCCGTTCCCGCCGCCCCTCTCCTTCCCCTCTGCCGCCGGTGAGTCGCCTGCCGCCCCTCTCCATCACCGCCGCCTCGTCCTCCCTGGGTCACGAGACCGGCGCGGCGCTGCGAGGGCACGAGATCCTGGCGGGCGCGGAGGAGCAGCAGGCTCGAGGTGGCGGTGTCGGCGGTGAGGGCGCTGAAGACACGAGATCCCGGTGGCCATGGCGAGGTCGAGTTCACCGCCCTCTCATTCCTCCGCGCCGAGGTCAAGGTCGCCGCTCTTCCCTTCCTCCGCGTGGCCGCAGGCACGCCTGGAGCGGCGGCTCGAGTTCGAGGTCACCCATGGCAGAGCGGCGGCTCGAGCGCGGCGAAGGCGAGCTGGCGTGGCGAGACGGGGAGCAGGCGCGGCGGCGGCGACGAGGACAAAGAGTAGACGCGTGAATGTTGAAGAATAACCAAACAAAGCCTAATACTAGACGCGCTATTGGTGGACGCACACCAAACAGGAGCTCCAGGCCTACCGAAGCTTGGGCGGGTCTGGCCTGGCCACTACATTGGGGCTGGCTACGCGCTAAGAAAGACTGCCAAACAGGTCCGTAGAACTCTTATTGTGAAAAAAGGGAAATATCTTTTTCCAAAATTATATATTAACTATCCGGCGAAGTTGGCCTCGCGGCTCCATGGTCACGTCCAACCGCCCTATATTTCAATTTTATTCTGTCTATAATGTATATACTGTGCAAAACAGTGCTTTGAAAACTGAATGAGTGGCACTGTTAAGAACGGTTTTATTATGAAAAAATAAAAAAAATATTACCATTGGTATTTTTCTTCTTAAAACGGTACGACGCAGACAGACATAAATACACCTACCTTTATGAGCACATGCACAGGGCTGTGTTGGAGCGACATCTTGAGATAGTCACCATAGGTGCCTCGGTCTCGGTGGGAATGTCGTCTATAGGTGCCATAGGCGTCCCGCTGTTGACGGAAGCGACGTCTACTACTGAAACAACAAAACCGTTAAAGATTCATTTGAATGTAGGCATTGAGTTTGTTGGAATCGAATGAATATGAATACCTAATCCAACTTGTATTGGCGGAAATGAGTTCTAATACCAAATTTATTATTTGGACGCTAGTTGGAATTCAATTCAACGAATTCAGAGGGATCACCCTCGGAAGAAGCCACATTTAGTTATATCCAGTGGCGGAGACAGGAATGGATCAAAAGGGGGGCTAATTTAAAAAAATAATTAATTGACATTTGGCAGTATATGGGACATTTTTCTGACACAAGTAAGGGACACAATTCATATAAAATTTAGTCTGCTGGACTACTTTTGGTATGTTTATGAAAAAATACATAGAATAACTAAGACCGTTGGGCTATTTTTCGTTTGTCAGACAAAAAAAAATACATAGGGTATCCTAGATTTATTGGGCCGCAACTAGGGCTGCATCCCTGGCAGCCCACTCCGCCCCTGGTTATATCCTAATGCAGTAAATGTCAAAGAATTGGAGCTATAATTTCAATTTTGAATTTCCTGCACAACCAAACGGTGTGATTCATAAAACTTGATTTCAATTCTCAATCTCATGCTTAAATGTCCATGTCCAAAAGTTTGTAAATCTGAGTTGAAATGGATGGAGTAATACACAGATAGTCTTAGAGGAAGATTTTTTTTTACAAACTAGAGAAAGATTTGGTAGGAACCAAAATTCTCCACATACCGTAAAAGAAAAGTTTCAACGTCACTATCTACTAGTACATTACTTTGTCAATGCTCGCGTGGTTTACTGGGCATGTAGGTGTACTTCTCTTTTGCTGTGCTTTACGTGCATAACATACTTTGAAATAGGTCCAAGCACGATCCATGGCACGTCGTGCCGCCATCGTGCCGTGCTAATCTCAGTGTTAGGCTAAACGTTAAACGGTAAACAGTCGGTTACCCTTCGTTTAGCGTTTAATCGGACTACACGGCCGTTTAAACGGACTAAAAAACGGATTATACGGGATTAAACGGATTAAACGGCATAAACGGGCAACACAGTTGACTACTGAGTAGCGTTTAAACGGTGTGTAAACGGTCTAAACGGCCGTTTAGGCGAACAGAGGCTAATCTAAGGTCCGTATGTTATAAATTTCACTAGATCTTATATACGATCTACATAATTTAACGTGAATGGTGAAAATTTAAGAGAAAAATCAGAAAAAAACTAAAATGATCCATTTCTCTTTGTTCTTAAATATAAATACTCACAATGTCATATTATCGTGCCGTGCCGTGTGACCCATCTTGTCGTAATCCTAGGCACGACACGACTTTCGTGTTCGTGCCGTACAGATACAGTCTAAAAATTATCGTGCCGTGCCGTACCCTTTACCGTGTTTTGGGTCATGCCAAAATATTGTGTTTTAAGTGGTCCATAAATAGCACGGCCAAATCCCAGCTCTAACCAGGACCCAGCCGTCTATAGATGGCCAACGGACCGGCACGGCACGGGCACGGCCCACGGTCGTGCCGTGCCGTGCGCGCTCGCGGGCCGCAGCCGCAGCCGCGGCCCAAGCACGGCACGGCGGTCTGCTAGGCGTGCCGGACCGGTCCATGTGCACGGCGGATCTAAGAAGCAACTTGCAGTAAATCGTTGAAAAGCTAAAAAAAGAGTAGTGCGGGGGTTCGAAGCCCCACCTTATGGATGGAGCACTCCACCTAGCTCTTCTAACCAGTCAAGCACCTTTGGTTATATAATTATTACATGATAATAAATCTTTATATACACATACTTGTGCATAAAAAATAAAAAAATATAATCGTGCCGTGCTGAACCGGCGCTGCGTAAGGCACAGCACGCCGGCGGACCCGTGCCGGTCCACGGCACTGCTAATCGTGCCGTGCTCCGTGCCATCTATACAGCCGTCCACGTCCAGCTCTGCTGAAGTGCTCCACGCCACTCTCCAGCCGCCAGTACGCCACCAATAACCACGGTCCACGGTACAGCCACAGCGGTGACGCCGCCACGCCGGTGGGCACGAGGTTGCCGCCGTGGATACATGGCGAGAGTAGCAGCAGCTGGGCGCTTCACTCTCGTCCTGGCACTGGCGGCTGTCCTGCTCCTGCTGGCCACCGTTCCGGCTGTGAGCAGTACAGCGGCGGCGGCGCCGTCGCAGACCGACGCCCTCCTCGCGTGGAAGTCCAGCCTCGGCAACCCCGCGGCGCTGTCCTCCTGGTCCCGCGCCGCTCCCATCTGCTCGTGGGCCAGTGTCGCCTGCAACGACGCCGGCAGCGTAACGACGCTCCGGCTCTGGAATCTCGGCCTCACCGGCGGCCTCGACGCGCTGGACCCAGCCGCGTTCCCGAGCCTCACCACCCTCGACCTCAACGGCAACAACCTGTTCGGCGCCATCCCGGCGTCCCTCTCGCGGCTGACCGCACTCACCACGCTCGACCTCGGCAGCAACGGGCTCAACGGCACCATCCCGCCGCAGCTCGGCGACCTGTCCGGCCTCATCGACCTCCGGCTCTACAACAACAACCTCGCCGGCGAACCCGCACCAACTGAGCAAGCTTCCAAAGATCGTCCACTTCGACATGGGGTTATACATATCCAAATGGGCGTGCACGGCTGGGCACGACACGCCATCACAGTGCGCTGCCCAGGCACGGCCAGCCCGACAGTACCGTGATCGTGCTCGTGCCCAGCAACCAAAAGACAGCATTTGACTCCATTTTCGTCACACATCACAGAAATCAAATTTCAATTCGCAATATACAACAATCCAACACAGAAAGGAGCAGATCGAGCACAAGAACAAGTATAGCACCAGATCCAGACGCCACAAGAGCAGATCAGAGAGAGAGAGAGACATAGCGGAGATAGGCGGCGCGGGCGAGGCGGCCGCCGGCGCGGAGAAGGACGGCGCGGGGCGAGGCGGCCGCCGGTGTGGAGACGGATGGCGCGGGGCGAGGCATCTCGCCGGCGCAAAGACGAGCTGTGCGGGGCAAGGCATCTTGCCGGCATTGAGACGAGCGGCGCGGGGCGTCTCGCCGGCTTCCACCGCGCGCACCGAGACGGGAGCTGAGACGGAAGCGGAGGCGCTGAGGTCAGGAGGGAAAGGGAGTGAATGAGTGATTAGGGTTAGGTCGACCGAGCGGGGTGGTTATAGCGGGCCGTAGCCGGGCCGGCCGGTTTACCGGGCCATGCCCGTACCTGCACCACGGGCCAACGTCGCGGCCCAAGCATAGCACGGGCCTCGTGCCGGGCCGGCACGGGCACAGCGGCCTGCATGTCGTGCTGGGCTTGGGCCGTGCTGCGCCGTGCCGAGCCACGGGCCGCCCGGTGGGCCGGCCCATTTTGGACATGTATACCTGGGGTCCAACCAACGTGAAATCTCGGTCCTGGGCGTTCCCGACCCACCCTTATCCAACGGCCAGTGTATGGTCGTGTGCGCGGAGATTCGGAATGTGACGTGGAACGGTAAATATGTCAGGTTACCGCTGCTAAAATAGCAGAGCGAAGCAATGACCGAAATGGCCCTCTCACCTGGCAAGCGCGCAGGCGCTGCTGCTCCGGTTCTGGTGCCATGATGCTGACGTGCTGGTGTGAACGGAAGCGGAAGAGGAGAGAAAGCAGGAAGACGACCAACGAGTGGTTGAGAAGGATTGATGGCAGATCCACAGATTAATTTAAGTTGCATGGGGTTGCGGAGTGCGCGTGATGCAATGAATGCTGTGAGCTGAGTGACTTGCTTTCTGGAACAAAACGTGTTCAAGGGTGGAATGATAGGCTTTATCTAGGGCAGGAAAGGAAATTATGCTTAAATCTGTTGCACAGACAATTCCCACCTATGTCATGAGCTGTTTTCAACTCCCTGATGCCATTTGTGATAAAATAAGGATAGTTGTTTCAAACCACTGGTGGGGTTTCGAAGAAGGGAAAAAGAAAATACATTGGCGTTCATGGGACTGGCTAACTACTCCAAAATTTATGGGAGGTATGGGTTTTAGAGATATGAAACTTTTTAATCAAGCTTTGCTGGGCCGTCAATGCTGGAGGCTATTGACAGAGCCTGACTCTTTATGTGCAAAGGTCCTGAAGGGTAGATATTATCCAAAATGCAGCTTCGTAGATTCTGTTCCCACAAGATCTTGTTCTTTCACTTGGCGAAGCTTGATGTATGGGAAGAAACTTTTGAACCGTGGCATCCTGTGGCGTGTGGGTAATGGAGAACAGATTCGAATCACAAAGAGATAAATGGGTCCCTGAAGCACCTGTTCAACCTATCCTCCCTATGGTCCAAGTGCCTGATGACCTGAGAGTAAGCTCCCTAATTGATAAATCCTCTAAATACGGAATGAGGAGCTTGTACGCATATGCTTCAGGCCACCTGATGCTGATAGTATCCTAAATATCCCTCTAAGCCATAACCAGGTTACTGATTATCTTTCTTGGCCTTTCACAAGGATGGGCATATATACTGTAAAATCAGCATATATCATGGCTAAGAGTGAAGCAGTACATCTAGCAGCCAGTGACAAGGGCAAGGGAGAATCTTCTAACCAAATTTGTACAACAAAGGATTGGAAGAAATTATGGAATATTAAGGCCCCACCCAAGATGAAAATTGTTCTATGGAGATTTGCACACAATTGCCTCCCAACTGGACAACAACTCAGGACCAGGAACATTCCAGTATTTGATCTTTGCTGCCATTGTGGGGGAGAAGAATCATTAGAACACATTTTTCTCTCTTGCCAATATGTTGCTGAAATCTGGAGGGAACTAAAGAGAAGGTATGGTTTCAGGAGGCTAATTAAATCCTTTGTGTCATCTCGGCAATGGATTTTTCAAACCTTAGCTAAATGCTCAGAAAGAGATGCCACTATTCTTGTCATATCCTTTTGGCATATTTGGGAGGCTCGAAATGCGGTGAGAAATGGGGAAAGTGAGCTGCAACCTCACTGTGTTGTTGAAAAAGTGCTTGCATATGTGGATATGGTAATGCAACGTATGTATAACCCTGTCACCTCCAACAGGTGTGAATCCTTTCAGCCCAAACGGTGGATCCCACCACCTGAAGGATGGGTGATGGTGAATGTTGATGCAGCTATTTTTAAGCAAACCAATTGCATGGGTTTGGGAATTGTGATCAGAGACCACACAGGAAGACTATTGGCTGCTTGCTGGCAGGGTTTAAATAAAATCACGGACCCTGAATTTGCAGAGGCTGTTGCTTTTAGGAGGGCAATTCTTTTTGTCTCTGGCTTCCCATATAATCAAGTCATAATTGCTTCAGACTGTTTGTCGCTGATCCAAAAACTACAGAAGGAAGCTGTGGACCGTTCACACATAGGTGTCCTCACCCAAGATATCAAGAAGGCAGCTCAAGATTCTTCTGTTGTTTTCTCTTTTATCCATGTAAGCAGACAATGTAATATGGTTGCTCATATACTCGCTAGGTCCGCAGCTCATCTTGATGAGTCGGTCTGGGTTTATGAAGTTCCAGATATTATCTGGCCTTCTCTATGTAACGACATGTTAAGCTAATAAAATGCAACCTTTTAATTTAAAAAAAAAAATTCAAATCCTAGAACGACTTGTATACTGGGACGAGGGAGTACGTGGCCACCGCATCTCAACCCAAACGCTGAAAGCAGAGCACCAGTGCCAAATCCAAAAATCTCTCTCCAAGACCTCCTACGACGGCTCCCTGTAGGATCCTAGCTTTTTGCTGGTGGTAGTTCTGTGGTCGTTTTGTCTCTCTGTGTGCGTGGCGCATTGAGTCCATGTGAGAATGAGGGTTTGGGCCTTGTATTAGGGGTTGACAAGTCTTGTCTCTGCTATGTTTTTTCTAATGAAATGACACATAGCTCTCCGTTTGTTCAAAAGAAAAAAGAGGGTAGACTCTACATCCCTAATGGAGCAATTTTCTAACTTATATAATAAAGTTAATTACCCTCACGCCATTCGAAAAATTGAATCAGATGCCACTGAACATATCGTTCCGTGGAGCATCAGCAGATGATAAATTGACTGCTTGGTAGGGGTGTAATCGGATCGGATACGGACGGATACCGCCGATACTATATTTGTTTTCATATTTTTCCTTCGAATTTGGATCGGATACGGATATTAATAGTTAGTGTCGGATAAGACTTAGATGGACATCGACACCATATATATCCAACTTTCGTTATTCGGATACGGATATAAATCGAATACGGGGATACTGAATGTCCGGATTCAGATACGGTCGGATCTCAACCCTTCTAAACGGATCCGAACTCGAATACGGACGGATAATATCCATATCGTTTACACCCATACTGCTTGGCATAACATAGTAGCCAAAATTTCCAATACCAGATAATTAATGAGAAGGATAATGTCACTTGGGATCTACATAATTATGGAGAATTTTCAGTACATTCCAAGTATCAATTCTTATTATGAATAAAGCTTTCCATTTGCTCACAAGTTTATTTCGAATCTGAAACTCCCTATGGTATATTCAGCGTGGGGTTTTATTAACTAAAGATAAAGCTAAAAGAAATTGGTTTGGAGTAAAAAAAAAAGATTGCCAACGTGCAAGATTTTGGTGAATTGTCCAAATAGCTAATGGTTTAACACCACCAGGATTGTTATCTCATATATGCTAGGAGATAGCTGACCGGAATAGCAAATAGAGAGAAAAAATATACATCTTTGTTGGGTGTGACAGCTATTTTTTAGACAATTTGGTACAGTCGTGATGATATTGTGTTTGAGATAAATAATGTATCTTACTGAACACAGACTTAAGAGTCTATAGTGACGTACGGAAGTTCAACATTAAAATAAATATTGACGTCCGGAATTTCAACATCCAAATTAATTTGTTAGCGCACCGTGAAAACTCTCATCGATTCATGTCGAGAAGAAAAAGGGAAACTGGATTAAGGAACTTCTCTTACATTGCCTTTGTATGTCATGATGTTACATGTTTAGCCCTTCATGGAGGGAAAAAGAAGGCACAAAGAAAGTATACTAGCTTCGACTACAGATGGATTTTGCCATTGACGATCTTTAAAATTGCTCGCTATCTATCAACCAGTTATACCAATATGCTCTTCTTATTCTTGTGTTTGGCAATAAAACTGAGAGAAACTTACTCCTCTCAAACAGCATTGTACAAGATCAATGGATGTCTGCAAATTTCAACATATTTTTAACACACAGGAGAACTGCGCACCATCCAATTTCACTTGTTGAGTGTTGAGCTTGCGCAGGCAACCATCACTTCTGGTAATCTGTTAGCTTGCTTACTGTGATTTGTCTGAATGGTTCAGAAAGAGAAGCCTGAGTATGCGCTGATATCTCTTGTGCAACCGATCGCATGGAAGGCCGTGATTCAGGATTCTGTCGTGTGCAAGCAAGCGCAATTCTGACAACAAACACGATTTCTTCTGCAAGTTCACCCGTTGGAGGATCCAACCGCTGGTCTAGTACGTCCTGAAGTAGAATGTCGTCTTCTTTTGAAGAGGAGATAGCCGGCAGGGAGGTTAAAAGGTCACCAGGATGCTTCCCCATCATCACCTCTAGAGCAACAACCCCAAAGCTGTACACATCACATTTCTCTGTCACCCTCATTGTGTATGCCAATTCTGCAAGAGTACAACCAGAACTGTCAAAGGTGAATATGCTATTTCACAAAATATTAGTATCTATGAAAGTGTCTGAATGAGAATTAAAAAAACTGATTTTTTACATTATTTTTTCAGCACTTGAAGGATGTTATTTGCCACTGAAGTAATTAATAGTTCAGATCAGACATTATACTTATAAATATAATCCACAAAACTATATGCTACATGAATAGGAAAGAGATGAAAGTTTAACCTGGAGCCATGTAGCCATATGATCCTGCTACAGAAGTCCAGTTTGTAGAGGCAGACCCAAGTAGCTTTGCCGTGCCAAAATCAGATAACCGTGGCTCGAAATCTGACTCAAGCAGGATGTTGTTCACGGTGATGTCCCGATGAACAATGGCTGGGTTGCAGTCATGGTGCAGATAGGCCAGGGCATGAGCAACCCCTTGGACCACCTTCACCCTCATAGCCCAGTCTAGCTTCTTCTTGCCTTCCTCCCCATATAACGTCTTCCCCAAGCTGCCTCTTTCCAGGTACTCATACACCAGGTACATGAAGTCTCCACTTGTGCAGAAGCCATGGAGCTTGACGATGTTCCGGTGGCGGACCTCTGTCAGCGCCTTGATCTCATTCTCGAAGCTCTTCTTGCTCGCTTCAGATATATCTCCTGTCTTGGCAACATGGAAGCGCTTCACGGCCACGACCTGCCCACTGGGGAGCTCAGCCTTGTACACACTGCCAAACCCGCCTTTCCCAATGCAGAATGATTCATTGAAGCCGTCGGTGGCACTCGCTATGTCGAGGAACGTGAATTTTCCATCCTTTTCCCAGATCATTGACTCATAAGGATCACTTGTGCTCGCCTCCAGTACTTTCTGTTCATTGGGTCTCCCTCTGCATGCTACGATGAGGCAAACAATAACAATGCCTGCTAGCAACAATGCTCCAACTACAGAGAGAACTATTTCAATGACTCTTCTCTTGTGATGCCCCGAAGTGGCGCTGTGGTCGCAAGAAGGAATGCCTTGCACATTGCCGCAAAGCCCCGGGTTCCCAATGTAAGCCTCAGGTGAAGAGTTCTGGAAGGCATTGCCTGACGGTATCTCACCGGTGAGTTGATTATAAGAGAAATCGACCGCCTCCAGGCTCAGCATGCTAGAGAAACCTGCTGGAATTGAACCATTGAGCTCATTGCGCGACAAATTCAGTTTCTGCAGGTTGGTCAGCTTCACGAGATTTGAGGGGATAGGACCAGACAGTGAGTTGCTGCTCAGATCAAGCAGGCTTGACAACTGAGCCAGATTGCCGAGCTCATCTGGTATCCTCCCTGACAGCCTGTTCTTGCTCAAATCAAGATAGGTTAGTGAGGCAAGATTGCCAATGACCACTGGTATGGTGCCATTAAGCATGTTCCCTGACAGATCAAGTATCTCCAGCTTGGAATCGTTGCCCAAACTTGTGGGAATCGGTCCGGTAAAGGAGTTACCGCTCAAGTTGAGGCTGAACAAGTTGAGATTACCCAACTCAGGTGGAATAGCTCCTGTGAAGTCGTTCGCAGCCAAGCTCAGGTCCTGCAAGCTTGCCATGTTCCCAAACGCCGCTGGGATGGCACCCGATAGGCTGTTGCCATCCATGTGCAGAAGCGTGATGCTGATGCATTTTCCCCAATCATCTGACAGCCGACCGGTCAGCTTGCTCCCGGAGATGTCCAGGTAGTCCATGGCGGGGTGGACCCCGAACACCTCCGAGATGTCGCCGGTGAAATGGTTCCCCTCAAGCCGGACCCGGTACAGCTTCGAGCAGCTCTTCAAGCACGAAGGCAGCTTGCCGCTGAAGTTGTTGTGGTTCGCCGTGAAGTTCTGCAGCACGAAGCCGTCGCAGAGGCTCTGAGGCAGCTCGCCGGAGAAAGTGTTGTTCGCGAAGCTCACATCGGTTAGTGCCAGCCCTTGGCCGAGGTCCGGTGGCACGGTGCCACTCAAGTTGTTGTCGAACAATGCCAGGTACTGAAGGTTCCTCAGCGCTGTGATGGTGGAAGGCAGCTCCCCTTGTAGGCTGTTGGTGTTGACGTCCAAGATTTGCAACGCCGTCATGTTCCCGATCTCCGGCGGGATCTCGCCGGTGAGATTGTTGAAGAAGAGGGCCAGTCGCGTAAGCTGCTTGAGGTTGCCGAACGAGCTGGGTATCGGCCCGGTTAGCGAGTTCACCGACAAATCCAGTTCGGTGAGGCTCGCCAACCCGCCGAGCTCCGGCGGGATCTTGCCGGTGAGTTTGTTGCTGAAGAGAAACAGGATTCCCAGCTTCGTCGCCTTGCCGAGGTCCGGTGGGATGTCGCCGGTGAGGTTGTTGTTCTGCACTTGGAACGATATGAGCTCGGGCCAGCTCGGGAATAGCACCCCAGGGATCCCGCCGGTGAGGTTGTTGGACGATATGCCGAACTCCCGCATCTTCTGCATCCCAGCGAACGACGCCGGCAGGCTCCCAGAGAGCTGGTTACCGGAGAGATCGAGGAAGTCGAGGTTGGTGAGGTTGCCGAGCTCCGGTGGCAGAGCGGAGACCAGCCCGGCGTTCTTGACGTCGAGCCGCTGCAGCAACTTGAGGCGGCCAAGAGCCGGCGGCAGCGGCCCGCCGAGCGGGTTTCCGCCGAGCTCAAGGACCCTCAGCTGAGTCATGGACCCCAGGAAGTCCGGGACGCCGCCAGTGAGGTTGTTGGAGCCGACATGCAGGTCCTGGAGCCTCGTCAGCCTCGCGAGCGACGGTCGGATCCGGCCGGAGAACTGGTTGACCGACAGGTTGAGCCACCGCAGGTTGGGCAGCCGGTCCGGCAGCGCGTCCGGGATCAGCCCGGAGATGGCGTTCTCCGACAGGTCGAGGTAGGTGATGTTGCCGCTCCGGAGCACGAACTCCGGGAAGCTGCCGTTGAGGCAGTTGAGGTAGAGCGAGAGGAACGCCACCGTGGGCATCGGCGAGAGCCCGGCGGCGCTGGTCAGGTAGTTGGACCCCAGGTCGAAGTGGACGATCTTCGGGAGCTTGCTCAGCCGGATCGGGACGGCGCCGGCGAGGTTGTTGTTGTAGAGCCGGAGGTCGACGAGGCCGGAGAGGTCGCCGAGCTGCGGCGGGATGGTGCCGTTGAGCCCGTTGCTGCCGAGGTCGAGCGCGGTGAGGGCGGTCAGCCGCGCGAGGGACGCCGGGATGGCGCCGGCCAGGTTGTTGCCGTTGAGGTCGAGGGTGGTGAGGCTCGGGAACGCGGCCGGGTCCAGCGCGTCCAGGCCGCCGGAGAGTCCGAGCCCGCGCAGGCGCAGCGACGTCACGGCGCCGGCCTTGTCGCAGGCGACGCCGCGCCAGGTGGAGCAGATGGTGGCCGCGGTGGCGTTCGTCCAGGTGGACAGCGCCGGTGGGTCGCCCAGGCTCGACTTCCACACCAGCAGCGCGTCGGCCGGCGACGGCGGCGGCGGCGGCGTGGCGGCATCGACGACGGCGAGGGCGAGGACGACGGCGAGGAAGGGGCCCGCGAGCGCGAGGACGAGGCGCGCGGGCGCGGGTGGTGGATTCGGCATTGGCTGAGGCGCCGCGCGGAGCGGAGCGGCAGAGCGGAAGGGCGGCGTGCCCGTGCGCGCGTGGTGGTCTTGACCCTTTCAGCTCGAGCTCTCGGCCGGCGGCGCGCGCGGCTGGCTGATGACTGATGATGAGTGGCTTGCGGTGCGGCAGTCAACGGGGTGGGTTGACTTGCGTGCACATGGGGCCTGCTCTGCTGGGCCTGCCTCGGGGATCGGTTGATTGGTTGGGTGGCAATGGCGCACAAATTTTGAATTTTAACCTCTGTCTTAATTTATTTTTATAAATAACTCTTTTCCGAAACTATTTGTATGTCCCATCTTTTTGCGGCGTCACAACTTGTGGCGTCGCAGTAAAACGTTGCGGCGTATCTACCACGTAAGAATCATCCGGGGTGTTGTATAGTGGTCGAACACGTCATTTACGGGGTAAAACGCTTGCGGCGCCACGGTTTATGGCGCCACAGCACAGTGTTGCGACGTCAGACCACGTGGCGCCGCAGGCCTGCTTTTGAAAAATGGTATCTTTTTCATACGACGTCGGATTGAGATGATCTTTACATGAAAATTTTAGCTCTCGACGAGATCTACAACTTTATAGTTTTGAGTTTTTTCATTTAAGGTCATTTTGAAGCTTTAAAAATTCATTATAAATCGATTTGTATTGTATGCTATCTCTGTTTAGAAAAATTTTATTTTTTACATGTGACCTCGGATAAAAATGATCTTTACATAAATATTGTAACACTCAATGAGATCTACAATTTCGTAGTTTTGAGTTTTTTCATTTAAAATCATTTAGCTAGTCTAAAAATTTATTATAAATCTAACCGTAACCTTTGCATTCTTTGTTTTCTAAAATTATATGCTTACGTTCGACTTCTATTTTTTCAAATTTTTTAAAAACATATAAGTTTATATTACATGGTTTTATAGTATAATTTGTACTAAAACATCATGCAATAGATCATATAATTTCATTTATATATATAACCAATGTTTTTAGTTATATTTTCACATTGGAAGAAAATCTAGTTAACACTTTTCATATGCTAGTTGAAACTATTTGCAATAATTGATTTAAGGTATCCAAATCTTTGAAATAATCAAAGGCTTGATAAAACCATCGATGGGCTCTGCTAAGAAAAGAGTCAAAGGTTGGTACGATTTATTATAGAGAATACATATGGCGAAAAACCAAATTAATTGTCTCCATTGTGTTGATATTATATTTGTAAGATCTAAGAACCGAACATTTTTATGTTGGATCTAAGATTTGAAAACTATTATTTTTATTGATATGCTAGAATATCATATTTATTTCTATCGCACAACAAATGGACGCATAATTCAGCTGGATTAAAAACTCATGATTGCTTACCTATTTTTATCATACTATTATTCATATTAGTAATTTCTATTTCCTATTCTATGGTATATAGGAAATTATATCTAGCATATTATTGAATTCAGATTATCAGATGTTCAGAAAATATAATGGCTCAGATCATTTGATTTTTATTAATGTGGTAATTTCTAGGTCATTTCAATGAATTTGGTGACTTCTTTTAATAAATCTGCCTCAGACAATTTGATGAGCATAATAAGTAATCGTGTAGAGTTTTCTCTTTTTCACATATTTAAAATATGATTTAATATAGAGGTTAGGTATTCATAACATCTAATCGTGTATAGTTTTTGTTTTTTGGTTAATGGAGCTCGCTAATAAAAAAAGTTAAAAGATGGTACAATTTGTTCAAGTCAGGAAACATATAATGGGAAACCAAGTTAATTGAGTATACAACTATTTATAGTTTTATACCAAATTAATTAACAACTATTTATACTAAAATAATTACCAACAACGTATACTAAATTAAGTAACGTTGTTAAGCAAAGATTTTTTAACACCTTATGTTAGATTAGCATATTTATTTATATCGGACAAGATATTGACTTTGTACATGAGTTGGATTTATAAAACAGAGAAAAGAAAAGTCGAACATAAAAATATAATTTTAGAAAACAAAGAACGCGCAGATTACGGTTAGATTTATAATAAATTTTTAGACTAGCTAAATGATTTTAAATGAAAAAACTCAAAATTACAAAATTGTAGATCTTGTTGAGTGCTACAATTTTCAAGTAAAGATCATTTTCATCCGACGACATATGTAAAAAATATAATTTTTCTAAACAGAAGTTGCGTACAATACAGATCGATTTATAATGAATTTTTAGAGTTTCAAATCGACCTCAAATGAAAAAAACACAAAACTACAAAATTGTAGATCTCGTCGAGCACTACAATTTTCATATAAATATTATCTCAATCCGACGTCATATGGAAAGATACGATTTTTCAAAAGAGGCCTGCGGCGCCACGCGCGCCGCAAGCGTTTTACCTCGTAAATGACGTGTCCGACCACTGTACAACGCTCCGGATGGTGCCTACGTGACAGATATTGCGGCCCATGGCGCCGCAAAAAGAATCAGATATGCAAATAGTTTCGAAAAAAATCATTTATAAAAATAAATTAAAACAAAAATTAAAAAGCAAAATTTGTGCGCAATGGCACACGGATGGGAAGCGGAGTGGACGGGCAGAGGTGCAGGGGGCAACCCTCTGCGTCCTCGGTCAAAGTCCAGTACACCTTGTCCCACACTGGTTGCTCTGTCTGGTGATGCCAATTTTTTTTTTTTGTTCCTCAATATTGTCTACCCTAGTCTATATTCAAATTTTACTTTAACTACAATGCAGCTATAGTGTAGTTTTCATACTATATACGATCATATAGATGATTTACTGGATTTGGTCTAAAGCGTTGGTGATTTCGTAGTTCTAAAGTGCCACATAAGTTTAAAGGAATTTGAAATCATGGTTGAAACAGCTACTAAGAAAACATAGTTTCATTTAATGCATTTTAATAGGCAACATGCAAGACATAACGAGTTTCATTTGGATAAAACTCATTTCATATCTCACTATCAAATCATCAGAATCGCTGACACGATGTATCATTTAATAAGAATAAAAACTCTCACGGAGAATGGCCTGACCAATCATGATATATCATTAAAAGTTTTTAAACTAAATTTCTAAATCTTTAAACTTTATGAATGGGTCGTCTAAATTCAGTACCTCCGTAGTTATTGGTGTACCATGTTTATATACGGTGGTTACGTATTAACAGGTGACCAGTAACATGGGTATATATTTTGCACACTTTAGAAGTGGATGGCACATTACACAAATTGAAGGACTCAAAAATACATTTTCCAAATTAAATGATCTTAGTGATACACCATGATGAGCAACCACTGCTCCATCGTAACATCGACTACTTCGTAGTAGCTTCCTGTGATGGGATCATGTTCCTTTGCATGCATTTGGTTTCACGAGAGAATTTGGTTCTCTTCCTGTGCTACCATTCGTTGCTCAATTATATATAGCATCTGGTGCGTAGCATATACATGGACATGGTACTCACAGGGAGCTTTTGTTGGTGATCCTTTCTTACTCTTCGTTCTTATCATTCCTATGGCGTGGTTGCTAGAGGAAAAATAATATGGGTCATTTTCAAGATACAGATACGGTCCAAGGTTAGTGCTTCATTAGCTCATGTAGTCTTTTCTGTCCTTCACATGCATGGCTAATTAGAGGCAGTGTTTTGGTTGGTTTGGCTTGCTTTATCCATGGCTAGTTGTGTCAGTGGTCATTATAGTTCATCATATTGATGATCGGTTGTATTTTTAATGAGATGTTATATAATTATTATTTTTTTCTTGAGCTAATGAGCTCATCTCGTCTGCGAATTTTAATGCAGAGGTTACCTCTTACGAGAAGCTAAAACAAATCAATATCTACAAGAAAAAAATACTTGTATGTTGCATAAAAAAAGATACCAGTATATTGGTGGACAGATAGGGTAGGGTTGTTCATCCGTTGCGTGCTTTGACATGAATAAATTGATTGAACGTTCGCAACGGAGTCCACTGTGGGTTTTTGACTTTCTCCTCTCTCTATTCCTTTTTATTTCACGCTTTTTAGTTTAAAAAATAAACTAATCAACAATAAATATTCGAAAACGGAGAGAATATCATATTATTGTTTTATAATAAAATTTTGGACTTTGAAATTGACTTTTCGATCAACATTTTGCTTAAGATCCCACATCCTTTATGTTCACATGCATAGATGCATATCTTTGCTCCGCATGGACAGGAGTGACACATAAGCACGGGCTATAAGTCTATAAACCCTTAACCTGGCTTTGCTTGGAAACATGGGGTATTGTATTATTACTACCATTCGGTATTGATGGCAGGTCCTAGAACATTTACATCCATGAAAAGTGGGATATATGCTTGAGGTTTGCACTAAGATGTTAGAGTATGTGTTAAATATGTGTACGATAAGACAGCTTGTAACCAGGACTAAGATAAAATGGAGTAGGCTAGCCTGATGCTCCGGCCCGGACCGGCAGACAAAAATTAAAAACACTCGTGTCGGCGCGCCATCGCTCCGAGACTTTATACACAGGCAGGATGACGGCCCCTCTCCTGATGCTGATCATATTGAGGGTCTATTTGGATCCAAGGGGCTAAAGCCAAAATGACTAAAACTAGTGACTAGATTTTAGCCACCTCTGTGTTGGATCCGGTGATATAAAATAGGGTCCAAAAGCTTTATTGTTGTGCAAAATGACTCAAATGCCCATGGTTGGTGCCTCTCTGCGCCGCCCGCATCCTCCTTCCTTCCAGTGAGCCTTACACCCTTGGACAGTGCTCGTCGACCATCGACTGTGCGGGCGCCGCACGCCCCGCGGTTGTCACGCGCACAGCCGCCGCGCACGCCGCTGCTGACGTCGCACGTCTCCTCCCTCCCTGTCGGCGGGTGTCGCGCTGGATCTGGTCGCCTCGCCCCCGGCGACCTAGGTGGCGGCACATCCGGAGGAGGAGGAGGCGGCCAACGCTGGAGGAGGAGGCGCGCCTCGCCCCCGGCGACCTAGGTGGCGGCACATCCGGAGGAGGAGGAGGCGGCCAACGCTGGAGGAGGAGGCACGCCCATGGCGGAGGAAGCGGTGGCCAGCATTGGAGGAGGAGGAGGAGCGATGGATCTGGCACCGCCTCGTCCTCCAGGGCGCCGAGCCTACTCCGCCCCGCTGCCACGCCAAATCCGGCCCTCCACACCGCCTCTCTCCCACCTTCCCGGTAGCCACAACGCGCCAGAGGCGGACCTAGCATTTGGCGAGGACTAGGGCCAAAATTTAGGCGCACAAAACTGCGTCTACGAGCTATACAACGAGAAATAGCAAAAATAGGTAAAACGTGTCAGATTCTAATGATTCTTGAACTATATACTTAATGGTGACATAATATAACAATATAACAGACAAAAACATACTAAAAAGGATCCTAATAAAAAACTAATTAGTAAAGATGGGGTGGTTCTGAGGTTTACGTGTCTTCAATTTCAAGGAAAAATGCACTTAGAAATTATTTTCATGGAAAAATGCACATAGAAATTAATCGGGGCATGAATAAGTACAGAACACGACTAAGGTAAGGTAAAATACTAATGTCTTTGTTTTCTTCACCTTAAATCCTGCTAAGCAAAGAACAAAAGAGCTTTCAGATTCTCACATCACAATTCGGCTGTTCACTAAATTACTAAACTCTGAAACAATATTTTAGCACGCAAAGTTATACACGCTATTGAAATGCTTGAAAACGATAGACAATAATGCCTAAAAGTGGTTTCTCAAAATTACAGCACATGATATCATAAAATCTGAATGCATGAAGCGATGAACGTAACTAACCAAAAGACCACCGCTAACCGGCCAAGAGACCATGGACCAACACGTCCACAAGGCAGTAGTCATCATGATAAGACATATACATAGGCCTAATAAACGAATGACCCTTACTATTAAGCCTATGACTAGGCCCATGGCCCTAGTGGCCCTAGTGGGCGGTCCGCCCCTGCAACGCGCCGATGTGCGCCTTTACCCCTGCCTCCTCTGCCGCCCCAGCTCCATGCCCCCACCTCTTTCTCCAGGCATTGCGGCGGTGAGCTCAGGCTCGTCTCCTCTGGCTCAAATCCGCTGCGAGGCGAGGAGGCGGACGGTGGCATGAGGCGAGGCGGGCCGACGCCGGGCGCCGGCGTGAGGCGAGGCGGCGGCTGGAGGGGCGGCAGGCGTCGTCAAGAGAAAGGAGAAAGACAGAGCGAGTGCGAGCGGGTGGGCAGGGGAGACTGGAGGCCGGGGTAAGAAAGGGGCTCTTTATCCCCGTTTTACCTCCTTTTTAGGGTTAATGGCCTAAAACGTTTTAGCCCCATTTTACCCCTCCTGTTTGAAACTTGAGCCTCTAAGGCTGTCCCCAATTGGGTGCCCTAAAAGGGTGCTTCAAAACACTGTTTGGCATTGTTTGACATAAATATTGTACTATACACAGAGATGGGTGTTGTACTGTACACAGAGAAGGGAGTAGTTGGAATAGTGTTTTGAAAAAGTGGATAAAGAGTTCCATTGTTGGAGACAGCCTAATAGACTAAAATTTAATCAGTTTGCATGTGCCACGGATCAGAACACGCGTGCACCCAAGACGCGCGGTCAAGCACACGGACGGACCGAGAGTGCTCGCTACTTCACTGGTCTCTTCGCTGGTACGGTACGGTGTTGCTCTCCCAGTCTCCACGAGCCAACGAATAATCCTACAGTGCCATGCGTGAACGTAAACGTGAATGTGAATGTGAACGCGTCCTCTGTAAATTCCGCCGCGTACAAACCGAGATGCCTGCCATGGTGGTGGCGGCCGGCCGGGTACAAGCCAATGTGAACATACGGCTACCGGAGGTCAACAAAATAGCAGTGGTCACCATCACGCTGATGATGCAGTGATGCTGATGCATAACGGAACGGAATGAACGGGACGGGGCCGGACAGGACGCGGGGAGAGCGATGTTGTGGGTTCGCCGTTCACATGCGTACATGATGCCGCAATGGTTCTTCTGTGCTTTTATTTGGCTTTGGAATAAATCAAAGTAGCAAACGCCGCCATCTTTTTTTTTTTTTTTTGAGAAACGCCGCCATCTTTACGACTGTTGCTATATGCGGTGAAGGCTGAAGACGCGTGTGCTAAATAAGAAAAGTCCTGGATCGATGATGTTCTAGAAAATAACTCTGTTATTAATTCCATAGACTCTGATTACACTACACACAGTAGCCATTAGATTCATTTTGTGTTTTTTTATTTACCCATACATACATAGCTACTATAAAAATGGTCTAAAAATAACCAATGAACCAATCTATCTATCTATATATCTAAATCACTCATATTTTTAACTAAATGTCTCTACCGTCGTGAGTATATTTTGCGTGAAAAACACATGATGCGTCGTGACTTGTGACGTCTAGTCTTGGGGGTTCTAGGACTTCTTGCACATTTTGACATGGTGCCACTTCAAATACAGTAACCGGCATGATAAAGTTATCTACCGTAAAAATGGGTGGATATGGGCTAGTCTAACTGACACTAGTAGGACATTATTGGTTCATTCTGATCTAATGTGCATGGCATGTGTCCTACAAATAATAATAAAAACAACATTTAGGGGTTCTATTATATACATGAGAGCAAGTATAATAAGTTTTTATAAGAGGGACTTTATGCATTGTCACATCATACCTTTTGGTGATAAAGTGGCAGAGAGAAAGGAGAGGAAATAGAGTAGAAGCGGGTTGTAGCGATTGAAGACACCGGCTCTAAAAAAAATCTTATGGGAGAATAAGTGGACACATATTAAGCGTGTAGTACAAACTATAACATCTAACCAGTGGCGAACCTAGCATTTCGAAAAGACTAGGGCCAAATTTAAGCACATAAAATTGACAACTGCACATACAATCCATAATACAAGACATATATGGAGGAAAAGCAAAAGCAGATGAAAAATTTCCAATTCGGGTGATAATTAAACTATATGTTTAATAATGCGACATAAAATATATGTACATATCACAAAATAGCTAGATCAAAATAGTTAGATGATCTAACTACTCCCTGCATCACAAAATAAGGCATGTAGATTTTTTTTTTTTTAAATGTGAACCTTTGTAATCTTTGATTATCAGTTGAGTCAAATCCATACATTTTTAGCATATGTATATATGTCATATACTTGGATTCATATTCAAAAACACTTTAATATAATATGACAAAAATTTTGTATTTGTTGATAACATATTCTTAAAGAAATCAATGCTCAAGCCTCATAGTTCCACTTTAAAGACCGCATCAAAAATCTATATGCCTTTTTTATGGATAGAGAAATTAAGTATTATATGAGTAAATTGCAGAATTAGTTGTTAGGGGAGACCATCTCCGATCCACTGGATAGCGGATCGTATATCCACCCACGCTACAGTGTCATTTTGCGCTATAGTCAGTTCATATATACCATCAGTTAAAGACGGTCTGATATGGCCATTTCATGAATCCAGCAACGGTATAAACTGTTTAGCGCATACTACGATACAGATCAGTCAAATGTTTTGATCAATTTTGACTTTGGGGCCTGGGATGGATGAGTACCGGTGTTTTGGCGTTTTCCTGGGTCTTCCGCAGAGTGAAACTCGGCCCAATAGGAAAAAACTTGGCTTGCTTCTAATGTATGCTCGTGGTCATCCCATTAAGTTTAATTTTGGTTGTCCCCTTAACGAACGTATGCTTACGTACCTGTCATATTCTTGTCATCTTGTGCAATTTGCACCAAATATATAAATTTGAGATATTTTATAGTAGTTGGAATGGTACCCACCGCTACCAGGCGGTACCGGACGGTACCACTATTTTTTTTAATTTTTAAAAGCCTTTTATGCCATTTGTGCAATTAAAAAATAAAAATATGGGTACCGGTCTCACTATTTTTCGTACAGGACCCTCCTATTTGGTACCGTCTGGTACCGGTACCGTGGTATCGTCTATTTTAAAAATGTTAGGTATCATCTGATGGACGGTTCCTATTCTTTCCAACCACCGTAAAATTTGTATATAAATTATAGCTTACTAGTCTATCAACCCGTGCTTTCGCACAGGTTAGAAGCTTAAATGTATTATGTGTTACAGTGCAACATATATAGATTTTTTTTATATTTTGTTTGGATGAGGGGAAAAACTATTAGCATTTTACGACTCGGCAGGCAGTAGGCGGCGGTCAACATTGGCGAAAAAAATGTTCCCGCTCGCTCAAATATATTCCCGCGAGCCGCGCGGTCGTGCAGATCGTGGTTATCGTAAACCCATTCGGCTAAAAACGAGGCGGAGTTGTTTTTCCTAAAACGTGTTTTCCTGGGTTTCTAAAAGCCGAGCATACCTTAAGCTGGAGTTTGTTTATGGATCCAAACACGATTTTAGGGGTAGTTACAATAAAATGGGTGTTACGGAAACTAGTTCCTAGAAAACCGTAGATCCAAACAAGGCCTACAATTACTAATAGTAAAATTAGGCACAAAATATTTATTTAATGGAAAGGTTCCTAGCATTTTTAATGAGAAAAAAGGACAAAATTGAAGGATAATTTTGAAAATAGAAAACAAATTAAAAAAAAGAAGATATTTGCTTTCGTTGAGAGCTGAACTCAAGAACTTTCATAATGGCAGAGGTGAGTAATTACTTGGAAAATAGATCTAATGGCTATTAATATTTCATTTCGCCATTTGATGGTCGAATGTTTCTGATTATTGTGAGAATTTCTAGCATTTATCTTTTTTTCTAGCATGTTTTGAAAATAGTGATTCTTTTAAAATTTTTAATTAGTAATAGTTTACTCATTTTCATTGAACGAAAATGTTGTCCTTTGAAGTTTGAACCCCACACCGAACTCTAGAAAATCTCCGCTAAGGAACCGAGGATTATGATGGTTTCCACATCGATAAAAAGGAAGAAGACCGAAGAGAAGATGGTGGTGTTTAAAATCTATTCCTTGGAACGGAAAAAAAAACAATGAACAAAAATGACAATTTATTTGATGCATAAGGTGTACTTCATTAGGGTTTTTTTACATTTCTTAGTTAAAAAAAATAAATTAACCGGCGACAGACTTTATTTGAGTTCTAGTAGTATGTGTTGCTTTCTCTTTTTGTCTAAAAGTCGGTGTTAATACAAATAATTGCGTGCCATGTTCCTGCCTTTTCTGGTGCTTGTTGCACATGGCAAAAACAATCTTTGGGGTAAAACGGTGCAGTCAGCAGCGGATATAGAAACATGACAAAGAGAGGCCGAATAATACGAGACAAAAAAAAAAATCTTACGAGCATCTAGATCCAACAGCATGTACTACTATGCACAGCACAGGGCACACCAATACTCCCTCCGTTGTAAAAAAGAAAGTCGTTTTCGAACCACATATAAAAGTTCAATTGCTTTGCTTTTTTCAAAAAATTAATACAAATTTTTAGAAATGTAAATTATATGTAAGATATTTATGATTATAAATGAAATCATTAATAAATAAATAATACTTATAAAACTTTTTTGAAAACAAAAGTAATTAAACATTTACATACGGTTTAAACGTGATTTTTTGGACAAGAGTATGTCATGTGCATGCGCGTGTGTCGGGTGGATGTGACCGCACAGTTGTCGACTTGTTCAGGCTTTACTTTAATTTTAATTTACCAACGATACCGGAACGATAGTCACTGAAATCAGTTGCTTTCTCGGTATTTTTTTTTTGCCAATAGACAGGTGAGCTGCCTATCTTTGTATTAAGAAAATGAATAAAACAAGTACAAAGCATAGGCCATAGCCTGCAAACACTCACGGAATTACTCACGCACTAAACAACCAAGACTCTCTGTAAACATTACAAGCTAAACAACTAGACAAACATAAGTCGAGCGATCAGGCGACAAGCGCAGCTTCCACGTCTTGTCTAAAGAAGGACGATGATGGGAAGAGCTCGGCGATCGCCTCCCTATGGTTGGCGGAAAGATCGTTGGAGAAATGTTGTCATAGTCTTTAGCTGCCGTGGTCGACACAGGTACGTCCGGATCCTCATAACCCAGACGCCGCCTCAAAAGAATCTCTCCACGCTTAGCCATCGGCACACTTGCGGGCTTGTGGGCAGCGAGCCTCCTTCTCCTGAGGGGTGGCTCCCTAGTCATGCAGTTCTGGATTGCCCCGGCGTCACGGGAGGTGGCGGGCGTGTCCAACAACCTGGAGATGGGAACCTACACCTTGGCAAAAAATTCTTGAGCGTGCATGTTGACAGCGTCATCATCAACCAACGCAACCACCCCGGAGGTCAGGACAACATCTGTAGTTCCCACATCGTGAGCACCCAGGCCAAGAACCGCCGCCTCCGGCAGCAAAGATTGGAGATGCGGCGATGGTTCCGCGTTACCAACAATAGGCGACAACGGCGCGTCCTCCTTGGAGTCCACAACCAAGGCGGATAGCTCATCCAGCATCGGGTCAAAGGCTAACACCTCCGCGAAGCTGGGGCACTGCCGCTCAAGCGTGCAGGGGTCGGCAGACATCGACCATGCCGTTGGTGCACCCACAGGCGTCGCGCCCGATAGATGGTCCACACGCAAGCACCCGGTCCACGCCCATGCCGCACCACCGAGGTGCACCTCCGAGGAGCCTAAGGACTACCAGAACTCTGCCGTCACCAGAGCCGACGAAGAAGAACAGCGAGGTCGCGACTGGGCCTTAAGCTCCGCGTCAGACCGATGGGCAAGATCACCTGCGTCCTGCGCCGACATGCCGGGGGACAGCGGAGGCGTCGGAGGCCCTACGCTGCGAGGCCTGAAGAACGGACGAGTCTGACAGCGTGCATCTGATGCCAGAGGCCTTGGGGGACAGCGGAGGCGTCGGAGGCCCTACGCTGCGAGGCCTGAAGAATGGACGAGTCTGACAGCGTGCATCTGATGCCAGAGGCCTTGGGTTGTGAGGCATGAAGAATCTGCGCGGCCATGGCCTCCCAGCACGCGGTGTTGCCTCACCGAAGAGCCTGAGTCACTTGCAGTCCCGCGCCACATGATGAAAACTCCGGCACCTGAGACAGCGCGTTGGTAGCCGACAGGTGGCCACCCGGTGGCCAGAGGAGAGGCAGTTTAGGCAGCACCCCAGTAACGCAGGTGGAAGGTTGGGGGAGCTTCTTCGCGTACTGCTCCTAGAACGAGTCCCAGAGCCGCTGCGGCGCCACCTCTCTGCGAGAAGCGAGCCCTCCGCCCAGCGTCTCCTAGTCGGAGGCGAGCGGGGACCCTAGAACAAGACGATTTCAGCACTAGCAGAGGCGACCGACCAGCCAGCGCAGAGGACGGGCGGCCCCGGCCACGGAAGCCGCGATCTCAGCGACGCCAACGACGTCGCCTGGTGCCAGTGCCCGCCGCTAGCCCTTGCCCCGGCTCGGCTGACGCTGGTGGTGCAAAGGCCAGAGCAGCAGACGACCCGGCCCTGCAGCCAACTCTCGAGCGGAGTAGGGCGTCGCGGAAGGAGGCATGACGAGGTCAGGAGTCTTTGGGTGAGGAGTCCTCGCCAGATTCGACGCCGAGTCAGACCAACGGAGGAGCTTAGAGCGGCCGCCGGATGCCCGGACAGGGAAGAAAGGCTCTGCATCAGGGGAAAGAGGGGCGGGTGACTTGCCCAAAACCCGCCGGTCCGCGGACATGGGCGGAGCAAGCGCGATGGCCGGAGAGGCGGCTCGCGTGGAGGAGGGGGCGCCGGACTGCGCCGGGGAGGACGCGACGGCGGCCGTCGGCGCCGCAGCGGCAGCCGTCAGGCTGGACGGGGCGGCCATGACGGGGGAGCGCCGGAGGAGCGGATCACCCACTCCGGTCCGTGGACGCCGACGGAAAAGCCGCTGCGCCCGAAGAGGCGGCCTGCGGGGAGGAGGGGGTGCCAGCCAGCGCCGGGGAGGACGCTATGGGGCCGCCGGTGCCGTGGCGGCGCCCGGCGGGCTGGGGTGGCCGCGGATCTCGCTGCGTGGCGGACGAGAGAGGAGGCCGAGTGGAGGGGATGGTAGATCAGGCGGAGGCGGACGCGGATCTGCCCAGAGCGACGGTGGGGAGGAGGGGTGGGGGTGGGCGGCGCAGGCTCACCGCCGGCGGCGGCGCGCGACCCGCCTGCAATGCCCCTCGCACCGCTTCATTGTCTCGTTCTTGTTGGTTGTCGATATATGTCACAGGCGGGGGTCGCCGTGGCGGTGGCTCTGGGCGCGGCGGCGGTGCTGGCGTCGTGCGGCGGTGCCCGCGCGTCCTCCAGGGCAAGGTGACGGAGTACGGTGCGGCCGGAGACGGGAAGAGGCTCAACACGGCGGCCTTCGCCAAGGCGGTGGCGGACCTGTCGGCGCCGCGCTGGTGGTGCCCAAGGGGAAGTGGCTCACGGGGCCCTTCAACCTCACCAGCCACTTCACCCTGTACCTCGACGAGGGCGCCGAGATCCTCGCGTCACAGGTCAGGAATGCATCCTCTTCTCGCCATTAATTCCCCTAGCCTGCCGCATACTAGACGAGCAACTGAACCGCCCTCCCGTGTAACCTTCTCGGTATTTATCGATGATTCTCGTTTTTCATATCGACACAGAAGCGGAATTCGATCGAAAATCGTCGATTTATTTATCTGCGTGCATGAACAAGCCGAACGAGTCTGGGCACTGTTGCTGTCGCGCGCGTGCACTGCAGTCTGCAGCAGAGGAAGCGCCGATGCGCATGCATGCGCTGCGTCGTCTCGTCTGCCCCCACGTCCGCCCTGTCCTGCCGCAGAGCACGCTGCGGTGCGGGGCGACGAGCCGACGAGCCGCGAACCCGAACTGGACGTACCTGCCGACGTGAATTGCTGCCGGCGACCAGCCAACTCACCGTAGCAGAGGCCAGAGGGTCAGCGAAGTCACGCGCGTGTGAGCAGGAGCGGAGGACGAGGACCACCGCGGTTGTTGCGGCCAGCAGGCAGTCGGCGCGGGCGAGTCCAAAACGACGACGGCCGCACCGCCGCCACGGCCCGCTGCGTGTAATTTAGGCACGGACCGTGTAACGTGCGTGTCCTTACCGCATTTCCCGGTCAAGCTTAGCAACGTCCTGCTTCGACAACTGCTTCGGCGCTTTGCTTCCAATAAATCCCAGCGCATCTTCGTGTTTCGTCTTCGCCTTTGCTTCGGCGCCTAGCAAAGCAGTGCTGCTGCTGCTAATAATAAATACTAATAGAGTGCTCTAAATAATAACCCCACCCCTAAGAGGTCACTCTGACTCACCATCCTTAACAAAATAAAGAAAACACACTCGTACAAAATTTAAGATCACATGGACTGTGCATCATATATATATATATGTATGAAAATTTCTTTCTACATGCGCATGTAGCTACACTCGCGTATGTATCTCATGATTGAGGGCGTATGTGGTGAAACGGAAGGTACGTACACGGAGTATGCAATGATACTAGACCATCCGAGATGGTATGTGCACGAGATATGCGGGTATACCTGAGGTATGTAGACATACCTCGTTATATGTACTAATACGAAGGTATTATCAAAATATAATAAAAACAGGAGTTGTTTTGTAATTTTTTCGGATGGTGACATTTAAGGTATCTTAAAATAAGTATGTGAAAATAATCAAACTGATAAATGAGTATGCGAACATATCTTTATTGGTTTATTGAAGGTGAATGTAGTTACGTGCGCATGTAGATAAAAAATATATATATATTCACGTAGATGTCAGCATGACCGCACGCGCACTGCACCAAACCATCCTCCTGATGGTCCTCCGGCTGCGTCGTTGCGCCGACAAATACGTACTACCGCTGCACTCCGTATTGGTAATAGAAGATGAGATCGCGGGCAGGCAGGCAGTCAACACATGTGAGCTGCACCTAGTACTAGCCGTAGCATTCATAGATGAGATAGCTGCCGTACGTTGAACTCAAAGTGAAAACGGACGACGCCCGGGCATATGGTGTCGTGATGGTGGTGCCGCCAGGAAAGCAGGATCGGCAACCTACGAGTCACATGCATGCCCGATGCCTCTCTCCGCGATGATGTATAAGTGTAACCAGTTCGATGGACAGTGACGAGAGGCGTCGGCAACCTCTTGGCTCCTCTTTCACATGGATTTTCAAGAGATACTGGTTGGTCAAGGCAACAGCCACATCAGTTTTAGAAAAAATAATAACTGATTAACTCTTGTCTATCTTTGTCTTTTTTTTTTGGCATTGGCCCTGTGGCACCCACACCATCGAGAGAAATGAAATTGATGGTCCTTCAGTATAATCAGTTCAATGGACAGTGATGAGAGGCGTCGGCAACCTCTTGGCTCCTCTTTCACGTGGACTTCCAGCAGATACTGGTTGGTCAAGTCAACAGCCACGTCAGTTTCAGGGAAAATAATAACTGAATAGCTCCTGTCTGTCTCAGTCTTTCTTTTGGCATTGGCCGTGTGCACCCACGAAAGTAGGTCTTGGATTTTTTTTTCCTCCCTCTCCCCTTTCGGATAGGACATTGTCACTGACCAAGTAATGATCTTCATCAGATGGTTGTCCAAACCACAGCAACATCTTTAGTCAGTTTTACCATGCAAAAACGCCATCAAATAATGCGTGCTAACGATTTTTCTTTTACCATCGAGAGAAATGAAATTGATGGTCCTTCAGTATAATCAGTTCAATGGACAGTGATGAGAGGCGTTAGCAACCTCTTGGCTCCTCTTTCACATGGACTTCCAGCAGATTCTGGTTGGTCAAGTCAACAGCCACGTCAGTTTCAGAGAAAATAATAACTGATTAACTCCTGTCTGTCTCTGTCTTTCTTTTGGCATTGGCCGTGTGCACCCACGAAAGTAGGTCTTGGATTTTTTTTTCCTCCCTCTCCCCTTTCGGATAGGACATTGTCACTGACCAAGTAATGATCTTCATCGGATGGTTGTCCAAACCACAGCAACATCTTTAGTCAGTTTTACCATGCAAAAACGCCATCAAATAATGCGTGCTAACGATTTTTCTTTTACCATCGAGAGAAATGAAATTGATGGTCCTTCAGTATAATCAGTTCAATGGACAGTGATGAGAGGCGTCGGCAACCTCTTGGCTCCTCTTTCACATGGACTTCCAGCAGATACTGGTTGGTCAAGTCAACAGCCACGTCAGTTTTAGGGAAAATAATAACTGATTAACTCCTGTCTGTCTCAGTCTTTCTTTTGGCATTGGCCCTGTGCACCCACGAAAGTAGGTCTTGGATTTTTTTTTTCCTCTCTCTCCCCTTTCGGATAGGACATTGTCACTGACCAAGTAATGATCTTCATCGGATGGTTGTCCAAACCACAGCAACATCTTTAGTCAGTTTTACCATGCAAAAACGCCATCAAATAATGCGTGCTAACGATTTTTCTTTTACCAGCGAGAGAAATGAAATTGATGGTCCTTCCCAGTCCGTGACATTCGTACCATAAATCCATACTACAGTTCACATCAAATATCAATAAAGATGGAATCCACATACTGTAGCTTAAATTGTTCTGCTACGGCGGCAGAGTCAGCGGAGGCCAGCATCATCTTCCTTGCAAGCGCAAACATAAACCGCAACTGTCTGCTGCTTTATACACCCTTCCCAGCACCTCTAATCTGATTGACATATTTGTCAGTGAAACTATCCTAGTTAATTCCTAGAGCCAAATTAAGCCTCTGAGATAGACATGCTATTAGTTAACCTACCGTCACACAATACATGCAGCGCACTCCGGGCAATAACAAAAACCAGTAGAAAAAAAAGCATTGGCTGATGTTCGCGCTGAAAAGCACGCACACACGCTGTCCTAATATATTTCTGTACCTAATCACACCATACCAAGATACAAAACGGAACGTGGATCAAGTTGTTGCAGCTGCCACGAATTTATTTGACAGGCGATGGAGAAGGAGAAGCACCGCACCACGCGCTGGACGAGGAGGCGACGACCCGGCATGAATTTGGTTCCTGTCTTCTGCTGGATCGATTGATGAGCACAGTAAGGACCCGATTGGGAACAAAGTTTTTAAAACCGTAGTTTTATAATACCATGGTCTATCAATTGTCATGACAAAACCAAAATTTTTCAATACCATGGTTTATCTAACACATGTTTGGAGATATAGTATTTTGGTCTCACTTTCTCTTCAAAATGTTTTTTATACCCAAAAATACTATGGTATTGGCAATACCATGGTTTTAGATACATAGGCTCTCAAACACCTTTTGATCCAAATACCATGGTATTTTCAAATACCGTAGTATTGCCTAAAAACCACGAAAATACTTTGTTTCCAAACAAACCCTTAGATGTGCTAGTTGGCAAATGCAGCAGGACAGGATATAGAAATAAGTGCTCCTTCCATTTATTTGATGCGGTTGATTTTTTTTTAAAATTTCAATCTTTCGTCTTATTCAAAAAAATTCATTGCTTTTCATTTATTTTGTTGTTATTTGTTTTATTGTTTTGGTTAGTCTAAGCATGACTTGTTCTTTTATATATTTGCACAATTTTTTGAATAAAACAAAGGATTGAAGTTTTGAAAAAAAAATCAACTGTGACAAATAAAAAATTGGAGGGAGTACGATACGATACTCTTAGGGATAGTCTTATGATAGTTTTTTTTTTCCAATTCTTATAATAGCTGACCGATTGAGGTCTGTATCTACGAGGCTAAAAAAACATGCCTAGTGCTGTACAAATGCAACATATGGCCATCGTCCGTGCACAGCCACAGTGCACACCAGTCAATTAGCTCCCAGTGAAACGGACAAGCAGGATACCAAGGCTCTTTTGGAACATATAGATTTAATTAATTTTACATGAAACGGTTTAATTAATTTTATAGGAAGGATTTCATGAGAAAAATTCCTGCAACCCTAAAATAAAACAAGATCGGCAGCTTAGGACTCACATGCCTCGGTGACGTATAATCTGGACAGGGAAATGCCGGCGTAGCAGCGACCTCCCTCTTGGCCCCTCTTGATGCACATGGAACTCCATTAAGGACAGGTTGGTCAAGTCAAAGTCCGGCATTAATTAGTATTATTTCGTTTAGTAATAAAAAGGGCGTTACATAACTTGGTAGTAGTACTAACGTCTTTTGCTGTGCTCCTGTCCGACTGCTCATCCAATCTTGAGTTGAAATGTTAACTGTCTGTCTCTGGAATTGGAATTGGAATTGGAATTGGAATTGGAATTGGAATTGGAATTGGAAAATTGATCTTTTCTTTTGCGATTGGGCCTGTGCACAGGCGAGAGTAGGTCCCGGATTGTTCGCAGATAGGCCTTTACGTCGTCGGCCCAACTCGCATATGGCCAGGCCAAACCCATCTCAACCATTGGACCCCTTTAAAAGAAAAAAAAATCCCAACCGCTGGAAGGGAAACGAACTTGTCTCATGCATGCTTTTATCAAAAAAAAAAAAAAAAAACTTGTCTCATGCATGCTAGTAATTCAGTGATCAATTCGATTCCTCAAGCCCATGCCCATGGATAGTTGTTAGCCGTCTCATCATCATCAATCCATCATCACAATGTCCCACCAGCAGACTGCAGACACTAGATTTCATTCCAAGCTTGCAACCCTGCAAATTCGAATGCATACAGCAGGGTGCACGCTGCGGGAGGAAGCTGGGGGGCTGAAACGCTTCTGACGAACAACAGGCGACTGTAAATGTCTGTCCACCATTCCATTTCTCCAGGCTATACAACTCCGTCTTTGTTTAGGCGGAGCTCCACTCAGGCTCCGCCCACGGCAGATCTTCCTCAAGCGAGGTGCGGCCGTCCATCGTCGGCACAGGAACGCGTCCGGCGTCCGGCGTGCACGGATTGCCATGTCCAGCAGTTTGATTCGTGGGAACAAAGAAGTTGTTAAGCCAGAGTGACACACCCACAGCGAGTGGCTCGTCACGTCTGACTTCTGACAGTGTAGTTAGATTTGTTCCAACAGGAATTGGTGGCATAGCATATACCGGACTTTATCCGTTTACAAATGTATAATCGTTTTATTTAAAATTTTAAAAAAATATTATTTATTTTGTTCTGATTTGTTTTAGGACTAAAGAAAGTTTGAATATAAATTGTATTTTTATTTTTTACATGTAGGAATAAATTTTTTAAAACAACAGACTATGAATTTTTTTTAAAACAAATCAATTGTGTCGGACATTTGTGAACAGAGAAAGTACTGTACAGCAGAGGAGGCCATTGCCGCCAACTATTCAACTTTCTTACAAACACAAGCTGGTGTACTTAACTACCTGCTCTCCCACAATTTTGCAGAGAGAGATAATTATCCCACCCTCGCCAGTTCCCAGCACCCCTAAAATATGTTGTATCTGATTGACCTCTGGGATGTGTCGTTGAAACCATACGCAAATGAACGCGGCTTTCCTTTCCTCGGCCTTATCGCACACCATCCCCGTACATGCAGGGCACTCCAGCCAACGAAGCCAATAGGAAAACACAAGCTGACAACTGACATGGCGTCCATGTGCAAAAGAGGCCACACGCTCACACGAAAGGCAACGTATGCAGTGAAATCAAAATTTTAGTGCAACCACTGTACAACTCTATTAAAAAGGTATCAAAAAATTCTAAAAGAAAATCATGAATGTCTCATCTCAGTCTAATCCATTTATATATAAAATTTCAGGGTCAAATTCGTCCTACTATAGCAGTTACAGAAAAAACATTTTCAGACAAACAATAATAGTTCAAATGCACCCTAAATTTATCGTTTTTGTAACCGCTAGAGTGGGACAAATTTGATCATAAAATTTTATACATATATATGAGGTAAGCTGAGATGTACATTCATAATTTTTTAAAATTGTTTTTAGTAAAATTGCACGGTGGTTGCATTAAAAGCACTATTACCGACATAAAATACGGAGCATGGATCAAGTTGACGCTGCCAGGACATTACTGACAGTCCGGATCAAGTTGACGCTGCCAGGACATTACTGACAGTCCGGTTGGTTTAGAAAGCTGAGAGCGACCCAACGTAAATTTGATAGTTGGGAGATCGGACTATACCGAATTTTGATCCAGTCTTGTGCTGTATATATTGATTGATGGGAAGGCGCTGGAAATTAAAATGTGTTTGTTAGTTGCTGGACAGGAAACGTCATAGTATATATACGGTATGTAGCTAGACACGGTGAGACGTATGATTATGTTCTCCTGGAGGGTTTTGTCTGTACCAGTAAAAATGCACGTGCCTCCCGCACGTTTTAAATATATATTGTTTAATTTTGTTAATGAAAATATGTCTAATAGTTAGACAAAGAAATAAATTGAAAAAAATTATGTATTTAATTTAGACTACACATTAGTAGCCGTACGTACAAAAGTACGGAGAGGTTTCTAAACTTTACTTTTCACACCATAATGATAATAGTCCTTTTCTACACTTTTCCACGTTTAACATTTGTAACAAATATTTTTTTAAATGAAATAGAAAAGAAAATTTGACTTTTAAGTATAAAATGCATACCAATTGTTAGATATGGATGAAAGGAGTTTAAATGTTGTATTGAAACTCGAATTTCTTTATTATAATAGAAATAGAAGTAAAGTAATTTAAAGTAGAAGTCTGAAATTATCTCACCACATGGTCAATCTTCAAATTCGAAAAAAGAAGACTAAGTAACACAATGTCTTCGTGTGATGGCTTAATCATATAGATTCTAATGAAACGCTTAAAATTATAAATATTTATTTAATGTATAAATAAAATTAAGTTTGAAAAAATAAATAAACTTTTGGTCTATAGCCCAACGTCAAGCTACGCGGCCCATGCTATTTTCATAACATGGCGGAGGCAGTGAGTGACAAAGAGCAAGGGCGGCGCACCCGCTCGTGGTCGACGCTTGAGTTGAGTCACCAGCTTGGAGCTGCTCCTTCTTGGTCCTGGGAGGCACCGCCAGCTTGGAGTGTGTTCTGCGCTTTCTCTTTTATTTCGTCGCATCTGGATATTTTCCATCTTAGGAAGTTTTTTTCCTGCATCTACTCCTTTGCCAAGCTCGTATCGTGGTGCTTCATCGAGCTTGTTCCATGTTTATGAGGAAGTTTATTTAGATCTTTTATGGCGATGTGGTATTATATGCTGTTTGATTTGACAAACGAGTATTTGCTCATGATATAATATACCTCGTACGTGGCCTTTCATGGACCTAAACTCGTATATGAATTATTATTAGGCCAGTAGATCCAGGCGAGGAAAGGGAGAGGGGAGGGCTTTCACAAATGGGTAGAAGATTCGGTGGAAAAAGATATACAAAAATTACACAGAAACGGCAGAAACTCTTGTCGGGTGTTGTACGATTTAATCAGGATGGTGCTGGATGGTGGAGATTTGCAGCTCTTGCGGCTGAGGTTTAAGTGAATTTTTTTTTCTAAACTCGTTCTTTTATAACGTAGATAGATATTTGTTGCTCGAGTAAATGGAATATTTACAACTTCGATTGACAGATACATATGTTATTATCTACCTTATTAATACGTAGAAGAAAATCATTTTATTTCGTATACCCAAAAGGCCACAACTGGAACATGAACCAGCTGGCTCTTTCACATAAAAAAAGTAGGGGGCAGGCAAACCTTCGAATGTCAGCCTCCATGGGCGCATCCCAGGCACGTTCACTAGCACTAACCTAGTACAGTGCCCCCACATACCAAATCTTCACAAGCAACGCCTGAAAGATCACAAGGCTGATTGGCATGTGATGTGTGCGACATGTCGCGGCGCGCGCTTCTGCTCCTCCTCCACCACCTCCTGCTGCTCCTATCGTCGTCCTCCCTGCGCCCCGCGGGCTCGGCGCAGGGCGACGCCGAGGCCGAGGCGCTGCTGAGGTGGAAGGGCAGCCTCAGCCAGCCGCCGCGCCCGGCGCCCGACGCCCTCGCCTCGTGGTCACTCGACACCAACTCCTCGCCCGCGCCGTGCTCGTGGCGCGGCGTGTCGTGCGACGTCCTCGGTCGCGTCGTGGCCGTGGACGTGGCCGGCGCCGGGCTCGCCGGCACGCTCGGCGCGCTGGACCTGGCGTCCCTGCCCAGCCTCGCCAGCCTCAACCTCAGCCTCAACGCGCTCACGGGCCCGCTCTTCCCGTCGCCCCTCGACGTGTCCGCTCCGCTGCGCAGCCTCAGGTCACTCGACCTCTCCCACAACAACCTGTCGGGCACGGTCCCGGCGACGCTGCCGGCGTACATGCCGGGGCTCGAGATCCTCAACCTCTCGTCCAACCAGTTCACCGGCGGCATACCGCCGGCGCTCGGCGACGTGTCCGGGCTAAGGGAGCTCGACCTGTCGAGGAACCCGTTGGGCGGCACGGTTCCCGCCACCCTTGGCAAGCTCCGGTCGCTGGAGCGCATCAACGTCAGCCTCGCGCTGCTGGACTCGGCGATTCCGAGCGAGCTCGGCCTCTGCGCCAACCTCACCGTCGTTGGCCTCGCCGGGAACAGGCTCTCCGGGGGCCTGCCACCGTCGCTGGCCAAGCTGACCAGAGTGCGCGAGTTCAACGTCTCCAAGAACATGCTCGCCGGCGAGATACCGCCGGGATACTTCACGTCCTGGAGTACCCGCCTCAGGGTGTTCCAGGCCGACGGCAACCGTTTCACCGGCGGGATCCCCGAGGAGGTCGCGGCGGCGTCGAGGCTCGAGTTCGTCTCCTTGGCGACCAACAACCTCTCCGGCACGATTCCGGCGGTCATCGGAAGGATGACGAGCCTCAGGGTGCTGGAACTCCACGAGAACGGGTTCTCCGGCGCGATCCCCCGGACGATCGGCAACCTCACGAGCCTCCAGACGCTGCGGCTGTACGCCAACAAGCTCACCGGCCGGCTGCCGGACGAGCTTGGGAACATGACGGCGCTGCAGAGACTGGTCGTAAGCGGCAACAAGCTGGAGAGCGAGCTGCCACCGGGGCTCACCCGGCTGCCGAACCTCTTCAGCATCGTGGCCTTCGACAACCTCTTCTCCGGCGCCATCCCGCCGGATTTCGGCCGGAACCTCTCCATCCTCAGCATGTCCAACAACAGGTTCTCCGGCGGGCTGCCTCCGGGTCTGTGCAACTCTCCGCGCCTCCGGTACCTCGGCCTCGACGACAACGACATCGCCGGCGCCGTGCCCCCCTGCTACCGCAATTTCGCCAAGCTCGTGCGCTTCCGGCTGGCACGGAACCGGCTGTCCGGCGACGTGTCGGGCGTCCTCGGATCGCATCCTGACCTCTACTACGTTGACCTCTCCGGGAACTCCTTCCACGGCGAGCTCCCCGAGCGCTGGTCTCAGCTCAAGAACCTTTCGTTCCTGCACCTGGACGGCAACAAGATCGCCGGGACAATCCCGGCCAGCTACGGCGCCCTCACCGCACTGCAAGATCTGAGCCTCGCGTCGAATCGTCTCGCCGGCACGATCCCGCCGGAGCTCGGCCGGCTGCCATTGCTCAACCTGGATTTAGGTGGCAACATGCTGTCGGGGCAGATCCCTCCGACAATGGGAAACGCCACCGGGATGCTCTGGCTGGACCTGTCCAGGAACCGTCTGGACGGCGGCGTGCCGGTCGAGCTGACCAATCTTGCCCACATGTGGCACCTGAACCTGAGCCACAACAGCCTCGCCGGAGAAGCGCCGCCTCTGCTCGGAAAGATGGCCTCGCTGCAGGAGCTTGACCTTAGCGGTAACCCGGGCCTGTGCGGCGACATCGCCGGTCTGAATCCTTGTCGCTCGGAACCCATTAGTAGAGGTGCGTCCACACGGAGGCGGGGGATCATCCTCGTCGCCGCCGCTGCGCTGCTGGTCTCCATCGCCGCGGCGGCGGCGTGCGTGCTGGTACTGCTGACGAGCAGGAGGCGGCGGACGAGGCAACAAGACACCACGGACACGACGGCGAGCGGCAGCGCGGCGTCTCTGACTCTGACTACCTCCATATGGGGCAAGGACGCGGTGTTCTCGTTCGGCGACATCCTGACGGCGACGGAGCACTTCAACGAGGCCTACTGCATCGGCAAGGGCAGCTTCGGGAGCGTGTACCGGGCCGACCTCCCCGGCGGGCACAGCCTCGCGGTGAAGCGGCTGGACGCGTCGGAGGCCGGCGACGGCGCCGCGTGCTGTGGGGGCGGCACCAGCGAGCGGAGCTTCGAGAACGAGGTGGCGGCGCTGACGCGCGTCCGGCACCGCAACATCGTGAGGCTCCACGGCTTCTGCGCCATGGGCGGGCACATGTACCTGGCGTACGAGCTGGTGGAGCGGGGCAGCCTCGGGAAGGTGCTGTACGGCGGCGGCCGGAGCTGCGAGCTCTTCGGCTGGCCCGCGCGGGTGCGCGCCATCGCCGGGCTGGCGCACGCGCTGGCGTACCTGCACCACGACTGCTCGCCGCCGATGATCCACCGCGACGTCTCCGTCAACAACGTGCTGCTGGGGCCGGACTACGAGCCCCGGGTGTCCGACTTCGGCACGGCGAGGTTCCTCGCCCCCGGCCGCTCCGGCTGCACCAGCGTCGCAGCCTCGTACGGCTACATGGCGCCAGGTAAGTAATAGGGCGTTGCATCGTGTGCCATGCATTGCCGTTGTCGCAGTGCAAGAGCTGACGTTGCCATGGGTGGTGGTGGTGGTGGTGCTTCTTGGCCGCACGGCAGAGCTGGCGTACTGGAAGGTGACGACCAAGTGCGACGTGTACAGCTTCGGGGTGGTGGCGCTGGAGATCCTGATGGGCAGGCACCCCGGCAGCCTCATAAGCGCGCTGCACTCGCGGCGCCCGGACACCGGCGGCGGCGAGCACGGCGACGGCGTCGGCGTCGGCGTCGGCGAGCGGCTGCTGCTCAAGGACGCGGTGGATCAGAGGCTGGACCCTCCGGCGGGGCAGGTGGGCGGGCAGGTGGTGTTCGCGTTCGTGGTGGCCCTGTCGTGCGTGCGGGAGGACCCCGAGGCCCGGCCGGCGATGCGGAACGTCGCGCAGGAGCTCTCGGCGCGGCGGCGGTCGGTGCTCGACAGGCCGTTCGCCGCGATCAGGGTCAGCGACCTGACTGGTGCGCGAGGAAGATGATCACGTTGCATTTGCACAGCAGCAGGCTCGGGTTTTTTATGCCTCGTAGATACAAAGACCCGCATTCATGATTCGACTCTGTTTGTTCACTGTGAATTTTTGCGAGTATATATTGGCGTACTGGTTTCATAACACGGTTTAACTGATTCTAATGGTTGATTTGGGTAGGCCAAGACAAACTACTGCTTGTTCTGTCATTCGCCCATGGCCTTTAACGAGCGACGAAGAAATTTCTGACAGCGCATTGCATTGCACAAGACCAAAACATAGTACCAGATGCACATATTGTAGAATGCAGTGGATGTACAGTGACGAACCACATGCACGATATAACTTCATAGCCCCAAATCAAAACTGTCAAAATTGTCAGCAAAGAAAACAGCACGTCCACCAACAGAAGAATATATAATAATAGGAATCTCAGGGTACAATATATGTCTGCATTTTTTAATATATCGCCCGCTATCAATCTTTCCTTAATCGTCACCAAATGTAGTCTTCTTTCCTGCAAAATTTCAAACTCATGTAACAGCAAATCCAAATCTAGAGGACCCCAAGAAACGCAACTCCAGCTAGTTTTGGTTCATATGATATATATTAAAAAATCACATTTACCTGTACTAGCTGTACCAGCGCTTTGTCTGTAAGGTGTCCCCCGACCTCCTCGGCCTCTGTCACCCCTTCCACCCCGTCCAAATCCGCGCCCACGACCTCCGTCACGTCCACGACCGCCTCCACGGCCCCTGTCGCTCCTTCCTCCTCTGCCACTGAAACTGCCACGCCTGTCACCACTGAAGCCACCGTAACTGTTGCTATCAGGTCTTGGCTTTGCTTCATCGACAAACAAGGTGTAACCACCAAGATCAGTTCCATTCAACTCATATGCTTTAGCCAAAGAATCTGGATCTTTGAAGTCCATGTATGCCAACCTGCAAGACCAAGTAAAGCTTCATGTCAACAAGAATGAAACATTTTGCGCATGATCACATTCCAAATTTCAAATAATTCCTCACGAATTTCATGCCCCAAAACAGGGCCATAACTTATTAGTCTAAAAGAGTCGATATGTGAGGAGAGCCATCTAACCCTTTGATAAAACCAGTGTCATAATCCTTTGGGATTGCAATCCGGGTAATCTCTCCACACGAACCAAAATGTTCTTCAAGAGCGCTCCGAACCTGGCAAAGAGAAAAAACAGATGTAATGTGACAAGAAATGGTTCCACAAAAAAGAAACACAAGGATGACAAAAGGAACTTCAAAATACCTGGTCCACTTCACCAGATGTGTCAAAGCCTTTAATAAACACAGTGTTGCCTGACCTTTGAGCAGACTTGCTGAAAGAACTGTTGTCCCTCCTGAGCCATACACAAAATTATGGCCAAAATGATAGAAAGCAATTTCTTACAATCTAAAAGTGTTCCCTACTGGACAGCCACAGCACAGATAATGAGATAGAAAATCACCCGCTGCCAGGAGTGTATGCGCCCCTCTCGGTAGCAAGGTCGACCCTGATAGGCCGCCCCATCAGATCATGCTCATGAAATGCAAGTGCCTAAATGCAAAAGAGTTCAGTGAGTGTCCAAACATGTTGGCATCCTTGAAACTGTTGAACTATGCAGCATAGATTTCAAAAAAGTCAAGTAGATTTTTGTTCACCTTTTGAGCAGCTTCAGCAGTAGCAAATTCAACATGTCCATAGCCCTTGAAGCTACCATCTTCGAAAGTAGACAAGCGAACATCTACAACTTCACCAGCCTTCTCAAAAAATTGCTTACTCCAGGATGTGGGAAAATGGTGTTAGTGGATATTCATTTTGAAAAAAAAATCGAAATTGATACATTAGTATAAACTTACACTTGTTCAACCTCTATGCTATAGGATAAATTCCCAACAAAAACAGTTTTTGACCCAGTAGCCTGGCTTTGGTTTTTGGCAGGAGTTTTGGGCTGCAAAGAACAAGACAGTTGGCAACATACATTTTAACTTAAAGTGCATAAATTAAATATAATAGTTTAGATAGTAGAATACTTCATTCTGCGCCAACTTTGTCACAGTGTCTACAGAAGTTTCCTGAGCAATAAAGAAACTGTTATATTCCAGCTGGAAAGATGCATAGAACAATGTAGTAAGCGAAAACTTATGCATAGCTACGGTTTGCCTTAATTTTAGAAGAAAAAGGTCAAACGCTAAACCTTTTTCTTGGGAGTTTTAGCTGGTTTGTCGCTTTCATCATCAGAGGTTTCTTCTGAACTTTCATCATCATCTGTTTCATCACTGCTGCTTTCTTTTTTAGAAACCTTAGAGGCAGGCTTCACAGCAGCAGAATGTGCGGAGTCCTGCAGGTTCAAGAAACAGTAAAAAGGTTAAATAAAATCCTCAAAAGGTAGAGGGGGCAATAAAAACAGTACCTTAAGTTTCTTTTGTGGAGGCTCCTCGTCGCTCTCATCAGAACTATCATCAGATTCATCACTAGACTAAAGAGAGGGAAATGTTTTATGAGTCAAACTATATAATATGATAAAAGCAGACAGCTGAAACTCAAAGGTGTACTGTTTTAGCATTGTTATAATTGAGGCTGTATTTTCATATGAGAAGTCTTCAGATGTATATTTAGGCATTTATTTCAGTTAAAATACATTAGACAACACTATACATAAAAACACCTTGAAACAAAAAACAACTGATAATTTTTTTGCACTAAATATGCATAATAACTTGATTGTGGCCTGTAAGTTGTTGTTTTTTCCAAAACACAAACACTCCTGCAAAAGTGGGTGTCAAAGAACAAGATTAACAACATACTTGTCCCTTCTTCGTATCTGTTGTTTGAGGCCTTTTCAATGAGACAGTAGGTTTTTCAGGCTGTAAAGACAAGGAGAAGAATTTAAAATTTGCACAATAGAAAGGTAAACGAGTGAAAAAATAGGGATGCCTACTTCATCAGAATCAGAATCTGAGTCAGATTCTGAGCTCTCACTGGATTCTTCTTTCTTTTTAGGAACAGCAGCCTTGGCAGGCTGTACTGTTTTAGCTTTGTTATCCTGGAGGTAGGTAGAAAAAAGAAGCTCTATTACAAAGTGATTTAAGTATGAAGCCTCCATTCAACTTTTATGATAAGGTGACAACCTCATCCTCAGACTCAGAATCACTCTCTGAATCAGAACTGTCACTGGATTCTTCCTTTTTCTTGGCAGGCTGTACTGGTTTAGCATTTTTATCCTGGAGACATAGAAAAAGAAGCTCCATTACAAAGTGACTTTAAGTATGAAGCCACAATTCAACTTTTGTAATAAGGTGACTACCTCATCCTCAGACTCAGAATCACTCTCAGAATCAGAACTGTCACTGGATTCTTCCTTTTTCTTGGCTAATACTGGATCTTTAGCGGGCAAATCCTGCAGATATTTTTGTCAGGTCTAGTACTGATAATTTATTTTTGACGAAGAACAGCTGCGGAAGGTGCCTGAATCAAGAAACAAGTGCAACATATGAATCCACGATATACTACCTCTTCTGATTCATCGTCAGAATCACTGTCAGAACTATCAGACTCCTGGGTCTTGTTTTGTACAGAGGCAACTGAATGCTTCTTTTGCTGAGCAGCTGGTTTCTGAAAAGCAAAGAAAGAACAACAGATGTCAGTGAAATCAGGCAAAGAAAAACAGTGCCATAGAAACTACTGACAGTGGCATCTGATTGTACATTAGTACATATGTTGCATCTATATGTATTATTTTCCCTTTCTTTTTTTTTACATATGAAACTCATAAATGCTGAATTTTACAGAGAAACATACTGATTTAATTGCCTCTCGTGCACATTAATTTAGCTCAAGGTTTAGTTCTGCTTTCTTTTAGAGAAGAGCTCATAGGACATTTTATAGTTAGGTATTCTCTCATTCATTTATTTTGTTATGCAGTGTCAAGGCTCAAGATGCACAAAACAGAAAATTAACAGGATGCGATACACCATTTAACTCATAATAGATGTGTAAATTTTTAAATGTCAGGGATAAGAAAAACAGTGTGTTCTAGTCTTCCAGCTTTGAAAGGTCCATAAAAGGAAAGAAATAATCAATGATAAAGCAGGAAATAAATACTTACTTCATCCTCGTCAGATTCCTCATCTGAGCTACTGTCAGAGCTGCTGCTGTCAGACTCAACCTTTTTTGAACCATTACTAACGGCTGCGCCAGGCTTCTTTGAAAGGATAGTGGGCTTCTTTGCAGGTTCCTCATCGGAGCTGCTCTCATCACTCTCACTGCTGTCATCACTGCTGCTGTGAGACTTAACCTGTTTTGAACCATTATTACTAACCGCTGCACCAGGCTTCTTTGAAAGGACAGTGGGCTTCTTTGCAGGTTCCTCATCGGAGCTGCTCTCATCACTGTCACTGCTGTCATCGCTGCTGGTACTACTGGCAGCTGGGCGCTTATTTGAATGGGCAACTGGATTTTTTGAAGGTTCCTTAATTGAAGAAAAAATAATTATGCAGGATCTTGGTAAGATGAAATTCCCAAAAGGAAGTGAATAATGCTTACATCATCTGAGGAGCTCTCATCGCTGCTATCATCACTGGACTCCTGTTTAGCAGGTTGCGGAGCTTTCTTTGGTTGAATAACCTTTTTGGGTTGAACCTTAACCTGCAAAGGTTACCTTCCGGTAAGAAGTTCTCCAAAAGAAATTAGAAGAATGACAAAATCCCAACCATTCACTAGTTTCCCATTAAGCAGGCACTGATGCCACCACATTGCTTTTCAATCACCATTGCTATTGGGAACTCAGAAATGAACAGCTTGAAAATGTAATGCAAACATTTAACGAAGAAATGGATGCCAAATCTCAGTTTTAAATATGTATCAACGTATCCAGATACGAAAGAACTCCGCCTATGTTGTCTCAACATAGCCGGTCCCAAGCCCGGATAAAGGAGGAGGGGGGTTCCGGCCCTTAAAGGTTGTGATAGGCGTGGCGAGCCAACATAAAAACCCAGCTACTCTTATGGAGATGAAACCCAAGAACAATCCGTTGGGGCGTAACCCTCTTAGCGACGCGCCATATCGGAACCCGGGTATGGTGTTAAATGGGCAAGGGCCGGGCCGTCATCCCCTTGGTGACGCGCCATGTCGTGATCTGGACATGGTGTTAAGTGAGCAAGGATCGGGTCGTCGCTTCCTTAGTGGCGCGCTACATCGGCGCCCGGGTGTAGTGATAAATGAGCAAGGGTCTTCACACCTGACTCGGCGGGTGCGAGGGGTAAGGAAGCTAGTCGAGCCAACTAGGATCCGTTTAGGTAGCTGGAATGTAGGGTCCCTCACAGGTAAGTTAAGAGAGTTAGTTGACACAGCGATTAGAAGGCGTGTAAATATCCTCTGCGTCCAGGAGACGAAATGGAAGGGTCAGAAAGCGAAGGAGGTGGAGAACACGGGTTTCAAGCTTTGGTACACAGGAACAACGGCAAACAAGAACGGAGTGGGCATCTTGATTGACAAGAGTTTGACAAAGGGAGTGGTGGATGTCAAGAGGCAGGGGGATAGGATCATCCTAGTCAAGCTTGTTGTTGGTGACTTAGTCTTCAACGTAATAAGTGCGTATGCTCCCCAGGTAGGCCACGATGAGGGAACGAAGAGGCAGTTTTGGGAAGACCTAGATAGCATGGTTAGAGCGGTACCAACCAGTGAGAAGCTTTTCATAGGAGGAGATCTCAATGGCCATGTGGGGACGTCAAATGCAGGTTATGAGGTGGCACATGGAGGATTCGGGTACGGTAGTAGGAATCGGGAGGGAGAGGATGTCTTAGACTTTGCTTTAGCGTACAATCTGGTGGTAGCCAACACCTTCTTTAGGAAGAGACAATCCCACTTGGTGACCTTCAGTAGTGGCCATCACGCTAGCCAGATTGACTTCGTTCTCACAAGGAGAGAGGATAAGAGGACATGCTTGGATTGTAAGGTAATACCAGGAGAGTGTGTTGTCTCTCAACACAAGCTTGTGGTGGCTGACTTCCGCTTTCGTTTACGTGCCAGACGGGATAAACAAGCCAGAGTTGTGAGAACAAAGTGGTGGAAACTCAAAGGAGAGGCGTCAGAAGACTTTAAGAGAAGGGTTATCTCGGAGGGCTCATGGGAAGAAGGGGAAAATGCAGACAACACGTGGGGGAAGATGGCAACTTGCATTAGAAAAGTAGCGGCGGAAGTGCTTGGTGTGACCAAAGGGAGCAAAGGTGCAACTAAAGATACTTGGTGGTGGAACGAGGATGTACAACAGGCCCTTAAGGAGAAGAAAGAGTGCTACAAACGCGTGTTCCATGACAGGAGTACAGATAACATAGAGAGGTACAAGGTGGCAAAGAAGATTGCAAAGCGAGCAGTGAGTGAGGCGAAGGGCAGAGCATATGATGACCTTTACCAAAGGCTAAGTACAAAGGAAGGAGAGAAGGACATCTATAGGATGGCTAGGTTTCGTGAGAGGAAGACGAGGGACCTCAATCAAGTCAAGTGCATTAAGGATGCGAGGGATCAACTCTTGATGAAGGAGGAGGACATCAAACTAAGGTGGCGCGAGTACTTTGACAACCTGTTCAATGGGGAGAGTGAGAGCACGTCCATTCAGCTGGACGATTCCTTTGATGATGCCAACAGACACTTTGTGCGTAGGATCCAAGAGACCGAGGTTAGAGAAGCCATAAAACGGATGAAAGGGGGCAAGGCAGTGGGCCCTGATGCAATTCCAATCGAGGTGTGGAGATGCCTAGGAGATATAGCTATTGTTTGGCTGACAAAGCTTTTCAACCAGATCTTACGATCGAACAAGATGCCCGAAGAGTGGAGGAGAAGTACATTAGTACCAATCTACAAGAACAAGGGAGATATTCAAAGTTGCACTAACTACAGAGGGATCAAGCTGATGAGCCACACGATGAAGCTGTGGGAGAGAGTTTTAGAGCATCGCTTGAGAAGTTTGACGTGTATTTCCATGAACCAATTTGGGTTCATGCCGGGGAGATCGACTATAGAAGCAATTTTCCTTTTAAGACAAGTTATGGAGCGGTACAGGGAGCAGAAGAAGGACCTACACATGGTTTTCATAGACTTGGAGAAGGCTTATGATAAGATACCAAGGAATGTTATGTGGTGGGCTTTGGAGAAGCATAAAGTCCCAACAAAGTATGTGACCCTCATTAAGGATATGTACAACAAGGTTGTGACTAGTGTTCGAACAACTGACGGTGACACAAGTGACTTTCCAATTAACATAGGATTACATCAAGGATCAGCTTTGAGCCCTTATCTTTTCGCCTTGGTGATGGATGTGGTCACTAGGGATATACAAGGAGATATCCCGTGGTGTATGCTGTTTGCTGATGATGTAGTGCTAGTGGATGAAAGCCAGGCGGGGGTAAATAGGAAACTAGAGTTGTGGCGGCAGACTCTAGAGTCGAAAGGCTTTAGAATTAGTAGGTCTAAAACTGAATATATGAGATGTGACTTCGGTTCTGCTAGACAGGAGGCAGCAGATGTGAGTTTGGAAGGCCAGATAGTGCCCAAGAAGGATACTTTTCGTTACTTGGGATCGATGCTACAAAGAGACGGGGATGTCGATGAAGATGTTAGCCATAGAATCAAAGCGGGATGGATTAAATGGCGTCAAGCATCCGGTGTCCTATGTGACAAAAGGGTACCACAAAAGTTAAAAGGCAAATTCTATAGGACGGCTATTAGACCTGCGATGTTGTATGGTGCAGAATGTTGGCCCACTAAAAGAAGACATATTCAACAATTAAGTGTTGCAGAGATGCGTATGTTGCGCTGGATGTGTGGGCATACAAGGATGGATCGAGTTCGAAACGACGAGATACGGGATCGTCTTGGGGTAGCTCCAATTGAAGAAAAGCTTGTGCAACACCGACTAAGATGGTTTGGGCACGTGCAACGAAGACCACCAGAGGCACCAGTGCATAGCGGCATCATAAGGCGAAACAATGATGTGAAGAGAGGCAGGGGCAGGCCAAATTTGACATGGGAGGAGGCAGTTAAGAGAGACCTAAGAGATTGGAATATAGTGAGAGAGTTAGCCTTGGATAGAGCTGCTTGGAAAGCAGCTATCCACGTACCCGAGCCCTGACTAGGCTCTTCTATGTGCCTTCTCAAAAAATCTTTTAAAACCCTTGTTTTCTTGTTGAAAGCGACCTTTTAAAAAAAAAAACTTTTTTTTAGCGGTTTGGTTTGGGTTTCAACTCTAGCCTACCCCAACTTGCTTGGGATTAAAAGGCTTGTTGTTGTTGTTGTTGTTGTATCCAGATACGAAAGAATGACAAGGATTATTGTTTTTACTTGATAATAAAGGTTCCAAAAAACGTAATTAAACGCCGTTTAATCACGCTTAACCGTGAAACTTTGACCCCGTGTTACGTTTATGAGGTAAACGTTCAATTAAACGCTACGGGTGTCTCAACCAAAGAAACGGAGGAGGAGGAACGTCTCAATCTACAAAGCAAGGCCATGGAAGGCGGCAGCAGTGTTTAAAAGGCGTCGCCTCGCCTAGGCGCCCAGGCGGTGCCTGGTCGCCTGGTCGCCATGGAATTTGGGCGCCTAGGCGACGCCTAGCCGCCTAGGCGGGCGCCTAGGTCCGCCTAGGCGTCCAGGCGGTGCCCGCTCGCCATGGCTCGCCTTTAAAACCATGGGCGGCAGATCCGCGAAGGAAGACACGATGGGGACTTGGTGGATCTGGCTGCGGCGGCGCGTCCGGCGTACAAGAGGCGTTGACTGGTGGCGGAGGCGGACCTTGCTGCGGCGGCGCCCGGCGCGTCCAGTGGCGGGGCAAGGCGGAGGTGAGGGAGGTGGCTGACGCGGAGGTGGAGGTGGAGGAGAGGAGGCCCGGCCGGGAGATGGGAGGAAGGAGAGGTAGTCGGTCCGCCATGGGAGAGAGCGAACGAGCGAGATTGCGAGAGAAACAGGATAAGGTGCATCGGGAGGGGACTGGGGAGAAGTTGGGATCGAAGGGGTGAGCTAGGGTAAGTAGTGGGCTGGGCCAAAAAGAGCCAGATGATGGGCTCTTTCTCTCCCTTTTGCTTTTTATTTTTCTTTTATATTTACTAAACACATACGTTTAATCTACGTTTACTCCGTTTAAACGTTGGATGAAGGTCTAGCGTTACGTCTACATTTAGCGTTTTTTGTAACCTAATGATAGCATACAGATTTGATGCAATTGAATGATTGAAATGTAGAATAAAAATCCAACAAAGGAACTACAGCAACAAATGGATAAGTACAAAATCGCTGCAACTGCAAGTTCTTAATTCTAAGATTATCAGAGCATGCAAAAAGCATCAATCAATGGCATGCAGAGAATAATAACAATAGGAGGACGATACACTACGCATATTGTGCAATCCATTGTCATTCAAGAAAAGTAATCTTCTGAGCTCTAAAATATAGCATAAGATTTTAATGAAAGGGCACACATGAGCCGGAAGAGAACATGGCAGCACCTCCTCTTCAGATTCTGAAGAATCGTCCTCAGAGCTGCTGCTCTCAACCTTCTTTGGAGGGGGCTGCTTCTTCACTGGCACAACCTTTTCAGGTACAGTCTTTTGCTTCTTGGCACTCACAGCCTTCTCAATCTCATCTACCGCATTTCTCTTCCCTGCTCATTCAGATGAGATGCTGTTGTGACACCATGGGATATAACTAAACCAAATACAGAGCCACAGCCATGAGACGAACTTAACAAGAAGTTATTTGGTTGCGAAATGGAAACATTACCCTTCTTTCCAGATTTCCCATCTGGGACCGAGACGGCAGCAGGTGCAACCTCAGCACCAGACTTCTTGCTCGACTTGCCCATAATGTCTCAGCAAAGGTCTACAGAAAAAAATGGGCACCAAATTAAGATAACTCATAGCATTAACAATACAGAACGTGCACAACAAGAACACACATCTCTGATAACCATCATAGAAGACGCAGCAGGCAGCCAAGCACATGTGAACATACAGGAAAATTGTAGGTTCCCACTACACTAGCGGTAATTTTTCACAGTTAATACAGGAGAAAAAAAATAAAAATTCCCAGTTTCATCGTGGTAATTTGTTAGTACTCAGTACGCACAAAGCAGTAAATAAACAAAATATCAACAGGTCATGATGAACTAGGCTACCAGCGAGCAAGCAAACCCGCAATGAACAGGACGCGAAGCATGATCATTCGAGCAGTGCCCGCAGGGGTACCGATCCCCCGCAGAATCAAAGACAAAAGCAGCGATTCATGCAGTTAAGCAGGGCCAGGATTCCTTACCGAACGGGATCGAGACGGCCGCTCGATGAGGGGGCAGGTGGCCGGCGGCGGCGAGGGGGTACTGGGTAGGGTTCCGGTCGGGTCAGGGACCGGAAGGGTGTTTTCGTGGGTTTGGGCAGCGCGCACGGATTTTATACTAAGCAGGGCTTTCATTTGGCCCAAAACCAGGCGGCGATCACGTCTTTTCACCCGGGTGGCAGCCCGCGGGGAACGTACACCCGGCCCAAATTTATCCGTCATTTGGAAGCCCATCAGGTCAGCAGCTCCCCGACACTTGGGTCCGGGTGGCTCTTTCCCATGGGCGAGGCGCCGTCTTTCGCGGCGTTTTTTTTGTTTTTATATTTTTTTCGTTATTTACAATAATATACCATGTGCAAACACAATTGTAAATATAGTCTACCGACGCCTGGAGGCCGGAGGCCAGGCACCAAGCCCATGGCCCACATCGCCCGTGACGAGCCGCGCCAAAAGGCACTTCCGCGGCTCGGGGGGCCCGCGCCTGGCGCCAGGTCCTGCCCCACCTTCGCCCGTGACGAGCCGCGCCAAAAGCATCTCCGCGCTGAGCCGAGCCACGCCAAAAGGTTCTGTGCGCCGTGGGGCCCGCGCCTGGCGCCCGGAGGCCGGAGCCCCGGCGAAAGGTGCCCCATATATATGCACGCACGCGCCCGGGCGCCCGTTCCTGTGCCCATTTGCTGAGCTAAGAGGGCGCCGAGGAAGGGAGGAGAGCTGGAGAGGAGAGGGAGAGGGCGCCAAGGAGGGGAGAAGAGCTGGAGAGGAGAGGGAGAGGGAGAGAGAGGAGAGGGTAAAGCGGGGAAGTCCTGCTGAAATTTGACCGTGAATCAGATAATTTGTGTACTCAATTTTTTATTGCCATTAAGTATTTATTATTCATATTAGCATAGTCAAATGTGGTAGATTTGGTAGTATAGGAATTTAGAATATCGTAGTTTTTTTAATGTAGAATATATAGTACAATATATAATGTGTTTGACCAGATCTGCATATTAGTGTAGTAGTGCGCATTAGTAACCCTTAGATCTACTATATTAACTTGATGTTAGAGAACATTTGATTTTAAATTATCATGTGCAGTTTAAGTATCTAGTATTAGTATTTAGTTCAAAATATAATGTGCATTACTTTTTAATATTAGTATTTAGTATTAGTATTTAGTATTTAGTTCACGTAATTAAATTTTAGCGGTATAAGTTATAGAAATATGTGGTATTTAGTATATGTATTGTCATTATCTATGGAATTTGAATGGTTCAATATATTAGCAGAGATGTCAACCAAGTTACAGTTCGAAGTATATTATGGTGAAGGCAGTGTTGTTGAAGGTCCATATGTAGTACAATTGAATGGGTTTAGTCGTACGTAAAAGGGAATAGATAAACCTTGGAACAAATCATTTGGTTCCGTGCATAGGTGGCTAGAGCGTGGGTTCCAAATTGACACAGAAACACATATGCTCATAGTCCAAACTCTTGTGACATGGGGTGTTGATCCGCAACACCTCTGACTGGAAGATGTACATTAATATGACTCTTCAACGTGGGTGGTCCCTTGCTATGCTTGTCCAGAGCATTTCAAAGGCCATTGTTGCTTCCCAAGCCGTTGAGAACTACGGAAACACAAGTGCTGCGATGCAAGAAGATGTAGGGTTAGAACATGGAGAAGCAGTTGTGGATGGGCACACTGATTCGGGTGCTCCAGTTGTGGGACATGGGGCCAGTGGTACTGAAGTTGATGATGAAGGAAATGATAGTCAACGTGAGGCGCAAGAACAAGCATATGAAGAGCACGGTAGTCAGGCAGAGCCGCAAGGACAGGAAGATGCGGGGCATGGTAGTCAAGCAGAGCCGCAAGGACGGGCAGATGAGAGGGAGAGGATACCAAGCATTGTCCAACAAATGCAGAATGAAGAAGATGAGTTTGCTTAGGTGCAGGAATCCAGAGAAGGGTCTGATGAAGATGAGGACTACCCAATACCCGCAGAGTGGAGAGAACGCAGATTTGATAACCCTGTTGTACATGATGCTAAGCAGCAGGAGTGGGAGTACAGACAGAATGAGGTAGTTCAAGGTGCAAGATATGCTTCCTGTAAACTTCTCAAGGAAGCAGTTAAGCTATGGTCATTATCTCTTTAGAAGAAATTCAAAGTAGTGAAATCTAACCCAAGTGTATATGATGTTTGTTGTGTCAGGGATGGATGCCCATGGCGAATTCACGCCTACAAAGGGATTCTGAAAACCCATTGGAAAATTTCAATTGTTACGGAACATACTTGTTACAACAGAGAGGTGCCAAAATACAATCGCAACTTGACCGCTGCATTCGTGGCAAATGAAGTGTATGGCCGCATCCTGAACGCGCCACACTTCGAGCCAAAAAAGATAATCAGAGAGATTGAGCTGGAACACAAGTACACCATAAGTTATGCAAAGACGTATAGGGCGAAGCAGAAGGTGTTTGAGATGAGGTTTGGCACGTACGAGGATTCATATGATAATCTTCCTCGTATGCTCGCTACAATTGCTGAGAGAAATCCTGAAACCTATTACGATGCGATGCATTTTTCAAATTCTGAAGGAGGTCCAATTATCCTCCAACGTGTTTTCTTTTGCCTTGGTCCATGTGTGAGGGCATTTCAGTATTGTTTGCCACTACTCTGTATTGACGGCACTTTTTTGACAGGAAAGTACAAGGGCACTATACTGATAGCTATCGGGGTTGATGAAAATAACCAAGTGTTACCGGTTGCATTTGCATTTGTTGAGAATGAGAATGCCGAAAGTTGGTATTGGTTCCTTGAACGTGTGAAGGCTCAAGTTGTTTCTTCGCGGTCTAATATTTGCCTTATTATTAATAGGCATGCGGAAATATTAGACGCAATAGAAAAGCTTCAACATGGAACTGGTGCATTTCCTCCCATATGGCCTGATGTGCATAGTCGATGGTGCATGAGGCATCTAGCGGCAAACTTCCATGATCATTTTAAGAATAAGGATCTAATGGACTTGTTCAAGAGGTTGTGTTCGCAGAATCAGCAACGGAAGTTCAATGCTATTTGGAAGTTGCTTGATGAGTTGACCGCGAAGCATCAAGCAGCCAATCCAAGTGCAAGTTCAAGTGGAACGACAACCAAACCATTCTCACAGTGGATTCAAGATAAACCTAAGGTGAAATGGGCTTTGTTGTATGATACAAATGGCAGACGTTATGGAATTATGATAACAAATCATGCCGAGCGTTACAATATGGTGATGCGTAGTTCAAGGGGCCTTCCTCTAGTGGGCATAGTTGAATTCATTTTGCATGCCTATGCAAAGTACTTCAGGGAGCGTTACATGGCTATAAGTGCAGATTTGAGTACTCCATCAGTGTTGTTTGGAAAGAGAATAACCAAGTACATGGAAACTAAGACGGATAAGACACAAACCCATAATGCTAGACTTATGAGGACAAGAGAGAACAGGTTCGAAGTTTCATGCAGGGACAGCTGCTGACGTGGCGTGCGCAGAGAGAGGACTGTGCAGGAAAGCCTCATTAGGAACGATGGCACCATTCACTGCTCCTGCATGAAACCAACACTTCTGCACTTACTATGCTCACACGTTCTTGCTGCATGTAGAGAGCTTAGTGTGGATCCTACGAACTTTGTCTCAACCTTTTATACGAAGGGGCAATTGCAGCAACCTGGAACCAAGAGCTTTTCGGATATGGTATAATGCGAGCATATACTACACCAAATCAGCAGAAATGGTACATTTCAAATCCATCACTGAAGAGACTTAAAGGCCACCGGCAGACACGTCGTATTCGAAATGGTATGGATGAGGCGGAGGCCGGAAAGCGTCCTAAACAGTGCACACAATGTGGTGCTGCGGGTCACAATTACAAAAAATGTCCCCAAAATGCAGTTCCTTCAGCTGCCGAAGCGGGACCATCAGGAAATGCAACGGATGGTGCGCCTCCAAATTTTGATATGCCCTCTACAAGCCGTGCTCATTCCCGGCGGTCGGTTTCTACCCAATCGGGCGTATTTTAAGTATCGTAGTATCGTATTATGTTGTTTGAACTATATGCTATTGTATTTGTAAGGACCTATTATGATTTGTACAGACATATTATGATTTGTAAAGACCATTTATGATTTGTAAGCACCTATTATGATTTGTATGGACCAATTATGATATGTATGGACATATTATGGTTCGTATTGAAATATTATGATTTGTGATGACATATTATGGTTCGTAATGAAATATATTGCAATTTTGATCCTATTATTGTTTCCTGTAGGGTATGGCTGAGGAGGAACCGACGCCCGAGCTGCTTGACCCAGGTATTGACTCGGGTCACCGTTCTTACTTGAGCGCCGTGCAGCACAAGCACCTAGCAACCTTTCAGTGTAGACCCCCTAAAGAGTACCTAAAACTTGACAATCGTTGGATAGAGAGGTAAGCAATGATTTGTTACAGTTGTTTCATCCTTTGTATTTCTCCATTCTGATGTTATTGTAATGCTTTTTCAGGTTGCGCGGTGCAGGCCTACTTACTTTCTGTCTGCTGGTTGAGGGTGGTCCAGTCGGGCGGCACGGCCGCGCCAGGCCCAGAACGATGATTGATAACTCCCTTGTCACGGCTTGTAACACCCAAAAGTTGACCCTGAGAATTTTCTCTAAACCCCTCGCTAATTCAAAATCAAATTTTGAAAACCTTATTGTGTGAGTGTACGTTATGAGCTCAACAAAAATTCCAAATCCGTCTCCTCAAATATTCCGCAAATCTCCAGCAGTTTCTCCATCGAAATCCCTCTCAAATTCTTCTTCAAATATTCAAAAATCAAATTTCAAAATCCAAATCACAAAAAGATAAATCCCCTCCCCATCCTTGGGCCGAAGCCCACCTCCCTTTCTCCCCTCCTCCATTCCCTTAGCCCGCGCCGGCCTGCTGCCTCTGCCTCCCTCTCCCGGCCCAGCCAGCCCACCTCCCGTCCACCCCGGCCCAGCCGAGCAGGCCCAGCGCCTCCCTCTCCCTCTGCCAGCGGGCCCCGCTCGCCCGTCGTCCTCCTCCCCCTTCCCTCACATCGGGTCGCGCCGCTGTCGTGCTGCCGCGCTCCGTTCCGGCCCCGCTGCCGTGCCGCCTCCGCTCCGCCCGACCCCGCTGCGACGCCACCTCACTGCCGCGTCGGCGTCGCTGGGTCGGTCCGCCGCCCGCTCATGCCCAGCCGCCGCGCCTATAAGAAGCCAGCGAGCACCGGCGGTCTCCCCGGCCTCACTCGCACGCACTCACACGCGCGCGCTCACGCTCTCGAGCACGCGCACACACTCACGCACACACACACACGCAACACCTCTCCCCTCGCCGGAGTCCCGCGGGAGGGGGGTAACCCACCGGGAGGACACGCCGTGCGCACCACCTCCCTCCACTCCAAATTCACCCTCCTCCGGCCGCCTCTAACCAAATTGAGGCGAGCCCGAGCTCCGTCACCCTCGCACGCACCTCCTCCACCGCTTTCCCTGGCCAGAGCCGCCTCAGAACGCCGGAGCGCCGCCGCGCCGTAGCCTCCCTCTCTTACTGGCGTTCGGGTCACCCGCCGCTAGGTCCACCCGCCGCCCTTTCCACCTCCACGATACCACCATCACGTTCGCCCTTCCCCGCTCGACCTCCCCGGCCTACTCTCATCGCCGGAACCGGGCCGCCGGCGGAGAACCGCCGGCGAGCCATGGCCGCAATGCCGTCTGGTTCGGCTGAGCTGAACCGTGACGCCGTCGTCACGCCGTCCCCCTCCCTGGTGTGACCGACGCGTTGGGCCACCATCCCTGCCGTCGGGCCGCGCCGTCGTCGCGCCGTTCCGCCCCGTGGGCCGGCTTGTTAAGGCCCATGGGTGGGAAGGCGGGCGTGGGCCGAGCCAAGTCGGAAGAGAACTGGGCTGCGCGTGGTGAATTAGGCCCGCGGTGCCTTTTTCTTTTTTCTTTTCGATTTATGATTTTCTTTTTCTAAAGAATTTCATATCTCGACCGTACGGATTCCGATTTAGGCAATTTTTGCACCTAAATTCTCCATAAATCAAGCCCTACACATCCGTACACTTTCCACCACCCTTCACCGCTGCCACATCGGTTCATTTAACGGGGCCACACTCGACCCGTTAACAAACCGATCAAGCAACCACTTCGGTCAAGGCCGGGAACTTTCCCTCGGTCGTGCCAGTGTTTAGCCGTCAGGCACCATAATCGCGAGGGGTGGGATGGTCTAAGCTCATAACCTGGAAATCGGACCGTTTATCCTATATCTGCTTCGTTGTGCTAACCATGATTCTACGTCTCGTTCTTCACCCTTGTTGACGCAGGAACCTTCCAATCGTCATACGAACTCCTCGCTCCCTGCGCCATCACCCTCGCTATGGCCAGCCACAACTGCTGCCATGGTACCCCTCCCTCGACCATCATTGAGCCCAGCGGTATGTTCGGCCCTCGGCTCAGCATCTCGTGGCGCAGCGCCGAACCGTGGAGCAACATAGCCATGGGAGCCAGAACCGCCGGTGCAGTCCTTCGAGAAATCCTTTGATCCTCCTCTCAACACAAACAGACCCTTGTTGAGCTCATAATATGCCTTGTTTGTTCTCTGTTGTTGCGCGTAGGTCATACCAGAAATCCTGGTTAGTGCTCCAACGCATCCGGAGGATGATGTAACCTCGTCCCCAGCCATTGATGTCTGGTTAAACCTAACGGAGTGAACGGCAAGTCCACTGGAATCTCACTTGATGCATAAATTACCTAGTTTTTGATACACAACCCATTGCCCTGATTAATGAAATAACCTGCATGTTTTGCTTGCTAAGGAAAACCTGGTAGGATAGCCACCCGAACCTTTTAGACGTAGCGCGCACAGTTGGATCGCTCACTTAATATCATACATATTGATCTTGTTGTGGAACTTGGGTTTGAAAATGGGTTGGTGTGTGCGTTTTCGAAAACAGGGGGAAAGACCCCGGCCGCCGACTTCGGTCGACTATGCCATGTGTTAAAGGGTGGAATGCCTAGGTACCGTTATTACGGCTTACCTAGGGTCTGGCCTCCTGGAGAGGATTGGACGGTGTTGGAGGAAGTTTCTGCCCTGAAGGACCGAGTTGGAAGTCTCATCTTGCCTAACTCTTCTTTATAGTGCAACCACTCGATGTTGTATACGGCAACACTTGGCTGGAATCCGCAAGGAACAACCTCCCGATACCCGTAGGCTGGGAGCACCGAGGGACTAGGAATGGTGAAAGTCGTGTGTCTGCTGGCACTGATGCGACAGGGCCCATGTCTCTCCTTGGTTGAGGCCGGGGAATACTTGCGGGGGTAGAGCCTTGAGCGGGAAGGGCCTTATTGATCATGAGTGCCTGGACCAAACTTGTGGGTAAAGTGTGCACCTCTGGCCAGAGTATAAACCTATCCGGATAGTCCATTGTCCATTGATATGGACGAGTTATGGCTTGGTTTTTACCAGTAGTGATTTATAAAATTGGGGTTTGGTTGGGTGAAAATGATGTTTTTGGAAGCTACGGCCGTGGCACGGAAGCAGTGGAGAAAAATGTTGGTTTGCGTGCCGTGAGCCACGATGGACCGGCAAGTCCAGTGGCATCCCTTTTGGAAAAAGTGTTTTCTAGAAAATAAAACTGAGAATCAATGAGCCTTGCATATTTTCTGGCAAAACTATCCTGAGCTCCAGATATATCCGGCATGTACTAATAGCTTTGACCCCAAATTCCTTATGGAGCAAGGTGGGCTTGCAGAGTACGTTTTCGTACTCACCCCCCCTTTGTTGTTGTTGTTTTTCAGAGAAGACGAAGTCGCCTTTTAAGAGGGCTTGTACGTGTAAGGGTTGCGGCCTATCCCAACGGTGTGGAGTGGGAAAGCTTGGGTCTACCGTTTAAGTTCCGCTGCAGTTGTATGTTTCGGGCTGCGTCCCGTTTGGTCTGTCCCGCTAGGGCGGATCTGTACTACTCTGATGTAAGAATGTGGTTATCATATCCCTGGGAATGATAATAATGCACATTTTAGTCCCGCTTACGGGCTAGGGCGCTTCACGGCCCTAGTTGACAGATGGAGACCGGAGACCCACACGTTCCACCTCCCATGTGGGGAGATGGCACCGACCGTACAGGACGTTGCCTACTTGCTTAGACTTCCAATTGCAGGGGATGCAGTTGGGCCCCGTGTGGTGCCTGCTTCGTGGAATTGGGGTTCAGCCGTGCGGGCGGCGACCTACCGCGGGCTTTGTGATGCGTGCATTAAGGATGAGAGCAACGCAAGGTTTCAGGGGTGCACGCTACTACTGCAGTTGTGGTCATACGAGCGGTTGGCCGTGGGTCGACCTATTGTGGACCACAAAGCCTACGAGGCACAGTACTACGGTGAGCATGATGACGATGGGCCAACTATGGGTACGCTTTGGATGTGCCCACGCGAGGTACGGTTTTTCAGTGAAGTTTATGAAAAAAAATTGCATGCCACATTGTAACGAGGACATTCATATTTATTGCAGAGGACTTGGGCAAATGAGCAGGCCAGGCGTACATATCCGAACTTCGTCGTCGAGCTTGATCGGCTTGTGGCCGAAGAGGTCATATGGGAGCCATATAGTGCAGAATTTGGGGCAAGTCGTGCTACTTATGGGTTGCCTTCTTGGTGCACCTCGAACGAGGCTTTGTGGTATACGACGGCCTCATTGGTGTATGATATCTACATCGAGCTACACAGTTCGAACAGAGTCATGCGATAGTTCGGATACACCCAGAATTTCCCGGTGCCACGTGTGATTGATCGGGTTTCACAACAGGACCACAGATACGTTCCATATTACAAAATGCACGATTTTAGATGCAAATCATGTCACAATGCAAATAAATGAACATTTTCTATTGTATTTCAGGTTGAGTAGGCTTGGGCAACCATGCTCAGCCACGCGGGTGCACAAGGTACAGCCCTACGTCGACGCTTGGGCCGACGCTCACGAGCACGTGGTGCACCCCGTCGGGCCACACACAGAAGAGTGGTATCAAGCTTTCCTGATGTGGTACCGGCCCCGCACTCGTTGTCACGTCACATATGCCGACACTGAACCGGTGCCACATGAGGCAAGCTCGACGGATGCATATGCCCGCCATAGGGACGAGGCACTAGCGGGAGCAGTAAGTTAATGTTTTAATTCTTTCTTTCAATTTTGTCAATGTTCGACACTAGAAAACATACGCAGATGTCGGTGAATTTGCAGATGCACATATGCTGCCAACTACAGTCAAGTATCCATGAGGCGCTACTGCGGGTACAAGGCGCCAACCCTTTTACCCCAAACGAGCAGTTGCAGCGGTTGACCGCGGCGAACCAAATCATCCTTTCTATGATGGACGCATGGGGTATTTCCCCTACCTTGCAGGGTCCCGCTGCCCAACAGCCACCGATTCCTCCACAGTACACAGGTAAATAAATATAGCGTTAACTAGGACAATATTTATTTTTCTCATGTATTGTTCCATGCCACATTGTTTGGTTCTGTTCCAGCACCGTCCTGCTCATACATGCCAATGGATCCTCCAACGACGTCATACACGCCGATGCGTCCGTCTCCACAGCAGTTCTCACCGATGGGTACTCCACCGATGCCTCCTCCGTCCCTGTCGTTCCCACCAATGGGTACTCCACCGATGCCTCATCCGTCCATGTCCTACCAGCCGATGGGTAGTCCACCGATGCCTCATCCGTCCATGTCCTACCAGCCGATGGATCCCCCCCCGTCGAGCTCGGTCACGCCGATCCGTCCACAGACAACAGGTTCTATTATACAATCCTTTGTATGGTTCTCTATTTGTGCGGTTACATAATTAACTTTTATTCACAAACACATAATTTTTTCTTCCAGGATTCAACCAATTTCAAGGCATACGAGACCAACCGCTCCCCTTCTCAGACATGGGTGAAGAGCAGCAACATGTCATTGGCGCGTCACAGTTGGGCGGTGCTCCACTGTTTGGGACACAGGAGGCCACACAGACCCCGCTGGAGCAGACACGGCCACACCGAGTGCATAGGTCTCCTGATCCTTTAACGTACTCTGTGGGCCATGTTCACGCGCAGCAGAGGGCAAAGCGAGGTCAGACTCGTAGAGGAGGGTACCTGTGTCGACATGTATGCTTTTAATGTGACTATACGCGATAGACCAGTACGCATTATGTGACTTTGTTTCTTTTTCCCCGTGAACTGTCATGGTACACTTTATTGCATTGGATTCTCTTTACTAGGGCATCGGATTCCCTTCGTTCGTGCCTTGCACTGCATCCTACCATGCTGCTTTTATGATGCCTGATGCAGAGCGTCGTCTCCATCATGTCCTCCCACTAAATTTGTCCTGGACCTGGTCTATAGCATGATGCCCTCGGCTATAAAATAAGAAGCTCAACCATCTCTACCTCCATCCCGCAGAAACTCAAACATCCTAACAAGAGCACCTTAGTCCTCAACAATGTCGTGGAAGGATGACCCATTCGGGGTTCCGTTATGGAGTGAGCGATCTAGGTGTCGTTGCGGATTCCGCGCTTGGATGGTCACGATCATGGATAGAAGCGACCGCAACTACGGTCGTAGATGCTTCAAGTGTCCTGACTTGTGAAGGTAGGACCGACGCCTAAGGGGGGTGAATTAGGATTTCTAAAAACAAGGCTCACTAAAAAACTACAACTACTAAGCAAAACTTATGCAAGTACATCTAGCTATGTGCACTAAGGCTTTGCTAAGTGTTGCTACTTCTACCGTGGCCTAGTCTTGTAACCTAGTTCCACCTAGAAACTAACCTATCAAGCTAGTCAAGGAAAGTAAGCACACAATTGCAAGAAAGTAAATGCGGAAGCTAAAGAGATGGGATAGAGAATGCAAACTCCAGATGACGATGATGGTAGCACACGGTGAAGACACGGAGATTTTTTTCCGAGGTTCGGGGAGACTCACGGTCTCTACCCCCTACTCCTCGTTGGTGCTCCACTAAGGGCTTTGCACTCGCGTAGTCCTCAAAGGAATACGGCCTCGCCCTTTGCAAGGGTGGAGGTTGGCAAAGTGACTTCCGCGGAAGTCAAGCCACCACGGTCGGGTCTCCGGATATCCTCGGTACACACGCACCCGAACCTATCTCTCGCGTGGTCCTCCCGTACCACGGCCTCGTCCACGCAAGGATAGAAGATGGATAGGTCGCTGGGGTCTTCCGAGTCCTTCTCGCAGAGCTACCCCGCCGTCTCCACTATGGGAAGTTTCGGCCAACTAGCCGAGGGCCTTCCTCCCTCTCACAAGATGGTGGCGGCCACTCCACACTCCGGAGGGTCTCGCAAGACTTACAGCCGCACTTGATACAATGTCGTGCACGCAGGCACGGATACTAGACAAATAGGCCTAAGCCAAAATGCTAACAAGCTCTCGCTGTGCCGGGATATGTCTATTTGCTCATATGGTGGTTGGGCTCACAAATGTGGTTGCTACGCTTTAAATGGGCATGGAAATGTGTCTCAACACTTGTGCTAGGCTTAGGATATTCCAACCACAATGGGGAGGCCGGCCAAGGGGGTATATATGGGCCTCACCTCCAAAACTAGCCGTTTGGGGCTTTTTCAGCTTTTCTGCGTACCCACACCACCGGACTGTCCGGTGCGTGTAAACTTCTCCTTCTCCGAGTCGACCGTTGCTTTGACAATGTGACCGTTGGAGCCACCGGACTCTCCGGTGGCCCCACCGGACTGTCCGACAGTGAGCCACCGGACCGTCCGGTGCGTTGTAGCGCCGGGTCTTCACTTGTGATGCTTCTCGGTCTATAACGTCCGGTGGCACCACCGGACTGTCCGGCGGTAGGTTTTGCGCCGGACCGCCGAGTCAGGACCTTCGTTTACAATTTGATGGCGGCTTGGGTCTTTTCTTGTGCCCTTTAGATCCTCCTTTGAGGTGTTTGTACCCCAAGTCCACTATTTATACCCTGGGACTTTAGACAAAAACACTTGTACACAAATGTTAGTCCCATGGCACGTGTTGTCAATTCAACCACCGAAACCACATATGGGAACTAAGCACAAGGCTTAGGGTCCATTTTCCTTACAACTTAGACATCGATTTCATGGTTAGATCCTCCCATTATACACTGTCATCTCTAAGTTTTCTAACCATATTTCTTTTCATATGTAGCCAAGCACTTTCTTTGAGTGGATCGATACTCAAAGTGCACCTGCTTGGCCAAGACGGATACCCGAGGAGACAGAAACAAAAGGTCGATACATGGTCCGGATGGATGAGGCCCGTGAAGCTGAGCGTCAAGCAATACTGAACGTGAACGTCAACTAAGGCAACAACAGATCCGTCTTGATAGAAAAGATAAACAATTGAATAGGAGGCGTGACAATCTAGTTGCAAGAGAGATAGAACTTAAGAGAAGGGAGGATGATCTAAAGCGACGCCAAGATCTTCTTCGCGCAGCAGAACAACGTGACACAAATGATCATGGAACATCATCCTTCAGGGGAGATAGGAAGGGAAAAAACCTGCGGTTCACTCAGTAGGTTGTCTAGTCGAGCACAATGTGCTCTACATCTTACCCGGCTTCTAAATTCCCTAAGGCGTGTATTTATAGAGCTATTTAGGCACTATCAAAACATCCAACGCAAAAATGTGGTAGGTTGTCTAGGTCATAGTCACTGGTAAATGTATCTTGAACATGTACCGTAGTAATAGAATCAACTATGTCAAAAACCATGTACTATGTTGTGGTTATTATCTGCAAACTATGAACTAGGTTTACTTTTATGTGTTATTTATTTTTTTTCTTATATTATGATTTACTATGTGTCTTGTAATACCGAAATATACTTTACAATCTCGCGTCCAACAAACGCATTCTTTGCCATTCGCAAAAATTTCTGTGTTACCTTTTCAAATAAAAACAGTATTCAATTTATGCGTTACCTTCTCAAATAAAAACTTACAATTTCAACGAATACAAACTTACAATTTAAAAATATTTCAAAAACCAATATAAAACAAGATTCAAATTAAAAAAATTATAAAACAATATCAAATTTTAAAAATTATAAAACAAGATTCAAATTTAAAAAAATTCAGGAACCCTGGCGCCCGCGCCAGGGTCCCAGCTCCTGGCCTCCGGGCGCCAGGAACGTTGGCTCGCATGCTGGGTCGCGGCTCGGCCCGGCTCGGTGGGCCAGGTCCTGGCGCATGGCGGCCAGGCCTTGGCGCCTGGCCGCCGGGCGCGGCTCGTCACGGGCGATGGGAGGACATGGGCCATGGGCCTGGCGCCTGGCCTCCGGGCGCCAGGACCCTGGCGCCAGGCCCCCGGACGTCGGTAGACTATATTTACAATTGTGTGTACACATGGTATATTCTTGTAAATAATGAAAAAAATAAAAAAATAAAAAAACGCGTCTTTCGCGTGGTCGCCGTCGACCGTGCTCTGGCCGACCGCCGTCATCCACGCCCGATAGTTTGGAAAAAACAGGGCTTCCTACCTTCTCTCTTTGCTTTTGTGTAATTTATATTTAGCATTTCAAATCCTAAAAATTGCGTGCTAGTATAAGTTTAGCTATAGATTGCGCGTCTTTTTTGTCGAGTGAATTCTGGAAATTCTTTACAGACTCTATGCATTAGGATGAATTGACACTTGGATGATATTTTTTAAAATCCTAAACTAGAAATCCAATTCATAAAAAAACTTGCTTTCTTGCTTCTCACTTTACTTTGTCTAATTTATATTCTGTATTTCAATTCCAATATAGGTTTAGTTCTAGATTGCATTTCCTTTTTGTTCGAGTAGAATTCTAGTACTCTCTGGACGTTAGGATGAATTGGGACTTAGATGATACTCCATCTGATATTTTTTTGTTTGATGCTGTCTAGTTTAAAATTGAGCTAGTGGATGTCGAACAAAAATGAATGGAGGGGTAGTATGTTTTAAATTCAAGATTCAAAATTAGAAATTCAATTCACTCCCTTTGAACATATTGATTCTTCATTTATAAAAAATACGACTTAGTCGATTTGATTCATAAATATCTTCTAATGTTGCATTTCTGAAATTGGTGTACTCGCTTTGTGCATGTCCATGTAATCATATTTTTTTGGACATGTTGGCGCCAACAAGGTGGCTATAGAATCTTGTTTTTCTAAAATCTAACACTCCTTTTGTTCCACCCAATTTATATGTCGTTTGATTTTATTGACATCAGACTTTCTCGTCTTACTAAAAGAAATCATAATTACCATTTATTTTCATTGTGATTAGCATATAACATACTTTACTTATGACTTTGAGTTTTTTATATTTTCATAAATTTTTAAATATGATAATTAAATTTGGTGTCAAAAAAATCAAACGATCAAGAAATTGGAACGGAGAGAGTAGATTTTTTAGACGCCCTCCATTTGACCGAAGCCTGACGACATGATAGATTTATTTTTCCCGAGACCGCTTGGTTTATGCTTTACAATGTTTTAGGAGTTTTGAGAAAAATGATGGTCTGCACCCAGCGCATGGTCTATACGTATGAAAAATCACGGCAGTACCCCACCCAAAACATTGGTCCGCCGGTCAGGCTTTAAGACGGATTGGTCAGGCTGGCCGGATAGCGGGCGATGAGATCTGTTTGGAACAGAAGGAGTAGCTGATAGCATTGGAAGCTCGAAGGCTTCCTTCGAAATGATAAAAGCATACCTCACACACAGCTTGTCGAAGAAATGAATATCGTATAACATATTCAGTCTGGACGCATACCTCATACTCAGTAGTCAGTATGTCCTATAACATATTTAGTCTCAGCATCAAAATGTGAGAATTAATTTAGCCCAGTTGGAGGTACGCGTCCAGATTCTTAAGAAGCGAAGTGCTCTGTATTTGAAATGCAGGTGTTCTATCTGAAATTTGGATGTCGTTGCAAGGGTTATCAGAAAGTTTTACCCAAAATTCTCACGCCCAAAAACATTGCCTGTGCACTTCGTTTAGATGTTCAAACCCTTTTTGAAACCTGTGGTTCTAGTGAGTTAGAATGGTTTGGAAATTAAATAAGGGTTTCCTCACCACAATGCATATATACTATATAATCCTGCTGAGGCAACTGGCATTCCTTTTTTACAGAACTGAAGAAAAAATTGTCCTTTAATTTGAGTGAATTCCACCAATGTTCTTACAGCCCATCAACACTTTATATCTCACTCGATCACAAAACCTGATCATGCAGTATACAAAAAAAAAAAACAAGTCGAACATGTGAGTAGGATCGGAGCTTAGCCTGGCCCAAAAGTGCATGTGTGTCCACCGAATGCGCGGACGCGTCAAGCAACTGATAGATACGATGATCCATAGTTCGTCCGTTCAGCAGTGATGGATGGATCAATGTCCTCTGAGCACGCAGTCAGCACTCGACCCCGCATGGCTTGAGGATTGGTCCCTTGGCCTTTGGGATGAAAGGGTCGATCCTGACCCAGACGAGCGAGAAGATGGACGCGAGGAGGATGGACCAGAGCACGACGATGGTGGGCGTCCGGTTCTGCCTCCCCATGAGCCCCTTGAGGAATGGGTAGAGGTGGAGGATGACCCAGAAGGAGAAGAAGAGCTTGCCGAAGAGCGGGCCCCATGAGCCGTAGCCGTTGTTGACGGCGTCGGAGACGCCGGCCACGATGCCGACCATGTTGATGATGATGAGCGTGGTGGGGGGCACCAGCAGCGTGGTCCACTTGAAGAGGTAGAGGTCCCCGAAGGCGTCGGCCTCGTCCGCCGCCGCCTTGGAGGTGACGGTGAAGCTGGTGTCCACGCCGCCCAGCACCTTGAGGAAGCCCTGGAACACGGCGAAGAGGTGCGCCGACACGCCGCCGATCACCCAGAACTGCTCGTTGCGCCACCAGTCCTCGATGCTCACCCCGCTCCACCGCAGCTCCAGCACGCTCGTCACGATGATGGACAGGAACAGCGCGATGAACCAGATGCTGGCCAGGTTGTTGAGCTGTATATACGCGCATGTGCATGCATAATTGTTATTGATCATCGTCGATCCAGTCGATCGACAACACACCGAATGAGCAATATACTCACCGTGGGGATGATGAACTTTCCGGTGAGCAGGCAGACGGCGGGGATGGTGCAGTAGGCGAGGAGCGGGATGGAGGTGAAGGGGTAGACGATGGTGTTGGTGTAGGCGAAGCGCTCCAGCCACTTGAGCCGCCCGCCGTAGGCGTACCAGAGCGGGCAGTGGCGGCTCATGAAGATCTCCACGGACCCCAGCGCCCACCGGAGCACCTGGTGGAGACGGTCGGACAGGTTGATGGGAGCCGAGCCCTTGAACGCCGGCCGCGTCGGCGTGCAGTACACCGACCTCCACCCGCGGCAGTGCATCTTGAACCCCGTCAGGATGTCCTCCGTCACAGAACCGTAGATCCACCCGATCTGCCATTTTTTACGACAAGAAGCTCACTTCAGTTCAATCAATAAGGCACCAGTGGTCTAGTGGTAGAATAGTACCCTGCCACGGTACAGACCCGGGTTCGATTCCCGGCTGGTGCAATTCTTTATTTTTTTTTTTTGGCACAATTCTCAAGCATTAATTACCTCCTTGCCCCACTCCGTCTTCTCCTCGTAGCCGCAGCTGATGACGTGGATGGCCTCCTTGATGAGCGCGGCGGGGTCGGCTGCGGCGCCCTGCGGCAGGCCGCCGTCCTCGACGAGCGTGGAGGCGATGAAGACCGGCGACTGGCCGAACCGCTTCTCGAAGCTCTTCTGCGACATGAGCGAGGCGCGCTCCAGCTCGTCGTACCCCTCCAGCCCCTCCTCGATCTCCTCCAGCTCGAACGCGCGCTGGTGCTTCTTATTGTAGAACCCGCCGCCCTTCTTGCTGCCGGCCACCGACCCTCCCAGCCTGTCCTTCTTGCTCCGCTTCCTGTACAGGCCCAGCAGTCCTCGCCGCGGCTCGTCGGCGCCGCCGCCGCCGTCCGCGCCCGCGCCGCCCTTCTTGTCCTTATTGCGCGCCTTCTTGCCGCCGCCGCCGAAGCAGCAACAGCAGCAGCACCAGGACGGCCAGCAGTCGCACGTCATCTTGGGCCTCTTCTCCGGCCGCGGCGGGTCGTAGCCGTAGAGCGCCTGGCGGTTGAAGACGCAGCCGGTGCCGACGTAGACGGGGCCCTGGATGCCGTCCAGCCCCTTCATGTTGATGTCGAAGAAGACGACGTTGCGGTTGGCGTAGCGGTCGTGGCGGTCGATGCCGTCGAAGCGCTGCGGGAACTGCACGTAGCAGAGCTTCTTCCCCAGCTGCGGGTCCATGAGGAAGCACATGGCCTCGCGCACCGCCTTGCTGTTGTTCACGTAGTGGTCGCAGTCGAGGTTGAGGATGAAGGGCGCGTTGGTGAGCACGGCGGAGACGCGCACCAGCGCGTTCATGGCGCCCGCCTTCTTGTGGTGGTTGTAGCCGGGGCGCTTCTCGCGGGACACGTACACCAGCCGCGGCAGCTCCCGGCCTTCCACGTCCAGCGCGCCCTGCGTGCCCAGGTACACCTGGATCATCCCCGGGTGGTCGCGCGTGTTGTTCCCAGGCCACGGCGTCCCGTCCTGCATCACCCACCCTTCCTCCGGCTTCTTCTGCGCCTTGGCCACCAGCGCGTTGATCCGCACCTTGAACTCCTCGTACTCCCGCTGAATTTTTTTGATTTTCGATTTGTTTCAAGTATGATAATAATATTGATTGGAATTTCAGACTTATATATATATATATATATATATATATATGATAAATAAAAGAAGATTGTAGTACCTTCATTGCTCGGCGCTCCTTGACGAAGGTCGGCTGCACCTTGTCCTTGAGGTAGTCGATCTTCTGGGAGAAGTAGAACTCGGGGGCGCGCGGCTCCACCGCGAACTTCTTGCAGAAGGGCACCCAGCGGCGCGCGAACTCGGCCGTCTCCGACAGCGTGTCGAAGAGCAGCATGGAGGCGCCGTCGTCGGAGACGTAGCAGCTGACGCGGTCGACGGGGTAGTCGACGGAAAGGATGGAGAGCACGGTGTTGGCGGTGATGATGGGCGGCTCCTTGAGCGGGTCCACCGTGCTCACGAAGAAATCGATGGGGGAGAGGCGGCACGCCTCGCCCTCGCGCTCGTACCGCAGCGCAAGGCGGTCCAGGTACGTCTCCCGCGTGACGGGCGCCCACTTGGGCAGCTGGTCCAGGATCCACGACAGCGCGAACCAGAGCTCGCAGATCACGGACGCCAGCCACAGCGGCACCGCGTCCATGGCCGGCGTCGTGATCCGGAACTTGAGGAAGAAGCAGAGCACCACCAGGCGGAGCACGATGACGATGCGGTACGGGTTGATCTTGCTCGACGGGATCGGGACCTTGCGCCACAGAGGCTGACGGGCCTCGGCGAGCCTATTATATATATATATATATGTTGTGCGTCAGCAGCAGACTCATCAGCACTCGATAATTAAGCAATGCAAGAACAAGGAGATCAACGCACAGCATGTACTCGTCGTCGTTCCTGTCGTCGTCATCGTCGCTGTCGTCGTGGTTGAGCTTGCCCCGCTTCTCCTGCTTGGTCTTCCACTTGTCGATCCGGTCCTTCCACTCCATGCTCCCCTCCATCTCCCTCTCAGCCTCCAGGTCCTTCCCGGCGACTGATTAATCACAAATATAAACACGGCATTGGCCGATCTTGAGCATGTCATGTCATGGCATTGGCATCAACATCAACAATCAACAACATCAACTGAATCTGCTAGCTCGCTCGCTCACCGCTCCCCGTGAAGGAGGACAGCGTGTGCCCCCCCGTCCGCCACCTGTGCGCCGGCGGCGGCTCGCCGTTCTCCGAGTACACGTCGAAGGCGACGGGGTCGTGATGCTGCTGCTGCGGCGGCGGCTTCTCCTTGTTGGTGCTCGCCGCCGCCGCCGCCGCCTTGGCGTTGGCGGCGGGGAACTCGTCGTCGAAGTCGCCCATGTCCTCCGGCCCGTCCTCCTCGTCGCCCTCCACCCTGGGGCACCCCCGGTGGCGCCTGTACCGCGTGTTGCACTGCGGGCAGCACTGCGTGCCCTCGCCGCGCTCGTACTCGTAGCAGGGCCGGCACACGGGGAAGCCGCACTCGGCGCACGCCACGAAGGGCTGCCCGTCGTCCCGCGCGCCCACGTCGTCGCCGCACACGCGGCACGTCTTCACGTCCGCGCTCCTGATCTTGCCGCCGTCCGGCTGCTGCGCCGGCGACCGATCCATCGATTATGTGATCACCATGACCGATGGACACAGAGAGAAAGAAGAACAGAAGAACGAGCAAGAGCAAAGAGCAGACCTCCTCGTGGGCGCGCATGACGTGCAGCTCGTCCCGCATGTGCGAGCCCGCGGCGAGGCCACCGGTGACCGAGCCGGTGTCCATGCCGGATCCAAGTGAGGTATCGGTGAAGGGACACGAGGTGGCGTAGGGTGATATAGCTGATGGCGCCGCGCGCGAGGTGGTGTGGTGAGGCAGAGCGGCAGCTCCGGTAAGGTGGCGGGGTGGCGTCCCGCACCAACCGTGAGTTGGGGAGTCCGGCGTTGATTAGAGCACAAGCCAAGCCAAGGCAGGTGCAGGGGCTCGCTTGGAGATCAAGCCGGGGACGGGAGAAATGTGATGCACACTCGCAGTGATCCTGAAGCAAACGTGCCTTCCCTGCCCTGGAGATTTCATGTCCAAATCAGATCAGAGGGGCGGCAGAGATCACGGCGCAACCAACGAAGCAAGCAGACGGGGTGGTGGTTCGCGGTGACGCCTCAGCTTTTCTGGTAAGATTGCCAGCTCGTGTCGTGTGACGGTGAAGTCAGTGCGTACGTGTATAAATGGCAGGCGGTAGGACAGCCATCCGAGATGAAACGAGACCATGAGCCCTTGCTTCATATACATACCACGCCGACAAATTAGTACTACTACGTTCTTCCCCGGGGAGAACAAATCAGTACTACGTTCTTCCCCGGGGAGAACCATCAACCGCATCGTCTTCGAAGTACAACACCGACGGCAGCACAATGGCAAAGATGTCGGTTGGGCCAGGTCTTCTCGTCGGGGCACTTTTGCAGAAGCATGCACAATGACACAGCGAATGGCAGACATATCAAGGTCTAACACATGGATATGCAACGTCTCATTAGGGTTTTCAATCAGGGCCAATCAAGAACTAAGATAGATGTTTAGTTGCATACAAAATCGTCAATGTCTTTCCACCATATGTTTCTTGTACCACATAAGCTATCTGAGAGCAAAACAACATCATAACTTGTTGGAAAATTGCCTCGGGTACACTGAGGCTGCATCGAATGGAAGTTTGTGCTAATCTCAGCAGAAAACTCCACTCCTGCTATCCAATTCAAGTAACGACCTTCATCATGTGCACCTTACACGGTGTACCGCCCGCCTCTGCTAGGCTTGTCTCTTTTCGAGTCATCCTGCATGTGGGAGGAGTCAAGTTAGAGTGAGCTCAGTGCACATACTTTCATCTTTTCTCACAAACGTTTAACAAATAAATACGCTATATACACAGCAGCTAGTGGAAGAATCTGAAGGCATACATGGAAAGTGTAGGTGATCTTGTCATTGTAGTCGACGACATCCTTCCATTTCTTGCCAATGTTTACCTGTTTATAATAAAGGAACGGGTCAACTCAGAACAGTGCATTAATATCGTCTTCATATTAAGTGAAAGGGCAAGGGAAACTTATAAGGTTACAGAATATACTGGGCAGTGACATAACCATGCTCCACAAAAATACGACTCAAACTATAGGGTTCCTTCAGGAATTACAAAATGGTCACTTCACAGATTCTCCGATAGGAAAGGTTATGTGTACTCTCTTTTCCCCAATATTCCGTTCAATGCATAGAGGATGACAAGTAATGTTGTTCATGAACTAATAATGTAGTAACACCAAAGAATTAAACATGTATTTTCTACAGCATTACACTAGTAAAGAAACCAAGTCACCACTTAAATGCAACATCATACCGAATATAATACCCCTACTCAACCTAATAGCATGCATACAAACTCCTAGCAAGCAGAGTTCTCTTCTAGGGAGACAAGATTAGGTATGCCCTTGTTTATAGCAATATAAAGCAACCCAATCGCATTGCATAAAATCTCGTAGCAAAGAAATTTCTCTTCTCGAGAATGAAGATCAGGTATGCCCTTGTACATAGCAATACAAATCAATTCTGGGCCCTTGAAGAGAACTATAATGATAATATAAAAACTTATACGAGAACTGAACCCAACAAAGCAAGCAATAAAAACCATATATAGACATGTATTTAGAGGGCAGGCAGGAAGAAAACATTGAACTAAATAAAACTAGCTCACACTTCTATAAAGATTAAACCAAAGCACTGATGTATTAAGAAACTATCAGCATTGAAACTGATTAGAATGGCTTTGAAAACCAACCTGGACAGCTTCATTGCTGGCAGTCCTAGTCCATAATGCGAGCTTATCCCCTCTCGGACGGACACTAGCAACAATTCCACAAATGTCCTCTGTTTCATCAAACTGCTCTCCAATAAGAGCCATCAACTGCAAGTTCAACATCCGTCAGCAAGAACTTCTCAGGCAAGATCAGGGAGGAGATACTAGATCTATATGAAGAACTTCTGAACGCCTGAACAAAATCAAATAAGATTAACAAAGATGTACCGTTTCGAGCCACATGGTTTCAAAAGTTGCCTTTCTGTTGCATGGGACAGTCCATTTGCCACCATTTGCGCACTCTGGGTCTTCCCACTTTGGCTCTACTCCAGCCTTGAATAGATGAAAATCAGCACTCCCACTCAATTTGCTTGGGCGAAAAATCTGATCGTATAAGCTACAGCAAGAAAGAAGGGATCTGTAAGTACACGGATACATGCATCAAATAAAAAGGCACAAGGCAAAATGGCATCAAGTGCAGTAAATAAGCAGACATTTTACTAAATAGAAGTTTTGACTTCATATGTATTGTCATTACTGATAGATATTGCTACTTACTTAAGGTGCTAAACCTAAGAAGTTAACTCTTTCTGATCCAAGCAAAACATATCTAGATATACTTTGTAAAGGGTTAGGCTCGCAAAAATCAGTAGGCAAAAAAATAGCGAAGACTCAATCTGTATATCCAACAAGGCCATATGCGATCTAAAAAAAAAGGACATGTGCTCAAAGCCTCAAACCAGAATGATCAGTGGTTCATTTATTATAATTCAGAGTAGAAACCTTAACTGAAACACCAATACTAATATGATTAACGAAAAAAAACAACTTATTAACAACAATAACAATTACTCCCTCCGTCCCAAATGGTAAGGGTTCTAGCTCTCTTTCTATCCGTCCACGTTCATACGGATGTTGATGCATCTAGACATATATTGACCACACGTACATAGAGTAATGAATAAATCTAGTTAAGGCCTAGAACCCCTTACAATTCGGTCCGGAGGGAGTAATATTCAACGCCCTCAACTTCATTTGCTATATCAACAACATCGCACCGTATATTCATGAAACACAAGGCACAGCTTACGTGATAAATAGAGCATAAGCAATCATTATTCAGGCCATCAAATCCGATGCAAACGGCCGCCAACACTATGAATAACAACACAATCGAATCTGCCATCTAGTAGATTATTTCATGGTTTCAGATTTCGTCGGCGCTAAGGTGACCTAGAATCCAATCTACTCTAACTTCCGCCCGCATATGACCGCCCAGAACACGCACATAAACTGATGCACAGTAATCATCCAGATCAGATCCGAGCGGAACAGATCGAGTAGCAGGTAACCGGGGGAAGAGGGGAGGAGGTATCGGCGGGCGGCGCTCACGTACCACCAGAACTCCTCGACGGTGTCGAAGGTGTAGGCCTTTTTGAGGGAGGTGCCCCACGCGGCGCCGGGCTTGGGCTTGGTCTGGATGTCGTACCAGAAGGTCCACTGCCGGTGCAGCTTGTGCGGGCCCTTCGCCTCCGCCGCGGCGCCGCCCTCGTCCGCCGGCACCTCAGGGGTGGTCGTCTCCACCGCGGCCGCTGCTGTCTCGACCTCCGCCATGTCGCGCCTCCGCCTCCGCCGCCGCCGCCGCCGCTTTTCGTGGGTTTTCTGGGGAAGAGGAGAGGAGAGATAGGTTGCGGCCGCCGAAGAGACGTGAAGATGAAGAAGGAATGGGGAAGGCTTTTCGGGCCTTTTGAGAAATGTTTGGACGCCCGTGTATCCAAGAGGCGTGTGGGTTTTGACTGGGCTCCGGCCCAGTATATATCGATTTTGCACACGAATCTCGCTCAAAACACAAACAGTAGTACTCGGTAGTACTTTTTTTTTGCGTGGGAAGAAGTCTTGCTTGAGATTATGTGTATTTGTGGGGTGTATTCATGCGTAAAGTTCACACACTATAAATTTGTGTTTGAAACATTGAGGATTAAAAAAATACTAACTGAAGCTCCATCTAGCATGGTGTGCCAATTTTTTTAGGGCTCCAAATTCCATAGAAACAGAGGTCGCTAAACTAGCCCTTAGAGGAACGTTGCGCCAACTCATGTGCTACCCTATTTTGCTCTCTATTAACATTGATCAGGCCAACATTTTTCCAACGTTTCCATTGACCATTTTGTAATCTTCTACGGTTCTACCAACTTGGATTAACTAAACGATTAGTTCCCTGCTTACCCAGAGCAGGAAGACACCTATAGTAATAAGACTCGAATCAGTGGTGACTGTACCACTACACTAATGACGGGTAAATATACTCAAGAACAAGCCTTCCGATTCAAGGAGTTCTGCTTCTTCCACCAAAGAGCAACGAAAATAAGTGTTGACAGAAATCTTTCTCATAGGTGGTTTTCGTTATGGGCTAAGTTACAGCAAAATCATCTACAATCTCAAATTGTAGTCCAAACACACCGACAGTTGGAGATGGTGGCGTTGCATGGAAAAAAACTCTCGCCCTGCTTCAACTAAGTAGTAAAACCAGGCATTTAAGCCTAAATGCCTAAGCTTAAATGGACAACAAACAACTCAATTTAAAGTATAACTTATTGAATTTGTACACCCTAGATTATCATAATCTATCATATACTTATAGAAGCTTATTTTCTAACAAAAATATCACAATACCCATAGGATTTGAGGATATTTACTCTAAAGCTTATTATAACTACCTTATATAATACACCCTAAATAAATAAGCTAGATTATATAATCTAACAAAGAAACAAACATGCCCTAGAGCACCTTGACTCTTCAAATAGGACATCTAACCCCCTCAGAACGTTCAAAGGTAGTTTTCCCATGATGTGGCGCTAACACGTCAGCGGTTTTGCTGCGTTGCACGTTGACGTGGTAAACTATTCAACAGGTATAAGAGAAAATGTGGGACCCATGTGTCCGTATCACATTCTCTTCCCCACACATATGTGGGCCCCACATGGCATTCTCACCCTCTTGTCTCCCACATTTCCCTCCATTTCTCTCCCTCATCCTATATTGTCGCCTCATTCTCCTCACATCCGTCACTACTGTATGAGGTGCTTTAGTGGTTATGGCTACAAAAAACAGAGCTCAATCAACCTTCACTGTCCAAACCCATAATTGTGTTTGTGTGGTCTCTTCTCTATGGCAGTAATAACTGAAGTGGGTGATGGGAGTAATACTTTGTGTTTTGACTGATAGATGGATTCTTGGACACACAATTGCTGATTTAGCACCCCAGATTTTTGCTTTAGTTTCCAAGCGAATAGCTAGCAAGAGAGAAATGCTTCAGGCCCTCACAAAATCCTGCATGGATTGCTGACATGCAAGGGGCCCTTACTGCAGGAGTCATTGCTGAATTGTTGGAGCTCTAGGGCATTCATGAGGTAACCCTGCAGCCCGGTGTTCAAGACTCACAAATGGGTATTCTCTGTTACAGCCTTACAGGACAATACTCGTCTAATTCTGCTTATGAAGTTTTTTTTCTTTGCACATACTACTTTCAGACCTAGAGAGTGAATTTGGAAGTCATGGGCAGGAAAAACTGTTGTTTCTCTGTATAGCCGGATAATGGGTATCTCTCTCCTAACTTGAGCTAGTTGATAGCTCTTGGCTCTTGCCCAATAAAAGATAATGGGTAGTAAAATATTGCCAGATGATAGTTTTCGTCCAATAAAATACAATGGACATAATATTTAACTCAGATTCAATCATAATGGAGCAAATACCTATTGGGTATCAGAGGGCCCTTATTGTCATCTCTACCAAGGGAGTAAATTTAGCCAACTTGTTTGGTAGTCGATGTAAATAGGGAGGATCAAACCTATTTGGCTTACTTCTAGCAGAATGATCTTGTTTTTAACAAATGCAAATCAGAACCCATTTTGCAGGTGCTTTTAAAGAGGGACTCTAGCTATGGAGTTTTTTCTCATCTCTTATATGGCCTTTTGTGGTTCAGATTGAACTTTGATTTGTGTTTGAAATTTGCACAAGCTGTAACAATTTGGTTTGATGCCACCTCATTGAAGCTGAAGGCACACGAGTTTTATCGAAAAAAACTTTACCTAAGGATGTAGGGCTCCATAGGGAACATGCATTTTGATGTTATCATCATTGTATAGACTACTATACACAGGGAGTTGATTAGAGAATAGAGATACATTCATACATGCGAGCTTGCCCCAAGACTATCAAAGTATGCCATTTTCTCATGATTTCCTTCTTGCATCACCAAAGTCTAGGGGTGAATTTAGGTCCTTTTTTGGAAACGGGAATTTTTTCCCCTATCCTGGTTTCTATAAAATTTCTATACAAACCCTACAACATTCCTTTGTTCCAAATATGCTCTTATGTTTATTATTATTAGGTTAGCAGACTCTAGATAAAATTTATAAAATGTACTGTGACTCAAAATCCTTCTGTTGGTGACTCTGGTTGGATTTCAATTCTAGCCTGACCCAACTTGCTTGGGACTGAAAGGCTAGGTGGTTGTTTTATTGTGACTTAAAATTATTTCTATAATGAAGTTGACCCTAATAATAATCTGGCCTAGGTTTGCCTAAAATCGATTCCCTAAAAAGCGTTTAATTCTTCAAACGTACTGTAACAAATCGTAATGTTTACATAACGTAAACAACACTCATGGTCTCATGCTGGGAGCATTTGCAGTATAAAGAACACCGCACATAATGCATCGTTTACTCTGAGAAAGTTGCTTCAAACAGCTGATATATCATATATGCGATCTAGCTTCAAACAACATGGCAGGATTATACCAAAATGGCAGCCCAAAGTTTACAAAGGGATGTACAGGAATTATAACCTTTACATGACTCCAAAACTCAGATTGTGAGCAGGTGTGACTGACTATAGTCACCTCATCTAAATGGATCTGCTCAGTATCACAACATATTATACACCCTAACCTAAGACTGTCGAGCTCAAACTTCAGCTCCCTTTTGCTGAGCAATTTCCATGGATGACAAACAAAGCATAAAGGATCCGAGAATATTAAGTCCCCTAAACAAGAAGGATGGATGCCACCCATGTATTTGCTTCAGTATCAAGGGGACATTAACGCCACAGTTATCGTAGTTTATCAAAATGGTGGCTCCGGTGTATATTTCCATATGCTGATGTGTCCTAATCATTAGAAAACAGAGGATTTTGGGTCTATTCATGGCTACAAATCGTGGAAGAGACGTCTGATTTGTTCAACACTGGCAGGCATTAGTGTGACAGGGCACCTTTTATGCTGGAGCACAAGAGAATGCCATATAAGCTGATGATGTACATACAATTTGGCTGTGATATATTGTATTAGATCTGTAGAACACCTACCTGAGAGACGGATTTGAATATGCAGCTGTAGCAAAACACAAAACCAGAAACAGAAATAACAGAGGGGTTAGTGCGCTTCTGGCAGCACAGAGGGCAGAGTGTCCTGTCAGGTGGCAAGGGAATTCCGTCTTTGGCAACCTAATGAAAATTATTCAGATCCAAATGAGGGTTATGATCATGAAAAACTAGTCGTTTTCATTAATCTAGAGGTTTAGCACTGCATATGGGAACGGTAGAGGAAACAACACAGTTCAGAATACTTGAAAACTTACTGCTTCATTATGTCATAAAAGATCTGCGGTAGCTCTTTGATGGCATGAGGAGAATAAAGAGACATACCTTTGGAGTTGGTGGAGGAGGGGGTGGCGGATATACAGTCGGAGCTGACATTCTTTCTTCAGCAGATTGATACCACCACTCCATCATCTAGATAATATTACAGAAAGAGAACATTGAGTACAGTTTTTCAGATGAATTGTGCTTTGCATACATGGAGGTCTACCACAAGGCTAGAGCTAATAGTTCATATGAATGTTTTTTTTTCTTCAATATCAACAAATGAGAACTTTTATCTCTTAGTCATTTGCAAATATCATCAAACAAGGACTAGTCATTTGAACTTCAAGAAGTTTAGAGGATGCCTACTAGAATAATTTATCACATTATTTTCAAATCACATTATTCATTAAATAACTGTCAACCAATGGAACTCAGGAGTTTGCATGTATGAAGATATATAAAGTGAGGGAAACATTAAAGATTAGTGGTTCTTTCTGACAGGAAATTGCAGATCAGACCTTGAAAAAGAAGACTGCAGCAATTAAACCAGTTTGCGCATAATCTAGAGTCGTGTACATACAACTAAGGAACACTCGTTGCACAGCCTGCAGATGTCATACAAAACGGTTATTATCATGAGTTAGGACTTCAGAATTCAAACTTCAAACCTATACACCTACTGAGTACTGACAGTCTGTACCTTGAACCATGGTGGACCACGAAGTCTCTCAAGTTCACGATTTCTAATCCTTGATATCCTAGAAGATGAATCCATCTAGTTATTAAGACAAAGCAAAAGAAAACATATCAGGCACTATATCGTAACAAGAAATGGAATGTGTAGATGTATTTTCCCACTGAGAACTGCTTCCAGCCTAATAAAGGGCAGCACGAGATAGAAAACGCATTGGCAAAATAATGTATTTATAATCTACACTATAAAAGAGCGAGTTTTTTAAAAATCTTTTTTACCTACAAAGGCATAGGTATACCCCTCACGCTGACCCCACTGCGCAGTTTGGGAAAGGTTGGAAAATGATGTAAAGGCCCAAAACCCATAGATGCAAAATGTTTCATCCACTTTCTCTCTTTATTTCTCACCTCATTTTATACACATACCCACCTGTTACTTTCCTTCTCTTTGGTTTTAATGAGAAAGGAACGACGATAATCAATCAGGACTCCTTCCTTTTAATTTTATTTCTTTTTTTTTTCTTCCTATTGTCTGCTTGATTATCTCACAACACGAGCATGTTGCACGTACATTTATGCTAGTATTCTAAATATACGACTGAAGAAACAATAATAGGTACACCAGTAAGAAAAAAGGGAACAAAATACCAGCTCCTGTCCAGTAGCACGACAAACATGAAGCCCAAGCACATGCAGCGCTGGGCTATAAAATGCAGTTGCATCCAACAGATACAACAGCTGATATGCAAATGAAAGGCCTGTAAAACAACAAAGGGCATCATAGGTGAAGCTCATACTGACCAGTACACACCTAATGAAAGAAACAAGAAAGCATTGCATAATTCTTTTGATTAAATAAAACAAAAGAAACTGGATTATACTGAACAAATAGACCCAAAATATAATTGGGAAACTGAAACAAGTAGTCCAGAAGGATAATCAAAGGAAATAAGAAAATTAGAACTGGCTGTGATTCTACTGGTGTTTGATAACAATGACAAGGAATGAATCAGCCTCTCAAGATAGTAAAACAGAAACAACTTATGATTTATACAGTATGAAAATCCATGGTGGAGGAGCCAACCTTCATTAGTTGCATGAATCCATGGATAGCAAACACCTATAAGTGAGGAAAAATTCTTTTTAAAACGAGTTAAACTTGTCATTTCTCCAGTTGTAGGCTCAGTCTGTGCTTGAGAAGCCTGCTCCTGATCTAATACAAAGCCAGCTTCATCAAATCTAACATCATCCTGACCCCAAAGAGTTGCCTGCAACCTGGCTTCCCTTTCTTTGTTATATATAGACTGCAGCTTTGACTTAAAATATGGCAAAACAACCTACAATAATATTAGCAAGGTTAAGTGTAAAGAGAAGAAATATTCTATAAGCAACAAGTTCCATCATTATTAAAAAAAAAGGAACATATTTGCTTACATCAATACACTTGGTTATCTACCTATGTCAGGCACAACAAAAGTTATTTAGATGATCATATTTTGAGAATGGTGTGTGTGGACTACTGAAATCAGATGTTAACAGTTCCATACAAAGAAATAAAAACAATTAGATATACTTTTACTTTTAACCTGTGGTTCATAAAGTAAGTTTTACTGAAGTGCATCACCGGGGGAAAAAAAAAAACTATGTTAAGGTCAAACCAACTGTTATTAGTGCACTGTACTGTACAATTAGAAACAAGGACATTATATTCTGCTTTTCACACTGTCAAACAAATCAGATATTCAGCCTGTTTGGATCCGATTATAATCGGATTCTGGGTCTCCCACCGCGAGAATCGTGGCCAAACGGGCTGCTTATTTGGTAAGCCCGCTTCCCCCGGAATCTCCGTCCATGTAGAAACTCTGAGTCTCACGTACGCAGCCCACCGCCCCCGTTTCTCACAACGCGGCCGATTATCCTCGCGCCCGTGGCCCCTCCCGAGCGGGCGAGCCTCCTCGCGGCCTCGGTTCGCCCCCGCGAGCCAGGTCGCCGCCGCGCCGGGCCTCCTCCGCCTCGGTTCGCCGCTGCGCACTGCGCCACTTCCGCCTTGGAAAGTCGCCGCTCCGCCGGGCCGCCTCCGCCTCGGGACGTCTCCGCTACGCCTCTGGACGACGGCTGCCGGGGAAACTCCGATTTCCGGCTGTTCCGGTCACCACGGCGGCTGAGATTTGGTCAGGAGGTGTGCGGGGAGGTGAGGGAGCTCTGGGCGTGGGGAATCGAAGGGGGACGGCGCGACGGCATTGGATTTGGCCAGCGGTCGGAGCTTGGTTCGGCGGAAGCAGTGGTGATGGAGGGAGGAAGACGAAAGAAGGGGCAGGAGATGGGAGGCGTCCGGGAAGGGCCTCCGGCGGTTGCGGCCGAACTGCACCGCGATTGGGCGAGCGGGGCGGCGGCCGGACCTCGAGGCACGTGGAAGCCGCCGCAGAGCCCGTCGCGGCCCTCCTAGCCGCCGACGGGGAGGAGGCATGAACAAGGGAGGAGCTGGAGCCGCATCCACTTGAAATAATTGAGGTTGCCAAACAACTCGCTTTTTCGCACAACGGATTCTCCAACGAGCGGCTTACGTGGAAAACTCACTTTTCAGATGAGCGAGATGTAGAAAATCGAAAATAAACAGGGCCATTGTAGACAGCATTATCTTAATTACAAAATCATGACAAATACTGAAATAAAAATATATTGAGTCAAGAGCAACAAAAATGCAATAAGCAGGAGAATATTATGTCCAGGAACTCAAGTCATGACGCTAAATCTACTTCATATACTTCTGTGAGGCAATTCTTTTATCGGATCATTATTTTATAGCAGTAGCTAATTGGCAAAAGCTAAATTATGTTCTCCCTGGTAAAAAATCCAAAACAGTAAAAAAACTGCAGTGAATAGAAAAAAACTGAGAGCATCCTACCAAAAAAACAACCGAAAGGATCTTCTGGCGCTTCCTTAGTGCAGAATCATAGACTTTGTCACTGGAGTCTGCACCAGGATTCTTTCTCTTCACAGAAACCTTAACAGGTCTCCTCCTGAGACCATACAATGACTCTGAGAAGGAACCATCTGGAAGGGAAAAAATCAGGACAGTTCAAATTAAACACAACCAAAGTTCAGAATAACAAAGAACAAGCTAATCATTTGCTCAGTTAAGCTTGTCAGGTTGACTAGTTGCATATGACCTAGGTTAAAAGCTTCTAGGATGTTAGGGTCAGTGTTTGGTTTGGGCAATAAATTGGTTTAACAAAGGGATCATTTCATTAAAAAGGGCAGGGTTGGGGGAGGGGTCGGACCCACTTGGGGTCTATTATACGCAGCCTTTCCCTACATTTCTGCAAGAGGTTGTTTCCATGACTCATTCCATTAAACAAATAAACCTGTAGGGTTGGATGGTAACATTCCAATAACATAACACTGTATGTAGGATAAGAGACAGATAAGTATATATAGTATGAAAGCAGAGTGATGGTTGGCCCTATTGAAATATCACTATATTGTTGGCTTGTTGCCATGTAATTTCTTTTCTCAGATGCATTCAGGAAATATTTCTTTTCTCAGCAAGCTGTATCCAAGGGGGTTTGCTGCAGGAAGCTCAACATTGTAATGCATTGTTCCATTCCTATTCCCTATTTCTGGTTATGTCTTATAAGTGTCTTAAACGAGTTGAATTTTACCTATGCTGAAAGAGTCTTATGCTACCACAATAACAAACCTGTTGTCCGTAGACTATGGGACTCGAGGACGCCCATCAACAAAGCAAAGAATTCATCTTCATAATCTAAAACTTTATGTAGTAATGGCCTTCTTAGTGCAAAAACCTGCAAACAAAGGAGTTAACCATAACCCATATAAGTGGTGATGAAATGAAATTAAATGAAATGCATGGACGTTGGACAGCGATAAATTTGCAGAAGAGAGAACATTACTGTTCCCATGTTTTGCCAAGCAAGGAAGCTTTGCGCAAATAAAGGTAAAATGACACCTCAAAGGTTGAGACATGCCTATCAGTTTGTTTTAGCAGGCAACAAGAAGGAAACATAATAGCATGTGCAGCAAGGTAACCAAAGTATACAGAGTTGAGAGAGTTAAGGTGCATATGCAAAGGACACAATCAAATCATTATTAGAGCAAGAACAATGAAAACATGCATCAGTTTGCTATGTACTAAGGTGCTTTGCAGAAGTGCGGGGCTGCGAATTGATAAGAGGGGTGGTGGATACCCTTGGGCTTGGGGGCACCAATTCTCACCCCTACATAAGTTCACATCCTATGATCTGCTGCACATAAAGTTCACTTTCAGACATAGGAATCAATTTCACATTCTACGTGGGTTTTGGTTGCTATGGATGTTTTTGTCATACACATGACACCTAGGAGTGGAGTTGTGAACTGCAAGGCCAGTTAACACTATCTCTACAGCGCGCAGGGTCAGCTTTGCACTTCGAATTGCTAATAAACCATCATCAGCGCGCAGGCCAGTTAATATCATAATGTCAGTTGAATGTCGCGTTCCCATATGATTATGGATCCACTCTGGCCTGAAAGGTAGCTAAACAGAGTGAACAATATTCAGAACCTAGAGGGTCAGCTTTGCACTTCGAATTGCTAATAAACCACCATCGGTGCAAAATGCGAATTTGCTTTGAAGCTGCCAGAAAGACCCTCCAGATAAAAAAAAAAACAGTCAAACCAGAAACAGTGCTAGAGCTCTTTGATTGTCCCCAAGCTAGATCACTCTAATGCATTGCCCCCAAGCCGAAACTTCCCTAGGGGCCGGGCCGTACCAAGTAGGACGCGCAACAATCCCCCCGAACCAGGAAGGGAATCTCCGCGATCCGACCAATCGGAGACGAGCAAGCAAGGGGCGAAGGCGGAGAGGAAGCGAGCGGTTTACCCCGAGCGAGTAGGTGAGCGCGGCGCGGAGGCTGGCCGGCAGCTGCTGCGCGGCGGACATCTCGAAGAAGGTGGGCCGCGCGCCCTGCCCTCCCACCTGGAACAGCATGGCGCCCCGCCCCCGGCGTCGCGGGAGTTAAGGCTAGGGTTGGGCCCGGAGGTGGAGCCTAGAGCTCGGCCCGCCGCCTCGCCGGAGCTGTGCGCCCGCCGCCGCTTCGGGGGTGCTGTCACCCGTTGGGAACAGGCAGCTGGGTGTTGTCTCGCGCGTCCACGGCGGTGAGGTGAGGTCGAGGAGAACTGGGCATGGAAAGGCCAAGGGCCAAGGGTGAAATGGGGAAGAGGAGGCGGGCGCACGACGACACCACACGGGACTTCATGTCTATCTAGCGGGGGGGAAAAAAAAAACCAACGAGGTTTAATAGCACATTTGTCTTCAACATTGGTTACTTCAATAATTGCAAATACCTAATTCAATATTTCATTTGTCCGATTCTAACATTTTACGAATACTAGTTTAACAATTTATACATAAAATGTTGAATCAGTGTTTGTGAAATGTTGAATCGGTATACGTAAAATGTTAAATCAATGTGGGTAGAATGTCGCATTTTTTCTTGCAATGCTCTCTTGCTGAAGGATTAGTGTCGGGGGTCGTTCTAAAATTCGCAGATCCCAGATCAGGCCTTCAGGTGCTGCTACAATCCCTCGGAATGCAGCGTCGTGGCTCACGAGCTGTGGCATTTGGAATGCCGTACACACGATGGTTTCACCTTCACTCCTTCAGATAGACAGCAGGCGACTCGCAAGCAATGGCAGCTCTTCGACTTCGGTTCTGCCTGGGACGGATCGCACCAGGACTCGGCCTCTGACTCGCTTCCCACAGACCCTCCTCTCCCTCCGCCTCCGACACGACCTCGAGTTTCTGAGCCGGCAAAGCTACACGGCGGTTTGTCCCCGAACGAGCAAAGGCCAAGCGATCCAGTCCAATAATCCAATCGCCTCCCGCGACGATGGCGGCGGCGGCTGAGGGGCTCCTCGTGAGGATGATGGCCCTCTGCAAGGCGCCGTTCGACGGCAGTACGGCACGCTGGATGGCACCTCGGCTCCGGCGCGGCCACCACGGCCAACGCCGATAGGTGGCGTTTTGTTGTAGCGGAAGATGGATAGGATTTTCGGAAGAACGCCACCCTTCGGGCTCCTGCATCTGTCGTCCCCGTTTCTGGAAGCCCAAGAACTTAAAAAAAACCGAATTCATGTCGCCTCTCTCAGGGCCCAGGCCCAACTACCACACCTCTCTATCCCTCCCACTATAAGTCATCGACCCAGAGCAAACCCTAGCGATCCCTTCTCCTCGCGCCGCCGCCGCTCGAAGCGCCGCTCCCGTCGCCATGTCGAAGCGCGGTAAGCCCCGGTCCTCCACTCTCTCTCTCTCTATCCCACCTATCCGGCTCCTTCCTTCCTTGCTCCTCCTGTCGCTTCATGCCTAACTCGGCTGCTGGTTCCTGTCTCGAAATGGACGTGCTGCTGGCGCAGGTAGGGGAGGGACGGCGGGGAACAAGTTCCGCATGTCGCTGGGTCTCCCCGTCGCCGCTACGGTGAACTGCGCGGACAACACCGGCGCCAAGAACCTCTACATCATCTCCGTCAAGGGCATCAAGGGCAGGCTCAACCGCCTGCCGTCCGCCTGCGTCGGCGACATGGTCATGGCCACCGTCAAGAAGGGGAAGCCCGACCTCAGGAAGAAGGTCATGCCCGCCGTCATCGTCCGCCAGCGCAAGCCGTGGCGCCGCAAGGACGGAGTCTACATGTACTTCGAAGGTAACTCACGCCGCCTGCGACTTTCCAGCTAGATGCGCCCATCCGGATCCGTTCTGTTGTGTTGCTTGTGTAGCGTACTGCACTGGACGACGCGGACCATTCGTGGTCCAATCTCTAGCTAGATTACGTATTTGGGCGAAGCCATCTTTTATCCCATTTTTTTCCTTCAGTGACAGTAATGGAGTTCATTTGCCTGGGGGTTCATCAACTGTATAGCCAAATGTGTTTACCTTTTTTCAGATTGCTATCTCGCCTTACTAATCCGTTCGTACTTCATTGTTTGTTTCATTCATTTCCTTCTGGTAGCTTGAAGTAAGCATCTGAATTCTTGATCTCTTTGATTTTCTGTTAGCGAGTAGCAAGCACTTCGTTGCTTGCTTTCTATATTTTTTCGTTGGCTTTTAGTACTAGTATATGTTCTAAAAGTCACTCCCTGACGGAAGGAACACTAGGTTCTTCGGCTTTATATCGAGCAAACTTGCCATGTTTGCATATTCCTAAGCAAACGTCATAAAAGAAGCTTCTATGGTGTTGAGGCTTTCTTCTTAAGAATTTCTCCATCTGGAAGCCGTCTCATATTCCATCGCCCTAGGTAGCGGCATTGCGGCCATGAAACTTTGGGACTGGCCATGAGACATATATTTCTCGAATTGTGGTATTCACAAGTACGACAAGTCCCTCTGGTCACAATTAAAATTATGAATTTATTCCATCTATGTCTATAAGCATGCTAAACGTGCTATGCACCAAATAATCTATTCCATCCAATTGTGTCCTCTTGTTATACATGTTTGGTGGTCTGTTCATTTTCTTCCGTTGGCCTGTTGTATGCATTGATTTATTGATCACTTCATTTCTGTTTGTGAGTAGCATGCAATCTGTTACTTGTTATCTTGGTTTGCTTTGTTGGCTTTTCATACTACATAATACTAACTGTCACTTTATGACGGAAGGACAGTGAGGTTCTTCAGCTTTATGTGGAGCAAACTTGCTATGTTTGCATATTCTTAAGCAAACGTCATAAAAGAAGCTTCTTAGATGTTTGAAGCTTTCTTTGTAAGAATTTCTCCATCTGGGAGCGGTATCATATTCCATTGCCCTAGGTAGCAGCATCGCTGCCATAAAACTTTGGGACTGGCCATGAGACATATATTTGTTATTTTTAGTGTAGTGCCTACTTGAGTATATAGCCTCATTATTAGTTTTTTACAACAAGTCACTAGTGAGATTTGTGCATATGGACATTTTATTTAGCCTGTTCATTTGCAGTCCGCCAGTCATGCATATTTGAATGATTTTCGTGTGGATGTATATTATCTAATGTATTAGATGCCTGTACAAGGCTTTCATATTCACTATCATTTTCCATTGTTTTATGGATGGTCCATGTTGGCCTTAAGTGGATCCTGAACCTTGTTGTGATCTTAGGGACAGAATAGTTCACATATTGCTATTCTTACAACGGCTGAAATATACTATATTTATTTGGATTCTAGTCTTGCTGTTGCTAGTTGTTACCCTGCTTATTCTATATGCATTGGTCACTCATGTCAAGATATAATGTAGTCATATTGTGGATGTTTCATGGTGGCCTCAATTTAGTATGATAACCATTTTGATTAAGGACAGAATAGACACACATCTCTATTCTTATAATGGCTAGTAATATACTCTATTGAATGTAGGGTCATGCATGTTGCTGTTTCTTCTCTGTATCTCGTATAGGAGTACATGACTTGAGATATTAACAATGATGTTACTGCATTTGTAGATAATGCTGGTGTGATTGTGAACCCCAAGGGCGAGATGAAAGGTAAGTTTGTCAAGCTACTCAATATGCAATCTCTCGGTCCTGGAGGCGCAGGCCTGCAGGGCAACATTGCTGAACGGCTTGTTTCTACTTTTTTGCAGGATCTGCTATCACTGGACCCATTGGCAAAGAGTGTGCTGACCTTTGGCCTAGGATTGCTAGTGCAGCAAATGCCATTGTCTGATGATGGTCGAGAGTTTGGGAGAGTTGTCCTTGTTTAGGCCCGTTTTAAGCAGTTTTGTACCTGAACATGTGTGGCGATGCACTTTGGTGATCTGTTCTTGAAATGTTTCGTGATAATTTAACTTAAAGAAGGCACAAAATTAAGAGCTGTAGTCAGTTTGGTGATGTGATTTTTTTCTTGCTCGAGTCTCTTCCCGGATGAGAAAAACTTATGGTTTAGGTTGTAAAAATGATATTTATCTCTTATGTTATAATCAATCTTTTATCTAAACTAAACTGGTGTGCTCATCATCTACACCTTGACAATGGTTAAGTGCAATCTAATAGTGGTTCAGGCTGTGTAATCACGTCTAACTATTATTTAGCCATGCCATGTGCTTAGTTCAACCAATCGTTGTAGTTGAGTTTTTGTTAATTTGCCTCTGTTTAATTCTCTTTTGCTTCCATGGCCCGGTAACAAATACAATATCAATGACAACATTGTGGAGTTGAAATTGAGGGGTCTATTTACTCGCACCACCTGAGATATACATGGTAGACATGATCACGAATCTTCTTCTGATGCTATCACGGCCTACGCGGCTACGCCAAGAAGCTGGCAATGGTATAATGGTTATCAGGTTTGGTAATGGTTACCAGGTTAGGGTATTTACATCAAAAGGGCAAGGAGAACTTTTTTTTTGCGGGCAAGGAGAACTTTTTTCGAACAAATAGATGAAAAAAAAATCCGCACCAAACTGTTATAGCGATTGGTTCGACTAGGCATACGAATGGCTAAGCAGTGGTTTGTCCAATGATACGTGGCATTAACCATGGTTAGGCTGAATCCAGTGTTATACCCATTTTGAGGATTCTGACGTTGTTTGGCACAGATAGCCTTAGATGAGATGTGTTTAGGGTTGATTTTTAAGAACGTGTGGAACAGTTATTTCATTACTGAGAAAAGAAGTTCAAACAAACACCACCAAATAAGAAATGAAAGCAGAAGAGAATAAATAACCCCACCTAAGGGACTAAAGGGCGAAGCCTAAACTAACCCCCACCGATACTCCTCAAGGAGCTACAAAGGAGGCTAGCCTCGTCCAGACAACAATCTTATTGGGAGAAAACCAACTCTCCATTATTAACTGGAAAATGTAAGAAGCGTCGAACATGGCCTTTGCCAAAGATGGCGCCCTCACCGGGAAGACAAACCAAGCATACAACCTATTTGTGTGAGACAGCCAAAGCCACTGCAATACAAGTCAATGACCACGCCAAGTTTGAGAGCCCTAGAACCCTAACTCCTTAGGTTTATAATCTCGAACCCAAGTCACCGCACATTTACCACCTAAGATGACATCGGTTCCAGTACAAAACAAAGCCCTCCAAAGGCGGTCAATGGCGTCCATGACCCAAGGTGGGAGCCCCACCGCAATAGCCAAATATATTAGGATTGCCGACAAGGTGGTTTGTGAGAGCACCGACCTCCCCTTTGTTAAGGTAGTGTTTGGTTGAAGAGCAGTCTAGGATGGAGCCATTCTATTCCATGTTTGGTTCAAGAGCGTAGGAGTGGAATGAAGCCAATCCATCTCGTGGGAGGGAATATTCGGACTATATTCGGAGCCAAGGTTGCCGGTCTGCCTTTGAAACCTTACAAATGGACTGCATAACTCCCAAGTACTTGTAGGGGGAGGCAGCGACTCGACAGGAGAGGATTTGTTGCGAAAGATGGATTTCATCCTCCGAACATCGGATACAGAATAACTGGATTTTGGTGACATTTACCATCAGACATGTTGCACCTAGAAAGATGTCAATGATCTCCATGAACATGATGAGGTCCTGTCGCACCAGCACAATTCGAGATTGATTTGCACCAATTAGAATATAAAAAGATCAGTGTACGCTTTAGGCTATTCTCACAGGCCTTCTATCCAACCTTCTATCACACCCTTTATTTCAAACTTCGCCGATGATAGCCTAACCCCCATAATTTCTGATGATGTTATGTACTGAATGAAGTAAATCAATGATTCATATTGATGGAGATGGAAATATGAAAAGAAAAACACCATGCATGATCTGAGGGGCTGTGTTTCCTTTCCATTAATAAGGCAAGTACATAACTCTGTATTGGAGAATTATTTTCTTCAAAACTCCGAACTATACCCAGGTTCTGCTGCAACTAGCAACAGGGTGAACTCAGATTTGCATACTGTATCAAGACTATTACACAGGTCTACCGCAAGCTGGGAATGAACTTTATCAATTGTCATCTAAATACAAGATCAGTTATTCATGGGACCAAATAAACAAAAAAGCTCTCTGCCTGCACAAAAGAAAAAAAAAATCCGAACCAAAAGGTTTAGCCATCGTCTCGATGCGTTTGCTTGCGTTTACATCCAGGATTCGACCGTGTGGTTGTACATGTATGAGTTCATCCCGCTGAGGTGCGCCTGCAGGGCGTCAGAATCGAGCATGTCTTCCCCCTTCATGCCGGCCTGAAAATGAAACGAACACATACAGTGGCCGTCAGCCCGTCATGAAATTTTCACCAGAAATGAGCTCGGCTGCGTGTATTGAATTTGAAACAAATACTTACAATCTGATCATATTCTTCGTGATTCTGCATCGCTCTTGACGGCTCACCGTAGTCGTCGTTCTTGGCGAATCTGCCGCGGACGCGGGGCCTGCTGTCTGCCAGCGTCTTTCTGCAAGCGTACTGCAATTGTTGGTCAACAACGCAATGCAGTCAGTAGTATGCATGGCCACACTCTATGAATCTGAATCGATAACAAGATTATGTGCAGCGAATCTGTGATTCGATTGATCATGCATGTTTTGTGTTTGTGGCCGTCGTCACCTTGATCTTCTTGCTGAAGTTGCGCTCGTTCCGCTTCTTGATGTACCTGTGGATCTTCTCCCGTCTCTCCTCGACGGTGATGCGAGCGCTCTTGAAGCTCGCATCCTCCAGGCTCGACCCCTCCGCCGCCGCCGCCGCCGCCGTCGCCGGCAGCCGCCCCGGGCTCACGCTGCCGCCCATCTGGCGCGCACCACCAAGAAACGGTGTCACGCTTCATGATGCATGCGGCGTGCGCCGTGTGTTTTGGCGCTGAACTCTACCTGCATTTCCCCGGGGTTGCCGCCGCCGAACGCCATCTGCGCCGCCGCGGGGTCCGCGTCGGGGCTGTGTGTGGCGGCCAGCGCGGCGCTGGCGCTCTCCATCATCCGCTGGTACTCGCCGATCTCCTCCATCCCCATCATGGACATCACCATGCCGGTGCATCCGCTGGTCCCGAAGAAGCCGCCTTGCGCCGCCGCCGCGTCCTTGCCGAAGAAGCACCCCTGCGCCGCGTGGGTGTCCACAACGCCGGCGGGAAGCAACAACGCTCCGGGCGGCGGCAGAGGCTGCTGCTGCTGGCAGAGAGCCTCGTCCAGGCCCACGTACCCTCCTCCGGCCATCGCCGCCGCGAAGCACTCGTCGCTGTACACCGACGAGGCGAGCTGCATCATCTCCGACGCTGTGCTGCTCATCTGCGTCTGCAGAGCCGGGTGTTCCGCCGCGGCGACCACCGGGACCTGGCCGAACTGCTGATCTGGCTGCGGAGGCTCGTCCCCGGCCACCGCCGCCGCGAACTGGTAGTCAATGGGGAGGAGGAGTTCCGTGTCAGCGACCGGCGGGTCGTCTTCCTCGAGGAGCGCCGAGAGGGTGGAGGAGTCCAGGGACGGCATGGGGGAGAAGGCCGCGGCGCCCGACGACGGCACGGTGTCGCCGTGGCTGCACGGAATGGGAGGCGTCGTCACGGACGACGACGAGGCATCCTCTGAGGATGCCGTGAACATGTCCGAGGCCGCCGCCGCGTTCACGGCCGCGAAGAGGTCCCCGCCGCCGCCATCGTCGCAGCAGAAGTCCAGGATGTGCGCCGCTATGGGGCTCGAGATGCCATCCTGCAAAAATTCAGGAGTAAACCAAGAACTTGTCAGTAACATCCATTTTCAGACAAGATTTTTTTTTTTTTGATCGATATATAACAATCGCTATGTGCTACAGACCGGCAAGGTGCTAAATTTTTGCCATCTAAACAGAGAAATCTTTTTTTTACAACACACAAAAGATTTGCACAGACCATAAATCGAAGATTTCTAGCTGCTAGCCGTTGCGTATTGCGAAAATATTTCTGCGATTCTTTTATAGTGTTTCTTTTCAGGGAATCAAATGCCGTACAGTTGTATTTGAAACAGTAATGTTCTATTTGCCATCTCTCTCAGGATGGCAAGAAGAACAGTATAGGGCACGTATGCTGGGGAATTTTACTGTTTGGATTAGGGAATTTAAGCCAAAAAAAGGACTAATAATCAAAATTCCCGGCGAAATGGAAGTAAAGTCCAACGAGATCAACAAGCCAAACAATCAAGTCGAGGCATCTATTCTCTTGGTGGTACTGCAGGGGTCCAAAAGCTGAAAGATTTCTTCTTGATATTGCCTCTTTTTTGCTTTTCTAGGATAGGCACCAAACTGAACAATTATTGCACCACATACTCATTGGTCTGGCAAGATCAAAGCATGCAATGCCGCTGCCAATCCAATGGAATCATGATCAAGAACAAGCATGGGCAACAAGGGGGGAAATGGCATGCATGCATCAAAACCATGCACCAACAGAAAACAGCAAATAAAAGCCGCTCAAATAAAAACAAGGCCTGAGAACACCTTCGTGTTTAGGGTCTCAAAATCTTAAAAAATCCCAGAGGAACACATTGTATTGAGCCTAATGTTAATCCAGGAGATTTACGGCGAATGGATTGTCGTCGTCGAGCATGGTGGATCAAGAACTCTGGCAATGGTAGCGCGAAGAATTTCGCGTCACCCTGCCACAGTTGTTGAAGGAGGCTGATCAGATTCGAGGGGGTTGAAGGCGAGAAAGGGTACACAAAACTCGCAGATCATGCAAACGGCAACAGCTTCTATTTATAATGCCCAGAAGATGAAGCAACAGAAAGTTTACAAGCTATTTATAGTGCCCCATAAGAGACGGCAAGAACTTTGGATTCAACAAGCAGACGATACTGGTTGCTTATTTAGGAGAAGGGTTTACATACATGGCATATTATTGTTAAATCCTAATCTGTATGATCTCATAGCTAGAACATAGATGGGGAAATAGCTATTTTTGCGCATGCTGTGTTGTAATTTAGCACATGACCAACTACTTAACCGCCTCGTAGCCAAGATTAGTTCCCCCCTTACTCCTAGCTTGGTTTTGACCGTGACGTCGTTTTATTTTTCTTTTCCCCTTTTACGAGTTAGAATGGGTATTTTCTTCGTCCTGAAAATATAAGGAATCCTGCATTTGCACTAAATGAAATAATTTTAACTTTGAACAAGTTTGTAGACAGGAATATAAATATTTATAACATCAAATAAGCATGGTTAGATCCATTATGTATTTACTTTTATATACTCCATCCGTCCCAAATTATAAAAGGTTCTAGTCCTTTTATTTATCTACATTCATATGGATGATGAATCTAGACACATATTGAACACACATACATGCAGAAATGAATGGGTCTAACAGCGAACTAACCCACAGAGGGAGGAGTTTACTTCTTTAATGTGAGATGTGCCAATACTTTTCTCTGTAGAGTTGTGGTCAAAAATTAAAAAGAAAACGTTTGACTTAAGACAAACTCATTATCCTATGTGTTCAAGATGCAGGAGGTAGATATTAAGCTATACGTCACCTCAGCATTATGAGTGTCACCAACTGGATAGAGTTAAATTTAACGGCTATCCTTGAACTTGTCGATCGAGGGATGAAAACTAAATCCTCAAACTTATAGAGTCCTCAAGCTTGTTAATTGTAGCACATGAGATCCAGAGCTTCATTAACTACATTAAATAGTCCCTGTGGCATGTGGTACGATATAGCAATTTTGAGACTTAAATATACATTTAATTCAGGGGCTTAATTAGATGGCACCTGTGACAAGTTCAGGAATGTCACTCAATAAAATACTCCCTCCATTCTTAAATATTTATAGTAGTTGTGTTTTTTTTTTCACAACGTTGATCATTCATCTCATTTATAAAAATTATGTAAGCATACATAAAAATATAAGTCATTCTCAAATTACCTTTAATGATAAATCAAATCACAACAAAATAAATTCTAATTTTATGACATTTTTTGAATAATAGTGGTCCGAACTTGCCATGGGATGAAATATAAACCCCAAAACTTCTAAAGTCATCAAGCTTGCTAACTGTACCACATGAGATCTAGATCTCCATTAACCACGTTAAATAGTCCATGTGGCATACAGGCATGTGATTAGCAAATTTAAGGACTTGATACATTTTTTTAGTTTCAGGGGCTTAGATGGTACCCGTGTCTAGTTCAGAGATATATGGTGAACTTTACTTATTAAATATCCTTTCTTAAATATTTGTCGTGGTTGACTTTTTCCGCAACGTTGATTGTTTTCTTATTTATAAAATTTATGCAAAACATGTAAAAGCACAGGTCATCATCAAACTACCTTCAATGATAAAATAAATCACAACAAAATAAATTATAACTTACAAAAAAATTAAAATAAGATGAATGGTCAAAGATATGGAAAAAGAATCAATCGTGACAAATATTAATAAACAGACGAAGTATATTACATGAGTGGTGATATTTAAAGAGCCTACTTACCCATTATGATTATTCAAATATATATTACTTCAATAAAAGTAGAAAATAACTATTTCAGAATATACTCATGCATAATTTCGCAAAGTTTTTTCCATCCTTTTAAATCCTGTATACAATGACCTAGCTAGTATTAGGAAAGCGAAAAGACATTCTTACTTTAGCATGAGCATCAGCAACCCCTCTCGGTTGGTGACATATCAAGCCAAGCCATCAATTTTGATAGATGCTTCGGAAGAACTAGATGCCAAACGTCATAAAAAGTAGTAAAGCGTGTGCAGGATGTGTATGTGATTTTGCAGCAAATCGTTGGGGACTCCGATCCATCGATCTCCTCAACTCTTCGTGTACGAGTACTATAATGTAGTAATTCTCTAACAAGTTTTAGAGTTCCAAAAAATAAATCCCTTCCAACTCAAAATGTATACGGCATAAATCCGTCATGGATATATGCAGAGATGGGTGCAATAATTATGAACAAAGGACACACATGGAGTTAAAAAAAATGCATGTTAATTAGTAAGAAAATGTCCATACCCGCGTGCCCGGAGAGATGCATGGTTAACTTCATAATAATGAAATAGACAAGAATATGGTATGTACCTTGATCAAATTCTAATGACATATATAAAGTTACAAACAAACAAACGTGTATCCAGGTTTCAGTAAAATAAAAAAAAAACAATCTTCACCACCCAACTCATGTTGAAAGTAGCAACACATGGAGAGGCGGAAGCAAGTTACGCTGCATGATTCGTTGGAAGGTGTCTTGATCCATTCCATCAGGAACATCATCTTCACCACACAACGATGTACACAAATTATGGTATAATAGGTTAGAGAGGAAAGGTGTATGGACGCAGACAATGGAAAGTGACACAAAAAGAGTGTTTTTGAGGCATGTCTATAGCAGAGCACAACCAAGTTGTATATATAGTAGTCCAACATAAGAATAACCTTGTGAGGGACAGTGGGGTACATGCCTTACCACGTAGTACATACGTGGCACAAGATACTATCGACACCATATATCATAAGGTTGCATCTAGCATGCATGTATATACATGACCAGGTGACTAGATTTACAACGAGACCATTAATTATAAATGCTTTATTTTTGTCATAGTTGAGCTCACTTTAAGTGAAATAACCTCTGATTAATATATAATAGACAATTGTATAATATATAGAGTGTGTGTTTAAGGCCATATACAAACATTTTATAGATTTCTTTTACCTCTCTCTCCCATAATAATTGTTACTGCCTCCGTTCCGAAATGTAAAGGCTTGTAGCCTTTTTTTTTCCGTCCACATTCATATTGATGTTGATGAATCTAAACACATATTGAACATACATACTTAGAAAAATTGATGAATCTAATTGAGGCCTATAACCTCTTGCAATTTGGAACGGAGGGAGTAGTCCTTATAATCTCACGGACGACAAACATTGCGTATGAATAGTGTTGATACTTTTTTTATAAACTTGATCAAATTTTATAAAGTTTGATTTATGACAAAACTATAATCACTTACTCCATATTTTTGGGACGATGGACAGAGTGCTACAATGATTTAGTTAACCGTGCCTAAAGCGTCTTAGTCCATTGGGAGGCTGCCGCCGCACACCCACATGCAGTGGAAGCGGAGAGCATGCATGCGCGCGCGAATGGAACGCGGACCGGGTCGGCCCCGGCCGGCCTCCAACTCCGCCGCCGTGTGCCTCACCGCACGCATCGTCGTCGTGAATGTCGACACGTACTAAGAGTTGCAGTTGACGGATACTAGCTCCTAATTACTAGTAGCTCGTACGGTACGCATGCATGCGTTCCCAAAGCTGGCCACCTCGCCGGCCGGCCGGCCTGTGCCGCCGAGAGATCACATGTGGATCGTCGATCGGAGACAGAGATTTTCACAGGCGGCATCAAGAGATGCGAAAAGGCCGAGACATCCGATGCGATTCCTCATCGCCATAGATTATTGGAGATATTCTCTTTCGATTTTGTGGGGGGATATTTTTGCTGGGTCAGAGCGTGATTTGTCGAGGTAAAAAGACGATAAGGATTGGAGTCCGGAGACGATGCATGCTTAGCACGATGCCCCGGTCTTCATCCTAGTACTAAGCTAAGCTAGGTACTCCTACGTATAGACGAGGTTTGGCAGCACCGCAGCAGCGAAATGCCGCTACACACGAATGATGGGAAATTTCGGACGTCTGCGGTTGGGCCGGACTATTAAAAAAAAAACTAATTTTCGGCGGTTTAAACTTTAGCCTGACCACAAAAATAAGGGACTAACTCCAAAAATAAAGAGCTAATTTTTAGTAGTAGGGTCTGGCCGCTGAAAATTTAAGCGTGCATAATGCGCGCGGTTGTTCTCTACTTCCACTGTATCCTGACATGCAACTGGAGAATAGCGGGGTTAGGTTAGGTTATGTTAACGAAACTTCGTTCGAATCCTAAGCCTATAGGCTTGTTATAAATCTATTCTCTGTTGGGCGGGTGCCGCCACTGAAAATTGATTTTTGGAAAGAACACCCCACATACAAGCCAAGCTATGCATTTTTTTCACGTAGAAATACCACATTTGCAATCCCTAGGAATTAAACCCACGAAAACATGCTTCAAGCCGCATGCTCCCACCACCAAACCACACCATCACATATGACCTATGAAACAATGCGTACCTTTTGTATTTACGTTGAATCGATTTTTAGAAGTGTTTGGTAAGACAAGTCGCCTCTAGAAATGGACTGTTTTTATGAGACAGTTCGTAAGATGCACCGCTGCTAAAAATCGATTTCTAAACGTCATTGGTAAGACAGCCTCTATAAATGGACTATTTTAGAGACAATTCGTAAAATGCACCCCCCCCCCCGCTAAAAATTGATTTCTAGAGGCGGTTGGTAAGTCAAGTCACATCTAGAAATACACTATTTTTAGATGTCGGTCACCTTACCAACCATTTCTAGAAATAGATTTATAGAGACATGATTTTTTCTAAGCTCACCTATAATTTTTAGATGCAGTTCAAATTTTCAACCGTTTTTAAAAATAAAAGGGAGACGTCTATACGTATCAATTTTGCGGTAGTTTTACTTAGAGATGTAGGGCCATGATATCTAGAACGAAGTAAGCTCACATCTATCTTGCTCTAATCTATTGTCTTGAGTATGAATGACTATAGATGGATGTACGATGGTTGAGATAAGAGTAGAGCTCACTCCGACGAGGTATACGCAACTTGTGCTATCTGTCGGTTTGATATCTCTTAGAGGTGAAGCTAGAAACTTAAATTTTTCTTTGCTAAGAGAAACCAACAATATTAAATTTATCAGTGGAATTTTAAAAAGTTTTAATACAACTTTTTATCATGGGAGCCCCCTCCGTGTCTCCGGCTCTGCGCGGTATCCTGGCCATGCAACGCCTCCATGCTGCATGGCCGGCCAGGAACCCACTAGGCGAAATCCCTCCCACAGGACATGTTCAAAGTGCGGCAATCTTTCAGCTGTTTAATTATACTGCAGGTAACTTTCACGTGTAATGCACGCGAGCTAAGTATAGCTAGGTAGCCCATAGGACGAGACCCAATGCATAAACTTTTTGAGAGATCGAGGTCGTCGGCGTATCAAGGGGGTTGACGATCGATATTTTCATACACAAACTGGAATCGTATTGGAGGATCGATCCAGCCCTGTCAAAATTTGTTTGAGATAAAAAGATGATATGCAGTTGTACGTGCTACAAAGATCAAAGATGCATGCATGCATGCATATAGGTGGACAGGTGGGGACTTGCACGAGCTAGATATAGTAGAACCACCCCAGAATCGTGTGCTCGTGCAAACTGCAAAGCGGTGCTACTAGCTGCACACCTGCTTTTGGGGCTACAGGCCTACGCCGGCCTCGGTGCTCATGCCGCCGGCAGAGACTGATTGAGTGAGGAACAGATATATGACTATAGGAGGGCCACATGTACATATTCTTTTTTGCAATGAAAATTATTAAAAGAACTGTTTTGCAACCTGAATATTCAGCTATCAAGAGCAATTTCTCTAAGAGTCCCTACGTTTGGTTCTGGCCCACGGTTGCCGGGCCAAATTTAGGCAACGGTTTAACCATTTTTTATTTTATATTAAAATTTTTCCAGGAAACACAATCTTTTAATTTACATAGCTTGTTTTGGTTCACATAAACCATGTGAAGAAATACGGTGTTGGTTAGACAAAATCAAACACTGTCAAACCATGGTCAAAATTTGTCCAGACCACTCATGCATGGCCGCCCTCAACCAAGCATGCCTCTATTTTCTCATATAGAGTCTATGCTAAAGGTATACCCTCCGGCCGTGGATCTTTTCTTTCGTGGCACTTCTCATGTATTTCCAAACTGTATAGGGTGGACAGCCCTTAGGCAGTATGGTTTAGCTCGGATGCCACTAAACTACATGGTGGCGTGTTTTAGGTGGGTTCAGTGGCCGCGGGATGGTCGGGCAGCTTACTATATATTTAGAGGCCGTTTGGCATGGCTTCTACGAAAACGGCTTCATCAAAAAAGTCGGAGAAACCGGAAAAGCCACTTTTTTTTTTTTGCTTCGGCTCCACAGTACAAAAACGGCTTCTCCTCTCTATGGTTTCTCTGGAGAAATCGTTTTCCAAAAAAGTATTTGGCAAGGCTTCACGTGAAGCTACAAGAAGCCGGTGAAGAAGCCGTTTTAAAAGCTGTGCCAAATGAGCCCTTACTGTTGCGTTGCCGGCCGGGATACTTAGGAGCTATGACGTACGGCGACACATGGATGCAGAGGATGGCGGACGCTACCGGTATGTACGTGTGTTTGGGACTTTGGGGTAACTAAAATAGAATGCGGCGATGGATTGATGCCATGCCAGCACTCAAGTCTGAAGTGATCCTCTCGTCTCCTCCTGTAGTGCGGGATAACGATTCTGTTCTTCTTTAGCGTCCGGACCCAACTCTCCAGCAGAATCACTGTCACGCCTAGCTAGCTACCATACTACTGCTACGATATACGACTCCGATCCTCGCTAGCCGGCCGGGTACAGAGAGATTGATATTGACAGATGCTGCCATGCTGGGTGTGGTGGCGTAGCATTGTTCGCCTTTAGTTTGCCGGCCGGCCTCTTACCTGGGTACGTACGTCACCACGCTGTCAACCGTCGTGTGGTGGTGCAAACGATATACGGTGCTGGGAGCGAGCGCCGCGATTCTGCCAGGACGGCAGGCGGGCAGGGCAGTTTCTCTCTCTCGGCGGAAGCTATAGCGGGACACAAAAAATCCAATCCAATAAGGTGTGTTAATTTGATTCCATTTCTTAGCTGAGCCAGTCTTTGCCCAACCCAACACACTAGTGTGTTTGGATGGTTGCACCGATTTAGCCTGATTAGATCTAGTCCGTGTTTAGTTACTCGTATTAGGATAAGATGCGATGTCATTGTTGTTTAAAAAAAAATACCTATACGTCAAGCATGATCTAGTGTTATATGCCAACTGATCTAGTTTTATTTACAACACGTGCAATTATGAAATTGGTTTGACGATCCAATGTTTTTAGCAACTAAACTAAGTTAAAAAAAGCGTTCTCTTTTACGTGCTGGGCTAATGCAAAGCCTGCGCTGCTAGAAACGGACTCGAGCTGCGTTTCCATATATATAGCCTGACCAAAGAGCTAGCCTCCCCTGCGTACGTACGTGGAGCCAGGCTGCTAGGTGGTCAGTGCATGTAACCAAACACGCAAAGAGTGAAAGATTCTGTGTTCCCATGGTAATCCATAAAGGTTTTTCGAAACACTGTTTTACACTGTTTCACATAAATGCTGCACCATGGATAGAGAGAAAGATAGTTGAAACATGATAAAAAATGAGATTTAAAAAATTCCATTGGACTTAGCCTAAGCCATGTGCCCATACACCCTTACACTAATACAATGTAGTCGCGGGCTTCGTGCTGCTAGTGTCGACTAAGCAATATTTTACATATATGATTATTTTCTATGGCTCTTGTTTAGAGTGCTGACTATTTGAAAGCTCCCCTGGCCCTCATTTACTATCTTTGGCATCACATATATGCTTATATCAAGGATTATTTGAGCACATAATCATCCGCATGCTTTACTTTTGGGTCTAGAGCTTCTTACACGAGGTTGATCATTTCACGGCGACAAATGTTGTAATCCATGACGGATTCTTCATGACGTATAAAGAAAACGTCACCGATGTACGGGTTTCATCCTAGGGTAACATTCACGTTTTAGATAAATTGTCATATGAAACGTCATAGATTAGACCATGTCTGTGACGTTTTAGATAAATTATCACACAGAACGTCATAGATTAGACCATGGTGGGTGACATTTTAAATAAATTGTCATAGGAAACGTCATAAATTAATTGCCAAAAAAATCCCTACCATGTTGATCATTTCAGTACAAAAAATGTTATAATTCATGACGGATTCTCCGTGACGTATAAAGAAAATGTCACCGATGCACGGGTTTCATCCTAGGGTAACATTCAGCCCACATGTCACTGACGTTTTAGATAAATTGTCATATGGAACGTCATATAGATTAGACCATGTCTGTGACGTTTTAGATAAATTGTCACATAGAACGTCATAGATTAGATCATGGTGGGTAACATTTTAAATAAATTGTCATAGAAAACGTCATAAATTAATTGCCAAAAAAATCCCTACCATTTTGTAGCAGCCCATAGGAAAAATAGGCCCATTATCCAATCAGCATGGGCCCAAGGTTCATATAAATAATAAAATATAAAACTCGTGTAAAGGATGAATCGAATTGGAGACCCCAACCAAATAAACGGCACACGCCTTACAACTGGCTGCCCATCCATTCATGTCTAACTACTGGTGTTTTATTTTATTGTATAATGCTTATACCTTTTTTTATTACCAACAGGCGAGATCCAATCCACCATCTGACCACCGTCCTCATCCCGTTCCTCCACCCGCCGCCCCAAATGTCGTGCCTCCGCCGGTCCGCCCCCGATCAACCGCACCAGCGACGGTGAATCCACCTAGCCATGAGCTCACCGATGATGGTGAATCCGGCTCGGATTGGATAGATCCACATAGCACCCGTCCGTCGCTCGCCGCCGGTTCTCCACCCGTCGCCGCCGCCGGCTCTCCGCGACGCCCAATTCGCCGCTCTGCTCTTCGCCTGGTGCCGGCCAGCCGCCAGCCTGGAGGATCTGCCTCGCAGGCCCACGCGCCGGCCGCCAGCTCTCCTGCTGGCTGTCAACCTGCCCACTGGTCGCCTCTGTTAGCCGCCGGCGCACCCGCTTGCCGTCGCTGCCGGCCGTTCATCGTCTGTTGCTGGCCACTTGCCCGCTCTGCTTTTCTATCGAGTTCGTCTGGTCTCTGTCTGCAACATTGCATCACCGCCGCGCATCCCTTCTTCCTATCTCAAATTTGAAGGCTTGTTATGGTAACCATGATCAACTAGACGACTTGCGAGTTATTTCTCTTGGTGAGCTTTCATTCGTAATACTATGGAAGAAGCAAGAGGAAACCCTTGTCCGTACGGTGTACGTGGTACGGTGTACGTGGTTTGGAGTCTACCACTCTACAACGGAGAAGGTCATCCACTAGAGAGGTTGAGCCTTGCACGGATCGAGGGGGGAGGTAGACCCTTGTGTGGTGCTCCAATGGAGTACAAGGAAAGTCACGACTCCTCGATACCTCGTGAAATATTCGTCTTGCAACTCTCTCTCTATGCTTCTATGCAATTTGAATTCTGTATTTTAATTCCTACAAATTAAATGATAGCTTAGGTTGCAAGTAACTTTTACCAAGTATAGATCTATTCACAATCTATAGGTGTTTGGGTGATTTGGGACTTGATCGGTAGGATTGAAGTTTCAAGTTTCAAAATTAGAAGTCAAATTCATCACCCTCTAAGACATCTTAATCCTTTCAAAACTAAGGTAAAAAAAAACAAGGTAAAAAAACTCTCTCAGCCTGCATGCCTTTTTTACTCTTGTCGGTGCCTTTTTTTTAAAAGATTCTTAGTTAAAAAATACTTCCCATTCCTAATGGAAATTGACACCATAAATACTTTTGGGTAAAAGCTATACCGATATTGGTGAGCTTGCAGAGTTTTATCCATTAAGCATAAGAATTTCTAACAAGTATGTGGTTTTTGAATTGACATGAACATGACTATCCGATCAGCGATCAATATTGGGAGTGCTATGACATATCATCGGGCTTAGACGCTTAGTTCAGCCTTTGGTATGTATATTCTTGCCATAGAATTACTTATATGTGACTCCAACCAATCCAACCGGCTTGCTTAGGCCGTTTAGCACATTGCTCTTGGTCGACCAAGGTTTTTAGTGAGGTTTGCATATCTTGTGCCAATATTTGTGCACACCGTTGTTATAAGTGTGGGCTTGTAAGTCTCTTGAGATTGAGACTCATAAGAATGTGGAGCAGCCTCCAACTCGCTTGCGAGAGGAAGGATTTTGGCCAAAATCTCCAAATTGAAAATGGCGTTTCGACCGCTCATCATCTTATTCGATTTTTAAAATTTTTAAGTAATAACCTAAAGTTGTTGAAGATGGATCGAGATGTCCTAAGACAGAGTGAATCAGTATTATAAAAACTAAAACTCTCTAAAAACAACTTGTCAAAACAAATATAAGGTAAAGCAACTATGTGCACTAAAGTTTTGCTAAATCTTGCTAACTCTACCGATGTTAAGTCCTGCAACCTAGTTGCACCTAGAAAGCTAACATATAAAGCTAGTCAATGGTAAGAATGTAAATGTGGAAGCTAAGAGATAGGTAGAGTGATGCAAACTTCCGGTGATAATGGCGACTATGTTACAAGTTGGAGACATGGATATTTTTTTCAAAGTTTTGAGAAGGCGCGCAAACCTTCCACTGGTTCTCGTTTGGAACCCCTCATAAGGCCTTACACTCGTTTAGTCTGTGCCAAGGACGATCCATGCAAGGATAAGGTTGGTAAGATGACCCGCATAAGGGTCAAACTTTGTAGTCGGTAAACGTGAATATCCTCAATTCACACCTAATGCAAGTGGGGCTTCCGAGGGCCTCTCGCGAATCAAGGTGATCTTTGGCCAAAATGAGAGGGCATCTCTCCCTCTCACAACTAACAGTGACCCCACAATCCGAAGGGTCTTACAAGGCTACAAACCCCACGATAACAAGTCTTTATGCGCGCAAACACAGACGCTAAGAGATTTACAAATCTCACCACAACACTTCGCAACCAAAGGCTATGCGCTAAGCAAGAGTTCACAAGCATTGGCGATGTCTAAGTATGCACTGTTAGCTCTATCGTTGAATTGGGTTCTTAAATATGTGCTTCAACTCTAGAGTGAACTCAACTATTTGGTGGAAGCTGGGAAAAAGGTATAAATAGCCCAAATATCTGGACTAACCATTGGGAGAAAGCCGCAGCTCGTAGATAACTCTCACCGGCTAGTTCATCTGGTGTGTATACCATCGGATCACCCGGTGCGTATACCCAAACTAGCTGTTGCAGTCGACTGTTGGATCTTTATTGACCGTTATAATCACTGGACTGTTCGGTGTGTACTACGGATAGTAAGGTGTGTGTTAACGCATGCGGTCTTGAGTTGTTGCATGCCTCGCCCTAGAACATCCGCTGCGTACTCCTGGACTGCTCGGTGCATTCAAACTTGAGCGCGGTCACTCTTTTTTCTTCTACCACTTTTCTGTCTGTTGGTGTACACCGGACTATCTTCAGTTTGGCAGCTTTTCCTCTAACCGGATTGTCAGCAGGACTGCCATATCAGGACCTCATGACTTTGATTGTTGATGTCTCGAGTCTTCTCTTGGGCTCTTTAACAGTATTTGTAGTCCAACTCCATCGCTATCATCCTAAAAATTGAACAAATATACTTGTAAACATATTAGTCACAAATGGTTTATATTGTCACTCCAACCACCAAAATCACATTAGAAAACTAAGCATAGGCTTAGGATCCATTTTTTTTATAGTTAATAGCTATAAAAATAAATAAGAATTAGTTAAAGAGCATATAATTTGCAACGGGACATCTCAGAAATGACCAAAGGTATGTTTGCATTTTCCCACGTAAGGTCTGTTTAGAACGCAAAAATTTCACATAAATTATGTAAAAAAATTATAGGAAGCAACTTAATTTCATAGGTAAACATACATAAACAGAAATATTCGTGTGTTAACATAGCCTTAGGTTCATTCATACTCCATCTGTTTTAATTCATAGGTTGTTTGACTTTTTGACACTAAATTTAACCGACTAGTCTTATTCAAAATATTTTTAAAAAATATAAATATTAAATTCATAATTAAGTATATTATACACTAATAAACTGAATTACAATAAATATAAATTATAATTATAAATTACTTTGAATAAAACGAACCAATTAAATTTCGTGTTAAAAAATTCACAAACAGATGGAATATCTCATGGAGCTCTGGGCAAATCTCACGCCGGACAGGCGCGGCGGCGCCAACTAAGACGAGGGCTAAAACGTAAAAGAATCTCGGATGACAAAATTTCCCACTCCACTCGAATTAAAACCCTAGCAGCAAAACCTTGCTTCGCGCCGCTGGTCCGACCCGCCGCCGGCGCCGCCACCGCCACCCGCTTCCGCCAAGGAGCTTACGGCCCGGGGGGCTCCGCGCAGCGCCGCGTCCTTCTCCCTCGCCGCCGCCATGATCTGCGCGAGTAATGACTCCCTGCCTCTCATCTCTGTCTCGTAACCCTAGCTTATCTGATCCGTCCAGCTAACTCGTCCCGTATCCCTTCTCCATAGTCTCCGGCGAGGTGCCGGACGAGCCGGTGGTGTCGAAGAAGTCGGGGCTTCTTTTCGAGCGGCGGCTCATCGAGCGCTACATTGAGGTCGGTAGCTTGGTATCAGATCTCGCGCTGCATTTTTTATTGGAAAAATTGTTTTTGCTAAATTCATGTCGTGATGGCGATGGACGGGACGTCGCAGGACCATGGAAAGTGCCCCGTCACCAAGGAGGAGCTCACCATGGACGATATCGTGCCGGTCAAGACCAACAAGGTAAGGCTTCTGTGGTATGCTAACAAGTTGTCGAGACAACAGTTTCCAGTAACATGTGGTGTGGACTGTGGAGTATGAGTAGCCATAGCCAAATTGTGCCTCTTAAAGTTGCTCGTGATACTTCTTGAGCAAGGCGGCGAGGAGATCTCCTGGCATCATATGAGAGAGCCAAATTGCACAATAAAATTCTTGTGAAATAACCACAGGGTGGTGCTAAGGTGCATTGCCAATGTACTCTCACTTCTTAAGTATGTAAAACCATAAAAGCCCATACACCAATAAACCATGCACCTGGGATTCAAAAGAAAACACATAAAGTTAGGGATAATTTTTTAGTCACTGCATAATCTTTATCTATTGATATTTTCCTTGGTTGGGTGGTGTGTTCACTTTAGCTGCCCAGATACAATTTGAAAAATAAGTTATGCTAGTGTTTTAGTTTACATTTGTAGGAGATTATTTACACGGCAAATCCTAGATCTTTTTTTTTATGTTGTCTTTTCCCATGATGTTGTTAGAACACCCTTTCCAGTAGCAAAAAGGAACACATATCCTGAAGCTGCAGTTCTTTTGCTATTTGCAATGCAAGAAATATATTCTAAAAATTGACCTAATGATTTTGATGGAATAACTTAGCCATTTTTTATCTGTCCTTAAAACATTGGATTACTCTACAGAAGCATTTTTTATCTGTCCTTAAAACATTGGATTACTCTACAGAAGTTTCATCAAGCACTAAACCGATCTCTGTAAACTAAACTCAAAATATTTCAATCATGGTGGAATTTTATTTTGGGTTCTCCACCTGTACGTTTGCATTTGCATTGGTTGGAGTATATTTGATTAGGATCACAGCAACTGTCGGGCACTCTTGATCTTGGTACCTCTGCTACTCTCATGCAAACCTTAAATAGTTTATTACTGATGTCCCAATATGCCAATTTGCCAAAACTCTTGAAGATCTCTATCGTTTGCAGGTTGTGAAGCCCAGGCCTTTGCAGGCTGCAAGCATTCCGGGACTCCTTGGGATGTTTCAAAACGTAAGGGATTCCAATACTTTACCAGTTATCCCTACCAGGCATATTTTAGAATATCTACATATTTTTATTCTGAACTGCTGAGAACCTTACTTTGCTGTTTTGCTAATAACTTAACATTTGTGTCACATAGCATGATGTTATCAAGGTAGTTAAAACTTTAAAGCACTAAAGCTGTCAGGCAATGTATGGTGCATCATGACTGCCTGAAGCCACTCCAGCCACCTGTACTTGCTCAGCTGCATGCCTTATTGTGCTTAAGTGCAAGGCAGCAGGGAGTAAAGCGCTCAACTTTCCCTCTTCTGACAAGTGACAACCTATGCCTTCTTTGACTTACCTGTGACCTATATTCATGTCTGTTATGTACTTATGTTCATACTACTTTTAAGCCTGCACAAGTTTGGTCTCTTCTAGGCTGTTTATATAGTAAACAGTTACTCATTAGACAGTTCTAGACCACCTGCGTTTGTTCATACTACTTTTAAAGTTTGCAGAGGCTAGCCTCTGGTATCATGTTGCTAACTGCAAGTTGCGAAAGCTGTGAGCACGTCGGGATTGAAGATGACGGAAGCCAGACCAAGTTTCGGCCATTAACCATTTGTGCCGCATGTGTTTGGATTACTGCCGATGTTTTGCTAGCCCAGATGCCCAAACCCACATCCATGTTCATATTCTTGCCAACTTTTGGCTGGTATGGAGAATTCAGTTTTGCTCGCCAAAAGTTAGCAAGGCTCCTGAGGGGCGGCATCCATCTACGAGAAAGCTATTTTTCTAAGTAAAAGTGCATGCTACTGGTCCATAATTATTGGGTCAAACTGTCGGAGACAGTTCTACTTGTTAGTGCATGTGTAAGAATCAGCTTATTGAACTTCCTCAAGATTGTTACCTTAGGGGTTAAATTCTAACACAATATGTTAGGGACACATTCATATTTAATACCTATGCCTGGTGTTGCTCAGGCGCATGCTTTTTTCGTTATGTGCTTATTGCTTAAAGATGATTTAAGGACCTTGCGCCTAAGTGTCCTTTCTGCTTTTGGCTGCACTGGGTGTTATAAAAAAAGTGAGCCTCCGTTCATTTCACGCTGTGCATAGAGGTGCCCCTGCACCGTGCGTAGACCTCGAGAATGGCGCCCCTCCTTTCTGTAGTCTGCGTTGCAGTGAGAACGCGTAGCGCCGATACATCAAACAGCGCCTGAATCTGATGGTTGAGTGTATTAAGAATAAACTTTCATATTCTTGTGATGCTCTTTTATCTGAATGATTCATCATTCAACTTAATATTTTTATGTGATCCTTATTGTATTATTTGTTTTCCCAAATAAATGAACCATAATCCACTCTACCTCTCAGCATAACTTGTTTTTCCTGTATTTTGTAGGAGTGGGATGCTCTCATGCTTTCTAATTTTGCTTTGGAGCAGCAGCTTCACACAGCAAGACAAGAACTTAGTCATGCGCTCTACCAGGTCATTCACTTATGCATTTTCCCATACACCGTTTAAGAAATAAGTTATGATTTGCTTGGAATAGTATATTAACGTTCGATTTTGGCATAGCTTAAATCTGTGATTTCGTTTGATCAAGAGTTTGTCTGGCTGTATTTGACCTTCTCCATATCTTTATAGCTGAAGTATGATATATTCGTGTTGATGTACAACTTCACTTGAGGAATTTCCTTCTTGCGCTAACACTAGTTGTGCTGTGATGCCGGATCATTCGGTTTGATCGGTTGCTGAATTATGTTTACTCGCTCCTCAATTATACGCATTCCTTTAACTCTTATTGGACATGTAACCTTGGTTTTAAGACAGACTTTTGAATCAGGATTGGACTACCACTTATATTTTGGATATAAGTTGTGAAAATCACTTCCTTTGTGAACAAAAAACGTGTAGCTTTGGACATTGCCACAAACTAATGCTGACTAGTGGTTTCTACCTTTTCTCTTAAAACATTTGCCAAATAGTAAAATATCATGAATTAGCTTTGCTGAAAACCTACTCCTATATACTTCAAAAATTCAATCTCAATGTGCAAAAAGTCCAGTTAGTTGATCAGTAGGTATCTTTTTTGGTGACGAGGGAGTTCCCTTTTTTTCATTTGTGATTTGTGTTTTTTCTGCTGGTCTGTCTTGAGAGGAACTATTGATCTTGCATTAAATGCTGGCCAATAGGATTGACTGTTAAAATTTATCATGTATACTTGAAGTTGCGCATTATTTGGAGGACGCGGTGTGTAATGGTTATTGACTTTGACTTAATGGCATTGGACATGCTATTGCTGATACTGAAATCGGTCTGACAGTTACGTTCCTGTAAGCTGAACTATTGATATGTGATCCTATTCTTGTTGCCTTTTGCAGTTTTGCATAGTATGAGATATACAGAATAATTATGTTGGTTTGGTTTGCATTAATGTTGTGTCAAAACTTGGAAACTACTGAACAATTAATATTATTAGTGCTAAACTGCTAATTCATATTTAATGGAGTCACATCTTGTGGTAACCAAGTGTCAATTACTGAAGTTTTTGGTAAAAAAACTATATTTAACTTTCTTCATTTTTATAGAAAATACATATGCTCACTTTATTGTTACTGCTAAAATTTTCTGGCATATTGAAGATTTAATGTTAAACTCTTTCTCAACTTAATGATGTATTAGAAAAAGAAAGAAAGCACATTACCTGATTACTGATCTGTTCCCTTACTCTTTTGCCCCTTCCAGCATGATGCTGCTTGCCGTGTTATAGCCAGATTAAAGAAGGAAAGAGATGAGGCTAGAATACTTTTGGCTCAAGCTGAGAGACAGATTCCTGCATCAGTTGCAGGAGCTGCTCCTGCACCTGTTGTTTCCAATGGAAAGAGAGGTATTAGCTGTTCAGTGTTCTCCATATAAATTTTTATTTCAAGATTTAATCCTTTTCACAATCATCTTTGTTTAATACAGCAATAGAAGATGAAATTGGCCCTGACGGGAAGAAGACTCGTCCTGGTATCAATCCTGTCATGATTGATGAACTTACAGAGTGCAATACCATGCTCTCAGCACAGCGTAAAAAAAGACAGGTATGGGTTGTGCTCCATATCATCATTAAAAAGTAGAACTAGGTCGAAACATTCAATGTGGTAGTTATACTTAACTCTCCATAGTTTCATAATCTTGTCACGCCACTTATTATTTTCACTGTATATACTATGCTGTTATTGTTACGAGCTAGTTCCATACCTTTCACTGTAACTTATGCTTTAGTTGCATTCATTGCTGTGTCAGCCACTGTTTTTTCTCTGTTTATATTACTCAGGTTCCACCAACTCTGGCATCGGTTGATGCACTTGAGAGATATACACAAATCTCCAGCCATCCCCTTCATAAGACAAACAAGCCAGGCATTTTGTCGATGGACATTCATCCTTCAAAGGTTAGTTTGTTACAATTTGGATTTGCTCTCAACTTGTCGAATTGCACACTGTTGCTACTGGACGTTAGGTTGCATTGCTGTAATAGTACAGATTGATCTATTATCTGGCAATGTTATGCATTTTGTTGGACCTGTATAAGCAATGGACAAATCATCAGCATGCACAGGCTGTTTATATGCTGCAAAATTGTTGTTCTGGCTGAAAGTTTTTAAGCCTGATTTCTGGTGGCAATCCCTGTAAACAATCACCAATATAGGGGCATCTCACACTCATATTTTTGTTTTGTTGCCCATGCCCCTTTCGGATTGTACTTTCCTTTCCTTGTATGCGGTATATCCATGAGAAGGAAAACATCTTTGTTCTCAACACAAGCCTTACAAGACAATGTGGAATTAGATCATCATATTCACTAGTTTCAGTTATCATCATGATTATTGATGTAGTTTTAGCTTTAATGGGAGCTTTGTTTGTTTTAACTTTAGTGTAGTTAGGTTGATGGACTATTTTGTTCAATTTATTCAGTTAGTCTGTTCTTATCTTGGATTCACAGGACATTGTTGCAACTGGGGGTATCGATACAAATGCTGTACTTTTTGATCGCCCGTCTGGTCAAATCTTGTGCACACTTACGGGTCACTCAAAGAAGGTCTGTCTCTGTGTGCTTTTGAATTTGGTCAAGTCTTCTATAATTATTAGAACAGCCTGCTCTCAGAAAATATCTTTTCCAAATCTTGCCGTAACATTAGAAATTTTTTCCATTACAATAGATAACCACATTGAAGTTTGTTCCGCGGGATGAACTCTTTGTAACTGGATCAGCAGATAAGGTAAATTCCATTTATCATGTGTTTAAGTAATTAGCAGAAATAATAGATCGCAGTAATTGTGTTATTGATTTATTTACTAACATTGCAGACCGTTCGCATTTGGCAAGAAAGCGAGAACGGAAACTATAACTGCGTCCATACATTGAAAGATCATAGTGCTGAGGTTAGTATTTATACGGCCTTCTTTAATGGCGCTTAATTCTACAATTCCCCATCTTTAGAAGAATGGTTTGCTCAGACTAATGTTAATAAGTTCTATGCATAGATCCATATTCCTTCTGTTGCATTCAGATTGACATTGCTGTAAATTTGCCAAGGCTGATAAATTTATCGTTCCTTGTATTTGATTGGATGACTTAAAAGTAATCTACCCTATTTTGGTTTAAAGTATCAACAATAGTTCCAATAAATTATCTGAGTTAACAATAATTCTACAAATTATCTGAGGTGAAATATATTTGTATTATAAATGATTATTTAAAAAGTATGTTCTTATGAAAATGTCTTATATGCTTTTATCAAAGTCATAGAAAATTTGATGTTTTTCCCATCAAGTTTTCTCATGGACATCATGTACTGCTTTGGCTCATTTGTGTATTCTGTTATACGTGAAACACTCCCTTTCTTTGTTCATTTGCCATACTTATCAGCAGTTCTTGGCACCTACTGTCTACCTTTTTATGTTATTAAAAAGCCTATGTTTCCTTTTTTTTTAATCTCTTAGGTTGAAGCTGTCACAGTCCATGCGACCCAGAAGTATTTTGTGACTGCTTCCAAGGATAACTCATGGTGCTTCTATGACATTTCCACAGGATCTTGCCTCACACAGGTCACCTCCATAAACACACACATATTCTTACTGCACATGAATATGCAAACCAATGTGTGATTATTTTTTAACAGGTTAGTGAGTCTTCAGGACAAGAGGGATATACTTCTGCGTCTTTCCATCCAGATGGTCTTATCCTTGGAACAGGAACTACTGACGCTGTTGTTAAAATTTGGGATGTGAAGACCCAGGTATGATTTGGTATTATGGTATCACTTTTATTCAAGAATGTTTTTAAGGGACCATTCTCTTCGAACATGTCTGATAATGAAATATTTTCCATCTGTAGTCAAATGTCGCAAAGTTTGATGGGCATGTGGGACCAGTCACTGCTATGTCCTTCTCTGAAAATGGTTACTTCCTAGCGGTAAGTACTTCTCCATAAAATCATTGTGCACATAGTTGGATTTATTTGGTTTTCTGATATTTTCCCCATCACTTTGTAGACTGCTGCTCACGATGGTGTCAAGCTTTGGGATCTTCGGAAATTAAGAAATTTTAGGACCTTCTCTCCCTATGATTCAGACACTCCAACCAATGCTGGTAAGTATTGCGTATTTATTTTTAGAGAACTAATGAGACCGGATCATATATTTTGTGAATCACTATCGACATATTTACCTTGATACTGTATTGTCCTTTTGATGTAGATTTTATTTGTTCATTTTAATTGGAATTTTTGGTTGATGAAGACTCTTTTGTTCTGCAGTGGAATTCGATTTTAGTGGAAACTATCTTGCCATTGGTGGTTCAGATATAAGGTATGTCATAACCTTGTAACTACTGGTATTCGCCAATTTCTTGGCAGTGTTATTGTGGAGAATTCCTTAGGGTAATCTAGAGTTCTAGACAAGGAATATGGACCTCCAAATTGCAGCCTGGTTACTTGATCGCCTAGTGGTCTCTGAGCATTTTTTATATGTTCTTTGTGCACTGCATTTGTTCAATGACCCCCTGTTTAAAATGCTTGGAAAAAGCTCTACAACTCCCCCATCCCAACCTAAATGTAATCCACTTTGGTCATTTTGCAGCCCAGTTTTGCTTAGTTGTCACACCATGCTTGGCATCCTGCTGCGGCTTTTTGGCCCACCTGTCTCTTCATTCATCCACCCACCTCTCCCTCCATGCCGCCACCATGCTGCCACTCCAGTCTCTAGCAGCAGAAACAGCAGGATGGCAACCTAGAGCTGGTCCTGATCTGACAACTGGACACAATCCACGTGGGTGTCACAGCTGAACCACCACCTCTCCTCGACCCCTCTGCCACCGCCTCCCCCGCTTGAGCTGCTCCCACCTTGCTTCCTAAAACCCTTGCCACCGGCACTCCCTGCTCCCCAGTACCCTTCCGGCCTTCCCCACTCCCTGCTCCCCAGTACCCTTCCGGCCTTCCCCAAGCGCCACCGCTCTGTGGCAGCAGAACCTCTCTGGCAATGTCATCATCTTGCAATGCGCTGATTCATTCCTGATGCGGCTGGGCCAATCACATGGGCTTCCAGTCCCATGTCTCTTGGCAGTCCGGTGAGTCCAAAGGCCGCAGCTAATCTGGAGTCTTGCCTGGTTCAACACCAACATTCTGCCTCTGGGGTGCTTACACAGTCGCATCCCAACTTAGGTAAACTGGGCTGCAAAACCACCATATGGGGTTAAATAACCGGGTTTTTACTAGTTTAGGGTGTATGAAACCCAGTTTTTAGGTTAGGTAAAGGGTGGACTTTTTCCTTGAGATGTTATGGTTTGTTATGTCTTCACTTAAAAGGAATATTTATCATGTGTTTGGCTTCTGTCTGGTACGGGGTGATGGGTAATGGTAAACTATCAATCCTATAAAATATGAACTTCTTGGCTTCATAATTCATATATATAAATCAACAAATCTTCCAATGACAGTCAGTATTATACCTAGAATAAAGCTTCTGGGACACTAGAATGATCTCTCATTTTATACTGTAAATCTGAATGATTGTGACATCTGTATTGTCTGTAGGGTCTTCCAAGTAGCTAATGTTAAGGCCGAATGGAATCTTATCAAGACATTACCAGATTTATCAGGAACAGGTATGCCCCTCCTTTTGTCATGGCCTTTGATTACCATGCCTACTTGGAGCACCGATTGACTTGGTATTTTGACATCTGTCCTTCCACAGGGAAAGTAACTTCAGTGAAGTTTGGATCCGATGCTAAGTACATCGCTGTAGGTTCTATGGACCGCAACCTACGAATATTTGGCCTCCCTGGAGATGAACAAATGGAGGAACCAAACACAGCAGCCGAGTGAGGAATTCCATTGTATTTGATTTATTTCTTCTGGCGATGCTCCCCATTGTCTTCTAATGACGGATTGACTGCTCGCAAATGCATACATCACCTCCATAAGAGGGAAGTAGGATCCTCGTGGGGAGCACTGTTCTGAGCTTCGCTCGGTGTAAACAAGCTGAGACAATATGTATTGTAGGCCTTGCTAATTCGACTGATGAGGATACTATTTGTTTTGATGGTACGCACGATGCTAAAGTTGTGCACAGAGTTCAGTAAACAAGTTGCTTGTTTGCCTGCATCATTATCGCATAGACGCAGCATTGTCAACTAGGCAGAAACTGTTTAGTAGGAACAGCCTTTAATTGTCATTGTCATTTGATCATGGACGTTGAATTTTTAAAACTAGGCAGAAAAATGTCAGCAAATTTGGCCCTTTCACTCATTTTGGATCGTCTATTTATTTTTTGGTATATTAACAATCTGTTTTTCTAAATAAGTCATAACTGATTCATTTTTAACTAGGGAAAAGGGAAGTGCCTAAATTTTTCAAAGAATCTAAACTATTTCTAGTGCTTTATTTAGGATGAGGTAGACGTTATTTGTACATGTTACTATTGTTTTATTGCAAACCAATGGCGTAGGAACAGAACCCTTAAGTTTCAAACTCTAAATAAATCACAAAGATAGATATTACACTTCTGTACAGAAACAATACTTTTCAAAAGACATTACTATAAAAATACTTAGGGCTCCTTTGGAACGCAGAAATTTCACAGGATTGGCACAGGAATTTCACAGGAAACAGTTCAAAAACACAGGAAAAACGCAGGAACAGGAAAATTTTCCCGCGTTCCAAAGGGGGCCTTATCTTTTTAGATTAAAGTATATTCTTAATATTCCTATAAAAATCAAAAACCCATATTTGAGAGGACCAAATTTGTCCAATTTAGTTATGGGGCGTTACTAATGAAGAATGGATTGGTGATGGATTAACTCATTCCACAAAATTTGGTGGAATCAATCCAATTCTCATCTAGTACTAATTGTTGTTTAGCTTGTGAGGAATGAGGTGACGATAGATTCATTTTATTTCATAAAACAAACAAAAAAGTGAGGAGTGAGAAGACGATGGACCACTTCATTCCCTAAACCAAACACCCCCTTAGTTGATTGATACGTTCGTTTTTGGGGTAAAATAAGGTAATACCTGTGACTTGAAGAATAAAGATGGCTTTGCCCTCTCTTTTTTGGAGTTATTTTAAGCTTTTGGGACTCTTGGACCCATGGCAGGTTGTTGATGGATTCTCTTTGCAATATTGTACCATGGTGCCTCTAGCTTCAATCAAGAGGAGACTATTGATGGCCTGACACCGCTAGCTAGCGCTAATTATTTTTGTTCAGTAAAAAAATTGTATGTGGTTTCGAAAAAAAATAAATCCCAATGAAAAGTTTTGTGTTATTTTTTTGTTGGAAAGAATTACACGTCATCTAGATTGAAGTTGATGAAAGAAACAATTCCTCTAATATATAGTGCTTCATGGAAAGAAGAGCAGACAAATGGGCATGCTTGGATTATAAATGTGAGTCTATTGTCCCTCGGCATAAGTTTATGGCTACTTTTGTATTCAGACCTTTAGAGATAAATAAGTCAAAACTGCGAGAACTTAGAGATGGAAACCAAGTTGAGACTGCAAAATTTGCTCAAGACATCGAACTTTTGTGGAATACACATCTACACCACCAACGTTCTTTTAGAAAGCCAAGAGGAGAGGAGGGCGGGGATGAGGAGTGCTGCCGCCATCTTTGCCTCTCATTGGCCTTCGCCATCGGGCTCCAGTGGCTATGAACTGGCCAAGGGCGGGGAAGGTTGTGGCAGCGGCGGCGGGATGCCGGCCGAGCTGCCTTAGGAGAGTGACACAGGGGCATGTGGTTTTGACGTGGTAGCTTCTCAAAGAAATCTTGGAAATAGAAGAAAATGAAACTAAAGAAATAAAAGAAATAGTTATAGTATTTAATAAATTACTTGGTAAAATTTTGATATGTTCTGTATTCGCATTGAACAATTCAAGCCCTCCTTTTCCTTTCTGGAGTTGAGTGCTTGAGTTCTTGACTTCTTGTACCATATACTAAAGGATAGTCAGGAGCAGGCCCAGCAGATAGTCTAGACAGGCCTATGAGTAATTTGGCCCAGAAAATAATTAATAGTTAGATGTAAAGGTCCAGAAAAAAGGCCCATGTATCAACGGGCCAACCCTAGCAAGCCATTCGTTTCCTGTGCCCCCCTGGGACTGGCCGACTGGGAGTACGCACCGCCGCCGCCCGTCCCCGACATCCTCTCGCGACGCCGGCGCGGGACGCCGGAATCCAGACGCGCGAGGTGCGACGCCATTCCCCCGACGAGCTGTTGTCGGCCACCGGGGTCCGCAGATCTGCCTCGCCTCTAGATTCTCTGGCCCCTGTGGCTGTGCGCTCGACGTGGCCGGCGGCGCCTCTTGCCCGCTCCCAACGCCCCGCCATCCCCTAGGCCCTGTATCCTAGTTGCGCGGCTGTTGGACAGTGCCCACAGACACACCCTGCTGCTCAGGTGCCCTCTCCAATCCATTTCAATTTGCTACTTCTATTATTTCCATTGGCACGGTTGGTGACCGTATCTGTAGCCTGCAGCATCTCTTTTCTTTCACTCTTTAGTCATCTATTAATTGATTCATATGCAAATGTGGTGTACTGTGTGCCCAGTGCCTTCTTACGGATTGTTCTTAGAGGCAGTAAAGCTTGTGAAATTAGGTTGTGATTTAATGTCTCAACAGTTACCGCTTAAATCATATATTAATTTATGTAAGATTTTGTCTAACTTTGAGCACTATATATGAAACCTTTTATGCATGTTTAAACTATTTTATTGGATTGGATTAATTACGAAACCCTTTGTTTACTTTATACCAGTTTACCGTTGGAGCATTATATTGTTGTGTTACTGAATTGTGTATTGTGCTTACCGTATTGCACATTGTTTTTTTTTTTTTTTTTTTTTTTTTTTTTTTTGTTATGTGAATCCGTCAGGCTGTGTTGGGCCAGTTGTGTTGTTGTTTTCTCTTCTTTTCTCTTCTCTGTTTCTGCTATGTTATAACCCCTACGGGCCATGTTGGGCTACTGATATAATGAAAATTCAGGTGGGTATTCTCTCTCCCCGGTGACCGTCAAAAAATTTTAAATCCTAGACCCACCACTGAGAATAGTATCAGTAAAGAGAACAAGCCAAGTTACATTATTATTTGATTGGACCTTTGTTATATATCTGAAGAATAGGATCTTTGCCTTCAAGGTTAGAATTTATTTTTGTCCTGCATTTTTTTATTGGTTGCTCTCTGTGCTTGCCACACAACTGTAGAACTTTTTTTAATCTGTGTCTGAAAGTTACACTGGTCATTTTGAACTTTGATTTGGACCAGATGCAAGTACCACTATTTCTTGACATCTGGGCTAAATTCGATTGGATTGAATTGTAAATGGAGAAACAGGGCAGGCAGCTTCAGGAGCATTTCATGTGAAACTTGCTTCTTGGCAAGCTGCTGCCTGCTGCTTCATTGACTTAAGTTACACTGTTTGATGGAAGCTCTTGTTGTAATGTAGATAACTCTGAATGATGGCAACTCTAAAAGATGCAGCAGCAAGGAAGCCTGTACTGGCAACAATCCGGCTTATTGTTCCAGCTGGTGCTGCCCGTCCTGCACCTCCAGTTGGTCCAGCGCTAGGTTTCTATCGGCTCAATTTGATGGCTTTCTGCAAGGATTTCAATGCCAGGACCCAGAAGTACAAGGCAGACACTCCAATGCAAGTCACCTTAACTGCCTACAAGGACAGCACCTTTGAGTTTGTAGTCAAGTCACCCTCAGTATCATGGTTCCTCAAGAAGGCTGCAGGAATAGAAACTGCTAGCGGGCGCCCTGGTCATAGCAATGTCTCATCTCTCACACTCCGCCATGTGTATGAGATTGCAAAACTGAAGCAGGCTGACCCCTTCTGCAAGCATATGTCACTTGAGGCGTTGTGCAAGTCCATCATTGGCACAGCCAACTCAATGGGCATCGATATTGTTAAAGATCTATGAGCACCATGGCCAACCTTTAGTCATGAAGAGAGACACTAGATGACAATGTTGTGTGTCTGCTTTTAGTTGCTGGCCAAGGTTGAATTCTGCTGTCTCACTGAGCTTTCTGCCAGTGTGTTGTCTTTGGGGGATATGATTTGTGATTTCTATTTATGTATTTCCTAGCAGCCTTTGGTTCAGTGTTTTGTTTTGTTTGTTCTTATAGCAGTAACTTAACTCATACATGTGGTTTTACACTGATGTTCCAAATAATACATTACAATGTCAGTGCCTTCTACATAAATATGTTTACAGGTGATTAGAAATCTCTGATGGTGAGCCCATCAGGTTGCGTCACAGGGCACCTGTAATGCGTTCATAAGAGCAATGAAAACATATAAAGTTCTGGTCGTGCTTGAGATGTGATAGTCATACTTGCATGTAGTTTGCTTTATACTTTGTCTGGTCATACTTAATTTTCATGAAGCGTTCACTGGAAGATACGATCAGAATGGAGCATTTACTTAAAAGAGCAAGGAGAGCTAATGAAAATACAGTTGTAATATGTATACATTCATCTGATTGAAGATGATGAATTTCAGCAGCCATTTTGACCTTGCCAAGCAAGACATTGTTGCAAAATTGGTTTTGTGAGGCACATGTCAGCAACTAGAACAAATGAACTTCAGGAAAATCGAGGACATTGGAAATCTATCTTGCTGTAGTAAAATACAACAGATCAAACTCAATTATAGGTTTGTCTAAAGCCAAAACTCCCAACATCAACAATGGATGCAAATTCTCATTTACAATCCACTCAATGCTCAATTGCAACTTGTAGCCTGTAATCTGTACGCAAAACTGGCTATTGCCTGACATGACCTTTGCTTTAATGGCCTAATGTAACTTTTCCACATTATTAGAAATTGAAGATAAATAAAAAGCAAAGAAAGTCTTAATTGTTGATGTCTTCAAGAACCAGATATTGCGATACTGTCTTCGAGGGTAATAGCCCCAATGTGCAGACTGTTCTGCAGGGGCGTTTGTGATGTCTTTCAGGGCATCTGCCCTCTAGGATATCTTCCTTAGGTTAGGTCCATCGCTCCTAGTCCTTAGGGAGTGATCATGTGTGGTAATGATCGTGTTGTTTTTTGTTTTCGGTCAATCTTTTCCTTCCTTACAACTCTCCTGTAAAATACTTAGCTGTTCTTTCTTCCCTGGTTTCAATTTCGCTTACGATGTTCTCAAATATGTTATGTAGGATCCTGTGCCATCACCTATGGAAAAGACAATTAAATCGTGCAATATGGTGATCTCAAACAATCTTAAACCTCTACGCGATCATGAACAAATTACCAGTGGTCCCTCTATGAAATAAAAAGAAGCCCTCTATGAAATAAAAAGAAGTCACTTGGCATTTTCAACAAATCGGTAAATCAGAAAATTTTGTGAAAACTATTTTGAAGGGACTTATTCACCTTGGTATCAAAAGTTGGATAAAGAATATTTTCTCCCTATATGTCTTCTATGTGAGTGCAAAATGTTCTACCATCTCCACAGTGATGTGTGCCAACACGAAAAAGAAGTGCAAAATAGAAGTAAGAACGGAATGAACAAGAATAGTGTCTACTAGAGGATTACCTCGGATTGTTTGGCACTGGGTTCCAATCGGCCACTCTAAGCCACGTGTATGAGATATCGAAATTTGAAGCAGGTTGGCCTCTTCTGCAAACACATGCAGCATGAGGGACTGTGCAAGCCCATCATTGGCTCAGCCAACTCCATGGGCATTGAGATTGTTAAAGATCTATGAACACCATTGTGTGTTTCTATTTCTATGTTGGCACTGGACAAGGTAGAACTCATCAGTCTCAGTGAGCTTCCTGCCTTCCTGTCAGCTTCATGTCCTTCTAGCCTTCTAGGAGCATGAACTCTAGTTATTAAGCTAGGCGATTCCTGCCTCCAGCCTCCAGGCATGGCGTTCTGTTCAGCCTTTTCTTCCTTTATTCATTTCTTGGTAACTTTACTGATGTCTTTTTTTCCATAAAGGAAGCAATGTTATTGATAACCAAGAACAGTTCATCGAGAAGACACAAAGCCTTGGCAACTCCTGGCTTTTGTTGAAATACAGCCACAATAAGAGAGGTAAAACACCAAACACATGGATATGCCATACTTTGTAAATGGTCGAAAATTCTGGATTTTTACAAGTTCATCAGGTTTGTGTGACGGGGGCCTGTGACTGGAATGCAGTATTCATAGACAAGGGAAATGCAAATATTTACAGTTCACCCGTGATTCTTCAGATGTCATGATCAATCATTGTTGTAGCTCGCCTTGCACTATGGTTTTTTTTTTTTTAATTTTATGTGCTTTACTAGCAGTTATCATGAAGCATTCAATAGAAAAGGCGAAAAACATGCACACCAAAGAGCAAAGGAAAATTGGAAACTGAAATCGACCTTAATTAAATGCACTAATATGATTGAAAGTGGCGAGTTTGACTACTCAGTTGCCACTTTGCTAGTGCCAAAGATGTTTTTAAAACAAGATCTTGCTGCTTTGTTAAATAGTTGTCAGGATTTATTCAAGAGACCTCTTTATTCAATCAATCCAGTCGAACAGCTAGAAGTCTAGAACAGTTCCAGTACTTCAGGAAAAACAAGGACATTGGAAATCTGTCAATACAACATACTTGCTGAGGTTCAGTACTACTATATCAGTTATCAAACCTGGTTGTGGTTGGCCCAAATGCAAAATGCCTTGTATCAACCAGGGATGCAAATTCTCATTTACAATTAACTCCTATGCACCAAGTGCAACGGGGAAAAATAGGTATGCTAAACCAGCTGTAGGCTACTATGATCTTTGCCTTCGAATTGATTAAGGTAACTTCCCCCACATTCTTGGACACCGAAATGAAAAAAGGGAGAAAAGTTTTAATTTGTGATCTCTTCAAGAACAAGATATTGTAGCGCTATTGAGTATTTAGCTTTTCTTGCTTTCGTGATTCCAGTTTCCGAACTGCCAATGTTCGTAAGTATGTAGGATCCTGTGCCGTCACCTATCAAAAGATAAGAAATCAAATTTTGTAAACATGCCAACTCAAGCAATATTAAATCTTTATTCAGTCATGAACAAAATAACTGGAGACAGCTCTGTTAAATAAAAGAAAAGGTCACTGGCATTTCAAACAATAGATCTGCAACTTTTTAAAGACTATTTGGCATTAAGTTGGATACATGGTATTGTCACCCAAAATGCCTTCTATGTGAGTGCAAAATGTTCTACCATCTCAAGGATTGAAACTTTTGAGGTGATGAGTGGCAGCACAAAAAATAATTGCCAAATATAAGTAAGAACTGGATGAACACACCTCGGATTGTGTATATGGAATTTACCCATCTCTTGTAAATGAACATTGATCTTGGGGTATCACCTTGCTGTACATCAGATAGTAATATATTGCAAGAACCAAGGGTTCCGAGCTTTGTACTATGAAAGAGATTTAGATGGTTACTCCAAACAACACTCTAGCACAAAGATATTGTAAGATTTGGAATTGTCTGCAATACTTACTTTGTGTGCCCAATAGCATTGTGGCACAAAGCTAATACACGGACCATTGCCAGATCTCGAGCCCTAGTAGTTCCATATCTTTGTTGACAGTTCCTATTACAGTTTCAGCAAGGTCAGAACTACCTAGGTATATATATTAAAAAAAGACTCAAGTCTAGAATTAAATTTTACTGTGGTGTACAGGTGCATAACTTTTTTTTTGTGGAGTAGAATTGCTTGTTAGGAGACAATGTGAAGAAGTTGTGCTAGAGGAAAATGTTTAAGTAAACAACTGATGGTAGTATTCTAAATGATATATGCTAAGTCATGAGACAATTTGAAAGCCAAGTAATCTGTACGAACGACTGAGTACATACCATTAACAATTAAAGATAGAGTGCACAACAAAATCACTGATTTCAGCTCTAAAATCCATCATTTAAGTTTACTCAGCATTGAAGGGGGGATCATTTCAAGGTTGCTGCCTATTAGGGTGTTTATGTAACAAATGTTGAGCTTGATTGCCATGCCATGGCATGAAGTTCGCAATTAAATTAGATAAATGTCATAACGTCGCAAGACAGAATGGAAGGGACACCTTTCGGAGAAGAAATCTGCAAAATCATCAACAATCACTGCAGCGGGGAAGTTGTCAAGAAGGTGAAATGCAGCAAAGTACTTTCTGATTTCATCACCATCTTCGATGTATCTAGGAGCAGACAACACATAATTTGAGCATGAATTAGCTCCACGAAATAGCTACCGCTTTAACAGAACTTTACACCATAGATGAGCAGAAAGAAGAAGGAAAAAAAAAACAGGCATCACGAATTCATGATCAATCAAATACACAACATTGCACATTCTTGCACCATTGGGAACTTCAAATCATGGCATCACCAAAAACAGATCCAAGGACCTCTTACTTGATTTGTATCCTCTGAAGTAAGCTCATCGGCGGATCAACACCCTGAAACCAAAGGCGAAGGTGTGGCTTCAGAAGCGAGGAACAGCGCAACCTTAGCAGCAGGCTTCCCTTTTCCCCATATAAGCAACTCTGCCTAGCAAACGAAGGCTCCTCACCTGGGACAGGAAAGGGGGGTTGCTCTCCAGCCTCCCCTTGCTGCAGATGAACACCACGCCGCGGCCGCTCTGCGCCGCGCTGTTCACCGCGAACTGGAAGAGGAGCGAGGTCTTCCCGCTGACCTTGTACCAAAAGAAAGGCACTGCGTTGTGACGCGAGGGGTGCTAAGGTTGCTTGCTGCCGTTCGATCCCGGCGCAGCGCGTGCGCAGCGGCAGAGCTAGTTTGAGAAGGGCAAGATGGGTAGGGCGAGGCGCGTACCAACCCGAGGGACCCGAGAGCAGGGTGATGCAGGCTTTCTCGTCCCGCCGTGGGGAGTTGGAGGTGTAGGAAAAGAATCTCTCCATGAATGCCGGGGATTAGTGTGCGGGGGGAGGGAGACGGTGGCGCCGCCGAGATGTTCGACGGAATGACAACAGAGGGTGGCGGGCAAAGCGAGCCGAACTCGAGAGCTCAGGTTCCCGTTCGATCTCCGTCGGCTCGGTGAAAGCTGCTCAGAGCTTGAGCTCGGTTCGAATCCGCCAGAAATTTCAAACTCATGATCATTTGGTACTAGTTTCGTATTTTTTCTGATATAAAATTAATTAGTTTTGTATTGTTTTTTAAAACTAAATACTTAGTAGATCTTTTTGTTATTTACTCCTCGGAAATTCATAACTAATTTATTTTAAATCAAAAAAAATATGAAAATAGTACCAAATTTTTCTAAAAATGTAATCTTTAGGGTGATCTCCCGATTTAATACAGTGCAAAACAATAATACATATAAATATTAGATGTGGATATGAACAATAAAAGACTATGAGGGGTAACAAATGAGATCCATATAACTCTAAGATAGATTGCATTTTTAGAAAAAAAAATTGGTACTAGTGTCCGATTTTTCTAATTTAAATGAATCAGTTATGAATTTTAAAGATTAAATAGATTTTTTATTATTTTTAAAAATAAAAATCACCCTTGAAACCGGGACTAAATATGTCCTGTTTCAATAGTTGAATGGCTGGATATACCCGACTTTAGAGTTCAATGGCCAAATCCGGACTCGGACGATAGTTTGATGGTAAAAATTGGATTTTTATTTTCCAATCCAATTTGCAGCTGAACTTTATTTGGTGAAGATGGCGAGGAAAGACGTGGTGTTTGGCGGTGGCGGATAGGGTTGTGCTTTCAGTTTCTTAGTTCGGTTTGGTTTCTTGATTTCTTAGAACTTCAGTCTTCACTTATCCAGAAACTGAATTGAAGTACCACTGAAAAAACCACAACTTACCATTTCGATTCTCATTTTCTTCGGTTCACTTCCAATTCTAAACAAACTAACCGAAGTCTGTCAATAACATCCTCACCAAATCATTGCGGCAAGATGGGCTAGGACACGGGGGAATGCTGCCGGTTGGGAGTGGGTGCCGGTTTCCGGCCGGCACGAGCCATCGAGCGCAGCGGGAGCGGGGCGGGGTGGAGGTCTGGCGTTTCGAGCATGGCATTGTGTATCCGTGCATGCATCGAGTGGGAGCTAGGACCGGGAGAATTGTGGCTAGGGGGAGGGTAGGATCATATTATACCATGTGATGTTCGTTTGTTACATACTTGAGATGTTGTATTGGGCTAGGCCTAATTTTTTTATGTGCTTTTGTCATTTTTTTGTTACTTCTGTTATTTGAGGCCTAGAATCGGAAATCACTCGATTATTTAGGTATCTCAATGCTGGAATCGAACTCAATATTGATTTCTTTGGTTATGGTGAGTTTGGTTTTTGTTTCGATTACTTTGGTTGGTTAATTTTGTTCGTCCCTGATGGCGGAAGCCAAAGGAGACCATAGAAAAGCAAATGAGAAGCATAGATGGCTAAATGGTTGGAACGCATGGCCATGAGCCACCTAGGGCCATGACCAAAATAGAAACAATGCGCAAGAGGGCATAGAATCGGACCAAATTAAAATAGGTTTATGTTTACTTGTCCGCAGAATGGAACCAATATACCACGTGATCACTTGTGTTAGTTTCATTATAGTTTATCTCAGTATATATAGTACTAAATTGGTATAAAAAATAAACTGGAGTATGTCATACCGCCTACCATACCGTGCCTATAGGCTATGGCCTAGGCACTAGCTTATTGACTACGTGCGTCCCTTGACTCAGTGTTTGTATCAGATCGAAATGGGGTGATCCTTGTGGTGGCCTACATGGCCATCTGTAAGGAGAAACAATGGCCAGGGATGAGAGTTTAGAGTGGGTCGCTTGGTATTTGATAGTAAAGTTGATCAATCCACGTTGCAACCTACACTTGAGTACTAGATGCTAGCACAAGAATAGCTACTCTTATGGTGGAAGATTGGAGAAATGACAGCAGTGGAGGATACCCTTAAGGCAGGGCCGCATATGTAACATGGTGAGGACGGTGCAAATTAGATATGTTCATAAAAATAGAAAGTCACACGTTTTATATTGCTGCCATGTCATACAGATCAGCTATGACTAGTAACATCCATATGATAAAGTAGGCTATTAATGTTGACTTTTATATTAACATCATCTTCTTTTTTATTCTTTATTTGTCTTAAAGCCCATACATGGCTGTTTTTTTTTTCATGAGAGTATGTTTCTCTCACTTTAGATGTCTCTGTTGCATGGGCAGAACTCAAAAATGTCGTGTAACGGATTATAAGCTTTTTATTATCCTTACTCTTTGGTAGGCACGGTGAGATGGCACACAACTGTTGGTGGAAGGATGATGCAAATCGGGAGGCGGTTAATTGCTACTCTTAAAAAACTGGATTAGGCACCGGAAAAAAAAACGATCGCACAAGTACTAGGCCGCTGGGGCGGTGATGAAACGGAAATGAATTTCGTGTAGCTACTATATTTTGACACGCATTGAGGGAAGCTTGGGCCTGCGCTGATCATGCAACTACTATATTTTGGCGCGCTTGTGAGGAGTTTGAGTCTAGGTTGAATTCAATTAGCCTGTGACCATTCTACCTTCGTAGACCTAAAAGTTATATTTATAATATATTTTTTTAAACAAAGAATACTCAACATAGAGATATTTTTTGAAATTTTTATATATAGTATGTGTAGTTTAAAAGTTTTCATCAACGACACAAAAAAATGTTAAGTACGTAATAATGAATACATTAACGAAAACCATCTTCAAAATAAGGGAATTTCAATAAGAAATACTTCGACGCATGTCTTTACGAAGGAAAACAACAAAAGATATCACTAGCACAACCAAGTCATTTTCTCTAAATCCAAGCGTGCCTCTCTAGAAGATTCAATAACCCTATTTATATCAGAACAATTTGGAGCTTAAAATTGATACTATGAACTTAAATGTGTATGATTTTATCTCAAAATAGCTCAAAATGTGATTAAAAGAGACAATACCATAAACAACACAACCGAGAGGGCATTGCGCCATATGGGATCTACGAACATGTATCACTAGAATTTTTAAGCTAACAAATTTTCAAAATATTAGGCAACCGTATATGAGCACCAACGAGAATATATATATTTATATGGACAAATTAAACAAACAGATAAATTTTACGTTCATATATGAGCACAAATAAAAATAGAGAGAATAATTTAAAAAATAACTAAAACTCTCCAAACAGTACTGCATTGATGTGACCATTGCACAAAGCCCGCCATAATTATCTCGGATGCAACTCTCCAAAGCTCATAGCCAACCCACCCACATGCATCGATGGAGTTGATGCATAAAACCATACACACACTCCGTTTGCTCACCAAGCTAACATTTGGGTGCTGTTTGGTTCGGTGTTGTTTTGGTCCGCGACCGTTTCCAACGCAATCCAATCTCGTCACTAGTGTTTGGTTAGCCGAGTCCGTAACCAGTCACAGCGGTAAAACTGCCCTCACCAAAGTGTTTAAAATGGATGTCCATTTGACTGTTACGCACTATGCGGATACCGTAGACAAAGAGAAGACAGTTAGAATAGTGAATGAACGGGTTGGATGGGCTTTTGGTAAGCCTAGTCTTAATGGACACAGGCCCATGGCAACGAGTCGTCCTCTCCCCTCGGTCTCGCGAAGCATCAAGGCGGCGAAGGCGTCGCCGCGACCTTTGGTTGCTGCTGCGAGCTCCCCATGCTCTCGGTTCGCACTCTTCTTTCTCCCGTCTCCCCCTCCTGCCGGTCCTCTCCCTCTGCACCTCAAAGCTTATCAGGCTGTCCCCAATAGAGTGCCCTAAAGAGGTACCCAAAACACTGTTTGGCAATGCTTGATATAAATACTGTACTGTAGATAGAAAGAAAAGTAGTTAGAATAGTGTTTTGAGGAATGAGACGTACCATTGGGTCAGCCTCAAGTACCCGAGAAACTAGGTCCTTTGCACCGAGTCAACCACCAAGCGGATCCAACCCCTCCCACCCAAACCCGTAATCCACTGCCGCACCCGGCGTGCCACTGCCTCCCCTTCGCCCTTCCCCCCAACGGAGCACGGCTGCGCCGCCCACGCGGCACATCCCCTCCCCAGTCCCCATTTCCATCTGCTCTCCCGTGGCCCATAGGAATATCGTACAGTGGCTGCAGAATGAATTAACTGTGGGATTTCTTGGGAGGTTTGCGATGTCTGCTTTGCCTGCTCTCTCCCAGTCCCAGGAGCCAGAAAGAAGTGATCTTTCTCTTCCCCCCTACTGCTTCTCCACCGAGGATTGAGAGAGCCGCTTGAGGTTTGCATAACCCTCCTACTCTTCTTTTGTGCGTTTGTGGTTGTTGTCGTATAACCCGCGCTCTGGATCGGCTTTCTCCGGCGATGTTCATGATTCTGTGTGGTTTCTTCTCCGAATCTGTTGGTTGCAGGCACTTTCCCCTGACTCATCGCCGTCGGATTTCGCCGCTATGCGGTGGTGAAACCCTTAGGGTCGACGGGCAAATCGGCCGCCGGAAGATCTAAAGATTTGCATTCCGGTGGGATAGGCGTGCTCCTGCTCGCGTTTCTTGGGGGGCCTTTCCGGTTCTTGATCCATGGCAGCCGGTGGGAATTGTCGCTCGTTTGGGTGAAATCTCTGAGGCAGCCCAAGGTTTGCTGACTTGGGATGGCGCCAGTGGGGGGTGTCGTGGACATAAGCTCCGATGAGGAGGGCCCCTCCATGGGCGACGAAGGGTGGATGTCGGCCCTTTTTGATCTGGACGATGATGCATTCGGGGAGGATATCGATGAGATCATGATTATGAGTGAGACACCGGCTCCACAGACGCCGGAGACGATAGCCAGGCGTGATTACTTCCTGGATTTGATGGCCTCACTGCCTTCCCCTCCCCTGCAGAGGACAAACACGCCTGATCACCTCCTGGTTAAGAATTTGTTGGCCAGTCTGCCTCCCCTGCACAAGAAGGCCAGCGCTGATAGTGGTTGTGACGAGGATGACGATGACTGCGTGGTTCTAGATGGTGACCCTGATAAGGCGGTTACTGTTGCTGACGAGGAGGGAAGCGCGGGAGATGGCAGCTCGGATGAATTGCAGATAGTCGCAGAGAAAGGCCCGGTATTTGATTTCTTCAATTCTGATGTGTAGCACTAGCATTGCATTTCGTACATGGCATAAAAGCAGTGCCTTCTATATCTGAGAGAACGTATAGAGAATTGAATCATTGAGTTGCATTCATAGTATTTGTTGGAAATGCCATGCATAAAAGGCTAGTGAATCCCCACGCTTTAAGCTGCGTGTGTGTAGTAGATATCTTATGCTGATTTCACGTTACGTCTGTATGTGATTGCTATGGGCAGCGGCGGAACCAGGGGGGTGCCAGCAGGGACCATGGCACCCCCTAACATCGTGAATTTTTTAACCCATCCGGTAGCATGGCAGCATATCATCACCTCTCCTCTAGCCCTCTTCCGTAGTGTGGCTGCTAACAACGAGACCAAGTAGGCACATTCCAGCCAAAGCATTATTGCTTCTTGTTTGTAGTATGTATGCTTCACGTGATAATTAGAGCAACTTTAGGTGGTAATTGCCTGTCCACGTGAGATTCAATAGAGATTAGTGTGTGGCTTCCTTGTGCTACGATCATGCCCATGCAATTTCAACTGAGGCTGATTGAATGGTGAATGAAGAAAACGGTCCATGCTTCACAGTGCGATTACTAACTGGATTTAGTCTATGCATGCAGTGATTTTCTTAAATAGACGGAACCACCCAAAGGCTACCTAACATGACAAAATGAACGGACAGAGTGCAGTTTCACTAGACTTTGCCATAGCAAAATACGTGTACATTTCTCTAACGTGTGTAATCTTGGTCTGTCGACGCCCCCCCCCCCCCCCCCCCCCCTGGTGCTAGTTTCTGGCAGCATGCAGTACTTTGCTCACGTTGTTAATGCTGTGGAATGTACTCTGAGGTCCATATAATACCAGAAGTGTTTAAACATGCATTGCTCTTGTGAAATAATCTGCTAAAGTGCATACATAATTCTGTCTCGACCTGTTGACATTGATATTGTTGGGTGTTTATTCATGTCATGTCTTTCACAAAAACTACAGTTCATCTTCACTAGTACTTGTCTCAAAAAAAAAAAAAGAAATTTGTCCTGAAAAGAGTGCAATCCTAGCGCATGGCATTAATGTTAGTACTTTTTCTAAGGGACATGTGCATTTAATTGCTAATTTTTTTTCCTTTTTAAGGCGCATGTACATTTAATTGCAAGATTAAATGGGGGCATGTAGGTCATTTCTCATGATTCTAATGTCTTAAAAAATGTTAGGATTGCGTTCATGTCGTATTCTCTTATTGTTTGCTTTTAAGAAATGTCTATTATACTGCAGATAGCATGCAGGGACTTCCCTCATTCGCGCCATTCATGTTCAAACTTGCCATTCAGCTCTACCTCTCACTTGAAGCATTGTAACATGGTCAGTAACAGACATTTTTGCTTCCTGATGTTGTTGGCAGTACAATATGTCAGACATGCTAGCAGAGTAACCGATAAAAATTAGTTAATGCAATAATATTGTTGTTTTTTCAAACGCAGTGCCACTGTTTTGTATGTGACGCTCCAGCTCCATGCAAATATTGGGGTAATAGTACATCAGCTGATGATCATTGCCATGCTACGGATAAGGAGGAAAAATGGAAAAAATTGAGGCATGCCCATGCAATGGCCCAGAAACAACTACCAGCATCTGGTCCAGAAAAACACCTGAATAACGCGTACTCAACAATGACGTCACCCAGACAGCAACCTATGCAGTGTCATGTTTCAGTCTCACAATCGCCTTCAGTATCATATGGGGTTCATCCTTCTCTTGCCATCCAAAGTTCACTTCTTAATGAAGGGAGCCAAAACCGACAAAGACATCCCTCAGTAAGAGTCTCACTGAGTGTAGGGGCAACAGTCAGTTCACCAAGATCTGGAAGAGGTACTGGCAATGCTCACATTGCTCAAAATACCCATTCCCGTGCAGTATTCAAAAGAGCAGGGCCTGTTTCTCCAGGTTTTGGAACCACTAAAGCTAGCCAATTTGGTTCTTCTGCTCCAAATGATTCCCTTATGCATCAGGCATTGCTGCATCCATCTCAGACTGTTCAAGTTGCACCTACAACTAATGCTTTCACTGCTACTTCTCAAAATCACCATTTTCAGAGATCTTTCAGTGCTCCCATAGCACCTCAGGTGCAACAAATTCAACCAGCAGCATATTGTCAGGTTGCTACAAATGGAATTCATGCTACAGGGCCACAACTTTCGCGGTGCACCTCACTTACAACTCAGAGAACACAATTCATCCCAGATCCAGCAATAGATGTTGGCACAACAAGCTGGGAAGACCTACTTGCTAGTGTGTCATCTGATTTGGGGGTAGCAGATTACAATATTAGCACCCCAGAGTCTCAGCATGTTATGACTGACTCTCAACCCAAGCATCCCACTGCAAACCACAGGTTCAGTCTTCAGCCCGAGCCTATTGCAGAATCGGAAAACTTGGCATACCCAATCGTGCATGATTTATCCAATCACGCAGCACATGACAATGTTCAGACAGATGGTGCTGCAGGTACAAGTACAACACAGAATTGGGACCATCTGATTGAAGAGAGCAATCTTGTTCCTACTGAGGCTCATCTGAATGATTTTGCTGGTGTCCCTGCTGATGGATTATCAATAGAAGAAGCTACTCATCAACTTGAGATATCAGGGCTGGAGTCTGCAAACATTCTGTTGGAGTTCGATTTGGTTTAAGCAGTGCCCTGCCCGGCTGCCTTAGCATATCCTGAACCCATGAATAAATTGGTGGCATTGACATGCCGCTTTCTAGGTCTCCTACATAGGAGACAGGGGCGACGCCCCTTGTACAGTAAGTATTATGTGGTACAAGAGTTCTGCTTCGTGTTGTTGTATCCTAGCGATCGTGGATGCCTTAGGGCTTAAGATGTTAACAGCTACCCACCCACCCCTGAAGTTTGAGGGGGTGGGGGTCTGGAGGAATTCCTGTTACCTTGTTGTTGCCTTGTTGGTCATGATCTTAATCTGTGGTCCAGAATCTGATGCCAAAATGCATGTTTTGAGGTACAAATACGTAGAACTGGATATGGATTCCCTGGTTGCTGGATCATTTTTCTATTGTTCATACTCGATGCCAAACGGCATTGTTGGAGGTAGTATCCTGAATCAAAAGTCTACCTCCTTACAGTGTGAGATGCAGGAATGCAGCTGGAATCAGATGCAAATCGCAACGCTTGGTTTAAAGTTGCTCCTCCACCACCAACAGCTATGCTGTTGTGATAGTCGGTTACTCAGTTTACAGAAATCCCTCGTCTCCTTTTCTGTTAGGATGGATCGAAGGTATAGTGCATGTCGACGGCGGCGAGGATGTGCCAGGTGCACCGCGTCCCCGAGGCGACGACGACGAGGTCGCCCACGCCGAACTGGACGTTGCTGCTCTCCGGCGAGCCCTCCACGGTGGCGACCACCTTGCCTCTCACGATGTAGCACGTCTGCCGCGCGCCGTAGCTCAGCGCGTACCTCCCTTGAGGGCCGCCCCACCTACATACAATTACAATGCGTCGTTCCAACAACAGCATGCGACGTTGATCGGATGGTCGTGCCGGGTAGAACAGGAACAGCGTGCTCGTCGTATAGACGGATACTCACTTGGGCCACGACGTGACACCGAGCTCCGACAGGCGAGCCGCCGGCGTCCTCCGCTCGACGGCGATGGCAGCGGCGGCGCCGTCCACGGCCGGCGTCGCCGTGCCAGAAGGCTGGAAGGAAGCCATCGACACTGCAGAGACAAATCCAAGAAGAGGAGGGGATGGCCGTTCGATCCAGGTCGGTTTGGTTTATATATTAACACACAGCAAGGCGCAGAGGAAGAGAAGTTGCAAGCAGATTTGGAGTTGAACTCTGCACACGCTCTTCACTCTTGACGGACGCTCCCTGGCCGCCGTCGCCGTCGTGCAGCGCATCTCGACATGTCGGCGCCGGCGAGGCAACTTTGGCTTGTCGCCGGCTGGTACTGGTATGCCGGTGCCCGTGGCGCCTGGTCAGAGGCGTTGACCGGGGCGCTGACGTCCACGTGGACGTGGCCACATCGTATTGGGCCCTATACCATTGCACGTTCTTTTTTTTTTTTCAACCTCGAGCTTTGATGGCGACCAAATGATTCAGAAAGGGCTTCCTCTGAGCCTATTTTATTCAACCATGTTCTACCTCGAGCCGGAGTAACTTTGAAGAAAAAGATATTAGAACAAGTCAATTTCTTGTGCTGCCAGGCACTCTAGCTCACCATGACACCATCCTACAACACTGTAGGGTATTATTTCCCTTCTCTGTTTCTGTGGAAAGTGGAAACTGGCGATGGAGATTTTGGTAGTGGTCTAGTCTAGCTAGCACAGGAACTTGGCCAAGCGTGGATCAGACTGCCAGGGTAGACCCGCCCGCGCGCCGATCGCTCGGCACTTGATGCCCGCCTGCGATGATGAGCTCAACCAGGGTCAGCGCTCAGCGGCAGTTTCAGTTCCAACCCTGAAGCTGAGGGTAACGGTGCTTACCACTTGACAGGCAAATGGCAGCATCTTTTCGGGCGGCATCCCGGTAGACAGTCCTGTGTAGGATGAGCATGAGAAAGGGTAAGGCCACAGCAATGCAATTACTTCTTTGAATATGGTATGCTGTTGAATATGCATAGATCAGGTAGGAGGACACCTGATCTTGAAAATCATGGAAGTAGGCATTACGGAAGAAGCTGCGATTCCTCACCGTGAAGCACTGCTACTATGAATGCATCCCCGCAGCCAGTGGTATCAACAAGCTCTGAAGCGGGAATACTCTCCGCTGTTCCTATTAGCAGTCTTCCAAATATTGACCCAGTCCCTTTTGAAGAAAGCCTCATGAACTTAAAACACGATCAAATTTAAAACGGAAAAACAAGTTTATGAGGTTCTGAGCTAAAGTTATATAGCACTCTGAACAAACATCTTATTTGAAAAAAGCGAGAGAGGATGCATTCTATGCAGTTCCAACTTCAAGAGAAGCTTTTTTCATACCCTGGTTGAAACACAGGTTGGCAGGACGCCGTCTCTATGCAATTCCAAGGATTCGGCAACATTGTCTATGTCTGATGCATCTGTTCCAGAATGATCACCTACTAATAAAGTAAGAATATATCAAGTGAATAAATTGAACTTGTAGTCCCCGAGGGTCCTTACACTTATACTGAGAAGATCAAAACTAACCACCTTCGCTCCTCTCAAGCATTATGCAACCATTTTCCCCAAGGGTTACAATGACAAATCTTGCACGAGGATATTGCAGAAGGATCTCTAGTAGTGCACAGGGTATGGATGAGATTGATGTCCATTTCTTTAAATACGAAAAGTCATCTTGATTAGATGTGGACCAAAATAAATGTGGATTCACTAAGACATACAATAATTGAACTGTACCGTTAGTCATGTCATGATCTCATAGCAGCAGTACCTTTGGAAATTTCCCGGAACATACAATGTAGCTTGATAGGCTGAGGAGACATTCCAATTCTGCCTTTGTTCTTTCTGGTTCCGCATCAACCAATATTGGAATGTTCATCTGATCAGCCTGTAGATTTCTGCTATATATCAAGCACAAATTAAAATATGGTTTGGAGTTTTTGGCATGTTTACTTGCGCGAGAAAGTTATTCTGCATAATTTATAGTGGTTGGTCTTGAACAAATATATTAGCCAAACGTCTAAACTACTTTGGTTGGACTCAATCTATTAGTTGGACTTGATGATATAATTGGTTTAGAGTTGTTAGAACCACCATCTATTATAATTCAAAGAGGCCCGCTGATAAAGTTAGGCAGGAGGTCATCCGATTTAATACTTCTCCCTATCTCTCTGCGCCTTTCCCTTCTCAAGCTATATATGTACAGAAAACTCTAGGTTTAACCATTTGTCCATTTCCATCCAGCCCAATAACAGCCAGCACTGACAGTTTAACTTGACAGTATAGGTCTATTAGGTCTCTGTTTTTTTTTTCGATATATATTGACTACATGATGCAAGCTAGAAAAAGTTAGCATTATATGGTGTATCAATGAATTAATGCCGCAACGCTTACAGCACCAACTTACCTTCTTAGCAACAGCCAGTGCCATCTCATGTGAATATCCATCCAGAAATAACAAGTTTACATCTTGCAACGCATCTGACAAACTTGACACTGTTAAGTCGCTAGGAACCATTGGGGGTTGCCTGATGTGATTATACATGTACGGGTTTTCCTGCAACCACAAAGAGTTATTCATAAAGATTTACATGTTTATATGGTCATGTTGTAGGAATTAAATAAAAATAGGAGAAATGCTAATATGCTTAAAAAAGCAATGGTTTCAGTCATTTGAAACTGAGCTGATAACCAGTAAAGGAAAAGGAACTCTAGAGTATGGTATAAATTTGATATCTCTGAGAAAAAAACAGAAACAACTACACTGCAAATAAGTTACATGAAGCAGATAAAATGTATAAAGAACAGCAAGATTGATGCAAGCACTGGGCTTTGTGTGTAACGTGGTAGTTATGAATTATGATTGCATTAAGATAAATATGCCTAAGAAATTGTTTGGCTAATTCATGTGCATACTTTTATCAGTTTATGTATACCTTCAGAGTGGACAACATGAGGAACAACATGGCTGTTTTTAACTGTTTCACTTACCTCTATAGCTACATGGATCTCATTTGTAAGTATTATTATGTTCAGAATAAAGAGGAGGAGAAAGATTCTTACGTTTCCTTGTCAATAATGACAAAACTAAATGTTGTGTTCCCACCATCAGAAATCTGCAAGTATAATCATCAACAGAATATGAGACATATAAGAAGACAGAAGAAAATTCCACTACACAAGATATCTTACAAGCTGTACAAATGGAAGCCAGAAGCCATACAAGTTCATCCTTGGACACAATGTTGTTTGTGACGCAAGTGTTCTAACTTCTAAGTACAGCTGTTGGAGTGTATGCATTTGCGTTCCATTCGTTTTTGTAACTGAAAACTAGCGTGTTCGATTAAAAAAAAAAACTTGACACAAGAACAAGCTATGTACGTCTTCATCTAACATCCTTCCAAACTGAAACATAGGGATATTGCCAGCTCGTCTGTTGGCAAAATGGGTACAGACACAGGGAGTGGAATTATTGTTCCTACCAGGATAACAGAGATATGGCTAGTTTCATAAGAAGTTCAAGTTCAGTTCTTACTATGACATGAGATGTATCGATCCCAGCTTCCTTGAGTTCCGAAAGAACAGTTTCTCCAAATTCATCGTTGGCCACCTGAACAAAACACATAGGCTATAGGTGAAACGCATCTCAATCGATCATGGTCAGGTAAATTGTACCCTGTCTCTCAAGGATTCATGAAGTTCTATAACGTGCCAGCACGGTACCACAACACCTGGCGGAAGCAGAACGATTCGTCGGTTACCTTGGAGATGAGCCTGGTGTTGAGGCCGAGACGTGCGGCGCCTGTCAACGCGTTCCCAGCGTTACCACCTCCGGAAATCTGAAATGGCACAACCAGCAATAAAGCACGGGGAAGCAAGCTGCTAAACTGCTAAAGGGTCAGTCCAATGCCGGCCGCGAATGGAGCGAGCTCACCGGTGGTGGAGCAGAAAAAGGCACGGAATTTGCCGACGGAAGGTGGCCAGTGAGCTCACCTGCAGCCCCCCGGTGCGGATCTTGTCGTCGGACCGCGGGTACGCGTCCACCGCGGCGAGGTAATCCAGCGTGAGCAGCCCGCACCCCAGCTGCGATAATGCAAGCGAGGCAGAGCCTCGACACCGTCAGACACAGAGCAAGCGAGCACGCCGAGTCACCGACGGATCTTTGCTGACGCGGGGCCGGGATGGGGTCTAACCACGACGCCGTCGTTCGCGGCGAGGGCGACGGGGAGGCGGCGCGGCGGGGCAGCGCCAAGAGGCGCGCGACGGAGGAAGACGCCGGCGCGGCCCGGCTCGGGGACGGAGCGGAGGCGGAGAGGCGATGCCGTCGTCGGCAAGAACGAGCCGTGGAGGAGGACCGGCATGATGGCGGGGCCGCGGGACCGGCGGCCGGACCAGCGAGCGCGGCGCGGACGGAGAGCGGCGCTTGGCGGACAGGGCGGAGTTGGTGGGAGTGACGTGGAGGCGGCTTTTTGGTCTGTTGGCGGTTGGCGCCGCCTGCCGCGTGGTAGTACTCATCGGGCCATTCAGCTGCGGCGAGCCGGAGCCCTCATGCTGAAGCTGAACGCCGCTGGCGGGGAGTGGTGGCCTGGTGAGCTCTTGGTCCTACGGAGGTTCAACTACTGCGCCTGCGCGTGGAGTCCATGGCGGAACTCTGCAGATGACAACGACTGAAATATGTACCCTGGACTTGTGCAAAAACACAGCATCCAAGAAGGCAAGAACATCACAAGGAGCATTGCTCTCCAAAGTCCAATCAACAACATCGCGCGATTGCGACGGCTTCCATCATAGGAACTTGGCCAGCCGCCGATCGGACCGCCATGGAAGGCCAGTCCGCGCACCGATCGCTCGGCATTTGATGCCTGCCTGCATCATGAACATGGACAGTGCTAAGCTCGGCATATATCTCAGATCAGGATCGGCAAAAGGAGTGGATTTATCGCCTTTTTGCTGAATTTACGCGTGCAAGTGAATCAGTTTACCACTTGAGAGGCAAAAGGAAGCATCTTCTCGGGAGGCATCTCCGTTGACAGTGCTGCGTAGAATGAACAATAGAAGCAGTAAGTTGCATGTAGGATACGAACAAAACAAACAGTATCACGTCAGAGTTCAGACCCCAGACTAATAAGAAGCAAATGTATGAACGGCTACAGACGACCGTATAAGAAACATTTCCTACTCTTTTCTTTCTATCAGTCCCAACCAAATACTCTAACATATAGCGGTTTTGGGAACATGTTTAACTAAATTTCTTTTGTTTTTCAAAGCTTCAAAAATAGGCACCCTGGAGGAAAGGGTACAATTCCTCACCATGAAGCACTGCTCCTATGAATGCATCCCCACAGCCAGTGGTGTCAACAAGTACTGAAGCAGGAATAGCCTCTGCTGTTCCTATCAGCAGTCGTCCGGATATCATCCCGAGCCCTCTTCTAGAAAGCCTCATGAACTATGATGTCATTAAGAAGGAAGGGAAAATAAGGGAAAAACTGGTTTCCGGAAAAAAATTTATTAGAAAAAAGAAGGGAAAAGCAGTATGAGACATTGCAGAGGCAAATCTATATGTAGCACTTTGGACGTATCAACAATACATATGCATTCTCAGACCTTGGATGATACACATGTCGGAAAGACGTTATCTTTGTGCAGTTCCAACTTTAAGGACCCAGCAACATCCTCTATATCTGCTGCATCTACTCCAGAATCATCACCTATGCGAACAAATGTAAATAAAGTAAATTTCAATTAATAAAGGTAACTTATTACATTATTTGGCCTATCCTGGAAATTAAGACTGAAACTAACCCGCTTCACTCCTCTCAAGCATCATGCAACCGTTTTCACCGAGGGTTACAATTACAAATTCCGCACGAGTATATTGGAGAAGGATCTCAAGTAGTGCACATGGTAAGGATGGGATTGATGTCCAGTTCTGTAAATAAGAAAATAACTGTCATTAGTATGTCGGCAAACAAATTAACACAACAATACTAAAACATGCAATCTAAAACAAGAATTCCAATGTCTTTGATATAGTACAGTGGCTTCATAATACTACTAGTACCTTTGGAAATTTTCCTGAACAGACAATGTAGCTTGCTAGACTGAGCAAACCGTCCAATTCTTCCTTTGTTCTCTCCTGCTCCGCGTCAACCAATATTGGAATCTTCATCTGATCACCCTGTACATTTCTGGTTTATATCAAGCAACAAATTAAGATATTTTGAAGTTTTCACCAGATTTTTCATAGTTTTGTATCATGCACATATATATTATTTAAACACGGTTTTATGCACTAGTGGGCGAAAACCAACCAATGGGACCAATTGATTAGCCGTTTGATCTCCGATTAAGACCTCAATTTAATCTGAACCATTGAATTATGTAGAATAAAAATACAAAACAATAAATAAAAAGAATGGAAAAAGTGAAAAATAGAAGCATTATCCTATACTCCACGTGCCGCCGTTCTCGGCTGCTCGTTCCATGATGCCACGGTTCCACATCCCCGCTCGACGGCGCCGGACGTTCCTCACTGCATACAACAACTACACTCCGAGATTCTTGGGTCTCTCCGTTTCGCTTCCAGGCCATAGTCGCCGGAGTTGACGGACTTGCTGGCTGCGTTCATCGTGGATCACTGGTGGTCCCCGGCCAAGCTATTGCTCGGGTCTTTACAAGGCGGAAGAGTCCTCCAAGGTGAGCATGTGCATCTGGGAGGCCCATTCTTGTGCCGACGAGGTCAACGTCGTCCTCATAGTAGTCATGGCCAATTAGTTTGCACAGGCATGAGAAATGAAATCACCCAAACAACATCCAGGAAATATACTCGTCATGGCCGATGATTGAAATTAGAAGTTACGCCTTATGATAACTGTACAAGGGCTGCCGCCACGTTCAGTAAAAAAAATGGCTACAAAGTATTTGTTAAAGATAACAATCTGACACGATGACTACAAACTTTTAGTCACGTTTGTTATTGATGAATTATGATGTTCAGCACGTCTTCACCGGAAGAGATGGTCACGTGTCACCGTAGATGCCGGCCAAGATAGTTAGTTACAGTTATTTATTGATCATTACCCCATGCCGATTTATATTAATTTTTTAAAAAAAATATTTTTAATTAATTTCGAAGTATTACCTCTTATGAAGTAATATCTTCTTAAACTTTAGTTTTTTTTTTTGCGAACACGATTCAAGCCGCGTCTTTGCATTAAGAAGGTAGCAAATTACAACTATAGGGAGTAACCCGCGGCTTACGAACCATGAAAAAATAAAATACAAAGAGAAAGAAGTCTCTCAACACACCAACGCCTGCCACAACTAAGATACACACTACGGTCCGAAGGAAATGCCTAAATTACCCAACAATTCAAACTCGGCTATTCGGAGACACGAGATGATGCCTTCAAGAAGGAGAACGACGCTCAAAGCACCGCCATCACCAGGCCAAAGGCCAATGCTTTCGCAGGAAATAGAAGCTAGGTTGACAAAGGTAGCGCCCTCAACGGGGTAACTACGTAAGAGACGAAGCCGCTGCCAACAAAGCTTTCGCTCTCCAAACCCTAAACCTCCAGCTCCGGAGCCGAGCCGAACATCGAGTAGCCATGGCAAAGCAGGAAGCACAGCGGACTGCAGTGGTGCTCCACCTCCGCTACACGGCCGCAAAGAGAACAACAACCACACGACGGGGAGCTAGACATCAACCCGCGGAAGGAACCAACAACAACACATCGGGGAGCAAAGCTTCAACCCAGCCAAGGGGAGCCAATCTACGACCCAGGAAAGGGAGATGGCCTCAACCCTGAACAGACAACAAGGCCAAGAGTGGCGGCGGCTGACACTCTAGCACGACGGTGGCCGGCGAGGGGCGAGAGCTGCCCAACAGAGGCCGGTCGGCGAGAGGGCGGCGCTCTAGGCCCAAGGCAGCGGTAGCCAGAAGGCGACAGCGCGGCCGGCCTAGGCCCCGGGCGGCGGCGAGCCAGACGCCTACGGGCCCGACCAGGCCCAGGCGACAGCGGCCCCAAGCGCTGAGGGCGGCGCGGCGCGGGCAGCTTGGGCCCCCGGCGGCGGCGAGTGTGGCCGCCCCCGCGCAGGCAATGCGACCCAGCAGCAGGGGCAGGCCGGCAGGAGGCGGAGAGGCCGGCAGCCGACGGATCTGACCGTTGGGGGTAGATCCGGCCGGTGACCGGCGCATCCGGCGGTCAGCTTGGGCCCCCGGCGGCGGCGAGCGCGGCGTGGCCAGCCTGGGCCCCCGGCGGCGGCGAGCGTGGCCGCCCCCGCGCGGGCAATGCGACCCAGCAGCAGGGGCAGGCCGGTGGGAGGCGGAGAGGCCGGCAGCCGACGGATCTGACCGTCGGGGGTAGATCCGGCCGGTGGCCGGCGCATCCAGCCAGCGGGAGGCGGAGAGGCCGACGGCGGGCGGATCAGACCGTCGGGAGGCATATCCGGCCGGTAGTCGGCGCATCCGGCCGGCGGAAGGCGGAGAGGCCGGCGGCCGGCGGATCCGGTCGTCGGGAGGCAGATCCGGCCGGTGGCCGGCGCAACCGGCCGGCGGGAGGCGGAGAGACGGCGGCGTCGGGCGAAGAGGGAGGCGGCGAAGGAAAGAGCAGGAAGGAGGGAGGAGAGGGGGGAGCGCGGCGCGGCACTTGGGCGACGCCACCACGGGCCGCCGCCGCTGCCACGGCCGGCGGCGACAGCGGCCGAGCGAGCCTCGGCGCGGGGACTAGGGTTGGCGGTGGCGGCGGCGCCCCTGTGTCGCCTCAAGGGAGACGACGCAGGGGTGGGATTTTGGCTCTCGTCCTATCAACCTTTAGATCTAAAGGAATGGACGGCTCATAGTTGTTTCAGTGTACCGTAGCTTGATAGGATTGCACTATATCCATTAGGCTTGAGGTACAATCGGCTTGGAGTTGTTAGAGGCACCACATGATCGGGGTTGGTCAGGGTAGATAATTTGAAAAGCAAAAAGTTATCCAAAATACTAGCGTCATAAGATTTTTAGTGCAACGTTGCACCAGACGAGCTTATTACCTGCTTAGCAACAGCCAGTTCCACTTCCGGTGAATATCCATGTAGATATAACAAGCTCACATCTTGCAATGCAGCTGATAGGCTTGGCATGGACAAGTCACTGGGGACCATGGGAGGATCGCCTGGTGTGAGTATACATGTACGGGTTTTCCTACATTTGTAAAGAGGTACAATATGTCATTCAATGACTAGTAACTTCTTTATGATGATGCCATAAGGCGATGTCTTTTAAGAAGTTGACTACGAGTTGGCAAATAATTGGAAGTTTAGATAAAACCATCAGACATCATGAAGAAATTAAACTAATCCAACCACCAGTAGATGAATATCCTTACGTTTGCTTATCAATAATGATGTAGACAAATGTTGTGTTCCCACCATCGGAAATCTGCCAGTGTAACAGTCAAAGGAATGAGAGATATCAAGAACATGCATGGAAGAAAATTTGTCAGTTTCAACCACACTAGCTAGGAAACGGGTACTAATTCATTGTTCCATCCGAATAGAGAGTTATATGTGCTTTCAATCTGTGAACAAAGATGGGCTCACTATGACATGAGATGTATCAATCCCGGCTTCCCTGAGTTCAGCAAGAGCAGCTCGTCCGGTTTCATCATTGGCCACCTGATAAAACGCATAAACTGGACGAATCATCGAGTGTATTAATTAATTTCACCATGGTGATAACTGCGAAGATAATGTTCCATCGAAGTGTACGTACTCGACCTTGTGAAGATACATATAGCAGGTGGGAAGTAGAGCGGAGAGCATTTTACCTTGGAGATCACTCTCGTGTTCAGTCCGAGGCGAGCCGCCGCCGTCAAAGCGTTCCCGGCGTTCCCTCCTCCGGATATCTGCAACGAACGGCATGACCAAAGAAACCACGGCGTACGATGAAGCAGCCGGCGGCTGAAGAATCGGGAACGACGACCGATCAGCACACCTGCAGCTCCCCGGTGCGGATCTTGTCGTCGGGCCGCGGGTACGCGTCCACCGTGGCGAGGTAGTCCAGCGTCACCAGGCCGCACCCCAGCTGCAAGCAAGCAAGCCAGTAAACCATATCACACCGCCGATCACTGGATCAGTAGCTGAGTGTCAGAACGAAGGTCAGAGAGCAAGAAGAGGTCGGCGCGCGCACCACGACGTGGCTGTCCGCGGCGGCGAGGACGACGTCGTGGCGCCGGCGCGCGCTGGGACGGTACCCGGAGCAGGGGAGGAAGCCGCCGCGCACGGCGGAGGAGGATGAACGGAGTCCGAGAGGCGGCGGCGAGCGCGCGCAGTGGAGGAGGAGCGGCATGGAGGGTGGATGCCTGGCCGGCAGGCCGGCGACGACGATGGTAGATCGTTCAGCGGACGAAGCTTGGCGAATTTGTTCGGAATCGAAGAATCAGAACCACAGGCAGCTAGTGCGGTAGCAAGAACCAGTATCCGCTCGTCCCCAGCCCATTTTATCACACGGCCACACCAGCCGTTACTTTTTAAAAGTTGCAAGCGCCCTACACTTCATGTATGGATCACATCACTCCCGAGGCTACAAGTATCGTATTGGGGCTTATCATCTAAAACTTGACAAGATACAAAAGATCTATATGTTATCTTTATCCTTCAAAACTACAAACTCACTCCCTCATCTTCCATTTTATTGTCGTTTCGCCATTTTATCCCACCACATTCACTTACATTGTTGTAATAACTCCATTTCTATAATCATATCCTACATCTACAGATACCACGAGATAGAGAACGAGAAAAGAGAGAAGCACCCTTCAAGAAAACAAGGAGGATATCTAGTTCTCTACACCAAACCAAAGTAGATACAACCGACGTAGATAGCATGCATGCCATGGTAGGAATTAAAGGAATACTACTACTACTCTAAAGAGAAAAGGCCTCCACGCAGAGAGAATAAAAAAATCCGCTCTTGCGGCCTAAAATAGGGGGCAAGGATAAAGCTCTTGTCCAATGTTCTTCGAACGCCATGGGAAGAATAAGTATGTAACATTCTTTCTACATCCCTTCTGAATAGGGACGGCAATTGTATCCATGGTATGGATATCTACAGGTATTATACCCGATGGGTATATATATGGGTAAAAACTTTTACCCACGGGCACGGGCACGGATTTGAACTTTTACCCACGTGTAAAATGCGGGTATTAGATTTTACCCACGGGTATCCTGTGGGTACCCGAAATGTAGGTAATAAGGTCACAAACATGTGCATGTATATTCAAATTAGCAGTTTAGCAGCCGAATAAAAACCCTAGCTAATATAAAGAGTCGAACATTATGTATCCTTGCACATCAATCCTCGTTCGACGCCTCCATATCTCCTCTTTCATCCTTTTTATTTGATTTCAACCTATACCGTGAGTGTTAATTGCTTTTGTTACATAAAAATATATTAATTAATTAAATTAATTCAACTTTTTTGGAGGTTGATAGTTTATTTGTTGGGCAAGAGTCGATCCTTGTCATTTCAGAATTGATCATCTTGAGTTCTTTGTTGAGAATGGAAATTCAAATAATAAAATTTTTTTAAGCAAACTATTTTATTCCTCTTTTTCGAACTATGTTTCATTCATACGATAGAATATGGGTTTAAATAAATTGGATCTTTGCAGAGTGTTCTCCGAAAAATATTAGTTTCTTTTATCCATATTTCTCCATAGATAGTTTGAATTAGTATATAAAAGCAATGACTATTCATAATTGCGTCCATATTGGATCAATTCTCGATACCATTTTGCAATAAAATTAGAGGGATGTTATGGTAAAACTTTGTTTAAAACGATGTGGTAGAAAGCAACATGCGACTTGAAGGACATGATCGATTGTGGATTTTGCTATCCATCATTTTCCATAGTAATGAAAATGCTCTTGGCTTGACATAGTCTGTTCTATTAGTCCCGAACCTAATTTGCGCTGGGTTGTTTGTAATGTAAGTAAATAGTACACGATGGAGCTTGAGAGGACAAAATTTCTTTTTTATCAAGGGAAATAATCTAGGGTTAGTGAAAACTAATAAATTTGGTCAATTATTTGCTATATGTATCAACATGTTATGTTTGGATGCTTAGATGCAAAATACAACGCTAAATTTTTATTTTACTCATTATTACGACGTTAATAATGTGGTATTTAGTGAATAAGAATAATATCCACTGGATACCCGATATCCATCGAATACCCAGCGGGCACGGGTATGGGTAAGATATTTTACCAGTTAAACTTTTAGGGTATAGATATTGTTTGTAGTGGCAGGTACAATATCGGATAGGGTATTGCCATACCCGAACAATACTTTACCCGTTGCCATCCCTACTTCCGAACGCCATAGGAAGATCGTGAAAGGGATATATAATGGAGAGAAACCTGGTTTCACTAAATCCAGAGAAAAACACACAGAAACCGAACTAAATCCGGACCGAAACGAGAGAGAGGGAGGGCAGGCGCCAGGCGGTCATAGTCCTGTGGCTTGTGAGGAATCGATCCCCTCATGCGCACGACAAACGAGGGCAAACGAGAATTTGATGAGTCACGGAACAAATGTCACCGTGCAAGCAATCTGGTAGGAGGTGCGGAGGATACATGAGCACGGAGCACCCAACTTTGTTCAAGGTACCTAAGACTATCTGCACTTCTATCCCTCTGTTTTTCTCCTCTAAAAAAAATATTCCTACCCAATCAGCAAGATTCTTATTTCTAAACCAAATTCTCATGCACTCCTATCCACCCTTAACTACCATCTCCTCTGCGCACTCCGCCCAGCTTGCCCTCTGCATCTCCAAGTGAGCGGTGGATCCGAGTGGCGAGCCAAAATGAGGGCCTCCGCCTTCCCTCTCCTCAGCCTACTGCCATCTTCTCTCCCATTCGCCGCCCCGCCTCTCCATCTCATCGGCAGCGCTGGATTCACCACCACCCCCCTCGTCCTCGTCTCCACGTCCTCGCTCGTCTCTGATTAGTCCCCCAAGTTTCGACCGCCGGCCTTGTCTCCTGTCAGCCTCCTCCGCCCAGACTTGCCTTTTCTACCACTGGATCCGGCTCCTCCGCCACGACGGCGGCCTAGTCCACCTTCTCAACCTTCTCCGCCCCTTTCCTTTCTCATCGACGCGGCCAGATCCACCTCCTCTGTTGACTGGCTCCCTCTCTCCATCTACTGACCTAACCTCACTTCTTCTTCTCTCTCCTCATCTCTCTCCTCATCTTTGTCCGGTGGTAGCTGCGCATCCGATGGTGGCAACAACTGTCCTCCTCTCTCCTCTTTCGTCCATGCGTGTGATGGGCGAGCAGTTCCCCAAGCCGCGGTGCACAGTGCATGGCGGTGTGTGTGTGTGTGTGAGAGAGAGAGTCCCTCTAGATTTGGGGGAATGTTGTAGCTCCTTGTTTTAGGGGATGGGTTCCGGCACATTTCAGGGGGTGTTTGGTAGAGCTCCTGCATGTCCGCTCCCTGTAAGAATCACTCCCGCGCAACCAAACGACAAAAAATAATATGCTCTACGGGAGGGAGCGAAGTGAATCTATTCTTCAATTTGTACAGGAGAGTAGGATCCAAAAAAAACTGCGCTAGCTCCGAACCTGCCCTACATTGTAAATGCACATCCAGAAAGGCAAACAGTTAAACACTTCATCAAATAGATTTTATTCTGCCAGAGAATCACTCTATCAAAGAATTAGCTCCTGGAGCTGGATAATCCAGGAATAGAGTTTACTAACATCCCTTACCCTGAATGTTGACGCCATAGCCTTGGGGAGGGTGGATGGGTGGGCTGCCGTCTGAATGTTCTATGTTATACGGCCCAACACGATTTTTTTTTGTGTTCAAAGTCCAACACGTACCACCACAAAGCCCACTCAAGCGAGCCAAGCCCAACGCCTCCGCTCCATCAAAGCCCCCGGCCATTTCCACCCAGCTATAAAGTCGTCACCACCCCCAAACCCTCGCAAACCCTAGCCCTTCCACCCACTCGCCGCCGCCGCCGCCGCCGCCGCCGCCTCGCGAAGCAAGCAGGACCAGCCAGGATGCCGGCCGGCCACGGGCTGCGCTCGCGGACGCGCGACCTCTTCGCGCGCCCCTTCCGCAAGAAGGGCTACATCCCGCTCACCACCTACCTGCGCACCTACAAGATCGGCGACTACGTCGACGTCAAGGTGAACGGCGCCGTCCACAAGGGGATGCCGCACAAGTTCTACCACGGCCGCACCGGCCGCGTCTGGAACGTCACCAAGCGCGCCATCGGCGTCGAGATCAACAAGCAGGTATAGAACGCAGATCCCCCTTTCGCCCGCCCGCCCGCTGCTAAAGTGCTGGGCACGCGCCGCTGCTCAACCTACTGTGTAGGGTGTTTGCATAGCGTTTCTCCGTTTCGCTCGCTTTAGGAATTGGATTGTTTTTGTTTAGAATGGCGGCAAGGTGCTTGCGGCTTGTTTACACTTAATTTGTGCAAGCTAATTGATTGTTTCAGGGGGCTATTTGTATTTGTAGTGCAGGGTTGGGCATCTTGTGCCATTTCTTTTTATGATCTGTTCGTGGTAGATGTGGTAATTTGTGTTGATTCTAGTTTCTTCAAGTTTGATTGATCACTCTATAACTGGTGCAACCCCTAGTTTGACCAGATGTATGTGGTTTAGCTATGCATGTCTTAACTATAGTTTATTATGGTGTATGAGTATGTCTTGTGCTGCCTTCACTAGTTCGTATAGACATATAATCCCTCCGTCCCAGAAAACAAGTTTAGCTATGCATGTCTTAACTATAGTTTATTATGGTGTATGAGTATGTCTTCTGCTGCCTTCACTAGTTCGTATAGACATATACTCACTTCGTCCTAGAAAACAAGTCGTTTTGGGTTTGTCCTAAGTCAAACTTCTTAAAGTTTGACCAAATTTATTAAGAAATATATCATCATTTATAGAACCAAATTGATACCTAATGAAAATATATGTGATAAGGAATCTAACAATACTCATTTAGTAGGTACTATAAACATTTACACTTTTTCGTATAAATTTGGTCAAATTTTAAAAAGTTTGACTTAGGACAAACCCAGAATGACTTGTTTTTTGGGACAGAGGGAGTACACATTTAGTAGGTACTCCAAAAAGCTTCAACATAGGAATTGGTATCAACAACACTGTATTTATGTGTGTGTTGTGTTAAGTGTTTTTGTTGCTTTGCAGCAAATAAGTTTGGCTTTAAAGTTTATAAACAAGGTGCCAAACATTAAGTTTTTTACCTTAGTATGACAAGGGTCTCCAGAAGCAAGGGATCAAAATGCCTCTCGTGGTCTTTTCAGTTTCAATAGTTGTCTGTAACTTTATTCTTGATGCTTGTGTGCCTTTAACTGTGCAATCTGCATTTATGTTAAGATTAGTTATTATGTTGGTCAAATGCAATGTGCATTAGTGATGTCAAAGGTATGGTTGATTCTATTTACCCATTCTTTTGACAAATCGCTTTCTTTTCAGGTTAATGGCCGCATCATCAGCAAGCGTATCCATGTCCGCGTGGAACACGTGCAACCGTCCCGCTGCACTGAGGAGTTCCGCCTGAGGAAGGTGAAGAACGACCAGCTGAAGGCGGAAGCCAAGGCGCGCGGTGAGGTCATCAGCACCAAGAGGCAGCCTCTGGGTCCCAAGCCTGGCTTCATGGTTGAGGGAGCTACCATTGAAACAGTCACTCCCATCCCCTACGATGTGGTCAACGATCTCAAGGGTGGTTATTAGTTGTTTGGTTGATATTCCTGCATTATCCAGTTCTATATCTGTTACTCTACTAGTGCAAACAATTTTGCTCGCTCTGAGCAGTAGTCTGAGCCTGTTTTGTGTGTTCCTGTTGAAAGATTCCCCATTCTAGGTGCAAACCTGAGTTTCGCAGAACGCATTATACTGTGATATTTGCTTCTGAGAATGAAGATGTGCCTTTTTCGACCTCCTATCTATGCTAAGGCACCAATGCTTGTGATGCTATGTGTTGTTTTGTTATGGGTGTGTATATTGACAACCCTTTGCACAAATCGCCTTTGTTGTCTCGATAAAGCAATTTTAGTTTAGAGAATCACTTCATCACAAGGTTTATTATTGGAGTAATTATCTATTTGGTCTTCGACCATGCGAGTTGATTGTTTGTCATCCAAGCGTGGAGTTTTGCAAGTCTAGTTGTATATGCTCTCGTACATGTGAATGTTGTATATACTCTTGTACATGTGAATGTTAAATCCCCCATCACGTGTTGGCCTATATGAAATGTTGGAGTGGTTCTATCATCTATACGTAGGGCTGGACAAAAAGCTCGAAGCTCGGTTTGTTAATGGCTCGGTTCGGTTCGGCTCGTTTGTATTTTGTAACGAGCTGAGCTAGCATTTTAGCTCGGTTCATTTTCGAGCTGGCTCGAACTAGCTCGCGAGCCGCCAGACGAGCTAAGCCAGCAGCCCACCAGCAATAGCAGGCCCGCAATCCACACAACTTGTACAGCCCAAGAAAAAAACCCTAAACCTACTTTGGGGTATAAATTATCAGTTTTCACTTTTCACCGCGATAGATCGGCGACTCCACGGACACTACAGCCGTCGGCGGCGACGACTGCGCTACGACCTCGTCCTCCGCCCAATCCTCGACGCAGCCACGGGATAATGGAGGAGGATCAGAACCACAATGAACCGGTGCGTCCACCTGCCAGTCGTGAATCGAGGATGAATCGTAAGGGGAAGGGACCATCCTCGTCGTCAGGCAAGCGCGGTGCTTATGGGCATGTCCGCGGTGTTCGTCGAGGATCTGCTGCAACCCCAAAGCAACCTCCGCGTGGTATGTTTATATGGTTCTCAAAAGTTTGTTTTGCTATGTTTTTGTATGTAAAGATTTAATGCCAATTTACTGATTTTTTAGGGAGAAGTTTATGATGATGATGACATTGAATCTGTGGAGTTCCAAAAATGTGTGGTGGCAAGTAGCTAAGTAGGTATTCAACATTTTACTTGTTTATTATAGAGATATATATTGAATTTGAAATAAAGAGGTCCTAATTTGATGCTGGTGCTTGCCTAACAGGTTCAAGAGAATAGATTTTGCCTCATTGGATACCAGGAGTGGAGGACAAGTAGATTTTGCCTTTGTGTTTATTTTCAAGGAACTATGAACAATGAAAGTGGTTTAAATATTTGTTTCTTTATTTTATAATATGTGCTATCATTATATACTTATATACTTCTACGCTGGTAAGTTTATAGATTTCTGTTTTTTTGTTTGTGTGGCTCACAAGCTTATCGAGCCAGCTCGAGCTGGCTAACGAGCCGAGCTGAGCTGGATTTTTAGCTCATTCTTAAAACGAGCCGAGCCAAGCTGGCTTGTTACATTAACGAGCTATAACGAGCCGAGCCAGAACGAGCCGAGCTAGCTCATTATCCAGCCCTAGAGATAATATGGATGATTTTTCGAGTTACCAATTAGCTATACCGTACCTTCTGGACTTTGTCGACCAGGGCAATCCCCCACTTGAATCATGGGTTAGATTGTTTCTTCGGTGGACAATTGCAACAAATCTTTGTCTTGGTCACTGTGGACCCCTTTGGAGCGGGGCGAATGCAATTTAACTTCTTCTATATTAGATAGAAAAAAAAAAGACTGATTTACAGAGATCCATAAAAGAGTTGCGGCCGGCTCAAACACAGGCCGTCGACCTCAAGCAGCCTATCGGCCGGCCAAACAACATTTACAGCAGCTAGCACAGCAGAGCAGGTGGAGAGGGAGAAGACTGGAAGCAGCACCGGATCAGCAGCCAGTGCACGAACGAACTCAGTATTTTCCGCGGATTTCTGCAGGAACTGGATATATTCCCCAACAAGCTCCCGGCCATGGATCGATCGTGTGTCGGTCGCCGGAGCCTGAGAACGTGACAAAACAAATCTTTGTCCTCCTCCCCTCCTTTTTGCCCTCCCGGGCTTCGCCACAATCTCGAATCGATCGTCTCGTACTCTCTCTCGTCTACGCGCGCGTGCGTATGAACTCCGACCCTCCCTAGTCGTCGTCCCTACACAAACAAGCAAGCAAACAAACAAACGATCGCCAGTCGTCGGGTCAGCTCCGCAGCGCGACGGCGGCCTCGTGCACCAGCGACCCCGTGGCCTGCGCGACGCCGCGCGCCTCCCGCTCGGCGGCCTCCCGGCACGGCGACCCGGCGCCGCTCATGCGCCGCACGAAGGCGGCGAAGCGGTGCCAGTTGTCGGGGTGGAAGAGGTCGGGCCCCATGCGCAGGTACGTGAACGCCACCATCCGGTCCTCGGCGGCCGTGGCCGTGGCCACCACCTGGTCGTGCGCCGTGCCGTCGTACCGCGGCAGCGCGTTCTCGCCCGCCAGGCCGACGCCGGCGGCGCGCGCCGCCGCGCCCACCTGCCGCACCAGCGCCTCGGGCATGCACCGCGCCTCCGCCGGCTGCTCGTGGTCCCGCATCTCCACGCACGTGAAGTTGAGCACGGCGCCGTGGCGCGCCAGCAGCCGCGCCACGGGCGCGTACCCGTCGCGGTGCCGCGTGTTGTAGTACCCCGCCGTCAGCTCGGGGGCGTGGGACCGGGTGCCGTAGTGCCAGTGGATGCCGGCCACCTTGACGGAGACCTCCACGGGAGCGGCGGCGAACACGGACGTGGCGCCGGAGAGGACGCGGTCGCCGTGGTCCAGGAGCATCTGCGAGTACCACGACAGGAAGAAGTCGCCGTACTCGCTGCTCCACCCGCCGTTGTCGCCGCGGAAGAAGAGCGTGTCCTCGGGCCAGTTGTTGTACTCGCCGGCGTCCGTCGGCCCGCCGTGGCCCCATTCCGGCTTGCCGGCCGCCTCCGCTGCCGCCTTCAGGCTGCTAAGCATGTACTGCATTCATTTCATTGTGCACCATGCACATAGATGGTATTTCAGAGTCAGTCAGCAACACAGCACAGGAGTACTTTTTTTTTTCTTTTTTATCTTGACAAGCAAATGGGACACTACTACGTACCCTGTCGTTGCATTGGAAGGCGCCGATGCCGGGGAACCTCCAGGTGCCGTCGCCCTCCGGGTAGGACGGGTAGCGCAGCTCGCCGGCGGGGCCCATGCCGACTTGGATTTCCTGCAAAAATTTTTTTGGATGCACAGCACAGGATCGATGGCAGGAGAATGATTCAGCACCACCACCGAGGAGGACGAAGACGAAGACAGGGGAAACGTACGACGATGGTGTTGCCGAGGTACTCGGCGAAGTGGTCCCGGAAGGCGCGCATGAAGTCGGTGTAGCACTCGACGGGCGTGCGGCCCTTGAGCACGGGCATGGCGTCGCACCCGAGCGAGACGTACTCGTAGTTCCGTCTTCCCCACCGGTCGGTGTAGCACAGGTCCGGGTCCTTCTCCATCTCCTCCACCGCCCACCGCGGCAGCGGGATGGTGACGGAGTCGCCGACGTTGCCGCCGCACTGGTGGAAGGACATGACGGCCTGCACCTTGAGCCCCGCCGCGCGCGCCATCTCCATGAGCTCACCGTACCCCGCGAAGTTGTACTTGCCGGGGCCCTCGGCCTCGGCCACGCCCCACCACACGTCCACCATGACGCCCTCCACGCCAGCGCTCTTGAGCGCCGACAGGCTCGCCTGCACCGCCCTGCGCCGGTTCAGCCCGCCGCCGCACTTCTTCACCGTGTCCAGCGGCATCATCACGAACACGGGGACGCCCCCCGCGGCCCTCTTGGTCGAGGAGGAGGAGGCACGGTCGGCGGCCGACACCGCGGCGGCGGCGGCGGACCGGCACGCCACCGGTCGCGCCGGCGCCACCAACAGCTCGCAGCAGGCCTGCCGCTGCAGCCGCAGGCTGGTGCTGCCGGCCGACGCCGCAGACTGCTTCCTCGCGGAGACGGACACGGCCGCGGGCGGCGCACGGAGAGGGGCGCGGGGCGCGACGGACGCCGCGGCGGCGGCGCTCTGAGCCAGGTTGAAGGCCATGGTTTGGATGATCGTGGTGATCGACAAATCAACGTGAAACGGGAACGAACGAACGAACGATCGATGGATGGATCTGAGGATCAGGAGTGTTCTTTAAATTTTTGGCGGGAGAGAGAGAGAGAGAGAGAGAGATCGACCAAGATTGTTGTTGTTGGGAGGAGGAGGGGAATTGGGGGAATATATCCCAACAACAACTTATTAAAATTCAATAGGCGGAGGTCGATGGAGGGAGGCGTCGCAGGTGGCGCTGTTTAAATAGGGAGGGAGGTGGGCACGAGCGGCGCGCGTGAGCACGACACGTGGCTGGTAGGAGAAGGACGGCTGTGTGGTCGGGACGAGGGCAGGGCGCCGGCGCATGGATGGACGGGCGGGATCGTCGGGGACGCGTGCTGCGGCCTGGTGGCTGGTGGGAGCGGAAACCATGGCCCATAGGTGGAGCCAGAGCCCGTGCTGGAATCGGTCAAAATGATGACGGTGGTGATGATTATGGGGCATCTTAATTTAGACAAGGATAGAGATTAGGAAGTAGTCGTTGTTTAATGTGTTCTAGGCTGTGAATTCACCCACTCTATCCATCTCATCCCACGGTCTATATATCTGGTAATCTCAACCTTACTGATTCCATGAGTGTGGATAGAGATTATGCTTAGTATAGGAAGTGAACCCCCGGATCATGTTTAGTATGGCTAGGTGGCAGCAATAGATGTGATAACGTTCATGTCACACGGTTAGGGATGAGAGGATGGGGCTATGGAGGGAAGTAACCGACGAAGGAAGAAAGATATACACTTGAGTGTAGGTTGACGAATTGGTCAATCTTCATGTTAGAAGCATATGAGGTATAACAAATTTCTTTCAAATGAAGGTTAGGCTAGATATCTGTCGACATATTTCTCCTTATAAAATATGTTAGATTTTTGAACCATACAATAAACTAACACATAACACAGTGAGGTTGTGTAAATCCAAAAGTTTAAGGTATGTAGTTGGTTTATTTTAATTTTTAATTTTTTAAAATCATAGTCGAGAATTTCCAATTCAATAGATATCCAAAAATTTGGGTACCAAAACTATCAAGTTTGGATAATCATATCATGAACTTATCTGATCAAAAACTCTCAATATCTCACATCATCACCCTAATATGTCCCTCCTCTACTCCTCTAGTAATCTAGCTCATCGGCTGTTGAATAAAGTGAGGTCTAGCTCAACCACTTTGGCAAGGGTGCGGAGGCATAAGTCTAATATCACCAAACCACCTATCAACATTTTATAATTCAAACTCAATTCTATCCATAGTGCGTGTAGAGTATCTTGCACGCCATTTACATGTTCTGATAGTCTAATGATATCAGTCCAAGAGGGTTATTGGGCGAGGACTTCCTCGACAGACATCTATGTGCAGTGTACTTTTACTAGCCAACATCTACACTCACCATACAACTACGACCTGTTCCGTGTTGCTGGAGCCCAACTCATGCAGCCTTGGCGTAGATCTTAGTGTGATGCTAGAGGCATTGTGCGCACCCTATGAACGCACGCACGCACACCCTATCCCTATGAGCACCTTCGAAGCACTGTGTAAAGAGCCGGCTATCTCGAGATTCATGAAGTCACCAAAGACGCCTCGCTGTTGACGGGGACGTCACCTACCACTGAAAGCCGTTAAATCCTGAAATAATTCGCTCCTACAAGAGTCGAACCCAGGACCTAATGTGTCTCTCGAGCTGCTGCAACCACTAGGCTATAGGTCATTTGACAGCGCTACAGTGTATATGCAATCTTTTTCTCCAACCCATTGGAGATAGCCTTAGTTTGTACTGTGTGGATGAGCATGCGACTTCTTTGCTGTCGTGCTCGTGCATATCTGGTTGTGGTTGTAGGCGGTGTATCCACACGACATGTGAGAGAAATGAGAAATGAAATATGACAATAGCTAGGAAAATAGAGATCAGGTTCGCGAATATGGTTTTCAGGTTTATTAGGTTGGGGGAAATTATGGTGTTGGGTTTTGGGTCCCATCCTAAATTTAACTTTACTGTGCTTACATAGAATTTGTTAATACTATTATAAAAGAACTATAGATGCTATAGATTTTTTTAATCCATATATGATATATGACACAATGAAAGAACTCTATCTAATTAACCACCAAATAAAATAATAAAATGAGAAAAGACAAAAAAAAAAAAAACAGATACAAGCTAGAGATAAAGTACACCAATTTAGAACAATAAGAAATTGAGAGTGAGAGAGAGGTGTAAAGCTGCGGCCATACCCAATAATCCATATGTGGTTCAAGACAAAATGATTTGATTAAGCACACGATAAAATAGTAAACCAAGAAAAAAAACGCAGCCAACCAATGCCAAAGAGTTAAATGTTTAATAATTGAAACAAAAAGAAACCGTGTGAAAATACAATAACCAAGTTGCATGTCAGAATGGAACCATGACAAAAGACAAAGTTCGGCTTGCTCATTAAAAAAATCTGACTCACAGCGGCGTTTCGTTAGGCGGATATTCAGAATCCGGTTGTCAGTATATCTGTGTACCGATCCAAACACAGTTGATATGCGTATTATCTTGTCTAACGTGTTGCGTGGGAGAATCTACTTCATCAAATATTGGTTGGATTTTCTTAGACAGTGTGTGTAATCGGGATACTGGAAATCCGCACGGAACGCAACACGGCCTTAACAGTGTACTAACTAGTACATGCATTTTTCTTCTTCTTCTAATCTTACAATGGCACAGGAGTATAGAAGTACAGCAGTTACTCAGGCAGGAGTAGGATCTAGGACCAGCTGAATCTGGCTCACGCGGCGCCCACGCGGGGCAGCCGCGGGCCCCACACGGTGTGAGAGGGGGACGCGGTGCGCGTTGCAAACGCGTGCGCTGTCCAAGGATTGGGCAGCTGAAGGCGACGATCGCGCGACGCGAGGGTCCTCTCCTGGATCAGCCGTCTCACAGATACGACGCATCGCAGTGACCGACGCAGAAATAGGATGATTGCGATCAGCTAGGGAAAAATAATCGATTGCACCTGGTGTTGGGTACTAGGTTGGAACTTGGAAGCTTGTGTGGTTAGTGTCAGGCGTGGCAGCCGGCGAGACGGCGCGGCCGCGCCACGCGTGAGTAGAGATGGTTCGAGAACCCCTGCCCTGGCCGGGGCTCCCACCTTCGTTGTCGCCGTGCTAGAAGCCGCCCGACGCGCGATCCATCAGTCCATCCATCCATCATCGAGGTCCATGGAACCGGGCCGGGATCCCGTCGCGACGACTCCATCATCGCCGGCAGAGGTTTCTTCCCGGAGGCGCCACGGTGTGATGGGGTGTACGCGAGGAGTGCGTGACTTCTTTCCATCCACTGATTGATGATGATTGATTGCACTTGCACGATTCCAGCTCGAATCGAGCCGCTCGATGTGCTTCGTTCCGGCTCCCACGGCGAGGAGAGCCGAGCCAAGCAAATCCAATGGTCCCGATGGCTCGCCTTGTTTTCTCAAGGCTACCCTCACCAAAGATTTCATTCTATCCTTCATATTTTAAACTTTTTCAATACCCATACAGTGTAAAAATGTTTTGGGTGCTTTTTTTAGCCTTTTGGTGAGAATAGTAGTCTTAATAACGACACCATGTGCTACTTTATTATGGTGTTAGATTGAGTGCAACAAATCTAGTATATAATCATGTATAACTCTGTTTGAATACAGTATATGCACTGCACACAGAGTTCGAAATGCATAATGTACTATGCATAAACTGTCGTTGATAGTCTTAGGGCACGTTTAGATGCAGGGGCGGATCCAGCACCGGGACGGCCGCATCATGTCCAAAACCCAGCCTTCTCCCACCACATAGTCAACAGACACAAGCTTTCCGCATCTTCCAGCTCATGGTCCATCAACACACGCCGTTGCTTGACCTTATTTGGCCCTGTCGTCGACCATCATGTCATACAACCATGCACAACACAAGTCAAGCAACATGTGTACCTTAAGAACACTGCAAGGTCTTCACCTTGGGCTAGACCTACATGCATAACTATACTTGAAAAACATATGAAAAATAAAACTAAGTATGTACACTAAAATTTTGCAAAGTACAGCTAACTTTACTGAGGCAAAGTCTTGCAATCTAGTTTTACATAGAAACTAATCTATCAACTAATATAGACAAGTAATCACATAATTGTAAAAATGTAGATACCGAACCTAAATAGTTGGTAAATATATGCAAACTTCTGCTGATGAAGTTGAGGGTGGCATATATTGGGACACAGAGATTTTTCTCAAGGCATCGAGAAGGCACGCAAGCCTTTTCCCTAATCTTCATTTGGATCTCCTCATAAGATCTTGCTCTCACAAAGATTAAGATTGTACTTAGACCGTACCAAACCCGGTCGTCCGTCGAGAAGCCCTCGGCTCTCGATTTGCACCAAATCCCAGAGGAACCGACATCACACACATCCGCCTCACGATGGAGCCACAACAGTTACATCATCTCAGGCATTTGAATAGATAGTAATAAGACTTTAAGTTACAAACTAGGTTCTGAATAAATTAGGTTCAACATAGGTCCATAATAAAATAGAGTTCGAAATAGTGTCTCGCAGCGGAAATTAAAGATCATAGTTCACGATAAACAAAAGACTTGCAGTAGGAGACTGACATCATGCCCACTGATGTCACCCCATTGCCAGATCATGACTCGGCTCACTCCTGATGGTAACAAGCTCCTCCACCCACGCAGGCACAAAAGAGGAACTCCATACCTGTGAACCAAACATTGGGGGCAAACCCTGAATACTAATTACTCAAAGGACTTAATGACATTGGCTTACGGCTTACGGCTGACGCAAAGCTTGCTTACTATCATTTAGGTCCTTAGCCATTGATTTTTAACAAAGGTTGATTGTACATAAGGTAGCAGGATTTTACAGCCGCTACCCCTTATGATAGAAGGAGATAAACATTTAGAGTATAATAGTTGACATAAACTTGAAGCATTCAAAAAATCAATTAAGTAACCAATCATGTAATATTCGAAAGCATGAATCATAATCATATGGTATTAAAGTTATTACTACGTTGCCCGTCAGTGATATTTGGCATTCTCACACCTGGTGAGCATCAGCGATTCGAATCGATTTTAATTCCCGGGAATAACTAAAAGTGCCAGGGGCCCATATGCTTACTCACACGACAGCTTTCCCACATATAGTCCCCCTCCTCTACCTGTCCCATCCCAAGTTCGATTCACTCCCACCTGACTCCCGGGTTGTGCCCCCATGACGAGCCTGCCGACATCTCGGACTCCCCGCCATGAGTACCAAGCTCCCCCGGGCCACCTTCCTCTCAACCAGTGGGTAGGAACGTGTTTCTGTTCTCCGGATGGCACGAGTAAGGTTTCACCGGCCCCATGTACCGGATAAGCACATCTAGCAATGTTATACCAATCAGCAGGCGAACAGCGGACGGGCCTTAAACGACTCGGGCGGAGCCATCACACCGCAACAACACACACTGCGAAAAGTAAAGCTTAATCTCCGCCCGGTCTCCACTTAATTATCAACATCATAGACTATCGTGGCAAAACTGCCAGTGTTCCATTTCTTTTTCAAAGTCACCCTACGCGACGAGTGACCATTCACTCGTGTCTACTCGAGCCTAGCATTTCTAGGCAACTCGTCCTACGTACTTAATATAGGTGCTAGGGCCAGGACGGCCAGTGGTTCTAATGCAATAAGGTTCCAAACAATACCTAATGCATATGCGTAATCATAAATCATAATTTGCTAGGAGAATGTAGGGCCTGCCTACCTTCCTCGCTAGGGTCAGTGTCGTCGGGAGCGGAGTCGGCGGCCTGCTGGAGATCCTCTTGCTGCGGGTACGGCTCCGGGTCCTCGGACTCCTCGATCAGTGGTTGCTCCTGCGTCTGCTCCTCGATTCCGGGATCTATATGCATGCCATCATGCGCAAATGAGTGCAACGAATGCATATGGTATGCGAGATGCTCATGTGTGGTAACAACGTAAACCTTACCAAGAAATCATACAAACCCTCACCTAAAAGCCACATGGTTACTACACATAAAGGAGTTTTAGGGTAAACTCCTCCCTTTTGTCTTTACTTTTCTTATAACCCTAGTTTTTATTTGACTTGCCCAAAAATAGATTTATTTGAGCCCTAGGCTTCTCCCTAGCTACATAACTCCAATGACTCCCAAAATTTTGTCACCAGCAGAACTACAACATTTGGGGCTGCTGCCAAAAACTCAGGCCTAGAAGTGTTAAAATGAATTTATAATAAAACCTACATTATTTCAGCCCCAGAACTTGTTTGATTTCTCATAATTTTTAGGACGGTCCTCTGAGCGTGAAATTTTAACAGTGCTCTAGTATGAATATTTAGAGTGTGTACAAAAATTACCAAGCCTAGAATCTAATTATTTGCAGGACATCTATTTTCCATATCTTTGTTTGCCATAATAATTCATCTCATACAAAACAGTGGTCCCGGCATGAACATATATACTTTCTGGGCTTTAGACACTATGTACAAGCCACCATATTTCTTGTGAAATTTTCTTAGCACCCTAAGCCCATCTTTTCCATTTATCAAGTTTAGCAAGCGATATTTTGCCATTTTCAAATCACCATGCAAAACCCACATGCATGGCCTCATTTTTGACCAGTGAGCTAAACCTGCTATTACAAATCTAAGAATAGTGTCAAGGTTTCACATTAGCCACCTTTTATTTAGCACTTACTTCCCATTACCATAAATACACATTTTTATCATGGAAAAGGAAAAACAGTGTGTACATGAGCAGTGCTAGGGCTACAACAATTCATACACTGTCTAAATACTCTAAACAGGCCACTATCCAAGTTTCACCTCATTTGAAGTTCATTTACCCCACTTTTGGTATTTATTTTGCTTTAACATGCATGCAACAAAACCGAGGGTAAAAATGTCTTTTCACATGACCACATCATACCTAGCCTGTAGATCTGCTCAAGAGGAGTTCATAGGTTCTGAGTTTGTCCATTTTGGATTTTTCTTTGAATTTATATGATTTTTCAAAGTTCAAACCGAGAAAAAGGTAATTAGAAAAAGAAAAATCCAGATCCGATGACCTCTACGTAATTAACTATAGTTTCCAGGGGCTAGCGCGTAAGATCTGCAAGACTCAGCCCCCCGTGCGGGAGAATCGGGTTGCAATTTCGGAAAAGTCCGGGGGCTAGATCTAAAAAGATCCGGCCCACGTCTTCTTCCTCGCGCCGGCCGCGGCCGCGCGGCGCGGCGCGCGCGCCCCGGCGAGCTCCGGCTCGCCGGAGCCGCGACGAGAGGCGCGGGGGATGCGCGGGAGGGCGGTGCTCACCCTGGGCTAGATCTCGTCGACGGCGGAGGCGGGGTTGAGGCGGAAACGGCGGTGAACGGCGGCGGCGTCGGCGTGAACCCGCGCGTCGCGGACGGCGAGCTCGGCGTCGATCTCGTCGGGGAGGGGGAGAACGACGACGAGGGCTAGCGGGGGAGGGGCGGCGTGGAGCGGCGGTTGCGGTGGTGCGGTCGGTTGGGCTCGGGGAGGCCGGGAGGCGGCGGCGCGAGCTCGGCCCCGAGCTCGCGGCCGGTAATGGCGGCGCGGCGAAACGGCGCGGGGCGGGGTGGAAACGGAACGGGGAGAGCGGGAAAGGGCTAGGGTTTGAGAAAGGGGTGCGCGCGGCCCGTTTTGACGCGCGCGGCCGGCCGACCGGTGGCTCGCCGTACTCCCTGTACGCCGGCGAGCCACGCGGCGCGGCGCGGTTCGCGCCGCGCGCGCCGCGCGGATCGCGGGCCCCACCCGTCAGTGACAGTAGGTTTTGGAAAAATTTAAATGTGTTTTCCTTCCTTCGGTAATTCGCTGTTTTGGCGTATTTAGAGGCCGAATTTGGAAAAAGACCAATTGGAAGAAATGTTCTACACTTTGAACTCTACAAGTTTGTCAATAGGCTCAACTCTAGAATCCAAGTGTAAGTATGGTTTAAATTCAAATTTTGAATTCAGCCCTAGGTAAGGACAGGGTACCTTTATTGTTTGGAAAAAGGAAAAACCCTATTTCCAAGCCTTTTCACCCAAAGTGCATTTTGGGTAACTTGCTTAGAATTTCAATACCTACAACTTATTCAATGGGAGTGTTGCATGAAAGTGGTTGTATGTTTGTGCAAACTTATGGTTTTGAAACAAGGCTGATTTGAGTTGGTTTTCTGCACTGACAAAGAAAGACTCTAAACCCTATGTAGCTTTCATTATCTGGCCAAACCCCAATTATGAAAGTTGTTCAAAACTTCATTATCTACAAGTTTGGTAATATAAGTTTCCCCTAGATCCCAATAGATTTGGATTTGGGAACAAAACATAGCAGAACACATGCATAAAATTGAGATTTCAAGTATTCCATCTCCTCCCATGTAAAACCTAGCTTGACTATATGCAAACACATGATGCTTGATGATGCTTAGTGCATGATTAAGGTATGGTAATGCACTCGAGATGCTGGAGCATCACAACCCACCCCCTTAAAGAAATCTCGTCCCGAGATTTTGATGTGATGTGGGTGAAGTAGTTAAAGTAAACGAGTATGTAAGGAGTGTTAGCTAAACATACTGGTTTGAAGTGGATGGGAGAAAACACGGGTGTTTAGTTTGTAGATATTCTTCAGTTTCCCATGTTGCTTCCTCTTCGGAGTGATCACTCCATTGCACTTTATAAAAGTTGACAGTATTACGCCGTGTTGACCTTTGCTTTTGGTCTAGGATTTTGATGGGTCGGGCTTCATAGGTAAGGTCTGGTTCGATTTGGATTTGTGAGGTGTCAACCTCCTCTTCAGGCACTCGCAAGCACTTTTTGAGTTGTGAAACGTGGAACACATCGTGCACTGCGGCAAGATGTGGTGGTAATTCCAACCGATACGCAACTGGCCCGCATCTCTCTGTGATTTTGAATGGGCCGACATACCGTGGTGCCAACTTCCCTTTTACCCCGAAGCGGTGCACCCCTTTCATGGGCGACACTCGTAAGTACACATGATCACCCGCTTCAAACACTAGCGGTCTCCTTCTCCTATCTGAGTAATTCTTCTGCCTGGACTGTGCTCTTTTTAGATTTTCTTGAATGAACTTTACTTGTTCTTCGGCTTGTGTTACCAGATCGGGACCAAAGGTGACGCGTTCCCCAGGTTCGGAGCAGTTGAGGGGTGTTCTACATCTTCTGCCGTATAAGGCCTCGAAAGGTGCCATATTCAAGCTCTTCTGGTAGCTGTTATTGTATGCAAACTCTGCCAAGGGCAAACACTCATCCCATTTTGTGGAATAAGTTAAGGCACATGCCCTCAGCATGTCTTCTACGATCTGATTTACTCTTTCGACTTGGCCACTGGTTTGAGGGTGGTATGCCGAACTGCGAATCAGTACACAAAAACTGAGCCTCGATCTGAAGTGATGGTCACGGGAATACCGTGTAGGGATACTATTCGGGAAATGTACAGTCCGGCATACGTGGCTGCGGTGTAGCAAGTTTTCACTGGTATGAAGTGTGCGGACTTGGTAAATCGATCAATGATCACCCATATAGAATCATAGCCCTTCTGAGTGCGAGGCAAACCCACCACGAAATCCATGTGTATATCTTCCCACTTCCAAGCCGGGATGTTCAAGGGTTGAAGCATACCGCCCGGTTTTAAGTGGTCAGCTTTCACCCTCTTACACACGTCGCACTCTGACACATACTTGGCGATTTCCCGCTTCATGCGAGTCCACCAAAATTTTTGTTTCAGATCTTGGTACATCTTATTACTGCCTGGGTGCATGGTAAGCACGGAGGTGTGGGCTTCGTCGAGTATTTTCTTCCGCAACTCCATATCTTTTGGCACTACTAGGCGATTGTTAAACCACAGGACCCCTTGGTCATCTAGTGTGAAGCAAGCCTTCTTCTCTTCATCAATACCCTCACGAATGTGGGCCATACCCGGGTCTTGTTTTTGTGCTACAATGACTAGGTCTTTTATTGTTGGTTCAATGATGAGGCTATAGAGTTCGACTAGCTGCTCGGTTGGCATTTCTATTTCGTCCATCTCCCAACAAATCACTCTTGCCATGGGCCGAGCTTCAATCACATTGCAATGAGCCCGACGGCTTAGTGCGTCAGCTACCACATTCGCCTTCCCAGGGTGATAATGAATCTCCAGGTCATAGTCTTTTATCAACTCTAACCACCGTCTTTGCCTCATGTTTAACTCGGGCTGTGTGAAGATGTATTTGAGGCTCTTGTGGTCAGTGTAGATATGACACGTGTTGCCCAGCAGATAGTGCCTCCATATCTTCAGGGCGTGTACAACTGCGGCTAGCTCAAGATCATGGGTTGGGTAGTTCGCTTCGTGTTTCCTTAGTTGGCGGGAAGCGTAAGCGATTACTCTCCCTTCTTGCATTAGGACACAGCCTAGCCCCTGGCCGGAAGCATCACAATATACATCAAATGGCTTTGTGACATCCGGTTGGGCTAGCACTGGTGCTGTTGTCAGTAGTTTCTTTAATTCCCGGAACCCATCCTCACACTTCGGACCCCACACGAATTTTTCATTTTTCTTAGTCAAGGAGGTCATTGGTTTAGCAATTTTGGAGAAGTCCTTGATAAAGCGGCGGTAGTAGCCCGCTAGACCAAGAAAACTCCGAATTTCTGTGACAGTTTCCGGCTGCTTCCAGTTCAGAACATCCTTTACTTTGCTAGGGTCAACCGCTACTCCCTTTTCTGACAGAATATGCCCCAGGAAACCCACTTCCTTTAACCAGAAAGCGCACTTGCTGAACTTGGCATAGAGCTTGTGTTCTCTTAGCCGAGTGAGTACTACCCGCAAATGTTCTTCGTGTTCTTTTTCATTTTTGGAGTAGATTAATATATCATCAATGAATACCACGACGAACTTGTCGAGCTCGTTCATGAACACTGAGTTCATCATGTACATGAAGAAGGCCGGTGCGTTGGTTAACCCAAAGGACATGACTAGATATTCATATAAGCCATATCTGGTCGAGAAAGCAGTTTTTGGTATGTCTTCTTCTCTGATTTTTATCTGATAATAGCCCGATCTTAAGTCAATTTTTGAGAAGACTTTGGCCCCAGCTAACTGATCGAACAGGATGTCAATGTGTGGAATTGGATATTTATTTTTGACTGTGACTGCATTTAGCGGCCTGTAGTCCACACAGAGCCTTTTACCCCCTGATACTTCTTCTCTACGAAGAGGGCCGGACAACCCCATGGTGACGAACTCGGCCGAATGAAACCCTTATCTAGCTGCTCTTGGAGTTGTATTTTTAGCTCTTTTAGTTCATCCGGTGCCATTCTGTATGGCCTTTTTGAGACAGGGGCTGTACCAGGGACGAGGTCAATGCGGAACTCTACATCCCTATCCGGAGGCAGACCCGACAGTTCTTCCGAAAATACGTCCGGGAAGTCACATACTACCGGAATCTTTTTGATTTCATCGAGTTCAGTTGCATTTACTGTGGCCTCTATGTGTTTCATGTCTGGCATGTGTACCCGTATAACCTTGCCGCTGACCCTAGACCTTAACTGTATTGTCCTACTGCCAATATCCAGGACGGCGTTGTTCTCAGTCATCCAATTCATTCCCAAGATAATATCAATCCCCTGGTGTGGCAGCACCACGGGGTTGATGATAAACGTCTCGGCTCCTATTTCCAGCTTTAAGTGCCTGACCCCTAGACTGGTATCAATAGGAGCCCCTGGGGCAGTGATGTGGTAGTTCTCCCTCAACTTGTGCATTTTTATGTCATGCTTCTGTGCATATGCTTTGCTAATAAAGGTATGCGTAGCCCCCGAATCAAATAGCACGACGGTCGGATGACCGTTGATCATGAACGTACCAGCGAGCACCGGCACACCGGCGGGGATCTGCTCCAGGTGGATGTAGTGCACCCGACCCGTCTTCTGTGCCGGCCCCTTCTGCTTGCCCTGCTGGGTGCCGCCTGCTGGATTCGGGCCTTGAATTTTGCGGGGTGCCCTGCAATCCCGACTGAAGTGCCCCACCTTGCCACAGTTAAAGCAAGGGTTTCCAGGTCCCGGGAGAGCGAGGACATGTGTCGTGGGGGCCGGAGCTTGTGTGCCGGCGGTGAGCCTCTGCTGCTGCTGTGGCTGCTGCTGCTGTGGCGCTCGGTGAACCCAGCCCGGCTGATTGGGCCGGACCGTGAAACGGGGCTGCTGATAATACTGCTGTGAGGGCCTATTGGCTGTCTTCTGCTTCTGGGAGGACCCAGCAGCAGATGTGTTGGCTTGGCGCTTGCGCCTCTGATCTTCATTAGCGACCCGCAGGCGATTCTCCATATCAAGCGCGGTGTCCACCAAGTCGGTGAAGCTCTGGTAGCGACGCCCCAAGTGTGTCTGGAGAGTGGGGTCAAGGCCGTTCAAGAGCCTAGCTGCTCGGCGGGGGTCATCTGCCACGTCTTCTGGTGCATACTGTGAAAGGTGAATGAAAGACTGCACATATTGCATCACAGTCTTGTTGCCTTGCTTAAGCTCCCGAAATTCCCGCTTCTTCTGCTCCATCAAGCTGTCTGGGATATAGTGAGCCCGGAAAGACTGGGTAAACTCCTCCCAGGTGGGCTCATGCCCAGCCCGCTGCATTTCGAGGAACGTGGCATGCCACGCGCCTGCTGGTCCTTGCAGCAACTGCCCGGCAAACCGCGCCTTCTGCTGCTCGGTCAATTCCGGAAGGAGTGTGAACTTGGACCTAATTGTGCGGAGCCAATCATCCGCGTCCAGAGGTTCAGGACATTTCGTGAAGACGGGGGGTCGCAGCTCCTCAAAGTCCTTGTAGGAGATGCCTCGGTTCCTGGGCTCCCGCGGCTGCAGCTGGCCACGGCCCTGGCGTTCCTCGGCGAGCAGGCGGATCAGCTCGGCCTGCTGCACGACTAGGGTGGCTAACTCCGGTGGGGGTGGAGCGCCATTCGCATGTGGCTCCGAACCCGAGTGTTGCCCATTGCGAGTGTTCACCATCTGCAAGAGGGAGATCAACCGGGTTTTAATTTCACAATACCTTATTGCAATGTGACGCGCTGATAAAATCATAGCATCACGGACAGCATTGTAAATACATGAAATCATGCAATATGACATCAACCTACTCCAGCCATTCAAGAACGTACGATAGACTTCGAGTGAGATTTAAAAGTTCGAAAACTACTTAAGGTCTTATCATTACATAGTGGGATGGTGGTTTCAGCGACCAACCGTCAAAGGGCACATAACAAGGTGTCCATCATTACATAAATGGCGTACACAAATGAGCTCTCACATCTCATCAAGGTTTTTAGTACAGCCTCACATAAATGCACGGAGCGGTGTAATACAAAATATCGCTATCAACGTGCTAAACGATTCACAAAACGCCTCATCCTCCTTCATCATCACCACTCCTCTCTAAGTCGCAGAGCGGCCTGTGGGGACGGAGCCCTCTCCCTCCTCCTCCATCTCCATCGGCTCAGAGGAGTCCCTGTCCTGAGGGTCCTGCTCCGCTGGAGGCGGCTCGTACACCGCGAGGCGCTGCTGTAGCTGAGCCACCTGACCCTCCAGCTCCTCCACTCGAGCACGCGCCTCCGCGTGCCTGTGAAAGTAGAAACGGCTCCTGCCCTCAGCGCGGTCATACATCCTGTGCATCTCACTGGCAAACCCCATACATGCTGCATAGGGTCGTGTGTCGTTGCGGGCCTTGAGCATGTCGTGGCGGCGGACCCACTCGTCGTCCATCTCCTGCGTGGGGAGATAACGCAGGTCTGAGTGGCCCGCATCCTCCTCGGGGCTCAGAAAAGTGATAGCTGTCGTAACTGCCTTCAGATAGGCTTCCTCCTCGTTCGCCCCATAGACCACGATGGTGTGTGGGTTCGCGGAGTTCGGGTGCGGAAGGACCACCCGGGCCCAGCAGCTCCCCTGCCCGTGTATGGTCTGCACGGAGTAGAAGGGACAGGGGCGGCGTCCCATCTGCCTCAGGGCCCTGCACAGGATCCGGGAGAGGGAGCAGTCCTCCCGGCAGCGAGTGTGGAGTAGCCCGTCCTCTACCAGGGGTGGAGTGTGGGTCACTGGCGGGAGCGGGCGCCCCTACCCCCCACGGCCTTACGCGCGGTCTGCTTGGTCCTAACCATCTGTGGGACACAAAAGAAAGGCCTTTGCATTAAAAATTTTTTGGAGTGAGTTCATACAATATTTCATGCACTATTGAAAAGAAGAAGATAAGGGACTTAAGTTCGCGATTTCTTTTGTAGACTTATTAGAAATACCCCATATATAACCCAGGCGATGAACATGATGCATGATCCGTTGGTACCGTCTCACATCACACATCCTAGTCTAGTATATACTATCGGTTATTCGGTGACAATATGCACGACACTCTCTATTGCAACTAGTCGTTTTCCAATCGTTCTTAATTCCGCGCGGAGTTAGTGTACCTGCAGAAAAATGCATGCTCATACATTACCACATAGTGTGGCATCCACGCCATTTTGCGCCGCGTGGACAACGCATCTGTACGGTCCTCTGCTAGACCGGGCTGGCACCCACGCAAGCAAATTGAATCTTGCTGTGTCACAACAGGAGAATGGTCACAAACACACCAAAGGTGACCACCCCCCTTAAAATTTCTAACCTACCAGCATGAATGCAGAGTTCACAACAATCCGCAAAACCCGATAGCATTCCTCCAATACTGGGGACAGCTATGGCCGAAAAGTTGCTTCTCAAAGCGCCGAATATGCATATGAGATCTATCTAGGTCAGAATGTCAGTGATGTCACCTGGATAACACTAACATCCTTAATACGGGCATATCGTATACTCTCTTTTACAAGTTACTTGAAAAGGGCTTTTAAAAATAGTTTTGTAAACCAAAACTTGATGATACAACTGTTGTCTGTGTATGATCGGCTCTGATACCAGCTGTGGCGGAACCGCCGATTTAATACGGGCTAAGTACACCTGTCACCATTAGCTTACAGTGTACTTAGACCGTACCAAACCCGGTCGTCCGTCGAGAAGCCCTCGGCTCTCGATTTGCACCAAATCCCAGAGGAACCGACATCACACACATCCGACTCACGATGGAGCCACAACAATTACATCATCTCAGGCATTTGAATAGATAGTAATAAGACTTTAAGTTACAAACCAGGTTCTGAATAAATTAGGTTCAACATAGGTCCATAATAAAATAGAGTTCGAAATAGTGTCTCGCAGCGGAAATTAAAGATCATAGTTCACGATAAACAAAAGACTTGCAGTAGGAGAGTGACATCATGCCCACTGATGTCACCCCATTGCCAGATCATGACTCGGCTCACTCCTGATGGTAACAACCTCCTCCACCCATGCAGGCACAAAAGAGGAACTCCATACCTGTGAACCAAACATTGGGGGCAAACCCTGAGTACTAATTACTCAGAGGACTTAATGGCATTGGCTTACGGCTGACGCAAAGCTTGCTTACTATCATTTAGGTCCTTAGCCATTGATTTTTAACAAAGGTTGATTGTACATAAGGTAGCAGGATTTTACAGCCGCTACCCCTTATGATAGAAGGAGATAAACATTTAGAGTATAATAGTTGACATAAACTTGAAGCATTCAAAAAATCAATTAAGTAACCAATCATGTAATATTCGAAAGCATGAATCATAATCATATGGTATTAAAGTTATTACTACGTTGCCCGTCAGTGATATTTGGCATTCTCACACCTGGTGAGCATCAGCGATTCGAATCGATTTTAATTCCCGGGAATAACTAAAAGTGCCAGGGGCCCATATGCTTACTCACACGACGGCTTTCCCACATATAGTCCCCCTCCTCTACCTGTCCCATCCCAAGTTCGATTCACTCCCACCTGACTCCCGGGTTGTGCCCCCATGACGAGCCTGCCGACATCTCGGACTCCCCGCCATGAGTACCAAGCTCCCCCGGGCCGCCTTCCTCTCAACCAGTGGGTAGGAACGTGTTTCTGTTCTCCGGATGGCACGAGTAAGGTTTCACCGGCCCCATGTACCGGATAAGCACATCTAGCAATGTTATACCAATCAGCAGGCAAACAGCGGACGGGCCTTAAACGACTCGGGCGGAGCCATCACACCGCAACAACACACACTGCGAAAAGTAAAGCTTAATCTCCGCCCGGTCTCCACTTAATTATCAACATCATAGACTATCGTGGCAAAACTGCCAGTGTTCCATTTCTTTTTCAAAGTCACCCTACGCGACGAGTGACCATTCACTCGTGTCTACTCGAGCCTAGCATTTCTAGGCAACTCGTCCTACGTACTTAATATAGGTGCTAGGGCCAGGACGGCCAGTGGTTCTAATGCAATAAGGTTCCAAACAATACCTAATGCATATGCGTAATCATAAATCATAATTTGCTAGGAGAATGTAGGGCCTGCCTACCTTCCTCGCTAGGGTCAGTGTCGTCGGGAGCGGAGTCGGCGGCCTGCTGGAGATCCTCTTGCTGCGGGTACGGCTCCGGGTCCTCGGGCTCCTCGATCAGTGGTTGCTCCTGCGTCTGCTCCTCGATTCCGGGATCTATATGCATGCCATCATGCGCAAATGAGTGCAACGAATGCATATGGTATGCGAGATGCTCATGTGTGGTAACAACGTAAACCTTACCAAGAAATCATACAAACCCTCACCTAAAAGCCACATGGTTACTACACATAAAGGAGTTTTAGGGTAAGCTCCTCCCTTTTGTCTTTACTTTTCTTATAACCCTAGTTTTTATTTGACTTGCCCGAAAATGGATTTATTTGAGCCCTAGGCTTCCCCCTAGCTACATAACTCCAATGACTCCCAAAATTTTGTCACCAGCAGAACTACAACATTTGGGGCTGCTGCCAAAAACTCAGGCCTAGAAGTGTTAAAATGAATTTATAATAAAACCTACATTATTTCAGCCCCAGAACTTGTTTGATTTCTCATAATTTTTAGGACGGTCCTCTGAGCGTGAAATTTTAACAGTGCTCTAGTATGAATATTTAGAGTGTGTACAAAAATTACCAAGCCTAGAATCTAATTATTTGCAGGACATCTATTTTCCATATCTTTGTTCGCCATAATTCATCTCATACAAAACAGTGGTCCCGGCATGAACATATATACTTTCTGGGCTTTAGACACTATGTACAAGCCACCATATTTCTTGTGAAATTTTCTTAGCACCCTAAGGCCATCTTTTCCATTTATCAAGTTTAGCAAGCGATATTTTGCCATTTTCAAATCACCATGCAAAACCCACATGCATGGCCACATTTTGGACCAGTGAGCTAAACCTGCTATTACAAATCTAAGAATAGTGTCAAGGGTTCACATTAGCCACCTTTTATTTAGCACTTACTTCCCATTACCATAAATACACATTTTTATCATGGAAAAGGAAAAACAGTGTGTACATGAGCAGTGCTAGGGCTACAACAATTCATACACTGTCTAAATACTCTAAACAGGCCACTACCCAAGTTTCACCTCATTTGAAGTTCATTTACCCCACTTTTGGTATTTATTTTGCTTTAACATGCATGCAACAAAACCGAGGGTAAAAATGTCTTTTCATATGACCACATCATACCTAGCCTGTAGATCTGCTCAAGAGGAGTTCATAGGTTCTGAGTTTGTCCATTTTGGATTTTTCTTTGAATTTATATGATTTTTCAAAGTTCAAACCGAGAAAAAGGTAATTAGAAAAAGAAAAATCCAGATCCGAGGACCTCTACGTAATTAACCATAGTTTCCAGGGGCTAGCGCGTAAGATCTGCAAGACTCAGCCCCCCGTGCGGGAGGACCGGGTTGCAATTTCGGAAAAGTCCGGAGGCTAGATCTTAAAAGATCCGGCCCCCGTCTTCTTCCTCGCGCCGGGCGCGGCGCGCGCGCCGGCGAGCTCCGGCTCGCCAGAGCCGCGACGAGGGGCGCGGGGGATGCGCGGGAGGGCGGTGCTCACTCTGCGCTAGATCTCTTCGACGGCGGAGGCGGGGTTGAGGCGGAAACGGCGGTGAACGGCGGCGGCGTTGGCGGGAACCCGCGTGTCGCGGACGGCGAGCTCGGCGTCGATCTCGTCGGGGAGGGGGAGAACGACGACGAGGGCTAGCGGGGGAGGGGCGGCGTGGAGCGGCGGTTGCGGTGGTGCGGTCGGTTGGGCTCGGGGAGGCCGGAAGGCGGCGGCGCGAGCTCGGCCCCGAACTCGCGGCCGGTAATGGCGGTGCGGCGAAACGGCGCGGGGCGGGGTGGAAACGGAACGGGAAGAGCGGGAAAGGGCTAGGGTTTGGGAAAGGGGTGCGCGCGGCCCGTTTTGACGCGCGCGGCCGGCCGACCGGTGGCTCGCCGTACTCCCTGTACGCCGGCGAGCCACGCGGCGCGGCGCGGTTCGCGCCGTGCGCGTCGCGCGGATCGCGGGCCCCACCCGTCAGTGACAGTAGGTTTTGGAAAAATTTAAATGTGTTTTCTTTCCTTCAGTAATTCGCTGTTTTGGCGTATTTAGAGGCCGAATTTGGAAAAAGCCCAATTGGAAGAAATGTTCTACTCTTTGAACTCTACAAGTTTGTAAATAGGCTCAACTCCAGAATCCAAGTGTAAATATGGTTTAAATTCAAATTTTGAATTCAGCCCTAGGTAAGGACAGGGTACCTTTATTGTTTGGAAAAAGGAAAAACCCTATTTCCAAGCCTTTTCACCCAAAGTGCATTTTGGGTAACTTGCTTAGAATTTCAATACCTACAACTTATTCAATGGGAGTGTTACATGAAAGTGGTTGTATGTTTGTGCAAACTTATGGTTTTGAAACAAGGCTGATTTGAGTTGGTTTTCTGCACTGACAAAGAAAGACTCTGAACCCTATGTAGCCTTCATTATCTGGCCAAACCCCAATTATGAAAGTTGTTCAAAACTTCATTATCTACAAGTTTGGTAATATGAGTTTCCCCTAGATCCCAATAGATTTGGATTTGGGAACAAAACATAGCAGAACACATGCATAAAATTGAGATTTCAAGTATTCCATCTCCTCCCATGTAAAACCTAGCTTGACTATATGCAAACACATGATGCTTGATGATGCTTAGTGCATGATTAAGGTATGGTAATGCACTCGAGATGCTGGAGCATCACAGCGAAGTGACCCACGCAAGGGTCAAGCTTCTCATCAGTCGGGTAACTTCGAATATCCCTGGCACATAGTCACTCTCAAGTGGGGTCTTCTACGGATTTCTCTCGGACGCTCAACAGCGTCTCCATTAAGGCGAGTTTTGGCCAAAAGAACGAATATCTCTTTCCCTCTCACAATCAAGGTGACTGCCACTTCACAACCCGGCCAAAAAGAACGAACATCTCTTTCCCTCTCACAATTAAGGTGACTACCACTTCACAACCCGATAGTCTCGCAAGACTAAAAGGTCTCACACGTAAAATTTTCATACGCACAAGCGTGTATGGTAAGAGACTTGCAAATCTTGCTGCAATATTTGGTCGCAACTAAAGGCTATGTGCTAAGCAAGAGCTTGGATGCACTAACTATGCCAAAATATGGACTGCATGCTCTCTTGATGAATCGAGGTCTAAAGAATGTGTCTCAACACTGGAATGAACCCAAAGTCACCAACCAAAGCATTTGTCTCAACATTAGAATGAACAAAAGTTACCAACAGTTGTGACCGATAGATTGGGTCACCCTAGGTGCCCCTTTGTGAGTAGGAGGGGTTGCCGTGTGGCCGATGACGATAATGAACTACACGACTGGTGCTCTGTGGAAGACAGAGATTTAGAGAGGTTCAGGTTGTTGGAGCGTAACACCCTAACGCCTTCTACGTCATATGTGTGTGTATATGCGAGCTGGGTAAGTTTGAGAGAGTTTGAGGTCACATAGAGCTAGTTCTCCCTTTTTTATTACTCCTATAAGAGAGAACTGTTCCGATGTGTGCCCTAGCTCAGGCATCATATTTTATAAAAAGTCCTATATAACTCTTTATGAGGTGGAGTTATGATTTTCTACGTGTACATGTCCTATAGAACAGCACATGAGTCGGTTTTGACTTGTGTAATAAATGGTGTGACAATCTCTTTTGAACATACTAGTTGTTCTGCAACTAGTTCTGCGGCCTACGTCCGGCTGTGTCTTGTGCCTTGTGCCACATCCCGTTGCACACTGGTCGCATTAAATGCTCCCAGGCTCTCCATCAAGTTGCCTGACATAGGTTTGCACAAGAGGATCCCTACACTGTTGCGTATATTTGCATAAAATGTCCATGCTTTATTCTTATGCACGCCTAGTCCCACACTGAGCGGTGGCATATGGCTCACTAGCGCTCCCATGCACCATCGGACCCGACCATCCCAGATCTAGGAGTATCTGTGCTGTGCAGTGCCAAACCCGACCAACCATGTGTCATCGCTAGGACTAGGGCATGTTTGCATGTAGACTGGATATCCAGAGCATGTTCGGCTGAGACTACGGTAGTTTTTGCAGCTCTACTAGCAGCAGTAGCTGCAGCGAACAAGCTGCCAGTTCCCAGTACGTTGATACCAACCATTTAATATAGTCCAGACAATATAGTACGTTGATACCCACCCGAACGGCTCTGGCTCCGCCTGACATCCAACTGGTAGGGCCCGATAGCTCTCTATGCTCTGCACAGCTCCCTGCGGCTCCGCCCTTCTCTCTCCTATCAGTGATAGAGAGCCGATAGAGGGAGGTAGGAGCCGGTAGAGAGTGGCTTCTCCGGCTCCGGCTCCTCCAGTGTTATTATGTCGGAGCCAAAGCCAAAACCAAAATAAGTCTAGCAAACAGACCCTAAATAGTTCAATCTTAAGCCGTTAGAAAAAAATGTAGCTCGCATACTGTTTGTGACCATGAGTGTTGGAAAAGAGGTAACTAACACAAGTATCCAACCTGATCATTTCAGACGCTTCAGATCAAATTCAACACCGCACGAAATCGACGGCATAGATCGATAGATGTCCCCAACCCATACGCACGGTGTGCCCGCCGGAGGAACTGTTAGGCTTCCGTAATCCGTACCCAAACCACACCTGATTTTTGCGGTTTTGCCCAATGCCCACAGTTTCTGAGACGGGGGAAATCGACAGCTCGACCCAGACCATCTCTGACTCAATTCAGTACCAATCCACACAAACGTTTCCACAATTTCGTCACACATCGCAAAATTTTTGATCGCACCTAAAATTCCATCTGCCCGTTCGCTGCCGCTACTGTACCAAATCACATCTGATTCGTCGTTCGAACTCAAATCTCGTTCTCTTTCGGGCTCTTCTGATTCTGATCCCTCTTTTATCCACTCAAATCAAATCCACTAACGGACTAACCCCCACTCTATCTTTCCGGCTCCAGAGCCCAGATTTTTTACCTGGGGTTTGTGCCATAGGCGTGGGCGCGAAATCCCTCAAGCTGGCGACCCCGGCGCGGCCATGGACCTGCCCGAGAGCTCTGCCCTCCCCCGCGCCGGCGAGGGCCCGCCCCCTCGCAGCATCGGCCCCGTCGACCGCGAGGAGCTGGTGCGCGTCATGGCGCAGTCGCTCTACTCGCTTGGGTACCGGCGGGCGGCGGCCATGCTCGAGGCGGAGTCCGGCGTGCCGCTGTACCCGCCGGAGCACGACCGCCTTCTGTTCGACGTGATGGCCGGCCGGTGGGACGCGTGCGCGGAGACCGTCCGCTCTGTTGCCGGCGTCAGCGACACGGACCGCGCCGTCGCAGAGTTCCTGGTGTGGAGGGGCCACTACCTGGAGCTGCTGGGGATGCGCGGCGACGCCGGCCTGCGGCGGGCGAGGGAGGTGCTGCGGCGCCGGATTGCGCCGCTCGGCGTCGACCGGAGGTGCGTCCACTGGCTGGCGCGCGCCATGGTCTCGTGCGACGGGGCTGTTGCGCCGGAGGCCGTGGTTGGGTGGAGGATTGCAGTTTTCTTGCATTTAGTTGAGGTGTTCCCACCATGGTTCCATGTGCCGAGTGGGCGGTTGGAGCATTTGGTGGAGAGTGTGGTTACCAAGCAGGTAGCATCGTGTATATATCACAATTTGCCGGATGAGATCACTCTATTTGAAGATCATAAGTGCCATGAAGAGCATATCCCCTCCCAGTGTGCACAGGTGCGAATTAAACAAATTGTTCACTTGTTTTCCAGTTTCCTGACAAACGTCCAACTGCCCAAGCTTATCAGGTCTATAGGAATGCTCAATGAAACTGCCAAACTCACATGCTGGTGTCATCAATTTGAAATTGGAAAGTACTTCATGTACAACCATCTATACATGTAGCAGCACTCTTCAAAAATTTTAGATATTTTGTGTTCTTCCGGCTAGGTTTAATAGTCAAGCGACTTAAAATTTCTTCTGTCCCATGTTTGCAATATATTCAGCTTCATCCCTCTCTAGACATGAAGTCAGCCACCACAAAAAATTCAGTAATGGTCATCTGTGGATTTCAAGCATTGTTGAATGCTAAATGAAATTGGTGGTTGTGTAAATCTGAGAGATTTCTGAAGCAGCACCCACAAGGCATCAATTTATTCAGGGCATGTTCATGAACCTACACTACCTTTGTAAAAACTATCACAAAAATACACTTTTAACCACCCATCTGAAAGAACTGCGCATACTTCTTACATGTCTCACAAGATAACACTTCCATAACATGCCCGTCTGAGGCTCTGGATCCAAATGACTCCTGTTTGCCACACGGGGTAGAAGTGGACATTTCAGAATTGTTTGCCTCGTGGGGTGGATATATTTCCCTTGTTTCTCAGGGTGGACATATAAACAGGTGGTATAAAACATGGACAAAGGCAGCAAACATGATGGTGCTCTTAATTAAGTGTGACATAATTATGCATACTTCTTTGAAACATATGCTTAAATGCATGAATTTGTGATATTTTTTTAGAATAATGATAGTAGTTTGCTATCTGAAATTTATCCATTTGTTTTTGGAGAAAAAAGGATGGCTATTTAGGTAAATTTCTTATGTATTTTTCAGGACTCGACAGCACTATAAAATTTTCATGCTGGGGGTTTGGGGCTGTATTGCAAAGTTATGTATTTCACATATCCATGCCTGTTTGCAGATATTATGTGGTCATAATAATGAAGTTTGGTTTGTAAGGTTCTCAAATAATGGAAAGTACCTGGCGTCATCTTCAAGTGATTGCACCGCCATAATTTGGAAGGTATTATTGAATACACTCAAGCATTAAACTGAAAAGGTTATTCGGTTTGTTTTTTGAGTAAATGACACCAAAACTTTTGTTATCCTGATGCTCTGGAAGTCGACTCATTATGATTTATGCATGACATTATTGTATTACCTATTTCTGGACCACACCATTCAGACTCATGCTTTAGTGAACACACCATGATACTGTACTCCAAGCTAAACTTGACATTATGGAATAACAACTACAATGAACCTATTGTCTAATAATCCTTTTTGAAAACTAATATTGATCTTTTGAAGCAATTACTTGATGGTAGCAGTGGATAGTTCACTCCTCAAACTGCCGAGTGAGATCCCAGAAGTTCTATTCGACTTGACTCATAACTCCTGGTATACTCTTATAGTGTTCACTGTGTCACGCCTGACACCTCATCCTCATAGGAATTCTATCTGTGGGCTTCTGCTATTATTCATTTGCAGACTACCATTTTTCATGCCACTAGACCATGAATTGAGTCTTGTATTGTGTGAACAGTTAAATTATTAATAGAAGTGCAGCAAACTGTTGAATCTTTCATATCTTTTCATGCCCATGAATACCTTAAGGGCACATTTGGATTAGCGCCAGCGCCTGCCAAGCCTAAACATTGGCCTTTGACCATAAGAGTGATGCCCGTTTGGACCAATGCCAGGATTTAGCAGAACCAGATCCCCTGACTTTGGATCCCAAGACGTTGAGTCACTGCCACGCCGGCCCACCGCATGTGGGCCCCACGTAGAGTGGCTCAACTTCAGGGGAGCCAACGTCAGGTGAACCCTGTACGGATTTAGCTGGCGTGACCTCCTGTGCCGACAGCCAATTCAATTTTGCTGCCAAAGCTCAGCAAGAGAGTGGGCGGTAGATTTGGCTGCCAAGATTTGGCAGGCTGATGGTTTGGCCTGGCCAATGCAGGCTTGAATCCAGACATACCCTAAAACTTTGACTGGCTTATTTTTATTTTGCAATTTATAGGCTGGTTGTTCTATGCGAGGAGTATATCCGTTGCAACTTTATACTGTAAACAGCTGAAATGGCATTTGGCCAATTGTTGGCTTGTTGCCTATAAATGTTTCCATGGCTGTTAAGTTTCTGTTCTATTAGTCCTTCGATTGAATCGAATTTGTAGGTGCTTGCTGTCGATAATTAGTGTTTAGTAATAATGACCCTTTACTGATTAAATTTACCAGTAGCTGAACTGCTGAAGAAAAATGTCATTTGGATAACTTTGATATTTTTTTTGACAAATATAGACTAGTCAGACTGAGAGTTTCACATGAGAAAAATAAGTAGGAAATTGTTCACTTTTCACTATTATGTGGTTTGACTCCTGGCTTGCACGTAGCCACCTACTCCCTCCGTTCCAAAATGTAGCTCCTTTTAGCTTTCGAATAGATCCATTCATTGTTCAATGGATGTGTTTTGTATATATGTCTAGATTCATCAACATCCATTTGAACGTGAACGGATGGAAAGATGGTTAGAAGGAACTATATTTTGGGACAGAGGGAGTATCATTTTGGCCATGAAATGCAGATAAGTTGAAAGATAAACTGGCGTTTGATGTTTCATAAATTGAATTACATGAAGTAAGCGTCAGCACATTCACTAGCATCAGTGGGTTTCTTTTCTGAAAGTAAACATTAACAAACTTTACATAGTAGATAGTTTCCTTATTTGTTTAACTATCATAGAGGGAGGTTGGAGAAGGGATGCAAACTTTTTTAAAAATAAGTGAAATATTTTTTTTTTCTGTAGTTCTGTGTGGAGAAAAGAGTAGAGGTGAAATTGAATAAGAGGCATTTCTTTCATTCTTTTCTGTGTAATTTTTCTAGTTCTTGGTTTCATATTTTTCTCTTTTCTTTCTTCAACAGACTCTTTCTGCATTCTTAAGTTTATTTTTCTACCCATTGACCTGTATTGCTTGATTCACTATATGTGGATCATGATGTTATTTTCCATTTTGATAACCTTACTGAAAATGTGTTTCTATTTGTGTATTCATGTTCCAAACATACTATTACTAGCTCTGTTAAGAATATAAATGATGGTTTTCAATATGTGCGTGGCTATTTTTCTTATGTGTGGTTATTTTACTTTGGCCAATATTATGTACAGACTATCTGAATTGAACATGTTAAAATGATTGTCACATTTTTCACTAAATATACTTTCATAGTATAATATTTATAGTTTCTTTCTTAGACAATAGTATATGATGGTTAAAGTCAAATTATGGAGATCATGTCAATGTCAAAAACAGATTTGAGTAACTTTTTGTTTCATACTTAAACTGCATGATTACATTCTTAAGGGCCTGTTTCCCATAGTTCATAATGTTTTCATATAGCGATGTACCTCTCTTCGGACTTTAGAGTATTAACTATCATCCTCACTTATCAGTTTTGATGCATAATAAACAGATGGTACTAAGTCGAACTGAGTAATGATACAAAATGTGAACTTTAGAAGCAAGGTCATGCTTCTGATGTCATGTGAGATGTGAATCTGTTTCTGTATTGCTCGTATGCTTCATCTTAACATTGTTTCATGATATGTGGGAATTATAATTGAATGAGTCTCAAATCTCACTGTTTAATTGCGGAGTCAACAAGTCCATGCAGAAATTAACAAAGTTGATAAATCGTCCTCATGAAAGATCCTATTAACTAACTTATTTTTTCTGATAAACGATGTCTAATTTGTAAAAGGGATACATGCGCCAGAATAGAAGCCTAGTGGTATTGCTAATGCTCCCTAGTCCCTCCTATGTTAGATTATTACTGACCCCTCAAAGCTAAAGGGAAAATGAAGACACAGGCATAAATTAGATGCTATTATTAGGTAAAACACAACAAGATATGAAGCTTATGAGAGCAAACCCATTTGCATATTAGATGTTTTTAATTACAGATAAGTATCCATCATTCAAGGCCTTATATATATTTGTTGTGCTTTTATCTCTCTTTTCCCTTTCGTTGGTGTTTCATTTAGGTTTCAACTCTAGCCTAACCCAACTTGCTTGGGACTAAAGGGCTTAGTTGTTGTAAGTATCCACTGTTCAAGCATCTGTTTCATCTGCACCATATTTGATCTATGCATAAAATTCTGTTCAGTGTTGATGATAGTTTCTTTTCACATATTACAACTTCTTGTCATTCTGAGCTTCATATATGGTTTTAGGTGGAAACAGATGATACGTTGACCAAGAAGCATTGCCTCCAGGGTCATCAAAATCCAATTTCCTTTGTTGCCTGGAGCCCAAATGACAGAATGCTGCTCACCTGTGGTACTGGCGAATCTTTAAAACTGTGGAACATTGATACTGGTGAATGTAATATTAAGTTCAGAGGTTCAGTGGACTACGTCATCAGTTCATGCGCATGGTTTCCTAATTCAGAGAAAATAGTGTGTGCCAGCCCCAGCTCTGAGTCTGGAAGTTCTCCAAATAGGATCTTCACTTGTGACCTAGAAGGTCAAGAGTTGGAAGTATGGGCTGGAGATAGAATACCTAAAGTCAGTGATCTTGCTGTGACACCTGATGGCCGACACCTAATCTTTGTATCTTGCAATGATATCTGGATTCGGGAACTTCCAAAGGGGCGGGAGTGGAGATTTTGTGAGAAGCAAGTGATTTCATCTCTTTCTCTCTCAGGTGATGGACAGTCACTCATTGTGAACCTAAGCAGCCAGGAAATTCACTTGTGGAAAATTAATGAAAGTTCTACCGTGCCTGAAAATTATAAAGGACACAAGCAAGAGAAGTTCGTGATTAGGTCTTGCTTTGGGGGTTCAAACTCCTTGTTCATTGCTAGTGGGAGTGAGGATTCACAGGTATAATTTTTATTGGACTTTGATCTCGCTTTTGAAGAAACCTGTAGCCACTTTGGCTTTTATTTTAATTTCTTCCCGAAATAAAATTCTGTTTACACATAAATATGAATAACAACCAAAGTTCTACTGGGCTAATCACATTTGTATGGTTTGGGTTTGAACTTACTAATCCAGCGTTGTGGCTGATAACTGGTGGCTTGGTTTTTCTTTTGGAAAGCTATATTTTTACACTATTCTGCTGCTGTACAAGGGTGAAGCTATATATTCTAGGTATACACAATATTACAAAAGTCAAACTAAGAATACTGAATATGAAATAAACTACTTGCTAGTAATTTTGTTATAGAAAGAAATTATACCTATGGATTGTTGTTCTTGTTTAACATTTTCTAACAAGTAATGTTATTCGTATATTTGCTGTCAGGTCTACATTTGGAAAAGGCACCTGGAGACGCCGATAAAGGTCTTGCATGGCCACACGATGATCGTTAACTGTGTAAGCTGGAATCCTGCAAGGCCCCATATGCTGGCTTCCGCTAGTGATGACCGCACAGTTCGAATATGGCTAGCGCCCAAATCTCGAAGTATGGCAAAGTGTTGACGTGTGAAATTTTGTAGTCTGTGTAAATAGTTATACATTTGTGCTTTATCCACAACTGTCCGGGGTCATTTTTCTAACCCCTAAAGAGAGCTTAGCTACTTTCAGAGTTCATCAGAAATAAACCTCCGACGGCCAGAGGTAGCAGGGTGCCGTGTTCTAGATGTATGCCTGGCTACCCGGTGACTCTTCACACTTGTACAGGACAGATATGCATCAGAACTCTGTACATTTTGTGAGTAGATATCGTTGAAACTGTTGATATATGCGTTCAGTCGCTGTGGATTCAGTCTTGTGCAGATACATGCCTGTTGTCAACTCCCGATACGGAAAAGAACCCCTGGGTGCTGTGGTTTAATTTTTGATATCCATTGCATATACTCCCATTTTAAATTGCAAGGGTTTTAGTTCTCTTTTTATTTGTCTATATTTATATAGATATGGATGTTGATAAATCTAAATATATATCGAACATACGTACTTGGAGAAATTAATGACTAACCATTTACAATTTAGGATGGAAAGAGTATCTATTTAATTAGATGTTTGTAAATCTAACTGCTGTATACATTCTATTTGTACAGATGTAGAAGCTACACTTTGCTCATGAAAACAAAATTAACTAACGATATGTTTGTATTTGCGAGCTCGCTGTAATTAAATGCGTGCACGCACGCAAGAGCAAATGCCTCGCCGTGGATTGATTGTACAGTTGTTTGGACCGTCTATCCGTTCTAGAAACAGGGCTTACCGGTGAAGCAATCAGAACCAGTAAACTAAGAGCAGGATTAGAAATTTTTTGCCGCGGCCAGTTGTTCTAGTCCAACCTGCAGTAATCCACGACTTGCTGGGAATTTAAATCATGTTCAACGCGGTGCGTTCGTGGACGCGGTACCAACACGGAAAACACAGCCTTGTCAAAAAAAAAAAAAAAAAAACGGAGAACACATCGTCTGATCACTGTCCTCCTGTTGCTGTCAGCTTGGTCACAACTCGCAAATCCACCATTTTTTTGTTGCATTTTTTTCTGTGTGAAGCAGCAGCGGCGGCATCACGGCAATGGCGAGCAGCCCCTGCTCCATCTGCCGTGGCCGCGGTGGCAGCGGCCAGGCCGCCGTCTTCACGGCGGAGTGCTCCCACCAGTTCCACTCCTGCTGCGTCTCCGGGTCAGGGGGCGTCTCGCGTGGCCGCCCCGTCTGCCCTCTCTGCCGTGCCCGGTGGCGCGAGTTGCCGTCCCTCCGCTCCACGAACACGTCGCCACGCCCGCCGCCGGCGCCGCAGCCTTTCTTCCGGCCCATGGAGCCGCGCGTGTTCAGCGACGACGACCCGGTGGACCGGACGCCACGGCGGCTTCGCGGTGCAAGCGCGGAGGCGTCCGACGGAGGAGGAGCGGTTGCTCTCACCACGCACTACGAGTGCTCGGCTCTCGCGAGGGACGCGTCAGCCGACGACTTCGCCGTGCTCGTGCACGCCAGGGCTCCGGGGACGATGTCCGGGGCTGGCGGTGCGGCACCGCGCGCGCCGCTGGACCTGGTGACCGTGCTCGACGTGAGCGCCAGCATGACGGGGACCAAGCTGGAGCTGCTGAAGCAGGCCATGGGGTTCGTCATCGACAACCTCGGGCCCCGGGACCGCCTCTGCGTCGTGTCCTTCTCCTCCGGCGCCAGCCGCCTCATGCGGCTCGCGCGCATGTCGGACGACGGGAAGGCCCTGGCGAGGCGCGCCGTCGAGTCCCTCGCGGCCAGCGGCGGCACCAACATCGGGGAGGCGCTCCGAAAGGCGGCCAAGGTGATCGACGAGCGCATGCACCGGAACGCCGTCGCCAGCGTCGTGCTCCTCTCGGACGGGCAGGACACGTACACCGTGCCGAGACGCGGGGGCTACGCGGGTGCCCGCGGCGCCAGCAGCTACGACGACCTCGTGCCGCCTTCCTTCGCCTACACCGGCGCTGGCAGCCGGCCGGCGCCGGTCCACACCTTCGGCTTCGGAACCGACCACGACGCGGCGGCGATGCACACCATCGCCGAGGCCACGGGCGGGACTTTCTCCTTCATCGAGGACGAAGCGGCCATCCAGGACGCGTTCGCGCAGTGCATCGGCGGGCTCCTCTCCGTCACCGTGCAGGAGCTGCGCGTTGACGTCGCGTGCGTGCACCCCGGCGTGCGTGTCCGCGCGGTCAAGTCCGGCAGCTACGTAAGCCACGTCGAGGAAGACGGCCGCGCCGCGTCCGTCGACGTCGGCGAGCTCTACGCGGACGAGGAGAGGCGCTTCTTGCTCTTCCTGCACGTGCCGAGGGCCCGATCCGGGGACGACGACCCCACGCACCTTGTCAGAGTGGCCTGCGCTTACCGTGACACGGCGACCGGACGGAGCAGGAACGTCGCCGGCGACGACGCGGTGGTGCTGAGGCCCTGGGGCTCGGTGACTGCAGACCGCTCCGTGGAGGTCGAGCGCGAGCGCCTCCGCGTGGAGGCGATGGACGGCATCGCGGCGGCGCGGGCGGCGGCGGAGCGCGGCGCGCACGCGGAGGCGGTGGAGATCCTCCGGCGGCGGCAGCGATCAGTCGGACGGGTGGGCGACTCGACGTCCTTGGCGCTGTCGCGCGAGCTGCGGGAGATGCGCTCGCGCGTGGCGAGCCGGCAACGGTACGAGCTGTCCGGGCGCGCGTACGTGCTCTCCGGGCTGAGCTCGCACGCGCAGCAGCGCGCCACGTCGCGGCAGATGACGTCCGGCGTCGTGGCGGCAGCGGCGCGTGGCGGCGAGTCGTCGGCGGAGGAGCGCAGCGTGGCGTTGGCTACGGCGGGCTCCACGACGTCGTACATGACGCCGGCGATGCTGGACATGCTGGACCGATCGCGGAGGTCGCGGGAGCTGCGGCAGCAACGCCAACAGCAGACGAAGGAGCGGAGAAGAACCTTCTGATGCAATGCCTATGCCTTCTGAAGTTTGAAGTAACGTGTTAGGCTTGTTCCGTTCAACGGGCATCGAAATGGATTAAAAAAAGAGATTTAATTTCTCTTAGACCTTGTTCGGATAGGAAAAAAATATAAGGGATTGGAAGAGATTTAATCCCTTCCTATTCAAATTTGATCAGTAAAAAATTAAATTCTCTCCAAAACCAGACCAACCAAACAAGGCCTTAAACCCCTTCAATCCCCATCAAACTTTGGATTTTTGGTTGGAGGGGTCAGGGGTGTATTGTTCATCAACTTTTTACTCTTCAGATTCTTATTTGATACGTGGACTGGAATGAGTTCACCCATTACCACCTTATTCCGAATCAGCTAATAATTAAATCAGCTAATAATTAATAATTAGCACTAGGGTGCGGAATGAGATCATTGTCGGCATGTAAAGAAGTACCTCGCACATATCGAAACAAGGATACAATTGACAGAGAAGAATTTAATGAGACAAATGTGAACGAGTTTAGAAGTCATTCGACATCGATCCGCTTGCCTCTCCGAAGAGGCACCGAAGACGTCCAGGATGCATCATCTCATTAGTATGAATTGGGTTCTCAAATTAAACACATCGTTAATTTTGAAAAAGATTCTTAGAGGTTGAGGCCTGAGGAGCTAGGTATTGTTACACAGGAACCTAGCTAGCACAAACTCAAACTTGTTTGGTAGCGACATAGCCTCCCTTCAGCTGAGATAGTAACTTGGCACCCTTATCACTCAGATGTGATATTTTTTATGGCCGAGTTTAATTATTTGACCTAATTGTATGACCTAATAATGTCATCATGACAGTCGTTAAAGTTATAAGAACGGATTTTTTTTTTTAGCTCGGGCTGTTGAATCTAGTAACTCAAAACGTTAAAAGCACAAAATTACTATAAATATAGGGATTTATTGGTCACAAAGATTAAATGAGAATTTTTTTAGAACATTAAAAGAGAAGTGGAAACAACATGACCTTGGTAGGCCGAACTCTGCAGCGTCGGCCGCACTTCCGTTTTTTTGATTGGCAGAAAATATGAGGTATAGATGGTTAAATGGGCAGCACAGCACGGCAGAGCCCAACCAAAGCACGGTAGGACACGACACGGTTAGGCACGATTGGCTAATCATGCAGTGTTGTGCCGCATGGCGTGCCCAGATCCTTGTCCGGGCATGGCAAGCCACAAACAAAACATGCTGTGCTGCACGGTTAGCGCGACACGATTAGCGAGATGTGCCTGCCCAGCCCAGCCCAGCTTTCCAAAAAAACACAATCAACCATAAATTTTATAGAAAATAGGAAAATGAAAAAAAAAAGCACAGATCGGCCGACGGGATCTAAATCGGGGAGGGGGGGGGGGGAGACGAGAGAGGCCAATGGCGGCCGACGAGTGAGCGGGGAGGAGGGCGGCGGCCGGCGAGCGAGCGGGGAGGGCACCGGGGCTGCCGACGGCCACTGCCGCCACGGCAACGCGTCCGCATGTTCTTGCTCGACCGGCGGCGACAGCAACGGCCTCCGCCACGATTCTCCTCCCCCAGCGCCTCCGCTTCCCGTTCCCCCCACTGCGGCACGCCTGTAGGACGACCCGACCCCTGGCGAACGGGCGGGGAGGGCGCCGAGCGAGCAGCTGCGGGGTTAGGGTTGGGGAATCGGAGAAGGTAGGTAGGGTTTCACAGTTTTATTTTATACCCCTCGAAGGAGCGCGCCTTGATGGGCCGAAGGCCGTTAACGGGCCGTGCTGTGCCGGCCCAACGTGCTCGATTTCGCCAACGAACACGACACGACTGTCGGGCCGTGCCAGGCGCGGTCCCACTACGCACCGTGTTGAACCCTTTTAGCAGGTTTCGTGTCAGGCCCATTTAGTGGGCTTCGTGCCGGGCTGACAGGCCGCGGGGTTTTTGGCCAACAATAATCTCAGGGCGGGTGAGAGGGTCATGACCGTGGGCCGTTGAAGGGTTAAAGTTGTACAGAACGCCTGCTTTATACTATCTCCATTCGTAAATGTAAAACTTTGATTGTTCATCTCATCTCGTAAAAAATTTCGAAAGATATTTATCATGTCCAAAAAGGAGTATCGCCTTCCAAAATACATATCCTGTCCACCAAAAAGGACCTAAACAAACCTTCCGCTTTTTTAGAAAAAAACTTCTAAATATATATGCGACACCTTAAGGCACACGGCACACCTTGAGGCGGTAAATGTAAATCCCTTGCGACCCGACTTCTGGCTCCTGCTATATATGCGCACCGTCGGATCCGATCGGATCGTCAACAACTGCAAACAAAAACGAACCTTAGCAATCAAATCATCACCGATCGACCCGAGCCAGGCACAGGCCCGCTACGCACCGTGCTTGGCTGTGCCCGTGCTAGACCCATTTAGCGAGCTTCGTGCTAGGCTGACGGGCTGTGGGTATTTTGGCCAACTATATAATCTCAGGGCTGGTGGATGGTCATGATCGTGGGCCGTTTGAAGGGTTGAAGTTGTACAGAGCGTTATACTACCTCTATTGGTAAATGTAAAACTTTGATGGCTCGATTCGTAAAAAAACTTCCAAAGATACCTATCATGTCCAAAAGGAGTTTCGCCTTCCAAAATATATATACCGTCCAAAAAAAAAAGACCTTTCTACTCCTAAAGAAACCTTTCGTCTTTTTTCAGAAAAAAAAAAACTTCCAAATACATATGCGACACCTTGAGGCACACGGCACACGTTGAGGTGGTAAATGTAAATCCCATGCCCGACTCCTGGACTCCTGCAGACCTGCTATATATACGCACCGTCTGATCCGATCTGATGGCCAACAACTGCAAACAAAAGCGAACCCTTAGCAACCAGTTCAGCACCAATCGACCCGGGCCATCTGCAGCTTCGTCCATGGAGGGCACGGCCGCCGACGAGGCGCCGACCCGTGCGCCATCTGCCTCAGCGACATCCGCCGCGGGCAGGCCGTGTTCGTGGCCGAGTGCTCCCACACCTTTCACCACCGCTGCATCTCCGACAGCGTCGCGCACGGCAACCGCGACTGCCCGCTCTGCAAGGCCACGTGGCGCGACGTGCCCACGGCCAACCCGGTCCCCGCGCTTACGCCGACGACGATCCGGTGGTGGTGCAGGCCGCTGTCCCGCAGGTCCCAGCGGCGGCCGATGGAGCGATGATGGCGCTGAATACGCACTGCGAGGTCCCGGCTGTCGTCAGGGACGCGGCGCGCGACGACTTCGCGGTGCTCGTGCACGCCAGAGCCCCGGGCGCCGCCGCCGACGGGCAGCGCCCGCCGCTGGACCTCGTGACGGTGCTCGACGTCAGCGGCAGCATGACCGGCACGAAGCTGGCGCTGCTGAAGCGGGCCATGGCGTGTGTCATCGACAACCTCGGCCCCGCCGATCGTCTCAGCGTGGTGTCCTTCTCGACAGACACGCGCCGCGAGAGCCGGCTCGCCCGCATGTCGGGTGACGGCAAGGACTCGGCGAAGCGCGCCGTTGATGGCATCGTCGGCCCGGGGCGATCCACACGTTCGGCTTCGGCACGGACCACGACGCCGCGGCGATGCACGCCGTCGCGGAGGCGGCGGGCGGCACCTTCTCCTTCATCGAGAACCTGGCGGTCGTCCAGGACTCGTTCGCGCAGTGCATCGGCGGGCTCCTCTCGGTCGTGGCGCAGGGCGCGCGCATTGGCATCGAGTGCGTGCACCCGGGCGTGCGCGTCGAGCCGCGTAGATGACGAGGGCCGCGCCGCCTCGGTGGACGTCGGCGAGCTCTACGCCGAGGAGGAGAGGCGCTTCTTGCCGTTGGTGGACGTGCCGAGGGCTTCTGATTCTGAGGACGACGTCACCCGGCTGATCAAAGTGAGCTGCACACCGTGACCGGGCGGGCGGCCGACGTCGTCGGCAACGAGGCCGTGGTCCAGAGGCCGGTTGAGGTGGTCGACGCCCAGATGTCCGTGGAAGTCGAGCGGGAACGCGTCCGCTTGGCTGCCGGCCTGCCGCCGAGGAGATGGTGGCTGCGCAGGCAGCAGCCGAACGCGGCGAGCATGAGGAGGCCAGGAATATGCTCTACAGCCACCGTATGAGCCTGGAAAGGAGGAATCATTTGTACAGAGGGGTGATTCAGTTAGAGATGGAAGAGCTGGAGGAATGCATGGTGGACGAGGCGCAGTACAATAGCACGGGGCGGGCGCGCGTGCTCACTGGCATTTCGCCTCGTTTGTGGATGACTGTGGTGGCGAACGCGTGCGGCCCTACATGACTAGGGCGATGGGGAGCATGCTGGAGAAGTCCCAAGGAGTCGCGTGAGAAGCAGCAGCTCACATCGCCACCTGCGAAGAGGAAGCGTGGTGGTGATGACGATGGCCCAAGTGAAGAAGAGAGCTGGAAGCCCGGTGGTGAAGACGATGGCTCAAGTGAAGAAGATGACGATGACAGCTGTCAGCTGGTGGTGAAATGCTTGTACTTAGGGTTTAATTAGGTCAGTTTATGGTTTATTACGTCATTTTGCAAGTCTGGATGGTTGTTAATTACCTCGGTACGTACATGGCTTGTTTAATTTGCTTTGCTCTTTTGGATACTGCAGCTGGTAACATCAATCCAATTTATTAGCATCTTCGGTTTCAGCCGTGTCAGTTTTAATTTGCTACAGTGCTTTTGAAACTATTTACTGCAGCACTTGTGTTGTGTAACTGTTTGGTGGAATGAAAAAAAAAACTTTATGGAAAAATGACACTTTTTGGCGTGAGTGTGCTCTGCGGAGAAAATACAGTAGAGAGACGAGGGAGGCGGATGGCGGTGCAAGTGAACCGGAGGACAACCGCTGTGGCATCTCTGGCTGCCTCGACCCCGCGGTTAGCCGGTTATTGCCTGGGGAGCTGCAACAACAGGCGATGAGGTAGGACGAGCAGTGCCGGTGGTAAGGGCAAAATGGACAACTGCTAGGACGATTCTTGCTACCATTGATCCCTGTAATGAAAGCGGCATTGAGATCTTAGAAATTTTGAACTGCATGGGTGGAGCCATACCTTCTAATGGGATAGAAACTTTTATAATGGCACACATGGATAGACTCTTCATTTTGAGAAGGCACATGATTGACATAACATATGGCATATCCATATACACATATAACTTTTAGGGAGTGTGTTCCCTTGTTTTAGTGACTTGTAAGGTGGTAGTACACTTCGGTGTGTGCCACAACATGGACTAGGGGTGGGTGCCAAGCCATCGATACTATTGAAAAAATCCTGTCATCTCTTTGCTCTCTTTACTTCAACCATTTCATTATTGTAATCATCATGACTTAGCTTATTGCTTGGCTAGTAATTTCACTTGTGTTGAGTCTTAGTGTGTCTTACTAGCATGTGTATTTGCATTTCATTTTCGCAAACTGAGAGTTGAAGTGGGCAACTGTGGAGTTTGGTAGGTTAAGGAATTTTCATTTAAAATTTTTAAATTACCCCAATCCACTCCTCTCTTGATCCATGCAGTTAGTGATGCAAAATCCAAACACAACGCATTCAACAAAAGGAATATTATGATGTGTCAAATCATTTGTGGGGATACAGAGGTGGGTGGAGATGTGGAGCCTGGTCAGTGTTGAAAGTCGGATCACCATGGATCTAAGGAGCTTTGTTGCTTTGTGGAATGGTAAGGGAAACATGGTAAGGGGATGAGATGGGTGAGGATTGAGGAAGGCAGAGGGAAACATGTTGGTGCTTCCTAAACGTTCGCTTTGGCTAGAGTAGGATAGAGGTTCTCCAAGTAGGGAATCAATAACCAATAGTTCTGTTGACCAAAGCACCACCGCGGTGGCGAGCTTGCTTCATGGATCATGGGTTCCTTGGCTCCTCGTCATGCACCTGTGGACCTACCTCGCACCGAGGCAGTAGCCAAAAAGGCCTACTCTGCGTGATGAGGAAGGGAGAGATGGAGGGTGGAGTCAGGAGTGCGAGCTGGACTCTAGTAGGACATTGAGCCAGCGGCACATGGAGAGAGGGGGATATGGCGCGTCAGTGCATGCCAAGAGTGCCGTTGTGAGGAGCCAAGCCGCCAAGGAGCATAGGGAGGGATGAAGAGAAAGAACGTGTCTCATTGGAGCTCATTCGTGACACTAAATTTTATGGGCCTCGAGCTGAACAAATGAGTAGGCCGTAGTCCAAGGCCCAATGCAAAGGCCACACCGCCACATGCTATTGGATTTCGGTTTTCTCAAGTAAGCAGATTGAGTTCACATAAACTAAATCGGTCATCTAATTTTACAAACCGATCTGTGGACCAAGAACCAAAATTTCATCTCTTTGGTCTCAGTCTCAGTTTGTTCAATCTCGGTTCTCGGTCTAGGTTGTTTCTGCCCACCCTAGAGTTGGAGTAGAAGCAGTGACTCGACCTCGACTGTTGGTGGAGCGAGTGGCTTACAACTTTGAGTTGAGTGGGACAAATAGAGGAGGGGCAGGAGCATGACAATGGCGAGGGGCTATGGTGGCGCTTATGCTTGGTGGATGGGGAAAGTGGTGTGGTGTTTCCTTCAATAGGCATGAGGGAAAAGAGCAATGACAGGCATTGGGGACCACAGCGGCACGCTAGTGGCCGAGCGAGTGGCGTGACATAGAGGCATGGGTAGTGGTCCCAATGGCATAATTGTTAATTTCACAAGAGCGGGATGCATGATGACATAAAATGCTTGACTGATTCAAATGTCAGGAATCAACCATTGAGTCAGTGGTGCGTTACTAAAGGCACCAGAGCATAATTTTTGGTGATACAGCTGGTGCCTTGCATTATACAGAGGTGCCAAGATAGGGGTAAAAGATACGAGCTTATTTATCACGAGATATGGTAACGGAGTATGTATATTTGACTCGGCCAAAATATGGGCTGCGGGGTTGGTGAGATAGAGCATCAGGTGAAGGTTAGGGTAAAAGTGAGAATCGATGTTTTCTATGAGAAAACATTCCATATGTAATTCCTTACAAATATGAGTCTTGCCATTTATATTTCCAATTCTACCCATATCCTACCTTGCTTAATCATTTTATTACAAATATTTATATGATAATCATATGTTACATACCTTTCAAGCTTACATAATATCCATATATAGACGCAGAGTTCCCTGTCTTTATCCTGCAATATAAAGCATTTTATGTTTTTATAAGTGAATAAAAAATTTGATAAATTTTATAGAAAATAATATTGGCATGTACTATTTTACGAAGCAAAATATAAGAAATATATTTATAGTGTATTTAATGATGCTTATTTTATAGTATAAATATTATTTTATAGTTTGAATTGAGGCAACCTTAGGATCTCTTATATTTTTAGGAGGTAGCATATCCTTTTTAGTTGAAACACAAGATAACAACATAAACTTTTCTCAAAAAACAAGTAAATGGGTCTTGAAATTCCATACAAATTTCCTGTGGAACCCCTTGCTCCAAATTCCTATAAGAAGAAAATGCTATACAACACAAAAAAAAAATCATGAACATTTTAGAGGGGCAAAATGGGAAGAACAAGTCAAGACACCGCCCCCCACAGATTCCTCGTCCCCCTCATTTCCCTCCTCCCATATATCTCTCCCCTGCTTTCGCTCTCCTCACTTCGCCGTAAAACCCAAACCCGTTCCACCCGCAAGGACTCCGCTCGGCGACGAGCGGGACGGATCGAGCCCCCCGTACCCTTTCCGACGCCGTAGAAAGGAGGCGCCTTTCGTGCCGGCCGTTTGTGACGTCCTTGGGGGCAATGGCGCCGGCGTGGGAGCGCGCCAGGCGCGCGCTGGCTACCAGGTTCTGCATGCACTCTCCGGCGAGGCACGTCACCGTCGACGACGCGCCGCGCATGATGGATAACATGGAGGCACTGTTTCCGGTGGCAGAGGCGCCAGAGGAGGAGACGGTGATGTCGCTGGCCGCTCCGGCATCTGCGGGGCGGGTGTCGAGGTCCTGGAGCCGGAGTTCAGCGGTGAGATCTCTTTCTCCCCTTCTTGCTTCAGATGCCCATGCATGGTGCATCAGATGCGCCGTTTTTTTCATGCGCATGCGTAGGATCGCTTTGTTCTTGCCGTTCTTGCTCTCCATATGGGTTGCTTGGCATGGGAATTAATCGTAGTTGTTTGGAAACTTGAGAGATTCCTTGGAGCGTGATGATTTTTTTCCAAGCATATATATGGTAATAGGTAGAAATATGCGGCCAGTTTCTCATTTCAGCCGTCTGATGTTTGGACTTCCCATACATGGAATTTTTGCTGCGTGCCTGTTCTTCTCTTCCTATTTCAGTATAGGACCAAACTTCTGCTTCATATATTATGAAATAAGGTCGCATCTTAGGTCATTCCAATGCTTAAATTCAGTAAAAATAACTGTGGAAAAACCAAAGCTAGCTACTTTGGAATTAGAAACGTGAAGGTTAAGGTGCGACGGGGCGTGCTAACACGAAGCACATGACCCGCCGGTCCACGGCCCACATCTTCATCAGGCGCCGCCGCCGAGGTTAGAGGTAGAGGTTAGGGATCGGGTTGCTAGGGCCTAGGGCCTGTGTGTCCGGTGGGGCTAGGAGAGGGGTTTGGGTATGTCTGCTAGCCGGTGGTGAAGGCAGAAGAGAGGCGGTGGATCAAAGGCGGCGGGGCTTGCTGAAGCCGGGCGGCGGAGGAAGGCCGGTGAGTGGAGGAGGCCAAAGATCTGGCGGCGGGGGAATGCCGGTGAGCAGAGGAGGATCGGAAATCGGAGATCTAGATGGAGGTGTAGAGTTTAGTGGCGGCGTGGCTGATGGGCCCCGAGGGAGGTGGTGGCGGCAGGGGCGAAGGTTAGTGTAGAGGTGGACGGTGGCGGAGGCGGCGTGGCCGGTGGGACCAGTTGCACGCTTGGCACGACTCGTTGCGGTTTAACTTTGTTCTTTGGAACTGTTCGCTCTGTTGTCTCATCCTTAAGGAAAATGTTTTTTTTTTGTTTTTATTGCTTCGGAAACCGGCTGCTTGCATTCAATCGCTTGAAAGTTTCCAAGCTTTTGAATTTGCCTTCCTAGACTTTTCTGTTCTTTGGTCCTTGAATGTCGAATTGATCTTTCATTTGTATATCTTGCTCATGTTTGATTTCTATTTATTTTTAGCCGTGAATATACTTAGCTCGTTGTAGAGTACACAAGCTAATAAGTAAGACCGTCTCTAGCAGTTTGCCTATCTATACACATTGCTTATTTTAAACTCTATTCTGTCTATAGCGTAGTTATAGTGTCGTTTTGTACTATAAAAGTTATTCCATTTTTCTTTGGTACTGTATCTCTAGTAGCCAGCTGTGATTTGAGAAAGAAAAATCGGCTGCTTCTCTTGCATTGATATGTAGGCAATTTCCCGAAAAGACTTGAGTAGTACTGACTGATCACTAAATTTTGCCTTTCTTATGAAGCCTACTGGCTACTGTGTTTCCTTTGGATAATCACAGCCTAATAATATACCTGAGCCATACTGGATGCATAATTTATCTTTGACAGAAAACCTTTTTTTAAATTCTTTTTCTGTTCTGCGTGGAACTGTGTAGGAGTTCATCCCCCAAGGCAAGTTTTATATAGAGAAAGAAAGATATGCCTTTTATAACTTGACTTGATTGATTGAATGACTTGCACATGATACTCTCCTCTTATGTTGGTGCTGTTCTTAGGCTATCTCCAACTAGAGTGTCTAAAAGCAATGCCTATCAGCACTACGGTATCATTACAGTGTCGATTTGTACTATAAACACTCAATATACACACTTCGTTGGAGGTAGTCTAAATACAAAAATGGCATTTGGCTGGCAGTGTTTTTACTAGTACTTACTGCAGTTATTTCATTATTTGTAAGGACACCATCCCTGTTTTCCAAGGTTCTGTCAATATGTTTTGGTTCTTATATAGTAGGAGTATCTCCCAACTTGAAATTGATATATGCATGCTAATTGCTAACAAGGAGTTAAGTACTCTTACATGCTACTGGTATGCATGGATGTTTGTTTTATGTCACTAAACATGATTATCTGCTTGCTTCTGACTCCGACATCATTGCTGTCCCGAAGAGTAAGAGTTGTACTTGCAATACTCATCTTTGTAATCTCCCTTGTGCCACTGTCTGATGTGGGTTCTGATCTGTGTGTGTTATGATTTAAAAAAATATTGTGACTCCTGTCTCAGATTGCCCTTTTTTTTTTCCTGAAGTGATCAGCTTTTGTACAGGCTAGGAGTAGTCATTTTCTAACACTATCAGTTTTCCTTTTTTTTTTTTTTTTGTGTCAGAAGATGTGTGCCATTTGCCTCGGTGGCATGAGATCCGGCCACGGCCAGGCTTTGTTCACTGCTGAATGCTCCCACAAGTTCCATTTCCACTGCATCACTTCAAATGTGCAGCACGGCAACAAGATCTGCCCAATCTGCCGTGCTTTGTGGAAGGAGCTGCCTTTCCAGGGACCCCATGGTCATGGCGGATCAGGCAGAGTGAACCCAAACCCAACTGGCTGGCCCCATTCAGGCATGTTAACGGGGAATAATCCACTGGATGAGCTCCCAGTCTTCCGCCCTTCAGAGGTGGCATTTTTCAACGACGATGAGCCGATTGATGATCTTGCCGTCCAGTCGTCTGAAGCTGCAGTGGGAGGAGGAGAATGTCCGGTTGCTGGTGGTACACTTGAGATCACGACTTACACTGAATTCCCAGCCATCCAGGAGACGGCGGCACAGGAGAACTTTGCCATCTTGATCCATCTCAATGCGCCTCATGCCTCGGCGTCGGCGAGCGCCCGTGCGCCATTGGACCTGGTGACCGTGCTCGACGTGAGCGGAAGCATGTCGGGCACCAAGCTCGACCTCCTGAAGCGCGCCATGAGGTTCGTGATCCAGAACCTCGGCCCCAGCGACCGGCTCTCCGTCATCACCTTCGCCTCCACGGCCACGAGGCTGTTCCCGCTCCGGAAGATGACCGCCTCCGGGCAGGAGCAGGCGCTGCAGGCCGTGGACTCCCTCGTCGCCACCGGCGGCACCAACATCGCCGAGGGGCTGTGGAAAGCCGCCAGGGTGATGGAGGACCGGCAGGCGATGAACCCCGTGAGCAGCATCATCCTCCTCTCGGACGGCGTCGACACCCACACCCTGTTCCCGCGGGACGGCGCCCAGCCGGACTACGCGCGGCTGGTGCCGCGCTCCATCCTCCCCGGCGGGAGCGGCGACCACGTGCCCATCCACGCCTTCGGCTTCGGCCACGACCACGACTCCCGGGCGATGCACGCCGTCGCCGAGATGTCCAACGGCACCTTCTCCTTCATCGACGTGGCGAGGTCCATCCAGGACGCGTTCGCGCAGTGCATCGGCGGCCTGCTGAGCGTGGTGGTGCAGGATGCCCGGGTCCTCATCGACTGCGCCGACGACGGCGTGGTGGTGACGTCCATCAAGTCCGGCGGCTACGCCAGCGGGGTGGCCGCCGACGGCCGCGGCGGGTTCGTCGACGTCGGCCGCCTCTACGCCGATGAGGAGCGGGACTTCCTCGTCACCGTGCGCGTCCCGCCAGCAGCGCGCAGCGGGGACATGAACATGATCACCACCACCGCGCTCATCTACGCGCGGTGCTCCTACCGCGACGTGGCGGCCGCCACGGAGACCCTCTGGGCGGTGGGGGGCGACACGGCGGTGGCCGTGCTCCGCCCGGCGAGCCCCGTGAGCGCGGGTGAGATGTCCCTGCAGGTGGAGCGCGAGTGGCACCGCGTCCACGCCACGGAGGACATGGCGGCGGCGCAGGCGGCCGCGGAGGCGAACGACTACGCGCGCGCGTCGTCGATCCTGGAGGCCCGCCGCCTGGCGCTGGAGGCGCTCGCGCCGCTGGCCTCCGACCAGCAGACGCAGGCGCTGGTGGCGGAGCTGCAGCAGATGCAGGAGCGCGTGCTGAACCAGCAGCGGTACGAGGAGTCGGGCCGCGCCTACATGCTGTCCGGGCTGAGCTCCCACTCGTGGCAGCGCGCCACGGCGCGCGGGGACTCGACGGAGCTCGCCGGCCTCGTCCACACCTACCAGACTCCGTCCATGGTCGACATGCTCCAACGCTCGCACGCGCTGCTGCCGGAGGTGGCGGAGGCGCTCATGAGCCATGGCCAGTCCCCGACGACGACGATCCCGCCGTCGCGCAGCAACAGGCTCCGTCCCTTCAGGCCGACCAAGTCCTTCACCGGCGGGCGGTCATCGTGAGTGCAGCGGCAGGTTCGCTCTACTTCTTCCATTGGCAACGCATGCAGGCGGCGGCGGTGGAAAAAACTACTGGTATCTTGCATTGAAGTCGCGCGCGATAGCTAGGAGGAGGAAGAGGCAAAACCATCCCATCCATCACCGTTATTTCGTTTCTTTGATACTGCTGGTTGGTTGCTGCAGGGGATGTTTTGGTATACTGTGTTTTGTTGCTTAAGTTAAACTGTTGTTGTTTGGCCGTGGATTAATCCTGGACGACATGCGTGCTTTGGTTCATGTATGTACCAGTGTTTGGATTTTAATGTTTGCGAGATGTTCGTCTTTTTTTTTTTCTCCATATTGCGTCTGCGTTGTTTCGGTTGCCCGCCCAGCAGTCCACAGCACAATCGGTGCTTGTGATTTTGGTCGTCAGGCCAGTGCAAGACAGCAAGGTGCCGTATTGCTTCGCTATCTTTTCCGTGCGGTTGGAGGTTCGCCGGACGTAGCGAGGGTGACGGGGCTGCCAGCTGGCAGGCAGGCAGTGGCAGCAGCGTGCCCGGTAGGAGAAAGACGGTTTGGAACGTAGGGTTTTTTTTTTTTTTCTTATTTTTACATTTTTGTGAAATTTTTATATAGTTCTTTACGATTTTTAATGTAGAACCAGCTTGGAGGAAAATCAGCCCCTTGTTTTGCTTGCTACCATGAAACATCGATGGTAGATTAAAGGAAGAAGTCCATTTTGATCCCTCAACTATTGCCTTTGTCCAATTTTAGTCCCCAAATTGTTATTTTGACCAAACCGCACACCTCAACTCATGAAACAACTAAAACTTGGCACCTGAACACATTTTGAATTATTTTAGAGATGACGTGGTAGTGGTTTGCAGATGGCGTGGCAATGGCATTGAGTCTTTTTACCACAGTGAGGTGGCTCAAGTGGCTTAGGCCCACATTTCTCCTCTTTTTTCCTCACTCTAAGTCATCTCTTTCCAATTGTGCTGCTCCCTGTTGAGCCTCGTCTGCCAATCCGCCACTCCCCTCCACCCCTTGTGCGCATTCCGCAGCCACCATCGAGCCTCGCCGGCTCCCCTTACGCTTCAGCATATATAGTCGTTGCTTTTACTCAACCTATATCCACGAAAATATTCATGGCCGTTAATGTCCACATCTAGCCCATCCCATATCAATACTGCCTCGTTCTCGAATATTTGTCGCCGGCTAGTTTATTTTTGAACAAAAATACGACAAATAAAAAAACTGCAGGAAGTATTTATTTGCACTTTGTAATGGAGATGATCTGCATCATACATGTGTTTGACAAATTACAAGTATCCATATGAAACTCTAGACTTTGAAAAAGAATATGAAAACAATAAAGATGTCGATGACATCTTGCTCGTATCTAATCCTATGACATCCCGCTATATAGATGGTAATTAGCCTAACGATGCAAGGTATGTGTGGGCGTGTGGAATCACCGAATCCATAATCAATTGTAGGCAAGGTTACCCTTTTTGGGTGAAAAAGAATTTTTTTCAAAGGGCCAGAAACGGAATTCTAGTCGGAATTTGATGGATTTTGAAATTCCATTTTACACAAAAACATAGTAGATAGGTGAAAAACTGAAATATTGATGAAATTCTCTTGTATTTTTTCGTATGACAGTTTATAATGCCTATAAAATATTTTTCACATAAAAATTCATAATAAATGCATAAAAACCTATGCATGTCACATGGAAATAGAAATCAAATGCATGAAAACCAAATTCATCGTAATAATGCAAGTTCAAAGTCTATTGTAAATTGTAATAGTCCATGATCCATAATACAAGTTTATAGTACATAAATTGCATAGTCCAGAGAAAGGTTCACTATGGAAAACCTAACAAATTAACAATCTAAGATAGAGGTCCAAACCCTAATAAACAAGCTCATATCATGTACTTTTATTACTATGGATTTGCATAGCACTGGATACTATTATTAAGAGTATGTATAGACTTGTTTAAAGTTTGGACTTCTATTTCATATGGATTAATATAAATTTGATGTGTAATTCATGTGAGGGACGACATACAGAATTTGAAACAGATAATTTATGTTCAAATTATGTAATATATTGTGTCTTTTTTATGGTTATTATTTATACATCAATAAAACGATGCCAATTTTTCTATTTTTACACGGCGCAAAAAATGTTTTTGGTTGAAAAGCATCGAAATCCTATCAAAAAATACTGAAATTTAGTTTTCCGTTTTTCTAGATATTTTTTTGAATTTTGATTCGAAATCTTCTGAAAAAAATACTAGAAGCAACTTTCCGCACTGGATCAAAAAAAAAGTGGATTTCTCTTCAGATTTCGGTGCTTTTGGATGAAATTGTCAACCCTTGTACCAGTGACCAATCTGACGTAGGAGGAAAACTGCCCTTGGCCTTTTGGACCGGCCGATAGCCCAGTTGGCAGGGGCGCAGGAGTGCGTGGTTCGCTCCCTGGCCGCGCGCGTTCCAGACTTCCAGCCCCCGGGCTCGACGGTCGTGGACTCGTGGCTCATGGCCCATGGGTGTGATGCGTACTACTACCTTGTAATCGACAGATGGGGCAATAGGAAAGGTTGTTGGCCTGTTGCGCCGCCGGCAGCTAGCGCCGCACGCAAAGCAAGGGTCTCTCCGCTGCCTTGACCGCGTGCTCGCCGTGGGACGCGCGCCGCGCGGCCCGACCTCGCCGTCCGCTTCGTCGTACTACTAGCATCGAGCGAGCCTTGGTCGCCGTCGCCTTCCTCCAGGCCCTACGGCCGGCTGACGGACGGACGGCGGGCAAGGGGCAAGACCGCAAGAGCAAGCGCAGGCGGCCGGTGGCGGCACGCCGGCGCCGAGCCGCTAACTGCCCGGGTCTCGCGCAGCCGCGCCACTGCGGTATGCACCACGGCAGTCGGTAGGCGGCAGCACAGGGGCCGGCCTCACGCGTCCACGGCGACCAGGACACGGCTCCACGGCCTGCACTTCGGTTTTTGGTAAGGATCCTTCTCCGACTTGCTGGTTTTGCTAACCATTAATTCGGTTATAAATCCTCTCTTTCCTAGTCAATTCTTTAGTTAACCCAAATCGTGCATTAAAGTAATTACAGTAGTACATTGATGCATGTCTTTAGATTTCTGTATGTGAACCTAGCCTACCTGTATTTCACTTTTATCAGATTTTGTATCAAACTAAGGCTTTATAAAAATTCAGAGTCACACAGCGTGAAATCCTGGCTGTGCACTGCTGAGTGACCAACTGTTCCTGTCCCAAGTTTAGTTGGACTTGGCATCTGTACTGCTGCTACCTGGACCTTGGGTGGGCAGGAAGAATTGTTGCCACGCCACCTAGTTCTTATACAGTATTGATGTCCGCCTGATTGCATCTACTATATTTTGCTAGGAGAAAAAGCTTTCTGACTGAATGCTGACCTGATGATGTTTGCACCTAATTACCTACAAATTTTGCAATCCATTTCTGTACATATTACTGGATTCAGTTCATCAGTTGTTAGTTTTAAGTAGTAGTATTGCTTATATGTACCAGCCTGAGTTATTAAGCTCATGTGTTTTCGAGTTCTGACACCAGTTTTAATTTGATGTATGCCTGAATCATTTCATTATTTGTTAGGTTCTACCTCCCAGATAACTTGTCTTTTGGTGCATTGCATTAAACTCTTGTATGCGTGGAATGGCAGCACCCAAGCCCATTTCTCGGCTTATTTCCCATGTCATTCTTGATTTGGATGGCACCCTCTTAAACACAGGTGATTCAAAACTTGGAAACACTTATAGATAATTGGTTTTATGGTTTAGAGTGTGAACTAAATTCATTTGTAACTTTGATTCTCTTGGTTGTTCTACTTGGCAGATTCCATTGTAGCTAAGGTGGTAAAACCATTTATTGTCAAAAACGGTAAAACGTGGGATAGCAAGAAAGCTCACAAGCTAGTTGGGAAGACACCTTATGAAGCTGCAGCTGTTGTTTTAGAAGACTATGGACTCCCTTACTCTACAGAAGAGTTCCTCTCAATGATTACTCCAATGTTCAGTGAGCAGTAATGCCATTGGAACTCCTGTGTGCTCGTACATTTCCTTATGTTTTTGCAAAAGTCATACTTGGATGCTATTTTAAGGGGGGAGGGGGTTGTTTAGATGTGTTACCGTATGGCTACATTTGCTCAATAAGATCCATGATGATTGTTCCATTATTTCTAGATGTGGATGTCTGTTTCCTTGCCTAAACTTCTTTTATTGAGTTACTAAATATCCTTGACTGACTACATCTTATATTGCAGGTGGTGCAACATAAAACCTCTTCCAGGAGCTAATCGGCTGATAAAACATTTGAAGAGTAATGGGGTGCCTACTGCTTTGGCTTCAAACTCACCAAGATCTAATATAGAAGGCAAAATTTCCTGCCAGCAAGGTATCTCTGTAAAATCTGATTAGCCAATTCCTTTTTTCTGTATATGTTTAGCTATTCATTACTGAAATTTGTTCTTGCCTTGTATAGGATGGAAGGAGTCTTTCTCTGCAATTGTTGGTGGAGATGAAGTAGAGAAAGGGAAGCCATCCCCAGATATGTAAGATATCATGTTGCATTGTCCCATCATCTCTGATACTCCATATTTGATTAATTCATCTCATTTTCTTATTTTTCTAATCTGCTGATTTGATGGTATTCAAGATTTTTGGAAGCTGCAAAAAGAATGAACACCACTCCTTCAAATTGCTTAGTAATCGAGGACTCCTTGTAAGTTTTTCCTTCTATAGCTTTATTCTATATATGGTATACTTACTCTTCATAATCTTCCCACTTCCTGAAAACATAGGAGGGCCAAGGCTAGTAAAAACCACGTTGGAAGCATATGGTACTTTAACTAGTAACAAAATGCTTTTCCATACCATGGTATAATCCTGATGACTTTCTTTAGTATACAGACACCTAGAATGCCACGGGATATATTAAATTTCTATTGAACTAACTGTTCCTTATTACCATGTATATTTCTTCTAGGTCGACATCATATGTACCATCTATTTTTTATAACCATTCCTTTTGCTGGTTCAAAATATGATGTAACATGAAGTACTTTAGTGAAGACATTACATTTAACATTGTAAATAATGGTTATGCTAGGCCAGGTATTATAGCCGGAAAAGCTGCAGAAATGCATGTCATAGCTGTACCTTCAGTGCCCAAAAAGACTGCTGAGTTTAGTTCTGCTGATGAGGTGATAAATTCCCTCCTTGACTTAAGGCCTGAAAAGTGGGGTTTGCCACCATTTAATGATTGTATGTTCAAAATCTTGAGCTTGTATATACTTTTGTTTATTCACAAAAGAGCATTATGCAGTCTTTTAGCTAATCTGTCAATAAATATTCTGCACAGGGATTGAAGGTACCTTACCAATAGAACCATGGTTTATTGGTGGACCTGTGATCAAAGGATTTGGGCGTGGTTCTAAAGTACTAGGAATACCAACAGGTAGGTACCAGCTAGAAACATAAAAGTTAAATATTAAAAGATTTGTTTAGGATACCTCTTTTCATTGAATGGACCATTTCAGATGTTTCCTAACTAGCTGGTTTACTTTTGAATCAGTTCAGCAGTTTGCCTCACCATGAAAGTTACTAGAAAATAAAACACCTGTAGGAAATTTGCTAACAGTATATGATATATCAATGGTTTAATGCTGGTTTGCAATCGCGATCTGAATTATTTGGTCATACTGGATACTGCTTGCATATATATAGCTCTCCCTTAATGTTGTACCCACCAAAATGATTTATACTTGCTGCTCTCCTGTACCAAGTTGGGCAATGCTCCATGATTCTGTTTCCTATATGGTTATTGCGAGTGTTTTTCCCCTTCAATAATTCTATTCATATATGTTATGCTGATTTGGCCTTTTCTTTCTAGATCATCTGTGGCGGAACCGCCCTGCTTAATCTAGACTAAGCACACCTGCCACCTCTGGCTCGCAGTGCACTTAGGCCAGACTAAACCCGGTAGTCCGTCGAGAGTCCTTCGAGCTCTCGATAACACCAATTCCCGAGGAACCGACATCAAACACATCCGACTCTCGAAAGAGCCACAACAATTACATCATCACAGGCAGTTGAAATAGACAATAATAGAATTAATTTACAACTCAATTGTATGAAATCAAATACATGTTCAAATATAGCGGAAGCGAATTTAGAGTATAAAAATATAGCGGAAGCATTTTCAAAATCTCGCAGCGAAATAATATACTTAAGTAGTCTTCAGGAAGAGATGAACGAGGCGAGTAGCACCGAGCCCACCGGTACTACCACCTCCAACACAGTTGTCCAGCTATCGTCGGTACCTGTAATCCAAAAGTGGGGGCAAACCCTGAGTACTAATTACTCAGTAGGACTTAATGGACGGGGCTTACGGCTGACGCAAAGCATGCTTACTAATCATGTGGATCCTTAGCTGCTGATTTTTAAACAAAGTCATGTTGACATAAGATAGCAGGGTTTGACAGCTGCTATTCATTAACCATGAAGATCATTTATATCATAAAGTAAATACTTGCAGAAAGTAAAACACAAACACATGTCCCGTTCCAGGATTCATAGCACTTCCATCACACCCCTGGGAGTAGCCGTCTCAGGAGCGATACCACGGTGCGTCGGGTCAGCCCTCCCTTGACTCCAAAGCATCTCCCAAGTCCATCGACCTCCTACTAGTGGACGGGCAGCACCAGGAATAAGGGAACGGATCATATACATCCAAGCATGTTGTATAAAAAGGCGTGACTTAATAAACAGTATGTTACAGTTATTACTACGTTGCCCGTGTGCGATATTGGCATTCTCACACCTGGTGAGCATCAGCGATTCGAATCGATTTGTTAATTCCCGGGAATAACTAAAAATGCCAAGTGATATATGCTTACTAGCCATCGCGTTCCACACATATATCCCTCATCTCCACCTGTCCCGTCCCAAGATTCACAGCGCCCCCACCTAACCCTTGGGAGTAGCCGTCTCAGGAGCGATACCACGGTACGTCGGGTCAGCCCTCCATCGACCTCCAAGCACCTCCCAAGTCCATCGGCCCCCTATCAGTGGATGGGCAGCACCATGAATAGTAGGACGGGGCCGGTAAGACTTTCACCGGTCCCACGACCCGGATAAGCACTCTAGCAATGGTATGCCGATCAGCAGGCGAACAGCGAACGGGCCTTATGCGACTCGGGCGGAGTCCACCATACCTTGCCACGTCATCATTTTTCTTATAATATTCCCATAACTCCGCCCGGTCTCTATTTAACATCAGCAATAATAATCATAAATTGTGTCATAGTAAGATTTCTGAGGTTTGTAAAATCACCTACGCGACGAGTGACTCCATTCACTCGTTTCTACTCGTACCTAGCAATTCTAGGCACTCGTCCTACGAATTCTATGTATAGGTGCTAGGGCCAGGGCGGCCAGGATGTCTAATGCAGTTGGTTCCAAACAACTCCTGATGCACATGCCTAATCATCAAGACATAAGATGTTTGCTGGGTATAGTATGGTCCTGCCTACCTTTGATTCACTTCAATAGAACCAGCAAACTAAGCTACTGTTAGTTTGCCGGGTTGTGAGGCTTTGCCCCAGGCAACCCCTTGATCCCTTGGACAACTCCTCCGTCCAAACACGACTGATGGGCCCTCCAGGTCGTGAATGGGTCTTAGTTGGTCTTTTGGATCACCGTTGGTTGGATTAGTTCCACGCTCTCGTTGCTCGATCACGTTTCTGCAAATTAAGCGTCACTATATGAATGCCATGCATGATGCAATGATTCCGATGTATGAATATTTATGCACATCCGTGAACAACCATTTCATGGGGGACAGAAAAGTGATTGATAAATTATTTAACAATAAGCGCATGTATGCATCTTGCTAGGGCAAGCACACAACTTTGAAATCGACCATTCACAAGGCAACCTAGAGTTTATTACATGATCACGTATTAAGTCGAGTTGTCTTGTTTCACACCTCGTGCAAGCAAAGCATCAATCAAATATATGTTTATACACATAAGGGACTACTAATTTGAAACACCATTCCTAGCACTAGTGACCGAAGCACTCTCATGGCCTATAGTAATCATACATTTAAACAAGCACATTTACGATTGACAAGTTATACATCATAAAGGGAGAACATGTCACACTAAGCATTTATAGGAAGCATCCCTTAGCTATACTTAGCATGGACTGCATGTACAAAAATTTACAAGTTAAAACTCCCAAGTTTGACATGACATCTATTTCCCATATATAAAACTAGTGCAAATTAAGACGTACATATAAACAGTGAGAATAGCTTCCAAGCATATACTTTCTGGATCCTACAGTACTCCCACATGCTACTCGAATTTTGGTAGAATTTATATTGCACATTAGGACCCATTTTTCCATTTATCAAGTTCTCCAAGTCAAGAATTTGTCATTTTCAAATCACCATCAAAACTATACATGCAGGGGCTCATATTTCACCAGGGGTGTTCACAAGCTATATAGAACCTAAGAAAAATACTAGTAGGTCTTATTTCACATGTTTTGCATGGACCTCATTTTCAAATTATCAAATAATGCATAAAGTACATATAAAACAGTAAAACCATGAATGAACAATAGAGTATTGATTCACCAGAAATTACCACAGTATCACAACACCCTAAAAAGGCTACTGACCAAGTTTCAAGATTTTTAGACTCCATTTAGACCATATTTTGTATTTATCCCCTTCTCACATGCATGCCAAGATCCAGGGGCAAATCAGTCTTTTCACACATTTACATCATACCTATTGTGTAGATCTATTTACCAGGAGTACAATGCAACTGAGTTTACCTTTTTACGATTTTTATTCGATTTTATATGAATTTCCAAAGTTTCAGCCGAAAATGAAATGGAAAAAATAGAACCGAGGACTAGAACACAATTAACCCTATACTCCAGGGGCTAGCACGTAAGAATACCGAGACTCAGTAAACAGCGCGTGGGCTAAAATGTAAATACTTCATTCTCCGGGGGGTAGCTTGCAAAACCCCCCGGCGCTTTCTTCCTCCTCCCGCCACGCGCGTGCGCCGGCGAGCTCCGGCTCGCCGGGGCCGCGACGCGGGGCGCGTCGGGTGCGCAGGGATACGGGGCTCACCCTGGGGTAGGCCTCGGCGTCGGGGAGGGTGCGGACGAGGCGGCGCGGCGGTGAACCGAAGAGGGTCGGCGGCGTGGACGGCGCCGTGAACGACGTCGAGGCGGAGGGGATCTGGGCGTCGCGGGGGTGAGCGGCGACGAGGAGGGGCGCGTCGGGTGTGCGGGAGTGAGCCGAGTGCGGTGGGGTAGATCTAGGGGCGCGAGAGGCGGCGGAGTGGGCGGCGCGGGCTCGAGCTTGAGCTCGGCTCGGTAATGGCGGTCGGGCGGGGGTCGCGAGCCGATCTCGCGGTCTAGGGCGGGAGCGGCGGCGAGAGTGGGCGGAGGAGAGGCGGACGGGCGAGGCGAAGGTGGTGGTGGGGTCTGGAGGCACGGGGACGGTCGGAGGCGGCCGGCGTGGGAGCTCGAAGCCGGCGGCAATGGCGGGCGGCTCGGGCGAGAGCGAGCGAGGCGAGGGCGTGAGCGAGCGAGTGAGCGGGGAGTGAATGCGGACGGCTTCGCGGCTAGGTAAGGGCGCGGCCTCGGCCGAGGGGGCGCGATCCGTGGGCGCGCCGGCGTGGCCGTACGCCGGCGGCCGCGTGTCGGGCGACGCCCCGGACACGGTGGTCGCCCGGCGGAGGCGGGCCCACCTGTCAGCGACCGCGGGGAAAGGAAAATAAAAGAAAATGAAAAATGTGTTTCCTTCTTCTCTGAAAATCGAGATTTTGACCTATTTAGAGCCCGATTTTGGAAAAACCCCAATTGAATGAAATGTTCTACTCTTTGAGCTCTACAAGTTTGTCAATAGGCTCAACTTCAGATTCTAAGTAAAAATATGAATTTCATTTGAATTTAGGTTGCAGCTCCCAGTTTGGACAGGGTACCTCTACTGATTGTGAGAATCAAAAGTCCTATCTCTGGTCTTTACCACCCAAAGTGTATATTGAAAAGTTTGTTTAGAATTTCAATATCTACAACTTCTCTAATTTGATCTTTGCATGAAAGTGGCTGTAGGTCATTGAAACATTGAGATTACTAAATAGGTCAGATTTGGATTGGTTTTCTGTGTTGGTACAAAATGACCCTAAACTCCATTTAAAACTCAATATATGATCAAACTCTAGTTACCAAAGTTGTCCCTCATTACTTTATCTACAAATTTGGAAATATGACTTTGGTCTGAAACCCAACAGATTTTGAATTATAGACACAATTATGTTCTAAGGTTTATTAAAACAGAAATTTCACTTTGTGTAGAGACTTTCTTGTTTCAAACTTTTGGAGTATCAAATGAAATCCAATCACTTCCACAATAGGTGCATTTGAAAGGTGATAAGTTTAATTCCACTTCATAGAAAGGAAGATTTTGAAGTTGTATAGTGAATTCAAAAGTAAATTTCAGAATCAACTTAGGGAAAAGCTAAAAATCCATACTTGTGAAAATTCTAAGTGTGGTTTGATCTAGTTGTTTCCATGAGACATTTGGGTGAAAATTTGAGTGAGTATACGATAGCTTTGATCCCAGCTCAGTGTAGCAATAGGATAGTCCAGAGCATGTACAACAAGTTTGTCAACGGAGTTGAGCTCGGGTACTTAATGAATTTGAAAGCTTTATTAGGGCTCAAGTTTGCTCACGATCACAACTGGCACTTATCAGGAAACTTTGGATTGGACCTTTTAAATCCTCCTGTCTTTAGATTTTTGAACATTGTCCAACAGAAAGGTCTAGGGCTACTTTTCTTATCCGAGGTTTGACACTTGGAGTTGAGCTCAAAAGTATGTGAGTGTTGACTTATTCAACCACGAAATGTGTGGTCTTGTATCTTGTGTAGAAACTTTTGATTTAGTGACTCCTCCACGTGTTTCCTGTTAATCACTAAGCATGATTAAGCCTTAATCCATCGTTAGCCTTCATCTAACCGTGTGTTAAGGCTTCTGAGATGCCAGGGGCATCACAACCCACCCCCCTTAAAGAAATCTCGTCCCGAGATTCGGAGGAAGTGGGGTTCTAGGGCTTACTGCGCAATGAAAAAGGTTTTGGCCTCGTTGTTCGGGTGCTCCTATCACACATGGTAACACTTATTCCCTCATCAATTTGCTTTGTTAACTGGCTCGTGAATGGTTAGTGCCTCTTTAACACAAGTTAGTTACAAAGCTTTTGAATACTTCCAAGGTGGTCCTTCCCAGGGGCTCGGCAAGTCGTGGTTTATATGAGAGCGAATGAACAAACCGTCCAGACGGTGTGGCCAATGTGAAAACGGCAGTGCTTTACTCGAAAAATGGAACAGGGTTACTCCCTGACTTTGACACCAAGATTTATAAACGTGATGAATATATAGGTCTTAGGACAATTAGAAGCAAGGGGTACACAATCGGAGGACCGAACCATGAAGGCTCTTGGGATTCAAAGGGTTATCAATGGATGTGCTTTTGGGAGACACATTCATTTCATTTGATAGGGACTGTGTACACATATAAGGTATTAAATCCGAACATTCTTCAAAGAGTAAGATGTGGTGATACATAGCACATTCTACTCATTGTTTCGAGAAAGATGCCGTGGAAAGAGGATAGGACATATTCACCTAGATAAGGTGATAGTTTGTATGATTTCATATAATTGATCGAGACTGACCAAGAAAAGTATAGGCAGAGGGCTTATGCTTAGTAACAGAACACTAAGGTTAGTGAGCCCAACTTTGAGGATAATTTCAAAAGAAGAATGAAACAACTCTTGAAAAGGACAATGCGTTGAAAGCACTAGCCGAGAACAAAAGCTTAGTGCAGTGGATGATGCTGAAGTTCTTCTTTAGGAGATAAGATTCAATATATACGAAGGAAGAAATCATAAGATAGAGTGGTGGAAACAGAGTTGATTTCTTCCCACAAATCAAGAGAGGCAAGTTGGAAGAAGGCCATGGAATGACGTAGCAAAACAGTGGAAATGGAACCAAGCATTCCCACAGATACGGACGTTAAAGCTGATCAAGGTAAGCATAAAGGAGTCCGAGGCTAGGACCAACGGTTGAAATTGTACCATAGAGATAGAATCGATCATCCCCATGAAGCACGACTAGCAAGGATAAGCAAAGCAACGAAAAGGTGTGGACAAGTGGAACCATGGAATTGATTCGTCTCCATGAATCGAGAAAAACATGGTTCAACAAGGCGAGGCAAAGGTGTGAACGATACTGGGGTTTGAGACGGATTTTTCCCCACAGGTCAAGAAAGGCAAGGTGAAACAAAGCCGGGAAATGATACAAGGCGGCAGTGGAAATAGAGTAAATTATCTCCACGAATCAGATGTATAGAGGTCAACAAGGCGATAGAAAATGGATATGAATGTTCCACAACTGAAGCGGTGTCATGCCTTTGCGAGTCTTGATACCAGCGCGCACCTAGTGACACAACCAAGTGACGGCCGTACACACGGGGCCCTAGGTTCCGTCGCGGCACCATAGACTGCTCGGGTAAACACTACATCAAGAGTGGCACAACTATCCAATTTCAGGACATGCGAACAATATCAGGTTACATAAAGACTTGACAAGTAGTATGTATGACATGGATCTCAATGTATTGGTGATGTAGACCAAGGAGTTGAAAGCTCATAGATTTCAAAGGTTGGAAACACAGGAATCTTGATAACGAGAGACACATGGCCCATCAACTGTTGAGTTGGGGTGGTGACATAGACTCAGAAGTACATGAATTGGCGTGAACCCAAAACATGTGGGCTACAAAAGTTTGAAATGCGTGGAGTGCAAGAGCTTGAAATACACGGAACAGTGGAGCTTGGAACTCTGGTTCTGCAATTGTTGGGAAAGGCATGATACCCTAGAGTTGATTCTAAGAAGTTAGGATCGAGTGGCACAGTGATCCGTACTCACTCAATGTGCAGCCAATACATGACAAAGCTAAACATTGTCACTACACCAATAGGTACCCGTACGGTTTGCCTAATCGTAGGATTTAAAAACATTTTTGGTCGACAGCTAGCTTCTTCTTCCAGCCATGTCGATGCAGCGCGGAGCTCCATGTGGGAGACACCATGGTGTTGTAGTCTTGACAGATCATCATTTTGGAGAATGTTGTCGGAGTTGAGGTAGATCTCGAAAACTCCCTCTTTTATCTCTCATGCCATCAACTAAGAACTCTAAGCGTTGCTAGGGGTATGTAAGCGACGATATAATCTTGCACGTTGCATCTTCTGAACTCATTCTTGTCTTGGTGGAGCTCCCACTTCTTGTGCCGGTGTAGAAGTTGGCGTTGCGTATGTTGGGGTCGATTAGAGGGGAATCCTCCTGCTTCAGTTATGAGGTGTTGGGCAACCTTCTTGAACGCTCCTGGTATTGCGGAGGCTCGTGCACCAGTCTTGTAGTTGTAGATTACCTATTGATTTCTACCAAACGAGCAACTAAGAATTTACATGCTAGAACTATCTTGATTCGATCTTCGAGCTTGTCGAGTTCACTCAGTAGAATTATCCCGTGTTGCAGGCGTTGCACCGAAGCCACATATATGGTGTACTCTTCAGCATTGTCTTCTCACTCTGTTGTTGTGATATCTTCGGTGAGGGCGACCAGGTTTAGAGCAATTTTTGATTTGAACAATCTTCTTGGCATGATACATAAGTGTTACCTTTATGAGTTTCAAAAGATGTGCCAAAGGTGAGACTATCTAAATATCGAGGCACGATTACTATCTTCCTTTCTAACATGTATATCCTTGATGTTCTGCGCCAAACCCATCATAATGTAGAATAGAAACTGTTTTAGGCTGAGAGTTTAATACCAAAGTTGTTCGTTTTCAAGTTTCCTACGACATTGGTATAGTACGTTTCTACCAGTTCGGACCCTAAAATAGACGGAACTTCAGATTACTAAGCTATGGTCCCATCTGTTCAGATTTGAGTCTGGTTCTAGATTCAGGTGTTTGGTCCAGTTAGAGGCACTTTTAGGACAAGGCCCAAATAGAAAACTTGTGGTAAACTTCATGTTCTACAACTTTGGCATAACAAGTTTCAGCTAGTTATGTCTAGATCATGCCCAGAATTTAAATTTGCACACCCAGCACTCGCTGTCCAGATTTGAAATTTTGAATTAAACTGGTCGTAGAGCGTTTTTACTTCCATTCTTGCAACAAGGTGAATATAGAAAAGTTGTTAGTTAGGTTTCCAGCTACAACTTTTTGATAGAAAGTTTTTACTAAAACCATTTAGATCAACATCGAATTTCGGATTTTTAACAAACGGTCACATTATCGCAGATTTTTAACTATGGACATGTCTTAGGCTGTAGCTATTGAATCTTTCATATTTATGGTAAGGAAGGCATGGAAGAGGGGTCGCCAATTAGTTATACTACCATTCATGTATAAAATTTTTCAGTTGATTCCGTTTGCTTAACCAACCAAGTATTGGCACAGTAGCATCACATGTATAATTGTAATATGCACCAAGTTACTTTCAATCAAACGCATCGCAAAGCAAATGGGATGAGATGGAATGATGCATGATTCGTCCTATCCGGTCTCACTTCACACAATCCTATGTATTTTATATAGCTAGCGATATTTCGGTGACATACATGCACGCCTCTCCATAATGCAACTAGTCGTTCTTAGTTTCGCACGTGGTTAGTGGTACCTGCAGAAGAATGCATGCTCATACATTACCACCTACTGTGGCATCCACGCGTGACCGCTGCGTGGACAACGTTGGTGGGCCGATGCACCTTTTCCTCAAAGCCTGACTTTCCACCAATACTGGGGATTGTCGAGAAAAAGGTGGATCCCAAAACCAAATGTAAGTGTGGTGGGCATGAAAGCCCAAAGCATGCCCACCACCCTTAAAGAGCTTTTACTTATACGGCATGAATGCAGGGTTTACAACCATTCGCAAATCCCGATAGCTTCCACCAGTACTGGGGACAGCTATGGCCGAAAAGTTGCTTTCCAAAGCGCCGAATATGCACATGAGTTCTATCTAGGTCAGAATGTCAGCGATGTCACCTGGATAACACTAAACATCCTTATACGGGCGTAGCGTATACTCTCCTTTTTGAATCACTTAAAAGGGCTTTCGAAAATAGTTTTGTAAACCAAAACTTGATGATGTAACTGTTGTCTGTGTATGATCGGCTCTGATACCAGCTGTGGCGGAACCGCCCTGCTTAATCTAGACTAAGCACACCTGCCACCTCTGGCTCGCAGTGCACTTAGGCCAGACTAAACCCGGTAGTCCGTCGAGAGTCCTTCGAGCTCTCGATAACACCAATTCCCGAGGAACCGACATCAAACACATCCGACTCTCGAAAGAGCCACAACAATTACATCATCACAGGCAGTTGAAATAGACAATAATAGAATTAATTTACAACTCAATTGTATGAAATCAAATACATGTTCAAATATAGCGGAAGCGAATTTAGAGTATAAAAATATAGCGGAAGCATTTTCAAAATCTCGCAGCGAAATAATATACTTAAGTAGTCTTCAGGAAGAGATGAACGAGGCGAGTAGCACCGAGCCCACCGGTACTACCACCTCCAACACAGTTGTCCAGCTATCGTCGGTACCTGTAATCCAAAAGTGGGGGCAAACCCTGAGTACTAATTACTCAGTAGGACTTAATGGACGGGGCTTACGGCTGACGCAAAGCATGCTTACTAATCATGTGGATCCTTAGCTGCTGATTTTTAAACAAAGTCATGTTGACATAAGATAGCAGGGTTTGACAGCTGCTATTCATTAACCATGAAGATCATTTATATCATAAAGTAAATACTTGCAGAAAGTAAAACACAAACACATGTCCCGTTCCAGGATTCATAGCACTTCCATCACACCCCTGGGAGTAGCCGTCTCAGGAGCGATACCACGGTGCGTCGGGTCAGCCCTCCCTTGACTCCAAAGCATCTCCCAAGTCCATCGACCTCCTACTAGTGGACGGGCAGCACCAGGAATAAGGGAACGGATCATATACATCCAAGCATGTTGTATAAAAAGGCGTGACTTAATAAACAGTATGTTACAGTTATTACTACGTTGCCCGTGTGCGATATTGGCATTCTCACACCTGGTGAGCATCAGCGATTCGAATCGATTTGTTAATTCCCGGGAATAACTAAAAATGCCAAGTGATATATGCTTACTAGCCATCGCGTTCCACACATATATCCCTCATCTCCACCTGTCCCGTCCCAAGATTCACAGCGCCCCCACGTAACCCTTGGGAGTAGCCGTCTCAGGAGCGATACCACGGTACGTCGGGTCAGCCCTCCATCGACCTCCAAGCACCTCCCAAGTCCATCGGCCCCCTATCAGTGGATGGGCAGCACCATGAATAGTAGGACGGGGCCGGTAAGACTTTCACCGGTCCCACGACCCGGATAAGCACTCTAGCAATGGTATGCCGATCAGCAGGCGAACAGCGAACGGGCCTTATGCGACTCGGGCGGAGTCCACCATACCTTGCCACGTCATCATTTTTCTTATAATATTCCCATAACTCCGCCCGGTCTCTATTTAACATCAGCAATAATAATCATAAATTGTGTCATAGTAAGATTTCTGAGGTTTGTAAAATCACCTACGCGACGAGTGACTCCATTCACTCGTTTCTACTCGTACCTAGCAATTCTAGGCACTCGTCCTACGAATTCTATGTATAGGTGCTAGGGCCAGGGCGGCCAGGATGTCTAATGCAGTTGGTTCCAAACAACTCCTGATGCACATGCCTAATCATCAAGACATAAGATGTTTGCTGGGTATAGTATGGTCCTGCCTACCTTTGATTCACTTCAATAGAACCAACAAACTAAGCTACTGTTAGTTTGCCGGGTTGTGAGGCTTTGCCCCAGGCAACCCCTTGATCCCTTGGACAACTCCTCCGTCCAAACACGACTGATGGGCCCTCCAGGTCGTGAATGGGTCTTAGTTGGTCTTTTGGATCACCGTTGGTTGGATTAGTTCCACGCTCTCGTTGCTCGATCACGTTTCTGCAAATTAAGCGTCACTATATGAATGCCATGCATGATGCAATGATTCCGATGTATGAATATTTATGCACATCCGTGAACAACCATTTCATGGGAGACAGAAAAGTGATTGATAAATTATTTAACAATAAGCGCATGTATGCATCTTGCTAGGGCAAGCACACAACTTTGAAATCGACCATTCACAAGGCAACCTAGAGTTTATTACATGATCACGTATTAAGTCGAGTTGTCTTGTTTCACACCTCGTGCAAGCAAAGCATCAATCAAATATATGTTCATACACATAAGGGACTACTAATTTGAAACACCATTCCTAGCACTAGTGACCGAAGCACTCTCATGGCCTATAGTAATCATACATTTAAACAAGCACATTTACGATTGACAAGTTATACATCATAAAGGGAGAACATGTCACACTAAGCATTTATAGGAAGCATCCCTTAGCTATACTTAGCATGGACTGCATGTACAAAAATTTACAAGTTAAAACTCCCAAGTTTGACATGACATCTATTTCCCATATATAAAACTAGTGCAAATTAAGACGTACATATAAACAGTGAGAATAGCTTCCAAGCATATACTTTCTGGATCCTACAGTGCTCCCACATGCTACTCGAATTTTGGTAGAATTTATATTGCACATTAGGACCCATTTTTCCATTTATCAAGTTCTCCAAGTCAAGAATTTGTCATTTTCAAATCACCATCAAAACTATACATGCAGGGGCTCATATTTCACCAGGGGTGTTCACAAGCTATATAGAACCTAAGAAAAATACTAGTAGGTCTTATTTCACATGTTTTGCATGGACCTCATTTTCAAATTATCAAATAATGCATAAAGTACATATAAAACAGTAAAACCATGAATGAACAATAGAGTATTGATTCACCAGAAATTACCACAGTATCACAACACCCTAAAAAGGCTACTGACCAAGTTTCAAGATTTTTAGACTCCATTTAGACCATATTTTGTATTTATCCCCTTCTCACATGCATGCCAAGATCCAGGGGCAAATCAGTCTTTTCACACATTTACATCATACCTATTGTGTAGATCTATTTACCAGGAGTACAATGCAACTGAGTTTACCTTTTTACGATTTTTATTCGATTTTATATGAATTTCCAAAGTTTCAGCCGAAAATGAAATGGAAAAAATAGAACCGAGGACTAGAACACAATTAACCCTATACTCCAGGGGCTAGCACGTAAGAATACCGAGACTCAGTAAACAGCGCGTGGGCTAAAATGTAAATACTTCATTCTCCGGGGGGTAGCTTGCAAAACCCCCCGGCGCTTTCTTCCTCCTCCCGCCACGCGCGTGCGCCGGCGAGCTCCGGCTCGCCGGGGCCGCGACGCGGGGCGCGTCGGGTGCGCAGGGATACGGGGCTCACCCTGGGGTAGGCCTCGGCGTCGGGGAGGGTGCGGACGAGGCGGCGCGGCGGTGAACCGAAGAGGGTCGGCGGCGTGGACGGCGCCGTGAACGACGTCGAGGCGGAGGGGATCTGGGCGTCGCGGGGGTGAGCGGCGACGAGGAGGGGCGCGTCGGGTGTGCGGGAGTGAGCCGAGTGCGGTGGGGTAGATCTAGGGGCGCGAGAGGCGGCGGAGTGGGCGGCGCGGGCTCGAGCTTGAGCTCGGCTCGGTAATGGCGGTCGGGCGGGGTCGCGAGCCGATCTCGCGGTCTAGGGCGGGAGCGGCGGCGAGAGTGGGCGGAGGAGAGGCGGACGGGCGAGGCGAAGGTGGTGGTGGGGTCTGGAGGCACGGGGACGGTCGGAGGCGGCCGGCGTGGGAGCTCGAAGCCGGCGGCAATGGCGGGCGGCTCGGGCGAGAGCGAGCGAGGCGAGGGCGTGAGCGAGCGAGTGAGCGGGGAGTGAATGCGGACGGCTTCGCGGCTAGGTAAGGGCGCGGCCTCGGCCGAGGGGGCGCGATCCGTGGGCGCGCCGGCGTGGCCGTACGCCGGCGGCCGCGTGTCGGGCGACGCCCCGGACACGGTGGTCGCCCGGCGGAGGCGGGCCCACCTGTCAGCGACCGCGGGGAAAGGAAAATAAAAGAAAATGAAAAATGTGTTTCCTTCTTCTCTGAAAATCGAGATTTTGACCTATTTAGAGCCCGATTTTGGAAAAACCCCAATTGAATGAAATGTTCTACTCTTTGAGCTCTACAAGTTTGTCAATAGGCTCAACTTCAGATTCTAAGTAAAAATATGAATTTCATTTGAATTTAGGTTGCAGCTCCCAGTTTGGACAGGGTACCTCTACTGATTGTGAGAATCAAAAGTCCTATCTCTGGTCTTTACCACCCAAAGTGTATATTGAAAAGTTTGTTTAGAATTTCAATATCTACAACTTCTCTAATTTGATCTTTGCATGAAAGTGGCTGTAGGTCATTGAAACATTGAGATTACTAAATAGGTCAGATTTGGATTGGTTTTCTGTGTTGGTACAAAATGACCCTAAACTCCATTTAAAACTCAATATATGATCAAACTCTAGTTACCAAAGTTGTCCCTCATTACTTTATCTACAAATTTGGAAATATGACTTTGGTCTGAAACCCAACAGATTTTGAATTATAGACACAATTATGTTCTAAGGTTTATTAAAACAGAAATTTCACTTTGTGTAGAGACTTTCTTGTTTCAAACTTTTGGAGTATCAAATGAAATCCAATCACTTCCACAATAGGTGCATTTGAAAGGTGATAAGTTTAATTCCACTTCATAGAAAGGAAGATTTTGAAGTTGTATAGTGAATTCAAAAGTAAATTTCAGAATCAACTTAGGGAAAAGCTAAAAATCCATACTTGTGAAAATTCTAAGTGTGGTTTGATCTAGTTGTTTCCATGAGACATTTGGGTGAAAATTTGAGTGAGTATACGATAGCTTTGATCCCAGCTCAGTGTAGCAATAGGATAGTCCAGAGCATGTACAACAAGTTTGTCAACGGAGTTGAGCTCGGGTACTTAATGAATTTGAAAGTTTTATTAGGGCTCAAGTTTGCTCACGATCACAACTGGCACTTATCAGGAAACTTTGGATTGGACCTTTTAAATCCTCCTGTCTTTAGATTTTTGAACATTGTCCAACAGAAAGGTCTAGGGCTACTTTTCTTATCCGAGGTTTGACACTTGGAGTTGAGCTCAAAAGTATGTGAGTGTTGACTTATTCAACCACGAAATGTGTGGTCTTGTATCTTGTGTAGAAACTTTTGATTTAGTGACTCCTCCACGTGTTTCCTGTTAATCACTAAGCATGATTAAGCCTTAATCCATCGTTAGCCTTCATCTAACCGTGTGTTAAGGCTTCTGAGATGCCAGGGGCATCACATCATCTTGCGTAGTATACTAATATTCTATATGAGTTCATATTTGCTTCTTTGATACTAATACACAATTTTTCATCTGGAACATTGATTATTTTGTTTTTGCACTGCAGCCAATTTGCCTGCAGAGAACTTCTCTGATGTTGTGTCAGAGCATACATCTGGGGTGTACTTTGGTTGGGCAGGACTTTCAAAGCGTGGTATATATAAGATGGTTATGAGCATTGGCTGGAACCCATATTTCGACAATACTGAGAAGACAGTAGTGAGTGTTTGTTCCGCTGTTATTTCCATGATCATTCTATGACTTTGTTCTAAAAGACTTCTACTGTAGGAACCTTGGTTACTCCATGATTTTGGTGAGGACTTCTATGGTGAGGAGCTGTGCCTTGCCATTGTTGGCTACATTAGGCCTGAGGTAATTGAGGACTGAACAAAATTTGTAGCAGATACAACTGTTCCATGAGTTGGAATGCATGTACCTGATTTGTGGCATTGCTTTGAAATTCCTAGGCAAACTTTCCTTCGCTCGAGAGCTTGATAGAGAGGATTCGTGAGGATGGAAGAATAGCAGAGAAGGCACTAGACTTACCTATGTATGCCAAGTACAAAGACTCTCCATATCTGAGAAATGCTTTGCAGCATGCAAGTCCTACTGATGGGAGACAAAGCTGAGCTGAATTCCAAGTGAGAAACCCTGCAGGAGGGAAATAAACCGCCTGTCCCTTATTGTCCTGTTTGTGATACGAGGGAAATATGATGTTAATGCAGAAACGACTGTGTCCTTGTTGAGCTTACTCGGTTCTTTCCACCTTTTGGAAGCAGTGGCTACTTCTCAAAAAAGAGGTGTTTGTACCCTTGTAAAGAAAAAGGCGGGGGTATTGAAAGTTGAATACTGAGAGGTGGTCTGCAGTTCTGTTCTTGTGTTGATTACTGAACTGATGGAAACTTATCACCTGTACTGTTTTATGCAAAGAGAATTTTGGAAATAGTGGTACACTCGACTTGACTCATCTGTCATTTTTATTTGGCCATGACAAAAGCACGAGAAGGAGATAGGAGTGCATCAATGCTCCTCATCTCGGGACAGAGCCACAAGGCTAGCTCCATGCCTCCCTATCCGTGTGACCCATCGCCTTCTCTGGCGGGCTAAAGGTGCAGGGCATGAGGAAGGCGTCTCACTGTAGAAGACCGAGCAGAGCCATTTTAGAATTTAGGAGAAGCCCGGCCGAGCCCTGCCGAAGAGGGCAAATCAACCTGAACAAAAAACCTAGTTGATGTACTTCACGTTTTGAGTTTTGAGCACAGCCTTTCCGAGAGAAGGCACATGTTTGGCGCCGAGCCATACAAGGCTAAGCTCTCTCCCTGCCTCCATCCGTGTGACACCCATCACCTTTATTTTTGGCTGGCGAACCAAAGGCGCACGGCATCTGAGGTGAACTCGTTGTGTGCACCGCGCGTACGCATGGACACGGTGGGTGGAACAACCGACGGGGACGCGTCGTCCTCCGAGCCTATCCCGTCGCGCCCCTCACGCCGCCTTTCAATTCGGCTACCAGAATAACAAACCAGCCGCGCCGCGCCTGCGCCTTGCATGCCGGGGAGCAGCATGCTCCTGTCGCGCACAACCCCGGCCGATCGACCAGCTGGCCCGAGCTCGCCTCGCGCGTGACAAGCCGGTGGCGGCTCGCGGCTTATTGCCTAGCTACTAGTTTCTCCCCATCCATCATGGGACACACCACGGCGCACGGGCTATCGGCGATCGATCACGGAGGCCGGCACGGCAGCCCGGCGGGCGGTGGCGCACCCGCGTGCGTGTGCCAGCCCGAACGCACGCCGGCGGCCGGCGATGCACGCACACGAAACTTTGCCGTGCGGGCTGTGGCTGGCCGTGGCCGCCTTTAAGTACCGGAGCTTGCTAGCTCGGCTGCTGGACTCAGAGCGAGACGAACACTACACCCTGCTGCTGCAGATCTGAACAAGATCCAAGAGAGCTCTTTGGGTTGCAGATAATAAAGATCGAGAGAATAGCAATAGAGAGGTCGTCATGGCGATATCGGTGTCGTTGGAGGCGTTGGGGAAGAGGAACGTCGCGGGTCCGCTGCTGCTGCTCAACCTCGCCCTCTACGTCCTCATGATGGGCTTCGCCAGCTGGGCGCTCCACAACTTCGTCGACGGCCGTCACCAACAGTCGTACTACCCACCAGGTTCGCAGCTACATATATATATATGTGTGTGTGTGTGTGTGTGCCAAGCAAGCTGAATCCAGCAGCTAGCACTCATGCATTATGTTTCGTACGTAGTACTATATACTGACTGCGTGTAGATTCGTGCATGTGCATGGGCACGCCTGCAGCAGGGCCGCGCAGCGCCGGGGACGAGGCGGCGACGCTCCACTTCATCCAGGCCGCGCTGCTGGCGGCGGTCGTCGGCGCGGCGGCCAAGGCGGCGACGGCGTTCCACGCGCGCGCCGCCTGGCGGCCGCAGGGCCTCGCGGCCGCCGCGGCCATGGGCACCGTCGCGTGGGCGGCCACCGCGCTGGCGTTCGGCCTCGCGTGCAAGGAGATGCGCGCCGCCGCCGCCGCCGCGCGCGGCTGGAGGATGCGCGCGCTCGAGGGGCTCACGGCGACGCTCGCGTTCACGCAGCTGATCTACGTGCTCATGATGCACGCCGCCGTGGCCGGTGACCGGTGTGAGCCCGGGTGCCCCACCGGCGAGGACGAGCAGACCCACGGCCACAGCAGGGGCGCCGGACCCGGATGCAATGTCATGTGATCGACCACTCGTTTCGTCGGCCAGTTGTGTCTGCTCTTATATGTTTCGGACTATCGGTCCGATCCGTCTCGTGCTGTCTTGTGGAAATTAAGCTAGTTTTCCATTTGTATTGTCGCCATGTGTTCGTCTAGTGTGTGTGTGAGCAGGTGCAGGATGCATGTGTATGTGTGTTTCAATGTATTGTGATGTCCATTGACTGCCATATTCCGGTGGTGCATGGCAGTTCGTATTGGCTTTGATGTGAAAAATAATATGGACTTTTATATAGTTTGTTCATTTGGGCCTATCTCACACGCGCGCGCGCACGCGCTCGCACGCACACACAAGACCAACTGAAGGCCCTGTTTGGATACGATTAAAACCCAATTTTGAGTCAGCCAACGCCGATTCTCCACCAAATGCGCCGATTCTCGGGCGATTCTCCCGAGCGCCGATTCCCTGGCGAGCGACGTTTACACACAGACCTCGATTCTCCCATACGCGGTTGGCCACTCACCCCTGGAAAAAATAGACACGATTCTCCCTCCCCTCACCCGTTCCCCTCCGTCCGCCGGCGCCGCCACCCACCAGCGCCGCCACCGCCGGTGCCTTTGCCAGGCCCGCGCCACCGTCCACCCGCGCCTCCACCGGCTTGAGCTCCTCGTTGTCGCCATAGGGGAGGAGGCACCGCCCGAGCTCCTCGTCCCGCCTGAGCTCCTCGTCGGCGCCATGGGGGAGAAGGCTTCGCCCGAGCTCGTCGTCGTCACCGTGGGGGAGGACGAGGATGCGCTGCCCGAGCTCCTCGTTGCTGCCGCTCCGCCTTCGCGCGCTGGCCGATGAGGGAGGCCTCCCCGAGCAGAGAGAGGAGGCGGGCCTGGCCTCTCCCGCGCCGGTTGCACTCCCCTCCTTCCGCCGACGGCCACCTTCTCCAGATCCAGGCCGAGCGGGGAGAGGAGGTGGGGAGGGTGATGCGCGAGGAGAGGGGAAGAGAAGGGGCGGCGGAGGCGAATTACTGTGCGGTGGATTGACCGCTGGGGAAAAGGGGAAAAGGAAGAGGAAGAGAGAGCAGCTAAAAATCCAAGATTACCAAACGTTCTGATTCTCTAAGGAGCAGATTCTCCACACCACGGATTGCTAGGTAATTCTACTCACAGTATAATCGAGATGGAGAAAAGTGTAACCAAACAGGGCCGAAGTGTCGCAGCCCAAAGTTGTGGCCCAACTTAGACAGCCCAATTCACTCAAACCATTGGATGAAGTGGGCAGCGACCATGATTCACTCAAGCAACAACTCTTTGCATTTGGGTAATGGTGGGATAGAGATAGGGATTAGGAAATCATATCCCACTATCCTATATGAAACCACTTTATACGTACTTATATATATCTTTCTATCCCACAATTCAAAGAAAACATACAATTTATCCCATTCTTTATTTTCTTATTTCACTCCCCAATTCTCTACCTGTCCCAATGCAAAACGCCACCTTAGCTTCAAGTCTGCTCTCTCTCTCTCTCTCACTCGTTGCGGCAGAAAGCCCGAGAAACTCATCGGACACCGGTGTCCACCGTGCGGTGAAGCACCACACGAGCGCTGAAAAATCAACCTCAGACTTGCAGTCGCAAGCCGCAAACCGGTGGAGCATGGCGAGGTCCATCCTCTTGTGCGTGCTGCTGCTCACACAGGAAGCTCGAATCCTCCTCCTGTCAGAACTCCCACCTTGTCTTTTTTTCTCTCCTTTTTGTTTGTTCGCCTCAAGAACACCCTCTTCCTATGGATCCGGTTGATGGGACAGCATTCCTGTTAGAACTCCAACCTCGTCTACTTTCTCTCCTTTTTTTCCCTCACATTCTTATTCTCATCTCCTTTTTCTCTAAATTTGTTCTCTCTCAGGTTGAGGGAGCGGTTGAGGGCTATCTCTTTTTTTCCTCACGTTCTAGAGGTCGGTTGAGGGCTTGGCCACCTAGGACACTTTATTTCCCTCTTCCTTTTTTCTTTTTATTTCACGTCGTGTATTTGATTATGTGAGCTGTCTACATCCAAGCATGATGAATGTTTATTAGTATGTTTTTTTAGACTTATAATGTTGATTTGGTATTTGATTTGACACACAACATAACGCGAAGAGCTCATAGGCAAATATTGGGTTACTGTGGATCCAAATCAGTAGTTTTTTGGGTGACTTGATTTTTCTGTTGAAGTTTCTTGCTAGCCTATTCGTATCGAAAGCAACTTTTATTTTGATGTGTTTGTGTGTGTGTGTGGGGGGGGGGACACAGTAGGTATATAGGAAAATCCGAGTGAGTTAGCGGGTACAATTTTTCCTGTGAAAAAAATACAAAAAGATTTGTTTAGGGATTAAAGAACACGGTCCAGATTAGTTGTAATCTTTTTTTTGCAAGAGTTTTAATAGACAATGATTGCAGGTCATGAGTTGGATCCAATGGTAAAAACATAGGTTGGTAGGAAACGTTTAGGTAAAAAATATTTTTGTCTAAACTAGTGTTTTTATAGGGTAGGTAAATAGATATGAGTGCCGTAGTTTTTTAGATAGTTTAACATTTCAGTGGAGCTTGCAGTAGTATTATCACTTCATAGTTCATGCCTTGGGCATACTCATGTGGTACATGATTTCATTGTGACATGATCTCTAGCATTTTATCATATTCTTGGTCTCAACTTAGCACCGGATTGTTCTTTAATTTAATAACATTTTAGAATCTACATAGAATTGTCAAAGAACATAAAAGCCTACATAAATCCAATTCATATTAGAAGTACACGATATATATACTTAACTAATAATTTTTTTCTCAGATGTTGCAGTGTTTCTCGCCAAATGTTTCAAAATTTTGATTTATTTCATGTTGTCCTACATGTTGTAGGTTTGAGGATGTTCCATCTCTTTTCTCCTTTTTCTTACAATATTTTAGTAATTTAATTGATTTGTTGTGTTACTTTTTCTCATATATTGCAATGTTTCTCATCAAATGTTTTAAAATTTTGTTTATTTTATGTTGTCCTACATGTTGTAGTTTCTTTTATAGGATGTTGCCATTGTTTTCTATAAATGTTATGAAAAGTGGCAACATTTTTTTTTACGATATGATCTCTTTGATGTTGGAACAAACAAATCATGGCGTTGCCTTTATGATTTTAATGTTGTAATGTATTTTTTTTTCATAACTGTGTTTTGAGATATTGCAATAATTACCTCTTTCCATCTCTCCCCTTTATCTCGTGCCTATGCACGTGCACGATGGCACTTTGAAATGTTGTGGTTTGTATCTTTTTATGTTGCATGCATTTATCTTGGATGTTTCAATTTGTTCCATGCTTTTGTTGTAATTTTGTGCGTGGTAAGAAACGAGTTATGACAACCTTCTTTCCATGGCGAGCACAGGCGGTGACGGCTGGAGGGGCTAGAGCGAGCAACTCACTGTGTTAGTACAACTCCCAGGATATCGTCACTGAACAATGTTTTGATATTCGTTGTTTTTGTTAGGATTTTTTTTCTTCTTCTAATTTAACAGTTGCGTGCTATTCAATAAACGTCGGACAATGCGTTCAGTGTCCGAACGTCTCTTCAGACGTATATGCGTTCAGTGCCCGAACGTCTCTTCAGATGTATAGACCCTAGCCGTGCCGATAATTATCATATGAAACCATTTTCAAAATAAGTGTTTGATTTGATGTGCTGTTTAGAATGCACGCTTAATTTTGCTAGTTCGATCTGTATTGCAAGCGAGCTCAATGAGAAATGGCATGTGCATTGTGCACCGACTCGGCTCGACCGGTTTCGGAAGAACACGGACCCGCATCTCTCCTCCACCCGAACCCGACCGGCCCCGCACGGGAAAACCTCCCGCAGCTTGGCAACCCCAAACCGACAGACCTCGCCGGCGGCGAGCGTGCGCTCATGGCAGACGGAACCGAGATGGACGAGGAGGCGATGCGGGCCTTCTTCCCGCTCTCCTTCGGCAAGGCGCCCGCGCGCCCCAGCTCCGCGGCCACCTCCTCCGCCCACTCCTCCACCCTCCGCAAGCCCCAAAACCCTAGTGATCCCAAGCCCTCCGCCTCCGCCGCTGTGGATGACGACGGAGGCACCATGATTGGCCCCCCTAGGCCGCCGCCGGCGCCCGCGGGGGAGGATGACGACGAGGACGGCGGCGGAGGCATGATCGGGCCGCCTCGGCCACTGCCGCCCTCCGCTCGGGACGAGGCGGCGGGAGAAGAGGGCGACGGCATGATTGGTCCGCGTAGGCCGCCGGCAGCGGATGATGATGATGATGAGGAGGAGGAGGAGGACGACGACGACATGGAGGATGATGGCGGGGGTGGGTTCAATCGGATCCCTCTCAGCAACGAAATTGTTCTGCGGGGGCATACCAAGGTAACTGCGAGCGATGAGCTCCTCTCTCATCCTCATTGGGTTTTGTTAATTGCTATGCTGATGCGGCCTTGTATCTAGCTTGGCTCTATTGCTTTAGGGTGCCATCTTAACTAATTGTTTCTTCTTGTCCGAGATAATGTTTGCTGAATTTGCTTAGTCTTCAAATACAAAGTTGACTAGTTGATTACGGTTTTGTTTCTAGGCACTCCAAAAGGAGGCTGATAGATTACCGATAATGTTAATTGTTGAAGTTGGTTTGAAGGAATAATATAGAGAAATGGCAAATGAATATCAGCTGTTGCTTATCTTGAGTTAGAACTTAGAAGCAGTGTGATCAATAGTGAACCTGTTATTTGAACTTTGGATGTCTAAAAATTCAGCACAATGTCAATTATGGTGCTCAGTGTTTAAAAATCGCTTGATTAATCACGATTTATCAATGATTAATCGACAAATCGCTACCTGGACCTCGTTCTGGTGCTTCGATTTGATTAGTTCGACTAGTCGAGCGATGAGTCATCTAGTCGTTGATTAATCACGACTAGTTGGCTGTATCTAATCGCTTGACTAGCTTTGGATGGCTGAAATGCTGAATATTGATGAGATGATTTAGTGTGTCCTAGCCTTTTGGTTATGACAAGCCATCAATCTGTCTTTTTGTGTCATATTGTCCTTCGAACTAGACTTTCATTTAGTTCTTTAAGTACAAGTACTTTTAAGTTATGAACTATTATGTATTTTAATGGGCAGTAGGCAGCAGCAGCACTCTTGTTTAGTGCTTGCAACCAAGTGACCCACTCTTGAACTTCGTGTTAATTTGTTCTACTTCTACTCTATTTCTGTGTCCTAAACCTTATTAAAATAGCCAATTGATAAGGCTTAGTACTGTAATATATGGCCTAGGTCGATTTGTCGACTTGTTCGACTAGCCCCAAGCTAATCCCGACTAGTAGATGCCTAGTCACGATTAATCACCTAGTTGGTGCCCAGTCGATTGGAAAACTAATCACGATTTTTAAACATTGATGGTGCTCTAATTCATGGCTGATGGACTGGTTGATGGTATAGTTCAAGAAACAGATCTGCGTTTTTTTGTTTTGTCCATGAAATTGCTAATTTGATAGAGATTCAAATCATGTTGTTACACTTTCCAATACATGCATTTTACTGGTTAATAATCACATTAGTTCTGTGCAGGTTGTCTCTGCCCTTGCTGTTGACCATACAGGATCCAGAGTGCTCTCTGGTAGCTATGATTATACTGTGCGTATGTACGACTTCCAGGGTATGAATTCAAAGCTGCAATCATTCAGACAATTGGAACCTTTTGAGGGCCATCAAGTTCGTAGCCTCAGTTGGAGTCCAACATCCGATCGATTCTTATGTGTTACTGGTTCCGCTCAGGCCAAGGTATTCTGCTTTTGTTACCATTCAGATTTTCCCAATACTTTCATCGCTAGAGCTGATTTTTTTGTTTGATGATTATGCTTTGAATCAGATTTATGACAGGGATGGGCTTACGCTAGGAGAGTTTGTTAAGGGTGATATGTATATTCGTGACCTGAAGAATACAAAAGGTCACATTTCTGGGTTGACAGGTGGTGAGTGGAATCCAAAGTCAAAAGAGACTATTTTGACCTCATCTGAAGATGGCTCCATACGTCTCTGGGATGTGTCAGATTTTAAAAGTCAGAAGCAGGTATATTTATCTATTGTTTCAATTTTTCTAGACATTATCAGTTGGTCTCTAAAATAATAAATAATATCAGGAGACCCTGGGAAGGCACTGTTGTTGGCTTATGTTTAGTATCTAAGAATTCTTTATTTACTAGCTTAATCTTGGCTATTACTTTATGGATAGGTCATCAAACCTAAGCTAGTAAGACCAATGCGGATTCCTGTCACATCGTGTGCATGGGACCATGAAGGAAAACGAATTGTGGCTGGCGTAGGAGATGGTTCGATACAGGTATACCTTTTATGTAGAATCCCTTTGTTCCCTCATCACTTTGTATTCAGTCATTGTTTCTTGAAATGCTCTCTGACCTGCATATTGCGTCCTCCATAGCTCTGGACCATAAAAACTGGATGGGGTAGCAGACCAGATATCCATGTCGAGAAAACACATACAGAGGATATTACTGGAGTTAAGTTTTCAACAGATGGACAGATTCTTCTGTCAAGAAGTATGGATAGTACTCTGAAGGTAATTTACTTGATCTTTGAGGACTGGAAATCTTAAAACCCCATATTAACCTTCTAACATGATTATGTCCTTGCGGATGTGAGGGGACATTAAACATTTATGATGATTATTGAACTTGCAACTTTGTTGATTGTCTGCTTGGGTTAGATATTTTTGTGCTGTTTGGTTATAGTGATGTAGCATTGCCGTGTTCTTCCTTTCGAACCCTTCTATACATATGGCCAGGCTGTACAACTCGACTGTATGACTAGTTCAAAGTAGAGATTAGATTCTCACCGGACCGACATAATATTCTGTCTGTTCATATGTATAGCTATCTCCCTTATTTTATTCTTCTATGATATCTAATTGGGATATTGCATTGGCTAATGCAGATATGGGATTTGAGAAGAATGAAAACTCCTTTGAAAGTATTTGACGATTTGCCAAATCACTATGCTGAGACAAATGCAGCCTTTAGCCCAGATGAGCAGCTTATTTTTACAGGAACCTCTATTGAAAAAGATGGTGACAATGGGGGACTACTCTGTTTCTTTGATAGAAAGAAACTTGAGCTTGTATCAAGGGTGGGCATTTCACCTCAGTACAGTGTGATAAGGTGCCTTTGGCATCCAAGAATCAACCAGGTTTCCCCCCCTTCCTACTCGATGAATTTCAACAGGTGAATGCTATCATTTTAAAGTATATTATTAAACTTTGTTTTTCCTTTAGGTGTTTGCAACAGTTGGAGACAAGAAAGAAGGTGGGACTCATATCCTGTATGACCCTTCTATTAGTCAGAGGGGAGCTCTTGTATGTGTTGGACGGGCACCAAGGAAAAAGTCTGTCGATGATTTTGAGGTGCAACCTGTTATACACAATCCACATGCATTGCCACTTTTCAGAGATCAACCAAGCCGTAAACGTCAAAGGGAGAAGATATTGAAAGACCCACTCAAATCACACAAACCAGAAGCACCTGTTAATGGTCCAGGTTATGGTGGAAGAGTTGGCACTACAAAAGGCAGCTTGTTGACGCAGTACCTCTTGAAGGTAGTACAAGTACTTGATTTCTCCTTATGTTTTGTATGTATCATGCGCTTGGGTTGTTTCACGTTTTCCGCATGTTCTACCTAATACCATTTGGGTTCAACTGAGGCTGTATATGTTGCCCTTCTTTTCGTGTTACAGGAAGGTGGTTTAATTAAGGAGACCTGGATGGATGAAGATCCAAGAGAAGCAATTTTGAAGTATGCTGATGCTGCAGAGAAAGACCCAAAGTTTATTGCGCCAGCTTATTCTCAAACCCAACCGAAACCTGTTTTTGCAGAGTCTGATTCAGACAATGAAGAGAAATAACAGTGTATCTGATTATTGCTCTAAGCTAGCGTACACCTATATCCTATTTTCTGGCAGCTGTCACCTGTTGAGTTTATTGCACAAATCCTGTAACCTGCTTATAAACAGTGGAGAAACAAAAGAGCACTTATAAGGCCTTGAAGATGAAAGGTACCACAAGTCTTCATTACTATGTTTAATTTTATGGAATTGATGATATTCATTGAGCAGATGTATAGGATTTAGTAATTACAACACTACTGTACCCTCTTTGGTTCATTGGATGTTGTACCCACCGTATGTACTTGTAGGTATGAAAGAGGGGCAAGTTTACAATACACTCCTAGGGACTTACCATAACTTTAGTGCACTGATCGTAGGCTACCTTTGTTTGCTTTGGATAATGGCTTTGTTATTCTGTATTTGTCTCCGGCTAGTTGGAAGATATACTGAGGATTGTGAAAGCTGTTCTTTCTGTTTTGACGCTTAAACTTTACAGTTTGAAACAATGGAGTATCATTCTTGTAATCTTGTTACTTGCTATGGTCAAATAAACCAGTGGTCCTGGATATATCAACCGGTTCTAAGATCTGGATGATACGATACGATTCTGACTTGTGTGTCTGTGTCTCCATCAGAATATCATTTTTGAATCACATTTACTTTATTTGCTATGCTCATTATATTAATGTTTCACATTTTATGGGTCAAGAAGTCATGGTATAATAGTATCTGTTTCATATTCCCTCACTTGTCGCTAGGATGTGAGAGCAAAAACACCTTCCATCTTCTGGTTTACAGACTATACCACTTCTCTGGTGCCTTGCATTGTCAGTTTTCTTAATTAACTGCTAGCCTTTACTCTTTTCTCAATGTTTGAAGCAGCACCGGTTTGTGGAAGAACAACTCCACGTTGCTGCTACAGATAGATAACTACAGAACACATAAGGAGGAACTTCTCAAAGGTGCTAATGGGCAGAGATATGCCGAGCTAGAAATCGTTCTAGAGATGAAGATAGGCTGAATCTGAATTTGCAGATAAGATCTTAATCGAAAGCTCAAAATAGAAATCTAGTCCAAGATCTAAAATAGAAACATATATGGTGGTGGTTACCGGTGGCATTGTCTTTATTTATAGACTCGCATATGACTGGTAGCATTACAAGTCCACTAGATGACAACCATATCGATGACTAGGATTTTACTCATACCAACAGCTCACACGCAACTCAATAACACACATGACAACTTTTGGAACCAAGTTGATTCTAGCAATGACATCACAATCTTCTAGGCTAAGATGAAAGTATCTACTAGAGAGATAACACTCCTAATTCTTAGCAGAAAAAATAGATTTGTCTAGCAGCAAAATCAGATTGTCTTCTAATTCTCGATATCAAAATGTAGTTTGAGTTTTGATACCCGAATGCTATGGAATCATATTTAGCAGCAATCATATTTGTCTTCAGGGGTGGTGGTGTATTTTGGCCTCCTTTGGAGGGCCAGTGATAGCTTTGGAGCTTACCTAATGCTACTGCGACCTTGAGAAATGCTACTCCCTCTGTCCAAAATTTTAAGGATTCTAAATTATAAGGCTTCTAGTTTTCTTTTTATTTGTCTTATTTGTATAGATGTTGATGAATATATAGACATATTGAACACAGGTACATAGATGATTGAATAAATCTAATAGATCCCTAAAACCTTTATAATTTGGGATGGAGAGAGTAGTTCTCTTCTGTAGTTGTGTTGGGATGGCAACGGGTAAATACCCATCGAGTATTACAATTTCATACCCGCACATGCAAACAAAAATCGTACCTGTTATAATACCCATCGGGTAACCCATACCCGATTAAACACCCACTACACACGTGTTTAAATAGCACAAATATAATAAATAATGGCATAGTTAAAATAATAAATCACTAAATATGAGTAAATAAATTGAAGACAATAATAAATAATATTGGAACATGTAAGTTGACCATATCTTTGCTCAATATACACTTATGTTTGTTTAATTATGTAGAATAAATGTATGGTTGGACCGGGTATAAATTACGTATGGTAGTATGTACCTATATTCGTACCCACGTACCCGACGGGTATAAGATTGTACCCATTAACGTATCCACGGGTGGAGAAATCTTTTCATACCCGCCCTTATATCGGGTAAAATCCGTCGGCTACCCATTGCCATCTCTGGTTGCCTAACAATGATCACGACTGACCACACCCATTCTGGCACGATCATTTGTTATGATCTTGGGTCGATGAATGAACTATTCGATGCCGACGCAGTCACGCAGGGAGGTTGGTTCTTCGTACGAGCCCGTGCGGAGTTATCTGATTTTCGCAATGTGATGTTGTGCCTTTTGGACCAGTTTCGTACAGCCAAACCGTCTGCCTAATTACAACCTAAACGTCAGATCTTATCCGTTGCCACGTATACAAATTATTCCGTTTCAGACCAAACCTTATCGCCGGAAGAGAAGAATAAGCAGTGACGCCTTACAAGGATTTTTTTTTTTCTTGTGGACGAATTACCTAGACGGATTTTTTACAGGTTACCTCGATCACATCGACAGCTAGCTTGTCAACTTTGATGATGATGATGTTTTTTGACATCAAAAGAGAGGAATTTCCCGTCCCTTTCAGTTTACAGCAAATTAGCATAAGCAAACGCCAACGCGGAAACCAGCGGCACCGGGAGTTCCCGCTGTTTTTTTTCTGCTCGGCGTCGGCTGCCATGCCCCTTCACACAAAACGCCATTCTTGTGGATGCATGATGCGCTTGTGATTGGAGGATCATGTGCTTGTCGATCATAGGGAGAATCCACCCGCCACAGCTCGAGGGTTCCTTCGATTCCCAAGCAGCTGATTCCGTGCGCCTACCTACAAAAACCACCTTGCCATGTCAGTCACGCACAAGACTTGTTTATCCAGTAACGACAGAGAGGGGCAATTCAAAATCTGGAAAAAAAAGGGAAGGGAACTGAACTTTGGCATTGCAATGTGACAGTTACCGCTGACAGAGAAGGAATGCTAATATACAATATTATGTCGAAGAAGATCCACATTTTGTTGAAAAGGAATGCATCTGAAAGGAATAATAACGAAATAGTAGTACTGCTAGTAAATATTTGATCATGAAGCTGTGGACGATGGATCGGACAGGGAATAATAAAGGAATGCGCAGATCCGACATGGATAAAAAAAGGTATAATTTGCTTCGCAATGCAGAGACTCAATCAAGTATAAAAAAGCCCATTGTCCTCTGTGCCCATACATAGGACTCCTATATATATAGCAGGTGCATGTGGGATTCCTAGTATTGGAGTTGTACGTGCCTACGCTTTGCATGCTTGTACCCGGGCACACACATATATATCAGGAGAGATCCGTCCACGATCTGTATCATTGGATTGTAACCTTTATTCACAAGTTGACCCAAGTCTTCAGAAGCACGCCGCTCAAGGATTCAAAAGGAGCATAACGTAAGTGAACTATTCTCGTTCCCTCGACTATTCATCTTTTAATATTTTTATTTATCATATCAATATATAGAAAAAAAGGGTGAAACCCTGCCCTGTTAGTGCATTTTTCCTATGAAATTAAACTATTCCGTATGAAATTTCTACGCGATTCCTATGAAATTTCTATGTCCCTAATGAAGCCTAAGGCATAACTATGTAGATTTCCACGTTTCAGCTTTCATATAATCGATATTTTTATACTCGCTTTTCTTGTGCAGCACAAATCTTCCACCCCATAATTAAATAACATCTGAAAAGTGTAGTGATTGGCAATACTAAGTTATAAAGTCAATTTGTTCATAAGATTGATTCATATCATCACATCATCAAGGCAGATATTAGAATGGGCAAACTAGTGGCGGCGATCGGCAGGTTGTTCTGCTTTGTACAGGTGAACCAGTCAACAGTAGGCATCAAAGAGAGATTTGGGAAGTTTGAGGAGGTACTCTATCCTGGATGCCATTTCGTTCCATGGATCACCGGGAGCCGCGTCCAAGGTCAGCTCACACTAAGGCTTAGGCAGCTAGATGTACGTTGCGAGACAAAGACGAAGGTACTATGATACTGTATCTCACATCTGATTCTCACAAGTTGAATTCAGCTTCCTTGTTCCATCACAGAGATTTGTTACGATAATAGATAACTACTCCCTCCGTCCCAATTTATATATTGTTTGATTTTTTTGACACTAAATTTGATTTGCTCGTCTTATTCAAAAAAAATTCACAATTATCATTTATTTTCATTGTGATTTAGTTTAGCATATAATGTACTTTAACTATGAATTGAATTTTTCTTCATTTTCGCAAATATTTTGAATAAGACGACCCGGTCAAACTTGGTGCCAAAAAAGTTAGAAACCTATAAGTTAGGATGGAGTACTAGTTTTTACCACCTATTTATTTTGTTCCACTTATTTACTAACGTTTCTGAAGATAATTTCTGGTTTCTTTTTTTAATCTATGCATCCTGTCACAGGATAATGTTTTCGTTACTGTTGTTGCATCCATTCAATACCGGGCGATGGAAGACAAAGCAAGTGATGCATACTACAAGCTGAGCAACCCCAGAACTCAAATTCAGTCATATGTCTTTGATGGTAAGGCTAACCTCTATTATATTCTCTATGTTTCAAAGTGCTGTCCAAACTGTCCATGTGTGGAGGTTAGTAACAGAATACAGTACTGCAGTATTGGACTACTTTCACATATAAAATGACCCATTTCGACCACTTAACAACTTCTGCAGTATTTATAGGAAGGAAAAATCAGCAATAAGCTAACAACTACACTCCTTTATTCCCTCGATGTGAAAAACTATTTTGAGCCAGACTACGGAAAACTGGGCAGTTATTTTGAAACAGGGCACGCAGCCTAGGTGTGAGTGGTGATTTAGAAGTCGTTGGTCATAGCCACTTATAAAATTGTGGCAGCACCTCGTAATTGTTCAGCCCTTCAGGGCGTGGGGCACTGAGGGGTGTGTGTGAGTTTGTTTGATACAGAGTCCTTTTTTACTCTTCTTATTATAATACAAAATGATGTGCAGTTCTCTGTGTGTTCAAGGGAAAAAAATCTGAAACATTGGTAGCTTCTGGAGGTTCACAGGGATTTAGATAACAATTGGATTTGAGAACCCTAAAGGCGAAGTTTTTTATAGGTCATATACAAAACATTTACTCAAATTCCTGCTGATGTTCTATAATATAATATCAACATTGAATACTATCCTATTGAATCTCACATGCTCTTTCTTCACAGTTATAAGGGCAAGTGTCCCCAAACTAGAACTGGACGATGCTTTTGAACAAAAGAATGAAATAGCAAGAGCTGTGGAGGAGGAGCTTGAGAAGGCAATGTTTGCTTATGGTTATGAGATTGTGCAAACACTCATTGTTGATATAGAACCAGATGAAAAGGTCAAAAAGGCTATGAATGAAATCAATGCTGGTAAGTGTGTATCTACATTGGTTTTTCTGTAGTATTTATAGGAAGGAAATTCCCTCGATGTGAAAAACTATTCCCTCCATGTGAAATATCAGTAATAAGCTAACAACTACACTCCTTTATTCCCTTGATGTATTTTCACATCAACAAAAAGGAGTGTAGTTGTTAGCTAACAAATACAGTTTGCAGTGAACTGAATAAAATTTTCATCAACCCATAGTAGAATTTAATCTATAGAGCTACTAGAGCTTGTGGTCTTTATAGCACTTGATCATCCGTCTAAAATCCTAAGGTTGGTTTTGTAAAGAGAGATAAAATTTAGCACTTGATCATCCATCTAAAATGGTAAGATTTGTTTTCTACATAGAGTCAAATTAAAGACTCATTGCTATCACAATAATATGCTGCAGTTTGATGTTCACCGCTAAGCATATCTTCTTGTCATTTTCTTTCAGCTGCAAGACTCCGTGTCGCAGCAAATGAGAAGGCAGAGGCAGAGAAGATAATTCAGATCAAACGAGCTGAGGGTGAGGCTGAATCCAAGTATCTCTCTGGCCTTGGCATTGCAAGGCAGCGACAAGCCATAGTTGATGGGCTAAAAGAAAGTGTGCTTGGCTTTAGTGGCAATGTGCCTGGGACTTCTGCTAAGGATGTGATGGATTTAGTCCTGCTCACCCAATACTTTGACACGATGAAAGAGATCGGTGCAGCATCCAAGTCTTCTGCAGTTTTCCTCCCACACGGTCCTGGTGCTGTTGCAGATATCGCTGGTCAGATCCGTAATGGATTCCTTCAGGCATCTACTCAGCAGTCAGCAGACAAAGTGGTGGCTTGCCCTGAAAGCCTGATTTAAATTATTAAACATGAATTTGGATTGGCAAGGCCATTCCTGCTGGTTTGTCACTGCTGAGTGGTCCTTTACATGCTTGAACATACTATATATGAGTTTGTTATAAACAATAAGTACCAAGCTTGCAAATAGTTTGTGTTTAATATATATTAGGTAGTCCGTATATTTGCTTGTAACTTGTGAGAGCTCTAAAGAAATAATGTTGCTATATCTTTTATGACTTTGATATATACAGATTGAGTAACAGTTTAGCATCTACGGAACTTAAATAGCCATTCACTTCATCATCATATGAGTTCATCATTAAGCTATGAGCATTCGCTCAACCACTGAACCACATCAAACATCACTAACAATGTGCACGAGCACAGTTTGTTGTAGGCAGTTGGCATCCTCCAGTCACCGCATAAATTTGGAGATCGAAAAGACTGGAACACAAGTTCTGCCCATTTCATTACAGCACCTACAAACTTCACTAACAAAAGCTACTGCCTTTGCAACCCCCCATAATCAACAACTCCTCCGTACCTGAACAGAGGAGACGCGCCGCGCGCTAGTAGGGGTGATGTTCCTTGGGGAACCCCTCCTCCGGCCAGTAGCTCATCCACGAGAACATGGGGCCCTTCGCCATGGCCAGCTCCAGGATGTCGGCGGTCGCCACCCCCGCGTCCACGTCTCTGTCTCTCCCCAACAACCTAACCGCCTCGACAAGCGGGTCCGGCCTCCTCCCTCCTGCTGTCCCGTATGGCGCCGCAGCCGGCTTCCTTCCCCGCAACCTAACCGCCGCACCCCGCGCCCTCCCGCTGGAAGGAGGCTGCGGCGGGTTGGGCAGCAGCAGCGTGGAGGGGAGCACGCGAGGGACGGGTTCTGGGGCCGAGGAGGACGGGGGCCCGCCGTCGCCTGCTGCGGGCACCGCCGGCGCTGGTGGTGCTGAGGGTGCCGGCAGCGCCGGTGCATCCATGGCTTCCAGAGTTGCAGAGGGCAAGGCCGCCGCCGCGGATGAGTCAGGCACTCGTCCAACTGACATGCGGGCCCCATGCTCGTAGGACTCACATGTCAGTGCCTCAAATCCAGGTAACGTTTTTTTTTTTTATATATCAAAACCGCCAAAACCAGTGCGTGTGGATTAAGTAAACTGACGTTGAGGATTAGGCCCGTTCAGTTGGGACCATCCGATTCCAAGGCCCAATAGGCCCATTTCCAAACCCAAATGCCCGTTGGACCCAATCTGGTCCCGCAAACAACAACCTCGGAGGAGTCGAGAGGGCCCATTTTCTTTTTCTCTGGCTTGGATGGATACAAACAATCGTCGTGGCAGTCTGGCAGGCGCGCGGTTGCACAAACCCGTTGGCAACTCCCACCCTTTTCCACGTCACGTTGCCGTCGGCATCCTTGCCTGATAGTTGCCGCTCTTTCGGCTTCCTTCCTCGGCACGACTTGTCTTCCTCACCACCCGGACGGCCGCACACGCTGACACGCACTGGGGATCCCCACGAACTTGCTCGCTTGAGTTGCTTCTCTCCGCTTCCCCCGCCGCCCCTCGCCTCTCGGTCCCGCCCGCCTCGTCGCGTCCGGGCGTCCGGCGAACCCCATGTCCGCCACGACCGCGACCCTCGCCGCCGCCGCGCGATCCCCGGCGTCCGCGCTCCTCCGCACTCGCCGCCGCGCCGCCGCCGCGGCTGCCGCTGCTCCCCTCCGCGTCCCCGGGCTCCGCGCCCGCGTCGGGTGCCGTCACATTGCCATGGCCGCGGCGGCGCAGGTCCCCGCAGACCCGCTTCCCAAGGTACGGCCACGCGCGCTTTTTTTGGCTTCGAACAGGGACTCGGTCTCCAGGAACATCCCCGCTCCCACCAGATCCTGTGGGTGTCTGCGCGATGAGTGGTTCTGTCCCCCTAGAGCTTTTGGGGGCGGTGATTGACTGATCGTTTTGCAGTATGCGCGCATTCTGTTGCTGACAGCTATGCACTGTGGTTCGTTTGTTATTTGTTAGTTGTCAAAGGGACTGTGGTCTCTGTGCGAGACATGTACAATTACCTTGTTCCATAGGCCAGCACGATGGAAGGAAATGATTATCGCGGTTAGGAAAACACTATGCCTCAGGCGAGGCTTACTTTGGATGACTTTGTATATTTATATTGCAGTCTCTGTCTCTTGACTCCTGACTGTCGTTGGGAGATTTTTTTTTTTTTAAAATTATTTTCACCTCTGCTGATGTACACCTTTGCTATTGTCCTTTGTGATTTACGTTTTTCTTCTCAGATTCACGGGGGGAATGGACTGACACTCTTTAAGTTCATTGTGTTTCAGGGTTCTGATTTATTTTTCCGGTCCGTAATCTCCAACATGGAAAAGGTTTATTTGAGCAGGAATCCAACAGCCAAAACCATTCTGGATCTTGTCCGCTCTTATGATGGTGACCATATTTGCTATGATCACCTAGCTTTCCGGACATTTGGGGTAAGTGCTAGCATAAATCCAGTTATATGTGTTGCATGATGTGAAATGATGCAGTCTTTATTACTGTAAAGATACTAATGCTTTCATTTGTGTTACATTTACAGGTTAATGGTTATGGTATAAATTCACTTGCTGAATTTTTCACTGATTTTGGTTATATACCTCGTGAAGAACTCAGATTTCCTGCGAAAAAGCTTAGGGCATTATGGTTTTCCCCTCCAACAAATGATGGCTACTCTGGAACTGGTACATATGGACCTCTGCCGAGGATATTCATTTCAGAACTTCTTGTGGATGAGTTGACTGCTCAAAGCCAGGTAAAGTTCTGACTTGCTGTGTCACTTATGTCACCCATTTGTTTTGTAAAAGGGAATGAGGGATCTTCGTGAAGAACTGTCAGTTTGTTGATTACTTATGCTGAAGCCTGAAGGGGGGATTCTGAAATGTATTCACAGACATTGCATGTTTTAGGAGAAAAAGTAGGAACGACCTAGAAGTCAAAGCTCCCACATGTAGCCGTGCTAACAGGCCGGAATCTAAACTGAACCCACAAATCCAATTCCAGCATGCAAGTCCAGTAGACCCACCCCTAACACTTTCTCCATCTGTATAAGCCACACCAAACCAAACTTTGATGGTTTTCCAGCCCACAGCACCCCAAACTATTGGTCTAACTGTGAGTTCAATCCATTTGAAACCATTCTCAAATCATAGCCTAGCAGTCCGAGTCCGAGTGGCGAGTACACAGTACACTAGACACTAGTTGTTGGCCACAAGGCACCAGTCACTTATTGTGGTGAAGTGATGATTAGAGCCTGAACAATGCTTCTCAGCTGGCAGACACTTGTGGGAAGTTAAGCATGCAACCTGCCACGGTGGAAGGGAGCGCATGTGAACAGTACAGGGTTGTGCATTGTGTTTAACAGATGCTTAAACAATCACTGGTTTTAAACAATCAGGCGCTTTATCAATTTGCTTTTAATTTCGTTAAGCATCTGCCTAAGTGTCTTTGCATTTTACATGCCCTTATACTGTGTGACCACCAGGAGCTATCACACCAGGCGCGCCAGCATGGATATTTTGTATCCATTGAGCAAAGATGGGTAGTAATTGTATGGCGGTATCCGAAAACATATCTTGGGGGCGGCCTAAAGCACTCACGGTATCATTATGAATGTACAAGCCAAAACTGTGAAAACCCAGAAATATACATACCCAGTTAAGGTGGGACATGATTGCATCGTGGTGTCTAAGGACGCAATCTAATAGATCGTTGTATCGAGTAGTTGGATCATAGTCTCTTACCATAAAAATGGCTCAATGTGCAGCAGCACCGACTATTATAAATCCGCCAATCCACATGTGGTGTGTGAACAGGGAAAGTTGTGTACCATAGTCAGTAGCTAAGTATGGATAGGGAGGCATAGAGTACATATGATGAGCTACAACAATAGTTGTAGAGCCTAGTAGAGATAATTGAGCATGTCATGACGTTGTAGCAAAGCAAGGACTCAGAAAAAGGGCAAGTCTGATCTAGACAAGAAAACAGACAAACAATCATGGAAATAAGAAAGGAATCAGAAAATCCATGTCAACAGGAAAATACACCAGAAACAAACAAACAAACATTGAAAAATATACAAAAACTCTATAACTTTCCTCAAAACGGGGGAAAATCCAAGAGTAAATAAACATGAGCCATTCTCCAGGAAAGGTACACGGATTGGTTTACGGAGCATGTCTAATTTGAGCAAACATGCTGAGCTGATGAGCAGCAAATGAATTGTACCAACTCAATAATACATACTGATGAGACTGACTACTCTAGGAGGGTGGGCTTCAAAACATATACAACTGAAGTCCATTGCTAGGCTTATAGTTACACATCTTATGGATGATAGATGATTAGGCAATCAGTTAAGCAGAAGCTACTTTTACATGCTGATAGACACTAAATGAATGTTAGCAATCAGTGTGACCAAGATTTTAACATGCAGAGGGTTAGTAGGAAAAGACTAGAAAAGTACATACAAACGTGATCCCTCTGATCACACACACCCTCCTGGCCCACCCATGACCCTCTTGTACTGTGCCCCAACCTTTCCACCCGTCATCCTCCCCGCCAACTTGCTGCTGTACGTCAATGACATCATTCTCATCGTATCTTCATCCGCTCTGTTGTAGCAGCAGATTATGGGTCTTCACTCTGAGTTTGCCATAACGGACCTTGGTGCGTTGCATCACTTCCTCGGCATCTCAGTCACACGCTCCTCCTTCCCAACCTTCCCACCTGCGACCCTTCCTCACCATGACGTTATTTTCTGATAATAACTGCAAGCAGAATTCTTTATTTATACCTTTTAGCCCTTCACTTGTGCCAATAACTTTTGTTTACCAAACAATTTTTTCTCGAACACATCTACCAAACAAATTCATCAGATTGTTTGTCTGTACAGGAAATTATACATAAGTACATCAAAACTTCTGGCAAAGGAAATAAACATGCTGCTCTTGCAAGTACATCTGGGGAGCTGACATGGGAGAAGCCCATCTATTCTGATTTCCATATTTTGTCTAGGTACGAGTTTAATTACTGTTTGAAGAGTTATGCATATGTTGTTGACACATAATAGTTTCAATAAATCACTTATTCATTGCAAGTGCTGGAAGACCTGAAAGTTACCCTTTTGTTCATCTCTTTACTGGTGTTTCTGATTCTATCTTTTGCAGTTCTGTTTCTTTAGTTTATTGACATTTACGCTTTCTTCGCTCTTGTTTCTGGACACCAGGGAAAGTGAATATGCTGCATGGACTCTTGTTAATGGCTATGCACTAAATCATGCCACAATAAGCACCCATCACCTAAGGTCAGATATTAGAAGTATTGATAAGTTCAACAAATTTGTGGAGGACAATGGTTTCAAGTTAAATACAGAAGGAGGGATTCTGAAAGGTCTGTTGTTGATATCTGTTCCACCCATTGTATTTAGTAGTTAATGACTCCAGTTTGATTGCAGTGAATTCCTGAAAGTATATTTTGCTTGAGAATACTACATTTTCTGGTACATAATTAAGCAGTATAGTTTGATCATGTTGAAGTACACATGCTTTTTTTTTAGGGAAATAGGCACCTATGTATACAAAGTAGTTTCTTAGCTTTTTTGACACCTTAAAAGGAAAACAAGTTTTAATCAGTATCTGGCTTCTGGCCCATAAATTCTTGGCCTATCTGTTGTTTATATGTACACATCAAGACTATTTTAGACATTGGTCTTCCCCAAATTGCAGTCAAGGTATTTGAAGAAATACTTAGTGTATGCAGCTAACTCATATGTTACCATGTTACCTTGACCCGTATAGTAGGAAAATCAATGCTTTCATTAGTATTGATGTGTACATATATATAATGTATGGGCCTAGAATAGATTGGCCTGATAGAAAAGCTAATTTTCTTGCTTTTTTTTTTTGGCTTAGTGAGTCCTGATGGCCTCCTTCAGCAAAGCTCAACAGTAGCTGATTCATCACTATTTACGTTTGCTGATGGAATCACTGAATCTATTCCTCGATCCTATATTGAATTTGCTGAACGCCTTCTTCTACCACAGTTCAAAGATTTGCAAGATGAAGAGGTCTGTGTAATTTTCTCGCTGGATTTATAACTATTATCTGAATATTTAGTTCTGTTACTTAAATAAATTCTTCTGAATACGCGCATTTATTGAACTTTTGGGGTGCCCTATATCATGTATAATGTATTACGATTTCCTGAAGAATTCTTATGCTTTACTCTTTGCCTGCATCACCTGCTGCTAACCAAAATTCTCCTTTCTAATTTCTGTAGGTGCAAGAACACCACAGACGTGATGGTTTTGAGGTGGGCAACGCAGACAAGATATTCGAGAGCACGTCAAAGGATCAGCTGACGCGGAAATCTGCATAAACTGTGAACTTTTGATGAACCATTCTGCAAATGACCCAATATGCCTATTGGAAGTGTGTTGGAGGAGTGTATTGTGTAAATGATTGTACACTTGGGTGAAATAAAACTGCAGATTCAATAAAAGTAATTATTCTCTATTCTACACCTGTTGAATCTGAAAATCAGCTAGTGTGTCCATTTCCTTTGCCCCTACAATATGGTTTCAGTTTTTGTCATCTCTAAAACTGTTTCTGGAAGCTGGGGTGTTCCAGAGAAACATGGCACCTGCGAGATGGACTTCCCCTACTTTTCATCCCAATAGAGAGAGGTGACTAGTTGTTTCTGGTTAATTTCTGTTATTTTGTGTTGGGAATCCTAGCATTTATGCTCAATTTTTTTGGGCATCCTTGTAACTACAGTATACAGTAGGTGGGCTGCCCATGCTGGGGCTATGAAACTGAACACTCATCTTTCAGTATGTTCTTTTGCAGGTACTAGTGTACTACAGTATAACTGGGTGCAAATACTCAGAAAGAAGACCTGGCGAAGTTCAGGAAAAAACAGTATTTAACAATTGATAGATCTTTTTTGACATGTGCTGTCATTCTACTGAATTTACAGTTCTCTTTGCAGATGTTTGTCTTGGACCAAAGCATGGTTTCCTGTCATATTCCTGATTTATTTTTTTGTGCATATTTTGTGAGTCGAACTATCATGTCAGGTACGAAGTATTTAATAGTTGGCACATTTTCTGCGTTCTAAACTTCTAATGGCATATGCATGGCATTTGCTGGATTTTTATATTTTCATGAAAAGTACCAAGCATTGAATTTCCTAGTATCTGTGAAAAAAAATGGTGCAGCACCAATGAAGCCTTTTAGTCCCAAGCAAGTTGGGGGTAAGCTAAGAAAATAAATAAATAGAATCACCCAAAAGGACACCCATTAACTTAGGAGAGTCCTTGACTCTTGGTGCAAGCGAAGGGTCAAAGGAAACCAAAGTAGCAGCCTCAAAACTTGCCGCATTAGATGTATTTTCGAGCATTTTATTACTTGGATTTAGTGAAGCTTTGCGCGCGTGCAGACATGATCACTATTGTACCATATAGCAGACATGATTACTTGTAAAGAATTCTGGAAGAAGCACTGCTTAAACAGATATGGTAAAAGGTACGTCCTTCTGTTGCCCTTTCACGTATATAGTAATCCATCAGCTATTTCACCCTTCAGAATTGTGGTCCATCATCTTGAGGGGCCTCTTTTGCATTGTTTCCGTACAGTACATTCCATTAAGAACGTTATCGTATTTTTATATTGCCAAATGTTTGTTCAGTTGCTAACATTATTTAGTAAGAGTATCATAGACTTTGCCAAGTGGTTGGAATTGTTGCTAGCAAACATTTCAGACTATTTTTTTTTTTTGACAATAACATTTCAGACTATTAACAAGCTCAGTCCACACCAAAGGAGGAATGCTAGATTTTCACCCTTTTTTTAGGATACAAGAGGGGTGAACCCCTATCGATTATGATTACTGATAAAAGCAAAGCACTAAAGAGATGCTAACTTTTCATTGTCTGGAGAAAAAACCGGATATAGTCTCTCTCTCTCTCTCTCTCTGTCTGTGTGTGTGTGTGTGTGTGTGTGTGTGTGTGCGTGTGCCTGCGTGTGTGTGTGTCTCCATCCAGTTACCCAGTACCCGCTGTAAAGAAACTCTTGCATTATCCATAGTAGCAACTAGTAACCTGTAAAGCTGTCACAGTCCCTCTGCTAATTTATCCATCTTCTACTCAGACACCTGTACCTCAATAACTGAAGGCTAACGGCAGCAGCATCCAAGCCGTGGCTCAAATCCAATGGTGAGCTCATATAGCATTATGGATTTATGAGTCAAAGTGACATACCTCGCAAGCTTTCAGATCATGCATGTACATGTGTGAAGCAAACCAGTTTGCTGACATTTGTACGCACAACATGGTTGCAAGCTGAGGTTTGTCGCATCCACTTATAACAATGCTATGTTTTCCCTTTCAGCGAGAGAGTGAAACACAATGCTTTTGTGAAGCTTCCTAGTGCTTTCTGTAGTTGTGGATGGGAGCTTCTGCAAACGTGTCGGCTTGGCCGACGCAAGTGAACCAATTCCTTTGTGCATCATTTTTTTATCCTAGTAACCATGGAAGCACGTAGGTTTAGTACATTTAGGCGCTGCTGATACATAAAAAGAACGCTTTTAGAGCACTACAAAAGAGTGAGAACTACAAGCTTAATTCTGAATTATATTTGAGCAAGGCAGATGATACGATTCTCCATACATTTATATATGGTCCAAATTGTTGGAATATTATCTGTGTCTGCTATTCATGATTATAGCAGCTGACCTTCCTTTAATGACAGTTGACAGGATCCTAGCATTAACTATGGGTCTAATAGCATTAACCATAGGATTATTATTGTTGTAAATCTCCTAGAGCTGTATCCTTATACACTAATGGTTCCCTCCTGGAATCTAGCCTGCCTTGTGTGTATATAAACATAGCATGGCGTGAATGGGAGGCACTGTGGAATTCTCCCAAAAAAGGATGGGCCCTAGTGTCACTGAATTAGCCAAGTTGGTTCTTTGTTTGAAAACAGATTTAGTAAAAAAATGCCATCAATCGTCACTGTGTAGTAGTTGATCTAATGGGACCACTTCGATTCAATATTCCAGCAACAAGAATTACTTGTCATTTTCAACTTTGAAGTCAGCATGCATCTTTAGTTCAAAGGAAGACAGTTAGCCAAAGTGCCAAATAGGCAAACACTGAATGAAGCCGGTCCTAATCCATCTCTATGCTAATGGAGTCTTAATCCTTAAGATTCTAAAGATAGGGTCGCGAGATGGAAAGGCTTAAAGCGAAGATTCTGCGTCTCCTCGGATAGCAATGCAGAATCAGCTTTGGCGCACTGGCTTCGGCAATGCAGTCTCCGTTCGCAAGCAGTGAGGCTGAGGCAGATACCAGATGAACTTGAAGGACTCTTAGTGGTTCGTGCTGATTCTCTGCCATCACGTATTTGTTGCATGCCTAGATTACCCGCTCCTGCTTTAACCTGCAGGTTTTGCCCCGCTGCCTACACTTTGGCCAAAAAAATTGGCAGGTTTAACGACAGTGGATTAGCCCTTGCTTTTACTGCTATGTCCAGCTCCGGATAAGCTATGTTAGAATTAATTGATGGCACTCAGTTTCCGTAGGCTACTGTTACTGGATCTGGGTCTCACCGACGGAGACTAGGAGACCTGCTATTACTTGCTACAAGATCTTAATGACGCAACAGCTTCTTGTCAATAATATTTTCCGTACAGCACCTACCATTGCTGGTGATCGGCTCGGCCGCACTTCAATTAACTACCACCTAACAATGGTGCGATGGGACGTGCCTTTTCTTAATCCTATTTCTGTGAGTGCAGCATTTTAATCAGGTCATCATACGCGTCTGAAGTCGCCAATTCTTGTGGAAAAGGGCAAACTGGAGATGACAGTTCAAAATAGACGATTTGAGGAGAAATAATCGTGGTATTTTCGAATGGAATTCATGCTTTCCGAACAGTCATCAAGCTGCCGATAGACATTGCTCATCCGCGGAGGCAATCTGATCAGGTTGACGCGACGGCCATTGGTGAATATTTGATTCAGAGACAAGTCAGTGGAAGGTGATACAGAAGTGTCAAGATCCCCCATCTCGCCTAGTTTAGTCCTTGTAAGATTCCAAGAGCTGCCATGGCCTAATCATTGGCATTAGTTTAATCCCACAGTTGAGGTGCACCCCTCGTTGGCCGCCCTCATTCCTCTCCACGCCCCCTATCTTTTCCTTCCAATGGCAAGTGGAGTGGAAACGCCCGTCACTCGGTGCCTTTTGTGAGGTAGAAAGGCACTTGGGACTATCCACCTCGTCCCCTCCTTTTCAGCCTCTCTAAATCCTCTGCCCTCATCTGTGGCCATCAGTCCATACCTGGGATCCTACTGGCTGGTCAATGGCGCGGCGAAGCGGTGGCGATCGGTGGCCGCGACGGTGCTGGGGGGCGCTGTGGGAGTTGGCCGGTGATGCAGAGCGGGGCGGGGGTGGCGATGGAGGAACCAGGCGGAGCGGCGAGGTGATCACCTGATGGATTTCCTACAGTGGTAGGCAAGTCTGATTCTTGGCTGATGATGTCTTTACACAATGACGGCGGGTATCTTTCTTTGTTTCTCTTTTGTCCTCTTGTTTTGGAATTTGGATGGAGTGGTTTCCTTTGAACTGTCTGGTACTCTGATCAGATGTCCTGTGTGTGTGTGTCTCACGTCGATTTGTTCAGACAGTTGGTTTGTGTCTGGAGCTGTTTGTGTGCGTGCGGAAATAATTCGTGTATTTGTGTGTGTTGGTGTGAATGATGTAAACACAGAAACAAAGAGGAACAAGTGTTGTGAGAGGGAAACAAAATGCAGAGATTGGCGAACAATTCTCATATCCTGTCGTTCAGAGCTGTCAACGTGCATGCCATCTTTGTTTGCTTGGAGAGCGTGTGCGTGCGTGCACATTCTGGCCCGGCAATCGCCATGCATCTCTGCCCCCAAAAGAAGTTGTGTTTCCTTTGGTATCACTACTTGGTATCACTACTGAGGATCTCACTCTCCTAGTACATCTTTCGTGTCCTTTGACCAATCGCAAACAAGGTGTTGCGGTGGCCTGTTAGGCAAATAATAACCACATAAAATTCTCCTGCTCCCGCTTCTTCGCTGAGATGAGGTACGGTGTTCTGCTTTCTTCTATCGCCGACGCGAACACGACGGCGGGTGCGACGCAGTATGTCCTTTTTCTCGACTCACTTTTGCAGTCAACATCGCGCCACCCTGTTGAAGGGTTGCAAATTGATGCGGCAGTGACCAACCATCCAACTCACGCACAAGAAGCTAAAAAGGTCCAATTTCCTTCCAATTATGTGATATGCTACTAAGTTTGGGTTTAGGACGGGATGGTCATTGCAGCTAGCTTATATATATGTTTGGTTTATTAAGGGATATATAATACTCCCTTCGGTTTTAAATATAAGTCGCGGTTGATTTTTTTTTCAAAACTTTGACCATTTGTCTTATTCAAAAAATTTGTTTAAATACATAAAATTACAAATCATACTTAAACTAAACTTGGTAATAAACCAAATCATAACAAAATAAATGATAATTTATAAATTTTTTTAAATAAGACGAATGGTTAAAGTTTTAAAAAAAAATCAACCGCGACTTATATTTAAAATCGGAGGGAGTATCTATTTTTGTGTTTGGTTTATGGAGTAGAGATGTAGTTGGCGTGGGACAAGGCAATTGATAAGTGGGGTCTATCTCTATTTCATTTGTTGTTTGCTGGCACACGCCCTGCTGCATGGCCACTGACACAATTCGTTTCTTCTGAGTCCCCCGCCATTGTGTTGCGCGCACGCTTCAGTGCGGCCATCTCTTTTTTTTTTCGAATACACAATACAACGCAGACATTCACAAACACGTACGCACACTCACCCCTATGAACGCACGCACGCACATCCTACAAGCACGCACATCCTAGCTCTATGAGCACCTCTGAAGCACCGTGTAAAGAGTCGGTTATCTCGAGATTCACGAAATCACCACAGGCGCCTCGCTGTTGACGGAGACGTCACCTACCATTGAAAGAATAAAGCCGTTAAATCTTAAAATAATTCGCTCTCACCAGGAATCGAACCCAGAACCTCATGTACCGCTCGAGCTGCTGCAACCACTAAGCTACAGGGCCTTTGGCAGTGCGGCCATCTCTTTTGATGTGGTTCTTGGGCCACACATGGGCTGTTTCTTTACTGCTCCCTCTGTCTATTTTTATTTGATGTTGTGATAAATATTCGAGAACGGTGATAATAGTAGCTAGCTTTCTCTTTAAATTTGGACAAGAAAACAGGGCACAGGGGCATGGCATGAGCGCATGAAGTAAAAAGTGAAGACCCTTTTACTTATGACCCACTAAAAAACATGGTTTGTCCATAACTGCCATTGAAAATTTTCTTTTGCCGTTATCGCTACTGATTGATTTTTTTTGTTTTGTCCTATAAACCATCGCCGTCAGCATTTGGTCAAAAATGTGTTAGCGTGAGTTAAATCTTATAATTGGATTTAAAGAAAAACTAACTTTTCTTTGAACAAGTTGTATGGAACATGTTAAGTTAGCATTAATAATAGCACTTACTTCGGCTATGCTGCTATAAAGAAACGCTTACGAGTTCCGGCCAAGAGGCTAGAGAGGGGCACATTGGAAAATCAATTTGTCCTAGAAATCAAGTGTTGTCCCGTTATCGCAAGCGAAGATGAGAAGGTAAAAGAGCAAGCCTCCCCAACAACTTTACCAAGTACTTCACCTACGCCGGCACGCTTCAGCTCGAGGGGCTAGCTCACACCTTCGGCGTCTACAACTTCACCGAGCACCGTCAACCTCTTCGCTTTCGCCAACACCTTTCGGCTCAAGGGACTTGCTCACACCTTCAGCGTCAATGATTTCGGCGAGAGTGGCACCGTCAACCTCTTCGTCTCCGCTGACACATTGGCTCAAGGAGCTTGCCCACGCCTTGAACATTTATGACTTCACCGAGAGCGGCATTGTCGACCTCTTCACCTCAGCTAATATGTTTCGGCTCGAGGGGCACACCCACACCTTCGGCGTCCACGACTTCGCTGAGAGGGGCATCATCGACCTCTTTGCCTCTCTGCCAACATGTTTCGGCTTCAGGGGCTCACCCACACCTTAGGCGTTTATGTCTTTGCCGAGAGTGGCACCGTCGACCTTTTCGCCTATGACGCACCATGTTTTGGCTCAAGGGGCTCACCCACTCCTTCGACATCTACGACTTCGCCGGGAGTGGCACCATCGACTTCTTTGCCTCCGCCAACACACTTCAGCTCGAGGGGCTCAACCACAACTTCGGCGTCTATGACAGAGCGGCTCGGTTGACCTGTTCGCCTCCACCAACATGCTTTGGCTCGAGGGACTCGGTGACAACTTCGGCATCCATGACTCCGACTGGATCATTTAAGTTGATTGTGTTGACTACTTCGACCAAGCGCGACAACTTCAATCCCGCACTATGGCCAAGAGGGGCTAAGGTGCACTGTAGAACTACTTTCCATGGCGGACGGTTCTTGCCCAGGGGCCATGAGTGAAGATCTCGTGGCAATGTATGACCTGCAACAACATCTACTTCATCTTCAATGACTACATCGACTTCGGCTGAGTGCACAGACTCCGATGAGGAGCGTACTATCATTGACAACTACTGCAAGCTATGAGGAGTGAAGACCCACAAGTTCTTAGCGAGAAAGTAAGCTGTGAAAAGGAGAGCCAAGAGGAACTGAAGCGAAGGAGGAAGCAAACAATGAAGCAGATTAGTGGCACCGAAAGTAGGCAAGGAGCGCTTAGTTGGTACACTTCTCACATGTATATGTAAGGAAAATGGGCCCTAAGCCTTGTGCTTAGTTCTCATATGTGGTTTTGGTGGTTGAATTGACAACACGTGCCATGAGATTAATATTTATGTACAAATGTTTTTGTCTAAAGTCCTAGGGTGCAAAAGGTGGACTTAGGGTACAAACACCTCAAAGGAGGATCTAAAAGACACAAGAAAAAATCCAAGCCGATTTTTTGGCTCAAGAACAGAAAAAAATGCATGCACCGGACAGTCCGGTGGTACAGCACCGGACAGTAGGAGCTAGGCCTTTTCCGTACTTAAGCTACTTCTCCTCGTTGTACCAACTAAGCCAAAATAGCTGAGGGGCTACTGTTTTTTATGAATGGTGAGGGGCTACTGTTGGGAAACAAGTTCATACAGAACTAGTGTTGAAAACTTAGCTATTTTTATGTGACTTAGCTAAGCAGTGATATTGTGTGAGGATGCGACTCTCTTAGCAGCAAAAATGATGTAAGATTAATTAGTTTTCTTCGAAATAGTAAACAATGCTAAGTTTCATATTTCTATGACACATTTTAAAGGTTGTTCTTTTTTGCGACTAGAAGAGGGGCAGTCCGGAGAGGGAATCATGGACGTAGCGAGGGAGGCAGTAGTGGAGGAGGCAGCGGAGGTGGAGGGGAAGTAGGAGAAGACGGTAGGGAAGGATGTGGCCATGGTGCACGGCCACATGTTGCTCCGCGGGGTAAAGGCAGCGTGGATAGGGAGAGAATGTGGCGACATCGTAGATGGTAGAGGGCGCTATGGCGGAGCAGCTTCGAGATGCCATGTGGCCGGTGGCATAGTGGATGGAGGATGCTAGGGCAGACCACCAGCTCTGGGGCGCCCTGTGGCCGGTGGCACAGATGATGAAGGGCTCGAGAGGGCATTGGCGGTGCTCGGTGGCGAGGCAGAGGGTGTTGCCAGTGAGTGCAACAGCAACCACGACTGACGAGTGCAGATTTCAACTCATGGTTGACAAGGCGGGCCCATTGCCAATGTGGTAGTTGGAGCCAACCTAGCTTACCACACATGTGAAACCACCTTCTAATACCACCCTAGGATGTCTTTTGACTGGTTTTCAAAAGTTAGTGTGCACGATACCCGGTTTAAAGTTCGGGTGTGACGTATCCTACCCTGCACGGAGAGATTTCAGAATTTGGGACTCGATTCGCGCACGTCTCGCGTAATTTGGCACCCGGATCACGTGGCTTTCAGAAAACGTGTCTGAGGCATGTGAACTTTTTGTTTTGGGTGTTTATCTCCATTTTCTCTCATTTCTTTTTTCTTTTGTCACCCTTGACCAATATACCCCTGCCCCTCTCACTCAGTGCCTGAGCGAGCTCCCGCCACCACCCTCTTCCATCTCCAGCAACGGTAGCCTCAACGGCAGCCGAGTGCGTGGGCGCGACGACCGGGTACTGCGTGGGCCCGCAACCGGATTTGCTCCATAGATCAATGGCTTGGAGGTGGTAGTTGGGCTGCGAGATGTCTTCGGAGGCAACAGAGGCTGTGGCAGTCACGGTGGCGGTCACCGCGACCGCGAGGCGAAGGCGGCAGGGCACGGAGAGGCGAAGAGGGAAAATTCGAGCAGGAGGGTGGAGGTGGAGGAGGAGTAGCGAGTGGGGATCCGCCGGCGGAGGGGTGTGGGCAGAGGGACCAACAGCGCCTTGGCCTCCACCAGCTCCACGGGGAGGAAAGCGAGAGCAATGACTACGTTGATGGCGAAGAGAATGGTGCCGGCAGGGATTGCCCCTGTGAGAGATTGAGAGAGGGCAGGGGTGTATTGGTCCCAACAGTGACAACACAAAATAGAAATAAGAGAAAAAGGGAAAGAAACACTTGAAATGAAAAATTTCGCACGCCTTGGACATGTTTTCTGAAGGACACGTGAACGGGGGTGTACGTGAGGCGTGTGAACCGAGTCCCAAATTCTGAATTCTGTTTACTCTGGAGGTGATGCAGATTTTTTTTTTCTATCCTGAATGACTATATGAGCAACCGTCGTGGTGATCGTAGATACTACGATCCACTACAAGAGCTGTGGCTTCTTGCATCACTTTGGTGCTAGCTGCTTTATATTGCCGTCCTGATCATCATCGCACCCCCTCTGAACGACCGACCTTAACGTCACCGTCGCTTGTGTCGCATGCATATCCGCTCTTTGTTCACGTGGTCACGGCAGCCTATATTCATGGACGCAGCCTGCAGAGCCTAATAAAAGAGCTACCTTCCATGACCACATGAAGGTAATAAAGGGCGGGCGCAGCAGGCATCATCGTCATGCATGCCGGCCGGCGCTCTGGCTGGCTCGAAAGATCCTCATCCGTCAGATTCGAATCGACAGCTAGAGATATACTCATGCATATGTTCCCAGCAGCCTACCGCCTCACATTAGGGTTGTGGAGAGGGGAGCTCCACGTGGTGGTCGTCTCCCCCGCGCAGCAGCCCATCGAGAGTTCGTTAGTCTACCTCCCATATAGCTTGCATTGTAGTACATTGATTTTTGATTCCTCGCTTCGATCCCGCCCGCGGGCTCAACTCAAGCGATCATGGTATATATACCTCATCCCAGCCCGGCCGTCCGGCTCTCCCAGTCCTACTTCTATACCTCATGCTCATCAAATGCTCAAACCCTCTCCTCATATATATAACTCATACAATCTCGATCTTTCTCTCCACACACATATATCATCATCTTAATTGGAGCAGAAAGCATTGCCGGACAAATACATGTCTGCACATCTTGGAGCACAGTTTTGACAGTACCAGCTGGGATCGGTCATCTAATTAAGCAAGCTAGTAGCTATATATAGACAGAGATCATCCTGACTAGCTAGCTATACCTATAGAGCATATATATACATATATATATATATATAGCTCCTCTCGGCTGAGGCGTGTGGTAAACTGGTAAGTGCTTCCTTCAATATCGCATGTGAATAATGCTGTCCTAGACTACCTACCTGATGAATAATATGCCATGGCAGTCATGTATGCACATGGTTTTGTTTAAGGTACGTATATCAGTTGGCCTTCTAATTAACTTTGCACTTAAGACATCGCTATGCTTCATGGATCAATACGTCATCGTCTTTGCAAATTTGGGATGCTTGGACAAAAACATGTTGATGTTTGTTAATGATTGCAAACTTGCAAGCTTCATGTTTGAATCTGTACTGTAAATTGAATTCATAGACTCCTAGTGATAGGGAACTTTATATATTCTAAAAGAAATGTGTGTGTATGATATATAGATGTACTGCACGCGCATGTAGTTATATGCGTTAATAATTAGCATATTCGTGCCTCCTAGTAAAACTGTGTTTTGTCTTATTATATTAGGTGGAATGGACCAAGAGCTGTGGCCTTATGGGCTAAGAGTCATGGTTATTGATAACAATTCTTCATATTTGTCAGTTATGGAAGAACTACTAATCAAGTGCAGCTACAGGGGTAATTTATCATCAGACAATGCAATATATGACTGCTAGCTAGCCTGTATTTTTATAATATCATGCTGGTAATGCATAACACACTATATTTTTAAACCCCCAACTGCATGTAAGACTTGTGGCCTTGAAATAAACTTAACTCTCTAGTTGTGTAAAATATGTACATAGACAAAGTTAGCTCTGGTCAACAATATATGTATGGATCAACTTGAATCATTCATATTGAAATGATAAAGAGCAATGAGCAGATCATCTCCATAAAAAATACTAATGTCAAGAGAGTAGTAAGTAGTGGTACTTCAAATTAATTTTCATTTAGGAAGGCACTACACACATTGTAAATGTCATTACTCTATTGTATTTTCGATAAACTAATTTACTTTTGAATTTGTATTAACAAAAACAATGTACTAGTTTCAACAAACCTGCAATGGAATATACTAATGAAAAGAAGATTAGCATTTGCCGAGAAATACCATTTCAATTATAGCGTCCAGTTTAAGGCAGGTATCAATATGCCTGATAAGTTAATTACATAATTCTATACAAAGATCAATAAATGGTGTGCACGCATTCTATGTTTAATTTTTTGAACTAGACTCGTAAGGTTCAGTAAAACAATGTCAAAATTTTCTTTTAAATGTATTTGCTGTATTATATCATATACTCTAGCTAGTTGAAGCTGACTATATTCAGAGCTCATAAAACTGTCATTTTGAATGTTTAAAAATTAAAAGTAATAACAATCCACCCTGTAGTGTTTTCGAGAAGAGTTATAAAATTAGAAACTTTGCATAGAAACTTTGCATTGTATATTAGAAAGCATTATCTAATTTGTCCCAGACAAATAAATCAAAGGAAGTTTCCAAGACAATAATAATATATTTAATATAATATAATGTAGGTGCACAACAATTAAGTAATTAAGGTTGTATGTAAATATATTTAATGTTCAAAATGGTTTTTTAGGTAATCAGATAATTATGTTTTCTGACAAACTTTAGTTGTCAATCAAATCCAGTTAAAACATATAAGAACGTCGGAGAAGCAATGTCCTTCATCTATGGCAACACTCAAACTGTTGACCTCATCATTAGCGATGTGTTCTTTCCAACAGAAGACGGTTTACTCGTTCTGCAAGAAGTTACCTCAAAGTTTGATATACCTACCGTGAGTAAGTTTCTCTATAGCTGTACTGAAAATTCTTGTCAAAGCGATATATAGTTAGCTAGGTTTAAGTTAAGTTTGACGACACACAGTATATATGTAACTAAGATCTTCCTACATCCATCTCAATCAGTAATGTCTTCAAACGGAGATACGAGCACAGTTATGAAGTACATCACCAATGGGGCTTCCGATTTCCTGATAAAGCCTGTAAGGATTCAAGAGCTGAAGAACATATGGCAGCATGTGTTCCGGAAGCAAATCGGGAAGAACAGAAAGATGAGCAACAATGTTCAACAAGTCGATCAACTTTCGTCATATCCACCGATAGTATTAGCTCCTCCTCCTCCATGTGCCACAAGAACCACAGAAATCAGTGATGAAGCCACGGCGACATTGGAGAGCGCGGCAAGAGATCAGATTGACACGACGGTCACAGATATTCGGGATCTCAGGAAGCCAAGGCTCAGCTGGACCGTACAGCTGCACCGCCAATTTATCGAAGCTGTGAATTCCCTTGGAGGAGAGAGTGAGTGAGATCAAGCTCATTCTATAATCCTATTCCTATTAATAAGCTGTTCGAATAGAACACAATTATTTCTTGCACTTGTTAATGAATTGGTCTCACTTATTTGTTTAATTTACAGAGGCAGTTCCAAAGAAGATATTGGAGATAATGAATGTTAAACATTTGACGCGAGAACAAGTTGCAAGCCACCTGCAGGTAATTAATTCTGAGCTGTTCTTGTAGTACAACGCAAGCATGCCACACGAATATGTCTATCTTAGTATCTTACGGTTCATCTATAACTAATAGTTACGGAAAAAGGTGATATATGTCTGCTGCATCATCCATGCATGATATTAATCTTAATTATTAACACACACTTAAAATGTAACTAGTAAATTTATGTGCATCCCGCACGTGGTGCACGTGCATTTTTTAAAGGTCAAAGTTAGTTACTATTTTAAAAAAAAATATTTGTGAAAGCTTATATTTAAGAAAATTTGATTTTATAATTTTATTAATTGTTTATGTTTTAGAGTCACAAAGTAAATTAGTTTATATTTTCTATGATTTATAAGTTAGTAATTTTAATGGGTGATTTTTAGTTTGTAGACAACTCTCTTCACTCGTCCCCAATCTGCACAGCTTACGGAGTATAATTTAAAAACAGTAAATGAAAAAACTCAATTTCTGACTTAAAACACTATCAATACAAGCATAAATTAAGCCCAAAAATATAAAGAAAAATAGCAGCCCAACTTCATCCCAAACAGGACGGCCCAGCCCATCTCACTCTGCCCTTGCCCACCGTCCGATTCATCCGACGGCTCATCGATCCCAGCCATGGAACATAAAAAAAGGACAGGAGGAACCCTAACACTCCCAAGCTCCCCCTCTCCCCTTTCTCACTTCTCATCCGCCTCCGCCCCGAAGCTCTCCTCCTCCCCCCTCCCCCGCCCATCACCGGCCGCCTTGCCAGTGCCGCTCACCGGTTTGCGCGGGACCGTTGAGCGGCCGCCACGCGCCTCCCCGTCGGCCTCTGCCCCACCCAGCGTCGTCTCTAGCCCGCCGTCCTGTGCCTCCGTCCTCAATCTGCTCCAGGTGTGGCCGGATGTGGTCCAACCTGGCAAGCTCCCGCAGCTCGCCGCCGGCCACACCAGGCCGCAGCGTCGCGCCGCCTCCTCCCGCAGGAGCCCGGCGCCAGGCACACCTGCCTCGGCGCTCCTGGCCGGATCCAACCCAGCAAGCTCCCGCAGCCCGCAGCCCGCTGCCGGCCACACCGGGCCGCAGCGCCTCCTTTTCGGCACGATCCGGCCCGCCGCCGCCGCCGCCATGTTACCACTCGTTCCTCTGTGCCCCTCCCTTGATCCATTTCTTATCTCCTTGCGATGATGTACTTTTACCGCTCGTTCCTCCATGCCCCTCTCTTGATCCCTTTCTAGACTGTCGAGAGGTTTAGCGGCCACCGCTAGGCGCCTCCTCGTCGGCCTCCGCCCCACTCGACGTCGTCTCCAGCTCGTAGTCCCGTGCCTCTGTCCTCGATCTTCTCTAGGCACGGCCGAATCTGGTCGAACCCGGCAAGCTCCCGCAGCCCGCTGCCGGCCATACCGGGCCGCAGCGTCGTGCCGCCTCCTCCCACAGGAGCCCGCCGCCGGGCACACCTGCCTCGACGCTCCTGGCCGGATCCAACCCGGCAAGCTGTTGTTATGTACCTTAAAATGATTGCATATATACCTTAAAATATAGCTGTTGTTATGTCTTTTGTCTTTTTTGTGGTTGTGTACACCCTAACTCTATAGAGGCCGGAAAACTTCTTAGTGCAATTGTATCATCTTAATGTAATTGACTAAGATCAATAAAGCTTTCTTTTCCAAAAAAAATATATCTCTCCTACTTGCGTGCACATGTATAATAGAGAACACGTCACATTATCACATTAACTGAACTAGTATTGACTCTTAGCATAGATCGGGTGACACGTATCACCAAGGAACTATCGTAGTAGAAATATATTACCTCTATCCCCTAAAAATAAAATTCCTGCTACACTAGATGCATATAGTCAGGAAGATTGCATTCTTTTGGGACAAATTAAGATAATATATTTTCATTTTATTTATTAGTGTAGAACCAAAAAGGGAGAGGTGAATTGGGTCAACTCTTGTGGACTTCCAATAGGTTGGCCTGTGCACTCTCCACAAACATGTTGGGTCGGGGTTTGGGCCGGTCCGTCAATTATTGCGGGTCAAAAATTATGGCCCGCCCCAACCCGTCGTGTTGGTCGGGTCGGGTTTTTTTTGGGCAAGTTGGTCGGGTCGAAAGACCCAAGTCTAGCTCCATCATATATACTTTCGTTTATTGGGCCCACTGTCATTCTCACACCCCAAGTAGGAAAGATGCATCCCCACAAACTTTCTAATCCACTCATTCATCTAGGAGAATATTTCTTGGTGAGATCCATCTTATCCCACCTTGTCCAACCAAGCACATGAAAAAGTATGATGAGATGACTCCATCCCACCTCATCCCATGAACCAAACACACCTAGTGGTCCTCACCTTGAAGACAAAACACACATCTACCTTGGGGCTCCTTGACATAACCATCGAGACCCACACGCTGATGGCGACACCCTTGTCCCAACATGGTTGCAATTGTGGCCCAATTACACAACAAAGCTGTGGGAACCATACAAGAAAGGTGGTGTGTAAGGATTATATGCCCAAAGAGGGAGTAAATTGTCGGGTTTTATTGGGTTTTGGGTCAAAATTCTTGGCCCGGACCCAGCCCGCCAAACACATTGGGTTGAAAATCTTGGCCCGAATCCGCCCGTCAAACTCTTTGTGTCAGGTCGGTTCGGGCAGCCCATCCCTAGGTCTACATGCAAGTGGGGTGCTCTCTAGCCGTCTCCGTTCAATATCTCGATAAGGTGGACCTCAATCCTTGTACACATTTGTACTTCGGGCTTTCACAAATCCTTGGCAATCTCCGAGAACGCACCCCGGTCACCAAGTCTACTTAGGTGCTACCAAACACAAAGAGTAACAAGCCTTCGGTCCATACTTGATCTTAATCCTCACCAAGATGGATGCGCACAAGCCTCTAGACCTTCCCTCTTGCTCTCAAGGTGTGAATGAGTGGTTGATTTGCAAAGTGCGAAGCACAAGTGACTCTTGAAGTTGTAGGTGTTGGAGTGTCAAGAGTGTTGAAATGAACCCTGGGTGCCAGTATATATAGCCGTCAAACCAATAGAGCCATGGCAAATAAAGGGTTGATAACGCAGTGTACTTCGGATAGTTCGGTCCATGCTCTTTCCCAGTGTCGGACCATAAGGTCCGTGTATTTTTCCAACAGTCACTAAACTAGACATTACTGACTATGGTTTGATGTAAAGAACAGTTTGTTAGATCGTACCATACGGTCCATAGTGTTCATTTAAACTCCAAAGCTAGTTGTCACTATACTCTCATCTGATGTATAGGTCAGTTTGTTAGACCGTACCATCCAGTCCTTCAACACGGACTGTTCTTCACTTTCCATACCTTCGGAAAAATTGGCCCAATGTTTAGTACGGTTTGTGAGACTATACCATCTGCTCTGTGTAACACCAATTTTCCTCGAAATCAGTATCTTCTGTAAAATTAGTCCGAACTTTTAGACCGTACCAACCGGTCCATACAATTTGCTCTGAGCTTCTCTTAGTCAACTTCCTCTTGCTCATTTGGTACGGTCTGTTGATTTCTCGGACCGTTCGGTCCATAGAAAGAATTTCTAACTTGATTTTCTTCAAGTATTTTAATTCAACCTTTGATTCTCTAGGACCCCGAGTCTTTTGGCTTGTGTGTGCATCCGTGATCAGCATATCTCGAGATCAAGCTATTAACCTTGGACCCCCCCCCCCCCTCTTCCTTGATACTGCGGACGCTAAAAGGCTATAAACCCTACCTAAGCAAGGATCCTTCAATTCTTTTAATCCTTGACTCTAGAAGAGTCTTTAGCCTTCGAGATATGGAACAAAACCCGTCCAACTTTCCTGAAGATCAACTTTGAACTTAGGGGCCACATTTTCCATCCAATGAGCAGACTAATAACATTGATTGTTAAATATGCACTCATGAACTCATTAGGTCACAATTAAGCTTGTCATTCAGTCACCGAAACTTACCATGGGGCCTAGATGCATACGCTATGTCACCATGGCAAGCTAGCATTTGCTTCTTGATTTGGGTGGTCAAACAACCCTACACAATAACATGTTGTCGGTGTTAGGTTCGTCTACTATAGGCCCCACTTGTCCCGTGCTCGTCTAGGCCATCAGCACCAGAACAAAGAGTGTAAAGGTGAAAGCAGTTGGTGATTGAAGGTGTGGCTGGCATCACTACTATTGCCTTCCCTTGTGAACTTGTGAGGAGTCTAAGAGATCAAGCTAGCGATAAGGAAGAGGGTTCATTACTACTAGGCTGTAACATTATATGTAAACATTGAGACACCAGTGATATTGGACTTCCATAGCTCATTATAGTGTCTTGGAATGAATTGATTACAAACCATCACAACCAAGCAGCAAAATAATGGTAGTGGATAATTATTTGAACCATTTAGGAGGAAAATGGCCAAAAAGTTCCTATGTTATTGTTACTGACCGAACACTACCGTAATAGTTCTAAATGAATTGGAGCAAATATAGTTTAGAAAAAACAATTCCAATGCTTTGTTTGAAATGAATAAAAATATTTGCCTTAATCTATGAAATTTGTTGGTTTGGTAGCATGAACCTTTGGTACTCATTGCAGCAATTATGATAGGAAAATTTTATATTGGAAATAACTAGTCCATTAGATGTGAGTACTGCTAACTTGTCTTTGTTATGGATGGAAAGGGTGTTAGTTGTTCACAACAACTTCATGTACTATCTTTATAATTTCATTTATTTTCTTAAATTCATCACAAAATACATATTGAACGCAATTCATTAACTAAACCTTAACAAGTTATAAATCAATATAATATATAACTATTAACTGAGTATAAGACAGATCAAAGGAAACTAAACAATATTAGAATCAAACTTAACTAGTTCATCAAACATAAATAGAAACATATCAAACATAAATGGTTCATCATAGGACCACCATAGACGACTAGAGGGGCAGATATTTGGGAGGTGAGGAGGAGGGAGGAGATGGTAGTGGCGGTGGCAAGTGAGGGAAATGGGTTAAGGCAAGTGAAGTGAGATGGAAAGAACTATAGTGTTGACTAGGGGGGCAATGGCATATATATATTATAGAGATATCTGAGCAGGCCTAGGAAAGGTTATTATGGAGTGTATCTGTGTCAGTCTAGGCGCATATATTCTTCATGTCGGTTTGTGTTAAGAGTTATTGAGTATCTATGATGGCCTTAAGGCATGTGCTTACCTGTGACCCCATATTAGGCTGCCATGCCGGCAAGAATAATATATCTATATATAGTTCTAGTGCGCGTTGGGTTAGGACCAATGGGCTGATGCAGTTGAGTGTTTCTGAATTAGTGTAGAAAAAATCTCTTCTAGAACTTTATAGAGATAAATTCACTTTGTTGTAAATTATAGTTGCTGTTTATGGATACTGAGCCAAAAAAATTCTACTTTGGAACTAATGCAGAAATACAGGCTGCACCAAAGAAAAACAACTCAAATGTTGCACAAAGATGATGCGCCTTCATCGTCCAGCCATCCAAATGAATCAAACATTCTCAGAACCCAATTCAACAGTTCTCCGGATTCAATGTATTTTGATCAACATGGATGATGGAGATCACAGAGTACTCTTTGCCCAAGGATGCCCTCTCAAGTAGCTCAGACTGTATGCTGGGAGAAGGGAACAACTACTCACCCGGGTGTTTCCAGGATTTCAGATGGGCTTCAGATAAACAGGGATCTGAAACGACATATTTATGGAATTTCGAGGCAGATTCTACCATATCAGCATGCATGTCATGAAACTTTAAGCAAGTGATATGCACTCATATATACATGCCATGTGCTGAATAATAGCCTGTGTAGAATATACACCCCGACCCTGCACTGAACCGCGTATTTGATTTTTCTAGAAGTATATGTATTGCCTAGTGCCTACCTGTATAAAAATTCCATGTCAATTGGAATAGTTATTTTCCTAAACGTATAGCATAGAAAGTTGGGGGAATTTTTCACATTTTATATTAGTCCTCCATCTTGCTGATTGCCAATGCTGCGAAAGGTTGGGAAATACTACCTCTGTCCCAAATTATATTATATAGTTGCTTTTAGATTTTTGAATATATTCGCTCATTTTCTATGACCATACGAATATGGACAAGTAGAAAGAGAGCTAGAGAACCTATAGTTTGGGATGGAGGAAATAGATGGATATTATATATTGATTGCTTCACACGATAGCCATCAAATGATCTAGCGAGTGAACAAGTGTTATCTTTGGTGCTTTTCCTAAATTTTTGGAGATCCTCTCTTCGGTTGCAAGGGGGTTGAGGAGATTAAATTTGACTAGAAAGGGATTTAATCTCCTTCAATCCTCTCCAATAGTACTCTTACAACCGAACAAGAGTACCCCCACACCATAAGCCGAGTCGACCGAGTGATCAGTGGAAACAATGGAAGCAGACAAAAACAAATTGAAGCCAGGCATTGCTTAATCTCTTCCCCTTTTTTCGTATCTACCGGTTCTAGCAAGCATGCATCGATCTATAAGTGGTAAGATCAAGCAAGAATGACACGAGTTAGGTACAATCGATCGATCAATGGAATTGGAAGATGCATGGATCGAGTGCGTGCATGCATGCATGCATATGTAGGTTCATGCGAGGAGCCAGAAGTTCTTGTGCGTCTTGGTGTTGAGCAGGTAGCCTGCGTTCTGGCCTTTCTTCTGCACGCTTACGCACAGGCACCTGCTATGCTCGATCAAGAACTCCGCCGTGCTGTCGTGCCCGCGGCTCGACCCGCTCCCGCTCCTTAACCTGATCGATCGATGATTATTAGAGAATGCGTGCGTGCGTGGTCCGTGGAGAAGAAGGTCTCATGCAAGAGGACGATGGCAGCACATACGCACCCGAGGAAGGAGGAGACGCGGCGGTGGTGGCCGATGACGAGGAGCTCGACGCCGCGTCGCTGGGACTCGGCCAGGATGGTCTGCGCCTTGGCCTCGCGACCCTCGGTGGCGGGCTCGACGCGCTCCCCGTGCACGCGCGCGCGGGGGAACCGCGCCTTGCACGACGAGCGCATCGCCTCCATGAAATCCCCCGCGTCCGCCGCGGCGATCGGGGAGCCGCCGGTGCTCCCGCCGGACGACGAGCGCGAGGGCCCAACTCCGCCGTTGTGATGCGGGTGGGGCATGTTCACGTGGAGGAGCAGGACGTCGTCGCCTTCGACGATGGCGTGGGAGAGCGCCCACTCCATCGCCGCCGTCGACTCACGGCCGGGGTCGGCGATGATCATCACCAGCCGGGGCTTGGCCGGCGCGGCCGCCAGGCCACGGCGGCCGCCGCCGCCCCGACCGAGGTCGATCAGGGGCATGCTGCAGCCGGCCGACGTCGCCTCATGCACGCACGCACGCACGCAGCTTAATTCGCCGGCCTGGCTTAATGGGGAACAAGTTCTCTTTTTTTTTTCTGTCCTCCCTCGTTTGCCAAGTTTGGGGAGCGGGGCAACATGGTGATGGTGAGGTGCACGCGTACAATCAAGCTCTGCATGCTGTGCAACCATATACTAATGCTGTAGCCTGTAGCCAACTGGCATCCCCTTCCATTCTTTGTGAGCACATGGGAGTATAGTACAATTTTTCCTATGCATTTTTTAGGAATAGTAAAAATACACCTGAGGCTTTTTTTTTTATTTGCATCGAGGTGTCACCTAGATCCATCACCTTTGAAACTGCAGTTCAATGTTCATGAGATTTTTAAGTGCATCGTATGTATAGGTCCATAGTGCACCAAACACTGCGAAAAAATTACATATAAAATCATGTGCATATCAAAAATACAAAATTAACTTTGTTAGTATTATCTTGATGAGATCAACACATTGCAAATTGACCTTAACCACTTTGCTCCTATTTAAAGGTAAAATAAATAATGGTTCTTTTTTAATGGTCAAAATAAATGTAAACAAAAATTATTATTTATGAAACTTTTATAAATGACTTTCAGAAAATAAATACGTATATAGGCACTCTGGATCGACTGGACATACCAATATGCTGTTTTTTTATAGGAAAAAACACCAATATGCTGTTGAAGCCACACACACAGAGAGTATATATGCTGTTTCAGCTCAGAGAGACACACACGGCAGTCACTAATATATAGGCTTCTGGTTGTTTCTTCGTCTGGACCATATACAGTATATAGTTAAAGCTAATCGACGACGATCTACTAACGAAGAAAGCCGTCGTCGTCGTCCATGCGGAGGACGGTGCTGAGGTTCATGGGGCTGACGTAGTCGAGCGACCCGGCCATGAACTGGCTGACGATGATCCTGTTGGCGCGCTCGGTGGGGTGGTAGGGGTCCCAGAACACGTACCGCCCCCGGTCGGCGCAGAGGTTGGAGGCGGCGGTGCAGAGCCCCAGCCCGTTGTGGGGGCCCTGGCCGCAGCACGCCTCGGTGGCGGTGGCGAAGCCGAAGGCGGCGGGGTCGGTGACGAAGTCGAAGTGGACGCGGAACGCGTTGGCGGCGATGAAGGTGCCCGCGCCGAAGCGCGCGTTGAGCCCGTCCAGCGCGCGCGACAGCTCCGGGTTGAAGAGCGACGCCGCGCGCATCAGCTCCCCCGCGCACTCGCCGTTCCGGCCGCGCTGCGCCCGCACCGCCGGCGCGCACCCCAGCGGCCCCGTGCCCGTCACCAGCACGCGGCGGGCGCCCATCTCGTACAGCCTCTGCATCACGCGTGCAAGCATATATTTATTATATATATATATATATATGACAAGATCAGCAAGCACGCAGTGTAGTAGCCGCGAGTACGTACGATGAGGATCTTCTTGTACTCGGAGACGAGGTAGCGCACGTAGTCCGGCAGCGAGAACTGGCGGGAGCGGAAGGAGAAGGGGACGAGGTAGTAGTTGTTGACGAAGTCGTTGCCGCCGAGGGTGATGAGCACGAGCGAGCCGCGCACGAGCTGCCGCGCCCGCGCCGCGCCCACCAGCGCCCGCAGCTTGCGCTGGTACTCGCCGAAGTAGGCCAGCTGACGGCTCATCCTGAGGATGTTCACGAACTGGATGCCCGTGTCGTTGAGGATGCCCACGCCCGCCGACGCGAAGTTGGCGCCCACCAGCAGCTTCTGGCCCCGGAGCTCCGGGCTCAGGTACGGCAGCGTGGGCTCGGCGCCGAGGTGCTCGCTGATGATGTCGGGGATGTTTTTGCCGTTGCAGAAGCGCCCGGTGGGGCGGTGCGTGGGGTAGTCGATCCCGTAGGGCGGCGCGTCGGCGCGCGCCGTGGTCAGCAGGTAGTTGTTGTTGCCGTTGTCCACCAGCGAGTCGCCGAACACGAAGAAGGCGCGCGCGCACTCGGACGGCGTGGGGGCCAGGGCCATGGCCAGCAGCAGCACGACGGCGGCGGCGGTCATCGTCGTCAGAGACGATCGCTCGGCTTGGAGAGCAGCTACAGGCCGACGACCGGTAGTGAAGTCAGTGTTCGTTGCTCATGCACATCGCTACACCTGCTGCGGCAGCTCGGGGGTGTTTATAGAGGATGGATGAGCGTGCTGCTCGTGGATTTGGGTAGCAGATCAATGGTCGCATCAGACGGACGGCCGGACGGGACAGGATTAATCAAGCCAGCCACAATCTTAGATGGCTAGATCGATGCGCACCACCGCACGTACGTACGATATATACGAGCATTTGTTCCCGCATGCGTCATGATGTCCATTCATAAACCTCCAAAGCTGCTGCTGCTGCGCCCTGTAGCGTGAGTGCGCGACTCTACCTTCCTCTAAACGTGCCCTGGTAAACACGTTTTAGGAGTTTTTCTACGAATTTCATCTATTTTTTTTAGAGAAAATTAAATTTGGATAAAACCAAAACAATATACATTTCACGACAGAGGTGGTACCAGACAACCTAGCTAGGGCCCGCTGCGATATGATGTATCATGCCACGTTTCAATGCTGGCTCCAGATCAATGGCAGGTTAGAGAGTTCATTAGTGTACTATGTGTCCGGTGTGTAGGCTTCGGTTAGCTGGGAGCGGCCGCCACTAAATACTCTCCCCGTTCTCTAACATATGACACTGTTTTTTTTTTAGAAAAACATATGACACTGTTTTATTATTAAAAATGTTTGAGTATGACATATTTTTATATGTTTGAATACATCTTTTGATTAAGATGATATATTTACGGGTTAACGGTAACCTGTCTTACAACATCCTTTGACCTATAATGTGTAGGTTTAGAGCTTGTTTGGATTGGGATAGGGATAAGAAAATAAGGGGTGGAATAGGGAAATAAGAGGTGGGATAAATCTTATATATTTTGTTTGGTCAAAGGGAAGGGAAATGATTGAGCAGTGGGATGAATCTTATATCTATGGAGATATGATTTCCCAATCACATTCCCTGTCCCTCTCCAATCCAAACAAGTCCTAACTTTGATGATGTCCTCCAAATTGCGCATCCATAAAACAATATTTCAACCTCCCCTAAAAGATTCTCTCCTCCATATCCTTTTTAGCTCAACAACATCATATCTCCACATTTATACCCCCACAAGAGAATGTAAGTGACCGTCAAACCAAACAAGAGAATGAGGAACCCATAATGGATCACTTTATACCTTATCTTCACTGCACATTGGGCTGTTCTTATCAAATTCATAATGCTTGATCTCTAGTAACTGGATCTCCTACGTCCTTTTGCGCTTGGAATGTGACCCTGGACCAACCCTACTACTGAGTACCGCACGACGATAAATCAAACCACTCATTGTCCTAACGTCCTCCCGTTAATGATGAGCTTACAAAGCTAAGAGCAAGGCCTTAAATTCTTGCCAGCGCTGGCGGTTCAGACGGGTTATTACTCCAGCATTAGTTTCTAGATCACAAGATTGAGTTCAAATGTTCAATGAAAGCTTACCAACTGAAAACTGATAGTGCTCTTTGACCAGATCCCTGGTAGACTGGCACGTTAGTGGTACCCGCGCTATGAAGACCCAAATCTAGAGACACCTGGATTTCGTGCTCCCAAACTCCATTTGCTGATGAATGCAGCTGTGTGCACCTCAAAAGTGGATGGCATAACGCCAAATCGAGAATTGGTTTGGGGACGGAAATGTGATAGCCGTTCTACTTAACTACCGGACCACCATCTGGCCACTAGGGCTCAGGCTCCGCAGGCAGCCGGTACAAAGCCGCGGGGCAGTCACCGTGCTGTTCAGGAATCACAAGCTTCAAGTACATAAATCCATCAATATCTATCGGACAAAACAGAAGGGCAATCCGATATTCCTCAGCCCAAAAAATGTAATCAGACTACGTTTAAGTGCGGCACAAGGTGTCAGAATCCAATTTTGATCTACAGCTTAAGTTCTCGAACTACTGTTTATTATTCCAAGTAGCTCCGTTTGGAACTATGAGAGGACCTACGTCTGCAAACTCAAAATTGCATCGCATGACAATCACCTCATCGACCAAAATACAGTAAAGATGAACTTGCACCGCCAAGGGAAAACAATCCAAGCCGCAAGTAGCTCTAATGTGTATTGCCGTGGGTGTGATGTCTTAGTAGTCCATTCCACCCATGCCACCCATCGCTGGAGCTGGCGCATCTTCCTTGGGGATCTCTACAATGATGGATTCTGTGGTGGTCATCAGAGAAGAAACACTGCAAAAACAGGGAGTGACTTGTTAACACCATCACTGAAAAGTCAACAGCACACCCAAGGAAGGTAACAGTAACAAAATTAGGTCATGAAGACCAGCTGAACAAGTGGTTGCAAATTCAATAGCTAATAGTGGCAGAACTTTGAATATAGCAACCACATCATTACTGGCTGATAGCTTATTGTAGACAACAGGTGAATGACTTTCATTGTACAAAATCCAGTTTACCTAGCAGCATCCACCAAGGCAGTTCTGATCACTTTTAGTGGGTCAATGATACCGGCCTTCACCATGTCAACGTATTCACCTGTGCAGTATCATTTATGACAAATCAGTAAACAGACTAAAAATCAGCTATTGAGATAAATGTTTGAGACATCCTACCTTTAGCAGCGTCATAACCAAGGTCAGTATTCCCTTGCTCCAAAAGTTTGCCTACCACCACGGCTCCCTCTACACCAGCATTGGAGGCAATTGTGTGCACAGGTGTCTAAATAAACACTCCGGTTGTCAGCTTAGCAAACAGGTAAGATAAGTCAGGAAACAAATAGTTATCTTGTTCATCATCCCGAACCTTCAAAGCATTCTGAATGATTTGTACACCAATCTTCTGATCAAAGTTTGCTGTCGTCAAATTATCAAGCTCCTTCGATGCATAGAGAAGAGCAACACCGCCACCTGCATACACAATTAAAGATAGACATCGACTACATCAAGATACTGAGGCAATAGGAAATTAACATAAACTTCGCATGAATTTTATGTGATGCATTACCTGGTACAATACCCTCTTCCACGGCAGCCTTGGTAGCATTCAGTGCATCTGTCACTCTATCCTTCCTCTCACCAACTTCTGCTTCACTGGCTCCTCCGATCTACAGGAAAGGCCGATGGGCACAAATCAGCGATTTCAGACAGCCATAAGTAACAGTTGTCGCAACAGGAAAAAAAATTGTTCCGATACATGCGATCAGCTATTATAATAGATATAAGGTCAATAACCTCACCTTTAGAACAGCTACACCTCCAGAGAGCTTTGCCAACCGCTCCTGTAGCTTTTCCTTGTCATAATCGGAAGTGCTATTCTCAATTGCAGATCTAATCTGTAATAACATCCATAACCATAAGCTATTAGAACCAGGAAATTCCAAGTAGATTCCAAATAAGAAATACTCCGTCCCACAGTAAGTGCTGTTTTAGAGCTTTTAGGACAGATTAAGGAGATTAATCTTTCCTTTTTTTAGTGCCTGCATGCATGCATGCAAACTACCTTTTCTTTTAAAGGCAACTAATCTCCTAAAACAGCACTTATTGTGGGACAAATTTTGAATCCTAAAACAGCACTTATTGTGGGACGGAGGGAGTAAGTATATTGCATGAACCTGCTCTGCTCTCTCTTCAATGGACTTCTTGTCTCCGGCACCATCAAGAATAACAGTGTCATCCTTAGAGACAGTCACCTGCATTGAAAAAGGAATGCCATTCAATTCAAAAATCAGTCTTACTAAATCTTATACAGTGCAAATACAAATAACATTTGGCAGTTCGGTACTGGAATGACACATTAAGATCTTGTTAGAACATTGTGGCTTATATCTGATGGTTCCAATCCAAATTAACAATCATGCCAGAAAATAGAAAACAAATTATTACCTTTTTGCATGTACCCAACATTTGGGGTTCAACGTTCTCAAGGTTCATTCCAAGCTCTTCAGTTATTACCTAAATCATTGAAGATATAGAAGTCAATATATTGTTATTTAGAATTCTACAGAACAGGAAAGTACAGCAGAAATAACTATGTGGGCTTACCTCTCCACCAGTAAGGATAGCAAGGTCCTGTAAGTTTGCTTTCCTGTTTTCCCCAAAACCAGGAGCTTTGACAGCGCAGACCTGAATAGCATACTGATTAGAACTACATAATAAACAATACCAGATTACCTATCATAAAAGCTTGACCCAACCAACCTTGAGGCCTGCACGAAGCTTGTTAAGAATCAGTGTGCCCAATGCTTCACTTTCTATGTCTTCCGCAACAATCAGTAGAGGCTTTTGCTTCTGTTCAAAGTAAAGCAGAAAAAATAACGCATCAACAAAGGCCACAATAATACCAATATGCTACAGCTCAATGAGAACAAACAGGTTACCTTCAGAGCCATCTCTAAAATCTTAACAACTGTTAGTGCGTTTGTAACCTTCTTGTCATGAATCAAGATTAATGGGTCTTCCAATTCCTGTGATATGAAAGCACAATTAAGATATTCTTGTGATATACAGAACCAAATTCCATAGAAAATTTCATGGCTAACAGGCAAAATAAAAGGCACTTACACATTTCTGGGTTTTTGAGTTGGTAACAAAGTAGGGAGAGATGTAACCTCTGTCAAGTTTCATGCCTTCCACAACTTCAAGTTCATTATAAAGAGTGTTACCGTCCTGTGAAATGTTTAAATAAACAAATTTAAACAGTATTAAACAAACTGAAAAAACACACTGTAAAAAAAGGAGAAATTCAAGGAAGCCAGCAGCGACATAAAAGATGAAGCATGCAGCACAAAACAATTAATTGACCAGAGGTGTCTCAGGTAAACATCAGTTAACTTACAGCAATGGTGATTACACCCTCCTTGCCAACCTTCTCCATAGCCTTGGCAATAAGCTCGCCAATTTCCCTATCCCCATTTGCTGATATTGTACCAACCTTTACAGGAAAGATGATTAAAAAAAAAGTGAAGGTATACGAACAAAACAAACTAACTGGAGCCTTGCGGATATACCTGTGCAATTTCTTCTGATGTGCTGATCATTCTGGCCATGCCCTTCAGACTGGTCACAACAGCATCAACAGCCATTGAAATTCCACGCCTTAAGTCCATTGCATTCATTCCAGCCGCAACAGATTTGCAGCCCTCGGTAAATATTGCTTTAGTCAAAACAGTAGCACATGTGGTACCTGAAATTTTGGGATATCAGTGTGGCAGTCAGAATTAAGCATAGACACAAGCTACCTTCAATTCATGAATATAAGACGTATTTTATTTAATTGCAGCACACAAAAAATATTATTAGCTACAAAATTAATATACTGTGGTGTATGAAACTATTTTGAAATACAAATATAATTATATATTTTTATTTTATACAGTAAAACATACTCCATGCACAGAAAACAAGTCATTCTGGGGTTCGAATTTTGTCCCAAAAAACAGTCAGACCAGGCTCAGCCGCCACTTAATCCGCAACTGACCAAATCCACACGTGATTGTTATCTTGTGCATGAGGATTGATTTATTTGTTTTGAATGCATGCAGCAGCTGCCATTTTTGCATGCACCAAACTGATCAGGATTCCTTTTTTTTAGAAAAAACCCTATTAAATAGGGGGGCAACAAGGTCATTAGATCATATTAATCTGTCTGAAAATTCATAAAAACTTGTTTTTTCTATGGAGGGAATATCTATAATTAGATTAGTTTCTGGTCAAAATATACAAATTTAACTTTTCCAAAACACACAGTGTGCCTTGCATTTTTGGACAAGTATCCTTGGAACCAGCAACTATGTGACAGTATAGGAACTAAAAAGACAGCTATTTAGACCAAGAGAGAAAATAACAGCATGCACACCACCAGACCAAACAAATGTCACAAAATAACAAAGGCAGCATACGTCAATACTGAAAATATTATAAGCACATACTATTGTTCCCAGATATTATGCAATGGTTGCGTGTCAAAAACGTAGAAACATACAAAACACCATCATAATACCCAGGAACGCAGGAATGCTTCTATGTAAGGAACACAATTGGAGGTTGTTTAGAAGACAAGGCTTGTAATACCCTTTTGTAGAAACCATTACTTGTTGCACAAAATAAATCAAAACCGGCACAAGGGCACCATACCATCTCCAGCTGTGTCATTAGTTGCATTAGCAACCTGCTTCACAAGGCTTGCACCAACATTCTTTACTCTATCCTTAAATTCAATGCTCTTAGCGACAGTCACACCATCCTTTGTGACTTTGGGTGCACCAAAGCTTTGCTCAATAACAACATTGCGCCCCTGCAGAATGCAAGCAATAAATTCAAGCACAAAACAAACAACCAATGCAACAGTGTGGCAACAGGAAAGAGAAATTGGCATGGAAGTGTTTAACATAACCAGAAAGCTATTATCCAGTACTCTATTAAAGAAATTTGGCGGTCATTCAGATGATCCAGGTGACTGTTTTGAATGTACATAACATCGTTATACCTTAGGACCCATTGTCACTTTGACCGCGTCAGCCAACTCCTCAACACCCCTCAGCATGAGGGCACGGGCTTCAACGCCAAACTTGATGTCCTTGGCAGCATAATTCCTGCTCCAGGCAAGCCTACTCCCAACCTACACGGCATCACACACATGAGTACAATATAAGCACATTCAATATGAAGCCACTCATCAATTATACTACCATGCCAGTATAACAAATTTCAGAAGACTCGATTTGTGCTGGATCATCAGATCAAAATACCCCAGCCGTCGGCAGTGTAAATTCGAGGTCTAACAGCTAGATGGAACACGTAAGCAACGAGATCACTGATGAAAAGCCCACACCAATAGCGAGGTAGCGTAGATCTTCAATTATCAAACAACAGATAGCCACCGAAATAAAAAGCTTCAAGCAGCAGACCCCCCAAACTAACTGAATCCTAAGCAATCTAAAATAGCAGAGTCCAACAGATTCAACTAAGCCTTTCAAGCAGAGGTACCAGAACTCCACACCGACATTTTCAAATCCAGTAGCGGGGTCCGCACCAAAACCCCCCATCTCAACCTGGACGCCCAGCACCACAAGAGTCTGCTCTCACCTGGCGAGCGGCGGCGCTGCTCCCTGCTTGCCGCGCCTTGGAGGCGAGGCTGGCAGCTGCGCGGTACATGACGGCGAGGAGGAAGCGCGGGAACGGCGAGCGAGCCTGCGGTAGGCGTGGAGGTTGCGGTGGCGGCGGAGGCGAGCTACCTTCGCTGCAGCTTCTTTCTTGCGGAGGAGGAAAGAACGCGAGGCGCCGAGGAGGCGAGGGAGGGATGGATTTTAGAGAGAGAACGGGGGATGGGAACGGAGAGTGCGCGGTGGCTCTAGAAGCATCCACTAGGGTTTAGGGTTTTGCGTGCGGCGGTGCGGGCGGGGCGGCACCGGCGGTTGTCCAAATGGGCTTTTCGTATTTCTGGGCTTCGGTCCAGAATCCGGTGGAATGGGCTTCAGCCCAGAATCTGAATGTAGATATGTAAGCTCGTTCGCTGCAGCTATTTGGTGCTGCGGCTGCAGCTATAGCTGTTAATTTTCACTGTTAAAGTACTTGCTTTTACTGTTCCAACAGTACCAAAGCAGCAGCAGCCTGCTGCAGCGAACAGGCCCAGTAATGGTGGAGGGTTGGAGGCCAAGGCTCAAACAAGAAAAATAAAAGCCAAACGATCTGTAGCTTAGTGGTTGCAGCTTTGTACATTAAATGGTAGGCGACGTTTCCGTAGATAGCAAGGTGCCCATGGTGACTTCGTCAACCTCAAGATATGCCGACCCAGTATTTCGGAGGTGTTCATTGGGGTAGAATATGCGTGTGTGTAAGCGTCTGCGTTTGTACTGTGTTCAAAATCAAAAAAAAAAATAAAAAAACAACAAACAAGCGTGAGATCCACGGGCAAAAAATAAAAAAAATAAAAAAAACAACAAACAAGCGTGAGATCCACCGGCCCTAATTACTAGTAAACCCATTCAAACGTCGGATCAGGCCATAGGTTGTTTCGCACGGCCTGCATATGATCCGTGACTGGTGTGGGGTCATGTCGGATAGGCCATAGGTTGTTTTGCACGGCCTACACATGATCTATGACGGGTGTCGGGTCAGGTCGGATTGGCTCACACAATCCTTGCGGATGCGTCAGGTCAGGTTTTTTGGCTTTGAGCCAATTTTTTTGGTTGGGTTGGGACTCTTTTTATTAATCTATTCTTATTCTATACCCTTTAATTTAAACAAATTTGCTTAAAAGATAGAGGTTGAGTTGGATTGAATTGGGTTTTGAGTCAAAAACCATGGTATATACTCAGTCCGTCAATTGTTGCATGTCAAAAAATTGCTGTGGCCGTCTGCTGCGTTCTTTGGTTTGCCATCGGATGGGTTGGTTGGGTCGGTGGCCCATGATTAAATCTAATTTACATAAATTTTGCATTAGAATTCAGATTCCAAACCGTTAGGTCAGAAGCCATTCCACGGAAAGAGTATAGAAATTTTGCAGTAGAGAATCCAGATTCTAAACCATTGGGCTAGAAGCCAATCCATGATTCCAAACAGGCGTGACTTAAAAAATAATTTGGGGCAATGAGATTTGTTAGAATTGTAGAAATGCTTAACGATGTTTACATAAAAATCTTGATCATACAAGTGATGCTACTGTTCAAAAATAATACAACTCCAGTTTTATTCCAAGTTAAACTTTTTTTTAAATTACGACAACTTTATAAAAGAATATTATCAACAACTATGTCACCAAAGACAAAAAATAGTCAATAATTTTATAGAGAATATTATTAGTATCAATGTCAGTACGTCACCAAACATATACTCCAACCAAACATTAATATATAAGGCATTTAGTGCAAATTACACTAAAAACGCTATATATTAATGACTGGAGGGAGTAGAAAAAAAGTTTTACGGTGGTTGAAAAAAATAAGAATCGTCTTTGAACGGAATCCAATGATTTAGAAATAGACGATGCCATAATAAAATCACTCTTAAAGAAAGGAATGACACCTCCCAATACCGGTGAATACTTTTCCAACCGTCGTAGAATCTCTCAAATATTGATATTTTTTATATAAATTTGGTCCCATGTAAAAAAGTGATTTGGGACAAAATTAAGATTGCATTCTTTTTTAGACACAGCACATGTTTAAAGGACACCCACTCCATTCCTCCGTTTATAAAACCTACTAGAGCTTTTCTCATACTTCCTATATATTCATATATGAAGTGGACGCACTAATCGAAGATACCAGCTAGTATCAAACTATCAATTTCTCTATCATTAGAGACATACAGCACCAATAAAATTGTCATACTAGACGTCCTTTTACAGAATTAGAATGGGAAGCTCAATCATATGCAGGGCTCGGCGCCAGGTGATTTCCTTGTGTGAAATCAGGCAAGGCCCGCAAAAGCCAAAAGGCTCGCTGGTCTAAATTGATTACTCTGCTGCTGGTGTTGGGAGTGCAGAGTTTCCAGACTGTCTCGATGCAAGCACTTTGTCCAAGGTTTGATCAGGGACCTTTATTCCATTCGTCTCCATTTCCGCAACTACGGCAATGGCTGCATCAATTTCCTCCAGATCAAGGCATAACAGGACGACTTCATCATACAGCGGGCTGAATACAGCACAAAGGAAAAGGAAAGATGCATTAGCCAGGCTACTGCACGACATCATGTCTTAGCAAAACCCAGAATCATACTAAGAAGAAAATAAATTTACATTATTTTACCTTCCAAACTTATAACCTAAACTGTGTGTTGTTTGCAGTATTGGTATAAAAGCAGATGGGAGTGGCGCTCTCATAGCAGCGCGCAATATAATGGCACAATCACCAATTGTTGGAGTACCTCCCAGCTCTACCACCTAAAATACAACAAAGCAGTGATTGAAAGTTCCAATAACAAATAATTTAGGTGCAAGCCCAAAATACTGCCACAAAGCTATAATAGCTAACCTAGAAAAATGACAACAAAACAATGTAGTTGTTTAATGCGGAGGTAATTGAAGTATGAAAGAATCTAAGTTAATCCAACAGAAATTGCAATGGTTAGAGCTAAGAATACTGAATACCTTATGCATTATCTTGATAGCTAACTCAACCTCCCATTCTTGTGACCACTTGCGTGGCATCTTATTCTTTATTTCTCTTTCCCATGTCCATCCCCAGGCATCTGCGGTTGTATACATGTCCGATACATCAAACATCCTCTCCTCTCGCATAACCTTGAAGGCTTCAATCGGATCTTCAGGAAACCAGTCTTCATCATCATCAATCTACAGAGTCAACCAGTAAAATGTCTCGAGATTTGTAATAGTATTAAAATTAATCTCTACCAACAAATCCAACACATTCAACATTCAAGAGTTACCATAGCCTACAAGTTCCATGAGTAATCTTCCAACCATTTTAAATTTTAAAATATATATTATATATACTTGCATTGCATCTTATTCAGATCAATATTTAAGCATTAAGTTGTTAACAAGTCATGCATTTTGAGATGAATGCAAGTTTCGAATTGATAGCCCAACAAAAGAAAACAAACAGTAAGTTTCCTATGTGACTGCTCAAGATAAAGAAAAATTGCATATGTCGCACCATTAATTCCATACCTCAGGCATCCGCTTTAATTTCTTTGAAGAAACAGGTGCCTTTTCCAGATCCTTCAATAATTGTATCCCTATCATTTGAAGATGCTGATTGGGTCCTTTTTCTGGTTTATCTTTAGTCTCATCACCGGTTTGATTTTCTGTTTGCTCAACAACCTCTTCATCATCTATCTCATCTTCTTCTGCTTCTTTTACAGATTCATCGTCGTCGTCATCTTCATCGTCGTCATCATCTTCCAATTCATCATCTAAATCTTGATCTTCTTTACTATCTTCTTCACAAAGATAGTTTCGAGTTTCTCCCAGGAAACGACGTTTCCAGAACTCTGTGTTCCCATCTTCTAGCTTGATTCGTGAGATCAGCTCATCTAAATCTTCATCAACCTAACAAGAAGTCATGTACGGTCGCTCCATCAAATTAGGAAGAAAAAAATTGCAGGCTGCAGTGACATTATCACACAAAATGACATTAAAAAAATACCAAAATAAACATCATCATAATGCTTACCTCTTCCTCAACTTCTACAGGAGGAACCCAAAGTGGTACACCACGTGAACGATTGATTCTCCTAGCCTTTTGAACTCGCTGGTAAAGTACTTGTCTAGTTCCATCAGTAGGTAATCCTTGAGCTTCAAGCTCAGTTTTCAATTCAGATACTACCATTTTGCTTGCTGCCTTCGGCTTCACAGCATTCTTCTTTGACCCTACAACTAGCTTTTTTAGCCTTTCAATAACTCTACGCACATCGTCTTCAGATACATCACCCAAAATACCAGGCCCTTCATTCCTCAATGTAATTAGGAGCTTGCGATGATATAGCTTCAATTCCTCAAAGCATCGCTGTTTAAAGGAGGTTTCTATTGGATTTGAATAGGCAAATCCAAATTCATCTGGATCCAAAGGAGTTTTTCCTCTGCGAGGCACCCAACGTTTGCGCTCTCCTGTAAGACCACCTTCTTCAATAAATCTGCAAATGCAAAGCCACATGAGTTGAAGAAACATTTCAAATATTCAATGCAAAAGGAATTTTACAACAAAACATGCAGGTTCGGATATTCAGATTCCTGACTTACCATATGAGATTGTCAATGTTGATAGCAACAGATAATCTTAGAACTCTTGTTCAATCAGATTATGTTCTTACATCTGAGATAAGCTCTTTTCACAAGTACCATGCAGATTCACTATGCAAGAGATTTGAGTTTTTTTACAAGGAAGGCATGATGGACGTTATGATGGAAAATGGTGTTGCCTCCTATATTGTCTTTGAAATATCCACATATATTTAGAGACTACTGAACGCATCATTCCCAAAGGTTTGTCTATTAAAGGTGCATCTCTAGATTTGATTTGATTGCATTCAAACCATTCCATTAGATGCCCTTGTTACAGGACTAACATCATGTATACAAAGAGAGTTCTACATTTCATAAGGCAAGTAAAATATGAACAAAGTTTCCAAATATGTCAACTCTGGTTTCTAGAGTCCTTCTAGTCCTACCAACATATCATGTGAGCAGCAAAAACTGATTTGTCTTTGGACAGTAACAACCTTAAACTTCACAAAGTCATACCTGGCCACATAGTCGATTTCAAAACCAACATCAGCTTCTTCTTGTAATGGTTCTATCCAGGAGCTCACCAAGGTACGGTATTTTCTGTTTAAGATCATAGCTCGAGGTGCAATGCTTTGGTTATCATTAGCCATTGCTTCTAATGCCTCAAGTAACTCAACAGGCCTTCCTGGTTATAAAAATAAGTTACCTGCTCAGGAAAGTACTAAAACTTCATGATAACGAAAAAGTCCTAAAATTATTAAATAAGGATATTTGATATGATGAGAGAAGAAAGCAAAGGAATGAATTTATGTCATGGTAAAGTATAAGCACATAATTCTAGTAATTACAGGTCAAACAGAAAGCTGGCCCATATCATATTTCCCTATAAGGTGGAACCTTTGAAACATCAAGATGGTAATTCACTGGGTTGAAGAATGTAAGGAAAACCAAAAAAAATATTTGTAGGAAGTCAATGAAACATTGCTAGGTACTTGCATCGGGCTAAAGGCCTGTTTCATTGTCTAGGGGAAATGGTTCTCTGAGGAGTGATTCTATATGGAGGAAGTGGTCAAGAGAAGCTGGTTTTTTGACCTCCCAGCATCTTAGTTCATTTCAAGGAATCACTCCCATGGAATCCTCTCTGCAACTGCCATTTGGCACAACTCCACCTGGAATCACTCTGGAAGCTCTGTTTACTAAACAGACCCTAAACATTACTCCCTCCGTCTCATAATAACTGATGTTTTATGATTGAAAATGTCCCACAATAAATGATGTTTTAGCTATTTATCAACTAAAAAGTGAACTTAATCTATGCATGCATGGATGCATATACCAGATAAGGAAAGAAAAATCTGTTAGCCAGGGTTACATGTGTCTTTGTCCACCATCACTAAATTACTGAAATTTTGCTAAAACGGCAGTTATTGTGGGACGGAGGGAGTATACACAAGGAGAGATCATAACTTGTAAAGTCAACATCAATAACTTTGCCACTCCTTTTTTTTCATGTGTAGAAGGGTAAAAACTCACCGTCAAGGCACAACGATCGTAGGTATAGAGAAAGTGGATCACCGCAATTTCCTTCATTGTAAAGAACTTTTGTCCCTCCAGGGATTCTCCGTAAGGCACGAAAATGCCTGATTGATTCATTAACCATACAGTACTTTGTAAAGCATTCCACTAACAAGCTGAAAACAATACCAGATCATCAGTTCATTGCTTTTGAAAGAAGAATAAGTGCAACAAGAAAGATAAGAGCTGGGGAGCTGGCCCAGAATAGTATGGGACTATTATTCAGAAAACAAAATGTGAAGCTGTAGCACGTGGTATACTTGCTTCCACACAAGAGACTCAAATAGTGACCACAGAGGCATATGCTGATAGGCAATGTTCTTACGCATAAGTTCTTGCATTAGGCTGAATACGTTTGTGATCTTCTACCATCATCCCGAGTAATTCCGCCACATCTGCTGCCCTGAATACCAAACACGTCACAGAAAGAAGATAATATAAGAAAGTGTAATTAGATTGTGTAGACCTGTGCCCCCCTTCCCCCTCTCTCTGCTGCCTCTGCACTTCCCCTTTATATGTTTAAATATAAGTATATTTTGGTAGGCTAGAGCATATTGTTTGATGCTATAAAAGGGAAATAAGAAGTACCATACAAATTGGAGAGCTTTCCCAGCGTGCACTATGGGGCTACGACCATCAGTATGTTTCTTTTACATAATTATTGGACCCAAGATATCAGATTTTATTCTAACAAATAGATATAAATACATGATTGTGTTCACTGGATGGTTAGGTACAAGGAACAGCAGAATAAAGCAAACAAATATGGCAGCGCTATATGTAATTATGTATGGAAGTAATATTAAGTATACCTGTCATAGGATGTTGCTCTAGTAAATGCCTGGATAACCCAATTATAAGATTCGGTATCAGGTTTCATGTAATCTAAAAAGAGAAAGTAAAAGTCAGTATCCAGTTAGCAAAATTCAAACAACGAACAACAGCAAATAAGTCAGCCAGATACTTCTCTTCCTAGTAAGAAAAAGCCTGAAGAAGTTTGCGATCTTATTTTAGTTTTAGCACTCCTCAGATACTCATACCGAAGGGTCAATGCCACTAGGGGAAAAAACCAGAAAACTAAATGGCCAAATTCAACAGGCAAAATCTCCAAGAAAGAACAACTATTTTTCCCCTCTAGAGGCTATTTTACATAAGGTCAAACTCTATAGAAAACATGCCATGTATTTGTTTCACAATTTCAGCAAATTATTAAGGTGGTAGCATTCAATAAGGGGCCGATTGGTTGCCTGCATGCCCCGGCCTGGCTCATATCTCAGCCAGGCCAGCTGCATGCAATTGCATGTAGTTTGGTTGAATGTATCTAATTATCCTGGCTGAGAGGAGATGGTGTTTGGTAAGGTACGCTGCATGAATACATGTTGCATGAGAGATAAGCTAATAAAATATGTCACTATAGTATTTTATTTTGTATCACTAATTCACTACTCCCTCCAGTCTTTAAATACTTGATGTTTTGGACATAATCTCTCATACCAAGGAGCAATTAAATAGGGCTGCTATTTCCTACGGTACCCCTAATAAATAGACTATGGTTCCATACCAAAACACAAAAGGATGTTAGCCCAGTTGGTTGTTGCGCAGCTCTCAAGACTCTTTACACCCACCCTTCGAGTTTTCGCATGGACGCTTTTTTTTGCCTTTTTTTTGTTGGTGCATACAGGTGGGAGAATGTGCATGGGTCATTTAATCATGCATGTGAAATATAAGCAGACCAAGGGTATACTAGTCCAAAATGAGGTTCAAATGCTTCAACATCAAGTATTTACATCCAATGTGAAAGCCCTTTAAACATCAAGTATTTGGAGATTGGAGGGAGTATACTCTTACATCTTTTATTTTGTCTTATTATGCCTTAATATTCTTTGAAATATATTAATATAGCTTCATGTCTCCTATCACACACTAATAATATCATTATTTGGGTAAGAGGCTGCATCCAGTGAGCCTGGCTCCACAAAAACGCCCAATACCGGTGGAGCCTGGCTCGGAGGTGCATTGGGGTTCGCAAAGGCCTGGGTTGGCCGACACTCATGCAGGCAACCAATCACTCCCTAATCTTACTACAAAAGAACTTCTGAACAGCATTTAGTTCTACACAAACAATGCTCGCAGCAAAACAAAACAGAACGTCGACCCAATAAAACTACAAGCAGCACACCCGCATGCACACAACTTTGATTCACACATGCAAAACTCAGTAGCAAAACCATATCAGCATAAAAGGACAACAGATGCCACACTGCCAACTTCCAAGTCAGCAACATGTACAATGTGGAATCATTGACCATAGAATAAACTTGATTTAAATAATGGCCATACCTTCACCTCCATATTCCATATTTTCAAATGTTGCAAAAGCAACTTCAGGAATTCCACAAGTAGCCTGACAAAATGAAGTTTTATTTAAAAGAAGTATTATTACCAGTTACCACCATATATCCAAAAATACGAACCTTAATGTTAATTCAACAATCTATGTTTCTAGTGTTCTGCAGCTCAACATATCTTATCTGACGTGTTTCTAGTTTCAAACTTTGTCTAACCCAATATTCAATGTTGCTTACTGAGCTAATATCAGCAAGGATCAGGTCACTATAGTTGACATTATTACTACCAGTGTTGGTGTTAGGCTTGAACAAAATGCAGGGTTTCACTTAATTTGCTAACCCAATGTTCAATGGTTGCTTACTGAGCTGATATCAGCAAGGATCAGGTCACTAGAGTTGCCATCATTACTGCCAGTGTTGGTGTTAGGCTTGAACAGAATGCAGGGTTTCACTTAGTTAAAAATATTATTGCTATATGGTATTACCATTCATAAATATTATCAGAGGAAGTACGTGAAACTGATAGCCACCAGCGATATCGCTGTGATTGAAATATATGGTATTACCATTCATAAATATTATCAGTACTGGCATAAATACTGAAACTTTATACATAGAAATATATGGTATTACCATTCATAAATATTATCAGAGGAAGTACTTGAAATACTATTTCTATGTTCTCAGTACTGGCATAAAATAAAATTGCCCCTGTGATTGCTCTACTGGTCAAGTGTGTTAGCGAAACAAACAAAGGCAGTAAATAAGTACTCCCTCCGTATTTAAATATAAGTCGCGGTTGATTTTTTTCCAAAAGTTCAATCGCTCGTCTTATTCAAAAAAGTTTATAATTTTGTTGTAATTTGTTTTATCATTGTATAAAGTTTCAATATGACTAATTTTCTTATGTGTTTAAACAAACTTTTGAATAAGATGAAGGATCGAAGTTTTGAAAAAAAGTCAACCGCAACTTATATTTAAATACAGAGGGAGTATTCTAGTGCAGTTATCCATGGAGGTGCAAATAAAATTTGAAAGCTAACCTGCACACTAAGAAGGCAATTAAAATGGTATGTGGTTGCCATTCTTCCAGAAGCCTCCATTTGGTATGCAATTGTCAAAGCATTGGAGTGATCTCCAGCTTTGCAATCTTCTTCAATCAGAAGATCGTAAATTTCATCAGTTCCTCGTAAGCCGCCTTTTGCCCCTTTCAGAAACACCGTATTGGCATCCTCCAGATAATGATTCTTGACTAGTTCCTCTGTTTCAGAGAAGGAAGACTATACTAATCTTTCCAATATATCAAATATGTAACACAAATCAAGTTTCATACCTACAAGAATTATCCAAGCCTTGCGAATATCATACTTATATCTCTCCATAGCGGCAAGGATCTCCATGCCCCTGGTAGAAAGACCCTTCTTGGCAAAAACACGGACCAGAGCCACAAAAGTTTCATGTAGAGGGCGCACACCAGAACTTAGTTCCCTTCTAAGAGAATGCATCTGCATCAGAAATGTAAACTTTTGTTAATCCAATGCATAAAATCTTACAATAAACGCATCCATATTTACTTTACAAAACTACAGAGTACAGACTATCAACTGAATACTGTTAAGGGTAAAATAGTCACTCCTAGTCTAGGGTTCCCCTCCCCTCTTGTCTCTCATGTACTCTATTATATCCCCCTTGGACCTTAATACAGATAACCTTTCTTCTTCTATTCACTTGTCACATGGTATCAGAGCTCTAGGTTTTCCGATCCAGTGCACCACGCTTCCCATCGCTGCGCTGCCCCCGGGAGGATCGAGCTCTTCTCCTCCTCCAGCTCTTCACCTCCTCTTGAGGGACAGCATCGATCTTCAAGCCTTTTAAGGGTAAAATAGTCATCTCCTAGTCTAGGGTTCCCCTCCCCTTTTGTCTCTCATGTACTCTATTATATCCCCCTTGGACCTTAATACAGATAACCTTTCTTCCTCTATTCACTTGTCACAAATACAAGAAAGTTCAGCAAAGATCCTGCCCTATATGGATCATTAGGAACCAGCCACTAGACTAAGACATGTAAGAGTAGCTCCAGCTTAGACCTATCATTACAATAAATTTAGGCCTAAAGAATCAATTTATTTGTATATGTTTATTAATATGAAGCCGCCATCGATAAAAAGTCAAAGGCTTGCTAAGCGGTCAAGAATTAGAGCACGCTGTAACGAGAAATGACAAAAGAAAAATGCAGAAGTAGATCTTATGTGCATATCTCTGCCTCACTAATTGACAGAATTGCAAAACCACCAGTATTCAGTCACTTGATAAGCAGCCAAATGCCTCTAACAAGTAACTACTACCTCCCAAATTATAGGCCACTTTAACTTTGTCCTAAGTCAAATTTCTTTAATTATGACCAAATTCATAGAAAAATACACCAACATTTACAACATCAAATTAGTTTTATTAAATCTACAGTGAAATACTCCCTTCATTCCAAATTCTAGTTCACTCTAGCTTTGTTCTGTGTCAAGCGTCTTTAGCTTTGACTAAGTTTTTAGAAAAATATATTAATATCCACAATGTCGAATAAATGCCCTATCAAAAAATACTTCATGGTAGATTTAATGGAACTGGTTTGATGTTATAGAAATAGGTGTTTTTTCCTATAAGCTTGGTCAAAATTAGAGAAGTTTGACTTATTGTAGTTATCAATATTTTTCTTCTAAAACTACGAAGCTATGACAAAGTTGAAGAGACAGAGAATGGAGGGAGCACAAAGTATTTCAGACTAAAAGTATACTAGGTTGTATCTAGCAACAAGCCTTATTATATCTCATAATCTGAGACTACAAGACATAATGAATCCTTGCATAGTTGCATATATATATGATCATACAGCAGCCTCCATTTCATGATACATCAGGCCAAGGACCAAACAACAAAGTACCAGAACTCTGTATAACAATCACAGTCTGCAGCTCTGTAAGCTCTGAAATGCACAAGGCTATAACGAAATTATTAAATCCAAGCACCTACTCTCCAATTCACAGCTGCACATTTTTTACTAACTAAATGAAAAGCTCTTAGGATGAAAATCCCGGTAAAATAACACCTGCCAACAATCCCCAGGCACCTAATGCCGCGTTTGTCTAGCACGGGCAGACAGGAACTCGAAATGGGTATCTGCATTTCACCATACAATCTCACTGTGGCTTGCCTACGTGTGCGGTAGTCCAGCGGAAGCAAACTAAGAGCAGGAACCACTTACGGCGCCTTCGGCGTCGCCAGAGAGGACGTGCGCGGCGACGAGGCCGTGGAAGGAGCGGGGCCCAGGCGAAAGCCCCGCGGCGACCATGTCGTAGATAGTGTCCGCCACTCCCGCGGCATCGGCAGCCCGCGCGCGCTCCGCGAGCTGCTCCAGGAAGGCCAGGCGCAGGCCCTTCTCCACAGCCCCCGCGGCCGCCGAGCGGTCTCCGCCGGTGACCCCGCCCTCGGGCGCCCGGCGCCGTCGAGTGCGACGCCGCTCAGAGAGCGCGGAGGCTCGCACGGAGCAGGCGGAGGAACGGGGGAAGCGTGCGGTGGTGGTGAGAGGGAAGGCAGAGGACCCGGACCGCGCCGGGGCGGAGGTGGAGGCGGTGGCCATTGGCCGGGGTTTAGCCGAATAGACAAGAGAGGGGGTTTTGGATAAGGATATACTCCTATGGCTTTTGAAGTTTTTGGAGGCAAAGCGCGGAAATAGATTCTTATTTGTCAATCGTTACGGTACACTGGAACAGGTGTGAGCCGTCCAACCCGTTAGTATTATTTCATAGGAGGTAATACCTCAAAAATACTTAAAATTGTATATTGAATTTTAATACGGAACTGTCCGGGATAATTATCCATAACCAATAAACGTGGCTGTCATCTACGGTGACGTGGTCGATATGTTCCGTTGCAGATTGATCTGTTCGCTGGAGATGAGATCTGTTTTGTAACTGAACGTGATAATTCATAAATAATGAAATGACTAGGAGTACATGTTTTGTACAACGTGTCAATTTCGATTGTTGCTTTTAACAAACAGCTATTTTTTTATACTAAAATTGGCCGTCAACCCTCGTACAATTCCTAATATCAATTGCCCTTGCACATGTACGATCGAACGTATCAACTCTATTTTCATTGGATATGTGTCATGAACGGTTTCTTCTCAACACACATGATATAAGAAATACCATGGACTCGTGTTTTTTAAAACTGAGTAATAATATAATACATTATTTATTTTTTATGTTTATCACCGATCATACTGTTTTTAACTAAAACACGTCAAAAAATATAGAGTATTCTTTTGTCAACGTGTCTTAATGACTGAAGTTTTATCAGATAATTTAATATTGTTTTATTGTGGCAACTAGAATTTGTTGGTTTAGGAATCAGCACTTTGCAGATGTTATGTGCAGCAGCGCAACAAACGGAGATGTGGACAATAATATGGTTTTTTCCTATTTAATTTATTTCTCCATTTATAATACATTATATTTATCATCTTTTTTTCTTTTAATCTAAGGGTTTAGATTCGTTTGAAGTCTTTTAATCTAAGAGTTTAGATTCGTTTGAAGTCTTACCTCTTATAGTAGGTAATTTGTGTACCGTAGCACAGCCCTTATCTGTTTGGTTGAGCCGTTGAGGGCATAGATAGTCTGGTTAAATTTTAACCACAATTTGACATTCTATATTAGAATTTATTTGAACAATAAATTTTTTATTTAAAACCTATGTGATTGTTTGAATAAATTTTAGTACAAAATAAAATGCGGTCAAATTGTAGCCTAAATTTGGTCTGGCCACCATTAGCTTTGAACCAAACATATTCAGAATTCCAATCAATCTTTATAAAACATGCATTCGAAAGGGAGATGAGTAGTCGAGTAGAAGGGTTGAAGTGCTCTCCCCATCCAATAATACTCCATACAATATAAAATGCAGTTACTTTTTTTTTTATTATCATAATATAAAGCGCCGATCAATACCTATGTACGTATTAAGTGCCCAATGCTACATATAGACAATATCTATGAAAATAATTGTTCTTAATAGTAGTCGTGCCTTATATCATGGATACTATCCTTCCCGGAGATAGTGTGCTACTAGGGGCTTTGCTTATGTATATACTCCCTCCGTTCTAAATTTGAAGAGGTTTTAGGTCTCAACTATTCATTCATTCCTTCATGTATGTGTGTTCAGTATGTGTTTAGATTCATCAACATCCATATGAATATGGACAAATAAAAAAATAGAAACTCTTACAATTTGGGACGGAGGGAGTAGCTTTCGTTAATGCAAATGCTACTGCGCTTGTTGTTGTGGATGGTTTACATAAAGAGATAGATTTTTTTTTGGTGTGGTCTGTTTTGTAAAAGTTATAGATAGATAAATTTCACCTCTCCACTGAATAAAGTTTTGTATGCAAGGAAAATAAAAAAATTCTTTTCCTTTCTTTTTGTCTTCTCATCTAACAATGCATAATGTCCCTTTTTTAAAAAAACAAGGCACAGATTCCTTGAGCCGTAATGGTTTGAGAGTTAAATTAGAAGCATTTATCGCTGCCTGTCTATTTCCTCGTGAAGATATATGAGAAATATCCATTGTTCATATTGGCCAAGTTACACTAATTTTAAACAACTAGTTTTTTTTACCAAATTTTCATGTGGTGCAAAAACTAGCTTTGTAATCGACATAACGAAATTAATTTTGTCATAGATGGCATCCACTCTTTTCGTGCCCTACGGCACTAAGGACAGCTCCAATGTGTAGTTTCTTAACAAGGTGCAGGTACTGACAAATCAACGGATGCTAGACTAGCAAAAATAGGCTCCAATGTATAAATGCTTAGTTCATACTATAAAAAACCCACAAATGCTAAAATAATCATATCTTTCTTTTTATATGTATATTGTTTCTCTTCATCTCCCTCACTCTTCGTAACATATAAACTTTTAAAATTGTAGCACCAAGTGCTAAAGGAAGCAACATGTGCTAAGAGTTGATGCTAAGGTAGCACCTAGGCTCCGATGTATGGCACCTCTATTTCTCTCTTCTCTCTCTGGTCTAAGAGGGTGCTAAGAGGAGAGAGAAAGAGAAAAAAGGAGGTGCTATACATTGGAGAAGAGTGTTAGCTTAGCATCTCCAAGCACATATTGCTTATTTTTGAATCTAGTGCTAAGATCAAACAAGCAATATTTTTCTCTCTCATTCTATTTCTCCACCCACCATCCATGTTGCTGGTATGAAAGTTTGTACTTCCTGTCCACGGAAGAATAAAATCCTAAGTTTTTCAGACATATTAGTAGGGATCGGAGAGAAAATTACACATACGCCCCTACTTCTTTATTCTCTCATACACACAAATGGTATGTTTTCTAGATTATTAATATTGCATTCTTTTGTGAATGGTGGGAGTATATTAAATAAGATGTAGACGAAAATTAGACCACAAAACCCTAGCGGCGGTCGCCGAGGGGCTGCTGGTCGAATATTTTCGTCGGCCAGCCGAAACTTAATTTACCTTTCGTCAGCCGCCTCTAGCCGACGAAAACAACTTATGTTTCGACGGCTAGAGCAAAAACCGATGAAATTTATTTTGGCCAACGAAAATCATCGAGTTTCTTGTAGTGTGGAGCATATATTTTCTATCTTAGCATCTTGTGATGTGTCAATCCTTTGCACCTTTTGTTGAATTATACATTGGAGTTGCCTACCCTAAAAGCATGCATTTTGGCCCGCCCATTGGAGGATGAGGTGTTTCGCATGGTGCTCCTTGCATTGGACTAGCTGACTAGGGATGAAAATGGAAATAGAAGGTTCCACTTAACAAGGTCATTTTTGAGCTTCCATATGTAGTTTTGGGATTAAATGGGAATGGAAACAAAAAATGTAAATGAAAACAATTTTATGCTCTTTTGATCGTTTCTAAAGAACTTATGTATTTCGCCAATAATTACCATTTTTCCTTAACATACAGTCCAACCTAGCTAAACCACATACTCCATATGCTTCAGTTCGCATGTAGTCCCTCTATCCATCGATATAAAGTGTATTTGCATTAGGGACACTAACACCTACCGAGTACTTCTTCTGTTTTTAAATATATTTGTCATCGGTTTGTTCATTTTTGAACTAAAAATCGTCGGTCAAAGAAAAAATTGGAGGGAGCAGTCAAATTATAGGTAATCTAGTCTAGTGCATGAAAATTATACCGATTTATCACTGTTCAAACCAATAATTATTGATTCCGGATTGATCCCCCCATGGATATCAAGGTGACAAACTGCTTATTTATATTTTTGAATATCAATTCTGTATTTGTTTCCGACAACATGTTATTCGAATAGTTTCCGACCATTTTTATCCTACCCAGTACCGTACAAGGATAAACAGCACAAAACATAGTGTTTCATACTTGCACTATTACATTTACTACAAAGAACAAACCCACACGTACGCATGTGTTCAGGCTCCAACAAAAGAGTCGTACATTACGAAGGGTTGTTCATCACCATACGAGTCGTACACATAGCTTGCTTAGGCACTTCTATACGTACTCGCAAACCTAACCTTAACCTCCGGTGTGGCGTTCATAGGCTGCGGACAGAACCTCTTGGTGCCACATTCCTTGTCAGGAACGAACCTCTGGCAAGCTTGATTTCTACTACCTTGCGATACCGTGAGCCATGACTGCTGATTACTGCTCCAGAAGAGCACTCACCAAACTGGGAACAGAGGACCAGTGCATCCTTTCTTGTCAGCATCAGGGATGCTGTTATAGCGGTAGAGGTGGTTTGACAGCTCCCAGCTCCAGTCGTCCTTCCTTGATACCTTCATCGGCGGCCAGCGGTTGATCCTCACATAGTGTTCCCTGATCCGGCCATCACCCACAAAGCTTGTTATGACTGTGTAGGTGCACTCATGGCCACCCCACACGGCATCATGAGGGTCTGCACTGTGGTAGCCATCCGGGTGGAAGTAACGTCGCATAGGTGGACCAGTGTGCTTCCATGATGGATCAAGGTTCCTCCAGTATTCAGGGGCTGCCTGCAAGAGCAGAAGAGAAGTATTGAAGGAGTGTATCATGGTTGGAGTATTCCCCATCTGCACAATCTGTCATACTCTGATAATTTCTCTAAACATGTCAAAATCTTACTGAAATTGTAGCATCAAACTCCTAAAGTTTTCAAGTGTTCTTTAAGAAAATTCGTGATTTCTAAACCGACAGAAAATTCGTTACTTAAATCACATATAAACAACATAACCAAATTACATTCTTTGAGCAACAAATGTGCACACACGTTCTCATAGCGGCAGACCAACGACAAATCTAACTTCATATGTTACATATACATTTTGTATGCAATATCTCAAGAAGATGTGTTAATCATATGCCACCCTTGAGGCTTTGACCAGTGTATAAAAAATAAAAGCTTATAACCTTTAATTGCCACCATGAGGACACATGCATCAACTCTGCCTCAATGCGTTTGGAAGCTACAACATCTGAAGAAGCTGAGAGACAATGACAGGTGTCATGATACCATGCATCCGTCAGACTGTGATTAACTAAAAGTTGAACTAAAAACTAGTAGAGTCAGTTGTCCGGTAGCAACCACAAAAACTTAAAATATGCAATGCCATATAAGCTCATAATTATATGTTCAAACAAGCAAAAATGTGGTAATGTAGCAAAAACTTACTATAGTGAAACGATATTCCCACGTATGATCGCAGAGATCCTCTTTTGTGATCCGACTCTGAACAAAAGGATAATATAATTATGTTGAGAGCGTGAAATATTAAATATGCATACTGTTTACTTTCAGCTTCAGGATAAATCAAATAGATGAACAAAGAGAGTTTCCTCACAATTATAAATGTATATATGAATGAAACAAAATAAAAGAGGTGTGTAAATAATATAATAACTAGCAGTATTCACAGAATTTGCAATACTGATGTGATAAAAAAGATCATCTCTTCAATTGCCATGACCCATGGTAAAAATAATCATACTACGTCAGCACGATACATTATATGCATCCCATTACCGTACATCCACTGCACTGTTGATCATGCAGATGACAAAATAACTTACTGGTACTTACCCGTTTGCCATCCATGATGGCCATTGAATAAGTAGACAATTTAGATCCAGTGCGGATCAATGTTAAACGAGGAATATGTGCCTTTCCTGCCATCAGTTCAGCACACTGCAAACAAAACAATGATCAGGACATCCTGCGTATCATGAGCAAAGAGTGTTTGGCACAATTTTTTCTTGCTCCCTCTTTTTCTTCAATATGGTCTACCTAGTTTTTGTTTTGGCACATAGTTTTTCTGTTCCCTTGCTCTAAAAGGAGATTCAATCAGGTCCCTAAGTTTTTCAATTCTAGTATATCATATTGGAGACTAATGTTAAAAACATTCTATTGGTTTATTGGGTATTCCCACAGGTAAGTCAGTGACATAATCATGTAGCGCCTCAATTTATTTTTATTAACATCAGTGGCCGCTTTGCCATTTGTGAGAATAAAAAAATCCAAGAAATTTGAAAAGCAGATTAAAAATATTGATACTATTTTCTGGGTCTTTTCTTAGGACAGCACATATTTTAAAATTTTAATAACCAAAAGTTCAGAATCACAAGATAACCAAGAACACAATTTTTTTGGGTTTGTAAAGTGAAATTAGCCATTTAACTATTGTTAATGGCCATATTGGTATATTACCAAACAACATCCCAGGGACAATTCGATAAAGCTGTAGATATGGGTCCTTTGAGAACGCCCTTTTGCGATAAGTGGTATAAGGTTTTGGACAAAATATAATATGTTGAAAACCCATATATTTCAGAAAATGATACAGCGAAGATGAAATAGAAGTTTGTATGAAACAAAATATCATAAACATAATTAGACAAAAATGCTTTGGAACTGCAGAAGCCATCACCATTGAAAGAAATTGAAACAAAAAGGGTCAAAGAACATGATAAAATACCTTGAAAGTTAGATAGATTCAATGGGTATATTTCCTTTTATACCACTTTCTTATGCCTTTGGACAAAAAACATACAGTCAGCCATGGTCCAAAAAAAAAAAAAGTTTCTCCACTATGTCAATGTACGTAAAGTTTCTTTCTTTCTTAGACCATGTACAGTGGATTGGGTAAATGAATTGCCTATATAATATAGCGACACTGTTCACAGAGAGGGAGGTAGTTGGAATAGTAGATACACAATGCATTTACACATCATGCTGCACATAGTCTTAGGGTCACCGGTCAGTGGAAATAGGTGTGGAAAACACTGTTTGCGCACTATACACAGAGTGAAAAAGCAATCATTGCACACTACAGACGGTAAGTTTGCATTTCCTGGTGACCCTAGTCTAGAAACATCAATGTCAAATACGTATATTTGTTCAAGGCTGCCATGGACTGAATCAACAAAAAGAGAGGGAGACCATATAACGGTACAGTACAATTATGTACAAAGCAGTGGGTCCATGGGAGCCTATGCAAAACCTACAAAACTAGAAACAATTTATTGAGGATACGTGTGCCATGTCAGTACGATGCCGTGCAGGTTAGTCAAACCAGCAGTGCCCCTCAGCCCCATTCATAATCCCAGCGAACTTGCGCTCGAGAACTGGAGGCTCGAATTCCCCTCTCCCGTGGAGCAATCCATCGAACAGGAGCAGCACAAACACCCCAACGAACTTGGCCAACAAACGCGAAATAGGAGATGTGGAGAGGCGCATCGAGTGGGAGTGAAGGGGAGCGTCCGAACCTTAGGTGCCCAGAGGCGATCGTCGGCGGCGACGCCACGCCAGGCGCCGGAGACCGCGGTGCACCGCGCCACGCTGCGCGCGTCCAGGAACTCCATCACCCGCCCCATCACCTCCTCCCCGAGCGCCTCGACGGGGTCGCTCGCATTCGCCCACCCCACTTGCCTCCTCTCCCCTTCCCGGCTCCCTCTCTTCCTGCTCCTCCTCTTCCGCCTCTCCCGCTCCTCCGCCGCCCGCTTCCGCTTCCGCTTCCGCTCCGCCATCCGGCCGCCTCGCGGAGGTCGGTCGCGGCCGCGGCCGCGGGCGACGGGGGTGGGGAGGGAGAGTGGCGGACAGCTAGTGAGCAGTGAGTTGGTGCGCCCCTGCCTGCGTGGGAGGTGGAGCAGAGCGGAGGAGAGAAGCGATCGATCTACTGGGACTAGAGACTAGGAGAGGACCCGTGCGCAATCAGCGCGGTGGGGCCGTGCCGACATCGCATCGGCATCGCGGGCCGCTGTCAGCGAGCCAGCCGTCCGTGCCCCGGCCCTCGCCTCGCTGTCGCGGGAGGTGGCAGCTCGATCCACTGCCACGTCGGATTCGAGTCGTGGGGTAGGGGACTGGGCTCTCGTTCGTTCCTACTATCCCGATAGATAGGAGTATTTCAGAGTCGGTGCTCTCGGGCATTTTCTATTTCTGTCTTGTACCACTTCTAAATCAGGCATCTGACTAGGAAAATCAACGGCCGACAAATTAGCTTGCATGCAAAAATGACGGTTTTCTTTTTTTTTTTCATAGAAAAGCATTACCGAGACTTCTGTCACCCCAGCAAGTGGAAAACGCTTGTACATTTTACTGATGAGCTGGGAACCAATAGGCGCTTAGGCTGTGCAGTTTACCGTTACATGTGAGGATGCCACCTGGTGAAACAAGTCTGAGGCAGAAGAAAGTGTTAAGAGTATGAGAGGGAGAGAATGATTGAGGGAAAAACTTCTGTCTATTCCATTGATGGTGTTGTACATTTATACATAGTGAAAGGACACCAAAGGCATCCGTTCGGGGATTACACACAGAGGAGAAGTTATACGGAGTAGTGGAGAGCGTAACTATGGTGGTGGTTGCCTCCAGGGACACGCCGGTTGGGCACGGGACATGCCGGTTGGAGAAGATGTACAGTAGTCCATAGGTAGCCCTTCGATCTTGTATCAATGGATGAGATCATTCCTTGTTGTATTGTAACACTCCCCCTTGATCGAATCCTTTGTTACATCATCATTGGAAAATATGTCTATGAATCTTGTATGCCCAAATATCATCCTCTAAAAACCCGGTGGGAAAAATAGATAATATGGCATATGCATTATGTTGATATTGCCTCATTAAAAACTTTACATGAGAAAACCTCAAGGAGGGAAAACTCATATAAAGAAAAGAGTACAATATGATATTAACAAGGTTATATATCAGAGAGAGACTCCCCCTGATTCCTGCAAATATCTAAGTCGTCTCATACCAATTCCTTCCACAAATTTTGCAAATGTAGAATATGGAAGAGACTTGGTGAATAAATCAGCGAGATTATCACAAGAATTAGCTTGCAGGATGTTTATCTCCCCATTCGTTTGCAACTCATGAGGATAAAACAATTTTGGAGCAATATGCTTAGTGATATTGCTCTTAATATAACCCGTTTCCATCTGAACAACACATGCAGCATTATCTTCGTAGATAATGGTTGGGGATTCAATAGAACCTATACCACATGATTGCAGTATATGATTTATCATTCTGCGAAGCCAAACGCATTCACGAGAAGCTTCATATAATGCAATTATTTCAGAATGATTGGTGGATGTAGCTACCAAAGTTTGTTTGGAAGATTTTCAAGAGATAGCTGTACCACCTTGTAAGTACACGAAGCCTATTTGTGATCTGGCATTGTGGGGATCAGACAGATAGCCAGCATCAGTGTATCCAATCAGAGAGGGATCTCGATTTCTTCCATAGAAAAGACCAAGATCCCTTGTGCCATTGAGATATCTAAAAATATTCTTAACTCCAGCCCAATGACGTTTGGTAGGAGCTGCGCTATATCTTGCAAGTAGATTCACTGCAAATGCAATGTCCGGCCGGGTACTATTTGCGAGATACATAAGCGCACCAATAGCACTTAGGTATGGGCATTCTTGACCCAAAATCTCTTTTCCATCACCCCGAGGTCGGAAAGGATCTTTCTCCATGTCAAGAGATCTAACCACCATTGGGGTTTTGGAAGGATATGATTTATCCATATTGAATTTCTCCAATATTTTCTGGATATAGGCAGCTTGGTATATAAAAATTCCTGAAGGCAAATGCTCAAACTGTAAGTCTAAGCAAAATTTGGTTTTACTCAAATCCTTCATTTCAGACTCCGTCCTCAAATGATGACGTGCTTCATTAATATCAGTTTCATTTCCGATAATGTTAAGATCATCGACGTATACTGAAATGATACAAAATCCTGTGGAGGATTTCTTGATGAAGACACACGGGCAGTCATCATTCTTAGTGTATCCCTTTAATGAAAGGAATTCACTCAAGCGATTGTACCACATCCGCCCTGATTGTTTCAAGCCATATAATGACTTTTGCAATTTTACACAGTACATGTTACGATTTGCCTTTGGATTCGATATGTTGATTCCATCAGGGACCTTCATGTATATCTCAGAATCCAATGAACCGTATAGGTATGCGGTCACTACGTCCATTAACTGCAAAGATAGACGATTTTGTACTGCCAAAGAAATTAAATATCGAAAAGTTATGCCACTCATCACTGGTGAATAAGTCTCATTATAATCAACTCCGGGCTTTTGCGTGAAGTCTTGAGCTACCAGTCTTGCTTTATATCTCACCACTTCATTGAGTTCATTCCGTTTCCGGACGAAAACCCATTTGTATCCTACAGGAAAAATGCCACGTGGTACGGGCATCACTTCCGAGAATACTTCTCTTTTATAAAGCGAGGCGATCTCTGCTTCGATTGCTTCCTTCCATTGATTCCAGTCCGAGCGCTTTTTACATTCAGACATGGTTTTAGGATCTGGGTCATTTAGGATGTCAGCAATCTATTCAGAGAATTAGGTGTCGACAACTGTAGCTCTTCGGTCAAACGACTTTCCAGTTTTGATGTAATTTGTGGCAAGTTCGTTCACCCTTAAAGGATTATCATTATTTCCCGAATCAATAATCCTCGAGTTTTCCGATGTCCCAAGTTCAGCAATGCGCGCAGCCGAAGAGGGTTGTGGATCAAGTCCACTAACATCAACCATAGGTTGATGTGCATTCACCGTCTTTTTCTGCTTCGAAGTACCTGGCTTGGATGCCTTGCTTCTCCCCCTCTTATTGCTAATCGGAGGCTGAGTGGTTTTAATTGGTACCTCCACTCGAGCAGGTGCATTCCTAGCCGGTTGAAAAGACTTCATTACACCATTGTAATCAGTGAATGCATTTGGCAGATTGTTTGCAATGTTTTGCAAATCAATTATTTTCTGAACTTGAAGTTCAGTTTCCTTAGTACGGGGATCAGAGGAGGAGATACTTTTGGCATCCCAATCTATTTCGCGGCATTCTTTCTGGTACTTGAAGTCCCCCCCTAATGCCGGGAAATGCTCCTCATTGAATATGCAGTCGGCGAACCGGGCCGTAAATAAATCCCCGGTAAGGGGTTCTAAATACTTTATAATTGACGGAGATTGATATCCCACATAAATCCCCAATTTTCTGTGGGGGCCCATAGCGGTTCGCCGGGGTGGTGAGATCGGTATGTACACAGCACATCCGAACTTACGCAAATGGAAAATACTTGGTAGATCCCATCGTACTAGCTGCATGGGAGAAGAGTCATGATATGCAGTTGGTCGTAGTTGGATTAAGTCAGCAGCGTGTAAGACCGCATGACCCCAACACGATATAGGCAAAGAGCAATTCATTAGTAATGGACGTGCAATGAGCTTGATTCTTTTGATCAATGATTCAGCCAAACCATTCTGGGTATGGACATGTGGAACAGAATGTTGTACCTGAATTCCTAAAGCCATGCAATAATCATTGAAAGCATGGGAGGAAAACTCAGCAGCATTGTCCATTCGAATTGTTTGAATCCGATGTTCAGGATAATGTGCCTTAAGCTTAATAATTTGAAACATTATTTTCGCAAATGCATGATTTTTTGTAGACAATAAGCCCACATGTGACCATCTAGTAGATGCGTCAATCAAAACCAAAAAGTATCTGAACGGTCCAGAGGTAGGCTCAATCGGACCACAAATGTCACCTTGAATTCTTTAAAGAACCTAAGTGGTTCTGCTTTGATTTTAAGAGGTGATGGTCTTAAAATCAATTTTCCCGTAGCACAAGCAGTGCATACATAATCCGAAGATTTGGGAAATTTTGCATCAGTCAGGTCATGACCAATTGAATTGCTGGTAATTTTTCTCATCATCCCGATGCCGGGGTGCCCAAGTCGATCATGCCATGTTTGGAATGAATCGATATTTTGAAAAATTACCTTGTATGTAACATGTTTAATGGGCTTAATGTATGTATAGTACAACCCAGAGTCGAGAGTTGGAATGTTTTCGCATATTTGCTTGCCATATCCTGTAAGTCTGGTCAAAAAAAGATATTCTTCTTTGTTTTGTTCACATGTTTCCGCGTGAAGACCATTCTTACGATATCTCTATAACGCAATAAAGTACGAGTTGAATCAGGATATAATAAAGCATCCTCGATCACAATCTGCGTACCCATTGGAAGAGAGATAATGGCTCGACCTGAACCAACTATCAACGCATCGCGACCAGCGATGGTTAAAACATTTCCTTCTCTTCTTTTAAGAGTTTGAAAATATTTTATCTCTGTGAGTATAGAGTTTGTAGTACAGCTGTCTACAAGGCATAATTCCTCCTCCGAGGGATTGACTTCATTTGACATCTATAGTAAAATCAAGAATTTATTAAATTCTTAATTCAACACATATAGAGATACATGCATTAAGTACTGAATATTAAACACTATAATAGTGCAACATTACAATACATATGAGTTTGTGCTATCGAATACACAACTCCTAAATATTAAGTCTTTAAAAACTAACTTATTACAACATATTATATAATATTGTCTGATATCAATAACGAATTATGGAGATATAAGATAAATCTCCAAACATGTCGATGGAGTTGTACTCAACAAGCATGTCATCCGTTGAGGAAAGGTTCACATCCTGAGAAAGGGTGTTGTTGTTCGGCGATTCCATTGGAACCGAAGGCGAACCACCAGCCGCCTCGGTTGTTTGGTTGAAGTGAGCTTCATATTTGTTTCCCTTTTGCTTTGCATATCTAACGGATTTTAAGTAAAGATCAATCAAGTGCTGTGGAGTACGACAGGTAGCAGCAAAATGCGTGTTGCACCCACATTTGTGACAAAATCTTCTTTTATCACGTGGAGGTGGAGCATTTTTGCGTGCCCTCTTGTTAGCCTTGTGCCTGCGGTTCTTTATGAAATTGCGATTCCTGCGACGACCACCAGAGGAATTCTGTGGATTTCCCGGAAGAGATCCACTAGGCTTCCTTTTATTCTGAGCATTATTCTGAACATTGTGAACCTCAGGTAAATGTGCTGAACCAACTGGACGTAAATGATGATTCTTCAAAAGAAGTTCATCATTCCTTTCAGCCTGAGTCAATGAGTGAATAAGCCGTGAATAAACAGTGTGTCGCTCTTTGCGGTATTGGTTGCACAATACCCGATCCTGCGGATGCATAGTTGATAAAGCTTTGTGTATCTTTTCAGCATCCGTAGGTTTTTTTTCACAAAATTTCAACCTTGTACAGATGTTATGAACTGCATGATTGTAGTCATCAATAGATTTGAAATCTTGCATACGCAAGTGATTCCAATCATGCTCTGCTGCAGGAAGTATGAGTTCCTTCTGCTGTTCATAACGTTCTTTAAGGGAGATCCACAGTGTACGAGGATTTTCCTCCAGAAGATACTCTTTTTTAAGATCTTCATGGATGGAATTTCTTAACAAAAGTAAACCTGTGTACTTCATTTGATCAGAAATGGGAGGGCCATTCTGATCTGGTTCACTGATAGTACTTAAAATCCCACGAGACGCAAATCAATCTTGATATCAGATGACCATGTAGGATAATTGCTTCCATCCAAGAGGAGTTCTTCGTACTCCTTTTGCATTTCCTACATGTCAAAACCATCGATTTCATTAATTTACCATATTGGTAAATTTAAAAACCTTGAATGGTAGTGTTGTAATAGTAAGCGAAGAAAATTTTTAACACGTCCTTTATATTTTAGATACTTGAAGGTGATACATCATACATCCTCCAAAAATTACATGTCACACAATATAGTGTAATATATAACTTAAGGTAATCTCCATTTAATGGAGTAGACCAAGTATCCAAATTATTATTTTCAGATAAACACATATAGGTAATCATCATGCTTGGCATGATGTAGACCTCTAAGTGACAGGCAATTAATTGCTGCTCAAAAGGCATGGTCTCTGGGCAGAAAATTCAGTAAACTGAATAAAACGCAGCCAATGCCCTAGTCTCCGTCACCTTATGTTTATTCTCAATATAATGTAAGGACTTGTTAAAATTTTGTTATGGGAAAAACCCTTATTGACAATTAAATGTTACTTTAATTGTGAGAGTTATTCATAAAACCCTTGTCACAAATGAAATTAACTTAATTGTGAGTTTTGGTGTAAACCCTTGGACAATTAAGTCTTATTTCTATTTGTGAGAGTTTTAGGTATATTTTTGTTAAAACATACCATCACATGCGAATATACACAAACACATATATACATTCACATATGATAAGATGGATTACATCAGGAGTCTAAATTAAAGACCATGCTGACGACTATGCAGAATGCAAAATCAGCAGATAATCTAAACTGAAAAAGCCTAACTGCAAGAAATACTGAGAATAGAATTAAAACAGTAAAGGTAACTAGGGCCTGCTAGAGCCCAATGGTTGGGGCGCAGGCTCCTTTCAGCAGGGGCGCGATTTGGGCCTGAGCCTTGCCGGCGGCCCAAAACCCGGCAGCCGTGCAGCGGGTATAAGAGGCGGTAGTTAGGGTTAGAAAACCCTAACTGCCTCACTCCTCTTTTCCCAGCCGCCAACCGCCGCCGCTCTCCTGCCTCCGCCTGATCTGCCGCCGCCGCCCATGGAAGAGAGCCCAGGATCGGATCGACGAGATCCATGGTTCCCCGGTCCCCTTCCCCTCACGCAGCGCCCCCACCCAGGATGCTCACTGACGGCCCTCCCCCTCATCGGAGGAAGAGCCGCCGCCGGCCGTGCCGTTCGGGAGGCGCAGCCCTGGGCGGCGAGCCGCAGCCTCGCCGGCGTGGCGGCGGGCTTGAGCCAGGAGGTGGGGCGGCGGGAAGCGGAATCCATCTGCCGTCGGTTGCGCGGGAGCGGCGGCGTCGGTGGTGCCGTTCTCGGTGTAGAACGGCGGCGCTCCGGTCCGTGCCGCCCTGGTGGGGGGCACGTCGGTCCTCCAGCGCGGCGGGGCTTCCTCCGCCGGTGTCGGCGTCGGCAGCCTTGAAGAAGCCGCTGCGGTGGCGAGCCCCGCCCTGGCCGGGGCCGCGCGGGATGGCCCTGCCTCGTTGGGGCAGTGCCATCCATGGTCCGGGCAGTACCCTGGCGGGTACGATGCCTGGGCAGGATACACCGTCGGAGTGCGCGCGGGCGCCGGGGCGGGTGCCGGCGGGTTGAAGAAGACCGGGCGGGGAGCAGCCCGTCCTCGGCGACGATGGCGTCGAGGGATGCCCAAACCGAAGAGCCAGTACGGCCCCAAGGTAGCCCGCAGGCGGATGCGGACCAGGGCGCGGCGAATCCTCTCGCGAAGCCGGTCGGGGTTGAGGACGCCGATCCGATTCGCAAGATGGAGTTCGTTGATGACAGCGGCGAGGATCACCGTGACCATGGTATGTAAATTCGGAAGCGGCATCTTACCACTTGTATGTCGGTGTTCTTCCTCCTTCACTGTCTTCTCGAGAGCAATGCGTGCTGATAACGTGTTAGAGTATGAGAGGGAGAGAATGATTGAGGGAAAAACTTCTGTCTATTCCATTGATGGTGTTGTACATTTATACATGGTGAAAGGACACCAAAGGCATCCGTTCGGGGATTACACACAGAGGAGAAGTTACACGGAGTAGTGGAGAACGTAACTATGGTGGTGGTTGCCTCCAGGGACACGCCGGTTGGGCACGGGACATGCCGGTTGGAGAAGATGTACAGTAGTCCATAGGTAGCCCTTCGATCTTGTATCAATGGATGAGATCATTCCTTGTTGTATTGTAACAGAAAGCATCATACACGTTAATAAGGTGACACATAAAATTTTTAGGTAGTCTGGCACAACATTTAATAGCAAGGAGAAGAAAGTCATATCTATCTACGCTATAAAAATACGAGCTTTAAAAAATCTTTTTTACCTACGATGATGATAGTGTATCTCTCACGTTAGTCCCACTGTGCAGGTTCGAAAAGGGTGGGAAAGGGTTGTAAAGGGTCTAAAATTGATAGAAAAAAAATGTTTCTACCTTTTAGTTTTTTTATTTTCTCACCCACATTTTGTACACATACCCATATGTTAATTCTTTTGTCATGGATTTAACGAGAAAGAGTGGACGTCAATCAACTAAGGAGGTCTCTTTTCTTTTAATTCATTCTTTTTTCCCTCAATTCTATTATCCGACCGGTAATCTCATAACACGTGCATGTTGCACGTACATCTACGCTAATCTTATATTAAAAGCAAGGTTGATAATTTAGCCAAGAATGGACTTTATGTCCTTATCACATCAACTGTGTCAACTTAATAGCCTCCTCATACAATAAGCTGAGTTATATACAGGTTGAACCATTAATATTTTTTTCACCTTCACCTTCACAGCCACCGACCAACATTTTTCGAGCCAGACTGGCTATTCTTGTACAAACCGTTTCTCTTTCTTTCTTTCTCCTCTAACTCACCATAAATCTGATGTGGAAACCTATATAGCCTACCTATAAGCCTTATGATACTTGCTCTAAGTAAGATACTGTATTTGCATGATATTTTTTGTCACGATACACAATCTAATATCATAGGCCCACTACATCATACTAATTAATTATATATATGATATTATACGTTGTAGAGGGTGTTTCTTATCTTAATAATATCATGTTTTTTATTAATGTGTCAGTCTTGGATATTGCAGGATACTAGTATGATACATGTTTACACTGGGGATAGCCTAATGGAACGTCGATCAATCCCTTCTGGTCGATCTGATGGCATAGGACAGAACAACGGCATTTTTCTCCAAAATAACTTGTGGCGTACTGACATGCCTAGTTCTGCGGTGTGTAAAAGACTTCTGTAGGCCGCAATTGCTTCTGGTTGCTTGTAGGGATGATGCCGCATGACTAATGTTCCTTAGGCCAACTCCAACGGTCACACTATTTTGAAGGATTCTAACACTGTTTGACACGGTTCTAACACAGCAGATAGAGTGAAATTTGAAATAAGGAATGATAGATAGGAAAACGGCTAGAGGTAGTTTTACACCCGCTGCCAGCACCTCGCTATATATGGTTCTCTCTCACTAGAAAACCCTAGCCTCTGGCTCTGTTCTTTGGATAAAAAAGCTCATCTGAATTTATTTTGTAAATGTCCTTCCGCAGTGGACAACTTAGTATCAAAACAAATTAGCATAGTTGGCAACTTTATATCAAAATTGTAGAGCTCATAGATATCTACGACTTAGTATAGTTGACACCTTTTTTCAATTGAGTTCGTACCAAATATTTAGTTTTGTTCGAAGATCAAAATTTAAATGTCTAAACACCTTTTTAGACACTTTGTTATGTAATACAATACTCAGGGCTTGTTTGAAACACATGAATTTCACAGGAAACACACAGAAATGGAGAAAAAAAATCCCGCATTCCAAACAGCGCCTCAAAAAACTTATAATAAAATAATAGCATAGTTTGTATTGTCACAACTTGGTTATGTGATGTGATTGTAAGGAAGAGCTGCACGTCCCGTAGAGCGGGTGAGGGATTGGGAAGAGGAGGGAATCAATTGTAATACCTGAAGTATTTATATATTTTAGTGAAACAAATTATAGAAAATACAATTTGGGTGACCTCATGAAGAGGTTATCTCCTAAGGTACTAACACAAGTTAACATCTCCTTCTCAGAGAATTTCACACAGCAGATTTCGGCCCGGCTTGCTTAGCGCCCACTGAGCCACAGGCCACTGAGCCTATATTCACCGGAGTGTGCAACACATAAGGCCATAGGTCTAACTTATCACAAAAAACTAGTCCGTTAGGTGAGGGTTGCCTGTCTTATATGTCATGCTCCCCCACCATCAATTATCGATTTGAGACTAAACTTAACAATATCCATGATAAATCAAAATCCATCTTAATCTCTCCTAATCTATTTTGACCCCGTGCATCCCGACAAATGCCAAAATCCTTGTTTGAAGAGCTAAAGTTGGATAATATATATGCACGGTTTAGACTTCCCAAACAAGGCCAAAATGATCGCCAATATTTAGGGGGTGTTTTGATCCAGGGGCTAGCCCACGTCACATCGGATGTTTCGGTGCTAGATAGAAGTATTAAATATGGTTTAATTAGAAAACTAATTACATGGTTGAGGACTAAACGGTGAAACGAATTTATTAAACCTAATTAATCCAGGATTAGCAAATGGTTAATTAGGCTTAATAAATTGTCTCGCCGTTTAGTCCTCATTTGTGTAATTTATTTTATAATTAGACTATATTTAATAATTCTAACTAGCATCCAAACATTCGATGGGAGCTAAAATTTAGCTAGGGGTATCTAAACGGACCCTTAAACAAACGCAAAAGATGCATAATATGTCTGTACATTGTTTTATTTGCGCTTCCTTGTCCGGATTGGTCACCTACTCACCTTCATTATCGTGGGACTAATTAATAATTATACTATCTCGTTTTCAAAGTTCGTTAGTTTATTTTTTAATTAAGAAGTGTCAGATTGAAAAAACGGAAGGAATACTACAACACTACAATAGTATTTAGGTCCTCGGCGTTCTTGTAATTTAATCTTTGTTAAACTAGGTTCAACGCGATTACGCGAATACATATGATGAAAAAGAATTGCCCAATTGGAGTCGATGCATCTCATACCAAGAGCCTTAACAACCACGCAGGCCATTAACTCCATGTCCTCTATAGGCACCGTTGACGTACGTGCATGGCCGTCGAGCTGGTTTTGGAATACTCGTCGGCACGTGGATGGTCACTCGTGTCGAAAACTCCGGTTTGCTTCTCCAGGCACCCGGCCAGTCTTGGCAGGCCATATACCGTTAAACAAATCCTCATTCGGTAGTAATCCAATGGGAGATGGATTCACTCGAGATCCCCGTCGTCGTCGATCGTTGTTTCCATCCATGTCCATCAGTGGAGAGCAGCTTGCTGACCACCGTACCGCCACTTGAAGCTGCAACTCGCGCGCTTCGCCCAACGCAGACGCTGCTGGGTTTAATGGCGCATGCCTTGGATCGAGCTCAGTCGAGATCGCCAGCCGCAGGCACACAGCCACTCCTCGGAGCCGTTTCCCGGCATCAGAAGGTCGCAATGATCAAATCCAGCAGCGCCGCCGTTTCCCGGCCTTTCTTCCTCCTCGTCGCCGCCGCGGCATTGTGGATCTTGACTCTCTACGTGCGCCTCCTGGCCCTCATGAGCGTGCCCGTCGCGTTCACGGGCCGCGCGGCGTCGTTCGTCCCGGACGACTACGGGAGTAGTAACGGCAGCGGCGGCGCCGGCGACGACCCCTGCCGCGGCCGGTACATCTACGTCCACGACCTGCCCCCGCGGTTCAACTCCGACATCCTCCGCGGCTGCGCGGCGGCCAACGACCGGTGGGCCGGCATGTGCGAGGACGTGGGGAACGCCGGGCTCGGGAGGCCGCTCTCGGGCGGCGCGCTGACGGGCGCGACGGGGTGGTACGCCACTCACCAGTTCGCGCTGGACGCCATCTTCCACGGCCGGATGCGGCGGTACGCGTGCCTCACCAACGACTCCTCCGCGGCGGCCGCCGTGTTCGTGCCCTTCTACGCCGGCTTCGAGTTCGCCCGCCACGTCTGGGGGTACGACGACGCGGCGCGGGACGCGGCGGCGCTGGACCTGTCGCGCTGGCTGGTGGCGCGGCCCGAGTGGCGCCGGGCCGGCGGCCGCGACCACTTCGTCGTGGCCGGGCGCACGGGGTGGGACTTCCGGCGCGACTCCTACGCCAACGCCACCTGGGGCACCAACCTCTTCTTGCTCCCGGCCCTCGGGAACGTGACCTTCGTCGTCGTCGAGACGGCCACCATGGGCTGGGGCAACGACCTGGCCGTGCCGTACCCGACCTACTTCCACCCGCGCACGGACGCCGACGTCCGCGGCTGGCAGCGCAGGATCCGGAGCTCCGACCGCTGGTGGTTCATGGCCTTCGTGGGCGCGGCGCGGCCCAGCGACCCGCGCTCCATCCGGACGCAGGTCATGTCCCAGTGCGCCGCGTCGCCCGCGTGCCGGCAGCTGGGCTGCGCCTTCGGCAGCGCCCAGTGCCACTCCCCCGCCGACATCATGGTGCTGTTCCAGAGCTCCACCTTCTGCCTCCAGCCGCCGGGGGACTCGGCGTCGCGCCGGTCCACGTTCGACGCCATGGTCGCCGGCTGCATCCCCGTCTTCTTCCAGCCGCGGTCCGCGTACCTCCAGTACCGGTGGCACCTGCCGAGAGACCACGCCACCTACTCCGTGTTCATTCCGGCTGACGGCGTGCGCTTCGGGAACGTCAGCGTCGAGGCGGAGCTGAGGAAGATACCTCCGGCGGCCATCGAGAAGATGAGGGAGGAGGTCATCAAGCTCGTGCCGAGGCTGGTGTACGCCGACCCGAGGTACAAGCTCGAGACGGTGAAGGACGCGTTCGACGTCACCGTGGATGGTGTGCTGGAGAGAGTGGCGGAGACAGGGGAGAGGCAAATTGGGTCCTACTGGCGGTGAACACCGCCGATGGTGTGGAGGCAGATGACGAAGTACCTACGTAGGATTTGTCTTGTTGTAAAGGAAATGGTTTAAGGAGTACTCCGTATAATTTTGGAAGAACTGCTAGTTGCTAGACATATCTGTTGCGTGATTCTTGGCAAGAAAATCATTCAAATTTCATACCTTAGCTAGCTAGGATTCTCTCCAACGTTTACGGTTAGGGATTGGTTGCGAAAACTCTATCGCACGTCTGGTCGCGCTCCACGCGAACCGCGCGACCCCTGCGGCCTGCTCCACGCACGCCGGCCCATGCGCCCCACGGTCTGCTCCCGTGCATTCCGGTCCGCGTGCGTGCCCGCGCCTTTGGCCTGCGCCCTCGCGGCCTGCTTGGCCCGCGCGCTCCGCGCCTTTTGGCCGCGCGCGCATTTAAGTTGGGAGTTGGGCCTTCGTGGGCTTCAACTGCTCTTCCAACTTGCACATCGTTTTACAATAACTTGCTAGTTTTTTAATCATCCACGTTCACAAATTGCACCTCATTATGCAATAACTTGTTGATTTTTTAGATCATGTTATGTACACACTTTTGCTGATACTACATGCGCAATTTGCTGTTGTTTTTTTTTAAATATTACTACTTCGTTCCATGACTTGCCACGTAGTCATATGGATTTGCTAGAAATTACATAAATTCGCTACGTAATCATATAAACTTGCCACAAACATAAACTTTGATACAAGATTTCATGAACTTGCCACATATTCGCATAAATTTATTAGAAATCAACATAAATCGCTACATAATTGTATGGGCTTGATAGAAATTACATAAATTTGCTGCGTAATCAGATAAACTTGCCACAAACAGGAACTTTGCTACAAGATCTCATGAACTTGCTACGTATTCACATGAATTTGTTAGACATCAACATAACTTGCTATATCTTTCATACATAACTTGCTTCATATTTTTGTACATAACTTGCTACACGTCGGGAGGCGTTGGCACTGCGGGGAACAGGCTGGGAGGTGGATGGCCAGGGAAGAGAGGCGCGGGGTTGCGCGGGCTGGGGGAGGGAGGCGCCGCAGCTGGGGGGAGGGAGGCATCGCGCCGGTGGCAAACAGGAGGTGGCCGAGGCGGCGGACCAGGGATGGAAGCGCAGGTCCTGCGGCTGGGATGGGGGCGCCGCGGCCTGAGGGAGGCGTTGCGGCCGAGGAGGGCAGTCGGCGGAGGGGGAAGGGGCGACCGGAGGAGGAGGGGGGAAGCGTTGATAGCACAGCGCGAGCGGGAAGATGGGGTCGCGCGCTCGTTGATTGCGCGACGGGTCGTGCCTTATCGTCATCCATTGGTTGGCAAGCTCTTAGGCTTAGAAAGAAACTCTAGAAAGAAGCCTCGGGAGACCGACCGAATGGGAAGGTGGAATCGGTGGGGACGTCGCTAACCATGTTACGGACTACGGAGGATGGCCAATGGGTATGGATTTGTGTCGCCAAGTCTCGAGGTTTTTATGTGATAAATAAATGCAGTATGCTATTTAAGAAAGGTTTTAACAACGTATGAATACCCTAGCTCAATAGGGCTAACAAGATTGCTGGCCTAAGCCTCAAAACATGTATACTATGTCATATTGCCATTCCATATAAGTATATAGATGGCCAATGGGCCACACGGAACGATCTTTTCATACTGTATCCGAAATAGCCTAGGTAAAAAAGTATGTTGTGTTATGCCAGTCCATAGGCCTCAACATGTCCCAAGCACAAACACGATGTCCGCCAAATCACACCGCCCAGGTTCACAGGCACGGTAGGCCTTGTAGGCCACTTGGAGCCCAATAGGCTTTATTGAGAAATGGCCAAAAAAAAAAAAAAAGTGACTGATGGGATTCAAACTATGGTGGGAGTTTTATACACCACTCACCTATCTCCTCTAACCAACACAACTAGGTTTCAATGCGAGCAGTGGATTGAAGATTTTGATAATATTTATATACTATCACATGAAAATAAAAAATGGTGATTGTGCCATGCTCAAGCATTGCGGACCATGTTGCGCTTCGGGCTAGCTCATTAGACACGGTCCTTTTAGCATCTATACATATAAGGACTGAGTGAACATAGGCCATATATCAGACATAACCAACCTGCCAAAAATCCTAATCAACTTCCACTCGATTTTGGCTCGCTTTGACGATGCAATTGTGACTAAATTCTGGGCGGCAACATACTTTTTAGTAGAATTCAGGCAACACGCTTTTGAATGGCAAGTTCTACACTGGCCAACAGCATCACCTTCTCTGGTTGGATGAGATGGCCTCTTCTAGAGCTTCATTATGTGTGACATACTGACATAGGATGAGCTGAAACCTTAATTGTCAACCCCTTGATTCCCTTATGCTCCTTTGAAACCCCTTGATTCCCTGGATTTAGATTTGAGGAGCTGGGTATGAATGCTATGGTGGGTAGTTGCAGATGAGCTTCGACAAAAGTATACGATGACGAAGCACTGGATGAATTACTTTGATGGAGACCAGAGGTGTGAAATTTACTCTATTATTTAGGGCCCTAGAGACAAGGGAACGACGATAGAAGCTGAGTCATGTTGTGTGTTCGTTCGCTTGTGTGCGGTGGCGCAAGCCGTAGTATATACGCATACCTGGAACTGGAAGGTTTGCAGATGCGTTGCGGTGGAGGACACGCCCCGCTCACACCAAAGGAGCCTCGGTTCGGTTAAAATGTACTCCTATGTAGGGTAATATTAATGAGCTGTGCCTGCTCTGAAATGGCAGCAAAATCTGTCTTTCTGCCCTCTTCATAGTTAACAGACGTTTTGGCAACTTCAATTGCGTGAAGGGAACAGAAAAACCACTCTGATGGCACCTATGGCAGGCACGGGATATTTCCTAGTGGGGTAGGTTTTCCTGTCGTTCAGGGTGACGTATAGAGAATTATTTCTATAACACACCTCTAACATATATACTAGGAAAAAACTAGAGAAGCCTTTTGGAACAGTTGAATATGCGTCCGGTTGCCTTAATAATATAAATCAGCACGACTCCAGCACCGATCCAACGTACTAGGAAAAAAACTCGATGGCGGGGTCGGCCATGCACATAATATTTATCGTCTGATTAGTCCTAGCTTGGCATCATCAGCAATTTAATGCTGCTTGGTCTAGCGATCATATATATCGTGTCAGGCACCGATCTGCATGCCCAATTATATTACGAATCGAGAAGAAAATGAAGGCCGCAGAAACAGTACTCTGCATAGTAGAGGACAGAAGGCATGGATAAGCCAATGAGGTGACCCGATGCCAAGCGTGGTCAAACACTAGCCATGCCCGCCATTAACTCCGATCCACATATATACTGACTGCCGGTGCAGGGTGCATCTCGAGTTCTCAACGTTTGACATGCATGGCTTGGCTGCTGGTGCCTGGTGAGCTGACCTGAGATTACTCTACTCGCTCCGCAAGTGGATGGCAAGCTGCACCTCCGCTGTCAGTCACGCACGCAGCAGCCGCGATGGCTTTGTTTAGTCCAGTCTAATCGCATGCCTCACTTGAGATCCCCGTAGTTTCCGTGTCAGTGACACCCGACGCAGCAGCCGCGCTCGGCTTTTCATGCCCCTCGCCCCGCGCGCGCTTCAAACGTCGGCACCCACCTCGGATCCCACAACGCGGGCGAGCCTCCCCTCCCCTCCACCCGGAGTACCTTGTTGGCATGAAGCGCCACAACGCGGGCGAGCTGCCGCTGCCGCTGTCGGCGCCGGCGGGCGACGGCAAGCGGAAGCAGGAGGCGGCGGCGGCGGACGAGGACAAGATGGACAAGTACGGCAAGGGCCGGGTGCGCTGGTCCCGCCTCTGCTTCCTCTTCGCGCTCGTCTCCACCGCCTGCATCGTCGCGCGCCACTGCTACGACGCCGGCCTCGGCCGGGGCGACAGCGCCGCCGCCGTGCGCATCGACGCCGTGCCCGGTCCGCCGCGGAAGATAATTCCCATCGCTCGGGGAGAGCCGTCGTCGTCGGAGCCACGCCATCATCATTCCCCCTCGGCTCCGGCCGACGACGCCGGCTCGTCGTCGGGGCCTGGTCATGAGTTGGCTTCTTCTTCGTCCAAGGAGCAGCAGGCCTCGCCGTCGACCAAGGCGGCGGCTCATGGTCATCAACAAGCTGCTGGCCACCACCACCCCTTCGCCCGCGCGCTGGCCGCGGCCGACAACAAGGCCGACCTGTGCGGCGGGCAGTACATCTACGTGCAGGACCTCCCGGCGCGCTTCAACAAGGACATGGTCCAGAACTGCGACAAGCTCTCGCCCTGGGCCGACATGTGCAGGTACACCACCAACGGCGGCTTCGGCCCGCTGCTCCGCGGCGGCAAGGACGCGTTCCAGGGCACGGGGACCGGCTGGTACGACACCGACGACCACGCGCTGGACATCGTCTTCCACGAGCGGATCAAGCGCTACGAGTGCCTCACCGACGACGCCTCCCTCGCCGCCGCCGTCTTCGTGCCCTTCTACGCCGGCCTCGACGTCGCGCGCCACCTCTGGGGCAACAACGTCTCCGCGCGCGACGAGCTGGCGCTCGACCTGGCCAGCCTCCTGTCCCAGCGCCCCGAGTGGCGCGCCATGGGGGGGCGCGACCACTTCTTCGTCGCCGGCCGCACCACCTGGGACTTCCGGCGGAAGCCCGACGCCCACGCCGACTGGGGCAGCAGGCTGCTCAACCTCCCCGCCGTCACGAACATGACCGCGCTCGTCGTCGAGGCCAGCCCGTGGCACCTCAACGACGTCGCCGTCCCCTACCCGACCGCGTTCCACCCGCCCAGCGACGAGGACCTCTTCTTCTGGCAGGACCGGGTGCGCGCGCTCGACCGCCGCCACCTCTTCTCCTTCGCCGGCTTGCCGCGCCCAGGCGACGCCAAGTCCATCGAGGGCCACCTCGTCGGCCAGTGCAGGGCGTCGTCGTCCTGCTCGCTCATGGAGTGCAGCACCACGGGCCCCGACAACAAGTGCGAGTCGCCGGCGGCCGTCATGAAGCTCTTCCAGAGCTCCACGTTCTGCCTCCTGCCGCGGGGCAGCACCGACACGCTCCGCGCCGCCTTCGACGCCGTGCTGGCCGGCTGCGTCCCGGTGTTCTTCCACCCGGCGTCGGCGTACGTGCAGTACACGTGGCACCTGCCCTTGAACCACGCCGACTACTCCGTGTACATCCCCGAGGAGGACGTGCGCAGCAAGAACGCCAGCGTGGAGGAGACGCTCCGGAAAATATCGCCGGAAATGGTCACCACGATGAGGGACAATGTCATCGGCCTCATCCCGTCGGTGACCTACGGCGATGCGACGTCGAGGGTTGAGACGACGGTGAAGGACGCGTTTGACATTGCGCTGGCGGCCATCATCGACAAGGTGACCAAGCTGAGGAGAGGCATCGTGGAGGGTCGAGCGGAGGAGGAGAAGCAGGAGAGGTACAGTTGGAAGTACCCGTTGTTGGCACAAGGGCAGAAGGCTGAGGATCATCATGAATGGGATCCCTTGTTCAATTAATTAGCTCGTCATTGTTGCACCCCGGCCGGCAGGCATTGTTTCATGAAGAATCTAGTGTTGTTTGGAACGCAAACAATGTACTACATTTAATTATGAGAAAATTGTTCTAGATTGTTTATGAGAAAACTATTCCATTTTCAGAAGAAAATTGTTACATATTCAAAAAAAAAAATCCACAATTAGGCCTTGTTCAGTTAATCCCCCTCCCAAGGGGATTAAAAGGTATTGGGTAGTATTTTGACTTGCAAGGGATTCAATCTCCCTCATGCCTTGTTCGGTTAATCTCTCCCTAAAGGAGACTAGAATGTATTGGGTGGTATTTTGACTTACAAGGGATTCAATCCTCCTCGATCCCACGTAATTTCCTTCAATCTTAGGCTAATTGAACAAGCCATCAATTCTACCCAATCTCTTTCAATTTTAGGCTAACCGAACAAGCCCTTGGGAGCAAAATTTTCCACGCTAAAAAAAATTGTACATATTTAAAATAAAAAATATTCTAACTGCACAAAAAATGTTATATGTTTTCAAATGAGTGATTGCATCATGTGTTCATAAACTATTGCCGCATTCTCATCAAAGCCCATGATCTTTAACATTTCGAATGGTTCATTTTAAGTTTAAGTTTAGCTCGTTAAGTACAATGAGCCAGATGACCCAGGAAAGACTATCATAGGCTCATAGCCCATAGAAGCCCAACAGGCTCTGCCAACCCAATAAAAATCGCACTCTCCATAGCTCAAGCCTCCTAGGAGCACAAGGCAACACATGCACACAATTTGACTGTGTTCCTCATTTCTCAAACCCTAGGCACAACTGCGTCGGTCAAGACACATAGCTAGGGATGGTAACGGGTACGTACCCACAATGGTAACTATATTTTGTTCACCAAAAATATTTACACCCTGCTACAATACACATACAAACACACAGGTATACAATTGTACCCGCATCATGGCATGTAAAAACTTGACAGATAACCTGCACTCGATAGGACACCCGCTATTAATACGTTCAGAAGGCACTGGATTAATAACTATATGAAATGAACAAAATCCGAAACATAAAATTACCAAATGAAAGATAGATAGTAATGATGATACATCAAGCAATTAAACTTTTTTTTTTTGCCAATATACACTTATTTAGGCTTAATTAATTAGGAGACGTATGAATGATGCGGCAAATTATACCCATACATATATTGGTATGCTTATTGTACCCTCGTACCTACCTACTCGATCAGTAGAAAATTTTACTCTTTTCGTCCCAATTTTGGTTATTTGACCTTTTTGACACCATGTTTGACTTTCTCATCTTATTCAAATAATTTCAAATCTATCATTTATTTCAATTGTGATTTAGTTTAGTTATGAATAATACTTCCTCTGTCCCAATTTATAGGTCGTTTGATTTTTTTGACACCAAGTTTGACTTGTTCGTCTTATTCAAAAAATTTCATAACTATCATTTATTTTCATTGCAATTTAATTTTCTATATAATATACTTTAACTATAAATTATAATCTTCTAAATTTTCGCAAATATTTTGAATAAGACGATTAGTCAAACTTAATGCCAAAAAGGTCAAATGGCATATAAATTGGAACGGAAGAAGTATACTTTAACTACGACTTTCATTTTTCCAATAGTATACTTTAACTACGACTTTCATTTTTCCAATTTTTTTAAAGTAAGACAAGTTGGTGAAATTTGGTGTCAAAAAAAAATCAAATGACCTATAAATAAGAGAGTACTAATTAACATATCAACAGACGAAGCAGTTCCATATCCACCAATGTATCATGCAAATTTTATTGGGTATTCGGGTGTTAGGAAAGGCCGGGCGAAGCTACAAGGTAGTCCCCGTGGGCCTGGACAATCTTTAATTTTGGCCCAAACATATTACCACGGCCGTATAAGATTTGCTAAAGAAAAAGAAGAAACCACTACTGTACCCACTATTTGTCTTCCAAAAAAAATGTATGTCTTCCTCGTCCACTAGTTAGCCCGTTCACGTACGAGATCGCATCGTGCTCCTCTTGCACCGCGACCAAAACGACCGGTACGGTCCGACGGCGGCGGCGGCAGCGGCCAGAAGGCAGCATCGGCGGCCGGCGGAGCGCCGGTGCCGCGGAGTACGTCTAGATGGTACGCTTTCGTGTACTGCTCTCATCCCCTCGCGCCACCTCCCGTATAAATCTTGATAGTGGGGTTCCCTTTCTCTTACTCTTGGTTCAGATCATTGTATCATCTTGCCTAGGAGGCTGGACGAATCACTCTGCGATTAGGACGGATTGTTCTCTGCCGGTGTAGACCGTGTGCGTGGATTTGTTTGCTGGCTTAGCAGTGACTTGCATCGATCGTGTTGACTGTTGAGTAATGCATGAACCCCTGAATGGAAGAGGTACTGCCACACGCCTACACACAAGGCACTGCACCGCCAAAATATTCACAATATTCACTTGTTGAGGTGCATGATGATTCTCACATATACTCAGCACCTGATAATTAAATTCTACTGTTGAGGAAATATAAAGTTGATGGAACTAGATAATCACCTTGTAAAATTAAATTACATTTTCAGACTTTATGGACTTAAATGGTACCGTGGAATAAGTTTAGGAATCTGACACACAACTCACTCTTTTCAAAATATACACGAAAGTCTCTATCTACTGATGGTGTACTGACAAATTGTTGTCCAAAATATTAAAGCTATGCAAGTGAAAAATTTATACTTAGGACCAATAGTGGTCCAACTCTAAAATCCTAGCTATGTCATTAGTTTTGGGACCCATTAGGGGTGGTAGTGGGTTATGATCCAAATGTTTCTTCACAATTCAAATGAGCTTTTAATGATTTTTAGTTCAAAAAAAATCCTAGCTATGCCATTAGTTTTGGACCCATTACTAGGGATGGTAGCGGGTCATGATCTAAATGTTTCTTAACAATTCAAATAAACCTTTGATGATTTTTAGTTCAAAAATAAATAGGAATGTGATCCGATTCATTTTGATTTCATCGTTAAAATGTCTAGGCAAGATTCGAAGCCCTTTACCACCCCGGTCATTAATTACTATATCTACAGATAGCCAACAATGGCGGCCGCATATATATAGCTCCAACCAACCAACGGCCGGCCTCACAAGCTCCACACCGTTTGTGTCATTCATTTTTTTTTCATGATTATTAGAAATAGTTGACTGTGAAAGTAGCCTATATGATCGAAGACTACGTTTTAGTGTGATTTTTTCAGGACATTCTTATTATTCTCTAATGCTTTGACAGTTGACTATATGGATTTTGATTGGCAAATGTCCACTGTGGGGGAAATAGATCTAGCAGGAGCCTCTTTAAGAAATAGGGGACATAATTGTAATAATTCGAAAGACTAATGGAACATGCATAAACAACTAACTCCTCCCACTATATAAGCAGCCTCAAAGCTTGGGAGAGGATGGTCTCCCTCACTACTACTCTCTCCCTCAGTGTATGACCACAAAGACCCCTACAACATCCACGAATGGTTGAACATAACGATAATATTTAGACTTCAGAGTAGATGATTTTTTTCATCAGGCTATATGTTGTGTCATAAGTTTCTCTTTTAGTGCAGCTACAAGATCATATGTAGACATTACGCTATTTAAAAAAAAATATGCCTTTTATGTTCTTACTATAAAGAATTTGCATTAATATTCATCTCTTGCAGAAGGCACCTGCCTTAACGTTGCAGCTTTCCTTAAGCTTGGCCTTCCAGAAGGCACCTGCCTTAACGTTACAGCTTTCCTTAAGCTTCACCTTGACATGACACCTGACAACGCCAGCAATGCGGCGGAGCAGGCCGACATTTGCATTTTGTGTAGATCTCTTGCATACAAGCATTGAGGCAGTACACAGAGTCAACTATGTGCGTACCTTCCCAGTAGGTTTCATCAAACTCATGAAATGTGCTGCCGCTCCCAACCCTGACCTATACCATCCGGAGCTTATGACACTTGCTAAAATGTTTGTCAAAACTTATAGAATAATAAGGATGCTAAAATATTTGTCAAAGCTTATAGAATAATAAGGAGAGATCGTCTTGATCACCTGATTAACCATTACTCAAATGTTTGTCTCAAAAATGCAATGATCATCAACTGCTGCCTGGGTGTCCACGTGCCGAAAGCACCAGGCCTTCTAAGCGTCCTTAGCATCTCGGTGCCACCGGGCTCGCCGCCACTACATTCGGTTCTACACTCGATTTCAATAGGGCAAGTGAATCCACCACTTTGAGAGAAAGAATGGATGGAAATGAAAAAGTTTGTTCAGAGCAGGATGCAATCCAACTGGTGACACCACTGCTGCAACATCTTCAGCAACTGCCCTCAAGAAAACACAATCCTGAAAGACGCACCTTGGTTGTGAATGTCCACCGCCATTGCATGATGCACATTGTGGAGGAGACGCACAACAACTACCCCATGACCACGAGCTTAGCTTTAGTACATACCCAATGGGATGGCGTGACGTCATTCGCCTCATGCTACATCTAGAATTCACAGCAACTACCCCATGATCACCATCTTAGCTTCAGTGCAAACGCAATGGGATGGTGTGACGTCGTTCGCCTCATGGTATATCTGAAATTTAGAATATGGAACAACGTTTGTTGTACTTCTATATATCGGGAGTCAGGGAGCGGTGTTGGGGTATACTTCTATATATCCGAAGTCAGGGAGCGTTGTAGATTTTTTTCCCCTTAACCAAATGCAGGATGGTCTTTTTTGTTGGGATTGGAACCAAATGCTTGATGATTTTTTGTTGGGTTTGGAAGACGAAAATTCGAAGTGGATGAAATAATTTGATGTTTTCGAAAAACTAGAACTCATACAGAAACATAATTTTTATATTTCTCGAAATTTGTCGCTGAGAAAACTCCTAGGATTTGTGGCATACTTCCATATCCATGTTGCACTGTTCTAATGGATGGACTAATGGCCATGACTAAGATATGTTCTTTAATTGATTTATAATTTGTTGTATACTTTCATCAATAATCATGAATAGTTGATGGTATTAAAAACTGAATGAATGACGTTTAATAGGATCATTTGGCTGCTTAATTATTTAACGGGTTTGATTTTAGTGTGAACAGGGGCGGACCCAGGCCTAGGGCCTCGTAGCCCAATAATTTCATTGACCCCTTCTAGTTTTTTTCTTAGCACATTTAACTCTGACCTTCAGCTCGGGATGGACCTCGCCTAACGTTGGCGTGGCTGCAATTGAGTCACTATCTTGTGGGCCCGGTGATCCATGCGCAGTGACCCAACTACACCCCATGTAACGTCAAGGGATAAGCCTCCTTCAGCTCGAGCTAGGAGAGAAGCCGAGAAGCCACGAGCTGAAGCAGCAACATAGGGTCATCCTTCTATCTGCTCCGCGCCTCCACCTCCACCTCCGTGCTTCCGAATCCGATCTGTGAACCGGGACACAACATCGAACTCTCTCGTCGCCTGCTCGCCGGTGAAGCTCGTGGAGTCGTGGTATCATCCAAGTACCCCAACGTTGGCCGTTGCCCGTTGCCCCCGTGCCTTGCTCTCTCTTTTCGTCTAGGAAATCCAATCCGAACACTCTGCCGCAGCTTCGAAAGACGCAGTTCTCAACCATGAGCCACACTCTACCGGCGACTGACACAGGCACGCAGCCTGGCCGCCAGTACAAACACCAACTCTCCTTCCTATGAATTAGTTTATATATAGTAGTTTATATAATCGGTGAATTTCTGTGTCAATGGGTGAATTGGATTGAATGTGAATTTATTATCCTATTTTTCGATACTGTTGATGAGGAAATGGAAGATGTGAAGTCACCAACCTTCACTTTTTTCCATAATAATGTTCTCCTCTTCATTCCTATGGTGTCTCGCTTAAAAAGTTTTAACCATGTAGTTCAACCTTTTTAAAAAAATTTTTTGACTGTTTAACTCTACTGTTATATAGTCATCTATGTGACATACATATGGTAGTTTTGTCCGCTGAGTTTTGGCCCCGGTGTTGTCCAAATCCAATGTCTGCCACTGAGCGTGAAACATTAGAATCGATGTGTACCTAACTTGCTTTTGTGTCTATATCTACCGTCGGTATTTTATCAAGTCCGCAAACAGTACTGATTTGAGCAAAATTTTTAATATTACCTCCGTTCTCAAATATTTATCGTCGTCTGAATCGTTTTTTAATAAAAATAATAGAAGATAGAGGCTGTAATACATAATGAATTAAGCTAATCTGACTTGTTAGGCTATTGTCACCGTAGATGTAAATGGAGGTACAAAACAGTGTGTCAGCCGGGCACCCAGATTTCTACCGTGTCAACGTGATCCGCTCTGGCTCGCAAGGTCAGGCTCGTGTAGCTCGCGCGCGTGCCGTCCAGAACGGTCGCCGAGAAACAGGCAGTGATGCACGGCACGCACGCCATGTGCCACTCCCTGCCCTGGGCACTGGTCCCGGTTCGCTGGATTGGCTCCTCCTTTTATGGACCAGAAGTCGCAGTCCGTCAAACTTGAAAGCTATGCGCGCTCGTTTCCTTTTCCCTCTTTTTTTTTAATTCTTCCTTTTTTCTCTCTTTTTCCTCTTAGATTAGATAACCTCCTCACACTATGCAAATGGTCGTGATACTAATTGAGTATTGTTATGTTAAAGGTTCTTGATATTGCCCCTGAATAATTTCTTGCGTGAAATCTGGGAAACCGACAAATCTCGATCCCCAGCTGATTGACTTTTTAATGGCTGCTTCCTCGTTTATTACGGAATCTGCTGCTGTGCAGATTTGGCTGCGAACAACGGCTACTCCCCCGGTCCCGGCGCTACTCTACTAGCAGCTCCACTTGCAGAGTGATGAAGCCCACCACCACCCTCGAACTCAGCTTCCAGAAGGACGGCGCCGACAACCCTGATGGCGGCGTCACCGGTGGCCTGCTCTGGCCGTCGCGTCTGTGCTACTTCCTCGCTCTCGCCACCGCTTTCTGGGCCGTGGCGTCCGTCTTGTTCCCGCCGTCGCCCTTCTCCCTTCCGCTCATCTCCAGCGTCACCGCCGGGCACCACCGCCGTCCACACGTGACGGCCGACCGGTGCGCGGGGCGGTACATCTACGTCTACGACGACCTGCCGCGGCGCTTCAACGACGACATCGCCCGCGGCTGCCGCGCGCTGCGGCCGTGGATGGACATGTGCCCGTACATGCCCAACTGCGGCCTGGGCCGCCCCCTGCGCGCCGACGCCGGCGGCGTGTTCCCGGGCCGCGGCTGGTACGCCACCGACCAGTTCATGCTCGACGTCATCTTCCGCTGCCGGATGCGGCGGTACGCGTGCCTCACCCGCGACCCGGCCCTCGCCGCGGCCGTCTTCGTGCCGGCCTACGCCAGCCTCGACGGCGGCCGGTACCTCTGGAACGGCACGGCCACGCGCGACGCCCTCGCGCTGGACCTCGTGGCGTGGCTGGCGCGGCGCCCCGAGTGGCGCGCCGCGGGCGGCCGCGACCACTTCCTGGTGGCGGGGCGCACGGCGTGGGACTTTTTGCGGAAGACGGACGCCGACGCCGAGTGGGGCACAAAGATGCTCCGCGTCCCCGCCGTCCGGAACATGACGGCGCTGGTCCTGGAGGTGGACACGGGGAACCGGTCCACCACGCTCGCCGTGCCGTACCCGACCTACTTCCACCCGGGGTCGGCCGCCGACGTGCGCGCCTGGCAGGACAAGGCGCGGCGCGCGGAGCGCCGGTGGCTCTTCTCCTTCGCCGGCGCGGCGCGGCCCGGGAGCAACAGCACCGCGCGCGCCGAGATCTTGCAGCAGTGCGGCGCGTCCAGGCGCTGCGGGATGTTCCGCTGCGCCAAGGGGGCCGAGTGCGAGGCGTCGCCGGGCGCCGTGATGCGCGTGTTCCAGAGCTCCGTCTTCTGCCTCCAGCCGCGCGGCGACACCGCGACGCGGAAGTCGACGTTCGACGCCGTCGTGGCCGGGTGCATCCCGGTGTTCTTCCACCCGGACTCGGCGTACACGCAGTACACGGCGCACCTCCCGGCAGACCCCGGCAGCTGGTCGGTGCTCATCATGCACACCGACGTGACGGGCCGGAACGTGAGCATCGAGGAGACGCTGGCCAAGATCCCGCCGGCGGCCGTGAAGGCCATGCGCGAGGAGGTGATCCGGCTCATCCCGAGGCTGGTGTACGCGGACCCGAGGTCCACGAGGCACGACTTCGGGGACGCCTTCGACATCGCCGTGGAGGCCGTCCTTGACCGGGTGGCCAGGCGGCGGCGAGGCGATGTTGAGGGACGCTGATGACAGCACCGACCGGTGGGCGGTGGCTGGGGGCTGGGCGGCTGGCTACCGTCAGTCCGTCACGTGGACCCTCATCCATCAAGGAGCATTTTGATGCGATCACGGGTGTCAAGTATTCGACGCGTGTGCGTTGTGTCCTTCGGTTTTAGGATCGTGTGCACAGAGCACGCGTAGTGGCGCGCTCTGCGGAGCAGCCCTGCGCATTCATCTTCTCTTTTACCACAGTCCGTTTTTTTTTTTTTACTCACAAGGGTGATGTGCGTATACACACAAAAAAAATCAAAATAATTTTTGCTATTTTTCTGCCAATAAAGTTTGGCCATTTATTTGATTTTAAAATAAAATTATATTTTACAATATGATTTTTATCTATACGGTTATTTGGCTACGCAGAAACATATAAATTAAATAATTTATTATTCAGTTAAATTCTAATTTAGATTCAAACATGATTTGACAGTGATCAAATTTTTGATTTGGCTACCGAAGGCCTCGAACCAAACATGTAATGCCTTTCTTGATTTTAAGAATGCTACTGTCATTGAGGCTGACCTCTCTGAAACCTAGATCTTCCCTATCCGTTGTTCATATGATCACTTCCTTTCTATGTAAATACCCGATTATCTGTACGAATGTGGACTGATCACGGTGCCCAGCATTCTCAATGGCAAATCAACTGGCCCTGTTTCACCCACACGCCACATAAACACTGCCTTCGAAACCTCGTCTCCTCTCCGCACCGGCCGCCGCCCCGCCCCGCCCCGGCGCGGCGCGGCGCCGCTACCCGCCCTTCCCCGGAGCCGCCCCTCTTTCCTTCCGCAGCCCTCCTGCTCCTCCGGGCCGGCAGCCCACGCGGCAAGCGGCGGTGCGGTGCGGTTCCCCCCCTCCCCCGGTACCGCCACCACCCTTTTCTGCAACATCGATTCGTTAGAAATCCATGAGACCATGACCAAGTTCTCCTTCGACGACGCCGACGATGACCCTCCCGCCGCCCCTTCCGCGGGCGAAAAGAGAAAGCGCGAAGAAGGCCCAGGGGAAGCCGCGGTTGTCATAGGACCCCCGAATTCCCGAATTTCGGCCGTGGGCGATGAGCCGGAGGGAAGCGCGGTTCTAGGGGCGGAGAGGGCCAAAGGGAGCATCCGGAAGGCGACGGAGACGGCCGTCGGCGGGGAGGCTGACGGGATTAGTGTGCGGATCGACCCGGATGTGCTCGACTGCTCCATCTGCTTCGAGCCCCTCCGACCGCCCCTCTACCAGGTACTCTACTTACTAACACGGAGACAAATTTCTAGAAGAGGAGAGATTTGTATAGTGAATGTGAATACAATTATGCATTTCATTTGGCAATCGAAGCTATTGGCTTGACAGTGAAAGCTTTCGGTAAGCCATTAAGCCATGAATTTTAAGGTAAAAATAGTCCCTGCAAATTGTGCTATACATTTTCGTGTGTGTTTCACATGTTGCAAAGTTTCTACCTAAGCATTCTCTTGGCCCTCTTTGCAATAGATAATTGTTGTTGGAATGGAACTCTTACAAGCCAAATAAAGGTCTTGTTCTACAATGGGGTTTTAAATGGTTTCTTAAATAAAGCATTTGGACGTCTTTCTTGTACATTCGTACAAAAAAGAATTGATTTTATAGTGAGTTCATGACTATGAATTATGTCACCGAGCATGTGTATCCTCATTCAAAAATACTTATATCCTATGGTAACATAATATGCTTGTCATCTGAGTGCATGAATATGCTTAAAATCGTAACATCATAATCATCTTTCCTGAAAGATATTTGGTAAAAACTGTAAAGAACTAAAAAGCAGTAGTTTGTTACAAAATTGAACCAAAGCTTCTTGCGGTGCGGTTAGAGTGTTGAGCTCGTGGCCTACCCAGGTTCGAAGCCTGGTACAACCTTAATGCAATGCCGGGGGCATCATCCCTGTGGTCAGTTTTTTTTTTTTTGTTACATAATTGAAGATACAAATGGAGATATGAATGCAGAGAAGGGACATCCCAGCGTGCCTCCAGCACTCTCCCACAGAATTTTCATTCATATCCTTCATGTTTCTTTTGTTGTAGCAACCATGTCATAAAAGAAAGCAAACATGGTCCTTAATCCTGACTATGATTTTTCAAAATGTCTCCAATTGAACTGATACTTAGCTGGGCTCAGAGGTTTTGACTTCACATTTTTCTTAAGAAAAAAGGCAAGCCACTGATCCTCTGACCAAATGGATGATTAAATACCTATGTTTACCCATATGTGTTACACTAATATTACTGAAGAAAACAATAGTACACAAAGGGGTACTTTCTGCATAATGCGTCCTTTATAAATAGACAAGTAGTTGAAATGTCAACTAAGAGATCATCTCCTAATACTAAGTTGTTGAGCTGACCACTGCATAACAGCAGAACTACTGAATACAGACAAATGACCACAAACTTCCTAGCTTCTAATCAACTGTATTCAGTATGAACAATGGAAATTTATTAATGTGATACATCTCTGAGCTGTATAGTAATATAATTAAACTTTTTCTATACAAGCATTGAAGATTACCAGGATCTGACATCTTCTTAGATTTCACTGTGGGGGAAGTAATTAGTGTTGAACCATGACCACGATGAATCCACAATTCTATCCTGAACAACTGCGCAATTCCTTCATTTGCTTAGACTTGAAAAAAGATATTCTGTTCCTGGGGTTAAGTTTCGTACCCGTGCTCATGTTTCAGGGTGAAAACTTCGTGTGCACCTCATATTTGTATCCAACCATGCTGCACCACCAGCAACACATACTACTTATATTACAAAGTTTCTGTTGTTTTGCTTAGGACCTTCATGGCACGAGTCAATTAAGGGAAAAAAAATGCATGGTATCTATTGTTAAAATCTAGTTCGTGTCGCTGTGGATATGCCCCTTTAGTTATGGTTCAAAATTTTAAAAATGCTTCAGAATCTTTCTTTTCTACATGTCCTCCAGCATCAGGAAATAATTCAGAATCAAACCTTGTTTGGTTACATATTTGATGGAGATGTTCTCATTACATAGTATGGCATCCTTTGGCATTACTTCTGGCAGGCATTTGGGTTGGCCATGACAAAATCGTGTCTGTATATTAGGACTATGTATCATCTGTGAAGGACAATTTAAATCTAGAATCTTGTGTACTTTTGGTTGTGGGTGTTTACCTAACCAAACTACAATATTGTGGAACAAAAATCGGCAAGCTTCTGCCCGTGCATTGTTTTTTGGCTGTTCTATTTCTCGTTTTTGTTTCTCCAGACTGCAAATAAGCTGGTTCATAATTCCCAAATAGTCATGTGACAAGTGACAATGTTCAATATTGGTCCATGCTGTATGCATTCTCATAATAAAGTAGAATACCAGACTATTTTATCAGAAGATTCATACCTTTAGGCCGCCGTTAAAATGATGGTAGCTTGTTTCTGTGTTTTCCAGTGCCAAAATGGGCATGTAGCGTGCTTTTCCTGCTGGTCCATGCTCAGCAACAAGTGCCACATTTGTTCTCATGAAGCTAACTTTGTACGAAACATTGCATTGGAGAAGGTTGTTGAGTCAGTCAAGTCCCCCTGCTCATATGCCAAATGGGGCTGTAGCATGTTGACCAGTTATTCACTAAGAAATGCTCATGAAGAATCTTGCCTTTTCGCGCCTTCGGTGTGTCCTGTTCCTGGTTGTGGGTACAGAGGTTTCACTGGATGGTGGTCAGGACACTTCTATATAAACCATAATGCTGATAGCCTGCGGTTCCTGTACAGTCAAAGTTTCGAAGTGAACATGGAATTATCAGTTCCTTTTCTAGTTCTTCTAGCAGAGGATGATCACTTATTTCTTCTCCTCAGCAAGAATGTTATGCCTTTCGGGCTTGCTCTTTCAGTGATTTGCCTTAGGACTGGAAATCTGAATTGGAATTTCGTCTACAAAATGAGAGCAACTAGTACGGAGAACACTGAAAACAGCCTACAAATGAAGGCTTCTGTCACTAATACAAGGGAGTGGGGAGGTGTCTACCCTACAGAAGCTTTCCTTTTAGTTCCTTATGCCTTCTTCAAATCGAACAAACTAACACTAAATGTCTGTATTGAGAGGCTAGCTGACCTGATGGTGAATATGTGATATTCTTTATGTTGTAAAACATTTAAAACAAAGTGTAGCAGTGTAAAGTTGTCTTAGATGGTAGTTTCACTAATGCATCCGTTGTCTATGTAATTTGCCAAACCCTTGGCTGTACTCATGTAATTCTGATGCTTTGTATTATAATCTTCAATTGTATGTGTGCACTCTTGTAATCCGATGTATACAAACCCTAACATTATCCCATAAAATACATCATATTAAAAAATGTGCTGCTAGACGTAGGGACTGAATTCAAGATGGTAATTGTATTCTTGTGATATTATTGAATTTCTGATTGTAGATTCAAATATGTGATTCCTTTTGTTAGCGAAAGGGCATGTAGATTAGTGGTTACGGCATCGTTAGTAACACCTCCCACTCCTGTGTTTGACTCATAGTGAGAGTAAATTTAAACAGGCAAGCACACACACAAACGTACACATCATCTGAGTCGCTTTCAACGATCATCTCAGTATGTTTCTCCGTCTGCGTCAGAGTTTTTCAATTCCTTTTGTTAGGCATGAGAATTGAACATCGTGAGTTCTAATTTGTTTGATATGAATGTAAAGATATAAGAAATGTAGCTAACTAGATGATGGGATGCAGTTCAAGAATTTTCATCGTTTAGGAGCGTATTGTGGTCTATAATATCTATACAATGCAGCTCCACTATCAATCATTAATTATTGTACAGGTCATTTCTAATTATGCTACACCACTGAAAAATCACCACGTTGGATAACACGTGCAGATTATACTCCTACCGCTTTAGCTCATTTAGTGTTACGTTATTCATAAGAAATGGATTTATGCCTGCAGCAACTTACCATGGTTCTGAAACGTGTGAGCGGTTAGTTGTAATTTGAGGATTTTGATCGCGTGTTTTTAGATAAAGTTGATCGCGTGTATTTACGAAAATTTCAAGTATTGGCGACCTTAAAATCGAAACCAAACGGCACAAAGTGCATGAAGAGAAGACAACAGAGTCCAAAATTGAGCATACGTCTCAGGTGATTAAGTGGAAGTGGAACCCATGAATCCATGATACACCAATCAATGATAAGGTGTCTATAGTGATTACTGACCAGTAGTATAGTATTAGTCTTAAGATCTAGTACTAGTCTTGTCTCATCTCCGCCAGTGGAAGTATAACACCAAGATCTAGTAAGTACTAATCTATAGTGGAAGTGGACTGACAGCTAATCGATCTCAGCCCTCCCGGCCAGCGGCCAACGCGGCCCGGCGGCGCTTAGCCACCCGATCCATGACGGCCTCCAGGGCTATATCGAAGGCGTCCTTGAAATCCACGCGCGTGGACCTCGGGTCCGCGTACACCAACCTGGGGATGAGCCGGATCACCTCCTCGCGCATCGCCTTCACCGTCTCCGGCGGGATCTTGGCCAGCGTCTCCTCGATGCTCACGTTCCGTCCGGTGACGTCGGTGTGCATGATGAGCACGGAGTAGCTGCTGGGGTCGCTGGGGAAGTGCATCGTGTACTGCGTGTACGCCGACCCGGGGTGGAAGAAGACGGGGATGCAGCCGGCCAGGATGGCGTCGAACGTGGACCGCCGCGTCAGCGTGTCCCCGCGCGGCTCCAGGCAGAAGTCGGAGCTCTCGAAGACGCGCGTGGCGCCGCCCGGCCAGTAGCAGCTGGCGCCGCTGCCGCAGTCGAAGAGGTTGCAGCGGCTCGACGCGCCGCACTGCTGGATGATCTCCGCGCGGATGGTCTTCTTGCTCCCCGGCCGCGGCGCGCCGGCGAACGAGAAGAGCCACCGGCGCTCCGTGCTGCGCACCTTCTCCTGCCAGGCGACCACGTCGGCGGCCGTCTCCGGGTGGAAGTACGTCGGGTAGGGTATAGCGAGGCTGCTCCAGCGGTCGCCGCCGCCTCCGGCGGAGCTGCTGCTGCTGCGGTCCCAGGGGCTGGTCTCGAGGATGAGCGCCGTCATGTTCCGGATGGCGGGGAGGCTGAGCAGCTTGTTGCCCCACTCCTCGTCCACGTCGGCCTTCCGCTCGAGCTCCCACGAGGTCCGGCCGGCCACCATGAAGTGGTCGCGGCCGCCCATGGCGCGCCACTCCGGGCGCCGCACCAGCCACGCGGCGAGGTCCAGCGCCAGCGCGTCCCGCGTCGAGGTGCTGTTGAAGAAGTACCTGCCGGCGTCCAAGGCGGCGTAGAAGGGCACGTACACGGCGGTGGCCAGGGAGGCGTCGCCGGTGAGGCACTCGTAGCGCTTCATCCGGCAGTGGGAGATGAGGTCGAGCATGAACTGGTCGGTGCCGTACCAGCCGCGGCTGGAGAAGACGCCGCCGCCGTCGCCCAGCGGCTGGCCCATGCCGCAGTTGTCCAGGTACGGGCACATGTTCATCCACGGGGACAGATTGCGGCAGCCGCGGACGAGGTCCTGGTTGAAGCGCGGCGGCAGGTCGTACATGTAGATGCGCCGTCCCGCGCAGCGATCCGCCGGCGGCGCCGGTGGCTTCTCCGACGACGACGGAGGCCGCCGGACGACGGGGATGTTAGACAGCTTGGGAATGGGAAGGGAGAAAGCTGACGACGGTGTGGACAGCACGGACACGGCGCCGCCGCCCCCTTGCCCGCCGGAGTGCAGGTAGAACACCAAGGCCCAGAAGGCGGTGGACAGAAGGACGAGGTGGCATATCCGGGACGGCCGGAGCACGGCGCCGCTGCCGGCATCGGGCTTGTCGTCGGCGTCATCTTTCTGGAAGCTCGCTGCGAAGGTGGTGGGCTTCATTGGTTTGTTTGCAGGGTGTCGTTCTGTTGTTTGCAGTCTACAGTCTACACTCTGCACAGAGTCTGGGCTCTGTGAACGTCTCGCAGTACTATGAAATGGCGAGGTTGAGATCGAATAGAGTATCCAAGGGCGTAAATATTACGGCGTCAACTTTATTGGATCGTGTGTTCTTGATTCTTTAACACAGAAGTCGGCACCGCAATTGTACGACCGCGATCCAATCCATCTAATTAAGGCCACTGAAAACAGCAGAATTCAAGCTGGTTCGCATACTGTAATTCCCCATTTCTCCTGAGATGTGAATTACTACTCTCTCGGTCCCAGATAAAACATATTTGTAAGAATTTCAGAAAAATAAGTGCTCATATAAATCATCCAAGTGCCCCCAATTAAAATTATGAATCAACCGCACAAGTCAATCAAATCAACATTGAACACATTAAAATAATTACTACATCCTCCCATCAATATGATGTTTCAAAGATCGGAAAGAGTATTAAATATGTAAGGAACGAAGACATGGGCAGCAGCTAGAGTGCAGGAGCAACTGTGAGGTCCGCAAGTTCGTCCACCTTATATAGCCGCTATACCCTCAGCTTCATCTTCCACCCCCACCACAACACCCGTTGCTCCCTTCCATTGGACTTGAAATTCCTTGTATCGACCAAGATGATGATATCCTGGCAATTGTCAATTCATGGAGTGCAAAATAGAATAGAGCATCACTAGTTTTGAAGCCCACGACGGTGAGAGCAGACATGGCTCATCACTCTCCTAGTATGGTAATCGGGTGATGACAGAGCATGTAGGCTGGGTCATTGCATTGTTACCGCAAGGCCACTGAGATGTCACCGCAAGGCCACTGCGATCTTGTGGGCTCCCCAACTGGGCCTTCTCATCGGTCTAAGAGAGACCGTTGACATCTAGGGTGAGACACATTTGAGGTGTAAGTGCAAAAAAACATTTTCCTGAATCGTCACGATCCGGTACGGAACAACTTAAAAAGCTAATGGAGCTCAAAATACACTGAAAACTAGTCGACCTAAGGCTTTTCCAATTGGTAGTATAATATCATAAATGATGTGCCATATAGGATTTTGTAGTGACATTACACATCATTTAATATGAAAGAGAAGAAAGCTTATCTTTTAAGCAATTGGGTGCTGATTTTTCGATGATAGTTGGGGATAACTTGATTTGATATTGTTGTTGTTCTTGCCGTGCCAATAACCCTAAACCTAAAAGCAAATCGAAGAACAAGCAAAAACGAATAGACAAGCGAACAACACACAAACCTTGCCCAAATGATAAATCTAACCACATGAGGTATGGGGGGTTCTAAATAAAGTACATCGCATGATCTTTAAGTCAAGTACTCATTTGATATCACTGCCCTCTAGAGTTAAGAATTATGGCTTCATTAAGGTGTACGTTCAGAACTGGTGTTCCCATCCTCCCAATCTTTGCCCTGCAGCCATGTGATTCATCTCCATCATTCCTAAGGCTAAGGTAATCATCATAAGACTTTAGTAGAATCCCATCTTCATAATAGATTATGTGGTTTGCTAGAAATTATTTTACCTGATAATTAAGTTGATGAGTTCGAGCATGAGTTATTGGTTATCATTGTTCATGTATAGTTATATAATTGGAAGGGATGCCCTCATAAATACTAATCTCAGGTTGTCACATAAGCTCTAATGTCTTTGGGTCTAGCTTCATACATATAACATCACATTAATTATGTATCTAAGAATATGATAGTATGATACTATGTATTATTGAAAATATTTCTTTTTAGCATTATTATATTTTATCTGATGTGACATTCTTAGACTTTGAAGTAACCAATGGAGCAATGGTGCACTCTTAGGCCATTCTCAATGGAGTGTTCAATATTTATGTTTTCAAGGTGCGACATAAGTAAGATAGGATGTGATTCATGAATGAAATAATTGCGTGGTTTCATTTGGTGTTGCTTTCTAGAAAATATGCAAAACACAACCATCTTGAAATTGAAAAAAGTGTATATATGGTTTCATCGCTATAAAACCATGACCATCTCTTCCTCATAAATACCATGCCATCACAATTGTTAATGGGGCATCATATTTAATATGCCACAAAACTCTTATAAAAACTTTCATTAAGAATGGCAAGGAGACAAGGACGTCTTCAATGGGGCTATTTCGACTAGCTAATTGATGCTGCCTAGATTCAAATAGCTGATGTGAAAGAAAAAAAGCAGAAAAAATAAATAGCTATCTCTTGGTTCCTAGGTAGCTCTAAACACGTGATTCAAAAATCGGTGGGTGTTGTCCAATGAAATTCTACAAAAGGAAGACCCCATAGGATGAAGTGAGGAGATCTGTGCTATCCGGTACACTGTGAACAGTAGGCGAGGTACTGTGTAGCGTGTAGACCGTGTACACGGTATTACACGGATTACACATTTTTGTATTTTTAAATAAAAATAGCATATCTATACCTTAATATTAAACCAAATAAGGTTTCACGGTCCGTCGTGACAAGTGGACCCGGCTGGTCAGCCTTTCCCCATCCTGTATCCGATAATATAAATCACAGCTACAATGCGAACCAGATTCGGACTGCAGAAGGAGCCCACGCGAAAACGGATGCCCAACTCGCATACGGACTCTGTTTTCCATGTTCTGTATATCAATGGAAAGCTAAAATAATAACTTTTCCAACTCAACTGAAACCGTTTTAAATTCGGTCAACGGAAATCTTTGAAACAATATGACGTGAAATTTATTCGCATGCCCGGAGTGCAGGAGCAGTCCACGCGAAAACAGACGACCAGATCACATACGAACTCCAATTTTGGCGTTCTATATATCGATGGAAAGATAAAATAACAACCTTGCCAACCCAATTGACATCACTCTAAAATTCGCTTCAATTAACGGAAATCGTTAAGACAATATGGTCTACAATTTATTCAAAAACCGGATTCAGACGACAGAAACAACCTACGTGAAAACGGATACCCATGTCGTATATGGACTCCGTTTTCAATGTTCTATATATTGCTGGAAAGCAAAAAATAATATTTTTTACCAAACTGACACTGCCTAAATTTCGGTCACATGCAAAGAAAAATTCGAAACAATAGAATATAGAATTTATTTGCGAGGTTATTCTTATATGTATTGATCTAGAAGTGTTTAAAGATTTTTTCTCTCCTGTTGCAACGTACGGATATTTTGCTAGTAAAACTATAGATAATATAGTTATTTGGGATTTGGCATACCTTACATGAACAAAAGGATGAAAAATACTACAACACACATGAAAGTGCATACAGAGCACTATAGCTCCAACAAGCTGCAACTTGAAAGTTTATACATGTCCAGTTCTACATAAGTGAAGAACGCAGAGACAATTGCATGCTGAAGTTCTAAGAACGCAAATCAGTAGCAGGATGCAGGTTACGGTAGAGTAGAACAAGATAGGATTGCTCTGGTCTAACCTTAGTACTGCTGTGCGGATGACTGCTGCCGTGCAGAGCAGAGAGGAGATCGACCTTGATGCAGCTGTCTAGACAAGGAGCACCCAATGGCAGTGCGTGCATAGTCGTCTAGGGGCGGATGCGCGCGGATCTGCAGAGGTGTGTCCACGCGCAAGGAATTGCAAGGGCCCCGGCGTCCGACGGCAACGAGTGACAGCTGATGCAGATTTAGGGGCGATGGCAGATGGAGAATGAGGGCAACCGGTGGGTGGAGACTGAGGGCAATCGGCGGCGAGGGCAGCCGGAGGTGGAACAGGAGTGACCAGCAGCCTTGCGGCGATGGCGGCGGCAATTCGGCTGGCCAAGAAGAGGTAGGAGGCGGCTGCAAATTTGGAACAGGAAATGCCTAAACGCTAGCCTTCGTCTCCGATATGGCTCCAGAATTGGGCGCGGCTGAAATTTTCACCTCGCGCCAACGCCTTCGAAGACGTCATCGCCTAAACGGTACGATAAATGCTCAAAATTCCGTGTAAACACGTTTCCTCGCCGTTCCGTGTAGGCCGATTAGACCGTGTAAGACCGTTTTCTACCGTACCGTTTAATACACCGTTTACAGGCTCCACTGCACAACAACCCGTCGTGTAGCGTTTACTCGCCGTGTATGCGGCCGTGTAGCCGGTATATGCTTAAGCCTCTGTTTGGAACCACGGTTTTTTCACGGTTTTAAAGCAATACCATGATTTTTGCCAATACTGTGATTTTAGAAATTAAAAAGTGTTTGGTTGATACCAGCAAAAACACAGTTTTAGATACCATGGTTTATCCAAAACCATGGTATTTTTGGAAACTGAGGTTAGGGGTTCAGTTTTCCTCAGTTTTTCTCCTCGGCGCTTGATGTCGCGCCTCCACACGCCTGCCGCCGTTCCGCTCGGTTCTTCCTCCATGGATGGCCTGCCGCCCGATGCCGGCTCCTCCTCCCTCGGCCAGCCCCGCCACCCGCCGCCAGCTTCTCCTCCGCGGCTCTATCCTCCGGTGCCGTCTCTGCCTGTCCCGCATCATCTCCCACTGCCGTCGGACGCTCCCCGGCCGGCTCGCCTCTAGCAGCCGTCGGGCCTCCTGCGGACGGCCACTGCCGACCTCGTCCCGTATCCTGCCGCCGGACGCACCTCCTCCCACAGCCGGCCTCCGCCGCCGGACGCGCCACCCAGGCGCGCCTCTTCCGCGGCCGGCCTCCGCCGTCGAGCGCGCCTCCTCCCGCGGCCGGCCTCCGCCGCCGGACACGCCACCCAGGCGCGCCTCTTCCCGCGGCCGGCCTCCGCCGCCGGACGCGCCACCCAGGCGCGCCTCTTCCCGCGGCCAGCCTCTGCCGTCGGGCGCGCCTTCTCTCGCGGCCGGCCTCCGCCGCCGGATGCGCCAGCGGGGCACGCCTCCTCCCGCGGCCGGCCTCCGCCGCCGGATGCGCCAGCAGGGCGCACCTCCTCCCGTGGCCGGCCTCCGCCGCTAGAAGCGCCTCCGCGATCACGCCTCTCCCCGTCGCGCCACCGCCGCCGGACGCGTCACCGCGAGAGAGACCGGAGGCGACGGGAGCAAGATGGCACGCGGACTTGGGTGCATACCACGGTTTTACTAGGGAACCAAACACATCTCTGTTTTAACCAAAACCGTGAAAATACTATGGTACGAGAATACTGTGGTATTTATGTCATATACAGTTGTAAACCATACTATCTCAAAACCACAGTATATAAAAACTACACTACCAAACAGGTCCTAACACTGTTGGAGACCTCGGTCCATTCCCATTCATTTTATTTCACAATTACCAAGAGAGCCACAAATTTTTTTCTGAGTAATTGTGTATATCTCTCACTAGTACTCTCTAATGATTCCTTTGTCTAGGTAATTGTGTACCTCTTTCACATCTCATGAAACTATCTCTCTACCTCTTCACAATTACTTTGCTAGGTCGCTAAATGCTAATGATATCATAGCGTTTAATAAAAATAAAACTCTAATAAAACCCCACCAGGAATGGTTTAAGCCATTCTAACTAGGGAGTTCAAGGCTTCTCCAATGGCTAGCTATTTCATTAGCTATTGGCTTACGTGGAGGAGAGAGAGCAGTGAAAACCTCCTCCCTAGTGACGAGTTAGTAGCTAGTCTATTTGTGGCAATCGAGGTGATTCGTGCCGCACTTAAGCAATTCTTTTCTTTCATTAGTCATTGATGTCTAGAATCTTGTGCAGAGTCTATTAAAAATTTATGACAAGTCGACCCTACTAGATGATGTGGAATCAAATAGCTAGTGATTGTCTATTACCAATACAGACGCTCTCATAAGAGTTTATTCTCATTTGATGATATGACACGTCATCATGTTTGGTGATACGGTAAGATAATTAGGATGAGAGACAGAGAGACTTTCATAGAAAATGAGAGAATATACTATTAAGCTATTCCCAGTGTACGGTAACATACGTATTTAATGTGTGCCACGTAATTAGTTTTTCTGATGTATCAAGAGAGTAAAAGGGAGAGAAGAAAATTGCCACTTGGGAATGAGATCATAAACATTGAAATCTAAACTATCTGAGTGACCCACGTGTTAGGGACACAATCCCCGAAGCCCGAGCGAAGCTCCCACCTCGTTTGATATAAATGCTTATTTGATATAAATGCTTATTTAACGAAACCTTCAAGGTTGCATTTCCAGGTCCTCAGATGAAGGCCTGAAATTTAGGGCGAATGTCTGGTTCCTGAAGCGAGGGACCGAAGCTCAAGGCAAAGGTCCGGAGATGAAGGCGAAGGTCCAGAGCCTAAGGTGAAGGCCTGAGGCTCAAGGCGAAGGTCCAGAGGCTAAGGCGAAGGCCCAAGGCCCAAGGCGGAGCTCCGAGGTTAATGGCGAAGATCTGGAGCCTGAGGTAGAGGCCTGGAGTCTAGGGCGAAGGTCTGAAGGTGAAGGCGAAGGCTCGAAGGCGAGGGCGAATGTCCCTCAGGCTTCGCTATTTCGGTCGACATAAAGTTGTAAAAATCTCAATGAAGTGACCGTTTGTCCCCGAATATTCCCCAAATGTAGTAGGTATGGAGGGCAAATCGGTCTTTGTACTAATAGTCGGTTCACCTCTCCTATAAAAAGGGCCCCCCTATGCCTAAAAAAACGATTGAAATCCCAAGAAAAAGTAGCTTTATAGTAAAGTGTGTCCCAGTTTATATTTTTTAGCTTTGGCTCCTTTTATTTCCACATCAGTCTTTCGTTACTGTGGGGATTCGGTTTACCGAAGCCCAACACCACGGTTTATACTCTCGCACATATCTAACATTTAATTATTTTGTGGGAAGGATAACTATTTCTATAATATCATATGTATGTAAACTTTTTTTGAGAAACACAGTACAACGCAGGCGCTCACACGCGCGTACACTCACCCCTATAAACGCACACACGCACACCCTACCCCCATAAGCATCTCCGTAGAACTGGGTTGGACCGGCATCTCGAGATTCACGAAATCACCACAGGCGCGTCGTTGTCGATGGGGACGTCGCCTACTACCGAAAGAACAAAGCCGTTAAATCATGCGAACATCCGTGCCAAGTCGAGGACTTAAATCTAGGTGAACAGCTGAGCTAAGCTCAGTTCGCATATGATACGTAAACTTAGGATACTGTGACAAGATACAATAGATTAGAAATAGCACTGCCTAGAAAAAAACTGACGTGGCACATTTAGAAACAATGCAATGAGAATGATCTTCTATTTCTAAGAACCGAAGGTGCGTCGATTGAGGGCCTGTTTGGTTCCTGCGGCGGGCTAATAGAAACGGGCTAAACTAAAGGGCTAAATTTTAGCCCACCCCTATTTGGTTACTTAGACTAAAACATGGGAAAAAGACCAAAGTACTCCGAATTTTCTCCTCTTTCTCCCTTCTCTCTCCCGTCTCCCATCTCCCCGCCGCCGGCGTGCCCCCGCGCTCGCCGCCGGCCTGCCCCCGCGGGCGTCCGAGGAGCTCGAGGGCAGCGGTGGAGCTTGAGGCCGGCGGTGGACCTCAAGAGGCCGGCGGAGGAGGAGTTCCAGGCCGCAGCCTCCCAAGGCCGAGGCGCTCGAGGGCCGGCTTCCCCTCTGCGCCGGCGGCAGATCCGGCCCGGATCCGGCGCAATGGCCGGCGCCCAGCGGGAAGGAGGCTGACGCGAGGAAGAGGAGGAGGAAGCGCGCTGGATTTGGACCTAGCACCGGGGACAGGCGCATTGGCGGGGAGGCCGGCGACGGTGGGGGAGGACCCGCATGACGGCGCCACGGCGGCGGGATGGTGTGGGTGGCTTCGTCCGGCGGCAGGCGAAGAAGAGGCAGCGCCGGCGGAGCAGAGGAAGTGGAGGAGTGGCGCGTTGGAGGAGAGGCAGTGCCGGCAGAGCAGAGGAAGGGGAGGAGCGGCGCGGCACGGTAGAGGAGGAGCCGCGCGGTGGAGGAGAGGAAGGGAGAGAGGGGCCGGCGGGCGCATGGAGAGAGAGAAAGGGAGGAGAGAGAGGGTAGGGACCGGAGGCAGGGGTGGGAAAAGGAGCAGTTTAGCCCAAAGAAGCTTCTCTTTGGGACTAGAAAATTCTAGGCAGTTTAAGCACTTTAGCCCAACTTTAGCCTTTCTGTTTGGATAATTTAGCCTGTTTCTGGCCCGTTTTGCACTGGCCCGTTTTGCACTGGCCAGGGGATCAAACAGGTTCCGAGAATACACTCTTTGCACATGCGCTGATCGGAGGCGCTTTGGACCCGGTCTTCGCGGAAGTATTTTCGAGTGCTGGTGACAGTAAACGAGACGGGTCTACATACTCAAATCGCGCGTTTAGTAATTGCCTTATTGGGCCTAAACAAGTCGATTTCAACGGGTTCCACCACTGCAAATTTGGCCACCTTCCTCGGTGTTTGCGCTTCATTAATTGCTCGGGAGAAGTTAAACGTTGTAGTTGTAGTAGGATTAATAGAGAGAGTATATAGCTACATCTCCGATCCCCTTCACGTTCAGTTGACTTGCAATAATAGTCAAGTGTGGCTGTAGCCACGTTGCTCACTCGTGACTGTACTCTTTATCCATTAATTATACTGTATTTTTTTCTACTCAAAGAAAGTACAGTACAACCACGATATCTTAAATAGAATGGCTACCAGTTGTTCTTGCAGTGCAACCAAAGCTGCATGCCGAGCTATCCTAGTAGCTGTTTGCAGAGTGCAAACCATGAAGCTCGCCACCACCTTCCAAGAAAACATCCAGAAAGATGCCCGGGAGGGCACCGACAAGCACGACGACGGCGTCACCAGCTGGGGCATGCTCCAGCCGTCCCGCCTGCTCTACATCGCAATGGTCTCCGCCGCCTTCTGGGCCATGGTGTTCTACCTGCGCTCCTGCATGCAAAATGCCGACGGCGGCGGCGCGGCGTCCGTCTTGCTCATGCCCTCAGCCTTCTTCTCCCTTCCCCTCCTGCCCAGCAGAACCACCACCACTGGCCAGCAGCAGCGTCCTCCTTCGCCCGCCGACCGCTGCCGCGGGCGGCTCGTCTACATGTACGACCTGCCGCCGCGCTTCAACGAGGACCTCATCCGCGACTGCAAGAACCTCAACGCGTGGATGGACAAGTGCCCGTACATGGCCAACTCCGGCATGGGCCAGGCGCTGGGCGACGACGGCGGCGCCTTCTCCGGCCGCGGCTGGTACAACACCGACCAGTTCTCGCTCGACCTCATCTTCCACCGCCGGATGAAGAGCTACCCCTGCCTCACCGACGACCCGTCGCAGGCCGCCGCCGTGTACCTGCCCTTCTACGCCAGCCTGGACGGCGGGCGGTACCAGTGGAACGCCACCTCCGTCCGGGACGCGCTCGGCCTCGACCTCGTCGACTGGTTGACGCGGCGCCCGGAGTGGCGCGCCATGGGCGGCCGTGACCACTTCTTCACGGCCGGCCGCACCGCCGTCGACTTCGGCCGGGGCTCCGACGCCAGGGAGGAGTGGGGCACCAAGCTGCTCAACTTCCCCGCCGTCATGAACATGACGGCGCTGGTCCTGGAGATCAACCAGTGGCGGCCGGAGCAGGACAACCTGGCCGTGCCCTACCCGACCTACTTCCACCCGGCGTCGGCGGCCGACGTCGCCGCCTGGCAGGAGAAGGTGCGCGCCACGGAGCGCAAGTGGCTCTTCGCGTTCGCCGGCGCGCCCCGCAAGGGGAGCACCGCCACCGTGCGCGCGCAGATCATCCGGCAGTGCGGCGCGTCGCCGCGATGCAGGCTCTTCAACTGCGGCGGCGAGCCCGACGCCCGCGCCGACTGCACCTCGCCCGGCGGCGTCATGCGCGTCTTCGAGAGCTCCGACTTCTGCCTCCAGCCGCGCGGGGACACGCTCACGCGGCGGTCGGCGTTCGACACCATCCTCGCCGGCTGCATCCCCGTCTTCTTCCACCCGGGCTCCATGTACACGCAGTACCCGGCGCACCTGCCCAAGGACCCCAACAGCTACTCCGTGCTCATCATGCACTCCGACGTGTCCAGCCGGAACGTGAGCATCGAGGACACGCTGAGGAAGATCTCGCCGGCGGCGGTGAAGGCCATGCGCGAGGAGGTGATCCGGCTTATTCCGAGGCTGGTTTACGCTGATCCGAGGTCCCGGCGCGTCGACTTCACGGACGCCTTCGATATCACGATGGACGCGGTCATTGACCGGGTGGCCAAGCGGCGGCGCGACGTGGCCGGCCTGTAGCCACGGCTAGCAAAGCAGCGACGGCCTACGATGCCACCGGTGACCAGCACTGAGTTTTTAACTCGTTTGCTGAATGCTGATTATCTATGACTTTCGTAAAATCTTGTAATTTTTGCATAAAGTAGAATTTTAATATTCCAGCTTGATCGTGCACTTCCTGTTCCAATTTCTTTTGGATAAATACAGAGTGAGGAGTTAACAACAGATCCTTTAATTTGGACAAGACAAAAGACCAATGCTCTGAAGAGTAGAGATCCCTTGGAGCATGGATATCTACTTCCATAATTCCATCAATGTAGCCTTGTTGTAAAGTTTGTTGGTGGTCCTCCTGCCTCAATGATAGCTAATAATTAACCTCCTAAAACCTTTCTATCAAAGACAAAAGAGAAGCTTGACAGATCGCGCATGATCAGTGTAGGATAGAACCCCATTTGTGCAAATGTTGTTCAGACATTCAGTATAAATTGAATTTTAGTGAACATGACACCCACACTCTCACCGAACAACTACATAAAGTTTCCTTAGTAGTAAGTCTAGAACATCTTAGTCTTGACTTGGTTGGCCTTTTCATGGAAGTTTCTCAATCAAATCCTAATCTCATAGACTCGATCAAACTCTTTACCAGGCAAAATGGCAAACAAGACATTTCTCACCTTAGAGTTGTTCTAATGGTGTGCAACCTTAGGTGAAGTATCCTGATTTGTCGTAGCTAGCACAACATAATTCATATGCAAATAAATGTCCCATATCTCCGAACCAAGGCTCTGCGGGTACGCACTCGTATAAACCTCAAATATGCATAGCGCGAGCCTATGCATTTTGGAAAGTAATGCTCATATTTTCAAATATCCAACTTGCTATCTTCGAAACCGATGATGAGTAGGAAGGGGTCATCGGAATAACTAGTGTTTTACTACTCTTCTTTGCTACTCACCCCACCCCACCCCCCCTCAATGGGTAGAATCCATGTGCCAACCATATGCACCCCTTCAGGCATTATTTGGATAAATGCAATCCATATGGATTGGAGAGGTTCGGGATGGAAATTAGTTCTAATTTATCCTCAATCCATGTGGGCTAATGGGTTTTGCTTGTATCCAAACATGGCCTCAATGGGTCTTTATGACCTCGCTTTTCTCCCTAAGCTATATTCATTATTATCTACTTCACTTGAGACCTTGAGCCATAAAATTCCAACCAATTGCACTCAATCACTTTGTGATGAAGGCTAATAATGACTTTATTAGAGAGAGAGACTTGTGTGCATCATAACTCTCTTAGCAAAGTGAAGGTTTGAGAGAGGGACTTGTGTGCATCATAACTCTCTTAACAAAGTGAAGGCTCTTAGATTATTACTCTTTGTGACTAGCATCACCTAGGTGGTCTTGGTGATAGATGTGGCCTCTTACGGATCTTACCAAGGATTTTGGAAGCCCAAAGGGGACATTTTATGAAGAGTAGTATCTTCCTCACTGGAGATGGCAGATGGAAACTCTTAGTGAGCATGCCTTGATTTCTTAAGGAAAGACAATACCCTTTGGCGTGGGTGCCTCATTGTGCATGAGAGGTTGGTGCCAAACCACTAATACAAATAGGGAAAACAATCTATTTGTCTTTTGTCCTCTCCTTTACTTCAGGCATTTACTTGTCACACTCTATTATGTTAGCATTTTGATATCACCAATTGTTCTAATGAACTTGACATCCACGCTCTCACCTGACAACTACGTGAAATTTTCATATTCATGTTTTTGATGGTTGACTTGGCCTTGACTTGGTTGGTCATTTCATGGAAGTTCCTCAACCGAGTCCAAATCTCATAGACTCATCAAACTCTAAATGAGACAGACTAGCAAACAAGGCATTCCTCTCCTAACAAATAAGGCATTCTATTTGATGCATGGCCCCATTGAGACATTGTTTCTAATGCTTTCGCCGTCATCCCCACCTTGATGTTTACAAGGCCCCGGTGGTCAGCGACACGATCTATATGCCCCATATGTTAGCCTCTAAACCCATTCAAACACTCCATACACCCAATCCACTTAACCTCCCTCTCACACCATCACTATAATATGTGACCCTATGGGCCATATACATAATGTAGTACACAACTAGAACATCTGTTGTACACCCTAGCTAGTGTGCACACAAGTTTATATGTACCATTTCCTTTCAGCAGAAAAATCTCTAAAAATGCCACATTCATTAACCGTGTGAGTGATAGGATGTGCCAACCAAACTTATGTGCAAATACTAAATCTTTCATATAATGTAATCCAAATCCTATTATAGTTGTATATGATTTGATTGAATATATTCTTTGGCATTGAAATACTATGTCAGAACAAGGTTATTCTAGGCACTAGGCACTAGGCACTAGGCGGGCGGTGAGGTTGGGCCTAGGCCTAGGAGGAACTAGGCATGGCCTAGGCGAACAAACTATAATACAAAAAATTCCTTATTTACCACTACATGGGAGTATTTAGTAAGGACATTCATGGGCATATTTGTAATTTATAACTTGACTCAAAGAAAGAAAATATATAGTTGACAACAACTGGTTAGGTACTGATGTATCTTGAGCCAAGAATAAATAAACATAACATTCGAACCATAGATCAATAACGTAAATCCACAAACAATTAACTATAGCACTAGCATGAGAGTTAAAGCATAACCATAGCATTTAGACCATACCATAAGTCCATGAACAATTAACTATAGCATATAAATCAATTAAGCAAGCATGAAGCATGAAATTTATATTCTAAATAACTAGTACTCCTCTTTTTCGTCATAATTCTTGGCTGGAAGCACTTCTTCATGATCACTCTCGAACATCTTTGCTTTTACAAGACCAGAATCGGCCTAAACTAGCATGGGCCAACAAAAAATTCTAGGCCCATTAGGCGTTTGAGGCCGGACTAGGCCGTCTAGAAAGCCTAGGCGGGGCCTAGGCGGCCAAAAGGCCTAGACAAAGGACTAGGTCAAAATCCGGGCGGTAAGGCTAGGACTAGGGCCTAGGTGGGCCTAGGGGATCACTAGTCATGAAACCCAAGTAATCTACACCAACATTATACTATGTCATGAAATCAGCTTATAATGTTTTTTGAGGGAACAATTAAGTTTGCTCCTTGGAAGAGAGTGTGGAAATCTTGCCCCCCCCCCCCCACCCAAATGCAAGATGTTTATCTGGTTGGTACTCAAGAATAGGGTGTGGGCTGCATACCACCTTGCGAAGAGAGGCCTCCCGCATCCTGCAGCTTGCCCTCTCTGTGACTAGGATGCTAAATCAATACAACATCTGTTGCCAAACAAGTGTGGTTTTTATTACTGTTTGGGCTGGGGCTGTCCTTTTTACCTCAACTTGGGGGTGACAGCTTCCTAAGGTGATGGAGCAGCTCTGTCAAGATGGCACCAAAGGAAATGCAAAAGGGCCTCAACACTCTCGATTTTCTAGTGACTTGGGGGATTTGGAGGCATCGAAACGCTTGTGTTTTTGAGGGGGGCAGACCGGATGTTTCGGTGGTGCTACAAAATATCGCCAATGAGGGCTCGCTGTGGTGTGCGACTGGAGCTAAGGGTCTTCGCTCCCTGATTGCAGGGGCGGTAGGTAGGCTAGGATAACTACTAGCTAACCCAGCCTTGTGTTCCTTTAAGTGTTTCTTGTAATAGGTCCTTAGTCCTGTTGTCCTTTGGGGTTCAGCCCCTGCTACTTTTTTCTTCTTAATGAAATGAAATGTAGTTCTGCGTTTTTGAAAAAAAAAACATTAATATATGGTTGGATTCAATGTGTGACCTTAGTTGCTAGGACAAATAGTTCCAAACATTGCTCTCTCTTTTTGCAGGAGCATCAACACTCTTTGGAGAGGTAATATTTGTACTCTCTCAACTATCAATGCATCACATCTGAGTTTGGAAGTAGACCGTGACATTTTAAGAGGGGTGAATTAGAGTTAAAAATTTAAGGCTCACAAAATATCTTATAAGAACTTAATTATGTGATGAGCATCACTATATAGGCTGGTGCTCGTACCGCGAGTGATGCACACTTTCACTACTTTACAAAGCGACACCTTAATTTCCTCTTGCCTACAACTACAATTACAGCTCGAAATCCAGCAGCGATCCCAGTTTCGGAAAAAGGTTGACTTTTCCTTGTAGTGAAATCAAACATGCAAGGCAACGAGATTGCATTTGATGGGGTAAAGGGAAATGCAAAGCTGCTAGCCGATCACAGGTGAATGTGGTGGAATCAGCGTCCCTCGACGTCAGCACCACCACTCCGCCGTTTGGCCACCCTGTGAATGACCCCCTCCACCGCTACATCGAACGCGTCCTTGAAATCCACGCGCGTGGACCTTGGGTCCGCGTACACCACCCTCGGGATGAGCCGGATCACCTCCTCGCGCATCGCCTTCACCGTCTCCGGCGAGATCTTGGCCAGCGTCTCCTCGATGCTCGCGTTCCGTTCTGTGACGTCGGTGTGCATGATGAGCACCGAGTACCTGTTGGGGTCGCTGGGGAGGTGCAGCGCGTACTGCGTGTACGCCGACCCGGGGTGGAAGAAGACGGGGACGCAGCCGGCCAGGATGGCGTCGAACGTGGACCGCCGCGTCAGCGAGTCCCCGCGCGGCTGCAGGCAGAACTGGGAGCTCTCCAGCACGCGCATCACGCCGCCCGGCGACGTGCAGTCGTCGCCGCCGCCGGCGCCGCAGTGGAAGAGCCTGCAGCGGCTGGACGCGCCGCACTGCCGGAAGATCTGCGGGCGCACGGTCTCTGTCTGCCACGGGTGCGGCGCGCCGGCGAACGAGAAGAGCCACCTGCGCTCCGCCCGGCGCACCCGCTCCTGCCAGGCGGCGACGTCCGCCGCCGCCTCGGGGTGGAAGTAGGTCGGGTAGGGCACCGCGAAGTTGGTCCGGCGATACGGGCCAGTCTCCAGGACCAGCGCCGTCATGTTCTGGACGGCCGGGTGGTTGAGCAGCTTGGTGCCCCACCGGTCTCCGGCGTCGCCGTACCGCCGGAAGTCCCACGCGGTGCGCCCCGCCACAAGGAAGTGGTCGCGGCCGCCCATGGCGCGCCACGCCGGGCGCCGCGCCAGCCAGTCGACGAGGTCCAGGGCCAGCGCGTCGCGCATCGACGTGTTCTGCTTCCAGAGGTGCCTCCCGCCGTCCAGGCTGGCGTAGAACGGCACGAACACGGCGGCGGCATGGGAGGGGTCGCCGGTGAGGCACTCGTACCGCTTCATCCGGCCGTGGAAGATGAGGTCGAGCATGAACTGGTCGGTGGCGTACCAGCCGCGGCGGGGGAAGATGCCTCCGCCGTCGCCCAGCGCCTGGCCCATGCCGCAGTTGGCCACGTACGGGCACATGTCCGTGAACCGCCAGAGCTTGCTGCAGTCGGCGACGAGGTCGTCGTTGAAGCGCGGTGGCAGGTCGTACATGTAGATGTACCGTCCCGAGCAACGGTCGTCCTCGTCGGCCGCCGGCGCCGCCACGCTCTGGCTATTCTCGTGGCCCGCTGCTACTGACGTCGACGGTGGTGCCTGCGCCGGTGGAGGGCGCCCGGCCGTGGCGCCGCCGGACGATGACAGAAGGGGAAGGGAGAAGGCCGACGGGTTGAACAAGATGGACGCCACGCCTCGGCCGTCGCCATGCGTGCTGGAGTGCAGCAAGAACACCAAGGCCCAGAAGGCGGTGGAGATGATGGCGAGGTGGAATATCCGGGACGGCCGGAGCAGGCCGCCTCCACTGCCATCGTGCTTGCCGCCGGCGTCGTCCTCGGCGTCTTTCTGCAAGTTTACTTGGAAGCTGCTGAGCTTCATGCCTGCTTCATCGGTCTGAGTCTGTATCTGGCTAGCCATTGTTAATTTTTCATTGCTTGCAGTTTGCTTCTATGCACGGTGCATTGCTTGCATCGGTTTGGGCGAGGGTCTTGATCTTAATAATCTAGTAAAATTTATCGTTATTATATATTTTCTATGATCGGAAAAATAATCAGCCGAAGCTGCGGATATCGATGTCTCGCAAAATGATGGGTATAGAACTATAGACGAGTGGTCAATAGTATTGCGACTTCCTTTTTAACGTGTACCGATTTGTGGTTTTTTATTCTTTTCTTCTGTTCTTAGAAACATGTGGGAGTATGTGCCGTTTGATTCTTCACGAGTACTGTAACGCTGGTGTCGAGCATCCCCAATGATTGCTTTTTCATTGTACGTACTTTTTCATTCTGCGTACAGTGCGCAAACAGCTGTAATTATATTATCCTTTATTCATGGTGTATATATATACAGCGGAAAATTCCTTTCTACACACTGTTACTTAGCACGCAAGGCATTGACGAAGTGCGAGGGGATTAGAACAATGAGCCAATTCCTTGTGTGGTATACTTGGAAAAGATCGCTCGTCCTCAAACAAGTGCAGGAATAACTTGCATTTTAGACAATTGATTAAACAGTTTAGCTGTGTAGATGCATATGACGAGAGTGTACGGAAAACGAGGTATGATCCGTACAAAATAGATGAGTGGATATAGAAACGGTTGCCTTTAGGCCATTTTCAGTAGAGAATTTCATTGCACAGCCACCAAAAGTGCCACATCAGATTTTGTCTGAGAAAGAATGCATACTAGGTTTCATCTGAATGAAACCCTCTCCCCTCACAAGAAACTCTTTCTCGATCTCTTCATAAATACCTTGCCATATCACTCAACATGCTGATGTGCCGAAGTATTTAATGAGGTTATTTTCAGTGCATGGTAACATACACATTAAATGTATGCCATATAAGTATTTTTCTGATGTGTTGAGAGAGTTAAGCCATTCTGAGTGGAAGTTTCATTCTCATTAAATGAGGTGCCATGTTAGCAATTCTGATAATACGACAATGAGTTAATGAAAGAAGAGATGAAATGAGTTTCATCTGGATGAAAAACTGTCTAGAATGTTACCTAGATATGTTGTGTGTTGCATGTTACCTACTACCTTCGAATGTTTTTATTTGACGTTGGCACCAAAACCACTAGTTCCTTTTGTGAAGAAAATTAATGTTCGAGTGACAAAAATATTCGAACAGAGGTAGTACAAAACTGTACCAAATGAAAGCATGCATTCTTATGATTGTTTCATAATTTATGTGGCACTTTAGAAACGTGAATATAAAATCATCCGCTGAGAATGATTTTAAAAGGAGAGAGAAGAAAGCTGTATCTTGTGGAAAATACCACTTGGGCACGTGATCTTATATATTGAATTCTGATCTATCAGAATGACCCACAATTCATACTCTCATACACGTGTAACATTTAATTGTTTTGTGTGGACGAAAAATAATTTATATACTATGTATTGAGATCGTTATATCTTATATAGTATCATGAGTGTGACAAAATAAAATGGATTGGCAATAGCTTTATTAACCACCAAAATAATTACTACGTGACTCGTCGAACATAGACGTAGCATCTGCTGGATGCCATTGCCGGCCTTCGTCGGATGGAGCCCTCCGCCGTCGGCACTTGAGAGATTCCACGATAGGCTGTGGACGCCGCGCCGCAGTTTCTGTGCTGATGACGGGGTATCTACTCGCTGAGGTCCATGCTACTGAAGGCTTCGGCGGCGCGTTTGGCTCGGCTTCGGCGGCGCGCACCAGGCCTAGGGCGGCAAGCCCAACCTACTGCCATTGTGCCTACGGCCGCCGGCCATGGAAAGGCGAGGTGCTGTTCAGATTTCTGTGTGAAGGCCTTGAACCGTTTCCTTCGTGTCAGTTTAGAACACAGAAATTTTACATAAATCACGTAGAAATTTTATAAAGATCTATTCAATTTTACAAAAAAAATATGAAGAAGAAAATTTTTCTGTGTTCCAAACACGCCCTCAGCTGTTAAACATCGTGACCGGCCATAACTTAACCGCATATATGGATTGAAATTTAACAAAATTACTCTGTTTGAAAATTTAAATGGATGGCAATAAAAAAGTGCATAATTTTTTATGACACATAAATGATTGGTATAGATTTTAGTGGCATAAAAAAATTACTCTTACGTATAATATTTTTCCAAAGGTGTATGCGTATTTAAATGTATGTTTCTTTCAAGGTGCATACGTATTTTTTAGTACTTCGTAGTTCTTCTTTCTAAAGTTTAATTTATTATTGCGTGCAGGATAGATTAACAACTCTAATTAGATGCATTTATAATCTTAATATTACTGATTGGAGGTTTGTTTTGGAGCCTCCACGTTAATTCTCAACAGATGCGCTAGGAAAATAGATAAATCCTAAAAAATTTCATAAAAAATCAGAAACATCCGTCTCTCCATCATGTAGCTCTACTAATAATAGTTACTTGATCTATTATTATATTTTTAACAAATTACCCACCATGCTATTATGAAAGATGGAATAAAATAACCTCCTAAATTTATACAAAAATTACCCACCATGCCAAATATAAAATAAAATAACCTCCTAAATTTACATAAAAATTACCCACCGTGCTATTATAAATACGCATTAAAATAACCCTCTAAATTTGCATAAAAGTTACCCGTCATGCCATTATAAAATATAAATTAAATTATCTCTAAAATTTGCATATAAATTGCTCACCATGCCATTATAAAAGATGAATTAAAATAGACATTAAATCTGCATATAAATTACCCAATATGCCATCATGAAAAAAATTAAAATATTCATAAATTTACATATAAATTACCCAGAATGCCATTACAAAATATTAATTAAAAAGTTATCTCAATTACTAAGGATTAAATCTATATCTTTTAAAACTCTAACCGGTACGAAAATATGGGTCGATGGACTAGTATAGATAATACATACATATAGGACGTATTAGGAACCGGATCCCTCGCAAAAAAAAAAAAAAAAGCCGGATCTGACTTAGAGTTACCGTGTGAGACGGGGCCTATCCATCAGTCACCCACAGACCCACTTGAGGGTGCAAGTGAAACTCATCCATAATAGTGGCGCGCTGCTCATTGATCATGCATTGCTTGCCGGTTTCACTTGGGCGCAAGGTTTTGCCATAGGATGTTAACAAAATACTTCGAGTCAACAAATTTGTTTATAAGACCTAGAACTGCGTGTGTGCAGAGGATACTTAAACTGCGTCAACACTCAACATGCCTTTTTCTTTATCATTTCAAGAGTCAGTGCTACTACCATTGCATTATATTGCTGCTCTGACACATTGAAGAAATTAAACTAATGCGCGCCTTAATTACTGCCTGCAGGTGAGGTTGACACCCCCCCGCAAGCTACGGCGACGTACGTGGGATCATCGCATATATATAACCTGAACTACCCTCAGATCTAGCGACCCTCATTTATGGTTAACGAGCAATGTGTGGTTACTAAAAAGGTTTGTAGCAATGCAAAGTTTACAATCATCCGTTGTGTATCAAACGTACGACTTCCTCTGATGACTAATGAAATTCAATCTGTCAATCGCATTTTACACTACCACATATGGTGACCGATGAAGTGTACTCAAATATCTTAACCAGGTCTATGTACTCAAGAAGTGTGCCATCTAGGTCGTTAAACTTGTCTTGAGGTCCAAGGCCATTGCGGGGTGCGTGCGCGCCCGCGGCGCCCACGCGGTCCTGGCGCGGGGATCACCCGGGGAGCAGAGGGGGCGCGGCTGCGTGCGTTGCCAACGCGGGCGCCAAACAAGGATTGGGCTTGAGGTCTCAACCAGATCCAAATCTTCTCTAATCTCCTCCAACCTGTCAACGTGGACAACCAGCATGGCACTGACATGTCGACCCACATGTCATCCCTCTCAATCCCTTCTCTGCTTTGCAACACGCTAGCCACCATCGCCCGGCCTCCCTCACCATCCGGCCCTTCTCCCTCACCGTCTCCCTCCTCGCTGTGCGCGGAGCCCACCCCTACTCGCATGGCCGCTATCTCGCGCCGGATGCTGGTGCATCCCTCGTCGTCCGAGTGCGCAGTCGGCACTGGCGGTGCGCGCTAGGTTGCGGAACCGGAGGCTATCGCGGCTCATGGCGTACATCACTAACACGCACCACTCCTCTAGGTCACCCGCCGCTCCTACCACCGTGCCCTCCTCATCCGCCACCGGGGACGTGCTCGCCGCCGCCACTATAATAGCCACAGCCGCAGGGCGCCTACCGACGGCGGCGGGGACATGGCGTGCCGCACGGCCCACCGCGCCGCCTCGGGCTTCGGCGGCTCCGGCTCCGACGAGTAGGGGTGGGCGCGCGGCGAGGGCGACGACGAGGAAGGGCGGTGAGGGAGGCTGGGCGATGGTTGCTGGGGTGCAACAAATAAAGCAGAGAGGGGGTGAGAGAGTGGACGAAGAGTGATGACATGTGGGCCCGACATATAAGTGCCACGCTGGCTGGCTGTCCACGTCGGCAGGCTAGGGGGGATTAAAAAAGACCTGGATCTGGTTGAGACCTCAAGAAAGCTTAAGGACTCGGATGGCACACTTCCTAAGTATATGGACCTGGTTGAGATCTCGATATAAGTTTAGGGACTCACAATAGAATTTACTCTATCAGATTTATAAAACACAATACAAAGAATTACAATATAATATACTTTATCACGTTTACAAAACACAATACAACGAATTACAATATAATAATAAATGATATTTTTTAGATACGTAATTTATTAAAACCGACACATAACTCAAACTAACAATCCATCAGTCGCATTTTAGATTTTATCATCTACGTCGGCACCGTGCAGACTCCATTGGACAACTAGAAAATTTGATTGATGAACAAACAAATATTGAGCGATTGATGTGGACCAAATCTGTTACTAAAATGGTCAGTCCGCACAAACTCTGGAACGTACTAGTTAGCTTGGAGAGACAATTGCCCAATGATCGGAAGAGCTAAAATGCAGCTGTGTACTGCATCATTTATGGACTAATGAATGATGGACCAGAGTGTTATTAGGATGTGATGCTTCCGCAAATTGAAGGAACAGAACAGAGGGGTTATTAGATAGCGAAAAGAGGCTTCATAATAAAACCTCAAAAAAGAAAAAAAGAAAAATTGTCCACTCATCGTCCCGTCATCCTTGGACCACGATGACTAGGATGATTTGCACGTAGCTACCTTTCTTATTTATTTGTATGGGAAAGGATCCGCCTATCATCCGATCATCATCAGGCTGACGACACATGACTCGATGGCATGCATGCGAGTAGCAGTTCCTCTGATTTGTGCTTTCAACACTAGTGCGTTCGCTTTGCTCGTTCTTTTGTTGGGTGCAGAGGAGGAATCCGTTGTATTTGGGTAGCGAGATGACGCTTTCTGATCCGCTCCACGTCGATCCTACGACGCATGATGCTGAGTTGACAACATGCATTTACTTGAATTGGACGATATCCGAATGAAGACCATACATGCATGCATATGTTCTAAGCTTTATACTTATGCCTTTAACTGTTTAACACGTGTTACTGAGACTACGTATATTAACTCACGTACTCCCTCCGGTATTAAATATAAATCACGGGTAACTTTTTTTTCAAAATTGTGACCATTCGTTTTATTTAAAAAATTTGTTCAAATATATAAAATTTCAAATCATACTCAAACAAACCTTGGTAATAAACCAAATCACAACAAAATAAATAATAATTTGTAAATTTTTTTGAATAAGACGAATGGTCAAAGTTTTAAAAAAAGTCAACCACGACTTATATTTAAAACCGGAGGGAGTACTTTAATTTTGGATTTAGTTTGTATTGGATAAGATCGTCCAAAAAGAATGCAGTCATTATCAATTCTGTTCTGCGGTTGCTTGGTGCTCGGTGGTGGACTGGTGGTCGACGGCTATCCTTCTTTTCGATCGAAAGCACGATGTCGAGACTACTCCGGAAATAAATTTGAAAGAGATCATTCCTGGAAACCGGCAATTGCCCTGCTGGCTATATTCCGATGATCGTCGTCGCAGTGGATGCCTCGTCGGTGTGGGACTTGCCGGCGACGACGTTGACGCGTGGTCGGAATACCCCGAGCCTATATAGTGGCCGGGGCAGCATGCGAGGTTTGATACACAGCACAAAGGTCTTCAGAGAAGCACGCAACATCGAGCTTAGCTGCAGCAGGCGAAGACCACAATCTGCACGCGTCTTGTGTGGCAAGTTGGCAACCCACCCCTGTAAGGGTTCGAGAGAGGATCGATCATCGTCATCGATGGCGTCTCTGCTGCAGGGCCGGAGCACCGGCGGCAGCGGCCGGTCGGCGGCGGCGGTGAAGCAGCTGCTGACGAGGCTGAGGTGCACGTGGAGGAGACGCGCGACGCGGCCCGGCAGGAGAGCTGCCGTCAGCTTCGGCTACGACCTCCACAGCTACTCCCAGAACTTCGACGACAGCCACCGCCGATTGTAGTTGCAGCTCTGCACTACTTCTGCCGTCATGGATTCTCTACTCCACCTCAGTGTGAGAGAGTACTATAGCTATTAGCATGTGGTTGGTTGGTTTATTCTGATTTCCAGTGACTATTAGCTCATGTGTAGCCATTGTACAGGATCACTCGATTCTTCTATATGTGAATGGAAATGCATGGTTTCTGCCTAACCTAGTCCTGATATCTTCTGTTCTGTGTTCGGATTATTCATCTGTCCAGATTATTCATCTGCACTGCACTGGAACTGTAGATTTTTGGAAAATCAGTGAAACTGCAAAAAAGCATATGGCGTTCTTGTTCAGTTCACAATAAACCTTTTAGATGACGATGGAGCACTAAAAAAAAGGTGTAAATGCAAATAAAACCTATAAAACGTTCATAAACTTTTGGTGGTATGCTGCTCAGCTTCCGCCCCTTGTTGCCTCTGGCATCATTTGCTTTGGCGATGATCTTGATAGCCTGCTTGCCATTGAGACCTTGCTGCACAAGTGCAACGGATAGCCCCGATCATGTTTTTTTTTTTTTCCTTCGCCCGCCTTCGTTTGATTAGGCCAAAGACGCACTTTCTTTCCCTGCAGATCCATAGTGTTTATTAGGAATAATGGCATAATATCCCACTTGTATTTCAGCAAAGTTCAATCGTTCAGTGATAGCCAATTGTACATATCTAAATCAAAAAAATATCGCAATCATTAAGAGCCCGTCTATGCAATATCCGAGTGTTTTTTTTGGGAGGGGGGGGGGGGGGGTGCGCTGTCAACACTCGAATTTTTGGACAACCTTAATATGAGGTTGCTCTCAAATTCAATGTTCAAAATGATTTTCATGCATTAACCATGATCGATGGTTTAATCTTAGCATAAATGATGATGATCATGTTTAGTGTCTTTTAGAAACGAAATCGCTTCTGGTGTTTAAGACAATCACCCGTATCTTGTTTTATGAAACACACTTACGTTTATGGACTAACGATGGACCAGAGCTATTAGGATGCGATGGTTCCTCAAACTCAAGGAACAGAACAGAGGGGGTCAACCGAAAAAGGGCATCAGAGCAAAGCCTCAAAAGCAAAATTTTCCACTCATCGTGCCATCGTCCTTGGATAGTTGGACCCGTGATGACTAGGATGATTTGCACCACTTTCCCATAGGTGCAGCCATTACAACACCACCTAGCTACCATATATAGCGTCGTTATTTGTATGTGATCTGCTGCCGATCAGGCTGATGATGCATGACTCGACCACATGCATGCAAGTAGCAGATTCCTCTCATATATAGACACCAATTTAATTTCTGCTTTTAACACTAGCTAGTGCGTTTGCTTTGCTCTCTAGCTCCTTTGGATGTAGTGGGGTAGAGATGACACTATTTCTAATCCGCTCCACGTCGATCCTACGCATGGTGTTGAGTTGGCAACATCTATTTGAATTTGAAGATATCCAAAGACCATGCATATACATACATGCATGTTTCTAAGTGTTGGGGACACAATCCCTGAAGCCCTGCGAAGATCCAAGGTAAAGCGAAAGTATATTCGTTATTAGCAAATTCGATCAAGTTGTTTCCTAGGATTCTCGGAGCGAAGGCTCCAAGGGTGAAGGAGAAGGTCCGAAGGCGAGGCCTACTTTTAATTTTGGATTTAATTTGTATTCATTCGGTACATGGATAAGATCGTCCAAATAAAAGAACATGCGGTCATTATCAACGAGTGGCTGCTTGCTGGAGTGCTCTCGCGCGCGTCTGTCCGATGCATGCATGATCGTCGTCGTAGTGGATGCCTCGTCACCATGGCATGGACCGACGTTGACGCATGTCGTAGCACAACCCCGAGAGCCTATAAAGGGCCGGGGCCGGGGAAGCATTGGGAGGCTTCGCATTGCACGAAGTTGTCTTCAGAAGCAGCAGCCGCGCGCAGAGATCGCTGCTACCGGCGACAGTCTGCATCTCATACGTGAGGCAACTGTGCAGTGTGTGAGCGATCGAGAGAGCAGAGCAGGATGGATCGATCATCGATGGCGTCTCTGCAGGGCCTGCACACCGGCGGCGGCAGCCGGTCGGGTGCGGCGGTGAAGCAGCTGCTGTCGAGGCTGAGGTGCACATGGAGGAGGCGCGCGACGCGGCCCAGCAGGCGACCTGCAGTGAGCTTCGGCTACGATCTGCACAGCTACTCTCAGAACTTCGACGACGGCCTTGCCTCCTCCGGCCACCACCGATTGTAGTCGTTTGCAGCTACGGTTCCTTCTGCACTTCTGCAGCGACGGATTATGCTCCACCTGACTGTTGGAGTTGGAGAGCACTAGTAGTGTGTAGTTTGTTGGTTCTATTAGCTAGAGCTAGCTCATGCAGTGATGCAGCCATTAATTGTACAGGATCACTCGATTCTTCTATTTGTGTAATCAGAAATATTATATATATGCTTGTGCAGTACCACTACGAACAGCAGCGATGCTTGGATTGGAGATGGTTTCCCCATATTCTTCTGTTCTGTTCTATGTTCTGAATTTCTGATTTCTGGCTTACCCATGTGCATCACCGCACCCGGTAGCCAATTATTCATCTGCCCGGATTGCCATCTGAGGCTTATTATTGTAGATTTTTTGGGAAATCAGTGGAACTCGAACACTAAGAAGCATTGGCCCAGGAATGGTTCTTGTTTTCAGTTTATAATAAACAATTTAGATGACGCACAAAAGAGCATCAAATGTACGGTTGTGCTTGGCAATATCAAATGTGAATTTATTCCCCCTCTTCTGATTCTTAGAAATCGACTTTAGAGCATTATAAACATGTGGTTTTCTCTTTGGTGGCCAAACAAACTTATTAGTTGCATAGATGGTAATAACCTCATCGTCCAATTCATTAATTAGTTCTATAATCTTCGGTATGACTCTAAATGTCAAAGTTCTTTGCAAAACTTGGTTTATATTAACAAACTCATAGGCTTCTATTAAACTCAAGATCATAGGCCATTATGTACCAGTAAGATCACTTTCAAAAGGAGTTACACTAAAACTCTTTTATCTCCCTAAACCTTCTACCATAATCAATAGTAGATTCATTATGTTTTTGTTTAATCGATGCACCGCGTGACAATTTTGATTCATTTTCCTGGCATCATAAAAGTGATTATGAAAGTTTTGCTCTAACTCATATCATGAAACAACAGAATAGGAAGTAGAACTACTTATAATTTGGAAACAGAGGGAGTAGTGGGCAATATTCTTATAAACCGAGAATATTTATGTAGAGAGTTAGACTATTTGATCGATATCACTTTAGCAGGCAGCAGCACCATCAACTTTCAAAAAAGGTTAAACGTTAACCTTGGCAACCCCCCAAAGCTACTGACCGGTCTCCAGAGCTGAAGGAAGCATCGCCATTAGCCAAAAGATGCATCAGGGCAAGATGTCAAAAGCAAAATTGGCCACGTACTCATCCAGACATCCTTGGACCATGATGATTAGGATGATTTGTGCCCTGATTCCCCATTTTATACTGCTACCATTCCACTACCAACAGCCGTCCCTTTTGTGTGATATGCCAGTTGCCCCATGACTCGACCACATGCATGCAAGTATAGCAGCTAGCTCAACTGGGATATACTCCGTAGAGAGCCATTTCAGCTTTTCCACACACCAGTGCGTTCCCTTTCCTCTTTCTTTGGGTTGTAGAAATTCGTTGTAATCGGTGGATATATGACACTTTATGATCTGCTCCATCTCGATCCCACGTCAGACGATGTCATCTTTTTTAAAGATACCCAAAGACCATATGTTCTAGAAAGCTTTAAGCTAGCCTTGGTATAGAGGCTGACATAAGTATACTTTTGGATTAAATTCGTGTGCTGCTATTCAGTACATGGATAAGATGGGCCAGAAAGAACAAGGAGTCGCTATTAGGCTGTGGTGGCTTTGAAGTGATCTCGTGTCTATCCATCATCGTCACAGACTCACAGGTTCAACCGATCTTCCATGGGCATCATCGATCGATAACATCTCGCCCAACTCGATCACACACAGGTCGGTCGATTAGGTAGAGACAGGGGAAGGAAACGCATTGTGCACGTGATCAATCGACGTTCGGGCCTCCCGCAGTCGCCAACTCTTGTGCTACCTAATCAACTCTTGTGCTCCTCGAATCCTCACACATATATGTATGCATGCATGGAACTAACTGCACACCGTGCCCAGATGCGATGACGACCGATCGGTTTCACGATTTTCAACAGGCAATAACGGATCGACATGAATCCTTCGTGTAGCAACAATTCCAGCCGGCGACGGGATGACACGCTGTGGCTAAGTGCCATCCATGGCCAGCTCGATCGGTGGTCACTAAGGCATGTACAATGCATCATTGTTTATAGAGGTGTTTAAAGAGAAAAAAATACTAAGCATCACCTAGAAAGTTAATTCCTATAATACAAAGGAGATGCTTATATATATCCAACCACCTCATAAGCACCCATTAAACACCAATGCTTAACTAAACACCTCATACATCTTTTAAGCACCTGGTGCTAGAAAATAAACTGGTTTTTATTGCTAAGCACTTCCTATAAGCATTCCATTGTACATGTTCTAATAGAGCAAAACGAATTAAAGCTTCTGCTGCGGTTGGTGGTCGACGGTTATACTATACAGCCTGCTTCTTTTCTACGTACGTATTGTGACTCCAGAAAAGAGCAAGATTCCTGAAAAGAAACCGGCAATTGCCAGGACCATTCCGAAGGACGATCGTCGTAGTGGATGCCACGTCACCATGGACGTACGTGGGTGGTGGATCTGGCCGTGGCCGGCGACGACGACGACACGTGTCCTATATACCCGGACGGCGAGCGAGCTTATATATAGTGGCACCATAGAAGGTTTGGTTTGCCACAAGTCTTCACTCTTCACAAGCTAGCTGCAACCAGTTGTGCGATCGAGAGTACTCTGTCAGTCTGTCACTTGCACTGTGAGCACACAACCGAGAGGATCGATGGCGTCGTCGTCGCTGCAGGGTCAGAACACCGGCGGCAGCAGCCGGAGGAGGGCCGTCCGCGCCAGTACCAGGGCCGGCGGCCGGTCGGCGGCGGCGGTGAAGCAGCTGCTGACGAGGCTGAGGAGCACATGGAGGAGACGCGTGACGCGGCCGAGGCGACCTGCCCTCAGCTTCGCCTACGACCTGCACAGCTACTCCCAGAACTTCGACGACGGCCACCGCGGCCGCTTGTAGTTGCATCTACGACCAGTAGTGTCAGTGTTATTATTTCCACTAACTATTAGTTGGTAGGTACCTCATGCAGCCACTGTACAGAATCATTCGATCACATATATATGTATATGTGCAAGAATAAATTATTAAAGCTGACATCGATCAGCAGAATGATGCTTTCTTTGTGCATGGTTTGTCATATGTGCACCTGTTGGAAGCCTTGGAATGGAAATGTTTTTTTAACCTAATAATCTGATTCGTTCTGAGATCTTCTGTTCTGTGTTTTGATTTGTGGCTTGCCCATGTGCATCCCGCCAGTAGCCTTTATTGTTCATTTACACAGATTATTATCTGCGCGATTTACCCTAGATTTTTCGGAATTTATGGAAGTCAAAGAATCACTAAAAGCAAATGATGAGGCACTGGTTTTTTCAAAATAAACCTTTACAGAGTATTTGATTTAAAGAACCATCCCAATATCCCATCCTAAATGCATAAAGCGCCTGTTTTGTACCACAGTTTGTATAAAACCATGGTTTTGTGAATAGGCACAACACAAAGACAATAATTGTGCCTATATTCTTAGCAAACATCGGAGTACTGTATTAGCTTTAATATAAAAACTGGTAAGCTGAAGAGGCATCAATTGCAATTGATCAAATTACAAAGATATTTATTTAAAGGAAAAATTATTTGGATCAGAAGAGGCGAATAGCTAGCTTGGCACTTAACCATGATCAATGATTTAATCTTAGCATAAATGAGATGCTTAGTGTCTTTTAGACACAAATTCACTTATGGTGTTTAAGAGTTAAGACCATGATCAATTTAGCTTATTTTATGAAACCCACTTATGTTTATGGACTAATGATGGACTAGAGTTATTAGGATAAGATTGTGATGGTTCCTCAAACTGAAGGAACAGAACAGAGGGGTTTGCGAAAAGAAGAGACATATATATCAGGGCAAACACCTCAAAAGCAAAATTGCCCACTGATCGTCCCGTCATCCTTGGACCATGATCACTAGGATGATCTGCACCACTTCCCCTTATACGTATTATGCAGCCATTACAGCAGCACCTAGCTACCATACCATACCGTCATTATTTTTAGGCGATCTTCGCCTGCAGATCATCCGATCATCAGGCTGATGATGAATGGCTCGATCACATGCACGCATGTAGCAGATTCCTCTGATTTCTGCTTTTTAACACTAGTGCGTTCACTTTGCTCTTTCTTTTGTTGGGTGCAGATGAATCCGTTGCGGAGATGACAGACACTTTTCTGATCCGCTCCACGTCGATCCTACGCATGATGTTGAGTTGACAATATCTTACTATTACTGATTGGAGGTTCTAAAAGTTGCACCAATTTCAAAGCGTGATAGAAAAAAAAGATAAATCCAAAAAATTCTCACAATAATCAGAAACATCCGACCATCAATTGGCAGATTGAAATATTAATAGCCATTAGATCTGTTTTCTAAGTAATTATCCACCTCTGCCATTATGAAAGGTCTTGAGTTCAACTCTCAATGAAAGCAAGTATCATCTTTTTTCATTATATATATTTTCTAAGTAATTACCCACCTCTGCCATTACGAAAGATCTTAAGTTTAATTCTCAACGAAAGCAAATATCTTTTTCTTTTTTTAGATTTTTCCCATTTTTAAATTTACCTTTAGTTTTTGTTTTTTTCCATTAAAGATGCTAGAAACATTTTCATGAAACAGATATTTTGTAGACTTTTTGAAATTTCTATGTCAATTCTCACAAAATACGCTAGAAAAAAATAAAATTATAAAAATCCTCACAATAATAAAAAAAATACCCTATCATCAATTAAGATGTTGGAATCTTAATAGCTATTAGATCTGTTTTCTAATTAAGTAATCATCCACCTTTGCCATTATCAAAATAATATTAAATAACCCTTAAAACTACATATTAATTACCCACTCTGCTAATATAAAGAAAAATATGAAATAACACCCTAAATTTATATCTAATTGCTCACATTTGCTATTTTGATAGGATAATACCAAATATCCCCTTTAATTTATATTTGATTTGTTCACCTTAGTTATTATGACTGATAATATGATGAAAGTAACCCCTCAAAATTATATTAAAATCACCTATTTTTGCAATCGATCAAAGATTATCTAAATCAATTAAGCATACATATAAAGTAGCAAGATATGTTATTATAAAAACCTAAGTATAAAAATAGATCTATATATGTTGTACGGTTACGCATAACACATTTAAGACTCTAACCCGTGTGAAAGCACGGATTAATTGACTAGTCTATTTGAATTGGAAGATATCCAAAGACCATATATACATGCATGTTCTAATAAGCTTTATATGCCTTTTAACACATGTTATGGAGGCTACATATATACTTTAATTTTGGGTTTAGTTTGCATTTGGTACACTAGTCAATCGACCCGTGCTTTCGCACGGATTAGAATCTTAAATATATTATGCGTAACCGTACAACATATATAGATTTATTTTTATACTTAGATTTTTTAATAGCATATCTTGCTACTTTATATATATGCTTAATTGATTTAGATAATCTTTGATCGATTGCAGAAATAGATGATTTTAATATAATTTTGAGGGGTTACTTTCATCATATTATTAGTCATAATAACTAAGGTGAACAAATCAAATATAAATTAAAGAGGATATTTGGTATTATCCTATCAAAATAGCAAATGTAAGCAATTAGATATAAATTTAGGGTGTTATTTCATATTTTCTTTTATATTGGCAGAGTGGCTAATAATTAATATGTAGTTTTAGGGTTATTTAATATTATTTTGTTAATGGAAAATGTGGGTGATTACTTAATTAGAAACAGATCTAATGGTTATTAAGATTCTAACCTGTCAATTGATGATAGGGTATTTTTTATTATTGTGAGAATTTCTATGATTTTATTTTTTTCTAGTGCATCTTGTGAGGATTGACGTAGAAATTTCAAAAAAGAGTGTCTACAAAATATCTGTTTTATGGAAATGTTTCTAGCATTTTTAATGGAAAAAAAAGACAAAAACAGATGAAGATATTTCAAAAAAAAGTGTCTACAAAATATCTGTTTTATGGAAAGATTTCTAGCATTTTTAACGTAAATTTGAAAATAGGAAAAGTCTAGAAAATAGAAGAAGATATTTGCTTTCGTTGAGAATTGAACTCAAGGTCTTTCGTAATGGCAGAGATAGGTAATTACTTGAAAAATATATATAATGAAAAAAAAAGATATTTGCTTTTATTGAGAGTTGAACTGAAGACCTTTCATAATGGCAAAGATGAATAATTACTTAAAAAACAGATCTAATGCCTATTAATATTCCAATCTGTCAATTGATGGTCGAATGTTTCTTATTATTGTGAGAATTTTTAAAATTTATCTTTTTTTCTAGCACGCTTTGAAATTGGTGCAACTTTTAGAACCTCCAATTAATAATAGCAAGATAAGATGGATAAGATCGTCCAAAAAGAAGATGCCGGCATTATCAATGAGTGGCTCGGACTTGGGGTGCTGTTGCGTCTGTCCATGCCCATGGCCCATGGCCACAGCAGCCACAACAGACAGCTGTTCGTTTTAGTAGGTGGTTACATGGGCATCGTAACCGCCGGTCTGTCATGCATGATATGCATTCCACGTTCAGGTTCAGCACCGCCATTTCGATCACATGGTGTGGTGGTGTAGCCACCAGGAGCATGAGCATCACATCTCGCCGGCCGGCTTCCGCCTAATAAGTCACCCATTGACACGCACTGGGTCGATTCGGCAGCAGGCAGGGGATCAAACGCATTGTGCACACGTGACCGTTACACACACGCGCTCGCGGCACGGTCCTGCACACCGGCGGCGGCGGCCGGTCAGCGGCGGCGGTGAAGCAGTTGCTGTCGAAGCTGAGGTGCACGTGGAGAAGACGCGCGATGCGCCCGAGGCGAGCTGCCGTGAGCTTCGGCTACGACCTGCACAGCTACTCCCGGAACTTCGACGACGGCCTTGCCTCCTCCGACCACCGCCGATTGTAGTCGCAGCTCTGCACTTCTGCATGCCGTGATAGATTCTACTCCACCTCAGTGTGGGAGAGGGTACTATAGTCTATAGATCGCATGTGGTTTGTTAATTGGTTTATTTTGATTTCCAGTGACTATTAGCTCATGTAGCCATTGTACATGATCAGTCGAGTCTTCTATATGTGAATGGAAATGCATGGTTTCTGCCTAATAACCTGGTCCTGATATCTTCTGTTCTGTGTTCGGATTATCTGTGGCTTACGCATGAATGTGCATCACCGCACCGGTGGCCAATTATTCATCTGCCCACATTATCATCTGCGGCTTATTGAAGATGTTTGGGAAATCAGTGAAACTGCACTGGAACAGTAAAAAAAATATGGCTGGGCAGTTAATGGTTCTTGTTCAGTTCAAAATAAACCTTTAAGATGACGGACCACTAAAAAAAATGTAAATCCAATACCTATATATAAACCGTTGATAAACTTTTGATGATTATGCTACTCGATCAGCTTCTGCCCCGTGTTGCCTTTGGCATCATTTGCATTGGCGGTGATCTTGATAGTCTGCTTGCCATGAGACCCTTGCTGCTCAAGTGCAACAGCTCGCCCCAATCACTTCTGTTTCCTCCCTTCTGCTGCCTTCTTTTGATTAGGCCAAAGAAACACTTTTGTTTCCTCCAGAACCATTTTGTTTCTTAGGAATAGTGGCATCTTATCCACTTGTATTTCGCCAAAATTTCAATCGATCGTTTATTAAGAATCAAACCTAGACTTCGGCCATAATTAAAGGATTGGAGTTAAATATTTATGTAGAAAGTTATACTATTAGATCGATAACTTTACTGGCAGGCAGCTGCACCATCAAATCGCAAAAAGGTCAATGTTAATCTTGGCGACCACCAAAGCTACTGACCGATCGCAAGAGTTGAAGGAAGGAAGCATATGCATCGCCATTAGCCAAAAGATGTATCAGGGCAAAACCTCAAAAGCAAAATTAGCCAGTCATCCTAGGACCATGATGACTAGTATGATGTGTAATACCATGATTCCCATTTTATACTCCTACTATTCCACACACTGGTGCGTTACCTTTCCTCTTTCTTTGGGCTGTAGAAAATTCGTTGAAGTCGGTGGATATGAAACTTTATGATCTGCTCCATCTCGATCCCACGTCAGATGATGCCGTATTGCTTCTTTTTTTGGAAGATATCCAAAGAACATACATGTTCTGGGTAGATAAAGCTTTAAGCTAGCCTTTAACACGTGGTATAGAGACACAAGTATACTTTTGGATTAAATTTTGTAGTCCTATTCAGTACATGGATAAGATCACCCAAAAAAGAACAAGGAGTCGCTATTAGGCAGTGGCCAGGAGTGATCTTGTGTCTGTCCATAGTCGCCACAGCAAACCACGCAACCGAGATCCATGATCTTCAACAGCCTCCAATGGATCACTAACAAAGCAAAACAAAAGCTTATGCTGCGGTTGGTCGTCGACGACTCGAAGGTTAGACTATCTACACTCGTCTCCTCCACCGACTCCGCTACCTGCATGTCGTAAACATATGGCGGAAAATTTGCTGCAGCCGTCTCCTCCACCGATCCCGCCACACTACCGGAGAGCAGCTGTTTCGCCAAACCCAGAGGAACGGAGGGATTCCACCATCTTCTTTGCGGCCACGGGGCCCATCAACCGCCATTCCCTCACGCGCTCTGTCGGAAGGGAGAGGAGATGAGAAGAGGCGGTGTCAGCGACGGATCTAGCGTGCGGTGTGCCGCAGGCGGATCTCGTGAGCCCACGCGCGAAGGGGAGGAGCTCGGGTAGTGGGCGAGCGAGGCGCCGGAGGCGCGGATCCGGCCACGACGGAGGCGAGGAAGGCCGGCGATGCAGCGGATGCGAGGAAGGCCAGCAATGCGACGAAGGCGGGCAAGGCCGGCGAGGCAATGGATCCGACCTCGGTGGGAGGGGAGCGGCCGCCGGCGTTGGGGAGGATGGGGAGGAGGCGTCGGCTGCCGCGCGACGGGGAGGAGGAGGCGGCGCCGGCCGCGGACAGGGATGGGGGACGATGGTGTGAGAGGAGAGGGAGAGAGGAGCGAGTTCTAGGACTCAACGGAGAGGGAGAGAGGAGCTAGATGTGTGGGCAGAGGAGGGAGAAGGTTCTAGACTGCCGGGCCCATTTGCCAGAGACAGGGAATAGTATTATTGTGTATTTAAAAGAAATGTGGTAGTTTGAAATGGATGAATAAAATATTGGATAGTTGATATAGAAGAAATATACAGAGAAACAGGAGTGCAGGAGAAATTGATTTGGAGAAAAGAATCTCGCTGACTGGGCTGGAATATTCTTTTGGGTGAAAAATTTGGAGGCACACAAGTGCAGAAAGTCTTATATTGTGCAACTATACATCTTTGTTTTCGACGTACCTACTTACTGTGACTCCGGAAAATAGCTAGATTCCTGAAACGAAACCGGCACTTTCCTGGACCATTCCGAAGGACGATCGTCGTAGTGGATGCATCGTCACCATGGGCGATGTACGTGGGTGGTGGGCCTGGCCGTGGCCGGTGACGACGACACGTGTCGGAACACAACGTATATCCTATACCCCGGCGAGCGAGCTTATATATAGTGGCACCGTGGGAGGTTTGGTTTAGCACAAATTAAACATCTTGACAAGCTAGCTCTGCCTGCTACTAGTCGAGACTCGAGAGTACTCTGTCGTCACTTGCATTGTGAGAACAAGAACAACCGCGCGATAGAGGATCGTCTTCGATGGCGTCGTCTCTTCAGGGTCAGAACACCGGCGGCGGCGGCAGCCGGAGGAGGGTCGTCCGCGCCAGTACCAGGGCCGGCGGCCGGTCGTCGACGGCGGCGGTGAAGCAGCTGCTGTCGAAGCTGAGGCGCACATGGAGGAGGCGCGTGACGAGGCCGAGGCGACCCGCCCTCAGCTTCAGCTACGACCCGCACAGCTACTCCCAGAACTTCGACGACGGCCACCACCGCTTGTACTACGGCCAGTAGTGTCAGAGTGATTTTCCCTAACTATATTAGCTGTTAGGTACCTCATGCAGCCATTGTACAGAATCACGCGATTCTTCTGTGTGTAATCACAAATATATATATGATCTGACTAGATGAAACCTGGCATATGGTTTGTCATTTGTGCAGTTGGAAGCCTTGGAATAGAAATTAATGTTTTTTTTTTACCTAATTACCTGATTCTGAGATCTTCTGTTCCGTGTATTGATTCAATGATTTGTGGCTTGCCCGTATGCATCGCGCCAGTAGCCTTATTGTTCATCTACACAGATTATTATCTGCACGGCTTACCCTAGATTTTTCGGACAACAGGAATCTATGGAAAGAGTGTGGGCCTGTTTGGAAACATAGTTTCTCAATACCATAGTTTTAGAATAGTGCAGTATTTTTTGGTTGTGAAACGGTAGTATCTTTTGAAATCAGCACATGTTTGATTCCATGGTATATTAGACTACTATCATACAAACAATACAGTCTCAGACCATAATTAGCGACAGACACTACCATACCAGAATTGAAGTCACGGATCATTATCTCTTGACTACTGCGGGCAAGGTAAGGACCGCTGCAGAAGGCAGATCCGTTCACGAATGACGAGTGGTGGTGGGAAGCCGGGTCGTCGCGGAGGGCGGGCAAAGTGTGGGCGCGGGAGCCTCGGCAGCCATGGCCTATATTCCCAGTTTGTATAAAGTATGGTTTTTGAATAGGCACAAAGACAATAATTGTGCCTATATTCCTTGCAACACATCTGAGTATTGTATTAGCTTTAATAAAAAAAGCTGGTAAGCTGAAGAGGCATCATTAGAAAATTGAACAATTTACAAATATATTTATTTAAAGGGAAAACTATTGGGATCAGTGTAGAGGCGAATAGCTTGGCACTTAACCATGATCAATGGTTTATTCATAGCATCAATGAGATGTTTAGAGTACTCTTTTAGACACAAAATCACTTCTAGTGTTTTAAGAGTTAAGACCATTACACTTAGCTTATTTTATGAAACCCACTTATGTTTATGGACTAATGATGCACTAATGTTATTAGTATGTGATTGTGATGGTTCCTCAAACTGAAGGAACATAACTGAGGGGTTAGTGAAAAGAGACATATGCCAACCTGACCAGGCCACCCAAAGCACTGTTCATCACTGTGCGCATACTGCAAACATATGGGTTCACTGGTGAACATAAGCAAAATTGCCCACTCACCGTCCCCGTCATCCTTGGACCATGATGACTAGGATGATTTGCACCACTTTCCTATATACAACACTATATATGGAGCCAGTGCAGCAGCCGCACCTAGCTAGCTTTCTGTTTGGATCCGGAGGCTAAGCTTTTATGTCACATCGGTTGTTTGGATGCTAGTTAGAAGTATTAAATATGGTCTAATTATAAAACTAATTACACAGACAAGGACTAAATGCCGAGACGAATTTATTAAACCTAATTAATCGATGATTAATGAATGTAGCATCACATTTGCTAATCATAGATTAATTAGGCTTAATAAATTTGTCTCGCGTTTAGCCTTCATTTGTGTAATTAGTTTTATAATTAGATATTATTTAATACTTCTAACTAGCGTCCAAACGTTCCATGTGACAAGGCTAAAAATTAGCCGGTAGGATCCAAACGGGCCTTTGTATGTGATCCGCCAATCATCCCATCAGGTTGATGACTCGATCACATGCATGCAATTGCTCTCATATAGAGACTGATTTCTGCTTTTAACACTAGTGCCTTCACTTTGCTCTTTCTTTTGGATCGATGCAGAGTAGGTCGTTGTAGTCGGTACTCGGTAGAGAGGACACTTTTTCTGATCTGCTCCATGTGAAGCCTACGCATGATGTTGAGTTGGCAACATCATCAGAACATCTCTTTGAAATTGAAGATATCCAAAGACCATGGATACATGCATGCATGTTCTAAGCTTTATAGGCCCTTAACACGTGTTATGGAGACTGCACACGTTGATTTTGGATTTAGTTTGTGTATTCGGTACAAGGACGATAAGATCGTCCAAACAGAAGATGCAGTCATTATCAATGAGTGGCTTGGACTTGGGAGTGTTCTCGCGTCTGTCCATGGCCACACAGCAAAGCACAACCGATGTCGTTCATTCCAATAAGACCTTGTTCGGTTGTCCTGACTCCTGATTTTAGATAAGATTTAATTGTGATAGTCAAATTTAAATAGAAAGAAATTAAATTCTCTCTAATCCCATTGAAATTTTCTATTCCCTTAGATTTTCCTAAAACTGAACAAGGCGTAAGCCACATTCAGCACCGCCATGCATCATGTCGCAGACTCGTAGGCTGGTGTGGCCTGCATGCCCTGGACCTGGAGGGGTCACATCGATATCGATTCGGCAGGCAGGCAGGCAGGCAGCGCAAGCGGCAGAGGGAACGCATTGTGCACGTGACGACGTTAGACACGGCATGGCCGGCGCCGATGCGAGCGCAAGCAACGGTGCATCTCTCAACACGGGGCGAAGCTACGTATACTCTGGGTGCACATGCACCTCCAAAATTTAAAAAAACAATGATTGTATACAGTTTTTCACCATATATGCACCTTCAACCGCTAATATTTATACATCTACAAAGCAGTTGCACCCCTTCTAGTTTGCTCTAGCTTCGCCACTGCCGGCCATCGGGCCATGGCAGCCGGCCGGCCGGCCATCTGCAGCTCGACCTGCACACAGGCATGGAACCCTGGAACATGCATGCTACTGCCATGCGGCGGTGAAGCCGCTGCTGTCGAGGCTGAGGTGCGCATGGTGGAGACGCGCGACGACGTGGCCCAGCAGATGAGCTGCCGTGATGAGCTTCGGCTACGACCTGCACAGCAGCTACTCCCAGAACTTCGACGACGCCCTTGCCTCCTCCGGCATGCACCACCGATCCTTGTTGCAGTGGCTACGGTTCCTTCTGCACTTCTGCAGTGATGGCGGATTATGCTCCACCTCACTGTTGGGGTTGGAGAGGACTAGTGTGTAGTTGGTTGGTTCTGATTTCCGGTGCCTATTAGCGAGCTAGCTCATGCAGGCATGCAGCCATTAATTGTACAGGATCACTCGATTCTTCTATTTGTGTAATCAGAAATTGTACGTACTATATATGAGCAAGACCACTATATATCGAACATCACCGATGCTTTATGCAGCCTTGGATTAGAAACAACCAGTCCATCAATCCGTGCGTCGCACGGGCTAATTTCAAAGCACACATATTATTACGTGTATATCAAAATATTAATAATTTTAATATAAAATTAAATAGTTATTTTAGATATTTTATCATAACAATTAAATATGGTTAATTTAGATATAACATTGGGAGGTTATTTTATATGATTTTTACCATAGCATAAGAAATTTAATTAAGACTTAGACCATTTTTATAATTGTGCATGTATGTAATTATTTAAGAAAAGATCCTATTTGATCACTATTAATATTTTAATCTATCTAATTAATGGTTAGATGTTTTCAATTGTTATTGGAGTTATTTTAGGTTATCCATACAATTGATACTATTGCATTGTAGATGCCGCTAAATTGATGGCGGGTTATTTTTATTTTTTGTGTGAGAATTTCTGAAATTTATCTCTTTTTCTAAAACGCCTCTTAATTAACACATCTTTTAGAGATTTGAATTAGTAATAGTAAAATTATCTATAAACCTATGTTTTCGTAAGATTCAGAGTCACATGAGACATTAGTGTCATAAATATGCTCTCGTAAGATATATTTATAGTTATACGGAATATTTGTGTTATCAATTCATAGATAAATTTAGTAGTAATGGAAGTTGGAAATTCAAAACTTATATATATCTTATCTATTTTTTTTATCTATTTTTCTTTAGACAATTGCTATAGTGTTCTGAAATAACTATAGATCATGAATTTAATTTATCGAAAATAGATAGATACGAGACTTTCTCGAAAGTAAATAGGTAATAGATGAAGTATATATTTCTCTATTTTGTTATGTAAATAGCATAAATTATTTTCTACCACTGTAACATGGCAAAATACCTTATATGATCTATGCTCATATTTACGTGACATTAGAAAAGTAACGTATCTAGCCTTTTCAATGTTTGGGAAGATACTATACGACTGTGCGTTTCACGTTAGGCCATATAAACTACATGTTTTTTAATTAATTATTGAGATTTTGCTCTCCAATGAATCTATTAATTTAGATATCGCTCTCCAATGGATCCGAATCTTTTAGCCTTCAAATTAATAATAGTAATATTTTTAATTAATACGAATTAATAATAGTAATATTTTTAATTAATGCGCCGAATGTTGCCGGCATGGAGATTTGAACCGTGGTCTCCTACTGCCATAGGCTTTATTTTTTTAATTAATACGCTAAATGTTGCCGACGTGGAGATTTGAACCCTCGATCTCTTGCCTCTACATTTGCTGTGATTGGTTTTTTTTAATTAATACGCTAAATATTGCCGGCGCGGAAATTTGAACCATCGATCTCTTGCCTCTATTTTTTTTAGCGCGCTTTAAAAATAGTGCTTCTTCGCTTTAAAAATAGTGCTACTTTTACAACTTCTAATTAGTAATAGTAAGATTGGTTTTTTTAATTAATACACTAAATGTTGCCGGCGCAGAGATTTGAACCCTTGATCTCTTGCCTCTATTTTTTTAGCGCGCTTTAAAAATAGTGCTACTTTTACGACCTTCAATTAGTAATAGTAAGATTATTTCCTGATATCTTCTGTTCTGTGTTCAGATTTCTGGCTTATCCATGTGCACCCGGCAGCCAATTATTCATCTGCCTGGATTGTCATCTGAGGCTTATTGCAGATTTTTGGGAAATCAGTGAAACGTTGGAAGTCAATGGAACACTAAAAAGCAATGGCCCAGGAATGGATCTTGTTCAGTTCATAACAAACAATTTAGATGATGCAGAACTAAAAAAACTAAATGCTCTTGTTGTTGCCCCGGCATCATTACCTTTGATGGTTTGTTTTCTATTGGGACCTTGATCAAGTCAAAACAGCTGGCCCTAATTTAGTTTCGGGATGAGCCTTGGTCTCAGTTCACCGATCATCACAACATTTTTTCCTTCAGCCGCCTTGCTTTTATTAGGCTGAAGTGATAGGATTAAAACTTAGATTAAACTCGAATCATGAGTAATAACATAACAAAGTTGCCTTAACAAAATCTCGTAGCCTATACATGACCACACGTCAAGCGGAAGACTTAAAATCTTAGTTTGATGACGCCATGAACGCCTCGTGGATTGTTGGTGGAGAGGAAGTAGTCATAGCGGATGGAACGCCACGGGTCTCAGCAGCCCTAAGTCGTTCCTTCAAAGACTTTGGTGGATACCGCCGACCTTCACGACACCAGTGGGATTGACTGAGGCGAGGGCGAGAAAGACTCGTGCTTCTGAACCCCCTCTAGAGCTCTAATTGATCGGTGTTCCATAAGGTTACGTGAGGATACCGCGAGGGCGACCTCCCTGAGTTTATATGGCACTGTGGGGATGGGGCCGAGTCTTGGAAGGATTAGATCGCCTGCCAATCACAGCGAGAAACTTACGACGCCCTCATCGTGATAGACACGGGTGGTTTCTTTTTTTTCTTTTTTTCTTTTTTTGCGCCTAAAGGAACTCCTGTTCCAGTGGGACCGAAGATTTATTCGTATCTCAATTTGATATCCGAGATGAACCCAGCACGAAGAAGCCCTTTCTTGTCCTCGAGATCCATGCATGGTGTTCATTGTGAAGGACGACTTATCCACTTCCATGTCAGCAAAATTCAATTGTCCATCATTTGATAACCGATTATATTTATATATCACCACAAAATATCACAACCATTTGGTATGTGAAAGAAATTATGATACTTGCAGCAGAATATCATAGGCTTCTATTAAACACAATATCATAGGCCATTATGTACCAGTAAAATCACTTTCAAAAGAAGCTAGACTAAAACTCTTTTATCTCCCTAAACCTTCTACCATAATCAATAATAGTTTCATTATGTTTTTGTGTAACCGATGTAGGTGTGACAATTTCAATTCATTTTTTTAGATAATGGAAAGTACGGCTTCCACTCCCAAAGAGAGCTTCAGACCAAATTATTACAACTCGAACCCAAAGGAGGAACAAAGGAGAAGCTTTTATTGTTTTATTTCAATTCATTTTCCCTAGCGTAAGAGTGCTTATGAAGCTTTTGCTCTAACTCTCATATCATGAAACAACATAATAGGAAGGTCAAGCGGAAAATCACGAAAAAAGCAGCACAACTTAGTGACAACAGAAAAATACGAACCTTAAGAGGATGCCTCATCAGGGTGGCCATCCCTAACTGAGCTAGTTACGACTACCATGTCCATTTGTTTTTTATGCTTGCTAGTTGGGAAATCTATATGATTATCAATCTTTTTTATTCGATTTCTAAGTTTTCAGCTACTTGATACTTTTGAATTTTGATTGATACAGCATTTTTGGTTGGAATAAAAGGGAATGAAAATCATGAACAAAATTACCAGGATGATGTGTACATAATTCTTATTTTAATTTTTATATCTCATTTTTGAAATGTACCACTATATCCCAAATTGCAATGTGTTCTAGCTTTTCCTTTATCTGTCCACATTCATATATCCGTCCACATTCATATATTTGTTGATAAATCTAGACACATAGTGAACACACATACAACATAGAGTAAAGTAATGAATGAATCTAATAGAGGCCTAGAACTATTTATAATTTGGAACGCGTCAGTGGACAATATTCTTATAAGCGAGATCATTTATGTAGAAAGTTAGACTATTTGTTTGATGGCTTTAGCAGGCAGCAGGACCATCAACTTGCAAAAAAGGTTAAATTAATCTTGGCAACCCCCAAAGCTACTGACCAGTCTCAAGAGCTAAAGGAAGAATCTCCATTAGCCAAAAGATGCATCAGGACAAGATCTCAAAAGCAAAATTGGCCACGTACTCATCCAGACATCCTTGGACCATGATGACTACGATGATTTGTACCCCGATTCCCCATTTTATACTGCTACCATTCCACTACCAACAACCGTCCCTTTTGTGTGATATGCCAGTCGCCCCATGACTCAATCACATGCATGCAAGTATAGCAGCTAGCTCAACTGGGATATACTCCGTAGAGAGCCATTTCAGCTTTTCCACAAACCAGTGCGTTCCCTTTCCTCTTTCTTTGGGTTGTAGAAATTCGTTGTAATCGGTGGATATATGACACTTTATGATCTGCTCCATCTCGATCCCACGTCAGACGATGTCATCTTTTTTAAAGATACCCAAAGACCATATGTTCTAGAAAGCTTTAAGCTAGCCTTGGTATAGAGGCTGACATAAGTATACTTTTGGATTAAATTCGTGTGCTGCTATTCAGTACATGGATAAGATGGGCCAAAAAGAACAAGGAGTCGCTATTAGGCTGTGGTGGCTTTGGAGTGATCTCGTGTCTATCCATCATCGTCACAGACTCACAGGTTATTCAACCGATCTTCCATGGGCATGCATCGTCCCCTGATTTCAACACTGCCAATCTGCAATTAAGTGCCATGTCACAGGCGGGTGAATCCTATGCAACACTGCATCGTTCGATTGATCGATCGATCCATCTCGCCCAACTCATGGATCACACGCCGTCGCCAAGTGCCATCCATCCATGGCCAGCTCAGCTCGATGTGTGTCGCTACTAAAGCAAAACAATAAAAAGGCTTCTCTGCTGTGGTTGGTGGTCGACGGATATACTATACAACCCTTCCTTTCGACTCCGGAAAAGAGCAAGATTCCTGAGAAAGAAACCGGCAATTGCCTGGAGCATTCCGACGACGACGATCGCCGTAGTGGATGCCTCGTCACCATGGACGACGTACGTGGGTGGTGAGTCTCGCCGTGGCCAGCGACGACGACACGTGTCAGAACACAACGTATATCCTATACCCGGCGAGCGAGCTTATATATAGTGGCACCATGTGAACCTTGGTTTGCCACAAACATCTTCACTCTTCACAAGCTAGCTGCTACCAGTAGCGATCGACAGTTCTCGACAGTACTCTGTCAGTCTGTCACTTGCATCGTGAGCACACAACCGAGAGAGGATCGATGGCGTCGTCGCTGCAGGGTCAGAACACCGGCGGCAGCAGCCGGAGGAGGGTCGGCCGCGCCGCCAGTGCCAGGGCCGGCGGCCGGTCGGCGGCGGCGGTGAAGCAGCTGCTGTCGAGGCTGAGGTGCACATGGAGGAGACGCGCAACGCGGCCGAGGCGAGCTGCAGTGAGCTTCGGCTACGACCTGCACAGCTACTCCCAGAACTTCGACGACGGCCACCACCGCTTGTAGTTGCAGGCTTGCAGCTACGACTAGTAGTGTCAGTATGTAGTTTGGTACTTATTTCCCCCTAACTATTAGCTGCTAGCTAGCTCATCAGCAACCATTGTACATGATATATCACTCACTCCGCTTTCCTTTCTGTGTACTCAGAAATATAGATCAGTAGAATGATTTCTTTGTGGTTTGTGCACACCTGTTGGAAGCCTTTGGAATGGAAAGAAATAGTTTTTTTGCCTAACCGGATTCTGATTACTTTTGTTCGGTGTTTTGATTTGCTCATGCGCATCACCGGTACGTAGCCTTATTGTACATCTGCACAGATGGTCTTCTGTGCGGCTTACCATAGATTTTTGGGAGATTAGAAATATATAATAGCCCAAGAAACACTAAAAGCAGATGGCCTGGCACTGGTTTTTGAAAGAAAACCTTTATAGAGTGTTTGGTTAAAGGAATCATCCCATTCTAAATAATGCCCATGTTTGGTAGCTTGTAGAAACTATATATGGTTTTTGAACAAATACAATAGTTGTGTCCATATTCTTTGGAGACAAGAGGCTTTTAGCTTCCATAGTAATCTTCAGTTGAAAATTCAAAGAAGAATACAATACTGAACTGAACAAGATCTTTGCTGGGATAATCTGTATTAGGAAGCACCTTTTTTCAATTTGACCCCACAAAAGAATATTTTGCAAAAATGAACTCTCTCTCTAAAACTTTTTGCGTGGCAGGATCTTTTTTCAGCGTCACGGGAGGGGTCCACATGCAATCGGCGCCGCAGGAGCTGCCACGTAGGAAGGTGCAGAGTGGTCTGCCTAGTCATTTTTCATGTCGAAGTCTTGCAGCTTTTGCGGTGCCACATAGTTTGGCGCCGCAGCCTTTTTGTCTTAAAAAATTCATATATTTTTCGTACGACGTCGATTTGTGATGATTTGTACATGAAAATTGTAGCTCTCGACGAGATATACAACTTTATAGTTTTGAGTTTTTTAAAATTGAATCTTTGTTTGGAGGCTTGCATGTGTATTTGATAGCGAGTAAAATTCACTGGCGATCCTCGAACTTGGCTCGTTTTGTCATTGGGTCCCTGAACTTCCAAAACCAGTCATCTAGGTACGTGGACTTGGCCTTCCAGTGACAAGCGTCCCAATTCCTCCTTTCTCCCAAACCAAGCGACGACATGGCATGCCACGCTAGAGCGCCTCAAGGAATCGCGTCCTCTTCGTCCACTTCCGGTCTATTCTCCTCCTTGTCTCTTTGGCTTTGGCGTTATCGAGGGGAATCGCGTGTGGTGGTGATCATGAACGAGAGGTGGCGCAACGAGTAGGGAGAAGGCAGGCGCCAGCGAAAGAAGGTGTCGCCGGCCACGACGCTCGTCCATGGATCCTAGATTGCGGAAAATTCAAGGCTCATCCATCATATGGTTAGTCAATCTCATTTCGAATCTATGCAATTGTGAGGCTTTTCTTGCCGTCTTGGTAGATGGAAGGGTGCACTAGTGTCTAGAGTCAAAATTTCTAGGGTTATAGTGCACTTTGGGAACTATGGTTTCAGGAAATGGGTTTTTGTTTGTGCGATTAGCTGTGGAAGTTTTTTTGAAAGATATCAAATCTATAGGTGCAAGTGCTAATGAGTTCACAGTAGAGATTAATCAATATAAGGATTTTTCTTTGGGTTTGATAATGTCCACTCTTATGTTGATGGGATGGTTTCTTGGTTCGATTACTGTGAAGCAGAAACTTGGTCAACACCGTGGTTTGATGATTTCTTCGAATAACTTGCCTATGACAAGTCCAATGACCTGAAACCAAGGGTGGGGTTAGATAATGGATTGAGGATACTTGCATTAGATGCAGACACCAATGCTATATGTGTTGTGGTTGATAGAGTGAAGAATCTTGTTCTTTATTTGGACCATGAGAATAATGTAGGTGCTCTGGAGCGTGGGATGATGTAGTATCAAACCCAATTGCTACCCTACCCAAGGTATCAAGCCCTTTCAAGGTACAGATGGACATAAAGAGAAACATGAAAAACTACTAGATTTTTTACAAGGACTTGAAGCCAGCAAGTGATGAAGATGCTCAAGTTATTGGTAGTGGCAGCAGTGATGAAGAAAGCGATGCGAGAGGTAATGACATAACTGCATACATTGGTGACAGATTTTATTAAGAATGTCACTGTTGCCATTCTGTGACGGTGATTTTGTGACACTCATTGTGACACAACGAAAATGTCATCATTTCTCTTCTAGGACGAAATATGATGCATTTAATGACGATAATTGATCATTATAGATATCCAAATCTTTTATAGTGGTAGCAGCAGGATGCGGTGGACGACGTCAGCGGCCTCAGTTGCCACCACATTGGCCATAAACTGTGCCAGCAGCAGCACTAGCGCATCGCCGTAGCACTGTTGCGCAGGACGTCAACAAATAGCAAGTTGTTCAACTACAGAAAGGTTCAGAGTGCAATTTGGGAAGGAGGAAGACAAGGGATGGTCATGGGAGAGACTCGCCTCGATGGAGCATACTTGGGTTAATAAATCTGTGCCACTGTGTGGCTGTGTCTAGGTAACTGTAAAGTACTAGTACTAGTTGGACTGGCTTAGTTGTCAGCAGTCTGTGTGTGGATGACTGGATGGCTTTAACTCATAAACCAAGGGGTTGTAGCGTGCAGAAAGGCCATTGGGTTGGGTGTCAAGGATGATGAGCCCAGGATTCATCACATGGCCGACTATTGATCTTATGTGCTTATCTCATGTGTGCCAGCCTGCCGGGGTGATCGGTGGTGTCTACGAGTTACACGATGATGATCGGGGTCAAGGTGTGGGAGCGTCGGTGGCGTGAGGAACGAGAGAGATAGGGGCACGAGTGGGAAGAGGAAAATCTATGCCTTAAATAGTATATATAATTAACACCAACATTTGTTAATCATCATCATAAATCAGTGTTTATTCAAATTTAAACTTATGATTAATTTGAATTGAAATTTATGATTTGTATTAGAATTCACTCAGACTTCTTTTGGCAGCACGATGTTATTCGGCAGGTTGTCGCAGACACTCGGATGTTGGCGGGCAATGTGGAGTAGATGACGCTGGAGGATCACCAGCCAGCATACGCCAGATCAACGATATGTGCAAGAGATTTCTACAGGCTAGTAGTGGTGACGACGTTGTCTTCCAGACAATGGTGTAACCAGAAACTTAAATTTTTCATTATTAGATGGACCAATAATACTAAAATTTTAAATTTTATTTAAATTAAAAAAATGAGTAGTTTTTGGCCACAGGAGGCCAAGGCCCCTCCCCGCCCCTCCCTATTTCTACCCCTGCTTCCAGACTCTTCCCACGCAACCGACTCCTTTGTTAGCTATGCTTGGAGCCACGCTGGCTCCTCCTGCTGGACCACCTGGGCAACCCTGGGGCGAGGTATATTTGTCCCATTCCATTCAAGATCAACATTCACTTGTTTACTTCTTTCTACCATTAGTTTTTCGTTGTTGTTGATTGTTTCGTTGTATACAGGTGCATTTTCACAGCGAGCATGTCCATACTTTGACCCTGCTAGCCCATCGTCGTCGCGTGGCCCTGTTGCAATCTACTATTCTGATATGCTATTGAACCGATACTTTCATAGTATATATCAATCCGTTTTGTCACTTTCTTGCCAACTAAGAAAGTGAGTCTAGCTCAATTGCTTAGGCGAGATAAATGGTCATATACACATAAGCATCCAAGTTCGAGTCCTTTGCACATAAGCATCCAAATTTGAGTCCTCCCAATTGAAATTTGGATGTTCTTATCGAAAAAACAATGGCCTCAATTTATACTATGTGCCAACTAACATGTCAAATTCACATAAATGGACGTGTGAGGCATTTACGAGCCTACAGAGGAAGCCCCCTCCATGTATAGGCACTAGGCATGACTTGTCGGACAACAAGACTGTGGCACTAGCTCAGAGGTTGTTCCCTGGTCCCGCAGCGGACGAGATGGGTTCATCACAGTTAGGATGGGGCCGCTTGTTGACCACACACACAAGACATGCACGTCGGACACACATAGGTTGGGCAGCAGTCTAGGGGGTTTAGCCTTCACAAAGTTGATATGTAATTATTTTTTTTTAAATGGGAAATTCCAGCCTCAGCAGCCACACACACGACCAATCCTTACAATAGATTCTTATAAAAAGTTTGATTCAGTTAATCTGTTGATCAAAACAAGAATGAATTTTATTAAAAACAATGCAAAAGATCATAAGCAAAGTCTAGCAATTAATAATTTAGAAGCATATATATAGGTCTATTTTGTTATTTAATTTTTTATAACAACATATTTGTGTTGTTTCGGGTTTATATGTTATTTTATTTCTATATTTAGTATATTAGAGGTATATTAGATGTGATTATTTTAATTCATCTTTCATAATAACATGGTGGATAATTTGTATACAAAATTTAGGTGTCATTTAAATTTAAATTTATCCTCCACAATGGTATAGTGGATAATTTATATGCAAATTTAGAGTTTTTTAATTCATTTTTTATAATGCCATTGTTGGGTAATTTGTATACAAATTTAAGAGGTTATTTAACACATCTCATAATGGCATGGTGGGTAATTTATTTGCAAATTTGAGAAGTTATTTAATGCATATTTTATAATGATATGAGGGTAATTTATATGCAAATTTAGGGGGTTATTTTTAATTTATATTTCATAATGGCATGTGGGTAGTTTATATGATAATCTAGTGGGTTATTTTAATGGTTTTTTATAATGGCGTAGTGGGTAAATTTATATGTAAATATAGGGGGTTACTTTAGGTCTTTCGTAAAGGCATGATGGATAATTTTTTACAAAATTTAATTGATCTAATGGCTAATATTATTGGATACTCTTTGATATGGTCAGATGTTTCTGATTTTTTGGAAATTTCTAGTTTTATATTTTTCTCTAGTACGCTTCGCAATCCGTGTTTATTTTGCAATAGTAATATAAGAAGGATAAGATGGGCCAAAAAGAACAAAGAGTCGCTATTAGGCAGTGGCAAAGCCTTTGGAGAGTTCTCGTGTCTATCCATCATTGTCACAGACTCACAGGTTCAACCAATCTTCCATGGGCATCGTCCCCTGATTTCAGCACTGCCAATCTACAACTAAGTGCCATGTCGCGGCTGGCGGGTGAATCCTATGCGCATCGTTCCATCCATCACATCTCGCCCAACTCACACACACCGGTCGGTCGATTAGGTAGAGGAAGGGGAAGGAAAATGCATTGTGCACGTGATCGACGTTCAACATGGCCACCGGCCATCGCCAACTCTTGTGCAACCTAATCAACACGTCCATGGCGGCCATCTGCAGCTCGATCCGCACACATGTATGCAATGCATGGAACTAACTGCACACTGTGCCCAGATGCCGATCGATCGGTTTCATGATCTTCAACGGCCTCTAATGGATCGACATGATCCGGCACTGGCTAGTAGGACGGGACAGACAGGGAGGCCATCCGATCCGCTGCATGCGCATATCTTCGCTTCACTACAGTAGCAATTCCGGCCGGCGACGGGATCACACGCCGTCGCCAAGTGCCATCCATCCATGGCCAGCTCAGCTCGATGTGTCACTAATAACTATGGCTCCGGAAAAGAGCAAGATTCCTGAAAAGAAACCGGCAATTGCCTGGACCATTCCGACGACGAGCGATCGTCGTAGTGGATGCCTCGTCACCATGGATGTACGTGGGTGGTGGCTGGTGGGTCTGCCCGTGGCCGGCGACGGCGACGCGTGTCGATCGGAACACAAAATATACCCGGTGAGCGAGCTTATATATAGTGGCACCATGGGAGGTTTGGTTTGCGACAAACGTCTTCACTCTTCACAAGCTAGCAGCTACCATTTGCGATCGAGAGTACTCTGTCAGTCTGTCACTTGCATTGTGAGCACACAACCGAGAGAGAGAGGATCCATGGCGGCGTCGTCGCTGCAGGGTCAGAGCAACGGCGGCGGCAGCAGCCGGAGGAGGGTCGTCCACGCCAGTAGCAGCGGCGGCGGCGGTGAAGCAGCTGCTGTCGAAGCTGAGGTGCACATGGAGGAGACGCGCGACGAGGCCGAGGCGACCTGCTGTGAGCTTCGGCTACGACCTGCACAGCTACTCCCAGAACTTCGACCACGGCCACCACCACCACCGCTTGTAGTTGCAGGCTTGCAGCTACGACCAGTAGTGTCAGTGTGTAGTTTGGTACTGATTTCCCCTAACTATTAGCTGCTAGCTCATCAGCAACCATTGTATATGATCACACACTTCGCTTCCTCTCTGTGTGATCAGAAATATATGTGCAAGACTAATTGAACCTGCCTGCCATCTCGATCAGCAGAATGATTTGTCTGTGGTTTGTGCACACCTGTTGGAAGCCTTGGAATGGAACGAAATAGTTTTTGCCTAACCTTACTCTGATAACTTTTGTTCAGTGTTTTGATTTGCGCATGTGCATAACCGGTAGCCTTATTGTAAACCTTTATAGAGTATTTGGTTTAAGGAATCATCCCATTCTAAATAAAGCCCATGTTTGGTAGCTTGTAGAAACTATATATGGTTTTTGAACAAATGGAATATCTAATTGGTGGATTAATTTGATATGCTACATTTCCTAGAACTAGTCAAGGAACATTTTGACTGATATAATTGTGAGAAATTGGTGATTCCTGGAACGGTAAAACTAGACAAACGACGACAATTCACTTCTATATAGTGACAAAGTAGTGATTGTAGTGTTATGGACATATACTTAAACAATGTCATTATCAGTCAATGGCTTGGGGTTGGAAATTTGGAGTGCTCACGAGTCTGTGGATTTTTTGAAAAGATCAACAATTAAGATATTTGACTAATAATTGAGTTAATTCCATAGATTTTTAGTGTATGCATGTTATATGCTTGGATTCATAATAAAAAACTTGATTGGTGTCGCCAATCATGTGCTTGTATCCGGAGTCTCTACTGTCTAGTACGTGGTGGTTCGTGTCTTGTTGATTCACTTTTTTCCTTGTGGGCACTGGGCAGTGAGGCCGTTTTAGCGGCGTGTTCTCAACTTGGTGGTCAAAATTCATTAAACAAATTAATTCTTTTAAGCATCACTGGATTTGATTCAAGCATTGGTTCTGTGTTCTTCTGGTTTTGTGCTGAAGCTTGGTCTTTTGGACTCAGCATCACGTGACATGTTAGAATGTCGAAGATGACAACATTGGCTACTTGTTGGAGATTTTATGGGCTACATTAGGGTTATATGATGTCTTAGCTATATATATTCATTTGGATACATGCCTTTCTTCGTTGTGGTGACGTCTATTTTTATTTTACTACTTGTGGTCTGATGTGTTTTCTATTGAGGATGATGTTGATTAAAGTGGAAGTCTATTTTTAAAAAAAATAGTTGTTGGAAATAAAAGTTCTTAATTGGAATCCATGGGTATAAAATTATTTAAATAGTTCCATGTAGTTATCCCCAAAAAAAATGACTGTTTGATCGATCGTTTTAATTAACAGGCAATAGCAACATCAAATCGCAAAAAGGTTACTATTAACCTTAGCAACCCCCAAAGCTAGCGACCAGTCTCAAGAGCTGAAGGAAGGAAGCATCGCCATTAGCCAAAAGATGCATCAGGCAAAATCTCAAAAGCAAAATTGGCCAGTCATCCTTGGACCATCATGACTAGGATGATTTGTACCACGATTCCCATTTTATACTGCTGCTACTCCACCACACCAACAACCGTCCCTATTGTGTGATCTGCCGCTCACGTACCCTATAACTCGATCATATGCATGCAAGTAGCAGCTAGCTTAATTCCTCTCATACAGGATATAGCTCCATTTCAGCTTTTAACACACTAGTGCGTTCCCTTACGCCTACTTGGTGGATGTGACACTTCTTTATGATCTGCTCCATCTCTTTCCCACGTCATGCATGTTCTTTCCTGGGAGATATCCAAAGGTCATGCATGTTCTATAAAGCTTTAACACGTGGTATGGAGCCATATGATTTTGAATCAAACATATGTACTGCTATTCAGTACACTACTCAATCAATCCGTGCTTTCGCACGGGTTAAAATCTTAAATGTATTATGCGTAACCGTACAACAAATATAGATCTATTTTTATATTTAGGTTTTTATAATAGCATATTTTGCTATTTTATATGTATGCTTAATTGATTTAGATGATCTTTGATTGATTGCAAAAATAAGTGTTTTTAATATAATTTTGAGGGGTTACTTTCATCATATTATCAATCATAATAACTAAGATGAACAATTCAAATATAAATTAAAAGAGATATTTGGTATTATCCTATCAAAATAGCAAATGTGAGCAATTAGATATAAATTTAGGGTGTTATTTCATATTTTCTTTTATATTGGCAGAGTGGATAATTAATATGTAGTTTTAGCGATTATTTAATATTATTTTGATAATGGCAAAGGTGGGTGATTAACTAATTAGAAAACAGATCTAATGGCTATTAAGATTCCAACCTATCAATGATAAGGTATTTTTTTATTATTATGAGAATTTCTATGATTTTATTTTTTTCTAACGCATCTTGTGAGGATTGATATGGAAGTTTCAAAAAAAATCTACAAAATATCTGTTTCATGGAAAGGTTTATAGCATTTTTAATGGAAAAAAGAACAAAAACTGAAGATAAATTTGAAAATGGAAAAATCTAAAAAAATATTTGCTTTCGTTGAGAATTGAACTCAAGATCTTTCGTAATGGCAGAGGTGGTTAATTACTTAGAAAATATATATAATGAAAAAAAAGGATATTTGCTTTCGTTGAGAGTTGAACTGAAAACCTTTCATAATGGCAGAGGTGGGTAATTACTTAGAAAATAGATCTAATGGCTATTAATATTCCAATCTGTCAATTGATGGTCAGATGTTTCTGATTATTGTGAGAATTTCTAAGATTTATCTTTTTTTTCAGCGCGCTTTGAAATTGGTGCAATTTTTAGAACCTCCAATTAGTAATAGGAGTAAGATAAGATGGATAAGATCACTCATAAGAATAAGGAGTCGCTATTAGGATGTGCTCACCGGCAGAGAGCCCAAATATGGTGCAAAACGTTGTACGCTCAATATACGTACACAAAGATGATTTTGAAATATAGGTAGTGGATGGCTTGGGCTGTTTGGTGAGGATAGCCTAGGACGTGGCCAGGCTTAGAGTGATCTCGTGCCTTTCCATCATCGATCGCCACAGCAACCACCACAACCGATCCTCCATGGCCCCACGGGCATCGTTCCCGTGATTTCAGCAATGCCAAGTGCCATGTCGCAGGCGGGTGAATCCTATGTGCATCGATCGATCACATCTCGCCAAACTCACCCAACAGGTCGATTATTAGGCAGGCAGGGGGGAAGGGAGACGCATTGTGCACGTGATCGTCGTTCGACATGGCCGCCGGTCGTCGCCGCCCCGTGTGTGACCTAATCATCAACACGCCCATGGCCGCCATCTGCTGCTAGCTCGATCCCCACACATGAATGCATGGAACTGCACGCCATGCTCGGCTGCCGACCGATCGGTTTCATGATCTTCAACAGTCACTAACGGATCGACAAGATCCTGCAATTCTTCTACGTTTGCATCTCCCTAGTAGCAATTCCGGCCGGCGACGGGATGACACGCCGTCGCTAATTAAGTGCCATCCATGGCCAGCTCGATCGGTGGTCATTAATAAAGCAAAACAAATTAAAGCTTCTGCTGCGATTGGTGGTCGACGGATGTACTATACGACAGCCTTCTTTTCGACGTACGTACTGTGACTCCGGAAAAGATCAAGAATACTGAAAAGAAACCATTCCGACGACGAGCGATCGTCGTAGTGGATGCCTCGTCACCATGGACGTACGTGGGTGGTGGATCTGGCCATGGCCGGCGACGACGACGACACGTGTCGGAACGCTACGTACCTACGTATATCCTTATCCTATATACCCGACCGGCGAGCGATCTTATATATAGTGGCACCATGGGAGGTTTAGTTTGCCACAAACATCTTCAGAAGCTAGCTCTGCTACTAGTCGAGAGAGAGTACTCTGTCACTTATTGCATTGTGAGAACAAGAACAACCGATCGATCTAGAGAGGATCGTCTTCGATGGCGTCGTTGTCGCTGCAGGGTCAGAGCACCGGCGGCAGCAGCAGCCGGAGGAGGGTCGTCCGCGCCAGTACCAGGGCCGGCGGCCGGTCCGCGGCGGCGGTGAAGCAGCTGCTGTCGAGGCTGAGGTGCACATGGAGGAGGCGCGCGACGCGGCCGAGGCGACCTGCCCTCAGCTTCGCCTACGACCTGCACAGCTACTCCCAAAACTTCGACGGCGGCCACCACCGCTTGTAGTTACGTTGCAATCTACGACCAGTAGTGTTAGTGCCAGTGTGTGGTTCGTTGGTGCTTGGTACTGATTTCCCCTAACTATTATATAGCTGCTAGGTAGCTCATCCAGCCATTTGTACAGAATCACTCTCGCAGTCACTGCAGGCTACTTCTGTGTAATCAAACCTGCCATAGATCAGCAGAATGATGCTTTCTTTATCTATGGTTTGTGCGCCGTACCTATTGGAAGCATTGAAATGGAAATGTTCTCTTTTTTTGTGCCTATTAACCTGATTCTGAGATATCTGGGGACGTGTTATGAACATGCACATTCGGTCATCCTTAACGGACATAATCAGTATATTAACGAGGAACAGAGACGATCTCATCAAAAACTATGAGCTGAACTCACGATAAATCACGCCCTGTTGATCTTTCAACAAGCTTATTAAAGCACATCGGATGCCAGCCGCCTCTCTCCAGGGTAAACATTTGGCACACATGTGCACGCCGATGCCGGCCGGTGCTCTGTTTGGAAAGTGGAAACAAACAGGTAATGACAGATACAGGGCATCGAGTTTCCAAAATGTTAAGGAATGCTTCGAAACTCAAACAGCCAAATCAAGACTACGAGTGATGAAAATTCCCATTTCCGGATCAACTCATCGACCAACATCCGATTGAGGCAGGCTCCTTCAGAAAACGGCCGTGAGGAAGCTTCCAAAGCACAGTTACGGTTGCAGGTTGCTTCAAATTAAGGCCCATCAAGTGTATCTTATCTCACATGATCCATCAGAACGAGGCTCACTAGGAGCAGATACCATACCAGACTCGTCAAAATGGGGCCCATTAACCCAGCATGCATCAACTTTAGCAGGAATCAGGATACAGAAACCAGACTTCCAAAGCAAACTAATAACGGTGACAAGGTTCAGCTAGTGCTACAGTAATTGGAGATAGGCAAGCCGTCACCAAGCTCCTGCTGTAGAGCAGGCTAGGTCCACCTTAGCTAACTACATACGGTGGTAACTGGATGCTTCAGAAGTCACCAAGCTCCTCGTCCACAAAGCCACCTGCCACATAGCGTACCTGGTGATTTTTTATGAAAACAGAAGCGGTAAACCAGAGTTGAGGGATTTGATTGTAGCATACTTGCAAGCGTGATACCGATGTTGGCCTGGCGATCTGCCTCAGCATTCAATTCCTTCATTCAGGAAGAGAAAAAGGGCAAAATCAGCAGAGTACCTTGTTGCAACTAATGCTTCCATTTTTTTATTACTTTCTTTCAGTCAGATGAATACAACTAAATTGTGGTAGCTTGATTAATTAAAGCATATAAAAAAGTGTTCAGCACTTGCAATAAACTTGCGGTTTGAAGAATGTCTGAGTTGCAGCAAATATCTACGAAGGATCGGATGTTGAAGATGAGAAAGTCAAACCAAAGAGTGTGCAAGATTATAGAAACAATAGATTCATCGCATACCCGACGGACATGACTGATCTCAAAAGAGTGAAAGTCCTCTTTTAGCCGTATCACTTCATTGCGCAGTTCCTTCAGGTACTGCTTCTTCGTTTTCCAGACGCCGTTCACCTATTTAGGATAAAAGGCTATAAGAACCAACAGAAACATTCTCCTCACACTCAAGCAACAAAAACATTCTCTTTACCATAGCTGTAATGCTTAATTAAGAGAGGAACATTTCTCCTCTTATTACTCAAGCTTATGCTTTCAGTGATCTCACAGTGAGTTTCAATAAATGCACAACTCATGTGACAATCTAAATCAAGGGCACTGGCACACATGTTCCTTACTTTCAGAATGTAACATTGCACAGAGAATATATAAGACACCACTGTCAAAGTTATTAGGTTCACTCATTACTGCATTTCTGTAGAGTGAAATGAGATGCACACTAAATTATCTTTCAGTACAACAATATGTAAAGAAAAATACATCTGTGCTGCTAGCTCTTGTGTTTTTTCCTCAATTCCCCTTGCATGTTTCCTAAGCACAGTGACGTGTTACTAGGGCAGTGATATGTTACTTAACATGACAATGCAGAGATGGTAGACAACCAAGAAAAAGGAGGAGGCTTTGATTACATTTTTTTTTTCGAACGACGCAGGAGATCTGCGTGTCATTTCATTAAGGAAGAAAATAGTGATACAACATGAGGGAAACACCACCCCCCCCCCCCCCCTCACACACCAACCCACACTTACAAAACACAACCACAACCTAGCAGTGCCATCTAATAAGGCAGCAGCACTCCTGAGGAGGAGCTCTTGCAGCTTAGAAGCTCCAGCCGAGCACCACAAAAGGCCCTCCTCAGCAACACGACCTAGGAAAAAGGAGGCTTTGATTACAGAAAATGAAAAAAGGTCATACCTGATTGCAGACAAGTTGAGAGTCCCCATATACTTTGATTCTCTTGAATCCATGCCTAATTGCATATTTCAGTCCTAATATGAGGCCCCGGTACTCAGCAATATTATTAGTAACGGCACCAAGACCCTCACGAAGTCGAGATATCTTCAAGGTTATGAGGGACATAGAATCAGTGACTTGGAGCAGCTGTAAACGACAAATTTTCAAGTGCGCTAAGTATTTGACTATACCACTCTACCATCTTCAGTCATAAGCACAGCTCCAGCACCTGCGTTTCCTGGGTTCCCTTGTGAAGCACCATCAAAATGGAGAATACCCATCATCTGAGAACAGATAAGTGCAAAACACAGTATCAACTTTAGCTTGAAAGTAAATAACATGTACGATGGGAAAGCAACAAAAGAATTGCATATGGATTGTACATATAGAAACATACAGCCAAGATAAATTAGCTCTTGAATCTTGAGGAGTAATTGGTTTCTTTCAGTACCATAAGCTTTTTTAGCTAGATCCTTCATGCGCATGAACACAAACTTAAATGAACAAGCCTCACAATCCGTTTGGTCACTTGATATTTCTCCACATAAAGCTTTTTTAGCTAGATCCTTCATGCGCATGAACACAAACTTAAATGAACAAGCCTCACAATCCGTTTGGTCACCTGATATTTCTCCACATAAGACACTTTCCCTCAATGGCACAAAGTAATATCATGAAAAAGTATACAAAGTGTTGATTGTTTTGTTGTTCCACATTAAGTTGTTGCTCTATCGATTTGTTGCACTGACCTTTTTTCCCTAATATAGATCATTAGTGCGCCGTCTTTCTCTGAAGAACAGCAGAGTAGAACAGCCAAAAAATACACATGAAATAAAAAGTCCTGGAAATAATCCAAGAGTTCATGAGCTCAAACCCTTAAATGCATAGATTTTGAACTACCTTCTTAAGGACACCAAAGTTTCAGAAGGTTGAGAAGTTCTTTTCTTAATCATGACATGCTTCTTGATTCTGGATTATAATGGCTGCCATTCCAAGTACTAATGGACTTTTTTTAAGTTGATGGATAGATGTGTGCAGTTGGGCCACTGATAGATGGCCCCATTCACGTTAGACCCACATGTCAGTGGCCCAACTGCACCCATCTCAGCTGTAGAGGATCTACATCTGCTAAATAGATATGTGGTTCATGTCTATGGTAAAAAAAATAGTCTGGTTCATATTGTTACAGAACAAAATTAAGGGATTCAACATTTAAGCATAGTAAGCCCATACAGCCATACAGGTTTGATTTACTTGATACAGAGCATAGTCAAGACAACATCTTCAACCAAAAAAGATGAACATATCCACTGTCTTTAGATATATATGCTTAGTTATGTCGCATGCCATGTGAAAGATCATCACAATGGGATATATGCTAGAGAAATCTAATCTTAATCTTATTTTCCTCATATCCACTGTCTTTAGATGGCATCTGAAGAATATGTATCACATTATACACTGATTTGAGGATGATATAACTTACATGGTTCAGATCAACACATTGTGATCCAGGCTAGCACTAGCAGGAGCAAACAAAGGGCAACACTAACACATCCTAAGTCCTAACAGAAGCATAACAAGAAAGGAGAGGACAGTACCTGCTGGAGTCCAGGGCGACCAGGTGGAGTCACAGAGGCCAGGCCCGCAGCGTCCAGGCGGCGACGGGTGGGACGACCAGGCAGGGGTGTGTCATCCTGGCGGGGGCGGACGAGACGGCCAGGCTGAATTGTAAATATATGCTTAGTTATGCTGCACGCTATGTGAAATATCCTCATATCCACTGTCTTTAGACGGCATCTGAGGAATATGTATCATATTATACATTAATTTGAGGATGATGTTTGATGCTTTGATTTTTGTTGCTGATATTTTGAGTGCTTGCAACAATACTTACATGGTTCAGATCAACACATTGTGATCCAGTCTGAGATGTTATACCAATATAAAAACCTACATGATTTGGAGCCAATTTATTTGAACTAGAACTAGCTATGTCCTAAGTGAAAAAAAAAATATATAGGGCTTGAATAAGCAAAAGACAGAGACTTTTCTGCAGTGCATGGATATTAAAGCAATAAACTTTGAAGCAAGAATACTAGCATTTTGACTTTAAATGTTAAAGCAATCTTTAACAACATGGTGAAAGCAACAATATAGCATAAATTCACACAATAATATGAAGGAAAAAACAACATAATTTTATTTTACTTAATGAGGAGGAGGAGCAGCAAGCCAGCATCTATTTTCAGGCTAGCACTAGCAGGAGCAAGCAAACAAAGGGGAACACTATCACATCCCAAGTCCTAACAGAAGCATAACAAGAAAAGAGAGGAGAGAGAGTACCTGCTGGAGTCTAGGCGCGTGCGAGGGGCGACCGTGTGGATCCATCACAGCGAAGGAGATCCTTGCCAAAAGATGAAGCTCGAATCAAGAAAGTAGCCACAAATGCTGCAATCTGAAACCTAGTTTCGTAGATAGATACGGTACGAGATAGATGCATTGCGCGGTGGATTACCACAATCAATGTACACCTTGAAGGAAACGTACTCGGCTTCATCTAAGGGGAAAAAAACTAGGCTGAACTTAGACCCAGCCAAAAGAGAGGCATTCTATTCTAACCTACACGAGCGCCTTGACAAGTTCTCATCTGCACAAAGCCGTTTCATCTACTATATAGTCTATAGGCAATGCAGGAACAGGTGAACCCGCGGTATGGAAAAACACATAACTTTCCGTTCCGCACTACCAACCAGTGCGGCTTCAACTAGGGACGACGACCGATCGATCCCCTGTGGCTATGCCAGAGAAGAAAGAGTACCTAGGGTGAAGAGGGGGGCTGGGTTCGCAGGGCACCACGACGCAGTACGTGAATCCGCCGCCGGGATAGAGGAAGGTTTGGGTTCGATTAAGAACGGGGAATCAATCCGAGCAAAGGTAGGTAAGGTTAGCCAGCCGGGTCCGCGGTGCCGGGTTGGAGTTGGAGCGGCGCTGTGGCCGCGGCGGTCGGTCTCCGGCGGGAGCAGGCTTCGGCGGTTTTGGAGGGACGAAACGGAACCGCGGAAGTGGGGGGTGGGCCGTGCCGTGCAGGTGAGGGTTTTAAAGAGAGGGGCTCGCTGCTGCTGGGTTTGCTGTGCTAGCAGCCTAGCATATTTCATCACAGTACGCGTCTGCTGCTACTGTTTTTTTTCTTTGTGTTGAGTGTTTGCAACTATGCAGCCTTGCTTGATGTTTCCGATCAGTCACATTGTTCATCGACGGGACGGGAGATGTCAGATGACAACACTGTATACGCGTTTCGAGCGATTAATTAATTAGACAACACAAGTCAAAACATAGCAAGAGAACCAAATGTACATTTTGTAATTGCGAGTTACTCCACACTAGCATGCAACCTAGCTCTGTCGACGTATGAGTGTTAATCAAAGTTTTGATGAAATCGCCGTGTAACTCTACTGCAAAGTGTCAAAAAATTATAAAAAAAAAATCATAAACATACATCTCAGTTTACCACATCTATATATAAAATTTTATGATCAAATTCGTTCTACTCTAGCAGTTACAAAAAAGATAAATTTGGGGCACGTTTGAACTATTACCGTTTGTCGGAGTAGGGCTAGAGTAGGGCGAATTTAACCCTGAAATTTTGTATATATATGGGGTAGGCTTAGATGCACATTCATGATTGTTTTCAGAATTTTTTGACACTTCTTTTGATAGGGTTGGGTTACACGGTGGTTGTACGAAAACTTTAATTGCACTCGATATGTTGCCCCTGCAGGTTATCTTGTTTCTTTTCTTTTTAGTATTGTTATTATATTTTTACATCTCAACCTCTAGGCAAAGACGTGGGTTTGTTTAGTTTACAAAGGTGCTTGTCAAAAAAATTGCACATTAAACATGAGGGGACTTTTGACATCAAACTAAATGTTGTTAAAATTAGTCTACAAAAAATTTTCCTATACCAAGAAATAGATACTCAACCAAACAACCCTCAATTGCAAAAGAAACCTATGTAATTGGTTCGAAACACCTATAATGCTCGCTATGACATGGTGTTAGAACATATATTTATATAAGGCCGTTTTAGAATGCAAGAAAATTATAAGAATTAATTGTAGAGGAAACACAAGATTCAAAAAATGATTCCCATGTGTTAAGACCAATATCAGGTTCTTGCTTGCACATGTATAATTTGGCATCCACGTGCTCCGATGTACAGCTAGGGCAAGGGCTCGATGCTAGATGATACCATACCGTGCCCATGTGGAGCCATGGAGGAAGCCGCACCGAAGCTAGTTAGTAAGTGCAAAGAAATATATCGCATTTGGACTTATTATTACTTCGAAATAAGTTAGCAAATGTTTATCAATTTTATTTAAACTTACATGGTTGAAGAATAGCAAGCACACTAGTAAGTTCTACGTATGCTAAATTATTCGATTTTAAATTAGGCTAAAAGTTAGATATATTCTCTAGTATGGTATGTTTTTTACAATCTCAATTAATAATTATCAAATTCCTCCGCCATAGCTCAAAACTGGCAAATAAACTAAAGTTTGTACTTCCTTAAACCCAAACTTGCACTTTCATGAAACCAATTAGGCTTTGAATTATTGGATTGCAAACTTGTTTTCTCTGAATTATCAAATTTGCCCTACGGTTGATGGCAGGACAAGTTTGATTAGGCATATCTGGCTGCATACTCCTAAAAGTATATTAATTAAAAGGAATTTATCAAAAAAAATCGTTTTTGTTTAATAATGCCAAATCAAATAAAAAATATCCAAAAGTCAAAAGGAAATGAATTCAAGGGTTGTTCACGTGAGCATTAACATGTAAGGCGTCCAAGTTTTATTGGAAATGAAGGATTTGAAAACAAGGGATGGGAAAACTACATGAATGAATGTTTTGAATGTAGGAACTCTTACTCTTCTAACATGAAAGAAAAAGATACGCAAACTATATTAGCGTCTTAGCGTTTTGTGGAAACAAATCTACCATGATTATATTAGGCCATTCCAATAGGAGTTTTATTAAAGTTTCATTCTCATTGAATGTATTGTAAGGAAAATGGACCCTAAGCTTTGTGTTTAATTCCCTAATGTGATTTTGGTGGTTGAAGTGACAACACGTGCCATGGAACTAATTTTAGTATGCAAGTGTTTTTTTAAAGTCTCAGGGTAAAACAGGTAGGCTTGGGGTACAAATACCTCAAAAGAAGACTTAAAAGACACAAGAAAAGACGCAAGCCGCCATCAAGTTACAAGCGAGTGTCCTGATTCGGCAGTCCCGCCGGCTAGTTAGCGGACCGGTTTTTTCACACACCGGACGGTCCGGTGGAGACAGAACCGACGAGTACAAGAAGCCCCGAAGCTAAAGATTCAAGACCCAATGCAAATACACGCACCGGACGATATAGACAGTGGGAGAAGAAACGACCGTGTCCCGGCGCTTACACGCACCGGACGGTCCGGTGGTTCACCGGACGTTCTGGACAGAGGGCACATCAAGTTGAACACCGAAGCTCCAACACGCACCGGACGGTCCGGAGCTGCAGCGCCGGACGGTCGGTTCCAACAGTCGGATTCCAAGTTCAACGGTCGACTCAACGGCTAGTCGATTACACGCACCGGACGGTCCGGTGGTAATGCAGAAAAGGGGAGGAAGCTCACAATGGCTAGTTTTGAGGATTGGGCTATAAATACCCCCTTGTCCGGCCTCCACTTTATGGTTGGATTATCCTCAGCTAACACAAGTGTTGAAGCACCCATTTGATCCATTCCAAAAGTCTCATACACACATTTAAGAGCCCAACCACCATAAGAGCTAATAGACACATCGCGACATAGCAAGATCTTGCATAGTATCTTGGCTTAGGTCTATTTGTCTAGTCATTGTGTCTGCGTACACGTCTATCTTTGTAAGTGTGGGACTTGTAAGTTTTGCAAGACTCTTCGGAGTGTGGAGTGACCGCCACCTTGTGAGAGGGAGGAAGAGGAAGGCCCTCGGCTAGTTGGCCAAAGCTTCCCTTAGTGGAGACGGCGGGGGAGCTCCGCGAGAAGGACTCGAAAGACCCCAACGGCTCCGACAATCCTCTACCTTTGCGTGGGGGAGGCCGTAGTCCAAGACTACGCGAGAGGACTCGTGTGGCTGTGTACCGGGGATATCAGGAGATCCGACCGGAGTTGCTTGACTTCCGAGGAAGTCACTTTGCCATCCTCTGTCATTGCGTGGGCGAGGCCATATTCCTTTGAGGACTACACGTGAGTAAAGCCTGTGGGGGCGCCTAATGAGGATGTAGGGTGAGAGGGCAAATTGGCCTCCCCGAACCTCGGGAAAAATATCGTCGTGTGCTATCGCCTTCATCGTCATCAGGACAAACTCTAGCCATCTTTTAGCTTCCGCGTTTACATTCTTGTAATTGCGTGCTTACTTTCCTTGACTAACTTGATAGGTTAGTTTCTAGGTGGAACTAGGTTGCAAGACTTGACCACGGTAAAAGTAGCAACACTTACCAAAACCTTAGTGCACATAACTAGATTTACTTGCATATGTTTTACTTAGTAGTTGTAGTTTTTAGTAAGCCTTAGGTTTAGAAATCCTAATTCAACCCCTCCTCTTAGGCGTCGGTCCAACCTTCAGCTGTGACACATCAGTAGGCTGGATGACATGGCAATGCATTTATAAAAAAAGAGATAGAGAAAGTTTCATAGGAGGAGAGATGGTTTTATCTAAATGAAATTCAAGATGCATCAGTACGTAGACAAAATCTGATGTGGCGTTATTGATAAGTGTGCAATGAAACCCTCCACTAAAAATGGCCTATATGAGTTCATAACGCAGCAGTTCTTCTCAAACACAATATACATGTAGGCCAAATTTCTAACATCGTCTAAGAAAAAAGAAAAAAAACAAGGATCATTTATGTAGTTTGTACTCCCTCGCCCTCCATCTAGCGCCTTGTTTGGGAGTTTAAATTTGAAAAATAGGGATAAAAAACCATTGGAGATAACTTTAGCTGTAGCCCAGAGGGAGCGTGCGGTGCACTAGTAGCAAAGCAAGACATTGACGGCTCGTCGGATGTATGTTTCCATCGTATGAAAAGTTTCCACAAGGTGCAGAGACTTGAGTGATGCTTCAATTCTTCCGTTTTGCACCCAAGAGGAATTCTTTCCTCAGATATGCAACTTACTAACTTACCCCAAAAGGCACCAAATATAACTTTAGACAAATTTGAAATTGAAAAAAATAAATTCGAAGGAAGCAACTAAAATCACGAAGCTACCTAGCTAAACTTGGCCTCCACGCGCCAGCACAAGGATAAATGTGTGGCATAATCATATATAACAACACCGTATATAAAAAAAGTGAAATGTGGCAAAACCACATGTAAAATAACATTACTACAAGCCAGTAAGACACAAGCCTCACCGCGGCAAAACAACCTCCACAAGCCACATAGATATAATTGAAGCAGGTATGTATAACTGAGGCTTATGGGTTGAGGGAACGTATCCGGTGCAAACTAAGTTTTGGTGTAAACCAAATACAAATTTACTAAAATTTTTTAACAAATTCTAAAAGAAAAATCATAAATGTACAGCTCGGTATACCCCATCTATATATAAAATTTCAGAATCAAATTCGTCATACCCTAGAAGTTACAAAAAAGAAAAATTTTCTATCAATAGTAATAGCTCAAATACACCCCAAATTTGTCTTTTTTGGAACTTCGAGTATGACGAAATCGATTCTAAAATTTTATATATAGATAGGGTAAACCGAGTTATACATTCATGATTTTTTTAAATTTTTTTGAAACTTTTTCTAGTAGGTTTACACTTAGTTTGCACCAAATCATGATTTGCACTGGATACATTCCTCTAGGTCAGAGTGCTTCGAATAGATATCCAGATCAACTTATAAAGGCTAGCTGACTAATGAAAATTACCATTCCCAGATCAACTTATCGAGCAAGGAGATTATCAAAAAAAAAAAAAAAAAAAACTTATCGAGCAAGGCAAGCTCCTTCATAAACGAAAAACACAAGGAATCTTCCATAGCACAGTTACGGTCACATCAAATTAGTAGGCCCATTAAATGTACCTTATCTTACATGATCCATCAGAACGAGGCCCATCAGAAGGTCCATGTGGCTGAAGCTTTGGCAAACGGGGCACACTAGGAGTAGACACCATGCTCCTCAAAATGGAGCCCACTAACCCAGCATGCATCACCTTTAGCAGGATACAGAAACCAGACTTCCAAAACAAGTTTAACGGTGAGAAAGTTCCAGCTACTGCTACGATAATTGTAGGAGGTAATTGTAGGAGTACGGAACCGTTTGTCTCCACAGCGCGGTTGACACACACCGCTACACTAAGTTTTTTGGTGAAACGACAAGCGTGTTGCGGTGCCACAGTGCTTGGGAAAACGAACACAACCTATTACGCCATTACAGCAAGTCGTTGCCAAGCTCCTGCTGTAGAGCAGGCTAGCATCTTGACGAAGGCAAAAGGTCAAGCTAGTAGTTAGCTAACTACTTATGGTGGTAACTGGATGTGTTTCACAGGTCACCACGCTCCTCAGACACGGTGCCACCTGCAATATAGCATACCTAGTGATTTTTTATGAAAACAGGAACGGTAAACCAGAGTTGAGGAATGGTGGTTGTAGCATACTTGTTAGCGTGATACCGATGTTTGCCTGGCGATCTGCCTCAGCATTCCATTCCTTCATTCAGGAAAAGAAAAAGGGCAAAATCAGCAGAGTATTTTGCTGTATGGAATAAACTAATGCTTCCATTTTTTATTACTTTCTTTCGGTCAGATGCAACTGATATTGTGATAACTTGCTAATTAAGGCAGACTAGACAACGAAATTCTTTAATTCACTTTTTGAATTTAAGCAACTAAACTCATTCTGCATTTTTTTAATATTTTAATAAGAGAAATTTTGAAAAATGCAGAATTCTAATATTTTTTCTTATTTTTATTTTTTTAATATAAAAGAGTTCAGTGCCTGCAATAAATTTGGGTGTGAATAGTATCCAAGTTGCAGCAAAATATCTACGAAGGATCAGATGTTGAACATGAGAAAGTGAAAACAAAGAGGCAAAGAGTATGAAAGATTAGCATACCCGCCGGACATGGCTGATCTCAAAAGAGTAAAAGTTCTCTTTTAGCCTTCTCACTTCATTGCACAGTTCCATCATGTTCTGGTGCTTTGTTTGCCAGACCCCATTCACCTATTTATGATAGAGAAGGTGTAAGAAGCAACAAAAACATTCTCTTATACCATATTCTCTAGTCTCATATTTGATTCAGAGAGGAACATTTCTCCTCTTACTCAAAGCTATGCTTTCAGTTTTTCTGCAATGGATGCAATTCCCAATAAAATGCGCAACTATTTGACAACCAAAATAGAGGTCCTGTCACACATGTTCCTTTCTTTCAGAATATAACATTGCAGAGAACATTTAAGACAACACTGTCAATTATTTAGTTTCACTCATTATTGTATTTCTGTAGAGTGAAATGAGATGCACACTAAATTATCTTTCAGTAGAAGAATATGTAAAAAAATACATCTGTGTGGCTATCTCTTCAGTTATTTTTTCCCCAATTCCCGTTGCATGTTTCCTAAACGCAGTGATATGTTACTTAACATGACAATGCAGAAATGCTAGACAACCAAGAAAAGGAGGCTTTGATTACAGAAACTGAAAAAAGGTCATACCTGATTGCAGACAAGTTGAGAGTCCCCATGTACTTTGATTCTCTTGAATCCATGCCTAATTGCATATTTCAGTCCTAAGATGAGGCCCCGATACTCAGCAACATTATTAGTAACGACACCAAGACCCTCACGAAGTCGAGATATCTTCAAGGTTATGAGGGACATAGAATCAGTGTCATGGAGCAGCAGCAAACAACAAATTTGCAAGTGCGCTAAGTATTTGACTATACCACTCTACCATCTTCAGTCATAAGCACAGCTCCAGCACCTGCTTTTCCTGGGTTCCCTTTTGAAGCACCATCAAAATGAAGAATACCGATCATCTGAATAACCAAATAAGTGCAAAACACAGTATCAACTTAAGCATGAAAATAAATAAGATGCATGAAGGGAAGCAACGTAAAAGGTGCGTCTGGATTGTGCAAGGGTATGCAAATACACAGTCAAGATAAATTAGCACCTGAATCTTGAGTTGTAATGGTTTCTACCACCATAATAAGCTCTTTTAGCTAGATCTTATGTATGCACGAATGCGAACTTAAATGAACAAGCCTCACGATCTGTTTGATCAACATATATTTGTCCACACAAGACACTTTCCCTCAACAACAGTACAAAGTAATATCATGAAAAGGCATACAAAGAGTTGATTGCTTTGTTGTTCTACATTAAGCCATTTCTCTGTTTAATTTTGTTGTACTGACCTTTTTCGCTCATAAAGATTATTAATTTACTGCCTTCTGTTAAAGAAAGTGGATATAATTGCATATATTATCCTATAGCATCTCAATCAGTTGGAGAAACTAATAGGTGCAAATATTCAAGTGAAGGTGGAAAGACAGTTAGCCCAAAAATGAAACATGATTGAACTTACATATTGTTTTGAGATAGGTTGCGCATCAACAGCTCCACTGTGCCTGAAGTTCGGTAGTGAGATATGACTGGAGGAACCAGATCTGGCTTCCTGCAGCATAAGCCCATCATACAACAAATGCCAATACTACAAGTAGTGGATTGAGATGTACATAATAAACTTCCATGAAGAGAAGATTAAATTTAATGTTCATCTCCCATGGATTCTAAAATTTCTTGTGTGCATCTAATGTTGTGTACAGGCATATGGATTCACATGTATACTCTGAAATTCCTTCATTAGTAAATCTGTATTTCACATCAGTCATATGCAGAATTGCTAGGCTGAAAATTGAAATATATGTTTAGTTATGTCGCCAGCCATGTGAATCTGAGGGATGTGTATCATATTATACACGAATGAGGATGATGTTTGATTTATTGATGATATTTTTGAGTGCTTGCAATACTTACATGGTTCAAATCAACACATTGTGGTCCAGTCTGAGATGCCATACCATTAGGGAAGCCTAGATAATTTGGAGCCAGTTGATTTGAGCTAGAACCCATTATCTCCTACAAAGAAAAGAAATGGAAAAATATGAAATTGAATAAGCAAAAGACATAAACTTTGCTATGTTGTGAACAAGAAAATATCCTAGTAGACAGGCTGTGAACTCAGCAACTTTTAAAAGCTTCCAATGTGTCAACCAGTGATGGAAACACACAACTAACCGCAATCATAAGCTCTTTACCTGGTAACTACATGGCACAAGCGGGCCAAGTATATCTTCCCTAAGTTCAGCTGCATTGATTACGTAATTAGCATTACTTAATCCCTGTGCAGAGAGGTATTCCTCCTTCCCTGCGCTCCAAGAGTGACCCTTGTAGGCACTTGCAGCAGGACCAGACACCTTAAAGAGAAGACTGCTGTTGTGGTTACAAATATAATGCTACTGCAATATTTCACAGATAAGGATAATCATTTTGTGTATTAAACTTAAAAATAAAGGATTCTAACACATTGCCAACCTAGCCACATAAAATTATGTATCTGGAAACAATGTAATTCCTGATAAATATGAAGAAACAATTGAAACCTTAAGAGAACCTTTACACATGTTTGAAGACATTATAATTGCAGCGGTTCACTCAGACAGGACACAGCAAGCAATGACAGAGGAATAAAGTTGATATGTATAAGACCAGGATCTCAATTCAGCTAATTTAGGGAACCAAAACAGTAACATTCCTTGATGCATCTACAGAATGTGAGATGCAACTCAGCACAATCATCATGATACTAGTTCACTAGTGTCACACATACCGAGGAGCAGATCTGGGCCTGGCAATCACTTAGTGATTTGTACACGGCCACCATATCCCCTTTCCTGACAACGTAGTAGTCACGGCCCTCTTCCATCACAGCAATGGAGATCCTTGCGAATAAGATGAAGCTCGAATCAGAAAAAAAAAATGATGCGAAACGAAACCTAGCTTCGTAGATAGATACGAGATATATGCATTGCAGATGCTGATTGCCGCAGCCAATCTAACACCTTGGAAGAAAGGTAATCGGTTTCGGTACGAAAAAAAAAAAAAAAAAACTACTACTACCAACATTCCAGTATTATGGATTCAAACCCAGCAAAAAAAAAAGGGAAGCAATCTAACCTTCACATGCACCCAAAGTGACAGGTTTATTTACCTGCACAAATCCGTTTCACCTCCTACTATGACCAATGCAGGAGCAGGTGAACCCCAACAAAAGCATGGAGAATAAACAAACCTTCAAAATTCCGCACTACCACAAGTCTACAACCAGTGCGGCGTTAACTCAACCGACCGACCGAAGGACCGATCCCCGCGCGACGCAACAGTCAGCACGCGAATCCGCGGACGGGGCAGGAAGGTTTGGGTTGGATTGAGAACGGGGGGAAATCAATCCGAGCAAGGTGGGAGGGATCGCTTACCAGTTGGCAGTTGCCGACCAGCCCGCTCCGGGGGCGTCCCGGGTTGGAGCGGCCGCGGCGGGAGGGGAGGGAGGGCCGGAGGAGGAGGCGGCTTCGGCGGTTTTCGAGGGATCAAGCGGAGAAGTGAGCGACCGAGAAAGGGCCGGTGCAGTGGTTTAAAGAAGGGCTTCGACGGCGGCGGTCAGGGGCTCAGGGCTGTTGCTGAGGTCAGAAATCGTATTTATGTCAACCATGGTCAATGTTGTAAAAATATAAACTACTTTGGCTATAGGTAAAATTTGGTCACGGTTTAACCATATCCCGTGTTTAGATTGGTAGAGAGAGAGATACGAGTATTATATTCTCTATGCGGCTATGCCACATCCAAATTCCCATCCCAATCCAAACATCACCGGAGTGTATATATGCGTAGAAAAATATAGAAAACTGGATACGACGGTCTGTTTACTCAACACAATACTTGTGGAGTTTTCTAAGCTACAACTACTCCCTTCGTATTTAAATATAAATCGCGGTTGATTTTTTTTAAAACTTCCATCGTTCATATTATTAAAAGATTTTGTGTGAACGTATGATGAAACAAGTTGTGCTCAAATTCTCTACAATGATAAGACAAATCACAACAAAATGTAGTTTTTTAATCAGACTGGTGATTGAAATTTTGAAAGAGAAAAAAAAGGCAATTGTGACTTATATTTGAATACGGAGAGAATACATCAAAAATAAGTGGGGGCAACTATTTCTACCGGCATCAGCTCAATTTTAACCCTCTCTCTAATCCATAGTTGCTAAATTACGTTAGGATTAGAGTAAATGGTGGGATTGAGGCTATTCCTATGAAAGCATGGTTGAGTGTTCTTGGATTGGAATGGTTTTGAAATGGTTGAAAAGATTGGAGTCTGTTTAAATCCCCAATAGATCAAAATCTCTCTCAATTTCTCTCAATACACTCCAATTTTTTTTCAATTCAAGAGTATCCAAACTAGACACAAAGAATTTCATTTTTCAGTTCGAAAAGTTCCACGTTAGCAATAAATTTAGACAACAGTGTATCATAAGTTTCATTTGCGCACTTCTCCTATGAAACTTTTTCTATATTTTTTTCAAAATTACCTTGACATACTATACTGAAATGCCATAGCATAGCATTTAATGAGAATAAAATTTAAATTAAACTCTCACGGAGAATGGTTTTAGAGGGATTTTGAGATAATTTCTAATGAAAGTTTCACGATGCTGCTTTATGATTCTATCTGGGTAACGGTATATCCTAAATTTTATCATAAAATTCGATTAACTCTCATAAAACTATCTAATATTTTTTTATTAATTTCATTGCCATAACATGCCATGCATCATCCTTCCTCACGTAGCATGTCATTTGATAAATGATAATATTAAAACCTAAATAAAGCTCAACTAGAAATAGCCTAACCTATTATGGATTTAAAGTCATCTCAATTTTATCAAGCTACTTGAATCTAAAGTTGTTAAACTAGATCTACTATATAACATAATCTTATCGTAAATGAAACAATGTACAGTGGCAGTAGCACTCTGGAAAAGAAAGAAGTGATAGACAGGACAAGGGCATGGCACACTGCTGGAAAAGATGCACGCAAAAGGTTGGACAAGACTCGAGCTTGAGCTTTGCTAGTCTTTTACAAAAGTTACGCCGGTAAAGCCCGTTCGAATGACAGGAATATATAAAAATTTAATAGAAAACAATTTAATTTTATTAGAAAAAATTAAGAGTAGAAAAGGTTTACTCCGTTCTTTGCTGTTGCCATTGAGATGCCAATATATTTAAAAAAATTAAATATGCACGGTGGGTCAGACGGATGGGTAAAAATAGCTTAAATAAGGCTTAGTGGATTAATCCTATTTTCTCTTGAGTTTTGGCAGCACGCAGTAATACTTGACATCGAAAGGCCGGTGGGGTGGGGGTGGTAAAAGAAAATAAGCAGCAGTTGGTATAGGGTTGAGATTTAGAGCAGAGATGACAGCGATGGATTGTGATATAGGGTTAATAACTTTGCTGACTGGAACAGAATATTCTTTTTAGGATACAGAAATAAGGTGAGATAAGTGCGGATAGCCTAACGAGATAATGGGCGTCAGTTGGCCAGGGTTCAGAATCATTATCTCAAACCTCAAAGTCACGCATTACTGCTTTGCTTTGTAAATTGCGATGGAATTTTTATGAGCTGATTAAAAACACTTCCAAAAGATCATCTCCCGTCATAATAATAAGCTGAGTTTGAAGGACAAAACAAAGTCTGCAATCCTCCCGAAATCATGCCCATGGCTCCCCCTAGGGCATGGGCTCGCTCTCTGGCTGACTGCACCACTAGACTAGAGACTACACGCAGGCAAAAGATCGGACAAGACAAGACTCCACCGAGAATCTGAGGCCGACCGACGCATCACACATGGCAGAGAGAATCCAAGGCGCTTTTTACATTGCATATGTTGAGCGCTGTGCCGTCGAAGCACAGCACAGACACGTCTAGCAGTGGAAAGAGGCTAGCAGTATATACAGCAGGTACCGGCACTTGTGTTTTTCCATCACAAACCTTTGCTCCCTTCGATCGTCGACTCATCTGCTGGCTCGCTCGTCTATTTTGGATACTCCCAGCTTCGAGGTGTGTATAAAGAGCTGCCTCATACGGAGGGGAAGAAACCAAAACGTCGGCAGGTAATAGTTTCTCCCTGATGTTCAGCAGAGGCCACATTCTTAGATTGATCTTTTTTGTGTGCATGCCTAGGCCCCAATACATGCATTTGTTGTGGAAATGTGGAATATCGAAGGAGGCAATCAAAAAAGGATTTGAAAGAATTGGATATTCCTGAGGAGTTGTACTTAGAAGTGTCTAGAAAGAAACTATCCATGCGCATGAGGAATCGTAATTAGGCTTAGCCCTATTAGTATGCTTCAAAGCCATTTTCATCTTCCTTCTCCTATTTCTTCTTATGCGGTGACTCTTGCTAGGTTTTAGTCTACTCCAGCTTGCTTGGGGTGAAAATGCTTTGTTATTAGTTGTTCTAAGAAACGAAGTAATTGTAAATTTTTAGATTAAACCAGAAGGTAAATACTCTAAGCAATCGAAAACTGTCTTTGAAATGAGCAAAATGACCAAACTTATCTAGTTTAGTTAGTTGAAGCTTTAAAATTCTAGATCTAAAACCACGCAGGACCATGACAAATTTAATGTTGACCCTTCAATAAAACATCAGCGATGTTCTGCTGGCTTTTAGATTGTTTTCCAAAGAGCAATGCAATGCTTTCCTCGGCTGTTTATTTGATTCATACTACCCAAATTATCGATGGTTAATTTTTTTGGGCCCAAAGATATAACGTGTACCCTATTCGTTTTTTTTGGGTTACTTGAAGACTTTTTTTTCTTCACAGTCCATTGAATTGTCACTTGTGTGCTCCAGGAAAACGACGGGCAACGATGATGCAAAACATTAGAAACAGGAAAAAGACTGAGTAGTGGAAGCATGCTTGAAGATAAATGCACGACTTTAACTGAAGAGGAGCAGAAAGAGTAGGAAAAGCATCAGTACAAGAAACCCATTAGAAGGAAAGGACAAATCAAGGGGAGCAGAAAAAGGTGATGCAATGGAAGCAAAGTGGTTAGTGCAGTTAACAAGGTTGAAAAGGAAAGAACAACTTAAGAGGGGCATAAAGCGTGATAGAACTTATGTAGATGACAGCAAAATATCAGTTGCAACCAGTCCAGCAACAGACAACAAAATGATGGAATTGCGACGGTCGAAACAATTAGCAAAAACTGCAAGAATGAAGAGGAAAGAACTAATTCAACTCAAGAGGAGCAGAAAGCGTTCTAAAATCAACAAGAGTGAAGGTGACGAAGACAACGATTCTGGTGCTACGAGTACAAAGATATGGAACTTTGGGGGCCCAACATGCATCTGCCAACACTGCCATGCGATTATGTGGCATGGAGAGAATATTGGGCAGTGCTGCAAGCAAGGCAGGATTACCTTGCCGCCATTAAAAGAACCGCCAAGCTACCTTACAAGTTTACTGGCAAGAGATGGGGGCAAACACTCAGCAAACTATCAACAGAATATTAGATCCTACAACTCCATGTTTGCATTCACATCAATGGGAGGGATTGTAGACAAAAATATAAACAAGGGGCAAGGACCTTATGTCTGCCGACTGAAAGGCCAGAATTACCATCATGTAGGAACATTGCTGCCTGAAGAAGGCGAGAAGCCTCGTTTCCAACAATTATACATCTATGATACAGAGAATGAGGTCCAGAATAGGCTTCAAGTGTCAAGATCTGGTGAATGCAGTGCCCCTTTAGATGAGAGCATCATCATGGGCCTCATAACAATGTTCAACGAGAACAACACACTCGTGCAGTCATTCCGAATGGCACGCGATAGATTTGAGGGTCACGAATGCCATAACCTAACTCTTAGGTTAATTGGCGACAGGGAAGAAGATGGGAGGCAATGCAACATGCCGTCAGCATCAGAAATTGCTGCCCTGGTAGTCAAAGATCCAGCCAAAGAAATGCATGGACGCGACCTTGTTCTTGAGTACAAAGGCATGAGACCTAAAAGGATATCAGAACTCCATCCAAAGTTTATGGCCATGCAATACCCGTTGCTTTTTCCATATGGAGAAGATGGTTATAGACCTGGCATAAGACACAGAGAAAACGGTGTGATAAACAATGGCAAGAAATACATCACCATGATGGAATACTATGCATATCGCCTCCAGCAACGTTCTGATCAATCGATGCTTTTGCTGATGTGCAGAAATCTGTCAATGCAGTTCCTGGTTGATGTCTATACATGCATTGAACAATCTAGGCTTGACTGGATAAGAAGGAATCAGGGAGCTCTAAGAACAGAACTTTTTTCCGGGTTAAGAGACGCAGTCAGAAAAGGAGATACAAGAACAGAACAAGTAGGGAGGAGGATACTACTTCCAGCAAGTTTCAGAGGAGGCCCCAGATGCAAAGAACAAAACTACCAAGATGCGATGGCAATATGCCGTTGGGCTGGACATCCGGACTTGCTTGTAACATTCACATGCAATCCAAAGTGGCCAGAGATCCAGTGCATGCTAGATGAAACTGGGAACCAGAAGCCAGCAGAACGCCCTGATATTGTGGTTCGAGTGTTCATGCTGAAACTGAAAGAGTTAATGACAGACATTAAACAAAGGCAACATTTCGGATGGACTAAAGCAAGTAAGTACGGAAAGCTCACTAAAAACTAATAGATGCGTATGCTTTTTATAGACTCTTCATTTGCTAACACACTCTGTGTCTCTGGGAAAAAATGCAGTTATATACACAATAGAATTCCAGAAGAAAGGACTCCCACATGCCCATATTCTAATATTCCTTGAAAAAAGAGAGAAGTGCCTCAATCCCTCGCAAATTGATGAAATGATATCTGCTGAGATCCCAGAAAAGGACAAGGATCCAGAAACATATGAGGCTGTTAAGAAATTTATGATGCATGGACCATGTGGAGAGGCAAAACCAAAGTCACCATGCATGGTGAACCACAGATGCACGAATCAGTTCCCAAAAAGTCTATGTGATGAGACTATCATTAATGAAAATGACACCCCGATATACAGGAGACGAGATGAAGGCCAGCAGATAGAAATAGGAGTGAAGATGAACAATGGATATGTTGTGCCATACAACAAAGCTCTCCTCGTCAAGTTCCAAGCACATATTAATGTGGAGTGGTTCACCCAGTCTAGATCGATCAAATACCTGTTCAAAATTATCCACAAAGGAGAAGATCAAGCAACGGCAGTGATTGGAGAAACAAGTCAGTCAAATACAAATGATGAAATTAAAATGTACCTAGGATGCAGATATTTAACAGCATTTGAAGCTTGTTGGAGAATATTCGGGTTTAGCCTAAACTACCGAGAACCAGCTGTTCAGAGGCTACGGTTCCACCTGGAGAATGAACAGCAAGTGATTTTTCCTGACTCGACAAACCTAGAGGAAATAATAGAACTACCAGGGTGTGGGGCTACCATGTTTACAGAGTGGATGGAAACAAACAAAAAACATGAGGATGCCAGGGAATTAACATACTCAGAGTTCCCGACCAAATGGACATGGTATGCCAAAGAAAAGCAGTGGACAAGACGAAAGAGCAGCAGGAAAATTGGCAGGATCTGCAATGCGCACCCTGCAAGTGGAGAAAGGTATTATCTCAGAATGCTCCTCAATACTGCAAAGGGTTGCACATCATTTGAAGATATCAGGACTGTTAATGGAGTCGTACACTCTTCATACAAGTCAGCATGTATTGCGCTAGGATTTCTAAAATATGACAATGAGTGGATTGAGTGCATCGAGGAAGCATCCAACTGGGCGTCTGGGATCCAACTACGACAATTATTTGCAACCATTCTGTGCCACTGTGAGATTACTGACCCAAAGAGGTTGTGGGAATTGAAATGGGAATCGCTCTCGAAAGACATACAGCAAACAGAGAATTCGATCCACTGCCTTGCACCTTCCCATAAAAGAAAATGTGCTCTGATGGAAATTGAGAAGCTAATGGGACAAGCTGGAAAATCACTAAAAGAGTATCCTGGAATAGAGCTACCAGATATGGCCAAGTTAAATGATGCTGAAAACAGACTCATAAATGCAGAGATGAACTGTGACAGAGACAAGTTGAAAGATGAGCACCTGCAAATACTAAACAGTCTAAACTCAGATCAGAAAAGGGCATTTGATGCAATAATTGAATCAGCAGATGGATCACTCGGTAAGCTAATATTTGTGGATGGCTATGGTGGGACAGGCAAGACATACCTTTGGAAAGCAATCACAACGAGGCTACGATCAGAGGGAAAGATAGTATTTGCAGTTGCATCCAGTGGCATCGCAGCGCTTCTGCTTCAAGGAGGTAGAACAGCACACTCTGCGTTCAATATTCCAATAAACATTACAGATGAATCAACATGCTACATCACACAAGGTTCACCCCTGGCAGATCTGTTGGTGAAGACATCGCTGATACTGTGGGACGAAGCTCCAATGGCTCACAGAAACTGCTTCGAGGCACTTGACATGAGCCTAAGAGATGTGTTGAGGTTCACAAACAAGAACAGCCTTGAAAAGCCCTTTGGTGGGATGACGGTTGTTCTAGGAGGGGACTTCAGGCAGATCCTCCCTGTCGTGTCAAAAGGAAGCAGGGAGCACATTGTAAATGCATCGATCAAACAATCATACCTGTGGCAACATTTTGAGGTATTCAAATTGACAAAAAATATGCGGCTAAATTGTGTGTCCACCAATCGGAAAGACCAGCAGAAGACTGGAAAATTTGCAGAGTGGATACTGCAAATTGGTAATGGAGATACAGTTTCATTAGATGAGGAATGGGTCACTATCCCCAGTGACCTGTTGCTGCAAAAAGGAGATGACCCAAAAGCGAAAATAATTGAAAGCACCTACCCGGGCCTGCACAAGAACCGCTGCAAGCAGAAGCTCCTAGAAGAAAGTGCAATACTGTGTGCAACAAATGAGAACGTCAAGGAAATCAACGAGTATATCATGGACCAAATCGAAGGCGATACAGTAATTTACCTGAGCAGTGACAGTGTGTCCAAGTCCATGTGTTACAACCATGAAATGGAGCATCAGTACCCAACTGAGTTCCTCAACACCTTGAAGAGCCCAGGAATTCCAAACCACCAGCTCAAGCTCAAAGTTGGCCTGCCGGTGATGCTGCTCCGTAACATCAACCAAAACGCAGGGATATGCAACGGTACTAGGATGGCAATCACACGACTCGGGGAAAAGGTCATCGAGGCGCAGATCATAACCGGAACACGCATAGGGGACAAGGTTTGCGTCCCGCGGATCATCGTGGCACAATCTGAGCCCAGGTGGCCGTTCGTGCTAAAAAGAAAGCAGTTCCCTCTCTCCGTGTGCTTCGCGATGACGATCAACAAAAGCCAAGGGCAGTCACTGAAAAAGGTCGGCCTCTATTTGCCGAGGCAGGTTTTCACTCACGGGCAGCTCTATGTGGCAGTTTCCAGAGTCACAAACAGGGATGGTCTCAAGATCCTCATCGCCGATGAAGAGTGCCCGGGTGAAGGGATGGCAAAAAACATCGTGTACAAGGAGATCTTCTACTAAACTGCATGCATTATATCGTTTCAATAAAAGTAGTTGTTCCCAGCTGTAACACAGTGTTAGTAGTATAGTAGTTGTTGTTTCAGGCAGTAAGTTTGTGCTAAGCTTGGCACCAGAGTCAGAAACAGAGATGCCTGAAGATCCTGATGGATGATGAATAATGCCCAGACAAAGGAATGATGCAAAATATCGTGTAAAAGGAGGTCACGTAAAATGTCTATCTGTAGTATACTAGTATATCTCAATAAAATGGCATGTCTGTAATAGTAATGGTAGTAGTATTGTAGCAGCTCCATGTTAGAACTTTGTGCTAAATATTTGAGTTATTTTCAGGAGCAGTCGTTAAAGTAGTAGAGCCAATTATTGCATTACTGCCCTCATTTCACTCTCTAAGTGCATGTTTGCACCTCGTTTTTAGACTGCATATTTGCCGCTTCTTTTTGAATCTGAAACTTACTGTTGCTCCTATTCCGTTAAGGGCAGGTAACGGTGCTAAATGAAAGACATCTATTCACTTGGTGTTGATGGCCCCATAATCATCAATATATTTAGGATATATTTCATGTAAACATCAGGATATATTTTGCAGTAACTAACAAAATATAGCTAGCACATAGCAATTTGAAGCAAATGGCAGCAGCAAGAACACATGTCCAGATCACAATCACATGACAACATTCATGAAGGAACCAAATGTGCAGACCGAGGTATTGCAGCAGCACACCCGTTCTGGTTGCTCTGGCCTCCCCAGCGGAGCTTGGCCCCGGCGAGCGAGCTGTGCGCCAGTGCCCGGCCTCCCGCGACCGTACCTTGCGCGGCCCCAGCCATTAGGCCTCGGCCGCGGTCAAGCCCAGGCGGCGCCTGACCCTGGCGAGCACGGCCCCCACGCGCCTGAGGCTGTCCGCACTCACGGCACTCTGTATCTCCACTCTAAAAGAGAATATTCCGTTCAGTCATCACAATTTTGAAATACAGTTAATAATCTTTTACACTCATACAACTCTATATCAACTACCACATTATTTTAATATTTTACCCCTTCGCTCTATCTTCTTCACCCACCACCGCCGTCCTCTCCTCCTGCGCAGGCCACCTACCCGCGCCGCCTCCTCCTCTTGTTCTCCGCCCGCCGCCCGTCACCAGAGGATCCGCGCCGGCCGCCCTCGTCGCCGCCGCCGGAGGGAGCTCCGCCGCGCCGCCGGCCTCCTCGTCGCCTGCCTCCGGAGGGAGCCGGCGTCCTCCGCCGCCGCCGGATCTGGAGCGAGGAGGCGCCTTTCTCCCTCGCGTCGGCCGCCCACCCCGCCTCGACTGTGCCATCTCCTCCGCCGCGCCGACCTCCTCCGAGTCGGCGCCTCCTCCGACGCGCGTGGCCTGGCGACGCCTCGTCCTCCGCGCCCGGCCGCTACAACCCCGCTGCCGGTCCTCCGGCCACGGCGGGCCACAGCAAGCCTCTCGTCTCCCTTCCTTCTTCCCTCTTCTTGCGGGCACGAACACCAACCACCCGTCGTCGGTCCCGTCCTGCGCGTCGACGTGGAGAAGAGAGGGAAAGATACCGCGCCGGCCGTACGACGCTGTATGTGGCGTCGGATGGGGTGCGCAGGATGATAGCGTGGGCTGTCTAGTCCACCGCTGCAGCCCCCCTCGACGGTAAACCGGGACTGCATCCGGTTTACCGTCTGCGAGTGCAGACAGCCTCACTCTTGTGCCGCCGCCGGCGTCCGCGAGTCCCAATGAATAGACTAGCTTATGACTTCCTATAGTCTAACATAAAAACATTAAGAAAATACACAGCAAATGTCTTGTACCAGCATAGTAAAGCTGTTTAAGTATATTATTACAGTACACAAATGGCGAGTCAACTTCAATTCTGACTACATACCATTGTTGTTTGGAAAAAGTTTTTCAGGGGAAGGGGTTAATCATTTGGATGCTGCTATTTCTTGAATCATCGTATGTTCACAGGGTGAAGCCCGTGATTTTGAGGTGGGGTGCTAAAAACAAGGCTGCACAGGCGATTTGGCTGCAGCGAGCACTGTTCCTTCTCTCACGTTCTACTGTACTTGCTGTGCTGTACAGCAACAGCAAGCTCAACCGATCAGAGAATCGGCACAGAATGGTAAGCAATCCACGGTGCAAGATTGAATCATTGTGCACTCAGAGTAACAGAATGGTACACTATCCACGTTTCCCCCACCAAAAGGATAGCCTGAAGTAACTGATTAACTGTCACAACGACGTTACATTCATCATGCCTGAGTCCTCTCATCACTGTAACCAGCTGCCCTCCCTGTTCTGCCTACCAATACTGAATCAGGCGCCGGATCTTCGTATTCTCCAGTTAGACCACGGTAAGACCGTGCCTTGAGGTAGTCGATTGAGGATATTGCTCCTCCTTGATAAAGGATAGTGTCATTGTGCTGGTTTTTTATGTTTAGTGCCTTTTCTGTCACCTCAGCCAGTGCAAGTGATGTTTCTGATTGTTCTTCATTTTCTGTTGGGGCCAAACAATCCAAAAAAAACAATTGTGCATGGTAAAAACGGATCAAACAAAATAAAAGGAAATGAGTGAGCCACAACAAAGTGCTATAAAAGTACAGAACTTGTTCGCACAGTGACACATGGATAGACAAAAGTGCATATGCCATACCTTGACGGAAATTATCTTCCACATAGACACCTTTGATGAAGGAAAACCTTGCTTCTTCTGTTGTGCTTGCAACTTCTTGTTTCTCTGAACTGATCAAATCCTTGAAATCCAAAAGATATTCTCCAGTCCACTCTTTTCCCCTGGAAACAAGTTTCTTCTGGCATCAGAATCATAGTAAATATCTGAAAATTGATGCCACATAAGGCACTTCATATGGGTTTTGTGATCAAGCCCAAATAACCTAAAGCAACGTTCGTTTTGGGGTTATGATACGATGTGTTAAGGTCTGCCAGCAGCTGGATGCCTAGGATCCCGCATCGCAACGATGCTCCCCTGGGCAAATGAACGAAGCCTAAGTACCATTGGGTGCTATTAGAGACCATTTATGTAGCATACCTGCTAAAAGCTAATTCAGCTTCAAAAGGTGTAATAACTGGAGCTAAAAAATCTTTGCTATCCAGTAAAGCAGTTTGAGCACAAGAAACATAAACAAAAACTTCGCACTGCCAAAAGGAAAGAACAAATTGTCAGTTGAAATAGAAAGGGGGAAAGAGAAAACAGAGTTAAAACAGCACACCTCAGGAAAATTCGCAAGTTTTGCAGAATTAGGCCGGCCCATGACCAATGTATAAGATTTCTTTCCGGTGGCCTTGATAAGTTCCTTCATTTGCTCAATTATATAAAGATAACCAGCTGTGTCATGAAAGAATGAAATGCATCACATCACTAAATTTATGGGTTTGTACCAATTTCCAGGCCACATAAGCATGAGAAACTAAAAATGATACGCCATCTATCTCATAAAATAATGCCTGTAGATTTTTGACAAAATCAACCTTTTGAATCTTTGACTAATAATTCACTCAAATCCATACATTCTTAGTGTATGCATGTTATATTATATATTTGTATTCATGTTCAAAAGTACTTTAATATGATGATAAGTGTATTTGTTGATTACATGTTTTAAAAGAAACAAATGGCCAAAGTTCCGCTTTAAAAACTGTTTCAAAAATTTATGCCTTATTTTATGAGATAGAGTAACATTCAAGTAAAGAGATAGTCTATGATTATGAAAACTGGACTAAATCAGTGGGTCAGTAAAGAAAAGAGAAGTGCCTGCTCTGGTCAGACCATGTGTTGTCGATGCATTTGTGGGCCGCACTTGCACATATCAGCACTGTAAGAAGGCTGATAGCCGGTAGCGGTGCCCACAACGTCTGCACAGGATTAGAGGAAGATTTCTAACTTTTGTAAAAGGGTAAGTTAGGGGCTTTGTTAGTTTGTTTGTTAGAATTGAATGTTAAGTGCTGGGTCTGTAATGAGAATTCAGCAGATGAGTTAATTGAGCAAGGAATAAGCTCTAATTCCCACCTAAGTCAGCTGTTCAGAACTCACAAGGGAGAACACAGTATCATCCTTGCTAACCTTTCCCTTCCACCAGGTCACATCACTATGGAACTACTTAGGGAACTCCTGTATATCCCACTTGATCGGCTTAGAGCCCAACTAAACAAGGCTAGTGGTGAACCAATCATTATTGGACCAGATCTTGCATAGTTTGATGAATGATGACTTCCTATGGAGTATGCATGAACAAAATATGAAGGTAAACCTCAAAACTGAGGTCGCAGTTTGATAAAGGTCACCATTCTAACAGTGCCTCAATTTCAATGGAAGAGAAAGTCATTCTATTGAGTAATGAATTTTCATATCTAAGTTTGCAGTTTGCATACCAACACCGAGAGTTCCCACCAAAATGCCAATTATATTTGCATCCTTCGCCTTCTCCACAAGGTAATATCTACAATGGCAATATTTGTTATCAATAACACATATTGTCAGAAAAGAAATATATATGAATGCAATCAATGCATATTGTCAGGAAAAAGCATATGAATGCTGCAAAATAAAGGTACCTTCGCCTAAGAATTTTCATCAGATGAGAAACATCTGTTGAGAGTTGATTTTCTATTGCGTCGTATCTAACTACATAAAAACATTATAGGAGATACCTGAATTAGAGCAATTATATTAACCAAATGAAAGATTCTTCAAATTTATTGCACTTAATATACTACAAAAATGATCAATTACATAAAGGAAACATAAGTACATGCAACTGCAAACATTGTAAAGAAGGGAACTATAATAGCTACACCACACATTGATGATCAGAATTAATAGGATAATTAAGGATCAAAAATCGAATTTTCAAATGTACAACAAGCTGTACTCCAAGGACAGCACAGTGGTTTGTTGCATGTATTCAATATTGTACTACTGATTACTCCCTCCATCCACAAAAGAATGAAACTTCGGCTGTCCTAAGTCAAACCATCATAAGTTCAACCGAATTTATATAGAAATGTAACGACATTTATGGTATCAACTATATATAATATGGAAACATATTTCTACATAAATCTAGTGACCCTAATTTGGTAGCATAACTTTAAATGTATTCTCAATTTCTCATATAAACTTGGTTAAAATCATGACGATTTGACTTATGATAAAACCAGAATTTCATTCTTTTGTGGACGGAGGGAGTATTTGTTCTTGTATCATGAGAGCCTAACTGGATTGTCTATCATTCAAGAGTGTTAGAAATATGTAATTTGGTCCCATGGACCTGGTTCGGTGCAGCCCTATTGGGCTTGTATGGCCTGTGGCTGGTACAGCCTGCGCCTTGTTTGGCAGCGGCTGGATACAGCCTGCGCCTTCCCTAGATTGATTAGGATCAGCCGAGGGTAGATTAGGACTCTATCTTCTCCTTCCAAGATAAGGACTCTATCCCCTCGTCTGTATATATATGTACCCTTGATCCTCAATCAATCCATCTAACTTTCCAAGCCATACTTTCTTTCAAAGAGAAAAGCAACCACAATATTCAAAGAACATGACTTGCACAAACTCAAATAATCCTCCTGCCAGCCATAAAATGAGGAATAGAGAAGCAAACCTATTTCACACTTATTGAAGGTAAGCACTATGTTGGCAAATGCTGAGTTATCTTGTCCAATCCAAAATATCAAAAAGTCCTCCATTTTCTCCTGAACAGAAATGCTCCATGTAACGCCACCAAGGCTGTACTTGTATGTGGAACTGGAACTTTCCATGCTACAACGATTATTCGGGAATGTTGCCACATCACTGTTTACGGAGAAATGCCCATTATAAGAGGTTCCAGTCGACTCAGGACATTTGTGTTCCTCTGTAGCACTTGAAGACGGACTCATAACTGAACATAGAATGTCCGCATACTGGACTTCAGGATTGCATGAGCTTGATTTACATGATTCCTCAAAAGTTCGTCTAAGGTCATCCAATGCATATGCATACTCTAGTCCATATAAAACCTATTTAGTAAGCCATATTAGCCAAGACTAGTACAAATAGATAATGTAGAATGCAGTTAATATTAGATATTTATTCAACAAACATGCCAATTGTACTTGTGAAAATGCAAAGCAACAGAAACAAAAAATGAGCAAATTAGTGCAAAAGGTAGGATTTCTAAACATGTTGTGCAAATTGCAGCATAATGTTATGCAAATACTGCATCATGACAGTAAGTACGGAGGACCACAGGAAACACACGATTTTCCTGTAACCTCTTTTTTAGCCTAGATTACAAGCAAGTATAAGAATGGTGTCCTAGATCAAAACATGGCTTCTGCAGTTCTTCCCAAAAGAAATGTTCTCACTAGTCACTACTGATCTAACTGATACTGCTTTCAATGCTCAAAAAAATGTTAAGAGGCATGAGAGAATTGTGAAGTCCAGGCATGCCCTGTATTTCCTCCCATTACCTTAAAAGAATATTCCTTGTTTGGCTAGAAATTAGAAAACAAAAAGGCAATCATTTCTTTCACATTTTGATCATATAGTGTGCTTTAGCAAAGTTGTTGGACTCAGGAATTCATGAAAAGGTGCTATGAACCATACAGAGTTGAAGTTTATTTTGTGGGCTAAATCATGATCTTTTAAGCACAGGACAGGAAAAGAGTTTGGGCCATACCAGAATGTGCTTATTGCTTTTTCTTGAACACTCCAACAATGAGTTGGCACAGGCATTGATATCTAGCGGTGCCTTCCCAAATACAAAGAAAGCTGGCAAATTTGATGTTCTACATTTGAAGATGCCAGTGCAAAAGACACTGTTAGCATAAAACAAGAAATAGAACAAAGCAATGATGGTTTACAAAAAAAAAATTGAAAATTTGGTAGCAAACTGCATCTGACCATTAACAAGTTTGTCCTAAATATTGCGCTGGTAAACACTACTCGCCACTCCTAACTGTAACAGCTTTCTCTGGCCTGATTACCCTACCATTTTTTTCATGCCCAATTCATTGACAAAAAAGCAGCAGAAACATTGAGGTTGTCAGTAGAGTTAGGCCACGTTTGTATAAACCCAACTAATTTCTAGTTAGCTAATTTTTAGCTAGTAGCTTGTAGCTAATTTTTAGCTAAGACACAATCTATCAATTAGCTAGGGGTGTTTGGACACTTTATAGCTAATTTTTAGCATCTGATTTTAGTTGGGTGTATCCAAACACCCCCTTAAACTATTTTACCTTCACAATCGGTACAATAGAGCACTGTCGATAGCTTCAACGTTTCTGCTGTCTTCAGTCAATGCTATGGGCATGACACAAACATTGAATATATAAATGTTTATTCAGCCTCCAAGAAACACAATACTTACTGCCAATTTTTTCTCTATATATGACAAAAAAGAGTCCAATGTTTCGAGAGGAGTCAAGCAAAGGAGGAAAGGAAAAATTAGAGGAAGACGGGCGGGGTTGCTTACGGGCTCATGCAGGCATGCCCATAGTGGACAACGCACTGCGCATCGATGTGGGACGCACCCACCTCATCGACGCAGCAGGAGTTGTATGCGGTGTCGGCCATGACGAACAACCTAACACCACCGCCAGAGGCGAGCTCCCTACGCAGAAACCTTGCCACCAATGAGGCGTCCTTCAGCATCTCGTCGGGGAACTAACGCGCCCAAGAGACCGAGCCGAAGAATCAGGGGGGAGAACCAACAGACGGTCTATGAATCCAGGAAGTGACTGAAGAAACGATGAGAAATGGTTTTGGGCAGGATTACCTGCAGGGCGACCCTGGTGTAGGCGCCAGCGCGGAGGAACTCGGCGGTCCGTCGTATCTCGTACCTGGATCCGATGTCGGCCTCCATGGACGGGCTTTGGGAGATTGCTCGCCGCCGCCCGCCGGAAGAGAAAGTGGGTCTACGGATAGCGGAGTCGAGGGAAGACGGCGAGGGTTTTGGTGCCGCAGCCGCAGGCTGGGTTTGTGTAGGGGTTAACTCGCGCCAGCTGCAGGCCGCCCACGCTCGCCCGCCCGTACCACTGGGGGAGGCGCACGCGGCGGCAAGGCGAGGCGAGGCGGCGAGGGGCGAGGCAGCCGCGGGCAGCGCCGAGGTGGGGCGGCGAGGCGCCGGGGCTGGTGCGAGGGGCGCCGCCGGGGGTGGTGGCGAGGCGACGCCGACGCGGGAAGGGGGAAAATAGAGAGAGAGAGAGAGAGAGAGTTAGGTTTCAGGGTGATGATGGCCTTGATTCACCTTTGGACGGGGTTGAAAATTTTGACGACCTGTACACAGTGATTGGGCTTCAAAGCGCGCGGCCGGAACGCGCCTCAAGCGAGGGGCAAGAACGACTATTCCATCTAGATTTTTCATATTCTTTGGAAGAGCCGGTTGAGAGGCAGAGCAGTTTCTTTGCCTAGCGCTTTGGAGCCGCCTTCCGTTCCTCCTCGCACCAGTTTTGCCCCCACCCTCTCTCTTTCCTTGGACGCGGGGCTGGCGGGCCACACCGGCGGGACGGACGCTGCGCGCGCCGCCAGCCGTCGAGCAATGCAAGGAGGCCACCACGCCGTCAGCCGCCGAGTAGGGAGGCCACTGCGCCGATTGCCGCGCTGGGTCAGGCCAGGGCGGGCCACACCGCTACTAGCCGTTGTGCCGGTCGGCGAACCACGCCGTCGTGCGGAGGGAGGAGGCGGGGGATGGCAAGCCACATGATGGAGGGCTAGAGGTGGGTATGGGCGGTTGGCGCGGGGAGGCAAAGAGGATAACGTTGAGTAAGAAGAGAGCTGTCGGTGGATAAATAAAAGAGGGTTATTTTCCTTACAAAAACAAAGGGCACTATGGACATTTTATTTTTCAACTATTCTTAAAGTAATGGAAGATCCGTTTTACCAAATGAGTTTACGGAACGGTTTCAGCTTCCTCGGAAGAGCCAAAAAACAAAAAAGCCAGAGCCAGAGCCGTTTTTGGAGAAGCTGAAGCCCAACCAAAGAAACCATAAATTAGGCAGACGGATGCTTCACATAAAAAAAATAGAAGCGCCAAGGCGGAGAATGGTCTCTGCTTATCCTAAACATGAGACTATGCCCCGCACTCCCATAGTCGATCACCTTAACCCGGCTTCGCCGGGTGGCTACATCGGGCTCCCTAGCCACCATCACCGACCTCGGCTCCGGCGGCATCCCCGCTGCCTCCACCACCGGCAGCAAACTGAGGTGGAGATCAACGCCTTCGCCATTGGCACTTCTTGACCGCCGTCCTCCACCACCCACGGCCGGCTGCCTCGATCCGCCACCACCGTTGGTCCGCCGGCCTCCCCGGCACTCCCCTAAAGCCGGAGACGACACAGGTAACCTCCAACCCCGAACCTAACCCCCATCCCGAACCCTAACCTCGCTGGCGGTCCTCGTCCGATATCTTTTCTATTTTTGGATTCTTCCTCTCCCGACTACCTTGAACTTCCATTTATGGAAGGATCTCGAGGTAAGACTAACTTTTATCCAAACTAGTAAAAATGCACGTGCGTCCCGCACGTGCTGGTTCATTGATAATAAAGAGATTTTGCAGCTTAACATTTAAACTACGCTATACGTAGAGACGGTAAACGAGTCTCAAATTTTAAGGACCGGGCTTAAAAAGGGTCAGATCGTATTCCTATTTATTTTTAGCTAAAAAATCACTAAGCACTCATTTGAACTATGAAAAAAATATTTAGACCATGACTCATGACTCATCCCTAACTGCACGTTAGTAGTTGCAAAAAAAAAATGGTCACAGATATTTCCAAAATGTACTTAAAATCACCTCAGTCATGTAATAACTGTAGAAATAAAACTCATCAGACCACATAAATATTAAGATAAAAGTATTATTATTTTTTATTAACTTAAGTATCTATTTTAGATGCTTAAGAGCCAATTAATCAGACAATTAAGCCCAGCCAAGTTAAAAAAAAAGAACCTCAGACATTTAAGCCCAGCCAAGTTAAAAAAAAAGAACCTCAGACATTTAAGCCCAGTCAAGCCCAAAACGCTTCAGGGGCGCGAAATCAGCCCAGCCCACCGGCGCCCATTTAATGGGCCGCTTTGAACGTGACGGCCGGATCCGCACGGGCGGTGCGTTCTTTGATTAATTTGAGATCCGAATTTTGCTTTGATTTTTGATCCGCGCTCTGCTCTTTGTGTTTGCACGTTCCTATCCGTCTTGCTCTTTGTCCATGATCTTGACTAATATGTAGGATTGTACAAAGATGAAAAAACGATTTGGTATTACTGACTGTGTGTTGTATATTTTGATCTAAATATGTGTTGTATGTTGGGCCAAATATTAATGTGTTTATTTATTGGTCCTGGTATTTGATCTGGACGGATGTTCATAGGATTGTAGAATTCATTGGGTGAAAAAACGGTGATAAAAGTATCGGCAAGGGTTACAAATTGTGGCCGAAACGCGTAAGGATCTGTTGTAAGGATCCCTACATGTTTTTTCTCGTGCGTACGATCTTGTGGGGTTCTGGATTTTATTAAGAGCGTCTAAGCATCTCGGAGTCAATGCCGACTAATAGATTTGTGGGCCCACATGGATTAAGATGAATTCGTTAGATTGGATTGTATTGAAAGATCCAACGGTGGGTATAATTTTGGGTAGATAACAATCCAGTGAAAATTATTATTGTTTAAACTCGCTCTTTTATTATCCAAACAAATAGGGGCAAACATGCTAATCCTAAAAAGAAGGGGCAAATGTGCTGTTGCAGTTGTAAACAAGGGTGGATATGCAATTTTACCAAAGTATTTTGGCGTTCTAATATAGGTCCTTGGCATATGAAAATCAATTTTGTCTCTGTAATGGTTTTAGTTTCTCCGGGTCCAAAGCAGGTATTGGCACCAAATCTTGGACAAGGCTAAAAAAGTGGGCCACAACCCAAAGGGAAGACAAATCCAGTACGAGTACGGTTGACAAAAGGAAATGACAGTGCCGTCGAAAAGGTCCACGTTTTGTCAGAATTGTATCTAGTCGTTTGCTAATAGGATTGTAAGTTTCCTTTAGTAGTAATTCAGGCTCTAAATATGTACGTGTCATTTAATGTGAAGGACGATCATCTAAGATTGCATCAACTTGCGTGCGGTGGTGAAAGACCGGATATGGTGAGGTGTAGCAGTTGGCATACCTCACCATATAAAAGTGTATACATTTCATCCAAAACTAAAACACAACCTGTGCGTATCGTCACACCCTTTGCTCTGATAGGTTTATCTGGATCTATTAGGGCGGCTTAGTGCTTGCTTCATTTGTGGTAGACCTTGTGTTAAAGCTAGGGATGCAAACGGATTGGATCAAAACAGATAACGATTTTTCCAATATTCTAATCCTTTGTTTTTTGTCGCATTCGAAGCAAAACGAATATTACTCGGTTACAGATATGGATACGAGTTTTTAGGATATCGGAAATGGTACAGAATCGGATCGATGTCGGAACGGAAGCAGATTTGATGATGTGGCAAGTCATTAATGTCTGTGCGCTGCCGCGTCCTAGGGCCGCGCCCCGCCGCTCCACACCGCCACACTCGATGTCGCGAAAGTTGCCACTGTCGCCGCCGTCGACGCATAACCTGAAGGGGACGAGGAAGGTGGATGCGGACAAGGAGGGGGCGACAGAGAGCGAGACGCGGCCGAACGTGGAGGCGGAGGCCGCATGCAAGGTGATCGCGGTGGTGGCCCAACGCTTGGCCCGCGGTGGGCGGAGGCGTGGATGTGGCGACGGCAGCCGATGAGGCGTGGGATGCTGGCCCCATGCCCGCGCTTGCGCTCACGCGCCGCTGCTAGGATAGGGAATAAGGGGGAGGGGAAATGCCTGTGGGACCCCACCACGTGGTGTGGGAGTTAATGCCAAACGACATCTATTGTAGAACAAAATTTGAATTATAGAGTGCCTTTATTTGCAGGACGGAGTTAATGACAAATGTACGTAGTCTAGTTCTTACACGTTGCATATAAAACCGCACCGAGTACATCCGGGTACACCGCGGCAACGCCGCACCCCCACGCCAAGCCATCTAGTCATCCTGGTTACAACAACCCTCCCCTCATATCTATGAAGAGGTCCGGGTTATACAGTATGACTAGAACTTTACCCTATACCGCTAATACAACGTAAAGTTCTATCGTAAACGAAACCGTACACGTATTCGACACAAACTATAACATGCCTACTCTCCACGGCACAGGGCCTTGCCTCTCCGGCGAGCCACCTCCACCCGCTTCCCGACCTCGCCCATCAGGCAAATTAGTAGGTCTTCATCAGGCAAAATATTGTTTTTAATGAGGCAAAATATCATTGTGATATTATTTCAGCCTAGTAACACTAGTATTTTTGCTTAATGAGAAACACTATAATTATCTATTTATGATTGTACGAAGCACTATAAACCTTATCTATTTGTCATTGTATGCCGTGCATGTTTTCTATCTGTGTTTTCTACTGTGTATGGATGAAATACGCCCAAAAATCATGTAGGTGATAACAATTTTCTGTGAAATTATTTTTCAAATTAGGAAATGTTTCCCAAAATGGGGTGGCCGTCCTTAAATTTAAGAGTTAAATCCACTAGGTGTACAACACCACAGTTATAGGATTTACAGAACTTTCCTAGCAGCACATTCAAGGCATATATCGGGTACAAGCCACTCCACACCAGGTGCCGCTCGTCAAAGATTGGAAAAGCAACTCTCTGCAATTGCACTGTTGCCAAACAAAGTGGGATTGATAAATTGCATAAGCGAATAGCCAAACCTACTTACAAATTTCACAGAAACAACTGCTCAACTACGGCTGGGTAATGTATAAGGAAATGAGGATAAAATGCACAACTTGCCACAACAATATTCCATCAATCATTTGATGTTTCAATTGCATGTCATGCATTGTACCATGTGGATCACGAGAGCTAATCCTCTCTACTTCTCTATACGCTAATACTCTTGCATACACTAGGTATACGTACTACCAAAACATTAGCATTTACAAAAAGAACCCAAAAAATGTGACAATGCCAAAGACCAAGTCGACTAGCATCATTTCGATCGACCGTCCCTATTTAGAGTCTCCCAGCTAATCTCCTGTCCACATTCGTTACAGGTTGTCGTGCACCCTGCTTTCGTGCCATGGCTTCTTAGAGTCAGCAAGTGGGTTAAGTTGTTGCACTTCTTTTGGTTGTTTGAGTTAACCCGAGGTTGCTGTAGTTGCCGGTTTCTTGAAGAAGCCTTAAGTGTCCGCACAAGGTTGGGATCCACTGGAACTGCAGTCATGTTTGATTTTCTTTCGGGATCAGGTACACCTTTCCTCAACAACTCCCATTCTGACAGGGCCATATCTTGCTCCTCCTTTGTAAGCCTTTCTTCTTCATTTTCTTGGAGGAGAGCTTCATGTTCATGGTACCCTGCAATCCACCTGTAAATTCCAAACAGATGTCATGTCACCCAACAAAAAGCTGTTTAGCACAGTTACATAGTCGTATCTAGAGAGAAGAGATTAATGTTTAGCATATAGGCTGCAAGGCAATAAACAGTGAGGGAAAAAAAACAGGCGAGCCATGTCTGATTAGATAACTAAATTCCTAGGATTAGCATGACATTCTTTCAAGTAGTGAAAGTAATAGGATGAGCATTACCGAGTTTGTTCACTGAGTAGGTTCAGCATGAGCCTGTCGACAGGTACAGGCTCAGAAGTTCCGATAGCGTTGGAAGTGGATGGCTTCTCAATCATGGCAGAACCTTTCTCACCCTGCTCCATTATTTCCTCTTCACCAAATTCAAAAAGATGCAACATCTCTTCCTTAGAAATGTTTCTCGAAACTTGCTGTCTATCAACCACTCTTGCGGCAAGACCTTCTTTCGTCACCTAAAAATATTCGACGAATTGATGATTGAGTTCCAAACAAAGATGGACCATTATCTACCAGGTACGAGGAAATAACTTGGATAATTCAAATTGAACTCCAAACGAGAAGAAAGAAAAATGCAGAAGACCAAAAGTACCTGACGCTTATATATTTTCTCTTCCATTGTTCGATGTGCCATTAGGCGGTAAGCATATACGGGTTTGGCCTGGCCATACCTGTAAAGAACATCTCACCGTAAAAAAAAACAAAATCACATGGAAGTGCAACTAATTAGCTAGTCAAGTAAAAAGTTCTTGCCTCCAAACCCGATAAATGGCTTGCAGATCATGTGTTGGGTTCCATGACCCATCCAAAAGAACCACACGATTTGCAGCCTGAAGGTTAATACCGAGGGATCCAGCACGAGTTGATATCAACGTGCATTTAACTCTTGTGTTCTCAGTGTCGTTAAACATCTCCACAAGGTTCTGCCGATCTGAAGATGGAGTGCTCCCATCAAGCCTGTTTATCATGACATAGAAACATAAATATTAACAAAATCATACATTGCTATAATCATGGTAAAAGTATATGTCAAGAATTGCAAGAGTCTTTTGCAGAAATAGACAATAACAATGATGCCACCTTAGCCGTTTGTTATGCAACAAGATCTTGATTCATGTTTTCCCGTAATTGCATTAAAATATCATACTGTCATGCTAGTAGGCCTGTTTGGAAGCCCGGTAATAAAACCAAAACCAGTGTAAAATACAGACCTACAATTTTTTACAGGCTAATACAAAAATGCTGCTTGGATGACCGGTAAGCCTACTAAATATACAACTGGATTGGGCCAAAACCGACGGAAAAAAAAAATAATCGTGTACCCAATCCGGAAAGAAAACACGACAAAGATCGGGTCTCGCTCGCTGCCTCGCGAAGCACATGGCCGCTGCCCACCCGCCTCTCCTCGCAGGGCGACGCCCGGCCGCAACCGCTGGCCTCTCCGGCGCTGGCGACACCCGGCCGCCGCCACCCGCCACTCCCTCGCCGCGGACGCTTGCCGCCACTGCCCTTCTCTCCCTCGCTTGGCAACGTGCGTTGCTTGGGTGGTGGCCAGCGGCGGTGCCGACGGGGCCAAAGTGGAGGTGAGCAGGAACTTCCTGGATCTGGCGACATCAACCTAGGGGAAAAGCATATCCGGCCCCTAGGGGGCCGGATCCGGCGGCGATGGCCGGTCGGAGCCCGCCAGTGGCGACGGTCGCCACGCCCGACGCTCCCTTTACTTCGCCTGTGGCTGTGGGTTCCTGGTGGCAGCGGCAGCTGCTGCGAGCGGCTCGACCGTGGTGGCACCGACGGAGAGCTGCGGGCGAGTGGATTGGAGGCAGCGGCTCACAAATCTACAGATCAAACCGGATCGAACAGGCATCGCCTATCGAGTTCCTGTGGCGGCGACGCTGAGGATTCGTGATGACGGCGTGTGTTGAGGTCAAGGGAATCTACAACGACATGGTGACCCATAGTAGCTCTGGCGGCGCAACAAGACCTCCACTCATAGCATCAATCCTCCCTCCCATTTCTTCCAGTGCCGCCACATCTACGGGGAAGATGAGCTCCGTCTACAGGGGAGTCACCAGGTAGCAAGTCCCATCCCTTGTCTCGAGTCTGCCGTCTCCTTGTGGATTCCTCCGATTTGCATATTCGCTTGCGTGTTATGTCCATCCATCCAGCTGTGTCCAGAGCAGCAAGCTTCCAGTCTGCTGTTCTTTGCTTATTGTCAAATCCACTCTCTGTTTCTTTGGCAACCCACAAATCTGTCTTCCTCTTTTTCTGAACAATATAAAGTTAATATTAATCTTCGGTTAATATGAAGTTCTTGTTTGGTGAGACAAGACGAAGCTGAAAGCTGCAATTGTGATGCAACTTGATGAGAAATTGATGTGTGTGCTCCCAGATTTACATTTGTGTTCAGATTGCAGTTTAAAATGCAACCTTCCATGTCAGAACTCCATTTTGATTTGTCTTTCTTCATGAGCTAGCGAGATTGGCCCAGAAAGGCAGTTAGACAGTGGGTGTATGCGGTTGCTGCTTGCTAGCTACTTGTAATATATTATGTACGTTCTCTAGTGAGATTCTATACACGTTATCCAAACGGAGTTTTACAGGCGGATAATAACTAGTTGGTTTTCTTGTGCACAACAAAATCCAGATGTAAACTATTTACAGGTGTATATATTTTTGGAACATCCAAACAGGCCCTAAAACTAAATAATATTCCAAAGGGAAACATGGCAGCTTTCCCTAAGGAAAAAGAACAAGACAAAGTCTGGAGTCATAAAAGCCATATTTACCAACCAAAGATAGATGCTTTTGGTTGCAGTGGTGTATGGCATGATTGCAGATTTCCTAGTCCCTACTTGAAACACTTTATGCATCCTGATCATGTTTTTCACATTATTTATTGTGTCCGATTAATAGTTCCGAACACTCGGAGTCAGAGCAAAACAAAGCGGATGGCACCAAATGATGAGTAAATTCCTTATAGGCCATCGAAACTTATAGCAATCCTTTATGCGTCATTGGAAATTATCAATTCCCTTGTATGCCATCGGTTTTAATTTTCAATCCCTTATGTGCCACTGCCGTTAAATCCGGCGTGACGACATTACTACATTCCCTCCCGCATCTTCGCTTCGCCCCTATCTTGCCGCCGCCTTGCACCCATCCCACCCCCACCACGCCACTCAACTCCGTTCCCGGCCCCACCCCCTCCCGGCCCTCGCCAAACGCTGCCTTGCTGGCTGTCGTGGACCGGCGCCCTCCCACGGCCCATGCCTCCTTTTGTACCTCCGCGCGCAGCTCCCCTCCCGCGAGAGTCGGCCACGACGCGGTAGCATGGTCCGCGATGGCGAGGACGGCGTCGGGCGAGGGCCGGGAGTGGAGCTGAGTGGTATGGTGGGCGTGGGACGGGGGCAAGGCGGCGGCGAGATAGGGGCAAAGCAAAGACGCGGGAGGGAATGTAGTAACGGTGTCACCCCGGATTTAACGGCAGTGGCACATAAGGGACTAAAAATTAAAACTGATGGCATATATACAAGGAAATGTATAATTTTCAATGGCACATAAGGCATTGGTATAAGTTTCGATGGCGTATAAGCAATTTACTCCCAAATGATACCATTATCCTTGAACTAAGCAAAATGCGGATGATTTCAGGTTACAATGGTTTCATGAGCATGAATTGGGAAGAAGTATCCCCTTTCCAGACTCATTGCCTAGTTACTGCATTGCCTAGTTACTGCCACATTTTCCCCCTAAACAAGGCCTAATTTTTCTGTTCACAGGAATAACATCATATTGGGAAGAACGTGGAAATACTTGTATACAAAGCACAAGGTTCAGGATCTGTTGAAATAGTAGGTAAGTAGGTAATGCACAGTTCATCACATGAGCATGTAGAATTGTGATACAAGATAATAACAAAAAACAGATACTTGTGAAACTACCACACCAGTGGCTGCAAAGTTCTTGTGAACAAAAGAAGCTCAAGTCTAGAAGCATACCTGTACCAATCCTTCCCTCGCTTCCAATATTTGCCTTCTTTTCCTTTGATTTGCAGTTTTGACAGATAAAATTCCACCAAATCCAGAGTCGTTAAGCTCTGGCTAAACACTAATACCTTGTCGCCCAATTCAGAACTTTTTGACAGGATATCAAGGAGCAAGATCATTTTGCCACTGTAATCTGCTTCCATATAAGTATTCTCATCTAGAAGTTCCTCCCACCAGTTACTTTCCTACAGTTATTATGAAAAGGAAACACAACAAAGGTAATCAGAACAATACATGTGTTACGCAGAGTACTCCACCACAGAAGACAGAAATGCAGGTACATTTTGGTTTATTGGCAAACTGAGTTTGAATTAGGATATTAAATTATTAATCTTGCATTGCGGCACAGAAATAGAAACCAGAGGTATGCCTTGTACCCAGCTAGAGACAACAGATAAAAAAAAAATTCCATGTGGTACTTTGCAGTACAGTAGTATGGAAGTTTCAAATAATTTGCAGTCAAAAGAGTTATGTACCTCATTGTCAAAATTACTTTTCTTGGACTGCTGATCTGTTTGATTCTTCTGCTTCTCTGTAAGAGTAGTAATATTTAGCAGCCAGTGTAATATATACATCACAGGAACCTTAGATAAACACAAAGTGCACTGTGCAAATTTGCCAAACCCTGGTGGGCATTATCAAAAGCACGATATAAAATTACCTCCATTAGGCAGGTAATTTTCGACATTATCATCACTTGAACTCTCATCCATCATAAAATTCTCAACAGCGTCTTCACGGCGCAAATTTCCCCTCTGGTCTTTAGCCATCTGGAGGAGCCCTGGATGATTCCATACCTACACTTCAGCATAGTGGTGTTAGTAATTGGTTGAAGGAGGCTGCTAGAAAATACCATGTTAATTGTACGGGGAAACAAAAAAATTCCACTATTTAGTTACAGTGGGTTCAAATTTTAATGTTATAAGATCAGTTGTAATTGGTAGAGATTGATGCCTTATGGAAACCATAGAGCACAGGAAATGATCCTGCTACAGCAGAATATTCCATATCCACTCAATAGAAAACAGCTAGACCGTATTTAAGAAACAGCACAAAGATGCAAAGCCATCGTACCTGGGCTAATGTTTGGTACTTGGCAAAGAAGGAACCGTGAGATTTTTCTGAACAGCCACTACTTGATAATCCATGGACATCCAAGAATCTTCTGTATAGCTTCCTCTGCAGCTGAGAGAGCTTTACAGTAATAACAAAAACCTTCTTTGGTGGTAGATCATTCGTAACAACATTTAAGCTCATCCGCTGGACAAAACCTTTCAGTTGTTCAAACAAAATGTGTGATCGCCGGTTCATGATCTTGACATCATCTGACGTTGAATTCATGTGTTGACCATTTTCAATGGGGTTCTGAAACCTGCATTAAGAAAAACCTATTGTTTCAAATTGCAATAAAATTAAGGTGCACGTATAGCAAGAGTATTTGCTTACCTGTTTCGGAATTCATGACTACTCCCAAGAAAACCTTCCCTGACAAAATCAACCATCTGCTCCAAGTTTAAACCAATATTCATTGGCAAAGTAAATATCAAGGTAATTTCAGTAACCGGACAATGAAGCAAACAAAACAGTAGGGATGCATGGCTCCTTACACAATAATATTCCATCAGATTATTCTGCAACGGAGATCCAGTTAACGCAATTCTTCTCTGAGTCCTTACTTGTTTCAGCGCCTGCGTAATGTCAGCCTTCCTATTCTTTATCATATGTGCTTCATCACATACAAGAATGTCTGGTCCACACTGTTAGTACAATGAACTGTGTCAGAAACCCACAACTACCAATGTACATGCAATACAGTTGGGAGAAATCATATTATTCTCTCCGCACCAAAATTATAGGTCATTTAGCATATTTTCCACTGCCTTTGATCAGTAGCATATTTTCCAAATCATATATTTTCCAAAATTATATGAAAAAGTTTAATTCACCACTAGTATATTATATTATAAACTAAATCATGAAAAAATATTTTTTTGAGTAACACGAGGGGTCAAAGTTGGTGTCCAAAAAGTCAAACAACCTATAATTTGGAATGGAGAAAGTATGTCATAATTTATGTTAGATTACCACTAAAACAGGACATTATTAAAACCTCAGTACACAGCCATAAAAAGCTATCTAACAACTTTTATATAAGAGCTTGAAACAATGACAAAACAATAGGATGAAATATGGAATGTCACCTGCAAAGCATAAGTAATTTCATTTGCAGCAATTTTGTCTTTCACATACTTCCCAAGGGATAAGTTCCTAAATGATGAATAACCAATAAGAAGCACACCACCTTTTACTCGCCATTTAGTTAGTAAATCTGGTCTTTTCACCCTGTAAAAAAAACTTCAGAGGGAGTATTCCATCCTAACAGATAAAGATTTATGATAGAAATCATCACACGAACTATAATAGTAAAAAGTACACATGGCAGCATGAATAAATCATGCAATGCAATGAACTATAAAGATAAGGCAGATGAGGTGAACTTGGGTTTTGTTCTGTAATAAAGTTAATATTTAGAAGATCACATTAAAAACAACTTGAAGGTTAAGAAACAAGCCAATAGAGTATAAGAAGCAACAGGTAAGCTTTGTTTGATTAGTATTGCCCCTAAATTCGAGATAAAGCAATCAGAATGGCCTAAGCTCCTCGAAATGGAAGTTGCACTATTAAATTCATAAATCAAAGGAAGCTAATACAAGAATCAAGTGTATAATTTAAAATATTTCAAACAACCTTCAAAGTTCTAAGATTATAAATTCTAAAAAATAATGTAATTGCTCAAACACATGGACGTAGTCCGGGCACTTGACATTCTAATTAGAACGTATAAGCCAATCTGTTCTTCAAACTTTAGCTAATGCGGGAGAACATATAGTAAAAGTAAAACAAATTCGCTAGTGGTTAAAGTTTCATCTTGTAGATCACTCCATCTCCAATTCAATATATATTTGAATTTTTAATATATGTCCATACTCCATACATTCATAAGAACTCTCCCCCATTTTTCCACATTCAGAATAAATATAGTCAAGTTTCACTTCTATACTCATGATGGTAAAAAAAGGGTCTAGGTTACATCTATTATGTGAGTTAATAAAGACGTAGGTGGCAAAACAGCATGATGCAATAGAACAAAGAAATTTAGGAGCTGTTTGGATTGGATCCAGGGGCTAAAATTTAGCACACGCTACATCGGATATTTTGGTGCGGGTTAGAAGTATTAAATAGGGTTTATTAGAAAACTAATTACACGGTTGAGGACTAGACAACGAAACGAATTTATTAAGCCTAATTAATCCATGATTAGCAAATGTTACTGTAGCATCACATTTGTTAATCATGGATTAATTAATCCTCATCTGTGTAATTAGTTTTATAATTAGATTATATTTAATTCTTCTAAGTAGCGTCCAAACATTCAATGTGACGGGAGCTAAAATTTAGCCCGCTGATCCAAACGGGGCTTTATATGTACCTTGCAACATCTTCCAACATAAAAACATGAAGACGCTTCAGTTCTGCTGGACGCCACTTGATAAACTCTTTCCTCCAGTTATGAAGAACATTAACAGGGGTAACAATAAGTGCTGTGCGCAATCCCAACTGAGCACATTTCATAACAGTGTACAGGAATGTAATAACCTGCAAGGTGGGAAAGCATGTCATGTAGTGGAACAGAAGCATGAAAAATAGAAGTACATTTTTAGCCATCCAACTATCGCCAGAGGCTTAAAACCAGAAATCTTTGGTCATCCAAGTCTTAAAACTGTTCATATTTGCCAACTAAGCTGTTTTGAAAGGTGGTTTTTCCATTTTTTCAGAAATAATAAAATATCAACTTGGTCTCCAAAAATTCATGTCATTCATTTTTTTAAATCAGAAAAATACAAAAGAAGTACCAAAAATTTTCTTAAAATATGATCTATCATTTGATGCTCTGCTTAGAATTAATTGGATCTTATTTGTCCATATTCCCAATTTTTATTAGGCATAGTTGAACCGTTTATTTAGATTAAACTATGAGTGTAGTTATGACATACAAGATAAAACAAATGAAGAATCGAATAGCTCTTAAGAAAATGTATATCTAATCTATAAGCCAACGCATACCTGAAAGGTTTTCCCAAGGCCCATGTTATGCGCCAAAATGCAGCCAAGACCTTTATCCCCAGATGTGACCTTTTTAACAGATTGAATAACATTTTCCCACATAAACCTTATTCCTTCTACCTGCAATATCACAAACTCCAGTCAGATTTATTTATGAGGTCATTGTACTGGTAGTCATCACTGGCGCAAGAGTAACAGCATAGCACTTGGCAAACAGTTAAATCCCCTAACAAGTCTTGATTTCAGGATCCCTTTTTGAATGTTTCAACATGCAAAAACATTATAACTTCATCTTGGAGTCTTACTAATCTAATCTAATTATGTAGATGAATAGGCAAGACAGTGAATCTTGACTGGGCAGACCTGATGAGGCTTCAGTTTAGAAGACATGCTGCTAGGAATCCTAACGGGTTCCTCATCTTTTTCCCTGGCAAGGTTGACTATATGCCCATTCCCAGCATCCTGTAAACAGACTTCCAATGAATCTACAAAGGAAGTTCCAACATTCTCACTCCGTAACTTGGTGGCAGATTGCTCTTGCATGGACTTCAAATGGTCTTGCCTTGCCTACAAAATAATGTTAACGTTACAACCTAGATAAGACAGATTCAAACAACAATATATATCAAAATAAAGATATAAGACTGAAATACTACAAACCTTCTCCATGGCAATTTTACGCTTAGTTTCCTCACCCAGTTCTGTATCATCCATAATTCTTCTAATCCTCTTCTTCATTCTTCGCTTTCTGATAATATGTTTAAGGAGTTACAGGGACCTGAGCTTTGGTACACTAAATAAATTAGGGAAAATATCATACCTAACAGGACCATTGTTTTCCGGTCCAGAAAGTTCTGCACTGCTACTCTCTGAATCAGAAGGTTCCACACCACCATGTGCCTTGTCACATTCAGAAATTAAATGTTCCAGTTGACTGGGTAAGCAGCAGCAACACTGCCAACCAGTGGATTTAGCTTCTGACAAGCATTCTTCACCTAAATTCTTTGACAAACAATTTGTACAGAAAAGCAGCTTGCAAGAACTACAACTTTGAAGCAGTTCACTTTGTGTGCACCAAGTGCAATAGCCACCAGATACAGGATCCTGCACGAATGCAAACAGCATCTCTAAGAAATTATTAATGTCTAGTTCATGACATCAGAAATTACAATTACTTATGTATACATTTCAAAACTATCTGCTGCATTAAAGAAGGTAAGCATTTACCGCAAGACGATTCTTCTCAATCACAAGAAATCTGCATGATCCACAGACAGTAACATCGAGTACTGGGTGGCGATGCACATCAGAGGCACTCAACATTTCAGAGCAAATGGTACATTTGAAAGTTTTAGGCAGACTTTTGTCACTGAACTTAGGGCTTTGTGATGGGATGGGGTCAAGATCAATAATATCAACCACCTTTTCAACTTGTGCTGAACTACCTTCACCATATTTTGGTAAAGCTGGTTTGTTATCTATCTGCATTTCATCATCACTTTCTGTAATCACAGTTTTCAAACTCTTCTGGTTACCATCGTCTTCACATGTGCGCTTTGATATCTCAATAGAAACTCTGTTTTCTTCAGTTTTGATTTTCTTAGATAAAGGAAGGTTACTTTCAGCACCTGAACCACCATTTTCTGACAGAGAAGGCTTCTCATAGCAAGATGAGGCCAAACCAAATTTCTCCTGCCAAACAGGAAAGGCTGGATTAAATGTAAGAAATCCCCCCAATACGAACTATGCATATTTATAAAAAATGTAGTAGACACAAACCTGGTTCAAAACAATTTGAGTTTACATAATTACATAATTACCTTACACCAGATTCTCATCCTTTTCCCTTTCAAACGACGCTGCAGGCACTTCATTATTTTTGCATCATCCTCTTCTCTTACCTACATTGATGGTACAACTTAGTTTGCCATTAACAAAGGACATACATGAAGAAATCCCCTATCAATAAGACATTATCTTGGGCTACTAGGAAGTAGGGACCCGGCAGCTAAACTAGAAGCGGTGATAGTAGATTCTGAAGCTGGGTTGCAGTGGTGTTTTACCGCTACCAGCAAGCTCGCCGTAATTTACCATTGCAAGTGCAACCAGTAAGACAAAATAACATGGATGGGTGCATTGAAAACCTAGATGTTGGTCTATGGCTTACTAAAAAAGGGGAAGAATACAGTTCGATCTAACATATTGTATGCCACTATGTCAGTGGAGTCACATAATACACACAGTATAGGGTTATTGTACTTTTACAGATTGCCTCTTGTCTGGTTCAATCAAAACTGCATAAACCTCACCAGCTCCAAGCTGCTCCCCATCTGAGATTTACAACCAAGTCCTCAGAGATTAAAGATTGAGCACTGGATTTGTATAGTGAGTGACCTAGTTGATCAGGCACAGGCGCAAAGCAAGACAGACCAGAGCATCCAAGAGCAGACCCTTCCTATATACCGACACTGAGGCCAGCTTGACAGACTGACAGCTTTTTTACCTCCCACAATGGGCACATGGTCTCTCAGTCGGCAAGTCAGTAGAGAGAACAGAGAAGGTTGTGAGGCAAAGGAGTAATGAATAATAATATAGAGATGATTCAGTATCTTCCCACAAAAGATAAGACAGTTGGGGCGTCCTATTTCCCTTTGCTGGTTTTTCACAGTTTCCCAGAGACCCAGAGTGCAATTAATCACATATGTGCCTGCTAGGATGCCACATCATATAAAACCATTGTTTGTTCTAACTTTGAGGATTGAGTGGTACAAAAGACAGACTCCTCCCTATTAATATTATTTGCTGATGTCCAATAGATTATATAGATCAGGCTTATAAATAATCTGCCAATGTGACTGCAATGTTGCAAAAATCACTGACCAAGCTGCCAACAGCACAGAACCAGGGATGAATCGATAAAAAACTAGTAGACCATACAAGGGCACTACAATACCTAGGCATTCATATAGGAGTAGGATTAAGTAATAATGTGAGAAGGAACAGTGGAACTAAGGCATACACAAAGAGCTAATAAACTATAAAGAGGCAGCAACAGGTGCACACGATAAAATTAAGCATAGGAGCACTAGAGCAAAAACAGTGGTATGTTTGCAGTTTTAACTAATAAAGAGAGCTAAAGAAGCAGTCTTGACTGACCTTCCTGTATTTCCTTCTCTGCTCCTCAGAAAGCTCTATTTCATCTACACCTTTTGTATCATCAAATATGTCATCAACTTCAGATATCTCCTCTACCTACAAAATGGCAAGAATAATAACAACGATGTAGAAAGGAAGAATCATGGATGGGCAGCAGAATAGAAAATTACATGTCATTATAGTTTTCTAAAAAAATATAATGATCAACGAAGATATAACTGAACAATATTATCAATTATCTTGTTATGTTAATAAGAAAACGAAGAATAGAGAAACACCAACACTAAATTCCACGGCAATGAATATGGCAAGTATTTCTCTTTCTAAAAAATAATGAAGCTCTCTTGCAGTAATATTATTTTCACTAGAACTGTCATGTGGGACAACAAGAACAAACTACACTTTCTGCACATATTATTGTTATTGTTAAAGAAAAGCATGTGTGCACGCACATCATGGTGATATACTGTTATAAGATGGGATACTAACACTAATCACTGTTAAAAAGGATCAGCCACCTAGGCAATGTGAACATTGAGTTCACAATACAATAAATGTTATTCATTACAAAAATACAGGTTGTCTTTTGTCTGAAGCTTGTCCCATCACTTTTGTCGTAACATTGTGTGAAAACAACACTTCAACACCCCCATAGCGAGGCGATATTGGTACAGTGCAAAAAAGAGCATGAGCGTGTTATGGGCTACAGATAAGAAGTAAGACTTAAAAAGAAGACAGCACAGCTCGGGTGCCCTGGAGCTAGCCTGTTCACCCAGCCCATCGGTTTTCTTTAAGGAATACAGTAGGGGGATCCCCTACTGTGGAAAAACCGATATAAAGATCAAAACTAAGATAGTAGCAGAGTAAGAAGACTACTCAACTACAAAACAGGAAGAAGCAAACTCTAGGGCAGGCCTAGGGAGAAAAGCAGACTGAACAGATTAGTCCTTCTGAGTTTGATCTGGATCATAATTCAAGCACTACGGTTCTGGGCTAATTCCCCTTTGTTTTCAAAAATTGTGTAGGAGTAGTCTTGAAAATAAAACAGATAAGAACATTTTTTAGAATTAAGAAAAAGGGGTAGGATACATTTCACCAATTAAATGAATGAGACTAATGATAGCCTGATGGTATCCTAAGCCAGTGAGTTGAAGCAGCACCTCGTCAACTCCAGGAAACTGGAGACCTAATGTGGCAGCTTCCTTGGGGGTACTTGCAAGATAAACTGATGCCCAGTCACTGGTACCAAAAGTATTCTCAGCACTGTCCTTAGATTTAATAAGTTCATTGAATGAGCTCCAGCTTTTCTCATGAGACTGAATAGAATCATCATCCGCAACAGGAACCTTTCCAGCAAGAAAGCCACTAGCACCTTCCTCCAGCAACCTCCCATGTTTTCTGTTTGAAGCATGTAGGCAAAACCTGAGATTCATATAATATACAGAGACAGACAAAATTTAGACCCAAAATTACCTCCTTACAGGTCTGCAAGACTGGAGGTATTCATCAGCCTTTTTAATGGATAGGTTAGCTTCTTCAGGCACTTGAGAACCAGCCCAATGGGTCCTGCTTTTCCATGCTTCTGTTTCGCAAACATTTGGAGTTTGACTCTCGATTGACTTATAGAGTCTGGGAAGTTCAATTCCAGCAGCATCAAGTTGTTCCTGCATTATATTTAAAAAATGCAAATTTATTATCGGCCCAATGAGTAATATGGGGCTCCATAAAATATTCTTTCCTGTAACGGAAATAGCAAAGGGTACATACCAAGCAACATGTGGGAGTAAAAAGTACATGTCAATTTATATGACCAACCAGCCTTAGAGTCTAACACAGAACCAGTACAGAAAAAAAAAAATAAGGCGGCCATTTTGTATGTGCATATTGCATAGTTCATAGCAAAGCCAAGTCCTCCAACAGAGTTTATACAAAAGAACTCCAAAGACACCAGAAACAGTTAACTCTTAGAAAGACAAGTCAACTTGGCTACAGGCTGAATGTTCATATGTGTTTATATACCACAAGAATTTAGGAAATGCAAATGAAACAGCACATGCAAATGGAAATAAGTAATAAGGTAAACATGGATATGCCAAAAAAACGTCCCAGTAAAGGAAAAACATTACCAGCAGAATAGAACTACGGGTCTCCAGATCATCAAGTTCATTTTCCCATTGCATCTGGAATTGCTCCATTTCAGTTGACACAGCTGATTCTAACTATTAAAATTAATAAAAATATATTAGTGCATAGTGAGAGAAACAATTTTTGCAATTACAGATCACAAAATAAATATGAATATGTTTTAAAAAACCTCATTTCCTTGAAGCCTCTCGGACAATTCCAATCTTACTTCAGTTTCAATTTTGTCCAGTGACTCCTTTTCAAGTGACTCTTGCGCCTGAGCTGCCTAAGAGTTGCCAGAAATATGATCAGTGAAATTTTTAAAAAAAGTACAAGAAAGCTATGCATAATACAGAAAAGATTATAGAGGTTACTTTGCTCTCAACTTCAAGGAATTCAGCAACCAATTCTTCAACTTCTTCTTCAGTTAGAGGTACCTATTAGGCAATCAAACAAAAAAAAGTTGTCAATTCTATTTAACTTGAAATAAAAACTTCTAAATTTCAATCCATCAAGATTTTAAACTGCTAGGCAGAAACTAGAGTGTGTTCTACCTCCGCCCCAACAAGAATGCGACCCTAGTTTTGTCCTAAGTTAAACTTTGTTAAGTTTGACCAAATTAATAGAGAATGCTATCAACATCTATTTCATTAAATATATATAATGTGAAAATATGTTTAATGATTAATTGAATTATACTTATTTGGTACCATGAGCATTGATACTTTTTTATATAAACTTGGTCAAACTTAAATTTGTTAGACTTAGGACAAAACTAGGATAGTATTCTTTTTGGGACAGAGATAGTAGTTGATAGATCTGACTAACATAAAAAGATGTAAAAAGGCATCAATGATATAGTACTGAAGTATTAAAAATAACACTAAAATAAAATAACGATGGCCATCAATAAGAGTTGCCCAAAATTCCAGATCAAGTTGTCATGTTTCTCAATGTATACTTATGATTATTAATATTGTAATTGTAGGAAATAGGGATTGCGTATAATGGTTGTTGTATGGTATGGAGCCCTTGTGCTCTATATATAGGAGTACAAGACTTAGGGGGCAAGACACCTCCCCGAATACATATGGCAGTCCTAGATACATACGACTCCTAAAGACACACGATATCTAATACTGCCAATTGTACTCTAACAGTAATCTATATTGAAAATATCTTATCTCATTAATGCCAACAAAACTTAAGCAGGTCACCCTAGATATTGAAATAGTTTATAAGATTCACGCACCTCAGTTTCTTCCTCATGTGCTGAAGTTTGTTCGTTATCTGATTCGTGGAGGAAGGATTCATATGAGTCAGCCTCGGAATCATCGTCAGTAACGGATTGTTCTTCGTTTGTGTTATTGTCCATTGTTCCACACACAGGCTCCTTAATGAGACAGTCTGTTATGTCAGTTTCTGCTCTGACTTTATTTTCATCACTTTGTGAATCAATGACTATTATATCATCATCTCCTAAATGTCCATTTGGTTGAACAGATTCCATCTTTCTCAACTTGTCATCAGACAACATTCCATCCTTATTCATATCTAGAATCGTATCATGTACTTCTACATAAACATATCTGGTTCCATCTGCATATAGGAACAATTTTGCTGCAAAACAAAATAAAATAAAGAAATCAGATCAAAACAAGAATGCAGAATTGCACAGGTATCAAATGATAGAAACAACAGTAAAAGGTGACAGAAGAAATTAACACAATTATAGGTCTCACAGAAGCGTTGAATAGACCCAGATCATGTTTACTGCTGGTCTTCACTTACAGAAACTCACCTAGATCAACTAAATCACAGTCCCATTTGATCAGCTTCAATGCCAAATACTAAAGCAAAATTGAGACTGTACTGACCATGGATCACCATTGCTGCAGAAGAGTAAATGGCATGCTCTCATGAAGTGCTTGTGTGATTGTGTCTATATGCCCCCACATTAGCATAATTCTCAAGAACAGTGAAAGAATTCCTAGATAGCTATTGAATAACATGGCAGAGTAGCGGCAAACTATAAAATGGTGCAAGTTCAGCGATAGTCTTCCTATCCTATGCAAATTCGTAAATGTTCGACTACTCCTAATAGTGCAGCATTAATCTCACTCTATATATTTCCACTCCTACAGCTCAAATACCTTAATTAACCTGAACTCGGTGCAAAATTAACATGCAACCAATCTCCTCCGTCAGCAGCCCGACTGATGCAGTAAGAACACCTTCCAGGGCTGAGGGCTCCAGAAATGTTTGTACCGAGGCATCCCTCAACACCGAACCCGACCAAACAGAAAACCCGGGAGTAGCTAGCGGAAAGCAGGTGCGGACTCATCGCGTCGATGGGGGTTTCAGACTTTGAGTCCAGTCCAATGTCCAATCTCGGCCCAAAAATCGGTGCAAAATGAACCGCAGCAGCACCCCTCAACCCGCCACGACCACGCCCCACGGCACCAACCAACCGCGATCCCCCGCAGGGGGAAGAACAACAAAAGCAACAAGGAAAAAAAAACGGACCGCGGGTTACTCACCAAACGAACGAACAGGCCAATCCGCGTCCGGGGCGGATCTCCGCTCCGGAAGACAGCGAGCGGGGGGAGGGGAGCAGCGGGCGGAGGACCAGCGGGCAGGGGAGGGCGCGAACGGCGGGCGGAGTCGCGGTCGCCGGCGGGAGCGTTCTAGGTTTTTTGAATTTTTTTTATGGCGTGCGAGATGGGAAGGGTGATCTCGCAGGATGGGGAGGGGAGGGGAGGGGGTTTTTGTTTGTGGGAGAAGTGGGCGGAAGGCGAAAAGTGCTGGGAATGAATGTTGCTTTTACTCAACCGTAGCCTCCTTGGCTCCTTCCTGCGCAAACCAATCCTCATAGATTCACAAGGGGTGGGCCCCATGTCCCTGAAAAGATTTTTTTTTTACCATAAGAGAATTACTGCTCCGCGAAAAGGGGAAGGAGAGGGCGGAGGAGGCAGAATTTTAGCCTCGATTATCGCGTCAGATTTTGATCTGTTGTGCTTTGCCGTGGGCTCGCGTTGCGTTTGCGTCGGGTGCTGCGAGTTCACCTGGGGGAACGGGTTATCCGACCCGATCAACCCGACTCAACCTGTCCGAAAAATGATCCAATCCGATCCGATCCGACCAATGTGGCCGGTGGACGCAGGCTATATTTTTTGACCCGCAATAATCGACGGACCGGACACGGGGTGTGATTTTTGATCCAGAATACGATACAACCCGAAAAAACCTGACCCAAAGCAAAAAAAAATCCGACCTAACTTGAAAAAAAACGACCCGACGTGTTCGTGGAGGGTGTACGGGCCAACCCGACCCGACCCGGCGGTAGGCAGCGCAAGCCGTCTTATACAACCCGCGACCCGACTTTAACCCAACCCGAACCCGACTCGTTTGCCCAGGTCTAGTTGTGTGTTGTGGGAATGGGGCTGAAGCACCGGTGCACTGTTAGCCTATGTTCACTGGATGGTTTCAGTGGACATCCAAAACACTGACACAGAGGAGACGAGAATGGGCTCACCGGTGAACATAGACTTAGGGCATGTACAATGGGGTGTTTAAAAAAGATGCTTAGCAATAAAAACTAGTTACTTTGTAGCATCTCATGCTCAAAAGGAATTTATGCCCGCCTTTGCAATAAATATCGTCTTTTGCGACACTTCTGGTTTACTTATTTTGTAAAACAACGGATATTTTGGTTTGACATGGCCGACAGCCGTATTCAAGAAAAACTAACCCCTCGTAGGACCTCGACCCGCCTACTCAGGTTCTCGTTAAGCTATATGGCAGGAGATACACACAACCAACGATTCTTCTCAGACCTCTCTATGTTAACATTCTTTATGCTTGTGCGGATGAACGAATCATACTTTTCCACTGTAGAATTATAAGCTGTTCACGTAACTCCACTCTCGGCTTGGATTATATATCCATTTGGACCGAACACGTTCGAGTTATTGGCTCGTCCGACCCGGCAGCATTCATGAGTCGCTTATGTAAGCATTGATACTTAATGAGTGCTAATGAAATGGTTGAACATATATAAACATCTCCTTTGCACTGTAGAAATTAGTTTTTTAGGTAGTGCTTAGCCTTTCTTTTTCTTTAAGCACATCTATAGACAATGATGCATTGTACGTGCTTTTAGGCTATCTTCAAGGGAGTTGGCAAAATGAGAAATCTGGCACTATTTGTATTGTTCTGCACTGCAGACAACATAACATACAGGAGTGGAGTTGAAAATAAAGAATGGAGATAGAGGTGTTTGTTGGAGATAGGTTTAGGCACCGGCACAAGCTACTTTTCTTTCATAATTTTTTGATGAGAATGTCTCGTTGTACTCATATATAACATAATGGGTGGTGGCTAAGCCATCATCGTTAGACTTTCTATCCTACGCTCTATTTTAAATCTCCACTCTGCCTACAATGTTTCTAGGGTGTTTTGCACATATCCTTTTATACATTCAAGTGACAATTGTCTTACAGGCTAAGGTTCTCTTTAGAACATGGAATTGTTTTTCAAATTATACGTGTTTCTCTATGTTTTTAACAGATTTCTATAAAATTCTCATTGGTGATAGCCTAACATAGCAAGGTTGACCAAAAAATTGCATACGGTCCTTCTCAACTGGCAAATTTTGCTGTGGGAGAGGAACACTCGAAGATCGTGTAATTGGCAGTTCCACACCGCAAACACGAAAATTGGATGGGCACCGGTATGAATTTGGTGACCTTCGCTACAACATACAAGACGTGGGATTACTTTGCGTGGAAGATGCAGCTATTGAATATGCAAATGAGCTCCAAGGCTTGGCCCCTTGGTGACCACAATGGTGGCAAAGGGAAGTACTCGGTACTCCATAGCGTTGCCGTTGCTTGCTTGTGGAAGAAATGGGAAGACGCGATGGTAAGGCTAACTCCAACGGTCGCCCTAGTTTGAGAATTTTTTTACTGACTAAGTGGAGTTTGAAAGGATTTTTTTACTAACTGAGTGGAGTTTGAAACGAAAAATGGAGGATGGAGAAACGGTCGGAGATAGCCTAAGTGAGATGGCATGGCTCCTCGATTATTGTAGGGGCTGTTTAGTAGAGGCAAACCAAACATCATGATCACCCCTTGGACCATGGGCAACCAATACAGAGCCTCATGACTGCTTTTAACTCAGGTCAAACCAAGGCTGGCTAGGAATCCTAAGGCTGCTCTCATCAGAGGGCCCAAAAGCAGAGCCCAAAACACTATTTTGCACTGGAGACAGAGAGAGAGGTAGTTAGAATAGTAGATGAACGGAATTTAATAGACACTCTGGTGAACATAACCTAACAAGCCTCCGACTAGTCACTCTGCCAAATCGACCCATAGAGTCCAAAGGCAGAGCTACGTGCATTTGTTAGGTCAGTTGACCGCAATAACTTTCAAGTTCTCCTGTAAGTTCCTATGAAAAATGAACAATTCACTCTTTTTAAGTATATAATTAAATATTATTTTAAACAGCTGACCCGATAAGATTACAGTCTAGCTGCACTTCGGGTAGAGTTGTGGGTCAGAAGTCAAAACTGAATGGTATTAACAGTTGAGCTGTTAAACGTATAATGTTTTAGAGTTCAGAGGTTAAAATTAGACGAATGGAAGAGTTGCTAGGTTTAAAATGGACGGTTTCATTTTTTTTCTCTTTTTAATCTGTCATGGCCTCTCCCTATTCCAAATTATATTCACCTTAGCATTGATCTAAGTCAAACTTGTCTACTTTGACCAAGCTTTCAGAAAATATACTAGCATCCGATTGCAGATAATTGCACTATCGTAAGTCGTAACACATTTCATGGCGAATTTCAATATTTAATTAAACCAATTTGATTTTACAGATTTTGATGTCTTCTACTGAAGCTGTAAACTCAGGCGAAGTTGGAAAATTGAACTAAAGTTCCGTTTGTGATTTATATGCAGCCTTAAATAAGATTTTGCTGCCGCTCTGCCGTTACTTGTGTAGGGTGGTGAAATATGGTATCAATCACAATTCCTCCGATCGAAAAATACAAGTACAGCTAACTTTATTTCAAGCCAAACTTTTTTCTTCGATCACTATAAAATTGACTATTCCTACTTACTATTGAAATTTTGCGTTGCCTGGTCTCTCAGTCCTTGCGTCAACTACTTCTACTTGTTTCGCCCCTAATAGAACGCCCATCCTGCGACAACTTCCAAAAGCACAAACCATTTTAACGGATCATCCTTAGACTATGTGCAGTGGATTGGATAAATCAATTGCATACACTGTAGCAATACTGTTTGCAGAGAGAGAAGTAGTTAAAATAGTAGATACACAATGCATTTACACATCCTGCTGCACGTAGTCTTAGTATTGATCATTGAGTTATTCATGCAACTTTCCAGCCAAGCAAAGTTCACATATTGATGTAGTACAATTTTCCCTTATCCCCCAGAAGGAGCAACAAATACACAAGCATTTTATTCCCCAATTCGCCTTCTATAGTCATTTGGAAAAAAATACTACTACTTCCTCAATTTTGGAGGGTACAGTTACATTGCGTCCTTGGAAAGCCAGTTATGGGATGTGATTCCCCGAGCATTGGTGAGTTCATCCACGCGGTCTCCACGCTCAAATACAGCAGCAGCACCCATCCCAGAACCTGTTCATCAGAACATGTGAAGGTCTATTATAATCTCCCCTCAAAAACATCAGGTAACTGGAATACATAAAAGTAGTAATGTACCTATGCACATAGAAATCACTCCGAACCGGCAGTCCTTGCCACGGCGCTTCATCTCATTGAGAAGGGTACTGACACATCGTGCACCTACCAAGTATAAGACAACAATGTCACCGTCATTATCACTTAAAATGTGTAGTGTAATCTGGCAGCTCAAGAGTCTCAACATCTTTGCACAGCTCAAGGCACACACTTAGAGCATGTTTGGTTAAGGGTCCTTGGTGGCCTGGCCAAATTTTGGACGCCATTTTGACCATGTTTGACTCTAAACTAAAATTTGTCCAAACACCAAAATTTTCATTCACATGGCTTTTTTGGACTAAAACGAGGAACAAAATCATCTCGAGTAGCAAAATGCAAATACCTGTAGCACCCAATGGATGCCCAAGAGCAATTGCACCTCCATTAACGTTGACTTTTGCAGAATCAAGTTCCAATTTTTTGCAGCAGTAAGCATACTGAGATGCAAAAGCCTGTGGACAAGAGAAAATACATATTATCTAACAGTTCTAGTGTTATGATGTCAAGAGAATGAATTCAAGAGATAAATCAAAACATACCTCATTGATTTCAAATAGGTCAATGTCACCAATCTGGAGGCCAGCGGCTTTCACTGCCGCAGGGATTGCGACAGCAGGACCAATACCCATTACAGCTGGATCAACTCCAACAGCTGCAAAGCTCCTATATTTGCACATTTAGCTACTATGATCAGCCTCTTAAGCTTATTACAATATTATAAAAATGAGTAAATTAGTTTCTTGGCCAAGAAAAAGATGTCGCTTCCTTCTGTAGCCGATTTTTTTTTATTCCCTACTTGGGCACAAAATAATTTTCTCTCGTTCTTTTCTCGACACTTCCGTTACTTCTGGAGCCTAACGGTGTTAAATGTAAGGTAAAAAGACATTTTTTCCCTTGGACTCGGGCACCACCACCGCCGTGGATGCCGGTGCGGCCAGGGACGCCGATGCGGGCAAGGTGCGGGTGGGGGCGCCGCAGCATGCGCGCGGAGCGACGGCAGCGGCAGTGAAGGCGCACCAGGCCCAGGGGGTTCTCTGCTTTGGGTAACAATGAAAGTGCTAAACAATGGAAGTGCTCAGTAAAATTAAAGTGTCGACTGTCTCTGGCCCTAGCACGAAAATTGCCCAAGGATTTTCTTAATTGCATATATGCTGAAAATCATATGGGGACAGTAACTATACCTAAAAACACCAAGAATTGGAAGGCCCTTTTTCATAGCAGTATCCCGTCTCATTAGCAAGACAGCCCCAGCGCCATCACTCACTTGGCTAGCATTCCCTACAGTTAAGTAACATCGAATATTAGTGTGGATACAACTCCAATGAGCAACCACATGCAGTTAGATTCTTTCACTGTTAATTACCAGCAGTAGTGCTGCCATCCTTTGAAAACGCTGGTTTGAGTTTAGACAGGACTGCAAGCGAAGTACCAGCTCGGATTCCATCATCTGCAGAGACTACAATCTCCTTTTCCTCACCAGTTTTCGGGTCAATAATCTTCACAACATGATGATGGTGTAAGCATAACACAGACAATAAAATATTCCACCTTTTCATCTGACAGAATTCTTAAATAGTATTAATAGCTGCTTAAGAAAGATAAATAAACTACATTACCTTTGTGTGAACTGGCACAATTTCCTCTTTGAATTTACCAGCGGCTACTGCGGCAGCAGCCTTTCTGTGTGACTCAACCTACACACCAACAGATAAAAACAATAAGAGCAAGGAGCATATTGTGAGACAGCAATTCAGTCTCATATACAGAAAAACACATTACAGAAGGGGAATCAGCCAACTTACAGCAACTTGATCTTGCTCCTGACGTGTTATACCAAAACGGTGTGCAACATTCTCAGATGTGATGCCCATTGGGAGAAGGCAATCACGTGCTTGAGAAAATAGATCAACCTGAAACAGTAGAAGATTCCAGCCAAAAATTCAATCGGATCAAAGCTGTTTGCGCACATATCTAAATACGCAATTGACCAACATGTTACACTTACTTTGGGATTCACTTGCCCCTCAATACGAACTCGGTCCAGTGACATGGACTCCAGGCCAGCAGCAATACCTTGAGTGGAGAAAATAAAACCCAGTCCATCAACGAATCCAAAACAAAGTTACTTAAAATCAGACAGCAAGAAGTCCTACCAATATCATACAGCCCTGCTTTAATAGCAGCCGCAACATCTGCAACCGCCTGAAGGCCAGAAGAGCATTGCCGGTTTACAGTCTTAAGAGGAACAGTGTCTGCATCCGACCAAGAAATTGATCAAGGCGGGGATGATGGTTGTCTGAATCACAGCAGGATGCAACAAGGAGATATCGTTACCAGGGAAACCAGCATACAGTGCGGCCATTCTGCACTCGATTGCCCTCTGGGACCCAGGAGCTAAGACGGTACCAACAACAATGTCGCCAACCTCGCTTGGGTTCAGCTTCGTTTTATCTACCAAAGCCTATAATTGAGAAACAAAACGAATGAGAAGAACCAAGAACAACGGAAATCGACCAGCTCACTAATTTAAAACCGCGCTGCATATAAGGTGGGACAACACAACAAGCACAAACCTTGAAGACAGGAACCAAGAGGTCCTCAGCAAAGGTGTCCTTGAAACCCCCTCTCTTGGCCTTGCAAATCGCAGTCCTGTAAGCACTGGAGGCAGAAAGGGTATGCAACGAATCAGAATTCTCCCCACGTTTATGAGAAAGGAGTAAAAACAGCTCTGTCCATGAAACTATTTCCCAACCATCATGCATCATGCACCTAATGGTAAAGATACACCAGCTAGTTTTGTCCGTCTGAACCACTAAACTCTTTTTTTTTTTACACTCTCTAGCAGTCTTTTGTTCGACGGATGTTTCTAGCATCAACTCCTGATGAGTTCCAGAAAACGGAGCTCGGATTTAGACTCGGGTTGACTAACAGCCAGAACCAGAAGTCCAGAACTCAAAATTTGCAGCAATTCCTAAGTAGAGCTGCAGGCACGACGGCGCTCGACCACGACCACAGCTTCCACAACGAGAGATTTCAAGTGTACACAGTACACTCGTTAGTTTCCCTAGGACTCATCGCAGGAGAACGCCCGGACTAAAACAGCAGAAAACAAAGAAGTTCCCCACACCAGTCGCGATCAAGGGGTTGCCTGCCCTGATTAAAAAAAAAAAACAAGAGAAAGAGAGAGGCTGCCTGCCGATGAACAAGCCAGGGAGACAGGGAGTCAACTTTCACTTACGCGACGATGACGACGTCGTCTGCGAAGGCCGGCGTCCGGTGGTACGCGGCGCTGTCCCCCGCCGCGCACGCGCTCGCCTGCCAGTTCCACACAGACACGCCGCGGCCGAGCTGGCCGGTCAGTTTTCACAGATCTGGGGCGGGCCTGATAGCGCGTCGCCGGAGCGATCGGGACAGCTGGCCCGAGTCGATCCGAGAGAGCGGAGGGAGAGAGGGAGGGGAAGGGAGGGATTCTCACGGAGATAGCGGGCGGCGCGGTGCTTGGCGGCGCCGCCGCCGCGGGGTCGAGGTGCCGCAGCAGGACCCGCTGCCGGTCGATGGCCTTCTCCATTATCGCCAACTCCTTTTCCCGCGGACGTGGTGAGTTGCTCTGAAGGCACTCCTCCACCGCACTAGGTCGCTCACGGCCGGACGAGGTGGGGTGGGTGGGGTGATTTGTAGGAGAGGGGAGGGGAGAGGACGACGGTGGGGACTGGGAAATCGCCGAGGATGTAGCCCGAAGTTTTGGGTGAACTCTGCTGCGATGGGAAGTCGGGAGTTGGGAATTGCTGCCTGGTTGGGTTGGGCGGTCTAGTCAGCGGCCACGAGGCTCCGTTCTGACGGGAGCTTTCCCCGGCTCTGGTGTCTTCTTCCACGAGTTCCACCAGGAGCGAGGAGTGAGGACGGAGCGGGCGGACGGACGGGAGTCCTGGTCGTGGTCGGTCGTGATCAGGTGGAGTTTTACGTTTTCCGATTCCCACGAGGTGCACGAGCGTGCTCAGCCGAAAAATAATCCTCCCACTCTCAAAAAAAAAAGAAAAAAGAAAAATAATCCTCCCGGAGCAAGGTCTCAATCTCTCACGTTAAGATATTCCCTCTAAATCTGAATTAATTGTCGTTTTGAGAAAAACTATAAGTCAATTTTTTATATTTTGATTATATATAACTATTACAGTATTTAGTCTTAAATTTTGAAAGTCATATGTATATATTTATCTTAAAAAATATTTTCGTAAAAATATAGATTCTTACGGCGCGAAGAAATCTTTTAAGTTTTTAAAGAAAATGATTAGCTTTATGTGAAATTCTTATACAATTTCTACCAGATTTTTACATTCTATAAAGACTAAACGGAGCAATACATTAAAATATACTTCAAAAGCTTTTCTCGCCAAACTTTAGTGGCAATCAAGAGTTAAGATATTTCCTCTAGATGTAAATTAGCTATCGTTTTGAGAAAACTATAAATATAAATTTGTCTTAACAGATAACACAAATATATGCATACGATCCGGATTAGTTGTCTTTTTAGAAAAGATATAAAATTAAATGTTTAAAAATTTAACTATATATAGCTAATATATTATTTAATTTTGAATCTTGAAAATCATATACATATATTTGTCTTAACATGTACTTTCACAGAAGTATAAATTTCTTAAAATGCAGAGAAAGCTTCAAAGTTTTTACTAAAAAATGAATAGCTTTACGTTACACAATTTCTACCAAATTTCTACATTTTAAATGGAGCAATATATTAAAATACACTTCAAAAGCTTTCCTCGCCAAACTTTAGTGGCAGTCAAGAGTCAAGACGATCTGGCCAGTTCTTCCCAAGTCAACGTTTTCAATGGGTACACACCTAACGAGTGAATAAAGACTTATTTTTTAGAAAATATTGATAAATCTACGCTATATAAAAGAGCGAGTTTTAGGAAAAAAATACCTACAATGGTTTCGATGTACCTCTCACGTTGGTCCCACCATGCAAGTTGAAAAAGGTGAAAAAAGTGTTGCAAAGGGTCTCAAACCCATTGAAGAAAAATGTTGCTACCCTTTAGCCTTTTATTTTCTCACTTCATTTCTGTACCCTCTTTTCAATATGGATCCTGAACCTATAAACGAGCTTTGGATTGGTAAACGTCGCATGAAAAACTCTAGTCATCAGATTACATATCAACGATATGAATCCATCGACCGGTGAGTTCTGTCGTTTACTCAAACTTTCTCGATACAGCCGTGTCGCCGCAATGGCGAAGCAGAACCGACGGCAAGCGTGCGACGCCCTACCACCGCGCCCCGCCAAGGAGGCGGGGCCCGGGCTGCCGCCGCTCGTGTGGGGGGCAGAGGGCAAGGCATCCACGCTCCCAGCCAAGGAGCCCCGTGCACTCCTCGGCGTCCATCCTCGGCCCGTCGGTGCGCGACCAACTCAGCAGCGAGCCACCCTCTCCTTCTGCCTCTGCTCTTCTTCTCCCCTACGCGAGGCAATGGGAGCAGTTGCAGCTCCTCCCATGCCGGAGCGCCGCGGTGGAGACAATGCGGCACCCCCTCTGCATGAGTCATCGGCTGCCGGCGACGGCAAGGTGAGTTCGTTTTGTCCCGTGCAATTTCTTCCCCTCCCTTCTTAGAAGGAAGACCGACGGTAAATGTAACCGGCAGAGCGGCGTCTCCATCTCGTCCATTCGCCATGCTCAATTATATCTCTGCTCTGCTTTGCTATGTGTTGTGTGCCACTCGATCTGTTTTTATACTAACCTAATTCGAATACTAATAGCAATAAAAGCAAAAAAGGTATAAAAGCCAAAAAGGTTGCTTGAAAGGTTTTGGTTATAAACTACAGGGAAACAATTGTGGTGCTAGTAAAGGTGCAGACCCGAGTTTTTGACTTATCTTACGAGGTCCATGGTCTTTCTAATCAAATGTTATCTATGTATTTTGATACAAACTACTTTTACCACCTATATTATCAAGGTTTATCTTGCAGGTTATTAATGGATCAAATGTCATCTATGTATTTTGATACAAACTACTTTTACCACTATATTATCAAGGTTTATCTTGCAGGTTATTAATGGATTTGATATGCTATTGCTGTTCCTTTGATACGTATGACCCAGTTACATAAATTAGAAAATCAATTGTCTAAAACAAGCTAAGTTTTGTCCCTTGTCATTGAAGACTACATCTGACATTGATCAAACAGCTAAAAGCTCCATGATCGTTTTCATGGTTTTGACATCTACTTATTGAGATTGTCAACCAACAGTAAACATCCATGTTGTATCCTTTTTAATTTCCATATTTATTTCAACAACATTGCCTACTGTTATTTTAAATGAATTCAATTCGACAATCTAAACAAAGCAGGCCACATTTATCCTAATTCCCCTTTTGATTTATATAAAAATGCAGGGTAATACTTCCAAACAAGTGACAAACAACTTTTCTTTCCTAGAGAACAAGGGTGACAGTATATTGTAGCCTACTATCCGTTGCATTCAGACAAAATAGACTCATGCAGATCGGTGACCGTTGATACCTTTGTTCTATTTATTATTTTGGATTATCACTCTTTCTTATTATTTTAGATTATAAATTTACACCATCTATATACATGGGCTGGCAAACTCCATGGACAATTTCATGGTGCCAGCAACACTAGCTTTACAGTAAATACTTAACAAAAATTATTTTCCGCAAAGTCAACACACAACAAAAATCAGTCTAGCTCTTGCACGTCAATCTGGTGCTTTCAGTTGTATAGCCTACAACTTCTGTGCTAGGTACTATCCGAGGGCATGTTTGGTACCTCTGTATATTTGCAGTTTTCAGATGATACTACAAAGGTTTACCATTACTAATACCAATCGTCTCCAAAGAGACCAAAACAGGTATATCTATCGATCCATACAATACATTTCCGTTTTCAACCATTAATTCTTCAAAATTATTCTTAGTTCCAGCTAATTTTGTTATCATAAACTGAAAACACTGGAGGAGCCGAAGACGTGGGTACAATAAAAAATATTAGACTCATTAATTATATGTTTACATATTTACATCAATAGTACTAACATCATTGATTTCCATTTTAGAATTTGGGAAGATTCTCTAAGCTCAAACAAACGGGATTTTGCATAGATGAACTATGATAACCAAGTATTTTACTTGCTTTCATCAAGAACACCATGCCCACATGAATTTGAACAACCATTCATACTTTGTTCAATCCATGTACTAAGAAGTTGTCTAGAATAAGTTTCAACTCCTACATGTACTTTTGGTTATCCTTGATAATACCTTAGCATTTCATAAAGCATATCTTTCATGGCATCAGAGATATATCGTGTGTGAACAGGGTGTAAAGCAAAGGGCATCCATCTTCATTAATGTGCCTGCTATTACATTAAGGGGCTGTTTGGTTGCCTGCATAATCCTTATCCAGCCTAGGATAATGCAATAGTTGGTGTTTGGTTGTCTGATCTAGATTTTTAGGCTGTCTAGAATAATGCAAGAGATAAGAATTAGACTGCATAACTTAGTGCGGCCGATTTGGTCTGTGCAGGCACAGAAACCGAAACATATTTTTCAACTCGTTTATTTATCATTTCTCTTTATTAAAATAACTAATCACTGAGCTGATTTCATATTTGTATTCTCGATATTTTTATGAACCAAACTAGATCAAACTTGCTATATGAATTTTAAAAAATTAATTAATTATTTTTTCTATCCTCTATATTTGTGCAAGCAACCAAACACAACATTGGTTAGACAGGCTCCACTAGACTGTCCAACCAAACAACACCATGTTGCATTACTATAGCCAATTTAAAACCAAACTGCATTAGAATTGTAGCCAGCCTAGATGAATGCAACCAACCAATCACACCCTAAAATCTATTACATTAGATAGGCGCGGATTACTTCATGTAATGATTTGGTTATTAGTATCATCGGTCTTAACAAGCTTGCACCTGCTAACTTCAATCAAAATCGACTTATGAAAAAATCTTTGTTTCACTATTCACTTATACTTGGTTCATTAACTTTAGAAATTATCCACAGCACATCATCAGTGATAGTGATGACAGTAACAAGATAAAAAGGATGTGCTCACAAGGAAAAAACAAAAGCTAAGGTAAAAATTCTACCTTGACCTTTTTAATCTATATGTTTCAATAAAATATTTATTATTGATTTTCATTTGTTATAGCAGCTCAACTTACAATCAAGAAGATAAAGAGATACAGAACTCTTTTACTACACACTAACAGGGCCTCCAACACCAATCTGCGGCAATATGCACCAACACCCCGAAATTTAGGATCGGAATTTTTCTTCTAATCTCTCTCTAATTCAAAATCAATTTTCAAAAACCTCGATTGTTTGTTTTGGGTGTGTTAATATGAGCTCAACGGAAATCTCCAAAAATCTAAAATATTTCATCTCCAAACATCCCTCAGACACCCTACCAAATTCTTCCAAAATATCCTCACAAAATTCCTACCAAAATTTCAAATCAGAAAAAGGAGAAACCCTTCCAGCCCAACTCCCCTCCGTGGGCCAACATCCTCACCCTCCTCAGCCCAACCTCCTTCCTCCCTCGGCCCGCCACCTTGGCAGAGTGGCCCGCTCCTGTCGCTGCCTGCCAGCCCAGCTCCCTCGCACTACCTCCCCCTCACTCCTAGCGGGCTCCGCCTGTCAGCCCATTCCCCTTCCCCTGGCTGGACGCGCCCCGCGTCAGCGCGTCGCACGCCCCGACGACGCCTGGCAAACCGCGCGCTACGCCATCCCGGCCCCTTGCCCCCGCGCCGGACCCCGCCGCCCGGACCCCGGCCCCGGCCCCGGCCGCACTCAGCTCCCCCATCTCCTGTCACCGCCGTGGTACCACCCCGACCAGACGCGCCCGTCCCCCACCTCCCGCGCCTGACCCCGGCCGCGCTAAGCCGCGCCGCGCACGCCACGCGCGACGCCGCCTGCCTCGCCGTACTCCGGCCCCGGACACGCATGGCCTTGCCTCCGCACTTCCTCACCATGCGCCGCACCGTCGCACCCCGCGCCCAGCCCCGCCTCCGCACCGGCTCGCCGCGCCGTCCCTGGCACGCCACGCCTGCCGGTCCTCGCCGCGCCGCTACCCCCCTACCACGCCAATGCCCGGCCTCACCCCCATCTTCGCCCCCGCCTCCATCCCGCGCCTATAAATGGGTGACAAGCCCCGTCACCACCACCTGCCCTCGCCCACCCCGATGAGCTCCCTCCTCCATCCGCCACCAGATTCCGCCACCCCACTGCATCCCCTCTCAATTCCGGCGAGCCCAAGCTCCGCCTCACCTTCTCAAACTGCCCCGGCACCTCGCCGCCCCCCCTCCGGCGCTGCAGCGCCACCGCCGCGCGCGCACTCGCTCGTCGCCGTGCGCACTCGCGCCGCCGTGCCGTCGAGACACGACCCCAAGCCACCCATTCGCCTCCACGATACCCCCACCTCACTCGCCACCTCTTCCCGGTGCTCACACCGAAGCCCCCTCGCCGGAACCGCCACCGACGGTGAGAACCGCCGGTGAGGTTCCCTCGAACCGCCGTCCCCGGTTCACCCCAAACCGGCCCGAGCGCCGTCCGCCTTCTTCCCTGACGCCGTTTCCACCTGCGGTCGCTGCCACGCGGGCCCCACATGGACGGCGTCGCCGCGCCGTCCCCCACTCGAGTGGGCCGGCCCAGTGGCGCTCGCCGCGCTCGCGGGCCGCGCGGGCCGAATCCCACCCCCGGCCTAGGTTCTATTTCCCGCGGGCTAAAATCAAGAGTTCGCCAGCCAAAAAGTCCATTTCCACCCCTTGAACTATCTCCAGTGATTAAAGCTACCCCCTAGACACTATATACTCCATATCTTCTCCGTTTAAACTCTGATTTGGGTGATTCTTGCGCCTAAATTCATCTAAACTCAAGCTCTATCCCTTCATACACTCCACCAAAGATCTTCTCCCCTCCAACGCCACCATGCGACCGCCATGTTGCCATTCCCGTCATCGCCATAACCGCCCACACCCGCCACCTTGGCAATACCCCCATGACTGCCACCATGCCGGTCAGCATGGTCGGCAATTTGCAGCCCAACCCATTGCCCCTCACACTTTACCAGAACCACCACCGTTGCTAAGTGCCACCAACAGGCCTTCCCCCAAATAATATTTACTCCACTCAAAACATCCTTTCATCGTGTTGAGCTCACGATATGCCTCCATATATGTGGTTTTCCCTGTTTGTGCGCGTAGGTTATGCCGTGTATCATAGCCGGTACGTCTTTCGCAAGGATTTTCATGAGACTCGAGGCCTGCGCCCGGCGATTACAGCAGATGCTAGCTGAGCACGCGCAATGGATGGGGCACCACCGCGCACAGCAGCGTGCTCGGCATGCTCAGTGGTTGAGGCACCATCGTGCCCAGCAGTTGGAATACCAACGCATTCGGCAGATGGCGTACCTCCGCCACCAGTGGCTAGTGCGTCATCGGCATCTACAGCACGAGCACGAGGATGCCCACTGTTGGGCATTATGCCGACGTGTTATCCAGCGAATGGGAGGACCACGGCAAGTCCACTGGAATCCCCACTTGATGCATAAAATTCCTATGTTTTACAACCACAACCCTTGGCCTGATAATCACATAAAAATCTGCATGTTTTGCTTGCTAAGGCATCACAAATATACAGCCACCTAAGCCAATTTTAGATGTAATGCGTATAGGTGGGATCGCTCACTTAATTATATCTATCATAATCTTGATGCTAAGTTGGGATTATGGTTATGGAACTTGATGGGTTTGGGATGAGGATAGGCGTGTGTGTTTTAAAATAAAATGGGGGAAGAACCCCGGCAAACGACCCACGGGTCGGGATACGCCATTTAAGGGCAGTGTATGAACGGTAACTTAGCAACCCGCGGTTACCCAAGTCCTGGGAGTCGTGGAGACGACCGGGTAGGTGGATGCTCGCGGTGTCGAGCAGTGGAAAGTTGGAACTGTTCTATCTGCGCTCTGTAAGGACCGCGTTGATTTTCATCTTGGCTAACTCTTTTAGTACAACCACTCGCTCTGTATGAGCCATTGGCTAGGCCCGAGCCGGAGTGGATAGCCTACTAGCTTCTGTGCTGGCGCACAAGGGGCTAGGAAAGGGGCTGGGAGCCACGGGAGTACCGCGGGATACTGGAGTGGCTAGCTGGCCCGAACCTCTAAAGTACTGCTAGGTGATGAAACAAAGGCAATGGTTTGGTTTGGAATTCGGACGCTTATTTAGCGGTAAGTGTCGCTGAGTCCAACTTGTGGGAATCAGTACAACCTCTGATCAGAGTAAAACCTATTCGAATAGTCCGAGTCCACTGGTATGGATGAGTTACGCCTTGATTCTTAAATTAGCACGTTTCATAAACTAAAACTGTAGAAAGGGTCTGGTTTTGGTCCGGATTGGTCTTTTGGGTGGAAGTTAAGCTATGTGGGGTAGAACCCGGTAGCGGTGTGGAAAGTGTGATGGCTGGAAAGTCATTGGCCATGCGGACCGGCAATTCCAGTGGCACCCTTTTTGAGAAAAACCCTTTTTCTGAATGACTAAAACCTGTCAGACTATTTCGTACCCTGAATACAAAGTGTTTTTATGCAAATCCTCCCTAAGCTCCAGATATATATCCTGTATGTAGATGTAGCTATACCCCCACTCCTTACAGAGGAAGGTGGGCTTGCGGAGTACGATTGTACTCACCCTTGCTTTGTTGATGTTTTTTCAGTGGAGACGATGAGTGCACCACATACGACAGCGAATTAAGGCCTACGACCTACTTCTCAACCGCGATGTGAAGAAGTTTGGGCCTACGTTTTATGTTCCACTGCTTAGTCTTCAAGGGCTGCGCCCCTTTATTGTCCGACCCATTAGGGTGGATCAATATCAGTCTGATGTAAGAATGTGATTACCAAATCCTAAGATGGTAATAAAGCACATTTTAGTCCCATTATGAAAACTGGGACGTTTCACATTTATACATGTATATTTAAAAAAAAGGGTCTTACCATAAATTTTTTTGATATCGTCCCAACTTTGGTATATCAATGTACATCAATGCCTGTCGACACATACACGTTTTCTAGTACCCATAGAATATCTTCCTTGGTTTAAAATTAACGAGAAAAGAAATACGTCAATCAAGTAGCTGTGCTTTAATTCTTTTAATTTATTCTATTGTACGGCAAGTTATCTTATGACGTGCATATTGCACGTACATCTACACCAGTTTTTATATAATAATATTGAGTCTTCTAAAAAAATATTTTCCGTGTCTTGTCGTCCCTTAGACCGTAAACAAATTGCTAAAAAAATCAAATTGATCTAAACTGATTACCTTATTCTTGTTTTTTTACTTTTCGATCTCTATCCAACCACCCATTCTTATTGTAGTTTTTATAAGCTGTAGAATATAAGAACACTCTATTTCTACAGGTGCTTTTAATATTTTGTTAGGGGAATTTTGGTGGCTATCAACATGACCAAGTTAGTATTAAAATTTTAACGCAGAAATTATAATCTCAAAATTTAGAAAGAGATGGCTCTTCCGTTTGTATTACACTGAAACCCTAAGCTATCCGCGTTAGGCTATTTTCACCCTAAGTTAGTATTTCTACAGCTGATCGTATTTTAAATTTTTCTCTGTTTAGAGAGCAAAATAGTATTTTAGACGTCCCTTTTGAAATTTCTGACAAGTACTGTCTTACTTTTCCATCCGAAGGTACGGAACAGCTTAGCCATGATTGTTGATTTTCCATCTGGCAGTACGGAACGAGCCAGTTGTTTTCCCTTACATTAATCAATTATTACTGAAACCGTAATGATTGCCTTGAAAATCACGTGGGAAAGTTTCTTTTTCAAACTCTGTTCACTGCTCCTTATTTTTCCTCAGTATGCATTGGATATAAGATGCCCTAGGTTGTCTTTTGAATAAAAGATTTTTTTTTTTGTCCATGAGCTAAAAGGCACACAGTAGCACAAAATATCACCATATTTCCTTTTTTTCATTCACATAAGGCATATCAATATGTGCAGAAAATGTGCAATTAAATACTGCTTCGTCACACGAAGAGTGCAGTTTTAGTTTTTTTTTTAGATTTTAAAATAGATTAGCACTAAGGTTAATTAACGCACATACTCTCAATTCCTATTGCTTTTAATGCATTTCAATACCTAATATGAAGTGGTATTAAAAATCAAAGCATTCCTTCTGCTCTAAATTGCATGTTATTTGAGTTTTTAAACATCAAATTTGACTTCGTCTTATTAAAAGAATCAATTACTATTTATTTCCGATATGATTTAGCTTACCGTATAATAAATTATAGGCATGAATTTCTGTATAAAAAAGTTAAATACATACTATAGGGCGGAAAGAGTAAAATAGGAAGTACAATTTTACAAATGAATTTATATTTAAGTTGATTGAAAAGAAATACTATTATTATAGCTAAAAACCATCACCGACTGACCAGCAGGCCGGGACTCGGAGCAGAAACAGCCAAACAGCAATCCGCCTGTCTCCTGTTCAATCCCCTCCCCGTCCCTTCACCGCCGCCGCCCTCGTCTCCGCGGCTTCCCCTCCGTATTCTGCGGAAGAAGGGACACTTCCCACCACCACGCCATGTCGTCAGTGGCGCGAGTGCTGCCGAAGGCGGTGACCTTTGTGACGGGCAACGCCAAGAAGCTGGAGGAGGTCCGTGCCATCCTCGGCTCCTCCGTTCCCTTCCAGTCGCTCAAGCTCGACCGTGAGTCCCTCCCCCACCCCCTGCTTCACAATTCTTTTTGCCACCCGCCACCTAGCAGATAGGGTTTTAGAGTGAGGGTTTCAGGTGTGCGCCACCATGACTCTGTAGCTGAAGGGGGTGGCGTCGCCATGGTTGTGGTCTCGTGGTTGTCCGCCAATCGAGGAATTGAGAATTTGAGATACACTGATGCATTAAAACAGGAGCTGCCCGGTTTTCTTAGATTGGATCTCTTGATACCGCTTATGGCATCAAATGCTTTGGATTTTTAGTAACTGGAGATTCTGACAGACAGCACCATCGGCCCTTTTCTTTGATCATCTATACCTACAGAGTGTCAGTAATAATCTGATAATAAAGCTTTGCGGGATTGTACGATTGACTTGCTGTGCGATATATACATATATAGTTGGGAAAATCATTCGTCGATTAGGTAGCGAATCTGTGTAAAATACCGATATGTGGGTTGGTGGGACCGCATTACATGATGTAGGATTCTAGGTTAATTGTAACCCATTTTCTTGTTTAGTTATGGATGACTTGAATTCTTCACGCAGCATTGTGATTCCTTTCTCTCTCTCTTTTTTTATGCAAACTCTAACACACGACGAGTCCCGCTACCTTAGCGTGCCGCTGCCGATGTCGCTGAGGCGCGGAGCTTAGGGGAGGGCCAGAGGGGGTGCAGAGGATGACGTGGGGTGCCTCGAGTACTGACAAAGAATTACCACCTTTGCGGCTTTGCCCCATGAATAGTCCAAATCTAGCGTTTGGAAAATAATCCTACCTATTTTGGGCCATTATTTTCTGCATTATCAATTAACCTTGGCACTATTCATGGGACAAAGGTAGTGGTAACCACAACTGTTACCATTCATAGGTGGGTCATCATGGAGATAAAATCTAATTATAACAATGTATTTTAGTTCTTTAGGCTACCTACACTTGAGAATTGAGATTCTGACACATTCAATATTACGTATCCAGTCACCGCCGATTGACCTAGATAATAGTGAAACATCAAATCAAATATTATAATTCTATTTTTTTAAATTCTGATAGAACTCATACAATGTCACACCCACAACCAATCCACCACCAACACGGCATCTAAATTAATAACAAATCAACTTTTGAAAACGTGTTAACCTTACTTAATATTATTGTTTGTATCGCTAATATTTTCTTGCTTAATACAAGACTTAAGATAGTTTTGCACTTATTATCTGTTAAATTTGAATTTGGCAGTGCCAGAACTGCAAGGGGAGCCTGAAGACATATCCAAAGAGAAGGCACGAATGGCTGCATCGCAGGTATTTCCATGTTTCTAATCACTCGCATATTGAGATATACATCCAATGAAATAGCTTTCTGGTCTGGTTAAATCAGCATCCTGTTCATATAGGTGAATGGGCCTGTACTGGTCGAGGACACTTGCCTGTGTTTTAATGCACTCAAAGGCCTACCAGGTGAACGATTTGCATTCTTCTCCCTATTAACTTCTATGAGTAAATTTATCATTCACAGTTTGACACTCCCTATCTTTCTGTTGCAGGACCCTACATGTAAGTCCTTTTATTGCTCAAGCATTCTAAGTTTCTAACTCTACGATCTTATCTCCAAGTTGCAGCTAATAAGCATCCTCGGCCAACATAATACATTGACAGATTGTATCTTAATCTTCAAGCTTTCAATGTCATTACTAACGTATTTGTTCTTTGTTTGAATGTCTTGCTTACATGGATGGACAGAAAGTGGTTTCTCGAGAAGATTGGGCATGAAGGTTGTAGAACCAACAAATTCTTATCTTTCTGTTCCCTTGTTCTGTTTTGTTTGACTTGTTAACCTCACCTGTGCAATTTTTGCAATTATAGGTTTGAACAATCTGTTAAAAGCTTATGAAGATAAATCAGCCTATGCTATGTGCATCTTTTCTCTTGCTCTTGGACCAGGAGAGGAACCAATCACATTTGTTGGGAAAACTGCGGTAAGATATCATTTTCTGTTCATGGAGTTCTCTTCAGAAGTTTGACGGAACAGTGGCTGAACTTCTGTATGAGAACCCTTGCTACAGTGCTGCTGTTATATCAGTAGTTCCAAAGTGCAGCTGCATTTTGGGACTATAGTACATTTTTTTGTTCTGTTATGATACCATGGTGGAAGTATAATTTAGTAACCTTATGCGGTTTTTCTATTGAAGCATAAATAGTAAAAAAAAGAAAGATCCATTTGTTCTGTCACATTTGTTAGTTAGCGTTGTTTCGGCATTTTTAGGAAGGGAGATTGGTGTTTATACCCCTACTAGCAACTCTAATTGTGTTTTTATTCTCGTTTTAAAAACTTTGTGATTTTACCCCTACGTTTTCAAAACGAAGACTCCATTTACCTATTTCTAACCCTGTTAGATGCAGATGGACTAAACCATTTAAAACAAATAGAAAAACCTTTCGAAATAGGGGAAATAGAACAGAATGCCCCTTATCCTTCCACCCACAACCCATTCGAGTCCCACTGGTGAAAACCTGGGCCCTTGGGCCCTGCATGGCTTGGGTGCACCGCGGCATGGGGAGATCTGACGATGGTGGCATAGTTGCCTAGGCGTGACCCGCCGGCGGTGCGAACAGGGATATTATCACAATCCATTAAAAATAATTGGGGCAAAATCATATGGGAATGATGGTCTTTTGGCACCGGAATCGATACTCTTAAGAAAAGTTAGCTAAACAGGGGTTTATTCTATCTTCGATCTGAAAACGTAGGGATAAATTCACAAAGTTAAAAAAATAAGGGCAAAATCGCTATTAGATTCTAAAGTCTAAAGTGAGGGTTTAAACGCTAAAGCCCTTTTTAGGAAGTACCCTGATTGTATCATAGCAATTTTGATGAATTCTGCAGCATATTTATTTTTGGCATGTCATGTTTTAGACTGGATCTCGTTATGCAGGGAAAAATAGTACCTGCCAGAGGGCCTAATGATTTTGGATGGGATCCTGTGTTCCAGCCAGATGGTTTTGAACAAACGTGAGTTCCATACTTTCTTGACAGTCCCTTTTTCTCTTGCATCTCTTCCACACTGATCGTGTCGCGTGTAATGCAGCTATGCTGAGATGCCGAAGTCAGTGAAGAATGAAATATCTCACAGAGGGAAAGCTCTTGCTCTGGTCAAAGAACACTTCTCGTCTGCTAAGTATACAATCCAAAGCGATGGCTCAGCTTAAATTTATCTTTGGTTTCTTGATGAATGAACATCACATTCTGGAATGGAAAACGGACTAGTTTTAGTGGATATTGTGGTTGATTCGTAAAGTCAAGTACGTGGTGCCTGTTAAGTAGTTCTCGATGGTTGTGCAAACAAATTGTCTATAACACTGTTTGACGCTGTAGCGCTACTGTAGACAGAGAAAAGAGGTAGTTGGAATAGTGGATGAATATGGATAGGCAATCTATTTGCACCCCCCCACCCCCCTCCCCCTCCCTGTCCCCAAAAGAATGTAATTCTAATTTTTCCCAAATCAAATTAAAGTTTTCCAAGTTTATATAAAAATGTACCAATATTTATGATGCCAAGTACTATAAGATTCTTATCATAACAAAAAAAAAGAACATTTTCCATGTACCTATAAAATGCGCCAATATTTATGATGTCAATATTTGATATTATAAGTGTCTTTTTTTAAGCTTGGTCAAAATTTAGATAGTTTAACTAAAGACAAGGCTAGAACTGCATTATTTTTGGGACACTGGTAGTATGAATCAACACATCGATTCTTCAAGTGGACCAGCAGACTCTGTTCTCTTCGGAGTAGGGCCCTACTTCGGAGGGCAGCGGCCTGGATCATCTATGCCAAACAATGTTCTGATATTCTCATACTCACGAACCCTCCGATTCAAATATAATGGAGCATCCAAGGATCTTCCGAACAAGCCGAAAGCACAGCCAGGTTACATGCTCAGTTGCTCACCTTCAGCAGCCGCAGAGACAGCAAAAGAATCGCTGCAACTCCAACCTAACACTAAAACTGTACTACTCCCTCCGTCTCAGAAAACAAATCGTTCTGGGTTTATTCTAAGTCAAACTTCGTAATTGATAAAAAAATATATTATCATTTACAGAACTAAATTGATATCTAATGAAAATATGTGTGACAAGGAATCAAACGATACTCATTTGGAGCTATAAATATTTACACTTTTTTCGTATAAATTTGGTCAAATTTTAAAAAAATTGACTTAGGATAAACCCAAATGACTTGTTTTCTGGGGCAGAGTGAGTATTTTTTTTTTTTGGCAACAAATGCTATTTCATTCTTCACTAAACAAACACCACGAGGTTAAAAAAAAAAAAAAAACACCACGAGAATCTGAGCAAGTACGGCTCCTGCCCTCTATTGCATGCACAATCCAAAACAATCAATAAATTACACAACCCCTGACCATTAACAATTAACAACGCTGATCCAACAAGCGCACATCCAGATTTTTCACACCATCTGCGTGCTTCAGCGGTCGCAGAGACAGCAAATAATCGTTGCAACTCGCAACCTAATGAAAACAACAACCACTCTCTCTACGGTCTCCTGAGCTTAACATGGAGAGGCATCTCCTTGTAGCTGGTCACACGTTCCCTGGCCTGCCGGAGCGGCCTTCCGAGAGATGATCTGCGCAGGAACGGGTGCCCACGCCTCTCACTGGCAGGAGCACTTTCCGGGTCGATCTTGCAGCTGCTGATGGCGAGCTGGACGTCTTCTATCTCGAACAAGTCCTCTGAGCGGCTGCTCGGCTGTGGCATTCTCATGGACTTCCTGCACAGACAGGGGATTGTTTTCAGCAAAAGCATGTTCTTTGATTGTTTGGCTTGGTTCAAAGGGTGGTGCTAGCCTCTATTCTAGCTTGACATTTACCTTCTCTGCGAGGTCTCCCTGTCCTTCGGCAGTGCCAGTTTCGTCGACGCCACAGGTCCTAGAGCTGGAAAACATTGGGGCATTCAGTTAGTCATTCAGACGAAGTCATTAACAGTAACAGGTGATGCCGGCCACTGAGGGCTGGGAATTACATCGAGATCTCAGCATCCGTTTTCTATTTGCGTTCCCGGACCTCTGGATGCTCCCCGCATGCGCTGCGTCTGAAGCGGGCTCCCGATCAACCACATCTGCATCCTTCAGATGCTGCGCCCTTTGGACGGGTGGGATAGGGGCGTTGCGCCTCTGTATTGCCTTCTTTGCATCCTGCAGCAAGAAGAACAAATCAGCACCGTACAGCGTTTTTTTTTTAAAAGGACATGGAGGATTGGAGATGAAACTGATTAGAAACAAAACAGTGTTCTGGATCTAACGTACCTCCAGTTCAGATGTTTTGGCTTTAAGGGCGGCTCTTGAGCACGCAAGCTCATGTTGCAACACTTTCAACTTCAATGAGAAGAGAAACCGGGGCTCAGATTTTTATTGCTGAGCATGTTTATGGACAAATCTACCGTGTCTGAAGATTCACACGAGATCGAACTGTACTTACCCTATTTCTTCCAAGATTGAGCTCCTGCAAGATAAGAAGGCAACACATTAGACAGTTAAATAGGCCACAAGGGATAAATGCCCCTAATTGTAAATACTTCAACCAAGAACTTAACACCTTGCTCAAAATTGCGGAAAAGAAGGCGGAGAACATACCGCCATCATCTGCGAATTGGTCCGCGCGAGCTCCCAATTGGCAATCCGCAGCTTCTCAATCTCACTCCCGCTGGCCTCGCTGCACAGACACCCAAACAAAATCGAGTCGAGTCAAACCACACGGCACACACCAAGAACCCCAATGGGTAGGTCACAGCAGGGAGATCAATCAACTGGTGGAAGGATTCAGCGGTGCAGAGACGTACTCTCTCTCCGCGAGGAGCCTTAAGAGATCCGCGTTCTCCTGAAACAGATACAGAAATTTCGGGAAAAAGAAGGAAAAGAAGAGCTACGTTAGCCGCGCCAGTAATCAATCGAGGACGCCGCGGGTGTGGGATGGGATGGGCGATCTTGCCTTGCGTAGCTGCGCGATCTCATCAGCGCCGTCCGCACCCACCGGCGGCGCCGGGCAAGCCAACTCGCCGGGCACGCGAATGCTCAGATTGGTGATGTCGCCGAGTGTCTTCCTCCTCGCGGCTCTGGTCTTGGGGACCGACGCCGTGCCGGCCGCCGCGGCCACCGGCGGGGGCGAGACGACGGCCTGCGCGGGAGCGGGCGCATCCACCTCCATAGGCTGCATGCGAATCACAGACAAGCGGTGCGAGCCAGAGAGAGAGAGAGAGAGAAGAAACGGAGCGTAGAGAGAAGATTATGGAATTGGGAGGTTGGGGAGCTTTTGCGTGGTGGTCGCCGGGTGGGAGACGAGACGGGAGATGGGGGGAGAGGGCGGCGCAACGGCTAGTTGGAAAAGCAACGTGTATTTTTGAATTTTGAGGCAGGGCGGAAGGGGAGCGGCGCGTGGATCGGAGGACGGCCCGAGTCGAGCGATTGTAGCCGTGGCCCATGGGCCGTGGAGCGAGATCAACAGCTGTGTTTAACCGGCCCACTTGGTCCGTGAAGAGTATCAACGGCTGTCGGCTGTGGTTCAACTGAGCCGTTTGGTTTGTGATGACGATGAAAAACATCTCCAGATGTTCTCATTTTTCTCGGAAAAGGGTCTATATTAGGACATGAGCGTCCTTGCGGTCTCCCTACGTCGATCAAGACTCAAAGTAGGCCCCGCAAACGATACGGTTGACGGCACTCCAATTTCTGACCCGCCGCTCATATGGTGTCGAAGTAGGTTGGGTCGAACCGAACCATTATTCTGCCTTCGATACAAACTGACCATGGCCAAAGATTACTCAAATTATGAGACAAAACTAATCGATAGGGCAGGGCTCTGACTCCATCTACAAAAGTTCTGGCTTGGAAATAGCTTTTCCGACTCAGTTGAAACCATTTTAAAAAAATATTTAGCAAAACGGTTTTTCAATGGAGATCTAATAAATTTAGTAGACTTGCAAGTGGGGCAGGTTTTGCCGCGAACCCGCGTAGCCGCCCCGGAAAATGTTGCTTGTGGCCAATGCATTACGTCCGCAAGTTGGTCATGGCTCACTATTATCCACTCTGCTATCTCCGCAGACAATAGTATTAACCCACAAGGTCCGCAAGAATAAAAACATCACACTCTAATGTTGTTTATTAATCCATTCACTCCGATCGATACATTTGTGGTTCTTAGGACTCTCATCATCAACGCCCCTACCTCAACACAAACATCTCACAGAGCAATTCGCGGTCGAATACATAATGCATTGGGCCCCACAATTTATTACTCAACACGTAACCAATCTTCCTCCTCTACGTCCCATCTCCTATCACAACCACCAAAATCTCCTCCTCCTCCTCCAAGACATTGCCTCCTTAAGGTCTACACACGAATAAGGCCCGCATGTGTGTTTGAGGAACCACCATACCTAGCTAGTTTGGGGGCGGGGACGGGAGGGCTCCCGTTCTATTTTAGAGGTTCGTCTGAGGGACACCGCTAAAAGTGATAGAGAAGCTCCCATCCCCTACATTTGGAGTACACGACCATACAGAGGTCCCTGTAGAAGATAGCTTTACAGTGTGCTCTAGCTCTGTATCAAAGGTTGCTTATCTTGGCCAGGCAAAACATCTGGACATAGTTTCTGCTGGCCAAAATGAAAACAACTTGATCAATACACTATATTAAAATGAAACTCGATAAAAACGAAGTACCAATGTATGGCGTAACATACAATTTCATATTAATTCGTGTTACTAACATGGAATATTAACACAATGCACATCACACATGTTGAGTTTAGTGAATTTTAGAGCCTAACTACTGGTACTAATGTTGGGAATCTCATTGGTCGCCGCCAATCCCTTTGGTGTCGAGTAGAGCAAGATTAATATAGAGTCCACTGTAGGTTACATGATGTTGCCCTGTCATTATATAGCGAACTAAAAGATCACTCATACAATAGCTCTCCCTTGGTGTAAACTGTATATTTAATATTTTGTCCACCTCTTCCTCTCACAAATTGTCTTGGAGTCTGTGAACAGCCCACTTTGAACTGGCTACAAGTGAGCAGCTCGCTTTCTTTCTTTCTCCATTTCTTTTTCTTCCATGCCATCACAAATATGACGTGTCACTCCTTGCAGCCCGCCTATATCACCTTATTATATTTATTCGTATACATGGTCTTAGCCTAACTTCAGCAAATAGTCTATCGCATTTTCTATATTCAAATTTCTCTTTATCGGTTACAGTGCAATTTTCATACATGACGTAAACGGTGTGCTAGGCTTGGTCTTTGGATGGTTTAAGAGACGTACACATGCTAAACTCTACTCTATATCCGAGAAAAAAAATTAGTGCGGCAGGAGAGTCCCATCTCTGTATGTGTGGGTCGGGGGTGTTTGGATCCAGAAACTAAACCTCATGTCACATCGGATGTCCGAACACTGGTTAGAAGTATTAAATATGGTTTAATTAAAAAACTAATTACATAAACGGGGACTTAATGTCGAGACAAATTTATTAAGCCTAATCAATTTATGATTAACGAATGGTTACTGTAGCCTCACATTTGCTAATCATAAATTAATTAGGCTTAATTAATTCGTCTCATCATTTAGTCCTTATATCTGTAATTAGTTTTATAATTCGACTATATTTAATACTTCTAATCAGTGTCCGAACATTCGATGTGACGGGAGATAAAATTTAGCGGGAGGATCCAAACACCCTAGCGCCGCCGATTGTGGTTCACAACAGATGAAGGGAAAGCTCCTGAGGAATCCGTGCCCGTGCTTGCATCTCTTGGGGGCGTGGTAATCCTGAGTCTTAGGATGATCACAGCGGCAAGCATGCCATGGTACTCCGTACCAAGTTAGCTAACGTACTGTATTAGCTACTACTTATGTGCAAACAAAACTCGGTAACGTAATCCAGTGTTTTGTTTCGCCAGAGACGACGGAACATTAGCAGCCCTTTTAAAACCGTAATAAAAAAAATACGTGCAAGAAAAGAGACAAGCTAAACAGCGTTGTACCGGAGCATACCAAAGCAGTCAGTTGGACAGCGCATTGGACGCTAAACTCTGAAATAGCAAAAGCGTGTGACTCTGAAGTCTGAACTCTGAAGTAGTAGACCAATCGGCCGTAAAAAAGCGAGCACCTACGACTACAAATACTCCTATCCTCCTACATTTTCCCCTTGAAAGATTATACTTTACTTGGTGCTGTTTAACAAGACTTTGTCGTCATCATCATCATAAAAACGAAAATGGCCGCAATTCTACCGCGCAAGAAACGGATTGCCTCCTTCAAGGAAAGTTGCATTTGCAGTGTTTTCTTGCTCGCTGGCTCACATTTCCCCTTTTCTCCCATTTCGGAGGTTTGCATCTCCGTCAGCCCGTCCTACGCAGCCCCTCTGATCCTCAAAACCCTTCCGTTCGCGTCACTTGACAAGCAAGGAAACAATCTCCCCCAGGTGATTCCAAATCACCTCTCTCTCTCTCTTCCCCCAGCTCCTCCCTCCCTCTGCTCCTCATCCCCTTCCCCCATTCACACTGCTGCAAGCAGCTGAGCCATTCCCCATTGGCGCCCCAATCTCGAGCTCCAAATCTCACGAGCGTCACCCCCGGCGCTCCAAATCCATGTCCCCACTAGCATCACTCCGCTTCCACTCTCCTGCATTGCTATAAAAATCCTCTGCATCTCGGCTCTGGCCCAGCTAATTAATCCGCCAGGGGAACCATGGCCGGAGCCGGAGCTGGAGCCCCCAAATCCAGCGGCATTGCCCTCTCGCTCCTCCTGCTGGCCGCCGCCGCCGCCGCGGCGGCGTCAGCGTCGGCCCTCCCTCTCCTCAACTCCTCGCTGCCCGACCCCGCCGCCGTCGTGGCCGACTTCCACAGGTACTGACTGCATCCGAAGAAGAGGAGCTCTTCTTGCGGCTGCAAAGCTGCAGCCTTTTTCTTTAGAGTCTTTTCCTTTCCCTTTCTTTTCTTTGGAGTAGTAAGTATAAGAAGATTTGTGGCTGGCTGCTGATGGATTGGGAACGTTGATGGGGGGACAGCAAGGTGGCGACGTCGCGTCGGCGGATGCAGGAGTCGGGCGGCGGCGGCAGCGGGTGCATGACGGGCAACCCCATCGACGACTGCTGGCGGTGCGCCGGGACGGACTGGCGTCAGGACCGTCAGCGCCTGGCCGACTGCGGCATCGGCTTCGGCCGCAACGCGCTGGGCGGCAAGGGCGGTCCCCTGTACGTGGTGACGGACTCCTCCGACGGCGACCCCGTGAACCCGTCCCCCGGCACGCTCCGCCACGCCGCCATCCAGGACGGCCCCCTCTGGATCGTGTTCGCGTCCGACATGACCATCCGCCTCGCCGAGGAGCTCCTCGTCAACAGCTACAAGACCATCGACGGTCGCGGCGCGCGCGTGCACATCGGCGCCGGCGGCGCGTGCATCACGCTGCAGTACGTGTCGAACGTGATCATCCACGGCGTGCACGTCCACGACTGCGTCCCGCGCGGGGACGCCACCGTGCGCTCCTCCCCGACGCACGCGGGCTGGCGCACCCGGTCCGACGGCGACGGCATCTCGCTGTTCGGCGCGCGGGACGTGTGGGTGGACCACTGCGCGCTGTGGCGGTGCGCGGACGGCCTCGTGGACGCCATCATGGGCTCCACCGCCATCACCGTCTCCAACAGCTACTTCGCGCACCACGACGAGGTGATGCTGCTGGGCGCCAGCGACGCGTACGCGCCGGACTCGGCGATGCAGGTGACCATCGCGTTCAACCGGTTCGGCCCGGGGCTGGTGCAGCGGATGCCGCGCTGCCGCCGCGGCTACTTCCACATCGTCAACAACGACTACACGTCGTGGGAGATGTACGCCATCGGGGGCAGCGCCGGACCCACCATCAACAGCCAGGGGAACCGGTACGTCGCGCCCGCCGACCCCAACGCCAAGGAGGTGACGAAGCGGGTGGACACGGCGGAGGGGCAGTGGGATGGGTGGAACTGGCGGACGGAGGGCGACATGATGGTGAACGGCGCCTTCTTCGTGCCCTCCGGCGAGGGGATGGAGGATATCTACGACAAGGCGTCCAGCACCGACCCCAAGTCGTCGGCGCTCGTCGACGCGCTCACGCAGAACGCCGGCGTGCTCGGCGACCCCCCCAGGTAAGTTTTTCTCTGCTCGTTGGGAGTGGAAGGCAAATATCTCGGACAGGTGGACCCCGCGTGTCGTACGTGGGCCCGCGCGCGTCTTTCTATAGGCGCGCGGCGCCCTTTTGTTAACTTCCCCCAACGGCCATGGGTCGGTCGGTCGCCGCCGGAGCCGGACAGGGCCGGGTGGGCCGGCGTGCGCGACGAGCCGAGGAATCCCCGGCGGAATTTTGCCCTCCCTTCCCTTCCCGCACGGTGGAAAAGGAAAAAAAAAAACGCTCTCCTTTGGCTTGTCCAATTCCCCTTGTCCTGAACTTCTGATCCATGCTCCTCGCAAAAAAAAAAAAAAAAAAAAAAAAAAACTTCTGATCCATCGCTCTCCGGTTGGTACTTGGTAGAGCCCGCCAGGCAGCCTCCAAATGTGGATGGATAGATCTGGCATGCCTGGCAGAAGGCTGAACTCCGCAGAATGTACGGTGCCAAACCCCGGCTCTGTTCAGGGTCAACCGGTAGTCCACGAACTAGTTCTGCTCTGAGGCTGTCCGCAATGGGGGTTCCCTAAAACACTGTTTTGTACTGTTTGACATAAATGCTGCACTGTAGACAGAGAGAAAAATAGTTAAAATAGTGATAGAGAATGGGATTTGAGGAGTTCTGTTGGAGACAGTCTGACAGCACCGGGTTAACTAGAGCAAACTGACCATTCCATCTTTTTCTAAACGAGGGCAGGAACGAAGTGATCTTTTTTTTTTTTTTTTTTTGATAAGAAGGCCTTTCCGTCCTTGAGAATTGTATAGGTATCCCCTCTATCTGCGGCTGCGCACTTTTGGTCCGGCCGGGCCAAAAGGAAAAAGAAACGACAAAAAGGCCCTCGCACGCTCCCAGGACCATGTTGTGTGCTTCTCTGCTCCGCTACACGATTGGGTACGCTGGCGAGAAACGAGACTGACGAGAAATCGTAGGCCCCGGGTAGCACAGCAACAGCATGCATGAGGCCATGGCCATGGCCATGTCCATGTGTGGTGCGGTAGGCAATCGTAGTCAGTCACATGCCATGCGCACCAGCGCCAGTCGTCGCTGGTTTTTGTCGCCGGATCCTGCGCTTTTCAACACAAAAAAAATACCCTTTTTGCCCTGGTTAGTGTGACCTTGCGCTTGCTGAGGACCTGATAAGCACGGCTGCCACTTGACCACTTCTTGAGGGCTGCATCGTGCACCCCGTCATTTTGCCTCCCCAGACCCTTGTCGCCTCGACATGCTAGGATAGCAATTATTCTTCTTCTACTGGGACCCTGTACGCTTTTTAGCGTTCTACTAGATCTCAATAGTGTCCTCCGCTTGAGCAGTCGTCTCTCGCTCCTGCTACTGCTTGTATCAGTATTCAGTACAAGGGGCCTTTTGGGGACGCGCCAACCGAAAAGAGCACCGAGGGTTCATTCTGCTGATCTGCTCCCACGGCGTCCCAATGGCGCAAGCAAGCGGCATCGGAATCCTATTCCCTATTCCCTTGGCGCGCTCGTGAGTGACAGCGGTGGCAGATCTCAGCAGCTTCACCGCCAAACGTAATAACGCACTTAATTACCGGAGGCCCTGATGGATGGACGTGGTTTCCCTTTTGTGTTTCGACAGGAACGACGCCCAGGAGACCGGGTACGCGGGCGTCAACTACGCCGGCGGCGCCGCGGCCGGCAACGGGTACGGCTACCTCGGGATGGTCTACGCCAACGGCGGCGGCGGCTGCGACCGGAGATGCGGACCGCGGTGGGCGTTGCCGTTGGCCTCTACGGCCCTCACCCTCCTCGTTGCGCTCGGATGCTTGCGCTTCTTGTAACATTACTATTGAATATTGATACGATCGGTTCAGATGCTTCATTATGATTCTATTGGAAAGGTTGTAGCAAAAGGGGCACACAATGCAGTAGTAGCTGTGGTTAGTCGTGGTAGTACTAGGGGGGATCAGGTAGGCAATAGTGATGTGATGCCCACACGTGATCGACCATGTGCAAGTTGCACATGGGTGGTGGGGATATTGCAAGCTTACTGTACTCTTACAAAAAAAAAAAAAGGGAAATGGGCTATTCATTCTCATTGTACCAATTCTAATCTGACCGCGATCTGTATCCATGACATTACATTTCTGGGAGCAAAATGTAAAACAGGTTGCCAATTATAGGCTACCCGACAAGCCACAATGATACAAAAAAAGTGGCTCTATGATTAAAACGTGGTTAGCCACCATAACGGTATAGCACTTGAAATTAACAGAATCGCTGCTTCACTGGTTATGTAAAAGGAGAAATTCAAATACAGGTTCCTGATGCCCAGGGGTGCGGGTGGATTTGATTCAAGGCGAATGGTGATAGAACATGGATGGTAATACTTCATATCAAGACATCCGACTACAAAGAGATGGTACACACAAGATAATCACAGAATTCATTCTTCCTCAACAGAAAATAAATTACTGCTAATCTCAAGAATCTGTATGTCAAGTAAACTCTCTCACTTCTCACCTTCACCTAGAGTTGGCGAGTTACACGGTGGTATATGAGAAGCACCAGCATCCTCAGTCTACAGCTACAGCGTGCACATTGCTCCAACAGTACTTCCCCCCCTGCATGTGTTTAACCTGATGGTGGAGGCGGCGGTGGCGGCATGGACATGGGAGGCGGAGGCATTCCACCACCTTGTTGTGGTGGAGGTGGGGGTGGCATCCACATTTGTGGAGCCTGCATACCAGCAGGAGGTGGTGGTGGCCTGACCATGCCAACCGGCGGAGGGGGAATCATATTTGGTGGCGGTGGCCTCACTGGGAGTCTGTACTGTAGTTGCGATGGCATGGGGGGCGGCATAGATTGTGGGGGGGCGGGCCAAGAAGGCTGCCCGTGCATCTGCATAGGAGGGAATTGTCCAACATTGGGTGGGGGCGGTGGCCGAATGTGTTGAATCTGACCTGGAACTGAACCATTGACATAAGGGCGCGGCACAGGTGGACCACCGTTTGGAAGTCCCTGGGTCGGCGGGCCACTTGCAAACATCGTGTGTGGCCTATTCTTCTGAGTTCCTGGGTTATTGGCTGCCAGCAGTCGCTCTGTAAATGGTAAACAGATTTGGTCACTATGACTGTGAAGATATTTGTTAAGGAATTCTATGATGTAAAGGGAATTTAAGTTGGAAAATTTTCAGATGTAGACAGCCCACTCCTGTTTAGATCGAGCTCCAAAGTAGAGATAAGAACAAAAAGTAACTTCTGTAAACATGCAGCCCCTGTTTGGCAGAGCTACAGCTCCAAGATTTTTTAAGCCCTAAACAAAGCTCCAGGCCCAGAATGGAAATTTGACTTGGGTGTACATAGTAACACAATAATAAAGTGACAGGATGTATATTAGAGCTACTGTGTCAGTAACCTGGGAATCAACTAGATCAATTAGAATTTCGAAACACATTACCTGCTGGAGTGCCATGGCGCTCTCCTTTCGTATCTTTCTTGTAAGCATAAGAGACAGTGATTGGCCTGTTGCATAAATGTTGGTTGTTCATGGCCTGAAAAACACAGCATAAGTAGTTGTGAAACAAATGCTAGAACCAATGCAAATTGAAATGCAGGAAATTAATGTGATGGTTGCGTTACCTCTATTGCCTGGTCAGATGATTCAAAGGAGTCATAGCTTACGAAGCCAAAGCCTCGAGAATTTCCAGTTTCAGGATCTCGCATTATCTTTAGAAAGGAGAAGGGAGATCAGTAAATTACTGCATGAGAAAACTAGGGTTCAGGATATAACAGACACCGCAAATAAATTCAGCATTATTTTTTGAAACCACCTGAAAGTTTAATTTTGTATAGATCCACGAAAGCTTACAAAATGACTAGATGAGTGTATCTCAGGAACACGCAGGCATGGAGTGGTATCAAGAATAGCAAAAAAGATTTATGGTACATGTACATATCCAAAAAGGGATAATGGATTATCCAACCTCTCGGTTATCATTGTACAAATGAAAGCGGATAGTGCTATTAATTGATAAGCACTTAATAACAATTTGGAATTGACTACACACTGTTACACCACACGAGGCCTTTCTTGAAAGTAGCTGAACTATGAAATGAAGTATAGTGATCTCGTTTTATTCTAAATTTAACTACCACTTGTATTGCTTCTAATGTATGTCTAGATCATTAGCAGAAAACTAGAAATCAATAAGACTTCAAGTGAAGGTAAAGTTCTCGTGTCACCTTAGGATTAGTCACAATCACTCCAAAAGCACTGAAGGTATCATAGAGGAGCTTCTCATCAACATCCTGTCCACAAAGCAAACATGAAATATTTATTAGTAGTCAGTACTCAGATGTGCAGATGAGCAGCTAGTAAAGAAAGTAGGATATAGGCTTTCACCGGATCCAGATTGCCAATAAAAAGATTTGCTCCAACATCCAAACTCTTCTTATCCTGGGAAGCCTGGAATAAGAAAACATAATTATGTTATGTCTCAAATGACGCTCAAAATTCCCAAAGCCATTATGATAAAATACTACAGATGAAGAAAACATACCTTGTTCACTCTTATGGGCTTTCCGTATAGCTTAATCATGTTCAAAATCTTAATGGCCTGCGGAAAGCAAAAGAATCAGATAAATGGGTAGCTAAATATGGATCTGGTAATGTGCTAGAGGAAATAATAGGTGGGTGAATTATGCCTTTCCACAAAAATTGACTTACATAATCAGCATCTTCCTCACTCCTGAATTCTACAAATCCATATCCCTGGTGTAAATTTGTAACTCTGTCTTTTGGGACATACACATTAACTACAAATGGAAAGAAGGTAAATCTGTTAATCAAATTGAACACACGTGTACTTGGATGATGTTGGTGGCCGGAATCAAAACTTCAATCCCAGAATTTAAACCAAGAGAAACCGAAAGAGAAATGCCAAACAAATGTGGAAGGGAAATTATGCAACAAAATCCACATGCTATCATACAACAACAACAACAACAACAACAACAACAAGCCTTTTAATCCCAAGCAAGTTGGGGTAGGCTAGAGTTGAAACCCAAACCAAACCGCTAGAAACGAGAAAAGTTTTTTTTTTTTTTTGAAAGGTCACTTTCAACAAGAAAACAAGGGTTTTAAAAGATTTTTTTTTGAGAAGCACATAGAAGAGCCTAGTCAAGGCTCGGGTACGTGGATAGCTGCTTTCCAAGCAGCTCTATCCAAGGCTAACTCTCTCACTATATTCCAATCTCATCCACATGCTATCATAGGGGAAGAAAAAAGTTTTACATACAACAAATACTCTAGTTTCAGAAAAAATATAAATAAATTCGCACTTACCAACAGGGCCTGCTTGGACAAACAATTCCCATAGCAGCTCCTCAGAAACCTGTCAAATATGGAAGAACTTCAGCATCAGTTTTGGATTTATGGATATTTTAGAAACAACATATGAGCATATTCTACAAGAGAACATAAGATCCAGGGTTCAATTTCTCTATAACAAGCACAGGATGTTCACTGTTTCCTACAGTAGAAGGAGCAAAATTGTGCTCCAGCAGGTAACTGTCAATCATAAGATGCAAATTTCTGTATATATTCCTGAATCCTGTTATATGGTTCTATTTGGGTAGACTGTACACAGAAATTGATCTGGATCTAAAGGATTATTCTGAACAGCGATTTTTCCCAAACGTACAGGAGAGCGTTGTATCATTATATTAAGAAGAAGAAAATGGGGTAATACACACATACACTGAGCAGATCTCAATGAACATTATCACCTTTTACAGAAGCAAAACCGCATGACCACGACCTAAAAATACTAATTCACAGCAACCTCAAGGCAAGAAGGTGAAAGATGCATTTAGCCCTAGCCAAACTCCATAACTGCAACTCCTCACAACACTCTTAACTAAGTTTGGAGAAGCTTCATCAAACGCAGAATGATTGCGACGATTCCAGAGTCCAGGCTCCAATAATTATGGAGTTTAGGCCCTTCTGAATCTGATCATCAAGCCTGATATTAGCTTTCTCTCACCAGTCAACAAGTGACATATCTCTATTTTTTTTGTCAGTTGCTCTAGAATTTCACTTTATCTATCTGCAAGGCCCCGGAATAGACGTTCTTCAATTAAGCATCCAGTGCCGTGAGTTTCTACAGGCATTGCCAATCCATGGCCATGGTTTACAGAAGCTCCAAGAGCTCAAGCATGGCCTCGTCGTCTCTGTCTCCCCTTATCAAATTTCAAACCCTATAAACCGTGAAATCGACCAAAACCCAACCCCGTCAACATAGCACTGTTTAAACTAGACAAACCCAGTTCAAACCTCAAGCTACGGGCTGGTTTGAAGAATTGAAATCAGCCTATAACCCAGTAAAACTGTTTATGAACAGACCTAGGGCGCATCGACGGAAAGAGATGCAAGCGGGGACGAGGGGTTGTGGGGAACCCTAACCTGTGGGTCGAGGTTGCCGACGTAGGTGGTGGCATCCTGGTTGCGCTCCGCCGAGTGCTGCCCGAGAAGGTTCGCGCCTACGCCCGGCGCGATGCGGGTCGTCATGGCTGGCAGGCTCCGTCGTCGCCGGTGCGACTGCGAGGCACGGCGCCGGCGGGTGACTGGCTGGCGGCGGAGAGTCTGCGCGGGGCGCAGCGATGAGGTGGAGTGTTGGTATACTGGGCCTCGCCGACTGCTTAATTATTTTTGGGCCGAGCCGCCCGCACGCAATGCCACCTGCGTGCTGCGACCATCAATCGACCCAAACAGCGGCGGATGTAATTCCCAAAAAAAAAATACCGGCGGATGTGTGCGCGGTGTGCCGGATACAGCTACGCGAATGCAGGGGGTCGGAGAAAATTGAAGACAAGTGGAATATTTTATTTAGACGACGTTATCGCGTGACTCCGCCGCGCTATCGCGATCGCGCGACCCCCTCCCCTTTTCTTATTCGGCCAATCGATCGATTCCTTTCCCAGTCCGTCGCCCCGATGGCACCCGCGGTCCCTCCGTCTCCGCGCGCTGCCGTGCCTCCCTCCCATGGCCACGGCGCCCCTCGCGACCGCTGCCCTCTCCCTTCTGCGGCCGTGCGTGCCTCCATTCGTCGGCCGCGGCAGATCGCTGCCCTCTCCCTCCCGCTGCCGTGCGTGCCCCCATTCGCCGGCTGCGGCGTCTCTGTCCTCCGACCATGCAGCCCCGTGACTCTGTTTCCGGCCGGCCGCTGCCCCGTCGTTCCCCGGCGTCAGGCCGTGTTGTCCCATCGTTTCTTGCGGACACCCCGGCGCCGATGCCCCCGGCGCGTAGCAAATTATGTACGAACGATAGAGCAAGTTATGTATAAAAATATGTAGCAAGTCGTGTATTGTCTAGCAAGTTATGTAAAATATTTTGTAAGTTCATATAATTACGTAACAAGTTCTTGCTGTGGAAAATTTACGTGATCATGTAACAAGTTATTTAATTGCTAGCAAGTTTATATGATTATGCAGCAAGTTTTCATGGCGTGTTGTAAACAGAAAAGATTTCTGTTGTTTGTTTAGGCAAGTTCATATGATTATGTTGCAAGTTAAATACTGAAAATGTCCACCAAATTCATGTAGCAAGTCATGACGTCTTTTAGCAAAAAATTCATGATGTAACAAATTTATGTGATTATGTAGCAAATTATGTAATGTCTAGTAATTTCATATGATTACCCAGTAAGTTCATGTGGACAACAACTTGTACACATACTATCAGCAAGATGTGTGTATTAAGATGATCTACAATCAACAAGTTATTGTAAAAAAATACTGCAAGTTGAAAACACACTGAGCCTAGGGACGAATCCCCAGCTTGGTGAGCGAATCGCTCCTCCACTCTAGGCCTAGGGACGCAGCGCGCAGGCAAACAGGCAGAAAGGGTGCGCGGCGCACAGGCCAAGCAGACCATGGAAGACGCGGGAGGCAGGCCGCAGGGGCATTCGGGCCACATGGCGCGGGTCGCGCGTTCTGCACGTTGCGCGACCGGTCGCCTAGATCCCTTCGTTTTATTTGGATGGTTAAGAGTATTGACGAAGACTAGATGCTAACCCGCGCATTGCTGCGGGAATCTTTAAACTATTTTAAAGTGAGATTTGAAAGTAGAATCGATATGATTGCAAGAACATTATATGTACTTAATATGCTCATCTTGGTCGAGAAATCAACTCTTAAATAATTAATTGATCATGTTTCGTTGATATAGGGATTTTGTATGATGCTATTCACGTAAACTAATAGTTACGTGCATGGATGTGATCAGCACAGAAAATCGATGGATGGGTTTCCAGTGGATGATGATATGGTTTTTTACTTAGTGACCTCTAGATGATGTGGACATCTTGCATGTTGAGAAAAATATAGTTAATGAATGTAAATAGAGAGATTTAATCCTTTTCTATTTAAATTTGACCGAGAAGAAATTGAATCTTCTCTAATCCATTTTAATACTTTTGCATCTAAAAGAAAAAAGTCTATATAACCCATGAATTATGCAGTGTGGGATGTATCACATCATGAACTATAAAACTCGAATGTTTTACATTTTAAAGTATAAATAAAAACATGTCAAATAACCCCATAAACGGTTTTGGTGGGTGATTTCGATGATGTGTTCAAATCATCCCTCCAACTATTTGAGATTGCGCAATCTACCGCTTGATAGAATTTATTCTTGTTCAAATTAAATTTGAAGTATAAACTTTGTAGGGTGATAATTAGAGTCATAATTTGTAATATAAAAACATATGATGATTTTTTGTGATTACTTTTCTTACAATTTGTATTAGCACGGTTAGTTTACTAGTAAATGTTTAACCTATGGAAAAAAATTATGATAAAATCATCATATATATCTTTAACATAAATCATAATACCTTACATGATCTCACAAAATTAAAAAATTAAAATTCAATTTGTACATAGATAATAAAAAGTACAAATTTTTAAATAGTTAAACTATGCTTGCTGAACTAGTTAGAGCGGTGATTTGAATGCGTTAGCGTGCAATGTCATCAAAATCACCCACCAAAACCGTCCAGGTAGTTATTTGACCGATTTTTGATATTTTAAGGTGTAGAACATCTGGTTTTTATAGTTTTGTGTGTAATGTGTCTCACCCTGCATAATTCAAGAGGTTATATAGATTTTTTCCATAAAAAATCCCTAAAATCTGATCAAAATGGTTAATCCAAACGAGACGTCAGACTAATTTCGGTAGTCATGGATTGATGAAGATTGGAGTGGATTTAAAGGGATTGAGGGATTTTGATCTATTGTGCATTGTGGATTTAAATACATACCCTTCAATTCCTCTAAACCACTCTAATCCAAAACTATGCCCTAGGTTTAAAAAGAAATGTTGGGCCAAATACAAAATAACTTGATTAGAGAGATGTGTGTTCGTACCCTTGTAGTGGAAGGCAACTGCCCATTTTTTCTTAGCTTTGTGGTTATACTCACGCGATTTCAAAATGGAGCAGACGTTTACTCCTATTTTAGATGATTCGTTAGATGGCGCGCCATTAAGTTAATTAGAAAAATAGAAACACAATGGAAAACCATGTGAATAGGAAAGGATTAACGCACGACCCCTCCCTTGACCGGGCCATGCCGTGTGCTTCCTCATCGCCGCTTCCAGCGCCGACCTCCTCGCCCCTGCCCCTCGTGATCTGCACCGACTCCGACGGCTCAACCCCGGCTCCTGCCATTTCCGCCTTCGCCCTCCACCATCGCTAGATAGCTAACCTAGGTGGAGAAGATGCCGCGCCTCTTCGTCGTCACCACCTGCCTCCACCACCGACCCCGGCTCCGGCAGTGTCCCCGCCACCTCCGCCACCACCCTCTGCTGCCGCTAGCTAACCGAGGTGAAGAAGGCGTCCCAGCATCGCCTTCCTCCGCCACCCGCGGCCGCCGGCTCGATCTGCCACCATCATCGGTGTGGCGGAACCGCCGATTTAATACGGGCTAAGTACACCTGCCACCACTGGCCCACAGTGCACTTAGACCGAACTAAACTCGGTAGTCCGTCGAGCTACCCAGAAGGGCACTCGATGAAACCATCTCCCAGGGATGCCGACATCACGCACGTTAAGCTCTCGGAAGAGCCACAACAATTACAACAACCCACCATTTCATACAAACATAATTTGATTGATTACAAATACTTTTGGTCAAAAAGAGTACAAGGTAGTGAAAAAGAACTTCAAAATAAACCTCGCAGCGGAATACATATCGTTACAAAGATATAACGTGCAGCGGAAAGTAAACATCAAGTATGACCTCGAGCCCACCGTAGTCATCCTTGATCATAACCTGATATGCACCTAAAAGAAAAATATCAACAACAAACGGTGAGTTCGTGGGGAACTCGTAGGACTTACCCGTGGGCGGTTTCAGCCCGACACTTTTGAGATTATGCAAGGCTTTTTGGTGGACTGACTTCTAACCCGCATAAGCTTACTAGAAGTGGGTCCTTAGCCATTGATTGTTTATTTAAAACATGTTATCATAAAATAGCAGGATTTGACAGCTGCTACCCCTTAGGCATGATTATCAACAATATCATAAGGGGAAACTTGCAGAGAAAATAAAACATTAACGCATGCCCCGTCCCAAGATTCATAGAGCCCCCATCGAACTCTTGGGAGTAGCCGCCTCAGGAGCGATGCCCCTGTACGTCGGGTCATCTCTCCCTCGACCTCGAAGCATCTCCCAAATCCATCAACCTCCTCTCAGTGGACGGGCAGCACTATGAATAGTCGGACGGATCATACTTATCCAAGCATGTTGTATATAAAACATGAATATAAGCATAAAGTATTAAAGTTGTTACTACGTTGCCCGTCAGTGATATTTGGCATTCTCACACCTGGTGAGCATCAGCGATTCGAATCGATTTTTAATTCCCAGGAATAACTAAAAATGCCAGGGGCCTATATGCTTACTGACACGACGGCTTTCCCACATATGGTCCCCCGCCTCCACTTGTCCCATCCCAAGTTCGATTCACTCCCGCCTGACCTCCGGGTTGTGCCCCCATGACGAGCCTGCCGGCATCCCGGTCTCCCCGTCATGAGTACCAAGCTCCCCCGGACCACCTTCCTCGCAACCAGTGGGTAGGAACGTGTCTCTGTTCTTTGGATGGCACAAGTAAGGTTTCACCGGCCCCATATACCGGATAAGCACTCTAGCAATGTTATGCCAATCAGCAGGCGAACAGCGGACGGGCCTTAATCGACTCGGGCGGAGTCCACCAACACATTATCATAAATTTCATCGTATCAAACCATATCTCCGCCCGGTCTCAGCTTATCATCAAGTCACAACAGATTGCCTTTCGATCCAAGGATTTGTAAAAACATTTGTAGGCCCTATCATCTCGCGAGTGAATACCTTCACTCGTCTTCTACCGTCTAAGCATGGCTAAGCGTAGACTTCGTTTTATCCTTTCTACTTTGGGCATCAAGGATTTATGCATGTGGGGTTTCATAAAATCCCTAAACGTAATGCTCAAACAAGTATAGAGTGGTGAGACTCCCTAGATAGGTGAAAATGCCTAAGGGGCCTACCTTTGTTGTTGACAACTTGAACAAACTAAACTACTGTTAGTTTGCCGGGTTGTGAGGCTTTGCCCCAGGCAACCCCTTGTTACAGGGACGGCCAACTCAGCGACACGCTGTCTTCTTGCTCCGGGTTCCACTTGTCGTCTGGCTTCTCGATCAACGGTAGATCCTGCGTCGGCTCCTTGATCCCGTGGTCTATATGCATGCCAGATATGCAAATGAGTGTAAGGATGCAATGCAGGATAGAGTGCAGTAGAAGAGTAACCCACGGTGGATACTACATGGCAAAGTAAACAAGCCTTCTTATTTAAGGTCTACCTCCCGAGGAAGGCATTCATACTCTCCTAGGAAATCCTACATGCCATCTTTTAAGAAATCGTATAAACCATCACCTAAGCTAGCTCAACTAATCATATTAACTAAACTAGCTTACTCTTAGAGTGTAATTAGCAAAAGAGTTTACCCTTAGCGATGTGCATATACTTAGGGTAGGTTTTTCTTTTAGCTTTAAATTTGGATTAAAATGAGCCCTCAAGTTATACCCAAAAGACATTGCCAAATCAGACCAAAATTATATGACACACAGATCTGGCCCACACGCTAAGCCACTACCAAAATTTCCGCCCAATTGGAAATGTAATTATTTTATTATAATTACTACAAATTTTCAGCCCTACACCTTGTCGGAAGTTTTTATAAAATCTAGGATTGGTTTCTGTAAATGAAATTTTACCAGCATCCAACTATCAATGTTTAGAGGGTGCACAAAAATTGGCAAGTTCTATGCCTACCTTTTTGCAGGACATCTATTTTCTATATATTTATTTATTAAAGCAATTTACCTAATACAAAACAGTGGTTTAAACATGCACGTATATACTTTTTGAGTCCTATGTATCATGTACAAGCTACCAAAGTTCTGCTGAAATTTTCCTAGCCATTTAACCCCACTTTTTCCTATTTTTTTTCCTAGCTAGTGGCACTTTGTCCATTTCAAAATACCACTCAAACTTGACATGCACAATCTCATATTTTACCAGTGACTCTTATCAGTTATCTAGTGCATAGGAAAAATACCAGATGACTCATTTTAGCAGGTTTTGCATGGTGTTCACTTTTTAGTTAATAAAAAGGCACATTACGCAAATATAATGGCAAAGCCTCACATAACAGCAAGCATTATGGCCATAAAGTTTGTCATAGTGTTCTCATGTGCTACAAAGCATACTGACCCAGTTTTACCATTTTAGAAGTTCATCTAGATCACTTTTTCTATTTATTTTCCTTTTACATATATGCACAAAACCGAGGGTAAAATGGTCATTTCACTCATCCACATCATACCCATTCGATAGATCTATTCAAGAGAAGTCTAATGCAACTTAGTTTGTCCATTTTGGATTTTTCTTTCATTTTCTATGATTTTCCAAAGTTTCAGGTCAAAATAAATATAGATCTAGGACCTAAACGCAATTATCTATAACTTCCAGGGGCTAGACTGTAAGGTTCTCAAGACTCAGTGCATAGTACAGAAATCGGGACGGAAATTACCAAAACTGCAGGGGGTTATTCACAAAAATGCGAGGTCGTCTTCTTCCTCCAGACCAGGGACGAACCGCGCGGCGCGGCGGCGTTCCCGCGCGCGGCGACGCGCGAGGAACCGCGGGCTTGGAGCCGAGGCGGCGGCGGAAGGGGGCCTCGACCCCGGGGATTTGATTCCCCTAGGTCTAGTCGCGTGGGGAGGAGTGTACGGGCGGCGCAGAGGGTGAACCGGAGGCGGCCACGGCTCGGCGGCGCGGGGCGGTGCGGATCTGATTCCGATGGTGGAGGCGGTGATTCGCCGAGCCGAGGGGTGCTCGAGCTGCGCGCGGGCCGGGCGGGCTTAGGGGCGGCGGTCTGGAGGCGCGGGATTGGCCCAGAGAGGGCTCTCCAAGGCGAGCCGACGGCGGCTATGGCGGTGGCGGGTGGGCGCCCGTGGGGAGAGGTGGAGGAGGCGACGGCGAGGGCTGAGGAGTAGCCGGGGCGACGGAGGAGGGTGAGGCGAGCGCAGGAAGCGCGTCGGACGGGGCGGAGACGGCTTGCGGCGGCCGGTGTGTGAGCTCGCCGCGAGCGCGGCTCTGGCGGGCGGCGCGCGGCGCTCTGGGCTGAGGGAGGCAGAGAGAGACCTGGGAGCGAGGGAAGAGGGCGCGGGCGAGTGGAGCGGGGATGGGATGGTGCCTGGGTTCAAGAGGAGGGCGCGGCCGGTCGGGGCGGAGGCCACGGCGGCGATCCGTGGGCACGCGGCGCTGCCCGGCCGTCGCCGGCCGCGTGGTCTCCATCGGCCCGGACACGGTGGCGGCCGGGGGCGTGGGGCCCACCTGTCACCGACCGGGAAAAAGGAGGAAAAAGAAAATAGAAAAATGTGTTTTCTCTTGTGTTGAAAATCGCCATTTAGACCAATTTAGAGGCCGAATTTGGAAAAACTCCAATTGAATGAAATGTTCTACTCTTTGAACTCTACAACTTTGTCAATAGGCATGATTTCAAATTCGGAATGGAAATATGAAATTCATTTGAATTTATCTCTCAAGTTTAATTTGGCCCACAAACCCCATTTATTTGAAAATTCCAAAAGTCCTATTTATGGACATTATCTCCCAAGGTGTCTTTTGAAAAGTTTGTTTAGAATTTTAAAACTTACAACTTCTCTAATTTGAGCTTTGCATGAAAGTGGCTGTAGGTTAGAGTAAATTTGGAATTTCAAATCAGCCCTAATTTGAACCGGTTTTCTGTGCTGGTATAAAATGACCCCAAACTCCAATTAAAACTCAATATAAGATCAAGCTCTAATTATCAAAGTTGTTCTCCAGTTTATGACCTAAAAGTTTGGTAATATGAATTTGGTCTGAAACCCCACATATTTTGAATTATAGACACAATTATGTTCCATGGTTTATTAAAACAGAAATTTCACTTTGTGGAGAGACTTTCTTGTTTCAAACTTTTGGGGCATCAAATGAAGTCCAATAACTTCCACAATAGGTGCATATGAAAGGTGATAAGTTTAATTCCACTTCATAGAAAGGAAGATTTTGAAGTTGTATAGTGAATTCAAAAGTAATTTCAGAATCAACTTGGGGATGGGCTAAAATTTCAGATTTGAGAAATTCTGACTTAGTGGTTTATCTACCAATTCCTCATTACTCTCTTAAGCATGATTTAGTCTTAGTTTATCATTAGCTTACGTATAATTGTGTGTACGGCTTCTGAGATGCCAGGGGCATCACAATCGGGCCGTGGCCTCTCCTGCACCCCTCCTCTAGGTTCGTGCACCCCTCCTCTAGGTTCGGTGAGCTCAACCCTCTCCCGGCAACCCTGACCTCGAACCCTAACCCTAGCTCGGCACATGGTCACACCCTATTTCCTTCTGAGCTCCTTGTCAATACCTTCACATCTTCAAGTAAACGAGTATCAATCATTGATCCATGCACAACCGTTGCAAACATAATGCAATATGTATTTCTCCCTCCTCTCCTTCCTAGATCTAGACTTCCGCCGCCGCTCACCTCTGGCCACTACCATGGCCATCATTGCCCTTCCAACTCCAGCCATCGCATCTGCCTTGCCCTCCACCGACCCCCTTGACGCTCACCCCCGCCACCAATCTTGCTCATTGGTTGGCCTCTGCTTCGTGGCCGGGGCACCCCTGACGCTGCGTCTCACTGCCGTCCATTCGCCTCTGGCATCAGGTCTATCGCTGTCGTTGCTATCCCTCCACGACTGAAGTTCTTCTCCAACTTTGGCACCCAAAAACCCAAATCCCTAATCCTAATCCGCCTTTACCCGCCCTCTCTCAAGCCTCGAATTGATGTCTGGAGGAAGCCAATCGGGACGTTCGTGTGTGGGATGTTGACCGGGCCACGTGTGAATGTTGGTGTGCCGCGTGTTCGCGCGATGGGATGAAGATGTGTGGTGTCAGTTCAACTTTTCGTTTAATTCAAATCATCTTATCAAACTATGTGACATTCCGCGCGTTATTGCGTGAATTTTTAGTATTGAATAGCATTATGATCCATAGAGTAAGAATTTGTAAATAAAATAAAAAATGTGTGTACGTTTTTAGCTTCTTCTAAATACATACATGAGTGTTTGTAGCCAACAGATCGATGAAAGATATTAATAAAAATCCTAGCGGGAGTGCGCCTTATGATGATGTGTGCTCATAAGAAATTAGAAAAATCTCACAGCGAAAGGCTCCAATTTAGAGCTCATTTAGAGCGCAGAAATTTCATAGAAAACATAGTTCAAAACACAGGAAAAACACCTGAGAGTTTTTTTTCCGCATTTTAACGGAGGCTAATCTTATATATCTAAATAGGAGAACCCCACTATCTATTTCTCTCAACATGCGTGAAGCCACATCATTGTCCACGTCACCATCCACTACGACATCCATTTAAACATTCCGTTGATCTTCTGTGGCTTTATGCATGCAATGTCTTTCCGTGATGTTCTGCAGAACGTGTGGGGAATATTTCCTTCCATGATAGTATTTTATCTACCATTTCTCCTTTCATGATGTTAGTATTTTATCTATCATTGTTCAATCTATCAATTATATATTATATTTAACGTCATTATCGTCCGTGTCACCATCCACTGCGACATCCATTTAAACACTCCGTTGATCCTCTGTGGTTTTATGCATGCAATATCTTTTCGTGGTGTTCTGCAAAACGTGTGGGGATTATTTCCTTCCATGATGTTACTATTTTATCTACCATTTCTCCTTTCATGATGTTAATTTTTAATCTACCATTTCTTAATCTATCAATTATATATTATATTTAACGTTATATAATTCCGGCAGCAACCCTCTGGGTATCATCTACGAGTTACGAGCAGTATTGAAGATTTTCTTGTGTACCAAGGAGGCCAGGCGGCGATACGGGAAGTCCACAGCCACGGCACTTTCCTCCCCTGTTCCCTCAAACCGCCACGGCCGCTGCGCCGACCGCCGCAATTCCCCTGCTAAAACCCTAAACCCACCGCCACCCGATATAAACACGCGCGCCCCAAAGCCATCCTTCTCTTTCGCCCCTCCCCGCCGCTGCCCCACCGCGCGCCATGTCGCTCGACGGCAGCTTCTCCACGGCCGCGGCTCTAGCACGGCTGCTGGCCCGCTGCCCCGCGCTCCGCTCCGACCCACGCCTCCACGCGCTCGCCTCGTCCACCGCCGCCGCGCCCCCCGCCGGCGACGACGTAGCCTCTGCGCTCGCCGAGCCGCTGCTCCACCCGCGCTTCACCATCCCTGTGCTCGGCTGCTTCCTCCCGCTCGCGCTGGCCCTGCTCGACCGCGCCGTCGCGCTGCTCCGCTCCGCGGGACCCCACGCGCTCCGCGCCGATGACGCCGCCCGCCTTGAGGAGGAGGCCGGGGAGGGGGACGTCCGTGTCGTCGAGTTCTACCTCTCCAGGGGCAGGGGCCTTCGTCTGCACGAGCTCGCGTGCCTCGCGCTAGCGCGCGCCCTCGACCTCGCACCCTACTTGCTCAGGTAATGTGATCGGCGGTCCACTCGCCGCCACTTTCGTGCTACTTCCTACTCAGCACTCACAATTCGACACTACTAAATTCCAGTGCAGTGCAACTAACATTTTTTCATAGCTTGTAGTTTGGTACAAAATTAGACTCGCTATTTGGTTTGGTGCTGACCATAAAAGCTAGCTTTCTGCTAGTTACTATGCACTGATTAACACCGAACCTCGCTTGCTGTACAATGTTTAATTTAGCACAGCAGATCGAGTCATGAATTTGTCACACCTTCTAAAATCCTGTATGCAGTTGATTTCCTGTAGTCTCGAGGTAGGAAAGCCTTTTGTGTTATTCTATTTCCAAGTTCATACCATGCCTTGCGGGATCATCTGGTCTTGTTCAACAAATACAAACTCAAATGCAAATTTGGCTCCAGGACATTGCAGTTTCGTGGTTGCTGCTCAAATACATGTCAAAAGAGGTCATTTTCTGTCAGTTTCATTACCCGCTGAAATAGTATTTTCTCTGAGGCAGCACAGAGAATTTTCGCTAAACGTCTCTTATGCCTTTTGGCCGAAACTGTTGCTGAGTCTGAAGGATGCATTTCATCGAGTGTTTGATAGACAGCACCATAGGCATATAAAGATCCCCATGAATACTAACCTGTACTCCTGGCTGTTACAGAAATTGCTGTTCTGGTGGGCTGCTGCTTACTGCAACTTGTCTTTTTAGTTGCTCTTTTCAGCATAGTTTGAGTGTAGACCTCTCAAGCTCAGTTTAGATATTAATACAATTTTATAAAGTTTCTCTTAGTGCTAAAATTTTGGATACAGAAAACAGTCATGCCACTCGAGTGTATCGAAGCTGAAGTGCGTGTTAGAAATTCCTTTTGGTAATTGAAGCAAACATATAGTGTTCTACGGCCAAAACTTGCCACTCAGCAACAAACCTGTGCCTGTAACTCGGTGTATTATTTTAGTTCTTATAACACAAAAAGTTTCATGTGTTCGACTCTAGACATTACACAGCAGCTGATTCTACAATTGCAGTGAGGAAGCAAGTGGAAGGCTATGCCATATGTTTAGGGTGATGCATAACTGTTGAAAGCCGAACTGTTGAAAGTCAAGGGACAAACAACCTAATTTGAAGTGTAGGCTTGTATCAATTTATGAATTGCACGCTCATTGGGGACAAGAATAATCTCAATAGTTGGTGTTTGGTATCATAGTGCCTAAGGCCGACACCAGCAGCTAAGGCAAATACCCCATCCATCCACTATTCCACCTACCCCTCTCTCTGTAAACAGTATCGGTACAGTGTCGTTTTGTACTATACCCGACCTTTTACCTCAACTGCTGGACTTAGCCTAAAACTTTGGATTGTCTATCAAGCCTGCATAGTGAGCTTGCTTGCTAGGGAGGGCTAATTTCGCTTTCCTAAGTTCCTGAATGTTCCGTGGAATCCAGATATCCAGAATCAACCGGGTAATACTTTGTGTGGGCAAGGAATTCAAACGTGTCTACAGTATTTTTGATTCAAATGAAAACTCCATAGTCCTCATATATGCAGTTATTTTCATGTGGAACTTAAATCTCTGCTCATCTAGGGTGTGATTGGTTGATCACATTTAGGTAACCTGCATAGGATTCGTATGCAGGCCATGGTTGGGCAGGCCTTGGCTGTGCATGGAGCTCGTGTTTGGTTGTCTGCGCTATAGTGGGCTAGCTAGCTTTAGTTGTGTTTGGTTGTCCATGACCAGCTCCTTCCATAGACTCAAAAGCTAAAGCTGTCCAGCCCGGTTGCACAACCCTAGCATGGCCAGGATAAGAAGGCCGATCCGGGCGTACAAAGCTGGACAGCCCGTCTCCCCCTTTTTGCACAATCCTGGGCTGCATATGTTTCGGGCTAAGGCAACAAAACACCCTACATTGCACTATCCCGGGCTGGATAGGCCCTTGTGCAGGCAACCAATCAGCCCCCTAATGATGTGAGCCTGCACAACATAAGTTTTGTATGCCTATAAATTGGAAGATTTGGCACCATCACCAGAGCATCTTCATCAGTCTCCAATTCATCTTCCCATTCCCATAATGTGATCATATTGGGAGAGATGTGGCCTTTTCATGGCTCTAGCAGTCTCCCAACAGCCCTCGCTTTTTTGGCCACAAAAATTCCCCCTTCACCGAAACAAAGGGGGATTCTGACCTCTCCCGATCAGTGTTAGCCTAAATGGTAAATGCTAAACAGTCGGTCACCCTCTGTGTAGCGATTACTCGAACTACATGGCCATTTTCAATGGGTTTAAAAATGGATTATACAGGATTAAACGGACTGCACGCCAGACACAGTTGACTACTAAATAGCGTTTAAACGACATGTAAATGGTCTACACGGGCCGTGTAGTGATAGTGGTCCCGAAAGTTCCTTTTATCTAGCACACATGAACCAATTGCTGCCCGTCGAAGCCCCACGCATGGCTTGCTGATGCGCTTTGCCGCCACTGTCTGTAGGAGGCCCAGATCTAGGCTTGTTGACTGTGAGAGCATGGTCACTGCCCCCTCGATGTCAAGGTGCACCACCCTACCTTCGTCCGCATCTAGAGATCCTAGCCCCGAGCGTTGTTTGCCATTGGTGTGTCACCCGTGCTTGTTGGATCGATCTCGGTTTGAGCTCAGCCTGCATGGGGACAGCCACTCGAGCTGCATAGGGACGGGAACATGGGCTTGTGCGGTTGTATAGGGATGGGCTCAAGCTCCATCGTGCAGGGGTGGGAGGCAGATTGTGGGGCTCTAGGAGGAAGTAACAGAAGAACTCTGGGCAAATATATTGACATTTCTCTGTTGGCTGGCTGACAGCATCTTCGAGTGGCTGCAGAAGCGTTGACACCGGTGGTGGGTTGCTGCTGCTTGAGTAGAGAAGAGGGGAGGGAGAGAAGAGTGTGAGTGTAAGGGAGAGAGGAGATATAATACATGTTCAGGGTTTGGGGTGCCTCTCGGCTGTGCATTTTGATTCTATGGTTAAAGAGGCGAGGTAGGGCTGAAGCAGGCTGCATATGTGGGATGGGCTAGAGCAGACTCATTTGTGAGATGGGCCAACACTGAATATGGGGATGAGGTATCGGGAGACTGCAAAAGCATCTCTCCTAATAGTCACGGATGTTGTATTTGTGCTCTCCCAAATCCCAATAGCACCTTATTGGGAGTCATTTTTTGGGATACTGTCAGAGATGCTCTCAGGACTAGTAATTTCATATACCAAAAGTTACATGCAAGCATTTTGATTCTTAGTAAATTTATGTGTGCTGGGAGTTTTACAGATAATTTATGCTCCATTGTATCTCAAACTATGACAATTTTTGCAAACTCTTAACTCGATAAATCTTTGTGCAATCATGGCATTTAAACAAAGATGTGATTTTTTCATCATACAGTTAGCTTACCACTATTATTTGTGGCAGATCTGTATTGAACTACTTCACGTTTTCTCCACCACCATTCCAAAGGCTTCTATGCACAAGTTGCCCATCACAAATTCCTTCGAAGGTACCACTCATTTGAATGTGTCATACACAGCTGCCTCTCTTGTCTCCACTATATGGTCTGCGTACCTGCTTTGCAGCTTCCCACTAATGCAACTCTTCAAGTGACCTGAACTGTTGTATCTTGAGTTATACTCAAATTGTACTCATGGTTTTATATGTCTAGCTTTGTTCTGTTACGCTGTGATAATGTGATTGGTACTGTTTTGTTTCAGGAACTGTATTTGTTTCTTGATGCCGCACAAGTATCTTACCGGTTTCTTGAATTGGAGCCCAGAGTATTTTGTGAACAATGGGACTGGTCTTGCTTTTTAGACCTTGTATATAGTACCACTGACTATAGTTTACTCGACAACTCACTTTCTAGTGTTGGATTGGACTTGAGATGGTGCACAATACATATTCTTATGGTGGTTCTGAAGGCAAGTGATATGGCTATTGAAAGTTTTGGTATGGGAGCAGATGAAGCATTTGCATGTCTTCTGAGGTTCCTTCTTACTTTCCCTTTCTTTTTCTATTGTCTCTTTGCATGGAGAGCACCACAATATTTAATAACAACGTTTTATGTTTTAGGTGGAAAGAGTTTTGTGTGGACACTTCCTTAGAGAAAGCCTCTTTATATGTTAATGACGATGGAAATTTGAAAAGCAGTATAGATGGTATTACTACTTTGACTGATTCATGCTCGGGTTGGCAAGAAGTTTTAACAGGAGGAAATCGTAGCATTCGAAGTTATGAATGGTGTGAGAATTCCCCTTTAATTTCCCATTTCGTTGTTTCTCACTGCATTTATGTTGCTAACACCTGTGACTGTTCTCTTCTCAGCCCGTTTGTGCTTACTGCTACCTTAAGAAAGAGTTATGAGGTAGCTTTGATGGCGGCTAGCCAGAAGTGGCCTGTACTTCTCTATGGCCCTGTTGGTGCTGGAAAAACTGCACTTATTAACAAGCTGGCACAGATAGGTGGAAATCGAGGTATTTATAACTTTTATGCAAGGAAAATTTTTTCTGAAGGTTGTCCAATTTATAGCATTTATAGGCTTATAGATCCATATAGACACATGAAAGGAGTATGCATCACAGCAATAAGATCTGTTGCATGCCATACTATTCTGTTTACTTGTTTGGTGATATATGCTGCTGCTTACTGGATTTGGTACTGGTCATTAAAGAAGGTTTCCTAGATGATTAGACAACGACATCAATTCTGGCTGGATTATTATTTTATTGTGGATTTATATCAAATTGTCTACATGGAAGTCTTCAGATAGGGTTAATTAGTTAATTAAGTCAGTACAAAGGATAAGAACAAATGTACAGGCCTAAACATATCTCTTAACACATATTCATATGGATGTTGATGCATCCATACACATATTGAACACACATACAAACCCCTCACAATTTGTGACGGAGGGAGTAACATTTAATAAGTTAATTTAGTCAAACAAGCCCATGGATTGCAACCTTTCACATTTTTGTTTTGAGCCTGCAATGTCCTTTTCATCTATAAAGGGGCAGCCCGGGTGCATGAGCTCCTGCTTGCGCGGGGTCCAGAGAAGATTTGGACCCACTTTTGGGTCTATTGTATGTAGCCTTTCCCTGCATTTCTTCAAGAGGCTGTTTCCATAACTTGAACCCGTGACCTCCTGGTCAGTGGTCACAAGGCAGCTGCTTTACCCCTGCGCCAAGGCTGTGTCCTTTCATCTTTCAATTATGATAATACTGTTGATCTTCTGTGTGTATTTGTAGTCATCTTTGGTAACATTGTTAATCTTCTATGCATATTTACGCTAAGTGCTAATTACTAATTATATTTGCAGTACTTTTTATCCACATGGATGAGCAGATGGATGGTAGGACCTTACTAGGGAGTTATGTTTGCACAGAGAACCCTGGTGAATTCAAGTGGGCTCCTGGTTCGCTTACACAGGTCTGTTAGGAAGTATTGTTCTCCACAATCCTGTGTGAGCATTTTCTTTCATTCATATTAATGCCTTTTCTTCTTATGATGAGTAGGCCATTGTCAAAGGGTTCTGGATTGTGTTTGAAGACATAGACAAGGCACCTAGTGATGTGCAGTCGATCTTACTACCTTTATTGGAAGGTTCAAATACCTTTTCAGTTGGCCATGCAGAGGTAAGATTTGCGTTTGCCTTTTTTTTATTTTTGACTTTGACAATGCATGAAGTCGATTACTTTCTGCGGCACGTGCATGAAGGCAGAAATGCTTATGTAAATTTTCGTGGGTGCCACTGTCATGCAATGTCTCATGCAGGCCGTAGAAGTTTCAGAGAGTTTTCGATTATTTGCTACCATCACCACTTCAAAGAATGACGTTTCTCATGGCCTGGAAGGTTTGTTTGTTTGGTTCTAATTGTATATGAATATATGATGTTATAATTTTGCTGTACTGCTTACCACAGAAAAAAATGCATAGCTTATGCTTGTCGCTGTGTACTAAAAGTTGCATAAGCAACAATTATTATCAGAACTGTTCATTTGAGTTGACCCCACAGAAACATCCATATGTTTGGAGCTGCAAAATAGCGACATGTGCTGATTCATGTCCTTTCTTTGCCCCTTCTCTGACAGGGAGACTCACCTTTAGTGCGCTGTGGAGAAAAGTGATGGTGGGAGAACCTAATCGGAGTGACATGCTTAACATAATTAAAGGGTGCTACCCAAGCTTAGAGTCCATCTCTTCCAGACTCATAGGTAGATGAAGTAACTTGTATCATTTGGTTTGCTGTGTAGCTAACCTCCACTCACTTTTAGACGATGTTACAGACAGCAAAATTTAACTACATGCAAGTTAAATTTGCTGCCTGTAACGTCATGTATATCTGATTGAAGAGAGTAATTAACCCATTGCCTGCTATGTAGATACCTTTGAAAAGGTTAACTCTCTGGGATGTTATCAGTTCGGTGGGCTTAACGTAGCAGGAGGTTTTTCTGATGGTGCCCTGCACAGATTTTCGTTAAGGTGCATAGTTCAACTTCTTGCTGCATATTACCTGCTTTTAATCAATGATAATTGATACTTAATTATATTCCTTTATAGGGACCTCCTCAAATGGTGCAAGAGAATTTTAGGAGTCGATCTAAACTTTGAGGGCCTGAGGTTTTCAGCCAGTGGTTGCAAATTAATTTATCATGAGGTTTGTTGTTGTATTCTAACAGAGCATGTTTTGGGCTTCACACGCTGTTATATTGGTTGCAATATATAAGTTTCATAAAAAATGCTTTCATAAAACTATAAGTCTAGAGATATCATTATATTTGTGATGTGACCTACATGTCAAAGTTGCATCTTGCAAGCCATGCCAAGTGCAAATGATACACCTGTAATGTGAATATTGGAAAGTCTGCTTTCAGCCTTTCACGATACTGGTGTTATTCTGCCTTTTGGAGGATGGCACACTTAGGATGTAAACCCTTGTTACAGCTCTTCATTTTTCTGTTTGAATTTGTTTATGGAGAACTTCGTACACACTACAAAAATACGAAGGCACTATTATTGTTGTAATTGAACTTGAATTTCATAGCGGCCAACTCCTAGGAGCTGTTTTATATAATTCTGTATATGGATATTCCTTCAGGTTCTAAGTAGCTTTGGTATCACAGCTGTTCATAAATAGTTCCACCTGTAATTGTTAAACTACCTATATACACATGGGTGATTTTACATGACTTATTTTTTGTTGTCGTTATTGAATGAGAATATGAGATATGGTTTTCCCTGGCATCTCAAGCATTTGTCTCCTTTTCTTTTGTATAAATCCAGGCTGTTGATATTTTCACTGCCTCATTATCATCTCCGGAGAAAAGGTTATATATAGCAGGAGAAATTGCTAAAATATTAGGTGTTCCTTTCAGAGGAGAAACAGTACAACCCACAGATAAGCCTATTATCCAGGCATGTGTATATGCATTTCTTATCTCACAACATGTCTTTTGTATTTAATTCTAATATGATGTATGTTTTATTGGTTTTCTAATTTACAGGCTCGACATTCTGAATTGCAAGTTGGTAGAGTTACTCTGCCATGCAGTGAGAAACCTGTAAATAATCATAGCTTTACTTGATACATCTTTGTCAAGCTTTCATTTGTTTGCTAACTCTTGGATTCATATATGTAGGCACTGATCCAGAAAGGTCCTTTTGCTGGTATTCGGCGTGCATTAGAAATTCTTGAAAGGGTTGCATGCTCAATAAAATTCAACGAGCCCATTCTTCTTGTTGGCGAAACTGGTACCGGGAAGACTACTGCTGTGCAGAATCTTGCCGCATGGCTTAAACAACCGCTGACTGTGGTGGTATGGTGATCAGTAGCATATATAACCCTAAGTTGGAACGATTGCATATTTGCCTCCACAAAATTGACTGCTGTCCATTTGTCACTCTGAAATAGATGGTTATAAACATTTGATTGGAAAACAAGTAGTTGCATAATTGCCATCATTTTCTCCCCTTCTACCATGTTGTGCCGCCTGAGCCATCTCTTCCTTCACCACTGCCACTATAATCCAGGCATAACAACATGCTTTATACAATATGTCAACTGCATGGTTGTCATTTTTCAAGGCGAGCCTAGATATCCATTTGTTAAAAACATGGGGTGGGGTGGGGGGAGAAGTTTCCACCCAGTCAGGTTCTGGTGGCAGTAGCTGTAACAGGACTTTATTTGGCCAACTGTGACATGGTTGTCTGAAAGGGGGCAGCTGCTGCGATCAATCTGAGGGTGCAGAACAGTGAGGAAGTGACAAGGAGAAGTTGCAGATGGCAGAAGCTCTTCTAGAGAACAAGAGATAGTCGGGGAAGGGAGATGTTCTCCTGTGTCTCCTTTTTCTTTTATTTCATTTTTCTCCCTCCTCAATGCTGCTTTGTTTTGAAGTTTCTTGCAATAATATGGCATCACCTTGCCTCGCCTTATACTTTCCTAGGTGTCCGCCTAGGCTATTTTGAACGGGGTGGCTGTCATGCCTCGCCTTATCGCCTTAAGAACCCTGCTCAACTGGATGGTCTCATGTTAGGTTCTTTTTTTTGTATGCCATCATAATTGTATTTACTATGTACCGTTTATTTCTTGACATGTTGGGAATTGCTCTTTCAGGGTGGCAAACACAGAAAGTTAAAAATATGCTGTGGCAAATATTCACACTATATTTTTTTATGCTACAGTTTTTACCATTTATAATCTAATATTATATTTACATTTCAGAACCTAAGCCAGCAAAGTGATATTTCTGATCTTCTTGGGGGATATAAGCCTACAGATGCTCGGTCAATATGTTTTCCTCTTTATGTAGAGTTCAAGGATCTTTTTTATCGGAGTTTTCCTGCAAAGGTATGTCCATTGCTTGGTTCTCATGTATATGTCCTGTGCTTAAACTTGTTTGGCCAACATTACTGTTTATTCATATCTAACTTCTTGACTGATGGTCTAATAAATAAAAGCTGAAATGCTCTCTTATAACATTAAAATGCTAATAGTTCATTTTTTGATAACTACACACTTTCCAAGATTTCTGCTATCTGGAACAGTAGGTGAACTCGAGAATGAAATGGAATGATCAGCTGAATGTTCAGTGCTAGAAAAAGCTTATGTTTTCTGATTATCCTAACATTTAGCTACACTAATTAGGACATACCACCCTCCATCTCAATATTCATTTACCCAATCGTCTTTCTCAGGAGAATGAAGCCATTCTACGGCATTGTGATGTGTACGTAATGGACAAGAATTGGAAAAAACTATTACGCACTTTGGCAAAATGCGTTGAGAAGGCTCAGAAGCTAATTGAAGGGATTTCTAAATCTTCAAGTGGTTCAAAGAGAAAAAGGCCTTTGCCAGCCCAAGTTGTTTCTGACTGGGACACCTTTTCTTCCAGACTAAAAACGGCTTCTAGTCAAATCGGTTCAGCAACTGGCATGTCATTTCAGTTTGTGGAAGGTGCTTTTGTTTCAGCTTTAAGGAAAGGGCACTGGATTTTGCTTGATGAGGTCAATCTTGCACCTCCAGAGACACTTCAAAGAATTGGTGCGGTGCTGGATGGAGAGAGGGGCACACTTTGCCTGGCTGAAAGGGGTGATGTGGATTATGTTGAACGCCATCCTTGCTTCCGTATATTTGCCTGCATGAATCCAGCAACTGATGCTGGGAAAAGAGAACTGCCATACACCTTCAGGAACCGCTTTACTGAATACTTTGTGGATGATCTTATGGATGACGATGATCTACACCTTTTTGTCAACAAGCATCTGGATGGTATGAATGCTGCAAACGGAGTTACAGATCGTATTGTTCGATTTTATAAAGTGGCAAAAAAGGAATCTGAGGAGGGACTGCAGGATGGAGCTAATCAGAAGCCCCAATTTAGCCTAAGATCTCTATCTCGCGCGTTAGGTTACCTAAAGATTGCAGAGAAAGAATTTGGCTTCAGAAAAGCCCTTTATGATGGTTTCTGTATGTTCTTTCAGACAATGTTGGATGTCCCTAGTGGAAAAATAATTAAGAACTTAATAGAGACAGTTTTGTTAGGTGGAAAAGTGCCACCTAGCATTTCTTTTGCCAACTACTTCACTGAAAAGCCTATGCAGCTAGATGCTTGTGAGTCAGATGATTTTTTGCGGAGCTATGTTTTAACAAATAGTGTTACTGAACACATACTCAACCTTGCCCGTGCCGTTTATATTAAAAGATACCCTGTTCTATTACAAGGGCCAACATCAAGTGGCAAAACTAGCCTTGTGAGGTATCTTGCTGCAAAAACTGGCAATGAATTTGTCCGTATCAACAACCATGAGCATACTGATCTTCAAGAATATCTGGGTACTTATGTTACTGACAGTCAAGGGAAGCTTCAGTTCCAGGAGGGTGCTTTGGTGAAGGCTGTGCGTGAGGGGCACTGGATTGTGTTGGATGAGCTAAATCTTGCACCGTCTGATGTCCTGGAAGCTTTAAATAGGCTGTTAGATGACAACAGGGAGCTTTTCGTGCCAGAGCTGCAAGAGACTGTACCTGCACATCCTAATTTTATGCTTTTCGCAACACAAAACCCTCCTATGCTTTATGGGGGCCGTAAAATACTGTCTCGGGCATTCCGCAACCGTTTTATTGAAGTGCACGTTGAAGAAATACCACAAGATGAGCTACGCACGATTTTGGAGCAGCGTTGTAGTATGGCCCCCAGTTATGCAAAAAAAATGGTTGAAGTTATGATGGATTTGCAAAAGCATAGACAAAACAGTAGAGTGTTTGCTGGCAAACATGGTTTCATTACACCTAGGGATTTATTCCGTTGGGCCAACCGGTACAGGACATTTGAAGGGAAGTCATATGAAGATCTTGCAAAAGATGGCTATTTACTTCTGGCAGAGAGATTAAGGGATGACAATGAGAAAGCTGTTGTTCAAGGAGCTTTGGAGCGGCACCTACGTGTTACACTCAACATAGCTGATCTATATAACTCGGTAATTATTCCATCATTCTATGGCATCATGCAATTTTGTCGTTTTGTCTTGGTACATATGAAGCAATAAAGTTCATGGGCCCAAAATAATTCATTTACGGTTACTATTTTATCGTAGGGATATAGTGGTGCTGACAAAGTAGGATGAGGGATTGAGGATAATTTGGACCTTAAATAAGTTTGGGTAGATTGTTTTCTAGATGTCAATGTATAATACTTGTATAATGTCTGTGTTTGATTCATATAAACGAGTTTTTGATTGGAACTGGTAACATACAACATAGTTTAATTGTATGGTTGCTATTCAACTCAGTGCACATCCTGTTTGACCAAGCATTACTATATTTTGCATCCTGTACACAGCTCAGCGCATGTCCTGTTTGACCAAGCATTACTTTATTTTGGGTACTGTTTGCTTGTGCATTGACCTGACAGTCATTTCATCATCTGTGATGAAAAGACAACTTTAGGGTAGTTTCTTTTGTGTCACAGTAAACAGCATAATTGTAGTTTCGCATATATGATAAACAATATATAATAATACAACACTGTTATGTGCTGTGGCTTTCATCAATGGAAGTTGTTGAAAACTTGTTTAAAAAGGGGAAGGTACCTTAATCAGTTAATCTTGAGTGATTCTGTCCCTTGCAGGAAGTCACCATTGAAGATACCTTATCCCTTGATGCTATCAAACTGAGAGTGCAAAAGTGCTTTGGAAAGTGAGTTCTTGTGCATCTGTTAATACATTTTACTTGTCTAGTTCTGATTCAGATGTATTAAAAATTGTTGCAGTATCACTTGGACAAAAAGTATGTGGAGACTGTACTTCCTTATTGAGCGTTGCTACAGATCACGTGAACCTGTCCTCCTCGTTGGTGAAACTGGTGGTGGAAAAACAACTGTTTGCCAGGTTCTAAGTGCTGTCCTTGGATCAAAGTTACACATTTTGAACTGCCATCAGTATACAGAGACAACAGACTTCATTGGGGTTCGTTGCTGCTTCTAAATTTTCTTATGAATCCTGTTTCCCTTGACCATTGTATGTCTTTTAAAAGATCTAGCTCCCTTGCATATGATATGACTCTTACCTGCAGGGATTCTGTCCTATACGCGATAGGTCAAGAATAGCATCTGAATTCAAAGATCTTGTTGCTAAAATCAAACAGATGAAAATGTTTGTTTATGTTGCAGGTGATGTGGTAAGTTGTCTGGTTTTGGAATGTGGTATTTCAACATAGGCTATACACAGAGTCATAAACCTTTCAAATTGGGTTAACTGATTTTATTATTTACAGCCACTCGAAACTGATATATCTGGAGCTGATAGTGTCATGAATCATCTGGATGAAATACTCAACAGATATAAAAGGGAAAAATATCTGTTTCCAGAGGTGTCAACTCAAGATCTTGATGCCATGGAGCAAATTAAGCTGGATATAATGCACCTCCACAAGAGGTGGCAGGCAATCTTCCTTTGGCAGGATGGACCACTTGTTGAAGCAATGAAAAATGGTGATCTGTTCCTCATTGATGAAATTTCTTTAGCTGATGACAGTGTGCTTGAACGCTTGAACAGTGTTCTAGAACCTGAAAGAAAATTGGTACGACATTTTTAATTATCCATTTACTGTTTTCTTTATGAAAACATAAGTAGCACTGGAACTTATCTTGCCTAAAAAGTTTAGGCTTAATTGAGTCTTTCCTGTTTGGTTACTATATATGGATCGTTTTTGCTGAGTGCTGTTCATTGCGTACTTCTCATCGCTTTCCTGCTGTAAATCTAGAGGTTATATAGATTAAAAACCCTCGAACCATAGGTGCTATTTGGCAGCCATCTTAGTTGATTCAGTTGTGTCCCTGCATATTTTTTCTAAAACTGTACACAATGTTTGGTATTTAGCTTAAATTCTGCACATTGGAGTTTGTCTCTATGACCATCCTTTTTCCATCTTAATGCCATGCATGTTGTTGTATGGATATGGAAGAACACACTACTAATTACGACGGCATAAATGCGTGCCCTGATGGATCCATATTAGAATAAATGTGTGATGTGTGATTTTGATGTATAGTGTGGACCGATATAGTTTACTTATGTGGAAATGTTGTAGGGCAACTCTATAAGGAGTTTGTGGAATTCAATGAGACATCTGTCCCATTATGTAATAAATGAAAGGCACTAAGGTCGTTTGATCTAATGGCTTAATCCTCACACACAAGTCTAAAACAACTTACATTTGGAATCAGAGGGAGTAGCGGTAGGATTAATGGCTTGTTGTGCTTTCAGCTTCTAAAGTTTTTATTACACGAAAACCAAAGTGGCATCTATTCATGAATGCCAGCCAATTAAAAATGCTTCAGAAAAGCAAAACAAATGTCGAAAATTTTGTAAATTATAGGGATGGATGCAACTTATCTTCCAATATGCAAGGTGGTTCTTGATAGTCACAAGCTTAACTTTGCTTGTAAATTTGCTAGTGTCACTTATGGCAGTAAATGCATGACTCGTCAGATTCTATTGGATCCAAAACTAGTGTACACTTGTTCACCCATCATGCTTGAACCTACTCTATGCAATTCATTTTTTAATATTTGTTTTTTTTACTTTTGAACTTAAGTTCTATCTATGTTTATATTTTCTTTTCTACTGTTGTAGTCACTGGCTGAGAAAGGTGGTTCTGTGTTAGAGAAGATTGTAGCACATCCAAACTTTTTCATCCTTGCAACAATGAACCCAGGTGGTGACTATGGAAAGAAAGAGCTTTCTCCTGCCCTACGAAATCGATTTACTGAAATATGGGTTCCTGCTGTAACTGATGTTGATGAACTTAAGAGCATAACTTTTGGGAGGCTCACCAGAACTGAGCTCTCTTGCTTTGGTGATTGCATCGTTAACTTCTGGAAGTGGTTCAACCAATTGCACATTGGAAGAATGCTCACGATACGGGACCTGCTGTCCTGGATTTCATTTATAAATGTGACCGAGCAAAGTCTTGGGCCACAACAAGCTTTGATACATGGCCTGTTTCTTATTTTACTTGATGGGCTCTCATTGGGTCTAAATGTTTCTAAAACCGAGGCTTCTGAGATTAGAAGTACTTGCTTGTCCTTCCTTCTGGAAGAGCTGCACAAGGTCGAGAGCAAGGCAGTGGGTTCATACTTAAATGATTTAAACAATTATGGGTGGGGTGACAATATGAGAAAACCAGATATGGATCATGATTGTTTGGAAGATTGTTTTGGCATTGCACCGTTTTATATCCCTAAAGGTCACTGTGCTTGTAAGCAACAGGGCTTTGAAATAATGGCGCCCACTACCAGCAGGAATGTTTTGCGAGTTCTGCGTGGCATGCAACTACCTAAACCTCTTCTTCTGGAAGGTAGTCCGGGAGTTGGAAAAACAAGTTTAATTGTAGCACTGGCAGGATTTTCTGGTCATGATGTTGTACGGATAAATCTATCTGAGCAGACAGACATGATGGATCTTTTAGGTTCAGATCTTCCAGCTGAAGGGGGAAATGGAATGGAGTTTTCCTGGTCTGATGGTATCCTTCTTCAGGCTTTAAAAAATGGAAGCTGGGTTCTGTTGGATGAGCTCAATCTTGCCCCACAATCTGTCTTAGAGGGTCTGAATGCTATTTTAGACCACCGTGCTGAGGTCTTTATACCTGAGCTTGGTCAGACTTACAAATGCCCACCGTCTTTTCGTGTCTTTGCATGCCAGAATCCTTCATCGCAAGGTGGTGGGCGGAAAGGCCTTCCCAAGTCCTTTCTGAACCGCTTCACGAAAGTTTATGTTGATGAGCTATCAGAGGAAGATTATCTGTTCATTTGTAAATCACGATATGATCCCTTGATTTCTGAAAGTTTCCTCCGAAATCTTATCCGCTTTAATAACAGACTGTTTATGGATACCATGATACATAGGAAGTATGGCCAACAAGGCTCTCCCTGGGAATTTAATCTGCGTGATATTATCAGGTCTTGTGAGATGATAGCAGATTCTCCAGATACTTTGAAGGATGAAAGTTTTTTAAATACTGTCTACCTTCAACGGATGCGGACAGTGGCTGATCGACATGAAGTTGTCAAACTTTTTGAAGAGGTCTTTGAGAAAAAGCCCAGCATTCACCAACCAAAAATGCTTTATGTTAATCCACACTCCTTGGCTGTTGGAAGTGCCTCTATTAGAAGAAATAGTGTCCAACCGTACCAAGTGCAAAACAACCAACTCAATGTATTTCCAGGTATCCTTAATAGTCTTGAAGCAGCCATGCACTGTGTCCGGCAAGGTTGGCTGTGTATTTTTATTGGACAAAATTCAGCTGGTAAAACATCATTAATCCGCTTGCTCGCCCAGCTTTCTGGAAATACATTAAATGAGTTGAATCTGTCGTCTGCAACTGATGTGTCAGAACTGCTAGGATGCTTTGAGCAGTATAACTTCTTTAGGCACTACAAAGCAGTAGTATCAGAAGTTGAGCATTATGTTCATTTGTATTTCGGCTTGGGTATGGATATGAACTGGAAGAATTTAGTTGGAGAAAGGAAGGGTTTATTCACAAAGTGGTTTGAATTTGTGGCTGCAAAAAAGTACTCCTCAATTCAGACTTCGACATTTATTGAAATGAGTGGAAATGGATCTTTGCCATCATTAAGCTTTGTTGCTGAGATAGTTGAGCAGATAAAGTGTGATGTGGAAATGTTTGACTTGCCTATACCATTGACAAAAGATGATCTGAGTAGAACACTGAAGTCCGTCTACAACTTGCAGCAGAATGGAGCTGCACACCAACCAGTTAAATTTGAATGGGTTGCGGGAGATTTAGTCAGGGCCATTGAATGCGGCGAATGGATTGTTCTGGATAATGCAAATTTCTGTAACCCTACCGTATGCCCTTTGACTCTCACATACTTTGCCTTTCTGTCCTGCTGTGTACTTTTGCTAATTTTACTTTTTCATTTATTCTTTTAGGTACTTGACAGGATAAACTCCTTGGTTGAGCAAGAAAGATCCATTGTAGTCAACGAGTGTGGTCTTGTTGATGGGAATCCTGTAGTTATCAAGGCTCACCCTAAGTTTCGGATGTTTTTGACAGTCAATTCAAACTATGGTGAAGTTTCACGAGCCATGCGAAACAGAGGAGTGGAGATCTTTCTTATGGACCAAAGTTGGAATCCAGAAGAACACAGCAATGTGCCTGGGGATAGTGAACGGAAGGATGTGATAAGGTTTTTAATTTCTTGTGGAATACCAAGAATGGAACTGATCTTATCAATGAGCGAAGCACACATGCATGCCAAAGCTGCTGGTTCGCGTGTTGGTATAAACATTACCCTTCTTGAGATCACACGCTGGGTTCAGTTGTTCCAACAACTTATTATTAAAGGAAATCAGTTCCTTTGGAGCCTGCATTTGAGTTGGGAACACACATACTTACCATCCTTGGGTGAAGTTAACGGATCTGCCATTGTGGAGGAAGGAAAACTTAACTTCTTGACTAATTTTGATGGATCTGATATTGTGGATGGGAGAAACTTTAGGTTTTTGACTTTCGATGGTTATTCAACTGGTTTCCGTTCTGGAATATCCATGTCCTTGCCTGGTGGTTGGCCAAGTGAGCAAAAACTAAGGGATCTCATGTGGTATTCAAAAGAAACTTGCATCATGAGGAATTGTATGTTTCTACAATCATTAGGTGCCCAATATGCCGCTTATCAGATGAACAATTTGAAAGATAGTTCATCATTGTCGGGTCCTATTACTATCGTCCACCCATCCATTCTTCTTATTACAAGCTTACGTGAACTGCAGTTCCCTACCGTTTCTGGTCAGAGTGTAAAAAATTGTGTAACTGGAGCATTTGATTCAGACTTAGCCAATTATATGCTTTTCTTTGCTGCAAACTGGGTAATGGAGCAATCTACAAAAAACGATTTTGAATTGTATGCTGTATGGTTTAAATGGTATAATTGCCTAGTCCAGCCTTATTGCAACTTCTTTGAGAGCTACGGAAATATTCTGAAACAAGAAATTGAGCATCCTATTTGGCATAGCATCCTTGAATGCTACAAGGAAATAGTTTCCTATCACAAGATCGATATTGTTACTCAGCCTATTCCACTCCTTTCGAAGAAGTTGCTGGATATGGCTGGTTATGACAGCCTTAAAGCATGCCAGAGCCGGCTGTGCAGTGCTTTCAATGGTTTGACCTTGCTGCGGGTTACACTGCAACAATGGCAAATTGAGAGAACATGTCCTGATCTTGCTGTTCTGAAATCTACTTTGTTACCAGCACTGATGTCCCTCAGAAGCTTAGAGGGCGAGGTGCTTAAATTGATTGTGAAATCTCAGGAGCTGCTGCACATATACTCTCGCCTTCTTGATTATCACAGATCGATATGGAAAATGATGATTTCATCTCAGTTTGAGGGGCTACCGATTGTTTGGAATCTTTTGAGGAAAGAAATACTGAAGTTGCAGCCAAAGTTCCCGGTTGAAGTAGGTGTCTTTTTGGTAAGTTAACATCTCTTTCCTTTTCTCTTATCTATTTTCTTTTCTTTATGATACAACATAGTAACTGCAAAATGGTATCTTACTCGTACAGATGGAAAGTGTGAATCTCAATACTATCCATGATCTCAATTTTCAATACGGAGAACCAACTCTGTGGGTTTATGCTGGTCATCCTCATCTGCCATCATGTAGCGAGATATTCTACAAAATACAAGAAATTTTGGCCTTCTCTGCAGATGTGTGGCCACGGAAGAATCTTTTGAATATACACCTTGATGGTATTTTCTTTGAGCATGTGTTTTAGTTGCTCAATTAATATCCATGCCCGATATATGCCATCTAGAATCTAATTGCTATCGAATGCTTGCAGATACAAAACAGTTAACTGATGCTATGCTGTCAGCCAATCAGGATCTTAGACACCTTGCAATGGAAGGTAGACAAATCTTAAAACACAATTTCATACCTCTAGCACAGCTTAATCATCATGTTTTTATTGATGATCATTTTTACAAATATTTTGAAGAGTTTGATGGCAACTTTAATTTCTGAGTCCTTTCTTTTTGTGTCAAGGTGTCTCTATAGTTTGTATTGCTGTAACTAGGACCGAGGAAGATGTATCAACTGTTGTCAGCCAATTGGATGAAGCTCACAAGGTTCTTGTACCTGTGTAATGTTTCGGACTTCATTTCTTCTAACCTTTTTACAATTTTATTATATTTTATTCATTGCAGAGGCTTGCTGGGAAGGTTAAAACTGAGAGGAGCAATCTTGAATTATTGTCCAAGACATCTGTGCCTGAATTTAATTCATGCTGTTCAGTGTCGTCTGATATTCTATGTAACATATATGGTTTCAATGGCTGGTTAGCAAGTCTTCCTTTACTCAACTTGAAGAGCTTAAACTTGGATACCCTTTTACTTCAACAGTTATCGAAGTGCACGCAGAAAGATTCTTCTGAGGCTCACGAGGTCTGTCCCTTAATACTTACTTGGTTTCTGAATCTCATTTCTGCGTGGTTTCATAATTTTGAATGTGAAACTATAAAAAGAAGTGCTGTGCATAGTTTTATGCATGCTACTGTAAAATGTAAAATGACTTTTTGTCTTGCACTGGAGTTACGGAGGTCATGAAAATAGCTAGATATTCATGGTGTTAATCATGGTGTTAATATCTTGTGAATATATGAACAAGAGTATCTAGTGTGATTACTTGTAAAATTGAAATAAGAAACATACGAGAATGTGCATGCATGCACTATATTCCGAATCATGGTGACATAAAAAAAATATAGGTTCTATATTTGAGAATGATTGAAAATTTTTGGTACTGTACAGATTGTTGTGAATTCTGAGGACATGCTGAAGTATGCTATGGATTACTCACTCGGTTCATCTTCAAGATCTCCTCTGGAGTATATTCAGCATCAGATCATCTGGTGGATCTGTCATGATTGGGCCACAATTGATAATGGTAAAAAAAAGCAACCTTTGTATTTTGTAACAAAGCTTATCTTGTTTTCTGTTGTGGCTTATAATTTGACACTTGAATATTGTGCAGTGCATGTAAAAGTCGCTAGTTGTGTTCTTGAAATGTGGTACAACTACCACTCTTCCTTGTGGACTTATTGCTCCGGAAGCCCAAAGGTCTCTCTCAATGAGCTTTGCATTTTGTAGACATGGAGTATATTAGTAAGGCAAACATGATTCTTTCCTTATATGATTTGCTTCTTTTTCAGAGTCTATTCTCAGTCACACATGACGAAACCTGTGATCTGGCCCACCTGACAAAATTGGACGCCGTCAATACTATTATGTATGTCTAGATTTTAATTTCTGACAGGAAATGTTCTTTTTGATGGCTGCTGCATAGAGCGTGCCCTGTTTCTCATTTAGTGGCTATTACTGGAAATTGATTAAACTGACATTTGAACCTTCTGTTTGAGACAATAATGCAATCTTTATTGCTCTTTCTGCAGCCAACAAGACTCACGTGTGGTGGATTATTGTAAGAACTGTTTAATGCTTAAAATTTCATCTAGAAACCTCTGGGAAGGTGTCTCATGTATGGGAAACTTTGTTGCTAGTTTGCACTCTGCTGCCGATTCCATCTTTAAGCAGGTAATAGCCGATTTATCTATATTTTGTGTTGTAGCTTCCATTTGAGTGGTCAATTCTTATAAATCTTTTTCAGATTATATTTGTCCATAAGAAGCATTTCAAGAAAGAGGACTACAACCAGTTAGAGTCTGTCCTCTTCCAACAATCGAGACAATTTATAGAGGTTTGTGCATTGCCTGTTTGGATGTGATTGGAAAAAAGTTTCAACTTCATGTCCCATTTGGTTGCTCTTGTAAGATAGCGGTGAGCATGTTGTAATTTTCAGCCCCTAGCACATGGTGTGGGTATATCTGTCATTTGTATTCCTTTACTCCTCTTCTTAATATGATGACACAGTTCTCCTGTGCATTTGAGGAAAAATATTGGTCAATACGACAACACGTACATTTGCTTAAATGTCACTAGTAAGAATACATTCTTTATGGCTGTGAAATATAAAATTACCTTCAATAGTACAATATAATTGTACTTATATATGATGGTTTAGCAAGTTTCTTCAGTTTTGAAATATATCTGTGTTTTCTTCCAGAGGAAATGTTTTCTACCAAATATCCTGTTATGTGCTTATTGCTAGAAGTCTTAGTTCAACATGCATTACGGGTAAACCATGTAAATGAACTAAAGTATTAATCTGCCGTTGTGCTGGGTGTATGGAAGCTAAAAAAGTAATTACTTCCACAGATGTGCTATGTTCCCTTGTGCATGTGTGAAACTAGTCTGTTGAAGTAAGCTGCAGTTTTCCGCTTCTATATGGTGCCATGGGTATAGTCAACAATGCCATTCTAAATGCTTTGTTTAATTGTATAAACCACATCTATGTGCTATGGTTTAATTGTTTCATAAATGAACAGCATGCTATTCCTATTTCGCTATTCCTATTTCCTTTGTAATTCCTTGTTACTGTATGTGCAATTTTTGCTGACAACTAAGTCTATCTGTGTGGATGGCACTCCCTCTTTAATGTGATTGTCTGGTACTTTGCATTGACTTGACCCATCCTTCTCCGTTGCAGAAAGAAGATCTAGACACTATTTGTGCTCTGTTATCATCTTCAAGTCATGGAGTATTAGCTTCATTGTCAGAGTCAGATAAACTCATAGAGTCCTTGCTTATGGATTTGTATTCATCCTATTCTCTTGGTATTCTTTCTTATCTTACTCCACAGGATTGATTTGTCATTTGATGTACCTAGAGTTGTTTGTGTGTCCTAGAGTTATTTGTCTACTACCTCCATTATTCAAAACTGACCTTTTGGTAATCAAAATATTGAATGGTATGGCTAGATTCATCTTCAATGATACTGTCAAAAGATAACACACATGGTCAAAGTAGCATCCTGATGTGTGAAACATAAGTTATGTGAAGATTGGAGGCAGTGTATGATTGTAATTTTGTTTCTGTCCTACATACTACCTGATTGCTCCTTTTTAATTCTACTCTACAAATAATTGTTTTGTCATTTAAAGTTCCCAAAGTTGTTGCCCTTCTGGTATAATATATGGTTATGTTGGACGATCAGTCACATTACTATGTGATTTGATGTTGCTGGATGTAGCCTATTCATTTATTGATACCGTTTTAATTTTTAAAGTGGTGGCATGTAATCATGGATATTTGATTTATTGAAAAGAACGGGTGATACCTGTTTTCCCTCAACATAAAGAAGGGCCTAGTTTAAGCTATTTTTTGACTTCCACATTGTATATTGTTTCTGATAGTTTCATCAATTTGCTAGATGATTTATACTTTTCTGTCGTGCAGACTCTTTATTGCATACTGGGGCTACCTGGGTGCATATTGGAGAGTTGCGCTTCCGGTTACTGTTGAGCTCATATACTCCAGATCCTACATTTGAATCTGCATACAAGCATTCACATATTCTGGAAAAAATTACACTTTTGGAGCTCGAAGGAAAGGTAAAACATCTCTTGTTACCTTGTTGCAAGGCTTGAAACTTGTATTCTGAATTGACTGTTTCATATCTGTGTTGAGGTATAAACAAAAACATTGTTTCACCATGGCATGTATTACAATAGAACTATGTTGTCTGTATTGTTTTGTTTGATCTTAGACCCTAGTAATCTAGTGTTAATATTTTTTAATTTAATGGTTGGTCTGTGTTCTTTACTATAGTGACAACTTGTAAGATATTCATTTCCGCTTCCAAGAAAGAAAGCCGACTCTTCTGAAGAAAATGGAAAAAGACTCAAATTTATGGTACATGTTGTGTTACAGGTTCGTCATGATTGCGAGGAATTTGCTGGCTCTAGTTTTCCTGAAGATAGTCATGATCATAAGTTATTGCAAGAGCTGAAAGCTGAAGAGAAAGACATCCGGGCGAAGGTCCTATTACAATTATACGCTATCCATTTCCCATTTTTTTCTGTTCATTTCTGGGCTCTAATGGTTTACAACCTCCAGTCAATTAAATATGCTGTTTCAGACAAGGAACTGTTTGTTTTCTGCTTGTTTCCCCTTGGTTGAAATGTCAAGTTTATTTGACTGGAGGTTGTAGATTTCACTCCTTTGCATTATGTGATTCTACAAGAGTTTCTTGTATTTTTGTTGATAATTTGCTAACTCTTGTGATACATTAATTTCTAGGCATAAACAAATAAGTCTGTCTTTTCTGTGTTCCATGCTCTAACATCTTGTCCTTTTAGGTTTATTCAATTCAATTATTTGATGCTACTTGTCTGCATCGGTGGATTTTGATAAATAGCATCTTGTTCCATGCTATTTGTGTTTAGCAGTTTTAATGGAAATACAAGTGTCTGAAACCAGAGAGATGTTGGAAGGAACATGCCAAGAAACCTTGGTTACAATATATCATAGGACTACTAGTACTAACCTGGTTCAAGCTATTAGCCTATAGTAACCAAAGGCCTAAAACGGCCACAAAGTTTTAAAGTCACATGCAAACAAACAACAAAATGCTATGGCCCAGTGACGAGCAAAATATCAGCTTGCATGATTCACTGCACAAGCGGATCCCATAGTTTCACTTATGTTGGGATGAGGGTCAACCTCCAATCTTCAGTCCTCTCCACTAGGTTCTTGGTTTGGCATGAAGCAAATGTGGCTCGGAACATAGTAGGTTGATTATGAGGAACAAAAGTGACAGGTCTGTTTGGTTGGCTGGCTAACTCCCTAGACAGGCTGAACAACCGAGTCTGTTTGGTTATCTGTCTGTAGGTTTTAGCCAGGCCCAAACAGTGCAGAAAGAGGGTGCTAGCCTGGTTAAGTTAGTACGCCAGATTTGAGCATTTCCAGCTGGACAGGTTAGGCCTGTGCGGAATCTGCAGTGCGCAAAAATTGAGATACCCTTTTCAACTCGTTTTTCGGTTATATCTCTTAATTAAAATATCTAGTAGTTGATTTAATTTCACATTTCTATTCTCCACAGTTTTACAGAAAAAACTAGATCAAACTTGCTATATAAATTTTTTTCTTTTTCTTTTTAATATATAGACTAGTATAGACACAGAACAGGCAACCAAACAAACTTCAGGAAAGTATTGAGTTTGTTGGCCATCCAAACCAAACAGGCACGCTTTGCACTGCAATAGCATGGCCAAATCTAGCCTGGCTTAGAAATCTAACCAGGCTAGAGTTGTCCAAACAACCAAACCGACCCTCTATAACTCCAGCTGCAGCCATACAGGAGCCTGGCTCCCAGCAGGGCAGCCGTACAGGCCCAATACGGTAGCTGTACATGCCCAATATACAGCCGTACATGCCATCTTTACAGCCAGATCCGGTTACCATCCTCAACGCTTGGGTTGCTTTTGATGCCATTGTCTTGTAAACTGCTTGCAGCAGTAACAGCTTCTCACTAACCGCAACATTCTTTTGCATCACAAACTATTTGAGGAGGATGTTTGATAATTTTTTTCTCAAAACATGTTTTATTCTGTGCTTTTCATATTGCCAGATACCACAGCCATGCCACATAGATCTACATCTCCACCATGAGGCAGCCAATCTTCCACTGGGTCTGTCCAGAGCACTAAGGCAACTACCCAGTACCCATTGAACTTCATACAACCTTAGTAACAGTGCAATCAATGAATATGCCTCGATGCTTATTCAGCCAGATCAGAAAAATAGCAAGATGCATTACCCAACCATTTCCTCTTAATCATATTATCCCGTCAACACAGCTCCATTTTCTAATAGGCAGAGAATTATTTTTGGTTTTATAGGGTATCTTGGAAGGGGAGCCTTGGCGCAGTGGTAAAGCTGTTGCCTTGTGACCAGGAGGTCACGGGTTCAAGCTGTGGAAACAGCCTTTTGAAAAAATGCAGGGAAAGGCTGCGTACAATAGACCCTAGGTGGGTCTGACCCCTCCCCGGGCCCCGCGCAAGCGGGAGCACATGCACCGGGCTGCCCTTTTTTATAGGGTATCTTGGCTTTCCATACAGGGTAGAGTTGTATTGCCTAGAAATTAATATATCATAATCGTGATTTGCACAGTAATGAGAATCGTCACTCTCTCACTGTAAATGATATGCAGTTCTCCTGCGTGTTTGATAAAAAACAATTCTGCAAAATTCAATATAATTTTCAAGGAAAGAATTGCATTATCTGCATATTGGAATATAGCCACTCCATGAGTAATAATTAGGTTATCAGCTAGACCTGCTACCACCCCATTGTGCTATGCTTGACTGTTTGTCTTGTATTAAGTTCCATGCTATGCTAGGGATACCTTTGGTGATGGCAATGCTAAAAGTTTATGGCTAGTTAATGGGAATTTATCTTCAGATGGATGTACAGAGTCAATGTAATGGATCATCAGGCCTTGTTACATTTGAGGGAAAAAAATCAGGCCTATATATGATATGATTGATCATTTGCTTATGTCGTTTAGTACCCAATTAATTTAATCTGTTTGTGCTTGAATTGGAATGAGAAACTTGTCAGCTTAGCCTGGAGCACATTGTGCAGGTTGTATTTCGTCCTCGACAATCTAAACACAAGAGTCTCATTGCTGCATGCTTTGAGTTTGAGGACCGTGTTTCTGAGTGCAAGGACATGTTAACTAACTTAAAGTGCAAAAAAGGGATTGGGCAACTTGAGGTTGACAGAGTCTGCAATTGGCAGGTTTGATTTGGTTGCACTGAATTTCTCGCCTTTTAGCTCAGAGCCTATTGGTCTTAGACCATTTATTAGTCCATTTTTGTTTACTGCTTGGTAACTGCGGCTATGTTGGATAACTTCAAGATCATGTTTTGGCAGATAACGTCAATGAACTTTATCCAGAGGTTGACAGAAGATTATGGGGAATATCTTGATCTGATTCAGCCAATTCAAGTTGCTGTATATGAAATGAAACTTGGGTTATCAATTGCTCTCTCTGGTTCACTTCAGAGAGAGTATCTAAAGAAGATTGAAGAAGATGATATTGAAAGAGTTCTTGTATGTATCGTTTTGCAGTAAAGTTGAAATATAAATGGTTCTTCCTTGAATTTCCGTAAACAAAATTTTTAAATATATGCTTATTTTGCTGTGCGCTTTGGTGTAGATATGGCTAATAGTGTGTTCGTTTTGATATTGTCCTAGTGATGTATTATGTTTGATTCAATCCTTCTTACCACATTTTTTCTTAGATGCTGTAAAGAAGCAATATAATGACCTTGGGTAATGGCAAAGTGCCAATGACTTTATGATGGTAATGGTGCTTCTGTTGTCATTCTCCTTTGTGCAGGGTGCAGTTTGCGCTTTTATGCGGTTTCCTTCTGGATCTATTACCAAGAGAATTGTAACAGACGCGGCAGATCTTACAAAACACGCAATTAGTGATCAACTAGGAACCCTATACATTGGTTCTGAGGATGTAGATATATTGAAGAAGCTTGCTTCTGTGTCAAGTCAGTTGAATGCTGGTGAAGTGTCTGACAAAGTGGTTAGTGCTTGCATTTCTACCTGCTTATTCATTGTCATTAGCTTCTTTAGTCATTTGGATTTATTTCCCTGTGCTGGCTTTTGACAACATTTTGTGTACTAATTGCAGAAGTCTCAGGCTGAGATGCTTGTTTCAATACATCATGTTTCTTTAGTAAGAACAACAGATTGCGTCAATTGTTCCCTTATCATGGATAGATCATCTTATCTGGTATGTATTTTCATCATGTTATATATGCTTTATGCTCCTTAATGGAAACCAAGTGAGATCTCTTAAACATTTTCTCTTTCCAGTCATTGAAGGCTACTTTTGATCAATTTACAAGCATGTGGGTCGACATGAAATATCGTCTGAAGGCTAAAGAAAGTGACGATTCTCAGTACTATAAGTTCAAAACACGGTCGATCAGTATAGAAGACATTTTTAAAGAAGATGTGCCATTACTTTCAGATATGGATTCAGAAAACAACGTTGCACATGATAATGAAGGAAAAATAGAGCAAGAGTTTTTTAATATCATGGTATCCCTTATGCTAGTTATTTATGGACGTCTGTATTTCCTTTTGCATATTGATGTGACAATCTTATTATCTCAGGAGAGAGTCGATGAGCGTAATGATGGTATTGTTGAAGACACTTGGGATCTCATACCAGAGTCTGCTCTAAAATGTATTGTGACAATACATGACCAACTGTTTGGTTCACCAGATCTTTTAGAGAAGGTATAATAAAATAACCACCTTCTAAGGTTCTAAAGTAACTGAAAATCATTTCATGCTATATTCAATTTGTGATTTTTTCGGATGTTGAAAATAATACGATGCACTTTATCTGCATTTTGTATTCCTTTTAAATGTAGTAGATGGATCAAGAATATATAATGAACTAATTGTTATTGTGTACAATCCTGTTGAATTTCTTTCAGCCTAGGAAATGTGATGTCAGTGATGCGCAGAAAATCCAGTCTTTTATAGAGTCATATAAGCTTGGAAAAAGAATACTTAAAGGTAACTATTATTGCTTACATTTTAAAGAGTGTTGTCTGTGTAACTTGGCTCATCTTGAGTTATTATTTTGTAGACCTGCCAGAATTAACGTGTTCTATGTTTGATGAGAAGCTCATGCCTGAGCATCTATTTCGTGTTTGTCTGGAATACCAACAAACTTGTACAACTTCTCCAAATTCCAGTGGTTATAATGCTTACAAGGTATGCCATCTTTCAGATTGGTCGTTCAGTCTCTATACCCGGTTTTGTGTTTGTGTTGGGTTTAACCTTTCTTGCTCCTATATGGGACAAGAGGGATTTGTAAGACTCTGCCTTTTCTCTCTTTAATTAATATGATGGTACACAGATCTCCTGCGTGTTTGAGGGGGGAAAAAGATTGCACCTAGGTGTTTGCTGGTTTGTTTTCATGTATTTAGTAGTTTTGCTTACTGCAGGATCCAAATCCTCCTGTGTTGTTCAAAATGGTTGAGCCACTGACTACACTTCAAGAGAGAGTTAGATGCTATTTGGATGATGAATGGCCTGATCATCCAGGTCTTCTGAAAATTATGGACCTAATTGCTTCCCTTTTAGCGATGCCCCTAAGCACTCCAATTGCCAAGGTCGGTTATCTGATAATTTTCCATGTAATATTAGCGTGCTGTCAACCACTGATTTGTTCCTTTTTCTGTTATATGTCTTATTCATAAGGCCTTACTTGGATTGCAACTTCTCGCTGGGAAAGCTCAAACGTTGCAGGAAAATGACTCCAAGTTCTATCTAAAGGGTAAAGCTGAATCTTTTGTGCTCATTTTCTAATGTCAATCCCTGTATTGCAGTTTCATAATGTGGTTTTCCTCAAAAAAGATTGTGTTCTGTCTATTACTAGACTTTTTTTATTTCACATCCACAATCTGTTAGATTACCATAATTATCCTTTTCCCGTTATGATGGTGGATAGTGTCGGTGACACGCCCAACATCTAAAAAATGTAATTATCTGCGAAAGCATAGTGCTTTATTTTTTTAATCTCCTTTTCCCTGCAGATCATCTTGTATCTATATTCTTGCTTGTGTATTCATGGCAAAGGCTCGAGTTAGATTGTTGGCCTATATTGCTTGAGGAGGTCCGGGCAAAGTATGAAACCAATGCTGTAAAGGTGAGTTTGAACAACTTTAATGCCTGTTTATCTATCGTTGCTTCATTTTTGACTTAACAGAATATTCGGACATGTGCAGCTATGGTTTCCATTACGAGCGTTAGTTACTCAATTTTCAAATATTTCAATGGACACGGACTTATCTATTATCAAAAGGTATGTGCATGCTTTTGCTTCCATTCCTAGAAGCGTATATCTTTTCTAATATAAAAGTGGTTCACAATTCAGTGTTGAGGAATTTATTCAAACATCAAGTCTTGGAGAATTCAAGAGACGCTTGCATATTCTTCTTGCCTTCCATGGTGAGATTTCTAGTGGTGTCAGCGTGGGCGCTTATTCAAGGTGAGATCAATACTTTGATTGTTATTGCTTCAAGTTTGCTTTGTTTAAGCCAGTTCAGTACATCTGTTGAAATTATTTTATTTTCTCATCATATTTAATTATCCTTCTCCTTATCTTGTTTCTACAGTACTGCAGTGAAGAAAATCCAGAATATTTTGTACAATGTGTTTGGCTACTATATGCAATTCTTGTCACTGTAAGTAACTGTATTATATGTGAAGTATTTCTCTGTTCAATTTGTCCACTGTTGGTTCTGATGAAATTTTCAACCTCAAGTGTTCACGGGAAAATTGAAGAAGGTAAAAAAGACATTGAGAAGGAGTTGAAAGATCAAGTCAACCTTTACAGCTGGGAGCAAGCACCATATAGTACAGCCTCTATTGAAAATTTTAAGAGGACTAGGCAAAAGATTTTTAAGCTTCTTCAAAGGTTCAATGTATGTACTGATTACTTGATGTCTTAATGTTTATTAGTCTTAATGTATTATTAAAATATTCATTATGCTTCTGCAATACTTCAACATAAATACTATTATTATGTTTATTACTTGATGCCTTTATGATTAGCATTATTATTATTGCTGTAAAAACATCAAATTAGCTCCAAAGCTATTGTTGTTGTTGTTGTTATTGCTGTAAAAAGCATATGAATTGGTTCGTGAGAGGGGACTACAAAACCCTTTGAGCCTGTGATTGAAACTGGGTGGGCATCCTCTTGAGAGGCTCTACCAACTGAGCTATTGCTTGGTTGTGTAGTATTGCTGTAGGCACATTATTATTTATGAATTATTTAGTAACCAACAATCACACAGTCACTTATTTGTGGCTTGAGGATGTCATTTGTGTTTGTACTCATTTATTTGTTAACACATTTGACTTGCTGTTGCGTTCAACAGGATATTCTGAAAACTCCTGTCATCATTTTACTGAACGAAGAAGCCACGTCTAGGAAGGTTCCATGCTGGCTCGATCCTCAGGGGCCGGAATCAGAGTTTCCTGTTGACTCTGGAAAATTTAACAAAAGGTGGCCCTGAAAAGACGATCATGTTTTGTACTATTAAATTCTTTAATTTTACACCTATTTATGTTGTTTTGCTCTTTCTGTCAGGTTTTTGTGGTACAGCAAGTGGGCAAGTGAGACTTCTTTATTGTTGCAAACTTTGCAGCAATCAAATGGTAGTGCCATTGGAGTTCCAACTGCCAAAGGTCCCTGCTTCACTCTCTCTCTCAAAAAAAAAAGAAACGTTTTCCATCTTTCCTTTACCTCAACATGTGATTTGTTCCAATTATTTTCCTTGACAGAATGCGCAGATGTTGTACATAAGTTGAACCACCGACAGAATGAAATTGAGCTTAATGACAGATTGCAATTGTTTTGGGTCTCACTTGAGAAAATCTGTGGGGCAGCTAATTTTGCTAATACAGTGAAGCATGGGAAAAAGAACCAGAAGAAAACAGCTCTATCCAGTCTGTTCAAAACTCTTGAGGAATGTGGACTAGCAAAGCACAGGGTGTTAGATGAGGTACTTCAATGCCATAAACTAGATTGCCTCTTTCCCTGCTTTTATAGCTGTATAATTCTGTATTATATGAAACCAAACACAATATATCGTTATTGGAACTCTTCGCATTGCGTATACTCAATCTTCCAAAAAGGAAAGAGCTGTGACAAATTACATCTTTTTACCGTACTTCCAGCGGGAATATGAGCTGGCTGCAGGTCCATTGTTCTTGGAGCAGTCATATGATGCGGTACATTTACTACAGCAAACGAACTCGCAGAAAACACTGGAATCTGTTACTATCGATCATTCAACACTACTGAACACAGATATCTGGAAGCATGCAAATCAACAATACTTCAAATGTCTGGCAATGATGCAACAACTTAGACAGGTTTCTTTGAAATTTAACAAAGATCTAGGTTTAGAAGAGGTCAGTTCTTTGTTATTTTTAGTATTTGATGCTATATATCAGCAGATATCAATTTGCATTTATACTTTGAGCAACTTACAGGTTAACAGGGCCACATCCTTTATGAATCATCTGCTGACTATGTTGTCTGAACAACGGCATTTTGCGTATAATCTATTTGATCAGCTGGGCCAGTTCAGACAATCTGTTTTCTTGTTAGGTTCTGAAGGTACTTCTCGACTTATGCTTTTTCTTTTTAGGATTTGAAAATCAATTGGCAGAACTCATGCGTTTTCCCTTGTAGGAGAGTGTAAATCTCTATCATCATGCCAGAATGTGCTGCTGAGTTCGATGTGGCAGCAAAAGGTACGCTTATTGATTTACAATTTTGAATGTTTTCTGCTAGTTTTTATATCTATTTTGTATTTTATACATGCTGGCTAATACATAACTGCTAATTTTTTAATGCAGAAATTGTTTGATAATGTAATCATTATGACAACAGACACCAACTTATTGCTCAGAAGCTTCAAGGATTGCCATTATAACTCTTGTAGCAGCTTCAAAGAAGAAGTTTCAGAGATGTCATCTCTTCTTGAAAAGTTCATCTCGAAGTTCTCTGTATCTAAGGTAAACTTGCTCGTTTCTGTTGCCTCATAGGGATGGCCTGTTTACCTTATCGGCTTGTAGTGAACCAAGATTAAACCCTGTTTCCAATTAAGCTCCAAATTAGTTGATGTGGTTTTCATTTGGGGTCAGTGGCGGAGCCAGAAATTGATGAAGGGACATTATTCATATAAAACGCATAGAGTATACTTGTTAGGAGGCTAAAAAATACATAGAATATACTGGAGCTGTTAGGCTGCAAATGGGGCTGCAGCCCCACTTTGAGCTCTGCCCCTGTTTGGGGTCACTACTTACAACTTAAGGCACATATATACTTGGTTAGAAGCCGTACATAGAGTATACTGGAGTTGTTAGGCTGCAAATGGGGCTGCAGCCCCACTTGGAGCTCCGCCCCTGTTTGGGGTCACTACTTACAACTTAAGCCACATATATACTTGGTTAGAAGCCAAAAGCAGGTCCAGAGGTGCTTTTGTTGGTTTCTGTATTTTGTTGTTTTGAGACATATAAATGTATTATACTTCTAAAATTTTATTAATTCAAAAGCCAACACATTGAGTTTCCAGCACCCAGTAGAAGCCAGCTTTTGAAAAGCAAAAGCCCAAGCAAACAGGGCATAAGAGAAACAATTTCCTAGTAATTCTTTTTTTTTTTGCAGGATTTGTTAGATAAATACTTGCTTGGATCCAATAATATATTTGCCGGTGCATATAAGAGTATGCCTCTTGCTACTACGAAGATGTCACAACTTTTTGCTGATAATTGCCAGCTTATAGATTCATTGAGAGAAGATCTACAGATTCTGTGCCAACAGGATATGTCAATGAGATCCGTTAAGAAAGTTCTTCTCTCTCGTTTGGAAGAATTGCTGGAGAAGGTTTGTGCTGCTATGTATTTGAATGCTAATAATGCTAAAATGTCCACAAATACATTATAGAGAATGCCGTTACCCTTTACCTCCATGTTTATTCCTTTTGTAATACAGTATATGTATTTGACTTGAGGACTTTAAATACTTTATTATTGCCACAATCCAGAGCGAGGTGATAGCAATCAGCATAATGTAGAGGGGATGAAAAAGTTGAGAGCCAATGTAGCTTAAATTTTTAATTTCTGCCAAACAAATATTAGCATAAATAATTGTTTTGCTCCCAATATATTTTTCTTTGTGGTACTAGTCCAGAAGACATCTTCCATGGTAACTTCGTTTTATGTTTGTTTTTTTTTTTGTGAATTGCATATTTGCCTATGTTTCTTCAATTTTGTGTGCTCTAGGGACATTTGATAGTTTTTCATGCTTGTGCCATTTGATTAAACAGTTCTTGGGTGGAAGCTCAGGGTAGCGGTAGCCTGAGTCTACCCACCCTTTTTTTACGCTTATGCAAATATCCACATGTGCACTCTGGCATCTACCCAGCACAGCCTCGGGCTGAGGTGCGCCATGCGCTGCTTGAGTGGTATCACATGCGACAGACCAGAGGTCAGTGTTTGCAGTAGAGGAAGATGAAAAAGTTCTGCCTTGTCATTGGGGGGGGGGGTGGGGTGGGTGGGGACAGGGAGTAGAGGAGGGATTGTAGCGAGTAAGGGACAGGGAGAGGTGAAGAAGAAAGGTATGCTGTTGGGCATTCTTTTGCAGATAATTACTGGACATGGCAAATCAATCATTTGTCCCACTTTGATTGGAGCAACAGATGTCCAGTTCCTGTTGCTCTACACAATTTGCTTTTGTATAGATATTGCATGTTACATACTGATTATTTCCTTTGTACTATGCGGATCTTCTGTGCTTAAATTTTCATGATTTATTTTAGGGCAAAATGGCAATGGAGAATCCAATACAAGTTGAAGACAATCATAAGCAGTGCTCTGATGTCCTACCAGAACTTGAAGCTTCGTATACAAAATTTTTGAAGGAAACTTACATACTATCTGTTCCAGAGATTGAAGCTTTGTATGCGAAATTCTTGAAGGAAACTTTCATGGTAGCTGTTGGTGTTGTTGGAGAACTCACTGCTCATGAAGTCTACAATAATGGAGCTGGAGAATTACCAGTGGGGTCTATTACATCATGGCAAGATACTTTGCAGACATTCATCACGAATCTTAAGTTGGACCATATCTGTGATGCTGGGGAAAAGCTTTGTATTCTAGTGGTATGTACTGTCACTTTTACAGATTTTTTCCATGTGTATAATTTTGTGTTACACCATCTGATTTGTTATTGTTTGCAACAGAGGAAGCTGGTCGACTGTAAACCTGAGATACGTTCTGGTATAGAGGTGCAACTAATTCATCTTCGTGCTTGGCTGGGTGTGATCCAGTCATCAGCGGAAGGGATACTTTCTGAACTTTTACAAGCACACACAACAGTAAGTATTTCATGTCTGGGGGACTTTGGACTCAGCCTCTCTTTTTTTCCATCCAGTAAAGTAAATGTTTAAGTTTGTTATTTTCTCTCTTCGTTTCAGACTTCTGAAATTACTCGTGCGCTTGGGGACCTTTTTATTCATCTATTTGTGGAGGGGTTTGGTTCCACAGAAGATATGACAGAGGATGCTGATGATGAACAACGGCAAGATGCCGTTGGAACTGGAACTGGCATGGGCGATGGTGAAGGTCAGAAGAGTGTAAGCTCTGAAATAGATGATGCATCACAACTTGATGATTGTAAGAAGGTTAGTATGCTTTAATATACACTTCTAAGTTCTAACTTTTCTAGATAATGGAAGAAAACATCTATCCCGGCCTGTACACATGAGATGTCTGGGGCATGGGCTATGGCAGATATATACTTCTAACTGTAACAGTTTGTATATGTTTCATTGAAGCTCACCTTCTTTGATGTTTGCAGGAGCCGGCATGTAAGGCAGATCAAGCTCCTAAGAATGATGATAAAGCTATCGAAATGCCAGATGATTTTGATGCTCCATTATCTGATGTTTCTGAGGATCCTGATGGCGAAGACTCGGGTGATGAAGATGAGGATATGAACTTGGATAATCAGATGGGTGATACTGGTGATGCAAGTGAAGTTGTTGGCAAGAAATCATGGGATAAAGATGAAGATGATGATCCGAAAACATCTACCGAGAAATATGAGTCAGGTTCATCAGCCAAAGGGGTAGAGCAGAATGATAGGGAACTGAGAGCTAAGGATGATGGATCTCTTGAGGAAGATCCTATGGAAATGGATTGTGATGAGGGAAGCAAGAATAATACCCTCGAAGATGATCCTAGTGCCTGTGATCCTAGTACCTCTGAGGAAACTGATCTGAATACTGATGAAGTCATGAACAAAGCTGATGCATATGATGACCGAACAGGACCTGAAGTCCCTGAACCAGAGAATGATTCCGTGGATGTTGACATGGAGGGACAAGAACAAACTGATGAGAGAGATACTGACAATGAAGACATTGGTCCAGAAGATATAGATCAAGCAGATGGGTGCTCAGATGCCTCGGATGATATGGAGGAAGGAGATATGACACAGAATGGTGATAGTGTGGTAGATAATGAAGAGAATCATGTTGAAGATGCAAACACAGAAGCACGTGACATAGATAAACAACAATTGGACAAGACTGATTCACTTATGCATCCTTCACTAGGCATGCAGCCTGACAATATGCAAGTAGACTCTAACAGAGAATCTGAAGCAAACTTGGCAAACAGCAGTGATATGCATGCCTCAGTTGCTCCTTCAATAAATTTTTCAGGAAACGAAATGACCAATATGGAAATATCTATGCCCAGTACTGCTGATGATTCAAGGTTATCTTCCAACTCCAAGCCAGAGATGCAAAATGATGATCAGCAGTCACATATCAAGCAGGCAAATCCTTTCAGGAGCATTGGAAGTGCAATGGAGGACTGGAAACAACGGGCCAGAGTTTCAGCTGATGCTCAGGACCATCAACCAGAAACTGGAAATCATAGTGATGATGAGAACACTACCGATTTCCGCTATGTACCTGAGGGCGAGCAAAGCACCTCTCAAGCATTGGGTGCTGCAACAGCTGAACAGATGAATGACAACCCTCAAACTAATCAATCTTTCCTGGAAGATGAAAGCCGTGTCAGGAAATTAGAACAAAGTAATGAGAGAATGCTCGACAACCATGAGGTTCCTCAAATTCAAGCTTCACAAGCACTTACCAGCAAGTCTGAAAATTCCAATGAATTTGAGGGCAGGGAGATTCAAACCAATACGTCCGTTCAAGATTTAGTCGAGGATAGAATAGATAACACTTTCCAAGATCTTGTTTCCTTCAAACAACCTCCAGCAGATGACACAATAGCTCTGCATGACCTAACCACTGACAGAGAATTACCTTCTCAGATGGATCTGGACATCACTGATGGCAAAACGAAAAGGGCTATTGTGGAGTGGAAAGATGTTGAATTGGCAACTAGGAAAATGTCCCAAGAACTGGCTGAGCAATTGCGCCTGGTTATGGAACCAACTCTTGCCAGTAAGCTTCAAGGGGATTATAGAACTGGAAAGAGAATAAACATGAAGAAGGTACTTTTAGTTCCAATGAATGTATCATGATATTGTCCCCCTCCCTCTCTAAAGGACATATGTGACGTGACACATCTATTGATTTTTCAGGTTATTCCATATATTGCGAGTCATTTCCGCAGGGACAAGATATGGTTGCGCCGAACTAAGCCAAATAAACGGAATTACCAAGTGGTTATTGCTGTTGACGACTCCCAAAGTATGGCTGAGGGCAAATGTGAAAATTTTGCTATTGATGCATTAGTTACTGTGTGCCGTGCTATGACGCAGCTTGAGGTTGGACAGTTTGCAGTTGTAAGTTTTGGAAAGAAGGGGAAAGTTAAAGTGCTCCATGATTTTGATCAGATCTTCAATGGTGAAGCTGGAGTCAATGTAAGTTGATGAAAATGACAGTATGTTTATATTATCTCCATTATACTTGTACCTTTCTTAACTTGAGCAACTGTTGCTATCTTTCCTGTTTCTGTTTCAGATGATCTCTAGTCTGTCTTTTGAGCAAGATAACACAATTGAGGATCAACCGGTCTCTGATCTCCTGATGTATCTGAACACAATGCTTGATACTGCCGTTGCACGAGCACGCACCCCATCAGGGCAAAATCCGCTCCAGCAACTGATACTAATAATATCTGATGGCAAGTTCCATGAAAAGGTAAAAAATTTTCTCTCCAGTTTTGTCTGTGGCTCTGATACTGCCTATCCCCCTTGGGTTCTGAAGTTTGCTCTGCAGCAGAACAACTTGAGGCGCCATGTTAGAGACGTTCTAAATCGAAAGAGGATGGTCGCATATGTGCTCCTGGATAGCCCCAAGGAATCTATTTTGAATTTGCAGGAAGCATGCTTTGTGCTCCTGGATAGCCCCAAGGAATCTATTAAGAATTTGCAGGAACCAAGCGTTGAACGCAAAGTAGTGTTAAAAAGTTACATGGATTCCTTTCCGTTCCCGTACTACGTTGTGCTACAGAATATTGAAGCGCTTCCTCGCACATTGGCTGACCTGCTTAGACAGGTATGGAGTACTCCTGGTCTAGCATTTTAACTCTTTTGATTCACTATTATTAGCAAGTAGATGGCCTGCTCATGTCCATTTTTGCCCTGTGCAGTGGTTTGAGCTCATGCAGAGCGCCAACGAGTGATCCTTGTGGACGTCAGCTAACCAAATCTTGATAGCCAGCCTGATTAGTCGTGTATCCTGTAGATCGTGTATTTGGTTGGGCCTGAAAATTCTTTGATAGCCAGCCTGATTGTGTAAAAAAATACACCACAGTTCCTTGTAAAATCGTTTATGAGAAATGGCAATAGAATCTTCTTGTTCACGTGCTATGGCCTGAAAATTCTTTGATAGCCAGCCTGATTGTGTAAAAAAATACACCACAGTTCCTTGTAAAATCGTATATGAGAAATGGCAATAGAATCTTCTTGTTCACGTGCTATGTTTTGTTTTTATATAATGGAGAAATGTGGTGAGCCTTGAGCTTCATCAAATCCGCCACAGGTCTGCTCTTCATCTTTGGTGGCCATTCTTGTTTCTTCCACTCGAGCGTACAATCAGTCCAATTTGGCAATTTGCATGTGCGCACTCTCGGCTACTAGGCCTCACCAGCGCCTCTGTCCTTTACAAGCTCTTTGAATCCGGCCAACCGGCGAGGAACCCAACCCAATGGTACATGTGCAGGAGGGTGTATTTGGTTGAGAGGATGAGGAAGGATGGAATGGGACGGTCCTAATTTGTAGGCTTTTTGGTTGGAGGACAGGGAGGACGGGGACGTCCTTGGCCCTCAATTCGGAGGATGGCATCGTACCTTCAATTTGGAGGGACGACACCGTCCCCTTCCTCATGCTCTCCTTCGCCCTGCCCTGCTGCGCCTGCTTGCCGCCGGCGAGGCTGCTGCTCGGCCGCGCCTGCCCGTCGCCGGCAAGGCTGCCGCCCCATCCCGCCCCTCCTCCGCGCCCAACCGGCCCGTCTGCTCTCATCTGTGCGTGGAGGCGTGGAGGCCGGGTGGCCACTCTTGTTGCCCCCGGCTGCGCGGCTGTCACGCCGCCGCCACTCTCGTCGCCCTCGGCCGCCGCGTCGCTGCCAAGATCGTCGCCCCCCGCGCCATCGAGCTTGCCCGTCCCTACCGCAGGCCACGCCGTGTCCCATCGCCTTGCTTTGCCCCGGCCGCGGCCGCAGGAGGAAGGAGGCGTCGCGCATGACCGGAGAAAGGAGATGGCGTGGGACAGGACGCCGCCGCCGGATTTGGAGGCGCCCGATGCCGTCAGAGGAGCGGGGGGCAAGGCGCCGCCGCTGGAGGAGGAGAGGAGTGGCGCCGCTAGAGGGAGGAGCTCAGCGCGACGCTGGGCTGCCGAAGGCAAGAGCTTGGCACGCCGCGTCGTTGGAACACCGGTGGGAGAAGCTCTGCGCACCGCCGCCAAAGGAAGAGGGGCGCGGCGCTGGGCTGGGCTGGGCGGGGCACCGCAGACCAAGGAGGAGCGTGTGGCGCAGGAGGAAGAAGACAGTATGGTATGAGAGGCTGACAGACGGACCCACTTGTCATGCGACTCCAATCCTATTAATCTTATCTTCCAACCAAACACATGCGTAATGGGATGGAACCACTCCTAAAATCAAGGATGGGACCATCCCATCCTCGCTGTCCCGCAACCAAACACACCCTAAAAGATGGATGTCTAGCCCGGCCGCCCCCTGGAAGTTTAGGTCACAGTAGCATGGGATCAGCTTGACTATAGCTGGATGGCCAAATCTGCCGCATTTAGGGGGCGTTTGGCAGCGCTCCAAAGCAACTGCGCTGCGCTGCACTCTCAGCTCCCTGCAGTTTCACTCCTAGCCTGCTCTTTGACAGCTCCTGCATCCCTTTGGCAAAACAGCTCTGCTCCAACACATCGCACGGCCAAAGCCAGAGTGAATCTGAGGGAGCAGCTATTTTCAGATTCCACGCAGTACAAAATAGAGGGAGCGGAGGGAGTGATTCGCGGAAGAATCACTTCACCGTTTTTGCTGTTTGACGGCCTATCCCGAATTCACTCCGTGGAATTCAGGAGCGGAGTGCTGCCAAACGCCCCCTTAGGTCTCGTTTGGCGCAGCTTCTAGAACGGTTTCTTGTGGCTTCATGTGAAGCCCTGAGAAGCCACAGTGGGAAAAAACCGTTTTTGCACTATGAAACCGAAGCTAAAAAAATGGTTTCTCCAGCTTCTCCCACTTTTTTGCTGAACCCATTTTCGCAGAAGGCCTGGCAAACACTCCTTTAGATTCGCTAGCCGATTGAGCACAGTAATGGCAACTGCCGACCCTTTTTCCCGCATCTTGGCATCCTAACCTGGTTGCTACCAACCCTCGACCATAGCAACCGGCGGCAGGGCGGACGCACGCTTTAGAAAGCCGGCGTTGGAAGATCTCGCGTCATGGTGGCTGTCCAGCATGGCGCGGGCGTGTCTACGTAGGCAGAGTTTGCCCGGCTGATCTTTATTGGACCCTGATGGTACAGCGGAAAACTTCATGAACAATCGTGAGACGGGTTTGAGTGCCACTCGGAATTCTGCTTCAGACCCAGAGACAGGTAGCTGCACTGAAGAGAACAGCAGTAGCAGCAGCATCAAGAGAGGAGGAGGTGACTGGTTCGGCGTTCTAGTTGTCGTCGACGCACACTACGGCAGAATGGAGACACAGGTGAACTTTGCCGAGATGAAGAACCAAATCCCATGCAGAGTTTTCTGTCTCGCCGATGCAGAAACCGATCCACGGACGGGTCTCGGCTGTACGCTCTCCTGGACACCTTGAGTTGAGGGGCCTTCTTCAGATGCCACACGCCCACCACCCTCGTCATGTTAGAGATTCTGTGACTGGAGCTCCAGCTCCAAGAGGGCCATCTGGAGCTACCACATCAGCCGCCGCCATTGCTGCGCAGCCCGGTTCAGACGACCAATGTTCTCTGCTAATTTTTATCGGACCATTGATGAAGCCGCAAATCATACTTCTTCTCTAAAAAAAAAATGTACAGTGTGTTACTGTGATCGATGGCTTGTCTTTTGTCGTGTGGCATGGAGATGCCGGTGATGGACGGCTACGAGGCGGATGCAGCCACGGGATCCACACCCACGCCACGGAGAGCAGGAGCAGCGGCCATGGAGCGGCGGAGCATCGCACAAGCCATCCGCTGCGTCGGCCGCCAGGATTAGTGTCCACGTGTGAATCTTTGCACCGAAAGAGTACAGGGTTTTTGGGATGCTTCAGGCTTGTGCACGAGTAGCTTAGTGATTGGTTAGGTTGCGTGATCGTCGTTTGCGGCCGGAATGATGGACTTAATCGGGGGGATAGTCCTACACTTGTATGTGGTGCCAAAATATCTGCATGCGGTGACCAGTTAAAGAAAATCTGCGGAATGAGGTCATATATATACATATACTACCCCACCATGATAATATAAATACTACGGAGTGCTATGATAAACTTTGTTCGTTGCAATCTTCTTCTTGGCAATGATTGAGATTTATTTGGGGTGCCAATAATTCAGCCCCTGTCAGCCTCGGCGTGTGCATGCCTGCGTGGATAATAACAAAGTCATGTGCACTGCTGCTGATGGCGCCCCATATGGTCACCTCCAATGATTGGTAGGAAATGGCAAGAAGAAACAATCATAATGCACTGCATAGTGCAGACTATATTTGTTATGGGGGCTGGCTCATTTAGTTTGATTATGAAGTGTTGATTTTTTTAATTAGTGTAATTTTCGCAGCAATCTAATTAGGTTAATTACTGTATTTTTCCGATAGGATAAACTAAATCACTACGAATTAAAGTGTCATTATAATTTCTTAGTAAGTCCGGGTAGCCGAGGATCGCTCTTGAAGTGATAAACAGAGATAGGTGGTTTAGTGAAGTTAACCTAAATGTAGAGATTAGTTTTTTTTTAAAATATATATATAGCAGGGGTGTGATTTAGTTTTATTAATAAGAATGGTTTGGAATGCATGCAGATGTGGGCTTGGGTTCGTGATCAGATACATTTTTTTTATAATAAAAATATATAACGAATACACAAGTTAGAGATTTCTGTACCTGCACTCTGAGCTGGCTAGCACGCGTGGTCAGACAATCAAACAATACTGCCTTATACTAGCATCGTACGCTGAATGTGAGCTAATATACATCCAACCAAACACTCCACCACGGTGGACAGATTGCGTGAACTTGGACGGAGTCCTTTTCACTTTGGATAAATCCAGGATATGTCATTGTTTAGGGAGCTCAGCCCAACGGAAACCAACACAAAGCACGGGACCAAGTGGCCGAGCTGGCGACGTGATCTCCCCGTCCTCATCCGCTCTAGAGTCGAGAGAGAGATAGCAGCCCACGCCGTGATCCGCCGACTGTGCTGCCCAACCGCGTCACGTCTCACCCGTCATCCCGTGGGCCGGCGCCAGGACAGGATCCGCGCATCATCAGCTGTTTCAGGTCGGCTTCTACATGATTAACTACGTGATACCCAAGGTGATGCGGAGATTTTTAAACTAATTTTAAAATTATATACATCGTATTTTATATCATTTTCATATGAGTTATAGATTTTTAAGGTATCGATCCTTGGCTATTAGTCATAGAAAATCGACAAAAGATTTTAATAAAAGTTTTTTCTAGGGGACGATCGATCCTTGGCTATTAGTCATAGAAAATCGACAAAAGATTTTAATAAAAGTTTTTTCTAGGGGACGGTAAGGTGCTCAACTGGGCACGAGCATTTTCCAGCCCGCGCGTCACATTCACATGCTCCGCAGTTAGTAACCTTCTTCCTTCCCCGCCTCGTCCCGTGGTGTGCGGTGCCCAACCAAGCAACCACCAGCCCCTATAAAAACGGAGCGGACGGCCGCCTCCACCGCCATCGCGCGCTCGCTGGTGGACGAGCGGGAGCTTCGAGCTTCTCACGGCCGGGCGGGTGGACTCCGACTCCGACGCCCATCATTTCTTCCTCTCCAGCGCGGGGCCGGGAGGCAGTCGGCGTGGGGGCCGTCCGAGATGGATTCAGCGGGGGCAGAGCAGCACCACGGGTAAGCCATCCATATCGATTCATCGATCCATATGCGTCGGCGGAGGAGGAGGGAGGGAGCGGAGAGCGATCGAGGAGGGATCGTCGTCTCTCGGTCTCGGCGGCTAACCTTCTCCTCCGTTGCCTTGCTTTTTTTTTCCGGGCCGGCCCCAAAAGCTGCGCGCACTACAGGCGAGGGTGCGCCGTCGTCGCGCCCTGCTGCGGCGAGGTCTTCGCCTGCCGCCATTGCCACAACGACGCCAAGGTCCGTATGTGCGTCCCTACGCCATCTCTTCTCTCACCAACGGAAGGAAACGAAACACATCTCTCAGACGCTTCCTTCCTCTGTTTTTTTTTTGCCCGCAGAACTCGCTCGAGGTCGACCCGCGCCATCGGCACGAGATCCCCCGCCACGACATCAAAAAGGTCGGTGCTCCTCTGCTAATTCTGCTTATTTTTCAACCATCATCTGCCTGTGCGTGACTGTGCATTTTACACACCCTGCAAATGAAATCTCAGCAGCTTCTTCTTTGGGAAATCCGACCACAGTTCCTATATATACTTTAATCTCTGTAATAAGTATCCCCAAAACCACCGTCCTTTCATCAGTTTATTAATGCAAGTGGAAGTGGAGGCATGGAGCCGCTGCCACAAACCTTCCATAACATCTTCTTCTTTGTCCCCTTACCCTTTTTCAGATAAGGTTCTACTAGCAATACTGCTTTTTACTGCTCTGGGAAGGAGAGAACACAGATTTTTTATCTCAACCTTCGGATAAACGCCACAGCTGCTTTTTAGTGCTCTGGGAATCGTTCCTTCTTGATTGATGTTTCCCTTCCGCGCCCCACTTGTCAATAAAGAAATTTGGCCAGTTGTGTTCTGCTGCAACATGCCCTGCACAAGTGGCCGGCAGCCCGGCACTATGGTCCACGAAATTTTTAGACCTGTGTGGCCGGCCGCGTCACACCGTCACCAGAAGCAAGGCGGCTGGGGGTGAGACGAAAAGGGAGAAGTGAGGGAGCGACAAAGGTATATTTCACCATCAAATTTAAAGGATTTAACTGCCACTCGGCTGATTGAGTGCTGCATAATTGAGTACGCGAGTGTGCAGTATGATTGGTGCCGTATTAGGGCATCTCCAGTGTGCGCTGAAATCAAACCATGGTGGAGAAGAGAGATTTCAAAACATGACATTAAAGTTCGCATGTCTTTTAAGATTTGACACCACGTCACAATGACACGTGGAATCACTGTGAGTCATTGATATGTGGATCAGGGTGTCAAATCTTGAAAGACATGCGAACTTAGTGTGTCAATTCTTGAAATTTCTCAAATATCGAACTTTGCACACGGCAGCGTTCGAGTCAGAAATATCAAAGCCAAAAAAAAAAAAGGCGAAGCGAGCTTGGAGTCCGAACCATGGGCCATGAATTGGGTCCCACAGCCAAAAGCAAAGAGCGGTAGGGAGAGAAAATTGCCATCATTTTTTAATATAGAGTTTGTCTCTTCATCACCATTTTACTAATGGATAAACAAATATTACACGGCCGAAGAGAAGGAAATCTGTTTTTTCAAGCCTACACCTGATTTTTGTGTTTTCGAATTCTTTAGGGCATGTATCCTATGTCATCTCTGAACAGTGAACATTTATGTGGCAGATTAGAACTGTTTCCTGACAATACATATAAATTGTTAGATATATGGGATAATGTTCTCCATGTATTTTAGTGAAAAAAATCTTAGTGGCTATGGACACAGCACGCTTTTCTTGTAGATATATAATGGTTTCCGCACATCACATGAATTTCGTTCCCCTTAGATTGTGACTTACTGACACTGTTCTACAGGTGATCTGCTCTCGCTGCTCCAAAGAACAGGATGTAAGTTGCCTACCAAAAAAAGTACAACAGTAGTGTTTCTAGGGCATTCGTCTTTTGACTGTGCTAATTTCGTGAAAACTGTCCTTTTCCATCAACAGGTGCAACAGAACTGCTCTAACTGTGGGGCCTGCATGGGAAAATACTTCTGTGAAAAATGCAATTTCTTTGACGACGATGTAAGCACACTTTAGAATTGTTCGGAATGGTGAATAAAAGATTGAATTCGATATGGGAATTCTAATCTGACATACATATGTTGCTGCGTTCCAGGTCTCAAAGGGCCAATACCACTGTGATGGATGTGGCATATGCAGGCAAGTCCCATAGTAACCATACTTGCAGCTATAGCTTCCAGCCTTCCACTTAGTGCTTGCTCAAAAGTATGAAGCATTTGCTTAATTATTCAAAATGATCATTTTGGATTCCTCGTCTTCTTCATTCAGAACTGGTGGCGCAGATAACTTCTTTCACTGCGATAAATGTGGTAAGTTTCTGCACGAACTTCTTTCTGCTATGATTCTCCATCACATGTTCCATAACAGCGGTTTCACTCCTCCCTGGTGCCCTTGTTGTCATCTGGCAGGGTGTTGCTACAGCAATGTCTTGAAGGATTCCCACCGCTGTGTAGAAAGAGCAATGCACCACAACTGCCCTGTCTGCTTTGAGGTGAGAGGCCTCTGCTACTGCTAGCCTTGTTCTTAATTATAAATTTATAACTAAACATCACTCTGAGCTTTGTGGTTTCTTGATCTTGAGAAAATTTCCCTCTCTTCTTTCGCAGTATCTGTTCGATTCGACAAAGGATATCAGTGTGCTGCAATGCGGGCACACGATTCATATGGAGTGCATGAATGAGATGAGAGCGCACCATCAGTAAGTATACCAACCTCGTCAGAGTTGAGAAACAGCTGCTCCTGATAACATATAATCTCTGTTGGTCGTGATGATCTCATCCTTGTTTGATCTTGGCAGCTTCTCGTGCCCGGTGTGCTCGAGGTCTGCCTGCGACATGTCCGCAACGTGGAGGAAGCTCGATGAGGAGGTTGCGGCGACGCCAATGCCTGACATCTACCTGAAGAAGATGGTAAGCAACTCTCTGAACATTTTTCGTCGTTCAGTTACATGATCCTTTTCAAGTTTTTTTTTTTTTTTTTTTTTTTTGTTCTTTCGGTGAGCCTGAACCTGCTCGGTGCCGATCGCTGAAGCTGAACAACAAACAACGAACGCTGTGAATGCAGGTATGGATCCTGTGCAACGACTGCAGTGTGACCTCTAGCGTACGGTTCCACGTGCTGGGGCAGAAGTGCCCCGGGTGCAGCTCCTACAACACCAGGGAGACGAGAGCCGGGCCGGGCCCCGCCGAGTGCTCCAGGATCTGAGGCAGACGAGGCCAAATCATCCGTCACGGAGATGCCGTCCAAGTGTCCATGAGGTGCACGATAACCTCAGTGAGATGCCGTGTCATGAAGCTGCTGCCGGCCATGCAGTGCCTGATCTGAATCTGCCGGGAGGGCTCGCCGTCGCGCTGCTACAGTTGTATTTGCTGTTGCTGGAATTGAATGACATGGGCCTATTCTCAACTAGTTATTCCACTATGGCACAAGTTTGTGGAGATTTTGCAGGAATTTCAGCAAACTTAGATGCTCCAGCCAGTATGTAAATGTGCTGCATATCGAACTATTACGCAACAGATATATGAAGATAGTGAATTGCTGATGTTATGATAAAACTGTAAGTGTGGTTATTTACCTAGGCTTTTAGTTGGCAAAGTCTCTACAAAAAAAGTCCACAGGTTTATTATCTCTAGCAGATTTTTGTTGTCTTGAGTGCATCTAAACAGGCCTAAAACCGATCGCACTGTCCTATTTGAGGATATGGCTCAAGGATATGGCGGGCCTAGCGTTGTCCCTCACAACCCACTCTTTGAGGAGCCTGTCCGACGACACCTTCAAGAATGGGCCTTGTTAGACTGGGTAGATCCGCTTTAGAATCGAGCCCAACGAAAAAAGAGCAGCTGTCCTATTTCTTTTGTCGAAAAAAGATGCTGTTGGCCTAGTGATAATCGTATCATCCAAGAGTTGTCCTACACTGGACTTTGGCTAGTTAATGGTGAGGATTAATTAGAAAATATTCGTGAGTTTTGAAGAAGAATGGTGAGGATTAATGAAAAAATAGCTCATTTTCACTTTAATATCTTCTAATCTAGTATATGGCGATTGGATGTATTCAAAGTAGCCCTTAAGCCCCATAGTCTCCACGCGCAAGACTAGGAGTGATTTGACTTACCATCTCTATCCTACCCTCAAAAGAATGTAACCCACGTTTAAATTTGTCCCACATAGATTATTACTTTGGAACCTTGATTATCCAGGTGTCTCTCAAGTCTCACCTTGTCATTTTCACTCGCGCCAACCAATAAAGGTAGCGGGGACTAGGGTATGTCAATTATAGCTGGTAAGTAAGGGTAAACAAGGTCATTATATCTTTAGAGTCTTGACTAATATTTCTGAATTTTTGAGTGTTATTCTTCTTGGATGGAGTTGGATGGAGGAAGTATATAGAATTTTGCACATCCACTTCTATAACATAATTTCCTCATAAAAGGTGGACCATTTTCCTCCTAAACCCCGGATCATTTTTTTCATGAAGCTTGAACAGTTCCTTTTCTTGGGCCAGAATCATTTTCATGTGAAGCTAGAACCATTTCCTCCAATTTTCTCATAAACCTTGAACATTCTTCTCATGAAACTTGATTTTTTTTTTATTTTGAGCCTAGAATAATTGTATCGTGAAATAAAAAAGTACCAACTTCATTAAGATAATGTTCTCCAAGAAAATGTATACTGAAATGGGGTTTTGTTTTAAAGCCTTTGCTGCAACAAACATAATTGTGCAATCAGAATTTGTGTGGATGTTCGCTTTTTAAACTATTATGTTTTAATTGCCAAACTTTTGCTATGCTAGGTCCTAGGTGACATAATAGTTCATGTTTGCTTTCTTCTTGGCTATGTCAAATAATGGCTCACGTCGTGGACCGTTGGTCGCAAAAAGGCTTGAAATCGCTGGCGCGTGCCACGAGGCCACCAGATGAGTTGAGATTCCAAGTGACATATTCTCTATGTCTTGAAATATAAGAGATATAAATGTTTGAATATTGTTCCAAAATATGATTAGAGATGAATTAGGACCTTTTTTTATTAATTATTAACTTGTCACAATTCTTTCTTTCCCCTATCTCTACATCGATCAAAAGCAGCCTGGCCTTAGAAATGTATGTAACTTGGTATTGGATCTCATTGCACAATTATTTACTACTCTCCATCTGTTTTAAATTATAAGTCGTTTAACTTTTTTAGCATCAAATTTGAATCTCTTGTCTTATTTAAAAAATTGAACACAAATATGTAAAAATTGAAGTCATTTTTAAAGTTTGTTATGATTTTTGAATAAGACGTATGGAACTTGATTCTGTTTATTGTGTTTCTTGGCAGTGAGTCTGTCACCCTTTTCGGATATCCTGCCTGGAGCAAACTGGCCGGCAAGCAAGTGGTGTGGATGGGCCCCCGGCCCCCGCCCTGCGGGGTCAACAAACTTGTGAATCATCCGATTTGTTTGATTAGCAGAAAAGGACCGATCAACAAACAAAACGGGCGCCTTTCTCTTTACAAATCACACCTCCTACCTGTGATGCGCATATATCGATGATGATCGTCCGATCCTACCTGTACACCAACACCACAACAAAGGTTGTGTTTAGATCCAAAAAGTGGAGGCGAAAAGCAGGCGAAATCTGCCAAAATTTGGCCAAAAATATCGCATCCGACATTGTAGCGCACTGTAGTGCACTGTAGCACTTTTCGTTTGTTTGTGGTAAATATTGTCCTACCATGGCCTAACTAGACTCAAAAGATTCGTCTCGCAAAGTACATCTAAACTGTACAATTATTTTTTGATTTCATCTACGTTTAATACTCCATGCATGTGTCGGCATTTTTGATGTGATGAGGAATCTTTTTTTTGCATAGTAAAATTTGAGAGAAAGTTTGGATCTAAACACAGCCAAAATCAAAAGCCACGCTCCTTTAATTTTTTTCCCCTTCTGCTCCTCGCGGAAGAACTGAATTGGTAGTGGCATGCTTTACTACCGATTTGTTATTATTATGTTAATTAATTGTGGGGGACGGACGGAGCATGAAAGATTGAAAGTACGTATGTATGATGATCTCTGGATGCACGCACGCGAGTGGCTAGAATGATCGATGCAGTTTTTCCGTTTGGTACGGACTGCCTTGAGCCCGCCGTCGTCCACGTAGTACATTTTTTTTTTTTGGTTCTTGCATCGGAGTGCATTCGTGGCGGACGTAGAGAGACGGACAAACTAAACAAACAAACAAGCAAATAGAGAGGGATCCAGTCAATGCCTTTGCGTATACACAGTCGTGAAAGGCACAGCTACAGCTAGGGTCGCGAAATCGCATCAACAAATCCGCCGGCATCACCTGACAGATACATGTATGATTGAGTGCACGAGCAGTATTTTTTACCCCCGCTTGGAGCTGGTGCAGGGCGTCGCCGTGACGCGCGCGCCGCCACGTGCTGGAGGCACGGCGACCAGGAGGTGTCGCGTGATCAGGATGTACTCCCTCCGTACCAAAAACATTTATCGCCTGTTTCTATTTTCGTACACGATAAATCATTCGTTTTACTTAAAAAATATTTATTACTATAATTATAAACATAATTATTAAAAAATAAATAAAATTTTTAAATATTTTTTGAATAAGACAAACAATTTTCCATACATTAAAATTAAAGCATGTGACAAGTTTTTTTTGGACGGAAAGAGTACTTACTACTACTAGTCGTGGAAGTATGTGCGACTCTTCTATCTTCTATACTAGTAGTACGAGAAAGACGTATAGACAGAATCCTGTCGCTGTCAGCAGGTAACCGCCGCATGCTACGTAGCTCCTCGCATCGCATGCCGCTACAAATGTCCGGTCCGGTCCGGTCGTCCATCAAAACCGGAGTTGGCGTAGCGAGCCATACCACATGTATACGTGTCTACGAGTATAATCGTGGCAGTTCGTTTTCTCCCGCTGCACGACTCTCAACATATAATTTTCTTATCTATCCATAATTTTCATATCTATCTCGTGTCTGCACTGGTCTCGATGCGTATCCAACGGCTACGATAATCTATACATGTACACGTACATCTAGAAAATCGGCTTTGACTCCGGCTGCGGGACTGCAGCGAAGGAGAAGACGAGACAACACGTCGTGTTGGCGCTCCCCGCGGCCGCAGCTCAACACGTCGGCAATGGCCCCCGCGCGGCGTAAGCGCAAGCGCAAGCAACCCGACCGCGGGCGTCGGGCGGCCGGCTGCCCCCGCCTACCTCCCCGCCCCACATGCAATGCTCGAGCTCCACTCGAGCAGCGGCAGCGGCAGCGGGGCGCTGCCCTGTTGTTGTTGCCATAAAAGTAGCTGGACTGGGACTGGACCAGCCGTCCTCTTGCCTCGCTCTCCCCCGGTCAAACCCAACACGGCAACACACACACCAGTGTGGTGGCTAGCTGTCTCCCCCTCCCTCGGCCGGCCCCTCCTCTCCTCTCCTCGGCGCCGCTGCCGGCCCGCGCCCGCGCCCGCGCCTGCGCCTCTACCCCTCCGCCCGCGCGCCTTATTCCCCCCGGACAGGCGGACAGGTCCTGCCGCCCCCCGCATTCGGAACCGGGCGGAAGGGCCGCGGGGGAGATGGGGTCGCCGGGCGCCGACGGCAGCGGCCGCGGCGGCGGCCACGAGTGCTCCTTCAAGATCCTCCTCATCGGCGACTCGGGCGTCGGCAAGAGCACACTCCTCGTCAGCTTCGTCGCCGCGTCCCACCTCCACGACGACATCGCCCCCACCATCGGTACGCCAACCCCGCCCCGCCGATCGAAATCCGGTCTCCGACGACGATCAGGGCCGGGCCGGGCCGGCCTTCTAGCGCTATATAGCCACCCTCCCACGCGCGACTGCCCTGCACTGCGGCCGTGTCGGGCGTCAGGGCAGGGCCAGGCCTAGGCGTCCGAGCTGTGGACGCACCACAAATGACAAAACCAAGGCGGCGTCCGTGCGTGATCCCCGCCTCTCACCATGAACCTCACTCTGCGCGGCCGCCGTGTCACCGCCATCGCCACCCGCCCGCATGGCAGAAAACTGGAAACGCGCCTCAATAATTTGCAAACTCTAGCTCTATTGCTTTTTTTTTTTTTTTGTTTTGGTTTTGATGAGATGTCTAGCTCTATTAGTGCAGTCCGTGCGTGGCGCGATCCGCCTTGGCTGGCTGGGTGCCAGTTCTTCTTCCCTTTCGGTTCGAATCCACCAGGGGGTGTCAGTGTGACGCAGGTGGCGATTATGGGGACGGGCAAAAACTTCCACCGTTTTTAATGGCTCCGAGTGGTTTTTCTGCTATTGCTTGTACTGGGAGTTACTGCAGTGGTTCCACCTTTCTTCTCGTCGGTTGGGGCAAGTTGGAAAAATTTGCCGATCGATGCTGCCACTGATGTACCGTGCGCTAGGCCTTGTCACTTCTGCGCTGGTGGTGGTTTAGCTTGGGTGAAATAGTTTGCAAATTATGTTTGGTTTGATTACCCCCTGATCTTACTTAATTTCCCCTCTCTCTGTGCTATATATCACTAATACTTTTAACAAAGCAATCTGGTTGATGGCAAAAAAAAAAAAAAAAAAAGAAGCAATCTGGTCCCCTTTACAAATTATGTTGGTTTGATTAACTCCCTAGTCCTACTTTCCCTTCTCTGAGTCTCTCAATGTTGCACTGTATCACCAACACTTCAAAAGAGCAATCATGTTTCCCCTGCAAATAAAAATTCCATACAGAAGGGCGATTGTGTATAGGATACTTTTAAACGAAAAATAGAACCCACAGCCTGGGCAAGGAAACATGGACAGGATATATGTTAAAATAAAAGTCGATATCCTCATTGCCTGGCAACCTGCTGTTTCAGAAAATTTCAGCTAGAGCCTAGAGTATGTATTGTAGCTTATATACTGTATATCTACTGAGGATGGTTCACAGTTATGTTTGCCTCCGCGATTCCAGTTTGCCACTTAAGCTGTTTAGCATTTTTCTGTATTGCATGCTTGTGTGTGTGATATTTTTGTCTAACCATTATAAATGGCATGACATCTGACTTCTGCTTCACATTTGTTGCCAGGAGTGGATTTTAAAATCAAGTTCCTCACAGTTGGTGGAAAGAAACTAAAGTTGACAATATGGGATACTGGTAAGCATAGTATATTTGATTGCTGATGGGAATGCATAATGCTTGCAAAGCTGTTTTTGCATACAGTTTGGTATCTGCATCCGAACTTGTTGAACACTCCACCCTTTGTAGCTAAATACTCCTATTTCTACTCCTCCTTTTACAATTCCACCCTTCTCTGCTCTCATTACTGTTAGTGGTTTGAGAATAAAGGTTTGCTTTTCTGCTAATATATCTGGGTTCTTCCTCCATGCATGTCCTTGTATCATGGCTGTTGGGTTTTCTTAATCACAGATTTCAGCTCCACCTTGCTTGTTTGTGCCTAAAATATTTGGCTATCGCCATCTTAGCCCTCACACCCCTAAAATCATTGCTACCTTATGTTCTATTAGTATTAAAAGTTTTGTTGTAGCCCCACTATTTCTTTTCTAGAGTATCTCAGTGCTTCACCATGTTACCTGTGTCTACTCTAGAACACGAAACTTTCTGAGTTATTAATACCATGTTACGGTCTTTTCTGATATTTTTCAATATTGTAAAACTTTGTTGCATGCTTACATTGCTGTGCAGCTGGCCAGGAGAGGTTTAGGACAATTACTAGTTCTTACTACAGAGGTGCTCAGGGAATTATTCTAGGTAACATAATATTTTTACTACAAGTGTATTTTTTTTTTCACCTTGACATCAGAATCATATCACATAGAATCATTTAAGTTGACCTATTCAGTCACCAAATGTGAGTTCACCATAAGGTTGGGTATTGATGTTGTGATACCTTGGTCTATATTTAATGTTGAGGGTTTTACATGTAACATCAATGGGTTTTTTACAATAGTTTGATTACCATTTCTTTATGTTAATGATATATCTTGACTTGATGGCATACACTAAGTTATACACCATCATGTGTGAATTCACCAAATTTGTGAAAACATGGATGTATCCCTTTCACAGCCGTAAAATCATTTCAATGTTTGTAAATAATGCTCAACATGTATATTCATGCACACACTTTCCAGGGAAGCATAGCATATTTGTTCCATGAAAAATCGTATCTTATCTGGCAATTTTGATCATGTCATGATCCTTAGATCTCTGACTGAACTTTGAATGACACTTCCAAATGATTGAATGACCATGGTCCATTTAGTTGTTGCATTTATGGAATCTGAATACATTGATCTAGGCACAGGATGTGTAAATGCCTTATGATAAATTTTAGTGGTGTGTTTGGTCCATATTCTTGTTTCCATGCTTTAGTTATTGCATTGCATCTAAATCCTTGTGCCTAGGTTGATGATGTAGTAATGCATTGTGAATTTGCGATAACTTCTAATGTAAATCTGTCCATATTCTTGTTTTCATGCTTTAGTTATTGCATTTTATCTAAATCCTTGTGCCTGGGTTGATGATATAGAAATGCATCATGATAACTTCTAATGAAATTGAATCTCTGTCTGGTTCTTCACCTTGTTCTTGAAAATTATTTAAGGTCTACTGACTTGGTATTTCACTCCTAGTATATGATGTCACAAAGAGAGAGAGTTTCTCAAATTTGGCTGATGTGTGGACTAAGGAAATAGAAGCAAACTCCACAAACAAAGACTGCATAAAAATGCTTGTTGGAAATAAAGTTGACAAGGTACCATCTCTGCCAAAAACTTGATTGTATTTCTTCACTGGAAATGTTGTGGAGTTATGGTCTCATCTAAGAATTTATCAAAACTTTGGCAGGTAGACATTTTTTCACTATTATTATTCCTTTTGACCCATTTACACTTTGAAGTTCTATAACATAAACTGATGGGCCCTTTAGGGAGGAATAATTACAGTTCCTAGTTTTCATTTTGATGACCTCATATTGCAGGACAATGAAAGAATGGTCACAAGAGAAGAAGGCCTTGCTTTTGCGGAAGAGTCTGGATGCCTGTTTCTTGAGAGCAGTGCAAAAACACGAGAGAATGTTGAGAAATGTTTTGAAGAACTTGCATTGAAGGTATGCTTGGAGAAAGATATTATGCACTGTCAATCCGCTTAAAGCTTTCTTTTACAAGGGATTTTCAAAGTGCGATATCACATAGAACAACATACACATAAAAGTAAACTTTAGGCCCTGTTTGGGGTGTCATATCATCTTGACAAGGACCTTAGTGCCCTTCATTCATTGATTCATTTGTTTGTTTGCGAGTGGTAGCATTTATTAAGCAGGGCAAAGGAGCATAAAAGGTTTAAAATGACCTATGCTGGAGAAAAACAAGGCTAAAACAGCCTATATTTAGAAACGGAGGGTGTATCATTCTTTCTGCTTTCTGAAGCTTTGCTCAATTGTACCCTCGGTGAGGTGTATTGAAGCAAATGCATAATCTCCATAAAAAAGGAAGTGGAAAATATTCCTGCATGTTAGGGCTACACTGCTACTAGAAACATGGCTGTTGCTGTTCCTCGGTGGGGTAAATTCACAATTAAATGATTATTACACGAAAGTAGAAGGGTTGTTCTGTCGTGTCAAAAACTTCTTTCACAAACTGTATGAACCAGGGATCTTGCCTATAATGCAGATTCTCGAGGTCCCGAGTCTCCTGGAGGAAGGGTCTTCTTCGGTTGTCAAGAGAAACATCCTGAAACAGAAGCAGGAAAGTCATGCGAAGCACGGTAGTGGATGTTGTCAATAGATGAGTGATCCACATGGCACAGTTGGTCGTCTTCGTGTGAGCTGACTTGATGTTCTTCTGCTGTAAATGAGTTGTATCTACATGGTCCATGGTCTCTGAGTAAAAAGGGGGAAGGGGGGGTGGGGGGGGGGGGGGGGGGGGGGTAAAGAATCAGCTTGTGGAGGGTTTTTTGGGAGTGGTTACAATTGATTTGTACAAAGGACATGCGATCTCTTTTCGGTGTTATTCAATTTTTTTTCTCATCTCCAGTTTGGTGTAGCAATTTTGTTGTCGCCCTTGTAATGGAATCATTGTCTTTTTTTAATCTTTCTTGTTCCATACAACTTTTAACCCTCCGTTCCACTATATCTAATGCCTTGAAAAATAGAAAATACTAATAAAAAATACTAATTAATAGGAAAGTACCAAAAGAGATGGAACCAATACCAAATGGAGATGGGACCAATACCAAAATATTTTTTTTTCGTTTTTCAAATAAATAATTTTTATTTGATAATAGACACTTCAAACCAAAATACTCGTACTAACTTTTGTACTAACAATACTTACTGATTTTCTGAAAAGTACCGACGGTACTTTCCAACCACTGTAACAAGCCTCTTCCAAGTGAAGTTTTTCATGCGTAGCCAGCACCCTTGGGTAACGTTTGGTTGGAACTCGAGGTAAAATGGAATAGTTGTGTTTCAGATTCTATGGATGAAATGGTTTAATCTATAGTAACGTTTGTGGGAACGAGACAAATTACTTTTATAATAGCACCCAGCCAAATTTAAGGGTTTGCTAGATATGGCCGAGTAAATGTTTCTTCAGTGTCCCAGAGCAAAGTTGGCCTTCTTTTAATCTCTTTGCACAAATGTTTGTTTTGCCTCAAATTTTGCACAAGCATAGGTCTTTGCATCATCTATCCATCTGTATTTTTATTGTTTTTTTCATATACAGGCTTTGATTATCATCTTTTAAAGAGAGCATAGAAGCACTCGTTTGGCAATTAGCGTATCTGACACACGTGTGTGCTAATCCACCCTTGGATTGGGTTAATCCTTGAGTCTATTCCCTGTGGACCATTATAAAAAGTTCAAGTTCCATATTAGCCATCAAAAAAGTTTTGAGTCCTGCTCAACCATTGACTCAACATTTTTTGGACCCTGAAGCCACTATCGTCGGTTTAGAGCTCACGGACGTTAACAGCCCTTCTCTCTCCTTGAATGGCGGCAGCAAAGGCGAGGGAGATGAGGATGTTGCCTCGCCTGTGAGTCTGCTAGCTCTGTCTCCCGCGCTCATTGCGGCATGTGCACCGCCGCAGAGGCGGAGCCATCCAGGCCCCCTCCCAAATGGCCATCTAGGCCCCCTCCCGAACCTCTTTCCCTGTTCGAGACTGGACGCCATCTCCATGCTCCTCCTACGGCCCCACCCTCCCGGCCCTCGCCGTCTCGGACAGCCTGAAGCCGCGGAGCTGCCAGGTCATGAGGAAGCTAGCCGTTCTTGTCCCTCGCCTGCTAGATGTGTGCGGACGGCAGCGGCGGCGCGAGTCGTGCGCAAGCCGACGGTGGTGGCAGTGCTTGCGCACGCGAACAGCGGCGGCACAATGCGGGTGTGCGGAGCTCTGGGTCGCGCCTCCACCCGCGGCACCAAGCCGTGCTTGGCGCTCCTCTGCCTGTGGCGCCAGGCCGCGTCGCCGGCCGCCGCACGAGACTGCTCCTCTGACCGTGGCGCCAAGCCGCGCACCCCGGCCGCGCTGAGCCACGCTTGGCGCTTCTCCGGGCTGCTCCTCCGCCCACGTCGCCGGCCGCCGTGCGGGGATGCTCCTCCGACCACGGCGCCAAGCCTCGTACCTCGGCCGCGCGACACCGCGCCTGGCGCTTCTCCGCCTGTGGCGCCTGGCCGCGTCGCCAGCCACCGCACGGAGCTGCTCCTCTGACCGCGGTGCCAAGCCGCGCACCCCGGCCGCGCCGCGCCTGGGGCTTCTCCGCCTGTGGCGCCGGGCCGCGTCGCCGGCCGCCGCGCGGAGCTGCTCCTCCGCCCGCCGTGTGGCCGTGCCCTCCATGCAGGCCGCCCGCGTGACCAGTGCGGTGCGTGCAGACGTCGATGGCGCGACAAGCGCGCGCGGCCATTGCGTTGCGCACCCGAACAGCAGCGGTGCAGACCAGGCGTTAGCTCCCTTCACGAATAAAGAAACGGCAGTGGGCTTGAGGTCAAAAAAATTTTGATCCAATAGTTGAGAAGGAACGAGAACATTTTCGATAGCAAATATGGAAATTAAATTTTTTATAATGGTTCATATGGAATAGACTCTTAATCCTTCCCGCTTACCCGATCCACGCCCGGTCAATCCCTTCCAACTCCATTACGACGGTTGCATGTAGAACGGTCCAACGAGGTGATTTGGGACTTTGCGGTCGCCCACCGCACGGTCAGAAGAAAGTATTAGGAGCCCTTGCACGCAGCCACGCAGAAGCGGCGGTGGCGGCGCTCGCTAGAGGACTGAGCAGAACGATCCACACCAGAGAGACGATTGGCGTCCCCACCCCACCGCCGCAACACCCGAAATATTTTTGGGCCAAAAGTGGGTGACGTCCTCGGCAGCGGTTTAGATCCACGCCACACATGGATTGGGGCTCATTCCACGCCAAACCCGGGCTTGCCAAACGAACAAGGTTATGGAATAAAGTGCCCCTGAGATTTTGTGGCAGACCCACGGCCACGGCCCACGCTAGCACAACGCTTCCTCTCTTCACACGCAAAACATGGGGCTATCTTTCACATTTTAAAGAACATTTATTTGATACGAGAAAAATCCCGTATCAAGTTCAGTCACAGGACACGAGAACTCGAAATCAACCCTCGGAGCAAAAATTATTCTTGTACGTAGTCTCTAGGTCATACGGTGAAACCCCTTGCCACGTCTTCCTTACTAAGAAAAAACTGGGCTCTCATTCGGTTCTTTTGCCCTAGTAGGCTAGTAGCGGTGGATGAGATCGTTAAATGCCCCTGGATTCTTCGCATAGTGATCGATCTCAGCCTGCAGTACAAAAAACCAAAAGAATTGTCATCGAGTCCAAAATATTTTAGTAAAAGTATTTCAAAAGCAACAAAAGAAGATTAGAGCATGCTAAAAGATGCCAGTGAGAAGGTTAAAGAATGCTTACCTTCCGTATAGCTATAGCAGCTGTGACAAGTTTATCACCAATTAATTCATGCATAACCTTATCTGCAGAAAGCGATTCTACAGATTCCTGCAGGTTCTGCGGTACCCTTTTCAGTTTGGAAGCATAGTCCGCAGGGTTTGATTCTGCAAACAACACGAGCCACATGAGATCTTTGCACACTATGGTAAGCACATAAGTGATGCTGTTTTCTAGACGTATTGTAGTGAACAGTTATCACTTAACATAATTGTTAGGATTATTTCCAAATGTTACGGCCGTAGCCCAAATTTTGGATATGGCCAAAAAGGGATGTTCATACCAATTGGTTCAGGCAACTTAAGGCCTCTCCTTAGTCCATCAATGCCGGCAGCAACAATAGCAGCAAGACCCAAGTGTGGATTTGCACACGCATCAAAGGATTTGATCTCGAAATTGCTGACTAAATCAAGAGGCACACCAGGTGGGCATGCAGTTCTCAATGGAGCCTCCCTGTTCTCTTTCCCCCAGCATAGATAAGCTCCACTCCATGTATTTGGCTGAATCCGATCGTAGCTAAATATACACAGAAGATCAAGTGAACATAACCATTAAATAGAGCACATAACATACTGATTTGAAATGGCTGCAACACAGCAACAGTATCCTGGCATTTTACAGAGAAATGGCAAAAAAAAATCCCTCAGAGTGATAGGGAATATCATGCACCTTATGTAAGAAACACACTGTATTGAGTTATCTAGATTTCGATTGAATTAGATGACATTATCAGAAGCTTTAATGCAAGAAATTACCTGTTTGGGTGAGGAGCAGTAAATGCCATTATTGATGGAAGATGATGGTATACTCCAGCAAGGAACTGTTCTCCTGTTTTTGACATTCCATGGAAATTATCTTTACTTGACCCCATGAAAACATTCTGATCATTCTCCCACAAACTCAGATGCACATGAGAACCAGATCCAATATCATTCAAATCGGGCCTGGAAAGTGTCGAAGCAGAAGAAAGAATCAGACACCAGATACATTTTTTCCTCGAACACATAGGAGAGCTGTGTATCTTTTTATGAAAGAGAGAATTATGTTAGAACATGTAATTAGAGCTTATAATGGCTTCTCGTATTGGGCCTGGACAACCAGAATTATGTTAGAACATGTAATTAGAGCTTATAATGCTTCTCGTATTGGGCCTGGACAACCAGGCTCCAGTATGGCTGCGATTGAGATTATTACCCAAGCCTGCACTTGGGGATATGGATTGATTAGGAACAGCCGAGGGTTAGGAGTTAGGGCTCCTTTGATTAGAACTCCCCATAGCTGTATACATACATGTACCTTGTGTGCCTCAAGATTAATCTACTATTTTTCCTGAGCCATATTTGCTTTCAAAATAGAATTACAACCTACGTTACTCCTTTAGGAGCATAGGAAGGTTGCAAACCGTAAGGAAAAACAGATACCATATACATTAGTTTCAAATGGTTGGTGAATGCCTGAATGGTGATCCAGTATTGACCGAGTATAGCCTATTTTCAGCTCCCTTAAGTACCAAAAGGGTCTCAACTCTCAATTGTTGTTCACATACATTTTGCTACTGGTCCATTATTTGTCGCTGGTATATAAACTGTTTCTGTTTAACGTATTAAATTGTTAGCTTAGTTTCACTTTGCAGTTTTTCACATATGGTCACAAGATATTGAAGAAGATAAAATTGGTTTTCATTATCAAACTATGTGTTGAAACGTGAAACCGGCAGACTTGTCTGTGTTGACCCATTAACTTACTTTGGAAGAAATGTTGCTAGCAGTCCATGCTTTCGAGCAACTGATTTAATAACCTCACGGGCATACATCAGTTTGTCAGCCGCAAGAGTGCACAAGATATACTTTAAGGCTATCTCAAACTGCCCTTTTCCAGATTCAGCATGCAACTGTGACATTTGTTTTTGAGGGGGTGCACACATAATAAAAATGAATCAATAATCAAGAAAATAATCTGATCAGTTTGATAAAATGATAACAAATGTACTTTAACATGAATTTCTGCACATGAGAAAGGTAAATCACTTACCTGTTCAACAACAATGTCTGAAGCTTTGAGAGAAGAATATACTTCTTGTAATATAGATGATGCACCATCAAATGCTGAAGTTGAGCAGTAATTGGTATTATCATATGGAACCCACTGCTCAACTCCATTGCTGCAAAGCTTTTTTATCAGGAACACAAATAATAAACAGTTTTCCTAACATTTTTCAATATGAAACAGAGTCTGGGAAAGCTACCTTACTAATTTTCTGCGAAGAAAAAATTCGTTTTCAAAACCCGCCTTCATTGTCTGAAAGGATAATACTAAGCATAAATACCGAAACGTATGCAATTTAAAATCCATGAGATCAAAAAGGCCTTTGAAAATCTATACATGATAGTGTGTGGTTTCTTACCACATTGAACTCGTCTAGCAGAACTTTTGTGACTTTCCTCAGTGCATTTCTAGGACAGTATTCCCAGGCCTCACCAGGCCTAATTTGCATGTCAGCCATCACCATTTCCTCACGTCTTGACCTTTGACAAGAGTAATCCACAATCTTACTATTACTAATTGAAGATTCTAAAAGAAACACAATTTTCAAAGCACGCTAGAAAAAAAGATAAATCCTAGAAATTCCCACGATAATCAGAAACATCCGACCATCAAATGGCGGATTGGAATATTGATAGCCATTAGATCTATTTTCCAAGTAATTACCCACCTCTGCCATTATGAAAGGTCTTGAGTTCAACTCTCAACGAAAACAAATATCTTTTTTTTTAAGTTTTTCTATTTTCAAATTTACCTTCAATTTTTGTCCGTTTTTTTCCATTAAAAATGCTAGAAACCTTTCCATTAAACAAATATTTTGTTCCTAATTTTACTATTAGTAGTTGTAAACTCTTTTTAAAGTTTTCACGTTAATCCCCACATCATCAATTGACAGGTTGGAATCTTAATAGCCATTATATTTGTTTTCTAAGTACTCACCCACCTTTGTCATTAAAAAAACAATATTAAATAACCCCTAAAATTATATATTAATTACCCACTCTACCATTATGAAAGAAAATATGAAATAACACCCTAAATTTATACCTAATCACTCACATTTGCTATTGTGATGGATAATACCAAATAGCCCTCTAATTTATATCTAAATTGTTCACCTCAGTTATTGTGACTAATAGTATAATGAAAGTAACTCCTCAAATTTATATTAAAATCATCTACTTTTGCAACCGATCAAAGATTATCTAAATCGATTAAGCATACATATAAAATAGCAAGATATGCTATTATAAAAAACAAAGTATAAAAATAGATCTATATATGTTGTACTGTAACACATAATACATTTATGCCTCTAACCCGTGCGAAAGCACGGGTTGATAGACTAGTTAACATAATTAGAAGTGAAGCTGCTAGAAACAGAAAAATATATTAGCATAATGAACTCAGTTTTAATAGACAAATGATTTAAAAGCACAAAACATGATTGAGATTTTTATTTCATAAGAACATAGTAGGTGATTACTAGTGGAGGAATGAGGTTTCAATGATATTTCAAGAAATGATAGGCCATGTTCTTGTAGCAGTTAAATAGCATAGGAACTTCAAATGTATAGATGCACAAGAGGAATAGCAATGGAATGTAATCAGCATATAATTGATGTGGAAACAAGACTAAGCACAAGACAACAAAACAAATAAGAATGAAAACCAGTGTCACAACTCACAATGGAAGTATCAACTGAAAAAAGCACTGAAGAAGGAACTGGGCCTAGTTCAATAGGAAGCTAGCGTCAGTGTAGGTGTACTCTCCTACCAACCAGGCTTAACACAAATTTGGGTCATTTTTCTTCATGTTTACAATCATGATGCCACCACATTCCTCCTAGATTGGTCGAGTTTATTTATGAATTAAATGAAGAAAATGTTTAAAAAATCAGAAATACCATGGTAGCCTCATAAGTGTTGGCATATCTGGTACAAGTCTGATCTCGCCTACACCAGTAAGGTTAGTCCCATCTGCTGGGCCATCACAAAATGAAGTCATTCCCATTGCTGCAAAAGTCAGACCAACGCCCTTATTCCTTGTAATCTGATAAAATCTTCCAGCTGGCACAACCTGAAAGCACAATTCTTCAATAAGTGAATAAAATATGGTCTTATTTTCTCAGGGCTAAGAAATAACACTTCCAATTCGGAGATACTTTTGCTACATAGTTACTAAATAACCTTATAAGGGCTGTGGCTGCATATTTCCTAGTACATGTACCTGTATATATTCAGGCATATATCCCTCATATTGAATACATGTGCAATTCATAACACAATGAACTATGAGAAGTGATCAAGACTTCACACTCTGTTAATTAGAGTTTGTGGTCAGAAAAGGTATGCTTACACGGCATCTATGTTGACCAGAAGCATCGTTCCAGATTATCCGGACAAAGAGTACATCTTCCGCAGCAGAAGACAACGACACGCTGTCACAAGCTATGCTAGTTTCATGATTAATTGGTCCATTGGTAACATTTAACTTGTACAGACGTAATGCATTTCTTCTAAAGATGTCCTCAACTGCTTCTATGGCTTCCTGAATGGTAAGGTCTCCTTCTTCACATGCAGCAGCCAGGACGCGATAAACAACATCCCGTGCCCTTTTTGCACCTGTAAATCAACGCAATGTATGAATTAAATAATGAAACATTAAAAAACGTAGGTGAAATACTTACCACATTTTTAGGTGCAAAGGTAAGATTATTTAAAAATATCTTTTCCTAGACTATCCTATATGGGAGCTTTTACTACTGAGCACTGTTTGCCTGCATGCCTGTGTAGACCATTTACATGTCGTTTAAATGGGTACTCAGTAGTCAACGGTGTATTAATCGCTAAACAAAGGGTGACCAACTGTTTAGCGTTTACCATTTAGGCTAGCATTGCTACTGGGTATGCCCTAATGTAAGCTACCATGCGCTCACCTTGATTTCTGATAAAAGATAACATTTGTGCTGACATGCAACGTTCCTCGACCATCTTATGGGTTAATGTGTATAACACTGTAGCCTATCAAAAATAGGTTGGTTATATGACCATGTGATTCTTTCCTTGTTTGTTGAGATCACAACCGGATATGAGCGTGCAGTTGTAACTTGCCTTGCACTCCAATCAATGTTGTATTATATAATGAGATCAAGTACATTAGAGGAACTTAAGACAATTCATCTAGACATCTATTCAAACTTTATCAACTATTTAAGCAGATGAATATACCTAGATGATATGTCTCTGGAAAAGCATATCCATCAGTACTGAACATGACCTGAAAATGTCTGCAAATTAGAAATACCAAGCATGTGTACCTTGAAAAATTGAAATACTTAGGTTTATCATACATAAGGGGAATGGTAGAGTCAAATCCAGGATATCTATATAGAATGAATAAAAATGGGGTAATGCTACCGGCTGCAACCAAGTCACATGCTAGCAGTAGCAATCAAAAGACACAGTAAATATAAACAATGCGGTAGATAGAGAATAAAATTCAGTTGTCTTTCAGCAACAATGTGTAATGAGAAAAAATGAGGATTCATTTCAGTACTGAAAAGTTTTCTGTAAAATAGTATTCACAAGATGAACATTTTACTTTCTTTATGGGAGCTAGCTCCAGAAGCTCTTTCACTGATGATGTCATTCCATGAACACTAAGCTTTGGAATCGCCAAGCCAAAATCAAGATAGACCTGATTGCAGTTTGCATATGATGGTTAAAATCCATGAAACTGGAATATAAGATAGGAGAAAATTAGGATCTACCTGGGAGTAAACAGATGCAAGATAGGATGCTTCCTTAGAAAATGGATAAGAAGCATGTAAAAGAACAATTTGACAATTAGCAAATCTTTCATCCTCAAGAACAGCACGTAAATGTAGTGGGTTGCACTTTCGCAAGTCTAGGTCCTTATCTCCAAAGCTGAAAAATATATAAGAGTGTATGTATTTAGGATATTGAAACAACCAAAATATAACATTGATTTCATACCAGGAGTAAAAATGTTGTTACCCTGTGTGAATCTGCACAGGCAGGTTAAATGACACGGCCATTCCAAGACTAATGGTAAATATATAGTCAATCAGGTTCTTGTTTGTAATCCGAAACGGCCTAGGACCTGAAAATCATGGAGGAATGTAATTGCAAAAATCTGTTTGAGCTTGTTTTAGGGCATTTAATCTCCATGATAAACAAATGTTTACCTGTTAGCTCCTTACGAAGGCCATCCTCTGCATCGGTCTTGCTAACATTGGGACTGATCTCTAAGCCACTTCTATATGCCGCTATGCTTTTCAATGCAACAATTTGACTAGAAAGTGTGAGCAATAAGTTAAGGATATTCCCAAATCAACAAATAAAGAAAAATAATCCAATTGGTCTGAAAAGGGGTATCGGAGAATCTGGAGGATATGACGTCAGCTTAGCTACGTAGCTTTCAGTGAACGAGTCCAGTGTCCAGCTTGATCCACTGAATGACTCCTGGAAATGAGTAATTGTGCAAGTGGACCAAACATTACTCACTAAAAGTAGTAAAAATGGGTCGGTAACTACAATAGCTGGTTTGATATTTCAGGATCATAATACCATATATGCCACTATTTCTGAAATGAATGGTTGTGCTATTTTGTTATATAAGTAAATTCATTCCAAACAACGTTTGCCATTTAGAGGTTGTTTGGTTCCCAGCCACTGCGCGCCACACAGCAGGTGCTGCAGCCACAGACGTGGCGTACAAATTTGCTGCCACACTCTTGTGGCGAGAATCCTGCATGCGGCAGGTGATGGCTACAGTTTCTTTTCACCAACCAAACAACAGCAAGAGTTTTTATCGCGCCATCTAGATTATCATGGCAAGTGATCGTTGGTAACCAAATAACCTCTTAGTAACCAAAAAAAAGTTGTGAACAGGAAAAAAAGTAAAGCCTTGATGAGAAAAAAAAAAAAACAAGATAGATGCACTCACGTCATTGATGATTGTTTCTGCTAGCCTTTCTATTCTCAGAACTCTGCCAACTACAGGAGCAAATGCCTTGTGAGATTCCAAGTCTAGCATTTTGTCGAATGTTATGCCATCATCTATAAGGATGGCAGATATGTTGGCAGCTTGGAAGCATTTCGAGCCAATTGATTTCAACCCTTCAGCCCTTCTGAACTCCTCCACCTTATCAAGTGAGGCTTCGCAGTTGTACAGTGCAGCAATGTCCCTCAAGCTTCTCTGCATTTGAGCAATTCATGAGGTTCCAACTTCAAAGTAAGGTTGTAGTGAGCTCTGAAAGTGCACCCTTAGGTGCCTTGAAACAACAGCCACAGAGTACAGCAACGGGCACATGAAGAAAAAACTAGCCAAAAAATGTTGCAAGTGCTTCGGTAGTCCCATGGCAAGGACAACAACAATTAGGGAAGAAAGCTAGTAAAAGGCCTATCCACTCTGTAATCACTGACAGGGATGATAATGAGGGAAAAACAAGATTGCCCCACGCCACATGGATTCAGACAAGGTTCAGTTTCCAACCCATCACTCCCCCAGGACCCCCAGCCCATTCATCACGAGGCAACGAGACGGGCAAAAGGCGAGTGGACGACGTGGCACGTACTATACACTGCCACCACGTTCCACACTGATGGCAAGGGGCGCAAGGCAAGCCATAAAGCTGCTGCCATCTGCACGCCGCACGGCAGAAAACGACGAGTTCAGCATCTGCTTAAAGTGTTCCTGTTTTATAGTATCGGTTTATATGTGCGCCCTCCGGAACACAGCTAGCACCACCTAGCTAGCATTAGCAGTTTGCAGCATGAGCAAATCTGTAAATGCAACCAAATCACGACTAATTGGACCTTCTCAGATCATTTTCAATAGCGGATCAAAAGTAGTAGTGGTAGTAGTACTGAAATTCAGCGGGGAAACACTGATTTGGGGGGCTAGAGATTTAGAACGGTATATCAGCGGTTGCACATCAGAAACTGCCAAAACCATTAAAATCTGCCAACGGAACCCGTAGAACAGACACAATCTAGCCCCAACCTGCAGGCTCCCATTAATGCCCCGGATATATACGACTGATACTGATACTGCTACCAGAAAGTGCCGGTAGCACGGAGGCAGTAGCAAAGCGGCAAGACGGCAAGGGCATAGTAGGAGCGGGGGGTGTGAGCGCGCCTCGTGGGAAGCGGCCCGGAGCGTACCTTGAAGGAGAGGGAGTGGGGCGCGAGCGCGAGCGCGTCGCCCTCGGCCTCGGAGAAGCAGCGGAGGAAGGGGAACGCGGAGGCGGTGTCCACCAGGTTGTGCGCGTGCGCGTCCACCGCCGCCACCTCCTCCGTCGCGCGCCGCAGCGCCGCGTACCTCGCCTCCATCTCCATCTCCCTCCGCTCGCTCGCTGCTCAACAAGGATCTCGGGAAGGAGAGGAGGCGGCCTCACCTCAGCAGCGGCAGAGGCCGGCAGCCTCGTTTGACCGTGCGGGCGAAGCGGGGGCTCTGTCTGTCCCGCGGGAATGCGAATAGAGGGGATGGAGATGGAGGCGAACGCCGCCACGGGGCGACGATGGAGTTTTATATGGGCTGGGCAGTGCCGTGCCGCAGAGACGGGACGGGGGACAGGTCAAAAGCAGCGGAGGACGGGCACGCGCGGGACGTGCTGCCGCCTGCTGCTGCTGCGGGGGAGTGGAGTGGAGACTGCAGGGTGGGGTTGCGGCGGTGGTGCGCTTGACCTGTTCGTACGTTTTGTACTGCTCCCTTATTCTACCCTCAGAAAATGATTCTCGAATAATTGATAGGGTAAAATTTAGTGTGTGTTTAGTTAACTAAAATTTGGTACAGCCAGCTTAGTTCACTTCTTTTTTATTAAGTGAAAATGATTCTTAAGAAAACCACAAGCAAAGCTTAACGGAAGTTGGAAGCAGCCCATGATCAGCTCGGCCATTTGATGATCTCATGAGTGATGCCAGCTTGGTCGAGCGGGTGCAGAAAAATCAAAAAGTCATAAAGAGACTCTGACTTCCAAGAGTATATGGGCATATAGGCAAAATTTTAAAAGATGGCTCTACGTGTGTTTGGACTACTTGGTACACTGCTTGGTACATAAAGGGTGGATCCTAAAAGTAGTGGGCTATAGCTATGGTTAACTCTACAATGTACATGGACATGGTTGCTGATCATCACAATTAAAAAATGTCTCATCTTTATCTCTCTTCTTGTATTTTTGAGTGCTTGTGTGTAACAAAATAAAATATTTATTTATTATGCTACGGACAGTCCATAGTATTATTGATAAGCTTTCGCTATTGCTTCTCTATGGACCACCTCCTCAATGTATGTACCAGCCAGATTGAATGAACTACCTTATGGCTACACTGTGGAAGTGATACTCAAAACACATCCGCTGCCTGAACTTCACGGAAGCTGGGAGCAGATCATGATCTGCTCGGAAACGAAGTTCAATTTGATGATCTCATGAGTGATGCCAGCTTAGGTCAAGCGGGTGCTCAAAAATCAAAAGTCCTCGTGATACTCTGATTTCCAAGAGAGTCTATGGGGCTATGGGCGCATATATGCACAAATTTAAAAAGTCTCATATCACTTTCATCATATCAGCTTGAGTGTCTACCTTCTACAGTTGAGGTTTTCAGCTGACCAAAAATCAGTACTCCAAATCACCTTCCTTTTTTCCCCTGAAATTACACGGTGCAGACGCAAATCGCACCGAGCTGGTGTCTACACTTGAAAACTAACCTCAACCTTAATAAATGATAGGAACCGAAACTGACTGACTAGATCTCCACAAATGGGAGGAAGGACATGTATCTTCATAACCTTTGATCTGTCGATATAGACAAGTCAGGACTTGGTAATAATTTTACCAACGTTTCAAGAATTGCATAGAGTTTTAGTCTTTCCACCGACACCCTTGACATTAGATGTTTAGCCACAAATAGTGGTCCCATTACGGACAATTTTGCGCAACATTTGGACGTTCGCTCTTCTTTTTAACTGTAGGGACTGAAATCATATTGGTGGATCCACTTCATCTGGTTCCAATGTTCTCATTCTCTAGATAGCTTCGCAAACAAAGAAATCCTAGACCCTGTTTGGATATGATAGATATTTAAAAACTCTTGTGCAATTAGGTATATATCTCTCGTACGATCATGCAATCAATTAAGGAATCTTATCTCTATATTTTGCGATATGTCTACTCTGCTTCTAGCAGTTTAATTAGCAGCCATAGCGCTGCCGAAGTAGCACCAGCAGACCACCAGTGAACAGGCCAAAACGTTCAGGTAGTATGAACTTCTGTAAGGCTAGTTTGACAACCCTATTTTGGCTAGTTTGACAATTCTATTTTTCCAAGGGGTTTTGAAAAATTGAGAAAAAATAAAAAAATGAACTATTTTCTCTTCAATTCTCCAAAATTCCTTAAAAAATGAGGTTGACAAACTAAGTAGGAGTATATTTTTTCCCCTAGCTCGTGCAGGAATGATGGACTAGTTGTACCAGTGCCGACGCTGACGTGCGCAAATGCTGTTTGAATGTTGATTAATTCTCCATCTCCGCTGTCTCCGTCTAATCTCAAGGGTCAAGGCCTATGAACTAGTGAGATTTCAAGTTTGTTTGGTCTGATGCCCATAGTTACCAGGTAATTTTTTTTGAACTGATTACCAGGTAAATTTTGGTGTTACTTTTTGATGCTACCTAATACTCCGCTGTGACCAAGGTGCATTAATTAGAAATGAGTTGTTTAGCCTCCAACCAAAAGCTACTTTAGCCACCTTTGATCACAAACCAAACAAGACCCCTCTATTATTTCTTGGCGTGATGGACCCTCGATGCTCCGAACCGCCGCCATTCAAAGTGAGTCGATCGTCCATCCAGACGACGACGGCTTGCATAGTTGCATGCATTGTTCGAGCGTGGTAGTCCACACCTGCAAAATTGTCCGGGGCTCGAATATTGATATGCTATGGGTGACCTACTACGTCTGACTGATATCACACCTCCACGGACCACAACTAACCGTATGCTTTCATTTGTGTCGCACAGCTGATCATGGAATATGATGAATGGTGGAGGTCGACGAGCGAACGAACATGGCATACGGCAGGGCACTACGTACAAAGGCCTCAGGCGGATCAGTCCTTTACAGTTGGTTAGCAATATAGCTATGATACTAATAACCGGTCCGTGCGTTACTACGGGACAAATGTTATTTTCTAAAAGTAAATAAAGTGGCATAGTTCTAGTAGTAAATTTAGAATATAAAACTTCCTTAGAGAACAGTATTTAGAAATTCAACATGTTTCAATCCTTAATATTTGAACATTGAGAAAAGAATACTAACAAGAGACAAGACACCAAAAACGGTGAACATAGCCATTAGCTTAATACACTCATTATCTACAAAGAATAGAAACAAATGATCCATTAATTGGCCACTCAAGCATAGAAACCTTATGTCCCTACCGTAGAATGCATCATTGGTCTCTTTCTCCATAGCGTCTCTCAAACAGTATCAAACGATGAAACCTTTTTTGATCCACCAATTTTTTGTTTGTAGCAGATCATCTAACAAAGATAGTAGTTGTTGGGATTTGGGGATGATATTTGCACAATATTATATTCAATTGGAACTTCACCATTTGCAAACAAGCATTTACAACCTTACCCATCTCAAGAATGCTAAAAACATGCCATTATATGCCATTTTAAAGCAATGTTAGGCAGGCCTGATGAGTAAGTGGTTTAAAACCAGTTCGGTATGCACCATTAGGACTGCCATAGACCAAGAATTCTGCGAGTTAGAATATTGAGAGTAATATAGAAGGACTCACAATATGACTTTAATTTGCGACAGATACAACAACGCAATGCACCTATTTCTCGGCATGGACCGTGAGTCCGTGATGTTCCGAACCCTAACCAACCGCCATTCAAAGCGAGTCGATCGTCCACCCAGACGACGGCGTGCATGCATTGTTCGGGCGTCGCAGTCCACACCTGCAAAATTGTCCGATCCGGGGCTGCTGGATATGCTATGGGTGGCCTACTCCGTCGGACTGATGGATCACAGCTCCGCGGACCATAACTAACTGCTTTGGTTTGTGTTGCACAGCTGATCGTGGAATGATGAATGGTGGAGGTGGACGAGGGAACGAACATGGCAGTGGCAGGGCACTACAACTACTGCCTCAGGGATCAGTCCGCCTTTACAGTTGGTTAGCAACATAAGTATATATGATGCGCGTACACTATATGTATAATGGCCAACAGAAGCACGGGCTACCAATAGTTTGTTCTGCAAACACTTTCATGCATGCCGCCATGCCGGTGGTGACAGATATAATGGATGGGCGATTCTCGGCGGCGGACCTCCGGTGAGCGACGCCGGCCGGTGGGGCAAAAGCTATATATCGACGAACTAATAGAGGCCATTTACGCCTGCATCGCACAGGAGCACATGGCGTACCGCTTTGTCGCGGGACGGTGCTTGCCTCGTTGGATCTGTCTGCCCAACTTGATTGGGTGCTCGACTCGATCATACCGCCAGCGGCATGCAGATGCAGCGATGGCCGATGGAGCAGGAGCACGCGGCTCGGGCAGGGCACGCGCGTCGTCACAGCGGCTGCCTCGCCTCCCCGCCGTCCGCCGCGAGGCTTGTTCCACCCGTCGCGCCGCCTCCACCTCTCTCTCGCCTCACCCCGTCCGCCGCCATGTAGACTGTTCCCCCATCGTGCCGCCTCCACCTCCCTCTCTCCTCGATGCCTTGCCTCCCGCCGTCCACCTCCGCCTCCCCTTCCGCTCATCAGATCCAGAGCAGGGGAGAGAGCCACCGCGCCTCTCCCTCCGCTCGCCGCCCTGGCTCTCCTTCCGTTGGCTCATCGGATCCAGAGAGGGAGAGGGAGCCGCCGCCTTGGCGCCCGCGCCGCCGGCGTAGAAGGGGGGGAGCCAAGGGCGCTCCTCCAACGAGGACGACGACGAGGATAGACTGACGGGCGTGCGTCGGAGAGCAAGCTGACGACCAGTCGGTGGCCAATTCAACCAAACATACTCCAACTTTGTACACCTATTTATCCATTCACAACCAAACAAACTCTCTTGGCTTGCCAGAGCTTGTCGAGCGGTCGGGCGGCTGAGACCGACGGCGAGGGCGCCACCGGTCGGGCATGGTAGGACGATGGCTGGGCCAGGGTAGGGCAGGGCGACCACAACGCGAGGGCGGCAGCGGCAGAGGTTGTGGGGTGGGGCTGCGCGGCGGTGGGGCGGCGGCTGGCGGGCGGAAAGGCCGCGGCAAGGATGCCGAGGCGCCGACGGCCTCGAGTGGCGGCTGGTGGGGCGGGGGCCGGTGGCGGCGGGGGAGGAAGAAGAGCCGCGTCGGCCGTCAAGTCTGGGCGGAGTGAGGGAGAGAAGAGAGAGGGGAGGATAAGGTTGATTTATACCGTTGGATGGAGATCCAATGGTCAAAATGGTTGACTGATGGACATACAAAATATCAGTCACTTGACAAATAGACACACCCTAACTTTTTTATAAATAAAATTTTCTTTTTTGTATCTAAGTTACATTTTTGTACCGAGACAGCCAACCAAACGATATCACGGTCTAGCCTGTATACGGGTGAAACAACTAACCAAACATCTATGCATGGGCCTGCATCTGGCTCGCAGCCAGGCCAGAGGCCGGTCAGGGAACCAATCAGCCCCAAAATGGCTGGGCAAGACCAAAATTTCCGTTGGCATGTTATGATCAAGAACTAAACTGGCCCAAAATGCACTAATAAATAAAAAACAAAGGGCAGTAGTTTGATCAATTCAGAAAGGAAGAATGCAAGGTTCTGACGTGTAACTGGAAGTTTTAGCTACAATGGCATACGTTACTGTCATCTTGCTACATTCAGAGGCAGATGCAATGAAAGCATGACAATAATACAGATCGGTTCTGAACAGAAACGCCATAGTTATTAAAAACACAGAAACGGAGATAACCAATCCATAACTGTGTATCAGGAAGTGATCAAGTAACGCTGCAGCTGCCAGCTCAAGCCTAAAGTATCTCACAAGTGCAACTGATTGAACATCATAAGTTTCTAGGTTTCTTTCTTGGTTTTCAGCACACACAAGAATGAAGAAATCATAAAAATATCAACATTTTTCATGCTCAAGGCTCACCTAAAAGGAAAGGGGAAGGAAATGCATTAACTTAACAGGTACTAGTAGTAATCTCATTATCTAAAAGGAACATTATTAATCCTCACATGACTATTGAATATCAAATGTTTCCAAACCTGATGTAATGAGTATCAATGTTCGTGTTAGATTGATTGAGCTGAATTTATGTTTGTTAAAGACAACAAATGAAAAGAACACACAGCAAACATTATAGACATACAGAACACAGCTGCAGTACGCATGATCAACTAATTGGTATGCTATATAGAAGAGATACCAAACAGAGCTGCAATAAGGCATTACCAACTAATCGTTTCAGCAAGCACAAGTCCAATGCTTGAACTCAACAGGCTAATGTACTCTGGGGAGTGGGGACACAAAATCAGCAATAGTGGTATAACAAAAACTGATACTGGCTACTTAGCTACAACAAGGCCACAGATAACTTAAGAGACATCAACAACACAGTTGGAAATATTCTCTCAAGCATGATATTTCAGAATATCAGCTCACCTTAGCCCACCAGTTGTTCAGGAAGAAGCTGGGCATGTATTCACGCCATCCTTGCAATCGCGCGTAAGGTCGTTGAATGTCTCCAAATGTCTCTTTCCCCTCAAGAACACCTCAGTGTCAACTGCTACCCTCATGTAGCCATCAAATTCCACTGGCTTACCGTTGCTCAGTTCCTTAGTTTCAGTGAACCACTCGCTGTTCTCATCCCACAAGTCCTTGAAATCATCCAGGAATTGTGTTTTGTACTTTTCCTTAAGAGGGTCAAAGAATGATTTGTCAGGCTCATCGGTAGCAATGTACAGATACCGGCCAGCACCAACCTTATCATTAAGTGTCATAAGGAGACTGTCTGGCGAGGTATCTTTATCAAGGTTTGGCCAAAGTTGTGTGTTTCGGGCTTTCTCCCCTCTAACAATGTGGACCGAATCAAAGTCCCAGCTCATCCGTGAGGCAATGGCAGATACAATCTCCATCAAGCGACGAGACTTCCAGAGGAAATGCCATGGGCGCTTAATCACTCCCTCAGTCTCACCCTCACACACACGTGACCAGTAGTTGTCCGGCTCGACACTGCCAAACTTCCTCATGATCAACGTGTCCTTGACATCACGAAGTTTCATCGGGGTCATCCTGATGTCCTCAGTATAGAAGTTCTTCAGCCTATCCTTCTTGTGCCATTTTCCCCAATCTTGCCAGAACTGGCTCTGATCAATCACTGACGCGGATTCCTTCAAGTGCTCAAAATCAAAATAGAGCCTAAAATCTCTATCTTCATCCTTGCCACTTGCAGTGTAACGTGCGTTGAGGCAGACGTTGAGGTCCATGACAAGGGTCCGATTCAAGAACTGCGCCTCACCAAGCGCACACAAGAAACCCCAAACGAAGTGGTTCATGCCCTTGCACCTCTCGCCGCCACCCATGTAAATGAGGTACCTTCCACGGCTGAAATCGGACTCGGAAGCAACCACCGGCAAGCTGTCGTTGACAGCCTCACCGACAACGAACACAGGCTCGTTTGCAGCCCCAGCAGCCTCGTTGTTGGCGGTGCTCTCGTCCAGCCTGACCTGCGTCTTAGCAGGCACGAAGTCGGTCACCGGCGCCTCGCGCTTGCCCTTCTTCCCCTTCTTTCCCTTGCGCTTGCCATTACGCTTGGCGCCCACACCTGAGTGGTACTCGCCGACGCTGTCGACGACGAGGGTGCAGGTGTTGATGTCGCGGGTGAGCGTGAAGCGGCGGTAGTCCTTGTAGTAGGTGGTCCGGCCGGTGCCGATGGCGTCGGCGGCGGGGCGGAAGCGCCAGGCGAGGTCGCACTCCATGGTGCTCCCCGGCACCGCGACGGGACGGCCGAAGCGGTAGAAGTGGAGGTCGGGGAACCGCTCGATGGCCGCGCGCATGAGCAGGTTGAAGAGTTCCCTGTCCGCCGCGCAGTCCACGGGCGCCTCCGTGTCGCAGGAAACCGCCTCCGCGACGGCGGGGTTCTCCTCTTCCGCCCCCGCCGCGGCGCCGTCGCCCGCCGTGCCCGCGTCAGCGTCGACGGTGACGGCCCGCTCCGCCTCGGGCTCCGTCTTCTCGGCCCCGACGTCGGAGAGCTTGATGAACGGGACGGCCTCCGCCGCGACGGCCTCGCCTCCCCCGCCGGCGGCCTCTGCGCCGGCGCCGGCGGCGGACGAGGAGGAGGAGTTGAAGTCCTCCCCTGTGCGGAGCACGGAGTCGTCGGTGAGGAGGGTGGAGGTGGAGGTGGCGGAGGTGAGGAAGTCGGTGAGCTGGTGCGAGGAAGGGTGGAGGAGCGGGTCGTCGGGGCTGTGGACCGCCGCGAGGAGCGTGAACGCGAGCACGGCCGCCACGAAGAGCGCGAAGAGGAGGTTGCCCCCCGACCGCACCGCGGCGCGCAGGTCCAGCGCCCCGCCCCGCCACCGCGGCGCCGACAGCGCCGCCGCCCGCCCCAGCATTCGCGCGGATCTGGGCTCGGATTGGGAGTGGAGTGGAGTGGGGGAATGGGGAGGGATCTGGCTGGAATGGAGGAGCTTGGAGAGTTGGAGGGCGGACGCCGACAGGGCGACAGGACGCAACGCGAGCGACGAAGGGCCGTGCCGCCGTGGCGTGGAGGTCAATCCCACGACGGCCGGCCGGCCGGCTAATTGCCAATTTGCAATTGCAAGATTTGTCGGCCGGCTGGCCAGCCTGTTGACTGTTGGGGACTGCGGCCAGGTGATTTCGGCCCGGTCTTGGGGTTCCGACTTCGGATGGTATGCACTGGGCCTTGGTGCCTGGGTTGTCCTTGTCCTTTGAGGGCCCGTTTGGTACGATGGATTCTGATAATCCGCTTGCAAGAATCCATTTAATGAACCAGACGGTGAAGACGTGTTTCCCCAGAAAACCATCTCTCTCCGATTTTCTTTTGGAATGTCTATAACTTTTCTTTTATCAAATAGAGTAGTACCATCCTACCGTCTATATTCTAAAACTCTACTCCATATACAATGTTTTAAACCTCCAAATACGGCGTATGTGAACATATCCTTACCATAACTTCATAGCGCAGTGAGATCCTTCTCATTCCGTGACTCAAATTTGTCTTTCTGTTTAGATCTAGAGGTTAAAATTTAACTCACGTCACATCGGATGTTTAGATGCTAGTTACAAGTATTAAATATGGTTTAATTAAAAAACTAATTACACGGTCGAGGAGTAAACGACAGACGATTTTGTTAAACCTAAGTAATCTATGATTAACGAATGGTTAATGTAGTATCAAATTTGCTAATCATAGGTTAATTAGGTTTAATAAATTTTTCTCAACGTTTACTACTCGTCTGTATAATTAATTTTATAATTAAACCATATTTAATATTTCTAACTAGCGTCCAAACAACCCCTTAACAACTTCACGGGAAAAAGGACCGCAAAATATGTTAAATTCAGTGCTCACGGACTACCCATGGCACGACCAGTCAACCGTGCCCAAGTGCCATCACTCCCCATGTCATCATTTTGTCAGAAAGAAGGCGACCGCAGCCTCGACCTACCGGAACTTGCCAAGCCGCCTATGAGGATGAGGCTATGACGGGAGCCGTGACGTCCGAGCACCTACGAGAACCTATTAAACCAGGGCAATGGGCGGCGCTGCGGCGCAGACACGGGCACACCCAGCAAAGTAGCAACCCACCCACAGCGTGCTAGCTCGCCACCACACCGCGACGACGAGACCCCCAAGTCAGGGAGCAGAGCAGCTAGCCATGGCGGCAGCCGAAGCATCCACCACGGCGTCGGCCCTCCCGCTCGACGGCCGCATCGCGCTCGTCACGGGCGGCTCCCGGGGCATCGGCCGCGAGGTGTCCTCCCACCTCGCCGCTCTCGGCGCGCGCGTCGTGGTCAATTACGCCTCCAACCCGGCCAAGGCCGAGGAGCTCGTCGCGGATCTCGCCTCGCGCGGACACCGCGCCGTGGCCGTCCGCGCGGACGTCTCCGACCCGGACGCCGTGCGCGCGCTCTTCGACCGCGCCGAGGAGGCCTTCGGGTCGCCACCCCACGTCGTGGTCGCCTGCGCGGGCATCCTGGACCCCAAGTACCCGGCGCTCGCCGACACCGCCGTCGAGGACTTCGACGCCACGTTCGCGGTGAACACGCGCGGCAAGTTCCTGGTGTGCCGGGAGGCCGCCCGCCGCATCCCGCCCAACTGCGGCGGCCGCATCGTGACGTTCTCGTCCACGACGGTCGCCACGCTCCTGCCGGGGTACGCCGTGTACGTGGCGTCCAACGCCGCCGTGGAGGCGCTGACGAGGGTCCTGGCCAAGGAGGTGGCGGCGAAGGGGATCACGGCCAACGTGGTGGCGCCGGGCCCCGTGCGCACCGAGCTGTTCCTCGCCGGGAAGGACGAGGCGTTCGTAGAGAGGGTGGCCAAGAATTCCATGGGGCGTATAGCCGAGACGACGGACATCGCGCCCGTGGTGGCGTTCCTGGCGAGCGACGCCTCATCGTGGGTGAACGGCCAGGTCATCAGGGTCAACGGCGGCATCGCCTGAGGGCGCGCAGCGTTGAAAATTGAGAAATTTACTTCTTTTGCCGCAAGAAAGTTGCTGTTTATTTTTTGGTCTAAAAATTTCACAGCTTTTCTATATGGTCTAAAAATTTTGTTCTTTTTTGGCCTTTCCGAAGGCTTAACACCGTTAAGTAAAAGGTGAAAAGACGATTTTACCTTTTAAGAAGCTTCTCCATCCATCAACGGGTACAGATAGGGCGAGTGAACCCAGCGGCGCAGGCAACGCGCGACGGCGGCGGCACATGCAGCATCAGCGTGCCGGGGGGTGGCGCAACGCACGCACCGACGGCAGCACAGGTAGCGCAATGTGCACGACCGCGGCGGCACATGCAGCGTCAGCTCGCCGGGCGGTGGCGCAGCAGTGCGCGCGACGGCAGCGGCCCAAGCAGCGCGTGCGACGGCGGCGTTACAGGCAGCGTGTGCGCGACCGCGGCGGGCACAGGCAGGATGCGCGCGCCAGGCGGTGGCGACCCAAGCAACGCGCACGACGGCAGCGGCACAGGCGGTGTGCGCTCGCCGCGCAGCAGCGTGCGCGACCGCGGCGGCACAGGCAGCATGCGCGGACCGCGATGGCATAGGCAGCATGCGCTCGCCGAGCGGCGGCGCAGCAGCTGGCGCGACCGCGGCGACGAGGGAGGCGGCGTGCGGGCGATGGATGGCAGCAGCACAGGCAGCGTGTGCTTGCCGGGCGGCGGCACAGCAGCGCGCGCGACGGTGGCGGCGCAGGCAGCCCGCTTGGGCGCCAGGCAGCGGTGCAGTCAGTGCACCCCCGCCGGCCGTCGCCGCAACTCGACCCGCGGTGCACCCCCGCCGGCCGTCGCTGTAGACCGACACGCGGCGCACCCCGCCGGCCGTCGCTGCAACCCGACCCGCAGCACGCGGCTGACGCCGTCGCGCCACAGCCCGCCTCGCCCCCATCGGTCGTCGCCGCAGCCTGACTCGCGGCGCACCCCGCCGGTCGTTGCCGCGGCCCCTCACATGGCGCGCCGCTGCCCTGCTCGACATGCGTGGAAGGGTAAAATTATCTTTTCACCCTTTACTTAACGGTGTTAAGCCTTCGAACGGACGGAAAGGCCAAGAAAGAAAGAGTCAAAAATTTTTAGCCATATAAAAGAGCTGTGAATTTTTTTGGCCAAAAAAGTAAGGAGCAACTTTTTTGAGGCCAAGGGAGTAAATTTCACTTAGAAAATTTATGGCATTTTGACTTTCCTGCTATACTGGCGTTTTGACAGTATGACTTGAAAGAGACCAGTTGCAATGTGGTACTACATTCGTCATGTTCATACTTAAACTACTACCATGTTACAAAATGTTCAGTGGTGCTGGTGCCACGTAGTATTTCTCAACATCTCTATCCCTGTGTGTAACAATGTGTTTGGTCCATAAGAAAATTTGTCTTCAGTTCTCACTTCTCCATCGTACATTTGATCAGGAGAATACCAAAAAACGAGCAGAGTATTTTGCTCAGTCATCAAAGAGGGAAAAAAAAAAGAGAGGACTTTGCTCACGACAGGCAGGAAATCACCTGCGCCTGTTATCATCATCCGCGCCTTCATCGAACACACCAGATGAGCCAACACGGAAGTCGAGCTGCTTCTGATGTTTCTGCCTCCGCCGCTCGTCAAACTCCTCCCACCCCTCCACCTGTTCATGAACTGGAGGTGAAATTGGGAATACCACTACAAAAATGTTTCCACAGTGCCCACGACCAAAACTAGTGCAACAAGATTCATCAACTAAAAGGCCACTTCTAACAAGTGATGGTATTAGATTTTTTTTTAGTATAGCTGAACTGACCATTCTGATCCTAGACCCGTAACAACTTATGCATGAGGACTATACTGGAACAAAAACAAATGATGGTATTAGGCATGACTAGGGTGTAACGGTACAACCATGCAAATCTCACTGCAACAATGATAATAACAAAGTGGTATTATCAAATTCATAAAGTGTGAAGGAAAATTTCGAACATGCACGGGCAAACATGGGACCCTTGAGGAAATGGTACCTGCCGAAGAGCATCATTTGTGATTTCTGTGCCATGGAGATCAAGTGTAATAAGCTGTGAGCACTTTCTGAATAACTTCGCTGGCAAGGATGTAAGGCCATTGTTTCTTATATGCAAAACCTGTTGAACAAAGTTTTTTTGTTAAAGAATTGTACTTTCCCCTTCAATGCATGTAACAAACCATTCAAACAAAATGAAAAGTGAGAACAGATTTATAGCACAAAAAGATACGAATAAATATTTACTTCGTCATATATTTATAGGAGACACAGAAGCAGCACAATACAAATCTCAGTCATGTAAAACTAAACCAGTACAGACTAACAAGGTGTCACTGAAATAATTGTATCGAAGAGCATTTGCCTCTTTGTGGCTGTATCAAGCCATAAACCTGAAGTTCCATGCATTATATACTAAGAAACCAAGAAAAACAATTCTGCCTGCAGAAGACCACAAAACTGCATGCATAACTTGTCCACAATGCGAACATTGTTGCAATTGGAAAATGAATATTTTGTGGTTTCATCTGTAGTGTGAACATCATTGCTATCTGAAGATGAGATATTTGGATTATTATCAACTTCAACTCTAATTCAGTGCTTCATTTACTGTAGGCAATGAGATGTCATCTTAGGCGGTGTCCGGATACACCCAACTAATTTTAGCTAGCTAACTTTTAGCTAGTAGCTTGTAGCTAATTTTTAGCTAAGACACAATCTACCAATTAGCTAGGGGTGTTTGGACTTTGGACACTTTATAGCTAATTTTTAGTTGGGTGTATCCAAACACCCTTTAGTAATTAAATGCTCTGATAATAAATGCAGTTCCATGCAGCTAAAGGCACACACCTTGAGCTTATAAAGGCTCCCAAAGGCTTCTGGCAGTTCAGTTAAGAGATTTGATGACAGGTCAACCTGAAAAAAAAATGAATTTCTGGGTTCAATATATAGTGCTCTAGAAGAATACATGAAGCAGGTTATATGTAAGACAACGCACCTCAGTGAGAGATTCACAGTCTCCTATAGATGAAGGCAATGAAGTTATCCTGCCAATAGGTGAAAACGAGTCAGATATTGGCATTCACAAGAAATTTAAGTTCAAATTCTCTGAGAAAGTGTAGCAGTATAGTTCCCACAAGAAATTCAGTAATAAAAACATTTCTGCCCTCTTCTTCGTTCAACAACTGTTTTTCTATGATAGAACCAGTAACAACCTACTAGTATTTGCATATCAGCACACTAGAAACAGTACTATATAGTTATAGCTGTCACAAGACAAGTGCCAACATTTATCTTGTCAACACACTGATTCATCAAACCTTCCAGGCATGGTTCTTTCAACCCTCAACATGGTTGATCACAGATCAGTAGCATTGTGTTACTCTCAATCTGAAGCATCCGTTTACTAGTAGGTAGAAAAACACAAGTATAAAATCTAAGTTCAGCTATAGACATGTAAAAATATACTAACAAATAAGGTGCCGCAACCCAACAATTTGTGAGTTCTAGCACAAACCTGTTATTACTTGCTATAAGAATCTCAAGATGCTTCAGCAGTCCTATTTCTTTAGGCAAGCTATCAAGGCTGTTATTTGCAACACGAAGTTCACGTAGAGAAATCAGTGAGCCCAAAATTGATGGCAAGCTAATCAGTCTGCAAGATAAAGAAGACGTGGATAATCAGTTAATCAGATCATCTTGTTTTCAGTATGACAAAAATATACATGTCAGCCGTCATGCCCAATAAACACTGAGAAGGTAAGAGATATTGTGTTCTAATTAAAAGTATGAAATATCCGCTTTTTTTGTATGAAATATCCTTTACATGCATCTTGGTGGCAGGACACAGGAGTCAAACTGCCAAATTTCTATTCGATATTGATGGTAGAAACATATGTGGAAAAAGTGAGCCATGAGGTTTAGTGGCTCAATAGGAAAATCCAATTTTAAAAGATACAGTCTTTTGATTGCGACTACCCCTTTTAACCTGAAACATTCATGAATACATATGGGCATCTTCAGAGGACAAATACAGTTGTTTAGTAGAATAATCTGTACCAGATTAGTCACTGAGATATATTCCCACCTCAAGGATTCTAACTTACACTAAGGAAAATCAGATGCCAAGATTCAATATGCATTCTATCTATTATTTCGACATATGGTATGTCTTGGTTGATTCTAGGTCAATACCTAGCTCACAGTAGGTGAGCCAAAGAAAAAGAGAGAGAATAAAGTGCAGAACTTGGTGAACATAGTAGTTATAAAAGTTGATTTGTATCCGCTGGTAACATGAAGAGAATTCATAATTTCGTATTATTACTATGAACAACACTAACAGGACAAAAGTTTCAGAATGCAACATACCGGTTTTCACTTAAAGATAAATTTAGTAACTTTTGAAGACAAGATAGACCTTCCCAGCAGAGGTTCTCATCAGTTATATCATTGGCAGTTAGGAGTAATTTCTGCGTTATAAAATTAAGTCACTTACAATTATAGTTCCTTATGGAAGGTGAAAACAACCAATGACTTAGTGGGAGAGAAGAATTTTACATTCAGAGATTTAAGAGCAGAGATTTTTTGTGGAATTTCCTTGATACTGTTGTTGCTGATATCTAGTATTCGTATTGAGAGACCACAGTCCCAGACTTCTTCTGGCACAGCCTATAGAGAACGACACAAAAAGATTAAGTCTAACTTATGTTAAAAGGGAAATTAGTATGGCAATTTAAAAAAACAATAACAAACCAACATCATCGAATTTCATAAGGCTGGAAGGAATGATGTTGAATGGTTCAGGCAACAGTAGCATCGATGGACAAATAATAAACCTACATTGGGTGATGAAACTGTAGATGCTGCACTGAGTTGTCAGAACTAATTCAGTACACAGTTTAGTTGAGAGTTACAGGTACAAACTACAAATCATTCTGTGAACAAAGGATTCTTGTAAAATATGCAGATAGAGTATTTCTTGTACAGTCTGTTAGCAACAAAGGCAGTAATAAAGCATGCAAATGTATTTATTCATGACCAAATATACAGAGAGCACTTCCATTGACCATGGGTAGATGCGTGGATATGGTAACTTAAATTACAATCATCCTATGTCAGCATGCATTCATAGGACCTTCACAGAAGTGATTCAAACAACTTGGATAAGGACCAAGGTACCTTCAAGCCACAATCATTTAGTGCAACAACACCTGTTAGCTTCCAGCGCTCTGATCGGCTTTTACTGACAACTGTCTCTGGTCTTTGTGTCTGATTTTCCTTAACATTTGAAGGCCTTCTTACACTTGTTGTTGAACTACTGCTATTCTTTGTGATGGGACCATCCTGTTTAAGAGTAGGTGCAGAAAATTAGATTATGAAAACATTCCACGTTCAATGGTGAAATTAAACCAGTTATCCTACGGTCTATGAAGCACTTGCCAAGTGACAAGTGAAATTTTCCCTCTCCAATTCCAGGTACCAGCACAGCTCACCCGAGTCAAATCAAACTTAGGCACACGCTAAGGGCTTGTTCGGTTGGGCCGGGATCGGCTGGGATTGGGCTCCAATCCATGTGTATTAGCCCAGCGTGGATTCAATCCCCGGCCACGATGAAAGTGCGTTCGGTTAGCCCACTCGTGGTTCCTTCCCCGGCCCATTCCTGGCAAAATCCCTCTCCCCAGCCTGGTATCCATCCCACGACCCTACACACGTGGAACGCTTCCCCTCGCGATGCGCACGCAAGCGTCTGCGGCAGCTGCACGGCGCAACGGGAGACAACGACGACAGCGGAACAAGAAAGTCCTTGCTAACCGAACAACACTTGAAGAGGCAGGGGGATTATTTACTGACTGGAGATTGATCAGCACAGGGATTTAGTGACACAAGTGGATCCACTCATTCCACGCCGGTAAAAATTCAGCTAGAGGATTTTATCCACAGCTACCGAACAAGCCCTAATGGATATCCTACTCCAACAATTTAGACCTAAATATCTGAAGCGAGCTAATAAAAGGACCACAGTACAGCAGCACACAGATCGGGAATGAGGACAGGTCGAGGTGATTGATGCCGTACCCCCTGATGGAGCCCCTGAGATGCAATGAGCATGACCTTGGATCCGTCCACCACTTGCATCGAGCTCAGGCTCGCGGCGTCCTGGAGCACTTTGCCTGCGACCACGAAGCAGTGGGGATTGGTAACTACGGCGGCGAATCAAGGACTCGGGAGGGAAAAGGGTTTGGGAATACGTGCCTTTGCAGACGAGCTTCTGGCCGCGCGGCAGGACGTTGGTGAGCGGCTGGAGGAGGCGCTTCAGCTCCGCGGTGGAGGCCGCGGCCGGGACCTCCACGGGGATGGTCCGCCCGGCGAACTTGATCTGGACGGTGATGGCAGTAGGCGCGGTCTCCATGGCTTCTGCCTTCTGTCCCGTGGCCGTCACAGGCTCACAGCTCCGTTTCTTTTTCTTTCTTTCTTTCTTTCTTTTTTTTTTTTTTGAAAAGCCCACCTCTGTTTCGCGTATGAAACAAGTGCCGCGGCACGATGACACGTGGGTCACGTAGGACGTCAAATTCTGAAAGGTTGTGAATCACGATCCAAAATATTGAATTAAGGCAGACGACCGTTACTTAGGCAGTCGTCTCTCATGTGACGTGGCTCGACTGGCCGCGCGGTTTGGAGGATGGTCCGGCTTGGGTGGCTGTGCGCGTGCCATCGGACTTACCTTATAGCGGAGGGGATGCGGTGGGTGATGAGTTTGTCGAAAAATCGCCCAACAGATACACAAAAGAGCGAAACATCAAGTTACAACCTAATCGCGCGGATCGGTTTCCGATGGTTTGGCCAATCAGCTTTCCACACTTGAGTGTCTTCTTATGGGTTAAATGCATGATTTTCACATGAATCATGCAGGAATTTCACAGAAAACAATTTAATTTTATAGAAAAAACGCAGAAACAGAAATTTTTTCCCGCATTCCAAATAGGACCTAAAACATGACAAAAAGATGATAAAAACATGTCTAAAACCATGATATAGACAATTAACTAACCTGGCGAACCTCCAAAGAAATTCATCCAGAACAAAAAACACATCTAGGACATATAAACAGGGTGCTAGGTGTATATCAATCTCTCAAATTGCCATATGAATACGTTGCACCGCATATCGTGGATTGTAACAACCGGATGAGCTATATACACCCAGCCGTACGATATCAATTTATAGCGTTAAGCGGTCGTAAAATAGTAGATCGATAAAACGTGAGATAACTATCAAACCAAATCTTGGCATAAAAGACGCTTTAGTACAAGTGTAAGGATCTGATGCCCAAGAGAGGGTGAATTAGGCTAATTTCAAATTCTAATCGAAAATCCTTAGCCTAACGAAGCTACAAATTAGCCCACTTCATCCTCAACACGAAAACTACCCTACTCAACAAAGGAAAGCAGCCCTACCCATGCTAGTGAAAAGGAAACAACAACGGAAACAAGAACTAGCAACACTAGTGACCAAACGAGCAAGGGACATACAAGCCAAGAGGAAAGCTAAGCATGGTGACGACAAGATGCAAACAATGAAAATAGCAAGAACTATAAGAGCATCATGTAGAGAGACAACCAGATTTTTTTCTATGGTATCAAAGGTTTGGCACCCTTCCCTAGTCCACGTTGCGACACACGCAAGGTGTTTTGCCTCCTCCCATACTTGTGGGCGCTCACAGTCTCCGTTCGCCATCTCGGCAAGGTGGAGCTCAAGCCTTGTACAATATTGTTCTTCGAACTTCCACAATTTTCTTGGCAAGCTCGAGAACGCACCCCGGTCACCAAGTCCGCCTAGGTGCTGCCAATCACCAAGATTAACAAATCTTCGGTCTTCACTTGATCTTGATCCTCACCAAGTGGATGCATACAAGCCTCTAGACCTCTCTCTTGATCTCAAGGTGGAAACAAGTGTATGAGTAGTAAAGGTTGAAACGCAAGTGGTTCTCTGATTTGATGAAGTTGCTGGAGTGTCAAAGAGCACGAAATGGAGTGAAGGAACCCATATATATATAACCCTCAAGCTGATAGAGCCGTTGCACAAAGAGGGTTGCTGACGCAGTGTACTTCGGATTGTCCGGTCCCTTACTTTTTCCAACTTCGGACAATCTGGTCCATGTAATTTTCCAATGGTCACTGACTCAATACGTCATTGTACTTTTGCCCAGGATTTTGTCCGAGGTATAGGGTTCGGACAGTCCGGTCCATGTAAATGTGTGAGCTCGGGAAAACTAGTCGTTACTCAGCAGGTTACTTTGTCCTTAGGTTTGTCCAAAGTAGGTGCATCGAACAATCCGGTCCATGTAACGCCTTGACTTCGTTGAAAACATAGCCTCAAGTTTATTTGTCCTTCCATTTGTCCGAAGTGGGAACATAGGAAAATCCGGTCCATTGTTCTGCTGCTTCTTCTCAAATTTATAGCCTCAGGTTTGTTTGGCATTCCATTTGTCCGAAGTAAGAACATAGGACAATCCGATCCATTGTTTTGCTGATTCATCTCAAATTCATAGCCTCGGGTTTCTTTGTCATTCCATTTGTCTGAAGTAGGAACATAGGACAATCCGGTCCATTGTTCTATTGATTCTTCTCAAGTTCATAGCCTCAGAACGACGATGGTGTTGGGGCAGATGCGAGCGAAGGGGAGATTGCGGCGGTCGATGCCGCGGCTGCTCGCTCGCGCGGCATGCTGGACCCGGAGCCCTGTGCTAGGCGCCCGCTGGCTTGAAGCTTTGAGCTCGGGCTGTGGCCATGGCGGAGGCGCGCGTAGCGGATGCAGTGGAGACGACGGGAAGCGCAAAGAAGTGGCTAGAATGGTGGAGGAGGTTGCGGCGGTCGCGTTGCTCGTGCTATCGCGGCCAGAGGAGGCTCAGAGAGGTAGGGGAGCTCAGCTTTAGCATCCATGGCGGTGGTGGTGGCGGTGGCCTGTTGCGGGCGCTCGAGCAAAGAGGGAAGGAGGAAGAAGATGGCAGACTACATGGCAAGCCCTTGCCTCGTTGTCAGGATAGGTGGCATGCCATGTCAGCAAAAATGGCAAATCTGTAAGCATCTTTTTTCGCGATGGTAAAAATGTAGTAACACCCATAAGACTGGCAATTGGAGAGTGGGTATCCATAATAATGGCAAAAAATTAAATTGCCGTTATATTCTAACGGCAAGTTTCATATGCTAAAAAAAAAGGCCCTTCTCTGCCGCCCCATCCTTCTAGTTCTAGGCTCCGCCGCTCCCACGGTAGTCCCCCCCCCCAAATCGAGTTTTGGCCTCCGACTACGTCACTCTAGGAGGAATCGGCCGAACGCCAGGACGCGGCAGTGGCAGCAGCGGCTGCAATTGGAGTCCACGAAATCCAGACCTGTGCCGCCAAGGCGTGAAAGACCGAAAAAGGAATAGGGCCGGCAGTGAGACCTGTGATGACGAAGAGGTTCGGAGTATGAAGGATGATGAGGAGGTTCAGAGGATGAAGATGATCAGGATACGCAACGAGCTGGGCGTGCTGCCATTTGATGGAGCAATAGCAAAGGAGTATGAAGATGATGAAGCAAAGGAGGAAGAAGCAGGAAACAAGGAGTTGGAGGAGGAGGAGGATGTTCTCTCCTCTGCTCCCAGCTCCTCTCTCTACGAGCCACACATTCACCGTGAATACATTGGGGAGATTTGTAAGCTTACTGACTTAGAGACCTCCAAGGTGTATCGTCAATATGAGACGGCATTGTAACTTGTAAGTAAAATGGTCTCATGTGCCATATTTCTATGGTTGTGTTTTGGTAATTGATTGACAACCAACACTTGAACTAATGAACTTGTCTAGATGCACATTCTCATGTGTTTAGGTTCAAGGGATGAAAAAAAAGAAAAGCCAGAGGAATGGCCCAAAGGGCCGCCCCAACGGGGGTTCCGCTACCAGGTTAGCGGACCGGGATTGTCGGAGTTTATCCGCGGCAACCCACCATGGGACGGATTACATGTGTTTTTTTTTGATCGAAAGAGGGTTGGCAAGGAGATCGCGATGGTGTACAAAACAAAGAACACAACGATTTAGACAGGTTCAGGCCGCTAAATCGCGTAATACCCTACATCCTGTATGGTGGTATGTGGATTGTATTGCTCCTGAACGTATGAGCCTGACCTAGGTCATTGTGACCTAGGACCGGGTTCCTAGCTCCCCTTATATAGGCCGAGGAGCTTAGAGTACAAGTAAAAGAGTCTTAGTTGGATTACAATTAGCAGTCCATATCATCTTACGCTATGGGCTTCAAGGCAAACCACTTGGCCCACCTGCCAGAGTGATTTCAATCCGTCATCATAGGGTACTCGTGGATATATGACTCCCACAAGCCCTCGAGCTTCACGAGGATTTGGCAGAAATCGTCTTGAAGGTCTTCATAGAGTCTGCTGTCTTCAAAAAATCTTCACATCGTAGTATGGAGGCCATCGCAAGATGGACTCCATATGGAGTAGCCCCAAGCTTTGAGTTGACTTGAGTAGCAATCAACTTGAAGGTTTGAATCAATATGTAATGACCGAATCATTTGAACATCTGATCTTGCTTGTCGAAAAGTCTTCAAAAAATTTCACTGGTATCCACCCTATAGCCCCCGAGCATAAACAGGTTGAGGGTCAAGTAACCCAATAGTCTGAGTGGTCTTTAGAAATTCCCGAGTGCTCGGCTGGCAATGATGAAGTCATCCGAGTACCCCGCCAGTGGAAATACGTCACTAGCCGAGTGTTGCAGCCCTCGAGTCGAAGTAGTAGTAGTCGGCGAGGCTGTCGGCTAGTGGGAACAACATCCACTAGTCGAGCGGCAGAGCCCCCGAGTCGATGGAGCAGTCGGCGAGACGGTCGGCTAGTGGGAACAACATCCACTAGTCGAGCGGCGGAGCGCTCGAGTCGACGAAGCAGTCGGTGGGGCAACGAAGTGGCTGGCTAGTGGAAGCACGTCGCTAGCCGGGCGGCGGAGCCCCCGAGTCGAAGTAGACTTTGCACTGGCATAAAAAGTATTTCCTGAAACAATAATCTGGAGAGAACCCGTGTAATTGTTAGGAGGGAAAATATGCCCAACTAATGTCGAAGCGACAGCGCAAACTAGTTGGATAAATAGCTTATGTACGTACATAAGTAAATATTGAAATAACTTTGTTTGAAGAGAAAAATCACATAGGATCTCTCCACTTAGATAAAATAAAAATGCGCGGACGTGCTAGTCTACTGAAGTAGACAAAATAAACCACAAAGTAGGGAACACAAACTTTATTCATATTATAAAAATACAAATACAGATTCTCATTGTACAAGTGCGCTCCACAGCCTGCCGTTGGGCAGATCTAATTCTGGCGATGCAGTACGCTGGTTCCCGAGGCCTCGAAAAGCTTCCGGTTAATTACCCTCGCTCGCAAGTTAAACTTACCGAGACACCTCCGATTAAGCTGCTGTGGTCGTCGTCTTCAGTCTTCGCTTCATTTCTCTTTGCACGTGATGGTGTTGGTGTAGAGGTGGGTGTGTTGGCGTCATCCATGGTCTCGTCGGTGTCCATGAGCCGGTGTAGCCCCGCATCGTCCGCCTTGTCGGTGTTGAATGGCGCACAGTAGATGTAGTAGTAGATTGATCACCATGCAGCAGAGGTTGGTGTAGCTGGACTGGATCGGACGCGCCACGGCAGCTTCATCATCATCGGTGAAGTTAAAATTAATAGTGTTGAACACAGTAGGTGGGGGAGGCGCCGTCAACACAGCGTGGCACCTCTCGCTTCTGTAGATCACACATGGCCACGCAAGGCCATGCATATGCTTCTCTAAATGCCTTCTCGTATTGGCCTTGAGAGCTAGTGGCCGCAGGGAGAGTGGCTGGGCATGTGTACAGGCCCATCCACGCACAGCTTGCTCACGCCGCCTCCTTCCGTGCCCACGGCCATGCCAGCGGCGCACGTACATGGCACCTCGGCGCGCTCGTTGCGGCGCTGCCGGCATCAGGACTGGCAGGCCAGTGGCCACGGCCTCGACGCGGTGTTGGCGAGTTTGGCGATCTCGGCGTCGACGCATCGGCCGGCTGCTTGCTTCTATCACGTACACATGCATGCACGTACATGATGAGAGGCTGCCAAGAGAGACGAGATTAGTAACTTTGCTCACCCATGGAGGATCCTTTGATCATCGTGAAGGTGAACGCAGCGTCGGCGGCGGCTGATGACCGGTGGCGTGATCCGTCCATCGATCCCGGCGTGCAGCTCTGCTTCTCCTCCCGGCGGCACTGGTACTTGACGGCGTCAACTTCGCCTGGGACGGAGGCCTCACAGATGGCGGCTGGCTGGACGTGGTGGTCGTGCAGCCCTTCAGGGAGTCGTCGATGCGTTCGGTGCACGCGGTGGCCGGCGGCTGGTGCAGAGACGGTGAGGCCGGTTGCAGCCTGGCATGCAGGCGCAGATGCTTGGCGACGGCAGACTCGCCTGGTGGAGATGCGTTCGCGGCCGGCGGCTGGACGGCGTGCGCGCGGGCCTCCTCCCGGTCGTCGACGGAATGATCAGCCCCAGCAGCGCGTGAGATCGTCGCCGAGGGCTCCTCCGTTCTTCCGGCCACCAGCTGCTGATCGCGAGCCGCGCGTGTGCGGCAGCGCAGAGGTCCGTCCTTGTCTCTAGCCTCGCCTCCGTCTGGGCGTCCGGCCTACTACGACGAGTCGACGACCGCTGGTTGGCGCCGGCGGCAGGCTCCCCCTGCAGGGGCCTTCTTCGATCGGTCGCCGATGGATTGATCCGTCCTCCAGTCTGCCGTAAGGTGGGTTCTTCTTATATAGGCGTGTGAAGTCGGTGCAGGCGACGAGAGTCGGTTCGTCAGATCCGCATCGTCCGGAATAAGCACCCGAAATTACCGGGATAAGCACACCTCCCTAATTAATCTCATCGTCGTCCGACGTATGCAGCCATCCAGGCTATTGGCTCGCTGGCTGTGGGTCCCCGTGGGCCACAGCCTCGCTTCCAGAACCTTCCGTCCCCTGCATGGATGATCGGATTGGTGGGACACCGCGCATGCGCCCACGCAGCCAGAGACCGAAGGTAGAGGTGCACGTGTACGCACCCTTTGATCATGTTAGCTTGTTACGTGCAATGAATATGCATGCATGCAGCCTGTTTCTGCTAGCTTGTCACAAGCGCATACGCGAATAGAATCGGCGTGTCCTCAAGCAACTTCCCACGCGCAGCTGTGATGGTGGGGTCCATGCGCAGCCTCAATCCTTCCGTCCACCGCCCGTCCCTTGCCAATGTGTCCTAGGAGTCGCGTTCTCCCCACGCGGAAGCCTGCGAAGTCTGTCCGTTCGTGTGCGCTTCACGCGGCCCTCAGGAATTAGCCCGTGTCCACTGATGAGTTCACCTCCTCCTCACCGGTCTCCTCTCCGCAGCGCCAGGTACGCCCCCTCCTCGCCGGCCTACTCCCCATGGCGCCTCCTCCACAACGCGGCTGGAGCGCCTCCTCCCCGCCTCGGGGGGGCTCCTCCTCCGCCCCACCGCCCGCAATGGCCACTGGCCTGCTCCCCGCGAAGCCCGGCGCGTCTCCTCTCCGCCCCGGCCGGCTCCTCCTCTTCCTTTTCCTCCTCCGCTCCACCGCGCCGCCGCCTCCTCGGGTCGGGCCGGATCCGCGCCATGGCGGCCGCTGCGCCCTGCCTCCCCCAGCGCCGGCCGCCGCGTCCCGCCTGCGCTTTTTCCTGGTGCGTGCTTGGCCCTCCTGTCCTTGCTGCCCTAGGCCGCTCCCTGGCGCCGCCGTTCGCTGCGCTCCTCTCCTAGCTCATCCCCTGCTGCGAGAGGAAGCGGAGCGCGGCCACCGGCCTAGGGCCCCTGGAGAGAGAGGTGGTAACGTGGCTTCATCCTGAAGCTAACGCCCACTTCCCCTGCTCCCTTTGCCCGCCGTCGCCACCTCCCCTTTCGGTCGTCTATGAGGTTTGATTCCTCCATCTCCGACCCCAGCTCCTCAATGGTGCCATCCTGTCCTGGTTCGTCGGCTTCATCCTGACGCGTACACCTCACACCAACCATCAGCACCAACCTGATAGGCCCTGTAAGATGCGGATTCGCCGGATGCTCCACGGCGATAGCCTCTGTCCTCTCTGTTCTTCATTCCCATCTAAAGATTTAATTCCAGCTGCTGCAATTCTGCAAATCGTCCCCTGCTCTCTAGATCCTGCGTTGTTCGTCACTGGCGTAGCCCTGGAATGCTAGAGCAGCTTTTCATCCGGCAAGAAGGTACTGTCCTCCACACCCCCCGGTGCCGTGAGGCTCCAACAAGTAATCCGACTGCCATGGTGACTGCTGAGCACTTGATTCCTATTTTGTCCTCTCTTTTTTTTTTTTATCATCGTTCTTACTGTTGGTACGGTTCATTCCCATGGCAAAGGTTACCTGTAAATTCGATCCATGCTACATGGTACTAACAGAGGTTCTTCATGACCTAATCTTAGTCATTTTCCGTTATTACCTCTCATAAGAGCTATGGGGGAACTGGGGCTTGAACCTTTCATAAGTAGTTGTTGCCGATTGTTCATGAAGTGTGGATGCTTTTCAATATTTCCAAATTTTATTACCATTAAACCTTTCATCAGTAGTTGTTGCCGATTATTCATGAACAGAGCTTCATAGGTGTTGTTGACCCTAAACATATGATTTATGCTTCCATTGTGTGATTCAAATAGGATGCTCCATTTATAAAATGACACCGTCAGGTTTTAAATTATAAGAATACAAATTCCTTCTGTTACAAAAACTATCTGGTTGACAGAAGGAATTGTGCTTCTCTTTTTGTGTTTTTCCCTGGTGATCAGAGGGTATTAGAATTTTCATATTTTTATTTTGCCTGTTTCCATGACATGTTTCCCATCATTTTAGTCACAATGAAAGTGATCTGTTCATCTTCGTCTATGTAGTCAAATTTAGCTATATCTGTAGTTCGTACGGATAAATGTTCAGCCGCACCTTCCTATTGTTATTAAATCACAATATTTTTTACGATCTACTTATTTTCTGGCACTTATCTACATTATCTGTTTCTCTCTCAAAAATGACATTGTTATTTCTTTACATGGTATGCTAGGTACTTTGCTAAGATGCTAAACCACAGCGGTAATTTCCCTGATATTCAGAGGCAAGATTATTATAGTTCGAGATCGAGCTATTGCTGTTTTTTTTAGCTTTTGGATAAAAAGACATCTAGATTGCTTAATTCCATATTTCCATGCTTATTTCATTCATGTACACTTCATCATGATTGTTTCAGAAATGTTGTACATAGTTTTAGTCTTATCTTAACTCTTAACGTTTCATTTTTTTTCTTCACTTTCTGTTTTTGAAACAATAAGTATTATTTGTTCCGTACATCGCCTTTGAAGTTGCTAATTCTAGGTGAATTAATGTGCCACCTGGCCGTACTATCTACAGTTTTCCCACAAAAAGGTGATCTAGAGGAACACAAACATGGGCTTTGATGAGTCTGCATGAGGATATCTCAAGTAAAGTCGTCTCTCTATCGTCTACACTTACTGATTGGTTAGTTTAGAAAATTGCTCTCTGTAAAATCATGGTGATATTTCTATCATGCTTATGGCAATTGCTAGCTTGACATAATTGAAATGAAATGGTGCTTCTTTTGTATGACCGACAAAATGATGAAATCGTTTCTTAATTTGTTGTACAGGGGATGGAGTTGAAGGCTTCAAGCATTCTAGCGATAACTAAGCTAGAGGGTGCCAAACCCTGGCCACTTTTGTATGTTCACATGCCAGTTCAGTAATCCTTGCAGTGTTTTCTTACCTTTCTCTGTTACCTGCAATAGTATTATTGTATTATTACAATCTTGATTATTTTTCATAGGCATTGATAACCTGTACACCTGTGCCCTCCACCAACGAACACTACTTCACTGCTTGAACAACCATCCTGCCTTTGTAAATTATAGATGAGTTGGAGCGCTACCCGTTATGAACTGTTTGATATCTGTGAAAATTATCATATTTATGTGAGTTATAGCTACCACCTATGCTTTACTGCAGACTTAACCTCTAACCAACCTTAACAATTCTCTTCTCTGTTTGTTCCTTCCAGATAGTTCAACTCCACACTTCTACAACAATTTGCTAACACATAAATCACACCTGTATAAAACAATAGTGGGTGCAGTGAAGCGCCACAGTAAATACGGGCGCAGCGTTAGCGCGCCACCCCGACCTAGTGGTTATATATGCTGGCTCTTGTTTGGTATTTTCTGGAATGATAATAGAACGTATAATGGGAGCAGCCTCCGTCGATCCAGAACTAGCTGATGGTTCATGTCATGTACGAAACGGAGTATATCTGTTGATTGATGAATACGGAGTACAGGACTAAGATGGTCCAAGGATTAGTGTTTTTCTATCCTAGTGAGGTCATGTGAAGGAGATAACCTCAAATGCTCTACTTCCAAGCAAAGTGACTAACTTTTGATCCCCTGCCTAGCATGAAGCGTTGCTCTCTGATTGCATATCAGTGAAAAGTGAAAAACTCATCTTTCTTTTCTTCAACCACCCGTCCACAATGTCAGCTGAGCAGATTACCGAACACTGCAACACTGAGACATATCAACTGTCAAATCCAGATAACAGCGTGCATTCCCTTCCAATAATGTTCAACGCTGAGACCTGTCTTCCAAAATGGGGGTCAGGCGAAAGCAGACAAATCGTGTACATATCGTTCTGGACGACGGTTCGATACAGTTTTGACCAAGATCAATATGAGGATCACAAATAGTACTATATATAAGCTAAATTCAGGAACAATGTGGGGGCGCCATGAGATAGGTAGGATACTTCAATATCAGGCTTTAAATCGGCCCTGTCAGGCTGCCTCTTCTATCTTGATTCTGCCTCTTTTATTGCGCGGATAAGATGGGTGATGCGGTACTGGAGCTTCTCGTTCTCCATGATTAGCTTCTTGTTCTACAAAGTTCATGACAAGGTGTGGCTGCATATATCAACAGTTTGTATTGTTAATGACGGTGACGGTTTCAATCCAAGTGGGTGCTTACCTTCTCTTTTTCAGCCGAGCATTCTTGGGTAACTGTGTCAAGCTTTGACTCAAGATCTTTCACCGCAGAGGAACTCGTAATGTACATGCAGCTTGGTAGCTTGTTTATTTCCTTCTTCTTGCTCGTACACGAACATGTACTTGAGAGATTTTGTACAAAATCTCGTCAAACAAACTTAGCTGACAAAGATAACCCAGCATATGGCCAACTGGTTTTGTTTGAATTCCGAGTAGAACATCTGATGCACGTTGCCAGCTAGCGGAAGCACGTTGCTAGCCGGATATTAGGGTTATACAGGCACACTATTTATTTAGGAGCCACCCCTCGCGTGTCTCAGGGCAGCGCCCTGAAACCTCACAGGGTTTGTGAGGACCGGATGGTCCGGTCTGCTTGACCGTACCAACACTCGGACCATGTTTCCCAAAGGGGTGAAGAAGTTGATGCTTGGCAGTTTATGAAGACCGGATGGTACGGTCTCAAAAGGATTCAATGGACCGTACCAATTATCCAAGGAAGTAGAGCTGAGGAGACCAAGTTATACGGACCGTATGGTACGGTTTGGAAGACCGTACTAAGGATCGTCCTATGTTGGCCGAGGAAGAGAAGATGCAAAGGATTTGGAAGATGTGAAGACCGTCCATGGAGCGTACCAAATAACCCGTGGATACCAAACCTTCTGACTGGAGCTAATATAGTACGGTCTAAACAGACCGTCCACGGACAGTCCTAACTCGAGGGTTTGGACTTGGAAGCAATTTCAGTGTACAACGGGCCGGATAGTCCGGTCTCTATAGAGCGTACCAAGCCACGGACTAAAGTACAGTGACATAAGGATTCAGTGACTGTTGAAAAAGTGAACGGACCGGATGGTCTGGTCTATGGAAATGAGTGGACCAGATAGTATGGTCTACACTACGTCAGCAGACCGTTGGAGCAACAGCTAGTTTGAGTTTGGGGGCTATATAAGCCACCCCACCCGGCCATTTGAGAGGAGGTGGAGCCACTGAAGTTCAGAGCATGTGTAGAGGTATATTCCAAGTATATCCATCATTCCAACCACCATATGAGAGCTTAGTGCATCATCCAAGCTAGGTTAGAGCTTAGAAAGAGTGACCTTGCGAGCTTTTCTTGAGTGTAGCTCTTGCATGAGCTAGAAGAGAAGCCTTGGCTGCGGTCAAGCCACTTGTACTTGTTGCTAGACCATCCTTCTTGGTGTGGAGTGGCAGTGACAACTTGTGCATGGACGAGGAGACCCTTCAAACTGCGTAGTGAAGAATCCGGTGCCTTGTGACCGGGAGAGACGGTGGCGGTGGCTAAGCCTTTGTGGCTTGGTGGCACTTAGCCTTTGCTTGTCGTGGTGACAAGCGCAAGACGTGATCGGAAGAGTCTTGGTGCCCAGTCGGATATTTCCTTTGGTGGCGAGCCTGTGGACATGGCTCTTAGTGGTGAACCACGTTAAATCCGCATGTCTTTTGGGGAGCTTGCATCCCCTTGCCCTTACCTCTTTACTTACTGCATTTACATTTCTGCATTTACTTTCTTGTTTGCCTTTAGCTTTCCTAGTTAGTTTTATTAGGTTTGGCTCTAGGTTGCAAGTCTTTTGGGTAAGTTAGAGAGCGAATAGATAAACTTTAGACTTAACTAGTATGTGTAGGCCGAAATAGGTTTATTTTATTGAGGGACTCAAGTGTACCGAGTCTGGTCTTTTATTCTGGCTGTGATGAGAGCTGGTCAACACCGAAGACTTGCTGATGGACGAGCGAGCACCTCCTAAATGTGACCTGGAGGAGAAGCCCTCTCGAGTGGACTGAGAGGCGGCGCCAGAGTGGACTTGGTGTGACAAAAGCCTTGCCGAGTGGACTGGCAGGTGGCTTGGGTGGAGGCCCAAGTTAGGCTCGGCCCACAAGTGTGACCGTGGGTGCGGGACGGTGTCGTGAGCCGTAAAATCACTCACGTGGAGGCCCAAAAATTGTTTCCCGGTTCGAGCGTAAAAACTGGGGCCCAAGATCGATTCCTGGTTCCACCATCAAAACCAGGGGCTGGTTGCCGGTTTTGCCAAAACCGGAGTTATCTAAAAGGGGTGAGCTACTGGACACGTGGAGGCCATCTAGACGAGGCGGAGAACCAAAGATGCCTAGGACTTCATCGTGTTCGTTCATCTGAGTTTCTAAGCGTTTTTTCTAGCCTCTACAGGCATTTTAATGTAATTGAGTCTGTATCTTAGGGGGCTATTTGCAAAACAGCCATAGAAAAGAGTCTGTAGTATAAATAAGGGGTGGGCTGCTCCAAGCCCCCTCTCTTGGCTGGTTGAGACTTTGTGGGGGTTTGGTCCCAGCAGCCCACCACATGGTGGATCCCGCGATGGTTTTGAGATCGGCAGGGATGGCAAGGAGACCGTGATGGGTTCACAGCACGAGGGGACACAACAGCTAGACAGGTTCATGCCGCCATGTGGCGTAATACCCTACGTCCTGTGTGAGGTTCTGGATTGTATTGCTCGTCTAAAACGAGGGAATGAGAGGGTTTTCCCGCGGTCCCTAGCCCCCCTTATATAGGCTAAAGGGCTAGGGTTACAAAGTGCGCCCCCCCGAGGGGCGGCTCGCTACGGAATTATAGGGATCAGTTGCTGATTACACGGGATCAGTTTCTATCTAACTGGTTCAGCGCAGATCCGAGTGGTCTGCTTGACCCCCAAGCCTGCCGTCCCTTGGGACCGAAAGCCAGACCACTCGGCCCACCTGTCAGACTGACGTCATCCATCGTCATGAGGGACCTGGTGGTACACGACTCCCACAAGCCCCTGAGCTTCATGACGATTTCGAAGTAATCGGCTTGAAGGTTACTGGAGTCTGTCTCGCCATTCACAACCTGGAGGCCATCGCAAGATGGACTCCATATGGAGTAGCCCCTAAGTTTCAAGTTGACTTGAGAAGCAATCGACTTGAAAGTTTGAACTGTTCTGCTGTGAAGTTACCGTAAAAAATTTAAAATTTGTAGGGAACCTTTTCCTGACCACCCCCGTAGCCCCCAAGATTCAAGGGGATAATGCATCTTGGAGCTTGCCCAGGGTGCTGATGTCAGACATGATATCAACAGCTTGGAGACCGTGAACCGAGGACTGTCAGCAAATCCCAAACGCCGCGTCTTGGGTATCGATCGGGCACGTGTGTGCACGGAATATTCCCGTCACACTTTGCCGAACCGCCGAGCACGGCAGAAACCGGCGCGTGTCCAGCGTGGAAGCCGAAAGGACACGCTCTACGCTTCTCTGAGTCCGCCACGGAAGCCGAAACGGCGCGCCCCGTGCTTTCTGTATACAGGAACCGAAGCGCCGCCTCCCCTCTATATAATGAAGGGTTGGTTTCTTTGCTGGTTTAGTATTGCTCCAAGCGCCCTTGCAGCCCTAGCCCCGCAGCACATCCTTGTGAGAGCCATGGCCAGTGGTAGGAAACGCAAGATCTTCGATGACTCAGAGGACGAGTACCTCTACGAAGGCTCAGACGATGGCGCGCCGACCCCCGACCCCAGCAGTAGCGACGATGAGGAGGGGTTGGAGAGCGACATCTCCCTCTAGGAGTCGAAACCGACCGACTCCGAGGGGTACAACACGGAGGAGCAGGTCGCGAGACGGGGCCTTGAGCAGCCTGGTCTTGGCGGCTCCGATGACAAGGAAGACGAAGACGGCGGCGGCAACGAGGAGGGCGAGGACGACGAGGATGAGGACGACGAGGATGGCGGCGGTGACGACGATGGTGACGACGGCGGTGACACCGCCGCTGGGGGCGACGACGGCGCCGCGGGCGACGCAATGGGCGGCGAGGAAGATGGCGTCGACGGCGCCGCCGAGGACGGCGGTAGCAGTAGCGACGACGGCGGCGGCAGCGACGAGGATAGCAGCAGCAGCGGGGAGGACACCGGCGACGACGAGGCGCCCCGTGTCCTCAAGCGCCGCCGCGTCATGGCCCCGGGCCCTGTAGTGTAGGGCTTCCATTGGTAGCCGTAGGGCGTTAGTACTAGTAGTTATTGCTATAATGGTCCTGTGTAATTGGGACATGTTTTGCCACCAGTAAAGCTTGGATGTTGCTTTTCTATCTTATCAATTGTTGATGTATTGCGGATCCTCGTCGTTGTCTAGAAATTGCCCTGATACTTGGTCGAAGTCCCAGCCCCTGGGGAGCTCGAAGCAGTGATCAAGCCCCCGAGGATGCGAATTGTCTTGATGTACTAGATCGAGCAATGGATGATTCTGTGTGCGACAGGTGTATCTGTTCCAAGCTGCAAGTCCGGGTGCACCAGCCCTGAGTAGTGCGGTGCCTGAGTGTAGTGAGCCTGAATACTCCGTCCGCTGAGTGGTAGCGTACCTGGGTGGGGGGTCTTGAGTGCTCCAGCCCCCGAGTGGTAGCGCACCCTGGTGGAGGAGCCCGAGTGCTCCAGCCCCCGAGTGGTAGCGTACCCGGGTGGAGGAGCCCGAGTGCTCCAGCCCCCGAGTGGTAGCGCGCCCGGGTGGAGGAGCCTGAATGCCCCAGCCCCCGAGTGGTAGCGCGCCCGGGTGGAGGAGCCTGAATGCCCCAGCCCCCGAGTAGTAGCATACCCGGGTGGAGGAGCCCGACTGCTCCATCCCCTGAGCGGTAGCGCGCCCGGGTGGAGGAGCCTGAATGCTCCAGCCCCCGAGTGGTAGCGCGCCCGGGTGGAGGGGGCCTTTTGACGCCGTGAGGATTGACGACGCGATCCTAATAAGAAGGACGGCCGGTCAGTTACTAGTTACAGTGCCTTCATCTTCTTCCCCCAAAGGGTTAGGGTTAACTCGTCGCTGAGTGTAATCCGTCAATCAATCTCCCCCATCTCCGCGCGTGTTGAATGCGCTTGAAATCCAAGGTGATCCGGCGCAGTGTGGAAAAGATGGCGCCCAAGAAGAGTTCGCGTCAGATCGTCCCCACTGGGCAGGAGGCCGGCGGTTCGTCAATGTCAGGGGAGCCTCTGGATCCCCAATTTGCGTGGACCGCCACCACGGTCGAGGATGCGCAGCTGGATGAGCTACTGAAGTTGGGGTTGCTGCCGCCGAAATCCGCCAATCTGTGGAAGCTGCAGGCCGGTCGGGTGTATCCGGAGGTACTCCCGCACATGACTCCAGTATTTACTTGGTATTTCTATCGCGGACTTGGACTGCTAATTTGCTCTTTTCTTCGTGGATTGCTGCACTACTACGGTCTGGATTTGATAAACCTCAATCCGAATTCAATCACCCAGCTTGCGGTTTTTGTGCATCTGTGTGAAGCTTTTCTCGGTATACCGTCGCATTTCAACCTGTGGCGGTATCTGTATGTCTGCAAGAGTCACGGTAAGAGCGGACAGCCCATGTGCATCGGCGGCGCTGGGTTCCAGATGAGGGATAGTATGAGGCAAAAGTACTTGGATCTGCCATTGCTATCGTCCAACAAAGGGTGGCCAGATAAGTGGTTCTTGATGGAGAATGTCCAGGATTCAGTCCCGGCGTACTCAGGGTGTGTGCCGCAGCCTAGAGATAACTGGCAGGAGACAGTACCTAAGAAAGAGATGGACGAGGTGCGCGAACTGATGGACAGGGTTGCTGGTCTGAAGGAGAGGGGTCTGACTGGCATGGCGGTTGCCATCGATTTTGTTTATCATAATATCCATCCTCTGAAAGACAGGGTGCATCCAGCATGTTTTTACTCTGGCGTGAATGATCCTACCCGGGAGATGAACAGGGTGGTGACCTGAGAAGAGATAAAGATTCGAATTAAAAGCTTTCTTCACTGGAAGGATAACCAACCATGGCGCTTCGCAGTCGTACTCTGTATATGCTCCTCCCTTTGCGGTATGTAGCTTGCTGTGTGTTTCAGTTCGCACTGTCAGTCTCTGTTGTTATTCTGAAATGGTTTTGTCTGATCGACGGCTGTGTCCTTGCAGGGTGAGTGCTTCAAATATTTTTCCGAGCCTCCATATCCAGAGGATCTGTCACTGAAGTCGGCCCTTGCTCCAGTGCCGAGGGTAACTGCCCGGAGGAGAATGTTGATTACGGAGAAATGCCCGCTGATTTTCATGCTGATGTTGGTGACGATGAGCAGCCAGGGGGAGAGCCGGCTGAGACGGAGGACATCGCACCTATGGAGGAGGGACGCCGTGCGACCCGCCAGGCCACGAGGAAACGGAGTGCTTCAGCGGCTGCCGAGAAGTCTTTGAAAACCGTCGGTCTGGCTGAAGAGGAGGGAGAGGCGTCTGATAGCGAGACCTTGCAGTCCCGGAAGCGGCGCTTGCTGCGAGAGTCCTCCAGCAAGGGAACTGACGCTATTCCCTTGTCCGCGCGTCCGGTGGCAGGGCTGACTGTGAGACTGAAGAAGACCAAGATTAAGCTGCCTTCGTAAGTTCTCTATTTCTGCTTTTGCTGATGAAGCGTGTCGCTACAGGTTGGTTATATGTTGAACTGAGGTAGGATCGCTGTCTTGTTTGCAGAAATGCCCAGATGACTGCTGGATCAGGTAGTGCAGGATCGCCTCCCCGAAGTGGAGCACTGGAGGCTGTAAAGGGGGCCGTGGCGAACAGTAGGTCGGATGTGGCGGGCTTCAGCGTAGTGTCGTCAGGGAGCGGGGAGAAGGTGCTTGAGCCGGCTCCTCCCGCGGGGGCTGCTGATGGCGCTGATCTAGCACAGGCGGGGTTAGGGACGCCTGGTGTCGAGCACGAAGGCCCTGCTCCTGACGAGCCCCAGTGTGAGGTGCCAGAACCTAGTGTCGTCGACCCTGGTGATCATCAGGAATTGGCTCCACATACGGCTCAGTAACCTGTTGCTATCATCAACGTGGGGCCCCAGGATCTGGCCGTGCCTGGTCCGTCTGGCCTGGCTGCTCTGGGTGCCGGCGATGTGCCCGTGAGTTTTACTGTCCCCTTGATGTCATAGTTTTATTTGCTGTTGGACTGCGCGCTGATTGTAGTATTGGTCCCCTTATCAGGATTGTGTCCGCGGGGTCTATCTCCTCCATACTAAGAATGTCGATTTGAAGAGGAGGCTTGAGGTCGCTGAGCAGAAAGCCTGAGGTATCTGCCTCGCTGCAGTTGATTGAGTTCTACCCATTCTGTTGCTGCTTGGCCTTTAGTGATCTGGGTGGTCTGCCTTTTTGTAGAGAACGCTGAGCTTGCTTTGAAGGTGACGCGCATCCTTGAGATTCAAAAACAGGAGCTGGCGGAGCTTCGCAATCAAAAGAATACTGCTGACGCTGAGGTGTTGCAGCTGAAGGGTGCGCTGACCAGCCAGAAAACTGCGTATGAGATAATTGCAAAAGACCTTGATATCTCGTATAAATTGCTAGCTGGTGCCCAGTCTTTATTTGAGAAACGATCAGGCTCAGCTCTACGAGAAAAGGACTTCGAGCGCGAGGAGGATTAAAGAGCTTGATGCCGAAATGATTCGCCTGACCGAGCAGCATGCTGAGGATCTGGTTGAGCTTGGCAAGCAATCGTTGAAATACAGTCAGTTGGGCAGGCAATATGACACCCTAGAAATTAGAGTCAAGGCCCTTGTGGATATGCTGGCACCTCAGGATGTGGGGCAACCTATTGTTGATCGGTTGCCTGGAGCTTTGGATGCCGCTGAGGAGCTCTTCAAAGGATCGATCCAGGATTTTGCTGTGGTTTCTGCCGGTACAATGATGACTCATTACCCTCAGGTGGATTTTGCTGTGGTTTCTGCCGGGCCAAAAGATGGGACTACCCAAGAGCTTTTCTCTGAGTACCAGGAGGCCGCTCGACCGGTCGGTGTGGCTGCTGCAGCTCTTTTTCATTTCGACTTCGGGGGTTCCTCTGGGATTTGGTGCAAATCGAGAGCCGAAGGCCTCTCGACGGACGACCGGGTTTAGTACGGTCTAAGTACATTGTAAGCTAATGGTGGCAGGTGTACTTAGCCCGTATTAAATCGGCGGTTCCGCCACAGAGACCAGTAGTTGTCGTTTGACGTAACTGTCAGACGGTGTGAAGAAGGAACTTTAGGAGAATGACCTGTATGTTCCTTGAATTTTGCTTTGTGCTGCTCCGGCGGCGTAGCTGTTGGTATTGTGGGTTGAACAATATGGCCCTAAGCGGCTCGACTATTGCTCGATCGTCCGCCGTGAGGCGTATGTTAACTCTTTAGGCAGTTTGGTTGTCGCTGGTTAGAGTATGTATGTGTGTCGTATGCTCTTTTCGCGGCTTGGCTGTCACCGGATGCAAGAGCCTGAGCGATCGTTTGCTCTTTTCGCGGCTTGGTTGTCACCGGATGCAAGAGTGTTTTGAGGATGGGCCCTTTTTGCAGCTTGGCTGTCGCTGGTAAATTTTAGGGCGACGGGTACTAGCGAGTGCTCTTTAGGCAACTTGGTTGTCGCTGATTAGAGCTTAGAGTTGCCTTTTCCGCAGCTTGGTTGTCGCTGGGTGCAGTTTAAGGCGTAGAGACTCTACTAGTTCGGCTTGGTTGTCGCCATCGGTAGTGAGTTAGTCCCGGCTTGGCTGTCGCTGGGTGGTTCTCGTAAATATAACTAAATTATATGACAGAGGAAATATGTGTGAAAATGCAACTTTATTGATACTCGGCTTGGTTGTCGCCGGATAATGAGCGTTCGGGGTGCTTGGCCCGTACACGGCTTGGTTGTCGCCGGAAGATGAGCTCTCAGGGCGCTCGGTCCGTACACGGCTTGGTTGTCGTCGGAAGATGAGCTTTCAGGGTGCTCGACCCGTATGTGCCGAGTGGTTGTTGCTTGGGAGAAAAGCAGTATGTGGTTCAGCACTCGGCGGAGGCGGATATCACTCGGCCTAGGAGTAGAAGTGGCATAGGTGCTCTGAATTCCATGTGTTGGGTAGCTCCCTGTCTTCAGGTTCACACAGCTTGAATGTGGCCTTGCCAAGCACTTCTTTGATGACATATGGCCCTTCCCATGGGGCGCTCAGCTTAGACTGTCTTACGGATGACGTCTTGCGTTTAAGGACTAGATCGCCTTCATGGTAGTAGGCTGGCTTGGCGTTCTTGTCATAGTAACGTTTAAGGGCCTGCTGGTACTTGACTGCCTTGAGCGCTACGTGCAGGCGCTCACCTTCAATGAGGTCAACGTCCTCTGTCTGGGATTGCTCTGCGGCTGGAATGTTCCTGAAAGCGATCCTTGGAGCCCCGTGAATTAAGTCGGCTGGGAGGACTGCCTCTGACCCGTACACCATGTAGAAAGGAGTGTTGTTGCTGATTGCCTTTGATGGTTGAGTCCTGAGCCCCCAGATGACGTAGGGCAGCTCTCGCAGCCATTTTCCTTCATATGGCTTTAGTTTATCAAAGATCGCCGGCTTAAGCCCATGGAGAATCATACCATTGGCTCGCTCCACTTGCCCGTTTGCCCGGGGGTGCTTCACGGAGGCGTATCGTACCAGGATGCCCTTGCGTTTGCAGAACTTGAAGAATGAGTCGGCTGCGAAGTTGGTGCCCAGATCTGTGATGATTTCTGACGGGACCCCAAACCTGTGCATGATTTCTTCAATGAACTCTATTGCCTTGGCTGCTGTCAACTTGCTGATTGGCTTGCACTCTATCCACTTCGTGAATTTGTCGATTGCCACCAGGACGTGATCGTATCCCCCAGTTGCCTTTTTGAATGGGCCAATCATGTTTAGCCCCCAGCATGCGAAAGGCTAGGAGACCGGAATGTTCTGCAACTCGGAGGCTGGGAGGTGCTGTTGCTTGGCAAAGAACTGACAGCCGTCGCAGGCTCCGACGATGGATTCTGCATCCTGCTTTGCTGTTGGCCAGTAAAATCCTGCTCTGAAGGCTTTGCCCACGAGTGTTTTTGACGCCGCGTGGTTTGAGCACGAACCCGAGTGGATCTCGTTCAGCAGGTTGATGCCTTCTCCCTGAGATATGCACTTGAGGAGGACGCCGGATGATGCTGCTCTCCGGTAGAGCTGGTCCCCGATCAGTGTGTAGCTTTTGCTTCTGTGGTGCACCCTGTCGCCGGCTGATTTTGGTTCGGGCAGAGTGCCTGACTTGATGCACTCTACGATCGCAGCTCTCCAGTCGGGCTCAATGATCATGACCTGGTCTTCTTTAAGTGTTGCGGTGGAAGAAACCTCTTCCTCGCCTTCTGCCACGGTTGGCTTTTCCAGGACTTGGACGAATATGCCGGGTGATACATTGGCTCTCTTGAAGCCTAGCTTGGACAGGACATCTGCTGCGACGTTGTCATCTCGGACTACGTGATGAAACTCAATGCCCTGGAACTTGCTCTCCAGCTTCCTGACCTCTGCGCAGTATGCTGACATCTTTTCTTTGGTGCAACTCCAATCTTTGTTGACCTGGTTTATTACTACCAGGGAGTCACCATAGACGAGGACTCTGTTGATGGCTAATGACTCGGCAATGCGCAGGCCGTGGATTAAAGCTTCGTACTCTGCGGCGTTGTTAGACAGCTTGAAGCAGATCTAGAGCACGTACTTTAATTGTTCGCCCTTGGGTGATATGAGGAGGACGCCAGCCCCAGCGCCTTCAAGATTTAGGGAGCCGTCGAAATACATCACCCAGTGCTCTGGTCATTCTGGGTTGGCAGGCACCTGCTGCTCTGTCCACTCGGCCACGAATTCGGCTAGAGCTTGGGACTTTATGGCCGTGCGTGGCTTGAAGTCGATGTCGTAAGCGCCCAGCTCGCACGCCCATTTGACGATTCTTCCTGCTGCCTCTCTGTTGCGCACGATGTCCCCAATCGGGAATGATGTGACTACCACGACCCTGTGCTCCTCGAAGTAGTGGCGTAGCTTGCGGCATGTAATGAGGACGGCATAAAGCAGCTTCTGTACTTGAGGGTACCTTACTTTTGCCGGGTTAAGGACCTTGTTGATGAAGTATACTGGGTGCTGGGTCTTGTAGATGTGCGTTGGATCTTCCCTCTCTGCGACTAGGGCCGTGCTCATGATGTGGGTGGTACAAGCCAGATATAGGTACAAGTCTTCTGCTGGGTTGTCGTCTTGTGCTCGGATTGGGACGGTCAGCACTGGAGGCGAAGATAGGAACGCCTTAAGCTTATTTAGTGCCTTTTGCGCGTCGTCCGTCCACTTGAAAGTGTCCATCTTCTTGAGGAGCTTGAAGAAGGGGAGCCCTCGGTCGCCTAGACGGGAAATGAATCTGCTGAGTGCCGCCATGCACCCGGTGAGCTTCTGCACGTGCTTCTGCGATGTGGGAGGCTCCATGTTGGTGATTGCAGATATTTTCTCAGGGTTGGCCTCGATGCCCCGGTTGCTGACAATAAAGCCCAGGAGCTTGCCCGATGGGACTCCGAAGACACACTTCTCTAGGTTGAGCTTCCACCGGTAGACCCTGAGGCTATCGAAAGTTTCCTCTATGTCCTTAAGGAAGTCATCCGGGTGCTTAGATTTGATCATCACATCGTCAACGTAGGCTTCTACGTTCCTGCTCTATTGCTTGGCAAGGCAGGCTTGAATGCAGCGCTGGTAGGTAGCCCGGCGTTCTTCAAGCCGAAGGACATTGTCTTATAGCAGTAGGCCCCGAAGGGCGTGATGAATGATGTCTTCTCTTGGTTCTCCGGGGCTAGTGCTATCTGATGGAGTCTGAGTAACAATCTAGGAAGGAGAGCAGGGCGCAGCTTACCATAGAATCTACGACCTGATCTATCCTAGGTAGCCTGAAAGGATCTTTCGGGCAGTGTTTGTTGAGCTCGTATAATCAACACACATTCTCCACTCCTTTTTATTTTTCTTTAGTACAAGGACAGGGTTCGCGACCCACTCGGGGTGGAAAACTTCTCTAATAAAACCGGCGGCCGATAGCCGGGCTACCTCTACTCTAATCGCCTCCTTCTTCTCATGTGAGAATCGGCGTAGCTTCTGTTTCACGGGCTTGGCGCCCGGGTCGGTCTTCAGCTTGTGCTCAGCCAGCTCTCTGGGGACGTCAGGCATGTCGGATGGTTGCCAGGCGAACATGTCGTGGTTCCGGCGCAGGAGCTGGGTGAGCGCGTCTTCCTATTTGGGGTCCAGGTTGGCCCCGATCGTCGCCGTCTTCTTGGGATCGTCAAACCCCAGACCGATCTGCTTGGTGGGGACCGCCGACTGCATCGCGTTCCTGCTGGTTTCCGCAGCCGGGATGGATGGCTGGATCTTTGCAGCCAGCGCCTTCACCTCTTCCCGAGCGGCTTCGTGCTTGAGGTCTTCAGATGCGGCTAGCGCCGCCTGGTCACACTCATGGGATTGCTGAAAGTCACCACGGATGGAGAGTACACCCTTGGGGCCCGGCATCTTGAGTACCATGTACGAGTGGTGGGGGATCGCCATGAACTTGGCGAGTGCCGGGCGCCCGAAGATGGCGTTGTAGGAGTCGATGCGAGCCACCTCGAAGCGGATGTACTCGTTCCTCCAGTTGTTCTTGTCGCCGAAGATGACGGGCAGCGTGATGTGCCCGAGGGGGTGGGTGCCGTGACCCGAGATGATGCCGTAGAAGGGCGTGTCGGACTCCTGCAGGTCCTCCACGCGTAGCCCCAGCGCTAGGAGGGTCTTCTCGAAGAGGATGTTCAGGCCGCTGCCCCCGTCGATGAGGACCTTGCGTAGGAGCGAGTTGCGGACGATGGGGCTGACGACGAGGGGGTAGCGGCCGGGCTCGTCGAAGTCACACCAATGGTCCTCTCTGCTGAAGGTGATGGGCTGTTCCGACTGCTGGTAGAACGTTGGCGTGCCCGATTGTGCTACGAGAACCCAGCGGTTGACTAGCTTCTGCTTGCGCTTGCTCTCCTTGGCGTCTTGTCCGCCGTAGATGATGGCCACCTCATTCTGTGTGGCCGGGTAGCCGCCGCCCGCGGGTGGGTCCTAGTCCTCGTTGTCCCTGCCGCGTGGTTGCTTGTCGTTGCGCTTCTCCTCGTGCTCTTCTCCCTGCTTGGGGGAAGGGAGTTTGCCTCGCCGCAGCAGGAACTGGACGCCGCAGCAGTTGCGGTACGTGTGCCCTGCATCAGGGTGGACTGGGCAGGGCTTGTCGAGGATGTCCTCCATTCGCTGCCATGGACGCTTGCCAAAGTAGCCCGCCTCGTTGACGGTGTTGTCGGGGCCGCGCTTCCAGGAGCGCCGGTCATCACGGCGCCAATCGCGGCGGTCGTTGTCGCGGCACAGGTCCCGGCTGTCGTTGCTGTCGCGCCTCTGCTCGGGTTCACCCTTGTTGCGGCTGAGTATGTCACAGATCTCCTCTCGAGCATCGGCGTACTTGTTGGCGATGTTGAAGAGGTCCTCGACGATGCCTGGGAGCTTCCTGGCGAGCTTGGAGAGGAGGTTCTCGTCTTGGAGGCCTTCCTTGAAGGCGTTGATGACGGTGTGGTCAGATACGTCCGCCACTTGGTTCCGGAGCTCGGAGAAGCGCCGGATGTAGTCCCTGAGGGACTCGCCACTGCGTTGTCGTATGCGGGTGAGGTCCCGCACGGTCGCTGGCTGCTGGTAGGTGCTGCGGAAGTTGGCGATGAACTTCTCGCAGAACTCAGGCTAGTAGGTGATGGAGCTAGCGGGGAGCTTCTGTAGCCAGCGAAGAGCTTTGGGCCCCAGTATGATTGGAACGTATGCTAAGGCGACGTCAGAGTCGCCGTGCGCCGCCTTGACTCCTAGGCGGTATAGTCGTGCCCATTCCTCCGGGTTCTCCTTCGGGTGGTATTTATCAATGTTGACCAGCTTGAATGTTGAGGGCCATGAGACGGCCCTGATCCTGGAGGAGAAGGCCTTGATGCCGTCGTAGTCGTTGAAGCTGGGGTCGTCGTAGAGGGGGTCGTAGCGGCGGTACTGGACAACTTCTTTGCCCGGTCGATGATCGTCGCCGCAGTGGTCGTCATGATTGGTCGAGGGCTGGAGCAGCCCGCCATACCGTCTATCGAAGTCTTCTCTTCTCTTGAGCTCCTTCTCCATGGCCTCCTGTCTCCTGGAGGTGATCACGCGGCGAAGGTCTTTGCGGCCCTTGATCGTCTTGCGGAGGTCGAAGGTCGCCGGGTCAGGCTGCTCAGGGTCTGGGGCGACCCCGGCCTCTTCCTCCGTGAGCTTTAGCCCTTCGAGGGCTAGCTCCTACAGCTTCCGTTTGACAGCGGAGGGAGGGAGTTCAGCCGCGACTGCCCCCATCGCAACAATGCAGAGTTCCCGTCCGGAGAAGGCGAGGGAGGAGGAAGCCGCATCGTCGAAATCTTCTCCCAGGTACCGGGCGGTGGCTGCGGCGAGTCCCAAACGCCGCCCTCCCTCTGCTCCTTGGAGGACAGTGTCGGCCTCTAGCTCCGCCGTTGCCTTGGCCTTGCGTCGTCGCTCCTTATCTGCGTTGAGGCGCAGGCAGTTGGCCCGATGCCCGGGTGTCTCGTCCGTCACAGAGGCCAGATCGTCGGAGACCGGCCTACGCGCTTCTGCCCGGCGGGCGCGGCGGTCTCTGTCACGCCGCTTCTCGGCGTTACGGAGTTCGCATGCGCGGGCAACTGCCTGGGTTTCTCCTTGGAATGGTGGAGAGTCAGGGGGGATTGGCCGCTCTTGTTCTTCCAAGCTGGCCATGAATACTTCGCGAGAGGGGTCATGTGCATGGGGGGTGGTGCGGTTATCTTCGAGTGGTTCCGCGCCACCGCGCGGACCATTCGGCTGGGGAAGAGTCGATGACGAGGCCCAGCCAGAGGCCAATCAGCGGCATGGGCACGCCCTCGGCCTTGAAGATGTCGTCGTCGATCAGAGGCGGAGGGAGGGCCGTAGAGTTCGGCGCGCAGTCAGGTCGCGCGCAGGGTTCCTGCGGAGGCGTATCTGGTAGCGGGGGAGCGGATCCCGGTGCGCGCACCTGTGCACACAAGGCGTCGGAGTAGGAGGCGGCGGTGTTGCGCAGACCGAATGGAAGTGGCCTGGCCGACGGGGTCCGGGGCTCGTGTTGCTGGGGTAGACGAGTCCCGGGCCCGCACGGTGGATTTCTCCGCCGGGTGACCTCGGTCCATCCGTGCCGCAGTAGGAGCTGGATCCGGTGCGTGGCCGGCCCGAGTAGTCGTGGCCGGGACCCGCGCGCGCCGGGTGGTTGCTGAGGGCGGGGCCGAGTGGCGCAAGGGAGCACGCGGGCCTAGAGCCGCCTGGGTCGTCTGTTGCTGCCGGAGGGCCTGGGCGGCCTCGCGAGCCGTCGGCCCCCTGGTCGTAGATGGGGTCTGCCTTGGTGGTCGCTGAGGTAGGGCCGAGGCAGATGCGGCCGGAACAGATCGGATCTGCTCCGGTCTCACCAGAGGTGTGATCGACGGGGCTGAGACGCTCGACTTCATGGGAGCTGGCAACCGACCGACCAAGTGGACGTTGCCGTGCTTGTCGACAACGGAGGTGAAGGCGCCGAAGGAGAGGATCTCCCCCGGCTTGGACTTGATCGCTGAGTCAAAAATGACAGCCATCACGATCTATAAATCTTGCTCACCAGCCCATACTTGGCGCGCCAGCTGTGGGGGTTTGGTCCCAGCAGCCCACCATAGGGTGGACCCCGCGATGGTTTTGAGATCGGCAGGGATGGCAAGGAGACCGTGATGGGTTCACAGCACGAGGGGACACATCAGCTAGACAGGTTCAGGCCGCCGTGTGGCGTAATACCCTACGTCCTGTGTGAGGTTTTGGATTGTATTGCTCGTCTAAAACGAGGGAATGAGAGGGTTTTCCCGCGGTCCCTAGCTCCCCTTATATAGGCTGAAGGGCTAGGGTTACAAAGTGCGCCCCCCGAGGGGCGGCTCGCTACGGAACTACAGGGATCAGTTGCTGATTACACAGGATTAGTTCCTATCTAACTGGTTCAGCGCAGATCCGAGTGGTCTGCTTGACCCCCAAGCCTGCCGTCCCTTGGGACCGAAAGCCAGACCACTCGGCCCACCTGTCAGACTGACGTCATCCATCGTCATGAGGGACCTGGTGGTACACGATTCCCACAGACTTGTTTAGGGCTAGGGTTTGATTCCTATTTTCGTCACCAAGCAAGAGCTAAAATTTCTAAGTGCTTTAGAGAGATCTAGGGCCATAGAAAGAGGGTAGGAAGTGGGAGGAAGCTTAGGGACATGACCCCTTCATGTAATCTGACCTTGCAACCTGTTATGGAGTAATTTTAGATGGATTTTCGGGCAGCAACTTGAGTCCTTGTGTGCAGCTCCTTTCCCTCCTCTTCTTCCTTGTGTTTTGGTCTTGATTCTTGATCTTTTGAGTGTTTTGCTTTGATCAAGGTCAAGGGCTTTCTTTTGCCAGTGTTTTGCCTTGCTAGGACGTGGATAATCTCTCTAGCCAAGTGTTAGATTCTTTGAACCACGAGCAAGGGCTGTTCTTCACGTTTCCCGGTTTTTCGGTCTCTCCCTTTCATCTTCACGAAATCTGCGATTCCCGTGCAATCCCTGATTTTTTGGAGTAGATCTTTTGGGATTAGCTTTGGGATAGATCCAAGATCATCCATGCAAAATTTCGTGAAGTTTGGACGAGGTTTGGGCCGGTTTTGGTGAAGTTTTGGTGGATACGCGGGCTAATTTTACTGGTGGGGACCATCGGACGAGTTGGAAACCATCGGACGAGACCATCGGATGAGTTGGTGACCATCGGACCGTCCCATGGTTTGACCATCGGACGAGATCCGTGCTCAGTAGTTGTTTCGAGGCCCGGCCATCCTTGCTGCCTAACTCGTCCCATGGTACTATCGGACCGTCCCATAGTCTAACCATCGGACCGTCCTATGGTATGACCATCGGACAAGTTAGACCATTGGACCATCCCATGTTCAGACCATAGGACGTTCCCATGGTTTTCAGCTTTCTGTTTTTGGCTCGTTTTGCGTCGTTTTCGATCGGCGTTTGAGTGAGTGCTTCCGCGTAGTGTTACTCTTCGTGTCCTAGGGTTAGTAGCTTGTCTTAGCTACGTGACCTTGCACATTTGAGAAGGGAGGGTTTTTGGGTGGTAGGTTTTTAGGGGTCGACCTATTCACCCCCCCTCTAGGTCGCTCTTTCGGTCCTTCACTTATGCACTAGATAGCCCTAGGTTTTAGTTGAGTGATTAGCGACCCAATTCACCCCCTTCCCCTCTTGGGTCGGATACCACGACACGTTCCTTACAGGCGTTCAAAGAGATACTAAGTTTGCTAACTTCTCTTCTTTTTTTGATTTTTGTCGATATTACTTCAAGATTCTGCTAACATAAAATACCACTGAAAGATCCAAACATTACGAGAAAAATACAAATTTGTTACATTTTGCCTGTAGCTCTGTTAACTTATACCAAAATACCCCCCAAAAAAAGTCTACGTCACCCCCTTACCTATCAATGCATGTATACTTACCCCCTGTAAGGAAAATGGGTCCTAAGCCTAGTGCTTAGTTCCCTAAGGTGGTTTTGGTGGTTGAGTTGACAACACGTGCCATTTGACTAATATTTGTGTACAAGTGTTTTTGTTGAAGTTTCAGGATGCAAGAGGTGGACTTGGGTACAAAAACCTCAAAGGAGAACTTAAAAGACACAAGAAAAGACCCAAGCCACCATCAAGGTGCAAACCGGGGTCCTGACTCGGCGGTCCCGCTGACCGGTCAGCGGGCCGATTTTTTGGCGCACCAAGAGGTCCAGAGAAGCCTCAACAATATGTTTCTGTTAGCTTGCCAGCATGCTTGATCAGACCCTCTATCAAGCGCGAATATACCTTAGCATGTAACTAAATCTGGAAGAAAAAAACATAAGAAAGAATCAATCTCCATTCGATATTAGTCACACTGACACAGTTAGATTTATTTTGAGTATCATGCTTGTTTATGATACGAATGCCATGATTACATAAGCTACTCCATTTATCATAAGCAAATTCAAACAGTAGTGTGTCAGATAGGTCAAAAGGTTTATGAATCTGCTAGTATAATTTAGAATGGCAACTATGATTTTCTTATTGTTGATCAGATAGTATTGTAAGATATAGGAGCCAAAAAACAAAATAGTGACACCTTCAATCTTTATAGGTTGAGTATCACCTTCTATGCCTAGAAGAATATAATGACAGTCCTGGCGAAGTAATCCTCCCCTGGCCAACATCTTAGGACAATAAATCAGATTAATATACATTTCTTGTACTGACAAAGGAATTGTTTCATATAAAACCCCTGAAAGTGTAAACAATTAAAGCATGCCTTTGTAGGGAACAATCAACAAATCATAAATGACCAATATGCGAAAGATGGGACCTATTACTTATCATGCCTACGTCTAAGCTTCCTAAGGAGCACCATGAGCACCTGGGCAGAAGAAGGTGATGCAGAATATGGTCCCAGTCACCTTCATTTTTCACACTAAGAGTTCAAAAAAGTAAAGTGATGCTATTTCTATAAAAAAAGTTATTTGATAAAACCCATAAATATCTGTAAATAAGGTTATTTGATCAGAAATTATGCTATTCCTATGTAAACATAAATTAAAGTGGCATATTCACAAGTGGCACCATAAGTAAACATAAAGTAAAAACAAATAACACCATATGTGAGGGACCAAAATTTGCAGCCTAACTGAAAAATTATACCATGTGTGAGCATAGAAGGTCAAGTAATAAATAATACTATCTATGAGCATAAAAAGCTAAGGTGGCTTGGCCACAAATACTATCATGTGTTGGAACAAAATATAAAAAAGTAATCTAATCGCAAACTATACCATTTATAAAAAAAATTTAAAGTAGCAAAATAATATAAAATGAATGAACATAGAACTTCATAAGTTCATATCAAATATGACCATGTCATAATGAATCTGTGCTACAAGGATTATATATCTCAATATTATATTGGAGTAATCGAGATATTAGGAGTCTAGCGCTTATTATGCACCGAGGAATTAGAACAAAATACAGATATTTGAGTGTTAGAAGGCAGCCCACACCGTTCCTGTAAAGCGCCACAAGGTACTTTAGTGCCACTGTGATACCGTGCATCTCTCCAGATGATCAATGCACTGTAGGTCGTAAGAACAAGGCTGAACTGTAGAAAACCAACCAGTAGGTTTGCCCACTTTTCGAATTAAATCTTCATCCTCTATCCATTAATGTAGTATCCAAATCTACCACAAATTGCTTAGCCTAATCTAGAAGTACAAGTCCTCAGCCCAAGAACGACGTCAATTTGGTCAAACATATCATACCAAACCGAGTAAATGAATACTACTTGTAGAAAGAAGCAAAATGAACATAATGACTATATGAAAATATTGTGTTACTTTGGATTAACAACAGCAACTCAAATATTTGTAATAAATCATAGTTCTAAATCTGCTGCTACAATGTTCCAGCAGTAAAAAGAACTAAAATGGGTGAATGGTAATCATGTAGCCAATTGGAAAAACACAATCCATGAGACAAAATATACCACTCCAGAAGTCACAAATAGGGTGAGACGAGTTCAGTTTAGTCGCAAAGCCCCTATTAGGTACCACGGAATCATCAAACATCATGTATTGTAAAGTAAAAGTAGATCATTAATGATGGAAGGTCATTAATCGGCAATCAACTTTATTGTGCTCAGACGAGCTAGTATTTGAGTAACTAAGCAATTTCTTTCCCAAATTCATAGTTCAGAGCACTAGAATTTAAAGTGTCTCTCTTCAAAAAATATGACCACCTGCAAATATTAGGAAGTGTTGAAAAAATGAAATCCAGATCACAACAAAATGAAAACCTGATAATAAATGGTGTCATTCACAAACGGACTAGCTTTGAACACAAATTCTACCATGTGTGAGAACAATAAATTACTGGATTCCGAAATGGTACAAGGTGTGTACACAAGAAATAAACGCAAATAGGAAGCTATGAAACCATGACCGGAATGCAAATGCTAGGTTGTGTTCACATGAAAATGAAAGGCAGACAGGAAATTAGATAGTAATACTTAAATTTGTGACCAAGAAATTGCTGTGGTTGAATCTACTCGATACCATAAAAATTGCCATGTTGAAGGCAGGGGCGGATGCACGTTAGCGGCACTGGGTGCGGCCGCACCCACTGCAAAACTGAAAATGCTTATAGTAATATGGATTTTGACCCCTTTTGCACCCCCTGATCCAATTACATGCACCCACAACTCAGCCCAGGTACATCAGGACAGGTCGTCAGCCCAACAACGCACAGCCCAACTTGCTTGGCCCAATTCCCCTATTGGCTTTCTCCATCGTGAATCCCTGCCTGGCTGCCTCCTTGCTGTTTCGCAGGAGCCCCTCCTCGTCGAACTCGTCGTTTCGTCTTCCGCCTGGCCGCGGCCGCCCGTCCCTGGTACGTCCCCTTCTCCCTCTCCTTCTCATCTTCAATCCTTAATTCCGCACTGATCCGAACGAGAGCTGCAGAAGGGCACGCGGAGGAAGCTCTTGTTGTCGTCAGGCAGCAGGCCAGCAGTGGCAAGGAGGAGCCCTAGTTGCAAGCTGCGGCAACCCGTTTTCTGTTGTCCCTAGCTGGTCGATCACAAGGCAAGGACCTCAAGGATTCCCTCAAATTCTCTCATTCTATTTCCATATGTTTGTCAAGTTAAGCTTATTAGATTATTCCGTTTTTGCCTTGTTGTCTGATTCTAGGGTTACTAGTTTAGTACATATTTTTTAATTGTAACTGGGGATTTTTTTTTCTTGCAATTTGTGATTAAAAGCAACTAAAATATGAATGTTGTTGCAAATGATAGGTTCAGCATGGAAAGGTTTTTCAAAAGGAAAGCACCAGAGCATGATCACGTCAATATTTCAAGGTGCATACCTGAGATTAATTTTGAAGAGGAGATTAAAGTGAAAATACTTATCATCCTAATCAAAGAGAAGAAGTGAGAAAAAATGAAAATACTTATCATCCTAATTCAGGGTGAGCTTGAGGAAAAAAATTGATACATATCATCCTAATGAAAGAGAAAAAGTGAGAAGAAAATACTTAGAGAATGGGCCTACCTCGTACATGCATTTTTCCTTCTTCACAAATTGGAGAAAAAGAAAACCCAAGAAGATTTATTCCTGAATGGTTCGATGAGTTTGGTAGTTGGCTTGAATACAGTGAGTCGAAAGATGGAACCTATTGCTTTTGTTGTTTCTTGTTTAGAGAGAAGAAGGATGCAGGATACAAAGCATCTGTTGTTGATGGTTGGAATGGTTATCATAGAAAAGATAGGCTAAAGCTGCATGTTGGTGATGTTGGTGGCTTACACTACAATGCAATGAAGAAGTGTGATGATTTATTACAAAGAGAACAACACATAGATGCTGCATTTCATAAGCTAAGTAATGCAGCTAAGAATGCCTATTTCACTCATTTTGTGATTTTAATGTTGAGAGTTTGATAAGCCTAGCAAAGCTATATCCTGAAGATTTCCGCTCATCTAATGATTTGAGGGATCTTAGGGCTCAACTTAACCTATACATTGCTGATGTGCAAGAAGACCATAGATTCTCTAACTTAAATACTGTCGGTGAGCTTGCACAAAAAATGGTGGAGACAAAGAAAGATCGCCGCTATACATTTGTTTATCGTCTTCTAAAGCTTGTACTTGTGTTGCCTGTTGCGACTGCTATAGTAGAGAGATGCTTTTCAGCTATGAGGTTTGTGAAGACATATTTGTCCAATAAAATTGGTGATGAGCACATGAGTAACAGACTTATTTGCTACGTGGAGAAAGAAGAGTTTAGGAAAGTTACCAATGATGCAGGGGTTCATCGTTTCATGAACATGGAAGGAAAAGAACGTAAATATGACCTCGAAAACATTTGAAACAATGCTTCCTTAACTTCTTTCTCCTCAAAAGGGGCCGACATCCTTCTATTCATCTCTGCAGTAACTTTTGTTGGCGTTGACTCCAGAAGTCTCTCTCCATATCTTCTGTCCCTTCTGAGTTGTCATAGAACTAAGTTCTTGATCGTCTTCATAAGGTTGCTTTCAAGAGGAAATGATAGAGAAACCCTATATTTAGAGAACGAGGCAGCGAGTGAGGAGTTCCTCACTTTTTAGAGGAGAGTGTTACTGCTGTCGGGTGCGGATGCGGACAGGATTAGATCTTTAGAAACGATGTATTCTTTCCCTCACATAATAATTGTTGTTTTAGCAAGATAGTTTAGTGGGGGGTGGGCAAAGACACATGTTCACCTTGTTAATAGATCCACATTTCCTTATCTAAGTAGGTACATGCATGCCGGGATGAAATTCTCTTTTTATTGATAGATATGGCACAAATTATTATGAGAATATTTTGAATATTTGCCGTCTGCTAATTCATTTTTGAATAAAAAAAGACAAAGAAATGAACGGATGGAGTAGTATGGAACGGAGGTAGTACATGTACTCTACTCCAGATTTTGCATTTCCGAATTAACCATAAGAGTAGTTCCAAACACATAGTCTTAGAATATAGTACATCAAACATTTGAAAAAAAAAATAAAAAAGAAAGAAAGATGATAGTAGTAAACCAATCAGACTAGACAAGAGGAAACCATAGAGATTACACTCGTATGCTTATTTTAGAGAAGTATAGTATTTTAACTTTTTTCCACGGGCGATTAGAAGCCGACATAGGAGTATTTGATAATGTGAACACCTGGCGCGCTTAGACGAACCCGCCATTCACTCTGATGACCTGCCCGTTGACCCAAGACGCGGCGTCGCTCGCCAGGAACGCCACCACCGGCGCCACGTCCGTCACCTCGGCGATGCGTCTCATAGACTGCTGCTCAACCCTCCGCAGGAACGCCTCGTCTTTCCGGGCCAAGAACAGCTCGGTGCGCACGGGCCCCGGCGCGACCACGTTCGCGGTCACCCCCTTAGCGGCCACCTCCTTTGCCAGGATCTTCGTCATGGCCTCCACGGCGGCGTTAGTCGCCGTGTACGCCGCGTAGCCCGGCAGGAGCGTGCCCACGATCGACGACGAGAAGGTGACGATGCGCCCCCCGCTGTTGGCCGGGACTCGTCTCGCCGCCTCGCGGCACACGAGGAACGTCCCGCGCACGTTCACCGCGAACATGGCGTCGAAGTCCTCGACGGCGGTGTCCGCGAGCGCCGGGTACTTGTCGCTGAGGACGCCGGCGCAGGCGACCACGATGTGCGGCGGGGACCCGAACGCGTCCTCGGCGCGGTCGAAGAGCGCGCGCACGGCGTCCGGGTCCGACACGTCCGCGCGGACCGCCACGGCTTGGTGACCGCGAGAGGCGAGCTCCGCGACGAGCTCGTCTGCCCTGGCGGAATTGGACGCGTAGTTGACCACGACGCGCGCGCCGAGGGCGGCGAGATGGGAGGACACCTCGCGGCCGATGCCGCGGGAGCCGCCCGTGACGAGGGCGACGCGGCCGTCCAGCGGCAGCGGCGACGACGTGTTCCCGGTGTTTGCCACTGCCATGGCTCTGCTTGCTGGCTTAAATTAAAGCCCTTCCGGTGTCAGGCACGCACTCTAGTCTTGTACAATTGTGCTTGTGTATTGCCCCTGCACGCTTTTCTGCTGTGCTCCACACGCTGCGAGATAAGTATGATCATGATTCAGGATGGATGTGGGTTTATATAAGTTTTTAGGCAAGTGCGTCTCAGGCAGGACGTGACATAGGGAGTGACATCATATTTGTCCAGTTGTTGGCCATCCTGAGCCACTGGGGGCTGCTACGCCGAGGAATCTGCAGGTTGATGAGCAAAATCTAAGTCAGCTACAGGAGTGTTTGCTCTCTTAAGATTATCCTATATACAGTTTTGCTTTCAGCCCTCAGGTGAAACTCTCCTATATATATATTCTAAGGTCATTTCAGCAGTTGCCTCAATTTAAAGAATGTGGCACTGTCAGCGCCGTAGACGGAATGGAGTTTAAAATTTGAAGAATAGTATGAATATGCTGCTAGAAATAGTCTGACCAGAATTAATTCTCTATCTCCATCTTCTTGCTTTGATTTTGGTGAAGTTTGACAAGATCTTTCCTTTCTACAGCGAGGTTGTGATAAACTCTGGTGAGATTTGGGGCACAATGGAATTTGACAACCTTAGAGGGAAAACCGCCTTATGTGACTAAGTCCAATATGTATATCAAATGCCTAATCTCTCGAAGCCAAATCTACGTGTACCGGTCTCCATTGGTTTACTGATACAGCATGCTCGACCGTATTTGCCCAACTATCGAATGTTTTTCTGCGCATTGTTTTGTTTAGGGGGAGAAAAGAAGTGAGCAGGTAGCCGTCACAACTGTGTCGGAGATGATTCATGTGTGTTCACAGAAAATCCTTCATCTTATATTGTAACCTCGTGCGTCATCACTCTGACGACGACGAGTATTCGCGTATTGACAACGCCGTGTAGATTGGGCTACCTTAACCTTAACCGTTCACCTTTCATATAAAAAAGGAGCGTGCTGTACGGACGCGCGCGCAGAAAAATAGCTCTCCGCCTGCACACATCTTTTTGGGCAAGGTGTAATCACTGTTTCCTTTTTCGGTAAAACTCCCCCCTCCCGTCACCCTCTGTTTCTGCGCGCCCATTTCCTTCCGGATAAACAAAGCAAAACCATCGTGTGCCCTTAAACGAAGAAAAGCAGAATCCACCATTACAGAAAAAAAATGCCTATGTCACAACGAAAAAAAGGCATATCTTCTCTAGATAAAATGCTTAAAAGTTTTACACAAACTGCTTGCGTGTGACAAATAATTCACCGGCACGAATGTGAAAGCAAAAGCTAGACCATAACCACAAATAACAGCAACACACATATGGATCCTAAAAATGCTTGCAACCACGAATAAATGCTTGCAATGGATATCTAAAATACTTGATAGACATTACTAAAATGCTTGATGCCATGATTTGGCGATCCCCACAGAAAGGAGCCCACAAGAGATTCATCAGGACAAGCTTGGTTGGGGAGAAGAAGACCCTAGCCGGTACCGGAGGAGGCGGCAGCGGCACATCCACTGATCCACACCGGGGAGATGGGGCCAGTGGCGGGCGCCCGGGGAGGTGAGGCCGGTGCTGGGGAAGCGCAGCCGGTCGGCTAGGCGCCGGGAAGGCGGCAGAGCGCCGGTGAGCCGGATCCGGTGCTGGGGTGCGCGGGGCCGGCAACGGAGAGGCGGATGTCCCGGGGGACATGAGAGGCGCGGGGCCGGTGGCGAGCACCGGTGAGGCGTCCTGTGCCGGGGAAGGGTGCGTAGCGGATGGGCAGACGGATGCAGGCGCGCATGGGCGGAGGGGAGTGGCAAGGGAGATGAAGGCAGATGGAGGAGGAAGGGCGTGGCGCGGGGTCGGTCAAGGCGAGGACGAGGAGACGGCCGATGCGGGGAGGAAGAAAGGCGAGGCTGCGAGGGAAAGGGATGTGACCGAAGGAGTCGAGATTAGGTTGGGTTGACATCGGTCCGATTTGAAACGGACGGACGGGAGGGTGCGCGCGCCGCGTAGTAACGTCCTGCGCAGTCGACCGGTAGCATTTATGATAAAAAAAACTTACTGCTCACCTGGACCCACCGAGCAACATGTCACTGCCGATGTCAATTTCCACTAAGCAACACGTCATAATCAATCAACTACTCCACGGCGGCTAAGAGATATAGAAAAGAACCGGCTGCATGATTGCTACGGCTAAGGTCATCGTGTATTTTTTTGACATGCAAAACACAAAGTTACAAACAGGTAGACAGTATAAAAAACCCACGGCCTCCCCGGGATGGTGCTTGGCGTGACCCGACTCCGAGGTACCTATTTATACTGTTCACAGACCCGACCCACGGCCCACCGCAGGTCACAGTTCACAGACAACAACACACCACACGCAGTCACACACCGGACACGACTACAGCGCGCGTGCGACGCGCCACCGCCGTTCACGACAGCAAGCAGCTAGCAATCCATGGCCTCATCGAACGCCGAGAACACGCCGCCGCTCCCGCTCGACGGCCGCGTCGCACTCGTCACCGGCGGCTCCCGCGGCATCGGCCGCGAGGTGTCCACCCAGCTCGCCGCGCTGGGCGCCCGCGTGGTGGTCAACTACGCGTCCAACTCCGGCAAGGCCGACGAGCTCGTGGCGGAGCTCGCCTCGCGCGGGCACCGCGCCGTGGCCGTGCGCGCGGACGTGTCGGACCCGGACGCCGTGCGCGCGCTCTTCGACCGCGCCGAGGACGCGTTCGGGTCGCCGCCGCACGTCGTGGTCGCCAGCGCGGGGCTCCTCAACCCCAAGTACCCGGCGCTGGCCGACACCACGGTGGAGGACTTCGACGCCATGGTCGCGGTGAACGTGCGCGGGACGTTCCTGGTGTGCCGCGAGGCGGCCCGGCGCATCCCGGCCGGCACCGGGGGCCGCATCGTCACCTTCTCGTCCTCCATCATGGGCACGCTCCTGCCCGGGTACGCGGCGTACACGGCCACCAACGGCGCCGTGGAGGCCATGACCAAGATCCTGGCCAAGGAGGTGGCCGCCAAGGGGGTGACGGCGAACGTCGTGGCGCCGGGGCCCGTGCGCACCGACCTGTTCTTTGCTGGGAAAGATGAGGACTTCGTGCGAAAGGTCGAGGAGAGGTCCATGGGGCGCCTCGCCGAGACCACGGACGTCGCATCCGTCGTCACGTTTCTGGTGAGCGACGGCGCGTCCTGGGTGAATGGCCAGGTCATCAGGGTCAACGGCGGCTTCGCCTAATAAGCACGCTTGGTGGTACGGTGTTCAGTAGAGTTTCTTCAGTGGTACTAGCGTGCATCTACCGTATCGGAGAACTCGAATAATGTGTGTGCTACAGCTAGCTTATATGAAGATGCTATAAGTTGTTTTCGTACTTTTTTTTTTTATAGAAACACGGGCGCTCCAGTCTCCAGTGAAGCTTTGTCTTGTAAAGCTAATCAATTCGAGCGAACGATTTCCAATATCAGATCGTGAAGCACTGTGTAACAGTAGTAAACGGTCTTTCTAATGCACCTATGACTGTCCATCAATTTAAATTACTCTGCGGTTCCATGAATGTGAGCTCTTTCAATTAGCAAGCAGCACAAGTCAAAAATTCATTTCAAATATCAAAATGCTCACTACACATACATACTGGATGGATCCCGTCTCGGTCTCTCCCGACTCCCGGGTTGAGTACCAGCCTCAGCAAAATTCGGAGGAAAAAAAAAATGCAACAGAACGTTGAAGTCTGTCCACCACATCAATGGGCCAGGCCCAGGCCCAGGCGCCGAATGAAGGAGAGGAGATTTTGTTGGGCCGTTGGGCCACCACGCCTGATGAAGTAAGCAGAAGATGAAAAAGGCAGTGGTCTTGAAGAGGATGATGATAAGGAATAAACTATAAAGATGTGTGTACGAGTGTTGTGTCTACCGTAGAGACTATTCCAGAGATGTGTTGTATCTTTGCTCTAATGGAGTGTTTAGTTTGAGAGATATACTCATGAAAAATAGATTGATGATGGATCAGCTCATTCCACAAATTTTGGTAGAAGAGGAAAAAGGCAGTGGTCCTGAAGAGGATGATGATAAGGAATAAGGATGTGTGTATGAGTGTTGTGTCTACCGTAGAGACTATTCCAGGGATGTGTTGTATCTTTGCTCTAATGGAGTGTTTAGTTTGAGAGATATACTCATAAAAAATAGATTGATGATGGATCAACTCATTCCACAAATTTTGGTAGAATGGACCCAGTCCTCATTCTAGTACTAATTTTAGCTTGTAAGGATGTTGGAACTCAATGATTAGGCCGACACTAGAAGTGAACTCTGTTCTGGTGGTGGCCTTAATGCAGGAAATGCCACGGATCCTAACGGGTTTATCACCATTCTTCCACTCAAGAGTGCCTTGCCAATCATCATGGTCTCATGCAGGTGGTCAACTTCTTGGCTATTATCACCAAGAGTGAAAAAAGGATACGTAAAACATTGTACATGCATCGTAGACAGAGTGAAGTTTGAAAAAAAATGAATAGAAGGTCTAGTGACGACAGTCTTACAACAATTAACATTACTCACCTGGTCCTGATACCCAAAAGGCCGCAGATGCAAGTTCAGCGAATGAGTTTCGTCCTATCAATTATTCGACACATAGTGTCTCAAAGCCTATGTCAACGCTTATTTCAATTTGGCTAGCTAGCAGGGTGCTTCGATCAGCTAGTGTCAAGGTGCCAGAGCTCGTTTATTCGTAAAAGAAGCATCCATGACAATCTTTTGTATATATATACTCGAAATCTTATCAGAGATCCCAATCGCTTGAAGAGGCTGACCTTGTTCCTTATATATGCTTGACATTTCCAAAGCTTTTGACTATTTGTTTGGATTTTATTTTGGAGGTGTTGATATATGCTAGGGGTCAGCAACAGGTTACCAACAGGTGGGGGAACTAGCTAGGTGACTACACTCATGTCACTGCTGCCACCGCGATGTTTGTAAATGGTGCTCGAGGTAAAGGATTTGATTATAGGCAAGGGCTGTTGTAATGAAAATAGACAAAGTCTTTGAGTTTAGCCTGCTTTTGAGCGGTAGAATGACAATATTGACCATTTAGAACTACTATTTTTATTGAATAGTCGTTTCAGTCGTAGAGATGTAAATTTTTTTTTGAGGGGTAAAAAACTATATTACATAGCTTCATTGTATGGCAAACAAACGCCCATAGGACGTCCCGCGGCGCGCGGCGACGTCCCGCGGCGGTGGCCGCGGCGCGCGTCCCGGCGAAGCGGGCGCGGCGGCGCCCACGGCGGCTCGCGTCCCGGCGGCGGCGGCGGCAGCGACGCGCGCGGGACGGCCGGAGATGGCAGCGCGGCGGCGTGCGGATGAGGGAGGAGAGAGGAGGAAGGAGGGAGGTGAGATGGATTGTGGAGATTACATTGCACGAATCTCAAACATTGGAAGATGGGTGGGCTTTTGTCCTACCGGAAGACAGATAGGAATTACGGGGACGAATCCAGGGTCTGGGTCCAGCCCAAGTAAGAGTCAACACCGGGCCCCATGTAATATAGCCCACTATCAGCTCAGGGCAGAAGGCCCAGCCAGGCAAGAAGGCACAACAGCTCAGGCCCGGCAAAGTCGCACCCTCACATTGGCCACAGCCCACAGCAGGCGCTTCGTCTTCACGTTGCGGTGGCCGCCGGCCCGCCGCCCACTGCAACGAGCCGGCGACGAGCTCGCTAGACGCTAGTTTCCTGTGAGGCCGGTTCAGGGAGAAAGGAAGGGTGCTTGAATTAATGAGTCGTGGAGGCCGTGATCTTGCGCCAGGCTCAACTCGTCATGCATCTGTGCTAAGGTAGTAGTTGTAGTTAGAGAAGTGCTACAATTTGTACTAAAATTTAACAGTGAGCATCTGAACACGTCGTGGGAGGACATGTTTTGAACTGTATTAGCGGTTTAATTTGCCACTTGTGAGCACAATACTGAACATGAGCAATGTTGGAACTCTCTTTGCTTTATTTCTGGATTCACCACTATCAAAAAGCGCACACACACAAAAAAAAAAAAAAAACTATAAAAATCACATACATAGAAGATCCAAGACATCAGCTCATCACGTAATGTAAGATCCGAAAGATCACGCAGCAGCCCTTTGCGGGTTTGAGGGCATGGTTAACTAGGAGCCCACGCCCGCTTGCAGAAGCTCTCAAGGTTCCGCACTGGACGAACTGCTCATAGTCATCGGTGAGACGCTGACCTTTAATTCCCAAGTCTACCTCTACTTGCTTCTTCCTAGTAGTTCCCACCGGCTTTGTCTGAGTTAAAGTTCGCACATGGAGTATAGTAATTAACAATAATACAAACTTCGAGGTCGCCTACTAGGTCAAGTTTTGCCGCTGCTCATAATTCTCCATTTCTAAAGTCCAAACCAGATCTAGCTGATCTGTCTCACTTAATTATCCGGACCTCCGCGCACATCGTGTTCTACTGCTTAACTATGGATTTCCGCTTCTGATGTCCGTATCCTTGTTGCGCTAGCTGGGTCTCCAACGGCGGCTGCATGCGCCTGGATTAATTTGGTGGTCAGAAGTCAAATTGCGCGAACCTCGGCTCGTGGACTCTTGCATGCTCGTCTGATCTGCAATGTCAACGGCTGCTGCTAATTAATGCTGGAATAATGGCTGTTCGTCGGTGGATTTGTGTGCTGATTTGCAAGCATGGGTTTAACTCAGGTGTCGTTTACTTGCGCTGCTTCGCTGTTAGTGTTACTATCACCCAACGGGTGCCTCCGCTACTCTGATTTCACCTACGATTTTTAAGTATAACTCCTGTAATTAGTTCGAAAGTGGTGAAAGAAAGTTTATGCTGAGAAACACATCTGAGCAACTCGATAATAGCCCGTCGGCCGGCACCAATGATCTTACTCCCTGACTTCAACCTATTTCACATACATTTGTCTTGAAAAGTAATTTTATAAAGCATAAATTTGTTAACATTTTAATTTGCATTCTAATACTACATACCTTTCAAAAATATTCCATCAATTTGTATGTAAACTATACCGTCGACCCCATGCTTTGCACGGTGTAGAACCTTAGCAAACATAAGTATTATAACTTTATACTTAAGTGCGTATACAACAATAAAAAAAAAATACTTATGCACTCTCTCTTTGGGTGTGTATATATGTGTATTGTTTTTCTAACATAACACCTATATATTATACTGTGTAATCTATCTTGGTTATGATAAACGAATGTACGTGTTACTTATATGCTTTGTCATTTGTATTCATATTTTGCTCTCTTTGCATCGCACCTCCGAGTGCCTTGTTTTCATGATGGCAAATTATATATGCACTATATCTACGTTTTTTTTTTGACAAAAAACACTATCTACGTTGTCTGCATGGTAAGACACAGCATAAGCTTATTTAAATTGTTACTCTACATATTTATTAGTGACAAAAATTAGTAATTTATAGAAATATAAATGTATGTATGCTTTGTATTTATCTAACTTTTCTTAAGACAACCCATTTTAAAACAAATATAATATACTTTAGATTTGTAGAGACAATGTTTATTTATTTTTAATAATAACATAGATGGATAATTATATGCAAACTTAAGGAGTTACTAGATTAACTATTAGGAATAAATCCATTTTTGGCCCCTCAATTATCACGTTTGTCCAATTTTGTCGGCGTTTAGTACCAGCAGCCCACCCCTGTGATGGTTTTGAGATCGGAGGGGATGACGAGGAGATCGCCAATGATGTACAACACGCATGAACACGATAATTAGATAGGTTCGGACCGCTTAATCGCGTAATACCCTACGTCCTGTATGTTGGTTGGTGAATTGTATTGATGAGGATTTGAAAGAGGTTTCCCGATGCCCTAGATCCCCTTATATAGGCAGAGGAGCTTGGATTACAAGGCGTATCCGTGTTGGATTGCCTGCCGATCACGTAACATCCAAGAATTCCGGAAAAGATCCTAACAGATACAATTGTAGCCGACCCGAGTAGGTTTCCCTGGTCACCAAGCCTTTAGCCACCTTGAGCGACAAGTAGGACCACTCGGCCCACATGTCAGGGTAACAATCAGTCGTCATAGAGCACCCATGGGTATATGACTCCCACAAATTTTAACCCTCAAGCACATTTTGAGCCAAACTAAACACCTAAACTCACAAAACCAGTCAAACTTAACACTCAGATTCGTGTTGAGTGGTATTGTGATGACATGGCAGTGGGTTTGTGTGATGTGGCACCAACAAATACATGCTGTGGACAGGGCGCATGGCCAACCTCTAGCTCACGACGCTCGCTAACGGTGAGATGGAGGAGTGGGTAGCGTTGCTGGGCACACATGATGAGGAGACAGGCAGGGTCGGGGTTGGGGCGAGGAGACAGAGGAGCCCGGCGCGCGGCGCATGCAGGTGCATGCTGCCGGCATGACGTGCTCCGCGTACGCGGCCGCCATCAAGGCCGCTCCCTGCGCACGCCGCTCCGGAGCTACGCTCACATTGTCGTCGATCCCATGCTCGCCAAGGTCCGTTGGTGCGTGCAAGAGGCGGAGCCGGCATCGCACGCCGAAGGGAGATAAGATGACGCCGTGGCGGGGTACGCGCGTGGCGGCGGAGCCGAGCCGAGTGGGTGGAGAGGTGCCGCAGCCAGCACGCATGGGGGAGCCGGCGAGGCGGTGAGGCTCGACGATGGCTGCGCAGACGGGGTGGAGGGGAGTGACGGACAGTGCCAAGCGAGTGTAGGAGAGAGGAAGGGCGGATGAGGATTGGCTGTGAGCTGCATTGGAAAGAGTAGAAAGGTGGGCATGAGCTGCCTCACTGCTTAAGTGGCAAAATGACCAAATACCACTGCCACGTCATCTCCAAACCACTGCCACACCGTCTTCAAAACTACTCAAAACGTGTCCAGGTGCCAATTTTCACTGGTTTTGTGAGTTGGAGTGTCCGGTTTGGCCAATAGTTGAGGGACCAAAAATAGACTCTTCCTAACTATTATAATGTCAAGCATGTGTAATTCATATTTAATTCATATGATTAAATTAAGTTATCTTTAATATTTTTTATAAATTTCTTTCCTAATGGTAGCTAGGGTAATATAAATAAAAATTTAAATGGTTATTTTAAACCATTTTTATTAAAGCTGGAGTGAGTAGTTTGATACAAGTTTATCAGATTAATTTAAATCATTTTTAATAATAGTAGATTGAGTAGTTATTTTAAAACGAAATATATCCGTTTGTTAGAGGCTGTGGATGTGGTTAGATATGTACTTCTGAGTTTTATGAAGTTTCTAGAATTTATCATTTTAAACTATTTTTCGTGAGAACTATTGTAGAGACTATGTTGGACGGTCACCGAAGTGGCATGGCGGACTGTGTTTCCTTCCTCGGATTGCTAATTAACTTCATCGATCCGGTGTTTGGATCCTCAAGATATGGCATTTCGATTTATTCTTGATCCTTTCATTTTGTCGATCACACGGTTGCATATTTCTCATACTGTGTTTCTTTGCGTGCATGTGCCTTGGCATGGCGAAAAGGGCTCGTGGGCTGGCCAAGCGGCCATTGTAGTGGAACTTGTTAATCAACTCATGGAACTTGTCGATCATACGGTTGCATGTTTTCTCCTATATGTTTCATGCAATCGATTTTTTTTGTAGTGGAACTTGTTAATCAACTCATGGAACTTGTTAATGCCATAAACTTAGTTAAACTTGAGCCATGTCCCTTTGTTTTGCATCATATGTTGGGGGGGGGGGGGGGGGAGGGGGCTCAAAAATGGTTTCAATGATCGCCAACAGTCATTAATTGCTTCCACATCGTGTGCACTACCGCCGTGTTCAGGCAATGCTCACCAGTCGATCAACAAGACATCAAGGAGGAGACAAGGAGCTTAAGAGGTCAGAATCCCCTACCTCAATGGCCATTTATTTGCTTGCTGATTTTTGCCCCAATAATGATAAATTTCGCAGAGATTATTAGCATTCTAGGAAGAGGATTGAAAATGTTGTACTATGTTTGTTGGAATTATGGAATATCTTTTGTTTGGTTGAAAAAAATTGTACCTTTATTTGTGCTATCTTGGGCTTTGGCATATCTGAATGATTTTTTTTTCATGATTTGAGAATACTCTATTTTAAAATCTTAGACTGTACCGCAGGCCGAGGCTTAAGCAGTTTGTCCTCGCACTGGCCCAGTGTGCCTAGAATTTTTTATGGAATAATTGCTTGGACCTTTTTTTTTTGTGTGTTTTGATCCAGCCCACGAGCCTCATGCTTTATTTCCGGCACGAGATGCCAGGCTCCTACATATGATTTTGTGACGATTGGACAGAGGTGAATTCTACTCTTGATAAGGTGTACTATATGATAATAGCATCTAAAGCAAAATTCGCAGTCTCTCCGCCACATGCTGGATAAAGCTGATCGCCAATTGCTACGACGTGCATGGTCCATGTACGACTTCCATGCGCGTACAATGTCAAAGTCCATTACGAGTAGTTCGAGGTCTCCTCTGCAACGTCAACTATTAACCACGACTCTAGCTCGCAGAATTGTTCATGCGATCGGTGGATGATGGTTTCGATTCCTGAACATGGGTTTAAGAAGTATGTATATTCAATAAGTCCATCGCTGCCTCCCTTAGCGATTTGCGCATTAGTTAAATTCCTGATGACATCGCTTTTTTTTTCTTCGTCATGCTTGTTCACAATACCAAATGAATTCTCAATGTATTGCAGCAGAAATTCGAACATACCCCTTACCTGCATTGTATGCATAAATCAATAGAAAATCGATCAAAAATAAATAAAGAGTTATAGTGAATGGTGACATAAGTAAACAGTTGCCTATAGTGAAAGATAACGTAGCTAATGAATTAATGGGCTTCTGATATGATGTGGCAGCATGAGGAGCTAGGAAATTTCTATAGTGGAGATCTGCTATTTAGAGATAAAAGATCAAAAAGTATAGTCAAATGCGTTTGTCTGGATCGAACCTTGACCAAAACTTCCGTCACTTGTGATTTAAATGAAGCTTATATGCTAATTAATGACATATATGGTCAAAGCAACACTATATTCTACTATGAACTTATACTCTCCACTTGATCGCCTAATAATGAAGAACTTGCCGACTCTATAGTCTATACTACCAATGTGTGCTATTAAGACAACGAGCCAATGCATGTCTGGACTCCGGAGCACTATAAATACCCATGCAATCAGCTTTATCTCAGCACACTCATCTCATCTCACACAAGTAAGCACACAAAATGGCTGGCACTAAGCTAGTAGCCCTAGGTTTAATTGTCCTCTTAAGCATGGGGTTAGCCAATGCTGCAAGGGTGGCTAGGTACTCCAGTGCGGGGGGAACTGGAACGGGAGGTGGTGGCGGCGGTGGATATGTGAATGGTGGTGGCTCTGGGTCTGGCAGTGGTGCTGGTTCCGGAGAGAGCAGTCCAAATGGTGTCCATGCTAGTGCTGGAGGTGGAGGGGGAGGTGGTGGTAGTAGCTACAATGGCGGCTCTGGCTATGGGAGTGGATCAGGATCAGGTTCAGGTTCTGCCCAATATACTCCAGGGTCACCTTATTATGGGGGCTATGGGGGGTATTCTAATGCTGGTGGAAACGGAGGTGGCGGTGGAGGAGGTCAAGCTGGAGGCTACTATGGGTCTAGCGGCCAAGGTAGCGGTAGCGGAACCGGCTCAGGATCTAGCGAGGCTGGTCGATACTGGTACGGACCAGGTTATGCAAACGCTAATGCAAATGGCAATGGTGGTGGAACCGGCACCGGGCAGAATGGTGGCAGCGGCGGTGGTCAAGGTGCTGGATCTGGCTATGGTAATGCAAACCCGTAGATGTTTTACCTTCAAGAAGATGGAGCCTAACCTCTAGTGTTTGCTACTATCGTTGTCCTTGAACTTATTTTCTTTTATTTGTATCGTTATATGCATGTTGTGAGGTTTGTATTAAATCAAATAAAGGGCTCCGTCGTTGTACAAGTTAATAAAAAACAGAAATATATACGCAGCTATGATGCTCATACTGTGTAATTGTGTGTTCAGATATATTATATTAATATCCATGTGATTATCTGCGCGCCAGCTATGTTTATGGGATTTTATCACTAAGTAACTGACCTAATTGCTTCTTTGAGCAATAATACTAAGTTCCATGTATATATGTAACATCAAGCAGTAAGTTTCAAGCTACAATTACTGTGACTAGTCGATTTTTATAATGTGTTATAGTACAACATATATAGATCCCTATTTTTGTACTTAGATTTTTATAATAGCATATCATGCTACTTTAGATATATGCTTCATTATTATTTAATCTTGATACGATCGCAAAAGTAGATAATTTTAATATAAATTTGAGGGTTTATTTTTATTATACTATAGGTTATAATTGCAAAGGTGAACAATTTTGATATAAGTTAGAAGAATTATTTGGTATATATTATCCATCATAATAGCAAATGTGAGCATTTAGGTATAAATTTAGGATGTTATTTCATATTTTCTTTCATAACGGCAAAGTGGGTAACTAATACTCCCTCCGTCCACGAAAGAATGAAATCCTGAGTTTGTCCTAAGTCAAACTATCGTAAGTTTGACCAAATTTATATATAAATGTAATAACATTTATGATATCAATTATGTATGATATGAAAATATATTTCAACACGAATCTAATGATACTAATTTGGTAGCATAACTTTTAATATATTTTGATATAAATTTAGTCAAAGTTATGAAAGTTTGACTTAGGACAAAGCTAGGATTTCATTCTTTTATGGACGGAGGGAGTATTAGTTTTGGGTGTTACTTAATATTATGTTCATAATGGCAGAGGCGGGTAATTTCATAGAAAATAGATCTAATGTCTATTCAGATTCCAATATGCCAATTGATGATTGAATATTTTTGATTATTGTGATAATTCTATGATTTTATCTTTTTTAGTGCATCTTGTGAGGATTAATATGGAGGCCCCAAAAGAAATATCTAATTAGTAACAGTAAAATTAGGCACAATATATCTGTTTTATAAAGGTTTCTAACATCTTTATCAAGAAAAATTACGGAATCATTTAGTAGGGTAAATATGTAAATGGGAAAAAATCTGCCGAAAAAAGAGAAAAATGACTTTCAGTGAGAATTGAACTCAAAACCTTTCATAATGACAGTGGTGGGTAATTACTTTCAAAACATATCTAATTGCTTGAAAAATAGAAAAAAATCTGCCAAGAAAGAAGGAATTTGCTTTTGGTGAGAATTGAACTCAAAATCTTTCATAATGGCAGATGTGAGTAATTATTTTGAAAATAGATCTAATGGCTATTAATATTTAGTCTGCCAATTGATGGTCAGATGTTTCTGACTATTGTGAGAATTTTTAGGATTTATTTTTTTTCTAGCGCGCTTCGTAATTCGTGTTTCTTTTATAACCTTCAATTAATAGTAAGATGGTTGATGCATAAAGACAACCGGCTCTAACCAAGGCTTGTGTGCACGGGATGCTGCCTTTGAGCAATTGAGGAGGGTCCTGTGTGAATTGTGATAGGGCAGAACCGCAGAGGTGGATTGTATTCAAGGTTTTATAAGTTGCCATGAGATGCTTCCTTTGAGCAATTGGCCAGAGTCCTGTGAATTTGCAGATGTGATACAGGGAATAACATGCTCCATTCATCAAAGAGATAGTAGACAAAACAAGAAGGATCTGACAAGCTTGCAAAGATGGAGAGACAAGCTTCCATCCCTACTTCTTGCCTTTTCTCTTGTAATGCTTTAAGCCATAATCTACATTGTCCAGTGAGAGATGCCTTGGTAAATTTTTATTGGGACAACTTTGCACCTATCTTTGTAACCTGTCTTTGAATGAATGGAAAAGTTTTATCCAGTGAGAGATGCCTTGGTAAATTTTTATTGGGACAACTTTGCACCTATCTTTGTAACCTGTCTTTGAATGAATGGAAAAGTTTTAGCCTTTCAAAAAAAAGACCGGCTCAGCAGCATATCAACCACGCGTGTGGCTCCTCAGAGGTGTCAATCGGCTCAGGACTCTGCTCATCACCGACAACCAAGGACTCGGCTCGCACGCGTTACTCCTTGATCACGCCCAACGCCTCCGCGAGCGGCCAAACGCTCCGGCCGGCCTCCACCTCCGCCTGCTACCCAACGCACCCCATCACCGTTGTCGTGGCCTATGCATCCTCCTCGCCTCACCTTATTAGCAATCCGTGCCTAATTTATTTGGATTGAAAAATTGTCGGTTGTCACATCTTTTTGTGTTGGCTCGTGGCCCTGCTAGGTACTGCCAGGGTAGCTATGATTATGCTTGTTGTAGTGTGCGGCTAGCCTGCCATCGTAAACTATGAGAACTACATATTAGCAAGCTCAATTTTAATGGAATTTACAACGATTTGATCAGTATGGTCAGTAGAAACAGGATTGGCTCCTTGACATCTATTTTCTTTCACATTTCTAGAGCTACCTATATATCCTTATCTCACATGTCATAGCTGTCGAAGAATTAAACTAGTTTTATGTACATATCCTGCACATTGAATTAAAATACAAAGTTAACTTTCGATATAAATACTTTGCAATGCACCGCCTAATATATGCTAGTTTGCTTGTATTTGTATTTGTATTTGATATTGCTTTCATTGATTTATTATTTTCCTTTTTCGTATTTTTACAATTCACTTTTCTAGGTGGAGGAAATCCTAAAAGGATCCGAGCGGGAAGATGTCATCTGGATGACAAAAGCCTCATTGTATCTATGAAGCTAATTGGACATGGCAAGTGCGGTAAGTTTCCATAGTTCATTTCCTGGCCGAACACACAGGAAAGCTCTTGGCATGAACTTAGCAGTAATGATCATGATGATGAAGCAGGCTGAGAAGAAACAGGCCCTCAAAATGAGGTTGCCCAAATTCTGAATTCTGAACTGAACAACAGTACCAGAGTTTTTGGTTGTCTTTGTAATCTGAGAGTTTCTCTCCTTTGTCATCCGGGGGTACGTGAGTATTGTTGAATTTTTTTACTGAATTTTGCTCCCTCATATGAATGTGTCATTCTTATGAATTTCTGGTGTACATATATTAGAACTTCTCCAAGGCAGCAACATGTTGGCTGTATACATACCTGGTCAGATCATAACTAACATAAGCCCATCCAATTGTTCTCAATTTTTCTGTCATTAGCACACTTTAATGGTTGGCTTCATTACTAGATGTACTGGATATTTTATACTTGAATTAATCTAATATAAATTTTTAAATTATCCACAAGACCAAGAAATTTATATGAGGAATATGAGGAGGAAAGAGTTGGTTTCAATACTGATAAATGAAATAATGGATTAGCAGAATTGTATTTTTTGCAATAAACAGTTTCAAAGAGACAATTTCATCAAAGAAATTTTAGATAAATGCATGTTGACATGCTACATAGATTTCACATGTTACAATGTACATATTACAGAGGGATCTGAACACTATCCAAGCTTCTGACTAATCCAAGGAAGCGGCACAACATCGGGTCAGCCTTCAGATAGATGAATTGTAGGGTCGATCACTTTTTGAGTCAACCCTCAGCTAATATATGATGCCATCAGTGAGCTGTAGGAACATCCATTTCTACATGTCGGGTAGATCTAAGAACACAAATGGAATTACTGTCCATGTGAGCATCTAAAGGTGTGGAGGTTTGTTATAGTATTTGAAATTAATTGTATCCATTCATTGACTCCAATTTAATGGTTAAAACTTAGGAAAAACCTATTCAAAGGAAGCAAAGTTGTGGCCCGAAACTTAAATCTCGTGGACCGAAACTTAAATCTCATGGATCCGGAACCAAAGGTTTCTCCAATTGTCTTACTAAACTTATGGACCGGAACCAAAAACATATGGACCCAAAACTGAGTTCCTTTCAAGCACCGTAAAAAATCACAAAGGTGTGAGCTGTCTATAGGGAGCTTCTACAGCTATCGATCCTTGTAGTTAAATTCTGCATCATTGAGCTGCAGACAAGATGGCAAGATCTGTGCCAGATATGAACCCTTTAAGTCATTGGCCCAACCATCAAAATCTCAGTGCTCAAAGCTTCAAGAAGCGTGAACCTGACCAATCCAATAGTAAAATTGGCATGGTCTGTTGAGTTATCCCTAGAAATTGTGTCAAACCAAAACGGAGTCATTTACGTTCTACTATCCCCTGGAACACGCACAAAACAGAGCTCGATGAAGATCCAAGAAAATAAAGTCACGTCTGTGGAAACATTTTCTATGCAAGGTAGCATTGGTGAGATTCACCACGATATATTGAGAGTTGAGATTGAGAGAGCCGAGCATAGCTCGGATGGTTAGTATTGCCGGCGAGCGGACAGCCCACCCGGGTTCGCTCGGACGATCCCGGGTGTCTCACTGGAGAATAAATCCCCTAAGGGGACTGAGCGTGTGTATAGGTGTAGGTGGGACGATCCCGGGTGTCTTACTGAGGATTTATTTCTTTAGGGGACTGAGCGTGTGTATAGTTGTATGTGTGTGTTACGGTGTGAGTTGCTCAGTAGGCGCGTTCTGGGATCACCTAGACAGCCTCACCTACGTTTGAGCGCGCGGTCAGCGTAGATGACCATTTGAATTTTTAAATGATGTACCAGTGCTTCTGGTGTAGCTAAAAAAAAAAGAGTTGAGATTGAGAGGGGGTCATCCTGCCCATCATTTTTTTAGGAACACAGTACAAACACAGACGCTCACATACGCACGCACACTCACCCCTATGAACGTACGCACGCATACCCCATTTCTATGAGCACCTTCAAAAAACTGAGCCGGCATATCTTGAGATTGACGAAGTCACGAGCGTTTCGCTATCGACGGAAACGTCGCCTACCACTTAATGAACAAAGCTGTTAAATTCTAAAATAATTCGCTCCTAACGGGAATCGAACCCAGAATCTTTTAGATGCCGCTTGAGCTGCTCTAACGTTACAGGCCCTGCCAATCGCGCAAGCTCCATGGACCCGGTGCGACTGCGACCCGCCCTACGGCTGCGAAGCGTGCGAAGGAGATGATGTCAGGCCAGGGTAGCGCTGCTGGTGGAGGAGATGATGTCATTTGTCCAGTTTTTACTTTTAAGAGATGGAGATCGGTATTTTTCCCCTTATTAGAGTAGTCCAAACTCCAAAGGAGGTTATTTTAAGTTTTAATCTCAGAAAGAAGTTAGAGGGTACCGACTTCACAATGAATATATATGTTTACAAACTCTTAATACTCAGGTCTCCTGAGATTAGACTAGTTCATGATACTAATCCTACCTGCGCTGCACGTGGTAGTGACTAGATAGATCTTATTGCAAGCTGTCTCGCTTTAATTTTGTCCCCAACACCGATCGAGTCGTGTTTATTACAGTCAACTACGAAAACATCGAGGTCGTGCCTCTACAATGTCAACCACTGTCAGAGGAGTGGAAATTGTGCAGGCCGTCAGTGGATACCTGTGTTAATTTTGAACGTGCTGTTCAGAGATCCAGGTCATCGTTTCCTTTGCTTCACGTAGTACCATATCACCACCATGGCAGGCAGCCCCTTGCGTTTAACCACCACACAGTCGAGATTTGATGATATTTTTGTTCCGTGGCTTAGCTGTTCACGTTCGGGAGTTCAGTCAAATTAATGCACGTTCGAGAGTTTACTGGAATACATTGCTACCAGTAACTTATTACGGTCATTGCCAGAGGTGTTCTATTCCGCACACTTAATTATTTGGTACACATGCATTTTGCATGTACCTTTTTTTTCCAATTAATCTTCGAAAACCATGGTCTTTTTTTTTTGAACGAACGGTACGAGATTGTGCTCCTTTTTTATTAATAATAAAGAAGAGAGTCAAGTAGGGGCCTTGGAAAGCCCCGACAGCAGATTACAAAAACCTTAGTAGAGATTTACGAAGGATGACAAAAGCGCAAAAAAGGTATTTAGCACTTGCAAAACCCCACAGCCTTGCTTAATTCCACCTTGATAGCTGTTAACATGTTTGGCACCCTCTCCGTCCTCGATCTGGAAGTGCAAGCATTTTTCTCCAACCAAATTTCCATGGTTCCCTTAATTAATGGTTAGGAAATTTTTCGCCATTCTCCCTCCGATGTTTTACCGTCTGCAAACTCAATCTACCCGCCTGTGTACCCATTGTCCTCCCGTCGTCGGTCTCTGTTTTTTTTAACTGTTTCGTTATCGTGGTCACATTATTGCTTCTTTCCAATTTCTATCTATCTATCACTGATGTCATGCACTAGCAATATATATGAATATATATGTTTCCATATATAATACCATGCAATGCAATGCATGATTAACGCGATTGTTTCCTTCTTCCTCTTATTTTCAAGTAACGTAATCGTTTTCCATGCTAACGTTTCTTTCTTTTTATATGCACAAAATGTTGGCCTTAGTTTTTATGTGACCCTAATTCATCTTGTCCCCTTGGGCATCATCATTGTCCCTTCAAAACACATTTACATGGCGGTCGACTTAAATTGACGGCTTTTATAAATTTATTTCCAAAAGCAGTCAAATTAAGCCAACTACCTATGGAAATTCCTATTTATAGTTCATTTCTTAGAGTCAAACCGAGACACTGTCTCATATTTGGCTCCTCTAAAAATGGTATTTATTTGTAGTAGTGAGCCCATTAGACAAAGTTGCTCAATTTTCATACCATTCACATAAGCAGTAGTGATACAGTTTGTAAAACCGTAACATAATATTTTTCTTTCTGGTTGATGAATGCTACAGTATAATAGGCTCCTTTAAACCGAGGAAGCAGCTTGGTTATTTTTAAGGGTTTGGAACACTGATGACTACTTAGATTCATATCTTTCTTTCTGGTTGATGAATGCTACAGTAATAGGCTCCTTTAAACTGAGGAAGAAGCTAAGTTATTTTTAAGGATTTAGCACATTGATGACTTAGATTCAATCGAGGAAGAAGCTACTTGTGTTGGAGCATCCATAGACGATAGCAAAAATAAGTACATGTATAGACAAAACGTGTTATCTCGTCTCATTGCAAAGTCAACATGCTCCAATGACCCAGTTGGCTTTTTTAAACCTCAACTTGATCTTGTATTGAACCGCTGCTTGGCCTCATTGTACTATAAATAGACGTGGTGCTTTTCACTCAAAACTCATCTCAGCTTAGTGTCTCAGAGTAGTCTCTCACAATGGCAGGCACAAAGCTAGTAGCGCTTGGGTTCATTGTCCTCATGAGCATGGGGATAGCTAATGCCGTGAGGGTGGCTAGATTATCTAGTGCTGATGGAACGGGTTCTGGAGGTGGTTGGGGTGGTGGGTATGTGAATGGTGGTGGCTCGGGTGTTGGGAGTGGCACTGGATCCGGTGACAGCGGTCCAAGTAACGGTGCCCATGCTAGTGCTGGAGGGGGTGGAGGAGGGAGTGGCAGTAGCCAATACAATGGTTCTGGGTATGGTGGAGGGGCTGGGACTGGTTCTGGTTCTAGTCAGACTAGCCAATATGGATATTATGGCAATGGAGAATCTTCTAGTGCTAGTGGAACAGGAGGCGGCCGTGGTGAAGGACAAGGTGGTAGCTCTGGGGATTCTCATGGTCATGGGCAAGGTAGTGGCACAGGTTCTGGCTCTAGCACTGCCAATACTTACCCTTATTATGGTGGGAGTTATGATGCAAGTGCTAATGGCAATGGTGTTGGCCAAGGTAGCGCCGAGAATGGTGGAAGTGCCAGTGGTCAGGGATCTGGATCTGGGTCCGGTGATGCCAACCCCTAGTTTCTTTACCTGGTCAATTCAAGGGTGGAGCCTCACTTTTGTTTTCTCATACCGTAGATTTATCTTCTCTTCGTAATTGTATTACTGTTTTAGTAGAACCAAACTTATAATAAAAGGCTCCACTGTCCCAGGCAATGTAGTTGAAATGTAATGTGTTACTTATTATATATGATGAGTGTGCCAACTTTTCAATGGAAGAGTGCTTCAATGATATTTCTCAACTTCTCTTGTAACCTGGTCTGCTTATCGATGAATGTGCTCTTTTCAAAAATTAAGTACCCCTTTATCTGTTACTTTTAGACACCTTTTCTTAGAATGCCATGTCTTACGTGTTCTGATATGCCTACGTTATGCATGAAAAAATCAGGTGAAATTTAGTTTTTAGATAATGAGGTGAAATTTAGTTTAACTTACATATTGGTGTTAAGTGGTCTGGAATTGTGGCCAGATTCGTGACGAGTAGACTTAACCAAAACTTTTATGAATAGAATACATATTGTCCATTGTTTTGTCAACATAACAAAGCAGGATGTATCATTTGAAATTTTGAAGGAAAAAAAAAGAGAACAGCCGAAGCCACTTTAACTTTGAAGTTCCCGGTTTATCCTGTAGGGAGACTGTTGAAACTAATTGTATATCATGCATGCTAGGCCACGTGCATTACATGCGTTTAAGATACCATGCAAAAGAAGGGAGAAGAAAATTAACCGCTTCCATCCCTCCGCTGTCGGCCGTCACTATAGTGCGCAACATTACACTGGCCTTGCCAGACAGCGCTGCATTGAGTACGTTCTGCCGTTACTCACGCTGCTGGCCTGTCCTCCCGCTCCGCTGCCCTTGAGACTTATTTAATTTTGTGGGTTAAGTAAGCGGATGATCTTATCAGTGCGTAAGACACTAAGTTTTACTCCTTCCGTCCCACAATAAGTGATGTTTTAAGATTTTTAGGCCAAATCAAGGAGAATGGGATATGATGCATATGCCTTTAATTAACGGATTAATCTTTTCTTTTTTGTGGTGTCTGCATGCATGTATGCAAATTAGTTTTCTTTTAAAGATAACTAATCTTCTAAAACAACATTTATTGTAGGACAAATTTTGAATCATAAAACAATACTTATTGTAGGACGGAGGGAATACCTTGGCACAAAAAACTGAACTTGATTAGCAAAATTATAACACCCTAAATTGGAATAACCTCCATCTGAGTAATTAACTTTTCTTATTGAGGTATGGGATTTTCTATTCAATAGAGACATTTTAAGGTGGTTGGAAAGGTACCACCGATACCAGATGATACCACTCCATTTTAATTTTTCTAGCTAAATTATTTAATAATTAAAATAAACAAGAAAAGGGTATTGGTAATTGTCCCACCACCATTTTAATTTTTCTAGCTGAATTATTGAGTAATTAAAATAAAAAAAGCTATTGATATCGGTCCCACCATTTCTGGTACCTGACTTAGCTATTTGGTACCGTTTGGTACCTATTTCTAAACCGTTGGACTTCGTTTGATGGACGACCGTTGTTTTTTCCAATCAACCTAAAAGTTGTACAATCTATAGTCTGACGATCACACCACTGGACACATGGACTTGCATATTGCCACGATTCATCCACCAGACGAAAGTCTTCCCGTTTTGCTCTCTAAAATCAATGATCATGCAATGATCGATTAACTGACTCATCATTCCACCAATTAAATAAACTAGCCTTTCCTGACTGTGTCAATATAGCCTTGCATATTGCGAAGTTACACGCAGTGAAACCAACCGAAATGCGTTAAAGCATTATTACTGGATAGATTAAGGAATGAATCTCTATATGGTTCGCCGTAGGGATTCAGAGATTCAGAGAGAAATGCTCTGAAGGCCGGGAAATCAATAATGCACCAGCAAGTTAAAATATTCACAGAAGCAATTTAACATTCAATGCATTCACAGAAGCAGTGAAAAAGTTTGTAAAACTGTAATATTTCGTTGGATGATGCTTATTTAGTATTTTTAAATGATGAACACTACAGTGATATAGACTGCTTTAAACCGAGGAAGCAGCTAGGTTATTTTTCAAGGCAAGATACATGCATTGGTGCCTTTAGATTATTCAAGTATAACACACGGTGCTCGCTGTTCGAAGCAGACACTTAATTGCTGGAGGATCTGTTTAGTTCTTTAGGATAACAAAATAAGTGCATAGGCAAATTGTTGCCACATCGCTTGTACTCATGGTATAGCCGCCAAGTCAACAATGCTCCACTGGTCCAATTGATTTTTAGAACCCCAACTTGATCTTGCATTAAACCAATTCATGGCCTCTCGATATTGCACTATAAATAGACCTGAGCTCTCAGGCTATCAGCACTCCTATTCCTCCAAATTTCTTCAGCAAAATTATTTTCTCCACATTAACTTCTCTAGCACTCATATTCCTCTTCCTACCATCTTTCTTTTCCACACATTATAATATTATCCTACTCTATCTTACAAGTGGGCCTAACCTAAAACCTCCCCTTTTTTTCCTCTATGGCTGTTGGGCCCCACCGGCCTCTCCATTCTTCTTTTCCTCCCATAGCACCTCTCCTAATCCGCCCATCTCCCTCCCCCCCTCTCTCCCAGCACGTTCCCCTCCCTCTACCCCGGTGCCGGCGTCGCGGCTCCCCGCCTCCTCCGTGCACCAGCTCCCCACCTTCTCCGCACGCCGGCTCCCCACCTCCGCGCTCGCTTGAGCTTCAGAAACTGCTTTTATAGTGAATGTTGGGGTTGCAAGTCTTTTATAGTGAATGTGTTGTAAATCTCCAGAAACTACTGAAGATGATTATTTTTTGTCCTCCGACGCCAATTCGCAAAACGGGATCGCTTGAACCTTGTGAACCACTCCGACTTGAGTTCAAAATCCCCCCTCTTGCACCTATGGCCCGGTTAGGATGTTGTTGCTTGATAGGATGAAGAACTTGAGAATGGTCTTCTCAACAATGGTGGTTGACGATGGAGTTTCACTTGCTGATACTTGACTCAATCGCTGCTCAGAGCCGGTCTTCTGATGGACTCTCCTGATTGTGGTGATAGTTTCCAGATCTCATTTATTACCCCTTCAAGTGTTTTACTGTAATTACTAGGAAGGGTAATAATTGAAATACAAATAAATCTAAGTAGAGTACTAATGAATAGATTGCATTTTTAGATTTTTTTCATTTAGGTTTCATATTTTTCTAATTTAAAATGATTTAGTTTTTATTATTTTATGAAAAATAAAAAACCACTATCGAAACCACTGATAGACCAAATATATCTAGTTTAAATAGTTCATGGCCCATGATACCTAATTTTTAAGCCAATTGTCAAATCCAGAGTTTAATGATTAATTCATGGTTAAAAATAGACTTCTTCCTATTTCTAATCGTTCTGTTGGAGCATGAAACTAGTAATAAAGAACGATGGAAGCGGCTATCATATCAGGAACTAGGTGATACCCTATGCGTTGCTGCAGGAACTTTTAAAAATGTTTCAAGAGAACACATTTAAATAAATAGTGTATGACAATATAACCGAAAGTAGATAACTTGATCGTGTCATATCAAAAAAGACCGCCCCTTGATGGAAGTGTTATTCTGAAGGTAAAGAAATAACAGATCTTGGTTGTCATGGAACTTTATTAGTGTCATTAAATGGCTGCGTAAGAAACAAAGATAATGAAAAAAAAGGAAACATAAAGGAGAGCATACGCACGATAAATTGTGATTGATGAATTTATAGGAATGGTGTCACACTTGTAGTACTTGCCAGCCACATTTAAGTTCAAATGGTATGGTTCTATAAAATTACAGCAAGCTTGGGATGAAGAGTTGGTATGTATACAGATTCTGTGAAGCTAAATTATCTTTACGGATTTGAAAACTGAAACTTACTCTCTTAGTCTCTTTAGTACACAATTGTGCAGGATAAAAAGTTTTAACTCATTATTAGAACCACCCAAAGAATTTTGAGCCTAACTTGTTCGAGGTCCTACCAAATAATCAGAGAAAAGCAAAGGGTAAGTGCTAAGAGATGTAGTAGAACATCATATAACATCATAACACATATACTGCAAGGAGGAAGAATAGCAACCTACATCCACTGAGCACACATAATAAATGATTTGGGATGACAATTGATTAACCAATAGACCAAAGTGAAAGGTGGTTCTTTAGACATACAATTTCTTAAGTATGCCTCATAAGATATTTTAGGAAGGACAATGTTAGTTGGCATCTACCTGATGGGCTGGGCAGGTGGACGAATTAATTGGACTGGAAATCTAGAAGAATGTTAGCAACGCTACTCAACAATTGAGTCCTTTTCATGAGAGACAAACATATTTGAATATATTTGAAGTATATAAGGCATTGAGCACATGAACAACAATATATAAGGAGACCAATGTAGACAATAGGTAGATGCTACTGAGGTACTAAAGGTTACTTTTGGAATTCTTTGCAAAGGAAAATGGCTCTAAAATGAGACTAGAATAGCCTATATGCCCAATGACCGGAGAGTAATGCTTAAGAATCTCCTCTTGCAATTTTTCTTTCTAGATATCTTCTAAAGAATGTGTGGGAGCCCAAAGTGAAATCTACCAAAATTAACCAAAATGTCACAGAGTAACATATAATCAAATTAGGAAAAAAAAAAACAGACGTGATATGTTTTCAATGAGCCATTACCGGAATTGGGTGGTTCGAAATAGACGCTGTCCTGCAAAGAAAAAGAGGCTTGGCAGCCAAACCGCCGTCAATGCTCGTAATCTGAAATTCTGGTTCATCTGCAAATGAAAATTCTGACGTGAGAAAAAACAGAGGATGGAAACAGAGGATACATGTTAGATTAGGAGTCTACAACAGGAAGAGCTGAGCCGGTAAAGACAGCAGAGCCATCGTCAGCGCCATCACAACTCCGCCTGCTAGAGCCACTCTAGGGATTGGTGGTGACCACACGCGCCTCCGTAGATCGGTAATTTTCTTGTGTGGATCCACCATCTACATACAAACACCGCCTGGTTCGTCGTCGATGAATTTTTGATGGATCGGAGGCCACACCATCAGGGACTCGTGCATATATGGCTAGAAGCCCAGAACAACAGGTTGCGGCACTGAATCTCCTGTGCACTGCAGAACTGCACGGGTGATGCCTACTATCAGGAATCGGTCAGGGGGCGACCCTAAACTAAACCTAGCAGGATCCAAAGGGAAGAGAAGCAATGGGATGGAAGTTGGAAGAGAAGCAATAAATAATGACTAATTTGCAATGCTGCCTGTTCGGTTCCTCTTCAAGATCATTAAAGAGGACGGAAGGAGGGGTGGGCTCACGCGAGAGGCAGGCCAAGGTGACATGGAGGTTGGTTGCCGGGTCGGTAGTATCAAGCAAACGAGAGACGATCTGATGGCTGTAGAATGTTGATGACCTGGATAGGCTGAGGATCAAGAGTATTAAGAATTAACTAGTCCATCAACCTATGTCCTCGCACATGTTAGATTTTAAATAGGTATATGTATTAAAAATTGATACGTAACTTTAACAATAGCAACAATTGATATATAATTTATAAGCACATATAGGTTTATTTTTGTTATTTAATTTTTTTTATAACAACGCATTTTTGTTGTTTAGGGTTTGATTTTATTTTATTTTTATATTTTGTGTATCAGAAGTAATTAATTTAATTCATTTTTAATAATAACAAGGTGGATAATTTATATACAAATTTAGGGGTCATTTTAATACATGTCTTATAATGGCATGGAGGTAATTGATATGCAAATTTAGGGGGCTATTTTAATTCATCGTTCATAATGACATTATGGGCAATTTATACGCAAATTTAGGGGTTATTTTAATTCATATTTCATAATGGCGTGGTGGATAATTAATATAAAAATTAAGGGTGTTACTTTAATGGTTTTTTATAATGGCATGGTGGGTAATTTTTAAGAAAAATATAATAGATCTAATGGCTAGTATTATTAGATACACTTTGATCGATGGCCAGATGTTTCTGATTTTTGTGAGAATTTCTTGGATTTATCTTTTTTTCTAGCGCGCTTCGCAATTTGTGCGTCTTTTGTAACCTCTAATTTGGCATTATGTGTAATTTATATGCAAATTTAGGGTTATTTTAATTCATATTTCATAATGGCATGGTGGGTAATTAATATGAAAATTTAGGGGGTTACTTTAATGGTTTTTCATAATAGTATGGTGGGTAATTTAAAGAAAATATAATAAATCTAATGGCTAGTATCATTGGATACTCTTTGATGGATGGATAGATGTTCTGATTTTTGTGAGAATTTTTTGGATTTATCTTTTTTTCTAGTGCACTTTGCAATTCGTGCGTCTTTTGTAACCTCTAATTAGTAATAGTAAGATGACTTTGAGTGGCTTCACTTATATAGAGTATATAGATATATATATTACATTCTCCTTGAGCACATGATTTCTTTTTCGTTACATGAATTGGTTAACAATAATTCTTACACATATTAATCCTAGAGGGAGCTCAATATAACAAAGTTCTTCTCATCATGCTTGTTCAACCAAGCAGACATCTCGTTTCTAAACATCTCCATCGCCGGCTTTGGCAAAAGCATTGACACAATGGTAGAGTACTCACCATTTTCGTTCTTGCACCTCATGTGGTCACTTCCCAACTTTGAAGTAAGGTCCCCAGCAAGTGGTATGCCACCACCCACCAACTCAGCCCACCCAAACCGCGTTGCATTTGTGGCAATCCATTTTGTATCAGAAACCTCGTAAATCCTGTCCATCGTTGGTGGTGGCCACTGGCGTGTACATGCAATTGTATCTACCATTGACTTCATGCATTCCTTTGTCACGCTGAGCTTGGTTTTGCGCACAAGCTCAACCGTGTGAGCGAGCGGCTGGTTGCAGAGCTCATCAACAGAGGTCTCTACTATGGGAGAGAAGTGTGCGTTGCCATAGTAACCTCGTGGGATGAGTGTGTGCTGATTCCACTTACCACGTGCATTCATAGTAATCATAAGGCGAACCTGCTGATTGGGCTTGTAACCTAAAGCTATTGTGCGGCATCGCCACATGATCGCAGTTAACAGTTCAAAGGATGTAGCTGCAGAAGTGGCAAGGTATCCCCTTATGTGACTTTGTAGGGTCGATACCTCCCTTGGCCCAAAGAGAAAGTACTGGGCGATCATGTCCTCAACTGGAGTTGACAGCATCACATCATCAGATTTGTAGTCTAAGCCACCATTTGGTAATGGTTTATATGCAGCAGCATTCCACGGTCTGATGAGAGACGGGTAATGAGTTGTTGACTGCATCACACCATCGGACTTATAGTCTAAGACATTTGGTAATCCGTTATATCCAGTTGTAAGGATATCTCTTTTCCAAACGGGCAAAATGGTGGGCACTGCTTCACCGCGGGCTAATTCAGCAACAGACCTAAAGAATTGAACCATACCGAATCCATCTGCAATGTTATGGCACATGTGGAATCCTATAACAAATCCACCACATTTAAGCCGCGTCACCTAAAAAACATATACAATAAGAAATGTCACATGTATGGTAATAACTAGGTAATACCCCGTACGTTGCCGGAGAGTTTTTAAACTAATTTGTAAAATAAATTTTGAAGGTAGAAATATAATATTGTGATTGTAAAAATTTTATAGCTAAGTACTCCCAAGGACGACTAACTGTTGCACGTATGAATGTTATTAGTCACAAAAGATTGATGCGAGACATAAATAAAGCTTTTTAGTGGATGGTGAAATGGATTCTAACTTGGTGGACTAATTGCGAGTGCGATATATATATAAGATTCATGCGCGATTTAAGAGAATTTTTTTAGAATGTCTGTTTTGTTCGGTAACAGGAGATACTTCATTCAGTTAATAAATAAGAGACGTTTTATAGTGGTTGGAACGAAACCAAGGGAATCAGGCGGAACAAAGCATTTTTAATATTTATGGCCGAATTATGTATTGAAAATTATAAAATTAAAATAATTATTGGTACCGGGTCCACCGTTTTTGGTTCTGGACATACCTATTTGGTTCTGTTGTTTCGTCTATTTATAAACCGTTAGATCTCGCTTGATGAACGGCTCTCATTTTTCACAACCACTATAAAAATTGTAAATAATTAAAGAGCAATTTCATGCACATGCAACTATAGAATGCTAGCTACTGCGTACTCACCTGCATGAAGACCAATGGTTTGGCAACCACGGCTCTCGTGTCACCTGCGTCGCACAGCAGCTCCTCCACACACGGATACGGCGGCAACAGAGGGTTGCCGAACTCCTCCAGCCGCACATCGGCATCGGCCTCCACAAACACCACGCCTTCCGCCGTGCAGTCCACCACCAGCTTCCCTCCGGCGGTGGTCTCCCTGAGCCGGCCGGCAATGGGGTAGTAGTACACCAGCGCCTCAGCCAGCGCCGCCCTGATGGCCTTCGCCGGATCGCCTGGCCGGTTGCTGCAACCACGACGGCTGCGGAAGAAGGCGATGACCGTCTCGTAGTACTGCAGCGTCCGCTGGTCGTCGAGGTCGGAGAGCACCTTCGTCTCCGGTGGTGTCGGCCGCGCCGGCAACACGAGCTCCGGTTCACTGCGACGAGCCCTGTAGTACACCGCCATGGTCTAGCACGTACTGTACCTAGCCTTTTTTTTCCCCCAAGACAGTGTGTGTATGTGCTCTGTGGATGGAGTGGCTTTTACACTGTCCGATGTGCTGCAAGCTATATACTGTGGTTCTGGATGGGATGCATCTCTACTTAACAAACAACTATTAATTGACAGGAAAATTGCAGGAGATGATATTAACTACCCTGTACTCTGTGGTGGTCTCGTGGCCGGATACGATCATACAATTTACGGCATGGCATGCAGCACAGCGAGGCCGGCATAAATTGCTGAAGAAAGTTGGCAGGCCTAATTGAAACCTCATCTTCTCTTGCCAGCTAACCTCTTTATATCTGTCCCTCAGATCTGGGCCCATACGTCACTTATGGGTCCGATCGTTTTTCATTTTGAAGACCAGGTTCAGATATGGGTTGGCAAATTAAAGACTACAGATGGAATTAATTACTAACACTTGCTTTGAAACAAATGTTAGATGAAGGAATATTGTAGAATTCAAAACCTACAGAAAATGTTTCTATGTGCCCCTTTGGAACAATTAAAGGATTGAATCCTATGAAATTCCTATGGAAAATCTCATTGCATTGAGATTTTGGAAAAATTTTCACATGGGGTTCAACCTCTTGAAAACTTTCCTTTGTCTGTCTCTCTCCTCTAATTCATATGTTTTTCTTACATTGCATCCAAACACTTCATTAGAAATTTTTCTACGTTTTTAATTCCTGTAAGATTGTCAGCTCCATTCCTCTCTTTTTCCTATTTTTGTGTCTTTTTAGAAATCTTGTGTTCCAAAAGAGCGCTAAATAATTACAACATGGACTATAAATAAATTACACATAGTAAAAAAAAATGTCCATATTGAAAGGTGTTCAGAAGGGGTGAATTGGATTTGTAATTTCAAAATTAAACCCTATTGTCCAAGACCTAATACCCTAGTGCTTACAAAGTGTGTCTAGATTGCTACAAGATAACAAAGGACCTACTACCTAGAGCCAAGCATGGAATTTTAGGAATGCAAAGTGCCGAAAGTAAATTGTGGAACGTAATTGCACGAAAGTAAAGGAAGAAAGAGAAGACTATTCTGAGATATCGAGAAGTCGTGACCCCCCCTCCCCAGTCCTCATTAAAGCAACTGCGCAAGGCCTAAGATCTTCTTTGATCCGTGCAAGGATTAAGTGCTCATTCTCTACTCTAGAGTAGTAGACTGCGAACCACACACAGTGTCCGCACAAGGGCCTTCTGTTGCTTCTTCCACAACCTTCGGGAAGCTCGTAAGAGGCATGACTCGTAAGTCATCTAGGTGATCGCGATCACCAAGAATAACAAGTCTTGGTCTTCACTTGATTCAACCTCGCACAAGTAAGAGGCCATATCTTTATGTCTAGTCTCTTAACCAAAAGCTCAAATATTTGTGAATTTGGTGGTCCAACGATATCTATGTGTGTATGAATCGTTCCTAGTAGCAGAGGTATCAAATGAGGCAGAGGGATCCTTTAAATACGAGCTAGCTTCAAACTTCAAAAACTAGCCGTTACAGTAACTGCGCATTTTTATGTGCATATCGGACACTCTGATGCATACAAGATTTGAATTTCACATTTGGTGCCAACTAGCAGTTGAACTTACCGGACGGTTCGGTGGTACACACTAGACGCTCGTACATTCAAATGGCGGAGATAAGAGTTAGGCGCACCGTCGGTCCACATCATCCGACGGTAGCATCAGACGGATACCACCGGACTGTCCGATGCGTACAGATGCACAGGGATGGTTTGGACACCCCCTCGGCCTAGAACATCTGGTAGTAGCACCGGACTGTTGGATGTGTAGAAAGACACATGGACGGTCTGGATACCCCCCGCCTAAAACGTTCGATGGTAGCACTGGATGGTTTATCACCAGACTCTCTTTTGCGTACAAAGACACATAGGACGCACACAAAGTAGGCAACAACGAGATGAATGCACCTGTTCCCCACACACGCGCCACGGAAAGGCAGCCTGCGGCGGCCGGATTCGGCGGGTAGAAGGTCGGATCCGGTGGGGAAGTGGTGGCCTCTTCCGTGCGCGTCCCCTGTTGGTGATGGCACTCCCGACACTGTCACCGCCGTCGCACCCTCTTTTCCCGCCTTCCTCGCTAGGCATGCCGGCCAGCGGCCTCATGCGGCCAGATCCAGGTCGCTGCCGCGCTTGGAGGCGGTGCCGTTGGCCATGGCGCTGTCGGATCTGGCCATCGCTGCTGCCGTGTTCCTCATGGGTTCCACCGTCTCGTTGGCCGCTGCCCCCGCCTACGAGGAAGAAGGCGAGCGTCGCCCCCATCCCCACGCCTCATCCATTAGGCAAATTTGTAATTTTTGTTAGGCAAGGTAATAGTTTTCATTAGGCAAAAATACCTTTGTAGTTTTGCCTAATGATACTAGTATTTTTTTCTAATAGAAAACTCTATTGTTGTCTAATGACGCCAGTATTGCTGACTATTCTCGAATTCTGTTGATGTTTTTTTTTTTTTTGCTTCTTTGCGGGAGGTAGGTGTATATCAATATGGACTGTTATGACCAAAAATGAAAACATACTAATTGATTTTTTTAGTCAGTAGATAGTTTAATTTCATTCAGCTACAGCTCAGGCAAGGAAAATTATTTTCCCATGGCTTTACCCTACGGACGTTGGGAATTATTTATTTTTAGGGAATTTAATGCGAAGCCAACGGAAATGATCAATAGCCCACCGAAATATACCTGGCCTACACATTCACTCTCTCTCACACACTCAGTTTTTTTTTTTTTTTTTTGAAAACTTACACTCAGCTTTTTTTCACTCTCACATCCGTAAGCCATCGTGAAGGACAAAGAAAGGCGATAAGGATGTGAACAGGAGCCGCTAAAAATTAAACCCTTCTTCTTTCGACACCCCCAAAACAGCTGAAAATAAGCTTATTTTTGACGACCAAATAAATGAAAAAGATAAGCTTCGTAGTACTCCCTTCGTTCCAAACTGTAACGATTCTAGCGCTCTTTATTCATCCACATTCATATAGATGTTAATAAATTTAGACACATATTGAACAGATACATAGAGTAAAATGAATGAATCCAGTAGAGACACAGAACGGATGGAGGGAGTATATGTACGATGCATATAGTAAAAATTGATTAACGTTAGTAAAAATTAACAGTTTAAAAATACATGGTACCACGGTACCGATACCAGACGGTAAAAAATGGTGAGATCGATACCCATATTTTTATTTTTTAATCTCTATAAAGGGCATAAAGGTTTTTAAAAGTTTTAAAAATAGTGGTACCAGTACCGGTGTTTACCATTTCAACTTCCGTAAAATATCTCATTAGTATCTAAATTACCCGATGACCTAGTGCGCGCATCTGATTCTTAAGTCTAACCCTCCGAATTTGTCGAGTCATAGCGCAAACCTCGATGTCACCTCTCTAATGTCAACCAAACAGTACTGGCAGAGCAGTGGATTGTTTCAGCTGATCAGTGGATGACTGTGTGTTGGTCTTCTGAACGTTATGTTTATATATTAGAATTAACCTGGGTCGTCGTCGTTTACTTGGCCTCTCTCGCTCGCTGCTTGTAAGTTGTATCATATTAAGGTCATGCTCCTTAGCAATTAAGTTCATATGTATCTGACCTTATAATTACGACGGAGGATCTGGTGATCGTGTTTTGGTTGCCGCGCCACCAGTTGTGTTTTCACACTTTGACAAATTTGAGGGAGTAAAAATATCAGTCAAGTCGTCCATGTATAAAGCATCCGGTGTCACTGCTGAATCTTAAATTTGCATATTTTTGTGCGCATGAACTTTGTAGGTATTCTTCACAATTTCAGTACTTCAAGACACACGTGATCACCAGCGGTTTTTGAACAACGGAGAGAACAGATCCAGGCTAATAACCAACGCCTTGGTCCTTATAAAAAAAAAAAAAAAAAACAAACGCCTTGGTCACTTGGTCTGCGCTATCAGCCTGGAGCCCCTCGTACGTAGGGCCTCGCTGGATCGCTGCGTGCTATTTCCTCGATCAGCCAAGCCTTGCGCTCTAGTGCTAGTCTGCTGGCACTTTTTTTTTTTTGCAAATTGACCTTTCCCTCAAAGAAATTTCATAAATAAACCCTCCCCGAAACTATTTGCGCAAATTGACCCCTCCCGCGACATGCAGTGGCGCCGCGGAGCTGCCACGCTGTCCACCTGCGCCGGTTGTAGGTCCCGGCTGCGGCGCCACATGTGACGGGTGGCGCCGCAGTCGGGGACACCTAAATGGGCTGCGGCCCATCTCGGGGCGCCTGCCCTAGCCATTCTGCTGCGCGCCGTTTCGCCGCCATCGCCTTCCCCCCTCCCCCCGATCTGCCTCCGCCGATGGCCGCCGCCGCCTCCTTCGCTGACGTCCCCCACTGCCGCCTCCTTTTTCCTCTCCGACGTCGTTGCCCGCCGACGTCCCCCTGCCGCCGCCTCCTCCTTCCTCTCCGCCGTCGTCGCCCGCCGAAGCGTCCCCAATTTCTTGGAAACTTAAATGTGATACAAATGCTAGTCCCAGGGTCTAGCAACACATTTATTTCAGGTAGTAAAGAGTCCAGACTTAACTATTACAAACCATTACATGAATATTGCATGAAAAATAAGATACAGCGGAAGCTAATTCTTCGGGCCCAACGCCATAGGCTAGTTGGGAGGTAGGACCGTGACCTAGCCGAAGAACAGCTCGAACAGTTCGTCGGAGCTATCTGGAAAAACATCAACATAGCAAGGGTGAGTACAGACGTACTCCGCAAGCCCACCTTTCTCCTGTAGACCTTTGGGAGGTTGACTATATCTACATAAAGGCTATATCTGGAGCGCAAGTGCTTTGCAGTCAAATATGCGAGGTTCATTTTAGTTGTCAAGTTTTAGTTAATTAGAAAACGGGGTTTTTAATAAAGAAGAGGGGGGTGTAGCCACTGGACTTGCCGGTCCCAGCGGCCCATCCTCCAAACCATATTAGCCATACCTCTTGTTGTATCCCAACTCAACTCGTCACTTTACCAACCCATGCCCCAACAGATTTATTTTATGAAAACATGCTAATTGAAGAACCATGCCGTAACCCGTCCATACCAGTGGATACGAACTATTCGAATAGGTTTTACTGCTAGCCAGAGTTGTACTAATACCCACAAGTTGGACTTAGCGGCCCCTCACCGTCGTGAGTGCCCGAATTCCAAACTAAACCGTTGCCTTTGTTTCATCACCTAGCAGTACTTTAGGGGTTCGGGCCTCCGAGCCGCACCTTGGTGTCCCCCGACACCCCCTCGGCACACCACCCCTTCCCTTGCCCCTTGTGCGCCAGCACAGAAGCTACTAGGCTATCCACTCCGGCTCGGGCCTAGTCAATGCCACATACAGAGCGAGTGGTTGTACTAAAAGAGTTAGGCAAGATAAAAATCAACGCGGTCCTTACAGAGCGCAGGTAGAACCATTCCAGTCTTCCACTGCTCGACTCCGCGAGCATCCACCTCCCCGGTCGTCTCCACGACTCCCGGGACTTAGGGTAACCGTGGGTTGCTAAGTTACCGTTCATACCCTGCTCTTGAATGGCTAGTTCGGCGTGTAACCGGATTCCGACGAGGTCGGTTGCCGGGGTTCTTCCCATTTTATTTCAAAAGCTTGCCCCACCAACCTTTTCCCCAAAATCCCTGGTCCTCTGAATATGAACCCATTTCAATTCTCAAGTTTATGATAGGCACAACTGAGTGAGCGATCCCACCTATGCGCGCTACTTCTAGTTAGGTTCGGGTGGCTAACCTAGTAGGATTTACCTTAGCAAGCCGAAAACATGCAAGGTTTGTTTGAACTGGCCAAGTGAGTATTTTGTAAACTAGGAATTTTATGCATCAAGTGAGGATTTCAGTGGACTTGCCGTCGTCTAAGTCCTCGTCGCAGTGGAGGTCGACACTATGTTCGTCGGGTTCCGGTTCCACGACGATCGTCTCCGGCTCCTGGGTTTCCTCCGGGACGGTGTCTAGCGCACACAAACAAAAACATACAATAAACACAATTAATCATATACCAAACAATTGACGAGGGGTTGGATTAGGTAGAGGGTGTTTCTAGAAGAATTTAGGAAGAAGAATCGCCCTGAACGGAGTTGAAACGGACAAGATACAGTGGTTTCTGTGCAGGGGTAGCTTTAGACTTTTTCTGAAAAATGAAAAAGCCTTCTGCAGGCTCAAACCCACATGGCCCAACCCTTCAGAGGGGGCCCGGCCCGCGGCGCCGCCGGCCTTCCAGGCCTGGCGCGCGCGCGGTAACTGGGCCGGCCCAGTTAGCGCGGCGGGCAGAGACAGCGCGAGGCGACGGCGTGAGCGCCGGGCCCGCACGTCAGCGAGGGTGGCGGGTGACGGCGTTAGGGCGGAGGGGACGGTGGTCCAGCTTGGTCCGGGGAACCGGCCGTGAGGGAAGGGCGGCGGCTCGCCGGCGGTTCCCCGCCGGTGAGGCGGTTCCGGCGGCGAGGTCGGTGTTGTGAGGTGGAGGCCAATGAGGCGAACCTCGTGACGTGGTCCGTAGGGCATGTGGGCGTGGGGCTCGCCTGGCGACGTACGCCGGCGAGGTGCGCGGTAGGGGCTGCGGCACGGCACCACGTCGGAGTCTCTCCCGGGGCGGACTCAGGCCGAGGCTGGGTGGTGGAGGCGCGCGGTGGTACAGTAATGGTGGTGCTCACCTCAATTTGGAGGGGGACGGTGTGTGGAGAGGGAATCGAGTTCGGCGGTGGTGGAGAGTGTCTGTGTGAGGGCGAGTCGCCGTGCCGGAGTTTCCCTCCGAGGCGGCCTTAGGCCGGAGTAGGGTGGTGTGTGGCGTGTAGGGGAGGGCGATGGTGCTTGCTTGCGCGGGAGGGGAGGGGGGAGGGCGGGGTACTTATAGGCGGCGGGCGCGGTGGCGTGCGTGGTGCCGCCGCCGGGGTGATCACTGTGGCCGGCGCGCGGTGTCTTAAAAGCCGGCGGCAGTGGTGTATGGGCCGCAGTGCGCTCCGATGACGCGGCCGTGCGTCTGTTCGCACGGCGCGCTTGCCCAGTAAGGGGTTGGCTGCGGGAGGTCGCCGTTAGGCCGGGGCCAGTTTAGGCAGGTGGCGCGTGTTGCGCCGGGGCAGTGGCCATGGCCTCAGTGTGCCGGGGCCGGGCAAGGGGAGCGGCTACGGCTCGCGGCCGTAGCACCTGCACCCGGCGAGGACGGCGGCGTTGGGTAGGGGCCGGCACGGCGGCACTGCCCTGCAGCCGGTGCGGTAGCGCGGGCTTTGCCCGTCCGACCGAGGAGGAAGGAGGGCCTGATGCGCGGGGCCCGCATGTCGGCTTGAGGGGGGGCGCGGCGGGCCATCCGGGCGGGGAGGAGGCAGGCCGGCGCGCTGGGCCTGCTCGGCACAGGCGGGTAGGGAGGGAGGAAATGGGCCGGGGGGGGGGAGAAAGGCCGGGGTTGGGCTTTCGGGAGGACGGTTTTGGCCCGAAACCTTCTTTTCTCTTTTTCTTTTTGTTTTCTGGTTTTGATATTTTTGGAGGGGGTTTTGGAGAGGGGTTTTTGTAGGATTTGGGGAGAGTTAAGTTTTAACGGATGTGTTTCTCGTAGCTTATATTAGGCCGATTTTTAGGACGTTACACCCGCGCAGCCGGGGTCGCCGCGCGGCCGTCGGCTGCCCTCCCGAGGCCTCGTCGCCTTCATCGACGACGGAGGAACCGAGAAGGCGACGAGGCCTGGGAGGGCAGCCGGCGGCCGCACGTGCGACGACGGCGGGCGACGACGGCGGAGAGGAAGGAGGAGGCGGCGGCAGTGGGGGACGTCGGCGGGCGACGACGGCGGAGAGAAAGGAGGAGGCGGCAGTGGGGGACGTCGGCGAAGGAGGCGGCGGCGGCCGTCGGCGGGGGGCGGCGGCAGCCCCGGTGGCGCCGGATCGGGGGGGGGAAGGCGATGGCGGCGAAACGACGCGCAGCAGAATGCCTAGGGCAGGCGCCCCGGGATGGGCTGCGGCCCATTTAGGTGTCCCCGGCCGGCGCCGCGCGGGGTGGCGCCGGGCGCTGCGGCGCCGTCGCATGTGGCGCCGCAACCGGGACCCACAACCGGCGCGGGTGGACAGCGTGGCAGCTCCGCGGCGCCACTGCATCGCAATGGCGCCGCGGGAGGGGTCAATTTGTGCAAATAGTTTCGGAGAAGGTTTATTTGTGAAATTTCTTTGAGGGAGGGGTCAATTTGAAAAAAGAGTGCGTCTGCTACTCCTACGAGGTTGAGGTCGAAGTCCTCGGCACGAACAGCCAGGGGAATCCTCTGGACCTGCGCCGTTTAAAATACCCGCATCGCCGCGACCCGCGAACGCGTATCGACCTGTGTCCGCGGCCGACGTCTTGAACCCCTGAAATACACTGCTGCACGCATTCCATAGCAGGAAACAGAGAAATTTCCATTGGCCAAGGTAACTTTCATCGGCTTCAAAACAAATGGACAAAAATTAACTAATGCTATTTGGCAGCCAAGCATGCATGCCTTAGGAATGTTGCATTTAATTTTCGTCGGCCTCCGACCGAACCGACAAAATTTGATATTTTACGTTGGTCATTTGTCGGCCAATAAAATTTATTCGACCTAGGGTTTTTCTTTGTCTTTAACTTCTGTCGGCTATAACCTAGCCGACAAAATTTATGTCGGACCACAAACTTAAGGGCCTTTGACCTTATATCTTAATCCATAATGGCCTTCTTATTTTTCACTTCTCCGTTTCGCAGATTGCTCTCTCTCTCAACCCATGCGGCCACGCCACCGCCATTGTCGCCACCACCACTCATGGGCACCACAGCTGCCATCCCTGGTCGCCCCTCTCCCTAAAGGCATCGTCTGTCACACGGCCCTGCCCGCGGACCTGCCCCAGCATGGCACTGGCCCGTTGACAATGGTACTTGGTAGCGGCCTCCACCGGGTGTCCTCCCGGCCCTCAGCAATTGCGGCACTTACCGACACCTGCCTCAGCTGGTCATCCCTCTGTTGCTACCGCCAGCAGCCGTTCTGTGCATCACCCTTTACTCGTTACTCGCTCTAAGGCCCAATAGTTGGCACGATCAAGTGAGAATATTTTGATTTTTATATTGCTTTGGATGATGGTGAAGTTTCGTCGTTCTTATTGTGTTGTCATCAAATACTTAATTAGCATAAAATATTTATTGTGCTTGCTAATTAAATTAGTAAGTGATTAGTTGAAAATCTTAGTTAGAGGTGTAGTTAGTCTCAATCTAGAATTGATAGCCTAATCACTCGTATTTTAATTACAAGAAGAATAAGATCTTGATTACTCATTTGCCCAGTTGTATTGATAAAACATTTAAATGTAAAGATTAATTTGAGATTACAATTCAATAATTGTTTGCTGTTATTTCATTTTTGTATGCACTATTTAGTTAAACAATCAATTTAAATGTATTACAAGTCGATCTCTTTCAGGTTTTAATTAACCACATTAAACTACAAAAACCTAATAACTAATCTTTATTTTCAAATTACGTTATTAGTCGCGAAACCTATACTCACCTGTTTCAGACCAGCATGCCTTACATGCGCTAAATTGGTAATCAAGAAAGATGAAAATGAACTGAATGAGCAAAATTAGAACACCCTAAATTGGAAAAATCTCCTTCTGCACATAGTAATTAACTTTTCTTATTGCGGTACGGGGTTTCCTATTCAATCCAACGATCACAACCACCAGACACGAGTTGCATATTTTGCCATGCATGAATCATGATTGATTCACCAAACGGAAGTCTTCTCGTTTTAGTGTTCTCTAAAATCAATGAACATCAATGATTAACTCATCATTCCACACTATTTAAACTAGTTTTCCTGACTTTGTCAAGAAACGTTTGATTCTAGATAGATTTTACAAGTACAATTATTCCTCCAAACTGCGAAGCCAGCTACACATAGTTAAACCAACCGAAATGCGTTAAGCATTACTGGATAGATTAAGGAATTTCTATGGGTCGCCGTAGTGAGTCAGAGAGCAATGCTCGGAAGGCCGGGAAATCAATAATGCACCTGCAAGTTAAAACCTTGCAGTACAGGCATATGCTAGCTGATGCACATGAAGTTGTTGCAAGAGGTATTAATTGCACATTCTCCATGGTAGATTGCAACAACCACTTAGTTTGACACTTCAATCTGAAGTTCTAGAACACTTTGGTAATGGTTGATGATATTATTAGCCCATCAATCGTGCATCCGCAGAAGCCAGCAAAGTAGAAAACACATAAACAGAAGGTCATGAAATATAAGTATATATAGTGATAAATTAATAATAAATTGTCTTTACAATTCATTTTGGTTCACTATCTAAAAAGATCATTTTGGCTGCCGCTAAAGCAGTTTTTGAGTTTAACATTCAATGCATTCACAAAAGCAGTGAAAAAGCTTGTAAAACTGTAATGTTTCGGAGGAGGATGCTCATTTATTATTTTTATAAATGATTGATACTACAGGGATAGACTTATTTAAAGAGTCTGTCTATACATCAACCAGGTGTTGGAATGCATTCCAACACCTGAATTTCTGACCATTAGATCTTAAATGGATGGTCAGAATTACACTGTAACTGTAATTACAGTGTATACACTGTAACTGTAATTACAGTGTAACTCCCCTTTTCCTACCCCCACCCCACCCTCCACCCCCACCCCGCTCGAGCAGATCGGCAGCCACCCCCTCCCGCCGGCGCGCCGCAACTCCCCACCACGAGCTCGCCGCCGGATCCACCACCGCCGCCCCTCTCCGCCGGCCTCCGCCGCCGGCCAGCGCACCGCCGAGGGAGGAGGAGGTGGGCGCGCGGGGCCACGCCGCCGGTCCGCGCCGCCGCGGAAGGAGGCGGCCGCGCGGGGCGCGCCGCTGGGGGAGGAGGAGGTGGGAAGCGTGGGGACGAGGCGTCGGGGCTGCGCCGCCGGGGAGGATGGCCGGGGGAGACCGCCGGGGGACGAGGAGGCGGCGGGGCTGCGCGCCGTCGGGGAGGATGGCCGGAGGAGGAGGCGGAGGCGGGGCTGCGCCGGGGAAGGAGGTGGAAGCGCGGGCCGCGCCGCCGGGGCCGGGGAGGATGGCCGGGGAGGAGGAGGCCGCGCCGGGAAGGAGAGAGGCGAGTGACAGAAATCACCCAAACACGCGAGTGACTTTTAGCTTTTCTCTTTAAATAGAGAAAAGCTAAGCCTAGGTTATTTTCAAGCCAAGATATATACATAATACATGCCTTGGTGCCTTTAGATTATTCAAGTATAACACACGGTGATCACTTCAAAGCAGCTAATTGTTGGAGGATCCATATAGGATAACAAAATAACTGCATAAACAAACTGTGGCCACATCGCCTGCACTTATGGTGTAGCCAAGTCAACAAAGCTCCACAGGTCCGATTGGCCTTTTTAAACCCCAACTTGATCTTGCATTGAACCATTGCATGGCCTCTCAATAATGTACTATAAATAGATGCGTGCTCTTCACTCAAAAGTCATCTCAACTTAGGGTCTCAGTAACAGCTCACAATGGCAGGCACTAAGCTAGTAGCGCTAGGGTTCATTGTCCTCATGAGCATGGGGATAGCTAATGCCGTGAGGGTGGCTAGGTATTCTAGTGCTGATGGAACAGGTTCTGGGGGTGGTTGGGGTGGTGGGTATGTGAGTGGTGGTGGCTCAGGTGCTGGAAGTGGCACTGGATCCGGTGAGAGTGGTGCAAATTCCGGTGCCCATGCAAGTGCTGGAGGGGGTGGAGGAGGGAGTGGCAGTAGCCAATATAATGGTTCTGGATATGGTGGAGGGGCTGGGACAGGTTCAGGTTCTAGTCAAACTAGCCAATATTATGGTAGTGGAGAATCTTCTAGTGCCGGTGGAACAGGCGGCGGCCGTGGTGAAGGACAAGGTGGTGGCTATTGGGATTCTCATGGTCATGGGCAAGGGAGTGGCACAGGATCAGGCTCTAGCGCAACTACCAGTTACCCATATGGGCCAAGTTATGCTGATGCAAGTGCTAATGGCAATGGTGTTGGTCAAGGTAGTGGTGAGAACGGTGGAAGTGCCCGTGGTCAGGGATCTGGATCTGGGTTCGGTGATGCCCACCCCTAGCTAGTTTCTTTACCTGGTCAATCCAAGGGTGGAGGTGTGGAGCCTAGCTTTTGTTGTTCAATTCCGTGTCGTGTACTTTTTCTTCTCTTCGTAATTGTATAACTATTTTAGTAGAATCATATTCATAATAAAGGGCTCCACTATCCCTAGGTGGTATAGAGTCAAAATGTAATCTGCGAATTATTATCTATGACGATCGAGGAGGCTCAATTGTGCCAACTTTTCTGTGTAACAGTACTTCACTGCTGTGTTCTCAACTTCTCTTGTAATCATGTTTCCCTATCAATGCTTTAAATTAAATATCCTGCTATTATAGTGGTGGTTCCAAAGAGTTGCCAACGTGAATATTGCAGTGCAAATAGCAGGCTATAGTGTCACTAACATCATTTTTAGGAGGCTGCCGCTAAATGGTGGTATATCTATAGCTCACTATTGTAAAAACTGATACTTATTACCAGCAATATGAATGTACTCCTTACCTTTTAAAAAAACTACGTACTCACCATTAAGTCTAGGACAATTTTTCATGTCATATATGAATCACAGTGCACGTTCATTGTACGTACATAATGTGCGTTTTTCTTTATTTTTCTACGGATAATAATATCATGGGAAACTTTGAGAAAAACTGGAGAACCATCGAGCAACTTATAGTTTTGAGTTTCCCACCTCCCACAGTAATTCACTAAAATCAAATACGTACGCACTGAGTCCCCATCTCTACTTGTGTCCTGGCAGATCGATCGAGCTAGGTTATTGACTATATAGCATGCCTGTGTGTTAATTTGTGATACCATGCAAAATGGGGAGAAAAACAATGCAAAGCGATTTCCGTTCCATCCGGCCCTGCGCCGTGGGTCGGCCTCTGCTACCATCACGCATATTGACGCGCAGCAGGCATCCTGCTTCCTGCACGGCATTGGTGTGGGCTCGCCAGGCGGTGCCCTCGCTCGTGCCCATGCTCCCCAACGCCAATCCAAATCTAATAAACTCTAACCCGGTCTCGGTTTCCAACATATATGCCGCCACGCCCGCCTGCTGCCTGATGTGTTTGCTGGCACCGTGCTGATCTAATGCACCAAAAGCTTAATTTGGCTCCTGGTGCCGTGGCCAAATCACTCCATTTTCCACAGCAAAAACACTGATAGAAAGAGAGGAAATTACAGGATCGGAGGGCCGCCCAACAAAGGCAAACACCAACGAATCAACTCCTCCGTGCAGTGTATTCACCAGCTCGAAAAATCGCTCGCGGAGAGCGAGGCGCCGCGTATGGCGACGTACGTCCTCCTCGTCCGTGCCCACAACGCAGCAGACACCACACGGCTCCAGCACAGCAGCATGCGCATCCCGCAACGCACGCAGACACGCTGGTACAGGTGACGGCAACGTGATGAGAATATGATGTGCGGAGGCTATACTTCCCTTTACGATTAGTTTAGGGCCTATTCGGAACACCGCGAAAATTTTCACGTCTCTGCATTTTTTTTCGTAAAATTGAACTGTTTTCTGTTGTGAAATTTATTTCTGTGAAATTGTTGCGTTCTAGCTATGCCCTTAGTTTCTAGTTCATGAACTTAAGTTTCTGGTTTAGGTTTTAAGTTTCGGCTCATACTTTGAGTTCCTCCATCCTAATGAAATCCTCTTAATTGATTACCATTTGATTTAGATCAACCAACAACTATTATTTAATTCTAAACATGGTAAAATTTCTGCTAAGTTTGACGATTTTACGGTGGTTGGAATGGTGCCCACCGGTACAAGGCAGTACCACTATTGTTTTAATTTTTAAAGGCCAGTATTCCCTTATAGTGATTAGAAAAATAAAAATATAGGTATCGGTCCTACCATTTTTGGTACTGGCCTCTCCTATTTGGTACCGTCCGGTACCAATACCGTGGTACATTCTATTTCTAAACCGTTAGATCTCCTCTGATGGACAGCTCATATTTTTCTAACCACCGTAAAATTTGTAATTTTATATATAGAAAATGTAGCAACACTTCTTACAACAATATAGGTTGTATTATTGTCAAATAAATTCCTTCATTAATCCAATGGTATGTACTTATCTGATATAACAAATATTGGTATTTTTATAAATTTCGCCAAAGTTAAGATGATTTAAATTGAGATTAATGGAGTATTCCCGCTGCTCCAAAATTTAAGTGCTTTTAGATAAGTCATGTTCCTTTGATCTTTGAACATTTTTTTAGAGAAAATGGACTAATATCTATAACGTATTATTTTGACCGTTAAGGGTGTGTTTCATATATATAGTTATTTAATTATTACGTATAAATTTTAATATATTTTGTGCAAACTTGGTCCATATTAATGATGTAAGACAAATATAAAGTGAACTATGACTAGGTCGACTGTTGACACAATGTATAAGCCGTTCTGTAATTTTTGGGCCTTAGATCTTTAATAATATATTATTTCTGTCTAGCCTTCTTACCAATAAGGTTATAAAAGAAGTACTAATTTCATAGCGCGCTAGAAAATGATAAATATTAGAAATTCTCACAATAATCATAAACTTTTGACCATCAATTGACAGATTGGAATATTAATAACCATTAGATCTATTTTCTAAGTAATTACCCACCTCTGCCATTATGAAAAGTCTTGAATTCAACTCTCAATGAAATCAAATATCCTCTTCTTCTTTTTTCATTAGATCTATTTTCTAATTAATTACCCACCTCTGTCATTACGAAAGGTGTTGAGTTCAATTCTCAACGAAGACAAATATTTTGTTCTTTTTTAGATTTGTTCCATTTTCAAATTTACCTTTAGTTTTTGTTTTTTTTCCATTAAAGATGCTTGAAACCTTTTCACGAAACAGATATTTTGTAAACTCTTTTTAAAATTTTTACGTCAATCCCCACAAGATGCGCTAGAAAAAATAAATCATAGAAATTCTCACAATAATAAAAAAACACCCTATCATAAATTGACAGGTTGGAATCTTAGCCATTAGATCTGTTTTCTAAGTAATCACCCATCTTTTCCATTATCAAAACAATATTAAATAACTTCTAAAACTATATATTAATTACCCACTCTGCCAATATAAAAGAAAATATGAAATAAGAACCCTAAATTTATACTACCTAATTGTTCACATTTGCTATTTTGATGGATAATACAAAATATCTCCTTTAATTTATATTTAAATTGTTCACCTCAATTATTATGACTGACAAAATTATATTAAAATTACCTACTTTTGCAATCGATCAAAGATTATCTAAATCAATTAAGCATATAAAGTAGCAAGATATGCAACTATAAAAAAACTAAGTATAAAAATAGATCCATATATATTGTACGGTAACACATAATGCATTTAAGACTCTAACCCGTGCGAAAGCACGGGTTGATCGACTAGTACTGCTTAATTGTACATGGAAATAGACGGCTGTATATGCGTGAGTGTATCTGAGTACGATCTAGAGACAGCTAAAAGAGGGAAACGGACTAACAATGTACCACCGCAATCTGAGTTTTTTTTTTTTTTTTGGCAATTCTCTGCTACCACACGGGTGGACATTTTCAGTCGAAAGCTTATATATGTAAGGTACAAATTGGATATCGTTAGTAGTCTAAGGCCATTCTCAGTGGAGAATTTTATTGCATAGTTATCAAGAGTGCCACGTCAACAATTTAATTTGTTTACCCTTCTATGAAACTATCTATATCTCTTCTGTCATAAATATCTTACCATATCATCACCAAATATATATGCCGACGTGTGTCATAGCATTTAATGAGAATCAAACCGTTGTTGAAGCTAATATGTGTGCTCTTGTGCTTAATCTTAGATTAGTGTAGACATCACTGCATCATGTTCCAGCTGTCTTACCAGCAGCGGCACAGCAGTAGCAGTAGTCAATTTGATTTTTACATGAACTGTAATAGTTGTAGACAGATTGCAGGTACTGTACTGTGTTGGTTCCTGTAGCACCGACCTAAAAGTCCTATAAAAGGACATGTACACCATCCTATGTGCTTTGAGCTTGTGAATAACATTTCTACTTACTACATAGCAGCTCCAAACTTCATCCAGAGACGGTGTGGTGTGTGGTGTGGCTGAGGGAGGTGTTGGTTATCTCTAACAGTGGCATCAGAGCTTGGTTTGGAACTTCGGTTCCTGAGGAGATATCGTGTGTGACGAGGTCCCAATCCCCTAGACACCGGGAGCAGCGAGGTTCTAGCTCGCTGGGGCGCAGCCGTGGTGGCGGAGGTGAAACTCTAGTGATCCAGAGGACGGTCCGGGACATCTGTGGTGGCGTAGCATACCCAAGCTCACCAGCAACAACTATGATACCTGAGTTGTGATGATAAAGGTTATGCTGGAGGCACGGGCTGTGGGAGGCAGTCAACACCGGCATCGCTGAACGACACGAGGACTAGTGGGCAATGGAGGCGCTCTTGCGAGCGGTACCTCTGGAGATGCACCAGTCCTTGGGGGAGAAGGCGACGGCGAAGGAGGCCTAGGACAGCCTGAGGACGATGCACACCGGCTCCAGGCTGGTGAAGCACGCGAGGATCCAACAGTTGAGACGGGAGTTTGAGCTCCTGGAGTTCAAGGAAGGAGGAAGAAGTTCAGGACTTCTCGCTCTGTCTCACAACCTTGATGACGCGGCTGAAGGAGCTCGACCAAGCGATGGAGGACGTGACGTCGTCGCCAAGTTCATACGCATCGTCCCACCAAAGTTCTCTCAGCTGGCACCGTCGATCGAGACATCGGTCGACCTGGACACCCTCATGATTGAGGATGTTGTTGGTCAGTTCAAGGTGCAGGAAGACCGCCAAGCCCAGGCGCGGGAGAGGGGCGAGCGGCTGTACCTGGCGGAGGACGAGCGCAGAGGTTCATCCGCTCCGCGTCGCGACGGCGGGCAAGGCCGCGGATGCGGAAGAGGGTGGAGAAGAGGAGATGGCAACGCACGCAGCAACGCGCAGGACGAACGCGCGGACACACGTGATGTGAGGAGGGACGGGCGCGACGGCAAGCTGGACACGCGGCGCATCTCGTACTTTGACCACTGCCGGGCCTGGGACTGCCACACTGCAAGGCGCCAGGAGCGCGAGCACCTGGCGAAGGAGGACGAGGGCCCTACGCTGCTTATGGTGTAGGTCTGCGCTCCCCAGGAGGTTAAGGAAGAGGCATAGGGGAAGCAGCTCGATCTCCATGAGCCACATGCACAAGTGCTCCTAGGAGAGGAGTAGACGGTAACGAAGGCAGAATAGAGGAGGTGGTACCTCGACTCTGGGCCAGCAATCACATGACGGGGCGGCGAGAAGACTTCGCCGAGCTGGACACCACTATCATCGGCATGGTGAAGTTCAGGGATGGCTCAAGAGTGGTCATCTGTGGGCGCGGTACGAACTGTTCAAGTGCTAGAACAGAGACCACCACACGCTCACGAACGTCTACTACATCCTGTAGCTGCGCACGAGCATCGCGAGCCTCGGGCAGCTGGACGAGAGGGACTGCGAGGTCATGATCAAGCATGGCATCCTCCCCATCCACGACAGGGAGCTCCAGTTGCTTACCAAGGTGAAAAGGTCCATTAACCAAGTGTATCTGCTCAACTTGAGTATTGTACAACCAGTGTGCTTGGCCGCGATGAAGGAGGACGAAGCTTGGCTCTAGCATGCACGGTTTGGTCACCTGAGCTTCAAAGCCCTGGCGATCATGTCACAAGAAGGGATGGTTCGAGGGCTGCCGCACATTGTGCATGTGAGCGAGCTCTGTGACAGTTGTTTGGCTGGGAAGTAGAGGAGGAGCTCGTTTGCGAAGAAGACTAAGTACCGCGCTGGAGATCAGTTGGAGCTCGTGCACGGTAACTTGTGCAGGCCGTTCTCGCCAGTGGCACATAGTAGGAGGAAGTATTTCCTTTTGCAGGTGGACGACTACACGCAGTACATGTGGCTCCGCTTGCTGTCGAGCAAGGACGAGACACCAGAGGCGATCAAGCACTTCCAGGCGAAGGTGTAGGCTGAGACGGGTAACAAGCTAAAGGTGTTGAGGACTAATCACGGTGGCGAGTTCACTTCGGTTGAGTTCGGTTGGCATTGCATGGAGGAAGGCGTAGAGAGGCATCTCACGGCGCTGTACTCACCGCAACAGAACATCATCATGGAGAGGTAGAATCAAACGGTTGTGGGCATGGCATGCAGCATGCTCAAGGCTAAGAAAATGCCTACAGAGTTCTGGGGTAAGGCTGTGAGCACGGCTGTCGATGGTGATGATGTCAAGATACCGTATAGGTATCCCGCAGGGATGAAGGAGCGTAGGGACGTGGGCGCTACCACTAGTACCTGCAGCAAGGGTGAATGAACAACAAGATTTAGAGAGGTTCAGGCCACCGATATGGTGTAATACCCTATGTCCTCTTGAGAGTGTGTGTATATATGACGATTATGCCAAGATACAACCAGAGGGATCCTCTGGCGTGGTGTTGAAGGCTGTGTGCTAGAACTCAAGTGCTAGGATGTGTGTGTGTAAGCCAGAAGCTTTCTCCCTCCCCTCTCCCCCCGGAAAAAGGTTCTCTCCCCCCTTTTATAGTTCAAGGGAGGAGTGGGAGGTACAAGGCTGCCATGCCACGCTACAATGTGGTCTCAATAACCATACTGTGACTACGTGTCTAGTATTGCTTCTACTGTGCAACGTCATGGCTCATGTTTACTCCCATTCGCTCCGTACGCCACGCACTATCGCGTTTGTCTTGCCGCTGTGCTACACGCCTCCACAGTCGGCGGCGGAGGGCAGCTGCCCTAGTCTGGTTGTGAGGACACGATGTGACCCGCACGCCGCCCGCGTCGTGCGGGTCTATCGCGGGCCGATGGGCCCCTCCGCATTAAATGCGGCGAGTGGGCGGCTTCACCTTCTGAGTGATAACCCTCCTGGGGTTTCCCATCCATCGGCGGCGACCCTCCCGGGGTTCCCCTTCCGTTGGTGGTGCGGGGGTTGTTGCGCCCGCTGCCACGCGTCCTCGCCGGCCTGGCGGCGGCCCGGCCACGCGGCAGTGGGACAAGTGGGGCCTTTTCCTGGGCCCTCCATCCGATTCTCTTCCTCGCCTAAGGAGCGAGAATTCTCTTCGTACATCTGGCGTATTCCTGAGTAGGCGTCTCTGGGGTATGTGGTCCCCAGTACGCCAACAACGCCAGTGTTCATCCTCAACCGCGCACCGACAAAGAGCTTGAAGCCAATGACTCCCTTTGAGGCGTGGCACGGGAGGAAGCTGGATGTGGCATTCTTACGCACATTCGGGTGTATCGGCCATGTAAAGAATGTCAAGCCATATCTGACCAAGCTTGATGACATGAGAACACACATGGTATTCCTAAGTTACGAGCATGGAAGCAAGGCGTACAAGATGTACGATCCGCGGTAGGAGTGTGTGCACATCTCGCGGGATGTTGTGTTCGATGAAGGCGTGAGCTAGAGCTAGGAGGCATCATAGGTAGAGAAAGATGGACGTGGTTGGAGCTTCTTCACCATTGACTATACAATGGACCGAGGTGCCGGGGAAGCCACGGGTGACGAAGTTGTGGATGTAGGGGAAGTAGAGGAGAATGGTGGTGGGGAGCCAGAGCAGGAAGCTCCAGCGGATTCAACGTCACCGCCTTCACCGCTGCCTGTAGAGCAGGGTACACCTATGTCTGCAGAGGTGGGTGGCTCAATGCGCTTTGTCACGCTACCACCTGGAGCCGAGGAGCACCTCGACGCGGAGTACAACGATGAACCGTTCCGCTTCCGCACTGTCGACAACATCCTGGGTGATGCGTCCCTACTAGGACAAGCAGTGAGAGAGTTCGACGAGCAGCTTTTCTTGGCGAGCGCCGAGGAGCCACCTACTCTGGAGACAGCAGCGGTAGACATGCGGTGGCGGCGTGCCATGAAGGAGAAGATGACATCAATCAAGGAGAACAAGACATGGGAGCTTGTCAATGTGCAAACCAATCGAGCTCAAGTGGGTCTATAAGGTGAAAAAGAACGAGTGCGGCAACGTGGTGAAGCACAAGGCAAGGCTCGTGGCGAAAGGGTTCATGCAGCGTGAAGGGATTGATTTCGAGGAAGTGTTCGCGCCGGTGGCGCGGATGGACTCGGTACGCTTGCTGCTCGCCCTGGGCAGCCATGAGGGATTGGAGCGTCCATCATCTGATGTGAAGTCGGCCTTCCTCAATGGAGAGCTCACTGAGGTGGAGCACGCGGGGCAGCCACCTGGGTTCGTCGTCATTGGAGAAGAAGGCAAAGTTATGCGTCTCAGGAAAGACTTGTATGGGCTAGGATAGGCGCCACGAGCATGGAACGTCAAGCTGGATACAACTCTAGCCACGCTTAGGTTCAAGAAGTATTCATCTGAGCTCACGCTATACACCCGACGCTCTAAGGAGGGAATTCTTATCGTCAGCGTGTATGTTGATGACTTGATTGTCACTGGGTCTAAGTGGTAGGAGATCAAGAAGTTCAAGAGTGAGATGGCAACAAAATTCAAGATGAGTGACTTGGGCCTACTCACTTACTACCTTGGGATAGAGGTGAGGCAGCGGAAGCAAGCCATTGAGCTCTGTCAGAGTGCTTATGCACTCCAACTGTTGGAGAAGGCTAGGTTAAAGGGCTGCAATCCTACCCAGGTTCCAATGCAAGAGAAGCCAAAGTTGAGCACTGCTGAGAAGGTGGATGCTACACATTACAGAAGCTTTGTTGGAGGGCTGAGGTATCTCACTCGCACACGGCCAGATATTACATTTGTTATGGGATATGCGAGTAGGTTCATGGAAGAACCTCGCAAGGATCATATAGCAGCAGTCAAGCACCTTCTTAGGTACATTGTAGGGACATGTACACTTGGGCTTGCATATCCTCAGAGGAAGAAAACCAATGACTTACATTTGTTTGGGTTCAGTGATAGGGACATGGGGGGAGATATTGATGGCAGAAAGAGCACCTCAGGCATGGTGTTCCTCCTGGAAACATGCCCCTGTGAGGCTGAGTACATATCTGATGTAGCTGCAACATGTCATGGCATTTGGCGGTGGCTGCTAGAAGAAATCACTAGGCAAGCAGTGGCAACATCCATCCTTAGATTGATAACAAATCAGCCATTGAGTTGGCCAAAAACCATATCTTCCATAGCCAAAACAAACACATTGATATCAAGTTCCATTTCATTAGGGACTGTGTAGAGAAGAGGCTGGTCATCCTAGAAAAGATTGGGACCGAGCAACAGCTCGCAGATGTGCTCACCAAGCCATTGGGGAAGAACAATTTTAAGAAGCTCAAGTCCTAGATGGGCATGGTGGAGATCAAACAAGAGCACCCATATTAAGGGGAAGAATTGTTGAAGATAATATGTGTGCTCTTGTTCTTAATCTCCTAGAATAGTGTAGGAGATACTAGAATAGTGTAGACATCACTACATCCGGTTCCAGCTGTCTTAACAGCAGTAGCAGTAGTCAATTTGATTTTTACATGAGCTGTAACAGCTGTAGACATATTTCAGGTACTATACTATGTTAGTTAGTGCACCTACTGTAGCACCGACCTAAAAGTCATATAAAAGGACATGTATACCATCCTATGTACTTTGAGGTTGTGAATAACATTTCTACTTACTACATAGCAGCTCCAAACTTCATCCAGAGTCGGTGTGGTGTGTGGTGTGGCTGAGGGGGGTGCTGGTTATTTCTAACTGTCAATATAGGAATGGCCTGGTGCATCTCTGATTCTTAAGTGTCGTAACCATGAAGAGTCACAGCGAGAACCTTGAGGTCACCTCCCTAATGTCAACCAAACGCTGGTAGAGAAGTGCATTGGTTCATCTGATCATTGGATGCTCTTTTGGTTGATGTTTAGATTTAACCTGGGTCGGCGTTTACTTCTCGCCTCCCTAGCTGCATGTAAGTTGTATCATGATGGTGCTTTGCTCCTTATAATTAGTAATTAACTTTATATATTTGAGGTTATACTACATAGGATCTGGTGATCTTGTTTTGGTTGCCGTGTCACAAGTTGTGTTTTCAGTTTTTTCGCATATAAACAAATTTGGGGGAGTAAAAATATTAATTAGTCAAGTGCATGTATAAAAGCTCCGGTGTCATTACTGAAGCTCCTATTTGCATATTTTTTTGTGTACATGAACTTTGCAGGTATTTTTCAATAGTTGAAGTTGAAGACACACGTGATCGCCAGCGGTTTTTTGTACAATGGTGAGCTGATCCAGGCTGAGCCAACGGCTTGGTCTGCGCCTGCACCTCCTTGTAGCTCGTATAGGGCAGAGGCGAAGCCATCACAAAATGTTGTCGGGGTCAGCTCTATGTAATTATGGATCAAAATTAAGCTAAATTTGTCAATGTATTTAGAAATCTGCCGGATCAGCTTCGCCCCTGGTATTGGGCCTCGAACGCTTGAGGAAATAGAAACATCCGTCGGCTAAAATACATTTGTCGGTTTTTTAAGTTAACTTATTTTTAGATAACAGAATTAAGATGCATCAGACCAAATTATTATAAAATGTTACACATAACTTAGAAGTATATGGCCAAAACACTTGCACAAAAGAAATAAAGAAGACTCTCGACTCCAACATACTAAACCGGTATACGTTTTGAAATGGCTTGTTTTGGTAAGCCTCCTCTAAATAAAATATCTCCTCACTAGTAATCTTCATTAAACACTAGAAAGAAGAAGAGCATGAACCGATTCTACCCTTGCGGAAGAACGTATTTCACAGCTCGAGTCGATTCCACTCCGACGACCAAAACCAAACCACCGTAAAAGACCTTACGTAGCCACAGAAGAGTGTAAGGATCTGACGACACCGAAGATTGTTGAATACGTTGAGAGTCAGGAGACATGCAACAATCACTGGACGATATCTCAGCAACAAGGATCTTCAAACACAGAAGTCTTCCACCACGACACATTCAAGAAGGATACGGCGTGGACCGTCGCTGCCGTCCGTCCAAAAGGACGAGGTTTTCACCTTGCATAACAAAGCAGAGGCATTGAGGTTGTGACGATGCCTCCATGGAGGGAACAACGCCTGGGGGCGACGCTGTTATCGTGCCGAACAAGATCCGGCATAGTTTTCACCAATGATCTCAACTCTGCAAAACTAGCCATGTGCTCCGAACCTTTGCTAGGAGAAGTTTATCGCCAGCGAACCGCCAAGACCACCATTGGAGCCCCAGATCCGCGTTCCTCAGGGCCCTCCCACGCAGAGCTGCCGCTGTTCGGGGAGACGTCGAGGGAGGGGGCACTGAACTGGCACGCCACTGCTAAGGCCCGGCGGCCCATACTGCCACCAAGGAGCTGGGCGGAGAGCCGATTTGACAGGGACCAGATCTGGCACGAGGATAGAGGTGGTGGCCGGGACGATGATAGCAGTCACAGCACCCCTACGACGCGCACAACAGCGGCGCACCACCAGATCGGCGGCCGCTCGGCGACCTGCGCCACCAGGAGCTCGGTGGAGACGGGCCCACAGCAGTGCCCGGCAGCGGTGCCCAGCAGCAGCCCGTGGCTGCGGCTGCGGCGCCCCAGGTGCCTAGCGACGGACCGCGGAGGCCTCACGCTCAGGCCACGGTGCGCATCGGAGCCGCAGCGTCTGGCGGCTACGCACGCAGAGCCCAGAGCCCGGCGCCCGCGAAACCCGTCGACAGGCGCCTGAGGCAGGGATCAGAGCAGGTGCGCAGGAGGGAGTGGAGGAAGAGAGGAGGAGGAAGGAGGAAGGGGGGACACGGAGGGCTACCGCTGCCGGCAGATGGAGGAGAAGCTGCCGGCGACGGAGGGGGGCTAGGGTTTCGGGGTCCTTCGGGGGGGAGGGTATGCGTGCGGCAAAGCAAGGCAAGGCAGACCGATGTACCCAGCCTCATCGATTGCCTCTGCAATGCCCAGCCTCGGGCGCCGCTCTGTTCACCGTCAGGCCAACTGTAGCCCCAATCCGCCACCATCCCGTGCCACCTTAGTAGCGCCATCCAATCTATCCTGTCATGGCGTCTTCGCTCCTTCAGTCCCCCAATTCTTAGCGGGCGCACGCGCTCCGAACGCACACTGCGTCCCCCTAAGTGCCCCCGCATGGGCCCCGCAGCGGCGACGCATGCGCACGAGCGAGCCCGCTTCAGCCCTCGCGTACTCGCAGACATCATAACCCTTTAAATATTTGCATGTTGTTTGTGCCATCGGCCTTTTTGTGTTAGGCCGTTGAAGATTTGTGCATAGTACGGATGTGTACTTAATTTGTGATGATCCGGTTCAACTATTTTATTAGAGACTTTATTATTACGTATGAGATATCGCTTGAGCATGCATGCCCGATGAGTGATGGATTTCAAATTACTATTCGTTAAGTTGTCACGGTTACTCCATCACCTCGTGCATCTGATTCTTAAGTGTACCGTACCCCATAATTGGTCAAGAGTCATAGCGAGAAAATCAAGGTCGCCTCTAGATGTCAACCAAACACTAGTTGAGGAGTGGATTGGCGGTTCAGCTGATCAGTGGATGATTGTGTATGTTTTCTGAACGTGAAGTTTTATAATTTACCTGGGTCGTCGTTTACTTCGCCTCGCTAATATGGTGCTTGCTCATTACTCCATTACAGTAAGTTAACCTCGGAGCTTAATTACTACGGGAATTTGGTGATCTTCTCTTTTTTTGGTTGCTGACAGCCGTGTGCGAATTGTGTTTTCGCACTTAAACAAAGCTGGGGAGTAAAAATATTAGTCAACTGCATGTATAAAAGCAAGCATCGTCCGGAGTCATAAGGGAAGCGCTTAACTTTAAATTTTCTAATTTTGGTGCACATGAACTTTGCAGGTACGTAGGCACTTGAAAACGAGGTATATGATGAAGTTCTCCACCAGCAATCGTGTGTTGAGGGCTTTTCAAAAATATTATTCGTCGTCTCCTAGTGCAGAATTGCAAGGACCAGAGTTCCAAACACCTGATCTCTCCATCACCGGTGCATGCTGACACTCAGAATGGATGAGGCTATGTGGCGCAACATGCGTTGAGAGAAAAAATGAGACATGGTGGTGTGACATGCAAGGGTTTAGAGCCATTAGAAATGAGTATTTTCTTCTTACATAGATGAAATTTTATTTTAAGTCAAGTTTAACTTTGACTAGCATCATTTTTTACATTGCGTGAGTTGGAATAATTTTGTGTGTGATGCCTCAGCTGATACTTTGTGAAGCTGGAATGGCCACTTTCTTTGTTTTTTTATTAAAGCAAGGGGTTGGTTCTTATTGATCCAAAGTCGTCTTCTGTGAGTCAATAAACTTCGATGCTCTTAACATTTAAAAAAAGAGATTTTTTACGGTGCTTGAGAGAAACCTAGTTCAGGGTCTATATGTTTTTAGTTCCGATCCATGAGTTTAGTGAGACAACCGGAGGAACCGTTAGTTCCGGGTCCATAAGATCTAAGTTTCGATCCACACGATTTGAGTTTCGGTACACAACTTCGGTTCCTTTGAATTGGTTACTTCTAAGTTTTAGCCATTAGATTGGAGCCAATAAATTGCTACAATTAATTTCAAGTACTGTAACAAACCTCTTTAAAAAAAATACTATCTACTAGATATTGGGTTTGGAAGTCAAAGCGCGTCGTCTCCAGAAACTCTATATATATCCATGCAGTCTTGTTGGCTTAGCGCATAGCTAGTGCGCTTAATTGTTAGGCTTTTTCTAAGCACACAATGGCAAGCCCCAAACTTGTAGCACTTAGCTTCTTCGTTCTCTTGAGCATTGGATTAGGCAACGCCATTAGGGTGGCTAGGTACTCTAATTCTCGAGGAACGGGACTAGGAAACGGTAACGGTAGTGGGTATCAGAATGCTGGTGGCTCTGGATCTGGAGTTGGCTTTGGATCTGGTGAGAGTAGTGATACGGAAGGAGCCCATACAAGTGCTGGAGGTGGTGGCAGAGGTGGTAGCTGGTCGCAATATGGTGGTTCTGGTTCTGGTACTGGGTCTGGTATAGGGTCAGGCTCTACTTACGACTCACAATCACATTATGATTCTGGTGGTGCGTCTACTAGTGCTGGAGCCACTGGTCGCGGCAATGGCGGTGGACAAGGTTCGGAGAACGAGGGCTCTGTAGGGTACGGAACCGGTAGTGGCTCAGGATTTGGAAACAGTAAATCATACACAGGCAACCCGTACTCGGGAACACCAGTGTCTGCATCGGCTGATGCTTCGGGCTATGGTAACGGCTTGGGCGGTGGCAGCAATGGTGGTAGCGGTGGCGGTAATGGCAACGGATCTGGATTTGGCGATGGACATCGTTAAGCTTTCCTATGCAATCTCAGTTTGAGGCCAAAATGTGCTATTCGCTTTGATTTGCTCTTATTTGTTTTGCTTTCACATGTGCCTCTTTGATGTACTTCCTGGCAGGAATTAATAAACGGCTTCAGCATCCCTAGCTAAAGCCTAGCAATGTTAAGTTCAACAGATGTGAAGATTGTGTGATGAGTAACTCGGTGTGTTTGTCTGTTCTCATGTCATCCGATCATATATATCCCTAATATTGCTTCCAAGATCGTTCCGTGGAAACTTGAATTAATATGCTAAAATTGATCCTTGGTTCATCAATAAATAAGGTAGAGAGAAACTATATAGGTGACAAGACAGGACACTGCAGATCATTTTTCCTGGAGGGGAGCTTTCGTTTTTGGATTATCAGGTTCGATCAGGTGTATATATCAACCTCTAGGTAGCCTCCACTAGTCCACTTTACGTGCCGTGCATTGTGGTGGTCTGGTGGACCGTCCAACTCAGTCATTATTCTACCTTGCTAATAATGTACATAATCAGATTGTAGACAGATGTGATAGTGATTAGCTGTGCGCGTCCAGTCATGCTTTGGGCCACTGTGTTGGAGGTAAGACCTCAAATAGATCAGAGCCATTAAATTTAAAGAAATAAAATAATTAATAAAATAAATTGAGCGGAAAAATTAAATTAAACGCAAAGAAAATGCCGATATTCTCGCCTACGTCTCCGTTCGTTCAGTCTGGCTGCTTTAATTCCGTTACCAATCTCCTATAGAACCGGTAATACACGGTAGAACAAGTCTATTCCCTACTCATTGGTTTACGATGGAAACGATAAGCTATTGCGTCCACCATGCTAATCACTAGATAATGAAAGTTATTTTATTTTCCAGTGCAACCCTTCATGCATGATTAATCTTTCCTTCCATAATCATTGATTTAACCCTTCAAAGATGCAAACCCTGCATATAAATAAACATATATATTTTTCTTGAGAGCACTGCACCTAATATAACAATTCTCGTTCCTGACGCTTCTGTGTATATATGCTAGCAGAGCTCCTTTCTTAGTCAATCTCCATACCAAATAAATCGACAACCGACAATAATATTTATTTGGCAGATCAAACGAATCAACAAGGCTGGATAATGGATATAATGTGAACGCAAATTACTCTGAGAGCTAAATTTTGTCATCAACACATAAGGGCAACTAAGATGGTGCCTGTTCCATCGAAAGAGAACGACCATGCATGCCCCGTCCGTGCATGGCGGCGTTAGTTGTGCTTAATTCTGAATCATTATGCTTGCTGATTTATATTATAATTAAATAAATAAATTTTAAATTATTTTTAGATATTACTTCGTAGGAGATAATACTTTATTTAAACCACCTAGATCTAATAAAATGTGTTAAGAAACCCAATCCTAATTAGGGTTTGGGTGGACACATACCAAATATACTTCTGAAGGGTTATCCACCTCGATATAATCAATACCCTGTGTATCTATAATGAATAAGAGAAGATGCCAGAAGCTCCACCTACATCTGTCTCCCATGTGTTCTATCTATCGTGCATCTGGGATGGAAGACGGGATCTATAATTTCTCCACGTCCGATCTGCTACGGGAGGGAAGAGAAACTGATCTGGTGATCCGCAGTAACATAGTTTCTCAATACGTTATCAGCACGCTCTACCTAGACATCGCGTTGCTGTGAATTCAGATTCATTCTGTATCGACTCTCCGTAACGCCGGCAGATCCCAAGGCTAGCCGAATTGACCTACGCGACAGGCTTCGATTCCCTTCGTCAACGGAGCTCCACGTGAGACAAACTAGCAATGAGATCCTGTAGATCATTCATTCTTGCTAGTAGATTGATTTTTTTCTCCGATGGATGCACCGCGTACTGCATGTCTGGGTACTAGCCATCGAGGCCATGTATCCTGCATGGATCCATGCTGACGGGCGACTGCATCGTCTGCACCGTGTGTGCGTATCCGCTGCGCTAGGCCGCCGTACACGTCATGGTGCTCATGCATGCTGACTCCGGCTGCCGCCCCCTGTCGTAGGCTCTGGTACGCGTGAGGCCAGTTGCACCGTGCCCCAGTAGCGGCAGGTCACCTCCGTTCCGGGCGACACGCCGACACAGCGGGCGGCGGCGCACAACGCACGTGCGACTCACTTGAAACCGTGGCACCAAGGCAGGATGCCCCATAGTGGGCGGTACTATCGGGCCCGCAGACCCGATCACGTGCCTGCGGTTAGGCTGTCACCTGTTGATGGACCGCCCTCCCCGTGTCGGCCCACAGATTGCCATGGCCGGGCCACCTCGCGCCCAGCGGGCCGAACACTTAGCCACTTCGGTATGCCCTCTGTGCGTTTTTTTTATTTTTAGATTTTTTATTTTTTGTTTTTACAAAAATATACATCGGTTTGTAACATTTGCGGGTATGGACGACCGGCGCCCAGGGGCCGGGCGCCAGGGGCCTGGCGCCCGGTGCCCAGGCGCCAGGTGCAGGGCCCACCGGCGCCCGTCAACCCCATCAACGCCGCCGTCACGCCGTCGTCAACGCCGTCGTCGGAAGGACCTGGCGCCCACCCACCCGGCGCCAGGCTACTGATTAATTGTTTAATCAGTCTTTCTAATCCTAATCAGTCTCTCTAATCCTGTTTAATCAGTTAATCAGTCTCACTAATCCCTGTTTGTTTAATCAGTCTCACTAATCCCTATTTAATCTCGTGTAGTAGGAAGCATATGATCCGAGTTAGATTCTAACCATTTTCGAACTTGCCTATTATATTAGCATTTTAAATTAGCGCTTCGATCTTTTCGCCGGGACCCCCTCCAGTTTTATTTTGACTCTAGTTTATTTTGAAATTACAAGTATTTTGCTTCATTTCCTTTCTCCATTTCCTATTTTGCTCCATTTCCTATTTCCTATTTTGCATATGTTTATTTTGAAATTATAAGTATTTTTAGGTCTTGTTCTGCTTCGCGAAGCAGATCTTGGCGGCGCTTTAGCTCATCCTCCCTCATCTTCAGTTTTAAATACTAGATGTAAATATTACTACAATACACTAATACAACTGCGCACTACTACACTAATACACTGCGCACTACTACACTAATACATTACTAATACACTGCGCACTACTACACTAATACATACACTAATACACTAACTAATACACTAACTAATACTACACTAATACATACACTAATACACTAACTGATACACTAACTAATATTAATACATACACTAATACACTAACATACACTAACTAATACACTAACTACACTAACTAATACACTAACTAATACTAACTAATACACTAATACACCCCTGGCGCCGGGGCTCCGGGCGCCAGGCCCCTAGCGCCGGGGCTCCGGGCGCCAGGCCCCCGACCGTCCGCGTCCCACCGTCCACGTCCGTCCGTCGCGCGTCCCACCGTCCACGTCCACCGTCCACGTCCGTCCGTCGCGCGTCCCACCGTCCACGTCCGTCCGTCGCGCGTCCGCGTCCGTCCGTGCCGCGGGCCTGGCGCCCGGAGTCTGGGCGCCAGGTGCCTGGCGCGTCGGTCGTCCATTCCCACAAATATTGCCAACCAACGTATATTTTTGTAAAAACGAAAAATAAAAAAATCTAAAAATAAAAAAAGTGCGCCCTCTGTGCCGCGTGCCATGCTCCCTTGATGGGCCACGCTGCACCGCAGCTGCGACTGGGACGCGACGCCCGCGATGGCGTGTCGCGCACCGCTGGGCCACACGCCTGATTTGCTACGACATGCTTTGTTTCATCTTGTGAATTCCTAAGCAGAAAACCGTTCTTTGACATGCCAATAATTATTGTATGAATGCATTTGATCTATTATTATTTATTCTACATTATTTATTTTCAGTAGCAAATAATTCGTAGAATTAGATAAATGCATGTATTGGAGCCGGGAATTTTGCAAAATTTGCTTTATACACCCGTAGTTGTATGTATATTTTTTCCGGTTGTTTTTGCGCACAGAAGGTTCACACAGAGATTTTTTTTGTTCATCGCACATGTCACGTGTTATGTGAGCATGCAAGTTCTGCATGTCTGCCACATCCATCATACCATTATGCCGTCGCAGGTCATTAGCTGTGCGTATCCGACAATTTATGTTGCGCCTGTAGCGCCACTTTGCGTCTTTATCATTGTTGTGCCATATGTTGCCGCGCCAGATGCGTGTGTCTGTTCTGCTATCCGCGGATATAGCAAAATATGTCACATGTTTGTGCAAGTTAGGCTAGCTCTAGGAGAGCCACACACGCCACCCCTGCCCTGACGGCCATGAGTGAGCTGCTGTTACTGTTTTTTTTCTCACACTACTGCGGCCTTGATGGCTGCATATGCGTGGACAATTCTATACGCTGGAGCGTGGGCTCGCGTCTGACGTGACGGATCATGTAAACCCCCGAAGATATATGGTTTTGTTTGGCAATTTTTCACGTGCATGAACAATTCTTTAATTTGGCCCAATATATTTTGTATGTTTTGTACTGTGTGGTATCATATGTTATATACATATATAGCCAAGTGGCCGACAACTAAAAAGATTATAATAATATCATGAAAATCTGGAAAATTAATGAAACACATGTAAGACCAGCCTTGTCTCTCTGCTCTCTCCTTGTGCATAAAGTTATTTTTACCCGAAGTAACCATAAAAAATATAACATAATGCACCAAAATCTCCTTGGGTAATATGACATCACAATTTGGAATCATCCTAAATGACCTTACTAACGCTCTATAATTTAAATAGTGGCTCAATATCTCAGTCATAATTGGTCGACTTGAAGTTGACATATTGCTCTCGTTGTTGCTGAAAAGACAAAGCATAATCTGAGATAAAAGGCAATAACTCCATGCAACAGGAAGTTGCAAATACCTAAAAGGATATTCTGAGAATTTTTCTGCCATTTGTTGCGTGGATAATGTTTGTGTGTTCTAGAAGAACCATTTTATTCGTCCTATTTTGGACTCACTGTGCTCATATAGCACATATTTCTCAGAATTTTGCAAGATTCTACCCGCTGAATAGGCTTTTAGGGGCGCATGCCAAATGGTAAAAGTCAGTGTCTGATGGACATGCCGTTGGAGTTTATGTAGCAGAACTATACCATTATACCTCTTCGCATAATCTGCCTCTAATCTACCAAAAGTAAGAACAGTTGACAGATAAATATGAAATCCCACATCACTGTGTAGCTAGAAGCTGCATTGGGTGTCAACCCATATATGGTCATTGTAATTTTTAACGTTGAAATGTCATACAAGTTTGACCACCTATCTGCAAGTGATGATTATTTGTGATATAATATGAAGATCTTGTGGAGATCTGTTGCATTCTCTCTAGTCTTGATGAGTTCTTCGTATGAGAGTAGCACCGTTTGTTGAATGAGATTTATTCTTGAAGGATATTGGTCATGTTTTTCTTTCGCCAAGCAGTTGTCATCATTTACTTAGTCAGAAACTTTGCATTTGCATGATATTTTTCAGATAATACAAATTTTTGGTTTTGTCTATTGTGTTCTAAAGTTTATCTTTATGCCAAAAAATAAAGACCTTGAAATTATGGATTAAAGAACAAATGGTATATAATACGAGGAGAAAAACTTGCCTTGCAGACATTTTGCACCGCAAATATATAACTTGGAAAACCGATTAATCGTAGCGTGTTGGCATCGATCACCTGAATTTGTGATTAAGTTTTAGCTTTGTGCAGAACACAAGCTTGCCACGTGTCTTTGGATCTTACCGTGCCCTTGAAGATGTATGTCTGTACATCGGCCTCGTAGGTCATTTAGATCTAACTGTGACTTAGTTATATGCAGACATATTCTCTTGTTTATTCTCAGGCATTTTCTTGCTTAATGTGGTTTTAATTCTCTCATAACCGTTATACCTTAAACTGTTACAATCAATAGTATCCAATTTTTTAATGGTATAAGTAATTGGGTAAACCATGGGCAATGATTAAACGAGCTGGACTATACAACTCTGCATACCAAAATCACTGCTTGGCGGCACTGGCCCAATGCCATATACTTTGCTATCCTAATAAATGCACACATTTCTCCACGCGCCTGAAAGCGCGATGCAACTAGTTGATCTGAAATCAACTATTAGCTCGTGTTTTAGAGCACTTCTAATGGAGAAACCATTATTGCTCGTTGATCTGAAGTCAACTATGTCTTCATCCTTATGAGCACTGCAAATGGAGAAAACATTTTTTTTGTTGATCTGAAATCAACTATTTGCCCCCAAATAGGAATGTGTGCATAGGCTTCTGAAGAATTTCTTTGGCTAATATTGCGTTGCATATGACATTTTAAATCCTAAAGATTATCTGTCTAATTGATAGTAAAGATAATAATTTTGCAGAATTGTAACTATGAACAACTTGTAGTTGTGTGTCTCGCCAGAAGTTGAGACCAACCTTTCTAGTAGAAGGAATCAAATGCAGTATTCATGTCACTGCATTAATCTAAGTCTAAGCTCACTGCATATGATGTTTGAAATGTAAACCCCTTTATCTATGTGCATAAGATTTCCCAATAATTCACCACCAAGCATGCTTTGGCCACAATCAGAAGATTGTGGTTGGGGATCGTATTAGTATGCTTCGAAATATCTCGGTATTAGTGGAAGATAAAAGTCCATGTTATGTAATGCCTTGATATTCCTGTAGAATAATAAAACGCACAAAAGCCGAACTGAACCTGTTGTTCATTGTATACTCCTATATTTATGGAGTTTGCCAAAAAATTGTTGAGCAGTAACCGTATCTGTTGTGATACATTATAAATGTTTCTACCTGAAGTAGATTTGGATATATCCAGAATTAATATCATATCCATATTTGACTTGTTGGCATTTGATCTAATTCTGCGGGGACGCCTGCGAATAAGATCCGTCGGCCTCAGTCAAGCATATGCTCTTGATGCAAATTCACACTGTATGTGAATCTATCCTCCGATAAAGTCACCCAGCTGGTGATATGCCTCATGAGGAAGCTCATCTTGAAGATGAAATTCCGAACAATGCACGCAGTATATTATGCTAGGAATACGAAACACGATTGATCATTCGTTTTGGGAAACGACGAATATCTTAATTAAATGTGAGAGACGAATGTGTCGACACCTAACTTGCCTTTATAGTTGCAAATGATTCTCTTTGGGAGAATCTGGATCCGGAACAAAATCCTAGGCATGAGTACTTGAAGCTCTCTTATCGGGTCAATGAAAGTGCAGCTGAGGCTGAACCAAAAAACGCAAAGTGAAAGTCGCGACCTGGTGTTCGGACATTAATGGGTCACTATTGAATAATGTGTGGTGAATGCGATGGTTTAAGTGGTCCTACAAGAGACCCATCCCCATGTGTGTTGAATAAACAAAGTTCCATTATATAATACATCTGGCAAATGGCATGATTTGAATTATGCAGTTAAAGGATTCTGAAAATCCATCGTGAGATCCTAGTAGGACTCAGAATATCGAATTATAAATATGCAACATATAAATCTCATACCTATATTGCTTTCCTGATGAAGCATGTCATCTTGAAGAATGACTCCTCTCTCGTGTAGAGAGTATTTCTCCCAGTACAGAGGATACTTTCCTCAAAGGAATTTTTCTTGAAGAATAAACGTCTGAGTTGAACACCAAAATTTGATAATCCCGATATAAGGATATTTACCCATAAAGACCCGAAACATATTGAAATGAGGAACCAAATGAACTTAAAGTTCACTAGATAAGCACGTGCATTTCACGAATTTTACTGAATGTGATGTAAGTACACTTGTGATATATATTTACTATAATGCATTTTCCACTTGAAGTTTTGGAGTAGCGGTATCCTCTAATGCCTTGAAGGCAGAAACCCAGAAGGTGTGGTGTTCCTGTTAGAATATCCCCATTGCGCCAGAATAACAGACAATATCAGTATATCTGATAAATGAAGATCCTTGACGGATTATAAATAGTCTCTAAAGGACTTTACATTTTTATAACATTATCATAAAAGTTGTAATGAATGAGTGCCTGAAGCGATGAATCATATCTTAAATATGTACTCTAGCAACCATGTTATCCCCTATGTCCTTTAAAGAGCATGTTATTTGCATTGCACAACTATATAGATTGTGGTGTGTGGTAGAGATAGAAATGTGGCACCCCTAAGATTTCTCAATCATTGTTCTAGAAAAATGATGAGGCACATATCTTGAAGAATATGTTTGAGTTATGAGAAATAATGACTTTGACTTATGTCATTGTCAGGAGGAGCAAATGCTCAATATTGATCACAATTATGAGACACTGAATGTCCCATTGTATGCCTTGAAGGTGTTACCGTGATGATCAATTAATATGCAAACCTTCGTAGAAGGCGCTATCAATAATCAGATCTTGTAGATCAACACCACTAGTGAAAGTGGCTTACTTATGTGCACTGACCTAGTGAATCCTAGAAGAGAATTGAGGTAATTCCTGATATAATCTTTCAACAATATGCAAATTGTTTACTAAATCTCTATATGCATATACTTCCAGAAGAAGGTGTTTTTGCCATATCGAGAGTCCTGCAAGGATCAGGGGAGCACATCCTTAAGTTAGCAATTGCAGTTGATTCAATAGAATATAGATCTAGAAGATCACATTATGTGTTGAAAACATGTTGTACTCTTTTTCACTTGATGAGTTTTTCTAAAGTTTCTCACGTGAGGTTTTTAACGAGGCAACAAACATGCAAATGCAACTTGCGGCACTATGCGCTCTTTCTCTATATTTTTCCCACTGGGTTTTTTGGGAGTTCTAATGAGGCATGAGTTGGTCGCAGTATTCGCCCAAGATGGAGTGTTAAGAAATCCAATCCTAATTAGGGTTTTGGTGGGCTTATAACAAATATACCCCTGAAGGGTTATCCACCTCTATATAATCAACACCCTATGTATCTATAATGAATAAGAGAAGAGGCCAGAAGCTCCACCTACATCTGTCTCCCGTGTGTTCTATCTGTCGTGCATCTAGGATGGGAGACGGGATCTACAAGTTCTCCACGCCTGATCTGCTGCGGGAGGGAAGGGAAACGGATCTGATGATCCGCATTAACGTAGTTTCTCAACAAAATGGACGGCTCACAGTTGTTTCGGTGTACCGTAACAATTGCCGTAAATACATAGAACGCATATACGTATCAGAAGCGCAACTGTATCCAGCAGCATACTCGATCGTTGGTATATTTTTTGCAGCTAACCAATGGAGCTTACTACTACTGTCGGTGTCGCAACAATGATGGCATATCTTATTTCCACGCTATTGTCTCACGATCAGGATTGTAGGCATATTTTTTAACCTACCCATTTTTTTTTGCGAATACACAATACAACGCAAACACTCACAAACACACACGTACACTCACCCCTATGAACGCACGCACGCACACCCTATCCCTATGAGCACCTCCGAAGCACCGTGTAAAGAGCCGGCTATCTCGAGATTCACGAAGTCACCACAGGCGCCTCGCTATTGACGGGGACGTCACCTACCACTGAAAGAATAAAGCCGTTAAATCCTGAAATAATTCGCTCCCACCAGGAGTCAAACCCAGGACCTCATGTGCCGCTCGAGCTGCTGCAACCACTAGGCTACAGGCCCTTTGGCTTAACCTACCCATTTTTATTACCATGTAACAGAAATACACAGAATCGTTTTACACAAGATTAGACGAGAAACAGAGAGAAAACCACCTCTATTACTCCTACCCTAGTACCACAATAACCCATCACGCGCGGCAAGGATCTTGCTTCGATTTGCTAAAACTATGGCTGTGGGGATTGTCGGTGTTTGATACCGGCAATGCATCACGGGGTGTGTCACGTAGTGCTTTTAGGGTGGCGAAATCGGCGTAGCTCGATGGTTCGCGTAGAGATGCAACAAAACATAAGGGTTTATACAGGTTCGGGCCACAGGATGCGTAATACCCTACGTCCTGTTGGGGCTGATTGTATTGATTTGAGCTCTCGAGGTTACAATGAAAGTTTGGGCGTCTGGTGGCTGATATGCGATGAGATGATCGATGATCTACGTATGGGTCCCTCACCCGCCTTATATAGTCCTGGCAAGGGTTGGGTTACAAGTCGGTTACGAGTCCTACTCTATTTGGAACCCTAAAAGAGTACACAGAATCTACGATTACATGATTCCTTACTTGAGTCCCGCTGCTTCTGTAATCCAGAGTCCGAACCATACTTCATCACTTCTTTCCCAAAATCGTAGCACTTTGACTTGGTCTTCATGCACGTCGTCCGTCTCTGGGCCCACGAGATCAGGTGACACCCTGCTTGGGAGCCTGCCGTCTCTAATGGGCCCTCCGACGGCCCATGTCCTGAATCCAGGCTGTGAGGGCCCAGGGGATATCTATCCCCCACAAGCCCCCGAGGCTCGAGTTAATTTGGAAATTAATTGACTCGAGGCTCTAACAATAGTATCATACTGTTCATGAGTTCCATGCTCGAATTAACAACACATTGTTTTTCATGCGCCAGGTGCACCCCATGGGGTAGCCCCCGAGCTTCAAGTTGACTTGAGTATCAATCAACTTGAAGATCTAAATCCTTGGAACCAATTTTGCCGAACGCATCCTTCAAGTGCCGAGTCAACTTGAGGAATAACAGATCCTTTTATCCGAGTTACCATTTGTCTTCCAACTTTCTGAGTCAAAAAAAGCCGACGCAAACTTTCTGCTTTTTCGGATTTTAGGAAAAAGAATATTTTTCCCACAAATCCTGCACCCCCATGGGGTTAACCCCAAAGGGAACGAGCAGAGGTACCGAGGAGTTACCTGTAAAAAACCCCAAAAAACAGGAATCTTCCGAACACGCAACAACCATTGTTTGCCCAAGCTGATAACTGACGCGTGGAGGAAGTCATGAGATCCGACTGAAGTCAACGACCTAATCTTAGAAAAGTCCGACTGGACCATTAACGTCATGAGATCCGAGTTAAGATAACGATAGTCACAATTTCCGTTAGTTCTCAAGGACTGGTACTGACGGCGTCAGGGTTATTTGAGATCTATACCCTGAACCGATTTCATCCATCTGAGAATTGTGCTGCCATTCTTCCCCACTGAGCCCACCGCCGCCATTGTTTGAACAAAGAGCACTACTGCATCTTCCACTTCTCGAATCCTCAAACCCACAGAGATATCCACATCCATGGCTCCCAAAAAGAAAACCTTGAGTGAGCGCAGAAACACCAGTGAGGGTCTGCCACATAATGAGAACCGGCAGCTGCCCTCGTCATACCTAGCATACCGCCCCTCCACCGTCACCGAGCCCATGCTACAATCACTGGTAGCTATGGGCGTCCTACCGCCGAAGGAGGTAGCAAACTGGAGGGTATGCGAGAAGAAGGATGACACTGCTCCAACCGATGACACCTACGAGGCAATGGTGTTCATGCCGTTCTTCATCCGCGGGTTAGGTCTCCCAGTCTGCTCATTCATGCGAGGCCTATTGCAGTTCTATGCAATCAACCTGACCCATCTGAACCCCAATTCCATTCTTGAACTTTCAATTTTCGTCCATCTTTGTGAGGCGTTTCTTGGAATTGTCCCTCACTTTGGCTTATGGAAGTACTTATATCACTACAAAGCCGGTCTGAGGGATGGAGTGTTACAACTTACTGGAGGGGCTAGCTTTGAGCTGTGGAAGAATCGCAAAGCCGTTTACTTGGATATCCCCCTTCCAAATAACAACAGAGGATGGCACTCCGAGTGGTTCTATATAGAGAACCATGGAAACTCTCTCCCCTCCAGATCTGGGAGGAAACTTGACAGTAAGCTGGCAAGCTGGGAAGAAGGGCCAACTGTTGAGTAACAAGCTGAGGTCAATGTGCTGTTAGAAGAGATAGCCAATCTGAAAGAAAATGGCCTTACTGCCCATGCTGTTGTCATAGACTTCGTGTATCGCTGCATTCAGCCACTGAAGGATAGGATTTACCCCGCCTATCTATATGTTGGAGCTAGTGACCCAACTAGAGACAACCCAAGCTATGACTGAAGAAGATGTCAAGGCCCGAGTGGAGTTGATACTTAGAGGTGAAGCACAGAATGAGGGTACTCCTAAACCACATTCTGTGTGGAATCCAACTCCAAATGTATGTGATGTTATTCTTATTTCCGTAATTAACCTTACTTGTAATCAGCTCCTGACATGTAGAGTTAATATAATGCAGAGCAATATATCCAAGTTACTATCAGACCCGTCTTGCTCTGGCAATGACAAGCTCTCCAAGCGACAATCCGAGTTATCTACTGAAGAAATGGAAGCTATTATTGCCGCTGCTCATGGTGCAGGGAACGACGAAAAGCACACGTTCATAGTAATACAGCGTGCAACCTAGGCCGCTCAAGAAACAAGTATGAGCAATATCACCAAGACAGCTCCCGAGCATACAGCTGCTCCAAGTGGCATAAAGACGCGAGTTACAGCTGGCCAGGGGCGTACCAAGGCGAGGGCCACACGCACCGTGGTGACACGGAAACAGAGGACAAGCAAGAGGACAATCAAAGATGCGACAAGCTCTTCCGAGTCAACGGACCAAGCTAGCAAGAAATCCAAGTATTCTTCCCATACTATAGCTAAAACCGACGACTCATCAGTTGGGGTGAACTTGACTAGCTTGATTGATGAGGACGAGGAGGAAGAGGATCATGCTCAGTTGTGTCATCATGAGAGGCGATCAAAGAAACACCAAGATAGCACCATAGTAACTCCTTCTACAGCCATTCTGCCACCCAATGAAGATGAGATAGATTTAACGGCAGAACATTTGAATCTAGATCAAATTATCAGAGATACTTGCAAACTTCCCTTCACTTTATGTACTGATGAGGACATAGACCCATTGTCAGCATGCTCCAAGGGCCAACAGCTTTAGAAATCAACCCCTAAGCCTCGACGGAGCTGGCACCTAAGAACTTGGAATCTGAGGACCGTGCAAACACAGTGCCAATTGGTATTCCTGAGGTCAAGACTGATACTCACATGGACGAAGCCACTAAAATTGTTCATGAGACACAAATACCATCTGATAACTGGCAAGAAACACTAACTTGAGCAGGATCCGAAGAACTTCAGCAAATGCCTATGCCCGAGCCATCACCTGAAGTTGACATCATTTAGGAACAAGAAAATGAGGTTGATACAAGAGATACTCCTCAGCCAACTTCTGAGACCCATGACCCAGCTCGAGAAAAGGAGACTGAAAAACCAGAGCACGTTGAACATGTCGAGGGAGGACAATCTGACACCCTGGCCGTAACTGAGCCAAATAATGCCCAACCCTCTCCAATTGAAGCAGATGATGACAGTCGCCAACTGGTACCAGCAATCCCAAGCTCAAGGCTGCTGACAGCTTTCGAGGTATGTCAATCTTTCAACCTTTTATATCCCGCATCGCCCTTGCTATCACCTAAACAACTCGAATTAATCTCTGCAGACTATGCTGAAGATGCTACAAGATGGAGTTCAACAGGCCAGCATGATCCGTGAGAAGATTGCTGCATTGTCCTGTCTTGAGGTTATTACTCTGAGGCAACAGCTAGCTGATTCTGAGGCTGCTCGCAAAGCTGAGACAATAGGTATGTATTCGACCTTTCCTTACATTAATCAAAAACTGAGTTCTTGATCTAAATCATGTGTTATTTTTCAGCGGCTGATGCTGTGACTCGAGAGACAGAATATCGTAACGCTATTGCCGATAGGGACCAAGTTCGAGATACAGCAGCTGATCTTCGCAGACAGCTGGATATCGAGAAGAAAAATCATGAGGTAACCCGCCAAGAATCTTTACTAGCATATTCTCTGCTCACAGAAGCATATGAACTGTATCGTTCCACATGAGAAGATACAACAAGAGACTGACGAGTACCAGCAGCTACAAGAATCTCAGGATGGCTTTGAGAAGTCGTTTCGCGAAACTGCCAGTTCTTTGGAGGCTTTGAAGAATAGCCACTCCTTAACGCGCCAGGCACTTAAGGACAAAGAGACTGAGTTGGCTGAATCCCAGAGTGCCCATGATAAAATGAAGAAGGTGCTAGCCTCTACATGGTCTGCACTAAAAGAATCTCGAGATGAAACTGCTCATCAGGCTCAAGTGTTGGAGTCTTTCAAGAAAACTACGAGACCAGCAAAAAGAACTGCAGCAAACTGAAGGACGCATTTGAAAAGGCAAGGGAAGCTGCACGGGCTGCAAACACCGCTCTGATTAAGATTTTAGACATCTGTGCGCCGGAGAAAGCTGCACCTCGCCCCTTGGGTGATCGAATAGCAACTTTTATGGATGACATGAAGTCTAAGATCTCTGACCGAGTAAAAACCGTTCTTACTCGTGTCCTCATGGTCATCTAGAAGTCACACCCTGAGATCAACTTGGCGAGTTTACCAGCGAGGATAGTAAACGAAAACCAGAATACCGAGTATGAGGATGAAGCCCGAATGATTGCTGAACTCCTTGTAGGTGACAATGAGTAAACAATGATTCCCTATGTTATGCAATGAACTGAGTGCTGTGTGTATACATTTGGCTCTTAAGTCGATACTGTAACCGTTATTCTGCAAAACAGAGTTAGTATGCTTATAAATGAATCAAATAGTTTATGCGTACCTGGAAATTATTTTTGTGTAGAGAAAAAGAGACAATGTTGAGTCGGCAACACGACTTGAGTTGATATAGCAGTAAATATGAGAACGAAAATGAATATTATGACAAAGAAAGAGTGCACTGTGAGAAAGAGTTATATGACGAACAAAGACGTGTAGTAGCGGGCTATAGGTCGTTAAACCTAAACTCGTCGTCTTTGTTGAACTGGGGCCCTGATTGCTCCCCGATGTGAGGTCCTGCAAAGACATGTAGCACCGTGCTGTTGGTCGACTGACCTAGGCTGATTGCCTTTGTTTTGTTGGGGCCCTGAGTGCTCCCGTATCATGAGTACGAATGAGAGCATGTAACACCGTGCTGTCGGTCGACTGACCTAGGCCGATTGCTCTCATGGTGGGGCCGGAGTTATCCCCATCAAGAGTAAGAGTGGACATGTAACACCGTACTGTCGGTCAACTGACCTAGGTCGATTGCCCTTACATAACGAGTGAGTAATGTGAGTGAAAACAGAGAAAAGAACATATAATGCTTTATCTCAAGAGTACTTTTATTCATAGAGTATGAAGAGTACAATGAAGGCAGAGTACAGAGAACGACACTGACTGCTAATTCTAAAAATCACAGAAAAGCATTACGCGTAGAACCTGCGCAGATGCTCTATGTTCCAAGAGTTCCCGACTAGTGTCCTGTCCATTTGAGATAGACGATATGACTTCTGTGACGATGCATTACGCGTAGAACCTGTGCAGATGCTCTATGCTCTATGGTCGAGTGACTTCTGTGACGATGTATGGGCCTTCCCAGGGAGGAGACAACTTATGTTGTCCAGCAGTCCTTAGCACCCTACGTAGCACCAAGTCTCCTATTGAAAAGGAGCGAGACCTTGTGTAGCGATCATGGTACCGTCATAGAGTCTGCTGGTAATGATCCGACTGAATAATAGAGTTCAGGCGCTCCTCTTCGAGCAAATCGATCTCCTCGATGCGCGTTGCCTTGGCTTCAGCAACACTTTTAAAAGCCAGTCGTGGGGCTCTGAACTGTAAGTCGGTGGGTAATACTGCCTCTGACCTGTAAACCATGAAGAAAGGCGTGTTGCCTGCAAGAGCTTTGCTTGGTTGAGTTCGAAGGCTCCAAACCACATATGGAAGCTCACGAATCCACTTGCCCGCTAGCCTCTCGTTCTTCTCGAAGATTTTCTTCTTGAGTGCATCCAGAATCATGCCATTAGCTCGCTCGACTTGCCCGTTGGCTCTAGGATGAGCCACCAAGACATACTTAATCCTAATGGATCTTTGCTCACAGAAATCAAAGAATTCTGAGCCCGTGAAATTAGACCCCAAATCTGTGATAATAGAATTCATGATCCCAAAACGAAAGATGATATCTTGAATGAACTCAACAGCTTTGGCAGATGTCAATGAGGCAATGGGCTTATACTAGATCCATTTGGTGAACTTGTCGATACTAACCAACACGTGAGTATATCCTCCCTGAGCTTTCTTGAAAGGGCCAATCATATCCAGCCCCCAGCAAGCAAAAGGACATGAAACCGGTATATTCTGCAACTGTTGTGCTGGAAGATGGTGCTGTTTGGTGAGGAATTGACAAGCCTCGCTGTGCTGCACTAACTCGGCAGCGTCCTTGTTTGTTGTTGGCCAATAGAAGCCTGCCCTGAACGCCTTCCCGACCAATGTACGTGAGCCAGCATGAATTCCACAGATTCCAGCGTGTATCTCTTTCAGCAGATTCTGCCCCAATGAGGTATCTAGGCATTTTAACAAGGCTCCTGGGGTGCCACACTTGTAGCTCGTTGTTGATCAGAGTATAGCTGGATGATCGTCTTGCTATCTGCTCGGCCTCAGTTTTGTCATCTGAAGCCTTCTCATTTAAGATGTACCTGATGATAGGAGCCCTCCAGTCAGTCAGAACATCCTCCAGAGTTAGGATGTGTCGGTCGGGCGGTATGTTCATCTCATCTAGATGAATAGAGGGATGACGAAGCTCCTGAACGAAGATGCCAGGAGGTACTTTGGCTCGTAATGAGCCCAGCTTGGACAGAATATCTGCGTCAACATTGCGATCCCGATCCACGTGAATGTACTCCAGGCCTTGAAATTTGCATTCTAGCTTGCGGACTGCTTCACAGTACCTATCCATATTTTCTATGGAATGGTCCCACTCCTTGTTGACTTGAGTTTTTCTCCCGCTGGTGAGGTGAAGACAATACCAGCGCCTACTCCTTCCAGTTTCAACGAGCCATTGAAATACATCTTCCAGACCTCCATGATTTCTGGCTTCTCAGGGACCTGGTGTTCGGTCCACTCGGAGACAAAGTCAACTAGTGCCTGGGTCTTGATGGCAGTACAGGGATGAAACTCGATGTCGTGAGCCCCCAACTCACAAGCCCACTTGGCAATACGCCCGGTGGCCTCCCGATTACGCAAGACTTCTCCAATTGGGAACTTAGTGACCACTATGATTTTATGCTCCTCAAAATAATGATGCAGTTTACGTGCGGTAATGAGAACTGCGTATAATAACTTCTGAACTTGAGAATACCTGACTTTGGAGGGACTGAGGACCTCGCTGATGAAGTAGATTGGATGTTGCCTAGGCACCGTGTGCTGTCCGTCCGGTCTCTCGACCACCAGAGCAGTACTGATCACGTGAGTCGTACAAGATATGTAGAGGAGCAAATCTTCAGCAGGTGAGTCGGCAGTAGCTCGATTGGGAGATTTGAGTACAGGAGACGTGGTCAAGAACTTTTTCAAAGCATCCAAAGCTTCCTGAGCCTCTGCGGTCCACTGGAACCGATCTACCTTTATGAGGAGTTTGTAGAAAGGCATGCCACGCTCGCCGAGTCGCGAGATGAATCGACTCAAGGCCGCCATGCACCTAGTCGATCATTGAGCATCCTTTTGTGATCTGAGAGGGTGCATGCGGAGTATGGCCTTGACTTTCTCAGGGTTAGCTTCGATTCCCCTGTTGCTGACGACGAAACCGTGTAATTGACCTGCAGGGACGCCGAAGACGCACTTGGTGGGATTAAGCTTCCACCGGAATTTCCTCAAGCTGTCGAACACCTGTTGTAAGTCGTCGATGAAATCCTCCACGTTCTTAGTCTTGATCACGACCTCATCAACGTAGGCTTCGACGCGTTTGCCCAGTGGTTGGCAAGGCACGTCTGGATCGCTCGTTGATATGTGGCGCTAACGTTTTTTAACCCGAACGACTTGGAAGTGTAGCAGTACGCCCCGAAAGGCGTGATGAACGCGGTCTTCTCCTGATCCTCGACTACTAGGCTGATCTGGTGGTAGCCCGAATAACAGTCAAGAAAAGAGAGTAAAGCACAGCCAGCCGTAGAGTCAACGACCTGGTCTATACGAGGCAACCCAAACGGGTCCTTAGGGCAGTGCTTATTGAGATCGGTATAATCAACACACATCCGCCAGTCTTTTTTATTCTTTTTGAGAACGAGTACATGATTTGCAAGCCACTCGGGATGCATGACCTCTCTAATGAAACCGGCCGCCTTCAGCCAGGTTAACTCAACCCTAGTTGCCTCTCGCTTTTCAGGAGTAAATCGCCGCAGCCTCTGCTTGATGGGTTTCGCGTTGTGGAACACCTTGAGTTGGTGCTCGGCCAGCTCCCTCGGGACCCCAGGCATATCCGCAGGCTTCCATACAAACATGTCGCGATTGGCCCTTAGGAATCGAACGAGCGCGTCTTCCTATTTGGGGGGAAGAAGAGCATTGATGGCAGTCGTCTTGGTCGCATCCGAAGGGTCGAGACTTATTTCCTTTGTCGGGACGGCTGGCTGAATTGCCGCGCTTGAGGCCGCTTCTTGAGTCGGGATCTGGAGGTCCTCCTGCGACATGTTGGCTTCGTTCGCCTTGAGCTTCTTCTGTGCCGCCATGTGATTTTGCTCGAGGGCCATCTGCATGGCCTCCTACACACACTCTGAGGCTCCCTTGAAGTCAGCGCGTATGGAGAGAACACCACCTGGAGCTCACATCTTGAGGACGAGGTATGGGTAATGTGGGATAGCCATGAACTTAGCTAACGTAGGACGCCCAATGATGGTGTTGTAGACGCAGTTGAAGGTCAGAACTTCGAAACGCAGCGTCTCGATGCGGAAGTTTTCTGTAGTGCCAAAGGCGACTGGCAAATAGATGTGCCTGAGCGGATATTCACCCGCGCCCGGCACAATTCCGAAGAACGGGGTATCCGACTTCTTGAGTTCGCTGAGTAGGATCCCCATGTCTTGCAGAGCTATAGGGAACACAACGTTGATACTTGCCCCACTGTCGATCAGCACCTTCTTGAGTCGGGTACCCCCGACTATGGGAGTTACCTGGGACCAATCGTATGGTTGCGGCGGCTCTGAGTTGGCCGCGTTGATCCGCCGGTCCTCCAGCTTCTGTTGGCGCTTGCTCGCATATGCTCCATGCCCCCCTAGAATGAAGTTGACCTCCCTGTTGACGTCTGGGAAGCGTTGATTATTGCCTCCGTTTGGCCGTTGTGGAGGCTGGTTCCGCGGTAGGGGCGGCGGCGGAGTAGGTTGCAGCATCGGAAACTGGCCACGCGTCAGCATGACTTTGAAGTCGCAGCAGTTTTGGAGAGTATGGCGCATATCCTTGTGTGCAGGGCACGACTCGTCGAGGAGTTGATCGAGGGTCCGAGCTGAAGCAGGAGGCGGGCCACGTGGACGTACCAGAGCTGGAGCCACGACTCGGACCTCCTCCCGAGGCCTCTTGTCCCAGCGACGATCTTGCCGCGAGGGTTCTTCGTATCTCTCTTGCTTGCCCTTGCCCCGATCGTCCTGTCGGGGGCGGACAAGGTCACGAGCGCATTCCTCCGCCGTGATGTAGCGATCTGCTTATTGGAAAAGGCGCTCTGAGGTAGTGGGCCCTTTTTCCCGGATGTGCTTGACGAAGACTTGATCGTTTGATCCTTGAAGGAAGTCGTCAATCACTGTATCCTCAGATACGTCGGGGATACAATTCCTGAGGGCTTGGAACCGCTTGAGGTACGATCGAAAGCTCTCTGAGTCCTTGTGCCTGATGGTTTTGAGGTCCCATCGCTGCACCGGCTTGTCGGAGAGTGATTGGAAGTTGGTGATAAACAGATGACGGAAATCCCCCCAGTCTTCAATGCAGCCCCGCCTGAGGTGGCGAAGCCATTGAAGCGCATCATGCCCCAACTTGATCAGGATGTAGGCCGTCATGAGATCTTCTGAGGCATTGGCCGCCCGGGCCACGGTAGTGTATACGGCCAACCAGTTCTGCGGATCCATCTTCTTCTCGAACTTTTTAATGTTTGAGATCTTGAAATTGGGCGGCTATTCAACATCTTAAATCCTCCGACCAAAGGCTGCCACGGCTGCCTCAGTGCTGCCAGCTGGGTTGCCATGGTCCTCATTTGGCCGGTGTGGCGGGGACTGAGGGCGAGGGTCACCCTCAGACCTGACTCGGGGAGCAGAGCTGTTCATAGAGACAGCTCCCGAGTGACCCCTGGTAGCTGGAGCACGCTGAGAGGGGCGATAGTCCCGATCGTAGTTTGCCCGCCGATCCATCTCGATCTAGTGTCGCTGAGCGCGAGACTGCTCGATGCTATGACGCGCGTCGCGGTTGCCGTTGATGACTTGTCGTGCATCAGCTGCCCCCTGATGTTTGGGCATGAGGTGGTCCGCTGCTCGAGCGAGAACGGTCTTGATGGCCTTCCCATCCTTGTTGGGGAGGAGCTCGCAGAGCTTGACTAGCGCCCCCCGGCTTGACTCGGAGTCTCCATGACCCCTTCGAACTCCCTCAGAAGATTGCGCCCAGGAAGTGCGGCCACACGGTGTCGCCTAGCTTCGCGAGCCTGCCAGTCACGACGCCGCTGTCGGGCCTGGTTCCTGCGTCGATGACTCTGAACTTCTTCCTCATTCTTGCTGTCCCGCGTCACCTCGTCTATTGAGACGGGCAGCGTGGGGTCTTTATTGCCCAGGAGGTGACGGCGCCGGATGTTGCGGATGTGATTTGCCCTCTCTCTCCTACGGCGATCTTGCGAAGTTTCAGCGATGACGGGTTGCTCCTCGTCTGAAACTGCCTCCTCGATATCGTTCCCTGCGCCGTTGATCACGAAGAGCTCAGGGAAACAAAGAGTTGAGCTTGGAAGCGAACCTCCGGAGTCACTAGCGAGCATGGTCTCCATCCCCACGCTGGTGTTGGAGGCAAGAGCCGTGGTCATCGTGGTGGTCGTACCATGATCAGAAGCCGTAGGAGTCTCGATGTTGCAGATCATATGGTGATGGCCTGCCTCATGATCCTCCCGAGTGACCGCCGAGTGACGGGAAGCCTCGCCAGTCTGCGAGCTACGCCAGTGAGCTGTTCTCCCGGTCAGGGTAGAATCGATGACGAGCCGTAGGCGACGGCCAATCGGTGGTGCGTCAGGCCTGCTGTAGATGCAATCGTCCGGAAGAGGCACGGACTGACTTGAGTCGGGCGTCCCCCGCGCACCCTCGTCGTTGTTCAGGGGAGCCGAGGCTCGGGAAAGAAGCCCCTGGTACGTGGTGGCGGTGTTGCGGAGACCGAACGGAACGGGGGGAGCGAAAGGCTCCACTCAAGTCTTTTTGTGACCCTGGACAAGCGAGGTTGGCCGGGTTCGCTTCGGTGCGGGCGGTGGTGGCGGGACCCGCAGTGGTCGAGGGACCAAGGAGCGAGTATCGACAGGAACTCGTCGTGGGCTCCGTGGAGGGCCGCCTGAGGTGTCGGCCCGCCGTCGATCTCGGGGGTGACTTCATGAGGAGCACCCCTTCAGACCCCAACTAATCTGAGTCCAGACCTGAGTCGGGGAATTTGGGAGCGCCGTGCGATGAGTCGGGGCCGAAGTGGTGGTCGTTGTAGGAGCCGCTTGAGTCGGCGCTGTTGATGTAGATGTGGGTTGGAGGAAGACTCTCCCGTCAAGTCGTGCTCCCGAGTCATAGTGACCCTGGGGAGCATGATCCGACGCAGCACGTCGAGGTGGTGGGTTCTGGCGACGAGCCGGCGCCTCGTGCTGACGCGTGGAAGCCTGACGCTGGGTCGGTGGAGGCTGATGAGGTGCTAGTCCCTAGCGGCAATCTGGCGGCGCAGATCATCCATCAGGTCTTGGAGTGGTCGATGGTCGCATGACGACGCGTGGTTGCGCCAGCGTGTTGCGAAGTTGGTGGAGGTCGCCGCAACGATCGGCAATGAAGGTGATCGATCCGAAGCGGATCATGTCACTTGGAGCGAAACCGTTGATGAGGTGATCAGCCATGGAGCTAGCTAATATCGATCTCGCCGCCCCCTACCTGGCGCGCCAACTGTCGGTGTTTGATACCGGCAATGCACCAGGGGGCGTGTCACGTAGTGCTTTTAGGGTGGCGAAATCGGCATAGCTCGATGGTTCGCGTAGAGATGCGATAAAACACAAGGGTTTATACAGGTTCGGACCGCGGATTGCGTAATACCCTACGTCCTGTTTGGGGCTGATTGTATTGATTTGAGCTCTCGAGATTACAACGAAAGCTTGGGCGTTTGGTAGCTGGTATGCGATGAGATGATCGATGATCTACGTAGGGGTCCCTCACCCGCCTTATATAGTCCTGGCAAGGCTTGGGTTACAAGTCGGTTACGAGTCCTACTCTATTTGGAAGCCTAAAAGAGTACACAGAATCTACGATTACATGTTTCCTTTCTTGAGTCCCGCTGCTTCTGTAATCGAGAGTTCGAACCATACTTCATCACGTCTTTCCCGAAATCGTAGCATTTTGACTTGGTCTTCATGCACGTCGTCCGTCTCTGGGCCCACGAGATCAGGCGACACCCTGCTTGGGAGCCTGCCGTCTCTAATGGGCCCTCCGACGGCCCATGTCCTGAATCCAGACCGTGAGGGCCCAGGGGATATCTATCTCCCACAGGGATGGTAGCTAGGCCGGAGAGGGCAAAAGGTGAAAACATTATTACAAAAGATGGGGAACGTGCAAGCTACCACACCACCTATGTATCTTGCTATTATTAATTGAAAGTTTTAAAAGAAACACTGATTTCAAAATGTGCTAGAAAAAAAATAAATTTTAGAAATTCTCACAATAATCAGAAACATCCGATCATCCATTGGTCCATTGGCAGATTGAAATATTAATAGCCATTGCTTACTAATTGAATGTTCTAAAAGAGGCATTAATTTTTAAAGCGCGCTAGAAAAAAAGATAAATCTTAGAATTTGTCACAATAATCAGAAACATCCGACCATCACTTGGCAGATTGGAATATTAATAGCTATAATATCTATTTTCTAAGTAATTACCCACCTCTGCCATTATAGAAGGTCTTAAGCTCAACTCTCAACGAAAGCAAATATTCTTTTCTTTTTTCATTAGATCTATTTTCTAAGTAATTACCCACCTCTGTCATTATGAAAAGTCTTGAGTTCAACTCTCAACGAAAACAAATATCTCATTCTTTTTTTAGATTTTTCTCATTTTCAAATTTATTTTCTGTTTTTGTCTTTTTTCCATTAAAAATGCTAAAAACGTTTTCATGAAATAGATATTTTATAGACTCCTTTTAAATTTTTTACGTCATTCCCACAAGATGCGCTAGAAAAAAATAAAATCATAGAAATTCTCACAATAATAAAAAAAACGCCCAATCATCAACTGACAGGTTTGAATCTTAATAGCCATTAGATCTGTTTTCTAAGTAATTACCCACCTTTGTCATTATCAAAATAATATTAAATAATCTCTAAAACTACATATTAATTACCCACTCTGCCAATATAAAAAAAATATAAAATAACACCCTAAATTTATACCTAGTTGCTTACATTTGCTATTTTGATGGATAATACCAAATATCCCCTTTAATTTATATTTAAATTATTCACCTTAGTTATTATGACTGATAGTATAATGAAAATAACCCCTCAAAAATATATTAAAATCACCTACTTTTGTAATCGATCAAAGATTATATAAATCAATTAAGTATATATATAAAGTAGCAAGATTTACTATTATAATAAATAAGTATAAAAATAGATCTACGTATATTGTACTGCAACACATACTACATCTAAGACTTTAACCCGTGCGAAAACACGTATTGATTGACTAGTTACATCTAACTCAACACCATCCAAATCAAGAAACAACCGGTATGCAAACCGCGCGCAACATAGGAAGTCCTCTCCTCTGAAATTAAGTCAGCCTCCTCACAACATCATCCACCATTTCCTGTGACGCTGATGCATGTATCTCCTAAATCCACTTGCAAATCTGCCCAAAGCTTATTATCAGCGCACGGGCACGGGCATGACATACACAAGCTTCAGCTGCTGCTCGAGCATATCTATGTCTTGTTGATTGAACGGCCAAATGGCAGGACGTTTCAGCCAGCAGCGATCAGGGCATGTCGTTCAAAAGGATCGGAGCTGGAGCCTGTGTCTGTGTGGTCGCCCGAGCACAAAAACGGACAACAGCAGGTGTCTTGTCTTCTAGCTGTAGGCTAGCTGCTAGCACAGGAGGACATGGCAGGCCACAACATATTTGTTACCCGTCCGTGTCGATCGAGAGGCCACAACATAGCTTGGTTCACTCCGATGACCTCTCCTCCGTGTGGTACAACCGTACAAGTAGTCAAGTAGCTATCTGTTTGGGAGCAAGAGCCACCTGCTGTGAGAGAGTAAAAAAACGGTGGATGAACAAGTGGCTACACAGGAAGGCAGAATTATATTCACTCATAACGAGATGGGGTAGGATATCGCGAGAACTTATTGTCATGATGCATCCACGGCGTCAAGGAGAAAGGGCAGACAGTGTCCTGTATATATGTCCTCCTAGCAGCGATGCTTTTCATACTCCGAGACAAAATCAGGGCCGGGTAAAATAGCGACTTATCTTTTTTTTTTTTTATTACTTCTTTCCCATGGGAAGTAACTAACTCTCGCATTCTATATACTACATGCATGGTTGCTTCTTGTTCTTAATCGAAAGATAAAAGCAATTACCGTCGCTGCCTTGTTGCTAGCTACCATGTTATTAGAAGCCTCCTGTAAAATTTGGGATTCAAGTTTGACTCCGGAAAAAAAAAAAAAGATGCCCATCACACCTGCTTTAACGAATGTAACTGAATGGAGAATGCTTTGCTAGGCTATGTTGCCCATGAAGCAGCAAGGGACTGCTTATTAAGCCCCCTTTGGCGGGGCTCCGACTTCTTTGAAAATGGCTCCGGTTCAGTCTCCTTCGGTTTTGTGGCTCCTCTAAAGAAGCCAGAGCCATTTTAGAAATCGTTTGGGAAAACGGCTCCTCCTATCATTTTAAGAATAGTGGAAGGAGTGAAATGTCCATAATACCCTCAACCTTATCCTCCCCACCTAGCTCCTCTCTGTTCGCAGGCTACCTGTCTTTTCTCCTCTCCGCCTAGCTCCTCTACGTCCAATCCGCCCCCGCCCTCTCCTCTCCATCGTGCCGCCGCCCTCCTCTCCGCCCGCTCCGCCGCCACCCTCCTCTCCTTCACGGCGGCGGCCTCCTCTCCGATGGCGCCCGATCCTTCGTCGTCTACCTCCTTTGCGTGCGGTGGTCGGTGGCGGCCTGCGCGGCATGATCGAGGGACACGGTGCGGCGGAGGGACACAACGCGGCGGGGGGCTCAGCGTGGTGGAGGGGCCCGGCACCCAGTAAGAGCTTGAGGTGAGAAAAGGGCAGAGAAGGAAATGTCCACCAGAGCCCGGAGAAGCCACCTTTTGAGGGCTCCGGCTTCTAGTAGAAGAAACAGCTCTGGCTCCAAGAGAGCTCCGCCAGAGAAACCATTTTTGGGAACCCTTTGGAGGGCTTCGGTAGAAGCCGTGCAAGGAGCCGCACGAGGAGCCTTGCCAAAGGGGGCCTTATTGTATGTCCCCATTTGGCGGTGTGCTCCCACCGCTCCGCTCAACGCAAGAATCAGGGACGCCTCTCTGTCAGCCTGCTCCGCGTGCGAATCAAAACGGAGTGATTTCCTCTTTTTAACGTCGCGTGGGCGCTCTGATTTTGGGCCTTCTCCAGTGGACACTGACCCCTCACACCGGGGTTGCACCACTCCTCCCTGCTGCACAGGGCGTCCCCTCTCTGCCGCCCAAGCCACCCCCTTGCCGAAGGTCGATTCATGGCCCGCGCTCTGATCATCTCTGCCTGCCCATCCTTGCTCTGCTGCTCGATTCGCACCACTAGGACTCGATTCCTGCAACTGGGGCTTAGCTTGATTGGCAGCAGCTGGAGGTCGATCCCCACCGCCGGTTGTTGATTGACAATTGATGGAGGTCAATTCGTATGTCGTCGTCGTCTTCTTCTTCTAGAGCTGGAGCCGTTGGGAGAGCCCGGAAACGCTTTATTTGGGGAGCTGGAGCAGCTAACTACTGGGCCAGAGCAAAGAGAAGTAGAGAGCGAGGAGCGCAGGGCACAGCAAAGTGGAGCTTGGTGGGAGCACAGCCAAACGCCCCTATCATCACTAGAAGAAATGGAACAATTTATGTTCGCTAAAATAATTTCTGTGGACTTTTAGAGTTGTCCACGGAAAATAACTAATTTCCGACGGACATAGCCCAGTCGTCCCAGCTGCCCGGTCGATAAAAAATATTGGCGCCCCCTTAATTTCTGTCGATTGCAAAAATTTGTTAATTTTCATCGATTTGTGAGCATCTGCCGTCGATTGAAGGAACCCACAGAAATTAGCCAAACACCCAGGCATTTGGCCGACGAAAAATTCCCCTGTTTCCTGTATTGTATATCTAGAGGAGGGTGAAGATATCTTTGTATGTGGGGCTTGCATAGGCCATGTTCCTTCTCTATAAAATTGATGTATAACTCTCTTATTAGTAATGGCATCAAAGTTTCACTATAGATTTGGCGTTTGAGAGTTCCTTAAAAATTAGTCTTCCTATGGTTTCTAAAGAGGGAAGTTTTTTTTTTAACAAAGGATAATCCAGTAAGAAGAAATTGGAGAGGTAAGTGGAATTGTGAATTTTGCAACCAAGTTAAACAATCTAGCATCTTTTTTTACAACCCTTATGCTATTTTTTTGCATGTTACTTTGAGTTTTATTGGTTTGCTGCCCCTCACAATGTGGCTCGTTTTTTGTCAGTAGTTGGTCCAAATAGATGGATCAAAGTCGGCAGCTTTCCGGGTATTGCTACTCATTAGGAATGAACTTTCTTTTAATAAATGTTTAAAAGAATTTTATTCCATGTGCTAATATTAAGACTCCCTGATTACGACTTTGGGCACGGTAGCACACTGAGGGCAAAAGAGACAAGGTGGTGTAGACATGTGAGAGTTTGGAGTCATTAGCAATGAGTTTTTTCTTCTCACATATAGATACTTTTTTTGTTTCAGGTTGACTTTGACTAGCATCATTTTTTACATTGCGTGAGTTGTAATAATTTGGTGTGTGATGCCTCAATTGATATGTGTGAAGCAAAAATCTTTCCTTTCTTTTTGTGAGTCAATAAAGTTCGATGCACTCAACATTTTAAAAATACCACCACCAACTGGATCTTGAGTTCGGAAGGCAGAGCGTCGTCTTCAAAAAACCCTATAAATACCCATGGAATCGTTGCCTTAGCACTTAGTGCGCATGTTAGGCTTTTCTAAGCACACAATGGCAAGCACTAAACCTGTAGCCCTTAGCTTCTTCGTTCTCTTGAGCATTGGATTAGGCAATGCCATTAGGGTAGCTAGATACTCTAATTCTCAAGGAACGGGACTCGGTAACGGTAATGGTGGTGGGTATCAGAATGCCGCTGGCACTGGATCTGGAGTTGGCTCTGGATCTGGTGAGAGTGATGGGCTAGGAGTCCATGCAAGTGCTAGAGGTGGTGGCACTGGTGATAGTTGGTCGCAATACGGTGGTTCTGGTTCTGGTACTGGGTCTGGCGTAGGGTCTGGTCTGTGGTCTTAGTTCAAGCTCACAATCACGTTATGGTTATGGTGGGTCTACTAGTGTTGGGGCCATTGGCCACGGCAATGGTGGTGCACAAGGGTCGGAGAATGAGGATTCTGTAGGGTATGGAACTGGTACCGGTTCAGGATTTGATAACAGTATAGCAAATTCAGGTAACCCGTACTCAGCCACACCAGCGTCAACAACTGCGGATGCTTCGAGCTATATGGTAGCGGTTTGGGCGGTGGTCGCAATGGTGGTAGTGGTGGCAGTAATGGCAAATGATCTGGGTTTGGTGATGGACATCCTTAAACTTTCTTATATACAATCTCAATCTTGAGACCAAAATGTGTTATTCGCTTTGATTTGCTATGATTTGTTTTGCTTTCACATGTCTCTTTAATGTCCTTCCTGGCTCAGGCCTCGTAGCTAAGGCATAGCAATGTCAGTTCAACAGGATGTGAAGATTGTGTGAGGAGTAACTCGGTGTGTTGTCTGTTCTCATGTCATCCGGTCATGTATCCCTAATATTGCTTCCAAGATCGTTCTGTGGAAACTTAAAATAATTTGCTGAAATTGATCCTCCGTCCATCAATAAAAAAAAGCAGAGAGAAACTATATATGACAGCACAGGACACTGCAGGTCATTTTTCTTGGCGGTACTTACAGTGGAACACATGATGCAGAGGCGCAAATGTTTCCGGCATATTCCGGTATTTAGGCAGCCAACCTAGCTAGGGATGATGGCATAACTTATTTCCACGTGTCATTAGCTCACGGTCAGAATTGAACTGTAGCCATATGTACTGATGAATTACGATAGCCATGGCGACGGGCGAGCTTCAGCTGCTGCACGAGCAGGGACAAATAAATCTGTGTCTTGTGCATTGGATAACCAAATCTAATGGCAGGACATACACATTCAGGCAGCAGCAGCAGCGATCAGGGCAGGTTAAAAATAAAGGATCGGAGCCGGAGCTGGAGCTGTTTGGTCGTACACAAAAAACGACCACTCAGTAGGCTTCTCACCTGAACACCTCAAGCCAGAGACGCCCAGACTCTGTAATTTAATCACAGACAGGGATGACGTAAAGGAGATGATGAATACGTATACGTAGTAGGCAAGTAGGTATCCACCCTGTGAAAAACAATAAAGAAACGAGTACGTGTTTGTCATCACCGGAAATGGCTGCACAATTAGGCAGAATTCCTAAGGGGCTTTGGAGTTGGGATAGCGAGAACCTGTACTGTACTCCTGTGTTGGTCCTTGAGAAACAAACTCAATCTCCAGTTCATGACACCACCATAAAAACGTTAGTGTGTATTACTAGCTCTGTTTTTTTTCCAAAGCACAGTATAAACGCAGACGCTCACAGGACCTATGAGCACCTCCGAAGACAGGGCCGGCACACATCTTGAGATTGACGAAAAGCATAGTACAAACGCAGACGCTCACAAGACTTATAAGCACCTCCGAAAGACCGGACCGGCACACATCTTGAGATTGACGAAGTCATCACGGGCGCTTCGCTGTCGACGGAAACGTCGCCTACCACGGGCGCCTCGTTGTCGACGGACCTATGAGCACATCCGAAAGACTGGGCCGGCACACATCTTACAGACGCTCACAAGACCTATGAGCACCTCCGAAAAACTGGACCGGCACACATCTTGAGATTGACGAAGTCACCACGGGCGCCTCGCACAGTACAAACGCAGACGCTCACAAGACCTATGAGCACCTCCGAAAGACTGAGCCGGCACACATCTTGAGATTGACGAAAAGCACAGTACAAACGCAGACGCTCACAAGACCTATGAGCACCTCTAAAAGACTGGGCCGACACACATCTTGAGATTGACGAAGTCACCATGGGCGCCTCGCTGTCGACGGAAACGTCGCCTACCACGGGCGCCTCGCTGTCGACGAAGTCACCATGGGCGCCTCGCTGTCGACGGAAACGTCGTCTACCACGGGCGCCTCGCTGTCGACGAACCTGTGAGCACCTCCGAAAGACTGGTCCGGCGCACATCTTGTAGACGCTCACAAGACCTATGAGCACCTCCGAAAGACTGGACCGGCACACATCTTGAGATTGACGAAGTCACCACGGGCGCCTCGCTGTCGACGGGAACGTCGCCTACCACGAGTGCCTCGCTGTCGACGGGAGCACCTCCGAAAGACTGGGCCAGCACACATCTTGAGATTGACGAAGTCACCATGGACGCCTCGCTGTTGACAGAAACGTCGCCTACCACGGGCGCCTCGCTGTCATCGGAAACGTCGCCTACCACTTAATGAACAAAGCCGCTAAATTCTGAAATAATTTGCTCCCAGTGGGAGTCGAACCCAGGACCTCAGGTGCCGTTCGAGCTGCTGCAACCACTAGGCTAGAAGCCTTTTTGCTATTGCTAGCTCTGTTGATTAAGTGTTGATTAACTAGATATTGAGTTTGGAAGTCAGAGCGAGTCGTCTCCAGAAACTCTATATATATCCATGCAGTCTTGTTGGCTTAGCGCATAGCTAGTGCGCTTAATTGTTAGGCTTTTTCTAAGCACACAATGGCAAGCCCCAAACTTGTAGCACTTAGCTTCTTCGTTCTCTTGAGCATTGGATTAGGCAACGCCATTAGGGTGGCTAGGTACTCTAATTCTCAAGGAACGGGACTAGGAAACGGTAACGGTAGTGGGTATCAAAATGCTGGTGGCTCTGGATCTGGAGTTGGCTTTGGATCTGGTGAGAGTAGTGATACGGAAGGAGCCCATGCAAGTGCTGGAGGTGGTGGCAGAGCTGGTCGCAATATGGTGGTTCTGGTTCTGGTTCTGGGTCTGGTATAGGGTCAGGCTTTACTTACGACTCACAATCACATTATGATTCTGGTGGTGCGTCTACTAGTGCTGGAGCCACTGGTCGCGGCATTGGCGGTGGACAAGGTTCGGAGAACGAGGGCTCTGTAGGGTACGGAACCGGTAGTGGCTCAGGATTTGGAAACAGTAAATCATACACAGGCAACCCGTACTCGGGAACACCAGTGTCTGCATCGGCTGATGCTTCGGGCTATGGTAGTGGCTTGGGCGGTGGCAGCAATGGTGGTAGCGGTGGCGGTAATGGCAACGGATCTGGATTTGGTGATGGACATCGTTAAGCTTTCCTATGCAATCTCAGTTTGAGGCCAAAATTGCCATTCGCTTTGATTTGCTATTATTTGTTTTGCTTTCACATGTGTCTCTTTGATGTACTTCCTGGCAGGAATTAATAAACGGCTTCAGCATCCCTAGCTAAAGCCTAGCAATGTTAAGTTCAACAGATGTGAAGATTGTGTTTGTCTGTTCTCATGTCATCCGATCATATATATCCTTAATATTTGCTTCCAAGATCGTTCTGTGGAAACTTGAATTAATATGCTAAAATTGATCCTTGGTTCATCAATAAATAAGGTAGAGAGAAACTATATATGTCACAACACAGGACACTGCAGATCATTTTTCCTGGAGGGGAGCTTTGGTTTGGAGTATCAGGTTCGATCAGGTGTATATATCAACCTCTCTAGGTAGCCTCCACTAGTCCACTTTACGTGCCGTGCATTGTGATGGTCTGGTGGACCGTCCAACTCAGGCCTTATTCTACCTAGCTAATAATGTACATAATTAGATTGTAGACAGATATGATAGCGATTAGCTAGTGCGCGTCCAGTCATGCTTTGGGCCACTGTGTTGGAGGGTAGATACTTTGAACGGATATATGCATCAGAAGCGCAACTGTTTCCAGCAGCGTACTCGATCGCCGGTATATTTGGGCAGCTAACCAATGGAGCTTACTACTACTGTCGGTGTCGCAATGATGATGGATATCTTATTTCCACGCTATTGTCTCACGATCAGGACTGTAGCCATATTTTTTTAACCGAAATTACCCATTTTTATTACCATGTGACAGAAATACAGAATCGTTTGACAGAAGATTAGACGAGAAATAGAGAGAAAACCACCTCTATTACTCCTACCATAGTACCACGATAACCCATCACGCGCGGCAAGGATCTTGCTTCGATTTGCTCAGGATATCCAGAGACCCGACCATGGTCGCTTGATTTCCGCGAAAGTCACTTTGCCATTCTCCACCTTTGCAAAGAGCGAAGCCGTATTCCTTTGAGGACTATGCTAGAGCAAAGGTCTTAGTGGACCACCAACGAAGAGTAAAGGGTAAAGACCGCGAGTCTCCCCGAACCTCGGAAAAAAATCACCGTGTCTTCATCGTGTGCCATCGCCGACATCGTCATCGGAAGTTTGCATTCTCTACCTATCCTTTAGCTTCCGCATTTACATTCTTGCAATTGTATACTTACTTTTCTAGACTAGCTTGATAGGTTAGTTTCTAGGAGGAACTAGGTTGCAAGATTTGGCCATGATAGAAGTAGCAACACTTAGCAAAACTTTAGTGCACATGGCTAGATTTACTTTGCATATGTTTTGCTTAGTTGTTGTACTCCCTCCGTTCACAAATGTATGACGCGGTTGACTTTTTTGAAAAACTTCGATCACTCGTCTTATTCAAAAAAATCACAATTTATCATTTATTTCGTTATGATTTGTTTTATTACTAAACATAATTTGAATATGAGTTGTGTTTTTATATATTTAGATAAATTTTTTGAATAAGACGAATGATTGAAGTTTTAGAAAAAAGTCAACCGCGTCATACATTTGTGAACGGAGTGAGTAGTTTTTAGTGAGTCCTAGTTTTTAGAAATTCTAATTCAACCCCCCCTTCTTAGGCGTCGGTCCTACCTTCACAGGCCATGCAGGGATATGAGCACATGGGAGAAAGTCCAAGGCACCAAAGCGCTGCCTCTAGTGTATGAGAAGAAAGTGGGCAGGCCCACAAGGTGCACTACAACCCTTTAGGCCTTCTACGATGAATACGCAATGACAGTATAGGTACTTGTCATAAATTAGTTATGTTTATGATGTTTTCTATGAGGTAACCCAATGTTATCACAAAAAAAATTCATTTGTCATTAAAATCGTCATAATTTGAAACGGCTTCATATTTATGACGATAATTTATGACACTATGCTACTGTCATATGAGTAAATCGTCGTAACTCCCTTTTCCATAGAGAACGTGACAATATTGCATGACATTTCACATTCGTCATAGTTTTATAGTTTATGTAAATTAAAAAATGTTAAATAATTTTTGGCACATTACACTGTACAAACTTTACGCAATGGCATTTCATTTTCATCATAGTTTTATAAATTATTTAAATGAAAATATGTTTTCTGATCGTTTCGCGCATCACACTAAGTGTGCACAATGGCATACATGACTGTGGTCCCATATTAGTATTTGGTTAAAATTTATGGAAAAAATAAGGAGGCCAGGGTTGTGCGGCCTCATTAAGTATTTAGTTAAACTTATAAAAAACAAGTAAAAACGCATTAGTATTTGGTTAAAATTATGAAAAGTAAGTAGGCTATGGCTGAGCGGCATTTGAGTATTCCGTTACAATTATGGAAAAATAAGAAAAAACAAGCAATGTGTAGATTCGAACCTGAGACGTAGTGCTTAGCAACAACCAACAGCGCCTCCACCACTGCACCACTCTATATTTTGTGTTTAACTGGTCGACATAATTTCCTTAATTCTAAGATACATTATTCCACAGATAGGTTTTATGGGTGGACGATTGGATCGTAATTCTGCCGCTAATCTTTTCGTACGCTGGAGAGGTCGTTTCCTGTCGCCGCGACGCCGCCGCAGACGTCGAAGTTGATGTCGCCAATGCAGCGGGCAACTAGGTGACTTCGTCTTCGGCTTGCCTCCTGTACGCCGAACTGCGCTTACCGCGAGCGTTCTCAGCACGCGTGGCAGCAGGTGTCACCGCAGCCTAAGGCGATAGGCGACATCGCCGGGTCGGTTGATCTGCCTCAGCTTCCTCGCGTGGCAGTGACAAGCAGGGCACCACCAGGACACGGCTAGGTAGCATCGTTTCGTCTTTTTTAAATTACTACTCTTAGGGTCTATGAATATAAGCGCTTTTGTTTGGTCTATGACTCTATGTCATGCGTGCATGTATTTGTAAACTAATTGATCTATTGTGTAATAATTTGATCTAGCAAATCCTATGTTCTTTGAATCGGGTGAACAAAATATGACCCTGTATATAGCAATATAAACGCAATAAGAAATAAAGAACAGAGGCATCAACTCAATTTCAATAGAGGCTGTTCAGAAGCATAGTATTAAACATCTATAAATTTCTGCTCCCAAAAAATTAGGAATTTAATTAAGATTTAGTGTATAACTTTTGTTAGATGTTAGCTACAGTCTTGCTTTGTGTTTTGCATAGATATATGGCGTATGTTTATTTCAGATTTTCAGATTATCATACAATGTTGAGTATTTTTTGCACAATTGATCAACAGCAAAATTCATTTGACACATGTTATTTTATTTCAATGTATTTGTAGATGGACAAATCTTGGATCAATAGTAGGCTTTTCAGCAAGCAGCATATCGCAGGAGTGACGGATTTCATGAAGTTAATTTCAGAGCGATTTGCTGAGAGTGAGGAGGTACTATGTCCTTGTCGAAAGTGTTTGAATCGGCTTGCCAAACCTAAGTCAGATAGAGGATCATTTATATATTCATGGTATGGCAAGCACATACACTAAGTGGATACATCATGGGGAGACACAATTGGATACCGTAATAAATGAACAAGCTGACCATCTAGATGAACAATATAGTATGAATGAGGATGTTAGTATGAATGAGTCTGAAAACCCAGAAGATAGATTGCCTGATATGGTACGAGAGTTGTTCGCAGCTGGAGAGGAAAGTGCACGAAAATCTATGTTTGCGGAGGTATTGGAAGAGATGAAACAAGAACTTCACCTAGGTGCACCGTATACAAAATTTTCTTTTGTGGTGAAGTTACTTCATATCAAGTCATTTTACTGGATCAGCAATATTGCGTTCACTGCAGTTCTAAAGTTGTTATCATTAGCTTTCCCACAATGTTGTCTACCAGCATCTTATAAGGAAGCTAAGAAACTTATTAAAGCATTGGGACTTAGATATGAGTCAATCCATGTGTGCCCAAATAATTGTGTTTTGTTTCGAAAGGATTATGAAAAAAATGATGAGTGCCCAGTGTGTGGTGCATCGAGATGGAAAGATGGGGAAGGAAGAAATAAAAGTCCTCAGAAGGTACTCCGGTATTTTCCTTTGATTCCTAGATTGAAGAGGATGTTTGCTTCTAAAAAAATTTCTAAGGAGGCACGATGGCACAAGTTGAAGAGGAAAGTAGTGGAAAATAAGCTTAGCTACCCAGCTGATGGTGAGGCATGGAAAGACTTTGACAGGAAACATCATTGGTTTCAAGAAGATCCAAGGAATATAAGGCTTGGGCTTGCGACAGATGGTTTTAATCCCTTTGGCAAAATGAGCTCCTCTTACAGTATGTGGCCAGTTTTTGCTATCCCTTACAACTTTTCTCCGTGGTTATGTATGGAGCAATCGAACTTCATGATGTGCTTGCTCATCCCTGGAAAGGAATGTCCGGGAAAAGATTTTGATGTATTTTTAGAGCCACTAATTGATGAATTGCTACAACTTTGGAGGGGTGTCCCTACTATCGATGCACTCACTGGAAAAGAATTTGATCTACATGCAGCCGTAATCTAGTGTATTCATGACTATCCTGCTTTGATCACATTGTCAGGTAGAGTTACTAGAGGGTACTATGCTTGTGTGCATTGTGACAAAGATCCTTGTTCTAGAAACATAAGGAATAAGATATGCTACATTGGGCATCGTCGTTGGCTTGAACATGACCATCTATGGAGGAAAAAAAAGGACTATGATGGCAAAATTGAAAACCGTGAGAAGCCACAGGAATTTAGTGCAGCTGAGTTGAGGCAACAATTGGAGAATGTGAAGGATGTTAAACCAGAAAAGCATCCCCAAAGCAAAAAGAGGAAGCGGGATACAAATGATGGTCAATGCTGGAAGAAACGGTCGTGCTTGTGGGATTTGCCATATTGGATAGATTTGAAGCTACGGCATAATCTCGATGTAATGCACATCGAAAAAAATATATGTGAGTCCTTGCTTGGTACGTTTCTTGCTCTTCCTGGAAAGTCAAAGGACAGTATTAATGCTAGGCTTGATTTTGAAGACATGGGCATAAGAAAAGATTTACACTTGAAGCATGATGGAGATTCATATACGGTTCCTCATGCCCCCTATACAATGGATAAAAATCAAAAGGAAGCATTTTATGACTTCTTGAGAAGTGTAAAGTTTCCAGATGGTTATGCTTCTAACCTAGCATCATGCATCACTGCTGATGGATGCAACCTCCAAGGGTTGAAAACTCATGATTGCCATATCATACTTCAGCGAATATTACCTGCTGCTCTCCGAGGAATCATGCATAATGAAATATATGTAGCAATTGCAGAACTAGGTAACTTCTTTCAGCAACTATGTGCTAGGACTCTTAAATTGGATGTTTTGCATCAAATGAAAGACAATATCCCAACTATTCTATGCAAGCTTGAGAAAATATTCCCCCCTCATTGTTTGATGTTATGCTCCACTTGTCGATCCATTTACCTGATGAGGCAATCCTTAGAGGACCAGTCCAATATGGGTGGATGTACCCTGTAGAAAGAAGGTTATACACTTTGAAACATTCAGTGAGGAACATGGCGCGACCTGAGGGTTCGATTGCAGAAGCATATGTTGCTAATGAATGCTTGCATGCATGTTCGAGGTATTTTGATGATCTTGAGACAAGACACAATCGGGAGGGCAGGAATAGAGGGCCCACGCACAACATTCACTCATGTTCCACTCACTTTAGTCAGCGAACAGGCTCCGATGCTGACATAGGGTGTTTAATTACATGTCCAACGAGGCTAGATACAATGTTATCATAAACGGTAATGCTAAACAGTCAGTCACCCATCGTTGAATGAGTGGTCAGACTGCTCAGCTGATTAAACGTACTAAAAATGGATTAACCGAGAGCAAAGAGACTATACAGCCAACACAATTGACTATTGAATAACGTGTACATGTTGTGTATATACGCTACACGGCCGTCTACGGCAATACTGGCCTGCTTGATTGTCTAATGCATCCGACGGGAGTTAGTCTGTGCAAGCTAGTATTTTAATTGACTCTTTATTTAAAAAATATTGTACTATAGCGTTGAATTTTAAACAATTTCTCAATATAATTTAAAATATAAAACTATTCACCTTTTTTCGACCAACATTGATTTGTTGGTATGGGGCCACCAACAATTGTTTTTAACCAATATATAATTGCCAAAATATACAGAGGTGCAAAATGGCGCCATGCGCTCAAAAAAAAATTTCGGTACCGCCAAAAAAAACAAATCGGCCGCGCTCTCACCCCGCAATACATGGCCTTGACTTCTATAACCTCCGAAATGACAGCAGCCACTCCGCACAACCACCCTCACCTCTCTTCCTCACGAGTTCACCTCCCTCGTCGTAGCCGGCGGCGGCCATGGATCCGGCGACCTCCCCACGGCAGCTCCATTGGAAGAACAAGATGCCTCCAGGGAAGAGATCCACACGGTCCTTACGGAAACCTGAAGGTAATTTAGGATGAACGACTCAATCTCCTCACTGTTTGTCCAGAATCTAGATAGAGTCAATGGATCTAGGGTCACTGAAGGACGGAACGAGGAAGATGAACTGCGATCCGTTCGGCCTGGTCGGTTCATTCCGTACTTGGAGATGGCTCAACGACGACATTCATGGAAAAGGCAGCGATACGTATTTTGATTCTCACTTATGAACAGCGATGCGTATTTGTCTTGACCGAAGGCTAATTAACTGGGCGCTTGCAACCAAATCCCCCAACAGTCTCCGGCTGCTTTTTTGTCTGTAGCTCTGCCCATTCACCTGTGAATGAATTTGGGACAAGGCAATCAAAGTATGCATGATTTGATTTTCCAAATCGTTATCTAGGGATTATTTATTTCTTTTCTTATGCGAATTGATTATTGTTAAGCAGGATTTTGTTAAGTTTGACTCTCACCTATGAACACAAGGTGTCCAGAGTTTTGCCTTGACGAGACATTTAGGCATATATGGCCATGTATGATTGTTATATAGCTTCTGTCACACACATATTCAGTATTTCATTGTGCAAAAAATGTCTCGTTGGGGTGATGGGTATGATTATTCATTAGAGTACGAGTGCAGTAGTATCAAGTCAAGTGTATCAAGTGTAGTATATATTAGATTGAATGCTTATTGTCAAATATATCAAGTGCAGTATATATTAGATGTATTAAGTTATCTTATTCTGTATCGGTAGCATTTGTCCTTTATTAAGTATTTGTAAAGTGTACAGAAGCATGAATATATCAAGTGTAGAATATATTAGATGCATTACAATATCTTCCTTTATTGTGTTTCACTACCATTTGTTATCATTTATTAATTTATTTTTAAAATGTACGGAAGCCTCTCCTACCGAATATGAGAAAATGAGGGCTGTGAATATGATGAAGAACAATCAATTGTTTCAACGACTAGGCCTTGGGCAATTAAAAACAATGATGACCGCAACAACTGCAAACAACAAAGAAGGCAGCCCTAGGGAATCAGGGTCTTTGTATGATGGTGAAGACAGTGAGGATTCTGATGAAGAGGAGGTTTCCATGGTACTAATTGCTTTCCTAGTTTCCTCACATTACCTATCATTATCTTTGGTTTCACAAACAATTTGATATGTGTATGCTTATTGTGTTGTACATATTTAGGAATTCCAATCTCGTAAAGGTGTTCGTTCCCACATCTCCAATAATGGTGAACAGATGTCAACAAAAGTAACAAGAGGAAATAAAAGAATTGTGGTACCTGTGCAGGAACGACCAATTAGAGTGACTAGGCAAAGAGTTGCTGAAGTAAACCAAGAGTCTACCCATAGCCTGAATGTTCCTACACAGCCCAGTTCAAGTGCTGCCATAAACCATGATTTGACCCACAGCCTTACTGTTCCTACACAACCTAGTTCAAGTGCTGCCACAAACCATGAGTCCACCCAAAGCATGGATTATGCTGCACAGCCTACTTCTCCGATACACGAGGAGGGTGATACCCACGATGGAAATCAAGGCAAGTGAACATCTTTACTTTTTAGACATAAAGCTAGCCTTGAGCAAATAACTTCTATATTTTTCTGCATCAGTTTAGGTAACTAGTACAACCATTGTTTTTTTATACAGGTTTAAGCTTTGTATATCTACCAAGTTTCATCTGTTGTCATTTTTGGACTTATATGTTTTGACTGATGTTTCTATAGGTAGTTTGGTTACCCACCTAGGTGACTATATAGCTTTTAATGATGATTGAAGGGTAATCAAAAGGACAACTTAACATTAACATAAAGTGTGGTCGCATTGAGCATGTACATTAAGCTATTGTGATATCATGTACTCTATTTCAGGCTGCCACAGCTTGTTCTTCAACATATGCTTGATTTACTGCTGTATATTTTTCATTTGGATCCTAACCTTGATAACATCATGAATGATTATGGCCAGTCACAAATATATATTTATAGCCTATACCTATCCCATTTTGTACAATTTCATTTTGAACTGAATTATTCATATGTTGTATTCTGTTTTATGGCAACTAATGCTTAGTTATATGCAACATTACTCATAGAATAAATGATCTATGTCTGTACAATTATAATTATTTATATTTGATACTAAGTCTATAAGATAATGTCCTTTTTTTTGGCCTGACCACAAATAACAGAAATTATACCAAGAAGAAGAACTATGGGCAGGCAACTTGAATCGCTAAACAGAGGATTGGGAATCAAGATTCCTGTCCATATTACTGAAGGGAACAAAAGGCCAGAGGCACCTATTCAAGCTGCTAAGTTTGCATCAGAGGGTGGAATCACATTGAGGCAGCACATTCCAATATTTCACCACTGGAAGGAATACAAGAAGGAAGACAACGAGCCTATACTAAAAAACTATATTGGCAAAGTTACTGTAAGTTAATTTTACTCATATGTCAAGTTAAAGCTCATTGACCTTTTCAATCAAGACTCATACAACTATTACTTCTTTACTAGGCTAATTTCACCATGGATAGTGATAGCAAGGTAGTGGAAGATGCATGTCTAGACATGCTAAAGTGTGGACAACGCCAAATGAGGTACAGACTCAAACAAAAGTACTTCAATGGGATACCTGCTAATCAAGTGAGGACTACATCGCCTATTTCAAACATGTCTAACAATGATTGGAGAAAGTTGGTGGAGAAGTGGTCTACACCAAATCACAAGGTACCTGCAATATAGCTCCACTAGCTCCCTCTGTACAATTTATACTAGGTGATTACCCTGCATGTTGCTGCGTGAGTACGTTCTTGTAGTATCATTAATTCATGAAGTGAAATTTAGATGTCCTTATGAATTTGCATGAGAACCATAATATATGTGACCTAATATGATTTTATTTAAAAAAATGATTAATAAAATGAAACAAATGAAAATGTATAATTAATTTCAGTATTGCTGGAGCTCATAGCTGATTAATATACTAACTTAACAGATTAATAGGCAGATGTTTCTTATAGCTTTGTGCTTATCCCACCCTATGAATCAACAACGTCTTTGGAACATTATGTGATGATTAAGCCATTGATCGTTCTCTGAATTACACATGTTTCTTTGATCTTTTGCATATATCGTATTAGGTCAGCCTGCTAGCTGCTGCAAACCTTTTGATATGAATTTTGATCGTCTACCATATTTGTCATCTCAACTGTCCTACTTGTGTTTCTGTTTTGTACTGAAGAGATGGAAAATAATCGAATAGAAATATACTCACTGCCTAGTGCAGCTGCATTTCTGTTCTGAAATCATTCCATGCATTGAAGAATTGTCAGCTGATGAATCTGAAAATGTTTTACCTAAAACCATGCCAACTGATGCACAAGAACAACCTTTTCCTATTTCTGGCTGCTACATGTTTTTCTTTACCTGCACGTGCTACTTTTATCATATCTTGTGCTCTTATTTCCTGCAAAATAGAACCTGGACTTATATCATCACTTTCCTACTAGGATTAAACATTAGTTGACTATCAACCGAGTTAGCATCTTCAGATGTAACTTTTGTTTGTATACAGATCACAGTGCATATATATATAAACAAAATAGTGTTATTATGGAAGAAAGGAAAAGGCATGCTGACTCTTATTTTGTGGAGAGAGTAGAGAATAAATAGAAGTTTTTTTGAGAGGTGATAAGTTAGAAATTAGTTAGCTAATTTTGTTACTGTATGCATAGTAGTGGAAGGGAAAAGGATCTTACATAAAGCTGGTTACGTCGAGTTACAGTTTTTTTTTTATCTCTAGCAAATCAAGTAACATATGTTGCCAATCTTAGGTTTATTTTTTCCTAGTTCAGGTACTTATTTTCAGTCCATACTAATTTTTACATGCTTATACTTGATACACAGGGTAGTTGTGTGAAGAACAAATTTAATCGTGAAAAAGTACAGTATCCACAATGCACAGGCTCTCAGTCCTACATTGCAAAGGCTTATATATTGGTAAGAAAATAATCATGAAAATAATCATTATTTACTTATCTGCATAGTTGAATAATCTATGAATGTGTAATGCTGCCAATAAAGTCAGTTTACCATCTCGGTTTCCTCATATAGTTGCCCCTGATCATTTCACTTTAGATTTCTTGATTATGCAGCAACCTTTATTTCTAATTTAGTACCATATGTTTTATTCCTTGACCTATGATTGCGATGTCTTAATAATGCCAACCAGATGAATTGTATTTATTTTTGTTATTGACACATGTTACTTGAATGATGCTTTCATATTGTTTTATTTAAATGCTTTAGCACTGTTCATGTATAAAATGCCTTTTAAATTGAAATTTTGAAATCCAACTTGTACCTTATTTCAAGATCTCCACTCTCACCAAACTCATTTATATCATTTTAGAAGCAAGAAAAATACAAGGATGCTGAACCAAGTGCAATAGATCTTTTCAAGGAGATGCATTGCAGCAAGAAGAAAGGTTTTAGTGAAAATGTTCAGAGAGGTATTGTAAGTACTTGTTTTTTTTCATGCCTGTACTCATAACTTGCAACTTGCAGTATACTATATTGATGAATAACTATATATAGGTTGACATGGAAGAAATGGTGGCAGCACCAGTCGAGGATGGACAACAACCGAAATCTCCTACAAAAGTTGTTTCTAATGTGCTACCGGGCTCTAGTGTGTTCTTACGCAATGTTGGTCTTCAATCCGCCTCCAAGAAAAGCTCCACACCGACGGTGTCTGCAAAGGTTCAACAACTTCAGGATCAATTGGAGACCGAGAAGCAAGAAAAAAATGGACTTCGGGAAGAAGTGGAAACCTTAAAGGCTCAGGCACAGGCATCTCAGGAGACCATTGACAGTATGAAGAGGTCGATGTAAGAAAATAATAGCCTCCTTCGTCAACTATTAAGCTTCAATCGAGGCCAAGTGCCTCCATCTTAAATCAGCTTGTCCTAGTAGCTAGTTACAGTAGCTTTGGATTTGAAGTTATAGGATTATTTTCAGTTATGTTTAGTGTTTAATACTTTGAGTTAAAGTTATAGGATTTGCTTTGGATTTAAGTTAAATGATTTGCAGTTAAATGTTTCGAAGTTATATGATTATGTGCTGGATGAATTATGTGTGAATATTGAATAAATTTGTTTGATATTTTGGTTGTGATTGTAATATTCTATGACGATATGAATCATATGATGTGTTTCTTCTTATGACGATCGTATCTGTCACAAATGCTTCGCCACATCATCGTACGATGAAAATATTCGTCACAATTGCATTGCCACGTCAGCTGCCACCTCATCCCAATTTATGATGAAACTCTTTGTCACAATTTTTTTGCCATGTCATCTACCATGTGGCTTGCCATGTCATCACATCTATGACGGATGTTTTCGTCATAAAGGTTTTGCCACGTCATCAACATCAGCCATGTGTCAATGCATGGTGGCACGAATTGTGACGTTTTCAGAGGCATTTATGACGAAATAGAGCGTCATAGATTCAGTGATGAATCCAGTGTGCGTCATAAAATCTATGACGTTTTTTTCCTATTCGTCATTGTTGTCGATTTAACATGCATCTTCTGTGACGATGGCCTTTTCGTCACAGTGGCGTCACCAAAATGCAACCTATGACATATAAACAATAGTTAGTGACATAATCATAATGTCATAGAAGGCCTATGAGGTAGTAGTGGTGCAGGAGGAAGGAACCACAAGAAAAGCAGGGCAAGCATGGTCCAACTATGACAAAACATGGGTCTATAATGACCTGCAGTTACTGTAAAGGAGAAAACCATAATTCCAGAGGCTGTCCTGTCAAGAAATTAGGAGTTAATCCAGAAGACTTTTTCCTGAAGTGATACCTGTGGATGATGACCTGCCATTCCCAGTAAATGATGAACCAATCTATGGTGATCCACTCCAAGATGAAGCAGTTCATGGTGATCCAATCAAAGAGGAGCCACTTCAGGATGATCCAATCCAACAGGTGCCCCTCCATGGTGATCCAGTCCAAGAGGAGGCACAAAGCTCACAGCGGAATAGCCAATAATGTCCACCAGTTGAGGAAATGACACAAGATGTTGAAGGCAGTACCTATTGCAACCTGATGTCTTAGATGAGCTCTACAATGCTACTTCGAATGATGGAACAGGTAACATGCATGAACATCATCAGTGGTACTGATTTTCATTGTGTAACTATTGTTGACAGAATGGTCTTTGTTTTTTCAGGGATCTCAAGCTGGGCCATCATTGGTCCCATAACCCCTACCAGATTTTGTGTTTTTTTAGCTCTAACATCCCATTGCCCAGACTAGCACTCTTGACAACTGCAACCAAGCAGGGTAGGAATACTGCTAGGAAGAAGAATGCTGCTCCACCAAAGAGAAAAGGAGCACCAAAGAAGAAGAAGTGAAGATAAACTGGAACATGTGGTCTTTTGTGTCACATTCTATGTGATCTTTTGTGTGCAATAGTTACACAGAAAACATGTTGTTGTCGACACAAAAAGACATCTTTTGTAACTAATGGTGTTTTCTGTTTGAAACATGTGGTTGCAAACATGTGGTTGCAACATCTTCACAAACAATAACTGTGGTTGATGTGCACTGCTGTTAACTCAGGAAGTTAGGCAACAATTATGGATTTTATGACTCTTGCTGTCAAGATTCTAGATGTTGTTGAAATATTGTTAGTTATTGGACAAATGCTGTCAATTAACAGGCAAGATAACATGCATTCATTCATACTTTCACAAGTGCTTTTCATCCATTCCTCATTACACCATACATGTTAAACAGCAGCGTGCATACTGCAACTCCAACTAATACCTTTAATACAACAACAATTTCCCTAACTAAGCCTAAAACTAAGTCCATTTTCTCCATCAATCTGTCATCGTCGCCTTTCATATCAGAAGCCTCTACATGAGCAACGTCCCTCTGAACATGCCTTTCCTGCTTTACGCTAAACACGCGCTGATAGTTGGGAGGCACAAGCTTCTATTTGATCAAAAAATCCTCATATTCCTCTTCCTAGTACCAGAAATCACATCCACTTCCATCTCGTTGTAAAAATTTCAATCGACATCAAAATCACAAACCAAGCAACTAGTACAGTGCATACAAATCCAACTAACCTGATACGTTGGCCATATGTAGAAGAAGCGGCCTTCGTTTTTGGGGGTCCCTGCCCTCAGCGCGATGACGGTACAACACTTGCATCGGTTGCAAAGAACTAGAGGCAACACCACATCCCGCCGTCGTGCTAGGCTGGACGCCGATGAGCTTCCATCCATGGCGGACCACGATTTCCGATCCATGATTCGCCGCGCCAACGACTCAGTTGCGGAGGATGAAGGGCAAATCAATTCAAACTGGCAAGAGATGCTCGCCGCCAGCAATGGAGGAGGATGGATGGGGATTGGATTCAAACCCTAGGGGTTCTTGGCGTCGATTTGGGGACGACAACGGTTGCGGGATAGAGAAAGAGGACTATCAATTTGAATCTGGTAGGTGTCGAGGGGTTTTGTGCAAAATCTTGGTGCAAAGTGACAACGCGAGTGACACATTGCCATGTTGACGCCAGCGTGGCGGTCCACGTAGGCGGCTGGGCTCGGTCAAAGCCCAGGTGGTCCTTAGATTCGGCCCAAACCAACTTCCTAAACCCGCAAATGACGTTTTCAAAGTTTGGGGACCTAAGTGACACAGCGTGCCAACTTTAGGGACCGCCAATGCATTTTACTCTTCTTTTAATAAATGTTTTAAAGAATTTTATTCCATGTGCTATTATTAGGACTCCCTGATTACGACTTTGGGCACGGTAGCACACTGAGGGCAAAAGAGACAAGCTGGTGTAGACATGTGAGAGTTTGGAGTCATTAGCAATGAGTTTTTGATTCTCACATAGATGACTTTTTTTTTGTTTTGGGTTGACTTTGACTACCATCATTTTTTACATTGCGTGAGTTGGAATAATTTGGTGTGTGATGCCTCAATTGATATGTGTGAAGCAAAAGTCTTTCCTTTCTTTTTGTGAGTCAATAAAGTTCGATGCACTCAACATTTTAAAAATATCACCACCAACTGGATCTTGAGTTCGGAAGCCAGAGCGTCGTCTTCAAAAAATCCTATAAGTACCCATGGAATCGTTGCCTTAGCGCTTAGTGCGCATGTTAGGCTTTTCTAAGCACACAATGGCAAGCACTAAACCTGTAGCACTTAGCTTCTTCGTTCTCTTGAGCATTGGATTAGGCAATGCCATTAGGGTAGCTAGATACTCTAATTCTCAAGGAACGGGACTCGGAAACGGTAATGGTGGTGGGTATGAGAATGCTGCTGGCTCTGGATCCGGAGTTGGCTCTGGATCTGGTGAGAGTGATGGGGTAGGAGTCCATGCAAGTGCTGGAGGTGGTGGCACTGGTGATAGTTGTCGCAATACGGTGGTTCTGGTACTGGGTCTAGCGTAGGGTCTGGTCTTAGTTCTCACAATCACATTATGGTTATGGTGGGTCTACTAGTGCTGGGGCCATTGGCCACGGCAATGGTGGTGCACAAGGGTCGGAGAATGAGGATTCTGTAGGGTATGGAACTGGTACTGGTTCAGTATTTGGTAACAGTATAGCAAATTCAGGCAACCCGTACTCAGCCACACCAGCGTCAGCAACTGCGGATGCTTCGAGCTATGGTAGTGGCTTGGGCGGTGGTCGCAGTGGTGGTAGCGGTAATGGCAACGGATCTGGATTTGGTGATGAGCATCCTTAAACTTTTATATACACAATCTCAAGCTTGAGGCCAAAATGTGTTATTCGCTTTGATTTGCTATGATTTGTTTTGCTTTCACATGGGTCTCTTTGATGTCCTTCCTGGCTCAGGCCTCGTAGCTAAGGCCTAGCAATGTAAGTCCAACAGGATGTGAAGATTGTGTGAGGAGTAACTCGGTGTGTTTCTGTTCTCACGTCATCCGGTCATGTATCCCTAATATTGCTTCCAAAGATCGTTCTGTGGAAACTTGAAATAATTTGCTGAAATTGATCCCTCGTCCATCAATAAAAAAAAAGCAGAGAGGAACTATATGTGACAACACAGGACACTGCAGGTCATTTTCTTGGCGGTACTTACAGTGGAACACATGATGCCGAGGACAGCCAACCTAGCGAGGGATGATGGCATAACTTATTTCCACGTGTTATTAGCTCACGGTCAGAATTGAATTGTAGCCATATATACACATGAAAATAAAGGAACGAGTACGTATTCGTCATCGCCGGAACTGGCTACACATAAAGGCAGAATTCATAAGGGGCTTTGGTGTTGGGATAGCGAGAACCTGTACTCCTGTGTTGGTCCTTGAGAAACAAACTCAATCTTCATGGCACCACCATAAAAACGTTAGTGTGTGTTACTAGCTCTTTAAAAGTGTTGATTCTACTTACTGTTAAGGCACCTAAAGCAGAGCAAAGGCTCAAAGGACGAGCTACCAGAAAGGCCCAGGACACGTCGGCCCAATCGAGTGTATCAGAGTTGCAAGTAGTATGTTGCTGTATCTGAACTTAACAATTCACCTTCTGAATACAAGTCCAATCCTTCCTCCTACTTCCTATCCGCTGCCTCTGTTCCACCCTCGTATCATCCTACTACTATACTTGCTAACGGAGCGGACTGCGGAGGTTCATTTGCTGGTCTGGTCTGGTCTGGTCTGTGGAACCAAAGGTTGGTATATAGTGTCAGGTCAGGTCAAAGCACAAGCACGAGCTGTCTCCCATCGCCTTGTCCTTTCATGGAACATACATGATAATTCTGTAACGGGAGTACAGAAACAACAACAAAGGAGTACACCTTATCAAAACAAAAACAACAAAGGAGTACATGTTTAATTTCAGATGTGTTGGTCGACGGACCCAGAAGTCAGAAGAGATCCTGATCTTCGGCAGCACTTCAGTTCAGCCGCCTGAAGATTACAGCATGTGCGACAGGGTGGTTGTCAAGAGCTATTGCTATCCACAGGAAGTTGTTAGGGAAGATTTTAAGTAACTCGGTGTGTCTTCTCAGCAGCTCTGTAGAAAGTTTCAGCTGTACATGTGAATTCCAGAGACAATATGGCTGCTACTTCAGGAAGTGTCTCAACAGAGAGGCTAGCTTGTTCGCCGTCAAGATCTGCTGGACTGGTTTACCAATGATGCAGCAGCGAGCGAGCAATATCTTAAAGGCCAAAATACCCAAGATTGCTCCTATTGTTTATTTTTTGTTGTGGATGCAAGGGACATTTGGCAAACCGGATCTTTGACTGTATACTAGAAGAATGCTCATGTATCCACCAAATGTCCATTATTGAAGCTTCCTAAACCAACTGCTTCTGTGTTTGGTTTCAGGAACAATGAGACTGTGGCTTCTTCCGGATACTACAGTTTGAATTCAAGCTAGACGCTCCCGATCCATGTCATCTAATACAACACTGGTGATCAAGTAACTGGTGGACAACTCGATGCAGAGACAATTTAATCAGAACTTGCCAATCTTATTACCACAATCGATTGCAATCAGGAAGCGTTGGTACTCTTTTCTTGTGCCGTATTTCTTTAGAGGACGAATGGGAAAGGACGGCACACATTGATTTTACACCTGAAGAAAGAATCATGGAGTGACCTTGACTATCTCTGAACTCTGAATGGCAAGTTTGGGTGTTCCTGTCACTGGGGTTCCTCATGCTTGCTGGTGCCTGGTGATATCTTGGTTTCTGGCCACTAGTTATTGTATGCTGCTTTGGAGGAAGATATGCTCACGTACAGGAACAAAGGGGTCATCAGCCTGTTGCTTGATGAAGAACAAGGATGCCTCTTTCTTCTCTGATGTGATTTTTAAAAAAGGAGGTTATGATATCACTTTCACGTTGGAAGGGTATGCCTTCGAACCTGCGAGTTAATTTACCACCAATCGAAGATGAAAATTTGGACCGGCAGGGGTCAGGGGCGGTGCGGTGCAGGGAAAGACACGGGCGTTGTGTTGGACTTGAGTCAGACCACGCAACGACCTAGGCAAACGTCGGGTCGGGATGGGTTCGGGTCGGTCAGGTCGTGGGTTGTATACGACGGCCTACGTCCGACCCGTGTCTAGCGCCGGCTCAGGTCGGATTGGCCCGCACACTCTCTATGGACACGTCAGGTCGGGCTTTTTCGAATTGGGTTAGATTTCGGGTCAAAAATCATGGCTCATGCTCGGTTTGTCTATTGTTATGTGTCAAAATAATATTGCCCGCATCCACCCGTCGTGTTGCTCGGTTCGGATTGGTTGAGTCGGGTGATCTATACCCAGATCTACATGCAACTACAAAAATGAAAGGATAGGACAAACCCATCAATGAATAAGGAGGAGGAGAAACACCTGGATTCGTCCTAGCAGGAATCGAATCCAGCATTCCAGGTGGGCAACCTGCACAACCGCAGGACATGTCATCCGAGATACCCTCCCTGACTAAAGTTTAAGTTTAGCTAAAAGACATTCTAACTATTAGACTATTAGCTTCTCTAAGTGATGAGCTAAGTGGGTTAATAAAGACTAAAGTTTAATCATGTGTTATTCAAACACCCCCTCAATCTGGGAAGGGGAAAAACAACCACCAACCAGTGTTGTGAATTCGTTGAGGAAATTAAGATGTAAAACCTTTTTTTATGTCAATTATTGTTTGTTTGTGCAATAATTAAGAGAGACAATTGAGTTGGGAGTAGAGGACATGTGCACGTGGGAGAAAAAAATCATAGAAAGTAGAGGACAAGTGCATGTGGAAGAGAGAAAAGGTTGTCCAATAGGTCGCTCGTTTCCAGCCTAGCAAACGCTCGCTAATTAACGGAAGATCTTTTTGGCCATAGGTCGCTCCGCCCGTGGCGAGCCAACGATCCAGCCAGTATGCGCAAGTAACGTGCAGTTTAGTTTACGTAACCTTTTCTTTCCTTTTTATTTTATTTATCTTTTCCACATACTTAATTGGTTATATTAAACTCTTCTCCACAAATTCTATAACACAAAAGTTACATGCATAATTTTTTTAAGTTGTAGTGGTAAATTTTCCTAAAAAAATATGTGACCAATATAGATGATCATAAGTTTTTATCTATAAAAAATTTACACTAAAGTTATGATCATAAGTTTCTTTTCCATAAAATGGAATGCATAAAAGTTATGTTTTTACATGTTATCACGATAAGTTATGTTTTCACAAGTTATTATGATAAATTATCTTTTTATAAAGTTATCTGTAACACCCCAAGATTTGACCCTGAGTTATTCTATAAATTTCTCCCTAATTCAAATTTTGATTTTGAAAAACCTTGTTTGTTTGAGTGTGCATAATGAGCTCAACAAAATTCTATCAGCCCCAGAAAATTCTATCTCGCTCCCTCCGGTTATTTCTCAAAATCTTCGGCAAAACCTCCCACCAAAATCTCGCCAAAATCCTACCTCCAAATTTCAATCCCAAAATCAAAATCAGAAAAAGGAAAAGCTTTCTTTTTCCGTCGGGCCGCAGCCAACCTTCCCTCTCTCTCCTCCCCCTTCCTCGCACAGCCCAAGCCGGCCTGCTCCCTTTTTCTACCAGCCCAAGCCGACGCCTCACTCTTCCCTCTCTCTAACCGACGGGCCCCACGTGCCAGGCCACCCTCCCTCGCTGACCAGTGGGCTCTGCCCATTCGTCGTCTTCCCCGCGTCGGCTTCCGGCCGCCAGCCCGCCACCCTCCTGCCGTGCCTATAAGAAGGCCCGGCGAGCCTCGCCGCCCTTCCCCGCACACGCACTCTCGTGCACGCATGCGTAGACGCGCTCATCCCACTCTCTCCTCGACGGAGCACTCGCGGTGGACTAACCTACCGAGGAGACTCCTCCTCCGCCATGAACCGCGGTGAGCTCCACCGCCTCGCCCAAATCCACTCTCCCCCTCGCCGGAGTACTCACGATGGGCTGAACCACCGAGGAGAACCCCGCCGTGAACCACCATCGCCGCGGATGCCACCTTCCCCTCCCTTGCTCTGTTTCTGCGGGCGAGCATGGTCGCTGCAGCGATTCCCCACGCTCAGACCGCCATGGCTCGATTACTTCCACCAGGAGCTCCTCCTCACCTTCCTCCACCGTCGCCCAGCTCCATTTTCCCCTCCCCTTGTGTGCACAGGGCTGTCCGCGAGCTCCCGAGCCACCTCCCATGGCCACCTGTGGCCGACCCTTTTCCACACCTTGTCTCGCAGCAAGAGCCAGGGGATTGAGTTCGTCTCCCTCTCCTCTCTCTCCCGGTATGCTCGCATTCGGAAACGATGACCGGAATCGCCGTTCCGGCCAAGCTCCGGCGAGCCGGATGCTCCGGACGGCAGAGCCTGCTCATGCCTCTCTGCCTGATATATTCCACCTCCTCCCTCTCCTGTGCCTATGACAGGTGGGCCACCCCTTAGGCTATCCGCAGCAATGACCTCTATGGGCGTGATTGGTTGCCTGCATTGGCCTTCCCTGCATCGCACCTACCAGCCAGGCCCCAGTCAGCCAGGCCTTGCGCATGCAAGGAGGCTCTGTTTGGTTGCTTGTAACTCTTGGGCCAGGCCCTGCGGAGACTCTGTTTGGTTGGTTGGATGTCTGCACCCGCGAGTTCATTTTTCACCCTCCTGATGCGGCTGATTGCACGTGGCCAGCCAGGCCCGCGAGAAACGGCCGATTCTCACGTACGCGCGCAGCCTGACCCGAAGGGGAATCTTGCATGAGCGTAGCCTGGCCCGGCGCCCCGCGCAGGCATCCAAACAAGCCCGACCTGCATCCGGCGGGACAGGCCCACGCCTCATGCAGGCATCCAAACAGGCCCTATATTTCATCCCCTAGATGAGAATTTAAGGGTTTCGCAAAAAAATTTCAACCCTAAGTTAGTTACTCCCGCAACAGTATCCTCTATATCCAACCCTCCGTACCCCCAACCGTAGTGCATTGTTTCACTGACAACCGGGACCCACAACGCATCTTCTTCCTTCCCCACTCCAGTGCGCCGCCGCGCCAGGCCGTGCCGCCGCACGTCTGTGCCTCGCCGACTTCCGCTGTGTCGTGTGCCCCCGGCCCCCGCCACAGCGCGCCGCACCGCCGGGTGCTGCTGCGGTTCACCTGTACCTAGATGCCCTCTGCCTCGCCGGCCGTCGCGGCCCTCCGCCTCCGCCTACGCAATGGCCGCCGCGTTGCCGCTCTCCTCTCCTCAGCCTGTCGCCGGGGGCCATGGCCGCTCTGCCACCACCGTTCCTCTCCTCCGCCGTTCGCCGCTGGTCTCCTCTACCGGTCGCTGTGGACCGTGGCCACCCCGCCTGTTGCCGCTCCTCTCCTCCGGCCTCTGCCGGTCACCCCGCAGCAGCCGCCGCTGCTCCACTCCTTCAACGCCGTGGTCCTCCTCCGTGGCTGCCGCACGAAAGATTGATGGCTGGTGCTTCTCCAACTGCTGGCGAAGAGAGAGAAGGTACGGGGTGGACTCCAATCCCGGAGATATGCAGGGCGTCGGCGGCGTCCCGGGTGATACGGGATGACTTACGGTCTACTGCTGCAGACGTTTTTTTTTTCTTCCCATCCGCTACTTTACCGATCCAGGACCTTTTACGGTGTGCCGCTGCGGACAGCCTTTACCTGCTCACGCTAGCCACCACCAGCAGCAAGTTATCATCATTTCAGTTTCTCTTTTATTTTCAAGATTTATATATCATTCATCTGATTCTTCTTTCTAAATTCTTCTAAAATCAATATCTACCACCCAGATTAATCTCATGATTTTAGGAGCTTTCAAAGCCCGCCTACAAGTCAGTGCTACATTCGACACCGCAGGCGCGGACCGTTGACAAGATGTGCTCACAAGCAATCCAGAGGTATTTTCTGTTCCTCTAGAATCAAAAAAATAATTTTATTTCTCCAGTTTTCAATATTCAGATTTTGGAATATTCTAAGAATATTTGTTTTCTTTTATCCTTCCAGCTATATAATTTCCACCCTTTTGAAAGTTCATATCTTTCTCGTTCCAACTTCGATTTAGACAATTCTTACGCCTAAATTCTCCATAAATCAAGCTCTACACATCCATGCACATCTCACGACTCTCACACGTTTCATCGTTGTGTCTACAGAAACTCTCCACACCCTCGGCGCCAGCGCCCTCGCTATGGCCGTCCGTGCCCGCAGCCGTGGCACACCTTCCTTGACCCCTATCAAGTCCCGTGGTGCGATCGGCCTTCGGCTCAACACCTTACGGCGCGGCGCCGAACCGTGGAGCAACTTAGCTCATGGGAGCCAGAACCATAGGTACGACCTACCAGATAACCAGACCCTCCTCTCCTCACAAAACAAACTCTTGTTGAGCTTATAATATGCCTTGTTTGTTTTGTTCTCTATTGTTGCGCGTAAGTTATGCCGAAAATTCTATTTGGTACGCCACTTGCGATGACGTTCGTGATGCTCGAAGAAAGCAACCGGCGTTTGCTACAATTGTTATACAAACACGCTAGATGGATGGCACACCATCATGCCCGGCAGTGAGAGTTAGAATGTGTTTGCCGGCAATGGTGCGCCAACATGTCCGGAGGATGATTTACCCTCGTTCTCAGCCGGCGATGTCTCGTTAAGCTCCAACAAAGCGAACGGCAAGTCCACTGGAATTCCCAAAACTCGCATGTTTTGCTTGCTAAGGAAACCTGGTAGGATAGCCACCTAAGCCATTCCTAGATGTAGCGCGCATAGGTGGATCGCTCACTTAATTATCTATATTAATCTTGTTGATGGAAATATGGTTATGGGTATGGGATGTGTGTGTGCTTTTTCGAAAACATGGGGAAAGACCCCGGCGGTTGATCTCGGTCGGCCATGCCACGTGTTCGAAGGGTGGAGAGCCAGGGTACCGATCTTACGATTACACTGGGGTCCAGGCCTCGTGGAGAGGACTGGACAGGTGGCTCGTATGAGCACCATGGAGTTTCTGCTCTTCTAAGGACTGAGTTGGAGTCTCATCTTTCCTAACTCTTTATAGTGTAACCACTCGATGTTGTATGCGGCAACATTGGGCCATAACCCGCAAGGAACAACCTACCGATACCCGTAGGCTGGGAGCACCGGGAGACTGGGAATGGTGGAAGTCGTGTGTCTGCTGGCACTAAAGTGACGTCGCGTGTTTGCTGGCACTGATGCGACAGAGATCCTAGTCTCCCTCTTGGTTGAGGCTGGAGAATAATTGCGGGGGTAGGGCCTTGAGCGGGAAGGACCTCACTGGCTATGAGGCGACTGGACCAAACTTGTGGGTAAAATGTGCACCTCTGGTCAGAGTATAAATCTATTCGAATAGTCTGTTGTCCACTGGTATGGACGGATTACGGTTTGGGTTTTTCACTAGATGTTTTATAAAAATGTGTAGGTTTTGGGTTGGGTGAAAAAACTGTGTGTTTTTGGATGCTGTAGGGCGTGGCCCCATAGCAGTGGAGAAAAACTTTATGGTCTGCGCGCCATAAGCCACGGCGGACCGACAAGTCCGGTGACACCTTTTTCGAAAAATGCGTTTCTAGAAATAAAACTGTGATCCAATGAGCCCTGCATATGAAAATGTTTTTCGGCAAACAATTTACCCTGAGCTCCAGATATCCTTGCATATAAAAATAGTGTTTACCCCAATTCCTTACAGAGAAAAGTGGGATTGAGGAGTACGTTTTGTACTCACCCTTATTTTGTTGTTGGTTTGCAGAGAAGATGAAGTTATCATGATCGTGGACAAATAAGGGTTTCGGCCTATCCCAACGGTGTGTCGTGAAGAAGCTTGGGTCTACGTTTAAAATCCGTCGCTTTGTGTTTCGGGCTGCGTCCCGTTTAGGTCTGTCCCGATAGGACGTATCCGTACTACTCCGATGTAAGAATGTGTTTATTATAATCTGAGAATGATAATAAAGCACATTTTAGTCCCATTATGGATGAGGGGCGCTTCATTATCGTGATAAGTTATGTCTCTATAAAGTTATTCGATAAGTTATGCTTCTATAAAATTATTCTAATAAATTATATTATATAGTTATCGTGATAAGTCAATCTTTTATAAAGTTTTTCTGATAAGTCATGCTTTCATAAAATTATCGTAATAAGTTATGTTTTCATAAAATTGATAAGTTATTTTGCTATAAAGTTATTAAGTTGACATAAAGTTATCGTGATAATTTATGTTTATCATACTTTATCCTAATAATAAGTTATATTTTCATAAATTATCATGATAAATGTACGTGAAAACAAGGAACAAGAAAACAAGGAGAAAACAAGGAACTAAAATGTACGTGAGAAATGGAAATGGCCACATCAGTACGTCACTAGCTATTCCCTTCCCTAGGCCGGTTCAGTGCGCCTTCGCGCAGCGCGGAGAACAAAGCAAGATAGGTAATGCCTGTTTGAATCCACCAGCCAAAGCTCTCCACTTTTAGCTGTTTTTAGCTATTTAGGATCCAAACAGAAGAGCTAAAAGTGCCAAAATAAAATTTAGCTCTCTATTTTTCTTAAGCTGGTCAAGGGGTGCTAAACTCAGCTAAAAGTGGTCCAAGGTGATCATTTTCCACCCCTTACCCTCCCCACCCGCACTCTCTCTCCCCACCCCTTCTCTCTCCCCGCGCCATCTCTCCCCACCCCTTCTCTCTCCCGGCGCCTCGCCGGCCCCTTCCCGCGCCTCGCCGCTGGCGGCCTCCTCTACCGCCGCCCTCCTTGCGCCTTGCCCCTCGCCGGCGTCCTCGTCCTCCTCCGTCACCGCCTCCTCCCCTGCCGCGCCTCGTCCCTGCGCCTCGCCGGCGGCCCTTCCCCGCACCTCGGCCGGCGGTGGGCAGATCCACTTGCGCCGTCGTGCCGGGCGGCCGGTGGAGGCGAAGGTGCGGCGGCCGCCAGTGGACGAGATCCGGCCCTCGCCGCCGCGCCTCGGAGACGGGGAAGGGCGGAGACGGCCTCATTGCTCGTCCACGTCGTCGCGGATACGGCGCAAGTTCACCTGGCTACGGTCGCCGTCGCCATGCCCGTCACCGTCCCCCGCGCCCGCGCCTGCCGAGCCGCAGCGGGAGGCCGCCGAGGCGCGAGCGGATGCGGGAGCAGGACGCCGAGCTTCATATGCGCCGGGAGAGGAGGAAGGGCAAGGGAAAAAGGGTATGAATGTCTTTTTTTACCCATGGGCTAAAGTTTAGCTGGGGATCCAAACAGCCCATGGGATAAAGTTTAGCCCCCCAGCTAAAGTTTAGCTAGGGACTAAAGTTTAGCACATGGGATCCAAACAGGGCCTGATAGCTACCCCGCTAATTAACCGCCGGCGCATGCTCCATTTGGGTGTTGTCGTTTCTAAAACTCTAAAAATACTTTATTTTTAGCAAAACCATGATTTTGTAAAACTACAATTCTTATTCCATCCAAACACCCCATCTCTTTCTAAAACCAAACTATTTTACAAAACCATGGTACTGTTCCAAAACTTTAAAAATACTCAGTATCCAAACACGCACTATTACTAATTTGAGACTCCTTTTAAGCCTCCACGTTAATCCCCCTAAGGAAAAAAAAAAGATAAATTCTAGAAATTCTCACCAAAATCGGAAACATCCGGCCATCCATCACGTAGAAATTCAATAATAGTAGCCATTTGATATATTATATTTTCTAAAAAATTACCACCATGCCTTTGTGAAAGATGAAATAAAATAATCGCTGAATTTATATAAAATTACCCATCATACCATTATGAAATACGGATTGAAATAAACCCCTAAATTTGCTTAAAAATCACCCACCATGCCATTATGAAATATAAATTAAATAATCCCTTTAATTACTCACTATACTATGATAAAGATGAATTCAAAAAAAGCCAAAATATGTATATAAATTACCTAATATGTCATCATGAAAGATAAACTAAAATAATTCTTAAATTTGCATATAAACTATCTAGAATATCATTAGGAAAAATGAATTAAAATAATCATCTATAATATTACTATGGATTAAATCTACAACTTCTAAAACTCAAATATGTTACTAAAGATTAAAGAGTGAAATGCACAGGAAGTCCAATAACTTTTTGCACTGTGTCAGTTAGGTCCATCTACTTTCAAAGTGCATTTTAAGGTCCATTAACTTTTTAAGTGGTTCTCTCCAAACAATAGATGAAGCCGGAAACTCTATTAGGTAATTTAAAAAGTTAATGGACCTTAAAATGCATTTCGAAAGTTGATGCACCTAACCGACACAATGTGAAAAGTTAATGGACCTACGGTGCGAAAAGTACAATATCATGGACTAATCTAAATAAATTAGAAAAATAGTGGATGGACAGTGGGTTCCGGTCCATCCAGTGGACCGGATGATTCCTGGTTTCTCTACGCTCAAGTGGACTCTAATCACCCTGGAGATAGGATTTTGTTACAGTACTTGGAATCAATTGTAGTTAGGAGGAACTAATTCAAAGGAACCAAAGTTGTGGATTGAAACATAAATTTTGTGGACCGGAATCTCATGGACTTGGAACCAACGGTTACTCCAGTTATCTCACTAAACTTATGAACCGCGGAACAAAAAACATGTAGGCCCGAAACTGGGCTCCTCTCGAGAAGAACCGTAAAAAAGTCACTTGAGATAAGCCTTCAATACCAGCTGTACCGGGTTGAAACATAGAATCAGGTTTAAGAGTCCCAGCGTTTTTTTTTCCTTCCAGCTAGCTACAGTTTATTCTGGCTGATTCCAATCTTCACATGCGTAATGCGTTGGATCCTTCTTCAGTAGTGCGTCTTGTAACAAAGTCTGATTTCTGTTTACTCCACTATCACACTCCTCTGACTAAACAGTCCTGCTATTAATAACCAGTCATCGATTTCATGATCTGGTCAGGATGGAACCTCTTGGAAATCGCTTCTTTTAACTATTTCCTGATGGTTTATCACTCCCCTGTCAAATATGTGCACCGCCAGAAGCCCAGAAACACTTGCGTGGAAGCATCAAAGGATATGCACACATGATCGCCATTAATTCAAGCCATGCTCCGGGCCTCTACATCAGTTCATCGTTGCATGTAGCAAGAGATTATCTAAATTCACTCTCTTAATTAATGAATCGATGCGCTATCTGCGCTGTTCACTGCTTAAATAATTCTGGACGCTTACCCCCGCGGAGCTTACCATTCAGATAAAGCTGAGTACTACTCTGGTTTTGATGCTTGAGGGATATGATTACAAGATGTAATCTTTTTCAATCTTTATGCCGTTTCCCATAATAATGTACTCCTAATATAGCCTCATATTTTTCTTAACGAAATAGTATGCATAGTTTCCCCCCGTCGCCTTGCTGCTAGCTTGTTAAAGCCTCCTGTAAATTTCACATTCAAGGTAGAATCAGAAAGGTGATCAAAGAACAATGCTAGCTAGGTGGACACATTCTTAACACATAAGACTAGAAGTCGTCACACCAGCTATCGGGCATCTAACCGTATGGAGAGCGCTCTACTAATAAAATATGTAACCCATGAAGTAAAGAGGGACTGGTAGCCTAGAAGAGCTTTCTCTCTGTCGAATAACTAATTAATTCAAAGTCGTCGCCTGTGATGCATCAACAAGCTTCGATGCACTATTAGTTAGAAAAAAAATATCACCACCATCGAGATCTTGCATTGGGTTTATAAGACAGATCGTCATCAAAACCTTCGACTATGCTATAAATATCCATGTCTTTGGCTCAGGGTATAGCGCTTTGGTAGGTTTTGCAAGCTCACAATGGCTACCACTAATAAACTTGTAGCATTTAGCATATTTGTTCTCATGAGCATTGGATTAGCCAATGCCATTAGGGTGGCTAGATATTCTAGTTCTCAAGGAACAGGGACAGGAGGGGGTAATGGTGGTGGGTATCAAAATGCTGCTGGCTCTGGAACTGGAGTTGGCTCTGGCTCCGGAGAGAGCGGTGGGGGTGGAGTATATGTAAGTGGTGGAGGCGGTGGTGGAGGTGGTGGGTGGTCTCAAAGTGGTGGTTCTGGTTTTGGTGGTGGGTCTGGGACAGGGTCTGGCTCTAGTCAGTCCAGCTCAGGATCATCTGATGGTGATGGTGGGTCTACTATTGCTGGGGGCGTTGGTCAAGGCGGCGGTGGTGGGCAAGGTTCGGAGAATGAGGACTCCGGTGGATATGGTACCGGTGGTGGCACAGGATCTGGCTCTAGTGAAGCAACTTCTGGCAATCAGGACTCCTCCACACCACCATATGCAAATGCAGAAGCTTCCGGCAATGGTGGCGGCACGGGTGGTGGTCGCAATGGTGGGAGTGGAGGTGGCAATGGCAACGGATCTGGATTCGGCAATGGGCAACCTTAAACTTTTCTTTGCAAACTCAAGCTACAGGCCAAAATATTCTATTTCGCTTTTGATTTGCTATGGTTGGTTTTACTTTTATTTTGTGCCACACTTTGATGTACTTCTAAGCAGGAACCAATAAAGGGCTCAAATCATACTTAGCTAAGACCAAGCAATATTGTAAGCTCAACAGATGCAAAGGTTGCTCGTGTGATCAGTAACTCGGTTTTCTCTATTCTCATGTCATCCGAACGTATATTCCTAATATTATACCAAGATCGTTCTGTGAAAAATTGAATTGAGTGGCTCAAATTTCTCCTTCAATGATCAATCTACACTATAAAAAAAGTAAGTTTTAATAACATCATTTTTCACCCAACGAAAACATGTGTACTCCTCAGCCACTGCAAAGGTTAAAAAGGATTGGAAAACGGTAAAAAATGATATGAGGAAAATATTTTCACCCTTTAATCTTTTAGAAGCATAGATGTACGTGCAATAGCCCGTATCGTGAATAAATTAAAAGAAAAAAGACTTGTTTGATTGGTGCCCTTTCCCTTCTCTAAAATTCCAAGATAAGGAAAGTATCAAATGGGTATGGGTACAACATAATGTGAGAAAATAAAATACTAAATGGTGGAAACATTTTCTTTCTAGCGGTTTTAGACAAAATAACATTTTTCCACCTTTCCAACATGCACGGTGGGGCCAACGTGAGAGATACATTGGGACCATCGTACGTAAAAAAGATTTTTCTAAAACTCGCTTTTTTATAGTGTAGATTTTCTCACGTCGCCTTGTAACCACACCCATCGGGTACTTTTTTTATCTTATACAACTAATGAAAAAGGAAGGATAGCATTCGAGCGGGTGTCTTTCTGAAGCGCCCCCACTTCTATGGGAACTCAAATGTGATACAAATGCTAGTCCCAGGAGGCTAGCATCATATTTATTCAAGTAGTACAGAGTCTGACTTAGCGATTACAACCCAGATTACATAAGTAGAGATAAAGCGAGATACAGCGGAAGCGTCTTTATTGCCCAAAGCCACAGGCTAGTTGGGGATAGGACCTTGACCTAACTGAAGAGAGCTTCAATCAGGGTTTCTTCGTCGTCTGAAAAACATAGATATAGCCAGGGTGAGTACACAACCGTACTCCGCAAGCCCACCTTTCTCCATCGGAAGGGGTAAAGGCCTATCTCTATATGCCAGGTTTATCTGGAGCTTAGGTCGTTTTGCGGAAAACATTAGCAGATGCAAGGTTAAGTAGTCCACCATTTCTTTTATTTTAAGAAAACACTTTTTCCAAAAGGGGGTGCCACTGGACTTGCCGGTCCAACGTGGCTTATGGCTCGCAGGCCAACATTTTTCTCCAATGCTCCCGGGCCAAACCCGTAGCTTCCAAAACACCATTTTCACCAACCAAACCCCAATTTTATAAATCACTACTGGGAGAAACCAAGCCGTAACTCGTCCATACCAGTGGACATCGGACTATCCGGATAGATTTATACTCTGGCCAGAGGTGCACAATTTACCCACAAGTTTGGTCTGTACGCTCATTGTCATGAGGCCCTTCCCGCTCAAGGCTCTACCCCCGCAAGTATTTTCCCGACCTCAACCAAGAGAGACATGGGATCCCTGTCGCTTCAGTGCCAGCAGACACGCAATGCCGCTTCAGTGCCAGCAGACACACGGCTTCCACCATTCCCAGCCCCTCGGTGCTCCCAGCCTACGGGTATCGGCTGGTTATTTCTTGCGGATTCCGGCCAAGTGTTGCCGCATACAGCATCGAGTGGTTGCACTATAAAGAGTTAGGCGAGATGAGACTTCCAACTCGGTCCTTCAGGGCAGAAACTTCCTCATACACCGTCCAATCCTCTCCACGAGGTCAGACCCTAGGTAAGCCGTGATAACGGTACCCAGGCATTCCACCCTTTAACACATGGCATAGTCAACCGAAGTCGGCGGCCGGGGTCCTTCCCCATGTTTTCGAAAACGCACACACCAACCAGATTCCCACCCAAGTTCCAACAAGATTATTGCATATAGTATGAAGTGAGCGATCCCTCCTACGCACGCTAAGTCTAAGATTTGTTCGGTGGCTATCCTACCATGTTTGACCTTAGCTGGCAAAAACAATGCAAGTTTTTATGTTTATCAGGGCAAGGGTGGTTTTTGCAAAAACTAGGAAGTTTATGCGTCAAAGGATTTCAGTGGACTTGCCATCGTCGACGTTCTCATTACAGCGGAGGTCAAAGTTCGGTTCCTCGGGCACCTAGTCCGGCGCGGTCACGTCAGGTTCGCGGGTTTCCTCCGGGATGGTGTCTACGCGTACACAAACAAACAAAACATACATAAAATGACAATAAAATATGCTCAAAAGGCTATGCAAAAGGTATGGTTAGATAGAGGATAGTTTTAGAAGAATTTTGGTGGAAGAATCGCCGGATTCCGAGTTCGTATGGCCAAGATATGAATTTCCTAAGAAAAGAAACTCATAAATCGAAATGGAAAAAGGGAAAAAGGCTTCGCGGGCCAAAACCTCACGCGCGGCCCACTCCCTTTTTCGGCCTGGCTTGGCCTGCTCGCCCCGCCGTCGCGCCGTGGGCCTTCTGGGCCGGCCCACTGGCCGTGACGGCGTGGCGACGGCGCAGCGACGGTGGGGCGTGGACCCCACGCGTCAGCCACACAGAGAGGGGACGGCGGGAGGGGACGGCGTCTCGGCTGGCTCGGCAGGACCGGACGGCGCGCACGCCCGTGGCTCGCCGGCGGTTCTCCGCCGGTGGCCCGGTTCCGGCGACGAGGGTAGGCCGGTGAGGTAGAGGGTGTCAAGGCGAGTTGGTTGGTGGTGGTGTGGGAGTGGAAGGTGCGGCAGGTGGCTCTGGCGGCGCGTGCCCAGAGCGCCGGCGAAGCATGGCCTCGGCGCGGCGGCGCTCCGAGCTCGCTCCGGTATGGCTCCGATCCGGAAATGAATGGAGGAGGTGCGTGCAAGGGTGGAGGAGCTCGAGCTCACCTCAATTTGGTTAGAGATGGCCAGAGGCAGGGTGAATTTGGAGTGGAGGGAGGTGGTGCCCGGCGGCGTCCTCTCGGTGGGTTATCCCACCTCGAGAGCACCGGCGAGGAGGAGAGTGGATGCGTGTGTTTGGGTGTGTGGGGGTGAGAGTGGCGCGAAGGCGGCCGAGGCAGGTGCCCCCTTTTATAGGCAACGGCGAGAGGTGGCCGGCGCGTCGCGTCTCGGCCGGGTGCGCGGCCCGGGTCCGTGCGGCGTGGCCTCAGGGACGGGGCAACTGTGGCCGGCACAGGGTGACCGGTGATGGCGTAGGCGCGGCCTGGGGGAAATGAATGCGGCGGCGACTCTGGTGGCTTGCCCGCCGTGCTCGACGGGCTATGCTCTCACCATGACGCCGTGGCACCGTAGAGCCGAGTCGGCGGGAATCCCGGTGGCGGTGAGCGACGGCGGTATCTCCAGGAGCGCGACGCGCGGGAGGGTGCGGTGCACGGCGTCAACGCCTGCCCGGCTCGGCGTGGGCGGCGCGGCGGCTCGCCGTCCCACCGACGAGGGGGAAAGGAAGGAGAGGAAGGGGAGACCGGCGCACGGGCACCGGCTGGCAGAGAGGGGGTGCTGCTGCTGGGCTGGCCGGCTACTGGGCCGAGCGAGGTAGGAGGGAAAGGAAGGCCGTGTGGGCCGAGGAAAAGAGGAGGGGGGAAGGAGGCGGCCCAACTGGCTGCTGCCCTTTTCTTTTTCTGGTTTTGAAGATTATGCTTTTGAATTTGGAATTTTGGAAGGAAAAATGGGAGCGGCAGAACCGGAAAAGGACTTAGGGTGGAGCGGTGGGTGGGATGATGATGCAATTTTTGAAGTTGTTTTGAAAACCGTGAGACTTAGCTGGTGATTTTTGATTAGTGATTTTTGGGGTGTTACAAACCTACCCCACTTAGAGTGAATCTCGTCCTCGAGATTCGGTTGGGCTTTGAAGAGGTCAGGGTACTCTTTCCTTAGGGCATCTTCCCTTTCCTACTTTGCTTCTTCTTCGCCGTGACGGCTCCAGAGAACTCTGCAAATCCGGACAGTAGAATTCCAAGTTTTTCTGCTCACAGTGTCCAGTATTTTCACAGTCACTTCTTGATATTTCAAATCTGGTTGCAATTCCACTGTTTCTTGCGCTATATGCTGTTTTGGCATTCTTAAACATTTTCTGAGCTACGACACATGGAACACATCATGGATATCTGACATTGATTCTGGCAGCTGCAGCTTGTTGGCCACTTTTCCAACTCGTCGCACTATCGGGTAGGGACCGATATAGCGGGGCGCGAGCTTCCCTTTGACCTAGAATCTACGAGTGCCCCTGATTGGTGACACCTTGAGGTACACCAAATCTCCAGCCTGGAAACTGAGTTCTCGTCTTCTGCTATCTGCATAACTCTTTTGGCGAGACTGGGCCTCCTTGAGCCTTGCTCGAATTTCTACAACCTTTTCTTCCGCTTCCTTGATGAGTGCTGGGCCGAGTAATGTACGTTCCCCAGCCTCAGACCACATCAGAGGAGTCCTGCATTTCCTACCATATAGGGCCTCAAATGGGGCCATGCCGAGACTGGTCTGGTGTCCATTGTTGTAAGAGAATTCAGCGTAGGGTTAGCTGGACTCCCAATCTTTGCCGTACGTGAGCACACATGCTCGTAACATATCTTCCATGATCTGATTTATCCTCTCGGTCTGGCCATCTGTCTACGGATGATAGGCCGAACTGAAATCCAAGTTGGTGCCCATAGCTTCATGTAGACTCTTCCAAAATCGGGAGGTGAACTGGGTGCCCCTATCTGACACAATCCTGCTCGGTATCCCATATAACTTGACTATGTTTTCAATATATATTTTGGCCAATCTGGCTCCATTATAGTTGGTCCGAACCGGCAGGAAGTGGGCGGTCTTGGTGAGACGGTCCACGATGACCCATATAGAGTCATTTCCCTTTGAGGTCTTGGGTAGGCCTGTCACAAAATCCATTCCTACCTCGTCCCACTTCCAAACTGGAATGGGTAGGGGTTGTAGCAGTCCTGCTGGTTTCTGGTGTTCGTCCTTGACTCGCCGACAGGTGTCACATTGTGCCACATGCCTGGCCACGTCTGCCTTCATTCCTTTCCACCAGTACCCTTGCTTTAGGTCCAGGTACATCTTAGTGGATCCCAGGTGTATGGAGTAGGCTGAATTGTGGGCCTCTTCTAGTATAGTTTTCCGGGTTTTTCTAGTCTTTGGAACACAGAGTCTTCCTTTAAATCTGAGGATTCCATCTGCATCTATTTTGAGCTCCGTAGTGGGTTCTTTCTGAATCTGTTGTATGGCCTTCTGAATTTCTTCATCTTTCTTTTGGTCCTACTTGATCTGATCTGTCAGCACGGGTTGGACCAGCAGGGTCTCTTCTTGAAACTCATGTACGATATGCACGTTAATCTGGGCCAGTTCTTCTCGAAGATGCTTGTTGTTAGGGATAAGCTCCTTTTTATACACCTTTCTACTTAGGGCATCGGCTACTACATTAGCCTTGCCTGGGTGATAATGGATTTCCAGGTCATAATCTTTGATGAGCTCCAACCATCTGCGCTGCCTCATATTCAGGTCTGCCTGAGTGGATATGTATTTGAGGCTCCTGTGGTCAGTGAATATCTGACATTTATTGCCCAGTAGGTAGTGCCTCCATATTTTTAGTGCGTGCACCACTGCTGCTAAATCCAGGTCATGGGTGGGGTAATTTTGTTCATGGTCCTTTAACTTCCGGGAGGCGTATGCTATCACCTTGCCATCTTGCATGAGCACACAGCCTAGACCTTGTCGGGACGCGTCACAATATATGACAAAATCCCTAAATATATCTGGCTGTACTAGTACTGGGGCTATGGTTAGCCTGGCCTTCAATTCTTGAAAGCTGTTCTCACAAGCTGTTGTCCATTCAAACTTTGCTCCCTTCTTCTGCAGTGCGAACAGGGGTCCAGCAATTTTGGCGAACCCTTCTATGAATCGGTGGTAATATCCCGCCAATCCTAGGAAACTCCTAACTTCTGTGACATTGGTGGGTTGCTGCCATTCAGACACTGCTCTTACTTTCTCAGGGTCCACTGCCACTCCCTTAGCCGTGACTATGTGTCCCAAAAATGCCACTTTTTCCAACCAAAATTCACACTTGCCGTACTTGGCATATAGTTGGTGGCTCCTTAATTTTTCCAATACTACTCGAAGGTGTTGTTCATGTTCCACTGCATCTTTAGAATAAATAAGTATGTCGTCTATGAAGACAACGACGTACTTATCTAGTCCGTCCATGAATACCTTGTTCATGAGATTTATGAAATAGGCGGGGGCATTGGTCAATCCAAACGGCATCACAGTAAACTCATACTGGCCATAACGGGTGACAAAAGCGGTCTTCTGTATGTCTTCTTCTCTGATTTTGAGCTGGTGATAACCTGACCTTAAGTCTATTTTAGAGAAGCACTTGGCACCTCTGAGCTGGTCAAAAAGGTCATCGATCCGGGGAACGGGATACTTATTCTTGATGGTAACCTCATTCAGGGACCGGTAATCTATACACATCCTCATGCTACCGTCCTTCTTGGTTACAAACAACACCGGGGCTCCCCATGGTGATGAGCTGGGTCTGATGAAACCTTTCTGCTGTAATTCTCGGAGTTGTTCTTTTAGCTCTGCTAGTTCTGCCGGGGCCATCCGGTATGGTCTCTTGGCGATGGGTGCGGTTCCAGGGAATAGGTCAATAATGAACTCAACATCTCTGTCTGGTGGCATTACAGGCAATTCTTCCGGGAAGACATCTGGATATTCACAGACTACTGGTATTTCTTCCAAAGCCTTGGCCTCCATATTGAAATTCAGGGGGTCTCGGGTAGCTCCCTTTGCATGACAGGACACTTGGGTACCATCTGGGCTGGTGAGGTGTACTGTATTGTCTGAGCATCTAATGACGCCCCCATTGGCTTAACCAATCCATCCCCAGGATAACATCTATTCCCTGGGATTCAAGTATCACCAGGTTTGCCATAAACGCTACCCCACTTAGAATAATTAAAACCCCATCACATCCCACATAGCATGTGATGTCCGCCCCCGGTGTACGGGTTAGGAGTGGGTTCTTTAGGGGTGCAGCGAAGATTTTATTATTTTTCGCAAAAGATGCTGATATGAAGGAATGGGATGCACCGGAATCAAATAAGACTGTAGCTGGAACTGAGTTTACTAGGTACTCACCAAGTACCACGCATGGTGCCTGCTGTGCATCCTGCGCGTCGATGTGGTTGACGCGCGCCTTGTTGGCCGACTGCTGAGGTTGCCTGACTGATTGCGAACTAGCGACTGGACGGTTCCCAGTGGTGGTGGGCTGCTTGGGCCCATTGACCGAGTTGGAGAAAGTGGACGCAGTAGGTTTACCATGGAGAGGGCAGCTGTTCATGAAGTGGCTGGGGTCACCACACGTGTAGCATGCCCGGCCATTGTCACAAGCAGGGGTCTGCTGTGTCTGGGCATTGCTTTGTGCCAGGCCAAAGCATGTCGGGGTTGTCATAGTGTTCCGAGGTGGACCACCGTACGGGCCTCGAGACGCCTGTCCACCAAAACTCCTCTGTCGGAACTGGCGGTCCTACCGCTGATTCTTGATCTCCATGAACTTCCGTTTGAGGTGGCTCTTTTCTTCCTTCTTGCCCTCCTCCAATTTGATAACACGGTTGAGCAGCATTGAGAAGTTGTTGTAGTCACAGGTGTAGGACAGAGTCTTGATTTCGGGGGTCAGTCCCCGAACGAAGTTCTCACACTTCTTGTCATCTGAGTTGACCTCAGATGGGGCATAGCGGGACAGTTCAGTGAACTTCTAGATATACTCTTGCATGGACATGTTCCCCTGAGTCAGGTTTCTGAATTCCTCTGCTTTCTTGTCTCTGACAGCTTTTGGGACATGGTGCTGGCGGAAAGCCTCTTCAAACTCTTTCCAAGTGACCACGCCTTTCTTGGCTGCGTAGAAGGCTTCCCACCAAGATAGTGCTGACCCAGTCAGTTGATGAGTGACCAGGGCAACCTTGGTGGCTCCATCACAGTTGACTATTTCCAGCTTCCGCTCTATGGTGCGGATCCAGTCTTCGGCCTCAAGGGGATCGTGGGATCCCGCGAATGAGGGTGGCTTCAATCGCATGAACTCTCCCATCTTGCTTGCGGGGCCTCCTTGGTGTGGCCTTGCGTCTTCCAGGCAGCGGGCCAGAGTCTGGGCCAACTCCAGGTAGGGGTTCAGCGGGGGTGGTGGGGGAAGCGGTGTTGGGGCCCTTGGTGGTGAGGGAAGCGGTGTTGGGGCCCTGGGTGGTGAGGGTGCCCCTGAGTGGCCTCCGGTACCGTGGCTGCTCTCGCCCTGACCCTCAGGAGGTACCGGTAGGTTGCTGCCGGAGTTGTGGGAAGCCATCTGTAAGAGATGAGATGGTCCTTTAGGAAGAACTCTTATATTATGTGTTCTTTGTTTATTATCCATCAAGCATGAAAACACACATTTTATTCAGACAGACGTTCTAGCGGATACAACAGGCTTACAAGCCGTACATCATGGCGACCTTACTCTAAGGTAGCTAACAGCTCATCCAAGGTACTCGAAGTCCCGGGAAACTCGCTTGAGAAGAGCTCCTCGTCGGTGACTGGTGGGAAGCTGCTCCAGTCGATCCTCTCCACTTGCTCGATGGTCTGGCACCCACAACACTTCTTATTCTTCTTTTGTTCCTCCTCTTCTTCTCGAGCCCTTTTGGCGGTGCGTTCCTGCTTCTGAGCATACTTGGCATGAGTGCTTCTCACTGACTCCCATGCGGCACGCTCACGATCCTCGAGGGCTGCAAGCTTGCATTTCAGTGAGGTGTTTTCCCCTTTCAGCGAGGCAATCTCCCTTGCCAACTTTTTGATTGTGGCTGCATGGGATAGCTTATGGCGGGTGGTTACAAAGAGGTTGTTGTCTACTTTCTGGAAATGAGTGTCCAGGAGGTGGATATAGCTGGCTAAGGCGGCGAGGGTGGGGTGGTTCTTGAAGGTTTTTCCTTTTGTCAGCATGTCTAAGCGGCGCTGCCACACGGGGGTGCTGCGATTTTCTGTGGGAAAGAAGCGGAAGGCGGTGTGCTCTATCTCTTTCTCATAGATATGGCATAAGCGGCGAAGGGCGTTGTGGGCTGCAGTTTGTTTGGTGAGGTTTAGGTCATGGCCCAAGGTGGTGGTGCAAAAGCCTGAATGGTGTATACTGGGTCTGATGTAGGTAGTTATCAGGCACCCAAGAGTGTCGGGCTCGTGATACACCACTGTCTTTTAGTAGGGTTCCTTGACAATGCCGAGAATGCGGGTGCAATCCTGCAACAGCTCAACAAAGTCACCCATCTCTTGGTCGAACATGAACCTCCCGGTCGACATCTGGAAGGGGAAAGGGACAGAGTAAATAGAGGGTTGAGTATAAGAACAATTTTGTAATATAGTTTTGGACTCGAAACGCTCCTACAGTCTTAGGGTCACGTCCTATAGCCAACCTACGGCTCTGATACCACCTGAAGCGCCCCCACTTCCATGGGAACTCAAATGTGATACAAATGCTAGTCCCAGGAGGCTAGCATCACATTTATTCAAGTAGTACAGAGTCTGACTTAGCGATTACAACCCAGATTACATAAGTAGAGATAAAGCGAGATACAGCGGAAGCGTCTTTATTGCCCAAAGCCACAGGCTAGTTGGGGATAGGACCTTGACCTAACTGAAGAGAGCTTCAATCAGGGTTTCTTCGTCGTCTGAAAAACATAGATATAGTAAGGGTGAGTACACAACCGTACTCCGCAAGCCCACCTTCCTCCATCGGAAGGGGTAAAGGCCTATCTCTATATGCAAGGTTTATCTGGAGCTTAGGTCGTTTTGCGGAAAACATTAGTAGATGCAAGGTTAAGTAGTCCACCATTTCTTTTATTTTAAGAAAACACTTTTTCCAAAAGAAGGTGCCACTGGACTTGCCGGTCCAACGTGGCTTATGGCTCGCAGGCCAACATTTTTCTCCAATGCTTCTGGGCCAAGCCCGTAGCTTCCAAAACACCATTTTCACCAACCAAACCCCAATTTTATAAATCACTACTGGGAGAAACCAAGCCGTAACTCGTCCATACCAGTGGACATCGGACTATCCGGATAGATTTATACTCTGGCCAGAGGTGCACACTTTACCCACAAGTTTGGTCTGGACGCTCATTGCCATGAGGCCCTTCCCGCTCAAGGCTCTACCGCAAGTATTTTCCCGACCTCAATCAAGAGAGACATGGGATCCCTGTCGCTTCAGTGCCAGCAGACACGCGACGCCGCTTCAGTGCCAGCAGACACACGGCTTCCACCATTCCCAGCCCCTCGGTGCTCCCAGCCTATGGGTATCGGCTGGTTATTCCTTGCGGATTCCGGCCAAATGTTGCCGCATACAGCATCGAGTGGTTGCACTATAAAGAGTTAGGCGAGATGAGACTTCCAACTCGGTCCTTCAGGGCAGAAACTTCCTCATACACCGTCCAATCCTCTCCACGAGGTCGGACCCTCGGTAAGCCGTGATAACGGTACCCAGGCATTCCACCCTTTAACACATGGCATAGTCGACCGAAGTCGGCGGCCGGGGTCCTTCCCCATGTTTTTGAAAACGCACACACCAACCAGATTCCCACCCAAGTTCCAGCAAGATTATTGCATATAGTATGAAGTGAGCGATCCCTCCTACGCGCTAAGTCTAAGATTGGTTCAGTGGCTATCCTACCATGTTTGACCTTAGCTGGCAAAAACAATGCAAGTTTTTATGTTTATCAGGGCAAGGGTGGTTTTTGCAAAAACTAGGAAGTTTATGCGTCAAAGGATTTCAGTGGACTTGCCGTCGTCGACGTTCTCGTTACAGCGGAGGTCAAAGTTCGGTTCCTCGGGATCCTGGTCCGGCGCGGTCACGTCACGTTCGCGGGTTTCCTCTGGGATGGTGTCTACGTGTACACAAACAAACAAAACATACATAAAATGACAATAAAATATGCTCAAAAGGCTATGCAAAAGGTATGGCTAGATAGAGGATAGTTTTAGAAGAATTTTGGTGGAAGAATCGCCGGATTCCGAGTTCGTATGGCCGAGATATGAATTTCCTAAGAAAAGAAACTCATAAATCGAAATGGAAAAAGGGAAAAAGGCTTCGCGGGCCAAAACCTCACGCGTGGCACACTCCCTTTTTCGGCCTGGCTTGGCCTGCTCGCCCCGCCGTTGCGCCGTGGGCCTTCTGGGCCGGCCCACTAGCCGTGACGGCATGGCGACGGCGCAGCGACGGTGGGGCGTGGACCCCACGCGTCAGCCACACAGAGAGGGGACGGCGGGAGGGGACGGCGTCTCGGCCGGCTCGGCAGGACCGGACGGCGCGCACGCCCGCGGCTCGCCGGCGGTTCTCCGCCGGTGGCTCGGTTCCGGCGACGAGGGTAGGCCGGTGAGGTAGAGGGTGTCAAGGCGAGTTGGTTGGTGGTGGTGTGGGAGTGGAAGGTGCGGCAGGTGGCTCTGGCGGCGCGTGCCCAGAGCGCCGGCGAAGCATGGCCTCGGTGCGGCGGCGCTCCGAGCTCGCTCCGGTATGGCTCCGATCCGGAAATGAATGGAGGAGGTGCGTGCAAGGGTGGAGGAGCTCGAGCTCACCTCAATTTGGTTAGAGATGGCCAGAGGCGGGGTGAATTTGGAGTGGAGGGAGGTGGTGCCCGGCGGCGTCCTCTCGGTGGGTTATCCCACCGCGAGAGCACCGGCGAGGAGGAGAGTGGATGCGTGTGTTTGGGTGTGTGGGGGTGAGAGTGGCGCGAAGGCGGCCGAGGCGGGTGCCCCCTTTTATAGGCAACGGCGAGAGGTGGCCGGCGCGTCGCGTCTCGGCCGGGTGCGCGGCCCGGGTCCGTGCGGCGTGGCCTCAGGGACGGGGCAACCGTGGCCGGCACAGGGTGACCGGTGATGGCGTAGGCGCGGCCTGGGGGAAATGAATGCGGCGGCGACTCTAGTGGCTTGCCCGCCGTGCTCGACGGGCTATGCTCTCACCATGACGCCGTGGCACCGTGGAGCCGAGTCAGCGGGAATTCCGGTGGCGGTGAGCGACGGCGGTATCCCTGGGAGCGCGATGCGCGGGAGGGTGCGGTGCACGGCGTCAACGCCTGCCCGGCTCGGCGTGGGCGGCGCGGCGGCTCGCCGTCTCACCGACGAGGGGGAAAGGAAGGAGAGGAAGGGGAGACCGGCGCGGGGCACCGGCTGGCAGAGAGGGGGGTGCTGCTGCTGGGCTGGCCGGCTACTGGGCCGAGCGAGGTAGGAGGGAAAGGAAGGCCGTGTGGGCCGAGGAAAAGAGGAGGGGGGAAGGAGGCGGCCCAACTGGCTGCTGCCCTTTTCTTTTTCTGGTTTTGAAGATTATGCTTTTGAATTTGGAATTTTGGAAGGAAAAATGGGAGGGGCAGAACCGGAAAAGGACTTAGGGTGGAGCGGTGGGTGGGATGATGATGCAATTTTTGAAGTTGTTTTGAAAACCGTGAGACTTAGCTGGTGATTTTTGATTAGTGATTTTTGGGGCGTTACGCTTTCCTTTCAATTCATTTTCTCTCTTTCCTTTCCCCCATTCCTTGATCCGTATAGACATGCCAAGTGTGTAAGCATGTAGATTGAGATGTGATTTACAACGTGCATGTTGCATGTATATCTACGCTACTAAAAAAGAAAAGAGTCAGTGACAATACAGGTTGTAAATTGTCTTTTCTTGGAATGATATATATATTGTATCAAGTATCAATCTACTAGCACATGCTTCCATGCATGTCCCAATTAAGGGAGGTGGCTAGCTGAATGGCATCCCAACTTACGTGCTTGGGGATGCACAGTCGTGAGCAAGATCATATTCTACATAATCTAAATAACAGTAGGTATTTGCATAATATGTGAACACCTCTGCACAATATGAGTTACACATATTGGAACAATACAGTCACTAGATGATCCGACACAGTCATTGGAATTTCATTGGATTAGTAATAAAGTAAATGTGGCAAAATTTGTGATTCAAACGTTGTGCACATTGGATTATCTGCTGCAGGGGGAAAAGGAGGTGTGACACCCAAAAAACACTCAGAAAATTTCTTGATTTTTTTCTGAAATTAAGAACCTAAATTCAAAATTATTTTCAAACATACTTCAAAATCTATTCAAAATAAATTGAGCTCCATTCATATTTTTAAAACAATTCACTTACATTTTAGCTTTCTTCACTTCTCTAAATAAACATATATCTCCTCCCAATAGTACACCCCACATACACCCTCACATCAGGTGCAGCGTGCACACAAGCACACCACACAACACAGTATATGCACCAATCATGCATGCATGGACACAACCATAATCACATCATACAGGCATTTAGCACTCAAGCGCGCACACACCACACCACTAGACATGTGTTGCCGCGGAAATCGCGGAGCGGACACCGTGGCGACGAAGGACTTGCAGAACTAGGAGTACCTCCGAGAGACGGTACCAAACACCCTCTGGCCGGCGTCAAGTGTCAAACGCGTGGACATGTCACCTACCTTGACCTTGCAACTAGGGAGGTGTCGACTCGATCGTTGTGTGCTGTCCTACATGCAGATAACAGCAGTAGTAAAATACTTCACAGCGATCGGCTTCACACCATACCTGTTGCATAGGAGTGTGCGATAGATGTCTTGTGGCAATGTGATAAAGGTAAATAACTCACTTCGTAGACAGCAATCAAACTATCTATGCGTAAAACAGACAGACCCTCTTGAATAGGAACGTCTCAAGATAGGAATACGCATATTAACCAAATAGAAACATTCTATAGCTGAAACTAAGAGCCACAATCAATATACGCAAGGAGTCCGCACACACCAACCAAACAAGAATGTTCCATAGCAGAAGCTAAGAGCCATGCCCAGTCGATGCATGTGGAGAACATCTAGATCCATATCTAAGGCCATTCCTAGGAAACTGATCTGAATCATGCTAGTAGACAAAGCGAGGCGCGTGATCGGCTTAACACCATGTAGATCGGCTATTGAGAAACAGATACACATGAATATGGGATAGTTACCTTGCAGCAACGTGATAAATAACTCGCCTGTTGATGCCAACCACACTCTCTAGACGAGGTCCAGACAGATCCCCAAATAGGAAAGTCTCAGGACGAAGAACATGCGTACAAACCAAAGAGAAACGTTCCATAGCCGAAGCTAAGAATCATGCCCAGTCGATACACGCAAGGAGCCCGCCAGTGCCAACCAAACAGGAATAGCCATTCCCAATCAACACGTACGAGAGACATCTAGATCTAAGTCTAAGGACATGCCTAGGGAACCGATTAAAACACGCCAAAGAGAGTAATTGACTACCAACAGAATGAGTCATGCGAGGAAGCTACTTTTAGGGATGCTCCGTCAGCCTGATGGAAGCACATGCGCTGACTCTATTGACCCGAATCTACTCCGCACCCGTCATCAAGCGGAACAATACACTGATTGACTCAATGTCAAAGGATGGGCCAACCCTTATACATGTATGAATCTGACCTGGGATTCACCTCGATGCACCTAGAGAGCAAGACATGTGATTTGTCACGTGTGGTTTGACCTTCGAGCGTAGCTAAAACTAGCTTCTAAACCCGCACTCATGTAACAAAAACAAGCAAAGCTAATGCCACCTAGAACGAAACATAGATAGAACTTTGCACGAAATCAAAACATGTGGATAACTAGCAAACCTTGCCATAAAAAGCATTTCAGTACAAGGTTCACCATGGCCCAGTAAACACTTTGCTTCCCTAGCAGACCTGGACGAATCTGCTAGGACAACGTGTCGCTTACTTGGAGAGATTAACCCAGAAAAGGGATGACAATGTGCCGAGAGTGATTGTATTGACCATTAGATGATGATTTACATGCAAGGGCGGATCTAGTGTGGGGGCTAGGGGTGCTCTAGCACCCCCTACCCCCGCACAGACAACGGAAGCACCCCCAACAATATATATGCATGGACAAAAAATATGAAGAAGAAAATGTGAAGAATTAGAAGATAAATAGGAAAAATGGAGGAGGAAGAAGAAAATGAACACCCCCTACTTCTAAATCCTAGATCCACCACTGTTTACATGATGCACCTGGTTACATATTCATAGTACGAAGACTTGACCCTCAAGGCAAACGCTTTCCTAACGGAAGATTAGAGATAAACTTAAACTCTTCTCTAAACTAATAGATTTCAACTCAATTATAAATATAGGACTAGGACTAGATATATGGACTCTTCCTTCCGTCGGTTCGGATCAAGCTTCCAAATATTAGCCAAAACCTGTCATAGAATCGTGGCGGCTTATCTTCTTAGCTTTCCATCCATACACAGAACATCCCTAACGTAGTCCGTACGTGGCATGGACGCCCGTTCTCGTGCAGCCTATTCCTGCAATCCGAACAAGTATCGCAAATAAATTGGGCTTCATCATAGATTAGGCTTATGACTTTATCTTCATTTGGTCCTTGAAAATACGCTTATCACCATATAATCCCCAAGTTGGTTCCATTATTGTGGGCTTTTTTGGCATTTTGTCTCAACTAGTTTTTGACAAAATCCGGCGTCAACAACATGCAAAAAACCATAAGCGTGGCACCCACACATAACACTACAAGCGCACTCAATCATGCATGCAGGCAAAATCCAAACACACGGTAAGAACCATGAGCGTGCAAAAAACCATAAGCATGGCATTATTATATGACATCGCTGGAGTGACCATATAATTTGCAGAATTTTTGTCTATTGTCAATGGCTGTACAATGATCAAATAAATTGCAAGAATCATCTATTGGTTTGCAGTAAAGTAAGATTGGAGACTGGACCAAAATACAAAACTTAAACTGTATAGTAGAGTTCAAGGCAACAGAGTGAATGCAATGGCTGAGAAATATGACACCATGAGAAAAAAAACTGGCAGCTTGTGCATAGACAATTAGAAATCAACAGAAAAAACTGAGACATTCGTTTGGGCAGTTGCGTGCATCATGTTGCCCTATTTGCTTACAAATAAGAGATAAAATTTAGTCTCCGGTTTAGTCAGATTTTGCAAGGAATATTTGAATCATATATTCTTGTCCACGTACAAGCTAAATTTTCTCCGTGTATTCAGCCATTGCAATTTCTCTATATTTTCTCTTTGTATTTAGCCATTGCATGCAATTTCTCAATTTTTGTCTATGCATTCAGCCATTGTAATTGTTGTTGCTATCCATGGCTGAAGAATCCTCCTTTTCCGCTGCATTCAATCAAAGGACAAAATTCAGTGTTTCTGTGTTCAGTCACTGCAATTCCTGTTGCTGTCATGTCTATGGCTGAAGAATTGTCCCAGTCCATTGCATTTGGTGAAAATACAAAAGAATCTTGTTTACAGACCTAGACAGACATAGTACTTCATTCAAGGAGAGAGATAGGAGTAACTGCATGGCCGCATCATGTCAAAGCAAACGCTACTGGCCATACACCTGGGCAGAGCACAGAAAGACAAGTTTCGCAAATATAGTGCATTTCTGCATTGTACGATATAAAATTTTCTGCATTTTCTTTGATCATTCTAGCCGTGCTCACTACAAGAGATTCATGGACACATTCAATCTCTTAATCAAGCTACAATATCAGGACAACTCCACAAATTCATCTTTGAAGAGACGTTTCGGTGAACACTTGTGAGCCGGACATGGCACCAAGCCGGTGTTGCCACCATGGCAGCACGGCCACCTGGCCACGATGGCGGCATGAGCACCTGGGCAGCACGGGTCACCATTGCCACCAGCCACCTGCGCGCCACAACCAACCAGGCCATCGTAGCGGAGAGCGTGGGGAAGTTCACTGTCGCTGAGTCGCCTCTCGCGCCCATCCAACCGATTACGCCTTCTGAGGAATTCAGCAATTCACCGGTTGGCGGTTGCATTGCATAGTTGCGCATCGATCCCTACATGTTTAAATATACCCATTGTTGTCGTCAACACCTCGTGTAGGTGTGGATACTCCTAGCTATAGACTTATTTTACTTTTCCATTTTTATATCAATTATTAATATAATAGTACTTGTTGGACTTCAACTTGCTTAGGCTCAAAAGGCTTCGTTGTGGTTGTCGATAAGCAAAATATCTCGCACCAAACAATAGCAGCAAGACTAACAGGCTCCAAAAATAAGCAGCTTGCGTGGAGGCAGAACACCTAATCTCAGCAGTGAAATAGTCCCATCTTATATATCTATTTGGCCTTCACTTACAAACTTATTAGAAAAAGGTTCCATTGAGTCGAGCAAAAATAATCAGCTAACAACCCTAATTGAGTTAGGGCCCTGGTATACTTGCCAGGTAATGTACATGAAACAACATTGATCAGCTGGCCAGCAACCGAATGAAGCTTGTGATTCAGGATCTGCTCACATATCCATACAGAATTCAACAATCTTGTGGAATAGACGAGCTCAAGAATTGCACGAAATGCCAAGGGACTTCTCCAGGTTTGTCCACTGTCTTCAATCCGCTGCCATGAATGGGTCGACATCACCAAGATCAGCAATGAGGGGCTCCAAGTCCTCAGGCACACCTTCTTGTGTGAAATATGTCGGGAATGGGAGGGAAGCGGTGTCAGGTTTCTTGTATATAGAATCCTTAACAAAAACAAAGCTACCTTGAGGGCCAGGAACCTGCAAAAAGAGCAATGACAAATGCATAGAGCACATATCAGAACTTCAATGCTTTAGCAAAATATGCTATGACGTCCGAAACAATTGTCACCTGGCCCTTCAGATATAGCAAGTTCCTGGCTGGGTCTATTTGGTAAACCCATACATTTTTCACTGTTCGTTGCACACCACCCATGCGCCCAGCCATCTTCCTATTTTTGAAAACCTGAAATTTTCCGATTGCTATGTCATTATACATGCAAGGCTAGCTGCTGTACTGCTTTATGCACACATTAGCAAGCATATTTCTGTCAAAACTCAGAAGCTTGAAAGACTTACGATGACCACATTTTCACTTCCACCCAAGGAAACATATGAGAAGAGACTAAATGGTGCTGTGCATAATCCATGGAAAACACTAAGCAAGTTGGTTGTAAAATGAACCATACATGAGGTTAAATAAATAAAGCAGCTGCTACCTTGCCATTTCCCCATGCAGTCATATAAGGTTTACCATTTTTTACGAATGAAAATTGTGCCTAATTAAATTCCAATACCGACCTAACAAATTTCAAGTACTGTAAGCCAGGAAACCAAAGGCACTTTAGAAGCATATATTTTACACCATGAGAAAGAATATATCACTCATAAGAAGAATATATCACTCATAAGAGTTCATGGGCTTTGTAGATGTAAAGATGAATCTTCATTCTCCAATGAAGATCCAGATCTGAACAAATAGAATATAACAGTTTTTATTTAACAGTTTTCAGGGTACCTCGTAAGAGGCAACCTTGAAAGAACCCACCAATAACAGATTCATCATTCATAGTACAGTCCAAGGTAAAATAATAAACATGAGAACATACCAACAGAACTTAAGGTCTTATCAGACCAACTATTAAGGAACACGAAACAACCAGTGAGCAATACTTAAAATCCATTGATCATCTTGTTAAGAGGATGTGTGATTCATAGCAAAACTTCACCGCAGCCTATCCTGATGGGAAGTACAATGCCACTATTCTGAGAAAGGAGATGTGTCACGTTTTTTTTCAGTGCGTACCCTTCCAGGCGCATCTCTTTGGCCAGTAGAACCACCACTGCGATGTGACAAAGACGCACCATGTGATGCAGGCATCCCCTTGAAATTATGTCTTTTCATTACACCCTACAAGAATCACAGTAGGTTAAATTGTTGAACATTGAAAATGTAGACATTATATTGCTTTGTTCTAGAAGTGAGACATTTTCAAAATCAGCCAAAACGAGAGTTGCATTCCTTCTGTAATCGCAATGTTTTAATAGGCATTGATCAGTTTTACCAAGCTCTGTAACACTAGAACATTTCCCCAAGAAAGCAATTTAGGATCTTGAAAAGCAGAGAGAAGAGAACTCGCACTAGCATGCAAAGAAGTCCCCAAGAGCTTGGCTATTTACCAAATAATGGTCCTAGTTTCTCAAACCTCAACACCCCTTTCCCTGTGGACATCGTCAACTAACAAAGCAGCACCAGGTGCAGGATCACTGACAGTCTCTCTCATTCATGTGAAAAGGTGGACATTTTCATTAATCCCTTTGGTCCCTCAAACAATTTTCAGATTTGCAATTGCCACTGGTCATATTTTGACACACAGCATGACAGCACTATGTTTCCATATTCCACCAATTGTAAGAAACACAGTGTTTGCTTTATTATCAGAAAAAAAATCATATATAAATTGAAGAGAACATTTTTAATAGGCGTTTGAAATGGAGAAGCTTAAATTTAAGGCATAAACTAGAAACTGAAAAAAAAAGCACTACAAGTATCTCAAGCACATTTCCGAAATTCCTTCTATTTTCCTTTCAATTATTTTTGGCAATTATTTTCCTTTCAATTTTTTTGGCAATTATTTTCCTTTCAACTTTTTTGGCAATTGTTTTCCTTTTAAACTAATTAAATAAAAAAGGTGTTGTGGAAAAACAGAAGCTAAAACCCTGGTGATTGCTTAGCTGGTTTACAGCAATGTGGTGAACTATCTCGAGAAGTGAACTCATGGGAAATAGATTGAGCAGGGAAAAACACATACTGCAAAACCTTTCCCCTTCGTAATTCCAGTGACATCAACAAATTGTCCAGGTACAAAATGGCGAACTGTGACGGTTGTCCCAACAGGAAGAAGTGCATCCTCGGTAACAGGAAATTCCCTTAGCTTTCTCTTTAGAGGCACTCCCTGTGCTCTAAAATGGCCAACTTCAGGCTTTGTTAGGTGTTTTTCCTTCTTTTGACCTGCGCCAAGCTAACAAACACAAGGACAAAAAAATTGGAAGTTTACAATACTTGTTTTTACGAAGTAAATGTGAATGAAACAAACAAAGAAATAATATATAATGTTAACCACCCTGCATTGCATTAGACCAATTAAATTAGGAAATCAAGGCAGGATTCTTATCACCAGTGTCTTATTCATGGTGCAAGGGCATGATATGCATTATGGGGCTGTTTGGTAGGGTGGCCAGCCCTCTAGCCAGGCCACAGCAGGCCAAGTTGTGGTGTTTGGTTACCTGGACTATCTCCCTAGCCAGGCCCAAGTTATGCAAAACCCCTTCTCTCTCCTGGCTCCAGGAGAACGCCAAAATTGGGCATTCTTTTCTGGCCAGGCTGGCTAGAGCTCGAGGTGGCTCCCGTTGGCCACCTTTCTTTTCCCCGCCGCCGCACCCACATTGCCACTGCGCCCTCACCGCCGGCCGTCCTCCTCCCTCCCCCGACGGGCGTCCTATCCCTCCCCCCCCCCCCCCGCCGCGTCTCTAGCCGCCATGGATCCTCCTTGGTCGTTGTGCTCCCGCCTGCTCCACGGAGCTCCTTTGCCTGTTCCTACTGCTTGTTGCACCGCCGCCCGTCCCCGCTGCTCCTCCGACGCGGGGAGGTGGTCGGTGGCGTCGCGGAGGATGAGATGAGGAAGCGGCTTCTCCCATGGAGGAGCGTCGTCCTGAGGAGCGCAGACCGTAGGAGGAAGGACGAGGAGGCGACCTCCGGCGACGGCACTTGCCGCGCGAGCACGACAAGGAGGCGACCTCCGGCAGCGGTGTCTCCCATGGAGGCGCGAGGAGGCGGCCTTCACCCTCCGCCTCGAGTCCTCGCCGCCCTAGCCCTCGCCGTCCACTTCGGGAGCCACCGTCGCCGCCACCATCCTCCCCTCTCCCGTGCCCACAGTGGACATGACAACCAAACATGAACTAGACGTGGCCAGGCTACTCAAGTCAACCAACCAAACAGACCCACAGTTCCCATTCCAGCCAGGTCAAGACTAGGCTGGCCAGGCGGAGCTAGCCTGGCTTGATTTGGTCGACAACCAAACAGACCTATGGTACCAGAACTAAACCCCGCTAAATTGCTAAACCCCGCTAAATTGCTAAAATTGACTCATGAACCCCTTGGCATTAAAATTGATCAAGCACTAAGCAGTATAACTTGCATACACGTATAGTATGTTCCTAAAGAGAGTAAAATGGTGCAACAACAATCATAGTTCTACTCATTATCTTCCATTTTTTTTAATGGTGCAAGAACTATCTTTGATCTACTTATTTATCTTCTCCTTTTTTGTACTGCTTTTCAGTAGGCAATGTGGGAAGGCTGAAGAGCCATGACCAGAATAGTGCTACATGGGTTTACAAATAAACTAACCTGCCGCTTAACAACAGGAAACGTTGAGATCTAGTGAATCAACAACCACATGTTACTGATCCGTGATCCCCAGCAATAGCTTACGGAATTTCACTCCAAAGTTAAGGAATTATCGTCTGAGTGTAAGTGCTATGATTGCTTCCGAGTCTAGCAAGCGAATTCAATCCAGCAGTCACGTCATTTTTCACCCCGGCAGAACGCGGTATTTCGTAATCCCTACCTATAACCGACCACGTTCCGTAAAGAGAATCGGGTAAATTTCAGTAGCACCTGCAGGGCGAAGAATCCCTCCTTCTCGGCGGTCTTGACCTGGGTGACGATGTTGTCGTCGACCCAGAGGACGGTAATGGGCACCTTGGCGCCCCACTTGTCCCACATCGCCGACATCCCGCACTTGACGCCGATCACACCGGTGCGCCGCGAGGTGGGGCCCATCACCCCGGCCCGTGCCTCGATGAACCGGCTGCCCCCGCCGCCGCCGCCGCCGCCGCCCTCGCCCCCAGCGTCGTCGTCATCGGAGTGGGAGACGAAGGGCTCCGCGGAGAAGAGCCGGGAAGGCGGGAAGGGGAGGCGCGGGCTTCCGCCGGCGCAGAGTGAGAGGCCGCGGAGGCGCGCCAGCAGGCCCCTCGAGGCGGCCGCCATGGTCGCGTGCGCCTAACGGGCGGGGGCGGCGCGACGGGGAGATGGACGCGGCCGAGGTTTACGCGGCGGCGCGGCGAGATGGTTGGGGTTGCCGCGCCGTAGGGTTTAGTGAGCTGGGACTGGGAGCCCGCGGAGGAGGGGAATGGCCCAATGGGGCAAAACGAGCCGTGGGCTCACTAACAGGTGGGCCTGAACTCCATCGCGGTTTCCGCTTTTGCGATTTTTGTTCGAAAATGGGTGTTTAAACACTTTGGAATTCAGCTAAAAAATCACACTTTTAAATTGAAGTGCGTCAGTTTCAAAGTTCTAAATAACTCGAAGTCGTTCTCTTCGTGCGATTCTTATAGGTACCTACCGCGTTATGAGGTCAAAAACATGTCTAAAGAAAGTAGGAAAAATCCTGATTCAACCAAGGTTTGAGCTGTCAAAATGATGAACAAAAACGGATGTCTCAGAAGACATTATCTTTTTACACCGTTGAAACGCAATCAGGAAACCTATTGTCACACAAGTTCACCCAACCTCACCACTAGAAAATCGAAACAATACGGTTTTGTTAACGCCGGAACAGCACAAGTAGCCTGAAACACAAAACTGATGGCTACCGATTAAAGCAGGACAGAGAGATTTTACATAGAGATAGGCTCAGAGATGGCAGCGAATATTATAGATGTTACATAGGTTTCTATAAATTTAGTCAAAACTAGAGAAATTTAACTTAAGACAGCTATAAAATGATCTACAATTTAGAAGCAAAGGAGTAATATACTATTTGTAAAAGTAAGGTAGCCAAGATACGCATAACCTCATATTCAAAAGTATACACTTTCCCATCCATATATGTGAAGAATATCATTAGGATCATTTGAAGTTAGCTGTTCACAAAGTAATAATAAATAAACAAACCTAAAACATGAAAGCAGGTTCTGCACACCGTTGGATGGTGTGATCTACTACTGATCTTCACCTTGTAAGACTTAAACAATTACGAGTACAATGTAAATTGTGGTACACCAAACAGTCGCTGTGCCGCCCCAAGTCAAACTCTTTTGGTTGACCACGACAAAACCACACCAGTTATTCAGCATGCTATGTACTAACAGTTACACAAAGATATACCAAGTAATCGGTTCAAATCAACAGTTGTTACAGTCTATCCATAACAAACATAATCACAGCGATCCTATTCTATCTTCCCTGTCTGCATCTCCACATTGCAACCTGAATAAACCCTCATTGAACTTTGGTGGTTTTCCCTCCAGAATAGGAATGGGCATCATGTCCAAGTGTCTGAGACATGATGTTTCAAGAATTTACAAGTTAATAGTAAAACAATGAAATTCATATAAATCATCCAAGTATTTGAAATTTATCCCAAGATTCAAGGGATTGGAAGTAAATTAGAACTCTTTTACTCAATTAACATGCCCTATCTCCTCCCCCCACTGCTACCCCAATCAAAACCTGTGCGTGGTACTTCAATGAGGGTACATGGCTACATGCGCTTTTCCTATTTCCCTTAAATTGCCCTAAAAATCCTAGGATCCCTTATATTTCAGGACGGAGGATTAGGTTATACTATTTCAACTTAATTGTGCTTAATTTTCTGGTGACTACTAGCTTTTAGTCCAAACACCCTTCTCCTTTCTCACTCTCCATCCTTATTTTTCTTACTATTCCATGTATGCTTGCATCCCTCTCCTTCTACCTCTACTAGGATGATTAATAGTTGTAAGGCCATATCCACTAGAATAGAAAAATATAGCCATAATAGTTCTTCCTCATAGCGCGTCTAATATTGTTTTATGTTTTCATAAGCCCCAAGGTAACTGGAACAATCATATTTTATTGATCTAATTAGACATCAGCCATTGTACAAGAAAATTCTCATCCTTATATCTGAACCAATAAACATGATTAATAGAAAAATGCCAAAGGTAGAAGCCCAGAAGATAGTATGGAGCTATATATTCACCTGTTCTTGAGATTGAAAATACATGAATGGGGTATAGTGTAGAAAATTTGAAACCCTCGATGTGTATATATCAGCATATCTACAACAAAGGAAAAATTAGTTGCATTCAGTTTGACCATGCAATATTTTTTTCTTATCATCAAAAAATCATAGCCACTCACTTTTCAATTTGTCTGGTCAGATGACTCTTATCCCATAAGCCAGCACGTGACAGCCAACCCCATCTTAAGAGGAAAAGGTACTTGCTTAGCTTACCTTTCTAACGATTAAAGAGATATGTAACAGGAAATTTATGAACGGTACCAATGAGTCATTCCGTGAACATGGAAATTTGAATCATAGGCATTAGAAATCATAAGCAGAAAAATAGGTGCAGTGAGGTTTCAAAGCAAATAATTATGTAAAATGACCCTTCCTGCAAGATATATATGGGGTAAAATATCCAGACACCCAGATTCGAAGCATTTGCCAGATTTACTGGAAGACAAGAATTCACTCACTGATGTACCTTTTGTTGAAGAGTTCTCCATCTGATTCTAGCAATGGTCCAATCTTTTCATCTAATCTTTGCATAACAATGAGCAGCTTTTGCATACTTTCCGTAAGCTCCTGGTCATCCATACAAGTTGCAGCAAGCGTCTGAAGAAAAATGTATATCAGTGCGGGCATCGCAAGAACTTAATAAAATCCTAGAGGCTAGAAAAATAAGCCAAAATCAACAGACAATCTTCATTTGTGGCTAAGATGTGAATAATCTATACATGGCAGCAGTGCACTGCTGGAAGTAATACAAATCTCAAAATTTCAAACATCTGAATAGAATTAAATCAAACATGCTGGAGCTCCCTAAGCATCAGGCTTCACTCTAGTACCTGTGCAGGGCGTGAATTAGAGCGCCTCTGCAGAGCCAGGCGAAGCTGATTAAAAAGATCCCCCACAATTTCCTTTTGTTGTATAAGTGCAACTAGCTTTTCTTTCTGACCATAGCTTTGTACCAATGCATCAAACTGCAAGCACGGAAGAGGAGATTGTAAGGACAGCTTTATCAGCAACCATACACCATAATTAATTGTGGTCCTATCTAGGTTTGCTGCTGGATGAATTCAGAGCCAACAGGTGCAAAATACTTCAAATCAGCTTGGGTAATGGTTAGTGTATCTGCAGCATATTGGAATTAAATGTTACACATGGTACAGGTCCCTTCGTGTAACTATACAATCCATTCTAGAAACATGTGGTGTGACTATACCATCATATTACCAGTGAAGTCAGGAACTGAGGAACCCATATGAGATTGCAAGACAAGGCAAGTCTAAAGAGTTCTGAACTCATTCCACTAGCTACAAATAATGTTAATGACAATTGTCAAATGCTCTACATGTCGCCGTTATGTAGTCTTTAAAAGACTTATGTCTGAGTGAGAAAAGGTACGCGAAGTAACCTCATCTTCTAGTTCTCTGCATATTAATGCTGTCCTCCATCGTAAATGAACTTTTGACTGGCTTACATCAGTGTAAATATGGTCCCCGACATATAATATCTCATCCCCATGAATGTCTAGTGACTTCTCAACCATCTGAGCACTACCACCAGAGTATAAGCCACCTAAAGTACCCAATTGATAAAAGGGGTAACAAGTTAGCCACAAAACAACAATTTTATCATTGAAGTTGGCAGTGAAAAAATAAACAAATAGAAATAGAAATGAAAGAAACTAAGGTTGCAGGATGTGGTGACACAGGCATAAAAAGGCTGAGAAAGGGACCCTATTTCATAAAAAAAAAAACAAAGAAACTCCCCCTTCTCTATTTCATAATAAATAAAAATCATGTCTGAACCAGAGAAAGACAAGATCTAAGCAACACAAATGGAAACACAGCATGGTGCCTGCACCTCAGAGCACCTAAACATCTGGACAACAATAAAAATGTGGCTCCCCTGTTGATAAGCAACTACAAATCATCTTAGATATGGGAGCTTTTGCAGAGCATATATATCATCCAAATATGAAAGAAATCTTTGATATGCATTAATTAAACTCTACTTCAATTATTAAATTTTTTCTATGATACTAAAAAAGATTCTCAAACTCATGTTCCTATGCAATCACATGCACAAAGCGATAGATGTTATAAAAAGATCCAAATAAGATCACTTTGCATTCTATGCTATAATATGCTAGATGTGTATTTGACTATGAATTCATAAACTACTACACTGTTGAAGTAGTTTAGTAGATAATTGATATGCATTACAGTTTTATATTCCTCTACTACCATGAAAGATATAAAATATTGCACTTTTCACCTCTTAATTAATTAGATTATTTCTTTTAAAGTTATATTTTTATTTCAATTCATTGAGTGAAGAAAATGAACAAAAAGCCATAGCATGATACATGTTCAAAAGAATATGTCCCTTCACAATGACAAAAAGAAAAACATTTAGAGCTACGGGGTATTGGTTCACAACAGTAACAGCACAACGAATTTGACCTGAATTTGTTTTAAAACAGGGACGCAGCAATCCATCATCTGTTACAATCTCATACAATGGATGCGAAAGTTGGAAAAACTCTGGCTTCCTCGCAGAGACTATAACCTACAGTAAGAAAGAATAAAAATAGGATCTTAATGAAGAGTATGTTGGGTAAGCAATGACTGACCAGCAATCACTTCTACATAATTGGCATAAAGGAAAGAGATAAAACGTACCATTTCAAAAAGATCTCTCCATCCCACATCATTAGGAAGAAAACGATTGAATGCATGATTCATCATTTTGTTTGTATAGTGGTAATCCGAATTAGTAATAAGAAGCAACTTTTTTCCAGCCTGATATATTGAAGTGGAGAGGTCAGCCTATCAGTGCAATAGTTCTATTACTTTGAAATTATCATGTGCCCATAAGGTGGAACTGTGCTAACCTCTTTTTGATCGAGAAGAGCTAATGGAAGTTCTGGATCAGGCTCAACAAACCGCTCAGGCTCAGCCATTATTTCTCTCTACATTTCAACCAGCTAAAGAAGTTTTCAGAAAAAATAGTAGTCATAGATGTACATATAATAAACCGAAGAGTACCTTAAGTTGGCCTTCTACATGTGCTCGAAAAAGTGCTTTGGAAACAGCCTGTAAAAAGAATACTGCAAAGTTAATATGGTGGACAGGGCAAAAGTTCCACAAGTCATTATTTGCGTATAGACTGATGTACATTTATTCATTTCCTTTATTTTTAATATAATATACTAGCAGCCAAAAAAAGAAAAAAGGAAGCAGCAGTGTTCATTACATTGTACAGGCCTTTGTAATCCAATGGCCCAAGTTCAGCTGGCACCAACCCCTGATCTAACTTGTCAACCATCTGAAGCAAATAACAATATCCATATTAAAATAGTTCAAGTCAAACTTGTTAATGTTTAGTCTGAGAGAACATATGTAAAATAAGAAGTTCTACATAATCATTTGAAAAGCACAACCCAGGATGAATCAAAACAGGGATGATTGTGTTAACGTATATGAATCTACACTATAAAAGAGCGTAAAAATCTTTTTTATCTAGAAAGGCAAAGGTATACCCCTCACGCTGGCCCCACTGTGCAGTTTGGATAAGGTTGGAAAGGGGTGGAAAGGCCCAAAACTCATAGATGCAAAATATTTCATCCACTTTCTCTATTTATTTCTCAACTCATTTTGAACCCACACCCACGTGTTACTTTCCTTCTCTTGGTTTTAATGAGAAAGGAATGAGCCAATCAATCAAGTCTCCTTCCTTTAATTCTATTTTCCTTTTTCTCCTTCCTATTGCCTGATCGATCATCTCACAACACGTGCGTGTTGCACGTACATCTATGCTAGTTAGGAATAAATAGTCAGATTTGTTAGATATACTTGTATTCCCTCTGTATTGTAGGGGGTTATATGTATATTTCCCTTCATTACTGGTGTATATATATCAGCCTTAGTGCCTCATAATGAATACAAGTGCTATTCATAACAAGATTTATGAGCACACACCATGTTTGTTAGATGGACTTTTAAGTTGTGAATAACTCTACCCAGGACAAGGTGCTAATGTACCACCAACTCCCATTTGATGCTAAATGATAGCAATCTGGTTGCCACATCTCTCTATATCTGTGAGGTAAGATATGACCGAGCTCCAAGTCCTTGGAAGGCAAAGGAACAGTACTCAGGGATGAAACAGAAGAGAACACCAAAGTACTAGCAAAAATAACTTCACTGTCTCACTTAGTATAATATTTCATCTGACATTTTACCATTTCTGCAACTATTGCTAATTCTTTCCTTTTTTTCCTTGAACGCACAGGAGAACTGCGTATCATTCCATTAAGAAAGGAGAAAGTACAAATGGAGAAGGAACTCCCAACCAACAACCTGCAAACAAACACAATGCCTGACCAGCCATCCAACAGAAGAGGCTAACTCTAGGCTAACAGAGCTAATCCCTATACAGAGCCCTTACTAACAACTCCTGAAGCCCTTTGGCCCCAGCGAACACCATAGAACTCCATTTGTAGACAAACACATAGCTTAGAAAAGCTATAAAACTTAATCACTTGGAAATAAAAATCAACAGAGAAATCATTAGCTCCCTGGATACAAAAATGAGAAAGATGGACATGGACTTAAATAATTGAGATATCAAGTGACATCACATACACACTGAAATGACTATCATATAAAGGAAAAGGTATCGAACCTGCATGAACATGACAGCTTCTGAAACAGAGAAAGTGGTGTTAAGGAAATCCCATCGGCTTTCTTTCCGCAGATCCACCAATTCTCTTCCATATATTTCACTATTCAAAGGCATGGATAAGATTTCTCATCTCTGGAGCACACAAACTTTGACAAAATGTGTTACCTCTACCTCACAGCACGAGTGGAAAGCATCTGGGTACCATGCATGGCCCTCTTAATGTAACCAAATCGATCTGCTTTAACCAAATTTCCTTTTTCTTTATCAATAACAAGACCTCTTATAACCTGTAATAATTGTATACTAGGGGTGATGTATGTGCTTTGAGGTATTATGGATGAAGTACATAGCAGAACATTACCAAGTCAGGATCAAATTTAAGGTCATCTACTGGGAAACCCAAGCTCTTGAGGTTGTCCATCCCATAATCATATGCTCGTCCTTCCCATGCCTGCATAAATATGAAAAAAGAAATTATCTTAGCTCCAACCGCAAATATAAGTCCATCTAGGTTTGTCATATGCCAATCTTATTTTCCAACTTTGACCATCAATAGCTGAAATTTATATAGATTTACAACATGAGGTTGGTGTTAGTACATAAAACATACTTTCATAATATATAAACCCTCCTATTTGCAATGATATATTTACATAGACATTATGTCAATTTTCTCATTGCCATATATTTGGCATCAGAGAAATTATTTATATACAATTTTTAAAAAATACAGTATAAAACATATTGAAAAATTCACACAAACTTATCATCGACATGAGCCTTTATGAACAAATGCTAAAGAAAGAATCAACTTTAATTGGAACATGAGAATTGGATCATAAATACAATATCCTTTGGAGCTAACCTCATCTCAGTATATATATATATAATTTTCTAAAAGTGTAACCCTAGTATCAGGAAAGTTTATAGGCACATCAAGAAAATGGGCAATGACGTACCATCACATTGTAATGAATTAATGTATAATCCATATCATAGCCAATCACACTGATAGATCGAAGATTTAGTGTCCGAGTGCAGAAAATCCCACGAGGAGAGTGTCTTACTGAAAATGGGTCCTGCATTTTGAGCAAACTGACATTAGTCTTATTCTTGGAAGGCTGGCTAGTTTTCTCATTAGGAAGATACTTAACAAAGATATGATTGCAGAGTGGGCAATAAAAAATGTAAGTTGGTGAACAAAGTGTTAGGCTGTTAGCAGATACAATATAACTCCAAATTCAATTGTGCTTCTTTTACAATGCAGAATACTGTTGGTTAAATTTTTATTATAGCTTGTCATTCAACAATATGGTTTTCACTAAGCACAAACTTGAGAGCAGCATCAGCTTCACCTACTCAAACTTAGGGCCTGATTGGTTGCCTGCATGGCCGAGCCTAGCTTGTATCTGAAGCCAGGCTCACCGTAGCTAGGCTGAGTATATGCGAGTGTTGTTTGATTGGTTGTTTGTATGTATCTAGCCTGGCTAAGGTGAGATGGTGTTTGGTTATCCACATGGAGGCATGTTGCATGAGATAATAATAGATATACAATCAACACTAAATTATGTAACTATCAATTGTAGCTTTAAATCTTTAATTTATATTATATTCATTAATATTATTTAAATTTTCTAATATCATTTAATATATGTTAATCAGGCACCAACAATGTCATTAATGGGATAATCGCTCGCATCCAGTGAGTTTGGCTCTGTAGAAATGGCCGCCAATCTCGTATCTATGGATCCAGGCAAAAGGGTGCCTCGTGCATCTCGCTGGCCAAGCCCAACCACTCATTCAGGCTACCAATCAAGCAAAAGTTGCATCCGGAGAGCCTAGCTCGTCCTTATCCAGGCAACCAATCAGACCCTTAATGTTTCAGATCCTCTGCTTCCATCTTGAGTTTGAAGGTGAGTGTTAAGTATATCAAAGGCCCATTTATGTTATAGGCCCATATGGCCCATGAGGACTATATATCATATCGATCATCCGTAAGAGGCTTGCATCTTCTCAAATCCCCAAGGTTAGTAACAAGTCACACAGCGACACGGTTGGGACGACAGAAGAAAGAAAAAAGACTATCTCCCATGTACCTTCAAGTTCCCAATATTCCATGCAGGTGGAGGTAGATCAAGAACAGATTGGTGCTGATGAAGTGCCAGACATATATATGGTTCAAGGACAATTGACCAGAAAATGCTAATAACTAGAGGTAAAATCAGTTCATTATTTAATTGAAAGATGATTTAAGATTGATTTTTCTAAAGATGTAACGATATTTACTGTCTGTTCTTATTGTGTAGGCTTGAAAAGCTTTTGTTCAAGACTGAGATACGAGTATATAGCACTATTCGTCTTCAAACTGTCCGGTTGTTATCTTTGTGAATTGTATGGTGCACTGCTAGTGTTTACTTTGCTTCTTTACCCTTCTTATGAGAGGTACAATCTTAAATCTTCATATGTATTGTATTTAATTTTGATACTTTGTTTTGTAATTTCAATGCAAATGTGCAATGCTATTCGATGTATGTTTACTATAAGTTATGTTCAATGCATGTGCTCTGCCCCTTGAGATCGTGTAAAAGGTCGTCTATAGTACAATTTTGACAGTGTACTACACTGTCTCAGAGTGAAGTTTGAAATAGGCGACGGGGATAGACGATCTGCTGGACTCAACCTAAAATTAGTATGGTTTGTCAGATCGCCACTGGTCAAAAGCCATACAGTTTTATTTGACCCCTTTCCTGACAAAAAAATGTCATAAAACAATTTCAAAGCTATGGATACAGTTAATGATTTGAAAACTGAAAGGTCAATGCAAGAGAAAAGTTTTCATTCACCAACAGGAGAAGCTCATTCTCCCTTCTGCCAGGAAACAAAAAAAAAGGTCGTTGCTTCTTCACAAAGTTTCCATAACCATCTCTTTTTGTTTTTATGGTTACTTGATGGTCGAATATCAATGGCCTCATCTGGAACATTTGTTTTTCGATAGAGACTAAAGGTTGTGTATTTGTCTGACCATGAGATTGTGAGACCATTGACAGTTGAAACAATTTACTCTTAACACATTACAATTGAGTCTTAGTGGACAAAACTCTAAATCCATTGGTTGGTTCATGGAACTCTGGCAGTAATAACAAAAAGAAAGACGTATATGACAAACTAAGGATAAAACTACTACTACAATTTTATGATGGTATAAGAGGAAGTACTGATTCCTAAGTGGAGAATTGTTTTTTCTCCAGATTCATGCACATAACACATAGATGTATAAGTTAATGGTAACTAATAAGAATTTAAGTCGCAGTCATACAGGGGAGAACATCAGTATAGACAGCATGAATAGAAGCAGAAGATGCATACCAAACATTAACAAGGACAAGATAATGCTTAGAAGGATAGAACCTTACTGCAATTCCTAAGTCATGAAGCAATGTTTCAGCTTCTCTTGCCTCTTTCCAAGCTATATCCTCAATAGGACCATGCAGTGCTGACTCGCCGTTCCCACCTAAAAATTAAAGCACTTGTGAGCAAATACAACCAAGTTAGCAAGATATAATTTTGATTTTGTTGCAGTATATTCCATTAGCCATGAGGAGTGAAGCCGTTTACTTATAATCATGTAAGAACATCAAGTTGCTCATGCGGTCTTGTTTTTGTCCTACATTTTATCACTAATTAAAAACTTGTGCAATAGTATCATCCACGAACCAACATCAAGTAGCGTATGAACTCAAGAATCAAAGGGTTCATTAGGAGCTCACCGAGCGCCTCGAGGCGCTCCCTCCGCACGTTCAAATCCCCCCTGGTGCTCTGCCCGAGGTAATCCACCTGCGAGAGCCCCGACGAGGTGACTGAGAAGTAGGACTCCTCCTCGTCCTCGAACTCATCCTCCTCCTCCTCGCCCCGCTCCCCCTCCACCGCCGCCGCCCTGCTGGCGTCGAGCGCGCGGCACCGAAGCGAGGAGGGAGGGCTTCGCGGGAGACGAGGGTGAGCTCTGAGCATGCGCTGTGGCCGTGAGGACGGTCCGAATCGTTGCGGGGGCGACGGCCGAGGCGGGGCCCGCAGGCGGAGCATGCGCACGAGCTCCGCGGCGTCCGCCATTGCTGCGTGCCGGCGGCGGCTCTAGGCCTATAGCCAGAGTTTGGTGAGGAACACGAGAGCTTCCGCGACGGCCGCTGGATAGGAAGTGGGGGATGAGGCCGGCGAAAAATGGCGACGGGAAAAGTAGACGTGGGTCCCATGCGTCAGCCTTTCTTTGTCTCAGATTCGCTCGTGTCGTGCTGTGCTGACGCAGAAGAGGTTATCTATGGCCAACGACCAACGTAATCTCACTGGAAATTGAAATGACAAGGAAGCTATGCTGTTCCTTTTACAAAGTATCAATATTTCAAAATCAAAAAGATGTCACTTGCCGCAATGAAATAATCGAGGCTCTATCTCCTAATCCAAGACAATATGTCAGTTTTTATATAGGGGTTTATATTATATAATATTCTTTGTTTTTACTAAATTTAATTATTATGTGGAAAATCTTGCATGACACATCATTTGTGAAATATGACATAGACTATCCATACACATCGTACTCTATTTTTATACATTATAAAAGAAATATTATGTCTTTGTTATTAAGATTTTAAAATACAAAACACAATCATTTGCGCTCATATTACTCTATATCCGAGGGCGACGCCACATTGATGGCACCTGGTGCACCGGTGAGCAAATGCAACTAGCGCTAAAAACGTTTTTAGCACTAATTGCATTGATGTTTACCTTATAATCTTGTTAAATTATGTATTATCTTAAAGCAGTGCACCAGGGTGCTGTGATGGCCAGCTTCGCCTCTGTCATCTCATATCTATACCAACTATCATACTTTCATACTTTTTATTATTATCGAAATACTTTTAATCCACCTCTCCATTCTCCTTATCTTTTCTCCATCCCCACCTCCATTTTCTTTGTTCTCTTCGATTCCTAGCATGCTACCACCTCCACCTCCTAGCACCACCCATCTACCTCCTTTGTGGAGGTCGTTGGCTCCTCCACAGGCATGCAGATCTAGGCCGCTCCTCCTCCTCCTCTTTTCATTGCTCCTCCTTTCGAAGCCATCTAACTCCTTTGATAAAAGGCCGGTGTTGCCTTCCTGCACATCGTCAACCTACACCAGGCCATTTTCTTTTCCCATCTCCTCCTCCTCCGGCCGCCATGCTCTCTATCCATTGCCACCTCCTCCAACTGCTCTATCGCCCACTCGACGGCACTCGCCCCACTCCTCTTAAAACCGCCTCCTCCGCTCGGTAAGCCGCCGCCACGGCGCCCTGACGCCTCCACCGCGGCTACCAAAGGTCTCCTTGCTCCACTTAGTACACTTTTAGACTTATTGTCCAAAAAAAAGTACTCCTTACCCTTTTAAATTATAGAGTGTTTGGTTTCATGAATATCAACTTTAGCTACTCGTCTTAATATAAAACAATTATTATTTATTATTATTCTGATTTATTCTACCCTACAATACTTTTAAGTATGATTTGTTTTTTAATTAAATAAAATGAGTAATCAAAGTTAATATAAAAAATCAACGAGCTCGTGTTCAGATTCTCGACACTCGTGCGTTTAGACATCAATGGATGAACGATTCTCGACACTTGCGGCCACTGCCGATTTTTCGTAAATTATCATTAATTTTATTTTGATTTATTTTATTACTAAAGGTAATTTGAATATGAGTTATGTTTTTACATATTAAAATATACAATATATTTTTTGAATACAATAAATGATTAAAGTTCTATAAAAGAAATTCAACAGCCACATATATTAGTGAATGGAGGTAGTGTTTTTCTTGTTGTTTAATATTTTTGGTAATGAGACAATAACACTATGGTGATCAATCCCTCGTATTGATGGACAATGAGGATACATCAACTAAGAAACAAGCAGTAGAATAAATCAAGTGCATGTCACACCAATTCGCTTGGAAAACCTATTTAAATCTCCACTATAGTCAACAATGGTTATATGGTGACTTTCTAGTAACAACATATCCACCTGATACAACTAGGTATCAACAACGACCACAATCTTCTAACAAGAGATAAGATAAAGAAATTCCAGATTCTATCCCCTCTGGTAAACAGTTCATTTCACCCCAACTGTAGCTCCAGTATGTACGAAAATTGGTAGCCAAGTAGATCCGCGAGTCTCCTAAATGCTGTCAAATTCTTGACTCAATCAAACACAGTTTGACTCCACAAATAAATCTTCTACCATGGCTGCTTCGTGCTGAAACTACAGTTGACTGAATTGACAAATAAACTACTTTAAAATTCGATGCTCTATTGATCTACTCAACCAATCCTCAGACCAACTAACGAAATCTATGTATTGTCAACATAGAACAGGCTCACCAAATTTAACATGAATCCAGCTACATTTGAGCCTTTGACCATAAGTCTGACGATGATCGGTTTAGAGCCACCAAATCTAGACAAATTTGTTTCTCTTTCTTCTCGATCTCTTCTCACATTACGTGTGTTTTGCTCTTTCTCAGCTCTCCAAATCTAGTTGCTCCCCATTTCAAAGGAAGTTAGGGTTTTTGCTTGCCACTCCTCAAGAATGACCTCAACCATTAATTTCAGCCAAAATCAACACCTCGTAGAAACTGGGCTTTGTGAGCCTCATGGGCTGTGCTTTGTCATGTTGTGAGGGTGGTTGTGGTAATAGGACTCGACGTCAATAGTACAGTTATACTGGAAACATATTCTAGCATGTATGTTGAAACAAGCAGCAAGATTTTTTTATATAAAAAAGGAATAATGTCCAGCCTCTGCAGCTGCACAAAGCGAAGTTCGTATAAAGTTTTCTGCAACAACAACTTTTGATATCTTGAGACTCGCCCATACAGGTAGTTTTATATGGGAACCGAAGGCTAACTTGGCTCACTTTTCGCTGCAACAAGTTTGTAATCATGTTGCTCATGAAACTGCTGCTTTGGGTCATCTTTAGACTCGGGAACGTCGACCTAGGTGATGGATTGTGATCCAAGTTGTATAATTGTATTGGTTCCGGTGGCCAACGATTTGGTGTCAGGTCATGTAATGGAATGAAATTCCACTTCGAAAAAGGGCTGAAGAGCTAGCTAGAGTAAGTGGAAGCAACCGTATGCTTATCGTGGTGGAAGGAAAAGCTTCGGGCGACATCACCGCACAAATCTACAATGACGTTAACCAATTATTCGCTCTGTTTCCATATTGTAAAAGGATTTTAGGTTTGAGACAAATTCATGCAATATTCTACTTATGTAGTTTGTTGTGTGTCTAGATTCATTGACATCTATTTTATAAACATAGTCAAAGAAAATAAGAGTCAAAATTCCTTACAATTTACAAATGATGAAGTATTGAGGAATTGTGGGAGCCAATGCAAGAACACCTGACGTGACGAGGTGAGAACGTGCCATGATCATCAGCAGGAACAATTAAAAGTAGCGCCTGGGCTTGCTCGCTTGGTTATTAGTGTTAGATTTGATTTTGGAACGGTCACGAGACCGAATCGAGATGGACTTCCGCGTCCTGATCGGGGGGCCGACTCTTTCTTTGGTTGTGGCCCCCGGTCACAGCACGCTAAGCCAACGCTACCATAGCCGCCGCTAAACCCAAACCTGACAGACCCTGAGGGGAAGAGCCACTGCCATCGTCGCTGTCCGCTGACCCGATGGCCGACCCCGTGAACGGCAACCCCAGCGCCGTCGGCGCACAGGAACAAGAGAGGAGGAGGGAGCAGGAAGCCGAGGCGGAGGAGTGCCACCTCACAGAGCAGCAGGAGAAAGACATCGAGGACTGCCGCCTCATAGAGCAACAGGAGAAAGACATCGAGGACTGCCGCCTCACTGACCAAAGAAACCCTGTTGCTCATACGGCACCTGTTGCGCCCTTCCCCGGCAACAAAGGTGATCTTTGTCACTCTTTCTCCCTCTCCCTCCTACATCTACACGAACGCCATGAACTCTACACCGTTGAACCCGCCAGTGGTGGGGCTCTCAGAGCTAGATCGATCCACAAACTCCAACAATTAGACCAAAGTCTGCCTGTGTGTGTTCGAGCTTCCATTTGTACCAATATTTGTTGATACGTATACTTGATATAGATAGTACAGTACCTAGTAATTTGCCAAAAAGACAAAAGAGAAGCAAAAAAAAAATTGTTGTATCAAAAGACTTCTTCCACACGTAAAAATGTTATCGCTAGTTGAGTGCTCAAACTCCTGTACACGACGCGCACAAAATCGGTGCACCAAACTCGAACGACGTGTAGCCGCCTACGACCGGAACGGACCGGCCACCTTCCCGTAAACCAACTTGCAGACCCGAGCGAGCCACGTCCCTGCTCCGGCGAGGCCTCCGCCGCCGTCGGGCGACGGTGCCGCCGTCTGATGCTCCACCTCGACCGTGGCCTCCTCCCCTCCTGAGCTCGACGAGTCGTCGTCCCTGGACAGCCCCCACGGGAAGTGCGGCAGCACCGAGACCGGCAGCACCGAGACCGGCAGCTTCTCATAGCCGCTGTCGACGTCGTCGTCGACGACGCAGTCCTCGCGCAGCGGCGCCACCGCCGCCGCCCTGGGCGGCCACGCGCACCAGGTGGTCTGCTAGCACAACATGCCCGCCATCGCAGCCTGCTAGCGGATTGGAGTTATTGGAGATTTTGGAAAGTCTTGCAGCGTGAACGGGGCGAGCTGAGGGAAAACAACCATGCACATAGATTTATCGTCTGCGAAGCATGGTTGTAACCGGACTCGGACTCTTAATTTGCACAGGTCTACGTAGTTTGACATGTGGGATCGGAACTAGGACTAGGAACAGTACGGTGTCTTTTACTCGGATTTGGTTTAGCGGCTCATAGAACGGCCGGCTTCTGCTGCAAAACCAACTTTACCCGTCATTACGCGGTTTAGGTGGCCTAAGTCAACAGTTTAATTGGTTTGGAACCGGTGGGTTTAAACTTTAAACTCCATTGGCGAAACACAGTCCATGGTGCGGATCCCTTCTCCTCGGCCACGCCAACTCTCCCATGCGTTGATGCGCCCCCGAAACCAATCAAGAATATATGAAGGTTGGGTGATCGCCGGCGAGCGACTGACTCCATAGGGTAAACTACTCCAGCATACTCAAGCTCTTGACGTCCAAATCGGCACTGCGCTCACCACAACACATTTCAAAATCTCAACGAGTAGGCGTCGCGCATCTCGTCCAAATCCAACAGGGATAGAGATGGATGCTCCTGAACCTTGGCGTTGACCGACTCTGTCATCCTTGTCACCACGGTTGGTATGGTATCGCCAGACTGGCACTTGTGCTGCTGCTGGGCACAACGGCAATAATGGCGGCATGCATGAGCGGATTAAACGACGGGAAACCGCCAAATTGAGATTGAGTCCTTCTGTGCCCAGATGTTAAGCTCTGGCCATGGCTGGTTGCCAACGAAGACGGATTGACTGGTCCCATACCGCAGTTTAACATAACCTAGTAGAAACCGTAGAACTAGGCTCCAACGGGCTGGTTTGATGGGTCGAACAGGTCGAGACGAATCCAAACCCGTGAACAAGCCTCGTACTAGCTACCTACCGGAGAATAAAAACTCAAGAAAGAGCGAGAAGGGGAAGAGGGAGAAGTGGATGGAGGAGGAGGACCGGAGGTGGGGACAATCTGACCCTGGCATCCCACCCGCGACCGAAACAGAGCCTGATCGAGGCTTCCCCTTGTTGGGTTGATCTCGCGAACGGCTCGGTTCGAAGACCGAGTCCGTCGCTCTATCCGCGCCCTGATCGGGGGCGCAACAACCTTTTGGTTGCGGTCCCTTGTCACGCCAGCGACACATAAAAGAGGACGAGGGGAGCTGGCTCGGGAACCAACGTTCCTCAGCGAAACTCTCTCCTCACACACACACACACCCGATCCGTGTAAGGCAGCTGGAAGTGACGGGAAAAGCCACCGCCGCCGTCACTGCGCTACACCGCCACTGACGCCGTCGTCCCCACGCCGCCGGTGCCCAAGGAAGACTCCGCTCCCATTCTCGACGTGCCTACCCCAAGCAGGCACGGGTCATCGCTATGGCTTCTTCTTCATCTCAGGCCGCCGAAGGTATAACATCTAAGTTCTAAGTAGATCTAGTGGTTTAGGGTGAAGAGCAAGGTCCAAGAACTCTAACAATGGTATCAAAGCCTCGGTTTAGGCTCTAACCCTAACCCTAGAAGTTCAAAACCTTCGGTTTATGGCAGAACCCGAGCAAATCACGTCCAAGTCTCAGGCAAGAAATGTTGTTTTCAGCAAGTAGAAGGAGAGGATTGAGTTGTTTCGTTCAAATCCGAAGAATTTTTTTCCCTTTTCATGAACCCTGGCCCCTGTTTTTCCCCAAATCGAAGCAAACCCTAACCGTAAGACAAATCCCCAAAGCAGTTGAAGTAGAGAGTCCTCACCTGGGGGCAGATCTTGGCTGTGTCCATCACCGGCGGCCAAGGGAAGGGCGGCGCGGCCGTCAGCCCTCGTGCGCACGCGCCCGGGGCCAGAGGGCGCCATGGCGGGGCCACTCGACGGCGGCGCGCTCACCCGCGGGTTAGCGCGCGGCCGGCGAGGAGCCGCGCAGCGGCGCTAGCGCTCCGGCAACCCTGTCCCTCCGGTACGGAGAGGGGGGCGCGAGCGGAGAAAGGGGAAGAGAATGGCTGCGACCGGGAGAGGAGAGGAAGAAATGTTCTAGGGTTTCGAGGGAGGTCGGTTTTTCTAGGTTTTTATACCTGGATCGGTGAGTCCTCGGCCGTTGGATCAGATCGGGCGGCCGGGATTGGATCTGGGGGAGACGGGCCGGTTCCGGCCCAACCGGCCTAGGCTTGGGAGCGCTTTCCCGGCCCAGGCCCACGCTGCGGCCTGGGACGTGGGGACACGGCGTTGAGCAGGCCGGGCCGCCCGTGTTGGGCCGGTTCCGGCCGGAGTAACAGTATTTTTTTTCTTTTTTCTCTGTTTTAAGCATTAAGTAGTGTCTAATTAGTTTTATACATGTTTTAAGCACTATTTTAAGTACTATACTTGCTGCAAGTTTAAAATTAAGTTCTGAGTTAATTATTAAGTACTGAGTTTTAAGTTTTGAAGTATAGTTTTCATGTTCGAATTGAAACCAACGTGGATATTTATTTAGAGAATAAAAAGTTAAATGCTTCATGTATAAGAATTTTCTGTGATTAAGTATATGACTTGGAATTTTATTTTCTGACCAACGTTGATGATAATTTTGCCATGTTCATTGAGTTTTAAGTTTTGTTCTATTCTATTTCTGCTCAACGGTGATTTAGAAGTAGAGCAATTATTGTTTCATATTAAGAGCATGTTTTAATTCAATTTTCTAATTGAATTTATTTTCTTATGAAGCATCACCATCTAAGATTGCCAATGCTCTAAGTGTGATCAATAGGCTTCCCCCGTTGGATGGCTCGAATTATCCCTCTTGGAGGGAGAAGTTGATGATGGCTCTCACGATGGCTGATATTGATCACGCCATCGAGGCCCCTCGCCCTACACCGCCAGTGCTGGCGGCACAAGATACACCTGCTGCTGCTGATAACCCAGCAAGGCAGACGTCATATGACCAAGAAAGCTAAGTGGGAGCGTTCTAACGAGAAGTGTTTTATGGTCATTAGGGGCACAATTATCCCTACTATTCGGGGTGCCATCCCTGAATGTGAGACTGCCACTGAGTACCTGCAGAAGATAAAGTACCAGTTCACTGGTTCTACTAAGGCCTATGCAGGGGCTCTTATTAAGAAGTTTGCTAGTGTTGAGTATGATGGCAGTGGGATAAGAGAGTACATCATGAAGATATCACACATGGCAGAACAGCTCAAAGCTTATGAGATGGAGCAGAAAGAAAACTTTGTTGTCCACCGTATTCTGAACTCTTTACCAAAAGAGTTTGAGACATTCATTGTGAACTCAATATAAGTGCTGAAAAGTGGATAGTTGAAAAGTGCATTGCCATGTGTGTTCAAGAAGAATTAAGGCTCAAAAGAATCACAGTCCTGATAGTGTATACTTTGTGAAAAGTGAGAAGAAGAAAAATTTCTTCAATAAGCCAAACAAGCCTTTCTTCGAGAACCACAAATCTCAGGGTAAAAGGTTCAACAATCTTCAGCAAGTCTAGGGCTCTAGTAAGGGCTCCAATCAGGATGCAGGTGAGAAGCCCCAGCACAAGGGGAGGCTTATCCTACTTGACCAAGTGGCGTCTGATCAGTGCAGGTGCTGTGGCAAGAAAGGGCACCACACAAAGAATTGTGTTGACTTACTGAAGTGACTCAACAAATCAAGTAAGGATGAAGTTACATTTATAGATGAGTCTCTGTATTTAGAATTACCCACCAATACTTGGTGGATTGATTCTGGTGCAACTGTTCATTCATTTTGCTAATTTTTTCCAGAGATTCCATTCGAAGAGGACCCTGCGAAGAGAGGAAAGAAGCATTAGAGTCGGCAATGGACTCGAAGCTGAAGTGGACGCCATCAGAGATCTTTCTTTAGAATTAGATAGCGGATTTTCTCTTATTTTGCATAAAGTTTTATTCGTGCCTTCCATGAGAAGAAATTTGATTTCAGTATTATATTTGGATTTTGAGAAAATTCGCTGTCATTTTGGGGATAGAAAGTGCATTATTGAGTATGATAATAAGAATGTTGGTCTTGCTGTTTTATGAGACAAGCTTTATCTACTTTTCCATTGTGATTATGTGAATAATGTGAGTTTCTCTTCAACTGTGAATGTTTGTAATGTAAGTTCTAAGTGAAAGCGAAGTGATAATGAATCGTCGTCGAAATTGTGGCACTATCGTTTAGGCCATATTTCGAGGAAGAGGATAGAACGATTAATTAAGGAAGATATTCTCCACCCATTAGACTTTTCAGATAATGAGTATTGAATTGATTGCATTAAAGGAAAGTATGTTAAACAAATTAAGAAAGATGCCAAGCGAAGCGTAGGAATTTTAGAAATAATTCATACGGACATTTGTGGTCCTTTTCCTGTGAAGTCGGTAGATGATTTTGATTCTTTCATTACATTTACTGATGATTTTTCTCGCTATGGCTATATTTATCCTATTAAAGAAAGATCTGAAGCACTACATAAATTTAAGTTATTTAAATCTAAAGTTGAAAATCAGTATAATTTAAAGATCAAAGTTGTAAGATCAGACCGCGGTAGTGAATACTACGGGAAGCATACGCCTTATGGCCAGGTTCCTAGACCTTTTGCAAGGTTCCTACAGAAAAATGGCATAGTCGCTCAATATTCCACACCGGGCGAGTCTCAGCAAAATGGAGTGGCTGAAAGGCGCAATCTACCTACTAAGCTATGGATGGAGGCCTTTAAAAACCGCTGCCCATATTCTCAACAGAGTTTCCAGTAAGTCCGTGCCTAAAACACCGTATGAGTTGTGGACTGGGAGGAAGACCCCACTGAATTATTTTCATGTGTGGAGCTGTCCAGCTGAGGCCAAAGCATTTAATCCAAATATTGAAAAATTAGATCCTAAGACTGTCAGTTGTCATTTTATTGGCTACCCTGAAAGATCAAAAGGGTACCGTTTCTACTGTCCAAACAGACATACTAAGTATGTAGAAACCAGACACGCTGTGTTTTTAGAGGATGAGATAATCAGGAGGAGTATGGTACCTCGAGAAATAAGTCTTGATGAGAAGCGGGTTTATGCCCCAACTCCTATGATTCAGGAGTTTTTCTTCTCGATACCTACTGTCATTGCAGCACCCGTTGTTGAAGCCCCTGCTGCTGTTTCTTCGAGTGCAACTGCCAGTGAGCCTGAGGCCCCTGTTGTTACAGAGGCGCCACAAGTTCCTACTGTTGCAAATGAGGAGCCAGAGCAGCCTCCTGCAGGAGAGAGTAGTGCCAGTGAGCCTGCTCAAGAACCTCTTAGAAGGTCGCAACGAAACAGTAGACCAGCTATTTCTGCTGATTATGAAGTTTATGTAAGTGAGGATGCGGACACATAAGGTGATCCCACCTCATTTGAGGAAGCCATGAGAGGTCCCCACTCATCCAAGTGGCTTGCCGCCATAGAGGATGAAATGAGATCAATAAGTACTAATAGAGTTTAGGATCTTGAAGAAATTCCTAAAGGAGCCAAAACAGTACGCTGTAAATGGGTCTACAAAACTAAACGTGACTCCAAAGGGAATATTAAAAAACATAAGGCAAGACTTGTCGCAAAAGGCTTCACTCAAAGAGAAGAAATCGATTATACTGAAACCTTCTCGTCTGTTTAGTCAAATGACTCTTTCAGAATCATTATAGCACTCGTTGCTTACTATGATTTAGAGTTACATCAGATGGATGTTAAGACGGCATTCTTGAATGGAGATTTATATGAGAATGTGTTCATGGCTCAGCCCAAAGGCTTTGTCGTGAAAGGAAAAGAAAATTTGAGGTGTCGTCTAAAAAAATCCATTTATGGATTAAAGCAAGCGTCTAGACAATGGTACCTTAAGTTTGATAAAACTATAAGGTCATTTGATTTTAAAGAAAATATTGAGGACAGTTGCATTTATACAAAGTTTAAGAATGGGAAATTTATTTTCCTTCTGCTTTATGTCGATGACATATTGTTAGCTAGCAGTGATATGAATCTACTGCTGGAGACTAAGAATTTTTTGTCCTCGAATTTTGATATGAAAGATCTCGGAGAGACGTCGTATGTCCTTGGAATTGAAATCCACCGAGATAGAAAGAAAACGGTATTAGGCCTATCACAGAAAGCATACATTGAAAATATTTTAAAGAGATACAGTATGCACAAGTGTAAGGCATCGCCTGTCCCAATAGTCCAGAGCGACGTGTTCGGGAATTTTCGGTGTCCTAAGAATAAGTATGAGATCGATCGAATGAAATCAGTCATGTACGCATCAGCTGTCGGAAGTATTATGTATGCTTAAGTTTGTACACGCTCTGACTTAGCATTTACAACCGGGATGCTTGGCAGCTATCAGAAAAATCCAGAAGTAGAACACTGGATAGCTGTTAAGAAAACCTTGCGGTATTTGCGAGGAACAAAGAGCCTAATGTTAATATATAGAAAGTCATATGCCCTTGAGATAGTGGGCTATTCAGATGCCGATATGGCAGGATGTAGAGATACAAGAAAGTTCACATCAGGCTATATATTTACCCTTGCTGGGAGAGCCATTTCATGGAAAAGCTCGAAACAGTCAATTGTTGCATCGTCAACAGAGTACGTTGAGATTATAGCATGTTATGAGGCAACTGGGCAGGCACTATAGTTAAAGAAATTTGTTCCCGAATTAAAAGTGGTTGAGAGTATTGAAAAACCACTGAAGTTATATTGCGACAATGAGCCCGCAATATCTTACTCATATAACAACAAGTCAACTAATGCTGCCAAATACATTGACATTAAGTATTATGTTGTGAAGAAAAAAGTCCAGAATCAGACAATAATGCTTGAGCATATTAAGTCTGAGCAAATGCTCACGGATCCACTTACTAAAGGTCTTTCATCCAAAAAGTTCATTGAACATGTAGCCGGCATGGGTTTGAAGGAAGACTTATGATTCTGGACATAAAGGGTCGTTTATGCAACCATCTCCCCACAAGTTTTAAGTTGTTCTGATTTGAGATAGAAAGGTATGCTGTAGCCATTGAGTTCGACAATACGTAACTGACTGTTGTAGCGCCTTAGCCTTGGTGTACTGATCTACTGAGAAGAGGAATTATAAGTATGAAAAGTTGAAGAATTAAGTTTAAAGGATAAGTATTTAATTTTGAGATCAAGGGAGGGAACATTGGGTTGATCTCGCGAACGGCTTGGTTCGGAGACCGAGTCCGTCGCCCTATTCGCGCCCTGATCGGGGGCGCAATAACCTTTTGGTTGCGGCCCCCTGTCACGCCAGTGCCACATAAAAGAGAACGAGGGGAGCCGGCTCGGGAACCAACGTTCCCCGGCGAAACTCTCTCCTCACACACACCCGATCCGTGTAAGATGGCTGGAAGTGACGGGAAAAGCCGCCGCCGCCGTCACTGCGCTACACCGCCACTGACGCCGTCGTCCCCACGCCGCCGGTGCCCAAGGATGACTCCGCTTCCGCTCTCGCCGTTCCTACCCCAAGCAGACACGAGTCATCGCTATGGCTTATTCTTCATCTCAGGCCACCGAAAACATTTAAATTCTAAGCGGATCTAGTAGTTTAGAGTGAAGAGCAAGATCCTAGAACTCTAACACCCCTCCGTCTCCGGCCGGCCGGACACGGTTGGCCGGCCGGGGAGCATTCCATCGGCGTGTCGCGCGCATCGATCTCGCTTGCCCGATCGATTCCTTCTCGGAAATAAAGACACAGGCGCGATTAACGGAAGCGGCCGTCCTGCATGACATTGACAACTGGATCCATGATCACTTAGCTCGATCATTACTCGATCGATGCACATCGAGCCAAGTTACATGCATGGATCGCCTCGCCGGATCAATTGCGCACTCTTGAATCGATGTTCTAGCAGTGTTATTGTAACTCATCATCATCAAATAAAGCAATGCAAAAGATAAACTTGCATCGTATAGCACGCATGCATCGACGTACGATGAAATAATCCCACATGTCGACCAAGATGGCTAGGATCTGCCGCCGCTTGCTTCCTGTTCATGTCTACTGTAGGGAGGAGGGAGAGCATGGAGTATGCTGTAAAATATAGTAGTAATCTTTTTGTGGCCCTGTACATGGGAGAGAATCGACTACGATCGAAATCCCGAGGTCAACGATAAGCCGCTGCTCTACTTTTATTTTTACCCCAGTGGATCTCTCGTTGTTTGCGTGGCCATATATATATCAGCCCATCACTGCTAGTAAAGCTCAGTTCACAACAGTGTTACACACACTAGCAGCTGCAGGTTCACAAGAGCGAAAGTATACAGACTACAGTGCCTGGCGCATGCATGCAGCAGGTTCTGCCTGAATCCGAGGTCGTCGTAGGGTGGCAGGATCACGACCACCGAGACGTGGAAAAAGTCCAAGTCAACAATGTGTTGAGTTCTATTAATAAATGAACTAATACTGAGTAGTATACTCGATGTGGCCGACCTAGCTCGAGCAGCTGACCAGCTGTACGAGTACGTGGTGGAGTGAAATGCTCGATCGTTGTTGTGTGCTGGATCAAACTCGCTCCATCCACGGAACGAAAGAAGAAGTAGCGGCTCATCTCATCATCATTTTATTGGCAATACAGTGAGGCAATTAATAATGCCTGTTCAACTGTTCAAGTCCTCGGTGGCAGTGAAGTATCTGAGTAATAAACTTGCAGCAGCAAACGATCGATATTCATCAAAGCTAATGTTACTTGGAACACTATCAGTGTCATATTATCCGTGTGTATGTGTATCTGAAGTCGAACAGAGGTGGCGTACGTCTTGTTTCATGGATGGAGGAGAAAAAACAACATGACTAGCTACGTCGATCGTCGGGAATCTCCAGGGTCTCGATAGGCAGGCAAGGCTCTGAATTTGGACACAAACCGAAGCAACAGCGAATTAACTCCAGAGACTTCTACAGTGCATGCAGGCCTACAGTAGCGGAGTATCATCATCAATTAATAAATCGCCATCAGAGTTAAACTAATGCCGCCTCGAGAGATCGCATCAGGAAAAGAAAGATGCTACTGGTTCTCTCTTGATCGACGTGGTCAACAGCGCCACCTGCAGATTAGCCTGAACTCCTGATCGATCGAATCTCGTCGCACATGGACACCCATCTCCCCGCCCGATCGACGCGGAAACCCTGCCTGATGAAAGATCGCGAGTACGTCCATGCACGCCCTCCACCGCTATAAATACCCATGCAACGCAGCAGCTCACCATCCACCACCACCACCGGCTCGCTCACTTGATCACTCGCAGCAATGGCTGCCAGCACCACCAAGCTCGTGGCCCTCGGCTTCGCCGTCCTCCTGAGCATTGGCTTCTCCAGTGCCGCGAGGGTAGTAGTTAGGACCGGCAGCTACGCCAGCGGCGGAGGCGGAGGCGGCGGCGGGGGAGGCGGCTACGGGGCGAACGGAGGCGGGTTCGGCGGAGGCTCTGGCGGCGGCAACGGGTTCGGCCTCGGCCAGAGCAGCGGCAGCTGGTGGGACCGTTTCACCTCCAGCATAGCCGGCGGCGGTGGCGGAGGGCAGGGCGGCGGCGGCGGCACCAACGGCGGGTCCGGGTCCGGCGGTGGGTCCGGCTACGGTTCCGGCACCAGCTCCGCTGCGGCGCAGGGCCCGAGCAGCGGCAACTACGCCAGCGCCGAGGGCAAGGGCGCCGGCGGCGGCATGGGCGGCGGCGCTAACGGCGCCTACGGCACTGGAGCCGGTGGAGGCGCTGGCAAGGGCCAGGGCGAGAGCGGCGTGGCGTTGGCGCCCTCTGGATACTACAACGGCGGCGCCGCTGATGCTACCGGTGGCGGTTCCGGCGCTGGCGGCGGCCACGGCGGTGGCGCGGCCGGAGCTCCGAGCTACGGGACTGGAGGCGGCCTCGGAGGAGGCAAGGGAGAGGCTGGCAGCGACGGGTCATGGGGTTCAGGTTATGCGCAGGGCATCGGTGCCGGCACAGGCGGCGGCGGCGGCGGCGGATCCCCAGGCGGCTCTGGTGGCGGCGGCGGTTCTGGGTCCGGATCCGGCAGCGGCGGAATCCACTGAGACATGCAGCAGCTGGTGGCCGGAACCCACGCAGCGAGCCGCGTTACTATCATCAGTCCATGCATTTTGGTGTCGTTGTTCCTGCAATTGAGTTATGATGTATCTCTAGTAGAGCGTTGGTGGCTTAATCTCGTTTTGTTTTGTTTCAAGCAATTAGTCAGGAATAATAATGGGCGTCGTGTGATTGATGTTGGAGCTAGTAGGTAGTCCAGCATGCAACTGAGATGTAATGGCTATCTACGAGTATGCATCGTCATCTTTTTTGTTGCATTATTGTGCCCCTTTGTTTTTGTAATCTGTTTCATTTTCCATCGTCAGATCCTCAAGAGTGGAGCGAGCTAAAAGCTAAGTACACTACGTAGCTAGTACTCCCTCCGGTTTTAAATATAAGTCGCGGTTGACTTTTTTTCAAAACTTTAAGCATTCGTTTTATTCAAAAAATTTGTTCAAATATATAAAATTACAAATCATACTCAAACTAACATTGGTAATAAACCAAATCACAACAAAATAAATGATAATTTGTAAATTTTTTTGAATAAGACGAATGGTCAATTTTTTTTAAAAAAAAATCAACCGCGACTTATATTTAAAACCGGAGGGAGTAGTAGATATACTCTAGAGTACCTTTTTTCTTTTCCAAACAAAAAAATAATGGTACTCTTGTTGTCTCCTGCTTGCTCCTGTCTAGTTGTTAGCAACTTAGCAATATTGTGCATAGCGATGCTTGGCGGCTGCTATTGGGTTTTTACGTGGCTTCAACATTATTCATATGTTAAAATTTCCCCTTGGTTCACATTTGGAGAATTAATCTTAATTCACATGAGAAATATGCATTATAATTGAGCTTAGCGTAATTAGTTAGTGCATCAAATAAAAGTAAGACATAAATAAATATGCACTACATATATTAAAGCCTAAAAGCTTGCTTTAAATAAATATTATGAGATTATAATAGTAAAAAGAAAGAAAAATTAAGCTAAAAACGATTGGCCTCAGCCTAAAATAGAGCCCAACATTGTGCAACACATTTTTTTATCACTGCATGTTCTCCCAAACTAGGCCGCAACCAGCCCACACCATTTAGCCTCCCCACATGTGGCCTGCTCGGCCAAAGCTGGAGGCCGGCTCATCTAGACTCTAGAGCGTCCAATTCAATTGGATGGCTCCCCTGCCTCCATGCTCAACGACATCTTGTCATCTCCCTTAAAACCCTAGCCCATATGTATTTTTTCCTCCCTCCCCTCCTCTTCTCAGTTTCAACGCTGCTTAATTTTTAGTTTGAGGAAGTTTGTGTATGTGTAGTTGATTTTTGGTACACACAGTCATATATCCCATCTATTTATTATAGTTCTACACACAAGGGGGGCAAATACCACAAAAGGTCGGTTTTGGGCCTTAAGATCGAAGTCATGGAGTTCTACTCCTAATAGGACTTGGTCACTTTACCGACTTACTTACTGTTCATAATTTTATTAATTTTCAGCTTATTTGATCATTACCGATTTATTCAATCATAATCCAAAATATTCAACATTCTTGTCATCTCACCACTTACATAGCACCTGTGACTAGAAAACCGATGTTATCATTTTTAAGTTCACCTCTCCTAACTTCACATTACATATTTCAAACTAATAGTCTTCAATGAAAACATGTCAATTAAAGTTATATAGTTCAAGCACTACAGTTTATATATAGAAAACATGTGTCTGTTTGATGTCGCTTGATTTTTTTTTTTAAAAAATGAGCTCCTAAATGATCTCAAATGTAAAAGTTGACAACTATAAGTTTTAGATCTTGTCGAGCTATACAATTTTATTATAAAGCTTCTTCATCTAACAACATTTGAAAAAAAATTATTGTGTGCAATCTCTATTTCTAAAGGTGGCCAAAATTATTTGCTTAGAATTTGTCCTCCGTGCAAAGATATCCAAAATTTTTTTTTGGCACTAATCCTAGTCAATGACATCTAGTGCTGTCATTTAATTCTAGACAAAAATTGAAGTTTTGCCACTAATGACAGAAACTAACACAACTTCCTATAGTTTAGCCACATACATATATATGGATCATATACAACAACTACTGTCCTAAATTTTCTTCATTCCCTTACGTTACACCTCGATGTACATTTTAAAACAAGAGAGTACCTATATTTTCTATTAACAGAAAACAATATACTTCCGCCGCCTCAATTCATAGGTCGTTTGATTTTTATGACACCAAGTTTGACCAACTCGTCTTATTGAACAAAATGCGAAAATATGGAAAAAATAATTCAAAATTAAAGTATATTGTATACTAAAACAAATCACAATAAAAATAAAAATAAATGATAATTACGAAATTTTTTAATAAGACAAATCAAATTTAATGTTAGAAAAGTCAAATGGTCTATAAATTGGGACTTAATTAGGGAGTATCTCTAGTGTTGACGGTTTATTGTGCCGATTTCAAATGTTCTGCCGTGAGGTTTGAAGCACCATTCATGGTTCGTGATGTTGAGTTTTTTTTTTTCATGTGTTTCGCTCTGCCAGCTCGGCTCTATGGTGTATGTTTTTTGCACCATTGGTTGCACAAGTGGAGTGCCTTGTCCACTCTGGTGTAAAGATTATGCTTTTTGGCCCAGTATCTATCTGAGATCGACGAAGTTCCTGCTGCTCCTGCCGCCGCATTGGTTCAATTCGAGGCCTTGTGATGAGGCTTCAGCCTAGGGGAACAGAACAGAGTAACCCACCACACACCCAGAAGGTCACAACCCAGCAGCGATCCAGCGCTGGCTGATTATTTGGATACCAGCTAAAACCCTCCGATCCACATAGATTGAGAGAGAATGAGAAAAAATTTATACTAATTTCCATTCCAGATCTTTTTTTTTGAGTTCAAAGGATTTTTTTATTCCCCAGCCCATTGGTGACGGGCCGCGGCCTTGTTTGTATAAACACTAATCCACGTGGATTGGAGAGATCTGGAATGGAAATTAGTCCGCGGCGAAAACGAAAAAGACACCGTGGCAATTGGCATGCATGCGCGGACGACGTACGTGCGTGACCAGACCAGCGGACATATGCAGGCACAAGACGACGACGACGACGACGGCCACCACCGCCGGACCGCCGGCTGTTGCTAGCCAGCTTTAGCTTAGCTAGCTAGGTGCCTTGACTGACGTGCCACCAAGCACCACTGGCTCCGATCGACCTGCTAACCTAACTCCCGCACTCCAGCAAGCTAGCGTACATACGCAACGCCCACCGCCCACGCTGACCTCTCCGTCGCGCGCTCATCTCTATCATCAGCTTCTGCTTCTGATCGATGGACACCACACACGTACTACACCGCCGGGCGCGCCGGCTAGGTCGATCTAGCTGCTGGGTTGTCTAGTCTAGTCTAGCGCTCGCATGCATTGCCTTGTAGTTAGTTGTAGCGCGGCATTGGCTGGCACGCACCTTATCTACGTCTACGTACCTTGCTCATCGATCCATCGATCGATCGCTGTATATGGATGCTCGATCAGACGTGCGTCCAAGAGCTAGGTGCCGAAAAGGGAAGTAGATGTTGCTTTTCTGTTTCACCTTTGGGTTACGGGCTGCGGGCATACACCGGCCGTTTGGTCATAGTCAGATCGAGACGACTTTCGTATTTTTATTATTTTCTTATATCTTCACGTACAACAACTAACTCCTTTAAAATAATCATTTGGGACGTGCATTCTAAGTGGTCCAAGCTCAATACTTTGTCACTAATCTATCTAAATATATACTAGAGTAGATAAGAAACCCAGCTAGGTAGCCGACGAACACCTGCTGTTATTAAAGTCACAGTAGCTTATTGCACAGTGTGTTAGCTAGTAAATCAGCTGCTGTAGAGTCCTGTCGTATCGTACGCGCACGCACGACGTGTGCGTGTGTACATGTGTATCGAAATCGAACGGTGTGCGCGGCAATCTTTTTATATATGTCCAGAAATGCTTGGACAGGGCAAGGCACAGTGTTAACTGCAGTAATCTACTTTTGTTAATAATTGTCTCCACTATGCTAGATAGGAATGAGGACACACACGTGTGCACTTCACAGCGCGACACATGTTAGCTCGTGATGACATGCCTAAAAAGCATATGTACGTGGAGCAAATAATTTCTCGCTGTATCCAGATGGGAGGCTTAAAAAAAATTCTCTTGCTGTCCAGTCTGGAAACTATCAGACCCGCAGGAGATCATCAAGCACTGAGCTAGCTAGCCACAGTCCCAGCACTGTGACTTGCGACGAGTGGTGCAATATTTTATTTGCTTCAATTCTTGATGGTTGCCATCATGGCCAGCTGAATCCATGACAAAAGTAATAGACTAATAGTGCGTACGTGACTTTTCACCAATTCCCTGTCGTAGATCTCTTCAGATCATGTCCTCGTGAAAGATAGATGCATATGCCGCGCCCAAGGAATAATAGGATTAACCTATGAGGCACAACGGCAATATCATGATTATTATTTGTGCCCCGTGAAGGTACACCAAGAGCATGATTATTTACACCTTTTTTTCACTGCTAGCTAATTCCACGGAGAACTTCCTCCGTACCAAATTATAATAATGAGTTCTAACTCTTAATTTTTTTTATCCATCTACGTTCATAGGATATTGATGAATCTAAACACGTTAAAAACGCATATATGGAGTAATGAATGAATTTAGTGGAGGCCTATAGCCCCTTACAATTTAGGACAGAAAGAATAATATATAAAATGGCGTATGCAAGTAACTAGTAAGGCTTATACTCCTTCCGTCCCAAAATATAAAAAGTTTTAGATCTCTACTAGATTAATTTATTGCTCTATGTATTTGTGTTCAATATGCGTGTAAATTTATCAACATCTATATGAACATAGACGGATAAAAGGAGGTTTAGAACCGCTTATAGTTTGAAACAAAGCAAGTATATATAGTATCTTAATCTTACTATTACTAATTAGAGGATCTTTTTGGAGCCTCCACATTAATTCTCACGAAACGCACCAGAAAAAAGATAAATCCTAGAAAACATCCAGCCATCAATGGTAAATTGGAATATTAATAGCCATTAGATCCGTTTTCTAAGTAATTACCCACCTTTGCCATTATGAAAGGTTTTGAGTTCATCTGAACGAAAGCAAATTTCTTCTTTTTTTTTCAAAATTTTCTATTTTTAATTTATTTTCTTAGTAATTACCCACCTCTATCATTATAAAAGGTTTTGAGCCCAACTCTCAACGAAATAAACCTTTTTTCTTTTTGGCAGATTTTTCTATTTCAGTTTATTTTCCAAGTAATTACCCATCTCTGTCATTATAAAAGGTTTTGAGTTCAACTCTCAGTGAAAGCAAATTTCTTCTTTTTTGGCAACTTTTTTCCGTTTTCAATTTTACTCTCAATTTTTTGTCAAACTTTTCCATTTATAAATTTACGCTACTAAATGATCCTGTAATTTTTTTTATAAAGATGCTAGAAACCTTTTTATGAAACAGATATTTTGTGTCTAATTTTGCTAAAACTAATTGAAGACCCTTTTTGAAGCCTCCTTATTAATCCTCACAAGATGTGCTAAACTATAGATAAAATCAAAGAAATTCTCACAATAATCAGAAACATCCTATCATCAATTGCAGTTTGAAATCTTAATAGCCACTAGGTCTGTTTTCCATGTAATTACTGTCATCCATTATGTAACTCTAATAATAGATCTGTTTTCTAGTAAAAAGATGAATCCTAAAAATTCTCACATAAAATCAGAAATATTCCGTCATCCACCATGTAGCTCTAATAATAGTAGTCATTAGCTATTATAGTTTCTAAAAAATTACCCACCATAACATTATAAAAGAAAAAATAAAATAATCCCCTAAATTTGTATAAAAATTGTCATCATGCCATTATGAAAACTGAATTAAATAACCCCCTTAAATTTGCATTACCCACCATGCCGTTGTAAAATATGAATGAAGTAACTATCTAAATTTGCATATAAATTACTCACTATACTATCATGAAAGATAAATTAAAATAATTTTTAAATTTGCATATACATTAAAATAAGCCTTAAATCTTATAAATTCTCACAAAAATCAGAAACATTTAGCTGTCCACCAAGTAGCTCTAATAATAGTAGCCATTTGATCTATTATGCTTTTTTAAAAATTATCCACCATGCCATTATAAAAGATGAAATAAAATAGCCACCTAAATTTATATAAAAATTATCCACCATTCCATTATAAAATCTGAATTAATAACCTCTGAATTTGCATAAAAATTACTCACAATGTAATTATAAAATATGGATTAAATAACCCCATAAGTTTGCATATAAATTACTCATCGTGCTATTATAAAAAATGAATTACAGTAAACCCTAAATCTGCATATAAATTAACCAATATACAATCATTAAAGATAAATTAAAATAATTTTCAAATTTGCACGTTCACCCACAGCGCCATTACGGAAGATGAATTAAAATAATCAACTCTAATATTTGTAAATATTAAATCTATATCTGCTAATAAAACTCTAACCCGTGCGAGAGCACGGGTTGATGAACTAGTATTACTAATTGGAGGTGTTAATCCTCACGAGACGCGCTAAGAAGAAAGATAAAAACCTAAAAATTTGTCACAATAATCAGAAACATCCAACCATCAATTGGCATATTGGAATATTAATAGCCATTAGATCTGTTTTCAAAGTAATTACCACCTCAGCCATTATGAAAGGTTTTGAGTTCAATTCTTACCGTAAGCAAATTTTTTTCTTCTTTTGAAGATTTTTCCACCTCTGACATTACGAAAGGTCTTGAGTTCAATTCTCACCGAAGCAAATTTCTTTATTTGTTTAAGATTTTTTCCATTTTCAAATTTATCCTATTTTTTGTCAGATTTTTTCACATTTACAAATTTGTCCTACTAAATGATCATGTAATTTTTTATAAAGATGCTTATAAAGATGCTAGAAACCTTTATATGAATCAGATATATTGTGCCTAATCTTACTATTACTCATTAGAGACTCTTATTAGAGCCTCCTTATTAATCCTCACAAGATGCATTTAAAAAATAAAATCATAGAAATTCTCACAATAACCAAAAACATCGTATCATCAATTAGCAGATTAATTATAAAGATAATATTAAGTAGTAAGACCAAAAACTATATATTAAATATACATTTTTCCATTATGAAATGCAGACACGGAGATGCTGGTCCTCCTAATTGTCTCATGGTCGAATGATGGCTCAGCCTGTAGCTTCCAGATCGAAAATGACGTGCTTATCATGCTTGCTGGAAACTATCGCTGCCATGCAGGCTGAGCGTAGAAAATAGCTGCTGCTGACTACATGCAGACACCACCATACTTTCCAATGCTTCCTAAGTCTACTTTCCAATGGCACCCAAACATCATGTAGATTTATTTTTGCTTCTGCTGCTGCTGTGATTTTATTATGCCACGGACATATTCATACCTGCACAGTGCAAATCGTAGCAATATATTGTCTACCTTACCTAGGTCTCTGCTGTCAGCTACTCTATCTATAGTAGGAAATTTATAATACTCACTATATGAACTGGTACATCAAAACAAACCTTATAATCTTACTACTACCTTTCACTTTAATTCTCACCAGAAACGTTACGAAAAAAGATAAATTTAAAAAATTCTCACGAAAATCAGAAATATCTACCCATGCATCATATAACTCTAATAATAGTAGCCAACTATATTTTCTAAAAAATACCCACCATACCATAATGAAAAGTAAAATAAATAACCCATAAATTTGTATACAAATTACCCACCATGCCATTATGAAATACAAATTAAAATAACCCCCTAAATTTACATAAAAATTATAAATTACCCACCATGCGATTATAAAATATAAATTAAATAACCCACTAAATTTATATATAAATTACACATATGACATTATAAAAGATGAATTAAAATAAATTCTAAGTCTGCATATAAATTATCCAATATACCATCATAAAAGATATATTTAAATAATTTCTAAATTTGCATATAAAATACTCACAATAACTTTACAAAAGATAAATTAAAATAATCATTTCTAAAGTTACTAAAGATTAAATCTACATCACCTAGCCCGTGCGAGAGCACAGGTTGATGGACTAGTATAAAAAATGCATGTGTGTTGCTACGGGCATTAAATGTGTTTTGCCAATTTTGATATATAATAACAATTAAGGTTTGATCATATTGTGTCCGATAATTATAAGTCATAATGGATGGTGATAGAGACACATGACACACATGGCATAGGGTGACACACCAATTTTTGGCAAAAGAAAAGTATTCAACAACTTTTATGGTGGTTGAAAAAAATGAGAACCGTTCATCGAGCAAGATCCAACAGCATATAAATAGACAGAACCACGGAACCAGAACCAGATGGTACCAAATAGGTAGGTCCGGAACCAAAAACAGTGGACCCAGTGCCAATAATTATTTTAATTTTATAATTATCAATACATAATTCGGTTATAAAAATTAAAAATGCCTGGTTCCGCCTGGTTCCCCTTGGTTCCGTTCAAACCACCGTAAAACGTCCGTTTTGTTCCTCAATCTCCTTAATTTATTAATTTCGCCTCTCAGCAGACGAAAGGGGGTCGTGCACGTACTATTACAGGGGTACTGCTGATCACCACTGAGCTAGCTAGCTACTTGTTCTATATATTGTATATATTTTTGAAGTTTACGTTAGTTGGCAGTTGGCACACAGGAAACTATCACCGTAGTGCCGATGCCAAGTCCCACCTCTCGAGAACAAATAATATTGACTTGAGCATTAGGTAACGTCCAATTTGTCGGTCTCGATAGACGGCCTTCTTCGTGTACGCGCGGCGACAAGTAACATACTAGCAACGAGTAGTACACCCAGTCGGCACAAACAAACGAGTGATTTTTCCTAAAAGTTCTAACTTTGGCTAAGATTCAAATTTGTCTTAGCCTCGATAATTCAAAAGGTTGCTTTGAAGCTAAGAGACACGACGCTTGAAAAGCCTATTGTCTAACTAGTAATAACTTTGCTAAGATTGTAATTTGTCTTAGCCTTCGGAAATCAAAAAGTTACTTTGAAGAGAGACGGCTTTTAATTTGTTGCAAATACAGTAAGTCTTCTCTATAGCTAGCTAGCCCTGATGTGAACATTTCCTTTTTCCTTCTTCTCCTCGCATCTTATCGCAAATCGCAATGCAGACAGCTGCGTGACAGTGATTGATCGGCAACAATGATCATCAGAGATGCCATAGAACTTCGAACGAACAACTTTTGCACACATATCTACCAGCCATCATCATGTATCTATATAGTCACTTTTTTATAATTGACAACGTTATACATGCTAGATTACCTTGTTTTTAGTAGTAGAACAATATAACGCTGTCTTTTTTTTCCTTAAGAACGTGCAGAGCATGTTTTTCACTAAGAAGATATATCATCATTGTCTAAAACGTCAATTTTTTTCACAAATTGAGGTAGTACTAATATGTATATATTGTGTGCTTCTCACACAACATGTAGATACCGGAATTACTCCCTTCCTACTATAAATTGTGATAAGTTCCAGGACTTATTTTTTTATCCATATGAATATTGATAAATCTATATATACAAGTATGCAAAACATATACACGAAATAAAGACTAAAACCCTTTACAATTTTATAAATGTAGAGAGTATTATACACTTCCAATTTCGGTTGTCTAAACACAAAGGGTCGACTGCCAAAATATTGGCAGCTAATATAATGGCCATATAAGACTAGGTACATGCATATATACGGTGATGACTGGACTCCAACTTGATAGATGAATCCACATGGGACGTTGGGGCCTATTAGAAACACGATTACGACAACGTATGTACAAATTAAAATTACTCGATAATAACGGCATGGATGGCACGCAAGAAAGCTCACCCCATATGCATGTATATATGCCAATTTAACGCGTACGCCTAACTCGAGCGTTGCCAATTGATTCGATAAAAGTGATCGAGTAACAAGAAAAAAAAAGTATCGAGGTCGCGCTCAAGAAAATGACCTCAGATGACCTTGAAGTATGGACAGAATGCATTCAGTAGCAAACCGAATAATTCTATCTCACCAAAAGCAAGACAAAGAAGAAAGAGCTCATCAGGTAATAATAAACATATCACACGCACCGCTCTCCAAAGTGTCAAAAAAGTGGCAAGCACTAGTTGATCACTCTCTCCAGGTCCTCCTTTCACACGCATCCTGCGCGTTCTAGCAGAGTCCAAGTTCTACGTGGGCGAGCCTCTACCTGTTTTAGACCATGCAGAAACTCACTGATACAGATGCCGAGCCAGGCCATGCACGGTTGCTCCCTATAAATAACCCTGCAATCTCACTTCACTCCACCACACAACCAACAACCACACTTGCAGACTGGGCTGGCTATCAGCTATAGCCAAGATGGCGACCAAGCATCTGGCTCTTGCCATCCTCGTCCTCTTTAGCATAGCCATGGCCACCGCTGCTGGAACCACCCGCAAGCTCGGCTATGGCCCTGGAGGAGGAGGTGGCGGCGGCGGTAGCGGTGGAGGTGGTGGCTATGGGGGATCAGGCTATGGGTCCGGATCAGGGTATGGTGAGGGTGGTGGCAGTGGAGGTGCTGCCGGTGGGTATGGACATGGTGGTGGCGGTGGAGGCGGTGGCGGTGAGGGAGGTTCAGGCTATGGCCATGGAGGTGGTGAAGGATATGGCTCTGGCTCTGGCTATGGAGGTGGTGCTGCTAGCGGCGGCGGTGGTGGCGGCGGACATGGTGGTGGCGGTGGTGGAGGTCAAGGTGGGTCTGGCTATGGCTCTGGGTACGGATCAGGTGAAGGGTACGGACAAGGTGGTGCTTATGGAGGAGGATATGGAAGCGGTGGTGGCGGCGGCGGCGGCGGCGGCCAAGGTGGCAGCGGCTCGGGCTATGGTTCTGGTTCCGGATACGGCTCTGGAAGTGGCAGCGGCAACGGACACTACTAGGCTCTAACTTCTTTGGAGCTTGCTACGTTACATAAGCACACGTATAAATATGTGTCATCATCAGTCATGAGGTTCTTACACTCTCACTGGATGCTTTGTTTCAGTTGTATGTACAAGGCTTGTGTTTGACTGTATGTAATAGCAATACTATGTACCCAGCGTGCCGCTTTACATATATTGGCAGCATTTATGAGAGATAAATAAATCAACATTTGGAATTATAAAAGTGTACACTTCAGCTGCCTTTACAAATCTGACTTACGAGTTAAATACTAAGTGCTATGTGGCTCTTGAGCTGAATTGAAATGTGGAAGCATATATGCATGATGTGAATACATGCATGCTTATTAAACTGGCAATAATGTTTGTAATCAGTGTTCACGGCAGAAGTCAGTCTATCTGTATGATTGACATGAGCAACGAGCGTTGAGCAGAACACAAGCAGCGAGGGATCGAATAGTAGAGCAGAGTCAGCAGACCACAGAAAGCGGTACGGTCCAAGCTGAGCAGCGCCACAGCCATCAGCGTAGAGATTTTGGGCAATGCTCAAAACTGTACCCTTGACCCTGCACAAAGTGATGATCAGATTCGCTTTTAGATTGGTTCTGGAGTTATTTGTCGCATGATCTCACGATGGTTGTGTATATATTCTTGGTGCATCCTCATCTCGCAGAAATTAAGTGGTAATTCAATTTAGCCATGTTCTGACAAATAAAGCTCCAATTTGGATTTCAGAATCTTGTTGCTGTGTACAGAAATTCCTCGTTCGTCACAACTTCTCGCTATTTCTACAGGCCTAGGGTGAGAAACTGATCAGTGGTCAGAAGACTTTCAGTTCCTGATGCATATATTAGCAAATAGCACGTACATCGTTCTGAGATTTAATTACCAGCACCGCTCATCTCTGCCGTGAATTTTTTTTAGGAGTAGAAAAAGATTAAGATAACGTCCACAAACTGACATAACATTGTGGGTTTGATATGCTATTTCAGTTCTGCTCTAGTGCTCTGAACTATCTCGAAGTATTCCAGAGTTTGAGGGACGAGGTGCCCTGCTCTGCCAGTTTTGTTCCCTACGTGCTCCTTCGTACGCAGACTGAACAGAAATACCTGGATTTGCAATTGTACTGACAAATTTATATTTTCATTTGTTGGCAACCCTCGCCAGTGCAGTGCTAAATATGTGCCCCCATGCTTTAATGAATTGGGCTGACAGCCTGACGAAATATGTGGCTGCGCCTGCCACGGCAAGTTGCTGTTCATGTGAATGTAACAACTGAAGAAATGAGCATCCAAGGACACAGAGTGTCAGCCATTGTGAACATGTATTGTGCAAAGCTTCATCAACACATCAATTGTTTATTTTTCTATGTCCAACCCAAAAATAATACGAGAATAAAAAGAGAGCATAAAGCAAACCAACCCTACCCAACACATGCAAACACCACACACACACACACACACCCACACGGCCACACCCGGCCGCTAACGTCAACAAAGGCGACAGGCACAACGGCAACCACCAGCAGTAGTAGCACTTACACAAACAGCTGGTCCTCGGTTCGCACCTTGCGCGTCCAAACTCTATGTACTTTCGTTATGGCCTTGAGCTTCTGGGCCTTTCTATTCGGTGGGCCATGCAGTATTATTACAGTGCAGGCACAATAAGGACGATTTTTTAATATATAAAAACAATATGTTGGTTGCATGATAGTATTAGAGAATCTTCGTCACCATATAAAAAGCGAGTTTTCATAATACTATTTCTCACCCAACCAAAACCTCTGTATCCGAATTGGTCCCACTATACATATAGAAAAGGGTGGAAAAATGTTGAAAAAGACTTAAAACTAATAAAAAAATTCAACCATTTAGTATTTTATTTTCTCACCTTGTTTTATGCATGTACATGACATGCAATACACACATCTCATAAGATGACCATCCGGGCAATATAAGTGAGAAGAAAAAAGAAAAAAAATAAAAAGAAGGAGACATGCTTGAATGACGTCTTTCCATTCTCGATAATTCCAAGGCAAGAAAAATATCCGGTGGGTATGAGTACAAAATGAGGTGAGAACATAAAAGACTAAAGGGTAGAAACATTTTTATTCTATCAGTTTTAGACCATTTCCAACACTTTCCCACCTTGTCGGTATGGCAAAGCGACGCAGCCCCCGAGTCGGCAAAGTAGTGAGTCGGCGAGGCGCGCGGCGGCGTAGCCCCCGAGCAGATGATCAAAGTAGTGAGCCGGTGAGGCACGCGGCAGCGCAGCCCTCGAGCAGACGAAGTAGTGAGTCGGCGCGGCCCGCGGTGATGTGGCCCCTAAGCAGACGAAGTAGTGAGTAGACATGTAACACCAGCTGTCGGTCGGGTCACAACCTATGTTGATTGCCTCGTGAGGAGGGTCAGATTGCGCCCTTAATGAGTAAGCGTAGGCATGTAACACCAGCTATTGGTCAACGACCTAGGCTGATTGCCTCGTGTAGAGGGCCAGAGTTCACCCTGTTATGAGTAAGTGAAGACATGTAACACTAGGCTGTCGGCCTACGGCCTAGGTTCCTTGCCTTGTTAGGAGGGCCAGAGGACACCCTATTATGAGTAAGAGTAGGCATGTAACACCAGGCTTGTTGTTGCATGCACACAGATCTTGTCAAAAAAACACCGAGACTTGTCAAAGCACGGGATGCAACAGAAAATATTCGACTCGGCGAAACATGAGATGCGACAAAAAATTTGTCTCATCGAAACACGAGATGCTACAGAAAAGAGTTGCCTCGATGAAACACGAGATGCAATAGAAAAGCTTCTTGAGGCATACAATGTGACAAGAAATAATTCGAGAAAATACGCGAAGTAGAAAATGTTTCAGCTCACCGAAGTGCATAATGCATGGTTTGAACGACCAGAAATAATCTGAGTAATATGAAATTCCGAGTAATCTAGAAGTAATTTGAGTGATTTGAAGTAACAAGACTAATCTAAAAATAATGATGCTGAAATAGTACGAGTAGTTGAGTAATCCTAAAATAATATGTATAATTCAAAAAGATCCTAAAATAATATGAATGATCCAAAAATAGTGTGAGTAATCTAGAGTTGATCCGAGTAATCCCAAGTGATCCAGGACGAGCAACCAGAGCTAGTATGAATAATCCAGAAATGTTCCAAATGAAAGATAATTCGGATGATCTAGCAATAATATAATCCGACTGTTGGTGTTTTGTACCGGCAATGCACCACATGATGTACCACGGGATGCTTTTGTCGGCGTCTGCATCAACACGTAGCTCGATGGTTCACGTGAAACGCGGCAGAACACGGGAGACAACACGATTTATACAAGTTCGGGCCTGCCAAATCGCACAATGCCTTACGTCCTTATGGGGTGGTTTGTATTGTTTTGAATATGTATGAGGGCTAGATAGATCGGAGGATCTACCTGAGGTGGAGAGATCTCAAGGGAGTTGAGTTGTTCAAGAGGAGTCCCTAGCCCACTTTATATAGTCTGGCGTGGCTTGTGTTACGAGTCGGTTTCCTTCTATGTCTCCTAGACGGAGAAAACACGATTTATACAAGTTCGGGCCAGCCAAATCGCACAATGCCCTACGTCCTTGTGGGGTGGTTTGTATTGCTTTGAATATGTATGAGGGCTTGATAGATCGGAGGATCTACCTGAGGTGGAGAGATCTCGAGGGAGTTGGGTTGTTCACGAGGAGTCCCTAGCCCACCTTATATAGTCCGGCGTGGCTTGGGTTATAAGTCGGTTTTCTTCTATGTCTCCTAGACGGTTTAGTTTACAAAAGATTACATATAGTCCGTGATCGATATCCTTCTTAAAGAGTCCTTGTCTTGTGCGTCTGGTTGCATAGAATCCATTGCATGAGGAGCCAGAGGATATCTATCCCCCACACGTACCGATCAAAACTTTCGGTATAACCTACGTTCATAAATAAGGAAAAACACACACATCAAGGTATAACATGAGCTCAACTTGATTTGGAAGTGAGAGGGTGTTTGGAGCCGGTATGAATTATTTGGTGGTTTATTAATGGTGGTGCTTACACTACAAGAAACCTTGCGATTTACGACATTTTCCTCATGGCACTAGAGTTAATTTAACTTTATGACGTTTTGCAAAAACATGACGGCTTAGCGATGAAATTTAGACGTTCGTCACAAAGATCATATTGAAATCGTCACAAACTAGACTGAAGCCTTATTTGTGACGAATTCTAATGTGTCATGAGTGGAGAACTAGCAAGCGCCACAAATTTATGACATTATTGTTGTGTCATAAATTTTATTTTTTTAAATATTACTTTCTTTGTTCTTCAATTATATTGCGGTTGATTATTTCACAATAACTATTATTCTATATATTAAAAAATGCAAATATGTAATTATCGAAATATCTTTAATATAAAATAAATAATACCAGTTTTTTGGTGAAAAACCAAAATCGAAATATCTTTATAATAATAAAATAAATCATACCAGTCTTTTGGTAATAAAAACAAAATCAATATCTTTATAATAATAAAATAAATCATATCGGTCTTTTGTTACAACAACAACAACAAGCCTTTTAATCACAAGCGAGTTGGGATAGGCTAGAGTTGAAACCCAAACCAAACCGCTAGAAACGAGAAAAGTTTTTTTTGAAAGGTCACTTTCATCAAGAAAACAAGGGTTTTAAAAGATTTTTTTCTTGAGAAGCACATAGAAGAGCCTAGTCAAGGCTCGGGTACGTGGATAGCTGCTTTCCAAGCAGCTCTATCCAAGGCTAACTCTCTCACTATATTCCAATCTCTTAGGTCTCTCTTAACTGCCTCCTCCCATGTCAAATTTGGCCTGCCCCTACCTCTCTTCACATCATTGTTTCGCCTTATGATGCCGCTATGCACTGGTGCCTCTGGAGGTCTTCGTTGCACGTGTCCAAACCATCTTAGTCGGTGTTGCACAAACTTTTCTTCAATTGGAGCTACCCCAAGACGATCTCGTATCTCGTCGTTTCGAACTCGATCCATCCTTGTATGCCCACACATCCAACGCAACATACGCATCTCCGCAACACTTAATTGTTGAATATGTCTTCTTTTAGTGGGCCAACATTCTGCACCATACAACATCGCAGGTCTAATAGCCGTCCTATAGAATTTGCCTTTTAACTTTTGTGGTACCCTTTTGTCACATAGAACACCGGATGCTTGACGCCATTTCATCCATCCCGCTTTCATTCTATGGCTAACATCTTCATCGACATCCCCGTCTCTTTGTAGCATCGATCCCAAGTAACGAAAAGTATCCTTCTTGGGCACTATCTGACCTTCCAAACTCACATCTCCTGCCTCCTGTCTAGCGGAACCGAAGTCACATCTCATATATTCAGTTTTAGTCCTGCTAATTCTAAAGCCTTTCGACTCTAGAGTCTGCCGCCACAACTCTAGTTTCCTATTTACCCCCGCTTGGCTTTTATCCACTAGTACTACATCATCAGCAAACAGCATACACCACGGGATATCTCCTTGTATGTCCCTAGTGACCTCATCCATCACCAAAGCAAAAAGATAAGGGCTCAAAGCTGATCCTTGATGTAATCCTATGTTAATTGGAAAGTCACTTGTGTCACCGTTAGTTGTTCGAACACTAGTCACAACCTTGTTGTACATGTCCTTAATGAGGGTCACATACTTTGTTGGGACTTTATGCTTCTCCAAAGCCCACCACATAACATTCCTTGGTATCTTATCATAAGCCTCCAAGTCTATGAAAACCATGTGTAGGTCCTTCTTCTGCTCCCTGTACCGCTCCATAACTTGTCTTAAAAGGAAAATTGCTTCTATGGTCGATCTCCCCGGCATGAACCCAAATTGGTTCATGGAAATACACGTCAAACTTCTCAAGCGATGCTCTAAAACTCTCTCCCACAGCTTCATCGTGTGGCTCATCAGCTTGATCCCTCTGTAGTTAGTGCAACTTTGAATATCTCCCTTGTTCTTGTAGATTGGCACTAATGTACTTCTCCTCCACTCTTCGGGCATCTTGTTCGAACGTAAAATCTGGTTGAAAAGCTTTGTCAGCCAAACAATAGCTATATCTCCTAGGCATCTCCACACCTCGATTGGGATTGCATCAGGGCCCACTGCCTTGCCCCCTTTCATCCGTTTTATGGCTTCTCTAACCTCGGTCTCTTGGATCCTACGCACAAAGTGTCTGTTGGCATCACCAAAGGAGTCGTCCAGCTGAATGGACGTGCTCTCACTCTCCCCATTGAACAGGTTGTCAAAGTACTCGCGCCACCTTAGTTTGATGTCCTCCTCCTTCATCAAGAGTTGATCCCTCGCATCCTTAATGCACTTGACTTGATTGAGGTCCCTCGTCTTCCTCTCACGAAACCTAGCCATCCTATAGATGTCCTTCTCTCCTTCCTTTGTACTCAGCCTTTGATAAAGATCATCGTATGCTCTGCCCTTCGCCTCACTCACTGCTCGCTTTGCAATCTTCTTTGCCACCTTGTACCTCTCCATGTTATCTGTACTTCTGTCATGGAACACGCGTTTGTAGCACTCTTTCTTCTCCTTAAGGGCCTGTTGTACATCCTCGTTCCACCACCAAGTATCTTTAGTTGCACCTTTGCTCCCTTTGGTCACACCAAGCACTTCCGCCGCTACCTTCCTAATGCAAGTTGCCATCTTCCCCCACGTGTTGTCTGCATTTTCCCCTTCTTCCCATGATCCCTCCGAGATAACCCTTCTCTTAAAGTCTTCTGACGCCTCTCCTTTGAGTTTCCACCACTTTGTTCTCACAACTCTGGCTTGTTTATCCCGTCTGGCACGTAAACGAAAGCGGAAATCAGCCACCACGAGCTTGTGTTGAGACACAACACACACTCCTGGTATTACCTTACAATCCAAGCATGTCCTCTTATCCTCTCTCCTTGTGAGAACGAAGTCAATCTGGCTAGCGTGATGGCCACTACTGAAGGTCACCAAGTGGGATTGTCTCTTCCTAAAGAAGGTGTTGGCTACCACCAGATTGTACGCTAAAGCAAAGTCTAAGATATCCTCTCCCTCCCGATTCCTACTACCGTACCCGAACCCTCCATGTGCCACCTCATAACCTGCATTTGACGTCCCCACATGGCCATTGAGATCTCCTCCTATGAAAAGCTTCTCACTGGTCGGTACCGCTCTAACCATGCTATCTAGGTCTTCCCAAAACTGCCTCTTCGTTCCCTCATCGTGGCCTACCTGGGGAGCATACGCACTTATTACGTTGAAGACTAAGTCCCCAACAACAAGCTTGACTAGGATGATCCTATCCCCCTGCCTCTTGACATCCACCACTCCCTTTGTCAAACTCTTGTCAATCAAGATGCCCACTCCGTTCTTGTTTGCCGTTGTTCCTGTGTACCAAAGCTTGAAGCCCGTGTTCTCCACCTCCTTCGCTTTCTGACCCTTCCATTTCGTCTCCTGGACGCAGAGGATATTTACACGCCTTCTAATCATTGTGTCAACTAACTCTCTTAACTTACCTGTGAGGGACCCTACATTCCAGCTACCTAAACGGATCCTAGTTGGCTCGACTAGCTTCCTTACCCCTCGCACCCGCCGAGTCAGGTGTGAAGACCCTTGCTCATTTATCACTACACCCGGGCGCCGATGTAGCGCGCCACTAAGGAAGCGACGACCCGATCCTTGCTCACTTAACACCATGTCCAGATCACGACATGGCGCGTCACCAAGGGGATGACGGCCCGGCCCTTGCCCATTTAACACCATACCCGGGTTCCGATATGGCGCGTCGCTAAGAGGGTTACGCCCCAACGGATTGTTCTTGGGTTTCATCTCCATAAGAGTAGCTGGGTTTTTATGTTGGCTCGCCACGCCTATCACAACTTTTAAGGGCCGGAACCCCCCTCCTCCTTTATCCGGGCTTGGGACCGGCTATGTTGAGACAACATAGGCGGAGTTCATACCGGTCTTTTGTTAAAAAAAACAAAATCTTGAAAAGAGCAAAGGTCGAAGCTAAGACCTCCATCATAAAGACCAATCGACAGACCACTACACCATTTATTTTTTTCAATATTTCCATGTACATTATCTTACTTATACTATTTTCTGATCCCTCAAACTGGACTGACAAAGAGGCTGTGGGCTCTGTCGACGCGCAGGGAAAGGTGGGCTGAGCCATGGCCATTATCGCCCACGCGCCCCCCCAGGTAGCCCGCGCCAACTATTTTGGCAAAAAAGAGAAAAGAAAACAAAAACAACCAACGCCACCAGAAGCGGGATTCAATCCTGCAACATCTTGCAGGTAGCTGAGACTAACTACCACTGCAATAATTGGATGCTTATGTTTGATGTACCATATCTGTAACACCCGAAAATTAGTTTCGGAATTTTTCTTCTAATCTCCCTCTAAATCAAAATCAAATTTTCAAAATCTTGTTTGTTTGAGTGTGATATGAGCTCAACGAAAATCTACAAATATTCCAAATAGCCCCCACCAAAAATCTCCACAAAGTTTTTCCAAAATTCCTTCTCCAAATCCCCTCCAAAATTCTCCCAAATTCCCAAACAAAAAATCCAAAAAGAAAAAGAAAAATCCTCCCAATTCCTTCTCAGGCCGAAACCAGCCTAAACCCCCCCTTCGGTCCGGCCCACTACCCGGAGCCCGCCAGCACCGGCCCGCCTCCCGCCTCCCCCCTCACTGCCGCCTGGGCCCAACCCCGCCGCGCCTCCCTCTCTCACCGACAAGCGGGCCCCGCCCGTCAGCCTCCCCCCTCCTCCCTTGTCTTCTTCCCCGCCGCACACTGCCTGCCGCACCGCGCGTGCCCGACACATGCGCGGATGGCGCCGCGCGCCACCCTGGCACGCCGCCAGCTCCGCCTCGCCAGCGCTCCGGACCCGCCGCCATGTGCCGCCGGCCCCACACCGACACCAACTGCGCATCGCGCCGCGCCATGCCCCGGCCCCGCGCCCTCGTTCGCACCACGCGCTCAGCGACGCGCGACGCCGCGCCAAAACCATCCTCGGCCCCAGCTTCACAACGCCCCACCGCCGCGCCGCACCACCACTTGGGCACCGCGCCGCTCTGCCCCTTGGGTAGCGCGCCGCGCCGCCACGTCGCCACCGCACACCTTCCCCCGGCTATAAAAGCCCTCGCCGCCGCTCGCTGCTCCTCGTCCCTTCCCTTCCCTCACCGTCGTGCCCCGCCTCGGTCGACTACCCCGAGCTACTCGGGCATCGTTAGACGCGGGCCACCGACAGCCCATTGCCCCCTCCTCTCTCCGCTCCGGTGTGCCACCACCGCCGTGAGCCACGCCGCCGAAATTCCTCCCCCACCGGCCGCCGGAGTGCAATTACCCACTCCCCGAGATCCGCCGCGTCATCCCCTACCGCCCTGGCCTCACGCCGTCTCCCCTCCGCCCTCACCCGAGCCGCTACGGCACGTGCCCCGCACCGCCGACACGCACCCGCGCCGCCCCGCCGTGGACACTCCTCTCCCGGTCACCTATCCTCCTCCATGATACCCCCGCCGCGTCCGCGCCGTCGCCCCGGTGCCCGCACCCAAGGCCTCGTCGCCAGGACCGGCCGGACGGCGAGGAACCGCCGGCGAGCCACCGCCTCTCCCCCCTTCTCGCAGCCAGTTCGCCTGAGCCGGGCCGCTTAGCCAATGCCGTCACCTCCTCCTGACGCCATCGCTCCCCCGTGTCGCTGACGCGTGGGTCCCACATCCACGGCGTCAGGCGCGCCGTCTCCATCCTCCCCCGCCCAGTGGGCCGGCCCATCAGGCCGCACCGCGCGCGCCGCGCGTGGGCTGAAAGGCCGAAGTAACCTTCGGCCCAGGTACATTTTCCTCCCGGGCCAGATCCGAGAAAAGTCCAAATTCACCCCTTTAACTATTTTCCAGAGAATAAAATGCCCCTTCCCACTAAATACTCCGTATATTTCCCGTTTGAACTCCGATTTGGGCAATTCTCGCGCCTAAATTCATCTAAAATCAAGCCCTACCCATCTATACACTCCACATAGTCATTTTCCTTGGCCGGAAGACGCCGCCATGCCACCATGACGCATCCTACGCCCAGTCAGTGCTTCACACTGGTCCCACACGAGTTTGTGTGCCTGGTATGATGCCGTTGACCTTCTACTCTCCAGCAACGCAAAAGATCCTCGCCTTGATCCTTACAATTCCACCTCAGAAGATGACGATACCGAAAATCATCTGAATATCGATTCTATTTCACAAAAACCTTCCACCACAAAAAAAAATCATCTGAATATCTTTTTCCACTGATTTCCATCCCGTCTATCTCACGAAAGACCTATCCCCTAACATCGTCATGCGGCCACCATCTCGTCGTTTCTGTTTTCGCCATGGCCGCCCACATCCTCCCCCCTGGCATGTCCGCAACAACCCCTACCGTGACTACCATCGTGGTTGGTAGTATGCAGCCCAACCAGTTGCCCCTCACACCTTACCGGAACCACCACCGCTGGTAAGCGCTACCAACAAATCACCCAAATAATCTCTACCCTCCCCAAACACATCCTTTCATCGTGTTGAGCTCATGTTATGCCTCATTGTATGTGTGTTTCCTTGTTTGTGTACGTGGATTATACCGGATATCCTAGCCGGTACGTCCCTCGCAAGGGCCCTCACTAGGCTCGAAGCTAGTACCCAGCGTCTGCAGCGGATGCTGTGCCGTCACGTCGAGTAGTTAGCACTCCATCGCGCCCAACAGTTGGAGTACCAATGTGCTCGACCGAGGATGGACCCTCAACCGATGCACCGTCCGCGTCGTCAACAATTTGCACGGCAAGCCCACTGGAATCCCCACTTGATGCATAAAATTCCTATGTTTTACAACCACAACCCTTGGCCTGATAATCACATAAAAACTTGCATGTTTTGCTTGCTAAGGTAACCCCACAAATATACAGCCACCTAAGGCTATTTTAGATGTAGTGCGCATAGGCGGGACCGCTCACCTAATTATATCTATCATAATCTTGATGTTAAGTTAGGATTATGGTTGTGGAACTTGATGGGTTTGGGAATGAGGATAGGTGTGTGCGCTTTTGAAATAAAATGGGGAAGAACCCTGGCAAACGACCCACGGGTCAGGATACGCCATTAAAGGGCAGGGTATGAACGGGTAACTTAGCAACCCGCGGTTACCCAGGTTTCGGTCTTCGTGGAGATGATCGGGTAGGTGGATGCTTGCGGTGTCGAGCAACGTAAGGTGTTGATGGTTCTACCTGAGCTCTATAAGGACCGCGTTGATTTACATCTTGCCTAACTCTTTAGTACAACCACTCGCCATGTGGACCGGCAAGTCCAGTGGCACCCCTTTTTGAGAAAAACCCTATTTTCTGAATGACTAAAACTTGTTAGAGTAGCTCAAACCCTGCATACAAAATGCTTTTATGCAAAACTTTCTGAGCTCCAGATATGACTTGCATATAGATATAGCTACACCTCTACTCCTTATGGAGGAAGGTGGGCTTGTTGAGTACGTATGTACTCACCCTTGCTTTGTTGATGTTTTTCCAGTAGAGACGATGAAGTCCCCATGTATGTAAGTGATTAGGGCTACGGCCTACTTCCCAACCGTGACGTGTGGAAGTTTGGGCCTACGTTTTATATTCCGCTGCTTAGATTCAGGACTACGCCCCTTTGTTGTCCGACCCGTTAGGGCGGATCTGTATCACTCTGATGTAAGAATGTGATTACCATACCCTGGGATGGTAATAAAGCATGTTTTAGTCCCATTATGGTAATTGGGGCGTTTCAATATCCATGTACTTGTATTATTCTTACAAAAGAAAATAATTTCCAAACAATCAAATGTACAATCTTTTGTTCTAAGTTTTAAAGAGTATGTTGAGTCATAAAGGAGTCTTAATATGCATATAGATTTTCTTATGTTTACGATAAAGTCTCACAAATGTCTCATCTTTTAAAGTGACCACTAGATATTCTCATCGTTTTCATGTGTAAATGAAGAGACATCATTTTCAATGTGGAGTTTCATGTCCAAACTTTTTTTAGGATGCATATGTGGACATATGTTGTCCTTCCGCCAAATATCATGATTTTTTAACATCTTTGTGTTATTGTTGACTAAAAATTGCAAATAAGTTATCTAGACCAATAAAATTGTTATACAAAGGTAACCTCAAGTTCTCACATTAAAATGATAAAGTGAGCAATTGATCATGTTGAAATTTTGATTGTTAAAGTGACTTCACAAGTAACCTAAACAATGAGCAGATACCGTATGAAAGAAACGTCTTCATCTTGTAGAGTAACTTGTCCAAAACTTTTTGAGTATATGTGGACATATGTTGCCCTCCCGCCAAATATCATGATTTAGGTGGAAGAAAGAAGACATAACTTGAATATAAGAGTGGCGGGGATTTTTAGATGATTTTCGGTATCGTCATCATCTAAATCAAAGATTTGGAAAGACCAAGGCATGAACCTTTTGAGTTGATAGAGAGTAGGAGGACAACGACATCACACCAGGCACACCATATCTATGGGACTGGTGTGAAGCACTGACAAGGCGTAGGACAGCGTCATAGTGGCATGACGACGTCTCCCGGCCAGATAGAAAGACTGTATGGAGTGTATGGATGGATAAATCTTGAATTTAGATGAATTTAGGTGCGAAAATCGCCCAAATCAGAGTTGGAATGGAGAAGATATGGAGTGTTTAGTATCTAGGGGGTATATATAGACATTCTGGAAAGATCGGGGTGGGAAAAGGGCTTTTTCTTGGGGAACTATTGCTTTTGGCCTACGGGATATGGAACTTGGGCCGAGGGAGACTTTGGCCTGTGCAACCCAGTTGCGTGGCGCGCTGTTGACGCGGCTTATGTACGATTATTTTGTATCATTTTACATAGTTTTTTATGGTTTTTAAGCGTTAACTATATCTTTTACTAACATTTATCACCGATTATTGTGGATTTTGCAATATTGTCTTGGAAATATGTTATATATGATTTTTGCAGGTTTTTGACCTATTTTTTTGCAAAATTCACAATGATCTACATCGAGTAAGAAAGGACCTCTAAGTCGACATTCATTGAAGATGATGATCGAGGAAGGCTTGGCTAATTCATACCTCTCCCTGTATTAATCATGGTTTTCTATTCAAAAGCTTCGAGAAGGTGTCAAGAGCTATTAGGATTTGGAGATAATTATTCAATAAAATCATCAAATATGTCAAAAACTAGAAGATTTCGTCAAATCTCGGTCCATAAAGAAGATTCCAAAAGCCCAAGAGTCCACAAAAGCCCCGCACGAGCATTACTTAAGCATCAAGGAACTACCCCGCGAAAGATGGAAACAAACGGATATAGGGAGAGTCCGAGTCGGCCGACCCAGACCCTCGTAGTCGGTGTCACACCCGGTTTTAGAAACAAAACCAGATGACACCGTATGTGTGCCCAGGATCTATTTTCCACACATACAGCCGACTTCATCAGTGAATATCAATAGACAGTGCATTATATAAGCGTATAAAACTTACATTTGACACAAAGATCAATATATCAGAGTATAGCGGAACTTCTATCTCGTAGCGGAACTCCATCTTCACAGGAAGGTTGACTGGGAGCACGTATGCCTAAACATATTGTAAACTTCTGGATCCACTCCGTCTTCATATCATCATCAACTTGTATAGACAAGAACTATAGATTTGGGATAGCAAGGGTGAGTACATGGCGCACTCAGCAAGTATTCCGTTTAGGATAAAAGTGGACTAGCTTTATAGTGGACAGGCATAGCGGTTGCTTTTAGTTGGTCAAGTTTTATTACTAGCAATGATTAGCATAACCCATCCCATAACTGAAATATTATAAGTAAATAAAATAAACGAGTATCAACCATTGTCGTAACTGCCACCATAATCATCACCACTGTCATCATCACTGTCATCACCATTATCATCATGAGCCATTTTCTTTGAAAACTCTAATCTGTGAGGGTCCAGGCCGCTCTTAACCGTGAGCACGGCTGATATATCAGTTTTAAACACTCTCGAGAGGTTGTACATCTTTACCCACAAGTCATGATTCCCATATGCCAAGAGGTGGCCAAACCCCATATATTCACTATCCTTTGATGAATCGGCAGGGTTTCATTACGAGACCTTTACAAAGAATTCCTAGAGTCATGGCATGCCCGTTACAGGTTACTCCAGTTAACTAAAGATATGAGAGTTCCGTTCCAAAGGGTGACAGTCAAACTGCACCACATTGGCAAAGGGCAAAGTCCCATATCCCCCAGACCCCTCATACGCCATGTTTCAGGGAAGCAGGCCAAAACTCTAGTTCATCTAATTAATCAGTCAAGGATGTCCCATTCCATCTCTTGTGGTTGCACTGTTTTCCTGGGTGGTCGCTCGGCGAACCGATCCTTAGGGTGAAGTACTTGAGCAAAACCAACAAAACATGCTCAAATCTCCATGTTGCTAAATAACCAAACTTTCATCATCATTGCATCATCAATTAATCAAGATTAGCAACATGAAAATATGTTGAGCGGTAGCATTAATCTACACATCACAGCCCATCCCAAGTTTCATAGACATGTAATGGTATATGAAGCTAGTCATCCTTATTAGGAGCAATCAAATTGGGCTCTAGATTGTGTAGTTAATGTAAATAGGACATAGGTCAAAGAATACTTGCCTTATTTCCAACTATATAGCTGCTCAAATAATCTTCAACGGTAGATCTTGAAAAGCTTGATCTTCACTCTCACGTATGATACTCGTTCTATACGTGACAACACAAGCAACATACAAGCAGACAAATATACATGCATAAGAAACAATACACCAATCAAAAGAAAAGCTTTATAAAACATGTGCCAAAAAGAGAGGAAACGTCACTATGGTCACAAGAGCGCGAGAAACGCCGCAAACAGAGCTACGGTTGAAAAGATACGTCTAACGTAAGATTTGTAGTCTTGACCCTCAAAGAAAAGACTATGAGCATCATTTATTTTAATTAATAAAATAATTCAAATGGATATTTCAGAGAAATAACCAACTTAGAATTAATTCAAATTATATTTGAATTAAAAACCGTAGTTGAAACTAACCAGATTTTATTTATAAAGACTCATTATAGCATTAAAATAATTAATTTAAGAAAGAGTAGTTTTATAAGATCACCTATTCGGACTTTTAGCATATAACGTGTTTGATCTAAACAAGTTATAATTAAAACCACATTATAGTCGGCATTAATCAAATTAACTTGATGAATTATGAAAAGCCGAGGTATAAACCTATGCATATTTTAATTAGGAAGCAATTGCATAATCATTAATCAAGTTAACATGTAGTTTAACAAAACCGTGGTTTAAACCTAAATAATTTTTAATTGGAAATCATTAGAGAAAGATTTATCCAAATTAACAAGAGTTTAAGAAAAAGCAAGATTAAACCCTACATTATTTTTATTTGGAAAAACTAATGGAAATAACATTAATCCAATTAATATTTATGTTTAACATTAGAAACACAAAATATGGTTAACATGAACACTAAAGCGTAAAATTCATTATTACGAAACTAACACAACTTGAATGGACCAAAACGGATCTAAAACGCAAAAGATATGAATAAATCAAGATGAAAGGGCTATTTTAAAGTATATTTGAAAACCCCAGGGCTAAACCGCGAAAACCAGGGACCTATATCTAATAGATCTGGACTGCGGGTTGATTAACGTGAAGTTCAGGGACTCTTTTGCAAAGTACAGGCGCTGACCGGTCTTTGGCTCCGAGTCGCGTGGCTTGTGGGGGCGTTGGATCTCAATCCGACGGCTAGGAATAGATCGGGGAGAGAGAAGGGATGGCGACGGCGAGTTCGGCCGGCTCGGCCGGCTAGCACGGCGGCGGGTCGCCGGAAAGGCGATTCCGCAGCTCCAGTGACCTAGGGCTAGCGGGGACGGGCGCGCGAGCGAGAGAGGGAGGCGGCAACTCAGGTGGAGCAGTTGCGGCGGCGGCGCGGGCACAGGTGGCGGCTCACGACGGAGCAGCGTGGCGAGCGAAGACCGGCGAGCAACTGCCGGGACTTCAGTGCGCGATTGAGGACGGGGTTGAGCCGGGGAGAATCCTCACCTCACAGCGAAGCTTCGGGTGTAGACAGGTCCGATGGAGAAGTGTTGACGGCGTACGACGACGTCGGCGGCGGTGGTCTGCGTGAACCGGCGGCGTTCGGTGAGCAAATTCCGGCGAGCGGATGAAAAATAGGGGCTGGGGTTGAGCGCATGAGCTCCCTACCTTGCGGCGAAGCACGACAACAAGGTCTCGTTGGCGGTGGTTGCCTGTGGATGCGATTCCTGGCGGTGCGAGCTTGCAGACGGCGCGTGGAAGCTAAGGGCGAAGGGCGGCGGCTAGGGCTTGGGATTTTGGGTAGGCGCGGACGTCAGGGTCATGGCTACTTATAGCTTTGGCGTCCGTGTCTTGCGGAGAGGGCAAGGGACGGCACGGCGCGAGGAGTTCGGCTTGGCCACGCTCGACGAGTCCGATAGCTCCGGTTCTTGCGCGCCCAGGCAGAGAAAAAAAAAAAAATGAGGGAGCTGACAGCTAGGCCCCGGTTGGCAGTGAGGGAGATTGGGAAGCTGCCGCTGCGTTGGGTTGGCTCTGGTGCCGGTGCGCTGGGCTGCTGCTGCGGCTCCAGTGATGAGCAGCAGCTGCTGCTATGCTACTCGTGTGGCTGCTGCTGAACTTGCTGTACTGCTGCGTGGTTACTGCTGGCCGTTGGTGTGGCTACGTTGGGCCAGACACATGCGAGAGAGAACAGGGAACACGAGCAGCTCTCCAGCTTAGGCCACGCCTTCAGGGAGGAAAGAGCAGGCCATTGCACTGCTCGCTCCTAGGCCAAAAGGGAAAAGAAAGAAGGAAGGAGGAGAAATAGATTTTTCTTAAATATTTAAAGGAGAGAAAATTTACCGGCAATAGAGACACCCATCGGAGTCGGAGAAAAGCTACAGACTATCTTCGGACTCTCAAACTTCCGGGCCTCCATAGAGTAGTCTATATTTTTATGTGCCGTTTAGAGGAGGGGTTGGGTTTATTATATAGGGAGAAAAGCCGGTAAATGCGCGTCAACTAGCAAGGTGGTACTAATTGATTTGCACCTTCCACCTCCACTAATGGGCTTAATGAGCTTAAAGCCCATTAGAGAACCCATAAATGGGCCTTCGGGGTTTATTAAAATTCCAGCATATTTAAATGGAGAAAGCCCAAGTAAATTCGGAATTATTTATTTTCAGAATTAAAATAATTATAGATAAGTCTAGAATCAATACTTGAAGTCCGAAAAATATGCCGACGGTCTCAAAAATTTTAGAAAAAATCCCAAAAATAGTTTTGGACCTTATGAACCCAAATAAAATATTTGGAGCTCATGGAAAGGTTCTTAAGAGCTTCCAATAAATGGATTGTGCTCCACAGAAAACAGGAAAAGCTTTTAGGAAAATCTAGAAAGTTCCTAGAAAAGGTTACTCGTAGTTTAAACTCATTTAGAAAATCTTTATCATTCAAAAACATCACGTGAACTAGCATGAATGCAACACATATATTATTATAACATAGATTATATTTGTTCTCTTTACAAAATAATTATTTCCTACACTAAATATCTATGTAAATATATAACTGCTTTACAAAATTTTAAATATTCAAGAAATTCACTGTATTAATTCAAGCCAAAAGTGTCACATTCCAAATTGAAAAAATTTGGGGTGTGACAAAACTACCCCCCTTAAAGGAATCTCGTCCTCGAGATTTGGACAGGCTAGCAAGAAAAGACGGATGGTTTAAAATTCTTCATCCATGATTGACTCTTTACCATTAGCGACTTCCTAGTGGTAATTTCCTCACTTCATCTGAAATACTCAATTCTCATGATAGACCAAATTCTTGTTAGTCCAACCTCTTGCAATCTCTACGTCTACCCCCCTTAAAAAGATGAGGCTTTACGAGTTGTTTCTTACTGCACTTGATGAAAGGGATAAGAGTAGAGTGTTGATCTGGGCCATGTTGGTGGAGGCATTATTCTTCCTTGTAGTTGCACTTCAATTAGGAATAAGTTTTGCAAAAAGAAAAAGGAAAGATGAATAGGGATAGAAAAGAACCCATCTATTTATTATATAACAACTCTTGCTATTGTGGATCAAAATCCAATAACACATCAACAATCATTACAAAGAACCAAATCACACATGTAGCACAATAACAAGCATACAAACTCACACTATTCGTTCTCTTTAACTTATATGGTGGACTTCCTTAAAAGGGGTTTCTATATTCCCTAAAGACCACAAGATAAGGGTAAGATAAGGAACGTGCTATTAAAGGCCACATATGTAAGACAGAAAGGTAGATGATGAGACTAGACTAGCCGGAAGGATGGAAAGCAGTTTAGGGGAGAAGACATTAAATATTATAGAAAAGAGATAAAGGCAAACTGGTTATAAAGAGTATAACCATTACCAAGGGCAACATGTGAATCAAGAAGTGAGTCAAATGGATTGGTTAATGATAGGTGATGATTAGTTAAAGATGGAGTATAGGGATATGAGTTTAGAAGGCCATGTGGTACCTAAGAAAGATACTTCTTGGTACCTGGAATTGATATTACAGAGAGATGGAAATATTTGATGAGGAAGTTGGCCATAGGATGAAAGCGGAATGGATGTGGTCGTGTCAAGAATCTGAAGTTCTATGTGACAAGAGGGTACCCCAAAAGGTAAATCCCATAGGATGAAAATTAGACTAGCCATGTTATATGGGACAAAGTGTTGGCCTACTAAGAGGTGGCATGTTCAATAGTTAAATTCAATGGAGACGCTTATATTAGGTTGGATCTGTGGGCATACAAGTTGGACCAAATGAGGAATGATGAGATAGGTGATAGGCTAGAGTAGCTCCAATTGAAGAAAATCTATCAAGCCTCGGTGAAGGCGATTTGGACATGTACAAAGGAGACTTTTGGATGCACTAGTGCATAGAAGCATCGTAAGACGAGACAATACTGTGAAGAGAGACAGGGGACAACCAAAGCTGACATGGGATGACGTAACAAAAAAATTAATGGAAAGAATGGGTTGTATGAGAAGAGTAATGTTTGGATAGAATTACGTGGAAAGAAACTTTCATGTGCCAAAACTTGATTTAGGCTCTACCCTCCTTAAGTTCTCTGTAAGAGGATGGAGAAAAGGAATAGGACGAGAACAAAGATACACAAAATGCTTTCGGGCAGCAATTTGGTAACTTGGAAAGCAAGGATATCGAAGGTGAAGAATTATATGGCAAGATAAGGTCAGAAAGGGAACCGTGCTAACTAGGCTTACGTCCTACAGTCAATACAGCTCTGATACCACTTCTGTCACACCCGGTTTTAGAAACAAAACCAGATGACACCGTATGTGTGCCCAGGATCTATTTTCCACACATACAGCCGACTTCATCAGTGAATATCAATAGACAGTGCATTATATAAGCGTATAAAACTTACATTTGACACAAAGATCAATATATCAGAGTATAGCGGAACTTCTATCTCGTAGCGGAACTCCATCTTCACAGGAAGGTTGACTGGGAGCACGTATGCCTAAACATATTGTAAACTTCTGGATCCACTCCGTCTTCATATCATCATCAACTTGTATAGACAAGAACTATAGGTTTGGGATAGCAAGGGTGAGTACATGGCGCACTCAGCAAGTATTCCGTTTAGGATAAAAGTGGACTAGCTTTATAGTGGACAGGCATAGCGGTTGCTTTTAGTTGGTCAAGTTTTATTACTAGCAATGATTAGCATAACCCATCCCATAACTGAAATATTATAAGTAAATAAAATAAATGAGTATCAACCATTGTCGTAACTGCCACCATAATCATCACCACTGTCATCATCACTGTCATCACCATTATCATCATGAGCCATTTTCTTTGAAAACTCTAATCTGTGAGGGTCCAGGCCGCTCTTAACCGTGAGCACGGCTGATATATCAGTTTTAAACACTCTCGAGAGGTTGTACATCTTTACCCACAAGTCATGATTCCCATATGCCAAGAGGTGGCCAAACCCCATATATTCACTATCCTTTGATGAATCGGCAGGGTTTCATTACGAGACCTTTACAAAGAATTCCTAGAGTCATGGCATGCCCGTTACAGGTTACTCCAGTTAACTAAAGATATGAGAGTTCCGTTCCAAAGGGTGACAGTCAAACTGCACCACATTGGCAAAGGGCAAAGTCCCATATCCCCCAGACCCCTCATACGCCATGTTTCAGGGAAGCAGGCCAAAACTCTAGTTCATCTAATTAATCAGTCAAGGATGTCCCATTCCATCTCTTGTGGTTGCACTGTTTTCCTGGGTGGTCGCTCGGCGAACCGATCCTTAGGGTGAAGTACTTGAGCAAAACCAACAAAACATGCTCAAATCTCCATGTTGCTAAATAACCAAACTTTCATCATCATTGCATCATCAATTAATCAAGATTAGCAACATGAAAATATGTTGAGCGGTAGCATTAATCTACACATCACAGCCCATCCCAAGTTTCATAGACATGTAATGGTATATGAAGCTAGTCATCCTTATTAGGAGCAATCAAATTGGGCTCTAGATTGTGTAGTTAATGTAAATAGGACATAGGTCAAAGAATACTTGCCTTATTTCCAACTATATAGCTGCTCAAATAATCTTCAACGGTAGATCTTGAAAAGCTTGATCTTCACTCTCACGTATGATACTCGTTCTATACGTGACAACACAAGCAACATACAAGCAGACAAATATACATGCATAAGAAACAATACACCAATCAAAAGAAAAGCTTTATAAAACATGTGCCAAAAAGAGAGGAAACGTCACTATGGTCACAAGAGCGCGAGAAACGCCGCAAACAGAGCTACGGTTGAAAAGATACGTCTAACGTAAGATTTGTAGTCTTGACCCTCAAAGAAAAGACTATGAGCATCATTTATTTTAATTAATAAAATAATTCAAATGGATATTTCAGAGAAATAACCAACTTAGAATTAATTCAAATTATATTTGAATTAAAAACCGTAGTTGAAACTAACCAGATTTTATTTATAAAGACTCATTATAGCATTAAAATAATTAATTTAAGAAAGAGTAGTTTTATAAGATCACCTATTCGGACTTTTAGCATATAACGTGTTTGATCTAAACAAGTTATAATTAAAACCACATTATAGTCGGCATTAATCAAATTAACTTGATGAATTATGAAAAGCCGAGGTATAAACCTATGCATATTTTAATTAGGAAGCAATTGCATAATCATTAATCAAGTTAACATGTAGTTTAACAAAACCGTGGTTTAAACCTAAATAATTTTTAATTGGAAATCATTAGAGAAAGATTTATCCAAATTAACAAGAGTTTAAGAAAAAGCAAGATTAAACCCTACATTATTTTTATTTGGAAAAACTAATGGAAATAACATTAATCCAATTAATATTTATGTTTAACATTAGAAACACAAAATATGGTTAACATGAACACTAAAGCGTAAAATTCATTATTACGAAACTAACACAACTTGAATGGACCAAAACGGATCTAAAACGCAAAAGATATGAATAAATCAAGATGAAAGGGCTATTTTAAAGTATATTTGAAAACCCCAGGGCTAAACCGCGAAAACCAGGGACCTATATCTAATAGATCTGGACTGCGGGTTGATTAACGTGAAGTTCAGGGACTCTTTTGCAAAGTACAGGCGCTGACCGGTCTTTGGCTCCGAGTCGCGTGGCTTGTGGGGGCGTTGGATCTCAATCCGACGGCTAGGAATAGATCGGGGAGAGAGAAGGGATGGCGACGGCGAGTTCGGCCGGCTCGGCCGGCTAGCACGGCGGCGGGTCGCCGGAAAGGCGATTCCGCAGCTCCAGTGACCTAGGGCTAGCGGGGACGGGCGCGCGAGCGAGAGAGGGAGGCGGCAACTCAGGTGGAGCAGTTGCGGCGGCGGCGCGGGCACAGGTGGCGGCTCACGACGGAGCAGCGTGGCGAGCGAAGACCGGCGAGCAACTGCCGGGACTTCAGTGCGCGATTGAGGACGGGGTTGAGCCGGGGAGAATCCTCACCTCACAGCGAAGCTTCGGGTGTAGACAGGTCCGATGGAGAAGTGTTGACGGCGTACGACGACGTCGGCGGCGGTGGTCTGCGTGAACCGGCGGCGTTCGGTGAGCAAATTCCGGCGAGCGGATGAAAAATAGGGGCTGGGGTTGAGCGCATGAGCTCCCTACCTTGCGGCGAAGCACGACAGCAAGGTCTCGTTGGCGGTGGTTGCCTGTGGATGCGATTCCTGGCGGTGCGAGCTTGCAGACGGCGCGTGGAAGCTAAGGGCGAAGGGCGGCGGCTAGGGCTTGGGATTTTGGGTAGGCGCGGACGTCAGGGTCATGGCTACTTATAGCTTTGGCGTCCGTGTCTTGCGGAGAGGGCAAGGGACGGCACGGCGCGAGGAGTTCGGCTTGGCCACGCTCGACGAGTCCGATAGCTCCGGTTCTTGCGCGCCCAGGCAGAGAAAAAAAAAAATGAGGGAGCTGACAGCTAGGCCCCGGTTGGCAGTGAGGGAGATTGGGAAGCTGCCGCTGCGTTGGGTTGGCTCTGGTGCCGGTGCGCTGGGCTGCTGCTGCGGCTCCAGTGATGAGCAGCAGCTGCTGCTATGCTACTCGTGTGGCTGCTGCTGAACTTGCTGTACTGCTGCGTGGTTACTGCTGGCCGTTGGTGTGGCTACGTTGGGCCAGACACATGCGAGAGAGAACAGGGAACACGAGCAGCTCTCCAGCTTAGGCCACGCCTTCAGGGAGGAAAGAGCAGGCCATTGCACTGCTCGCTCCTAGGCCAAAAGGGAAAAGAAAGAAGGAAGGAGGAGAAATAGATTTTTCTTAAATATTTAAAGGAGAGAAAATTTACCGGCAATAGAGACACCCATCGGAGTCGGAGAAAAGCTACAGACTATCTTCGGACTCTCAAACGATGAGGAACCTGGTGGGCGTAGGCGGCAGTTCTGACGATGAGGACCGACTGATGAGGTGCATGGGGAGATGGCGAACCTGGTGGTGGTGTCGGGGAGGTAAAGGGGGCGAGGTTCGGTCTGTCGGTGTGTGGAACCGGCGGGAGCGCACAGCGGTGTTTTGTCGAGGCACCGCGCCGGGAGTCGGAGGCGGTTCCGAGTTGGGGAAAAGTGGCAGGGAAGGGTGGAGCATGGTGGTGTGGAGCTCGGCCTGGATTGAATTGGCCAGGGGAGGTTTGGTGGTGGCGAATTTTGGCGGCGGAATTGGCTTCGCCAGAGCAGGAGCTCCGCGGCGCGGAGGAATGGGGGTGATAGTGTGATACTCCGTATCTTAAACCCCGATTAAGTGCATTAAGCATGTCATCATATGCATAATCTCTTTTTAATTTTTGGAAGTTTTATTCAAATTATTTTGAACTTGGTTTAATTCAAACTCCTTTGAAAATATCTTTTTATCCAAGGACAAAAGTGCAAGGTTATAGTATAAATTATACCCTTCCACTTTTGTAATTAGACCCCTGTGTAATTTTGCTTGTACATGGGGTTAAAAATAGAAATTACATTCAAAAATATATAAAAAAAAGGGGGAGAAAGGGTAAACCGGGGTAACCAGGCCCAGTATCGGCCCAGCTCCCCGTTTTTCCCTTCAGCCCGCAGTATCGGGCTGGCCCGCCTTCTTCCTCATCCCGCCGCGGGAGAGGAGAAGCGGGGCTTCGCCTCGCTCTGCCTCGCCACGCGCCGTGCGCCGCCGTCCTCGTCGAAACCGCGAGCCGGCGCTGGCACCGCCCGGCCGTGCCGCCTGTCCTCCGCCCACCGGAACCGCCACCTCCGCCCACCGTCTTCCACCTCAGGGTGACGCAGATAAGTCTCGCCGCTGCCGCGGCCGAGCTCATCCGCCACCCCCTTCCGGCGCCTCCGGCGTCTATAAAAGCCTCGCCCGAGCGCCTCCTTCCTTACCTCAACCCAAGCCACCCCCTCGCTCTACCCTTCACCTCCACCTTGCTCCCGCACCGTTCACCTCTCCGCTACCGCGCTCCTCACCGTCGACAGCCGCCTACGCCGTCTTTCTTAGCCAACGGAGGGTGAGACCCTCTCCACCTCACCTCCCTCTTCCTTCTGCGCCAATCCTCATCGAGGATTGGGGCTTGCCTGAGCTCAATCGAGCTCGGCGCCTCCCATGGCGCCGGTGGCAATGGCCGTGTGACACCCCGAAATTTAGCTCCGAAAATTTTCTCCTAATCTCCCCCTAATTCAAAATTGATTTTCGAAAACATTGTTTGTTTGTTTGACTGTGGTAATATGAGCTCAATGAAAATCTCCAAATATTCCCACAACACCCTACCAAAATTCCTATTCAAAATCCAACCCAGAAATCCACAAAGAAAAAGAGAAAACCTCCTTCTCCTCCTTGGACCGCCACCTCACCCGCGGCCCATCTCCTTTCTCTCTTTCCCTCCTCCCTTCGGCCCAACCGGCCTCCCCTTTCTTCCCTTTCCGTGGCCCGCCACCCCTCGGCCGAGCGGCCCAATTAACCTCCAGCCCAGCTCCCTCTCCCCCTCACTGCCATACGGGCCCTGCCCGTCAGGCCCCCTCCTCCTCCTCTGTCCGGCTGCGCCGCGCGCTGCGTGCCCGGCCCTGCCTCCCGCGCGCCCTGGCCCCGGCTGCGTTCGTTCTCGCTTGTCCTCCCCGTACCGGCCGCGCCTGGACCCCACCACCCCCTGCCGCCGCTGCGCCCGGTCGTCACCGCATCGCGCGTGCAGACGACGCCACGCGCCGCGACGCGCCATGACCGGCCCCGGCTGCCCTGCCAGGCCCCGCCGCGCCACCCTGACCGCCACCAGCCCCGCCCCGCCTCATCCGTGCCATTGCCAGCTCTGGCCCGGCCCACGCCCTGCGCTCGTTGCACGACGCGCGCCCACGCGCCGCGCCACCGTGCCCCGCGCCGGACCCCGCCACGCTGGCTCGGACGCCATTCCCGCCGGCTCGGACGCCAGCCTCACAGGCTTGGACGCTAGCCCCGCCCCCACTCTGCCCCGCTCTCGCGCCTATAAATGGACGACGAGCTTCGTCGCCACTGCCGTGCCACAGCCCACCGTCGCTCTCCCCTCCCTCTGCTCCGGTGCGTCTCCACCGCCCTAACCTCGCCGCCTCTAAATTCCACCACCTCCGAGCACCAGAGCCCGATTAATCGCTCTCCAAGCTCCGCCACACACCACCCCACCACCCAGGCACCTCGCCAACGCCTCCCCACCGTCACCAGAGCCGCCGCGCGAGCTCCATCTCGCCGCCGGTGCGCGCCCCCACAACCCCGCCGTGGTCACCCCACCCCGAACCCTCGATCCACGCCGACGATACCACAGTAAGATTCACCCCCTCATCCTGGTGCTCGCAGTCTAGGTCTTGTCGCCGGAACCGCCACCGGCGGTGAGGACCGCCGGTGAGGTCTCCTCGGACCGCCGCGCGCCGGTTCGCCCGAACCGAGCCGCCGCCGTTTTCCCTGACCGACGCCGTTGCTCCCCTACAGTCGCTGCCACGCGGACCCCACTCGACGGCGTTGCCGCGCCGTCGGCCGCGCAGTTGGGCCGGCCCATCAGGCCATCGCGCCGCGCGCTGCGCGCAAGAGCCGCGCGGGCCGAAAGGCCACCTCGGCCCAGGTGGGCCACCGCGCGCGCCCCGCGCGCCGCGGGCGGGCTGCCTCGGGCCGAAACCCCCCGGCCTAGGTTTGATTTCCCCGCGGGCCGAAACCAAGAAGAGGTCAAATCTACCCCCTGAACTTTCCAGAAAAGTCTAAATCTACCCCTTGACACTAAATACTCCATATCTCCTCCGTTTGAACTCCGATTTGGGTGATTCTTGCGCCTAAATTCATCTAAAATCAAGCTCTACCCATCCATACACTCTGCAAAGGATCTTTTCCGCTCCAACATCGCCATGCGACCACCCTCCCGCCATTTCCGCCATTGCTCTAATCGCCCCAACCCGCTACCGTGGCAATACATCCATAACCGCCACCCTGCCAGGCAGCCAAGCCAACAACCCGAACCACCACGAGCTCCCCTCCGCCATTTTCTAGAACCAACACCTCTGGTAAGATCCAACCATCCAAATAAACACCAAACTCCCACATACCCAAGATTAATGTTGGGCTCATGTTTATACCTCGATATGTGTGTTTTTCCTATTTGTGCACGTAGGTTATATCAGATATCCTGATCGGTACACCCCTCGCAAGATCCTTTGTGATGCTCGAGGAAAGTAACCGACGCTTGCAAAGGATGTTGTATGAACACGCAACTATGGATGGCACACAATCGTGTCCAGCAGCTAGTACGTGAACGTGCTCGAGAGAGAATGGTGCGACAGCGTATTCGACAGATGCTAAAACCTCGACCTCCGCCGCTGATGCATCAACGCAAAACCCCACGGCAAGTCCACTGGAATCCCCATTTGATGCATAAAATTCCTATGTTTTGCAAACACAACCCTTGCATGTTTTGCTTGCTAAGGTAACCCCACAAATATACCGCCACCTAAACCTATTTTAGATGTAGTGCGCATAGGTGGGATCGCTCACTTAATTATATCTATCATAATCAAAATGCTAAGTTGGAATTATGGTTGTGGAACCTGATGGGTTTAAGATGAGTATAAGTGTGCGTGTTTTAAAATAAAATGGGGAAGAACCCCGGCAAACGACCCACGGGTCGGGATACGCCATGCAAGGGCAGGGTATGAACGGTAACTTAGCAACCCGCGGTCACCCAGGTCCCGGGAGTCGTGAAGACGACCGGGTAGGTGGATGCTCGCAGCGTCGAGCAGTGGAAAGTTGGAATGGTTCTACCTGCGCTCTGTAAGAACCGCGTTGATTTTCATCTTGCTTAACTCTTTAGTACAACCACTTTCTTTGTATGCGGCATTGACTAGGCCCGAGCCGGAGTGGATAGCCTAATAGCTTCTGTGCTGGCGCACAAGGGGCAAGGGAAGGGCTGGTGTGCCGAGGGGGTGTCGGGGGACACCAAGGTGCGGCTCGGTGGCCCGAATCTCTAAAGTTCTGCTAGGCAATGAAACAAAGGCAACGGTTTGGTTTGGAATTCGAATGCTTATTTGGCCGTAAGTGTCGCTGAGTCCAACTTGTGGGAATTAGTACAATCTCTGATCAGAGTAAAACCTATTCGAATAGTCCGAGTCCACTGGTATGGATGAGTTACGACTTGGTTCTTCAATTAGCACTTTTCATAAACTAAAACTGTGGAAAAAGATTTGGTTTTGGTTGTGGAATGCTTTTTGGGTGGAAGTTAAGGTATGGGATAGAACTCGGTTGCAGTGTAGAAAGTGTGATGACTAAAACTTGTTAGACTATCTTGAACCCGGCATACAAAGTGTCTTTATGCAAAACCTCCCTAAACTCCAGATATATCCTGCATATAGATGTAGCTATACCCCCACTCCTTACGAAGGAAGGTGGGCTTGTGGAGTACGATTGTACTCATCCTTGCTTTGTTGATATTTTTCCAGTGAAAGCAATGAGTGCACCATATACGACAGCGATTAAGGGCTACGACCTACTTCCCAACCGCAACGTGGGGAAACTTAGGCCTACGTTTTATATTCCGCTGCTTAGTCTTCAAGGGCTGCGCCCCTTTGTTGTCCGACCCGTTAGGGCGGATCTGTATCACTTTGATGTAATAATGTGATTACCAAACCCTGTAATGGTAATAAAGCACATTTTAGTCCCATTATGGAAACTGGGGCGCTTCAGGCCACCACCGCGCCCCTCCTCCCCACGCGCACAAGCCCTAATCGGGCCCCTCTCCTTGTGCTTCCAGTGCAGCAGCCCCGTGCGCACCCGACGCGGGTGTTCTCCGCCGTCGAGCTGCCTTCACGACGCCGGCAATGGCGCTCGCCGCCGCGTCCTCTTCGCATGCCCGCCTCGTCCGCCATGGCGCCACGGACATAGAGAGAAGAGAGGGGAAAGGGAAGGACAGGAGAGGAGGAGAAGGGCCCGCCGCCGCGCGGCTTGGTCACCGCCGGCGAGGGCCTCGGCCTCCGGCTCGCCGGATGGCCGCTGACGCCGCTGTGGGCGTGCACGCCGTGTGCGCCACGTGCGCGCCCAGGGCGCTGGCCGGGCTAAGGCCCTGGCTGGGCCGAAAGGCCGGCCAGGCCGCGCCTGAGCCGGGCCTCTTGGGCCGAAAGGAGAGAAATGGAGAAGCAGGCCGCCGGCCTGATTTCCATAAACCGGGCCCAGAATTGAGGGTGGGAGAGTGAACTTTTTCTGAAAATTCATTTTGGGCTTTTGGGCTGTTTTTTCTATTTCAATTATATCTATTTTTCTTTTTCCTTTTCCTTTCTATCCTTTGATTAACTATTTTTATAAAGGATATTTCTCTTAGTTTAAAATTTAAGAATTCATTTTCAAATCTTTAATATATTTATTTATTCTTTTCCAACTCTTCTAATTTTTAAAAAATTATTAGAAGCCTTGAAAAATTATTTTAAATCTCAGAAAATTTATTTAAAGGCTTGAAAAATATTTTAATGTCCCACCTTTTGTTTTTAGGAAGTTTTATCTTTGTTTTTACAACAGGTTGATCATCCTCAACCTTAAAACTCATGCATGTCGTTCATTTATCTAGGTGCGGTAACCCCTTCAAACCCTGCCGGAGAATCTTCTAATATTGTTAGTCCAGAAGCCCCTGAAGCCGGAATTCAGGAATCATCTCTTGTCCCCGAGGAGGAATCTTTTGAATTGTTTTTCGATCCTAACTCTGTCAATCCAGGCAAGCCCCGGTGCATCTCCTTTTGTTTTGAGTCTTAATCAATGGGTCTCGTTGTGCATTAGAGTTAGGATTTGATTGAAACCCTAGTGCATATTTAACCCCTGAATCCAGCATTTTATCCTATACGTAATAGATTAGAATTGCTTAGCCAAGCTTAATTTAGTTTACGCTTCCTTTTAAAAGAAATGAATCTGGTCAATAAAGTTTTCTGAGATATCAACTGGATACATCTGGCGGGATCAGTTATGTTTTTAGTATTGTTACTTATGGATTTCTTAATGAATGAACATGTTGGGATCCTGACCCTGCCTATGTCATATAAGGCCGTCCGATGTCTTGGCCATGTTTTCGGCTTTCGAACGCGCCTCTTTCACTTGTCGTCCTTAACGGGCTCCGATAAGCCTTTCATACCTTGAACCTAGATTTGAACTGTGATGAGGCCAACTGCGGGTGTCGACGAATCGTATGCCTGGGCTCAATGAGAAGTTATTCAAACTACGTGCCAAGTTATTCAAGGTTTGTCATATGTAGTGTCATTGTACACGCATATGACTGGTGACCGAGTATTCCTCTCGAGAGTTAAAATCGATTCGAATCGCTGGGCTTACCAGGTGTAAGAGCTGAAACATCACCAACGTTGTAGTTAAGAAGAATAATGCTTTTGATAAGGAATGTTTTTGCAAAGTGTTTGCTCTTGTTTGTTTTTAGACTAGGTACAACTTTAGTCTATAGGAAATAATTAAAACAAGTTGTCACCCTAAAAGCTAAGGATTCACTTTTAGGCCTGCTGCAGTGTGAGTTGACCTAACCAAGTCAACTTCAGGTTAGAAGTCGGGTTTAGATCCAGTGGTCGGGTAAGTCTTGCAGAGTAATTAGTACTTAGGATTCTTCTCTTATGTTTTTCTTCAGGTGCTGAATATCTCCTCTTCGAGCTTGATCTTGCTTCGTCTGCTCCTCTGTAAATCTTGCATCATTGGGCACGATGCAAGGTTCTTTTGAAGAACTCTCTTGTTAAATATTAGAGTAGAACAACCTTTTTCTAGTTTCAAAAGTTCTACTCCTTTTATGTATAATTATTTGAGAATAAGGTTTGTAATAACTTTAAGTTTTCTTTCGGAATAAAAATGTACAGTTTTGTAACATAATGTAATCTGTGAACTCCTTCGAGAGTCGCCCCTTAAGCTCGATCTAGATGGGAAGGCTTATCAGAATTTTAAATTCTGAGAAACTACCGGAGTTAACATAAGATTAGTATGTTTATACTATTTCTAGGTTAATTTGGACGGTTCTGCCACAGCTGGTATCAGAGCCGAGCTTGTTGGGAAGGATTACTTTATTTTAAAAACTATGATTCCATATCCATTTGCCCATCCCTGACTTTCCTTATTCGAAAATAGGAAACTGGCTAATATCAACATCTTTAGATATCGTTAGAAAAGACTAATAAGAGTTTATTTAAAGTATTCCATGCATCATCCTTGCATTAGATCTACTGCCTTTTTGCTTATCAACTAATTGTGTCAGTTTATTAAATTCAAGTATTTTTTTCCACTAAAAATTTTGTTACTTTGGTCCAGATGCTACACTCTTTTGTCTCTCAGCGGGATGCCAGAGGTGACTGGCATACTGAGTGTCCTGAAGATTGCCCCTCGCCATGAGTCTTCACTATCGACTCAAGGAGTTAGGATATCTTACTTGTCCTAGATATATCATCGGCACCATTGATCTTCTCTTTGATACCCATTTCCGGGTGCAAATCCTTATGCCTCGACACCCTAATACACCGGAGGAGAACCTTTTTGAGATAGAAGGTGGTGGAGCAACTGAAAAGAAGGCGATATCGGATGCAGCATGCAGAGCTTTGGCAAGGCTTTGCACCTTGCATTCCGATGATCTGGAAGGGTCTGCTATTATGTATTTCCCTCCTTCTAACCGTACCCAGCCTGGATGGAAACACAGAATTCATAGACTTAATCGTACCGCACGAGGCCTTCGTAAGCGCCAAATGCGGGAAGAAGTTCACTTTGCTACCAATCTTACTTCTCTTTATGAGCAACATCATGATTCCTATCTAGACATCCGTGATAGTATTTTAGAGGTTTCCAGGCAAAACCAGCACCTTCAACAACAACATCGCCACGACAATTCTGAAATAATTGATCTGGGTACTCGCATTCACACTCTCCAAGGTCAGCTTCATGCTGCCAATGCCACCATAGGAAACCAAACTCTTCTTATCGAACATCACCATCTCCATATAGATGATCTCACCGAACAGGTAGTTGCTATGCAGCTTCAGATTGACCAACTCCAAGATGAGATGTCTAAAGAGGACCCTGAAGAGCTGGTCCCTGAAGGGTCAGGGGCTACTCAAGGATCCTCTGGGGTTTATTCCGGATCTATAGGACCACCTCTTGAGCCTTTTGTTGATCAAAATTTTGAATACGAGGGGTCTGCAGGAGAGTATTCAGTGGAACAGAGTTTGGCTTAGTCTCTTAAATGGCCTTTGTGCCATTTGTAGAATTTTCTTTAAATTCTTTGAAATCTTCTTTTTAAGCTTTTGTAAATGTTTTCTTCTAAATTTGAAGGGCTAGTTGGTGTACAGTTGTAATCAACCTTTTTGTTTGGAATAAGAAGAAGTTTCTTGTGAAGAATTTTGTTTTTAAAGTTCTATGATTCTTTTCTGTCTCCAGATGGCTAGAGATCCTAAGAATTCGGGACTACCGCCACCTCCTCCACCCCCTCCTTCTATGGCGGAGGTAATTCAGCGCCAAGATAGGTTGATTGAGTTAATTGCTCAAAATCAACTTCGTCAACAACAAAATCAAGACCGCCCGCATCATGATCGAAATGCGGAAGTGACTTACCTGGACTTTGAAGCACTTCACCCTCCAGTATTCCAAACATCACGGGACCCAATGGATGCCAAGCATTGGGTGAGAACTATTGAAGGGATGTTTGAATTACTGCCAAATATCACGGATCGGCAGAAGGTTTTATATGCAACCCGTAAGCTTCAAGGCCCAGCAGGATCATGGTGCGTAACTTATCAGGCTTCTCTTGAAAAAGGTCGACAACTCACTTGGACTGAGTTTAAGGAAGCTTTTGAAAAGCAGCATGTTCCAAAAGGATTGGTCGAAATGAAACTCCAGCAATTCCTGAGTCTTCAACAAGGTGACAAGACTGTGCTAGAATATGTCAATATATTTAATGATCTCGCTCAATATGCTCCGGCGCAAGTGTCCTCAGATGATTCTAAGAAGCTCCATTTCTCTCGAGGCTTGTCCCCTAAAATGAGGGCAAAAATGAATATGAGCTACCCTAACTTTCATCAAATGGTTAATGATGCTATTCTTCTGGAGGAAAGGTTAAGGGTTTATAATGAAGACAAGAAACGCAAAAGAGCTGCTGAAAGTTCTCCACGTCCCCGGGCACAATACCAACAACCGTCCCGGTTCAACCCACAAGCCTCTCGCCCGTCGTGGGCAATACGTTTGATTTCTCAGTCGAACCAAAACCCGCGACGGTGGATCATAAGGCCTCAGCAGCAAATGTATCGTCCGCCAGCTCCAAATGCTCAAATCCCTCGGGCTCCAGGACCTTCTAATGGATGCTTCAATTGTGGGCAGAACACTCATTTTGCCAGGGACTGTCCACATCCACGGCAAAATACGGGTTTCCGTCCATCTACTCTGACACCTGGAGGGAATCCATCTTTTATAATCAAGAAGAAAGGCCTGCTCCTGAAGTGGGCAAGGTCAATCTTGTTTAGATGGAAGAACTTCCAGAAGGTAAAAATATTATGACTGGTATGATCCCCATCAACAACCAGCCTGTTGTTGTTTTATTCGACTCTGGTGCATCGCATACCTTTATCAGTAATGAGTATGCCATTAGTCGAGGTTTTCCTTTGACACAAATCAAGACTGGGTATCTCATTACTGCTCTTGGAACTAAGGTCTTAACTAATCATATAGTCCAAGGGTTGCATTTAGATATAGGTGAAAAGTCCTTCCTCACCCAACCTTTGATTCTACCTGGGGGAAAGATTCCACTTATTTTAGGAATGAATTGGTTAAAAGAACATAAAGTGATCATGAATTTAGAGGCTTGCACTATTCAGTTGACTAGTAAGGATGGTGCTTCAATTCAAGTGTTTCTTCCTCACCTTGAGAAGAATACTCTTATGACCTATGCTCTAGAAGAATCCAAGCTAGAGTCAATCCCAGTGGTATGTGAGTTCCCGGATGTGTTTCCAGATGATCTTCCGGGACTTCCACCAAATAGAGAAGTGGAATTTGTGTTGACGCGGCTTATGTACGAAAATTATACATCATTTTATGTGGTTTTTCATCGATATTAAGCGTCAACTATGCCTTCTACTAACATTTATCACCGATTTATGTGCATTTTGCAACATTGTCTTGGAATTGTGCTGTATGTCATTTTTGCAGGATTTCAGGCAATTTTTAGCAAAATCTACATCAATCAACTTCGAGTGAGCAAAAGCCTCTGAAGCAACATTTATTGAAGCAAAGAGTAGTGAAGAATTGATTGATTCATTCATCTTCTGATTTGATCAAGACTTTACAAAATGGAGCTTCAATTAATTGTTGAGAGCTACTAGAAGCCGGAGTCAAATATTCAATAAAAGTATCAAAATATGTCAAAGATATGAAGACTTCGACAAAGCCCGGCCCATTAGAGAATTCCAGAAGGTCTAAGAGTCCTAACTTCTCCGCACGAAGATTTCTTAAGCATCAAGCAAACATCCGGCGAAAGATGGAAAGCAGAGGAGGTCCAGGGACTCTAGGTCGGCCGACCTGGAGCCCTTTGGTTGGCCGACCTACTCCCCCTGGAGTCGGTTCGAGTTTCCTTTTCTACCACGTCTTCTCCAGGGTATAAATAGTCAGTCTAGGCCCCTGGCCGACGCATCCAATTCATTATCAAGGCGACAAGATGTAGAGAAGAGGGACAACAACTAGATGAGAGCTGAGGGTCGAGTTTCTAGGCTAGAATTAGGGTTCTTCTAATTCCTAGAGGTGATTAGAGGCCTTGCATGGCTCTCTAATTACCTAGCTCCAGAGGTCTAATTGTATCATCAAGGGTAGGTATGGCCATGGTTGTAAGTATGATACAGGTATATTAATGAAGCATTGTTCTTGTCTAATTACCATGTTCTTGTTCTAATTATGCTTGTTCTAGTTCTAATTAGATTTAGATCTAGTTTGCATGTTGATTAGAACATGTCTTTTAAAGGTTATATTCATCTAGTGTTCTTGTTCTTTGATCTTTGATCTAGCTTACTAATGATATAGTTGTATATCTAGTTCTTGTGATCATGGTGATTAGAAGTTCTAGTTGTGCTAATTATGTTATTAGACCATATAAAGTGATTAGGGGTGCATTCTTTAATCATGTGTCTGTTGAAAGCTTCTCGTCGATTACCTGGTTACCAGTGACAGTGGAGCCCGGGGAAAGATTAAGCCAATCTAGGGGGTTAGGTTGATTGATCTAGATCTATTTATGCTATGATGAATATGCTTGATCATGCTTGTTTACCTTGAGCTACTAGTTACTCGTTGTTCTTATCTATTTGTGATGCCCGTTATTATGCTTTGTCTTGGATCCAATTAGAGCTTGATTAGAAGCTAGTTAATACCCCTTAATTAGTGTTCTAGTCTTGTTCTAGTTGTTTATCTTCTATCTTTAACGTAGATTAGATGCAGATTAGATATAGATTAGAGGTAGTTTTAGATCTATACTCTATGCCTTAGTTTACTTTAAACTCTTATTAGTTAGTTCTCAATTAGTTCGTTCCCTGGATTGACAAAACCCATGATACTCATCCTGGGGAAAAGCTACCACGATACTGTCGCTTGCAGTATAAGGTTTGGCGTGCTTAAGTGCCGTCAACAAGCTTTTCTGGCGCCGTTGCCGAGGAACTAATTAATCGAGTTCTAATTAATTTGGGTTTATGTATATATCTAATTTGTCTTTTATTTCTAGTTAGTTTATTGTTTTTCTTGTATATATTTGTTTTGACTAACATTTAAAAAAAAAAAATTAATGGACCTCGGTCCAATTAAAAAAAAATCTCTCTTTTCCAATCTAGCTCTTTAATAGTAGGTGCTAACGCTGTTAGTTGCTTATGATCTATTATTGAGTTTTTCTACAGCTATCACGGAGCAACTCCGATGATAAAGGTATGTCTGCTGTGTCAATTTATTTTTAATACTAATGTTTCTTTGGAGCTTGTTTGTTCTAAGCTACAGATAATGGAAGCGGAGATATGATTAGCCGAGAAGGTTCCGGAGATCAAGGATTGCTTGAGTACAAGGAAGGTGAAGATATGGAAAGCTTATCTCAAGTCCAATCCAAGCTCCAACCAAATCTCGAGCTACTCTCGAAATTCAGGACAGCAGCACCTTGTGGGGCCAATTCGGAGACCTTAACGACGTCAAATGAAGAAAGTCCAATTGACAAAGTTGTAGATCTTTTCGTGCTCTTCACGAAAATGTCCGAATTTGCATTATTTGGATTTCGGATGACAAAGTTATGGTCGAAATACTAAAGGGGTCAGAACAAGGGTGGCTGAATTTCGAGAAAGACAAAAGTGTTCCTCTCCAATATTTGATGGTGCATGCAATGATGGCATTCAAGGAAGAAGGTGAGTTACCATAGTTTCACTTCTTCAAAACTAAGGTAATTTTTATTTTTATCGTAAAATAATTAAAAAGTTTACCTATGTTTAATTAGAGAAGTTTTACAATGATCACTAATAGGTTGTTTGGTTGATTGTTACCCTTCTATTCTTTCTTTTGTTTTGTTTTATCCTTTTGTTAACCTTTGTTCCCTTAATTCTTATCTTGAGAATCATCTAGACTAGGTTCTTTAATCCATAGCTTTGCAATGCTTAATTCCAAGCATGTTTACAGGCCACCATGAAGATGAAATTTCATGTGTTCATGCTCTTTTAGTAGATCTTTTTTACTTTAATCAGTCAATTGAATCTACTCATGCAAAGTGATGGATATGATTTGCTAGTCTATTTTAATTCTCAAGTTTAGGCTTTAAGGTTAGTTTAGAAAAAAATTAAGAGCCAAGGTTTGTGCAAAAGTAGAGGTTGACCGACTGCTTATGTCTCCTTGAAGTGGTTCGGTTAAGGTTTAATTGTTGTGCAAATTGCTTTTGAAATTTTAAACATAAACATGTGCATGTTTCTCATGATTTATTATCTGTGCACAATATTATCTCTGAAATTTTTAAAGTTTCAAAACGTTTGGTCTCTTTACAAAAAGAACCCTGGTTAGAATTTTATCTAAGCCTATTTTTATTTCTTTCAAAATCATCTCTCTATTTTAGCCAAAATCATTAGGAACCTATAACCTTGTTTATCCCATGTTTGATTTCATGAATCATGTTCATCTATGATTTACATATGCTTTAGTGCTTTGCTATATAATTTCAATTTGAATTATAGTTGTCCTTGATTCATGAATCAAATGTTTGTTTAACCTCAATCAACCTTATGAACATGCATTTATCTCTAATCGTTGCCATGATGCTTTCATTTTATACATGTGTGTGTGCACTATGAGCTAACCATGTAGAGAAATTCACACTTCATTTGAAACAATGAGATCAATGTGGTAAAAGAGTACAAGACAAATTCATGATGATTCAAGAAAGGATTGCAAGATTTAAAGACATCATCAGAATTTGCAAAAGTTTGATTGAGTTTCAACTTGAGGAGTGGGTGGACTGAATGGAGGAGGAATTGAAGACAAGGATCAAGCCCATGAAGCTTCAAGATCAACCATGGTGGACTCTGTCAAATTCCACCAAGGCACAAGTCCAAAAGATGAAGATTGTCAACATCGGAAAGCTGAAAACGGAAGGCTGAAATATCATCAACATGGAGCTCGACCTCAAAAGGCAAAAACAGAATATTTTCTTATATTTGGAAAGCTCATGAAGTCCTCTTTCCAACGAAACAAGAACCACTCAATTTGGATATTCCTATAAAGAGATATGTGCAAATCATTGAAGCCTGCGCGAGCTGAATTCAAATCTGGACAGAATGCAGCGCTGGAGTAAAACGGGCATAACTCTTTCATACGGAATCGGAATTTAACATATGAGTACTCGTTGGAAAGATAATTTCAGAGGCTATCCAATGGATTTATTGTTCAAGATATATTCTGTTCGAAATTAAAAGATATATCGCGAAGAAGGAGGTAGCAGCAACAATGGTGATGACTACTTGAAGAAGATGGTGACAACGACGATGAAGAAAGCTTGGGCGAAGCTTCCATGAAGTATTTCATGATCAAGTTCAGTTACAACGAGCTTCAAAAACATTAGTACATGAACACACAAGCAGAGGATTGTGCACACAAGTGATGCTTTGATCAAGACACGATGAAGCTGCACAATCAAGTTATCAAGCTGCATGGACACTTCGGATTCTTACTCCAAGGACCATGGCTTCACTTCAACGAAGGCAAATATAAGACTATGTTCATGAGGATTGGAGGAATCTTTTGTGATGAAGATGGATAATATTGAGGGAAAGTGTTTCATGAACCAACACATAAGCCACCATGATGTCCAAGGATTGAAGGATTGAGAATTGTCAACATCTCTGAAGCCCAAAACTGAAGCATGAAGATGTCATCATGTTCTGGTCGAATCCATCAGATAAAAGCAGAATGTTTTCTTATATTTGGAAGCCTTATCAAGTTAGCTTTCCAACAAATCAAACGGAGCTTCATTTGGAATTTTCTACAAGGATTTATGGCCAAAACATTGGAGGTGACTCGAGCTGGAAAAGTTCTGACAGCACGACGTCTCTGGAGTAAAGATGGCATAACTCCTTCGTATGGAATCGGATTTTGGTGTATGAGTACTCGTTGGAAAGGTAATTTAAAGGGCTATCCAATAGATTTATTATTGGAGACATGTTCTGTTCAAGATCAAGGAGATATTCTACGAAAAAGAGGAGGTCAGCTACAATGGTGATGACTAGAGGAGGAAGATGATGACAATAACAAGGAAGAAGGAAGGGGCAATGATTACATAGAAGACTCATGAGCTAATTCAGAGAATAATAAGTTATTTTAATGGACTCCATGAGTTAAACAAGGTGGTGCAATATGAAGCAACATGATTAAAGAGGTGTCGGTTCAGCTATACATCAAACACTTTCTATATTTGGTGAAGCCACAAATGGGAAGCTTGAAGATTGGTGGATGATGAACAAGTGAAGTGTATCAAGATGAGATTGTTTGTACATTAGCAAGCAACCAATAAGAAGATTAGAAGACCATCTAATTTTCATTCTTCCATGATAAAAGAGATTCGGCTACGCTTCATCATATGGACGGTAACATTTTCTTAATCCTCTTTACATTCATCATATACCTACTATAATGCTTTCATTTATCTATTTGATGATTATATCTTATGCTTACATTCATCCTTTAGTTTAGTTTTTCTTTTCGTTAAGTTTAGCTAGGCCACAGGTTAATAGAAATTGGGAATATTTTTAGATTATGGTAAACTGTTTCTACTCTCGACCGTTACCTCGAGAGTAGTATGTGCATTTGAATTATTTTGCAGGGAGTTATTTAATGAAAAAGAAAATTGAAGTACTATCCGGTAACAAATTTCTAACACCTTCTCTTTTCATTTTTAAATTCTGCAAATATTTACCTATATCTATCAATTCGGTGTTCCCTTTGTGTTTCTCTATATTTGTAGTGTGTTAGTTTAGATTTAAAGTTTGATTTTTAGTTTTATCTTTTATGAGTGATTTTATTTTCTTTATGTTAGTTAGTTTAATCATGATCATGTTGTATCCTTGAAATAAAAATGTTTGTTTGCTTGTAATCTGATGTCTTTTAATTAAGCTAATTTTATACTCTCAATTAATGCATGTTAATTAAATTATGACTTAGCATTTATATAGTAAATTTGATATTTCATAAAGACCCGCATTTTATTAATATTTGATTTCAAGTTTTTGTCATTATGGATCTCCTTATAATTTTTATTTGAGCTATTAATGTTATAATCAATGATTCTTATGATTATCTTATATAGGCCCTACCTATTAGAGCTTTTATTTGAAAACCATAGCTTGATCAAATTTAATTCTTGGCTGAATTGGATTAAGATTTGAATCTAGGGTCTGAGATTTCAAAGCTGGTCATTCAATTTGCTTATCTTTCATTTGCTAGCCAAATTATCCATGCATTGTAACTCTCTACATTGGAGAAATTACAAAACTCGCTGGATATCCTCCCTAAACCAAATATCGTTTCATTTATCTCCCTTGTCCACAACCTATTGTTTTCTGGAGTTTTCAATCAAAACAAAAAGAGGTGTTTAGACAAGCAAATCCCAAAATACTATTCAATAAGATACTCAAAAGTGAGTATTATCTAAGAGTGGGGATATTGCTTGTCAAATTTTCATTCAATCTTTGAGGAGGTATTGTCTAAAAAAAAAAAGAGGACGACCAAGTGGTCGCCACATATATAAAAAAAAAAGGTGAATAAAAAAGAGACCAAGTGGTCAAAGTAGAATTAGGAATTTATAGATATGCCCCTCATTGATCTACTTTTGTTTTACCTCTTTTTGAATCCTCTTCAATAAAACTCCAGAAAATACTCCAATCATATGCAATCCGATAACAAGGACTTCATTTGTGCCTTGAGATCAAATAGATATATTTGCATATGACCACTTTTCTATATTTTTCTTTAGTCTTTTTTCATCATTATGAATTCCATGACCTTTTTGAGAAATCTCAGTAATTCCAGCAAATTCTTTTCTTAGTTTGATAATATATTGAGATTAAATTTTGATTAGGATCCATACCAAGCTCCAGATAAAGCCTACACATATATATTATAGATTAGTACTTAACCTGCTTGTCTATATACTTTGAGAGCCTGGAAAGATGAGAGTTTGGGCCTTATAATTTAATCTTTGATCATTGATTTATCTTTTGAAAAATTTATTGAAAACATAAGGAGATCTGTTTTGATGAATTCTTGATTTCTTATATATATATGATTGTGGGATATGCTTACATGAATATCTACTTGTCTATATATCTTGCTAGTCTAAACTTAGAAAAATTTTGAGAGTTTAATTTTAGTTTGATTAATTGATGTTAGTTTATAAGTAGACTTATTTATAAAATTTTGACTTACTCGAGGACGAGCAAGGTTTAAGAGTGGGGATATTGTTGACGCGGCTTATGTACGAAAATTATACATCATTTTATGTGGTTTTTCATCGATATTAAGCGTCAACTATGCCTTCTACTAACATTTATCACCGATTTATGTGCATTTTGCAACATTGTCTTGGAATTGTGCTGTATGTCATTTTTGCAGGATTTCAGGCAATTTTTAGCAAAATCTACATCAATCAACTTCGAGTGAGCAAAAGCCTCTGAAGCAACATTTATTGAAGCAAAGAGTAGTGAAGAATTGATTGATTCATTCATCTTCTGATTTGATCAAGACTTTACAAAATGGAGCTTCAATTAATTGTTGAGAGCTACTAGAAGCCGGAGTCAAATATTCAATAAAAGTATCAAAATATGTCAAAGACATGAAGACTTCGACAAAGCCCGGCCCATTAGAGAATTCCAGAAGGTCTAAGAGTCCTAACTTCTCCGCACGAAGATTTCTTAAGCATCAAGCAAACATCCGGCGAAAGATGGAAAGCAGAGGAGATCCAGGGACTCTAGGTCGGCCGACCTGGAGCCCTTTGGTCGGCCGACCTACTCCCCCCTGGAGTCGGTTCGAGTTTCCTTTTCTACCACGTCTTCTCCAGGGTATAAATAGTCAGTCTAGGCCCCTGGCCGACGCATCCAATTCATTATCAAGGCGACAAGATGTAGAGAAGAGGGACAACAACTAGATGAGAGCTGAGGGTCGAGTTTCTAGGCTAGAATTAGAGTTCTTCTAATTCCTAGAGGTGATTAGAGGCCTTGCATGGCTCTCTAATTACCTAGCTCCAGAGGTCTAATTGTATCATCAAGGGTAGGTATGGCCATGGTTGTAAGTATGATACAGGTATATTAATGAAGCATTGTTCTTGTCTAATTACCATGTTCTTGTTCTAATTATGCTTGTTCTAGTTCTAATTAGATTTAGATCTAGTTTGCATGTTGATTAGAACATGTCTTTTAAAGGTTATATTCATCTAGTGTTCTTGTTCTTTGATCTTTGATCTAGCTTACTAATGATATAGTTGTATATCTAGTTCTTGTGATCATGGTGATTAGAAGTTCTAGTTGTGCTAATTATGTTATTAGACCATATAAAGTGATTAGGGGTGCATTCTTTAATCATGTGCCTGTTGAAAGCTTCTCGTCGATTACCTGGTTACCAGTGACAGTGGAGCCCGGGGAAAGGTTAAGCCAATCTAGGGGGTTAGGTTCATTGATCTAGATCTATTTATGCTATGATGAATATGCTTGATCATGCTTGTTTACCTTGAGCTACTAGTTACTCGTTGTTCTTATCTATTTGTGATGCCCGTTATTATGCTTTGTCTTGGATCCAATTAGAGCTTGATTAGAAGCTAGTTAATACCCCTTAATTAGTGTTCTAGTCTTGTTCTAGTTGTTTATCTTCTATCTTTAACGTAGATTAGATGCAGATTAGATATAGATTAGAGGTAGTTTTAGATCTATACTCTATGCCTTAGTTTACTTTAAACTCTTATTAGTTAGTTCTCAATTAGTTCGTTCCCTGGATTGACAAAACCCATGATACTCATCCTGGGGAAAAGCTACCACGATACTGTCGCTTGCAGTATAAGGTTTGGCGTGCTTAAGTGCCGTCAACAATTTGCCATAGAGTTAGGACCTGGTACAGCTCCAATATATCGGAAACATACAGAATTGCCCCTCGAGAAATGGTTGAAATGAAGAAACAAATTGGAGACTTATTGGATAAAGGGTTTATTCGTCCTAGTTCCTCTCCTTGGGGTTGTCCTGTAACTTTTGTGGAAAAGAAAAAGGAGAAATCTTTAAGAATGTGTGTTGATTATCGCCCATTAAATGCAGTAACCATCAAAAACAAGTATCCCCTGCCCAGGATTGATATTCTGTTTGATCAGTTACGGGGTGCAAAAGTTTTCTCCAAACTTGATCTTCGATCTGGTTATCATCAGATAAAAATCAGGAAGGAAGATATACCCAAAACTGCATTCACCACTCGATATAGTCTCTATGAATTCTTGGTGATGTCATTTGGGTTAACTAATGCTCCGGCCTTCTTCATGTATTTGATGAATTCCATATTCATGTTTGAACTGGATAAATTTGTGGTGGTCTTCATAGATGATATACTGGTCTATTCAAAAACAGAAGCTGAGCATGCTGAATATTTGCGTATAGTGTTATCCCGGTTACGGGAACATAAGCTATATGCTAAGTTTAGCAAATGTGCATTTTGGTTGAAGATTTCCTTATTGGGTCATGTTCTTTCTCCCGATGGTATAGAAGTAGATCCAGGAAAAGTACACGAGGTTCTGGATGGGAAAGTTCCTGAAACAGTAACAGAAGTTAGAAGTTTTTTGGGTTTGGCTAGATACTATCAAAGATTCATCAAGGACTTTTCTAGAATTTCTAAACCTATGACCAAGTTACTTCAGAAAAATGCAAAATTTACTTGGGGTTCCAAATGTGACCAGGCATTTCAAACTCTGAAGAAGCTTCTTACCACTGCACCAGAACTAATTCAACCCGATATCACAAAACCTTTTGACATTTATTGTGATGCTTCGGGTAATGGAATAGGTTGTGTACTATTGCAAGAAGGAAGAGTGATAGCTTATGCCACCCGCCAATTGAAGAAGCATGAGGAATATTATCCTATTCATGACTTGAAATTGACAGCAGTGGTACATGCCTTAAAGATTTGGCATCACTATTTGCTGGGCAACATATGTCACATTTACTCTGATCACAAGAGTTTGAAGTACATCTTCACACAAAGTGAATTGAACATGCGGCAAAGAAGATGGTTGGAATTAATCAAGGATTATGATCTAGAAATCCATTACCATCCGGGAAAGGCAAATGTGGTTGCTGATGCATTGAGTCGAAAATCTCATTGCAATTGTGTCACTTTAAAGCCCTTTGAAGAATCACTATGCAAGGAAATGGAAAAGTTGAACTTACAAATAACAGGAAGGCACCATAATGAATCTGCAACTAGATGTATCTATCTGAGATCAAGTTATACAAGCTCAACATTCTGATAAAGAAGTGGCACATCTTCATAGAAGATTGGTGGAAGGTGAGAAGTTACCTTTCCATTTGGATGAAAATAATGTGTTATGGTTTAAAGGCTGACTAGTAGTACCTAAGGATCATGAGCTACGAAAGAAGATTATGGAAGAAGCCCATACTTCTCGGTTCACTATACACCCGGGAAGTACTAAGATGTACCAGGATCTCAAACAACGATTCTGGTGGACTCGAATGAAAAGAGAGATTGGACAATTCATATCAGAATGTGACATATGTCAAAAAGTTAAGGCAGATCATTTGAAACCAGCAAGGTTATTACAATCACTTCCTATTCCTAGTTGGAAATGGAAAGATATACATATGGATTTCATTGTAGGGCTACCAAGGACTCCTAAAGGAAATGATTCCATTTGGGTGATTATTGACAGATTAACCAAGACAGCTCATTTTATTCCTGTCAGAGCCAATTATCGCATACAGAAGTATGCAGAGTTATGCTTGCAAAGGATAGTTGCATTGCATGGAGTGGCTAAAACTATTGTTTTTGATCGCGGACCTCAGTTTATTGCCCGCTTTTGGGAACAACTTCATACAGCCCTTGGTACCACTCTTATCCACAGTTCTGCTTATCATCCTCAGACCAGTGGGCAAGTAGAGCGAGTCAATCAAGTGTTGGAAGATATGCTTCGCGCATGTGCTCTAACTTATGGTGATAACTAGAAAGCTTGTGTGCCTTTAGCTGAGTTCACTTATAACAACAGTTATCAGAAAAGTTTGGAAATGGCTCCTTTTGAAGCCCTCTGTGGTCGACGCTGTCGAGCTCCTTTAAATTGGTCTGAACATGGTGAACGAGTTATCTTTGGTCCAGAATTGGTAACTACTGCTGAAGAGCAAGTGCACTTTATTCAAGCAAAATTGAAAACTGCACAAACCCGACAGCAGAGTTATGCTGACAAAAGAAGAATACCCTTAACATTTGAAGTTGGGAATTCAGTGTATCTTAAGGTTTCTCCTATGAAGGTTGTTCATCGCTTCGGCGTTACTGGCAAATTAGCCCCTCGATATATTGGTCCCTTCCAATTATTGAGAAATGTGGCCCAGTAGCCTATCATTTGGAGTCACCTCCTCATCTCTCAGCAAATCATAATGTTTTCCATGTTTCACAACTTAAAAAATGCCTACAAGTGCCTACAGAAGAGATAAATCCAGTTAAACTTCAACTAGAACCTGATCTGGTTGATAAAGAATGTCCAAGTAAAGTATTGAACACCAAAGAAAGAGCAACCCGATGACAAGCCATCAAGTTCTACAAGATTCAATGGAAGAACCATACTCCGGATGAAGCTACATGGGAATCCAAGCATTTCTTGCAATCTAAATATCCTGAGTTTTGGAGAAGGATTAAATAAAGCGCCTTCAGTAAGCCCTTCAAATCTTCAAAATATATTTTAAAAGTCTTCTTCTTCTAGCTCCTCTTAAATCTCAGGACGAGAGTTTCTGAAGGGGGGAGGGTTGTGATACTCCGTATCTTAAACTCCAATTAAGTGCATTAAACATGTCATCATATGCATAATCTCTTTTAAATTTTTGGAAGTTTTATTCAAATTCTTTTAAACTTGGTTTAATTCAAAGTCCTTTGAAAATATCTTTTTACCCAAGGACAAAAGTGCAAGGTTATAGTATAAATTACACCCTTCCACTTTTGTAATTAGACCCCTATGTAATTTTGCTTTTACATGGGGTTAAAAATAGAAATTACATTCAAAAATATATAAAAAAAGGGGGAAGGGTAAACCGGGGGAACCAGGCCCAGTATCGGCCTAGCTCCGGTTTTTCCCTTCAGCCCGCATTATCGGGCTGACAGGCGGGCCCCACCCTGCCTTCTTCCCCGCCGCGGGAGAGGAGAAGCGGGGCTTCGCCTCGCTCTGCCTCGCCGCCCTTCCTCGCCACGCGCCGCGCGCCACCGTCCTCGCCGAAACCGCGAGCCGGCGCTGGCACCGCCCGGCCGTGCCGCTTGTCCTCCGCCCACCGGAACCGCCACCTCCGCCCATAGTCTTCCACCTCGGGGTGAGGCGGATAAGTCTCGCCGCCGCCGCGGCCGAGCTCATCCGCCACCCCCTTCCGCCGCCTCCGGCCTCTATAAAAGCCCCGCCTGAGCGCCCCCTTCCCTACCTCAACCCAAGCCACCCCCTCGCTCTACCCTTCACCTCCACCTTGCTCCCGCACCGTTCACCTCAGCGCCGCCGCGCTCCTCACCGTCGACAGCCGCCTACGCCGCCACCCGTAGCCAACCGAGGGTGAGACCTTCTGCGCCAATCCTCGTCGGGGCTTGCCCGAGCTCAATCGAGCTCGGCGCCTCCCATGGCGCCGGCGGCAATGGCCGCCACCGCGCCCCTCCTCCCCACGCGCACAAGCCCTAATCGGGCTCCTCTTCTTGTGCTTCCGGTGCGGCAGCCCCGCACGCACCCGACGCGGGTATTCTTCGCCGCCAAGCCGCCTTCACGACGCCGGGAACGGCACTCGCCGCCGCGTCCTCTTCGCATGCCCGCCGCGTCCGAGAATTGAGGGCGGGAGAGTGAACTTTTCAGAAAATTTATTTTGGGCTTTTGGGCTGTTTTTCCTATTTCAATTATATCTAATTTTCTTTTTCCTTTTCCTTTCTATCCTTTGATTAACTATTTTTATAAAGGATATTTCTCTTAGTTTAAAATTTAAGAATTCATTTTCAAATCTTTAAATATCTTTAATATATTTATTTATTCTTTTCCAACTCTTTTAATTTTTAAAAAATATTAGAAACCTTAGAAATTTATTTTAAATCTCAGGAAATTTATTTAAAGGCTTGAAAAATATTTTAATGCCCCACCTTTTATTTTTAGGAAGTTTTATCTTTGTTTTTACAACAGGTTGATCATCCTCATCCTTAAAACTCATGCATATCGTTCATTTATCTAGGTGCGATAACCCCTTCACCCCCTGCCAGAGAATCTTCTAATATTGTTAGTCCTAAAGCCCCTGAAGCCGGAATTCAGGAATCATCTCTTGTCCCCGAGAAGGAATCTTTTGAATTGGTTTTCAATCCTAACTCTGTCAATCCAGGCAAGCCCCGGTGCATCTCCTTTTGTTTTGAGTCTTAATCTGGGTCACGTTGTGCATTAGAGTTAGGATTTGATTGAAACCCTAGTGCATATTTAACCCCTGAATCCAGCATTTTATCCTATACGTAATAGATTAGAATTGCTTAGCCAAGCTTAATTTAGTTTACGCTTCCTTTTAAAAGAAATGAATCTGGTCAATAAAGTTTCCTGAGATATCAACTGGAGACATCTGGCGGGATCAGTTATGTTTTTAGTATTGTTACTTATGGATTTCTTAATGAATGAATATGTTGGGATCCTGACCCTGCCTATGTCATATAAGGCCGTCCGATGTCTTGGCCATGTTTTCGGCTTTCGAACGCGCCTCTTTCACTTGTCGTCCTTAACGGGCTCCGATAAGCCTTTCATACCTTGAACCTAGATTTAAACTATGGTGAGACCAACTACGGGTGTCAACGAATCATATACCCGGACTCGGTGAGAACGGTTCAAACTACGTGCTAAGTTATGCAAGGATTGTCATATGCGGTGTCGGTGTACACGCATATGACTGGTGACTGAGTATTCCTCTCGAGAGTTAAAATCGATTCAAATCGCTGGGCTTACCAGGTGTAAGAGCTGAAACATCACCAACGTTGTAGTTAAAGAGAATAATGCTTTTGATAAGAAATGTTTTTGCAAAGTGTTTGCTCTTGTTTGTTCTTAGACTAGGTACAACTTAGTCTATAGAAAATAATTAAAAGAAATTGTCACCCTAAAAGCTAAGGATTCACTGCTGCAGTGTGAGTTGACCTAACCAAGTCAACTTCAGGTTAGAAGTCGGGTTTAGACCCAGTGGTCCGGTAAGTCTTGCAGAGTAATTAGTACTCAGACTTCTTCTCTTATGTTTTTCTTCAGGTGCTGAATACCTCCTCTTCGAGCTTGATCCTGCTTCGTCTGCTCCTCCATAAATCTTGCATCATTGGGCACGATGCAGGGTTCTTTTGAAGAACTCTCTTGTTAAATAGTAGACTAGAACAACCTTTTTCTAGTTTCAAAAGTTCTACTCCTTTTATGTATAATTATTTGAGAACAAGGTTTGTAATAATTTTAAGTTTTCTTCAGAATAAAAATATACAATTTTGTAACATAATGTAATCTGTGGACTCCTTCGAGAGTTGCCCCTTAAACTCGATCCAGATGTGAAGGATTATCAGAATTTTAAATTCTGAGGAACTACCGGAGTTAACATAAGATAGTGGCCGATGCCCGCAGCTAGCAACGCCTGAGTGACTTGGGGCGGGGTGCACAGCGTGTGTGGGAAGGGACGGCGAGAGATGGCGGAGTGGTGGCTGGTTATTTATAGCCGGACTGAGGTCGGCGACCGCGGTGGGGTGTCGTTAGCCCAACGGGGGTGGGGGCAAGGCCAGTGCAGCGATAGATGGCGGCACAATGGGAGGTCGAGGCGCTAGTCGGAGGCAGGGCCTGGCGCGGTGTCGCGACGTGCGGCGACACCGGCACTCTGCGCGGTGCGCAACGCATAGTTCGCGCGTCGGGGAATAGGATAGGGGAGGGAGGGAGAGATAGACGAGCGGGGCCCGTATGGCAGTGAGGGGAAGGGAACGGGCCCAGCCGACAATGAGGGAGAGGAGAAGACAGGGCTGCGCGGATTGGGCTGGCCTGGTGGTGGAGGCAGGCCGAGGCGGGGAGGGAGAGTGGGCCGGGGTGAGATGGGCCGACGGAGGGAGAGAGAGAAGGGGAGTTGGCACATCCAGAATTTGCCCTTTTTGGATTTCGGATTTGGGTTTTTGGTCGGAATTTTGTGAGAATTTTTGGAGAGAATTAGGTATGGTGTTTGAGGGATATTTTGGAGGAGGAATATTTTGGAATGTTTCATATTAAGACACACGACAACAAACAATGCTTCCGAAAAATGATTTGAATTAGGGGGAGGTTTAGAAGAAAATTTCCGAGGCTAAATTTCGTGGTGTTACACAAAGCCACTCCCCGGCACTCCGCGTCGCTCGCACCCGCCCCGACTCTTCTCTTCCCCCTTTTCTTCGTTCCTCTCACTGACCGTCCGTGTCGCTTTCAACCACGGCGAGTCCCGCCGACACCATGGTTCACCCATGGTAATGCCTCCACCGCCCATCCCCTACCTCTTGCTAATTTCACCATTTTCCGTTCAAGAACAGAAACACAAGTCCACCTCGGCGTTCTTCATCCTCAAGACATCTCGGTCTAATTCCTTTGATGTGCAGCAACTACATACCATCCTCTACCCTTACCGACCATCAATTTATATTTTGTTTGCTCGAGCCGGGCTCTCCACGACCATCCGAGGCCGGCGACTATGGCGCCCGTGACTGCCCCTGCTCCGCACGTCTCCTCCTGCCCGAAACCTCAGAATGGATTCCCCGTGCTCTTCCTTCGCGTCGGTGCCCTTGGATTAGCGAACGATGTCATCATGTCCGGAACCCCGTTCCAGCGCGCTCCGGTGAGCCGCGGAGTTTTTCCGGCGACAACAGCCGACCGAGCCGCTCGTCCCCAAGCCCCCTGCCCCAGCACGCCTGCCCTCCTCCATCAGCCACATGGGCATTTTCTACTGTTTCTATCTGACTCGTGGGCCCTACCTGACAGAAAAGCAACGGCGTTGACGACAGTGGCACTTGAGTCCAGAAAGTTTGAGTCATGGTTGAGAAAGAAACCAAGCTTTTTCAATGGCTGAAAAAGAATTAGGAACTTTTATAACTGAGAACGAATTGAGTCGAAAGATGAAGCCGTTCGAGCTACTTCACCCGGCCACAGCAGGGTCACCTCTCGCATATCTTCGAGCAACGCATCTTCGAGGTTCGAGCTGGCATAATGGGCGACCGCCATGGGTACGGCTCCAGCGAGAGCAGTGGCGGCGCGCTCTTTCTCCGGCGCATGGGAGGAGTCCGACCACGGGAGGAGTGCAGGGACATCATTAATCATTGCCGCCCTCGGCGAGCATGGCCTGGTTTGCTTCGATGTATATCCATCCTAAAAAATTAAATACAGCACTATTACAACACTAATATGCACAGTAAACAGAGGAAAAAGCAGTTGAAACAGTGACAGAGAGAATGAAAGGACGAGGGAGCCGTCGGTTCAGCCAGCATCGTGCGGCACGGCCCGACGGCTGCTTGGCCGCGAGGCCGGAGGTGGATGGAGCTTGATGGAGATGAAGATTGACGAGGATGCCGCTGCGGTGCTCATTGTTGGCAGCCATTGCGGCACGATACTCCATGTTGCCGTTTGCAAGGACAATGAGGGGCACGTCCAATCTCAGTGCGTCTGTCTCTGAACCTCGCTCTCCGCCGGCGCAGAATCGGCCTGCGGTCTGCGACCGGGCAGCAGCGACGTCTACTAGGAAATGAACAGGAAGGGAAGGGCGCTGAATAGCAGGGTACAGTTACCACAATACCCCTTGACAAACTCATTTTTTAATTTTTTTTCATTAATCAACTGCGAGGAAAAATGGTGGTGCGAGGTAACTTCAAAAGTACCGGCAACAGTACGTGACAATCATTGGAAAAGAGCTCCCTAATAATTAATTAAATGGTATAGTTTCGTCCGATCCGTGTTTTGACAACCTAACGAACGCGTACCGTGCTTGACCGGGCGAGAAGGGTCGTCTACTGGTCTCCCAGGTCCTAACTACCAAGCAATACATAATAGGATGTCCCTCCCCCATTCTTTCCGGTATCGTCAAACTCTGGGAGAAGAAATAACACTAAGGCATCAAGGAAGGCAGGTCATTATTCTTCAAGAAATCAAGTATGTGATCCATACCTCGCCTCTTGCATTTCGTCATGCAAATTTATTGTTCAGCCTTTCATTCTGTCGTCCCTCGTGCAAAGCTCATTCATTCAGTTCTGGAACTACTATGAACCAAAATTTCAGAATCGTAGCGTTGGAGGATTCCAAATTCCTACTAGAGACGACCATGCACGTATATATGGAGCAATAGCTGGTGCTTGTGCCCATCAGGCCATCACATCAAGAGGGCGGGGATAATACCGGCAGCCCTTTTCTCCCTCTATGGAAAAATCAACAAACTGAACGCACTAGTCTCCCGAGCTGGTACTTACTTTCCCTGTCGTCGACAGGAGAGAGCAGCACTGATTTCCCTCCACGGTGGCCCGCGCCCATTCTTCCTCCTCGCGCCCCGCACCTCCAGCCGCCGCCTCGAACGCATGTTCATTTCACATAATACGGTCTCACTGCTAAAAAACTTACATCAGGAATGGTGGAAAAACTCCTCTGCAGGATCGGTTTTACGAAGTGTTTCTACTCGTGGGTTCCTATAGTAGACCCGTTATAAAAATGGTTTCTGAACCGCTCCTGTAGTATCCTCAGTAAGAATGGACTATGTTTTGGGCCGTTCATATTGAGAATTCTACATGAACGGTTTAAGATACCCACCGCTTCTAGAAACCAAATCTACAGAAACGATTTATAGGATGCACCGTTCTTATAGAGAGATTAAAAAAGCAAAAAAAAGCGTTGCGCCCCCTAGCCGCAGCTACCACGCGCTGCTGCCTGCGACGCCGTCGCCGCACCCAGCCGCGCGCAGGCCTGGCCGCCGCCCGGCCGCCTCCGCGCCCGACGCCGCGCGCCTGCCCGGCCGCCGCCGCCCCACCGCCGCGCGCAGGCCTGGCCGCCTCTGCGCCCGACGCCGCGCGCCTGCCCAACCGCCACCGCCGCGCCCGATGCCGCCCCCACCGCTGTCGTCGCGCCCGGCCGCTGCCGCCCCTACCGCGGTCACCGCGGCCGCCGCCATCGCTGGCAAGGTGTCGTCATGGGAGGGAGGGAGGGAAAGGAGAGAGAAGGAGTGAGGGGAAGAGAAGAGATGGGAAAGAAGATAAGGGTCAGACGTGTGTGGATGCTGCTCCGATCCGGGCCACGATCCGTGGGAGTGGGTAGGCGCAGCCAATCAGGAGCTGCTGTGGGTGACTATAGGGTCGCGTGCATGAACTTTTCTGCAGGAAGGATGCTCCGTGACTATGTAGGAATGGTGGAACTCTTCAACCGCTCCTGCTATAGAAGTTAACAGGAGCGGTTGGTGGCGTGCACCGCTCCTGCTAAAGGGAGACTAGGTGCACCGCTCCTGCTGCATGATCTCTGCAGAAGCGGTGCACCGTTCCAGCCGATCCTACAAATAATAGGAGCGGTGCACCACGTGGGACCCACCCACTCTGGGCACAACAGGAGTGACTCCTGTTATAATTTGGAGGACGTTTCTGCAGTAGACTTTTGTAGCAGTGTCTAAAGAGTTGTTGGTTTTGTCTAGATGACTAGATCCATGGGTGGGATGCTCTTCATTCCCTGTTTGTCTTTCGAGTTGTGTTCGGTTTAGCTGAGTTTCGTTTCGTCCGACCCGGCGACAGTGATGTATGTCTAATGGTTCTGGACCACCATTCTTGCTTGGCTGTGATTCCGACCGGAGGCCGCTGCAGCCTGCAGATGCTCTACATAACATAACGAGGATTCGCAGCGTTGGCTCTTGCGCCGATACAAAAAATTGGAGGGGCCGGCAAAAATGAAGGGAGCAAATTAAAACTGTTACTATGAAGAAATACGCTACACATTAAAATAGTTAGAAAATAGAAAATCTTCAAAAAAAAAATGGTGCAAGATTGTGTTAAATAAGAGCTGACACTGATCGAACCATGCTACAAGCAGAGTTATATATGTGGGCGCCCATATAGACGCAGGACTAAGAAATAGGAAGTAGAGACAGCTTATAGTACTCTAATTGAGACAGAGGTCGAGCTAGTTAAGATTGGAATAAATTAGGAGTTTATTTTAGTTAGAATTGTAAGTCTCGTATACAAGGCTGGTTTATCAATTAAGTAATACTAATTACTTTGTTCTTAAGTTTTTTTTGTCGCCGGTTAGTTTTAAGCTATAGTGTAAAAAACCGAGGGGAAGCATCAGACTGCTATTACATCCTATTTTTTCCAAGTAACAGAGCATCCGAAACATCCTAACACTGCTGCAAAAGTCCGCTACGGGAATACCATCCAAATAACACTAGGAACGGCTCCAATTTAGAACCGTTCCTGCTGTGCCCAGGATGGATCCCACATGGTACACCGCTCCTGCTGCAACAATTGCAGGAGCGGTGCACCTTACCAACCGCTTCTACGAATAGCAGGAGCGCTTGGTAAGATACATCGCTCCTGCAGTGGTCATTCAGCAGGAGCGATCCACCATACCAACCGCTCCTGCTGTACTCCATTCAGTAGGAGTGGTGGACCTTTTCAACCGTTCCTACTAGCAGTACAGCAGGAGCGGTGGACCTTTCCACCACTCTTACGGTGGAAGGCATCCACCGTTCCAACAAAAATCCCGAGCCCAAAACTTTTCACTCAGCTTGGCGCGAAAATCAAAAGATGCACCCTTAGTTTTCATTGGCCGCGCTTACCTTCTATAAAAAATTGAAGACCGGTGTCCTTATCTTCTTCCCCTTGTCTCCTACCCATGCCGACGGAGCAGGGCCTCACCTTCCTCGACGCCAACGCCGCCGGCCCTGACCCTGACCCCGCGCCGTCGCCGCCTCACCACCGGAGCCAAGCCGAGCCGCGCCGCCACCTCCCCCATCTCGGCCCCGCCTCGTTGACGCGCCGCCATCCCCGCCGAGCTTGCCTCTTCCTCCCAGCGTCGGCAGCGACGGCGTGTCGGGGCAGCGGCGGCAAGGAAGGCGAGGCACGTCGGGCGCGTCGGGGCGACGGCGGCCGGCTGCGGCGGCGGCGCGTCGGGGCGGCGACGGCCGGCTGCCGCGGTCGGGCGCGCGCGGCGCGGCGGCAGCGACGGCGCGTCGGGGCGGCGGCGGCGAGGAAGGCGAGGCGCATCGGGCGCGCACGGCGGCCGGCTGCGGGGCTCGCCTTTTTTTTATTTTTTTTAATGAACGGCAGGAGCGGTGGACGCGATAAACCGTTCCTGCTGAATCCTCAGCAGGAACGGACGCTCCCGTAAGTTTCTCAGTAGGAACGGCACAAACCATGGCCCGCTCCTGCTGAGGATATTGTAGGAGCGGTTCAAGAACCGTTCCTACAGCGGGTTCCACTAAAAAACCCACGAGTAGGAACACTTTTCAAAACCGTTCTTACCGAGGATTCTTGCACCGTTCCTGTTGCAAGTTATTGTAGCAGTGTAACCATCTATTGGCATAGCTCTCGCAGACTACTACTACTCTCTCCGTGTTTAAACATAAGTTATGATTGATTTTTTCTAAAACTTTAATCGCACATCTTATTTAAAAATATTTATTATTTATTTTGTTATAATTTGTTTTACCAATGCAGAGACTCGTTTCCTTATATGTTTATACAAATTATAGCAATTTAACATGTTGAATTATAGAAACTTACAGGGTTGTTGCATGCTTCGCAGTGTCACCTACGTTTCCAGTTCTTGTGTTCCTTGTGACATGTGTGCTCCAAACGGTACCGAGCGCATCAGCAGCAACCCTAAACAAAAAGCCTGACGAGGAAATCCTCCTGCAAATCAAGCAGGCGGTCCTAATAAACCAGCAGCAGGGTCTACTGGCTTCATGGAACACAACTACTAACTTCTGCCACTGGCCAGGTGTGAGCTGCAGCCATAGGCATAAGGACCGGGTGACATTGCTGAACCTCACCTCGCAAGGCCTTTCTGGCACAATCACCCCTTCTATCGGGAACCTCACGTTCTTAAGAATTCTGGACCTCAGCTCCAACAATCTGCATGGCCAAATTCCAGTATCATTTGGCCAACTGACTCGGTTGCAGCATCTCGTATTATCTAACAACTTGCTGCAAGGTGAGATAACCACACAGTTACAAAATTGCACCATTCTTGAAAGCATAGAACTTGACTCGAACCTTTTCACTGGGAAAATCCCTGCTTGGCTTGGAGGCTTGCCGTACCTCAAGGCCATAAACATGGGGAAAAACAACTTAACTGGAGCAATCCCAGAATTCCTTGGCAACCTCTCGTCGCTCCAGGAAATATATTTCAACAGCAACCAACTTGAGGGCACAATACCTGATAGCTTGGGTGGGCTGAATCTCATGTTTCTGAACCTGGGCGGTAATCATTTATCAGGAGCCATTCCTAAAGCATTCTTCAACATGTCCTCACTTGTCGGCTTCGGTGTGACCCAGAATGAGCTGCATGGCAAGCTTCCCTCAGACTTGGGGCATCGCCTCCCGAACCTCGTATACCTGCTCCTTGGCATCAACCACTTTTCAGGAAGCCTTCCAGGCTCTCTTGCAAATGCAACTGAGATATATTCTCTAGACGTATCCTTTAACAATTTCACCGGAAGTGTCCCACCCGAGGTTGGAAAGATTTGCCCACACTTCCTCTCTTTTGACACAAATCAGCTCACGGCGACAACTGCACAAGATTGGGAGTTTGTAACGTTCCTGACTAACTGCACACGGCTTCGCATATTCGTCCTCCAAGACAACATGCTAGGTGGCATGCTACCGAGCTCTATTGCAAACCTATCAGCACAGCTCCAGGTTCTTTATGTTGGATACAATGAGATTTCTGGAGAGATTCCATTTGGCGTCAGCAATCTCGTCGGGCTAACTCAGCTACATTTCTCCAATAACCGGTTCACTGGTGTCTTGCCTGACAGCATCGGAAGGCTAAATTCACTACAGCTCTTGGGGTTCAATGACAACCAGTTCACGGGGTTATTGCCATCTTTGCTCGGAAACTTGACACGGCTATTACGTCTTCACGCAGACAACAACATGTTTGAGGGGCCTCTTCCTACAAGCCTAGGGACCCTCCAGCACATAACTATGGCAACATTCAGTAACAATAAGTTCACAGGCACTTTGCCAATAGAGATCTTTAACATATCATCACTGTCATATGCTCTAGATTTGTCGGCCAATTATTTTGTTGGTCCTCTTCCACCTGAAGTAGGTGCCCTGACAAACCTTGCATACTTGTACGTTTCGAGGAACAATTTATCAGGTTCGCTACCAGATGCTATCAGCAATTGCCAGAGCTTGGTAGACCTTCGGTTGGACACTAACTCCTTCAACAATAGCATCCCTGCATCTATCGGAAAAATGAAAGGTTTAATATACCTTGATCTAAGTAATAATGCATTCTCAGGTGCAATTCCGCAAGAGTTTGGCCTCATGAATGGTTTGAAAGGATTGTATCTTTCGCACAACAACATATCTGGGAGTATACCAGAAAGCTTGGGAAATATGACATCCTTGTACAAACTAGATTTATCCTTCAACCATCTAGATGGGGAAGTTCCATTACATGGGGTGTTCACTAATGTTACAGGGTTTTCGTTTCATGGGAATCTGGGGCTTTGTGGTGGTATCCCAGAATTGCATTTGCCTTCATGTGAGCAAAAGCCCATGGAACACAGTAAAAGGAAACTTCTTCCCATTTTCAAAATAATTGTACCAACCGTTGGCGTCATCCTATGCTTCAGTTTGGTTCTTATTTTAATCACATTAAGGAAGAAACAAAAATCTCAGTCCAGAACATTGGCAGGGCTTCATCTAACTGATGACAAATACCCCAGAGTTTCTTATGCTGAATTGGCCCAAGGAACGAATGGCTTCGATACAAACAATGTGATCGGAACGGGAAGGTACGGTTCAGTTTATAAGTGCAGTTTGCTACTCGAAAATAGAATTCTTACAGTTGCTGTGAAGGTTTTTGATCTTCAACAATCTGGTTCTTCCAAAACATTCATATCTGAATGTGAAGCATTCAATAAGATCCGCCATCGTAACTTGATCAGTGTGATAACTTGCTGCTCCAGTTCTGACTCAACCCAAAATGACTTTAAAGCACTCGTGTTTGAGTTTATGCCAAATGGAAGTTTACATAGGTGGTTACATCCAGATGTGCATGCATCACAACAATGGCAAGGTCTGACATTGACGCAAAGGCTGTACATTGCCGTTGATGTTGCTGATGCACTAGAGTATTTGCACAACGATTGTGAACCACCAATAGTTCATTGCGACTTGAAACCAAGCAATATTCTTCTTGATCACGAATTCGTTGCTCATGTTGGGGATTTCGGCCTTGCAAAAATTCTCCCTAATCAAGCAAATGAGCAACTGGTTGACTCAAAGAGCACTGTGGGAATTAGAGGAACAATTGGATATGTCGCTCCAGGTAACTCAAAAATTTACCCTTAAGTTGCATGCTACATCACTTTTGTTTTTGTATGCTATGTGAATATGGGGAATCACTGTTGTTCCTCCCTGCAATGTAGAATATGGGGAAGGCGGTCAAGTTTCTCCATGTGGTGATGTGTACAGCTTTGGAATTGTCATCCTCGAGTTGTTTACTGGCATAGCACCAACTCATGACATGTTCAGAGATGGGTTGACCTTGCAGAAGCATGCCACCAATTTGTTTCCAGGAATGCTAATCAAGATTGTTGATCCAGTCCTACTACTCACTGAAGAAACTGGTGGGAGTAATTTGAAGCATGGAGGAAATGCAATGGAAGATATTAGCAACGTCATGTTGCCTGTAATAAGGCTTGCGCTATCATGCACCAAGAATGCGCCAACAGAGAGGATATGCATGAGGGATGCAGCAGCTGAGATGCACAGGATAAGGGATCTCCATGTTAAAAGAAGAAAAATGGAAGAAGTTAGCATCGAGTGATATGCGTTATGCTAGCCTACGGTTGGCACTACATATACTGGTACTCATCCAGCTCCCTTCTCTAAAATCAATGCTATTTTAACCCAGAGCATGGAGCAAGAGCCAAGAAATGTGTGTGCACTGCAACATATGGAATTTTATTCTGTTAGTATGTGAATGCATCAAGATCTCTGGACTATATTCTGGTAGTGGTTATAGTTGTGCATTAATTATTGCTTACTCATTGTGCGGCGGTGTGATATGGACACACCTACGATGCCTGAATATTTCCCGACCTTTCACGGTACTAAACAAAGTGAATTATTCTCATGTTATTTTTTCTCCAATGAAAATACAGCAACCAGCCAGCAGTTGTATTTATGCAAGTAACTCTTGACCTCAGGAAGCCTAAATATTCGTGATCAGTTGATGAAACATAGAGAATACGAGGCAGAAGTACTGAGCAGCAGCAGCCTTGATTATATGGAATAATTCTATCACCAACAGACCTCCAATAGATAAATAGGGTTAATCTGATTTCCTCTACTAATTTAATCTCACGGCAACAATATTGTGCACACACACGTAATCAATCAGTAGCAGATGATAAAGATTAACCGAACACCGGTAGCGGCAATAGAGATAAAACAATTATGTTCGATCAATCGGGGACACCGGCATAACAAGATAGATGGGTCAGCTTACAATGATTGATGCAATCCAAACCCTAGGTAAATTCTTCCACCCGCGGCGACGAACCACGATCAGAAGACGGGGAACTCGATAGAATTCCGATGTACGCCCAAGCAGCAACTTGATTGCACAATCAACACAAATCCACGCAGGGATTCGAAACGATAATCTTCAATACGAAGAACCTAGGGAATCACCACCTAGGGTTTAGGGAGCGACGGCTCATTGGGGGATAAAATCCACAAAATAACATGCCTCCTTTGCCCTAGCGGTGGCTACTGAATATATCAGCTAGGGGACATCCTAACAACCCTAGACGCGTGCGAGATGGACTCTCACACTATACCTGGACCAATGGCCCAAATTGGAGGCACGGCACCCTGGACAGGTTCTTTCCCTTAACTTGGGACGTGAATTCCTGTCGACTTCGAAGTCCAAAAGGCCTGAAACTCATTCCACTGGAAAGTTTACGTTTTTATCTTTCCAGGCATATGTAGATCATAAAAAACGGAGCCCGTTTGTGGCCTGAGCGACAATTCTTTTTTGAGACTCAACCACACCCTCTATTATTCAACAAGAGTAATGGGGTTACATATGGCCGGGGGCGGTGAAATTAACCACACATGCCTACCCGAGGAAAAGAAACTGAGCTTCTAGCCAATCGATGTGCATCAACATTTGACCTTCTACTCTCATGCACAAAATTCACCGAAAAGTATGTTTCTGCCCGGGCTTTGATTTCCTGAATAATATGATCATACCTCCCTAGCCATTCCCCTTTGATTCCCTGTATAACATTGCTGCAATCTGATGCCACCTTCACTTGATGCAGAGTTAGGTCCGAAGCTAGAGCCAGTCCCTCACGACAAGCAATTGCCTCCATTGTTTCAGCATCAGTAATTCCTTCCACAACCAAAACAGATGCCATGAAGCCGCCATTTGAGTCCCTCGCAACAGCAACAGCTACAGACGCACCCAAATTTCTGGTTTTGGAGATTGCCGCATCCACATTCACCTTTACTACCCTGCAGGAGGGGCAATCCACCTTGGTTCCACCTTCCTGATTTTTGCTGCCGTACTTGTCTGTGTTTTAGCTAAGTATAGATCCAAGATGTATCATTGCACAAAGGAGTGAGTTGAAAATGGGCTCTGAAAGATGTTCTCATCTATTGCTTTCCGGCGAGCATAACCAAATGGCCCACATAGTCACCACCACCCTTGTCAGGTCGGCATGCTTGAGTGTGCTCATAACTTCGGCAACCCACATCTTTGCCTCGTCATAAGGAATCATGCACAGATGCTCTACTATCTCCTCACTCTCCAAAGCCCAGACACACTTAGCCATATTGCACTCTAAGACCGTGGTCACCAGCTAGTGCAAAAGTAGTGCATCCGTACTGCAATCATTACTTTTCCACTCTGTGTACAGTGCACAAACAGTGTTTTCTACATCCATTTCCACTCTCTGGTGACCCTAGTCTAAAAGTGAGTGCCTCCATGAGTCCCTCTCCGCCTCTCCCCACACAGAGCACATGTACCATGTTGAGCCATGTTCCTTCTCTTCAAAACATCTCTGTAAGGAAAATGGGCCCTAAGCATTGTGCTTACTTCCCTAATGTGATTTTGGTGGTTGAAGTAACAACACGTGTCATGGGACTAATATTTGCGTACAAGTGTTTATGTTTAAGTCTCATGATGCAAGAGATGGACTTGGGGAATGAACACCTCAAAGGAGGACCTAAAAGACACAAGAGAAAACCTAAGCCGCCATCAAGTTGCAAGACGATGCCCTAACTCGGCGGTCCCGGTGGTGTACGTCGGACAAGGAGATGAAGCCCGAAGTTGAAGCATCAAGACTCGGTGCAGATTACACGCACCGGACGGTCCAGTGGTACCACTAAATGGTCATGTGGCCATACCACCGGACGATATAGACAGTGGAAGGAAATCGACCGCGTCCCGATGCTTACATGCACCAGACGGTCCGGTGGTGTACTGGACGTTCTGGACAGAAGACATTGCAAACTCAAGATCGAAGCTTTAACATGCACCAGACGGTCCGGTGGTGCAGCACCGGATGGTCCGGTGGTCCCAACGGTCGGATTCCAAGTCCAACGGTCGACTCAACGGCTAGCTAAATGCACGCACCGAACGGTCTGATGGTACTACCACTGGACGGTCCGGTGGTGACGCAGAAAAGGGGAGGAAGCTCCCACTAGCTAGTTTTGAGGCTTGGGCTATAAATACCCCCTTGCCCGGCCTCCACTTTGTGGTTGGTGTATCCTGAGGTAAGACTAGTGTTGAGGCACCCATTTGATCCATCCCAAGAGCCTCATACATACATTTGAGAGCCCAACCACCATTAAAGCATAACTAGACATATCCCGGTAAGTTAGAGCTTAGTTGCATCTTTACTTAAGCCTTGTTGTCTATCTCTGTGTCTCTGTGCACATCTATCCTTTGTAAATGTGGGGCTTGTAAGTCTTGCAAGACCCTCCGGAGTGTGGAGTGGCTGCCACCTTACCTGTGAGAGGGAGGAAGGCTTTCGGTTAGTTGGCCAAAGCTTCCCATAGTGGAGACAGCGGGGTAGCTCCGCGAGAAGGACTCGGAAGATCTCAATGGCCTTATCCATCCTCTACCCTTGCGTGGGCAAGGCCGTAGTGCATGGAGGACTACGCGAGAGATAGGCTTGGGTGAGTGTGTACCGAGGATTTCCGGAGACCAGACCGGGAGGCTTGAACTCTGCGGAGTGTCACTTTGCCATCCTCCACCCTTGCGAGGGCGAGGTCGTATTCCTTTAAGGACTACGTGAGAGCAAAGCTCTTTGTGGAGCACCAATGAGGAGTAGGGGGTAGAGATCGCGAGTCTCTCCGAACCTCGGAAAAAAAACTTCGCGTCTCCTACTTGTGCCATCGCCGACATCGTCATCGGGAGTTTGCATTCTCTATCTATCTTTTAGCTTCCACATTTACATTTTTACAATTGTGTTCTTACTTTTCTAGACTAGCTTATTAGGTTAATTTATTGGTGGAATTAGGTTGCAAGACTAGGCCATGGTAGAATTAGCAACACTTAGCAAAATCTTAGTGCACATATATTATATTTATTTTTTATAGGTTTTGCTTAGTAGTTGTAGCGTTTAGAGAGGCTTAGTTTTACAAATCCTAATTCACCCCTCTTAGGCATCGGTCCAACCTTCAATCTCCAGTGGGCACTGAACGTCGTGCCAAACGCCATAGGAAAACTTTAATTTTCGAGGGCACTTTCACCTTCCATAATTGTGCCCATTCTTTTTCCTCCCATCTCACATCAGACCGGCCGGGGGTTGATTCCAGGAATGCAGTTGATCGTTCCCTCATATGCACCAACATCTGGTATGCCGAACGGACAGAGAAATCCCCGCAGTTTTCATAATGCCATGCCCAAAAGTCACTCTGTCGCCGGGTACATAATGGTATATTGCAATTAACATCTTGATCCAGTGGTGTTAAGAATGTTGTCAGCATCTGTTGGCTCCAAGTACATGTACTAGAGTCAATTAATTCGCTTACCCAAACAGGCCGAACTGATGGTCGGAGCCAATTCATATCCCATATTCTAGTGGTCTCTCCATCTCCAATTCTTCATATTAACCCATGTGACAGAACCTCCTTCCCCTCTAAAATGGATCGACATATTTTTGAGGGGGATAAGCCTAGTTCAGCCTCCAGGAAGTCACAATGGGGAAAATAGTCTGCTTTAAGAATTTTTGCACTTAAAGACTCTGAATCCCGCAGCACATGCCAAGACTGACGGGCAAGGAGAGCAAGGGCGACAATTTTAGTGCACACTAGTCCTGGAGGCCGAGGTGGTCGACTCCAAGATGAATTATGCCTCCAACTTAGCTTGGACGCCCTCCTTGCTTCCCTCCTTGCCTTTGCCGGTTCTTTTGCATATTAGCTCTAACAAAAATTCTCTTAGATGGTATAGAAGCATTGGAAAATAAATGATCTTCTCTATTGTATTTTTCATCCAAAACCAGAGTACTAAAATGAAGGCCGACGCCAAAACTTCTAGGGGAATTAATTTGAGGAGCCATGGGTTCATCATCCTCTCCTTGAAACAAAATCGTCCTCGGCTTTGAAATAAATTTAAGATATTCTTTGTCAGAATAATGAGCACTTACTTACTTACATCGCATGCCAACGACTTTGCTGCTGCCATCATTCTTCACATCAATATCATTGGAAGCCAACTGATTCTTACATGGTTCAAATAAATTATACACCAAAATATTTGGGGCACTGTCCGTATTTACTGATGGACTAACAGAAGGACCAATGGTTATATCATCAAGCATTCCACCAAACAAAAGTGCCGCTGACTTTAAATTCTTTTCAACCACAACATCAGCAGGTGAATCGCTCCTTCCTTCAACATTACTAGGTATAATTATGGAGCCATTGCTACAAATGCCGTGAAGGGTAGAGACCACAACCATAACAGCTTGAGAAGCAGGGGCTGCAACTAAAAACAGTAGTGGCACTTTTAGTGATTGGAGCAGAGATATTCACATCATTCTCTCCCTCTTGAAGCAAAGCCATCCTCAGCTTTTGTGAATTTGCAGCAACCTGTATTTCCTTCTTTTTTACATTAGTAACACCTCAACCTTTATAGAACTCAGGCATTGGTTTCAGTGCATAAGGAACTCTCTTGTGCACAAAAGAATAGGAATTGGAACGTCCACCATGTAAAACATCAAGATCAAACTGTCATGCTCGACCCAACAATAAATGACAAGCACCCATGGGTGCAACATCACAATCAACGGTGTCGATATGGTTGCCAATAGAAAATTTAACTCTAGCTTTATGAGTAATTTTCAGCATCCTACTTTGATTCATCCATTGCAGATAATGTGGCATTGGAAACCTCCATGTAGACAAGGATAAAGAATGCGGCTAATCCGAACTAATAGCATTAGTAAAGCTACCACCATCAATTAACTTGCATACCTTGTCATTAATTTTGCATTTAGACTAAAAAATACCGTTGATGTACTCCCCGTACCATTATCGATAAACCATTTGATGCCTCTTCGACAATATCAATTTGTTGTTCATTATATATATATATAGAGAGAGAACTGTTACTCTATAGCCGGCCACAGAATCAGTTATTCTGCGGCCAGGCCCAACCCATGGCGCTCGGTCCCCAGAGACGCGTGGCTCTAAGGCCGAATCAAGCCAACAAGCTGAACGAGATGGCTAGCAAGCCGGCTTTGCTGCATGCTTCGTTCGTCATGTTACTGCCTTCCGTAGAAATGGCTGTTAATTAAGTCCGTAATCAGCGCTGAATAAAATATAACAGTAAGACACACAGACTGCTATGCACCGATTCCCTATATATATCCTCCGCAACAGGCTCATGGCTGCCGCCGCCGCCGCCGCCGCCGGAGACGACAACGATCCTGCCATGCACCGATTACCTATCCTCCGCAATAGGTCATGGCTGCTGCCGCCGCCGCCGTTCGAGACAACAACGATTTGGCGGCCATCGGCTTGGTCCTTCATGGCTACTTGTCTAGAATCTCGATCACCGGTGTGCTGAAAGCCTGCCCAAGTGCCCATGCATGTAGGGCTCCACCAGCTCTTCGTAGGCGTGCTATGTATTTGAGGTTAGCCTCCGCACATGACTACCAAAATCCCGGTGTATGTTCATATCATTTTGATTGCGAGGTTTTCTGCCTTGTAACATTTGAAGTGTCTATGTTTTATTAGTTTGCTATCTTCTGGGCAGTTCGAGGACCATAGTTGATGTGCATCGCACACGGGACGCTGGCACGCTCAGCTCATTTCACAGATTGTAGTTCACACAAATGATCTATGTTTGTATTCATATATTTGTGATAGGATTCTACGACATCGATCACAATTGCAATTGATTTCCCGGTTATTCAAATGCTTTACCCTCCAATGCTGATTGGAAATTAACTAATTTTTTTTTGCAAATCTAGGTGAACGAGAATGGTGATCCCGAATTCCGAATACAAGCAATGCAACGACGTATCTTCCAGTCAGGCAGCGATTAAGATATCCACACGGACTTGCATGAATTTCCTTTCTCATCATATTTAAAACTGATTTTGGCTGATGCTATTTGATACAGAATTTAAGATTTCCCAAATGATGTAATAGCACTACTTTTTTGACGGTATGTAATAGCACCACTTGTATATGGAGAGATAAGAGCATGACACCAAACTGTCGTAATAATTTCTACTTATTCTCTCATCCTGAGTCATTTGAATTATTGTGATTGTATGGTAATTTCATTCCATCATTATAGTAAATTATTCATAACGGCATCAGGATGCTAATTTGTATAGTAAATTACGACACATCTTATTGCACGCGTGTAGTCTACATATATATACAGACTCCTGAATCGTAATGATCAACTCAAACTTTTGTAAATTTGTCCCAGCGTTGTAGTAACCGGTTGCTTATAAACGTTTGAGGCTAAATTGTAGTAACTCTTCATTTTAAATATCGTATCAGCTATATCAAGTAAGCGTCAGAATGCCAATTTGTATAGTAAATTACGACATTTGCACGGGTGTAGTCTACATATATGGAGACTTATAAATCATAATAATCAATTCAAATTCTTGTAAATTTGTCTCAGCATTATAGTAACTGCAGCACAATTCCATGCTAAATTGTGGTAACTTGTCATCTTAAAATATCATATCTAGTAATTTGAATTATTGTAACTTTGTAATTAGAATTTTAACTAGTTATAGTAACTAGCTTGAGGCCAAATTGTTGTAACTCATCATCCTAATTATCATCTAGGCACATAATAATTCTCCAAACTATTTCAATTATAAATTGTGGTTACTCTTTATTTTATCGAATATCGTCATTCCAGGCATAGTTGTAGTAACGCACCGTATGTACTAATTATTGGCTCAACAATTTGAATTGTCTTAACTTCATTATAGTAACTTGCTCATGTACTATCGTAACCCATATGTAGTACATATCGAATGTATCGCTGCATGCAGCCTGGACACACGGAATAGAAGAAAACTGACGCGCTAATTACGGATCAAGCCTGTCCACGTATTGAAGCCACGCGGCTGTACTGGCTCGGCTTGCTGTCTGAGCCGAATTTGACGAGCAACCCCAATTACGCCCAACCTGATGCGGTTGATGGCCATCCTGGTGCATCAATCGGACCTAGCTGCAGAATAAGGTATTCTGTGGCCGGCTGTAGAATATATCTACCCGAGAGAGAGAACTGTTACTCTATAGCCGGCCATATATATATATAGAGAGAGGGACGGGATATTTGGAGCCCTGGGCTTCCATTAGATATCGGAAGCCACGGCCAGGCGGCCAGACCTGACGGGGAACCAGTCCAAGGGAGTGGCCCGTGAGCGCGCATGGCTGGAGGCGCGGGCTGAGTAGGAGGCCCGTTTAGCGTAAAATGTAAGCAAAAGTAGCGTAAAACTTTGTATAATTGAGCGTAAATTTTGGCTTCTGTTGTAGCGAAATGAACCGACTCTGACACTTTCTGCCCAACTAACGCACACATGCATGCATGCATTTCATTCGATCACACTAGTTTTTTTACGATAATTTTTTATTCAAACATCCAATTCACAAACAGTTTTCACCACTAGAATGCTAATATTTTTTTGCACGTTTTGATATCCATTGTGACTATATTTTCAAAAATTTTAAAATTCATAAATTTACGTTTTTAGTGTCGTGTGTGTATTTATCCATGCATAAGAAGGTTCTAGTGTATTCATCTTTGCGAACTGATCTTATATTTGTTTGTCAGAACATCCGATTGACATTTTTATGATGACAGAAAACTGTTCCTCCCATGGTTGTAAAATCATTCAGATGCCTCAATATAGTGAGGCATGTGGGTGTGTTTTATACTCATATTTATCAAACTTTTGATCGTTGAACTTGTGCATTAATTTTAAAAAACTAAAGACACGACTACACATAAATTTTTACGATTAGAAGATACATTCTAATGTTAAATTAGAGAAAAAATGTTCGCCATGCTCCTTTACAGCACTAATGCAGCTCCAAAAGAGGCACAAGAAATTGTGATCGGCATAAAAAACTAGCACCTTTACATCATTAATCACAAAGCATTCTATGCAAAAAATCATAACAAATTTACAATCAAAATAACAACAGTGGATGGCATCGCTCATGTCAGCAGAACCATGCCAGAAGAGAAATCGCCATTGCCGCTGCCCCGTCGCCGAGCCCTAGTCTCCTGTGTTGCTTCCATAGCCGCTGCTCGTTCATCATCACCTTGCATCAGAAAGGCATACAAATAGTGCAATGTTAGGCATAAAAAGACATTGATATTATAAATAGTGCAACGGTAATCATAAAGAGTACAACCTTTTTTTTCCTTTGATTAATCATAAAAAATTAAAAAATTCTTACTTCTGCCGTGACCACATATCACCATAGTCAATGCGTTCGAACCATTGCAAAGTTTCTAAATTGTATAAACATCGTTAAATTGTGCACCACAAAATAAAATCTTATGGAAACACACAGTTTATACACACAATGATTCTACAGTTGGACTATGCAAATACTAAAATTTGAGTCAAGCTTATCAACATTAGTCTCCATTTCTATCCAAAAGAGACAAACTGAATTTGAAAACTTAACATACCAAATAAAAATGGTATAGAAACAGTAATGACCGATGATAGAAAAACTGAAAGCCGTTGACTGCTAAGCCACCAACACCGAGCCACTTCATCTCAGTATCACCACGTTAAGGGAGGAAACTGACATCAACTATTCTATGAGAAAGTGATTGACGACATGATGCAGGCAAGGACATACAACCTTAAGTCTTAGCCCTCCTGTGCTGCCTCATCGCCATTGATCATTCATCAGCTCCTCACATCAAAAAGGCATAAAAATCAGTGGTGGTAATTTTATAAGCGATGCATATCCATACAATCTTTCATGTAAATAGCCTTCATTAAGCTTAAAAGGACAAAAAAAAACATGAGAAACAACTTTACAAAGAGATCATGTACACACAGAAATATACTAGTCTGTTAATTGAACCAGTATCTATCGTTACCCATGCCGAGCCAGTCCCTGAGAAGGCAACACCTCACAAGAAGGGCACAGAAACGGTGAGCAATATGCATATAGATATCCAAATTACCTCCACTTTTAAAAAAACTAATTAATTATTGGTTCAATAGCATAGATAAAAAGATGATAGCAATATGGACAATTCAAAAAGGAAGCAAATTATGCAAATCATCATAAATCTAAAAGGTATCTTTTATGTAAAATTATAAATCTTAAACCAGTCACAAAATCCTTAACCAGTGCATAAACATCTAGTATTCGTTTTGCATACATTGAACTGTGCACACACCAAGCATACATCTGAGAAAAAGTGCATGGAGAGCCTAAACACATTTCATCATTGAACTATGCAGATATATGTGTGCACAGCCAGAGTATATACTATTACACCCATTCATCATAACTCAATTTATCTTATGCAATAAATATATGCATCTAATTAACTAGGAAAAGGTAGCATAAGAATTAGCTAGGAAAGCATAATCCACAATGTGTATTAGGCATTCATGATTCAATTACTAAGCATTCCAGACTCTAGCAATTTTTGTGTCATCATTTGCAATAGGTTCAAATGTGCACAGAGATTTGCAATGGTGTGCATAAATGGAGCATGGTATGCATAAATAGTGTAACATTAATCATAAATGAGCAATGGGAGATATAGATAGTGCTATGGTACGCATAAATAAGTCAATGGTAGGGATGAAACACTGCACTGGTGGGCATAAATAATGCAACAATAATCATAAAAAGTTAAACAGTAAGCAGAGTAGCATCGACATTGATAGGAATGAGCATTCTAGAGGTGGATGCCTATGCCTATGGTGAAAAAGGAAGCAACAACGGCCACTTCGATGAACCAAGAATACTCTAATCACGGTTCTGTCAGAGATGCTTCCAAACCCCAAATTAGTGCAATTTTGATCCAGATCCAGATCGATGCTCATTCGATGAAAACAAACACTCCCTAAAAATGCACCTTGCTGCTCAGACAGATGCAGTCAGATCGGAGAAGAACGACGGATTAAGAACGGGGATATTCCTCCATGGCTCCGCCAAATCTGTCTGAATCAATCACGCAAAGAAAAAATTGATTTGGAGGGAGAAATCGCCTGATGTCGGAGCGGCGCAAGGCGGTGGGGGGAGGGTCAGGCGGCCACGCCGAGGTTGCTCTCCCGCGACGGCCGTCAGTGGAGGTCGTGCGGCGTGAGGCGGCGTGGAGGGGCGGGCGGGCGGCCATGCCGGGGGCCTCCTCCTCGGCGGAACCGGCTGCCCCGCCGCCTCTTCGCGCCGAATCGTGACCCACGCCGCTTGATCTGGTCGCCGTGGGATGCCTCATCGCTGGATCCGTCCGCCACCTCCTCGACGAGCCGCCGGGGACGACTGGCTGCGCTTGCCGCCGCGGCCCACCGTCGCGTCGAGCCGCTGCGTCCCGCCTTCGGATGCCGGCCCCGGTGAGGCCGCACGTTGGGTACGATGGCAGGATTCGTCGCACCGGCAACTGGCGCGGCTAGGGTTAGGGACGGCGGCAAAATCATCGTGTAGGTGGGGTGAGGGAGCGACGTGGTCTGACTGGACCGGGATGGGGGCTATGTGGATTGACTGAACCGGGATGGGGGGCTATGTGGGTAGATTGGACCGGGGGCGTGGTGTGGTTCGGTCAGGAGCACCTGCATGGTGCGACTGGACCGGAAGGCAACATTGGACCAGGGCTTTCTTTAGTTATTGAGAGCCTAGGGCTCCTAACATACATACATACATACATACATACATACATACATACATACATACATACATACATACATACATACATACATACATACATACATACATACATACATACATACATACATACATACATACATACATACATACATACATACATACATATATATATATATGAGAGAGAGAGAGTGTGTGTATTTGAGTTTAGGATCTCATACAAATTGATACATTTGAAAAAGGTTGGGGTGCAAAAGAATAGTATCTACTCACTATCCTTTTTTATGAAACGAGAGGGCTTAAATTTCCATATCTTAATAAGCAAAATCCAAAACTACTGAAATCTCAAGAAACAAAGAAAAACACATTAAAGCAAATATTTTAGTATATTATGAACCAAGGGCAGAACCATCTTTCCCTCCATAGCTTTTTTGAACAATTTTGTGAAGACAGTGGCATGGAGAGAATAGAAAAAATGATTCCAATGTATGCATGGGAGAACTTTTCTAACTGTGCATATATAATTTTGCTATTATTGAATGGCACGTTTTGAATTGCCCAATTAACCTAGGTTTAAAGTGCTTGTACATCAAGGAGCTATCTTAAGTTGGCCTTATCCATACCATCTACTAGCAACATGGCACTAAATCCACTAGTTCTTCATTTGGATGTCGATATTGAAGAACATGGAATTGAATTGGGTTGAATACCAAATCAGCTATGGTATTAAAATAGGCACAATTCAAATTATTTTGTTTCGACGGCCATTAGATTGGCTTTTGTAATCCAAGAAAGCAACCAAATCGAGTTCCTGTTTGGATGAGCATAGGAAAGGAATTAAATTTAGTGTACGACTTACACCTCTGCTACTTGCCACCGCTGAGGAAGAAGAGTATGGAGCCGACCGCCTAGAAGAGGAGGAGCGGACTCTCACCGGCAACAAAGAAGAAGAGGAGGCAGCGTCGACCACCGAGGAGGAGGAGGAGCGGTATCTCGCTAGCCATGGGTAAGAAGATGAGGAGCAGCTAGCAGTGGAGAAGATGACGGGGGCATGGCTACCTCAGCAAGGAGCAGCGGTAGACCATCACCAAGCGGCTTCACCTTCGGCAAGGGCGACAACATCCGATGGGGAGGGGCTAGTGTGTCCTCAAGTAAGGGCAACTGAGTTTGGTGGGGGTAGGGCTAGTATGTTCTCTAAGGGTAATGGAGTCCGGCAGGGCAGGGATGGCTTATCCTCGAGTAAGGCGTAATGAAAACGGCCTTTTATGCCACATTTCCATTTATGAGTGTTTAGTGATTGATTGACAAACAATACTTAGACTAATAAACTTGTGTAGATGCACATTCGTAGGTGCTTAGGTCCAGGGGATGAGAAAAAGAAGAAAAGGTGAAGGCAAGGCCCAAAGGGCCACCCTAATGGGGGTTGTGAGGACTGGAAGGTCCAATCTCTTATGGTCGGACCAACCATCGAACTATGTTTCCTGAAGGGGTTGAGAAGTGGACACCTAGCAAGATATGAGGACCGGAAGGCAACAGAGTTTGGTGGGGCAGGGCTAGCATGTCCTCTAATAGGGGCGACAGAGTCCGACAGGGCAGGGGTGGCTTATCATCGAGCAGGGTGTAAGGAAAACGACCTCTTATGCCAGATTTCCATATATATGTGTTTAGTGATTGATTGACAAACAATACTTGGACTAATAAACTTGTGTAGATGCACATTCACAGGTGCTTAGTTCCAAGGAATGAAAAGAAGAAGAAAAGGTGAAGGCAAGGCCCAAAGGGCCACCCTAATGGGGGTTATGAGGACCGGAAGGTCCAATCCCTTATGGTCGGACTAACCATCGGACTATGTTTCCTGCAGGGGTTGAGAAGTGGACGCCTAGCAAGATATGAGGATCGGAAGATTCGACTCTCCAAAAATGAATGGAGCGGACCTTTGTTGTAGTGGAAATTGAAGTAAGCTTGGATATATGGATCGGAAGGTAGTATGGAAACTGCAGCGGTGGAGGATTTACATGGACCAAAAGGTCCAACCCCCCATAGGTTGGACTACTAGTCTGACCTCCTTGGAGCAACAGCTAGTTTAACGGCAACTTGGTAAGTATAATGGACCCAAAGGTCCAAAATATGCCAAAAAGTGTTGGTCGGACCGTCTACTCCATACATTTTCTGGCAGCCTTTTAGCTAACGGCTAGTTCTAGTTTGGGAGCTATATAAGCCACCCCACTCGGTCATTTGAAGTGTCTTGAAGCTGTTAAAGACCACAACAAGTGTAAAGGAGTATTACAAGCATATCGTCCACTCCAACCACCATAAGAATGCTTAGTGCTTAATCCAATCTAGATTATAACTTAGTGAGAGTTAGCTTGCAAGCTCTTCTTGAGTGTTACTCCTACTTGGGGTATTGGGAAGTATTGGCTGTGGTCAAGCCACATTGTACCCATTACTAGACACTCCTTGTTGTAGAGTGGTGGCAACACTTTGTATGGGGACCGTAGTGAAGATCCGACACCTTGTGACTGTTGACATCTCTTAGCGTAACAGATTTTACTCCGCAAGTGCACGGAGATTCGCTGTAGATTTTTTACTCAGAGTATTCCGAGTATCATAAAAATCCACAGGGAAGCAAGGGCGAATAGGTGGAATGAAATGTCGAACTTTCAAGCGGTACTGTAACTTAGATAAAATACCAACTATTCTTACAACAGGGGTAAGATAACAAGGTAGTGTATGGTGGGAAGAGTAAAACAGGGACTAAAGAAGCCAACATCTAGGTAGCTATCTGGGAGGACAACGAGTGAGATTTAGATTTCCAAACTCTATTCCTTAACCGCTGTAGAGGAGTATTCGCGGTTGAATTAAGTTAACCAAACACCAACTAGGATCTTGCGTCGAGCGAAATTCCGGCGCCTCGAGGGGTCAGGGGGTAGATAGTAGACCACCGAAGGAGACCCGGCTAATGCCTACGGGCTTACCGAACGACGGGATCGGAATACTGAGACCTCTAGAGTTGTCACCTAGAATGGCTACCAACCAGAGCTGCGTGGGTAAGATGGCACGCTATACTAGTGTTCAAGTGAGAACTTGAACACTAAAGTTCTTCCTTGATCAGAGGGTGAGAACTAACTTAATCTTAGATCAAAAGTCTAAGACAAGCTTATAGCACCGGCAAGTCTAGCAAGATTCAGATAACTTAAGAACAACACAAACCTAAGCCTTGATCTAGCATGCAATAAAGGTACACCACACTAGGCAAGTGTTAAGAAGTAAAGTAAAGTATAACAGAAGATGGAGCAATGATGTATATTATACTGGAGTAACAAGAGTGCAAAGATAGAAAGATACAAGAGCTTTACCAAGACTCGAAGATGACTCCGGAATCCCTGAGGCAAAGACTCAGACTCAACTCTAACTCCCAAGACTAACCTAGTGCTACTAGACTAAACAAAAGTATGATTTACTCAACTTCCACACTCTACAAATGAGAGCTCGGGGGTATTTATAGTCACCAAGTGAGTGGGGGTACTTATAGGGTCGGTATGGCAGTTAAGGGGGCAGGTGGCAGGCCGGGCAGCCTGGTAGGAGGCCGGGCGGCCCCACCTCAGGCCGAGCGGCCTGGCCAACCGTCGGATCCACCGTCATACTTCATCTTGTGGTCCATCTTCACTCCCCAAGTCAGTTGCATGGTGGTTAAGGCGGTTATCCTTGTGTTTTCTCCCAAACCATTGGATCTCACTTGTGTTTCTTCCTTAGCCACAGGATTGAAGTGCCGAGGATTGCTGACTTCTACAATCCAAGTGCTGGATCGATGAAGTGGCAAGGCCTTCCGATATTTTGCATGTTGCATTCGTGGCTTACACCTTGGAGTTGTGTTGACACTTCATTCTTGTGCATGCAGGTTGAAGATGGTTCGGTTTGGCCACTTTGTCAGGCCGGGCGGCCTGGGGGTGAGGCCGGGCAGCCTGGCCCACTGGTTAGGGTTCCCCTGACTTAGCCAGATTTCTCATGTTTTCAGCTGATTTTACACCTGCAATCAAATATCCAACATAACTCGTGGAGATATGTCAGTAGCAAGGGTTAGTCTACACTTTGGCATATTTTTCTTCATATACATGGATAGTTGACAGTAGGAATGGTGCAATAACGACCGTCAATAGTGACCCAATAGACAGTGGGGGTGATCTTGCCTTGGTGGCTTGGTGGCACTTAACCTTTACTTTCTAGGAGCCTTGGTGGCTAGTGCAAGACGGTGATCGAGAGAGTCTTAGTACCTAGTTTATTTTCCTTTGGCGGCGAGCCCATGAACCACGTAAAATCTTAGTGTCTCCTTGCGAATTTGCATCCCCTTGCCTACTTTCTTTGCTTACTGCATTAACGTTTCGCATTTACTTTCTTGTATGCCTTTACCTTGTTAGTTTGATTATGTTTGTCTAGGTCGCATGTCTTTTGGGAAGTTAGAGAGCGCATTAATAAACCTTTGACTTAACTAGTATGTGTCAGACGCGTTAGGTTTGTCTTAAGCAATAGAAAGCCTAGGCTTTAGAAGAGAGAACTAGCAACCCAATTCACATATCCTTCCCCCTTCAGTCGGATACACAAGCATGGTCCTTACATAGGGTTGCCTAATTTTGATGGACTCTGCCCAATACCAACGACATCGACTAAGAATTGGAGTTGGGTTGTTTTGGTTGGGCTAAATACCACGTGAAATCAGGCCTCATTTCCACCCTACAATTCCCTAAGCAACCCAACGCTAGAATTGGGGCTTGCCATTCCCAATTTTGAATTCTGGTAGGGATGGCAATGGGGCGGATTCGGGGAGGGTGAAGCATCCGCACACTAGAGACCCGACGGGGGACCCCGCACCCGAGCGTCGTCGCGGATCGGTGGATGGAGCCTCGGCACTCAGGTCGGCTATGCGGCTGGTAGAGGAAGGACAATAGGCGCAATACCCACTCGAGAGAGGGGCGACGGGATCTGGCCGACGGCCGGCGCCAGCGCTGTCATTGGTGGAGCCATGGAGGCGGGGACGCGGGGTACCGGCGAGAGCATGACGCACGGCCGTGCAGCCAGAGAGGAGCAAATGATCTAAATAGGAGCGAAGGAGAGGGAGAGTTGGAGTGCCGGACAATGGAGGCGTCGCCGTGTCGGAGCTCTGGAGCCTGGAGAGCTGGGAGAGGGGGTGCGAAGCAGGCGGGCCAGACCCTGGAGGTGCGGCGCAAAGAAGCGGACATGCGGAGGAGAAGGCGCGATGCGGGGAAGCGGTCGTGCAGACGCTGCGCCAACGCTGCCGTCCGAGTCTAGAGGCATGGAGGTGGAGGTCAGGGGTCAGGTGGGGGCGTGGAAGTTTGATTATATACCTAGGTTTAGTACAGTTAGGCCTTTTAGGGCTTCCAATTCCTAGGGCTTTATAGTTGTTCAGGCCGCGGGAGTAATTCTAAACCTGACCCCGCCCCGCGATATTTTGGGTCCCCGAACCCGTAGACCCATGGGTAAAAAATCACACCCGCCCCTGCCCACGCTAGGTCCAAAACCCATGTGGACCCGCTCCGAACCCGCCCCACTGCCATCCCTAAATTCTGGGCTTCAATGCCAACATCCAAATGGGATGTAGGTCTCAAAATAGGAGGACGTTAAGGCACGACCCATTGTCCCTGTCAGGCCTACGCTGCCGATGCCTCCCGGTGGCTTCCACCGCCTCCATCGCCGCTCGCCTCCACCTCTCACCGTTAACCTCACTGCTCCCCACTCCCGCGGCCACTGCCTCCCACGGCTCCAACGGCTACCACCACCGTCCGTAGCCAAGGCCACGGCAAATCTCGCCATAGTGCGCCTTCTCCTGCGTCCTCTCCAGTGGCGGTCCTGACATTTTAGGGGCTCAGAACAAGTTTTTAAATAGGGGTCCTGCTTATTACTACTACATATAAATGTTACCAATAAAAGTTCAATGTGTATCCATAAAAAATTAGTGGAGGTGGATTGCGTTAATTGCTTCCCTCAGGTGTCGATATCTTCCTGTAATAGGCGCGTAGTCTGGCTGTCGAGTCCAACCATTCTTCCTCATGGAGGATTAGAGTGGTTGTTTTGTACGGGGCTCTTTTCCCCCCCCTCTTTTCTCTTATATATAAAAAGATGCGCAGCTCTTCTGCGTGTTCGAGAAAAAAAAATCGTAATTTTTATGCTTCCAAGCATTCTTTTGGCATTGAAGGGCCACGCGTCATCGTCTCGGCTGACAGTGTTTTTAGTTTACAAAATCACTTCATTCTAGATGAGTTGATTTATCATGTGTTCATCACATGAATTTCGATAGGATGACTACATTCCTTATGCTAGTAATATTTATTAGCTAGTGAGAAATGAAGTGATAATGGACCAATCCATTCGAATTCACTAACCAAATAACAAAAAAATGAAGGAGTAAGAAGATAATAGAGCACTCTATTCCTCTAACCATTCACAGTACACGTCCATTATATACGTAAATAGAATAATTTTGTACTATTAGTGTTATGTGTATGTATGGAGCTTTATGCCCTGAGGGGGCCAGATCGGTTGCACTGTCCGACCCCCTCACGGCCAGCACTGTCCTCTCGCCCGCCACCTCCACCCGCTAGCCTTCCTCCAGTGGCTCTCGCCGGCTCCGCTTTGCAGCCTACCAACCGCCGCCTCCATTGCTGGCCGGCAACCTCCCCCGATCCCCTCATCTAGCACCACTAGACACGGACAACACATCAACACCCCCCACCCCTAACCTTGTCACTGTAGGTGGCTTCGCACGGTGTGCGGCAGCGAAATGGTGGTGGGCTATCTTTTGGAAGTTTGTTAAGCTATGTATCTTTAAAGGCCAATAGGCCCAATAGTATACAATTATTTTATTTAAGCGAATAAAAGGTTGTAATGGTTTATTGTTGTGTCATATTATCACTGAAAAAATAATCCATCGATATTTAACATAAAATAAATATAATCAGTATCTATTTTTTTCCAATGGATCTAATCAACATTTTAAATCCCTAGAGTTGTTCAACAATTTAAATAAACTACTTCAACAATTCAATGTTGACATTGTCAATCAATGTAATGTAATCAACATTTTAAAGCAACAAATTCAACATTTTATAAATTGTTATTCAACATCTTAAATAAACGAGATCAACAATCATGCTCGTACACGAATCTCAAAGTAGATACCAAGGCATTGTAAGTCAATAAAACATAGTCAACATCTTAGATAAAGTAGATCAACATTACGTCATGTACGATTCTAAAGCAGGAGATAGCATAACTTACTAACTTTGAGAAGCTATATAGGAATTCTGGATTAACGTTTCCAGCGCTGTATATTCTGAATAAAGAGGTAGTTAAAAGTTTTTAAAGCTGCCCGTCTAGCTCAGTTGGTAGAGCGCAAGGCTCTTAACCTTGTGGTCGTGGGTTCGAGCCCCACGGTGGGCGATTTCGTTATTTTTTTTCTGCTTTCAGGGAATTTAATTTCAATGCAAATCTACCTGCTGTTTGAGCCAAATTTCAACATTTTTCTGATGCAGTACATAGCTACAAATTCCACAGCTTGGCGCAACTTCTCTCTGTTTTTTTATCGAGAGAAGTTCCAAACACGACACATGTAACCTGACAGCAGCACCAAAACTGAAAAAAAAAGTTCAACATACCATACCATTCTCCCAGCCATCCTACCTGAACTAGACCAAGTTTTTGCCTTAGAACAGGGGGCGCCGACCTCTTCGTCCTGCCATCTACAATCTTTCTTGCCCATTATTTGCCTTAGCAGATAAGCGATCCGCCGCCTTTCGCGCATCACTTGGGCGAAAGTTACACAACCATAACAAGAGTTACAACGTATTACAACAAAAACCTATCAGTACAACATCTCCTCCTCAGGTACAGTCCCATTTTTGGGCTGCTGCTTCCTTCCCTGTGAGGTGCCTTGTTGCCTGTGGTTTTTCACTGCTCTGACAGGCTACTGCTGCTTCAGTAATCAGTAACTGGTGACGATGAGCAGGCCGATGGCAGTGACGATGATGGTGGATGGCACGCCGAAGCGGAGGTGGCTCCAGAAGGTGAGGTTGTAGCCGAAGAACTGAGCCCGCCGCGCCTGCTCGCACACGATCAGGTTCGCGGCTGAGCCCAGCAGAGTCAGGTTGCCGGCCACCGTGCTGACCCAGGCGAGTATGAGCCAGGCTTTCTTCTCTGAAGCTGGGGAGATGGCAGCTGCTGATGCTGCCACCCTTGAGCCCAGCAGCAGAACTGAAAGATAATTTCAGAGATTCAGCTAGTATGTATTAGGATAGACTCTAAGACTGAAACTAGGTGTTAAGAACCACGATGTTTAGGCTCCAAATCTGAAAAAAAAAATGTTAAGGGTATCTGGCAGGATGGACATCTGGAACACTGGATTTCTGAGCAACTTTCTGAAGGTGTTCTGCAGTTGCGAAGTTGGTTCAAAATCCAACCAAATGTTCAGACAGCTTTGAAAGGTTCAGTTTAAGTATGTTGTCAGTCACCGGGAAATGTCAATGGGTTCTGAGTCATGAGCTAAACATGAAAGATACATATAGTGTTGCAGTCATAGGCCGAGCAGTAACATGTGAAATAAAAAACAAAACAAAATACCTGTTGGAACGTTTGAGGCCACATTTGAAAGAACAAGGATCACAACTGCGAGCAGCGCAGTGCCTTTGGCGCTGTCGATTCTGGAGTGCGGTTCGACCAGCTCCCAGAGCGCATTGGGTATGCCCGTCCTGTTGAAGCCGTCGACCGTGATGAACATCCCACAGAAGAAGATGAGCAGCGAGTAAGAAACCTGCATGCGGCAGAAACGACCGAGTGCAGAATGCAGATCACCATCATCATCGTCAGTAATCAATCAGTATCATCGTCATGCATGATTAGGAAAAAGGATGGCAAACCTTCTCGAGGCAGGCCTGTGCGTCGGTGAAATCAAGCGCGAGGAGGACGAGAGCGGCGGTGATGGCGGACCAGGACATGTTGAGCCCCATGAGAAGGGCGACGAGCATCCCAAGCGTGGTGAGATACACGGCGCTCTTCCACACGAGCACCTTCCACCTCTTCTCCTTGTCCTTGGCGGCGGCGTCGTCCCCGTTCTTGCCCTTCTCGCCGTCGTTGTCCGCTGCGGCGGCCTCCGGCGCGTCCTCGATGATGACGCTGCGCTGGTGGCTGGTGGTCCTGGTGATCTTCCTTGGCCCGGGTACTCCGGCGTCGTCGCGCCGGTCGCCGCAGACGGTGGACACCTCGACCATCTCCTGCGACATGGTGGATGCGCGCATGGACCTGATGGCGACCTGGATGTCGCCCTCCGAGTTGTAGCTGCGGCTCCTCATGCTGAGCGTGTCGGCCCTGGTGAGGCTGTCGGTGCGGCGCATGGGCTCGCTGACGGAGTCGTCGATGCCGCCATTGACGGAGGAGGCGTGGGACATCCGCGCGGGGGTGAACCTGTGCGAGGCGACGAGCTCGTCGTCGGCCACGACGACGTCGTGGGGCCCTGCCCCCGCCTCCCCGGCGCCTCCCGCCTCGAGCTGGTGGTCCTTGCTGCCGCCGTCGACGGAGAGGTACTTCCAGAAGTAGCAGAGCAGGATGCAGGTGTTGGTGACGACGCCGACGATCATGGCCGGGAACACCCCGACGAGGAACTGACCGAAGGTGATGCCGCTCTGCACGGCGATGACGAGGTTCTGCGGGTTGCCGATGGGCGTGGCGGCGGAGCCGATGTTGGAGCTGGAGGCGAGCGCGAGCAGGAACGGCTGCGGCGGCAGGTTGTTCTGGCGCGCGAGCTTGAGGATGAACTCGGTGAGCACGACGCAGCAGGTGTCGTTGGTGAAGAGCGCGCTGGCGACGGCGGAGACGAGGCAGACGCGGAAGAGCAGGTCCTTGCTGCCCCGGCTCCGCCACGCGAGCGCGCTGCCGAGGTAGCCGAACATGTCGGCGCGCTCGAGGAAGATGCTGACGACCATGGTGCCGAAGAGCAGGCCCAGGATGGGGAGGTCGATGGCGGCGTAGGCCTGCTCGGGCGTCATGACGCGGAAGAGCACCATGAGCATGGCCCCCAGCAGCGACCCCGCCGTGCGCCCCACCGGCATGAAGGGCACCGAGGGGAACACGGCCAGCACCCAGAAGATGCCGAACGCGATGCACCCCAGCACCACCTTGTCCGTGCTCGCGAGCGCCATGGCTTGGCTTGTTAATTATTGAACCGGCCGGCCGGAGAAAGACGGACGACGACGGAGGATATATATCTGGATCACGAACAATGGCGCTCGCAGCTTTGTTCCTCTGGCTGATGAATGATGCGTGGCTAGATCCTGCAAAACCGGAGCAGAGGAAGAAAGCGGCGTCAGCAGCAGCTGGCCGGGTGAGACCGATTGGCGGAGAGATATTTGTCGCGCGCGATCATGTCGATCGGGAAGCCGCGATCGAGTAGTGCACCAATGGCAAGTAATTAGCGGTCATCACGTCTGCTAGACTGGACACTTGGACAGACAGACAGACAGACAGGCAGGCACACCACAACAGCTAAGCGCGGCACCTCGATCGCATGCAGATGCAGGTGGGTGCAGCGGCGTTCAACCGGAGATCCAAGATCACTGCTCGACCGGGTCAGCGTCCAAAAATAGGCCACGGCCACGGCCACCGCCACAGCACACCGGCGTGCAAGAACATCCATGGCGCGCGGCGGCGCAGGGTGAGTTGGTGGTGGTGACGAGGGGAAGGAAGAAGGGAACTCCATTAGCAAGATTGAGAGCAGCTCACCTCGCGGCCGTCGTCGATGCCAGTTGCCACACGCCCACACTATAGAAAGCGCGCGCGGCCTCGCCCGATCGATACTATCTCTCCGCTCCTCAAGGTTGGGGTAGGGATTGGGGTATTTATTGCTATTGCAGCTGGTCCGGCCGGCGCTGTGGGGTGTTGTGGCCATCAGGTCCGTCCGCGACATGGACAAGGCACCTCGCAGCTCGCAGCGCTTGCGTCAACGGAGGGAGGACACGTTTCCTTATCAAAAGAAAAAAAAAAAAGAACACAACGGAGGGCACGGTCGGGCGTATTAGCCAGGTTCATTCACTCGTGTGGTCTTGGGCCGGTCTGTGTTTTTTTTTGGTGTGGCGCGGAACTCTTTTTCTATTTTTATTATGGTCCAGTTCAATTTTTTGGTTTTAAGTTTTATTACCAGCCAAGGAGACGCCTCTTCTTTTGCAAATATATTCTCCAAGCATATCGGATACCGTTCAGTGTGGCAACCATTAAGTACTGTAGGAAAAAAACTTTCTTGCATGCCTGGCACGGTTTGGTCTTGTTTTTATCAACTCAGCACTGAGGGCTCTTCACTAGCTAACAAAGGGGTTTGATGAAAGGAATTAATTTCTACAGTCTGCGCTAAGAAATTGTTTTCCTTCCTTTTTTATTTTTTGACGAACCCTTCCCTTTTTATTTAACGTCTAAGTACAATTAATTAAAAATGACTCAGCTTTCTTTTGACAGCAAACGACTCATCTTTCGCACTTCATCTGCAGATCATTTTCAGAGCAACTTATGGGACATAGTTATGAATAAGCGTGCTACAAAACAAGGCAAAAAAAAAAAAGACATGTTCATAAATGAGCATGTTGTTTGCCGGAGATATTAGCTATGGAGGTTTTCACAAAGTATGGGTAGTTTTTTTTTAAGGATTACCTTTAATTTAGTTTCTCATGCAAGTTTAGCCTCCTATGATCATAAATGTTCATGCAAGTTTAGCTTTCTATGGGAGGCTCTTTTATTAAGATGTAATAAAATTTCCTCCATATAAAAAATGACTCATCTTTCTCAAATATCTCTAGAACATATGTACCATTTTGCAGACAAGATCATTCATGCCTAACTGGTTACAACACAAGCGGTTTTACCTATGATCATCTACTGCGAATGATAAAATGTATCTTCTTTTAATCTGCTGATGTTATTTGTTTCTAATCCCGCCAAGAAAGTATCCTTCCAAATAACCCAATGTCGTATGTTTTTTTTCTAAAATATATACTCTGCCCAAATAATAATAGTAAATCTAATTTTGTTCTAAATCAAATAATCATCAGTTTAAGCAAATTTATATAAAATGTATAAATACTATGGAACCAAATAAGTAGATTTAGATTTATCATACCAATATATGTATTTTTCATATTAGGTATGTTTAGTATAATAAATGTTGATGCTCTTCTCTGTAAATACAGAGCAAGCTCCCCCACTGCAGGTAGGATGCTCTTAGATGAAGAAAAGAGACTTTAGGCAAATGGTTCTGGTAGCTCAGTTGGTTAGAGCAAAGGACTGAAAATCCTTTTTTTTTTTTTTTGCTTGTTTTAATGGGAAGAGCTAGGGGCATTGTCCTTGAAATCCTTCATTGGTTTGAATCCACATCTGAGCGTCTTTTATTGGTATGCCGCCCCACGAGCAAAAATATGGTGACCTATTGATGCTAATCATTATTCATTTAAACAATTATTTAATCAACTTAAAAATTATTTAAACGCTGTGCGGTAGATAACACCGTGTCCGTTTCAATTGCCCTATTATCTTGTTTAAATGGCAAAATGCCTAATTCTCAGCGTTTAGGTGCGTGAACTTATTGTGCTCCAACTCACATCACACTTCAACTCACTCAGAACAGGACCAGGTCCACTTTGTCCTGTCTTCAGTGTGTGTTAACTGTTAAGGAAACATCCATGCATGGATCTATACCACAAGTGTGCAAAGCAACTATGTCGTGCCTAGTTGCCTCAAGCAAGTACACGCACATACGGAAAGAGAAGGTGGCCTCCACAAGAACGTCACAGCGTTGCATTGACTTGGGTTCAGTGGAGTCTCCCCTATGGATGTGGTTCATGTGACAAAAAGGAAGTGGCGTTATTAATTCTCACTTGGTGGGAGGAGGGGTCAAATTCACACTGATGGTTGATAAACAGCTAGCATGTTCCAAAATAAGATTATTGTGGTTAACTTTGCACACAAGTAATTATACTTACAAGGTTTTTGAAAAAAAAATACAAAACGAAGTAGATTACATACTGTGATTGGACCAATGAACTCCAAATATGGGGGAGACAGAGCATTAGACTCTCATTTATATGGCGATTTATATTGTTATAATGTTGAGATTCAGACGCTTAACCTACCATATTAATCAGATGTTGTATATATAAAAGAGCAAGAAAGTGACTCCGCCACGCCACTGTACCTTAAAGATCTAGCCATCTAGGTATGATGCTTTTTTGTGCATGATATCAAGCTTGGATATTTCTTTGTGGAGTCAACCTCACAGGAGTATCAAAAATTTCATGGGCAGAATGATTACTAATCCCTCTTCTCAATCTAAAACTTGATATATTCAAATCTAGATAACGCATTAATAAAACAATGGAATGGATAATCCGGAAGTAAAAACATGGAATTAACACGAGTGAAGTTCTACCAAATAATAGTTCCTTGGGTTATCTGAGTTGAACTAGAACACTGTATAATCAGAATTAAACACAGGGAGTTTGGAACAGAGGGCTCCGGTTTGTATGAATTCACACGGGATATTACTCGAAAACTAGTCGGTAATATGATTTAGATTTCCTAATAAATACAAAATCATTAATGGTATATTTGTACTGTCAGCTAGTATAATAATTGTAAACTAGACAATTAGTACACTCAAAAATCATTGTGAATTAGAATACTGAGACGCTGTTGGGCCCAGCTAGTTATATATCCTACTGCATCTGGAGTCTGGACACCTACTGGCGATCGCAGGTGACAATGAAGGAAGAAATATCTAGATTCCTAGCTGAACGAGTGCGTGTGGGGGTACGATTCAGTCGTTCAGCTATACAGCTTGCCAAGGATCCTGCTCCACGCTGCGACGGGATCGGAGGCACTTGGTGCTGGAACAGGGTATTTGCTGTGGCTATGGCCACTACTACTACCCGGCGTGCTCTCCCTCCGTACAATGATTTACCACAGAAAGAAAAGCTGCCACTTCTGCAAAATCTTTCCACGGTTTTGTTGAGTGAAAAAGGGGTTTCGATGGACCTATGATCACTTGGTAGATCGATCCAGTTCTTCAGACTGAAGCAGCTCTATCTGTCGTGCGTTTCATGTAGCTGCATGTTGCTCATGATATGATCAAAGTGCTCCCTCCAACACATGACAACATGGGAGAACTTAACAGAGTAGTGTGGCTGTGTGGTAACCAGGTAGATCGCCAATACATGAGCGTACGAACAGCGTGCAGAGAGCAGCACAAGGATAACAGTAAGCATCTGTAGAGCAGCAGCACCTTGGGCTGTGCCTTTTGGTTCCACCTTTGCAACGCACTAAGCTGGGGGGTAAAAAAGAGCACGTTTCGAGATAGAGTATACCACGTACTAGGCCGGCCGTGTGTGTCTATATATTCAAGCTGGCGATGATGCCGAGCTAGGATCGTCGAGCTAGGTTCCAAGTTGTTTTTTTTTTTTTGTTGGAGGAAGGAAAAAAAAAGAATGTCCATTTCAGGGTGAAACTAAAATGCAAAGGTATATTTCATTCTTCAATTGCTCTCCAAAGGTGCAGTGTGGGTTCTTTTGCCCTCGTCAGATATAGAGATGTCCTCGCTGCTGCTAGTTGGAGAATGAGAATCCAGCAGGTGTGTGTGTGCATGCCGGCCGCTAAAAACAGCCCAAGGCTCTAGCTACCGAGCGAAAATAAAGGCCCAATATGGTTGTCTGCCTACGTACGTCAAGGACCAAGCAGTGTTTTAAAGTCTCCTGCTGATCGATCCTGTCCCTCTCATCACCCTACCTGTCTGTCTTGGCACCGGCACCAACCAACACAGTTGAGCAGAGCGGCGGATGGGCGCCGGTTAATTAATTTAACACGACCTGCGGGCACGGGCAGGCAGCTCTCCGTCGCCCACCGGTGGCCACGCGCACGGCCCGTACGTCTATGGGATGGGCCTAGCTAGCTACTCGTGATCAGCACGGCCATCAAACGACGACAAGCGAGACGTCGATCGGTGTGTGTGCGAGAGCAACGGCTACTGGCCATGGATGCATGGTTGTGAGTACTCCTCGATCTGCTAATAAAGGCCGTACGTCCACGTCACACCGGAGACATGCAGTCGTCGTCGGACCGGCCGGTGATCCATGACCGCCATCCTGCTTGCTTATTGCTTGACGGGCTCCTTTTTGGGTCGGCTGCGCACTCGCCATCCACGGAGGGTGATAGACGATGATGGGCGCATGCAATGCACGCACGGACGGTTAGCTGATGAGGTGCCACTGCCAATCTGGATTGGGTTTGACCATCAGCAATATAGGATGTCTAAAATAAATGCATATCCACTATTTCTTCGTTGTATTCTAACTATCTCATTCTCTGTTTAAAATGTATAGACAATCTTTTACATCTCCAAAAGGAGATAGCCTAAGACCGGCCGGACAACTATATAGCTAACTGTATTATACGTTTGCAGCCCCCCATGCATGCATGGTGCAGCTCAAACGCCGTTTATTTCCTTTTTTTTCTTTTTATTAGCTTGGCACTTGGGCATGGCTCAGATCCCTGCATAATTATATGTGGTGCTGAAAGTTTAGGCCGCGGCACCAACCAACACAGTTGAGCAGAGCGGCGGATGCGGGAATAATTCAGCTGACGCGCGCGCGCGCGACACCACCTGCAGACAGTTGCCGCTCCCCGTCGCCCACCGGTCAAACTGGGCCACGCCACAGAAGACGCATGGACGACGTACATATATATACGTCCCATTTAAACTCTATTATGTCCACGGTATCCAACAAACAGCGTTTGTATATCCATATGCGCTGCACGACCTGTGACACACCAGCCTTGGCTAGGCAACCGATCGAGGAGCAACGGCTCCTGCCCAGCCATGCATGGTTGTGAGTACTCTTCTGTCTAATTAATAAAGCCGTACGTCTCTTATAAAAAAAGCCGTACGTCCTCACGTCACACGGGGAGACATGCAGACGATGATGCAGTCGTCGGACTACCGGCCGGTGATGCATAACCAAGGATGACGTCACCATCTCCAGCGGACTAAGTAAAAAAATCTGTCTATTATTGTTCTAACTATTTTTTTTTCTATCTACAGTAGCGATACATGATCGATTTGTATTATAAACATCAATTTTACACATTTCACTGGGCATAACCTTGTGGCTTCCTTGGCTACCTTTTCGGATGCGCACTCGCCATCCACGGAGGGTGATGCAGATCTCGATGGACGGTGATGGGTGCATGCCCGCACGCACGCACGGACGGTTCGCGTTTTTAGGCCTGCCGGACGACTAATCATCCTAGCTGAAGCTGAGCTGCCACCTGCCAGTGCCAAACTGGACTGGGTAAGACTGCCTAGCACCCGGCCCTCTGGGGAATTAAAAGGCCAGACCCGGACATTCCACACAGTAATCGTAACAGTGGTCATCAGTCAGTATCGATCGGGTCGACAAATTAATATCACGGCATCTTATCATACGCATGTACAGTTGGTCGACCCTCTTCCTCTATCGACAGCAAAATTTTGATGCAGCTAGCTGTGTACGGGTACGACTAGTACGTGGCACCCGAAAAGACAGCCAACATTAAGAATTCATGATTTGGTCCAATAAGGACCGGTACTACTAATCCAAATTAACGTCGTGCTGCATGCACATTCATGCATATATACACTGCAGACTGCACATATATACATGCATGCATCTGTGCTGTTACTACTCATGATCGAATCATGATGAAAATATATATTGTCTCATCAGATCGAGGAATTATACGGCCGGCGGCCGCGCCATGGCATGCATAAACTAGCTAAGCTAGTTCCAAATTAAGAAAGGAAAGATTTGTTGACTTGCATAAATAAAACTAAGCTAAAGGCCAGTCTAATAATAGTACTCGCGAAATCAGACGAAGAGAGCACAAGGACTCCAGCTAGTAGAAAACTTACATTATTTTCGCTCTCAGATGAGCCCGATGATCACCCAGCAGCAGCTATGCATATCCATGCATGGACGGCATGCATCCACCTCTCGCCTGACGCCGCCGCGTGTAGATCGAAGATCAGCAGGCAAGGTCAGCTGCATCCATGTGCGTCGAGAAGATGAAGAACTGAAGCTAGTAAGCAGTACTTGCACACAGAACCTGTGCAGACTGCAGAGAGAGAATACAGCAGTATCTTCGCTAATCTCTGGAAATGGACTTTTAAAAGGATTTCTGTGTGGAGAAGAGGAGATCGAGGTCTACTGCTGCATTTGCTAATCTCGGCTCTGCTTGTTGCTTGATTATTGCCTGGAGCTAGCTCGACGTGGCGCTAGCTCTCGCCGGCTGGGATGGATGGGGCACTGGGTCTGGGAGGGTGGCCTGCCGCGGGCGTATGTATAAATAAGCGGCCGGGAGGCGCCGCGCGTGATGAGCTGTGCGGGCCGGGGGCGCTTTGGAGCTTCTCTCTTGATTTCCGCTTGTACTTTTCCACATGTGTGTGATTACGTTTTGCTTTTGACGCTTGGTGCTAGCGGCGCAGCGGTTCGTTGTCTCTGACAACGAAACATTTGTTTCGGACAGGAAAAATATATGGGTCTCGCGCAACTGCATCCAGAAGCTGCTCGTTAGTTAATAGTTGCGCTCACGCTGCAATCGAATTTGGGGTGTCACCTAGTTGATAAGTGATTAAGTATATAACGTACTACTATTACTTTTCTTATTATAAATAAACTTAGCCAAATTTAAAATTTTTTAAGCCAATGCCAGTGGTATATGTAGGAGCAGACCTCACGTAACATTGTCTAATATAAAGGTACTGTTTATACCCTCATTTTAAAGTTTAATAGGATTTTGCTCTCACTTTTTTAACTTTGCGAATTTATCCCTACGTTTTCAAATCGAAGATAGAGTTTACCCTTGTTTAGCTAATTTTTTTTAACCGTATCAACTTTGATGCTAAAAGACCATCATGGCTATATGATTTTGCTCCTATTTTTTCGTAATGGATTGTGATACTGTTTACACCGCCGTTGGCGGGTCGCGCCTAGCCTACTGTGCCACCATCGTCAGTTCTCCCTATGCTGCTGTGCACCCAAGCCATGCAGCGTCTAGGTTTTTACCGGTGGGACCCAAGGCATTCTAGTCTATTCCCCCTATTTTGAAAGTTTTTTTATTTGTTTTAAATGGTTTAGTCCGTCTGTATCTAACAAGATAAGAAATATGGGTAAACAGAATCTTCGTTTTAAAAACGTAGGGGTAAAATCACAAAGCTTTAAAAATGAGAGTAAAAACACAATTAGAGTTGTTAGTAAGGGTATCAACATCAATCTCCCTAAAGATATAGGTGGCATCTACGCGCTAGGTAAAGGTGCACTGTCTCACCCACATGAACGTTTTCACTAGAATTTTTTTTCCAAACACATCTAAAGGATCAATATTCTTCCCTCTATAACAATGCTAGACCAAAATTTATTACAATCGCTGAGGTTCTTGACTCCGATCCTCACCTCTTCTGGCGCAAGCATCTCGTCAGTCCTAAGCAAACTGTTTGGAATGAATTGAGAACTTGCATAGAGGGTATTGTCCTTTCTTAGGACAACCAAACATGTGTTTTATTGAAACTGTCATCAAACGGCAAGTTCTCTATAAAATCCCTTTATGATGCCCTTATGATGACAAATCTCTCCAACATCAACCAAGCCCGTGGAAACTAAAAATACCGCTAAAAATTAAAATCTTTTTTATGGTACTTACGACGCAGTGTGGTACTCACTAATGATAATTTGGCTAAACGTAACTGGCATGGAGATTTAACATGTTGCTTTTGTCACAAGATCCAAACTATCAACCATTTGTTCTTTGACTGGTCGTGTCTTACCGCTCTGTTTGGACCATTATCTATTTGGTTACCTGAAACGCACAGCCACATAATATAGATCATATGTCTGGTGATTGGCTTTATGGTCTTAATAAAGAATAGAGATATTTGTTTATGTTAGGTGCAGCAACAACGTGTTGGTCTCTTTGTCTAAGAATAAACGACTTGGTCTTTTAAAAAAAAAGAATGTGTTTTCTTCTATGCAGGTTATTTACAATGGCACGCTGCCTTTCAAGTTGTGTTATCCTCCGATGACTAGATTAGCAAGAGTAGGTTGTGGAGGGATCGCAACATTTGGTGCAAATGGCCAAGGTGTTTTTCTCATGGGCATATGGATGGTGATCTAGTCTTCGGATTGAAGGCCACAGTGTCCTTGTCGTTCCTTTTTGCGTTTTAGGCTGTGTACTTTCTAGCATAGGTTGGAGGTTAGGCAAAGACTTTATATCCTCTTGATATACTACTCTTGGACTTAATAAATATGCTTCCTTTTTTGAAAAAAAAAATATTTTGGTGGTTTGATGTATGCATGGAAATGAGACAAATTGGAGGTGGAGAAAGACTAATTGCGATCTTACTCACATGATGTTTGAACTTCTACCTTTGGCATAAGAGTTAAGGAGTACCAAAGACAAAACATATTGTCTCATTAAGTATATAATAATCTTGGATGATTCACATCCCTTTTGGTTCAGCATTTAACTAGGGGCTGTGACTAGGTGTGGTGACTACATTGATGAACAATATATTGACAATAATGCTTTGAAATGTGAGAACTCCATGATCTCCGAATATATTTTTTTGGTTTTTTCTCATAGCATATGTTGCAGCCACATCTATTTGTGGCGCATCAATGATGTAGACATGGGTAATAACATTGCATTCATGAACTTCTTTACGCATGCCTCCATTTTTTATGATAAGAGATATAATAGGTACCCTTATTTTTATGGTCATTTAAGTGTTCAATATATTCATAAGGTCAGAGGAACCTATATAAGTTATTACTTTACATAATCTTGGGATAGGCTGAACCCTCTACTTCATGAATACATAATCATAAGGTAATAAACATATACTTAAGAATCATACCATATAATCCACTCATAGAGCATGGAGAAGTGCAAGAAATCTGCTGTTAAGACATGGAGTAGCAGCTCTAGTAATGGTTAGGTGCCATACAATCTAACTTCTGCAATTGAATCTCTAAATTTTAGTTTGATAATTATTACACCAATAGAAAACATGTTTGAGTTACAATGAAATAATATCTAGAGCTTAAATTTTGGGAATTAGATTTCTTGGCTCTTGCTCATAACCATGGTTACTAATCTAATACCTCTGTTCTTGAATGTTTGTTGACGTTAGTTTGTTTTTGAACTAAGAAGTGACAAATAAAAAAAGAATGGAGGGAGTATGTGGCAAGAAAAAACATACACCAAAAAGAAGGGACATGATGAAGGAACAAGTATGAAAAAGCTAGGCCGGCCTAGACATTGTTTTAGTAGATTTTTTTACTTAGGGGCTTAAGGATATACCTATAAGGAAAACCAGTACCACTCCAAAATTCGCTTGGAGTTGACATATATTGTCAAAGCAATATATAGCATCCAAAATCTACCAAGATGTTGTAGCACCTCGTTTGGGGCCGAAATGCTTTGTACACCTAGGGTTGCTCGGCTAGCCCCTAGCTCTGTCTGTTGCACATGTTCAGTAGCCATCATGAGATTAGCTTGGTTTTGCTTAGATAATCTAGCTTAGGCAGTTTATCATTAATTGGCCTGTGAAATCCCAAGTCGTGTGCTCAGTCAATTCGACTGATAGCTTTAGATTGCTCATTATGTGTTAACCTCTGCTTGTGTTCTTTGATTTGCATGCATGTATAGATCTTAGCTGTGAGGTAAATCATATTGTGCATGGTTAATAATCAAAGAAGACATGGTGTTGCATTTGCAAGGTTCGGATCTTGCTATGTATTGTCTGTAATTGTAAAGAATATACAATATAAGAATATAGTCTTTACACGTAGCGCGTTTTATCTGGTACTTGTAATAGAAGGGATTACTAAGTGTATCAATGTTCAAAGTGTCATTTACTCCACATCTTACTATTACTAATTAGACGAGTAGTGTGATCTTGCTTGACTCGCATAGTCGCATGGGTAATGAAATTACTTTTAGATGTGCATGAGATGGATTTATGACCACTACTAATGATGCCAAATGGATTGGTCAAAGTAAGCCCCTAAATCTATCAACTTATTAAAGACATTGAGCTATTGTCTTCATTGTTGTTGAAGTAGCGGTTCCTATTCCATGTAAGCAAAAATATCAAGAATTGCAAGCTTGCATTTGGACTATGTATGTCGTAGGAACTTAATAGGAATACTGCAAAACAATTATAAAGTTGTTCAATACAATTCGCTATAGATTGGAGAGACAGAGAGAGAGCGCCAACTTACGTTCCAATTAGAATCCTAGCTAGATTCAATAGGAAAACCAGATGCCATGGATTAACAGTCAACATATATATAGTTATATAATGGTATTTTGGTGAAGGGAGGATATTTCTTAGGGTTCATTAGTTACGTGCCATTATAAATATCACGGTTCTGAAATCTACCATTACTATTCACGATATTGTATACAGATCACTACAATTTTACAACTCTTTAAAATATGCCATTACTTACCCATTTGAAACACTTTTGGACCAAATTTTCCCTATCTTCTTCCTCCTCTCCCTCTTCGGTGCCGCTTCCTGTGGGAGAGGACGGAGGTAGGAGATAGGATGGGCGGCCACCGCGGAGCATGGCCGCAGGTGGGGAGGAGGGGGCACGGCAAGCGCACTGCTAGAGGCGGGGCTAGGCGGGCGCGGCGCGGTTGGGCGTGGCATAGCGCGGCCGAAGAAGGGGATGGGCGAGCGCGGCGCCGCTGAGCTCGCCGCGCGACAAGGCCCCGCGTACGCTGTGCGGGAAAAGCAGAGGAAAGAGAAGAGAGAAGGGGAGAGGTTGATCTAGAAGGCAAGGGTATTTTGGTCTAAAATAGTATATTTTAAAAAGTTGTAAAATTGTAGTGGCATGCATGTATATAATATCGTGAATAGTAATACCAGATTTCAGAACCGTAATATTTATAACGGCATGTATCTAATTTACCCTATTTCTAACTCCGGACATCCAATCTAGACGTGAAACTCATCTAATATACCTGGGTTTTCCTTCGATGAAAGTGCATGCATGATTAAAAATACTTTGATGTGCGGTGACAGAGAGCCCCTACGAAAACACAATCATTAGCAGTCGTCAGGTAGTGTTGGCTCATATTTTCAAACACCTTATGCTACATACAGAAACAACAATGTTAAGACAGCTGCATTAACAAGCGAAAGTGACTCTGATCACAGCATAAGTATATGTGGCCCTTCCATTGCAACACTGTCCACCTCGCCATGATCTTCAGCCAAAAGAAGCGGACATGACTGGGATTTCACATCGATCTTTAGCACAACTAATTTTCTTTCAAAGAATAATGTAACTTGTTGTAGCATCATATCATATCGTTACCAAAAGTGAGGCCTCCAGAGAAGTTGTTCTCACACTACTCAAGAAAGGGAAACGAGCAATGTCCCATTGCTGTCCCATCTGAATCAATCTGTGTTGTTTTGGGGTTTTCTTCTTGCACATGATCTCCTTGCATGGTCCAGATGCAATATTCCCCTGGATCTCAAAAAACACAGAGAAGCAGCCGGTATAGAAAATGAAATTAGCTGCAAAAGCCACTGTTGTTAACTCGACAGATGACATGTGCCTCACCATGAAAGATACGACTCATTGGGTCATTGTTGTTTCCTTCGATAAAAGAAGAAACAAAGGAAGGGAGAAACCTCTTTCCTCGAGTACATTGTCGAAGATAATGGCAATGATGACAGTGATCGTATCGTTGCGCTTCGTATACGTGTTAATTAGTTGTTCTAAACTAGCTTTCATAAACCCTGTTCCGTGGTCCCAAGCAAACCTCTGCTGCTGATGCAATGCGTATCATCAACCGTTAGATATCAGCCAAGAGATTATTCAGCAGTTAATCTGCTGGGCTGGTAATCCATTTTTGCCTGCGTGTAGTGGGGACACCACACAAGTCCCCACTTCACTCCTGTCCAGGAGTTACGAGCAATATAATGACAGTTACGTGGTATATATCCTAGCATATCGGCCTCGGTGAAAATGATACACTACAGCACAATGTAGTGTAGGAGTTGTTTGAGCTGAAATAACAACGATAAGGTCAGGAAGAGGAGATTTTAGTCACTGTTTGTTCTACATAGAGAAAACGATCGATTGGCCACGTCGTCTATTTGTCGCATGCGCTCGTCTCTTTAATTTTAATGTTTGTTGACCTTGCTATACACTTGTCTCGTGAAAAGTAGGGGTCTCTTGAGATCACAAAGAAATGTAGAGGTCTCTTGACCACAATAACTGGACGGTCTTTATTTGTTTTACAGAATATAAAAATTATCAAAATTCATTCACTGGACAACATTTAGCTATATTGTGCAAATTTTAGGGGCGCTATATGGTGCTACGTCACATGACGCGGTCACTAAGCGTAACGAGATATTCCTAGTTTATTTGAAATAAAAAAAAAATATGTAGCAGCCACATAAGTAGAGATACAAGAAAGATTGTCCGTGAATCCGCAAATCGTTTATTTTGTTGGTTCCAAAAAAAATAATAATTTATTCATAAGCTCGGGTAACCCGCTTGCATCCCTAGATATAAGCCATGCCCTATCTTAATAATTAGATAATCTATTTGAGGGCTTCATGTTAATTACCAGGGCATGTAATAAAAAAAATATAATTCTGAGTAAACCCTAATTGTTATCATCAATAATAGCCACGAGATCTATTCTATTTTCTAAAAAATACATGGACCTACAACTATAAAATGTCATTTAAAATGAAAAAAATAAACCATATATAAATCTTAATATAAGTTAGCACACATGAAATGGTGTGGAAGCTGGTCGGTCGAAGCAGGCGTACATCAGCACTGACCACTGAGCAGCCGTGCGTGGCATATATGCAGTGGTTGACGTACGCCGGCCACGGCTGCAGCCATGTCTTGCTGCGTAGTAGAGTACGTGCTTGGGCGGGTCCTGCCGCCTGCGCACCGCCAGGGCATAAGGTTCCGTCCCGTCCATTTCTCGTTCGGAGCCGATCGACAACGCCATGCCCGCACCGCGGTGGCGCATCGATCGCCATCCATCGGCCACCGCCCCAAAGCGATCTTCCCCTTGTTGTGTTCTGGCGCCGTCGCCGTCGTGCGACACGTACGTAGTGGGATCCAAGCGGCGACGTACGGCTGGGCCAGCTAGCCGGGCGACGACGGGACGGGACGGGGCGAGCATGTGTCGTCGGCGTCGTGGTTTTGTCCATGCCCCCGCGTCCAGAGATGGGGCGCCCGGAATTTCTTCGATCGGCGGCCTCATCGCCGGCTCCGATCCCTCCAGCAGGAGTACGTGTGGTGATGTATCCAACAACCTTAGGTTTTGTTTGGGTGCACGTGGATTAGAGTGGGATATACGTGGATTGAAGGAATTTGAGTGTGTTTAAATCCACAATAGTTTAAAAATTTTTTCAATCTCTTTCATTCTACACCATTCCACTCCAATCCACGAGTACCCAAACAAAGACCTTAATTAGCGGAACCAAGCAGCATGGTCCGCCAGGCGGTACGCCGAGCAGCACAGCATCCCACGTTTAATTTTCTGGGGCCTCCATCGATCGACGGACCAACACACGTGACAAACCAAAGTTGTCGCCGTCGAAACACGACTTGTTGTCCAGTCGGGGATTGCGGATTTTGGCCAAAACCGGGCGTTTGCACGCGGACGCCGCCAAATTCCAAGGGCAAAATACGGGGGCGGCCTGATACACGAGGGCGAGTGTGCAGGAGGCTGGAGGGAGGCCTTCTCGATGAACCTTTCTTCTCCCTTATCAAAAAAAAAATTCTTCTCCTGTTTTCCTGCCGCCGGCTGGATCTCCGGCGAGTATATACTTATCGATGGCTTGATCTGGGCGCCTCACTGTCTGAATCCAACGGCGTGCCTAGACTGGCGCGCTGTAGCTGCGCAGTATCAGCGGGGAAAACGCTGAAACTGAAACTACGTACCACGGCTTGATTGTGGCGCGCATTGCATTGCGAAACGATAGGGCCTCATTTCCCTTTCAACGACGAAACATGAAACAGCTGATTCTAATTTAGTGTTTCGCTTCATTTCAAAGGCTACCTAGTAGGCGCGTACGTATCGGTTCCTTCCCTTTTCTTTACACACTTCTTGTCACGTCATTTGTTTCGCCCCTCTGCGAGATTGAAACTTTTCTATAACGATTCGCTTGTTTGTTTTCCTTGGCATCTAACTGGACAAGGAAGTGTCGTAACGAAAAGTGGATTTGGGGGTAAGCAATCAGGTCGTGAGGGATCCCTTCATCTTCTGATAACGTTCATGCCACGGCCGCAAGGGTCACTGCGGACTCACAAGGCCATTTATTTGGAACGTAGGGAATGGATTGGCCGCAACTTTTTGTAAGCGATGGTAGCCTTACAAACCGAGCCCCATGGCTCTAAAAGAGTCTGCCTATGCATCATTCAGGTGTTGAAATGAATTTTCGGCCATTGCATCTTAGATGGATGGTTAGGATTGCACAGTCTATAAGCACTGTAATTACAGTATATGTACATTGTATACAGTGTAACCCCCCACCCCCATCCTCCCGCTCAGCGCTTGCCAGATCCCCCCTCCGTCACGCCTCCACCGCCAGCCCCCGGCTCCGTCTGCCTTCTTCTAAAATGACTCTGGTTTAGACTTCTCTTCTGAAACAGCTGGAGGGAAAAACATGTGGCAAAACTGCTTCTGAATGTCAATCAAAAGTGTAGGGGCATGGAATACATAGGAAGATAGAAGAAGCTAAGTCACTTTTGGGGTGTTCTCTTATCTAGCTTAGTCTGTTTTGCTATTTAGAAGGGACTTCGAGCCTTTTACTTGTTTTTTACTCATCATAGGCTTATTATCTGATAGCGCTCTCCTTATAGTGGAGAGACTTCCTCAAGTTACTGGACAAATTTCAGTCCCTGGTAGAGTGGTAGTAGTTGAAATAATTGATTGTACATCATGCTTCTTTGTGGGAAAACCTGTGGGCAGGAAAAAGTAAGAAAATACAGCTTTCTAGAGCTGTTTTCATTTGCAAATAACAAACTGATCACTTTGCAAGATTTAATGGCAAACTTGCAGAAGCTGGTCACAGGGCCTGATCTCTTGTTGCCTCATTTTTTTTACTCGTTTGGCACAAGACAACATTTACCAGATGCCGATGTATTGTAGAAGCCCCATGAAAAAGGCCTGCTAAAGAGGCTTATACATACCTAACAGCTTGGAGCCAAATCCTCTGTTTAAACAGGATGTTGACTCGAGGGAATAGAGACATGAGCAACTCATAGCACGGTTACCATCAGCTTGCAAAAGATGTATTGGCTGGGCTCTACCCTACTGACCCTTTGAAGTTTCAACGACGGAATTTTCCTCGTTTTCTATGTTTATCTGTGAAATCGAGCCATTTTCTGTAAAATTCATGCATGATTCTCGTGAAATTTATACGTTCTAAACGGTGCCTAAATCTTTGAGCTCGCTCACAAACACTTAATCTCCTTCATCAGTACAGCGCTCATGCTTCTCGTCTCCTCAGTCCTCACTGGAATCCAAAGCTTTGGCAACATTTAAGCAACCTGCAGACTCCAGCTGATCGGGTCGGACAGCCATTGGATAGCAAGGTGCCGTGCAAGAAACTCTGCTTCCTCTACATAGGAGATTGACTTCCGTGCAGAGTGTTTTTGAAGCAAGACAGCATCCAGCTGGCAGCCGCACAATCCGGCCTACCATGATCGTTAAATTCATCCACTGGTTAATGTAACCAATAGTCTCAGCTTTCTATTTTTAGACAATTCATCCACTGGTTAATGTAACCAATAGTCTCAGCTTTCTATTTTTAGACACGTATAGCTTCTATATTTCCTAGTACAGTACTCCGTAGTCCGATCCGGGGACATGTAGGCTACACCACTACTGTTGGATCGGTTTTTTTTTTTTTTTTGTTAGGATGTCTCTGTCGTCATAAAGAGCCATGTTGACGTCAAACTGGCGAGTCTTTTGGTCCATAAAAAAAGGGAAAATAATCTGATTTTTTTGGATAATAAGGTCTCTGTCTGCTGTCTCTATCTCTGCATCAGAGGTAAGAATGGAAAAAACTCTACTCCTACATGTTTAACACAGTTAGTTACATGTGGTATAGTGCCAGTTAGTGATATCATTCATCAAGATCAACTACACCTGGACCTAAACAAGCCCAGAGCAAACCATATATTCTCAGCTGGCATCACTGTCAGTCAGCATTTCACGGTAGAAGAAAAATTAACCAGCCATCGAATCCAATCGCTCTGAACTCACAGCCTCAGCCCTCATCCCATCGACCACACCCAGCCAGAAACAACAATGCATGCACCGTTTTTTCCACCGGCGGCGACGGCGAGCGAGGGCGGTGGAGACCACGGATGGATGTGTCGTGGTCGAGCTCGGAGGACCGCACACGCGCGCAGGTCACCTCGTTTTCGGAACAAGGACAGGGTTGGCGCGCCTGCCTGTCAGCTCAGCTCATATACTAAGCCGTGGTCGATGACTCGATGCAACGCTATGCGTGCTGACTGCTGACTGCTGACCGGCCGGCGCCGAGGAAAATTACGGCACCGCCGAGGCGCCGAGTGTCGCCGGAGTTGGTGGAATAGAAGCCCTCTGGGCGCGGCGCTTTCGGAGAGCGAGCGCGATCGATGCAACGGGCCGGTCGCCGAGGGAGACTACTGTCGTGGAATCGCCTCTGCGCTGTCTGTTTCTGTGAACACAGCTTCAGTTCGACGCAGACTGTGGGAGAACAGAATCTTGAGGAATTATTCCCACGAGCAATGGTTCTCTGGTGGTCATTTTTAAAAAAAAAAAACCTTTTATATTAGAGTAGTTCCCCTCACATCTTCTACTCTCTTTTTTTTTTTTTGAGTTTTCATTTTGAGAATGTATGTTTAGATTTTTTTAAAAAAAAACAAAAGATTGGTATATATTGATGTAAGCATGAGATCGGCCCACAAGAAAGAAAAGCATGGAAGCAATAACATGGAAAGACCGGCCGTACGGGATGAGACATCATGTGGCTGGTCTGAATTCCCGAGCCGATGGCGCTTGGTCGATGAGACGCAGGGAAATGGACGTGGCACGCCACCTCGCCCATGCCATGATCCGACACCAGCAGGCCCTAGCTTAACCTACAAGATCGACGCCTATCTGCTTGGTTTGGTCTTTCTGCATCTCCCAACTGTTTGGAAAATGAAATGGCTCAGCGGCCGCACCTGTCGTCAGGTGTCTCGACATGTGATGGGGAAGAAACTGAAACTGCCGCAGGGTAGCAGTTGGCTCTGCTACTGTGCATCGGACAGGAAAGGAGCTTGCATTGGGCCAGGAACAGTGTCTCGGCATTCCAAAATTCTGACACGACCTTTAATTAAACCTCAAGAATCTGTATACTTTAAAATACTGCTGGTGACCTATATTCCCTGGAAGCCAAGGTATGGTATGACGAACTGTCTATCTGGAGACATGCCTCCCACTTTGAAAAGATACAAACTGAATGTGAATACGGAATATATATATATATATATATATATATATATATATATATATAGCAATACATATCACTAAATATTGTAGTAGTAGGCGTTATGCAGCAGCAATGGACGTTATGTCTTCTGTGGCGTGTTTGCTGAACTGATGGATCCTCTGTTCCTATGGCAGGTACTGTGCATCTTTACTATGGACTGCAGGTGGTGGTTCTTTGTGGGGACTTGGGACGGAGGCTCTCGGCCTCTGGACTCTGGAATTTGTCACTACGAGATGACGCGCATCAGGAACACCCAACACATGTCTACGAAGCTATCAATCTATCATGCGACCATGCTGAGTCCTTGGCCGTGATCTTATGGAATAAAAACTTTTCAAGCGCAAAATTCATCGGCGTTTGTATTGACATTGCAAAATAGTACTCCCTCCGCTTTTTTCTAAATGACGCCAGCTAGTTCACTTTTGACTTGGTGAGGACAAATAAAAACGATCAGAGGTAGTATTATTAAAATTCGATGTAGACACAGCTTGTTTAGTTGTTTACCAAAACAAGAGTAAGGCAATCCAGATGGATATTATGGTCCTCAAAAAAAGAGCTCAAGATGCCTTCCTTACAGGAGCAAAATGCTCAATGATCCCATACACGTCTTCAGGCTTTTTTTGCACAACATATGCAACCAAAAATAAAATTTATCAATGCATCGTCGCATCGACGGTTTCCTAAGGTTGGCGTGCCGACTGCCTGCCTGGCCCAATGGCTGTGGGCATCCTGTGCGGAACCACGAGTCCACGACAGAGTCGGGCTGCTTCTTTGGGCCGATGACGATGAGGGCTTTGGTGCTGGAGGTGGACCGATTTTCGGCAAATCGCCTTGCGCTACGGGCCTACGGCAGTTCAAACAACAAAATGTCGGCCCACAGTAATTTTGTCGGTCCAGCAATTTAGCAAACTTCCCTTCTACAGGTGGAGTAGCTCTACTTGGCCGGACTACAAGTGTGAACAGAATCTTACCAAATTTTGTTGGCAGCCAGCAGCATCGTTATCAGTGTCAGTGCTAATCAACTGAGCGACCACAAAAGAAGCAAACAGAAGTTAATTAGCATGCCTTCCCAAAATACCCCTTGGTTAAACAGGCAAGCAATCCAAACCCATGGAGCCCACGAAAACATCTACTGATGGAGGAAGCCACGACCTTGTTTATTCCTTCCCTTCAAAGCTCAAACCAAAGCACACTCTTGCTGAAATCCTGACGAGTGGGGCAATGTAAGAGCCACTGGAAATTCAATCGACCAACTTAAGGAAACAACATTGGGCAAGAGAGCATTGGATAAAACATACAAGGTACACTTATTTACATGACATCCAGAGTTTTTTTTTTTTTAGTTTTTTCAGTTTCTGTTTAGTTGCAATGTCTGCACTGAACATTGTATTGATGAGTTGAGCACGCAGCTTCCAACTCAAACTAAGGATCAGGATTGCCAAGTATAGCTTCATCACCGGAGTCATCTTCCTCCTCACTAAGCTCTTCGTCACTGGACTTGTCTTCCGGAGTGATGCCAGCGTCCTCCGGTTTGGCATATTTTTCACAGTATTCTGCATAACATGGGAGATCAAGTTAGCACCATGGTGTCAATTCGGCAAGAACAATAACACAGTGATGAACAAAGTAATGCTCTAGCATGTGGCATGTGAAATGCAAAAAAGAGAGCCTCGTTGGTTATCTAAAACTGGGTGCATGGTGCTATCGGACATAAAAATCCTTATGCTGTAGCACCAAACTGCCCCATCACTAGATGTCTCTGTCAACATACAGGTCAATAATGCAAGATATGACAGGCCTAACGTCAGGAATATAAAAACCAATCACCCACTAACCCAGTAGTTGTCAGCAAATAGGTAGTTCAGGCATCAACGTCTCCAAGCAAGTGACGTTCAGTATTTATCTTAGCAGGTTTATATTTGACAGCAATTATTAGTTTCCTCGAACTACCAGCAATTGGATAAATCATGTCATGCCATCAGCTTGTTATTAGTTAGGGAAGCACAAACTTGGTTTCAAAGTTCCAAAACGTAATGAGCATCCAACCAAGCAGAGAGATTTCTTTTAACTGATTTAGGGAGCAAAGGAAAATGCTGATTCTAGAATGGTTTACATAAGTTATCAGAGTTTCCATATGTCGCCAAAAGACTGCACTTCTATCTTTATTCTAAATCAAACTATATTAAGTTTGACCAAGTATCTAGAAAAGAGTATCCATATTTAGACACCAAATAGGTATTGCTATGAAAGTATCATGATGAATCTAATGATACTTATTTGGTATCATAAATGTTGGTACCCCACCCCGAAATGATTTGCTGTTTTATCTTGATAATTGTTATCATAGCCGGCCAGGTCAAACCAGATACAGGCTAAAGCAGAACCACTCAATTCAAGGTATCTGTACAAGTGATTTTTATCTTCATAATCATTATCATGGCAGAACAGGTCAAACAAGAGCAAGGTTAAAGCAGAACAACATAATCCATGCGCCTGTATAAGCACTAAGTTTTACCAGGTTTCATCTGCATCAAAAGATCAAGATAAAAGGTTAATTTGCATGTATTAACAAGATGAAGAGGGTTTGTTGCCATCTTGATATCCAGTCTCAAAAACCATCAAGAGATGGCTAAAATTGGGTTTTCATCCTCTAATAGCTTAGGGACAATAAGTTTTCCAATCTCTTGCTAGAAATCATCGTGTTTTGCATTTAGATGAAAAAATCTTGCACTTAACATTGGAACCATCAAACCCACTGAGTATCTGTTCTCCAGGTTTGGCCCCTGACACAATAATTTGCAGAACTATCCCCTTCAATACCACAGCAAGTGTGACAGGATAAATGCACAGCTCTGGATCAGATGCATGAAAAGAGAACGGCAGAGCATTAAGGTTTCAATGTGCAAAAAATAAAAAAGGAAAAATAAAGGGAAGAAAAAGGCTAATCTAATTCACATGAAATCCTTGGAGGATGTCCCTAATTCAAGGCTGACAGACTTCTCCCTCCTTAGTCGGTTCCAGCCCCATGCTGGCAGTAGCCTGCGCGAGCAAGCAGCCAAGCAGTGTGTCCTACTCCTAGTACTCAAATGGGGGACAGATACCGCTGCCTGGCTGGCATTTCCAGGCCAGGGCGTGAAGCAACAGGCCCAAAATCCTTGGATGATGCCCCCTAATTCAAGACCGACGGACTTCTCCCTCCTCAGTCAGCTCCAGCCCCCGTGAGCGAGCAATGTGTCCTACTCCTAGTGCTCGAATGGGGACGGAGGAGAGATGCGGCTCTGGCAGCGCTCGCTGGTCCAGGTGCCTGCGCGGCGAGGCAAGTTGTGCCTCTGAGTATCCATGCAGTGAGGCAAGAGGAAGTATCGGGTGCCTGTGCGGCAGCCGAGCACTGCCTCTAACAGCCCACGTGGCGAGGCAACATGCAAACTCTGGCAGCCAGTGGTCCCAACCCCAGCCCCTCGTGGCCGGCTGGAAGTGGCCACGCCGTTGCCTCCCACAAGGACCATTGTGCGCAGGCGGTCCGTCGGTCGGCTCCAGCGCTGTGGAGGTCAAGGCTCCCATTTCCTGATCTTAACCCATATCCTCTAGTGGGATAAAAACGTTGGGATATGAACCCTTTATATCTCATTCCTAATCCCCATGTTATATCTGTATCCATCTAACCAAAGATGGGTTTGGATCTATCCCTCCATCCATTTCCATAAATCCAAATGCAGCATAAGGGACATTTTCAGGAGAAAGTTTCAAGTTGCAAGCACCAATTCCTCAAAAGCTCAAACAGTGAAACAAATGCCATCTTATGTTTTCTGTTCAGGTCAAGTAATTCTTATTACTGAGCTCTTATGCTTTCTCAAATTCAGTGATTGTTATTAGCATGTTCACTTAGCATTGTGACTCAGCAATGTTAGGTTTTGGTGAGCTTGTTAGACAATTAGGTCAGGTGCAACTACTAGTCATTGCTGTGCAAGCTAAGTTATGGGAAAAGATAAGAACTTATTAATGTTGACTTGGTGTAGAAAGAGCTTGGTTGCAAGGGAACATTCTAGTGTGGGCTACATTCAATAAGTATGTTGCAATGCATACTGACAAGAAAGCATGAATCTGTAGTAGAGCATTATGGACAGGCAGACCAAGAGGTGACGTTTCAGTCAAAACAATAATCTTAGAACTACCACTGTACATGAAACAACCAGGGGATTTTGCTGAAGCATATTACCTTTCACTTTCTGTTCATAAGCAGGCCGATCACGCATCATCAGTGCTGCAGCCTCCCCATTTAATGGATCAGAAGGGTTCGGATACAGTAAAAGCTGCGGAAGGAATACTTCAAAAACATTTACTAGATCTGCAAAAGAAAAAGAGGAATGTGGAAAGTATTGAGCTCAGGTTATAGATGCTACAACGTAATCAATTGCTCATAATGACACCGAAATGGAAATGGTTATCTCACCAAACATTGGGCTCCATGTCTGGTTTATGACATCCAAACAGACAGAGCCAGACCTGCATTTTGCGGGCAGACAAGAGAGCAGGTAAGGAAATGGTAATGCCATGACCTTCAAACACGATAACTGAAGTAGTTGAGAGACCACAGTGCTCACATCTCATCGACATTCGGGTGATAAATCTTGTTAATGAAGCCAATCGACGGGGACTTGTATGGATACGCGTCAGGCAGTTCTACCCTAACCTTCCAGACACCACCTTGATAGATACCTACCAAAAAATTGAGCACAAATTCATGGCCAAAATGATCACTGAAAGGAGAGGGGTGCTTCAGGTGAGGTCAACTGAGCAGCCAATCCACAGGACGAAGTTCGACAACAGCCAAGAATCACGATCAACATGGGGAAATGAAATCCGCAGTCTTGCTAAGACTCGAACTTTCCCCACTACTACATCTGGATCAGAAGCATCAGGCTGGGAGGGGCAGAGAGAGCGAGGAGAGGGAGTGGATTCGTCGCGGTGGGTGGGTTCCGTACTTTCGGTGGGCCCCTTGAATTCGACGAAGAACTCCTGCATCCCGTCGTTCACCATCTCCACCTTGTAGTCGCTCATCATCCTGCGTGCGAAGCCAAGAAAGAAACCAAGCAGGGCCGCCGGGCAGATCAGAGAACCGAAACCGAACCGAAAAGAAAAAAAAGAACCGAACGACGAGCGGAGAAGCTCCGAGATCCTCACAGCTTCATGAGGTCCATCTCGCGGCGCTTGCTCGGGGACGACATCTCGGGCGGGCGGGCCAAGAACAGCGGCAGATAGACAGACGGTGCTCCTCTCCTCTCCCTCCCCGGACGGACCTCCTCCTCTTGGCTTGGGGATAAGGGAGACAGGGATTGCTTGCGCAGCCTGACGGTGCGTCGTCGTACGCCCTCGCCCCACCTCTGCACAAGATTTATTTAATTGCCGGCGCCGTGCCGATATGGGGAGAGAGGGGAGAGAGAGGAGGAGGAGGCGAGCGTGCGTGCGTGCGAGACAAGGCTCCACGGAGCACAGCGGAGGAGGTGGAGGAGGAAAGGGACAAAGCGAAGCAAAAAAAAAGAAACAAATGGGACGGAGGAGGGTTACGGTAGGGACGCAACCAAATCACGCAAAAACGCTCCCGGCTGACCACGGCGGCTAATCTCGATCGCCTCCCTAAACACGCCTTCTCCTTCGGTTTTCCCCTCCCCGCCGTGATCCAGGTGCGGTTATCTTTTCTTTTTGGGTGGGTTCTCCGAAATGTTTGCTCTGGGGATCTGTGGTTTTGCTAGTGAATTAAGAAGTGGAGTGGAGGCGGCCGGTGAGAATGAGATCCGGCGCCGGTTAATGTGCGCCCGTTTCTTGGGGTTGGACCTGGGCCGGCCGAAACCTCGGCGGCGGATGGCGGAACCGCAGACCGGCAGTGCTGGCGGTGGGCTTCAGGCGTGCGACGGCAACTTTTTCACCGGCTACCGACGCAGCCGCGTGGCAGCCCACCAGCGGAAGATGCCTTTCTCTGGAGTTATACTAGCAAGCGACGTAACAATGGAGTGCTTAAAAAAAGTGCTTAGCGATAAGAACGTGTTTATTTTCTAGCACAAAATGTTTAAAAGCTGTATAAAATGTTTATTTAAACATTGGTGTTTAATGAGTACTAATGAGATAGTTGGACATATATATAAACATCTCCCTTGCATTCTAGAAATTAAGTTTCTAGACGGTGCTTAGCATTTCTCTCTTTCTAAATACCTCTGTAACCATTGATGCATTGTACATGCCCTAAGACCATCCCCATGGCAATGACTAAAAGAATTGCCTATCTCTATTCATCCACTGTTCTAATTACTCATCTCTCTGTCAGTATCGCTATAGTGTCAAATAATGTTATAGATGGTCCATTTATTCCTCCCATTGAGGATAGGCTAATAAACAATGTGCTCAGTGTCCCGTGAAAATGAAAAAAAATATAGAAAACACTGTTTGCATACTGCACACAGATTGAAAAAACAATAACGTACAAATGGACTGTCTAGTGACACTACCCTCATCGCGCTCCACGTGCATGTTTCCGTGTTAGGCTGCGATCGGTGTATTTGGGTTATGCATTTCGTTTTCTGCGCGCTATCGGAATATGCATATACATAAACTGTTGTTTTGTCTTATCGATTGTTTACGTACACAAATATTCCATAAATTGCTTCACTTAGTCTTAATGCGATGTTTGTTCGGTGATCTCTCACTTGGTCCCAGTAGCGACGGCAATATAGCTTCGCTATCATACTATACTTGGACTACCTATGAAATGTTTTTAGCACCCTAAGAACAAGTTTAATAATATAGTCAAGGGTGGGCTTTATGTCCTTGCCACGTCATTCTTAGACAGCTAGCCTTTTTTAATAAGAAATGGGCTATATACACAGACTGAATCATTAATATCTAGCTCACCTTCGTCTCATATTCTCTCACCATTTTTCTTGGAGCGAGTGCTACACCCGGCTGCTCATATACAGCCCGCTTATCTTCTCTCCACTTCTCTCCTTCTAATCACTCGAAATCTCACGTGGCAACCTATATAGCCCGCATAAGTGGAAACCTATATAATGCTTACTCTAACGATACCTAAGGTAAAATATAGTAGTAGCAGTAGTAGTATTTTTTCCTTAGAACCGGATTGAATCACTGAAATTGGTTGCTCTCAGGAGCATGACTTCAGGCCTACGTCTAGCTAGGGAAATACTATATTCGTCTTCTCAGGGTCTGTTTGGAACGCAGGATTTTCATAGGAATTACGCAGAAATTTCACAGAAAACAGTTCAATTTCACAGAAAAAACGCAGAAATGGAGAAAATTTCCCGCATTTCAAAGAGGCCCGAGATAGGTGAACTGAGCAAACATCCTATTGACCATTGAGATCTGTGTCAGTGTATTCAATCTTCAACTGGCTTTGGAAAAATTTGTTGTCAACAGAAACACAAGGTTCTTTCCCACCCACCCTTTAAAACATGCTAAGTACCAAAAGAATTACTCCGAAGAATGAACATGGTTTTACCTAGTCTCAAGCGTGTGTCGTGTTTGCAACAGGATGAAGAAACACTAAAAAATCTTCTCTTGATCTGCCCTTTTGCTCAAATTAGTTGGCAGTACCTTGGCTTCCTCCATATTAACATTCCACGGTGATGGACAGCATGAATTGAAGGCACAACTCGGGGCCCTCTTCACAGAAACAATAATTTTGATATGTTAGGCAATGTGGGGACCTCGAAATGACCATATTTTTAAGAAGCTTCAATCATTCTTTTGTAACAGTTATCCTTATCCATTGAGCAAAGATTCCCCATCTCACATCGATAAGTTTATAGCTAGCTGCCCTAGCTAGATATCTCTGAGTTGATTATATTTGTTTTTTATTAAATTTTCGGTGTCCCATTTTTTCTAAATTCTCTACCGAAGCTCTTGTACTTCAAAATATTTATTAAATACATTTAATCAATAGGGGCGCCCCTCATGTTTCCAAAAAAACTAAAACTGTCTATGTATTTTTTTATTTCATGAATGATGTAATGAATCATTAAAATCATTGTTGAATTGTTGATTGTTGAACAAATATGAATGTTGATTACAAATGTGGGTATATCAATTCAATGCATGGTTATAAAGTGATGGACGTTGAAGGTTGGACCGACGTCTAAGAGAAGGTTGAATTAGAATTTCTAAAAACTAAGGCTAACTAAAAACTACAACTACTAAAACAAACCTATACAAGTAAATCTAGCTAAGTGCACTAAGGTTTTTCTAAGTGTTGCTAATTCTACCGTGGCCAAGTCTTGCAATCTAGTTTCACCTATAAACTAACCTATCGAGCTAATCTAGGAAAGTAATCACACAAGAAAGTAAATGTGGAAGTTAAAAGAGATGAGTAGAGAGAATGCAAACTCCTATGATGATGATGACGATACCACACGATGGAGACACGGAGATTTTTTTTCCCGAGGTTCAGGGAGGACAACGTGGCTCTACCCCCCCTCAAGACTTTGCTCACGCGTAGTCCTCAAAGGAATGCGGCCTCTCCCACGCAAGGGTAGAGGATGGCAAAGTAACTTCCGCGGAAGTTAAGCAACCCTGATCAGGTCTTCGGATATCCCCGGTACACACCCACGCTAGGCCTAGGCAAAAAGAACCAAAACCGAGGAACCGAATCGAAATAACCGAGAACCAAAACCGAAAGAACCGTTGTGAAATTCGGTTCCCGTTCTCAGAGAACCGAAAGAACCAAGGTATTTTCAATTCTAACCCCCCAAGAATCGAAAAAACCAAAAGAACCGAAATATTAAGGCAGACCCAACAAATCAACCTTGCAGCCAGGCCCAGGCTCAGCAGCAGGCCACATCCCCTCAACCCTATGGCGCATCCCACGTCCCTGGCTCCTAACTCTTCCCCTCACCCGGTCACCGACGGCGCTCCCTCTCCCGACCCCGACGGTGGCGTTCTGCGGTCGGCGGCACCCCTCTCCCGCAGCGGCGGTCGGCGTGGCGCCCTGCCTTCCTCGACGGCGGCGCCCGGCCCACCTCCCGCGCGGCGTCGGCGATGCCTCTTGTTTTGCTGGCAATTGAGATGAAATGGAAGCTTCTTCTTCTACAGCGCAAGATCTGGGGTTTGATCACAACTTTTGGTATATAGTGGGATTGGTGGTGGTGGCGAAAGCCTTGCCCGTTCTTCGAGGTGACGATGGCGACACCTCCGGGCGCTGTTTACTGAAGCATCATCATTCCACCCCCTATTCCCTTTGTACATCGTGTTCTAGGGTGAAAACCCTGACCGTAGGGTCCGGCGGTAGCGTCGCTTTGGAAGCTCGTGTCTTGACTAGGTTGGGTCCATGTTTGTCTCGGCGGTAAGTGTTGTGCCGTGTTGAAGTCCCAATCCAACCGACCAGTTGTGTTGAGTGGTGCGTTGAGTTGGGTGGTACGTTGTATGTTTGTTGCTCAGTGTGTGTTTTTCTTCTATATCAATATAATCGGTAGCTCTTCTCCTTGGTTCGTTTAAAAAAGACAATAAAATAAATAATAATTTATAATGTTTTTAGAAGACAAATGATTAAAGTTCTACAAAATAGTGAATCGAGACATATATACTACCTCCATATTTAAATATAAGTCGCGGTTGATTTTTTAAAAGCCTTCAATCATTCGTCCTATTCAGAAAATTTAGATAAACATATAAGAAAACTAGTCACGCTCAAGCTATCTACAATGGTAAAATAAATTACAAAAAGTAAATAATATTTTCTTTTGAATAAGCTGAACGATTGAAATTTTGAAAAAAAAAAGTCAACCCCAACTTATATTTAAATATTGAAGGAGTATTTAAATATGGGGAGTAAATAAAGGGAGGAAGAAAAAAATGCAGCAGTAGTAATCTCTAGCATACAAAACCTGGTCAAGTCCTCAGGTGCTACCCAGCCTATCATCACGCCACGACCTTCCGTTCTCGTGCCAACCCTCAAATTTAGTCCCCTGCTTCACCTTCATCAGCGTCTTCTTCTGGCCAAGTTGTAGAGCAGTCGGGAGCTTCCTTTGATGATGTGTCGTCCATGGCCGCAGCTAGCTAGCTACCCCGAAGCCCCTGGGCCGCGGAGCATCGATGCATGCCAACATCGATCACGGGGCGCCGGTCGGTGACCCTCAGTGCGCAATGCTGGTGACTTCCTTGTCATCATACACCAATGCACCACCACCCGCGCCCCATGGTCGTCGTCCCCTTAGCTTGGACATGCGAGGGGATGGAGCACCGGCTCACCCTTCCCCTCTTCCCTCATGGTATGAGATTGTTCCATCGGGTAGGCTACGCTAACTATGACAAGAATTGATAGATTCTTCTGCATGGCCGATTGGGAGCTTCTCTTCCCAACCTACTACATCCACTCCCTCCCTCCCTCATGTCAGACCACACCCCTCCGCTTTTACAAGGGGAGATGATGCACAAAACAAACAAATTCTTTCGCTTCGAGAACTTCTGGACACGTGTGGATGGATTCAAAGAAGTAGTCCAATCGGCTTGGAACAAGCCGTTAGCCTCTGTTCAGCAGCCCCTCTTGCGCTTGCACGTTAAACTAGCCCCGACGGCCAAGGCCATCAAGGCTTGGAGAAGAGTGAGGGTAGGAGACACGAAACTTCAACTGGCCATAGTCAAGGAAGTGATCCTTCGCTTAGAAACGGCGCAGGAAGCTCGCACTCTCTCTCCTAAGGAATTGAACCTTCTCAGAAGACTGAAAGCTAAATCCTTGGGGCTGGCACTCATTGAGAAATCATGGATCAGGCAGACGTCCCACCTGACAGCCAGCCGCCTAGGAGACGCCAACACGAGATTCTTCCATCTCCGGGCAAGTTCTAGAGCAAGGAAGACCGAAGAACTTCATCCAAGCCTTGCAAACTGAGACTGGCTGGGTAGTCACACATGAAGCAAAGGAGAAGGTGATCACTGACCACTTCAAGCAGCATTTGGGCACAACGGTCCCTAGAGCGAGCACGTTCGATTGGAATTCCCTGGCTACCATCACCTTGATCTTTCCTCCCCGGAGGCTCCTTTCTCCCGGGAATAAATCAAGGAGACTATCCTCTCCATGCCTTGCGACAAGGCGTTAGGCCCAGACGGTTTCACAGGCACTTTCTATAGGGCGTGCTGGGTCATCATCAAGGATGATGAATAGTTTATCAGTATGGGCTTGGATGTTCTTATTTGGACATCTTGTTTGGGCAACAGCAGTGTTTAATCAGCTCCACAACTTAAATGGGCAAGGCTTCAAACTCCTGAATACGAGCAACATTGTTCTCATCCACAAAAAATTGGATGCTTCGTGTGTGAGCGACTACCGCCCCATCAGCCTTATACATAGTGTTGCCAAGATTTTCTCAAAATTATTGGCCAACAGGCTTGCGCCCCACCTAGACAGTCTTGTCTCAAAGTGCCAAAGTGCCTTCATCCGGAAGAGATGCATCCAAGATAACTTCCTATACGTGCAAAACATTGTCAGGCAATTCCACAAGACTAAAACACCGGCATTATTCCTAAAGCTGGACAACCAGAAAGCGTTCGACACAATAAATTGGAGCTACCTTTTAGAATATCTGCAAGCTTGCAGATTTGGACACTGTTGGCATGAATAGATTCCTATTTTTTTTAGCACAGCGAGTTCCAAGGCCTTGATAAATGGTGAACAAGGGGACAGCTTCGATCACAAGTGCGGGCGAGACAAGGAGATCCCCTCTCTCCCATGTTGTTCATCCTTGCCTTTGACACACTCCAAAGGACTTTAGACCTCGCTTTAGAACAAGGCGTCCTCACGCCTCTCCCACTTGCTCTTTATGTTGATGATGCGGCTATCTTCATTAATCCAACCCGAGATAACCTGCAAGAAGTCAAACAGATCCTAAATGCGTTTGGAGTTGCCACAGATCTAACCAATTTTGAGAAAAGCTCCATCCATCCCATTTGTTGTGAAAATGTGGATCTGCCCAGCATCCTTCAGCCATTCTCGGGCTGCCGCAAGACCTTCCCTTGTCGATACCTCGGCCTTCTACTCCACACTCGTCCGCTCCAAAAAATTCACATCCAACCACTAGTGGAGAAGAGCGGACAACGACTTGCCGGATGGAAAGGTCAATTGCTTAACCACGCAGGACGTCTCACCCTAGTATCTTCATTGCTCTTCTCCATGCCGATCTACCACCTGACCATCTTCCCCCTTGCGAAATGGGCTAGAAAGCAAATCGACAAGATTCGGCGATCTTTCCTTTGGAAAGGCGAGGACAATGCACATCGGGTCACTGCCTAGTTAATTGGCCAACTGTGAGCAGGCCAAAGGACCTAGGAGGTTTAGGGGTGCTCGACCTTGAGAAATTCAGCCGTGCCCTTCGACTCCGATGGCTTTGGCAAGAGTGGACTGACAGCTCAAAACCTTGAGGAGGACTCTAGGTCCCTTGCAACAAGCTAGATCATCTTCTGTTTTAGGCGTCCACCACTATGACGATTGGCAACGGCATTAAAGCGAAATTCTAGCACCATAGTTGGCTGGATGGGGAGGCTCCACGCAACCTGGCCCCTCACCTCTTCGAACTCATCAGAAGAAAGAACAAATAAGTTACTCAAGAACTGACCAACAAGGCTTGGATTCAGTCCCTGCGAAGGAAAATCACAACCACCAAACAAATTGAGGAATTTGTCTCCCTTTGGATTAGGATCCAACAGGTGAGCTTGTAGCCAGATGTAGAGGACGCTTTAGTCTGGAAGTGGACAAAGGATGGTCTACTCCTCCAGTTCAGCCTATAGAGCCCAATTCTTGGGTTCCTATAGCAGCCACAAGATCAGCCTCATATGGCAGGCTAGAGCAGAGAACAAATGCAAAATTTTTGCTTGGATGCTCATCCAAAATAAGCTCCTCACGGCAGACAACCTCGCACGTGGTGGCTGGCCGCACCAGCCTTCTTGCACCCTTTGTAATGGACCATTAGAGTCAGGACTCCTCCATTTGTGCCTAACCTGCCCCTTCGCACAGGAAGTTTGAAGCAAAGTTCTAACCTGGGAGAACTTTCCCCTACCACAATAGGCTGATCTGAATAGCATGGAGAAAACAGAAACTCTCTTCCTGATGGATCGCAGAAGGGCGTTCAATGGTGTTGTGATCTACACTATGTGGAACCTTTGGAAGGAGCGCAATCGAAGAATGTTCGAACATTGCTCGTTGTCACCGTTCTAGGTCGCAGGGAGAGCGAGGGAGTGTGTTTCGCTCTATAGTAGTGCGCCCATTCGTCTAGGCTCGAACTAGGGTTGCATGTCTTGTTCCTTCTGGGGTGCCTGGTCTTTTCGCCTAAGTGACGCCGGTCCCGTGTACTCTAACTCTTTTCCTCACTTAATTGAAAGGCAAAGCTCCTGCCACTTCGTTTAAAAAAAAAAGCAGATCCAATGCTAAACCTGCAGGCGACTGACAGCCGTGGAGGAGAAGACAATGCTGCCGTGGCTGACAGCCGGCCTGACCTGAGCCGAGCATCGGCAGTGGCTGAGTCCCAATGCTAAACCTGCAGGCGACGGTGTTCGTGAACAGTCATGCCCATGCGCGAATACTACCTGCTTCCACCACACCCTTCTAACTTTTAAAGGCCAACGGCCTCCAGTTCTGAGGTTCTACCAGGCCTGCATCTGGCGTCTGCTTGATATCTATTTTATCACCGCAAGTGTTAGTACTCATAAATAAAATCTCTAATCTTCTATATTCATTCCTGCCGTTTAGTATAAATGCTACTTCTATGGGTTCTATAAATAGTTTTTTACTTTGAGTTAGTGTTGTTAGACTATCTCTAGCGGATCGTATATCCACTCTTACCTATCACTATTCCAACTAGCTTTCTTTCTGTTTACAGTATGCTACAGTATCGTTTTATACTATAAGCAACCCATATATACGATCCATTGGAGACAGTCCTAGTGCTAATTTGGAGGAGTACCACTCCATATAGTTTATCTGGCTTTTTTGTTCAGGCAATGGATACTACATTAGAAAATTCGGTAGTACCTTCTATGATCAAAAGGTAACCATTCAAATCCGAGAAATCTCTAAATGGTTCTCCTAAATGAGCAAAGTGATTAATGTGCCCTGTTCAGATAGTGTATCCAAAAATTATTCATATGCTATGTTTCCACTGTTGGTAAAGGCAGAATGGAAAATAAACATTAATAGCTCTATGATGATCATACAACATGCATGAACAATCCAGGTAGAACTTTACATGTAAGACAGTAAGAGTCCTACCTTCTTTTCTTTATGAAAAAGGGAGTTCAAAATTGTTGCTGTCCACAGCACAATGCCCTGTCATCTGAGATGAGGCTTCTTTGATCCAAGCTATATGCTTCTTGGATTACATCCTGAAAGTTTTAGCTCAATGCATGACACTTGCTCAGGTAGGAATGACGACAGATCACCTGCTGGATCTTGGGGGTATAATATCAATCAACATCTTTAGCTGCGATTTATGGTCTGTGTTGTGTTGGTATCAATTACAGTCACATAAAACACTTTCATGGCTACCTAAACTGGTAAATTAAGCAATCTAAATATTATATTCTCAGCAAAGTTGGCAAGCTCGCATAGTCAGGTTTTGTCATGAGAAAATAAGAAAAATATCCTTAGATAGGGAGGTGATTTCTGCAGGGAACAAAACATTTGCATGTCTGCATGTATACACAGGTATTCTTCTGATACATCTGCGCCTCGTCTTTCATATTCTTTGAGCATGCTAATTCAGCTTTTTGCTGATAAAATGATAGTATTAGCTCTATTGTCCTTGGTGTGGCTAGAACAAGTTACACGGACATTGCATCATAGAGATAGTTATATATAAATTCACAGTTCCACAGGTATAGTTATTTCCAAGTATAATCTTTTCTCTTATTTCCTCTATCACAGATGGCGCGGAGCGCCCTGGTTTCTAGTAAATGTCCTCACTTCACTTCCAGTTCCAGTGAGTGTGCTTAATTAAAAATGTAGCAGTAGTGAATGACAAACATATATATTTAGAAACTAGCAAATTAAAAGGATTTCTTTTAACCGCCTTTGCATAAGCATGGGCGATTCATATTTCAATCTATGTATAGAGCTTGATAAATCATTTGGGCATTTTTTTTAAGCGCGGCAAGAGATTTACCTATATATTAGAACGAAAAAACAACTACGGTTGGCAAAAACAACCACAAAACAAAACGGGCCACTACTACAAAGGGGTCAAAAGATCAAGAAAAACACACTCAGCTGCACATTCTGCTAAATGGGCCTACCGCTGGGAAGGAAAAAAGAACACCTAACCAAAAAAGAGGAAACGCCCAGACCGTTGAGCAAGACCACTCTTTGATTAGGAGTCTCTGTCGGAGCATGGCCTCTTTGATCAGGAGAGCGACCCGCTTGACAGTGGCGCTCACCCTTTGGAAAACTCTCCTATTCCGTTCGAGCCAGATATTCCATGAAAAAAAATATGATGAGGCCATCAATATCTCTCTCCGTCTGCCCATTGGAAGCTGCTCTCACCTTTCTCCACCAACCATAAATCGATGTACCATACTCCAAAGTTTGTACCTATGCCATACCACTACACGCGATTAGCAAGTTCCAAACTTGCTTAGCAAAAGGGCATTCCTTGCAAAGGTAAACATGGGTTTTTGGCGAGTTGTGGCACATGCTACATACAGGGTTGTTTGACTATTTTTTTTTAAAAAATTGTCCACGGTTAGGATCTTTTTATGGAGTAGGAACCAAGCAAAGAAGCGACATTTAGGTTCTGCTCTTGCCTTCCGAATAGGGGTTTGTCTTGCAAAAAATATCAAGACACATTATAATCACTATATTTGAAAACTAAAACTTCCTCTAAAGGTTATAAAGTGTTCATGGTACCTATGTAATGTGGCGGAACCGCCCTGCTTAATCTAGATTAAGCACACCTGCCACCTCTGGTTCGCAGTGAACTTAGGCCAGACTAACCCCGGTAGTCCGTCGAGAGTCCTTTGGGCTCCCGATAACACCATTTCCCGAGGAACCGACATCAAATACACCCGACTCTCGAAGGAGCCACAACAAATTACATCATCATAGGCAGTTGAAATAGAGAATAATAGACTTAATTTACAAACCAAAGGTATGAAATCAAATACATAGTCAAAATATAGCGGAAGTGAATTCAGAGTATATAAATATAGCGGAAGCATTTTCAAAATCTCGCAACGGAAACCATATACTTAAGTAGTCTTCATGAAAAGATGAACAAGACGTGTAGCACCGAGCCCACCGGTACTACCACCTCCAACACAGCTATCTAGATGCCACCAGTACCTGTAATCCAAAGGTGGGGGCAAACCTTGAGTACTAATTACTCAGTAGGACTTAATGGACGGGGCTTACGGCTGACGCAAAGCATGCTTACTGATCATGTGGGTCCTTAGCTGTTGATTTTTAAACAAAGTCATGTTGACATAAAATAGCAGGATTTGACAGCTGCTATTCATTAATCATGAAGATCATTTATATCATAAATCAAATACATTGCAAAAAAGTAAAACATGAACACGTGTCCCGTCCCAAGATTCATAGCGCCTCCATCCAACCCCATGGGAGTAGCCGTCTCAGGAGCGATACCACGGTACATCGGGTCAGCCCTTCCTCGACTTCAAAGCATCTCCCAAGTCCATCGACCTCCTAGCAGTGGATGGGCAACACCATGAATAGAGAGATGGATTGTAACACCCTAAATTTTGCCACAAATAAAATCTTTTGGAACCAATTTAATTTATTCATACTGCTTGATCACACATGACACCTATTTAATTTTATGTGATTTCAAAATAATTAATTAAAAAGTATCATAGGAATTACATGTTTGAGCATTCATGCCCTTGCATATTTTATTGGATGATTTGCAGTGTTCAAAATTTGAATTCAAAATCCTTTCGCATCTCTCCAAAATTCCTCAAACTACAAACAACCCGGGAAAAGTTCCTTTATCCTCCCTCTCCTTCTTTCCTCTCTTTCCGGCCCACACCAGTTTCGGCCCAGTTCCTTTCCCCCCCTCCTTCTCCTTTTCACCCCGTCCCAGCGCGCCGCGCGGCCCACCAGCCGGAACGGCCCAGCAGATCGCCATCCCCCTTTCCCTCTCACTGACAGGGCGGTCCCGCCTGTCATCCCTTCCCCTTGCCTTTCCTTGAGCGCGGATGGAGGCCGACGCAGCCACGAAGTCCGGCCGAAGCCGGACCTTCCCCACTGCGCAGCGCCCCGACCCCATCCTCGCCTTCCCAGCTGCGCAGCTCCATCTCCGAGATCCCTGCGCCGCACCTTGTCTTTCCTTTCCGCGCCCGCGCCTTCCTTTCCCTGCTCACGCGCGCGCCGGGCGACGCGGACTCCGAATCCAACTCGAGGTGGACTCCTTCACGCGCCGCCTTTCTTTGCCCCTCCCGCGAGCCTCGGCTCCGTACTATATAAGCGGCCGACCTCAACGCCTTGAGCACCAAAGCCCTAGCCCTAAACCGCCGCTTTGCGCACGAGTTCGCCGCGAGTTCGTCAAGTTCGCCGCGACATTCATCTAGTTCACGCGTCGGGTTTCTCATCTACAAGCCGACATCGCCGACGAGATCAACCCCACTGTGTTCGCCCTGAGGTATAGGTTCTAAACGCTCAATCCTAGCTTCTATCTCGCCTCCATTCATCATTTTGACCTCACCGCGCCGCCGGTTCACGCAGCTAGCGCCACCGGTCGCCGCCGCACGTCGCCGCACGTCGTCGCCGTTGCTCCGTCGACTACACCTATACCAGGAGCTTCGCCCCGAGGTGAGGAACCTATCTAGCCTAACCTAGTCCTCTATTGCGCACCGACGCCCCGGCAATTGCTCGCCGGAGTCGCTCCTTCGCTCCGCTCCGTCGCCCGCCGCCACCGGCCCTTGCGCCGCAGTCGCACCCGCCTCGCCTGCTTCGCCGCGTTGCGCTCTCGCTCGCGCACCCTTCCCCGCCCAGCCTAGGCCACCGGAACCGCGAGTTCGCGGCGCTCCGGCGAGCCACCGCCGCGTCCCGCGGGCGGCGCCGCCCAAAAGCCGCCGCCGTCTCTTTCCTCCCCCGCCGATCTAATCCCGCCCGTCCGATCCAGATCCAACGGCCCAGAGCTGCGCGACCCGGAGTCAATACCGGTCAGCGGCCGCACTTTTGCTAAAGAGTCCCTGAGCTTTCCTGGAATTAACCCGCGGTCCAGATTTATTAGATCTAGGTCCCTGGTTTTTACGGTTTAGACCCTGAGCTTTTGGAAAATCAACCCGCAGTCCAATCTATTTCTTTTAAACCCCTGGTTTTCGCAGTTTAGCCCCTGGAGTTTCAAATTCTCTTTATTTTAAGCCTTTAAACTTGTTTTATTCATATCTTTTGCGTTTTAACTCCGATTTGAGCGATTTTCGAACCTATGGAATCGTAATAATGTGTAGATTAATTTTAAAACCTTTTTAACCTCTGTTCATGATGTTTGATGTACTGTTTTAGTCAGTTAATGCTCATTACTTGTATGTGTGTAACGTGTAGCCGACGTTCCGTCCGAGTTTGTCGAGAATCCATCTTGGGAAGTTCCTGAGCAAGTTTTTGCTGAGGAAGGCAAGTATTCTTTGACCTAAGTCCTATTTACATTAATTACACAATCTAGAGCCCAATTTGTTTGCTCCTATTAAGGATGACTAGCCTCATATGTCTTTATATGATTATGAAACTTGGGATGGGCTGTGATGTGTAGATTAATGCTATTGCTCAACATCTTTATATTCATGTTGCTAATCTTGTTTAATTAATGATGAACATGATGATAAAAGTTTGGTTTTAGCAACATGGAGACTTGGGCATGTTTTGTTGGTTTTGCTCAAGTGCTTCACCATAAGGATCGCCGAGCGACCACCCAGGAAAACAGTACAACCACAAGACTCACATGGGCACTAGGCTTGACTGATTAATTAGATGAACTAGAGTTTTGGCTTACTTTCCTGAAACATGGCGTATGAGGGGTCTGGGGGATATGGGACTTTGCCCTTTGCCAAGGTGGTGCAATTTTATTTGTCACCCCTTGGAACGGAACTCTCATATCTTTAGTCAACTGGAGTAACCTGTAACGAGTGGGCCACAACTCTAGGAATTCTTTGTAAAGGTCTCGTAATGAAACCCTGCCAATTCATCTAAGGTATGAATAAATGGGGCTTTGCAAACCTCGGGCACAATGGGAATCATGACTTGTGGGTAAAATTGTACAACCTCTCGAGAGTGTTTAAAACTGATATATCAGCCGTGCTCACGGTTAAGAGCGGCCTGGACCCTCACAGATTAGAGTTTCAGCTTCAAGGTGAATGGCTCATGGTGACTATGGTGATGATGATGGATATGGTTATGGCTCATGCTTATCTTTCTAATATGTTTTACTGTCTTTACAATAAAGGGATGGGTTATGCTAATCATTGCTAGTAATTAAAACTTGACTAACTAAAAGCAATTGCTATGCCTGTCCACTATAAAGCCAGTCCACTTTTATCCTAAACGGAATACTTGCTGAGTGCGTTATGTACTCATTCTTGCTTGTTTTATACCCGTTGCATCCATTGCAACCGCTGCTCAGATCCAGAAGGAAGTTGTGGTGATCCTAACCAGGAGTTCCAGGACTACGACGAGTTCTAGGTTGGTGTGCCATCCGTCAGTTGCCTGTGGATCATGGTCGTCTTCCGCTGTCGTTTAGTTAACTCGTTTTCGTTCAGATACTCGGTTTCGTTAAATACATTTATGGTCTGTAATATTGGTTATTACTCTTAAGTTAAAGTACTGGTTGTGTTATTACTTTTGTTTATCGCTATGTATGTGGTTAAACTGATCCTGGCACATACATGGTTAGCACTTGGTTTTGTTTCTAAAACTGGGTGTGACAAAAGTGGTATCAGAGCCGTGCTGACCGTAGGATGCAAGCCTAGAATAGAACTGGTCGTGATTAAGGACTTTGCTTACCTTTTCTTGCTTTCTCCATTCAAATACTTGCAATATATGCTATTTTGACATCCATACTTGTCTATTTTCAATTAAGATCTTCTATATCTACTTATCTATCCCATAATAGAACTGTTTCTCATGTTTGCTTACGATGTGGGCCTGCAGATGTCGACTTTCAAGCGCACTGCCCGCATGCGTGTTGGTGGACGAGGTTATGGCGGACCCAACAGGATCAGATTGCCTACCCCAACCCCACCTTCTCCACCGCCACAAGAGTGGGTAGACCTGACTGAGTCCGAGGAGGAGGACCCAGAGGAGCTTGTCCCTGAGCTGTCCGAAGATGAACCGGGAGAGGAGCCGCAGGAAGAACCTTTGGAGATGCAGCCACCAGTACCCCCTTCGGCGCTGCCGCAGGAGCAACCCCAGGAGGAGCCAGGAGATCCAGCTGTTGACCCTGAAGACCCAGAACAAGATCCAGATGATGGTAACGCGCCCCCATCGGACGATGATGAGGACGACGATGAAGCTGGGCCCGTGGTCACCACTACCCACCGCTGGTTCGACTACCCGCTGCCTGTTCCTCGGATGCTGAGAGAGACGCTGGAGATGCTCCACTACGATCAGTTCTGGATCACCTATGTGGGGACTCGCTACCGCCATCCCGCCCTACATGATGATTGGGACATGACAGTGGAGATCAGCATCCCGGATGAGTTTGGATCCCGCCGGAACATCCACGTCAGGCACGCACCTACTCGTCGCAACAGCCATGAAGCCGCCATCAGTGATGCTGCTAGGGAGGCCTTGACGACGTTGTGCCACGCACACCGTGAAGATATGGCCATCACTTCACGCCGGTACTACCCCTGCCGTTCGGTCGAAAGACTTGATGCATGGATCGCCAACCCGGAGGCAGAACAGAACCCACGCCTGGAGTCTACTATTGAGTACCTTGCTACCCTCAACACCGACTATAACGCCGCCTTGGATGAGTTGGACATGGTGAGGTACGAGAACCGGAAGCTTCGAGCATGGGTTGCACATGGCGTTGAGCCCGCGGAAGAAGAACCTGTAGAAGACCCTGCTGATGCTCCGCGCAGGAAGAAGGCCCGCTACAATGATCCAGAAGCTAGGACCTATATACGGCATCATGAGGACTAGGATGTTATCCCTTTTGTAAGAGGTTCTATTAGTATCGATTGGTTAGTTCGGTTAGGCTTAGAACGATCAACAGTGTGCTCGTTTGCTTATGATTGTGTTTTATGGATGATTTGGTTCTTTGTAATGAGTGCTTAAGTTGTGGGGTGATGTCCACAACTTAGTCTTTTGGTTGGATGCTTAATAAGTTTAATAAAGTTAGTTAGTTTGGGAAAGCCTTGCTCTACCCATATATACGTTCAGATCTTTATCTCATCTGTCTTGGTTACTAATGTTGAATGAGATGTATGGCCGGAAATAAGTACTAATGGTATATTTGGTCCATCAGATGAGTACAGGACGTGGACGTGGTCGTGGCCGTGGAGGTAGAGGAGGTCGCGGAGACGGAGGACTCCCAAATCCACCACCGCCAATGACTATGGAACAGCTGATCATGAACCAGACCCAAGTGATACAAGTTCTTGGTCAAGCAGTGGCAGCCATGCACCAGGCGCAGCAGCAACCACCCCCGCCACCACCGCCTCAACCGCGAGACAGACGCGCAGAATTTATGAAGGGACACCCACCTGTGTTCACCCACTCTGCCGATCCTATGGATGCAGAAGACTGGCTCCGCGCAATAGAACGGGAGTTGGACGTCGCTCAGTGCACCGACCAGGAGAAAGTCCTCTACGGCCCTCACCAGTTACGGGGTGCCGCTCAACAATGGTGGGAGTCGTACCGCTTGGCTCATGACCACCCCAACACCATTACCTGGCAGGAGTTCACCGAGAGGTTCAGAGCGCATCATGTCCCAGCTGGTGTGATGTCACTGAAGAAAGAAGAGTTCCTGGCACTCACCCAGGGCACCATGACCGTCAGTGAGTATCGAGACAAGTTCCTACAGCTGTCCCGCTACTGTCCCGAGGAGGTTAACACCGACCCCAAGAAGCAGCACCGTTTCCTCAAAGGCTTGGTCGATCCACTCAGGTACCAGCTTATGAACCATACTTTTCCTAACTGCCAGCATCTGATAGACCGAGCTATCGTGACGGAGAATACTCGTCGCGAGATGGAGGAAAAGAAGCGCAAACAGAAGGCACAGCAATCTAGCAGCAACACCCGCCCGCGGTTTTCTGGGTCACAGAACTTTCAGAACCGTCCTACACAGAACTCCGGACAGCAGCAGCCCCAGTTCCAGCGCTACAACAATAATGGCAACTATCAGCGCTCGAACTATCAGTCTCAGCAGAATAATCCCCAAATGCAGCGCTCAAACAATCAAGCTCCCCGCCAACCAACTCCTACCAGTACCCCAGTGAAGACAGGCACGCCAGTACCACCGGAAAGTGCAAATTGCTTCAAATGCAGAGGAACATGTCACTGGTCTAAGCAATGCCCATATAGAGGGACGCCGCAGCAGACACCGCAACCGAGTTCGAAGGCGGGCACCCCCAACCAAGCTTCCAGCCACGCCAAGATCAACCACGTCACCGCGGAGGCTGCCCAGGAAGGTCCAAATGCTGTCGTAGGTACGTTCCTGGTCAATTCCCAACCCGCCTTAGTACTATTCGATACTGGTGCTACGCATTCCTTCGTTACTGCTCAGCATGTAGAGAGGTATAATTTGCCTATGATAAAGATGGTAAAAACAATGCTAGTTAGTTCACCTGGGGGAAACATGCGATCCGAGTTCGCTTGTGGTGATGCATCCATTAAAATAAGGGGGGTAGATTTTCCAGCATCATTAATAGTTATGAAAGCACAAGGAGTAGATGTTATCCTGGGAATGAATTGGCTGCAAAGATACAACGGGGTAATCTCATGTGCTGAGAGGAAAGTGACTTTGACTACGCCAGCCGGGGAGAACATGGAAGTTCTGATAGACCCGCCTCAAGCAGAAGTTAATGCTATTGATGCCACAGCCTTGGAGAACATCAGAGTAGTGTCAGAATTTCCGGATGTCTTCCCAGATTCGTTGCCAGGTATGCCACCTGAACGTGACATTGAATTTTCTATTGAATTAGTACCTGGAACTGCACCTATCTATAAGAAAGCATATAGAATTTCTGGTGTCGAATTGCTTGAAGTTAAGAAACAAATAGATGAACTACTGGAAAAGGGGTTTATCCGCAAAAGTACTTCACCTTGGGCCTCGCCAGTTTTGCTCACTGAAAAGAAAGATGGGACCTTGCGAATGTGTGTCGATTATAGAGGTCTCAATGCCGTTACAGTAAAGAATAAATATCCACTGCCCCGGATTGAAGATTTATTTGATCAACTCAAAGGTGCCTGTGTATTCTCCAAAATTGACTTACGATCTGGATATCATCAACTAAGAATCAGACCTTCAGATATACCAAAGACGGCGTTCATTAGTCGTTATGGGTTATATGAATATACAGTTATGTCTTTTGGTTTGACTAATACCCCAGCCTTCTTTATGTACATGATGAATAGTGTGTTTATGGAATATCTTGATAAGTTTGTTGTGATATTTATCGATGACATTCTGATTTATTCCAAAACTGAAGAGGAACACGAGGAGCATCTAAGATTAGTGTTGCAGAAGCTTAGAGAGCATAAACTTTATACGAAGTTTAGCAAGTGTGATTTCTGGATTGAGGAGGTTAAGTTTCTAGGTCATGTCATATCCAATGGAGGAATTGCCGTTGATCAAAGTAAGGTATCTGAAGTGCAGAACTGGAAGATCCCAGAGGATGTGAAAGGCATCAGGAGTTTTCTCGGATTAGCTGGTTACTATCGGCGTTTCATTGAGGGGTTTTCCAAGATTGCTAAGCCAATGACAGCTTTGTTAGAGAAGAATATTAAATTTCAGTGGACGTCAGCTTGTCAGAAAGCCTTCGAGGAGTTGAAAAAGAGGTTAACCACAGCGCCAGTGCTAACTTTTCCAGATATGCATAAGCCTTTTTCAGTATATTGCGATGCTTCACGGCTAGGTTTAGGATGTGTTCTTATGCAGGAAGGCAAGGTTATTGCCTATGCCTCTAGACAATTGAGGGATCATGAGAAGAATTACCCAACTCATGATTTGGAATTAGCCGCAGTGGTGCATGCATTAAAAGTATGGAGGCATTATCTGTTCGGGCAGAAGTGTGATATTTATACTGATCACAAAAGCTTAAAGTATATATTTACCCAGACTGAGTTGAATATGCGGCAAAGACGATGGTTAGAATTAATCAAGGATTATGATCTGGAGATACATTACCATCCTGGCAAGGCAAATGTAGTAGCAGATGCTTTGAGCAGGAAGAGTCAGATCAGTTTGTTGTGGGCAAGAGAGTTGCCGGATGAGTTAGCCATAGAGTTCGACCGACTAAGTTTGGGTTTTCTTAATAATATGGAAGGAACCGTCTCCATGGAGTTTGAACCTACGTTGGAACAAGAAATCAGGAAGGGACAACTTAATGATGAGAAGATCAAGGAAGTAAAAGAGTTGATCAAGTTAGACAAGGCACCGGGATTTCGAGTGGATGCCGACGGCACGGTATGGCATGGGGATAGGATTTGCGTTCCGAACATAAAGTCTATACGGGATTTAATTCTGAAGGAAGCACATGAGACAGCTTACTCTATCCATCCTGGAAGTGAAAAGATGTATCAAGATCTGAAGCAGAAATTTTGGTGGTACGGTATGAAACGTAAAGTAGCAGAATATGTAGCTTTGTGTGACGTTTGTCAGAGGGTGAAAGCTGAGCATCAAAAACCCGCTGGATTGTTACAGCCGCTCAAGATTCCAGAGTGGAAGTGGGAGGAAATTGGTATGGATTTTATTGTAGGCTTGCCACGTACACAAAATGGTTTTGATTCTATATGGGTAGTAGTGGACAGATTAACCAAAGTTGCTCACTTTATTCCTGTCAAGACCACTTATTCGGGAGCCAAGTTAGCTGAATTGTATATGTCCAGAATTGTGTGTTTGCATGGGGTACCAAAGAAGATTGTGTCTGATCGTGGAACTCAGTTTACATCTCACTTTTGGAAACGGTTGCATGAGTCAATGGGCACTAAATTAAATTTTAGTTCAGCATATCATCCACAGACCGATGGGCAGACAGAAAGAACCAACCAGATATTAGAAGATATGTTGAGAGCTTACGCAATACAATATGGTACTAGTTGGGATAAAAGTTTGCCGTATGCCGAATTTTCTTACAACAACAGTTATCAGGCTAGTATCAAGATGTCGCCTTTCCAGGCTTTGTATGGTAGACGGTGCAGGACTCCCTTGCATTGGGATCAACCTGGGGAGAAGCAGTTGTTTGGTCCTGGAATCATAGAAGACGCCGAACGACAAGTACGAATGATTCGGGAGAATTTGAGGATTGCTCAAACCAGGCAGAAGAGTTATGCGGATAACCGTCGAAGGGATTTGGAATTTGCAGTAGGAGATTATGTGTACTTGAAAGTATCACCTATTCGTGGTCTACGCCGATTCAAAGTGAAAGGGAAGTTAGCACCACGATATATTGGGCCTTTTAAAATTACAGACCGTAAGGGAGAAGTTGCATATCAACTGGAATTGCCTGACAGATTATCAGGGGTACACAATGTGTTCCATATATCCCAATTGAAAAAGTGTTTGCGAGTACCTGAAGAGCAGTTGCAGGAGGATGAACTTAATGTGCAGGATGATTTGACCTATACAGAATATCCAGTCCAAATTTTGAAAATGGCAGAGAGGACTACCAGAAACAGGGTAATAAAGATGTGCAAAGTTAAGTGGAGCCACCATACGGCAGAGGAGGCCACCTGGGAAAGAGAGGATGACCTCAGAGCAGATTACCCGGAACTCTTTGCTAGCCAATCCTAAAATCTCGGGGCGAGATTTCTTTAAGGGGTGTAGGTTTGTAACACCCTAAATTTTGCCACAAATAAAATCTTTTGGAACCAATTTAATTTATTCATACTGCTTGATCACACATGACACCTATTTAATTTTATGTGATTTCAAAATAATTGATTAAAAAGAATCATAGGAATTACATGTTTGAGCATTCATGCCCTTGCATATTTTATTGGATGATTTGCAGTGTTCAAAATTTGAATTCAAAATCCTTTCTCCAAAATTCCTCAAACTACAAACAACCCGGGAAAAGTTCCTTTATCCTCCCTCTCCTTCTTTCCTCTCTTTCCGGCCCACACCAGTTTCGGCCCAGTTCCTTTCCCCCCCTTCTCCTTTTCACCCCGTCCCAGCGCGCCGCGCGGCCCACCAGCCGGAACGGCCCAGCAGGCCGCCATCCCCCTTTCCCTCTCACTGACAGGGCGGTCCCGCCTGTCATCCCTTCCCCTTGCCTTTCCTTGAGCGCGGATGGAGGCCGACGCAGCCACGAAGTCCGGCCGAAGCCGGACCTTCCCCACTGCGCAGCGCCCCAACCCCATCCTCGCCTTCCCAGCTGCGCAGCTCCATCTCCGAGATCCCCGCGCCGCACCTTGTCTTTCCTTTCCGCGCCCGCGCCTTCCTTTCCCTGCTCACGTGCGCGCCGGGCGACGCGGACTCCGAATCCAACTCGAGGTGGACTCCTTCACGCGCCGCCTTTCTTTGCCCCTCCCGCGAGCCTCGGCTCCGTACTATATAAGCGGCCGACCTCAACGCCTTGAGCACCAAAGCCCTAGCCCTAAACCGCCGCTTTGCGCTCGAGTTCGCCGCGAGTTCGTCAAGTTCGCCGCGACGTTCATCTAGTTCACGTGTCGGGTTTCTCATCTACAAGCCGACATCGCCGACGAGATCAACCCCACTGTGTTCGCCCTGAGGTATAGGTTCTAAACGCTCAATCCTAGCTTCTATCTCGCCTCCATTCATCATTTTGACCTCACCGCGCCGCCGGTTCACGCAGCTAGCGCCACCGGTCGCCGCCGCACGTCGCCGCACGTCGTCGCCGTTGCACCGTCGACTACACCTATACCAGGAGCTTCGCCCCGAGGTGAGGAACCTATCTAGCCTAACCTAGTTCTCTATTGCGCACCGATGCCCCGGCAATTGCTCGCCGGAGTCGCTCCTTCGCTCCGCTCCGTCGCCCGCCGCCACCGGCCCTTGCGCCGCAGTCGCACCCGCCTCGCCTGCTTCGCCGCGTTGCGCTCTCGCTCGCGCACCCTTCCCCGCCCAGCCTAGGCCACCGGAACCGCGAGTTCGCGGCGCTCCGGCGAGCCACCGCCGCGTCCCGCGGGCGGCGCCGCCCAAAAGCCGCCGCCGTCTCTTTCCTCCCCCGCCGATCTAATCCCGCCCGTCCGATCCAGATCCAACGGCCCAGAGCTGCGCGACCCGGAGTCAATACCGGTCAGCGGCCGCACTTTTGCTAAAGAGTCCCTGAGCTTTCCTGGAATTAACCCGCGGTCCAGATTTATTAGATCTAGGTCCCTGGTTTTTACGGTTTAGACCCTGAGCTTTTGGAAAATCAACCCGCAGTCCAATCTATTTCTTTTAAACCCCTGGTTTTCGCAGTTTAGCCCCTGGAGTTTCAAATTCTCTTTATTTTAAGCCTTTAAACTTGTTTTATTCATATCTTTTGCGTTTTAACTCCGATTTGAGCGATTTTCGAACCTATGGAATCGTAATAATGTGTAGATTAATTTTAAAACATTTTTAACCTCTGTTCATGATGTTTGATGTACTGTTTTAGTCAGTTCATGCTCATTACTTGTATGTGTGTAACGTGTAGCCGACGTTCCGTCCGAGTTTGTCGAGAATCCATCTTGGGAAGTTCCTGAGCAAGTTTTTGCTGAGGAAGGCAAGTATTCTTTGACCTAAGTCCTATTTACATTAATTACACAATCTAGAGCCCAATTTGTTTGCTCCTATTAAGGATGACTAGCCTCATATGTCTTTATATGATTATGAAACTTGGGATGGGCTGTGATGTGTAGATTAATGCTATCGCTCAACATCTTTATATTCATGTTGCTAATCTTGTTTAATTAATGATGAACATGATGATAAAAGTTTGGTTTTAGCAACATGGAGACTTGGGCATGTTTTGTTGGTTTTGCTCAAGTGCTTCACCATAAGGATCGGTTCGCCGAGCGACCACCCAGGAAAACAGTACAACCACAAGACTCACATGGGCACTGGGCTTGACTGATTAATTAGATGAACTAGAGTTTTGGCTTACTTTCCTGAAACATGGCGTATGAGGGGTCTGGGGGATATGGGACTTTGCCCTTTGCCAAGGTGGTGCAATTTTATTTGTCACCCCTTGGAACGGAACTCTCATATCTTTAGTCAACTGGAGTAACCTGTAACGAGTGGGCCACAACTCTAGGAATTCTTTGTAAAGGTCTCGTAATGAAACCCTGCCGATTCATCTAAGGTATGAATAAATGGGGCTTTGCAAACCTCGGGCACAATGGGAATCATGACTTGTGGGTAAAGTTGTACAACCTCTCGAGAGTGTTTAAAACTGATATATCAGCCGTGCTCACGGTTAAGAGCGGCCTGGACCCTCACAGATTAGAGTTTCAGCTTCAAGGTGAATGGCTCATGGTGACTATGGTGATGATGATGGATATGGTTATGGTTCATGCTTATCTTTCTAATATGTTTTACTGTCTTTACAATAAAGGGATGGGTTATGCTAATCATTGCTAGTAATTAAAACTTGACTAACTAAAAGCAATTGCTATGCCTGTCCACTATAAAGCCAGTCCACTTTTATCCTAAACGGAATACTTGCTGAGTGCGTTATGTACTCATTCTTGCTTGTTTTATACCCGTTGCATCCATTGCAACCGCTGCTCAGATCCAGAAGGAAGTTGTGGTGATCCTAACCAGGAGTTCCAGGACTACGACGAGTTCTAGGCTGGTGTGCCATCCGTCAGTTGCCTGTGGATCATGGTCGTCTTCCGCTGTCGTTTAGTTAACTCGTTTTCGTTCAGATACTCGGTTTCGTTAAAGACATTTATGGTCTGTAATATTGGTTATTACTCTTAAGTTAAAGTACTGGTTGTGTTATTACTTTTGTTTATCGCTATGTATGTGGTTAAACTGATCCTGGCACATACATGGTTAGCACTTGGTTTTGTTTCTAAAACTGGGTGTGACATGGATCATACACATCCAAGCATGTTGTATTGAAAAGCGTGATTTAATAAACAGCATGTTACAGTTATTACTACGTTGCCCGACAGTGATATTTGACACTCTCACACCTGGTGAGCATCAGCGATTCGAATCGATTTTTATATTCCCGGGAATAACTAGAAATGCCAGGGGTATATGCTTACTAGCCATCGCGTTCCCACATATAGCCCCCATCTCCACTTGTCACATCCCAAGTTCGATTCAATCCTTCCGTTGTTCCCAGGTTGTGCCGCCTTAGAAGCGATACCACGGTCACGTCGGGTCAGCCCTCCCTCGACTACGAGCTCCCCAAGGTGTCACAGTAGGAGTCTGTCTCTGTTCTTCGGATGGCACAAGTAAGACTTTCACCAGGCCCATGTCCTGGATAAGCACTCTAGCAATGTTATGCCAATCAGCAGACGAACAGCGGACGGGCCTTATGCGACTCGGGTGGGGTCCAATGCATAATACCATAAACCATAAATAACTCATAAAACCTCTGTCCGGTCTCCATTTAAAACATAAGCATGTATAATAACTTCCATAAGTGAGATTTTTGTCACATTGTAAAGTCGCACCTACGAGACGAGTACAATCACTCGTGTCTACTCGCACCTAGCAATTCTAGGCATTCGTCTTACGAACTCTACGTATAGGTGCTAGGGCCAGGGCGGCCAGGAAGTCTAATGCAGTTGGTTTCAAACAACTCCTAATGCATATGCGTAATCATCAAACAAGATTGTATTAGCTGGGAGAAGTCAGGGTCCTGCCTACCTTTGATTGTTCTTAAGAAAACCAACAAACTAAACTAAGTTAGTTTGCCGGGTTGTGAGGCTTTGCCCCAGGCAACCCCTTGAAGCAAGGACGGATTTAATCAGCGACACTTCGTCTTCTTGTTCTGGATATAGCCTGTCGTCCGGTTCCTTGATCATTGGTTTCTCCTGCGTTGATAGCTCCTTGCACGCGGGGTCTATATGCATGATAGAATGCAAGTGAGTGCAAGAGAATGCAAATACACGCATATGATACAGGTTATATGCATGACATAGTGTAATCATGAGTGCAACGAATTGCAAATATATGCATGAGGTGTCAATGAAATGTAATGCATGATCAAACCGTTTGTGAAGCATGGATGCGAGTGCTCTCAGTTTAACACATCCCATAACCAGAAAACCTAACAACATTTCTAAGAAATCATACAACCCATCACTAAGAAATCATACAAACCATCACCACATTTTATCTTTGAAGTTATTAGAAATAATTGTTCTACATGTGTATACAGTCCCTATGAAATGAAATGAAGTTGTCTCTTCAAAGCACCTTTATGAATATAATGTACTTATGAGTTTATGTAGTTAGACAACTCAAATTGATCTCAAATTTTTACCACATGCAGAAACATACTACATGATGTACTGCTAAAATTTTAGCTACAACCAAGTTATAATTAATTTATTAAAATTACAACGAGTTATCAGCCCTATAGCCTTCCAGATTTTTCATAATTTATAGAAATGAGTTCTGGACTTAAAATTTCTACAGCAACCATTACATTGCATGAACATAATGTACAAAAATTAGCAAGCACAAAATCCATGGTTTGATATGACATCTATTTTCCATATATTTATCTAGGTTTAGTTTAAACTCACATAAAACAGTACTTGCAGGCTTCACAAAGATACTTTTTGGAACCTATGCATTAATAGCAAGCTGCCAAATTTCCCATGGAATTACTTATGCATACTAAGACCACTTTTCCTTTTTATTTAGTTAAGCATGTGACGCTTTGTCATTTTCAAATCACCACTCAAACTTAACATGCAAGGCTTCAAACTTTACCAGCAAGCTATATGCAGCATAATGTGTGTTCTAAAAATCTAGTATAACATTTGGAGCAATTTTCATAAGACAAGTACTCCCCATACATTTCTATTACAAAAACGTAGGCCTAGGGGTAGATCGGTCATTTAACAACAAGTGCTACTGCCACAAAAATTCACACAGTTTCTAGATGCCATAACAAGGCTATTGTCCAAGTTTCATAATTTTTGGAGTTCATTTGGTCCACTTTTACCATTTATTTACCTACACCATGCATGCACTAAGCTAGGGGCAAAACAGTCTTTTCACACTTCCACATCATACCTATCCTATAGATCTACTCAAGAGGAGTCCATAGCCACTGAGTTTGTCCATTTTGGATTTTTATTTAAATTGTTATGATTTTCTAAAGTTTCAGCCGATTTATTAATGAAATAAATGAAAATCTTATAGATCAAGGACCTATACGCAATTAACCATAGACCTCAGGGGCTAGCTTGAAAGAACTACATGACTCAATGCACAGCGTTCGGATTAAAACAGAAAACGAATGAAGTTCGGGGGCTAGGATGCAAAATCCTCACCCCTTCTTCTACCTTCGGCCGGGGGGGACCGCGCGCGGAGGCGGGTCTTGACCGGCTACGCCGGCGCATGGGGGCTCGAGCTTGGAGCCGACGGGGTCTGGGGTCGTGTTCCCGGCGATGGGCTACCCCTCGGAGTAGATCTCGTCGCCGGAGACGGCGCGTGCGAGCGGTGCGGAGGCGTGAACTGAGACGGCGTGGACGCGGCGCGGGGACGGCGACGCGGCGTCGATCCGGCAGCTCAGGTGGGGAATGAGGCTGAGGATGGGCGTGAGAGCTCCGCGAGGAGTTGGCGCACGCGGCGGAGGTGAAGTGGGGGTGCGGGGGTGGCTCGGCGGTGGGTCTCCACTGCGGTGCGTGGTTGCACGCGGGCGACGCCCGACGGCGTCCGTGGGGAGGGGGCTAGGAGCGATGGCGAGGCTCGGGATCTTGGGGTTTTGGTGGAGGGAGGTGAGGCGAGCGCGAGGCGCGCGTCGGCGGTGCGGGAGGCGACTCGAGGCGGTAGTCGCTGTGTGCTCGCCGCGGCGGCAGTGGCGGCGGGCACACTGCGCTTGTGGAGGAGAGGTGGAGGGGGACGACGAGGTCTAGCTCTTTGGATGCGGGAGATGGAGGCGGATGCAATGGCGGTGATCTGGAGGCGCGGGGAGCAGTGGAGCAGCCGGCGTGTGCTCGAGCTTGAGGTCAGCAATGGCGGGCGGCGGCGTTCGGTGCGGAGTGGAGAGTGAGGGAGTGAGAGGGCAGAGAGGGGGTAAAGAGGGAGCGAGGAGGGCGAGCCGAATGAAGGCGGCCGGGATCCCGTCCAGGTGCGGGCGGGGCGCGGCCTCGGCCGGCGATGGCGCGGCGCGGGCAGAGCGCGTCCGCCGCGTGGGCGCGCTGGAGCGGGGGAGAAGGGAGGTGACCGCGGCGTGGACCGGGTCTATGGACCAGAGACACAGCCGGGTGGGACCGGGGCGACGGGGGAAAGGGGACGGTCTATGGACCGAGTGCGTGGAGACGCGGAAATGGTTGGACCCACTGGACCGGATATTTGTCCGACGCGGGCGGGAATTCGGAATGGGCTGACAAGCGGGGCCCACGCGTCGTAGAGTCAAAAGGAAGTCCAAAATCCTGAAAATGGAAAAATCAGCTTTGACCAAGGAAACATGCTGCTGAAATTCATCTATTTGATCAACCTAGGAGCCGAATTTGACAAAACCCTAATTGGATGAAATGTTCTAAATTTATTCCTCTACATTTCCCTTATAAACTTGTATACCATGTTATATTCAAAAATATGGTTTAAATTTGAATTTAAACTGCTGACCAAGGTTTGACCAACAAAACCCTCCAGTTTGGAAATTCTAAAATTCCATTTTTTAAACATTTTCACAAAAGGAGTTTTATACCAATTTTGTTCATAATTTCAAGATCTACAACTTTCTCAATGCAAGCATTATAAGATTCTGGCTTGAACATCAAGAAAATTTGAAATTACTAAACAGGTCATGTTTGGACAGAATTTACATGCTGACAGAAAAAGACCCAAAACTCTATGGAAACCATCATGCATGTAAAATCACCAATTACTAAAGTTGTTCAACATAAAATTGTCTACAAGTCTGTCAATATGAGTTTCACCCAAATCTAAATAGAATCAAAGTTATAGGCACAATCACAGAGACATATCAGCAGAAAACAGGTTTCGACAAGTTTCTTTTCAACTAAGTTTGAACTAGGGTTCAAGTGTATGCTAATTCATGATGCTTTATGATGAATGTTTCATGTATGATGAATGATTATTCACTTGAAATGCCAGAGCATCACATGTAACGTCAAAAAAGGAAAGAAAAGACAAGTTGCCAGTTTTTTCTACAGCATATCACAATTCTATATATTTAGCACACGTAGCAAACAATACACAAATCCATCGGGCATGTCCAAGTTGACTTGCTTGTGAGGTGTATATGTTAGCATCATCCTTTAAATCGCAAAAAAAAAGGATATTCACAGATGACAAACGTTAATTTAGTACATGACAAGATGTCATGGATGATTTATGAACGTCGCTGCACCAGTTGCAGCTGAAAGTGCTGTGAGGATAAACATAGCAGGATGCATTGCTCTATCAGCCTTTGAGCTAGAGAAAGGCAGTGGATAAAAGTCCGTTTATTTATCAAAGGGTCCATCCTCAATCAGTTTTTTTACAGTAAAATGGGAGATCTGAGTCTATTACCACAAAGTCATAAACCAGGCATATAGAAAGCATGGAGACTTTCCTTCAAAGTTTACCTGAACTGAGGCCTCGAAAGATGCAAACACAAAAGCTGAAAAGGTGATAACGAGGAATAGCCATGGGGAGAAAAACTCCCCAGCAGTTCTTACCTTCATCCAGTGTCATGCAAAGCTTACCAGGCGAAGACCATGCTCTCAAGTCTCACCCCCTGTGCCGACAAGACACTGTACGCATTCGTTTCAACCATATCAACCACAACTATCGCATCCATCCAAGAAAACTCGTAACAAGGGGATAACCTTCTTCAAGGTTCCCTAAATGACCACATTAACATTCAGACCAAAAAGGGTAATAAACCACCAGGGCTGTTCACAGAAAAGGTAATTCAGTCATCTCGATGAGACACCCAACCAAAAAATATGCCATCACCAATCACCAATTTGGTGAATACAACTCTAACAGCTTCCACTTGAGTTCGATAGGAAGCAGCTGACCTGGAGATACTGATACACGATAGGTGCTACTCTGACCACCACTGACCACCCATCAGAATTAAGTGTGACCAGAATCTTTAGGCTTCCGAAAAGAAGCACCAGACCTCGTGCTACTCTGACCACCACCTTGACGAAGGTATAAGAAGCCAGGCTCTATGGAACCTTCATCGCTATTTGGAGAATCTGGAGCAAGGCGATTCTGGTAGGCCCTTCGCCAGACTTGGAAAACATTGTGGTAATAGCTCACAAGGCCTGCTCTGCCTTTGGAACGGAAGGCATCAGTAAGTTTGACCCATATATTATTGGACTTGGATGTAGGCAGCTTCTTCTGCATGATGGTGTTGAATTTCTTCTCTTCATCTTTTGTCCATGCAAGCGCCACCTCCTCACCAATCCGATCAAATCCCATTTCATAGAATGCTGATCCCAGTTCACGCTTCAGTTCCATCCTTTTCTCTGCCACATGAAACCTGACGCATGTGATCGAACCTGGGAACTGGCAGCTGCAATCATCCTGCCTACCCTTCCCAATGGAACCAACATCAATGTCTTCAATACTTTTCGGAACAAGAATTGGTTTTCCAAGAAACTTCAATGCATGTGGGTCATTGTAAGATGATGAAGGCTTCCCAATCCATTCAGGAATGTCTGCTTGCCCACGAGGACAAAATGGTACCACATCATCCCATTCATCCTCGTGTGCTCCCTCATTTGAAGCTCCACTCTGCATCAACAAAGACTAAAGCATTAGTGTTATATTTCCACTAGATCTTTAGCGCAAACCAATTCCACATACTAGTGATGCCGTGACATTGAAGAAAGAATATTTCAGTATGCATGAGGATATCTCAGCACGCATGACAACTTTTCAGTTCTTTGATAGTTGTATGTGTAGTCTTTAAGTAGAAATATAAGGAACGTTCAAGCTGACATATATGCATACATAGAACACATAAGAATTTAACTATTTATAGGTCAACTGAAATGCATATGGTATACATCTAGTGTTCGACGAGAATCTGTTAGATGCATAGATATTATGGTACAGTAGAGAACAAAACAACCAGATCATTAAGCATTGACATCCTTCTACTATATGAAGTAATATCTCCAGGATATAAAAGGATGACTTCAGAGAAGGCTTAAAAGTGACTGAAAAGGGTTGAACAAACAAAAAATACACAATAAACCAACTAGTTTTGAAAGCTGGTGAAAAGGATGGTGAACTGGAGTTAACCCAGTTTACCCCCATGGACACATTTCATTTAGCGTTCAGTCCGACTGTGAATATCCAATTGCCACTTTCGTATAATCGTATCGCTATAGAAACTTGGAAATAAAATTCAGTGCAGTGATGGCATTTACGTGGACAAAACTATCACCAGATGCCTAGTTCATTTGATTTGTTTAGTGCATACAATCATTTGATTTGTTTAGTGCATACATAGATAAATTTTAAGGCTGTCTTTCATTCATTACCTAAATGTACATATCAACTGTGTTTATGATTAATAATAGGGTATTCAGTGTTTTAAATAGTATATTACCGAAGCATAGTGCTGAAGCATCTTTTTTATACTGACCTAAAACAATATGAAACATGCTCAAAATATTAGAAAACTAACAAATAGATGTACCCTTGTAACACAATCTTGCTATGGTTGCCATATCAGGCAACTGCACAATACCACAACTGCAATTTTTTTATCTTGTTTCAGGCCTAAATGTTATCATGAAACCATCTTTCAACTAGTAAATGATAGCATTTTGATTTAAATCAGCCAATAAATGCAATTCAAATGGATTCTCCTCTTCATACTGAAGAAACAGACAAGAACCTAATAAAACTAATAATAGAGTTTGCCACCAGAGAAGCTAGTAGGGGCACACGGGTATGTTTTTAGTACCTTTTTTAATCAATCTACACTACATGATTTTTGGAATGTCAACAAAGTAATCATTATTGCAATCTTGGAAATAGGGGCATTACAATATGGATAAACAAGTGAGCATCCTAGGCAATCAGATAGAATTAGGGAGTTGTATTTATGACCTCAGAGGGCAAAAAAAGGAAAACATGGACATAGGAACAAGACTATGTAGCCATGCACTTGAGTTCTAGAGCAATGCATGGAGCAAATATCCTAGAAATAACTATTCATGCATGTTTGGCATTTTCACTTTTGTTACACCACTTCGATTGCCATAGTTTTAGCTTTTAAGAATATAGTAAAGTTAACTAAGTGTAGATACTATTGGTCCAATCACAGAGGATAGAGCCTTTATAAAGCCCAAAGCTAGCCCAAGAGGTGAGGGATTCCCCCACTATTTAACTTGGTTCAACTCTCCACCACTGCTGATGTAGGACTAATCTAACATTCTCCCCTACACACATTGGACCCTCTCATTACTAACCGGCCCATCACAAGCACCCATGGTCCACTAGGCCTTAGGCGTACACCACTTGAGTGTACTACGGAAAAAGACTGTGGACTAGGCTTTGATACCAATTGTTGACCCAAACAGTGGGGATGGAGCCTTTCTACACCCCAAATGCTAGCCCAAGTGGTGAGGGACACCCCATATTTAACTTAGCTCAACTCTTCCCATCTACTAATGTGGGACTAATCCAACAAAGATCATGTGGTTAATGACAAAGCCCCATTGCATCAATAATTGTTTTAGGGAAATCCTATTGCATCAAGATGGATGCACTCAGTATTAGTTGCTCTCTAGAGAGTTACATGGGGGGCATTTATCTACCATGGTGAAGACCATGTACAATTATGGAATAATACCATTGACATCTACGAATATATCACATAAATTCTAACCGCTCTTCCAAATGCAAATACGGAAATCTAAATCTTATTGAGTTTTTAATTCACAATATAGTTGTTACCATGGTTATATGCGTAGGTTTTTCTATTTTTGGTAGAATTTATGCTACATTAGTGCCATGAATAACCTAACTCAAGGGGCCAGAGGTTGGATGTGAGACCTCACAAACCAAAAGTCCGGTAGAAATAAGAACTATAGCTCTTCGAGATGTGGGTCGCAAGCTAAATTTTTTTCAGATTATAAGTTGATATATTATAGTTAGGTCAACAAGGGTTGGGCCTATCAATAGCCTAATTGAGCAAGATTATATCCCTAACAATAGACTTGAGTGATAGCACGCAGCGAAATCCACTTTTATCAGGAGAAATCAAGGAGGCAACAATGCCATCAGGAACATATGCGAGGAATTGAGTAGGCAACATTTAGTTGCGAAGCCAGAAAAAAAAAGGTTGGGAGTTGTGCCGCGCTCATGTCTAGTGTTGGGTTCCTCATGTGGCGGAACCGCCGATTTAATCCGGGCTAAATACACCTGCCACCATTAGCTCTCAGTGTACTTAGGCCGTACTAAACCCGGTCGTCCGTCGAGAAGCCTTCGGCCCTTGATTCGTACCAAAACCCCAGAGGAACCGACATCACACACATTCGACCCTCGATGGAGCCACAACAGTTACACCATCACAGGCATTTGAATAGATAGTAGTAAGACTTTAAGTTACAAACCAGGTCCTGAATAAAATAGGTTCAACATAGGTCCATAATAAAATAGAGTTCGAAATAGTGTCTCGCAGAGGAAATTTAAAGATCATAGTTCACGATAAACAAAAGACTTGCAGCAGGAGAGTGACATCATGCCCACTGATGTCACCCCATTGCCAGATCATGACTCGGCTCACTCCTGATGGTAACAAGCTCCTCCACCCACGCAGGCACAAAAGAGGAACTCCATACCTGAAAACCAAATGTTGGGGGCAAACCCTGAGTACTAGTTACTCAGAGGACTTAATGGCATTGGCTTACGGCTGACGCAAAGCTTGCTTACTATCATTTCGGTCCTTAGCCAATGATTTTTAACAAAGGTTGATTATACATAAGGTAGCAGGATTTGACAGCCGCTACCCCTTATGATAGAAAGAGATAATCCTTTAGAGTATAACAATTGACATAAACTTGAAGCATCCGAATATCAATTAAGTAACCAATCATGTAATATTCGAAAACATGAATCATAATCATATGGTATTAAAGTTATTACTACGTTGCTCGTCAGTGATATTTGGCATTCTCACACCTGGTGAGCATCAGCGATTCGAATCGATTTTAATTCCCGGGAATAACTAAAAATGCCAGGGGCCCATATGCTTACTCACACGACGGCTTTCCCACATATAGTCCCCCTCCTCCACCTGTCCCATCCCAAGTTCGATTCACTCCCACCTGACTCCCGGGTTGTGCCCCCATGACGAGGCTGCCGACATCTAGGGCTCCCCGTCATGAGTACCAAGCTCCCCCGGGCCACCTTCCTCTCAACCAGTGGGTAGGAACGTGTTTCTATTCTCCGGATGGCACAAGTAAGGTTTCACCGGCCCCATTAACCGGGTAAGCATTTTAGCAATGGTATGCCAACCAGCAGGCGAACAGCGAGCGGGCCTTATGCGACTCGGGCGGAGCCATTACACCGCAACAACGCACACCGCAAGAATATAACTTAATCTCCGCCCGGTCTTCAATTAATCATCAACATCATAGACTATCATTGCAAAACTGACAGTGTTCCATTTCTTTTTCAAAGTCACCCTACGCGACGAGTGACCATTCACTCGTGTCTACTCGAGCCTAGCATTTCTAGGCAACTCGTTCTACGTACCTAATATAGGTGCTAGGGCCAGGTCGGCCAGTGGTTCTAATGCAATAAGGTTCCAAACAATACCTGATGCATATGCGTAAACATAAGTCATAATTTGCTAGGAGAATGTAGGGCCTGCCTACCTTCCTCGCTAGGGTTAGTGTCGTCGGGAGCGAAGTCGGCGGCCTGCTGGAGATCCTCTTGCTGCGGGTACGGCTCCGGGTCCTTGGGCTCCTCGATCAGTGGTTGCTCCTGTGTCTGCTCCTCGACTCCGGGATCTATATGCATGCCATCATGCGCAAATGAGTGCAACGAATGCATATGGTATGCGAGATGCTCATGTGTGGTAACAACGTAAACCTTACCAAGAAATCATACAAACCCTCACCTAAAAGCCCCATGGTTACTACACATAAAGGAGTTTTAGGGTAAGCTCTTCCCTTTTGTCTTTACTTTTCTTATAACCCTAGTTTTTATTTGACTTGCCCAAAAATGGATTTATTAGAGCCCTAGGCTTCCCCCTAGCTACATAACTCCAATGACTCCCAAAATTTTGTCACCAGCAGAACTACAACATATGGGGCTGCTGCCAAAAACTCAGGCCTAGAAGTGATAAAATGAATTTATAATAAATCCTACATTATTTCAGCCCCAGAACTTGTTTGATTTTTCATAATTTCTAGGAAGGTCCTCTGAGCGTGAAATTTTAACAGTGCTCTAGTATGAATATTTAGAGTGTGTACAAAAATTACCAAGCCTAGAATCTAATTATTTGCAGGACATCTATTTTCCATATCTTTATTTGCCATAATAATTCATCTCATACAAAACAGTGGTCCCGGCATGAACATATATACTTTCTGGGCTTTAGACACTATGTACAAGCCACCATATTTCTTGTGAAATTTTCTTAGCACCCTAAGGCCATCTTTTCCATTTATCAAGTTTAGCAAGCGATATTTTGCCATTTTCAAATCACCATGCAAAACCCACATGCATGGCCTCATTTTGGATCAGTGAGCTAAACCTGCTATTACTAATCTAAGAGTAGTGTCAAGGGTTCACATTAGCCACCTTTTATTTAGCACTTACTTCCCATTACCATAAATACACATTTTTATCATGAAAAAGGAAAAACAGTGTGTACATGAGCAGTGCTAGGGATACAACAATTCATATACTGTCTAAATACTCTAAACAGGCCACTATCCAAGTTTCACCTCATTTGAAGTTCATTTACCCCACTTTTGGTGTTTATTTTGCTTTAACATGCATGCAACAAAACTGAGGGTAAAAATGTCTTTTCACATGACCACATCATACCTAGCCTGTAGATCTGCTCAAGAGGAGTTCGTAGGTTCTGAGTTTGTCCATTTTGGATTTTTCTTTGAATTTATATGATTTTTCAAAGTTCAAACCGAGAAAAAGGTAAATAGAAAAAGAAAAATCCAGATCCGAGGACCTCTGCGTAATTAACCATAGTTTCCAGGGGCTAGCGCGTAAGATCTGTAAGACTCAGCCCCCCGTGCGGGAGGACCGGGTTGCAATTTCGGAAAAGTCCGGGGGCTAGATCTAAAAAGATCCGGCCCCCGTCTTCTTCCTCGCGCCGGCCGCGGCCGCGCGGCGCGGCGCGCGCGCGCCGGCGAGCTCCGGCTCGCCGGAGCCGCGACGAGGGGCGCGGGGGATGCGCGCGAGGACGGTGCTCACCCTGGGCTAGATCTCGTCGACGGCGGAGGCGGGGTTGAGGCGGGAACGGCGGTGAACGGCGGCGGCGTCGGCGTGAACCCGCGCGTCGCGGACGGCGAGCTCGGCGTCGATCTCGTCGGAGAGGGGGAGAACGACGACGAGGGCTAGCGGGGGAGGGGCGGCGTGGAGCGGCGGTTGCGGTGGTGCGGTCGGTAGGGCTCGGGGAGGCCGGGAGGCGGCGGCGCGAGCTCGGCCCCGAGCTCGGCCGGCAATGGCGGCGCGGCGAGAGAACGGCGTGGGCGAGGTGGAAACGGAACGGGGAAGAGCGGGAAAGGGCTAGGGTTTGGGGCGCGGGACCCTCCCCTCCTTTTGACGCGCCCGGGGGCGCCTCCCGTGGCTTGCCGTACCTCCTGTACGCCGGCGAGCCACGCGGCGCGCGCCGGTTCGCGCCGTGCGCGTCGGCGTGGATCGGCGGGCCCACGTGTCAGTGACTCCGGGAGGAAGAAAAATAGAAATGTGTTTTCCTTACTACTTTAAACTGCAGTTTTGACAAATTTGGAGGCTGAATTTGGAAAAAGTCCAATTGGAAGAAATGTTCTACTCAGAGAGATCTACAACTTTGTCAAAGTGAACAACCCCAAAATCCGAGTGTAAATACGGTTTAAATTCAAATTTTGAAATCAGCCCTAGGTAAGGACAGGGTACCTTTATTGTTTGGAAAAAAGAAAAACCCTATTTTCAAGCCTTTTCACCCAAAGTGCCTTTTGGGTAACTTGCTTAGAATTTCAATACCTACAACTTATTCAATGGGAGTGTTGCATGAAAGTGGTTGTAGGTTTGTGTAAACTTAGGGTTTTTAAACAAGGCTGATTTGAGTTGGTTTTCTGCACTGACAAAGAAAGACTCCAAACCCTATGTAGCTTTCATTATCTGGCCAAACCCCAATTATGAAAGTTGTTCAAATCTTCATTATCTACAAGTTTGGTAATATGAGTTTCCCCTAGATCCCAATAGATTTGGATTTAGGAACAAGAACATAGCAGAACACATGCATAAAATTTAGATTTCAAGTATTCCATCTCCTCCCATGTAAATCCTAACTTGACTATATGCAATCACATGATGCTTGATGATGCTTAGTGCATGATTAAGGTATGGTAATGCACTCGAGATGCTGGAGCATCACACCTCAACTCGCTCTCGCTCCTCACCTCCTTTGTCAAACCTCCGCTACCACATATTCGCCTTGTTGCTTCTACTCCACGCAGCTACGATTGCAAGCCGTACCGAGGCTAGCTGTGACTCTTAGTTCCTCGGGTTCGTAACTCAGCAGCCTGCCGCTGCCGCAAGCCTAATAGGCTTGTACCTTGCAAATGGGCTCGAGGCACCAGTGGGGTATTTTGGTTTGAATTGGATACTCTGATTTTTAGGTCATTCACTTTAGTTAGGACTTTATAAATGGATCTACTGTTGGGTTGGTCCAGTGACAATATAATGTCTAGACAGTAGGCATCCAATCTTCTTTTCTGTTGCTAGTCCATGTCTTTGGTTTTTGGCAGTCAATGCCCAGCCCGGTAAAAATAGATGAGGGGTTGTAACGCAAACACTTTGGTAGCTAGGGAAGCTGCCCCACCCCGCCGATAGGGTGGCTTCACCCCTGGCAAAATTGAAACTTAACATTGACAGACGATAAGTGAAACAGAGCACTAACCACATCTCAAGACCATTTGTCATGTAGAAACAACAAGCTCAAGAGAGGAGAGCCAAGCATTCCTTAAAGTAGTCATTATTGAAGTTTCAAATTGATAAACCATTATTCACAGATCAAGATCGTGTGGATCCAATGTTTGATATGCAAAATCGCGTTTATTCTTTGCAACAAACTCCATCGCTATAAGAACTTCTACATCCTAAAGCACATCTATAGCCTAGTCATCCTTCGTAGGAAGGGCCGTTGCACCTCCCCATTAATTAAGCGAAATCAAAGTTCAAGATTCAAAAGATGCTTGGCTCAAAGGCATGTTTCATTTTGGTAGCAGCCATAGTTTTGGCCCTCTTTCAAAATAAGGGTTGCCAAGAGTGGTTGATTAATTAATATCTTTTATGAAAGCAAGGAAAAATAGCACTGCATTTGAAATAATATTATAAATTGTACCATCAAGTTTGCTTGACATAATGAATTTCTTCACCATAAAAAAGTTTGTAAACGTATACAATATAAGCAATGTAATTTACATAATGGTGGGCAAACAACACCGAAACCAAAAAACCGTGCCGAACCAAATACCAACCACCAAAATTTGTGGTTTCTTTTTTGTTTTTGGTGTATGGTGAGGTTTTGATTTTGGTACAATTTGGTGCTTGATGTTTGGTGCGGTTTTTAGTTTGTAAACACCAAATAACCAAAACAACCGAATTTACACCCGGTACTATACCCAATCCATACATTGTTCAGGCCCAAATAGGCCCAGTGCACCCCAAACTCTAGAAGGAATGCACATCAACATTCCCCAGTAGACCAGTTCCCCGCTCCCACATGCCCACTCACCGTCGTCGTTACCTCTCTGCTCTTCTTCAAACCTCCTCTGCTCCTCCATCATGCCCAATCACCCATTCATCGTCACCATCAATCGTCCGATGTGTAGTCACAAGGCGCCAGCAGCTCCCACATCGATGACGTGTGTAGACCTACATCGACGGCGCGCAGTGCACTAGTGGCACCCGATGAGCAAAACCGAGGAGCAAGCAACATGCTTGCTTCTTGTCTTTTCCAAACAAGCAATCAATTGCACACTAGTCCATGTCTTCTTGTGTTGTTTGCTTGTACTAGTACTCGGTCGCTTGCTTCTTTGGTCTAAACATTAGTCAACTTTCAAATGATTGTTTTCTTGATTTGAATCATAAGTTCTGATGTGCAGATCTCTCCTCTCGTCTAGTTCGGTAAAGTTCCTCTGCTCTGATCTGGTTCGGTGAAGTTCGGTAACACCGAACACCGAAGTAAAAAATGACACCAAATACGTCGGTTTTAATTTTTTATGAACATCGATTGGTTGTTAGTTTTGGAACACCGAAAGTTTCACAAACCGAACAAACCGCACTGAATTCACCAAATCAACCGAACACCCAACCCTAAATTTACATAGAGACTTTAAATTAAGCAAGTCACTTGTTATCAATGTTCAACATAGAAGCAGAGCAAAGGTTTGAAACATGGAAAGTGTATCACATAGGAATTTGTCCTTGCCATATACATGTACAATGTCAACTTCACACTTAGCAAGATGAGAGGAAAGGCAAAAATAGAAATATGTCTTCATAGATGCATGCTACTAGTAGACCGAACTCATTTGGAATTCATGGGCATTGCTTTTGATTTAGATGCCTTTGAGAAATAGAACTTCCAAGATTGCTATCTTATTCCTTGCGAACTCCATGAATTCTTCTATGACTGTGCATAACGTGTAGATTATCAATGATATAAAGGCAAAACTATAGAAGTTGAACATATCAGTTCCAAAGTTTAGGTCATCAATGATGTGTTAAAAGTTTAGTCAGCAATATTATCTTGCAACCAAGCAAAACATCTTTAATGCAAGCTTTCAACTAGCTTGCTTATGGAACTTGTGTATCATATAATTACCTAATTTGCTTCATGTTCCTTAGTTTAAGCATGGTGCTATGGCACATGAAGCAATTATCTAAAATAGCAATGATCTTAAGCTCAACCAAATAATAGGTTCACTAGAACTTGGAGATATAGGAACTCATCTTTATGCAAATAAATCTAGCAAAATAGTTAACATGATAAGGCTAATATGGCAACAGCACCCTTACAAGCCCATATAGAGAGCTTTCATTATGCATCCATGAGGTATCCATTATCCAACATTTTCTTGATTCAACAGAACCTTAGGACCAGCATTATATGGCTTCATTCTAGTTGCCAAGAGAAGTCCCTAGTCCTTTTTCCATTCATCACCCATGAGAAGGTCTCATGTATGGTGGCATCGAAAGAGGAAATACCTCAAGAGTAGTGATGCCATCTAAGATTGTCATAATTAATGTTTAATTTCCTAAGCATAGTTACCAAAGATGGGAAACTAAAGAAGGTAGAAGACATCTACAAATGTGCACCATCATTTCAAACGGACAATAATACTCACTCCAGCCAAAATAAATTGACATTCCAACATCTAGATTTGATTCATGTAGGTGATTTTAGCTATAAAAAATGTTAACCATTTGCGGATGGAGGTAGTAGTAGAGTGGGATCTTTTACTTGGGTTTGTTATGGGTACGGAAGCTGCCACCCGATGACCAAGCAATGAGGTGCACACACACAATGGTCCACCTTAAAGGGATGGCCACGGCTTTGAAAGTCATAGTAATGGTGCATAATCTCTAAATACATCTGGTAATGGATTAAAGTCCATATCCAAGCAAAAGATTATTGAAGCTCTCCATCATCACGGCCGCAACCTGCATCTGCTGCAAAGGTGGTGGTCCAAGAAGCGAAGATTCTAACAACTACAACTTCGACAAGGCGTGTTTGATGCATCAATGCCAGAGTTCTCATGTGACAACAATGTCACGAGATCCTCGGCAACATGATGTTCGACGAGGCATTCCATGGGTTGTATGGCATGGCGAGTTCAGCCTCGCAAGGTAGGTAGAGCTTGGTGAGTCCCAAGCTAGATGCTGTGGTGCTAGAGAAGGCCCAGTTGTTGGATGAGGTAGACCCATGTGTTATGGCTAGGCGGTGAGTTCGACGCGATTCAATGAGGACTTGAGGGGCGTAATTTCATCACTGCATGGCTCGGTGGCGAGTCTATTGGATGTTTGGACTTTTGTCTACAGCCATGGCTCAGCTCTAAACTTTAGATCTAGGTTTATCCAAGTTCAAACATATCCAATCCAATGCAATCCAAGATGAAAAAACCAATTGGACTTTGGACAATTCAAGCCCAATCTAGGTCTATCTTCGAAGCTTAGAGACGGCAATCTTAAATAATAGTGAGAAAGATGTTATGGCCCACTAAGGTGATGGTGACTATAGGCAAGTGTAGATAATGGATCATAATCACCTTAAATCTTATTTCATAAAATGGATGTGATAAAAACATACTCCACCCACTATAGCCATTTTGAGTTACACCTTAGGCTAATCCCTATTGATGTCACAAACATGCATGACATGGCCTTCTTGAAAACTTCATCTTGATGGTCAAATTAAGGATGGTAAGTGCATCATGGTCATTCACACCTTATGCAAGCAAAAGATCAAACTACTAAAGTTGCTGGTTAAGTTGATGCATAATCACTAATGGTGGCATGTGGAATCCCATGAAGACAAAGGTCAAATAACGTGCACGAAACTACAATGTTGTGTAAAAACTCACATATTTGGATAAATAATTCACGATTGTCAATATGACAATCTTGCCTCCACATGAGACATATAATGAAGACCATGGATATAACCAAAACTAGGAGAGTGGAGACTGAGACTAGTGCAGTAGAATATTTCTAACTTCTTCCCTTATCACATTATGTTGTCATGTACAAGGTCTTCTCCTACCTTACTACTACTCGACATATATATCAAAATGCCCACGGTAGTGTTATTGTGTATTATGGGTCTCTTTATAGAACCATGAATAATTTGGCCAACAAATAGGTGCAATTGTCATGTGAGACTAACCCATTGCCACTCACTCATGGATGTGAGCACCAAACCAGCATGATGCCATTACAAGGAACTCAACACTAGATCTTGCATTAGAGGGTAGAGGTAGTCCAAAAGGCCAAAACATGTGTTAACATGGCACGCTACTTACATATGGCATGATATGAGAAATCCAGGATAATGTTCAATCGCCTTAGCCTATACTTAGAAAGAGAATCTTGGTCCTAAATTTACTTGCCTATCGGTGTTGTAGAATTAAAAGAGCAACATTGAGGCTTTAGTGGTCAACATAGATGATAAAGGCTCAGTTTTAACACTATTAGTAGGTTTATTCAAGATAGGATTCTAGATAAAGAGGAAACATGTCAACAAGGATTCTAGAAAAAGAGGCAACAACATGGTGGCCATGATATATATGCTAGAGTTTGACGATTGAATGTCAAGGATGGCACTAGGGCAAGATATGCCGCCAACACAGAAACCTCATCATTCTTCCTTACCATGACTTGCACTTCTAGTCAGTATCTTTACCTATAATATCAACACTTTCATCCTTGTGGGGTGGTGAAAACTAGCTTGGACAAGATCGTTGCTTAGCGTTTAAGATTTGACCATTCAGTACCCTCAATACTAGTCATGGTGGAAGAATGTATTAGAACATAGATTGCATCAGTTGAGATTTGCAAAAAGCACGAGAATATGACATAATTGAAGTCATTGACGATACACAATAGGAGATATATAGAGTAGAACAATCCTCACCCATAGCAAGGGTGGATACATGTTGTGGTCAAGGGAGGTGGATGTGTTGTGGTGAGGCCTACATATGCGTAGTGATGGCCAGCAAAAAGAGTAGGGAAGAAGGCCTTCACTTAATCTAGTTTGATGCAGTTCAAGTTGCATAGCCTCTCCCTAACAATCCACTCAATTCTAGAGATATGATATGACAGCCATGGTTATTAAGGCATTAAGGCAAGGTATAGTGTTCGAGTGTTCGACCAGCCTCTAATCCCCTAGGCAATTATACGTATGTCAACCACTAGCTGGTAGGAGCTGGTCTAGCCACTTGCAACTCCTGCAGCCCCCTTGAGCTGCACCCTCTCCCTCTTACTAGTCACTAAGTTGTGTCCTCACAGATAAACCACACTACAGCTGACCGGAGCGAGTTCTGCGCTGGTCTTCTGTGCCAGAGCTAGCAGGGATGCAGCAAAGGCACAACTGCTAGGCCTTGTTCGTTGGTTTCCCTTCTATTATCCCCCCTAGGATTTTTGAGTGTCTGGACGCCTTGGCAACGTCTTCAAAACCATGAGGACAGCAATCTAATCTTACACAATTTTTTTAACAAAGGCAACTAAAATTAAAATATAAGAGATATAACTTTCTAAATAACTATAGGTTCCTAGAGACTAGAGTGTTAGCCTAGCTGCCCTCAGTGTGCCACCTACGGCATAGAAGCCTGTGATGTTGTTGGCAATGACCACCATCACAACTAGGAATGCAATGTTTGCTTCCTCTGTGCTATGGGTCGTCAGAAAACTATTTAGTTGAACTAATCCAGATATCAATGTAAGGGAAGTGGGAGAAAAGGAACTGGCTAATTAAACCACAACTATCAATTGGTGTCACCACTTGTCTACCTACTCGCAAGTCACAACACAGGCAAACTATGCTATATGGTCCCATTCCCGTGAGACATGAATGGAAGGGGAAAAAACCCTATGTGCAGATTCTATGATTAAGCAAACTGGCAGGAGAAACTCTTTCTAGAATCAAGCACATACTGCCACTGTAACGAAAGCAAGCACAGAATCAAGTCTACCTGAAAGTAAACATGCATTCAAAAAGACCAAAACAGCAAGGCAATGGGAATTACCTTAGACGAGAGAAATCGACCGCGGCAATCTTTGTTTGCAAGCATCTGTCTCCGGAGCAGAACTGCTGCCGATAAGTGCCTGCCGGAGTTCCCCCGGGTAGTGATCCCGGGTTTATTTGGGTTGGTGGCCACAGTGCGCACCCAGTTGAGCATCTCCACGACTGCATCCCTCTTTCGCTTCAGGTGCGCAGATCCAGAGCTCCTGGGACTCTTGGTCGGCGGCAGGAACTTTTCCTTCTTGGAACCCAAGGTCCTGGTGCCATTGCTGCTTTCCTCGACCAACTCGTGCTGCTCTCGTGGCTTACTGATTCTCTGTTCGAGGGGAAACAGATACTTACCGATTCTCTGCTTGAGGGGGAATAGATACTTATAGTACACCAGCTTGACGGGTGCATCAACGAAAGGGTCCAGGCCAACCGCCTCGGCGACGGCTGCCCAGGACGAGACGGCCTCGAACCCGCCGTGAGCGCACACGGCGAGGAACAGGGGGAGCAGCTCCACCTTACTCCCATCCCCAAGCAATAGTGGCAGAATCAGTGGGGGGCAGGTCGCCCCGGTGGCCTTCAACTCGGTGAGGAAGGCCGCGAGCACGCTATCGAACAGGGCGGCGGCGCGCGCGTTCGTGAGGTAGGAGTTCGGAATCTCCAGCCGGGCAAGGAATCTGAGAGCGCGGAGATCGCCCACGATGCCGAGCACGTCGAGCAAAGCTTTGCACGGGACGTCCACCTGCGGCGCCGCAGCCGCTTCAGACGAGGCGGGAGCGCCGTCGGCCAGCGCGCGGACGGGGCTTGTTCCAGAGGAGGCGCTTGATTTGAACGCAGGCGCGGAGGAATTCGAGGGTGGCGGTGGGGCAGGGGGGCTGGCCATTTTTGCTTGAAGCCCCTTCGACTTGAGCAAAAACTCCTATGCTTCTCGCACCTTGTGGTGCGGATGCTGCAACAAGGCAGAAATTTCCAAGAGCAAGGAGAAATGGTTTGGGGGTACTTCTCCTTGTTAATGGCAGAAGGATTTATAATCCATGGGTACAAAACCCTAGATTTAGTTTGGGATAAGGAGAGGAGGAAGGGGAAGGAAGGTTGGTGGTGAGTAGACCTAAGCATTTCGTGGGCCGGGCTGATATAAGTCCCATTAATTTTAGGTACATATTGGTGGAGGGTAAATTTAAGTTGTGGGCCGGGCTATATGGCAAGACTGAGCCTGCCTTTTTGGGTGGAGCTTATTATTCTCGTTTCTTTTTAGCAGGCTAGCCCATTTCTTAGGCCTCGTTTATTTTTGTCAAGCCCAATAGCTTTGCTAGGTTGGAACAAATTTGCTTAGGTCTAGGGTGGATGAGCCAACTTACCATTTTGGCCATCTCAAATAGAAAAACTTATCATTTTGGTATGCATGAGGTGTCCTCCTAGGCTATGTTGGATAATCTTATTGGAGATGCATCATATATTCTAGATGAGTTGAAATATGCTAAGTAGATATAGTTGAAAGGGTTGTACCACGGTATTCGACCCAAGAGGGAAGGGTGAATTGGTTGCTAGATCGCTCTTCTAAACTAAGGACTTTTCTAGTGCATAAGAGAAACCTAACTTATCTTATACTCAGTTAAGTCTTACATTTATTTAATGCACTCTCTGCCTGCATATAGCCAAACCTAATCAAATTAACTAGGAAAAGGTAAAGACCCATGAGACAGTAATGTGGAAATGCAAATGAGTAAGCAAAGTAAAGAGATAAGGGCAAGGGGATGCAAAATCCCGAGAAGACATGAGAATTTAACGTGATTCACCAGTAAGACGTACGTCCATGGAGGCTCGCCACCAAATCCCCAAGCACTAAGGCTTTCCCAATCACCGTCTTGCACTCACTACCAAGGCTCCTAGGAAGTAAAGGTTAAGTACTACCAAGCCCAAGGGAAGGACACAACTACCGACTCTCTCGGTCACTAGGTATCTTAATCCACTATGGAGTTTCTACACCAAGTAGGGGGTTTCTCCTTGTCCCTCACACAAAGTGTCACCACTATTCCACACCAAGCCAGAGGGGTCCCAACAACGAGTACAAGGGTGGTTGACCAAAGTCAAGTCTTGCCACTAGCTCACGTAGGAGCTAGACCAAAGATGAGCTCGCAAATTTGCTCTCCCTAAGGTCAAATTAAACTTGGATTAAGCATGAAGCACTCATACGTTGGTTTGAGTGGATGACATGCTTGGAATACACCTCACACTTATTGTGATCTTCGGTAGCTCCAACACACTTCAAATGATCAGATGGGGTGGGTTATAGAGCCTCCGATTTCCAACTAGTTATTAGCCAAAAAGGGTTCTAGAAAGTATTAGTACTAGATGTCCTGACCTACACTTTTGGCATAAATCGGAACATCCGATCCTTTGTACATTGACAACTAGTCGTTGGCCACAATGTTGCAATGTGTAAGTGCAGCAAAGCTCCTTAGTGGTTTTGGTGTATTGAGTGACAACGCGATTAAAGGTCTAATCTCTTTTTGAGATGACTTGACATGTGTTCACAGGTTTATAAATTGTAATCAAGTGTGAATGAATGAACTGTAATGGATATATCTCATGATCAAGCTTGATTGTTCTCATTTTTTGAGAACCAATGGTTTAATTGTATATTATTCTTGTGATCATCTTAGTGGATCTAAAATGGATATACATAAATTGAATGCATTGCCCAAGTGCTGGTTATCTTGGGTCTATCATGTTAAATGCACTTTGAGGCTATCAGCTAGTAGGGATTCTAAGTGTAAAACGTGACAAGGGCTATATCTCATATTTGGATGTCACTACATTGATTCGGAATTCTCGAAATGACATGTGGCTAATCTCAGAGCATCTCTACTACACATTCTAGCCATCTAAAATGAAGATCGAGCATATTGGATGGTTAATGAGCAAATGTGCTCCATCACCGAACGAACAGGTATTCACTAATGAAGTCCAACTTATTCAGCTCAAAGAGGATTGCTCTCAGAAGAAAGAAGCTCAGCTTGGCTATGTCTCTCTAATGGAATTAATTCAAGATGACATTATTCATCAAGTCTAGACTCAAGTGGATTTCAACTAGATTTATTCTTTAATCTTGAGTATAGGTATGTCGTACTATCAAGAGGGAAGCTAAACTTGGAATGTCACTAGTCAACATGTGCTCTAGCTGGTTCAGAGAGTGATGAGCCACTTCATCTTCAGTGATGTATTTGGCACTGAGTGAGAGCTCTCTAATCCTTCTCTTGTGCTTAAACTCTTAGCTAGGTGTACCTCCAATGGAGCCAAACACCTACACTTATCTAGTGACCAAGGCTTTGTGCCTTAGCCTCTCTGTCCAGAGGACCCTCCACCGGACTATCCGGTAGAGGGGTTTGAACTACAATGGCTAGTTGCCCTCTACCGGACTGTCCGGTAGAGGCCACCGGACTATCCGGTGGAGGCCTGACATAGGTCAGCGGCTAGTTTTGGTGAGGAGGGTATTTATACTCCTCCTCTACCTTTTGTTGTTGTTGCTTCCCTTCAGCGTTCATATACATTCAGAGGCCAGAAAAACACTCCCCAACCACTCTCTTTGTGAGATTGAGCTAAAGTGTGAGATTCTTAAGTTGGGCAAGATCAATTGAGATTGAGTGAGCTTCATTGTGAGCACCTAGCTTCTAAGCACTCTTGGCAAGCGCTTCCGGCAAACGCTTTTGTTACTCTTGGAGGTTTCCTCCTAGACGGCTAGAGTGTACCAAAGGTCACTCCCTTGAGAGTGGCACATTTTTTGTAGGTGATTACCCCCGCTCTTCGGAGCATTACAGTGAGCACCCTCTCAGCCTTGGTGGTTGAGAAAGGGGAGGCTGTGAGTTGAAAAAGACTCAAGCTCTTGGTGGGCGCCTCAACGAGGACGTACGGACACTTGCGGGTGTGCCCAAACCTCGGGAACAAAATCATTTGTCTTGTGTGATGTACCCCTGTTGGGAAACCCAAGCTTTGTGCTTGTGGTTTGTTCTTCACTTGCATTGTCTATGTTTTACTTCTGCTACTACTCTCATGTGCAAGTTCTTGTTGTGAGTGCAGGTGTGTAGTGCATAGCAGCTCAACATCACCAGAGAAACACTTGTGTGTACACTCCATAACTCAATATGTATACTAGTGCATATTTACACCTTTGAGCTATCTCTCTGTGTTACACCGAATTATCCGGTAGAGGTTACCGGACTATCCGGTGACACCAGATTGTCTAGTAGGAGCCACCGAACTATCTAGTGTGAGCTGACAGTTTTGTTTTAAGTGGTGAAAATTTCAGATTGGCCTATTCACCCCCCCTTAGGCGACATCAAGATCCTTTCAATTGGTACCAGGGCCAGGTTCACTGAAAAGCTTCACCGTCGTGAGAAGAAGATGTCGACACCTAGTGAGGTACTTTGTAAGCCTCTATTGGTAAATGGCTCTAACTACTCTCTGTGGTCTGCTCATATTCTTCATGTATTTAGGACCAATTGTCCTCTTGTGGAGCAGATTGTAGATACAAGCATATTGCCTCCTAGCTATGAATGGGGTAACCTATCTCATGAGGAGACAATGCGCTTGCAACTCAGTGCTCGAGTAACTAACTATATTCTGTGCACCTTGAGTCCAGATACAACTACATGGCTGTTCAAGAAGTACAAAAGTTTGAGGATGCTCATGATCTTTGGGCCACCCTAAAAAATGTGTTTGAATGCAAAACTCAAGAACAAGCCAACATTCAAGAGAAGGACCCAGAAGTTGAAGTAACAAGCCTCTGTGATAGCATGGAAGACAAGGAGGAACAAGAGGAGCAGTTGGTGTAGCAGTCACTTCATTCACCAAACTGTCCGGAAACACATACCAGACTATCCAGTAGGGGCAGTAAAACCATGCTAGCTTAAGAAGAGCAGCGATGGAAACCAAGTGAAGAATCATGTTCAGTTGTGTGTAGATCTACCATTTCACTCTCACACCAGTGCCTCATGGCCATGGACAATGAAGAAAGTGAGGATGAAATGAGTCAAAGCAGTGAAGAAGAAAGTGAGAATAAGATTGATGATGAAGACCTAAAATTTGGCAAGCTGAGCAAACAAGATCAACAAAGAGTGATGAAGCTTGCCGAAGTCATAACAAGTCAAAAGAAAACCCTTGAGAAGCAAGAAGACCTCCTAATCAAGAAAATAGAGGATCTCAAGGAAGCTCAAGAAGAGAAGGAAGAACTTGAACTCAAGATCACAAATCTGAACCTCAAGTTTGAAAACTTGACTAAAGAAGTGGACAAAATAGCAGATGTCACTTCTTACATTGAGAAGCTTGAGAGGAAGAACAAAGAAAGGAAAGATTGGATTTTGAAGTTTCAAAACAAGCAACTAAGCCTTAAAGAAAAAAAGAGTGAACTACTAAGTGAAAATGCATAGCTCATCGACAAACTAAGCGTGCTTGAGATAGCACATGAGGTATTTGTGACAACAGTAAAATCCTATGAGCCTCTTGTGAAAAATGCTACTTGCTCTTCAATTGAACCTATATCTGCTTGTGCTAACCCTTGCTGCCTTAAAGCAAGTAACTCTTGTGTTGAGCATGTAATTGTAGAATCTTGTGATGATTTCATTGCAGGAGAAAATGAAGAGCTCAAGCAAGAGGTCAAAAGGTTAAGTGGGGATTTGATTGAGCTTAAAGGGAAGGGTTGTGTGCAACCTACTCAAGATAACCGTGACAACATGGTGAACAAGCTTAAGAAGGATCCCATCTTTGATCGAATAATTGCTGCTTGTAAGAGGCAATTGATCCAAAAGATAATGGGCTACAAGCATGATTGGAACAAAGAAATGATAGCCTAATTCTATGCCACAGTTTACTTCAATGATACAGATGGAGATCAGAACAAGTGGGAGATGGTGTGGATGACAGAGGGTAACACATACTCCATCACCTACCTAGAATTTGGTAATAAGATTGGAAAGCATGAACCAGATTTTAATAGGCCAAAGATTCATCTTGAAAATTGCTTGCCTGATAGTGAGATGACATTCATGTACCCTTCTCAGAATCAGGGATTCTATGGGAGCACTAAGGGGCTTTACACCTACTATGCCTATCTAATCTAAACATATTATTTAGGAAAACTCTTGCTCCTCTAGTAGGTGATGCCTCTAACATTTCTCATTATGCTAAGAATCTGCTAGCCAAAATGAGAGACGGTGCTAGACCATTCTGTGTAACACACTTCATATGGGAGGAAATCAAAGCCATTGACCCATATAGAGTTGTGCATATGCTTCAATCATCATGTTGGTTATTGAGAAAGCTAGTGGAGACACGTTTGTGTATGATGAGGAGCATAGACCTTTGAGGATTCAGAGGGCCACTCATCCCATTGTACCTATAGATACAGATGCTCCTTCTAGTTCCAGTGTGCTGCCTTAGGTTCAGGCACAACCCGAGGTTCAGCTAGGGAGATGTCACCTCAGAGGAGGAGAGGCAATGGTCAGTTCACTAGTGAGAGGAGGAGGAGCTCTTCGCCTGTGATTCAGGCTTTTAGAGCCATCATGGGAGCTCTAAAGTGCTTTAGGGCCAAAGATAAGGCCGAGAAGAGGGAGATCCATAACCGCCAGATTCTTTCACATAATAGGCTCAAAGGCATCCAGAGACACCTTGAGATGCAGCCACCTCTTTCTCCTGATAGAGAGCTTGTGGAGGAGACAAAAGCTGAGGAAGAGGAGTTTGAGGATCCCTTTGCAGGCTACAGTACAGCTCAGGGTCAGACTAGTGGTGCCTCATTGCCAGCACAGTACGCTTAGCCACCTCAGTTTTCTCAGCCTCCACTGCACATCTTCCAGCAGCAGGGACCTCCACCTCCACCTTCAGACTCCATAGGAGGTCTTGCTCAGGCAGCTGCACAGTCCTTGTTTGGCATGAGTGATGTCATGACAACTGCTTACTCGGGATACTCAGGCTACTCCTCCACCATGGCCACTTCGAGCATGTGAGGACCACTTCCATATACTCAGTCTCATAGTGATCAGTTCACCAGCAGAGCAAGCTTCAGTGGAGTTCCTTTTCAGGGTGGTCAGGGCTCGTCCAGTGATGTCTTCTACCAGAGTTCTACTAGTATAGATTGAGGTCAATTTCTGAGTGGCAGCCAATACCAGTCAAGCCCACAGGGTGGCAGCTGTAGCGCAGGATGGGAACAAGGCACTCAATGATGCCTTGAGGTACTTTCTCTTCCTACCTATGTCTTTTTGGTGCTTAATGACAAAGGGGGATAATTTGTACATTAAAGCTTAGTGCATGCTACCTGCTTGGTTTCAGGGGGAGAAAATACAGCGGGCAGCGGCTTAGTGCAGATTGAGAGCTTCCTTGAAGCCGCTTGCAGCATGTTTTATCTTCTAGTTTCCCCTCAGCTGTATCTTGTTTTGGTTCATATTTTGAACCATGTATTGAACTCTAGTGTCATGTGTTGGACACCCGTTTGTAATGAATTTCAAAACCTCCTGTGTGATCTGTGTGAACTAGATGTAAGACTAAGGTTAATCCAGTGCTAGAAGTCGTGTGGTTGTCTTTGTGACTCTTTGTGACTTTGTGTTTTTGCTTGGTGGGGGCAGACTACTTCTACCAGACTATTCTGTGGAGCCTAACGGACTGTCTAGTTACCCGGACTTTCCAGTGAAGGCTACCAGACTATCCGGTAGAAGGGCAGTGGCTACACCACCAAGCACCTCGGTTGGTTTACTTTGTGTTTACCTTCTTTCTTTGTGGTTTTGGAATGCTGAGATATAGGGGGAGCTCTTCTTGCATCAAATATGCGTTGTTGAGCATTTGTGGCTCAAATGTGAGTTTTTGTAACTCAAGCACATATTTTGGGGGAGCATACCAAATATCTGAGGATTCATGTCCTTAATTTATTTATCAGTTGTAAGCTTTAGTCGGGGTTGTCATCAATCACCAAAAACGGGAAGATTGTAGGTGAAGCAAAGCCACTTAGTGGTTTTGGTGTATTGAGTGACAACGCAACTAAAGGTCTGATCTCTTTTTGAGATGACTTGACAAGTGTTCACAGGTTTATAAATTGTAATCAAGTGTGAATGAATGAACTGAAATGGATATATCTCATGATCACCAATGGTTCAATTGTATATTGCTCTTGTGATCATCTTAGTGGATCTAAAATGGATATACATAACTTGAATACATTGCCCAAGTGCTGGTTATCTTGTGTCTATCACGTTAAATGCACTTTGAGGCTATCAGCTAGTTGGGATTCTAAGTGTAAAACGTGACAAGGGCTATATCTCATATTTGGATGTCACTACATTGATTTGGAGTTCTCGAAATGATAAGTGACTGATCTCAGAGCATCTCTACTGCACATTCTAGCCAACTAAAATGAAGATCAAGCATATTGGATGGTTAATGAGCAAATGTGCTCCATCTACCTAATGAAGAGGTTTTCACTAATGAAGTCCAACTTATTCAGCTCAAAGAGGATTGTTCTCAGAAGAAAGAAGCTCAGCTTGGCTATCTCTCTCTAGTGGAATTAATTCAAGATGCCATTATTCATCAAGTCTAGACTCAAGTGGATTTCAACTAGATTTATTCTTTAATCTTGAGTATAGGTATGACGTACTATCAAGAGGGAAGCTAAGCTTGTAATGTCACTAGTCAACATGTGCTCTAGCTAGTTTAGAGAGTGATGTATTTGGCACCGAGTGTGAGAGCTCTCTGATCCTTCTCTTGTGCTTAAACTCTTGGCTAGGTGTACCTCCTATGGAGACAAACACCTACACTTCTTATCTAGTGACCAAGGCTTTGCGCCTTAGCCTCTCTGTCCAGGGGACCCTCCATCGGACTATCCGGAGGGCTCTCCCAGATTATTCGGTAGAGAGGTTTGAACTGCACTAGTATTGCCTCTACCGGACTATCCGATAGAGGCCACTAGACTATCTGGTGGAGGCTTGACACAGGCCAACGGCTAGTTTTGGTGAGGAGGGTATTTATACTCCTCCTCTACCTTGTTTTTGTTGTTGCTTCCCTCCAACATCCATATACATTCAGAGGCCAGAAAAACACTCCCCAACCACTCTCTTTGTTAGATTGAGGTAAAGTGTGAGATTCTTGAGTTGGGCGAGATCAATTGAGATTGAGTGAGCTTCATTGTGAGCACCTAGCTTCGGAGCACTGTTGGCAAGCGACTCCGACAAATGCTTTTGTTACTCTTGGAGTTTCCTCCTAGACGGCTAGAGCGTCTCGAAGGTCACTCCCTTAAGAGTGGCACATTTCTTATAGGTGATTACCCTCGCTCTTCGGAGCATTGCAGTGAGCACCCTCTCAGCCTTGGTGGTTGAGAAAGGGGAGGCTGTGAGTTGAAAAAGACTCAAGCTCTTGGTGGGCGCCTCAACGAGGACGTACGGACACTTGCGGGTGTGCCCGAACCTCGGGAACAAAATCATGTGTCTTGTGTGATGTACCCCTGTTGGGAAACCCAAGCTTTGTGCTTGTAGTTTGTTCTTCACTTGCATTGTCTTTGTTTTACTTTTGCTACTACTCTTGTGTGCAAGTTCTTGTTGTAAGTGCAGGTATGCAGTGCATAGCAGCTCAACATCACCAGAGAAACACTTGTGTCTACACTTCATAGCTCAATATGGACACTAGTGCATATTTACACCTTTGAGCTATCTCTGTGTGTTACACCGGATTATCCGGCAGGTGTTACCGGACTATCCGGTGACATCGGATTGTCCGGTAGGAGCCACCGGACTATCTAGTGTGAGTTGACAGTTTTGTTTTATGTGGCGAAAATTTCAGATTAGCCTATTCACCCCACCCTCCCCACTCTAGGCGACATCAAGATTTTTTCAATTGGTATCAGAGCCAAGTTCGCTAAAAACTTCACAGCCGTGAGAAAAAGACGCCGACACCTAGTGAGGTACTTTGTGAGCCTCTATTGGTAAAATAGTGATATGAAAAAAAATGTATTTATGGCCATATGAAGACCCATGGTTGGATGCATTAAGGTATATAATAACAAAAAAATCTATATAATCCCTCTAAGTATATATCGTAGGATATTTCAGCCCTTCCCCCTAAACTTTACAAACATTTTTTGTGCATGCTAAACTGTGTAAAACCAAACAAATGATCCCTGGTCAATTTCAGATGGTGGTTTTGCCATGTTGGCGTGCCACCTTGGCACATGGCCCCACCTATAAGTGGGTACATTTGCCCCTTCCTCACCACTCTCTCCCACCCTCTCTCTCATGCCTCACTCCGGTGGCTCTTGGCGAGCCTACAACAGATGGTGCATGGCAGGCGATCACGCTTTGTAGCAAGCACCGAGCACTGTGGTGGGCACAGTTAGGGTGCTCTCTTCTTCTCCTCCTCTGTTTTCATTTTTTTCTTCCTTCTTTGTCTCTATTTTTCTTCCTTTTTCTTCTTCCTTCTTCGTCTCTATATTTCTTCTTTCTTCTTTCTTCTTCCTAAAAAAATATAGGGGTAGGGGGCTCCATGGCATTTGCAAGGGTAAGGGGCTTGAGCCCACCCTGCACCCCCCCTAAATTCGTCCCTAGGCACATGGGGAACGTCGTATGGTGGGAGGATGAGTGGGCAGCACGGCATAGAGGCGATTGCCTATGAGGATAACAAGGAAGGGAAAATGATTGAAGAAAAACACAAAAGACAATAGACAAAGAGAGAGGTTGTGCTGACAAGGGGCCCACAGGCCCATGGTGATGTGTCAGTGTGTCAAAAGCACCATCCGAAACCATGCATGGTGTCATTTGCTTGGTTTTACAAAGTTTAGTGCATACAAAAACCTATTTTAATTATGTGTCCCGATGTAAATACTTCAGGTGGTTATAGATTTTTCGCATATAGTAACCCTACACTTAAGGCTTATAGCAGGCTTGTAGCAAATGCAATGTACCCACCAAGTTGCATGAGGCTAAAGCTAACGGTTCTCTCAAATGCCCTCCCCTAAAAATGTTCCGGCAGAGAAAGATGTAGTTGAAATAGTGATAGGGGATGGAGGATAGGGGAACGGCTGGTTTCAGCCTAAATAAGCAATCTCAATTCGTGTATATCCACCAATAAAAAAAAGAGAATTACTTATTTGGAAATTTTGATGCTTCCTTTCTTGGCCTCGAAAAAAAAATTGTTCACTGCTCGACCTAGAAATTTTGTTTTGTTTTTTTCTTAGCACTTCCGTCTATTTGAAAATCCATTAAAAATTGAATAAGAATGCTAAAAATTCAAACTTTGTTCAGTTGTATTCCTTGTTAGTAGATCTTTCAGGGCGACGAATCCTATAACGACCGATATCATTCTAAAATTATGATATCACTGCGAACAGTTTATGAATTTAACAAAACATAAATGTTGCCTCTCTGTTTGGTATGGCTTCACTACAAACCACAACTAGAGCTGAGCCGAACGAGGCCTGGCTACAAATGGCCACTTTGACCCACCTCATCCTCAGCTTATTGGTAGTGTAAGACAATTGTGGAAAGATCCCAAATGGAGCACACTATCTATCCAACCCATGGGAGTTCTTAAACCAAACACCGCTCAAGTAAAGAGGAGATAGCACTGTCCAAACTGGTTCCTTCAAGCCTGTATGAGACTTGTACTTCAACAAGGTCCCAAACTCTAATGTAAGGAGCAAATTCCCAAGAAGTGGTCTGTTTTGGAATTACAACATATTTACATGGTTACCAATGTTCTCAATCAACGTTTCACCTGAACCGTGCTATTTACAATTGTCATGCGATGGAGGTGACTGTCGATACCGCATATGATTCTCAAATCCCTCTTCTACGACTGTTCATATGTTATTACGACCCAGATTGCAGCAGAAAACCATGTTTGTGCACGTGCATAACCGAACTCTGCCAAAATGAATCCAGCCATAACCTGAATCAATTCTTGCATGAAGCCATCTTACATAAAAATGAATCCATCCATATCCTGATCATACCCGTTCCTTAGCTAGGTCTCCCTTGGCTCTGATCTTGGAAAGGAGTCTTGCCTCGTTAACTCATAGTTTGACTCTGGACTGCGGTTCCTTGTGTTGACACGCATTGAGCACAGGAAGAAAAACGAAGAAGTATAAATAGTTATGTGCCACATGCTGCAAGAGGGGAATGTTCTATCATTTAGCAGTGATAAATGGTGATGAGCTAGAATATAGCAGTGAAACACAGTGAGAGACAAATATAGTGATCATGTCGGAGCCACCTCAAGCTTTCCAACTCAGTTAAGTGCAAAGAGGGAAGGTGATGATTCCACACCTGTGCCAAATCCAGTAGTTGCTATTCGATTCCAGCTTCCAGCTTGTAGCCGCAAAAGCTAATGTGATGAAACCCAAAACTAGAAATATCCAACGGAAGCGTTTGTTCAACATCTCCAGAGTAGTCTGGAATAAAGTCCTGATGTTTGGCCAACTACATGGAAGGACAACAAGATGACAACTGAGTCAGCTCACCAAAACGAAATACCAGTTATTATTAGTTAGCATTGAGCTGCATGGAGGCTCTTCAGGTACATATGTGTAATAGGAGGGAGCATCAATTGTTGTAATGGAGTAACTGTAGTACGAAGGATACGAACTAATAATCTCTAGCTCTGAAAACTATATTAAGTTACCCACACCAACCCATTCAAAAAATCCAAAAGTTTAAGATAAGCAAAGATGGGAAATTTACTTCAATAGTTAGTACGCGATGACAATAAGGTTAAGCACAAAGGTACTATAATGTGTTCCAAAAACAAAACATATGCATGTGTGAATACTTGGCAAGGGACATTGGATGGCCCCAACCACTGCATTTCGAGTGCCTTTGCAAAGATTAAACTAAGATACAAGCATATTACCTTTGAGGCATATTAAAATTAATTCGTGAGGGCCAGCATATAAATCTTTGTGCCGTGGAGAACTCCAATAACCATCCCATAAGCAAGCCAAGAGAACCAATCGCAATAACAATTCCAATATTTGAAGATCTGAAATGATGACTCAATCGGATGCCATAAGTTCACTTAGTAATTTTTAAATGTAACATGCAATCTGCATACCTTGTTGCACCTGTTGCAGCTAAAAGAGCCGTGAGGATAAATACAGCAGTATGCATTGCTCTCTTTGAAGCTTCGTCAATTGTAGCCATATATATGAACGTACCCACAACAGCCATGAAGGAAAGCCAGAAGTCCAAAAACTGGATTCAGATACAATATAATTGACATGGGCGTATCAGAAGAATTGTGTATAATTAAATGGTCAAGTAAAAGGGATTTTGGCACAATTAGCAGATTGGGTAAAACAAATGTATTAGGTCTACCACGATTTAGATAGACATGACCATTAGTGTTTAATACCAGTAACATGCCCAACACTTTTTACACTAGCATTCGACAATAGCTTACCTGCAATACACGAAAAGACAGAATGCACCAGGTGCCAACATCACAGGAATGATATAGTGCACTGGAAATTCCACTAGAGGTGTAAAGAATCCATTCTGCAAATGCCTTGGTGGCAAGAGAAAAAAGGGTTTAGCATCTAATCAAATAAACCTCGTACATTCTATAACAAATAAAATGTCAATTTATCCTTTTATGGAGTTTGGAGTTTTTTTTTTTTATAGCAGATTGTAGCAAACATGACCTCATAAGCCATGAGTTTTATAATTGAGTAACAACATGATCTCATAAAACTTTGTTGTTGTTTGAATGCAGAAAAGGGATTCCAATAGGTACCACAGTTTGAAACCAAATATATTTATCTACTCAAACATGTAGTATAAATGAATACAGTTATAAAATTTGATTTTTCTTTGCCGGCATGCCTTCCACATAGAACTAGAGAGCCCTGTGCAGTGTGCCCACATGAAAACCATGTCAGGAATGAGAAAAAATGTTTTTGGTAGTTAGCCCAATTCTACAAACTTGGGGTTCTGAATATCAAGTTCTTAAATTTATGGACATACTTGCAGACAGGTAGTAACCACCTATGATGCAGACTCAAGAAAAAGTGCTGGTGATTACTGTAATTCAAGCAGATCATTTCAGGACGCCTGAGGCCTAACAGTAAATGAAAAGCATACCTTTTGCCGTAGGGCCCAAAAGGCAGGTAAAATAGCTGCAGCATTTGAAGCGATTAGAAAGACAGACTGCCAAATGTGCCCTACATATAGACGTGACCATGTTAGACTATAATCTTACTACATGGATGCAAAAGCATGCATATCAACTTGCAAGTTGCAACTGATTAAGTACTACTGTTATTGCACAAATAAGGAAAAAAATATCTGCAAGCTAAACAAACAAATTTGGACACGAGATCCAACTACATTGGACAAAGAGACCTTTGGTGCACATTGCTTTTGTTTTTTTTCATCCTCTTAAAATTGTGAAACTACAATCTGTTTCTGCATGCTAGTCTAACTAAAGCAAACTTCACAAGAAACCATTACCTTAAAATGTCAAAATGAAGCAAATCTTAACATTTTACCTATCAACAAGTAACATTAAGGTTTAAGAGTTTAACACATCTGTAACATACAAAAACTATTTCAGTGCGGAAATACAGATTGTCCCATTAAATTTTAAAACGTGAAGTCATTACCATTAGGGGAAACTAGCTCATCGCTGCAATCAAAGCCACCATGATCACGATCACAGGTGCAGAAGCTGGAAAAGGAAGAAAAATATTATCACACTAGCTACAAGATGTGCCTTTTGTCAAATGTCAAAAAGAAAGTCATGTGTAGATAGGAAAACATTCACACAACAGAACACAATCTTTAGAAATCACCTGTAAAATGTCAGCCCACTTTCATCAACTGAGGAATGACATACACCTTTCTGATTGCAGTTTCTATGGCATCCCTGAAGGGATACAGACATGTACGTCTGAGAATTTGCCATCTCACTTGGATGCTTCACCCCAAAGCACCATGTTCCTTCCTTAGCATAAAATATTGATAAATCCATGTCTGAATTCGTAGAATTCTGTAATGAAAAGAATAGTGAACCATTGCTGCTGCTTGTCCTACTCGCATAATAATCCCAAGTATCATTTGATGGTAAGCCACCATATTTCGAGTACAATTCGTAGTTCAATTCTTTATCTGACTTAAGCTGGATATGAATAAGTGCACCGGCTGAACCTTGAGGAACATCCAAAAGGAAATACGTCCATGCAAAATGCTCATGGGATGAGTTGCTTAAAAATTGCTCCAAGTAGAAGTGGCTATCTTCCAGTGATGCCTTTTCATCAGTAGGAACATAATATGACTCAAAAGGGACAGAAGAACTTCTCTTAGGAACCCTCTGTAGGTAGGAAGCAATATCTTATTAATGAAGATGTATTTTCAGGGAAAAACATGTATAATCACAAAGGTGCACAACCGAAGCCTTAAAAGAACATCTAACATCCATATTGTTGTGTAAATTTCAACAAAGTAGAAGGGAAACCACCCTAACCCTCACCCCACCCCGCGTGCAGTTACTGTTGGTTTTTCTTTTTCACATTATGCCGCACTGAAAAACTGTCTTTGTTATTTTTTTGGGAGGTGTGGCTGCGGACTTTCATCCACTAACTTTTTAGGAAAACACCGGATGTATGAAGTTTGGGTGTAGTAAATTACAGGCAGATTATATTTGACGGCAGTAGGTGGATGTGAACATGGACCTCGTTGATGTGGCAGAGCTATGGCTGAAGCTAAGACGGCACACAAACGGCGCTGGTCACTACAAGGTGCAAGGTGAATCAATCTAATGCCTCAGTTCCCCTCGTTTGATCTCTACTTATAAGATGCATGAGCCAGAAACGAACCTCTCAACTAACCTTAGCTAGTTACATTGATCTCCCCCTTCCTTGAATGTCGGGTACAAGCTGCGGAACTCCTCCAAGGGTACCCATGGCGATGCTGGCAGTGCACGGCCTTTCTATTGGATGAGCACATCGTGGTAACCATGCACGAGATGGCTTTTGATGACCGCCATAATATTAGGAATGTATAGAAAGGTTCAAAAATAGGAGCCTTGCGAGTGCTCAACAATACTTGACGTTGACCCGCCGATCAAGCGCATCTTGCCCTATGTGACGGGCATGCTCTCCACCAGCCTCCGCAGTGGCACAACTCCAATCGAGTCCCTAACAACATACTCTAATCGGATGCTGACAGGGCTGGTTGCCCCGCCTCTAGGTGCTTCACCTCTGGTTATTGTGCCTACCTCAACAACAACCTCATCTCCTGGTCGTCCAAGAGACAGACCACCGTCTATCGCTCTAGTGCTAAAGCGAACTAGCGGAGTACCGTGTTGTCGCCCATGCCGTTGCAGAGTGTTGCTGGCTACATCAGCTTCTTTAGGAGCTTTGCGTCTCGATTGCTATTGCAGTTGTCTACTGCAACACTGTCAGTACATTCTACATGACAACCAATCATGTCCATCATTGGCGCATGAAGCATGTCGATATTGGCATACACTTTGCCCATAAAAGGTGGCCTGAGACAAGTTTGTGTTCTTCTTGTCCCCTCTTCCCCCTAAATTCGTGGATATCATGACTAAAGGTTTACCTCTATAGGTCCAATCTTAGCATCTAAGATCCTCCAGCTATGACTCTGAATGGGTATTAGGGAATGCATAGGTGTATATCGATCATATTGTGTATGATTGAACCTTCCTTGTACACTAAGCCATATTAGCTATATATATATACAAGTCCTCCTAGTCTAAGGGTGTGAGAGGTTCCCCTATTCTCTACAATCAAGATCCGTGTAGATCCTACCATGCTGGAGAGCAGGCAGAGGGGGCATCGACGCCAGCATCATGCCCCTAAATGGCTTCGAAACTTCCACTACCCATACAGAACACGTCATGAAGCCTTGGATCCGTTGGCAGCTTTAGTTTGTACACGACGTCACCAATGTGTTACAGGATCACATTGGACGTGCACGTACTCCATCACGAAGCTAAAACTGGCAAGCTTGCTAGCCCATTGGTGTTGAGGAACCTTGGCCAGTGGCCAGCGGCTCCAAAAGAAAATACAATTTTGAATGCTACACAATAAAGTTGTGGTCCCATTGGTGTGGTCTCCAATGGCAAATGGTGAATACAAGCCCAATGATTCGGGTTCGTATGCCACCACCTTGGCATGTCGAGAAGTAATTGGCTTGCTAAAGAACACCAACACATCAGCCCTCCATGTGGTACAACACCGAACACTGAACCGGATGCATTGCACTCCACCATGAAATCCTACTTGTTGGGCAGTTGCAGCATCGCCGCAGCCATGATGACCTATTGAACACCTGGAACGTTGAGGTAGCCGTCTCCAATCAGTAGAAATGCTCCTTAAGCAAGGCGGTGAGCGGGTCTGATAGCACACCATAGTTGTTTATGAAGTGGTAGTAATAGCCCGCTAGCCCAAAACCCCTATAGGCTATAGAGTGTGCATGGAAACCAGCTTTGGCCAGTCCAAGACAACATGAACCTTCTACCTATCTATCTACACTCCATTGATCTTAGGGAGATGAGCTTACCTAGGAAGCTATCCGTCATCAGCAATCCGAAAAGCACAAGCACAAGCTATAAGAAGCGCTTCCACGACTACGTCTCGGTGTTGAGCTCAAGTCGTTAGTACCAAAGTTAAATGACATCCGTGAGATGAGATGACACATGGCATACTTGGCGAGCTTCAAGGGTCTGCTAGCCGCAGAAGAACGTTTTGCATATATTAAACCATGGTAGCAGATATTCCTTGCCATTGAAGGTGAGGAACTCCTATCTTGGGTTTAGGGTGGAATCGCTTGTTGGTGAAATTGTCATCATTGTGGCGGCCACATTACTCGGTATGGTCATAGAGAACATTGGGAGAGGCCTTGTACCCAACATGTGCGGAAGTACCATTGTGCCAGGCATACCACACCCATGTTGGAGCCGATATCTAGTGGTGGATCCGCTATTTACTTGCCATTGCTAGAATGCCTCTTGGCACTAGATGACGAGGCCAAGCACTGTCATTTGCTCAAAGCACTCAAGTGCAATGGCCTAACACCAGTACCAGCTTGGTGGCGAGTGGGATGAGGGTCTTAAGAGAGCAAAGTGCAGGGAGAGATCATTAAGTTTGTGGCAATGAGGGTGGTGACCATGTTGTTAACAATAGCCTCAAGGTTGGTCAGGAATTGAATGTTGCCACCCATGGAATAAGAATGAGAGCACAGTGCAGGTTATTTCAAAGCAATAGCAGGAAATGGCACTAGAACTTGTCAGCGAGGTAGAGCTATGGCTGAAACTCTGACAACACACCAACAAGACAAGGAACTCTGGGTAGAAGACGAATCAAGAACTCTAAAGTACAAGATGAATCAATCTAATGCCTCCTTCCTCGGCCAATCTCTACCTATAAAATGCATAAGCCGACCACATACCTCTCAACTAACCAATCTTATCTCTAACTACAAGATTTTTACCTTAACTTGCTAACCTAATCTGTTCCTAGCTGCTGCTCCTATTGTTTCTTGCACCAGCGGTTGTAGTGGATACCCACATGACAGCTGTTTCGCACATAACAGCTAAGAGACTAGGTATATTCTCAACCTTTCCAAAACAACTTACTGTTTTGTACTAAGTGCTCAGAGCATCAAACTTGGTACAGTACAGAGCCAAAGCTCTTAAGTTCAAAATATGAGCATAATTTTAAGAAGTGATATCCGAAGTCCCGCTTTCAGTCCACATCATAGGCTCGAGGAAGCCTGGATGTGAATGGTGGTGTTGCCCAACCTCCTAAAATGTTTAAGCATTTGGGTGAATTAATGAGCGCACGAAGCTCAACAGAAACATAGTTAACTTGGCAGTTCATCAGATTTTTAATGGGGAGATAGATATAAGTGCAAACATGATATCAGCTAGGTTACTCAGGTACATGATACATTCCTATCAGTTGAAAAGCAATTGTATAACAGTTATACAGACTTACCTGAAGCCCATATGCCTCCCAAGAGCAATTGGTTCCAGTTTTTCCATTCAAGCATCCAGTCAATTGCCACTTCAATGAGAAACACGTTGTATCTAGAACAGGTGTTGATGATGTAGCATTCGTCTGTGTTTTATTGACAGTCTCAACAGCAATATACCAACGTCCAATATTTGGTGACTTCACAACCAAAGGATCATGGCTGATGTCACCTGAATAGTCATGCAGATCCCTTTGAGGAAACGCATTATACCGCAGGTAACAAATCAAGGATGGACCTAGGACTCCAAAATTTGCAGCTGTAATTTCAAACTGCAATGCTACGTTGGCTATGTCCAAGAAGTAGAACTTCATGTCGCCTTGCCTGACGCATAATGAGTCGTTAGAAATAGAACAAGTGATTGAGTTTTCCAATTTCACCAAGGCCGTGGCATTAGTCCCACCATCACTTTCTACTAAATGGTTCTGTTGTGATAGGATATTAATACGCCTATTGTGCTGTCTAGTATACAAATTGTCCCTCCTCTCAATATTCAGATCTAGGAGATTTCTTGAGCTATCTATTGAAGGTTGAGAACAACCAACCATGTCAATAGTTTGGTTGCAATAGGGTCCCCAAAATGCAGAAGTGGGGCATCCTCTTACAGTAATGTGAGTGCTCACCAAGCGTGCTTTTCCTCGGCTAATCTGCAAAAGCACAGCCATCACCAATTCAATTTTGTTTTAATACATTTTTGCACCAAAAGACAAAATAGAAAAAATACGAAGTAGAAACCAGGATTTTATAGAATGTCCCAATCTAAACATACCATCTTTGATTGTGTGCGAGCAGGACCAAGGCCATGAAAGTACCCAATGTACCATATCCCTGGAGATATCTACAGAAAACATTCAAAGGTTGGCATCTCAGAAGATAATAAAATTTCTTCCACTTAATGGCAAGATAAGGATCGTGACACCGCAGTTCAATCAGGTATTCAAAGTATATGTGACATGTTTAACAAAAAAACGCCCAAAATTAAGATACATGGTGTAAAACAATCTGAATTTCTTGAAACAAAATGGAGGATCAAGGATTGATTAGTGAAACTGCCATAGTGTTTAGTTGAAGGAATGGCCTCGGATGGAATTGCCTCATCCAACTTTTGCAAGTGTTTGGATGAAGGATAGAGGGATGGACTCATCCCCCCAAAAGGAATATTCCCTTGAAATCCCAAACACGTTTATCCTAGAAAATCTCCCAAGTGTGTGTTAAGGGTATCTATACCTAATATTAAAGCAAATAAAGTTTCCCGGTCCGTCGTGACATGTGGACCTGGCTGGTCAGCCTTTCCCCGTCCAGTATCCGATAATCCGAATCATAGCTACAATACGAACCAGATTCGGATTGCAGAAAAAACCCACACGAAAACGGACGCCCAAGTCGCATACAGACTCCGTTTTCGATGTTCTATATATCAATGGAAAGCTAAAATAATAATCTTTCTATTCCAACTAAAACCACTTTATAATTCGGTCTCAATCAAAGGAAATCTTTGAAACATTATGACATTGAATTTATTCGCGAGCCCGAAGTGCAGGAGCAGCCTACGCGAAAACAGACATCCAAATCACATACGGACTCCGTTTTTGACTTTCTATATATCGATGAAAAAGTTAAAATAACAACCTTTCCAACCCAATTGACATCACTCTAAAATTCGCTTGCAATTAATGGAAATCGTCAAGACAATATGGCCTACAATTGGAAAAAGTCTACATAACCCCCCAACGTTTGCATGGCTGTCTACTTCACACCTCTAACTTCAAAAACAGATTTTTAACACCCTAAACTATATAAAACTGGTCAAATAACCCCCTAGGTGGTTTTGGTGAGTGGTTTTGAGAAACAAAATCTATATAACCCCCTAACATATATTGGGTAGTCTACATCACCCCGGGTATAGATTTTTTTCTTGGTTTTGATGAAATTTAACACTTCCTACCAATTACAATAATTTAAAAACTTGAGTTGTTTGCATATTAATATCTGAATCATTTATGTCAAATAGAATAATAAGTGTTTTGAACAAACAAATTATGTGTGCAACTAAATATTACAACCCCAGTACACAACAAGATTAGTGCCATGAAATACTATGGCACTCCCTCCATTCGCATCCCTAGTATTTCATGACACTAACATTGTCGTATATTGGGGATGTAATATTTAAATTTTGTTTATTCAAAGTACTAATTTTACATTTGACAAAAATGATTCAGATCTTAATATGCAGAAACTCAAGTTTTTAGATTACTATAATTGGCACTAAATATTAAATTTCATCATAACCAAGAAAAAATCTACATCAGGGGGGTGAAGTAGACTACCCAATCAAGGGGTTATATAGACTCTGTTCCTCAAAACCACTCACCAAAACCACCCAGGGGGTTATTTGACTGGTTTTATATAGTTTAGGGTGTTAAAAATCCGGTTTTAAAGTTGGAGGTGTGAAGTAGACAACTATGCAAAAGTTGGGGGGGTATGTAGATTTTTTTCCCCTACAATTTATTCGGGAACCCGATTCAGACGACAGGAGCAGCCTATGTGAAAACGGATACCCATGTCGTATATGGACTCCGTTTTTTATGTTCTATATATTGCCGGAAAGCTAAAGAGATAATATTTCTACCAAACTGACACCACCTAAATTTCGGTCACATGCAAGGAGAAAATTCGAAACAATAGGACATGAAATTTATTCGCGAGGCTATTCTAATATGTATTGATCTAGAGGTGTTTAAGGATTTTTTTTCTCCCATTGCAACGCACTAGCATTTTGCTAGTAATAATCAAGGGTATTAATGTAATGCCCTATGTCTAGGGTTTCCCTCATGTACTCTATATAATAGTCTCCATTGGGCCTCAATACAATAATCCATTCAGCCACTATTATTCCTAACATGGTATCAGAGCTCTAGGTTTAGATCTAGCCGCCACCCATCCTCGCTGCGCTGCCCCTTGGGAGGGGATCGATCTCTTCTCCTCCCTCTTGCTCGTCCTGCCTTGCTTCCATCTCCACCCTCTTGCTCCTCCCAGTCGCCCTCCTACTCAGCTAGCATTAGAGGAGCTCAGCCTCAAAGTCAAGAGGTACGGACAAACAACCAGTGGCACGCGAGGGGGGGGGGGGGGGCTGCAGGAACGTGGCTTCATTGTCATGCTCAAGAAGTATGGGTACGGCGGCAAGTACATGTCGTAGGCGTGGCAGGCCAATCTCGTCTTCACCTAGTCCCTTTTGTCGATGGTGGAAGGGCTCAACAACGGAGCCATGATGCGAAGGTTGTGACGCCATGCAAAGAGGCAACACAACTCGGTCCAGCACAACCTAGCAGGCCGACAATGGGACCGACGCGTCTCCATATTGAAGGGGCCCACAACCTAGGGCCGGCAACGCCTACCCTACAAGGTACACTACCCGATCTCCACGACATGATCCCAAGGGCTGGCGACGTCTACGGTAGCAATGCACCATGGCCGCGCTCCCGGAGCAGCAGAGCACCCTGACCACCACAACTCGCAGCCCATGGATGTGCCCCGACCATCGGTGGTGGAGGGCCCATTCCTGGATTGGAGGGGGCCAACGGCGAAAGAGCCGCGCCTCCGGATTTGTGGGGCCCCTCCACAGCCGTCACCACGACGACATGCAAAGTGCAAGCATGTCTGCGGTGGCCTATCTGCAGCTATCACCATGATGGCCTGAGGAAGGGACGGGGCATGATCTAACTAGGAGCAGAACCATCACGACGCGGATAGTGCGGAATTGCGGACAAGCAGTGAGTTTCCCGATCTAGTGGTGCTTGGCAACATGACGACAACAAGTGCAGTGGCTCAGAGGGACCGGCCATGCATGCTAGGAGAGTGCTGCCCCCGGCAAAGATCATTCTCTCTCGGGGCTTTGCGGCGGCAACAGTGGAAGGCTAGGTCCATGATCGAAACCCTAAACTAAACTCGTGATAGCATGTAGGAAGAAGAGATTGTGTACAATCGATAGATGTATTGCATTGAGCACCCGAGCTGGTATATATTTTGGGTTGGGGTGTACAAGTTCTAGTCTCTAGACATATATGGTATCTAATACTACCAATTATACTCTAACAAAGGGACCCTAGAAGAACCAGAATGTGCTACCTTCGGACACAAGGTCCAGCAGTTTTAATGTATATTTGTGATTAGGCCCAACAAGTAATCAGTGATGTATCAGTTTCAGCTATCTAATTGGTTACTAATATGTCAGGGAGGTGAATATTCTGGACAGTGTCAATAGTAATTCCAAATTATTTGCCTTGAGAAAAGCACAACATCACTATTACCAAAGCAGTATGAACAGACTAAATGCAGACGTTGCTGAAGTGTCATAAACTCCCCAGGATACAAATATTCCTCAATACTACCAGGAATTCAAATTATTGAAAATATTATCCAAATGTCAGCATGGCTATTATAAATCAACATAACGATGAAATTATAACATATTTCTCAACAGATCTCCTCACCAGAAAGATATTATTTTAATAGATCACAGTATGAGGATAGTTTACCTCGTCGTTTGTTAGAACTACTGTAGTGTTTTTCTGAAATGGTATGCATTGCGCCAGATTTGACTGATTAATTACATTGCTGTTGCCAAAAGGTCCAGCTGGGAGGAAGTTTGATACTGCAATAAAGAACCTTCCTGTCAAAATTAGTTGAATGATTCAGAAAGCTATTTACGCATTTAAAAATAGATTTTGATAAAAAGAACAATAAGAAAAGCTAACAGAAAAATGCCCCTAAATCAACTATAATTCCCTACAAAATATTCATCCGAACAAAACAGCTGGAGAGGTAAAGCATTGTCACTTGATGAGAGATTACCAGCTCACAGAAATAAATACATTGCTCAACACCAACAGGATATAATACAGATTGTGCATGGCCATACAGTTTCAAGGCATCAGATTGGACGAGAAACAGCACAGAGCGTTAAGTAATCTGCTTTCAGGGTGAACAAGTTAGAAGATCCAATAGTGTTAAGTTTTAATTTAGCAAACGTGTGACCGTGATTGTCCTTATTATCATCATATAGAAAAACTAGAATCATGACGATATATCACAACAGTACAACACTAATCATGATGGGCTGAAGAATAATATTAAGAAGGTATAAATAACAGTTGCAAACTACATATAGCATGCCTAAAAGAAATTTGCCATATAATTAAGCAAGTATAAAGAACAGTTCAAATAGAAAATGAAAACATCGAAGGCAACAACCATCACATAAGAAAATGTATATGGCACATTGGCACTCACATAAACTGTCCAGATAAGAATCAGATATATCAGGAATGGGAGGGTTGGAATTCATCAAACAGATAATAGCAAGCTCGCTTCTTGGAATGCCTTTCAAGTGCTCCATCTGCTGCATTATTTAAAGAAATATTCCACAAACTGTACATAAGTCAATTGTGCAGTTTATGATACAATGTAGTCCGATATAGACCAAACGGAGGGTGCATAGCAAAAAAAAAAAAAAAAAGGAAGCCAAAAACAATCCCCATTGCTTATACTACAAGACACGAAGCTACTATGTTTTTCCACCTAAATTCTACTGTTCATAAAATGTAAAACGAAAACTCCCACATACAAGCTAGCTGTTCACCCATCATTTATCCGGTCAAAGCACCATCAGCATCCTTGATTATTCATTTAGTCCTTATAATAGATAGATGCTACTCCGAAAGAAGGTGGGACACCCCAATCCCTCTCCACATAGACACGTACGTAAATTGATAAAAGACAGACATATCTAGGAAATGTTTAGCTACTGAACAGTGATTCATACTAAGCATGACCCGGCTACTAATAGTAGCAAAGCAGCAACATATCCGCTGAGCAAACCTGATAGCAGCGAGACCAAGCTCTTTCATGATACGTGATTTAATAATATGCTCAGGGTAACAGAACAGAATCTTTCACTTACAATGTCTATGTCAGAGGCGAAATCCATGGTGACAGAAGAAAACGACGGCGGCAACTCAACTGGTAGTACAGAAAGTAAAGTAAAGTATTATTAGTAAGGTCGATCCAAAAAAAAAGGAGACAGAGAAAATAATTTTCAACGATGAGATGAGACAAATCATCAGTTATCTGTCCTTAGGCAAGCCGTCCCAGAACGGGACATCAAACAAACCAATCTTCTTCGGTCGTAGGATCTGGAAGGCCAAAATTAAGCACAACACACCCAGACGCAACAGTTGCTGAAACGCAAATCGAATTCCCGCAGCACAGGTGCAGCGTAGCGTCTTCAGTGAAATTTCACAGCAGGCAGCTAGGGCCCCAACCAATCACAGGTAAACGTCCTTCAATTTCGTCACCATGAGCGCTACCGCGGAAGCAAATACAAACGCGTAGGCGTAGAACAAACCCACATACGCGTAGAAAAACAGAAGAGAGGATACGAGATTTTGCAGGCTTGCAGCCGCCGCAGGAGACCGCAACAGCCCAAACCCAGAGAATTCATCCAGAGCACTCAAACTGTCTTACCGCGCAGGTAGGTCCAGTCGTAGGGCTTGAGCCAGAGCCTTCCCTGGCCGTAGCTGGACAGCACCACCTCCTCCCCCTGCGCGGCGCACCCGCTGGGGCCCGGCGCCCACCCCGCGCCCAGCAGCAGCACCAGCGCCGCCGCCGCCGCCGTGGCCATGGGCGCGCGCATCAGCCAACTACCTACCCGCGAAATCCGCGAGCTCTGATGACTAAACCCACGCGCTCGCACTGCACCAGCTCAACTGTTTCTTCAGGTGAGGGGTGGGGGGATCAGGGAACGGAGAGAGGGCGAGTGGCTTTTCTGGCTCTCGGCCTCTTTTTTCTTTGCCGGTCTTTTTCGGCTTTATTGTCAATCGCGAGGAAAAAATATGGAAAAGACTAGTGGGCGGCAGATTACGGTTGGTCTCGTACGGAGTAGACTGGCAGGGGTCTACGGTCTACCGTCTACGAGATGGATGTTCCCCAGCTGGATGTTCTAGATTTGTTCTTTATTTATTGGAGGGTGTTATTATTAGATTACGATTTCATTAAATAAAGCAATAATGCTCTTCAATGCGGTCTTCTTTTTTTTTCTGGCATAAAAGGAGCAGGGGTATTCTCGGTCTGTTTGGATCGGGGTGTTTGGTTGCCTAACCAATTTTAGCCACAATTTAATTATGTTTGACTTCACCAAAATTTATACAAACAACACAAATTTTATTTATAATATGGTTTATTTGGATCAATATAAGCTATGTGAGTCATATATAATTAAAATCAAATACGGACAAACTACGGTCCAAATTTGATCCGCACACCATAAACCCACCAAACAGACCAGATTCATGTTTATAAAGGATTGATGCCGATCGATTGTTTGATTTTTCTATACACGAGTCAATTTGGTGTTTGTGTGACCGATGATGTTTGGCACACAGTCTTCAGTTGTTACCTAAAAATGAAAAGATAAATATAAAGTAAACGTCTTTTATAAACCTGCTCGCTCAGCTGCCGTTTATGCAATTGCAATATTCCTTCCGTTTCAAATATATATATCACAGTTGATTTTTTAAAAAACTTTAATAACTTATTTTATTTAAACAAATTTATAAATTATTTGTTTTATGATTGTAGAGAGTTTGAACATGAATTTTTTTCTTATATGTTTACACAACTTTTTGAGTAAGACAAATGATTGAAGTTATAAAAAAAGATCGACCATACCTTATATTTAAACCCAAAGGAAGCAAGTGGCTTTATGTTCATGGGCTTTGTTGATGTAGATAGCCGCAAGAATATTACCGATCTGTCTGGTCCTATGTAAACTTTGTATATAGTATTTAAAATATTGCTTCTTTGGTAAAAATATGAGCAGCTTAATTATTCAAAGCTATTAGCTAATTAGTAAAGAACACTAACGTATTTTATTTATAAACGATAAAAATCATTGATTAGGAAATGCCAATTAAAAAATATACCTTTATGTCACACTCAAGGGCGGGCACAGGTCCCGGGGTGCCCATGCTGCAGGCTGCAGGCCTGGTTGTAAGGCTAAGTCCATTAGTGCTCCTAAAATGAGAGTTCGCACACTATTATGGCACTGTTACGTACTGTAGATTTGAGTGGGGTAATTAAAAAAGTGATAAGAGACAGAAGGATAGGGGAGACTTTGGACTTAGCCTAAGCAAACAAACAACATTGTAGCTCATTAACATGTTTGAGAGATTAAGCTTAGATTCTAACAATTCCCTGTATGATAATGGTATTAGCCCCGAGCTCAGGCTAATCATGGGTCCACCCCTGCTCACACTACATGTTTATCAGCAAGCTTGTCCCTCTATTATTTCCCACGTAGAGGTGTTAATTTATTACCTTCTCCATTAGGCTGATGTTTATAGGTAGTGATTTTAGTTAAAGTTTGAACTTCCAACAACAAACGGAGACAGCGACTGCCGTGCAATCAGCACAATAGTGCACTCATTCAAGCAAGCATCTCGAGCCATGGATCTAACAGTGGCTTGACTTTATACACATAATAAGCCTCTACAATGAATCCACAATCTCCCTGACTAGCTACCCCTACATCTCGGTGAGTCCCTCCACGCAATTTCCCTGCCTCTGCATTGAGCACTGCCAGTCCCGATCCGTGGACACGCTCCTGTTCTGAAATAGATGCATCCTTTTTTTTTTTCCAACCAAAACTGAAATAGGTGGATGAGATGGTCCAATTCCACACTATCACACCAACCAAACACCAGTGTTGTGTGGCTGATATTGTTTAGCATATCGTCTTTGGTTGTTACCTAGAAATGAAAAGAGAAATATCAGTAGACGCCTTTTATAAGCATCCTCGTTCGGCTGCCATTCAAACTCCTTCTGGTTTTAAATATATACCGTGGTTATTCAAAAAAAATTATAAATTATTATTGTTATAATCTGTTTTATTATTATAGAGAGTTTGAGCATAACTTACTTGACATGTATGTTGACAAAATGTTTTTAATAAAACAAATGATTAAAGTTATGCAACAAATTAACAACAGTTTATACTTAAAAATCGGAGGCAGTGCAATTTGTGTTTGTGGGCTTGGCTGCTACAAATAGCCGCAAGAATTAGCTTGTTATCCGTCCGCATTCAAAGCTATTAGCTCGTTCTCTTTTTGTCCGTCCACGTCTATATAAATGTTGATAAATCTAGTTATTTATTATTAAACACATATACATGGAATAAGAATAAATCTAGTAGGGATATAGAACATCTTATAATTTGAAATGGATGGAGTAAAAAAATGGAATTGCAATCCATTGCCTCTTCAGTAAAAAAAAAACAACCAAGCGTAAAACGGCATCTACCCATGGAACACATATAGCAAGTTAGGAACGCTGGTTGATTGGTTCATCAGACCGAACACAGCTAGGTGATTTCAAACAGGCTTACATTTACACATGCTCCCTGCCCCCTCATGCAGTCCTGCAGTGGACATCGACTTTTCAGTATGCTCATTGCGGTGGTTGGCAATGGGCAATAGCAGCAACTTGACAAGTTCAAGTCTATAGTTAGAGGTGTTTTGATCTAGGGGCTGAAATTTAGTCCATATCACATCAAACGTTTAGATGCTAGTCAAAAGTATTAAATACGATTTATTTAGAAAATTAGTTACACGGTCGAGAAGTAAATGGCGAGATAATTTATTAAGCATAATTAATCTATGATTAGCAAATGGTTACACGGTCGAGGAGTAAAAACGGCGAGACGAATTTATTGAGCCTAATAAGTAGCATCACATTTGCTAATCATAAATTAATTAGGCTAAAAACTCGTCTCGCCGTTTACTCCTCACCCGTGTAATTAGTTTTATAATTAGACTGTATTTACTCCTCGCTTGTGTCCAAATATCTAACGTGACGGGGCCTAAATTTTAGCCAAGGGATCCAATACAAACAAACCTTAAAGAATCATACTCACTTGAATTTCATAAAGCACAAACAAAACGAAAAAAAAAGGAAAGGAAAGGAAATCGTACCATGACGCATTTCGTCGAGCACGTCTTGTGTGGCGACCATGTCACTATGTGTCCAACACCAGTGGCGACTTGACTGTTGTTGGGTATGTGACGGAGCCGGGGCGATACTGGGATCTAGGACGATGCCGTGGCTAGCGACACCTTCCGCTGCAGGCCTGCAGCTCGGTGGACGACAGGACGAGGCTTGGGCGCCACTGTCGCGCGCGCGCGTGAGCACTTTGCCGCCGGCGTGACGTCATGTCAGCCGGAGGAGGGGACGACAAACCTTGGCGAGCAGTATGCGCATGGTGGCTGCGAGCCCACGAGCCTGTTCTGAGCGGGCGCACGCAGCGGCACCCACGCCCATTTCCGGCGTCTCAACTGGAGAAGGCAGATGCCGATCGAGGCGGACCACGACCGCCGACCGGCGACATGGCGGCGCGCCGGATGATGGGGCTTTTGGGCCCGACGGGGCCGGGATGGAGGGGCAAGGAGCGAATGGCTAGTAGGTCCCTGCAGCAGGAATCAGATCCGCTACAGTCAGGCAAAATGACTGGACTCTGCAGTCGTTCATCTGTGCCGTTCGCTGCTGATGCAGCGGCCACTCAGCAGCGGCCACTGCGTTCCTTAGGCAGCGCGCCACCGTTCCCGACTCCCGTTGCCTGCGGCTCGTGGCTCGCTGACTGCCCCACGCCCGACTCGGCGACTCCTCGCCTCCGTAGTCCGCCCCCGCTCCCGTCCTCCCCAAGCCGCCGCCGCATGCCATGGCTGCCTCCCTGTGCTCATCATCCGCGTCTTCCTTCCTCCAATTCGGGCTCCATGGGTGCCTCCATCTGCTCCACCTCAGTCCTTCCGTGGCTCAAGTTCCAAGAACGCAAACACCTCGCCGTACCCAAGAGGAAGAGAGCCAGCTGCCTCGTAGTAGCTAGTAGCGCTCGCTTCTGCCACCACCGCACCATGTTGGGCAGCAGGTTGTCTAGGAGGGGGAGGCCGGGCAGCAGCTTCATGCTGCGGCAGCCACCGGTGGTGGACATCGGCTGCAACTGCCGCCGCCCGAAGCTCTTCTCGGTCTTCTCCTCCACGTCATCGTCCCTGTTCCGCAGCGAGGGCAAGCCCAAGTCCCCCACCTCCACCGCCACGGCGTTCACGGCCACCACCGCGGGCGGCTGCAGCGGCACCACGGTCACATCCACCGACTCCGCCTCCTCCTGGGGCCCCGCGTCGTTGGTCGCCACCAACTCGCTGTACGAGCACTACCCGGTGGCTGCGGCGGCTGCTCCACCGCTATAGGAGCGGGAGCAGCAGCAGGAGGCGAACGGCGCCGCAGGCGCGCGGGAGTCGATGGACAGCAGATGGTATGCGGCGGCGGATTGGGCAGGACGGGAGCGGGGGCGGACTATGGAGTACGTCGAGGAGTCGGGCGCAGGGATTACCATTTCGTTTTTTTTCTAAATCCCGGACTCAACCGGATTCCGTGTTTTCCGAACGGAAGCAGTTTTCAAATTCAAAATAAAAAATCGAAAATTCCGATCGGAATTTCGGAAAATTCCGTCGGAAAACCGTGGATTTTGAACGGAAAATGAAGAAAACGATAGAAAAAAGCTACGAAATTTATGTGTATATATAAAAATTGGAAATTTTGGCAGAGTTTTTTCTGATTATGTGTACATTGACAGTTCATAGTACATAGAATATATGAAACTCCACCAAACAATTAGAAACACAATATTTAACACATAACTCATGTCTAAAGTGCACTCATACATAGTTCAAAGTCCATTAAAATTATTACTATTACAGTTAGTCCAAAGTCCAATTATTACACCATAATGAATGGGCTTGTCGATCCAAATAAATCCAAAGCGCACATAAAGCCTACAAGAGAATGCAGAATCCCGCCTCCCCGCGGTGGAATGTGACGGCGGGGGCGGCAGATCGTCGAGGGAGCGCAGGGGAAGGGCGCAGGGGAGAGGAAAACGTCGGGTGAAAGGCTCTGGTGCGATTACACTGCGTCGGTGGAGTGGATAAGGCTCCCTCAACGTAATGGGTTTTAGGGTCTTAATGGGTCCGAACCCAATTCGTCAATTTAAACCAACCAAATCAACTTGGATTTGAACGATTTCAAGTGCTAATGGCTCGGAAAAACTAAAACATCTAGTTTTTTATCAGATTTTTTTCAGATTTTTTTAGTAATTTTTTATATTTTTTTTTTAAATTTTTGAATTTGAAAACGGAATCCGCCGGAAAATTTCGGTTTTTCACTTTCCGTAGTCGTCCGGAAACGGAAAAATTTGCGAAAAACCGGCGGTTTTCCGTCGAAAATGTTTTCCCTGGTCGGGCGTGGGGCAGTCGGAGAGCCGCGAGCCGCAGGTGACGGGAGTCGAGGACGGTGGCGCGCTGCCTAAGGAACGTAGCGACCGATGGATCAGCAGCGAACAGTATAGATGAATGACTGCAGAGTCCAGTCGTTTTGCCTGGCTGCAGACGATCTGATTCCCCTGCAGCAGGCTTCAGCGTCGCAAGTGGCGGTGTGCAGCGGTGCGCGTCCGCGTCAAATCAAATGACGGGATGGTAGATGACATGGCAGGCAATGACACCGGCTTTGATCAAGTGGCTAAACTTCTCATGTCACGTCGGATGTTTAGATGCTAATTAGAAATATTAAATATGGTTTAATTGGAAAACTAATTACATAGACGAGAGATAACCACGAGATGAATTTATTAAACCTAACTAATCCATGATTAATTAATGTTTAGTGTAGCATCATATTTGCTAATCATAGATTAATTAGATTTAATAAATTCGTCTCGTCGTTTAGTCCTCATTTGTGTAATAGTTTTATAATTAGACTATATTTAATATTTTTAACTAGCGTCTAAACATCTTACGTGACGGAGCGAAATTTTAGGCTGAGTGGATACCCTGATTCTTTGGTGATCGTTGATCGAAGCTTTCCGTTCTCGAGCCGCACGGGAGCGGGACCACCTGAAGTGGCGCAGACCGCGGACTGCAGGCGACAAACGACTGAGGAAAAAAGAAGGCCTGAGCTGGGCTCGGTCCAGCTACGAGAAGGCTGGCGCGCGCGTTAAAAACGAGGGAGGAGAGCAGGCCACCCCTTGAAGAAGGGAACTGGGCCGAACATGGGAGATTATACTGAGGAACCAAATACATCAAACAGGTTTATAGAATATGGAGTAGAGCTTACCCTCTCTGTTAAATTCAAAAACATAAAGCTAATGTTTCTAAAATTTTAAATACTTGGAGTTTGTGTTGTTTATTCACATCTCATCCTTTAAAAAAAAAAAAGCTGAATGGGCCTCTTGGGCATATATGCCTTGCATCTCCGGCCTCTTCTTCCAGGGGTGAAGGGAGTGAAGGATTTAAAACTTAAAAGGTTGAGAGGCCTGTATAGTATTGGGCTTTTTCTAGGTTTTACAGTACGGCTAGTTTGTGAAACTTGCAGGAAGCATGCATGATGCATCTGATCGGATAGCTCCTACTACAACATGTGTTAGTCTACTACGTCATGGTCCACCTATAAGATTTGCATATGATTCAAATGCGTAGATTTTACAGTTTTCAATATCTTCCTGATACTCTATGTGATGACCGTAACTATCATAACCAGTTTGTACAAATTAAGAACAGAGAAGTTAATCAAATCATGGAACAACCAAATTTCATATTCAAGCTAAAGCAATGTATCAAATTTGATTTACAGGTAATTCATTCAAGTCAGATATTAACTTTAGATTTTCAGCAAAACTTATTGCAAAATTATCTCGAGGGCAACCGAAGAACACAAGAAAGTTTGTAGATTTTTTTTTAAGTTCTGAAAATCTCGAGGGCTTAACAGAAGAACACTGGGTTTAAAATTAGCTCGAGGGCTTTGACAAAAGGACACCGCGTTCAAAATTGCAAAAGATTTTCTCAAAATCTTTGGACTCCAAAACACCCATTTTCTGGGTCCTATTTGATTTCATATAGCCAATAGTTATTCCTTCTATTTTTTAAAAAAGAATTTTGGATCTAAAATGTATCCATGAAAAAAAAATCTAAAAGTGGACCTCTACGAGACATTTCTATTCACCATAAAAGGCGGTTATTATGTTTTATTTTTGTTTCTTTTGTCTAGGTACGTCATTATTTAGAAAAATGTGTATATCACCCTTAGAGTTTAAAATGTAGGATACGTAAAACCTCTAACTGAAAAACCGGTTCCCTAATATAAAATTTTTAAAAATAGACAAAACATGCTCCAACGCGCGCCACGTGGCCGCGATCGGGACGCGCCGGCGGCGCGGAACGGGGCCGGCAGGGCGGCAGGTGCGGAGGCCGCGGCGAGGGTGCTGAGACGCCGGCGGCCTCTCGGGCGGCAGCGAGAGGGGCAGGAGAGCAGCGGCGACGGTTAGGGTTTGGGGTTGTCGGGATTAGGGGCCGCCGGCGACCCCGTCTCCTCCATCGCCGGCCTTAGAGGGAGGGACGGGGTGTCTGGCCGGCCCGACGGCGGTGGTGGACGGTGGAGAGATCAGCGGCAAGGGCGCCGCCAATCGAGTGGCGGGAAACGGTGGTCAGGAAGGGCCGGCGGCAAGGGCGAGCTGCTCCTAGGTTAGCGACGGGCGGGCGGGGGGCGGAGCCTGAGGCGCCGGCCGCGGGCGGAGATCGAGGTGCAGCGCGCACAAGAAGCCCGCGTGGCTATGGACCCACATGTCATTCCATCGGCATCTGCGCTGCAGTAGATAAAAAACGCAGTCACTGCGAAGTAGCTGCAGCAATAGGACAAACCCAAAGGAGGCGACCGAATCGGACGCACGCCAAGCGCACCACCCGTCTCCCTATCTCTCTCCTCTAGTTTCCACCGTCTTCCTCGCCTCTCCACCATTCTACCTCCCGCCTCCACCAAAATCACAAACCCTAGCGCTCCTCGGCTCAGATCCCTCCACCTTCAGCCGCTCAGCTTCGTCCGCGGCATGCGGATCCGGAAGAGCGCATCCCGCATACTAGGCTCTGCGTACTGCGCCCCCGCGCCCCGGGCCCTGGACGCAGCCGCGGCGCCCACGCTCGACCTCCTGCCGCCGCCGCCGCCGCCGCTTCCGGCGCCATGCTCCGCGCCCGAATCCCGCGGCGTATGCGACTTCTCGAGCCCCGCTGCTGCCTCGGGGGAGCTCTGCGAGCTCAACCGCTCGCCTTGGGATCTCCTCGCTGAGCTCTCCATCTCCAACCCGCAGGTCAGCGCCCCCGCTCCCCGTCCCCTCCTCCTCCTCACTCTCTGCTCTCAGTTCTACACCTAGCGTCGCTCTGTGGGTCCCATGTGTCGCGCGAGCTCGCTGCTTTGGTTGGAGTCGTCGAGTTCCCTAGTAGCGGTGTCCGCTTCGTGCATGCCGCTAGGGTTGGCGGCGGGTCCGAATAGCCGTGCAGCGGGCGGTTTTGGCTGGAGTTGCTCGCCTGAATGGAGTCTACGAGCCATTAGCTACCCTTCCTTCGTGATAATTTCGAGGCTGCTGCGCGTCTAGGCTGGAATCGCCGGAGAGGCGGCCGGCGGAGTCGAGCCCTAGATCCGCGCCCCCATTTCGTCGCGGCTGTTGACGGTTGGGAACGCGTCTGTGGTTTTCTGTTTCGATTAACAATCCTGTTCCATTCGATTAGGTGGAGGATGAGCTCGTGGACAGGTACTTCGTCCATGTCGCGACTCGGGCGAGCTGGCTCTTCTCGGCCACCATGCCGAGCACCTCCGCCAACAACAACAAGAAGAAGCTGGCTGATGCTGCAGCCGGCGGGGACAGCACGCAGCTGCAGCGTCAAGCACTCAAGAAGGCTGCTTCAGTGAGCAAGTGGAAGGAGGGCGAGGCCAAGAAGGTCACTGAATCCCAGTCGAAGAAGAAGGCAAAGGTAAAGAAAGAGGTGGGGCAGCTGGATGGGGGAGCGCCACAAGTCAGGAAGTGCAAGAAGAACGACGGCAAGAGTTGGCACTGCCACCGGACTGTGACCCAGCCCGACACCCTCTGTGACCACCGCCACTTCTTGCAGAAGCGCTGCTACTCAGACCCCGATTTCGAGCTACCTTCAGCTGCGGAATCGGAGGAGATGGCGCCAGTGCCAGCCGCCGCCAAAGCCTCCAAGCGCTCCACCGGCCACAAGCCCCGGAAGAAGAAGAAGAAGAAGCCCGGCAGCAGCGACTTCAGTGCGACTGAAGGCTTCTACTACTACTCTGGGTTCGGCCCATTCCGCACCAAGAGGCAGTGTAGAAGCGGCGGAATGAACGAGCCACTACCTGCAGAGCAAGAAGAAAAGAAGGAACAGCCGAGAGATGCTTCTTCTCCGATTCAGGCTGAAGTTGACGACGAGGGTCTTCGTGGTGGTAGTAACCGAAGAACTGCAGGTCATGGTAATGCGTCTAGCTGTGATGATGACACTGCAGCGATCGCCGGCGTCGACGAGGTGAGCAGCGACGATGACTTCGACGGACTTGGTGTCTCCGGCCACGCTGGCATGAACGGTGGTGATCCCCAAGCTACTAGCAGTGGTGACGGCGGGACGAGGACGATGCAGTGGAAACGGTGGAGGAAGCCCGTGAAGGCGCGGTCGCTCATGTCACTGATGTAAGTGACTACATGCTAGTGACCCCTCACATTCGTGTGCCGTGAAATTAAGAAATGTTCTAACTTGGTTTAGATTAAACTATTCTTTCCTGGTTTTGTTGTTGACCGGTTGTAAGACCATGGTCACCAGGGGTGGAAAAGAGCGTGGAAAACACTATTTGTGCACTGTACACAGAGTGGAAAACTAATGATTGCGCACTGTAGACAGTACAAATGCACTTCCTGGTGACCATAGCCTAAACTGTTTGACTTTTGCATTTTTTTTCCTTTGCTAGTTCGATGGTTACTCGTTGAAATTTTGAGTTAATTATGCTAGCTTTACTCCATCTTCAGGTAGATGAGTACCGTACCAGTGTCTGCTGTGTAACTCCAAGATTTAGTATGATGGATTAACATGCCTACAATTTTTCTCTCTCGGTTCCCTACTGTGTGTTTTAAAAAGAAAAATGTACTAGTAGTATTTGTGCTTGACATGTGGGATCGGTCGGTCAAATTATATATGCCTGGTGGTAGAGCTCGTATGTTTTAGGTGTAGGCTATCAAAATGAGTCTCGTGCAAAAACAGTTGTTGTCTTACAACTGCCTCTCGCTCAAGTCTCAACAGATTAGGTATAAGTTCTGGAATCAGTTAAGATTAGTAGTTGCATGCACGTGCACAGGCAATAATCGATTTGTTTAAATCATGCACCACGTGCATATATATATATATAAATTAAACCAGCCGTAGCGCGCACCACGACCATCATCTGATCTTGTCATGGACTCATGGCTAATAAGGCATTCACGGCCAGGTCACGACTCACGGGAGTAGAGATGCCAAGCGAATTCCCCGTCGGGGAATAGCTCCCCGTACCCGTACCCGTACCTGTCCCCGCAATGAAAAATAAAATCCCCCGCGGGGATCCCCACGAACGCTCGCGGGGGATATTTTTCTCCATCCCCGTTCCCCGCGGGGAATAATCCCCGACGGGGATCTCTTTTCCCACTTAAATTGTAATTAGATTTATGTTATTTGTCATTATTGTGAAAATTTTCACGTATACGTATTGTCAGAGGTAAGAAATCATTATATGTACATCAAAATGAATACATGTGTATAATAAATTATCACTTGACAAGGTAATTATTTGTTTTTATCATTAACTATTGTACAAAAACATCATTACATGTAAGTTTAACGGCTCCCCGCGGGGAACAGGGATGGGGACCCCGTTTACCCATCGGGGAAGAATTTTCCCTATTTAGATCCCCCTGGGGGAAGAAACTCCCCCATCCCCATCCCCTAATGACGGAATTCCCCACGGGGAATCGGGGATCGGGGCCCCATTGACATCTCTACATGGGAGCTATCTGTTAATCGGGCAGCAAGCGCGCCTTCAAACCTATCTCTACTTGACGCTGAACTCGTATCCTCACAAGGCAGGGCAAAATTGTGCACGTACACCATGCGACTGTGCAGGCGAACGCCTCACGATTCGACACGCAGCTGCCCTCTGCCGACACAGCAATCCGAGTCGAACATGGGCGCGCGACGACAAATCTTTCAAATGATCCATTCCGTTGGGGATTAAAAAACCGAGCCTCACAGAGAATATGCGTCCTACATGATTTTCATTCAAGTGATTCATTGCCATTGGAGACTAATCTCTTAGAAAAATGGGGTTGCCAAACTGGCCTTAAAACGAATAAAGCTCACAGGGATATTAACACTACTCATGTTTAAAATAAGGGTGTTGCTAATGACGTTTTAGGTGCCTGAAGCTGAGACAACATTTCGCTTGAGACGAACCCTAACCACTGGATCGTGATCGGACGTTGATGGCAATATGGCATCATATCCTCTTCAACCTCCAACCTCCATTCTCTAAGCAGTTGTTTTTTCATCATCATGTTTTTCTATGGCATATGCATAAGGTATCGCTCAAATTCCCGCAACAGCGCGCGGACAATTCATCTACTTAGAATTGGATTTTTATTTTTCGTGAGATTTGATAACACCCATGGGTAAGGGCTTTGAGTTCACTAGAGTGCTCCCTTAGAATTTGGGGAATGTATGGGTCACCACGACCATTTTATGTTGGAGGTAGCAGGCTCAAGCAAGGGCGGAGCTTAGTTGTGGCCTAGTGGGCCATGGCCCCCTGCTCATTGTATTTCTCACTAAATAAATAGTAATTTTCGGTGCTATTCATTTATGTTTAAAGTCTATTTATATAGACTGGCCCCATTTGTTTTTATAGACAAGCTCCACCAGTAGGCTCAAGAGTGGGGTGATAGGTATGTCAACAATCACAAGAGACAAAAGGGTTGTTGTTTATGTGTAATACCATATTCGAGTGTCATATCGACATCCTAGTTCTATGGGGATTGAGCAATCATGAAAAGGGGTGTAGAGCCACATGAGACGCTAGTAGCAGGAAAATTAGGGTTGCCAATCACATGGTGGATGCTATGCCTCATAGGCTTAGAGCTGCAAGAGCTCAATGGGGGTGTATGCAAGCGTGGATGTGCGAGCATGGCAGGTCATGAAAGCCTATGGTAAGGGACAGCTTAGCGGACAAATTCCCCAATCGAGCCTCGTCGATAAGCTAGGTGCATAAGCCAAGCCATCGCTGACCAAACAGACCAAGTCTGCCGCCATTGATGAGAAGGAAACCAAGTTTTTGCAAAAGAACCCTAAGTAATCTTTGGTAAACTCTTGTCTATTTCTTGTGCCTTGACATTTTGTTAATAGCCCCCCTTTTTAGTAGATGTTCACATAATCCTAAGTCCTATTTTTTTTCAAAACTAACCCTAACCAATTATTGATTTTTTGCCACTGTTTTCCGAGAAAAAGGAAATAATAACATGTGAAACTACATATACAAAATGCAATGATAGTGGCATAAAGAGAAAAAAAATATGGAAATTGGCATACAAATCATGGCGAACTTTTCAATGACATATGGATGACCACCTCACCTATCAACCCCATGCTAGCCCGTGGCATTGAACTTTGGTGTTCGTGCACTAAAAATGATTGTTTGGTTTAAGCCCTGGACACATTGCTTTGGGGGTGGAAAACATGCATGTACATGTACATATTGCTTGTAAACAATTGCAAATTTACCTGTCCAGGAAGTGAGACCATCTCCAACCCAATGGACAAAATGACCGCCTATAGTACAAATAACATTGTAGCGCTACTGTAGACAGAGAGCGATGTAGTTGGAATAGTAGAGGAATAGTGGATAGGCAAATTTTTCAGCCATTAGGTTGGAGATGGTCTGAGTCCATGGAAGCATTTGGTTGAAGACCTGACATCATGCATGAGAAGGCGTGGAGCTAGAAATTGAATGTAGGGGGACCATTGACAACAACAAGCAATATATAAAGAGAAGCTCTATTTTAGCATAGTTAATCAACATTTCAACCTCTAATTATACAAATATATGTCTTGCAATACAAAAAAGTAAAATATTAGTAAAAACCCACTTTAAGTATGATGATTAGTAGACAAATTCACCATAGTACCATGATTAGCAGAAAAATAGAGAAATTTATAATAAATTACAATAATATCAGTGGGGTGTGGCCCCTCTAGACCCCTCCTCTCTCCGCTTATGTGTGTGTGAGTAGCTAGAAGACGGAGCCGTCGTTTGGCTCATAATTTGCTTGTGTGCATTTATGAGCTGTGTGCATTAATTAGCGCCAAGTAAATAGTGGCACACCCAAAAAACAGTTTTTGTTTGGCTGGCACCAGTAACTTATACATGGCTACAGATAGACAAAAAATTAGGGTTGCAACCAAACAAACGAAGGAAGAACACACACAAAGATCCCAACTTAGGCATGTTTGGCTAAGGCTCTAACCAAACAAGCTCTAACTATTTCTTCTCCCTGTGCCATGCAATATATTTATATTTGTGGTATTAGAGTAGCTATGATACAAGAAAACACTGCTCCCTTTACCTAAAAATAAAATATTTTGAGATTATTACTATTGTACAACTTAATCCAAATAAAAAGATGTGGAATTGACAGGTGACTTGCTCGGCTGAAGCCATCTAATTTCTAAAATCAACATGTTTTTTTTCAAAAAAAAAAAAATCTTGCATATTCATAAACAAATTTCATATATTAGGATCCTTTATATTTGTATTCATGCAAATTTTGTTGATAGATCATATTCATGCATTAAGATGCCCGTTCCATTTAGCTGAAATAAATTGTAGGTCCTCTTCAAAACGCAGAGAACATTCTTAAATTATGCGTTTTTTTCTATGTTTTTAATTGTTTTCTATGAAATTTCTATGCTCCAGAAGAAACCAACCGGTTCAATTTACAATAGTTGGGCCATACCTTCATACTAGAAAAAAATAAAAAAATAAAGGATCTTTATTATCATCACTGCACTAAAGCCCACATGCCCTCCACCATACTACACCGATGAAGTTTTACAAAAATCCTATGTATACACACCGCAGGGGAAATTCCCGACAACATGGCATTAGCAAAGAACAACCAAAGAGAATACCGCACCAGCACAGACCACATAGTATACAAAAGGCTATACGAAAGGAAAAATGAGTAAAGGTGTTTTTTCCCTACGTTTTTTTTTCTAAATTCTTAAATTTCATCTTTTGTATAAGTTTAACTTTTTTTTTTGAAATTTCTGAAGAGGCCTTAGCGTCGTACATAGTATGCTTCACTGTAAATGTATCTAAAAAATGTAAATGTATCTAAAAAACGTTATGGATTCCATGCTATGTGATCCGCAATGGAGTAAATCGCGGACTGTATCAGCAAAGAGATGAGCGAATGAACGTGGCATCAACACAATATACAGCACAGATCACATAGCACATAAAAAGCCAAATGAAAAAGAAAAAATATAGAGGCGAGCGAGGCGACCCCAACGCATACTAAGCCCACCACCCATCTCCCTCCCTCCACCTAGCCTCAATTCTCCGCTCCGCCTGCTACCTCGCCTCCACAGAATCCCAAACCCTAGTGCCACCCCAGCTCAGATCCCTCCACCTTTTTGTCGTCCTCCACGCCATGCGGATCCGCAAGAGTGCCTCCCGGCTCCTCGGCTCCGCCTACGCCGCCTTCGCTGCTCCGGCTCCCGACGTGGCTCCCTTGGCCCGTTCAACCTCCAGACGCTAGCACCGCCGCCACACCCGTCGCCGTGCTCCGCGCCCGAATCCCGCGGTTGGAGCGGCCTCTCGAGCTTCGCGGCTGCCTTCGGGGAGACTTGTGAGCTTACCCGCTCGCCATGGGACCTCATCACCGAGCTCTCCCTTTACGACCCTCAGATCAGCACCTCCATTTTCCACCGACCTCCTGCTCTCTCTAGTCAATTTCTACTGCTCTCAGATATTGTTATACGTCTCAATGCTATACTAATATCTAATTTTGTATCCCTAGATATGGATACGAATCCGACATTAAAATTAGATATTAACTATTTGGTTCAAATATTTGATGTTTTATTCAGTCCCTCGGCCCTTCAGACGAACGGATAATGGGAATCCCGCTTTCACGGACGTCCCTGGGTGGTTTTGCGGAAGTGCCAGCGTCGCATATCATGTGTCTTTTTTTTTTTTTTTTCCGCCCGCATCTCCGCTGCGGTAGATACAAAATGCAGTGACCGGGGAGCAGCTGCCGCAATAGGCCAACCCGAAAGGGAGCCGACGCCAGCCAAGCCCACCACCCGTCTCCCTCTCTCTCCTTCGGTTTCCACCGTCTTCCTCACCTCCTCCCGTCCGCCTCCCGCCTCCACCAAAATCACAAACCCTAGCGCTCCTCGGCTTAGATCCCTCCGCCTTCAGCCGCTCAGTTTCGTCCGCGGCATGCGGATCCGGAAGAGCGCCTCTCGCCTGCTGGGCTCTGCATACTCCGGCCCCGCGCCCCGGGCCCTGGACGCGGCCGCGGCGCCCACGCTCGACCTCCTGCCGCCGCCGCCGCCGCCGCCGCCATGCTCGGCGCCCGAATCCCGCGTCGTCTGCAACTTCTCGAGCCCCGCTGCTGCCTCAGGTGAGCTCTGCGAGCTCAGCCGCTCGCCGTGGGACCTCATCGCCGAGCTCTCTCTCTCCGACCCCCAGGTCAGCACCCCCATCTCCCACTCGCCCTCTCGCTCTCTCTGCTCCCTTTCTACTCCACTCAGGGCGGCTCTGTAAGGCCCATGCTGCGCTAGCTCGATGCTCTCGTGAGGCGTCGGCGGGTTCCTGCGGCTCGCGGAGTTCGGTTCGTGCATGTCTCTAGGGTTGGCCGGGGGGTCCGAATGGGCGGTCAGCGGGCCGCGCAGGAGGGAGAGGCCCGCCTGCTGCGGCTCTACCCCCCATTTGCTAGTGTTCTCTCGTGGTAATTTGGGGCGGCTGAGCGGCTAGGTTTGGAATCGCCGGACCGGCGGCCGGGTCGAACCCTACAGCCTACATCCGCGCGCCTCCCCATTTCGGAGCTGTATCAGGCTGGAGGCCAGCGTCTGTACCAGTTTCTGTCTCGACTCTCGATTGATTAGCTCGTTTCCTTTGATTAGGAAGAGGACGACCTGGTGGACAAGTACTTCGTCCATGTCAAGACCCGGGCGAGCTGGCTATTCTCGCCCAGCATACCAGCCACCTCCTCTAAAAAGAAGAAGCCCGCTGCAGCAAGAAGGGACGACAGCACGCTGCTGCAGCATGAGCCTGCTGTGAAGAAGGCACCGAAGAAGGCTGGAATGAATAAGGAGGAGGGCAAGGCCAAGAAGAAAGCAAAGGTCAAGAAAGAGGAGGAGGGGCGTGAGGACGGGGGAGCACAACAGGTCTGGATGTGCAAGAAGAACGACGGCAAGAGGTGGCACTGCCACCGGACAGTGAGCCAGCCCAACACTCTCTGTGCCTACCACTTTGTGCAGAAGCGCGCTTACTTAAACCCCGATTTCGAGTTCCCCGCTTCGTCGGTAGAATCGGAGGCGGAGGCGGTGCCGCCGGTGCAAAGTGCGGACTCCAAACCCTCCACCAGCAAGAAGCCGCGGAAGAAGAAGCCCAGCAGTGACTTCAATGCCACAGAGGGCTTCTACTACTACGCCGGGTTCGGCCCATTCCGGACTAAGAGGCAGTGCAGAAGCGGTGGCATGAATGAACCTATACCTGCAAAGCAAGAAGAAGAAGAGGAGGACGAAGCACCTCAAGATGATTCTCACCATACAGATCAGGTGGCTGAAGCCGCTGAAGATACTAATCGGGCTGCACCGCCTCACGATGATGTGTCTAGCTATGATGACAGTGACGACATTGCAGGGATTGCCGGCGTCGATGAGGAAAGCAGCGATGAGGACTATGACGGGATCGGTATCCCTGGGCGCAGCATGAATGGCCAAGCTAGCAGTGGCGATAGCAAGAGGAAGAACCCAGGGAAGCGGTGGAGGAAGCCCGTGAAGGCACGGTCCCTCAAGTCCTTGATGTGAGCAAGCCCATGTATGGTGTAGAAGATAAGTTAATCAGCATCTTGGCCTAGCTTAATTAGTTTTTTTCTTCCAGTTTTGCTGTCATGAAGAAGTTGTACAAGTTGTTTGATTTTTGCATCTTGTGCCTTGTAGTTCCAGGCTAATGGTCGATATTTTTCTCTGATTAGGGCAGTTTTACTGTGGGCTTAGAAGCCAACCGGAGTATCTTAGTTGTTCGTGTTGCCGTGGAAGGTTCAGTGTATACTTCTGTTTTCGTGTTAGGGTCGAAGGAAAAATACTGTGATTTTTCGTTCTCCTTGCGATTTGCTTTGAAAAAATTTCCTCTTGCGTTTAAAGGTGGGCATGGTTCAACCACGGGGCGAACCGGACTCGATCCGCCGATCCATATATTATGTAGATGGGCGCTTGGTTTGCTCCACATGATCCAATGGATAGCATGGATCGAACCATTCATTTGGGCATTCAACACTCCGCCACAGCCATTCAGCACTCTGTCACTCTAGACTCTACCGCATGTTGCTGACTTGTTTCAGATAGAGAGTATACCCCCTGCCTTCCTGATGACGACGCACAACATATCACTTGTAGCAGATCATTCGTAGACACGTGAATAAACTCATATCCATAATTTTTCCTAGACCTTTATTAAAAAGAATAAAAGCATAAACAACATTTGCAGTCATGATCAGTTTACTTGATCTAATTGGTCTCGAGACCATTGCAGCAGCTGTAGAAGACAACAATACAGTTTCACTTCAATGGATCACAAACTGAACATGCAAGCCATATGCATAAGTCCATCTGCAGCACGAAAAGGAAAAAAAAAAAGAACAGAAAATTGCATAGCTCACGCCATGAAAGAGTGCTCTGTACAGAACCCTAGAAACTAAAGGGGCAAATCCAGATTAAACTGCTATCTAATCTGCTCACCGATGAGTAGCAGCGCAGCGGCGGCAACTAGGAGGAAGAAAAGAAGCTGCAGTGACATGTCAATCTGGCAGCGGATTCTGGCTAGGAACTTGAGGGCGACGATGACGATGAGGGCGAGGGCTCCATTGACTGCAGGTGCAGGGGCGCGTCTTGGTGCTGTCGGCGGATGAAGCGCATCTAGTAGTGAACAGAGCGACGGCCCGATGGAGCTAGCCCGGCCGGAAGTGAACGCGGCGGCGCTTGGTGCCGGCCACCGATTCGAGGGGGATGGATCGAACCGCTCGATCCTTTGGTTGTCCGGTTCTTTATCATGGGTTGAAGGAGGGGCCCGTTAGGATAGTTTTCGTGGACCGGTTCGATGAACCTTTGGTTTGACCCGAACCACGCCCGTCCTTACTTGCGTTTGATGGAGCTGCTTGTTCGCTTCTTTCTTTAATTTTGGAGGGAATGAGCGGCGCGTTTAGGAGGCGGAAACAGTTGGTATGTGACGAATGCTCTGGAATCAAATAGTAGTAGTCGCGCGTACGTGCATTGTTTTTTTTTTTTTTTTTGCTAAACTCACGTGCGCGCCAAATGAATCGATACTGTGTGTGCGTGGTGGAATCGGTGGCGCTTGCGTGCTACTCCCTGTGCCGAGCGCCAAGCGGCCGTCTCGTGACGCGTATTATTGTTTCCGTCGGCCGTCGTGCCACGGGCCGGCCACGACCACGAACTTCCGTTGCGAACGCGTTGATGTCCGGCAAACGCCCGCCTGGGCCTTTCCGGCACCATTCGCTGGCTGGTTAAAGTGCATCCCACCCCCCTGGACTATGTCCTTGGTCTTTTTCTTTCACACTCTCGATGTCATCTACCCGACTACCCACCCCCACCGACCGAGGATCATGCATAGACGAACGTCGGTACGTACGCAACTGTGGGAATATTTAACCTGTGCCCACTCTTATGGGATGAGTGGTAACACATTTGCCACTCCAATGATTCATGTGTAGTGACACATATTAAGGCGGCACTCGTAAAAATGGCAAAAAAAATTAAATGTCCCGCAACTGGAAGGTAACCATCTCGGGGCCGCTTCTATCTCCTCGCCAGGCCAGTACAGCAGTACGTGAACCAAACAACTGTCTACTTGCTCATACTTTTTTCCTCATGAATTAAATAATCGACTTTCGAGTTCTAGCAGTTAGCAGAACAACTTGCGGTCGTGTGAATGTAAGCGCAGTTTCACTGTTCCTCCTCTCCAACTTGCAGTTGAATTGAATTATCTCATTTCAGTATATGCGGATGCAGAATGGGAAGCATCATGAACAGAATATCATAGCAGTGGTGATTGTAATTGTAGCAGAGTACCGAGCTTTCTTCCACCAGATCACAAGCAACCTTCATCGAGTCGTTTGAGGTGCTTTAGACCCCCCAAAGTTTAATGTTGACTCATAACAACGACATTACTTCTGAAGTTATTATCCTGCCTTACCATCAGTTAATCTCTCATCCTATGTTCATCTATAATAGAGGGCTGAACGCTGCTACGTGTACCATGCCTACCTCATCAAAGAGAGCGTCCTACTTCATCCCCGACCACACCTACTAATTCAAACCCAGAAATATGTGCACAAATGTGATACTATAGCTTGCCCAAGCTGCTAGCTGCAGCACCTCAAGACCAACTCTCTCGATGGACCATAAAAAAAAGCCTCTGCACCTAACGACTTCTTGATGTCCAACCTGAACCTATAGTTATCAGCTAGCCAAATCGGCCTCTCTTCATTTTTGCCCAAGCGTATTCACTGGAACCAGTCCAGCACTCACCAGCTATACAGAGCATCATTGTTTTAACTCGGTGCTGCGCATACTGGAAGTGAAAGACAATTCACAGAAGTGCTCCAACAGACGTACAAGCAATATGCCCCAGGCCAAGAATTTCTTCAGAAACCAGGAATTGATATTATTTAAACTGCTGTGCCGGCATGCCAATAAACAACAGTTAAAGGGAAAATAAAATCAGTATGTGCTGCAACTTAAACATGACAGCATAGCGGCAAGTCATGGATATTTTGCTTCACCCCATACCCTTGATTGAACCATTTGTATACTGAATGCTAATAGAAACAAAAGGAATTAAGATTACCTGCCATTTGTTTTATGCTTCGAACTTCTAAACTGACTCTTATAGACGCTGAGGAGTACAACTTCAAATTAAAAAAAGGAGCAGAAGGTTTAATGAGTCACTCTTCATTTGACTTTTCTGTAAAATCAATCTCAACTCACCATAAAAATTAAGCAGCAAGTCAATCTCAAAATGTTCACAAGAAAGAGTAAAGATTGGTTCAGAAACAAAGAAAGGAAGCTAACCCTTCAAGCAAAAATTGTCATGATTTGAGACAAACATCAACATTAGCAGAGAAATTTGGTCGGGAGGTGGGGGATAAGTACGTCTCCATGGTTTAATTTAGTGGCCCAATAATATGTCAATTTGGTGCATCCATTAGGGAATTAAGGGAAGGGAGCACAAATGCACCCCACAGTACAGCTGAAGGGCGAAGAGACAACAAAATGTTAGTACATAGACAATAAAGAAACAACCTTCGGAAAAACAAAAGCTCCTGTCACTGTCAGGATCAATACAGAGAAGGCAATGCGTAGAGCTTTCTAACAACTCACGATTTCTTTACTTCTTCTGGAGTCAGAAGAGGATAAGCACCATGATCATTTTTTGTAGTAACTTTATAAGATCCAGGGTATAAGCTAATTTGGGGAAATGATTTCAAACATGGAGCCCTGGAATACTGAGGCAAAGAGAAGCAGACAGACAGATGATGTTAGTTAAATCTTCTGCTTCGCCAGCTACGTACCATTGTTCAAGTAGTACCTTATGTTTACCCCAATGTATTTATTATTTATTCATAATAAGTGTTTTCCCTAAAGTCATTCCAAAATCAAGAACTATGTTATTCCTCGAGTGTGCAATACATGAAATTATGTGGATGAATCAGCATCAGCAGAGTCACAATGGAAAAAAAGAAAAGTAGACTTCTCAACTAACGGAACAAATGAAACTATATGTCAATAAAGCTCAAATTTTTCTTTCATACATTGTGATTGATCTAACATTGACAGTCTCTGTAGAAAACAGGGCATCAAATTGACGACCTCATTCCACTAAAAAAAAGCGATAAATCTTCACCCAGCCTACGGTTGCTACCAAAACAACAAGGTTTGACTCAATATAAACATCCAACAACTCCAATAGACATGCCACTGAAGTTCATTTTTCTCCATAAATATCTGTTGTTTGATGAAGCCTGACTGAATTAGCGATTATGCCACAACAAACAGGAACGCAACAGGGGCAGTGACCAGTGAGGCAGCTATACCTTGGGGCGTGGCTTGAGCGTCCACCAATCGAGCGGCAACATCTTGTTCCAGGGCCAGCTGGTGAGATGCTGAAGAGCATCATGCTTCCCTGCCTGGTTCGGAAGTTGGCGTCGTCCTGCCTGGTTCGCCACTGCAGAAACGAAGAATGCGAAACCAAAGAGCCCCGTGCGGAAAAGCACACTCATAGAGCAGAAAGGCTCGCTTTGGCATTTCGTCGAACAGGACGGACGCTACTAGGAGGACAGGAGGCGGTGGTGGCTTGATCTTCGAGGATAACCGAGAGGCTCGAAGAACCCACAAAGGCGCGACGTCAGCCGCGCGTGGCAGAGGCCGGAGACCGCGCGTGGCGCCGGAGCATGGGCACCGCATTCTCGTGATCTTCTGGCTCGCTGTCGCTCCGCTGCCGGCTCTCTGCCGAGCGCGCGCCCGGTCACAGGATCCGCCGCCCCTCCACGCGCGCTCTCCATCTCGGACGCCTCCTCCCCCGATGCATTGCTGCCGCGCGTGGCCGCCACATACGCCACCGAGGCCACACCGCCACACTCAGCTAGCATCGAGCGACCGCCGGCTAGGGTTTGGGGAGGGACCGGATGGCATTGCGTTGATAGGTAGGCCGCCGAGACCAGCGGCGAGGTGGAGTGGCGGCAGCGCGGGTGGGCGAAGAGATCGAGGTAGGATGGGATCAAAGCCATGGGATGGGATGGAAGAGAGGCGCGGCGTCGACAGGCGAGGAGCTGGCGGGATTACGTAGTATGGGGCCTCCCTCTTGGCTGGTTTAGCCGTTTAATTAGGTCATGGCTTCCAGACACCATCAGCCGTCCACCACACATCCAACGGCGCCATTCGTTCGTTCCTGGTACCTGGCATTTAATTAGGATTCGATTTTGACCGGTTCATGTAATCATGTGCCTCGAGCTAGTTTCCAAACTTGGGAGAGTGGAAAGTTGGGAAACCCTTGGGCCTTGACATCCGTACGATTCCTCATCGATCGGTGCTCGGCGCTCCTTCTGCCACAAATTCACACCTCGAAATTGATTGCGCACATATTAATCTTTTCTCTTCCAAATCGATGTGTTTTCTTTGTAAGATTTAGTCTTTTTACTACAAAGTCATATCCTCGTTGGAATCTCAATCAGGGCGAGCACAATTCCAGCCAGAGAGGTGCACGGCACGCAATCAGGTTGTTCATGTCCCATCTAGCCAGTGTCGTTGCTGGCGTAGACTCATTTTAGTGACAAGATTATTTTTTATTGTTAAGCTGCGTGAAAAAGAAACAATTAAGCTTAAACACGTTTTCTAACTATTGATAATCACTGTTTTAGCAACCAGGCCACACGGCATGTAGGCAGGCGTTCGTTTTCCATCTCCTGGTGCTGGTGGACGGCGCATCCGCCTGGGCTAGGCACATTATTACTAGAGCTCCAACCAAACGGGTCACGTGCATCCCAGAATATCTCAGTCCAAACAAAATATGTCCAGGGTTCCACAAGCCCCTAGTCTGACCGCCGGATTTGTTGCCCTCGGCAATGTGGTGAGGAGAGACCTAAAGCTGGCAAGGGAAGTGATTTTACAAAGGAGTTTCATAGTCCCCTTTTCGGTCACATATATGTACAATATTTAGACACATAAAAGCTAAAGAAAAAGGTACTACTTTTTCCGTTGAAAATGTAGGATACGGTTGGGCTTTTTTTTTTCTAAACTTCGGTCACTCGTCTTATTAAAAAAATCACAATTTATCATTGATTTTGTTATGATTTGTTCTATTACTAAACATAGTTTGAATATAAGTTGTGTTTTTACATGTTTGAATAATTTTTTGAATAAAATGAATGGTCCATGTTTTATAGAGAATGTCAACCATATCATGCATTTTAAAATGGAGGTAGTACCAAAATTTTTCACAAGGTCGATTTAAAAACTAAGAGAGCATGTACCATCGGATAATTTTAGTCACACAAAATATTGGCCTAGTTAATAAAGCTTAATAGTTCAATTTCCACTCTTGCTCAAGATATCCGACAAATCTTTAGGCTGGGAGCTAGGGGCCCTTTTTGGGTCGGATGAGTCTTCGGAATGTATTGGTAGAGGGAAACTATATATATTAAACCAAATTGTATTACATCATATTTTTTGGCTTTTATGGGGCCAAAAATAAATGAAACTGTACATTTGCCCTATGGGCCCTTAAGGAATAGTAAATAAACGTGCCCGATGGACCCCATTTTTAGTATTTTTAGCATAAACTGTATATATTGAATCAAATTGTATCACAGAAAACATAAAAAACTCAGAGGAACACTTGGTTATCTCCAGCAATAGCCTAATGTCTGTGGTATACTCATTGTCATATCCCTAACACACATATCATTACCCCCATTGTCTATTCTTTTTTTCCTTTGCTTAATTACTTCATCTCTAAGCACACAAGCCCAACCCGATCTTTGCCTTTGGCCACCACCATTCCAGGAGCAGTGGCGGTGGTGTATTTGGTGTTCAGTGAGCGTCATAATAACAAGTAAGGAGGCATATGGTTGCACAACTAGAGAGAGGCGGCATGGCCATGATAGACAGAGTGGGAGCAGAAAAGGGGAAGGGTTGTGGGCAAAAAATGGTTATAGAAAAAAAAGTAAGCACCCCATAGGGAATCATTAAAAATGGGGCTACTTATTCTGGAGGTTTGCTGCTTGTGTAGGGTTCCATTGAATTTTCCTCTTTAACGATCAAATTTAAGGTAAAAGCCTTGCCTAGAATCTCTTTTTGCCCTTTTGCTGACAGCCAGAATATTACTTCAAATAAAGCTTCCTTTATTAAGAAAACATATACCCGCTGCTTCCTGCTGACTTGACTTGCGGTGCGGAAACCGCTTGCCGGGTGTCGTCGGTGCGAGGCTGCAGTTAGTGGGCACCGCTGGCTTAGGGCTCCTTTGGTAGAGCTTCCGTGGAGGCTCCGGCTCGGGGTTCTCATGGAGCTGCCAAACGGTTCCAAAAAAATGGCTCCCGCGGAGGAACTGAAGAGGAGCTGGAGCCTTTTCTGTGAAAGGAGCCGGAGCCCCTGATTTGTGGCTTTTAGCGGCTCTCACCTCCCTTCCCTCCTCTGTCCCTTTTTCCCGCGCGTCATGCAGAGCCCCGCCGCCGTGCTACGCAGGGACGCCGCACCGCGCCGGAGCCTTGGATGCCGCGCGTGCGCCGCCTGCCGTCGGGGCTCAAGAGAGAAGAGGAGACGGAACGAAAGAAGAGCGTCCGCCGCCAGGCTGCGCCGCCACTGTGCCGAGCCCCCTGCCGCGCCGCGCAGGCCGCCTGCTACGAGCGACGGGGGCTGGGTGATGGGGGCCAGGCCGCGCTGCCGCCGGGCCGCGTCGCGCGCACTGGGGCCGCTCCAGGCTGCGCTGCCGCCGCTGCCGCGTTGCGCGCGCCGGGGACGCGCCAAGCTGTGCCGCTGCCGGCCGCGCCCAGGTCGCGCCGCGCGCGCCGTCAGGCCAGCCGCCGACGGCAGAGGTAAAGAGAGGGGCGGCGGGAGAGGGAGCCAGAGAGCAGCGTGTGTGACCTGTGAGAGACGAGGGTAGGGGAGAGAGGGTGAATGGATAAGGTAGCGAGGGTAGTATAGACATTTCACAACTTCAATAGATGGGAAGAGCCATTTTGCCAAAGCTTCAAAAGAGCCAAAAAACGGAGAAGTTGGAGCTGAAGCCATTTTTTGAGGATAAAAGCCCAGCCCAACTGGCTCTTAATTTGCTCGTGTAATGTATAAGCACGGCATGCCAAGACGTTTCATCGTAAACAAATATGTGGAGGGGCCAATTCTTGCTCCTGCATCACTCGCTGGCGCACACAATTAAGGTGTTTTAACATAAGCGAAGAGCTATCAAGAAAGCCGGAGAACAACGCATCACGGCCGGTGATCAATCCCCTCGAGTTTTCCATTGCCCGCTTTCGCATCAGATCCTCCCCGGGTTCTCCCTGGAAAGGCGCCCTGCCCTTTTGCCCTTCCCTTCCCATCCTCTCTCTGCGCTGAGACCAGACCACCACCAGATGATTCAACAAAACCACCACTGCCAGTGCTGCAACTACGACTGTCAAAACCGAGGCGAGGAAGCAGATGGTCGCGAGCGACGCGGCCGATCGTCGTGTGTATGTGCTGTGTATCATTTCATCAGTTGCAGAAGAGCAAAGCATCAGGGGAGAGCAGCAGGGCGCGGGGAGGCCTTCACGCCGCCGTCCTTGGCGCGCTTGCCCGGCAGCTGGGCCGCGAACCCGCCGGCGTCGCGCCCCAGCCGAGCCATCTCGTCCTCTGCGCCGCCGCCGCCGCCGCGGCTCCTGAGCTTCTTCTTGGTGGTGGCCGGCCGGGGCTTGCGCTTGCGTGTGGACCACGAGACGTGGCGGGCGCAAAACAGGTACCCCGGCGCGGCCGCGCTCTTGCAGCGCCACCGCTTCCCGTCGTTCCGGCTGCACCTGGCGGCGGCGGCGTCCTGCGGGTCCGGCTTCGGCGTCGCGCCGTCGGTCCTGCGCGGGGGGAAAGCGGTCCCTCGGTCAGTCAGCTACCACACCGGAAGAGATCGATCTCGCGGGCGGGGACACCTGAACGGCTTGTTCACACGTACATGTTCTCGGCGGCAGCGGCGGCGGGGACCGGGTCGACGAGGGCTCCGGCGATCAGGATCACCCGCTTCTCCTCCGGCTCCTCCTCCTCCTCCTCCTCCTCCTCCTTGTCGTCTTGGGGTTCGGGTTTCTCCTGCAGACACCAAGAACGAGTGGCGACTGGTGAGGATCATAACCGGGCCGCTGCAGCATCTTTCCCCGAGGAGAGCGGTCGACGAGCGCGCCCCCAAACGCAAGAACCGGCCACAGGCCAGCAGCAATAAGCACCGGCAGGCATCTCTCACCTTATTGGGTTGCTGTTGCAGCGGCGGCGGCGCGGAGAGCCCCGGCGATGCGGCCCTGGCCGGGGTGCGCTTCCGGATCCTCATGGCCCCCCTCGCCCGGTGGCTCGCTCCCTTCTCCCTCTCTTCCCCACGCGTCTGGCTCGTCTTGGCCGCTTGATCAGTTGATCTGCAGTGCAGTGCTGCTAGTACCAAGGCCACCGCTAGCTACTTTTTCCTCGCAAAGCTTGCCGTGCCGTCCGTCCTTCTTTTTTCTCCGTTCAGACAGACAGACAGACAGACACAGCACGGTAAATTTCCGCCCACCTTCCTCGCGTTCAATTCTATCCCTCGGAGTGGGCGGGCCACTGGGTTGGGCTGGGCCTGGGCCTGGTGCCTGGTGGTGGCGTCGACGCCGCGGCTTGGAGCGTGGTAGAGTGGACTCGTCCCGTGTCGTACTCGGTACCGGTCACTAGTACCGAAAGAAGTGAATCGGCGAGGGGTTAAAATTGGGTTCTAAATCCACAGCTTAAAATCCACCACAATCCAATCAAATCCACTTCAACGCAGGATCAAAGAAGGTTAAAATGGGTTCTAAATCCACAGCTTAAAATCCACCACAATCCAATCAGATCCACTCCAACCCAGGATCAAAGAAGGTTAAAATGGGATGAAAGAGATTGATGTGGATTCTGGCTTAGGCTTTGTTCGGTTGCGCCGGTCTCGATTAGAGTGGGTATTTAATCCTTTATTTATACTAGTCATCAAATTTGAATAGGAAAGGATTAAATTCCCTTTAATCTCCCTCAAAACCAGGACACCAGAACAAGCTCTTACCGTGAATTTATCCACACCAATACCTCTAATCCTCTACAATATACTTCCTCCGTTCAAATTTATAGTTCCTTTGACTTTTTTTGGCATTTGATCAGATCAGCTCGTCTTATACAAAAAAAATCACAATTATCATTTATTTTTATTGTGGTTTAGCTTATCATATAATATACTTTAACTATGAATTAAATATTTTTATATTTTCACAAATATTTTGAATAAGACGAACCGGTTTAACCGAATGCAAAAAAAAAAAAAATCAAATGAACAATAAATTAGGATAGAGGGAGTATCTAAGTAGGGGCGAAGCTACTTGTTACCCGGTGTGTCGGATGCATCGGATGCAGATGCACCCATGAAAATAGAAATAAAAATCCAGTTGTGAAGATCAGATTCCCACCACATGAATACATTCCAAATGGCCCGAGTTTATATGCCACGAGTCAAGTGCACTCCTCTCGGACGTACTTACTCTAATTTGGCCGTTGCATCTAAGCCAAACAAAACATAATGCAGTCCACCAAAAGCCCATTCCCCTGCGTCTCTGCCTCCACCACGGCTAACCACCTAACGACAATCTTGCCTGCCGTTTCCGTTGATTTAGCCACCTCCTCTGACCACTATTTACAAATGCTAGAGGGAGCCTTGCCCAACAATCGTGTCTCAAAAGCCTAAAGCCAGCCCAACCGCTAAGGCTGAGTCCAATGGAACTACCCATATCGGTTTTTCAAAACACTGTTTTGCACTGTTTAATATAAATGTTGCACTGTAGACAGAGAAAAGGATAGTAAAAATAGTGATAGAAAATTGGAGATATGGAATGCCATTGGACTCAGCTAAAGGAAAAGGAAAGAAGAACATTAGTGCAAAGCCCACACGGGACGGGAGTCGTCCGTGGCTAATCATCGCTTCCAGATCGCATCACGCCAGTGTGTTCTAGGCTTCTGACTCGTGCTGAGCCAGTCAAACCAAGGACGCACAGTCGAGCTAACTCGTGCTGAGCTTCTGACTCGTGCTGACTCGTGCAGGGATCCAAATGCCGCTGGGAAATAAGCTATCGCTCCTCCAACGATTAACGAAATCCTTCGTGACACATTTTCCTTTTTCACAGTATATCTATTTGATGCCAGGAATGATTTAGGAAATTTAGCTTAGGACAACCAAAGTGCCTTGCTTTTGGGACCGGGAGATTAAGCACCGTAGCAGAAAATTTCTCAAGAGAAAAGAACGCACTTTACAGTCTTCTCTCAGTACTCTGCCACGAAGGAAAACACACGCGCCGCGCCGTCGGAGTCCGGCATCACGGCATGCTGCGTGGCCATGCGCCGCCGGATTGCTCAGACCCCGGCGTCCAGGCGCACGGCGCCGACCAGCGCGGCGCCCTCGAGGACGCGCTGGCCGGCCCCGCTGGCGCAGGCAGCGTGCACCCGCCGCATGGCCCGCCTGTAGAGCGCCGCCACCCACCGCAGCCGCAGCCGGCGGAGCGCCGTCCCCAGCAGTAGCCTGCCGCCGCTTCGTTCCCCCGAGCCTGGCCACAGCCATCTCCCTCCTCCTGCTCCTCCTCCCGCTCCCCGGCAGCGCCGTCCACGGCGGCGCAAGGTGGCCGGCCACTTGCTGCAGGCCCCTCATCCTCATCTCCTCTGCTCCGCCGCGACAGGACACAGGAGCCACGGCTTACCGCTCGGCGCGCTCACCTAGTCGCCTCCCGATCGCTTTGTACGCGTGCCTGCAAGCAAGAGGCATCTGAAGGCAACTTCCTCTGCTTTCTGGTGTTAGTTTATATATGTAAATGCTAACAAAACTTTGCTCATCAGCAGATTGACTTGGGGTCAAGCCGTCAAGGTCGAGGTGGTTGTGGAGCCGGCTCTTGAGAGCAACAGCCCATCGCTGCATGAATCATACATGCACTGACGAGTCTGATGCAAGACACATTTGATCTGATCAGGTTCTGAATCATGCATGAACTCCTGCTGGCTAAATACCAGGTAGCGTCGTAGCTAATTTTAACTTTGAACTGCTACGGAGCTTCGTTCTAGCCTTCTAGGCTTCTGGGTGGAGCCTAGAAAGCCCCTCGAAGCCATTGCAGAACATACGTTGGGCTCTGTCGCTCCGGTCCAGCATAATTGGGCCGGTCTCGCTTTATTGCCCCTCATGTGAGTATGTGTTTGGATGGATGATGAAGCAGGATAGGATGGTACGATATTTTGTGTAGCATTTGCTTGGAGGTGGGATGGATGGATCGGGAGGTTATGGACATCCCCCGTCGTCCCCATCTTGTGGTAGGCGGCATCGGCGCGGGGTGAGCTCAGCGGCACGATAGACGGTGCCGGCGACTCGAGAAAGAGCGTTGCAATGACGGAGGGAAAAAGCACAGCGGCGCGAGGATGAGCAGGGCCGACGGTCCGAGCTCTGCAGTGGGAGGAGTAGCAGCGGGCACGGTGCGAGCTGAAGTTGCGGTGGTGTTATGAGCGTTGGAGTGGTGGGAAGAAGAATGTTAGGACGACAATTAGCTGATGGTGTTGTCTCTAATAAAATCCAATCCCTCCAGCCAAACAGAAAATATGGATGAATCATCACTCTCAACCCGACGCTAGTTAAGATTAATTATCCCATCAAAAAATCAGGACAAATTCATCTCTTCCAGACAAGCAGAAAATATGGATGGAACCACTCTCAACTTAACACTAGTTAAGATTATCCCATCAAAAAATCAGGGCCAATCCATCTCTTCTTAGCTTATACTAGCTGTGGTTGAGGACCTCGGTGGTTCAACCGAAAGTAGAGCTGGCCCAAAACAAAAAAGCTGAAAATTGTCAGCTCAAAATTCTTTCCAAATTGGACAAAATCAAAGGAAACGCAAAGTAGGGAGTGCTTCAAGCCATGTCCTGAATTCAGAATTCACTCTGAAACCAAAAAAAATGACAACGTCCGAATATATTCTTGTTCCTAATAGCCTGTTTGGATGTCGACAAAGGTTGCCCTGCCAACGTGCGGCACCCGGCCAAGTTTTGGCTCACAAACCGACCGCATTTAGCAGGCTCTGCCCCATGGAAATGAACAGCCGCGCAGCAGGTGAGGCCAAAAGGGTGCCAAATATTGGCTGGTATCCAGACGTGTAGCCTGTCCGTGGGTCAACGACCAACTTTTTGGCCGGACTGCTACGGTACTGATCCAAATACGCCTTGTAAGTTTGTAACTATCCAGCTTGTTTGGACGTTGTTCTGTTTGGATGTCGACACAGGTTGCCCCTGCCAACGTGCGGCACCCCCGCCAAAGTTTCGGCTCGCTCGCAAACCGGCCGCTCTGATTTGGCACCCTCTGCCTGCGAAAATGAAGTTTGGACGTTGTGTATGTAGACAGGCAACCTGCAGCGCCGCACAAAACACCGTTCTGACCCGTGCAACCGTGCATGTGCGAGTGTGGGACGCTGTCGCGGACGGGGAGCTCGCGTCGCGCGGGGAAACGACACAGGAGCCGGCCAACCGTTATTTAGCGCCCTCCCTCCGCGACGTCCGCGAAGCAGGATAAGCCTGATAAGCTCCTCTGGCGTCCTCTTCTCCCCTGCTCCTCGGTTTCCCCGATCCGCTCCGCCTCTTATCGCCAGCGCCACCATGCTCTCCCTTTCCCACGCCCACCACCCCCAGCCCGGCGCGGCCTCCACCACCGCTCTGCGCCACCAGCGCCGCACGTCCCGCTGGCCAGCCGCCACCCCCGTGTCTCGCCGCCGCCGCGCCAGCCACATCGCCGCGAGCGCCATCCTGCTCCCCGGCGGCGGCAGCACAGGCGGCGGGGGCGGACCGGGCGACCGGAAGCTGCCCTTTACCCCTCCACCGATGGCGCCGCCGGGCCAGCTCTACCAGCCCTACCACCCGCCGCCTTCCCCGCTCCCGGCCAACTTCCGCAACCTCGACCTCACGCAGCGCCTCGAGGTCCTGCGCGACCGCATGGGGCTGTGGCACGAGTACGCGCCCCTCATCTCCGCGCTCGCCCGCGACGGCTTCACCCCGTCCTCCATCGAGGAGGCCACGGGCATCTCCGGCGTCGAGCAGAACTGCCTCGTGGTGGCCTCCCAGGTCCGCGACTCGCTCCTCGACGAGAAGCTCGCGTTCCCGCCCGACCTGCTCCCCTACTTCGACTCCCTCGGCGGGCCCGACCTCCTCTACGAGCTGCGCTTCCTCAACGCGCGCCAGCGCGCCGACGCCGCCAGGCACGCCGTCGCCCACAAGCTCGAGCCCAGGGGCGTGCGGGACCTGGCGCGCGCCATGAAAGAGTTCCCGCGCCGCCGCCTCGAGGACGGCTGGGCCGCCTTCGACGGCGCCTCCCCCGCCGACTGCTTCGCCTTCGCGCGCCTCCGCCAGTCGCGGGAGGCCATCGACGTGGCGGACCGCGTCGCGGAGCTCGAGCGCGCGCTCAAGGTCGTCGAGACCGACGCCGCCAGGGCGCGCGTCGAGCTCGAGCTGGAGCGCGCCAGGAAGAAGGCGGCCGGGGAGGAGGTGGAGGAGGGCGAGGGCGAAGGCGGCACCGCCGCGCGCCCCGGCGTCACCGTGGTGCGCCTCCGGTACGGCGAGGTCGCCGACGCGTCCACCGTGCTACTGCTGCCGGTGGTGAGGGAGACGGACGGCGTCGCGGCCATGGAGTCGGCGCCCAGGCGGACCAAGACGGACGCCGACCTTGGGCTCGTCGAGGTGGACAAGGCGTGGGCGCGGTGGGCAGTCGTGCCCGGATGGGGCCCCGTGGCCGAGGCGGCGGACGACGCCGTCGTCATCGAGCTGGCCGACGGCCGGAGGCTGCCGTGGCGGACGGCCGAAGAGGAGCCGGTGCTCGTCATCGCCAGTCGGAGCCAGAAGGAGGTGGTGGAGCAGGGGATATACGTCCTCGAGAAGGAAGGCCGGCTGGTGGTGGAGAGGGGCAGGAAGCTGGCCCAGGAGGGCATCGCTGCGGCGGCCGCCCAGGTGCTCATCGTTGTCCGGCCGCCCAGGGACGAGGACGACGGGATTAGCGACGAGGAGTGGGACTGATCACTGATCTGGAGGGGTTTTTGGAGATGTCGATTTCTGTCTCTCCATTGCGCGAAGTTTTCCCCTCCTCTTCACGCTCTGATGAATAAGAGGCCTCCCCTTTAGCCGTGCATTGCTGGCTATTGTTTTTCCTCGGTATATTTGCTAAATGATATGATCATATATACATCACGTGACAAAGTGGCTTAGTACTTTCCAAGAACTGGACTCAATAGCCAAATGAAACTACATGCCGTTACAAGGTAGCCATCTAATTTGCAGTTAGGACAGCATCCAACGCTGCAGCACCCTTGATCCTGATTTTGGGTCAGAGGAAGCAGGATAGCAGCATGGATATCTGGTTCGTTTAGAAATCAAAGCAGCCATCTCCAAAAGCCATCAGAGGCAGCCATACTACGGATGAGACATGAGAGTTCCAAGTCTTCTTTCGGCAAATTCAGAACCCTCAATGTCAGAAGTTGTTGAATTTGTAGACAATGGGTGTGATGTAGCAGCGAGGTTACAAAACTGCAAGGATAATCAATTCATCAGGGTGGTAATCATGGTATGTATCACATTGGCCAACATCAATAGTGAAATTTACACACATCATACTGGATAAGTGCCCATGGAGTATGGAACTATAGTTAAGTAACGGCAACGAGCCTAACTGCCTAAGCGGAACCCCAGGATTGTTATTTTCGATTCTTAGTAAAAATTATGCAGAAGGCACATTGTTGTTCTACTTACAAAGGAATGACATTCAGAGGCCAAATGGAAAATGACAGGGGAGAAGAAGTATCACACATAGAGAAGGCTTGGATACACAGAGGATTATGGCAACATGATGGAGATGAGAGTTAAATGAAAAAAAAAAGGAGAGCAAATCAGTTTTAATTCAATGTAAAAATTGTTTTTTATGATGACATGTACAAGCTTTCTCACTGAGATGGGTGACTCAAAGTAGGAAATTATAAAATGTAAAGTAGAAACCATGTGTTATGGCAAGTATGTACTATGTACCAAAAGACAAGTACGTAGCTATCAGAGAACCTAAAAATCAATGACCATTGGACAAGTTATTTGTGACCAAGGATTCAAGAGGGCGTACCCAGTGCTGAAAGTTCCACACAAGGGGGTCTAGGGAAGGGAATTTCTAGATAGCCTTATTCTTGCATAATTATTTACATGATTCTACAAAAAGTCTGGCACAAACCCAGTACCTCTAGAACAAAAGTGGAGAGACTCTCTACTGCTGTGGTAGCCCTGCCTTTCTGATCCAGGATTCCAGAGACAGACTATATAAACTGTATTTCAAAACCTGCAATGAGAATAAAATTAAATATGAGATTGAGCATATGTTCATCCCATGGTATAATTCTCACAATTAGATTAATAATCCTGGAACATGCACAGTAAGACACCTTGTTGCTGAACTTGGAAAAACAGAAGGATAGGGACATGTTAAAATATGATACCTTTTCTTGTAAGGTAAACAACCAGGATAAGTTGCATACTTGATACTTTCGAGTGCCTTCTGCAATCCGGCCATTTTGTAATAGGCATAAACAGAGAGGCTGTGATATTTTAGAATTGAAATACATATCTTGTTTCATCTCAACCACTCTTTCCTCTTCGGTGTAGATGTACTAATTGAAAAAAAAGAAGAATTCAAGCATATCCATTTGTCATTAAATTCATCCATGGGTCAGAATCATCAACAAGCCTCTGTGAGTGTAAATACTGTATCAACTTTGTCACATGTTGAAGACTGGCAGACGTAGATAGAGAAGCCATGAGCTCGTTCATTATATTCTGAAAATTAGAGCTGCTGTTGCTCCTAATCCATTTTAGGTGCTCAATGGCCATTTCTACTTCACCAACGTCGGTAAGATTCTTCAGCAAGATGACGTTTGAATTGAAGTTCTCAACATTAGATGGAACAGAACACATAACACTCAAAGCTGTTTTGAAATTACCTGCAAAATCATGTAATAGCTATTATTTAGATGTGTTATAAAAAGCAATTTTGGTAGCAGCCAAAACTTCATATCTTCATTTGGGAAGCATACCTTGTTTGCAGAGTGCAAGTATAAATACAGTCAACACGGAACTAGCCCCTTCAGCATCCTGCGACAAAGATTTCTTATAGATGTCCAGGGCCTGTTCATGCTTATTTTCCTGGCACAACATATTGATGAAGGATGCGTATGTCGCACCATCTGGAGCCACCCCTTTCTGGAACATATGATCAAACAGTTGTTGGACCTCTTCACTTTCACCCATTTCTGTAAATTTTGTTATGAGTATATTGTATGTCTGCAGATTTGGGCTACACCCTCCGGTGAACATCTCATCCCACAACTTCTTGGCCGGCCTAAGAAGGTCATTTCTACACAACGCTTCCATGAGAGAATTATACAGCAAAATGTCAGGTTCTAGTCTCTTTCTTTTCATATCCTTGAGTACATCATATGCCTCCCTCACCTTCCCAGCCTTGCCCAAGAATGACACCACCAAATGGTAATCTCTTGAATTTTTACAATAGCCTTTCTCCAAAAGTACCCTAAAAATTTCCCACATAGTGTCAGCCTTTCTGCTCTTGCAAAGGCTGTCACAAAGGCACACAAGCATCTCAGTACTTGGAAACCTACCCTTCCCCACCATGAACTTGCAGAACATGGCGGCACCATCAGTATCGATCTCAGACACTGAACCAACCAAAACATTCAGCACGTCATCGTCAACCGGGAAATCACCCAATACAACCGCCTCTGCCATTTCCTTAGCCTCCGTAAGCAGCCTATTGGACACAAATGCAAGCACACACTCCCTATAATCATCCTTTCTTGGTGCGACCCCAAACTTCCTCTTTTGCTTCAAGACCCTTCCTTCCTCCTCCACCCTCCCCGCCACCCTAAACCCCTCAGCCACAATCCTATAGGCCACGAAATCTGGTTTCCAACCACGCAGCCTCATCTCGTCCAGAGCACGCCAAGCATCCTCAATTTGTCCCTCCCTACACATACCATCGACGACCATCATAGCCACCAGAGACCTGTTAACCCGGCTCGCCTGACGGCCCGCCACATCCACCAGCCGCAGGACCTCGGCCAGTCCGCCGTCTCTCCTGCCCACGGCCTTGACGAACACCCCGAACCCGACGGTGTCCAGCTCGACGGCTCCCGCCAGCATTCTGTCGAGCACCTTGCGCGCGTGGGCGAGGGAGGCAGCGGACGACGCGAGCGCGGCGAGCAGGGCGTTGCATAGCGGCGCGGGGAGAGGGGCGGCGGGGTCGGAGTCCGGGAGGAGGCCGAAGTGCGCGAGGGCGTCGGGGAGGCGGCCGTGGCGGAGCAGCGCGGAGGCGGCCAGGGCGCGGGTGGCCGGGGGGAGCGGGAGCCGCGCGGCGCGGGCGCGGGAGAGCGCGGCGAGGAGGGAGGGCAGGTGCGGCGCCACGGACGCGAGGTGCGCGTGGAAGGCGTGCGTGCTGAAGGCGGGTGCGGGAGAGGGAGAGGGAGAGGGAGAGGGCGGCGGGAGGCGTGGACGGGCGGAGACGGAGAGGGCGCGCGCGGCGAACACGGCGGCGGCGAGGCGAGGGAGGAAGGCGGAGGGGCGTGGGGCCATCGTGTCAGAGGGTGAGGTGGAACGCGCGAAATCAAAGCGAGCAGAGCCATATGAGCCCATGAACTGCTCGTGGGCCTGGAGGCCGGCGGGAAGTGCCAGTTTGATCCAGCCTGCTTAGCGCCCTCGGGCTGGGCTATTTGTTACGGCCCACTGACGAGACTCGACAACTCGTTCACCGAACGCGGAGAATGTAATTACACAAACGCACATTGAAGACGGAGACCAGACGGATACGTATCTATCCTTTTGTCGACGTGCTCACCGTCACCGGTCACCCCCCGCAGCAGTCGCCTCGCCGCAGTGTCCCAAGATCTCCCGGCTCCGTCGTCCTCCCTTCCCTCCCCTTCGCCTTCGCGAATCCTCCGCTTTCCCGCGACTTCCACTTTTCAAAATCTTCGCTGGTCTCTCTGGCCGGTCCCCGTCCCACCCACCCACCCACCCGTAGTCTCGAATCCTAGCGCCTCGCGTTCGCGTCGCCTCCGCGCCCTAGGGTTTCGCCGCCCCCGCCGCCGGCCATGGAGGCGGTGGTCGTCGACGCGGGCTCCAAGCTGCTCAAGGCCGGCACCGCGGCGCCCGACCAGGTGCCCCCGCTGGTGAGCACGCGGATCTCTCGCCCCTGGCCTCGCCGCGCGCTGTGTCCTTTTTCCCTTTCCCTGAGCCGTTTGGCCGTTTTTCGCCCCCGGGTGGGATTTTGCTGGGCAGGTGATGCCGTCGAAGATGAAGCTGGAGGACGAGGACCAGGACCTGGCCGACGGCGGCGCGGTGGTGGAGGAGGTGGTGCAGCCGGTCGTGCGCGGTTTCGTCAAGGACTGGGACGCCATGGAGGACCTGCTCAGCTACGTCCTGTACAGGAACATTGGCTGGGAGATTGGGGACGAGGGCCAGATCCTCTTCACCGAGCCGCTCTTCACGCCCAAGGTGATGGATGTTCATGCTCGAATGGAGCTTTTTCACATGCTTCATGTTGCGGCCCTGCTGGTGGGGCACGTCTAGGGTGCCCAATCGTGTTAGGACAAGTAGTTTTTTTGCTGAATTACTAATGGACTAGTGGGGCTTATTATTATTATTATTTTTGCTTGGCTTAGTTATTTATTGGGTTTGGGGTGTTCTGGACTTGCATTTGGACTCTTAACCCAAATTCTACATTCAATAGCATTCGGCACTCTTTTTTTACAGTTCCATGACCTCAATCCATAACTCTCTAACTCTGACATCAAACATTTTGCTCCATTGGGATGTGTGTTGTAGCAGCACCTATTTAGATAATGTATGATGCATCTCTTAAGTAGGCTTTGGACTTTCTAACTGGTAATACATATATCCAGGAGATGCGACATAATATATATTGTACTTTCTTAAAGTTCTCCCATCTGCCACTGCTCATGATTTGAGTGTGTTAAATGCATTGCTCCAGTAGATTCTTTTCCCCCTTTTAAATTTGATTATAATTGTCCACACCTCTCTTAATGTTCTCTGCAGACTCTTCGGGAGCAATTGGTGCAGCTTATGTTTGAAAAATTCAATGTTTCAGGCTTTTATGCGTCTGAACAGGCAGTATTGTCACTCTATGCTGTTGGACGCATTTCAGGATGTACCGTTGACATTGGACATGGAAAAATAGGTAATATCACCAAATCAAGGCGTCGTTAACTTTGGTGGTTCAGGCTTTAGGTTTCTGTTCCGTTGATCCCACATGTGGCTTTTGTTTGTATAGCAATACTCTGAAGCTGTTGACCTTCTGCTTCTTCTAGTTTGGTAAAAGGGCCATGCTACATGTAGATTTTGACTTTGTGAATGTTTACATCCGTCCTCTAGTCACCTTTCACCGTATGTATTATCTTGATGCATACCAGCACATATTGAAGGCTTTCAGGGAAGATATATATGTCCCATTTTGAGCTTAAAAGTGTACAATAGAAAAGAATTGTTGCTTAGTGATAGTGACTGATGATCTCTAAAGACATGGAAGAACATCACACGTGGATGACATTATTTTTTCATGCAAACAGTTAAAGAATGCTTATATTACAATACGATACCAAGGGCATTGTTTGTATGCAATTAATCTAGTCTTGGAACCAACCATGGTTTTCATTTGTGCCTTCTTTTATATAGTTCTCCCACAAATATTTCACCTAAATGTCGATGGCTTTTTCCACAAATATGTATTATTGCATACCTTTCATCCCAGATGGGTCTCTCTGTAGGTTCTTAAAGTAAACAACAGCTGATGTTTGTTTTTCAACTTGGCTACCAATTAAGAGTAAAGATGAAAATAAATGTAGTAAACGGAGTTTCTGACCGGAGGCTATTTGAAGGAATGATGCTTTTACTGTTTATGGAGATTGAAGATATGATATCTGTATTGTATATGGAGATAGGAGATATAAAATTGTATTTTGTGGAGTCATTATGAAGTACTTTCATAGTATACAAATTTTAATAGATTTGAAAATACAACATAAATAAAAATTTAAAGTTGCATTTGAATCAAGAGTAGATGCCTGAAACAACACTCTTTCCTTGCCAAAGGGAACTCATTGTTTTATGAATCCTCACATCTGGCAAAATAACCAAAAGGTAATAGTTGTATATCTGAAGAAACAGTGCGTAAGGGCCGTGCGCCCAGGTCTGGGACTACCAGCATGGCAGCCAAATGGACATGCGGATTATATTAGGATTATGTGGTTTGTTAGGAGAGAGAGAGAGATAAGTTAGATTGCTTTGGTTAGTTTGTTACTCAAGGGTCATCAAGTAAGCCATCTATATAGAAAGGGTAGCCATGTACCAGCTAGGTTCAAGCAAGAAAGCAGTCAGAGCTTCCAGAGGGAGGGAGATTAGCCAGTTCTTCCTTCTACCCTAACCAAAATCAAGTTCATAAGACAGTGTATGAAGACTTGAAGAGTAGACCTGCTTGGCAACTTCTTTTTAAATATTGACATTTTAGATGCCAGCTATTCTCAGCGTGTGCATCACAATTAGGAGCTGCAGAAGATTACTTAAGCTATGGTTCAGTTCTGGAAATGTATTGCATACTTGTGCTATAGAACTGTTTATACTTACATTTATCTTGTGGTTGTCATTAGTCTTTGAAAAGTTCTTATGCTAGTTTTCTTTGTTTGTTTAGTGTAACATTTTTTACTAGTACTTTGGTAAAAAGACACGAGGCATAACTAATCTTGAATGTCTACCTTTAACTAAAGTACCTACATTTTGGTTCAGTGGTGGCTGTGCAGTGCATATTTTACTTCACTAACTAGGATTTGCTGTCCTAAGTACCCCTTTTTTTATAGTGGTGTGCAAGTAACGCTGCTGTTGGAGAGTGATGTTTCCTTTTTGTTTTTACCAGATATTGCTCCAGTTTGTGAAGGAGCTGTTCAACACATAGCATCAAAAAGATTAGAGATTGGAGGAGTTGACTTGACAAACCTGTTTGCACAAGAACTGAAAAAATCCAATCCATCTGTAAACCTTGATATTTCTGATGTTGAGAGGCTGAAAGAGCAGTATGCATGCTGTGCAGAAGATCAGTTGGCCTTTGAAGATATAGAAAGCTCATGCCAACCCGAAAAGCACACTCTTCCTGATGGGCAGGTAGATTATTCTATATTGCTTTTGCTGTAAATGTTGCGCCAAACATACAAGTCGGCCCTTTTAACATGTGGTATTGATTTGCCTCATAAAACACATGACTGTTGTGGCCCCTCTTTTCTTGACTACTTTACTGTCTTGGTCCCAGATACTGCAATGAATCTTCACAAAATAGTCCATTACAACTTCTTTCTCCAGGTTATAACAATTGAAAAAGAGGGATATATTGTTGGTGAAGCTTTGTTTCAACCACGTATTTTGGGCTTAGAAGATTATGGTATTGTTCACCAGCTAGTTACCAGTGTCTCAAATGTTTCATCAGAGTACCATCGACAGCTGCTCGAAAATACCATGCTATGTGGAGGCACCGCATCGATAACTGGTTAGTTATTGCTCTCCTATGCCAGATGCCTCTTGTTCTTGATATGGCCTTTGTTTTCTTTAACCTTTGTTTCAAATGGTGAATGCATATCTATTAGCTAGATAGAGTGACATTTTTTTGTTTTAAACTTTCGTGGACGTAACATATGTTTTCTAGTTCACATGCAGCTTCGTTTAAGATGTAAATCTGCCTTAGGTATGAACTGATTGTGTGGATGCCAATCTATGCACTGTTAGTTCTCTATCCATCTCTGTTTCTATGTTCCAAAACCAAAAGAGAGAGAGAGAGAGAGAGAGAGAGAGAGGGGGGGGAGAGAGAGGGGGAGGGAGGGAGAGAGAGGGGGAGGGAGGGAGGGAGGGGGGAGGGGGGGAGGGAGGGAGACCCAAATCTGCTGTAGCACTTGTGAATCTCTTGTACTTTTGATAGTTGAAAGTGTACTTTTGATAGTTGAAACTGGTTATAAATTGAAATAAGGGAGGGAGGGAGGGAGGGGCTATCTGTATGTTCTCATGTTACACGTTTGAACTTTGAAGTTTCATTTGGTTGGCAATGAGACCCAAATCTGCTGTAGCACTTGTGAATCTCTTGTACTTTTGATAGTTGAAACTGGTTGTAAATTGAAATAAGCTGTGTGTGCGGGGGTCGGGTGCTGTCAGTTTTGTTCCTCCTCTGTTTTTCATAGCGAAATGACATGTTTGAAAAAACTGTTTGTTATACTACTACGTTCCATGGCATGGTTATGGCTTTGCATGTTAATGGCTCTCTTGCATAGTTGCTATGGATTTGGACAACTCGCTTAATCATTATGGTTGATAACTCCTCCATAACACTTTCTTTTCTCAAGGTTTTGAGGACAGGTTCCAGAGAGAAGCAAATCTGTCTGCTTCAGCAATCCAGCCATCTCTTGTCAAGGTAAACCTCCTTGCTGCTACCTTGTTAATCCACCCTTCTCACTGGGCTGTCCATTACTAACTTAAACAATGTTTCCTCCAGCCCCCTGAATACATGCCTGAGAACCTAGCTAGGTACTCGGCCTGGTTGGGTGGTGCGATATTGGCCAAGGTCGTTTTCCCTCAAAACCAGCATGTCACCAAGGGCGAGTACGACGAGACGGGCCCATCCATTGTGCACAAGAAGTGCTTTTAGAGAGCTGCCTTGAACTAGCACGGTTGGTGCACCATTTGCTGCGTCATCGGGTATGCCGGAGCTCATACCTGAATGTTGCAGGTGCTGACGCTGGGATCCCACACCTTACTGCCCTGTGCTTGCTCCAACCACAGTTTCATACTGGACTGTTGTAGGTGCTGATGCTGGGATGTACACCGTAGTGCCCTGTGCTTACTCCACTCTGCTGTTGATGCCTTTCCACCCTGCCGTTCTAAGCTGTTCATGGTCTTGTCGTGCATCCGGCCCTCTGGCTCGGTTAGGTTGTATTGCCCCTAGTGGTAGCTTATTTAAGAGTGCAATAGAGTTTAACATCGGCATGTATTTGTTAGGAGTTTTAGCTGGTTGCCCATCTGTACCTGTAGTATCAGAAAGTTTAGATGATCACTTTTGCAATTTACACTGTATGAACCATTATCTGTTCAGCTAATACTAGTGAAACAGTGGTTTAAGAGGCTGGTCACGTCGACTGGTGGCTGGATGCATATAGTTTAGCTTGTACGAGGATGTGCTAGAGATAGAGGGCGTCATTGGTTGGCCGCAGGAGCTTTGGGCAAGGCTAGGAGCTGGGGCCTGGCTCAGCTGGGCCAGAATCCAGACATGCAATCATTGTTGTTTGGTTGCATGACTAGGCGTATGCAGGCTGCGGTGAATTTCTGTTCGGTTGAATGCATTGATTTAAAATAGAAAATAGAAAAAAATTATTTTTTTTGAAATTTATATTGCATGTTTAGTCTAGTTTTGTTTGAAAAAAATGTTGGGAACACAAATCTGAAATTGGTTTAGTGGTAAAATATCACAATCATGAGACAAAAAGAAAAAACGGTTCAAAAAGCAACCTTGGTTTGTACGCGCACACCCGCATGAGCCTGGCTCCGCAGCGAAGCTCGCTCTCTACGTTTCCGCTCAGCCTCGCTGCAGCGGTACGGTTGCATGGCTCCAGCGACCGCACAACAGACCAAACAAGGAGAGGTTGCATGCGGCTGGCCTGGCTGCGCCTCAGCAGCCCAGCCAATCATGCCCAGAGAGTATGATTGGCTGCAGAGGGAGATAGGATTGAATGGTTCTATTCCTGGTTCAAGAGATAGAATGATTGGGATGAGGGATAGAAGGAACGGGATAATTGATTCATCATCCACCATTAGACTTTGGTTACTAGAGCGTGCATTTGTACCGTATATAGTATGTAATTATTGTTTTTTCATTATGTACAATGTGTAAACAATGTTTTTCACATCTATTTTCACTCGATGGTGACCATGGTCTTAACGTATGCCTCCGCATTATCCCCACTTCTCTTCCTCCTGTCGCTATCCGCTGCCCGGGTTTGGCTGTGGCTCCCGCAGCTCGTCGTCCTTGCACTCCGTGCCCATTCTGGTTCACAGCTCTCTACATCCGTGACTTGCCGCCGATCGTGCCGCACTTCGACCAGGACCACCACCCCTCGGCGCTTTGCTACCACCTGCACCTAGACGGCTAGACCCCGTGTGGGAAAGAGAGGCGCCAGCGGGAGGGAGAGGGAAAGAGAGACGCCAGAAGGGAGTATCAAACAGTGGCGTTATCGGGTCGGGTGGGATTTACCATCTTAGAAAATTTTATGACGAACAGAGGTCCTTCACGTTTCTTCAATTTTTTATGATATATAGCAGAGCTCCTGCACTGTTTCTTCAATTCTACACTTTCTTCAATTTTTTATGATATAGCAGAGCTCCTGCACTGTTTCTTCAAAAAATTTTTTTTTTTGTGATTTTCATATGGGGATGACCTATCACACCAACCAAATACTACTACACCTAATAGTGCGTTTGGTAGGGGATTCTTCATTGACCGGAGAATCCATATCAAACGAGTTGAAGCTTGAATAGAAATCTTGCTGCTAAAGTAATATAGAAACAAGAGAATATTTACCAACCGATTTAGATATTAGAGACAACACGTTTCTCATAAGAATAGAGTCCTCTAGACACCTTTCTGTCTTCAAGGAACTCAATCCTCACCAAAAACGCTTCACGGTCGAGACATACTCCCTCCGTCCCAGAAAGAGTATCGTCCTCGATTTCAGTATACTGCCTTTAATTCTTCGTCTTATTCAAAATTTTTTATAAATATCATTAATTTTTATGATTACGTTTATAACCTTTAAATACTTTTATATAATTTATTTTTAAAAAAATTAAATTAAATTTCTGAATAAAACGAGTGCCGAACGTGTACTGAAATCAAGACAGACGATACTCTTTCTGGGACGGAAGGAGTATTTTAGAACATGTCTCTTTACCTGCAACACCATTTACCTATGAATTACTTTTTGGAAGATTACGATACCAAAACCGGGGGCAAACTTGGATCCACCGCGGCCCACAGGTTTCTTTGCACTCATGTGCTTGTCAGGGTTGAATATCTGGCAGATTTTTTTTTATTTAGTTTGAACTTTGGATTCAACGTATGGGTGCATGCAAGTGTCACTAAACCAGCGCTCAGTCAAAATCCGAATGCATAGAGCGACAGAAGGATAATTGCCTCTCGCCTGTCTCACCAAACCGCCAAAACCTCCATCGTCGGTAGCACCTACTCCTTGGGGCAGATTATAAAGCCATTAGACTATCTCCAGTGGATCATATATCCATACTTATCTATTGCTATTCCAACTATCTTTCTCTGTCTATAGTAGCGCTACAACGTCATTTTGTACTGTAGGCAGTCCATATATACGATTCGCTCGAGACGGTCAGCCGTTTCAAGGCAAAATAGGAGTTCTAGAAAAGGAAATCGAAAGTAGGAGGTGGGTTGGAAACGGTAGAAAATTGTTATCATTTCACATACTACATCTTCCTATTGAAAAGAATCAAAATTATAGAAAACAGTCAAAAACAAAATTTGTAATGAATAAAAATACCTCAACCATTAGCAATGTAAATAGATATTTGTTCACAATATTCATCTTACAATTCATTCAGCAGTTGTTATATTTTTACACAAATGCACTAGTGTATGATTTTTTTTAGCCGAAACGCTAGTGTATAGTTAAACATGGGCTAAGTAGATGTAGATTGGTGTCTGTGTAAGATTTGGTAACTAGAAATGTATGTTAAATTCCCATGTCAATATGGTATCCATATAACATTACTGAAATATGCGTAAAAGAGAATATGTTCCTTTGTTAATTGAGAATTTCCATTATGGTTTTCACCACTACGTGTGCCTTCTGAGAAAAGGTGGTGCTATAAATTATTTGCCTATTACATCCCTTCCCGCATTCACAAATATATAATATGGTTCATTTTTTAGAACTTTAAAATCATCTGACTTACTAAAAAAATTCTACTCCCTCCATCCCAAATTTCAAAGGTCCTAGGTCTCTATTTGATTCATTCATCTCTCTATATATGTTTGTTCAATATGTTTCTAGATTTGTGAAAATCCAAACAAACAAGGCGAATAAAAAAAAGGACCAGAACCCTTACAATTGGGTATGGAGGGAGTACAACTTATCATTTATTTTGATACGAATTTTTATCACTAATGATACTTCAAGTATGCCTTATCTTTTTATATGTTTGAATATTTCTTTGATAAGATAAATGCTCAGAGATGTGGAAAAAATCAACAGTGGTACTCCATTCGTCTCAATTTATAGGGCTGAGTTTAGCTTACTTGTCTAACTCAAAAATCTTATGATTATTATTCATTTATATTGTGATTTATTTTAGCATATAATATACTCACTCCGTCCTAAATTATATTTGGGATGAAGTGATTACTTTAACTACGACTTAATTTTTTCATAGTTTTGCAATTTTTTTGAATATAAAAAGCCAACAATTTGTGTCTTTTAATGGTACTACTGTGTACGAAAAAAAAAATCAATCTGTGCCTGACCCCTTGCACAAGAAAGAGGCGTCGATCGACCAGACCTCCGTCCTAATCCCCAAGTGGAGAATCAACCAGGGATAAGCACGCCACCAACCAGAGGCTTCACTGTGCCGGGCGCCCGGGCCCACCGAGAATGCCGGAAATGAGTCCATGACGGCCCCACGCCGTCCTCTCCCCAGAAACGATACCACGGCGGGCGCCTCCACGGAAACAAAAGCCCACCCACTGGTTTGGGTTTTGACCCTCTTCATCCAGCCGTCTCGGTGTGGGGCCTGTCTAGTCCACCTGCGCGTGACGCGAGGCCGCGCGCGCGACCGCGACACCCTCGCGAGTCCCGACGGCGGATAGATATTTTACCTCGGGATATTTCCCGTGTGGGCCCGCCCCGCCACGCCAACCGCCGCACCCGAATGACAGGTGGGACGGGGCCGGTTCTGGCCCCACGTGCCAGTGAGCAGGCCCCGTCTCCGGCTGCCGCGCGGGCCCACACGAGAGGGAGGGAACACCGTTCCTCGTCGTCGCCCTCCTGGTCCCCGCGAGTGGCAACAAAAGGAGCGGCTCTCGGGTTGGAGTTGGACTCGGCAAGCACAATCCAGGGAGCGAGAAAAAGGTATAAACGGAATCCAAATCCAATCCCAAGCCGGAAGGGGAGGCAAGCCGTTCCAATCCAGTCCAGTCCAGTCCAGGCTTCAGACCCTATCAATCGGCGAGGGACGCGGCGAGGTTTTGGCAGGGTTTGTCCTCCCGTCATCGGTTCAGCTCTCGGCGCCGGAGGGAGGGAGAGAGGAGAGGTACGGCGGCCGGAAAGCCAAGGAGGAGGAACGGGTCGCCGGCGGGGTGATGCGCAAGTTCCAGGACTCCGTCAAGGCCCTCGAGGCTGACATCGAGCACGCCAATGCGCTGTGAGTTTCTTCTTCTCCCCTTCCCCTTGCTTGACGGAGGTAAAGGAGGGGTCTTTTTTTGCTGCTTCTCGACGCCGGCCGTCTTGGTCGCTGAACGGCTTGCTTGTTTTTCCCTTTTTGTGCCCCCCGGGGAGCAGGGCGTCGGAATTCCTGAGGGACTACGACGGCTCCGTCATCCAGATGCGGATGGCGTACAGCGCCGTCGCGCACTTCCTCGTGCAGTGGGCCGACTGCAAGCTCGCCGGCGCGCTCGGCCTCCTCAAGATCATGCTCTACAAGGTGTACGCGGACGGCTCGTCGGCGCTTCCGGACTGGGAGAGGGAGGCCAGCATCAGGGAGTTCTACGGTAATTGATTTATCCTCCACCACCGCCCCCTTTTGCTCCCCATCACACACCATTGTTTCGTCGATTCTGACGGCGTTGCGTTCAACGATGGCAGGCGTCATCTTTCCGTCGCTGCTGCAGCTGACGAGCGGGATCACCGAGCTGGACGACAAGAAGCAGAGGACGCTCTGCCTCAAGAAATTCAGGAGCAGGGACGAGGAGCTCTCGGAGGTGGACACGGAGAGGGAGCTCGAGTGCGGGATCTGCCTCGAGGTCAGCCGCAAGATCGTGCTGCCCGACTGTGCCCACACGCTGTGCTTGCGGTGCTACGAGGATTGGTACAACTCTTTTCACCTATATTTATAGCCTTAAAATCATTTGTTCATTCATTGGTCGTAACATAAAACATGCGAGAAGGATAATTGTTTGCACTTTGCACGAATTTGATCATGTTAGCTTATAGGTGTCTAGCAAAGTAACTATCCTGGGTTCTGAAGCAGAATTACAGTCAGGTGAATTAGTTTGAAACTTTGGATTGGGAACAGTTGGAAGTTTATTTATGATGAAACCAGACTTGTTTATGAAGTGCTGTTTTGAATGAAGCAACTTCAGTCTGTGGGTTGTACCTTTCGGACACTTGTTAGTGTCATGGTGTCTCTCTGTCGATCGTTAGTCCATTGACAGAATTCCAATTTGTCTATGCAAGCTGTTCATCCAAGCAACTTGCAGTGACCATGTCATTATTACGCTAGGAGAGCATATCAAGTTTTTTTAATCCATTTAGTTGTCTTTTTTCGAGTTGGTAACTCAGTACCACAACAACTATTTAATAGCTGAAGCATCACTTTCATTGTGGTTGCATGACTATCGTCAGAGCAGCAAACCTCTTCTCTTCTAGTATGTTTTATACAGTGGGTTTGAACTGTAAGATTTGCATTCACCTTGAGGTCTAAGTTTATATTTACCTCAAGGTATAGTTGGCTAGTAACAAATGAAGTCAATGTGATATAATCTGCCAATGGTTCCATTCAGCTTATCCCTTTGTTGAGTCAGGATAAGCTTCACTCTGTTATGCCAAATATTTAACTTCCACTACGGAGTAGATATTTTTTCTTTGCCTCATCATCAAGCAACAAAGCATGCATCGTCATCAAGCATAACAAATATGTCCTTTCCCTCCCAATCTGTCACATCCACATTCTTCACTCTATGACAAATTTGTGGAATCTATTTAATATACTACGGTAGTATTCGATCATCCTTTCCCTAAAGTTCTGACCATCCTCTGTAATACAGGAACGCCAAATCGAAGTCCTGCCCCTTCTGCCGCGCCTGCCTCGAGGAAGTGAAGCCAGGCAGCCTGTGGACGTACACCGATGACAGCGACGTTGTGGATATGGATACCTTGACTAGGGAGAACACTAGGCGGCTCTTCATGTACATAAATAAGCTGCCTCTTGTAATCCTACATGTAGCTGACCTTGACATTTACGAGTACCGTATCAAGTAAACTGCTTCAGATTAGCTATTATTTTCCATTTGCTGCGCTGTCTTGCTCATTCTGTGAGAATGTAGGAAGGTGGTGCTGGGAGTCAGTGGTGTTGCAGACTCGCACTGCCTTGAGCGCACTCGGAGAGTCGGTGAAGTTATCGTTTCCCCACCGAGTAGTGCTACAAAAAATAGCTGTATCAGCATCAACGTGCTACCAGCCAATCGTCCTCGGCACTAGTGAGGATTGAATCTACTCAGATGAACATTTAAGGGACCAAAGGGGATGGGTTGGTCCATCCCAGTTTCAAAGACGTTTGGTTTGGGGACGATCTGGGACGGGGACGCCCCTAGAGAGAATATACTCCTCAGATGCGGGACGCCCCCGCCCCCAGAAATCGAGCGGACGGGGACGTCCCTCTTCGTCCCCGTCACGCTCCGTTGCTCCTCCGTCGACGCGAGGCACGGAGGAAGGCCGGCGTCCTCGGAGCAGCGAGGGGACGGCCATCCACGCGCGGTGCCTCGACGTGAGGGGGAGGCGCTCCGATGCGCGGCGGCTCGACGCAAGGCGCAGGGTTGTCGGCTCGGCCTCCTGCGCGGCGAGCGGACGACCGCAGCGGCGAGGATCCAGGATCCGCGGCCGTGGAGGGGAGACTCGCTGGCGGAGCCGAGGGCTCCCACGGCCGGGGAAGGGAGGCGGCGAGGCAGGGATGGTGAGGGTGGCGGCAAGGCGGGGATGGCGAGGCCGACGGCGGCGGTCCACGAGGCAGAGGCGCGGGGAAGAGCGAGGCGCGGCCATGGAGGTCAGGCTCGCCGGCGGAGCCGAGGGCTCCCACGGCCGCGGAGGGGAGGGGAGGCGGCGAGGTGGGGATAGTGAGGGCGGCGGCAAGGCTGCCGACGACGGCGGTCTGCGAGGCAGATGCGTGAGGAAGGAGGAGAGCAAAGGATGACGGGTAGGACCCGCCCACAGTGCCAAACGGAGTGAAATCCACGTCCATATCCTACACTACAATTCTTCAAACCAAACAAAAAACAGGGATGATTCCGTCCTCTCCAACCAAACACCGAATGGGACGGTTCCGTCCCAAAAATCAGGGATGGAATAGTTCCATCCCACTATGTCTACAATCCAAACACATGCTTGCATAGTACAAAACTTTTATAATATTTGTTAATGAGGTTTAGCTGAATCCTACGTATACAGGGTATGACTACGAATGCTCCTTCCCGATACCTCGACATTGGTCGCTTTGGGATCTTGGCACCTGCTTCCCTTTATGAACATGTTGCTATATTGTCATGATAACGCAGTTTTTCTACTCTGTTGTTGGTTGTTGTGACCTTTTCCTTTACGTTGTATTGTCATTGTAATTTTTTTCTCTTTTTAATGAAAAATGTGTTCCGCACGTTAAAAAAAAAAGTATTGGTTACAAGAGTTTAACATGAAGCCTATTCTAAACTGCTAATAAATTGTAAGTCTCGTAGTAACCTGACCACTCGTACATATATTCAACACATATCCTAACAAATTACCCCTCGGTAAATATATCACGCCGCTTGTTCTCATGTACGGACTTTGTTACTTGAGTTGTTACCGCTACTCGATTACAACTGCCTAACCAGTCTGGATTTCACAAACCCAATAAAAACCAATATCTGCCGTATCCTTGCAACTCTACTCTCCATGAATCCATCTTCAATTATACAACTTTCTATGCATCCCCATAACATATAGTCTATCAAGAAAAATTGGATTCATCTAGCCATGAAACATGCCTGGCTCCCTCAAAACGTGGCTGCTCACCTTAGGCATCACATGAGCTAATTGAATCAAATACCATGCTCTAACTAAATAAACACATGACATTGAGAATATCATATCCACCATCTGAGGCATACACAAAAATTACCCATGTTAGCTTTGCTCTTTTGTCTCCACCTCTATGCTATGTCTAATGTCTTGCACCATAACTATAGCCTAGACCTACTTGCAAGTATAGACATCATAGTCTATACTTCTTTCCAATATCGGCCTTGGTATATCATCACGTTCTTCGATCCATGCTTCAGAAACCCATACATACATTATTTATTGATCCACGCCCTTAATAACTTGGAAGCACGCAAATCCCTTTAATGCAAATATGTTTTCTTAGTTCAGGCCATGGGTTTCCACGCCGCAAAGTGCAACAACCCTATCAACCATCTTGCTCCTATGTATTATGTCAATGTTGCCGATGATCTTGGCGTTGCCTTTGCCCATGAACTATGTCGCTCGAGCTCAGGGGAAGGTTGATTGAATATCCATGATTTTTGTGGAAACAACTTATGTTTATTGTATACATGTATTTCACATAGGAACAATTTCTTTATCCTTTGAAATTTTGAATTCTCAATGCCTAAATCCTAGGCCCGCCTTTGCTCAAGCTCCCCCTGCAGGCTCAACCACCCACTAACTATCTCATGCTGGCCAATCGACTCGGTCCCTAACAGTACGCTCATGGCCACTACCGACCAACCCACTGCCCCAACCATGTTTCTAGGTCCCTCAGACATGGCTCCCCTCCAAGAACCCTCACTCGTAACCCTAAAAAAAGCCAACAATAGCCTATCACCTCTGCCATCACCTCGTCGTGGAAGAACACCTTCGCTCGCCAAGCCCACTGTTAGCTGTTAATCACCTTCTTAAGCGTCTGGAAGCTTTCTGATCATGAATACGACATAAAGTATGGACGTTGCCAACCTTCCTTGACCAACAACCGCTTCTATGCAACCTCACTTCTTGCCTCCAAAAAATTAACGTTGCATCCTTGTTATAAAAAAACTGTACTCAGGAACAATTTTGATCTAGTGGCGCTAGGCATTAAGTACTTGATAGTTTCTATACCACATGAAACTCCAATTTACTCCTTTACAACCATGTCATTTTCGACGATAACATCTGGCCATACACCCTAGCGGGCGCCGACACGTCAACCACCATGACCACACAAACTTCTTACGTGATCTAGCCACAACTATGCTCCGCCTTGCACCAAATTCGCTCCACACCGACAATGCATTGCATTGATAGCTTGTAGATGCATAATCCTTGCATCTGTAGATGATTTTTTGAACATTCTCTAGATCTATTTCAACCAAAGCTCTTGATATCAATTGTTAGAAAATTAGCTGACATGCGATGTGCAGTTGCTAATCTTCACCAGAGGGAGAGATAATTTGATATACCATGACAAACATGTAAGATCATAGATGGCACCAAAGTCACTATATTTGTTAACAAGGTTTAGTCAAAGCATTCATCATCCTTGGGGACATGATCAAATGACTACATATGATCCTCCCTAAATTGCAACAATATTTACTTTAGGGGTCCAGCAATGTGATGCCTCCCTACCCCATTTCACTATGTCATCATAGTTACAATAGCAATCCTCCTCGCATATTTATATTTATGAGCAAACCAACTTAAAAGTTGAGACAAACTAGACTCATGCATGTATTGTACATATATTCTACTAAGAATGAGAAGGACAGCACCGATGATGTCTCTCTTTGCCTCCTTTCCCCACGGCAAGCATCAAAACATTTATCTTTCTCACTCAATGATAACCATGTCCACGTGGCACAAATTTTGCATTTTGACCCCTGCGCTCTTTTAATTTCACAAATGACCCCCCTCCGGAAAGTAATTGCAAATTTGACATGGTTTGCAGTTCCGCAACTACCTCGCAACATGTGACATTGCTACTCTTCACTATTTCATTGTATGCCGACCAATCAGAATCAGAAGATATGTTCATCACCACGTAATGAGCCCTTGCCTTCCCGGTATCAAAGCGACCTCGTAACATCACCTCTGTCTGCCCACCAACACCTCCCAACAACCTCCTTGTTCGAGCTACCAATTCAAAGTATGTTGGAGGGTTATCAAAAATTTCTACTTTCTCTCTCGTATCCTCAAATTCTCCATTCTCTCTAACGATTCCATCATGGAAAACACGAACGACACAGTCCATCTACAAAAATACCCAATTTTAATCGACGAATGAGAACATTGCCACATGAACCTTTTGTACACAAACTTGGAATTAACAATTTCGCCTCTTGGTCTATGCAATCTAACGATTTCGCCCTTAATACTAACCCTAACAACAACACTAACAAAAACATTAACAATAACACTAACAAAAACTATAACTATAACACTAACACTAACAATAACACTAATTCTAACACTAGGACTATAACTACTTATTATATCAATAAACCCTAACAAGTGACTAAGGAAATTCATACCTAGACCGCTAGACGGCGCAGTTGGAGGCGAAAGCGGCTCGACGAGGACGCGCAGGGGGTGGAGGAGAGGGGCCGGTCGCGCAGTGGTGGAGGGGGTCGGCAGGGGGTGTGGAGGGGGCCGGCGGTGGTGGAAGAGACGACGCAGGGGGTAGAGGAGAGGGGGCGGCGGCGCTGTGGTGGAGGTGGCCGGCGCCGGCAGGCCGGTGGTCGAGGGGCCGACGGCAGGGGTGGAGGAGGCGGCGCAGTGGTGGAGAGGGCCGGTGGAGGGCGGCGGCGGCGGTGGATGGGGCCGGGGCGGTGGAGAAGGGCGACGGCGGTGGTGGCGGGGGCCGGGCCGGTGGAGGAGGCCGCCGGCGGTGGTGGAGGGGCCGGGATGGTGGAGGAAGCGGCGGCGGCACGCGCGGTGCGTGGAGGAAGAAGGCTGTGTCCAATGGAGGGCGCCAGGCCGAGGCCGTTATGGGCCTCGGCGTTGCGGCGCCAAGATGTATGGCGCCGCAGCCTGGGACCCACCACCCGCCGCGCTGGTGGCCGCTTTCACCCCCGCCAGCGTGGCAGGTATTGCGGCGCCACATGCAGTGGCGCCGCAACGTGTTACTGTGGCGCCACTGTCCATGGCGCCGCAAAAAGGGTCAAATTTGCATTTACTTTCTAGAGGGGGTCATTTGTGAAATTAAAATAGAGGAGGGGTCAAACTACAAAATTTGTGCTCCACGTGCAAGCAATCAACATGCTCACAAAAAAAATGTCCTCATTGACTGATTTCCTTATGGGACAACAGAACAACAGCACCTCCAATTTAGAACCAAGAAGGAGCCTACGGCTTCCGGGTGCTCGAGGCCCCTCCGCCCGCTCCCCGCCCGCGGCCGCCCGATGCGGCGATGTGCGGCCGCCGGCGCGTGGGGAGCCGCTCCGTGCGGGAGTGGGGGCGCCGCGCTCTGCCCCGGAGCCGCTCCGCGTGGGGCCCGGTCGCCGGCGCCCGCCGCGGCTGTCGTCGTCCTTGCCGGCGTTGCCCGACGCGTGGATCTGTGGGCCCAACCAAGAAGGAGCCTACGGCTTCCGGGCGCTCCGCCCAGCTCCAACTGCTTCCCATCGGCCGCCGCCGGATCCGACGATTTGAAGAAGGAGCCTACGGCTTCCGGGCGCTCGAGGCCCCTCCGCCCGCTCCCCGCCCGCGGCCGCCCGATGCGGCGATGTGCGGTCGCCGGCGCGTGGGGAGCCGCTCCGCGCGGGAGTGGGGGCGCCGCGCTCTGCCCCGGAGCCGCTCTGCGTGGGGCTCGGTCGCCGGCGCCCGCCGCGGCTGTCGTCATCCTTGCCAGCATTGCCCGACGCATGGATCTGTGGGCCCAACCAAGAAGGAGCCTACGGCTTCCGGGCGTTCCGCCCAGCTCCAGCCACTTCCCATCGGCCGCCGCCGGATCCGGCGATTTGTGGCTGTCCGCGCGCGGGGAGCCTCTGCGTGTCGCAGCGGCCGCTCGGTGCTCCTTCCCGGAGCGGCTCCGCATGGGGCCCGGTCGCCGGCGCCCGCCGCGGCCGTCGTCGTCCTTGCCGGCGTTGCCCGACGCGTGGACCTGTGGGCCCATGCCGTCTCCAGGCGCGGGTGCGACGGTCGTCGCTCCGCCGTGCTGTGCGTACCGCGGTGGGGCCGCGCCGCTGGAGTTTGCTGTCGTGGCGTGTTTTCGTTGGCGGTGGCATCCGTTCGGCCTACCGCATGCCGGGATGGCCACAGTGCCGCCGTCCTCGGGGCACTGTGGGTGCAGCGGAGTGGTTGGGGGAGAAGCGGCTATACCACCCCCGGCGGCCGCTGCGTTCTCCCTCTGGCGCTCCACGCGTTCGCACAGGTGCGCTTTCCTTCCCCTCTCTTCTATCGTTTCTCGCGGGCTTGGTGGCCACTGGCGCTTAGGGTTACCTCACTGCCGGCCGGGATCAATTTGGTTCCGCTCCAGTTTCTTGTTCCTGTCACTGGGTGGCGTAGATTGCTTGGTGTTGTGCTAGATCTGGCGGTTGTGCGTTTCTTTGCCGTTATACTTTGGCGCCGTCGCGTTGTCGGCGTTTGCCGCCTTTTCCGTTCGCGTCGCTGCTCCTCGCCGGTGTGCTCTGTGTTCTTGGTGTTGTTGGCTCTCTGTATCTGCCGCCTGCTCCCTCCCTTTGCCTCCCTGATCCGTGGACAGGTCTAGGAGAGTTGACGGGAGGTGGGATCTTTGGTTGTTTCTTTTTGATTTGTGCTCGTTGCCTTCATTTTTTTCCGTCTTGGTGCTAAAAGCTGTGAGGCGTTTAAGGGCAGCAGATCAATGAAGGATCCTCTCTCTCCTCAGTGTAGGACCGAGACGTGCGACTAGAGGGGGGGGTGAATAGGAGCACGTGAAAAACTCAAAATCAAACCCCCAAAATGCACTCTTACGAAGACACACGCACAACCGATACCGTCTACTGAACAGATACGTATCGGGTGCAAAGCGGAAGCACAAGCAATACTAACCAAGCTGAGACACTATGTCTAAAAGAACACGCACAAAAAGATCGCCCTCAGCTATGAGTCACTTACTTAGCTACTCCACACCTAAGTGCATCTCACTGAAAGATAGTGAGCGATGAGTATGGGCTAGCGGTGAGTGTCACGCAACCAAGAACAAAACAAAATGACCGACACACGCCAACTAGCTCACACAAACAATAAAACTAACGCAAACAAAACTCCTACTAAGTGAGCAAGGTTGCATAGCAAGAAAAGCTACCAACCTTAGGACTCACTAACACCTTAAAAACAAGCAAAGAGAACACCAAAACCACCCAAAACTGAGCACAACACACAAGCTGAAATAACTAGACACTAAAGCAGACAAAACAGAGACAAAAGTACACCAAAACGCAAAATCGGAAAACAGAAACACAGACCGGACAGTCAGGTCTTAAACAGCAGACCTGACCGGACAAACTCACCAAGAACAAGAAGAAAACACACCTAAACCTATAGACCGGACAATCCTACCTATGGACTTCGGACAAAACAACTCAACTCACTAAGTACCGAAGAGAACAACGGACCGGACAGTCCGGTTCTACCCGGAAGGCCTAATCGGACAAAACAGATGAGAAATGAACTACGGGCGATGAAAACCAAAGGACCAGACAGTCCGGTTTAGCAGACCGGACAAAACTTCGGACAAAGAAACCCGAGACACATACTCGAGGTGGCCAAGCCTCGGTTTCTCCGTCACACAGACCGGACAGTCCGCTTGAACGGACCGGACAAATGGACGGATTGTCCGGTCAGGTCTCGCTGCTGGCCCGAGTCTGGACCCGAGAAATCAGCCCGCGAATCCACCGAAAAATCGACCAAACCCAAGCCAAAACTCAACCAAACTTCACAAAAATTTGCACAGAGGAACTTGATTCCATTCCAAAGTAAATCCCTCAAAAATCAACTCAAAATGATCTAGGGATTTACGGGAATTGCAGATCTTGTGGAAGTGGTGTGAGAAAAACTAGGAACCGAAAAACGTCAAGAACGGCCTTTGCTTGTGGTTGGATGATTCTAGCACTTGGCTAGTGAGATGCACCACATCTTAGCAAGACAAAATTTTGGCAAAAGAAAGGTCTCATCCTTGGACAACACAAAACGAGCCAAAATCCAAGAAACGGGACCAAAAACGAAACTAGAAAAGGGGGCAAAGAGGGAGGGACGAAATTGCTGCTCTAGGACATGGAATTTCTCAACAAGAAACCTTGGATTAATTCATGAAATCAGATTACAAAAGTTCCCTAGAGCCTACCTCCCTTCATCCTCCCACTAATGACAAGATTAGACTAAACTAGGCACTCATCTCCTAGCTAATCTCCTCTCTTTTCTCTCTTTGGACCTTGGCTGCTAGGGTTAGGAAAACTAGGGTTTGTGGCTGCCAAGATTAGCTCCAAGGGAGCCTCTCAAGTCTATTTATACCCTAGGCCCTAAATGACACAATTACATTAAGACCCCTACTCTAAAAATGCCCGGAGGGGGCCAAACCGAAAAGATACAATCGGACGACTACGATGACGTCTTGATCATCTTTGGTTTCTCCGCCTCGCTTGGATGTGCGCCACGTAGCCAGTAGTCTGGAAGCTTCCCCCGGTTTTGAAGTCAGAAACCAGAAAACTTTATTCTGCGGGCTTCCTGGGCCAGGTCTTGGCCCAATCTTCTATCTTGGCGAGTCGGAGTCCAACCCACCAAGTCATTTGAAATTGGGTGGCGGTTTTGAGCCGAAGCCGCCAAAGCCTCCCTCGCACGCCTTCACGCCATGCACTCGGGTTGGAGCACCACAGTGGCACCCGGCTTCTCCAGTCCATCGGAGTCGCCTCGCGGTCCATCGGAGGGCTTACACCACCGTTGCCGAACCGCCCCTCCGTGTACCGAGCTTCCATGGCCGACCGACGCCGAGCATTGCCTCCGGTCCATTGGAGGACTTTTGCCTCAGTCCATCGAGGTCTTCGTCTTCTCTACCTCCAGTCCATCGGAGGGCCTCCAGTCCATCGGAGGACTTGTACCGTTGACAATCACTCATCACACCAGGAGAGCAATGAGGCCGATCCATTGGCTCTCAATCTCCCCCTTGATGAGTGCATTGTCAACACATCTTCAACCTGTAACCTGAAATAGAATAAAGACAAAACCAAAGCGTAAAACTGAAAAAGAAAGGAAAAAGAAAAGAAATGCTCAAGCTGCCAAAAACCAAACAAAGGCAAAACACAAGGCAGCTTGAAGCAAAATGAAAAACAAAACATCGGCTCCTCAAGACAGAGGCAAAAGGCTCAACGCACCGATGCAAAGAGCATGCTAAAAAAGCTCAACTCCCCTTGAAATGCATCCTCACAAATGCAAAATGAATGCAAAGCTCCCCCTCAACTAAAACTCTCCTGAGTTCTCCCCCTTTGTCCATATTTTAAGACTTCTCCCTTTGGCTTTGGAAGTACACTAATTTCTCCCCAAATTTCTCCCCCTTGTTGACAATGGACACATCAAGGGTTCTTTGAACTCAACTCCCCCTGAACTAGACAACTTCCCCTCAAAATATGCCATGAAATGCAAGGAGTGTAAAAGAGCTCAGAAGGAATGTAAAGCTAGTAATCACAAGTTCTAGCATACAGAGCAAGTGAGGGCAAGGAAGCATACAACAAGCTCAAATGAATCTATCTCACACATATCAAGAGTAAGCTTGTTTTTCAGGGTTAATAAAAAGAAAGCATCACCAACATGAATAGCACCTAGCACAGTAGGCATGAACAGCAAGATGCTAGCAATGCATACAAGGTGTGCTACTCTCAACCAAAGCATATACAACCAGCCAAAAGCATTTTAGAGACTTGCAAATTTCAGATTTAGACATTTGTATTCATAAGCAAGTTCTTTATGTGCCAGGGGTTATTTACTTGTCTTTTGCCACTTCTTACTAACCAATGCCAAGCCTAGGTTATCTAACCATCAGAAGCTTAAGACAAGGTTTTGGTCATACACAGTCTAGTCCAAGTTCATGACAAAGTGCAAAGGCAAGCTATCTCGAACTAGATCAGTGTGACAAGCAAACCCACCTGGATCTTTCTCAATTCATCATATAAGACACCACTTGTAAGCATTTTGATTCAGATTTCAATTTAAACAAGGTGTCATAAAAGCTTAGGCATTAACTTAGCAAAGGCATACAACTAGCATATCCAGGTATGAAAAGATAGCATAGCATTCAACAATCCTACACATGCTAGGTAGCCAAAACAAGTGGTGATCATGGTTTCTGATTTGCAAAGAATAAATTGACTTAGCTCACAACTAGTATTCAACAGACTCAAGAGAGCTTAGCCAACCATGATCAAGCATGCAACTGTACAATCTAGCACAAGCAAGTACTAACTCATCATCTCAAAAGAGCTCTAATGCTAGTGAAGTGAAAATGCATATGATACAGTGCAATGCATGATATGATACAACATGCAAAAGAAGCAAAGAGAAATAAAAGCCAGATAAAAGCAAATTCTAGATTATGGAAGCTATTCCTTACTAAAAGGAATAGCGTAATATCCCTGACTAAAAGGGATAGCACACTCCAAGCTCACCTCTCAAGCGCACAAAAGCGCCAAACTCTAGGGGCTTGGTAAAGATATCGGCCAACTGGTTTTCAGAAGCTACATGCACTAAGTCTATGTCCCCCTTCTCATAGTGATCTCTTAGAAAGTGAAACCTCACGTCTATGTGTTTGGTTCTGGAGTGCAAGACGGGGTTCTTAGCTACAGAAATAGCAGACGTAGAGTCCACTAGAAGAGGGATTTTTCCAAACCTAAGGCCGAAATCACTAAGGGTGGCTTTCATCCATAAAAGCTGGGAGCAGCAGCTAGCAGCAGCTATGTACTCTGCTTCTGTGGTAGACAAGGATACACTAGCTTGCTTGCGGGAGGACCAAGAGACAAGAGAGGTTCCTAAGAGTTGGCATGTGCCGGAGGTTGACTTGCGGTCAATCCGGCAGCCAGCATGGTCAGCATCTGAGAACCCTCTAAGAAAAAGAGAAGAACCTGAGGAGTACCAAAGACCAAGCTCAGGAGTGAATTTCAGATACCTGAAAATGCGCTTCACCGCTTGACGGTGAGAAGTCCTAGGGGACGCCTGGTAACGCGCACAAAGGCAAACCGCGAACTGAATGTCCGGCCTGGTCGCCGTCAGGTACAGAAGTGAGCCGATCATCCCTCGAAATTCCTTCTGGTCCACCGCCTCCCCATCTTCATCAGCATCAAGTGCCGTGTTTGTACTCATAGGAGTTGTCATGGGTTTAGAATCCCCCATGTCAAACTTCTTGAGTATGTCTCTTGTGTACTTTGCTTGATGGACAAAGGTTCCTTCAGGGCCTTGCTTGATCTGCAGTCCGAGGAAGAACTGGAGCTCACCCATGAGACTCATCTCAAATTCCCTGCTCATCTGTTCAGCAAAACTAGACACCAAAGCGTGAGATGAACCACCAAAGATTATGTCATCAACATATATCTGAACTATCAGGGTGTCACCGCCACGACTCAACAAAAACAAGGTCTTGTCTACTGAACCCATCACAAACCCAGACTTGAGCAAGAAACTCTTCAACCTAGCATACCAAGCTCTAGGAGCTTGCTTCAGACCATAAAGGGCTTTCCTCAACTTATACACCCGGTCTGGAAATCTAGCACTCTCAAAGCCAGGAGGTTATCTCACATATACCTCCTCCTCTATGAACCCGTTCAGGAAAGCAGACTTGACATCCATTTGCTGCAGTTTGAAGCCTTTAGAGGCCGCAAAGGCAAGCAAAATCCTAATGGCTTCCAAACGAGCTACAGGGGCAAAGGTCTCCTCATAATCTATCCCCTCCTTCTGACAGAAACCCTGGGCTACCAATCTCGCTTTGTTCCTCACAACCATCCCATCCTCACCCTGTTTGTTCTTGAAAACCCACTTGGTACCTATAGGGCGACATTTTGGTGGAGGTTCAACTAAATCCCAGACATGGTTTCTCTCAAAGTTCTCCAACTCCTCATGCATGGCGTTCACCCAGTTAGGATCAGATAATGCATGTGACACATCCCGGGGCTCAAAAGAAGCAACGTATGCAGAGTGGGAGAAAGAGGCTAGAGAGTTAACCGAAGAGCGTGTGACACGCTGGTGAATGTCTCCAATCATCCTGTGTGGAGGGTGATCCCGCTGGACTTGCCGAGATGGAACAATCTCGGAAGTCACCTCCCCTACGTCCTCAGCGGGTCCAGCCTCTGCTTGAGCTTGCTGTCGGGGGAGTGAGGAGGAAACTGTGGGCAGGGGTCCTCCTTCATCATCTGAACTCGTAGCAGAGGGGGTAGGAGCTGCAGCCGGTGCAGTGACTCCTGCATCACCATCATTAACCACATCTTCCTCATCCTCAAAAATGGAAGTGCCTTCTTCATCATCACCTGAAAGCTCAAAGGCAGGGGTTGTGCAGGGCATAGTCTCATCAAAAGAAACCTCACAAGTCTCAACAACTTGCTTGGCCTCTAAAATCCACACACGAAAAGCCCTAGAATTAGAAGCATACCCCAGAAAAATCCCATCCAAACAACGAGACTCAAACTTGTCCAAATGCCCCGCCTTCTTAAGCACAAAGCACCTGCAGCCAAACGCTCGCAAATGCTTGACGCTGGGCTGCCTACCAAACCGAAGTTCATACGAGGTCTTCCCAAGGAAAGCTCGCAAGAAGATTCGGTTTGCAATGTAACAGGCCGTATTCACTGCCTCAGCCCAAAAGCACCTTGGAGTCCTATGCTCATCGAGCATCGTCCGTGCCATCTCAACAAGTGTGCGGTTCTTGCGTTCCACAACACCATTCTGCGGAGGGGTATATGGAGAAGAAAACTGGTGTTCAAGACCTAGGTCACGACAGAAGTTTTCAAAACGAGAGTTTCTGAATTCTCCGCCATTGTCACTGCGGATAGCCCTCATGGCCTTATGACTCTCGTTTCTCAACCTCAGTACCAGATCCCGAACAAAACCAAACGCCTCATCCTTAAACTCCATGAAAAATACCCACGAGAACCGCGAAAAATCGTCCACAACGACAAGTACGTACCACTTCCCACTGATTGACGCTACCCGAGCGGGACCTACTGTATCCATATGGAGTAGCTCACCCGGATAGGAGGTCATAACCTGAGACACAGGAATGTGAGAGGCGGCAACCATCTTGCCATGACGACAGGGGTGGCAAACTAAGTCCTTCTCAGCTCTCAATTTGGGCAATCCTCGGATTAGGCCCATTGAACTTAACCTGACTAGCAGATCAAAGCTCAAATGACCAAGTCTCCTATGCCACTTCCATATATCAGCAGAAGGACTAGCAACCAAACAGCGTGCAGGGCCAGAAACAGATGTGAGGTCGACCCTAAAAACCTGACCAAAAGGTAGCAAAGAGCAAACAAGGGTCTCCTCAGCATCAAGAACGCAGCACGCACCTTTCTTAAAACGAACCTCAAATCCTTCATCGAGAAGTTGCGAAACAGAAACCAAATTGAACCCTAAATTCCGGACAAAAGCAACTTCTCTCAGGGAAAGCTTGGCAGAGAGCGAAACAGAACCAACACCCATCACTTTACCTTGACCATTGTCCCCGAATGTGATGTACTCCTTGGTGCTTACAGGGTTGAGGCTGGAGAACCACTTGCGGTGCCCTGTCATGTGCCTAGAGCAACCGGAGTCCATGATCCACACGTCCTCCATACCTCGATCCTGCAAAGTCAAGTAAAGCGACGGTGAGCAAACGGTCCGGCACTGGGGTTAGTCCCAAAACTGCTGTACCAGTGCCGAGCCATCTGCTCAAAAGTGGGGTAAGCACAATCAAGGAAATCATCACGACGATCAGGGTAACCACGATCTCCAAAGCGTGAACCCTCAAAAGCTCTCTCAAAGCCTCGGTCACGAGGTCCATAGCCGCGCTGAAAACGACTAGGAGCTCGGCTAGTAAAGCGTCTCTCACCACCCGGAGCACGAGCCTGAAAGCCGCCTCCTCTCTCACCACCGGCAAAGCGGTCTCTCATCTCACCGCGGTGGGGAGGATCTTGCCTACCACCCTGGTAGAACTGATCCTGGTTCCCCCAAGCTCTCTCCTGCCTCTCAACCCGCTTCCTCCTGAAGCAAAACTCCTCTAGGTGGCCATTCCGCTGGCAAAACTCACAGTGGTAGACAGGCCTCCTAGGAACTGGGTTAGGCTGGGACTTGGGCTTAGGTGGTGTGGCCTTGGGTGGCTCAGGCTGCTGGACTGGCTTCTTCCCCTTGGGCTTAAGCTCTTCCTCAACAATCTTGTCCAGCTTAGCCTTAGAAGGTTTGGGTGTCCAGTACTGCTTCTTTGGGGCAGCCTTGGGTGGCTCATGGTAAACCCCATCAACAGTCTCTCCTGGCTGGGTAGGTGCAGTCTTGACCTTAATTGGGGCACTCTTCTCACCCGAAATGCTGCACTCTCCAAACCCAACACCACTTGTCTCACCCTCAGCTCTTTTGGTGCTCTCTATGATCATCTCTAGTTGAGGTTGCCTCGCATATACCCAACTGAGCACCTCTCTCAACCTGTTGTTGTTATCTTGCAAAGACAACATCTCCTCCCTCAGATCCTCCAGAATCACAGTCTGGGCAGCACAGGTATCACAGTCTAGGGAGGGAACCACAACAGCTTTCTCCAACTTCCTAATGGTGGCATCCCTATCCACCAGCTGCATCCTAAGAGTTAGGCAGTTCTCACAAGTATCACTAGGTGCTGAAAGCATCTCTAAGTCAGCTCTCAACTGCTCTAACTCACCTCTCAAAGTAGGACAGACCATACATTCACCCAAAAGCGTAGGTCTAGCCCTAAGCTCCTCAAGTTCCATGAGCTGCCCCTCAAAATTCTCCTTTAGACCAGCTAGCTCTCTAGCTAGACAGGGGCAAGACTCACACTCAAGCTCTCCACTCAAAGTAGGCTCATCCAGTGTGGACTGGAGTTTGCCCAGCTCAGCCTTCAGCTCATCTATCTCCTCTACCCGCTTGGCATACCTATCTCTCTGGTCACAAAGCTCCGTCATGAAAGACTCGCAGGTAGGGCACTCAATCTCACTGGGTTGGGGTCTCACACTCCTCAACCTCTCATTCTCCTCTAAAGCCTCAGCGAGTTGGGCTTTCAACTTCTGCAGCTGTTGACGGCACTTAAGCACGGCAAACCTTATACTGCAAGCGACAGTATCGTGTGTAGCTTTTCCCCAGGATGAGTATCATGGGTTTTGTCAATCCAAGGAACGAACTAATTGAGAGCTAATTAACAAGAGTTTATGATAAACTAAAGATAAAAGAATGATTCTAATCTACTACTAAACTACCTCTAATCTATATCTAATCTATGTCTAATCTACGTCAAAGTTAGATGATAAACAATTAGAACAGAACTAGAACACTAATTAAGGGGTATTAACTAGCCTCTAATCAAGCTCTAATTGGATCCAAGACATGCATGATAAGAACATAACAACTAGATAAAAGCAACGAGATAACTAGCAACTTAAGGTAAATAAGCACGTTCAAGCATATTCATCAAAGCATAAATAAATCACGATCAATCAACCTATCCCCCTATCTAGGCTTAACCTTTCCCCGGGCTCCACTGTCACTGGTAACCAGGTAATCGACGAGAAGCTTTCAACAGAATCGTAATTAGAGAACCGGCTTCTAACTACTTAGATCAACAATCGTAATCAAGAACACTAGATGAATATAATCCTTAATGACATGTCTAATCAACTAGCATCTAGATCTAAATCTAATTAGAACTAGAACAAGCATAATTAGAACAAGAAGATGATAATTAGACAAGAACAATACTTCATTAGATAACTGTATCATACTTACAACCATGATCATACCTCCCTTGATGATACAATTAGACCTCTGGAGCTAGGTAATTAGACCACCATGCAAGGTCTCTAATTACCTCTAGGAATTAGAAGAAGCTCTAAACCTAGACTAAAAACTCGACCCTCAGCTCTCATCTAGATGTTGTTCCTCTTGTCTACATCTTGTCGCCTTGGTAATGACTTGGATGCCTCGACCAGGGGCTCATCTTCGCTTTAAATACCCTGGAGAAGACGTGGCCGAAAAGGAAACTGGAACCGACGAAGGAAGGGGGTAGGTCGGCCGACCTGGGGGCTTCTGGTCGGCCGACCCGGACTCTTTTTGCCTCCTCTGGTTTCCATCTTTTGCGGGCTTCGAGATAATCTTCATATAAATCTTCGTGGAGTCCTTTTCGGACTCTAAACTTTTCAAATTCTCCTGTATCCCGAGATCTTGTCGAGTCTTCTAGAATTGGGCTTCATTTGATGGGTCTTTAATTGGGCTTCTTCTCCCATTATTGAATAATAATCAGAGGTCTTTTTACTCAAGGTAGACATTGATGAATTTTGCTAAAATTAGGCCCAAAACCTGCAAAAATCACAAGTAGCCATTTTCCAAAACAATATTGCAAAATCCACAATAATCTATGATAATTGTTAGTAAAAGGTAAAGTTGACGCATAAAAATAGGTAAAAACAATATAAATTAATGTATATTTTTCGTTCATAAGCTGCGTCAACAATATCCCCACACTTAAACCTTGCTCGTCCTCGAGTAAGTCAAGAATCAGCATTGCCAAACATTAACTTTTTCACACTCTAATCTTAATTAATCAAACTAACAAGCTCTCTCAAAATTTTAGTGTGAACCAGCAAATTATGAAAGAAAAGATATTCAATTAAGCTCATCCCACAATAAAAGAATTAGCAAGAGTTCAAACTTATCAAAGACACATCTCCTTATTTTAGCAATAAGTTTTTGAAAATATAATCAAACAATAAGAGATAAATTCTTGCAAAGCCAAAGAAACACACTCAACTCTCCAGTCTCTTAATATCTAAAAGATAACTAATGAATATAAATATATAAAGTGGAAGCTTATCTGGAGCTTGGTAGGATCCTAATCAAAATTTGAATTCAAAATATTGTCGAACCAAGAAAGAAATCTGCTGGTTTTACTGAGACTTGTCAAAAAGGTCATGGAATAAAATAATGTTGAGAAAGAAAGGATGGAACACACACATTTTAGAAAAAGTGGACATGTGCAAGTGTCAATGGATGATCTCAAGGCACAAATGAAGTCCTTGCTATCGGATTGCACATGGTTGGAATATTTTCTGGAGTATATAAACAGGATAACTAATACTATAGAAAACTATATATAAAAACTCTTAAAAATACTTCAAAGATTATTGAGAGGCATATATTTTTTTTTCTTCTTTTTTTTTATACCTAATTCTACTTCGGCCACTTGGCCTTTTTTTTTTCTTTTTCCTTTTTTTCTTTTTTTTCCCTTTTTTTCTTTTTATTTTTCTAGGCGCCACTTGGCTTTTTTTTTTTCTTTATGCCCTCTCAAAAACCTTTATACAAAATCCATTAAAATAAGATAACAGCTCTCCATCCCCACACTTGAATAATACTCACCCTCGCCCAAGAGTATTATCACTATAACATTTAACTTTAGGGGATAGAGTTGTCTAAAAAGAATAATATTTAATCCTTAAATACTCCAGAAAATAATAGGTTGTGGTCAAGGAGGATACACAAAATGATAATCTTGGTTTAAGGATGGATATCCAGCGAAGTTTGCAATCTCTCCAGTGTAGAGAGACACAATGCATGGATAGAAAGTCTAGCAAAAAGAAAAGTTACGCAAAAGTGAATGACCAGCTTCTAAGTCTCATACCCTAGATCACAGTCTTGATCCAACTCATTTAAAAACAAATCTGATAAATCTAAGGTTTAATATATATTTGGCTCTGGTAGGATTGGCTATTGCAAGATAATCTCATAAAGTTGATCATGACATTTTTAAGCAATAAAAATAAACAAGGAGATGATCATGTCAAAGAATAAACCTTGCAAAAATTAAATCATATGGGTCTTTATGAAAAATCATAATCAATCATAAATTTGCTGGTTAGTTCAATTAAACATGTATTATGAGAGCTTGCTAATATGACTAACCAAAATCAAAGCATGATAAAGATAAAGCGGCAACTTTCATCATTTTCTTGAAACAAAATTAATTAATTAAGCATTGATCATGGTTGTAGTATTAATCACAAAATAAAATCTAAACTAACACACTAAAAACAAGAGAAACACAAAGGGAACACCAAACAGATAGATATAGGTAAATAATTGTATAATGTAAAGAGAAGATATTAGAAATATATTACCGGATATTCCTTCAATTTACTTGTCATTAAATAATTTCCTGCAAAAATAATTCAAGTGCACACACTACTCTCGGGATAACGATCGAGAGCAGAAGAAATTTTACCATAATCTAAAAATATTCCCAAAGACTTTTAACTTGTGGTCTAGTTAAACTTAAAAACAATGAATGCAAATGTGTAATTATGTAAAAGATAAGTAAATAAACAAAAACAATGATTAAACCAAGTTCTAAACACCATGTTTACAACATGATCGCTAAGTCTCTCTATAGCCATTATGATTATAATTAACCAAGATTAAAACACCATGTTTTATCAAGATCATCAACTCAAAACAGCACAAGAAAACCAAAGCACATTGCAAAGCTTATAAACTTAACAAATGAAATTATGGATAGCTAGCAAGGTTAAGTAACTTCATAATGATGATCAACAATTTAATCTAAGCACCATGCTTACACAAAATTGCTAAAAAAAACATTATCTAGAAATGTTATCATAAACATAAAAGCACACATCATGAAGTTAACCCAGCCAATTATAATGCAAATATGCAATTTAACCTAGATGCAAAAAGATAAATGATAGCTTATCCACAAAAGATATAATTAGCAAGAAACATTCAATTAGACTTAATGATGATGGTCTCAAATTAAATCTAAACACCACGTTTAAACTTAATTTACCAAGAAGAGAACTCCGTCGATTATCAACATAGAAATAAAGCATCCATTATTAAGTTTATGAAAACTTCAATACTAACAAAGCAAATGTGGAAAAACAAATGATAATGCAAATGCAAAGTGGAAAACACAAATAAGAAATAAGTGATAGTGATTAAAAACAAAAATTAAGTTAACTAGCCACAGGCAAAAGATTCAAAGGGTGGTGCCATACTTCCCGTTTCTCTGTAAAAGACTCAATGACTCTAACACTGACTCTATAACACCTATTGGTAAAGATAAGCAGCAACGAAGATTTAGAATTTATAGGCAAAGAGGTGACTTGAAGAAGAGGTGTATCTGCTGAGGGAACACCTAGGGTCGGCCGAGCCAGGGCGGAATGGTCGGCCGAGCCAGGTTTCTTCTGGCTCTGTTGGCCCTCTTCCTTCTCCTGCAAGTTACTCCTTAGATTCCTAATCATCATGGATAGCTTCCTCTACAAGTTGGACGTCGTGCATGCAGCTTTGGACAGATTAATTAATTACCCTTTAATGTTTTGTCCCTTTGAATGCTCTCCAAAGATCCTTATCCTAAGTCTATATTTAGGTTAATTGATGATGGTTCAAGATAAGAAGGGAATCCTATGTTGCCTAAATTATTTAGCTACGCTAAGTTGTTGATTATCTTCACTAACTCTAAGTCCTTAATTTGCATATAAGCAAATATTCCTACTAATGTAGGGTTAATAACTTAGAGCACACAAAAAGATAGAATTAATTTTCATATTAAAGATTATCTCTATTTAGCATTTTGAAAATTAAACCTATACTTTATTTTATTATAAAACAAATATTTAGTAATTAATTAAAAGATAATTCAATTAATTAACCCACGTAGCTTAGGTAGTTGCCTAGTTTTTGGATAAAATTAGAGAGTAAGATTTTGAAAATCACACAATAAGGATAAATCTAATAAAATTATTTCTCTCTTACTTAAAGTTGATTCAAATTCAAAAACTGGCAAAGTCTACGTAAATATTAAATTTAGATAGCTACGTAAGTGAGAGTAGCTACCTATAAGCTATCAAATCCTTAATTTAAAATTTCAAAATTAAAACCTAACTAAATTTTAATACTAAGATAGAACGGGTTGCCTCCCGAAAAGCGCTTAATTTAAAGTCATATAGCTAGACTTCTTACTTACCTTCGTTGAAGTGAAGCCATGGTCCTTGGAGTAAGAATCCGAAGTGTCTATGCAGCTTGATAACTTGATTGTGCAGCTTCATCGTGTCTTGATCAGAGAATCACTTGTGTGCACAATCTTCTGCTTGTGTCTTCATGTACCAATGTCTTTGAAGCTCCTTGCAACTGAACTTGATCATGAAAATCTCATGGAAGCACTACCCAAGCCTTCTTCATTATTGTTGTCACCATCTTCCTCAAGTAGTCATCACCATGGTTGCTGCTACCTCCTTTCTCGTGATTTTTCTCATTGGTCTTCAACAGAACATACCTCAAATAATAGATCTATTGGATAGCCTCTGAAATTATCTTTCCAACGAGTGCTTATACGCTAAAATCCGATTCCGTATGAAGGAGTTATGCCCGTTTTACTCAAGCACTGCGTTCTGTCCAGATTTCAATTCAGCTCGCGCAGCCTTCAATGATTTGCACATTGCTCCTTGTAGGAAACTCCAAATTGAGTGATTCTTGTTGCGTTGGAAAGAGGACTTTTTGGGCTTTCGAAATATAAGAAAATATTCTGCTTTTGCCTCTTGAGGTCAAGCTTCATGTTGATGACATCTCAGCCTTCTGTTTTCAGCTCTCCTGATGTTGACAATCTTCAATCTTTTGGACTTGGGTCTTGTTGGAAATTGTCTAAGCCCACCATTGTTGATCTTGAAGCTTATTGGGCTTGACTTTTGTCTTCAATTCCTTCTCCATTCAATCCACTCACTCTTCAATTTGAAACTCAATCTCATTGTTTCAAATGAAGTGTGAATTTCTCTGCATGGTTAGCTCATAGTGCACACATATATGTATATATAATATAGTAGCATCATGGTATTGATTAGAGATAAAAGTAGAGTCACATGGTTGATTGGGATTTAAACAAACATTTGATTCATGAATCAAAAACAACTATAATTCTAATCGAAATCACATAGCAAAACACTAAGGCATATGTAAATCATAGATGAACATGATTCATAAAATCAAACATGGGATAAACTATTATTTTGGCTAAATTAGAGGGATGATTTTGAAAGAAATAAAATAAAATTGGCTTAGATAAAATTCTAACCAGGGTTCTTTTTGTAGAGAGACAAAGGTTTTGAAATTTTAGTTCTTCAAAGATAGTATTGTGCACATATAATATGTCATGAGAAACATGCACAAGTTCATGTTTAAAATTTCAAAAGCAATTTGCACAAAAATAAACCTGGACCGACCCACTTACGGGGGAATAAGTTGTCGGTCCCCTTCTACTTTTACACAAACCTTGACTCTCAATTTTTATATTTATAAAACACAAAAGTTAAATCTAACATTAGACACTAAACTTTGAGAATTAATGAACTAGCAAACTCTAACCATCTCTAAGCATGAGTAGATTCAATCAACTAATTAAAAGATCTACTAAAAGAACATGCGATTTGTATCAAATCGGGAGGCACCATGTTGGAATTTAAGCATTGCAAAGTTATGGATCAAGAAGCTAATCTAAGTAATCTCAAAATTTGGATAAAAGGAACAAAGGTTTCACAAACAAAATAAAACAAAATAAAAGAAGGGATAGAATAACAATCAACCAAATAACATCTTAATGATCATTATGAAACAATGCTCTAATCAAACATAGGTAAACTTTAATTATATTTATGATTAAAACAAGAATTACCTTAATCCTGAAGAAGTTAAGTTCAATCCTTCCTTGGATCACCATGATTGAATGCACCTTCAAGTGTTGGAGAAACAAACTTCTTGTCTTTCCCGAAATTCAGCTTCCCTTGTTCTGACCCTTTAGTATTTCGACCATAACTTCATCTTCTGAAGTCCAAATAATGCAAACTCGGACTCTATCTTGAAGAGCTCGAAGAGATCTACAACTTTGGTATTCGGACTTTCTTCATCCGACGTCGTTAAGGTCTTCAAATCAGCCCCACAAGGTGTTGCTGTCCTGAATTCCGAGGGTAGCTCGAGATTTGGTTGAAGCTTGGATTGGACTTGAGACAAACCTTCCATATCTTCATCTTCCTTGTCCTCAACCGATCCTTAGCTTCCAGGACCTTCTCGGCTAATCATCCTTGCCTCCATTATCTGTAGCTTAGCACAAACAAACTCCAAAGAACATTAGTCTTAAAAACTTAATTGACACAGCAGACTTACCTTTATCACCATAGTTGCTCCTATGTAATAGCTGTATAAATATTCATATAGATAGGAGAAACTATATTCTAAAACATTAAATAAAACACATAAAATAGAAGATAAAAGACTAAATTAAGAAAAGAGAAAAACACAAACTAAAGAAATAGAACTAACTAATTAGAACAAAATTAGAAAACTAACTAGCACACAATTAGAAAACATAAACTAAAAACTAGAAACAAAAGACAAAATTAAATAAAAACATAAACTCAAATTAATTAGGTCTCGAATAATTCGATCCCCGGCAACGGCGCCAGAAAAGCTTGTTGACGGCACTTAAGCACGGCAAACCTTATACTGCAAGCGACAGTATCGTGTGTAGCTTTTCCCCAGGATGAGTATCATGGGTTTTGTCAATCCAAGGAACGAACTAATTGAGAGCTAATTAACAAGAGTTTATGATAAACTAAAGATAAAAGAATGATTCTAATCTACTACTAAACTACCTCTAATCTATATCTAATCTATGTCTAATCTACGTCAAAGTTAGATGATAAACAATTAGAACAGAACTAGAACACTAATTAAGGGGTATTAACTAGCCTCTAATCAAGCTCTAATTGGATCCAAGACATGCATGATAAGAACATAACAACTAGATAAAAGCAACGAGATAACTAGCAACTTAAGGTAAATAAGCACGTTCAAGCATATTCATCAAAGCATAAATAAATCACGATCAATCAACCTATCCCCCTATCTAGGCTTAACCTTTCCCCGGGCTCCACTGTCACTGGTAACCAGGTAATCGACGAGAAGCTTTCAACAGAATCGTAATTAGAGAACCGGCTTCTAACTACTTAGATCAACAATCGTAATCAAGAACACTAGATGAATATAATCCTTAATGACATGTCTAATCAACTAGCATCTAGATCTAAATCTAATTAGAACTAGAACAAGCATAATTAGAACAAGAAGATGATAATTAGACAAGAACAATACTTCATTAGATAACTGTATCATACTTACAACCATGATCATACCTCCCTTGATGATACAATTAGACCTCTGGAGCTAGGTAATTAGACCACCATGCAAGGTCTCTAATTACCTCTAGGAATTAGAAGAAGCTCTAAACCTAGACTAGAAACTCGACCCTCAGCTCTCATCTAGATGTTGTTCCTCTTGTCTACATCTTGTCGCCTTGGTAATGACTTGGATGCCTCGACCAGGGGCTCATCTTCGCTTTAAATACCCTGGAGAAGACGTGGCCGAAAAGGAAACTGGAACCGACGAAGGAAGGGGGTAGGTCGGCCGACCTGGGGGCTTCTGGTCGGCCGACCCGGACTCTTTTTGCCTCCTCTGGTTTCCATCTTTTGCGGGCTTCGAGATAATCTTCATATAAATCTTCGTGGAGTCCTTTTCGGACTCTAAACTTTTCAAATTCTCCTGTATCCCGAGATCTTGTCGAGTCTTCTAGAATTGGGCTTCATTTGATGGGTCTTTAATTGGGCTTCTTCTCCCATTATTGAATAATAATCAGAGGTCTTTTTACTCAAGGTAGACATTGATGAATTTTGCTAAAATTAGGCCCAAAACCTGCAAAAATCACAAGTAGCCATTTTCCAAAACAATATTGCAAAATCCACAATAATCTATGATAATTGTTAGTAAAAGGTAAAGTTGACGCATAAAAATAGGTAAAAACAATATAAATTAATGTATATTTTTCGTTCATAAGCTGCGTCAACAGCAGCTTCTTAGCTGCCTTCTCCAGCATCTTATCCTGGGCCTTAAGTTCCCGGCTGTTCTGCTCTAGCATCTCAAGGATTTCGGCTTGCTCAGGAGTTACCTCATCATCGGAAGAAGAGTTGCTGCCGTCATCCTTGTTCTCCTTGTCCTCAAGCGCCATGGAGCAAACCGAGCTCCTCTTGTCCTTGTTCTTCCGCCTGGACTTGGTGGAGACGAAGCACAAGCCAGCTGGACCGCCTTGATCGTTCCTCTTGTCCTTCCTGTACGTGATCTCCTCATCGCTTGAGCTCGATGAGGACGAAGAGGAGGAAGATCCGCTGCTGCAGAACCCGATCTCGGCGAAGAAGGCCTTGTCCCGCTTTCGGTTGTCCTTCTGGTAGCTCTTGAAAGCCTTCCGGAAGTTCTTCTTGCCGAAGGAGCGCTTGCCGGAGCCATGCTTGCTGGAGCGGTGCTTGTCAAAGCTTGGCTTGACGGAGTGGTACTTGTCGGAGTCGCGGGAGTAGCTCTTGCCCTTCTTGTAGTAGTCGTTCTTGTTGGGGCATTCGGCGATGAAGTGGCCGACCTCTCCGCACTCAAAGCACTTGGGCCGCTCGCCCCTCTTCTTGCTCATCCGGTTGTCATAGGCACGCTGAAAGCGACTAGACACTAGACACAACTCGTCATCCCCAAGTGTCGCTAGCTGCTCCTCTGTAACAGACATCAAAGCAGAAAACGAGAAGTTGTGTAACATGGGGTTAGTGACAGACTCACTAGAGGGGGTAGCCTAGGCCAGACTCTTGGAACCTGTACAAGCGAGGGAATCCCTCATCTTGTAATCTACCTCGGTGGCCTTGAGCTTACTATAGAGCGCCTCTACTCCAATCGTATCATACCCTGCCGACTCAATGATTGAGTTCACCTTGATCTCCCATATTTTTCTGTCTAAGGCATACAACAACTTGACAGCCTGCTGATGATCGGTATATGGGAGGGCAGCGGGGGCAGAGTTAACACGCAACTTGTTGATGATCGACTGAAAACGACCAAACAAGTCGTCTACTGACTCTCCCGGCTTCTGGACGAAATTCTCATATTCGCGCCGGTAAGTCTCCACAAGTCTAGCCTTAATTGTCGCAGTACCCTCATGGTGTGCACTAAGCAGTGACCATATCTCACGCGCAGTCTTAAGGTGACTCACTCTCTCATAATCCATGGGACCAAGCCCGGAGAAGAGAAAGTTAACAGCCTTGGCATTCGCCTCATGCTGAGCCACGATATCCTGCGTAGTACGCTCAGCGACTGGAAGCACCACAAAAGTCGTACTCTGAGTAGCATCCCATATGTCCTGACTCTGGCTAACAAGGAACGCCTCCATCCTACCTTTCCAGTAGGGATAACCATCGGAGCCAAGGACGGGAATTTTCCCAGAGTAAGTCATCGTCACTACGGTTTCGTCACCGGTTAAGGTATAGGAAACCTAACCGGCTCTGATACCACTTGTAGGACCGAGACGTGCGACTAGAGGGGGGGTGAATAGGAGCACGTGAAAAACTCAAAATCAAACCCCCAAAATGCACTCTTACGAAGACACACGCACAACCGATACCGTCTACTGAACAGATACGTATCGGGTGCAAAGCGGAAGCACAAGCAATACTAACCAAGCTGAGACACTATGTCTAAAAGAACACGCACAAAAAGATCGCCCTCAGCTATGAGTCACTTACTTAGCTACTCCACACCTAAGTGCATCTCACTGAAAGATAGTGAGCGATGAGTATGGGCTAGCGGTGAGTGTCACGCAACCAAGAACAAAACAAAATGACCGACACACGCCAACTAGCTCACACAAACAATAAAACTAACGCAAACAAAACTCCTACTAAGTGAGCAAGGTTGCATAGCAAGAAAAGCTACCAACCTTAGGACTCACTAACACCTTAAAAACAAGCAAAGAGAACACCAAAACCACCCAAAACTGAGCACAACACACAAGCTGAAATAACTAGACACTAAAGCAGACAAAACAGAGACAAAAGTACACCAAAACGCAAAATCGGAAAACAGAAACACAGACCGGACAGTCAGGTCTTAAACAGCAGACCTGACCGGACAAACTCACCAAGAACAAGAAGAAAACACACCTAAACCTATAGACCGGACAATCCTACCTATGGACTTCGGACAAAACAACTCAACTCACTAAGTACCGAAGAGAACAACGGACCGGACAGTCCGGTTCTACCCGGAAGGCCTAATCGGACAAAACAGATGAGAAATGAACTACGGGCGGTGAAAACCAAAGGACCAGACAGTCCGGTTTAGCAGACCGGACAAAACTTCGGACAAAGAAACCCGAGACACATACTCGAGGTGGCCAAGCCTCGGTTTCTCCGTCACACAGACCGGACAGTCCGCTTGAACGGACCGGACAAATGGACGGATTGTCCGGTCAGGTCTCGCTGCTGGCCCGAGTCTGGACCCGAGAAATCAGCCCGCGAATCCACCGAAAAATCGACCAAACCCAAGCCAAAACTCAACCAAACTTCACAAAAATTTGCACAGAGGAACTTGATTCCATTCCAAAGTAAATCCCTCAAAAATCAACTCAAAATGATCTAGGGATTTACGGGAATTGCAGATCTTGTGGAAGTGGTGTGAGAAAAACTAGGAACCGAAAAACGTCAAGAACGGCCTTTGCTTGTGGTTGGATGATTCTAGCACTTGGCTAGTGAGATGCACCACATCTTAGCAAGGCAAAATTTTGGCAAAAGAAAGGTCTCATCCTTGGACAACACAAAACGAGCCAAAATCCAAGAAACGGGACCAAAAACGAAACTAGAAAAGGGGGCAAAGAGGGAGGGACGAAATTGCTGCTCTAGGACATGGAATTTCTCAACAAGAAACCTTGGATTAATTCATGAAATCAGATTACAAAAGTTCCCTAGAGCCTACCTCCCTTCATCCTCCCACTAATGACAAGATTAGACTAAACTAGGCACTCATCTCCTAGCTAATCTCCTCTCTTTTCTCTCTTTGGACCTTGGCTGCTAGGGTTAGGAAAACTAGGGTTTGTGGCTGCCAAGATTAGCTCCAAGGGAGCCTCTCAAGTCTATTTATACCCTAGGCCCTAAATGACACAATTACATTAAGACCCCTACTCTAAAAATGCCCGGAGGGGGCCAAACCGAAAAGATACAATCGGACGACTACGATGACGTCTTGATCATCTTTGGTTTCTCCGCCTCGCTTGGATGTGCGCCACGTAGCCAGTAGTCCGGAAGCTTCCCCCGGTTTTGAAGTCAGAAACCAGAAAACTTTATTCTGCGGGCTTCCTGGGCCAGGTCTTGGCCCAATCTTCTATCTTGGCGAGTCGGAGTCCAACCCACCAAGTCATTTGAAATTGGGTGGCGGTTTTGAGCCGAAGCCGCCAAAGCCTCCCTCGCACGCCTTCACGCCATGCACTCGGGTTGGAGCACCACAGTGGCACCCGGCTTCTCCAGTCCATCGGAGTCGCCTCGCGGTCCATCGGAGGGCTTACACCACCGTTGCCGAACCGCCCCTCCGTGTACCGAGCTTCCATGGCCGACCGACGCCGAGCATTGCCTCCGGTCCATTGGAGGACTTTTGCCTCAGTCCATCGAGGTCTTCGTCTTCTCTACCTCCAGTCCATCGGAGGGCCTCCAGTCCATCGGAGGACTTGTACCGTTGACAATCACTCATCACACCAGGAGAGCAATGAGGCCGATCCATTGGCTCTCAATCTCCCCCTTGATGAGTGCATTGTCAACACATCTTCAACCTGTAACCTGAAATAGAATAAAGACAAAACCAAAGCGTAAAACTGAAAAAGAAAGGAAAAAGAAAAGAAATGCTCAAGCTGCCAAAAACCAAACAAAGGCAAAACACAAGGCAGCTTGAAGCAAAACGAAAAACAAAACATCGGCTCCTCAAGACAGAGGCAAAAGGCTCAACGCACCGATGCAAAGAGCATGCTAAAAAAGCTCAACTCCCCTTGAAATGCATCCTCACAAATGCAAAATGAATGCAAAGCTCCCCCTCAACTAAAACTCTCCTGAGTTCTCCCCCTTTGTCCATATTTTAAGACTTCTCCCTTTGGCTTTGGAAGTACACTAATTTCTCCCCAAATTTCTCCCCCTTGTTGACAATGGACACATCAAGGGTTCTTTGAACTCAACTCCCCCTGAACTAGACAACTTCCCCTCAAAATATGCCATGAAATGCAAGGAGTGTAAAAGAGCTCAGAAGGAATGTAAAGCTAGTAATCACAAGTTCTAGCATACAGAGCAAGTGAGGGCAAGGAAGCATACAACAAGCTCAAATGAATCTATCTCACACATATCAAGAGTAAGCTTGTTTTTCAGGGTTAATAAAAAGAAAGCATCACCAACATGAATAGCACCTAGCACAGTAGGCATGAACAGCAAGATGCTAGCAATGCATACAAGGTGTGCTACTCTCAACCAAAGCATATACAACCAGCCAAAAGCATTTTAGAGACTTGCAAATTTCAGATTTAGACATTTGTATTCATAAGCAAGTTCTTTATGTGCCAGGGGTTATTTACTTGTCTTTTGCCACTTCTTACTAACCAATGCCAAGCCTAGGTTATCTAACCATCAGAAGCTTAAGACAAGGTTTTGGTCATACACAGTCTAGTCCAAGTTCATGCCAAAGTGCAAAGGCAAGCTATCTCGAACTAGATCAGTGTGACAAGCAAACCCACCTGGATCTTTCTCAATTCATCATATAAGACACCACTTGTAAGCATTTTGATTCAGATTTCAATTTAAACAAGGTGTCATAAAAGCTTAGGCATTAACTTAGCAAAGGCATACAACTAGCATATCCAGGTATGAAAAGATAGCATAGCATTCAACAATCCTACACATGCTAGGTAGCCAAAACAAGTGGTGATCATGGTTTCTGATTTGCAAAGAATAAATTGACTTAGCTCACAACTAGTATTCAACAGACTCAAGAGAGCTTAGCCAACCATGATCAAGCATGCAACTGTACAATCTAGCACAAGCAAGTACTAACTCATCATCTCAAAAGAGCTCTAATGCTAGTGAAGTGAAAATGCATATGATACAGTGCAATGCATGATATGATACAACATGCAAAAGAAGCAAAGAGAAATAAAAGCCAGATAAAAGCAAATTCTAGATTATGGAAGCTATTCCTTACTAAAAGGAATAGCGTAATATCCCTGACTAAAAGGGATAGCACACTCCAAGCTCACCTCTCAAGCGCACAAAAGCGCCAAACTCTAGGGGCTTGGTAAAGATATCGGCCAACTGGTTTTCAGAAGCTACATGCACTAAGTCTATGTCCCCCTTCTCATAGTGATCTCTTAGAAAGTGAAACCTCACGTCTATGTGTTTGGTTCTGGAGTGCAAGACGGGGTTCTTAGCTACAGAAATAGCAGACGTAGAGTCCACTAGAAGAGGGATTTTTCCAAACCTAAGGCCGAAATCACTAAGGGTGGCTTTCATCCATAAAAGCTGGGAGCAGCAGCTAGCAGCAGCTATGTACTCTGCTTCTGTGGTAGACAAGGATACACTAGCTTGCTTGCGGGAGGACCAAGAGACAAGAGAGGTTCCTAAGAGTTGGCATGTGCCGGAGGTTGACTTGCGGTCAATCCGGCAGCTAGCATGGTCAGCATCTGAGAACCCTCTAAGAAAAAGAGAAGAACCTGAGGAGTACCAAAGACCAAGCTCAGGAGTGAATTTCAGATACCTGAAAATGCGCTTCACCGCTTGACGGTGAGAAGTCCTAGGGGACGCCTGGTAACGCGCACAAAGGCAAACCGCGAACTGAATGTCCGGCCTGGTCGCCGTCAGGTACAGAAGTGAGCCGATCATCCCTCGAAATTCCTTCTGGTCCACCGCCTCCCCATCTTCATCAGCATCAAGTGCCGTGTTTGTACTCATAGGAGTTGTCATGGGTTTAGAATCCCCCATGTCAAACTTCTTGAGTATGTCTCTTGTGTACTTTGCTTGATGGACAAAGGTTCCTTCAGGGCCTTGCTTGATCTGCAGTCCGAGGAAGAACTGGAGCTCACCCATGAGACTCATCTCAAATTCCCTGCTCATCTGTTCAGCAAAACTAGACACCAAAGCGTGAGATGAACCACCAAAGATTATGTCATCAACATATATCTGAACTATCAGGGTGTCACCGCCACGACTCAACAAAAACAAGGTCTTGTCTACTGAACCCATCACAAACCCAGACTTGAGCAAGAAACTCTTCAACCTAGCATACCAAGCTCTAGGAGCTTGCTTCAGACCATAAAGGGCTTTCCTCAACTTATACACCCGGTCTGGAAATCTAGCACTCTCAAAGCCAGGAGGTTGTCTCACATATACCTCCTCCTCTATGAACCCGTTCAGGAAAGCAGACTTGACATCCATTTGCTGCAGTTTGAAGCCTTTAGAGGCCGCAAAGGCAAGCAAAATCCTAATGGCTTCCAAACGAGCTACAGGGGCAAAGGTCTCCTCATAATCTATCCCCTCCTTCTGACAGAAACCCTGGGCTACCAATCTCGCTTTGTTCCTCACAACCATCCCATCCTCACCCTGTTTGTTCTTGAAAACCCACTTGGTACCTATAGGGCGACATTTTGGTGGAGGTTCAACTAAATCCCAGACATGGTTTCTCTCAAAGTTCTCCAACTCCTCATGCATGGCGTTCACCCAGTTAGGATCAGATAATGCATGTGACACATCCCGGGGCTCAAAAGAAGCAACGTATGCAGAGTGGGAGAAAAAGGCTAGAGAGTTAACCGAAGAGCGTGTGACACGCTGGTGAATGTCTCCAATCATCCTGTGTGGAGGGTGATCCCGCTGGACTTGCCGAGATGGAACAATCTCGGAAGTCACCTCCCCTACGTCCTCAGCGGGTCCAGCCTCTGCTTGAGCTTGCTGTCGGGGGAGTGAGGAGGAAACTGTGGGCAGGGGTCCTCCTTCATCATCTGAACTCGTAGCAGAGGGGGTAGGAGCTGCAGCCGGTGCAGTGACTCCTGCATCACCATCATTAACCACATCTTCCTCATCCTCAAAAATGGAAGTGCCTTCTTCATCATCACCTGAAAGCTCAAAGGCAGGGGTTGTGCAGGGCATAGTCTCATCAAAAGAAACCTCACAAGTCTCAACAACTTGCTTGGCCTCTAAAATCCACACACGAAAAGCCCTAGAATTAGAAGCATACCCCAGAAAAATCCCATCCAAACAACGAGACTCAAACTTGTCCAAATGCCCCGCCTTCTTAAGCACAAAGCACCTGTAGCCAAACGCTCGCAAATGCTTGACGCTGGGCTGCCTACCAAACCGAAGTTCATACGAGGTCTTCCCAAGGAAAGCTCGCAAGAAGATTCGGTTTGCAATGTAACAGGCCGTATTCACTGCCTCAGCCCAAAAGCACCTTGGAGTCCTATGCTCATCGAGCATCGTCCGTGCCATCTCAACAAGTGTGCGGTTCTTGCGTTCCACAACACCATTCTGCGGAGGGGTATATGGAGAAGAAAACTGGTGTTCAAGACCTAGGTCACGACAGAAGTTTTCAAAACGAGAGTTTCTGAATTCTCCGCCATTGTCACTGCGGATAGCCCTCATGGCCTTATGACTCTCGTTTCTCAACCTCAGTACCAGATCCCGAACAAAACCAAACGCCTCATCCTTAAACTCCATGAAAAATACCCACGAGAACCGCGAAAAATCGTCCACAACGACAAGTACGTACCACTTCCCACTGATTGACGCTACCCGAGCGGGACCTACTGTATCCATATGGAGTAGCTCACCCGGATAGGAGGTCATAACCTGAGACACAGGAATGTGAGAGGCGGCAACCATCTTGCCATGACGACAGGGGTGGCAAACTAAGTCCTTCTCAGCTCTCAATTTGGGCAATCCTCGGATTAGGCCCATTGAACTTAACCTGACTAGCAGATCAAAGCTCAAATGACCAAGTCTCCTATGCCACTTCCATATATCAGCAGAAGGACTAGCAACCAAACAGCGCGCAGGGCCAGAAACAGATGTGAGGTCGACCCTAAAAACCTGACCAAAAGGTAGCAAAGAGCAAACAAGGGTCTCCTCAGCATCAAGAACGCAGCACGCACCTTTCTTAAAACGAACCTCAAATCCTTCATCGAGAAGTTGCGAAACAGAAACCAAATTGAACCCTAAATTCCGGACAAAAGCAACTTCTCTCAGGGAAAGCTTGGCAGAGAGCGAAACAGAACCAACACCCATCACTTTACCTTGACCATTGTCCCCGAATGTGATGTACTCCTTGGTGCTTACAGGGTTGAGGCTGGAGAACCACTTGCGGTGCCCTGTCATGTGCCTAGAGCAACCGGAGTCCATGATCCACACGTCCTCCATACCTCGATCCTGCAAAGTCAAGTAAAGCGACGGTGAGCAAACGGTCCGGCACTGGGGTTAGTCCCAAAACTGCTGTACCAGTGCCGAGCCATCTGCTCAAAAGTGGGGTAAGCACAATCAAGGAAATCATCACGACGATCAGGGTAACCACGATCTCCAAAGCGTGAACCCTCAAAAGCTCTCTCAAAGCCTCGGTCACGAGGTCCATAGCCGCGCTGAAAACGACTAGGAGCTCGGCTAGTAAAGCGTCTCTCACCACCCGGAGCACGAGCCTGAAAGCCGCCTCCTCTCTCACCACCGGCAAAGCGGTCTCTCATCTCACCGCGGTGGGGAGGATCTTGCCTACCACCCTGGTAGAACTGATCCTGGTTCCCCCAAGCTCTCTCCTGCCTCTCAACCCGCTTCCTCCTGAAGCAAAACTCCTCTAGGTGGCCATTCCGCTGGCAAAACTCACAGTGGTAGACAGGCCTCCTAGGAACTGGGTTAGGCTGGGACTTGGGCTTAGGTGGTGTGGCCTTGGGTGGCTCAGGCTGCTGGACTGGCTTCTTCCCCCTGGGCTTAAGCTCTTCCTCAACAATCTTGTCCAGCTTAGCCTTAGATGGTTTGGGTGTCCAGTACTGCTTCTTTGGGGCAGCCTTGGGTGGCTCATGGTAAACCCCATCAACAGTCTCTCCTGGCTGGGTAGGTGCAGTCTTGACCTTAATTGGGGCACTCTTCTCACCCGAAATGCTGCACTCTCCAAACCCAACACCACTTGTCTCACCCTCAGCTCTTTTGGTGCTCTCTATGATCATCTCTAGTTGAGGTTGCCTCGCATATACCCAACTGAGCACCTCTCTCAACCTGTTGTTGTTATCTTGCAAAGACAACATCTCCTCCCTCAGATCCTCCAGAATCACAGTCTGGGCAGCACAGGTATCACAGTCTAGGGAGGGAACCACAACAGCTTTCTCCAACTTCCTAATGGTGGCATCCCTATCCACCAGCTGCATCCTAAGAGTTAGGCAGTTCTCACAAGTATCACTAGGTGCTGAAAGCATCTCTAAGTCAGCTCTCAACTGCTCTAACTCACCTCTCAAAGTAGGACAGACCATACATTCACCCAAAAGCGTAGGTCTAGCCCTAAGCTCCTCAAGTTCCATGAGCTGCCCCTCAAAATTCTCCTTCAGACCAGCTAGCTCTCTAGCTAGACAGGGGCAAGACTCACACTCAAGCTCTCCACTCAAAGTAGGCTCATCCAGTGTGGACTGGAGTTTGCCCAGCTCAGCCTTCAGCTCATCTATCTCCTCTACCCGCTTGGCATACCTATCTCTCTGGTCACCAAGCTCCGTCATGAAAGACTCGCAGGTAGGGCACTCAATCTCACTGGGTTGGGGTCTCACACTCCTCAACCTCTCATTCTCCTCTAAAGCCTCAGCGAGTTGGGCTTTCAACTTCTGCAGCTTCTTAGCTGCCTTCTCCAGCATCTTATCCTGGGCCTTAAGTTCCCGGCTGTTCTGCTCTAGCATCTCAAGGATTTCGGCTTGCTCAGGAGTTACCTCATCATCGGAAGAAGAGTTGCTGCCGTCATCCTTGTTCTCCTTGTCCTCAAGTGCCATGGAGCAAACCGAGCTCCTCTTGTCCTTGTTCTTCCGCCTGGACTTGGTGGAGACGAAGCACAAGCCAGCTGGACCGCCTTGATCGTTCCTCTTGTCCTTCCTGTACGTGATCTCCTCATCGCTTGAGCTCGATGAGGACGAAGAGGAGGAAGATCCGCTGCTGCAGAACCCGATCTCGGCGAAGAAGGCCTTGTCCCGCTTCCGGTTGTCCTTCTGGTAGCTCTTGAAAGCCTTCCGGAAGTTCTTCTTGCCGAAGGAGCGCTTGCCGGAGCCATGCTTGCTGGAGCGGTGCTTGTCAAAGCTTGGCTTGACGGAGTGGTACTTGTCGGAGTCGCGGGAGTAGCTCTTGCCCTTCTTGTAGTAGTCGTTCTTGTTGGGGCATTCGGCGATGAAGTGGCCGACCTCTCCGCACTCAAAGCACTTGGGCCGCTCGCCCCTCTTCTTGCTCATCCGGTTGTCATAGGCACGCTGAAAGCGACTAGACACTAGACACAACTCGTCATCCCCAAGTGTCGCTAGCTGCTCCTCTGTAACAGACATCAAAGCAGAAAACGAGAAGTTGTGTAACATGGGGTTAGTGACAGACTCACTAGAGGGGGTAGCCTAGGCCAGACTCTTGGAACCTGTACAAGCGAGGGAATCCCTCATCTTGTAATCTACCTCGGTGGCCTTGAGCTTACTATAGAGCGCCTCTACTCCAATCGTATCATACCCTGCCGACTCAATGATTGAGTTCACCTTGATCTCCCATATTTTTCTGTCTAAGGCATACAACAACTTGACAGCCTGCTGATGATCGGTATATGGGAGGGCAGCGGGGGCAGAGTTAACACGCAACTTGTTGATGATCGACTGAAAACGACCAAACAAGTCGTCTACTGACTCTCCCGGCTTCTGGACGAAATTCTCATATTCGCGCCGGTAAGTCTCCACAAGTCTAGCCTTAATTGTCGCAGTACCCTCATGGTGTGCACTAAGCAGTGACCATATCTCACGCGCAGTCTTAAGGTGACTCACTCTCTCATAATCCATGGGACCAAGCCCGGAGAAGAGAAAGTTAACAGCCTTGGCATTCGCCTCATGCTGAGCCACGATATCCTGCGTAGTACGCTCAGCGACTGGAAGCACCACAAAAGTCGTACTCTGAGTAGCATCCCATATGTCCTGACTCTGGCTAACAAGGAACGCCTCCATCCTACCTTTCCAGTAGGGATAACCATCGGAGCCAAGGACGGGAATTTTCCCAGAGTAAGTCATCGTCACTACGGTTTCGTCACCGGTTAAGGTATAGGAAACCTAACCGGCTCTGATACCACTTGTAGGACCGAGACGTGCGACTAGAGGGGGGGTGAATAGGAGCACGTGAAAAACTCAAAATCAAACCCCCAAAATGCACTCTTACGAAGACACACGCACAACCGATACCGTCTACTGAACAGATACGTATCGGGTGCAAAGCGGAAGCACAAGCAATACTAACCAAGCTGAGACACTATGTCTAAAAGAACACGCACAAAAAGATCGCCCTCAGCTATGAGTCACTTACTTAGCTACTCCACACCTAAGTGCATCTCACTGAAAGATAGTGAGCGATGAGTATGGGCTAGCGGTGAGTGTCACGCAACCAAGAACAAAACAAAATGACCGACACACGCCAACTAGCTCACACAAACAATAAAACTAACGCAAACAAAACTCCTACTAAGTGAGCAAGGTTGCATAGCAAGAAAAGCTACCAACCTTAGGACTCACTAACACCTTAAAAACAAGCAAAGAGAACACCAAAACCACCCAAAACTGAGCACAACACACAAGCTGAAATAACTAGACACTAAAGCAGACAAAACAGAGACAAAAGTACACCAAAACGCAAAATCGGAAAACAGAAACACAGACCGGACAGTCAGGTCTTAAACAGCAGACCTGACCGGACAAACTCACCAAGAACAAGAAGAAAACACACCTAAACCTATAGACCGGACAATCCTACCTATGGACTTCGGACAAAACAACTCAACTCACTAAGTACCGAAGAGAACAACGGACCGGACAGTCCGGTTCTACCCGGAAGGCCTAATCGGACAAAACAGATGAGAAATGAACTACGGGCGGTGAAAACCAAAGGACCAGACAGTCCGGTTTAGCAGACCGGACAAAACTTCGGACAAAGAAACCCGAGACACATACTCGAGGTGGCCAAGCCTCGGTTTCTCCGTCACACAGACCGGACAGTCCGCTTGAACGGACCGGACAAATGGACGGATTGTCCGGTCAGGTCTCGCTGCTGGCCCGAGTCTGGACCCGAGAAATCAGCCCGCGAATCCACCGAAAAATCGACCAAACCCAAGCCAAAACTCAACCAAACTTCACAAAAATTTGCACAGAGGAACTTGATTCCATTCCAAAGTAAATCCCTCAAAAATCAACTCAAAATGATCTAGGGATTTACGGGAATTGCAGATCTTGTGGAAGTGGTGTGAGAAAAACTAGGAACCGAAAAACGTCAAGAACGGCCTTTGCTTGTGGTTGGATGATTCTAGCACTTGGCTAGTGAGATGCACCACATCTTAGCAAGGCAAAATTTTGGCAAAAGAAAGGTCTCATCCTTGGACAACACAAAACGAGCCAAAATCCAAGAAACGGGACCAAAAACGAAACTAGAAAAGGGGGCAAAGAGGGAGGGACGAAATTGCTGCTCTAGGACATGGAATTTCTCAACAAGAAACCTTGGATTAATTCATGAAATCAGATTACAAAAGTTCCCTAGAGCCTACCTCCCTTCATCCTCCCACTAATGACAAGATTAGACTAAACTAGGCACTCATCTCCTAGCTAATCTCCTCTCTTTTCTCTCTTTGGACCTTGGCTGCTAGGGTTAGGAAAACTAGGGTTTGTGGCTGCCAAGATTAGCTCCAAGGGAGCCTCTCAAGTCTATTTATACCCTAGGCCCTAAATGACACAATTACATTAAGACCCCTACTCTAAAAATGCCCGGAGGGGGCCAAACCGAAAAGATACAATCGGACGACTACGATGACGTCTTGATCATCTTTGGTTTCTCCGCCTCGCTTGGATGTGCGCCACGTAGCCAGTAGTCCGGAAGCTTCCCCCGGTTTTGAAGTCAGAAACCAGAAAACTTTATTCTGCGGGCTTCCTGGGCCAGGTCTTGGCCCAATCTTCTATCTTGGCGAGTCGGAGTCCAACCCACCAAGTCATTTGAAATTGGGTGGCGGTTTTGAGCCGAAGCCGCCAAAGCCTCCCTCGCACGCCTTCACGCCATGCACTCGGGTTGGAGCACCACAGTGGCACCCGGCTTCTCCAGTCCATCGGAGTCGCCTCGCGGTCCATCGGAGGGCTTACACCACCGTTGCCGAACCGCCCCTCCGTGTACCGAGCTTCCATGGCCGACCGACGCCGAGCATTGCCTCCGGTCCATTGGAGGACTTTTGCCTCAGTCCATCGAGGTCTTCGTCTTCTCTACCTCCAGTCCATCGGAGGGCCTCCAGTCCATCGGAGGACTTGTACCGTTGACAATCACTCATCACACCAGGAGAGCAATGAGGCCGATCCATTGGCTCTCACTCAGTGGGTCAGTAAACGTTTTGCTAATCCTTATACAGAAAGCTTTTATTATGTTCTAGCAGTTAGTCACCTGTGGTTGCTTTGATCTGCATGTTTCGGCTCCAGGTTATGTTGGTCTGTGTATTTGAGGTCCAGGTTGTGCTTCATACGTTGGTGCGCAGTTTGGATGTAGAAAAAAAAAACTTTGGAAAAGGATAATGTGCCGTTGTAGGGAGGTTAAAATTCATATGTGATGCGTGTGTGGTTGCCTTGTTCTGTATGTCTAACCTTTCAGTAGTGGTTCATATGTTGTTAGGCAGTTTGAGTCCTCTAGAATAAGATCTTTCAAAACAATGGTGTGGCACCGGTCAGCGCTGGAGATCCATATGTGGTGCGCACGTGCTTGCCTTGGGCTACATAGTTTTGGCCTTGTGGTTGTAGTTCATATACTGCTGGGTGGTTTCAATGGTCTGGAAAGGATCTTTGGGAAGAACTATTTAGTGTTTCATTTCTAAGCATCGGAAACATGTTTGGAAACAGTTTGGGGTGCAGATGTGGTTACCTTGCTCTGCATGTTTTCTGCTTTGGATCATGTATGTCTTTGTATTACTGGACTTTGTCCTTTGCCACCTGCTCTTTGTCTTTGGCGGTCTACCTTTTGCTGCCGCACTCTGGTCGTTGTGCGTGGGTCTTCTTGGTTCTTAGCTTTAGGGTCTTCTCTGTTGCTCTGTTCTCGCCGCATTATGTATGGGTTATGTTCCTGGTGTTAACTATGAGTTCTATGTGATTTCTTTCGCAGAGGTGGTGCCTTCTTTCGGTACTGGCTGACACGGGTGCCCTGCTGTTGCGCCGGTTAACAGTGTAGGTAGCCTTTATGATTGTTGTCTTCCATACATGGGTAGTTTGGATGCTTTAGAAAAAGGTCTTTGAAAAGCATGGTGTAGCACTGGTCAGAGGCGAAAATCCATATGTGATGTGCATGTACTTATCTTGGACTGCACATTTGTGGGCTTGTGGTTGTAGTTCATATATTGCTAGGTAGTTTGAATGATCTGGAAAGGGATGTTCTAAAAAAAGGTCTTTCAAAAGCATGGTGTACCACTGGTCAGAGGTGAAAATCCATACGTGATGTGCATGTACTTATCTTGGGCTACATATTTGTGGGCTTGTGCTTGTAGTTCATATCCTGCTACGTGGTTCGAATGATCTGGAAAGGATCTTTGCAAAGAATTGTTTAGTGTTTGATTTCTAAGCAGTGGTAAAATGTTTGGAAACAGTACATGGTCCAAATGCGGTTACCTTGCGCTACATATATTTTTGCTTTGGATCATGTGTGCCTTTGTATTACTGGATCTCTGCCTTTGGCACCTGCTCTTTGTCTTTGCCGGTCTACCTTTTGCCGCCGTACTATGGTCATTGTGCGTGGATCTCCCTGGTTGTTATGTTTAGGGTCTTCTCTGTTGCTCTATTGCCGCCACACTATGTGTGGGCCACATTCTTGGTATTAATTGTGAATTGTATGTGATCTCTTTTGCAGAAGTGGTGGATGCTTTCGGTTCTGCCTGGCACGGGTGCCCTGCTGTTTCACCAGTTAGCAGAATAGGTAGGCTTTCTGATTATCGCCTTTGATACATAGTGTTTCTTGTCCTGCTGTGTATATGGACTGTGTTGTGATCGTTTTGTTACGCTTGTCTCAGTATGTTCAATTTGTGGTGCCCTTATACTATAGGCTAACGCTTTTTTTTTGTGTCTTCTTTTCTTTTGTGGTTCCTTTTTTGGTTACCCTCCAGAGACATTGGGCTCTGCCTGATGCTTCCCTTTCTTTGGGTTTAGGGGACTGGATCTTCTTTTTATTGGTTATTTCCTTTATCAGGGAGCAGGGCCTGTGGTGTGAGGGCTGCCCATAATGTTTGTTATTGGCACTTCGTACCGGGCTTTGTTGGAGGTGGTTGCTGTGCGCTGCTCTTTGGAGTATGCAGGGTTCGTGAGCGAGGTGGCTGAGGATGGGGCTCTCTCTGTGGTGTCGAGCTTGTCTTGCCCGCGTCTGCTGGCTGTAGTTCGGCTTCGACGGTTTTTTTTTTTGGAGTCCTATCCAAACCACTTCCTGCGCCGCTTATGAGCAGGCATCCCTCCAAGCCATTTCTTATCTTCAGATTGTTTATGCATTCCTCGTTGTGGACTATAGCTTCCAGGGGTTAGTTTGGTACAAAGATGTTGCGCGTGCGGCGATTTCTGTGGGTGCTAGAGCTGTCCAGCTGGCGAGTCTTTTCTGTGTTCATTCGGGCGATGTGGCCCTGCCTGCTGAAGAAGTGCTTGCTCAGTGTAGATCTTTCCTGAGTGAGGTCCGGTTTCTTGGTATGTTTGTATGATTTATGTGTTGGGTGTGCTTGTCAGTGTGCTGTTGTTGTAAGTCGTACTTTGATCAGAGATGAATAAAATTGCTGTTGTGGTTACTCCTATAACGTGTTCTCTGTTGTGTGTTGTGTGTTAACACTGACCCGCTTGGCCCTCGTCTTTGTCTTCTGCTACTTCCCTTTTTGATATCTGCTGGTCGGGTTTTGCAGTGGTCCCTGTAAGGCTACGAATAATCATGAGGCGTCGAGTACGTTCTCTGTCTTGTATGGTTGCCCTTGACTGCTCCTTTCCTTCTTCTCCTTACCTAATGGTTTTATTCCCTGTGTGCTCACTGCTTGGTAGCATCGGCCTGTCCTCACCGCACCTATGCTCGAGGACAAAAGAGACCCAGTATGTTGTCCTGTCACCTATTGCCTTCTCTATTATGGGGTTCGTCTGTTTTTTGATATGCTCCTGGCGTTATCTTTAGGTGAACCAGCTCTGCAACACCCTTTTTGTTTGTCTTCGGCTGAGCGCCGGGCCAAACGTCGTAGATATATTGGTCAGCAACGCTTGGTTGCAGCAGGTTATCTTAATTGGGCGACGTACCCTCTAGATGCATTCTGTGTGTTGTTTAGTGTGTTTTTGACCGTTGTGTTTGCTAACGTTCCCTGCCGTATATATGTTTCTGTGTTAGCTCGTGCGCGTAGTGCTACTGTTCCCATTCGATGTGGTCGCTTCCATCAGGACTATGTGGATGCACTCAAAGGTTTGTGTTGGTTTTTAAGATTGTGTGTTGCCTTTGTCTTGTGCCTGTGTCAGCTTACACTAATTGGTTCCTTTGTCTTTTTTTTTCTGTGTTTGCTCCTTGTGTTGCATGCGTGGTTGTCGCTTCTGTTAGCTACGTACTCTGCTCGCTCGTCATATGGGCCTCCAGAATACAAGTGTCCTCATTGCCATGCCCTTTTCTGGTTTCAAGAAAGGGTTAAATCTGAATCACAGCTCTCATCTAACAAAATTGTTTACAATAGCTGCTGTAGAGGCGGTAGGGTTAAAATCCCACCCTTTCTACCTCGTCCAGAACCGCTTGCATCGTTGGCTACCTTCAATGGTGGTGCACACTCAAAGAATTTTATGAAACACATCAGAGAATACAACTGTTTATTTGCCTTCACATCTATGGGTGCTAACATTGATCACTCTATAAATGATGGCCGCGGCCCTCCAATCTTCAAAATTTCTGGGCAGGTCCATCATCGGATTGGTTCTTTGTTGCCTGCTGATGGTGGTCCTCCTAAGTTTATCCAGCTTTACATCTATGATACAGCGCATGAGATCCAAAATAGGCTTACAGCCGTTGGTTCAAGTGATAGACCGCGTGATGCCGTAGCTCCAAAAAATGTTGAGGCTCTAGCCCAAATGCTTGATCTTTATAATCCTTTTGCAAAAAAATTCAGACTTGCTAGAGATAGATTGGCAGATCATGGTGATGAGAACTTTGTGGTTAGAATTGTTGGTGCAAGAAAGGGTGATCCTGTTCAGTATAATATGCCGACCACCGATCAGCTAGCTATGCTTGTTGTCGGTGATTTTACGCTTGATACTTTCAAGCATGATATAGTTATCGAAGCTAGGTCTGGTCAATTGCAGCGGGTTTCAGCTTTGCATCCTGCTTACATGGCCTTGCAGTATCCTTTGCTATTTCCATATGGTGAGCGTGGCTTTCAAGTTGGCGTTCTCTATGAAGGCGATGTTTCAACCTCTGCCAACCCACATAGAAAGATAACACCACAGGATTACTACCGTTGTGTTTTTCACTATAAGCCCGACTAGCCAAACCCTTATCTCTGCTATGGAAGCCTATCAGCTCAGGCCAAGGTCGATGCACGTGCGTGCATTGATGAAAATAGGCTATGGTATATCATCGAAAATTAGAAGAAGCTGAGAAGTGAGAGAATTCAAGGCATTGCGGATGCTGTTGGCCGAGGCTGTGTAGACGGAAATGAGATAGGCAAGCACACCGTCCTTCCGGCTAGCCACACGGGAGGCAGAAGGTATATGATACAGAATTATCATGATGGAATTGCTATATGCAGAGTGTATGGCCCTCCAGATTTCTTCACCACATTTACATGTAACGCAAAATGGCTGGAAATTTCTGAGGCTATAGCTTCTCATCCGGGCCAAAAGCCATCCGATAGAGCTGATATGGTTGTAAGAGTCTATAACATGAAGTTAGAGGAACTTATGCAAGATGTAAGAGATGGTACTGCTTTTGGTCCTGTTACTGCAGGTTCTCTGTTTAGTCCCATTGACTCTCTTAATTTCTTAGGTTGTTTTGTTCTATCAGCCTCTGATACGCTTACCTGTCTCCTTTCCTTGTTGCTCCCTGCCTTTTGCAGTCCTACACACAGTTGAGTTCCAAAAACGTGGTCTCCCACATGCACACATCATTATTTGGCTTCTTCAGGACACATCACACCCAACACCTGACTTTATAGACAAGTTCATTTCGGCTAAGATACCTGACCCAAATGAAGACCCACTAGGTTACGCTCTCGTTGCAGAGCATATGATGCACGGCCCTTGTGGTTCAGCTTTTCCTCGCTGCCCGTGTATGAAAAAGGCCAAATGTTCCAAGGGCTACCCTAAGGCTTTTCAAGAGGAAACAACTCTCACTGAGGATGGCTTTGCTCTGTACAAAAGACCCAACAATGGTCGGTATGTTGAAAAGGGTGTGTGAAGTTGGATAATAGATGGGTTGTTCCCTATAACATGTATTTGTTAAAGAAGTTTCAAGCTCACATAAATGTTGAATGGTGCAACAAAGGCATTTTTATTAAATACCTTTTCAAATATGTTACAAAAGGCCCTGATTGTGCAAAGGTTTACATCCAAAGGATTAAAGATGGTGCAGATGCTCCATTCGATGCCGAGTCTGGTACAATTAATGAGGTCAAGGAATACCTAGACTGCAGGTATATCTGTGAGCATGATGCCTATTGGAGAGTATTTGGTTTTGATATACATAGGCATTATCCTGCTGTTGAAAGAATGCCTGTTCACCTCCCAGGAGAAAATTTCATCACTTATCATGCAAAACAGAATATGGCCAGTGTTCTGGCACAAGATTTCTTCCATAGAACTATGTTGACTGAGTGGTTTGTGGCTAATCAGAACCATGAGTCTGCCAGGAGCCTTACATATTGTGATTTCCCTTCTGAATGGTGTTGGGATGCGGCAGGTAGGTCTTGGCGTGCAAAACGGCGTGGAAAAGGAAAGATTGGCCGTTTATACTACGTGCATCCATCGGCTGGTGAAAGATACTACCTAAGAATGTTATTGCTTGTTGTTAGAGGAGCCTGTAGCTATGAAGATGTTAGGACACACCGTGGAAAAGTTTATCTAACTTTCAGACAGGCCTGCAATGCTCGTGGCCTCTTGGGTAACGACCAGGAATGGTACAATGCCTTCGACGAGGCTGCTGCTTGGGCTACATCACACCAGCTAAGGCGACTTTTTGTTACCATGCTGCTTTTCTGTGAAGTCAATGACCAAGCGGCTTTTTTTGAAAAGGTGTGGTGGTTCCTTGCCGACGATATTCAGTATAGATTCCAAGATGTTACAGGCAACAGGCAATATAGGCTTCCAGATATAGAGCTCCGAGATTCTGTTTTGGATGAATTGTCACTCATGTTTACTAGAAATGGTGCAAGGTTAAAGGATTATGCCCTACCACCAAGATCAACACCATACCAGTTTGGTTCTGGTAACAGACTGATTCAAGAAGAACTATCGTATGACATGACTCAGCTACGTGTTGATGCTGAACAATATATTGGCAACCTTAATCCTGAGCAGCTCCATGCTTTTAGCACTATTGTTGCTGCTGTTTTAAATCACAATCCTCATTTCTTTTTTGTATCTGGGTATGGTGGCACTGGGAAAACATACTTGTGGAATGCTGTGATCGCCCACCTTCGTTGTCAGAAAAAAATTGTCTTGTGTGTGGCTTCATCTGGGGTTGCTTCACTGCTATTACCTGGTGGAAGAATAGCTCATTCACGTTTTAAAATTCCATATGAGCTAGATGATGCAATCGTTTGTGATATTCGTCGAGGCACGTATCTGTCTGAGCTCATTGAGTGCACTGATCTTATCATTTGGGACGAAGCCCTAATGACACACCGCCATGCATTTGAAGCCCTTGATAGAAGTCTAAGAGACGTCGCTTCGCGGCAGTCAAAAGACGCTGCTGATCTGGTTTTTGGAGGAAAGGTTATTGTTTTAGGTGGTGACTTACGCCAGATTCTCCCTGTCATAGAAGGTGGCAGCAGAGCAGAGATTGTTAATGCAGCTATAGTTAACTCCCCTCTTTGGCGGCATGTTGTGCTGCTAACACTCACAACAAATATGAGAGTAGCTTGTTCTGATCTGGACCCTGTGACGCAGCAAGAGATTGCTCGGTTTAGTAAATGGGTGCTAGATATCGGTGAAGGTAAAATCCAAGCTACTGCAAGAGATGGAGAAACAGAGGCCACATGGATAAAAATACCACCTGAGTTCTTACTTATGACAATAGATGATAAGATTTCATGTGTTGTCCAATCAGTTTATGCAGATTTGTCTACAAAGTATGCAGACCCATCTTATCTGTGCTGCCGAGCCATATTAACACCAACTAACGAGGCTGCAGATGCTGTTAACTCGCATGTTGTCACACTTATCCCAGGCACTGAGATAGAATACCTCAGCTGTGATGCAATTCAAAAAACAGCGGGTACACATGAATCTTATGAAGTGCTATACCCTACTGAGTTTTTAAATTCCATCAACGGAAATAATTTTCCTCAGCATCGGCTCGTGCTCAAAAAAGGAGTCCCAATAATGCTGTTTAGGAACCTTGACCAAGCAGGTGGACTATGCAATGGAACACGGCTAATTGTTCTAGAGGTAGGAGGCACGGTTATTAGGGCTGAAATTATTACAGGAAGACACATGGGTCAAAGAGTTGACGTCCCACGGATATCTCTAGCACTACGGACCACAAAGCTTCCCTTCGTCTTACAAAGACGGCAATTCCCCATCAAAGTGTCCTATGCAATGACCATTAATAAAAGTCAAGGCCAAACACTAAATGTCGTTGGCATCTATCTCAGTAGGTCTGTTTTCAGCCATGGCCAGCTATATGTTGCTGTGTCACGAGCTACATCAAGGAAAGGCCTCAAAATTCTCATCGAAGATGGAAACGGTGGTTGCACGGATGAAACCAAAAACATAGTTTACCCAGAGATACTAACAGCAGGGCAGCCTCGTGCTGCTGCTGTGTAGTTTGGGTACCATTTTCCTTCATTACTTTTGCTCTGCTTGTGCTGCTCATGCGCACTGGCCTATGTATGGCTGCACCGTTTTTTTGGTGTACATCATCGGTGCTGCCTTATTTGTTGTTGGTGCCCTTGGTATTTTGTATGTGCAGTATGCAGTAGAATTGGTACCTCCTCATGTGATGCTTCTACTGGTCTTTAGATGTAGTAATCTTGGATTGCCACATACGCAGCGTACTTCCTCCTTGCCCATTAAGTGCTACCCTGGGTTCAGTACAGTGGTTCTTCTTTTAATTGATTCCACCGGATTATTATTGGCTTTGCGGTGTTTATGGATTTTACCTTCTTCGTGAAATTTAACTGATGCTGTTTGCGCCTGGTGCCTGCTTTCTGTGCTCTTTCAAATGGTTGGTGCTCATGTCTATGATGCCTTTGTTTTTTAGGTTTTCCCTGCTCTCTTTTGTATAGCCTAATAATTTTTCTTTACATTTCACTTCTGTTTTGCAGGCATCTGGTGTGATGTTTTCTTTGTTGCCATCGCTGCGTCCACGTGAGCGGCATGCAGTCATACGTGTGCGTGTCTGTCACAAGTGGGAGTTTCGCACTGGTGGGACTGACGATGGATCGATCATTCGCATTGACCTGGTACTGGCTGATGAAAAGGTATTAGCCTTGGTGCATTAGTTCTTACAGAGATTTTTCACACGTTGCAAATTGCTGTTAGTAACTGGTTTTACCCATTCCTACCTTCTATAGAAGAAAGCTAATGTTATCGAATATTGGACAGGGAAACAACATGTATGCAGAAATACCAACTGTGGAGCTTGAGCGCAAAGGCCACCTGGTAGAAGAAGGCAGTGTTTATATTATCAGCCGCTTTGAAGTATCCAATGCTAAAGACACCTTTATGCCTGTCCCTGGAAACTATATGATTGAGTTCACTTATCACACTATGGTTGATCCAGTGACAGACGCTGCATTGACTATACCAGAAATAGTCTACCATCTTACCCCTTTTGCTGACTTAGAGCAACGCGCTGGAGTCTATTCACGCTTTACAGGTCTGGCACTCCATGTTCATTTTTTTACACATCATACATTGCATTGGAACTTGGTACTTAAAGCTGCTGTAAATTTTGGTTTCAGATGTCATTGGGGTCCTTGCTGAAGTGTCAGATACTAAGACAGTCCATCTCACAGGGAAACAAAATCCAACAGTCACCAGAGATATCGTTCTTTGTGACCTCAGGTCTAACTTCGCTTGTATTTACTTTTATTAGTCCTGATTGTTTCTCCACTACAAAACATTGCTGTGTTCTTTCTGTTACTTCTGTGACCCATCAATCACTTACTTGGCAATCCCATATACCATCAGATTTATTCTTTACCCTGGTTTTGTATGCAGTTACTATGAAATTAAAGTATCTCTGTTACTTCTGTGACCCATCAATCACTTACTTGTCAATCCCATATACCATCAAATTTATTCTTTACCCTGGTTTTGTATGCAGTTACTATGAAATTAAAGTATCTCTATGGGGCCATAAAGCGTCCTCTTTTAGTATTGACACAATCTATGATCCAAATGAATCCAAACCAATAGTTGTGCTGCTTGTTGGTACCATCGTGAAGACCTTTCGCGGTATGCTCAGTTCATGTACCTCTTTCTTTCCCTATGTTCATCAAGAATCAGTGTCGGTGACTGACTTTGAGTTATTTCCCTGTGATACAGGTCAACACTATCTCAGTGCAGGTGCTGCATGTCGCTGGTTCTTCAATCCATCTATACCGGAAGCAGACGTGTTCTACAACAGGTCTCCCTCGTTGCATATTACTCATTTAGCATGTGTCGTGATTTGGCCGGCTAACTAAATGTGATCTGTTCATCATTTATATAGCCTGAGTGATCAACGCGTTGAGATCAGACAGTCAACAGCAACTGTTAGTCAGCCTAGGGGCCCTGTGCTGGCACAAGCAGAAACAGCCACTCTTACCCAGCTAGATGCCATGGATACATATGTCATTGGGGTACGTCAAATTTCGCTTCGTTTCTGCAAGCATACCTGCCTCCTATTTCCTATTCCGCTGTATATACACGTGCCTTAACATAAGCACGAAAATAATGCTTTGTCTTTAGGCCGCTTGTTACCGCTGCACCGTTGTCATCGCTCGTTTGGTACCAGGAGAGCGCTGGTGGTTTCCCTCATGTGCAAGATGCAACAAATCATGCGTGCAGGAAGCAACTGGTTACAAATGCAAGACATGCTTGTCCACAGTTTCTAAGTTCAAGTATGTATATTCAGACCCACACCTTTGCCTATTGCTGTTATCTTCCATGTTTGTCTTACCCATTGAAGATGCCATACATATATATGTGCAGGTATAAACTGGTCTTTGTGGGTACAGATGGCTGAAGATTTCCCGCCTGAGATTGCTGCTTTAGTATCTCTGAAGTTCACATTTGCCATTGCGCTATCAGATCAAAGTTTCAAAAATCCCGACAAGAGCTACCGAGTTTTATCTGTGTTAGCCAGTCAGGGCAGACAGATTTCAGTTCCCCACTCGATTATCACAGCTGGAACCTCTAGAGTGCAGGCACAGCCTGTAAGTTCCTATCAACAGCATCCTGCTCTTGGGGATCAAGTCTTACAAACCTGTGGCGAAACAGAAATGGGTAAAGACAGTGCTGCACAGCCTTCCCATCATACACCCCCGCCTTCTAATGTAAGCACTTAACTTTCTTTTGCTCTGTGTTTTCTCTTATCATAGGCAATGAAATTGTTTGCTTAACTGCTAATGATAATATCATCCATTTTCCTTCTTTACCTATCAGATTCAAAGTATGCCATCTGCCAGCGATAGAACCACTCCTTCTGCAAAAAAGGACTCAGCCAAGTATCGATATAAACGCTTCTTTTCTCGCACACTAACTTTCTGAATGCATATCTCCTGCCCACCTTTTATACTTACTCTGATCGTATCCGCTTACCGCAACCAGTGTGTATGCCCAGGACATCCACAGAAAAAAACAAACGTCCTGCCGCTCGGAGGGAGCTCTTGCCGTCTATGGATGAATCGCCTGAGGTATATACCTTATCTCCATTCTTTTCATACTACTTCCTGTGACCCATACATACACAACAATAAATGCCCTTAATTCCTAATGGACTCTATATAGGAAGACATTGCTTCAGCACCTGCAGCTAAAAAACCGCGGGCGCAAAAGACATGTACATCAGCTCAAGTAAGAAAGGATGCCAACCAAGGAGAAAAAAGGTTTATATTTTTTCGTCAAACGATTGCCGTCCATATTTTCTATTGTTTAATTTTAGGCAGCTATGGATTATGTCTTGAGAGGCAAAGTTACCAACCTGTTTCCTCTGTTCAGCACTGCCCCAGATGATACTGCTATTATGGATGCTGCTTCAGACACCGACCTATCTTAGCTCGATCAAAACAGGTAGGTTCAGCACCTTTAGCTATGCTGATTCCCCACAGTATGGACCTCTTCTACAGCAACTCATTATGTGTCTATACTGTATACTCCGCAGGTGTTCCATCGCTTTGGATTTTGCAACTTCATGACGATACCCAGGACTATGGAGCATCACTGATTGCCTCATCTATTAGATGTTAGTTTATTAGATCGTTCTAGGTTTAAATCCTACATAACCCAACGCATGTACATTATTTTAGTCTGCATGAACATCGAATGGGCTTCTCTCTACTTAGCCCAAAGTGTCTGCACCTACTGTTTAGTTCGGAGAACTTTATCCATGCCATTGATGAACTATCGTCATGGCTACCAGTGGGGATATAAACTGTACCTCCCTTAATTGTGAAACCATATACTGAGATGTAAATTATGGTTGTTTTAGCTATGGAGCTATGTATAGTTACGATCCTTTACTTAGGTAAAGCTTGCGCTACTAATTGTTCTCTGGTTCTCTGCTCCAAATCTAATACAACAGACGTCAGTTCTCAGACATAAAAAACAGCTTCACCATCAACCATACACCGACATGCAGCAAACGCGCGCAACGCGTGCAAGATTACACTAGTGAGTAGTATAGTAGCAGAAGCTTCAGCCTATGGCCATCGGTTTTGCATGTCTAATTGTATCATGGGTATGTATGTGGACACTTTTATTCTTAAACAACTCAGCTCCCGTAGCTCAGTTGGTTAGAGCGTTGGTCTTATGAGCCGAAGGTCGCGGGTTCGAACCCCGCCGGGAGCAAATTTTTTGTTTTCAATTTTTACTGTTTTTATACTTGTTTCAATAGTCCAAAACAATTGCCATTTTTGTTTTTTGCTTGTTTTAATAGTCTAAAACAATTGTCAATTTTGTTTTTATGTGACAAAGCATCCTTCATATTTAATTGTTTCAATAGTCCAAAACAATTGCCATTTTTGTTTTTTGCTTGTTTTAATAGTCTAAAACAATTGTCAATTTTGTTTTTATGTGACAAAGCATCCTTCATATTTAATTTTTGATAGTACAACTGTTTGTATGCTTGTTTTAATAGTTCAAAGCAATTGTCATTTCTATTTTTTGGAGTTTGTGACAAAGCAACCATATTTAATTTTGATAGTACAAGTGTTCTTATGCTTGTTTTAGTAGTCCAAAGCAATTGACATTTTTATTTTTTATGTGACCAAAGCAACCTTCATATTTAATTTTGATAGTAGAATGCCATTTTTTATTTTTATTGCAGAAAGTTACCTTCGCTTGCGTTAAAGCTATTTTTATTTTGTAGAAAAAAAGCACCATTCATGTATTTCATTACAGTTTTTACAGCATACAAACCGTTCATTCATCATGCAATTTTTTTGCAAAAGCGTCGTTCCACGCTCAATTTCTTTGACTATATACAAATAATATATCCCAAATATTAACCTTTTTACCCCACACAAAGCATAATACTCATGGACTAGAGTTTCTTATTTTTATTATTCACACAATATATTTTTAACAATTTCCCACTTTTTTCTCGACAAAGCATTTATCCCATACACAAATTCTTTTCTTGCAGACATCACACATGGCATCTGTCACGCACACATTTTTTGCTACAAACAAAACTTCCTTTAACCGCAAACAATGCATCGACGCAAATTTTGTGCACCCCACCCCCAAATTGTTTCCTTTTAACAAAGAAAACAGTCCATCCCACACTCAATTTTGTAGGCATTTTGAATCTCACACGTATCATTACTTGCTTTCCTACGATAAACATGAGATGCTTCTTTTTACTGCACATGAAGATAAAACATCCATTTCACATGCAATTGGTATGTTTTTGAATCTCAACAGATCACCCGTGTCTTTCTTACAAGACACATGCCTCATGCGAGATGCTTGTTGAAGTAGCAGATGTTCTCCACCGCGGAGGCCAGAGCACCCACAAGCCCATAGCCACATCGTTGTATGCAGCAGTGCGTGCGTCTCCGGTCCCCCGACCGACACACGCACAACACATGGGCCAAGAAATGGTCATCCCATGGCATCCCATTTGTTCGTATAGGTCGGCCCATAAACGAATATATTTTTACTTTTTGTGATCCAATTTATCTCGAGTGATATTGCATAACATTTATTTAGTGCCGGCTCCTAAGCCCTAATGGTTATCCGTGCATGTTTCACAGACGGTAATAATCTAAGTATACAGGTAGAGATTGGCATTCTTGCAAGTTACGCAGCCGAGCTGGGCAGCGAAAGCATTTTTCTAGAGTAAAAAATAGTACTGGTCTCTAAATTTATGAGGTTGTGTCATTTCGGCTCCTAAATTTCTAAACTGCACGTCTACATGTTTAAACTTGTAATTTGATTTTCAGAATGCACATCTCAGTTCCTAACTTGTCGTAAGTGTTATCGGAGGTCCAAACGGTTTTGACCCACTTCATGTGCTAATATAGAAGTGGCATGTGTCTACATTCTCCTTCCACTTGCTCCATTCCTCTTCTTTCTCTCTACCATAGTCTACGTACCTACCGTGTACATAACCCCTCCATTCATAATACTTTCGTTTCCATCTCTCTGCCCCTCCCAACGCCACACAACGTTACCCTACACAATTCCACCTCACCGCAGCTGCTCCCCTACAATCTCCTTCAAAAGAGCTTCTAAGTATGGATGACATTGGTGGCATTGTAAGAAGGGGCAACAACAACATCGTGGAGGGGCAACAACATTGTTGAGGGAAGAAGAGGGACAGGGAAGAAAATAAATGGATGTGTGATGCGAGCTTCATATGGTAGGTTCACAATAGCATAGAGTCCCTAGCAACAATAGCATAGAGCTTCATATGGTAGGTTCACATCCTACACAAACAAATTAATATTCGTTTAGATCATAGTGATTCAGAAAAAAGTATAAAGACTAGCATATGCGCTTTGAAAGTTTAGATACCAGAATGACATAAATTATAAGTTTAGTGATCTGCATGTGCAATTTGGGATTTTGGGGACATGAACGATACATCCCTTTATGGACTGACAATGCAGTTTACTCTTTTTTTTAAAAAAAAAATAACAGGTATGTTTTTGTTAAAAATGAAGAAACGTTTACAACAAACAATCACAAGGCAAACAAAACAAACCCAAAGAGAGGAAGAAAAGATATAACCGCCTGCGCAAGCTAAAAGAAAACCCTACGGCCACTCTATATCACAACTGGCCTAAACTACCAAACAAGCAATATTTAATGAGGTTGTCTAAACCTCTTAATACTCTAGAAAACTGAATTCAAGCCACACAACTTTTGAAGCATTATGAGATTGAAAATAACTTGAACCAAGTACGAAGAAATAGAAACCAAGTGTATATTGCATTTTACAGGAAAAGTAAAGTGCAGCAGTGATACTTTCACTAACGTGGATATGTCGTTTAGATCCATTAACTATTGGAAACTAGATTGAACCCCGTAAACTATGGCCTGTTTGGAAGCATGTTATTTTCATGGTTTCTAGGCAATACCTTGGTTTACATGAATACCATGGTATTTTGGACCATGAGGTGTTTGGTTACATTCTGAAAAATTGTGTTTTCAAAACTATGGTTTTGTAGATACCATGGTATTTTTGAAGTATTGGAAACTCTACTCCAATCCAAAGTTTTCATTGTTTGGCTAGCTCTTCCTAAATACCATGGTTTATGATGTTGCATGCAAACACCCGGTAGTTTCAATGGATCTTGATAAAACCATGGTATTGTCATGACAATTAGAAACCATGGTATTCTAAAACTATGGTTTTAAGAAACAACGTTTCCAAACAGGCCCAATTTAATTTATTCATGATCCCGGTTCACGCTGCAGGAGCAGCCCACGCGAAAATGAACGCTCCGGTTGCATATGGACTTTGTATTCGACGTTCTGTGTATTGATGGAAAGCTAAAATGATAATCTTTTCAACCTAGTTGACACCACTAGAATTCACTGGCAGTCGATGGGAATTGTCGAATGACTATAACGTGGGACTTATTCACGAGTCCGATTCTGACTGCAGGAGGAGCCCACGCAGAAACAGACAACCAGGTCGCTACGGATTCTATTTTTTATGTTCTATTTATCGATGGAAAGCTAAAATGATAACATTTTCAATCCAACTAACATCATCCTAAAATTTGTTTGCAGTCAATGGGGATCATTGAAAAAATATGGCATGAATTTATTCGCAAGCCCTATTCGAACGGCATGAGCAGCCCACGCGAAAATGGATGTTCAGATCACGTATGGACTCCGTGTTTGATGTTGTATATGTTTACCAGAAAGCTAAAAAGATAATATTCTTACCCAACCGATACCACCCTAAAATTCGCTCGCAATCAACGGAAAAATCGAAACAATATGACGTGAAATTTATTTGCGAGGTCTATTCTTATATGTATTGATTCAGATGTGCTTAAAGATTATTTTCTCACATTGCAACATACGGGTATTTTGCTAGTTAATAAATATTTCCTCAATCCCTTAAGGCGTGCATGTAGCTAACACGATCTTTAAAGCAAAAGTTTGATCATTTATTTCTTTTAAAATATAGCATCAACAAATATCATAATATCATAATCTTAAAGTACTTTGAAACTAATCCAAATATATAATATGTATACACTAAAAATATATGTTTTTATTAAATTATTGTTCAAAAATTTTAAAGTTGAACTTTTCCAAATGAACTCACGTCTTATTTTGTGGGATGGAGAGGATATTAAGAGTAGAAGTATATCTAAAGAAACCACACGGCAAAGTAAAGGTAGCAGGACTCGTATACATGAATGGTACGGTGATTGCGTCCTGGTCGTCTCCTTCTCAACCTCGCCAAAAAAATATATATAACGCCTTTGGTCAAGGGCACAAGGGGATATTCCTAGGAACATTCCATGCATACAACGGTTGCCTTCTCCTTGGCCCGGAACGATGATGTGCTTGTAGGTTTCCCATGCCAATTTTGGTTTGTCCGGCCGGCCAAGCATATGCTGCATGCAGACATGCATGAGAGAACTTGTGCTGTGTGATCTGGAATGGTCATGAATCATGATACCGCATGACACACTACATGTTACGCGGTTGGATGAGGGGTCACACACAGTACATTACGTGTTCACAACCGGAACGACAGGTTAAGTTATGCGCATTCCGTTTGCTGGCTGAATTAAATTGGAGGTTAATTGTTTGATATGTTCATAATGACGGCTTGTGAGTGCCATTAGCAATGTCTTCGTCACATCCTCATGTCCGTAGTGTCTAGACTTCACAAGTAATTTATATCACACGTGGTGAGGAAGATATGACCCCCAATGATTTTAAATTAAATTAAGTAGAAAGCATTCATCTTAGCGGATCGAGAAAATCCTTGACCCCAGTTTTATGAGCGATGAGTGTATCTTAACGGCCCCATTAATTGCTTTAAAATTAAGATAGAAACAATCAACCTTCTGAACTGATAAAAAAAATTCTTCAAAACCTTATTTTACCAACGAGGACTTTTTAACAGCCTTTACTTTATTTTCTTTTGGTAGAAACGTTTATTTTCCTTATTTTCCATTATTTATTCCTTTTGTTTCTAATTATATATAGGAAAATTCCTTTCTACATGCGTATATAGCTACACTTACCTATGTATTTTAAGATTTTGGCCCCATCTAATGAAACGAAATGTATGGACATGGAGTATACAATGATACTAGCCTATTTGTGGTGCTATGTGCATAAGTTTGCGAATATACCTAAGGTAAGTGGACATACTTTATTATATATGTACTAATATGACAATATTATCGTAATATATTAAAATCAGGTGCTATTTGTATTTTCCGTATGTTTTTTTTATATCTTAAAATGGGTACGTGAACATACTCAAATTGATAAAAGAATATGCGAATATACCTTTATTGATTCATTGAAGATCAGTGTTTATGTGTGTGTATATGCATATGTATGTATAAATGTACATGCAGAGGCGGAGCCTCATAGAGACGATACGGGGCCTTGTCCTAGGGATTTGTGAAGACTATATCCTCTGCAGACTTGCATGGCATGGCTGGAAACCAGATTTTACTTCTAGCTTAGGCACTTTATGCTGCAATCTGCAACTGCAAGGCCTTTCACTCACAATTTGACATCACCTGCTGCGCTTAATTCAACTTCTCTTTCCTCTCTTTCTTGCCTTTTTCTCTTTTCAAGACTCAAGACTCATCTGCATGAGACATGCGAGATGCATGTGAACTACAACAAACCTACTTCAAAGAGTTGCAGTGTGTATATCTATAAAACTATATATGTATATGTATATGTATATATGTTCGTAAAAGTTAGAATCTTTTTAAACTTGAGAACATTATTTCCATAAAAGTGGAATAATTTTATTACAAAATTATAATATTGTCCTCATGAACTTGGAACAATTTTGTTTTGATGCCAAACATTCTTGTTCTAACCTTGAACATTATTTCATGAAGCTAGAATATTTTAATATTATGAAGATGAGCATTGTTATCTCAAATCTAGAATATTTTTATAAGGTTAGAATATTCTTGTGTGAGTTAGGACATTTTACTTGTGAAGCTAGAACATTGTTTTTGTGGATGTAGAAAATTATATCATACATATAAGAAATATATTGCTGGAGAACCACCATGGCGCATGAAAACAAGCGGGGCCTTTGAGAAGGAGTACACCGCGCACTTGCTACACAATTATATACGTAATGTATCTTTTTGGAGGAGGTTAACGCGTGACTGGGTCGACCCCTCCCCTGATGCACCGCCTCATGCACCGACCTCCTTAGACGCCGCCGGTGACCTCCCCCGACTTCGGCAGCTCTCGCCGTCTCCATCACCGCCCGCTGCTGCCTCCACCGTGAATCTCGGCCTCCTCACCCTTGTCGCCTCCGCGATCGCCTCCACTGCCGCCAGCTAACCGAGGTGAAGACGATGCGCCTTCTCACTGTCGCCCCCGCCACCGGCACCGCTCAACCACCTTCCTCTACCACCTGCGGCTAGCGGCTACCGCTGCTTCTCCGCCTCGATCCACCACCACCACCTGGCCTCTCTGACACCCCTTCTCTAGGTCCGGTGAGTACAACCCCCTCTTCGATAACCCCGGCTCCAAATCAGCCCCGAACCCTAAACCCAGCTCGCCTGTGATGGCGCGTGGCACCCGCGCTTTGTGGACTGTAGGCCGCTGAAGGTCGTGCGGTCCGAGGAGAAGGGAAGGGTTGGGGGATAGAGTTTCTGCTCTTTTCCTGTTCCTGTACTAGTACTAGTATGTAAGAAGGGCCTTGAGCCTGTCTCCAATGATTTCCTTAAAGAGGTTTTTCAAACCTCTGTTTCGCAAGAGATAATTGGAACAGTGATAAAAAGTAGGATTTGAGGAGTCTCATCGTAGATTACCTAATAGGCGTGTCTGTAGCGGAGAGTGTGCCGCCCATGGGGCCCAATTCCTTCTGCTCGTTCTGCTTGCGGTGACGCTTAAAGTTCATCAAAGAGAGAAGACGCGTGGTGTTGGCTGGTCAGCGATGGGAGACCGGGGATGCTGCTAGCTGCCTGCTTTGAAGCTTGAAATCGACTGGGTTATTAATGAACACCCCGACGACCGACGACTTCGCCTCCTCCCTTTGTTTGTGTACTACAGTCAGACTACAGTACAGCGCAAGAGATAAATGCATGGGAATGGACACGGTTTCGCTCGCATTTGATTTGATCCGTTGTTTTGCTTCACAGTTGTATCTGGTTAAGAAAAAAAGGGTGTTAGCAAAGCAGGCGTACGTCGTTTAGCACAGAAAAATTACGTTTGAATTTCACACTAAATAATTTATTTTTATAAGAAAATTAAAATAGAAAAATTCTGCATTCAAATAAAATAGTGATATTCTTCCTTCTTTTTATCAATATAAGGCCATATGTAAGACATGCGTACATGATTGACCAAATGAAACAGTTTATTTATGTACCGTAATAAACCAAGAGTCAACGAAAGGGCTCACGCATGCCATGGACAGCATTGCGTGCACGCATAGCCAGATATAAGGTCGTCCTTCCGTATTGATGGTATCTGTCGTCAGAGTTGCGGCCATTTTTGAGGCAAGCTGATGTCGCAGGATGAAAACTGTACCCAGACAAAAGGATTATTCAACGATTAAGTTAAGTCTATATACGTGAGCACATATTATTAAAAGTGGCTGGATTTTCCACGTGTGTTTGATCCGGGATGCACTTAACTAGGTGATTGCCCTGCGCGTTGCTGCGGGGATTTGAGGCTGCCACTTAATTTGTAACATTGAATTTTGGTAATACATAAACTGGTTGGAAAGATATAAGAAGTAAATATGGAGGTAGAGGTTTGATTTTAATTTCAGAATATGATAGGGCAGACTTTAATCTTTCTAACGTAATGGAAAATTAAGTGGAGTAGATGCAAATTGTAACTTATCACACATTAGTGCACCACATGTGGACGGAGTGTGTGTGGGGTTCCTGATGATATGCATTCAGCATTTCAAAGCATAGAAGGGGTAGGAGATGAGTAGGGGACACGCTTATGAATTTCTATGAAACAAAATAAATAAGAATACCACCATAAAAATTGTAAAAAGACGTTAGCTTAAAAAAAGAAATAGGAACTACAGAAAGTTGTACATAATGAAAATTCCAAAAATATTGAATAGGGATAATCTATTACCACACATATTGATAAATGTTGAATAGGGGTATTATAAGAGACAATCTCGATGGCTGGAAGGAATGGAACGGCAGGCAACACAACTTGGCAGGATGGTGAAAGCAATAGTAGCACCATAAATGGCAAATGAAATTTCAACCAACCAAATAGAAATTGCAAAAGGCTGGTGAGATTGTGGGCTTATGGTTGTGTATGCAAACCTTGAACGAAAGGATGATGTAGGGAGAGGTGGATCTAAATGATCAACTGCTAGCAGAATGAACTGAGGCATGCAGGGAGGAAGCAAATGAGACATTCTGGTGATAAAAAAGGCCCCATAGCTGCATTGAATTGCTTGCGGCTTTTGGTGTTTTAGCTGCTCGGATGGTGAAATAAAGTACTATTAATTGCTACATGGTAAATGATCATTGAATGTCTAGTGATGGGTGCAGTTTTTGTACTCTAATGTGAACTGGTGGCAGCCTTTGCGTTGAACAATATGGACTAAGAATAAAAAAAAGGCAAAGAAGATAACGAATGGCTAACAATACCATGGCTGCCGAATGTACCTCTTCAAAATATCAAAATATCAAATTGAGTGGTGGCATACACACATTAGTGCATGAGATCGTGGAATGCTAAACGCTGAAATAATTGTGAATCAATGTGAGCATTAGTGCCAAGGATTGGAGATGGAGGGGAGAAATCAACTCTAAGCCAGCTGGTTGTTGTGCTGAGGATAGTTGAATGATGGCGAAAGCACAATGACATGGTTGCATGAGTGACTCTTGGGATGGGTAAATGACGTGGCTAGCTTGCATGTCAAGAGAATTGGAGTTAATGACTTTGAGTGACCTTTACTTATATATAGTATATAGATAAAAGGTAAAATCAACAACAGGGCCGGGCGGCGCCGTACTCATGGAAATAGTTTACCATGAGTCATTTTCAGAGAGACATTTGAAGGAGGTATCCATGTGATCTGTCCGTGGCAAAGGGCGATTTGTGGTTTTCAAAGACATTTTCTCTATGTTGGGGGTGTGTGGATCCAGAGCCTAAACTTTAGCTCATATCACATCGGATGTTTGGATGCTAGTTAGAAGTATTAAAAACTAATTACACAGAGGTCTAAACGCCGAGACGAATTTATTAAGCCTAATTAATCGATGATTAATGATTACTGTAGCATCACATTTGCTAATCATAGATTAATTAGGCTTAATAAATTCGTCTCGCCGTTTAGTCTTTATCTGTGTAATTAGTTTTTTTAATTAGACATTATTTAATACTTCTAACTAGCGTCCAAACATCCGATGTGACGGGACTAAAAAATAGCCGGTAGGATCCAAATATGCCCTAATACGAGTCATTTTCGAGTAGAGACCAATCATGGACGAGTTCAATACTCGACATGAAAGGCGCCACTATAGGTTTAATGAAGTACTAGTCACATATACATGCTCTTCATCTAAATATGTAGGCAATTCTAGGTTGGTAATTAAGGAAGATGAGGAAAAATCTTGACATTCCTCAATTAATTCCCAAGGAGATGTGGTCGTCCACACCATTTAAGCTAGGCTTTTCGAATCAATTAGTCTGAGTGCAATAGCCAATAAATTGTACTGTGTAAAAGCTCATTCATTTGTATTTTGGATGATCTATTAGACAATTGCAACACAGTATGCATGTGTATATTAGAGCGGACAGTGCAAATGGTGAAAAAACAAAATGCGTACAATTTCATGCTATAATTGCTACTGGACCTGGCATTATTAAGAAATAGAAACAGGACAAGACTAGAAAATCCTTATATTCATAAACAAATTTCGGAAAACAAAAATGTTTACATTTATAGGCGTGATGAAGTATACGCTTATAGTGACAACGAGAGCAAATACAAAAGCACCAAACAAATCAATGCAAGATTGGGAGATGTTATGACATGTGCGTGCACCATTGATGATAGGGCAAAAGACCTAGGTGGAGTGGCTTAAAACTGACTTAAACCAGACTTAGCGGGTAGCTTGTCCGGTTTCAATTGCTCAGGCCTCCGGGATGAATGATATTTTTGTTACCGGCCTTTGAATACTCAATGGCAAGTTTAATGAGGTGAAATGAACTTCACTGTAAGAGCTAAGGACCTCACTCTATACATTCTCAAAACAATTTTCTCCCTAAGAGTTTATTTGGATCCACTCGAGATTCTTATTATCTAGCTGATAGTAAGTATAGTGACGGGCTAAAGTTGTAGGGTTACGAAGTAGGCTACCATAGCATGAAAACGTTTTTCTACTACTGCGTAAACACATGAACTCGTAGCAAGGGATCATAAATCGTTACCACTAGAGGCGCAGTGCAGAGGAAGACGAGTCAAAGCAGCCGAGTGCCGAACCGAGGCAATCGGATGCCGAGTCGTGCGCGCCGAGTCGATGCGGTGAAAAAAACCGATGCCGATTCGCCCAGCCGATCTCGATCAGAAACCACTCGAGCACCCTTGAAACCAGTCAGTTGATCAGCGTAGCAGTCGCAGCAACGCCTCTACGGTATCCACACTTACGGTAAGGCGACGCCGAGTTCTGGCGTGCTAACACCACGAATTTGGCGGCAGATCTTGAGAGATTGGACTAGGCCACAACTAGAGTATCGTAGAAACCTTTTATGCGATGGTTCACGTACACACCACCGGTACCCTGAGCCGTGCCCCTTCATATATATATAGTCTCCACTAATAGGCCTTGACCACATAAAGGCCCATCAGGATTCTAATTACTTGTGGACTAAGTATCCGAGTCCCGATAGCTACGCATACCATATGCGAGCTTCCGAGTCAAACCCGATAGATGAAGTCCTGATCGGATTCAGCATCGGCTCATACCAAAATCGATACGACTCACCTAGAAATTGTCGCGCCGGGCATATCTCCGTCAAAAAAAGTTTATGTGCATCGATCTATAATAATTGGTGGATGTGTTTGCAGCACATCCATTGCTATTGGATTGGCTAAAAGATCGGAGAAGAGAGAGACATGCATATATATATATATACACTAGCAGGTGCCCCCGCGCTTTGCGCGGGCGAGGAACTCAGGAACCTGCATCGACGTCCGCCCGCGCGCACCTCCACCCATGCCGCCGCCTCGGCCTCCGCTCGGAGCCTCGCCGTCACCCACCTCCACCTGCAGGTCCGGCGAGGGTCGCGTGCGGGTCCGGCGGGAGCAGCGCGTCGGCGCGACCGCGCACGGGGTCAGCACAGCGGTGCGGCGGGCGTGGCGCGTCGGCGCGGCCACGCGCGGGTCCGGCGAGGGGCACGCGGGTGTCTGCCGGCCGCGGCGCGCTGATCCGACGCAGGAGGCGCGGGGTTTCGGCGGGCGCGGCCCGGGCAGCGCGGAGAGCGGCGACATTGGGCAGGGCTGCGGCTGCTCGGAGAGGCAGGGGACGGAGTGGAGCGGTGGGCCGGCGCGCCGTCGGCGGGGCAGGCGGTGGGTGGCGGGGGGCAAAGCTGAGCGGCGGGAGGTGCGAGGGCGCCGGCCATGGAGGGGATGGCCGTGGGTCGGGGCGCCGCCTGCGAGCCGGGGCAGCGTCGGCCGCGTGGCAGGCTGGTGGCGGCGGAGCAGCTCCGGCCGAGGCGCGTTGACCCGCGGCCAGGCTAGAGCGGGACGGAGCGGGGATGAGGGGTGCTCGGGCGGGTGCAACCGTGGGTCGAGGCGGCCGTGGGAAGGAAAAGAAGAGGACGGGCACTGTTCATGCGTGCGACTGTGGATCAACAGGGATCTGAGTGTGCCTTCGGAGGGGGTTCTGTTGATCAACAGTGCAGCACCAAGAGATGCTCTACACACTTGAAGGTTTCTAGATTAGCTGTTGCTATCTGAAATTATCTAAGTTGGACCAAGTAGATAGTGAGGTAATGGGAATATATATGGAGTCTAGCTAGATCAGAACCGACGAAAAGTATGCTTCCATTTCTCTGGGCTCCGAGTAGCAATAAACGAATGGGCAGAAAATCTTCATACATGCTGCCTACAAGTAAAACAAGTCTGGCACAACACAAATGAGGTAGAGTACTCCGTACAAAAGAACAGGACATGCATACGAATAATGATGTCTGATCCAAGTTCCAACATACTAGTTAGTAGGTGTTTGGATACCGGATTAAATGTTTAGTCCCCGTCACATCGGATGTTTGGATGCTAGTTATAAATATTAAACATAGTCTAATTATAAAACTAATTACACAGATGAGGACTAAACGGTGAGAAATTTATTAAGTCTAATTAATCTATGATTAGCAAATGTGATGCTACAGTAACTAATCATTAATTATGCATTAATTAGGTTTAATAAATTCGTCTCGCCGTTTAGTTCTCGTCTATGTAATTAATTTTTTAATTAAATTATGTTTAATACTTCTAAGTAGCGTCCGAACATCCGATGTGACACGGGTTAGAGTTTAGGCCTTGAATCCAAACACCGCGTTTCAAGGCGAACAGTTCAAGCAGGTGCGGGGCAACAAAATCTTGTCCCATTGATATTCCCATATATATTGCAGCTACCGGAATTCCGCAGCTACCTGGATCCAACGAGCAGTAGCAGTCACCCTGTCAATTAATTTGTAGTAGCGACTGATTAATTAGCTCGCCCTAAAAAAATGGCAGTACTAGCTCCAACCAATAGTGTTTGCCTCAATAATGAAGCCACAGCTAATAAATAGCGATAGCTAGACTGAAGAAGATGCTCACATAATTCTGGCTGGGTACTCCCATTTGTTATTTTCTGCTCCCCCTCTGATAATAAGATTATTTTTGTGGCGCGTCATCGTCAACGCTCCAAGCGGATATACCCGCGAACATTCCATGCTTGCGCCCCCTTCTCGCTGCATTTGACGCGATGTCGTCTTTGTTGTTTTCACATGGCAACTTGCAATTGGAGTTGCCAGTCCGCCGGCTGCCTGCCGCGCGACGACCGGCCGGCGCCCGCCAAGAAACACACTGTGCAGCGTCGTCGTCCTCTCTGCCGTAGTGCCGTGTGCAGGATCGACGACGACGGGTGCAATGCAAGAGACTCGAAGCTGCCTGCCAAGTTTCCTACACGCCCCACACGCGACAACCGCAAGAGACACATACAAGCACGCGGTTGCATGATGTGTTGAATTTGATGAATAAAAAGGGCTTCGTCTGTTTTATACCCTCGTCCGGTCCGGTGGTACTCCTAGATGCGATTTCGACGTATAGAAAGGTGCTTCAGTCGCGGCCATAAATATAACCACATGTTGAATTTTTAGGAGGAGTAACTTTTGAATTGTAGGCGCGAGTAGGAAAGACCTGTGTTGGGAGAGAGGGTTGTTTGTCCAAGGTGGAATGAATTATACTCTACCTACCTTGGTAGGCTGATTCTAAACGCTAGAAACGTTTGCATTTGTAGACATTGGGGATATCTTACCATTACCTCTATATATTAATCCCACAAGAAATAATGGATAGATAAATAATACTGTACAAACTCTTACGAAAATAAGAAACATTAATTCGAGCATAATTGTATGACTCTAATTATGAACAACTAGACAATCAAAGCACGAGTTAGAGTCTTAAATGTATTATGTGTTGTAGTACAACATATATAGATCTATTTTTACACTTACTTTTTATAATAGCAAATCTTACTACTTTATATGTATGCTTAATTGATTTAGATAATCTTTGATCGATTACAAAAGTAGATGATTTTAATATAATTTTGAGGTGTTACTTTCATTATACTATCAGTCATAATAACTAAGGTGAATAATTTAAATATAAATTAAAGAGAATATTTAGTATTATCCATCAAAATAGCAAATGTGAGCAATTTTCATAGGGTGCTATTTCATATTTTCTTTTATATTAGAAGAGTGGATAATTAATTAATTTGTAGTTTTAGGGGTTATTTAATATTATTTTGATAATGACAAAGGTGGGTGATTACTTAGAAAACAGATTTAATGGATATTAAGATCTAATCTGTCAATTGATGATCGGGTGTTTTTTTTTATTATTGTGAGAATTTCTATGATTTTATTTTTTTTCTACCGCATCTTGTGAGGATTGACGTGAAAATTTCAAAAGGAGTCTACAAAATATCTATTTCATGAAAAGATTTCTAGCATCTTTAATGGAAAAAACAGGACAAAAAACTGAAGTTAAATTTAAAAATGGGACAAATCTAAAAAAAAGAAAAAGATGTTTGCTTTCATTGAGAGTTGAACTCAAGACCTTTTGTAATGGCAGAGGTGGAAAGTTACTTAGAAAAAAGATCTAATGAGAAAAAAAATAGGATATTTGCTTTCGTTGGGAGTTGAACTCAAGACCTTTCGTAATGGCAGAGGTAGGTAATTACTTAGAAAATAGATCTAATGGCTATTAATATTCTAATCTGCCAATTGATGGTCGGATGTTTCTGATTGTTGTGAGAATTTCTAAGATTTATCTTTTTTTCTAGCGCGCTTTGAAATTAGCGCTTCTTTTAAAACCTTCAATTAGTAATAGTAAGACAAGATGTTTCTACAGACTTGGCGCTAATACTATTGCAGTACGAAATAACATGTTAATAGCGTTTTTGGAAGCATGACGCTAAATTCTATAGCGCGCTATTTTGTACATTGATTATGAATGACAATGGTAATCGCTAAATATTTTTTCTTTTCTTAAAAAACTTCAACCTCTTGCTTTATGAAAAATATTCTAAAAGTAACCCTAAATTTATATCTAAGTTATTTATTCCTCTTATCACAAAAATTCCAAAATAACATCTTCATCTGAATCATCAACCTATGCCATATAGTCTAAGTTAATTCCTAAATTCACATCTAAATTATCCACTAGCCTAAATTAAAGCATCTCCATAAATTTACAACAAACTTAAATTCCTCTAACAATATATAAGCTTCTAGATTAACTACTATATATGATGCTTCTAAATTATCAACTTCCGTCGCTATTAAAGTAGAAAAACTAATTGGATAAATTATGCCTATCTATGACCATGGAATCCATGTATCCTAGTATGAATGAAGTGGTAGGCGTTTCGATTTCTAAGCTAAGGTTTCAACAAACACACATGAAAGTGTGATGCAAAGAGCGCGGGGGAAGGGGGGTGGGACTATAGCCAGACCGAGGCTACAAAGTACCTATATAAGCATTTTTAGAATGCAAACAAATAATAAAGAGCAAAGGTAGACAAAAATTGTAAGCCTCAAACTTCTAATACTTCTGTCTTTTAAAACTAACAAGCGGCCCAAGCAGATTTACACGGCAGATCGTTGTCTTTCTTGTGAGTTGTATTTGATATAAAAATTTTAAGTTGGCACAGACCATTAGATGTTATAAAATCTAAGGAGTTGGTATCTTTTCTTTATTTTTTAATTATAACATGATGACACCATTCAATATCATTTTGTTGATGAAGTATTAACACATAGAAGACCTAGATTTCTAGTTTTTAGCTAAGGGGTTGCGGAGTATTCTTAGTATCACCGTACCATTCCTCACTGTTTATTTTGGTCCATAGGTCTATAAAGAGGTTTAATAAAAATAAATTTAAACGATACCGCCTTTTGTGGTACTGAACCTATACAGGGATTTGCAACCTTCTGTTACTATTCTCTTGGTACCACGTGACACCTGGTACCACAAGTTTTAAAATGTTAGGTTTCACTCCATGGACTGATCTCATTTTGCCTACCATTGTAAAAACTTGTGTTTTTTTTAATATGCGAGTTGTCGAAGTACATTTGATAGCTGTCGATAATTTGTGTAGTAGCTATAGTTACCATGCTGTTGACTTTTCGTAGTAGTTACTTAAGTTTAAACTATTTTGACAGTGCTTTATTGATTACTTACTTTGAGCACAAAACTTATTAGGGCCCATTACGAGTTTGAGGCAGGGGCCTTAAAATCAAAATGGAGGATTTTGATCTAAAGCTTCCAGATTTTAGTTTGAATTATTTGAACTGGATCATGAGCCCATCTTGCAAACTTGGGTCAATTAATAAATGTAGGAGAATGAAAGGGAAAAAAACACTCATCTTATGTTACCATTATTGTACGCAGATGATTGACATCCCAGTTCAATGATCTGGAGTCTGAACACAGACGGAACAAACAATACATCAACAAATTTTTTTTATTGCAAAGCTTCGGACGGCAGCATCTGCGGAGTGGAGCAGACGACAGCGCACACATGTAAATTGCTTTAGTTCCTCTCCTCTCTCTCTCTCAAAAAAAAAAAAAAACTGTAGTACTTATTTTTAGAGATTCGATCAATCTAATTGGCATTAACAATAGTGAGGTCAAATGCTAGCTAGGAACCCAAATTTGTAGTTATCTCCTATATATATAGTTGAGACTTGAGAGCCGTGGGAATAAAATAAAACAAAATGATGGAGCAACACTTGTTGATCGCCGACAGGGCCAGCGGTGTTGTGCAGTTGTGCTCCTTGAACCACTCGTCTCCTCTGATCCACTCCCCGTCAGCAACTCTTTTTGGACGGACCTGTTGGCGTTGGGTCTGGCCAGCGATTGCTGCTGCTGCGGCCATCAGCAAGCAGCAAATCAGTATGGAACGCAGCCTTCGTTTGCCACACCGTTGCGATATTTGCGATGTTTGGAACTGCAAAAGGACTGTGCAAATGATGGGAAAAGAGACGATGTCTCATACGGAGGGGAGGAGGTATCTTTGGTCCGCATGCCTCTTTCCCGTCCGTCCACACCGGCCGCGCGCGACGTTGTCACGGGGGGCTCTCGATCGGCCCATCTGCTTGGGTGGGTCTTGGGTGATAGCGACGACCACGAGTAGTCGCGTCAACGGCCGCTTTCACAGCTGACAGCTACGTCCTGTGCTGTATACGTACTACTCTACTCATCAGCTTGCCTGGTCCTCTCCTCTATCTATATACTAATAATATATCTGATATCTCTATGGGTATGCCGTATGGGGCAGCGCGCCGCGGCGGATCGTGTGCTGAGGTTTGATCGCCATCCTTCCTTGTACTACAACATTATTAACATAATAAGCTGCTGAAGCCTGAAGAATTCGTGCTGCCTGCAAATCCGCAATACCCATTATCCACTTGTTTTCTATGGCCAGCATCCGTTGAATTTGCTGCATGTAGCTCTGGCGCCTATTATTTTGCTGTCGCCGAGGCTCAAAGTCGTCGGTTTGTGCTGCGATTAACAAGCGCTGCCTCCGTTCACACCCCGAGCCACGCCGTCGTGTCCCCGTCAGCAGCAAAAATGTCGGAAATGGCTGCAAAGACGTAAGACCTGATGATCCTCCACTCCGGCCGATCTGTGTGGTAGTAGACTCACTGTATGTATGGTATGGAGAAGAAACTCGCCACGGCCGGGGGAAAAACGAGCAAAAGGTGATCGTTCAGTTCACTTGCAGTTCATGGTGCAGCAACAGGACTTGCTGCCGAGCGTACAGAGAGAGTGAGCTCTCAAGATCTTGGAAAAACGATGGAGAGAACTCAAAGCGATTTCTCTTTGGACGTCAAATCTGCTCCAGCCACTCGAGAAAAGCGCGTGCCCGGGGTGAGGTGAGGTCAACGCATCCAACTCTCAGTCGTCGCGGCCGACGACTAGTCCAAAATCTACGCGCGGCACGGCGGCCTCATCAGAGCAGTGAGCTACAGCTACTTATACCCGGCCGTGGCCGCCGCGAATTGCCGCCCACCACCACTGACCATTACCAAAGCCAGCTGCAGGCACACAGCTAAGCTCGCTCTTCCTCCCTGCACCTGCAGCAAATTAAGCAAATCCCCGGCGAGCCATGGCGCGCGGCGGGGGCGGCGACGGGCTGCAGGTGCTGAGCGCGCTGGACGCGGCCAAGACGCAGTGGTACCACTTCACGGCCATCGTGGTGGCCGGCATGGGCTTCTTCACCGACGCCTACGACCTCTTCTGCATCTCGCTCGTCACCAAGCTGCTGGGCCGCATCTACTACACCGACACCACCCAGCCCGACCCGGGCTCGCTGCCGCCCAACGTCGCCGCCGCCGTCAACGGCGTGGCCTTCTGCGGCACGCTCTCCGGCCAGCTCTTCTTCGGCTGGCTCGGCGACAAGCTGGGGCGCAAGAGCGTCTACGGCATGACGCTCATGCTCATGGTCATCTGCTCCATCGCGTCGGGGCTCTCCTTCGGCCACACGCCCAACGGGGTCATGGCCACGCTCTGCTTCTTCAGGTTCTGGCTCGGCTTCGGCATCGGCGGCGACTACCCGCTGTCCGCCACCATCATGTCCGAGTACGCCAACAAGAAGACGCGCGGCGCCTTCATCGCCGCCGTCTTCGCCATGCAGGGCTTCGGCATCCTCGCCGGCGGCATTGTCACGCTCATCATCTCGTCGGCGTTCCGGGCGGGGTACCCGGCGCCGGCGTACCAGGACGGGCCCGCCGCGTCCACCGTCCCGGAGGCCGACTTCGTGTGGCGCATCATCCTCATGCTCGGCGCCGCGCCCGCGCTGCTCACCTACTACTGGCGGATGAAGATGCCCGAGACGGCGCGCTACACGGCGCTCGTCGCCAAGAACGCCAAGCAGGCCGCCGCCGACATGTCCAAGGTGCTGCACACCGAGATCGTGGACGAGCAGGAGAAGCTGGACGAGATGGTCACCTCCCGCGCCAACAGCTTCGGCCTCTTCTCCCGGGAGTTCGCCCGCCGCCACGGCCTCCACCTCCTCGGCACCGCCTCCACCTGGTTCCTCCTCGACATCGCCTTCTACAGCCAGAACCTCTTCCAGAAGGACATCTTCACGGCCATCAACTGGATCCCCAAGGCCAGGACCATGAGCGCGCTCGAGGAGGTCTTCCGGATCTCCCGCGCCCAGACGCTCATCGCGCTCTGCGGCACCGTCCCGGGCTACTGGTTCACCGTCGCGCTCATCGACATCGTCGGCCGCTTCGCCATCCAGCTGATGGGGTTCCTCATGATGACCGTCTTCATGCTCGGGCTCGCCATCCCATACCACCACTGGACCACGCCGGGGAACCACACCGGATTCGTCGTCATGTACGCCTTCACCTTCTTCTTCGCAAACTTCGGGCCCAACAGCACCACCTTCATCGTGCCGGCCGAGATCTTCCCGGCGAGGCTGCGCTCCACGTGCCACGGCATCTCCGCCGCCGCGGGGAAAGCCGGCGCCATCATCGGGGCATTCGGATTCCTCTACGCCGCGCAGAACCAGGACAAGAGCAAGGCCGACCACGGCTACCCCGCCGGCATCGGCGTCCGCAACTCGCTCTTTGTGCTCGCCGCCTGCAACATGCTCGGCTTCGTCCTCACCTTCCTCGTGCCGGAGTCCAAGGGGAAATCGCTCGAGGAGATGTCCGGCGAGGCCGACGACGGCGACGACGCGGTCGCCGACGCCCGCGCGGTGCGGCCGGCCGAGACACAGATGGTGTAGAATTTACGTGGCAAAACGTACGCCCGTGTTTAACGCCGTCAATCAATATGTTAATGTATGTATGTATGTATGTATGGAGATACGTGTAGTAAAGTAGGCCGCTTCACTTGTTTTCGTTTTCCCAAATGTGGCCATCTTAGTCAAACTTGTGCTCCCTCTGGCTCTGTTGTGTAGCAGTACGTGCATGGTAAATGTATGCCTCTGTTATTTTTTTTATTTATAGGCGGGAAAGTACCTGAGATACCTAAACTTTGTATTAAAAACATCTTCGGAGGACCCCGCATCCTACACCAACTCCCCAAGTACCAAAACAAAAACATCTTCCGCGGCCCCACATCCTACACCAACCCCCCAAGTACCAAAACAAAAGGTCAAGTTGCGGATTATCTATCCTGCCCTATGTATACTACCACAAGGTGAGGCATTGAATAATTAAATTAGGTCGCTTTATTTGGAACACTCAAAAGTTTTCCGAATCATGCGTTTTTTTATTATTTTTTAACTGTCTTAAGTCTTTATGTACAATTCCTGTAAAATCTCCAAAAAGTCCAGTTGTGATAGGAATAATCGAGATAGGAAATGGGATGGAATAATATGGTTTGTGATAGAAATGGGTTCAATTGGTTGTATACTTCGGCATGGCTTGTATACAGAGAACCTCGCACTGGCTATGCTGAAGACATGCAATAACTTCAAATTTGTCATATATCAAGGTCTTGTAATATTTGTGTCAATGAACTTACTAAGTATGGTCTGAGTAGGGACCCGGATCAGGCTGTAGTTTGGATTGATTCCCTCCAAATGTTTGCTAAACTATTCCAAAAATAATAAAAAATCATGTTAGATATAATATTAGAGTTAATTTCCTCGTTGGCACAAACAAATTCTAGTGATTCTTTCAATACCGTCAAAATTCTCTAGTTCCAATTTTTGGTTCCCTTGGTTGCCACTTCTCTCAACTCTCTATTAAGTTGGTGTGGAAAAGACAAGTTTACCCCTGTGAATACGATTAAGTGAATTTTATCCCCTCCCCTCACATGCTATTGCACAGGTCGGCGGCACACGACTGAGGCGCCTGCGCGGCTCACGCGCCTAGGCTGCAGGTGGCACCCACCCTCCTGACCGCATGCCCCCACCGGCGGTGCTCGCTTGAGGCTGTGAAGAGGAGAGCAAAGTCTAGGAGAGAGGTGTGGGGTTTGGGGCTGTTTTGTTTTCCACCACACCTAGCCACGACACCTCTGTGGCGGCGCCACACCCGTGGCGGAGAAAATGGCCGCCACAAACTGTGGCGTTTTTTCTGCCACAACCTAGCATATTTTGCCCTGTTCTCGTGTGGCGTGCTGCATTAAGTCACCAACCAAACAGCTGCTACTGTTTTGTGGCGCCGCCTCAACTGTGGCGTGGTAAATGGTGGCCGGAAAGCAAACATGCCCTTTATCTTGAGGTATATGTGTCATTTTCTATAGATGTAGATGAGTCTACAATTTGTGGGCCCTTATCGTCAGTGAATTGAAGTTAACAGCATGCAACTCGAGTGGCAGCTAAGGGAGCTAAAAATAAAAATAAATTAGTAGCAGTGAAGAAGGAAACTAGAGAATTTTGATGGCACTATTGTGGCAATGAGAGAATCAACTCATAATCTTATCAGGGTATGCATGTGTAGATTTTCACACCAAATGCTCAATGTTTTCATGTTGAAATAAATGCAATTATGTTTTGTACACTTAAAGTGAAGTAGCGTATATGTCGATTAATATTGCTCTAAAAATTCCACAAATATTGCAGCATGTAACTAATCCATGTTTGGCTTGTGATAAAAGCTCCAGAACTGCTGTATATTTTGTCATAAAAGTGATAAGTTACCTCTTACAAAATTAATGTTTTTGTTAAAGCCCAAAATATTGAAGATATAAATCTATAATTTCCACACTAGTTTAAACATCGTGTGAAATTTCTAGCGCTTGGCTGAAAAAGCCATAGGAGCCTGCCTAGCTTTGGGCCTCCTGCTTCACCATAGTTCATTTCGGCCAACAGAGAGAAAATAGCTCACGTGAGCATTGGAGGAACAGACACTACAGTAGAGATGTTAGAGCAAGTATAACAATGGCCTATAGTTTATTTATTAGTGATTTTTTTTACGGTGCTCGAGAAGAATCCAATTCCGAGCCTATATGGTTTTGATTCCGGTCCATAAGTTTAGTGAGACAACTGGAAGAACTTTTGGTTCTTTGACCCATAAGATTTAAGTTTTGATCTACGATATTTAAGTTTCGATCCACAATTTTGATTCCTTTGAATAGGTTCTTTCTAAGTTTTAGCCATTAGATTAGAGCCAATGAATGGCTATAATTAATTTCATACATTTTAGTATTAGCTATATATGGCATGATAAAATCATATAGTCCATTGTTATCTATATTATAAATCTGACTCTTGGGCGAAACCAAAGCCCACCGCGATGCAGATGTGGTCCATACATCTGTTAGCCGCAGATTTGCCCAGAAATCTCCCTCGCTATGCGCTTGGGATCCAACGATGTGGAAAAGAGCTCCCAAATGTTATACGTAAGGTCACACTCCTCCTGTGTGTTTTCAAAAATAGTGTTGCATGTTGACAGTGTATATTTATCATGTTATGTACTCACCAATATAATCAGGCTGGCAATCGCTGAAGTAAAAACAAACACTACTACGTACCCAAATTAAGGCACTTTGATTGTTGCATTGCATTGATGAATGTACTACTATTTTGCCTCCTCATCGTCCAGGGTCTCCTTGGATATCTCCTCCAGCGACATGCCCTTGGACTCCGGCACGAGCAGCGTCATGACAGCCCCGAGGAAGTTGGTGCCGGCGAGCACGAACAGCGCGTTGCGGATGCCGATGCCAGCCGAGTAGCCGGGCTCCGGCGTGTGCTGGTCCTGCGCGGCGCAGAGGAACCCGAACGCGCCGACGATGGCGCCGGCCTTGCCCGCGGCGGCGGAGATGCCGTGGCACGTGGACCGCAGCCTCGCCGGGAAGATCTCGGCCGGCACGATGAAGGTGGTGCTGTTGGGCCCGAAGTTGGCGAAGAAGAAGGTGAAGCCGTACATGACGACGAACCCCGTGTGGTGGCCGGCCGTGGTCCAGTGGTGGTACGGCACGGCGAGGCCGAGCATGAAGGCGGTCATCATGAGGAAGCCCAGCAGCTGGATGGCGAAGCGGCCGACGACGTCGATGAAGGCGACGGTGAACCAGTAGCCCGGGATGGTGCCGCAGAGCGCGATGAGCGCCTGCGCGCGCGCGATGCGGAACACCTCCTCCACTGCGTTCATCGTCTTGGCCGCCGGGATCCACCCCACCTTGGAGAAGATGTCCTTCTGGAACAGGTTCTGGCTGTAGAAGGCGATGTCCAGCAGGAACCAGGTGCTGGTGGTGGCCAGCAGGTGGAGCCCGTGCCGGCGCACGAACTGCGGCGAGAAGAGCCCCCACTGGACGTTGCTGCTGCTGCTGCCGCCGGCGTCCTCCTCCTCGACGATCTCCGCGTGGAGCACCTTGGACATGTCGGCCGCGGCCTGCTTGGCGTTGCGCGCGATGAGCGCCGTGTACCGCGCCGTCTCCGGCATCTTCATGCGCCAGTAGTAGGTGAGCGCGGCGGGGACGGTGCCGAACATGAGGATGATCCGCCACACGTAGTCGGCCTCCGGCACCAGCGACGCGGCGGGGTCGTCCTGGTACGACGGCGCCGGGTACGCGTTCCGGAAGGCGGCGGACACGACGAGAGCGACGATGGCGCCGAAGAGGATGCCGAAGCCTTGCATGGCGAAGACGGCGGCGATGAAGGCGCCGCGGGTCCTCTTGTTGGCGTACTCGGACATGATGGTGGCGGAGAGCGGGTAGTCGCCGCCGATGCCGAAGCCGAGCCAGAAGCGGAAGAAGCAGAGCGTGGAGACGACGCCCTTGGCGGTGTGGCCGAAGGAGAGTCCCGACGCGACGGAGCAGAGCACCATGAGGATGAGCGTGAAGCCGTACACGCTCTTGCGCCCGAGCTTGTCGCCGAGCCAGCCGAAGAAGAGCTGCCCGGCCAGCGTGCCGCAGAGCGCCACGCCGTTCACGGCCGCCGACACGTTGGGCGGCAGCGCGCCCGGGGTGGCGCTGGTGGGATCCGTGTAGTAGATGCGCCCCAGCAGCTTGGCGACGAGGGAGATGCAGAAGAGGTCGTACGCGTCGGTGAAGAAGCCCATGCCGGCGATCACGATGGCCATGAAGTGGTACCACTGCGTCTTCGCCTGGTCAAGGGTCGTCAGCACTTTGAGCTGCGCCATGGCCGATGATGTCCCGATGAGCACGAACGGCGAGTGTGTGCAGTGCACTGTGCAGGGTGCCCTTGCCGAGGCCGAGCCGAGGCAGCTGCACCGCTACGCAATTATATAGGAGTAGTACTGTACGTAGAAGCTTAGTTCAGAGTTGATCACTCACTGGTGGGTAGGGTTTAAGCAGAAGCGTTTCGTGGCTGCAGACATGGATCATGGATGGATGGAGTCTGCTGATGTCGCTTTGTATGGGAGCAAACAGTGAATGTGTGTGTGTCAAGGAAGAAATCCTAGTCAACGAAATCGAAGACAATAGCTAATAGTACTGTATTTGCTACTTGAGAACGAAGGATATTTCTTTGGGTTGATCCTATTATCCATTATCAAATACACGTATCAGTGGTGGTTAGATGGATAGGATTAGTGAGCAGTTGCATGCACGTTCATATACAGTAATCAAGTGCTGCAGGTACGTAAAGATGCTCTTTTAGCTAAGTTACTATTATCTAGGTGTGATTGCGCAGTAGGTGAACTCGTAGAAAGGCAGTACAGGTCACCTGTTCTTTTCTGGAACAAAACAAACTGCAAGAAAGGCTATCATTTCTGAAGAATGAAAGGTGATACTGAATCGAATCTGCGACAGGCGAACTGCTGACCGAACAAAGTATTCACCGGCCAGCTCTTCTCATGCATTTGCCAGTCAAATATTCACCGACTTGAGAGAAGTAGAGAACCACTACACGAGCAATTGTTTTTACTAGCTGCTGCTCTGCATTTCCCGTTGCCAGCAGTCCAGCACAATGCATTTGTGCAATCAACCTTAAAGATTCTGTAACCAAAACATAGCCATGAAGAAACACGTAACTGACAAGTTTGCTCATCTTTGAGAGGGAAGTTGGACAGGATACAAGAGGCGACTTTCAGCGTTTAAACGAGCGAGGATGGAAAAACTATTGAGCAACACTGTCGGATTCGCGTCACTAAAAATAGGCAAGGTTTATCCTAGGAATATACCAGATCCTATAGCTGACTAGCACCATTTGGGGCTCCATATAATCCTGGTCAACTATGGCCAATGCCATGTTCCATGTATCATAGCAAGCTAAACCCCCTCGGCACGAACTTGAACACGCTTCAGACGCCATTTATCCCGTGTAAAGGATTCCGCCTCCAGCTTCCAGCTGTGCGTTGTGTGAACCACCCGATCGCAATCGTGCGGTTGCAACCGCGCCCAAGTGGCTGTTTTATGTGCGAATATAATTTGTGCACATGCCTTGCCTGTTCATCAGCACTCCCAATAGGTGAAAGAAATAGATTCTTGCCTATTCATCAGTATCTGTTGATTGATGAGTCAAATTTTTAGATATTTTGATGTGCTAATCGACAGCCTGGTTTATGGATTGTTTAGATCATTTTGTTTGTCCCTCAGGGCATCTACAGTGAAGATACTGGGAAAGATGCTTGTAGCAAGGATCATCTTCTTTCTTATTGACACAGGTTATAAGCTGATTATCTGTCATACAGCGCTTCATTAGGCATATAAGAACACCTATAACAAAAGATGCTTGCATCGAAAACTAAAATTAAGCAAATTAAATGATACAAAGAAAATGGACATTAAAGCTGCGGCAAAATGTGGCAAAAGGATATGTTTCTGAGGCTTGGACTCAGCTGTGTAAGATAATATAGCAAGTTATAATGGTTAAGATGAATGACTAGGACTCAAATGCCTGACCTTGCTTCTTGTTCAGCTTCACACAGGTAAAGCTATTGTTCTGTTTAATCTGACTACCATGCCAGGTGGCCAACCTTCTTTGTTAAAAGAAAAGGGTTGACTAGCACAAACCATACTACCATGTAAACCACTAAAAGAATCCTTTCGTTTTTCATCTTTGGTTGAACTCGTGGTGAACCCATACTTAGTCTCCAACAACGGTGCAAGCAACCAAATATGTTTCAATATAGTTATTTTATTTATTTTATCTTGGCTATTATTTCATTAGAAAATTAGATACACTGCAAGAAAAAACGAGGTTTGATGACATATCCATGTTTGAAGATTTAACTTTTCAAAATGTTGAAAAGCCAGTTGAGAGAAAGCTTCAACTTAGCACAAGCACTAGGGACTTTGTACTTTCCTAAGCTTTTGATGGCCTCTGTAATATGCAGACCCTGAAGCACTCAAACCAGGAGCAGAAGTTCATCCTCAGACTAGCCACATCGTTTATGTCTCCAGTCGGATCAGTTTTCTCTCACTTTTTCCAATTTTGAGGATTCAAAACTTATTTGAGGATGCGGTCAAACAAAAAAATAACTTATTTGAGGAAACCAAAACAGATGGGGGCAAAACCTTGAAATACAAGTTTCTGAGTGTCTAGTGGTGATACCATGAGAGTTACATGGCAAAATTTCATACAATATGAGTGAAACTAACATCTAGACCTTGACACTACTTTTATTCCATTGTACAAATCAAGATATACAGAAGAGAAATCATCTCTCTGCACAATGGGGAGAACGAACAAATTGAATATACCAACTTAACTAGATACAGAAAGAAATATCAACATGGGACAAAGTTACATGAAGCACTCTACAGAATGATACAGTACAGGAACTAATGAATTCGGACCTCAGAAGTCAGAACGGCCACATATCAACTGGATGCCCTCTGATAAATGTGCTTCGTTCTTGGGTCGACGATTAAGCCCCTCCCACCATTAACCTCCAGATCGTGCCTGCAGGAATAAGTCAGTGAGTCAGCATCCTTTTCCAGTTAACATACAAATGCACCAAAAGCTGGAAGGTGTGCAGTGGGGCTACTTACTGAAAGACAAAATCAGGAATTGTAAGTTGCTCGCGTGGTACATATCTGAACAGCTGCACAAGCCTATCCACATATGTAACTTTCTTCCAGACCTAGGGATTAAACGGATGCTAAGATCTCATGCAGTACAATGAAAAGGAATAGAAGTCTAACTGTAGTCTGAACTGTGAGATACCTCTCCATCTACAAACATCTGCATTGCCAAAACAGCTGTTCTCAAACCCAACGTAGGGTGGAGAACATAAATTGCCTGTTTGCAGTGAATTTTGTAAGAAGAGTGGAACTGTAATAGGATATGAATTAAACATGATCGAGTTACTGACATGAAGGTTGCGCTGATGTTTTCGTCCTAGTATTTGTTGTAACCGCTTCATGAATCCTAAATCTGGTTGCCTGGAAATTCAACAGGATGTTCCCTTTTTACATTATTGCTTAAAAGCACAAAAAAAAACACAGAATTTCTTCAGTAACATATTTATCAGACACTTACGGCTGTAATGATGCTGCAGAGTGGAAATATACAATTGTATACGGCTTCTGAATCAAAGGTTCAAACTCCTATTATGAGAAAAATAACACAGGTTTTTAGAATTAACTTACTGGAAAAGTCAAGACAAGATGTACAAGAGAGTTAAGCAATGGATATAGACAACGCTCTAATAGAGAGTGGAATTCAATGAAATTATCATATACAAAGAGCAAGACTCTTTTATTTTGACATTTGCAAGAGTAATTCCTCTAAATACACCAAAGTGTTATTAGAGGCTATTTATACATTCTTCCCCTGCTTTTGTTTTGCTGTAAGATCATTGCTCAATTTCATATAATTGTGACCAAGATGACCACAGTACTTGGATTCAATGCATTTATAGAAGTTTTACAGTTTAAACAAAGGTTACATGTCCTAGCACAAAAGTTGTTAATTATTTTGTGAACCAGTCCCCACCAATGTGCACAGCATTGAAGACATGCGAAGAATAAAATAGAGTAAATTTCAGATAACTACACTTGTGTGAACCCCTTTTTCTTTTGCAACATTATGCTTTTGGGAGCCATTTAATAAAAAAACATAAACTTTGCGCATATTATCACAAAACACTTTTTAACACAGATTGCTTACACTTCTAAAATGGATTTAAATTGAGATACGCCTGTTCAATCAATGACAAAGCTACATGTTGTCAAGCTGATTTAACTTCTTCACTCACACATGTCCAAGGTATACTAGACATGTCAAGATTCAAAAATAAAATATGCTGGAGACTAGTGATGGCATACATAATGCTCAGCGACCACGTAGAAAACCATGGTATATATGTCAAAGCTGATTTAACTTCTTAACTCATGTAGGACAAACCGATGCTTAATACAAGGCTTTGGGGCATTTGCATTAAGATACATTACAGTTGGTTCGTAGCATAAAAGATGAACTATAGTAGCACAACTTCTGCTGGAGCTTTTTCTCTTATTGTGATAACTACATGTAGGACAAACCGCTCAAGATCAATTACCTTCACTACATGTAGGACAAACCGTTCAAGATCAAGGCATCGAAGAAGAAAGTGTGCACCAACAACAACCATAACTGGGTGTCCTTCGATATCAACTCCACCACGATAACTGCAGTTGGTGGAGAACATCAGACTAAGGAAAGTGAAGACACTGGAACGTGTCATTAAATATGCAGACATACAAGCATTATTAATTACAAGCGAAATGAAAATATAAAACCATAACATGGGAAATCGACATACATTATTTTCATTTCAGCAATCTCTGAAAGACTAAGAGAATTCGCTTTAGCGAGGTATCGTGAATGAAGTGAATATTCCTCTGCTGCAGATAATGAGGGGCAACCTAGATCACCATATCCAAGTAACCGAGCATAGTTAAATCCTTTTTGAGATTGGGCAGATTTTTCCCACTGTTCCTTGCGCCGTAAATCTGGATCTTTAATTATTGACATAAACGAAGGATCTAAATATGAATCCAACTTCAAAGAACCCCTGTAGAACAAGCCAATCAAAATGAGTTGAACAACACCAACTATTTGAAGATCTATCACAATATGTAATCGATACAAATAATCTTGTAAAGCAAACAACAAGACAAAGAACTTGGAACAGATTGCTCAGATGGGGAGTGGACTAGTACTAGGAAAGGCACGATCATCTCAGGGATAACAATAAAGATAGTTTTTCGTAAAATGAAGATGATAATGACTTAGATAAATTGATCTTCGCAAAATAAGAATATGTAAAACCAATTTAAGCTACCTAATATGAGACAAATAAAAGAGGTTATACAAGATCCGCATCAGGTACTTGACAGATCATAGCCTAGGTCTTCAGAATATATCATACAAACTGTAAATCTAGCTATCACCAAAATAAAGCATATATAATTTGTATCAATGAATTTTGAAACCAGAAAAGTATGCTAAACTTTAGATTTCACCTCTTCAATGCCGACCCAGAATCAGAAAGAGGAAGATCTACAAGAGTCGCAGCCGCTGATCTGTCTACAACACCAGCAGGCAGTGGTCTTATTCTTATTTTCCTTTCATCTATCACTGTCTCGCCATTCTCATCCCCAACATCAGCTGGGAGTTTTAATATTGCAATCTCTTCCTCCTGCTTGTCCCGAGGGAAATATAGTGGGAGCAATCTGCATTGCTTAATTGCATATAATCAGCTGATGAACAAATAAAAGATAATACAGGTTCCAGTTTCGGTTTAACTACCGTTTGTATATCTCTGTATCAGATGATGACGTAGTACAGAAAACAACACCAGCTATTTTCCCTTTTTGCTTCTCCAGAAAACGTCTAACAGTTCCTACAGAGTAAGAATGAATTCATAGAGAATGAAACAACTCTTCATGCATAATATTCATGGAGTGACAGTATGACTGCATAAAGAATAATATATCCGTAACTTTCATTTTCTAACAGTCACTGCTTCCTCGTGTACATGGGAGCGAGGAGCAGGACGGATGGTGAAAGCTACCATTTGGTAACAGCACATCTAAACTCAATATTTACAAATAAAATGTTTTCATGGATAAGAAATATTGTACATCACATGTAAAGAGAGTAGACAAATATTAGAACTCACTTATTGCCACATGAGCAGCTGGTTCACGAGGGTAGTTTTTAGCTTCTGTATATATGCAGCCCATTGCGATGCTAATGAAATAAGAAATGAAAAGAAATTACTAATAATACATGTAGATATTAAGTTTTCTATGTGAAAAAAAGGAAGCATTCAAACATCATTTGTTAAAGAAAAAAATAGCAATAAGTTTTAAGCAACATGATATGTGTACCTTTCAAGACCATTCTCAATGAGTAGTTCCAAACAGGACCGGTAACAGTGACTAAGTGCATTCTCTGCAGCTGTGTGATACTTGACAGCATATTTGGGGCCCACAGTATGGATGACCTTCCTGCATAATCAATTTATACATGTATCTTAGCACAAGGGAGAAGACAAACCACCGCAGAACATCATGTTGAATATGAGTAAATTTGTGAGTGTTCAATAGCTAGCTTCAGCACAATTAGATTTTTACTAAAGCTTCAATTAGCAGCAAAATTTGTATAGAAACTACTGGCCAGTGGCTACTGGGTTCGTTTCAAGTATTAAGTTGCATGGGTTTAACAACAGTGCTTGTTATATTGAGTAGGGGATGCGTAAACGTGCAATTAAACACGGCACGAAAGAAAAATAAAAACAGAGTGTAACTTATTTAGCTAGAAACACCGTCAAAACAGTGCTATACTGCTATATCAGAAGATTCAGAACAGACTTCTTGAAGAATTGAAAAAGTGCAGCCAAAAGGATCCCTATTATGATTCCACAAGCTGAAACTCCAGTGCTGCCTTACTGCTCGAGATTTGCATAAAGCAAGAAACTGGGAACTTAGAATCGAGTGACCTAGGGCATGCTCGGATCCCATGCTCACTCTCGCCTCACCAAGCCAGGTAAGGTGTTTGGACAGGTGAAATGTTTGGACCCTTGCCAACTTCCTCGTTGCAAATGAAAGCAAGGATTTCCTTCTATAGCTTGGGTGAGCTGATTTGGGTTCCCTGCGCCGGCAAGGTTATCCTTGCTCCGTACAGGCGAGGGAACAAGTAGGAGGCCCTTAGTAGCACTCATGTACAGTATGGGCCGCAGTTCTCATTGTAAATTGCAAAACCTCATAATACATCGATGTTGTAGCTAGAGTGTCCATGGTGTATCAAGATCTTCACACACACATATACATACTCCACACATTATAACAAGTGAAAATACAACATAGTCTCATCGTACCTAGCCGGCAGATCATAGGCATTGGTCATCTTCGCCATCCCTGTCCGGCAACCTCCCTGCAAAAGGGCCGTCAGAAAACAGTTGATGCTTAAGCACTAACCATCAGCACATTAATATCTGCAAAGCTCCATCGCGAACCGTACCAAGGTGGCGCACTCCTCGGCGAGTCCTGACCCGGCAGCAGCGTGAAGACCAGGACTACTGTGCGCCTCGTCCAAGCTCTGCGCGAGACGCGAGAACAAAAACCAGGAGCTTAGCAGTCAGCAACCACAAATCCAACCGAATTCGCAGCGCGGGCGCGAGGACGGGGAGGCAGGAACCGAGACCTCGTTGGTGGAATTGACGACGGCGTCGACCTCGAGGTTCCATGGCTGTCCACGCCACAGGTAGATCCTGGAGTTGATCTCCTGGTCGACGGGGAAGCGCGAGGCGGCGCCGCCGGCGCGGGTGGCGCCGTCGTCGCCCGTGAGCGGGTCGGAGAAGGAGAGGAAGCCGGACGCGGCGGGAGGCTCAGATCCGGCGCCCTCCGCGGACGCGTCGTCCGAGGCGGAGGTGGAGGAGGGGAAGATGCGCTGGTCAGGGTCGCTCCAGCGCGGCACCTGGGCGAGCGTGACGGCCGGCTCGACGCCGCCCACGCCCGGCACCATGCTGGCGCCGGCGTCCGAGGACGCTGCCGCCGCCGCCGGCGAGCGCGGCTGCATGGAGACGGAGGCGGCGGTGGCAGGGGCAGGGGAGGAGAGATCAGGCCGTTGAGCGCCGGACGCGAGGAGCTCGTCAGGAGATAGAGATGAGCACGAAGAGGGGAGTGTGCCTATATGATCATGACATGTGGGGCCACGAGGCTACGTGGACGTGGGCCCACGAGGTCGGGGAGAGTACTATTATATTCGTGGGGTCACGGCCGCGCGTCCGTGTAGCTGGCGCGATGTGGCTTGGCGTCAGATTCCTCGCCGTGCTGGCTTGTACGCCTCTGCTACGCGCACGCGTGCTTGTGCACTTGGGACGACTCGAGCTGACCCAGCGGCCCCATGACTCCGTCTCTTGCTCGTGACTCGTGAGAGAATGTCACGTTGGTTTGTAAAACGGCGGACGGCTGAAGCACCCAAAAATCAACGGTACTAGGCGGAAATACGCAGGAGGCTTCTGTGTGTCCAGCGGCCCTAAATGTGGGGTTCGGGGGAGAAACCGGCTGGCAGTGAAGACGGTAGGGGTAAGCCACCGGAGCCGGACGGCAATGGATGAACGGTGGGTGGCGGGCGAGGAAGGTCGCGAAGGTTAGCGGTGGTAGACGGCGGTAGAAGTGACGATGACTCAGGCGTTTGATGACCGTGCGATTTGTCGGACTCGTAGATATTCTTCACAACTAGAGGTTGAACATTCAAGCTGTTAACCTTAAAAGTTGATGTTAGTCAGTATAGTTGTAGCGAAGTGAATCATGAGAAGAGAAGGAAGATTGGGGACGATGATTTGTGATCATGAGCATAAATCTGAGATTAGAGAAGAGAAGGCAAATGACTAAATGAGCACTGGATTTGTGATCATGAGCACCAAGTTTGAGTGGAATATGAGAAGATTTTGTCAAACCTCACCTTAAATCTGGTGTCGTTGGCGGCTAAAATGCCGCAGATGGTGGTGACAACAATAGCGATGGCCTTATACAATGAGGAAGAAGAGAGGAAAGACATCCAAGCAACACCTATTATAGGAACACTACAAATAAAACTAAAGTAGATACGCTACAAGGTACAAGAGACCGATCCGCCTTTCTTTCACTGCTGTTGAGGAGGAGAGGATCTCAAGGGCAATAAGAGCTAAAGGGTTGAAGGAACATGAGAGAGATTTTACAGTGTTTTGTTTTGGGATCGAAGTGGTGAATCATCTTCACACTTTTTACTTTTTTTTTTTTTTTGAATGGAATAGATAAGGAAGATGAGTTGACCAATAACCACTCTATCCTCCATAAGTTGATACCCCAAATCAAACATCCTTATACCTTTGTGCCAACCAATTTCATAATTTAGATGCCTCTTAGAGAGGTGCTTCGGGAACTTAAGAATTTGATGGAGCAACTCCGCACATGGGCGGGGGTAGGGGGCAAAGCACTCCCTCACCCCATTCACAAAATTGCAGGATATATATTCTATTTTTCGTATAAATAATGATATTAAATCTAATTTTTCAATGCGGAATCATGATTTTTAGTTGTGTTTTCTACTAATATGTTGTATAGTCATCGGTAGTTATTTATTTATATTTGTATAAATAATTGAATGGTACTATACTTATATATCTTTGTTAAAATAGAATCGTGTCTCTACATTTTATTGTTCGTCAACGATGGTTCCCTCTGAGCAAATTCGTGGCTCCTGGCACTAGTTCCTCAAATCTGAAAATTTTCAAGTAAATCGAGGTGGCAATTTTAAGACTCTATGACGTGAAGGCTGTATATGGCCACTTGCCACTCTGGCTGTGTGGCCGTGACCTACAGCAGGGGAGGTTTTTTTTTTTTTAGCACAAAATGCAGGGAAGGTGGAAGCTTCGGTTTCGCGCTGGGCCGAGCCCACGAGTGTGAGGACAAAGAAGGCGAGTCCGAGAAAGGATGGGCCTAGACGCCCGCGGGATCCGTGTCCGTAATCCTTTGGATCGAATCTGGCCGACAGCCTGTACTCTGTGATGGGATCATCTCATATCTAGTCATCTCTCTGAGCTGGGCGAGATGTCGAGCAAAGCGGGGGCAGCAGCAGCAGCAGCGCATGTGTTGCATGATCGTTAATCGTTATCATGCCGGACAATCGCATCGCAGTCTGAAATGCCCGTACGCATGCAGTTCCAGAGATGAAGATGGCTCAACAACTCAGGGATTAAGCATGTTTGCAGGAACCATCTCCCACCTATCATAAATAACATAATCATTCCGAGCACAAATCAATGTTCGTTGTCCTTGACGTAACTACGTGGAGAAACATGCCACGAGAAAATGACTGCTCGAGTTGTAATTCTTTTTTGTATAGTATGTTGTGTACATCAATGATGTATTTTATTTGTGCGCTCTAATGCCTTTTATCATGTTCTCTCTACTCATTAATATATGACGTTTTTTAATGTAATTTGCAATGAAAAAAGTCATATATTAATGACCGAAGAGAGCATGTATTACAAAGCACGATGCACGTGGGTCACATGATACTATGATAGCACTACGTTTTTCTGGTAGTCGTGATGGCTCCCAGATATGGGTTTACTGGTCTCTTTCTCACTTGGATGAGAAACTTTGGTACGAAGTGGAGCTTACAATACTTCAAAAATACCATGGTATTGACAATACCATGGTTTTAAATACATAGAATTCTCAAACACCTTTTGGCCCAAATACCATGGTATTTTCAAATACTAAAGTATTGTTTCCAAAACCATGAAAATACTTTGTTCCTAAACAGGCCCTACAACTGCGAAGAACGTGCAATGAACATGGGTTGTTTTTCTTACATTTTTTGGTCTACGACACGTCCCTATGGATATTGACAGGTCTGTCGTCGTCTAGCTTTGAGACAGTGACGAGCTGCTGCCCACGGACGGCGAGGGAGCGTTTTCCGCACCTCCCACTCCCACAGCTGCCTCTGCCTGAAACTTCATGTTTTTATTCGGATTGTGCGCATGCAGCTTGTTTTTGGTTGGAAAAAAAATCGACAATGTCATTCTTTTTTATGTAGTAGTATTTCTCTAGTATAAGCGGACATGCCAGTCATCGGTTTGCAAATTTAAAGGGAAAAATAAAAACAGGTAGTAATAACCACTAAAAAAGAAAGGGCCTGGCCCAAAGCTGGAAGAAACGAAGAGTCCAAGACTACGCACTTGACCGGAAGAAGAGGCCCAGTCCGACGCAACTCCTGCGGCGACCCGTGACGGCATCGCGCGGCGGCGGCGACCAGGCCGCCTCCGATCGACCGATCGATCTCCAAGACAGGAGGGAGAAGGCCCGCCGTCAGTCCACCCTCCGCCGGTCCGACCATACCTTTTGGCATGGTACTCGTAGCCCATGAATCAGATTCTTCAGGATTGTATCCGTCGTCGCCCCGGAGATTATAAGTATATATATGCGTTGTTCAACATTGTCACGTTGCAGCACGAGCCTGCAACCAGTGTGGCTACTACAGTCTACATCCAAGGCACAGCGGACAACAGCTGTTTAGGCAAGTGAGGTGGTAGTTCAGAAGTGCCAGGATTGCTTTCAGGTTCAGGTCTCTCCCTCCCAGGTTTCTCACGGCGGATTTGGATCGACATGGAATAAAAAAGATTCCTTTTTTTTTCTCACTGTGGCATTGTAATGTTCAGGGTTTCATTTTGACTTTGCAGGCCCGAGTCCAGATGTTATGAGCATCTCCAGCTATCAAACAGGCACACGATTTATAAATGACAGGAGGACCAGACGTGCGCTGTCTGCATATTTTTCATTGCTCAGTATTCAGACAAACCAGAGCAAGGCTGCATCTGTCTACTCACGCAGTTGAACGTTCAGAATTTCTGTCTCGAATGCTGCTTCATGGAGGTACTTCAGCTTACAGCCTACCAAACATGAGAAATGGACTCAACATCACACATGCAAAATGGTGGCGAAACAGTGTAGCATAAACAAAGAAATATGAGCATTTCAAGCATAGAGGACTGATAATAAGCTGAGAGCAGCACAGATTTGATCAGTCTGCACATTGGTGCGCAGTGCACACATGCACCTAAACTGTGAAAATAATACGGCACAGCCGCACAGGCAGACACTACAAACCCTCCCACAAGCTTTTAAAAGGAAAAACTGAATTTAAAATTCATTCTTTCAAGTTTCACTCAAGCGTTAGAAGATTCTAGTCCTGCTAAAGGATACCTTTCCAAATTGGCAAATTGACGCCACCATTCTGGGTATCTTTGAAAAGGATCTTACTGCACTTTATTCTCTGAGTATGTCAACCTGCAACCGTGACAATTCCCATGAAGGACTTAATATTCAGAGCGATTCAAGTATTCAAATACCTCATGAATAGAACCTTACATACACCAATAACTCCTATACTTTTACAGCAAACTACACACAAACGGTAACCCATAGAAAAAAAATGCCCAATATAATCAATAACTTTCTTCTTACTATTGATGACATGGCAAGTAGGACTACTTTCTCATAATAATTACAAGCAGTAAGTTTCTTGTTTGCCCTAGAAAATTGACCACACTAAAATTTTCAGCACCATGTGAACTTGTGAAGTCACAACATGCAGATAAGAGCCTGTAAACTCTCATATAAGCGATAATTCAGGGACATGCAAGAGCAAGAATCACAATCCCTGCTATATTTAAGAAAAAATTCCTTTTTTGCCACTGGAAGAAAACCAAATGCCCTTTGTGCCACTGAAAATTTTTTCATGCCCTATCTACCACTGTCGCTAGTTCAAGTGGATGGCAGATAGGGCATGAACCAAAAGAGCAAGAATTGAAAACAATATTAGACATCAGAGAAACATAATATTAAACGATCTAATTTGCCTTGGACCACCAAACATATTTTACAGAGATATATTTTGGTCTTTAGATGAAAGAGAGATGGCCAAAAGTAAAGATTCAGTCAGTTCACTTCCAAAACCCGTCTCCATTTCATTAATCATATCCTTTTTACTGTTCCTTTCCCATTTACCACTAACTCAATGCTAGAATATATATAATCATTGAGTTGTTGCTCTTATGATCTTATTTGTACTTTCGTTTTGGATGTGGATGTTTCACCGCCAGATCCCTGATCTGTTCAACCAATGGTGGATCTAGATACAGCAGCGTTTTCTTTTGTAAATGTCCCTGAATTGAGTTAACAATGTTGTTAATAGTCAGTATGAGAAGTTCAAAAGTTCTTCACTTGTTTATTAGATAACATTCTAACCTGGTAACTTTGTAACAGGTTTCGCCACTTGTCCTGAACCATAGAACAATATAGGAGTATAATATTAGCCAATAGTCTAAGAAATGCATTTATTTCATTGTGTAAATCCTCTTATTTTACTGCACCTTAAGATTTACTGCTGTCCTAATTGAGGATTTGAAATATTTCTTTTTCAGCTTTGTCCACGGTCCAACGCCAAATTCAGAGACACCAGCTACAAGTATCTTCACTTCTTCAGCAGTCCAACGACTATTGTTTTTCCTTCTTATATATTTATCATTGCCCCATTTTCCAAAAAACATCGGATCCTGTCAAAAAACACTAGACATATAGTAAAATTTTCTCCACCGATGGGTGATAAACTAAAAAACTAATCTGCACTCGAAGATAGTGCTGTAAGACAACCAAACCGAGAGTTTAGTTTTCTACCTAAAATCACAATATTAGCCCTTCTTTTATCATGAAGAACAATAGTGAGTGATTTTTCAAATATGGTATACATATTTCTTAGAATTTGTGCTTTGCAGAAATTTCCAATAACTTAATTTATTAGTTCAATTAAAGGCACACTCTTGACAATTAAATGTGTGCTTACCCATGGAGAAATCCTCCTCTTGCGAGGTCCTCTTCCGCCACTTTTCCTATGTTCTATCTGATATGAGGAAACTATCAATACCTTGTCTCATCCGCTTTTTCTAGCAAGTTTAGAGTTTACTTGTGCCAAATTCTACCAAGTTGTTAAAGTTAAACATCTCAATATGAATTTGATAAATTCCACAATCATACCTGATGATGGGCATTTGTGTCCAACAAAGGAGCTGGATACAAATCACCTGCAAGAGAAGCTCCATAGTGGTACTTTTCATTTGTAAGGAACCTTGAGAATTGACAATAATAGCTAAACATTGTACATACATGATAAGCATTCATCCAGGTCTGCCTCACATCGAGGCCCTTCCAAAAGTTGTAGGATCCACAGAGCATCATCTTGCTGTGCTCGGTAGTTCCCTATCTGTTAAAAAGCATAACATCAATACTCTTTGCTATATTTTTCTTGGACACTCAGGACTATTGCCATGTTTATTTGTTGCCTTATTTGTTTAACAACATATGAAACCTGCTGATGCATTAATGAGAGACTTATGAATCTGTTTTTTTTTTCAAAGAATAATGAAGATGGCATTATCTTGAAAATTCAATCAATGAAACTGAATGATGTTCGGTCTTTATATGCTGTAGGATGTGCCTTAACAAAAATCTGGAGAAGATAGCAGCTCCAAACAATTGATGGTTGATCTAACAAGATACATACAACAGATGGATCTTCTTATTGGATTGCTGGAGATAAAGGTGACTGTTCACGGCCACTGATTTCGAGCAGAAAAGTTCAGAATCGGCAGCAAGTTCAGAATCAGCAGCATGGCAATTGCACGAGTACTGTGGAATAGTGGGATTTAGTCTGCATCTCCACCAGATGCCTGTCAGGGCAGTGCACTCACTTGTGCTTTTGGTGGCTTGGGAGCTCTCGAAGGAGTGCAAGACAAGAATTTTCCAAAGAAAGGAGTCACCCATCTTGACATTATTTCCAATGATCATAGAGGAAGCAGGAGCAAAAAGTGTTAAACAGTTTCTACAGGATTTTGAGTAACCCCTTTTATTTTTAGCTTTGGCTTAGGCCTCACTTGTTCTTTTTGAACTTTGCTCTCCTGCTCTATCAATATATGGAACCGCAGAACTCCTGTCAGTTTCTCTTTTCAAAAAAAAAAAAAAAATCAAGCCTAATCAAAGAAGCACGTCTCTCTTTTAGGCATCAAGGCTTGATTAGGCTTGATGTCATGTATTATTGTCTTTTTAGGCGTTGTTCCCTTTGCTCATCTCTCTCTTTTTCTTCATCATCTCTCCATTTCTCTTTGAAGGCGGTTCATATTGGTTTCAACTCTAGCGTACCATAACTTGCTTGTGAATAAAAGGCTCTATTGTTGTCGTAGAGAGAGTGGAGAAGATTGGACAAGGAGATGTCAGCGGTGGGCTCAACTAATTCAAACTATCTATGGAGAAATATGGAATGGGTGCAATTTTGTCCATGAAGATGAACATTGATTGTGCATAAACTCATAAGGTTCTTAACATGCAAGGAGTATACGAACCAAATGGTCCATGATTTGGATCATTCTTGAAGATGGCAAATTTGGTGCAGGCCGTCGGTGCTGTTGAGAACGACGACTATCAGTTCAACAAGTCCATGGGTCCATCCGACCATCCATTACAAGTTTCCCAAGGACCTCAGTGTGTTAAGAGAGAACAATTAAAAGACCATATCTGCTTCAGGAAAAAGTGTATTTTCATCTTTTAAGTAATGCAAAAGTGTGACATTCGTCCTTTATGTTTTTATGTTTAGTTGGTGTAAATTAATCTCTTAACTAATTAAATATGTATACTAATCATTTCTACCTCAGTTTAACACTAGTTTAGACCACATAATCATCTGGATAACCATTAATTACCCACGTTACTCCAAGAAAATGCACTTTTTCCGTATGTGCTTCGTCCAGCGTCTGTTTGGAAACTGAAATTTCGTGTGCTAGTACTACCTACCTTCTAATGGACTTGGCCCCAGTTTCATATATTCGCTCCAGAACGAAGAAAAAAAACAAAAATCACTTTTCCCCATCACAAGGAAGCACGTCTCTCGCCGAGTCGCCGTAGAGAAACTAGATGGGGGAGCAGGCTTAAAATTACGCACTTGTCTAAGGCTCTAAGCACGATATAACTGCGGGGATAAAGACCAAGAAGAAATTACTACTAGTTCGGAATAAATTATGCAGGATGCCCTCAAGCTTAAAACTGCGGGGATGAAGACCAAGAAGAAATTACTACTAGTTCGGAGTAAATTACGCAGGATGCCCTCAAGCTTGTCCCCAGGCATCGCGGCGTCGCGCGCTGGGCGCATAAGCAACGCACGCGGTCACCAGACCGCGCCGCGCACGCGTCGTCCTGAACCACGGCGGCGTCCTCACCACCTCACCGCGCATTGCCGCACGCTGGCCGGCTTCACAGAACCGGCGCTGTGCAACCTGGCCAGTGCCACACACCGTGCGCGCAGTGAGAGAAAAAAAAAATCTCGAGCTTTCAACCACGGCGGACACAAGAAGCGTGAATGCAGACAAAAATTCGTAAAAAAGGGCGTCAATCATAAGGAAAGAGTAGACGCTTGGTTGCATTCATCCATTAATTACTTAAAAATTTCAATCTTTTTCATCTAGAGGTGCCGATCCTGGTTACCTCGAGTTCGCAGGCGGTGCCGTTCCCGAGACTGAACAGCAGATCGCGGTGGTGGAGGCCGTCGAGTCCCTGCTCCTCTTGCCAAATCGGCTCCAAGAACAGCCCCGTCCGCACCATCGTCCGCAAGGAAGCCGCGTCGGAGACGCCGAGGCAAGGCTGCGAGAGGGAAGTGTGGAGCTACGCAGGAGGAAGGGAGGCAGACGAGAGGAAAGGCTGCTGTGTAGCCTGCGGCCTATTGGAAGCCATTGCTCGTTGCATTTGTACGGCAGGAGAAGTCATTGCTTTTCCACTCCGTATACAGCGTTTTTTTACGCTCATTTTTCCTCTCTGTTGATACTAACTAAATAAATGATTACCCTAGCGGGGCTTGGCCGCTCAAGCCAAGTCACCGTTGTAATGTCGAGAAATCTGCAGTTGTTAAGAGGAATTTGATTTTGAAGAATGGAAACCAAGAAACGGTGGGAGTCAGCCTAAAGCATAAGTGTGTACAGGACTTCTTTCAAACACAGAAATTTAGAAAAAATAGTTCAAGTTCAATTTCATAGAAAAAATAAAATTTAGGAAAAATATCCGCTATTTAAAGGGTCTACGTATTTTTCACCCACCTTTAGGAGAAGCTTGAATTTGAAAAATGGAAACAAAAAAGCCGCTAAAGTCAGCCTAAAACTAAGGTGTACACAAAGACTTCTTTCAAACATAGAAGTTTCATAGAAATTTAGAAAAAAATAGTTCAAATTCAATTTCACAAGAAAAAAAATAGAAAAAATATCCGCTATTGAAAGGGCTTGCGTATTTTTCACCCACCTTTCCTCTTCCTTCGGTGGGAACACAAAACCGAAGCCTCGACCAGCTTGGAACTGGGCCGGCCATCGCGAAGCCTCGATCGCCCCGAATGACTTAAAAAGATCGAATGTGCGAGTTGAACCGCGATTTCTATGCACAAAACCGGTCGAGAATCATCTATGTGGCCCCATGGTTTGAACACCCAAATTAACGGATGGGAGCCTTCATTCTTACCACTGCGCTACGGAATTGTTTGGTGATAAAGCCATAGAGGTGAATCCTTGGTATAATGGACCAGTTTCGATCCACGGTTCAACTAGCTAGAGACCTTGAAACGAGAGCTTTGCGGGTTCAAAGTCCGATTGGTCCTAATAAATACTAGCGTGGTAGGCACGCTTTGCCGCGCGGATTTTAAACTCGCCTATATGAATGCTACCATAGAAACAATTACTTTCTCTCAACGTCCAGCATAAAGCCATCACAGAAGTAAAGGGAAGCCAAATCTTATCTTGATGTAGCGAGGCAACTCGGCCCTTGCAGCATAAGAACACGCAAGAAACTACAGTATGGAATATGAATCTACGGCGATATGAGTCTCAATGATCGCGGCTGTCGAACGAATCTCTTGCTGTAGCAAAGCAAAGCAACTGTACCTCTCACATGCATGCACCAGTACGTAGACCGTGCATGCTGAGGCCCTCGGCTCTGGCATCGCCGGGGACTACCCTGCATGGGATCGACCCTTCTTCAGTTCAGTCGTTCTGGCCAGTGGCCACCGCCTGCACCACCGAGCAGCAAATGCAGATGGCCCCATCTTTAGGCAGGCCTGCGGCAGGACCCGAAAACCACCCAGCAACTGACGCTGCGTCGGTGCACCCGGTAAGACGACGTTCGTCCTCTCCGCGGGCAGGACCGGCGCGCGCGGCACTGTTCGTGTTCTCCCTTTCGCAGGCGTCCGACATCCCGGTCGTCGCCAACTTCGTTGTGAGACGTGCAGAGAGAAGGTGAGCTGCAAGCGTTAGCGAGGGGATGGATGGCGAGTGAAAGGAGCAAGAACCGAGACCAGGGCCAGTTGATTTTTTGGAGAGGTAAGACGCAACAAACAATCACGCGGTGAGGAACGGAGAGCGTTGGAGGCAGCCCAATCCCAAGAAGACGGTGTCCGCGGAGCCAAAGACGATGGCCACAGTGAGGAACTGGCGGGTAAACCCAAGGAAGCACCGGAGGAGCACGGAAGAGCACGGTGACACGATGGCTGGCCGCACGTGACCCCAAGTCACGTGAGCGCAAGGAAGTGAGGAACCGGCGGGTAAACCCAAGGAAGCACCGGAGGAGGACGGAAGAGCACGGTGACACGCCGAAGGAGGACGGAAGAGCAGGTGACACGATGGCTGGCCATACATGACCCCAAGCGATGGCTGGCCGCACGTGACCCCAAGTCACGTGAACGCAAGGACGCCAGGGAGAGGCGCAACCAGCCACAGGACGGGCCTCGAGTTTGAAAGGGCCCAAGAGAGCGCAGCGCACAGAAAGAGGGTCCACCGGCTCGCGTGAGACGGACGCAAGGCAGCGTGGCCGCAGTTGACTGGATGAACGGACAGATCAGCGAAATCGATGTGAAGAGAGGAAACCCACACGCGGTATGAAACTTACTATGTTCCTACCTAGCCTGGCGGCCAGGAACCTCAGGCACTAGTCGCACTACACCGCACCACCCACTACTAACTATGGTACTGCTCGTCCTTTCCATGTCGTCGGTCTCTCCGTTGCCGTCTCACCCACCTGCTCTCGCCGGCCACGGCCGTGGAGAATATACGTCATGGGCTTTCCACTTCCTCCAACCCTGAACTCTAAGAATGCGGAGGCATGCCGTCACTGAGAAGAAGAGAAAGGCGGCGGCGGAGGAGAGGGTAGCCTTCGTGGGTTGTTTTGAGCCAAATTGGGAGTGGTAGATAGAGGGAAAAAAAGGTGGGTGGACAAAATCCCCGTGTGCGTGGACGGCTAGCCTCTGTCCAAAAGAATACACGCTCGGTCGACAATGTACAGTCAATGTTTTATATATTCATATACACGTTCTGACGAGATCAACACGAATGGACGTGTGGATAAACATGCGTGCCTGCACTGAACAGTGATCCGCCGCCTGCGGCGCCCGGCCAGCGCGGGGGCAAAACAATTCCAAGGTATGTGCAGTGTCAACCTACATTGATAATCATGTACTCGTGCTGCATCATACGTAGTACCATCTGCGCAGTGCACAGCAACGGGGTCATGCACTACTGTTCTAGACTGTTGGTGCACATCGTTAGCCATGTACGGATTCGTCACAGGAGCCGACTGTGACAGTCTTCCCTTGTACTCTGCCCAACAGGTGTAGGCAAATTAAACCTGTCTCAAGTCTCAACCGTTCATTCAGCACTAATGCACTTTGCGATCAGGACCAGGAGTTGTTTGATAGCGTTTATGGGTCCGATTGGATCAGGTAAAAATTAGTTGCCAACTCCTATAATCGGCTTTAGAATCAGTTCATATTAGTTGCTACTCTTTCTGCCTCTGATTGATCTTTGTGTTATGTTAAAATATTAACCTCTGCAATATCAGATAAATAGCAAGACAAATTTCATGTGGAATGAATCAAACAAATTTAATGCATAGTTTAATCCAATTTTCAAATTTTTTTGAAGAGACAATTTCCAAAATTTAGCCAAAGTTATAAAAGTTGGACTTAATAAAAAAACTAATGTGAACAAAGTTCAAAAATTGATTTTAAGGACCAAACCACACTGCTTTAGTGGTTATTCAATTATAAAACACCATATGCCCATGCTTGGATAACACACAAATAATGACAAACTAGATAGTGGCTAGAATCTAAAATGTAAATAAATAATACCAATGATGTTTATATACTATGCTATAGATAAAATGGCCTTAAGCCTCTTGCTTTGTATGTCTAATATAATTTTTGTGGTTGAAGTGACAACATGGGCCATTTGAGACCCTCAAAGGAGTGGTTAAAGAGCACAAGAAAAGACCCTTGACATCAACGATCAAAGCCATGAATTCCTAACTCAGCGGTTCTACACCAGATGATATAGGTCGAGACAAATTTTTTCACGCGCTGGATGGTCCGGTGATGCACACCGAACAGTCCGGCGAGAAGCAGAAAAGCGCAAAATAAAGACTCAAAACCCAGTGCAAATACATGCACACCAGGTAGTCCGGTGGTCTTTATGCACCGGACGGTCCTGTGTTCAACCACCAGATGGAAGCGGTAGAAGAGAAGAACGAAGGACCTTGTGTAAATTGCATGCACCAGGTGGTCTGGTGAAGCACCGGTTGATATAGGCTAAGACATGCAACGATCCAAGATCTCGGACGATTGTATGCACCGAATGGTCCGGTAATCATCAACAGTCAAGTGAAAGTCCAATAGTCGACTCTAACTGCTAGTCTGGGTGTACACAGGGGATGGTTCAGTGGTCTACATACCGGACCGTCCAATGATGGCTGTTTGTGAGCTACAGCTTTCTCCAGCAGCTAGTTTTAAGGTTTCGGATATGTATACTACCTTATCCAGCCTACATTGAATGGTTGATGGCTGCTGAGTTTATTATAGTGTTGAGACATATTGAGAGCCCAATTTATCAAGAGAGCATATATTGTTTACTTTGGCATAGTGTAGTGCTTGTGAGCTCTTATTTAGGCCTTTCCGCATAGTGAAGGGATCTAGGTCCTATTTGGTGTTTTGGTAATTATGACAATATTGTGTGGACTAATGTTTCAATTGAGTATATTGAAGGGAATTGAGTCCACGGACAAATGAGCTTGATTGGTATACATTAAGCATGGTGATTGCTTCATGGATAGATAGCTCAAGGCAAAGGTATAAAAATAGGTTTGAGTTTTACCGGTCAAATGGTGCTTAGAGGATGGAAATTGACCGGGTTAAGTAGGCTAGATAGCCGTACTATCAAAAAGGGTCAATTGTCTTTACTTGGTGGTTCTCTAGTGCCTCATTGATCATATAGTTGATGACATTGCATGAGGGCTAACTGCACTTTGCTGGGTTGTGTAGCCCTCTGAGTAAGCTTTCCATAGAGTCCAAGATCACCTAATTTGGACATCGGATCTAAAAGTTATGGCTGTTTTACTGAGTGTTGGCTGCGCTGAAATTTGTGTTGCGGACAGTCCGGGACTGCATGGCGGACAATCCGCAGTTATTTGTTTTGGACCTTGCTAGAAATGGTTGTGGTTCTGTAGTGCTCCTAAGCTTTGTACTGCAGACCATCCGAGGCTTGGACGCGGACAGTCCACCGTTATCGCGAGAATTTGACACAGAACCGAGCTTGTTTTCTGTGTGTTGCATCAACTTGTATTGCGGATTGTCTGGGTCTTGTAAGGCAGACTGTCCGCAGTTGTTTTCCAGTCAGCTCTACCTAGCATCTTTTTGAAATATAGACGTTGGGTTGGCGGACTGTTCGAGGTTTGTACAGCGGACAGTCCGCGAGAATTCTGTTTTCACTCGAAAGGCTCCGTAACGGCTAGTTTTTGGAGTGGGCTCTATATATACTTGGTCCCGGGCCATGGAGGATACTCTTGGCCATTTGGAATACTTGTTGAGCATCCTTGAGCCTTCCCTCTCCTCTCTCTCACTCATATTGCTTGGGATTGCATTCTAGTGAGATTGAGAGGCACCTAGTGCATTGCATCAAGTGTTTGATCTTTGGGGCACTAGGAAGATCATCATTGCAAGGTCTTTGGCTTGTTACTCTTGGAGGTTGCCATTTCCTAGACGGCTTGGTGGTGGCTGCCGTGGAGCTCTCCAAGGAAGATTGTGGAGGAGCCCCGGTGGTGGTTGTGAGAGGCGTTGTGCTTGCCTCACTGGAGTGGTGAAAAGCAACTCTAGTAGATATCGAGGTTTGAAGAGGTTCATTGGTCCGAGCCGTCTCGTATGCCAAGTGGATTCTTGGTTGGCCAAATGGATTCTTGGTTGGGAGCGGTAGGATTTCATTGAATCCACCTCAACGTGGATTAGGGGTGACCAGCAAGTCACCGAGATCACGGAAAAAATCTTGTGCCTTATGTTGTGAGCTTTCTCTTACTCATTTACATTCAAGCATTCTTTTGTGCTTTACATTACTAGAGATTGAATTGTTTTCTTGTCACCCTAGGTTGCAAACCCAATTTAGCTCAACATAGGATAGAAGATTTATCTCTCTTGTGGTTCTAATTAAATTTATCTAGTGTCTTTGATTTTAGTTATTACCGTCTATTCACCCCCCTCTAGCCGGTAATCTTGATCCTACACATAGCCCTTGGTTGCGACCAACTATAGTAGTGATATTTGTAGATCTCTTAGCATCCCTGCTTGTGCACATGAAGACTTGTAAGTGTGAGGCTTGTAATCTTACGAGAACCTCCCGGTTGTGAATGGTTGCCACCTTGCTTGGGGAATGGAGGAAGTCCCTCGACGTTTTGGCCAAAGGTCACCTTAATAGAGACAACAGGGAGCGTCCAAGAGAGGTTTTGCGGAAGACCCACTTAAGAGTGGGTGTGTAATGAGGACATACAAAGTGATGGGAAGCTTGACCCTTACATGGGTCACCTTGATTCCTGCGTGGTAAGGTTTTAGCCTTTGCAAGAGGGGCCTCAGTATTTGTAAACTCATGAAAATATGTTCTAAAAATATGGCTACGTATTCCCAATATGTTAACTCACGATAATATGTTTTGAAAATAAAAGTACCTTCGTTCATAAATGTATGCGGTTGGATTTTTTTTCCACAATTTTGATCGTTCGTCTTATTCAAAAAATATTCAAATATGTAAAAACACAACTTGAACTATGTGTAATAATAAAGCAAATTAGAATAAAATAAATGATCAGTTGTGAATCTTTTGAATAAGATGAATGAGTAAAGTTGTAAAAAAAAGTTAACTATGTCATATATTTGTGAACGAAGAGAGTACGACAACAATAAAATCTAAAAGGATGTATTGCTCATGATAAATAGAAAAGCAACAAACATTGGACGGAAGAAAATATTCAGAAAAGTTAAATTCAAACAAAGCCGAAATGTCAAAGAAAAGAAGAAAACGAACATGCTAAACACGCTATTTGCGTGCGGGCCATCTAGCTAGCTAGATGTGCATTGTAAATTGTTGAGCGTACATCCGTACGTACCATATGGTAACAGCAACATGCTCTGTTAATTTTAGGAGTTGCTGCTCTGTTAACAAGTATGGGTTCATTAGAGGAGTCGGCTGTACCACCATCCCTTATACGTACTCTGTTCAGGAGTGAAATTTAACTTGATGCTGTACCTATCACACGAGTAGACGTCGCAGGAAAAGGAGCGCCGGGTGATGCGCCTTGCCACCTTGGTGGGTCGCGTAATTAATCTAACAATAATTTTAACTGATTTTCATAAACATTTTTTATCACATCATGTGGTCAGATTAAGTCTTCTGGCACCGTTCCAGTCCGCGGGGTGGCGTGGATAATTTCCGCTACGCACGTCTAGAAGCTTCACCAGCCGTCCTTTCATTTAGATTAACGCTGTCTATTCCCGTGAGTTATCGTTCCGCGAAAATTATCCACGCCGCGCCACCGAATGAAATACTGCCTCAGTCTTCGTCACATGGAAGTAATAAAGTAAGCCTTTTCACAAAAAAGGAAGTGCATACATTATTGCTCTCTGGTGATGCCATGGAAGATGCTATGAGTATCTCACCATCGTGTTTTGAGTTCTTGATGTGACAGGAACAAATCCGGCTACCCATCTACCCTATGAAAAACTAGCCACTACCAGATCAAAAGCGTGGATATGTGGTCCAAGATATGCCGGTCACTGCATACCAACGAATCAATACTCGTAGGCCGTCCGCCAATATTCCGATCTGCTCACGTACATACCTTAGGGCGTTTGTAGCGTGAAGTCGATTCAGCGCTGGTGTATAATTCGACGGGAATTCGAGAAGCAGAGTTCGATCCCTCCAATCCTATCGTCGCTTTCACGGCCCATGTCGAGAAAACAAATAATTTGATTCAGCATCATGGTCGGAAAAATTCCCGACAATGACATTGTCAAATGAGAAGACAATAAAACCCTTAGGCTGAACCCAACCATCCCCGTATTTTCCATCCTCTATCACTATTTCAACTATTTTTCTCTCTGTCTACGGTACCGAAACAGTGCCGCACAGTGCGCTACAGTGGATAGGGGAGGCCGGATGGGGGGAGCCGCTGGCTCCAACCTTAGTCACGTAACCAAATTTCAATGACCACCAGGCCTAGCATTTAAGAGTACCTGTCACATTCTACACAGGATGTGACGGCTTAGCATTTAAGACAAGGCACGGATTGACCGAGATGCCTCGCACCAAGCCAAGTGCAACATATATAGGGGTGGGTCGCTGAGGCAACACCAAGTCAACTGCCCATGTACAAGTCTGCAGGACCATCATTATAAAAGAGAATTTTGGACGCAGGTCATCTGGTGCTTTCCGTGGCAAGTCTACATCGATGCTGCCACCTGTTAGACTGCACGAGGCCTACAAGTCAAACCCCACGGACTATTAAACCCTTATTTTTTTACTCCCTTATATGTAAGACCGTCCTTTTTTATTATATAAGGAAGCATGACACCATGCACAAGCAAGCGGAATCAACTCATACGCACTGGCGCACATGTAGTTCTAGGATCGCAAGCACCAAATCTCCTCGCCTCTAACTTATAACACGAAGAACTCGATCAAGCAATACGAACTCAGCGCCATACTGGACGTAAGGATTCTTCTCGAATCCGTCTAAATCTCTTTTCTCATTCTCTCTTGAGCCTCCGAGGTTTGGCCGCTCGAGACGGTAGCCCGCGAAGCCCCTTAAATCTACTGCAAATCCACTTGTCGTGGACACAAAACCATTACAATAAAAGCGCCACAAATATGCTAATTTAGTAGCATTGCTGTATATAGCATTTCTTACTGTTTATGGAATATTTTCACTAATTTTTTAGCGTGTATTGTACTTGATACCTAGTGCTAGGGATTCAAATTGATTTTACATTGTACAACAGTTACAAAGACTATAAAATAAAAGAAATAGTGTACGTAATGGACAAAAAATTAAACAGGACAAACAGTGTCACCCCCGGTTTAAAAAAAAAAGTACCGGAAGTAGACCATGTATGCGTCAAGATCGGAATCGCATACATTAGAACATAAATGATTCATTACACAGTGCAAAGAGCGTACATGTATCGCTTATTACAACACGAACGATATAGCGGAAGTCTTTAACATAAACAAAGTCTAATTATCAGAGTAGACAACAGAAAAATGGCATATCATATCCACAAGCAGTTGGCTGGGGGCCACCAGCCTAGAACTCGTCGTACTCCTCGAAGGTCTGGGTGTAATCCACAGCCTCTCCATCTCCTGAACAGCGGTTGCATTGATCGCAAAGATTTTGTTGAAAAAGAAAACAAGGGTGAGTACTTTCGCACTCAGCAAGTGTCCCATTTAAGCTAAGGTAGACTGGCTTTACAGTGGACTGGTTGATTGCAGTAGCTTTTAGTTGGTCAACTTTTATTAAGCACAAGTCAGCAATTATTAACCCAAAAGTTACCCAACAGAGATAACTTTAAGATATGGCATAAAGGTAAAGCATAAATAAATAAGTCGATAGTTATTATTGATCAACATCTCAGCCCAAACCACATGTTTCTCTAATCAGTTGAGGGTCCAGGCCGCTCATGACCATGAGCACGGCTGATGCATCAGTTTGTTAACACTCTCGAGAGGTTGTACACTTTACCCAATAATCATGATTTCCCATTGTCCAGGTTTGTAAGACCCTAACACATTATCCTTGATGTGCGACAGGTAGTCTCACTACGAGACCTTTACAAAGATTTACTAGCGAGTAGCCGCCCATTACAGGTTTCCCCTAGTTTCTAAGCATAGAGTTCCATCCAAGAGGTGACTACCAAAAGGAACAAACGAATAAACCACTGCACCCACCTTGGAAAAAGAAGACCTATGCCCCAGGGCCCCTCTTACGTCATATTTCAGGGAAGCAAACTACCACACTAGCTCATCTAATTAGTCAGTCAAGTATGTCCAATTCCATACCACATGGTTGTACCGTTTTCCTGGGTGGTCGCTCGGCGAACCGATCTTTACGGTGAGACACTCGGGTAAACCGACCCAAGCTCCGAAACCAACATATTTCCAACAAATTCCAGCAATTATCAAGATTAAACATTTCCAACCATAAACATAAGATTCAGAAAATAAAGTTGAGCGCTAGCAGAAGCTACCACATCACAGCCCAGGGATATATCAAGATAAAATAACTGGCTAGTCATCCTTAGGTTGAAAGTTATGCAGGAATGTAACTTTTTAATGTAAAGGGGACAAATAGGTCAAAGAACACTTGCCTTCGTCAAAAGTTTATTCGGGATCCTCCCAAACTAGGTTTTCAGGCTCAGGGATGAACTCCTCGTCTACACGTTACACAAAATGAAATCAAAACATAGACTAAAAGGATAAAAACAGTAACCAATCAATATGAACAGAAGCTAACAAGTATAAAACAGTATTCTACTCACTGCTATGAGCTCAACGGTTCGAAAATCATTTTATTTGGACTTAAAATGAGAAAGTTATGCATAAAATAAGATAGCAGAGGCATAATTTAAATAAAAATAAAAGTTCCAGGGGTTCCAATGCTAAGATTCGTGGGCCTCGGGTCCAAAAACCGTGAAACAAGGGGTTTAAAGTGTTAAAAACTCTGACAGGGACTGATACGTGAATAGAATTAAACAAGCAGGGGCTGAAACATGAAATACAGGGGCTCGGTTCCACTAGGGTTGGAGTGCGGGTTGATTAAGAGGAAAGACAGGGGCTCTTTAGCAAAACGGCGGCGCTGACCGGGGTGTGGACTGGTACGCGGCGTCTGCTGACTGTCGGATCGGAGGGGAACGGCTCAGATCAGAGCGGCGAGGGAGTGAGGTCGGCGGCGGCGATGTAAAAGGAGCGGCGGCGCGGGTGGTGGCGGCGCATCGCCGGAGCGAGCGCGCTCGGGTGCTCCAGAGGGGCTGGAGGCACGGGGTTGGGCCGGGGAGCACGAGGGTGGTCCGGCGGAGCCTGTGGTGGCGGTGTGTGCGGTGTGCGCGCGGCTAGAGGCGGCGCGCTGCGGTGAGCCACGGCGAGCAATTCCCGCCGGTGGGGAGGTGGATTCAAGCCGAGGATAGGACGGGGAGTTTTCTCACCTCAACGAGAAGCTTCGGGACTTGATCTCGTCGAAAGGGAGGTAGGGACGGCGGAGAACGGCGGCGGCGGACGTGAACTGCACGAACGACGGCGCGGCGCGGTTAGTGACGCCCGATGCGAGATAGAGATCGAGAGCAAGTGCGTCGAGTGCGTGAGGGTCTGGGGAAACTCACCGGTGTGGTCTGGACGGCGGGGAGTCGATGGTGGCGGCGGAGCACGACGGCGACGCGAGGCGGCGCTCCGAGCTCGTCGAGACTTGGAAGGCGAGGCGCAGACGATGAGGCCGAGGCGCGGCAGCGCATCGGGGCGAACGGCGTCGGCGTGCGCGCGGCTTGAGAGCGAGTGCGAGGGCGAAAGGGATGAGTGCGGAACCGACTCCGAGCGTAGAGGGTGAGATACTTGAAGCCGAGGCGGAGAACGTGGGCGCGGGGAGGTGGACCCGGGTCATGGCGCGTCTCGGCCCGAGCTTGGCGGACGGAGCGGCGGCGGTTGCGCGGAGATGGGGAAGGGGACGCCACTGACAGGCTTGCCCAGGGGGATGGGAGAGGGAGCTGGGCGCGGCGCGGACACGGGCCTGGCTCCGGCTCAGCTCGGCGTGTGCGGCGCGCGGGCGCGGACAGAGCGGAGGGGCGGTTGGAGGTAGAAGGAGGCGCCGACAGGCGGGCCCCACATGGCAGTGGGAAGGAGGTGGGGCGAGCTGGTGGTGTTGGGCCGAAAGACGGAGTGGGCCGAATGGGCTGCCGCGGTGAGAAGAGGAAAAAGGCCGAGGAAAAAGAGAAAACAGTCCAAAAGCCAACCCGAGATGCACAGAAATTCTTGGAGTTTTAACAGGGTATTTATGCACTTAATCAAGGGATTTGCAAAAGTAAACCACACTAGAAGTTTATAAACATTTGATCACTCAAATACTAACATCCAGAAAATAAATGCAGCAGCATGAGTGCACAAACAAGTGGAACTTATAGTTATTTTAGCACTTAACTTTGGAAAGGAAATTAATTAAATCATGACATGATCACTAGTCAAGCCACTTAAGCATATTATGTTTGATTTTAGGCAAAATTCCAAATCAAAATTTTTAGGGTGTTACAAACGTACCCCCGTAAAAGAATCTCGCCCTCGTGATTCAAGGCTAGTTAGCAAAGAGACTGGGAAACTGTGCTTTTAACTCATCTTCCCTCTCCCAAATTGCCTCTTTCTCTGTATGGTGACTCCATTTCACCTTGCACATCTTGATCACTTTGTTCTTGGTGACCCTCTCTGCTGTTTCTAAGATCTGAGTTGGATGCTCTGTATAGGTTAAATCTTCATGTATACTCAATTCCTCCATTGGTAACTGTTCCTCGGGAACTCTCAAACATTTCTTTAGTTGAGACACATGGAAAACATCATGCACGGCTGACAAGTTCTCAGGCAACTCAAGTTGGTATGCTACCTCTCCTCTCTTGGCAAGAATTTTAAAAGGTCCAATATACCTGGGTGCTAACTTGCCTTTCACTTTAAATCTGCGAAGCCTTCTCATAGGTGACACTTTTAGATACACGTAATCACCCACTTCAAAAGATAGGTCTCTTCTTCTGTGATCTGCATAGCTCTTCTGCCTTGACTGTGCCACTCTCATATTCTCCCGGACAACCTGCATTTGCTCCTCTGCCTCTTTTATAATATCTGGTCCAAACACTTGTTTTTCTCCTGGTTGGTTCCAATGCAAAGGAGTCCTATACCTTCTGCCATACAATGCTTCAAATAGTGCCTTCTCAATGCTGGCCTGATAACTGTTTATAAGAAAATTCTGCATAAGGTAAACTCTTATCCCAACTAGACCCATACTGTAAAGCACATGCTCTCAACATATCCTCTAAAATTTGATTAGTTCTCTCTGTCTGACCATCAATTTGTGGATGGTAAGCTGAACTGAAGTTTAACTTAGTATCCATAGACTCATGCAATCTTTGCCAAAAATAAGAAGTAAACTGAGTACCTCTATCAGACACAATCTTCTTAGGAATATCAGACACAATCTTCTTAGGAACACCATGTAGACAAACGATTCTAAAGATATATAACTCAGCCAATCGAGCACTAGAATATGTAGTTTTGACAGGAATAAAATGAGCAACCTTAGTCAAACGATCGACTATTACCATATAGAATCATACCCTGCCTGAGTACGGGGCAAACCTGTAATGAAATCCATCACAACTTCTTCCCATTTCCACTCTGGAATTTTCAAAGGTTGCAAAAGTCCAGCTGGTCTCTGATGCTCTGCCTTTACTCTCTGACATATATCACAGACTGCCACAAACTCAGCTATCTCTCTTTTCATACCGTACCACCCGAAAGTCTTCTTCAAATCTTGTTACATCTTATCACTGCCTGGGTGAATGAATAAGCTGTTTCATGTGCTTCTCTAAGAATCAGCTCTCTAATTGCCTTCACTTCTGGCACATATATGCGGTTCTTGTACCAAACTATTCCATCGGCATCCTCATAAAAATCCTTCCCTTTACCTGCAGAAATTTTCTGCTTGATTTCCTTTATCTTTTCATCATTGAGCTGTCCCTTTCTAATTTTCTGTTCCAGAGTTGGTTCTAGTTCCATTGTTGCTGCGCCCAGATTATTCAGAAAACCCAAATTCAACCTGTCAAATTCTTCTCCCAATTCTGGTGGCATTTCCCGAGCTATCAAAGAGTTCACTTGACACTTTCTGCTTAAAGCATCTGCTACAACATTTGCCTTGCCTGGATGATAGTGAATCTCCAAATCATAGTCACTTAATAGTTCTAACCATCTTTTCTGCCTTGTTCAGCTCGCTCTGTGTAAAGATTTATTTCAAACTCTTATGATCTGTATAAATATAACACTTCTGTCCAAATAAATAATGCCTCTAAAATTTCAAAGCATGAACAACTGCAGCTAATTCCAAGTCTTGAGTCGGGTAATTTTTCTCGCTGTCCTTGAGTTGCCTGGATGCATAAGCTATTACCTTCCCTTCTTGCATAAGAACACATCCCAAACCAAGACGAGAAGCATCACAATACACTGAGAAAATCTTGTGAAGGTCCGAAAATGTCAACACAGGTGCGGTGATCAGTCGCTTCTTCAACTCCTCCAATGCAGCTTGACATCCCTTTGTCCATTCAAACTTTACATTCTTTCCCAACAAGGTAGTCATCGGTTTTGCAATCTTGGAGAATCCCTCAATAAGTCTTCTATAATAACTAGCTAAACCAAGAAAACTTCTGATTTCTGTTACTGTGGTGGGTACCTTCCAATTCAATACATCTTGTACCTTTCCTGGATCAACTGCAACTCCACCTTTTGATATGACATGACCAAAGAATGGAACCTCATCAATCCAAAACTCACACTTGCTAAACTTGGCATACAACTGATTATCCCTAAGTTTCTGCAAGACGTGCCTTAAATGGTCTGCATGTTCTCCCTTATCTTTGGAATACACCGAAATGTCATCAATGAATACCATAACAAACTTATCAAGACAATCCATAAACACACTGTTCATCATATATATGAAGAAAGCTGGAGCATTGGTCAAATCGAAAGACATGACTGTGTACTCATATAACCCATAGTGAGTAGTGAACGCTGTTTTAGGAATATCGGATGGTCTAATTCTCAACTGATGGTAACCAGACCTCAAATCAATCTTAGAGAATACACAAGCACCTCTCAGTTTGTCAAACAGATCTTCTATTCTGGGCAGAGGATATTTGTTCTTGATTGTTACTGCATTAAGTCCTCTATAATCCACACACATCCTTTGTGATCCATCTTTCTTTTCCACTAACAAAACAGGAGATGCCCAAGGAGATGTACTAGGTCTAATGTAACCCTTTTCTAGCAATTCATCTATTTGTTTCTTAACCTCAACATGTTCACTACCAGATATTCTATAAGGTTTCTTGGCTATTGGAGCAGTACCAGGCAAAAGCTCAATAGAAAACTCAATGCTGCGTTCAGGTGGCATACCTATCAACTCCTCAAGAAACACATCAAGAAATTCTGAAACCACATGAATAGCCTCTAGCTATGTCATATCTGCTGCATTGAATGCCAGGTGACCTCTAGGAGCAGCCTCGGGTGATGGTGCAATTGCCATAAATTCCATCTTTTTCCCTAGTTGGTGTTGTCACAAACACTTTTCTTTCAACACAGCTTAAGTATGCCTCATACTTTTGTGACCATTCCATCCCAAGAATAATGTCTATGCCCTCATTGTTCATAACTGCTAGATTTGTAGGAAAAGCTACCCCCCTTATGTTGACACTAACACCTAGGCACATGAGGTTCGTCCTAAATTTTCCCCCAGGTGAATTAACCAGCAAAGTATGTCTTGTTGACAAAGTAGGGAGGTTATATTTGGCCACAAACTGAGCAGTAAGAAACGAATCCGAAGCACCGGTATCAAACAATATCAAGGCAGGGTGTGAGTTGACTAGGAACATACCTAGCAAGGTGTTGGGTGCATCCTGTACAGATTCAGCAGTCATATGATTCAGCTTGCCTCGAGCGTAGTTCTGTGGTCCCTGGTTGTTGGAGACCGGGTTGGAGGAGCCACTCTTCATCTGCTGGGTTGGGTTCTGCCTCGGAACCCCTTGACTGGGCTGTCCTTGTGCTGCTGCCCAAGCTTCTTTGGGCACTGCCTTGACCAATGTCCTGAATCCCCACAGTGAAAACAGCCATTCCCAGTAGGAGCAGTGTTGCCTGTCTTCTGTGCACCTGGTGGGGCTGGCGGACGTGGTGTCTGATACCCTTGACGCTGTGCCTGACCCTGCACCTGCTGCTGGTTCTGGTAATTCTGGCGCTGACCCTGATTGTTGTAGCGGTAGTTTTGCTGCTGTTGCTGCCCAAAATTACGAACAGGATAGCCTTGCTATCCCACAGGACGAGGACGATTGTTGCTACTGGAAGATGTGCTGTTGTTGAACTTGCGCTTTCTGTCTTCCATTTCTTTCCTCATGTTCGCAGCCACAATTGCCCTATCCACCAACTTATTGAAATTAAGAAAAGTGTGGTTCATCAGTTGGTACTTTAGAGGGTCTACCAATCCTTTCATGAACCTGCGCTGCCTCTTTGGATCACTATCCACTTCTTCTGGCGCATAACGTGACAACTGGATAAATTTGTCACGGTACTCACTGACAGTCTTGTTGTTTTGCCTCAGTGTCAGATGTCCTTGAATTCCTGCCAAGTGATACCGTCTGGGTTTCGGTGGGCAAAGCGATATGCTTCCCACCACTCCTGGGCTGGTCCCTGAAGCTGACGGGGACCATATAGCACTTTCTCCCTATCGTTGCACTGAGCAATCTCTAGTTCCCGTTCCACAGTGCGAAGCCAGTCCTCTGCATCCATTGGATTTGCTGAATGCGTGAACACAGGTGGGTTTCCCTTTAGAAACGCGGAACGCTTGTCCCGTGGAGGAGCCTGAAGTGGTTGTGCTTGTTGCTGTTGCTGCTGCTGGTAGCACATAAAATTCAGCATCTGGTTAACACTATTCATCACCGGCGTGTGCATTCCCATCATCTGCTCATAGGTTGCATGTGGCGGCTATGGTTGGTGGGGGTGTTGTGGTGGAGGAGGTGGGGGTGGCTGCTGGGGTGGTGGCGGAGGAGGTTGTTGAGGTGGAGGTGGTGGTGGCGGTGCCTGGAAAGGTGGCGGGGGTGCATAGAATTGAGGTGCCTGTTGCTGAGGTGGAGGTGGTGCGCCGTACCCTCTACCATATGCCTGGTAGCCAGTCCGAGGTCTGCAAGGAACTCCATCACCATCCATCTGATTAAACAAAACCTTTTATGTGAGACACTGATTTTTTTTATTTGCCATAACATTAAGATTGCAGAAATAAAACACTTCATCTGACAGAACATATCATAGGCTGAAACTGAACACTGACATAATTACATTTAACATCTGACATAAAGATCTCGCTTAAAATTTTAATTGAAACGGACATGATGTATATGTATTTATTCTGACATAAACTCACTGGCATAACACATATATTTTTGACAGGTCACAGATAAAGAGGAAAATAGATAGATATAAGATAAGACAAAAGAACTCAAGGACTATTAAACCCCCATCTAAATTTAATTAAAACTGTTTAACATTCAGACAAGCAAACTGACCAAGTTGTGGACAAACCCCACAATCCTGATCCCAATCAAACGAAAAGCCAAATCATCCATGGTTCATTATTACAAACAAACATTCACGAAAGAAAACGGTTCGCTAAACGTGCTAAACGAACTAAGCCTGCAAGAAGGGGTTCCTATTACATGAAAGCGATCTGCCCATCTACGGATCCATGCGAGTCATAGCTGCGCGGGACCCGTATAGAGGCCTGACACGCCGTGTTGCTACTGAAGTGTCATGGTACCCATCAAGAGTGATGGCCCCTCCCTATTCCACTCTCATGGTGTCGCAGATCCTCCTGAGGCGTGCATTCTCATCCTGAAGTGCCTTGATCTCATCAATTGCATGATCTAGCTCAGTGTGTGCAACTGCAGAGAAGTTCACTACTGCGTCCATGACAGTGTTCCTCTGACCCAGTGTGGAGGCAACAAGGCATCCTGCCTGACCAGGAATCCTGTGGGGGAAGTACCTCTCATCCCGGTGCCGAAGCAAATTGTAGTGCTTTTCATTATACACCAACCACGCCTGGCGTGCCGCATCCTGAATCGCAGCCTCCTTAGTCTTCCTAGGAGCAGCACACCAGTGAGTAGACAGCTGCCTAGCACCTCCCAACTCTCTATCAACTGCTCTGACTCTGCAACGGACCTCCCAACGACTTGGGTACCTCTGCGTGCTGTAGTGAATACAGTAACAGCCATATGCTACACCTGCCTGTCCAAGTACATAAGCCCTTTCAAGCACCCTCATGAGTTCTCTATGGAAGTAGCTGCCACCTGAATCTCTAGTGATCTTGGTCCTCTTCCAACGCTCTATTGTTGGGTCTTTCTCATCCTGCTCAACTGTGTTACTGCCCTGCTCTCCGTCTTCATCATCATTGTCTTCATCATCCCCATTGTTGTCACTGCTGTCACTGTCATCATCTCCACCATCATCATCAGGGTCTCCTGTACCTACAGCGCCCTGTCCTGCTTCCTGTCCTCCTACAGCTTCCTGCCGTTCAGCTCCATCTTCCTGTTCCTGCTGTTCCTCCGGTGCATCTCCCTCTCTCTCAGCCCTGAGAGCAGCCAAGGTGGCGGCCTGGGCAGCCTCTGTAGCTGCTGCTGTTGCTGCCAACTGCTCAAGTGCTTCCTCCTCTCTCTTCCTCTTACGGAGTACCTGCAGTTGGGGGCCATGTCCTTCCACTGTGAACTTCAGCGTGGGCTTTGGAAGACGGACGGTCTGAAATGTAGTAGCACGTTTTCTTGCGGGCCGTCAACTTCTGGCGGGCCATCTATGGAAAAGAAACAGAAGCACAAGTATAAGAACAGATCCAAAAGAATAAATATAAACATGAATAAATAATTTGATAAACAAATAAAATTGTTTTAGCAAGAGGTATGAACAAGTAACATACTCCCTCTATCCCATAATATAAGGCGTGCATGTTTTTAGCACGGTCTTTAAAGCAGAACTTTGACCATTTATTACTTCTAAAATATGTGATCTACAAATACAAAATTAGCATTATATTAAAGTGCTTTTAAATACGAATCCAAATATATAACATGCTTCCACTAAACATATATATTTTTGACTGAATTATTAGTCAAAGATTTAAAGAGTTGACTTTTTTAAAAACATACACGCCTTATTTTATGGAACAGAGGGAGTAATAGTCAAAAATATCATGTAAAAGTCAGGAGTTTTGAAGTCAGCAACATAGTGAGATGAGTCAAGACTACAAAAATCCTTAAAAATGACCAGTTCTACTCTAGCTAGTGTCCTACAGTCAGCACGGCTCTGATACCACTTATGTCACCCCCGGTTTAAAGAAAAGTACCGAAAGTAGACCATGTATGCGCCAGGATCGGAATCGCATACATTAGAACATAAATGATTCATTACACAGTGCAAAGAGCGTACATGTATCGCTTATTATAACACGAACGATACAGCGGAAGTATTTAACATAAACAAAGTCTAATTATCAGAGTAGACAACGGAAAAATAGCTTATCATATCCACAAGCAGCTGCCTGGGGGCCACCAGCCTAGAACTCAACGTACTCCTGGAAGGTCTGGGTGTAATCCACAGCCTCTCCATCTCCTGAACAGCGGTCGCATTGATCGCAACGATTTTGTTAAAAAAGAAAATAAGGGTGAGTACTTTCGCACTCAGCAAGTGTCCTATTTAGGCCAAGGTGGACTGGCTTTATAGTGAACTGGTTGATTGCAGTAGCTTTTAGTTGGTCAACTTTTATTAAGCACAAGTCGGCAATTATTAACCCAAAAGTTACCCAACAGAGATAACCTTAAGATATGGCATAAAGGTAAAGCATAAATAAATAAGTCGATAGTTATTATTGATCAACATCTTAGCCCAAACCACATGTTTCTCTAATCAGTTGAGGGGCCAGGCCGCTCATGACCATGAGCACGGCTAATACACATTACCCTTGATGTGCGACAGGTAGTCTCACTACGAGACCTTTACAAAGATTTACTAGCGAGTAGCCGCCCATTACAGGTTTCTTCCAGTTTCTAAGCATAGAGTTCCTTCCAAGAGGTGACTAGCAAAAGGAACAAACGAATAAACCACTGCACCCACCTTGGCAAAAGAAGACCTATGCCCCAGGGCCCCTCTTACGTCATATTTCAGGGAAGCAAACTACCACACTAGCTCATCTAATTAGTCAGTCAAGTATGTCCCATTCCATACCACATGGTTGTACCGTTTTTCTGGGTGGTCGCTCGGCGAACCGATCCTTACGGTGAGACACTCGGGTAAACCGACCCAAACTCCCAAACCAACATATTTCCAACAAGTTCCAGCAATTATCAAGATTAAACATTCCCAACCATAAACATAAGATTCAGAAAGTAAAGTTGAGCGCTAGCAAAAGCTACCACATCACAGCCCAGGAATATATCAAGATAAAATAACTGGCTAGTCATCCTTAGGTTGAAAGTTATGCAGGAATGTAAGTTTTTAATGTAAAGGGGACAAATAGGTCAAAGAACACTTGACTTCATCAAAAGTTTGTTTGGGATCCTCCCAAACTAGGTTTTCAGGCCCAGGGACGAACTCCTCGTCTACACGTTGCACAAAATAAAATAAAAACATAGACTAAAAGGATAAAAACAGTACACCAATCAATATGAACAGAAGCTAACAAGTATAAAACAGTATTCTACTCACTGCTACGAGCTCAACGGTTCAAAAATCATTTTATTTGGACTTAAAATGAGAAAGTTATGCATAAAATAAGATAGCGGTGGCATAATTTAAATAAAAACAAAAGTTCCAGGGGTTCCAATGCTAAGAATCGTGGGCCTCGGGTCCAAAAACCGTGAAACAGGGGGTTTAAAGTGTTAAAAACTCTGACAGGGACTGATACGTGAATAGAATTAAACAAGCAGGGGCTGAAACATGAACTACAGGGGCTCGGTTCCTCTAGGGTTGGACTGCGGGTTGATTAAGAGGAAAGACAGGGGCTCTTTAGCAAAACGGCGGCACTGACCGGGGTGTGGACCGGTACACAGCGTCTGCTGACCGTCGGATCAGAGGGGAACGGCTCAGGTCAGAGCGGCGAGGGAGTGAGGTCGGCAGCGGCGATGTAACAGGAGCGGCGGCGCGGGTGGCGGCGGTGCATCGCCGGAGCGAGCGCGCTCGGGCGCTCCAGAGGGGCTGGAGGCACGGGGTTGGGCCGGGGAGCACGAGGGTGGTCCGGCGGAGCCTGTGGTGGCGGTGTGTGCGGTGTGCGCGCGGCCAGAGGCGGCGCGCGACGGTGATGGCGCTGCGGTGAGCCACGGTGAGCAATCGTCGGTGGGGAGGTGGATTCAAGCCGAGGATAGGACGAGGAGTTTTCTCACCTCAATGAGAAGCTCCGGGACCTGATCTCGTCGAAGGGGAGGCAGGGACGGCGGAGAACGGCGGCAGCGGACGTGAACTGCACGAACGGCGGCGCGGCACGGTTAGTGACGCCCGATGCGAGATAGAGATCGAGAGCAAGTGCGTCGAGTGCGTGAGGGTGTGGGGGGCGCTCCGAGCTCGTCGAGACTTGGACGGCGAGGCGTGGACGACGAGGCCGGGGCACAGCGGCGCACCAGGGCGTACGGCGTCGGCGTGCGCTCGGCTTGAGAGCGAGTGCGAGGGTGAAAGGGACGAGTGCGGAACCGACTCTGAGCGTGGGGGGTAGATACTTGAAGCCGAGGCGGAGAACGTGGGCGCGGGAAGGTGGACCCGGGTCATGGCGCGTCTTGGCCCGAGCTTGGCGGACGGAGCGGCGGCGGTTGCGCGGAGATGGGGAAGGGGACGCCGCCGACAGGCGGGCCCAGGGGGACGGGAGAGGGAGCTGGGCGCGGCGCGGACGCGGGCCTGGCCTCGGCTCAGCTCGGCGTGTGCGGCGCGCGGGCGCGGACAGAGCGGAGGGGCGGTTGGAGGTAGAAGGAGGCGCCGATAGGCGGGCCCCACATGGCAGTGGGAAGGAGGCGGAGCGAGCTGGTGGTGTTGGGCCGAAAGACAGAGTGGGCCGAATGGGCTACCGCGGTGATAAGAGGAAAAAGGCCGAGGAAAAAGAGAAAACAGTCCAAAAGCCAACCCGAGATGCACAGAAATTCCTCAAGGTATTTATGCACTTAATCAAGAGATTTGCAAAAGTAAACCACACTAGAAGGTTATAAAATTTGATCACTCAAATAACATCCAAAAAATAAATGCAGCAGCATGAGTGCACAAACAAGTGGAATTTATAGTTATTTTAGCACTTAACTTTGGAAAGGAAATTAATTAAATCATGACATGATCACTAGTCAAGCCACTTAAGCATATTATGTTTGATTTTAGGCAAAATTCCGAAACGAAAATTTTAAGGTGTTACAAACAGGTAGGTGCATCCTGATTAGAAACTAACTGTTAACATTTAGTCATCATATATAGAGGAGGACGTCGTCTTGCTGGATTGTGTTAACGATTCACCTTATGACCTCAAACATTGGGTCTGGAATTCATATACACGATGACTGCGCGATCTGAGCCGCCGCACTCTCTCTCCGTCTTCCAGCGCTGGCCGCGGCCTCCACCATGGGCGCACCACACTGTCTTCTCCGAGCCGAAGACGCCTCTCGGGCTCGCCTCCGCGCCTGCTCTCCTCGAGCTCTGCCCCGCGCCAGATCCAGCGGCGCCACGTCGAATGGAGGCGTTGAGGCCACGCTGGGCACCGTCTCGTCCACCACCACGGCATCCTCCTCCCGTCCGGTTCCATCGCAGTCCGTTCCGCCGCCTCTTCCTCTGCTCCCTAGCGCCGGCTCCAGGGTGTCTTCTTCCTCGAACTCCTCCACCGATGCTGCCTTTCTCTTCACACTGAAGCCCGCAAGGAGGTCTTTGGTGGGGCCCGCCACGGCAGCCCGATACCGGAACACCGTACTTCCGGCATTCCTGGCGGAACGGAGGGGTTCCGGTGGTTTGGAGGAGACGATGCAGGAACCGGCTACAGGAGTTTTTACGTCAAGTTTTTACTCCACGTAGCTAGTGCAGATAGTCTAAAGCGCTAGAGCTATAAGGCTGTCCCCAACGGGGTGTCCTAAAAGGATGACTTAAAACACTGTTTGGCACCGTTTGGCACCGTTTGACATAAGTGTTGTACTGTACATAGAGAAAAAAGTAGTTGGAATAGTGTTTTGAGAAAGCGGATGGGTGTTGCCATTGGGTACAGCCTAAAGGAATGGGGCCGGCCAAAGAGGAGCTCGATCAACTGGACGCCGGAGCAACGCTGCTGAGAGGTGGGTGCTCTTCCTCAGGGCATCTCTAATGTTTATGGACTACTCAGTCCATATGGATAGGTCCCAGAGCAGGTGGGCTGCAGTTATAGCTAACTCCACAATGTATAGGAATCTATTATTGGCTGGTTTTTAGAATAGAAAAATAAGGGTTGCTGAAAAATTTCACCTCTATTGCTCCTCTTCCTTTGTGTAAGAAAAAACAAAAAATATTTCTTTAGTTGCATGGGCAGCCCATAGCACTATGGTAGCTTTTTCTATTGCTTCTATATGGACTACCTCCCACAATGTATCAGCTCACTTAGAAATAATATTATAATGCTTATGGACTGCTCTTGTGCTACATCGTTGTGGGCATATCCAATGTATTTAGACCAACCAGTCCATATGAGTGGATCATATTGTAAGTGGTCTTTAGCTATGGCACTTGCCACAATGTATAAAACTTAGATAGACCAATAGTAATAGGACCCACATATACTTCTACATCCAATAGAAAAAGAGGAAATGAGGAGAGATGAGAGAATATGAAATGGAATATTGGGTTATTTTATATTCTTTATGGGCAGCACATATGTATGTGGGTATCATTTACTATGGACTACTATATGGACTACCTCCACAATGATTCAGCTAGGTTGCATATAATATTTTAATCACTATGGACTACTTTGCTATACATTGTGGAGGCCTTGAGGCCCTAAAGGCTGGAGGCTAGTCTATGTTGCTAGCGTGTGTTGTGATCCATTATCGTCTCTTTCGGCCGTAGGGAAATTTGTGAGGGTGCTAAGGGTGTTGAAAACCCAACTAATTATTAGTTACAAAAAATCAGTTGCTTTTTATCAAACAAGGCTAGCTAATGGGGCATCTAATAGGTACAATCTATTAATACAATAACACTCATTTAGCTGGTTGGTTTCAACTAATTTTTAGTGACTACTTTTTAGCTGAAATTAGCTGATCCAAACAGGGTCTAATTAATTTCCCATCTTGCCCTAAGATATTTTGATAGGAGAAGGGTACTGTAGTCTTTCTCATCGCTTTTATTTATTTATTTATGGGATCTTCACACGCTACAGCTTTTCCTTCTACTCATCACGCATGCATTCCCCCCTAGGGCTGCTGCTAATTCCCATTCCATGCTTCCTAGCTATGGGGGCTTAATATTGCACTGTACGTCTCTAGTACTTCCCGAAGCTATCTATGTTAGGCTTGGCTCACCAATTGGCCCAAATGGATGCCCAAAACACCATTCCAACTATCTCCTTATTTGTCTACAGTGCATCTACAGTGCAAAACAGTGTTTTGGGCCTCCTTTTGGGCTATTTGGTGAGAGTAGCCTTAGGCTATTCACTGTGGCACTCTTTAAATCATACTCCCTACCACTATTTCAATTACTTTCTTCTTTATCTATAATGCAGCATTTATGTCAAACAGCCCAAAACAGTGTTTTGAGGAATCCCTTTTGAGGCGCGCGCGGTGAGGCGCGGGGAGGGGCCGCCGGCAAGGCGCAGGGAGGCGCATGCGGCGAGGCGCGGGGAGGGGCCGCCGGCGAGGCGCGGGAACGAGGCGCGGCGGGGGAGGAGGCGGCGACGGAGGAGGACGAGGACGCCGGCGAGGGGCAAGGCGCAGGGAGGGCAGCGGTGGAGGAGGCCGCCGCCGGCGAGGCGCGGGAAGGGGTCGGCGAGGCGCCGGGAAAGAAAAGGGTTGGGGAGAGATGGCGCGGGGAGAGAGAAGGGGTGGGGAGAGAGAGTGTGGGTGGAGAGGGCAAGGGGTGGAAAATGGTCACCTTAGACCACTTTTAGCTGGGTTTAGCACCCCTTGGCCAGCTAAAAAAAAAGAGGAGTTAAACTTTATCTTGGTACCTTTAGCTCCCCTATTTAGATTCTAAGTAGCTAAAAACAGCTAAAAGTGAGGATCTAAAGTTTAGCTGGATGGATCCAAACGGAGCCTTAGTTTCCAATACTGGAGCCAAGCAGCTAGCCAAGATACTAACGTACAAGATGCATGAAATGAGCTACAGCTAGGGCTGCGTGCTGTCTGGTGTGTGTAGCTAGTGTTATATAAATTGATGTCCGCATCTGCTGCCGTACGTAGTGTGGTGTGGTAACGCTCAACAAAAAAAAAATTATAAAGCAAGGAGGAATAAAGGCAGAAAATCTCCAATGCAAGTGATGAAGGAACGAGCATGAGCCTCACTGCGTCAGTTTGCACGAATTTGACGAGGCGGGGTAAAAGCCCGTGGCTCTGCCATCTCGCCATAACGGGAAAGCGGGGAGCTTCCGGGAAGCTTCGTCACCCCCGGTCCCTTCCTAATTACTAGTACTCACATGCCCCTTCCTCTCTAGCAAAGCACACAAGATAATTAAGCTCTTTTTATTTGGCACTATGCATGGTCAAGTACGTATTTCCAACGAGAATATATGGTACCGCAGCTAGCTATTGTTTATACGTGTACGCAGGTTTCTACATATATACATTGTGATGAGGCGGTAGCTCCCTCGGTACGCTTCTTCTTTCAAACTTTTTAACTTGTCTGCAATAAATATTCAAATACTATTATTTAATCAGGTGATACTCCGCACGTTGCCGCAAGAATTCTTAAACTAATTTGTAAAGTAAAATTCAAAAATAAAACTATTAATGTTTAAGGAATATTTTTTGAAAGATATCTTATCTTATATATCTAAATAGCTAGCCTTCACTGTCTATTTCTCTCAGCATGCGTGAAGCCATGTCATCTCCGGAGCCCACTAAATCTCATTTCACATCATCATCCACTAAGGACTTTATATCTTTATATTGATTTTTTGTGCCTTCACGCATGCAGTGCTTCTCTTCGGTATATATGCCAGTATCATTCAAATTTCTACAGCTACGTTCAGAAAATTTATCTAATACCATTTACAAGTACATTGCACAATTCATGCAGCAACGTGCGGGGTGTCATCTAGTTATATTTATAGTGATTGCATGTTTATCTTAATTGAGAGCGATCAACTTTGAAATGATTGATTCATCGTGCGTTTGCATTTTGGTTACAAGAACTTTATAGTGTGGTACCACAAATGTTATTAGCCATAAAAAATCCATAAAAGACATCAATAGAGAGAATAATTAGTGAATAGTGACATGGCTTCTAACTTAGTAGAGTCATGGATGGTGTGGATAGCTTGCACGTTGAGAGAAACTGAGTTAATAATAGTTAGTGGATTTCACTTATGTAGGTTATTAGATGATAATCCGCGCGTTGCTGCTGGACTTTTTTAATATTTTTAGTAAAATTTGATGGTAGTAATTTTTGTGCAATTGCATGGTAACATAATTTAACTTATAACATATTCATCACGGCTGAGAGAGGACAGGCTCTTAAATGATTGAGCATACATGTTTTCTATTCTACTGCGAGAAGTGTTCATGTTGCGAGAATTCTATATTGTGGTTTTCGCAATGCCTAATAGTTTACATGCATAAGTGCTATCAACCACAAAAATGCGAATAAAAACATTAATACATGGCTTTCGTGGATGGTGATGTGGTCTTAGTGGATTATGATGGTGATAGCTTGCATGTTGAGAAAAATATATTAAATGAGACATAGTGGGTTGTGTTTATATAGGTTATATTAGATGATACCCCGTATGTTGCTGCAGGACTTTTAAAATTATTTCTAAGTGAAATTTGAAGTTAGTAATTTTTGTATAATTGTATGGCAACATAATTTAACTTATAACATATTCATCATGGTTGAGAGAGGTCGATAGGGTTTCTGTTGCGAGAATTCTATAGCTTGGTTCCCACAGTGACTAATAGCTTACATGCACATGTGCTATCAATCACAAAAAATCGAATGAAAACATCAATACACGGGATGGTGATGTAGCGTTAGTGGATTGCGACGTGGATAGCTTGCATGCTGAGAGAAATATATTAAATGAGACATGTTGTGTTTATATAGGTTATATAAATATAGATAGATTAGCATAGAGTACATGAGTTATGAGATGGTCGATGAGGTAATACGGATGAGGTAAAAAGAAATAATGAAAAAAATTAAAAGGAATGACACCTGCTTGATTGACGTCCTTCCTTCCTCATTAATTCTAAGGAAAGTATCCGTTGGTTATGGGTATAAAATAAGATGAGAAAATAAAATATTAAAGGGTGGAAACATTTTCCTTTTATTGGGTTTGGAGCCTTTCAAAGTCTTTCCAACCTGCATGCAGGGGCCAATGTGAGCGGTACATCATAGCCATCGTAGTAAAAATGATTTTCCTAAACTCAATTTTTATAGTGTATAAGATATAGATTAGTAGCACTAGTTTGTATTCATGGCAATGAGAATACTGAGTACACATAACGATTGAGAATTGAATAAAGCTCGACATTTTCAATATTACTTTGACACACTCGACTTAATAAAATGTTCAAAATAGCATTTAATTTGATTATGATATAGTTTACTGTATAATATATTGTAAGTATAACTTTGAATTTTTATATATTTTTGCAATTTTTTAATAAGGCAAGAGGAACAAAGTTGGTGTTACAAAAGTTAGACGATCTATAATTTGAAACTGAGCGAGTATTCGTTGTTCATTTAGAGCTAGCTAGGGATTATCCGTTGCAACAAAAAAAAAATCAGATCCTTTGGAGAATTGGAGCGCGCGTGTGTGTGGGAGGGGGGGGGGGGGGGAGGGGGCGTGATTGGGGTGTTTGGTTTGGGGAATGAGGTTGTCCATCGTATTTTCCACTCCTCCCTTTGTTTGTTTGGTTTGTGGAATAGAATGAGTTGATCCATTGTCATCTCATTCCTCATAAGCTAACAATTAGTATAAACAAGAGGAGTGAGTTCATCCCACAAAATTTTATGGAATGAGTTAATCCATCGCCACTCCATTCCTCAAACCAAACACCTCCAAAGTAACACATCAGCTAGCGATGGATCGAAATTTGACTGGCAGATGGGAGAGGCAGGCCCATGTGGCGATTGACGCATCATTTACGATGTACTCCTTGTCTCTTGATCTCGATTTTCTTGGCCGGTTTCCATTCCATGCAGTCATGCACCCTACAGTCCTACATAAGCCACTTTGTGACAGAGCATCACCTGTTGTTTTTATTATATTTCTCCTATGTCCTGACCCTAGGCCCACCCAACCCCACCAGAAACTTCTCCACGTGCTCGCCCGCTTCCTCGCTTTGACGTTCTATTAGTATTAGTTGACCCGCCAAGATACACTTATTAGTCGCCCCTATCCCCCATTGGCCTCCTCCTCCTCCTCCTCCGCTTCCCATCTCCTCTCTGCTGCCCCACCACCTCTTCCTCTTCCTCCGCCAACTGCCTACTTAGTCGGCCGCCCCAACACCTCTTCCACACTGCATTCTCCTCCCCTGCCAGCCCCTTCTCAGTGAACGATGATGAGCAGCAGGGCTAGATCCGCCACACCACTTCCTCCTCCAAGGTTAGGGACGGATCAGCTCAGTCGCCGCTACCTTCTTCGCCGGGTTTGAGGCTAGATCCACCCTGCCACTGTCGTTCTCCTTTCCTATTCACCATCGGGACACTGGTGTGGCTGTGATCAAGTGGGAGGGATGACCCCCGCTGTGGGGCTCAATGGCACACTTAGTGGCCTCCTCCTTTGTGTCGCAACTGTGTGGGAGATAGTTGACATGGAGCGGTAGTGTGCCGTCATACAAGCGCTACATATGGCATGATGCAGTGAGATAGTACAGTACCTGTTGCAGCAAATAAAACTCATACATTGTATATATGGCCATTCCATTTGTAAGACCAGGTCCAACAGATCGTCTATATGGCCTTACAAGGTACAAATGTATAAAGTGTGGAGTTTGAATATAAACAATGGGATAGACGATATGCTGGACACAGCCTTAGGATGTCCACACTCGGATGCGCTATCCAGGATGCATCCACAATTAGGGTGGGAGGGAGCCACAGCGGGCGACTGCAAAGGTCACTCTACGGTAAGACGAGCCCCCTCTCACCCCAAATGTGGAGCACTTGGCATTGTGCTCCAGCACCTTCTCTGTCTCCTCTACGCTAGTGGAGATGGCTTGCTCGCTTCATGGCCCGAACAAAAGGCAGCGGCGACGGAGAAACCAGGAGAAGGAAGATGCGGTGGCTGCTCCCCGTGCCACCTGTAGAGAAAGAGGGAGGACGATGACGCCAGTGGGGTGTTCGCTCCGCCTTGGTCGCTGGTGATGGATGGGGAGAGGAGAGACGCCATGGCCCGACCTACTTCATCCCTTCCCGGATTTGAGGATGGTGACGCGGCGGCGGGTGTGCCCTCCAAGCGCAGCGATGGGGCGGATCCGACCACCAATGTCGTCGCTGTAGCCTCCAAGCTCGGCGGCATAGACGATCCGACTGCCGAGGCCACCATGCGACAAGGATAAAGCGCGGCGACGGGTGACAAAGTGGCGGGGGTGTGGTGAAGGAGGCGTATCGGATGGAGGAGCAGGACGCGGCGGAGCAACCATAAGAGGATGATGTCGGCGGATCTGGGCCACCGTCACCGCCCTTAGCCACCAGATCCGCCCATCCCATTAGCGGCGCTGCGGGGAGGAGGTGGCGGGTCACGACCGTGCACAAGGAGAGGCATAGCAGCGAATGGAGAGCAGCAAGGGAGGCATCCAGCCGGAGGCCCTGGGTCCGCGCACTGCTAGTGGGAGAAGGAGGGAGGAGGATGAGGAGGCGGGTGGGTGTAGGGGGGAATGGGGGGAGGTAAGAGAGAAAGGGGGTGGAGAAATAATAAAATATAAGACATAATAAAATTGTGATAGTTGGTATATGATAATGGTATAGGGTAAATATGGCTACATAGAACTGTGAGATGAAATAGAAAATCTTTGTGACTAGGATGTATTATTCTTTAAGTAGGAACTTGGAGTAGTACGAGTGCGGATAGCCCAGTGCCTATCAAGATGGTCTACACTCTATTTGCACGCAGACCATCTTGATAGATGTGCATAGTACTTCTTTGGTTTTAGAATACTAATCCATTTTGTTTTCAGTGCATAAAGCAAATCATCTGTCTCATTCAAAATTTTAATACAAATATTGAAAAATTCAAGTTAGGTTTAAAATACTTATGATTATAAATGAAATGGTAAAAAAGTAAAAACATTTTTGAAAAATTAAATAAGACGAACGGTTTTCTTTATGCACTAAAAACAAAGCAGACTAATATTTCTGAAACGAAGGGAGTATATCTTCATGTGTGCAGTGCATGTCCAATCTATTGTACTGAGTGCTGCACAATGCACGCCGTCATGCACTGATACATTGCTACAGCTCTGCGAGTACAACAACCTATGGATTCATCGGAGGAGTCGACTGTATCACCATCCATTGTACGTATTGTGTTCCGTAGTGCAATTTATCTTGATGCTATTCCTATCACACGAATCGACTATGCAGGAACGGGAGCACTGGGTGATGGGCCTTGGGTGGATCGCGTAATTAATCTTTTAATCCTAATTTATTTTCGTAGACGTCTTTATCATGTTATCTAGTCAGATTCAGTCTTCATCAAATGGATACTCAATAAAGTACCGTTTGTCAGCCTTTTCACAAAAGGAAATTGCATATTGCTCTCTGAGCTCACTGGTCTGCGAACGGCTGCGCAAAATGCATTGGCAGAAGAAAATGTACAATGGCCATCTCATAAAAGGTGGCCATTGCACAGTTTCTCATAAATTTTGTGAGATGGCCATTGCACACTTTTTTCATACTAATGCACTTTGCGTGGCCGTTTCTAGATCATACTACGGAAGATATCATGTGTATGTCATCCTTGTGCTTTAAATTCATGATGTCAGTGGCTATCTCACAAAATATATCATGCATGTGCAAACATTTAATGCAGACACATTTTGTGAGATGGCCACTGCACCTTTTTTTCATGCCAATGCATTTAGCACGATCATTTGCCGATCATGCTATTGCTGGAAGATACCATGTGTACTATTGTGCTTTGAGTTCTCAATGTGACATGACCAAATCCAACTAGTACCCACCAACGATCTAACGGATGAAAAACTAGTGCATTTGTGGTCAAAAGCATGCCGTCCACTTCATACCACCGAATCAATACTCCTAGTCGTAGGCCGCAGCCATCAGGTCAATATTCTGCACAGGAAGGAAAATCAAAGGTCCGAGTAAATGTTGTCTGGGCTGCGGTATTCCACCAGGCGCGCCGCCTTGTCCCTTTCCTCCCAGTGCGCGGGCACACTGCTAGAGCCGCCTTCGCTCTCTTCAGATCAGATGCGCGCCTATGGACTGGCCCTATCATGTGAGTCACCACCACCCCTGCATTCTCTGGCCACAGATGCGTTGTCGAGGCCGCTCACCCTCACCTCTCACAGGTGCGCTACCCCGGCCCTATCCTCCCCACATGCTAGCGGGCTGCCAGAGCCCCCTCCCCCTCTCTTCGGCCCGACGCACATTGCTAGAGTGGCCCTCTCTTGCAAGTCGCCCCGCCCTCTTCAGCCGCAGCATGTTACTGAGGCCACCCTCACCCTCTCCGCTCATGGGCACCCAACCTAGGCCCTCTCCTCCCCACATGAGGGCAGACCACCAAAGCTGCCCCACTCTCTTCGGTCGGAAGCTCACCAGAGTGTCCCTCTCTGGCTGGCTACAAGCCGCCACTACCCAGCCCCCGCCCCTCTCCGGCCGCAGGCATGCTGCCGGGGCCGCCCTCTCCACTCACTGCCGTGTACCACTAGTCCTGCCTTCATCCTCTCCACCCCGGTTAGGCGCGCCGCCAGGGCCACCACCGCCCTTCCCGCTGGTAGGCGCACTGCCAGGGCTGTCCCTGTCATCCCTGATCGCGCGCCTCCATAGATGCCGATGGCTTCCTAGCGTGCCGCAGTGGAGGCCAATGTTGTCCTGTAGCAGGTTCATTGTATGATTGTGTTGTTCATTGTATCACTACAATTGTATGTTCATTGTTCAGGGTTCGCATTCATGGAGCTTTTTTTTTTGAGAAGATACTAAATATCTTAGCATAGCTATAGCATTCCTTAGTGTTTATGGAAGTTCTTCGCTAATTTTTTTAGCTTGCTATTTATAATATTGTGCTTGATGCTAGTGCTAGAGATTCAAGTTGTACAAAGACTATACAATGCAAGAAAAGAGTGTATGTAATGGACAAAAATTTAAATAGGACAAGAAGTAGATGCATCTTGATTAGAAAGTGTCTACAATTACATTTAGTCATCAGAAAGGAGAACGTACTCTTGTTGGATTGTGTTAATGATGCATCTCATCACCTCAACCATTTGGGTCTCGACAATATATATGATGACACACAATATATATGATGATTGCATACTACGGTTAAGACATGCACCAAACGCTCATGCGACAACAATTACAGATTGTTCTCATTGACTCCTACCGGACCACGTGGAACTATCTCATGTGCCACACTGTGTTGCTAAGAGTGACTCCGGAGCTATTTGAGTAACCGTTGTCACTACCACATGGTACATACGCCTTTGTGCATGTGCTGCGTAGATAATCGCTTAGTTCTTGCCTTCACTTGGGACCATTGCGTGGGCGGTGCAGATGATAATTCCGGTTCACGTTTCCTTTTCTTTGGATAAGGGTCATTATAATCTATCTCCAAGATCTGTTCCACCAATGATGGTTCAAGAGGAACCAGCATTCTTCCATTTTTCTGGAGTCAAAGAAATGCAAGAGAATGTAACTACAACATTGAAAAAAAAAAGGAACTTGAACTCAAATGCGTGAGAGAATAATAAAACCTTTTTGCAAGCTTTTAGTATGTTCTTCCACTTATCCTGAACATAAAATTAGCAATATAAGTAATGTAGTTTTGCTAATGATTTCTAATAATAATGATATTTGTGCAATGTATGATTAATAATATAATATACCTTCAAATGAACTATTGTTCGAATTGATGTCATGAAATATCCCTCCTTCACATATCTCCAGTATCCAACGCCATACAAAGATACACCATTCACAAGTTTTCTCACTTCGTCTTGGGTCCAATGATCATTATTTTTCCTATCAACATATTTCCTCCCTCCACCTGTGGAAGGCTCCTGAAAACCAAAAAGTCGATGAACTCTACCTGCTGAATGAAACAAATCAAACTAACAAATTATATCAATAGTTTTTGTGATGTCATAATTATACCAAAGAAATGCACTTTTAGATTTAGAGAATGTGTGCTTACCCTCATAGATCTACTTTTCCTCTGAGGCCCTCTTCTTTGATTCCTGAAACTGTCATCTAGCAATAAAAAACAACAAAATCATATATTGTGATTCTTGAATACATGATGATGTTGGGGTGGTCTCCCTAGTTTCAGTGAAACCTCAAGTGCTGAATAGAGAGTGGAACGAGTGGCACTCTAAGTAGAAACATGCATAGTTGTATTCAATTCTCCGACCTCCTTACAACGTCCCTCATCCTATGAGTGTTTATACAATCATGATCCCTTGCCTATGGATCCCTCCTATGTCAAATGATGACTATCTTACCCCAAGGGGTGGAGGCTATTCCATCCTCCTTGGTCTCTCATATGAGAGACCCTGTCCCAAAAACTAGTCTTTTTCCTCTTCTTTGTATGATGCCCCCGGTGAGTGCGACCGCACGTGTCTTTAGGGGGTGCCCCTATGGTCCCACATGGAAGCTTGCATCTCATAGGGGGTATGACCCTCTCTTTTCTCAAGAGCCCCCCCCCCCCCCCCCCTTGAACTTTTGTTCCCTATCCTTCAAGTAAGTAGGAACTTCTGAACCCCCTCCCCCTTTCCTTCTCCCGAGATTGAAGATGGGAGGTGAGGATTCAGGTGTATACTCAGCCCTTGCTAGTCTCGAAGTCCCCCTCGAAGGTGGTAGGGTGTGCGAGGGGCAAACGCTTGTGAGCTGAGGTCCATCTCCCCCAACAGATGAGTTAATTATTATAGAAGATATATAAGTTACAGTAAATAAAGATTTTTTGCAATTTCCTAATCAACGCAAGCGTCTTGGGATTGTGGTATATCTTCAATAGAAGAATGTTGCAAGATTGTTCACAAATAATTATGTTGAACTAAAATTCCTATAGTATATAGAGATTCATGTAGTAAGCACGTGAATATATATAGTTGTATACCTATATATAATAAGACAATACCGTCAAATGAAAAAGATTCTCCATTCACATGCACATATACACTTTCACAAATTAAATAAATTCTCCTAGGAAACAGCCCAAGATATTTGTGATAAAACAAATAGCCACTAGGTCTTGGGCTTCCATGCTAGCCAGCAAATTTTTACGACTAATAAATCTACGCTATAAAAGAACGAGTTTTCTAAAAATCTTTTTTACCTACAAAGGCATAGGTATACCCCTCACTGCTGACCTCACTGCGCAGTTTGAAAAATATTGGAAAGGGGTGGAAAGGCCCAAAACCCATAGATGTAAAATATTTCATCCATTTTCTCTCTTTGTTTCTTACCTCATTTTATACCCATACCCACCTGTTACTTTATTTCTCTTGGTTTTAGTGAAAAAGGAATGACGCTAATCAACCACCTTTTAATTCTATTTTCTTTTTTTCCTTCCTATTGTCTGCTTTATTATCTCACAACACGTGCATGTTGCACGTATATCTATGCTAGTTAATTAAAAATAATGAAGATTGGATGTATAATAACTATACTACTACGAATGGTTTAGTTAACCATTAATGTAATACTGTAGTTCAGTGGTCCATATTATGTTTCTAGCAAAAAATATTTAAAAACAAAAAACATAGATTGTGTAGCAGTGAATAAACCTAGAGTACTTGGGTCACAATCTTTGATGTCATCAATGATTATTTGACTGCCTGCTGCTTCAGGGGCCTTCACATTCAAAGAATGAAATTTATTTTCCACGTATATAATAGAAGAAATCAAAATGGTCAGCACTATTAGTTTGCCCCATCAAACTCTTACCATGCATTCATATGCATCCTTATTAGCTTTAAAAATTTAGGAGAAACATTTCTAGTACTGGCATATCTGAACAACCATAGGACCAAGCGAGAGACAACTAAAAACATACCTGGTGTCTATGATGATCAGATGGCCCTGCGAGTGGAAGATAATTTACACTCACGAAATTAAATCCACGATATTTGAATTCAAGAAGTACAAAAATACAAAGAACCAGTTAAACATATATTGTACCTTCCAAGCATTTGTCCAGATCTTTCTCGTTCCAGGGCCCTGTCCACAGAAGGCTTAGGTACATGGCTTCTTCATCTTCCATCTGTCACGCAAAAAAAAAAAAAAAAACAAGATCATGCAAAAAGTACAGTATGCTAATATATAGGCAAACCAAACATGATAAGTAGAGAAGGTGTTTAGTTATCTGACAAAATCAAATTAGGCATCAGTAAAAAGTATGGCTACACTGCAACCTACAATGATGCACTCCCCCGTCTCAAATCGTAAAAGGTTCTAAAACTCAACTAGATTTATTCATTCAATCCTTTATCAATGTGTGTTCAATATGTATCTAAATTTATCAACATCTGTATAAATAAACATATAAAAAAGGCAACAATCCCTTACAGTTTGGGAAGGAGGCAGTATTATTTGTACACGCTCTCTATTGGTGGGCAGCTCTACTCTCATTTCTCATCGAGATGCATGCATCGTCTAGCTAGGTTGCAACAAAATGGCCGGACTACTGTCCTGACCATTCACATGCACTGTTCAGATCAAGAGAAGAAAGGCCAGCCATGACACAGGCTGTAGGTTGCATGCCGCTCAAAATCAAAAGCCTTGCGCACCATCCTGTTGTTCAAATTAAACCTGCCGCACATGAACATGACAGTGTCATCTAAAGCTCCGGCCTTGTTGGCTTTATTTGACGATGGCAGCAGCAGCAGCATGCAGCTTCTTCATCGATCATCGGGTCGGATTCGGAAGCTGGAACTTCCACAGAACACGGGGTTGCTGCGACTGCGAGAAACAGAGCTGAGAGCAGGCAGGGGTCCACCGTCCACGCGCCTGCTGCCAACGACGGCGTGTGCAGAGCATGCCCATGCTGCACCTCGGTTTATTTGAGGCGAATCATACGACGACGACGCACCCGCTTGGACCTCGGTTTGAGGAGAGAGGTTGGCGCCGCCGGCCGGTGGGTGGTGCGTGGTGCTTGGCTTCCTGCTCGTGGTGGTGCTGGCTACCGTCTAGACATCGTCCGGAGAGGAATTGAAACTGCAGTGCGGCTGCAGTTGATCTTGATGGATGGGAACTCTTTGGACTAACAATTTGGGATAGATGTGACAAAAAGAAACTCTACATCATCGAATTAAAGAAGCATAGTGTGGTCGTCCTGGCATGCTATAGCATGCGCTATAGTGCTATATATACCCACTCCGTTCTCTATTCGGCGTGCTTGTTTTTTTTCAAAACTTTAAATTTTCATTTTATTCAATTTTTTCAAACATATAAAAACACAATACATATTCAAACTATCAAGCAACAACAACATAAATGGTAGCTAATGATTTTTTTAACAACACAAAATATTAAAGTTTTGAAAAAAAAACTACGTCAAATAAAAAACTCAGGGAGAATATGATGCTAGTACGTGCTACAGGGTCCAAATCAAAAAAGTATTCATCCAATAATCCAAGCACTCTATGTAGGCCCTAGTTTAGAGAATATCAGAATCATCCGATCGATCCATCATAAATCAAACTGAAAGTCCCAAAAAAAAAGCACCGGATCGAATATATTCTCCAAAAAGACCACCCACGCACAGGCCTATTTAATTATTCTGTATGGCACCAATTGGAATGAATACACTAGCTATATAGGAATATATAATAAGACTAGCAGCACATGCAGTAATTAATATATTATGAGTAATTTAAAGAGAGAACAAGGCCGGGGATTTAATTACGTTGAGCGCCTGCCGCCTGCGCTTCGCCGGCCGGCCAGCCGCCGGTGAGATCGACCCAACGAACAGGAGGGAATTAGTCTGGCTGGCGGTCGGGGAAGATCGGAGGAGGAAGATGAGTAGAGTAGGGGTACGGTCGTGGAGCTAAGCTAATTAAGCTACCGTAGGTATACCTAGCTCTCCTTCGATCCGTTGCTACTACATGAGATGAATGAGAAATGGGGAGAGGATCGAGGACAGTGGAGCTTGAGAGATAGATATGGTCAGGTGCAGAGACGGAGAGGCCGCGGCCGCACGTGATATAGCCTGTGTTTAGATCCAAACTTTCTCCCAAATTCTGCTATGAAAAAGAAAATTTTCCATCACATCAAAAATGCCGGCACATGCATGGAGTACTAAACGTAGATGAAATCAAACAATAATTGTACAGTTTAGATGTACTTTGCGAGACGAATCTTTTGAGCCTAGTTAGACCATGGTAGGACAATATTTACCACAAACAAACGAAAAGTGCTACAGTGCGCTACAGTGTCGGATGTGATGTTTTTGACCAAATTTTGACAAATTTCGCCTGCTTTTCGCCTCTACTTTTTAGATCTAAACACAGCCATATATAGTCAGAGGATCGGAGGAGACTGATGGTGGATGCAGGAAAATTAAATGGCGTGGATGGACTATACCACATGTATAATGTAAATGCATTCCCTAGGGCTCTCCCATTTCATGCATCCCACCAGCATATATGTATATATATTAAATATTTAGAGAACTGCTGGACGCACCGTGGTGCAAGTATATGAATGATGCGCTCGCTTGGAATTTTGTTGGTTTCGCAACACACACGCCATTAATTAATTAACATTTTTCTACTTCTTCCCGAAAGCATCATCAGATGAAAACGCATATTTGCATATAGTATAAAGGAAGAAAGGCAGATGAAGAAAAAAAGTAAAGTCTCTAAACATGCCCTGAACGAGAGGCAGCCTGCAGAGCCAGTACGTGCTGATGAGTATGAGTGCTACATGAATTTGGCAAGCGTGTGGTGAAAGCCAGTCGCTCCTGCCATCTCTCCAAAACGGGAAACCGGGGGAGCTTCCCGGAAGCTTCGTCCCGGGCTCCTTCCTGATTACTAGCACTACTCTCACGTACTCCTTCCTATATAGGTAGAGTAGGTAACTAGCTAGCTTCATCTGCAACACACGAATATTTCTACGTTATATTATTGTGTAGATAGAGTATATGGCTATATATGCTTGTGTTTTTTTTTTTCTTTCTGCGTATATATGTCCATGGCAATATAGGAGTACTCTAATTAAGTACCGCTAGTTTTGTATTCATGACAATGAGAATACTGATGAAGTGATGAGCACGGACGAGTGGTAATTCAAAAAAGTAATTGTTAAATACGTATACATTATTATTCATCCAGAGCTATAGTGATCAAGTTAAGTTGTAATAAGCTGCAATCCTTACAAAAAAAAAGTTATCAGTTGCAGCAAAAAAAAAAACAGATAGTTTCTAGAAAAGGAGATGCATGCCCAAATGGAAAAACAAACAAACAAAGTAACCCATCATAGCTAGCGATGGATCAAAACTTGACTGGCAGATGCGAGAGGTAGGTCCTTCTGGCGGTTGAGCAATAATGTGTGTGCACATCCCTACATGCATGTAGCCACTTGGATCAACAACTGACGTGCATGCGTGCGCTCAACTGTTTCCAAAGAATGTGAACAGTGTTACCTAACTTGTACATACACTAGTACACAGTCGAGCGTACAAGTATGCGCCCAGCAGTCTACTGCAATGCGTTATTGGCAGTGAACCCCGTGATGAAGGGATCTTCAGAGGCGCCTCACTGTTATTTCTAAAGCCACTTCAAAATTAGAGCCACCACCGGTCCTCTCATGAGTGCAGGCCTAGCTCAATAATTGTACGTATCATAAAATTGGTTTGTAGGGATACATACATGTTACTGTCTGACGGGGGAGGATACAAAACCCTCAGAGGAAAGAAGCCCAAAAAAGGCCTGCACAGGCCCAGATCGAAGGCCCACGGCCTTACCCAACGCACAGTGAGCCGACCCGACCCTTGCCCCGTACGCTCGTACGGGACGGAGGCAGCCGACCTTCCCACGAGGCGGCCGATTCTCAGATCAAGGCTCGGGCGAGGCGGAGAATACTGACCGATGCCGCGCCCGACGTTGGGACCCACCGGCGTGCGGCCCACGACCAGGCAGCGAAAAGTCCACTCGTGGGCCCAGATGATGGGACGACACGCTGCCCCCCTGCGCCCACGCCTGCTACGACGAAACGGCTTCACGCTGCCACAAGATGTGCCATCAACCACTTCAGCCTGGGCGGCGCCGAGCGAAGAGAAGCGCTCAGTAGCCCGCGCCAACAGAGCCTACAACAAAAAGGTTCCACGGATCGGAAAAATCCAAAGAGACACCGATACGAAGAAGGACGAAAGGAGGTCACATACCGCCCCATGACGAAGCACGCGCTGCGAGATCGCTTCCTCAGCACGGCTCGCCGCTGCCAGCGCCGTCCGGAGGGATTCCAAAACAGTTCCCACGTCGATGGCCGCGTTGGTGGACGCCTCCTATACGATCCCCCAATCCATCGCCTCCTGCTCCGCGAAGAGCGACGGAGACTCCTCCCGGACAGCTGGAAGCAACCGGGGAGGGATGAACAGACGGATGGCACCCGATGGAGGAGGCCCAGGAGGGGGTGACGGCAGCGGAATCATCGCGCCCCCCGAGTCCGCGGCACCCTCGCGAGCAGACTCCAGCCGCTCCTGCGCCGCCTCCCCCACCGGATCCGCCGCGGCGACCCTCGGGTCCGCCGGTGATGCAACAGGGGGTCGGAGGATCGACGCCCCCGGCGGGGAAGGCGCCGTCGCGGACGACGACGCCGCGGATGATGCCCCCTGGCACGCAGTCCGCGCGGCCTCCGAGAGCGACTTATGCGGGATGAACCGACTGCACCAAAAGCATTCAGCCTTGCAAAACAAGAACGGAGGGAACCACGACCACGACAGAAAGGCGGGAGGATCGCTCACCGAGAAGACTGCGGCGTGGGAAAGAGACGCCTCCAACCTCGAGACGCCGTTCCCGGCGGCACATTCGCACTTGCTGGTGAGGAGACGGACGACGCGTCAACCCCCAAGGGCGGCCCTGGCGCATGAGAAGCAACAGGGGCCACGCTCGCCCCCAGTGGCAGCGACGACTCCGACCCAGGATGCGACCCCTGGACGGTCGCCGTTACCAAAGCGCTCGAAGAAGAGCTGGCAGCGAGCTCGGCCGACGCCCCTGACGGCAACACAGGCGCCCCCGAGCCTCCGGACGCCTCCACCGGCACGGTCCCTGGCATTGCCACGGACGTCGACATCAAGACCGCGATAGGGACGCCGGACACTTCCGACTCCGGCGAGGATGGCACTTCCACGACCGGCTCCACCCGCGTAGCCGAAACAGGAACGCGTTGAGACTCCCCCGCCAACCCTTGAGACCCCCCCTCAAAGGGGGCACGGCGCCCGCCGCCGGCGGAGTCATGATCAGCATCGCCTCAGGGAGGACGCCCGAGCCAGAACTCTCCCCAATCTCGCCAGCGAGCGGCACGGCTTCAAGCGTATCATCCGAGGACTACTCCTCGTCGGATGAAGCAGTAGAAGGAGTTGGCGAGCGACCCTCCTCCCGGGCGCGCTGATCGCATTCTCTCTTCTTTCTATCGCGGACGAGCTGATGGCGTTTCTCGCGCTCATCAGCCAAGTACGCCTCCGCCTCCCTCTTTCGCATCCGGTCCGCCTTCACGGCGGCATCCTCAGGAAGAGGGGCGGGGGACGGCTTCATAGAACCAACGCCCTGAAACCACACGAGGCGCGGCATTAGTAAGCCTAGAAGCACCCATCACACAACCCGGTAAAAGAAACTTACCAAGTTCTCTTTGATCGAATGGTTGAGGGCTAGAGGACCACCAAGGAGGTTCGCCGCCAAAGTCCCCTCGGTGATGGCGATCACACGGAGCCGGATCTCTGTAGGAGTAAGCTCCTCGCCAGAGATTCGGTCCGGATCAGCCACGCCGGTATACTCCCACATGGGGAAACGACGGCGCCGAAGCGGTTGCAGAGCCCTCCGAATGAAGGTCGAAACCAGCACCACGCCGGTCAAGCCGCGGCGACGGAGGAGCCCTATCTTCTCCAAGAGGAACCCCACCTGGTTGGCGCTCCTCTTCTCGCGACCCCAGTCCCATTGGACCGGCCTCGAGGGGGCGGCACCGGTAAAGGCGGGGGCCCTCCCGATGTATTCGGGCGGGGGCATGACCCCATCCGCCAGGGGAGGGTCGCCTAGGTTCTGGACAAAGAACCATTCCCCCGAGTACCCATGGATGGAAGACGGGAAGAGGATCTGAAGGTAGTCTTGCCGACGGCCGTTGCGCAGCTGGATGGTCACGCCACCGACAAGGGACTGCCCGCCTTGCCCCTGCGAGAGCTGGGGGCGGAACAGGTAGCACCACAACTTGAAGTGCGGTGCTATCCCGAGGAAGGCCTCGCACAGCATGATAAAGCACGCCATGTGAAGCACGGCGTTGGGATTCAAGTGCTGAATCTCCAGGCCGTAGAAGAAGAGGAGCCCCCGCACGAACGGGTGTAGGGGAAGACCGAACCCGCGCTCATAGAAGGGCGCGAGTACGACGATCTCGTTCCCCCGAGGATCAGGCAGGCTACCGATCTCTGGCAGCCGCGATCCCAACACCGTCCGGGGGGGGGAGGAAGCCTTTCTTCTCCAAGAGCGCCAGGCGCGTCCTGGGAGTCGTGCACCGGGGAAAGGAAGCCATCAGCGGCAGCGAAGAAGCGCGCAAGAACTAACGAGGAACGCGAGGAAGGAGAAAGCAAACGGCAGAGGCGAAAAAGAGTCAAGTAAACGATCTAATTCTCCCCTCTTCCCTTATAAACCCGCGCAGAGGATGACGAGGAAACGAGGGACAACCGAACGTGGAGGGCTGTCGATGGGCCCACCACTACGCATTTACCACCACGACCCCCGGCGTCTCCTCGAAAACGGGGCCACGATCGCACCCCGGCTCCTCTCGAACGGTGCGAGAAGGCAGAGAGACGGGACAGCCTGCCTCCCTCAAAAGGTACAACCCTTAAGCTACCCTGCGTGCATTAACTGAGATGGCAGGGAGCTGGCGTCGACGGAACGACACGCGAACGGGTCCTTTACGCCAGAGCGATCCTGGGTAAGCATAAACCTGACTCTAAACCAATGCATGATCTAACTTAAATCAGCGCATAGAGCGAGGGACGGTCGGCAAGCAAGCTCCCAAGTGAGCTACATGCCAAGTGAGCCGGCATAAGGCCATTTGCCCTGACCGTATCTGAGACCATACCTCAAACTCTCTTGCGGTAACCCAGCTGATGGGGTGGCCACGTGGCCCCCCTTTGGACAGACTCCTGACCAAAGGGCCGGAACAAGATCGAGTAAGGAAAGGTTCTCTCAATGAGATGCCCCCAGCGGGTCGAGCCCCTCAATGGGATAACTCGCCACGACCGTTCTAAACCGGAAGAACCGTCGGATCTCACTCGGACTACCCGCAATTAGCTCGACGGCCGCCTTACCCACGCCAACCTGGCTGGTGATGGTCGGCCCAACCTTCAAAAGGTCAAACAGACAGGCCTTCCGGAGGGGGTCGCGCCAAGAATCCCATTCGAAACTGGGTGCTCAGAAAACTCTCCTAAAAACCTGACGATGGGCTTAAAAGACAAAACCTGTGCAATACCCATAATGGCTTCGCACACACGAGTCCTTGACAACCCCCGAACGATTCCTCATGAAATCACTCGGGGGCTCGGGGGCTACATCCCACGGATGCGCTTGTGCGCCTCCCCCAAAAGTGAGCCTCCGACCGACCACAAAAGGATTGACCGAAGGCTCGGGGGCTACATCCCGCGGATGCGCTTGCGCGCCTCCCCCTAGAGTGAGCCTCTGACCAACCACAAAAGGATTGATCGAAGGCTCGGGGGCTACATCCCGCGGATGCGCTTGCGCGCCTCCCCCTAGAGTGAGCCTCCGACCAACCACAAAAGGATTGATCGAAGGCTCAGGGGCTACTGACGGGGGAGAATACAAAACCCCCAGAGGAAAGAAGCCCAAGAAAGGCCTGCACAGGCCCAGATCGAAGGCCCACGGCCTTACCCAACGCACAGTGAGCCGACCCGACCCTCGCCCCGTACGCTCGTACGGGATGGAGGCAGCCGACCTTCCCACGAGGCGGCCGATTCTCAGATCAAGGCTCAGGCGAGGCGAAGAATCCCGACCGATGCCGCGCCCGACGTTGGGACCCACCCGCGTGCGGCCCACGACCAGGCAGCGAAAAGTCCACTCGTGGGCCTGGATGATGGGACGACACGCTGCCCTCCTACGCCCACGCCTGCTACGACGGAACGGCTTCACGCTGCCACCGCCTGCCAGGCGCATGCCTGCACATGAACTCTTTGCGACAAGATGTGCCATCAACCACTTGACGCCGCTCGCCTGGAACACCCCGCCACGATGGGGCTAGGGGGTGACGCCGGATATAGGTCGACCCTAAAAAACGAGATACCTAGCAGGGTGTGGCGAGGCCGGCAAAACCGAACAAGCGCAAGAGACAGAACTACCAAGCCCCGCCTCGTACAGACTTACGAAGCAGAAGGCAACCGACCGACCCTCACCCCTCGGCGGGACGCGATGATGCACGAGGCGCCGTTGCGGACAGACGGAACGACTCGGCAGCAGCGCTCCGTAGCTGGATAATCCGCCACCTAACACCACGCCCGTCTGACGCCAAGAGCTAAAGAAAGGAGGCCAGGACGGACGGGACGGAACACCCTCCCCATGCGGCTCTCTGACTCCGTGAGAATAGAAGCATTCGCAGGTACACCGAACCCCCGGCACAGCTCAGCTACAGGATCCTGGACAGACGACCTCATCGCGCGTGACAAAGGCGTGCCAGGAACGCACGGGCTTCTGACAGGACTCTTGTAGCAAGGGGACCCACATGTCAGGGTCCTCCTCCCCTTTGCATCCCTTCTTCTTTTCCCTAGAACTGTAAGCTCCCCCTTGAACTATAAAAGGAGGAGAAGCACTCACGAGTAAGGACAGAATAGCAAGGAACACCACAAAGAGCACAGAGGCCAAGTAACAGGGAGACCCCCTTTCGCTGCGCTTGCGCCCATTGTAACACCTCCACACACCTCATAATAAAAGAAACACACTCCACTGGACGTAGGGATTCATCCCGAACCAGTATAAACCTTCGAGTCTACCGGCTCACTATTCGGAGCGAGTCCGTGCTGACATCCCCCACCGAACAACAAATCTACTGCTTGTGTCATCCCGGTTCCCGGAACCACGACACTGTCTGTCCCTAAAAATTTAAAGCTGTCAGTAACATGGACCCCATCTGGATATTTTGATTTGAAATATTGGTGGGTCATGTGTCATGTTACCAATAGCACATACAAACCTCTACATTTGCTAGGTGCGGGGCGCCGGGCCGAGGCGTCTTCGAAGAGGGAAAAAAAAGCAGAGTGGGGTTGAGGGCATGGACGATGTTCCGCGGGATGGAACCTGAGGAGGTGAATTAAGTATTTATTAACGAAGTAAAGATGAGATAGATTTAAAGTTGATAGAGAAATTTAACTGTGGTAGAAGTTAGCAATTCTAGGTCTATTGTTTTATAATTTATTGGTTAGATTACTTTGTGGTGAGTTTATGTTAAAATACACAGCCAATTAAAACCACACCTTTCTGGTGCCACCATGGAATACACTAATGTCAACATCTACTTTGAGCTGTTTTTTGGTAGAAAACAAATATACTTGGATCAGTTCGTGATGTGACACAGAATCTTCCAGGTGTTATTTTGGTATGATTGAGTCCCTAGCAACAAATCAAAGAAGGTGTGGTTCAAAATAGTACCATACTTTTGAATTTTGGATTAGGAACATAATTAATAATCATTTTGCCCAAAGCATCTTTCTTATCTTTGTGCCGGATCAAAAAGTAGATTATGTAAAAAAAACAACCTGCAAGAGAGTGAGTTGATTTGTGGAACCAAATCAACAAATAGTACCGCTACAAGCCATGCGTGAACCAAGCACCGTATTAACCATCCCCTAGATGCATGTCTGATGGGGATATAGTGCAGGTAATTAATTAATGTTGAGAACGATGGGACACGTATGGTGGAAATTAATTAAAATCAGTTTTGATAGTGATAAGAAGCTAATTAAACAAACTAGTCATTTATTGTACGAAAATGACATTGTAGCGACACTATAGAAGAGCGTGAACTTTGATTACAGACAATGTGATAGACAGTCTGCTGGCTAGGCAAAATGATACTACGTATGAACGACTCAAGGACTCAGCATGTATAGGTAGGGATTAGTGAAAAACACACGCCAAAGCAAAGTTGTGTGTCGTGCGCGAGATGACATTCGCATCCACATATTTGTTTTAATGGTTACCACGTAGGCACGTACTGCTTCTTTCGGTTATTAATATATGATGTTTTTAGTGTAATTTACACTAACACCATATGGTAGTGTTTGGTTGAGGGGCGGCAGGGGATGGAACAGTCCCATCCGTGATTGTAGGGATGGATCCATCCCATTCCACTTTTGATGGTGTTTGTTTGGTTGGGAGAGGGATGGGGATCTCTGACATGTGGGTCCGCGCCGTCAGCCTCTCTACCATCTTCTCCGTTCTCTCATCCGGTCCTCCAGCACGGTCCCATCTCCCCTGCCTCCCGTCGCCGGCGTCGGCCCCTGCGCCTCCATCGCGTCGCCGGTCCCCGTGCCGGCCTGGTCTCCGCCTCCCGCTGCTGCCGCCGCCACCGTCGCGCGGACTGCCTCCGCCGCCGCTTGCCGGAGCGCGCCGCTCCACTTCACCTCCCCTCGCGCCGTCCAAGATCTGCTCCTCACCTCGACGTCGTCGGGTGAGGCCTGGGAGGCGCGATGCGGCGGTCAGGGCGGCGTCCGGGGCCGGGGACGCCAGGCACGGAGCCGGCGGACGGGGATGGCGACGGCGGGCGTGGAGGAGGCGGCCGGGGATGGCGACGGCGGGCGTGGAGGAGGCTGTCAAATCCGCAGCCAAGGACGACCTCCATGGGCGCGGAGGGGGCAGGTCGGCACCGGGGCTGGGGACGACGTCCATGGGCGTGGAGATGGCGGTCGGGGTCGCGGCGGGGGACGGCGACCATGGGCGCGGAGAGGGCAGATCGGGTCCGGGGACAGCGGCCGTGGGCGCGGAGGCTGCGGTCAGAGCCGGGGAAGGCCACGACGAGCATCTTGGCGGGCTCGTCGGTGGGGCCGGGCGGCGCGACGGAGAAGAAGCCTGTCCCACCTCGTCCCCCGTGGTTCCTCTCATTTGGAGGGACGGCGTCGTCCTCCGATTTGAGAAGAGGAGGTTGTCCCGGGATGATCCCGTCCCTCTTCGTCCTCCCAACCAAACAGCTCAAAAACGAGGACGGTCCCATCCCATACCTCTTCATCCCCTCAACCAAACGCACTATAATGACTGGAGGGAGTATTTTTTTTCAAGAAGTGAATCAAATTAATTAAGGGGCGCGTGTGCTGAGCTCCTGTCGTTTTCTCCCCCTTAAGTCCTGTCCTGTTACTATCAGTATTGTACGTTGACTAATAGCGTCTGATCGATCGAGCTGTCTCTGATGATTCATCAATCATCATCGCCAGTGCCAGAGACAGTCTCTGATGATTCATCATCGCCAGTGCCAGAGACAGAGAACAACATACTCCCTGTTTTATAGCAAAGTATTTTTAAGTATTGGAACAAAACCAATATAGTAGTACTTTTGGTTCAAAGGTGTTTGGTGGGACCATCTAAACCACAGTTTTCGATACCATGGTATAGCCAAAACTACAGTATTTTTGGAGTTTTGAATACTTTAGGTTGGACCTCAGTTTTCTCGTAGTTTTCTGTCAGCGCGCGTCAACATGCTTCTCGCCGGTCCAAATCCTCTCATCAGCTACCCTCCCAGCGCCGCACCGCCCGCTCTCCCTTGCCGTGCCGCTCTGCGCCGCCTCCTCTCCCTCGCCGCGCCGCCGCCCTCATCGCGCCGCCCCCTCTCCCTCGCCGCGCTGCCGCCCTTCCCCGCGTCCTGCCTCCTCCCGTCGCTCCGCTTCGTCGCGTGGCACTTCCTCCGCGGCCGCCATCGGGCTCGAATCTCGCCGGGGCGAGCTACCGCCGTCGCGCCTCCGGCGTGGTCCTGCCTCCCGCCACCCGTCCACGGCTCCTCTCCCTGGCCGCGCCGCTGCCCTTCCCTGCGTCCCGCCTCCTCCCGCCGCTCTGCTTCGTCGCGTGGCACTTCCTCCGCAGCCGCCGTCGGGCTCGAATCCCGCCGCGGCGAGCTGCCTCCGGCGTGGTCCCGCCTCCCGCCGCCCGTCCACGGCTCTTCCACCTGATAGCGGTGGTCAAGAATCCTCTGATATGGGTGTACGATGGCATTTGTGACTGTGATTTTGGTTTGATACTATATTTGTTGTATGATAGCAGTCAAGAATACTGTAGAATCAAACAGGTGCTGATTTCAAAAGGTACTACAGTTTTACTACAGTATATGAAAACTATGTTATTGATATCACAACCAAAAAATACTGTAGTATTCTAAAACCACTGTATTGAAAAACTTTGCTATCAAACAGAGGGTTTGAAGCTTTTGTGAACCTTCATCAATCGACAAGCAAGCTACTGCCACAAAAAGATATCAGTCATCACAGTCAAACGTTCCTAGTAGCAACAGCAGCAGCAGCAGTATACTACATGCTTGGAGGTCGTGGCTCGTGGGTCGTCGGTCCGACGAGGCGACGACCCACCGTTGCGTGCATGCGTTGCGATTGCGATACGACGATGACGACCCTGCTGCATATGTGATCTCGCTATCGAGACCGGGAGCGACATTTGAATAATGATTCATACTGTACTACAGGATATTAATTAATAAGCATATTAATTAATTCATCGTTCCAGCGCGCTAGCTGCGGTACGCTGCAGGTTAATTATAACATGCGGCTGCATGAATGCCAACACTACTACGTCTTCCCTGATCCGGATGGATTCGTTTCTTTTTCTTGCCAGGACCACCCTTGGCTTCTAGATACGGTGGCCTTCTGTATGTTCACCTGCAATAATATATGCATGAAGTGGATCATGTGTCATGTTAATAGCACATACAAACCTCTATGTTTCCTAGGTGTGGGGCTGAGGCATCTAATAATAGAGACAAAAAGCATAGCGTGAACAGGGTCGGAACCCTGTACCGCAGGGTGGAACCTGTGGTTGAATTATTTTACTTAATAAAGTAATAATAAAGAAGAGATATTTCTTTTGAAACGAAATAAAGAAGAGATAGGTTTCTAGTTGATATAGATATAAATTTATCAGAGGTAGAAGTTGGTGATTATTTTAGGTCTATTTTAGAATTAGTTTGTGATGAGTTTATGTGAAAAACTAGGTGATTTCTCCGCGCTTTGCTGTGGAAATCATGTTAACTTTTAGATAAACTATGACTAATGATGTAATTTTTCGTAGCAAAGATCATTATTCAGGACCGCTCAAAATTAGTTAAAAGCATGATATTGGGGAGATTATCTTTTCAGTGAAAGGAAGCCAACCATTGGGGCATTGGGCTAATGAAAGCGTGATGCAAACTAAGAGATAATATAACTGATATAAAAAACATGGTGGGTAAAGAACATTTTTTTAGAAAAATCCAATAACATATTGAGTTGAATAATAGATTTACGTGCAGCATATTATATAAATCATATATATATACAAGCGAGATGATATTTTAGTTATGGGCTTCCTACGTAGAAGTGAAAAGAAATAATGTGTTTCCTATGGAAAGCACAAAGGATGTGCAAAGTTTTGGTAACTTAAATGGCCATAAGAAAATTCATATGACCTCCATCATATGACCACCATCAATTCATATGATTAAACTGGATGAGAAAATACAAACAATTTGATTTAGGAAAAATATATATAAAACGTCAAGCGATGGGCACATATAGACCTTCAGACCTTGCCAAGTGATTGCAGAGGCTAATTCATATTGGGCTTCATCCTGAAAAAAGAATTAGAAACAAGCGATTGGAAAATATTATATTAAAATGACATAGTAGTATGCGTCAATGCATCTCAGAAACAGGGTGGACTGTTTCTCTGGCACATACATAAAACAAAGCATAACGTGACAGCAAAATTTACCCTGATATAAAATAGAAGTTGCAACTCCCTTACCTACTTTTTTTACTTACATTGAATTGATTTCTAGAAGCGGTCGGTAAGGTGCATCGTCTCTAAAATTCGATTTTTAAAAACGGTTGGTAAGGCGCACCGTCTCCGAAAATCGATTTTTAGGAGCAATTGGTAGAGTGCACCGTCTTTAAAAATTGATTTTTAGAGGCAATTGGTAAGGTGCACCATCCCTAAAAATGGACTATTTTTAGAGACGGTTGGTAAGGTGCACTGCCCTTGAAAATCAATTTTAAGGGACGGTTGGTAAGATGCACCATCTTCAAAAATCATTTTTAGATGTGGTTGGTAATACTAGTCCAACACTGATTTTAAAGACGGTTCAAATTTTCAACCGTTTCTAAAAATAAAAGATGGAGCGTCTTGAAAGATCAATTACGTAGTAGTGGTACCCTATCTAGATGCATGTCTCTGATGGGCGGATGTGATGCAGGTAATGCTGAGAACGATAGGATGTACATGGGCTGTGTTTAGATCCAAACTTTCTCCCAAATTTTACTATGCAAAAAGAAGATTTTTCATCACATCAAAAATACCGGCACATGCATGTAGTACTAAACGTAGATGAAATTAAAAAATAATTGTACAGTTTAGATGTACTTTGCGAGACGAATCTTTTGAGCTTAGTTAGCCCATGGTAGAACAATATTTACCACAAACAAACGAAAAGTGCTACAGTGCGCTACAGTGTCGGATGTGATGTTTTTGGCCAAATTTTGACAGATTTCGCCTGCTTTTCGCCTCCACTTTTTGGATCTAAACACAGCCATGGTGGAAAATTAAACCAGTACGTTTTGACAGTGACAAGAACTCAAGAAGCTAAGCAGTCGATCGCTCACTAGGTCCTAGTCCTGGTCCGCCATCTCGTAGAGCTAGATGCTCTCTTTAATTTGGTTGGTGTACTGTAGCTAGGCAATAAACGGTAGCGACGACTCGAGTAAAGGGGCCTCTTGCACAGTGTGTGCTCTGAGCTCCTGTCGTTTTCGATTCTCGTCCTATTTGTTACTCTCTGTATTACTGTTCACCAATCAGCAACTGATCGAGACCGATCGAGCAGTCACTGATGATCTCTATTGAGTATCGTCGCCTCGCCTCTTTCATGCATGGCTCGCATGTGCTGCTGTGCGGCCAGAGCTGAGAACTTAACAATATAGGTATGTAGTTGATGTGATGAGCTGTGAAGCTTCCGTGAATCTTCGTTTACAAAGACACAAAAGACATTAAGTCAACATTCGTCGTCGTCGTAGTGTTAGGCATGTCTAGATATATCCATGGATTATGGAGAATCTATGAAACCAAAACACCCCAATCCAATGACTAAACTTTAGCAAACGTCAAATCGGATGTTTCGATGCTAGTTAGAAGTATTATATATATAGTTTAATTAGAAAACTAATTACACGGTCGAAGAGTAAACGGCGAGACGAATTTATTAAGCCTAATTAATGCATAATTAGCGACTAGTTGCTGTAGCATCACATTTGCTAATCATGGATTAATTAGGCTTAATAAATTCGTCTCGTCGTTTAATTCTCATCTGTGTAATTAGTTTTATAATTAAACTATATTTAATACTTCTAACTAGGGTTGAAACATTCGATGTGACGGGTCCAAACACCCCCTACGTGCTTTGGACTTTGAAGGTCGTATGTGATGACTGACAACCCTACTGCGTGATCACGAGCGCTTGACACGTAGGTGATCGAGAACGAGAGCTAGCGACGCTTGAACGATTTGTCATAGTAGTACAACATAGTAGTTCTATGATATGATCATCTACACTTTGTGTGGACAGTATATTATTATTAATAGCTCGCTAGAAAAAAATACCCCTGCTTTGCATGGGTATAATCTAACTGTAATCGGTGTATATGCCTCGCGTTGAGCGATGTATTGACATATTTTCTCAACATGTGGGTTTAATGTGTTTTTTATTTTTAATGTATAATAACAACTATGTTTTCGATAAAGGTGTCTAAAACAGTCAAAACAAACAATGATACAGACATGACCTAAACGATACAGACATGACCTAAATGGTATAGAGTGACACACCAAACCTTTGCCAAAAGAAAATCATTCCTCTCTTTGTGATGTCATTTTGTTTCGACGATTCCCATCAACTTCAAGCGAATTATTTTGTAGCGGTGTTAGTTAGGTGGGACGTTTATCTCCTTAGCTATCTGTCGACATGTACAATGCCTTTATCTTTGCATGGTCTCTATTTTTGCACAATGACATGTTATTCATGTTATTTTGTTTAGACGATTCTCATCGACTTTGAGAAAATTTTGGAGTTAGGTTCGGAGCTTGTCTTTTAGCTTTCCATCAATATATATAATATATAAAAAATGGAGTCAGTACGTGATCTGGGCGTCCGCTTTCATGTAGCATACTCCTACAGTCCAAACCAGGCTCGTGGATAAACTTGAATTCAATCTAAAAATCGGATTGGCCTTGTAACATGGATTAACCGTATTGTGTAAGCCCGGTCCCATATGTCATATATTTGTGAGTAAACGGACCAAGAAACCTTATTTTCTTTTTAATATTATATGTTATTACTAGCAAAATGCCCATGCATTGCAACGGGAGAAAAAAATTCTTAAGCACATCTAAATCAATACATATAAGAATAGGCCTCGCGAATAAATGTCATGTACTATTGTTTTGAATTTTTCCGTTGGATGCGAGCGAATTCTATGTGGCATCAGTTGGGTTAGAAATATTATTGTTAGCTTTCCGGCAATACATAGAATGTCGAAAACGGAGTCCGTATCTGACCTGGGTATTTGTTTTCACCATCGGGCACACGAATAAATTGTAGGTCATATTGTCTTGACGATTCCAGTTAAGTGCAAGAGAATTTTAGAGTGGTGTCAATTGGGTTGAAAATGTTATTATTTTAGATTTCCATCGATATATAGAACATCAAAAAAAGAGTCCATATGCGATCTGGGCGTCAGTTTTCGCATGAGCTGCTCTTGCGGTCCGAATCGGGCCCGTGAATAAATTCCACGGCATATTATTTCGATGATTTCCGTTGACTGAGAGTGAATTTTAAAGTGGATTCAATTGAGTTGGAAAGGTTATTATTTTAACTTTCCATTGATATACATAACGTCGAAAATGGAATCATTATGCGACTTGGGCGTCCGTTTTCACGTATGCTCCTTCTGCCTTCCGAATCTGATTTGCGTGAATAAATTAAATTTCAGCCAAATAAAACCCACATGTAAGGTACGTGAGATTGGACCGTAAAATCCTCTGGTCTTTTATTATTAGGAGGTAGAGATATTAGCCAGAGAATAGAGATATGTTATTCGTTGCAGCAAGCTGCGGTAACTTGATGAGTCTCCCCTAAATATCCTTAAACTTAAGTCAGAGGGACTCAATCTGACTAACATGCAGACCCCGCATGTCAGTAGCTTTGCACGGTAACTATAGGTTAATAGATCTCCACTAGCTATACGACACTAACTAATTTATGTACAACATGCGGCGGCTGCATGCCAACACTACATCTTCAATTCCCTGATCCTGGCCGATTGATTCGTTTCTTTTTTTTGCCAAGACCCTTGGCTTCTATGGCCAAGATACGAGATACGGTGTCTGAATTTCCGTACAATATACTCCGTAGCCTTCTGTATGTTCACCTGCATACATGGAAAACAAAAAACAAAAGTAAGGCACTTGATTCAATTGCACTAACTACTTAATCAAGAGGGAGTGTTTGGTACCCTTGCCAGGCACTGTGTTGCCTAGCTTGGCAAAGATAAATATTGTATATGTATATTTGGTTTGCTAGCTAGCCTTTCTCAATGTTTGAGTTGTCAAACTTTTCCTTGCTAAGTTAAGCTAGCCGAATTGACTCTTCTCCCATGGCAACCTCTTGCCTTGCTAGGAGAGACCAGGCTAGCCAAGGCGGCAAGCACCCCACCCGTTGTACCAAATTATATTATATAGTGTCAATTGGCCTTCATTTCCTTGGCCCACATTCAAATTCATGTAATGGATATGATCTAGCTAGAGTTATTTACAAATACATATACATGGAAGCATGAATCTACTATTTGAAATTCCAAAAGAGATAGAGTAGTAAATCTAGAAATAGCACCTTCTTTTTGTAGGTCTTTTTGGCCTTGCAAGCCCTCATCAAGTTCCTCCATTTATCCTGATCGAGAGCATCATCAAGCAACAATATATGATAAACACCATTCACCAACATTTGATGCACCATTGTATATACCTTGAGGTGCACAACTGTTCGAATCGACAGTGAGAAGTAACATTCCTTCACCTTGCTCCACTTTCCAATCCCCTTTTTTGAGACACCATCCAAGAGTTCTTCCATTTCATCCTCCGTCCAATGGTCATTGTTTTTCCTACTTGTACACTTCCCACCTTTGCTTTTGCAAGTATATTGTCGCCCAAGTAATTCAACAGGGACTTCTACCTGAAAATTAATCAATCCATATCCACAATCTATTACAATCCTTTTGGGGAATAATCCCAACTGTTTAATCTCGTGCAGCAGGAAGCATCCGATCCGAGTTAGATTCTAACCATTTAGCTTCGACGTCTAGATCAGTCTCCCCACTATAAGGAGAGGAGAGCAGAGCTTTGTAGTAGAAAATACCCTAAATATTCAATCCACATGAAAGAATGACATTAATTGTGATGACAAAACAGACACTTAGTTTGACTTACTAGATAAAAGATATGCACTCAACAATTGATCCAATTATATGCTTACCCTCCACGAACTTCTTCTCATGCGAGTTCCTCTTCGGCGACATGTCCACGGGGCAAAGAAACAGCCTAGCAGTATTTAATTATAGTGTATACATGCATTAGTTCTTTATAAATTATTGCATGAATATTCAATGTATGTATATACTCACAATTCACTACATTGAATTGAGTATTAAACAAATGACGATCATAAATATGTTAATGCCTCCTCCACAGAGAATCATCAATATAATGCTATCATAGATGCATATTGTAGAACATAGAATCCAAATGGGGAAAATATACTCTATATATATCATGTACTACGAACTCTTCTTTATTGTGATGCTGAACAATGGTTGTTGTTACATCTCGAATCCATACCATTGATATTTAAAAAAAAGGCTTTACTACGAAATTATGTGTCTACCACAGTTCATCTTTACAAATGTTTCATAGAAGAGTGTAGTCTCATTACTGCATATATATATATATATATATATATATATATATATATATATATATATACATATAGAGAAATACTATACACACACATATGCATATACACATATACATATACACATACACATACACATATATATATACACATACACATATATATACATATACATACATATATATACATATACATATACATATATATATATACATATAGGAAGTGTTTTATCTACATGTGCACGTAGCTACACTCACCTTCAATAAACCAATAAGGGTATGTTCGCATACTCATTTATCAGTTTGAGTATGTTCACATACTTATTTTAAGATACCTCAAATGTCACCATCCGAAAAAATCACAAAACAACCCCTGTTTTTATTATATTTTGATAATACCTTCATATTAGTACATATAACGGGGTATGTCTATATACCTCAGGTATACTCGCATACCTCCGTATATACCACCACAGATGGTCTAGTACCATTGCATACTCCGTATACATACCTTCCGTTTCACCAGATACGCCCTCAATCATGAGATACATACGCGAGTGTAGCTACATGCGCATTTTTATGCGCATGTAGCTACACTCGCGTATGTATCTCATGATTGAGGGCGTATCTGGTGAAACGAAAGGTATGTACACGGAGTTTTTATTCCTTTCTACATGCGCATGTAAAGGGCGTATCTGGTGAAACGAAAGGTATGTACACAGAGTTTTTATTCCTTTCTACATGCGCATGTAGCCACACTCGCGTATGTATCTCATGATTGATGGCGTATCTAGTGAAACGAAAGGTATGTACACAGAGTATATAATGATACTAGACCATCCGAGGTGGTATGTCCATGATAAAATTTCTTTCTACATGCGCATGTAGCTACACTCGCGTATGTATCTCATGATTGAGGGCGTATCTGGTGAAACGAAAGGTATGTACACGGAGTATATAATGATACTAGACCATCTGTGGTGGTATATACGGAGGTATGCGAGTATACCTGAGGTATGTAGACATACCCCGTTATATGTACTAATATGAAGATATTATCAAAATATAATAAAAATATGGGTTGTTTTGTGATTTTTTCGGATGGTGACATTTGAGCTATCTTAAAATATAAGTACGTGAATATACTCAAACTGATAAATGAGTATGCGAACATACCTTTATTGGTTTATTGAAGGTGAGTGTAGCTACGTGCGCACGTAGGTAAAACTCTTTCTATATATATATATATATATATATATATATATATATATATATATATATATATATATTCCCTTTGTAAAAATATGGTCAAATCAATATATATAGCTTGCATATCGATGATGCAGACAGAAAGGAGAGGATAATAGATGTCCAATAAAAACCAGAATGTGTAGCTGCGTGAACAGTAATGTGGAGTACCTAGCATGCTTTGATCGACATAATCATCCACTTCATGGTGCGTGACTGCTTTTTGTACTACCGCCGGTTGTATATCTCCATTCAGTGAGTGAACAAATGTAGCACCTGCAGTGCAACAGAGAAAGAGGTTGTAGCTGCATTGACTCGAATCCCAGTTGATGAAACAAGTACTGTGCATCAAACAATAAAGAGCAAGCCTGTAGCGAAATGGACGGCGACGCGTGCGTACCTCCCAGGCATTCGTAAAGGTTCGCCTCATCCGCAGGCCCTGTGATTAAAAGTTGAATAATCTCCATGGCGTCTTCTTCCATCTGCGCGTCTGTGAAACAAAATCAGTTCATCAGCACCTGTAGGACCTATACAGTGTTCATGCTGTCCTCCAATAATGTTTATTAGACATTTATAGATTATTAATTAAAGGAGGGGCTATGTAATTAATGCTCCACAACCTGCAGGCCGGCCGGGACGACGGTGCCTGCATGCGTAGTTGTGTTTTAGGCAATATATACTGTACAGCAGAGACAAAGTGCTTAACATGAAATTATGTACTTAACATGAAATTATGTATATTGTTTAAAACATCTTCTTAATTGGCAAGAGCATTAGTTAGTTAAGTAGTGCAGATGCACTAGCGCATGCATAATCTTGTATTAGGAAGTTTCATTAATTTTTCCCTGGTTAATTTATGAGATATGGACTGTTCCCACATAGCACTAATGTAGTAGGAGTACAACAGGCCGGAGGCACTTGATTGTAGCTAGCTAGTAGAGTATAGCTAACTTCTTGCTAAAATATTTGCAACAGCATATATATAGCAGACCAGGAATAGTAGTGCCCCTTTGTTTCCAAAAACGGAAAGAGTATAGTAGTCATAAAAGCAAGAGTATAGTAGTCATAAAAATAATGATGGGCCTCTATCTAATTAATCATATTATTATATTTTGATGCATGGAATAATAATGTATGGAGCTGCAGATGGCGACATCAGTTACAGAGAGCTATAGCTTTTACTCATGGGCATGCATGTATGATTTACACGAATCAGCTAGACGAGTAGTGGTGTGGTCGTCCTGCTTTCAGTTACTGCTAGTGCTTGCTAGCATGGTACTGTGACTGAACGTCGAAGCAGCTAAGCGAGCGGCGCGCATGATGAGAGTGAAAAAAAAAAAAAACAAGTTGCCTGCTGCTGCCCCTTGCGATCAATTGCCTAACTCATCACGCGCGCGCGCAGGAAGCAATGAAGATTAGAAGGGGAAAGCCATGGCCGCCGGCCGGAAACAAGGAAGCAGCCTGCATGTGTACAGTATTTACGTACCGACGGGAGCTGCTAGCAGGTGGACGGAATCGGCGCCGGCCGGATCGGACGGCGATCGCCGGCGTACGCCGCCGCGCGCGCGCCTGCGCTCGATACGATTATTGCGTGCCACCAAATGTGCTGTGCGAGAACGACGAACGCGGCAGCCAGGGTTGGCGTGGACGGCGACCGGGCCGGGACATATTTATAGGGCGAGCGAGCCAAGGGGCAGTGACTCCACTCTATGTAGGTAGTGCTCCTGGTGCATCGCTATTTAGCGAGCGATAGCTACGCTCCAAACGAGCGAGCGATGGTCCCCACGCCCCCACGTCCATGTGCACCCGTGCAGGCGTCCCCTTCGGCCCTGCCCCTGCGCGCCGGTTGGCCCCACTGCTCCCCGTCAAACGCCCCCACCGGCCCCACGCCCACGTGCCGCGCCCTGCCCCCTTCCGCTGTGTACCGCCCGATCCCTTTTTCAATACACCTTTGCCGTTTTTTTCTTTTTTTTTTCTGTTATGCTTATTTTCTAAATTTCTTTTTTTGATAAATTTTAAATTTATCCACGCAATTTATCATCATAATTTTTTACACTATATATGGAATAAAAGATATGATCATAATTTTTTGGTGTAATTTTAGATACACGTGAAAGAAAGTTATGTCAGCATAATTTTCCGCGGATAAGATTTTGTCAGCATAATTTTCCGTGGATAAAATTATGTCAGCATAATTTTCCGTGGATAAGTGAATAAAATTATGTCATAAAGTTATGTCAGCATAATTTTCCGTGAATAAAATTATATCATAAAGTTAAAGTTATGTCAGCATAATTTTCCAAGGATAAAATTATGTCAGCATAATTTTTTGTGAATAAAATTATGTCATAAAGTTATGTGAACATAATTTTCTGTGGATAAAATTATGTGAGCATAATTTTCCGTGAATAAAATTATATCAGCACGTGACTAAAATTATGTCAGCATAATTATCCGTGAATAAAATTATGTCAACATGTAAATAAAATTAATTTTGGTGAATAAAATTATATCAGCATAATTTTCCGTGAATAAGACTATGTCAGCATAATTTTTCGTGAATAAGATTATGTCAGCATAATTTCCATGAATAAAATTATATCTGCATGTGAATAAAATTATGTCAGCATAATTTTCTGTGAATAAAATTATGTTAGAATGTAAATAAAATTATGTCAGCATAATTTTCTGTAAATAATATTATGTCAGCATAACTTTTCGTGAATAAGATTATGTCATAAAGTATATGGTTTTAAAAAAGTACGTGTCTTTACATCAGGTGATTGATATTTGGCTTTCCATTAGTCACATTTTATAACCATCTGATGTCTATCGAACAATTCCTACGATGACCGAATGAATTCAATCTATTAATCACAGTTTACACAACCACATAGGTGACTGATGGAATTCAATCCATCAGTCACATATCAAAATTACATAACACAACACAAAAAATTATAGCGCAACAATAAATGTAATTTTTATATATGTACGTAGTAATTTAACAAAACAGATATAAAATACACACAAAACCATTTAACTGAGGATAAACAAATATCAGGCGTCTGATGTGGAGTAAGTCTGTTAAAAAAATAGAGTAAAGAAGAAAGAAAAAAGAAAAAAAAAAACACCGACATCTCATCTGGTGGTCGTCCGAGCATGTCGACAGGCAATCGGGCGGCCCGGCGGTGTACCATCTAGGCCCACCTACTCCCGCTCCCCTGCATGTGGTCTCTGCGCCTGTATCCCACCCGGGTCCCACCTGCTCCCGCGCCCCACAAGCTCCTGCGCGGAGTGGATCGTTCGCTTGATTCGCTATGAACGAGCGGTTGTAAATCGGGCATTGCGGTGCTCCTGGCTAGTAGAGGATTTTCCTGGATGTTTCCTGCCCCTACCTAGCTCCAATCATAACCCTCCAGGCCAACAATGACACTGAGCTTAATTCGTTGTCAAGACTTGCCGTTCTCGTACACGTTCAACAGGGGTACGGTGACTGAGGATACCTCACAACGGCAACACCCCACCTGCGCCTCAGCCTACGGGCTGTCCACTTGTCGATCGACTCGCGTGGACGGGAAGTGTTCTATCCAGTCGTCGCCAAATCAAAAGCACCTCCAGGGGCCTACCAGCATAGATCTGCATGCGCCGGCCGTCACCGTCTCTCAAGGGAAAATGGTCTCAAACTCTTTTTCTAGCTTTTTGCACACTTCACTACACTGGCTAGTGTGCCGGGTGATCGATCAAAGGCACGGTTCAGGGCATTGTTTGGAACAAAAAAGCCTCTCATAGGAACGTCCCCATCAAGGAAAAATCACAAACTCTTTTTTTCTAGCTTTTCATTCCTACTTTACACTAGTTAGTGTGCCGGGTGATCGATCAAAGGGTTGGGGCATGTTTGGAACAAAAGCTTCTCACAAGAATTTTGCAGGATTCTCATTTCATAGTTTTGCTGATGTCACTATATATCAATTTGGGTCGAAGGAACGCCATAGATGAGTTGGAATGGGGAAGGATGAGCGGAGGCATAGGGATTTCTGATTTTTTTTTTCGAGGAGAAGAACCAGGAGCTATGATGACAAGTACGATGACGGAAGATATGGATGATGGGAAACGATGTGCATAGATAAGTCTAGTCCATGGACCGCAAGTCCCTCTCGCAAAAGGTTGCTAACATAATACCATAGACTAGGTCTGTGCCCGTGCGTTGCCACGGAGGCAACAAAATTTCAACACAATAGTCATAAGTTTGTGTGTTGCCATGGAACAACCACGTGAGCAAACAAGATTTCAACCTATTATAGAAGAAATTATAAATGATCGAGTTTCCTTGCAGAACAATAGAATTTTAGAAATTCACCATGTTTCATGAATTATTAGAATATTGGAACAGTAAGATAAGACAAAGACTCAAAAAAATCATTACTTTCTAGTGCAATAATAGCAAACCATTTTACAATACAATAGGAATTCATGTTTATATATACATAGAGTTTATAATTCAATTATTTCCACGAAAATGCACTTTATCTGATCATTCAATAATTAGTATCCAAAAAATAACTTGCAAGCATGTCAGGAGCATACATGAACAGCTCAATTAACTAATCAATTTTTCCCTCAAAATTTATCTGCAATCTCTTTACCCTTACTGAAACTAAGAAATTAAAGCACAAAAGCACAAGCAGGTAAGATTTTGGTATATATAAAAGTAGAGATCTATTGCGGGTTCAGGATATCTTGTAGTCGTTTGGGTCCTGGTACTCATATAAAAGTAGAGACTTGATGTAGGTTGGCGTTCTTTGGGTTCTGGTGGTACTCAACTTTAGGAGTCTTGCCTCTGTAACTCCTGCCAGCGTTGACACCACCACATTGTTGCACGTTGAAATGCTTTTGCACCAAAGATCATGGCCTCCACAGAAGCTTCCCTAGGGTGCTAACCTATCCTTGCTAAGATTAATGTTGTCAAGACTTCTTTAACTTAGTAACCAGATAATCATCGAATCTAGGAATCAAGTCACTATTAATTCCAGTTCTAACCAATAATCCACAGCTGACCATCTTTGTAAGTTTCAAGATGCACCCGACTAAAGATGTAATGTTAACGAAAGTTTTTTTTCCCCTTTTACCAAAGGAGACGGAGGGACAGAGAGATTCAATGTCCTGTATTGTTGTTTAACTATGCTCCCAAATAGGGAATCTGTGAGGTGGCAAGTTGTGCAGGACATATTAAACATCAGGGTGGCATGAGGATTGGTGAAAGGGACATAATAAATAAGCAGTAACTGAATCATGACTGAAACAATATATGAAACCAAATGCAATCAGTTGATAGATAATCATCATATCATAAGGGCAATAATTTATCATTCAGTGATTCATCAAAGTATCAAAGCCAAAATAGGTCATCTATGGTCTTATGGTCTGAATGTTGTATAACACTATGAATCACAAGTAATAAGCGACTATATCATAAAAGTCCTGGATATGTATAACTTTCTTTTACCAGGCTCTGGCCGGCTGTAACAATGTATAGATGGAAAAATAGGTACATTCCGAAAGTACAGAATTAAAGCAATAGTTAGTGGACCATTTTACCTCTGAGGATTTTTTTAGCAGAAGTGGACTTAAGATGATTTTTTTCAACAGTAGCCCCAGCCCATTTAAGTAGATTGCAGCAAAGAGCTTCTTATAAGTTCAATCCTTGATCAAATCAAACCGTGTGGGTTGTGCTCTATGCCACTTGCTGCTAGCTTAGAGCCTTAGACCATGTCTCGCTTCATCCGTATCATGTTGTCAGTGCTCCAGTGCACACAAGTCTGTGACAAGCAATACTACAGCAGGTGATGTGATCATATTGACTACAGAGTGATGGAATGACTCGAGAAAGGAACTCGAGAGATGTGGATTAAGCTTAGCTTCATCTACTCCAATGCCATGCATCGAGCACAGGTATATGCAGTGTATTTAGGCAAGACAATTCCTGGTTAATCATTATTCAGTAGGACTGCTACACGACACAGGTTCTTGCTGACTTGAGGCTGTTCCCCTTCCCCCTCCCTAGAGATCGTTTTTCAGTGAATGACATTTCCTGATACAATGTTTAAACCAAGTGCAGGTAGGTCAAAGCCTGTTAATCCATGAACACCTTTCGTTTGATGCAGCACAAAACTCATACTTTATCCTCTGCCTCTTTCTGGTAATGACACAATATGATAACCAGCATAAGAAATTGATTGCAGTTGGTGCAATGCCACTTTGCATGCTATGTATTGGATGCAATGCCAAACCAAGATACAAGACCACAAATTATACTCCACCCCAGCAAATGTTCGACCAAAAGGCACCAAGAGGAAAGAAGAAGAACGAAGGAAAGCAACGGACAAGTGTCCAGAGAGCTTCTTACACGTCGATGAGGCAGGTCTTCCTCTCCTGAGAGCGCGCCGTCACCGCCGCCGGCGATGAATTCGCATCGCATCTGTCGGGAGCGCCCAGTGAGGCCGCTTGGCGAGGCGCGCGCGGCGTGGGGGGTCTCTGGCGACTACGGATTGGAATAATGGGAGAGATGTGGGACAGTGGGAGGTAGTTACTGCAGTGTCTATTTCACTTTGGCATGCGCGGGTCCGCTCTGAGCTCTAGAAGGCGGCGACGAGCGTTTGCTGCGAGCCTCATCTTCCCCGCCGAGGGCAGGATCTATGGGCGCTGGCGGCGGGCGGCGAGCCAAGGTGCGGGTTGAGGATGGATGGACGATGCCAGGAGCGCAGTGGGCTGCGGGCGAGGCACACTGGCACGACTTCGAAAGAATTTCTGATGAATCTCCTCCTCCGCTGCCTCTCATCGTTCGCTTCCGCGGCCATCATGGCGTGCGCCTCGGCTCACTTGGCCGCGGTCCGCAACCAAACACATCTCACCACCGCGGGCTTCGATGCCAAGATCGGTTGCTACGGAAAAGCGGGGCGGAATTGCCGGGGCGTGCGGGGTGCGGCTGCTACGGAAAAGCGGGGCGGTGGGATCAGAGCGCGGGTCACGGTGGTATGGCGGAGGGTTGGGATTGCCGGGGCGGCAGGATCAGAACCGTAGGGATGGGGGCAGAATCGCCGGGGCGTGCGGATCGCAGAGGCGGAGACGCCGGGCGGGGGCACGGGGGCGCGAGGCCACGGGAGGTGGTGGACGCCCCCCTTGCTCTCTTAATAGGTAGTAGAGATAAGTCTAGTCCATGGACCGCAAGTCCCACTCGCAAAAGGTTGCTAACATAATACGGAGTACTAGCACTAGAGTTCTTTTTATTTTTTACCGACTAATATACATATAATTTATCGCTAAATATTAATAGTTTCTAAAATTCAATTAATTTATACATTATCATGCAAGAGCACGGACAAAGTTAAGAAAATCCAACATTTTAATACTATTTCATTTCCTTCATTACTAACGCCATTTTTATAAAAATCATTTGTTTTTCCTATATCCTCTATTTTAATCATGCAATTCTTTCATATTCCTATGTTTTTCTTTCTTTCCTCCGTTTTCTAATCCTTCATTCCTAACGGGCCACTATATTAGTTGGGTATTCCAATAAGCTGCTAACACATGGATGGTTTATCCTATAATCCTAGGCACAAAGAAACCATGTTACTTATACTTTGTTACTGATGTGCCGATTATCGCAGAGCCAACAAGAGGTTCTCTTTAGACAAAAAGTCAGCCATTACATTCGGTAGATTCAGGTTTTATTAGTCTCTGTCCAATTAATGACAGACCAAATTAGTAGAGTGTACGTGCTAGTACTACCACCTAGCTGCATGTCCTTATCGAACATGATAGATGACGTTTCTTCAAATAATAGATGTCATTTTCCATGTTTAGGAGGTGACGTTAGCCCTTATCAAAAGTTGTTTTATTTGGAAATGGAGTTACATTGAACGAGAGGTCCTTGAATGATTTGGTTGAACTGGACTATATCATTGGAAACATGCATTAAGGGTGGGAGTAGTATTGATTGATTGCCACACATCTTGATTATATGGGCGCCAAGAGGGGCTTCAACAAAAATAGTATGAACTTGGCAATGTTCATATAATTTTTGTCCTCCTCTGAGTTTATGTATATGTAAGAGTTGTGATTTTTTTTTAAAAGATGAGTAAATTGAAAAATAGAAAACGGTTGGATCTTGTGACATTTAAAAATAATCTTAATAGGCAATATTTAAATTCTACCATCTCTAATGGAGGCAGTAATATACATTTGAAACTTTTTTATATTGATAATTATTTAAAAATAAAATCGTTGAAAACTTTGTTCTCTTCAAGGACTTCAACCTCTGTATTCGGACAGATTAATTAACCCTTGAAAAGTTTTGAACTATATATGAACTATAGGTTAGGTGGGCCAATTGGACACATGACATCGGCCTGAAAAGGTAGGTGGAAGTATACCATCGAGAAAAAGCAATAAATGTGTGGATGAAGTTTTTCTTGGGAAAAGGGGTTGTGTGTAACACCCGAAAGAAAAAATAAGGCATTGTCATCCACTGAAGAATACAACCGAGTAGGAGAAATGCAGCACTTCAAAGATTAGAAAACTAGTTGTACAAGTACAATCCATGTTGCTCCAAAAAGGTAACGCTTCAAACATATTTTACACTAGACTGAAGGGAAATAAGGGTATACATGGATTATATATGTCCTATCATTGGGCCCTCTCTCTGGTTAACCCTAGACAAACTCACAAAAGTAAACATGTGTCCCTGGACCAACTGGATTTTAAATCTAGCTCACCTTGCCATCATAACCATCTGCCAAAATCCAACATGACTTCAGAATTTTTTTATTCCATATTTTTTAAAATAACTGATCAAATAAACAAATTTCAAATTTATACTACTACCATCAATGCAGGCGGTGGCATATAAATCTATACTTTTTTATTTGGACAATTATTTTTGCAAAACTAGAACTAAACAATACAAAACCGAAAACAAATCAATGACTAATTAACCCTATGTATCTTCTTCGAGACTTGAACATCTATATTTGGACTGACCAATTAACCCTTAAAACCTTTTGAATTATATGAACTATAGGTGGGCCAGTTGCATTCGGCAAACATGGGCCAAAATGCTAGTAGGAAGTAAAACAACTAAGAAAGCAGCAAAATATGTGGAAGTTTTTCTTGACAAAAGGAGTTGAATAGTAGTGTAACAATAACACCCGAAAGAAAAAAAAAACCATCTTCATCACATTGAAGAGCACAACCGAGTAGAAGAAATGTATCGCTTCAAAGATTACAAAACTAGTTGTATAATCCATTTTGCTCTAGAAATGCAGCGCTTCAGACATTTGTTACACTAGGCTGAAGGGAAATAAGGGTGTATATGGACTATTTATGTCCTACCACTTGGGCCTCTCTCTTGTTTACTAGACCCCAGACAAAAGTAAACATTTGTTCATACTACAATTGAATTTTTAATGTGGCCCATCTTGCCATGATTAATCACGTGCTGAAATCCAAGATGAATTCCTTTTTTTTTTTTGAATAACTGTTAAAGTAAACAAATTTCAAATTTATACGTACTACTACCATCAATGCAGACATCAGGATATAAAATCTATAAAAAAATTTAATTGGCAATCATATTTGCAAAAAAACTAAACAAAAATAGAAAGCCAAAAAATAAAATGGATGACTAATCAACCCTATCTTCTTCGAGATTTGAGCCTATCTATTTGGACAGACCAATTAACCCTTGAAAACTTTTGAACTATAGGTGGGCCAGTTGGGCACACATGACATGGGCTTGGAAAGCTAGGAGCCTAGGAAGAAATAAACAGCTGAGAAAAGGCAGCAAAATGTATGGATCAAGTTTCCCCCGCCAAAAGGAGATGAATCGTAATAATGTGAAACCCCAAAAGAAAAGGAGAAAAAATGTATCGCCATCACGTTGAAGAATACAACGAGTAGCAGAAATGCAGCGCTTAATTCAAAATATTACAAAACCGCTTGTATGCATATATATTCCATTTTGCTCAAGAAAGACAGCGCTCAGAACATTTGTTATTACACTAGACCCAATGGTAATAAGGGTACGTATACACGGACCATATATGTCCTACCACTTGGGCGGTTGGGGCGTTGGGCCTCTCTCTTGTTATATTAAACCCCCAGATATATAACAGTAAGGATGCATCATCCTTCCCTAATGATCCGTTTGCAGTTTCATCCATGCAGCATCATTTAGACGGCCTTATTATAATTTACGTACTACTAGAGTACTAGTACGCATTAGCTGGATCGGAGCCTGGAGCAAAGCGGGTGACTGGGTGCAAAACGAGGCCATCTTTCCTCTTCGCGATCAGTCCTAGAGCCTCCCAGACATGGACATCCTTAGGCCCCATTCCACTGGGCAGCTCCCAATCGAAGTGGTAGAGAAGACTCGCCAGCGCGAGCTCGATGTTGGCCACTCCAAGGTTTGCGCCGGGGCACATGCGTCGCCCGGCTCCGAACGGGAGGAACTCAAAGTTGGTCCCTTTGTAGTCGAGGTTGCTGAGCTTCTCGAACCGCTCCGGCATGAACTCCTCGGCATCCTCCCAGTACTTGGGGTCCCTGCAAATCGCCCACACGTTGATGAACACGGAGGTGCCCTTGGGGATGTCGTAGCCCATCACCTGGCACGTCTCGCGGCACTGGCGTGGCAGCAGCAGCGGCAGCGGGCAGTGCAGCCTGAGGGCCTCCTTGATCACGAGCTTCAGGTAGCTCAGGTCTGCCATGGCCAGGTCGTCCTCGGTGATCGTGGCCTTCCCCTTGAAGGCCTCTCGGACCTCGGCCTGCGCTCTGGCCATGGCGGCCGGGTGCCGGATGAGCTCCGCCATGCTCCAGTTCAGCGTCGTCGACGAGGTATCGCTGCCCGCGCCAAACAGGTCCTGTTGTTACAAATTTACAATGTGTGTCGAGATCATCAGATCAGGCTTCCAATCAGCAGGTTGTATCGGTTGAATTGAACAAGAACAACAGTCAGCAGTGCTTACAAACATGAGTGCCATGATGGTGTCGTTGGTGAGTGGGATGGGCAAGCTGGCGTCTTTCTGGAGCCTGAGGAGGACGCCGACCAAGCTTTCGTGTGCCGACTTGTCGCCCCGCTCCACCGCCTCCTTTTTCTCTTGGATGATCTGGTCGAGGATGCGCGTGATCCTGTTGCGGCACGCGAGCGCCTTGCGCGGCGCCGTGCCCAGAGCCTGCATCAGCCTGGACGACGGGAAGAGGTCGGCCAGGGTGAGCACGGACGTCTGCCGGACGGCGGTGTCGAAGGCGTCCAGGTACTCGTCCTGGTACTTGCACCGGCTGCCGATGGACTCCCTGACGAAGGCGTCGTTGATGAAGGCGGAGATCATCTTGGTCAGGTTCACGGCGGCGCCGGCGGACGCGGACGCGGACGCGGCGAGGCTCCGCATGAACCGCGCCGCCTCCTCCTCGCGGATGCGCTGGAACGACTGCACGCGCGCGGCGCTGAGCAGCTCGAGCACCGCGATCTTGCGCAGCTGCCGCCACCGCTCGCCGTAGGTGCCGAACACCAGGTCCGTGCCGCCGAAGGTGAGCACGCCGATGGTGGCGTTGAGGTGGCGGTCGGCGAACGTGATGTCGTGCGTCTTCATCACGGCCTGCGCGGCCGCCGGCGACGACACCACCAGCGTCGGCACCTCGCCCAGCCGCAGCAGCATCAGCGGGCCGTGCGTCCGCGCCAGGTCCCGCATCGCGCGGTAGATCAGCGGGCTGCTCATCACGACGTGGTGGAGGCTGCCGATCAGCGGCAGCGTCCAGGGCCCCGGCGGCAGGTTCAGCTTCGGCTTCGTGGCCAGCAGAGACTTGAGCTTGGAGATGACGAGCAGCAGCACCGCCACGGCCACGCCCAACACCACCTTGTCCTCCATTATTCTCTAATCTCTACTAGAAGCTAGCTTAGCTCCTAGCCACTGTATTTCGTATGTATGTTTAGCTTAGCTTCTAAGCCGCTGCGTGTAGGGCTTCTCGACGTTATCGAATTTATATAGGTTGCACGCTGAATTGTGCGCTGTGGACTTGTGGTGGAAAGGAAATAAAGACGGTCTAGTCGTCAGACCATCGTGGCTTGACCTTTGAATACTCAGTACGTAATTGGCACCTTTATTTTAAGTACATTAATTGTTCAAACAACCGTATTGGACCACTGTCAAAATAAATAAAGAGTGACCGAGATGCCATGAGGGCGACCGACGCCGGCCCCCAAAAAAAAATTTTGGCAGGCCTTCGGTTTTGTCCATATGTACATGTACAATACATGCATGGATTGTTCAAAATAGTACATAGGAGTACATGGTGAGCACTAAGATGCATGCGGCTTTGTATTTTCCTTCCTTGACCGCTGCTTACCGGGCGGCCAGCGGGCAGTGGCCACTGCTACGAAGATCGCTGATTCCTAGAGCCGGAAACTGAAGAACACATGTAGAGATTAGTTTCAAGAAGAGTATAATCGTCAACCCCACTAGGTAACGCACAGGTCACATGATTGTAAAACTCACTGACTTACCATCACAGATCATGTACGTCACAGGTCCCATCCAATACATATACGTGCAGTTTCTAGGATGTAAACTCACTGACTTACCATCACAGGCCATCCCACCACTAACATCTTGGTTTTTGAATCATTTAATAAAACACGAAAGCATGGCTTATTAGCAACAGGATACAAAATCAAACTTGCGGAACAGTTATAAGTAATTTATTTTATACTAGCAAAATGTCCGTGCGTTGCAATGGTAGAAAATCATATATCATCATATTTGAATTTTCTTATGCGTTACTTATGCAACAAAACAAAATAAACATGTATTTGATGTGGTATATATAATAATATTATGTATTATATTATATAATATACACCTATTGGGTTGATTTAAATTACGACCTTGGCGCCCTACAAAATGAAGCCTTAATCAAAATTTCCATTTTTTCTTTATTTTTGAGTTATTATTAAACTAATGTACGACATTAAGTTTTGGGTAGATGTGCTAGGTTCACAACACAACAAAATTAATTATCATATGCGTGGACATTAGAATTATTATTTATTTTTATTTATTCGAATTACTCTGATTACTAAAATAATTAGTGTTCAATGATCTGATCCTCTTCACAACAGAAGATATATAATATCCGCAAATTGATAATCTAGAAAACAATTAAAGATTTTATCAATCATATGACATCGTTACCTAAATTTGGTGTTGATGTTTGTGACGTACACCTAGCCCCCCTGCATGCATGCCCACAAATTTGATGTTATGCTATGCTGGACTCTTTGGGAAGGAGGCCACCGTTCATAGGCTTGGAGCGCAGTCGGGAAGCAAGGCGAGGCATAATGTGTGTTGCCGGTTCGTGATTGATAACTTAATATGAGACACTTGTGCATCGTATAGGATTGACCCATCATGCAACGGGCGGAAGCGAGCGGGATACGAACACCATGTTGTAGGAGAACCGACAGATAGAAGGGGAACCGTACGGAGGCTCCTTGTCATATTCGTAATAGTAAAGAGATGAAGAAAGCTTATACTTTAATATTAGTGGGTCCCACATATCAGGATAGACCGAGAAACCTTTATTTGGTCCCACCTGTCACGACGGACCGGGAAACCGGACCAAAAAACCTTATTTGTTTTAATATTAGGTATAGATACATAGAAATAAAAAAAGTGGATTGCATGCTAAGTCTCTAAATTTATCCCGTGGTACCATCTAGATCTATTAAGTCCTAAAATCAAACTTATGGAATACTTGCAAGTAATTTGTTGTACATAGAGCGCATAGAAAAACAAATATGATGAGTGTTGCATTTTAGGTTCTCAAAACTCCTTTTCCCTCTTAAACCCTAGAAACTCAGCTCAACTTTGGCATCACTTTCGAACCGGAATCATTAACCAAAATCGCAAAATTCAACTCAAACAAAATACTATTTCTTGAAGTCCATCTTTTCAAGTTCATCAAATGCAATTTTGCTCAAACTCTCAAGAACTCAATATCCACAAAGTCAAACTTTTGCCTCTAGGTTCAGTTCCAACATGAAAACGATAATAGTGGGGCCAAAATAACTTTGCCGGTCACTGGTGGAAATATAGGACAAAAAGTCGTTGACGTTGGAGGAAAATGATAAATTAAAGCTAGTTTGGCAACCTTAATTATTTTCTATGAGGATCGAAAGAAATTGAGGGAAAATAAAATAGACTATTTTTTCTCAATCCACCTCCAATTCTCCTCCAATCCACATGAGACCCTCCAATCCCCATGGAAAATGATGCATGGAGATTGAGAGAATTAAATAAAAATAAACTGTTTTATTTTCAAACTAGCCTCACGTGAAAGTGTGCCGGCCTTCGATTGCAACCGATAATTTTAACCCCAGGTGTCATTATGTTTTTAATTAAATTTTAAAACTCATCCCAGGGCCATCTTCCCTAGCCCTAGGCCCCGCACTGCTGGCCACCACGCTCTGCACGTGTCTCCTCTCGCCACATGGACATCGCCCATCATCGGACAAGTTTGCTGAACCTTAGTAGGTTATTGTTATCATTATTATTTGATTATTAAAAGATTCGTAGTGGTGTTACGGATCGATTCTAATAATAATATTTCGTCGGCTAGGTTGAGGGCCGGCAATTTTTTCTAAAATTTAAGACCAGCTAGCTAGATCTTCGTGGTAGTAGCTGAGCGTCGTTTTTTCCACACACACACATGCTTCGACGAGTTGACGCATGCGTAGGTTTTTCTACACACCCCAGTCGAAAAAAAAAAGGTTTTTCTACACACGTGGTCTGCTTCTCTGCTTTTCAGTGGACTTGTATCAAAGTGATTCCACATGCACGTAGCCCATTAGCGGAGGAATAACGGGATAACACTCTCTGTGGTTTGCACTAATGTTTCATCAGTGCTCTAAGGCCAGCTCCAACAGTAGATGAAATAGCTAGCTGACTAGGATTTTGCGTAACATGGAGGGAAGAGAAAACACAAAAAGCAAATCGGTAGCGCTTCACTCGTCGCTAGCTCGATGCGCAAGGAACGAGGACACAGCCATCCGGTAGGAGGAATGACCTAAGAGCTAATGGTATGATTGGTCTATATTGTAGGACCCATGCTTTGGAGCAAGTGAACAGTTGAATAGCTTATTTTGCGTGCTAGCGCTATTGTTGACATGGATCCTTCCGAGCTAGCAGCCGGCGAGGACTGTTGAGGCTGCCCTAAGTTGTCAAATCACATGACTAATCATCAACAGATGGAACCATATATATTAACAATAAATAGTGCACCAGTCCAAAAAACCCCACTTTGATCACACCTCATGGTAATGGTTTGTGAGCACCAACGAGCGATTGTGACAATCATCATCTCAAATGATAGTGCGGGTGAGTGATGGTGGTCCCACAAGGACAAGCTGGCCGAGTAGGCTCTGCTTGGTAGAGCTTTTTTTTTCAGCTTATGGCCAAAATAAGCTAAAATAACAACCAAACATGGCATTTTATTTTCAGATTTTTCTAACCATGTTTTTTTGCACTGCATCTATTTGTACTAAAAAGCAGAAGCTATCTTAAACCTGCTTATTTTGATAGCGTTATTCGCTTATTTGTATAGTTTCTCAGGAAACACTTCCCTGACAAGCTGTACGAAACAGAGCCTAAGGCCCTTTGGTGTGCAAAGTGCAAACTCGCTGACTGCCCTGCATCGTTCAGGTGCTGGGGAGCGGGATGCAGGGTTCACTTTTTCTTTTTTGCTTCGAAATTCTATTTTAATAAATTGATTTTCATATTTTTGAATTTAGGATTGGAATACATTAAAAACCATACCAGAAAGTGTTTCCCATACCGGATCGAAAACGAAAATTTTACCCAAAATTAGGTGCTTTTCGGTCGGGAAACGAACCTTGGCGGAACCCCCCTTGTCCATACTTCACATAGGACACCGCTTTGGTGGGTCCTTGCTCGATAGTGAGGATGTCTGAGCAAATTTTAGGATGAGTCCAGCATAGAGATCATTCCACTCTTTCAATTTAAATTTCAGTATGGTCTATCCTTTACTTCAAAGCAGCCAATTGTGTAGCTGAATAAATAATCAAGACATAAGATTGTTTTCATCTTATTTTACTCCTTTCCTCCCAATTTATATGTGCGTTTATTTCTTAAATGTGGTTGTTCGTTCTTCCTTCTGCATATTTCATGCGGTGGTGTGAACCCCAATCGTCCGATGCGTATAATTCGCACCGGGTCTTTGAGTCTTCAACTTGGTAGCATTTTTTCTTCTCACTAGACCGTCCGGCCGCTGACCGGTCAACGGAACCGTCGTGTCATGCTTTATGGTTTTGATTGTTGATGTCTTAGGTCTTCTATTGTGCCTTTTAATCTCTCACTTGACGTGTTCATACCTCAAGTCCATCACTTGCATATCTGAAAATTAAACAAATATACTTGCGTACACGTTAGTCCCAAATAGTATATGTTGTCACTTCAACTACTAAAATTACAATCGGAAACTAAGCACGAGGCTTATGGCCATTTTCTCTTACAGAAAATAGCCTAAAGTAACCTTAAATTTGTATTTAATTATTGGCGTATACCATGATAATAAAAACTAAATTAACCCCTTCAAATTTCATCTAAATTAGTCGTCGATGCTATATGAAAAATATCCAAAGTAACTCCTAAATTTGAATCCGTTGTCCACCTTGACCATTATTAAAACAAATTAAAATTTCCCCATAAACTCTAAACTACGTTCCTTGGGCATTTGGAAAATATCCTAAAATTCTCATAAGTCATATACATGCTTCAAATTAAATTGATCACTTTTATCATTATTAAAGGACTATCTCAAGGCATACATTCATGGTGTACACCACTATGCCAACATCGCATACATGTCGAGAATTTTTTTTCTTGCAAATAGCAAAACCCAGTGTCACATCAGTGATTATTTTGATGTTACACATAAAAAAGTGTCAAGATTGTACTCCTGGAAATACCCAACTTTGATAAAGACTACATTGGTGATTTCAGATTTATGAAAACATGTTTCTGGTGCCTTGTGTAATAGAACCACGTGGAGAGGGCATTAACAATAAAATGGCTTTGAGGAACTCAAAATCCAAGTAACATATGGATATAGATAGTTTTTGCAACTTTTTCTATGTTCATTATACTTCCCTTAGTCACAAATAACTTATTGTTTTAGAAAAACAACAGGATCACTAAGATACTATTTTAACAATTAATTAACAATATGAAATATACACAAAATATAATAATTTTTATAATGTTAGGCTACTTTTGAAGAAAAAAATCCAGCCATAACACTTAGGAGATCATTTAAATAGACTATTCTGAAGATATTATTGCCGTATCAACAGATCAAGCAAAAGAGTTCTTTTTTTTTTAAGAAGAGTTTTTCATTTTATTCCATAGCAATGCCCGGGCAAACCTTTAAAACGATGGATTTGTCTAGCATTGAACTAACAGGCACCGATCCATAATGATCAAAGTCTAATCGCGAGCATGGTAGGGATCTTGTAAATCCCCGTGATGCCTCCTCACTGATTGATGGAACCCAATGCTGCTTGGCCATTTTGGTGTGGGGGTCAGAGGTCGTCTTGCAAGTTGGAACAGGAATCAGAACACCTCGAGCAAAGGACCAGGGAAGGAGTTTCATTCATTTGAGTTTGGTAGCAAGGGCGATCGAGGATCGCCTGGTGACAGCTATCTGAAGAACTGGAGTGCAATGTATGATGTATTACCCATTGGCGCTGTGCATGTCAGTGATATGTTAGGCTCTGCGTTCACATTTTTGTTATATCTGCTTGGCCACCCTCATCGTAGGAGACAAGTTAATCAGCACTCAGCAGACAAGGAAACCTGCTTGCTGTTGGACAGGATCGAAATGCAGGCAGTGTACGTGTAATATCTGAAGTCTTCAGCTCTAGAAACGTTTTCAGTTCCCTCCGACGCAAGCACAGCACAACAGTCTGAGGCTCACGGACCTTGGCCATCGTGATTGTGCTCCGGCTCTCCTTTAGTCGACACAGGCCTGTTCACCATCGCAACCCACAAGGTTACAAGGCACAAGCTCAGACTTGGTAGCTGCAGCTTGCAAGCTATCAGTAGGTGACTGGCACCACAGCAAATAAATTAACCCTGACCGGAACAGACGAACAGGAGAGATCTGCTGAGTGTCCCACCCACACCCCCAAGGGAAACTACTTCAGTCTACATATCATATATGCTCCCGACAAGAATTTTCGACATTTTAGTCAGATAAACACCAGACCGTTACAGTTGGCGAAAGTGAAACCACGGCATTTTATGTGCTAACACTACCCAGGATTCTATGACTGAGTTGTCTCTTGTTTCGACTCTGCAGGTACAAGTCCCCGGATCTTCACATCATAGTAGACCTCCTCCACCCTCCTCAAATCATACTTCATCCCTGCAAAACAGTTCATGGATTACAAGGCCATGAGACCACATTACACACCATAGAAGAGCAGCCCATGAGCATAGCATGCAAATATAAGTCGCTATATCAGGTCATGTTTTAAACTAAATAGCTTAAACATGTTGCTAGCAGATAAACTCACCGTCAAATTTCTTCCGCAAGAAATCATTGCGCAGGTTCAGCATTCTGAATGAAGCATGGAGATCAGTCAAGAAGCTCAAAACCTTCCTTGGACAGTCATAGTCTCCAGCAGTGACACGATTTACTACAAATCTAGGCTGCAAAAATTCATCATGAAGCCATTAATTCCAGTCCATGGTTGATGAGAATTACAACTGTTTCTACACAATGCACCCATGGAATAACCACACAATAAAGAATCCAGTATGAATGCAGGTGTCAACAGATGGTGTCATGTACAGTTCGTTGGTACCCATGATGCACAGTTTTGCCTTCAACCAGAGTACACCAGACCAATCAAAGTTCCAATTTTTTGAAGTGTAGAATTTAGTCATGACCCAAGTTCTAGTTTTATGGTATTTGAGTAATAGCAAGCTATGGCAAAATTCACTAAATTTTAAGTGCTACACAAAGAAACTATGGCAAGCAAGAGGTGCTATATGTCTATGATATAAAATTTTTTCTATCCAATTGTGTAAAATTCAATTATCATAATGGCAGTACAAATTGATTTAGTATTTTTGGAGTGAAGTGAGCATATAAAATCATACAATTTCAAATTTTTCATAGTTAAATGCTATAGAATGAATGGCTTAAAGCAGGAAATATAATCGACAACTTGAGTGAACAAAGTTAGTGACTAATGACTGTGGAACGTAGAGGCAGCATAGCTTAATTCAAATGAAACCCTAGGATTTTGTTCATGTTCTTTTTGTCACTTACAAGGAAATGTAACCAAGTGTTCTATGAGCTTGTAAAGACACATACATGCTATAGTCCTACAGCGAACAAAAGAACTGATGATTTTCAACATGGATCTGATTAGAAAAATAATTGCAGTATTTTCTTGTCAAAGCATTTACAAATAAGGTTGACAACAAAATCCAGCGTGAAAATACAAAGTAATAAACACATAATACAGCTTAAAATGGAGCTTAAAAAGTGAGTTTTCTTTAGCAAGATAAATCAGTTATGAAACCATTGCACACCACATTCTGATTTCATAATCATGGCAACTAGCCCAATTGAATGTAAATGGCAAATCATGCAACAAAATCACACAAGTAGTTGGTAGTGATACCATTGCCTTCATACTTCTACTGCATGATTGACAATGTTTAATTTAAAATGATTAATTTTGAATACCATAGGTCGAATTCATATAAACTAATCCTTTAGACTTATCTTAATAAGATCTCCACAAGTACACATTAATAATTTCTAAAGTTCAAACTGATGGCATATATTTAATGGTTTGTACCATAATTGGTTAGCCCTCAGATCATCTCTTCAAAGTAAGATGCAACCTAACAGGGACATATTGATCTTCTAAATTCATCTTTATCACAGTGATATGTTCAATCCTTGAGCTCATTGAACCATTTTTGTTGTTTCAAAACATAAAGCAACAAGTATATAAGAAAAGGAACTATTTCCACAAAATAAAATCGAACTATAAGTGATGAACTTACAAATTCATTGGACATGAAGCACAGTCCTGCAAAACAAGTGATGCCTGATGTAAGTGACACAGCATATTTAAAAAAAAAAAAAGATTACAAGGCGTAGGTGTCATAAATCTACAAACAGAATGAGTTCAGAAGTGTTGATGAAACTGTAATAGTTCTCGTATTTCGAGCAATAGGTAACCAATGTCAATGCCACCAACATGGTAAACATGCCTATATGCATCAGGATTAGCAAAAACTTTGAATCCAAAAGGATATTTTAAGAACTCTTTCCATTACAGTTCTTTTGCAAAAAAAAAAATACTCAACATGCCTATATGCATTAGTACTAGCATCTATCTATCTATTTACAAATTATGAAAGCACAGAGATGAAAAAAAAAACATACAGACTTACAGAGACACTAACCTGTCAGGTAGTCCTCAACATCAAGGCCAAACTCCTCAGAGCTCACTGCAAAGCCCAGGAGAAAAGGCGAATTTAGATGCAATGAGACATTATAATACCAATTACCACTATGCAACTACAGCAACAACTGACAGAGCCCTGACATACACCCTAGCTTCTCCTGGGCCTCAGCATGCATGAGCAGGCCACCAGTCTCCAGCCAGTGCATGAACCCGAGCATGGACACCACTACCTGCGTTTCGCTCCTCCAATCACCGTGGTACCTAAGCCACAAACCCCCCAAACACATGAGACATGACACATTTCCTTCCACAACTCAATCGCTAACAACCTGGAAACAGATGCGCTGATCTGAATGAACCAATTTACCTGTAGTACTGGCCAGGGCACTCTTTGAGGACCTCGCCCAGCTGCGCGTACAGCCCCTTGATCACCTCCACCTGCGCCTTGGCCTTCCCGAGCACATCTGCGTGACAAGAGAAGAGGGCAAACGGTTCCGCAGTAAGCATCGGGTGACAAAACCCCTAGGAGAAAGGGAAATGGGGGAGAAGGGGGACTGGAACCTGCGAGGGGCACGGGCTGGTGGACGAGGAGAAGCGCGGCGGTGGCGACGCGGGAGGCGGACTCGATCTCGGCGACGACGGCGCGGATGCGGTCGCGGAGGGTAGAGGACTCGTCGAGCTGCGAGCGGAAGGACTGGAACTGCGCGTCCATGACGAGAGAGGTCAGACGCGGCGGGGGCTGGTGGTAGTCGGGGGCGGCGGAGGCGTGAGGAGGCGCGGGGGTGCAGAAGCGGCGCAGAGGCGGCAGGAGGAGGGAGGCTCGCCGGGGAGGGAGGAGCGCGGCGGGAGGAGGCGAGACGGCGGAGGCGGCGGAGCGGAGGCGAAGCGCGGCGGCGGAGGCGGTGGCCGCTGCAGCTGCGGGTCTCATTGCGGAGTGGGGTTTTGGAGAAGTTTTTGATGGCGGAGAGGCGTCGGGCCGTGGAGAAGACAAGTGTCCATCTAGGGACATGGCCAGTTTTAGGCTACGCCGGGCCGGGCCGGCCGTCTTGGAAAATACTAGCAAGGCCTTGCTCGGCCCAGCCTATCTACCCTGATATTTCAGTTCTCGCAAAACAAACTTTGGTACCAGTGTGCATGAATCCAGAGATATTGAACTCAGGCTAAAAATGTAGCCCTCTTCTGGCTCTACCTGTTGTGAGATAATCAAACAGACAATAAAAAAAATAGAATTAAAAAGAAATTCTGATTGATTAGCATCGTTCTTTTTTCATTAAAACCAAAACCAAGAGAAAGAAAATAACATGTAGATATAGGTATAAAATAAAGTGAGAAATAAAAAGAAAAAATGGATGAAACATTTTGCATCTATGGGTTTTGGGTCTTTCCATCTCTTTTCAACCTTTTCCAAACTGGTGTCAGCGTAAAGAGTATACATATGCCTGTAGATAAATATGTCTTTGTAGGTAAAAAAAAATTAGATAACTCGCTCTTTTACAGTGTAAGACTAAATCAAAAAATTGAATATTAATAATGCAATGGCAAATTTTAGCGTACAAAAGAATGAGTTCAGTACAGCAGGAACTGGCTCAATTGCTCAATCGAATTTATTGGCTGAGATTCCATTCTAAAAGCATGTACAATGCATCACTGCTTACAGAGATGTTTTAAGAAAAAGAAATGCTAAGCACCACCTTAAAAAACTAATCGCTACAATGCAAAAGAGATACTTATATATGTCCAATTATCTCATTAGCATTTATTAAACACCAATGCTTAAATAAACACCTCATACATCTTCTAAGCACATGGTGCTAGAAAATAAACCGGTTTTTATTGCTAAACACCTTCTATAAACACCCCATTGTACATGCTCTAACAGGCATGTGGACAAGGATGGTGGCTCTAAATCTGTACATATCGGTTTTGCTCTACTACTTCTCAGTGCAGCTTCCTACATGAGCTATAGCCTTCTTTCATGTATGTACAAACAAACAAAAAATCAACAGCGGAGTACAGTAAGAGAAAGCTCTTCGTTATCCTTTTGTCCATAAGATGGCAACACCCCTGCGCAATGCACATATTTTGATTATAAAACTGTGGTTAAATTACGTAGTAGTAACGTACATGAAAAATAGAGAAAACCAATGGCGTGTACACTTACATCTATTTCAACTTTAACAGACTAAGGAACGCAATAAGTCGGAAGAGCACACCATAAAGCATAATAATGGCGATGCAAAAATTAAAATCTCTGATGTCATAACCGCCTTGGAGCAATGCTCCACATCTAGTGATCAGCCACACACCTGAATACCTGAAGGCAAGACGGTGTCAAGGCAAAATACAGAAAAGCTTGACATGCTTATACAAGTTTAGAAGCATGAGTACATGTGGTTGAGTGAGAAATTGTATTAAGTTTAAAAGTAATTTACTTTAATAATTTGTTTACTCATACTAGAAACTCTAGCACCAGCTAGTTTCACCAAAGATGAAAATTTATACAGTGCAAGACCGATAAATACTTAGTTCAATAATTTCAGAACATACAACAATTATGGTTAGACTACATTCAAAAAAAGACAATGATGGTTAGTCAAATATAGGCTACAAGGCCTGAAGTACAGAAACATTAGATCTTTTGACTAAGTGAAGTGGTTCACAGCTAGTTTCTTTCGATTGTTAGAATTACTAACTTTTTTTTCTTGTGCATGAATAACCAAGGAAATCATAATAGTTTTCCACCACATAAACCATGAGCTACACACAAATTTGATTAATAACTCATTAAACAAGTTCTTTAACTTCCAGATTACTGCTTATTAAACAAATAGAATACTAACTCTTTTGCTCCTGCAACAATGAAAGCTTCTAGAGCCCACTTTGGATAGCACAAATTCTTTAAAGCCCGTGGAAGGTCTGGTTTAGTGCCCACCAGGACCAGCACAACTGGTACTATTGCAGAAGACTACAAGAATATAGTTCGTTAGCCACCTTCTATGGAGTTATTTTCGTGACTAAAAAATAGAAGATGGCCTACTTACCAACTGAGCTAACCCAAGCTCAAACCAAATAGCAAAAGTGTAGCCTATGCCGGTTACACAATAAATTAGTGCCAGCAAAACCAAATAATTGTCTCCAAGAGTCGACCGTGGGCTGTTGAAGAAATAAAATGTTGATAGAAAGATGATTGGCTTAACAGCAGTATTGAAATGATCAATGGTATCTCTTGCAAGAAAGTAAGCTAGAGAGCTCATGCCAGATTCTCTCTCCCTCCGATATTGCAACTTTTCAGGTGAAAATGACCGCAATGCTGCAAGCTGGCATAATAGTGCTGCAAGAAGCACATTAGCATTAGATAAATGTTGTTATGACGTGTTTATCTTACAGGGGAGAAAAAATTCCATTGTAATTATAAACAAACGTTGAAAAAATAAAGTTATAATTTTGCTTAAATTTTCTGTGGTTGGATGTATAATTAAGACTTACGTCAGTCGTCAGGATTCCTGTTGTCAAACAGTGCACTGTCATAAAAGCAAGATTGGTTGTGATTTGTGTATTGCTAATTAATAAGTTATTACAGCTAAGAGCCTAAGAGCTTATGACACAGTGAAGAGAACCACATATGGGAAGGAAAGAATACAGATATACATAGCTGTTAGAGACTTAAAGAGTACAATTGGCAGTATTAAATCGTATATGTCTAGGACTCGTATGTGTCTAGGACTGCCAGTGCCATATGTATCCGGGAAGGAGTCTTGCCCCTCAAGTCTTGTACACCTAAACCGGCCCGATGGCTCAATGGCTCAATGCAAGACACCCATCCATTATATGCAATCTCTCCATACAAGAACCAAGGAGAAAAGGTTTTCTTTTTTTTTTTTTTCTTGTGCTTGTATTATATCTGATAAACATAGTATCCTAGAAAGTTCATTTGAAAGTGATATAGGCATATAGCCACTGTCAGCTATACATATATTCCTGTTTTCAGCGGATTGTAATGTGTGCTAGGAAAAAAAGTCCACTTTTGGACCATAGCTAATCCATACTGAACAAATGTGTTGGCATGGTGCTTAATACGTGTTTGGTAGCACCTCAAGTAAAGATGCAACAGGAGGATATACATTTTTTCATTTAAATTAATGAAGTGTAACTGCAATGATATATAATGAATGGTTAGACCTGTGATAGAAGTTACTCGCTTGGTCCCAAATTATAGTTCGTTTTAGGTTTCGAATAGATTCATTCATTTTTCCATTAATGTGTTTTGTATATATGTCTAGAATCATCAACATTCATCCAAACATGGACGGATTTAAAGAAGGCTAAAAAAACTCGACCTGCGGCAGTAAGGCATCCCCCGAGTATTTCGTTAAGAAGACCTTCTCATGTAGGTCGAGAAAACCCCCGCCCCACCCTTACATAGCGGCACCGTAGCCCGTGTATGACGACCAACGACCTGGCCGGTTCTTAGACCTATGCTTTGGCGTGAGACAGACGAGGAGATTTTTTTAATCACAGACTGAAAATCGCTCCCACGGAGAATCGAACCTAGGACCTGAGGAGTGCCATCAGAGCCACCTAACCAATTCAGCTAGAGGGGAACTATAATTTGAGGAGAGAGCAGATTATATATACTAAAAACTCTTGATAATGTGATAGCAGCTCTACTATATATATCTATTATATGTTTATAACTAAGCTATGTACAAGGGTAATTTCACAGCAGGGCCGCCCTGTTTTTGTTCATTTATTGGTTGTAGTTCATGTAAATTTACTAATTTGGAAACAGCAGAAGATGCTGACTTACAAACTGCCATTATGGTATATCCATAAGAATCTACACCAAATGAATCATCTCGAACTCTAGCAATTGTCCCAATGCATATGCCAGCAATACACAATATTAAGTAATCAACGGCCTGTTGTGTAGATTCACGCAGTCGTTGCTTTGCTACCCTGAAACATTTTGACAGAATAGTTACTGACTGATTCATACAGCATTCAAGAAATATCAAAGAAAACAATTTACCTCCCCAAATAGTGTCCATATTGTGCAAACACACGAGGTGTTTTCCTTTCCAGTAATGTATTTGATTGCCTCAGATTAGGGTGCACAGAATCCGTATTTTCTGACTGTTCTGCCAAAGACTGTTCGCTAGAAATGGACTGAACAGTATATAACCCACGAATTGTATTTATATTCTCAAGGTCCTTCTGCATATCATCTGGAACTTCATAACCATTATGCAGCATCCAAAGGAGTGGCAAGTGTTTAGGAGTGACATTTCCCCTCATTTTTGTCTTTACTATCCCCTCTAAAATGTCAATGAAATGATCTGGAGGATTCTCACGGTCTGGCACCTTAATCCCCAAGCCTGCGAAGTACCTTTCTGCTTCACTTACAGGTCCATGATAAGCAATAAGGCCACCTCTTGCCAAAAGGACAAAGTCGTCAAACATGTTGAACAAAATATAGCTGTGTAAAACATAAACAGGTGCCAAGCTTAGTGTCAATGAATTGAAAATAGGCATAGAAAAGATTATTGTAAGTTTTAAACTTAATGTGAAAAAGACTGATCGGCCCTTTTTGGATAGCCAATCACAATTTTTTAGTAATACAGTGCATGTTGATGAATTTCTTTCACAAGGTTTTAACACTCAAAACATAGGTGATCTCAGACAAGAAATGCAAGCTTTCAGGCCCATTGAGTGTTGGATTTACAGTTACAGATGTTCAATTTCAGCTGAAGATAGGGAGGATATCAATTCATACTGAAAGGAGACAAGTGATGGTTAAATGATACGAGATACCTTGGTTGGTGAATCACTGCACAAACATTTACTCCTTCAAGTGCTTCACGTCGAAGAGCCCTTAGAAGTAGCTGAGATGAAGCACTGTCTAAGCCTGTAGTTGGCTCGTCTAATATCAGTAGACTTGGTTCCATAACCATTTCAATCCCAACGTTTACACGTTTCCTTTGTCCTCCGGAAATACCCCGTTTCTCTACTGTACCAACAAGGGAATTTCTGATTTCTTGAAGTCCTAATGATTCAATGACACGTTCAAGGACTCGGACCTTATTAGATCTTGACATGCCATTGCTTAACCTATTCAACAAAACAATACTGATTGTTATAATAAATCATTTCTTTATGAAGGTACAAAGAGACACACCATGAGAAGGTTTACTTGGATCAATTACATTGCATTCTTTATAATTACATAGTAAACACAAGATTATTCACGTCAGCACCTAGGCACATAATAGATAAAAGCTAAGTATCTAACCCTACTTTATGTATCTGAACTCTGAAGACAGGAAATGGAAAAATGAAATTCAAATATTAATCATAAACCTTCTTCAAAAAATCAAATTATTATATATCTAAAAACAAATAAGCATTATGTTTAGTACATTGTATGGAGTAGCCATGACAAATAATACTATTATATAGCGTGCACATCAGTACTTCTGTGTCTATTGATAAGTCATGAAATGCTATTTCATTATTATGTATGGCATGTTAAAATTGAACACTGAAAGCTAAAAACTTCCATGCAGGAAACAAATAGGAGTAATTAAAATTAGAAGTTGTGCCTATTGGCATGGCAAAATTAATAAGTTAGTATTTGGCAAAGGCATGTACTAAAACAGTTTAGTGGAAGACAAAAAAGAATAGACTTGGAAAGCAATGAAACTTTGTGCTTTGAGATGTATCAAATACCTGCAACATGCACTAAACCACAGATTTTCCTCAACAGTCAGGTTCCCGTGGACAATGTCATCTTGTGGCACAAAACCGATGATCTTCTTATATGACTGCATTGATCCAGGCATCCCATTTATAAGGACTATCCCATCCTTCTTATACCCAGACGTTTTACCTAATACAGCATTGAGAAAAGTAGTCTTTCCTGCTCCAGATGGGCCCATGATAGCTGTTACCCTACCTGGTGATAGTTTTCCTGTAACACATTGCAGAAGTTTCTTTTTTCCAATCGACAGTGTTAGACCTCTGAAAGCCACTTCAAGCATTGGCCTTCGTGTCCTATCTTCAGTAGCCAGAGAGACAACCTCAGAGAATGTTAACTTATCATTTGTCTTCATAGATCTATCAGTATCAATCTTATTATATCCACGCCTGAACCTTTCGGTATGAGCTTGAGTTAGGTTTTCGTGAATTTTGGATTCATTAGCATTAACTTCAAGACGATTTAATCCTCCATTAGATGATGCAGCTGATTGCTCAGGTGTATCGTAAGACTCGGCCATTCGTACCTCATGCCTTAGTACAATTTCTTTTGCTAATTTCCATCTTTCACGTGCTGCAACTGATTTATTTGCCTTTGTTGCAGCCCTTTTACGAGATCTAGATGTCATTTTTACTTGAATTGTAATGAATAGGCCAGAACAGTTGTACACCAGTACCAAAAGCAAGCTCAAGATAGCCTGCAAAGAAGATCGAAAGTATAAAACAAGTTTCATAAAATACATAATTAAATAAGTCAACATCTTTGGCAACAATTTAGAAAATATGGGCCATGCCATATTACATACATGAGCATAACACTGAAAAATAAGTCATTTTCAACAAGAGAATGTTTTTTATGAATCGAAACAGTATCAACCAGTAATACTTTGCAAAAAAATGTTGCTAGAAAATACTCCTCGATTAGGCATTAATTACAAGTCTAATCAGAAAAATATTGTGGGCCACGTGAGTATGAGTTAGTGATGTAACAGAACATTGCTAAGAAAATATTTCTCAGAAAGAGAAGATGTTTCAGAAATAAAATCAATCTGCATTTTACCAAAATTTCAAGGATTATTGTAGTATAGAACAGCATTTCCCAAGATGGGGTTGGCTGAAACTGAAACAGTATTCCAGTGAGAGTATAAGTTTGCAACCACCAGTTTTGCACATTGGGATTCAGGGTGCACAGATCAATTTTGAAGGGACAAAAAAAAAAAATACAGAACTCAAAGACGAGAGAGAATGGAAGTTTGGTCAGATCTGATACTTACAATAAATATAAGGCCATATAAAGTCAAATTTTCTTTTATGGCATTATCCTTGCAAGTGTTTTTCCAAAAGCACTCTGCAAATTAATGTGATGTTACTAACAATCCATAGCCATATTCAACATATTAGATGAGGAAACTGTAAACCCATGCAGTTTGCATGAAGTATTGCAACATCATTTTCTATTGCGTGAGTCTTTGACATAATTGCCGTCTGGAATATACACCATTTAATCAAAAAGGCAGTTTAAACTACAAAAGTGCGTGACTTTTACATTTAGCAGCCACTGCAAACCAGCGGTTAGGGTTTTAGGTACTCACTCTGCTCTAGAAGAAACATTTAAATGTTTGAATCATAAAAGAAACTTGATGAATCATAAGTTCGAACTAAGGAAACAAGTCACTAGGCAACTAATAGTTTGTTGCTTCTCAATGAATATTATTCATAAAAACAAGATATGCATACTCTTTTCATCAGTGGAACCTTTGCGGCAGTAGTATCTGAAGAAAACAAAGTTACAAATAACAGTCAGCAACTGAACAGCGTATCACAATAAATTGTGAATGGTGGCACATGAAAAGAGACAGTACCCATCACTGCAGTTTTGTTTTTGTGTTGTGGTTGGACAATAGTAGCCTGGAGGGCAGAAGATATCATTAGTCGTAACAATATCAGCCCATGAATCTGCAGTACCACATCTAGGGTTCGCTCCTGGAGTTACTTGGTAAAAATACCTGGTATATTTTCATAAAGAAACAAAGAAAAGTAAATTCAAGTGATGAGCATAATAAATTATCAAGAATGTTAAATGGTAAACAAAGTGTTGAAAGTGGAAATTCATCTTACGGATCGCAAAGGCCTGTGGTGTCATTCAATGTCCCTAGAGGACAATAAGCACCCAAAGGACAAGCTGAAAAAAGTTGAGGGCGAATTTGAACCAGGTAGGCAGAAACAACCATGGATGTCAAAAAAAAAAAAAGAAGAAGGAGCAATTAATTATAGAATGAAGCATAAACTGGAGAGATGGAACATGTTCACAATTTATTTTGTCACGTATACTCTAAACTAAAATGTTTTCCTCATTATCTAAAAAAATGCATCAAAACAAACAAAGGACTTGCAATTTTTGCATATTACAACTTTGCTCAAGAGTATTTGAACAGCATTCAAAATCATAGGGCCTTACATAATATAATTACATTGGTTTCATAAAGAATATGTTCAGTATGATTGACTGGGTTTGTTCATATAAAACTCACGTATCATGCAGGTCAGGCCACTGGGGCAGAAGAAACCAGGACAACATGGCCTGCAATTCACTGCTCTTGATGGAATCGATTCGTCAGATGAGTTGCTAGGTACCCCATCGGACCTCATGCAAGCCCAGCCAGGCTGGCACCCGAGTGCCGACGAGTTCTGGTTGCAGTTCGGACTTATCCTGGGGCTACTGCCACTGCTAGTGCTAGCCAGGCTTTTGATGTATAACTCTATTTCAGCTTTATGGCATAGCATCGCGACCATTTCCCCTGCACAGATAGACTCTGATGAAATATTCATGAAACATTTGCTCTGAGAATTCTAATGCACAAGACAGTAGCTTAATTCAGCTTGTAATGAAAACAAGAAATGGTAGTAGTAAAAGAAAGAAATGTAATGAAAACAAGAATTCTATTTCAGCTTTATTACAGTAGCTTGTAATTCAGCTTTATTGAATGCTAGGCATGTTTTATTGAAACAGCATGGGTAATAGTAAAAGAAAGAAATGGTAGCACTCCTACTAGTAGTTGAAGAATCTTCCATCTGGTTTTGAAGAAAGCTAAGTAGTGGCATATCCTGCTCATCAGTATTAACAAAAAGCCCAAAACCAACCACCGCCAAGTAATGAAAAAACAAATACTGCACGGCATTTGGCCCGGGAATTCGTCTTCTACGAATCCAAACATCTGCTAGATTCACAACCTCCTGATTGGCCGAGCCACGTAGCAGAATCAAGGGTTTATTAACAACAGGACATTTTAGCAAAGCGCCCTATTGCGGTGTTAACCTCTAACCGGAGGGGAGGGATTGGCAAGTCGGAATAGTTCTGGTTCGAGCATACCGCAGCACGCGAGGAATGCCCATGGTCCCGATCACGGAACCGCGTGGCGCGGCCGGAGACGGACGGGACGGCGGCGCCGCCGCCCTCGGGTGGGGCCTGCCGGCCTGCGGCGGCGCGCGGTTGCAGCGAGAGAAGTTGAACTGTTTGGAGTATCATTTTCGGTCGCTCAGGTCGGTCCCACTTGCCAGTGATCCAGCTGAGCAAGCGCTCGACCCACGCGGGTTCGATTCCAGTGAACAGTGTTCCAACTGTGGCCATGCGTGTAGCAGGGGTTTGTTTGGATTTGTGCCACGGCAACCCAAATTGTCAAAAATTAGTGTCTAACTAGAGGCCAGTTAAGGTAAGAAAATTGAGTTATCCTATCATAAAAGAAGTGAGTATATTTTACCTTAGGCAAAAAATCAAACAAATGTCTAAATATGTTGTGGCACACCTAACTTGAGGTGATACAGGCATAACTTCAAACATAACTCGTAGAGTGTGTACAATATGTTTCGCTTTAATGTTTTTATATTAAGTGATGCCACCAGTTTTCCTATCGCATCATTTATAAGACTTCATTGTATTATTTGCACTTTCATTTGTATAGGTTGGTGGTCTCAGCTTTATGGTTATTGCTTTTGGCAGATTTCAAAAAGAAAAATAAAGTAAGAGTTCTTGTTTGTAAAAATGACTTACAAAATAATTGTTGTAAGGAGATTGAACGCTCTCTAGAGTTGTTAAGTCAACCATTCCGAAATTTAAATGCATATTTTTCCTACTTTTCTGTGCTGAGTTTGAATGTTCCAAAGTGATATAACTAGATTTGTCTTAAAACATAAAGTAATTTTATAAAGAAGTACATTTTCTATGCTTAGTAGATATACTATAAGTAAAAAGTAATATTTAAATTTTGAAAAATGGTTGGTTTTAGACAACTTCAACTATCTTTTTTTTTATGCTGAAGTTTGACCTAAGCATTCAGAAAATGGAACCAAAAGTTAAATTTTCCATGGTTGTAAAAAAACTTTAGGGCTAAGCTAACCCTCGTCTTACAAAACAATGGTAGTACAGGAAAAAAGTTTACCATAGCCATTTTTTAATCAAGCTACAGCCTACAGTGCTGCTGCGACCTAAAAAAAACAATGGTTGGTGAACGCTTCGAATGTGATTTTTATCATATATACAACCATTTTACGAAGAGTTTGAAACATGTTTTTGTTTACTTTGTCACTAGTCAAACTTGGACCCGTATGGATTGATTGTAACAGTGTAGTGCTCTTTCTAACTCTAATTCTCCGCCGGAAGTGATTCTTTTGAGAGAATTGATTCTGAAGGTGAAGGTGATTCTATAGTTATTCTATAGGATAAACTATTTTTTTTTCAAACTGAATAAGAGGCACTGCTCTTTTTTTAAAAGCCTTCCAGTCCCTTAGTTTATTTCAGAGTTCTCTTCAAAAGTGCAGTTTCACATAGCTCTCTACATATTCACCTACAAGCTGCTTTGGAACCTCTGCCGATCGTGACTCTAAAACTCTCTAATTGCTTCCCCTTGTCTGGTAATTCAAAAATTAACCACGTGAGTATCCTATTTGACCAGGGGAAAAAAGGCAATGCTATTAACCTCGAGCTGCTTATAAGTTGAGTTCACCAGCCTATTCATCCACCCATTTATATTTCATACTCCACTTCATCATCTACAAGGTTATGCGTATCCATATGTATCGCTGTTAATATTAGCCTAATTAAATCATCTGAATGTGTGTACCTTTGGTCTGGTCCATGCAGTCGGCTGCGAAGGTCATGTTGGAGTCGGGGCTGAACGTCTGGTTCAGATCCTTTTCCCTGCTCAACAAGCGGCGAAATCAACAGGAAGCACTCTCCAAAATCAGTTTCGATTGGCGGACGCACCGATCGAACTGAAGGATTCCACCACCACCGATCGAACTGAAGGAGAAAACGACGATGGGATGGGATGGGAGTGATGAACCGGGCAACATACACGTCGGCCATGCAGAATCCGTACTTCTTCTGCATCTCATCGTTGAGCTGCTGGGTGAGGCGCTGGAGCTCGCCCAGGTAGTCAGGCGACCCTGCCGGCAGCGGCGGCAAACCGTCGAGCACCTGCGCCAGCGGCGGCGGCGCGCGGTCCAACACCTGCGCTAGCGGCGGCGGCGCGAGGCCCAGCACGCTGGGGCCCGGCGGCTGGCATCGCGCGGCGCGGGGCAGCGCCAGGAGCAGCACCAGCAGCAGCAGCGGTGCGGCGGCGGCCAGGACAGAGGAGAGGAGCAGAGCGCGCATGGCGGCAGCTTAGCTACTACCTAGCCGGTGGCCGCGATGGTCAACAACCAATCGAACAGAACAATCGATCATAATCGGCCGGGGGGCCAAGAACGGGGAGGAGGAAGAAGTAGAATTAGTGCGCAGCCGGACAATTTCTAATCTTTGATTCGTTTGCCGCCGCGACGTGTTCTTGATTACGCGCACCGCGAAGACCAGGCCTCTGTCGGACACGGTCAGGGGGGAAGGGCAGGTGGATGGGAGCGCCTGGAGCCCTGGACACGAAATTTCTCTGCAGGCTGCAGCCGAGCCGAGGCAGGCAGCAGCAGCCAGGAGGATTCAGGAGATCACGGAAATGGATATTTATTTATTACTCCTATATCTCGCCTGCACAAACCCCAAGGGTATGTACTCCGTAGTAACTATATTTTTGTAGTTCAGTGGTAAGTAATTAATATACTCCTATAGTTTTTAATTATATGGAACATAGTATACGGTTTGGAGTCTACTACTGGAACCCCCAAGTCCTTGCTGCACGTGTGTTTTCAACGGTATTCGCGTCCAGCGGCTCCATGGCTGAACCAGCGTAATAAATAAACAAGAGTACAAAGGTAAAGGCGCAAATTCGCTGAAGTTTCAGTGTGGATAATGCTCTCCGGTGGAGTTTGGTTATTCAGAGCTGGGATTATTATATTGTTCAACGTTTGACATGAAACTAATTGATCAAAAGGCGCAAAATGAGTAAGGTGTGGAGCTCTCAGAAATAGATGGGGAAAAGGATAGCAGGGCATAGTTTCTTCTTCTTTTGTGTGAAGGATAGTTGTTGGGATTGCTCTGTAAACCTGAATGTTCTTTGATCTTTTGTAAATGCAAAAGGCTGGGGCGAGGCACTTTAACTCTAAAAAAAAGGATAGCGGGGCACGACATGATATAGACTTGTATTGTTCTGTACCAGCCCAACGAGCTAGCCCGCTCAATTTGGATTAGACCATAATTTTTATAAATTTATAATTTATATGAAAACCATCTAAAAAACTTCAGTTGATCTAAAGAACATACGGAGTATCTATTGTCCAATAAGAATAGTTTAACCATCTTATTGCTCTAATATGAAAATCATCATAAGCCCCCTATTCTATTGTTTTCTATCAATGCTTCTAAAAGTAAAATCATCTAGAAGCAACAGTCTAACCACCTATAATTAGGCTATCCCCAATGGGATGAGTAAAGGACTGACTATAACACTGTTTGACACTGCGGCGCTAGTGTAGATAGAGAGATGGGTAGTTGGAACAGTGGATGAATAGAAATAGACAATGTTTTTGCTCCTCCCCATCAGGGATGGTCTTAGAGATCCAAACAGTCTCAAATTACTGATAGCCAGATTCTACTATCTAGATTTTCGTAATCCATAGTTATAATCTACTTTATAACCTATGCTTAATGCAAGCGGGCCATCCCAATAATTTCTAAAGCTAGGGACTGTAACAAAATTTTTAATGCTACGTGGTGCCTATATAGATTAATAAAAACGACAGGTTAATAGACTACTTACATTGTATTTTTTGTCTATATGGAAGTAAAAGGTAAGTGAAAAAGAGAGACGTGAGCTCCCATGAATCAGCCCCTATACAAACTCCAACACAAAAGAGGAAAGAGAAAAAAGAAAATGGTAATCTAAGAGCCAATATTAAAGCTCACACTATCATATAAGTACAACTAGTGTGCCCTTTATATGACAATAGCATAGATGTACGTGCAACACGCACGTGTTGTGAGATGATCAAGGAGGCAATAGAAAGAAGAAAAAAAATAGAATTAAAAAAAGGAGACCTAATTGATTGACGTCGTTCCTTTCTCATTAAAACCAAGAGAAGAAAAGTAACAGGTGGGTATGGGTATAAAATAAGGCGAGAAATAAAAAGAGAAAGTGGATGAAACATTTTGCATCTATGGATTTTGAGTCTTTCCACCCCTTTTCAATATTTTCTAAACTGTGCAGTGGGACCGGTGTGAGGGGTATACTTATGCCTTTCTAAGTAAAAAAAGATTTTTAGAAAACTCGCTATTTTATAGTGTAGATAACAACAATATAAATCCACCATAGGTTCTATTAGGTCATTCTCAGTGGAAGGTACATTCTGTTTGTGGGAGCTAAGCGGATAGAAGAATTTAGGAGAATTTTAACTCCATACAACTCAATGGTTTTAATGGTTTGTTGTCCATCTAGCCTTCTGTATCGATCATCGTTTGTGGTTGTTGGTCTTGTAGATGGTCAGGGTAGAAGGTAGACTTTGGAGATTGGTAAGATGCTTTAGACGCTCGATTCATCAATTTTTTAGGATAACTGAGTTTTTTGGACTTTCGCCATCTTACTTCGTGGTATACGAGAATAGGTGTGGTTGCATCAAACTTTTCACCGAATTTTGGTCTTTTGTATTGATAAGTGTTGTGAGTGGTATGTTGAGTTTGTAATTCTAGATTGCTTAGAACATTTCTAGGCTACTATATGTTTCTTTTTCTTTTCTTAGTTGAGTACACTTTTAAGTGCGGAGGCCGAAACATTATTTTATTTTAAAATAAAACTTTGTTTACCTAAAAAAAGTGTAATCATGAAGAGATAGATGAAATGAGTTTCAGGGGATGAAACTGGGTGCAAACCGTTTCCAAGAGCATGAAACACATTGAAACTCCATTGAGAGCTACATGATTTCAGTTCATCCAATTATGCCCAATCGTATATATGCGTTGCAATTAATTACATGACTAGTTTCTAAAACTGTGAAATGAAGCTATGCATTTAGGGACTATATTCCATTCATCATCGGCAATTAATTTTAACAATACCTCTTATAAACCGTGAAATGGAACTTACCGTTGACAACGGCCTTATTAACTTAAACTCTATTCGAAGACCCATGTCCTTCGTCACACAGATACCCACATACGTCCTAGTCAACACCTTCACCCTGCGTACGTAATAATCAACTAATCTCAAATCCGAAAGACCTACATTCGGTGAAGTGTCCTTATCACCACGGATAATCGATCTTTTTATGTATGGGTGGCCTCGTTGAACTAAACGAATTGAGGGAGAGGGAAGAACGGACACCGGAAAAATGTTATTGGGAGTAGCATTTGGTGCCATCCGCTTTCACCTCTCCTCAATTATCTGTGACCGTCGATTTATAAAGAGATTTGATAAAATAAATTTAAATTATAATCGATAATGGTCCCACTTGTTATGATATTAGACGCACTAATTTAGTACTAGCTAGAGGAATTCCCCGTGTTGCTGCGGAAATCCGAGAAATAGCAATGCATATGCCACAGAAAAATATTGCATGTATGAAGTTGTAGAAAATCAACAGAAGATATAAATATATGTGTTAGTGGATTGTGACATGTAATGAAATTTAATGGATCTGTGATGATGTGGCTTCATGCATGTCAAGAAAAATAGACAGTGAGGGGCTCCAATTTAGATGTATAAGATACATTTTTTATACCATTTTTTAAACTGTTGGATTTATATTGATGTACGGCTGTCACTTTTTCCAACCATTATAAAACTTGTCTCATTGTCAAACTTCTCTTTAGAAGTGAATGCATGTATTCCGGATATTTTTATCTTCTAACCTATAAAAGAACGAGTTTAACAAAAAAAATATTATTTACCTAACATTTTCTACCCACCAATATCTCTGCCGTTGGATCAACTCATGATCCTTAATCAGCCCTTTATTTTTAAGTGGCCCACTATGTTTTATTTATAGATGGCCCACTGTGTCCGTAGAACTTTTAGGTAAAACTAATCCAAACCGTCACTTTTAATCTCTTGTACAAATCAGACGGCGTATGAAATCAATGTTACACTCCGATATTACGCGTTTCTGCCTAATCTGCTCGTATTTTTTCACCGAGAAAATTGTACCCGCCGCCTGTGCCCACAAGATACCCACGCAGGCTTGGAAGGAACTCCAACACAAAGACAAATCATAGTCAAATTCAAGCCCGATAATCTACTGATTTGGGTCCATAATAGCCCAATAATCGCGTATGACCTCTGATCGTAGGGCTGTATGTTTAATCGAAAATACCAAATCAACATTTGAAGTCTAAAAAAACGTATTTTGATATACATTTGTTCATGCAAATATGGATGCAGATAACTCATTGAATCACAAGATCTACACGAACGTGAAGAACATCTGTGTGCAGAGACCGGAGAGAAAGCAAGAAACGGAAAGATATGCAACAAGAAAACGGAGAAGGAGAGAGACTGCCAGATGCGAGATGGCGTGCCTCGCCCCGCGGCCGACTGAGAGAGGGGGAGGGGGCTGGCTCGACGGGACAAGAGGGGGAGGAGGAGGAGGAGGCCAGCGGCCGTGTCGGAGCGGGAGGAGGTGGCCGCCGCGCGCGAGATGATGGGGCTAAGAGGCAAGTGCCCCGGCCAGAGGGGCAGGGGCCAGGGTTCAGCAGGCCGGCCGTTTTTGAGCCTGAGCCACTGGAGCGGCGAGACGGGCTAGGCCGGTTGCTTTGAAGGCCGAAACTATTTGTCTTTTTTATTTTATTAGTAGAGATACAACCCTTCCAACCCATTTTAGTAGAAAGACATGCTATTTGTTTACATCCATTAGCGTGTAATGGTTTCAATGCGGACTTTTCATCTATCTTTATCCTTGGAAGCTCAAGTAGGAGCCCATTTACTTATGTTCTCTCATATGAATCTCTGTCTCCTGCTATTAGTGATCATATTTGCGTGCCAACCCAAGACTACTGTTAAGGTAGTAGCTGTGAATAGCCATCGACTATTTGGAAAGGGTAAATAGCGGATTCACCCACTACATTGCAATATCTCGCTCCTTATATGGGAGCAACCCTGGCTGAGTATTTTAATTTTGACAGTTTATATTAAATTTGCACATTGAGTTGGAAATTATACATAAATTTGACGTGATTTGTTTATTTTAAAAGTAATTGGACTAAGTTTATTTTTGTTGGACGCCGAGTGGGGGGACACAGCCAGGAGGCTTGAGAGTGGGAGGGGTTCTAAGGTTCCATCGGCCACCCACTGGGTTTTGTTACAGCTTGAGCCAATGTGCCAAGCAGGTCTGAGATGGGCTAGGCCGGTTGCCGATGGATGGACTTTGATCTTTTTTTCTTTATATACATATTTCATTAAAGTAAGCTCAAAATATGTATTCAATTAAGATCAAAATATTTATTAAATATATTCTAGAATTAAATAAATTTAGACATAAAACTCATTTATACTAAAAATCTGTGAATCATTAGAAATTTCAGAACTTCACTTAAAACATAAAATGAATTGGATAATGCATAAATACAAGTGGTTGAGAATATTATATCTCATAGAGACAATGCTCCAAAATTATAACTGATATTTGCACAAATATTCGTAAAGAAATTCACTTAATAAACCTCAGCTACAGAGGGATTAATGCTCATGAGGAATAAATAATTAATTGTGCTAATCTTAGAAAATATTTAATCTCAAAGGTCCAAATATTGCATATATATTGGAAAATATTATGGGTATAAAAATAATACCCAAAACTTAGTCACAAGGAAAATAACACCCTTTTCACACATCATTCCTTTGTTAAGTCATTAACTCATATTTACATTAACAAGATTTCAAAGCAATTTTAGTCATGTATGGGACACATGTACATTTTTACTAGTGTCTGTAAATCATCTGTTTTTAAAAAATCAACTATTTTTCTGCCAATTACAATATGACATGTGACAACTAATAACAAACATTTTCACCCAAAATTGTGAGAGAAAACTAAATAAATCTGAGTTGAATCGACTAAATTTCCACCAATGACAACATGTCTTCATGTCTTTGTCACGTGCCATTTCTTGTAAGTGTGAGCTCATGCTGAGACGTTGAGTTCTACGACAACATATCTAGTGCAATCTAAATTTTGGTGCAACCACCGTGCAACCCTACTAAAAAAGTGTCAAAAATTTCTGGAAAAAAATTATGAATGTACATCTCAGCTTACCTCATCTATATATAAAATTGTACGCTAAAATTCGTCCTACTCAAACAGTTACAAAAAAGATAAATTTAGGGTGCATTTGAATTATTAATGTTTGTGAGAAAATTGTACTTTTTATAACTGTGGGATGAATTTGACCTTAAAATTTTATATATATAGATGGGGTAGCCTGAGATGTATATTCATGATTTTTTTTAAAAAAAATTGACATTTTTTAATAGGGTTACACGGTCACCAAAAATTAGATTGCGCTCGATACGTCGCCGAGTTCTACTTCTACCAACGGGAAGGCAGATAGCTCGTTGCATTCTACTACCTATGTGTTTTGGGCCGACTGAGCAGAAAAAATGAATGGGCCGCATTGTTGCCTTCTAACTGTGCATTATGGGCCGACCGAGCAACATATAGAAAAACATAAATGGACCAAAGGAACAAAAGAAATAAGCCCACAGCATATCGGCTAGGAGTAGCTCAAAAAACAACGGACACCGTCTTAAAGAGAGAGAAAGAGAGTAAATTCACCACCTCCCCTATCCCTGTGCATGTCCCCGACCGGCCTAAAATTAAGGCCACTGTTTTGTCAGGGGAAGTTTCCTCTTTGCTATCAAAATCGGATCCTCGTCCCTAATAGGGGATTTTGCCACCCTAATACCAGTCTAGGTTCTCAAACTACTCCCTCCGGTTTTAAATACAAGTCGCGGTTGATTTTTTAAAAAAACTTTAACCATTCATCTTATTCAAAAAATTTTACAAATTATCATTTATTTTGTTGTGATTTGGTTTATTACCAAGGTTAGTTTGAGCATGATTGTAATTTTATATATTTGAACAAATTTTTTGAATAAGATGTATGGTTAAAGTTTTGAAAAAAAAAAGTCAACCGCGACTTATATTTAAAACCGGAGGGAGTATAAAAATAAAATATAGACTAAGTCCCTAAATTCTATTTAGGTTGGCTCGGTCCCAAACTTGCCACATGAGTAGCAAGGAGCTAACATGGCAAAGCTGATGTGGAACTTGATAGGCAAGGCCCACTTGACAGCCTCACATCCCATTCCTCTCTCTCTCTCTCTCATTCTTTTTTCTTTACAGCCCAAGGTCATCTCCATGATGTAGCCACCACCCGAGTCCCAAGCTATCCCAACCATCTGCTGTCATAAGTCCTCGCCCCTCACGTTGCCGCAAACCGGAACAATCCCTATCATGAACCATGCTCAAATGAGCCCACACGTCTGTCGCCCCCTATGCTCTACATGTGGGACTTGTAATATAAGTAGGTGGCAATATGTGAGAGCACATGGTGCGGAGGCAGGCAAGGGTATGTAGTGCGGTGGCAGTGAGTGAGTGGTGTTGTGCCAGTGAGCATGCGACAGTCTCTAAGAGTATGGCGAAGGGAGCGCATCGGCATGCAAGGGCAAATATGTTGCATTTTTGGCGGGAGCAGTCGGTGAGAAATGTGAAGAGAGATAGGGAATAGAGAGAGGCTAACCCATGTGCTTCACCCTGTCAGGATTCATGTCAGATTGCCATGTCAGCTCCAAGGTATTCGATTGCAGGTTTGAGACCAAGATGTCCCACTTAAATACGTAGATGTGTATTTCCATATAGTTTAGATCTAAACAAGAACAATGCAAATGAGCCCCCACAGTTATGCAGCGATAACCTAACCTAGGAGTACCTTTAGAGGTTTGAGCTCACCAAGCTCAGGTAGATGCACAAAATATTACACGTGGACTGTACACACTGAAAGAAATTTGAAACATAGATGGTGAAATGGACATGCTGGTGAGCTCTCGGCTTTACTCCCTCTAGGTCCTCAAAGAGTGTCGTTTTAAAAAAAGCTAGAAGTCAAATTTTTAAAACTTTGATTATATATAACTTTTATATGATTTAGTTTTGAATGTTAAAAGTCATATGTATAGATTTGTCTTAACAAGTACTTTTATAAAAGTATAAAATGTTTATGATATTTATTTTTATTCTAACAAAAATGTTGGTCAAACTTATGTTTGGGAGACTGTGTCGATGTCTAAAACGACATTTTTTTAGAATTTGGAGAAAGTAGTGTGCAGCCATAAAGCATCGAGACTCGTAGGTCCAGCTAGCAAACGGACAAATAATCACCGCGTCTCCCGGACGGGGGCACCACGGCGGCGCCTTCGCCAAAAAACACTACAGAGTGGACTAATGTAGTATAGTACTAGTATGTAGTTTATAGTGAGATCTCTATTAGAGTAGAGCCATAAGAATCTTCAATATGCTAATAATAATAATAATAGTAGTAGTAATAGAAGATATCATTTGTTAACTGCAACTCATAGGGCGTCCCTATTGTTGATACCCATCCAGATCCCCATGACAAGATCAAGAATACAGAAATGTAGACGCTTGGGCTGAAAGATTCGTGTTCCGGGGGCAGCTGGCAGGTAGCCTACTCAGCGGCACACTGCACGGCAACGAAAGCTTTCAAGAATACTATTCCACTTCTACAACAAAGAATGCGAGGACACACACGGTGGAATCGGAATTGGCAGGCAGCAGGGAGGGAGTATATAATAACCCTAGTTTGCAATGACAAAATACAGGTTCGATTTCGATCATCTATTCATCTGGTTGGTTGTAGGTTGTTGTATAATCTTGCAAGGAAGGAGAAAGGCCACTGCATGCTGTCAAGTGTCAACAAACTGAAAGACGGATCGAGGGAATACATCAGAGTCAACAAAAACACCAGCAACACAGCACCAACTAAGGTCCTCGAGACAGAGGGGTGGGATGCGGATGGATAACTAGGACAGCTTCAATGTATAGTAGGTGTAAAGAATTGACACGCCATGAGATGCTAAACTAAAAAAAATATGCTCTAATGTATAATTCTATAGCTCATGCTATACTAGGATCATATTTGCTAAAATATTCAACTTCTCCAATCACACCATGGATGGTGGGTGGAGAGAGGAAAAGAAAACAAAAAATATTGTTTGTTTAATGTTAGCACCGGGTGCCAAAACAAATCAGGTTCCTTGAATTGCTAAACTAGCATTCACCCTCCAATATATAGCACCACATTTTTTTTCTCTCTTCTCTTAGCACCTCCTTAGTCACTCCATTGGAGCTACTCTTGGCGTTTGACTTCGCTGATCGCGGGGCCAGTCCATGTCGTTACTATTGGCAAGTAGTAGGTCAGAGGTCAGAGCACAGTGTCGGTACTTTTGTTAATCGGCTCGGCCGGGTGTCCATTCAGACAATGCTGAGGCCTCCGTCTCCGTGCATGAACCAGGGTCCACCAGCCGTCCGGCGAGATAACAGGCTGCTGCCCGAAATACAAAATAATACTAGTACTCGGTACAACAGGTAGAGTATAGAATATAAATCCAAGAATCTGGCTATAGGAAGGAGTACTGTGTACTCAGGTCCTATATTGTTTTGTTAATTGGCGATGATTATAGGTGCTGCTATGCTTTCAGTTTATAATTAATTAATTCCTACAGGCGCACTGAAGCTGCCCCCCTTGTCCACACAGCGACTATTCAATCAATGGCTGTGTTTAGATCCAAAAAGTGGAGGCGAAAAGCAGGCGAAATCTGTCAAAATTTGGCAAAAAACATCACATCCGACACTGTAGCACTTTTCGTTTGTTTGTGGTAAATATTGTCCTACCATGGCCTAACTAGGCTCAAAAGATTCGTCTCGCAAAGTACATCTAAACTGTACAATTATTTTTTGATTTCATCTACGTTTAGTACTCCATGCATGTGCCGGCATTTTTGATGTGATGAGGAATCTTTTTTTTGCATAGTAGAATTTGAGGAAAAGTTTGAATCTAAACACAGCCAATATATTCATGAAGGGGAGAAAGTCGATGACTTGCAAGCTTCGTCAATAAACAAGCTAGCAAGCAGTAGCCAGTTTCATGTTCACACGCAAGCAAACCCGGCCCTTGCCTCACATGTGGGGGGAGTGTCTTTAGTTTACGTAAAAAGAAAATTCAAAGAAAGAGCATTTTAAGCACTCACGCTGCGTGTGTTGCCAATAATCCCGACACAAGAGCTGATGAGGAGCCCCTGCCACAAGTGCCTCGACTTCCCATGCTGTGACATGATTCTTGCATCTGCTGCACCCCCAGTCTATACTCAAGCTGTGCCTAAAATGTAAGAGCCTAGAGATTTTTGTTGTTAATCTGAGTAGCGTGTACGACCTCCTGTATTTCCTCGCCACTATAGATCAACCAAAGACTACAGCATTGTACTTTAACGAAAGGTATATCTATGTGCCTTTTTTTCCCTTCATCTCCACCGAATCGTCAGTCGTCTCCACTATAAGTTGAGTCCAAGTCGTGTCGCGACTAGCGAGGCATCGTCGTGCCCACGCCGCCTCCGGCCTCTCCATGCGCGTCTCGCTGTCCGGGCATTTAAACCTCTCGCTGTCGGAGCCCTCACATTTCTCTCGCCGCCGCTCGCCCCGCAATGCAAGGAAGCAACCAACTAGACAGAGACAGCCAGCTAGCGGTAGCGGATCGGAGGAGGAAGACGGTAGACGGAAGCCGATCGAGCAGGTCGACGACGGCGCGCCCATTTGCACGAGCCGACGTACGGACACCCACACCACACCCACCCGATCGATTCACCTTCTTTCAATTCATCTCCCTCCATTGACCCCGTTAAGTAAGTAACCAACCCCACCGTCACCCTTGCTGGTGGTACTTCCTCTTCCTCGGGGCGCGCGGGGGCAGGCAGGCGGCGAGCGACCGCATCTTCCTTTCCTTTCGTCCCCCCATGTGTTTTTCTTGGGTGGGAACGGGATTCGCTCGTTTCGTTGGGGTTGGGTGCGGAAAAGGAGGGTTTGGGTTGGGTCTCGGATAACGCCATCGACAGCGATTGCGCGGACGGTGAAGGTTAGTTGGGGCGGGGGAGGGAGGGAGAGCGCCGGGCGCCGGCTTGGAAAAAAAAAATGCGTGTTGCTATTTCTGCCTAGTCGTCTCGTTCTCTCTGCCCACGTTTCGTCGTCGTCGCGGCCGCACGCGGTGGTGCACTGCTCAGCTGTTGATTCGGTGGGGGATGCTTTGTTTGGGTTATTATTATTTCGAATCGATTGATTGGTTGGCCACCGATTTGAAGCCGCTAGTTGTTTATTTCGAGCTCAGAGCTGATGGTGTTGTCGTCGCAGAGCGGCTAGCGGAGCGGCGGCGGCGGCGTCGTCCCCGAAGAAGAGCGCCGGCCGACCGCCATGCACTGCTTCCGGTTCGCGGGCTGGGAGCGCGATCAGGGCGACGGCGACGGCGACGGCGATCCGCCGGCGACGACGGGGCGGTCGCTGTCGGCGCGGTCCAACAGCAGCGCCACCACGTCCACGGACCGGGACGTGCGGCGGTCCGCGTCCGAGTGCTGCTCGCTCAACGCCTCCGAGCTCAGCAGCGCCGCCGGCTCCTACGGCCGGTGCCGCCAGCTCTCGCTCTCGCTCTCGTCGCCGCCCCACGCGCAGCTCCGCGTCTTCACCTTCCAGGAGCTCAGGGCCGCCACCCGCGGGTTCAGCCGCGCGCTCATGCTCGGCGAGGGCGGCTTCGGCTGCGTCTACCGCGGCACCATCCGGGAGCCCGGCGGCGCCGCTGCCAGGACGACGAGCCTCGACGTCGCCATCAAGCAGCTCGGGCGCAAGGGCCTGCAGGGGCACAAGGAGTGGGTCACGGAGGTCAACGTGCTCGGCGTCGTCCACCACGCCAACCTCGTCAAGCTCATCGGCTACTGCGCCGAGGACGACGAGCGGGGGATGCAGCTGCTGCTCGTCTACGAGTTCATGCCCAACGGCAGCCTCGCCGACCACCTGTCGGCGAGGTCGGCGAGGCCGGCGTCCTGGGCCATGAGGCTCAGGGTCGCGCTCGACACCGCTCGAGGCTTGAAGTATCTCCACGAGGAATCCGAATTCAAGGTCCGTTCCTGAATAACTACTGCTGTAGTAGTTAGATTCGAATTACACCAGTTGATGCCACTAATAATTCTGTTTGGGTTCAGATAATATTTCGTGATCTCAAGCCCTCCAACATTCTGCTCGATGACAACTGGAACGCCAAACTGTCAGACTTCGGCCTGGCGAGGTTGGGGCCTCAAGAAGGAAGCCATGTCTCCACAGCGGTACGCAACATTTACAAATCCCCTTTGCGCAACGTACAGATTTGGATGAGGCACTGTTATTAGATTCTCACTACTGCAAAACACGCTGGCATGGCACATTGATCTCAAAGACCAGCTTGCTTCTCACTTTCCTCCTAGTGCCTGCTGGAACCAAGTAGTAGCAAAACCCAATAGCAGTTAGAACACAGAATCGTTCTAGTACCATTCTGATCAGGTCAAGCAACTGGTACACGTCACACGTGCTTTCAAATATTGCTGGCCTCGTGAAAACAAGCTAGGGGCTGAGGCTGACCAGACTACCATCTTCTATGTCCTATGCGAGCAAACGAAAAATAGAAAAGTAAACACAAAAGGCAGCCGTGCACTTTCGGTCAGTTTGCACGCTAGTGCCGAACCGATCAGAAAAGCCACCTAACTAACCTTTCTGGTCAGTTACAACCAGCTAGCTTTCCGGGAGGTTTCCAGTTCCAAGCACTTTACCACGTGTGATTCTAAAACTCACTCTTTTGTCAAGAGCATATCCACAAACATTTGCAACTCTTAACATCTGCTCGAGGTTTCTAAGTAGTTTTTAAACTGTTTTTATTGTGTTGACAATCAAACAGGTGGTGGGAACCATTGGATATGCAGCTCCTGAATATATCCACACGGGCCGCCTCAGCACCAAGAACGACATCTGGAGCTTCGGCGTGGTGCTCTATGAACTCCTTACCGGCCGACGACCTCTGGACCGCAACAGGCCAAGAGGCGAGCAGAATCTCGTGGACTGGGTGAAGCCCTACTCTTCCGACACTAAGAAGCTTGAGACAATAATTGACCCGAGGCTCCAAGGGAACTATAGCATAAAATCAGCAGCCCAGCTTGCGTCGGTGGCAAACAAGTGCCTGGTGCGCCATGCCAGGTATCGGCCCAAGATGAGCGAGGTTCTGGAGATGGTGCAGAAGATCGTTGAGAGCAGTGAGCTTGGAACACCAGAGCATCCCCTGATCAGCAGTTCAAAGAAATTAGTCAGTGATGAAAAGAAAAGGAAAGGCCTTGACTTGAAGAGAAGAATTGCAGATATTAAAGCTGGGGAAGGGAGGTGGTTTGCATGGCAAAGGTGGACGCCCAAGCTTGTGAGAACACAATGATTCTCTCATGGTGTTCCTTGCATGGCTTGCATAGTTAGTAGAAAAAAACAGCAAGTGACTGAATGGTCATGTGGATTTTTCATTTAGTATATAAGTCATATAGCATGAGAATTGTAAGACCGGGGTCACCAGACAGGGCATATGGAGGTGCAAAACACTGTTAAACACTGTTTGCGCACTGTACACAGAGTGGAAAAGTACGGATGCAGTACGGATGCACTTTTTTTGCCCCCTCCTGGTGACCCCGGTCTAAACAAACGGTTCGGTGCAGCCCATGGCGGCCACTGCTAAATAATGGATAGGTTCACATTTTCTGGAATCACACATAGGCTGATAGGCAATGTTGTCTACTCACTTGGAGGTTCCATGTTTACCCACAGCTTAACCAAAGCTCAAGTAGTTCCATTTTTGAATAGAAGGCTTAGTGTACAGTTCAACTTGGTTTGAGTGACTTTTGAGTTGTATACTGCCAAATAAGAGTATTCCAGTAGTGCCTGTAGCTCATTGCTTCCTATGTTTGCAGCAGGTGTTGCACTTTGTGTACACCTGCCTAGTCCTTTTTTCGAGTAGAAAGCGTATCGTGCAGTTTAACTTTGTTTTGTGGAGTGACTTTTGAGTTTATACTGCCAAATCAGAGCATTCCTATAGTGCTTGTAGCTCATTTTGCTTCCTAAGTTTGCAGCAGGTGTTGCACTTTGTGCACACCTGCCTGCAGAATTTCCATTTCTCTATATTTGGTACAGTATGCATTAAAAAAGGAGGATATGTACTGAAGCAATGTAGTGTAGAATATGCGCTTACATATGAATTGCTGGAACATGCTCCTGGGGCCGGGGACCTCCTGGCAGATTGCAAAATTGTTTCAAACATAGTTTCAGCTGATGCTTGTGAGTTGTGACTGAGGAAGCACTATGACATGATTTTCACCCTTGTTATCGAATCTGTCATACAAGCAGTAGCTACGGGTGAAGCAGTTCTTGAAGAATGTTTGTCCAGATCTCAAAAACTATATCTGCCTGCTATTCAAACAATGTACATGCAGTAATCATAATTGTCATTAATTTCTCCTTTGTTTTACTGAATTCTCGGAGCAGCTAGGAGAATCTTAAGACCACTCATCCATTCTATCTTTCTACATCTATTCTATCATGCAGAATATGCAGGAAATGTTGCTTCTTATCTGCAAATACATGTTCCCTGATGGATCTGCTCAGAATCCAAATAGCCTAAATGATGCTTGATAGTGCTTCAGTGGCCACTGGAGAGAAATGAGGGCAATAAATACTATGTCCAGATTCACTCTGGAAAAATGGTCAAACTGCTCATGGAAATTGTTTCCTTATAGATCCACAAGTGCAACAATCATTCTAGTGGTGTGCACAGAGGTAATCCGGAATAGTAGCATCATCCTCCATTTTCATCTCCATTGCTATTAGATTCAGCAAATCATAAATTTTCACCGAGCCCGGATGAGTCTTGTCCTGGGCAATGAATCTGCAGAGCCCTCCACCAACATCAATCTCACTAAATCCAGGGACCTTCTTTACACCTCTTTCTTCCATCACCTTTCTCGCCTTCTTTGCTTCTTGCCACCGCCTGGCAACAGCGTAGATATTGGATAGGCCAATGTACCGGCCATCATGGTCTGGCTGCAATTGGACAAGCTGCCTGCCGACTACCTCCCCCAACTCTACCCATCCATGCAAATGGCAGGCATTCAGGAGAGCTCCAAGCACAGACACACTGGGGTTCATTGGCATGCTTCTCACGACACCGTATGCTTCCTCCAAGCGCCCTGCTCGACCAAGCACATCTACAAGGCAAGCGTAATGCTCAACGTGTGGCCTGAGCCCTTGCGCTTCGAGCGAACGGAAGAACTTCCAAGCCTCATCCACTAGACCACCATGGACACAAGCACTCAACAGACAAAGGAAGGTGATCTCATCCGGAATAACCCCAGCACATTGCATCTTCCTGAACATTTCCACTGATTCAATGCCTAGGCCATGAACAGCAAGGCCGCCAATCACAGCGTTCCATATCAGAACATCAGTGCTCGCCACCGGCACAGCCCAGAACACCTCCAGAGCCTCATTGATTGCCCCACACTTGGCGTACATGTCTATTAGCGAAGTCGCGAGCCTGAGGTTTAACAGGAAGCCACGCTCCCTTAGGCACCGGTGCACCCACCTCCCCCGCTTGAGGTCCCCCAGCTGTGCGCACGCACCAAGTACGCTCACCATCGTGACGTCATTCGCCCTCACCCCGCCCTCTTCTGCTGCCGCGGTGGCGGCGCTCTCCATCATCTCAAACACCGCGAGCGCCTCGCGGTGCTCCCCACACTTGACGCACCCGTCGATCATCGCGCTCCAAGACACCACGTCCCTCTGGGGCATCCGCTTAAACACCGCGCGGGCGGCTGGGAGATCGCGGCACTTCGCATACCCGTCTAGGAGCGCGTTCCAGGAGACGAGGTTGGGGTGGGGGATTTCGTCGAACACCCGGCGGGCGTGGTCCGGCAGGGCGCAGGCGGCGTACATGTGGACGAGGGAGTTTGCGACGTGGAGGTCGGCTGGGAGGAGCCCGAGGCGGAGCGGGTGAGCGTGGAGCGTAGCGGCGAGGGAGGCGGAGGACAAACGCGCGGCGGCGCGAGCGAGGAACGGGAAGGTAAGATGGGACGGGCGGAGGGAGGAGCGGAGGAGGAGGATGAAGAGGGAGAAGCAGAGTGAGGGGGACGGCGAGGAGGAAGTGGAGCGGATGAGGGAGTCGAGGAGCGGGACGGTGAGCGCGCGGCCGCGGAGGTGGCGGTGTAGGTCCGGCGGCAGCGGCGGGTACGGAGGCCGCGGCATGAGTGAACTGAGGGATGGGCCAACGGCGATCGGCGGGAGCTAAGCCTCGGGAATCCATCTCAAAAACACCCTGATTCGGCTATTCTTGAGCGTCTCCAATGCCAAAACTCATTATCAAAAACTGGTTTTAGGTATGACCAACAAATTAAGGATTCTAATAGTTTCAAAAACCAACAATCAATTTTGTCCTCTCCCGAACAACTGGTATTTTTTACTCGGATTTATATTATTTTTATGTTTTTCGAATATATATTTCTACAGATTTACTCATCTTTAGTCGTCTGATATTTGTCTATGCATCAGTCAAATTATTTTGTGTCTGTTTTGTTAAATTACTACATATACATACAAAAATTACTATATATTGTTGCACTATAATTTTTTTATATTGTGTTATATAATTTTGATACGTGACCGATGGATTGCATTTCATCAGTCACCTACGTGGTAGTATAAAATATAACTGATATATTGAATTCCGTTAGTCATCATAGGAAACCGTTCGATAAAAATCGGATTGTTGTAAAATGTGATTGACAGAAAGTTAAATATCAGGCACCTGGAGACACACTCATATTTCTTTCACCGAGTTTTGGCATCATTGGAGGATGGGTTATCCCAGTAGTGCTTTTTTAAAATACTCCAATAACAGATTATCGGGAGTTTTTTAAAAAAGCATTATTGTAGATGCCAACTCTAGATGTTCACTAAATCATTCCTAAATAAAGTAGTATTGAGCCAGCCCTAATTACATGTTTTGGCTAAGAAGAGCTGGTGCAACAACGGCATGATTTGTGGAGCTCGATGTTAAGTGGTCTCTCGCCCCTCTTTCTCCCTATCTTTCTAAGGCCCGATTTGTTTCACTGACAACAAGAACCTCATAACCTTTATCTTAAATGCACCAAAATACGGGTTCCCGGTTCATGACCGCTCGCTCCGTCGGAACGAGCGAGCGATTGGCTCCCGTGGGAGGTGGGCCCGGGTGATGGCGTGGGTCGCTGCCCAGTGCCGCTCAGTTCGGAGCGATCTGCTCGTGGCGCAAGGAGGTGGCCAGGTGAGATTTTTTTCCTTTTACTTTTTTTTATTCATTTGCTGTTTTCTTTTTTTATTCCACATATATATCTAAAACTATACCCAAAATCTATTTTTTTCTTTTTCTATTTACTGTTATTTTAAAATTATACCAAAAGGTTATGATCATAACTTTCTTTCACATTACCTAAAATTATGATCCTAACATTCGTTCCGCACCTATCTAAAATTATAATAAAAAATTATGATCCTAACTTTCGTTCCGTGTCTATATAAAATTATGATCAAAAGTTATGATCCTAAATTTCTTTACACATTTATCTAAAATTATGATTAAAAGTTATGATCCTAACTTTCTTTTCACGTCTATCTAAAATTATGATTAAAAATTATGATCCTAACTTTCTTTCACGTCTATCTAAAATTATGATCATAACTTTCATTCCGCGTCTATCTAAAATTATGATCAAAAGTTATAATCCTAACTTTCGTTCCATGTCTAATGTTATATGATCAATAATATCGCGATAAAGTTATGCTTAACTAAAATTATCTTGATAAATTATGATTGCATAAAGTTATCTTGATAAGTTATCCATATATAAAATTATCGTGATAAGTTATGCTTCCATAACGTTATCGTGATAAAATTATGCTTATATAAAATTATCTTAATAAGTTATGTTTCCATAAAATATCATGATAAGTTATGCTCACATAAAATTATCGTGATAAATTATGGTTGTCTAAAGTTATCCTGATAAATTATGTTTTTATAAAGTTGTCGTAAAAAAAAACCAAAAAGAATATACTTTTGTAATGTTATATGATCGTAACTTTTAGTACACATATATCTAAAATTTATATGCCAAGAATGATCTAGTTTTGTTCGAAAAAATATTTGAGATGTTAATATAAAATAGGTTTAGCGATTAGGCTTTTTAATTAAAAGTTATAATAACAATAAGTAAAAAGGTGGTTTCGTTTTCCGCTGCTGTTCAGCTGGTGGAATCTTTGCGTCTGCATACTCGTGGAAAGAGAAAAAAGGCAACAGTGGAGGCAGAAATGGGAGACGTGCAGCGAAAGAGAGAGAAAAGAACCTGTGCGTTGTGCACGGGGAGCGCAGCAGCGTGCTGCCATGTGGGAGTGGGACCAGCATCATCCTCGCTGAATTCGTCCCCAGCGAGCGTTCGCGATTTAGCTATGCCCACTATCCAAGATGCTAAAATCCCACTATCTAGTCCCAACCTGCTAAAATGGGATAATGGAGAGGATGTCTGGCAAAAGACGAAAATGCCCCTTTTGAAAAAATCCCTACTCCTCATGCAGTCGTCTCACGCCACCACACCTGATGCTACCACGCACAGGCACCTACGCCTGCCAACTCTCCGATCGCCTACCGCCTGCCAAGCGACCAGCGGCCTAGCTTGCCTCGACCGGCCGAGCAAGGCGGCGCCCCCGCCCCAGGGAAGGAGGTGCGGCCGACCCAGCACGTCACCGTTGCACCAAGAAGAAGCGCGGCACCGGCTCAGGAAGGTGTCGCGCAATGAGGTTGCCACCCATGAGAGAGGGGCTCCAGCTCCGGCATGCAGAGATGAGGTGAGAGGAGAGGTTGCAATGGTGATGCATGAGGAGGAGGGGGAGACGGAGAGGAAGGGGGCATCGAGAGAGAATGGAAAATGGAGGGATTATTTAGGGCCCACGTCTTGAATTATCCGATTTCTACACCAACCCTATCTCTGTCCCATCCAAACGCAACTTTCGAATGCACAATTTACTAGCATCGAACCAAAGGTAAAATTAAACCTAGTCAAAAATAAATTTAAAATCACATCAAACTCGTGTAAAATTTTCACACAAAAACTCATTTGGGTCTTTAAAAGTCTATCGACTATGCAGTCCAACTCCCCTTGTCCTGAATTGGGCCTTGCTTGCCTGTTTTGGTAGCCACTGCGAGGACCGTCCGATTCATTGAATCGGACGGCTCCCATGCCTCAAGGTAGGAACAAACACCGGTAAGAATGGAAACCCTAACCCACTTTTCTCCTCGCTCTCTCCACCCTTACCATTTCCTCCGCCGCCACCCTGCCTCTCCTCATCCTCCTTCCTTGACAGAACCGCCCCGCCTGCCCACCAGCCCTCGGGCTGCCCCGTCGCGCCCGCCCCATGGCAGCGCCTGTGCGCCGTATCCTCCCTTCTCCTCCACCATCGGTGCACCACACCTCCTCCAGTCGTCCTATCCTCTCCTTCGACACACTCCCCCCGACCCCTCCCTCCCTCCCCCTCCTCCTCGCTCACCTTATCCTCCGGATTGCCGCTCAAAGCGCCATCCCGTCTTGGATGGCCCCCAAGATGCGACTGGGATGGGGTGGGGTGGGACTAGGGGCAGGGGGTGCGGGAGAGGCGGCGTGGGACGGGTGGGGTGGGAGTGAGCTAGAGAAAAGCGATGCAGGATGAGGGAGGGCCAGAGGGGGCAGTGGGATGCAGTAGAGAAAAGAATATTCTAGCGAGTCAGCACAATTCTTTTCTCGATATCAATTTCTCTATATATTTCCATCTGACTGCTCAATATTTGATTCATCCCCCCAACTACCATCTCCTTTACCTTAACGCTAAATTAATATCTGTAATACTACTAAATGGTATTAAAATACCAAGAAATATTATGAGCGTTAGAAAACCATGTTTATAAAAAAAAGGAAAATAAAACCCATTGATCTCACGGACACATTGCTCTCCCTCTTCCCTCTGAAACCTCTCGCGCCGCCTGCCTCGGCCACCCAAACGTCGGCCACCGGCCTCCTCCCCGCTGGATCTAGATCCAGCTCATCCTCCGCCCACCTCGTCTAACCGCTCGCCCTCTCCTCCGCCTCTACCCTCCATCGCTCCTCCTACAAGCTCACCCACCGCCGCTCCCTCCTCACCCGCCGTCCTACGTCGCAAGCGTCGTTGCCTTCTTCCTCGGTCCTCCCGAATTCTCCTCTCATCCTCCGAGCCGTCGTGCCGCGTCAAGCCGCTGCTCCACGTCGAGTGCACCTCCACCGCCACTCTTCTCCGCGCATCGCCGTCGTGGCCATGGATCCTTCGGCGTCGGCGCATATTTGCCACCGCCGCTATGGATCCGCCGCGTCCACCGATTGACGTGTGCCTCTACCATCGTCTCCCATTCACCAACCGACTGATTCTCCGAGCACCATCCGGTCTTGGATAGCCCACAAGATGCAGCTGGGATGGGGGCTGGGGATGGAGGCGGCGCGGGAGAGGCGGTGGGTCAGGTGGGGTAGGGGCGAGCTGGAGGGTGCAGGATGGAGAGGTGTCTAAGATCGATGGACCGCACCCGTTGTGGTCGGACGAGAGGGTTGGAACATTAGAGATTTTTATAGAGGTAAAGATAAAACACACGAATAGAAAAACATAGGAACACAGAGTTGATCAAGATTTTTATGTTCCATGTTTGTACGGTACTATATATTTGAGTTTATAGTAATTCCCTCGAAAAACTTAACTACGTTTTAAGTTCAATAAAAGCATAGCATATTAATGGAAGAGATAGTCCCTCCTTTTGTTATACCACGGTTTCCCAAATCATTGGCAACTGTTTTTTAGAACTACTTCTATATAGCATTCCAGACCTTCGATTCTATGTAACAAACCTTTTTTTTATACTTCTATATAAATTGCGTAGCACAACCATTATAGTTTTAGTTTCCAGTTTTTATGGCAACCAGGATGTATTAAGTGCGATCGTTCCTGCGTAAAAACAAGAAACAGTTGCGATCTGCAGAACACGGCGACATGCATAACAAATTGTCATTTGCCAGTGACGATTGACGACATGGCCAATAGCACGTGCAAAAGGTAATCAAGCCGAGGGTCATCTCGGCAATGTCCAAATGTACGAAAATAAATCATTGCCTGACATCCCGTCCCGTGTCTAGTATGATTAGTTTTAAACAGATGACTGACGCGACTGATATCGAACAGAACCCGGAACGAACCGGCAACAACCCAACAGGACACCTAGCTGTATAGATCGTCATCATCGGCAGCAGCACCCGCAGAAGCAAACGGATCAGCTGCGGCTGCAGCACCGCCGGTCGTCGACTGTTCCGAGAAGCGGAACTCAGTGCCGAACCCACGGGACTGCTGCAATGTCTGAGCGAACGCCTGGTACTTGCGAATGTCAGCATCACTGACACTCCGGCGAGCGTACTTCATCGACTCCTCGAAGTGGGCTGCTTTGATCTCTGCAATCTCATCCACCTCATCCTCCTCCATTGCCTCAGGGTTGTCCTTTCTCCGCCTTTCCAACTCAATATCCTAAAATCCACATTTGTCCAGATTAGTTACAAGTTGCAAGGGAGATATATTCAGAAGAAAAAATGACTGGACAAACTAAACAGCAAGTCAAACAAAACCTATTGTATATACAAAAAAAAGCTTATTAGTTTCTGTTTATCCAAGATCATTGCAGGTCTGAGAGATCCAGAATTATGTTAAAAAAACATCTAAATTCATGATTACAGTATTCTTGGTTAATATAACAGTTAATCCAGACGGCTACAATGTACCCATATAAGATGTCTGATTATTAGTTCACAGTAAGATTTGTTCTATGCAAAATAATTGCTGTTCTATTCAGACTATGAATGGTAATTAAATTGCTTGTGTTATGGGTGCAAATTTAAAGAGTGCCAACCCAAACGGTTGAGGAAGTTACCTTCTCAATGTTCTCTCTGATGGCATATTTGCATGCACGCTGGCAAATTTCTGTGATATCTGCCCCACTGAACCCTTGGGTGTACTTCGCAAGAGCATTCAAGTCCACATCCTTCGCCACAGGGGATTTCCGAAGGCATGCCTTGAAGATCTGGAGCCTAGACTGCTCATCAGGAAGCGGGATGTAGATCAGCTGGTCCAGACGCCCTGGCCTAAGCAAAGCTGGGTCAATGATGTCAGGTCTGTTTGTAGCACCAATGATGAACACAGTTTTCTTGGCATTCATGCCGTCCATCTCTGTCAGTAGCTGATTGAGCACTCTATCAGCTGCCCCTCCGGCATCACCTACACTGCTTCCTCTCTGCAACATGGAATTAACATTTGTTAGACATAATAAAACAAGACACCGAACATAACGAGCTACGGTGGGGCTTTGTACCGACCTGAGTAGCAATTGAGTCAAGCTCATCAAAGAAGAGGACACAGGGTGCAGATTGGCGAGCCTTGTCAAAAATTTCACGGACGTTGGCTTCGCTCTCACCAAACCACATGGTAAGCAATTCAGGACCCTTGACACTGATGAAGTTGGCCTGGCACTCATTGGCAATTGCCTTTGCCAACAAGGTCTTACCACAACCAGGAGGGCCATAGAACAGAACTCCTTTGGATGGAGACATGCCAAACTTCTCGAACTTCTCTGGGTGCTCCACAGGGTATTGAACAGTCTGCATGAATTTTGAAGGAACATTAGCAAATTGTTTGAAACACAAATAAGAGCATATTACAAGATCAGTTAGCATCTATTACCTCCTGGAGCTCCCTCTTGACATTCTCCAGCCCACCAATATCCTCCCAAGAGACATTTGGAACTTCGACAACCTGAATCCAGAAAGAAAATTAAGCATTCCAGAACAAAAGCTACTCAAGCAGAAAATTACAGACAGGGAACTCACAGTTTCACGAAGAGCAGATGGGTTGCTTGTTCCAAGTGCAGTCTTGAAATGGTCATTTGTTACAGCCATTGAGTTCAATATCTCTGCATCTATTGTCTCATCCTCAAGATCTATGATGTCCATCTTCTCACGAATGCACTGAAGAGCAGCCTCAGTGCAAAGGGCAGCAAGATCAGCACCAACATATCCATGGGTATCCTTGGCAATGAGTTCCAAATTAACCTGTAATTCCAGAAAATGGACATCAAGCAATGCTAGAAGAGAAGATAGCAATAATTATATATAATTATATATCAGAAGCAACAGATCATGAATAATTGATGATCACTTACATCTTCAGCCAGTTTCATGTTCTTAGTGTGAATGCGAAGAACCTCAAGCCGGCCAACTTCATCAGGAACACCGATGTCAATTTCACGGTCAAACCTTCCAAATCTACGAAGAGCAGGATCAATGCTGTTTGGTCGGTTTGTAGCTCCCATAACAATAACATGGGAACGAGCTTTGAGTCCATCCATAAGAGTCAGTAGCTGTGAAACAATACGACGCTCCACTTCTCCATTGGTCTTCTCTCTCTTGGGAGCAATGGAATCAATTTCATCAATGAAAATGATGGAAGGAGCATTCTTCTCTGCTTCTTCAAATGCCTTCCTGAGATTGCTCTCGCTCTCTCCTGCAAGCTTTGACATAATTTCTGGTCCATTGATCAGAAAGAAAAAGGCTCCAGTCTCATTTGCAACGGCACGAGCAATGAGAGTCTTTCCAGAACCAGGCGGTCCGTACAGCAATATGCCCTTGGGTGGCTTGACACCGATAGATTTGAAAAGCTGGGGATGGCGCAATGGAAGCTCGACAAGTTCCCTGATTTGGGCCATTTGCTTTCTAACTCCACCAACATCATCATAGCCAACATCATCAAGACGCTCCTCATCCTCCCTCTTAATAGGCTCCCCATCACAAAATATTTCAGTATCTGGTGCAACGATACAGTACTCAGCAGGATCAGTCTCTATCACTTTGAACTCGACACTTCTCATTCCACCCCTGACAAGGAAAAGGTCTCCTTTCCTCAGAGGCCGGTATGCTTCTAGGAAGTATGCTGCACAGTTTCACAAGTGACATCATTAGAAATGAATAAGAGAGATAAGGTATAGCGGTGACATGGAAGAAACAAGGTACAAACTTATTAGCTATAGGTAATGTCAGACTTTGACCTGTTCAGAACTCAGGACAACATTGATAACATGAACGATAAGAGAGCAATATTTCAATTTTAGTCTACAAGTTTCATGTAAATCAAGTTTTATGGAGTCATATTAAAGCAACACTAGAATAAACTAGATCAAATAAGAACAATGCCCATAAGATCATGAACTCACGTTTCAAGAAGGCATCAAACAGGTTGCCTGTAATGCCTTCAACTGTATCATCAATTGGAAGAATGTGCACACGCTTCCCATATTTCACATCCTGGCACTGGTGGACAGAAACCACATCACCAAGCCTCACCCTCAAGTTCTGGCGAACAACCTTGTTCATCCGAACCTTTGGCTCCTCACAGGTTTCATCCGCGAGGACAATGCAAATAGTGTCTTTCCTCTTCTTACCCTATAATGCAAAATGCAAGGTGAGACCTTGAACATGTGCATCCTGAGGATGTAAAGAACTAGCCATTAGGCCATAAAGAACTAGGAAATAGTGGAGATACAGTTCACAGACAATTCTGTCATCCTGAGGATGTAAAGAACTAGCCATTAGGCCATAAAGAAACAAATTTGCAAAAGATAGGCTACGACATGTTGAATTTATCAGCCCCTCGTGCATAGTGAAGTTACAAGTATATTAATATCAATATCATATCCAAAATCATGCTAGGAAATCATGAAAGATCGATTATTCATGCAAAGCAACATCTACATCCAACAGAACAACAAACACAAATGAATATACTGAAAAGTGTGAATTCCTTGTTCTAACAATTAACAATGGGTGAGATATTAATACAAAAAGGAGTCGCTAAATTTAGATTGTATGAAGAGAACAATGTATCAAAGAACCACATTTGTTAAAATACATCATTGAAGCAACAAAAAAATGTAAATTGTTATGGGTATCAACAGAATCTACAAAGTATGAATGCAAATTGGCAAAAAATTACAACCTACATACTATCAGATGAATCTACAACAGGACAGACGAACGAACACCCTAGGATACTCTAAAAATTTCCAAACTAAACAACATATTTCACCGTCTTACACTTCAGCAAGTACTTTACAGGGACAAAGCCAAGGTTATTTCCAACAGATCTGCATTCCAAATGCACCTAATTCCGGTCCGCAGTCACTCACAGATCGGTCAAGCGACAACATCCTATCCTAAAGCAGTAAACAAGCTCAACATCCAACCTTGAGGAGCACGGTGTCTCCGCGGAAGAGCTGCAGCCTCTCCATGGTGTCCGGGTGCAGCGCGACGACGGAGTTGTCATCGTTGGTGGCCTCGTCGACGACGAGCCGGTTCGGCGACTTCTTCCTCTCAAGGATCGCCGTCGAGTAGTCCTTCTTCCCCTTCCTGCACACGCGGCAACCCAAAACAAACCGTCACCAAGCGAGTCCCCCGCCGCAAAATCGAAACCAAAGAGCCCAGATCGGGGCCCCCGGAACCCCAAACCCTAAGAAGGCTCCACCAGATCGGATCGGCCGGAGAAGGAGGGGGAGAGGAAGGCGGCGAGATCTTACGGATCGGAAGCCGACGCCGAGGGCTCCCCTTGGCTCGCCATGCTGGCGGCGGCGACGGCGGTAGGTGCCCTGCCCTCGGGGTTGTTGGCCGGCGACGGCGTTAATTGCAGCAGGAGCAGCGGAGAGGATGCGAGATGCGGAGGAAGCGAGGAGGGGGATTAGCGTTCCTTTATAGCTTCTTTCTTGCAGCGGGGGTTTGGAACTCGGACGCCCGCGTCACCGAGTACGTGTCTGACACGCGGGGCCCGGCGGGCGCGTGGCCCACATGGCAGGGAAAGTTCGGGAGCATTCTGGAGGTAGGGGCTCCGGGTTGGAGCCGTCGCGGACGGGGGCCGAGCCGACGTGTGGGGACCACGTGGAAGTGGCACGGGGGAAGGTGGATGATGGGGATCGGGTCGTGTTCATCGTGCTCGTCGCGTGCGGGGTTGGAGAAGGCGCAAGGATTCCTCATGGAACAAGTTTCGTATCGTCTTGTATCCGAAGGCATGTGGAGTAGGAAATGCAAAGACGAATCACAGCTTTTTAGGGTTTGGAATAGTCCCCTCCTGGTGGTAATTTTTGTACGGGTCCTATACAACCTAGGATATTATCCGTTAAAAAACAAATTCACAGACCACGTTACATTTAGGATCCTCGTAGCGTACATGAACTTACAAAATATTGGAAAAAAAGTAAAGTTTTAAATATAAACGGTATGATTAAAGTTATACGCAATTGTATCCTTCATAGAGTCATGTCTACCAAAATAGAGCCTACTCCTTTTGAGCATCTGCATTTCCATCACCATAAAGCAAGATAATTCTTAAGTTTTATAAACCCTTCGATTCTAAAATAGATGGTGCTCCTATGGTCGAATTTTTGTGCGAGTAGCGCAACGGTAGCAGACACGCTCGAAAGAGCAAAGCCATGAAGGAGAAAACCCTCTGAAAAGGTTTCTGCGACCTAGAAATACGCAGTCTATAAAGACCACCTATCCGACGGAGGGGATGGATGGGGAGCTAAGAAATATAAGAAAAGTCGAAGAAAAATAGGGTATAGAAAATGTGACATAGAGAACACGTTTGTGAAATAAGATGATTCAGAGGGTGAAATCTCTTAAAAATGTGCAAATATTCCTATCAAAGCCACTGCCCTAGCCCCAACTAATCGTAACCTCATCGGACTTCATGTCATTGCATGGCGTTCATCAAAGACAAACTCAGTGAATGGTCGCACGACCATACCAACAAGACAGTACACCAGAAGCTAGTCATTATACCACGTGGCTTAGTGGTCATTGCTTGCCAAATTAGGTTGCCCCAATGTAGACATTTATGTATTATAGAAAGATAGTGTATTTATGTATGGTCCTTTGGAACATGGAAGTTTTTTATTGGAAAAAGTCTACATAACCCCCCTGATGTTTAGATGGTAGTCTACTTCACCATTCACCTACAAAACTGGATGTTTAACACCCCTAACTTTGTAATACCGGACAAATAACCCCCTGGATGGTTTTGGAGGCTGGTTTTGGTGACGTGGCGCTTTGGTCCCATTTGTTAGTGTTGGTTTCTTTTCCCCCTTTATCCTCTTGTCCTCGGCCCTTCCCAAGCGCCGGCCTAGCGACGTGCAGAGGCGTCAGAGCAAGGGGATCACATGGCTCGGTGCGGCGGAGCAGTGGGCCCATGCGCCTGCCATGACAGCGGCATAGGCACAGGGTGGGCGAGTGGCATGTCGAGGGGGTGCAGCGAGGCGGGCAAGGTGGCGCCTTGTGGGCAGCCAGTGGCGAAGGCAGTCCGGCGAGGTGACGACATGCGGCCAACCGGCGAGGCACGGGGGCGGATGCGCAGCGTGCCCGTGCACTGGCCATGGCGGTGACGCGCGGCAGTGGCTCGTGCGTTGTCTCAGGCCGCTGCGGCGTCTCGATGAAGCGCGGGGTCGCGGAACTGTGGGCCTACGCGCTTGCCATGGCGATGGCATGAGCACGAGCGTTGCTGGTGCAAGGAGGGGGCACGCATGGTCTTCCGGGTGCCAGTAAGGCTTGAGCCGCTAGGTTCTTGAGGAGGGAGAGGGATCGGAGGGAGATGCTCACCGTACGACGTCCATGGCAGCCAGAGCAGAGGATGGTGGCAAGGGCGCATGCCGAAGTCGATGCTCCGGTGATTCTTCCGCGTCCAGAGCTGACCAGGGTGATAGAGGGTGTCGCAGTGGTGGTGTTTTCCATAGGAATTGGATGACAGTCGCTTTGTTGGTTAGAATTTTACTGGCGGATGACATGGCCACGCTACTGTCGGGGAGAAAAGGGGTGGCATAGAGATTCTGAATTTAGGATCATCGAGGCATCGCCATGTCGGGATGAGTCCAAGGCAGCTTGGAGGTTACATTGGAGGCAGTGCAGGGCTGGTGTGTGTGCGGTGTGTTTAGGAGGGCGGAGTAGCTTAGGCTCGCCGGGATTTGGTCGGCGGTTTGATGCGCTCGGCTCGTCGAGGTATAGCAGCGAGGTGGAGCAGAGCAAGCACGGAGAGGGACAAGAATAGGAGGGGCTAGCGAGGCTGTGGGGCAGAGAGCACGCGGGCGAGTGGCAGCAGCTCCGGTGAGCACGCATGGCCGGCTGCGAGTGTAGATACGACGATTGCACAGGAGCGATAGGGAGATGGCGAGGACATGGAGAGATGGTAAGCGGAAAAAGAAAAAAACATTTACAGGTGGAGCTAAAGTGCAACGTGGAATGCCATGTCACCAAAACTGGCATCTAAAACCACCCAGGGGGTTATTTGCTCGGTATTGCAAAGTTCAGGATGTTAAACATCTGGGTTTGTAAGTGGAGCGGTGAAGTGGACTATCATTCGCACCGAGCGCAACGTACGATCTTCGCAATGCTTGATTTTTTTTATTGCCCCCACCTAATTTACGTACCTTATGCATGCAACGTTTTGAAAAGACAAAACATTCACTCTGGCAAGTGTTGTTTTGAAAACATGCATTCGCGTTTGACGCTTGAGGGGTATACTTATCTAACAATTTTTTATGGGTAAAATTTGATTATGCTAGCAACAGTAGATTAGGTGGTGTTTGGATGGAGATAGGATAAAGATTAGATTTGGGATAGAATGAAAAATGAGAGATGGGATAGGGATACACTCTTATCCCTTTTGCTGTATTCCAATCATCCTATCCCGGTATCCAAACACCATCTATTGGTATCCAAACACCTAGATGTAGCACACAAAATTTAAGAATTTAGGAATCAATTGGGGCATTTTTAAATGCACTATCATACTTCAAATTATTTATGTTGAATTGTTCATTAAATTTTGTAGTTGATTACCAAATTGTTCAATAGGTTTATACCAAACCGTATATGAAATATCTGTCCGTCATACATTATGTTAAAATCCTAGGTGTGCCATTATCGTTGTTCCCAGTGAGCCATCCTCCACCACGCAGCCCATGGCGATCTCACCGCCTTGGCTGTCCGCAGTCACTGGCCATCCCTTCGACTAGTCTTCTATGGATCCCTCCCCAACCAAGAACTCCTAACCTCGTTGGCATTTCAGCTCTCAGAGATGGACTGACTATGAGTTCTTTGTGTTTTGGTCTTGTCGTGTGGGGCATGCACCGTGATCTCAACTCCAACGCTCCCGAACACAAGCACTTAGCACGTTCACAATAGTTGTATCCAAATTGCAAGTTGACATGGATCTGAGAGAAGAATAAAAATACTAATTTATTGTTTATTTCACGAGCAGTATCTGAACCTACATGTAATACTCTTAGTTTTTTAGAATATATGAATTTTCTATTTGCCTGTCGCCGGTTACTCTCTCGTTCCTCACTCTTTTTCTGTCCACGTAGAACTAGAAGAGAGAGTAAATCTAGTTAGTGAAATATAACTTGCCATTGGAGGCACCCTTACCTTCAGGCAGTCTTCGCAATTTTTTAATAAATGGTGATGCAGGGACCAGTGAAGCACTGATTAGGACTAGACACCAAGTGGAAGGTGTAGATCAGTCTTGAATGAAGCAAGCTTGTGATTGGAATTTTTGGGAAACTTGTATCGTCTCCGATAAAGCCTACACTCACACGAGACAACGCGATGTTTGTGAGTTATTTGCGTGAAATTGCTTTGTTATTTATGGACTTAAGTTGAGGTTGCCTAATTGGGAAGATTGCAACCGTGTCTTTATATTATGGACTCTCTCCCTGCAGGAGGCGGAATATTTGCCTTGGACGTGCTGTCTGTCGTTAGGTTGTAATGTGGTGCGTGAGTGATGTTTGTGTAACTCTGTTTCTGAATTTGGCAACAATAACAGGTGTTCTCGTCTCACACCGTCCATACGGAACACTGTTTTGATTTTCGCCTTTGCCAGACTGGTTTCTGTAACTATAAGCGTCGTCATCTATCTATCGATTATAAAAAAACGTCGTATATTGTTTGACCAAATCGGCGCGTCAAAGTGAAACGTTTTTTTATAACCATGTTTCACTCTTCCACGAGAAATTCGTCCACAGTTAGTGATAGGATTAAAAATTGCGGAGGTTGTAGGGATGATGAGCGGGGTTCCGGCGAGGGACACAGCGCTGAGGCGCCGTGGTGCTGCTGCTGCGTGCGTGAGGGAGAGAACAGAGAGAGATGGCTAGAGTTTGGCGCTGTTGAGTCTCCCGGCTCCCTGAGGGAAGCCGGCAATAATAGATTGCACTAGCTTAATCATCCAAGGGTCTGATTACAGAGATATATAGCCTCTATAATGGGCTGCCGCTAATGGGCCTAACACTTTTAAAACTCTAATTTAGATAACTCTTGGGCCTATATGCCCCCTATAGGCGCCTGCACCCCTTAGCCACTTGTGCCTGATCTCTTCTCGTAGTGGATGCCGGTCATAACATCTCTCCCCGCCTTCTGAAACAGCTCGTCCTCGAGCTGGAAGGAAGGGTAGAGGTCGCGGAAGTCATCGAGCACCTCCCATGTGGCTTCATCGGCGGACAGCCCCTGCCATTGCACCAAGACGTGCCATACGCCTCGGCGAAGCTGTGCTCGGAGCGCCTGGGCTGGAGTAGGAAGAAAGCGGCCATCCAGCATCGGTGGAAGAGGAGTCGGCGCCGTCGGAGGAGGCCCCTTGTGGCGCTTGAGCAAGCCCACATGAAACACGTCATGAAGGCGGACGCCGTCGGGAAGTCGCAGCCGATAGGCTACCTTGCCGACAGCCTCCAACACCTGGAAAGGGCCGGCGTAGCGAGGCCCCAACTTTCCCTTGGCGCGGTGATCGAGGGAGTGCGACGTCCGGTGCAGCAAACACAGCCACACCCAATCCCCCGCCTGCAGCTCCAAGTCCCTATGGGACGCGTCGTAGTACTTCTTGGAGAGCTGCTGAGCCTGCAACAGGCGCTGGCGAGCCTCGGCCAGCATCTCGTCACGTGTCCGGAGAAGCGTGTCTGCCGTCTCCGTTCTGGCCGTCCCCGGACTGTAGGGCAGGATGGCCGGGGGGGCCGGCCATACACCACCTCGAATGGCGTGGCACGCAGGGCGGTGTGGAAGGAGGTGTTGTAGCAGTACTCCGCCCATGGTAGCCAGTCCAACCACGCCCGCGGACGATCACTGTCACACATCGCAGATACATGGCAATCACCTTGTTGACCACCTCGGACTGGCCGTCTGTCTGGGGGTGGAACGCCGTGCTCATGCGCAGCTTGACGCCTGCCATCTTGAAAAGATCGCGCCACACATGGCCCGTGAACACGGGGTCCCGGTCGCTGACAATGGACTCGGGGAACCCATGCAAACGAACGATGCCATCGAAGAAGGCGCGGGCGACGGATGCAGCGATGTACGGGTGGCCGAGCGCGATGAAGTGCGCGTACTTGGAGAAGCGGTCGACCACTGTCAGGATAACGGACTTGCCGCCCACCTTGGGCAGCCCTTCGATGAAGTCGAGAGAGATGTCCGCGCACACTCGGGATGGCACTTCGAGGGGCTGTAGTAAACCCGCTGGCCGTAGCGTCTCCGTCTTGTTGCGCTGGCACGTGTCACAGGCGCGTACCCAGTCCTGTACCAGGGCACGATCCCCCGGGATGTAGAACTCCGAGCGGAGGCGATGCAGCGTCTTCTGGATACCCTCGTGCCCAGCGGAGTGGGCCAAAAGTAGCATCTGGTGGCGTAGATCGCCGTAGTCGGGGATGAAAATACGGGCAGCGTGCAACAACAGCCCGCCCTCTAGGCGCCACGGCTCAGGTAGTGCCCCATCCTGGAGGCGCTGAAGAAGGAGCTGGGCGTCCGGCGCCTCCCGAACGGCGGTACGGATGTCGTCGAGCAGGGCGAACGTAGGGCCGGACACGACACAGGCGGCAGCCCCGGCGACCGTGGCAGGCTCAGCCGCATGCTCCGCGTCGCGGCGGGAGAGCGCGTCGGCGACGACGTTCAGCCTGCCGGGGCGGTACTCCACCGTGAATTCGAAGCCGAAGAGCTTGTTGATCCACTGGTGCTGAGGTACAGTGGAGAGACGCTGGTCCAGCAAGAACTTCAGGCTGTAGTGGTCAGTGCGGACGACGAAGGACCGGCCCCACAAGTAGGGGCGCCAGTGGCGCACCGCGTGCACCAGGCCGATCAGCTCGCGTTCGTACGCAGCGAGCTTGAGGTGGCGTGCGGCGAACGGCCGGCTGAAGAAAGCGAGAGGTCCAGCGCCCTGGTGCAGTACGGCGCCGAACCCTACGCCAGAGGCGTCGCAGTCGACGGTGAAGGGCTTGTCGAAGTCCGGCATCTGTAGGACGGGCCCCGTCGTCAGGGCGCCCTTGAGCGCCTAGAAGGCCGCCCTGGACTCGTCGTCCCAGGCGAAGGCATCGCGGCGCAGCAGCCGCGTGAGGGGCGCCGCGATGATGCCGAAGTCCCGGATGAATTTCCGGTAGTAGCCCGCGAGGCCCAAGAAGCCGCGGAGGCCGCGCGCCGCGCGGGGCGCCGGCCAAGAGACAACCGCGGCCACCTTATCGGCGTCCATGGCGACCCCGTCCGCCGAGATGACGTGGCCAAGGTACGTCACCGAGGTCGTGCCAAAGGAGCACTTGGATCGCTTCAGGTGAAGTTGATGGGCGCGGAGGGCGTGCAGGACGATGCTGACGTGCTGTAGATGCTCGGCCCAAGATGAACTATAGATCAATATATCATCAAAAAATACCAGCACGAACCTCCTAAGGTAGGGGCGGAGCACGTCGGTCATGAGGGCCTGGAACGTAGCCGGGGCGTTGAAGAGGCCGAACGGCATCACCAGGAACTCGTAGTGGCCATGGTGAGTTCGGAACGCTGTCTTGGCGACATCGTCGGGGTGCATCCGCACCTGGTGGTAGCCCGACCGGAGGTCGAGCTTGGTGAAGAAGCACGCGCCGTGGAGCTCGTCGAGCAGCTCGTCCACGACCGGGATGGGGAACTTGTCCTTGGACGTCTTGGCGTTGAGGGCGCGGTAGTCGATGCAGAAACGCCAGGACTTGTCCGCCTTGCGCACCAGGAGCACCGGTGCCGAGAAGGGCGAGGTACTGGGGCGTATGATGCCTTGCGCCAGCATCTCCGAGCACTGGCGTTCCAGCTCGCCTTTCTGCAGCTGCGGGTAGCGGTATGGCCGGACGGCGACGGGAGCGGTACCCGGCAGTAGGTGAATGCGGTGGTCGTAGCTGCGCGCCGGTGGCAGTCCGCGGGGCTCACGGAACACGTCGTCGAACTGCCGAAGGAGGCTGTCCAACAGCGGGTGCGCGGGAACTGGCGTGATGGCGCACGACGCTGGCCCGGGCGGGGTGTCGGTGGTGGTGCCCAGGCCGTGCCACTGGACGCGGCGGCCATCCCTGGTGAAGGCCATACGCATGGCCTGAAAGTCCCACAGGATGGGGCCCAGCGTCCGCAGGAACTCCACCCTGAGGATGAGGTCAAAAGCGCCCAAGTCGATGCCGTAGCAGCTGATGGCGAAATCCTCCTGGCCGATGGAGAGAGGAACGCGTGGCGCCACGCCTTGGCACGGCACGCGGTCCCCATTGGCCACCAGCACGCGCAACGCCGGGCGTGGGTTGGTGGGAAGCTGCAGCTCGCGGAGGAGGTCGGCGTTGATGAAGTTGGAGGTAGAGCCGAGTCGAGGAGCGCCACCACGTGGCGGGCGCCGACCCGAACAGCCAGGCGCATGGCCTGCTCGGTGCACACTCCCGCGATGGCATGCAGGGAAACTATCGGGGAGGGAGTGTCCTCCGCCGGCTCCGGCTTTGCCCCGGTGTCCTCCGTGGGCGCCGGGTCAGCGTCCTCCTTGACGTAGTCCGCCGACTCGAGGTAGAAGAGGCGCTTGCAGATGTGGCCGCATACGTACTGCTCGTCGCAGTTGTAGCAGAGGCCCTGGCGGCGGCGCTCCTGCTGTTCCGCCGGCGAGAGACGACGGAACTGGTGAGGCGGTGCTGACGGCGGTCCCCTCGGCGGTGGAGGTAGGGCCGGGGGCGTCACGGTGGCCGGGGAAGCGTGGAACGTCATCGTCGGGCGCGGGAGAGGTCGGGCGGCGCGCGGCGCCTGGGCCGAGGAAGTAGCGGCCGCCCGTGCCTCGAACGCCCTGGCCAAATACATGGCCGTCTGCCGGTCCTGAGGCTGACGAAGCTCGCAGTCGACGTGGATGTGGTCCGGCAAGCCCCCGACGAAAAGCTCGGCCTTCTGGGGGCCCGAAAGGCGTGACGTGTGGCAGAGGATGGCGTTGAAGAGCTCGGCGTACTCCTGCACCGTCGAGAGGAAGGGTAGGCGCACCAGCTCGGAGAGGCGAGAGCCCCGGACCGCTGGTCCGAAGCGAAGGCTGCATAGCTCCCGGAAGCGCTCCCAGGACGGCATACCCTCCTCCTGTTCGAGGGCGTAATACCAGGCCTGGGCGGCACCCGTCAGGTGGTAGGAGGCCAACCACGTGCGATCCGAGGCCAGGGTGCGTTGGCCACGAAAGAACTGCTCGCAGTGATTGAGCCAGTAGAGCGGATCAGCGGCGCCATCGTAGGTGGCGAACTCAAGTTTGTGGTAGCGGGGAGGTGTGTGTTCCGGACCGGGACCCCGAGGTGGAGGAGGGTCACTGGGCGCCGCCGCGGGGGCGCCGCCTGGTGTGCCGAAAGTGAGCGACCCATCGAGGCCGCCGTACAGAACCTCCGTGGGGGGGTGGCAGTGATGGCGCAGCCGTGGAGGTACGGGTAGCCCATGTGAACTGTGGTGTTGTAGATGGTGGGAGGAGGTAAGATGGGATCGGGGACGGGGATGGTGGCATGGACAGGAGATGGATGGGAACAGCCGTAGACGGTGGTGCGGTGGTGGTGGCAGCAGGGGGCGGCGGGAGGTGGAGGGTGGCTGTAGATGGGGGGCGGCGGCAGGGAGGACATGGCAGGGAATTGATGGGTGAGGAAAGCCTGCATGTTGGCCATGGAATTGGTGAGGGCGAAAACGGCGGCGGCCAGCGACTCTAGGGTTAACGGCGTCGATGTGGAGGAGAGGACCAGGGCGGAGGTGGTGGTGGACGGTGACAGGAAGGGGGCGGCGGCTATTGTGGTGAGCGGCGGCAGGGTTTGGGGGGGGCGGCGGCAGGGTGGTGGTGGGAGGAGGGCCTGACATTGATACCAGGTTGATAGGATTACGGATCCTACCGGGAAGATTGCGGAGGTTGTAGGGATGATGAGCGGGGTTCCGGCGAGGGACACGGCGCTGAGGCGCCGTGGTGCTGCTGCTGCGTGCGTGAGGGAGAGAACAGAGAGAGAGACGGCTAGGGTTTGGCGCTGTTGAGTCTCCCGGCTCCCTGAGGGAAGCCGGCAATAATAGATTGCACTGGCTTAATCATCCAAGGGTCTGATTACAGAGATATATAGCCCCTATAATGGGTTGCCGCTAATGGGCCTAACACTTTTAAAACTCTAATTTAGATAACTCTTGGGCCTATATGCCCCCTATAGGCGCCTGCACCCCTTAGCCACTTGTGCCTGATCTCCTCTCGTAGTGGATGCCGGTCATAACAGTTAGACTAAAATATATTGCTCCTTCCATCTTTAACCATGTTTGACCAATTTTTTTAAAAAAAAACATTAACATCTATTATACCGAAGAAGTAAGTTATGAAAATATAACTCATGATGGATCTAATAATGTTCATTTTGCATTAATAGCATTATTGTTCTTTTTTTATAAACCTCATCAAATTTAGAATAGTTTGACTTAGAGCGCAGTAGCTTTCTTTTCTCTCATCCAATACTCTCCCATCGCAACTATTGGGATGAGATTTCAAGTACCTCCTCATCATGTTATATACTAGATAAATTTTTCGTGCGTTGTTGCGGGATTTTAAGTGATACTCCACGTGTATACCGCATAGAAACATTGTATGCATAAGGCCATAGAAAATCAGTGAAAGATATAAATAGAAATCTTAATGGTTGTTGACATGACATGCAAGTTAGTGGAGTTTTAAGATGACGTGGCTTAATGCATATTAAAAGAAATCATGTAGTGTGGTGTACCTATTTAGGCATAGAAATACCTAGGAAACGTATATTTCAGGACGTAGGGAGTAAAAAAAAGTAGACAGACTGTGCTATTTTCCCATGAAACTAGTAGGTCTTGTACTCTTGTTTCTTCTCCAAGGGGACCTACAAACGGCCCAAGTTTATTAGAAGAGGATGCGGCCCTGTAGAGGTCTGGAGAACGAGGTGCTGCTACTGGGCCGGCCAACCAGCAAAGTGGAAGAAGCTCTACCCCTGTTATGTGTGTTCTAGCTTTTTTTTTTCAGCTTAAAAAGGGGCTATTTTCTTGTTTTTCTTAACTACATAAAAGACATGCCTGAGTTTTTTTTCAAACAAATGCAATCCAAAAGTTGTAAAATCAAACTGCCCCATGTATCCACCTGTCTAAAAATATAGCTAATTTTAGGTTTATATTTAGTTGTATCTAAGTCAAACTATTGTAACTTTACCACCTTAATAAGAAATAATAGCAATATTTATGGCACCAAGTTACTGTTATCGAATCGATCGTGAAATATACTTTTGTGGTCTACTTATTGGGTGACATATATGTGAACATTGTTTTGTGTAAACTTGGTCAAACATGGTATAATTTGACTTATTAGAGCATGCAGTAGCTTCCTTTTCTCTCACCCAATACTCGCCGATCGCAACTATTGGGATGAGATGTCAAGTACCTGATGATCATGTTATATATACCTCTGATCATATTGATAGACTAGTATTCCCTCTATTCCATAATATAAGACATAAATTTTTAGCACGGTCTTTAAAGCAAAACCTTGATCATTCGTATCTCTTAAAATATGTAATCAATAAACACAAAATTACTTTCATCTGGAAGTACTTTTGAATATAAATCTAAATATATAGCATGCATACATCAAATATATACATTTTGTTGTAAATCATTAGTTAAAAGATTTAAAACGTTGACTTTACTAAAAACATGGACGTCTAATTTTACGAGATGGAGAGAGTTTTGACACAGGATCTACCCGTATATCACTGGTACCGTGTACTATTGTCTCGCGTGGATGACAATTATTGACGACCGCTCATTCCAATCATTCTCTTCCTGCCGGTTTGAGACATGTCGATCGACACGCGTGCGCGATCTGTGCATGCAATCATGCACCGATACGATGGCCCACCGCGCTAGCTACACCGTCCCCCAGGCGCTGTGCGACGACAACGCCTGAACGCCACCGCCACAGCGACGCTTGGGCAAGCAAGCGGCCGGGATCAGTGTCCGTGTCCGTCCATCTGAGAGAGGAACCGGCGCGCCTCTCTGGTGCTCATGTTGGAAATTTGGAACGCTGCTCTCAGCTGGCCTGGATGGACCTGCGCGACCATTCAACGCAACCCTATCGTCGTCCATCCGTGTCCTATATATCGGCCGGCTGATCCGCTGCCTTAGTAGATTCTCGCATCATCCTTCACGAACACCACACACACACTGGAGAGAGGGAGACGGAGAGGTCGTCTCCTCCGCGCGCCATATATGGGTGGAGAGGCCGTGGCAGCAGCGACCGGCACCGGCGGCGGCCGGCCGCACGCCGTGGTGGTGGCGTACCCGCTGCAGGGGCACGTGATCCCGGCGGTGCACCTGGCGCTGCGGCTGGCGGAGCGCGGGTTCGCCGTCACCTTCGTGAACACGGAGTCGGTGCACCACCAGATCGGCGCCGGCCGCGACATCTTCGCCGGCGCCGTCGAGGGGTCCGGGCTGGACGTCCGGTACGAGGTGTTCAGCGACGGCTTCCCGCTGGGGTTCGACCGGTCGCTGAACCACGACCAGTTCATGGAGGGCGTCCTGCACGTGCTCCCCGCCCACGCCGAGGACCTCCTCCGCCGCGTCGTCGTCGACCCCGCCACCACCTGCCTCGTCGTCGACACCTTCTTCGTCTGGCCCGCCACGCTGGCGCGCAAGCTCGGCGTGCCCTACGTGTCCTTCTGGACCGAGCCCGCGATCATCTTCGACCTCTACTACCACATGGACCTGCTCACCAAGAACGGCCACTTCAATTGCAAAGGTACACATACTGATGATTGCTGTATTTTTTTTTTCTCTTGATTTGATTTGAGACCGATCGACTAATTAAATACTATAAGCACAGGTAAAAGTCAAACTGATTAATCATAAACAGATCGATCTAGTCTAGAGAAAATTCTACAGTAGTCGTTGATTGGCATGAACGCATGCATGACGGTAGCACACAGCGCCAACTAGTAGGAGACACGTACGACGACGAGCCGTTGTCTCGAAGATTTTTCCAGACGGGCAGTCGTTGTTTTCTCCCGATCGATCAGTTCCTGCCAAAAATGAAAATAAAAACGATTGACGACGAGCTATGAATGCTCCTGCTGTCCCTCCATGCTTGCATTGGGTATTGGTGTTGCAAAGGATCGGAGAGACGCCCATCATGCAGTTGGAGAACCAGGAGTGGCGCAAGCGCAAGCAATGCATCCGGTCGCCATCTGCGCCACACACTGAGCCGTCGTCCGGGTTTGTATTTTTCGACATCTCGCTATCGCCATGGTTGCACTGTGAGCTAAAGTACGGTCCAGATAAGCTAGGAGACTAGTCTACTGTGTGATGCTCTGTCCGGTAGGGATCAGTGGCGGACTGATGGCAGGCTCATTTTCTTCTTCCTCATCCTCTTTTATTTTTCCTACGTTTTCAAGGGGCTTCAACTTTCCTCTATTTTCTTCTTTCTAGGCTTCAAGGGCTCCATTGTTCATGTGGGGTTCTCAGTCCCACACTAGATCCGCTCCCGGTAGGAATCGAGTTTTTGGTGCCGTGTAGTAACATAGAACAGAAACTAGTCCACCCACACACGTCCACATGAGAACTGCCTCTCGGTTCGTATATTCAATGGGTCTACATAGATTGTAGAAAGAACTGAAGATGTCGAAAGAATAAAGAAATGAGCCAAGTAAGGCAAAGGAAAAAGAAAGAAGGAATTAAAACAAAAAATCGTTTGATTGACGTAACTTCCTTTTCATTAATTTTAAGACAAATAAAGTATCCGATGAGGATGTGTACAAAACGAGGTGAGAAAATAAGAAGCTCAAAGTCAAAGGTGAAAGATAATGTCAATATAAAAGTCCACTCATATAATAGTTTGTCTGTTATTCCTAATATTTTCACCTTTGAGCCGCTCATACTTGGTACATGCTCCTACACATTTAACACTGACTTTCTTATTGTGTGCAATGACTCCTAAAATTACTCCGACATATAAAAAATCATTCAATTCGCTATGCATCCTCTTAACACGATAGCAGAGATGCCGTCGGCCACGGAGGCAGCTAGTGGCCTGGATACACCGGCTGAGCACCTTTTCTCCCAAGCATGTACGGTAGCAGAGAGTCGATGACACACAGTGGGCACGGAGGCAGCTAGTGCCCTGGATGCACTAGCTGCGCACCTTTTCTCCCACGCATGTAAAGAGTACTATACTATATACCATGTACTATACTATACTCCCTCCAGTTCCCTAAAAAGTGTCGTTTTAGAAAAGTTAGAAGTCAAATTTTTAAAACTTTGACTATATATAACTTTTATATGATTTAGTTTTGAATGTTGAAAATCATATGTATAGATTTGTCTTAACAAGTATTTTTATAAAAATATAAATTTTTTATGATATTTATTTTTATTTTAACAAAAATATTGGTCAAACTTATGTTTGGAAGACCGTGTCGATGTCCAAAACGACACTTTTTTGGACCTGGAGGGAGTATATACTATACTATACTGTGGGCTACGAATGTAATGAGCATTTAGTGATTGTGGGCATCAAAAGCTAATTTTGACACTGAACCCTAACCGATGTCCTTACGCTGAAAATATATCCCCTAACTTGGGTTTCCAAGCAGTTGGGTCACTGTCGCCCAAGCCCCACCACACACGGACCCCACACATGGTGACTCAACTGCAAAGGGGACGACATCAGGTGAGACTCGCGCCCTTACGCCACCACTGGATTAATTTCTAGCGCCCCAAGGCCTGGATAGGTAGAGGTGAATCGCGTGAGAACACCTCTCGCCACATATTTGGACGGCTATTGGAACTCACGAATTTCACGAGAATTGTGCATGAATTCCACAAGAAATCGTTCAAAAAATATATAGGAGAAACGTAGGAAACAATTTTTTCTGCATTCCAATGGCCCCTAAAAGATGTGGAAGACTATGAATCAACTCATTCTACAAATTTGGTGGAATAGACCCACTTCTCATAGACATAATAATTGTTAGCCTATGAGAAATGAGATGATGATGATGGATCAATTTATTTTAAAAAAAAAAGTATTTAAAAAAGTAAGGAGTGGGCACACATTATGGAAGCTAAGGCCATCTTTAGCCGAGCGTCTAAAAAGACTTTCTATAGTGCAAAATGATATTGTGGCGCTAGAGTGGAAGGTGATGGTTAGGCATTCTGCTGAAGATAGTCTAAGGTATAAGTTCTGATCACTACCGGTGTCACTTCAGTTTGTGTTGAAAAGTCTAGGCCATTCATCCGCGAGCTTCTCGTAGAAGCCTTGGATTCATTCATTAACTATTATTGTCGCATTATCTTGCATCTGCGCCCACAGGCGGCTATGCAAGACTCTCTGAACTCTGTAGTCAAAAGATAATGGCGGCGGCTTTGGCCTTCCATACAGCACCATACCAAGGTTCCACCTACTCTATTGACTAGTATTACTAATATATGGTACTTCCCTGAACAAATTAAAATAACGATCATGATGAGATGCCGGCCGGCAGGCGGCTTACCGCCAAGTCGCGAAGATGACGCATTACATATAATAGTAAGTATCTTTATGTGATTATATGTCCAAATCTTTATATAAAAAAATGTTGCCGATGTGATGTCATGAAGGCATCACCCCACCTAAATCCGGCCGGCCGGCCGGGCCGTCGTGTAGGTAGCGACCTGATGCGCAGTGAATCAACTGATGCAATACACTACCCGGCCTCGAGAGCATGACCAACTAGGCCTAGCTGCTAGGACGAAATGGCGCAAGGGACCGGCGACGTAGCGCCGGCGAGGGTCCGCGGCGGTAACAAGCCGCACGCCGTGGTGGTGGCGTTACCGCTGCAGGGCCACATCATCCCGGTGGTGCACCTGGCGCTGCGTCTCGCGGCGCGGGGCTTCGCCGTCACCTTCGTGAGCACGGAGGCCGTGCACGACCAGACGGCGCGCGCGCTGGGCGTCGACCCGGCCGGCTACGACGTGTTCGCGGCCGCTCGCCGTCGTCGTCGGGCTCCGGCCGGGGGGGAGGAGGAGGCGCCGCCGCCGCCGCTGGAATACGACGTGTCGTACGAGCTGGTGAGCGACGGCCTCCCCGTGGGGTTGGACCGGTCGCTGCACCGCCAGGAGTTCTTGGGCGCGCTGCTCCACGCGCTGTCCGCGCACGTCGAGCGCCTGCTCCGCCGCGTCGTCGTGGACCCGGCCTCCACGTTCCTCGTCGCCGACACCTTCTTCGTGTGGCCCGCGACGCTGGCCAGGCGCCTCGGCGTCGCCTACGTCTCCTTCTGGACCGAGCCGGCGCTCGTCTTCAACCTCTACTACCACATGGACCTGCTCACGCAGAACGGCCACTTTAGATGCAGCGGTCGGTACTGTCTGTGTGCATGCATTGGAAGGATGCGACTAATTAATCGATCAATGATAACGTACGGTGGTGGTACTAATTTCGTGCTGCACTGCACGGTGCACGCGCAGAGCCTCGCAAGGACAGCATCACGTACATCCCCGGCGTGGCGTCGATCGAGCCGAGCGAGCTCATGTCGTACCTGCAGGAGACGGACACCACCTCCGTGGTGCACCGCATCATCTTCAAGGCGTTCGACGAGGCCCGCGGCGCCGACTACGTGCTCTGCAACACGGTGGAGGAGCTGGAGCCGTCCACCGTCGCGGCGCTGCGCGGCGAGAAGCCCTTCTACGCGGTGGGCCCCATCTTCCCGGCGGGGTTCGCGCGCAGCGCCGTGGCCACGTCCATGTGGGCGGAGTCGGACTGCTCGCGGTGGCTGGCCGACCAGCCGCCGGCCTCCGTGCTCTACATCTCCTTCGGCAGCTACGCGCACGTCACGCGGCGGGAGCTGCACGAGATCGCCGGCGGCGTGCTGGCCAGCGGCGCGCGGTTCCTGTGGGTGATGCGCCCGGACGTCGTCAGCTCCGACGACCCGGACCCGCTGCCCGAGGGCTTCGCGGCGGCGGCCGAGGGCCGCGGGATCGTCGTGCCCTGGTGCTGCCAGGTGGAGGTGCTCTCCCACGCCGCCGTCGGCGCCTTCCTCACGCACTGCGGCTGGAACTCCGTCCTGGAGAGCGTGTGGGCCGGCGTGCCCATGCTCTGCTTCCCGCTGCTCACGGACCAGATCACGAACCGAAGGCTCGTCGCGCGGGAGTGGCGCGCCGGCGTGTCCATCGGGGAACGCGGCGCCGTGCGCGCCGACGAGGTGGCGGCGCTGATCCGGGGGGTGATGGGCGGGGAGGAGGGCGTCAGGATCAGGGAGCAGGTGAGGAAGCTCAAGGGTACGCTCGAGGCCGCCGTGGCGCCCGGCGGCTCGTCGCGGCGCAACTTCGACGAGTTCGTCGACGAGCTCAAGCGCCGGTGCGGAGGCCAGCAGCAGCACTGATCCCATTCATCCCCATGGTCCATGGACACCACCCAGCCGAGCCGATCCACCCGACCTGTGTCCGCTCCAAGAATGCGTGTGCATGCGGCGACGCACACCAATACTGTGTTCGTACTACCCTTGTACTGTACTTGTAACACCTTGTATCCTACTGTGTGAGTGTGACGATGCGCCACACAATGCAAACTGGCAGGCTTGATCGAAGATTGTGCACCGTGTACGGCCGGCCATCTGTACTGTACGTCGTGAATCGTGATGAAGGCTTGCGTAGTATGAGCTGCTCTCAAAGCGCCTACTATTCTGTTTCTCAATTTTAATCTGCAAAGGATAACAAGTTTTCCATCAGACCTTGCAAAATCATGCCCCCGTTGGGCTGCATTGCAAGGTCTATTTTGCACCATTTGTGTGGCAAGAGGCAGACTAAAAGACTCTTACTAGGCCGAGGAAATCAGAGTCAACTATAAATTTTGTAACGCTAGTCATATCACATATATCTAACTAAAAATCCATTTATTAGTTTTTTTAAGTATAAGTTGTACATTTATATTTGGCTCACCTCTTTTTCTCGCAAAGTGTTTTAAAGTGCATGAGCAGCCCAGTTTGACCTGTCTCTTCATTTTTCTTTCTTTCATGTCATCACCAATTTGACGTGGCATCCTTGCAGCCCGTCTACATCACTTTATCATCATGCTTGTTCATGTAGGTACAAAGAAGATTCAACCGTTTTAGAATAAACTACACAGCCACAAGGCCACGTAGCTTGCCTTTCTTATTTCCGCGCGGCATATATTCATCAGCACTCCCCACTGACATGATGAACAATCTATACTATCATCTTCCTTGCCACGATTTCTTCTTTGCCACTCGTGTTATTTGTCTTTCTTCAATACCTATAAGTCGATTCAGTGAACAAGAACAAATTTACAGGAGGAGGCTTCATTGTGCTTGCATCCACATTCTGCGGGGCACGCTCCGTTGTTTGTGGCCCGGTTTAGGGTGGTGAAGGGTCTTTAAATTTTGCCTAAAAAGTTTAAACATCAAGCTAAAAAAGGCGGATCATATTTCTATTTATCTTTGAGCTAAAATCACTAACATCTCTTTTGATTTATGACCCATACCACCCTTGAGTCCAATACACTACAGAATCCACCCTGTGTGTTCTATCATGAGTTGATCTCTAACCTTTCGGCATGTTTGAGGACACTCAGTCGCCTTAGAAATGGAAGGGCATTAGTGGGAAATGAGTTAGGCCTGTTTGGGAGTCATGTATTTTTATGGTTTCCAGATAAAACCATGGTACTAGAGGATACCATGGTATTTTTGCCAAAAAAAATGTTTGACAGCTCTTTTGAAACACAGTATTTCAAACCATGGTATTATCAATATCACAATATTTTTGGAGTATTGGAAACTTTGGTTTGGGCCAATGTTTTCGCTAGTTTTTTGCTAGCTTGCGCGTCCACGCCTAACTCCTCGCACGTCTTCCTCCTCCATGCGACTGCACCCTGCACCTTCCCTCGCCGACCAGCCCTGCCGCCCGCCACTCCGGCTTCCCTAACCGGCGCCCAGCCCTTCCCCGCGGCGGTGGCGGCCTCTCCCGCGTTCGCGTGCCGCCGAACGTGCCTCCCATGGCCACGCTGGGAGGACGAAGCACCACGGCGGGACCAATAGGGAGGAAGAAGGCGGTGGCCTAGATCCGTCCACGAGGAGGAGGCGACAGGGCAGATCCGACGCCAGCAGGGGTCTCACAATGCCCGGTCTCCTGCCGGTCTGCCGCCTCCTGTCGCCGCGGCCGAGAGTGGCGAGGGAGAGGTAGGGAGAAGGCATTGAGAGAGAGGGAGGGGGCGGCAGGGGAGAGAGAGAGGGCGGTGACCGGCATGGGAAAGGTATGGAGAGGGCAGCGGGCGGTGGGGGAGAAGTAGGGAGAAGCTAGTGGGATGCTGGGGCCCAAATTATACTTTGGAGCCAAACAAATTATGGCTTTCAGAAATACTACATTTTTACCACAGTATGTAAAAACTGCAGTATACTTGTCACAAACAAAATATACTGCATTATTCTAAAACCACGGTTTCAAAAAACTTTGGTTCCAAAGAGACCCTTAATTTTGCCTCAGTTTCCTCCAAAAGGGGTTTGGATTGAAGTATCCAAGCTAGCCATTGATGTTTTTTTTTTCAATTCCAAAGTCCGATAGTAGTAAAAATGTACTTTTAGTACATACTAACAAGTTATAGCACGTGAGAACATGCTAAGGGAGGACTTATATACACGACTAAAGTTTTAGCCATTGAAAACTAATCCATTTCTATCCAAACATTATAGGATAATAAGGACTGAAGTTGACCCCAATGTATCCAAAACATATCCAAGTTGTTAGTTGTACAGTTGGCACTAACATTTTGCTAATTCTTTAAGGAATGAAATGCATTCCAGGTCCTTAAACTTATCCCGTCATCCCATCTAGGTCCATGAACTTAAAAAACACACGTCTAGGTCCATGATTTAATTGCTATGCATAGCCGCCATCCAAAACCTGCCAACGAAGCAAATCTTGCTTGCGTGTACATGCCACGTCGCGCCAACGTGGCAACATCAGACCGTCGCCCCCGCCGAAGCCTCCCGCCGCCGCGGGCGCCACGCCCCCCTGCCGAACGACCTCGTGCCGTTGCTGTCCCCGTCGGACCTCATGGATGGCCAGCGGTCTGGCACCTCCAGATGACCTCGAGCTGCTGCTGCCCCCGCTGGAGCCTCCCTCCGCCACGGACGCCGGCTCATGGATGGCACGCGGTCCGGCGCCGCCGGACGACCTCGAGCTGCTGCTGCCCCCATCGGAGCCTCCCTCCACCACGAGCTAGCGCCGTGTGCCTGGTTCAAGGGAGCAGCCAGACAAGGATCACGGGAGAGATCTCATGGGAAAGACCGAAAGAGAGACAGGGCGCCGCCAGCCAGGATAACAGCGGCGGTGTCATCACCCTGGTCGCTGTTGTTGCTCCATGCTTCCTGCCATCACCCCCCAACCAGACCCTCCACTGTATTGCACTGAAATTAATTGGATTTGATTCAACAAAGGGAACTGGCCACTGACATAAGGTTGCTGCTCGTCGAGAAATCGATTCCACTACATTCCAAGAAGACGACGACAGTGTGCAGGTGGGAAAGTACGGCGATGACGTGCTGTTGGCTAGGGACGGAGACATGCTGCAACCTGCTGGGCACCGGCATTGGTGACGGGTTGGCCAGGGATGGTGTCACCAATGTCATGCTAGGCATCAGCGGTGGGCGACGGGCTTGCCATGGAAGGCGGTGGCATGCTCCTGGTGGCCATGGACGATGGCTTTCGGCTGGGCAGCGCGGTGGCGATGGGCGCGCCATGAATGGTGGCATCCGGGGGCAGCGTAGTGGCGACGGGCTCACCATGGACGCCAGTGGCTTGCTGCTGGTGGCCGCGTCTGGCTGGGTAGCGGCGGTGGCGACGAGCTAGCTTGGGACATCGGCGGCGGTGCCTTCCTACTCGATCAGGGCTGCCTGCTGCTCTAATGGGCTGGGTATCGGCCAAGCGCCCATGAGCCCCGCCGCGGCGTCTAGACGGCGGCGCGACACCCCCTACCTGCACGTCTGCACGGCAGCAGTGGCGTAGCCCCAGCGCCCACCTGCCATCTGTGGCGGAACCGCCCAGCTTAACCCAGACTAAGCACACCTGCCACCTCTGACTCGCAGTGCACTTAGGCTAGACTAAACCCGGTAGTCCGTCGAGAGTCCTTCGGGCTCTCGATAGCACCATTCCCCAAGAGGAACTGACATCATACACTTCCACTCTCGATGGAACCACAACAGTTACAACATCACAGGCAGTTAAATAGATATTACATAGACTTTAGTTACAAACCAGTTCGAAATCAAATAGAGTTCAACATAGTGTCATACAACAACATAGTTCAAATAGCTCTCGCAGCGGAAATTTTAAAGTTCATGTTTCACAGTAACCAAAAGACTTGCATAAATAGAACGAGCATCGAGCCCACTTATGCTGCTCCTTGCCAGATCACGACTCTTCTCATTCCTGATGAGGACACGGCCCACCACCAACACAGGCACAGAAGAGAAACTCCATACCTGTAAGCCAAAAGTGGAGGCAAAACTCTGAATACTAATTACTCAGTAGGACTTAATGGACAGAGCTTACGGCTGACGCAAAACTTGCTTACTAACATCTGGATCCTTAGCTATTGCTTTTTATCAGGATCCAATTAATAAGTAGAAGCAGGATTTGACAGCTGCTTAGATTAGTTGTCTACAAGTAGGGTTTGACAGCTGCTTGACCTATTGCACCTGAGCAGGATTTATCAGCTGCTCAAGTCATCATACTTGTAGAAGCATTATGCAGGATTTATCAGCTACTCAAGTCATCATACTTATAGAAGCATTATGAGTACGACAAAGTATTGCCTGAAAGTATATCCAGTAATCCATTATGAGTATGACAAGTATTGCATGAAATAAATCAGATATATCCAAGCATGTATTATTTCAAAACCATGAATTCATAATACAGCACATTCAAATAGTTTACTATTTTGCCTACCAGTGGTATTGGCATTCTCACACCTGGTGAGCATCAGCGATTCGAATCGATTTTTATATTTCCAGAAATAACTAGAAGCACTAGGATGGCATATGTTTATTAACCCTCGGCGTTCCCACATATGCTTCTCCCATCTCCACTTGTCCCGTGTCAAGTTCGAAACCACTCACATCTAACTCCCGGAGCGTGTTGTCGCAGGAGCGTTACCACACAATGGGTCAGCCCTCCCTTGACACCCGCCTCCGCGGCCACCTTTCTCTCAACCAGTGGGTAGGAACGTGCCTCTGTGCTTGAGACGGCACAAATAAGACTTTCATCGGTCCATTGATCCCGGATAAGCACCCTAGCAATGTTATGCTGACCAATAGGCGAACAACGACCGACCTTATGCGACTCAGGCGGAGTCCACCACACATTATTCCAAGTCTCATCATTCAACCCCATATCTCCGCCCGGTCTCCATTTAAAACATGACATAATCATAGCATAATAACGATAACTTCCATAGTGAGATTTTTTCTTTTTGAAAAAGTAACCCCTACGAGACGAGTGACCTTTATTCACTCGTGTCTACTCGTACCTAGCCATTCTAGACACTCGTTCTACGAACTCTAGGTATAGGTGCTAGGACCAGAGCGGCCAGGGGATCTAATGCAATTGGTTTCATTCAACTCCTAATGCATATGCGTAATCAACAGTTATTTTATTTGCTGGGAATTGCATGATCCTGCCTACCTTCTTCTTCGCTAGGTTAGTCTCCTCGGCGGCGGGGTCAGTGGTCGGCTGCTGGTCCTCCTTCTCTTCTTCGGGTTCTTCAGTCAGCGGTTGCTCCTGCACCGTCTTCTCTTCGATCGTGGGATCTATATGAATGAAAGGTGCCGATATGAGTGCACACGAATGCAAATGTATGCATTTGATGTAGATGAAATGCAGATGATAGCATGCAGTATATACTTCGTGAAAAATGACATGTGTGTAGTAGTCAAATCAATATACATGCATATGCTTATTGTAAACCATGCTCATTTGTGAATTAAATCACGCATCTGAGTTCTAGCAGTTCAACAAATTCAATTGAGACCAAACTTTATGACATACAGATACTTTATACCCAAAGACACTGCTAAAATTTCGGCCCAATTTGAGTTATAATTATTTTATTCAAAATCCAGCAAGTTCTCAGCCCTACACATTGTCAGAATTTTCATAAATTATGGAAATGATTTCTGAAGGTGAAATTTTACTAGCGAGCTAGACTCAATATGGACTGCATGTACAAATATTTACAAACTAAAGCTCCCAAGTTTGATAGGACATCAATATTCCATATATTAATCTTGTGCGAATTTAAGATGTACATATGAACAGTGTAAATAGCCCTCTTGAATATACTTTCTAGACTCTATGCATCAACATTAAACTATTAAATTTTTCAGAGAATTTTTCTAGCCATTTATGACCACTTTTCTAATTATCATTTCCAACATGTAGCGTTTTATTATTTTCAAATCACCACTAAAACTTGACATGCAGAGGCTCATATTTTAACAGTGAGATTCATAAGCTATATAGAACATAAGAAAAATACTAGCGAGTCATAATTATCATACTTTGCATAGGCTTTATTTTCAAACTATTAAATAATGCATAAAGTACATGCAAAATGATAAAATAATGGATGAACAGTAATATATTGAGTCACCAAAATTCTTACAGTGTCCAAACATACTAAGAAAGCTACTGACCAAGTTTCATCATTTTAGGATTTCAGCTAGACCATGTTTTCTATTTTTCCTTGATTTAATATGCATACACAATAACAGAGACAAAACCATACATGCACACCTCTACATCATACCCACTGTGTAGATCTATTTACAAGGAGTACAAAGCAACTGAGTTTACCTTTTTACGATTTTTATTTGATTTTATATGATTTTCTAAAGTTTCAGCCGAAATATAGCGAAATAAAATGAAAAACCTTAGATCCAGAGATTAGAACGTAAATAAACATAGATTCCAGGGGCTAGCAAGCAAGACCGCATAGACTCAGTGAACAGCGACTATCATATCTACTTGAAATGCAAAAATCCCAGGTGCTAACTTGCAAATCTCTCGGGTCATCTCCTTCCTCCCGCCGCGTGCGCGGCGCGCGGCGAGGCGCGCGTGCGCAGGCGAGCTCAAGCTCGCCGGAGCCGCGACGCGGCGCGCTACATTGGGTAGGTCTCGATGGCGGAGGTGGTGTGGACGAGGCGGAAGCGGCCGTGAACGGGAGGTGAAGTGCGACGGCGATGACACAAGCTCGACGTCGCTCCGAGGCCGATCTCGGGGGTCGAGGGCGGAGCGGCGATGAGATCTAGTGGAGGAGGTGCGGGGTGGAGTGGCGAGTACGGTGGTAGCAGTCTAGGGGTGCGAGGAGGACGGAGGGTGGCGGCGCGAGCTCGAACCCGAGCTTGGACCGGCTATGGCGGACACGTCGGGGCGCGGCCCGATCTGGGGAATGGGGAGGAGGAAGGCGACGAGAGCTATCTTAGCGGGTGCGCAAGAGCGAAGCGAACCCGATGGCGGTGGTTGGAGGCGCGAAGATGGACCGAGGCGGCCGGCGCAACGAGCTCAAGCTCGGTGGCAATAGCGGTCTCGGCGCGCGAGTGACGGAGCGGAGGAGGGAGTGAATCCGGGGCGGTTCCGCGTCCAGGTGAAGGCCGAGGGAGAGGGGGAGAGATCCGCGGCGCGCGGCGTTGCCCGTACACCGCCGGCCACGCGGCGGCCGTCGGCCCGGACAGGGCGTCGCTCCGAGCCGGCGGGCCCACCTGTCAGTGACCGTGGGAGATAGAGAAAAATATAAAATGGAAAATGTGTTTTCTCCCTTTCTGTAAATCGCCATTTTGATCCACTTAGAGTCCGAATTTGAAAAAGTGGTAATTGGATGAAATGTTGTACTCTTCAAACTCTACAACTTTGTCAAAAGGTTCAACTCCCAAATCAGTTCGCAAATATAATTTAAACTTGAATTAATGTAGCAGCCATAATTGGGGACAGGGGACCTTTGATACTTAGAAAATTCAAAACTCCCATTTCTAGGCATTACCTCCCAAAGTTCCTTTTGACAAGTTTGTTTAGAACTTAAAAACATACAACTTCTCCAATTTGAGATTTGCATGTAAGTGGCTGTAGGTTAGAGTAAATTTGGGATTTCAAATCAGGACTGATTTGAACTGGTTTTCTGTACTGACATTGAATGACCCTAATCACCTTGTAAACCTCGTGATATGACAAGACCCTAATTAGCAAAGTTGTTTATATCATGTATATCTACAGTTTTGTCAATATAAACTTCACCTAGATCTCAACAGAATCAAAGATATGACTATAAACATAGCATCACACATGAAATAACAAGGTTTTGCACTTTGTAGTTTAAACCAAATTTGTTTCCAATGCACAAACACATGTTATGCCATGATGTTCAAAGATGAATGCTTCATGTATAATGAGTGATTATGCACTTGAGATGCCGGAGCATCACACCATCCATGAGCCGGATCCCGGCGGGGCAACAATAGTGCGAGGTTGTCCGGCGGGGGCACACGGCGCCCGCGGCGCAGGAGACTCCGGCGGGGCGACGGTCCAATGGTGTGGCCACATTGGCGCGACGTGGCATGTCCACGTAAGCAACATCTGCTCGGTTGGCAGTTGTTGGATGACGGCTATGCATACCAATTAGATCATGGATCTAGATGTGCGTTTTTTAAGTTCATGGACTTAGGTAGAAAGGCGGGATAAGTTTAGGGACCTGTGATGCATTTTACTCTTTTTTTAAATAGTATCGAAGTTGCCAAAGGAACCTGCATTTTAAGGGCTGCTTTGCTTCGTTCATGGTGCCTAGCCTTGGATGCATGTCTGGCCTATGAGTTGCTTGTCACGGCGCCATCCAAATAAATATGAATGAAAACTAATTGAAGTGAAGTTAATAATATTTTTTCATATTTTAAGTCACCTACTTTAGCTGAATTTAGAATAGCGCGGACATTGCAAAGATATATAGGTTTGGGTTTTTCTTATATTGAAGATGGAGTCATGTGGGAATCAAACTGGACATGTATTTAAATGTCATATAATTTTACGTTAGTCAATAAATCATAAATTGAAGTTAGAAAGTTGTAACTTGCATGGCAAACATATTTGTGGTTCATTGACCATAGCAGCCTTAGGTCTTGTTTGGGTACTTGTAGATTGGAGTGGATTGGTGTGGAATGGAAGTGATTGAAGAAAATTTTGAACTATTGTGGATTTAAACACACTCTAATTCACGTGTATTCCATTCCAATCCACGTGTATTCCACTCCAATCCACATGTACCCAAACAAAGGCTATGCGGTTCTAATTATTTTATAATCCATATCCATCATTTTTTACCATATTCTGCGTCAAATTTGCATGTAATCAGATTCATATTATCCATATCCACATGATACCTAAAACCCTTTGAGATATCCTAAAAATTCGGGTTTGGACTGTATTAAATGTTATTTACACCACTTTCACCATACAAACAAGCCATAAGGCAATCTGTAATGGTGTATCTTGTACTTCATCCTCTGTAAGCATATTCACAGGCTTATCCAAAAAATCACATCCATGATCCGTTGAATTATCTTCTCCATATCACATACTCTGTACCCCGCTATCTACTCACATACTCCCTCCATTTTTTTATTTGTCACATTTTGAACAAGGGCGTTATGTATTAAAAAACGGAGGTATTACTCCTTCTAGCTTTAAATATATGTCGCCATTGATTTTATTTCACAATTTCGATTCAAAATATTTGTGTAAACATATAAAACACAAGCTATACTCAAACTCTATACAATGATAAAATAAATTACAATAAATATAAATAATAATATATTTTTAATGAGAGATGCTTAAAATTTAGAAAAAAATTAACGATGATGTATATTTTAAATCGAAGGGAGTGCATTTCTTCTCTTTTTTTTTTTTATCTTCTTCTGCCCCGCCGTCTCCCTCTGCCTTCCCCGACATCCGGGCGACATCCGCCCGACCGCTGCCCGCGCACTGCCCCACGCCGCCACCTGCCGCCGGCTCGCGCACCCGCGCCCGCGCCCGCTGCCGCCGCCGCTTTGCCGTCGCTGTCGCGAGACACCCCCCGACGCCGCCGCCGGCTCGCGCAGCCACGCCCGTCACGCGAGCCCCACGCCGTCGCGCAGCAGTTTGTAGAGCCGAGTGGGTGCAGATAAGTGAACCAGATATTCATCCTCCTTTCGGCGTTAGCCCCTCGTCCCCTCCATTCACTTCCTCCCATTCTCCCGTGGCTTTCCTGTCCTCACTGAGCGAGCGGGGAGCGGCGCTGCCCTTCACCAGGTCTTCGTCGGGCCCTTCGCTGGCTCGAGAGGCGAGAACTCACCACGTGTGCCCGCCTCTTCTCTTCCCTTTTTGCTGCGCGAACCGAAAACCCAATCCCATTGTAAGCTATGCCTAATAACTTCGATTTTTTTTTATCAGGTGTGCACGTGTACATCCAGCTCCTGTACTGGGTTCGCCACTGTTGCGAGCATCCGCAACACCAGGCACTCCAGAAGAAGCCAGTATGCAGGCTTGTAGTAACTCTCAGTTAAGCTCATCATGGACTCCTTGCTTAGAGACACGGTTGCCTCCTGCTGGATTCCGTGTTGCAATGCATGATATCTACTTTTTGGGTGAGCTGGATGTGCTCTGTTTTTTTACAGATGTTTTAATGTTCTTGGATGCATTGAGATTCCAAAATCATGTCAGTTTTGTTGGTTCGTTATTTTAGGGGTACGGGTGCCATCCAGGTTGAAATGTAGAGCACAGTGCTCTCAGCTGCGCCACACCACTAATTCAGCTCATAGTCAGAAAGAGGTATCCTCCAGTGCACCGGATGGTTATATTTAAATAGTACAAACTAGGATTATTGGTTATAGCCATTTGAAATATGCTTTGAATTCTATGATGACAGTGCATCTTAATTATACTGTAGCAGTGCATGCTCTGTAATTAAGGTAACACTGGATGTTAATTAGACTTCTTTTGGAACTAGTGGGAATAATGAACTGAGGGTCTTTGATCAACGGTGAAGTGGTGAACTGGGTGTTGATTCCTTTTCTCTTTTTATTTCACAAGAATATAAGTTTTAAAACCAAAGTTGGTGTAATCATGATAATTTTGTCTTCTACATTCTAAAACATATCAGAGCACTGGAACAAATATGAGAGAATGATGCCATTTATCTTGCACAGAGTGATAAATGCTTGACATCTAGTTTCTATGTAACAAAATGCTGCAATACTGATTTCTCAAAAAGGTGATTTCCTTTTCTATGGTTTCCTGTTGTTTGAATGTTACACATTACGCCTCTGTTCCTACTCACATTTAATGCTAACATTGTGCTTTTATATCACTGTAGAAGGACATGTATTCTTGTATTGATCAGTCAACATCATATCTGCACGTACAATCTCTTAGGAACTATCCGACTGAAAAACTTTGTGGAGAGGTGGTTGTGGTGCGTTTTGATTCTGCACTTCTCTTGGGACACTTAGGACCGTGCACTATCTCACTTGAAAGAGCATTGCTAACTATCAAATACTTGTACAAAGCAAGAGCAAGAGTGGCCATAGTCACTAGCTGGGATCCAGGTCTTCAATCTGATAATCCAGTGACTAAATCAATTGACTCTTTTGCAGGTTAGTCAATGTTCATACAATCATACTATTATTTATTGTTTCATGAATTTCTAGACATATCTTTTGTTACTTGCTTCTGGGATTGGATTTTGTTTTTCATTTTTTCTATGTCAAGTAGAGTAGAATGATGAATTACACACCCTTTTTTTATGAATTACACAGGTTTTCAAATTTGTCTTTGTTGGCTTCTATTCGTAACCAAAACAATATGAAAATTTGTTTGAATTTTGTAAATAAGAGATATTGAGTTCCTATTACATGATTCCCTGCTCTGGGTATCTGCACATTAGAGTTCTTTGCCGTTGTTGATGGTGATAAACTAGTCACTATAGGCCATTGCCGTATGCCCGTATCATTTACAAAGAGCCACACCAATTTTCAAAAGAACTTCAAATAAAAAGTCATAGTTTAGCTGATAGCTGAAAATATGCCTTAAATGCTGTTCTTTTGACACATCATAAATTCATATTTTATCAGAGTACTTGTCATCACTTCTTCAAGTAAAAGTCATCCCAATAGATGCTGCACCTGGTTTAACAACATTTAAGCAGGAAGAGTGGGTGCAGAACAGAATTATTTTGTTTGGAAATCTTCTGAATTTCAGAGGAGAAGTTGCTAATTGCAATGATTTATCTCGAAAGCTAGCTTCAGGAGCTACAGTATTTGTCAATGATTCTTTCTCACTGTCTCATAAGACTCTTGCTTCTACTGTTGGCATCACCTGCTTCTGCTGTGTGTCTCTTGCTGGTTTCCATTTCGAGGAGGAGCTTACACAGTTGATAAAGATCACAGACACCATGAGGCGCCCATATATTGCAATTGTAATTATTAGCCTGCTTTTTAATGTATATGTATCTGACAGGCTTCATGCAAGATCTAGCTCTAAAAAATCAGTTATCTTTTCTTTTTTAACGAAGTAGGTCACGGCTTTACTTTCTGTATTCTATATGAAAGAAAAAACTATGCATGTAAAGGATGCTAGTTCAAGCTGTCTTATTCCTCTAAAACGCTGATATATCCTGTGTTCTGGAACCACCAGAGGAAGATGAATGATTTTTTACATACATCCAAAACTACCAAAATTTCACTTTCCTATTGTTAACATAGCGTAAGTCTATGGACTTAGACAAGTACTACTAGTGTGTGATATGTACCATACTCTTAGAGCAGAATTTCCCCAAGTACCCAACTAGCCATAAGTAGTGTATACTGGTATTTGTTTTCTAGTGGGTGAGCCAATAAGACTTTAGGCATTGTTGCATGGATCATACATGTTAATAATATAATAAGGTTTTGTTTCTTGTGTTTTTGTTAGAAAGACTGATGCTACGAAATAGTATGATACATTTTATCCTTCTGTAATCTTAACCTCATGGGTGGATATCAGCTAAATATTCTGTCCTTTCAATTTCAGTTATATTGAATATAGGTCTATTGTTTACCTAAAACATGGTCACTACTGAGTACTGATTAGACTATATGATAAATGGCAATGGACCAACAAAAACTATTATTGCCCTAGCAACGGCTGTTCCAGATAAACCATATGCAAGTAGGATCCACATGTCACTACAAAGTTCCTTTTAGAGCCAACATTGTGTAATTGTTTCCTATTGTTGTGCAACTTTATTTCTGACTTGTTCTTGTTATTGCAGATTGGAGGCAGTAACTTCTTGAGAAAAGCACCTGCTCTTCGGATGTTAGCCTCTCTATGTGATGCGTTATTCTTTGTTGGAAAATTATCATTTCAAATAATGAACAGCCATGGAATTCCAGTGCCCTCTCAATTCATAGAAAGAAATGCGGTTATGGAAGCACTACAAATTATTCAAGTTGCCAGGGATAGGAATATTCCTATTTATTATCCAACAGATATCTGGTGCTTGAACAATGATGACAGTGAAACATTGAGAGTAATTAACTCTACTGGACAGTTAGCTGGTAAGAATTGCTAGCAACTTTTCATGTCCTTCACATGTTTTCAAGCAACTTTTTTCATGGTAACTTCCTGAAATTGTGCTTTCTTTGATTAGATTAGATAACATCCTGTTTGTAGAATATGTTTCTCACCATTTACAAGTTGTCATAGTGTAAAAGTAGAAGTGGACCTTTAGTCCATGCTGGCCAATTGCACCATGGGGCCAAAAAAAAGAGTAGTAGCTTCTCGGTGGTCAAGGCGGAATTCATACATTAACTACCGTAGTTGCTACACCTCATAGTGATGTCTTGCCCATATTACAAAGACCAAGAAGAAGCGCTTTCCTGTCCACGTGAGTTCCCCCATGGAATGTGGATCCAGCCTTGCAGACGATTGTCGCCTTTATAAAAGTTATTCTCCTGCTCTTGACTCATCAAGCCCTGGATGGATGGCTGTTCACGGATTAGCTGTACCCATGGGCTTTTTCTTGGGAGAAACATGTTGAATTGGATAGCTGGCAGCACATATTGCTAACAGCAATTAAACAATGAAATGTTTGTTTGATAAAACCGGTTGCTAGGGGCTGAGCCTAGTTCACTTGGTATGATGTGTGGGTTTGGAGTTTGTGGAAACACCGAAATCTTTGCGTCTTCGAAGGGGCGGCACCCAATCTGGAGAGGGCTTTGATCCTAGCTGGTAAGGAGGCTCAGCTCTGGGTGATGGCTGGTGCTCGAGGGATCTCCCTTTTGACACCAGTTGAGCCTGGCGATTAGATAGCTGCTTTTGGTCGTTTGGTCGCTTTTTTAGTTTTTTCAACGGGCGCGCCTGTAACTAGTCAAAGTGGGTGTGTATGTGTGTGAGTTTGTACTCGGGGTCTTACCCCCTCTTTCTTCTTTAATATAATGATACGCAGCTCTCCTGCGTGTTCGAGAAAAAATGATGTGTGGGTTTACACTCCTACTGCCTAGATTGAGGCCTCTTCGATTCAAATTTGGGTGCCTATTTCTTCTTAAAAGGCACCTCTCCAGGGTTACTGAGTTCTTTTTTTTTTGAAAAATTGAATTACCTGTTGCTAAAGAAACCTGCACATGTTTGTGGAGTTTGACTCTATCTGTAAATTTAGCATTTCAATTGCCCTATAAATTTTTTTTCTTAAAATAACTTCAAGGAGCAGAGTGTGCTAAAAGTTAACGTTATGGAAGTGGCCCATAGGCAGTTCCTTGAAGCAGTTTGACCCTTCTAATACCAGTGATTTCTTTACATTTTGTTTAGGCTGGACACCAGTTGATATAGGACCATCAACATTAGAGAAAATGTCTTCTGTAATTCCATTATACAAGGTAAGATATAGTATAGTAGAAAAGTTGCTTTATTTAGTTTGAGTTCCATGAAATTGTCTTAGTTGTGCAGCACATGAAACTAATTAGTTTTTAAAAGATATTAGGTATTTCATGCTTTTTTTGCTTCTAATTTAACTGTAAAGTATTTTAGTTCATATCGGACTATATGGTGTAAGGGACAGGAACATATAAAGAAAAAGTACACTCAGATGAACCTGAAAGCTTCATTTTGATCGGCATGTGATAATTTGCCTGTGAACTGCCATTGATAGGATTTTTCCTTTCGTCCTACCAAGTGGCATCTTCATTTTAATCTTTTAGATCATGGACGATTTTTGAATTTTTTATATTTTTTACAGAAGATACTATGGATTGGTCCTACAGACTATGATTTAACAGAATTTTCAGTTGGAGCAACACAGTTGGGTCAACTACTGGAAAAGGCAAGCTCTGATAACTGTGATGTTATTTTGGTGGGGAGTGCAGCATGCAAGGCGTTAAAAAGAAAAACAGATTCCTCATCTCGATATACAGAATTTCTAAATCCCACTATCGTTTGGGAATTTCTCAAAGGAAGAATATTGCCTGGTATAGCAGCACTGGATAAAGTAAGTCACACTTCAGAACAATTATTCTGTCAGGTCATGACTAATGCTGCTAATAAAATAATAAATTTTCGGCTAAATATTGTTTCAATTCATCCATGGTATTTATTCAATGTGTGGCAAATGTAACCCTCTTCAAAACACAATGAAGATCAAAGTGTAAACTCATGCCTTGATGCTCGTAGCAGGGCAACACATATGTGTGTGCCTGTACACTTATCTTATTCTCATTTGACCCTATATTAGATTTTATGGTAGCAACAATATACTGGTATAAGTTGGAGGAGCATAAGATCTAGTTGGTCCCATTTACATATCTGATTAAATTATGGGGATATTCTAACATAGTAACATACATTTTCTCTACCACTTTACATCCTGAACAGTGATGGATCCTGTCATCCTGTGTGCAACGCCTGCATATCTTAGTGCGACAAACTGTAGTATTTGTATTAAAATATGATTCAGATCTCTCAGTGGCATCCTCTGTTCCAATTGCAGTTATGGACTTGTGCCCGAATAATTTCAGTGAGATGAGTGGCCACATTTTTAGTTATATATTCACTATATTGTGACGTGTTGTTTAGTACCAGTGATACAGATATATTTGGTTATTAATATCATTTTTTTCAGTGTTACCCCTATCAGATTCCATGGAGCACTGTCTTCTGTGATCCTGCACTACCCTTAGTGGTTGATATTGGAAGTGGTATGCCTCCTTAAATATTTGAAGTCAGGATTTGTTTCATAAATGATTATAAGATACGAAGCATTGCAAATTTCTCCTCAAGCTTAAGGTTTTCTAGATACATTTGGGCACAACTCATTTAATTCTCCTCAAGCTTTCACCATTTGGCAGGAGTAAATTGAGCCCATCAAATCCAAAGTTGTCTTTACAGTGCTTTGTGACTCCAATCACCACCCAGTAATCTAGAAAATCACAACAACTTCCAATGATATAATGAGGGGCATGCTATTCTTTTTCAAGCCCCACAATTTATCCTAAAATCTCTAGAAATTATTATGTTTCAGAACGGAGGGAGTACTAGCTAATTGATATAAGTGAAAGATTGAAGGGCACGGAAATAAAAACGAATTTGATTTGAAGAGGACTCAGCCCTGAGTGGGGTTGGGGGGTAGTCCCCCCTCCCTTCTAACACTAGAAATCAGTGACATGTTTAGTGTTGAATTAACTCAATACATACAAATCAGAAATCTATATTGTTTCTTCTAGTATATATTTCATAAATTTATACTTGTAGTCTTGATCTCAGCAGTAATATCCAGAAAGTATTAGTTTGTACCTTGTGATAGGATCAGAGTGCAAACCCAAATTCTAAAACACACTTACTTATAGGTTATCTCTTCTTTATTGATTGTCCCACTCTTGTCATGTAAATATTCTTTCTTAGTGCAGGAAATGGTTTGTTTCTTTTTCAAATGGCTAAATGTTGTGAACGTTCAAATTTCCTTGGGCTTGAGATGAACAAAAAGGTAATAACTAATAACTGCCTTTTTAATTCTATGGAATCCCATTCTTGATGGCCTCAACTTTTTTCAGTAACTCATCTTTTCTGTAGCTTGTTATAAGGTGCCTCCAGGGTATGGCTTCAGATGAGAAAAGGAACCTGTAAGTCTTGCTTGTGTTTGCCTTTTCCTTGCCCTTTCTCTGTATAATTAGCAATCTGCTCAGTTCCCACACACAGTTTTTTTAATTACAAAAAAAAAAAAAAAAACAATGAAACAAAATAACATAATGGCCTTATGTATTTCTGTTCTCCTTGAGACATTCATTTTCTAATGTAGCTTATTAGTCTGGCACATTTCAAGGGATCCTAAATTGGAGCTGAACTGCACATGCTTAGGAATATAAATCTCATGAAAGCATCACATCCTAATCAAGAGAAGAGCTAGATTGCTTTATTTGACTCAATAAACCAATGGATCTTTCTGCGCAACGTGCACAAATGCCATTAAAGTGTCATGGACCTTCAAACCATTTTTAGAAATCTCATTCTAGCATAGACAAAGTGCACAACTATGCATTGTATTGGTGACAAATCTATCTGCTTGGAATGAAGCTCCAACTTGCATGATATATTGAAGCTAGCATTTATCTGATGCAATGTCTTGTATTATTTTACTTCAACCTAAAAAACTAGATTCCAGGACTTGCTTGTCAATCTTGTCATTGTGCACAAAATTCTTGAAGTGACTTCGTTAATTTATCAGAAGATTACCTCTATTTTATCCCAATGCTTGTATGAACTGAGAGTAATGTTATCATTTTCCTTTGTTTCAATTTTTATGTTTTATTCTATCTCATCATCAATGATGCTGTTGTGTTCTTCTCTGGCAGATATTTTGTATCAACGAATGCTACGTCCACATTCCGCTCCATAGTTTCAAGTTATCCTGGGCTGTTGACTCTTGTCACAATACAGGTTTCCTTCTACTACTATGTTCATATGCCAATTTTTAGGAAACAGGAGCATTTGTGGCCTACTGATTATATATTATAATAAATTAAAGTGAGTACAAAGAAGTTACAAAGTGAATATAAAAGAAAGAAACTAAAAGTGTTAAAGTGTTGGACTCTATCCATTCTGCTATTTGTGGAAAATAACTTGCCCTCCTGATGCACAAACAGGGCAAACTCATACAAAAAGATTGATCTAAATCTTTGTATTGTTGGGCCAACATTTGTTAAAATCCAATAATTTTTACTGTCCAGACATGAGTATGATGATTGGTTCATATGCTTGATGGGAACATGAGCTCTGTGACTTCATTTTCCCACATTAACCCAATGTACATAGCAGAAGCACTCGATTCAACAGTTAGTTGCATTACTCACCTGCATATCCATGATCTGTGCGTTTGTCTTGATTGTTGATTATCTCCTTTCATCAGTGCCCAAATCCTGACTTCAACAAAGAGCAAAATAGGTGGAGAATGGTGCGAAGAATGCTTGTTGAAGCTGTCACCGATCTTCTTCAGACCAATGGACAGGTATGCTGTGTTCATCACCTCTGAATCTAAGATGCACATGCTTTTGTGCAGCCACAGCATAAGTCTAGGGTTGACCCAAAAAACTGAGCTGAATAATGATGTTTCTTGGTGAAGAGAAACTGATGATACCATGAATACTGCAATTGCCACTGCAGGTTTATCTGCAGTCAGACGTGGAGTCCGTTCTGCTCGGGATGAAAGAGCAGTTCCTCTCCTATAGCAAGGGCCAGCTTGTCATGGACGGTGACGATGATGGCCATCGGATGGAGAACCCGTTTGGCGTGGCGTCCGACTGGGAGCGCCATGTCCTGGCTCGCGGAGCTCCCATGTACAGGACCATGCTAAAGAAAGTGTGATTCCATCGTCTGTCTCTGAAATCTTAGCATTGCACATTGTTTTGTTCGGACGTGAAATCTTCCGCGACTAATGCTCACGATGAAAACATCATATAGACATGGAAAAAATTCTGTGGCCAAATCGGACCAATCTAAAGCCTTCTTGGAACGCGGGAATTTTTTTTTCTGTGCTTACTTTTTCGTGTCTTTGAACGATTTGCTATGAAATTTCTGTGCAAATTCTATAAAGTTTCTGTGTTCCAAAGAATCCTAAATATCCAATGGGACATCCCAACTGATGACTGGAAGCCTCCAACGGTCATGCCATCTGCTTACGGGGAGGCCGATGTCCATGTTGACGCTCATCGCCGCCGTTGACCGCCGAACGGACCACCTGTCGAAGGGCGGCTGGTGTCTATCCATGCTACGACATGTATGTAGCTGGCACTGGCAACCTAGCGCCGCCGTGGAGGTACTGCACGACCCGACGCATGCTCCGGTGGTGCAGGGCTGCAGGTACGCCACCGCTAAGCCCCATGCGCAGCACCAGGTCCGCCTCCGTGGTTGCGTGGCATCCTACCTCAAGAACCGAGCCTGGCGTCCATCGGGCCGGTGACGGAGCCATTCCATTGCTTTGTTGGTTTGATCTCAGATATCAAACCGAGATAGAAACAAATCTCTCGATGGGACCGAGAGAGGAGTTCCTTTAGGCGCAAGAAAGAAAATCCACCGGCGTGGTTCTCGCGTAGAAAGGCGCCATAAGTTTCTCGCCGTGATCGGCAGATGATCCTATCCTTTTAGACTCGGCCCCGGCCCCACAACGCTATATACCTTTTGGGAGGTCGCCCTCCGGAGTATCCTCACGCACTCTCCCAAAACACCAATCAATTAGAGCGCTAGAGGGGGTTCGGAAGCACGAGTCTTTCTCGTCCTCGCTTCGGCCAATCCTGCCAGTGTCCCGAAGGCCGGCGGTATCCCCCGAAGTCCCTGAAGGAACGTAGCACGAACAAGAAGTGTTTTTATATAGTTATAAATCAACGATCGGATTTGTTGCGAATGTCGTGCAGATAATTTTCTAATCCGATTAGATCCGAATCAAATTATGTAAATAAAAAAAGAATTTTGATATCCATACATATATGGATAATCCAATGAATATGGAGTATCCGACTTTTGAAGATGGATTATCTGACGCTTATAATAAAATCATCCAATTAATTTAAAAATATATTTGTTGTCTACTACTCATAAAAACTTATTATCACGGTTATATATGTGGCGGAACCTCCGACTTAACTTAGTTCAAGCAATATGCCATCTATTGACTCACAATGCATTTTGAAACGGCATAAGCCTGATCGTCCGTCAAGTGCCCCGAAGAACCCTCGATTTAACCAAATTCCTCCATAGACCGACATCATACACACCAAATTCATAAATGAGCCACAATAATTACAACAACTCATCATTTCATAAAACATAACTTGATTTTATTACAAAATATTTCTCAAATAATATCCAATCATATTGAAATGGAGTACAAAATAAACTCGCAGCGGAATATATATTGCAAGTGTGAAGTATTGCAGCGGAAATAAAACACTTAGACATGATATTGAGCCCACCATTGTTATTCTCGATCACACAAGCATCTGGAAAAATATCATAAACAACAACGCTAAGTACATGGACGGTACTCGGTAGGATTTACCCATGGATCTTATATGCCCAACTCGTTTAAAGGAATGCAAGGCTTTATGTGGATTGGTTAACAATCCCGCACTAAGCAGCTTACTATGTAGTTAATCTTAGATTTTGAGCTTTAAGTATCAATAGTTATCACACTTGACATTGTTTCACGCTTTTCCTTCGCTAAGAGCTCTTGGGAGTCATCAGCCTGCTATCCCCGGCGTACCTTTGATCCGTTGAGCAAGAGCCCTTCCACAAGGGACTCCCGGATCACTATGGCCGACTTTCGTCTCTGTTCGACCAATCGATCTCACAATCAGGCAGGCTTATACCATTACGCTCACGAGCAGAATCAACGCTTGAGCCTACCTTCGCACACCTCCGTTACTCTTTAGGATGCATCCTTAGACGAAAGAGTGGCTTTCAGGATTGGTTGTTGTGATCATATGATTAAAAATAAAAGATACTTATTTTAGATATTTTCTAACATTTTACTGTACATACCATTTCAAGTTGTTTACCTACCAATGCCATTATAATGCATTAGAGGCTACCGTATGATTTCCTCAGTTGTTCAATACTCCTTCTATCCTAGATTATAATCCACCTTGCCTTCATTCTAAGAATTTAAAAAATATGAAAATCTACAATAGAAAATAAATGCAATTTTGTGATATAGCCAATTTGATATTATAAAAATAAGTGTCCTTTTCTAAAAAAACCAGACAAAGTTATAGAAACTATATTTCAAACAGAAAAGGTATATTAAAAATTTTGAAGGACCAAATTATAATGCTTTAGTTGTTACACGATCATAAAAATCTAGACAATAGCTCTACCCAAAAACAAAATTATAAATATGAATGTTATTTATAATACATAAAAAATATTTTTAAAATATTCGCTGATTTTAGTAGATTAATTTATTATAACATGTTCTCAAAATAATTCAAAAAAGTAAAATTTAGGAAATGAGATGTATTATTTAGGACCAATAGGGGGAAACAACAAAAGAAAAATTAAGTGAACATAGTTGAACAATATTAATTTAAATAAAACTTTTACGACAAAACTAGCTGCCACGCTATTTGAGCGTGCCATCTTGCTAGTTTAGACTAGTCACTAGCGTTACTAGATTTTTAGGGAAAAAAAACTTTGCGGCCTAGTTATCCTATGATAATCCAACAACATCATATGGTTTCCGCGCAAAACTTTCGTGACAAAATCAAATCAACTGGGGTCACTTGTACAACACATCTCTTCCCAATTCTACCGATGAAGCCTCTTGTACCTGTACGGGCGAACACCTCGCCTGGTCATGTCATCTGCCACAAGAGAGGCTGATGTCAGACATGGTGGCGATGCTCATGTCTCCCGTAGATCGCCGGACTGACCACGAGTCGAAGAGAGCCTGGTACTTCTCCATGCCGGCGAACATGTCATAGGTCACGTACGTCGCCGGAAGCTCTGGCAACGGCGCGCTGCCGTCGAGGTACTGCGTGACCTGCCGCATGCTCGGCCGCACCGCCGGCGACGGGTGCAGGCACGCCAGCCCCAGGCGCAGCACCAGGTCCGCCTCCGAGGGCTCGTACTCGGAGCCGAGCCTGGCGTCCACCGCGCCGGTGATGGAGCCCTTGCGCCAGTGCCCGAGCACCCAGTCGGCGAGCACGAATCGATCTCCTCCAATGGCGGCGGCGTCCACCGCGTCTTCCTCCTCGATGGGCCTCCGGCCGCAGGCGACCTCCAGGAGGAACGCGCCGAAGGCGAACACGTCGGAGAGAGTGGTCGCCTTGCCGGTGCGCACCAGCTCCGGAGCGAGGTACCCCATGGTGCCAACCACATGCGTGGTCTGCGGATCGGAGCCATGGTCGTAGAGCCTCGCGAGGCCGAAGTCACCCAGCCGGCCATTCATCTCGCCGTCGAGGAGCACATTGCTCGCCTTGATGTCCCGGTGCACGACCACTTTCTCCCAGTCCTCGTGCATGTAGAGCAGTCCGGCGGCGACGCCTCTGATGACGTGGAGCCTCCGATCCCAATCCAGGACGGGCGTGTACTCGCCGTCGCCGTCGTGGACGTGCAGGTGCTTGTCGAGGCTGCCGTTGGGCATGTAGTCGTAGACCAGCAAGAGCTCCCCCTTGCGCCGGCAGTAGCCGAGCAGCTGCACGAGGTTGCGGTGCCTGAGGCGGCCAACGCTGACGACCTCGGCGACGAACTCCTTCATCCCTTGCCGTGACTCGTGCGACACCTTCTTGACGGCGACCTCGGTCCGGGACCCCGGGAGCACGCCCTTGTACACCCTGCCGAACCCTCCTGCTCCGAGCAGGTGCTTGCCCTTGAAGCCGTCGGTGGCGTCGTACAAGTCCTTGTACGCGAACCGGTGCGGCCCGAACTCGACCTCCCAGTCCTCTCGCAGCTCGGCGTACCTGCGCCGGCGTCGGAGGAACACGAATCCGACGGCGACCGCCGCTAGGACGGCCGATGTGGTGGCGATCGGCAGCGCGACGGTCAGCGCCTTGGACCGGGGCTTCGGGCCGAATCGAGGCAGCTTCGGCAGTGCGTCGTAGTCGAGAGCCGGAGCGGCGCCGCCGCCGCCCAGCCTGAAGCTCCAGCCGACGACGTAGTGCTTGACCAGCACGACGCTGGACGCCGACGAGAAGCCGACGTACGCCGTGTCCGTGATGACATTGGAGAGGTTGATCTTGGCCGAGATGAGCGGCGTCCGGGGCCTGGGCTGCCGCGCCGGGGCCATGGCCACGGTGACCACCGCCGTGGCGGCGTCGTAGTCCAGCCACAGCTGCATCGGGTCCCTGCTTATGAGGCTCAGGTTCCGGAACGCGGCCGTGGCGTCGTCCAAGTACCCCGCGGGGGCGGCGGCGGAGGAGTTGAGGCTGTTGACGTCGACCCCGACGTGGTTGTTGTTGATGTCCGCGAACTCCGGGTTGCGCACGGTGTCCAGCTCGACGGCGAAGACGTGGTTGCGCGGGTCGCCGTTGCTGGTGCCGTTGAACATGCCCAGGTACTGCTGCGGCATCGCCGTGGACAGGTCCGTGGTGGGCGACACCAGGAGCGCGAACCCGCTCGTGCTCAGGTCCAGGAACTCGGACACGATGGCGAACACGAACGTCGTGGAGAAGGACGACACCGTCGTCCCGGCGCCCGGGCGGCGGAAGCGCACCGGCTCCCGGTGGAACGCGTGGCTCTTGGACATGTTGGTGTCGTTGGTGAGCAGCAGCAGCCCGTCCGGCGTGACGGTCGCCATGCCGTCGAGCGACAAGCCCGCGCCGCCGAAGCCGTTGTAGGCGAACTCCACGTCGCCGGCGCCGGCGCCGGCGCCGGCGGCATGGACCACGACCACAAGCAGCAGCAGCAGAGAACGCTTGGCAGCCATGGCGGAACAACCTTTGCCACATCACGGAGACAGACGACTCTGACGAAAGCTCTCCATTAGTGGCGCCTAGTCAAGGCAGGAAGGTTCCCGGTAGCACTCTAGGGAGCCCCCATAGAAATGGACTCCCGCAAGAAAGGGTCACCATGAGAGCGACCTGCCATGATTCTCGTCGTTCAAGAAACGGGGCCACCTTGCAAGGTTTGCAGCCAGGTGGTTAGTGTAAGTACATCTGAACGCGATCGCCTGATATCGCCAATCACAGTCAGTACCAAAATCCGCTGAATTCCAGCAACATGTGGCTCCTGGACGGACGCAGTTGAACCCAGGGCCACCGACGTGACGTTGTAACTTGCCGGTTGCCGCAATGGAGATCGTGGCCATAAAAATAAAAAATCCAAGAAATGTGGACGCGCCCAGCGCGGACCATGACCAAGAACAGTTGGGATTTGCCCTGCTGCTGCAGATTGCTTCTGCGACGCGCTCATCGGTATTCGTACCATCGATAATTGATGGAGCTTTGACTGTTTGAGTCGGACCACGACTCGAGTGTTGACTAAATGTCATTATTTATGATTTCTCTGCACCGCACACCTAAAATGCACGTTTTGTTTTTATAAATAATAGTTTATTCTTCGAGTTAGAATATTTTTCCTTGCAAGACATAATATTTTTATCCATTCCTGTGATTCCACTGCATGCTCTCAGGATCATTTTATCCTTTTTTTAGAAAATTAATTTGTTTTCTATAAAATTTCTCCATTGCTGAGGACTCTAAGAGCATGTACAATGGGGTGCTTATAGAAGGTGCTTAGCAATAAAAACCGGTTTATTTTCTAGCACCAGGTGCTTAGAAGGTGTATGAGGTGCTTAATTAAGCATTGGTGCTTAATGAGTGCTAATGAGGTAGTTGGACGTATATAAGCACCTCCCTTGCATTGTAGCAATTGGCTTTTTAGATGGTGCTTAGCATTTCTCTCTCTTTAAGCATCTTTGTAAGCAGTGATGCATTGTACATGCCCTAAGTCCGGTTTGTGAACTCTCGGACTGGGATTGGAGTGGATCCGCGAGCTAATTTTTAGCTCCCGTCACATCGAATGTTCGGACACAGGTTAGAAGTATTAAATATAATCTAATTATAAAACTAATTACGACTAAATGACGAGATGAATTTATTAAGCATAATTAATCTATGATTAGCAAATGTGATGCTACAGTAACTATTCGTTAATCATGAATTAATTAAGCTTAATAAATTCGTCTCGTCATTTAATCCTCGTCTATATAATTAGTTTTTTAATTAAACCATATTTAATATTTATAAATAATGTCTGAACATCCGATGTGACGACCAAACACCTCCAAGCCACCAAACCAATCCAATCCAACAACCCAAACTGGTCGGAAGCTCACTCTCAGGAGGCAACTCGACAACCGAAGGTGGTGGGCAAATCTACTTCTAGCTCAAATCCTGATTTCCCATTCTTAACCTCCGAGAGAATTTTAACCGGGCTTTCAAGACGAGGCCTACAATTAACAATAGATTTAGAATCCAATCCTAAAAAACGTGACTATGCATCGCCGCCTTCGGAATGTAAATGAACGGAGGACACGGCGCCCACGCTGGTCACCGTCGCCGAAGAGGACGGGTACGACGCCGCGAAGGAGTCGAAGCCCTCGTTCTGCATCATGGCCAGCGCCGTGAAGCTCTGGTACGACGGCGGTGGCTCCGGCAGCGGCGCGTCGCCGTCGAGGTACTGCACGACCTGCCGCATCGACGGCCTCGCGTCGGGCACCGGGTGTGAGCACAGCAGGCCCAGCTTCAGCACCAGCGCGGCTTCCTCCGCGTCGTAGTCGCCGCAGAGCCGCGCGTCCACGGCGTCGGCAAGCGCGCCCTTGTGCCAGAGCTCCAGCACCCAGTCCACCAGCAGGAACCTGCCGTCGTCGTCGCCGCCGCCGCGCTCGATGGGCCGGCGGCCGCATGCCACCTCGAGCACGAACGCGCCGAACGCGAACACGTCCGAGGCCGGCGTCACGCGCCGCGTGTGCGCGAGCTCCGGCGCCAGGTACCCCATGGTGCCCACCACGTGCGTGGTCTGCGGGCCGGCGCCGCGGTCGTACAGCCGCGCGAGCCCGAAGTCGCCGAGCCGGGCGTTCATCTCGCCGTCGAGGAGCACGTTGCTGGCCTTGACGTCGCGGTGGATGACCACCTGCTCCCAGTCCTCGTGCAGATAAAGCAAGCCGGCGGCGACGCCCCTGATGGCGTGGAGCCTCTGCGCCCAGCTCAGCGGCGGCGCGCCGCCGTGATCGTACAGCCACCTGTCCAGGCTGCCGTTCGGCATGTAGTCGTACACCAGGAGGAGCTCGCCTTTCCGGCGGCAGTAGCCGAGCAGCGGCACCACGTTGCGGTGCCGGAGCCGGCCGATGCTGACGACCTCCGCCACGAACTGCTTCATCCCTTGCCTCGCGTCATGCGACACGATCTTGACGGCGACCTCGGTCTTGGACGCCGGGAGCACGCCCTTGTACACGCGGCCGAACCCGCCGACGCCGAGGAGGTGCTTGCCGGCGAAGCCGCCGGTGGCGTGGAAAAGGTCCTTGTACGCGAACCGGTGCGGGCCGAACTCCACCTCCCAGTCCTCCCGGAGCTCGGCGTACCGGAACCGCCGCCACGCGAGGAGGGACACGAAGGCCACGGCCGCGAGCGCGAGGAGCGGCATGGCCACCGGCAGGACAACGTCGAGTGCCTTGGGCCGTCGTTTGGTGACGGCGCGAGGCATCTTGGGGAGCTTCGCGTAGTCGAGCGGCGGCGCGGCGCCGTCCAGGGCTAAGCTCCAGCCGAGGGCGTAGTGCCGCGTGCGGTACGGGCCCGTCGACGACGAGAGCCCGACGTACGCCGTGTCGCTCACCACCGCCGAGAGGTCGACGGCGACGGAGATCAGGGGCTTCTTGGGCTTGGGCGCCTCCGCGGGCGCCAGCGTCACGTTGAGCGCCGTCGCCCGGCCGTCGTAATCCACCCACACCTGCATCGCGTCGCCGCTGAAGAGGGACAGGTTCCTGAACGCCCCCGTGTCGTCGTCGGCGTAGTACCCCGCGGGCTCCGCCGCGAGGGACACCAGCCCGTTGACGTCCACACCGACATGGTTGCTGTTGATGTCCCGGAACTCCGGGTTGAGGATGGTGTCGAGCTCGACGGCGAAGACGTGGTTGGTCGCGTTGCCGTTGTTCTGGTTGTTGAAGAGGCCGAGGAACTGGCTCGGCGACGCCGCGGACAGGTTCTTGCTGGGCGCGACGAAGAAGGCCAGCCCGTTGCCGCTCACCGTCACGTAATCGGAGACGATGGCGAACACGAAGGTCGTCGAGAAAGACCGGGCGGTGCCGTTCTGCGCCGCCGCTGACGCCTTGTCGTGGAAGCGGAGCGGCGCCGGGTGGAACGCGTGCCCCTTCAGCTGGGACGTGACGTTGGTGAGCATGAGCCTGCCGTCCGGCTCAACCACGGCCATGCCATCGAGGTCGAGCCCTGCGCCAGCGAAACCGTTGTAGATGAACTCGGCGGCGGCGGCTGCTGGCACCTCCGCATGGCTGAGGCCATGGAGATGGAAGAGAAGCAAGACAAGGAAGGAGAGGCTGGCATGCATGATGCATCGACCTCTCGACTCTGGTCACTTGGAGTTGGAGCAGAATAGCAACAGACGGACCTATCCTTTGGTGGTAGGTGGCAGAATGACAGATTAGTGGATCTGGGTCAGACAAGCAAGCGGACAGGAAAAAACCTTTCAGGTAGAACCGCAAAAGCAACTACTAACTGACCGTTTTCTTGATCACATAAAAAAGGAGAAAGATCCCTATTTTCTTCTCATTTTCGTAGCGTGTCAAAGGCAGATGTACTAAGTCTGATATGATAAAAGGATTCGTCAAGAAAAATCACCAGGGAGCAAAAATTCTGGTCACAAGAGAATTTCAAGCTCAATTTGAAACCGATAAAGTAAACATCAACCATCTTTTTTTGGCCAATTCCTGCTACATTTGTTGAGATTATATAGGCACAATCCCTGAAACCGGCTGTAAATGCCTCCTGTCTTAATATCGGAACAATCTGATGAGTTTGTCAAACTCGAAACAGCTAGTCAATTTGAATGGCGACGCTAGCCAAGCAAGCAAGCAAACAAGGCCAACCAATGTTATTACTAAACTTATAATTTGGGGGAAGGGTCGTGATCAAAATATCGGATGCCCTTTTACCATCACGGTTTCTTCATTTAAAGATGGATTAATTGTTGATGTAGGCACTGTTCATTCTGATACAGCAGATAAGTCAAGCTGAAAATGGTGACAAGAAACGGATCTTATGCTTTGAACTTGAAGCTAGCCTTCGGAGTTGCTACAGCCTACAGGTTCAAGGTCAAGGTCACTGTAAGGCTGAAACCAGCGGTGAGCATACGGTGACTGCAAAATTAAATGCGGTACACTGAGAGAGAAATAATTGGAATGGTGATGGAGGATGGATATGTTGTTAGGCTCCAACTATCTTTCTCTCGTAAGAGTACCGCATTTAATTTTGAATGCGCCATATGGAGGTACCTTTGGATTTAGCCTAAAGAACCTTGAACATGGAAGAGAAACAGATCATTTCAAAATATAGAACTTTTCTTCAGATTTTTATTCCTGTTGAATTGGTTGTGCATTAAACATTTTTTCGCCAGCTTATTCTCAACAAAAGATATAGCGTAGAATGGTTCTGGTTTTAGCAATGGTTCGAAGTAAGAATAGTTGAAATTAAATATTTAGTTTGAAATTAATATAGGAAAGTTCTTAGTACAAAGGGCAGAGCTTATCAGTTGTTAGCAGAGATCGATTACAAATTCCCTCTAATATTTCCATTTTTATATGACCACGGGCAAGTCTGGGTGACTGGGTCGACCGTACACAACAAAGACGAATAAAGATTATACAGTTGATGGCACATTAGAAAACATACGCAGATTGCATCTGCATATTTTCATTTCCATTTCCGTGTATGATTGCAAGTAACAAGGGAGCACGTCACCATTGAGAGTTATTTCCAGGCCAGGCTGGCAGGCTCCAACACAATCAACACAATAGGCAAGCTGGACTTATCACATTATCAACACAACAGGCTTGACTGCTTGACCTGACACCATGTTACACCGGCCGAGCACAAGGTTCATGCTTAAATTGCTAGCGTACAATACACAATGCTCCTTGACCAGGCTGTTCAAAAACCTGTACCGATCAAGTCATCAAGATGATGCTGGCTTGGGCAACCTCTTCGCAATTTCCTGCATAGATATTCAATATGTTAAGATGAATAGATGATTTCCCACAAGGCCTTAAGTTGGGAACATCACATAAACATATATATTGTGGCAGGAAGAATAAACGTCAGAGGAAATGTGTTTAACATCTCGGTGTACTTGTCAGAACATCGACACAGAAAGGTTGCATTCATACAACAGAAAAGCATCAGTGCTGCTGCGCTTTTCCTATTAAAATACCCCCTTTTCCAGGTTTGCCTTACCCCCTTAAGTCATCTTCTTCCTTTATCAACGATTTCAAGTGTAAAACTGTTTTCTTTCCTCTAAGAACAAGACAGCTAGCACACCAGAATGAAAATGACCAAAACCAAATTTAAAAGTTCTGGGAGTTCCTTTTGGATGGGCCAGATTCCAGCAGACACCCACGAAATTTCCAGATCTTAGATCACGTGGGTAACATATTGGAAATGCTAACTGCTGGAAGACTTCATTAGCATAACATCTTGATCCTTCTTGGGATCAGTGGTTTCTAAATTTAAGCCAGTAGTGTAGCCAAAAGGCCCAAAATATAAGTTCCTCTCGTCCTATTTTTTTTTCTCGAATACATAAGAGAGCTCCACATCATTATATTAAGAAGAAAAGAAGAGTCTAAGAAGATTCAACAATTTCTGCTACACGTTTCCCTCACTCAGAAAAACTCAACAGTCTAGTAGATGATTTTCAGTTTTCACATAACTAGTAATTACTCTCTCCGTATTTAAATATAAGTCGCGGTTGAATTTTTTTCAAAACTTCAATCACTCGTCTTATTCAAAAAATTTGTGTAAACATACAAGGAAACAAGTGCTCAAACTTTATACTATGATAAAGCAAATCACAACAAAATAAATTAGAAATTATCAATTTTTTTGAATAAGACGAATGATTGAAGTTTGGAAAAAAAAAGTCAGCTGCGACTTATATTTAAATACGGATGGAGTATATGACTATATCAGAAACAATTATCAGTATGCTTCTTATAGATACCTCAAATAGTTGGTTTATGTTATCGGCTGTTTTTGCTGATGTCTCAATGAAAAACATACTGTTCCTTTCTGCATACTCTTGTGCTTCCTTCAGAAACCAAAGCATAGTGTCAAAACCTTTAACATGTACAATTCAAACCGATAAACTGGAATAATCTTTGTCGCATACCTGAGAAGATACAGTTCTATTCTCATGCAGATCTGCCTTATTTCCAACCAAAGCCATTGTCATATCAGGACTGCCGTGTTTTTGAAGTTCCTGAAGAGTGGGAACAATAAAGTGATGAAAAGTTTAACTTTCCTTGACAAAAGAGTGTATGATCATTACAGTATGGGAAAAAGTCTACATCACCCCCCAACTTTTATAGGGTTATCTACTCCACCCCTCCACCTTCAAAACAGGGTTTTGTTTTTAACACCCTAAAACTATGAAAAACCGGGCAAATAACCCCGTGGGTGGTTACGCAAGCCTTATCCATGGCAACCTCAATTTTGTCCTCAGCATCGACCTCCTCCCTCGGCAACTGCCTCGAAGTCTTCGTCTACGGCATCTTCTCCTATGTGCCACCATCCCCATGGCGCCCCCTCGTGTGCCCGCAGCTTCTTGTGCGGCTACCTCATCTTCGGCACATAGGAGATGGATATCAATCATGGCTATCCTACGCACAACACAATTGATCACGCCTACTTGCCCTCGCAGTCAACTACCTTAACATCGGCACAAAGGGCAACCACCTTGCCTGCTCCAGCCACAACATCCGTGACGTGTCGTTCGTCATACTGTGAAGGTGTCAGCTTTGGCTTCTTTAGTCTCAACGTCTACGTCGCTCCTACTGTGATTGCAGGGTGATTTAGATATATTGGGATATCTCTAGATATGGTGGACTAGAATCATTTCTAACCATGTCTTACTTTGTCTCTAAGGGGGGCTTCTAGCCCCGCCTATACAATCCACCTACGTGGCTCAGCAATAAAATCAACAATTCATCTTATTCTATTTCCTAAAATACTAAATAGACAAGCTACAACATACATGTATAGCTAAAGAACAATAAGCTAGCACAGTTGTTATGCTTCTGCTCGTAGATCTCATGTGACTCTTTGAAACAACCATGGTAAACAAAATTGTAATGCTCACTCATATCCTCTCAGTACTGCAATAAAAGATGAAACTGCATTACTGGAAGACAGGCTCTCCAATTACACTGCAAATGTAATAGACTGCATGGAAATGTCTCCATAGTCTATAGTAAAACACAAACATAATATAGTGACTCACGCAGAAACACAAATACTAGAGGAACTTGTTACCAACGCGTTGGAGACTGAACTGAATTAATTAACCTCGTCATCCATACCTCAAGTAGATTTCACAGACAAAATTAATCAGCATGTGACTGGATAGAAGGGAATAGATGCAATACCTTCACCCAGTATTGTGCTTTGTTAAATGACTCTGGACTGGTTATGTCATAGACAACAATTGCAGCACCAGCCCCCCTGTAGTAAAGAGGTGCCAAGGCGGCATACCTGAAAATTGACTGGTTTTCATGAATTTTGCGGCAAATTCATTACTTACTATGCTTGCAAATGATATAGGTCAAGTAAACTACTTGAAAGTGAGAGAATTAGTGGGTACTTCTTTTACGAAATTTCTTAACGCAGATCAACGCAAATGTGCGCTACAAGTGGAAAGCCAAAAACAATAAAGCAAAGCTCCTAATATGTACCTCTCTTGACCAGCAGTATCCCATATTTCAAACTTCACTGTTGTGGAATCCTCTAATGCCAACGTTTGTGACAAAAATGATGCGCCAACAGTTACCTGAATTCATTTTTAACTGAAGGTGAAGCGAAAAAGCCTATGTGAAAAAGATAAAGCACACAATGTGTACTGTTCATGAAACCCAGAAACTTTAGTTGCTAGTTTAACCTTGGAAGTAGGGTCAAACTGGCCACGGACAAAGCGAAGAACAATGCAGCTCTTCCCCACACCAGAGTCTCCGAGTAACACCAACTACACAAGGGGACAAGGAGAACATGCCAAAAAATGAGAACATTATAAACTAAGACATTAATTAGACTGGGATGCATGCTTCTATAATGTTGGTTTGCTAATAAAACATATGCCACATATATGTGAGAACATTGAACAAGAAGAATGAAATGAAAGAATTACAATTAAATTTGTGATTACACTTATCAAAGTACAACCGTAGATAAAATAGCCAAAAGAGAATTGTGATTAGCAAACCTTCACTCGGAAGTTTTTTGAGTCAGTGTCTGAACTCCCATTGTTGATATTGCTCAAACCTCCAGCATTACTAGCTAAATGAGAGAAAAACATATATTGTTGTATCAATACATGGCACAAATTCGTTCGCTGCGTAGCAGTGTCACATTATAATAATGTTGACTCAAAAGGTAATGGAGTGACCGACTGATAATTTTTCAACTCCATTTTAGGTTCGGGGGACTATATACACTGTTCTATAGTTTCGCATCGATCCTTCTAACATTTATTTACCAACCCAGAAATCACAACAAATCTTAAGAGGTATGTCGTATGATCCCCCCGCTCCCCAAACCCCCCCCCCCCCCCGCCCGCCCCCCAAGTACAGCATTTAAGAGTACTCAGAAAAGGAGCATACAGCATTTAGCAAGGTTTACAAGATGCTACCATAATATTATATATGTCCTGTTATGAGCTGAAGAATCCGATTGCCTACAATTATTTCAGTAAAATTTCAGCTTTGGATATTAGATTGTGGTGTTTGGCAGGTGCTTCTAAGCTCCAGGCTCTGGTGAGTGGGGGAGGAGGGATGTCATAAACTCATAACCCTCTCTCTTCTAGAGGTCGATCTTGTGTGTTCTAGGCGCGGAGTCGCTTTTTGTATTCACATCCCCTTCTTTCTCCCAGTTTGGGGACTGAAGTGGGTTCCTTGTACGGGGCTCTTTACACCCTTTTTTCCTCTTATATATAGATGGAGTCGTACAGTTTATTTAGTAAGTTCATCCAATTGCCTACAGTTTATCTAGATATTTTTTCCTTTAACAGTTTATTTTACAACAGGTAAGCAGGCCTACATTCCTTCCAAGGCTATAATTGCCCCATGGTTTAAAGCAAAACAATAATGTTCCAACAGTGGTTTAGCAACATCAATGGCATTAAGATAGGCCAATCTTGCTATTACCATTATTCGATTTCATTGAACAATAGTTGGTAACTACAGAACAAAAGGGTCGCAGCGCATATCCAACTTTACGGGTAGAATACCAGTGTTTCACTGCACTTCCTAAATCACAAGTATCGCCCACAGTAATGGCCAATTGGTGTACCTTAAGCACCTCTCAACCTTAGGCTCCCCTGCCAGTCCGGCAGTGCTTGTTGGGCAGCCCATGAACTATGGTCTCAACTCAGTACCACAGCCTTTAATATGAAAGCCCTCCTGTTTTAGATGAGCCTCTCCAAATTGCCAATCCGTACCCCCTTGTTTGTGGCTGCTCATTTGATAATCCCACTAATGCTATTGCCGTCGCTACCACAGGTTGCCTAAGTATTTGTGATTTCACACCAACATGCTACTACCGTCGGTAAATGCTAGTGTACAGAACTCGCAAGACGACCAACCTAAAAGACCGAATTTTCCCCATTCCAACATCCCAGCAACCCTCATGGTCTCACAAAATTCATAGCCCCCACAGTTCCACGGACCAAATCATCGAGCTCCAAGTGGAAACATAGACAGAATTTGTACTAAGCAGCCACTAAAACTCCATGAATCGATCAAACTGCAGCCCACTCAACGTCGCCGCGGAAATCCCCCAAACCGCAGCAGCATTGACCTCTCACCATCCAATGGCTTGTGGACAAATCGGGACCCCAAATTACACCGTGCCTACAGCAACATCCTCCTCAACCCGAGCCTCGGAGGCCACAGCAGCACCCAAGCAGCACAGCGAAAGTGAAGCGAAAGATCCACGGAAGAGAGAAATTTGCTTTAAAAAAAACAATTTGTTTGTGCGTGAGGCCGGGAGAAGCGACCTGGAAGAGACGAGGAGCAGCCCATGGGCGGAAGGTGGGGGAGCTTGCCTCGCCGGGTAGGTGCACGGAGCCGCGGAGGTCGGCGGTTGGCCGGTTGCCGTCGGCGGGGGAGAAGCGGGTCGGTGGGTTTTTTTTCAGTAATAATTGGCTCGCAAATTCTCGGTGGCTTGGACTTGACGGCACGCCGTCGCTTGGTCTGTGACACGTGGGCTTGGATGGATGCTCCGGCCCCAGACGTCAGAGAGGAAGTCCCTTTCCGCTCGCCTGGTGTATGAATTGTGGCCCGGCCCAAGTACTAGACCGACAATGTTGCGGGTGCACTAGATGGGCCGACCGACGCAGCAAAGCAGCCCAGCAGAAAGTGCGTGCCAGTGTCTGGAAGGCCCGGCCTAATCAGATTTCCATCAGTTTTACCCATCCATCGATTCCATTGCCAACCAAATCACTCAAATGTTAGAAACAATCTGAGAGGAATAGAACTAGAGATATAAGTAGCAACACAAGGGATTCAATTAGATCAGGCAGTGGCGGAGAACAGACAAAAAAGAAGGTATGGCGAAAAAAATGAAAAAAAAAAAGATAAAATGGTGTTTGGAAAAAGAAAAATGAAAATAAAAGTCAAAGAAAAGACAAAAAAATTCCTACACCAAGAATCGAAACTGGATGCCACCTGTTACCAGCAAAGGTGACTACCACGCTGCACCAAAGCAATGGTTTAGTTTTAAATGAAATGTATACAATTTTTATATGGTGAGCTACGGGAGCTGCCACACCTCACAATATCAGATCCTCCGCCATTGAGGGGGCGTTTGGCAGCGCTCCGCTCTGTGATTCGGTGGAGCGAATCTGCAAGGGCCTGCCAAACGGTGAAAAATGCGAATCGCTCCACCCGGGAATCTAGCGAATCGCTCCGCGGTTCATTCGTCCCGCGAGGGAGCGGAAAATACCCGCTCTCCCTGCTCCTCCGTCCGCTCCCCCACCTTCCGTCCGCCCTGACGCACCGCCTGTCTGCGCCACGCCGTCGCCGGTCCCTCTCCCGCCGGCCGCCCGACGCCGGCCTCCCATCTACGCCCCGCCGTCGCCGGTCCCTCTCCTGCCGGCTGCCCTGACGCCGGCTGCCCTGACATCGTCCGCCCCGATGCGCCGCCCGTCTGCGCCCACACCGTCGACGGAGGAGATGGCGCCCGTCGTGGAGAAGGCGACTGTGGCGGCGGCGAATCCCATGGTGTCCACGGAGGAGGAGGCCGGCCCGGCTGCCGGCCGGTGGCCTCTCGGGCAGATCTCGCTGGCGGAGAAGCAGGAGGATGAGGAGGCGGGGTAGCGGGGAGGGAGATGGCTCCGGCCGGCGGCGTGAAGCGGGGACGGAGGCGGTGGACCGGCGAGGCGGGGTACAGGGAGCAGCGCCGGGGAGGTGGTGGGGGCCGGCGAGGTGAGAGGCGGGGCGCGGTGGCGAGCACCGCGCGCGAGTTAGTGGGGATATAGAGAGCTAGACTATGACAGGTGGGGCCCACAGACGGTTTTTTTAACGGTGTGAAGTGGGATTCATCCTGTTTCCGGACAGCTAAACATAATTCATCAAACTGATTCACTCCTATCAGAGAATCACTCCCAGAGCTGAAGAATCAGGGAGCATAGCTCTACCAAACAGGCCCTGAGGTCAAGGGAACATAAGAAGCTTCCGGTACAGAAAGGGAAGAGAGAGACTTTTAAGGCATGTTTGGCTACAAAAGAAACAGTTTCGGCTTCACCTACCCAGAGCACTATAGCAGGCTGACCGGATGCTGTAGCATGTTGCCCGGGTATTGTAGGTTGAGGCATTTTTCTCTCTCCTCCCTCCTCCCTCTCATAGAGCCCTCAGGAGCCGGCGAAGCTGCTGCTCTGTGGCTTCATCAGGCTCTGCTACAGTAGCAAAAGGTGAGGAGCCGAAGCCGTTGAAAGGAGGAGGCCTTAATGTTTGAGGAAGATGAATAGCAGCAGGGGTCGGTTTGTGTTCTGTTCTTCGATGTCCCTTGCACCGGTCCGTCCGCTTGTACTTCTCCGTTGCTTGCTTGGGCAGTTGGGCCAGCAGCAACACCTGCTGCCGCAGCCCATGGCCCACACATTGGAGCAGCCCAACCATAGGAAGCCCCAAACACAGCGCTGAATTCTTCCTCCCGTACGTGCGCACCGTGTTCAAAGTTTTTTTTTTTCTTTTTTGATTGCGCAGCGTGTTCAAAGTTGGGAACGCTGAACCGGCACCTATATTTTACCATGGGACATGCGGGGGCGATGCATCCCGTTGCTTGTTCCTGACCATCCAGAGAAACGACATGGACCCGTCCTTGGCAAACAGAACAGTGTGCTGCTCTAGTAGTAGGACACGCGCGGACCATATGCAGCAGCCGATGCGCCGATTCCTCGCGCGCGCGAGAGACAGAGACGCATCCCCATCGCACCCAGGCGTCCAGCCACCCATGCATGAGCATGACCATCGGCGGCTAGGGCAGGCAGGTAGCACGGCGTGGCCCATGCTCGCTGGCATCACTGCCGCTACCGGAGATGCCCCCACTGCATGCACCACCCCTTTTTTTTTTCTCTGAATCGTGAAATGGAACCAACCCCCACCCTCGGACTCGGACGCCCATGCAGGTCCGCGTCGCGCGCCCCTCACGTCACGATCCGTCGGCCGTCGCCATTCGTTCGTGAAACCAGCCGCCGGACCGGTCCGAGGGAGCCGCCGGCACAACCGCACGGGCTAACGGGCCCGTTTCGTGTGTATCCACCGCGGCGCCCGACCCGCGCGGCGTTCGTTCCGAGAGAGTGCGGTGCGGTACTGCGGTGACGTCTCCGGCATCCGACTTGTCCTCGGCTGGGGCGCCGCCGATCGAGAGAGCCCGACGATGAGGCGCAGCGCGGACAGAGAGAAACAGAGGCCAGGCCAAAGCCAAACGACGCAGCGCTCCACGTACGGCACGCCGCAGCCGGCGGCGTTCGTTCCCCCCGTCGCGGATTCATTCGCCGGATCGGACCACCGGGCACGCACGGTTTCTCCCGGCCAGTGCAAAGAAAAAAAAAAGATCTCTTGATTTCTTCTCCGGAAGAGGTCGTCGCCGGATGCGGCGTACACGGACGATGGCCGGCCGGGGAAAAAAGTCATGCTAGCCTACAAGGAGTAGAAAGAGATACGTACGGCGACCGCGACGGGCCGGAGGCGCAGCAAGCACCGGTTCTCGTCTACAACTTCTTCCCTTGGACTTGGATGTTGGATCTGTGTGTGTACTTTGACAGAAAATGACTAGGAAAAAAAAAACATGGAAGAAATGCGTCGTCGCTTCGGATAATACGAGCGTGATTGAAGCCCGGTCGAAGGCGACGACGCCGGAGGTTCAATTGGCGCCATCGACGATGCTGTGGCGGTAGTAGTCGTCTGTACAGATCAGTTGATGAGTATTAATTAGTCCATCAGACTACTCATATATGCTCAGGGTTATCTCCTTAATTAATTTCTCAGGTTTTCGTCAATGAAGAGAGATTTTGGAAACAACAAAACGGACAGACGGTGCTGACATTAGAGTGTGTTCGATTCCTGCGTTAACGCTACCGCAACAAAAGTTTCTGGAGCACCAACCGCACGATATTTCCATCGTACGGTGAGGAGCTAAGCCTGACACTGTTGCAGTAGAGTTAACGTTACCGCCGAACACTTTCTTAGCCGTTGCGTTGCTTTGGTGCGAAGCCAAGCAAGCCGAAATATCGGCAGCGAGCGAGGGAGCGTGCGTGTGGATGCACGGCGCGCGGCGTCGACAGCGCCCAACTTTGTCGGGAGCCCCAGGTACGTATTTCGTCAATGTACGTAGTGCGCATGCCACCAGCAGCGTTTTATATATATGTAATTGAGCGGATTCAATTCGTCTCTTGCTACTAGGTTTGCAAGGAAACGAAGCTGCCCTTGGTGTGTGGGTGCAGTGCGTACGTGTGATCCTTAAAAGGAACTGTCAGCCCACGCCCAGCGGCCGTCTCATCCGTGAACCGCCCGTCCTCGTCGGCAGCGCCATCGTCGTCTTCGGCCACGTTAAGAGCTTGTTTGCAACGTGGAAAAACTTCTCCGCTCCTACGTTTTTTATTCCTGTGTTCTAAACGGATCCTAAAACTATCGGTTGTTAGTTCCTTTAATAACTAGCTAGCTAGACGAGATGACCTGATGGCGGCTGTTCGACGATGAGGCCGGCGCCGTGGAGCTGAGCTGATGATCATGCTCCTCTATCTCTTCGTCAGTACCGATATTTTTGACACACTTACGGTGCTGTTTTATTTCTGGTGGTGCGGCGCAAGAAACTGCATGCAGGGAAAGAAAAATATATTCGGATCGTAACTGCGTGAGATATTCTCGATGTGTTAAAGGTGACCGATGTGCCGTCACTGTTTATATCGACGTACACGTGCAGTATGTAGCAGGGATGATAAGAGTTTTGGCTTCGGAAGCAAGCTACCCAACCAAAAAGCCAAGTTTATCACTAAAGCTACACTATAGTAGTACTGATCTGGCAGTCGACGTCTCCAAACGCTGGTGGTGTGTGGTGTGTCGATCGGGGGTCCAAAATGCCACGAAAATGAAAGCTTCGAGGTCCCCGCCGGCCGGCCGGGGCCGGGGCCGGACACGGACACGGACACGATCCATGGCCGGAGCGGTCGATCGGCCGGGGTGAGCGCGCCGTGGGTGGCCGGTGGTAGTGAGACCAGAAAGCAGGAACACACGTCGTCCCCACCAGGCCACTACGCACGACCCGCCCAAAGGCGCTTTTAAGCTACAATACCTCGATCGATGATCGATTTTGTTAGCAGGAATGTGTGAAGGAGAGGCGAAGAGGCATCGATCATACTTACGCGCTCTGTGATCAGTCTGGCTGTTGTGCTGTGGCTACGTGGCTCTGCCGCCTCCGATTGTACTTACTGTTGGGTGATGGTCGGACTACGTGCACTGGAACGTATAAATGCATTGCGTATCCACTATTCTAACTACCTTCCTCTCTGCGTACCGTGTCGCTACAGTATATACGCAATCATTTTACCCATTTCACTGGATAACGACGGCATGCCACGGTCGTCCGATCCATCAGGCGGCCCCACGGCAAACGCGACGCGACGCACCGTACGACGACCCGTCGTCTCTTGAAAACGCTGGCAGGATGGGTGCGGTGACCGGTGAACTCTGGTCTGCCGGCGGCGGCCGGTGCAGCGCCACCGATGATTTCGTCAGCGGCACGGCGCGGCGGCGGCATGGTCGATCGGCAGATCGAGCTAGAGCGTCTCCTCTCCTGTCGTCGGTCGATGCTACTACCAGGCACGGCGCAGGATCTCGATCTGAATATCTGATCCGAGCGACGCGGGCGGCGCACCCGGCGCTCGCGCGCGTCCGCCGTACGTAGTGCGTAGTAGCCGGCCGGTGGGATGGAATCAAATGACCGAGCGAGAGTCCACACACACTCTCGCACGAGACACGGCCGGATCGAGCTGCTGACAAGTAGCAGTGAGAATCAGCCGGCGAGATGGACGTACGAGCGACCTGCCTCCGCCGCCTAGCTGCATCGTGTTTGATCATATCGACCGATCGACCCTCTCATGCATCCATGCCGGTCCCATCCGATCCGGAGCATCTCCTGTCGCTACCCATCCACCGACGCTGCCCTTCTTCCACCGTACCCCTCTGGTCTTTCAATTCCTGCCGCGCGCTGGCCGGCCTGCTTGGTCTCGAATCTCTCGTACTGTGGCCGTCGTGTGTGCCGCCGCGGCTATGAACCACGCGCGCGACGCCGCAACCGCAACCAATAATCGACACGACACGGCTCCGATCCATCATCCATCATTGATCCACGTACTATGTACTGTAGTACCAGTGTAATCATCAGTGGCCGGATTGGCTGTCTGGTTTAGTTAGCTAGCTAGCGGCGTCAGGCGTCGGCGTCAGGTGGCGGCCGGCCGGACAGCGCCGGCGCCGCCGTGCGACGACTGCGCAGCCAGCCACGCTTCACTTCCGTTCCGTGCACGGCCCCGCTCTATTTGCATGCTTCTCGGCAGGGCCCTCCCGGCCCGCCGTTTCCCTTGCTTCCTCGCCTTCTCGTCGCTTTCTCCCTTCGCCTGTGCGCGCCAGCTGAACAATTTTACAAACCTTTCCCCGGCCCGGCCCCAAAGAAAACTGAATGATTAGGAATCACTTTTATTTAGTTTCTTTCCCCTCATCGGCGTCCATGCGAGCAGTGCTTGCTTGCACGGAGAGAAATGGGGCTGCCTTGGCAGGGACGGACAGACGGACGGAGAGAAATGGAGGTGCTGGACTCCCTCGGTTCAATGCATGCAACCATGCACCGGAAGAACGGAGCGTCCTGCGTGCGGCGGTGGGACTTGTTGGAGTAGAGTGAGTAATTAACGCATGTGGGAGAATGGGTTGGACCATTTACTCTTGCATAGAAACTAGTAGTACAAAGGACCAGCTAGATTAGGAATATACTAGTCCAAAATGGACTCCAAATGTTTCAACATCAATTATTTGTATCTAAAGTAAAAAAACCTTTAAATATCAAGTATTTGTAGACCGGAGGGAGTACGACACTACAGGCTAGTTTGTCAACCCCATTTACCTAAGAAATTTGGGGAAATGGAGGGAAAATGGGATTGCCAAGTTAGCCTAACATGGGGGAAAAGCCTCAAATTTAATCTACTCACAGCTACTGGGAATTAATTGCTTCGCTTTGATTTCCACGTATTTTCTGCCATATATAATATCCATAAATATACTTTATTGTAAGTAATCTCTATTTGCTTATGAAACGTAATCACCAATCTATTTACATGTTCTATATCGATATTTAGTTATATATTCTCTCCTTTACATCACACATTTGGACGTCTTCTATACATGTTTAATTGGTTGGCATTAGCTTGGGCCAATGGGTTTTTTTGTTGAAGCACATGTCCCGTCACATCATGAGTGTAGATTTTGGGTTCCAAATTTTGACCGTATTATTTGTTGCAATTCTTTATATCCACATATCATGTTTTAAAACCATTTGGCGCCTATGATAGTTTCTACTGAAAAACTCATTTTATATTTTACTAAAAATATGGATCCAGTGTTCTAGACTACACTCCTAGCTAGTTACTATATACAATGGTATAAACAATCACTTCAACATGCATCATGGCATGTCACATACTGTGTAGAATTTTTTTCTCCATCTAATAATATTATTTGTGTATCAGCATATACATTCCTTTATAATAAAATAGATGAAACTATCCATGTAGACATCCTATACTGTTTTGGTCAAATGTATAAATCCAACTAAAGTAATAACTTATGTGATCTTATTAGCATAGAGAATTGCATTATGTCCCCACGTACGATATGTGATTCTTCAAGGAATATTTTTTATTATTCTTAAACCATAGAAATAAGGGTCTGTTTAAAAGCTTAGTTTTTTGAAAACCACGTTATTAAGAGTAAAATCCATTTTAAAACCTTGTACTTGTCATGAGTGTCTACTTTTAAATCTGAAACCGCAAAACCAAACAAAACACACCACTAACTACTATCTAAATCCGGACAAAATATCTCCCTCGGCAGGAGGTTTTCGGAATGGTTTTGCTAACAAAGTATGCAGATTTTTGTGGCGACTTCATATTTTTTAATAATTGTAGGATTGGATAATGTCTTCTAAATTCACCAGTTGCTTTTGTTTTTCCATGAGAGTCTGCAGAATATTTTATATCGTGTTTCACCTCTGCTTAGCACAGCGCCATGCTATTGGTTGTGTTTAGAACCCAAAAAGTTCTCCCAAATTCCACTATGCAAAAAGAAGATTCCCCGTCACATCAAAATGTCGGCATATGCATGGAGTACTAAATATAGATGAAATAAAAAAATAATTGCACAGTTTAGATGTACTTTGCGAGACGAATCTTTTGAGCCTAGTTAGACTATGATAGGACAATATTTACCACAAACAAACGAAACGTGCTACAGTGCTTTTCAGTTCGGAACAGTACCAATTTCAGGGTTCTAAACACACCCATTGTTACCATTAGTCAGCGATCGAAAGCGTTGAAATTCTTGCGTCTGTCAACGTCATGATGGCGTGAAGACAGAGGTCACCAGCTAGGGAAAAAAAAGTGCATCCCCACTGTTTCAACTATCCTTCTCTCTGTCTACAGTGTGCACACAGTCTAAGATGGGTGCAAAGCCAATTGGATAAAGTTAATTAATTAAACACCGCGCACCCGATGCATGCATGTTACACACAGACACATGTAGTACCATCTTTGACCCTCTCTCTGAAGTAGTCTCTGCACACATGAAAAGCTAGGTTCACAGCTGGTGGTAGACTAGTAGCCAAAAAGGCCATGTGTTAAACAACGTGCACGCTTGCTACGCTACAAATTAAAGCGAGAAAAACAGGCATGTGCGCGCGGGGTGGGAAATGCCGGGCGCGAAAGAGCACGGGGTATACTTCCACCAGCACTAGCAGTTTAGCACGCGCCATTCCTGTGGTGACGACTGACGACACGGCAAATGGCGCAGCGGTGTCATCGTCCGGAGGCGGCGACTGTTTCGATGTCGTCCGGCAGCCCAGCAGAGGTGTACGGTTGCCCACCAGCTCCACCATGGCTGCTGGCCTGCTCCTGCTCTGCTCCAATTCCATACTTGCTCTACCACCACCAGCAGGAGGCGGACGATTTTTATATAGAAAGCATACCACCATCATTTCCATATGGAAGCTGAAATGTACCGATAAAGTTTGCATATCCTTTTTTTTTTTGGAAAAAAGAAAAGGGGAGCAGACCTAATGCATTTGTTTTCTGACGTGTCCATATCGGAGACCGGTCTGCAAGTGAGAACCCACGATCATCACGATCTAGTTGTATTCTTTTTTGAATAACGTGCATTATTATCTAGATTGTTAAAATTGTACCGTAATCAGACGGGGCCTGTGTACGTGGAGGAGGATGCAATGCAAAGAGATGCATGGACGGCATGGTAGAATCAAAATCAATGACCGACAAGGGGCGGACGGGACGGAGCCGGTGCCCTTCATTCCCGGGCGATGGAGCACCGCCGCCGCGGCGACAGCATATCCCATGGCTGGATGGCCAGAATTGAAAGCCACGACCAAACCCCCTGGCGCCCTGACCCTGCACCAGCACTCTGTGGCCTGCACATGACATGAGCTGAGCACACTCCTCTCTCCCGCTCGCTCGCGTTGGCCTTGGCACTTTGGCAGCATAGATAGTAGATTCTCCGAGGGAGCAGCACATTCACTCGCAGTCTCTGCCACACACGGACGGCCGGACGGGGCGGAGTAGTGGCAGCAGCAGCAGTAGACGCAGGGCAAAAGATGGAAAGCCTGATCCGCCCTGTCCCCATGCCGGCCGGGAGCTAGCTACGAGAGGTTTCCCTGGAAGCGAGGGATGGCACTAGCTCTAGCTGTGCGCTGTAGCCTGTACAGCTAGCGGGCGTCGCGCGCGCTCGCATGATGAGCAATGACAAGTCGCTGTCGGGGTGGCGGCCATGGATGCATACGCATGGAAGCTGCGCCGTCCGCTTCCCCCGTGTCCGCCACCAGATTCCCTTCCTTCTTCCCCACCTGCTCTCCTCTCCTCCTGCATGCAGGCATCGCATCGCAATCGCAAAAAGTCGGCGAGTTCCCCGTCCGCCGCAGGATTCCAGCGGCAGCGGCAGCGGCAGCGGCAGCGGAGGAATCGAAGGCACTGCTGCATGCGCTTGTGCGGCGGCAGCGTAGTACGTACGTATAGGGACGTCACCCGCGTCACGCGTTCTTCTTTCAGAGCGCCAAAAACGGGTTGGGGGTGGGGGTGGGCGCTTGGAACTTGCGCTCGGCTCCTTCCGCTTGTCGTCTCGCCATTCACGCGGTGCGTCCGTCGCCAGGAATCTTTATTGCTGGCTCTTCTTGTTGGGATGGAACTTGGAGGACGAGCTGGATGCTCCGCCCGCGCGCCTGCATGCCAGTTCAGCAGCTGGGAGCGGGAGGGAGATCAGGAAACGCGCAAGGGAACAGCCACATGCCTCGCCGTGGGTATATTGCAAAGCCAAAGCCTGCTGCTGATCGACAGCCCCCGGCGACCTAATAACAGACGTCGCTTTTGAATAATTTGGATCCTCTCAGGTCAGGACCATGCTGCTGCTGCTGCTACTCCAGCACTCTCAGCACCAACTAAAGCATTTGTTAATTAGCACCCGGTTTCCTGATCTCATGATTGCACCAGCTCGTATAGTTTGATACATTACTTATTATTAATCGCATGCGTCAGATCGATGTGATGTTACTATAGTCTGATCCAGTTGAATATAAAAAGCCAGCCAGCTGGATCAGCAGTCGGCAGGCACGCGCCCAGGCCGCCCGCGGGCACCCGTCAAGCGACGACGACGCCACGGCGTCGCTCAGCTCAGCCAAGGCCGCTCCGTGTGTTTCCAATCCAAGCGGCGCCCGGACAAAACGGGCGCTGTCAGGGTTGTTTTAGATGACACACGCGGCCGGGCTTTCAATCGCTTCTTGCAAGCTGACAGTGCAAAGCCGCCGCGAATTTCGCTACAACTCCACGACGACGACGTTGATTGCGCCGATGATCGTCGATGCACGGCGGCGAGCATTCGTTTGGCTTGGGCGCTTGGGCGCTTGGCCGAGCCTGTCAAAGGTCAGTGCAGAGACACAGATAAGGCAGCATTGCCATCATCATCCACTTCATTTCACCAATCATCGGTTACTTAAACGTTTGTTTGGAATAGCAAGGGACAAAACGATGCTATCATCAGTGCCGTGATTAATTGATATGCTCTCTCTCCCGGCCGAAATTAAACATGCAAGTTGTTTTAGCCGTCTCAGCTGGCAAGTCCTAGGTACGGCTGTGCTAGCTTGTGTATGATTAGTACTGTAATATATTTTCTACGTAGCAAGACTATGTGCAGCATGATGTGTAATATCTACTATTCCAACTGCCTCCCTTTCTGTGAACAGTGTCGCTACAGTGTGTAGGCAATACATTATCCAACCCACTGCACATAGTCTAATTACTCTATATTTTTTTATTCTCTATGTTTGATATATATGTCCTCATTTAGGGGCCGGGGTTACTTTTTTATAATGGCGCATGTGCGTCGAACTGATTATTGGTCGCTTCTTTTATTTTGGTGAGAGTTTGTATGATCCGTCGTTTTTAACCTAACGCATCTTGTGACAATTAATTTGGAATTCTAAAAAAGTCTCTAATTAGTAATTGGATGGCATTTTTGGCACTGGCAACAGGTGCTAGATCCAATGGTGAGGAATGTTTTTTTGAACATCAATGGTGAGAATGGTGCGAAATTGTCACCGAGAAAAAAAAGGTTTTACATGTAAAAATACCTATATATGCAAAAAAATTATTCCCATTCAAATAAAGTCGACAGGTCAATAGATGATATGTTGGTGATATATATTTGGGAGAACGTGGAATACTAATTATTCTTTTTACCTTTTACTTAATTAGTCTAGGAGAACATTATAAAAGGTGCAAATTAATGTAGAGGAGACATGGTGAGCGACTGCAACTTATGATGACGCTTGTAGTAATGGCAACGTGCGATGACATGCCTTATAGCGTATCATGCCAGTTAGCTCTATTTAACATGGGGCTACTTCGATGCAAGACATTGTTGGAAGCCGGCGCAAACGGTATCAGTGGTTTTTTAGTATTGCATTATAGCAATGGTGCCAGTGTGCAACGAGGCATAGAGCTAGCAATGGTGGTGAGGATCTTTGTCTCATCGACATTGTGGATTATGATGTTTTGTGAAGATTGGCTATTGAGACTTTTTGAGTGGATATGCTTGTGGCGTAGCGGAGTCCTTGTGGTGGCTTAGTTGTTGGATGAGGTTTTAGGGATGTGGGCCGGCTTTGCACTCTTTTCCAATGGAAATATATAACACAAATATGTGGTGTGGTGCTGAGTGGAGGATGTAGCAAGGCCACTGTGCGATGTGTTCCTTTGAGGCAACCAGAGGGAGGTCTGCTCTTGATTAGTCGGATCCTTTTTTTGGTGGGCTGTGGAGTTGCAACAGCACTACGACGAAGAGTCCATGCCATTGGCCTTCTCACTACGGCGTTGTCTACTTGACAAAGTTTTGATAACTACTTGCGCATGAACTGAAGTTGTCAACGACTTGACATCACAATGTCGGTTAGTCCACCAGTAGCTAATCTGGCATCAAGTGGACTGCTTGGCGACGCATATGGTCTGGGTTGATTGTGGTGGCTGGCGGCGGTGTCAGGTTGTGGAGTTTGCGGTGTCTAAGTGGTAAGCTGGTCATTTTGGTGTTTGAGTGTTCTCACGGCAGTGCGTGCTATTTATTGTGTTGTTGGTGTTGGTTTGTTATAGTGATTATTGCTGTCTTTTTCTTCTCTTGTTTTTGTCTGGTTTAGGCTTTCCCGGTACCATATCGACTCTACTACAATACTCAATATAGCTCTAGCCCCTATTTCATTTTAGAAGATATACAATCATGAGAAATATCAGCCGGAGAAGATCTAGAGGGCGAAAGATTGGTAGGGCGCCAAGCGACATGTTGGTGAAAGATGACAGTACGTGGAGAAATGTGATGAAGCAACGAGCCCGTATCTTCTTTTACTAAGTGTGCAAAGTTATCGTAGAGGAAAGGCTGGCTGTCCCATATATTTGGGCGTATGTCATTGCCAATTCAGAGGAAACGAGAAGCAAAGAAGGAGCAGGATGATATTGTACACACATTTTGCTAGGATCAACTATGCACACGCAGGCGCAGTATTCAATCATCTGTTGTCAAAACGTCTGCGGCAGAGGTTAGACCATTTGACACGCCCCGCCGAGCATTGAGTGCTCCTCCGTTTTAGAAGTCTCCGAATTGAAGGACAAGTTTTGTTTCCCAAACTAGCCGCCGCAAATGCAGCACATAGTTCATAGAAAAACACCCATCGCCCACGCAGCAGAAGGAAAAAAAAAAAAAAAACAGTTCGCCACACCAGAATATTCCACGGCTGTCGTCTTCGAACCCACGTCAGATCGAAGAAAAACCACGGCCGTGGTCCCTGTCACTCTAGAGAACTCCGTCAGACTTGTATTTGACACGAAAGATTTCACCTTTCTGCCATAATAAAGGCAAAGACAGGAACAATTAGTTAGCATTAAACTACGGTTAACGATATGGTTAGCTGGTACCACTACAAAACCACAAGAAAACACGCTGCCGACTGCCGTGCGCCAGCAAGAACCGCTGGCTAGTCACCCACAGCCTCTCGACGTCACCGTCTAATTTAAAGTTTTAAACAGCCGTAATCTAACGCTAACCAAGTCGACGCAGGCATGGTAAATCACCATCAGGCCGCCGGAGCGGACGAGGAGGCGAGCGTCCTCCTGACCGGAAGAACCCTCGTGGTGGCGAAGAGACAGGGGACCCGTCGACGTCGCCGATGACATGAGATCACCACCGGCAACGGCGACCCGCCACCACATTAAACCGTTAGTTGAGCACCATCGGCGTCGCGATAATGGCGGATATTAGCGGATGGGAAGAGGGCAAAATTTCATCAGGGGGGGCGGCCGGGTAGATTACATCTTCTTATGCTGGATAACACTACACACCACGTCGAGGCTCAGCGGCTGTCATTTACAGGTCTCTCTGCTGCTGCTAGTTCTGATCATCTCGGAGCACTGATTTAATAATAAGCTAACAAGTACTAGTACCTAATTATACTAAACCCAAACGCTAAACCCAAGCCATATAGTAGTTCTTGTTGGTCTGACACGGCGGAGTAGGGGTGGCTACTAGCGCGGCGCCGACGGCCGGCCGGCAGGCGGAGGGAGCGACCGAGCGAGCTCACATGACGGAGCAGGCGTTGGGGTTCTCGTCGCTGAACATCTGGGGCGCGTGGGCGCTGTACAGGTACGTCGGCGGGGGCGCCGGTGGGTACTGCGCGCCGGCGGCGGCGTTGGGGTAGAAGCCGGCGTGGTGGTGGGGCGGGGGCGCGGCGGCGCCGTAGTAGCCGGCGGGGGCCGGGGGGTACGGCGTGTAGCCGTAGTGCGGCGGCATCTGGTACATGCCGGCGTCGGCCATGGGCGTGGGCGCCACCGACGCGGAGGCGGCGGCGGACTTGTCCTTCTCCTTCTCCTTCTTGTCGTCGCCACCTCCGCCGCCGTCCTTCTTCTTGTCGCCGCCGGCGCCCTTGTCCTTGCCGTCTTCGCCCTTCTTGTCGCCCCCGCCGCCGCCGTCCTTCTTGCCGGCCGCGACCACCTCCACGTCGCGGCTGAGCTTGTCGCGGAGGTAACCCGGCAGAGCGGCGGCGTCCATGGTGCCCGTCACCTTCACCAGGTCCTTGGCGGCCTCCACCGTCACGTCCTTCACGCCTGGAATGGAACGGAATCATCAACGCACGACGAGAGACTTGTCAGGTCCAATATTCGATCGATCTCGGCGAGGAGAGAAAAGCTCGCCGCCTTTTTGACGGATTCCTATCCTTATCCTGCGGAATCCGCAGCGGGCGGAAACCGAGCAAAAAAAACCTCACCTTTGATCTTGTAGATGCGGCGCCTGATGCGGTCGATGCAGCCATCGCAGTGCAGCCGGATCTTGAGCGTCACCGTCTCCTGAGAAGACGAAACAAAAAGCAGAGCAGTTTCAGCTGCGCACATCGGAGGCAAAGAAGACACATGCAGCAGCAGAGTGGCACTGGACTGGAGTAACTGACCTGTTTGGGTTCCTTGGGCTTCTCGGCGCCCTTCTCCTTGTCGGCCTTCTTGTCGCCGCCGCCCTTCTCCTTATCGGCTTTCTTCTCCCCGCCGGCCTTCTCCTTGTCCGCCTTCTTCTCCCCGCCGCCGCCGTCGGCTTTCTTCTCTTCCTTGTCCGCCTTCTTGGGCGGGCCGGCGCCGGCGGAGACGATCTGCACGGGCTTCTTGGCCCTGGCCTCGATGCGCTCCTTGAGCTCCGCCGCGTCCGCCGGGCCGCTCACCACCACCTTCCCCGCCGCCATGTCCGTCATCACCGACTCCACACCTGCGCGCACACAAGACAAGGGATCGAAAACAAACGGTCAGAAAAACGAAAAAGAACCCAAGCCACCGCCGCCGCGTAATAACCGCCGCCGGCGATCTTAATCTGGGCCGAGCCGCACGGACTGACGGACACGCACCTGGGGCCCGCTTGATGGCCTTGCGAACCTTGCTGGCGCAGCCGGCGCAATGCAAGTCGACCTTGAGCACGATGGGCTGCGGCCCCGCCGGCGCGCCCCCCTCCTTCTTCTTGTCGCCGCCGCCGCCGCCGTCCTTGCCCGCCTTCTTCTCTTCTCCCATGGCTGGCTCTCCCTTGGCTTGTCTCCGCGCCGCTGGTAACCGACGGGGGCCCTGGGCGCGGGGTTCGAGGTGGAGCGCTGCTGCGGTGGGGAGGTTTTGGGACGGAGGGGAGCGGATGCTCTGCCCTGTGGGGCGGCGTTAAATAGGCGGCGGGGGTGGGTTGGTGGGCGCAGTGATGGCGGCGGGAGGGGGCAAGTGATGGAGCGGGTCGGATGGGACGACGAACCCTCGGACCCGCTGGAGGCAATGGAACGAAGCTGCTGACCGCGCGGGGCCGCAGGCGGCTGGGATCGTGGGACGGGTGGATGTGGATCAGTGGATGGATGGGGACGGGCGGGCGTGCGCGCGCCGCCGCCGCCGTGGAAGCGTGCGTGCCGGCTACGGTTCTCTTCTTCCTCGTTTCTTCCTCGGACCGGACGAGGAACCCATCGATTGTTCACGTCACGTTGGAATTTTCACAGCTAAATTAGAGTATTAAATATGGTCTAACTATAAAACTAATTACACGGACTAAACATTGAGACGAATTTATTAAGCCTAATTAATTCATAATTAGCGAATCTCTCACCGTTTAGTCCTCATCTGTGTAATTAATTTTATAATTAGACTATATTTAATACTTGTAACTAGCGTCCAAACATTCGATGTGACGGGAGCTAAAATTTAGCTGAGAGATCCAAACACCCCCTTAGATCATTTCCAATGGCTTGTCTAAAAATCTTGGTTATTCACTGTTCCTTCACTATTCCAACTATTTCTCTCTGTGTACATGTACATAATAATTATTTTAGACAGCCCACTGGGGATAGCCTTAAATGGCCGTGGATTTTTGCGCGGGAGAGTGCGGCACTGCTGTAGCATTTTTAATGGGATTTTTTTACTGTATATAGAAAAACAGAGCTGTTCACTTTATTGCCTTCTTAAAATTACCGACGAATTGGGCGGTTTTTATTATCATGGATTTCGTGTAGGAGAAGAGTATAGTAATAATAATTAAGTTACGGGTAGTAGCACTGTAGGCACCAGCCCATATACATGGGCAAAATAAAAACAACCCGTTTGTTGAAAATAGTCGTCTTCCGAAACCACCCATCGATCGATCCACACCCTCAGATTTACTGAGTCGTACAGCGATTCCTTGGTCATACATGGGCTGATGGGCCCACCAAGAATAGGTGACCTTTTTTTTTCTTTTTGTTTGTTCTTATAAATGATAAATCGGCCTTACTTTTCTTTGCTCTGAATCGTTCCGTTGGATGGATATCGCATTGTTTTTAGCTACGCTTTCCGTTTAATTGCTTCATACAGATCCTCCGCCCTTTTCCCTTTAACATTTTTATATTGAAATCAGCATCATTGATGATCTTTCCTACTCTTTCTTGATCGTTCTCCATGATCCTCCCTCGTACGCTGGTCATTTGTGTGTAAACATTTTGTCCATTTTCCTTGCTGGTCATTTGTGTTTACCGACGAATAGAGCGATTTTTATTATCATGGATTTCGTGTTGGAGAAGAGCATAGTAATAATAATTAAGTTACAGGTAATAGCATTGTAGGCACCAGCCCATATACATGGGCAAAATAAAAACAACCCGTTTGTTGAAAATAGTCGTTTTCCGAAACCACCCACCGATCGATCCACACCCTCAGATTTAATGAGTCGTACAGCGACTTCTTGGTCATACATGGGCTGATGGGCCCACCAAGAATAGGTGACCATTTTTTTTCTCTTTTTGTGTGTTCTTATAAATGATAAATCGGCCTTACTTTTCTTTGCTCTGAATCGTTGAGTGGGATGGATATCACATTGTTTTTAGCTACGCTTTCTGTTTAATTGTTGTATACAGATCCTCCGCCCTTTTCCCTTTAACATGTCTATATTGAAATCAGCATCATTGATGATCTTTCCTACTCTTTCTTGATCATTCTCCACGATCCTCCCTCGCATGCTGGTCATTTGTGTGTAAACATTTTGTCCATTTTCCTTGCTGGTCATTTGTGTGTAAACATTTTGTCCCTCTCTCTAACAGAGATGCCTGCGCCTCCTCCTCTTCGAACGACTTAGGCATAGCCACCGCAGCGGCGCTGACCTCCACCTCCCCATCTCTTCGGCCATGGTGTCACTGTGGCCACATCCTGGCAATCACAAGCCCATGTATTAGGAGGCAAAGTATGGTTGCAGAAACGATTGTCCTCCTCCGAGGAGAAAGTGGAGCTTGATCAATGGCGGATCCAAGACCAAATTGTTGTTGAGCATAGCTAGTTTATTTTCTCATCCTCTTCATCTTTCTCACGTTTCTCTTCTTCTACCTCTATTTCTCTTTCCTCTTCTTATCCATGTCTAGAAATTGTAGGGGGAGCTTAGGAGAGCGCCGATTTCCATGCTGGGGTAGCCGACACTCGAGCCCCTAGCGTCCTGATAGTGGATCCACACTAGAGGTTTCAAGAGCGATGTTGGCAGCAGAGGTTGGCCCAAGGACATTGGTGGAGTCGGAAGTGGTGACGACAACCTGTGTGGCAGCAAAGAGTGGACTGGGCCGCGGTAGTGGAGGATTCATAGAGGCTACAAAGGAAACTTTGGTGGCACTCACTTTGCTAAAAAAAATCAGGGCAACCATGGTGGCGTTGACGGAGACAATGATAGCAGTGAAAAGCCGGCATCGAAACAAAAAGTTGGTGCAACGTGCAACCTTGATGGCCAAGTTGTATGCTAAAATGTGGTTCACGACCTTGTGTCTCATGTTAGAATTAAAGGATAGATAAACACTCAAATCATGAGTAATAACAATAACAGAGTTGCCCTAATGGATCTCATAGCCTATACATGACCACACGCCTAAGCGAAGACTTAAGATCTTATACCAGAGTTTGATGACGCCATGAAGACCTCGTCGATTGGCGATGGAGAGGAAGTAGTCATAGCAGATGGAACGTCACAGGCTTCAGCAGCCCTCAGTCGTTCCTTCAGGGACTTCGGGGGATACCGCCGGCCTTCGGGACACCAGCGGGATCGGCCGAAGTGAGGACGAGAAAGACTCGTGCTTCCGAACCCTTCCAGCGCTCTAATTGATCGGTGTTTTGCGAGAGTGTGTGAGGATACCCGGGAGGGCGACCTCCCTAAGGTTATATAGCGCTGTGGGGCCGGGGCCGAGTCTGGAAAGGATAGGATCGCCTGCTGATCACGGCGAGAAACTTACAACGCTTTTCTGCGCAAGAACCACGCGAGTGGGTTTCCACCTAAAGGAACTCCTCTCCCGGTGGGACTGAAAGATTTGTTTCTATCTCGGTTTGATATCCGAGATCAACCCAATGTCTCACTCCAGAAGAAGATACGTTGTTTTCTTCCATATCAAGCCAATGATATGTGGTCCTCAAAGAGAAATTTTAGGGATTCGTCTATAAATTATTTGTATAATATTACATCTCTTAAAAAAAATTTCTTCCTAGTTCATTCTGGGTGTCCTCGGACTCGTGTGGGCTGCGTGTGAAGTCCCCCAAAGTGGAAGGGCCTTAAATTTAACTAAATATTGAAGCCATATACTATTATGGCAGAGTTTTATTTTAAGTATTTATGTAGGGCAGCCTGAGTTTTTAGCTCAGAAACAGTCTTTGCTCTCTTCGACCATCATCCCTCATACGCACGTACACTAATTTGTTTCTCTCTCGATCCGTAGATCGATTGTCACTCGCCGGCACCCTATTCATGTCATTTCCGATGATGTGGAGATCCACACTCGCTGAGTAAATGTCTAACTTCCAAGTGCAAGGTGGCAATATGAACATTGGCCGTGTTTGGTTCAGAATGCTTGGTGGTCAGGCTAAATTTTGACCACAATTTGACCACATTTAATTTTATGTTAAAATTATGGCATACTTATTTACATGATCTATTTGGTTATGGCTACACCATATAAATAAGAGATACTATCGCTTCACCAAATTTTATTGTAGAGTCAAACATAGTGACCACCTAAGCCTCTGAATCAAACAAATCTTTAATAAATTTAAGTCTCATCACTGTTTCGCACCGTACCTCCAAATTTCGTGAACACTCATAGATTCATTTGCCTGCCATTGGATGATTGGAGTACCAAGGGTTAGGAACTAACTCGGGCTAAGTCTGGATCATCTGCCCTATCCGGCGCTGCTGCGCTGCCGCTCGCCGCGGACAGGAAATCGAATGCTGAAGAGTTAAGACCAGCGACCGGGCTGTGAGCATGCACGTCTCGCCGCTGCTGACCTCAAACGCGAAATAGTCGGCGGCGATCTAACAGCAGTGCACGCCGGTGAGCATCGCTGATCCTTCCGCCACAGCCGCTGGCTTCGAGCCACGGTCGCAATGGGTGCCGAGCCGGGCGTCGGCAAATGGGCCAAGATGAATGAAGAAACAAAAAGAGCCCACGACTCCACAGTTGAAAAGGTTCAGAGTTACGTATAGTAAGATGTGCATGAGGATTGAGGACGTCTGTGTAACATGTTTCCCCCTGCTTCTAGAATAATAACTGTTAACTATTGATGATTTTGGATCGGCTTGTGGATTAATATTAAGATTATCATATTGTAAATCCAGAACAATAAGCTATGGTCGTCAGATTTTTTTTTTAAAAAAAACATCCGGCCCAACAGCATATGTTTGGCATGATCTGCTTTTAAGTTCTCCTTGCCCCGCCTCAGTACAGTAGCATGTCAACCATTGTTTAGTCCATTCTTTGCATCAGTGGTGGTGGAGCTAAATAATAAGAGAAAATTATCTTCTTGGCCCAAAAAAGTTTACTGGTTCCCTCCTTGGCTTAAAAAAAATTTTGTTTTCTTTGATCCTAAAATTTTGCCTGATTCCTTGCTTGACATTTCCATCCATTATGTTAGCTTTTTCATCAAAGGCTAGAGGAAAAAGACGATTTTACTCTTGGTCTCACCTGTCATAAGCACCTTATTTATAGTCATTTTTCGGTGAAGATGATTCAAAAAAAAAAAAGAAACAAAAAAAATGCCTCATTTACTTTCAATGACTCTATTACCTTATTTTTCCTTTTTATATAGCCGCAATTTATGTAGCACTATACTAAGTGATTCAATCCAATAACATTTTATTATTTTCTTCATTCTTCCAATTAATGATTAATTATTTGTAAATGGTCCCTTTGAATTGTCATAGCAATGCGTGGGAAAATCTCCAATAACAATAGCTTGCTATTTTCTTCATTCCTCCTGTAATTATTTGTAGATGGTGTACGTCTTCGAATTTGCCGCAGCACCGCGCAGAGAATTCTCCTAGCTATGCTTAAATTGTAAAGTAACCCGCACTCCCATACATAATCTTTATGATATTAGCTAACATAAATACTGTAGTTTTTATATCTTGAGATAGATCTTAAGGGTGAACCATTGCTCACGGTGCTCGCGTCTCGATTATAGTCGATAAGCTGAGAGGCTTCATCACTGGACGACACACGAAGGTTCATCATTCTCCAGGGACGGCGCTGCCCACTGTTCCCCGCCGCCGTACCCGTACGCTTCTCCTCCTTGCCCCGACGAATAGTAGTTGCCCACCGGCGGCGCTCCCCACTGTTCTCCGCCGCCGTACCCGTACGCTTCTCCTCCTTGCCCCGACGAATAGTAGTTTCCCACCGCCGGCGGCGCCGCTCCCCACTGTTGCCCGCCGTACCCGTACGCCTCTCCTCCTTGCCCCGACGAATAGTAGTTGCCCACCGGCGGCGCCGTCCACTGCTGTCCATACATTTGTCCTCCTTGCCACTGCTGGCCGCCGTACCAGGACATTTCCCCTGGTGCCGCCGGCGAGTCGTCTGCTGCTGGCCTCCGCGGGTTGTCGCGGACGATCCTTGGCACGATACTCGTCGACGTCTCGAGCCTCCTGGCCACCTCCGAGGCGTCGGCCGTCCCGGTGACCTCCACCCGGCCCGCCTGCACGTCCGTCGTCACCGTCTCCACGCCTGCAACGCACGCACGGCCGATATCATGCATGGAACACTATTATTCGAAATGGAAATGGTGGCCCTCTTGTGTAACATATAATATATACTAGCATAGGAGTAAGTATATATATATATATAGCATAATGCCATAACGCATGGACCTGGGATCTTCATCACGCGCTTCTCGACCTTCTTGGCGCAGGACCTGCAGTGGAGATCCATCTCCAGGACGACGGTCGCCGCGGGGGACGCTGGATCAGATGGCTCAGGCGTCGGCGGCCAAGAAGTGAAGGTGCCGCTGCCGCCGCTGCCGGCGGCGGTCGCCCCGACCTCGGCGCCGTCGCTCACGATGGTGACGGTGCTCCCCATCTTGTCCTGGACCACCGCCCTGAGCGTCGCCGCGTCTGCATTGCCGTCGACCATCACCAGCCCGGTCTCGACGGACGCCGTCACGCCATCCACCCCTGCGTGCATGCTCATCATCAAGAACGAGAGATCAAATTACGCATGCTGCAGGTACATATATACGGTGCAACAACCATGCCTGCACACATGGAGACTTACCAGGCACTTTCTTGACGGCTTTCCGGATCTTCCTCGCGCAGCTGTCGCAGTGCACGTCCAAGGCGAGGATGACGGGCGCCATTGCCGGTGCAGGACTGCTGGGTCGTCGTCGATCTGAGCTCGGTACCACTCTATGCGAGCTCTAGAGTAGTAGTACTTATATGGGTGTGCTGCGGATGCATGCGTCGCGGGATCGGGATCCTTATGTATACAGAGTGCTGAGGCGCAGAGGCGATCACCCTGCAGAGCAAGCGCGGGGATCGAGGAAATGTTGATGATGAGATTATCCCTTGATTTTGTGTTAGAAAGGAGAAATGAATCGCTGACAGAATCAATCATCACTCAATCAGCATGCTCGATCGAATCGGCAGTTATTCAGGAATCACCTCACCTGCCACGTATTTACAAATGTGTGTCGTGGATGATCTCTTTCTTTTACAAATTTCCATCGTATTTAGATGTTATTTGCCTTAATTATTCTTGGACTCTCGATCCACAGGCGTCTCGTTTCGCCCTTGAATCAATCTGACTCGTTACATTGTGCAGAGTATCAAAGGGAAGGAACCAAATTGTCAATAGAATGCCTGACAAAGGCCTGTTTTTTGAACTTTTAAGCCCTTGCGATGGCTTTTTATTTGCCTGTTAGGGTATATTTGGAGGCGTGTACGTGTATGTTTTTCAAAACCATGGTTTCAGGCAGTGACAGATCTAGGAGAAACCACTTATTTGCGAAGAAATATAGATAAGTTGGATACTAGATTCGGATAGCTACCTATATATGTATTTCTAAAATAAGAATATTATTTTAAATCTCTAAAATTTCATAAATAATTTGTTGAAACCAGAATGAGAAACCAACGCCATTTAGGTGCTCTGTTTGGAGTTATTTGGGTCTTATTTGTTTTTCCCCGTTGTTTTTACTACTCATGGTGATGCCTATTACTTATTTGAATTAGTGTAGATATTGCAGTATATTAGGGAAAATGCCTGTGCGTTGCACCGGGTGTGACATTATTGATATATGTTGTATATTTTATTTGTTGATTTTAGGTTTTAAAGATATTTATTTTGAATGTTTACACAATTTATTTGCAGTTCATACGTTTTATAAATGGGTCTATAGTTGCGCTTATTGATGTTTTTCTTTTCTTAAAATAAATGCCATGATATATGGATATTTCAAAAATTCATGTTAGTATATTTCTATTGAAGTTGTAATTTTTTGTTCAAAAAAATGTAATTTTAGTTTTATTTTTATCGAATGCTACAACACATCAAGGTAATTGTTAATATGCATTTGAAGGCCCAGCCCAGAAAATCATGGAACAACCTAATAGACCGTCACCCACTCACCTAGTCGGCCAGGCGCCGCTCGCTCGGAAGATTGAGGGACGTGAGGACGCAAGCCGAAAGGTGGAAAACATGTGGGCAAAGGTTAAAAACTCATGCATAATTAAAGAAGGCATGTCTACCTGCATTACATGGGTCTAGATGCGCTGCAAGGGCAGTGTGCTTGCATGCATCGTCCATCGCCGCCGTGCTGAGCAAGCGCTGCACTATACTACCACCAATTTTTTTTATTTGACGTTCATCAGCTCAAAATTGAATTGGAGAGCGTCTAAAAAATATGAATGGAGGTAGTACAATAGTAGATGTAGATGTGAGAATAATTAAAGTGTGACATACGTCAGGATCAGAACAGGAGATAGGATCAGGGATTAGGTAGTCTCGGTAGTCCATGCGAGCAAATCCAAATTGCTCACTGTGGGCGTCATGGGCCCCCAGGTACCTCATGGGCTGGTTTACTTGTATCCGGATACATGGACCGAGTGGTCTATCGAGCAAGGTGAGCCATGAGAAGACTTGAAGGATAAGCTGAAGCTAGACGATAGGATAGAAACTGATCGTCCGAGGATATCTGTCCCCATGATTACGGGGTGTAATCTGTTTAGTTCTACGTAGCCGGTTTGTAACCCTAACTCCCTGACCTATATAAGGGAAGCTAGGGGCTCTAGGAAACCGCTCTCAAACTCTTGACGCTCTAGTGCTCAATACAATCCACACATATCTCATACAGGACGTAGGGTATTACGCGACCAGCGGTCCGAACCTGTCTACATAGTTGCGCCCTGTGTTCTGTATACCTTCGCAATCTACTCGCCTACCCCCCTCGATCTATAAAACCATCGCGTGGGCTATCCCGTGGTGGGCTGAGGGTGTAAAGCACCGTCACTCACGGTCACAACTATAGCCTACATGGTGACCGGAACCTCCTCGGTTCCGCATCGGCAGGCTCTGTTCCATGCGTTTATGTTTTAGGCTAGACTCAAATTAAATCGGACAGAACGATACATCTTTGATTAGACGGCTAAATAGACGACGGATTCGGATTAGACTTAACATCAAAGAACTGTATCGTCCTATACCGGTCCCACCTGTCATGTCTGTGAGAAGACGACCGTGAAACCTTATTCTATTTAATATTAGGTAGAGATATTGTTGTATATTAGACCACGAGATCAACTAAAAGGATCTAACCCACTCTATGCACAAGATCAACTAAAATTTAGTAGAATAAATTGAGTTGTCAAAAAATTTGACATGACACACTTTGCACCAAATCAACCAAGCCCTAAACTCTTATGCTTCATTTAGAAACATGGTTTTTTTTCTAACCCGGTAAAATGAATATATTTCTTGTGAAATCCTAATATCAATTATGAAAATGCATGTGGCCTGAGCAAGGCGAGTCCTTAAACATAATGACACTGTTTGTTGTTCTTAGATACGATGGTATGTCTTTGATAAGATATAAACCATTATAAGGCCGATGGTCAGCAGAGCCTATTTTTAAACTCACAACACGAGCACGGTAGATAGAGTGGACTCGAGGATAACTTAAGGAATACTGTATGTTTTAGGCAATGTTTATTAAACTGGAAGTATATTATTTTCTCCTTCCGCTGCAATTTTATTAGACAACACGAATTTGATCTCTCTCACCGTCAGCCCGTCACGCCTACTAGAATGAAACTACCGTTGAGGCGTTGATCCATGTGTGGATGAGAGGCATGCATGCTTGTTTAATTTCGGCCGCCGGAAAATGCACGTACCTTGGAGTCGCGACACGGTCCTGCACATGCTTCCCAGGCCCAGCCAGAGCAGGCAATCCTTGCTCTGCTCCCCCGTCGGCTGGCCGTCCCGTCGCCGTCGGTCGCCGCCGGTTCCCAATCAAATTCACCTGCCGTTCTCTCTGGCCGGACTGCCCTAGTCCTAGTTATGATCCCGCCGCGGAGTAGTACTCCGCAAAATAAATAAATGGTATATATATGGGCTAATTTAATATGGAAACTATAGAAATACTGAATCACATATAGCACGCCTTCAAGTAGTCCGTCCTACTGAAGTTAGAAGCAACTATGAAGGATATTTAATTTTTTTCCCTACCTAAAATAGTCTCGCTGCCACTAATAGGGCCTGTTTGGAATACAAAAATTTCACAGAAATAGTACAAAAATTTTACAGTAATCAAACGCAGGAATGGAAGAAGAATCCTCTGTTCCAAACAGCCCCATAACGTGTCTGGTAGTAGCTACTAGTAGGTCGTACAGCGCTCTCGCTCCGATCCGATCCGACACGGTTTCGTTTCTTGCCATGCACCGTCGTCTTCTCCTGTATATTTGGCCTGGCCTCACGATCCGTGTGTTGCCTTGTTCTTACACACGTACAGTACCACCTTCGTATCGTACATTAGCAAAGCACACGTAAGTACAGGGGATCCATAGCCAAGCATGCTGGTGGATCGTCGTCCCAGGGGCGGCGAGGACACGACGATAGCGGCATCACCGCCGGCATCCATGGGGATCGACCAGCGCGCTGCAGGCGCCGCGCCCGCAAGGTGAAGGAAGCCCTGAAGGACGCCGCCCACTGCTGCCGGACGACGGCGCGGCGAGCGGAGGAAAAGCAGGCACATCGGCGGCGGGCAGTGTACGATTTCGACGTGGAGGTGGAGGAGGGGGACGACGAATGTTGCGCCTTCACTTGCTCCGACGGGTTGGTGGCTCCCCCGCCTATGGGTTTATATTGCTTTAATGGCCCGAAATGGCCAGATCATTACATTGCAGTATTTTTGCCCACCATTTTGGGGGCGGCGGATTACAAAGGCGGATTACTCAGAGTCTCAGACAGAGCTTTGCACCAAGCTGCAGCTATAGCATCGGCGTTCTTCTTCAGATGGATCTTCCACAGGCAAACGTCGACCCTACATTCTCTCAACACCTCCGTCAGACGAGTCTTCGTTCCCTGAACACCCATCCATTTCTCCTCTTCCAGAGCTGCCAGCAACATAGCAATACGAAGGTGTTGAATTCCTCGTGAGGCACATTCTCCGGGCGTTGCATCGTGTGCAGGCTTGAGGCAGTGACATCATCGCAGAGTTGGACACCGAGCTTCCCCCAGAAACGAGCCGCGAACTCGCATTTCAGGAGGACATGAGTTGTGTCTTCTGTCATTCCGTGTCCCTGCCGCAGACCTCACATGTGGCCGTTGAGACGATGTCCTTTCTTCATCAGGTTGTTTCCGTCGGCGAGTTTTTCAGCGGCTTGGCCGATGTCCTTATGGATGAATGAATTGAACCCCGGTATTGGGTACTGTACGGTCGGTTAGGGTTTGCTTTTTCATAGATATGATGCTTGATCGGAGATTATGAACGAACAAAATTCAATGGATGTTTTTTTTTAAATCGGCATTAGAGTGATACTACCACTTGCTATTGTACTATTAGAGTACCCATGCATTGTCACGGTTAATCTCTGCTTCTTTAAAGTGCGAGGGGCGTGCCAGTTGACTAGCGACATGTCGAGGTCCACGGTATAGGCGTCAGGCATCCGAGTTAGCAAGGTTGCCTAGCACACCTTTCGTGCCGCCAGAGATGCTGCTAGGAACTCAGGTAGATGGCAAAAGCGTGGAGCCAAAATGGTTCGGATACCGGCTCAACTGGGTCGTGCTCGTACAACGATTGTTGTTTGGCTGCCAACTACAAGCAAACTGTATACAACCATTGTTGTTGGGCTGCCAGAGTAGACTACAAACAGATTACAGTGGATTTATGTTTGATTGGCTGCATAAATTTGGAATTGAAAATGAATAAAATTTAAATTTTTGAAATTTAAATTATAAGTTTGGTCTAGTTTTGTCCGTAAAAATGTCAGAAACATAAAGATAAAATCGGTTTAGTAATTAAATTTATTCATAAAAAAATATCATAAAAATACGCTTTTCGGTTAGCGTATTTGCATGGCTGCATGGGAAGTGCCAGCATGCGGAGGGAAAGCGTGTTGCTGAGGTTTTAGCTTGTGCAAAATTAAGTAGCTCGCACGAATCATATATAATGGACAAAATAGATCGAGTAGACACACGGTACTCAAGTAGTAAACCCAACGTATCGGACATACGCTTATACTACTAGATAATGCCAATTGCCAGATGTGAATGTGACGACACACTAATAACTGGCGTTCAAACTAAAGATAGTTTAGCAATATAAACCCCGGCCAACTTATATATAACGTACGTGGTACTAGTATTTTGGTAGATCTCTCCACGATAGATGCAGTGTATTCAGCTAATGACGACGGCGCTTGCCTCACTGATGCGCCAAGTGCCAAACACGACCGACGCAGCTTCTCAATAGTAGCTTCCCCGCGGCCGTTGCGACGACGACGACGCCTCCCCCGTTTCGTCGTAGCTGCTGAACTGATGCTGGTTGTTGAAGAACCACGCAGAGGGGTCCTGAACGGGCGGCGGAGACGGCGGCTCGGGGATTCTGGCAGCAGGGACGCCCATGCCCATGAACCACCCAGACGGGTCCTGGACGGGAGGGGGAGACCACGGCTCAGGGATCCTGGTCGCCGGGAGGGCCCCCGTCCCCGTGCCGTACCAGTTGGTGCCCTCGTACCAGTCTCCCGACGGCGGATAGCTCCACTGCGTCGTCGGCGGCGGGTTGTGGTAGGCTGCAGGTTGCCGGGACGACGACGACGACGACGAGGCATGCGCGCCGGCGGCGGCGCCTAAGGAGAGCGACGACATGTTGAGATAGTCGTCGTAGTAGCACTCGTCTACCGTCTTCACCCCGTCCTCGTCCTCCTCACTACTGTCCTCCTCTTCGCTGACAATGGTGACCTTGATCTTCGCCTTCCACAGCTTCTTGTTCAGCTTGGACTTGAGCCGCGCCTTGAGCGCCGCCGCGTCGGCGTCGCCGGTCACCACCACCCGATTGGTGTCGGGATACACGTCCACGCTCTCCACCCCTGCATATATATATATATATGGGATAATATCATGTACGTACTCAATTAAATCGACATACGTAGAGAGCGAGGGTAGAGCACGGCACAAACATACCGTCCATGGCCTCGAGGATGTCGCTGATCCTGTCGGCTCCGCAGCTCATGTCGCTCACGGAGAGGGTGACCGTCGGCATCTTTTTTGCTGAATGCTGATGATGCTCCTCTCGCCGATATATATGATGCCCTAGCTTGCTATCAAGCTCGAAGCTCCCACGGTCGCTGTGCATGCATGGCGCAGGGACGGTATTTATACATGGACCACGTGATGGCCATCCAAGGAAGGAGTTCGTGCATGGAAACCTTTCTCTTTTTTTCCTTTTATTAGGAACTACTAGAAGAAGAACTGGGAGATCCCTTCTGTACAAGGAAATGAATGGGCCGGGACTTGGAATCAATCGGGTGTCGAGGGAAAACCGGCGCAGCCCTCGATCGACCATCGCTGGATCCCCCTTCCCATTTTACAGAGTACTATGATCATTATATTGCCGTTCCCCTTCAAATTGGTGATGAATTGCATCCTTCAAATTCCTTTTACCTGCCATTTCTATGAGCTCGTAGATTTGATAGTATCTGCACTTTGGCCCTTTCTATCGCGAGAAGCTCGCGGCGTGACTTTTCTTTTCTTTTTCCTATATATACTGTACCTCTTACTATTATATAGGAGTATATATAGTACTTCAAAACTTGCGGTTTAAAACATTTAATTTAATCTTTTAATGAGGATGTCTACCTGCCACCAAAAACACCTATGTCCTAATGTAACCTAAACATCGGATTGCACAAATACATACGCTTAATTGATAACCCAAGAGAACTAAACAAAAATGTAAAAAGAAAGAACTGTAATATTTCTAGTGAGTTACAACTAGAGTAGTCATCATTTGCAGCTTGTTTCGTGATGTCGATTCCTAGCGAACCATTTTTGCACCAAATAAAGACAAGCCGAGAACGGGGTATTAGGCTACATCTTGACTTCTTGAGAAACTTAATCGATGATTTCATGCAATTCTACGACCATCAAAACAGAAGCCACCGCTGTCATCAGCTCCAGACCAATCCATAATGGGTAGTGTGTATGCAGAAGACACCGATATGCATGCTTAGGATTATGACACTACGTGTAAGTGCATGGTCCAATACATGCAAACTGCATGTAGTGGTTATGGTTAGATATTTATAATTGTTTCCAGCTTATTGTAGCCCGTACATTGCAAATTCTAAAGGCACCAAAAAAACTTGCATTGAAGTTCGAATCGATAAAATCTTGAACCAATGCTTTTTTTTTATTTCAGAAATGGCCCGATGCTATTTGTCCGTGGAAAGAGTCTGTGACGGGTGCTTCAACTTGTAGCGAAATCCGAGTTTAGTCCTACAACTCGAAAACTAGGAATTGCGGGTCTTCGAACTCGTGAAACCTGACACAAGAGGTCCTCGGGCCAAACTGGTCCCGGATTTGGCTGACGTGGCTGCAAACCCCGCCATATCACCCTGTCCACGTCAGCTTGGGCCCACATGTTAGGTTAGCGGACTGTTTAAATTATTCATCCCACCACGCGCCGTCGGCAGGAAGACGATGGCGGGGATCCCCGCGGCTGCATCCGGCACCTACGCGGCGGAGGTGTCCCCCATAGAGCTACAACGACGACGCCTCCGGCGTTGGCATCTCGACGACTAGGATCGACGGGCTCAGCGCGTCGTTGGCGGCGGCCACGGTATCACGGGTCATCAACCTCGTCCTCCCCAACGCGAATCTTTCGGGCACGCTGTCGGGGCCGTGCCGGTGCTCGTATCCCTCTCGCCGGTCGCCGCGGACGACGCGACGCGAATCCAGGCGATGGCACGCTGCAGCACTGCGCACTCAAGGCGGCGCACCGCCTGTGCCAGGTGTCGGAGGAGACCAGGAAGGCGATGGGGGACGCCGGGTTCATGCTGCCAAGTCCGCCGAGGCGCGCGATATGACGGCGGAGGCACTCTGTGCCTTAGGGCGTGATCGGTTGCCTGTTTGGAGGCTCAGCCAGGTTGCGTAGATGCAGCTCTCATATGTTTGGTTTCATGCGCATGTGTCAGGGCCAAGCTGCTTGTGTGCAGCCGTACGACGCGAGCCAGGCCCGCGGGAAACACGCCGAGCGAGCTTCGCTCCGCGTGTAGGCTGAGCTGAGCGCAGGTCTGACGCCACACGGAAATCAACAGACACTTTTTGCCTTCTTTTTCAATTGTAACTCGTGATTACAATATGTAATCATAGAACAAATTTCATATCCGTATTCGTGATACTTTTACGAACAAACAAGACCCCGTTATATATATAAATTATAACTTTTTATTTATTTTCTATTTTCTGTTTTGATTTTGTGCAGTCAATCAAACAAACGCTCACCATAGCTTGTATGGAGACCCATTATACAGCCAAACAACAATGGGTGCATGTATGAATACTGGCCCAACTCAACCTGTATCCTATGTCTAGCCAGGCCCAAGTGTCCGTGCACCGCAACCGAAAGCGGTTCATCCAGGACAACGACAACGTGGGGCAGGTGCGGCAGCTGCTGGGCCCCGACGAGGAGAAGCCCCTGCCGGCGAAGCGGTTCCTGCTGTCGACGCTAATGCATCTCTCCGACAGCAGCTCCGGCCGGAGGAAGATCCTGTCCTCGGAGCACGTCAGATGGAATCGGAAACACCACCAACTATCTCAATGCAATGTCCAATCATCCTCATGCGTTCTCGCTGAAATCCTGAAACAAAAACGTTCGTGTGTGTTCTTGTGGCAGGAACGGCCTCAACGGCAGCCTCTCCGCCGCGCTGCTCAAGGCCACCGAGCTCCGCGTGCTCTCGCTCGCCGGGAACGCCGTCTCCAGCGCAGCCTCCGCCTCCCGTCGCGCGCGTCGCCAACGCCGCGGCCGCGTGGCCACCCCTCCCACGCAGAGGCGAAGCTAGCACTAGATTTACCGTGGTGCACAAGTTAACAATTATACCTAAATTTCTAAAAATACATGGTCAAAAAATATTTAGTTAGTGGAAAAAAAAACATTTTACCATAGTGCTATGGCACCAGGTAAAGTGTACCTGGCGTCGCCCCTGCTCCCACGGCCGCTTGCACGCCTACCCCAGCCTCGCACGCCGCTGCTCGCGCTTGGCGCGCGCCTCCGCGTCCAGCTCCACCTCTGGCACCCACCAGCTTGTTGACGACGCCCACGCTGCGTGAGCGCGGCAAGGCGGGATGTGAGCGGTAGTCGAGGATGGGGGCCGGCTACTAGCGCGAGGCGCCGGTGCCGTTGGGTGCGAGGCGGGAGGCGAGGGCTGAGGGGACGGGGATAGAATAGATATAAGAGAGACTGACGGGTGGGTCCATGTACACGTGGACTGATGTTGTGGCCAGAGGTGTCCACGTCAACGAACGTGGCCAGAGGTGTCCACGTCAACAAAAACCACAGTCGGTTTGGCCGAAGGACCTCCCGTGCCTGGTGCCCCGGTTTCGCAAGTACCTCTGATTCCTGATTTTCGAGTTGAAGGACTAAATAGGGATTTCGCTGCAAGTTAAAGTATCCGTGACGGACTTTTTCCTTTGCCCGTGTATGCCGAGAGGAATGGGTCCAGTTGGATGCGTTCGGCCCAGCCCAGTACACCACACACGTCGAAATGCGTGGCACAGGTCCAGGGCAGTGTACGTCTCTCCGAAAGGGATGCCTGGTGATTTGCTCCGCGCGTGATGGGCTGATGTCCCATCTCGCGCCGCCATTTTGGAAAATGCATTCTTGTCAGACTGGAGACTCGCCGCCGGCGATGGCGAAACAGGCCGCGACCATCATTGTTAGCAGGGCACAGAGAGAACACACCTCACCGGCACGTATATTTATTTATTCATCGTCAATGGTAGAACACCAATCGTGTTACTGAAAACGTCCGATCAAATAAGTTATTCCGGGGCTCGCCGCAGGAGGAAAAAATGCTCTCACGGTAATGGTACCACCGGCCGCCCATTCAGTTCATGTCGACCTCGGTGTCGTTGAGTCTACAGCCCTTGGTCTCGAAGGGGAAGAAGGAGACGGCCAGGCCGGAGAGGAAGATTACAAGCTCGAAGAGGAGGATCGCCGTCGTCTGCTCGCAGCTGTGCACCAAGGCGACGGCGACGAGCGGGCAGAGGATGCCCCCGATCCTGCCCACTGAGCTCGCGATGCCGATGCCCGTCGTCCTCACCGACGTCGGGTAAATCTGAAACAATACAGCAAGGCAAACCATAAGATGCTGGTAGAGGCACAGATGGGTTATCTGGCAGTGGCACCAATGGAGGTGGAGATGAAAATACTGTTTGCAAGAACCTCACTGACCTCTGGAGCATATATGTATACAATGGTGAAGCTGGCGGATATACAGAGCCGGGCGCCAAACAGGGAGATTCTTGTTAGTAGATCTGTACGGGAGAACACGAGTGGGAACAAGAAAACACAGCTAGTGAAGAGCATCGACGCCATTGAGAGCTTCCGACCAATTCTATCCACGATCATGGCTGACAGAAGCGACCCTGGGATCTCTGTTTCAAGAAAACATGGTACTAGCATCGGTCAGCAATCTCACCACATGCTTTTGAAGATAGTTTTGATAACCGTACTATGTGCGCTAGCAACCAACCTGCGAAACTGGATATGAAAACGTTCTTATATAGGCTTGCGTTATTTGAATGTACTGATTCAACCTCCTCTTTAGCGCATATCCTATTTCCATTACTTAGCTCTGATGTGAGAAGAACAATCCCATAATAGGAAAATGCATTTCCAAAGAAGGCTATCCACAGAAGCAAGGTTGCTCTGATCAGTTTTGGTGCAAGTAGCTTGCCGACAGACTTGATACCTCCGAAATCAGAACCTCCATCTTCATTTATGTTGGCACTTTCTTCAGCACCAGTCAGAAGTGTTGTGGACTCTGAGAATCCTGAAACTTCATCTAGCTCAATGTTTTTGTCAGAAACAAGCCTACCAGAAGGTAGCTGTACGTTGTTTACTCTTGCCATTTTCTCCAATACATCCACAGCCTCGGTTGTTCTGCCTTTCATGCATAGGAACCTTGGTGACTCTGGCGTAACGGCATAAAACAGGAGCAGGAAGAAAGATGGAACAGCTGATAATGCCAATAACCACCTCCAGCCAAACTTGGGCATCACTGTCTGTCATTAAATATGGTGAAAAATTAGCCATGGAAAAACATGGTGGAATCTCTTCTACCCTAATGTATCTACCATTTTACTGCAAGGATGTGATGTTCCTTTCAATGGAATCTCTTCTACCCAAACAATGGAAGTTCCTTTCAAATGTGATGTTACAGTTTAAAAAAGCAATAACGACAATCAGTTTCATCATGTGATGATTTATCATGTGTAATTTAGTATTGATTTTGCTGCTGGCAGTATTATAAATTTGAACAGCCTACTATACCCATGCAAGAGATGCCTCCAGGATGGTCCCAATTGTCCAAAATGCAGAAAATACCACCATCCAAGTTCCTCTAGTTGGAGCAGGAACAAATTCCAAGAACCAAGATCCCAGAACAGGTCCTCCTCCCAAACCAATACCAACTAAGAATCTCAGAAAAATCAATGAGAGATAGTTAGGAGCAAAAGAACTCAAGAATCCAGCTCCACTTGTCATGATTGCAGTAAAGAGAAAGCCTCTCCTGTAGAATCCAAGTAAAACAAGTAAAACATAGTGTAAGGGCTTGTATGATGTACACAAGGAACATAAAAATCACATCCCATTTCCAAACTAATTATTCCAGGGTCTAGAATGAAAAGGGTTAAAGGGCACATTGGAGATCGCTAATTCATGACCATAATTTTCAGAATAATCTGAAGCTCATTCTGGAAAGTAACATGGAATGAACTTAGCTGCTGATTAATTCATGACCATCCGTTTGGACAATGATTTCAACGTGTGTGTGTGTTTTGGTGAGGGGGTGTACAAAGAAATATTCTTTGCTATGCATGACCAATTCTGGTTCCAATCATGGTATTTTTTCCCTGGAGATGAACAAGTTTTTGTACAAAAAAATACATGACGTAAGTAAAAGATTGGACCTGCCTCCTTCCATAGTTGTCTGAAACCACGCCCCAAGAGTAGGCTCCGATCAGCATTCCAACAAAAACAACACTTGTAATCATGCTTTCTTGATGAGAAGTAAGCTTCCATTCTAGCTGTACTGATGGACCGACAAATGATAACAACATCATCTCCATAGCTTCTGCAATTAAGCCAATCCCAGCATAGGAAAGAATCAATATCTGAAACCTCCCAAAACCTGATGACAAGAGGGCGTCATCCACCGTATACGAAGCTGATTGCCCCTCCTCCATCTGCAAAGTAATTATCATAGCTGTCATCCATATAGCAGAGTAGATCTACTTGTAATACCCGGGGTAGCCAAGGTTGGTTTTCTTGTGCAGGTTAACAGCAGCATCTCTCTTTCACTTCCATTTCTCTAGTTGTGGATCTAATAAGAACCAAAGTCAAACGGTTCCCTATGTCTACAAGAGATCATTCTAGAAAACAAAAGATGACAAAAAAACAGAACAAAAGAGGAAGGTTCCCATTCCCCCGTGTCACTCTGCGAACAAGCTGGTTAAAATACAGTAACACAGATTTACTGATGCATAGGGTAAACACAAGCATCATATCATATAACAAGAGGTAATCAAGACCCTGAAAACATTCTAAAGCATTTGCATCAGTATACAAGTGTACGAGCCAGCTTAAGCATCCAATGGAAAGGTAACATAAGCCAACAAGAAGGCGCGTCAAAATCTAACCTTTCACTTTGCGCATTCCTAAAGCAAAAGCATCAACGGGAGAGAAAAGAACCGACATGATCCGAACCCGCTGAATCTGAAGAGAGATGGCTCACGATATCCTCACCATTTGAAGGGCCGCCTGGCGGAATCAGAAGCTGATCTCGTAGCGACCCTCAGCGAGCTGGGAGCATCAGACCCAACCCTCCGTCCGGGCCCGCCTGATTAAATCTTCCTTGGCCCAACTGGTTCCACGCCCTGAGAAATCCAGGCAAGGAGCACGCACACGGAATCAGACGCGAGAAGCAACGGAACAATCGAGCGCCACGCCACGACAGGAGTGAGCCTGGCATGAGCATGGCGAGGCGAGGGAGGAGCGACCGAGCGAACCGGAATGCGTTTCTTGGATCTGCGACCGCCTGGTCCTGTCGGCGGCCAATCCCGCAACCGCGGCAGGAGGGGATTCGCAGGGCTAACGAACCACGAATCCCGAATCCGGGCACTGGAGAATCGCTGCTGCGTGCCTCAAATCTCGACGCTAGACGGAGCCAGCTCCGGGTGTTTTGGAATGCTCCGAAAGTACGAGGAGGGGGAGGGTGGGGTTGGGGACGATGTGAAATGGAGCCCGCGGCCCCGCGCTTTGACCACGGAATACGTAGTGGAAAAAATCAACAATCAACGCGGAGGCTGGCTCCATCCGCGGTTTCCAAATACTGCCGCCGATACTCTATAGTCCCGTGCCCAATCCATAGATCAGTTTGATTTTTTCATTCAGCCAAGCCGGCTTTCTTATTCAAAATATCTGTGAAAATAAAAAAAAGATTTAATTCATAGTCAATGTACTCCGGTTTGACCTGCGCGTCTAGCCCGGCCCCCCGCCGTCCGGTTCTCCGGCGACCTGCGTCGCTCTAGCCCCGGCTCCACGTTCTCCGGCGACCTGCCTGCGTCGCTCTAGCCCGGCTCCACGTTTTCCGGCGACCTGCGCACCCAACCCGGCCTCCTGCGCCACCCGACTCTCCGGCCGGGAGCATCAGACCCGTCCTCAGACCCAGCCCTCCGTCCGGGCCCGTTTAGCGGTTCGCGTCTACAAGACCACGCCGACACGCCGAAACGAGCGGTCTCTAAACGAACCACGAATCCCGAATCCAGTCACTAGAGGAATCGATCTCGACGCTTGATTTTAGCAGCTCCGGGTGACGAGAAATGGAGCCCGCGGCCCCGCACTTTGACCACGAATACGTAGTGAAAAAATCAACGGTCAACGCCGAGGCTGGCTCCGTCTAGCGTCTAGTCGCAAAAACAGTACTCGCCTCCCTGCGGTTTCCAAATACTACCACCGACACTTTATAACAAAGAGAGGTACAGTTGTTTAAAAAAACAAGAGAGGTACAGGTGGCTGTTTTACTGTCTTTTGATCAGCTAATTTCATCTAAAAATTACTCCATCCGTTTCAAATTATAAATTGTAAGGGATTTTAACTTACTTTTTATTCGTTCACAATCGTAGGTATGTTGATGAATCTGTACATGTATTGAACACATACGTGGCGGAATCGTCCAACTTAACCTAGTTTAAGCACATAACACGAGTTTTGCACTTAAACTGGATCAAGTCCGGTAGTCCATCGGACCCCCAAAGGACCCTGACTAAGCCAGACAAGATCGCATATACGCCAAGTGGCCCTAAAGAGTTATTGGATTACTTCAATACAAGAATTTAAGAAATCAATTTTAATGGATACAAAACAGATGAGAGTAAAAACATAAATGTTTTTATGATTTATACAATAAAAATAGAAAGCTTACAGCGGAAGCGAGAACCAACTAATGTAACTCTGCTATACGTAGGAGCATCATGTGAAAACGACATTGAGCCCGCTGATGTTGTTTCATTTCAAACAACTTTAAGAACGGAAAAGAAATCTTTAACATCTAGTTTTTTTATTTCTTCAACTTTAAGAGGTAGCATGAAGCCATCGGAAGAACACCAGCTTTGACGCCTTTTTAAAGAAGAGGGATGAGCTAGAAACTCTATACCTGAAAAAGAGGTTAAAGCCACAACCATGAGTACTAAATACTCAGCAAGACTTACCCAACCACTGGGTCGAAACCTGACTTTCTAACCTATGGCCGATATAGTTAGGTCAACTCACACTGCAGGAAGCCTATAAGTAGATCCTTAGCTTTTATGGTGTGAACTTCTTTTAGTTAACTCCTATTCATACTAGGTTATACCTATTCTATTATCAAGCAAGAGCAAACACTCTGTAAAATTATTTCTTAACAAAAGCATTATTCTTCTTAACTACATGTTGGTGATGATTCAGCTCTTACACCTGGTAAGCCCAAAGATTCGAATCGATTTTACACTCTCGACAGGAATACTCAAACACCCGTCATATGCGTGTACAATGACTCCGCATATGACAATCTTAACATCCCTTGGCACGTAGTTTGGACTATCCTCACCGAATCTGGGTGTACAGTACGTCGACACCCACCTATCTCCCACCTTCTCCAATTGGTCTCACCATAGTTCAACCCTAGGTTCAAGGGATGAAAGGCTTATCGGAGCCCGTGACGAGGACGATAAGTGAATGAGGCGCGTTCGAAAGCCGAAAACATGGCCAACATCGGTACGGCCTTATATGACATAGGTAGGGCTACAAACCACCATTTCCATTTTCTTAGGAAACTTTCTTATCCATATTCAAGTTTTGTTGAAAGTAAAAGCGGCCTATAATTAAGCTTGGCTAAGCATTCTAGCCTAGTGCGCATAGGATCAATTATGCTGGATTTAAGGGCTCATCATGCACTAGGGTTCCAATCAATTCCTAACTCCGATGCACATACATAACACGTTGATTAAAGACCCAAAAGAAAAAGGGGAAATGCACCGGGGCTTGACTGGATACTTAGGGGATATTGGAAGTCAGAATAAGTATAACTTGAGGCTTCAGATAATTATTCTTCCAAGAATACCAATACTTGAGGATAATAAACTTCAAAGTTCTTCATTTATGATGTCTCACTCCAAAGGTTGAGGCACTGAAAGTTAGCATTTTGATCAATGCTTCTGTTGCCTTGCAGAGCTTGGCCTTTGTATTTATCCTTGAATTCTTTCATTGACGATCTACCTGACTTATCGAATCATTTGCTTTGTTAAAGCGGTTGATTCATCAACTGCTGGGCGTAAGGGGTGCTGATCCTTGCATAGTGTATCGCGAGGGGTAGACCAAACGGACTCTCCGGTGTAGCCAACGGCGTAGATTCTGGTAAGAGGCGAGATACGGCAAGTTGGGCTACGAGCTGTCGGCCGTTTTGGCGGTAGCGGTGATTTCGAAATTGCTGGGATCGCGGGCCTGAATGAGCAGGTTGAAGATGAAACTGTGTCAGGATGGCGGTATCATGATGATGGCGGAATGGAGAGTTTTGGTGGATGGCAAAAATAAAAGAAGACATAATTTGAATATGCTAGTAATGGAAATTTTTGGATGATTTTCGGTATCATCATTATCTAAATTAAGGATTTGGAAAGACAAGATAGGAAACTTTTGGATTTATGGGGAGTAGAAGGACAATGATATCAATCACCAGGCACACAATATTTGTGGGACCAGTGTGAAGCACTGACTGGGCGAAGGGTGACGTTATGTGGCATGACAGCGGCTTTCGGCCAAGGGAAAAAACTATGAGGATGGATAGAGCTTGAATTTAGATAAATTTACATAAATCGGAGTTCAAACGGAAGAGACGTGAATTTTGTACATTTGAACAAAGACAAGAAAAAGGAATATTCCTAGGATATTCTAAAATCCAAATATCTGAAAACTGAGAAATAAAATCATATTTTTAGATTCTGGAGAAACAGAAAATGTTAATGGATTGCTCGTGAGCAGACCTCTAGGCTGGTGTTATCGGTCCATGCTTACGGTGTTTAATGTGACACCGATTTATAGTCGGGTCCTGGAAGCTCCTAAAATTATAAAATTAATGTGAATGATAGATATTGATTTTTGATGAATTAAAAAAGAATTGATGAAATCGGAGCCCGGATGAGTGAAGTATTAATCCAGGAAATAAATGAGAAAATGAAATGATGAAACAGAATTCAAGACTACCGGTAGAGCTCATAAGGGGCCGAGCCCACTTGTCATAGGCATGGGGAAAGGGAGGCGAAGCACGCATAGGCTGCTGCTCGGCTGCTTGTTTCACGCCGCCATGCACAGCGGTCAGTGCTCACCGGAGCTTCCCCGGAATGGTGATTCAGGCCGCCATTTCTCGAATCCGTGAGCACCGGGAGAGAGAGGATGACGAGGGGAACCCATCCCCGGGGTTCTCGGCACACGAGGAGCAGCAGGAGAGGGCCAGCCATGGGCGCCATTGGAGGCGGCTTCGGGAGCTCGTGGTGGGCACTATGTAGGCGAGGGAAGGAGAAATTTGAGGTGGGTGTGGGCAGAGGAGGTGGGATAGGTGCTCATAGTCAGAGCAATCGAGCCGGGGTGGCCGGAGCGCGGAGAACGCCGTGGTGACCTCGCTCGTGGGCAAGAACCGAGCACCAAGGTACTAAGGGCCCGTTTGGAACGCAGGAATTTCACAGGAATTACGTAGGAATTTTACAGAAATCAGTTCAATTTCACAGGAAAAACGCAGGAATGGGGAATTTTTCCCGCGTTCCAAACAGGCCCTAAACGGCGTTGGTAGGCAGCGGCCCCCTGCCCCTGTAGCGTAGCGTTCTGAGAACAGTGCGTTGGAACTTAGTGCCCGCTATTTGACGTAGCGACCGCTACAGCGGGCCGAAAGAGCGTTTAGCGGGTCGCTATAGCGCACTAACTCAACAACTAAACCATAAATCCATAACACATGTGTTTAGCTCTACTACACGCAATTCTAATTGAGTGACTGCGTGTCCATAACACCTTTTTTATAAATATATGTTGTGGATATAAATGTAACACAATGTCTTTTATACTAATTTATGTTTTTTAAACTTATATCATATCCAAATGCATTATATGTCTATTTTTAAATATATATATGTTTGTTTTCTTTGTTTTTTTCTTCAAAAGTCATGTTTTATGATATATAATATATATATTTAATTTTATTAGTAATATTCAATTCCGCTATTGCAACTTAGCGTCCGCTGTCTGCTATTCGCTACACAGACATCAAACCTCCACGATCCCACTATCCGCTATTTATTACCTTGCCGAGCACAAGCGACGGAGCAGGACGGTGAATTGTAGTTGGGGTTGAGGGGCGGTGAGGCAAAGCTCAAGCGCGGCTTAAATAGAGCCGAGAGGCGGTGGAAGGGCGGTGGCGGATGAGGACGTTGACTGCAGCGGCGGTGAGCTCCCCCTGGCGCTGCGGGGAAGATATAACACCCCGAAATTTAGCTCCGAGATTTTCCCTCTAATCTTTCCCTAATTCAAAATCAATTTTTGAAAAATCGCGATTGCTTGTTTGTCTGTTCTGTGTGATAATGTGAGCTCAACAAATATATCCAAATATTCCAAATAGTCTCCACCACAAACATATACCCAAATTCTCTACAAAAATCTTTCCAAAATTATCTAATTTTATAAACACACCCTAGGCAATATTGCTTATATTTGCTGCTAAGGAAAATTTGGTAGGATAGCTACCCCCGAGCTTGATTTACATTGCACTTAGGGAAATATTCAATTTACGGAAAGGTTTTGGAACAAGGTTTTGGAAAAGGTGTGCGTGGGTGGATGGAAAAAATGTTTTTAAGAAAAATAAAAGGTGAACGACTTTGTTTGTAACAGTACCTTTGACTAAGGTGCCATGAGATTCTAGGTTTAGGATACCCTTGGTGTTATACTGGTTTCAGAGAAAATGTCTGTGCTGAAAGTCCACCTTTCCTGTATAAGGTACGACGTACGAGTTGTTTCATCTTGCTTAACTCACTTAGCGTACAATCATTCGATGTTGTATGAGACAATGCTTACTCCAAACCCTCAACGATAGTTTGGTTGTTAAGTGTGCAAGGTGAGCAGCGGGGGACAAGGGTGGGAAAAGTTTTCAGCCCGGAACTAGGCAGTGTGGTGGCCTTGGAACTCTCGTGGTAACTAGGTGGGGCGATGCCCTGTGAGGAGAGAGCTATGAGAGGAATCAGGACTCATAGCTGTGGGTGTCTCGGATCTGAACTTGTCAAAAAAGTGTACATTTCTGCGTAGAGTACAAACCTATCCGAACAGTTGTATCCACAATATTGGATAAGTTATAGCATGGTTCCAACAACTAGATGTTTTGGGCAGGTTTTTGAGAAAGATATTGTTTCAAGGGAAAATGATGTTCCGGAGAAAATGATGTCATTTTTGGAGGAGACAAGGAGATGGTGAATTTGGTGAAAATGATAACTTTGATGGGAAATGTGATTTTTAATAATAATTTGGCAAAAAAACTGGCATGAGGTGCCGAGAGCTTCTGGACCTGGGAGTCCGGTAGCATTTCTAAGGAAATAAGGAAAAAAATTATCAAAAGGTCCCTTCATGGAAGATGGCGTCTTTTACAAAATGAAAGGTTTTCCCAACATGAACCCTACGTAAAAGCGTGTTCTTGCAAAATAACCAAAGCTCCACTGCCCTGGCGCATGTAGAAAAATAGACCCTTCGCTCTGGGTGAAAGTGGACATCTAAGTACGTTACCTAGGTTTGGTTTAGTTGCTTGTTTACCACATGCCACTCCAATCCAACTTAACCTGAGCAATGTATTAGGTGGGTGCATCCAATTTTTGACTCTTAACAATTAACGGGTTAGATGCAAACTATGATCTTTAATCTAAAATCGACCCGACGCGTCTGTAGAAAGGCTGTGGGTCTGGCCGACCTAGCTTCTAAACGGTTTGGCATCTGTATCTTACCTAACCCAATGTTTGAATATGTTTCTTCAGAACTAACCCGATATTTGAACATGTTTACACGAAGGTTTTGGTGGCTGTAATTTATTTTCTCCCGATGAAACACACGCCGAAATGACAGGAGACTCGAGTAGGATGACCAAATCAACCGAGTTCCCCTAAAAACCCAAGCGAGAAAAGAAGAGAAAAATTTGTTTCTGCGCGCCCTCCGTGCCGTGCCGCGTCGGTTCCGGGGCCTCTCGTCTCCGTCCGCTCCATAGTCCTCCAGACTCCATTTCCTCCCCTCCCGCTCCTTGCCGCGTCGCTAGGGTTTCTCCTCCCCGCCTCCGCGCCAATTCCGGTCGATCCCCACCCGCGATGGTCTCCGGCGCCGGCCCCTCCGGCGGGGCAGCCCACTCCGCGTCCACCGGCGGCGGGGGCGGCTCCCCCTCCGACCGGGGCGGCGCCGGGCCATCTGCCTCGGCCTCCGTCTCCACGCCGGCCAGCGAGAGCACCTTCGCTCGCCGCCTCGACGGACTCGATCTCCAGGGCGACGACGCGCCGTCGTCGCAGCCAGCCGCGAGGTTCGGGCTCAATTGCTTGCTTCGGGGGACTGTGTGATGTGCCGCGTGAGCTAGTGCTGTACTGCGGGTTTGAGCTGAGGGGGTTCGGTAGTGTGGATGGTTGGTACCGTGCTGATCTGCATTTGCTCTTGCTCTAGATTTGCTTCATGTGTAGAGTAGTTGTTAGCTTGTTCTGGGGTGTGGGAATTGCCAAATCGGTGGAGAATGTGTTTGAACCTGATCGAGTTGTTGTAACAGTTTATATTGGCACTTCAAAACAAGCTACTCAACGCTGTGTTGTGGTCACGGCATGCTTCATAAATTTTAAATTTATGTCCAAAGTTCGTTTCTCAACTTATTGTTATTGGGAATTCTAGCTAGTGTTTGTGGCATCCCAGCCATATTTGTGTTCATTCTATCATGAAACATGTATAAACTCAGAATTTGCCCTTTTATATACCTCTTATAGCAGCTCATGCGCACCTTTGCACAGAGAACATCACTTCTAGTTATTTTTTTGCTACCTTTGGTGTATCCGTGATTAAGTTTGCATACCTTGTTGACTGCTTTAGGTGTCTATATTTTTCCTGAGGTTGGATATTCTAGCTTATTGATTGATCCTGAATTAGTAATGTTTAAGTAACTTTAAATTCGTTTTGCTTCACTGCCTTGCAATTTCATATTTGGTAACTCATATTCTATCTGCTTTTACTTATTTCTATGGACGTTTTCATAACATATTTCTAAAACGCACCTGGTTCTCTATTTGTGATGTAGCAAGAAGAAAAAGAGAGGGGCGCGTGCAGTTGGCCCTGACAAAAATGGCCGTGGATTGCGCCAATTCAGCATGAGAGGTCATTTGAACAGTTCTTTTACTGCTTGTACCTTTGTGATTTTCTCTTCTTTTTTGGTTTATGGGAGCATAAGAGAAATGAGTTCTACTTAACAATCTCTCTTATTTTTCTCAAGTGCGCCGGACATGAAGGTTTTTTTCTTTATGTTATTTATATCAGCCGTGTGATGCATTACGATTATGTTAGCCAGTTTAGTGAGCTGTAATTCACCGCATGCTAGTGTTACAAACTCATGAAGTTTTCTATTTATTCTTTGTCAGTCTGCGAGAAAGTTGAAAGCAAAGGGAGAACAACCTATAATGAGGTATTTGCCTTTTCTTTTCTATGTAAGCAATATCTGGTCTTATTTTGGTATAGTCACATTGTATAACACCTTTTTTGCAAAGCAGAATTCAGTAAAAAAGCAGCCAGCAAACATTAGGTACTGCCATCAGATCACAGTAGTACATAACATACAGATGCACCTCCAAAGCTTTAGAAGCAAATTAAATGTGTTTGAACCATTGATCATGGATTTTGAGCAAAAGAGCTAGTCTCCAGAAAGACTCTGATATTGAAAAGAGATCCATCAAAAGCACAAACAGCGTTGATTAGTGCCTTTCTGGGGCATGAAAAGCACAAACAGAGTTGACTAGTTGTTTATAGTTTCTCATTTTTCAAAAAGAAAACTCAAGGCTTAACTAATGAACAATATTTCTGGGAAGAAGCTTTTGTGGATTGTAAGAACTTCCAATAATTTGGATATACATGAATTGATTTTGGTGTAACCAATGAGGGATAGAGATTTGCTTTGTCCCCTCCTCCACTTAATTATTTGTAGTTAAATGAAAGCAATGCATCTTGCATCCCTTTTCTTCTTCATCTCCTATCAATCTGTTGCAGCTTCAGAAATTTTAATATTTTATACACATGGTCTGCATTTTGCAGGTGGCAGATGAACTGGTTGCTGAGTTTTCAGACCCCAATATTAACATTGACACTCCAGATCCTGATAATTCCTCTGCGGTAAGGAATACTTCTCTAGAACTGTTGGTCCGTGTTTTATCAAGTACTTAAATGCTATTCTGATCATGTTAAAAATGCAGCAACAATACGATGAGAAAAATATTCGTAGAAGAGTTTATGATGCACTGAATGTCCTTATGGCTATGGATATTATATCTAAAGACAAAAAGGAAATACAGTGGAGAGGCTTGCCCAAGACGAGTATGAATGATATTGACGACTTGAAGGTTCTACTCCTTGCCTCTAATAATATGTATTTTCTGACAGTTCTACCTCTTCTGCTCATTTTATTATGTTTATGCCATGTTGCAGACAGAGATTATTGGACTGAAAGGTCGGATTGACAAGAAAAATGCATATCTGCAGGATTTACAAGATCAAGTAAGGATTTGACAGTTTTTTAAATGTTCTTATTTGATAAGAGAACTGATAATGTGAATGTTCTCCGTATCCAATCTTATTAAACTGTGACGGATGACCAATGATGCGGTAATCTTGATTCGGACTTGGAAAACATGAAATACCTAGCACTGTAAATTTCGTAGTTGCTCTTATTCTCAAAATTTTTGCATTATGATGTCCATGTGACTTTGAAGAATAGCAGTTTTTTTTTAAAAAAAATGACTCCTGGATCTTAAATTTGGAAGCGCTTATGTGTGTTGGTGTGCCACAATAACCAGGTTCGTAGAGAATTAGGTGAATGACTAGTCTTCTTCTCTGCTCTTCCGTTACACAAAAGGCAGAGAGACCTTTGAGTTTACGCTTGATTGTATAATTAAAGCTAAAGTGAGTTTGTTTTCTATGTTGGTTTAAGAAATATTTTGGAGGGTCCTGAATGACTGAATGGTTCTTTTAGCTAATTAGCTGCTTGGTGGACTTTCTGGCTACTAAGGGGAGTGTCTTTGCCAGAATTAGTTGTTGTCAACCTTTTTTTCTAAACATGCCATACATCTGTCCCTTAGTGTTTAATATTGGACTTGAAAATTTGAAATGTTTTGGAGCTTCACAATTGGATCTAGCTGATAACTTTTTTTGCCATTTGTTTGTTGTGTTGCCACATTTCTCTGTGAACCTTATGGTGATTTTTTATGAAGCATCTAAGTCTCCAAAACTTAGTTCGACGAAATGAGCAGCTCTATGGGTCAGGAGATGCACCTTCTGGTGGAGTGGCCTTGCCATTTATACTGGTTCAGGTATAAAGGATGCTTCATCTTCAAATATGTACCTAGAGATACTTCATTGTATCATTATGTTTGAATGCTAGTGCTGATGATCTTGCTAATTTTTCATTCTACTCTTTCAACAAGGCAACACTTTGAGCCAATTTGGAGATATTATAGCAAGAAAATGGTTACTGGTCCAACAAGCTCATCACAGTGTCCACTTGTTTTAAAAAAAAAACAGCAGCAATTTCTCTATCCGTTCCTTGCTACCTATTGATCCAGAATTTTTGTAGATGACATAATATTTAACTTTGTATCCTTAAATTTTGTAAAATACCAAGGTGTCAATACACAACTGATGGTCAAACGGTTCAGATTGTTGAATTTTAGATTAAGATTTTGCCTAAGACGAGTTGTAGCTGAGTAGTTGGAATCCAATCAGGTTTAGAAAACACTTCAGACTAGATATTTCATCTTTTGTTTAGTGCGTACCACAACATTTTCTTTTGGAATTGGGGTATTTTTATGTTTCTTTACATGAATCAAAATAAACATAACCAACAATGCACGCTGGGAAAACATAAAAGCATTGGAACTGCAAATGAAAGTTAAATCCTGTTCCTGCCAGTGTCTAAGAGTTTGGTCGTACCATGGCATACTGATTCCAATACCATTAGGATTGGAATCCTTTCAAGCCATTGTGAAATGGATCTTTGAACAACATAAATACATAGTCATAGCTTAAAAGAACTATTGCCATGTTTTTTATTAGAACAGATGGGAAAGTTGTACATCATTTCATTAATTGAAGAGAAAAAGGCTGTTAGGTTACTAGCGCTAAGTGCCCACATAATCCTTATAACATTCACGCCACACACAAAAAAAGATGACAAAGCTACGGAAACAGCAAAGAGAGCTCCTATCTAACTACGGAAATCCGTTGCTCAGTCAGTGCAGCGCAAATACCTTCATTTAACACTTCCCACAGAGTCCTGCTAAGGTTAGGTGAAGCTCAGTTGAAGAGGCAGCCGTTCCTGTGCTTCCAAATTTACCAAGCTACCAGCTGAACATTGTGCTCTTGCTAAGCACTAGTTCCTTGTGTCTGTTGCTAATTGTTATGAGTTGTTCCTATTTTATTGAGCTACTATAAGGGCAAGAACCATTGATGTTAAGGCTTTGCAGAAGCATTCTTAGTGAACTCTTGGCTTTGCCGTCATTGCCTCTATTCATTACTTATATTCGCTGTGCTATGCCTTTTTAGCTTCATTATGCATGTTCGACCATCTTGGCCATGGTGTGCTAAATGAGTAAATGATAAATACCTCCATTTGTTGTGTAACCAGACACGACCGCATGCAACTGTAGAAGTGGAGATATCAGAAGATATGCAGCTGGTCCATTTTGACTTCAACAGGTAAGACGGCAATTCTATTGTGTTCCCCTTCGCATGGTGCATCTTGTGAGTCAAATAAACCTAGAGTTTAATAACATGTCTCCTTTTTTTTACTACTGACTGAAGAGATTAGTCTATTGTTAATAATCTGTTGGATACTTGGATCATTAACATTTTGGGAATGTAGTATTTTTGTAGTTTCTAGGTAATACTAAGGTATTTAGGTTTGAAATCCATGGTTTTGGGCTTTTGGCAATAGTACGGTATTTTTTTGAGTATTGGAAACTTTGATCTAAACCAAAGTTTTTGGTTCAACACACAGAAGATGATATACTTTGGTTTCACTAAAACCATAATATTTTCATGACAATTCTAAACCATAGTATTTTCAAACTATGGATTTAAAATACTATGCCACCCCATCCTCTCGTGCCTCCCCATCTTCCCACGTCAGCCTCATCTTCCCACGTCACCCCATCCTCCTGCGTCCGGCACTGTTGCGGCCTCCCTGTGACCGGGGCCAACGAATCCGCCCCGTGCTGCTACAGCGTCATGGAACCAAATGATTTTTAGTTCCAATCCAAGGAATACTGTGGTTTTCAGTGGGTAAGTCAACGATGGTATTTTTGTCACAACCAGCTAGACCAATGGTATTCAAATGCCATAGTTTGTACAAACATTGCTTCCAAATAGGTCCCTAACAGTTCCATTGCATGTTTTTTCTGCTATTGACACATGAAACATAATAAAATGATTTTTGAATGATAGGTTTTGCTGAAAAGGAAAAACTTCAATGTACAACCTGTCTATTTCTAAACAGGGGCCCTGATGTTCCTTTTTGTGATCTTAATATTCAATCTAATAGCAGATCGAATATTCAGTTCCTTGAAGTTCAATCAAGAACATCTAACTAACCTTGTGCTCACGGGCTGTTTTTCTTAACTCAGCAATGGAAACTTGTACTTCAAAATTTGTGTTCTATCTTCAAGTTCTTTTGTAGATTCTAGAATAAACTGAATCATTTAGTCATTTTAACTGGAGGTTGAAAGGCTCCTGAGTGCTAAACCTTTGCTGACTTGTACATTCTGCAAATGCAGCACTCCATTTGAGTTGCAGGACGATTCCTTTGTACTGAAAGCAATGGGGCTATCTGGCAAACAAGAAAGTGAAGGTACCCAAGCCGCTGTTGCCAATGGAGGTGAGTGCTCAAGTGCACCGAACAATTATTGGCATCAATCGCCACAACCTTCAATGCCAAGAGGAGTTAGGCTACCAAACTCATCTATTCCAGGGATACTAAAAGGGCGCGTCAAGCATGAACACTAGGCCTTGACACACTTGTTGGTGTCACATGAGCTTTTTAGTTTATCATTTCACAGCTAGTTTACATGTAGAAAATGGTTGTAAATTATGTCAGTAGGGACAGTAGTGGTCTAACTTTGCTGATGGTAATTTGATGGGCGTCATGATGTGCCAGCGCCAGACGCCTTGCTCACTTTCTCTCCTAGGTTTAAGTTATCTGGTTGAGGAGAAGAATCTTTAGTTCATTGCAATTGTGTAGTTTATCTTAAAAAATAGTCGGCATATTGTATTTATGAGTACGTATTGCAGGATATTGTATTCTTAGGTTTGTGTGGGAGGAATTATGATTTTAGAAAGGCAGTGTTGTCACGCATTTGAAGTGATACGATAAAAAACGAATGTTTATTTCCATTTCAATTCCTTTGTGAATTGTGATGGCTTGTATCAAATTCCCCTGTTGTTTCTGCAATGTGTCCTTTCTTTCCATAATAAAACCATCCTTGCAAACAAACTTCACCTTCACCCACTCCATAGCCAAACATGGCCAACCCATGCGAAACAAGATAAATAAGCTCTCTATGTAAAAGGGTGAGTTTAGAGAAAAATATTTTTCACCTATGGAGATCGTACCTATTTTAATACCCACCCTTATATATCATCATGCTCATAGATCTAATCGTTTATTTTTAGATTTCCCCACCGACCATGTAAACACTTACGTCGACCACAATAAATCTCTACAATAACCGCGTCAAATCATCACCGTATGTGCTAAGTCTTAACAAATCATACGGGGATTAGAATGACCGACCACTCTCGCGTAATCTGGCACAAGAGTTATTGACGCTCGCGTAATTTCTCTCACTTTTTTTTTCCCACGGGCACATCTACCCGGGCAGCATCAGGCTAGAGGGACAGCGATGTATGTACGCATCTTAATGAATTTGCTGCCGATTGAGATGCAAGAATCGGTACACGAAACCATCCTTGGCCAAGATCACAAAAAAAATTTATTAAAGGCCAAGAGATCAGGAGGCCGCGCCATTTTTCACAGCGCGAACCTTTTCTTTTTCGCTGCTATAGGTTAAAAGAAATCAATTTTCATCGACCGCTAAATTTTACTAAAAACTTCACACCCCTCACCTATGTGATGAGGGTTTTCCTTGTGAGGAAAAGAGTACTGAGAGCCCTTTTTTTTCATTACATAGCCATTGACTCAAAGTAAAAAAAAATTACAAATTTGTGTTATACAATGTAATTCCTCAGCAATTCAATGTACCATGTGTGTGTGGCAATTCTTCTCCATCGAGGGTCCTGAGCTTGTACGACCCGTTCTTCACTTCTTGTGCGATGAATGGTCCTTCCCACTTCGTGTTCATCTTGGATTTGTTAGGAATTTAGGCATTTTTATGTTAAATTTAGTCCACATAAACTAAGCAAGATTTGCGATGACAAAATGTGCACGTGTGCGAGACTACCAGTCACAACAGTAGTGCACAACAATATACTGATCATATAGAAAATCATGAACCTGAGAGGTATAGGAATGGACCCCGCGGAAGGACCCATGCTCAAGGCATCGGTTGTTCCAGTCTCATGAGTCGACATCGTGAGTTGTTCGATGTAGTCGATCAAAGTCGTTGCAGGTCGAGGATCGCAGTGCCGACCCGCGAACGTCCACCAGAAAAAAAAAACACGAACGGAATCCCGTGATCAAGCCGAGTCGATCCCACTAACGACTCGATGCCGATGTCTCGAACGAGCCAATGCCGATGTCGATCCCACGAACCGGCCGATCAAGCAGTCATGCTATGCGCTCCCCAAAAACCTGATCGGCCACCTATCCCGAGCAAGATCTCTAAAACATCCTTGGCCAAGATCACAAAGAAAATTAATTAAAGGCCAAGAGAACAGGAGGCCTCGCCGTTTTTCACAGCGCGAACCTTTTCTTTTTCGCTGCTATAGATTAAAAGAAATCAATTTCCATCAACCACTAAATTTTACTAAAAACCTCACCGCCCTCACCAGTGTGATGTGGGTTTTTCTTGTGAGGAAAAGAGCACGAGAGCCCTTTTTTTCATTACATAGCCATTGACTCAAAGTAAAGAAAAATTACAAATTTGTGTTATACAATGTAATAACTCAGCAATTCAATGTACCATGTGTGTGTGGCAATTCTTCTCCATCGAGGGTCCTGAACTTGTATGATCCGTTCTTCACTTCTTGTGCGATGAATGGTCCTTCCCACTTCGTGTTCATCTTGGATTTGTTAGGAATTTAGCTATTTTCATATTAAATTTAATCTACATAAACTAAGCAAGATTTGTGATGACAAAATGTGCACGTGTGCGAGACTACCAGTCGCAACAATAGTGCACAACAATATACTGATCATATAGAAAATCATGAACCTGAGAGGTATAGGAATGTATCCCACAGAGGGACCCATGCTTAAGGCACCGGTTGCTCCATTCCCACGAGTCGACATCGTGAGTTGTTCGATATAGTCGATCAAAATCATTGCAAGTCGAGGATCGCAGTGCCGTCCCGCGAACGTCCACCAGGAAAAAGAACACGAACAGATTCCCACGAACAAGCCGATGTCGATCCCACGAATGACTCGATGCCGATGTCGATGTCGCGAACGAGCCGATGCCAATGTCGATCCCACGAACCAGCCGATCAAGTAGTCATGCTATGCGCTCCCTAAAAAGCTGATCGGCCGCCTAGCTTACTCTGTGTCTTGTGCGCACATGAAACAAAGCCAGAAATGCTAGAATGCAATGCAACAGTTGAAAAATCCCAGGTGCTCTTCCTTTCTCTTATAGGCGCTCTCATCAGGGAAAGTGAAGAGACGTCATAATTTTTGCCGTTACTAGTAAATAAACTATAGATCAGGCTATTAAAATGACTGTTTCTAGTAATTTATTAGCCATAAATCGGCCGTTACTAGTGGCCACCATAACCAGCCATAAGTTAATAAATTTAATAGCCTCAAAAGAAATAACTCCTATTAGCATTTACCATTTACTTAGAATTTATAATTAGAATAAAAAGGGCCATTGCTCCAAATATTCTAACAGGATTTGTTCTCTGTGCTTTTCTTGAGGACGAGGGCACCCGACGATGTGGTCCTTCGTTTCACTTTCTTGTTCTTCCATCTTTCGTGTGATGAAGAGGAACAACAGATCAATACACGTGAATAAAACTAACCTCCTTCCAGTGATCTCACGTGACTAGCTTCTCATCTTCAAAGAAACGGAGAATGCGCCGCAGCTGTTTCGAGTGGAGCTTCAATGCTTTAGCCAAATCTTCCTCCTGGACCCACGGCCGTCTGCGGTGGAAAAAGAATACCTTTTATACAAATCAAACAAAAACGAATAATCAAATAGACAGCCATGCGTACAACACGGAAAACTAATCAATGAAGCATTCAAAAGAGTTAGTGTGGCAGCAGTCTCGCTGGAGGTGCAGGCAAAATGCGCTTAGGGCATTGAAGTCAAAGACTCAAAGTGTGCATGCAAACAGGAAGGCTAGCGGGAAATCATCCTCCATGCGTCCATGCCTACCCGAGCTGTCATATACACGCCGGACTTCTCGCGAGCGATCCGCTCCCACACCGAGTGAGCTGGGACCAGGTGATGGCGTGGAGCGCTAGCCAGACGTGTAGGTGAGTTTTTTTTCATTCCTTGTTTACTCTTTTTCTTTCTTCATTATCTCTTCCAATTTTCTTTTTTCCCTTTTATGTGTACCAAAAAATTATGATAAAAAATTATTATCCTAACTTTCTTCCATTTCTATCTAAAATTATGATCAAAAGTTATGATCCTAATTTTTTTCACGTCTATCTAAAATTATGATCCTAAATTTATTCTTTTATTATTATTTTTCTAAAATCAAAATTTTATTCTTTTTTAATGATAATTTTATGAAAAATAATTTATCAGAATAACTTTACGCGACTATAATTTATCACGATAACTTTATGTAAATATAACTTTATCATGAATATTTTTTATGTAATCATAACTTATCACGATAATTTTATGTAAGCATGACTTTATCACGAACGTTTTATATAACCATAAATTTTTTTCTTTCTTTCCTTTTTTATTTTTTACGCGGCCATAATTTTATCACGATAACTTTATGTAAGCATAACTTTATCACGAATATTTTATGCAACCATAACTTATCACGATAATTTTATGTAACCATAGCTTTATCACGAATATTTTATGCAACCACAACTTATCACGATAATTTTATGTAAGCATAATTTTATCACGAATATTTTATGCAACCATAAATTATCACGATAAGTTATGTAAACATATATTTATTACGAATATTTTATGCAATCATAACTTTTCACGTATATAAATGTGGTCTTATTTTGTTTCTAAAAATAAGAGGATCAGAAATATAAAATCGGTTTAGTTAGTGGACATCTTAATTAGAAGCTATATAGAAGAAAAAACGAAGTTAAAAAATGGTGTGTTTCCATGCATGCAAATGATGCAAAGTTTGACCAATTGAGTGGAGGAGCTGAGGGGCGGGGCTGGCTATTTCACGAGCGCTCGCTCGGGTGGGATCGAGCGAGCGGTGGTCCCACCCGAGCGAGCGAGCTTGGCCCCATTTTTATTTTTTATTTTTATTTTTATTTTTATTTTTATTTTTATTTTTATTTTTTAGACATAATTTTAGTCATGTAAAATTATGCTGACATAATTTTATTTATGGAGAATTATGCTGACATAATATTCAAGAAAAATTATGCTGATATAATTTTATTAACGGAAAATTATGTTGACATAATTTTATTCACATGCTGTCATAATTTTGTTCACGGAAAATTATATTGATATAATTTTATTCACGAAAAGTATACTAGCATAATTTTATTCGCGAAAAATTATGCTGACATAATTTTATTCACGAAAATTTATCCCAACATAATTTTATTCGCGTGATTTCACGGAAAATTATGCTGCAATAATTTTATTCACGAAAAGTTATGCTGACATAATTTAATCCACTATAAAATGAAGATCATAACTTACATCATAAGTTTATTACATTATCACTGTTTTGTTAACATAATTAATTAAAATTATATTATGAAAAAAAAGAAAAAAAACCGCTCAGAAGGAATCGCTCGAGCGATTGCCAACCAGGAACCGCGCTGAGGGGCCCATGACAGCGACGTGAGTTGGGGAAGCAGCAGCATGCGCTTGCATGGGTAGAGCTGGGGCCGTGACAGCCACGTGAGGGAAAAGCGTTGGAGGCCATGTGCATACCGGTCTGATCGCTCGCTCCATTCGCTTCTGACGAGCTCTCGCGAAATAGACAGACCCGAACTTCCATCAAGGAAACAGCCTGTATGACTTCATATCATTTTTTTTGTATTTTTGTCTTAGGCGTCTTCTAGGGCCTTTGTTTGACTCTTTCCTCTATTAATAGAAACGGCACAGTCTCGCACCGTTCGTTCAAAAAAAAAAAAAACCTTGTGAGCACATCGAGGACGACGACGGCCATGCCGCAGTTGTCCCCGTGGGAGGTCTTGGGTTGGTTGTCGCCCATCATGGAGACGTCGTCGTAGAAGCGCGTGCTGCCAGCCACACCAGCCTGCCAGAAAACCAATCCGATCCCGCGGAGGTCAGCTCGGGCGACGGCTGGGTCTAGGGTTTCGAGAGCGAAGCAGGCTAGGGTGCTCAGTCTGCCACCTCCTCACCTCCGGTCACACCTCCGCCTTGCCACTGATCTCCACCGCCACTGATCGGCATGCGTGGGCCATCGCTAGCTCCTCTCTCTCCTCGACGTTATCTTCCCCTCGCTTCCCGCTTCAAATGCTCTGTGGCTGATCACTACTAAACCCACAAAACAAGCAGCTAGCAAAAGAGTGTCACACCACCACCCAGTGGTGGAGGACGAAATAAAATTGAGGTATAGCCAAACTCAATAACATGGCAAAGAAAATAAGATTAAAAATTAATATTTTCATGGGATCATTATATATGCGCCCTAATTGTACATTATCATTAAAACAAACAGAACTCATGAACAACTAAAGCTATAGTTGAGTGCACGCTTACCTTTCAGCGTATTGAATTGCCAATGCCTAGCGTTGAATGACGGTTCGATGATGTCTCTAGCGGCAAGGCACAAACAGATGGTCTAGGAACCACATGGGCCAGCAGCCACTAAAGCCCATTACAAACAGCCCAAATAACGGTTCGATATCTCATCTTCTTCCTCCTCTGCTTTCCTAGCCAGCTGATAGAACAGCCATGGCGGACGGCAGTCAGACAAAGATGGACAGTGGCTGACTGACTATTCGCAAGAACTCACGAAATCGAGGTATGGCGAGTGCCATACATCGCCATAACAGGTCCTCCGCCCCTGCCACCACTGTACCATAGCAGCTGGGAGTTGGAGGTCATCTAACCCATTGCATTGGGCAAATGCTAGTGAGTTCCTCCCTTGTTCAATCTATTAGAGATTCTGAATATTCCTTGCATAGGTATAGCGTTTGATGGTTTTCTAAGACAGAGCTTGACTGGTTCTCCTTCAATACTTCTATTTTAAATTGCAGGTGATAGCATCTAGATTTTGGAGAATGTGGGGCATAAGACGGCAGCTTCCCCCTCAAGGAGGCGTACCAGAGGCAGCCACTGATAGGGGTGGTAGTGGGTCATGTATCTAAATGTTTCTTCACAATCCAAAGATGTACTTGATGATTTTTAGTTCAAACATAAATATGAATGCGATCCAATTCGTTTTGAGCCCGATCTTTAAAATATCTAGGCAAAATTTGAGAACCCTTTACCCCCTAGCCACGGGACACAGATTATTGCCTTTAGGAACAAGATGCAGTTGCCAGAGAACAACTCCTTTGCTAACATGGATACCTCTAACGGTCAAACCTGCAAGTATGCACACATCCCCTAAGTATATGCACACCTTCTTCTCGTCTTCTAAGGCTAAGGTCACTAGAGTGCAATGCTTATGGATGTGCAAAACATTAGAGTAGAGTTTGAAATATAGATGGTTGGATAGACTGACGAGTGAGGCCAGCCTGAGTTGTAAGCTCTATATTGAATTATTGATGCAAAGGATGCAGTAGCATTGGAATGTGTCTATACAGACAGATCTAGATGCACATGAGTTCCTACCTTAACCTGCTCGACTGAGGGAGAAACAATGTGTTGTCGACATGGTGACCATTGCTAGAGAAGATGCATGTAACCAATGCTTTTAATGGGTTGCCACACACGTAGCTAGGCGAGAGAGTGGTGCTAAAGTAGTTTCATTGGCCAGATAGAAAGGCGGACACGCTGCGGGAGGCTGCTAGGTACCAATATACTATGACGTAAAGGAAGATTGAGTTGGAGGCATAATTAATCTTTCTGTGATGGCCCTCGGCATGATGGCATCCCTGCTTTTCTGCTCTCAATGAGATGACAAGAGGTAAACACGTTGTGTTTCTGGTTTCAGCAATATATATATCCAGTTGGGTTCCACACTTCCACTTGTCCTCGGCCACGATCATTCTCAGGTTGTAGAATGGAGTGTACAACCTTCTGCAGTTGTGCTTGGACTTGGAGCATGGAGTGAGTACAGCCTTGTTAGCATGTGTGATGGCACAATGAGTCAATGCAAGACACTATAATTGATAGTCAACTACTGCAACTTAAAGCATTTTCAATAGGAATATTGATTCAATTAAGAATGCACATCATTGGTTAGATAAGCATGTATATTGCTTCTATGTTTCATGGGCTTGTAGAGGAACACAACCATAATTTTACCTGGTATTTTGGGGACCAAAATAGCTCCATGAGTATGTTTTGTTTTTGTAAATTAACCCTTCTAAATTGGTCGACCGTATGGCCCTTGAATTTTGACTTTTGTTTTCTAAGTACACAATGTTAATCTATCTCCTATTAGCTATTTTAGTTTATAAGAAAATGTAGTTGGAGATAAAAACTTGATTTGTTGACCTTTCTTTCTACTTTGTTTTTATTTAGAAGATAATGACCAAGGAAGAGGGCTTATCCTATTGAAAATAGTCTTTAGAAATGGCCTAAGTTGTAACTAGGAGCCTAATCACTCTTTTAGATAAAATTATTTGGATGTATTATCTACATTTAGTTCAATTACAAGATGTACAGATCAAAATATATGTTGGCTAATTGTTTTTTCTTTGTAGATAATTCTTGTATTTTAATTCACTTCTCTCTTCTTTCTTTGCGAATGTGCTCTTTGCTTTTGAGGGTTGGACCACGCTTAAGAGGGGGTGAATTAGGATTTCTAAAACTAAGGCTCTCCAAAAACTACAACTACTAAGCAAAACCAGTGCAAGATAAAACTTGCTATGTGCACTAAGGTTTTGCTAAGTGTTGCTAACCCTACCATAGACAAGTCTTGCAACCTAGTTCCACCTAGAAACTAACCTATCAAGCTAGTCTAGAAAAGTAAGAACATAATTCCAAGAAAGTAAATGCGGAAGTTAAAGGATAGGATAGAGTGATGCAAACTCCCGATGACGATGTCGGCTATGGCACACGTTGGAGACACAAAGATTTTTTTCTTGAGGTTCGGCGAGACTCGCAAGTGTCTACCCCCTACTCATCGTTTGGTGCCTCTATAAGGCTTTGCTCTCGCATAGTCCTCAAAGGAATATGACCTCACCCTCGCAAGGGTGGAGGGGCTGGAAAGATCAAGATGTCCAAGAGGGGAGGGGGTGAATTGGACTTCTAATTTTGAAACTTGAAATTAAATCCCATCGTCCAAGTCACAATTCACCCAAGTGAGTGTGTCTAGAATTGCTACACGATAACAAAAGTTTTGCAACCTATAGCCAAGCATGCAATTCTACGAAAGTAAAGTGCTGAATGTAAATTGCAAGAAAGTAATGCGGAAGGTAAAGAGAAGAGAAATAACAAGGTGATCTTTTGCCCTAGGTATTGAAGAGTCGCGACTCCCCCTAGACCTTGTTTAGTGCCCCTCGCAAGGTTTTGCTCTCGCGAAGTCTTCGCAAAGACCCCAGCCCTAAACCTCGCAAGGAGAGGGGTTAGCAAAGTGGTTCTCACAAGAACTAAGGTACCTCTTGACCTTCGCAAAGATCAATCGCTCTCTTCAGGATGCCCTTCTCCACTCCAGAACGGTGGGCTCGAAACTGCTCACAATGCCTTCGCAAAGGTCTTCTTCTGCTTCTTCCACAATCTCCGAGAAACTCGCGGAAGGCACGACTCAAAAGCCGTCTAGGTGATTACGATCACCAAGAGTAACAAGCCTTGGTCTTCACTTGATTCAACTTCAACTCAAGAAGTTATCTCTCTCAAGTCTCTTCCCAAAGCTCAAGAATGGTGCCAAATATGGTGCTTGGGGTGACCTTTGTGTGTGTGAGTGATGCCTGGTCGCAAATGTAGTAAAATGAGAGAGGGGTTCCTTTTTATATAGGCTAGCTCAAAAACTAGCAGTTACTGTACGAAACCATTTTTTCGCGAGACCACCAGGTAGTCCGGTGATTAGTCATCGGACGGTCCGATGTGTTATATTTTCAAATTCCCCTTTTCCATGCCATGGGCTAAAGAGCACCAGACGGTCCAGTGTTGAGGCACCAGACAGTCTAGTGCGTTGAATTCCTCAACCAAGTCCACAGACAACTCATTGGCCTAGAATGTTCGATGTTAGCACTGAACGGTCCGATGGTACACTAGCGGACGGTTCGATGTGTTGAATAACATCCGGGGACACTATAGGCAACCCTCGGTCCACAATGTCCGGTGGTGAACCACCGGATGGTCTATTTGTAAGGATCGGATGCCCAAAAGGAGGGTGAATTGGGCTAATTTCAAACTCTAATCGCAAATCCTTAGCCTAACGACACTACAAATTAGCCCACTTTACCGTCTACACGAAACTAACCTATTCAACAAGGAAATGAAAGCCTACACATGCTAGTGTAAAAGGAACAACAATGGAAGCTACAACTAGCAACACTAATGACCATAAGAACAAGGGAGATACTAGCCAAGAAGAAGACTAAGCATGGTGACTACTAGATGCAACCCATGAAAATAGCAAGAACCATAGAAGCACCAAGTAGAGGAAAAAGGAGAAGGGACAACCGAATTTTTTTCCCGTAGTGTCGGAGGTTTGGCACCCTCTCCCAGTCCACGTTGCGGCACACCCTAGAGTGTTTTGCTGTCTCCCATGCTTGTGGATGCTCACTAAGAGTCTCCGTTCGCTATCTTGGCAAGGTGGAGCTCAAGCCTTGTACACCATGTTTTTCGTGCTTCCAAAATCGCCTTGGCAAGCTCCGAGAACGCACCCCGGCCACCAAATCTACCTAGGTGCTGCCAAATACCAAGAGTAACAAGCCTCCGGTCTTCACTTGATCTTGCTCCTCACCAAGATGGATGCGCACAAGCCCTTGACCTTGATCTTGCTCTCAAAGTGTGAAAATGTGAGTGGTTGATGCAAAGAGTTGAAGCACAATGGCTCTCTGAGTGTATGAAGTTGTTGGAGTGTCAAAGAGTACCAGATGATCCCAAATGACCCATATATATATAGCCCTCCAAGCTAATAGAGCCATTGTAAAATAGGTGGGCTGACAGAGTGATGACCGGATGGTAAGGTCTAGGATTTTTGTGAAGACCGAAACATACGGTCCATGCACATTTCCAACGGTCACTGATTCCTTACGTCATTGTACCATTGTTCGGTGTTTAGTACGCTCTCTTGAGACCGGACTATACGGTCTGTGTAAAATGCCTCTGCTTTGAAATCCATCCCCTGAGTTATTTAGGACGGTCCATGTATGGTATGTGAAGACCGTTCTATCTTACATCTGGTCCAAGGGTTTCACCCCTACGGGTTTATTGGTATGGTCCATGGATGGTTTGGTTAGACCGTTCTGTCTTGCCATCAAGTCCAAGGGTTTGACCCCTGCGGGTTAAATGGTACGGTCCATGGACGGTCCACGGACGGTCTGTGCATTTCTGCTCTGTCTTGCAAAACCCTTCCCTTGGGATATTTGGTACGTGAGATGGTACGTACACACTTGACCAGACCTTCCTGTTGATTTGATTTGCATGGAGTCCAAACCGTAGAAGAAACCACCCCGCAGTTAAATTCTGGTCTTTTTACTCAAACCGGACCATACGGTCCATGTGTTTTCTGCTGACTTTGACTATCTTCAAACTCTTTGATCTTTCTTTGTTTCTTCTTGGACCTCTGGCTTTTGAACCTTGTACTTTTCATGTTTTTGAGTCTTTTGGCTTTTGTGTGCATCTAATACTTGGCAATTCACTCGATCAAGCTACTAACCATTGACCCCTCTTAATAGTGCGGACACTAGAAAACTAGAAAGCCCTAACTAAGTAAGGATCCTCCAACTCCTTTGATCCTTGGCTCTAGAAGAGTCCTTAGCCTTTGAGATACGAAAGAAAACCACATCCGCTCCTATGAGATAGAGCATTGGAATTTGGGGCCGTTTACCATCAACCAATGAGCAACCATTTTAAATTCATTATTAAACCTGCACTGATGAGCTCATTAGATAACAATTAACCTTGTCATTCAATCACCAAAACTCACCTTAGGGCCTAGATGCTTACACTAGTGCACATTAAGCGCACTGACCGCAATGCCAAGCACTACAACGAGTTTAGTATGCATCGGACGGTCCGGTGCACATAAAAACATAGTTTTTTAGCGTTGTTTGATTCGAAAACTTATGGAAATTGTTCTAGGGTTTTTATTTTGATTTAAACGACATAGGTGAGTATGTTTTAGCACATTTTAGTATGTTTGAGCTTTAGGACTAAGATGCACTTGAAATTGAGAAAAACTTTGAGTTTAGTGCATCAAGCTACTCACCTCGACCCTCCTTGACAGTATGGCTTATCTAGAAACTATCAAATTAAAGAACTTCCAAGTGTCCTTCTTTTGACTTTGTGGCACTTAGATCTATGAATCCTTGACCTTCTCGCTAGATCGTCCAATCCAAAAGCCGTCCTTTGTGAAATTTGATTTGAGGGGTCTCTTTTGGTCAACCAATGAGCACGATCTTAATTATAATCCCTTCATGTCAAGAACTCATTAGTAACAAGATTAAGTTAACATTAATTACTGAAACCTCTATCTTTAAGGGTCATGTTTCTCACAATGGCAAAGTGACCTTCGCAAAGGTCAAGTAATCCGGTAGGGGAACTCTAGATATCCCCGGTACACCACACCCTAGCCTTTCTCTTGCGTAGCCCCTGCAAGGACTACGACCTCGCCCTCACAAGGGTAGAGGACGGACAAGGCCCTTGGGGTCTTCCGTGGTCCTTCTCACGGATGCTCTCCGCCGTCTCCACTAGGTGAGCTTTTGGCCAAAACGCCGAGGGCCTCCCTCCCTCTCACAAGTAAGGTGGCGGCCACTCCACACTACGGAGGGTCTCGCAAGACTACAAGCCGTACACTTACAAAGGCGATGTGCACGCAGGCATAGGTAAGACAAATAGGACTAAGCAAAGATAGTTGAAAGTTCTAGCTATGCCAGGATGTGTCTATTTAGCTCTAGTGATGATCGGGCTCTAGAAAATATTTCTCAACACTACAATAAGCTCAAGAGTTATCAACCACATTGTGGAGGCTAGGCAAGGTGGGTATAAATAGCCCAAGCCTCAAAACTAGCCGTTGGGTGTGAGCTGCACTGCGCAGACTGCACCACCGGACCATCCGGTGTGCACACACCGGACCGTCCAGTGCGTACAACCCAATTAGCCGTTGGAGTCGACTGTTGGAACTGTTGCTGATGGCACACCACCGGACCGTTCGGTGCGTGTTAATGCTGCGGTCTTCAAGTTGATGTAGCCTCGGTCCAGAAGGTGGTACACCACCGGACTGTCCGGTGCATTGTAGCATTTGGACGTGGTCTTCTCCTTCTCCTCTTCCTAGAATGTCTGGTGATGAAACGCCAAACTGTCCGGTGGTAGACCACCGGACCGTCCGGTGCATGTAAATCGCATCGGGTCTTGAGTCTTCATTTTGAGGTTTCTTCTACTCGCCGGATTGCCTGGCGTGCACCACCAGACCGTCTGGTGCGTGCAAAAATCTGGCCCGCTGACCAGCTTGGGGGACTGCTGTGTCGTGCACACGCTTCTGATTTTGGGGAAGTCTGGGGTCTTCTCTTATGATATTTTATACCTTCTATGAGGTGTTTGTCCCACAAGTTCTCTACTTGCATCCTAGGACTTCAATAAAAACACTTGCACACAAATTAGTCCCAATGGTTTGTGTTGTCACTTCAACCACCAAAATCGCATTCGGGAACTAAGCACAAGGCTTAGGGCCTATTTTCCTTATAGCTTTTTGATAAAATACATTACATTACCGTCTCATATAATGATACTTCTTTATGTAGAAGAGGGTGAGCTCCAAGATAGCTTTTCTTTACATTACCGTCTCATATAATGATACTTCTTTATGTAGAAGAGGGTGAGCTCCAAGATAGCTTTTCTTTCTTCCCGTACTTGCTCTTTGGTTTTTGAATGTCGTCTCATACAATCAAACTTCTTTATAAAGAAGATAATGCTCTCCAAAACAGGAGCAGGTATTTGCAACCTGAGAGGCATGCTTCGAGAATTGGGCCGGCTCATCAAATTGGTAGCAAAGCATGCAAAAAATTTGGACTCAGTGGAGTAATAATTCTTCGAACTAAAACATCCCTACGAAGGTTAGGGATTTGGAGCCTACCTGTATTACAGGCTCGAAGATAGGTATGAGTATTTTTTTGCATTTTTATTGATTATGCAAGAGACCACATACATGCTTTACTTTAACTCCATCAAATAATTGAATGGATTGACCACATACATGCTAAAGCTATCAAATTGTTATCAATGTATGAATTGTCCAATGGGACGGGCATCTTCCATCAATTGATTCGATTTAACGAGAGGCTCGGAGTCGGTATACTTCGAATAGGGGAAGTAAACAAAAACTTAGGTCAATTTATGTTTTCAAAACTACAGCAAGCTATCTTGCCCAGAGTCCCAGAACTTAATGGAACTCTTGTTTACTATAAGAGCCCAACCGCTTTATAAGTGCTTTCCTCTCTCTTTCTTTCGAACCATAAAGTTGGAAGCAGTTATTAAGGGGGGTAAGTGCACTCCTACTAATGGGGGCAAAATTACTTTTATTTCTTTGCTTTGCCCGGCCTGCCTTCATTCGTTTCGTGGAGCCGAGGAGTAGGGTATTCGTATTCGCATTTTAGTAGAGGAGGTTCCGCCTTGCCTACTGCTTTGTTACCAGAGCTGGATCAATTTCATTTTTCCTAGTGCCCATGCTTCCAATAAAAAAAGATTGGACATGTGGTTCTAAGTTTTGATAACTTCTTCTGCTTTCATTTCCTCTCGAACAATCCGTCTTTTTTTGCCACATCGCATAGAAAGGGCGTCAATCACTCACACCAACTCTTCCACAAACCCCCCACAAATGGTCCACCCTTAACTCAATGAACTTTGAGAATTTTTTTGCCTAGTTTTTTTTTTCAGTTCTCATAATTCTTTGATATACTAGCCCCAATACTTGACTGACTGCATCAGGTAAAGTGGTAGTGGTTAAAAGCGAGCGGAAACATCAGTGTTTTTATGCGTTACAATAGTAGAGGTGAAACAAAATCCAATTCAAATATCTCAATGTAAAAGGAAAATCATTTCACTTTGAAAGGAAAGGCGCCAGCTAGCTATATGAGAGCAAACTTCTTCCATCACTATCTACGATATTCATTGCACTATGATTGAAGGCCTATGCATATTCTTTCAGGTATTTCTTATTGGTTGAAGGCCGCCATCACTGAATATATGAACAATCAACCTTTTGTCATTACTCATTCGTATCTCTCTCCCCTATTTTTTTATATAGCTTTGCTAATCTTTGATGGCCATCTTGTAAAGGAAAAGTTGATAAAAATGAGAAGGAATTTGTCCAATAGTTACAAACGGTGCCTCCACAGGTTGACATCTGATCCAACCTAGTAGTAAGAAATACGCCAACCTTTTGTTTCATCAAAGGAAATTCCTCTTTACGTCATCTCCTTCTGAGGAGCTACTGCCAAAAATTCATCCCCACACTTTGCATAGGCCCAGAAGAGCATTTTTGACATGCGGGTTACTCCCATCTAACATTTGTCGATATAAACTATCCAACGTTCTGAGTTGTTTTGCCTTGAGAAAGGATCACAGCCAAGTCCACTAGGGACGCCATGAATGAATAAGAAATGAATAGTTGAAGTCAGGCTTGCATGAAAAATAGAAGATAATAAGTTAGATGTCGATTACACACCTGTGGTTGGCAAGAAGTCGCGCCCATTAGCGAAGCAACTGCTACTTAATCGAGCGATTTGCTTTTGTGCAAGGCCCATGCTGCTAGAATAGGCGATTGCCATTTTCAAGTAAACACTCCACCCCAGAAGGACGCCCTCACTCTATTGGCAAAACGCTTCGAAATAACAACGTATCGCCAAGGCCACGACCGCCCCTCCCCCTCTCTTTGCCTCCGGACGCCTAGCTCGTTATTCTTAGAGATCTGGATAGATTCTCTCTTCGGAGCAAAGGAAGCATGCTGCAAGCAGCAAGCGTAGGCTAAGAAAGCAATAGTCTAACGTTAGGGTGGGGCGCGCCAAAACAACCAGGGGCCTCGGAGAGGAGATCTTGAAATACCACCCTTCACTTTGCTTGTTCTTGAGCTTTTGATGGGATAAGTAATAAGAATATTTCTTTCGACATGCAAGATAGCACTGATATAATAGAATATTGTTGAATATAATGTGGACAACGAGTCTCCATATCCAAACACATGTAAACAAGTACATATACAATGGATGATAATTATATCAAGGAGTAACTCTTTGTTTTAAGTATGTGTTCTCAGTCCTTTAATTTATCCCTTAGTTGTTAAACTTGTGCAATAGTGAATAAGATGAATTCACCACCAAATGCCCAACCTGGCTTGTGTACCATAGATCTAATATAGGCATAGCCGCATAGACCTAGTATATGTTAAATGTTCATTTAAAAAGGAAAAATGTCTATATAACCCTCTAGACTCAAGGTTGAATACATAGCACCTCTAATTGGAAAAATCAGATTTCTTGTACATTATCCTTTGCGAAACCAGACAAATCACCCTTAAACGATATTTGAGAGTAATTTTGCCAATGCGGCACACATGTCAACACCACTTTAGTGGACAAGTGGCACGGAGCCCACTTGTTAGGTCCTTGTTTCTTCTCTCCATGTTCTGTGCGACCGTGGCGTGGGCATCTAGCACACTCCAGACGGTCGTAGCCCGCACCCGAGTAACGGCTATAGTGGCTCCCTAGCAGCAGCCTGCGCTCCCTATGGCGGCGGCCTATGGCAAATGCATACATGATTGGAGAGGAGAGTAGAAAGAAAAAGAGACGTGGTCCTAACATGTGGGTCCTGTGCCATGTGTCCACCGAAGCGGCACTGATATGTGCGATTTCTGTGACAAAACCACCCTCGCTTAGAGTGATTTTTATTTGTTTTCATAAATTATAATGTGCAAGAACTCCGATTTTTAGTTGGTGGTGCTATGTATTCTACCTTATATAGATTTTTCTCTACCATTCAAATACCATAGTTTGTGGTGTGGCATCTAAACAATTGGTCGTGCCAATAAATAGTATGAATTTAAGTAGAGTTTGATTAATACATGGTACGAGGACAATTCCAATTACGGTTCATTAAAACTATTGTTTTAGAAAAAAATGATATATTACTCCGACACCAACATGGTTCGGATAGCAAAATGTATTGCCGTTGCTTAAACCTGCTCGGTGTCCTATGCCTCCCACTATATTTTGCAATGGACATAGCTAAAGGGAGACCCCTCTCCATTTAGTGTTACGTGGAGATGGAAAGACTATGCCATAAAAAGAAAGATTCCTTTTCAAAGCATTGTCATCTTAGAAAAAAAATCCATAATTCCACAACCGAGCATCCAAATGAAAATCTGATCGCACCATCACGTTTGTTTCAACAAAAACTTCGAAATAAGATTCCACTTGACCATGTTCTGATTTACATTCTATAGGAAGTAAATTATGGACAGAAATTTACATTCTATAGACAATTTGTTATTTTCTGTAAAAAGGTGTGTTATAAGGATGTAAATTATGGGCGAAAAGGTACATTCTATAAAAAAAATTACATCCTGAAAAAAAAGCTCATTGAGGCGGGGGCAGGGGCGCTGATGCGGAGGCAGGGATACGATGTAATTTTAACCCAATAAATTACATCTCTATACCACACATTTCTTATAGAATGTAACAAATTCTTTATAGGACATAACTTTTTCTCCATAAATTATATCCTGGTAGTATAATCTTTTGTAGAAAGTAAAAAATTTTCTATAGAATGTAACTTTTTCCTATAAATTGCATCCTTATAACATGCAAATTTTTTATAAATGTAACAAATTCCCTGTAGGGTATAACTTTTTCTCCATAAATTACATCCTTGCAACATATATTTTTTATAGAAAGTAACAAATTTTCTATTTTGTATCATATTTATTTGAGTCTAAAAACATAGCCAAGTGAGATCTTGTTTCGAAGTTCTTGTTAAAACAAATATGATGGTGCGATCGGATTTTTATTTAGATGTTCGATTGTAAAGTTATGGTTTTTTAAACATGAGGGAAAATGCTTTCTCTCTTCTCGGCGTGACTTCCAAGAATCAAATCGATTTGGAGTCAGTGGCTTCACGTGCGGACAGCCAGTGGGAAGCGATCGAGGAGGGTCTCCGGATGGCGCTAACTCGAGACCGATCTCCGTATAGATTTTAGGTTTTGCAATTTTAGGTCTTTGATTTTGCCCTCAACGTTCAAATCTCGGACGACGCTAACGGGGTCGCGCGCTCCGACCCCTCCGCTCTGCCGACCCGCGTCGCCTGCTCGCTCCCCCTGCCGCCTCCAGCCCGGCTCCCGCTGCCTCCACCACCGCCCGCCCTCCGTCTCCATGCGAATCCGGCCTCCTCACCCCCGCCTATAGCCTCAGCTCCGGCGGCTGCCCTAACTCTCCCTCTAGGTCCGACAGCGACAGCCCCTTCCCCTGGAAACCCCAGCCCCGAACCCAAACCCCGGCGGGGAGCACAGGCAGCGGGTGGAGTAAGACGAGGGCGTGCAGGAAAGAGGACGCTCAGTGGGCCATGTGGTTTCTGCAAATCTCCTTGATCAGTATTAATCAATCTACTTGGCATCCAGAAAACGATATCTCCCAGATCAGTATTAATCGATCTACCTGGCATTCAGAAGACGTTGCTAATCCTGCGGGCATTGCTCAATTCATAGGAGACAAGGATCGAAGAGTAATGGTGGACAAAGAGAAAGCTGAGTTGTTGCGTGTTTGTTGCAAGTGTATCATTAAAGCACGTTTAAATTGGGTCTGCCATTTTAACTCACACCTCCCTCAAATATTTAGGAATATTTTGTACATATTCTTCAACTAAAAATCCATACGAGCTGGCCTTTCAATTGGAAAAATTTTACATGATCAAGCACACAGGATAGTCAAACCCTATACATCTCATCGGTGCAACATTTTCAGCGCCTTTGCTCTGTGTAGTTGGCAAGATCTCTTGTCATCAGTCAATGACATGCTTGGATTCAACCAGTTCGAAAAAAAATCAGAGAGAGAGCAGGGATTATCTTTTCAAGTAATATTAACCATCTTCCCACTCATTATCATCTTCGTCATCGCCAGATTCCTGGGCCTCTGCATTCAAATCTGCCAATTTGTATGTCTCGGTTGAATTCCCTACACAATTTAAAACAGATTAGACATAGTGGATGCAAAATCTACATGGGCACATCAAGTGCACAATTGGAGGTTGACACATTATATATATTCAACTGAAACAGATGATAAATTCAAAAAAAAAACAATGGGGAAAAGTTCTAAAGCCAGTGATGGAATTAGCGGAGCTGCATGGTGTCATCTTAATTTAAAAGACAAACACAGATAAATCCGTTCTAAAGGTCATGATTAGGGTATCTGATGATCAAACCTATAGCTAAAAGGTAGCCAATGTATGAGTGTGATGAGATCTTGGTACCCTTCAAAAATTATTATAGCTAAAACTATGTGGATGTTTGATGTCACAGAGAGATGGCGCAGAGAGAACATAAGCTATGATACAAGATGTTTTGATTACCGATTGGCGATTTGACCAGTATGTAAGCAAGGCTTATAATAGGGAGAACAAAAGAAAAAATGCCTCATACATTGGGAATTTTATTCGAGGAAAAGTCAAAAAGGTACTCAGGCTTTTTTTGGATAGGGTAACGGTAACAAGTTCAAACTCTTTAAATACATGGATATCCATGTGAACTACAGTCAATTTGCTATTTGACATACACTAATTCGTGTATAATTTCATGATAGGTTGGAAAAATATATAGGCAGAACCTAATTTAAGTATTTCACCATTCATACAAGGATTCAAATACTTAAAATTAAATGACTGGAACTAAGAAACATATATAAGCAAAAGATACCTGTATGTTGCTGCTCTTCCCATTCAATACCTTCATCATCATCCTCCCGCTTGTATTTCTTGCCAACCTGGCGTTCAGATTGGGAATCAGACACAGGAATGTCAACTTCTGTCTTCACTTTATTATTACTTGCTTCATCATGCTTTTTCTTCAAGGCCTCATAATAAGCCTTTATGTATTCCTCCTACAAGATACACTAGCAATTATATAGCATTTCATGATAATACATTATTTACTGTGCATTTTGTAAGAGTGAATCCTTTACTGCAGAATCCAGTTTATGTCTGTTCCCAAGCTGACCTGAATACTTTGATCATCTTTAGAGTCCTGTTTTTTGTCATCCTTGACTTCTGAATTTTCACCAAATTGTGATGCCTTGCTTGTCTCTCCTCTTTGCTCCTTTGTAAGATTCATGCCATCTTTGATCATCCATGGAGGTAAGACTTTTAGTTCTGAACCATTTTTACCTGATTCAGCACCTTCTTCTTTCACACCATCACCCAACATTTCAACTTCAACCTGAAAAATGAAACAGATATCTCATCAATTGAGCAAAGGTATGTCCATATAGTAAGTGGCTAAGTGCAACGACCATATGCTATACAAGCTAGCACGTCTGGAGACTTCATGTTTAACACATAAATGCATTGGTGATTTTTTTTTTAATGGAGACATCGCAACATCATTCAGAAAAAGGTACAGGTAATTTCTGATTCAATTCAAGGAGTTTTTCTTATTTAGTTAATAGAAGGGGAAAGAAGAGGGGGCTTCTGTGCAGAAGATGGACTAATATGATTGAGAAGTTCATAGACATATTGTAAAGGGTAGAGATCGAACTTAATTTATTGTTAGATTGGGATCAAACTTAATTGTCAGTGCATGCTACTCTATCAATAAGATCCAGTAGCACTCCCACTATATTTCAGTTTTACCTTTGTCTCCCCCATGTATGGCATTGGTGTACCATACTGCCCTTGTGAGTTCCTAGATGAATCAGCTGCACCTAGGTCACCATTCGGAAAAGCACCAATGTTTGCTCTTTCCCATGTTTGTAGACTTCCAAACTCAGGTGCAGGCAGATTCTTCACTCTATCAAGTTGTGCAACCAATGGCTTCAATTGCTCCTTAAGTAACAGAAAAACAATAGCATAAACAATAAACATCAGATTCTTAAATCCAAAGAATAACAAGATTCTGAGGCACTTGTTGACGGTATATAGGACAATTACCTCCAAAATGTTGCATACAAAACATAATTCATTCTTTTGCCAACAGAGACAGAACACAATATGGTAACATTTTCACCAAAGAAACTAATGTTCTGAATTTCTCATCCAAGCACATCTAGTTGTACCGGTTAAACTATGTGTTGACTCTAAGCAGACATATATTATATATATGGGAACACATCAGGTGCATCCACCATACTTGGTGCAACCATTGAACGTGGAGCATCAGATCAGATCCAACCATTTGGGTGCAGGCACTCAAATTGTGGTGAGGGTGGGGACACATAGCGAGGACTGGGCTCCAGCGGCCCATTCTGAGGGAGGTTTGATCTGATCTGGTGCTCCATGTTCAATGATCACCAAACATGTTCCCTATATATATTCTATTGGACTCTTAAGCAGACAGTCAAGGATATATAGAACGGTACGTTTTGTACCAGTGAGATATGTGCTAATTATGCCATAATATTAATGTTAAGGTCAATATTAAAGATTGTGTAATCCCTAATGGTTATAGCAAAGCCGGTGACATTCATGACAGCAATGTAGCATGCTGCATGCCTCTGCATGTTGAGTGCTGAATTTCTCACAGATGGATGGTTGTATCAGTTTCATAATTACAATAGTGTACATATATATACATTCGTATTCTTTCTTAATGCTGCATGGCATTATTCCCTTTGTCAGCCAGCTATTCTCACCAGATATTATGCTAGAACACTGATAAGTTAAAACAGATAATATTTTTGTTTCCTTCTGTAATATTCGAATTGTATGCAAATTTTGGCATTATGAGTTCTAAAGATAACTGAATACAAACTTCAATCTGAGTTGATAGCCTTAAACTTTAATGCCTACACTTTCTTATTCTGGAACACTGAAAATACCTAACACTTCTGTTTCTTTTCGTAATATTTGAACAGTATATAAATTTTGGTGTTATGAGAACTAGATATAACTGAATACTAACTTCAATTCTCTGCTGCATGTCCTTCAATTTCTCACGCCTACGCTTCCTGGCATTGTCATCACCATCTCCCATTTCCTCAGAAGCGAGCTTGTCACTCTCTGCAACAAGTTCACCGTTGCAAATTTCACAGTGGAAGTACTCATCCGTGAAGCTTACCAGCTGTAGGGCATCAAAGGCTGAGTACCTGCAGATCAGAAGGAAAAGCTACCTCAGGGCCCCCCTTTTTCTGCCTATAATGACAAAACACCTACTACCTTTTATTACAGCTAGGGCATATGTAGTGTTGAATTGTATTTCTGCTGTCCAATTCATCCTTCAATTTTTTCTTCATACGGTGAATCCGGTACCTTACAACATCACAGATCTGTGTTTTGGGAGGACAAACATCAATTAATGATAATTTACATTTGAATTATATAAAAGAGGAAACAGGAACAGAGTAAAGTTGAACGGGGACAAAATGTTCTTAGTAAAATAGCAAGTTCCATACGCAATAAATATCAACCAATGGATGAAACGTAAATGATAACTACCCTCAAGCAAATGATAAATAAATTTCTGTGCTGATCAAAATACAAAAATGTTCCAAGCTAAAAGAATAGAACAAGAGAAATGTCCTACATACCACCAGCATACATGTTTCAAAAAAGAATCCTAAAATTATACAAATGAGATGGATCATAGATTAGAAGGTTCCTTTGCATGCCATCGAGAGAAAAGAGAGGATTGCCAACATTTTTTTTCAATAGTGGAAATTCTATTGTTGGACAGGACATGGATTGGTATTATAAACGGCGTAAAATTGAAGAGTCATGTTGCTTGACAGCACAAAGGGGGAGATGTACATTCAAATTCAAAGCAGGTGCACTATGTCGTAGTATATATGTCAAGCTACATTAGCTTTTCTATAGTTATGTCTATGTAACAAGATTCTTCTAGGCTCACTTGAAACTTTCTTAAAAGGGAAACATTACTAATAATGGAGGTCAAACATTTTTCAACAAGGTTAAAATTATCAAGCAGTGAAAAGGATTAATTAACTAATGATGATACAGTACCATAGAATTTCTCCCTCCAATCAACGCCAGAAAGAAAAAAAATCATTGAGAAACAAAACAGAAAAATCCCAAAGCATCATCGTAAGTCTATAAATGTATTTATTCGTAATGTGTCCTAAGAATAATATAAAAAAACATACTTCCTACAATTAATTAAAGGAGACATACAGGTACCTTGTTCTTGTTGCTAAAAGAAATCATTATCTATAAAAGCAATAATAATAACTTAATGCCATAGATTTTGGAAAAACTAACCTGAGCATAATCCAAGCAACAGTATGAATGTGTATGCATCTTAACTTTCTCTTCTCCCTCCTTATTAGTGACTGGTTGACCATCACTGGCAGCTGCAGCTGCAGTATTATGTTGCTTAGTTCCTTTTGCATTCTGCGGCAACAAAGATCAAATAAAATACAAAATCAGAAAAGAAGACAAGGAACCACTGCCAAATAAAACACAAGATGCGAAATCAAAAGACAGTTGCTGGCAAACTTTAAGATATCAAGAGTTCAAGACTTGTTAATGTAGCTATTAAATAACTGTTAGAATACAAATTTCTGCAGCCAATCATATAATTTCGAACATCGAGAAACGTAACTATATAAATAATTGTTGTAATACAAATTCTGCAGCTAACCATCAACTTCATGGCGGAGAATTTTAGGTGGGGGAGTTTCTGTCTACCTAGTTACTCGTAAGCCACATATGTCGCGTTTTCAAGGCTTCAAGTAAATGTGGAACTATCTTCTTTACAGCTTACGCCATTTCAATAAATAGACAACAAGGATATTATGTCACCAGTTGGCAGTTAAAACTTAACCTACAAGAAAAAAAAAATAGAAACAACAGCGATGCAAGAGCTACAACAGATCAATACACGTGAATAAAACTAACCTCCTTACGGTGATCCCTCGTGACTAGCTTCTCCTCTTCAAAGAAACGGAGAATGCGCCGCAGCTGTTTCGAGTGGAGCTTCAATGCTTTAGCCAAATCTTCCTCTCGGACCCACGGCCGTCTGCGGTGGATAAAGAATATTTTGAATGCAAATCAAACAGAACAGATAATCAAATAGGTAGTCAGGTGTACAACACGGGAAACTAATCAATAAAGCATTCAAAAGAGTTAGCATGACAGCAGTATCACTGAACGGGCAGGCAAGACGTGCTAGGCACGGTGTGTGTGAAAACAAGAATAATAGCAGCAAATAATTTGCTCAATGCAACCATCCACCACGCCAACCATAGTGTAACCGAGCTTCTCATATACACGCAACCAAAACTTACAAGGGAACGTATCCTGTGCAAACTCTGCTTCCAGTGCAAACCGTGCAAACTCCAATCTGGAGCGTCCATGCAGATCGTATGACAAGGAAACAGCCGATACGACACAAATGATATATATCCGATACCTTGTGAGCGCGTCGAGGACGACGACGGCCATGCCGCGGTTGTCCCCACGGGAGGTCTTGGGCTGGTTGTCGCCCTTCATGGAGACGTCGTCGTAGAATGCGCGGGCCGCCAGCCTCACCAGCCTGCCAGAAGAGAAAACCAACCCGATCCCGTGGAGCTCAGCGACGGCTGGGTCTAGGGTTTCGAGAGCGAAGCGGGGTAGGGTGCTCACCGGTTGAAGGGCTCGATGGATGGTTGAAGCGCCATGACACAACACCCGGCGCACTGGCTTGAGGGTGATCCGGAGTTCCGATTCCCGCTCAAGGCATAGGGGGGGCGGGGAGGGTGCCGGGTAGCGTCGCACGCCGGCCTCCGCCCAAGCCGCCGCCACCGCCGCCGGATCGGGCGAACGAGCGAGAGATGGAGGGGGACTCGAGGTTGACGCGTTGTCATGTGTCGCGGGAAGCCCATTAAACTTGTTGCTTTTTCTGAGCTGTTGCTGCCGGACCGCATGATTGGGCCCAGAGCTGGGACGGGCAAATGCCCATAGAAATATTTAGAAAGAAGTCTATTTGTACCCCCTCAACTGTTCATAGAGTTTTCATCCCTCGCGCTCGGAAAACCATGTAATAAAATAACGAGGCTCCTTTTCAACTTGTAAATCCGGAATCCTGTCCCCCTCGATATGATTTTGCCCCGGAACACATGAGGTGCCTCAAACGCGCACCAGGGCTAGTTTGGATGGAAGCCTGGACATAACTTTCCTAGACCTTGTTTGGTGTAACTTTCCTAGACCTTGTTTGGTTGAAGCCATGCGATTCTTTTGTCTAGTGAGGATGCCTGAGCCAGTTGCTAGGTATCAGGCATAGAAAATCGACCGCCTGGGGTCTGTCTAGGTTGCCTGGGTATTAATCACCACCCCAGCTAGTGTAACTTTATCCCTTCACTTTCCCCTTCTCTGCCCTCCCCTCGCATCTCTCCTGTCCTCTCTCACTCGTTCATCTCCCTTCTACAGAGGAAATACAAATCCACATCGATTCAATGAAGATGGAGAATACTCCGAGGTGATTGTGTAGGTTGCAAATCTTGCTCTTTTATTTCATCTCCTCTGTTGCACGACTTGGAAACTATTGATTTGAGGTCCGGCACAACGTAGGTGAACAAAATCTCTTCTATGTTTTTATCTAATCTGTATCAAACTTGTTCTATACGATTGGATGTTGCTAGTCCCTAGGTCAGTGCGTACAGATCGATTTCCTTGCATATTTCCTTCTTGATAAAGATATCCGCTCCCTTTAGCTTGTGAGATTCGTTTTTTATTTAACATGTGCATATAACAGCATGATACTACTTCTCGATAACAGATCATTGCATGTTTTGTTCAGTTTTTTATCTCAAAATCACCACATCCATGTATCCCTTGATATGAACTACCAGTGCACTTGTTGCTTACATTTTATTCTGCAATGCTCAGTTGGATATAGAACCTGTTCATGATTACGTTAGCCAGCAAAGACCTCGGATTTTAAGTGTCCCATCTATCGTTGTGGCCATTATCCAAGGGCGGTGACGTCGCCGTCGTCGCTATAGGCTGCAAAGAAAATATGGCCCATTGGTGAGCAGAGACTTGGCGAGGCAAACAAGGCTAGATGAACTATATAATGCAACAGATAGAAATTGCATCCATCAGCTTAGAATGAGAAAAGATGTGAAGCTTTCTGCCCGATTGCGTGATGTTGGTCTACTACGAGATACTATACATGTATCAGTTGAAGAGCAATTAGCTATGTTTCTACACACCGTTGGCCATAACTTGAGAAATTGTGTGGTTGATCGGGTGAGACTGAAAGCTGGTATTTCAATGAGGTCTTGATGGCTTTATGTTCCCATGGCAAAGATATGATAAATCTTAGGTCAATAGAGACCCATCAAAGATAACCAGTAGTCCTGGTCGATTCTACCCATATTTTCAGGTATCTTACCAAACATGCATTCGGTATATTAATGGTCATATAACATGCATTATTTAAATGATTCTCATGCTGATTTTTGTGCCGCCCAATGACCGTGGGATACTCTCTAAACCAATTCAGTTCTTTGACAGGTTGCAAGAACTATTCAGTGGTTCCACAGCAGATGGTTCATTTATGCAAGATCCTTTGACTGCAGCTGAGCTAGATCAAGATGATATTGTTGTACATGACATGATGAATGACATGGCTAACTATGATAAGGCGGATGATCCACATGGGCAAGATTCAGACAAAATGGAGTTTGATAGTGATGATTGTCAAGAGGTGGGTGCCCTCACAGCAACTAGTAGCCAAGTTTCTTCATCTAGTGTCAAGTCCATAATGGTTAAGAAGATGACCTTCAAAAGGTTTGGGAAGTCAAATGCACTACCTCCTACGGCTAGGGAAAGTAAGTCAAACACAAAACCATCTCCTGCGTGTGCTAGTGATGATACAGATGCGGAGCTAACCAATACTTTGAAGAGTATCGAACAAAACCTTACAAAACCAGTGCAGGTTGCACCTCCACCTGAACCTAATGCTCCTTTATGGGATATGCTCAAGAAGATTGTGTTAACAGCTGAAGACAGGCTCACAGTAGGGTTGCATCTTTGCAAGCCACAATTTCAAGACCAACACAGTTTCCTTATCAATATGGGCCAAGAATACCTTGAGCGCTCGGTGCTTAAGTATTTGTCTGGCGATGATGGTAGCAATGAGTGATGTGATATTTGATTGCAATGATGGGTCAGTTTTTGTTGCACCCTTTTGGGATTAGTATGTATAGCCTAACAACATGCTAATTAGGTGCTCCCAATGTCAGAGAACATTCTGATTTGTGGACAAGTTGTTCAAACTCTTTTAGAACATCTCATGTGATGTGCTTTTGCATATATCTATGCTGTAATATTTATGAGCCTATGACTCAAATCCCATTGAACTCAAGATCTTAAATCGAGCTCGCCACTATCATTCTCTATGATTAAACATGGTTTCATAGTTCAGCATGTGAAGCCATAGTCTGAAAATAATTAATTACTTTTACATATTAAATATTTGTTTCACATAACGGAGACTGCTACAATATGAACCAAATTTTGTTGCAGTGTTATGGTTTATCTAGAGGTAATCTTAACACTTCTCTATATAATGTTGAGTGCAAACTAATGAACCAAACACTGCCCCAGGTTATTCCGTGCGTCTATGCAAAAATCCAAGGTGTCAACTAAACAATGAAACAAATTCAATCGCTGCCTGACCAGTCATTTTTGCATCTCGTGGCAGGCAACTCCCAGGCAAGAGGTTCGTCCAGGCAAGTGGCCCAAGGCTCCATCCAAACTAGCTCCAATTCCGCCTCTTGCAAGCAGCCTCGCTCCGCGGCCCGCATCCCTGCAGCCCCTCGCCTTCCATGCTCGCATGGCCACTCACTGCAAGGAAACGAAGAGGACGGCAAGGGCACTGCAGCGGGGAGAAGGCGGCACAGTCGTAGGGGCTGGGAGAGGGAGAACGCGGCAAGGGCGGGGTAAGGAAAAGTGCGCTGGGGCACTGCGGCAGGGTGAACGCGGTGCGGGCGCTACGGTAGAGAGAGCACATCGTAGTATGTGTGAACGAGAGCATATATCGTACTACGTGTGAACGAATACCATGGTTCCAAACAGACCCTGAAACATCGTAGTATGTGTGAACGAGAGCATATATCGTAGTACGTGTGAACAAATACCATGGTTCCAAACAGACCCTGAAGCTTCGGTGTATATGCTTTGACGCTGCGGTACCATGTCAACGCTCACTCTATGGCAAACCTGTGCGGTGCGCCGTTGTCATAGAAAGCAGCCAGGGTAGCTTTATTGGTTGAGATTTTATCAATCCGTGAAGACGCCCTAAACATCTCAACATGCTTCACAAGAATATTGCAACGATACCATGATGAAAAAGGCACCCACACAAACTCGTTCAGCCCACTTCATCTTCAACATCAGAACAAAATAAATCAAGGATGATGTATACTAGTTGAAGCATCGTTCAAGATGGCGGGAAACGGGGGAAGGTCTGGTCACCATGTGATGCCAGTGTTTCAAACATTGATCTGACGACTGATTTGCAACTATCCTGCCGTACAATTACTAAGGTGTTCATCTAGCCTCCAACAATACAGCACTTGCCACTCCAACTTGGTGGATCTTGCCAACTCTTTCCTGAATAGTCTGCTCACAAATCTGGGAACTTAGCCTTGTATTCCTGAGCAGACTGCAGAAAAACAAATGTTAGGTTTTGAAAAGAAGACTCCATTAAAAAAAATAGGAACAGCTTAATCCATATCACAGATTCACAGTATCCAGAGTTCAAGGTCACGTTACCATAAATGTTGCTGTGATCATCTTTCCGGCAAACCATCTTCCATGGAGTGCTTGTTGGGCCTTTGCTGCTGCCGACACACTATCGAATTGCAAGTACACAAAGCCTGCAGTGTTTCTGCTCCAACACCAACAGAAAGAGATTGATTAGAGCATAGGAAATTGAGAAAACACTGGTACACAAAATGAACCTATCAACCACCAAAGCTTCAGAAAGTAAGATGAGAAAAAGGGACGAAGAACATTTGTATTAATTTCAAGAAAAAAACGAATTACTCAGATTAGGAATATATAGACTGATTATACTCCATCCCGAAAAATAAGGCATATAGATTTCTAAAAAGGTCAACATTTTAAATCTTTGACTAAAGATTGAATGAAATACATAAACTTTTAGTGTATGCATGTTATACTTGGATTCCTATTCAAAATACTTCAATATGATGGTAATTTTGAATATTATTAAAGAAATTGATAGTCAAAGTTTCACTTCAAAGACCATGTCAAAAATCTATATGCCTTATTTTTTGGGGGTAGGGAGTAAATTATTAAGTGGTCTGATTAGACTGCAACTGCATTACACTACACAGAACACCCAATATTTTCTATTGAACCATGAGGATGTCAACTAACTTGTCAACAAAAATGTGCTTCACAGCACCAAACTTGGAACATTCGTCTTGGACGTCATCTCTAATATCCAAATCAAAATCAGGATCAGTCTGCAAAAAGGAAATTCCCACAAGTCAGGTGGTAAGCAGCACACATGTGCATAACAATATGGACAAAAAAAATGTAGTAATAGGTACTGCAAACACCAATAATAATTACTAATTTTTAATCAACCAAACAAAATAATTATCACACATGCCTAAAATACATGAACAAAACGCATGTGTAAAAGAATACCTCCACTGCTGGGTCAAACATATTTTTAAGCAACAAGAATTCTGTGGGTGCAGACATGATGACATTTTGTGTGGTAACCGGAAGCACAGCTGCCCCAGGAATTGATCCAACAGCAGGAATTGTTGGCGGAAGAAGAGAAGCAGCTGCTGGAGCACCAACGACTGATGTAGCTGGTATAGCCACTCCAGCAGCACCAACACCACCAGTTAAGCTGTAGATAACCAAAAAAAAATGTAAAGTCAAGGAAACACAACTAGCAAATTGATTGGTATAATTATATGGAAGTACAACCAAAGCACGGTAGACAGTACATATAGAATGAACTTAATAATAGACACGCCAAGAAAAGCAAATCCTGATGCTAACATGTAGCTGTCGCTAAAATAAGCTATTGTACAAAATGATGATTCCAGGATGCTTTGATCAGCAAATTCATAGAGAACTGTCATTCTAATCGCTACAGTAATGGCGAATAAGTCCATCTTTGGCCCTTGAACTATTGCCAGAGTCTGATTATAGCCCTTAGAATCTCAAAAGCATACAACTTTGGTCCTCAAACTATTCAAACTGGATACTTAGAACTGGTGCCCAAACAAAGGTGGTTTTCCCTGACTCAGTGCCATCTATTAGCAGATGTTTTGTTGTGTGGTGCCTATTATATGGACTTGATTTTGGCACATATCGTGGCCTGACTCTTAAGAAAGAATCCAGTGGCACTCTGGCAAGGATGAGTACTGCCCACTGTGCAGGGAAATCTCTGGCCATGTACTGCTAATAGATGATGCATATGTTTCCTTGAGGACAGCAGCTTTAGCCTGCTGCAAGCAAGAAGCCACACCAATCCCAGATCCTCATGTCCAGCAATGAGTGCCCTGCCTCAAGTGTCTGGAGGCTGCAGCAAAGTGCGAATAAAAATTGAATAGTATGCAAGATCATTGGACCCCACCAGACATTGAGTGATGCAGTTATCAGCAAACAAAATCAAACAATTTTAAGCCTTGGATCCCCACCACATTGAGGTGGCCTCACCAGTGATGTGAGGGCCTGGCAGCATGGAGCAGCAGTATGGAATGTCTGCAGGTGTCAACATGGAATATATTCTGAGGGATTAATTGTTCAGAGGGGATGTTAGATGGAGATTGGATGGCTGGGAAAGAATCTCCTTCCTACTAACCACAGATTTTGTTCTGTGTTTGAGCACATTATGCTTCTTACTATTCTCCTATAGATCAATCACAAAATTACAGATGTAGAACAATGAGATTTGTAATGACAGGATTACTAATGGAAGATAGACAGCCTTTTTCAATATTCAGTTTACCATTGATACTAATCTCTTCCTTGACTACGGCTGTGAGGTTGTGTCATAGCCAAAGGGTGGGACACAGAGCGTGATCAGTATGGCGGTGCGTTGCTGAGGCACATGCAGGTTGGCAGGTCACTATGCCAGTGCAGTGTGAGGCCACTGCGTCTTAAACATGGCTGTTGCAACAGGGATAAATGAGGCACTCAGAGAGATTTTTTTTTTCTTGAACACAAAGAAGATCCATGTATCATTGCATTATGAGGTCATCAAAACAGTCAGGTTTCCTGATCAAAAGACAACCTTATAACAGCAACCAAAAGTCAAAAACCGCCAAATATGATGTTACATGACCAAACACAACCTTAAACATCAACCAAGAACGACCAAACATGACATTAAACAACCTTGCACAATCGAACACACCTTACCATGAAGGTTGACAAAGACAACAAGAAATCAGAGATGGACCCTTACACCACCATAGAAACAAACTATCAGAACGACAAAAGGAAAATAAACAACAAAAGAAAAAAAAAGGAAATACAGAAAGGAAAAGGTGGGGTGGGGCCGTGGGGAGGCTGACATGTGGTTCCGTGAGGTCATAAAGGTATTTAATCGCTAACGTAAAATGCCACATCAGCAAAACCAGGACCACATGGATGCCATGTCGAATGAAAATCTTCCTACATGGCAAAACCATCACCATATCAGCTAGGAACCAGCTTCAAACAGGATCAAGGGTCTAGAATTTCCAGTTCAACAGTTCGATGGCTTAAGTTATCCGATATTAGAGTTTGCGGGCCAAAATCAGACTCATGTAGTAGTTTGATGCCCAAAAATTGTACTTCCTATGCTTCAAAGCAATGAAATGAAAGCCCCATCCCCAGTGTTACAGAAATCTGTGGGCAGTATCAGGAATAACAACACTGGACATGTGTCTGCAGTGCTCCTTGTTGCCTAATTTTATATAGCTCTCACAAATTAATGAAAAAATTTTAATCCACTTCATGATAAATAATCCTCCTAGCTAAAGAAGTTAGCAACTAGACAGGACTGGAGCCAAATTGGTTGTCATGCCAAGAGCATTCTGCCAGAAAAGGCTTAACAAATACCTGGTTGCGGTGCCACTCCTGTCCAATTTCAGCATAAGAGCAGCTCTGGAGCTTGCATTTAGTGCCTGCACACATTTAACACACGTTTCAAATAGAGCATAATCCTCTAGCAAACATTAATATACATATAGTAATTCAAATGTTTAGTGCATACAGTCATTGCCCAGGATATTTCCTTTTCTAAGATATTAGCTTTCAAGTAATGTAATATTGAAGATAAATAATCCGTACTGCTAATGAATATAAAGAGAGATCCACAAACATAACTCCACTGCATGCATTCCAGCTTTCGTATGGTACACAACTTACATGGCAAGAATTTCAACGTGGAATCATTCTATCCTAATGCCTCAAGTCACAACATCACAAGAATGGTACACAACTTCAGAAGTTAAACCAAATAAGTTTACCCACCAAGCCTCCACCTTCGTCATCATCTAAATCTCCAGTTGTAGCGCCACCAACTTGCACTCCCACATGATCGGTAACAGCTGAAACCTGGTTTGGGCAAAAACATAAGGGTACCAGTTATCTACCACTACCATGTATTAATCTGTCAGTAAACTATATGATTGCTATTAAAAGTTACCTTAATAACTCTGCCAGCAATATCAAGCTGCCCATTCAAGCTCTGTGCAGCTTTTGCATCTTCAAGCCGTGCAAACTGCATGGTGCAACAAAGTAATGAGCAATTGGACACAAAAAGGGCCAATGTGAGAGCTGTAGGGAGAACTAACCTGAATAAAACCATAACCTTTGCACAGTCCAGTCATCGGATCTAGAGGCAGCTGTACAAGCTCCACTTGCCCAAATGGTTCAAATACCTAAAGAGAGATTCATCATGAATATACAATAGACAACAAGGAACTAAATACAAGTAACAGACATTCCTCTTCAAACAGGATGGAAGCATCCTCAACTAAAACATGATTTTAAAATAATAAAATATATGACCTTGGAGACCTAATTTCCCACCAACAAAAAACAGCAACCAAAAATACTAATTCATCAAAAGTAGGATTAGCTTTGTTAGATAAATTTTAGTCAGCTTAAGTGAAACCCCTCAAACTCATAGGAACTAACTGAAGATGAAGTGGCTTCATTCATTAAATTTTAGACAGCACAAATGGAACCCTCAAACTCACAGGAACTAAATGAAAACCAACAGCTATTAGTAAAATGAGCACAAAACTATCCCAATTCCCAATACAACCAAGAGACAGAAAAAAAAATGTAAAAAAAATCTAATCATTAGAGAAAATAATGTAGTGAAGAAAGGAATATTACTTGTATAACTTAAAAGGGGTAAGTATTACAAGATCAGATCGAATGATTAACCTGTCTCAATTGGTCTTCAGTGATATTAGAGTGAAGATTGCCAACATACAACTTTCTGGCTCCACCTGAAGCCACACCACCTGATGTTGCATTTGACTGAACTAAGTTCTTTTCAGCCTCAGATGGCTTAACCATCACAGGTTGCCCAAGAAGTGGTTGACCAGACAGAGCAATTGCCATTGGAACAGACATAACGTCGTAAAACTCAATGTACCTGCAAATTTAGATATATGTTTAGTACAAACAACGAAGCATCCAAGAAATGACGTTTTCCTGTAAAAAGAAAAGAAAACCAATAAGTGGGGCCACATTTTCTATGATATTTCAAATTTTTCACAGAAAACGTCAGGCATTTTGATCAAAATATGTGTAGGAGCTACGAGGTTTTCGAACTTGGTTCTTGGTTGCCCCCTTTATTGCCAAGAAACCTGCACCAAGTGTTTGTCAAATACACTGGAATCAAACTTTCCTCGACTGCTGACTTCAGAATGATCTAATACTCCATCTTACTTGTAAATTGCCGATAATCCCAGCAGGTAGACCAAATTATAAAATGTCAGTGTGCAATCCTGTTAAGTATGACAAATTGATGAAAAATGATCCCCAAGAAAATGCCAAATATGAACTACAAAGTATGTCCATGCAATCATATGGCTACAAATAGACTAAAAACAAATTTTGCGAAATCTGATAGGCAACAAGCCAGAAAATAAGGTGCTCATTTTGATAGAAGTAAATCCTTGGACCAAAGTTGCTCCACAACAATGTTTCTAGTAATTCCATGCTTAAGCACTGATACTTTTGCAGGAAGTTAATCTACTTAACATCAAATAGTAGTACAATCGTATAAAAAGAAAAGTATTAATGTACTTGGCAAAACCACCAGCTATCAAATGAAAATGTGTAGTGTAGCAAGCATTCCGTTATTTTTTTCCCACCGTATGTATTTTTGAAGGTTTCCTCTGTATAAGTGTATGGTCAGTGTCATCCAAGACACAACCAAAACCTGAACCCACCATTTTCATGACCCAATTCTGTAAATACATATTACTAAACTCCTGGCAATGCCCCAACCAATAAGCAAACCTCAAAAAACTAAAGCACAGTCACACAAATGTTCAATATATCTCTAGATTACAGGATTATAACTTGTACATAGTACTCACCCAACTCCTTTAGAACGCCGTGAATTTCGGTCCATAATAAGGCGAACATCACGAACCTGCAAAAATATAACAGGCTAAACATCAGACAGTATCTACAAATAGTCAAAATCCCAAATGTAAGATATTAGAACACTATCTTTTCTCCAAGAGTTAAATACATGTGAGATAGTATAAGCGCCTAACATTCTTAGACAATCAAATGATATAATTTACCCAGCTAGTAACAATACAATAACCAGGAAAATGTGCATGGCCAGTATATTTTACCTTCCCAGCCCTTGAGAAGAACTCATAAACATCTCTTTCATCTGCCTTCAATGACAGCTGCAGTAATGATTACAGAAATTAGCTTAATGAGTTAAGCAGTTAACTAGCAAAGTAGAGCATTTCATTAAAAATCAACCTGGAAGGCAAATACAGTCCGTTGGTCCCTTTCTGGGTCAACTTCTGGCTCTGCGCCATCATCTTTCCTACGTCTGCACAATGAGAAAACAAAAGATATTTAAAGAAGCAGCATAAGCAATGCACGAAAAAATAAAAGATAAAATCATGACTATACATGACATCATTGTTTATTAGTTTTCAGCCTTGATAAACACAAATAATCAATTGTATCCAAGCAACCCAACTGCGCCAGACCAATCCATGTTTCTAACTTGCAAGTACTCCACAAGGATTATAAAGAAAAAAGAATGGTGACCTGATATCTCGAGTCAGGCCCAATTGCAGATACCATCTGACGACTGCTCTATTGTATCATATCTGCGAGTTCCCATATTAACATTCAATATTTCAAACTTAACAGCCCTTGATGATAAGAACAGTAAATTATAGTCGTATGTAAGCAGCCCTACAAACGTTGAAGACTGCTCTATTGTATCATATCTGCGAGTTCCCATATTAACATTCAATATTTCAAACTTAACAGCCCTTGATGATAAGAACAGTAAATTATAGTCGTATGTAAGCATCCCTACAAACGTTGGAGATTGGTACTAATGCAAACCCACTATGTTCAGCATGAACACCAAAAGGAAGTCATAAAATTAAACATAATCGCACATCGCAACACATAGCAACAAGTTTCCTACAGAAACAGAGAATAATGCGCAATCAAGCAAAAGAAACCCCAAGTTCTACTCCCTTGAATTATGTGCAAACACTAATTGATGGTCCAAAGGGATTGTAACGAGAAAATTGGCCTCTGTGAATCACATCGGCCCTTTTTTCCAACTAATTAATAATTTAATGGGCTCTGTGAATCACATCGGCCCTTTTTTCCCAATAAATTAATAATTTTGGGCTTGTTTTGCATCAGACTTGTCCGAATAGCAACACAAAGGAGACTGCACGAATTCGTACCTGACATCACGGTCGCGGTAGTGGCCACGCTCGCTGCGCTCCCGCTCCCGCTCCAGCTCCCTGACCATCTCCTCTTCCTCGGCACGGCGCCGCTCCGATCGGCTCCGGCTTCTCCGCTCCCGTTCCACCTCCCTCTCCCTAGGCCGGTGCCTGTCACCCCTCTCCTTCTCTCGGTCTTTCCCCTCCCTGTCCCTATCCTTCCCGCGGCTGTCGCGGCTCCTCTCCTTCTCCTTATCCTTCCCGTCATCCCTGTCCCGGTCGCGGTGCTCACGACCGCTGCGGTGCCGGTCCCGGTCGCGTTCGCGGTCCTCCCCCGAGCGGGAGCGCTTCGATACGCGGTCCTCCCCGCCCTCGCGGCGGCGCGAGCCACGGTCCTTCTCGCCGGAGCCAGAGCCGTTGGCCGGCGGGGCGGCGGGCTCCACCGCCTTCTCCAGGTACTCGTACTCGTCGAACTCCATGGGGGCGGGCGCGCTTGAGTGGATCGGTGTGCGGCGGCGAAACCCTAGCGGCGGCGGGCGGGAGGGAGAGGGGAGGGAGGCAGGAGAACTCTAAACCCTAGAAAAATGGACGCGGGCTCGCGGCCTTTTGGATTGGAGAGGACTTGCTTGTGCTTTGGGGTTGGGGACCCCGCGGGTGCCGGGCGCCGTCAGTCGGGGTGAAAATCTCGTTTTCACATGACGTCGGATAGAAAATGGTAACCCACGATATCGCTTTTTAGTTTTGAACTTTTTCATTATCGCTTTTTATTCGTTCGAGATCATTAACATACAAGATGAACTCTTAATCGCATAATCTATACTATAAAGCGCGAGTTAACCAAAAGGACAATTTTAACCTAAGCAATCTATACCCATATAGACTCCTAGATCTTAGGTTGTCCCCACAACCAGAGTATAAGGCCCATAAATCCTGGTAAAAACCGAGTTACAGGAGCGGAACGCGGACAGAACGCGCGTTCCTGCAGTAAGAATCACCGGCGGCGGGGGTTTTCCCCGAAATTTTTTTCACCAAATCTCTACCCGCGTCCGATATCTCACGCAGCCCGATTCGCCCAATCAAAGCTCGGTTTTAATCCCACATCGCCCATAGAAGCAAAAGATTTGCTTACTCATAACCACCGCCCCGTGTTCCAATCGAAGAAGAGAAGAGGTAGGAAAATCTCATACCTGGCTGGTTGTAGCAAGGCAAGACGGAGGCGAAGCGGATCCGGCTGCCGCGAAAGCCGCCGAGGAGAAGGAGGAGGCGGCGCGCGGGCGCCGGCCGCCGCAAGGACCAGAGGAGGAGGAGGCGCCCGGACAGGCGGCGCGCGGGGGCGCCACCGTGCGGCCACTCGGCGGCGGCGCGCCCACCATCAGGTGGGCGCGCACGCCGGCCAGAGGCGGCGCGGGCAGCGCCACCGGAGAAGAGAGAGAGGCGGAGGAGCAAGACAAGCGTGAAGGAGGCCGCGCGACGGCGAGAGGCCTGGCGCCGAAGAGAGGGGACGAGGAATGGCGGGGAACGGGAGAACGGGGGAGAGTGCCGGGGCGGCGGCGGGGAGGGGGTTGTGGGTGTGAAGAGAGAGAGCGCGCGCGGGAGGGGTGTTGGGCTAGGGTTTCCGCCACTGCCCCCCGGTTTGGGCTTGAGACGGGCTGGGCCGGAAGTTGGGTTGAGAAAGTTGGGCTGTTATTTCAATATAAGTTTTTATAATAACTTTTGGCAAAAATACTCCTTCCATATCCGAAATTTCTATCGTTTTGGACAATAACATGGTCTCCAAAACATAGTTTTGACCAATGTTTTACGTTAGAATATAAATGAATATCCTATCAAATTTATACTTTCACGAAAGCACTTTTTAAGACAAATCTAATGATATGACGTTAAATTTTTAAAACCAAATAATTTAAAAGTTATTTATAGTCAAAATTTATAATGTTTGACTCGTTCATTGTCTAAAACGATAAGAATTTCGGACCTGGAGAAGTATATAACTAGATCCATATATGTATATAATATATGTGTTTGCCTTCGACCAAACGTTGTGCAACATTAAAGTAAAAATAAATAATATGGCACACCGCAGCTCAACATATTGGTTGTACGCAGACAATCAACCACGTCCTTTACATTAAATCGACCCTCAACGACGTCCTTCACATCGAATTGATCTTTGTCGGATCAAAACCAAATGAACAACTATGATATCCGTTTTTGTCAGTGTTGCATGCCACGTATCACACCAGCAACATAATTTATCTTTGAAACAATATCATGACCATCATTCTATCATGATCAATAGCAGACATAACATCATTTTCACTTGCCTATGTCATTAGCAGAAAAGAAAAATATATTATGCTACGATGGTAAGTATAACGTGATCTTATATGATAATTCTAACGATTGTTCTCCATGGTTGCAAAACTGTATACCCTCGTGTGACAAAAATTCTCTACGAGGCTCTCAAGGAACTAGGTGGATCATCACCTATCTATTATGTCAAACAAGTTCGAAAAAAAAGATTACTTTCACAATTCCAGACAGAACTAGCGACACTATGGTTCCTATTACTTTTGGAATGATTCAAAATTGGCAAATTACTTGCTTATTGACTCTAAAATCATTCAAAATAATTAATAAAACAAAAAACAAAAATTCTCAAACAAAAAACTTTCAAAAAAATAAGTAAATAATAACTTACTAATCTTTAAAAATGAACGTGCGCCACGTGCGGGACGCACGTGCATTTTTACTAGTAACTATATAATCACTGGTTTAAAAAGTAACTATAACACCCTGTCCGCCCTAATTTATAGATCGTTTGATTTTTTTTTAACACCAAGTTTGACTTACTCGTTTTATTCAAAAAAAAATTATAATTATCATTTGTTTCATTGTGATTTAGTTTAGCATATAATATACTTCAACTATAAATTGAATTTTTCCATATTTTAAAAAAAAATTGAATAAGATAAGCTTGTCAAAATTGGTGTTGAAAAAGTCAAACAATGTAAAAATTGGGACGAATAGGGTAACTAGTGTGATTTTGATGGTTGAATATTTGGATGAGACAAAAGTATTCAAGACCAATACATTGATAATGTATTCTTTTAAATTATAGGGATGCAAGCAATGGATTTAAAGGACAAGCAACAATAATAAGGATGCAAAAAAATATTTTGAAGAATTAACACGAAGATCAATACATAAAGTAAAATCAAGTAACATGGTGCTGAGAAAACTCACAAAACTATATCAGATCTACACCTACACCTCATCTCCCTCGCTTCCTACCACGTGGCACCCACTCCACCTCTAATGTTACCTTTCCCCAAGCGTCACAACGCTCCAACACAACTCGTCGCATCCTCACTTGCCTGTAAACGCCACCTCAGGCTTAACTTCTCCGCACCGCCCTTCACTCTTCTGTAGTAAACCCTAAACCTCCAAATCTCCGCTTGAATAGAAGCTTTCGTCCATTGTAGTAGAGTGGCCACTCCATAGCTCTGACTTAAAAGAAGTTTCTAGATGGTGCAAAACTACGGATTTATCAGTTTGTGCTTAGCTTCTACATTGCCACCATCAGTATTGTCATTGTTGGATTTCATTCTCCAAGAGATACGCCACTCTCTTCATGGAAAAATTACAAGGAGAAATTGAAAGAATAATCAAGTGTATCCTTTCGTGGTTGTATGCGAAAAAGGAAAAGAGCAATGATAAGAAGGCTACCCTTTAGCAGATACCTTCTTCTAACCTTTCAAAACAATAAACGCAAAGAAAAAGCTAGAAGCACCGGTGCTAAGGGTTTCTCAAAGAAGCAAGAGGATACACCCCGCTGAAACCCACATGCGCTTTCTTATGAAGTGGGGGTTGTCATTTAGCACCTTTCATCACTTTTCCAACATCGGTGATAGTACATGGATTATATATTATCAATAACAAACACGATTGTCTCAAACCATGTGATTTGTGGGCAATTCTATACTTAACAAAGGTTTCTGTTATAAAATGTGCCAATGATAAGCAGTAAGAGGTATGCAGGATGTAACGTTTGAGATAAGTACTATCAAGATGCACAAAACATCCCTATCCCCAACTCACTAACAAAAAGTATGATAAATCACAAAAAGAAGCAAGTAAGCTTTATCACATGCTATTGCTAGTATTTGTATATGACTTGGTACTATAAACAACCAAACAAAAAGGAGTTACGAAACGCTTGATTAAAATATTGCTTGATGAAGCACACTGTTTTGCGTACTACAGAACCATAATGTTACCCAATCAAACATAATTTGTTGCCTAATCAAAACCGCAAGACTACATAATGAAGTATTTCAATTGCCTAATAAAAACATATTGCTACAAAACCATAATATTGTCTAGTAGAGTATATTGTTTTGCATAGTAAGACCATATTGTTGGATCATTTTTGTGTATATTTTTCCATAATCGAGAACCGTATTGCCTATTCAAATATATAGTGCTCCCTCTGATTTTTTTTGTTTGACGTTGGCTAGCTCAAAATTGAGCCAGTGGATGTCATACAAAAGTGAATGGAGGTAGTATTTCACTAGAACAGCAAGCACATGTGCTAGAATTCGTTACTGTGCAAAAAAATTTTGAGTAAAAAATAGAGTTATTTAAAAGACTAACCAGAAGTGGCATGTACATAAAGATCCACTTGCTAGTTGCTACAACAACGGTAGTCCAAAGAGGCAAAGATACATTCGATGCAGCTGCATGAGGTTGTGCAAGTCTACTAGCAAAATTGGGTAGAACTTAGCATCATGTGGCATTGCATTTTTCAGGGTGGAAAAAACATTTCACGTAGAATCACATTAACTACCCCTTCCCAATCGGAAATGAGTTCCCCGCAAAACAAATTCTCCCACCAATATATCCTATGCGAATCGGAGTGTAGGGTTGTCATGATTTTGTACCACGGCAATAGATTTATTGTAAGCTTGTGGGGCTTCACGGGCTGCCATCCCGATGGCCTAGCCTCGGAGGCTCTCGGATGCAATGTATGCAAGATGAACGCAAGGATTTAGAGTGGTTCGGGATGAATTCCTACGAGAAGGGATACTATATTACAAGGGAATGATAGGTGGCCCCTCCTCCTCGAGGGGGCTAGCTCCCGACCGACCGTGAGGGACCTGGCCTCGCTTAGTCGGGGGTCATTGGGGGTTTGTTGCCCCCCGACCAAGCCCGGCAGAGCGCAGGGGTCGTCGCGTCCCATCGCCTTAATCATCGGTGCGACGGGGGTGCGACGTGGATGTGACTGGTTGCCGCCGCCTGTTGCGGGGCGTCATGATGGCTTTTGGCGTGCGGTAGCGCGCCCAGCTCTCGGCGTAGGGGCGACGCGTGTCCGCCATGCGGGCAGGGGGCGAGGCAAGCGCCCGCTGTCCCCCTGCTGTTTCTGACACCCCCAAAAGGGATTCGAAACGACCGAGGGCGCGAGGAGGGAACGCTCAGCACTCGATGGTCGAAGCGTCTCTTCTCGGCAGTGATGTGGGCCGTCAAGGGTACCATTGGTATGGGTACACGTCAAGGATAGAACAATCACCTACGATGGTGTTTAGTGTTTTTGCGGTGCAGAGTGCTTTAGATATATAGGGAATATAATTATAAATTAAATAAGGTAATCTTTTAAGGAGGCTCGTGAACATTATTGTAAAGAACAAAATTAGATGACACGGGGATGGTCCAGACAAACACTCTCACTTCTTAGGCTAACGTTGCGAGTCCGTACGTTCCACCGTCTATATTTCGAACTCCATTATGTCTACGGAACTGCATTTTGGACGCCTATTTGTAAGCTCTCGGTGACTTTAGACAGTATATGCTGCTTTCCCAAAGACTGTTGACCTGCAGTAAGAAAGTTCTCTTGAAAAAAAATACAATTTCTGGAAAACAAAATGAAAATCAAGTCAAACTGGGTACTCACTAGTAGTACTTCCTTGGCCGTCACGGTTTCATTCTACTGGAGTACCTATTTAATACTAGTGCCACCAGGCACCAGCCCACCAATCATATTCTACAGGTCAACTCTCCCCGCTGCTGCCCTTCTGATAATTGGTACAGCCAAAGTCGGTTCCGAGGGGCTATATATTCACGCGAGATGACAATGACGATATGATTCATCATCAAACCATAATACGTGGTTCGCATTCACAGGACAAACAGCATATTACTCCTCCGTACTCCGTAGTCCATTGACACGGCAGTGCAGTACAGTCACGTACGTGAGACATGAAGACAGCTCTGAGCTGGAGCAACCTGGGCTCGCTCGTCGCCACCGCCATGGTGGTGCGCACGGCGGTGCGCGACATCGTCCCGCCCGAGGCGCTCGGGGCGCTGCGGGCACTGTCGGCGCGCGCCGTGGCCGCGCTGTTCGCCCAGCCCACCGACACGATCGTGGTGCATGAGACGGACGCCAACGGCGTGCCCAACGAGCTCTACGACGCGGCGCAGCTCTACCTGGGCGCGCGCTGCCTCGCCGCGGCGCACGTGCTGCACCTCCACAAGGCGCACGCCGCGCCGGACCCCGTGGCGTCGCTGCCGGACGACCACACCGCGCACGACACGTTCCGGGGCGTCCGCGTGGCCTGGACGTCGCAGCGCGCGGAGGCGGTAGGCACGTACACCGCCTCGTTCGGCGGCGGCCCTGCACGCCGGTATGGGCCCCCCGTCAGCGTGGGGCGCCAGCAGCGGTGCCTGGTGCTCCGGTTCCCGCGCCGCGACCGCGACGCCGTGCGCGGCGCGTACATCCCCCACGTCCTCGAGGCGGCGACGGCGCTGCGGCGCAGCATGCGGGAGCGGAAGCTGTACACCAACAACCCGGGGTACTGCGGCGGCGGCGGCGGCCCGGACGAGCACCAGATGCTGTGGTCGGCGCACCCGTTCGCGCACCCGTCCACGTTCGACACGCTGGCCGTGGACCCGGCGCTCCGCGACGCCATCCGCGCCGACCTGCTCCGCTTCGTGCGGCGGCGGGAGCACTACGCGCGCGCCGGCCGCGCGTGGAAGCGCGGCTACCTGCTCCACGGCTCGCCCGGCACCGGCAAGACCAGCCTCGTCGCAGCCATCGCCAACCTCCTCGAGTTTGACATCTACGACCTCGAGCTCACCGCGGTGGGGTCCAACTCCGACCTCCGCAGGCTGCTCGCCTCCACGCGCCCCAAGTCGCTCATCGTCGTCGAGGACATCGACTGCTCGCTCAGCCTCTTCGACCGGACAAGAACGCCGTCGTCGCCGACGACTGACGAAGGCGCCGAGGAGGAGGACAACATGGTGTCATTTCCACCGACGATGGGGCCGGGGATGAACCGGAAGAAGATCAGTCTGTCCGGCGTGCTCAACTTCGTGGACGGGCTCTGGTCGTCGTGCGTCGGGGAGCGCCTCGTCGTCTTCACCACCAACCACGTCGACCGGCTCGACCCCGCGCTGCTGCGGCCCGGCCGGATGGACCGTAAGGTAGAGCTCGGCTACTGCAAGGGCGCCGCGCTGCGCGTGCTCGCCAAGAACTACCTCTGCGACTGCGGCATTGGCGACGACGATCATGAGGCAGTGCTTGGAGAGGCAGAGAGGTTGCTCGAGGAGGTGCAAGTGACGCCGGCCGACGTGGCAGAGGTGTTCATGGGGTGCGACGGCGACGACGGAGCCCACGCCGCGCTGCAGAAGCTCGTCGACCATCTGAACAGCAAGAGAATTGTTCAGATATGCGCAGGGAGCGGCAACGTGTAAACACCCATGTTTCCGGGGTCGGCGTTGCTATCACGTTACCGCCGAATAGGTGGTGCTAAGCTATCACTATCAAGTTCCTTCCGTTCGTTGGAAACGGCATCAGAGGAAAGTTTTTACTCCTACTATTTGCAGAGTGAATTAAGTAATCTTTTTACTACTTGTCGAAATCAAGGAGTAAACTGTCATGGGAGCACTTCTTCTGTCAGGTTGTGCAGTGTCCTAGATTGACTCAGCATCAAACGAGGTTAATTGCAGGATGAATCTCTGGTTGATTTTAGCCACATTGCCTAATCATGGAGTAGTATATACTTGGAGCGATACCAGCACTGACACTTCTAGGAATTGAGCTTCAGTAATGGTTCATCACCACAGAGTACAGACCATGCAACAACCGGAAGTGATGACCCTAGCGCATCACTCACAGCTCGGCCACTGCGTGCAACGCCGGATCTAACCGATCCACCGTGAACTGGAGTTTACCAGTTGGCGGCTCATACAGGTTGTGTTATGCAACTATGCAAGGCAATATCACCTCTAGGTTTATGACATGAACCGGTGGTGTTTGCTGAGGCATCAATCCATGTTTAAGCGAAAAAATTGTTATAGTGAAAACTCTTTAAACAGTCACCTTCATCCTCCAGCCTCACCCAATAACAAAGAGGAGCTGTCCTCTTGGGCGATCACGTCTTGGAGGAGACCCATCGCCTATTTTTTTTTTCAGGATTTAGGGATTCTACTCCAATCAGAGTACTCCAAGCAGGTTAATAACATCATGGCCACAACGTTACAGTAAGATTTAGGTGCTGCTTCTTTTGCTTTAGGCTCTTATACTATTTAAATTTGACTGGGGAAGGATTTAATCCCTCTCAATCCCATTTGATACCACCCCAATCGAACAAGGCTTTAGATGGATCGGATCAACCGTATGCATGATTTCGATCAGTTAATTATGCGAGAGTGATGGAGCCCTATCAAGTAAATTTCTCTGCTCGCATAGTAGTTCAATTCATCAAAACCGCGTGCACCCGAACCGATAGAGAGCATGATCAAACTAACTACCCCACGCTACATAGGTGCATGGGGTGAATGGAAACAAAAATATTTTTCATGGTTTCTGTACAATACACACCAGTATACGGGCAAAAGCATACGGCGCTTTCGCAAGCAGCGATGTACGCAGCCGTGCGATGGAGAGCCACGGTGGCATGAAAACTAACATCTTCCCAAAATGCCCGGACATCCTCAACGGTAGCGATCACATCTCGATCGATCGATTTGGCGCCCAGAGATCCGATTATTCCAGGACTCCTACTCCTACGAGTAGACGGAGTCGTCGTTGGAGTCCGAATAGAATACCTTTCTGGTTTCCCGGCCGGCCCCTTCTCTTATCGTAAACTAATTATAAAAGCGCCACACGTACAGATACATAGGTTGGAAATAAACTTGGAACGATACGTAGTAGGACGCGGTGACGACTTGCAGACGATGTCAATTTCGATGATCCCCGACGACGTGATCGAGGACGTGTTCCGCCGGGTGGCGCCGCGCAGCCTCGCGGTGTGCCGCTGCGTGAGCCGGGCGTGGCGCGCGCTCATCGACGACCGCCGCCTGCTCCTCCCGCGCTCGCTTGCCGGCTTATTCCTCAACGTGAACCCGCTCGACAAACCGGAGTTCTTGGCGCGCCCCGCCGCCGACTCCACCTCCAGCTACCACATGCCCAGCTACGGCATGATCGACGACCACTGCAACGGCCTCATCCTGCAGTACGACTGCGTGACCAATCCTGCCACTGGGCAGACGGTGTATTTACCCAACCGCCCCCCACTTCCACTCCTCGACGACAAGCACTTCGATGGACGTGGCTACCTCGTCTTTGACCCTGCAGAGTCTCCACATTACCAAGTGTTCTTAATCCCGTATCTCTACGACCACGACGGCTATAGCAGCAGTAGCACTGAGGTGGACCATGCACACGACGCCTTGATGCAACTAGAATGGCCACCGTCGCCGTTCGTGCTCGGCGTTTTCTCCTCAAGGACAGGGCGGTGGGAGGAGAGGTCCTTAATCCGACAAGGTGAGGCTGCAGGGACCGTCGCCGACGACATGCGTATGCTAGATGTAGACCCCGCATCGGTATGCTGGCGGGGTGCACTCTACGTTCCTCGCCAGAGCGGTTTTGTTATGAGGTACCGTACTGCACATGAAATTATCGCCTTGACAATGGCAACTGATGCTCCGGCCGTTACTCTTTTTAAAATTTCTCTTAATTATATTTTGCTTATCGAGTTAACGGTACGCCATCGTTTTTTTCTACAGAATATCATTGTCTGAAGGCGACCATACTTACCGTATGATCAAGCCTCCTAGAGGAGTCGTAACGCTCGAAGATCGAAGGCAGCTTTATGTAGGAAGGTCGGAGAAGGGAGTTTACTGTGCATTTATCGATGGCATGAGACACGTTTGGGTCTGGATTCTTATTGATGGCTCATGTGACCAAACAGAATGGGTACTGACACATCATAGTGCTTATGGGCTAGCATTGCCAATTTCACAATATGACCAGAAAAGTAACGGGCCCTGGATCTTTTCAGATGTTAATAAGTGCGGTGGACGCCGGAGAAACGAGGCGCTAATGCTGAGAAAAGATCAATTTGAGTGGGATTCTGATGATGATGGAAGCACCCAAGACAGGGTACAACAGCAGCTGAATTTTCGGATAATTGGATTCCATCCTTACAAAGAGCTCGTCTTCTTGACTAATTATTGGCCGAGCCCTTGCTTAGCATATCATTTGAAGAGCTCTAAACTTGAGTATTTGGGCCGACTATTATTGCCCCCGGGAACTTATCCATGTAGAGGATATAGCGTGGTAGAGGTAGAAAGTGCTTTCCCATACACACCTTGTTGGATGGGAGGCCTGGTGGAATTTTAGTAGAAAAAATACAAGAAATTTTCCAATTTTCTAGGTGCGTAACAGTGTAATGATGACATATTCTAAATTGCACCTGTTTGCAAGCATGTCATCACACAAACCATGTTTTGCCAGCAGATTTGGTGTATTGCCTATCGATTTAAAAAACTTCAACTAAAATCTGAAAAAAAATCTGGCAAAACTGACAAAATCACAATAAAAATAAATTATTGTTATTATTGTAATTTTTTTAAAATGAGACAAGTTGATCAAATTTGTTAAAAAAAAGTCGAAAGACCTATTTAGAACTGAGGCAGTAGACGTTACGGTGGAAAATTTAGCATAGCAGCTTTCTGTACACCAGTGGAAATGGTTGCCACACATATGTACCTAAAAAAAAATACAACTTCGCAAAGATATTGGGTCTTTTTGGACTCCTTGCCAATGCTCGCTTTGCCTGGCTGAGTGAGATTCCCTATGGTTTAGATGGTTTGCTTTCTTTCTCATTGCTTGTGACGTCGTCTTGGTTTTCCTTGACTGAGCTAGAAAGCCAATTCCGTTGTTCTACAGTGACAAGCTTCCGTGAGAGACTTGGCTAGGCGAGCTAGTGATTAAAGAAAGCAAACGGACAAAGCTACTCTATCTGTTTCAAATTCTAATTGATTATAGTTTTGCCCTAAGTCGATTTTCTCTATCTTTAACCAAGTTTATAGAAAAAATTACAAATCTCTACAACATCATACTACTTACATTAGATAAACAATGTAAAATATATACTGCCTGTGAATATCTATTTGAGGCTGAAGAAGTTAAAATATATATGTATGACGTAGTTGACTTTTTTTTACTAAAATTAGATTATTTGTCTTCTTAAAAAAATTCATAAATTATTATTTATTTTGTTATTGCTTTATCGCTAAATGTAGTTTGAGTACTTGTTTTTTACATGTTTGTATAATAAATTTTTACATGTTTGTATAATAAAATTTTTAAATAAGATGAATGATCAAAATTTATAAAAATGTCAACCACCTCAATGTGCAAGAAGACCTTACCCATACAGAGTATCCAACCCAGATACTTGAAGCTACAGAAATTATACCAGAAACAAGGCGGTCAAAATCTGCATGGTTAAATGGAACCACCACACAATTGATAAAGCCAACAAATTGCGAGAGGAAGAGTTGAAGCATCTTACCTTGTCCTCTTTGCTAGCCAACCCGAATCTTGGGACGAGATTCTTGTTAGGGGTAGAGTTGTAACACCCTAAATTTCATTTTCAGAATTTTAAAATAATTAAAATATTTTTCTTCGTTTATTAAGGATTTTTCTGTTTAGAACGAGCACTTAAATGCTTTTGTATAATAAAGTTTAAGGTAAATAAGATAAATGTAGGACAATTTGTTGTTACATTTATGCCGTTGTATTGGTTTTATGTTGAATGATTGCCAAAGAATTCAAATTCAAATTTTATTTAAATTTATAGAGTGCCTAAATCTTGAAAGAAAGGCGTTTGCAAAAAGTTTCAAAGAAAAAGTTCACAAGACCCCTTCTTATCATTTCTTGGGTTTTGGCCCAGCTCCCTTCTCCTTTAGCCTAGCCTGCAGCACCCTTCCCCTCTCCCCCGCATGGGCTGGCCAACCCCCCGCATGTCATCTTCCTCCTCCGCCCCTTTTCTCTGGCTCGCGCCGCGTCTTGTACTCTCGTGCCGCCTCCCATGCCTCTCCAGCAAGCGAAAATCGTTGCCTCCACCCAAGTGGACGCAGTCCACCGTCCACCCACCCCCCTTCCCTTCACGTTTTTTACCCTAATTGGGCCCAATTCGGCCCATTGGCCCATGCCGCCTCCTCTCTTCTTGCTTTCTCCTTCATCCCCCCGACGCCGCCACCGTCGCATCCCTGCTGCTTCCTCCTCCTCCGCGCCGCCCTTCGGGTTCGGGGTTGAGGTTCGAGGTTGGGGTTCGTGGTAAGGGTTCGCCGCGCCGTCGCCGGTGAGATCTCCACCTCCTCCCCGGCCTTAGAGGGATGGCCGGGGAGGAAGGCCAGCCCGGTGGTGGTCGCGGGGAGGGCGGCGGCTAAGGCCGGCGGCGCGGGTGGGGTCGGACGGCGGTTGGGCCAGGGTTGGGCGGGGGCGACGACCCACTTGGTTAGCGACAACCCCCTTGGTTAGCGAAGGGCAGCGGACGGTGGGCGGCGCTAGTGGAGGTGGCCGGCGGGGCGGGAGGCGAGGGTGTTGCGGGGGAAGGAGGCGGCAGCGGGAGCAGCTCGCGACGGCGACGGCGATGGTCGAGAGGGAGACGAAGATGACGGCAGCGGCGAGAGGAAGGAGAAGGTGAAGGTGGGCCAGCCCATTAGGGCGAGCGGGGAGCGGCGGGGGCTGGGTGCACGGGTCGACGTTTCCCCTCCAGTGAGCCCCTAAAGAAGGCGCTGATCCACCGCCCAGGACCGCCTTAAAACTCTAGCACTATGCCTCCGCAGCACCACCGGTTCGACGCTGTGGTCATCGAGGTACGCTCGCCGGCTCGCCGCCGCCACCTCGATTCCACCTCGGTGGAACCTCCCCGGCCGTCCTAATACTCCCGACCTCATCTTAGGAACACACGGAAGCCACCCCTCCAGCTCTGGAGGCGCGGAGTCGCCGTCTCCCCGCCGCTCCGCGAGCCTGACCGCGCCGTCCGCCGCGAGTTGACGCAACCGTGCGATCGAGAGCTACGGTGGCATAAACTAATTAACATCTTTCCAAGCGCCCGGAATGTCCGCAACGGTAGCGATCACATCTTGATCGATCGATTCGGCCAGGCCAGAGATCCGATTATTCCAGAACGAGTAGACGGAGTCGTCGTTGGAGTCCGAATAGAATACCTTTCTGGTTTCCCGGCCGGCCCCTTCTCTTATCGTAAACTAATTATAAAAGCGCCACACGTACAGATACATAGGTTGGAAATAAACTTGGAACGATACGTAGTAGGACGCGGTGACGACTTGCAGACGATGTCAATTTCGATGATCCCCGACGACGTGATCGAGGACGTGTTCCGCCGGGTGGCGCCGCGCAGCCTCGCGGTGTGCCGCTGCGTGAGCCGGGCGTGGCGCGCGCTCATCGACGACCGCCGCCTGCTCCTCCCGCGCTCGCTTGCCGGCTTATTCCTCAACGTGAACCCGCTCGACAAACCGGAGTTCTTGGCGCGCCCCGCCGCCGACTCCACCTCCAGCTACCACATGCCCAGCTACGGCATGATCGACGACCACTGCAACGGCCTCATCCTGCAGTACGACTGCGTGACCAATCCTGCCACTGGGCAGACGGTGTATTTACCCAACCGCCCCCCACTTCCACTCCTCGACGACAAGCACTTCGATGGACGTGGCTACCTCGTCTTTGACCCTGCAGAGTCTCCACATTACCAAGTGTTCTTAATCCCGTATCTCTACGACCACGACGGCTATAGCAGCAGTAGCACTGAGGTGGACCATGCACACGACGCCTTGATGCAACTAGAATGGCCACCGTCGCCGTTCGTGCTCGGCGTTTTCTCCTCAAGGACAGGGCGGTGGGAGGAGAGGTCCTTAATCCGACAAGGTGAGGCTGCAGGGACCGTCGCCGACGACATGCGTATGCTAGATGTAGACCCCGCATCGGTATGCTGGCGGGGTGCACTCTACGTTCCTCGCCAGAGCGGTTTTGTTATGAGGTACCGTACTGCACATGAAATTATCGCCTTGACAATGGCAACTGATGCTCCGGCCGTTACTCTTTTTAAAATTTCTCTTAATTATATTTTGCTTATCGAGTTAACGGTACGCCATCGTTTTTTTCTACAGAATATCATTGTCTGAAGGCGACCATACTTACCGTATGATCAAGCCTCCTAGAGGAGTCGTAACGCTCGAAGATCGAAGGCAGCTTTATGTAGGAAGGTCGGAGAAGGGAGTTTACTGTGCATTTATCGATGGCATGAGACACGTTTGGGTCTGGATTCTTATTGATGGCTCATGTGACCAAACAGAATGGGTACTGACACATCATAGTGCTTATGGGCTAGCATTGCCAATTTCACAATATGACCAGAAAAGTAACGGGCCCTGGATCTTTTCAGATGTTAATAAGTGCGGTGGACGCCGGAGAAACGAGGCGCTAATGCTGAGAAAAGATCAATTTGAGTGGGATTCTGATGATGATGGAAGCACCCAAGACAGGGTACAACAGCAGCTGAATTTTCGGATAATTGGATTCCATCCTTACAAAGAGCTCGTCTTCTTGACTAATTATTGGCCGAGCCCTTGCTTAGCATATCATTTGAAGAGCTCTAAACTTGAGTATTTGGGCCGACTATTATTGCCCCCGGGAACTTATCCATGTAGTGGATATAGCACGGTAGAGGTAGAAAGTGCTTTCCCATACACACCTTGTTGGATGGGAGGCCTGGTGGAATTTTAGTAGAAAAAATACAAGAAATTTTCCAATTTTCTAGGTGCGTAACAGTGTAATGATGACATATTCTAAATTGCCCCTGTTTGCAAGCATGTCATCACACAAACCATGTTTTGCCAGCAGATTTGGTGTATTGCCTATCGATTTAAAAAACTTCAACTAAAATCTGAAAAAAAATCTGGCAGAACTGACAAAATCACAATAAAAATAAATTATTGTTATTATTGTACTTTTTTTAAAATGAGACAAGTTGATCAAATTTGTTAAAAAAAAGTCAAAAGACCTATTTAGAACTGAGGCAGTAGACGTTAAGGTGGAAAATTTAGCATAGGAGCTTTCTGTACACTAGTGGAAATGGTTGCCACACATATGTACCTAAAAAAAAATACAACTTCGCAAAGATATTGGGTCTATTTGGACTCCTTGCCAATGCTCGCTTTGCTTGGCTGAGTGAGATTCCCTATGGTTTAGATGGTTTGCTTTCTTCCTCATTGCTTGTGACGTCGTCTTGGTTTTCCTTGACTGAGCTAGAAAGCCAATTCCGTTGTTCTACAGTGACAAGCTTCCGTGAGAGACTTGGCTAGGCGAGCTAGTGATTAAAGAAAGCAAACGGACAAAGCTACTCCATCTGTTTCAAATTCTAATTGATTATAGTTTTGCCCTAAGTCGATTTTCTATATTTTTAACCAAGTTTATAGAAAAAAATTACAAATCTCTACAACATCAAACTACTTACATTAGATAAACAATGTAAAATATATACTGCCTGTGAATATCTATTTGAGGCCGAAGAAGTTAATATATATATGTATGACGTAGTTGACTTTTTTTTACTAAAATTAGATTATTTGTCTTCTTAAAAAAATTCATAAATTATTATTTATTTTGTTATTGCTTTATCGCTAAATGTAGTTTGAGTACTTGTTTTTTACATGTTTGTATAATAATTTTTTACATGTTTGTATAATAAAATTTTTAAATAAGATGAATGATCAAAATTTATAAAAATGTCAACCACCTCATACGTTTCTAAACGGAAGGAGCGCTTTTAAAACAATTTTAGCTAAAATTGAGTCTAATTTATTACGACAAAGCTAAGACAATTTGTTGTAAATTAGAATGGAGGGAGTGCTAGCTATGTGCTCTCACCATGTCAGTATAGTAGCATCGCACTCCCACGAGGCCACGACGCTGCGGCGGGCTCGGCACATCGACGGCCGCCCTAGCTCATGTGACGGGCATGTGCCTGTTGCAGTAAGAAAAGGGTTTAGAAGCATCGTGGGAGAGATACAGATGCTTCGACCTTCTCTGTCGCGAGTTGTTGATATTGCTTATCAGCTTATTACTTATCAATATCAACGCGGCCAATAGGTGACTTCCAGTTCATCGCTAATCATTCTGTCCACGGAATTCAACCCATTTTAACTAGAATATACTCGCCGCTGGTGTCAGAGCTGACTTTGATCGTTTAGCGGAATGGAAATATAAGTACTACTTCCAGATCAGAATCTTCTATGCTCTTTATGACCATGCCTGCGCTTGCACTTGCACTTGCGACGCCGATCCGATCGATGGATCCATATGCGCGCCGCAACTGTAGCTGCGCGAGCTCACATGCCATCGTGAGCGCCTCGGTCGATCTCGATCGCTTGACTGCTAGCTGCTTCTGATAAATCTCTGATGCAAGCATCGACCTCATCAGCTAGCTGCACTGCATGCTGGTCGGCTCCATCGAACCACCCTTCTCCTATTTAACAACCGCGATCGACCGCCGGGCATGGCCAAGTGACTGACTTGCAGCAACCACATCCTCGCATACCACTTGTCAGACTGTTCCTTGTTCCGCCCCCTGTCGATCGTGTGAGGCCTCGTGGTCCATCTTCACTTGGATCCCACTGTTTGAGACGCAACGACAAAGAGAGTGTGGCAATGGAGACGCCGGGCGCAACTCTGCAGGCTGTATTCCTCGCCGTCGTGGCACTGATTGCCTTGCGCTCGCCCGTCGTGGCGGCCTGGTCCCGGGGCACCGCCACGTTCTACGGCGGCAGCGACGCCTCCGGCACAATGGGTACGTATATTATATGCACCCTAGCTGCTAATACCACCTAGCTAGATTTCACTGCACGGTGCTGTCATTGCCATGGATGCCATGTGAAATATGATCTCCCTCTTTCCATCAGGCGGGGCGTGCGGGTACGGCAACCTGTACGCGACGGGCTACGGCACGGCGACGGCGGCGCTGAGCCAGGTGCTGTACAACGACGGCGCGTCGTGCGGGCAGTGCTACCAGATCGCGTGCGACTCGCAGACGGACGGGCGGTGGTGCCGCCCGGGCGGCGGCTCCGTCACCGTCACGGCCACCAACCTTTGCCCGCCCAACTACGCGCTCCCCAGCAACAATGGCGGCTGGTGCAACCCGCCGCGGCCGCACTTCGACATGGCCCAGCCGGCGTGGCTCCAGATCGGCGTCTACCAGGGCGGCATCATCCCCGTGCTGTACCAGCGGGTGCCGTGCATGAAGCAGGGCGGCGTGCGGTTCACCATCACCGGCTTCAACTACTACGAGCTCGTGCTCATCTCCAACGTCGGCGGCAGCGGCTCCGTGGCCAGCGCCTGGGTCCAGGGCACGTCCACCAACCGGGTGCCCATGGCAAGGAACTGGGGAGCAAACTGGCAGTCGCTCGCCGGGATCGCCGGCCAGGCGCTCACATTCGGCGTGACGTCCACCGGCGGCCAGACCATCGTCTTCCAGAACGTCGTGCCGGCGAACTGGGCGTTTGGCATGTCGTTCATGAGCAACTTGCAGTTCTCCTACTGACAACGCAGCACAGGTATATGGAGCCCGCTTGCTAGCTACTGTAGCTAGCTTGTAGACGTCTAGGCTGTAGCCGAGAGGAGTGAACCGATCTGGCTATCCATAACATCAGTAGATATATAGCTGGGAGAGAGCTCGCTATTGGCTATTGCATTATTGTTCATGTCGTGCAAATATTTCCTTCAGTTTTTGTGTATTAGTACTTGATCGCTCGGCCTCCATGACGGGCCAGCGGCTTGATAGCTCTGTATAACACCCGGCCCGATTCAAAATTGTAATAAACTGTTTTAGATTGGAAAAAGTCCGCCACAGATCCTTCAACTGGTAGCCAGTCCAGATCGTCCTTTAACTCAAAAACCAGATACAGTTTGTCTCTGAACTTGTGAAACCGGGCACACTACATCCTTGCATGAAACCAAACGGTAGTTTTCACCGACGTGCACACATACCCCGTCAGCATGTCTACGTGTACCCAGACCTACGTGTTAACCTCACCGGCCGAAAGTCAAGGTCACCGACGACGGAGGACGCGCGACGAACGGCGGTGACGCGGCAATGGCACGGGCGTAGGCGTCGCGAGGAGGTGCTTGCAGGGGAAGAGGTTGGGCACTGGGAGACACTTCGACTCGCACAGGATCAACACCATAGCAACCGAGATGCTGCTGCTGCTGCTGCTGCTGAGGAGTGAACCGTCAAGCTTGGCGGCGGAGAGCTGGAAGTGGAGCCTGCGCACGTCCCTAGACCAGCGTTGGCGGTGGCAGGGAAGCTTGACCACGACCTGTGCATCGCCGCGTCGCCGTCGTTCGTTGCACGTCCTCCGTCGTCGATGACCCCAACTTTGAGGTTGACATGTGGTCCGGATACACGTGGATATGCTGACGTGGTGGGTATGTGTCCACATCGCGCCACGTCGGCGCAAACCACCGTTGGTTTTGTTCGAGGATGTAGCATGTCCGGTTTCACAAGTTCAGTGATGCGTCGTATTTGGTTTTCGAGTTCAATTTCAACGCCGAAATCTAACTCTACAAGTTGAAAGACCAGTGGTTAATTTTTTTTCCTTTTAAATTTATTACACCTGATTGCAACACTCAGCTCTGGCTAGGATTGGACTACTTCCTGTGTGGGTCATGAGCCATGGTAGCAAGCCTTGTTGGCCCACGCATGTGAAGAAAGTTGTACAATAAGAATGAAAGACACCATATGGATCACAACAGTGGTGTAGCCAGGAATTTTATTTAGAGGGGCTAGCTCGACATGTCACTATAATTCGGGTCAACAGAAATCAAATGCATAGTATAGCATAGCATAACACTAGTCGTTTACTTTCTAAAAAGCTAATTAAAATTGCAAATATCGATATGTCATAAAAATTGAGCCGCAGAGCAGGAGAGACACGCCGACAGGGAGCTGTGTGTGAATAGCGCAATCAACGTGGCTGATCTAATTTTCTAGTAGTGTTAGTCCCCATATCTAAAAACATCACGTTGGAATGTCAGAATTGGCATTCCTCCCCATGCTGATTCATCGTGTACTCTTGTAAGGATCGAATGCCCAAGAGGAGAGGTGAATTGGGCTAATTTCAAACTCTAAATGAAAAACCTTAGCCTAACGAAGCTACAAATTAGCCCATCTCACCCTTCTACACGAACTTACTCTACACGACAAAGCAAGGAGCCCTACTCATGCGACTAGCAACACTAATGACCATAGCAAGGGACATACTAGTCAAAAGAAGACTAACCATGATGACTACTGGATGCAATCCATGAAAAAAAACAAGAACCAAAAGAGCATCAAGTAGAGGGACAAGGGAGAGAGACAACCGGATTTTTTCCCGTGGTATCGGAGGTTTGGCACCCTCCCCTAGTCCACGTTGCGGCACATCCTAGAGTGTTTTGCCGCCTCCCATGCTTGTGGGCGCTCACTAAGAGTCTCCGTTCGCCATCCCGGCAAGGTGGAGCTCAAGCCTTGTACACCGTTGTTCTTCGGACTTCCACAATCTCCTTGGCAAGATCCGAGAACGCACCCCGGTCACCAAGTCCGCCTAGGTGCTGCCAATCACCAAGAGTAACAAGCCACCGGTCTTCACTTGATCTTGATCCTCACCAAGATGGATGCACACAAGCCTTGACCTTGATCTTGCTCTCAAAAGATTAATATGTAAGTAGATATTGCAAAGAGTTGAAGCACAAGGGCTCTCTGTGTGTATGAAGTTGTTGGAGTGTCAAATAGCACGAAATGGAGTGGAGGAACCCATATATATAGCCCTCAAGATGATAGAGCCGTTGTACAAAGAGAGCTGCTGACGCAGAGTACATAGTATTGTCCGGTCCCATGCTTTTGCCAACTTCGGACAATACTGTCCATATACTTTACCAACGGTCACTGACTCAATACGTCATTGTACTTTTGTCCTTAGGTTTATACCATGTCGAACTTCGGACAATATTGTCCATGTATTCACTTGCATACTCAGAAAATCATAGCCTCAGGTTTCTTTGTCCTTAGATTTGTACTGTCCTCAACTTCGGACAATACTGTCCATGTATTCACTTGCATACTCAGAAAATCATAGCCTCAGGTTTCTTTGTCCTTAGATTTGTACTGTCCTCAACTTCGGACAATACTGTCCACGTATTCACTTGCATACTCAGAAAATCATAGCCTCAGGTTTCTTTGTCCTTAGATTTGTACTGTCCTCAACTTCGGACAATACTGTCCATTGTTTTGGCTGATTTCTCGCAGGATTGTAGCCTCAAGTTTATTTGTCCTTAGCTTTGTCCGGTTACACTAAATCTGACATTCCGGTGTAGAGGATTTGCATGGGTTTTGGACAGTATAAATTCACCTAAAACCTTGAATTGTCCGGTCCCTTGTTTTGACATAGAGAGGACAATACTGTCCCTATGTCTTTCTCTGAATTTGAGTTTTCTTCAAAAATTTTGATGTGAAGCTTGATTTTCTTAGACCTTGAGCCTATGTAGCTTATACCTTTGCTGTTCCTGAAAGATTTGGCATGTTTGTGCATCCATAACTTGGAAATTCACTTGATCAAGCTACTAACCGTTGACCTCTCTTAATAGGGCGGACACTAAGCTATAAACCCTATCTAAGTAAGGATCCTTCAACACCATAATCCTTGACTCTAGAAAAGTCCTTAGCCTTCGAGATACGGATGAAAACCTTCGAGATACGGATGAAAACCAAGTCCGCTTCCATGAAGTGAAACATTTGAATTAAGGGCCATTCACATAATCCAATGAGCAACCATTTTTGTATTCATTATTAAACCTGCACTCACAAGCTCATTAGATAACACTTAAGCTTGTCAATCAATCACCGAAACTCACCTTAGGGCCTAGATGCTTACAATCTCTCCCTTTTTGGTGATTGATGACAAGTAAAAGACGGCAAGAGTAGAGATGGTAAATAAATTAAGAACAACGAAAACTACTCTAGCCTTAGACAAGGAAATTAAGCACACGGAGCTCGAAGGCTCACCCAGAGTGGTATAGACATGATAACAAAGAGCATACACAAATACCAAATGTCATGTCCATCCACAGAAACCAAAAGATGCACAAATCATACAAACACCAAGTCTACTAGCAAGCCTGTCCAAAATCCAAGTCTACTACCAACCTACCATCCTACTCCCAACCTATCTCCCCCTTTGTCATCAAGGACCAAAGAGGGGATCTAAACTCTCAGAGGAGGTGGAGGAGGAGAAGCCGGAGGTGGAGGAGGGCGACGCGAGACGAACTGAAAGCGCGTGTCGTCATCACTGTCGGCGTCTGAATCGCCCATCTCTGCAGCAGCCCTATCCACGGCACCCAGCGGTGAGTCGGGTACGATTGCTGTCTCTAAAGCCTCAGGTGCGGTGTCTGGCTGTGCAGCAACTGCCTGGGAGCTCGCTGGCTGCGTGATCTGCTCTATCACTAGCTCCACTGTCTGCGCAAGCAAGTCTCTGCGAGAAGGTCCGGAGGAGGAGGCAGCAGCTGTGACCGTGGGACCCTGTGCCGGTGACTCAAACAGAAGTGTAGTGGCTGGTAGAGGTGAGAGCACCGGTCGCAAGTCTGTCCGTAGCAGAGGTGAAAGAGGGAAAGTCCCTGGAGAGGAGGCACCTGCTAACTGAGCGGAGGGAGTGACCTGAGGTGGAGCTAGCAGAGTCATCTGAGGTGGAGCTGGCAGAGTCTGCTGAGGCTGTGGTAGACCAAGCGCTCCTCGTATCTCAGATCTCAAGGAATCGATCTCGTGCCGGTACTCCTGACGCTGCTCCCTGAGTGACGTGCGGATCTCCTCAAATATGATCGTCTGTCGTGCCTCCTGTCTATCAGCTCTGTCTCGAGTCTCTCTCTGAAAGTCAAGCTGAGCCTGGTGTAAGGTCAGGAGCTGCTGAGTCTGCTGCTGCTGCACTCGAGTGTGCTCGGCCTGCTGCTGAAGTAAGGCCTGGAGAATCCCCTGCAGAGCATCTGGCTGTGTAACCTAGGCCTGAGAGACCAGTGGGGCCGGAGGCGGTGAAGGTGGTCGTGGCTCCCCTGAACCTCCGGCCTCGGCATCATGTGCTGCAGGCGGAAAGAAGTGTGCCTGCTCCTCCTCATCATCATAATCTGAGTCTGAGGTAGTGGAGGCGTAGTAAAACGAAAGAAAACCTGCCTCTGCTGCCTCTAGCTCCTCATACTCTGCCTCTACCTCAGCCCTATCCTCGGCTGGAATCTGCTCGCGAACGGCACTGGCTGCTCGGCCACCTCTCCTCTGATCATCTCTCATGGCAGGCCTGTAGTCCGGAAAGCGAGTCTGGGTGCCACGGTACAGTGCATGAAAGTCTGCATCCCCCTCACCTAACTGATATAGAATGTGTGTGATCCAGTGAGTATATGGCATCTGTCGTCGTGTAGCCATCCCGTCTACTATCACATCCTCCATCTCTACCAGAATAACATCTACTATGTCAAAGTCCATGAACTTGGTGAGGAAAGTCATTACTGCCTGCTGTAGTGCTGTGAGCCCCTCTCTAAAACCTGCCTTAGGAACCAAAGACCTCCTCAAGATCTGCAACAAGAGCTGGTACTCTGGCCTGAGCCTGTCTAGAGTCCTCGGAGTGTCCACAAGCATCTCACATCTGAACAAGTGTCTGACCTAGTCCAGTGGTGGTGCTGTACCCGCGTGACCTCTGTAGAGTGGAGAGATTCTGTCATAGACGACGGAGTGCACTGAACGATCTCTCACGGGCACACCGAGTAGCTCCGCTATCCTCTCCCTATACAGCCTGTACTCCGTCCCATTGAACATGAAGTGAATAAAGTGCCTCTGGTCGGTGATGTAGAGGGTAGCATAGAACACCCTAACCTAGTCCTCAACGTACGTGTGTGAACTGGTCATCAGGTCAACGAGCCCTGGATAGTGATCAAAGTACTGCCTGATGTCGTGTCCACTGACAGTGTTAGCCCTGTTAAAATCTATCGCTGCCTGAGGCATGAGCCTGTGACCTACCTGCAAGGCACTCTCGTACAAGCTGGCCTGCAACACTGTCCAAAAGCGACGGTCAATCCTGAAGTCTCTCGGCCTGGGGTAGAACTCGTCCACTGTCATGTCGTACCGAAGGGCCTTGATGCCCTTGGTCTTCCTGCGCCTCAGACCAAATAGGCGGATGTCCTCATTGGCCATTACACTGCGAGGTCCTGTGTGCGGTGGCTCTCGGGGCTGCTCCTGTGGCTGCTCCTCCTGACTCAACCGTCCTGCTGACGGAGTGGCTCCTCTGCGAGTGCGTGGGCGGCCTCCGCAGGAGCGAGCTGTGCTCGGAGGAGTCGCTATCTGGGGTGGAGCCTGCTGCCTGCTGCGAGTGGATCTGCGCTGTCCTCCGATCTGCAGGCTAGCCCCTGCTCCCCCTCTCTCTGCTCTCTCTGCTGCATCTGCTACTGCCTGTGCTATCTCGGCCTCCTTCTGGGCCTTGGACTTCCGCTTCTTCCTAGGCTCCTCTGGAGCAGGCTCCTTGCCCTTCCTCTTCTCGTGACCCATCTATTTACAAGACAAAGAACCAAGATAGGCAAGAAGATTTTAGATAAGAATACGAGAATAGCTAGACATAAGGAAAGTCCTAAAGCAAAGAAATAGAATTGCAGTAGCCTAGCATGTCATGTCGATTATCAATTCTTAGAATTTTAGCTAAAATTGCGTGACCATCTCACAATTAGAGCCAAAATCCTTTGTCCATACTTAATTGACATGAAAAACTCAATTCCGTACTTAAACAGCATGCTAGGACTATCCATAACTCTCAACTCCCCCTCAATCCATGCACATTGTATATAGAACCATGAATTCAGTGCCAAAATTACTCCAAATTCATCAATTTGTGATCCAATTTCATGAATTGAGTACTAATTCCATACAAAAAGGCCTAGGGTTACACAAATTTGGGGTAAATTCAAACCAGACCCTAGCTGTTTTGAGGCAAAGGAGCTCACCGCCGGAGAAGAGGGAGGGAGCACCCGGCAGCGGTGAGATGAGACGATGGCGGTGGCGCTCGGTGTGGCACAGACCGACGGCGAGGGGGTGGCGGCGGCAGTGGAGAGCGGCGGCTCGGGTGGAGCAGTGGCGAGGACGGTGAGGAGCGGCGGCGCGTGCGGCGAGGAGCGGCGGTGCGAACGGCGACGAGCGGCGGCGCGAGGGCAAGCCGGCGGTGGAGTGTGTGCGGTGGCTCGGTCGGCGGTGAGGTAGAGCGGCGACGGCGGTTCGGAGCAGGCGCGCACGTCGGTGTATGCGGTCAAACGAGAAAGAGAGAAAAGGGATTGGTCACTGCTCGTGTACGGGGCCCATTTGTCGGATAGAAATTCAGACCGGACAATCCGGATTGGCTACCTCGGACAAGCAATCGGCCAAAGGGACCTGAGCTCGCAGAATACGGTGGGAGCCAGACCGGACAATCCGTTTTGGGACAAAAGGCTGGAGCGAACAAAGGAGGAGTCTTGTCCGGTCTATGGTTCTGCACAGCGCTTCAAACATGTAGAAGGTATTGTCCGGAGTGCCAGACCGGACAAAGCTCCGTCCTATTTTTCCTGACGCTCATGTCTTGCGATTTCTCTCCATCTTCTTAGGACAGTACAGTCCGGTTTAAGCCGTAGGGCCTGAACGGACAAACTTGTTCATCTTGTCCGGTCTTCGATTGATAAGACGCGCCTAAGCCACCAAAACGTATTGTCCGAGGTTCGGACCGGACAAATGTCCGTCCATGTTTTCCTGACGCTCCTGTTTTCCAGTTTCTCTCCTGTTGCTTGGATCGGACAGTCCGATTCATCTGAAATGGCCGGAGAGGACAAAGGCTACCATCTTTTCCGGTCTCTGATTGATACGATGAGCCAGAGTCATTGAGATAGTACTGTCCGAAGCCTTGCACCAAACAAACCTCCCTCCTATTTTTCCTGCCTCTTCCAACTTTTGATCCCTTTCACCATCTGCGGAGAATATTGTTCGGTCTCAATCAAACTATCTGAGCGGACAAAAGACACATCTCGTCCAGTCTGCAGTGTTAGGTATGTACAACGAAAACTGAAGACGGTATTGTCCGACCCTGATAACCGTACCAACCTTCGTCATATTTTTTCCTGAGACACTGAATTCTCACCTGCTTACTTCTTGCATTAACCGAAATGTCCGAGGCTTGTATCCCTTTTTTTTTTAAACGGACATTTCGGTTTTGAGAAGTTTTAGACACAGCTGAAATGCTTTCCCACATTGCCTTTCACATATAAAATTCGAACAAACATATGTGTTGGGCATGTAGGAACGAAACCCTCACCCCTCAAAATATTTTGCACCAAACTTGTGCATATAGTTTTGTTTTGTAAAGAGACGAAAGAGGATTCAAAAAGAACCAAAAGGAATGTATGAGTCTTTTCCGAAGAGCTCAATAGAGATGGATGCTCTAGTCCTTCGGGAACATGACTCAATAAGCGTTAAGCACTCATAAAACATTACTTTGCCCACTCTTATGAGTTGAAAGAATTGCATTAAGGGCAATACTTCTTTCTCATTTAGTGGCTCCTTTGTGACTCTACCGCATGCAATGCCAAACAAGCTACCATGCATTACAAGAATTTAAATATGCGTGCACATCTATATGACAGGAAAAATGCATTACAAGAATTTAAATCTAGCTTGTCAAGTTTGAACCTCCTGCAAGCTTCCTCAGGGTGAGCCCAACTACAAGCCTTGAGCGAAACCAAGTACCACCGGCTCAAGCTAGACCCTGCTCACCCCTATCTTGAAGGAGTCTGGCAAGCACTTACTTAAGGCAAAATGCATGCAATGCAAGATTATATGACAGGGCAACCTATATGAAGTTGGACCAGTCCAACACGTTAAGCTCACTTCGCAACCTAAAAAGGTCTCCTCTCCTACGGGCTTAGTGAAGATATCCGCCAATTGCTCCTCGGATCTCACTCCGGTTATGGTGATATCACCTTTGGCCTCATGATCACGCAAGAAGTGATGGCGAATATCAATGTGCTTAGTGCGAGAGTGTTGGACGGAGTTTTTAGCTATCTTAGCGGCACTCTCATTGTCACAAAGGAGAGGCACAGAGCCACAAACAACACCAAAGTCCAAAAGGGATTGCTTCATATATAGAATTTGGGCACAACATGCACCGGCCGCTATATATTCCGCCTCCGCAGTGGACAAAGCCACACAGTTTTGCTTCTTACTTGACCACGAAACTAGGGATCGCCCAAGCAAATGGCACCCCCCGGAGGTACTCTTGCGATCGACACGGTATCCGGCGAAGTCCGAATCCGAGTATCCCAAGAGTTTTAACTTAGCGCCCTCGGGGTACCATAGGCCTATACTTGGAGTGTGCTTGAGATACCGAAGTATCCTCTTCACAGCCGTAAGATGGGATTCCTTAGGAGCCGCTTGGAAGCGAGCGCACAAGCACACACTAAACATTATATCCGGCCTAGATGCGGTGAGATAGAGTAGCGAACCGATCATGGAGCGGTAGGTGGATTGATCAACGGGCTTCTCGTCCACGTCGGCGTCGAGATGTTCATTCGTAGACATTGGAGTGCTAATTGGCTTGCAATCACCCATCTTGAACTTCTTGAGTAGATCTCTACAATATTTTTCTTGATGGATGAATATTCCTCCCTTTACTTGCTTTATTTGAAAACCAAGGAAGAAATTTAGCTCGCCAATCATGGACATCTCGAACTCCCTAGACATCATATCACCAAACTCATGGCTTAGTTTCTCGTTAGTGCAACCAAAGATAATATCATCAACATAGATTTGACAGATGAAGAGATCCCCGTTGACGTCTTTGGTGAACAATGTCATGTCGACTTTGCCGATCTTGAATCCTTGCATGATGAGGAAGTCCCTTAGCTGTTCATACCATGCTCGTGGAGCTTGTTTGAGTCCATACAAGGCCTTGTACAACCTATAAACATGGTTAGGCTTCCTCGGATCTTCAAATCCGGACGGCTGGTCAACATAAACAAGTTCATTAATAAAACCATTGAGAAAGGCACTCTTTACATCCATTTGATAAAGTTTTATCTTATGATGTGAAGAGTAAGCAAGAAGGATACGGATGGCTTCAAGTCTTGCAACCGGGGCGAATGTTTCGCCAAAGTCCAAACCTTCCACTTGTGCAAATCCCTTTGCCACAAGCCTTGCCTTGTTGCGCACCACCACACCATGTTCATCTTGTTTGTTGCGGAAGACCCACTTGGTGCCAATGATGTTCTTGTTCTTTGGACGCTCTTCAAGCACCCATACTTCATTGCGAGCGAAGTTGTTCAACTCCTCTTGCATGGCTATGATCCAATCGGGGTCCGCAAGAGCTTCCTCTACACAAGTAGGCTCCACACAAGAAACAAACGAGTAATGTTCACAAAATGAGACAAGGTTATGAGAATGAGTTTTTACTCCCCTTGAAGGACTCCCAATCACTTGGTCGATGGGGTGATCCTTGGAGATGCGTCCATGTCTCACTAGTGGCCTTCTTGGTGCCATGGGTGGTGATGACTCATCATTTGATGCTTGTGGCACTCCTTGATCTCGATTGTCCGGCACTTCATCAACTCCACCTTGTTCTATCTCTCTTTCTTCATTCTCATCCACATGAGGTGACATGGAGGTGCTTAGTCTTGATGGAGAATTTCCTCCCCCTTGTTCATTGTCTTCATGCACCTCCTCCGGCTTTACGTCCCCTATAGTCATATTCTTCATAGCATCGCGTAGGGGTTCATCATCTACATCATCATGAGAGAACATCTCCCCTTGGGAGCCATTAGTCTCATCAAACTCTACGTCACACGTTTCTTCAATCATTCCGGTGGTTTGATTGAATACACGGTATGCCTTCGAGTTTGATGCATAACCCACAAAGAAACCAACATCGCAACGTTTTTCGAATTTACCGAGCCTTTTCTTTTTGTAGATGAAGCATTTGCAATCGAAGACCCGGAAGTAGGAGATGTTGGGTTTCCTCCCAATGAGGAGCTCATAAGGTGTCTTGCCAAGTAACCGATGAAGATAGACACTATTTGAAGCATGGCATGCCGTGTTGATTGCTTCCGCCCAAAAATCTTCCAACGTGCCATAGTCATCCAACATGGCTCTTGCAAGAGTTATCAACATCTTGTTCTTTCTCTCAACAACTCCATTTTGCTGAGGTGTATAGGTGGCGGAGAATTCGTGCTTGATGCCTTCTTCATCACACCAGTCATCCACCTTGTAATTTTTGAATTCGGAGCCATTGTCACTCCGGACCTTCACAATGTTGAGCCCAAACTCACGCTGAGCCCGCTTGGCGAAGATCTTGAACTTGTCCGGAGTCTCACTCTTATCACCTAGAAACAAAGTCCAAGTATACCGTGTAAAATCATCAACAATGACTAGGCAATAGAGATTACCACCAATGCTCTCATAAGTAGTGGGACCGAATAGATCCATGTGAAGAAGTTGGAGCGCCTTGGAGGTTGAGACACAAGTCTTCATTGGATGGTGACTTGCGACTTGCTTGCCGGCTTGACATGCGCTACAAAGCTTGTTCTTCTCAAATGTGACGTCCTTCACGCCGGTCACCATCCCTTTCTTGACAACCTTCTTGAGTTAGCTCATTCCAATGTGTGCAATGCGCCGGTGCCAAAGCCAACCCAAGGAAGATTTGGAGAAGAGGCAAGTTGTTGATGAAGTCTTCATCTCACTAAAATCAACAAGGTAGAGGTGGCCGTGCCGGAACCCTTGAAATACCATGGACTTATCCTTTTCACTTTTCACTGCAACACAATTCTTGTCAAATTCACACGTTAGACCAAGATCGCACAATTGTGCGATTGAGAGGAGATTAAAGCTCAAGGACTTGACAAAGAGAATGTTAGAGATTGATAGATCATTTGAGATAGCAATTTTACCCAACCCAATGACTTTGCCCTTTGAATTATCACCAAAGGTGACTTGCTCTTTGTCGCCGGGGTCTTCTAGTGAGGTGAACATACCATCATTGCCGGTCATATGTTGCTTGCAACCACTATCAAGTACCCAATGCTTTCCACCGGCTTTGTAGTTCACCTACACATAGAGAAGTCATTTTTGAGTTTTGGGCACCAACGCAAGCTTTGGTCCTTGCACGTGAGTAACTAAGACTTTAGGAACCCAAAGTTGCTTGGGAAGCTTCCCCTTCTTGCTCTTTATGTCCTTGCCAATGAACTTTGCCTTCACCTTGCCATTAACCTTGCTCAACAAGTAGATGTTATTATCATACATAGATTTGTAGTTAGAAGGTAATTTAGGAGAAGGGCGATTGGGGATAGGACACTCCCTAGTGTGATGACCGGTGATCATGCAATAATTGCAATAGGAGCCCACTCCTTTGATGAAGCTATCCTTGACCTCCGGTGAAGGAGTGTCATCCACTTTTGGTGGCTCGGGGTAGGATCCAAGTCCTCTTCCTTCATAATTTCGGAGATTATGGAACAATATTTCTTGATGAATATATTGTCCTCTATTGAGCTTAGCAAGCCCACTTTTCAATCCTTCAATTTGAGCCTCCAACTCTTTCACCCTTTCTCCTTCACACTTAGGCAAGTCATTAGTAGCAAGGGGACCGGGAGCAAGGTCCTCACAAGAGGTAGAGACATTGACTTTGACCACATGGGAGGTGGTAGAGTGCTCAAGACTTGAGTCAATGATCTTATAGGCAATTTCTGTGGCGGAACCGCCGATTTAATACGGGCTAAGTACACCTGCCACCACTGGCCCACGGTGCACTTAGACCGAACTAAACTCGGTAGTCCGTCGAGCTACCCAGAAGGGCACTCGATGAAACCATCTCCCAAGGATGCCGACATCACACACGTTAAGCCCTCGGAAGAGCCGCAACAATTACAACAACCCACCATTTCATACAGACATAATTTGATTGAGTACAAATATTTTTGCTCAAAAGGAGTACAGGGTAGTGAAAAAAAACTTCAAAATAAACCTCGCAGCGGAATACATATCGTTACAAAGATGTAACGTGCAGCGGAAAGTAAACATCAAGTATGACCTCGAGCCCACCGTAGTCATCCTCGATCATAATCTGGTATGCACCTAAAAGAAAAATATCAACAACAAACGGTGAGTTCGTGGGGAACTCGTAGGACTTACCCGTGGGCGGTTTCAGCCCGACACATTTGAGATTATGCAAGGCTTTTTGGTGGACTGACTTCTAACCCGCATAAGCTTACTAGAAGTGGGTCCTTAGCCATTGATTGTTTATTTAAAACATGTTATCATAAGATAGCAGGGTTTGACAACTGCTACCCCTTAGTTATGATTATCAACATTATCATAGGGGGACAACTTGCAGAAAAATAAAACATGAACGCATGCCCCGTCCCAAGATTCATAGAGCCCCCATCGAACTCTTGGGAGTAGCCGTCTCAGGAGCGATGTCCCTATACGTCGGGTCATCTCTCCCTCGACCTCGAAGCATCTCCCAAATCCACCAACCTCCTCTCAGTGGATGGGCAGCACTATGAATAGTCGGACGGATCATACTTATCCAAGCATGTTGTATATAAAACATGAATATAAGCATAAAGTATTTAATTTGTTACTACGTTGCCCGTCAGTGATATTTGGCATTCTCACACCTGGTGAGCATCAGCGATTCGAATCGATTTTGAATTCCCGGGAATAACTAAAAATGCCAGAGGCCCATATGCTTACTCACACGACGGCTTTCCCACATATGGTCCCCCGCCTCCACTTGTCCCATCCCAAGTTCGATTCACTCCCGCCTGACCTCCGGGTTGTGCCCCCATGACGAGCCTGCCGGCATCCCGGTCTCCCCGTCATGAGCACCAAGCTCCCCCGGACCACCTTCCTCTCAACCAGTGGGTAGGAACGTGTTTCTGTTCTCCGGATGGCACAAGTAAGGTTTCACCGGCCCCATATACCGGATAAGCACTCTAGCAATGTTATGCCAATCAGCAGGCGAACAGCGGACGGGCCTTAATCGACTCGGGCGGAGTCCACCAACACATTATCACAATCTCATCATATCAAACCATATCTCCGCCCGGTCTCAACTTATCATCAAGTCATAACAGATTTCCTTTTGATTCCAAGGTTTTGTAAAAACATTTGTAGGCCCTATCATCTCGCGAGTGAATACCTTCACTCGTCTTCTACCGTCTAAGCATGGCTAAGCATAGACTTCGTTTTATCCTTTCTACTTTGGGCATCAAGGATTTATGCATGTGGGGTTTCATAAAATCCCTAAACGTAATGCACAAACAAGAATAGGGTGGTGAGACTCCTAGATAGGTGAAAATGCCTAAGGGGCCTACCTTTGTTGTTGACAACTTGAACAAACTAAGCTACTGTTAGTTTGTCGGGTTGTGAGGCTTTGCCCCAGGCAACCCCTTGATCCTTTGGACAACTCCTCCTTCCAAGCACGACTGATGGGCCCTCCAGGTCGTGAATGGGTCTTAGTTGGCCTTTTGGATCACCGTTGGTTGATGTAGACCCGTGCACTTGTTTCTTTATCGCGTATCTGCAATAAGCGTCGCTATATGATTGACATGCGGAATGATGCAAGAAATGAGATGCATGAATCACGAAACACACGTATGGATACCCATTTCATGAACAGGCGAAAAGGTGAGTGATAAACCACCTCTAAACACGGAGGACCTGGATCAAACATATACTTTCTGGACTCTATGCATCAACCTTAGGTTACCATATTTTACAGAGAATTTCCCTAGCCACTTATGACCACTTTTCCTAATTATCTCTTCTAACATGTAGCCTTTTATTATTTTCAAATCACCCTTAAAACTTAACATGCAGGGGCTCATCTTGCACCAATGAGACACTTATACTACCTAAAGTATACGAAAAACGCTAAAGAGTATATTTGAACATATTCTATGTAGTCTCCACTTTCTAAGTTAAATAATGCACCTAACACATGTATAAGGGTAAAAGGGTAATTAAACAGTAAGTGCTAGGGTTACAAAAATTTTCATAGTGCTATAATACCCTAAGAAAGCTACTGTCCAAGTTTCATGCCATTTGGAGTTCATTTGGCCCACTTTTGACATTTATCCTAATTAGTCATGCATGCAACAAACCAAGGGCAAAACAGTCTTTTTACACATCCACATCATACCTATCCTGTAGAGCTACTCAATAGGAGTCCATAGCCACTGAGTTTGTCCATTTTGGATTTTTATTTGATTTGTTATGATTTTTCAAAGTTTCAGCCGCTTTATTAATGAAATAAATAGAAAAACATATAGATCAAGGACTTGTACGCAATTAACCGTAGACTTTGGGGGCTAGAGCGTAAGATTCGTAAGACTCACTGCACAGCGCATGGACTTAAACATAAATACACAAAACCGCAGGGGCTAAATTGCAAACCCACCTCTCTCTTCTTCTTCTTCCTCGGGCAGGGGCGAGCCGAACGGCGCGGCGGCGTTCCCGCGCGCGGCGACGCGCGAGGAGGCGGCGCCTTGGAGCCGAAGCAGCGGCGGAAGATGGCCCGGTTGAGGGGCTTCGCCTTTCCCAAGGCCTAGTCGCGCGAGGAGGCCCGGACCGACGGGGAACGCGCGCGAATCGGGGTGAACCGGAGGCGGCCACGGCTCGGCGGCGCGGATCCAATTCCGATGGTGGAGGCGGTGATTCGCCGAGCCGAGGGGTGCTCGAGCTGCGCGCGGCCGAGGCGAGCTCAGCGGTGGCGATTTGAGGGCCCGGGGACGGCCCGGAGGGGGCTCTCCACGACGAGCCGACGGCGGCTATGGCGGTGGCGGGTGGGCGCCCGTGGGGAGAGGTGGAGGAGCGACGGCGAGGGCTGAGGAGTAGCCGGGGCGACGGAGGAGGGTGAGGCGACGACGGGGCGCGCGTTGGACGAATGGGAGGCGGCCAGAGGCGTACGGCGTAGCTCGCTCGCCGCGGGCTAGGCCATGGCGCGGCCGCGGCGTGCGCGCACGCGGAGCGGCTGGAGGTGGCGGGGCGCGCCGAGGAGCAGCGGGGGAGGGTGGAGGAGCAACGCGCGAGTGTGGGGCGCGCGGCGTCGTCACGGGAAGGGATCCGAGGAGGCAGTGGCGCGAGGTCAACGCCCGGCGGCCATGGCGGCGTCCACGGCGGGGCTGCAGCTCTGCTGCGCGTGGGGAGAGGCAGAGAGGTCGAGGCGAGTAAGGGAAGGCGAGAGGAAGGTCCGGGGCGCGTCCAGGGGAAGCCGGGGTTGAGGGCGCGGGGTGGGGCCGTCGATCCGCGGCGCGGCGTACGCCGCTGTACGCCGGCGCGCCACGGGGTGGGCGTCGTACCGAGGTGGGAGGCAACCCTGACGGGTGGGCCCCACCGGTCGGTGACAGTAGGAAAAGGGAAATAGAAGAAAAATAAAAATGTGTTTTCTCTCCTACTGAAAACCGCCATTTTGATCAATTTAGAGGCCGAATTTGGAAAAACTCCAATTGAATGAAATGTTCTACTCTTTGAACTCTACAACTTTGTCAATAGGCATGATTTCAAATTCGGCATGGAAATATGAAATTTGTTTGAATTTATGCAGCAGCCATAGGTAGGGACAGGGTAGGTCATCTGCTTGGGAGGGGAAAATACCCTAGTTACAGGCCTCAACTCCACTTGCTCCTTTTGACAAATTTGTTGGTTACTTTCTAAACTATATTTAATTTCATTAGGGCAGGTCATGAAAATGGCTCTATGGGTAAGAAAATATCAATTTACCAAACTGGACAGAGTAGGGGTGTGTTTCTGGGCTGACAAAAATTGGTTGAAAAGACCCATTTGAATTCAAATTATGACCTGACTCATATTGACAAAGTTGTTTCCTGGATCATTACCTACAACTTTGTTAATATGATCCTCCTCTAAATCACAACACATTTTGAAATACAACCCTAATCTTGTTTAGGATTTGGGTAAAACAGCAGATTTACTCTAAGTAAAGCTTTTCTTGTTTTCAACTTTTGAAGTATCAAATGAAGACCAATCACTTCCACAATAGGTGCATTTGAAAGGTAAAAAGTTCAATTTCATTTCATAGAAAGGGGGAATGTAAAGTTGTATAGTGAATTCAAAAGTAATTTCTGAATCAACTTTGGGGATGAGCTAAAATTTCAGATTTGAGAAATTTTGACCTAGTGGTTTATCTACCAATCCCTCATTAGTCTCTTAAGCATGATTTAGTTTTAATTCATCATTAGTTTACGTATAATTGTGTGTACGGCTTCTGAGATGCCAGGGGCATCACAACCCACCCCCCTTAAAGAAATCTCGTCCCGAGATTTGGAGGAAGCGGGGTTCTACGGCTCACCGTGAAGTGTAAATGGTTTCGGCGTCGTGATCTGTGGGCTTCTGTCACACATGGTGACTCTTAATCCTTCACCAACTTGCTTTGTTAACTGGCTCGTGAATGGTTAGTGCCTCCTTAACACAAGTTAATTACAAAGCTTTTGAATACGTCTAAGGTGGTCTTTCCCAGGTACCCGGCAAGTCGTGGATTATATGAGAGCGAATAAACAAACCACAAAGACGGGATGGCTAGTGCGAAAACGGCCATGATCTATTTGAATAATGAAACAGGGTTACTCCCTGACTTTGGCACCACGATTTTGAAACGTGATGAATATATATAGGTCTTAGAACATTAGAAGCAAGGTGTACACAGTCGGAAAAGTCGAACCATGGAGGATCTTGCGTTTCAAAGGGTCATCAATGGATGTGTTTTCGAGACACATTCGTTTTGTTTGATAGGGACAGTGTACACATATAAGACATTAAATTCGAACGTTCTCCAAAGAGTAAGATGGGGTGATACATAACACATTCTACTCATTGTTTCAAGAAGGATGCCGTGGAAAGAGGGTAGGACATATTCACCTAGATAAGGTGATGGTTTGTATGATTTTGTATAATTGATCAAGACTGACCAAGAGAGGTATAGGCATATGATGTGCACTTACTAACGAAACAATAGTCAGTATTAGTACGCTTAACTGAAGATGAATTTCAAAGAAGCGCGAGGCAACTTCTTGAAAAGGACGATATGACAAAAGCACTAGCCGAGAACAAAAGCTTAGCGCGGTGGATGGTGCTGAAGTTCATCTTCAGAAGATAAGGTTTAATATATACCAGAAAGGAATGTAATAGAAAGCAGTGGAAACAGAGTTTGACTGTCTCCACAATTTAGAGAGAGGCCAGTTGGAAGAAGAAATGAGATGATGTAGTAAGACAGTGGGAATGGAATCAAGCATTTCCACATATACGAGACGTTAACGAAAATCGGGGTAAGCGCAGAGAAATCCGAGGTTTGGACCAATGGGTGTAAATGTATCGTGGAGAAATGAATTGCTCATCCCCGTGAAGCATGACCAGCAAGGATAAACAGAGTCAACGAAAGGATGTGGACGAATGGGGCCATAAATTTGACTCGTCTCACGGATTGAGAAGACATGGTTCAACAAGGCAAGGGGAAGGTGTGAACGATAGTGGGATTTAGGTGGATCTTTCCCCCACAGACCCCGAAGGGCAAGGTGAAACAAAGCAATGAAATGATACTAGGTGGCAGTTGAATTTGAGTACTTATTTTCACGAATTAGATGTATAGAGGTCAACGAGGTGTTAGAAGTTGGATGGGGATATTCCACCATTTCAGCGGTGTCATGCCTCGCATGTCTTGATACCAGCGCGCCCCTAGTGGAACCGTGTGACGGCCGTGCACACAGGACCCTAGGTTCCGTCGCGGCACCATAGACTACTCGGGTAGACACCCCATCAAGTGCGGTACTTCTTTCCAACTTCAGGGGATATGCGAATAACACAGGGTTATAGAAAGACATAAACAAGGAGTTTTACACGCCATAGCACAATGTTTTCGGAGGTACGATTCATCAGACTTATTTCAATCAGGAGCGAGGTAACCAAAACAAAAGTGTCATGGATTACAGGGACTGAAGTGCCTGAATGACAAAAGCACGAAACGTGAGAACTACAAGAGCTTAGAATGCTCCATTGAAGATAGAGTTACATTAGTCATGAGGGTGGGACATATGCCGACTACAAAGAGTTGGATACATGGGAAACTCGAAAGTTATGAGAGTCGACCCCCTCTCATTACAAAAGTTTTGCGACTACTTTTAGCATACCAACTAGTATCTAGCTAGTACTGCCTAAACGTAAGATTGATACGCCCAGGACGAATGCCCGTTTCTTCTTTCAACCAACTTGGTGCAGTGTTGGTCTTCACGTGGGAAACGCCATGAAATAACAGTCTTGATTCCCCACCGAGTATGAGAACGTCACCAGATTCGAGGTTGATCTTGGTCGCTTGGTCCTGGTCTCTCGCGTCGCCGAACAAGAACTCGGCGGTGTCTCCTATGGAGATGGATATGAAGGGTAAACCTTTGGTAAGGCTACTCTCTGACTCGTCCTTGTCTTGGTGAAGTCCGAGCTTCCCGGAGTTGGTGTAGTAGTTGACGATGCATATGTCCGGGTTAATTTGAGGAAACTCGCTTGCAGTGGAGTTCGCAGTTTGAGCAATCATCTTGAAAGCATCTGGTATTGTCGGGGCTGGTGCTCCGTCGAATGGACGCGTGGGTCCATATGAGCGTAACGTCGGATCCCAGCTCTTTCCTAGGGACATCATCCATAAGTTCAGCTTGGCACCATTCTTGAAACTTGGCCTGTAAAATCCTCCTGGGCCCTTACCCAGTTGTCGACACATACGAACCATCCCGATCTGATCTTCAGGCTTGACAAATCCTTTTAATAGAACCATCCCAGGTCGCAGGTGTTGAACTGAGGCTGCTTCGGTGGAAGATTCTCCCGCTTTTCTCTTCTTTTGTTCCCGAGGAATCGTTGTTTTGGCTTTTGTGGACTCTTGGTAATTAGGGCATAAGTCGAAGGGCTGCGTCGAGGGTTGCGACATCTGTAGCAGGAAGGATAAGGCTCCTATCAATTTGATAGTTTCGAAGGCCAAATGTGGTCATAAGGCAACTTGTATTTGTGTGCCAATTAAGTTACGTCCCGAACTTCATCTTCTAAATTTCGTACTTGCTACCTAGATGTAAGCTTGGACTTAAAATGGTTGTAAGTTAATGTCCAGAGTATTTTGCCGAAGGGTCGTTATAGATCAATTTGTTGGTTGAAATTTTTGCACTACAACTTTTATATATAATACTTGTTTTAAAATGGACATAGGACACGCCCTAAACTGGTACCTCGCTCGTATTTACTTTCAGAGCAAGTAATCTATACATAAGTTGTTTAGAAATTTCTTGTACTACTGGGTTCTTATAATAAGTTTCTGTTGATTTTATTCGTAGTTTGAAATGCATCTTAAAACCGCAGACAAGACTCATATGTAAAATGCTACTATCCAACTAGTATACTTATAGATGCAGTAAGAAATCTAGTTATTTTCAAGCAAAAACAAGTAAGGCACATGAGATGAGATGGAATGATGTATGCCCGTCCTATCCGGTCTCACATCACACTTTCTAAGTATACAACTAGCGATATTCGGTGACATATATGCACGTCTCTCCTTAATGCAACTAGTCGAGTCCTAGTCGTTCTTAGTTTCGCACGTGGTTAGTGTACCTGCAGAAGAATGCATGCTCATACATTACCACATAATGTGGCATCCACGCGTGACCGCTGCGTGGACAACGTTGGTGGGCCGCTGCACCTTTTCCTCAAAGCCTGACTTTCCACCAGTACTGGGGATTGTCGAGAAAAAAGTGGATCCCAAAAACCGAATGTAAGTGTGGTGGGTATGAAAGCCTCAAACATGCCCACCACCCTTAAAGAGCTTTTACTTATACAGCATGAATGCAGAGATTTCAACTGTCCGCAAAACCCAATAGCTTCCACCAGTACTGGGGATAGCTATGGCCGAATAGTTGCTTCTCAAAGCGCCCAAAATGCATATGAATTCTATCTAGGTCAGAATGTTAGTGATGTCACCTGATATCTCCTAACATCCTTATAATGGGCGTATACGCGATATCTCTCATTTTCGCAAATACTCTGAAAAGATTTGGAAAATAGGCTTTTGAAATCAAAACGAAGTTGTTATAATTGTTGCTCGTGCATGATCGGCTCTGATACCAGCTGTGGCGGAACCGCCGATTTAATACGGGCTAAGTACACCTGCCACCACTGGCCCACGGTGCACTTAGACCGAACTAAACTCGGTAGTCCGTCGAGCTACCCAGAAGGGCACTCGATGAAACCATCTCCCAAGGATGCCGACATCACACACGTTAAGCCCTCGGAAGAGCCGCAACAATTACAACAACCCACCATTTCATACAGACATAATTTGATTGAGTACAAATATTTTTGCTCAAAAGGAGTACAGGGTAGTGAAAAAGAACTTCAAAATAAACCTCGCAGCGGAATACATATCGTTACAAAGATGTAACGTGCAGCGGAAAGTAAACATCAAGTATGACCTCGAGCCCACCGTAGTCATCCTCGATCATAATCTGGTATGCACCTAAAAAAAAAATATCAACAACAAACGGTGAGTTCGTGGGGAACTCGTAGGACTTACCCGTGGGCGGTTTCAGCCCGACACATTTGAGATTATGCAAGGCTTTTTGGTGGACTGACTTCTAACCCGCATAAGCTTACTAGAAGTGGGTCCTTAGCCATTGATTGTTTATTTAAAACATGTTATCATAAGATAGCAGGGTTTGACAACTGCTACCCCTTAGTTATGATTATCAACATTATCATAGGGGGACAACTTGCAGAAAAATAAAACATGAACGCATGCCCCGTCCCAAGATTCATAGAGCCCCCATCGAACTCTTGGGAGTAGCCGTCTCAGGAGCGATGTCCCTATACGTCGGGTCATCTCTCCCTCGACCTCGAAGCATCTCCCAAATCCACCAACCTCCTCTCAGTGGATGGGCAGCACTATGAATAGTCGGACGGATCATACTTATCCAAGCATGTTGTATATAAAACATGAATATAAGCATAAAGTATTTAATTTGTTACTACGTTGCCCGTCAGTGATATTTGGCATTCTCACACCTGGTGAGCATCAGCGATTCGAATCGATTTTGAATTCCCGGGAATAACTAAAAATGCCAGAGGCCCATATGCTTACTCACACGACGGCTTTCCCACATATGGTCCCCCGCCTCCACTTGTCCCATCCCAAGTTCGATTCACTCCCGCCTGACCTCCGGGTTGTGCCCCCATGACGAGCCTGCCGGCATCCCGGTCTCCCCGTCATGAGCACCAAGCTCCCCCGGACCACCTTCCTCTCAACCAGTGGGTAGGAACGTGTTTCTGTTCTCCGGATGGCACAAGTAAGGTTTCACCGGCCCCATATACCGGATAAGCACTCTAGCAATGTTATGCCAATCAGCAGGCGAACAGCGGACGGGCCTTAATCGACTCGGGCGGAGTCCACCAACACATTATCACAATCTCATCATATCAAACCATATCTCCGCCCGGTCTCAACTTATCATCAAGTCATAACAGATTTCCTTTTGATTCCAAGGTTTTGTAAAAACATTTGTAGGCCCTATCATCTCGCGAGTGAATACCTTCACTCGTCTTCTACCGTCTAAGCATGGCTAAGCATAGACTTCGTTTTATCCTTTCTACTTTGGGCATCAAGGATTTATGCATGTGGGGTTTCATAAAATCCCTAAACGTAATGCACAAACAAGAATAGGGTGGTGAGACTCCTAGATAGGTGAAAATGCCTAAGGGGCCTACCTTTGTTGTTGACAACTTGAACAAACTAAGCTACTGTTAGTTTGTCGGGTTGTGAGGCTTTGCCCCAGGCAACCCCTTGATCCTTTGGACAACTCCTCCTTCCAAGCACGACTGATGGGCCCTCCAGGTCGTGAATGGGTCTTAGTTGGTCTTTTGGATCACCGTTGGTTGATGTAGACCCGTGCACTTGTTTCTTTATCGCGTATCTGCAATAAGCGTCGCTATATGATTGACATGCGGAATGATGCAAGAAATGAGATGCATGAATCACGAAACACACGTATGGATACCCATTTCATGAACAGGCGAAAAGGTGAGTGATAAACCACCTCTAAACACGGAGGACCTGGATCAAACATATACTTTCTGGACTCTATGCATCAACCTTAGGTTACCATATTTTACAGAGAATTTCCCTAGCCACTTATGACCACTTTTCCTAATTATCTCTTCTAACATGTAGCCTTTTATTATTTTCAAATCACCCTTAAAACTTAACATGCAGGGGCTCATCTTGCACCAATGAGACACTTATACTACCTAAAGTATACGAAAAACGCTAAAGAGTATATTTGAACATATTCTATGTAGTCTCCACTTTCTAAGTTAAATAATGCACCTAACACATGTATAAGGGTAAAAGGGTAATTAAACAGTAAGTGCTAGGGTTACAAAAATTTTCATAGTGCTATAATACCCTAAGAAAGCTACTGTCCAAGTTTCATGCCATTTGGAGTTCATTTGGCCCACTTTTGACATTTATCCTAATTAGTCATGCATGCAACAAACCAAGGGCAAAACAGTCTTTTTACACATCCACATCATACCTATCCTGTAGAGCTACTCAATAGGAGTCCATAGCCACTGAGTTTGTCCATTTTGGATTTTTATTTGATTTGTTATGATTTTTCAAAGTTTCAGCCGCTTTATTAATGAAATAAATAGAAAAACATATAGATCAAGGACTTGTACGCAATTAACCGTAGACTTTGGGGGCTAGAGCGTAAGATTCGTAAGACTCACTGCACAGCGCATGGACTTAAACATAAATACACAAAACCGCAGGGGCTAAATTGCAAACCCACCTCTCTCTTCTTCTTCTTCCTCGGGCAGGGGCGAGCCGAACGGCGCGGCGGCGTTCCCGCGCGCGGCGACGCGCGAGGAGGCGGCGCCTTGGAGCCGAAGCAGCGGCGGAAGATGGCCCGGTTGAGGGGCTTCGCCTTTCCCAAGGCCTAGTCGCGCGAGGAGGCCCGGACCGACGGGGAACGCGCGCGAATCGGGGTGAACCGGAGGCGGCCACGGCTCGGCGGCGCGGATCCAATTCCGATGGTGGAGGCGGTGATTCGCCGAGCCGAGGGGTGCTCGAGCTGCGCGCGGCCGAGGCGAGCTCAGCGGTGGCGATTTGAGGGCCCGGGGACGGCCCGGAGGGGGCTCTCCACGACGAGCCGACGGCGGCTATGGCGGTGGCGGGTGGGCGCCCGTGGGGAGAGGTGGAGGAGCGACGGCGAGGGCTGAGGAGTAGCCGGGGCGACGGAGGAGGGTGAGGCGACGACGGGGCGCGCGTTGGACGAATGGGAGGCGGCCAGAGGCGTACGGCGTAGCTCGCTCGCCGCGGGCTAGGCCATGGCGCGGCCGCGGCGTGCGCGCACGCGGAGCGGCTGGAGGTGGCGGGGCGCGCCGAGGAGCAGCGGGGGAGGGTGGAGGAGCAACGCGCGAGTGTGGGGCGCGCGGCGTCGTCACGGGAAGGGATCCGAGGAGGCAGTGGCGCGAGGTCGACGCCCGGCGGCCATGGCGGCGTCCACAGCGGGGCTGCAGCTCTGCTGCGCGTGGGGAGAGGCAGAGAGGTCGAGGCGAGTAAGGGAAGGCGAGAGGAAGGTCCGGGGCGCGTCCAGGGGAAGCCGGGGTTGAGGGCGCGGGGTGGGGCCGTCGATCCGCGGCGCGGCGTACGCCGCTGTACGCCGGCGCGCCACGGGGTGGGCGTCGTACCGAGGTGGGAGGCAACCCTGACGGGTGGGCCCCACCGGTCGGTGACAGTAGGAAAAGGGAAATAGAAGAAAAATAAAAATGTGTTTTCTCTCCTACTAAAAACCGCCATTTTGATCAATTTAGAGGCCGAATTTGGAAAAACTCCAATTGAATGAAATGTTCTACTCTTTGAACTCTACAACTTTGTCAATAGGCATGATTTCAAATTCGGCATGGAAATATGAAATTTGTTTGAATTTATGCAGCAGCCATAGGTAGGGACAGGGTAGGTCATCTGCTTGGGAGGGGAAAATACCCTAGTTACAGGCCTCAACTCCACTTGCTCCTTTTGACAAATTTGTTGGTTACTTTCTAAACTATATTTCATTTCATTAGGGCAGGTCATGAAAATGGCTCTATGGGTAAGAAAATATCAATTTACCAAACTGGACAGAGTAGGGGTGAGTTTCTGGGCTGACAAAAATTGGTTGAAAAGACCCATTTGAATTCAAATTATGACCTGACTCATATTGACAAAGTTGTTTCCTGGATCATTACCTACAACTTTGTTAATATGATCCTCCTCTAAATCACAACACATTTTGAAATACAACCCTAATCTTGTTTAGGATTTGGGTAAAACAGCAGATTTATTCTAAGTAAAGCTTTTCTTGTTTTCAACTTTTGAAGTATCAAATGAAGACCAATCACTTCCACAATAGGTGCATTTGAAAGGTAAAAAGTTCAATTTCATTTCATAGAAAGGGGGAATGTAAAGTTGTATAGTGAATTCAAAAGTAATTTCTGAATCAACTTTGGGGATGAGCTAAAATTTCAGATTTGAGAAATTTTGACCTAGTGGTTTATCTACCAATCCCTCATTAGTCTCTTAAGCATGATTTAGTTTTAATTCATCATTAGTTTACGTATAATTGTGTGTACGGCTTCTGAGATGCCAGGGGCATCACAATTTCAAACTCTTGATACTTGTGAGTCAACTCTCTATGCTCTTGCGCAAGCCTCTTGTACTTCTCCTCATTTATCTTGCTAATGTCATGATCTTTGGAGTGGACCTTGACAAGGTCTTCATGTTTAGCAAGTAATGAGTTATGAGAAGCCTCGAGATCAATGTGCAACTTCTTTAGAGTTGAGTTTCCCTCCTCAATTTGCTTGACATATGCTTTGGTCTTAACTTGCTCTTTAAGCAAGGCATTATGTTTCTCAAGCAAATCATGGTGGCGCTCCTCTAGTTTAGCAAGAGTGCTCTCAAGATGCTTTACATTGCCTTTTTCCCGCTTGATCATGGAAATGTACTCATCGATCAAAGAAGTAAGTTCATCGGGAGACAGCTCATCATCACTATCATCTACTTCTATTTCCCATACCTTGGAGCCCTTGGCCATGAGACACATGGGTGGTGGAGGAAGTGTTGGCCCCTTGGTAGAGATAGCAAGTCCGGCAAAGTCATCATCATCACTTGAGCCTTCACTTGTTTCTTCATCGGTCACCCATTCATTTGTTTCACACATGAAGCTTCTTTGGGGACCTTTCTTCTTCTTTGGAAAGAGCTTTGCCTTAGAGTCATTCTTCTTCTTGAAGAATGGCTTGCGCTTGGGCTTCTCTTCCTCTTCATCATCGGACTCATCTTTCTTGATCTTGCCCTTGCGCTTGTCCGGCTTGGGGCACTCATAAGAGATGTGGCCATTTTCACCACAATTGTAGCACTTCTTCCTGTCATCTCTCCTTGGCCGGAACGCCTTCCTCTTGGAGTCAAAGTTAAACCCCTTCTTGTTGATCTTTGCATGAAGGCGGTTGAACTTCTTTATCATAAGAGCTAGTTCGGCATCATCCTCATCACCACTTGAGTCATCATCTTGCTCTTCTTGCTCTTCTTCGCTTGAGGTGCTTGGAGGTGGAGGCATTACTTTCTTGGGAGTGTGGGGTTTCTTGGTCTTGGCCTTGAGTGCTATGGTCTTGCTTGGGGAAGACTCTTCCGTGATGCCAAGAACCCCCATCTCATGAGCTCGAATTTGGCAAACCACCTCACTCACTTCAAGTGTATCAAGATTCTCCTTTTGAAGCATGGTGTTGATGATGTTGTACTTGGGCTTAATGAGGATGCGGAGGATCTTCCGGTTGATGGTGTCCTTGTCAAGTTTACATACATCAAGAGCATTAATGTCCTCAATGATGTCATTCAAGCGAGAATACATGGAATTGCAATTTTCATAAGAATGCATCTTGAAGTTATCATACTTAGCCTTAAGCACATGATACTTTTGCTCTCTAACTTTAGTGGTGCCCTCATGAATTTCAACAAGTTCGGCCCAAATATCACAAGCATTAAGTTTGCTCGAGACCCTAGCAAACACCTCTTGGCTAATGCTTTCAAAGATAGCATTTCGGGCCCTAGCATTCCACTTGATTTGGTCATTGGTGTGAGGCGCAACGAAACCATGCTCGGTAATTCCCATACTTCGGGGGCAATAGACTCAAGGTATACTCGCATGCGAGCTTTCCAATAGCTAAAGTTATTGCCCTCAAAGTATGGGACCGAGCCACCCATCTTAACATCTTGCTCTAAGCGGTGAAGCTTAGTGATCCAATGAGCAACGAGGCTCTGATACCACTTGTAAGGATCGAATGCCCAAGAGGGGGGGTGAATTGGGCTAATTTCAAACTCTAAACGAAAAACCTTAGCCTAACGAAGCTACAAATTAGCCCACTTCACCCTTCTACACGAACCTACTCTACACGACAAAGCAAGGAGCCCTACTCATGCTAGTGGAAAGGAAACCACAACGGAAGCTAAGACTAGCAACACTAATGACCATAGCAAGGGACATACTAGTCAAGAGGAGACTAACCATGATGACTACTAGATGCAATCCATGAAAAAAAAAAGAACCAAAAGAGCATCAAGTAGAGGGACAAGGGAGAGAGACAACCGGATTTTTTCCCGTGGTATCGGAGGTTTGGCACCCTCCCCTAGTCCACGTTGCGGCACACCCTAGAGTGTTTTGCCGCCTTCCATGCTTGTGGGCGCTCACTAAGAGTCTCCGTTCGCCATCCCGGCAAGATGGAGCTCAAGTCTTGTACACCGTTGTTCTTCGGGCTTCCACAATCTCCTTGGCAAGCTCCGAGAACGCACCTCGGTCACCAAGTCCGCCTAGGTGCTACCAATCACCAAGAGTAACAAGCCACCGGTCTTCACTTGATCTTGATCCTCACCAAGATGGATGCACACAAGCCTTGACCTTGATCTTGCTCTCAAAGGATGAATATGTAAGTAGTTATTGCAAAGAGTTGAAGCACAAGGGCTCTCTGTGTGTATGAAGTTGCTGGAGTGTCAAAGAGCACGAAATGGAGTGGAGGAACCCATATATATAGCCCTCAAGATGATAGAGCTGTTGTACAAACAGAGCTGCTGACGTAGAGTACATAGTATTGTCCGGTCCCATGCTTTTGCCAACTTCGGGCAATACTGTCCATATACTTTACCAACGGTCACTGACTCAATACGTCATTGTACTTTTGTCCTTAGGTTTATACCATGTCGAACTTCGGACAATATTGTCCATGTATTCACTTGTATACTCAGAAAATCATAGCCTCAGGTTTCTTTGTCCTTAGATTTGTACTGTCCTCAACTTCGGACAATACTGTCCATGTATTCACTTGCATACTCAGAAAATCATAGCCTCAGGTTTCTTTGTCCTTAGATTTGTACTGTCCTCAACTTCGGACAATATTGTCCACGTATTCACTTGCATACTCAGAAAACCATAGCCTCAGGTTTTTTTGTACTTAGATTTGTACTGTCCTCAACTTCGGACAATACTGTCCATTGTTTTGGCTGATTTCTCGCAGGATTGTAGCCTCAGGTTTATTTGTCCTTAACTTTGTCCGGTTACACTAAACCTGACATTTCGGTGTAGAGGATTTGCATGGGCTTTGGACAGTATAAGTTCACCTAAAACCTTGAATTGTCCGGTCCCTTGTTTTGACATAGAGAGGACAATACTGTCCCTATGTCTTTCTCTGAATTTGAGTTTTCTTCAAGAATTTTGATGTGAAGCTTGATTTTCTTAGACCTTGAGCCTATGTAGCTTATACCTTTGCTGTTCCTGAAAGATTTGGCATGTGTGTGCATCCATAACTTGGCAATTCACTTGATCAAGCTACTAACCGTTGACCCCTCTTAATAGTGAAGACACTAGAAAGCTATAAACCCTATCTAAGCAAGGATCCTTCAACACCATGATCCTTGACTCTAGAAAAGTCCTTAGCCTTCGAGATACGGATGAAAACCAAGTCCGCTTCCATGGAGTGAAACATTTGAATTAGAGGCCATTCACATAATCCAATGAGCAACTATTTTTGTATTCATTATTAAACCTGCACTCACAAGCTCATTAGATAAGACTTAAGCTTGTCAATCAATCACCGAAACTCACCTTAGGGCCTAGATGCTTACAACTCTATCGAGAAGTCTACTAACTCATCTTGCGGCAACAACTAAAGGCTTGTGACCAACCACTAGAATACCTCTACTAGGCTTTATTCGCTACAGCGAGAGACTAAAAATAGTGATTTACACCTTCCATCCCAAATTCTAAGAGGGTTGGCCCCTACAAGATCCATTCATTACTCAATGTATACATGTTTAATGTGTCTAGATTCATCAATATTTTTATGTATGTGGACGGATAAAAATAGAGCTAAAACCTTTTACATTTTGGGATGGAGGGAGTACTTTTAAAATCCACAGTGCAAAAACAACACTCATAGAATGTATACTACATGAGCATAAATTTCCTTTTGCCGTTTCCTTAGGGTTGCCATGGCCCCTACTAGCCCTCCCTTGGCTACACCACTCCCTCTTTATCGCCATAATGGAGGAGACAAAGATCACTCAGACTGCATACTTCATACTTGAATAGGCCCAATAGGTGTAGATTCTTTTTTCTTCATCGCTTTTTTACCACTAGGTTTTTAGGGTGGAGTTTTTAGTGAGATGTACGCACAAGCGCGAGGGTGAGGGCATTCCTCACTGCCGGAGCCATAATAGGATCTAGGCTTTTTACATGTTTTAGCTACTTCACTTTGTTGTACGATCCAAGTCAAAACAACTTAGGGGCTATTATTGGGGAAATAGGCCTAGCAGGGACCTGTTTGTAAAAATCAAATACTTGTTTGTAAGAACCAGAGCCTGGTTGTAATATTCAGAAAGGCTAATGAAACATAAATTAAACAACCACATCTCCCCACTATATATAAGCAGCTCTAATCTTGATTCAAATACAATGCACACAAGAATATCTAGTTTGTGAGTACATTTGTTTCACCTGGCTCTGGATATTGTGTTTCATGCTCACAATTTCCATTGGCTTCACCTCTTTTTGCTTGGAACTTTTGACGTAGCCTCTTAGATTCTGACATAGCTTCTCTCTGTGAATCATCTAATGTGCCAGCTTCCTTTGCAAGTCCCATGAGTTAGTTCTAGCAACAGCTTTGCAAATCCGATCTTATTTGTGGCTCCAAATATTGTTTCTATTGGATCATTATCCCTCCATGTAATATCAGAAACTACTTTTCTTGTGTACCTCTTTGGTATGTATTTTATTGATAGTTTACTCACTTCAGATGTGAAAATGCTCTCAACAAGTGATGGCAGAATATCGCTATACCATGAAATAGAAAACAATATCACGAACCAATCATGTTACCTTGAATTTTTTTTTTACTTTTTGTAAATGAATATTTTTGACATCTAGCAATTGGCCCGTGTGTTGCTACTGACATGTTATTTTTTCATCACTCTTTGTTCTAAAATACAACATATTTTTTGTTTGTTTAAGTAAAACTATTTCAAGTTTGGTAGGTGTGTTTTCCTTGAGTTAGAATTGTTTTTCAAACTTTGCATCATAAGGTATATAGGTCATGCGTGCCTTTTTTACTTAATCATTCCGTGTTTTTGTCTTCGCCTTCAAAATATCAAATATGTTAGCATAAAATTGACACTTGAAAAAATCTAGAGTTTCTTAATGCCGTAGAAAATAATAGAAATCTGGCAAGGCCTATGCTCACGTGAGTTACAGCTATATAAATAGTTTGTCATTTTTTTATATATTCTGAATCAACTTGCATTGTATTTATTTTGTGCTTTTTAATTTTTTAGTTGTGATGCATGCATAAGATTTAAAAAACATAAAGGAAAGTTGTTATACATAAACTGCTGAATGGTTCAAGGATCTAACACTTGGTGATTTATTTTTGTTCAGATGAATTGATCAGTCCGAACAGTACCACTGAAGGACCCTCCAATAGTCATGGCGTAACCATATTTATCCCTTACAAAAACCAGGCCTATGGTTAATTAAGTCTTTACGTCAATGTAGCCATCACCGGCCATTGCCATATAAATTGAGAATGGACACCAATACAACAGGGAGGCTCATGTGTTCTTTATCCAAAGCATAATATATGATATAACCACGCAATTCACTGTACAACGGTACGGTACAATAGGAAAAGTAAAGCATAGATTGGCATCCGGTAGCGAAGGGCTATAAAAATGAACATGTTAGTGAAGAACCATAAAAACTGAACATGACCTGGATATATTAAACTTTGCTGCCTAAAACATAATGATGGTAATACAATGGATCGATGATGTTGTGATTACTGATTATGACGTACAATGTTACATAACATATTTGTAATTTGATTGATAAAAATATAAGATGGGTTTTTAAACTCCTTTTTTTATTTTCCGAAGCCTTCGTATCATTTGGATTTTTGGAGTTTGTATATGTTCCAGAGGCCAGAGCCTTCCGTAGTGGAGCGTACAGAGGGAGAAAGAACGGCGGATCCACCGTCTCTCTTAAACAGAACTTTAGAAAATTTGATGTACAGGCTCATCCCCTCTCTCGGTCTCTTTCCCTCATCCGCTCCCTTTATCCTCCTCTCGCACTCTCTCCCTCAGTCACCCTCGCCTACCACGGCCACCGCCGGCAGCCCGGCATTGCCTGTCGCGGCCAAACGCGACGCCGTCGCCTCCACCGGTCCCGCTCCTCCTCCTCTCCACCTCGTCTGCCGACCGCAAACGGCTCACCGCCCGTCCGCCACGCCGAGTGGCCAGAGCGCCTCCCCAGCCGCACACGCTTGCGCCGGTCTAGCTTATCAGGGCGGTCTAGCGATGGTGCCGGCCCATGGCCCTTCCCTGTCGCCTCCGCTCCTCCCAGTCCATCTGTCCGCGTCCTCCCCACCTTCGGCCTCGCGGTGGACGGATCGTCCACGCCTCCTCCCCTCCAACTGCGTTCGCCTCACGGCGGCGCTGGCAGCCAGATCCGGCGTAGGCTGTGCACTTGTCCTCCTCCGGCCTCGGATCCGGCCACAACCTCCTCCATTGGCCTCGTTGCGGTCGGATCTACCATAGCCCAGGGCGCACTTCGGCGGCTCCCTGTGGCTGCGCCAATGGCGGCGCCCTTCATCCTCGGCGGGCGGAACTGGATGGCAGGCGGAGCCCCACGAGCCGCACGCCAAGGGGTGCGGGACAGCTGGAGTGGGTGAGGCAGTGCAGCGATGTGGGACGCGGCTCCAGGTGAGAGGGCGGGCGGGGTCGCGGTTCGGGCAGAGGGGAAACAGACGATGGAAACATTGTAAACTTTTAAGATGCAGAGAGTAGAGAAGTACCAAACCTTTGTGCTCCCATTCTAGTCATTCGCAGATGTAACATTTGTTTGCCACATCGGCTTGCATGACGAAAGCATGTTTGAACCAGTAGAACTCCCCTTATCCTTGCTCATGCTTATCCAGGTATGTGTTATCCAATGATGGGTGTGGATCAATGCGGAGTGCTGTGTTGTTCTTAAGCCTCTTGTATTCCTGGTACACTCTCTTGGTGTAAGCTTCGTCGAATTCCTCATCCAATTATGCATATTTGGTGTTTGTGAGTAGTGAGTCTCCTCTCCAGCTAAATGATCAACATGTTGAAGTGCTTCATAACATTGCTTAGCTGGCATATTCATTGATGTTGCATTGTTGAGAAATCCTGATTTCAACATGTTATTTGTACTTTCACTTCTTTGTGTCGATGTCAACCTTCCACAATAATTTTCTTTAAAATAGGATGCTATGAACATATGCCTTTTGTTCCAGAATGCTTCTATTGCAGGATTGTCTGCTATACTAAATTTTTTTACTGTGTCCGTCCATGCAGCCTCAAACTCGGAAGGTTGTTGTGGCCAGTTGAGCAATGCTTCAATTTTTTCCTTGTAGATGTCTATTTTTGTGTTGCCGGCCTATACAAATTCTCGAGCTCATGTTGCTAAGGTCTTGTGATGTGCCACCTGCAGAACATGTGCATTATTTTTTGAATACGCTTTGAATCACAATCTTCATTGTTGTATCCTCATCTGAAAATAAATGGGTACCCAAAATAAAAGGGCACCCAGGTGCATGAGCTCCCGCTTGTTTTCCAATATTAATAATAACATACATCTTTTATTCTCATATTCAGGTTGGTTTACTTTTTTTATCAATGCAGAAAGTACAAGAATAACTAAATAACAAGACCCATGAGTCATGTTTTTTTACATGTTAGAATAACATATGGATCCTTGTGGTGGTGCATGCATTTCTGGAATGATTTGAATAACCACTCAATGATTTAGGACTCATGCCTTAGTATTGTCTGGCTGAAGATGATACTCTGGAGCCGGTGGTTCAAATCGACAAAAAAAGCAAGTGGCATCTTATTCTTGTTTGTTTTGTGAGTTGTATCAAATGTTATGACATCTCTAAAATCCTTGTATGCAGCACGTTGACTTGCATGGCTCCAGAATATATTCTTGATGCCGCTGTTGTCATCGTCAACCTTAGTGTCCCAGTAAAACTCTTTGTTTTTTCCTCCCATTCATTGAACACCTGCATCAGTTTGGACATGTCATTATCTCTTTCCTTGTGAGCGTATTCTACTTTAGAGTTCCTCGTGTCCTTCTTTGTAAACGTGACGTTGCTTCGTCCTCCATATAGATACGCTATTACATTGACAGTAGCTTGGTGTGACACACCACTTGATCATGATGGCATTGTGTCCAGCAGATTCATTATTCTTCCGTCTCGTTTTGTGTGCAGTCATGTACTTGGGCATGCGTGCTTCTAGGTCAATGTGGTTGTGATCGATGTTTACTTGCTCAAAGTACCAAACATTCTTTTCCTTTGAAAGCTTGATCTTGACCTCAGCTCTACACCCAATTCTAAATGATGTTTTCTGTGTTTTTGGCTCTTCAGCTCCTTCTTTCTTCTTTGGGAGTTTCTCCTGTCCGCTGCGAACAAACCACGATGATTGTAGTCATTTAATTTTTCTAACATTAAATCTGACTTACTCATCGTATTCAAAAAATTTCATAATTATCATTTATTTTTAATGTGATTTATTTTAGCATATAATATACTTTAACAATGGCTTGGATTTTTCCATATTTCTCAATAATTATCATTTATTTTGTTGTGATCTATTTTATCATTAAATGAGGTTTGATAATGACTTGAGTTTTTTAGTGTTTGTATAAGTTTTTAAATAATAGAAATGATCAAAGTTGTGAAAAAAAGCATGCACGGTGAATATTTAAGAATAGTTTTTTTTTTCATGTGACCCCACAAGTGAAGTATACGTTCTTGTTTCTCCCTTTGATTTTCCCTTAAAAGGCTTCCAAGTGCTATCTAATTAGAACAGTCCACTCCCTGAAGAGAGTTTTTACATATGATCTCCTTAAGAACATGTCATATTCACCAGCAAGGTCATCGCACCATTCTGTGTCCAAAGGAAGGGCAATTCAAGGTGGAGGGGAACGAGGGTTGGGGGGGGGGGGGGAGGTTGCTGTTTAGTTCTTTGTAGGTATCCATTACCTGAAAAAAATAGCAGGTAAAAAATCAAATGAAGCCCGCTAATAAATCAGCTAACAATTAGTTAGACCACAGCTGACAGTTATCTCATTAGCTGGCTCAAACCATCTAATTCAGTTAATAGCACATAAAAAACACTTTATAACCATTAGCTAATATATTAGTTGTTGGAACCAAATACCACCTATCTAATAGGTTGCTGGCTAATAATTAGCTAGTTAATTTTAGCTAAGAGCCATTAGCTAGGTAATTGTTGACTACTACCGTCCGCCGCAAATAGTTACAGTACTTAGCGTGTTTTCTTCAAGCTGCCTGCGCTAGCCGCCACAACGGATGCCCCTCTGTTGCTTCCGCCATCCGTACTGTACCTTCTTGTCGATCGGCCGCGATGCCCGTTGGTTCATTTGGTGCACCGTACCCGGCCGGCCAGCAACGTATGGCCGCCGCGCCACGCCTCACATCGTTTCCGCGCGGCCCGCCGCCTCCGCACCGCACTAGAGAAGAAGCCTGAGCTCTATCAGGGGTCCTCCACCGTCGCCGGCAATGCGTGCGAGCTCGATCGCCCGATCGACGCCCAGCGGAGGGATGAGACGAGCGAGAGAAAAATCCCGACCTCTTGCCGCGTGCCCGTGCCGTGCTCACTCGAATCAAATCCTTGAGAGGGCAGGGCCGGGGCAGCAGCAGCCAGCAACCGGCAGCCCCGGCTGGTGGCCTGGTGCGATCGAACCGTACGTGGTCGTAGCCGGGACTGAGCGGGACGACGTACGGCTCTCTGGCTTCTAATTAAACGCGCGACGGCAGCACCACGGATCGGAGGCAAGCCATATCTTGTCAGCACAATGCATGCAGCATGCTCGGCGTCGGGTCGACATGGCAGTGGCAGTGGCACGGCTGGCGTGCGCTAAGGCTATCCTCAATGGGAATGCCTAAATGCATTGTCTATCACTATTCATCCACTATTACGATAGCGCTACAGTGTTAAACAGTGCCAAACCAACCGCTGGAGGCGGCCATTCTCAGTCTCAGCTCCGTCCCAGCTGCAGTCGCAACCGCCGTGCATGTGGCCACTTGGCTGCCTCTCGTGGCCCCATGTGGGGTCCTCCGTTTCTTCCTCGCCATGCTCCTTCCTCGTCCTCTCGGGGCCTTTTGTTAACCTCCGCTACTAGCTGCAACTTGGAGCCACCGCTCACCTTTCGTTCAATCTAGCTACCACCCTCAGCCTGAGTCTGAGTCTGAGATGAGCCTCTGCTCAGCTCGCAATCATATCGATCGATGCCAATATTTGATCTAAGCAGAGACTAATAGCTCCAAGCACATACGCTGGTGGCTACAAGTGGCACGCAGGATTATTAACGATAATCATGCACGCATATCTCGCCGTCATATTATTCCAATCCAACACGGAGCTAGCTAGCTAGGTCCACGCATCTATCACAGCATCAACCCACAGTTAATGGTTGTCAAGGCTTTGACATGCCGCGCGCTTGCATTGTTGTTGTGTCATATGACGAGCAACGCATGTGAGCCTCGCTAGCAGCTGACCTACCACCAAGTACCCCATCACCAGGCTCAGAAATGAGATGCATGAGAGAGGGCCGTGCAATCATCTCCCTATATTCCCTGCCAACGACCATCATTCCGTTCCGACGATCATCATCATCCCCTGCAGGGCTTGCTGCACCGTACCAGTGAAGCTCTCTGCGCAGTGCTAGGCTCTCCCCATCTTATTTAAGCCCTACTGCCGCGTCCCATGGCCGTCGCAATCTACCCGGCCGGACCCCATTGATCAATAATCGACCAACTCATACATACCTACTTCATTCTCTCGTCGTCCACCGATCGTCGTCGAGCTAGCTACTACGCACGCTAGGGCTAGGCCGACCTTTCAGAATTCGCTCCGGTGATCCATGGGCACCAACACGGTGGCGGCGGCGCTGTCCGCGGCCATCACGCTGCTGCTGGTCTCGTCGGCGGCGGCGGACTACTGGAGCAGTGGCACGGCGACCTTCTACGGCGGCAGCGACGGCTCCGGGACGATGGGTACGTACTTAGTATTGTACCAATGGGCACGCATCATCACGATGGATCGAGCTCACTCTCGCCTGTGACTGTATGTAATGTAATGTAACTCGATCGATCGTCTGATCTGCCGCTTGCGTGCACGGCAGGTGGCGCGTGCGGGTACCAGAACCTCTACAACGCCGGGTACGGCGTGAACAACGCGGCGCTGAGCCAGGTGCTGTTCAACGACGGCGCGTCCTGCGGCCAGTGCTACACCATCATGTGCGACACCAGCAGGTCCGGGTGGTGCAAGCCCGGCAACTCCATCACCATCACCGCCACCAACCTCTGCCCGCCCAACTACGCGCTCCCCAGCAACAGCGGCGGCTGGTGCAACCCGCCGCGCCCACACTTCGACATGTCCCAGCCCGCCTGGGAGAACATCGGCATCTACCGCGCCGGCATCATCCCTGTCCTCTACCAGCGGTAGGCCAATGCTTGCAATATATATAATTTTCCTTATATATATATATATATATATATATATAGTAATAATGGAGTATGCCTTTCGCCTTAATAATTGCTAGCTAGCTAACCTAGAAATCATATGCATGGTGTGGTGTGCAATGCGACGCATGCAGGGTGCCATGCTCAAGGCAGGGAGGGATCAGGTTCAGCATCACAGGGTCCAAGTACTTCCAGCTCGTGCTCGTCACCAACGTCGCCGGCAGCGGCTCCATCCGCTCCATGTCCGTCAAGGGCACCAGCACCGGCTGGATCGCGCTGACGCGGAACTGGGGCGCGCAGTGGCAGAGCAACTCGGCGCTCGTCGGCCAGGCGCTCTCCTTCACCATCACCTCCACCGGCGGCCAGACGCTCTACTTGGACAACATCGTGCCGTCGTGGTGGGTGTTCGGCATGACCTTCACCAGCAACACGCAGTTTGACTATTAGGCATGCAGCTCATCTTCACAGCGCTAGCGCACAATTGCATGTGCTGCTGCATGCGTCTGCCTCTCCTGCATGCTCTCTCTCTGAATATACGTATATTGAATTGAATTAAATCGATCGATGATGAGTTGACCTGATGGTGTGTGTAATGTGGGTCGATCTGGATTTTGATCTGTAATCGCATTTTGTCGAATCATTCATTAGTTTCTACTCTCTGTACATGTACATCAATTAATGTATTGTCTGTCGAGGTGTATTCTTTTTTCTTCCTATCATGTATGCTGCAAAGGTTTACTACTTATCAGAACATCATATTCTAGTCTCTCCGTCCTAATTTATAAATTGTTTGATTTTTTTTACACTAAGTTTGACTAATTCATCTTATTTAAAACATTTGTAAAAATATAGAAAAAATAAATTCATAGTTATAGTATATTATATGCTAAACTAAATCACAATGAAAATAAATAATAATTATGAATTTTTAAATAGAATGAGCAAGTGACCTGTAAATTGGGACTGAGGGAGTACTGTATAGTTACTTATTTGACAGGCTGCCGTTTCTTTGCTAAGACTAAGGCTACCATTTCTTTGGTACGACTAAGTAAACAGACCGATTTGTAAATACCATTCAGAAACATTACTGATTAACGGCGCTCAGTTTTTTTAATAAAACTATACCTTACGGAACTGTATGCCCCATGAGATGCTGATTGGTGATCATGTGACACTAAGAGCAGATAGGAGTACATTTTTTCTTTTTTTAATGGAAATATTTAGAGGCAGCCATTTCCATGGAACCAGCATGGGTGGTTAATTTGAATTATATATTTTTTTGGGCTGGTTATAGTTGGTCCATGACATTTATCTATATGAATGTAGGTTTCTAAGTATGAATACAAGTTATCCAATTATCTGTACTAAAAAATTCGCGAATATCAAATTGCATATAATTCACAAATTGTGTAGCTTGTAGGAACTGGCCGGGCCCCAACTTTAGTGTAGGGGGAAATATGAGGTCAGATTAAAAAAAACATGGCATTTTACCTTTTTAAATATGAGGTCAGACAGCCTTCTTTGAGAATTGAAAGGACAGTTTTGATCACATATATATACTACAATGTATTTGTAAAATTTAATGAGATTAAAATATATAATTTTAACTTAATTTATACCATTAATCTGCCATATGTCCAATAGGAAAAAAATAATACATCGGTGGTATTGTTGCTAAAGGACATGGTCTGGTCTCTTACATTATCATTTTCATTAATGGCTTGAGAGACAAATTTTATTTGATACAGAGACTCCGAGAAAACGATATATAGGTCAGGTCTTACCACTTTATCTTGGCCTTGTGAGGTCCTACGCCTTTGCTCTATCTTTTTGTTAGTGTAGCATTTACTCGATCTAATGAAAAATAAGGTTGGTTTGGATGCTGCAATCAAGTTTGTAAAACGTCCTCCATATATTCACACATAAGGCATGCTTACCTTCTATTAGTACATATATGAAACTATTTCTTTGTCAATTTGTGTTGAAATATTTTAAAGATTATAGTTTACTGTTCTAGGCCTTATAAATATATTTCTATAGAAAACATGTACTCCTAATTATTCGAAACAGCCTGTTAGCAATATCCAAAATGTGACTTATTTTAATTTGTGACAATTGGAGGCAATATGCATTTTTTTAAAATATATATACAGGGATATATAGCCACTATATTTTGACTCAGGAATAATAATTAAGCTCCATTAATTCATTTGTAATGTTTACACACATATAAATCTATGACTCAAAAAAACAACACAATTGTTATAAGAAATTGCGACAGATTGTGATAGTTAGGAAAAAAAATACGTAGAGGAGGACGAAAATTTGAAATTATACATGGCGCGCACCTCCTGCAGTCGGAGCATCACGTAGGTAAGATGCCCGTGAGGCGGCCACCAAGGATGCAATGGCGAGTGCAGCAAGCTCTGTCAAAATCACGAGCGCGCACACACCACCATGTCCGACCCAACCGCAAGAAATGGCGCCGATCGATGTTCTGCTGCGGCGTGAAGTTGAAGGTTTTAGTAGGCGAAGTTCTGGTAGCTGGTGTATGTCTGGCCGAACTGCCACCACCCCGGCGCGACGTTGATGAACTGAATGTACTGCCCGCCGGTGCTGGTCACGGCGAAGCTGAGCCCTTGGCCGACGAGGCCGGACAGCGCCTGCCAGTTAGCGCCCCAGTTCCTCGACATCTGGATCCACCCCGTCTTGTCGCCTTTCACCCAGGCGGCGGCCACGGAGCCGCTGCCGGCGAGGTTCTGGATGTTGACGAGCAGGAAGTAGCTGGAGCCGGCGATGTTGAAGCGCACGCCGCCGCTGCGCGAGCACTGGACCCGCTGGTACTGCACCGGGATGATGCCGCCCTGGACGTTACCGATGTGCTCCCACGCCGGCTGCGACATGTCGAAATGGGGGCGCCCCGGGCCGCACCACCCGCCGTTCGCCAGCGCGTAGTTGGGCGGGCACAGGTTGGTCGCCGTGACGGTGATGCTGTTGCCGGGCTTGCAGTACTGGCCGCCGGAGCGCGACGGGTCGCAGGTGATGAGGTAGCACTGCCCGCAGGATGCGCCGTCGTTGAACAGCGTCTGGCTCAGCGCCGCGTTGTTGACGCCGTACCCCGCGTTGTAGAGGTTGTCGTAGCCGCACGCGCCACCTGTGTGTGCACACAGCATGCCATGCATTGGTTTAGTTTAGGACGTGCGTGGATAGGAAAATGTGAATTGGGTAGTAGATTGCTCTTGCATGGAATGAAATGCTATGCAGGCACTGAATGCAAGAAGGGTTACCCATGGTGCCGGAGGCGTCGGCTCCGCCGTAGAACGTCGCGGTGCCCGGAGTCCACTGGGCGGCGGTGAGCCCAACAAGGCACGCTGCAGCGAGGACTGCTGCGCAGCACGGGATCAGCAGGGACTTGGCCATATGTCAGAGTGGGCGTCACAGTGTAGTGCAGAGAACGATAGATGAATAAGGTGTGTGTGCGTGTAGCTGGGCTAGGCAAAGGCAATGGAGGCTACCTAGCAAATTGTTTGTGATCGATCGAGAGCTTGGGTGTTGATGAGATGCAAGGCGTCTGGCAGGCCCGTGCTTAAATAGAGAACGAGGCGTGGATGGCTGGATGCTGGAGGCTAACGGCCGATCGAGAAGAGGTAGAGCAAAGGTGTTTATTAATCACAACAAGAGCTGTTGATTACGGGAATGATGGTCGATCTTGCCGTGTGTCGTCAGGACGCACGAAATCCGTGTTCCATCGAAGCACATGCACGCAGGTGCACCCCCGATCGTGCATCACTGGACTGCAGGCTAGGTTAGCTACGTACGTATGCTCCAAGGCCTCTGACTTTAGCGTTGGATCGGAACTAATCATGGATGCAAGACTTAATCAGCCATGCGTTTTCGCGTGTTAACTAGTCAGCGTTGGCTACCTCTTGATCTGGATTTTTATGCCGGCCGCAACGAACGATCAACTAACCCAAATTCTTTCCACACAAGTTAGTTGAAACCCTGTTCGGTGCATGTTCTGTGGTTCTCAAGATCGACCGAGCAGCAACAACTGCCCGAAATGTGAACACAGCACGTCGGTTCATTTGGAGTGATGATGGCGGAGAAATGCAAAGAATTATACGGTTTACAAATTCATTAGTGTTCCGAATAGATGAAGCAGAATAGTATTGTTCAGAATTAATTAAAAACTAAGCTGCCGGCGGCACAAACAACGTGCCAGTTATTGTGGCCTGGAATATCAAAGGTCACATTATAACTTCTCTTTACGATGACAAGACTAAATGGCTTTTGAAGAGGGATTGGCTGACAATTCTAAAAAAAAATTCAACGGCCGGTATATAAAAAAATACATTTCTTTACGGTCGATATATCATGAGGTGCCAAAATAATAACTTTTTATTGGCAGCCATCTTACGGTGGTTGGAAAGATCCATCTGCTACCAGGCCATACCACCCTTTTTTATTTTTCTGCCGAATTATGTATGGGCACCGGTCCCACCATTCTGTGTACCGGATTTACCTATTTGGTACCGTTTGATACCAGTACTTTGGTATCGGCTATTTCTTGGATTTCGCTCGATGAATGACTTTTATTTTTTTCCAACCACCATAAAACTTGTAAAATTTTGATACCTAAGGTAAATCTTTTTTTAGGAGAATACCTAAGGTAAACGTTGGGTACCTAATTGGAAAAAATTATCTCATGGCAAACATGGGTGTTCAAACTCAAACATTATAGCCTTGTATTATGCAAAGCAAAATTTCGACACTATAAGGTTTTCTTAACCTGATGATGGTCTTATAAACCCCAACTTGTTATCGCAGGGCGTTGAGAGGGAAATTAAATCTCTAGCACGATCTCACTCACCTAGCTGGATCCTGTTTCTCTAAGGTGTGGAAGCCACACCCATGCATGTACTGCACACGAAACCTTGTGTGCCAGGATGTGATCTCCCTTTATTTTTCTGGGCTAAAAGTAAGCACATGATCTTAGGCCCCGTTTGGAATAAAGTTTTTGCAAAGGAAAAGTGGAGGAATGTAAAACGGAGGAAAGGAAGATGAAAAGAGCGTTTGGAACCAAGGAAAACAAAGAATCCTTTCCTCCGGAACACTGTAGCGATAGTGCAAGTTCATAGGAATCAAATACTCCACTCTCACCAGGGGCGGACCCACCCATGGGCTGCCCGGGCTCCCCTGCCACCAAAACAGTAGGTATAAGGTGAGAATTGACTGGAATTTGGAGTACCTGGCACCAAAATAGCCATCGTCCATAGACAGGTGCCTGGTGGAAGCCACGGAACTCAGACAAACTCAAATGGAGATGAGCCACATGAAGCAGCAGCAGTTCATGTTCATCACCAGAAACTACCAAATTTCGTAAATGCAGCAACTGCGTTTTTAAGTATTAAGTCCGCCCAGACTCTTCAAAAATCCTGGGTCCGCCACTGACTCTCACCTCTGGTTTTGATTCCTTTCGTGGAAGCCCGAGGCAGCTGGCCATTAACACTTCTCTCGAAGCTGCATGAGTGAATTGGTCTCCATTCTTAATGTTGATGGGTCCCACATTTTAGCCTTCGGTGAGAGGAAAACACAGTACAAGTTAGCATTCCATTATTAATGTGCCGGATAGCATTTGCTTTGTTCCAAACGCATTGTTTTATGTGTTTTTCCATTTCTCTGTTTTATCACATCTCTTCTGTTTCTACGGTTTTTTTCTCGTTCCTCTGTTTTGAGTCCAATTTGGTATAATCGAGACACATGATTGGATTAGAACTTAATTAGATAAATTGTATAAACAGCCTAAATTGGAGTAACCGCCTTCTGCATGTAATTATTTTTTTCTTATATATTGAGGCACGGGATTTCCTGTTCAATCCAATATTCACAACCGAAATGACCAGAGAAATTGACTTGCGTATTGCCATGATTCATTCGCCAAACGAAAATTCTCTGGTTTAGTTCTCTAAAATAATCACGCAATGCTTAGTAGCTCATCATTTCACCCCCATATATAGCTTACCTGACTTTGTCAAGAAACACTGGATTTTACAAGTACAACTCTTTTAAATTGAGAGGCCAGCTAGACAGTTAAACCAACCGAAATGCGTTAAGCATTCTGGATAGATTAAAGAATTTCTATTGGTATGTCAGAGATTCAGAGCTCAGTGCTCTAAAGGCGTGGAAATCAATAATCATTGGCACCCGCAAGTCAAAACCTGGCAGTTACAAGCATATGCTGATGCACGTAAAGTCGTTACAACAGGTACAGTGGCAGATCCCCTTTGTAGATTGCAACAACCACTTTAGCTGGAAGTTCAAAAAAAAAAAAAAACTGTAATGATTGATGATGTTAGTCCTCATTAATCCATGCATTTGCGCAATCTAGCAATTAGAACACATAAACAGAAGGTCGTGAAATATAAGTATATATATGTAACGATATACTGGGTATAATAAGTACATATATGGAGAGTTTAAGGTAGTGGCTATGGGAAAATCAATACAGAGAATCCTCGTGCATTGATGATATGTCCTGCAATGCCACAAAAATTCTTATGGAAAGTTGATTTAGAACCCTATCCTACACAAAAATAAGTCAGCTACATCACAATGTACTAGGACTGATTTCCTAGGGGTCGTGTGGCCATGGCATTTTTAGGTGATAGAATAGTTCTGGGTTCGGTCATCCTTAAGAGAAGGCGCATCATGTTAAATTATTAAAAAGTGGTAGCATGCATATATACAAAACATGTAGCCGAAAACCCTAGATACATCCCTAGTATATAAAAAAGAAATAAAATATAAGAAAAATCACAACTCTAACTCAGAATTCCAGTAGTCATCCTCGTTCGTTTTCATATATCGGCTCCAACCAAAGCATATTCTGTAGCATTCTTGCAGTAGAAGGGTGTGGGCAGCCGAAAAGCTTGAGCCAAATCCAACATTAGTGAAGAAAACCTCCAACAGATGGTCAAAACTCGGATGACGAAACCAAACTTGCTCTAAGGATTGAACAGCAACGATTACTAAACATGTTGAGAGTAGTGTAGGATGACAAACACATTATGGAACACCAAGCAGTATCTCCACATCAAGAACCTTCACGCTTAGAATGTACTCCATAACTATGCCTTCATGAAGGACGTGGAGAGGGCCATATTACCACCGCCCATCCAGAATGATGGTTTTCTCACCTTGGGGGGGGGGGGGGGGAGGGGGGGTGCAAGGATTATGAAAAAACATGATGACACCTCTAGGGAGGGGAACAATGGCATAAGAAGTCACGATCATCATGCTGAAGAGTTCCAGTGTGCCTTTCACCTTTGATTCCATCCTGCACATTAGTAGGGAGATTGCTTATAGCAAGCAAGGTACACCCTCTCACCCTTTCTGGGTTCTATATGACCATGTCAAGCCCAATGCCTATAACCTTTCCTCCATTGCTATAAGTAGCCGCCATCGTCAAGTGTGAAAGAAGGACAATCACGGTAGATTGATCTTTGAAGTAGAGGCCATAGCCCGCCATGGACAAACACATAATTCGGCATTGGAAATTTCACATTGACCCCTACAATTCTAGCTTAACACCATCTAATTGCGACAATGGAGGAAGAGATCTAGATCTGACCTAGATGTAGAAAGGGTTTGTAAAGACTAAAAGAGTAGTGAAAAAGAATGGAGAGTCATATGGCTACTATCACATAAACCAAAAGGCCATCTGCTAGCATGTTTTGGCGGTGGCAATGCTCACAAGCACTAGACGTAAGGGCTGAGGCGGGGGCTAAGTGACGTGATTGAAGGAGGAGAAGAGTGGCCTACTACCTGTTGTATACCTGTGGGGTAATGACCAAGTTGTAAGGAACCAAATTCCATTGATTATGATTTTGATTCTGTGAAATACATTAATTGGATACAATATGGACCTAATCCATATGTAAAGGAGGGTTTTTTCCATGATAGAGGGAGAAAGGCTATAAGCACTAGATTTCTTGATGAAACTATCATTGTTTAGCTCTAGCATAATAGAATTATGTTAGATGAAATCCTTGAGCCAACACCCTAAGAGGGAGGGGTGAACTAGGATTCTAAAAACTAAGGATCTCTAAAAACAACTTGCAAAAACCTATGCATATTGATAAACAAAATATGTGCACTAAGGTTTTGCTGAGTGTGGCTGATTCCACTGAGGCAAGGTCTTGCAACTTAGTTCCACCTATAAAACTAATCTTTCAAGCTAGTATAGGAAAGTAAGCAAACAATTGCAAGAAAGTACACACGGAAGCTAAAGAGTTGGGTAGAGTGATGCAAAATCATGGTTATGATGGCTTTGGTGGCACATGTCGAAAACATGGTGATTTTTTCCCGAGGTATCGAGAAGGCACACACACCTTCCCCTAGTGCTCATTTGCAGCCGCTCACAAGGCCTTTGGTCTTGCTTAGTCTGCGCAAGGACTAAGTCCTTGATCCATGCAAACATCAAGGTGATCGCGTAAGGGTAAAGCTTTCCAATCGGGTAATTTAGGATATCCTCGGTCCACTCCCACTCTCAAGTGGGGTCTTCTGCAGGCCTATATCGGACGCTCATCGCAGTCTCCACTAAAGTGAGCTCTGGCCAAAATGCCAAGTGCCTCCCTCCCTTTCACAAGCAAGGTGGCGGTCACTCCACAACCTGAAGGGTCTCGCAAGAATACATTCCCCACACTTACAAGTCTATAACACATTGTTGCAACCAAGGGCTATGCACTAAGCAAGGCCTAAGCAAGAGCTCGCAAGCATTAGCTATGCCAAAGGATGCACTATATGCTCTCTTGATGAATTGGGCTCTCAAGAATGTGTCTCAACACTAGAATGAACTCAGGAGTCATCAACCATACTATGAAGGCCAGCAATGGGGTATAAATATCCTAAATCTCAAAACTAGCCATTGGGAGAAAGCTGCAGCTCGCAGACAGCTCTAATCGGACGGTCCGGTGCAGCATTGCACCATCCAGTGCGCACACCGTACAAACAGACTATCTGGTGCGTACACTCGAACTCAATGGTAGAACCAAGGGCATCAGGGGCCATGGCACCTCCCAAGATTGTAGAAAGTTTTTAACCCCACCTTGGCACTAATACGTTCTCCACATCAAGGTCTCAATGCCCAAGATCAACTATCAGTATATAAACCAAAAATGCATGTGAATCAATAATGCATAGCAGGATAGCAGTCTGCAGCCTATGGGAACACAAGAACCAAAGAGCAACTTAAGTCTGCACCGCCTAGCGTAGGCAGCCCACACACAGCTAATGAAAGCCCTAACGAAGCCTCGTCCATTTCTAGTCTATTTTGGTATGGATTGGGTCGGTGGTGTAATGGTGTTAAGTGTACAATCACGTGAACCTAATTTAAGAATCATACGCCTTCCCTTTACGCAAACATTTGGCGCCTAATTATCGTTGATAATCTTTATGCAAAGAGCCACAAAAAATTAAAAATAGGGAAAAATTCCTTTAACCCATTTGTAAATTATATAGGTAGCTTTTGTTAATTATAAAAATGAGCTATATGATTCGTGGTCTATGTAACAGCGTGTTTGGTCTACGGAATGGGTTCATCTGGCGTTTTCCGTGGAACCAACAAATCCCGCGGAACTAGCTTGTTGGGAGCTAGCACTGTGCAGGATGCCTTCGCGACGGAAGACTCTAACTACCAGAGCAAACCAAACAGCTCCTAGGTTTGATTTTTTTGGATTGGATGATTTCAGACGAAGTCATCCCGTGATCCAGACACGCCGAGTCTCAGATATATCTCTTGTTAGAGTGGCGCAGCGGATTCCAGCCCGACTCGCTTGGCGCCCACGAGCCGCGGCCCACCAGGTCCATATACCGGAGTCCCCGACACATAAAGCCCACAGGCCTAACTCAGTCCAAAAAACTAGTCCGTTAGGTGAGGGCTACCCCCGCCTTATATGTCGTGCTCCCCCACCATCAATTATCGATGTGGGACTAAACTTAACATCTCTATTGTTTAATCTATATATGTTGTTCTTAGTCTACCGGCCCCCTTTGGAATATTTCCTAGTTCGCCCATTGTCCGAACAAGTTGTTCGAATCAACCATTGGAGCTACGTTGGAACTAGTTGCACTTTCTAGCAGTAAAGCTGGATATACTTCATAAGCTTAACGTGTACATGGAGTAAATCTCATCTCGTGTCTTTGTTTGTCCATAACCCTGACATCAAGTTTTTTCTCTCAAACATTATATATGTGGATCGAAATATTGGCAAACAGTGGTATATAATGTATTCATTAATCAAATTTGTATGTGTACAATTGTTGAGATAGCTCTCTTAAAACAATAGCTTGAAGTGTTACATCTAAAGTAATAAAGAGGGTGTTAAAGTGCAGCACCCATTCTTGCTCGAATCCTTGACGACATTTCCTCCACCAGTAGCCGGAGCATGCATCGCAAAAGAAGAGATGCCATTGAGGTGCTCGGTGTTCACCAGGCCAATGTTGCAATTGGAAGCGCATGCATGTAGCTCCGTCGAAACTACAAGCAGACACTCCCAAATCCAAATTCGACGGATCATCAAAAGAAATGACGAAGGGGACCGAGGGTGCTTGCAGCTGGTTGAATGTTCTAGTAGTCGAAATTCTGGTAGGTATTGAAGGTCATGCCAAACTGCCACCACCCGGGCACGACGTTGAGGAACTGTATGTACTGCCCGCCGGTGCTGAGCACGGCGAAGCTGAGCCCCTGGCCGACGAGCCCGGACAACGCCTGCCAATTGGCACCCCAGTTCCTCGACATCTGGATCCACCCGGTGTTATCGCCCTTGACCCATGCTGCGCCCACGGAGCCGCTGCCGGCGAGGTTCTGGATGTTGACGAGCAGGAAGTAGTTGTTGCCGGCGATGCTGAAGCGCACGCCGCCGCTGCGCCAGCACTTGACCTGCTGGTAGAGGACCGGGATGACGCCGCCGGAGTAGACGCCGATGTTCTCCCACGCCGGCTGCGACATGTCGAAGTGAGGGCGCCCCGGGCCGCACCACCCGCCGTTGGGGAGCGCGTAGTTGGACGGGCAGAGGTTGGTGGCCGTCACGGTGATCGCCGTGCCGTACTTGCAGTACTGGTTGCCCGGCCGCGACCCGTCGCAGATGATGAGGTAGCACTGCCCGCACGACACGCCGTCGTTGAACAGCACCGGGCTCAGCGCGGCGTTGTTGACGCCGTACCCAGCATTGTATAGGTTCCCGTACCCGCACGCGCCACCTATAGTACATCACACATATGCATGATTTTGTATTAGCGACGTCGTAATATACTGTCATGGTATAGGGTGCGCACACACGCAGTACCGAAAACGCATGCATGCGAAGCAAGCTTACCCATGGTGTCCGAGCCGTCGGGTCCGCCGTAGAACGTGGCGGTGCCCTGGGACCAGTCGGCGGCGGCGAGCGCGAGGCACGCCGCGAGCGCTGTGCACAACATCAGGGGCTTGTTGGGCATTTTTTTGGACATCATCAGCGTAGAGGCTGAAGCCTAAGAGAGCTAGGGCAGAGATGGCAGTTAGCAGTGAGGGTTTTTGCTTGGTTTTTGTGAGCTGTTGTGGATGAGATGCATGGCACTAGGGACGCCGGTGCTTAAATAGAGAGGAAGCGAAGGCTGCTAGGAGGCTAGGAGCCACTAACCCAAGAGGAGAGGATATATCGAGAGTTTATTAATCACAATAGGTGGGGGATTAATTAATTAATTTGGGTAATCAATGAATATATATGTTGTCTATCTTGCATTTTGTCAGCTAATTAGAACACACACGAACGGAAATCCGTGTTCCATCGAAGCACATGCATACATACATTCTCAGTGGGACTGTAGCGCAGGCTAGGCTACCTAGGCTCGATATGCATGGCCTCTGAATTTGGCGTTGGAACGACTAATCATCAGGCTGCTGTCACCAGTGAGCCTATCCCATCCCGTCTATCCACTATTCCAACTACCTCCCTCTCTATCTACAGTGCAAAACAGTGTTTTGGGCTTTTCTTTTGGACCACCTGGTGACAGCAGCCTCATGGATGCTGGCCGGGAATTGTATTTTTATCCAATAAATTAAAAATGCTGATCCGTATAGGTAGTGGCTACCCTCGTTAAGACGATCTGCGCGACAACGAACGGTATGATCAACTAACACAAATTCCTTCCACACACATTAGTTGAAGCCCAGTTCTTGCGCATGAAGATGGTACATACGGTGCTACCTAACAGGAAGTACCTGTGGGATCATCAGCTCATTGGTACGGTGTTCCTATATGAAAAAAAAAACATAACTAAAATATATCCCTCTGCTGGACGTACTGGATAATGGAGAAATGATTGTATGCGGCTCATCACCTCATGCTGGTTTTAAAAACTCACTAATTCGGGGCTAAGTTCAAACGTGGCAATTGCAACTCCATATTGACGACGTACGTCGTATAGGGCCATACAATTTCTTATTGTTTATGGATTCTTAAATGTTTGAGGGACTGCACATTTTCAACAAAATTATATATTCATGTTCAAGCGGGAGGCTTGTAGTATATATGAAATGTACGAATTTGACATGATTCAGTTGGTGTTTTATCAGAAATCTGTCAGTTCCCTAATAATTTTATTTTCAACCCATTTCTCATATTTCTGTTCTTTTCATGAGAAGGGAAAAATCTCTACGAGGGGTAGACACTATACCCATGAAGAAGGATATATGTAACACCTTGTGCTAGAGTATTCATTTCCGGCCGGCCCTTGATTTCTCTTGGGATAAGACTGGAGCAGAACATGCATGCGATCTTACATGCTAATATAATAATCAGCGATCGACACATGATTATATTAGCCAGCTACATTGGACTGACTTAAAACCCTCGTCATCTTTGTTCCACAAATGTGCTTCTTGGTTATATATAATTAATGATGTACGATATATATACCATTTTTCAATAAGACGATTAATGATGTACAGTTAGCTACAACGCATCACTACGGAATGTAACGCGGTCTAGATAGTCTATCCGGTGACCCTGCTATGCAGTCTAGATAGTCTATCCGGTGACCCTACGGTTCCAATCCAAAGATCACAAACACGCATATATCATCATTGCAACATGAAGGTGATTGACCTATACACATTGCAATGATTGATTCAGAAACCATAATTCTTCTCGTTTAATCTATTCATCCAAAATCATGCATCGCCCAAATCATCAAGGAACGTCCGTAACTAACTGATCTGGCCTCTCCGCCCAACTAAACTAGCTTAGCTGAACTTGTCAACAACAAACGGTACGGTGGATTATATAAGTGCAACTCCTTCAATCTACCCTGAATCTAAGTGGTTAAACCAACCAAAAACTGTATAATAATTATCTTAGGAAATTTCGCAACTAGACTATGATTTTCAGGCAGGCAAACACAAATGGATTATTGTTAGTTTATTATACTGCATAGACTGAGGAATTTTGACGGGGCAAGAGGCAGGAGATCAATGAATTGAAGACATGGAAATCATTAGCTCTTGCAAGTCAAAGCCAGAAGGTTGAGAGGTTAAGGCCGTTACAACAGGTGTGAGGTATCGGTGACAGTGACGCGTCTCCTAGCAAGACAATGTTAACTAACCCACTTAATTGAACACTTCTGCTTAAAGTTTTACAACACCTTGGTAACGATCAATGATCGATGTTGGGTTTTCTTTAATTCATGTTCCTTGTTCAGGTTTCAAACATATTTGCAATGATTAACAGTATGAATTTTCTTAAATTTCTTCCGACTAATGTTTTATTTTGTTTAGGAAAAGTCCATTTCACAACTTTACACTATTCAAGTCATCCGATTTTCAATCCTGAATTACGAAACGGACAACGAGCGCGTCAAACTATCACGAATCGGACAAACTTGGACCTTTAGGTAGGTTTAAAAATGATTTTGTATTTTTTCAGATAATAAAATTTTATTTATTCTCTAAAATTTCATAATTAATTTATTTAAAATTATAAAATATGGTACAAGTTTCCTATTTTTCCAATTATAAAATAAGATATATATTATTATTTCTCAAAAATAGAAAACCACCTTCAAAACCAGCTAAAGGTCTAACTTTGTCTAGCTTCTAATCGATTGAAGTGTTTGGTGTCCGGTTTTGCAGTTCAGAGTTAAAAACCGGACAACTTAAATAATTATATAAGAGGGTGAACACACTGTCATAAAGATTTATTGTGCTATCATGATGATCCAAGGTTCGCAATAACTACTATCTCCGTTATTGAATATCTCGAATATTTATCGTTTGTTATTTCATTTTTTATTAAAAAATGTTAAATAAAAAAAGAACAAAGGAAGTATCAGTTAACATTGGTTTCTAATTGATTCCTTGGCTTATGTAGCTGGAGCATTGTGTGTCAAGATCTAAACCTATACTTATATATGGAAAGGGTTGGGCCACTATGCAGTGGCAGTGAAGGTACATGCACATGGTTTTCTGATGAGGCGTCAAGCACGGGCGATATGGATAGGAGCGATTCGCCTCAACTGCTCAAATTGCAGTTGTTATGACAATAAAAAATCACAGTTATTTTACTAACCGATGAAACAAGGGTTAACGTGGAGGCGAGAGAAAAATAAAAATAGTAATTTATCTCACTGCTAGTAGTTGGTTCCACAATAATACTTTTAGTTTTCTAAAATATGAAACCTCTTGTATATTTGTTCGTGACTAGCTACTCTTGTTTTCCTCACCTTTCCTATTAACATAGAAAAGAGCAAATCTAGCTAGTCAAAATAGCTGGTTATTAATGGCGCCCTTATGTGCTTTCCCAGTGGCGGCAGATATGTTGATGGTGCCACCATCTCTGTGCAGATATCCACTGTAGTAGGAGGATAATAGGGCAACGTTGGTTTCTTATGACCCCTTTGGAATTCACTTTTTTTTATAAAATGCAGGATTCGAGAAAAAAATCCGTAATTCAAAGGAAGCCTTAGTACTAACAGACCTCTGATATACTACACATGTGGCCCATAAAGCCTAACCCATTACCCATTACACAAGCACCTAGTAGCGCAAAGTATAAAGCGCGTCGGGTCGTGCGGGAGGGCGAGGGCGAGCGCGCGACCCGACACGGCCTGCTCCGCGCGCGCATCCGGCCTACTGGGCCTGTTCGCCGTGCGACCCTTCGGCCTGTGCGTGTCCCGCGCCTCCAGCCACGAGGAGCTGGGCTTTTGTGGGCCTTTTTAACTATTCTCTCGCGATTCTAACTTGCACCTCATTTTCACAACAACTTATTGATTCTTTTAATCATCTACGTACACAACTTGCTATTGTTTTTACACAACTTTTTTTCTGCAAATATGCGTAACTTGCCACAGCAGGAAAAGTTGCTACAAGATGTCATGAACTAACTATATAATCATATTAATTTGCTAGACTTTACATAACTTACTACATAATCATATGAACTTTTATTACAACAAGAACTTGCTGCAAGATGCCATGAACTCGCTACAAAAATCATATGAACTTGTTAGAAATTACATAATTTGTTTCTTAACCACGTGAACTTGCCACGACAGAAACTTTTTTTGTTATAAGATACCATGAACTTGCTGCATAATCAAATCATAAGAACTTGTTAGATATCGACATAATATAACTTGCTACATCTTTCGTACATAACTTGCTACATATTTTTAAACATAACTTGCTAGATGTCGGAGGGTGTTTCCATCGGGATGTCTGCGGGGACGACGGGGGCGGCGATCTCGCAGATGGGCTGGGCGGCGGCTGGCAAGGGGAGGAAGGCGCGGGGTTGTGCGGGATGAGGGAGGAAGGCGCCGCGGCTAAGGGAGGGGGCGGTGTGGCTCGGGGAGGCAGTTGATGGAGAAAGTCGACGCGGCCGGAGGAGGACGGAGACGCGGTCGGGAGCGGCGCGGCCAGAAGTCGGTCGATGGAGGCGGCGGCGCAGCTGGAGGAAGACGGAAGGCGCGGTCGGGGACGGGGACGGGGTCGCGCGTTAACGTCGTCCCCTAGTAGGTGTTAGCTAGGCAACAAGGTGACACTATATCTCCACATCCCGAATGACTCGGTATCTTGATTGGAGTGCAATATTATAATATATATATACTAGTCAAATTTGTAATGCAAAAGTACACATTGCCAAAACTTAATTACTATTTGGTATGTATGTGTATGTATATGTGTGTAAAATAATCAGAAAAGTATAATGTGTTGTATATATCTATAAGTCCTAGGTATATCTTCAGGTCTATGTGCCTTCTCCTTGTGTTCTTCCTCCGGCCCAATGTTTCCTCCAGCAGTCGGAGCATCACAAATATATGGGACAGATCCTATTCTGCCAGTCCCCAAGGATACAATACGATATCGCCGAGTCGTCGTTCAATCGAGCTCTCTCGGTGGCCATATATATCTTAGTAGACGAAGTTTTGGTTGGTGGTGAAGGCCTGGCCAAACTGCCACCACCCAGGCACGGCGTTGAGGAACTGAATGTACTGCCCACCGGTGCTGAGCACGGCGAAGCTGAGCCCCTGGCTGACGAGCCCAGACAACGCCTGCCAATTGGCGCCCCAGTTCCTCGACATCTGAATCCACCCGGTGTTATCGCCCTTGACCCACGCAGCGCCCACCGAGCCGCTGCCGGCGAGGTTCTGGATGTTGACGAGCAGGAAGTAGTTGGAGCCGGCGATGCTGAAGCGCACACCGCCCTGGCGCGAACACTTGACCTGCTGGTAGTTGACGGGGATGACGCCGCCGGAGTAGACGCCGATGTGCTCCCACGCCGGCTGCGCCATGTCGAAGTGGGGGCGCCCCGGGCCGCACCAGCCGCCGTTGGGGAGCGCGTAGTTTGACGGGCACAGGTTGGTGGCCGTGATGGTGATGCTGTTGCCGACCTTGCAGTACTGGCCGCCGGAGCGTGACGGGTCGCAGGTGATGAGGTAGCACTGTCCGCACGACGCGCCGTCGTTGAACAGTGTCGAGCTCAGTGCAGCGTTGTTGACACCGTACCCTGCGTTGTACAGGTTATCGTACCCGCACGCGCCACCTGTGTAGAATCATCATGGGCAAGTAAATTTAGTGCTAGTACGTTGAAATCTAGCAGCAGCAAAATGTCCATGCATGATTGCATATTTGCATGTGATAGTTCTTGAGCTCTTTGTACCGAAATGCATGCCTACGTGCCTTTTTTTTAATTAAATTGGAGGGATTGCCTACGTGCTTACCCATCGTGCCGGAGCCGTCGACTCCGCCGTAGAAGGTGGCAGTGCCCGGGTCAGCGGCGGCGAGTGCGAGGCTCGCCGCAACCACCATGCACAGCGTGACAAGGGAACCGGACGCCATTTCCACGGACGTGCAGTGGTTCAGATGCAGAGCTTGTTAGCTGCAGAGATTGAGGTGTGTTCGTGATGAAGAAGATGGAAAGGATGTATCAAGTATGATATGTGCACGGCGCCGTTGGGATGATACTACATTGCTTATATAGACAGAAGAGGTGTTGAGGCTAACCGAAGCAGGTAGGAGAAAGAGTTTTATTAATGACGACAGTTGTGGATTTGGAGGTTTATTAGGGGATGATGGTCGCTTGGTTGGACAAGGAACACACAAAATCCCGTGTTCCTTCGAAGCACAGGCGTCAGGCTATGCATCACGGACGGGCAAGCTAGTAACACCTAGTGACCTAGGCCTCTGACTTTGGCGTTGGAAATAAATCAATGATCATATGGATTCTGGCCTGAATCAGCTGCGTTTTCATACGTGTTGATTAGTCTAATAAGTTAGTTACCTCCATCAATAAGATTCGCAAGGCAACGAACGATCAACTAACCTCAATTCCTTCCACATTAGTTGAAGGAAAACCGTGTCCGCTGCATGTTCCATGGTTCTGAATGAAGAATTGAAGATCATCTGAGCAATGGAATGGATACGAAGCATGACTATGGTTGGCTCATTCACAGCGCGTGGTATGAAAACAAGGTTATTCCACAAATTAAAGTAATTAAAATCTTAGTTAGGGCAAGTAAATTGATCCACGTGGGTGATTTCATATATATGTAGTCTAATGTGACGCGCGCAGCATAGGATTTTTTATGATATGATTATGATTTAAGGGGCAGGGTTGTCAAAGAAAAATTTCAATGTCTATGAACCAACAGCCTCATATATATAAGCTAGATTTTAGAATAACAGGACAACTGCTACTCTAAAATTTAGCTCATATATATATTGTGGCAAACAACTTATGTTTACAATGAGTTGGCTTATATATTATTGTGCCACAAGTGAGGCTATTATATGGCAAATTTTGTTTGTGCTACAATTCAATTGGCAAATAAATTGTCAATTATTATAAGCAAAATTGCAACAGAATACAAGAAGAAAATATGTGCGTTGAGCTACAAAACAACAAGATGAGACAGAGAAAAAAAATGCTAGCTGGCTGGAAAGGTAAAATTTTTACTACATTCTTTCCAAGGGTACAGTATAATAAGGAACTATCAACAGGCTGTGGCCACATGTAAATGCATAAAACAACCACATGTGTTCATGTCATTTTACATATAAAGCTATTAAACCATCAGGTCCTAGGTAATAAGCTGGTCCAATACAAGGAGAAGCTGAATAAACTCTCTAAGACAACACTTGCATGTGCTCATCCAAATATCTCATATTCATTCGTGTTATCGAAAAATCATTTGCAAGTGAACTAACGATTACTGATTCCATTGTTATTAGCCAGACAGTTCCGTAAAAAAAGGCAACAACATGGCCATATAGTACAATTTCTCTAGAGGCAAATGGCAGCAAGAAGATAAGAATCAACTATTGGTCATATCTAATGCTTACAATTAAGTCATGGCTTCTGAGATCAACTGCAAGCTCGCCAGTGCCAATTACATACGCATGCACCTCTGAACTCATATCAAAGATTACATTTAGAACTTAACTCTATGTATCTATATAACCTAATATAGATGTTATAGATGAAGCCCACTATATGTCATTAACTCATTTCTCTTCACATGGAGGCTATCCACGTCATCATGCATTAACCCCACATCCTTAATACAATGTACTCCTATCGGTAATGCAAAGAAAGACTTATCCCACGCCCCCAGCATTGATGCGGCGCTAAATCCTTCGTATGCACAGAAGGCCAACAGTTATCCACGGCCGGTCCCATTGATGCGTCATTGAAATGGCTGAATCCTTCAATCCTCAATGGCTATAGTTATAGCACACTGCATGCCTCTCATTGTCTCCCTGGCCATTCACTTCCTCGCTTGGTCAGAGCAATCGTCAATCCTCAATGGCTATAGTTATAACACTGCATGCGTCTCATTGTCTCCCTGGCCATTCACTTCCTCGCTTGGTCCCCTGCTCCATATATATATTCTCTTCTTCTGTGGCCTTTTGAAGTGAACCAATGTCAATTCGTTCTTGCTCATACTATCATCAAAACGCATATACGGGGTGGAGGTGCTGAGGACCAAGTAGGATGCAGAGCGGCGGCACATCGCGTAGCACAAAGCCTGACGACCACACGATCGACTGGGCGTCAGCAACTGAAGAGCTGCCGCAATACATGATCTCCGGCTCTCCGCAGTACGTGAGGGTTGGGTCCGCACATGCAGAAGCACAGACCCTGCATGCACGAAGGGAGAGAGCGCGGGGGCGCTAGATTGCTAGAGCCATAGTGTGCAAAGGCGCCGTAGGCGCGGGGAGCCAGAGCAGAAGAACCACTGCCAGTGGGCAGCAACTACTCGCGCCACCGCAGGTGGAGGCCGGAATTAATCCTTCTCGCGTTGACATCGCCGCCGTGCTCTCTCACTTGGTAGCTCGCAGGGCATCTCTGTTCGTCGTGTGGCTAACCAAGACTGACGTGAGAGGTAGCGAAACATCACTCCACCGTGAAGATAAGTTCCGTCATTTTTTTTATTAGCACAAATATTAATAAAAGGATTTTTCCAGAATTTACTATAATTAAAATGACATTCTTCTTTTTGGAAAATTGTGTTCTATAAGTATTTTAGATTATCATTTAGTATATAAAAATCTTGAATATTGTATTAAATATTGGGTAGTCGATATAAACAAACATATAGCGTAATAATCTGATTGTGGAAAAAATACATATGGTACAAATAGCCTTAGCCTCAAAATATCTCTCGATCCCATGGTAACGCACAACATAACATAAGTAATAACACCTCAAAAAAATTTTAGCCAATTGGAGTAATATTCCCACAGCAACGCGCGGGGTATCACCTAGTATAAACTATATAAACACAACCCACTTTGTCTCATTTAGTGTATTTATCTGGTTTCTAATGACAAGAACAAGAAGCACAAGAAATAGAGGGACTCTAGAAGTAGTTCTCGTCAGTCCTTTGGTAGTTTGCTTTTGCTGTAAGGGTCTGGTGCACTGCTGGTGGTCTGGTGGTTTGCACTCTCATGTGATGGAGAGGTGTATCAGTTTCTTTTCCCTGTTTCTATGGATTTAAACAGTACTAATTTAGCTTGGAAAGTCCTCTGTTGGAATGTTAGAGGAGTAAACTCCAGTAAGAAATGGAATGCCATCTTTGATAAAATCTTGGAAGCCAATTGTGATATTATCTGTTTACAAGAAACCAAGAGGGAAAATGTGGATGCCCTTTAGCTTAGAAAGTTCTGCCCAACAGTGTTTAATAAGTTTTGTTTTGTGCCCTCGGTGGGAGCTTCGGGCGGTATGCTAGTAGTCTGGAAAGGTCATCTTTTCAGAGGAGACCTAGTGTTTCACAAAGATTTCACTATGTCAGTAGAATTTGCCTCCTTGCATGATGATGTTCATTGGGTTCTCACTAATGTATATGCTCTTTGCACACTAGAGAGAAAAAGGTTCTTCTTGGAATGGTTCAGTAACATTGAAATGCCAGAAGAAATTAACTGGCTGGTAGTGGGGGATTTTAACCTGCTTAGATCACCAGACGATAGAAACAAGCCAGGGGCAGACATGGCTGAGATCCTTTTATTCAATGAGGCAATCAGTGAATTGGGTCTTTTAGAAATTCCCCTACATGGAAAAAAGTTCACGTGGACAAACAAGCAGTTTATTCCTCTGCTAGAAAGGCTAGATTAGTTCTTCATGTCATCACACTGGCCCACAAACTTCCCCAATACTCTGGCCACCTCTCTGGTAATGGAGACTTCTGATCATAGCCCTTGCTGTATCTCCATCTCCACAAAAATTCTCCATCTCCACTGTAACACCCTAAATTTTGCCACAAATAAAATCTTTGGAACCAATTTAATTTGTTCATATTGTTTGATCATACATGACACCCATTTGATTTTATGTGATTTCAAAATAATTAATTAAAAAGAATCATAGGAATCACATGTTTGAACCCTCATGTCCTTGCATATTTTTTTTATTGGGTGATTTGCAGTGTTCAAAGTTTGAATTTAAACTCTTTTGCATCTCTCCAAAATTTCTCAAATTTCAAACAACCCAGGAAAATTTCTTTTCCTTCTCTTCCTCTCTTTGGGCCCAAACCGCCGCCGGCCCAACTCCCCTCCTCCTTCTTCTCTCCCCTGCGCGGCCCGCCGGCCGAAACGGCCCAGTCCGCAGGCCGCCCTCTCCTTCTCCTCCTCAGCCGCTGACAAGAGGGTCCCGCCTGTCGGCGCCTCCCTTCCCCGCGCGCTCTCTCCCTCTCTCTCGCTGACAAGCCGACCCCGCCTGTCATCCCCTTCCTCTCCCTCCTTCCTTTCTCTGTCCGACGCCGACGGAGGCAAGCGCCCGCGCAGTGGCCTCGAGCCCTGCCTGCCTCGCGCCTGCGCCCCGACCTCGCCCGAGGATCCCGCACCGCTTCCCCTTTCCTTCCTTGCCCGTGTCTTTCCCCTTTCCTTTCCCCGCGCGCGCCGGACGCAGAGTCCGAGCGGGACTCTAACTCGCGCCGTGCTTTCCTTGCTTCCTTCCGCAAGCCTCGGTCTCCGCCCTTATATAAGCGGCCGCCCTCGACGTCCGTAGCCCCAGAAAGCTTCAGCCCTAGGCCTAGCCCGAGCCCTAGCCGCCGTCGTTCCACGCAGAGAGCCCGCGGACGCCACCGCTCGTCGCCGCACGTCGTCGCCGTTGCTCCCTTGACTACACCTACACCCGCGCCTTCGCATTGAGGTATGGAAGCTAACTAACCCGATCCCGTCCTCAATCGCACCCTACACCGACGGCAATTGCTCGCCGGAGCTCCGCCTTCGCCCCGCTCCGTCGCCCGCCGCCCCCGGTCGGTGCGTCGCCACCCGAACCACCTCACCTGCTTCGCCGTCACCTCCGCTCCATCGCAAGCCCTTCCTCGCTCGCTCTAGCTCACCGGAGCCGCGGCTACGCGCAACTCCGGCGCTCCTCCGCCGTGCCCGAAGGTCGCCGCCGGCCGAACCCGTCGCCGTCTCCCCTCTCTTTTCCCCGATCGTTTCCCTGCCGTCCGATCGAGATCCAACGGTTGTAAGTGCACCGCGATCCGGTCAATACCGGTCAGCGCCATAGGTTTGCAGAAGAGTCCCTGGGTTTTCTGAGAATTAACCCGCGGTCCAGATTTATTAAATCTAGGTCCCTGGCTTTACGGTTTAGACCCTGAGCTTTTGGAAAATCAACCCGCGGTCCTGGTCAATCCCGGTCAGCACAGAGTTTGCAAAAGAGCCCCTGTGCTTCTTCTAAATCAACCCGCGGTCCTATTTATTTACGGATAGGTCCAGGTTCTTACGGTTTAGTCCCTGGAGTTTCAAATTCTCTTTATTTTAAGCCTTTAAACTTGTTTTATTCATATCTTTTGCGTTTTAACTCCGTTTTGGACGATTCTTGAACCTACAGAATCGTAATAAAGTGTAGATTAATTCTAAAACTTTTTTTTAATCTCTGTTTATGATGTTTGGTGTACTGTTTTAGTCAGTTTATGCTCATTGCTTGTATGTATGCAACGTGTAGCCGACGTTCCGTCCGAGTTTGTCGAGAATCCCTCTTGGGAAGTTCCTGAGCAAGTTTTTGCTGAGGAAGGCAAGTATTCTTTGACCTATGTCCTATTTACGTTAATCACATGATCTAGAGCCTAATTTGAATGCTCAACCTAAGGATGACTAGCCACTTATTTTTTCCGTCAATGTTTTATCCTATGGGAGGGCTGTGATGTTGCAAATTAATTGCTACCGCTCAACTTACTTTACTCATGTTGTTAATCTTGTTTAATTAATAATGAGTTTGATGATAAACATATGATTTTGGCAACATGGGGATTTGAGCATGTTTTGTGGGTTTGCTCGATGGCCTCACCCTAAGGATCGGTTCGCCGAGCGACCACCCAGGAAAACAGTACAACCACAAGACTCACATGGGCACTGGGCTTGACTGATTAATTAGATGAACTAGAGTTTTGGCTTACTTTCCTGAAACATGGCGTATGAGGGGTCTGGGGGATATGGGACTTTGCCCTTTGCCAAAGTGGTGCAGTTTGTTGTTAGTCACCCTTTGGAACGGAACTCTCATATCTTTAGTTAACTGGAGTAACCTGTAACGAGTGGGCCATAACTCTAGGAATTCTTTGTAAAGGTCTCGTAATGAAACCCTGCCGATTCATCCAAGGTAATGAATATATGGGGTCTGATCCACCCTTAGGCATATGGGAATCATGACTTGTGGGTAAAGATGTACAACCTCTCGAGAGTGTTTAAAACTGATATATCAGCCGTGCTCACGGTTAAGAGCGGCCTGGACCCTCACAGATTAGAGTTTCAGCTTCAAGGTGAATGACTCATGGTGATCATGGTAATGATGATGGATATGGTTATGGTTCATGCTTATCTTTTAAATATGTTTAAATGTCTTTTTAATGAAGGGATGGGTTATGCTAATCATTGCTAGTAATTAAAAACTTGACTAACTAAAAGCAATTGCTTGCCTAACCACTATAAAGCCAGTCCACTTTTATCCTAAACGGAATACTTGCTGAGTGCGTTATGTACTCATTCTTGCTTGTTTTATACCACGTTGCATCCATTGCAACCGCTGCTCAGATTCGGAAGGGAAAGGTGATGAATCCTAATCAGGAGTTCCAAGACTACGACGAGTTCTAGGCTGGTGTGCCATCCGTCAGTTGCCTGTGGATCCCGGTCGTCTTCCGCTGTCGTTTAGTTAACTCGTTTTCGTTCAGATACTCGGTTTCGTTAAAGACATTTATGGTCTGTAATAATGGTTATTACTTTTAAGTAAAGTACTGGTTGTGCTATTTACTTTTGATTATGCTGTGTATGTGGTTAAACTGATCCTGGCACATACATGGTTAGCACTTGGTTTTGTTTCTAAAACCGGGTGTGACAAAAGTGGTATCAGAGCCGTGCTGACCATAGGACGCAAGCCTAGAATAGAACTGGTCGTTTTTAAGGATTTTACTCACCTTTTCTTGCTTTCTCCCTTCAAATACTTGCAATATATGCTATTTTGGATATCTATGCTTGTCTATTTCAAGTATGACTTTCTATATCTACTTATCTATCCCATAATAGAACTGTTTTTTTCCGTTGTGGGCCTGTAGATGTCGAGCTTTAAGCGTGGAGCTCGCATGCGTGTTGGTGGACGCATTGGTAGACTTGACAAGACCAGGCTGCCAACACCAACCCCACCATCCCCTCCGCCACAAGAGTGGGAAGACCTGAACGACACTGAAGAGGAGGACCCCGAAGAACTAGTGCCAGATTCGTCAGATGAGGAACAGTCAGAAGAGCCTGAAGTGCAGCCGGAAGTGCCACCTGCTGTTCCAGAAGACCAAGCCGCAGCTCAAGGTCAAGACGGAGGACAAGCCCAACAACAACAAAACGAGAATGAAGATCGCTGGAACGAGAGCGTCCACCGTTGGTTCGACTACCCACTGCCGTTTCCTCGGATGTTGCGGGAAGCGTTAGTGAGGCTCCGACTTGGCCACGCGTGGGTCACGTATGTGGGAACTCGCTATCGTCACCGTATCTATCAAGAAGAGTGGGCAATGGCAGTACAGATCAGCGTTTTGGATGAGTATGGAGCACGTCGGGACATCGCCCTCAGCTACGCCCCTGCCCTTCGCCACAACTATGAAGCCGCCATCAGTGATGCAGCTCAGGAAGCCCTGACGACCCTATGCTACTCTTGCCACAGCCAGTTAGCCGATGGTACGCTGCGTTACCTTCCCCGCCGTCAGCCTGGAGGACTCGACGCGTGGATCGTTACTCCTACCGCAGAGAAGAACCCGCGCCTTGAAGCTATTGTCGACTACCTTGTTGCGCTCAACACCGATTACAATGCCCTTGCTGAGGAGTTGTGCACGGCAAAGCTGGAAATTTCCAGATTGCGCGCTCAAATCACACCAAGCATGCCATTGTTCAACCCTGTCTACTACCCACCAAGGAAGAGGGTCCGTTACAATGATCCAACAGCAAGGACCTACATTCGGCATCCTTAGGAGAGTTACCATTGTAATAGGGTCCATTAGCATCGTCTAGTTTAGTTAGATCGGATAGACTTAGATCGTTTAACAGTGTGCACGTTTGCTTGTGATGGTGTCATATGGGTGATTTGGTTCTTTGTAATGAGTGATTAAGTTGTGGGGTAATATCCACAATTTAGTCTTTTGGTTGGATGTTTAAAAGGTTTAATAAAGATAGCTAGTTTGGGAAAAGCCTTGCTCTATCTATGATTAGGTCTTTATCTTATCTATCTTGGTTACCAATGTTGAATGCAACCAATGATCTAGGATAAGTGCTAATGATATACTTGGCCAAATCAGATGAGTACGGGACGTGGTCGTGGTCGTGGTCGTGGAGGTAGAGGAGGTCGCGGAGACGGAGGACTCCCAAATCCACCACCGCCAATGACTATGGAACAACTGATCATGAACCAGACCCAAGTGATACAAGCTCTTGGTCAAGCAGTGGCAGCCATGCACCAGGCGCAGCAGCAACCACCCCCGCCACCACCGCCTCAACCGCGAGACAGACGCGCGGATTTTCTGAAAGGACACCCACCGGTATTTACTCACTCCGCCGACCCCATGGATGCAGAAGACTGGCTCCGCGCAATAGAACGGGAGCTGGACGTCGCTCAGTGCACCGACCAGGAGAAAGTCCTCTACGGCCCTCACCAGTTACGGGGTGCCGCTCAACAATGGTGGGAGTCGTACCGCCTTGCTCATAACAACCCCAACACTATCACCTGGCAAGAATTTACAGAGAGATTCAGAGCACACCACGTTCCAGCTGGTGTGATGTCATTGAAGAAAGAGGAGTTTCTAGCACTCACTCAGGGTGCTATGTCTGTCAGTGAGTATCGGGATAAATTCCTACAGCTGTCCCGCTACTGTCCAGAGGAAGTTGATACCGATCCCAAGAAGCAGTACCGTTTCCTCAAAGGCTTGGTCGATCCACTCAGGTACCAGCTCATGAACCACACTTTCCCTAACTGCCAGCATTTAATAGACCGAGCCATTGTGACGGAAAATACTCGTCGCGAGATGGAAGAGAAGAAGCGTAAGAAAAAGGCGCAACAATCTAGCAACAACACCCGACCTAAGTACTCTGGATCAACCTATTACCAGAACCACCCTACACAGAGCACCGGACAACAAGGCAATGGTCAAGTACAGCATTCCAACAATCAAGCGCAGCATCATCAGACCCCTATTAGCACTCCTGTGAAAGCCGGCACGCCAGTACAGTCAGGAAGTAACAATTGCTTCAAATGTGGTGGAACCGGTCATTGGTCCCAGCAGTGCCCGCAGAAAAATACACCGCAACAAAACCCAAGAGGAGGCTCCACCACTCCGGCTTCTGGCTAGCAGCGCAGTACAACTGGACAAGTGAACTATGTGTCAGCCGAGGCTATGCAAGGAACTCCCAACATAATGCTAGGTACGTTCTTCGTAGATTTGGCACCCTGCCTTGATCCTTTTTGATTCCAGTGCCTCGCGTTCATTTATCACTGTCCAATATGGGAGCCATCATAAAATACCAGTAGCAACCATTGAAGGTCCCATGTTAGTAAGTTCACCAGGAGGAAGAATGAAGATAGGCAGTGATTGTCCGAGTACCAAAATTTTTTTTTAAGGGGGTAGACTTTCCTGCCGACCTTATAGCTTTGGAAACAAGTGGAATAGATGACAATTTTGGAATGAATTGGTTGCAAAATTTCAATAGAATCATATATATGCAGAGAGGAAGGTGACTTTGACTACTCCATCCGGGGAACACCTAGAAGTTTTGATGTACATACCCCAGGCAGGAGAATTAAAGGGTACCGGAGAAGCAGCTACCAAAAGATGACTCTATAGTAGAATTCCTGAAACTCTTTGCTGGCCAACTCAAAATCTCGGGATGAGATTTCTTTAAGGGGGGTAGGTTTGTAACACCCTAAATTTTGCCACAAATAAAATCTTTGGAACCAATTTAATTTGTTCATATTGTTTGATCATACATGACACCCATTTGATTTTATGTGATTTCAAAATAATTAATTAAAAAGAATCATAGGAATCACATGTTTGAACCCTCATGTCCTTGCATATTTTTTTTATTGGGTGATTTGCAGTGTTCAAAGTTTGAATTTAAACTCTTTTGCATCTCTCCAAAATTTCTCAAATTTCAAACAACCTAGGAAAATTTCTTTTCCTTCCCTTCCTCTCTTTGGGCCCAAACCGCCGCCGGCCCAACTCCCCTCCTCCTTCTTCTCTCCCCTGCGCGGCCCGCCGGCCGAAACGGCCCAGTCCGCAGGCCGCCCTCTCCTTCTCCTCCTCAGCCGCTGACAAGAGGGTCCCGCCTGTCGGCGCCTCCCTTCCCCGCGCGCTCTCTCCCTCTCTCTCGCTGACAAGCCGACCCCGCCTGTCATCCCCTTCCTCTCCCTCCTTCCTTTCTCTGTCCGACGCCGACGGAGGCAAGCGCCCGCGCAGTGGCCTCGAGCCCTGCCTGCCTCGCGCCTGCGCCCCGACCTCGCCCGAGGATCCCGCACCGCTTCCCCTTTCCTTCCTTGCCCGTGTCTTTCCCCTTTCCTTTCCCCGCGCGCGCCGGACGCAGAGTCCGAGCGGGACTCTAACTCGCGCCGTGCTTTCCTTGCTTCCTTCCGCAAGCCTCGGTCTCCGCCCTTATATAAGCGGCCGCCCTCGACGTCCGTAGCCCCAGAAAGCTTCAGCCCTAGGCCTAGCCCGAGCCCTAGCCGCCGTCGTTCCACGCAGAGAGCCCGCGGACGCCACCGCTCGTCGCCGCACGTCGTCGCCGTTGCTCCCTTGACTACACCTACACCCGCGCCTTCGCATTGAGGTATGGAAGCTAACTAACCCGATCCCGTCCTTAATCGCACCCTACACCGACGGCAATTGCTCGCCGGAGCTCCGCCTTCGCCCCGCTCCGTCGCCCGCCGCCCCCGGTCGGTGCGTCGCCACCCGAACCACCTCACCTGCTTCGCCGTCACCTCCGCTCCCTCGCAAGCCCTTCCTCGCTCGCTCTAGCTCACCGGAGCCGCGGCTACGCGCAACTCCGGCGCTACTCCGCCGCGCCCGAAGGTCGCCGCCGGCCGAACCCGTCGCCGTCTCCCCTCTCTTTTCCCCGATCGTTTCCCTGCCGTCCGATCGAGATCCAACGGTTGTAAGTGCACCGCGATCCGGTCAATACCGGTCAGCGCCATAGGTTTGCAGAAGAGTCCCTGGGTTTTCTGAGAATTAACCCGCGGTCCAGATTTATTAAATCTAGGTCCCTGGCTTTACGGTTTAGACCCTGAGCTTTTGGAAAATCAACCCGCGGTCCTGGTCAATCCCGGTCAGCACAGAGTTTGCAAAAGAGCCCCTGTGCTTCTTCTAAATCAACCCGCGGTCCTATTTATTTACGGATAGGTCCAGGTTCTTACGGTTTAGTCCCTGGAGTTTCAAATTCTCTTTATTTTAAGCCTTTAAACTTGTTTTATTCATATCTTTTGCGTTTTAACTCCGTTTTGGACGATTCTTGAACCTACAGAATCGTAATAAAGTGTAGATTAATTCTAAAACTTTTTTTTAATCTCTGTTTATGATGTTTGGTGTACTGTTTTAGTCAGTTTATGCTCATTGCTTGTATGTATGCAACGTGTAGCCGACGTTCCGTCCGGGTTTGTCGAGAATCCCCCTTGGGAAGTTCCTGAGCAAGTTTTTGCTGAGGAAGGCAAGTATTCTTTGACCTATGTCCTATTTACGTTAATCACATGATCTAGAGCCTAATTTGAATGCTCAACCTAAGGATGACTAGCCACTTATTTTTTCCGTCAATGTTTTATCCTATGGGAGGGCTGTGATGTTGCAAATTAATTGCTACCGCTCAACTTACTTTACTCATGTTGTTAATCTTGTTTAATTAATAATGAGTTTGATGATAAACATATGATTTTGGCAACATGGGGATTTGAGCATGTTTTGTGGGTTTGCTCGATGGCCTCACCCTAAGGATCGGTTCGCCGAGCGACCACCCAGGAAAACAGTACAACCACAAGACTCACATGGGCACTGGGCTTGACTGATTAATTAGATGAACTAGAGTTTTGGCTTACTTTCCTGAAACATGGCGTATGAGGGGTCTGGGGGATATGGGACTTTGCCCTTTGCCAAAGTGGTGCAGTTTGTTGTTAGTCACCCTTTGGAACGGAACTCTCATATCTTTAGTTAACTGGAGTAACCTGTAACGAGTGGGCCATAACTCTAGGAATTCTTTGTAAAGGTCTCGTAATGAAACCCTGCCGATTCATCCAAGGTAATGAATATATGGGGTCTGATCCACCCTTAGGCATATGGGAATCATGACTTGTGGGTAAAGATGTACAACCTCTCGAGAGTGTTTAAAACTGATATATCAGCCGTGCTCACGGTTAAGAGCGGCCTGGACCCTCACAGATTAGAGTTTCAGCTTCAAGGTGAATGACTCATGGTGATCATGGTAATGATGATGGATATGGTTATGGTTCATGCTTATCTTTTAAATATGTTTAAATGTCTTTTTAATGAAGGGATGGGTTATGCTAATCATTGCTAGTAATTAAAAACTTGACTAACTAAAAGCAATTGCTTGCCTAACCACTATAAAGCCAGTCCACTTTTATCCTAAACGGAATACTTGCTGAGTGCGTTATGTACTCATTCTTGCTTGTTTTATACCACGTTGCATCCATTGCAACCGCTGCTCAGATTCGGAAGGGAAAGGTGATGAATCCTAATCAGGAGTTCCAAGACTACGACGAGTTCTAGGCTGGTGTGCCATCCGTCAGTTGCCTGTGGATCCCGGTCGTCTTCCGCTGTCGTTTAGTTAACTCGTTTTCGTTCAGATACTCGGTTTCGTTAAAGACATTTATGGTCTGTAATAATGGTTATTACTTTTAAGTAAAGTACTGGTTGTGCTATTTACTTTTGATTATGCTGTGTATGTGGTTAAACTGATCCTGGCACATACATGGTTAGCACTTGGTTTTGTTTCTAAAACCGGGTGTGACAAAAGTGGTATCAGAGCCGTGCTGACCATAGGACGCAAGCCTAGAATAGAACTGGTCGTTTTTAAGGATTTTACTCACCTTTTCTTGCTTTCTCCCTTCAAATACTTGCAATATATGCTATTTTGGATATCTATGCTTGTCTATTTCAAGTATGACTTTCTATATCTACTTATCTATCCCATAATAGAACTGTTTTTTTCCGTTGTGGGCCTGTAGATGTCGAGCTTTAAGCGTGGAGCTCGCATGCGTGTTGGTGGACGCATTGGTAGACTTGACAAGACCAGGCTGCCAACACCAACCCCACCATCCCCTCCGCCACAAGAGTGGGAAGACCTGAACGACACTGAAGAGGAGGACCCCGAAGAACTAGTGCCAGATTCGTCAGATGAGGAACAGTCAGAAGAGCCTGAAGTGCAGCCGGAAGTGCCACCTGCTGTTCCAGAAGACCAAGCCGCAGCTCAAGGTCAAGACGGAGGACAAGCCCAACAACAACAAAACGAGAATGAAGATCGCTGGAACGAGAGCGTCCACCGTTGGTTCGACTACCCACTGCCGTTTCCTCGGATGTTGCGGGAAGCGTTAGTGAGGCTCCGACTTGGCCACGCGTGGGTCACGTATGTGGGAACTCGCTATCGTCACCGTATCTATCAAGAAGAGTGGGCAATGGCAGTACAGATCAGCGTTTTGGATGAGTATGGAGCACGTCGGGACATCGCCCTCAGCTACGCCCTTGCCCTTCGCCACAACTATGAAGCCGCCATCAGTGATGCAGCTCAGGAAGCCCTGACGACCCTATGCTACTCTTGCCACAGCCAGTTAGCCGATGGTACGCTGCGTTACCTTCCCCGCCGTCAGCCTGGAGGACTCGACGCGTGGATCGTTACTCCTACCGCAGAGAAGAACCCGCGCCTTGAAGCTATTGTCGACTACCTTGTTGCGCTCAACACCGATTACAATGCCCTTGCTGAGGAGTTGTGCACGGCAAAGCTGGAAATTTCCAGATTGCGCGCTCAAATCACACCAAGCATGCCATTGTTCAACCCTGTCTACTACCCACCAAGGAAGAGGGTCCGTTACAATGATCCAACAGCAAGGACCTACATTCGGCATCCTTAGGAGAGTTACCATTGTAATAGGGTCCATTAGCATCGTCTAGTTTAGTTAGATCGGATAGACTTAGATCGTTTAACAGTGTGCACGTTTGCTTGTGATGGTGTCATATGGGTGATTTGGTTCTTTGTAATGAGTGATTAAGTTGTGGGGTAATATCCACAATTTAGTCTTTTGGTTGGATGTTTAAAAGGTTTAATAAAGATAGCTAGTTTGGGAAAAGCCTTGCTCTATCTATGATTAGGTCTTTATCTTATCTATCTTGGTTACCAATGTTGAATGCAACCAATGATCTAGGATAAGTGCTAATGATATACTTGGCCAAATCAGATGAGTATGGGACGTGGTCGTGGTCGTGGTCGTGGAGGTAGAGGAGGTCGCGGAGACGGAGGACTCCCAAATCCACCACCGCCAATGACTATGGAACAACTGATCATGAACCAGACCCAAGTGATACAAGCTCTTGGTCAAGCAGTGGCAGCCATGCACCAGGCGCAGCAGCAACCACCCCCGCCACCACCGCCTCAACCGCGAGACAGACGCGCGGATTTTCTGAAAGGACACCCACCGGTATTTACTCACTCCGCCGACCCCATGGATGCAGAAGACTGGCTCCGCGCAATAGAACGGGAGCTGGACGTCGCTCAGTGCACCGACCAGGAGAAAGTCCTCTACGGCCCTCACCAGTTACGGGGTGCCGCTCAACAATGGTGGGAGTCGTACCGCCTTGCTCATAACAACCCCAACACTATCACCTGGCAAGAATTTACAGAGAGATTCAGAGCACACCACGTTCCAGCTGGTGTGATGTCATTGAAGAAAGAGGAGTTTCTAGCACTCACTCAGGGTGCTATGTCTGTCAGTGAGTATCGGGATAAATTCCTACAGCTGTCCCGCTACTGTCCAGAGGAAGTTGATACCGATCCCAAGAAGCAGTACCGTTTCCTCAAAGGCTTGGTCGATCCACTCAGGTACCAGCTCATGAACCACACTTTCCCTAACTGCCAGCATTTAATAGACCGAGCCATTGTGACGGAAAATACTCGTCGCGAGATGGAAGAGAAGAAGCGTAAGAAAAAGGCGCAACAATCTAGCAACAACACCCGACCTAAGTACTCTGGATCAACCTATTACCAGAACCACCCTACACAGAGCACCGGACAACAAGGCAATGGTCAAGTACAGCATTCCAACAATCAAGCGCAGCATCATCAGACCCCTATTAGCACTCCTGTGAAAGCCGGCACGCCAGTACAGTCAGGAAGTAACAATTGCTTCAAATGTGGTGGAACCGGTCATTGGTCCCAGCAGTGCCCGCAGAAAAATACACCGCAACAAAACCCAAGAGGAGGCTCCACCACTCCGGCTTCTGGCCAGCAGCGCAGTACAACTGGACAAGTGAACTATGTGTCAGCCGAGGCTATGCAAGGAACTCCCAACATAATGCTAGGTACGTTCTTCGTAGATTTGGCACCCTGCCTTGATCCTTTTTGATTCCAGTGCCTCGCGTTCATTTATTACTGTCCAATATGGGAGCCATCATAAAATACCAGTAGCAACCATTGAAGGTCCCATGTTAGTAAGTTCACCAGGAGGAAGAATGAAGATAGGCAGTGATTGTCCGAGTACCAAAATTTTTTTTTAAGGGGGGTAGACTTTCCTGCCGACCTTATAGCTTTGGAAACAAGTGGAATAGATGACAATTTTGGAATGAATTGGTTGCAAAATTTCAATAGAATCATATATATGCAGAGAGGAAGGTGACTTTGACTACTCCATCCGGGGAACACCTAGAAGTTTTGATGTACATACCCCAGGCAGGAGAATTAAAGGGTACCGGAGAAGCAGCTACCAAAAGATGACTCTATAGTAGAATTCCTGAAACTCTTTGCTGGCCAACTCAAAATCTCGGGATGAGATTTCTTTAAGGGGGGTAGGTTTGTAACACCCTAAATTTTGCCACAAATAAAATCTTTGGAACCAATTTAATTTGTTCATATTGTTTGATCATACATGACACCCATTTGATTTTATGTGATTTCAAAATAATTAATTAAAAAGAATCATAGGAATCACATGTTTGAACCCTCATGTCCTTGCATATTTTTTTTATTGGGTGATTTGCAGTGTTCAAAGTTTGAATTTAAACTCTTTTGTATCTCTCCAAAATTTCTCAAATTTCAAACAACCCAGGAAAATTTCTTTTCCTTCTCTTCCTCTCTTTGGGCCCAAACCGCCGCCGGCCCAACTCCCCTCCTCCTTCTTCTCTCCCCTGCGCGGCCCGCCGGCCGAAACGGCCCAGTCCGCAGGCCGCCCTCTCCTTCTCCTCCTCAGCCGCTGACAAGAGGGTCCCGCCTGTCGGCGCCTCCCTTCCCCGCGCGCTCTCTCCCTCTCTCTCGCTGACAAGCCGACCCCGCCTGTCATCCCCTTCCTCTCCCTCCTTCCTTTCTCTGTCCGACGCCGACGGAGGCAAGCGCCCGCGCAGTGGCCTCGAGCCCTGCCTGCCTCGCGCCTGCGCCCCGACCTCGCCCGAGGATCCCGCACCGCTTCCCCTTTCCTTCCTTGCCCGTGTCTTTCCCCTTTCCTTTCCCCGCGCGCGCCGGACGCAGAGTCCGAGCGGGACTCTAACTCGCGCCGTGCTTTCCTTGCTTCCTTCCGCAAGCCTCGGTCTCCGCCCTTATATAAGCGGCCGCCCTCGACGTCCGTAGCCCCAGAAAGCTTCAGCCCTAGGCCTAGCCCGAGCCCTAGCCGCCGTCGTTCCACGCAGAGAGCCCGCGGACGCCACCGCTCGTCGCCGCACGTCGTCGCCGTTGCTCCCTTGACTACACCTACACCCGCGCCTTCGCATTGAGGTATGGAAGCTAACTAACCCGATCCCGTCCTTAATCGCACCCTACACCGACGGCAATTGCTCGCCGGAGCTCCGCCTTCGCCCCGCTCCGTCGCCCGCCGCCCCCGGTCGGTGCGTCGCCACCCGAACCACCTCACCTGCTTCGCCGTCACCTCCGCTCCCTCGCAAGCCCTTCCTCGCTCGCTCTAGCTCACCGGAGCCGCGGCTACGCGCAACTCCGGCGCTCCTCCGCCGCGCCCGAAGGTCGCCGCCGGCCGAACCCGTCGCCGTCTCCCCTCTCTTTTCCTCGATCGTTTCCCTGCCGTCCGATCGAGATCCAACGGTTGTAAGTGCACCGCGATCCGGTCAATACCGGTCAGCGCCATAGGTTTGCAGAAGAGTCCCTGGGTTTTCTGAGAATTAACCCGCGGTCCAGATTTATTAAATCTAGGTCCCTGGCTTTACGGTTTAGACCCTGAGCTTTTGGAAAATCAACCCGCGGTCCTGGTCAATCCCGGTCAGCACAGAGTTTGCAAAAGAGCCCTGTGCTTCTTCTAAATCAACCCGCGGTCCTATTTATTTACGGATAGGTCCAGGTTCTTACGGTTTAGTCCCTGGAGTTTCAAATTCTCTTTATTTTAAGCCTTTAAACTTGTTTTATTCATATCTTTTGCGTTTTAACTCCGTTTTGGACGATTCTTGAACCTACAGAATCGTAATAAAGTGTAGATTAATTCTAAAACTTTTTTTTAATCTCTGTTTATGATGTTTGGTGTACTGTTTTAGTCAGTTTATGCTCATTGCTTGTATGTATGCAACGTGTAGCCGACGTTCCGTCCGAGTTTGTCGAGAATCCCCCTTGGGAAGTTCCTGAGCAAGTTTTTGCTGAGGAAGGCAAGTATTCTTTGACCTATGTCCTATTTACGTTAATCACATGATCTAGAGCCTAATTTGAATGCTCAACCTAAGGATGACTAGCCACTTATTTTTTCCGTCAATGTTTTATCCTATGGGAGGGCTGTGATGTTGCAAATTAATTGCTACCGCTCAACTTACTTTACTCATGTTGTTAATCTTGTTTAATTAATAATGAGTTTGATGATAAACATATGATTTTGGCAACATGGGGATTTGAGCATGTTTTGTGGGTTTGCTCGATGGCCTCACCTTAAGGATCGGTTCGCCGAGCGACCACCCAGGAAAACAGTACAACCACAAGACTCACATGGGCACTGGGCTTGACTGATTAATTAGATGAACTAGAGTTTTGGCTTACTTTCCTGAAACATGGCGTATGAGGGGTCTGGGGGATATGGGACTTTGCCCTTTGCCAAAGTGGTGCAGTTTGTTGTTAGTCACCCTTTGGAACGGAACTCTCATATCTTTAGTTAACTGGAGTAACCTGTAACGAGTGGGCCATAACTCTAGGAATTCTTTGTAAAGGTCTCGTAATGAAACCCTGCCGATTCATCCAAGGTAATGAATATATGGGGTCTGATCCACCCTTAGGCATATGGGAATCATGACTTGTGGGTAAAGATGTACAACCTCTCGAGAGTGTTTAAAACTGATATATCAGCCGTGCTCACGGTTAAAAGCGGCCTGGACCCTCACAGATTAGAGTTTCAGCTTCAAGGTGAATGACTCATGGTGATCATGGTAATGATGATGGATATGGTTATGGTTCATGCTTATCTTTTAAATATGTTTAAATGTCTTTTTAATGAAGGGATGGGTTATGCTAATCATTGCTAGTAATTAAAAACTTGACTAACTAAAAGCAATTGCTTGCCTAACCACTATAAAGCCAGTCCACTTTTATCCTAAACGGAATACTTGCTGAGTGCGTTATGTACTCATTCTTGCTTGTTTTATACCACGTTGCATCCATTGCAACCGCTGCTCAGATTCGGAAGGGAAAGGTGATGAATCCTAATCAGGAGTTCCAAGACTACGACGAGTTCTAGGCTGGTGTGCCATCCGTCAGTTGCCTGTGGATCCCGGTCGTCTTCCGCTGTCGTTTAGTTAACTCGTTTTCGTTCAGATACTCGGTTTCGTTAAAGACATTTATGGTCTGTAATAATGGTTATTACTTTTAAGTAAAGTACTGGTTGTGCTATTTACTTTTGATTATGCTGTGTATGTGGTTAAACTGATCCTGGCACATACATGGTTAGCACTTGGTTTTGTTTCTAAAACCGGGTGTGACATCCACAAAAATTCCGAAAGGAGGAATTTTCAGATTTGAGAATAACTGGATGGAACACAGTAACTTCATGGAAGTGGTCAGTAATAGTTGGGCACAGCCAGCCCACACTCCAGACAAGGCCAAAGCAATCAGTGCAAAATTCAAGAGACTAAGGAAAGACCTAAAAACCTGGAACAGGGGGCTCTCCAATCTCAAAGTCGGTATTCACAACACCAAAATGACCCTCTCCTTCCTGGAAGCAGTAGAGGAACTAAGAGACCTGTCTTTAGAAGAATGGAATTTCCAAAAAATCCTCCAAGATCATCTGGTCAGCCTTTTGAATCAGCAGAAAATTTACTAGAAGCAGAGAAGTACAATTAATTGGGTCAGATTTGGGGATGCAAGCACAAAGTTCTTCCATGCCAATGCCTCAATCAGAAACAGAAGAAATCTAATTACTTCCCTAGAGTCTCCAGGTTCTGAACCGGTAACTGATCACTCTGACAAGGCTGAACTTCTCTGTCATTCCTTCAAAGAAAGATTAGGTTCCACAATTTTCTCTGAAATAAATTTTGATCTAAGCACTCTCTTGCAAGCAAATGCAGATCTTCAGTTTCTAGAAGAACCTTTCTCTCAAGAAGAAATTGACTTAGTGATCAAGAATTTGCCCTCTGATAAATCACCAGGACCAGATGGTTTTAACACAGATTTTATGAAGAAGTGCTGGTCTATCATCAAACAGGACTTTTATGACCTCTGTGCTGCTTTCTTTGATAATGAGGTTTGTCTGCAAAGCTTAAATGGCTCTTTCATTTCACTCATCCCTAAGGTGGACTCCCCCTCTAGAGTGAATGATTTCAGACCCATCTCTCTCCTAAACTGCTCAATCAAGCTCCTTACAAAACTCTTGGCCAATAGGCTTCAACTGGTCATCAGAGATATAGTTTACCAAAACCCGTATGGCTTCATTAGATCTAGAACAATTCAAGATTGCCTTGCTTGGTCGTTTGAATATCTGCATGCTTGTCGTCAATCAAAAAGAGAACTTATCATCCTGAAAATAGACTTTGAGAAAGCTTTTGACACCATTGAACATGAAGCTATTTTGCAAATTTTAAGTGCTCTGGGTTTTGGAAAATGGCAGCTCTGGGTTAGCTCCATCCTCAAGATAGGAACCTCTTCAATTCTGCTTAATGGAAAACCAGGCAAAACCATCCACTATAGGCGTGGGGTGAGGCAAGGTGACCCACTTTCACCTTTGCTTTTTGTTTTGGCTGCTGACTTACTTCAAGCCATTCTGAATAAAGCAAAGGAACAGGGACTTCTCAGGCTATCCATTCCCCTGATACACTCATCAGACTTCTCTATAATTCAATATGCAGACGATACACTAATCTTCTTGGAGGGAGACGTCCAACAGTTGTTCTTTCTCAGAGCTATTCTGAACAGCTTTGCCAGCTCAGTGGGACTAAAAGTCAATTTCACAAAAACCTACATGACTCCCATCAATGTCAGTGAAGAAAAAAATGATACAGTTAGCTGGTTGCTTTGGATGTACCATTGGATCCTTACCCTTCACCTACTTAGGACTCCCCTAGGAACCAGCAAGCCCAGAGTAGAAGAATTCATGTCCCTAGTACAAAAATGTGAAAGAAGGCTGGCAGCAACTTCCCTCTTTCTTTCTCAAGCAGGAAGGCTTCAGTTAGTGAATTCCATCTTTACTTCCATGCCTCTTTTTTGCATGAGCATGTTCAGACTCTACGATTCAGTCATAGAACAAATTGACAAGTATAGAAGGCATTGTCTGTGGAGGGGAGCAAATCTGGACGAAAAAAAACCAGCTAAAGCTGCTTGGCCACTTGTTTGCTTACCCAAGGCTTCAGGAGGCCTTGGAGTACTGGATTTAAGAAAACAAAACTCAGCATTGCTACTCAAGTTTCTATACAAGTTTTTCAACAAGGAAAACATCCCCTGGGTGTGATTAGTTTGGGAAAGATATTATACAAATGGTAAATTACCCTCCCAAGCGAGGAAAGGATCTTTTTGGTGGAGAGATGTACTTAAGTTGTTAGAAAAGTTCAAGAATCTTTCTGCAATCACAGTTAAAAATGGTTCTACCTGCTTGTTCTGGGAAGACTCTTGGAATGGGCAGAAGCTTAACCTGACATATCCAGAGTTGTTCTCCTTTTCTAAGAAGAAACTGATCCCACTAGCTTTGGTCAAGCAACTTGATGACCTCACTACCCTCTTTCACCTGCCTCTCTCAGTCCAGGCTCATGCTCAGCTACTGGCAATTTCAGAGATACTGGAAAATTTATTTCTTGAACAAGACACAGACTCTTGGTCCCTTCCATGGGGGCCGGGTTTCATCACCAAAAGAGTTTACAAAACCTTAATTGGACAAAGGCAAACACATCCAAGTTTCAGCTGGCTTTGGAAAAGCTCCTGTCAACCCAAGCATAAACTCTTCTTCTGGTTGCTGTTACATGATAGACTGAATACCAGAGAACTACTGCAAAGAAGAACAATGTTCCTGCCATCTTATAACTGTGTGCTGTGCTATGATAACATTATAGAAACTTTGGATCACCTTTTCTTTGACTGCACCTTTGCAAGAGCTTATTGGGGAAAGCTTGACATCGTGCTACCAAGCAATATGACTGCAGAACCTGCAATGGATTTCTGTAAGAAGGCAATCAATCTTCCCTTCGCGAAGGAAATAATCATACTCTGGTGTTGGAGTATTTGGACAGTGAGAAATAATTTCATTTTCAATAGTATAGCGCCAACCCATGAAGGTGGTAAAGTTAGCTTTTGCAGAGATTTTGCCCTGCTCCTTTACAGGACTAGAGCCAGCTTCTTCCCCCTTATTGAAACCTGGTTCGAAAATGTAATTCCTCTATTGTAATCTTTTCCTCCCCTGCCCCCGTCTCACCTATACTTTGCTTTGTTTGGTTTGTGTTTTTAATAAAGCTCTTCCTGTAGGGGGGAAACCCCCTCCAGTTTTGTCAAAAAAAATATGCACCCTATCCACATCACCATGCACTAAGGCCCTCTGTTAATGTCTTTTATCGATTTTCTATGGCTAGCTAATAGAACTCATGCGTGTAAGCTATTAGACAGGGCGAATATGTTCAACCATGCAATCACACCAATATTACTATCCTCAAATTTAACTCTAAATATAATTTAATAAATCCTACAGCAATGCATGGGATATCATCTGACTGGTATCAAATACTTTAGCAGCCATAAAGTCTTCTCATCGTCCACCTCCTAACATTAACGTGGAACCTTTAGAATACTCAACCAACGACATGGAGTTGCAACTGGCACGTTACGACGACGGTCAATGGGCAATTTTTCTGAAATAGTGATTTTTTAAATAAATGAATTAATGAACATTACGATATTATCTCTCCACACTATTCAGCTAGGGGAACATGATTGGTAAATTACATTTCCACATTGTGTAAATACTTTGTTTTGAAAAAAAAAATGCCCAGATTCCTTGTTTCGTCTATCCAAATGAACCAAGCAAGCAATCAATTCATGTTTATTTTTGATCTGTCGCTCATCAATCAAGCTTCAGAACCATAGATCATGCCCATGACCGGGTTTCAACTAATAATGTGTTGGAAGGAGTTTCTGTGTGTTGGTCGTTCCTTGGCGCGCATATCTCGTCCTTGGCATGCAAAAAGAGAGCTACAGCACTCCGATCCCTCTATTTAAGCAAGGACGACAACCTCTACAACGCGAGATACGGCGTCAACAATGCCGCACTAAGCACGGCTCTGTTCAACAACGGTGCGTCGTGCGGACAATGCTACACCATCATGATGCTCCGGTGGGCAGTATTGCAAGGCCGGCAACACCATCACCGTCACCGCCACCAACCTGTGCCCACCAAACTACGCCCTCCCTAACGGAGGCCGGTGTGGCTCGAGGCACCCCCACTTCGACATGTCGCAGCCGGCGTGGGAGCATGTACATCGGCGTCTGCAAGGCGGGATCGTGCCGGTGTTGTACCAGCGGGTCCAGTGTTCGCGCAGCGGTGGCGTGCATTTCAGCTTTGCTGGCTCCAACTACTTCTTTCTCGTCAATGTCCAGAACCTCGCCTGCAACGGCTCTGTGGCGGCCGCATGGGTCAAGGGTGACGAAACGGGCTCGATCCAAATTCAAGGAACTGGGGCGCCGCTAACTGGCAGACGCTCTCTGGGCTCACCGGCCACAGGCTCAGCTTCGTCATTACCAGCACTGGTGGGCAGTAGCTTAGTACTGCCTAATGCCGGTACCGTGATGGACTACTCTCATTTTTTTTCAACCACCGTAAAAGTGTGAATTATTGGTGATTGGTCGTCAGTCACCACCAAGCAGAAGCACCAAGACAAGGCATTTTGGTGTCTACTCTCCATCTCTAGCCTCCAGTTTGACAAGGAGACCGATAGCGGAGATGGTCACATATTTTCCAAGTTTACCTTGGCTCACTGCAGTGAGATGTGATTTGTGAATATGAATTTAGTTGCAAAATGTGGATACGCTATAGTACTCCGGCGGCGGGGGAGACTGCGAGGAGGCAGACGGCAGGGAAGCAGTGTGCAGCGCGACGGCCGGCGGAGAGGTAGCCCGGCGACCTAGCGGCAGCCGGTGGGCAGGCAGCGGAACGGGCGGCGCCGTGGCGGGGGAGGCGGGCGGCGGGTAGGCAGTACCGGGGAGATCGCGGGACAGACGGCGGGGAGCCGGAGGCAATGTGGCGACGACCTCCAGTACGACAGCTCAGTTCAGTCTTGGTGAATGGATATTGTTGCGTCACGGGCTTCGGAAAGAAACATAGGAAACAAGATTACCATAATACCCTTTCATAATTTATTTTAATTTTTCAAATAATTCGGACATAAAAAATAAAAAGAAAGGTGGTACCGGTATCGTTTAATCACGGTAATAGGTCTCAAATAAAATATATATACATGCCGGCGAATCGCGAATATCAGCAATCATAAATATAGAAAGGGTTCATATAACGTGTTGGTACCCAATTCGCTTCAGAATTCTCCTTCACCACTATGAAGTACAGTGGCAAGGACGCGCAACAATTCAAAAGAAGCTTACACCGATCCTAATTCGCTCAAAGCAATGAACCCTACCCTAGCGGCAACTATAATCGTCACATTGCCTCAAGCTTATACCTTTATCGTCATTCGTCACTAAAACAAGCACTACAAAAACATACTTAGCAAACACATGCTGATCAAATTGGCACGCTGCGTCGTTGATCGAATCCACGTGTTTATTTGTCCGTCAGACCACGTAAACTTGCAGCACGCGGCATTGTCGATGATAAAAACAGTAGAGAGAAGCTGACGGTGGAGATGATGGTACCTGCCAAGTACCATCAACTGATCACAAAGTACACATTATATATCATCGTCAAAGCCTTGCCCTTGCGCATTTCAATTCAATGCATGATTAATAGTAGTTTATTCACCTACCAATATTCCTCTCCGGTTGATCTATTCATCCAAGATGATCAAGCAACGGCCCTAACTAACTCATCATTATCCCTCCACTCCGCCCAATTAATCTACAGTTCTAGCTACACTATAGCTAGATTATTAGCTGGATTTGTCAATAAACGTGACGGCGGATTATACGTACACAAGTACTACTACAAGTCAATCCAAATTGCGCGACGCGCTAAACTACCAGATGGAAATAATGATTAGTCATAGTCGAACATTTATGATCACTAGTTCATGATCTGCATGGACGCGAAACCGAAATTTTTAATTAATTTCCCTTCCTGCAGGAAAGTAAAGGATTCCATTGGGCAAGTGGCCGGAGATCAATACTATACTAAGCTAAAGACCTGGCAATCAATGATTAGCTCGCTCAGGTCAATGGCTAGAGCTTAATTAAAGGCGTGGACTGGTGTGTTACGACAACATGATGTATCAGTGACGGTGGCAAATTTCGTGTGTAGTAGTCACCAAAGAATATAAAAAGGTATATATCATGCCTCGCTACTGGAAACGGAAATATATCTGACGATGACTAATTTTTTTATGGTTATAACCCCACAGACAAAAAAAATATATATAATTTCTCTATCTGTTGTTGCGAAAACGCACAGGAAAAATAACCTTAAAATCCACCGAAGTTGCTCAATCTTCCAAATACTTAAACTGAAAACTCGCAGAACATGCATGCGATGATGAGCAGAGTTTCAACAAATAATGTGGAAGGAATTTGGGTTAGTTGATCGTTCAGATTAAGGTAGCTAACTTATATGATTATTAGGCTAATAAATAAATAGCACATGAAAAAATTATATAAATAAAGCCAGCACCCATCATTAGGCTTACAGTAGTTCAAAAAGTCAAGCCATGGAGCTCGCTAAGCTTAGTTTGCCAGCCAGTCCGGTGATGCATATGCATGTGCTCGCTTCGATTACGGCGGAACACGGATTTCGTTCCTGAGGTCTGACTAGGTTCTGACGGAAGGCACGACACGACCATTATTCCCCTAACCTCTCCCACCTATCGTGAGTAAGAAAACCTCCTCCTCACGTCTGCGGTTAGCCTGATCAACTCCATAACCCTGCACACACTCGCCTCCTCCACTATTTAAGCACCGGCGTTCTTAACGCCATGCACCTCATTCCATAAGCTAAGCTCGATCAAAAACTCGATCCAACACAACTCCTCCGGATCATCACCAACACACCAATCATTGTTCACTGCTTCCAACTCCTTGTCTGCATCAACTAGGCTAGCTATACAACCTCTGCGTTGCATTGCATCGGTGTGTCCATAGCTATGGCCAAGAACAGGTCTCTGATGTTGTGCACACTCCTTTCGGCTTGCCTCGCGCTCGCCATGGCCCAGTCTCCGGGCACCGCCACCTTCTACGGTGGAGCCGACGGCTCCGGCACCATGGGTAAGCTAAGCTTGCTGCAAGGCAATGCAAGCACATTATTCCATATTGCAATGCAAGCATTGTTAGGCGTTCTTCCGTCGTGTGTTAATGTTAATCGATCGAATTCCATGCTTGCAGGTGGCGCGTGTGGGTACGACAACCTCTACAACGCGGGGTATGGCGTGAACAACGCGGCGCTGAGCCAGACGCTGTTCAACGACGGCGCGTCGTGCGGGCAATGCTACCTCATCACCTGCGACCCGTCGCGCGCCGGCGGCGAGTACTGCAAGCTCGGCAACAGCATCACCGTCACGGCCACCAACCTGTGCCCGGCCAACTACGCGCTCCCCAACGGCGGGTGGTGCGGCCCGGGGCGCCCCCACTTCGACATGGCGCAGCCGGCGTGGGAGCACATCGGCAACGTCCAGGGCGGCATCATCCCGGTGCAGTACCAGCGGGTCCAGTGCTCGCGCAGCGGCGGCGTGCGCTTCAACATCGCCGGCTCCAACTACTTCCTGCTCGTCAACATCCAGAACCTCGCCGGCAGCGGCTCCGTGGCCGCCGCCTGGGTCAAGGGCGACAGGACGGGGTGGATCCAGATGTCCAGGAACTGGGGCGCCAACTGGCAGGCGCTGTCCGGCCTCGTCGGCCAAGGGCTCAGCTTCGCCGTCACCAGCACCGGCGGGCAGTACATTCAGTTCTTCGACGTCGCGCCGGGGTGGTGGCAGTTCGGCCAGACCTACAGCTCCTACCAGAACTTCAATTACTAGAAACCGCAAGCAAGAGTGCTCGATCAAATGGTGGCGAGTGCGTCCAAGTGATGATCCAGATCAGAGCTAGTGTGACTGCGCTTGGCGTTGCATCCTTGGCGACTGCCGGACCGCCGCATGAATGTCGAACGCCTATGTGGTGAAACGGAAAAGGATGGTATGAAGAAGAAGGCATCCGTCTGATTTATTTCAACGATGTATGTAGATACTAGAAACAATACAACACACTATATATACATACTTTTTTCCGATGACGTGCACTGCACATGTTTCATCTCTAGAACCGTTCGTCTTCAAAAATGCCGTGGAATGAGTTTAAGGACCAGACCTACGGCCTATCGGAGCTCACTACTTGTACTTGAATTTGGGATCGATTTGACATCTCTCAATGCTGCTCCACCACCATAGCCTTCACCGTACCGAGCACTGGCGCACACCTATGATCATGAGGTCTCTAGAACCCTTCGTCTTCAAAATAATCCTGCCCTAGTAGGAGGGCAAATAAGAATTAGAAAACACTTTGCGCCACCGCTCAAAGATTTTCAACACGGGTCGTCTTTTAGTCAGTACTAAGGGATGTTATCGCCAATGTGTCTTCTGCGACGCGCCATCCACAATATCGTCCACGTCAACACCGTGCTTACACCAGCCACACACGGCGTCATTTAGTCCTAATCTCTTGCCTAGTCATGTTTTGTGAGCTGATCTTATTAATGTTTCTGCTGTTTTAGTCACCTTTTATATTCTGAATTTATTATGAGAAATGTGTAGTTTATCACCGTATCGTGTCACCAACACCCGGAAGAAAAGCGTCAAATCAACTTCGAACCAAGCCACGCCGAGTTCATTGAAGCCATATGGATTGTCAGGTGGAAACAGAGGCGCATCATCATCTCTATCTGTTTTAAATCTAATAATAATAACTTGGTAATTAAAGCCCATGGTTTCGATCATCACGCACTTAATTAGGCAAACTAACAGGCCATATAGGAGAAAAACTCAACACTCTATAGTTCCAGAAATGTGTTTTTTCTCACTTGTGCCATGCCTACTAGACACCAACGCGCAAGAAGGGATCATTGTACTTAGCATTGACTTGCACATTGTGATGATGATTAATTGGTTCACCAACCCAAAATAGTCTACTTTGAATTCATCCAAAATGATCAACCGCGCGCAACAGAGCAGCTTAATTGACCCAATCCAAACTAGAGCCACACACTGAAATTGGATGAATATGGTGGTATTATAAAGAAGCACCCCCAAATTACGCGGTTAAACCAACCAGAAATCATTGGGCATGTGGAAGATTCTCTACCGAACGTCCGAACATGCATGATTTGCATGGACCCGGCAAACTGAAGACATTTGCTGTTTGATTATGGAATTACTCTACGAGCTGGGAAGCTAGAACAATGAAATGCAAGCCTCATCAGAATATAATAAATTAATCATTAGCCCTAGCACGTCGAAGTCGAAGCCTGGAAGTTACGGGCATGTGTTGATGCCCATAAAGTCCTAAAAACAGGTATATACACGGCACGTTTTTCTCCACATACAGAACACAAAACACTTAACTGAATGATTCAATCTGAACTTTTACAACAATTTGGTACCGATAAATATAATAACTAGTAGTCTATTAACCCATGTGTCCTAAATTATAAATCCTCATTGGCTTTACATTTAATCATTAATTTGACACATGCATCCTAAATTTGTAAATATCATTTATTTTGTTGTGATTTGTTATATTGTCATAAGTATTTGCACTAATTTTCTGAATGAGACGAATAGTCAAATGTCGTATCAAAAGTCAATAATGACTTATAATTTGGGACGAGTGAGTAATATTAAGCTTTAGAATTTCATAAAAAAAATAGGAGCCCATATTTAACCAAATTTGTTTATCTTTGTTTTCTCATTTGTTCATGCACTAACATAATTCTCATATACTCCCTTCGTCCCATAAAATAAACATATACATTTGTTCATGCACTATTTTTTTTCTAAATAATTTGGAAACAAAACAAGAGAATAGAAAGACATTGTTTTTTCCTTCCAATCATCTCTGAGCCAGTTTTGTTGTGAAAGCTTACTAGCTAGAATGGCTTGAAAGATCAGCCTCATGGAAATCGTAATAGTTACTACTCAAATCTGGGAACAAATGGCGGCATTGTCGAACGAATTATAAGAGGTGGTAATCCCTCTCTCCCTCTCCCAACTACCCTTCATAGTTCCAAAAGGTGGTGATGTAAAATCTAGATGTATAAAAAAACATATACATGAATCTCTATTTAAACGGAGGGGGTAGTTTAATATATCCGCAAGATGCTCATGAACAAGAGCATGTCATTGTTGGATTATCAAACAATCCGGACTTTTTGCCACCCAGCCCGGACCAACAGCAGAAACGCTTAATAATCTACTGGTGCTAATCAAGTGCACACCCTGTCAAATTTGAAACCACATTATAAGAGTTTGGCCCTCCCTCCCTCCCTCCATACTCTGATAGATGTTGATGAAAAATCAAAAGATGTATACAAATCACATATATAGAGAATAATACATGAATCTCTATTTAAACGGGGAGAAAGTTTAATATATCCACGAGATGATCAAGAACAAGAGCATGCCAATATTGTTGCATAATCAAACAATCCGGACTTTTTGCCGCCGAGCCCGGCTTTCACGCAAAGTCTCCCAACAGCATAAACACTTAATGTACTGGCGTTAATTAACAGTTCCATGAAGTGCACACCCTGTCAAATTTGAAACCACATTGTGCCTCCAATATATAATCATGCAAGTGTACAAGTGCACATGCTCCTCAATCCTTCATTCCATCGACTGAGATACCATCTTGAGTAGGAAAATTAAATCCATCGTGCGACGGCCCTAATCTAATCCTGAATCCTCCCACAGGCGCATCATTTGTCCACAAACGCTGCCAACTGATTGGATCTACGTGTGGAAGGAATGTGTTCGTTGCAAAAAACAAATCAGCCGCGCTCTGAGACTGATCATAACCGTTCTACAGATGGACGCGCAATCAAAGTCAAAGACTAGCAGTTACCTGCTTGCATCTGAGCACCATGTGCTTACAGTTCGCACCCTCCATTACGTGTTCCATGACATGAGAATGAAATGAGATGCAGTGATCGTCACCGAAATTATCGCCGCTCATCTTCCCATGTCGACCGGTTCAAGCTCCATCTCCCTCGATATCTTGGCTCTAGGCCTCCTCCTATTTAAGCACTGGACCTGAAGGTAGATCGTATCACTCATCCACAGTCACAACTTGCGCAAATTACACGACAAGACAGTCCATCCCATATTATCAGATTACGCGGCACGACTGCTCGCATCGTAATCGTAGCAAGGTCGTCGCAGTAATGGCGGGGACGTGGTTGGTTCTCTGCTGGGGCGTTCTGGCGGCGTACGCCACGGCCGGCGTGGCGGGCTGGTCGCAGGGCACGGCGACCTTCTACGGCGGCGCCGACGGGTCCGGGACCATGGGCGGCGCGTGCGGGTACGGCAACCTCTACAACGCCGGGTATGGCGTCAACAACGCGGCGCTGAGCACGACGCTGTACAACAACGGCGCGTCGTGCGGGCAGTGCTACACCATCACATGCGACACATCGCGCTCTGGCGGCCAGTACTGCAAGCCCGGCAGCTCCGTCACCGTCACGGCCACCAACCTGTGCCCGCCCAACTACGCGCTGGCCAACGGCGGCTGGTGCGGCCCGGGTCTCTCCCACTTCGACATGTCGCAGCCGGCGTGGGCGACCATCGGCAACGTCCAGGGCGGCATCATCCCGGTCATGTACCAGCAGGTCCGGTGCTCGCGCAGCGGCGGCGCGCGCTTCAACATCGCCGGCTCCAACTACTTCCTGCTCGTCAGCATCCAGAACCTCGCCGGCAGCGGCTCCGTGGCCGCCGCCTGGGTGAAGGGCGACAAGACGGGGTGGATCCAGATGTCGAGGAACTGGGGCGCTAACTGGCAGGCGCTGTCGGGGCTCACCGGCCAAGGGCTCAGCTTCGCCGTCACCAGCACCGGCGGGCAGTACATTCAGTTCATCGACGTCGCGCCGGCGTGGTGGCAGTTCGGTCAGACCTACACCAGCTACCAGAACTTCGCCTACTGATGATCGATCTATGAATTGGTGGAGCACCCAGCAGCCCGCATGGCGAGTGCCTACGTGCTGTCTCGTGGTTTTGGGCGTTGGGCAGAGTTCCTTTTTATTTCCGCATGGTGGACCAATTCAAGCCGCACCGAGGCCGTGCTTGTTGTTCTGCAATCTGCATACTACCTTTTGGCATCACATATAATACAATCGTGTAAAATTGTCAACACCATTTACTCAAGAATTGCAATGCTATTACTCATTATACCTTCCTGACTTCCTCCCACAAGTGCAACCTCGGACAAGGGGCCCATGAAATTAAACGCCATGTGGGCCTAACTTCGTCGGGCCTGCCAGGCGTAGTTTTCTGTGCCACAGCGTTAATTTGCCGGTCATCGGCCATTCGGCCTCGACAAACTTGCAGGGCCAATTTTATCTGTATTGTTTCGCCGCGTAAGTCCGTCGGTTTGCCTACAAATTAAGTTGAATTTGTTGATATAATGGCTTAATTTTGTTAGTTTTTGGCGGACAAATTTTATCTTGTTTCTATAGTGAGACCTAAATAATTAAATGTACCGTATAAAAATATTTTATTGAAGCATCATTTGGATTTGTCACGCCATATTTGAAGCTCCAAGGTCCCAACCATTTATGCAATAGACCTCTGCCCTCGCGTCGTCCGAGTAGGCGACTCGGAGGAGCGCCCCACTGCCGCCGCTTTACCTCGTCGGGAGGATCCACCGGCCGCCGCCTATGCTAGCCCTGGTGTATGTTCCTCTCTTCTCCTCCCTTGGTCCATTGGTCATGTTCCATCCTCGTCGATTGTTTCTTCAGCGATCTAGTAGCCGAGGTTGAGGTCTCCTTCACCGGATCCGAGGTCCTTGGCTCCGAATCTGGTGGCTGGGGTGGGTTTCCACCGACGGCGCTGACTTAGGCTCGATGGCAGTGTTCGCGCTCGCCCTCCCCGTCGTGCCTGCGCCCGCAGCCACGACCGCGCCTGGCCTGTCCCCCGCCGCCGCGCCCGGATGGGTCCGCCGCTCGGCCTCAGCCTCCCGCGGTTGCGCCTGGGCGACCCCGAGCGTCGCGCACTTGGTCGCCAAGCCTGGCTGTGGCCACCGCGACCGGCGGTGTGCACCTCGTCGCCATGCCTCTTTGTGTCTGTGCCCACCTAGGGTCCCTTCCATGGTGTCCATGGTAGGGGGTAGAGTGACAGCGGTTAGGGCGAAAGCCTGAACGACGTCGTTTATGGACGTTGCGTTCTTCTTGGAGGTGCCCTCTCTGCACCTTGTTCACATCTACCATGCAGCGAAAGCTCCGTGTGTTGGGGGGGGTGGTGATTCACCTTCGCATGGTCCACCTCAACGCCAATCGTCTTTGGAGGTGTATCCAATTTCTTCAACGGTGGTTTGGCTATGTGCTTTAGAGGAGAAAGAAGCTTCTGTTTGTGGGAATACATGGAAGAATCTTAACTGCATGCAACTCAATAGTTTCTTTGGTTTGCTGGCCATCTAGTGTATCGATCATCGTTTGTCGTTGTCGATCTTATGGATGTCAGCATAGAAGGTGAACTTCAGAGATTTCTCCGATCACTACAAGAAACGGGAGGAAATTCGTGGGTTTTTTTTTTAAGTTCGTCGGGTAGAATGTAGCCGATGAATTTAACAGGGTTAAATTCGTCAACTTGTGTATAACCGACGAAATTTTACTATATTCTCAACTTCTTTTGAGGAGGATGAAGGAGTTTTCATGTAGTTTGACCATCTCACTTCGTGGTATGTGAGAATAGGTGCGGTTGCATCAAGCTTTCACCGAATTTGGGTCTTTTGTGTTGTTAGGTGGTATGAGTTATATGTTGAGTTTGTATCGTTGGATGCTTAGAGTATTCTAGGTTTCTATATGTTTTTTTTTCTTTTTTTCTTGGGTGAGTGCACTATTAAGTGCAGAGGGCAGAACATTATTTCATCTTAAAATAAAACTTCTTTTATCTACAAAATGTTGGGTCTCGCTAGGATCCGCAACTTTAGGGCAAGCCAACTTTAGTATTGCCAAAGAAAGTTATAAAGCTAGATTCAAATAAAATTCTAATTGACGCATACACAAAGAGACCAAAATTACCTAGTGGAAACACGGATCAGAGAGGCTAGCAAGAGAGTAAAAACGGTCCATGTCTCCGAAGTCTGGGCTGCTGTTGGGCCTTTTGTTATTTTTCTTCTGCCGCTTGTTTTGTTCTCCTCAGCGGCTCAGTACTCCGGTACGTGAGGTGGTTTTTTTTTTTCTCACTTCTTCCTTCAGTGCCATCTCAAAAAACACTTCTTCCTTTAGTGTTCCTTTTTGGTTTTTCATTGTTTTTTTCAGTGTATGTTTTTCTTCTACATATTTTTATTTGTACTTCTAATATTTTATTTCTTCCGTTTTCTCTTAATTTCCATTCATTTTTCTTTTTATTATTTTAGTTTTTCCTTTTTGGTTACTTTTTATTATTTGGTTGGCTGCTAATGCTGGGGATCGCAACGCATATCCATCGTCACGGGGCTATTACCATGTGCAGATCCACCATTATCACCTATTTTGCTCTTTATTTTACTCCTATTGAACTAACATTGTAGGATAACATCTTTCAGTTTTTAGGTACTGGTGAATTGAGCCGTCCTTAAAATTATAGGTTAAGGTTGCCTTAACTTTTATAGAACAGGTTCTCTAAAGGTCCAGTTCACCACCTCTTGTGCGGTTGTGTCATTCCCTACAACTTTGCTACGAGCTTGACATTAATGTAGGGCAATTTGGATCTATGCATCCCTATTTTTTAAAGTTAAATTCATATTGTAAAACACTCCAATCAATGGCATTTCAAACAACATGATATCCAGTCCGAAGAACTAAAGTAGTATGAGTATAATTGTCCTTAATTGATATGGCATAAGACATAACTCTCGGCATCTTAGGCCATCATGTCAAGCTTTGGATCAATTTTAAGAAAAAGTCATTATAGATCTATTTAAAAAGATTAATTTGTAGAAAAAAATTAATCGAGGCAACCACAATCTCTTCTCTGCTCCTATAATGCACGAGTTGTTTGTGCGTCGCTTCACCTCGTGTGAATCTCCCTCCGAAACCGCTCGCACTACTCACCCTTAGGAACTGCTCGCATCGTATGACCACGCCTCCGTCAATCTCTACTCTTCATGTGTCCCCCAGCCCTCGCGTGCTGCTGTAGAATGCAGATCTCGCGTGCTGCTGTAGAATGCAGATCATCGGTTGCAAGATTTTAACAAACATTGTTAAGAATAAGTGTGTCGTCGGAGAAAACTTTTACATCTGTCATAGTTAAGATCTTTCCTTGTTGAGCACGCGGAAAGACGACATTTTGAAAGTCAATAAAAAATATGTACCTGTCCATCCAGTGTTGATGTGGTCTAACCTTCCATAGGGGCATTCAAAGCAACCTTAGTTCCACAGGGCACGCACGCCTATCAAGGCTTTGACCTCAATGCTTCCCTCTTGATAAAAAAAATGTGCTTTGCAAGTTGGCGAACAAAACGGGATAGGCAAAGCACAAACAATACTGTCCTTGGTCTGAACTTCCCTTCCCTAGAGGCAGGCAAAGTATCTAACAATTTCCTAATATTGTACTTGCTATGAACTTGCCTAGATGCAGACAAAGTGTCAACAATTTCACAGAATCTGCAACTATAAATGTTATGGAACTATTATTACTCCAACTATAAAAAACATAATGAAGCGGTATAAAAGTTACCACGGTTTCCTGAAGTTCTGAGATATGGCGTTTTTCCCTCACTTTATGCTCTACTATACTTTCATTCAGCTTGCGTGCTTTGATGAAGACCAAATTTTTAGTGAAAATCACAAAATTCGGAGGATGATTAGATGGCCAAGGAGTGAAGAGCGTTCTATATTCAGAAGCTGACATGGCATGCTTTAATTGTTTTTGTTGGCAAAGGATTCATCACGATTATGATTGTATTCATGACCACAGGATGTCACAAGAACAGGAGAGATTGGACTTTTTCCCAACACACACGGTAAACATGAGTATATTGCAAAGTTTGTTTAGGCAGAGCACATGTGCCCAACTCCTTTTTGAAAGAAAAAAGTGAAATTTTCATCACTACTAAAGGATCATGTCAGGTGAATGTCTTGTTATTAGAGATCTTCTATCAAACAGTGAGGGAGAGAGAAGTAGTGAGAGAGTCCATTCTGCCTTCCCTAGCCCTAGGTATGCTTATTTAGTGGAGGAGAGGACTGTTTTTACGTGTTTCATTGATCTTTCCAATTATTACAAGTAGGTCTCTATTTCTTACAATAAGGTCTTTGCTAAGCCTATTTTTCCAACATGTCTATCCAAGCAGGGCATGGAGAAAATGTTGCTCGCATGATATATTTGTGCGCTCCAATTTTTCCCCAGAGATAGATGCAATTTAGCTGTGTTGATGGAACTTAAGCATTTCAAACCTTTATACTGCAAGCAACAGTATCAGTGTAGCTTTTTCCCGTAACACTTTAGATTTTTACTTCAAGGACTATCTCTAATCTAGCTCTAATCAACTTCTAATCTATATCCAATCAAAATCAAGTTCGAAGATAAACAATTAGATCACAACTAGAACATCTGATCAAAAGGTATTAACCAGCGTCTAATCTAGCTCTAATTGGATTCAAAACATATAGGATAAAAACATCCATAAGATATAAGCTTCGAGATAACTAGCAGATAAAAGCATGATCAAGTCTGTTCCTCGTAGCATAGTTAAACCAAGGTCATTAACCAAACTCACTCAATCGAGCTTAACCTTGTCCTCCAAACACTTATCACATAAGTCAGAATAATCGACGAGAAGCTCTCATAAGGCATACACTTATGCATAGTCTAATAACATGATCAACATAACTAGACTTCTAATCACCATGATTACAAGAACAAGCTATGCAACCATATCACTGGTAAGCAAGATCAAAGAACAAAATAGCTAACATAACCCTTGAGAACATGATTCAAGAACTCGTGCATCTAAATCAAGAACATGAAGAACTAGAACTAAAATATGAAGAATTCAAGAATATGATAATTAAAGCAAGATCAATACTCCATTAATAATCATATCAAAGTTACAACCATGGTCATACCTCCCACAATGATATGACGAAGCCTCAAGAACTAGGTAATTAAAGAGCCATGCAAAGCCTCTAATTACCACCAAGAGTTAGAACACCTCTAATCCCTAGTCTAGAACTTGAGCCTCAGCTCTCTTTTGATGGATGTCCCTCTCTTCTGCGTCTTTTCGTCTTGATAATGAATTGGATGCCCGACCTCAAGACATAGCCTCGCTATTTGTACTCAGGAGGAGGTGCAGTAAAAAAGGTATCGCGAATCGACAAAGGAACATGGGGGTTGATGCCGGGAAAACGGGCGGCCGAAGACCCCGCCTCCGCGTCACAGAGACAAATATAATTTAGCTTAATTTAAATGAGACGAAATAAAAAGATACAGGTATTGCGAGCCCATACTTCCATAATTCTTACATTTGCATAAAAATTATGTTAATTGCATCTCTAAAGAGAAAATCTCTGATCAAAAGTTCCAACTTGAAAATAAAAATTACAACATATGGCTCCCTATTACATGACTATGATATAAAAATAAAAAAAAAATCTTCAGCTTCGCTTCCATGATGGTTAACACCTGTACGATGATAATTTGGCATGCTCTTTTCAATATGAATATGATATGGTAATTATTTGTGCATAAAGTCCACCTGCAAGTGGGGATAACATATTACATATATTTTCATTCGTGTTCACTACTAGCACTTTTATGCATACGTTGTAGTGTATTTCAGATAAATCGCTTAGGCATTTAATTGCACGTTTGCAGCATGAATATATGGAAATATCCATATTCAACATACTAGTGCAATCAACCCGTGCGTCGCACGGGTTAGAGTTTTAAATGTATTATGTGTTACAGTACAACATATATAAATCTATTTTTATACTTAGTTATTTATAATAGCAAATCTTGTTACTTTCTATGTATGCTTAATTGATTTAGATAATCTTTAATCGATTGTAAAAGTAGGTGATTTTAATATAATTTTGAGGGGTTATTTTAATTATACTATCAGGCATAATAACTAAGGCGAACAATTTAAATATGAATTAAAGGGGATATTTGGTATTATCCATCAAAATAGCAAATATGAGTAATTATGTATAAATTTAGGGTGTTATTTCATATTTTCTTTTATATTGGCAGAATGGGTAATTAATATGTAGTTTTAGGGTAATATTATTTTGATAACGACAAAGGCGAGTGATTATTTAGAAAATAAATCTAATGGTTATTAAGATTTCAACCCGTCTATTTTTTTCTATCGCATCTGGTGAGGATTGACGTGAAAATTTCAAAAAGAGTCTACAAAATATTTGTTTTATGAATAGGTTTCTAGCATCTTTAATGAAAAAAATATATATAAAAACTGAAGGTAGATTTGAAGATGGAAAAAAATCTAAAAAAAAAGAAGATATTTGTTTTCGTTGAGAGTTGAACTCAAGATCTTTCATAATGGCAAAGGTGGGTAATTACTTAAAAATAGATTTAATGAAAAAAAAGAGGATATTTGCTTTCATTTAGAGTTGAACTCAAAACCTTTCATAATGGCAGAGGTGGGTAATTATTTAGAAAATAGATCTAATGGCTATTAATATTTCAATCTGTCAATTGATGATCGGATGTTTCTGATTTTTATGAGAATTTCTAGAATTTATCTTTTTTTCTAGCGTGCTTTAAAATTAGTGCTTATTTTAGAACCTCCAATTAGTAATAGTAAGATGGAATGTCTATTTTTATTTGACAATATAATTTAAACTAATTCGGTTTACCCAACTTGATGAAACGTCATATTCACGCATAGGGATTTTGACGACCATATTTATGTAGCTTAATAGGAAGTTTTTATCTCCTACAATGCATGACTCTAGAAGAGTGTAATTGCTTTTATATCTATTTTTACTACCAGCATAATAATCTTTTATGCATATTGTATACTTTGAAAATTTGGAATATAGCCCATGTGAGAATTTCTTTTATGTTTAATTTTACCACTAGCACGACAATTTTGCATGCATATAGTATAACTTGGAAATTAGTAATATGCCCGTGCATAAATGAAATGTTTGTTTATTTATTTTTTTGTACCATATGAATTTGGACGACAATGACGACATATATATGTGTTTATTTCTTTTTTTTAGCTTCATATATTTGGATTACAAAGATGACGCATATGCACATCATTTGTTTGTATCAATCGTGGGGACCGAGCAAGATTTAAGAACCAAATGCTCTATCAGTATATACTTGTATCGCCTAACCGAACCGAACAAGGAGACATAGAGATAATTTCAACAACAATATGAGAAATATAAAATATGGTATTTGATTTTTCCATACTTGCATCCAACGTAAAGGACCGAATCAAGGTGATGAAATTACTATGCACAGTCGTTATTTGTATCCACCGTAGAGACCAAGCAAGATTCAAGAGCCATAAGGTCTATCAGTCTATACTTGTATCGTCTAAACGGACCAAACAATGAGGCATAAACATAATTTCAACGACAATATGAAAAACGTATAGAGTGGAATTTAATTTCTCTAAGCTTGTATCCAACGTAGAGGACCAAACCATGATGATAGAATTGTAATGCTCAGCCATTGATTATATCCACTGTAGGGACCAAGCAAGATTCAAGAACCACCATAAGATCTATCAGTCTATATTTATATCACCTAACCGGACCGAACAACGAGGCATAACCAAAATCATGATGTAGAACATGATTTAGATGATAGGATTGAAGGAGAGGCCGATGGAGATTCTCACCTTGCAGCAACTTGATGCGCAGCGATTTAACGGAGTCGTAGCGCAACTTTACGGGGTTGATGCTTGCAGAAATTTGATGATGAACTTGCAGACGACCGATGGAGTCCTCCCTCTCGGCGCGACGGCCTGTCAGAAGGTCTTGCTGGATGAAGCGGAGGCTTGGTGGCGATGTATGCTTCTGCTCTTGGTGATGGAATATGGAGGCAGCCTGACGGAACTTCTTCACGTGTTTGTGTCTGGGCAGCCTGGTGGCGATGAGCAGCGTGTTGATGATCCTGCTGCTGTCATTGGCCTTATATTTATAGGCGCAGGGGAGGAGCAGTTCCAGTCGATGGCTTGGCGCTCAATCGACGCGCACGTTTGCCGCGGAACTCGCAGAGCGTGGCTCGTGAGATCGTGGGAGATTCTTTAGCGGGGATGTGGGTTTAATCCGTTCAAGCAACGAGCTTATTTCCTTGACCGGGGGCTACTCAATTGAAGGCACTGAGTTGTGGACCCAACGTGATTGAAGATATGTGCTTAACATTATCGTACTTGTACACATACCTGCCCTGGCCATAGAGCCGTGTGCATGTTCGGCTGGTCTAATAACCGTGCATGATTAACTGCATGTGTAGGCCATCTCTCGTCACTTTGCACGCAAGGCTCATCTGATTTTCCATGATTAATAAATGATCCTTTGCGTATTAAATGACGTCATATTTTCGATTTCCACACCAAATTGCATGACGTGAGCTTTGTTAGGCTTTGTTTATTTTGCCGGCCCATTCTTTTTTTTTTTTGAGGAACACAGTACAAACGCAGACGCTCCTCATCTCGCTCTGTTTCTGCTTATTTTGTTTGACTTTTCCCTTAGCTAATTTTATAGCGTCGTGCACATAGGTTGATCTCTCTGGCCAAATAATTATTGAATTGGCAAATGAACTCTTGATCCATAAAGGTCGCTATATACACATATTTACATGCGTTAATGATGTGTACACAATTTGAAACCATATGTATTTGAGTCTCTTGGCGTGCTATAATATTCGAGCCCGGGTGATATTATATATCATGATAACTGTTTAAGTAGTTATTTATTTTGTATATTAAAATGGGCTTTAGCCATTTATCTTAACGGCACCATCTATTTTTTTAAATATATTTTAAGAAGCCAAAATCCGTATCAACAGATTGCCCCTCGAGGTCCAGGCGTGGAAAATTCATGTTTGCAGGTCTGGATCTCGAAACTTTGACTTATATACGATCATTTGATTTTGTTGTTATATATCTTGGTTATCTGATATAATCAAATGTATTTATACCTATACATGGCATTTTTCAACTATAGATGTACTTTATTTTTTTTCTTTGATTTAATTTTTTTTATGGAAGGTCAACTTCAACGAAGACATATTGTGTAATTTTTTTATCATGCATGGGGCACATATATGCATTTTTTGTTCATAAGCAAATCCATGAGTGTAGATTTTACTCTCTCTTGTTCGCTTGAGCTGAGGTTTGTGGCGCCTATTTTCCTCTTTTCTTCGCCACACTTTATATCGTATAATGGTTCGATGATTTGATTTGAAGTGTTAGAATATATATATTTTTTTATTTTATTTGTTTCGCTTACAGTTTAGGCTTGTGAAGCACTAGAATGAGTCTTTTTATTTATTTACATCACCGATGATTTGGGCTCGTGAACCGTTGGGCCCATTGGTTTATTTATCTGTTTGTTTATTTTTTTATTTATGCTTACAGTTTAGGCTCACGAAGCAATGGAGCGTAAATATTTTTCCTCATTCATTTTGCTAACAGTTTAGGCTCGTGAAAGCAGTGGAGCGTTTTATTTATTCGGCTAAAAGTTTAGACTCGTGAAGCGTTGGAGCTTAATGTTTTCTTTTAGCGGTTTCGTTTAGGCATAATACCGCTTCAAGAATTTACCGTTTATTGGTGGAGGACAATATCGAGCGAAATGATCCGATACGCGTCATTTGAATATACATCTTTTATAACATATGGACCCTCCCATTTAGGCTCGAATTTTCCTTTCATTCGGTGCATAACATTCATAGGGCGGATGACCGCAAGCACCAGGTCGCCCTGTTTGAACGACCTCCTTTTCAGACGTTTATCAAAGGCCCGAGACATACTTGCTTGGTACGCCTCCAAATTTTGCAATGCTTGAAGACGTTTCTCCTCTGCGCAATCCATCTCCCTCAAGCGCAGTTTCGCCGCTTCATCTTCTGTGAGCTGTTTATGAATAGCGATTCTTAGAGAAGCGATTTGTATCTTTAATGGTAAGACTGCCTCCCCCCCATACACAAGGAAGTAAGGAGTCATACCTGTTGGTGTACGCGTTGTGGTTCTATATACCCACAAAGACTCGAGCAGCCTTTCGTGCCAATGTCTCTTATTTTGTGAGACCATTTTTTTAAGTAACTTGCATAACACCTTATTGAATGCTTCCGCCTGGCCATTGGCAGCCGGGTTATATTCTGTGGAGAAATGGTGTTTGATTTTAAATTTGGCTGACATCTTTTCTACTTGTTTACTTCTAAAATAGGGCCCATTGTAGGATATAATCCGAGCTGGAACACCGAAGCGATATATAAGATTGGTTCTTATAAAGTTTTCTACATTTTCAGCTTTGACTTCTTTTAATGCCACAGCTTCCACCCGCTTTGAGAAATAATCTGTGGCAGCTAAAATAAATTTGTGCCCTTTAGAGGATGGTGGATAAGTTGGTCCCACTACATCCATTCCCCACATTTCAAAGGGTCAGGACATATTAGTCGGATGCAGAGGTTCATGTGGTTGATGTATGAAATTGCCATGGATTTAACATTCGTGACATTTTTTTTGCGAATTTCATGGCATCATCAAACATTGTAGGCCAATAATAACCTAAATGCTTTAGTTGATAGTGCAATTTGGATCCTGATTGGTGTGCACCACATACTCCAGCATAAGCTTCATTTAAGGCCTCTATGACCTCATTGCCTGCGAGGCAACGAAGTAGGATGCTGTCGCTCGAACACCGGTATAGTGTGTCATTTATGCACGTATAATTTACATATCTTTTCCGAACTCGAGATCTCTCGCATAAGTTGAGAGCCAGATAACCATGGAGTAAGTACTCCAGAAAGGGCGTCCTCCAATCTCCTAGCTCGATTTCATATGAGTCAATGGGCATCGATGAAATAGGGATGACATCATCCTCTTTACTAAATATTGGAAGAATTCTCCTTTCTACTACATGAATATCCATAGTTTCATTAGAATTTAGTACCATACTAGCGGCTAAACTTACTAATGCGTCGGCCTTTTCATTTTGACTACGTACAACATGTTGAACCTTTATATTATTAAACATAGACATGAGTTCCTTGGCTTTTACAAAGTAAGGAATAAGCTCCTGTTTCTTAATTGCATATGTTCCCAATAATTGATTTACTATCAATTGGGAGTCGCCATAGATTTGGATTGTATTTATCCCCATATTGTGGGCAATTTCAAGCCCAATAATTAGAGCCTCATATTCAGCAGCATTATTTGAGACGGCTGACGTTAATGTGAAAGAATATGGGAGAATTGCTTCATTAGGTGTGACAAAAACAACTCCAGCACCTGCTCCCGATTTTCGACGGGCACCATCAAAATACATTTCCCATGTGCGATGGACTAGTTCAGCAGTGAAGACCCCGTTTGTCGGGTAAATCATCGTTGATGGGAAAGTCATCGGGAATGGGGTGTGCTGCTAAGAAATTAGCCAACCCTTGGCCTTTTATGGCTTTCTGAGGTACAAACACAATGTCAAACTGTGAGAGGAGCGTCGCCCACTTAGCCAGTCTACCTGACAATAACATTTTATTTAGAATATAGCGGAGTGGGTCTGCTCTAGAGACAAGATGCACCGTATGTTCCAGCATACAGTGGCGGAGCTTTTGTGCTGCAAATACAAGTGCCAAACATATTTTTTCTATGTCTGGGCAATTGCATTCCGCCCCCGGTATGGTACGGCTAAGGTAATATAAGGATACCTCTTTTCCTGCATCATTTTCTTGTGCTAAAAGAGCGCCTAATGAGGTAGGCATGGCCGCTATATATAAAATTAGTGGTCGTCCTTTAACTGGTGCACCTAGTACAGGTGGATTCGTTAAATATCTCTTGATATCCATGAATGCATTTTGGCATGCTTGGTCCCACTAAAACTGGACTCCTTTTTTCGTTAATCGGGAAAAAGGTTTGCATCTCCCCGATAAATTTGAAATAAACCTCCTAATATACGCCAAATAACCCCGGAGGCTTTTTAGCTCATGTACGTTTTCAGGTGGAGGCATTTTAATAATTGCCTTTATTTTTTCGGGATCGACTTCAATTCCATGTTTTGTCACTATAAAACCGAGGAATTTTCCGGATGACACTCTAAAAGCGCATTTCAGTGGGTTCATCCTTAACTTATATTTTCTAAGACGCTCAAACACTATTTCCAAGTGTTTTAGATGATCTGTCTCATGCTTAGACTTCACGATGATATCATCTATGTAGCACTTGACAATTTTATATAATAACCCGTCGAGGATGATAGTCATAGCGCGCTGATATGTGGCGCCTGCATTCTTTAATCCAAAAGGCATCACTCTGTAGCAGTATATGCTCTTAGGCGTTCGAAATGTGATTAATTCTTGATCTTTTGGAGCTATTTTTATTTGATTGTATCCAGAATAACCATCCATAAAAGAAAATATTTCATAACCCATAGTAGCATCGATAAGGATCTCAGAAATTGGGATTGGAAAGTCATCTTTTGGACAAGCTTTATTTAGATCCCTAAAATCTACACATACACGAAGTTTTTCACTTTTCTTTATCGAGGGGACTATACTGGATATCCACTTTGGATACTTAACTTCTCTAATAAATCCCGCAACAATAAGTTTATCGACCTCTGCTTCAATTTGTGGAAGAAGGTCTGGTTGATATCTCCGTTGCCCTTGTTTTACTGGAGTCGCGCCTTCCTGCACGACCAACTTGTGCACTGCAACAGCTGGGTCAAGACCTGGCATTTCTTCATAAGACCATGCAAACACATCTCTATTTGCAGAAAGAAATTTATGGTATTCTTCCTTACTCTCTTTGGAGAGGTATTTGCTGATGAATATGGGACGGGGATCTTCCGACGTACCAATATTTATTTCTTCCAATTCATCGATAGTTGGTTGATTTCCGTCATCCATTTGAGGAGATACTGACGTAACATCAACCGGTTCGACTGAAGTCATATGAACCTCGTAACCCAACTCATACTTTTCTTCTTTTAATATTTGGTCTCCATACAAAGCATTGAGCTGTGCCTGGGACATCACCTTTTCGAATGGTGCAAGCTGCCCCCGGCCATCGCATAGAGAAGGGCCAGTGGATGTATCATATCCCATCTGCATCATATAAAAAACTTTATTATAATATAATGAGATGGGTAAAGCGTTGTCATCTTTATTTAATAAAGTAATATGTGCGGCGATTTTATTTTTGTTGAGCCGCTCAATTTGAGCTTGTTTTACTTTATATTGCACCAAAGGAGGTAGAGGGGTAGGGAATGTAATACCTTTATTGTGAGGTATTTTATTTACAATGCGAAATATTGGATCGCCTTTCTTTCTTTGGCTGCTAGGCACATATTGCTACCTCTTTTGGCTTGAGAAAGATTCTCCCTCATTTTTATTCAGACTGCCTTGTTGATTTGGCATTGTTGACTTTGGTATTGGAATCTTGTCCACAGGTTCAATATAGAATTTTGCATCAGCATAGAAGGATTCAGCAACTGTGAATGGCTTCTTATCTGCAAATATTCGTACTATTTCTCCGGATGGGTTCCTGTATTTGATGCACTGGTGGAGAGTAGATGGGATAACTCCATTTTCGTGCAACCATGGGCGACCGATCAGGGTGTTGTATGAAGTGGTCGCGTCAATTACATGGAAAGTTACATAAGTCATCAGGCTGTCTAGCCTTAAGACTAAGGAAATGGTACCTAAAGCCTCTTGACCAGTCTGGTTGAAACCATGAATGATAACATTATACCAGCTTAGATCTCTAGTAGAGTACCCTATCTTTTTGAGTGTACGTAAAGGTAACAAATTGATGGCTGAGCCACCATCAATCATTATACGACCAACGAACAAGTCATCAATTTGTCCAAACATAAGAAGAGGCATGTTATGTTTCTTATCACCTAACAACAGATCCTCATATTTAAAAGTCATATTTTGAGCATGGACCAACTCTGCTTCAACTTGAGAGACTTCAGCCCTATAATCTTCTGGAAATGAAAGTGCCATAACAAGGGCTTTATGCAATTCAGGTGAAAGACACAAAGCATCATACACAGAAAGCATCGCTGGTATTTTCTTTAAACGTGCGTTACATCATACTTGACTGACACACCAGACACATGATCAGTCACATCATCCAGAGATAAATATTTACTTTGGGTATTTTTTGGAGGAGGACATGAGCTAGGAAATTGACGGCCTAATCTAAGCTGAATTTCGTCAACTTCCTGACCCTCTTCTCGTGGAAAGCAAAGGGACCCCTCATCATCCTCAAACACTCCTATGGCCAAACTAGCACATCTTTTAGGAGTGTCATCCCTTTACTCCTTAGCATTGGGAGTGAAGCACAGGGGTTCATCTTTCTCCATCATTCGTCGTAGAGCAAGTTGTCTTGAGAGCTGCTGCCGACGCTCTCCTAATCTTCTGGAGGTAGATGGCCCGCCTCTTGGGGTGTGAATCCACCTATGGAGATTGTTGACGCGGCTTAAGTACTAAATTTATGTTATAATTTCATATGTTTTTATGCCGTTTCATAAATTAATTATATGATTTATTATTATTTTGCTAACAATTAACCCCGTTTTCGAGAATGCTCTTTGTTTTTGTGCATTATTGATTTTTGCAGGAAAATAGGTATAATTGATATAAATTTGAGGATTTCTCGAAGAAAGGATTTATGCTAAAAGTCCAAAAGAAGACCCAAGCCCATTATGGAGAATGTTCCGGAGGATAAAGGATGAATAATATGAAGATAAGGAAGGTTTATTACAAATCCAATCAAACTTCCAATTAAAACTCGAGATATTCTCGGATTCCAGGACAGCAGCACCTTGTGGGCCCAATTCGGTGACCTTAACGATGTCAAATGAAGAAAGTTTGAATACCAAAGTTGTAGATCTCTTCGAGCTCTACAATTTAGAGTCTGAGTTTGCATTTATTGGACTTCGGAAGACAGAGTTATGGTCAAAATACTAAAGGCTGCAGAATATGGAAATCCTATTTCTGGAAGGACTAGGACAATGGCTTCATATCCAAGCAAGGGAAGATGGAGGACGACCGGGACTCTTCTAGAGGCTTGTATACACATGGAAATAGGTGTTTAAGTCCTACTAGGACTTTTAGAACCGACCTATTAGATTCCTTGTATAGGGGACTCTCCGGAGTATAAATATATGGCCTCCCAAGGGGAGAGGCATCATTGTTCGACACAAATCCATTGTACACCGAGAGTTTAGGGCAGAGTTCGGGGGCCAAAAGCGTTCAACTCGGCGAGAGGGACATCTCGGCGAAAGGAGCAAGCAAGAGGAGGCAGGAGGCCTGGGGGTCGGCCGACCCCTAGGGGGTCTGGTCGGCCGACCCAGGTCCTCCCGAGGGCTGCTCGAGCTCATCTTCCGCCGACTTCTTCGTCTAGTTCAACTCGACGACTTTGGGTCACGGATTTCGATGTATCTTGAGTAAATCCCTCGAACTTCTTATATACTTTGATAAAACCTTGATGATTGATCAATAAAGTTTGTCTTTTAGATTTAGCTTCTTGTTTATGCATGTTTATGATCCATGTCTTTGCAATGCTTCATGTCTACATGTGTTATTGTGGCCACAATCTAGATGTCTCACATGTCTTTTAGTAGATCTATTTTACCTGATCAGTAGATTGAATCTGCTCATGCTTAGAGATGGTTAGGGTTTACTAGTTCGTCGATTACCTGGTTACCAGTGACAGTGGAGCCCGGGGAAAGGTTCGAGTAGATCTTTGACATTCATATTCATGTTTATTCTATGCTTGTTGATTAGATCTTTATCAAGGTGGTTCTTAGTTCTTAAGTTGTTTGTCTCATATCTCTTGTGGATCCTTTTGCCTGTTTAAATCCTATCTATCCCGAGTTTAGTTTAATCGTTGATTATTCCTTTTATGCAATAGATTAGAGCTTGATTAGAGTATATTTAGAGTATAATTAGAACCGTTATTAGATTGCAATTAGATAGCCTTTATCTTTCATTTAAGCTTATTTAGATCTATTAGAATTAGATAGTAATTTAGTTAATATTAGGTTGATAGCATCTTAAGCATAATTAATCTCGGATTGACAAACCCAAGATACTCATCCTGGGGAAAAGCTACCGCGATACTGTGCGCTTGCAGTATAAGGATTTGGCGTGCTTAAGTGCCGTCAACAAGCTTTTCTGGCGCCGTTGCCGGGGATAATTATCGTTTACGTTATTATTAATCTTTTATTAGCTTTGTTACTACTAGTTTTAATAGTTAGTTTTATTTATTGTGTGATTAATTAGTTTTGCTTATTTTGCTTTTTAATTAGTGTGCTATTTTATTTATTTATTTTGCTATTATCGAAATTAGGAGTAGTTTTTAAATTTTGAAATTTTAAATTTAGTTTTAAATTTAGTTATTTTGTTTGGATTTAATTTGGTCTAAGTACAGCAAATTTTTGCTGTCATAGATCTTTTGTTTTGTATTTTTGTCTATATTTCAGGTATGACTATGATGAGTGAGGGTCTGACACTCGCGGAGTACTTAACTCCAAGAGTGGAAGATTTGAAGTTTCAAAAGTCAAATCTGATGCCGGAGTCAGGATCCTACGAGTTGAAGTCAGGAATCATCCGAATTGCTGCCGAACATCAGTTCAGTGGTGAAGATGATGAGAACCCGTACAAGCACCTGGAGAGGCTCAAGCAAGTGTGTCGCACATTCCATCAAGACGGAGTTCCAGAAGAGTGGGTCTTGTGGAACCTCTTTCCATTTACACTGGAAGACAGAGCCAGAAAGTGGTACCATGTTGCATCAATAGAAGCTGAAGGTGATTGGAAGATTCTCGAAGTGAAGTTCACTACAAGATTCTTTTCTCCACTGAGAGTGCACAAATTGAGAAAAGCAATCATGAACTTCGAGCAACGAGAAAATGAAGACATTGATGAAGCTTGGGACAGACTGGAAGAAATGAGGACACAAGGACCACCAATTGGATTCACTCCAGAGATGATGATGTCCATTTTCTACTATAGTCTTACCACTAGAGACTTTGAGCGACTGAACACTTGTGCTGGAGGATCACTGCTGACTCGGAAGTGGAGTGAAGCTATGAAGATTTTGTCAGATGTCTGCTTAACCTCAAAAGCTGAAAGAGACAGGAAGGAGAGTGTTATGCAGGAGCCAGTGGTTGTGGCGCCTACATATGCTATCTACAAGGAGCAACAACCTGTCAAAAGAACTACAGTGTCTTATGCAGCTGAGGAAGAGGAGTACGAGAGTTTTGCACCACAAGTGAAGACTGAGTGTTCAAATTACAGAAGCCTTGCTAGTGCAAAACCACTGACAGAATTCGACAAGACAAGCTGGATGCCAGTGGATTTTGGAGATACACTGAAGTGTGCAGGACCACTCCCACCAGAAGACTTAGAGGAAGAGGAAGAATTGTTTCCACCAGAAATTCCACTAAGGAGGAGCTCTGATGATCTAAGTACAAGGGAAGTGCTGCAGAAATTATTCCAAGAAGAAGAGCTGGACAGTGACTTTGTCTCTGAAGTGAAGCGGGTGATTGGTGTCAAGCCGGAGTCATCACTTACTGAGGAGATTATCGTCTACCTGGAGCCAGAAGAATCTTCAACTGGTATTTCTTGCTCCATCAACAAAGAAGACTTCAACAATATTCACTGCTCTATGGAAGCCCAGGTAAGTACTATGAGCTATGAAGTTTATTCTAAATTGAGTGATAAACCACACTTAGTTTCTACTAATATTAAAATTAAACTTTCTAATAATGAAGTAATTAGACCTGTAGGCTTAATTAAAAATGTTGAAGTTAACTTTGCTAATAACATTATACCAACTGATTTTTATATAATTAATTTCTACGATAATGATATTAACATAATTTTTGGTAGACCTTTTCTTAAGTTGGTTAATGCTGTAGTTAATAATGATAAAGGAAAGGTCAATATTAATATTGATGGATTAAAATATGACTTTGATTTCCTACCGGCATCTAAAGTGCCTATTAATCTCACTCCCGATATAGAGGAAATAGAGAGTATTAACTATATTAACGCTTTTAGAGAGCCGTTAAAATTAGTATTAGAAGGAGGAGAAAAAGGATTCTTCTCTGAGGAAACAACCATTGCCACTAATCAACTTGAACTTAATCAAGAAGAGACCCAAGACATTCCTGTAGAGCCACTAGGTGACCCTAACCCACAGGAGGCGCCCGACGTGGAGCTCAAACCACTGCCCGAAGGACTTAAGTATGAATTTTTAGGAGAAGATAAAACTTATCCTGTAATTGTTAGTGATCAGCTGAGTCCAGAAGAAGTGGAAAGATTGCTAGGAGTGTTAAGGAAACATAAGAAGGCAATTGGTTATTCTCTAGCAGATCTTAAAGGAATTAGCCCAGCATTTTGTACTCATAGGATTCCGATGGAAGAAGGCCACAAGCCAGTGGTAGACAATCAAAGGAGACTGAGTAACGAAATGAGATCCGTAGTGAAGAAGGAAGTAATCAAGCTGCTAAACGCCGGAATTATCTACCCAGTACCAACTAGTGAGTGGGTTAGCCCTGTTCATTGTGTGCCTAAAAAGGGAGGTTTAACCGTAGTTAAAAATGAGAAAAATGAATTAATTCCACAACGAACTGTCACTGGTTGGAGAATGTGTATAGATTACCGGAAGCTTAATAAAGCCACTAAAAAAGATCACTTCCCTTTACCCTTTATAGATGAGATGCTAGAGAGACTTGCTAAGAATACCCATTTTTGCTATTTAGATGGTTATTCTGGATTCTTTCAAATCCCTATCCATCCAGACGATCAACACAAGACAACTTTCACTTGTCCTTATGGAACCTTTGCCTATAGGAGAATGCCCTTTGGTTTATGCAATGCACCAGCTTCATTTCAACGGTGTATGATGGCCATTTTCTCAGACTTCATTGAAGATATCATGGAGGTTTTCATGGACGATTTCTCAGTTCACGGCACTAGTTTTGACCACTGTCTACGGAATCTAGAAAAAGTTCTGAAGAGATGTGGAGAAGTAGACTTAGTGTTGAATTGGGAGAAGTGTCATTTTATGGTGAGAAAAGGACTTGTGTTGGGACACGTCATTTCTGAGAAAGGAATTGAAGTAGATAAAGCCAAGATAGAGACTGTAGAAAGGTTGCCACCACCTACAGATATTAGATCTCTCAGAAGCTTTCTCGGACATGCTGGCTTTTATAGGAGATTTATTAAGGATTTTTCTAAAATAGCTAAGCCACTGAATTACCTACTCCAGAAGGATGTTCCTTTTGAGTTCACTGATGAGTGTGAGGTAGCCTTTAGGAAAATTAAGGAATTACTAGTTAGAGCGCCTATCATTCAACCACCTGACTGGAATTTACCTTTTGAGATCATGTGTGATGCCAGTGACTATGCAGTAGGAGCTGTGCTGGGGCAGAGAAAAGACGGAAAAGTACATGCCATTTATTATACCAGCAAAACTCTTAACGAGGCCCAAGTTAATTATGCAACTACTGAAAAGGAGTTGTTAGCAGTAGTTTTTGCCTTTGAAAAGTTTAGATCTTATATTGTTAATTCAAAGGTTATAGTCTACACTGACCATGCTGCTATTAAATACCTCCTCACTAAAAAGGATGCTAAACCTCGTTTAATTAGATGGATTCTAATGCTACAAGAATTCGATGTAGAAATCAGAGACAAGAAGGGAGTTGAGAATGTAGTGGCAGATCACTTGTCTAGAATGAGCCATAGTAAAGGAGGTCCACCAATTGAAGATGCGTTAAGAGACGATACCCTTTATGCGGTTATAGATAAGGATTCTTGGATGCTAGACGTAATTAGAGCCATTAGAGGAGAGCCACTGACTCATCTCAACTATAATTCAAAAAGGAAAGTCCTTGCCGAAGCCAAGAAATTTTATTGGAATTCACCCTACCTATATAGATTTGGATCTGATGGAGTCCTCAGAAGATGCGTACCTGCAGATGAGAGAAGTGAGATTTTGAGAAAGTGCCACGCTGCAGAATATGGGGGGCATCATGGACATTTCAGAACCCAGGCTAAGATATGGGCGAGTGGATTCTATTGGCCAGGAATGCATGAAGATGCAAGGAAATTTGTCGCTTCTTGTCCTGAGTGTCAGAGAACTGGAAATATAACAGCTAGAAATTCAATGCCTTTGACATACAATCTACAAATTGATTTATTTGATGTTTGGGGAATGGATTTTATGGGACCATTTGAAAATTCACATGGATATGAGTATATTTTAGTGACTGTGGATTACGTCTCAAAGTGGGTGGAAGCTTTGCCATGTAAGAAGGCGTCTACGCAAGAGTCCATAGAGATGATTAAGAATAATATCTTTCCAAGATATGGAGTACCTAGAGTTATTATCTCTGATGGAGGATCGCATTTTATTGGAAAAGACTTTACTGATTATTTGGCAAAGATGGGAATTGAACATAGAGTTTCTACAGCCTATCACCCACAGACCAATGGCCAAGCCGAGACATCAAATAAACAATTAAAAGAAATTCTTAAAAAGACGGTGATTAAAGGAGGCAAAAATTGGTCAAAAAAGCTTAATGATGCTCTTTGGGCTTATAGGACTGCATTTAAAGCACCTATTGGAATGACACCCTATCAGTTAGTTTATGGAAAAACTTGTCATTTACCAGTAGAATTGGAGCATAAAGCTTATTGGGCAATTAAGGAATTAAATTTAGATCTAGATGCCGCCTTAGTCAAAAGAAGGATTCAATTAAGTACCCTTGATGAAGCACGGTTACAAGCTTATCATAATGCTACCATTTATAAGGAAAGGGTTAAGAGATGGTTTGACAAGAAACTTCTTAAGAAGGAGTTTAAGCCAGGTGATAAGGTTCTTCTCTATAATTCAAGGTTTAAATTATTTGGAAAAGGAAAATTACAAAGTAAATGGGATGGACCTTATATTGTTCATGACGTATCACCTGCCGGAGCAGTTACCATTATGGATTTTGAAGAGAACAAATATATGGTAAATGGACAAAGATTGAAGGTCTACATTGAAGAGGACAAGATTGAAATCAATTATATTGATACATACAACTTCAAAGAGGTTAGAGTTGACTACCATATATATGACCCTTAGATTTCCATAGGTAACCTATCCTTTGTAAATAATTTAGTTACGTAATTTAATTTTTTTTTTTTCAAATTTTTCTGTACATAAATATTTTTATTTAATAAATAAACTTACCGACCAAACCTGGGGCCCAGAAGCCAGAGGAGGGGCCCAGGTCGGCCGACCAGAGAGGTCAGGCTCGGCCGACCTGGGTGGTTTTCAAGTCGGTTTTGTTTCAAGTTTTGGTATGCGTAGTTACACGGAGTTCTGAGTCAGTTTAGATTGAATTTAGGGTCGAACTCCAGAGATGACTAGGACACTTAGCATTAGCTAAGTGTGGGGATGTGTCTTCCCCGTTAGATTAATAAAGCGTTTGAAATAATAACGCCCTTTTATTATTATTATTATCATTATTATTATTATTATTGTCTTTTATATTTTATTACTTACTAAGGTGTGAGTTGACAGGATGGCGTTATTATTATTAATAAAGTATTATTATTATTAATTTTGTCTCGTTTTATTTAAGTTTATTCTATGCATTTACTTTGATAATTAATTTTGCTTAAGTTGTCATGATTTGAGTAATGTGGGAATTACTAAAATAATTAATAATGCATAACCCATGTTTTGTTGGAAGATTGTGTTTTATAGCTTTGCCAAAGTTTTCAATTAAGGAAAAGATTAGAGGACTTATAAAAAAAATCTTTTTATTAAATTTATCTTTATTTGATCAAGTTTTACATCCCTTAAATCAAGAGAGAGTTTTTAATACCTATTAGAGCTTAGTTTATGAAAGCCAGTTTATAAGCAAGTTATTTCATGTGAGTTTGATTAAGTTTGATTTCTTTAGTAATTTTGATCACTTTAAATAATTTTTGGTCATCGATTTTTCATCTTTGCTAGCCTTACTATATTCCAATTGCTTAGAAATAATAAGCAATATCTTTATCCTATAAACCTTTTTATCATCTCATTTTGTTTACCTTTACCTATTTAAGTGAGGTTTTTGCTCATTAATTAAAATTAAATTAAAAAGGGGACTTTTGAGATGAAAAAGGAGTAGAGGTTATAGTAAAAAAAAATAATAGACCAAGTGGTCAAATTAAAAAAAAAAAGAAAAAAAAAAGAAAAAAAAGAGGGAGAAAATAATGGCCAAGTGGCCGAAATAAATAAAAGAAAGAAAGGAAAAGAGAGGTAGAATTAGGAAAAAGGAGAAAGGGGGAGAAATTTATATATACATTTAAATTAGTCTCTTTGAAAGCCTTGAGTTATTGTTATAAAATTAATGAGCAAAGACTTTCGCTTTTTCCAACCATGTGCAAAAGTTCTGGAATTTATTCCAATTTTCATTATATACATGCACATGTCCACTATCTATATCTTCTTTTTCTTTGTCTATATATATATATATTATTTTCTTTATTCTCGATGACCAAAATTGTTTAAAGTTGATTGATTGAGCTTTAGAAAGATAACTTATTTGAACAATAAAATGTTTAACTTTGCTAAGCCTTTACCAAGCTCCATATATTTTCCTGTGAGGAAGAGAGAGTAAATCTTTTATAGGATAGCCATTTATAATGAGTGCCTTGTTGAGAGCTTGATTTAAAGGGATTAGTGATTTCTTGATCATTTGAAGAGATTTTGTTTTTTCTAAAATTATATTGAAAAACCTCTTTTTATATTCTGAAAGGAGACTTTGGCATAGTTATGATTCATTTGATTTCGTTAAATCTTGTGGGGATCTATATGCATGAAAGTTAAATAAATATTCCCATGTTATGATTTGAGTGATTTCTAAAGTAAAGTTATTTTAAGAAGTATTTGTTTAGAATTAACATAAATTTAGTTGAGAGTTTATTTTAAGATTTATCGATCTTATGCTCGAGGACTAGCATGATCTAAGTGTGGGGATATTGTTGACGCGGCTTAAGTACTAAATTTATGTTATAATTTCATATGTTTTTATGCCGTTTCATAAATTAATTATATGATTTATTATTATTTTGCTAACAATTAACCCCGTTTTCGAGAATGCTCTTTGTTTTTGTGCATTATTGATTTTTGCAGGAAAATAGGTATAATTGATATAAATTTGAGGATTTTTCGAAGAAAGGATTTATGCTAAAAGTCCAAAAGAAGACCCAAGCCCATTATGGAGAATGTTCCGGAGGATAAAGGATGAATAATATGAAGATAAGGAAGGTTTATTACAAATCCAATCAAACTTCCAATTAAAACTCGAGATATTCTCGGATTCCAGGACAGCAGCACCTTGTGGGCCCAATTCGGTGACCTTAACGATGTCAAATGAAGAAAGTTTGAATACCAAAGTTGTAGATCTCTTCGAGCTCTACAATTTAGAGTCTGAGTTTGCATTTATTGGACTTCGGAAGACAGAGTTATGGTCAAAATACTAAAGGCTGCAGAATATGGAAATCCTATTTCTGGAAGGACTAGGACAATGGCTTCATATCCAAGCAAGGGAAGATGGAGGACGACCGGGACTCTTCTAGAGGCTTGTATACACATGGAAATAGGTGTTTAAGTCCTACTAGGACTTTTAGAACCGACCTATTAGATTCCTTGTATAGGGGACTCTCCGGAGTATAAATATATGGCCTCCCAAGGGGAGAGGCATCATTGTTCGACACAAATCCATTGTACACCGAGAGTTTAGGGCAGAGTTCGGGGGCCAAAAGCGTTCAACTCGGCGAGAGGGACATCTCGGCGAAAGGAGCAAGCAAGAGGAGGCAGGAGGCCTGGGGGTCGGCCGACCCCTAGGGGGTCTGGTCGGCCGACCCAGGTCCTCCCGAGGGCTGCTCGAGCTCATCTTCCGCCGACTTCTTCGTCTAGTTCAACTCGACGACTTTGGGTCACGGATTTCGATGTATCTTGAGTAAATCCCTCGAACTTCTTATATACTTTGATAAAACCTTGATGATTGATCAATAAAGTTTGTCTTTTAGATTTAGCTTCTTGTTTATGCATGTTTATGATCCATGTCTTTGCAATGCTTCATGTCTACATGTGTTATTGTGGCCACAATCTAGATGTCTCACATGTCTTTTAGTAGATCTATTTTACCTGATCAGTAGATTGAATCTGCTCATGCTTAGAGATGGTTAGGGTTTACTAGTTCGTCGATTACCTGGTTACCAGTGACAGTGGAGCCCGGGGAAAGGTTCGAGTAGATCTTTGACATTCATATTCATGTTTATTCTATGCTTGTTGATTAGATCTTTATCAAGGTGGTTCTTAGTTCTTAAGTTGTTTGTCTCATATCTCTTGTGGATCCTTTTGCCTGTTTAAATCCTATCTATCCCGAGTTTAGTTTAATCGTTGATTATTCCTTTTATGCAATAGATTAGAGCTTGATTAGAGTATATTTAGAGTATAATTAGAACCGTTATTAGATTGCAATTAGATAGCCTTTATCTTTCATTTAAGCTTATTTAGATCTATTAGAATTAGATAGTAATTTAGTTAATATTAGGTTGATAGCATCTTAAGCATAATTAATCTCGGATTGACAAACCCAAGATACTCATCCTGGGGAAAAGCTACCGCGATACTGTGCGCTTGCAGTATAAGGATTTGGCGTGCTTAAGTGCCGTCAACAGAGATCCTTGCTTTCATGCTGGCGCTCAGCTTGCTGTTGCGGATATCCTGGGATAGGAAAATTAGCATACTCAGGTTTTGATCTCAGCACACATTGACGATAAGTTGGCGACATTTTTGAGACAAACTCACCGAATTATCGTGAAAGGTGGCAACATTTGTGGTGGCCATTTTCTTTCCTCTCTTCATGCTTTTGAGGAGGTCGGATGATATTTTTCATTACAAAGCAATCTTTGAGCGTATGGCCCAAAATGCGGTGGTAGTGGCAGAAGTTTGGTTCCTTGAACTTGGAAGCCTCTTCTAGCCTTTTTGGTTTTGGAAGCTCTATGAGATTTAGCTCCCATAGGCCCCTGAAAAGATCCTCGACCTCTTCTGCTGGGAAGGAATATTCTTGATTTTGGCGCTCACTTAGAATTGGCCTTTTAGGAGCTGATGTCTTCCCCCTGTTGTGGTTCCTTTCTGCGGTTCCCCCAGTTTGGAATTTTTGAGGAACTGTCGTGGCCTCCATTGTGTGCACGTGCTTTGGCTTGGCAGGGCCCTTGTCATAGTGACCACTCCTATCTGCTGGCTTGTTGAACGGCCTAGCATGGTGAGACACATGCTGCATATAATTTTCAATGTCTGTGGCTTTTGAGGCCAACTCTTCAAATGTGATTGTCCATACACCTTGCAGATAGATTGCCATATCTGGACTTAAATTATTCATACACATGCGAACCGCTTCTAGTTCTGTGATTGGTTGGGGGCAGTGAAGGCTCAAATTCCTCCACCGATTAATGAAGTCGGCGGCCTTTTCATGAGCCCCCTGTAAAGTTTGTGTAAAGTTTGTGTCAGCTCCGTGATCCTGTCAGCTCTGTGATCCCCACTGTCCTTTGAGTGCTATAGAAACGCTCTAGGAAGGCATCCTGCAGTTTTTCCCAGGTCCTGATGGTGCCTGGTGCCAACTTGCTGTACCATGTGAAGGCTGGTCCGGACAAAGTTTGCACGAACTGCCGAAGCAAGAGAGCCCCATTGTGTGATGTGTCTTGGCAGGCAGCCAAGAAGTGAGCCACATGTTCATGGGGGGACCCAGTTGCATTGAATTTGCTGAACTGCGGCTGGCGGTAATTATTTGGGAACGGCACCATATCGACTTCAGGTGGGTATGGTTTAACATACCCTGGACGCATCGAGTAGTGTGTTTGCATATATTGTGCTCTCACACCTTCTGATATCATCCTTTGTATGGCCTCCAAGGTAATCTCTGGTTCAGGTGGCCGGTTGTGCCGGCTTGTAGAACCGTCTGTTCCGCCATTACCGTTTGAATTATTAGCCATCTGTACGCGAAGATTAGCCAACTCATCATCTCTTTGCTGGAGCGCAGCTTTAAGCTGGTTGGGTTGGCCGACCAAGGGGGTAGCTTGGACGACCCCAACCTTTCCCTCGGCCAATGCTTTGCATCTTTGAGTATGTCGGTCCCCGTGGCTTGAGAAACAAGTATTTATACCCTGTAAAAAAGGAAACCATGAACGGACAAAGGACGTGGGGGTTTGCCGACCAAAGGAAGGGTAGCTTGGCTGACCCCAGCCTTTCCCTCGTCCAATGCTTTCTATCTTTGAGTATGTCGGTCCCTGTGGCTTGAGAAACAAGTTTGCTTTCGGTTTGCGAGCTGAAAAGCTCTACATTCTTCGGTGTAAGTCGGTTTATGCCGAAATCTTTCATGTTTTAGGTGTATCTTGATAACTCTTGAAGATCTTATAGCACTTTCCATTAATAACCTTGTTTTTAATACCATAACTAGTATGGTACTCGAAGATATCTTCAAGAAGCTTCCGGAACAGAGGACTTAAAACCTGCAAAAATCAAGTATAGTGCAATTCCAAAATAATATTGCAAAATCCATAATTATTGGAGGTATTTGTCAAGAAACAATGACATTGATGCTCATATTCAATGAAAAATCATGTAAAATGGTGCAATTATTTCGTCAATATAGAGCGCCAATAAACTACTATTTTTTAAACAATTGTGATAAATTTATAGAGTTAGGTATTGTTGGCAACACATAATCATATAATTTGCATTTTTTTTTGCCTCCCGTGGCAACGCACAGGAACAGAGGTAGAATTATATAGGAAAATGTATAGATCACCCCTAAAGTATACAGTGGCGCATGCTTCATCCCCAACCAAAAAACAGGTATAGATAGTACACATTAAACTTTTTGAAACCGAATAAATTACCCTAGCCACGTAGCAGGCATTAGGGATTCTTCTGCTGACGTGGCGTCCAGTTTTGCTGACTAGGCACCATGGTTTTGGTTTTGGCTCATGTTGGCATCCCAGTCCACCAAGGCTATCGGGCCCCACGTGTCATTGGCGTCCTAGGCCGTGTCCCGCAGTGCATCAGCGGCGGTGTCAATATGGAGCTGGCCGGTGCAGCTAGACGCGTTTGACGACGAGCGGTGGCAGTCGGGGTGGGTGACAGCCCGTTCGGCATGGGCTACAGTGCAGCGGCCTTCCGTGCAGCCGTGCAGGGCTTCGACGCACTGGACGCAGACACAGACCCGAAGCCCGCCGACCAGCTCTAAGAAAGGGCTAGATGTTGATGTTCAACTCTGAGCCCACGCCCCGACCGACAAGACCGCCTGCTTTAGGACCTCCTTAATGTGCTTCTCCCTGTCCTCCTCCGCCACTGCCGGCACGGGCTTCTTGGAGAAGATGTCCATCCAACGCTTCGAACCCCCGCCTCCTCCGAAGGCAGTGGCACACAATGGTAGGAGGCAATGAAGGCCGCATGCGTGGGGCCACGGTTTGCAAGGAGTGATGCGGTCGATGGCACACTGTCGGCGAAGAGCTCGCCGGCATCGGACGGAGAGGTGGGGTGGGGGAGGGGGGGTTGGCGTGGAGCAGCCAGAACTCAAACTCCGGGGAGGAAGACACGCTGCTGCTCCTCGCCTCGGTGCTGGCCCACTGCAGAGAACAGTAATGCAGAGCGGCAACCGCAGCCAGCAGCAGCGCGGCACGGCCCGGCAGCTCCCGCATCCACGCCTGGCAGGGGCGGCCCTCGTGTGCCCGGCATTGGCGGCAGCAGAGCCTGTTGCTCCTGCGCCACCTGGCAGCCGCATGCTCGCCCTCCACGCACTGACTGGAATGCCAACATGGCAGCCCAAATCCAAAATCATCTTGCCGGTGAAACCGAAAGCCAAGTCAGCGAATGGAGATTTATCCGGTTTGAAAAAATTTGATGTGCTATTTATATTCTTTTTTATTTAGGATGCACCATTGTATACTTCAGATGTAATCTATACTTTTTCTAATTATATATTTTAGCAAGGTCGAAGAATGAACTTTTTACCCTTTCGATTATTAAGCTTTTTTATCACGACGAAAGCTAGGAACCGAGAAGAAGCCAGAGATCGAGGACAAAGGAATCATAGAAACGAATAGGGAGATTGGTGTTTATGCCCTTACTCCCGAGGCCAATGGTGATTTTACTCCTATTTTTTAAACTGTGTTTTTACCCTCGTGATTTGAAAATGAACCCACCGTTTGCCCCTATTTGCAACGTCCGTTCACTTTGCCTGTATTAACCGATTTAGAAAAAACAAAAACCAAAGAAAATTAGGGAAAATGACACCCATACCCCTTATCCACACTTTCCCTCTTCTCTCACGAGCAGCAAGTGCGGCAGCGGCTCACCAGGCGCGCCCCCGGTCCCCCAACGTCGAGTCGCCGGCAGCGCGGCTCCACCTCTTTCCCCGGCGAGGGTGCCCCCTCTCCCCCTCCAGCAACGGCACGTGGACCAGGGCGCGGCCGGCGCGCTTCTCTCCGGCGAGGGCGCGCGGCCGCAGCTCCTCCCGACGAGGGTGCGCGGCCCAAAGCCAGTAAAAACAGGGGCAAAATCGTAGGGACAAAATGGTATTTACCGTTAGGAGGCGCTAACTGAGTAAGGGTAAAATCTACCTTCGTTTCGAAAATGTAAGAGTAAATTCACAAAGTTGAAAAAATAGGGTAAAATTATAATTACACTCGAAAGCAGGAGTATAAACACCAAAGCCCCAAAAGAATACCGCTGCCAAAAGGATCCTAGTCCATGTACGTATATACGCGTGCGGGCAGGGCAGATCAGGCACATTCTCCGGTCGCCAGCCCTACAATCCGGCGATGAACAGGGAAGAGAACCAGATAACGAGGTCCTCGCTGAGCTGCTGCTGGTCGTCGCCCAAGTCCACGGCGGCTGCGGCATCGCACTAGCCAGCGGTCGCGGCACGCCGATATGCACACGCAGCCGTACCCCGCCGTTGCCGCCGACTTGGTGTTCGGAATCCCCTTCGATCCTAGACTAAACAAGTCTTTAGTGTTCCTTTTTATTCAGTGTGTATTTTTCTTCCGTGGCTTTTTATTTTTGCTTTTAATATTCATTTTTCTTTCTTTATCTCTGTTTTTCTTTTCCTATTTTATTTTCCCTTTTTTTGGTTACTTGTTATTATTTATCGGGTTATTTGCTAAGACTAGGGTTCGCAACGCATATACATTGTTATGGAGCTATTACCATTTGCAGATCCACCATGGTCACCTATCTTGCTCTTTATTTTATTGAACTAGCATGTGTAGGATAACATCTTTCAGTTTTTAAGTAGTGATGTTAGGCCTTAGAATTTTAGGTTAAGGTTGCTTTAATTTTTATAGAAAAGGTTCTGCTCAAAGGGTCCAATTCACCTCTTCTTGTGACATGGATCCCTATAACTTTGCTACGAGCTCGACATTAATGGTAGGGCAATTTGGATTTATACAGCTTTAATTCTTTATGTTAAATTCATATTTTAAATCACTATGCTCAATAGTATTTCAAACAACATGATATCCAATCCGAAGAACTAAAGTAGTCTGAGTATAATTGTGTCCTTAATCGATATGACATAACGCTTGGCGTTTTAGGCCATGATGTCAAGCTTTGGATCAATTTTAAGAAAAAAAAATCATTTAGGCCATCCTGGCAACTTTGGATCAATTTTGAGAAAAAAATTATTGTAGATCTGTTTAAAGATTAGTCAACACTATAAAATAGCGAGTTTTTTGAAATTCTTTTTTTTTATCTAGGATGCCAACGTATACCCCTCACATTGGTCCCACTACGCAGCTTGGAGAAGGTTGGAAATGGGTGGAAAGGCCAAAAAACCATAGATGCAAAATATTTCTACCCTTCCATCTCTTTTTTCACCTCATTTTGTATCTATACCTATCTGTTATTTTTCTTCGCTTGGATTTAATGAGAAAAGGATACCGATCAAGCAAGCCTCCTTCCTTTTATTTTTTTTTTCTTTTTTCTCCTTCCTATTGTTTGATCGATCATCTCACAACATGTTTGTGTTGCACGTACGTCTATACTAGTTTGTAGAAAAGAATCAAATCGAGCATTTCCACCTAAACTTGGCAGCCACAATCATGGTTAAATCATAACCAATCGTGTGTGGGACTTTGCTGCCCCCTGCCCTAATTGGAGGGTCTACTGCTCGGCTTCCTCGCCAGCCTCCTCCGCCCTACCCCCCCCCCCCCCCCCCCCACTAACCCGATGAATGCAAAGTCCTCTTCTAGGCTCCGGCCACCACCGGCAATCAACGGTGCTCTGCCTTCTCTCCCTACCCACCCATCGCTAGGCCATCCTCTTGCCATGGAATGAAGGTTAGGAAGAGAGAGCAGCCCGGTGCCCCCAAAACCCCAAGTCCTAGCCCGGTTGTGGATAGCTTCTCCCGTGGTTGTGAGGTTATAGCATTGCGCACAAGGTCACACATGTTGCGCAACAGAGTGACCTCGCACACGTCAAAGCTTGTGAAGTGAAACAGTAACCCATAACACTTGAGGGAACCAACCAAATCTACTAACCATAGCACGGACCTATATTTAGTAAGATCATAGGCGTTGGGAAATCGATGAGTGATATTAGAGTGACAAAGCCAAAAGGAAGATGTATCATGTATGCAAATGCGCCCACTTAAAAGAAAAAAAAAGCGCCACTCATCAGGCACTCAGCTATGTATTTCTAGGACTAACCGTACCGTACCTAAGCTACGGGGGCCGCCAGAGTCCAACGCACGGCCCACAGCATTCCTGGTTTTGAGAATAAAAGAATTGGACCTAAAGCCCAGTGGGCAGTGGCCCACTCAAAGCCAAAAGTCAAAACATTGTGCTGCACACATGACCTCCTAATATTATAAACAAAAACAAATAATGTAACCGTGCTGTAATTAAGGATGGTTTTATCCTTACTGCAAGATCGAATTAGCGACGTTAAACAGAGAAATAGTGCGTGCGTACGGATGGCTTCGGTACAAAAAAGATGATATAGAACTAGTATATAATTTAGCAAGATCGAAGAGTGAACTTTTTTTACCCTTCGATTATTAAGCTTTTTACCACGACGAAATTAAAGCTAGGAAGCGAAGAAGCCAGGGATCGAGGACAAAGAAATCGATCGGAGAAGCGAATACTACAGTACTACCAAAGGGATCCTAATCCATGCACGTATATACGTATATACGCGTGCGTGCGGGCAGAGGCAGCACATTCTTTTCCGGTCGCCGGCCGGCCCTACAATCCGGCGACGAAGAGGGAAGAGAACCAGATGACGAGGTCCTCGCTGAGCTGCTGCTGCTGCTGCTGGTCGTCGCCCAAGCCCAAGCCGCCGACGTGGAGGCGGCAGAGCGGGCACGTCCGGCGGCACCGCGCCAGCCAGCGGTCGACGCAGTCCCGGTGGAAGGCGTGGCCGCACGGCAGCCTCCGGACGTCGTCGCCGTCGTCGCGGCACGCCGATATGCACACGCAGCAGTACCCGGCCGCCGCCGCCGCGGCCGCCTTGGTCGCCGTCGTCCCAGTCCCAGCCCCAGCCGCCGCGCCCTCGGCGCCGGAGAGAGCCGAGGAGAGCAGCGCCACCACCTGGCTCACCGTCACGGCCAGCATCGCCAAGATTTGCTTTGCTTGGCTCAGTTCGCAGTCGCGGTGAGATCGACGAGGAGTGACCAGTGTAGTGAGGGAGTGAGACGACGGAGATCGAGGTGGTGGACCATGCAGGATTTGAGGCCGCCGGATCGTGATGACTGGGTTATAAAGATGATAGCGGTAGCACTAGTATATCTCATCTGGAATCATTTGGGCGATCGAGTAGAAAAGGGGGCCGCCGGGCCGGGACGACAGAGAAGGGGCACCTAATGCTCTCTAACCTCCCCTATCATGTTATAAGAGGCAAATAAGACCCCTATCATCGTGTAAATTAAAACTAAATCTTCCTTGGGCGCAAAGCGTCTGCGGCGATGCGAAAGGTCGCCCTGCTATGACTCGGACAGTCGTATCTGTGATTTGATGCCGCCACAGGCTAGGAGCTTTCAGTTTCAGTTGCCTTTCATTTCGCGGCGCGTGCATCCGTCCGATATGAATCCACACCACCCTTCTTATACTGTAGCGCCGAGAACGCGAGGGATATGCCATCAGCAGCAGCTCGGCACTGCACTGCACGGCACTACAGTACAGTACCAGCTACTAGTACTATGAAAGGGTACTTGACGATCTCTGAATCCTGAGCGTCCAATGCAAACTCCCACAGTTCAATTCATTTTTTCCTCCCACAGCGAAATTACCATGTTTTGGTTCAGATTTGCCATGCGCCAAGTCTGAAGGGGCGACGAAATCAGATCCGATCCGTTGACGCTTTGCATGCGGAAAGGCGGTGTCTTTCTCGCACCTTGAAGCATCGTTAACGGCGCGGCGGCCAGCACCAGCAATGGCAGCAAGTATGTAGAAACCCAGCTCGTTCAACGACTGCACCTGCAAAGCCGGGCATGCCGGCTAGCTGCAGCCAAGCGGAATGTGTCGGCGGCTGACCTGACCTGCGAGCTGCGACCTGCGAGGTGTAGTGTGAACAGTGAGGCTAGCTGTTGCTTGCTTCATCAGCACATCAGCCAGCACAGGGGAGAGGGACGCCTTTCCCGTGGCTACGCAACTTCAGTCACCTGCAATGCAAGATGGGATGGTAGGGAGTGAGGGCCACTACGTGCTTATTAGGCCTGTTAGGTTAATTAGGTACACTGACCGATCGACCCGCCGGAGGCCGGAGCTAGCCAGCCATCCTCATTGCAGAGTGCACACTGCTGATGGTGGAGGTTGCCACATCAGTCATATATCATCATCGGTCTACCCATGGCCTTCGTTTTACCTCTCTGTCAAAATTGCACATGGGCATTTCTTGGCATCGAAATGTAACCAATGATTCCACACCTGGTGCATCGATCACCAATTCAGCATAACACATTACTCACATCCACGGCTGCCTGTACATACTCTTGTCCTACTATATGCTATGCTAGGGCGCTATGCCGCTATGCTATGTGCGTTCAGTCCATGCCTCCGTTCTGGCTTTCTCCAACAGCAACCGGACAGATGCTAGATTTATTTTCGCGTTTCCTGCTACCAGCAATTCTATAGATAGTGATCCTATCGTTAGCTCTTCCCTTTGTCTGACAAGACATCTTTCCTTCTTCACTTTGTTTTTTACTTTTACAAATAGAATATCAGTGGTTGGTTCATGGCAATCCTCTCAATATATCGGGGGCTAATTACCGACTGGCTAAGATCAGTAACAAAAGAAAAAAAATAAACATGTCATGGCAGGTTCACAATAATAATAATTGCTAATCTCAAAAAGGCAAGCCAAGTGGCTGCTTTTCCTAAAAGGGCAGACGGGGACAAGACCGTTTGGGATCCTCAGTCGTACGGTGGTACTATTCTGCATATTATTCCACCAGAAAATTGAAAATGGGGGAGGAATCCATGCTTTGCCAATTCATTCCATTATTTGTACCCATGCAGTTGTTGAAAACAAGACCTGATTAGCCTTCCCAACAGCAATCATGTGATGCAACCACTTCCATTTCGATGGAAATAAAGTGAACGCATCAACTAACGTGGCAATGATGATTTACAACAAGCACCGATTTTGGGAGAGCAATAGTTCACGTTCCCTTGCCCGACGAGCCGACGACGACATGGTGTAATTCAACCAGATGAATCCCCGGTGCTTGGATCTCCTGGTTTGTCTTGGTGCTTGTCCAGCAACTTCCCATCCTTCGGTACAAGACAAGGGATACCATCGACTACCTTGAATCAACATCAGCACGACAGCACATAAGACGGGTTAGAGAAACTGATAGGTGGAACCACCACAGACAGGAGCAACTATTCACAACTAAGGGGTGCTGAGTTACACAGCTACATGGTTCCCGTACGTCTTCCCACAAGGAGAAACAACTGAGATACTGACCAAACAGCATGTTGCATAGGTTGATATGTTCGAGGATTTTCCTACTATGCATCCAAAAGACAGCACAAAACATTTGTCACTACCCCATTTGATAATGTAATGACTTGGTTGTAGGCCATTTAGTGAGCACTATGATCATTTCTGTCTCCCACCGCCCCCAATATAATTTGTTCCGGCCACAAAATTGACATCAACATTCAGATATGCAATATGCTGCCTAGCATCCCTGAAAAGATTTATTCATATACAAGTACTAAATTCCAATCTCAACTTCTTGTTTTGAAACTTCCTTGAAATTGCACATGACCTAATAAATATCAAATCCTGTTAAAATCTACTTAAAATTGGCATACACAAGGCATAAAACATCCACCCATCTGATGGAAGTATGGATATTTTGGGCGGCGAATCCTGATCGTGGTTATCATTCATTCTTTTTGGTGTTCCCCCCGGTATTAGCAATTCAGCAGTACTTTTTCCCCACTCAGGCAATACAACAAACAGGTTGCCGGCACACATGAACAACACACGAGATTAGCACAGCACAAGGACGAGGGGAGACTCACCGGGAACGCCACACCGACGCCGTCGCTGACCAGAGCCCCGCTGGCCTCGCAGTACCTGCACAGCGGCATGCGGCACACGGCTGAGCATGCAGAAACCGGATCGAGGGCAGTTGCTGCGGTACCGGGCGCCGCGGCGAAAGAGGACGGAGACGGAAGCCGCTTTGCATAGGCATTCCCTACCTGAGAGGCCTCTTGGAGAGAGGGCAGACGAGCACGTCCGCGAGCGCTGACGGGATGCTGCTGCGGCCGCTGGCGCCGCCGTGGATCGACAGCAACGCCGCCGTTCGCCTCATTTGCTCTTGTCGGATGGCCGCTGTGTTGATTGGGCCCTGACGAAAAGCGGGTGGTGCTGGTGCAGGCCTCGGAGGCTTGGGCGGGCCTGCCAGGCCCAGCTCAGCTACATGTAAGCCCGGTTCGGTTTTGCGCTGCGAACCTCAGATGTGTCAACTGGCCCATCTAATCTTTAAAATCAACCCATCAGTGCTTCTTGCTGACACTGCACAGCACAGCCTATCTTCCTCCGTGAAAACGCTTAACTGAATAACAGAATAAGCAAGCCAAAACAAAACAAAAAAACAGGGGTGAGGTTTTTTTTTTCCCCGAACAGTTGTGAGGAATTAGACCTCTATTTTTATAAGTGGTGCTTAAGTTGAGGGTTTCTCTGAATGTTCAAATCCGCCACCTCTCTAACTTTATCAATGTGTCTGCACCAATTACCACACACGGTTAGCGCGAATAATACGCTGTCAAATGATCATGTGCCACGCAGTGTCCGCTGGCTGCTGATGTTCACAATATTATCTATTATCTTGCATGCAGCATAATACGCGAGGGACTCACTAATAATGATATGCTTTTTGAAAACACAGGGGCTTTTTATTCATTCTAACTACATACAGCTGATATTCATGCATAGACATAAATAGCAGGCCCCGAATGAAACATGCATCCATATGCATACGAGAGAGTACAAGTAGTAGGATTGGAATCCGTACGGCGGCGACGACGAAGATCATCACACAACGCGCGCGCGATTCCTGAAACATTATTGTTGCTAATTGCTTGCTTGCTGCGCTTATTGGATATATTAGAGCGCATGCACAGTAGTAGACGATAGTACTGCAGCTGCTGAACTGCATGCGTGTCGCGCATGCACTAGTTCTTCGCTGAAGACTGGGCCGCTGCTTCGCCTGCTCAAGTTGTGTGGTTGAAGACGATGTCGGGCATGGCGACGCTAGGTAGCAGTATGCCCAGAACGCCGGCGGGGTAGCACGGGCCGCTCTGGCATCCACTCCCACAGAAATCGCCGCCGAGGCCGCATTTGCCGTCCTTGCTGCAGCAGTAGTCGTTGGCGCACTTGGCGCCGGCGGCCTGGCTGCCGCAGCGCTTCTCGTCGCAGCAGGCGCCGCTCTGGCACCCGTCGCCGCAGAACTCGAGGCCCAGGCCGCAGTACCCCCACTTGCTGCAGCAGAGGTTGCCGGGGCAGAGCTGGCCGCCGGCCTGGGCGCCGCACTTGCGGTTGGCGCGGCAGGCGCCGCTCTGGCACCCGGCGCCGCAGAACTCCTCGCCGAGGCCGCAGTACCCGTACTGGCTGCAGCACTGGTTGGCGTCGCAGGCGGCGCCGCCGGCCTGGGCGCCGCACTTGCGGTTGGGGCAGCACGCGCCGCTCTGGCACCCCTCGCCGCAGTAACCCTTGCCCAGGCCGCAGTACCCCCACTTGCTGCAGCACAGGTTGTTGGGGCACAGCATGCCGTGGAACTGCCGGCCGCACGACTCCTGCGCGCGGGCGACCGCGCCGGCGGTGAGGGCGGCCAGGAAGAGCAGCAGCGTCTTCGTCTTCATGCTGTTTTTGTTTGGGGTTGGATGATGAGTGCAAGATCGACGTACTGGAAGTGGTGGAGTGCTTTGATGATCAACTACGATCTTCTCCTCGTTATATATAGGACTAGATCTGGCCTCTGGTGCGAGGCTGCTCTAACTGCACATGCATGCATGCTGCGACAGGTGGATGCTCGTACGTGGCATGCATGCATTTATAGAGAAAGCTGACGTGTGTGTGTATAGGAGTATTACATCAATGGGCCGCCATGCATCAACATTTTTCATTCTACATGCACATCACGCGAGCTACATTTTTATCCCCCGGCGCATGCCGCAGTTATGGTTATGGCGTGTCACTCCGCCTAAATTAAAATATCAAGCTCGATCAGCAACCCCGATGCGCGTTAGATTAGATAAGCTTACCACGCAAATATTGGCGAAGAAGTACTTGCTGCGAGGAGGCCTGCATGGTACGGTGTCGGTGCAGTCCATGAGCAGGAGCGGCTCTAGCCTTTGGAGCCGGTTCTGCCTCATAATCTAGACCCACCACATTATGATAAGGCTATTCCCTCATAATATGTTATACACAATATTTAAAACAATTAATTTAATGTGATGTTTGTCTATAAAAATAGGTCCACTCTATAAGAATTTGTGCCTTGGCATCATGCCACAGTATCTTCCTTAAAATACAGTTTTTTCTCTATTATATTAAATATTGTACCATATCAGCTAAAAATCCTACGTGGCATCCTATTAGCAAATAGGAAGAAGTCTAATTTTGCCTACCGAACTATAATCTGAGTTTGGATTTGACCATCAAACTCGAAAACCATATACCTTCGATCATCGAACGATTGAAACCATACATGTTAGATTCTCATTTAATATTCAAAAATTCATAACCATTTATTTTAAATCAGAAAAATATGAGACTAGTACCAAATTTTTTTCTAAAAAAGCAACCTATCCACTGGTACTCTACTTAGAGTTACTTGGGTCTCATTTATTATTACCCCTATTTATTGTTCATATCCATGCCCATTATTTATATGTATTATTGTTTTGCACTCTATTAGATCAGTAGATCACCCAAAAGAATTCAACACACTAGAAGTACATAGAAGATAAATAAGGCGACACAAATCTCATAGATGCAAGGCTCCACCATATATAGATCATATTTAACATGGCTAGAACACTGCTACACATTGATTGCATGATTAAGTAATATGTTTCATATAAGCCAGAGATAAATCGTACAATCAACTAATAACACAATTAACATAAAGTAAAGTACAAAATGATAGCTTATATAAATAATGGACATGGATATGAACAATAAAACATTAGAAGAAATAATAAATAAGTTTCAAATAACTCTAAACAAAGTACTAACGGATAGATTATATTTTTTGAAAAAATTGGGTATAGTTTCATATTTTTATCATTTAAAATAGATGAGTTATGAACGTTGAGAAATTAAATCATTTTTTATTATTTTTGAAATGAAAAAAGCACCATTGAAACTACTTGTAGGACTAAATATATCTGGTTTCAATAGTTGACTGGTCAATTATACCTAGTTTTGGAGTTCGATGGTCAAATTCGGACTCGAATGATAGTTCGATGATAAAAAAATTTGGAGTGTGATACTACCCAGTGGGAATAGCCTAATCCTGCTCAAGGATGTGCTTATTCCAAATAATGTTATTGGCCTTCTGCCATTGTACCTATATCACCCATTAGTGGTACTAGTGCATCCACTTGTGCTCTCGCACGGGCTAAAAACTTTTCAAATATAAGAATTAAAAGTTTATGGGTAAATTTAGTACCTAAAACTAATCAAAATTACTTATCTTTTATGTGCACTCTTCTTGTGTATGTGTCATCACTAATATAATATATATCTCTATTGGATATATTGCGGTTTTATTAGTATGATGAACTAATAAGTTCTTACATAAGTTTTATCATCTATATTCATAGTCGTTCCCCTTTGCATCACACATATGTGTGTATTCATTATGTGCTTAGTTAAAATCTTAGATTTAATATATTAGCTCTTTTAATAATTCATGGTTTGTGACATATGAGTCATAAAACCTGGATTTTGGGATTCAAATATTGATACTATTTAATAGCTACAATTTTTTAAACTACATGTTAAGCTGAAACTCTAGTAGTCCTATACACACTCTTACCTGCTAGAGTAACATAAACAATTTTTCAATGTCCACCGTGATGCTCAAAATGATAAATTTTCTTTAGCAAAGAATTATGAACAGAAATAGTTCACAACAAATATATGTTAAAATATATCAATCAGAATGTATAATTTATCTAAAGTAAGAACTTGTATAGTGTATTAACTACTATATAATGAATTAGCAATCAGCATGTGGTTTGTTAAAGGAACATTTTTCATGATTGGAAAACTATAAATAAAATAATATTTATTGCTCATACATACGTATATACCTGACCTACATGGTATCACACAACACATGTTTACTTTGAGCTCGTCTTTTATAGACATATCAATGGCAAAAATGGTAATTTCAAAAAGAATGTATGCATAATTTGTATTATCTAATTTCTCTAATTATAGCAATGTTAAATGTAATATAGATGTATACTTGTGGGGACATTTTTTATTATTTTATTAAGAATGATAGAGGTGGATAATTTATATGCGAACTTTTGGGATTACATAGAGTACCTAATATAATAACAAATGTGGATAATTTTGATTAAATTTGGGGCGGTATTTTGATAATTTAAAAAGAGTAAAATGCATTTCGGTCCCTAAACTTTAGGGCTATGTCACCCCGGTCTCTAAACTTCAAGATTGCACATACAGGTCATAAACTTATAATTTGAGTCGTTCTAATCCCTAAACTTTGTTTAGTCTCACCATGGTCGTCCAAACACATATAAATTCATCCGTGTGGCATGACACACTATAGGAAAACCTACCCTGTAGGTACGCTTTATTTATGTAATAGACACGTTTTATTTCGTATCTATATCAACGTTGACACGTTTCTCAAAGCATGCTAGTAGCGTCTTCGCAAGCACTGTAACAAAGATTGCAGAGACGTATTACTATAGTGTATCTATAGTTGAGACGTTTCATAAAAACGTTATATGCATGTCTATACATTTTGATACACTTATATAAATACATTTATACAACGTGTCTATTGACATTGTTACATCTACACTATAAAGGAGCGAATTTTCTAATAATCTTTTTTACCTACAGAGGCATAGGTATACCCCTCACGCTGACCTCACTGCGCAGTTTGGAAAAAGTTGGAAAGAGGTGAAAAGACCCAAAACCCATAGATGCAAAATGTTTCATCCACTTTCTCTCTTTATTTCTCACCTCATTTTATACCCCTACCCACCTGGTACTTTCTTTCTCTTGGTTTTAACGAGAAAGGAATTATGCTAATCAATCAGGACAACTTTCTTTTAATTTTATTTCCTTTTTTTTCCTTTCTACACGTGCATGTTGCACATACATCTAAGCTAGGACGTCTACGCTAGTTTGGTAAAAACGCTTTAATATGTGTTTAAAAATAGTAAAAAAATATATACTATAGGATAAGATTTTCGTGCAATGCAATCGCTAAGAATTGAACTCGTGACCTCATACCTCACATGATGCCTTCCCACCACTAGACCACTATGTCGCACGTGAATAGTTAAGTAATGCATTGTTTTTATATTTACCATTAACGAATTTCAACTTCTCAATACCGTGTCAAATAACGTCTTTATGTGCCTATAGACACGCTTGTCTGATGCGCTTTTTGTATGTCTCTATGCTATTGACGGTTGAAAATGTGTCTTAATTCGTGTTATTTTAAGATACTTTTAAGTTGTATCAAAAAATATATTTACATGCATATGCACGTTTGTTTGACACGTTTGATGTCGTGTCCAGATACTGCTGATGGTTAATAGCGTAGCTAACTATATGTCATGTTGAGATGATTTAAATAACATGACAATAAGTGTCACTTCATGTCTTTCGACACTCTAATCGTGTCTAACATCGTGTCAATTTGAGACATTTCAGAAAACGTGTCAAAAAGCATGTTTACGCCTTTTGTATAGTGACGCTTTAGCCATCGTTGCTATCAAAACGTATCTAGAAGATCTTTTTCCTATAGTGATAGCTAACTCTATGCTGTTGTGGACCTAACATACGGAACCTACACAATACATTTTTCTTGCCCCTTTACCTCCCTCTACCACGCCATCGCCCCACCCCTTATGTCGTCACTAACCTTCTTTACCATGACAAATGGGTATGTGGTAGAGGGAGGGAACACAAGGAATAAAATTCCACTCCTTGTTAGCACGTAAAGCAGATCAAAACCGTTTGGACCTATGATGACACTTAGGGTGAGTTTAGGGACCGAGATGCACACTTTGATATATTATGGACCAAAATGGCACAAATTACAAATTTAAAGATTGGGATGACACAATTTACAAGTTTAGGGACCGATAGTGCATTTTGCTTTATCTAAAAATTTGACACATTTCCGTATTATAACACCGCTACCGACCTGTTGCACCAAAAAACCGACAGGTAGCACCCTGAAGAGCTTCACACAATAGGACCGGGAGATGTATGTGGACCGTAGGGATCGCTCCTCCTTGCTGCGACCCACGATCAGCTAAACGGATTAGCCGATCGTCTCTGGCTCGGTGTTAGTCGGGCGTGCCACCTGGCTTATGACCTAGCCAGGGAGGTTACGGTGATGGTGATGGTGTTGGTTGACTCATGTTTTCCCTATACAAGCAGACAAAACAGATTAAACATTAAATACTAGCCGGATCGCTCGGATCGGCTCATCCTGAATCGGATCTTCTTCGTCAGCAAGGCCCTGCTGTGTTACCGATAGTATATCCAGACATAATACATAAAAATACTTAAATAAAGAAAGAGAAAACACGACTAGATCTATTTTAGTCGGCTAAAACATCCAGATAAACGTCAAACATGCCTTAAATCTATTATTACACCAAAGATTACGACAAAAGGCAAGACAGGATATACATCGGATGTTTCTAATAACACATGATCTGTAGGTAAAGCTGTAAGAACAGATCTAATCTATGCCTCGAGCCTTGCGATATGCTAACCTAATAATGAACCAGCAGCGTGATGGCATGCATCACAGAAGATACTAGCATAACAGCAAGTTGTGCATGAGCCAACGTGCAAGCATATCGGTTTATACACGTGACTAATGGATAAGTAATGGATCTCACGCTAAGCTAAGCTTATCGCGAGATTCATCGTGGTAACTAGCAAACCTGCCACCAAAAACGCTTCAGTACACAATTTGCCAAGCGACTAACGTCGTAATATCTATAACAAAATAAATCGTTAAGACAGCACGACGATTACTTGAAACTCTAGTCGTTAGAGGTGGCGATGCGCCAAAGGGATGTGGAGACAACCGCTGCTTGATGAACATATGTCGTCAACTTTATTTCGATAACAAGGGTACATATTTATAGTCCGGAGACTCGGGCGGCAAGCCTGCCCTTCTATAATTAAGCTACAAACCCTAACCGATTTAAACTGAACTCTTTTAACTAATCTTTAATCTACGATACAAGGCCCGATGGCCATCGGGCCTGCTTTACCATACGCCGTTGTTTCCTTGGACAGCTTTTTTTAGCCCCAAAGCCGATTTTGGCCCATTAACAGGGATGGCCAAATTTCGTTGTCAACACGACCGTTTTGGATCGTTTTCATCCCTATTTAAAATGTGCATTTATAAGTCAGCTTAAATTATCTTTTATAATTTTAATCTTAATATTACTAATTAGATGCACCTTCAGAAGCCTCCACATTAATCCTCACCAGACGCGCTAAGAAAAAAAATAAAATTCTAAAAATTCTCACAATAATTAGAATCATTCAACCATCAGTTAACAGACTGAAATATTAATAGCCAATAGATCTGTTTTATAAGTAATTACCCACCTCTGTCATTATGAAAGGTTTTGAGTAAAGCAAATTTTTTCTTTTTCTTGGTAGATTCTACCCATTTTTCAAATTCATCCTCTATTTGTTGTCATATTTTTTCCATTTACAAATTTACCATGCTAAATAATCCTGTAATTTTTTTTATAAAAATGCTAGAAATTTTTCTATAAAATAGATATTTTGTGTCTAATCTTACTATTTCTAATTAGAGACTCTTTTGGAGCCTACCTATTAATCCTCACAAAATATGCTAAAAAAAATATACATGATTGCTCACATTTACTATTATAATGGATAATACCAAAAAGACCCTCTAATTTATATCTATATTATTCACCTTTGCTATTACGACGATAGTATAATGAAAATAGATCCTCAAATTTATACTAAAATTACCTACTTTTACAATCGTATCAAATACTACATAATCAATAATCAAGCATACATCTAAAGTAACAAGATATGCTATTATAAAAAATATATAAAAATAGATTTATATATTTTGTACTATAACACATACTACATCTAAGACTCTAACATGTACGAGAGCACGGGTTGATAGACTAGTATATTGTAATTTAAATGAATTTTATAGAGTAATTTAAATAATCTTTCATCGTAGCATGGATGAGTAATATAGACGTAAATTGGGATGCTATTTTAATTATCTTTCAAAATGACAGAGTAAATAATTTAGAAAACAGAATAGATTTATTGTTAGATGCTACCAGATGGATAGCTGGATGATTCTATTTTTTTCGTAATCTCTATCGTTTTCTCTTTAACTCGTCTCGGTATTAACGTTGGAGGCCTCCACATATATTATCAAAGACTTGGAGATAGATTTGTGTATGCATCTAGATCTTGGGTTGAGTTTCGGCAATCGAATAACAACTTTAATACACTATTAATGAGCTTTACAAGGCTAGAAATTTATATTTAAAAATGTTGCTCATCGTTAGTTAAGAAAAGGAGACCCATAATTCAAATCTTCAAAAGACGGCAGAGGCGGACGAGGTTGATATATAATTTGGTATGAAGACGTGCGTGCACAGGCGCACGGCGCGCACGGCTTTGGTGCGCGTCCGTTTGGTCACTCTTGACCCTGTGCATGTTCCACTTCCACCGATCGAGGCGTTTAATAATTTACCAGCACAGATTTGAGATTTGGTTTGGCGTTATTTATTCCAATAAGGTTCACGACCTCACTAATAAGCCAAGCTAAGCTAGCTGGAATCAGTGCATAGCTGAGTCAGTTCAGTTGTTGACAATGGCCACATACATACAGACGCCGACCAGATGCATGTTTCATTAGTCTTTAATTTGTCACCCCAACTCGATCGATACATTATATATCGTGGTCAGGTAAAAAAGGATGACTGGGATTTGCCAAAACTTGTGAACCGTTACGATCAAAATCATGCTGTACAAGAAACGGAGAAGAGATCACACAAGGCACGACCACAAAAGTCTCGCCAACTTTGGTTGATCCTTGATGAACGCAATACTCTCTACAACTACAAGCTAGTAGTAGTAGCAGGACTACTATAAGTATATTTGCAGCATGCACCCCTCCTGCAACGAACAACAACACGGCATCGAGCAGATCGAGAGCACCGTACCGACTACCGAGCATGGCGAGCAAGCGCACGGCGTCGCACCGGGCGACGACAATCCTCGCCGTGGCGGCGATGGCTGTGATGATTGTGCATCGGACTGTCCGCGCCGCCGCCGCCGCCGCCGCCCCGGTGCCGGTGGCCGCGACGACCGCGGTGGCCGCAGCAGCGCCGCCGGCGACCAAGCTGCCGTGGCCCCCGGCGCTGTTCGTGTTCGGGGACTCCATCGTGGACCCGGGCAACAACAACGCCATCACCACGCTGGTGCGCTGCAACTTCCCGCCCTACGGCCAGGACTTCCCCGGCCACAACGCCACCGGCAGGTTCAGCAACGGCAGGGTCCCCGGCGACATCCTCGGTACGCACGTCCGTATATATACAGTATATTGTACATTTATACGTCGATTCGGGACGCGTCGTGTAGCTGTGTCGTCCATGTATATATATATATTTGCTGGGCACGGTGCAGCTAGCCGGCTGGGCATCAAGGAGTACGTGCCGGCGTACCTGGGCACGGAGCTCAGCGACTTCGACCTCCTCACCGGCGTCAGCTTCGCCTCCGGCGGCTGCGGCTTCGACCCCCTCACCGCCGAGCTCGTGGTACGTACTGTAATGCTATATATATATATATATAATAAGCTCCAACAGCTCTGCGTTCTGACCACACCGTGCGTCGTCGTCCATCACCATCAGTCGGTGCTCACCATGGACAACCAGCTGGACCTGTTCAAGGAGTACAAGGAGAAGCTGAAGCGCATCGCCGGCGCCCCGCGGGCCGCCGACATCGTGTCCACGAGCCTCTACATGGTGGTCACCGGCACCGACGACCTCGCCAACACCTACTTCACCACGCCCTTCCGCCGAGACTACGACCTCCAGTCCTACATCGACTTCATCGTGCAGTGCGCCTCCGACTTCATCCAGGTACGCACACTGCACTACAAATCACTGATCTGCAGCATCCAACACCAATGCGTGTGCTCACGCCGTCGTCGTCGATGGATCATCGATCGGCACGGCACGGTGCATTTGGCAGAAGCTGTACGGCCTGGGCGCCCGGCGTATCAACATCGCCGGCGCGCCGCCCATCGGCTGCGTGCCGTCGCAGCGGACCAACGCCGGCGGGCTGGACCGGGGCTGCGTGGCGCTCTACAACCAGGCCTCCGTCGTCTTCAACGCGGCGCTGGAGAAGGAGATCAAGCGGCTCAACGGCAGCGACGCGCTCCCGGGCTCCGTGCTCAAGTACATCGACCTCTACACGCCGCTGATCGACATGATCCAGCGCCCCGACGCCTACGGTGAGCTCGATCTCTCTCACACGCTGTCGCAGATCCAGCCCAAAAAAATCTAACCTGATGTCCTGGTGTTCTAGGATTCGACGTCACGAACCGAGGGTGCTGCGGCACGGGGGTGTTCGAGGTCACGCTCATGTGCAACAGGTACACGGCGCACGCCTGTAAAGACCCCAGCAAGTTCCTGTTCTGGGACACCTACCACCTCACCGAGAGAGGCTACAACCTCCTCATGGCGCAGATCGTAAACCGATACGGGCTCTGAAGTAGTGTATGCGATGACAGCACTGGAGACTTCAGAGGCTTCTGCTGAATCTGTGGCGCGTCCTGATGATGAAACCCAGTGTGTTTTGATCTTGTGGCTGAAGTACAATTACCGCAATCGGCAGTCCAATATCCCTGCCCAGTTTGTATTATGTTAAGATGTCAGCAGCACAACTGCTGGTTTCTGCTGCGACAAGAATCTTGAAAACTTCGAATGCCGAGAAAAAATGGTCTACCTAAACAAAAACAGCAATGTGGGTTTTACTTTACTGAACTGTTACAACGATACTAATTCTATTATACATACTAGACAAGATGCGAGTATCAGAACAGGCAATGCCAATGACAGGACAAGATACAAGAACTCAAGCTCACAAACTTTTTGATAACCACCTACTGAATTCATTCAGACCTTAAAAACTCTCTGCTCTTTAAGGATCCAGCCTGATTTCAACTGACAGAAGACAAACAGCCAAACATAGAAAAGCTATGCGTCCAGAATCCTAATTGACAAAAAACTAGGTAAAGTACACATTTGCAACAAAAAGGACACTAGGTATAAACAAATACATAAAAGGTAAATTTTATTATGTGCTATATACAAAACCATGGACTTAAACAAACTGGATACTTCATAAGGGGTATATGACAGTCTAACGCTAGTCTAAAACCTAACCTGACCGCCACAATAATCTAATGAAACGAAATTCATACCTAGGGGTTTGACATGGATAAACTATACACTATAGATGAAAGCAGTCTGGTTGGATCTTCAAAGAAGCTTATTCTGTGCCACTGCTTCACAAAGCTCCTCCTCATATCGCAAAACTCTAGGCGAGGGTGCAGCTTTAGATATGGGCCTTGGCAATCCTGGTGGCACTGAGCGTCGGAGACGCTTTGAAGGAAAAGAAGATTCCGGGAAAAGAACAGCTGTGATTGGCTTCACATCAACCAGCTTGAGGCGTGAAAGGCGAGTAGCATGTTTTGGGGCCCTTGGGGTTCTTGGGGTGGAAACACGCACGTCCTTGCCATCAATTCTGCTGAACATGCAATGTTATTGGAAGAGATTATGGTTTTAGGTAAATCAGCACTACCTGTAAAGCAAATAAAATACGTCTAACCTCAAGAAAGGCCAATGCTCTGTCGGAAGAGGAGTTGTGTTCAGGAGTAATTCTTGTCTGCTTCGATCCGGAGTAGTGTAGTTGAAATGGTACTGTCTCGCCAGTTCAACCTAGTTTACATTACCGATAAAAAATGAGCTTGGCAATAGAAAAAAAAGAGGCAGTGGAGCGAATGCTGAGAATGCAACACAAACATGCTAAATAGTGAGGATGCAAATTAACTGAATAAATAGATTGTAGGCACACAAAAAGAAAGTGATATAGTTGACAAGAATGTAATGATTTGCAAGTACATTATTCCGATATTAGAATCCACAAATAGAATATGCAACTAGATCGATCATGTAGGACTGTCATTGTGTACAGCAAGCAACACTTTTTTCCATCTTGAAATATCAGATACCATCATTGGTAATTTAAAGTCAGCAGAGAATGAGATGAGTATACTTCAGCAATGTGCAAAAGTAAGATTATCTGTTTTCACGCCTAGCTGACATCAGTCACTGGGCTTCGAAAATATATCACCATTTTAAAGAGGGCTAAAATTTATAATGGAACAAGGAAATGAGGATAAATTAAACTTTATCTACTCTATGGAAAAAAGGATGCAATAGTTTGAAAAAAATACACTTACTGCTTTTCGAATCCTTTTTGAAACATGGAAAACGGCCTTCAGTTGGTCATGGTGCAAGCAACACATGATCTTGATCTTTGCAACAAAACAATGGCAATCAAGTTTACCACAAAAATAATGCACAGTAAAATTAACAAAAAAGGTTGTCGCTTCAGTTCCAAACCAGCAAATCAAGTGGAAGCGCTTCAAGTCTTGAATCACCACCAAACTCAGCTGCATCAGGAGTCTTCGGTGTTTTTGGCAATATTTGCCCCTTATTGCTACCAAATGGCTCAAAATTGAGTCTCGCGGGAGACAAAATTGGTGTGCTGCTTTCTAAGAGAACATCAGCTTGTGGAGATATCTCCAGCTCATCTTTCGAATTCAACAGAATCCTTTTCTTCCCAATGTCCCTGCTTGTACTCCTACTGTAACGAATCTGAGCCAGGGCACCAGGTTTCAGATACTTGTTTTTTCCATGTTTCACTCGTTTCTTTTGCTTCAGAGTCACTGATCCAGACCCCATGGTGATTGCTATTCACAGTAGAATTAGAAGTGCCGGGTGTTGGAGAACTTTGATTTTCCTCCAGTTTCATCCCTCAGCTACAAAACAGGGGAAGAGAAATTAACAGGTTAGGATCACAACAAAAATGATCAGTATCACAGAGTTTTTAAGAAATCAGTCACTTTGGATAAACTCAAGATCCAACTGACATCTAAATATGCTGAAAAAAAACTAAAGACAGAACCAGATATTGTGTATTGTATATAGCATCTATAAGAAGACACTTTTCTGAAAAAGAAATACTGCAAAGAGTCAACATAAATAAATGTAAGTTCCACTTTCAATTTGACATGAGGGAAATTGTTGCTTGATAATGATACACATCTGAATTAGGATTACAAAGAACAACTTGACATAACAAAAACAGAGGAACATGCCAACAACAAGATCCAACAAGATCATACTGGACGTGAACAAAATCATCCACAACATCATGCAGCAGAAGTTTCTAGAAATGAAGAGTTTTGCAGATTACTTAAAGGACATTGACGCAATTGTGTGCTTATGTTCTTTAAGATAAGAGAAGGTTATTAGGACGATTTTTCCAGGGGGACCTGGACAGCATCGATAGACTGCCTCAAGCACAACATGACCATATGGGGATATTAAATGTCAAAACCTTCCACAGATATTCGCATGCTGCATGCAAAGGAAAATGTGTAGTAAAAGGTAGCCTGACTGATTGAACGATTGTTAAAGATTTTCAAATGTATTGCAGCAAAGATTAAATGTTCAATCCTTGAGTAGAAGTAGCATCAATGATTTTCTTTTGCCAATTCGTACAGCCATTATTGTAGCATCGATTAATCCCCTAGTAGAAGCAGTACTAATAACAAGTGGTACTGTTGCCGAAATTGTCCATGGCAGTACAATAATTGTTGTAGGATCCCACAAATGATTAATCCCAATTGGTTAGTACTTGCGTGTTAATTAGTTTTCAACTAATTGAAAAAGGCAGCCAGTTGATATGACTTGTTACCATCTACTACAAGCAAGCATAACATTTCTAGCAACAGCTTGCAAGCAACACAGCAGGATAACCTTTGTGCGCGAGACGATGTGGCCGCGCAGAAAATAGACCCCCAAAATAGAGCAGAGATCCGGAGGGCCAACGCCATCGCATGAAACCCCCCACACCCCCAAAGCATCTCTGCAGCACGGCAGAAGAGGCGAAAGCCGCCGAACCTCACCCCGCTGCAGCAGATCTCGACGGACACGAGCCGCGAAGCAGAAGGCGCACCCCGCACGCATCTAATCCGCTCGCAAAACGAAGCACGCTTCCACGCAGCTAAAGCCGCCGCCTTTGGAACAGGCCGGAGGAGGAGGAGGATAAGCGAGAAGCAGAGAGGTCGGGAAGTGCGGATCGAGCGCGGTTTACCTGGACACAGGCCGCCCGCGCAGCTCAGGAGCCGGCGGCGGCTCCCATCGCGCGAAGTGGGGGTGAAGAAACGCCGAAACGGAGGTCTAGACGGCGCGAGCTGGCTGCCTGCCCTCTCCCAGTCCAACACCCACACCCACACCCACACCGCCGGCGAGGGGAGGAATCAGCGCGCGGGCGCCGCGAACCCCGAGCAATAAATTTCTCCTCTCCACCCCTGTTTTCGCCGAATCTCTTTAATGGCGAAACCGATGGGAGAGAGAGAGAGAGAGAGAGAGAGGAGCAGATGTGGCGGCGGGTTTCGCCTTTGTATGAGGGCGGGGGCGTGGGGGCCGGCCGGCCGGCGGTGGAGGGAAACCCGAAAATTTTCGGCGGGGCTTGGCGCCAAAACCTGCTCGCCGGGGGAGGGGATGGGGGCGCGGGCCCCGGCGCCAAGAAGGACAAGGCGGGCCTCGGGGCGCGGGCCAGCCGTACGTGCGCGGGGGGAATCCCGAGGCGGAGACGACGGCGCCTTCCAAACGGAGCTCGGTCTCGGGGCGACGACGGCGCCGTCTCTCTCTCTGTCACTGACGGGCGGGGCCCGCATCGACGCCGTTCGCTGGGGCGGCGTGATCGGGGGTGGCTGGCGCCACGCCAGGTGGGGACAGGCGTGTGGGTTGGTTCGCGTCACAGATCACAGGTGGTGCGGACAGCCCAATGGGCCATCGGGCCAGCCCGCCTGCCAGGGGTCGGAGCCCAGCCGCGCCGGGTTCCGCGCGTTGGCGCAGGTGTCTGCGGCGGGGAAACCGCGGACCCCAGCGGTCGTCGCCTCGTCGGGCGGGGGGATCGGATTCCGGGGTCCGCTCCGCGTTGGGGGCTGCTTCTTTTCCGTCGGCGCGCGGGCGGTGGGGCTTCGTGTTGCTTCCAAGTCGAACCCAAATCTTACAGCTTGTTCGCTTCAGCTATTTTTAGTTTTTTTTCAACCGTAGAACAGTATTTTTTTTCACAATCATTTAGCTGGAACAGTGTTTTCAGCTTCTTTTCAGCTGCAGCGATGAGACCCTAAGGGTTACTGTAGATACTAGTGTAGTACTGCTTGTTCTACCCGCCGGCATTAATCAGTGGTGTCACCGTATCCCTTAATCCAAGAAAGGTCTTTGCGTATCTTATCCGTTGTCCTCCGACATAACACCTGATAAGACCGAGTCCAGCGTGCAACGTAAATGGCCATGTACAGCAACAGTACAAAACGACGCTATATTGACACAGTTTATGGAGAAAATGTAGTTAGAATAGTGATAGAAAGAAAGAATGGACTAAAGCAAGTGGGGTGTTTGGTTATTTAGGTCTAAAATAGTCTAATTAACCTGTGATTAGAAAATGTAATACTACAATAACTAGTCGTTAATTATGCATTAATTAAGCGTAACAAATTTGTCTCGCCGTTTAGTCCTCGTCTATATAATTACTATTTTAATTAACCTATACTTCTTTAAAACCTCACCCCTCCTCTTGCTCGTCCGCGCTTCGTGCGTCCTGGGAGGCCTCCGCGGCTGGACACGTGGCGGGCGACGCGGGCACGCTCGCGGGAGGCAGCGGCTAGCTGGGTTCTTGACCGTGTCGCTTTTCACTCGGGGGAGATGGATGCGTGCATGACTGGTGGGGCTGCCTCCTCACTGCCCCACGTACAGAGGCATTGGGTGGCTGGGCAGGCTGTCCGTCTCGGCCTCTCGGGTGTGCAGGCAACCGAGAAAGCGGCAGGCTTTTTGCTCGCTCGTGCCGGGTGGAGCGCGTTTTGGCGCGGGAGTTTCACCGCGACGAGATGCTAGCGTTGGCGCTGTCGTTCTCTCTGACGACGGGCCCTACGGAGTTTTGGCCCAGGGTGGCAGTGGGTCTGGAGCCAGTGCGAGTGTATTATATACGAGATGATGCGAGCTGCGTGTGGTGAGGCTTCGACTCCTGCGCGCGGTGCTCGGGCGACGAGGCGCAGTGCTTCGCCACAGTGTGAGCCACTGCTGTTAGGATGAATGACTGGTGGGATCCATTAGGCTATCTCCAATAACTCTCCCATCCTCTCCTTCTCTATCACTGTTCTAACTATCTCCACTCACAGTTACAGTGCATAATAGTGTTGTAATAGTGCGTCAACCTTTATTTTTGGGCTATTGCTGGAGATAGCGTTATATGTCGGCCCTGCTAACAGCGATTTACGTGTGGGCGTATCAGGCGTGAGTGTTGAGCCTCGGGCGCGCTCGTGAATTCGGCCGTGGAGAGAGCTCTCCAAGGGCGCGGGGGGTCCGTTGTAGGCCTATTTGGGAGAGTTTCATTTTATTTTAACAATTTTAACTTTGCTCCAGCTTCTAGCCAAACATGCTCAACTTCAAATTCTCCTGGTCCGTAGTCTTAGCCCAACCAATAGGAGTTGGTGACGGGTGGGGCTTGTTGTTGCGATGCCCTACACGTAGCGACGTTGGGTCACTGGGTGGCGTGGCAATCCCAAATTGTATAGGTCCGCTCTCCTCACTTTCAACGTTTCTTGATTTGCTTCTATGACTAGCCGTGCACCGGAGCAAAGCATCGTTGCCATGGGGCACTGCTGATGGTGTGGGTGCCCTAAACTTCTTGAGCTCTTTGCGGCTCCGGGCTGTGAGTTCATATCTAAGGGCATTTCTGTATTTTATTCTTGACCGATTTGGAGTGTGTTCTATGCTGATGTAAAATTTGAGACAACATTCTATGCTAGCAGATAAAAATGAATTCTAGACTTAACAACGACAGTAAGGACCGTATAATGATATTTTGCAATGGATGTGTTCTTCAACATATACGATCACGTTTTACATCATGTGACATTTGTATGACACTGTTAATAAGTATTAATTAACTATATTTGCAGCCATCCGATTGCGCTTATATTATCATAACACATATATTTGGCAGTGCGCCCAATAGGGCGCTGTCTTTTTCTACTATTTATAATTAGTGTCCGAACGTCGGATGTGATACGGATTAGAGTTTAGTCTCTGGATCCAAACACTCCCTAACTGCTAGACTCAATCTAAGTAGTACTAACAATAATGTAACTGAACTTACATATCGTCCACAGCACTTGATTCACGCCCACGCGTTTATCTCTACACAGATTAACGCCATCAATTAAAGACACACGCTGGATATTGCTATCACTAGATTTAAAACTTGCTATCTTAGGAGCATCTCAAATAGGCACGCTAAGTTCCATCTGGCTATCCACTCAAAAAAAAAAAAAAAAAACAGACCCCCTCGGTTTTATTGAACACTCCAACATACTTTAAAATTCAATGAATGTATTTCCATGAAACTCGTTTAATAGTGACATATTTCAAACAGATTCATTTTTGTAATGCTTCTGGTCCGAATGATTTAAATCTCAATGAATATAGTCCAAGCTATGCCCAAACCTCGCTCGCCCTCCCTTGGCATCAAATGTGTAGATGTTGCGACAATGGAGGTGGTGCAGGTAGGGCTAGAAAACGAGCCATATTGAACATGGATCGTCTCAAATGCAGGTTCGCGAGCATACAGTACGTAGGCTGCCATGGTGAGCTGAAGTTTGGGCGACACACGGACTTTGGCTCCGATGGGCCTGAATTGGAGATGGTGTTGGATCTCAATTTAATTACGCCAGCAGAATCTCAGGAACGTTGACCACGTCCGTCCTCCACTTCGTGGATATTTTTTACCTACTCGGGAGTCTTATCTATGACTATGACAATTGTTCCATCCAGTGAGATGGCGCTGAGCACCTCCTCCAAGATTCATGACCCGACAAATGGATGGGAGCAGCGCATCTGGTATGCTTGACATCCTCTACGGTACTAATTAACATCTACTAATCCATCTACTCTTATAACTTTAAATTGTTTTCTTCTCCTAATGTTTGATTCGGGTCGGGATTATGAGAAGCAAGTGGTTAGATTGGAAATAGAGAATCGAAAGACTAGAAAGATAGTGCCGAAATAATACCGAGGCCCTCTCTGAAACGCGGAAATTTTCTCCGTTTTTATATTTTTATAAAATTAAATTGTTTTCTGTGAAATTCTTACACGATTTCAGTGAAATTCATGCGTTCAAAATAGGCCCTGAGCTTAAGGTTTGCAATTGCACATAAATAAGTTAGCTTGGGCCGAGCTGACCCTATTTTTGGCAAAGCTAAGAAAATAGGAGCAAGCTCACCTCGGGTCGTTTTAAGGCGCAAGATTATCCAAGCCGCTTAGGATGAATCCAACAGCTCTTCCATCCTACCATCCTGCATCACTATTCCAACTATCTCTCTGTCTACAGTGCAGAACAGTACCATAGTAGTACCACATTTAATTTTGGAGGCGCCATATGGAAACACCCTTTGATTCAGCCATAATAGTTGCTTAATGTGCGTGGATAAATGCCGCGGGTGGATTGCCCCTTGGTGGCACTGGGGTGCACTTTACCCTGACCCTGATTGTGATGAGCCGTGCTCAATTGGGCCAAGTCCACTCGATCTACACACCACTTTCCTTGCCATCCAAATGTAGTAGACTAGTAGTAATGCATTTTGGGACCTAATGAATTCTAGACTCAAGCAAAATGTGAAAAAAACAGATGGACCGAATGTCCAGCTGATAGGAGCGAACATGGATTTTCTCCATGCCCCACGTTCGTGTCTACCTGAAGCCAAAATTCCAACAGGGCATAAGAGAAACAACCAAAAAGGAAAAAAAAAAAAAAACGAAAGCGAAAGCGAAAGGCACCAAAAGGGAAAGGCAGGCGAGAATAAAGGCGGGAAGCACAGCTGCGCCGACCAGCTTCCTCAATCTTCTCGCATTCCCACAATCAGCAAGCAAGAGCGAGCTCGTATTCTTCTCTTCCAACAGCTCTCCACTTGTCACCGGAGGCCCTCGCGGCAGCTGCCGCCGGGTACGTCATGGCCTCATCGTCGTCCTCGTCCTCACCCTCCAACCCCGCGTCGCCACAGCCGCCGCCTCTGCTGCTGCCGGCGCCGCCGGAGCCGGTGCCAGCGCCTGCGCCGCCGCCGCCGGAGGCCAGGCCAAGGCCAAGGCCTACCGTCGCTGACGGCGTCCGCGGCCTGCTCAGGTCCGGCGAGGCGCTCGTCCGCGCCGTGTTCCGGGGTAACTCCGGCGGCCATCCGCACCCTCCTCTGCAGCCGCACCTTAACAACCACCACCACCACCCGCACCAGCAGCAGCAACACGGCCCTGTATGTATGCATGCTCCCCACCTCCTTTTCTTGGGAATCCATGATCCGTGAAACTGTGTCCTGGAGATTAGTGATCTAGCATTGGTGAATGGTGAATGATTGTCGTGTTCACGCTGATGCCGCCTAGTTGCTTCAGATGTCTGGCATTTTGGCATGAATAGCTTTTGTTCATCTGCAGTGGCCGATTTCTGATGAGGAGCTAAATTTACCTCTGCACTGACAATTTGTCATGGGTTATACTATATTCCTCTGCCTATTCGTAGGTTACAGTTTTTGCGTGGTTCTTGTGCGTGCGTTGCAGAAGCAAAATAGCTCCTTCCTTCTCTGTTCCCTATTGCAAATCATACAATTTGCATGGTGGAACTTTTATAAAGCTGGAACGGTTTATCAGTACTTCAGTAGGCAAGTCTACAGAATTCTATCAAGCTGTTGCTTCAGAGGGAACCAGCTACACATTTCGGCCTATATATACATCAAGTTTTTTGCGCTCATGCTAACGCTATAAAATTCTTAATAAGCTATAAAAAAATTAATCAGTTAGTCTGACTGATCGAAGCTTCCTTTGTGGTCCGTGCGATTAATTCAGAATTCACTCTCCTTGAGCAGGCTGATATCATGAAGCGCTTGCAACGCGAAACATTTTCTGATGTCATGAAGCTCAAGGATAAACATGATCAGATAGAACACATCCTTTCCTTGTACAGAAGCGGCAAGGGGTTCCAGCTCCTAGATCTCCCTGTCCATGTAAAAATAGCACTTAGTGCAGTTGGGGCACTGTTTCTCGTCGATGGCAATGAATTCAAACAAGCGAAAGAGACCCTTGACAATTTGGGGAAAAGGACGGGCCTCAGCTCAACTTTTGTCATCGAATCGAAGACTAGGGGCAAAGACACCATTGCTGCAGAGCTCTCAACCAAGTTTGGAGAAGGTGCCCAGTTTGGGGAGGCGGCCGGCGGGAGGCCCATAGAGCTGACTAGACTGCAGTACAGTGCCCAGATCAACAAATGGCTGTCAATGATCCTAGTCCCATTTGGAGCCCAATGCAACAACTTCTTGCATAGTTCAAGCATGGTTCAGGTAACGTGTCCCTGATACATATTCCACTAGAAGCATTGGTTCATCTGTTTCTTTCATTGGATATAAACAGTATAACCACACAACTTGATTGATGAAACCATGGAAATTCTTGCCAGAATCTACAGAGCCAAGCCTTTTTCGACGGTCCACCTTCATTTTTGGAACATCACAACTGTGCTGCCGGGTTGCGAATCGAAGGATCCAAATTCACCGCCTCACTTGCTGAGCTAGTCTTTGGTTCAGGAGGACTAGACAGTGGGGATGGAGGGACTAACCGCATGACAACATTTGGGCAAGTGTCCTACAAACCAAGCAACGATGTCAAGCTGAATTTGTCAGGGCTTTGGCAGGTCTGCCTTTCGTCGCACCGGTTCAACAATCTTGCAATCCTTGCTATTCCACTAGGCAGCCTGAAACCAGAACACCCCGGCACAGCAACCACAGAACAGATGGTGACGGTGCGAGGCGCATCGCCGGCTGCACGTTCAGCGGCGTCGGCGATCGCGCTGATGGCGGATTGCGAGCTCTATGAAACTCTCAGGGCAGAAGGGTGGTTTCAGATTGAGAGATGCAGCCATGGAGCAACACGCTGGGGCTTCACCTTGTCCGACGTCCCGGACAACGAGCTCGGGTGGGGCGTGAGGGTGGGCGGCACGGCTGCAGGGACGAAGAGGCAGCAGCAGCTGCAGCACCTGGACATGGAAGGGTTCCTCAACTTCAACCTTGGTAAGGGCGCGAGGCTGCAGCCGGGACTCGTGTACGCCAGGATGGGGGAGAAGATGACGCCAGCGCTGTTCCTGCGCTCGTCGTGGTTCATGTGATCTTCATGTATGTTCCGGCCACTAGCTTACCGCATTTTGTTGTGGTGTCTGAGTGAGAGCTAGTAGCTGTTTTCTGCTTATTCGTCTTTGTCTCGTCACTTGTTAACTGCTGTGGCGTTGCTTCAGCAATCAGCAGCTTAATAACCATTTCGACTGCCAGCCTTGGAGGTTTTTACATTGTTGATTGGAATTCATCCCCCCTAATTAAGTAATTAACTGCATGTGGTTTCTGTCCAAAGGCATGGCAAAGGGATCATGACACTTTTTTTTTTTCATTTACAGATTTAACTAAATTTCATTTAATATTTGTGATACCCAAGGTGAGCGGTTAAATGATGATGATGCAAATTTGCCACGATCGAGTTCGTTTGCGCCAGCTGAGAGCTGACTGATCTGATTCTGGTTTCGGCACGCGGCGATTGATTGAGTGGCTGCCAAGGAACCAACACTGCATCCGCTCCGGTAAACAAAACTGCCCACAAGCCTCCCCTCCCCGCCGCCATTGCTCCCCAATCCTCTCTCCAGCCAGATCCAGATCCCGATCGGTCTTGCTTGCTTAGGGCAATCCATCCATCCGCCTCCGCCTCCACATCTCTCCCGGCGCGCAACGCAAGGCATGGCGCCGGCGGAGGCGAGCAGGAAGCGCGAGGCGCCCGAGCCCGACGACGGTCCCGGCGGCGACCAGAAGCGTCTCCGCAGGTACAGTTCCTCTTCCTCCTCCTCCGTCTACGACTACGGCGATCCATATGCATCCGCCTCCCCATCTCCCGCCGCCTCTCCCCCGCCCCCGCACTCACCAGATCGATCTTGCTTAGGGCAATCCATATCCATCCGCCCCCACATCATCTCCCGGCGCGCGGCGCAGGAGCAGGACAAGCCGGCGGCGGCGCCTGACGACGGTCCCCGCCCCGACAAGAAGCGCCCCCGCCGCTACAACTTCTCCTCCATCTACGACTACGACAAGCTCGGCATCCTCGGAGAAGGCGCGTACGGCGTCGTCATGCACGCGCGCCACCGCCGCACGGGCCAGGATGTGGCTGTCAAGTGGATCCGCGACATCCGCGCCGGCGACGACGACATCCGCGCCGTCGTCCGCGAGGCCGGATGCCTGGCCGCGTGCCGCGGCGCCCCCGCGGTGCTGCAGATCCGTGACGTGGCCGCCAGCGCCACGGGGGACCTCTTCATCGTCACGGAGCTCATGGACGGCGGCACCCTCCGCGACCAGCTCAACTTCACCGTCACGCGCCGCTTCGCGGAGCCCCGGGCGCGCGCCGCCATGCGCCAGCTCCTGGGCGGCGTCGCCTCGGTGCACGCCGCGGGGGTGATCCACCGGGACATCAAGCCCGACAACGTGCTCGTCGGCCGGGGCGGCGCGCTCAAGATCTGTGATTTCGGGTTCGCCACGCCGGCGCGCCTGCCCTTCCCTGAGGAGGACCCTTCTCGCGTCGGCACCATGTGGTACCGCGCGCCGGAGCTGGTCATGGGCCGCCGCAGATACGGCGCGCCCGTCGACATGTGGGCGCTGGGGTGCGTCATGTTCGAGCTGCTCACGGGCCAGCTACTGTTCGCCCACGTCGAAACGGAGGACGACTTGCTTAGGGAGATGCTCCGCCTGCGGCACGTGATGGAGGCGGACGGGGTGGCGGCGTTCAAGGGCCTGCCATCGGACCTGTCTCAGGATGCAGCCGACCTCTTGTGTGCTCTGCTATGCTTCGACGAGGATGAAAGGATCACCACGGCACAAGGGCTCAAGCACCAGTGGTTCTCTGAGGAGGCACAAGATGCCTGATCTCTGATCAAGTGCGTGCTGGCAGCTCTGATAGACAGAAAGCCGCTTTACTTAGGACAAAACTGACGCTTCTAATCATATTCTTTGATTTTTTTTTTTTGGTACAAGCTTGGTTGGCGATGAGAAATAAGTTGAAATCTTGTTATGTAACTATTAGTTGATAGGAAACCATCCATTGTTGCTCTTTCGCCATCTGTTTGAAAGTGAAGTAATGAACATAAACATATTTGGCTGTCATCCATGTCTATTGATGTTTGCATCTTGTATAAACTATAAATCTATATATATTGCCCCAATGTCTATTGATGGTTGTCGTGCATCCAAAATGTCCACACAGAGTGTGGAGGATCTCTTTGAATCAAGTGCAGGTTCATAGCAATCATCATGCTTTCAGATTGTATTGTATCCTCCTCCATTCTGTATTTTTTCTGCTCTAGTAATTGTCTCAACAAGTTGTGTCTGGCTGCAATCAGCATCTATATTTAGTGTAAAAAGTTCAGAACACTCGGTCATTTTCGTGCAGCCATTCACAAAATAGATTGCCCCTTCCCTTTTCAAGGTTTCTTTAAAGTTTGACGTTTCTGAATAAGCTTGCTGGCATTTTCAGGGAGGCAGATGACGCAGTGATGAAGAGTTGAAAAAACATTCTACTGGAGGGGAACCCATCGCATTCTGAAAACTGTAAGCAAATCATAACTTGGTCCTCATGGGCCTGGATCTTTTTGCAGAGATGGATGGAAGACTGTATTGACTCGACCCGGCGTAGACTTTTTTTTTTTTTTTTTTTGATAAGAGCCGGTGTAGACATTAGAAGCAGGTAGCAGACTCTGAAGCACACTACTTGAGCTTTTCAGGCGAGCATACGGCAGAACCAGAAGTTGGCCGCGTGTGCAAGAGCTGAGCCGCGCCGCCGCGTTAGGCGCGACCACCCACTGCACGGCTTGTCCGGCTTTCTGGGATGTCCGATGCTGAGGTCCCCGGCGGGCCGGCATCGCTAGCTATGCGTGACAGCCACACGGCGCGTCTCTCGATCGGTGACAGGCAAGGCGCGCAGCACAGGCAGCCGATGAGAAGCACGGCGCGCGGCAAGGACTTGGAAACACCGTCCTCGCCTCCTCGGTCAGAACAAATGGTATCAATAAGTTTAGGATCTCGGCGTGCAATTCACTCTTCTTTTGAGAAGATCTTTTGAGAAGATAAAGCGCATATCATTTTTGTGACAGTGCAATGCCACTCCTTTGAGGTTCACTTCTATTCCAAGAAAATACTGTAGCTGACCAAGATCTCGAGCGGCAAAATCCTTCCGAAGCTGACCAATTGACTTTTGGGTTGCTGTAGATGAGGAGCTGACAATGATCATGCCGTCAACACACTGTCATGACTGAAAGAGGTGATGAGTCCGCCTCGAGTAGCTTGCTGGTAAGCCTTGAGTACCATGCTCTTAGGAGCCTGCTTGAGCCTGGCTTTCTTCAGTCGACAGAGAAAATTTGGATGGACAGCACTCTCATATAGAGCTCTCATAATGTTAGGGCCTTCAGAACGAAGGAACCATAGCCATGTTCAGACCAATAAAGAACGTGTGCTTCATCCCCTCCATGCCAGCATTGCCAGGGACGAAGTGACTCAGGGCTTGAAGCAATCGTGCAAGGACATTCTCCTCTGTTCCGTGTTTGTGGCGATTGAGTTTGTGCCAAGGAACAAGGAACGCGTGAAGCAGCACCAAATCTGCCCAGCAGTCTGAGTCCGGATCGGGCGTGGAGACAGACTGGACTGACGGGCAACCAACCCACAATCACTTTTTTTTTTTTTTTTTGCGCACAACTGGCAGCAAAGAGGAGGCAAATGCAAAGACGAGTCAGCATGGTAACACAAACACAAGGATAATAACATGAACAAGATTTGCAATTAAGATGATAGGTTCTCCCACAGTCCCAGGTACTAGGAACTAGTGAAGGAGACGTTCAAGTGAACAATTTACAAGAAGAAGCATACCACTTTCTACTAATATAAGGATCAGCTGAACCAGCATCCATCCATCCATCCATCCAGAATAATTCACACCAAAACTTTCATCAGAGTTAGAAGCTGGGTGGGCTCACTCTACCTGTATAAATTGATCTCTCATAAGCTAATGTACCTAGTAACCTAGTGATGTGCTGCCTACTTGACACCAAACCGGTTGTGGCTATATTTCTCGTTTTAACACCCAGGTTCAATCCTGGAATACCCAGGTGGTTTCTGTCCAAAGATGATGTTAACATGGCAAAGAGATCACAACACTTTGACAGGTTTAACTAAATTTCATTTATTTTGTGATACCCAACATGGAAGATCTCCATATTAGGCGTGTCAAGCAGAAGCATATTGGACAGAGCTCAGCCCCAGCCAGCCACCGCCATGCCGGACAGCATTTTCATGTAAAACTGGCGTTGTATCAAAACAATAGACATTCAAAGCAACGGGCAACCAACTCACAATAACATTTTTTTGGGGTGCACAACTGGCAGCAAAGAGAGGCAAATGCAAGGACGAGCCAGCCTGCTAATAACTGAACAAGATTTGCAATTAAGATGATAGGTTCTCCCAGTCCCAGACCCAGGTAGTGAACTAGCGATGGAGAGTTGGAGACCTTCAAGTGAACAGTTTGCAAGAAGCATACCACTTTCTACTAATATAAGGATCAATTGAACAAGCATCCATCCACCCCACAATTCACACCAAAACTTTGATGGAAGTTAGAAGCTGGATTCACTCTGTATAAACGGACTTCTCATCACAAGCTAATGCATCTAGTGATCTGCCTACTTGACACCAAACCTCCAAGTTAAGCAGCACGGCTGGGCCAAAGCTCAATCCTGGAATGCCCAGGCGTTCTCCCTCCTGACCTCGGCCTCCTCCTCAGGGGTGTAGTCGTTCTCGATGTCCAAGGCGTCGCGGATCTCTTCGGGCGTCTTGCCCCTCATCTTGTCGGCCACGGCGGTGCAGCCCAGGTCGAGCAGGTCCTCGACGCCCAGGTAGTTGGCAGCCTGCAGCGCGTGCAAACGATCATCAGAGAGATTCGTCGGGGGTCGGAGAGAGAAGAGGAAACGATCATCAGAGAGATTCGTCGGGGGTCGGAGAGAGAAGAGGAAAGCAACCAAAAAAATCACTTACGATGATGAGGGCGAAGAGGGTGGAGTTGTCGCGGAGGTCGGCGATGAACTTCTTGTTCCACGCCTCGAGCCCGTGCGGGTCGGGCCCGGGGTCGGTGACGGGCCGGATGGCGTAGCGGTCGGGCGGGAAGTCGATGGGGAAGGGCGGGAAGGGCTCGCGGAGCCTGGCGGCGGACGCCACGGCGTCGTAGTGCGGCGCGTGGCGCTCGCAGTACGCCGCCACCAGGCGGAGGATGCTGGGGTGGACGCCGGCGACGGGGACGCGCCCCCCCGCGCAGTCGTCGTCCAACGCGTGCAGCATCGTCGTGGACATCCGCGCCGCGGCGCGCGACAGGCGCACCTCCGTGCCGCACTCCGCCACCAGCACGAGGTCCTCGCCGTCGCCTCCCGCCGCCGCCGCCACATCCCCGCCCGCGGCCTCCGGCCCCGACGGCGAGGGCTTCGCCTCAGCGGCGGCGGTCAGTGCGGGGTCTTCTTCCGAGGGCATGGGGCGCTTGGTGGCAGCGGTGGCCGGTGTAGGGGCCATGGTGGATTTGGGGGATTGGGGTTTCACCTTTTTTTCACGGCGATCGGCGAATTTGTGGGCGGAAGAGGAACCAGGAGGAAGAGGTTTATGAGCCGCGTCGGTGGAGGTCGAGTTCGAGCGCAGCCTGGACTCGGGTCCGGTTCCGGTCGGTTTTTGTACTCGGGCGGTCCGGCCCATGGGCTCTAGACGGTTTTGGTTTCAGTGTAGCGCTCTTTCACTTCTTTGCCACGATTCTAGGCTATTCACATCGCAGCGCATTTAAATTCATATACTCTCTAGCGTTTAACTATTTTGTAGACGGTAAGAACCAATCAATATAATGTATTGGGATAATTGCATCTTAAATAATACTTTTAACATATGAATTTTAGATATAAATGCTAGGCTTTCTTTAGAACGCGTGACTTTAAAAAAAAGCACGCGTTTCTCTGTAAAATTGAAAAAATTGGACTAGTTCGTGCAAAATTATTATGACAATTATATAAAGTTTCTACATTCCAAAAAGACTTTAAATGTGTACAGAGTATAAATTGTGAGTGTGGTTTAGGTTTCAATATCGGCATATAGTTTTGTGCCAAATTGGTATTCTTCTCTAAAATACAGTTTCTTTCTCCATCCTCTTAACTTTCTTGTCACACCAGTAAAAACATTTCTATGCTGTATTAAATGAGACCCATAGTACCATTTCATCGTCTCCTCTGTGCTACCCTCCTCCCCTACCCCACACCGTTGTAGTACTGCCGCTAGATCCAACCGTCGTTATGTTAATCTAACTTCGCCAAAAGCTATAGCTGCAACGCCCCCTCTTCCTTTGTGTCCCGTCGCCTATCCTTCGCCTCTTGTGGTCGGTGGTGACCCATTGACTTTTTACCTCTCTGGCTACACCCTGCAACCATTGCAAATTACCTCCTCAGCCTGTAGTTTGAGTACTCTTGAATTGAAATGGATTGAAAAAGATTAAGATATGTTTAAATCCACAATAAATCAAAATCCCTTTTAGTCCATTGCAATCTCTCAATACGTGAGTTGCCAAACTAGGCGTGAAGAGTCAAAGAGGCAAGATTGGCCTACTATATGCTCCATGTCGAACTATACTCCGTAAGATGTGAGAACTGAGCAGCGATGGATTAGATTTCGCACTGCCAAAATCTAGGCATTGAGCATCAGTGATGTTATGGTTGTATTCTAAACCACGAACTCCTCTCGTAAGCAGCAATCAACGTTCTTAACGTACACATCAGATCAGTAGCTCATATTGGTTTTGGTTACTGTGGCATTTATTTCATAGTGATCTCTGACTAAGCTGTTGCCTTGATGGGCCACATCCTGTTCTTGCTCGATTAGTAGTATATGCAGATGTGCTTATTTCTTGCATGCTAGTATTACTGTACAGAAACACACATTTCTTGTCCGTCCGCGGGCGGCGTCTGCGCCGCGCGCGCCTCAGTCGTTCTTGGCTCGCCCACCGCCGCCGGGCTTGTTCCTGGCGGACGCGACGAGCCAGAGGAGGAGGAGGACGAGCACGACGTTGAGGACCACCTGCCGGTGCCTGCTCAGTCCCCTGGCGAGCCGCCGCAGCGGGTGCTCGCCACCGTCTCGGCGCCGCGCCGCCGCCACGGCCGCGATGTTGTTCCAGCCGGCGCCGGTCTCGTCCTCGTCCTCTGCCGGCCCTCCCGTCGCGTCCTCGTACGTCTCGGCCGCCGGTTCCTGCTCGCTGCTCGTCCAGGCGGCGCCGTGGCGCGGCACCTGGACGTAGAGCATGCCCTTGTCGAGCCGGACGGCGATGTCGGCAGGGTCGCAGCAGCCCGCCGCCGTCGCGGGGAGGTCGAACCGCTTGGCGAAGTGGTACCCCTGCCTGCCGCCACCACCTCCGTCGACGGCGCGCTCGCCGCTGACCTTGAGGCTCCCCGACGGCTCCACCAGCACCTTCAGCTGGTCCTTGCCGAACCCTGCATCGACGACGACGACATGGCAGGCCATCCAATCATCCATCAAATCAGCTACAAAAAAGAAGAAGAAACGCTAGCAATTACTCCACCTGTGACGTCGATGACGAGCGTGTCGAACTCGCGGCCGCGCACCCACTCGCTGTGCGGGTCGATCTCGGCCAGGACTCGAGGGCGACGCACCGCTTCCATCGTTCTTGCCTGGTTTTGGTCGCTTGGAGGATGGGCGGTGCAGAGCAGAAAGGTTATATAGACGGGTTTATATTTTTAGTGAAAAATTGGGAGGGTGTCGGGAAAGAAGATGAGGAAGCAAAGGATACCTGACCCCGGCAGCAAGCATGCCATGCCATAGATGGGATGTGCTTCCGGGCAAGGGTAATAGGGGTCTCACAGGCGGCATTGCTTCTTTAGTGCACTGGAATTTTGCTTCACACGGAAGCTGATGCGTTGATGCATGCCTTCGTTGCTATATTTTTCTGTTTTTTTTTATCACCTGCAAAGGCAATATCTGGGTGTAGGGGGGAAATGAGATTCTAGCTAAAGATATGATCAAATATAAAGCATCCTTTGGAAGGCAGGATTTTTATAGAAATCGTGTAGAAATTTCATTTGAAAAACGAAGGAATGGGAAATTTTTTCCTTTATTACAGAGGAGGCCTAAACAAATTAAAACTCAGGCTAGGCCAGTCTCTGGGCGGACCTAGCCTGGGTCCAATCATTAAGACTAATCTTGAAACCCAATAAGGCTCAAAAGTTATTGTTGTGGAGAATTTTCTAATTACTACTGTATCAATTTGCAGTGGAGAATTTGCTGGAAATTTGAATACAAAAACCCTACCCAAGGGGCATTGCTGATCATTGGGCGGTGTCAAATAGATGGGCTCAAAAGAAGACCCCGATCCAAATTGGAGAATGTTGGTTGGAGGGTGGTCGTGTCATCATGTAATGCAACAACTAGAGTGAGTACAGAGTGCTTTATCTTCCAAATCCATAAAAAAAGGGGAATCCTATCACGGGGGATTCGAGCCTTCCCTCATCTTCTATATCTAAATAGTTAGCCTCTACTTTCTATTTCTGTTGACATGCATGAAGCCACGTCATTTTAGGGGTCCACTAAGTTTCATACCATATCATTATCCACTAAGATCTCTATTTATATTTTTTTTTCGATTTTCTGTATCTTCATGTGTGCAATGTTTTTCTGTGGCATATACATTGGCATCACTCAAGTGACCGCAGCGCGTGGGGATCTATCTAGTTTGTTATATGTTAGCTCCCACCACGTGTATTAAATCATCTCTTACGGCTTGTTTGGTTCACGGAGTCTAAGGATCCGACATCTAGGCATGCGGAGCAACGTTGTCGGTCCTGCAAAATAGGCTAACAATTGGCTTACTAAGGATGTGTAGACGATAGACCGGTTGATTCTACGTGGTAAACTAATGAAAAAAAAATAAGCTCGGTTTTAAGATCGGATGATTCTGGTTCACTTGACTTGTCAAACCAAAGGGCTGGGGCTGCTATTCCCAATGGATAGTATCGTACTCATTAATGAGATATCATGTATAATTTTTAGACAATGTGGCACACCATTTAATAGGAGGAAGAAGAAAGTTGTATCTTGAGCAAGATACTGATTTGACACGATATCTCAGACCATGACATAAAATCTAATACCATAGGTTCGTTTTCATAGACACAACGTCATCCTAATTAATTACTTTGAACATTTATGTATAATACTACGCATTGTAAATGGTGTTTTTTTCTAATAGTATCATATTTTTCATTTTATGTGATATTCTTGAATATTGTAGCATGATACCTTATATTGGGAATAGCCTTAGTGTTCTTTACAATAATGGCTTTAAAAAAGACGCCAAGACAGTACAATGATACAAGTTGCAACTACAACCAATGAGAGAACTTTGAAAACAGGCAAACAACTACTCCATGTGTCCCCAAAAAACAAGCCATTGCAGTTCTATCTTGGATCAAACTTTTTAAAAGCCGGACTGCTTCTTCTTGCCTCCTCGTCTCGGGCCTTTCGGCGGCTTCGGCACAGCCTGCGGCGGCGCGTCTTGCGTTTGCGTGGGCGCAGGTGGCACTTGCTCGGGCAGCTCGGGTTGGGGAGGCTGGGATTGGGGCGGCAGCGGCGGCGGCACAGAGCCTGGGAGCGAGGAGGCCGTCGCGGCGACTGGCGTCAGCGTGGAAGAAGGCCGCGGCGAATGGCGGCGGCGCGGGAGGAGGCCGCGGCGACCGGTGGCGGCGCGGGGATGCCGCAGCGACGGGAGGCGCGGGAGGAGGACACGGCAACGGGCGGCGGCGGCGCGGGAGGCCACGGCAACGGGCGGCATGGGAGGAGGACGCGACGACACGCGGCGCGGGAGCGGTTCCGGCGGCCAGAGGTCAGGGGACGGGACCGAGACTGGGATCGACCGAGCTGACAGGCGATTAGCATTGCGTCGCATAGAAAACTTTCTTCCATACCTCAGTATCCAATACTGCAAAAATACTATGGTTTAGATACAGTGTTTTGAATAGAGGTGCCAAACACCTTGAAGCCAAAAATAGCATAGTTTTATGCAAAACTCTGATATTGCCTCGGTACTCTAAAAATATTTTCATACCAAACAGGGCCTTAGCCTTGCAATAATGGCTTTGAGGAAGACGCCAAGACAGCACAATGATACAAGTTGCAACTACAACTAATGAGAGAACTTTGGAAACAAGCAAACAACTACTCCATGTGTGTCCCCAAAACAAGGCATTGTGGTTCTATCTTGAATCAAACTTTTTAAAATCTGACCATATATATATAAACATAAGAAAGTAAAAATATTTATGAAACAAAATAAGTATTATTAGATTATTCATGACATATATTTTCATAATATATCTCTATTTATATAGTGTCATGAATGTTGATATTTTTAATGTATCTTAAGAAAAAACTAGTATGCCTTGTTTTTTTTTTGACGGAGTAGTTTAATTTGAGCCTTTGAACTTTTCTTTTTCAGAATAAATAACCACGCAATTATATAATTGAGCATTCGATATATACCAAGTGAAATTCTTTTGCTTTGGAACACTACCGAGTTCATGTTGGCATGTTCGATTCGATTTGAGAGGGCCGGGAACGCCAAAGAAACCCTTCTTCTTCTTTTTTTTTTTTTTTGGCTCACCATTTCATATACACACAGATACACACGTATCATCCATCCAGCACGTGACTCACAGGCAGATTGTTCAATATATACAGACGCGGCATTTCATCAATGGCATGGCGAGGAGTCAATGCCACATGTATGCACAGACCCGGCCCGGCCTGGCCCGTTGTTGTCGATTCATGGCGAGACGCTGTACCTGACATAGATGCCAAGGGTGACCAAGACGAACACCACGCCGATCACGGTGGTCACCATCATCTTCCGGCCAGGGACGAAGCCGAAGCCGTAGCCTTGGCGCGGCGGAGAAGCTGACGTCGTCACCTCCTCCCCTACCCCACCACCAGTGCCGTCTTTCGCCGAGCTGACGCGCTGCCTCACCGTCTCCTGCTTCTGCGCCGCCGCCACCTCGTCCTTCTGCTTGTCCCCCTCACCCTCCCCTTCCCCTGCGGCTGCGGCACGGCCGCCACCGTCTTTCTGTTTCTGGTCCTGAGCGCTGCTGGAAGGGGACGACGTCGGCGGCTTCGGCGTCGTCGGGGACGACGGGTCCTGCTTGGTGTCTACCTGGACGGGCTCCGGCGCGACGCCAGGCATGGTGACGCGGACGACCCCGTTCTCGAACCTGGCGTGGATGGCCTTGGCGTCGCAGCCGTCGGGGACGCGGAGCTCGAGGCGGAAGCGCCGCCAGCGGTCGCCGCCGGCGGGGCGCTCCCCGCGCACGACCAGGCGCCGCTGGCTGTGCACCATCTGCACCCGGATGTGCTCCTTCTTGTACCCTGCCATATGCATGCACACGCCAGTACCGTCATCATGCCAAGTTCATGGCGCTTCTGATCGACTTACACGTTACGTACGAGAGAAAGGTGTGCTTCCATTGCTTGCTTGCCTTCGTCGGAGAGGTCGACGGAGAGTGTGTGCGTGGCTGGCTCGCGGGTCATCTCGTGCTTGGGCACGAAGTCCTCGTACGCGCGGTCGCCGCTGGAAGCCATGGATCACCGACCTCGCCTCTGCTTCTTCTTCTTCCCGATTCAGAGCTCAGACGACTGCTGCACTGCACTGACGGACGAGGGAAACAGAATCGATGAGAGCTAGAAGACTGGAGGCAGATTAATTTTGCAGGGGAGCCTGATAGACGAGTATTATGCACGGAGCTGTTGATTGATGGTCAGGCAGATATATACCAGTACGTGGTATACGCTTTGTACGTCTCCATGGAGATGTGGTCATCGATCAGGATTGGGAGCAGTACGTGTAGTGCAAGGCCGCCGTGTTGGGGAGAGGAATCGCTTGACGGGGAGGTTAGTTTCGCAGGTGGAGTTTGTGGAGGAGCTCCGATGAGGGAACGGCACGATTCCTTGTCCCTCGTCCTGGACCACGGCTACCTTCTTCACCAGCGTCACGTATGGTCCACCCCCCCCCCCCCACCCCCCCGCATCTGCGTCACTGCGTGCCGTCCCAGTCAACGTGCGTCCACGGACGCCACAGTGCCCTGGCCTGTTTTAGCTGAAGAAGGGGGAGGAAACCGCCTAGGGGTGGAGGCGGATGTCACGTACTGGGTCAATGTGTTGGGCCTGGGCTGAGGGAGCTGGTAGCACTACAGGAAAGGGGTATTTTTTCGTGAACCATATCTTTTTCGTGGACCAACCCATGAAAAATGTTACCATTTTTTCGTCGGCCTGGCCCAGAGCCGACGAAAAACCTAACTTTTTCGTGGGCCTAAGCTAGACCGACAAAAAAAGCTAAGCCGCCTGGGCCCACGCCTTTTTCGTCGGTCGCCTGAGCCGACGAAAAACACTTGTTTTTCGTGGGTTTGGAGCCTGGCCGACGAAAAACCTCGTACGTTTACTCCTCCCATTCCTCCTTCTCCTTCCGCTCCCCTGATTCAATTCGCTTCATCCGCCACCGCCTGCCTCCCGGTCGCCTCGCCGCCGGGCGCCAGAGCCACCACCCGCCTGCCGCCGCCTCCCCTGCCGCCCACGCGCCGCCATCCGCCGCCCGCGCGCCTGCCGACCGGGCGCCGCCCTCCTCCTGCGCGCCGCCCCCAGCTGCCGGGGGGAGTGCCAGCCCAGCAGCTCCGTGCCGCCCGGGCGCCGCGCGCCGCCCCCAGCCGCCGGGCTCCAGCGCCGGCCCCGCCTCCCCTGGGCACCGCCGGCCCCTCCGCCGTTGGCCGGGTCCCCAGGGCGCCTCGGCTGTCCAGGATCCAGTGGCCCCAACGGCTGTGCCTCTCGCGGGGCGCCGCCTGCCCTGTTCGCCGCCGCTGCCCGGAAATCTGCGGCCCCGTCGCCCTAGCTGCTCGCCGCGCTCGAAAGGTATATGCATTGTCTAGCGCTTCAAAGTTGATTGATTGGTATATGCATTGTCTAGCGTGATTGGACTTTGGACATTGGACTATGCGCGATTATTATACATTGGTTTTTTCGTCGGCCATGTTCAAAACCGTTCATTAAAGTTAATGATGTGTGGTAGTATTGTGATTAGGTTATTATATTGATATTTTCGTCGGCCATGTCCAAAACCGACGAATGTCGTGATTACAGTTAATGATGTGGTAGGATTGCTATTGGAGAGTTAAACATGTTGATGATTAGATTAGATTTTAAATTAATCCATCTTGATGAATAATCATTTTATGTGTTTCGTACCGTCTTCTTACTATTTAATGATTTCATAAGATTCTAAACTGCCTTGTTACTATTTATGGTGGCATATGATTAATGTTTATTTGTTTATGCACTGTATTTATTTTAACCATTATTTTCTAGAGTTTTAGGGTTTATTGCGCAAACCAGTAGTTAACCCTAGGCGTCCCCCGTTCCGGAAGCACGCACATCGCATTTATGGTGGTGTTTGGACCTAATGAAACTGCACAATCTATGAATGCATCGATTGTATAGTTTCATTCGATCCAAACATAGGATTACTTGTGATGTGCGTGGTTCCGGGATTGTCCACGTATTTGGACAGCCGGAGAATGGGGGTGGCCGCATGTGATTCGTGTACGTATCCGATGATCCGAACGAGATTTCGACAGCATAACCCGGTTGTTCTCCGTCGCACCAGGAACAGGCGTGCGTTCGGAGAACAGCGGGGTTATGCTGCCGAAATTTCGTTCGGATCATCGGGCACGTCACGAATCGCATGCGGACACCTCCGTTCTCGGGTGGGTTTAGGGCCTTTCCTAGTAGGGTTCTTTGTTGTCACCTAAGCCACATGTCGCTACTATATATATGATGAATTTTGGTTGGTGGTTTAGCCTCGGAAATGTAGGACAATCGAAAGGCTATGTATGAAGGATGGCGAAAGAATGGGGCACACTCCAGGGAATGGTAGTCAATCGTAGAGGATTTTCTCAAGCAAGCATTCAAGGTGGCAAGAGGTCCTGTCACGCCATGTCCGTGCCTTGACTGTAAGAACGGGTCGTACAAGACGAGGCATGTGATGGAGGAACACCTATGTATATTTGGGTTTATACCTGACTATCTTGTATGGCATAAGCATGTGATTGCCACAAAAGGAACCAGAGTTCAACAGCAAAGGGATCGAATAGAACGGACTTGTCTTCCACCTCCAGACTCCCCTGTCCAGACAGCCTCTCCTGCTGTTCTTGCAGCTTCCTTCGATTCCCTTCTTCCCTAGCCTAATTTCACTCAATTCTTCTGCTATTGTATCAATTGTCCTTGTAATTGTGATCTGGAGATTAAGGTTCATAACAAAAATGTCACGTACTGGGCTTAATATGTTGGGCCTGGGCTGGGCCAACGAGGGAGCTGGTAGTGATTGCCACAAAAGGAACCAGAGTTCAACAGCAAAGGGATCGAACAGAACGGACTTGTCTTCCACCTCCAGACTCCCCTGTCCAGACAGCCTCTCCTGCTGTTCTTGCAGCTTCCTTCGATTCCCTTCTTCCCTAGCCTAATTCCCCTCAATTCTTCTGCTATTGTATCAATTGTCCTTGTAATTGTGATCTGAAGATCAAGGTTCATAACAATTGGTATTTAGAGCTTCCAATTTGGGAACCCTAAAATTTTCCCCAAATCAAATCACCATGGTTGAGGTGTCCGACCTCTGTGCCTCAATGACGAGGATGGAGGTGATGCTACAGAAGATGAACGAGATCCTAGACCGCTTCAACGGAGGCCCCGGCGCCACGACACACCCCGCGACGGCAACAATGGTGGGGTCGAGCACCGCACATGTACCCTTAACTACACCTGAGGTCTTGTTGGCCTCCCCGGCGGCGACCACCTCATCGACGAATGGTGTCCCAACTACTGCATCGCCCGCTTCGGCCATGAGCACCGATGTTCCTGTCCTCGTGGGAGGAGGGGCGTGGCCGTCGTACCTGTGTCCTTCGCGTACCTCATATTGGCCTCGTACAGGGACGCCCCCACGCGACGTGGTTGCTGGCGGCGCTGCACCACCCGGTCAACAGCTACCTAGTGCACCGGGAGGCCCCCGCGGAGGAGCACTGGTGGCTCGCGGAACTGGTGTCCGGGCACGGCGTGTAAGTGTACGCGCACACGGGCAACGTGTGGATCGTCGGCGCGCACAACATCGCCACCTACCGCGGCCCCACCATGCTGTAAGCCATCGTCGTGCTGCTCCGCCTGCGCCACAACTGGGATTGTTTCGTCGACCTCAGCGCCTCGCTCATCACACAGGACGACTTGATGGAGGCGTTCGTCGAGCTCTCCCGGGACCTGAACTTCATCCAGCACTTTTTTGCCTTGCCGCGAGGAAGAAGATCACCAAGAAGCTACCCCACAGTCACGTGACCTCCGTGTGACCGTGTACATATGGCGCTTCATGCTCGTGGATGCAGTGGCTACTCCAAGTTCGATGATGAATCTGTGCAGCAACACCAACACCAGCCACAGTGCAGACACGTTCATGCTTGAGGAGGATGTAGTTCCACCGACACCAGCAAGTCTGCATGCTGAAATTAAGGTCTCCAACAACCCACCTGACATGTGTTCGACGCAATGTGGCAGCGACGACAACGCCTCAACAGCCGCTGTTCCACTCGGGGTCAGTAAGAGCTGCTCAATCGCGTTTCGACAGAGCTGGTATATATCGGTACGTCTTGCCATAATAGCTCAATTGGTGTTCTTATGTTTGGGGTTGTCAAGGCAATAGATATTTCAGAGGATCACAAGATGCTTGAGTTATGCTTAGCCTCATGTTTGATGTTCAAATGCAATTTGGATAATGTGTTGTTGCAACAGACATGGCTATCTCCCAATCTGCTGCAGAATCAACACCATGGTTGCAGTATGCGTGCAATGTCTGGTGCTAGTAATTGGGTGTTTGATCGAGGGAAATACACAGAGGGTGAAAATGTGGTGACTGTTAGTTTCACTCCAGTGCAATGGTCAAGCACATGTTTTGCTTTGGTTAATAAATTTGCTTGGTCACCACCTGTTTCAGCGTGGAGTTCGGCGTGGAGTTCAGTGACAATTCTTGACCGGTGGTCGGACATGATGCCTAAATGTTTGTGGAGCAAGTATTTTGTCCTGATCTTACATCACAAGTCAAATGCATTTCAGCACCTGGTATTTGTGCAACAAAGAGAAAATGAATCACCCTATTCATCGGAGAGCATATAGGTAGTGTTGTTACATGTTTTTATGGGTGCTCACTGGTGGTGGCAAAATTCAGAGATGTTTCTATGTCAGGCGTTCAGCAAATTTCAGCAACATCAACAGGCAACCAGTGCATTGGTTTATCTGTATGGGCTTTGCATCGATGACGGATACTGTCAGTTGGTGGTTCAGAGAGTTAATCTATGTTACTCTAGAATAAAAGGCACACTAGAAGAAAGGTGGCCTTGGTCTGAAAAATACAGCCTGGTATTTCAGATTGGTGATGAATTTGTTGTGGTGGCAATATCAACAAGAGTTAGAATTAAAAATAGACAGTTATTCTGGATGGAATTTGTCTTTCTCACTAATGGAAGACATATACTGAACACTCCTACACTTTGGTTACCTCATCTGCCACAGATCATTTTTGCTTCCGAGAGTACTTCAATAGTATGCAGGGAATTGCTTGTTCAGGATGAAACCAAATTCATAGTACTGCTACTACTTCACTTTGTGGATGGCTCTTGCTGGGATCAACATCCATTACAATGAAGCTGAACCAAATATTATCAAGCCAAGGTCCAATAGGCAAACAATCGATTTCAAGAGGGAAGAGGTCCAAAACACCAAGCTTTCTTACTCAGGGAGAGGAGACCTGCCGCCAAATGAGTGGAGTTTGATACTAAGCTTCAGATTGCATCAGAAGCCTGGTGCATTTGAGTTCCTGATACTTATGCAACAGAAGAATAATGACTTGGTGATGATTACTAAACTTGTGGATTTTGATATGGACACATTAACTTTGGAGTTTCATTGTTGTGCTCCAAACAAGACTAGAGCTTGTTTGAGGAAGTCATATATGGAGATTGTTCAAAACCACACTGAATTGGTACACCAACTGCTACTGAAAGAAGATGACTACAGATCACTACAAACATCGTCATGATGATCAGTTTAAACAAGTACCATGGGTGGCCAACAAGATTGTTTTTGAATCTTCCAATTCCGACACAAATGTCATGGTTGGTGAAGAACAAGCCACGGTTAGCATTCAGCAAGCTCCATGGGATCCGGGTGGCTTCAAGAGCGGCTTGAGGGCAAGCCGCGTTTTAAGCAGCAGGGAATGTCACGTACTGGGCTTAATGTGTTGGGCCTGGGCTGGGCCAACGAGGGAGCTGGTAGTGATTGCCACAAAAGGAACCAGAGTTCAACAGCAAAGGGATCGAACAGAGCGGACTTGTCTTCCACCTCCAGACTCCTCTGTCCAGACAGCCTCTCCTGCTGTTCTTGCAGCTTCCTTCGATTCCCTTCTTCCCTAGCCTAATTCCCCTCAATTCTTCTGCTATTGTATCAATTGTCCTTGTAATTGTGATATGGAGATCAAGGTTCATAACAGCGGACGGCGGCGGAGCAGAGGACCACAGCCAGACAGTGGAGAAGGGCTGATGGGCAGAGGAAGGTTAACGCCGTCCAAGTTCTAAGCACATCTTAATTCCAACACTTTTGAGCTGACTGCTGTTTTACTAGCAAATCATTGCGGTCCTAGTTTTTTTAGCAATGTTAACTTTTTTATCACAACGGATGAAAACGTGGCCACACCGGCTAGTAATCATTATGAAGCCCAAATTTAGAGAAAAGCTAAAGAACAACCGTGTGATCACACGGTTGAACGCCGGCCGGCGGGGGGAGGTGGCGCAGGGCGTGAGCGCCGGCGGGGAGGCAGTAGGCGGCGCGGCGCTGGCGGGAGGAGGCGTGGCGGGCGGCGGGCGAGCGGGAGGAGGCGCGGCGACGGCGGGCGGGGGAGGCGGAGGAGGCCGGCGGAGAGGGCGGCGGAGCCCGGCGGTGGCAACGACGGGAGGCGACGGGGTGTATCTGGTGAGCGGGTGGGGGTGGGGTAGGTGGGGGAGTTACATTGTAATTACAGTGTATGTATACTGTAGTTGAACTACAGTGTAATCCCAACCATCCATCTAAGATCCAATGACCAAAAATTCATTCCAACACCTGGTTTTGATGCACGAGTCTAGCTCGTCGCTGCCGGTAGATGGAGGGGATAAAATTATGAAAACTTTCCAAGCTGCACAGAGAGGAGCTTGAACTTTTCCTTTTGTGGTAGCGATGTGGCATGCATAGAGGGAATAATTGCCTCTGCAGGGCACCGAGAGTCCGAGACAGATTTCCGAGTTCGACTGGGCAGCTGATCAATATTTGGAGTCGGACGACCTGCAGAAACTCGTCCATAAAACCAGAGGCAGTCAAGGCGTTTCTCCGTTTCAATATAAAGACTATTCAGATAGCATCACTGAATATGCGTGTGGAGATTTATGTAAGAGCCATTAAATACATTATGAAACTATGCCACTCGCACCAAGAAACATATCTTTTATGTTATAATCAGGCAACTACTCAGAGCCGAGAAGGATGATAACGAGGGGCGAAGAAGACAACGGTTCTTTGAGCAGCTGGGAAAATACAGTAGAAACTCCAAGAGAGAATGATGTTCCCCGACATAGCTGTGATGCCCCTGGCATCTCAGAAGCCGTACACACAATTATACGTAAACTAATGATGAATTAAAACTAAATCATGCTTAAGAGAGCAATGAGGGATTGGTAGATAAACCACTAGGTCAAAATTTCTCAAATCTGAAATTTTAGCTCATCCCCAAAGTTGATTCTGAAATTACTTTTGAATTCACTATACAACTTTAAAATCTTCCTTTCTATGAAGTGGAATTAAACTTATCACCTTTCATATGCACCTATTGTGGAAGTGATTGGACTTCATTTGATACCCCAAAAGTTTGAAACAAGAAAGTCTCTCCACAGAGTGAAATTTCTGTTTTAATAAACCATGGAACATAATTGTGTCTAAAATTCAAAATATGTGGGGTTTCAGACCAAAGTCATATTACCAAACTTTTAGGTCATAAACTGGGGAACAATTTTGGTAATTAGAGCTTGATCATATATCGAGTTTTAATTGGAGTTTGGGGTCATTTTATACCAGCACAGAAAACCGGTTCAAATTAGGGCTGATTTGAAATTCCAAATTTACTCTAACCTACAGCCACTTTCATGCAAAGCTCAAATTAGAGAAGTTGTAAGTTTTAAAATTCTAAACAAACTTTTCAAAAGACACCTTGGGAGATAATGTCCATAAATAGGACTTTTGGAATTTCAAATAAATGGGGTTTGTGGGCCAAATTAAACTTGAGAGCTAAATTCAAATGAATTTCATATTTCCATACCGAATTTGAAATCATGCCTATTGACAAAGTTGTAGAGTTCAAAGAGTAGAACATTTCATTCAATTGGAGTTTTTCCAAATTCGGACTCTAAATTGGTCTAAATGGCGATTTTCAACACAAGAGAAAACACATTTTTTTATTTTCTTTTCCCTCCTTTTTCCCGGTCGATGACAGGTGGGCCCCACGCCCCCGGCCGCCACCGTGTCCGGGCCGATGGCGACCACGCGGCCGGCGACGGCCGGGCAGCGCCGCGCGCCCACGGATCGCCGCCGTGGCCTCCGCCCCGACCGGCCGCGCCCTCCTCTTGAACCCAGACACCATCCCATCCCCGCTCCACTCGCCCGCGCCCTCTTCCCTCGCTTTCCCCTGCCCGGCCTCTTCCCGAGCGCAGAGGCGCGGCCGCCATTGGAGCCACGGCAAGCTCGCGCCCCCGCCTCCTCCGGCCCTCTCCGTCCGAGCCGCCACCCCCACCGGCCTCGCCTCAAGCATCTCCACCCTCCCCGCCACTTCTCGGCCCCGCCCTGCCACCTCCAGCCGCTCCGCGTGCGCGCACGCCGCGGCCGCGCCATGGCCTAGCCCGCGGCGAGCGAGCTACGCCGGACGCCTCTGGCCGCCTCCCCTTCGTCCAACGCGCGCCCCGTCGTCGCCGCACCTCCCTCCACCGAAGCCCCAAGCCCTAGGCCGCCGCCGTCGGCCCTAGCCCCTTTCCCCACGCGCGACGCCGCGCGCCGCCCCGGCTCACCCGCGCCTCAACGCGGAGGGCCTTCCTCCGGCCATCCCTGCCCCTCCACTCCACCACCGCCGACTTCCTTACCTCGCCGCGCGCCTCACGTGCCCACCCTCGCCGCCTCTCGGTGCCCGAGCCGCCGGAACCGAAGCCGCGCCGCCGTCTCCGCGCGCCGTCGCCACCTTCGGTTCACCGGCGCCGCGCCTCCTCTCCTCTCCACCACCGGCAACGAGGTCAAGGGGGAACGGACGCCCGTGGACGGGAACACGTCCCCGGGCCCGGTCGGCTTCAAGACCGGCCACCACGCCGCCGGCGCAGCCCCGCCGTTCCCCCCCCCCCCCGCGCGCTGTCTCCCTCTGCCTGCCCGAGGAAGAAGAAGAAAAGGTGGATTTGCGATTTAGCCCCTGCTGTTTCGTGTATTTATGTTTAAGTCCATACGCTGTGCAGTGAGTCTTACGAATCTAGCAGTCTAGCCCCTGGAGGTTATAGTTAATTACGTATAGGTCCCGGATCTGGGGTTAGTATGTATTATTTCGGTTTTGAACTTTGGAAAATCATATAAAATCACAGAAAAATCCAAAATGGACAAACTCAGTACCTATGAACTCCTCTTGAGTAGATCTACAGGTTAGGTATGATGTGGGTGAGTGAAGTGACCATTTTACCCTTGACTTTGTGCATGTAGGTAAAAGGAAAATAAATAGAAAAAGTGATCTAGATGAACTTCTAAAATGGTAAAACTTGGTCAGTATGCTTTGTAGCACATGAGAATACTATGACAAACTTTATGGCCATAGTGATTGCTGTTGTGGGGGCTTTGCCATTATATTGGCATAATGCACCCTTTTATTAACTTAAAAGTGTGTACCATGCAAAACATGTTAATATGAGTCCTCTGGTATATTTATCATGTTATATATAGCCAGTAAGTCTCAATGGAAAAAAAAATATGAACCTATAAATGTCAAGTTTTAAAGGTGATTTGAAATTGACAAAATGTTAAGTGCTAGTCTTGTTAAATAGGAAAATGGGTTCTAAATTGCTAGGAAAATTTCAGGAGAACTTTGGTAGCTTGTACATGATACATAGGACTCAGAAAGTATATATGTGCATGTTTAAACCACTGTTTTGTATTAGGTAAACTCTTTTGCTAATTACACTCTAAGAGTAAGCTAGTTTAGTTAATATGATTAGTTGAGCTAGCTTTAGGTGATGGTTTATACGATTTCTTAAAAGATGGCATGCAGGATTTCCTAGGAGAGTATGAATGCCTTCCTCGGGAGGTAGACCTTAAATAAGAAGGCTTGTTTACTTTGACATGTAGTATCCACCGTGGGTTACTTTTCTACTGCACTCTATCCTGCATTGCATCCTTACACTCATTTGCATATCTGGCATGCATATAGACCACGGGATCGAGGAGCCGACGCAGGATCTACCGTTGATCGAGAAGCCAGACGACAAGTGGAACCCGAAGCAAGAAGACGACGTGTCGCTGAGTTGGCCGTCCCTGTAACAAGGGGTTGCCTGGGGCACAGCCTCACAACCCGGCAAACTAACAGTAGTTTAGTTTGTTCAAGTTGTCAACAACAAAGGTAGGCCCCTTAGGCATTTTCACCTATCTAGGGAGTCTCACCACCCTATACTTGTTTGTGCATTACGTTTAGGGATTTTATGAAACCCCACCTGCATAAATCCTTGATGCCCAAAGTAGAAAGGATAAAACGAAGTCTATGCTTAGCCATGCTTAGACGGTAGAAGACGAGTGAAGGTATTCACTCGCGAGATGATAGGGCCTACAAATGTTTTTACAAAACCTTGGAATCGAAAGGAAATCTGTTATGACTTGATGATAAGTTGAGACCGGGCGGAGATATGGTTTGATATGATAAGATTTGTGATAATGTGTTGGTGGACTCCGTCCGAGTCGATTAAGGCCCGTCCGCTGTTCGCCTGCTGATTGGCATAACATTGCTAGAGTGCTTATCCGGTATATGGGGCCGGTGAAACCTTACTTGTGCCATCCAAAGAACAGAGACACGTTCCTACCCACTGGTTGCGAGGAAGGTGGTCCGGGGGAGCTTGGTACTCATGACGGGGAGACCGGGATGCCGGCAGGCTCGTCATGGGGGCACAACCCGGAGGTCAGGCGGGAGTGAATCGAACTTGGGATGGGACAAGTGGAGGCGGGGGACCATATGTGGGAAAGCCGTCGTGTCAGTAAGCATATGGGCCCCTGGCATTTTTAGTTATTCCCGGGAATTAAAAATCGATTCGAATCGCTGATGCTCACCAGGTGTGAGAATGCCAGATATCGCACACGGACAACGTAGTAACAACTTAAATACTTTATGCTTATATTCATGTTTTATATACAACATGCTTGGATAAGTATGATCCGTCCGACTATTCATAGTGCTGCCCATCCACTGAGAGGAGGTTGATGGATTTGGGAGATGCTTCGAGGTCGAGGGAGAGATGACCCGACGTATAGGGGCATCGCTCCTGAGACGGCTACTCCCAAGAGTTCGATGGGGGCTCTATGAATTTTGGGACGGGGCATGCGTTCATGTTTTATTTTTCTGCAAGTTTTCCCCCTATGATATTGTTGATAATCATAACTAAGGGGTAGCAGCTGTCAAATCCTGCTATCTTATGATAACATGTTTTAAATAAACAAATCAATGGCTAAGGACCCACTTCTAGTAAGCTTATGCGGGTTAGAAGTCAGTCCACCAAAAAGTCTTGCATAATCTCAAATGTGTCGGGCTGAAACCGCCCACGGGTAAGTCCTACGAGTTCTCCACGAACTCACCGTTTGTTGTTGATATTTTTCTTTTAGGTGCATATCAGACTATGATCAAGGATGACTACGGTGGGCTCGAGGTCATACTTGATGTTTACTTTCCGCTGCACGTTACATCTTTGTAACGATATGTATTCCGCTGCGAGGTTTATTTCGAAGTTCTTTTTTTTCACTACCTTGTACTCCTTTTGAGCAAAAGTATTTGTAATCAATCAAATTATGTTTGTATGAAATGGTGGGTTGTTGTAATTGTTGTGGCTCTTTCGAGAGCTTAACGTGTGTGATGTCGGCATCCCTGGGAGATGGTTTCATCGAGTGCCCTTCTGGGTAGCTCGACGGACTACCGAGTTTAGTTCGGTCTAAGTGCACTGTGGGCCAGTGGTGGCAGGTGTACTTAGCCCGGATTAAATCGGCGGTTCCGCCACAATAGCTCTACATGCAGGTTTGCTGTATCTCCGTTCGCTCTAGAGCTGACGTGTGCAGCTATGCAGCTGGAAACAGCTAGGAAACTTTACAAGTGCCTACAAGATTTATCAGAAGGGGACAAGGATAGGTACAATTTGTTTCTAAACAATCTTTTAGTGCAACCTGCAGATATTTTGGGGATTTCGCCTAACTAAAATTTATTGCTATTATACAAAGCATATGGTTCGAACATGGTACGCTGACAAAGCTACGTATTGAAGGGCGTTGCATAAGGTTGATGTTTGGTGGAAGAGTCGACTTCAATCCAACAGTAGTAGATGCTATAGTAAGACTATATCATATAATGGATGACCAAATATATGCTTCACCTGGTGACATGAGGTGTAGGTATTTCCTACCATCAACATTTGCGGTAGGCGAAATACATTGCTTATACACGTTCCCATAACAGAACTTGTACGGTAGGGATGACTTCACTCTATATCTTTGCATTGCAGGGTTTATTGCTCGATGAAGCTCAGGCAAGTGTTGGAGAGGTACTCATGGGGAAAGACTGCGTCTCAATACGTTCCATGTTTTCTTGGGACAACATTTCATTCAGCGTTGGAGATTGCAGAATGGTACGTATTGAACTGGACTTTGCTGGTTCAGCATTGGAGAGTGCATTTAGTCTTAAGGTTCAGTACTAATTACAAAAATTTCATTTCAGATACTGGCTCCAGTGAACGTGGCATGGAATTGGTCGATGTACGTCTGGAACTTTGAAGAACGTGGGATTGTGGTTCTAGATCCTGTTGTTATGTTCGATGGCACTGAAGCAGTTAGGAAGCTGCATGAATCTATTTTGGCAAGGCTACATGAAGCTATGGCAATCTGCAAAAGGATGTTCTTTCCATATCCAGAAGATTCCATGGAAGGTTGGAGCACTCGGTATATGGTGCTGGAGGAAGGGCATGGGGACAGGTGCGTGCTACGATGCAGAAAGCTAAATGATTATTGTTGTTCCCGATGGTCATAAACTCTATGTAAATAATTTGCAGCTCCAACTCTGGTGTGTATAGCATGCTCTATGCCAAGTTCTTTGACGGGAAGAAGATGACAAGGCACCTAAGCTCGGTATGCCATTTGAATTGGTTGGCGATACTATGATTGACTCATGTTGCAGTTGTATCATATACTAGAACGTGAAACTTGTTGCAGGATTCGCTGGACATCTACAAGTGCAGCTTGTTGCAGCAGCTGTTGTGCGTACCAGGGAATATGGGACATCTACCAGCCTCCGTAAATGAAATACTGGCAGCAAGAACATGAAGGCTTTGAATGTCTATACACTAGAATGATGTATCATCGAGACCAAAACCTGTTTAGGGTTGTGTGGTGCCTAGATAATATGCCTGGGCCAATGCACGTGTTTTTGATGCACTAGAAAACATTTAGCATGCACTGGAACAAGCATGCTCATGTACGCCAACATGATCTATGATAAGTTAGGGGGGTTAGTGATGCCCTGGTTACCATATCTGTGAGTGTGCAAACGTGCTGCTATACGCCAGGACACTCACAGCTATGGGTTCAATGAATCGTGACTTTTGATAACTAGGACACCAGGACTGTCCAATTGAATCATCTGTCAGTGTGCTTCTTACACTGCGTCACTCTTGATTCTTTTACAAAAATAATAAATTCTTGACTTTTTACATGCCTAAGTTGTGGCAAAAGTTATGCAACGCTTATACAGTGGCAACAGATAAGATTCAAGAGTTAATAGCAATGTATTTATGATAAATACACATGGCGCTGCCACAAGTCATTTGTTATCAATAATATCAATTAGCAAATTGTCAGGTTTTGGTGTCAGGACTGCAATAGTATTTCCAGACTTTCGCCGTATGGAGCCAAATCAGTGCAAATTAGTGTTAGCACGTTATACAAACTTTGATATATCGAAAACATAATGGCATTTTGGATTTGGAACCCACTTCCTGAAAGGGATTAATATAGTTAGTGATGTCCTGATTACCATATCTGTGAGTGTGCAAACGTGCTGCTATACGCCCCTAATGGTCACATTTGATTTATTCAGAGGATGGATGATGCAAACGTGCTGCTATACGCCAACAGGTTAAACGGATGGGTGATGCAGATTCAGTTTATTCGCAAGCACCAAAAATAAACAAAGTAATGTACATTCAACGGGTGGATGGTGTAGATTCAGTTTATTCGCAACCAGATACAGGGCCTGGAGCACCAAAAAGAAACAAAAAAAAATGTATATTCAACTGCAGATACGTGCATGTATCTACTTGAGTTGTCCTCAAAGCAGATCCGGTTTCCTCTTCTCCCACATCTCTGCTTGAAGAAATGATAATGAGAACTGTTTGGAGGTTCCTGCTAGCATCATGTCATCCAGCTTGAAAAATGCATTTAGAAACAGTGCAAAGACAAATAGCAACTTAGATAGATGGACATGGGAGCACGAGCGGAGCGTGTGACTTCTGAACCTGGGACATCGAAGAGCAAGTGTATAACAACAGCACTGGTTACTGAATGAATGTGCTCAACAAGTAGATCTAGTGCAGATCAATTCGGGCCAAAAATTAACAGCATGGCGGCGGCGGCAGTCGTCTGCGGTAACCGCATGGCGGCGGCGAGGGGGGCGGGGCGCGTGCTGCGCGCCTGGGCGGCGTAGACTCGCTACCAGGCAGCCGCGGCGGCGTCTTCTGTTCTCGACGACCAATGGTGGTGGCGGGTCTTCTCCGCCGCCGGGAAGGGACAAACAGAGGAGGGAGAAAGGGTATGGCGCCGGGGGGAACGAGGGCTTGTGGTGGAGGGTCTTCTACGCCGCCGGAAGGGACAAACGGAAGAAGGAGAAAGGGTACGGTGCCGGGGGGGACGAGGGCTTGACGGACACTTGACGGAGGCGCCCTTCATCCCGTTACCACGAGATGAAGACGCTATATCGGGGGACAGCTCGATAAGAACCGGCGGAAAGCATCTGGACAGGTGGCGCGCGGAGAATAGATCGAGGAAGACGACGGACGGTGTGCGGTAACGCGGGCGACCGCCCGCCGTTGCGGGAATGAATTTTTGCAGAGCACACCCTCCTCGTCTCATCCAAATTAAAGCGCAAGCAACGATCAGCAGCCATGGTGTGGATCATGTCGAAGCTGGCCACGCTCGTGGTTCTGCTGGGCATCCTGCTCCTCCTGCCTGCCGCCTCTGTAGCGAGCACCATCGATGGCAGCCGGAGCCAGCGCCTAGAGCTGCCGGATTCGCTGGTCGGTCCCGAGAGCGTGGCGTTCGACGCCAGTGGCGCCGGGCCCTACGTCAGCATCTCCGACGGCCGTGTCCTCAAGTACGGCGGCGCTTGGACCACGTTCGCGTACAGCCCGAGCTACGCGAAGAACAACTGCGACGCGGCGTCCGAGCTCCCGGCGGTCGCAACGGAGAGCTCGTGCGGCCGGCCACTGGGCCTGCGGTTCCACCGCAACTCCGGCAACCTGTACATCGCCGACACGTACATGGGGCTGATGCGCGTGGGGCCCAACAGCGGGGAGGCGACCGTGCTCGCGACGGAGGCCGGCGGCGGTTCACGAACGGGGTGGACGTCAACCAGGTCACCGGCGACGTCTACTTCACCGACAGCAGCACGACGTACACGCGGGCGCAGCACCAGATGGTGACCACGACGGGGGACTCCACGGGGCGCGTCATGAGGTACAACCGCCGCACCGGCCGGGTCCCAACGGCATCGCCATCAGCGCTGACAGGACCCACCTCGTCGTCGCGCTCACAGGGTCGTGCAAGCTGATGAGATACTGGATCCGAGGACCCAAGGCCGACACGTCCGAGGTGTTGGCCGACCTACCGGGATACCTGGACAATGTGAGGCCCGATGAGAAGGGAGGGTTGTACTGGGTGGCACTGCACCGGGAGAAGAATGAGTTGCCGTTCGGCGATGACAGCCACTTGCTTGCCGTCAAAGTCGGTGCCGACGGCGAGGTGATGCAGGTGATGAAAGGACCCAAGAACATCAGGCCGACCGAGCTGGTTGAAAGGGACGGTGGCAACAAGATATACATGGGTTCTGTCGAATTGTCCTACGTTGGCATTGTTAGCGCGTAATAGTATACAAGTATACCTGAGGAGTATGTGTTAGAGTTGTACATGTTTATTGGTGTTGATCTTTATATTATCATCTATACTTTGAAATGATGAATAGAAGTTGTACTATTTATTTCTATAAAAAATGTGACATGCTGAATTTCATTAATTATGGTTATCAAGAGTTGTAACTAGAAACTCCATGCATCATAACGATATTTAACTCATCACCACAGCGACTAATCACGCAGATGAAGGCAAATTAGTCACAAACTAGTACTATAAAATTACTTATGTACAACGATCACATCACGATATGCAGTGAATTTTCTGAGATCCAAACATTCGTTACACTCGTCTGTACACCCAGAACCTCTCGTACTCACGCCGCCGGCGCCGCTCCCGGGAGTGCACCACCCACGCCGCCGCAGCGAGCATCGCCTGGTACACCCGGCTGCTGTCCCGCCGCAGCGAGGGGCAGCCGCGCTCGATCATGGTCTGGAATGCGCGGTGCACGGTCTCGGCCAGGGCGGGTGTCTGCCGGCGCAACCCGTCGCTCACGCTGGCCGCGGTCAGCAACAGGGAGTACATCGCCGGCGTGAGGCGCCCGACCGTCGCGCACACGTCCTGCCCCGACGACACAGGCGCCGCCGTCGCGCGGCACACGTAGCACTGCCACACCTGATGCACACACGCAGTGTGAGCAAGAACGGCGGTGTCAGACATGGCGAGCTCCCATCACCAACAACAGCGTGCCGGTGCCACGGTTGGGGCTTACCTGTTGCGCGGTGTCGGCGGTGACTTCACCGGCGGCGCAGCGGCAGCTTGACAGGTTGGCGTTGTAGGGGTTGTAGAGGAGTGGCACGAGAGGGCCGGACTGGTTGTAGTCGTAGTAGGCCGGAGGGCCGACCTGTGGTGGCACGTTGGCGTTGGACACGTTGGAGAGCAGCTGGTTCAGCCGGGACACGAGTTGGTAGTTCACCTCCTCGCTCCGGCGCAGGGCCTCCGCCGTCACCGGCTCACCGCCGTGTCGATGCAGGGGAGGATGTCGTCCAGTGCGGTGTGGCCCTGCGGCTGCACCACCCACTCGTCCATGGCGACGCCGACGCAGGTGTCACCAATCACGCCGAGCAAATGGGCAGAGGTCGTGCTGTGCTTTAGTAGCTTGTAACAAAGATATGTGAGATGCCAATGCAGTATAGTAGCCGGTCAAAACAAATTTATCACTCTACTGACCTGCAGTAGGGCTGTTAAACAATTCCTGGGCATTGACATTTGAATTTTGGACAAATTTGGATTGAATTTGAACAGAACGAAACTATACTCTCTTTTTTTTCAAATTTGAACATGACTGTCCGAATATACCACCACTGCCAAGCAGCATGGCACAAATTTTGCATTTTGACGCTTCTTTATTTTCAGGATGCAGTAGCCACAGGATTGCACGGCTGACTCCTCGAATCTCGGTGGCGTTCCCACCCTTCGGGACCACTGTGGCACGGAAGAGATGGTTCAAGTAATGCATCGTCGGCTTCATGTTGCTAGACACCCAAAGCTTTCCATTTGGGTCCAAATGCATGTCCAGGACTATATCATCAATAGGCTTCATATCATATTCGTGGCACCGAACCTTCTCTTTCGAGATATCAGAATCAGTGAACCCAAGAATGTAGGCAAATCTTCTGTAGCTGCATTTGTACCATTCCCCTTGGATATTGAAATGGAGGTAAGGCCACCTATAGGAGCCTCGTGCTTTCTTTGGCATTTCAATCCATAGCGTCGAATAGAACTGCGCAATGACTTCTGAGTTCCACGGATGGTGAAAAGTCATGATGTCCTTTAAACCTCTGTTCTCAATAATCGCTAAGGCTTCATCCATGTACCTGTCATTCATGCCTTTGCAGCGTTCCCAATCTATGCACCGCTGTTTCAGCACGGGTTGGTTGACCTTTGCACAAACAACGGAGTTGTAAAAATCAACATGAGTCTGACAATTAAAGCGCACCCCTTCGATCCCACGATGCCTCTGCCATATGGTCTCATCTTTGAATCTGAACTTTTTAAGCTGGTCATTGTGGCCCTTCTCTGAATAATTTATTGGTCTTCTTAGAGTGGTATCATAGGCCTCACGCAGAACTGCTCGATGGATGACAAGCTTATCGATTACACTAGCATTTCGAGGCGGAGAGCTCGTTACATCATCAAGCTCCCCCTCATGGTCGGACACATCCTCGATGGGTTTTTTGCCTCGGTTGGATGTTCTTTTCGTCTTCGTGCGTCCAGGCACGATATCACCTTGGCTAACACTCACGGTATTCTGAGCAGGGGATGGCACTGATTCTATTTTGTCGGACTGGTTCTCTTAGCTTTTCCCTTGTTCTTTTGTCTTTCGTACACTCTTGTTGGAGCCACTTCCTCTTCACCATTGCATCCATCATCGGTATCCGAATCGGCATAGTTTGGCCGTGGTCGTCCACGACAACGATCCATCCCTATAAGATACAACGCATATACATGAATTAATGTGTGCATCCATACATGCGAAGGTATTCATAGATCGCGTTCAATGTTGGTGTACATCCATACATGGATTAATATGTACATCCATGCATGAGTTAATGAGTAAAGTGCCCCCCTCCACTCATGTATAGGGATTCATAGATTGGTACGAAAAATGTGAGAATATACCTCTTCTCTGAGGGAATCGCGTTCAAACTTGGTGTAGGCGTTGGCGATGATGGCCCTCCACGTCAATGTTGGCTCCCAATGTGGTATGGAGGTAGGATAGGGTTTGGGAAGGCAGTTTTGGGGGCGTTTTTTGGTGGTAGAAAGAAGAGGAACGAGGGCACAATGAACAGCAACGAGGGTGGCCGGGGTACTTAAGTTGGTGTTGCGGCGCCACGCATCTTGGCGCCGCAGCCCTGTGTTGCGGCGCCAAGATGTGTGGCGCCGCAACCTTGGCGCCGCCCCGGGGGGCCCAACCGGTTATGCAGGAGGCCCCCCGGTTTGGTTGGGCCTCAACCGGGGCCCAGGTTGCGGCGCCACCAACCGTGGCGCTGCAACCTCGGCGCCGCCCTGGGGGGCCCAACCGGTTAAAGAGGAGGCCCCTCGGTTAGGTTGGGCCTCAACCAAGGCCCAAGTTGCGGCCCCACGGTTAGTGGCGCCGCAATCTCGGCGCCGCCCCGGGGGGGGGGGCAACCGGTTAAAGAGGAGGCCCCCCAGTTAGGTTGGGCCTCAACCGGGGCCCAGGTTGCGACGCCACGGTTGGTGGCGCCGCAATCTCGGCGCCTCCCCGAGGGGCCCAACCGGTTAAAACAAGGCCCACCGGTTAGGTTGGGCCTTAACCGGTGCAGGGCCCCGGACGACGTTGCGGCGCCACAAGCCTTGGCACCGCAATATCGGCACCGCCTTCTCTGGGCCTCGGGCCGCGATGCCACCAGCCTTGGCGGCGCCGCAACCTCAATTTGCGGCGCCGCAGGGGTGTGTCATGAATTTATCGCGCACAATTTAGCTTGTTCTGAGCTCCACAAGCCGTGACGCCGCAATATAGCTGTGTTCTCCGGCTCGCCAAGATTTACCACTACCTATCCGCTTGAAGGGATCCATATCGACACAACGGGAATATTATAGACAATACTATATTCGCTAGAAATCCATTGGTAAAATAGAATCCAGAATACAGTTTGCAATCATCTGAACCATGCAAATACACGAATCATCCAAAACACATAGTTTTCTACATCCGAACCATGCCAATACACCCGCGACAAAAACACATCAGGGATAATCGCTCGGCGTGAAACGGGCACGCGAACGCCTAGGTCGCCCGGGGGGCAGTGGCGAGGCGGTTGTCGGTGTACGGGACGTCTGCACGGTCACGGCGGCGCCTACGACGATGGCCCTCCTCAGAGCCCGGTGCAGTACCACTCGGACCCTGTAAAATGGAATTAGTCATTGATTATAAGGATGTCAAATGTGCCTAACAACTTTGACGATAACAATATTGCCTAAAAACTTACGGCCTCGTCGTCGTGCTGTGTCTGCGTGAACTGTACTGGGGCGTCCCGAAGCTGCGAACCAGAGAGAACATCTGGTCCGCGTGCCCCGCCGTCGTCGGCGTCGTCGCTGTCGTCGGCGTCGTCCTCGACATCATCTTCGCCGTTGTCGTCGTCGTCGTCCTCGTCGTCCAGCGTTCCAAAGGTAGGGGGAGTCACCTCCCTCGACCTCGATCTAGAGGTCCGCGACGAGCGGGCACGACTGCTTGAAGGGGCACCAGGAACTGCTCGTGGCTGTGGAGGGAGTGCAGCTGCTTTGTAGCAGCCGATCTTCCTGGACAGCTTCCGGTAGTGGCGGGAAACTGTGGCGACAAAGGACTTCAGTGCGGTCGGGGGTCATGGGCCTGTTCGGGTAAGCACAGAACCCGCCTCGTTCGTCAGCCAAGCCAACTGCTGTCCCTATAATTAAGGTTTCGTTAGGAGAGCAGTTAACGCTTAATATTGCGCGTATCGAATCGTAATAGAATAGAAATGTGCGGTCTTACCACATAGTCCTCTATGGGCGCGCGCTCAGGGTGACGGCCTTGGCGAGTACGGGTGTCGTACTCGTCGCTCTCGTCCGAGGCGACCTCACAAATCGGCCGGTGGTCCGCCGTAGGCTGGAGCCTAACCTTGGCGTGTGCCTGCAACCAACGCAGGTACTCAACGAAGTAGCCTTCGTCGTAGGCCTCACCGTGCTCGACCGGGACCCGCTCCCCCGTGTCCCACCTCTTGGTGTGGAGAACGTGGGTGATGCGCCAATCGGTCTCACTATACCGCCCCTGCCTCTTCTTCCTACAACAACCAACAAATAACGGTGTGGAGTTAACCATACTTGTGCAAAAAAACGGCCAGATGCAGTAATGTCTTCTACTTAATGATTACAAACCATACCTGTGCAGTGACGGGTCCGTAGGCACCGTGTGTGGAGGAATGACCTGCCTCCATCCAAACTGGCGCAGCACACGGGTAGGGATGTGGTACTCCACCACGACGAAGTAGATGAGCGGTACTACAGCCCTCCAGAGGTCCTTGTCCCTGTAGCACAAGGGGCTCAAGTCCACCTCTTCTATCGCGTCCCGAGAGTAAGGCGTCCACTCAACCTAGCCAAAAAAATAGTTGTCGCACGTTAGGGCCGCAGGTATTTTGGGCCACAGAGTTTCGGATTGACCACACGTACCTGGCGGTGGGTGACACAGTCCAGTGCGTTGGTGTACCTCCTGTACCTCCCATCAATCCGGCCTGTCACAACCTCCACATCCCCCAAAGCCACAGCACGGTGGGTCCGCAGTCCTCAAACGGCCAATCCTGCCATTTCAAGGAATAGCATATGTTTAGAACCAACACAAACTATTTGCAACTTCAAGATGCCATGGAAAAGTTGTGGCCTCAATAAGCCAAAGGCTTGCTATACCTCGCGTACTCGCTGCACCGGTCGTCCGATCGGCAAGCGCTCCCAGCTCCACACCTGAAGCAGGTACAGGCACCCACCGATGCTCGAAGACGTCTCCTTGCGCTGACAAGACTCGCACAGCTGTCGGTACAGGTGGCCCAAGGTGGCGGTGCCCCAGCTGAAGGTGGCAATGGCGGCCCAAGGTCGATCCAGAATAGGTAGCAGCGCTGAATCCACCGTGTCGCCTGAAGAGTCTAGGAGCAGGAAACACGCCAGTAGGAACCAAAGCCAGGCCCTAGCGTGTCGCTCCACCTCCACCGGCCCTGCGTCCGGCGGGCACACCCCAAAGTGGTTACGGAGCCACCCCGTGGTGACCCCAGATGTCCTCCTGCAGTAAATAGTATAATTAAATTTTACTGACATTACAGATGCATACAACCAGAATTAAACGCAGTTTCATATTACTTACGTGGCACGGTCCCCTGCAGCACGCTAGGGTGGTGCTACACCGAACAAAGCGTGAACTTGGGCCGACCACGCATTGGGGTCCAACCTATCTATCATAGGCTGGCCGTCAATGGGGAGGCCCAAGATCATCGCTGTGTCTTGCAGGGTGATGGTCTTCTCCCCGCACGGCAAGTGGAAAGTGTGGGTCTCCGGCCTCCAACGGTCGACCAAGGCAGTCAACAACGCAGGGTCCAACGGTGCGAGACGGGAGGTAACCACCCTGGCAAGGTGCAACAGGCCAGCCTCCTGTATGAACGGGGCGTGTGATGCTCCGGCATCTCGAGTGCATTACCATACCTTAATCATGCACTAAGCATCATCAAGCATCATGTGATTGCATATAGTCAAGTTAGGATTTACATGGGAGGAGATGGAATACTTGAAATCTAAATTTTATGCATGTGTTCTGCTATGTTCTTGTTCCTAAGTCCAAATCTATTGGGATCTAGGGGAAACTCATATTACCAAACTTGTAGATAATGAAGATTTTAACAACTTTCATAATTGGGGTTTGGCCAGATAATGAAGGCTACATAGGGTTTGGAGTCTTTCTTTGTCAGTGCAGAAAACCAACTCAAATCAGCCTTGTTTAAAAACCCTAAGTTTGCACAAACCTACAACCACTTTCATGCAACACTCCCATTGAATAAGTTGTAGGTATTGAAATTCTAAGCAAGTTACCCAAAAGGCACTTTGGGTGAAAAGGCTTGGAAATAGGGTTTTTCCTTTTTCCAAACAATAAAGGTACCCTGTCCTTACCTAGGGCTGATTTCAAAATTTGAATTTTAACCATATTTACACTTGGATTTTGGGGTTGTTCACTTTGACAAAGTTGTAGACCTCTCTGAGTAGAACATTTCTTCCAATTGGGCTTTTTCCAAATTCGGTCTCTAAATACGCCAAAACATCAATTTACTGAAGGAAGGAAAACACATTTAAAATTCTCCAAAACTTACTGTCACTGACGGGTGGGCCCTCGGATCCGGGGCGCGCCCACGCCCGCGAACCGGCGCGCGCCGCGTGGCTCGCCGGCGTACAGGGAGTACGGCGAGCCACGGGCGGCGCTCCCGGGCGCGTCAAAAGGAGAGGGAAACCCCCGCGCCCAAACCCTAGCTCACTCCCTTCGCACTCCGTCCCGTTCCACCCCGCCCCGCGCCGTTTTCGCCGCGCCGCCATTACCGGCCGCGAGCTCGGGCTCGAGCTCGCGCCGCCGCCGTTCGGCCTCCGCTCGCCCCGAGACCCCCACCATCGCACTCCCCACTCCGCCGCGCATCCAACCCTGTAGATCTCGTCGCCCCTCTCCCACCCGACGCCGAGATCGACGCCGGCGCGACGTCCTCGCCGCGCCACCGTCGCCGTCGTCCACGCCACGGTCCACCGCCGTTCCGCCTCGACCGCGCCGCCACCGTCGACGAGACCTAGCCCAGGGTGAGCACCGTCCTCGCGCGCACCCCCCGGGCGCCTCGTCGCGGCTCCGGCGAGCCGGAGCTCGCCGGCGCGCGCGCGCCGCGCCGCGCGGCCGCGGCCGGCGCGAGGAAGAAGACGGGGGCCGGATATTTTTAGATCTAGCCCCCGGACTTTTCTAAAATTGCAACCCGGTCCTCCCGCACGGGGGGCTGAGTCTTGCAGATCTTACGTGCTAGCCCCTGGAAGCTATGGTTAATTACGTGGAGGTCCTCGGATCTAGATTTTTCTTTTTCTATTTACCTTTTTCTCGGTTTGAACTTCGAAAAATCATATAAATTCAAAGAAAAATCCAAAATGGACAAACTCAGTACCTATGAACTCCTCTTGAGTAGATCTACTGGTTAGGTATGATGGGGTGGTATGAAAGGACAGTTTTACCCTCAGATTTGTTGCATGCATGTTAGAGCAAAATAATTGTCAAAAGTGGGTTAAATGGACTCCAAAGATTGTAAAACTTGGGCAGTGGCTTGGCTAGAGTATTTTAACACTGTGTGAAATTGTGTAGCTCTATCTCCCACTGTTTGGTAGTAGTTTTACCATTTTGGGCACATTTCATGTATTTTAGTCTTTTTAACTTGGAGTGCTATATAAAACTTGATAAACATGACTCCATAAATTTTTCCTACATTCCACTTGGCAAGTATAGCTCCCTGGTGAAAAATGGGAACCTGCACGATTGGGTTGGCCACTGTTTTGAAATTGACAAAGTGCTACTAGCTAGGAGAGAAAAATAAGGAAAAGTGGGTCAAATTAAGTTTGGTAGATGGTTTGTATGATTTTCCTAGCACCAAACTTGTTCATGCATTTCATTCCTTGCACTCATCTGCACGATGACATACATATAGATCACGGGGTCGAGGAGCAGACGCAGGAGCAGCCACTGATCGAGGAGCCCGAGGACCCGGAGCCGTACCCGCAGCAAGAGGATCTCCAGCAGGCCGCCGACTCCGCTCCCGACGACACTAACCCTAGCGAGGAAGGTAGGCAGGCCCTACATTCTCCTAGCAAATTATGATTTATGATTACGCATATGCATTAGGTATTGTTTGGAACCTTATTGCATTAGAACCACTGGCCGTCCTGGCCCTAGCACCTATATTAGGTACGTAGGACGAGTTGCCTAGAAATGTTAGGCTCGAGTAGACATGAGTGAATGGTCACTCGTCGCGTAGGGTGACTTTGAAAAAGAAATGGAACACTGGCAGTTTTGCCATGATAGTCTATGATGTTGATGATTAAGTGGAGACCGGGCGGAGATTAAGCTTTACTTTTTCGCGGTGTGTGTTGTTGCGGTGTGATGGCTCCGCCCGAGTCGTTTAAGGCCCGTCCGCTGTTCGCCTGCTGGTTGGCATACCATTGCTAAAGTGCTTACCCGGTTAATGGGGCCGGTGAAACCTTACTTGTGCCATCCGGAGAATAGAAACACGTTCCTACCCACTGGTTGAGAGGAAGGTGGCCCGGGGGAGCTTGGTACTCATGACGGGGAGCCCGAGATGTCGGCAGGCTCATCATGGGGGCACAACCCGGGAGTCAGGTGGGAGTGAATCGAACTTGGGATGGGACAGGTGGAGGAGGGGGACTATATGTGGGAAAGCCGTCGTGTGAGTAAGCATATGGGCCCCTGGCATTTTTAGTTGTTCCCGGGAATTAAAAATCGATTCGAATCGCTGATGCTCACCAGGTGTGAGAATGCCAAATATCACTGACGGGCAACGTAGTAATAACTTTAATACCATATGATTATGATTCATGCTTTCGAATATTACATGATTGGTTACTTAATTGATATTTGGATGCTTCAAGTTTATGTCAATTATTATACTCTAAATGTTTATCTCCTTCTATCATAAGGGGTAGCGGCTGTAAAATCCTGCTACCTTATGTATAATCAACCTTTGTTAAAAATCAATGGCTAAGGACCTAAATGATAGTAAGCAAGCTTTGCGTCAGCCGTAAGCCAATGCCATTAAGTCCTCTGAGTAATTAGTACTCAGGGTTTGCCCCCAATTTTTGGTTTACAGGTATGGAGTTCCTCTTTTGTGCCTGCGTGGGTGGAGGAGTTTGTTACCATCAGGAGTGAGCCGAGTCATGATCTGGCAATGGGGTGACATTAGTGGGCATGATGTCACTCTCCTACTGCAAGTCTTTTGTTTATCGTGAACTATGATCTTTAATTTCCGCTGCGAGACACTATTTCGAACTCTATTTTATTCTGGACCTATGTTGAACCTATTTTATTCAGAACCTGGTTTGTAACTTAAAGTCTTAGTACTATCTATTCAAATGCCTGTGATGATGTAACTGTTGTGGCTCCATCGTGAGTCGGATGTGTGTGATGTCGGTTCCTCTGGGATTTGGTGCAAATCGAGAGCCGAGGGCTTCTCGACGGACGACCGGGTTTAGTACGGTCTAAGTACACTGTAAGCTAATGGTGACAGGTGTACTTAGCCCGTATTAAATCAGCGGTTCCGCCACAGGGCGTACCGCTCGTCCCAACTGAGGTGCTGGGTGTGAGTACGGCCCCGAAGAGGCGGCAGGTCCTGAAAAAGTTATGTAACGTTAGGCATATGTACACATATTAATGGGAGCCGCGATACGCAGCGTTGCGGTGTATGTATGTAAAAAATTACATGTGGTTTTACCTCGCCATCCGCGATATGCCCTGCGCGGTGCTTAGCCTCATACGCCGCGTCCAGAAGGAGGTACTGGGGGTCCGCCATCCTGCAATGACAGTAAAAAAATGTTAGAAACCAATTCAACATTTTAATTGGTATTGACAAAGATGTATAACATAATAAATTTGCAATGTATAATACAACAAACGTGGCATGTAAAATGTAACAAAGTTGGGATGCCTAAAAATTAATCGTATCGGTCTTATCGTCGATGGTACATTGCTAACCCCGTTTATTGCCGTCCCCTGTCTCCGTTTCTTGTGTGACCGCGAGTTGTGGCTAAAAGTGTGGCAAGTGGAGCACTGCACTTTACCGGGAACATCATTGAAATCTCTGGTATTGTACTTTTTCTGCCGGAACCCAGGGCAAGCATCCATATCACCCCTAAGCCTTTTTTTCTGCCTTCGCCCTTTCCTTCCCTTCAATAGAACCGGGTCTGGGCAGTACTCGGGCCCATCGTAAGGGGGCCATTGGGTAGGATCTTGATACGGCTGAAACTCGTGTTCCCATATCTTCAGAGTTTTTTCCTTTAAATAGTATGGGCTCACGTACTGCCCGCTTTTGTAGTCTAAGCCACGGTCGTTGCAAGCCGTAATCAAGTGGGAGTAAGGAGCGTGGCACAGCTGTGGAATATTGCATTGGCATGTCCCCTCCTCTGGTTCGACTTTGTAGTTCCTATCGCCAAAACGTTCTCCACCTAGACCACTGCCGTGTGCTGTTCTAACATTGTACAAATTCCTCTCTCTGCCATACGCATCGCCAACTTGCATTAGGGATTTCCTCTCCTCTTTTTCCAAGTGTGACATCATCGTTCTACCAAATATAGCACCCTTATCGATCGCTGTGCGTGTCTTTCCCCATCGGTTAACGAAGTACGAGTTCAAATTGGCGAACGAGTACATCGCCATCCCACAGACTAGCAGGGCTCGAATTCCTTTGAACACATTGTTTAGTGACTCCGAGCCGTTTGTCATCATGATCATGTACCGCCAACCCCCCTTATCGAATGCTAAGGCCCAATATTTCTTCTTCTCCATGTGTTTGTCCATCCACGCCTTTGCCTTTTTATTAAGCATCTTGTCCAGCTCAGCATAAATCTTGTCGAATTCCCTCTGGCTCGGGGCACAACACAACTGCTTAAGCTTTCCATTGACTTCTCTATTTGGTTGCCGCCTCCACATGTTAGCTGCGAAGTGCCTCATGCACCATCGATCAACCATGCGTGGATAGCCATCATATGACAGATTTGCAGCTCTAATTATGCCAGCATAACGATCCGAAATTAAGCAAATCTTTCTTTCTTTCCCTACCACCTCCTTCCGAACAAGGTACAAGAACCATTCCCAGCTGTCCTTGTTCTCTCCTTCTACAACCGCGAAAGCCATTGGGACTAGCTGGTCTTCGGGATCAACGGCAGTTGCCATCATGAGCACACCCTTGTACTTCTCTGTCAGGAAAGTTCCATCCACCAGGAGCACAGGGCGACAGTGCTTGAAGGCCTCCACAGACTGACCAAAGCACCAAAACACACGCTTCAGCACGGTTGCAGTCTTCCCACTAGCTGAGTCCGTGATGGTGTCCCTGTTCTCACAATACCACCTAGTGGTTAGATTGAAATGTTTTATGGCGTTCAGCACCCTTGGGAGCAAGTTGTATGACTCCTTCCAATCCCCATACACCATTTCCATCACGTATTGCTTGGTCCGCCAAGTCTTCGAATAATTCACTTCGTAACCCGTTATTGCTTTGATGCTCGCTATGAGAGCTTTTATTTTGACCTCTGGGTCGGCGGCAATAACACCGGCTATACGTCGGCCGATGTATTTTGAGGTGTTTTGTCTATGTACTCTTTTGGTCTCCGATGAATGACATGTATGAGGTTGCTTCACGCCGGTGATCTTCCACCCCCCCAAGACGCTTATCACGACGCCCGTGCACTGACCAAGGGCACCCTTGACTGCACACGACGGTGTACCTCAACCCGCCGTCTGAATGTTTCACCTTAAACAGCCGGTGATGACGAACAGAATAATCCCGCAGAAAGTCTTGTAACTTCTCGAGCGTCTCAAACCGCAACCCCTCTTCAATTATAGCCTCAGTTGAAAGGCCTGTATCAGTAATTGTATGAAGGCCCGTGTCGCATATTGCCAAGTCCGCACGGGTCACATCCTCATAGAAGTGTACTTCAGGGAGTGGAACGTTCTGTACCTCAAGCATCGCCCGCTCTTCCTCCGGCAACGAACTAAGAAAGTCAGCCCATGTTCTATCCTATGCATGCATGAACTTGACCATTCGGTGGTCGGCCTATCCACCTTCAACTTCTTCGTCATCAGCCTCTTCTTCCTCCTCTTCGTCGCCTTCCTCATCTTCCTCATCTTCTAGCTCTTCTTCCTCATCTTCTTGGTCGCCTTCCTCTTCTTCATCCTCTACGCTTTCCTCGCCTTCGTCCTCTGATTGCCGCTCAACATCATCATTCTCTTGCATTTCATTAAATGAGGTAGCATCAATTTTATCGCTCACAACCGCAAGGTCAAAGTTGTCGCACATATCAAATGTCCTTCTCGATCCAACATCACGGCTGTCCTCATATGACCCACTGTCCATCCGAGTACCAATATTGGGGGACGAGTTACCATCACGGACCATCTGCCTCTTTGCTTCATGCCCTCCTTCACCAAGGTTGAGCATCACTTCCACCGCTTCCTTCTTCACCCTCACAAAATCCGACATGGTTTGCAGTTCCGCAACTACCTCGCAACATGTGACATTGCTACTCTTCACTATTTCCTTGTATGCCGACCAATCAGAATCAGAAGATATGTTCATCACCACGTAATGAGCCTTTGCCTTTCCGGTATCAAAGCGACCTCGTAATATCACCTCTGTCTGCCCACCAACACCTCCCAACAACCTCTTTGTTCGAGCTACCAATTCAAAGTATGTTGGAGGGCTATCAAAAATTTCTACTTTCTCTCTCATATCCTCAAATTCTCCATTCTCTCTAACGATTCCACCATGGAAAACACGAACTACACGGTTCATCTACAAAAATACCCAATTTTAATCGACGATTGAGAACATTGTCACATGAACCTTTTGTACACAAACTTGGAATTAACAATTTCGCCTCTTGGTCTATGCAATCTAACGATTTCACCCCTAACACTAACCCTAACACCAACACTAACAAAAACATTAAGAATAACACTAACAATAACAATAACTATAACTATAACTATAATTCTAACACTAGGACTATAACTACTTATTATATCAATAAACCCTAACAACTGACTAAGGAAATTCATACCTAGACCGCTGGACGGCGCAGTTCGAGGGGAAGCGGCTTGACGAGGACGCGCAGAGGGTGGCAGGGGGTGGAGGAGAGGGGCCGGTCGCGCAGTGGTGGAGGGGGTCAGCAGGGGGTGTGGAGGGGGCAGGCGGCGCTGTGGTGGAAACGGCGCAGGGGGTGGAGGTGAGGGGGCGGCGGCGCAGTGGTGGAGGGGGCCGGCGCCGGCGGGCCGGTCGTCGAGGGGCTGCCGGCAGGGGTGGAGGAGGCGGCCGGTGGAGGGCGGTGGCGGCGGTGGATGGGGCCGGGGCGGTGGAGGAGGGCGACGGGACGATGGAGGAAGCGCCGGCGGTGGTGGAGGTCACCGGGACGATGGAGCTTCGGCGGCGGCGCGCGCGATGCAGCTGGAGCGTCTGTCGACTGGAGGCCGCGGGCCTGAGCTAAGCCCAGGCCGAGGCCGTTATGGGCCTCGGCACTGCGACGCCAAGATTCATGGCGCCGCAGCGTTGCGACGCCACTACATGTGGCGCCGCAGCCTGGGACCCACCACCCGCCGCGCTGGCGGCCGCTTTCACCCCCGCCAGCGTGGCAGGTGTGTGGCGCCGCAACGTGTCACTGCGGCGCCACAGTCCGTGGCGCAGCAAAAAGGATCAATTTTGCAATTACTTTTCAGAGGGGGTCATTTATGAAATTAAAATAGGGGAGGGGTCAAACCGCAAAATTTATGCGCAGCATGCAGCGAGAGCTTAATTGTGCAGGAGAAGGAAAGTGCCGGACAGTATTAGTGTTGCGGTGATTGTGATCCATCCAAGGAACACCACCCTGTCAAGTGGAAGAAATTGTCCAATCATCTGCAGCCAGAAGTGGATGTGTATTTTCTCTATATTCTGCGCTAATGTGCTTACGTGTGCACAAGCGACTTCATCCCGGTCAACGAGAACACTGCAGTAAATTGAAGGGGCAAATTGCGTAAGAACTTGAGAAGAGCAGAAGAAAAGTAGTAAATGATGTAGTGACTTTAAGCAGATCAAGTAAATAGCAAAAAAAAAAACCTATTTTTCTTCTTTTGAAGACTTGGCAAGAGAAATCTCTGCCCATGGTCAGAAGACTTCATGGCTCCTACAATCCTACGCTTCCTGGGCATCCAAGGAAGCCTAGGAACAGGGAATCAGTGGGCTCGAATATTTTTCGATGTATAATGAAAAAGGATAAAGTATAATTTCACATAAATTGGTGGAATAACCACATTCCTCATGCCTATAAAAATTATTAGCTTGTGAGGAATGAGATGGTATACATCAAACTATTCCATCCCACAAACGATTGTGGACGTCGGTTTTACATCCTGGACTCAGTACTTGAACAAACATCATGATGTTGAATGGTATCCCGTAGCAAATTCAACGATTTCCGATGCTCTTACATTAATTTTATCCTCCAGAAAACGTGCAAACCTTTTTCTTCCGATCTACAGGATATGCACGAAAAATCTGAAAAACTGAGCATTGTAATACGACAAATACTCAACACAAGGAGCAGCATTTTCTCTGCTATCTACTGCCCTCCTGTACCAAAAGCATCTAACTCAGCTCATCCTGTAGAACAAATGAACTGCAAACCATTCAAAAAAAAAAAAAGGCACGATTCTACCACTGTATCTTTCCTCTACCATTTGCCCCTTCCACTGTGTTCGTCCTGGAGGTAGACCCAGAATTCGCCCTTGATGCGATCTGGCCACAACTTTGGTAGTAACTCACAGTCACAATATCATGCAAAACTCGGGATCAGACATGCAGAAGCTGTGTGAAGCACTAAAAAGAATTGGAAACAGTCAGTGACTGCTATGAGGCAGAAAGCCTGCAGGCCTGTGAACAACTATCAACAGTTTCTTGGACAGCACAACAGTCACCAATGATCTTATAAAAAAAAAACAGTCACCACTGATATTTGGCAGCAAGAAGAACTTCCTCATAGAGCTTAGCAGCATTATCCCAGCTTAGATCTTGCATCATCCCTCTCCGCTGGATACCTTCCCAACTGCTCTTGTAATTCCTGTATGTGTTCAAGCAGTGCCCTAGTGCGTCGATCATTCTGTTTGCCTCTGCTTTCTCGAAAGTCCAACCAACTCCAGTCTCCTCGTAGGGATTATAGTGTTCGACTGTGTCTCGGAGACCTCCAACCGCATGAACTACGGGGACAGTCCCGTACATCATGGCATATAGCTGGTTCAGCCCACATGGCTCAAACCTTGACGGCATCAACAGTATATCAGCCCCTGCAGTCATCCGATGAGCCAGCCTGACAGAAAACCCGACCCAGCCCCTAACCCTGTCATAGTACTGGCTCTCAAGCCTCCTCAATGTATCTTCAAGATCTTGTCTCCCAGTACCCAACATAATTAATTGTACATCCTGGCCAGCAATCCATGGCATGGCCTCCGCTATCAGGTCTACACCCTTTTGATGGTCTAACCGTCCAATAAACGCAATTATGGGAACATTGCCACGGACTGGGAGACCAAGTTCTTTCTGCAGTGCTTTCTTGCACTGTGCTTTACCGGCATGAACAGTTTCTAGAGAGTAGTTGGTGTACCCATCAGATTGTAGATGGATATCATGCCTAGGATTCCAATCAGCGGTATCAATACCATTTACAATACCCTCGAATTTCCAATCATTTTCACTAATGATACTATGAAGGCCCCATCCACCATCAGGTGTTTTGAGCTCCCATGCATAACCATGGCTAACAGTAAGCAAACGATCAGCAGCTTTAATACCAGCTGCAAAAATGTTTAGGTGATCTCCTCCAAATGGGTCATAGAGTTTGAACTGATCCATGTAATGACCCGGCAAATCCAGGAAACTGAAGTCATCTATCGGGCCACGACCCTGGAAAGAGATTGAAATTCAACTTTTCTGAATGATAGCATAGTGAGCAGACTTAGTCTTCAAATAAAGAGTCATCTGAATAGGTAAGTATCAATAGAATAATAATATATCGCATATGAATCTCTAGAAGTTACCTGTGTAGAAAAGGCCATTTCAAAATTACATATGAAGCCCTATAAGTTGTTACAATTACTATGTGATTGTAGGGATATCGAGTTTTGCCCGTTTACTTGATTGGTTGTCGACTTGTGGGTAAATGCAGAGGGAAAAAGTCTATATGCTAGTTCACCTCACAAAACCATATTCCACCCCTTACCTAACCAAAACCATTATATCTACCCCCTACTGTGGTTTTTCCATGTTGGCAATCCATTAAATCTCAGGCCCACTTATTACTTATTAGAGCCCATTTCATTTTATTTCCTTATCATTTCCCCTACGACCAAATCAAGCAGCCACAACCCGTGACGCCTCACCGAACTACTGCTCCCTCTCCTCTCACTCCCTATGCCCCAGATCTGCCTCAAGGAGAGCCTTCACAAACGTCCTCTTACCAGTCCCACAACTCCTTCACCCTCCCCCTGCCAGAAATGCTGGGCCAGGGTTCATCTTCCCCGACTCAAGCCATGGAAAAAAGGCGTGAGCCCTTGTTGTCAAATCCATGCTTCTTGTGAGCCCATCGGCAATTACAATGGCACGCACCTTCATTTCCTCCATACTCCTAGCCGTACGAGCCCCCATTGTCCTCTCTTCTGTTATGGTGGTAGGCGACGCGACAGCAAACAGGACAGGGATGACTGAGAGGGAGGGAGGCGATTAGATAGCTTCTGTAGTTCTGTTATCCCTGTCATCCTTAACAAGTGGGCCCAATGTGACATGGACCACCAACATGGCATAACTACCTAGTGAAACTACCGTAGGGGGTAGAATATCTAGTTAAACAGTTTTGGTCAGGGGTACAATACTCCAATACAAAAGGTAGGTATATTGTTATTTTACTGCCTGCAGGCACAGTCATGACCACAAAGTCCCACCTAGAAATAACAAGCAAGCAAGCATGGGAATGTTCCACCACCACCCACCCACCCAAGGCATGCGGACCCAGCCAATTATACACAAATCCTAGTCCGCTAGGGGCAGCAAAATTCATCACTCAGGCACCATTCCTCACTTCTCTACCCACCTCGCTACACATATTCAGGTAAGAAACCTTACTGGTTCCAACCGCTTCTCTCTCTACAGCCCTACCTGCTGCCTTCCAGCAACTCAATACTACCCCCTGAGTTCCAGACTGAAATCAAGATGTTCCCAAATTTTGAGGCATTTCAATCAGGAAAGCCCCAGAAGAAAGATGCCTGCCCTCTAGGATGCATCGATACACCCCTAAACTGCCACTCATATAGTGATATGCATCAGATGAGATACCAATATGTCGAGATACAACTCTGATATGGTATCAAGAAAATATCAGAAAACATAGTCAAAATAAAATGAACTTAATCCTTATACTTCTTCAATACTCTCAAGAGCCTAGATTTGCAGCCCATTTAGACGACCTATTTGTCTCTAATTATCTATGTTATGTCATTTTATTTTTGGAATGTTCTACTGGAAAGTGGAAATATATGATGAGTTGGTGCATTCAGATTTTTTTGGAAAGTTAGTATATATGTACTCGCCTCTCTGTATTGCCGTATCCTTGCTTATGGAAAACCCAGTATCAGCATATCCATATCGTGTATCGGTGCATCATAGCCTGCCATATTCTAGACTTCTTTCCAATGAGAGACACCAACATCAAATGTGTCAAGGCGTCACCACAAGTTATGGTAGCAGGCAGATGATACATGATTTCGTTGTTTTTCAGTCCAGAATATTTTCCTGGTACTTAATTTCCTCAATCTCTTTGTCCTTCTCTTTTTAACTTATTGTTAGTGACTTGGCTTCTTGTTTAATATTATTCTGGCCTCTTCTTTTTCTTGATGTCTTTACTATTTTTGTTCATATAACTGACTAAACTGGATGATTTTACATGGTCGCATGCAAATGTAAAATTGTCAAGTATCTTTCTACTGACTGTGAGTTAGTTTAACACAAAATTTCACAGGATCTATGATGACGCACATGTGCCTGGGCTGAAATTGCCTGGCAGGTACAGCCACGGGTCACTACTTGTGTTCACCAGGCCTAATTGGTTAATTGCCATCCGTAGAGTGAGTTACAAAGTCATTCAGTCCTAAGCAAGTTGGGATAGGGTAGCTATGAAATAATGAAACCCAATGAGATCCACGAAGGAAGAAAACAAAGGCATTAGCAATAGAATAATATTGTAAGAGCAATATTTTTCGATTAACTGAACCAAGTAAAATTCATGTAGTAGAAACAGTAATAATTCAGGTAAATATATTCACAGGATATGGAAGGTAATACTAACAAAAAACAAGTTACCTGATGTGCTATATTATGTATGACAAGAACTGAACGAGCATATGTCATATAACCATTGTCATGATAGTATGCCTTTAAATAAACAGGAAGGAGAGCGGTGTGCCAATCATTTGCAATAAACACAAGATTTCCGTCACCATAGCAGAAGCCACCACATGGAACGTACCATTGAACCTAAAAAGATGTTTGCTATAAATATGTTGCATGAGACAATGCTAGACATAACAAGGTAAAAAGGACACATACGTAGGCAATACTATGCCTGAAAAAAACGTCTCTAAACTCAAAAAGGTCAAATGATAAAGTCATAAATGTAACAGAATCCCTAAATGTAACATACTGTGTTTTATACATAAAAACTGGATGCATCTAAAGCACTGCTGTCTGCTGACTGTGTAACTAGATTTCTAGACATCTTAGATGTCAATGTGCTAGGTTTAGTCCCACATGAAAGTTGATGTTGGGGAGCACAACATATAGGGGGCACAACCCTCACCTATCAGGCTAGTCTTTTGGGGTAAGCCCATGGACCTTTGTTGGGCTGTGGCTCATAGGACTAATGGGGCAGAGAGGCACAAACACATGGGCGTGGCAAGAAAGACTGGACCGGAGTAGGCGGAGGGTCGAACTGGACCACAGTTGGGCGGCGGGTTCTGTAGAGAATTAGATTAGAACACCACACACCCTTGATGGGGGGTGGGGGGGTGACTTTCATATATATAGGCCAAGGAGGCAGAAGAGCCAGTAGAGGCCATGGCAGGGGGCTTCAGCGGGGCGCAGGGGAGGATGGGCGGCGCGGCGTAGATGGGACGACGCGGCGCAGCTCAGGGGAGGCGGCGGCGGCGCGGCCTGAGGAGGGGGAGCGGTGGCGCGGCGAGAGGAGGAGGCGGCGGCGCGGCCTGGGGAAGAGGAGCGGCGGCGCGGCTTGGAGAAGCGGCGGCGCGGCGATGGGAGGGCGGCGCGGCTCAGAGAAGGAGCGGCGCGGCAAGATGGGGAAGGGACCGGCGGCTTGGGAGTGGGAGGGGGGGCGCCGGGTGGGGTGGTGGCCGGCGGCTGGGGAGAGCGCCGGGAAAGGCAGCGGAAGGAGGCCAAGACTAGAAAACCATAGTCTCGTGATACCATGTAGAGAATTAGATTGGAACACCACACGCCCTTGATGGGAGGGTGACTTTAATATATATAGACCAAAGAGGCTTGGAGTACAAGTAAACCGATGAGGCTTGGAGTACAAGACAAGTCAAGCTATATACAGCCTATACAATCTAACAGGTTCATGGGTTTGTGAACTTGGCAGATCGGGCCAGACCACTGCGCACTTAACACAATGGAACTATAGATGTGATAACCAAGAGAGATTACCTCTACAGCTGCTTTGCACAACAAAACCATTCGTTTCAATATGTCCTGTAAATAAAGTTAATCTGATTACAATGATAACCCAAAAAGGTAAGAAGATGACTTCTAGATGATTAGATCTTATCTCAGTTTTCGCATCAGCAAATGAAGTGGTATACTTACTGTTCGATTCCCACCATAAATTTCGCTCTCAACATGGCAGAAGATAGGATTGTCAATGAAAACAAAATCCACACCATCTATGTATGCATGATAATACTTCACCTCCATATCCTGTCCAAACAAAATGTTTTTTTTCCAAGAGGAGCTACAATCAATATGCTAAGCTAATATATGATATCATAGCAGAGGAAAATACCTGCCCTGCAACTTGGTACTTCCTTGGCTCTCCTATCTCTTGTGGTTCCTCATAGTCACCATATTTTGGAACTACTACCTATGTACGGAATATAAGAAGCAATGATATATTTAGTATTCAAGTGCTCCCCAAATGTGGAGATTGAAATTCAGTTTATGTTGTGAATAAAAAGGCTCAGAAACGTAACCTATTATAGCATACAACCAAGGAAATGCTTATGTCATGTTTACTAAATTTCAGATAAAACTTGTTCTGAAATGCAAGGTGCAGGATGCTCTCTCAAACATAGATTCTCTTTGGAATTCCCTTATCAGGCATTCAGGCACTAACCAAATTTTACATTACATGTTCTCTTTTTGACACGATTTACTATGATTCCTAGTAGCATTGCGGTGGCTTTTCAAAAGCATTCTTTCTATTGTTTGACATTACAGTTAAATTAAGGTATCTTTTTACTGGGGTAATAGCAAAAGTTAATTGAATTAATGGACTCCCGCAACTAACTAGATAGCAGCAGAGCACAACAGATGCAATCTGGCCCTAAAACTGATTGCCAGAATAAGCAGGTGTATTGCTTAGAAATTAGGTTGCTTGAGCTGCAGAAAATGCAGTGTTATAGTTGAGATATTTCAGGCCAATCACATATGAGTTCTCCTCAGCATATCTTCCATACATCTTAGTCTTTTGTGGAGATCCACTTGATATGAGAGTAACTGCCACAGCTGGTTAATTATGATTTTGTCCATTCGCTATGGTTTCATAATGGCCACAACATCATGGCAGTATGGCACCCATAAACTTAAACTTTATTAGTCTATTGTCAGTCCTGTTCAGTTGAACTATGTTTCTTAATGGTTTTACAGCCATCTATAGGATGAGTAAGTCATTTTATGGCCTTCACAGCCATCCTGTTTATCTTCCATGTTAACTTGCAGTTGCAGCACACTTCCAACTATTAGAAGCTTAGTTAAATCTCTTTAAAATATCATAGCTCATAAAAAGCACACCATGACACGATGACCTCTCCTGGCCAACGCCTTAGGCAAAGCTCCAGCAACATCCCCAAGCCCACCTGCAGGAAAATGGTACAAGGTTATTGCGAGTAGAGGGAACAAAATGATCAGTGTATATGATGTAAATATATGTGCAAAATAAAAATAATGACTAACTCATGATTTCTATAATTTGAAAGATACATCATTAAAATCAATGGTGAACTCATATGGGCACTGGGGATCACTAAACCTACACCATGTTGCCAAAAGAAAAGGTTCTTGTAGATATCTATATTTTAAAAAAATAAGGGATGACATGACGTCAATAAAGTGGATAGGGATAGCAACAGCAAAGCCTTTAGTTCCAAGCATATTAAGTACATAGACAAAAAAGATCGGCATTCCAGTCCGAGAGGGGGAGACGCAAAAATCAGTCTGTTCAGTTATCTCCTTGACCCCACAAGTCAGAACGTAGGTTAACAACCCACTGACAAGCAATTCCACCTTTCCAAAAAGTGAAAGGTCTCCCAAATTTTAAAGTGAATTATGCAATGTTCAATCATCCTTGACACGTGAAATGCAGGATTGAGTCATGACTCATGAAAAGAGAGATGTAAAAGTTTAAGTAGCAATTCACTTCTTTATTTTTGAACAATGGCAGCAGTATCTATGCATAAACACTCAGCGAAGTACGTGACCATGTTATGGGCAAAGATGGAATATAATTCAAGAATGAGACAATTGTAGGGGTTTAATGGCCTTCTATAAAGTACTCTGACATTCTACGTTTGGGCATGAGGTCAATGAGTAATGTTTCCTACATCACTAAATATAGGATGCATGCATGCACAGGGCACAATTTGGAAATTTTGACCTTTAATATGTGTAAATTATATAAGTTGACAACATGAAAGTAATGCTATTAGATTTGTACAGGAAAATGTTTTTCATTATGCATATTTTTTATTTGCTTTACAAGCATATGTTCCTTAAAAACAATGGTGACAGGCATACATTGGAATTCAGAACTGTAGAAGTTACAAGACACTTTACGCTAAACGACAGAGATCGTAGCAAAACTGAAACCTCTTTCTAAAATCAGCAATTAAACTTACATAGATTTTCCCCATAAATAGCTTGCATAATCCAACATCATAGTGCGTGTCGCGCAAAATGCATACGAAATCGATGGTGGGTGTTAAAGCTAAACTTACAGAAAAGTTTAAAACCATACATGGTAGGGTCAACCCTAAGAACTTGTTAATTCAGGACTCAACAGATATTCGTATGAGAAATGTGCAATGCCTTTGTATTGAAGTGCTCACAATATAGGCGTTACACTTTTTAGGTTGTGGAAAGATTTTTTTTCCTCAAACCATGTGGGAGAACTGAGCGTCATTTCATTAAGAAAGAAAGGACAAATCCTGAGAGGTTAGGGGCCCTTCAGGGATAGAGCACACAATACAACACTGCCAGTGGGGCAAACATAGAACCACAACCAAACACAAATCACACCCTAGGAGCTAGGAGCAAGGGACCTCAAGACCATGGAAGGGCCGACGCTCCTGCCAAACAACACAAGTACCCCTCTGCAGCTACCGAGAAAAGGATGGACTGCACATCGAGACTAGCTACCGCGAAGATACAAGCATTCCTATGCTTCCACAACTCCCACGACACTAGGACAACCAAGGATTTAAAGCCCTTCTGCACCTCCTTAGGCAGGCTGGCTGGGGGATCTAGAAGCGGAAAGATCAAAAATGCAAGCCGTAGAATGTGTGCTCTAAGCTAGCACAAAAAGCTATGCATGAAGGAAAATTTGTGGAGAAAATTAGCAGAAACAGTTAAATGGTAGCAAAGCTCTTCCTAGATATTATTCATGATTCACTGAAACCGGTCATAAGCATTGCAGCACAATTGCATGGAGACTCTAGAGCAGCCATTACAGAGTAGACATAGCTCCTAGTCAGCTACAGAGTTGGGTTTGAAAATTGGGAAAATAGCCTAATAGCACCTGGTTTACTCATGTTTAGAGAAATAACACTAATTTTGCACTTGACTAGCTGGTGGCACCTCAAGCATATGGTCTTTTCCCAAAAATTACACCCCTCCTTTTAATAGTGGTCTTTCACTATCACAGTGATTTCAAGGTCCATAAAAGATAAGTAGATAGAAGATAGATTCCTCTTCGCTGCTAGCCTTTCAGGTTAGAGAAGGAAGAACGTTTGCCCCGTTTCAATAAATGTGTAATGGGATGTTTCAATAGATTTCTATTTTCCAAAATTGCCAACCTTTTTCCAAACTTATGTAGCAGTTAAGGTTATCTGTGATGCTATAGCTTTTTCTTTTTGAACCAGTTACAATCCTATTCACCTAACTCTCCCTGTGAGTAAGTGTTAAGCCTGTACTCCCTTTTCTTAGCTATCACTATAGTCCCATGAATATATGACGTATTAAATCACATGCACGAGGAATCACAACCCCAGCTCATGCATGTAAAGAAGACTTTTTTAGATAAATGAGACATTAAATCACATGTGCGAGGAATCACAACCCACCCACCACACCGTCTATTGGACCAACAATGCTCATGTTGAGTTTCAAAGTTCAATCCATCCCCTTACAAGAAAAAACGAACACATAGTGAATGTAATTATATCATTTGGTTCTTGCCTGTTTTGGACCAAGGAGCACACTCTGCAGCTACCAGTATGACATTCATCACATCGACTTCACCCGAAGCAGATGAATTGTCATTTGCACCCTCATTGACTGACTGCTCCTGTTCGCTTGCTTGACTTAGTTGCACCATGTAATCTTGCTTCTTACCATTAGCCACTCCTAGCTCATACAAACTGGAAGCAGCTCTAGGAAAACTATCATACTGATAATTATCATTGGCGACCTCGCCAAATGATCCATTGAAATCAGCATCTTCGTCTTCTAAACTTCCATTGTATTCATTCTGTTCATAGATGGATTCTCCATAAGCGGTCTCAAATTCGGGCTGCTGTGAATACCTATCATGGTATGCCTCACGAGCATGGCCAGTGTCAGTGCCCTCTGAGACATTGAGTGGTTCTTGCTCATTGTGAATGGAACTGTCCGCTAGAACGGAGATGAGCTTCTTCTTTTCGGATATCTAAATAAGTTACCCACATACTACCATCATTCAAATCATCATATAAATAAATAATACAACAGAAAAATAATTCCAGGAAATATATCATAAACACCACTAGTTCCAAAATGGAGCAGGTATAAAGAAACAGGCCAAAATGGAAAAGAACTGTGTGATGGTATTCTCAAAATGCTTGTACACCACCAATCTGAAATTAGTATGTACCCGACATGAATATGTTAAAAAGGACACATTAGGTACATTCTAGGCAAATTTTTCCATGGGACACCAAAGAAATATGTAATTGGCCACATCGCACCACAAACGACTAAATATGCTCAGTGCCAATACAAAAGTTTGATTCTTTGCCACAACACACCGCAACGAATAGAATATCATTTCTTGGATTTGGGGAGAGAGTGATAAAGCAGGTGAAAAGTCTTTTTTGCCCTCATCTTCAACCTCTAGCTCCCCTCTGCCACAGCTCATCCGAACTGCACCCCGTCGTGCGTTGGCGCCGCCGCCGCACCAGTCCACTTTACCACCTCAGCTCCTCGTCCACCACAGTGGAGGACCTGCTCCGCCGCCGCCAATCTGGCCTACTCCTCGCCCGCACGGGCTGTCCTGTGCCGCCCCTGTAGCCCCCCCCCCCCCCCCCCCACACACACACCACCACCACCACCACCATGGAGGCCCATCCGTTGTACTAGCTCGCCCACCCGCTGCAGTGGCTCATGTAGCTGTAGGCTGTAGCACCTCACCCATGCCTTTGCGAACGCAAGTCTCCTGCTGCGTTCACCTGCTCTGGTCGCCATGTTGGTGGCTCATACAGCCACAACGGCTCACCCGCACCGCCGCCACAACATGCCAACGCCGTTGCGGATGTAGGTTGCCTGCAACTACCGGTGACAGGGAGAAAGAAAGAGGCGCCGGGGGGTGGGGGGGGGGGGTGGGGGTGGGGGTGGGTGGTGGGGTGAGTGAGAATGGGGCCGGCATATGGCATGTGGCCCCCATTTCATGATGGCAAAAAACGACTTTCCTACCTCCTCTCTCCCCTCAAATCTAAGAAATTATTAAAATAATGTGTGCGGTGTATTTTGCCAAATGACCGCAATTTTGTAATGGTACTCGGTCAGTTAGCCGTTTTGCAGTGTGAAGTGTGAACTGGCCAATTCCACATTTCTTCAATGTCCCACAACAAAATTTGCCTACATTCTATACATGCGCAGTAATCATTTGCTTATATGGAAGGTGGTGAAAATCATGAGATTGCATCATCTGTAAAAAGGGCTCCATCCCGTCACCTTCTTCCACAAAATACAACCCCCCATCCAGACCAATTCCAAAAAAAAAAAAAAATGGGGGAAGAACCGCCCCCACAACATCGTAATGAAGGTAGAAGAGCTCAACCATAACCGGTCGAGAAAAACCCCCCGAACCCCGGCTTTCACCGACGAGGGTTTTTTTTAACAGCCAACAACCTGTTTTTTAAATTCGCTCCCATGGGGAGTCGAACCCAGGACCTCAACACCCCCAAGAGGTGGAGATACCTTGGGCTACAAGCCCGCTGGTACCCAGACCAACTCCTAATACAGTCAGCTCCTTCCACAGAAACGTAACCGAATCAGGATACACACAAACCCTTGTTCGGCATAAACATATATCATGTGTGAAATCCTAAAATTTTGACTAACACAGTCTAAAATCGCATGGATCGATCACTGGGATGCCACACTCGATTCCATCAAGTAGGGAAGGAAGTAAATGGTACCTGCTCGAGTATGACCTTGTGCCTTGCCAGCACCTCTTTGCTTTTCCTGATGGTGGCACGGAGGGCCTCGTTTGTGATTCGGGCCAGATCCTCGTCATCATCATCGACATCCCCCATTTGGCCAGTGGCGTTGGCATCCATCCCCGCGACATTAAAACCCTTGTGGAACCCCCTTCTGATTGACCCAGTGAGCACCACGGGCCACCCCGAAGCAGCATTCACACAGAACCTCACCTAGCAGCACACACACACAGATAGCAACTGCAGTCAGCGCCCACGCAAGCAATTTCAAGCGCAGCAACAGAGAGCAGCAGCAGCAATCAGCGCCCAAACACACCCCAGAGTTCGCCCAAAATCCTACACGAGCCATCGATTTAATTCGAGCTAGCACATCACTGAGACCAACGGACATTTCAAGTGAAGGAGGGAACCGACTCGGAGAGAGAGAAGAAGGCTCACCGGGCGGGTCGCCGGGCTGCAGCTGCGGCGCGGGGCGGCGCAAGCCGGCGGGCGCAGGACGAGCCCCCCGCGCTGAGCAGAGCAACGGAAGCAGCAGCAGGTGGCGGTAGGAGGGAGGACGACGCGGGGGCGCACCAGCGGCGCCGCGTGGGCCGGAGCGATGAGGAAGGCGGAAGCCGCCATTGGAGCGGACGAGCGGTGCTGCTCGCCACGTCACCTCGCGACTGGCGTGCTGCAGGCTTTACCGCTGCTGATCCGGAGGTGAGGTGGGAGGAGAAGGCGGCCTCGGTCTCTCTAGCGAGAGGGGACAGGGGGGAGTAGGCCGGTGACCTCGGTTCGAGCGAACTCGTGCCTGCCGTTGCGAGTTTTCTGTTGCGTTTTTTTGCCTCTTCTGTTTGCGGGGGCGTGTCTTTTTTGCTCCGCTTTTCGGTGTGCCTGTGCGGGTGCGGTGTTGCTGGCCAGTGGCCACGAGGGGGAAGAGGCCGAAGTCCGGTGGTGGAGGCGTGGAGATGGAACCACGGCGAACGTGTGGCCTGCGTTGCGTGCACCCTGTTATGGCCGTTCTCTCCACCCCCTTCCCTTCGAATCCATCCTCACCGGGCAAATTCCTTTTTTTTCCTAGTTTATTCATTATTTTTCTTTGAGATGCAAAAAGAAGACTGGTATGTTTTGTTTTCATTCCATAGGCTATTGTAAAACCCTGCCCTTCAAAGCTACCCTGCCCACCCCTCCCATTCCGGTTCCAGCTCCCATAATATGGGTGGGGAGGTCCGCGACAAGAAAGAAAGGAAGACATTTATTTAATAGTTTTACTATTCGTCAGTCAACTGACGGTTTGCTTAGCGCACTGCCTGCTGGGGTAAGGAGCTCATCGAGAAGAAGGGGAGGAGCTCGTCGGAGAAGAACATGACTCATCAGGGAAGAAGAGATCTCGTCGGTGAAGAGCTTGCCACCGCACCTCCGTCTCTATTGTCAGCGCCTCTTAGGGTTTGGGTTAGGGCCGCTAGAAGGTCTCCTCCACCTCTGGCCTTAGAGGGAGGGCAGTGGCGGCGCGCGGTTGAAACCGACAACGCCGCCGCCGGTCGGCCGGGAAAGGAAGGGGGCGATGGCCGACGCGCTCGAGCGGGGAGGAAGAAGAGAGGGGGTGAGGGAGTAGATAGGTGGATCTAAACCGTTTGATGTATATCCAATGACCAATATGGTTGACTGATATGAACACAAAACCGGTCACCTGACAAATAGACACACCCTTTATAAACTTTGGAAAAAGAAGACACAATAAACATGTGTTGGGTTCGGAGGCAATATGATATGGAATGGTCCTGTCCCTACTTTAAAAAGAGATTGAATCGAAGTGTTAGGTTTTTGGGTACGGGTCTCTGCTAGTTCCTTTCTTTTACATGTATTTTCATTTTAAAATTGTAATTGTTGTTTATGACTTATGAAAATAGCTTCGAAGCCTTGAATGTACATTGAGCTCCACAGTCACCTTCCATGTTACATTGATTTGTTCATTTTTATGTCTGGTTATTTTCTTCTCTACTGATTTGACCTAATTTATGTCTCTTAAGAATAGTGCGCAAAAATATCACTCTATATATACCAAAATATCTATCTTCTTAGAATGTGGATTCTATGAAGAATCTAGATGGTGCAATCTCGTAAGGACATTTAATGGTGATTACAAATACTTCGGTCTGGCTAAAGCTTAGCCACACTTTTGGATTTTAACCACCAAATCTTTGAAATACTTATATCGAAGATGTGAAAGCTATATATGCGCAAATATTCAATTAAAGATACTTTTATAATTTTAATTATCATTACAACTATTTTCTAGCAATAAAAAAGTGGTCAGTGGCCAAATCAACTCTATGATTTAAGTGTCATTAGAGGAAGCAGCTCGCAAGATGTGAACATTTGTATTTGTCTCGCTGCGTAGACGTCTCTTTGCTCTGATCTTTTTTCTACTCCTCTGCTTGGCTCAGAATACGAATTTGAGTGGCGATTCATTGTGTTGTACGCGATGATCTGAGGTCTCTCAGGCAAAGGAATCCTATCCGGTTGGTGTGGCTTTTTTCAGTGGCGGAACTAGCGTTTGGCTAAGACTAGGGTCAAAATTTAAGTCGTGTAAAACGAAATACACAAACTATACATTGAAAAAAAGAAAAAATCAAGATTTTCAATTTTAATGATACTTCAACTATACATACTTAATATAACAGTGTGACATAATAGACAAAAATAGCACAAAAGAGTCTAAGAAAAAATTAATTACATTTAGTGCATTTGTGGCCATCAACTTTTCATCTCCAAGGACGATAGCACATTTTGTCTTGATTTTATGAATGCTAATTTGATGAACCAACCATAGTCGATGCCCGAAGTAGGAATTGAGGGTTGGCTAGACAGCTGTTGTTGCACGATGCCACGGTCCACGAAGATAGAAGCACTGAGAATGATCTAAGGAGCGAGGACACCATGCGCTAGGTACGGTTTGGATTCCGGCGGTAGGGTGGCAATCTTTTTTTTTTTTTTTTTGCTGAGGCCATCTCCAGAGAAATGTGTAAATGGATGAGCAAAACACTATTTTAACACTATAAACTATGTGAAGCTTGAAATATGATTATATGAGTAGTGGAATGAGTATGCTGCTGGAAATGGCCTAACGCAAATTGTAACAAGGAGCGCGAGGAGTTCAGAGGACAGAGACGCGGAGGCCAGACCGCTGAAGGATTCTGTCCATGCGTTATATCTCAAATGCCAGTCCCTTAATACTAATATGTACATAAACCATAATTTTAGAAGGCCAATAATATAAAATAGATACACCTTTTCTACTAGCCATAAGATTAGGCTATCCGCACTCATTCAACCCTATTTCTCTACCCTAAAAGGAATATTCTAGCCTGGTCAGCGAGATTCTTTACCCTATACTGCAATCTTCTGCACTCATCTCTACCCTATATCCCAACTCTATACCAACCACCACATTTTTTTACAATTTCTACAATCCTCACCATCCTATCGGGCCCACACACCGCCCACCACTCCTTCCTCCTCTCGGCCTCTCCGCGCCCGCACCCCTCGCTCCTCGTCCGGCTGCCCGCGCCCCTACCACCCAAGCGCTGGCTGCCGCACCCCGTTCCCTGGCCATCTGGCCGCCATGCTGCTCGCCACCCTGGGCGCTGGCCGCCGCGCCTCGTCCGGCCTCGCATCTTCCCCTCCGGTCGCCGCCCACCTCCATGGCCGCCGCCACTGAAAGCCTTCTCTCCTCCACTCCACCAGCGCGCCGGCGACCGTATTCGCCTCTACCGCCGCCGGACCCGCTCCCCACACCCCACGCCGGCGTCCTCCTCTGGATCTGCCGTCAGGGCGTGGCGACCGCCGCCCTGTTCTCCTGCGACCGATGCCGACGACCCGCTCAACCACATCGCCCTCCGCTTCCTCCGCGCCCCGCTCCTTCTCCCTTTCCCTCTCGGCCTCTCCCCGCACCTCTTCTCCTCGCCGCCGGCACACCACTAGAGCTCCTCCACGAGGGCCACCGCGCCTCCTTCCCGCCGGCTCCGTGTCCTCATCCCTGCCGGTGGAGCAGAGGCTCGCTTGGCCTCTTCCGCGCCCGGCGGCGCCTTCCCCTCCGCGCGCGGCAAGATTCGCCACCGCCACCTCGACGTCGGCCCACGCCTCCCCTTTTCCAGCGAGGAGGCGCCGATGGCGGCACCGGATCTACGCCGGCGTGCGACGGCCGCGGTCCGCCTCCCCCCCTCCTTGCCGTCGCCTGTCCTCTTCCCCGCCATGCGGCCGGCCAGGGGGCCAGATCCACCCCACCGCTGGGTCCTCCGCGCGACCGCCGCCAGCCATGCCGCCTCGTCGTCGTTCTCGTTCGTCACGGGCTGCCTCATCCTCGCTCGACATGGGCTTCGTCCTCTCCTTCACGCGACGCTACTCCTCCACCGCGACCGGCGCGCCGCTCGTCGTCCTCCGCCTCTAAGTCCGAGGGGGCGCGCCAACGGTGGCCGTTGCGGCGGACGGAGGAGAGAGAGAAGATAGGGTGGGGGCCGTACGACCCTAGATTTGGAGCTGCCGAACCTCTCCCCTTGGATAGGGTAGCGTGTAGAGTCGACCGCTGCGGCGGTCGGGTCGACTCTAAACGCTTTAGGGAAAGTCCCCCACTGCGGATAATCTTAGGGCCACGGCCCCAGTGGGCGGTCCGCCCCTGGCTTTGTAGTTCGGTGACATGCATGGGCCTCGTTTTCAAGTGAAGCTAGCTGCCGAGTAGGCCGTGTGAACGGAGAAGACTGCCAGTATTTCCTAGATAAAAATGGTGTCGGTTTGTCTTCCCCTGTTGGATTATTAATTGAGCCATATAATGTTTTAAAAATACAGTAAGTATGGGGTGTTTGGATCACGAGCTAAATTTTAACTCCCGCCAAATCAAATATTTGGACGCTAGTTATAAGTATTAAATATAGTTTAATTAGATTACGAGGATGACGAGATGAATTTATTAAGCCTAATTAATCTATGATTAGCAAATGCTGCTTAATAAATTCATCTCGATGTTTAGTGTTCATTCGAGTAATTAGTTTTATAATAAACTATATTTAATATTTATTTAATAATATTTCTAATTAGCATAGAGAATCATCTCGATCCAAACACCCAAGCCATATACTCCTTGGACCTTTGGGAAATTAACGTGTGTCAGCGGTTCAGGAGGTCAGCGGTAAGCGGTTCAGGAGGTCAGCGGTAATACACACTTTATTTATTTCTCATTCAGGAGCATGGTTTTCACATCGTCGATCGAACCAACAAAGATGTTTGCAGCATATGCAAGAATCAAGCATAGTACTACTATATTTTACACATTGGCTGCTTCCTGAAAGCCCCTGACCCCTGTACGTGTTCTTTCCCTCCCTGGAAGCCCGGAGAGAGAGGTGATGAGCTTCAGGCATCAGCTCGTAGCAGCAGGAGGCTTGACCACCACGATCGGGCAGGTCGCATGGTGCGCGCAGTAGTCGCTGACGCTCCCCAGGAACGCCCTGCAGTGCATGCCGCAGAAGCAAAAATGTGTCATGTTGTCAGCCCAGGTGTTGGTAGTAGCGTGGGCTACAGTGCACAGTGTAGTAGTAGTAGTACCGTACCTCTTGATGGCGCCAAGGCCGCGGCTGCCGAGGACGAGCAGGCCGGCGCCCATGTCGGCGGCGGCGCGGCACAGCGCCTCCCTCGGCTCCCCCTCCACCGCCACCGCCTCCGCGGCCACCCCGCGCCGCTGGCACATGCGCTTGGCCCTGTCGAGGAGGCCGCGCGCGCTCTCCGCCTGCGCCGCCCGCACCGCCTCCATCATCGACGGCGCGCCGTACACCGCGGACCCTGCGAGAGCGAGAGGACAGGTGGAGACGTCAGACGTTGCCGCCGCGCGCGAAGACACGACGTGGCGCGCGCGGGACGTCGAATCGAATGGCCAAGGCAAATGGGTACAGGACGGCACCTGGGCCGACGGGGTACATGACGATGTGCCGCAGCGGCTCGTGCGCGTGGACGACCACCAGCTCCGGCGGAGGCTGCCGCTCCGGCTCCGGCTCCGGCTCCTGCTCGGCGACAAGGAGGTGGTCGAGCACCCAGGCGAGCGCGTGGCGGCTGCCGTCGCTGTCGTCCACCGCGACCACCACCTTCATATTGCCCTCTCTCTGTCACACACTGTATACCTTCAGGATTCACACGGACCGGGCTAGCTTATGCTCGGCGATTCTGATGAAGCTTGCTGGGGCAGGCTGGGCGTGGTACATACTAGTAGTAGTGTGTGGGAGGAGGACTGGCTCCGGATGAGAACGGAGAGCTGCGCCGTGCGCGCGTGGCTGTCATGCCATGCAACGGCCGACAGGGGCGCCCCGGTTTTCCGAGCCGCCACGCGCCACGGCACGCGGTTTTGGCTGGCCTGCGCCGCGCGGCGCGCCGGGCGCCCCTGCACTGTGCACAGTACTACTCCCGTGTGCTGGCCTGGAACTACACCACCGACCCTTCATTCAATCAACCGAACGGTGTAAATACTGTGGAGAATTTTAAGAAACATAAATCGTGGATTCTGAAGTTGAGATTGTGAAATCTAATGGTTCTCATACGCGCGTATAAAAGCCGTTAGATTCCACAATTCAGGTTTCTTCAAATTCTCATTCTCATATTCCTCGGTCTAGCACTCTAGATTTTGAAATCGAGTGGCATGTACAGATTAAATTCCAGATTGTGAAATCAAGATTCCAAAATCTGATGGCTTTATACAGGGCCTAAAGCGTGCATAATTTATTTTTTCACGTGGTATTGCACATCAAATAGTGCTCCATCCTTCTCAAATCATAGGTTTTTAATTTTTTTTAACACCAGATATGTATTGCACATCGAAAAGTACTCCATACTACTTAAATCATAGGTTTTTAATTCTTTTAACACCAGATTTAAGTTGCTTGTCTTGTTAAAAAATTATATTTATCATTTTTTATTATGACTTTATGTTAGCCAAAATGTTCCGTCCACCCTCCATTAAATTGATCAAACAAATTTAATCTAAATCCAAATAAAATTTAAATTTATTATCGAGTCCGGTTCAGATTACAGTAGCACATCACATTAATTCAGACGCTCAGGTCGTATAAGGATTTCGTTTTTTACGTTCTATATATCGATGGAAAGCTAAAAAAAACAATATTTCTAAAACAACTGGAATCATCCCAAAACTCTTTGAAAATCGCCCGGAATCTACAAAATTATATCAACGGACGCCCAGTCACATAGGACTCCGCTTTTTACGTTCTATATACTGATAGAAAGGTAAAACGATAATATTTCTAATTCAACTGAAATAATCCCAAAATTATATCAAAGTCAGTGAGAATCTATATAATAAGACGATGTAAATAATATATCACGGTACTATGACAGAGGACACACAGAAACAAGTGCCCAAATTAACATTAAAATAACACATTGAGAATTATATTAGTTGGAATGCACAGCTATTTTTTTAGTATAATATATTTAGCTATAACTAGAATTTATTTTCGTACATTTTTAAGTAGCGGATTAATAACCATGGTAGTTCTTCCACCATGATGTTGCCTTATACTGCAATTAAATTCAGGAGTTTTGGGCATATTTTGAAATCTACTTGCTTAACTGCAATTTGAATTTTTTATCATTGCACATGTTAAACTTCATCAAGAGTTCAAGACTCTCAAGAATCTTTGCACCCTTCTACAATGGTTAAAGTGAGTTGCCAAGATGAACAGGACAGAGATCAAAGTAAAATAGTCACGTGAATTGGGCCGATATAGCAGGCGCGAGCGCTGTCACCACTATGCCCTAATTGGCTAACTGAGTCATCTCAAAATTGAGTTTATTGTTACAATTAGTAATAAGATCTTTATTGGGTGGCTCAAAAGACCATTTCAACTGATCCCATCATTTGAACAGCGTGACTGTGCTCCACATTTGCCTGCGCTTCCCTTCGCGCTTTGAATACCAAAAACACCAGCGAACAAAAAGAATCGCTCATCCGCAGGGCCTGTTTGGATCCGCTTACAAGCGGATTATATTGGAGAGAAGCGAAAAGCCCATCCAAACGTGCTGCTTACTCCGTGAGTCTGATTTTCATCGAATCCTCCTCCATTTACAAACCCCGATTCTCCCGGTCGCAGCACCAACGCGCCGTTTCGCCACAAGCGACCGATTGTTTCGCCCACCTCCTGAGCGACCCGCCCACCCCAGCGCCGCCGCCCGGGATCCGCCACCGCCGGTGCCCAGGACCCGCCTCCGAGCTCGCGCCGCCTCCTCTGCCTCCGCCCCCGAGCTCCTCCTCTGAGCTCGCGCCGCGGGGACGCGCTCCCTCCGCCTCCGAGCTTGCGCCGCCGGGACGCGGTCCCTTCGCCCGTGGCGCTAGTTCCTCCCGTCGCCGGCGACGGCTCCTCCCCCGGGACGCCCCGCCTCCGAGGTCCAAGGTCGCACTGCCGGTATGTACACGTAGATTTTTCACAGCATGATTCTCAAGTGGCTTTTGTATTTCTCATGTAAACAAGAGGGAGAAAAGCGGAACCAAGCATGCCTACAGCTGACAACTGGGACTGTGGGCCCGCAAGCGCCACGCGGTATAGGCCCGGCGCGAGCGGCGGGCGGCGGCCTTCTTCACTCTCTCTCATAAACCCTAAACCGCCGCATTCCCCAACCAAATTTCGGCGCCATGGAAGCGGGAGAGGCCTCGGCGCAGCCTCCCCCGCCGTGGGCGCAGAACAAGGCGGCGGCGGCCATCGACGCCACGTCCGGTCCGCTCGCGGCTGCGGCGGCCCGCCTCTCCGCGCGCGCCCGTGCGCTCCCTTCCTCCCGCGACTTCCACTTCTACAACAACTTCCCGGCCTTCAAATCCCCCGTCGCCGCCGTGGCCGCCAAGGCCGACGCTGCGCTCGGCGTGCTCGGCGCGGCCCCGATCCTCCCGGCGCGGCAGCAGCAGCCCTTCCCCGGGGACCTCGACGACGCGCACGACTGGCTCGTCGCGCTCAACGACGACCTGCTCGAGCGGTTCGGCGCCTCCATGGACGAGTTCAAGGCGGCGCGGGAGGAGGAGGAGGCCACCGGGCGGAGGGCGGCGCCGGAGGCTGGGGATGACGGGTTCCAGGTGGTGTACGGGAAGAAGAAGAAGAAGGTGGGCGATAGGGAGGAGGGAGGCTCTGGCGCTGGCGCTGGGAGAGCCGAGCCGTTCGGGGCTTCCGCTTCGGGCTCGGTGAAGATGGTCACCAAGGACAAGGCGGCCGCATCGGGGAAGGCGAAGGTGCCCTTCCACATCCGCACCATCCCGCGGCCGCAGGACGTGTACCGCATTGTGGTGGACAACTCCAGCAAGCCGTTCGAGCATGCCTTGCTTGAGCGCAGTGAGGATGGCTCTCGTCCTGTGCACCCTTTGGTTAGTGTTTCCTTTTTGGCATACTAGTACTATTCTTTTGGAGAAATTTCTGAAATGCGTCAAACCAAAGCCACTTTCTTAATGTCTGATTCTCACCACTCATTCACAAAAATAACCCTGCGGGATTGCTCGTGCTTGTCATGTGATTGCCTGATTGGTATGATTAATTTAATTAAAGACAAACCAAAGATGTAGAAAAGCAAAGCAATGCTATTATGGATTGCTCATGCTCTGCTTTTATGGAGACCTGATGTTTTTTTCCCCAAAAATGGTGAGGGTGGAAAACACTCATGGGGACTTGATAGGACGCAAAATCAGTGTGGGTTAATTGAGGAAAACTGTGCATGCAGAACATAATTAGAGCAGGAAGCCTCTTCAGCCTGGTGTCACAAATTTGGCATCAGCATTAGATAATTATATGCTGTTATACATGTTCTGCGTTTGTGTATCAAATATACAAAACAATTGATTTGCATTCTGCCTTGTATTTGCAGGAGAAACTCCCCATCGAACAACTAATCAACAGAAATGTTCCTGATAGTGAGCCAGTAAAGCCACCTGCTTTAGATGACACTCCTTTTACATATGTTGAAGACCTGAAAACCTTGGAGGTGCTAGCCACAAAGCTCAAGACTGCAACTGAGTTTGCTGTAAGTGTGCTTATTTCTTTTTGATGCTGCAAATACATCAGTCATTGTGACAACTAACAACTGCATGATAAGTGGTTTACTTAGATATAATCACGTAACTGTCACCATATTACAGTTCATACTGCTTACTATGAGTATTCAGGAGCCTTATTTACTTCGATTGTATCAAGTATCAACTGAGGTTACGAATTTGAAGATTACTATTATGTTTGTCAACATGCTTACAAGTTCTGGCATTAATTTCTGTACTGGTGCTATCTTGTGAATACTGTGTACATCGACTCATTGAGAAGTAGGGCTCATTCTGTACTATTAACAGGTTTCGCACATATAAACTATTGGACGAATGCAACATGTTAATTAAGCTATGTAGAATATATTCAATTGTTCATCATATCAGCCATCAAACTAAAAACTTTTTCCGTAATTATCAGGCTTTTGGTGAATCCTGGATTCTATTATAGTTATATTAATATATTGCATTTGTTGCCAATTTGCTTGTCTATCCTTGGCTGTGTGCATCAGTTTTACCTTTTATCACACAAGATACTTTTGATGACTATTTTACATTTCTTGACGCTTCAGAATTTTTAGGAGAGATTTCTACTCTGTACGTTGAATGCTAATGTTGGCAATTTATTTTATTCCTATTTTCTTTATGTTGCACTTTTGTAAACATAATTTCTTTGGATGGTTCTGCACTGTTTATATATTTTGACCCTTTCCTATGACAATTTCAGGTTGATTTGGAACACAACCATTATAGGTCATTCCAGGGTTTGACATGCTTGATGCAGATCTCGACTAGAACAGAGGACTTTATTGTTGACACTCTTAAGCTTCGTAAATATCTTGGTGATTACTTAAGAGATTTTTTCAGAGATTCAACCAAAAGAAAGGTGCAATAGCTCTCTTCCATCCGTTGTATTTTATTATGTCTGAAATTATAGTTTCTCATTGTTCTTATGACAAATAGGTAATGCATGGCGCAGATCGTGATATAATATGGCTTCAACGAGACTTCAGCATATATGTGTGCAACCTTTTTGACACAGGCCAGGTATGATATGCATTTATGCACATTGTGATTATGTGCACTAGTCCATCAACCCGTGCTCCCGCACGGTTAGAGTTTTAAAAGTTATATGTATTAAAAATTAATAGATAACTTTAATAGTAGCAGCAATTAATAATTTAGAAATATATATATATGTCTATTTTTGTTATTTTTTATAACAATATATATTTGCAATTTAGAATTAAGATTTTATTTTACCTTTAGTAGTATTAGAGGTAATTACTTTAATTCTAGAGAGTTATTTAATTCATATTTCATACTGGCATGGTGGGTAATTTATATGCAAACATAGGGGTTATTTTAGTTCATCTTTCATAATATCATGGTGGATAATTTATATGCAAATTTAGTGGGTTATTTTTAATTTATCTTTAATAATGGCATGGTGGGTAATTATTTTGAAAATTTAATAGATCTAATGGCTAGTATTATTAGAGAACTACATGATGGACGGCTAGGTGTTTCTGATTTTTGCGAGAATTTCTAGGATTTATCTTTTTTTCTTGCGCGCCTGGATTAACGTGGATGCTCCAAAAGGAGTCTCCAATTACTAATAGTAAGATAAGATGGTCCATACATCTCACTTGTGTTTCTTTTAATCTATTTTTTTGTCATACGTAGTGTCTTAGTCACCATCTTCATGTTTTGCTATCCGAAGCTTGATCTTTCTGTCCAACTTAAAACAGGCTTCGAGGGTCTTACAGATGGACCGCAACAGCCTAGAGCATCTTTTGCACCATTTCTGTGGAGTGACCGCGAATAAAGAGTGTGTGATTCTGTTTACTCTTCAATGCTTCTAGTTTACAGGTTCCATGCTATGGGAGCTGTAAACCATATGGCTAATACATGCATTGTCTTGCAGATACCAAGCTGCAGATTGGAGGTTGAGGCCCCTTCGTGATGAAATGATCAAGTACTGCTCTTGATACTCCTTGATTCATTTGATTATCATGCTTTATTTAATCTTTTTTATCATTTTCTACAGAGAACAATGTCCACCTAGTGTGTCTGATTGTGATTGCTTTGTGCAGATATGCTAGAGAAGACACACACTATCTGCTATATATATATGACCTGATGAGATTGAGACTAGCGAATGAGTCCTCAGGTGGAAATGATCTTCTTTTAGAGGTAAATCTTTTTTGTTACTGCATTTTGCCTGTTTAATCTTCAACTTTGCCTGATTTCATTGCTAAGTATTCTCTTCCTCTGGTCTTCTCCTGTAGATAAATTTAGAGCATGCAGCTCAGCAATCAATTATCTATATTAGTAGGGTGGACATCCTATTTTTTAGTTATCTAAGTGTCACTGTTTATTAATCTGTGGGACAAGTGTAGTAGAACCTATACTGTAAAACTGGGGGGTGTATCAAAAGTCAAGATTCACATCTTATTTGCATGAGCTGCTGTTGCAATCCTGGTACTTGGAATGCGCTTTTATCTTTTTAACTGATTTGGAACACTGGAGCAAATGCATATTCTCTTGTTGTACTCATATTGCTTACAGATTGATTTCTTCCTGAACGGTGCGTGTGAATGTGTGATCACTGACCATACATCATACGAGCAGGAGCAACAAAACTGATATTTCTTTCATTACTGCAGGTTTGCAAGCGCAGCAATGAAATTTGCTTGCAACTATATGAGAAGGAGCAGTTGACTGATTTATCATATCTACATATACATGGGTCTGTATTATGATTGTTTTAACTCAGCTTTGTTCAATGAAAATCCGTTGAAGTTGTGTAATCTCAGTTTGCTCAATTGCAGGTTGAAAGAAAACGAGCTGGATGCAAGACAGCTGGCAGTTCTTTCTGTAAGTACATTATTCCTCTGTGAGGGCATTATTACGCTGGCATTTTGACCCTTTGGTTATCCAGAGCGCACGGGTGCCAGTTTAAACAATTTACCTGTAATAGAAGTTAACACGAAACCATTCTATTGCTTCTCATCTAATTTCTTTTCTTTTCCTGCAGAGTCTATATCGATGGAGAGATGGCATTGCTCGTACTGAGGATGAGAGCACAGGCTATATATTGCCCAACAGGATACTACTTGAGATAGGTTTATTGCTAATCTTAACTTTTACTTAGGTGTATGCCTTTGCTTGCTTGGCTAACTTTCTTTGAAATTTGGATTGAAAGCAAAGGAGATGCCAGTGACAAGTGGGAAGTTAAAAAGAATTGTTAAATCAAAAAATCAGTTTCTTGAGAGCCACCTCAAGGATGTCATTAACGCTATAAGGGATGCCATAACAGCTTCTGGTGCTTTCGAGATTATAGCGGAGCAACTGAGGATGGGAAAGCTGGAAGAGGTGTGTTATACTGATTTTATTTTAACTTATCTTCCACTTCACTATGATAGTTGCTTTCAGTCTTCTGGAATTTATTTGAAATGAACATTTGGTTCTGCAGTTAGTAGCAAATGCGAAGAAAAGCGCTGAAGACATTGAAATGATTCCTGCTGTGGATGTCGATAACAACGAAGACCTAATTGATGAATCTGCTGTAGTTTCTGCAGTGATTAGAAATGTTGCTACTGCTCCCAATACAGGGACTGTTACAAACGAAGCTTCTTTGGGTAATATGCATTTGGAGGATTTCGCACCTGAAACGAAGGACTTGGGGACTTCATCAGGGTTTACTGCACCGGAAGATAAGGAAAAGTTGAGCAATGGCCAGCAGCAAGTAAAAAAAAAAAAATATCACTTTACATGTGTGCCTGCTGTATTTATGGCCTTGTCTTAAACAGCTGCATTGTCCAATGTCCAGGTAGCAAAGGCCACTGTTCAAGTATCAAAGAGGTCTTCAGCTTTTGGAGCTCTGTTTGGAAAACCAACTGCTGGAAGAAGGCAGAATCTTTTCCCAGAGTCTTCAAATGAGAAGGTATTTTCTCTTGTCTGTTGCTTACTGTGCACATTTTCTCTTATCAGATTTGTAGGCCAGAGTGGTGACGCACTGCTTGCTTCTGAAATACTACTGAAACATTATTCTAAATGCATTGCTAGAGTTTTGACATGCTTTGTGATTTTAATTTATGACTTGGGATCGTTAAGTTCACTGAGTGGTGATTCACTGGCTTTATGAATTTTTTCTTTCTGTTCTTATATCGAAGTTTGTTTTTTCCACTAGCTTTCAATATGAATTCTTGGTGACCACATCTGTCCTGACTTGCATTGTTTGTGTGACAACTGCAGGGTAAGACTAAGTTGGACAAGATAACGACTTCTGTGGTACTTCCGTTTCATCATTTCTCTGGTGGTTCAAAACCTCCTTCAGGCGTCCTTCCAATGAAAGAATCTGTTTGTTCTGAACCAGAAAGCATCGAGCACAGTGATCCAGCTTGTCAGATGGAAGAAGTGATACAGTTGGACACTGAAACAGACGAGCCTCAGCCACCAGAAAATTGCAATGAAGATGCACATTGTGAGACTGAAGACATGGAGGTGTCGAAGTCCCCTTCAGCCGATCCCTATAGTACCGAGCAGCAATTTCGGTCACTCAATGAAGAAAGAAATGTTCAGCAGAATCAGAAGATACCTCTAGAATCTGAATTCAGTGTCCCGGTGGTGCCTTTTGATTATGCCGAAGCGAGAAAGAATATCATGTTTGATGAGCCTAAAGCTGGGAGGAGAAAAGACGATGCAGTTGCTCGGGCCATAAACACAGATTCTGGCGATAAGCAACGAGCTTTATACCCATCTGGTGGTGGAGAGAAAGAGGGTAATTCCCAGCATCCACGAAGACGGCAGGCTTTCCCGCCTTCTGGCAATAGGAGTGCTACATATCATTAGTATGTTGAGATGTATAACTGAATTATATTATGGACTATCCTAAATTTATGAGTATAGGCCCTATTTGGGTCAGCTAATTTTATTTAAAAACTAGCCACCCAAAATTAATTCCATCCAATTAGCCATCTCATTAGCTACGCATGTTTGCATAAAAAACAGCTATTTTTTAGCGACTAATAATTAGCTGCGTGTATCCAAACGCCCCTAAAAAAGTATGACAAAGTTGAGCACTCGCTGAACTTGTTTGTCTTGAATTTTCACGAGAAATCGTCGAGACTGCTGCTGCGTTGTTGCGGCCTTGTGTTGCTAACATGAACTTTGTGGGTGACTTCAAAACAAACAACAGTTAATTATCGTGGACTTTTCAAGTTTGAACACTGGAATACACTTCTATTAAGATTTACACTTCTACATGTATTGTGCTTTTTGTAACACTTGGAAGTTGGGATTACCCTGGAATTTTAGTAGTGTTTTACATTGTTTTCTGCACTATTGTTCTGTTTTGCTTTGAAACTCCAGAAGCACGTTTTGGCGGTATCGCTGAAGTCACTATTGTTCTGTTTTGCTTTGAAACTCCAGAAGCACGTTTTGGCGGTATCGCTGAAGTCACTATTGTTCTGTTTTGCTTTGAAACTCCAGAAGCACGTTTTGGCGGTATCGCTGAAGTTTTCAGGAGATCCTAAACACCTTTCCGAATGCTTGTTACATTTTTGTGGGCGTGTTTGGATCGTAGGATTTCCAAATAAAATTCTATACATTTCGACGTGTTTTGTTTGAGGGAGAAAGGAGCATCACAGGGTGGGAGCACTTCATAAGGGCCCGTTTGGTAGAGCTCTCAGTGATTTTGATTCTCTGTTAGACCATGGTCACTGGCCAGTGCATTTGTACCGTATACAGTGCACAATCATTGTTTTTTCACTCTGTATACAGTACGCAAACAGTGTTTTTTATATCCATTTTCATTCTTTGGTGACCATAGTCTTAGAAGTGATTTTTTAAGAAAAGTGATTCTGTGTCTGAAAGTGATTCTCTAATGAATCAATATGATAAACTTTATAGAATGTTTGACTATTGAGAGTGAATTAGAAAAAACTCCCAGCTCCCAGTTCATTTCGGATAATCACTTCATAGAATTCTCTCCGGAAATAAAATCTCAGAAAACTGTTGTTTGGCACAGCTCTGCATCTTCACTCCGCAGAATCCAGGTGCGGAGCTCTACCGCGGAGCTCTACCAAACGGGACTAATCTAGCCGTAAAAAAGTAGGCAAGCCCGGCCGAGGGAGGACGAGAAACCGAGGAAGTCAAATGTTGTACTAGCTGTCCATCTTCCTTCCACAAGGACAGCAGCAGGTCAACCACCTTGCTCTTCACGCCAGCTGCGATCTCCGGACAACTTCAACTGTTCCACCGGGCAATCTCCCGAGTTCTTGATCCCTTTTCTCCCCACGGTACGGCCTCCATTCACTTGGAACTCAGCCTTTGCATGATCAGGCAGACATGGGAGGCCTCGCCTGGCCGGATTTGCAGTGCCTGGTGCGGCGGAAGCCGTCGACGGCGAGCTCCGCGGCCTCCGCTGGCCTGGCCGAAGCTGCCGACGGGGGAGGTGGCCAGCGCCTCGCCAAGACGCTATCTATTCCCCACCTCGCCGCCATTGGTACGCGCCCATTCTAGCCTGGAGTTTCCTGACTCTTGTCTTGAGCGGGGTTTTGTGCTTCCACTGACACTGAAATCTACTATGAGAATTAGAGATTGCAAAAATGTGCCTCACCTGTATTGTGTACATAAACGATCTTCAGGTGTCGGGTCAACGATTGGCGCAGGCATCTATGTCCTGGTCGGAACGGTGGCGCGTGAGCACACAGGGCCAGGCCTGACGGTCTCCTTTCTGATAGCCGGCGTCGCCGCGGCGCTTTCGGCGCTGTGCTACGCCGAGCTCTCCTGCCGTTTCCCTTCGGCAGGGAGTGCCTACCACTACTCCTACATCTGCATTGGGGAGAGGTGGTGATCGAGCATACAAATCCACACTGTCATCGGTTTCTTGTTTTACCTTAGCTTCTGCTGTTCTTCCTGACAAACTCCGGCAAATTATGCCCAGTGTCGCTTGGCTGATTGGATGGGCCTTGATCCTTGAGTACACGATTGGAGGATCGTCGGTGGCACGTGGCATATCGCCAAACTTGGTACAACACTTTCTATTAAGTTCTCTCTTCGGACTAGTGACTCTCTTACCATGACCCGGTCGTCAATATCCTTTTTTCAGGCTCTATTTTTCGGTGGCCAAGACAAGTTGCCTTTCTTTCTAGCACAAGTGCATGTCAAAGGGCTTGACACCCCAGTTGACCCTTGTGCTGCTATTCTTGTCTTGATAGTTACTGCACTACTCTGTCTCGGAATTAAAGAGGTACTAGCACGGAGCCTGCAACTTGTTTTGCAAATTTTATTCTGCATCATTTTAGCCATCCATTAATCAGTTAGCTAGCTACATAAATAAATAGTATCATAGATTGCATGAACTGGGTGGAGATGCCTTATGTGAACCTTTGTGGTGTGGATTCTAGAATCTAGATTGTTCTTTTGTATGTCAGTCCCCTTTTCTACATGCGGGCACATCTATCCATTAGATAAGAAACCCAGAGTTGATGTCGCACTCTCTTCTGCCGTCATTTGTGCTCCAGTATAGATTAAGATGTTTCTTGTTCTATGAGATTATGACTCCAGTAGTTCATTAATTGTTACTACTTTCAACTTGCAATTACACAGCCTTAAGTATGAGTTATGTCCTGATCAGAGCTCATTTGTGGAAGGCATCATCACCACTGCAAATATCATAGTCATGCTCTTTGTCATCTGTGCTGGTGGGTGGTTAGGGTTCAGGAATGGCTGGGCCGGTTATAAAGGGGCAGAAGGGTAAAGTTAAAACTTCTTGCTTCTTCCTATAACCGAATCAACACATGGGCCCCAAATTGGATCTTGAATCTTTTTTTGCCTGGCTCACAGTTATTTCCCTAAAGGTGTCGGTGGAGTTCTCTCAGGATCAGCAACCCTCTTCTTCGCGTACATTGGCTTCGATACAGTTGCTAGCACCGCAGAAGAGGTTTGTGACTCTGACTATAACTTTTATCATGTACAAAAAATTGTAGTATAGTTTTGTTTCTGGCTCTAAATGTTTCTAGTCTAGATCATGTGCAACGACACGGTTGCCATCAGTTAATTTTGTTCGTCAAAATGAGTCCCAGGTGAAGAATCCTCAGCGTGACCTTCCACTGGGCATGGGTCTGACCTTGTCCCTATGCTGCTTCCTCTACATGATGGTATCTGCTGTTGTGGTTGGTCTGGTGCCATATCACACTATAGATCCTGACACCCCTATTTCTTCTGTGTTCACGCAATACGGGATGCAGTGGGCAGAGTAAGTGCTTGCTTCATTTCTAAGCTGAAATGCCGAATGACACCGCGACACGGAGATTATGGACATTTTTGTGCTATATATCAGTTATTGATTTTCTTTTACTCCATTGAAATGTAGGTATGTTGTTTCCAGTGGGGCTGTTCTTGCCCTTATCGCATCCTTGATAGGTGGTATGCTTCCCCAGGTATCTCATATGCATATGGAAAATTGGAAATTGGGAGCAGTGTTAGGTTCCCTCTTCATTCAGTTATTTTCCTGAATTTATGAGGAATGATATGTGCCTCGAGTCCTGGATTAAACTAGCAAAAAAGAATCAGCTAGTACTGTCTTGAACCTTTTGGAGTTAAATGTATAATATGCGATATTAAAAAGGACCTTCTAGAAAATCACAGAAACAAAAGAGGGTCAACACGTTACTCCCATCACCCTGAAAATTTAAGTGCTTTCAGGATTTTTAATAGTTTAATAAAATTGAACCATTGCCCAGAGGTGGAGAAAGAACGAAGGAGTCCTTTCCTCACGAAGTTTAGGCATCCTGCACCCTTTCAAAACCAGACAGACTACCCCTTTTAGCAGTTTAAAGTGGTTTTGACGATGTTTTTGAGTTTTTTAGTTTTATAACAGATTTTGTAAACACCACATAAGGGTTTTAAACTATCAAAACCATATCCAAATCTCTACAACTTGAGGGAATCTAGCACCTTTGGCTGAAGATGAGAGCCTTGATGTTTGGTGGAGCAGAGAAAGCTTGAAAGTCCATGATCTGGCCCAAAGAGGTTTCAATTACCTAGTTATCCTAGGTGCTTGGACTTTGTGGAAGCATCGTAACTTGTGCGTCTTCGAAGGTGCTGCACCTAATTTGGCGAGGGCCCTGCTCCTTGCTGAAGAAGAGGCCTATCTGTGGGTGTTGGCCGGGGCTCAAGGGATTTCCTTCCTTTCAGCCCTAGAGCCTGTTGAGTAGTTTAGCTATCCTCGGTCGTTGGTTTATGACTATGCACGGGCGCGGATGTATATCTAAGTCCTAGCTAGTGGTGGCAAGCTCTCCTGTGTGTTCGAGAAAAAAAAGATAGGGACATGAAAAATCTAAATAAGATACTTAGAGTTCATGAAAATACCACCAGAAGCTTGTAAAAATTGGATATACCTATATGTGAGTGAAAAAATATCTAGAAAAATATAGAAGATCCCAAAACATTTGAATCAATTTCTAAACGTATTTTGAAAACTCTTCACGATAAAAATGAGATGCAACTAGCATAAATACAACACAGATTAATGCTGACTGTATTCAAGCTAGTAGTTACTATAGTATATGCATGTTTTTGTTCCGGAAGTTTATAAAATAGCATCAAAGCCGACAACACCCAAACACTAGTACACTACTCGCCCGCTTGCTACAGTGCCGCCCAGCATGCTGCCGTTCCGTTCCATCCTATGACAGAGTCATATCTTTTCCAGTACAAGCCATCGTCAATCGTTGCCGCGGTAGGTGCAGATACTTGTGAGCTTGCCAGCGCGTGGTCTGAGGGAAGAGCACAGGCAGGGGGCTGCCTCAGTGCCTCGTGGGGCAGTTTTGCTGTAATGTGTGAAATTATTGGGGACCTCATGGCCCCACCGCCACCCAACACACCCAAAAAACTGACAGGATAAAAATAAAACAATCAATAGGTCTATTTGAGGTAGGAATGTAGCTTAGTCATTGTATTTTCATTTGATGAAGAAATGTTTATACAAAATTAGACCATGAATGGCTGATCCTTATTGTTTACATGTTGCTTTTGTCAGCCAAGAATTATAATGGCTATGGCTAGAGATGGGTTGCTTCCACCATTGTTCTCAACTGTTAATCGACAAACTCAAGTGCCAATCTTAAGCACAATCTTGACTGGGACATGTGCTGCTATCCTAGCTTTTTTCATGGATGTGTCCCAATTGGCAGGGATGGTAATATGCTAATTATCATGTAAAAATGGTAACATTACTGGATGGGGAGATACTCCAGGTGATAACAATTTCTTCATCTGTTTTGTTCAGGTAAGCGTGGGAACCTTATTGGCATTTACTGCAGTTGCCATTTCTGTTTTAATAGTAAGATACGCTCCTCCATATGAGATGCCAATGGAAGTGGCTCTTGCAGGAACACCTGAGTCACTAACATCACACTCTGGGCACTCAGAGCAGGATGGGCAAAATTTGGAAGGTCCTTTTGGCGATGGTAATGAGAAGAATAGTTTCCTGTGAACTGTTAAGTTCGAGTTATAGCAGGATTTATGTTCGCCTTTATTAGCTTGCAACTTGCATTAAGGTGTTATTTTGCATATGAAATTATTGCAATTTATCTGCGCCAGCAGCCCATTACTTCATACATTATGTTACAGAACTTGTTTTACCTTCAGAATGACTAATATGGTCTAATTTGTTTCCTGACTTTTCCCCCTTTGTATCTTGAATTAGTTCAAGAAACACCGGCTGTCATTGAGGTGGTGAGCAAAGTAAGGCGACAAAAAGCTATAAGAAGCATAGTATTGATATGCCTTGGGGTCATCATCTTCATTTCTGCGGTTTCTATCTCCTTTTTTCCGTTGTAAGTGAACCTCCTGTATACTGCCAGTGCTCTTTCAAATATCTGGTTCTATAATGTGCAATGCAAACACCCAGTAATCAGAACAGTTCCTGGGACAGAAGAACGTGGCCAGAATTGCCCATTATTAATACTGTTTTGTTTTCATGAAAAGGCAAAAATCATCTGATCATGTTTTGCTTTATGTAGTTATGTGCGAATGAGTGCATGCATCGTAGGTGGGCTACTGTTGTTGAGTTCTTCTATTGTGCTTTTGTGCACTGGACAAGACAAGAGCTCTTTGGGGCAAACTGAAGGTACGCAGACAATTAGCAGTTCTGCATACTTGGTGGAATTCGTGTGAGAAATCTGGTACTGCAATTCAATGCAATCTCAATTCTCAAATGACTGCTTTGTTTCTCCTAGGTTTCATGTGCCCATTGGTTCCCTTGATTCCGATTTGTTGCATCTTCGTCAATGTATACCTGCTTATGAACCTCGGGTAAGAAATACAGCTTATAATCATTTTTTTCTTATTATATCATGTGATTTTTTACGGTGCTTGAGAGGAACTCAGTTCCGGGCCTACATGTTTTTGGTTCCGGTCCATAAGTACAGTGAGACAACCGGAGAAACCGTTGGTTCCGGATCCATGAGATCTAAGTTCCGGTCCACAAAATTTAGGTTTCGGTCCACCGCTTTAGTTCTTTTGAATTGGTTCTTCCTAGCCATTAGATTGAAATCAATGAATGACTACAATTAATTCCAAGTACTGTAACAAACCTCTCATATCATATATGCTTTTGCAGTTTGGGGGCAGTCTGTCTGCTATTGTCTGAAATACTTACGGATTTCATAAGACTGTTTCTTTGATCAGGCAACACATGCTTCTTTTAATATGATTTACAGTTTTATGAAGCCAGACGAAATTTAGCTATTCAGTTTTACGGATATCGAGATATAAGAACGTCTGGGTAGCGATCTATGCTGCCTGTGGGAATCCTGAAGATATATATATTTTTTGAACAGAATCCTGAAGATGTTCCATTTTTGATCTTACGTTTCAACTAAAATGTTTGCAGGGCTCACACATGGATCCGTGTTTCCATATGGCTGGTGGCTGGTGCGCTCATATACTTCTTCTATGGCCTGAAGCACAGCTCACTGTCAGGCATGGCCTACCATCGCATATTGCCTCTGTAGGGTAGAGTTCCTCTGCACTTCGAATCTTTGTTAGGGGAGAAATGAGGCCACATGGTGGCTGTTTCTCATGAGAAGATAGTTGGGAATTTCTGATCCCACCGTTTCTTTTGATAATTTATACCAATGAACAGGAGAGTGAAGATATGCAGACACATAAATTTTCAAAAAGAAAAAAGGCAGACACATGAATGAAATAAGCACAATGGCAGTCTCGTATGGGCTTGTTTCTTTCTCTGACAATTTCACAAGCTACTGGAAAAGCTACCACTGTAAATCTCTCATTCCTTTGGTCCAAGATGGAAATTGCAAGATCCATTCACTATTTGAAAAAAAATATTTTTCCCGGGTGATTTCCATTTTTATCACACACAAAAAGAAGGCCCTTGAGGGCGAAATTGGCCTCCCGTTGTCATGCCCTGGGCCCATAGTCACAGGAGTAGGAGGGCCGAAATGGGCCGGGCCGCATGGTTCGGCAGGCCTGCTCCAAGTCCAAGTGACCCTCCCTCCAATAACATTTCTTATCCCTCTTGCTTATCCAACGCAGTGAGCATTCCATTCCGTCCGTCCATCCGCCATGGCGACCGCCACGCTGCTGAGCTCCTCCTTCGCCATGCCCGCCGCCGCCGCCCGGAGGTCCTCCTCCTCCACCTCCCTGGGATTCGCCACGTCGCAGCTCGCCGGCCTCTCCCTCTCCGCCGGCGCTGCCACAGCAACCGCCGTCGCCCCGCTCCCCAAGAGGCAGCTCCAGCCCATTGTCGCGCGTACGTCTCCGATTTCCCTCCCCACCTTCGTTCTTGTACCTTTTACCATTAAAGGATCCTCGGCCGTCTATGTTGCTCCAGATCTTGAATGGTTGCCCGAATGAACCAAGAAGCCAATACTAGTTAACAGTTAAGCTAATCGCCGTCCAATCGATTGATGACGCAGGCCGGGTGTGCCCGTTCACTGACAAGAAGACGAACCGCGCCAACAAGGTGTCCTTCTCCAACCACAAGACGAAGAAGCAGCAGTTCGTGAACCTGCAGTACAAGAAGCTGTGGTGGGAGGCCGGCAAGCGCTTCGTCAAGCTGCGCCTCTCCACCAAGGCCCTCAAGACCATCGAGAAGCACGGCCTCGACGCCGTCGCGCGAAAGGCCGGCATCGACCTCAACAAGAAGTGAACCAATGATCTTGCTACTAGCATCCCATAGTGCTAGTGCGGTAGTGCCCTCTGCCTTGCTGTCTGCTGCTTCTGTTCGTTCACATATACATACTTACAATGTATCATTCCCTTTCCTTTCCTTCTAATTTGATTTGCATCCAATCCAACCAATATAGGCAGATCGAGGTTGCATATATACTTTTGTTGTCATGTAAGGCTTCTCCGTTTCGTAGTTTTGATCGATTCGCTGCAAGTTAATTTATCTTGCCTGATGAGTTTGCTGCCAATGTAGTGGGATTTGAACTACGAGAGTTGCTGTGCGTCCTGTTTTTCCTTTTTTTTTTTTCTCCCTCACGGTCTCTAGTGAGCAAGTGTAAGAAAGTAAGCCTATAGTTCAATTCCTTGCCAATGTCTCTTGATCAGTTGCATTTCTTATCATACTGAATAAAGCCTAATCCAGTTTCTCGTATGACTGAAGTAGTTATAGTTGCATTTACACTGGTCAGTTTCAATTTCCGAGTGTCAAACATTAAGGAACCGAGGTAGCAACATGCAACAGAGAAGATGGCCTGGACTAGACTCCACGGTTGCAATGCGTGTTGCGGCAGAGAAGATGACTGGAAATCAGAGTGGAGCGCACTTCGTTTCCGACAACATTAGGCTGTCCCTCCCACAAGATGGGGAAAAAATGTTGGTTGGCCTATCCCTTTCCTCCTGCTTCACAAGATTGGCCACGACATTCAGCTGAGGCAAAGCAACTGTCGGCTGCCGGACGCGTTCTCTTTGCTGCTCGGCATGGGGATGCTTTAATTTTCAGGAGGTACTACACCGTTGATGTGCTGGCGAAGCTTGCCTTGACGGACCTTGGTCTAATCGTCATGGCGTCTGCTTGCCTTGATGGTAAACTAATGATAATGAACTGAAAGATCGCATGCTTGTTCTTGCCACATAGGGAAATGATAGGATAGGTGCATCCAGTATTTCATTAGTCACTTAAGCTTGTGCAAAAATGCCATGAAGTTCCATAATAAGATCTCTTTGCTAGTTTCAGTAATAGTGGCGCTACAAATAAAAGATGTGTAAAAAGTGAAATAATACACAAAGCTGAATGTTAACTCTGCCAAATTCATGACTAATTGATCACTAATCAGGTCATGATCAGTAGTACTTCATACTTTCAGATAGACGAGTCTTCTCTTCAGAGCCAAAATTGCCTTGGATTCATCATGTCTTTTGAGATCTTTCTTCTGTACACGATGAGGCGCGACATGTTTGCTGATCAGATGAATTAGGCTTTGTAACAAGGGCAAAGAAGTTAAGTATATATTGAGGAATGATGAGAAGACAGAGGAGGGTCATCATTCATATCATCTACACTGTTGTTTCCTGAAATTCTTCGCAGACAGCGTCTTCCTGAGCAGCGCCTTGAGCCTCCTGGATCCAGAGCCGGCCTTGACCGCCCCCTTCCTCCCGGGCTCCTGCGGGTTGGAGCAAAGCGCCACACCCTCCTCGGAGCACCACCCGCCGTAGCTGAACTGTGCTGCCGGCTCCTCCCGTCGGTGCAGGATGTCGCGGTCGATGCGGTCCAGCACGGCGTCGCCCTCCCTGAACTTGCGCGCGAACGGCGCCCCGCTGAGCAGCATCCGGCGGTAGTCCCTGGCGGTGAGGTAGAGCGGGTGCTGCTTGGGCGGGGTGTCCCAGCGGATGAAGTGCATGTCGTGGTTGGCGGTGGCGTTGCGGAACCGCCGCGAGTTGCAGGCCACCGTCTGGAAGTAGAACTCCGGCGAGGAGACGATGTTGGCGTGGTACAGCAGCACCGTGCGGGGGAGGTTGTCCCACCCCATCGTCACGTACTCCGCGAACGGCCGCGACAGCATCGTCCACGCAGACCCTGCAGCACAGTAGCCAGCGTTTGTTCAGGACATCTTTCTTCAGTTCAATTGAAACGACGAACCAGACACACGTTACTGAGTTCAAGAACATCCGTTTTTTTTTTTTTTTTTTTTTTTTTTTTTTTTTTTTTGCTTTTGCATGAATTTTCCGAGAATTATATATTCATACATATAGGCAAAGATGTGGTATGTCGGCATTCCTTCGTTCCTGGCGTTTCTTGGAAGCAAAGCGCTTGCAAAAGATGGTTAGAGCGAGAGCAAAGCTGCTTTTGGTTTGCCATTGCCGACGCCGATGCAGCAGGCGCTCCACCTCCACCGCACACTGGTTGGCCTCTGGCTGGATTTGCGAATCCCAGGGCATAATCCCCGCTGGTTCAGATCTGGCAGAGTAATCCATTGACTAGACGCCGTTCCTGATAGGATTGTTTTTGTGCCGGATTTCGTCCCAGGCCAGCAACCACCGGCCGGCGTCATGGCTGCTTGTGAGTGTGACACTAGAGAGTACGGAGCCGTACCTGGCCATTACCGTCCGATCAACAACCGCTTGCTTGACGAAATACGTTGTCCTAATCCGCCGTTGGTCGCACGCATTATTACTACTTATGATTGCACTCTACTCCTACCCCAAATTAAAGGCAGCTTCAAGACACGTCTTTTCTTCTAATTTTCTTGAGAAGAAAAAAAGTTGAAAACACTCGTTTGGTGAAGAAGACGAAGAGAAATCCATAGGTAGAGTACCTGTGAAGAGCTTGAATGCCGTGGGCAGCCTCCTGAGGTTGGTGCTGATGTTCACCGGGCGGATGAGCTCCGACCGGTTGTCCTCGTACAGCGCCGTGTCCAGGATCACCGGCCGCGCCCGCTTCTTTCTGCAGAGCTAGCACCAGTTTAATGAAAATCCCCCGTCAAATTAACGCTTCATCATTCATCATCCCCAGCAGCAGCAGCCAGACAGAGTATATATATAGTCGAATGAAAGAAATAGAGAGTGATGGATCGATGAGTTGTTGATTACATCTTCCATCCCAGGTGGCTGGTGTGCTGGATGAAGCTCAGGTCCCGGGGCAGCCCGGCGAACGCCTCCATCAAGTCTGCGATCCATCAATCCACACAATGATTCCAACACCAACAGCGACGAACCAATTATCAACCAGCTAGCTGGCAGGCAGCTCGCAAATCAATCACCTACCGTCCTGCGTGACGAGCGGGTAGTCGGAGGCGCTGAGGTTGACGAACCAGTCCCATCGCCGGCGCAGTCGCAGCAGCACGGCGACGGCGTGCAGCGTGGTGGTCAGCATGGTGGGGCCGCGGTAGGTCACGAGGTTGGGCGCGCCGACGACCCAGACGTTGCCGGCGCGCGCGTACACGCCCCCGCGCGCCGACACCAGCTCCGCCAGACGCCGGTGCTCCTCCGCGGGGGCCTCCCGGTCCAGGTGCAGCAGGTAGCTGTTGGCCGGGTGGTACAGCGCCGCCAGCAGCCGCGCCGCTCGGGCCGCGTCCCCGGACGACGCCGAGATGAGGTACGCGAACGACACGGGGTACCGCGGCGGCGCCAAAGGATCCTCCTTGGAGCCGGGCGCCGGCGAGGAGGACAGGAGGAACGGCGGCCACTTCTTGGGGCCCGTGAGGAGGAGCGAGGGGAGGAGCAGGATGGACGCCACCAGGACCGCCGTGAAGGCCGCGGACACCAGCAGTTCCCTCCGGCTGCCGCCGCCCAGCCCCATCGCCCGCGGCCGCATCACCATGCACGCATCAGTCAATCAATCTGCTTCCCCGCACCCTTTAGCGCGCTCTCTCTCGCGCGCGCGGCCTTGCTTGAAATCAATCAATGGCGGTGGCGTGCCGGGCCGACTCCAAGCTACAGCGACAGCGAGCCCGAGATCTAGCACGAGAGGGAGAGAGCTGAGCAGGGGAAGGGAGGGAAGAGGGGGAGAGTGGCGTGCGATTGGTCCGAGCATTCGAGAGAAGCAAAAGAAGACGGGAGGAGTAGGTAGGAGGGGTGTCGCTGTCCGGAGGTGTGTGCCAATGACGGGTGGGTCCCGCAACAAGTTTCCAACATGTAGCCCTTATTAAATTGGGATATTTAATTATTTGACATCGTTACGGATTGGCACCTCTCATATTTGCCATCCCTGTACAGAAGTTTCAAACTATTTGCCATTTTTGCCTCTCAACGCTGGCTTCTACCCACCGCCGCCCTCCAGCCACGCCCGCCGCCTCGCCCCGCGCGCCCCCTTCATCCATGCTCCTCTTCCGCACGCGCTCACGGCCTCCGCGCCGGCCGCCCGCGCACACGCTTGCTCGGCGGCACCCCTACCCTTGCGTGTCCTCGCCCTCTCTCCCCGCACGCGGCCGCGCCGCCGTGCGTCCTCGCCGTCCCTGCGCCTAGCCGTCATCCCCACCGGCCATGCCTGCTCGCGCTCGCTCGCTCGGCCGCACCGCACTGACCACCTATGGCCCGCCGCGAAGCACGTGGGCGTGGCGGACCCGCACGCCGCCGCCACCTCGGGTGAGATCGACGCGTGCACTGTGGCGGAACCGCCCTGCTTAATCCAGACTAAGCACACCTGCCACCTCTGGCTCACAGTGCACTTAGACCGGACTAAACCCGGTAGTCCGTCGAGCTACCCAAAGGGCACTCGATGTAACCATCGCCCGAGGATACCGACATCACACACATTCAGCCCTCGAAAGAGCCATAACAGATTACATCAACACAAACAGTTGAAGTAGAGAATAAGTAGACTTAGTTTACAAACCGAAGATAAATAGTCAAATACATGTTCAAATATAGCGGAAGCGATGTCAAAATATACATGTATAGATACATATAGCGGAAGCGTTCAAAATACCTCACAGCGGAAATAAAACTCAACTAGTCTTCAAGTAGAGGTAAACAAGGCGAGTAGCACCGAGCCCACCGGTTCTACCACCTCCAACATAGTTATCCAGCTGTCATCAGTACCTGTAATCCAAAAGTGGGGGCAAACCCTGAGTACTAATTACTCAGTAGGACTTAATGGACGGGGCTTGCGGCTGACGCAAAGCATGCTTACTAATCATGTGGATCCTTAGCTGTTGATTCTTAAACCAAGTCATGTTGACATAAGATAGCAGGATTTGACAGCTGCTATTCATTAATCATGAAGATCATTTATATCATAAAGTAATTACTTGCAGAAAGTAAAACACAAACACATGTCCCGTTCCAAGATTCATAACACTTCCATCACACCCCTGGGAGTAGCCGTCTCAGGAGCGATACCACGGTACGTCGGGTCAGCCCTCCCTCGACTCCAAAGCATTCCCCAAGTCCATCGACCTCCTACTAGTGGACGGGCAGCACCAGGAATAAGGGAACGGATCATATACATCCAAGCATGTTGTAATAGAGAAACATGATTATAAGCATAAAGTATTTGAATTATTAGTACGTTCGGACGTCAAAGGCATTGGCATTCTCACACCTGGTGAGCATCAGCGATTCGAATCGATTTGTTAATTCCCGGGAACAACTAAAAATGCCAGGGGTATATGCTTACTAGCCATCGCGTTCCCACATATAGCCCCCATCTCCACTTGTCCCATCCCAAGTTCGATTCCAACCCGCCACTTCCCTGAGTTTAGCCCCCATGGAGCGTTACCTCGGTTCGTCGGGTCCAGCCCTCTCATGAGATAAGCGCCCCCAGTTCCATGGTAGGAACAAGTCTCTGTTCTTCGGATGGCACAAGTAAGACTTTCACCGGTCCATTATCCCGGATAAGCACCTTAGCAATGTTATGCCGATCAATAGGCGAACAACGGACGGGCCTTATACGACTCGGGCAGAGTCCACCAAACCATCCATCTCATCATCATCATTTTTCTTATATACCCATATCTCCGCCCGGTCTCCATTTAAAACATATCATAATCAAAGTAAGATTCATAATAGTGAGATTTCTTTTATGAAAAGCAATCCCTTCGGGACGAGTGACTCCATTCACTCGTGTCTACTCGTACCTATCATTACTAGGCATACTCGTCCTACGTACTCTATTTTAGGTGCTAGGGCCAGGGCGGCCAGGAAGTCTAATGCAGTTGGTTCCAAACAACTCCTAATGCAGATGCGTAAGCATTCATCAAATATATTTGCTCGGTAAAGCATGGTCCTGCCTACCTTCGATTCACTTTTAATAAAACCAACAAACTAAGCTACTGTTAGTTTGCCGGGTTGTGAGGCTTTGCCCCAGGCAACCCCTTGATCCCTTGGACAACTTCTCCGTCCAAACACGACTGATGGGCCCTCTAGGTCGTGAGTGGGTCTTAGTTGGTCTTTTGGACACCGATACTTGATGTAGTTCCACGCACTTTGATCACGTATCTACAATTAAGCGTCACTATATAAATGCCATGCATGATGCAATGATTGAGATGTATGAGTATTAATGCACACCCGTGAACAATCATTTCATGGATGGACAGAAAAGTGATTGATAAATTATTTAACAATAAGCGACTGTATGCATCTAGCTAGGGCAAGCACACAATTTTTGAGAACAACCATTCACAAGGCAACCTAGAGTTTATTACATGATCACATACTAAGTTGAGTTGTCTTGTTTCACACCTCGTGCAAGCAAAGCATCAATCAAATATACGTTCACACACATAAGGGACTACTAATTTGAAACACCATTCCTAGCACTAGTGACAGCAGCGCTCTTATGGCCTATAGTAATCATACATGTAAACAAGCACATTTACGTTTGACAAGTTATACATCATAAAGGGGAAAACATGTCACATTAAGCATTTATAGGAAACATTCTTTAGTTATACTTAGCATGAACTGCACGTACAAAAATTTACAAGTTAAAACTCCCAAGTTTGACAGGACATCTATTTTCCATATGTTAATCCTAGGTGAATTTAAGATGTACATATAAACAGTGTGAATGACCCTCTAGCATATACTTTCTAGACTCTATGCATCAACCTTAGGCTACTAAATTTTCCAGAGAACTTTTCTAGCCATTTATGACCACTTTTCCTAATTATCTTTTCTAACATGTAGCATTTTATCATTTTCAAATCACCATTAAAACTTAACATGTAGGAGCTCATATTTTACCAGTGAGATACTTATACTACTCAAGGTATAGGAAAAATACTAGAGAGTCAAATTGAGCATATTCCATGTAGCCTCCAATTTCTAAGTTAAATAATTGCGCATAGCACATGTATAATGGTAAAAGGAATTAAACAATAAGTGCTAGGGCTACAAAAATTCACATAGTGCTACAATGCCACAAGAAAGCTACTGTCCAAGTTTCATGCCATTTGGAGTTCATTTAGTCCACTTTAATCATTTATTTACCCTAATCATGCATGCAATAAACCAGGGGCAAAACAGACTTTTCACACATCCACATCATACCTATCTTGTAGATCTCTTCAAGAGGAGTCCATAGCCACTGAGTTTGTCCATTTTCGATTTTTCTTTGAATTGTTATGATTTTCCAAAGTTTACAGATTTAGAAAAAGAAAAACATACAAAACAGGGAGCTAAACGAAATTAACCATATACTTCAGGGGCTAGCAAACAAATGTCCATAGACTCTGTCAACAGCGCACTAATTCAACATATATATAGGGTTAGATCTGCAAAAATTCAAAGGCTTGGATTAAAACGTGAACCGCCAGTAGATCTAGGGTCTAACCTGCAAGTTTTGCAAGACACAGTAAATAGTCAAATAGTACGCAGAAAAGGGAAGGGCTTTAATGCAAAGTGTCGCCTTTTCTTCTACCTCCGGCCAGGGGGGAGAGCAGCGCGCGGAGGCCGGCGTTTCCGCGCCCGCGCCGGCGCGCAGAAGCTTGGACTTGGAGCCGACGGGGTCGCCGGAGGTACCCCTGGTCACGGGGTTCGTTTCCCCCTTGATCTCGTCGCGCAAGGTGGTCGGAATCGTCGGGGAACGTGCGCGAACCGGAGCGACAATGACGGCGCAGAGCGTGGCGGCGCATCGCTCGATTCGGCGGGTACCGGCGGAGGAAGGGGCCACGGTTGGGCGTGTGAGTTGCGCGAGGGCGAGAGGAGCCCAACGGAGGCAGCCTGGAGGCGCGGGGGTGGCCCGAAGGGGGTCCTCCACGGCGAGGTGGTGCGCGGCCGGTGCGGCACGCGACGGCGTGCGTGGGAAGGGTGCTAGGACCGATGGCGGCGGCCTAGAGTGTGGGGATTCGGCGGAGGGGCCTGAGGCGGGCACGGGGCACGCGTCGGATGAGGCGAAGGTGGCCCGAGGCGGCGGAGGCGCGAGCTCGACGCGACGGGGTTCATGGCGCTGGCCATGGCGGGCGGCACTCAGAGCACGGGAGAGCAGGAGGGCTAGGAGCGGTGGTATGCCACTGGAGCTGGGGGAAGGTGGCGCGGAGGAGGACTCGACGCCGGTTCGCACTGGGGTTGGGAAGGGGAGGCACGGGGAGGACGCGGCCGCGAGCTCAAGCCGAGTTCGGCCATGGCGGAGCGCTCGGGCGCGAGAGACAGGGAGGCACAGAGAGAGGGCAGGGCGAGGGATAGCGGGAGGAGAGCGTGAATGCGGACGCAATGGCGGCCAGGTAAAGACGCGGGTGAGCGGCAGGCCGAGCCGGCGCGCTGGTGGCCATGGCGCGGCGCGGCAGAGCGTTCTCGCCGCGTGGGTGAGCAGGAGAGGAAGAGAAGGATGGTGGATGAAAGGTGGAACCGGTCTATGGACCTCACGACGCCGGCAGGTGGGACCGAGTGAGGAAGTGAAGAAGAGGAGTCCACGGACCGGGTCTACGAAGGGCAGGAGTGGTTTTTGAAACCCGGTGGCCGACGGTGGTTTCCGGTCTGCTGGAATCCGAGGCCCGACAGGTGGGACCCACGTGTCATAGGCACAGGCAAAATAAAAGGGAATGGGAAATGGAAAACTCAGGTTTGACTGCTAGGGCCCTTGTTCGTATTTCTCATTTTTGAACATTCTAAAGGCTGATTCAGGACAAACCCAACATACAAGAAGTGTTCAAAATTTGTTTATATACAACTTTGTTATAAACTTTGATATCATGTTCTGTGTAAAAATATGGTTTAAATTTGAATTTAAACTGCTGACCCCTGTTTGACCCACAGAACACATAAATTGAGAAATTCTAAAAGTCCCCCTTATGGTCACTTTCATACAAGGAGTTTTATACCAATGTTGTTCAGAATTTCATAAACTACAACTTTCTCAATACACTCATTGCAATATTATGGCTGTAGATCAAGGAAATTTGAATTTATGAAACAGGCCAGGTTTGGGCAGAAATCATGTATTGCAGAAAAGGTCCCAAAACACTATCCCAATCACTGTGCATGTCAACACTCCAATTACCAAAGTTGTTCCTAATATAATTTTCTACAAGTTTGGTATATAAAGTTTGGCTTGGATCACCACAGATTTTGAATTACAAGCACAAACATTGTTGAGGGTTTGGTAAAACAGGAATTTCACTTCGCGTAGAGGCTTACTTGTTTCCCACTTTTGAAGTATCAAATGAAGTCCAATCACTTCCATAATAGGTGAATTTGAAAGTTGATAAGTTCAATTTCATTTCATAGAAAGGGAGAATTTGAAGTTGTATAGTGAAATCAAAAATAATTTCAGATTCAAGTTTGGGGAAAGCTGAAAATTCAGACTTGGGAAATTCCTAAGTGTGGGCTGATTTTGGTTATTTTCAAGAGAATTGTGGTGCCATTTATAATTGGTTAATGACATTTTCAATCCATGTTCAGGGTAACAAAAGCGTAGTATATGACTTGCACCACAAGTTTGATATAAAGCTTAAGCGAGGGTGCTTAATGAACTTGAAAGTTTTATTAGGGCTCCAGTTTGGTCTCGATCACACTTGCTACCCTTGGAAGAAACTTTAACTGGATTTGGTTTGATCTTTTAAGCCTCTTTTCTTTAGATTTTTGGACATTGTCAAACAGAAAGGTCTAGGGCTACTTTCTTATCCGAGGTTTGGCATTGGATGTTGAGCTCAAAAGCATGTGAGTGTTGACTTATTCAACCACGAAATGTGTGGTCTTGCATCCTGTGTAGAAAATTTTGATTTGGTGGCTCCTCCACATATTTCTTGTTACTTTTCTAAGCATGATTAAGTATTAATCCATCATTAGCTTGTCTCTAACTGCGTGTTATGGCTCTTGAGATGCCAGGGGCATCATATGCACGGGCGGTGTGGCCCTCGAGTTCGCTTTCTTCTCCGGCGTGTCCACTGCTTCTTGCCGAGGCCGGCTCCTCCGCCTTCTTGGTCTGGGTCCGCATACCGTTCGGCTCCTGGTCTGGGCGTCCGCGGGGTGGACGCGAACCGGGGCCTCGACCTCGACCTTGACACGGCGGAGGAGGAGGGGAGGAGGAAGCCGAAGCAGCCGGGACGCCCGCGCGCCGTCTGTGCGTGCACGCTGGTGGGAGGAAGAAGAAGGCCTGCCACTTGGGCCCACAAGTCAGTGGGAAAAGGGGAAAGAGGAAGAGACAAAGCAGGGGCATCTTAGTCTTTTCCGCTACCTCCGCTACCGTGTAACGCCTGTAGGCAAAAATGGCAAATAGTTTGGAACTTCTATACAGGGATAGCAAATATGTAATTGCCATTCTAAAGATGGCAATTGAAGAGGTGTCATCCGTAACAATGGCAAATAATTAAATATCCCTGTTAAATTTCTCACTGCATGGACATTTTAGCTTAGCCGCTGTAAAAAAAAAAACTTTTCCACCTGATCTGTAGTACATGCTCGTCGTTATTGTACATACCCCGGGACAGATGTCGTGCGTACATCCAATCTAAAGCCTACCTTGAAAATGTTTAAAATGGCCTTTGACCTGTTTGGTTTAAGGCCATAGATAGCCACGCTAAACTTTGACCACGACCAAAACATATTTGACTATAAATTAAAATTTAACTAAACAACGAATTACTCATTTATATAGTTTAAGCACAACCAAATGAATATAGACGAAAAATATGTTATATAGTGTAATTTTAATTTAGAATGTAGCCAAACTTTGGTCTGGCCACTGAAGGCTTTGAATCAAACAGGCTCTAAGTCTCTGCAGACAGATGTGTGTACATCTAATCTAAAGCTTCTTTGGCACCAATAAGAAACAGAGGGGAAAAAAAGAAAAACATAGGATGTTCCTAAGGATTTTGTTATTATAGCAGCCTTTGATGTGGTGTGGAGAGATATGTCAAAAACTATTGGAAAATTTTTCATTCCCCCGATTTTAAGAAAAAACTATGTGAAATAAGAATCCACTTCAACTTCCTTTGTTTTTTTTTTCTATTGTGTAGGAGTGTAGGACCAAGGTAGTTTCGTATGTGTGTTTTTGTGTGGTTTATTCACACAACATTTGCAACACAATTTCTTTTCGCATATGCATCCATTTTCTATTCCTATATTTTCCCTCTATTTTTATCATCATCTTGTGGTAAATCAATTTTAATGAGGGTGAAAACCTGAGGTGATATTCTTGTTGTATTTTTTAAAACCCTTGAAAAGAAGTTTTTTGTGGTGACAAATAGTCTGTAGGACCTGTTTGAGTACAAACTAACTTCGTAGTTTCAAAGCAATATTGTGGTATTTGAAAATATCATAGTATTTGGACCAAAGGTGTTTGATAGCTCTTGTATCTAAAACTATGTTTTTGCTGATACCATGGTATTTTTGGATTATAAAAAATTTGGTCTAGACCAAAATTTTCATTGTGGGGAGGAAGTGAGGCCAAAAATACATTGCCTCCAAATATGTGTTAGATAGTACTACTATAGAAAAAATTCATGGTGAGTTATGTCATGGTACGACTACCCGTGCGCTCCCCTCCTCCCGCCGCGGCCGCCATGGATGCTGCCGCCCTCGGCGCGCTCGCCGCGACTCCATTCTCGCGCCGTGGCAGCATCCCTTCCCCGGGGGCGCTCGCGGCGGCGCTCATCACCGCAGATCCAGTGCCGCGAGGCCGGCAGGAGAATCCAGCGGGCGGATCGATGCAACGGGGAGGCGTGGGAGGCGGCGACAACGCGGTGAGGAGCGCGGGCGGCAGCGACGCGGCAAGGAGCGCGAGCTGCGCCAGCGGGGGCACCTGCGCGTCCACCGGGGCCTGGCCACGTCTGGAATAGCGAATCAGTGATCCCGTTAGAGCCACCCTCCTGACCTCGAGGTGGCTGCGCGGGGGCTGGCTAGCAGGCTGGCCGGGAAGACCAAACACGGGCCTTGGCCTTCTGTGGCCAGGCCACGAGCGGAGCGGAGCGCAGCTGCCAAACAGGCCCTATACAGACAAATGTCATGTGTACATCCAATGTAAAGCTTTTTTGGCACCAATGAGAAACAGAGAAAAAAAAAGAAAAACCTAGGATGTTCCTAAGGATTTTGTTATTATAGCAGCCTTTGATGTGGTGTGGAGAAATATGCCTAAAACTACATGAAAAAAAAAATTCATTCCCCTGATTCTACAGAAAAACTATGTGAAATAAGAATCCACTTCAACTTCTTTGTTTTTTCTATTGTGTAGGTGTGTAGGACCAAGGTAGCTTCGTATGTGTGTTTTCGTTTATCCACACAACATTTGCAACACAATTTCTTTTCACATATGCATCCATTTTCTATTCCTATATTTTTTTCGGTATTCTTATCACCATCTTGTGGTAAATCAATTTTAAAGAGGGTGAAAACCTGAGATGGTATTCTTGTTGTATCCTTAAAAACCCTTGAAAAGAAGCTTCTTGTGGTGAACAAAAGTAGTACTATACAGACAGTGGAGCCTGTTTGAGTAAAAAGTATTTTCGTAGTTTGAAAGCAATATCGTGGTATTTGAAAATATCATAGTATTTAGACCAAAGGTATTTGATAGCTCTTGTATCAAAAACCATGTTTTTGCCGATACTATAGTACTTTTGGATTATAAAAAAAATTGGTTTAGACCAAAATTCTTATTGTGGTGAGGAAGTGAGACCAAAATACTATGCCTCCATATATGTGTTAGATGGTACTGCTGCAGAAAAAAACCCATGGTTATGTCATGACACGACTATGGTATCATAAAACTGTGGTTTTGAAAATTCTATTTCCAAACAAGCATGTGCGGATGGTTTACCTGTGTGATGGATGGAGAAGCAAGAAAAGTTTACCCTTGGATGAGTGAGGATTAATCAGATCTGATGGGCCCCGACACCAATTGGACTTCGCCTTTCACATGCCGTCGTCACACGATGATAAGGCGAAGAGATGCGCGCACTAACACCCCTTTGCGTTATTTTATTCGTCGCTCCAAATCATCAGAGAACTTTGGCCGGATTATAAATTTTTCAATGCCTAGAGGAGCGAGTGCTGCCCGTGACATCTCGCACCTGATGCTGTCCACTTGGGGAGTTGGGGCTCTGCATGCGCCTTTACTTATTTGCTGCTGCATCACAGAAAAAAAAAACACAAAATGGCGCTCCTCCTGCAGTGATAGTCGCAGCACTAGGGTCACCCCACACCGTACATTTCTTGGCTTCAACTCCCAGATATATACTAACAATTCCAATTTTGTAAACCGCAAAATCTCGAGACAAACATATAAGTATATATAATTGTATGTATGGTGTATGATGGAACTGTCGACATGACATGGACAGGGCGCTGAACGGCGGTTCGTTTGGAAGCGAGTGAGTGATTGCCTGACCACGCACGCACCGGATATTGACACTCAGCATTCAGGAGCGAGCGCGTAACCGATCGAGATATCTCCGGATAACGTCCATCTCACCTGATTGAATGCTGCATGATGCAGGGAACCGTCAACCTGCCCGTTGCACCTATCTTGCGGCAACACCCTTTTTACGCAACTTGAAATGATTAAAGGAAACAAAACATGCCAACAAGACAAATTGGTTTCTTATTAAAAAAGACAATTGATTTGATCAAAAGAAACCTGTTTTTGTTGGCGTGACACAAATAAAAATGCATTTTTCTGTGTAGAAATGTTTGCATGTGACTATAATATGTTTTTTTCAAGGAATTTTCTTCTTTCTCTGCTTGGGAGGATTCTATAAATGGACTCAAACATGGGAACATATCCGGTGCAACCGAGGGATCGATGCAACCACCGTGCAACCTTACTAGAAAAAGTATCAAAAAATTATGAAACAAATCATGAATGTACATTTTAGCCTACCCCATCTATATATAAAATTTCATGATCAAATTTGTCCTGTTCTAACACTTACAAAAAAAGACAAATTTGAGGTGCATTTGAACTTTATTTCTTGTCAGAAAATTTATCTTTTTTATAACTACCAGAGTAGAATGAATTTGATCATAAAATTTTATACATAGATAGACTAGGCTGAAATGTACATTCATAATTTTTTTTGGAATTTTTTAAATTTTTTTCTAGTAGGGTTGCACGGTGGTTGCACCGTTTTCTCGGTTGCAACGGATATGTTCCCCTCAAACATTATTAGGGTGTTTGGTTTGAAGAATGCGTGCTATTTCGTTATCTTCTCGCTTCTCTTTTTTCTGTTTGATTTGCGAAATGGAAAGAGTTAATTGATCTCCGCCCTGATTGATCACTTACTGCTAACAATAATTAGTACTTGTATGAAAAATAGAGTCACTCCCACTAAAAATCATGGGATAAAACATTAATTCACCGCCTCATCAGTTCCTCGAAGATTCAGGGAGAAGAACATTCTAGTTTAGGAGAGAATGCTCTAGCTTCACAAGAATTTTTTTTAGGTTTAGAAGGAAATTAGTCTTGCTTCGTAATTAATTGATTCACATTCAAAGAAAATGTTCTATACTTAGAAGGAAAACATTCTAGCTTCAGGTCACAAAAAATGTGATAGATTTAAGAGAATACTATCCTAGCTTACATAAAGATGTTCATGTTCAAAAGTCTACAAAGTGTACCTTGCTGGACTGGTGAAGATAAATGCCATGGTTCCAAATGTTTGGTTGCTTGGGAGCGGGTGTGTAAATCCAAACAACAAGGCGGGCTTGGTTTGAAAGAGTTGGAAACACAAAACCACTGTCTCCTTATGAAATTTGTAGACAGATGGCAATCCAGCCCCTTGGAAAGATTGGGTTTGTCGTGAAAACATGCTGCCCTCGTCGGCTCCTTTTCTAGGGCACATTTTCAACGTTGAGCTAGAACGGCACCGCTCATGTACTGTCGTGGTCTTAGGAAATGGAGCATCTACCCTGTTTTGGTTCGATCGCTGGCTTGAGCATGAGCCCTTAGCTGACCTCTTCCCCGCTCTTTTTCCTCATGTATGTGGGCCTATCCTCTCGGTGCGGGATGTTTTTGAACATAATTTTGATTTGCGCCTACATCCTCGACTAATAGTGCAGCGGAGGCAGAGCTTACTTCTTTGATGCTGATGCTAGGCTTGGTGGTCCTTACAGGTGAACCTGACGAGAGGAGGATGAGGTCCATGGGGCGTCCGTTCTGCTCTCGGCAGGCCTACGCCGATTTGACAGATACCTCTCGCATGATGACAAAGGGGAGAAGATTTAGAAACTAAGGGTCCTTAACAAAGTAAAAGTTTTTGCGTGGCTCTTCTTCAAAGATCGTCTAAGCACGAGAGCTAACCTTCACCGACGTATATCCAACCGGTTGCTAGCTGAAGCCATTGTGGCGCGACCACGGAGGACTGGATGCACGCCTTCTTTGGATGTGCCACCATTGAATCGATATGGCAAAGGATCAGAGTGCACATGGATGAGGGCGGCTACAACTCAAGATTTATGGACGGCTCCAACTCCCATATGGCCAAATGTTCTAGTCACTGTTCTTTAGTTCTCTAGGATACTAGAAACAATCATGTTTTTAGGGGGAGAAGCTTCGAGTGTTCGTGTCACCCTGTCTAAGGTTGCGGAAGATCTAAACATTTGGCATCGTAGGTTTTCGGTTCACTCGTGAACAGGGCTCGACTAATGGCGCACGTACATTATTATTTGTAACTACAACTCTGATTTGGCATCCACCTTAGAACCGGCTTAAAGAAAATGTGACAAGGGTTCAAAAAAAAAATGTACTTTGAACTGAATTGTCGAGCTAGATTTGAGGAAGTTCTGCATATACTAGTATTTAAGTCTTTTTAAGTATTTAAGAAATGTTGAGCTATAATAGCTAGGATTATTAGAAGGATAAAAAAAGAGGAAAAGGAAAAGAAGATGACAAAGATGAAAAAGAAACCTGCATGGTGTGCTGCAAAACGGCCCAAGCAAACAGCACTAGTGGGCCGTTCATGGGTTTATGTATGCGATTCCTGATCAAATTTATATATGGGAAGCCTCCCGCGTACACGGCATATATATGATTCCACGATCAAGATCGGCGAGATCCCAGTTCCGTGCACCTCAAGCCCTAGCGTCCGGCGGCTGGCATCTGCTCCGCCTCCGGGAGCTCGAGCAGCGCAGCCGCAGAAACCACCAGGTCATCGGCAGTTCAACTCGATATGGTCAAGCACTGCAACAGTCCGTACTCCATATAGCTAGGCAGAAAGCAATAACACCATCGCATCATATCTTTGATTTCTTCTGATCTGACATCTGCAGGGGCCGGGGGCCATGTCATTCACCGGTGCATCCTTCGTCGGAGACAACAGTGTGTCGTCGCCGCTGGCGGCCGTTGCCACCGCCGTGACGTTCAGCGGTTACCACCTGCTGGCGGTCCAGGGCTACTCACGCACCAAGCACAACAACCGCCATGGCGAGTGCAGGGAGTCTCGGCATTTCAGTGTCGGAGGCCAACGCTGCATCATCAAGTACTACCCCAATGGCGACAGGATCAGGGAACGCGAAAACATAACCTTTCAACTGGTTCTTGATGGAGCTGACATCGTCGAGCCTGTTTTGGTGCAGTACGACTTCAAACTCGTCAGTCAGTTTCAGGAGGAAAAGTATTCGTATGATATACCCCTCCTCGCTCCAAGGGGAACTCTGAAAACCTGCAACGATGGTGCCCGGACTTCGTCCCCCTCTTACATGAAGAGAGAAACCTTTGAGAGATCGAAATTCCTCAAGAACGACGGCTTCATGATCCGGTGCGACGTCGTCGTCACCAAGGACCTCAACATCGCAGCGGCCGCCACGCGGTCGTCTGTGGTGGTGCCCCCATCTGACATCCAGAACCACCTCGGTAGCCTTCTCCAGTCGCAAGAGGGCACCGACATCACGTTCCAGGTCGGCGGCGAGAAGTTCCCCGCGCACCGGTGCGTCGTCGCAGCCCGGTCCGCCGTCTTCAAGGCCGAGCTCTTCGGCCCCATGAAGGAGGGACGAGGGAGTGGCTGTGAAAAAAGTTCGGAAGAGAAAGAAGGAGGCACCTATAGCAAACACCGTCATACGCATCGAGGACATGGACGCCAGAGTGTTCAGGCTGTTGCTCGGTTTCATATACAGCGACTCGGTGCCGCCGGAGGTTGACGACGAGGGTGAATCCGTGTGGCAGCACCTGCTTGTGGCCGCAGATAGATATGATCTCCCAAGGCTGAGGCTGATCTGCGAACAGAGAATGTGCAGAAACATCGACGCCACCACAGTGGCAACTATCCTAGAGCTTGCTGAGATGCACCATTGCCAGGAGCTGAAGAACGCATGCTTTGAATTCCTCAAATCCCCTGAAAATCTGCAGGAAGTCATGGAGGCTGGCGGCTTGGACCAGCTGATGAGCAGCTGCCCATCTGTCCTCAAAGACTTCATCACAAAGCTTGTGCCGCTGAAGTTTGATAACTAGTATTAGGAGATGATGGTACAGTGGCGGTAGGTAGGTACTGCTTATTACCAAACATTTCTATATATTGTTCCTGCAACAATGAAAAACCATTGAATACCCTGTCAGTATTATTTCTCTGAACATATGACAGCGAGATGATCCTAATGCTTTGCAATGTTTTTTAGCTTATTTCTTGAGCGAGAATTCACTTTTTCAGTTGGCTGTGCAGGACAGGACCAGAGCAAGGCAAGCGTGATTGCTGAAGGAGCTATGGAAGAAAAGCAGAATGCCAACGGGATGAAGCTTGTTTACGATCTGGACAGTCAGTGTTAGCATCCTCAATAGTCTTTTTTGCCTGAACTTCTGTTATGTTTCGTGCGCTAGCCAGCGAGTGTCAGTTTCTTAGATTTCAGTGTCTGTTAAACATTCTGTTCAACAGTTCAAGATCAAACTGCTTTACCCCCTGAATTTCCCCTCTGTGTGCTGGTTTGGCTGCTTTGAGTTTTACACACTATGTTTGGCTGGTCACGTAATTAACTGAGCACGAATCAAACTTTGAGAATCGTTTTTTTATATATGGAAGATCAATGGTGCTCTACTGCTCTTTTCATTTCACTGTGTATGTTTGCAGCCTCGAAAAAATATATTTCAAAATGTTTATACATTGCAGAAATTAATATAATACATATTGCAATGTTTTTGCACTAGAGTTCAATTACTGCAGGTAATGGAACTCCATGTCAAAAAAAAAAAAAATGCTACAATCACTTGCGTGATCACTCATGCAACAAGCTCTTAGTACCCCTAATAAGCTACAGCAAGTAACGAAATTTAGGTTAAAAAGTTAGAGGTACTACTGCTACATAATCGAATTAGAGGTGCTGGGCACTCCAGGAGACCAGGACTATACACTGTATCAAGACCGACAACATAGTGGAAAACAATATGCTACATAATCCAATTTTTGAAAATTATCTAGACAACTTATTGATACATTACCACGTGAATGATCTGCGTCTCCAACTATGTGTTCAGGCCGTCCATCTATGTGTTCAGGCTCAACATGCTCTGGTGCAGCTCCTCCATCTATGTGTTCAGGCCCTCTATGGTGTTAATGCCCTCTATGTACTGGTGCAGCTCCTCCATCTATAGCCCCATTTTTTAGGAAATAAAAAATAATCCATGTTAACCAAAACATCGGCATGATCTGAAGTGTGGGACCCGCTCAATAATAAAACTGTAGCGCGCCTGAAAATTTGAGGAAAATCTATCTGAAACACAAAACTACAATCTACTCCACCTGGATGCTACTTACCTCCTCTCCTGCTGGCTGCTGCTCCTACAATCTACACTACATCTGAAACTGGGCTGCGGCTGCCGATCGAACCACGCCACCACTGGCATGGTGATGGTGAGGACGAACGGGGTCGAGATGAGGAGCCGGCGCCGTCAGATGCACACTGAAAATGGCATTTCCTCTTCTACCCTTAGACTGAGTCTAGAGTATGCCCATCCACTCGTCTATTTTACAAAGTCTAACACCTCATTTTCTATACCGCTATCACAATAGGCATATGGACGATCTGCTGGATTCTCCAATCGATTGTCAAAAAATATATTTACACGCTGAACTCATTTTAGCATGCATGCATTGGACTGAGAGAAACGAGTGGCCGTAAGCTCCAAATGCAAAACCCGTCCGGCACCTTTAAAACCACCCGGTTCACCATTTTTTCTAAAAAAAAAAAAAACCCTGCACCGGACCGAACACAATGGCAAGCACCATGCGCGCCTTAGCTGAAGTGAAGTCTTGTGCAGTGGAGTAATTGAAAAAGGACAGATGAACTCTTCCCCTGGTCTCAATGAACAGAGACAAGAATCCTAGACGGAGGGAGTATACAGTATTGAAGCGTTTGAAACAGCTTTTGAGTTGAATGCCAACGTGCTAATGCGTCACAGCAGATCTCTTGAGCTGTGAAATGTTAATACAGAGGAAGCAGAGGTATATAGCCAGGAGCCCAAATCCCAGGGTCCTGTCCACCCTCATTCCCCTCCTAGGCAGCATCACCAAGGCCCATAAAAGCCCAGCAAACACAAAGCCCAGCGCTCGGTAAAGTCCGGGCTCACTGGGTATCCGCACGGGCCGCGGGTACCCGGCCCAGCACGACAGCAGCATGGACAGGCCCAGCCCCACGAGGACGTTGAACACGGGCCCGCCGTAGCAGCCGGACACGGCCACCTGCGCGCCGCCGGGGCCGCCGCGGGAGGCGACCGCCACGTTGGAGACGAGGTCGCCGAGCGAGTTGCCCCAGGCGAGCACGGTGACCCCCAGCGCCGCGGGGTCCACGGCGAGGACGGTCCCGGCGGCGGCCAGCAGCGCCAGGACCTCGCTGGCGATCACGTACGCCCACGCCACGCTCATGGCGAACCCGCCGGCGTACCACCCGGCGAGGAACCGGGTGGGCGGGGCGGCGGCGTCCGTGGTGAGGAAGGCGAGGAGGCCCAGCGCGACGCCAGCCGGGCTGGCGATGAGGGCGGCGAGCAACGGGTTGCCCCTGGCGCCGTGGCTCCAGAGCAGGGCCAGGAAGACGGGGGCCAGCGTGGCCGCCGTCACCCCGGCCGGCTTGCTCCACCGCTCCTTGCTCGCGTCCGGGATCGTCAGCCGCCGCGGGAGGCGCAGGGGAAGCTCTAGCACGCGCACGGCGGCCCAGAACGCGCTCTTGGTGGTGGTGTTGTTGTTGGCGTTGTAGTATTGGAGCAGGGGCGCCGTGTCGGGGACGGGGAGCAGCGGATCTCGGGCCTCCAGCTGGTCGTCGGTGTAGAACTTGGTCTCCGCGACGTTGTGGAGCTCCGAGGTGTGGTCGCCCCACTCCTCCGCCCCCGCCTCCCCGTCCGCGTCCGCGTCCGCGTCCGCGTGCGCGCCGTCGTGGCGTCTGGTGCTCCAGGCGTCCGGGGTGAAGGCGACGGCGAGGACGTAGACGATGTAGAGCGCGGCGAAGGCGGCGGCGCCCCAGACGTTGACCTCGCCCGCGGCGAGGACGACGGCCACGGCGGCGAGCGCGACGAGGAGGAAGGCGGCGTCCCGGAAGAAGCCGGCGCGGTGGACAGCGACGCCCTGGCGGCCGAGGCGGATGCTGATGACGCCCAGCACGGCGGAGGACACGAACATGGCGCCGCCGAGAACGCCGTTGAGCCCAACGGCGGCCGTCCCGGCCTCGCCGCAGCGGGCCCCCGCGGCGAAGGAGGCGAGCGCGGAGAGCGCGTCGGGCGCGCCGTTGCCGAGCGAGAGGAGCGTGGCCCCGGCGATGGCGGGCGGGAGGCGGAGCAGGCGCGCGAGGCCCTCGAGGCTGGAGCAGAAGTAGACGGCGGCGGTGTCGGCGAGCAGGTAGAAGAGCACGGCCAGCCACGCGGCCATCGCGGCGTACCCGAGCGCGGAGCCGCCCAGGACGCGGTAGAAGAGGTAGAGGTAGTCGACGTAGCCGCCGCCGCGCGGGTAGCATGCGCCGCCGTCCCGGTCAGGGTCAGCTCCGGCCGCGCCCGCGCCAGCGATGGGGCCGCCGTCGTTGGGCGAGACGCCGGCGGGGGAGGAGGCGAGCAGGAGCACGACGAAGGCGAGGGCTCGGAGCGCCGCAGCGGGAGAGGAAGGCTTCGCCATGCATGGCTGTCGTGGTCGCGCGCGGGGGAAGATTATCGGATGGATCCGTGGCGGCGGCGGCGCAAGAACCCGGAATCCGTCGACATGGAGACGACACTAACGCAGGCAGCCGGTGATCAGATCAGAGATTCAGAGCTGGGTGATCTGCGGACGCAAGCTTCTCCAACCAACCAGGTGTGACGTGTGAGTGCGTGTGTGGAAGACCGGAAGCAGAGTCCGTGTGTGTGTGTCACACTCTTGCGTGCTGCGGCTCAGTCAAGTTTATTTTCGTTCCCTATCCCTATTTCCTAGCACGGTACTTCACCTAGCAATCCAGAATCCAGATCAATTCACTCAGAAGAGTTTTGGGTCGGTCCATCCGCTAAGCAAAGGAGTAAAAACAGCTGAATGGATACAGCCGAGCGGGCGGCCCCACCACGGCGGTGCACATCAGTACATCACCACATCGATCAATCAGTAGAGCACTGGGATGTTTAAAAAGAGTGTGTATAGCATGAAATGACACTGTAGTGCCACTGTAGATATGTAGATATAGAAAGAGACAGTTGGAAGAGCTCTATCATTGGAGATAGCCTAACACCCACTGGGACCGGAGGTGGTGGTTGTATGCAGTTAACTGTAGTCGCCAGACGCCGAGGGCAACAAGCGAAGGGCACTCCGCATGAGCATAGTACGGTAGCATGGGAAACACATGATCATATTGTATGAATACAGCACACACAGTTTAATAATAAAAGAAGAAAACAAATGCCGCACTGTGTGTTGGAACAACCGCGCAGTTCAGTCTACACACTGCAAATTAGACGTCAGGCATGGTACAGATGGGGGCATGGGCATGGGGCATCGGCAAAGACGCAGATGAAAAACGAGGCTTTGCTAATGCCTAATGAACACAGTGTTGACCATGTATGCTCAGTACATCACAAAACTCATACATTGTTACCTACTACAGTAGCTGCACGGTCCGTATGTGGCAGAGGATACTTTTTGAAGATCATTTCTGTCAAGCAGATTTGTGATCAAGCTGAATGAAAGAATACAACAACATGGCCAGAGCTTCGTTGTAATATGATGTAGGCAACGCTATCAAGTATCGAGTCATTCAGCGGGCAGCGGCATGGCAGATCGAGAAAGCTAGAATGGCTCCTAGAGGCATATCATCATGTCCACTGCATCGGTGGAGACTGCTAGACGCTGCAGAAATAACCTAGCATTCATATGGACCATACAAAATGTGATGATCATCATGGCATGTTATGACAGGGAAGCAGATAGGGAAGCTAAGTAGAGAATTTAACTCAATAATACAGCTACATAGGACCTATTAAGCAGCTACCAATTATAGATTTGCACTAGTGGGTCAGGTTAATTTTGCAAGAAGGAACAAGTATATATATGCATCATAGGGTGGAAACAGCAGCTCATTGCAACCTCGGCGAGGAGTTCACCGGTGAAGAGTATACTGAAAAAAAACACCCAGCTGGAAAGCGGATGGGATCATGGGCATACGAAGGGCGCCTCAAGAAGCCACTGCGAGTGCTGGTCCATGTTGCTGTTGTTCCATGCATATTAATTATATCACAAAAACAAATTAGGGAGGGTGGGGAGCTGCTCACATATTTGCTCTGAACAACTATAAGGGATTACAGTTACAAGAAAAAAGGTCAAACTTTTGTAAGCTGAAGGGTGAAGCGAAGATGTTTCTGTTGCGTAACTTGCATTCTCAATTTCGCACTCCTAATTCACAAATGTCCATGTATACCAGTTAGTCCTCTACGCCAAGTGCCACGTGTTCAATACAAGAGCTCATGTGTTCAGATGGAAAATTTTCAGAAACCAAACTTTGCCATAACAACATGTCAGGAAAAGGCATGCAAGTAATCGCAATTAGTCGTCCTGATCGTTTCCCCAACATCGATCAGGGGGGTCGATAAGGTCAGACCGATTAGTTGTCTAGTCGTCCGATCAAGCCGATTAGTCGTCCGATCAGGCAGGAAAAACGATTAGTTGTGCCTCAAGGCTGCCGCACGCTTCTGAGCTGGGCCAAAATTGGTGCAGCCCACACCCGCCGCTTTCCTTTCCGGCCATTTGTGATTTGCCCCATGGAGTGGCCGGCTCAAACCGGCAGCAGCCGGCCTCCACGAAACCCTCTCTTTCTTCCCTCCTCTCCCTCTCACTCCGGTGGGCGCGGTCGGCCATCTGTGCGAGACGCCCGCGGCGGCGCAGCACAGGGACAGCGTGACCCGCTCTCAGTACATTGGTGAGCGAGCGCCGACAGTTAGTGTTGTGCCTGCATTTTCTTCCGCTTTCTCTCTGTTGCTCTACCCCTACTCTATTTTGGTGCATCTCTACCTCTACTCCTCTAGCTCCATAGCTGCAGACCTACAGTGCAGCTGCTTTACCACCAGATCTACAAGAGATGGCTAAAGATCCAGAGGAAGACTAAATCCTCTTACCTGGGATGGAAATACAGATTCTGGCATAACGATCCTGGTATTTTATACAGGACGACAATACAAACGACTAGGGTCGACTAGGGAGGACGACAATACAAACGACTAGGGTCGACTAGGGACGACTAATCGAGCCTGATCGACGACTAATCGCGACTAACCGTTTATCGAGACTTTGTTGATTAGGTTCGATCAGACGATTTAAAAACATTGAATGTCATTGTTCTCAAAACTCCATAACAAAAGGCATTTAGGCATCTCCCAGACTGCAGCTATGCAAGCTAACAAATTTCATGGTTAGCATAGATACATCATATATGAGTTGGATTCTTATTCACATGTTCAAAATTGATGAATATTTGATTCATCCTCAACATAAATACTGGCCCATAATTCAGAGACTGGTTGTATATACACCTTCATTAATTGCTTTGCTTATGTGCGAGAAATATAGTTTCCAAATATGGTCAGATTGTTGACAATTGACCTTGACATTAGGTTGGATCCTTAATTAATTAAATGATGAAAAAGTTGACATATAAAAGAGCATCAGGCTAATTATAGGAAATGTAATTTTGTACCTGTAGCTCTTCAAGCTTTGCTTGCTTGATCCCTCCATGAACATCAATAATTCAATACATGGGCAACCGGCAGCATTGCGCAGCAGCCTTCAGAGCTAGCACGGAGCGTCTGAGCATGCGCCGTGTCGGCTGTTCCCCATCACAGCATCAGGCACCCGCAGTCTGCGATCCCCGCCGGCAACCTTCCACTTCAAAGTTGGCTATCGGCGCCACGTTGACACCGCCGCAGCCACACCCAAGCCTCAGCAGCTGGAATGTAGGGTTGAGAAATTAGGGGAGCTAGGAATGGAAACCTCATATCAGTAGCGACCTCACCCACAGGCACTGTTCTACAGGCTCCTCCACGCCGCTCCACAGCCAGAGCCCCACCGGTCAGCAGCTGCCGCGAGCCACGTCAGGCTGCAGCAACTGCCACAGGAAGAGGAGCGGAGGCGCCGCTACCTCACGACCGCATGCTGCAGCCGCTCTACCACGCTGTCACCACTGGGACGGCTGCAGCACCGCCGCTCCGCCATATCGGCCAGTGACCGATGCCTCACACAGATGCAGTGGAGGGAGGGCTGAACCCATCAGTCCACAAAAGCCCGTGGTCCTGGACCTGGAGCCCCAACCAGATCCGGTGGAGCAGAGGAAGGCAGAGCCGAGGAACTGCCGCCTTAGCTTGCCGGCACAAGCCCGCCGCGGCTTGGCCACACTGCCGTCCACCTGCACCACTAGGTCGCGTTGCAGCACACACCGTACCGGTGACGGGCCGACCCATGCCGAGCGCTTGGGGGCTCCTCCCTGAGTAGAGAAACAGGGTGATCTGGCCTTCAGCTCCCTAATTAATTTTCCTATTCAACATGGCCAGGATCATTTGAAGAGAGGATATTTTCTGTTCGTAACAACGGATTTGCATTTGTTAAACAGGTCAATCAAGTATCATAGGCATCAAACGAAGCAGATCCAGGAAAAAAATAAACACGATTCACATCATTGATTGGAGTGATGTCGATTGTGTGAAACTTTGAAATTTCTGACTAAAAATTTTCATGAGCTGAAATTTGATATAGACTCTACAAGTTGCTATAAGTGTGAATTGGTATGATGTATTTGGGATTGAAATAATAAAACCATACTCATGCCAGCCAATAAAAAGCTTGTGAATTTCAAGAAGACATAGGGTCAAAGCATCTAAAATCGAATCACATAGTAGTAGTGATTTAAACAAAGACATGACGATGAACAGATCAGTTGCTGTTGTTATGAACATGAAAAAAAGATGCTGCCTGGAACAGGATCCTACCTGGAATGATCAGAGAGAGACATATTAGGCAATTCAGAGATGCTTGACAGAGCTGGCCCCAATTGCAGAACAGAATTGAAGCAATCTTAATGGATCAAGGCATTCAGAGCCTTTGGTTTATTCTCTTGCAGCAATTACTCCTTGCAAACTGATGCCACTGAAATCATGGTTAACACACAAGAATTCAGGCAACTAACATCGCCTCTTTTCTATTAGAACAAAGAATAAACTGCCCCTAATCTTCAGAATGACAACACTCTGCGCAACAAGTAACAAGTTAGTAGCAGTGAGGCTCTTTGCGGGTTAATATGCCAGTGGCTGTTCAATATTATTTCATATTCAAATGAAATAGAAACTTAATGAAAATGTGTTTATTCAGCCAGTCTGCAACAACTGGTAGCATAAAGAAACTAATTATACTTGTGATATAGGCATTCTGTTTCAGTGCAGATAGAGCTCCTAAGGAAACCATGAGCTGCAGCGATTTATCTAATTCTGACCTCAATTAGCGTTCCGACTGCTTGTCAATTTGCTGAACAAAAGAAGGGAATCATGGACAAAACAAAAACAAAAGCGGCCATTGGCTGTCCAAAGCTGTGGTTGTCCATTGGCCACTGAAGTACTGAACATACACACTAAGGAGAACATTAGTCAGTTTAAGAAGCTGGGAGCATTAGTCAGTTTCTTAAACTGAGTAACCAGGGCTGCATATGTTCAGTAAAAAGGGTGAAAGAAGCAATATTGGCACTGAAGATAGCACCCAAGTAAAGTAAATATGATCCTAAACTTGGTTAGCGTATGAAAGTGTGTCTTAAACTTGAGTGCACGTTAAAAGGCAACTTGTGGCGTGCCCTGCAATATGCATCAGCTGCCCACGAGGTCACGTTAAAAGGCAGCTTGTGGCGTGCCCTGCAATATGCCTCAGCTGCCCACGAGGTCATTTCCTCGGGTAAAAGTAGATTGTGATTGCCTCCTCAAAAAATTGATAGCATGCATTTCATGCAAAGTGGGTAGCATGGGAACAAACAGAATCAACCCTTAACTAAAGCATTCCATTTGAACCACATGTCTGTATGACAACTGAAAACACAATTCCTCATATCTGTTACAAGGAACAATGGTGAGGTCTAAAGGAACAATAGCGAAGCCTGATTGGCATATATCCGTTATGATCTGAATATCTGAAGTGCAATGGTGATTCCTGGCAGCATTCATCCCCAGCCCCTAGTCCATGAGTGGTCCTGAGGCAGGGAAGGATCTCCAGCCCAGTCGGAGGCAGGGTTCACCTTTTCAGACCGGAAACATCGGAAGCCGTGATGTTTCTGGTAGGATATGTCGGTATGGGATGTATTTTTCGGTCTGGAAAGGTTACTATTTCGATTCCAAATTCAAAAAAATCTAAAAAACAAACTTTGGTATAAACAAACTTTGAACCTGCTTGCAAGACCTTCCATTGTAACCACTGCAGGAGAGAAAGGCCTGTGGCTTATATCACCAACGCATTTTACCCTACAGACCAAAAGCGACCGACATTGCTCATGAATCGATGAAATGTTTTGTCAGCGTAATGTCAATCATAAATTTTGTCGCATAAATTAACGAAGGAGAAGAAGCTAAACAAACATGTAATCTTGGAAAATACTGTTGAAGATCTAGCTTCAAGGTCATTCTATGCATCAAACAAGTGCCAAGTGTATCACAATGAACCAATACAGTTTAAATTTACTGAACTTCATGAAGCTATCACACTAAACATAGTTTATCAGAAATTATATACTCTTTTGCAAAGATTAACCGGTTTTCTTTGAGAAAAATACACCAGGTTTCATGGAAAGATTAACTATTGCTAATGCAATAATCTTGCTAGAACATCAGAGAGAATCATGTTATGAAATAAAGTACAGCTAGACCAACTAATCCTATCAGATATTCAATTGTAATAGCTAATAACTGGCATTGTTCATCCTTGTTATGCTGAGGTAGTTCTTCCCTACACATAATGGGCACATGAGCCTATCACTGCCCACCCGGCGGACAAGTTTGCCAGACTCTAGGTCCAGGTATGATTTCTGACAACAGTCATCGATATCTGATACAGGCAGATAAGTCTGAAGAACAGTCGGAAAAATATAATAGGAAGGAATGGAGGGGGAGGGGGGGGGGGGGGGTTACTGCTCATATATTTGCTCGGAACATCTATCAGAAGTTACAACCATAGAAAAAAATGTCCAACTTTGCAGGGTGAAGAGTGAAGGTGCTGCTGCGTAACCTATATCCCCACTGCTAATTCAAAAATGCGAATTGGGAACTCCTAAACTGCGATAGAGCAGGACAGGAAAAATCACTAAATTACCCACTCAAGATGCAATAACTTGCTGCCAGGGCCCAAATGAACTTGCACATTGCAAGATACAAAATAAATCACTGATGTGATGAACCCTCTTGCAATGTTCAAATGTCTAGTGTAGAAAAAAGGAAACATAAACAGGGGTACAGTGTGATTATTACTCTCAATGGTCAAATGTCTAGCGTAGAAAAAAGGAAACATAAACAGGGGTACAGTGTGATTATTCAAAATGAAAATGTTCAGCCAGAGCATAGTTTTTGTTATGTTGACACATTAGACAATTACATTCACAATACCACAACTATATCGTGTTGTGTCAAAGAAAGGCATGCATTGAATAATAATGGATAATCCGAGGAATAAGGAAACCACAGTGAAAAACTCTCCTAATAACCCCAGAAGTAAATCCAAAGGAACAGCATTTAGAGGCAACACACACAAGCACAGACAAGCAACAGGCAGCATGAACAAATCATGCACAATTCACTACATGTCAAACCTTACTCACAATTCAAAAATGAACACTGGACGCACATCCAGTCAGAGCAAAAAGGTTCACTCCATGTAATCAACACACTAATTAGTAAGGATCTCAATGAGTAATTAACCGTCTTTCATATAGATCAGATTAATTTAACAAAAAATAATTCTGCACAACCAACCAACAGGTGTCGAGACCTAATCAGATAACTAAAAATGTGCCTTTAGTGACAGTACTCGCACAATAAAAGCTAGGGTTCCAGTAACATGATAAGCAATCACAGCAGACCACGCGTGAGGGGAACATCAATTCTAGGGTTAGGGGCGAGTGAGTCGAGTAGAAATGGTCACCTCGAGAACATATAGTGTAGCTAGTATTTGCACAACATAATGTATGCTAATGGTCAGCGAAATACAGGGCATACATGAGTTGCTATTGTAAGCTAGCATTTCTTCAACTAAATTGAACGTGTAATCACTAATTGTAATCGGAGAATAACAGATACAAGCAGCAGGCAAAAATATGTTTTGACATGGTCACTGAATTGTCGTAGATTAATAATAGCTAATATTTTCCAAAATAATGTACACGAATGATCCACCAAATACAGGGTATACATGTATTGCTACTGTAATCTAGCAATGCTTCGACTAAAGTGAGAATGTGAGATTGTAATAGTTAACTAAAGAATAACACATGCATGTGGTAGACCAAAATCATTAGTAATATGGCCACCGAAATGTTCAAAATAAAAAACAAGTAGCTAATCTTTCCCAACACTACTATGCCTGATACTTCACAGAATACATACTGCTATACATCTGTTGCTGCCGCAATTCTAGGATTCGACCGACTCCCAATTTCAACTATTCATTAACCTACAACTTCATTGATTAATTTTCAGTTCATGAAAGAGGTACTGACTCCCCTCCATTTGTACAGGACACTATTTTTCTACTTTTACTTGGCTGCCAATAACATGACACCAAGATTCCGATGATCCCATTGCATTGGAAGAAGGTAGTGAATATGAATTGCAAGCACATCACACAACTATTTAGCTGAAAATTTGCTATACTCTTTGTATAGAAATGACTGCAGTTTTTATATAAAAAAATGACTGCAGTTAATGCCCCCCATAATCAGCCCAACTAACTAACTGGAAATATGCTACCATAGGGGGCTGCACTAGACTCTTTGTACCTGGACACATACACACAGGACTACTATTGCTAACAACATGAACATAAAACTGATACATATTGATGAATCACTTGCAAATGAAGGATAACAATGACTCCTAAGGTATTGTAATATAGAAACAAATTGATGCTCAATGTATCGTGAACCAATGAACCAGAAATAGTAGGAAACTTAAATAAAGCATTGCATTTGAACCACATGTTTTTATGACAACTGATAACACAATTCCTCATAATTTCTGTTATAAGGAACAATGGTGTGATCTAAAGGAAGAATAGCGAAGTCTGATTCACATCTAATCATTATGATCTGAATATCTGAAGTGCATAAGAAAATGTGCAACTTAAAAGTTTTCACATTGCAGATCAGCACATAATTCCTCTTGAGGGCTGAAAAGATATTTGAGTTGGAGCTAAACTAAATGTTTGTAATCCTTCATGTTACCAGAATGCTAAATGTTGCTGGTCTTCAGGAACCATATACTCTTGTTGGTCTTACAGCAGTTTCAGATTCACCATAGTGAGCATCAAATCCCTGCTGACCATAGGATGGCCTGTGTTCAGGGTTGTATTGATAGGAGCTTACATGCTGCTTTGGATTCATTTGAGCTGCAAAACATGGTGTAGCTTCAGAAATACCATTATTTGGTTGCCCATATGAACCACCAAACTTCGTTTCACCTTCAATTGTGCCAACAGCAGTCTGCCCCGGGTGCGCTACAAAATCTGATTGTACTTGCGCATGAGAAAACTCATTGTTGTTTTGGACTTGTGGCATACCAAAACTTGTTTGGTGACGTGGTGACTGAGATGTATGTGACTGCCACTGAGGGGCATCATACCCCAGTTGCCTTTGGGATGATCCATAACCACTCTGGCTCCAATTAGTACCATGCGAACGTTGGGCTGGACCCCCATATGCAGAGGGTGCTACGGGATTTCCAAATCCAACTTGTTCTTGATGAGGCACAAAGCGATCTCCTGACTGAGGCAACTGGGCACCATACACAACCTGTGGTTGATGGCTGCTAAATTTTGGTTCTCCCTGAGGCGGACCAAACTGATCATGCTGATTTCCCATGTTTCCATACCCTGGTACACCCTGAGAAGCACCAAACTGTGGTTGTGGTGGCTGAGATGACCCAACTACCCTATGTGCATGCTGAGGCGCACCATAGCCAGGCTGCTGATTCCGAGTATCACTAAATGGTAGCTGTTGCTGTCGAGAGTAGCCAACTCCAGGCTGCACTGCTGGAGCTGAGCTAAAGCCGGGTCGTTGCACTTGAGCAGCACCAACGGCTATGCGGGGGCAATATTCTGCCCTTGGCATAGGTGTTGGCACAGGCTTTTCCTCAAAAGCTTTCTCAATCTCTTCCTCACGATTGGACTTCTTAAAAACGTCAACAACAGACTCACGGAACCCTGAAGTAGGAACAACGCCACCCCTTGCCATGTCCATCACTAGGTCCCGAGCATGATCCAAGTCCCCTTGCTTGCATAAGGCTTTCACAAGGATTTCAAAAGTGGTGGTGTTCGGTTTGATCTCCTTGTCAGGCATCCTCTTGTACACCTTCAAGGCATCTTCAATCCGGCCAGCCTCTGTAAGTCCATCAAACATGCGGTTGAAGAAACCAATATTGAACTTTGGGCCATGCTCCCTCCCATCTGCCATTTTGTAGAAATACTGCATCGTATCATCCACCCGGCCTTCCTTGAAGCACGAGTCAACAAGGTAAGTGTAGGTGTACACATCTGGAAGGACGGACTTGGTCTCCATCTCCTCGAAGAGCTTCTCCGCCTCGGCAAGCATCCCGTTCTCACAGAGTTTGCCAATGATGTTGTTGAAGCAACCAACGTCCATCTGAACATTCTTCCTGGGCTGCCTGTGGAAGACCTCGATCGCCTCCTGGAACTTGCCCTCCTTGAAGCACTGGTTGACCATGACGTTGTAGGACCCGGCGTTGATGCCGATGAAGCTCGGCGGGGTGTGGTTGTCAATCATGGTCTCCCACAGGTCGTTGGCCTCCTTGTGCTTGCCATGCTTGAAGAGCGTTTCGAGCAGGACGTTGCAGGTGGCTGGCGTCATCTTGAAGCCCCGCTTGAGCAGGGATTCGTAGTTGTCCATGGCCTCCTTGTCCTTGCCCTGCTTCCAGTAAGCCTCCATGAAGGTGGTGTGGACGACGCCGTCGTAGACGAGGCACCTCTCGGCGAGCTCGTTGAAGAGGTCGAAGGCCCTGCCCCAGTCGTCGAGGTCGATGTAGCCCGCAATGAGGTTGTTGTAGACGAGGGAGTCGGCACCGACGCCGCGGTGGAGCATCTCGCGGAGGAGGTCGAGGGCGTCGTGGATGCGGCCGGCGGCGACGAGGCCCTTGGTGAGATAGCGGTAGCTGACGGCGGAGGGCGAGAATGGCGCCGACGCGAGCATCTCGCCGTAGACCTGCAGTGCGTCGTCGACGCGCGCGGCCTCGACGTGGGCGAGGATGAGGTTGTTGTAGGAGACGATATTGGGGACGATATTGGAGCTGCGGTAGAAGAAATCGTAGAGGGCGACGGCGTCGTCGTGGCGGGAGGTGCGGATCATGGCCGTGATGACCGCGTTGCAGGTGAAGACGGTGGGGCGGACGCGGGAGGTGACGGCGGCGCGGGCGACGGCGGAGGCGCCGTCCACGTCCCCCGAGCGGATGAGGGACTGGACGCGGTTGTGGAGGCTGAGGCGAGGGCCGACGAGGGCGGAGGTGTTGTCGGGCTGGCGCGGCGCGTTTGGGTCCCGCGGGGGAGGCGGACCGCGGCGGAGGGCGTTCATCGGCGGCTGGGTGCGGAGCTGGCGCTTGCGGCGGCGGCGCTCGGCGGCGGCCTCCTCGGCGGAGGAGAAGGCGAAGTGGCGGCGCCCCATGGGGGTGAGGAGCCCCGCGAGGGTGGTGGGAGGTGGCGGGGAGGAGCAGACGGCGGGGGCGGGCGATGGGTGGAGGTGAGAGAGGCGGCGGAGGAGCAGGAGACGGCGGTAGAGCGCCATGGCCCTTGGTGGCCTGGGCGGCGGCGGCGGAAGAGCGGGAGGAAAGGAAAAGGGTGGAGTGATCTGCGACTGCGAGGTGAGAGCGCAACCAGCAATGCACTGGTAAACAAAACCCTCGCTGCCTTGGGAGGCTCAGTGGGCCCGCATGGCCGCACAAAGCCATTGGGGCCTAATCCTTCGCATCTTCCCCTCCGCAGCCTTCTCCGATCAGGCCCATTAGCAGGTCGCGCGCGCCTATTTTCCATCCCTCACGGCCCAGTAAGGCCTATTTTTTTCCTTTCTTCTTCTTCTTCTTCTTCTTCTTCTTCTTCTTCTTCTTCTTCTTCTTCTTCTTCTTCTTCTTCTTCTTCTGTTGCCTTTATTGCCTTCATTTTTTTCCATCCTTTTCTCTCTCGAATTTTTATTTTTATGTTTTATTGTGTGACCTTTTATATATTTTTTAATTCAAATTTATATTTTACTTTATACAGATTTTTTGTCTACGCTGGGCAATTTTTCCTTGAGAAACTAGAATATTTTATTCTTGATGTTATTTATACGTGAAAGTGAATATTATATTCTAAATTTGGAATTTCTATTGTGAAAATAGTATATTTTATTTATAAAACTAGAATATTTTGCTAGTAAAGTAAGAATACTTATTTTGTTACAAGTCAACATCGCTCGAGTATATAGAAATCTTACCATAAAATAATATATTTTAATGTAATTCTAGATATATTCAAGTGTAATCGTGTGTTGATGCTAGATTCTGGCCAACTTGATGCAACATCTTGTTTTGAAGATTTGGTTACAAGAAACATGATGGTATAAGCGGATTTTGATTTGCACTTATTGCAGCTACGACTTTTTTTTAGTTTGCACTCTTTGTAGAATCCTACGTCATCATGAGAGAAAAAAGATATGGCACAGGTTGCATGTAGAGAAGATGTACTGGTCGAAGAGGGTTCTTCCTCTAACCAGTCAAAAGGTAATGCCCCATGAGCACGTGATCTCTCTTTTTCCTGATCTTAATCGTTCTAGAAATAATTGTTGGACGTTGTTTTTCATTCTTGGGCTTAATATGTTGTAGGTGCTTTTATCCATGTTGGAATCTATTGGTCAAAGTAGGAGATGAGTGCCATATCCACTTTAAGGAACAAGCCTTAGCTTGGTGATGTGGCAGAACCGCCGATTTAATTTGGACTAAACACACCTGTCACCTTTGGCTCGCAGTGTGCTTAGACCGAACTAAACCCGGTCATCCGTCGAGAGACCTTCGACTCTCGATAACACCAAATCCAGAGGAACCGACATCACACACATCCGGCTCTCGAAGGAGCCACAATAGTTACATCATCTCAGTCAGTTGAAATAGAGAGCGAATAAACTTAGGTTACAAACCAGTTTGAAATAAAATACAGTTACAACATTGGATCATACGATAAGCAAATTTAAAAATATCTCGCAGCGAAAATTTAAATTCAAAGTTCATAATAAATCAAAAGGACTTGCAACGATGAAGCAACATCGAGCCCACTGATGTTGCTCCTCTGCCACTCGTCATGACTGTCAATCCTGATGGAGGCATGCACCTCCTCCAACACAGGTGCATACAAAGAATTCCATACCTACAGTGCAAAAGGTGGGGGCAAACCCTGAGTACTAATTACTCAGTAGGACTTAATGTAAAGGCTTACGGCTGACGCAAAACATGCTTACTAGCAAGTGGATCCTTAGCTGTTGATTTTAACAGGAATGAGTTCAAGATAGAGTAATATGCTCCATTGTTTGCATATATCATAACAGTAAGAACTTACAGTAATGTAAGCATACAAATACAAGCACGTAGAATTCGAAATCATAAACAATAAGCATAATGTATTCAAGCAGTTACTACGTTTGCCCGTGTACGATATCTGGCATTCTCACACCTGGTGAGCATCAGCGATTCGAATCAATTTTAATTCTCGGAAATAACTAAAAATGCCAGGGGTATATGCTTACTAACCTCGGCGTTCTCACATATAGCCCCCCATCTCAATCTGATCCGTCCCAAGACTCAAAACAACCCCACCTAATTCCCGGGTTGTGCCGTCTTAGGAGCGATACCACGTGTGCTGGGTCAACCCTCCCTCGACTACAAACGCCCCCGAGTACATCGGCCTGCATCAAGTAGATGGGCGGCATCTCGAAAGCTTCGGACGGCCCAGAAAAGACTTTCACTGGTCCCATAGCTTAGATAAGCACTCTAACAATGTTATGCCGATCAGCAAGCGAACAGCGGACGGACCTTATGCAACTCGGGCGGATCCACACACAACAACAACGCACACCCCAGAAGTAAACTTATTCTCCGTCCGGTCTCCAATTAAATCATAAGCATAATGATATTTTTCACAATAGTAATATTTTTGGTATTTGAAAAACACCTACGTGACGAGTGACATCACTCACTCGTGTCTACTCATACCTAGCATTTCTAGGCATACTCGTCCTATGAACGTATAGGTGTTGCGGCCAGAGCGGCCAAGGGGTCTAATGCAATAGGTTTCAAACAACTCTTAATGCAAATGCGTAATTTTAAACCACAAAGTATTTGCTGGATAAAGCATGGTCCTGCCTACCTTCTTCGTTAGGGTTAGCCTCCTCAGGTGCACAATCAGCTGCCAGTTAGTCCTCCCGCTCTTGTGGCTGCTCGTCGTCGGGCTCCTCGATCAGTGGCTGCTTCTGCGTTGGCTCCTCGTTCGCAGGGTTTATATGCATGATATAGTGCAAATATAAGTGCAACGAATGCAAATGCATGCACAAGGTGCATGTGCAATGTAAATAACAGCATGCAATATAAACTCTACGAGGATTCACTTGTGATGTGGGGTCTAAACAAACACACATGCGTATAATCAATGCAATCATGCTCATTTTGTGAATTAAAACATGTATCTGAGTATAAGCAGTTAGACAACGCAAACCGAGGTTAAATTTTTATGACATGCAGATACTTGACATACAAAGCTACTGTAAAAATTTCAGCCACAAAGGTGCTATAAATAATTTATGAAAAATCTAGAAAGTTTTTAGCCCTGTACCTTCTCAGATTTTCCATATTTTATAGAAAATGTTTCTCGTCATGAATTTAACTCAACAAGCAATTTAGATCATGAGTATCATATACAAAAATCATCAAGCAAAATATTCATGGTTTGACAGGACATCTATTTTCTATATATTTTCTTTAGCTTATATTAGATGCATCATATAACAGTGACCATAAATTCCCCAAAAATGATTTCCGGAACCAACACCTAACGAAAACACTACCATAGTTTTCGTGGAATTTATTAAGCACCCTAAAACCACTTTTTCCTATTATTTATTTAAACAAGTAATATTTTGTCATTTTCAAAACAGCAATAAAACTTAACATGCACAAACCCATACTTTACCAGTGAGCTTTATGCTATGCAGAGCATATAAAAAATACCAGAGAGACATTTCAAACATATTTTATGTAGCATCCATCTCATGTTGATAAAATACATAAAACACATGCACAATGGTAAAATAGTGATTCTGCAGTCAATACTAGGGCTACCAAATTTCACACAGTGCCAATATACTCTAACAAAGCTACTGTCCAGGTTTCACAGTATTTGGGTTTCATTTGGTCCAATTTTTTCATATCTTTTGTTTCAACATGCATGAGCAATACTAAGGGCAAAAATGTCCATACTCAGATCCACATCATACCCAGCCTATAGATCTATTTAAGAGGAATACAATGCAGCGAACATTGTTTTTTGGATTTATATTTAATTTATTACGATTTTTCAAAACTTCAGCAGAAAATAACCAAAAATAAAAGGAAAAACACTAGATCTAGGATCTATAGATCTAGGATCTATGCATAAATAAACCTAAGATCCAGGAGCTAGCATGCAAGGTTCGTAGGACTCAGTCAACTGCGCGTAGGATCTAAACGCAAAAACAAGAAAACCTGGGGGCTATATCTAAAAAGATCTGCCCCCTTCTTCTTCCTCGCGCTGGCCGCGGCCGCGTGAGAAGGCGCGCGCTCCGGCGAGCCGGAGCGCGCCGCGGCCGCGATGCGGGTCGAGGAAGGTGTTCCCGTCCCCGGGCTACTACCTCGTGCAGATCTCGTCGGAGGAGGTGACGTGGACGAGGTGGCGGAGGCGGTGAACCGAGCGTAAACTCGAGCGGCGGGGGTCGTGAACCGGTGGCGCGGCGGAGGTGGTTCTCGGCGGTGGAGGGCGGAACGGCGACGAGGTCTATGGCTCTGGGTGCGCGGTGGAGTAGCGAGTGCAGTGGTGAAGGTCTAGTGGCTCGGCGTGGACGGACGGTGGCGGCGCGAGCTCGAGCTCGAGCTCGGGTCGACAATGGCGGCTTGAGCGGAGGAGGGCGAGAGCGAGGGCGTAGCGGCAGAATGGCGAGGGGAGGGAAAGGCTCGGCCGAGGGGGTCGGCCTCCACTTAACGCCGGGGTCGGGGGCTCGATCCATGGGCGACACGGCGTGGCCGTACGCAGGCGGCCGCGTGGCGCGCGCCGGCTCGGCAGCGTCGCGCGCCGTGGATCGCGGCCCCACCTGTCCGCGAGAGCGGAAAAAGGAAAATTGGAGAAAATGAAGAAACACATTTCAGTTGTTTTTTCTACTCTCTGGAATCTGCGTTTTTGACCAATTTAAAGGCCGAATTTGGAAAAACTCCAATTGGAAGAAATGTTCTACTCTTTAAGATCTACAACTTTGTCAGAAGCTATGATGTCAGATTCTCATTATAAATATGATTTAAATTTGAATTTACTTTGCAGCCTCCAGTTTGGTTTTCAGACCTTTACAGATTAGAAATTCTAAAAGTCTTATTTCTAGTCACTTTCACCAAGATGCTTCTTAACAATGTTGTTCAGAACTTCATGATCTACAACTTTCTCAACTAAAGTTTTTCATGAAAATGGCTGTAGTCAAAGAAAAATTGAATTTACTTGGGAGGTCAGGTTTGGACAGAAAACACATGCTGACAGAAAAAGACCCAAAGCACCACCTAAACCTCAATATATGACCAAGGTCCAATTATGAAAGTTGTTCATCACACAATTGCATAGAAGTTTGGTATAAAAACTTTCACCAAATTCACAATGGAACTAAAGTTACACTCACAATCACAGAAGCATACATGCAGAAAACTAGGTTCAACAAGTTGCATTTCAAACAAGTTTGATCCTGTAGTTCAACTATGTGTCATGGCATGATGCTTTATGATGAATGATGCATATACATTTGATAATTATGCACTTGAGATGCTGGAGCATCACAGGTGAGTAGCGGCGATAATAGGAAGAAGGAAGATAATCATACAGCGACAGCTGCAACGAGCGAGTAACTAGTAAAACACGTATTGAAAGTTGGTACAAACTTAATCTAAGGCCATAGGGATTTAGCTATCTCTTGGTTTAGGGTAAAATATAGTTTATTCACGGTGTAACCAACTAGCATGAGTAGGATGCCGCTTTTCAATTTCTAGTCGGTTGTTAAATTTGAACTTTTTCACTAGAACTTGAATATGTTAAGATTATTTAATTGCCCTAGATTTTTTTTAAAAAAAATGCTCAATTCAACCACACTCTCCTCTTCGGCTAACGATCCTTTTATTGAACCTTGGAAACAATAGCTGAAGGGTATTAACGCCATTAACCATGAGAAAGTGGGATATGCTCTGGTCACCTTTTCTTTGAGATGATTCAATGCCAATCATGGAAGGATGTGATATATATAAGTGGATTGGTTACCGTTTTGGCTAGCACTGCCACTAGAAGATGATAGGAGTTAAGGTTACCCTTAGTGTATTGCCTCATATGCAAGTTCATATATATGGTCTACCCTTCATGCATAATGGTTATTATGTGGGGATGCGGCATATAATGGTTTTAACTGCTCGGTTATAAAACTAATCAAATCGGAGTGCTGACTTGAGAAAAAAACATTTGTCACAACATTTGAAACATTTGTCACAACAACTGCAGTATTGCACATGGAGCTTGTTTTACTTGGGTGGGAAACCCTCTAAATTAGCTTTTTGTGAAGCCTAAGATCATCGAAATTGAAATCCGAAGATAAAAGTTTTGTTCTTTTCAAGTTGGTGAGTTTGGCTATTTTTTGGCTACGGAAGTTCCACGAATCTTTGTTGAAGTTCCGCTTAGAGGAGCAGATGTTCTATATTTCCTAAGTATAATGTAGGGAATATAGTTTTTTTCCTCTAGCTGTCGGTTCCTATTTCGAGTGAAGTTTTGCTTGGAGGTGTGGAATTCTTGTAGTTCTCCAATTGTAATGATTAGTGTGGAATTCTTGGGTTGTTTATACCCCATTTCCCTCGTTTGGATGGGTTGCTGCTGCTTGTACACGCCTAAAACTAAAAGAAAAGGCATCTATAGCTCTCCCTGTGTCATTCATGAGAAATATTTGTGTTTGCTTTAAGATATTTATGTGATTTGACTACAAGAGTGTGCAATCTAACCTATGAGCCCTTACGTGAGCGTGGTCAATATTCCGTAAAGCATTTGTTACTCCTAAAGGTCATGCCTCCTAAGTCCTAAGTAGCTAGGTTCATCCTAGAGAGCCACTTGAAAAGTTTGTGAACGTGTGGATCTCGCCTCCAAACGGGAAAAAGGTCAGGATAGTGGATGAGGGAACTGGCTGAAAAAGATACCTGACTTCAGCTTGACCCTTAGGTCGCTTGGAGCTTCCTTGGCAAAAAAGCATGATTTACGGCAATGAATGTGAATTTTGGAAAACAAATCCATGTGTGTCCACTCTGGTTTGTTTACTTTGAGTTATAGCTTTGATTTATGCTGTCTACTGTATCTACTTGGGTTGTTCATGCTTGTGAGTGCAGGTACATTGCGGATTTGATAGTGAACTCCTCATATCACTAAGTTTAGTTCGAGCCAGCACTTTTTCGCCTAGTTTTCATTTGACTCTTCTCTGTTTTATACAAGTTCTGTAACCAACTGCTGAAGCTCTGCATCTTGTTTAATCCACAGCAAAGTTTTTGATACAATCCTCATCTAGGCGATATCTCAACGCTCTCAGAAAACTTGATACAATATCTCAGATCAGCCCATACACGCATCTACCTAGACACATAAAACAAGTGCCTTGCACTTTCCTTCTTTCTAGTACATAGCAGAGAAGCTCTCATATATTTCCTTCTTTTGCTAGATTATTGTCACCTATTATGAATTATGGTCCTGCTCATGGATAGGGGCAACATGAACAGTCTTTCACCCCTGATAAACAGCCACATGAACAGTTGATGAACATCTTGGTGGAACTCTAAATTTCCAGACAACAGTCAACAGGTGTGAACACAAAGGGTAACATCTCTAAAATTCACTATTCTGTATAGAAGTTGTAAGGAATAGACCTGAAGAGGTTTAGTGCCAAATAAGGTAGCTATATTGACATATATAAGTGAAAACCGAAAATAGACTTCTTCGTAGTTCCCGAGCTGCAGCTCACTGTTGATCATGATCAGTAAAATATGTTATCAGCAATGTCCATTCCGTAACCACGTGCAGTCGTGCTGTGCCAGAACTAGTAGTAGATGCTAACCTATTCTGGTCCACCATAGCGCCTGTTAGGCTTCCAGGCCCGACGTCCCATTCCTTGTGGAATTACTACCTCAGAAGCTTCATTCTTGTCTTCCTTGCCGCCGTCAGCAAGTGCGGCAACGTCGTCAGGTTCAGGCGACTTGTTTTCTTCAGTCGTCAACGATCCCTGCGGTGTGGCGGCCGGCGGGCTGTCTTGCTGGTGGTGCGACGGCAGTGGAGGCGAGGGCATGGACGGAGTTGCCATCTTGGGAGCGCCCATGTTACGGTTCATCCAACGCATCAGGACGACCCGGGGGACACCGACCTGGGCGCAGAAGGCGTCGACAGCGTGAGCGTCGGCCTTGCTGATGCTCCACCCTGTGCTGTTCGCGAACTCCCGCATCCGCTCCTTCTGCTCCGCCGTGAACTTGGTGCAGGGCCGCTTCTTGGTCGGCGCCGGGGGCGCGGAGGCCGACCCCACGCCCATCAGCTGCGCGTGAGGCGGGTGCGCAGTGGAGGGGTCGGGCGAGGACCCGGTCAGTGCGGCGGGGGCGGAAGATGGGGACGCGGGGACGTGCGGGAGCGTCTGCATGAGCAGCGGCGGGTCCAAGAGGAGCGGCATGACCGGGGACGAGCTGGCGGTGCCGCCGGTTGGGGTCGCCGCTGAGGGGGATAGCGCCGTGGTAGCAACGTCCTGGATGTTGAACTGGCTTGCTGCTCCGCCGTCTCCCGGCCTCGTCGCCCCAGGCAGCGTCTCGTCGCTCGAACTCACCGGCTTTGGCAGCATCGCCTCGTCACCCTTGTCATCGTCGTGCGTGTTGATGCTGGCCGGCTGATCGTTAGCACTGAAAGAAGTCACTGCAGATCAGAGCGCCGAGGCAAAAGGGGGTCAGGTCAGTACAACAACAGGTGAATGGGTGGATTGCTAAATGGTGATGAAAACGGAGAATGACTAAACAATTTCTATATTTACTGGACTTTGATGGGCAAGGTTACGTGGAACACAGTATTTATTGAGATGGTAAAAAAATACATTTGACAGTGTCATTTACAACCCACTGAAAAGTGAAACCCCTCAAATTATTTGTAAGTTCCTTTTTCCTTTCTTGTTAATTATCCCATGGACAGTTCCAATTCCTGATTGATACACTAAGTGCAGTCTTTTCCTACAAGAGAAAAAGATAACTGATATGTTAGGAATTCGTTGGTTTTGTTAGACATTATCAATCACCATTTATTCCAGGTATTTCTCCTGAAAAATATTCTCCATTTCTGTGGAATCTGGACTAGTTTATTTTATTGGACTTCAAAAATTACAACGTGATAGTTCATGAGTTAACTACCAAATAGATCAACTTTAACGTGTACTAAAGGGATTCTACAAAGTGACTTACCAGCATATGATACTCCAGAAAGCTTAAAGAGCGCACCCAAAAGGTTTTTCTCTTGAGCCTGATTCAGTGAAAGTAAATGTTATCGAAGCACAGAAATGATATTTGGAATAAGAGCATATTGATGCAAATCTAGCAGTTTAGCACTACCATACTGAGTTTAAGAGGAACCTCACTTTGAGCATCGACTTTGCTTTATCAAGACTAGCTGCATCTTGGTTCCCTCTAAGTAGTCTCTCGACCTACAAAAAGAAGATGGCTAAACCTTCATCAAACAAGAGACAAGAAATCCTTCTTACTTAAACTTTTATAGGATGGAATCTTTATGGGCCTAATGACCCAAGGAATACACAAAAAGGGATGGAAGAATGAATCAAATGCACCAGATTAGGAGGAAATAAAAGACAGAGAGTGTTACAATTATGGAGAAAAGATAAGTATGTTATCTTAGTTTCTTAGACACGCCATAGGACAGCACAATGTAAAAAGGGATGATAAGCACTTGGAACTGCTCTCATGCCTATTCGAGTAAAAAAAGCAGTTGAACTATTGAAGGAATTCTCCTTTTTTTTTGCAGCCAAGTTCTCTGTTTGTACCACAAGGATGAGTCACGTACCTTGTGTAGAAGGTTAGCAGTTAGGCGAATGCTAATTACTTCAGAACCATGTTCCAAATCTGAGCCCTTGTTCCTGCTCTTGCTCCTCTGACACTTAATCCCACAGTTTATGTCCATGTCCATAACACCCAGACTAGGAGATACCCTCATCCCAGGCACTTCAGTTTTCCTTTTCCCTGATTCTTTCCTAGCATGATCAACACATGAAGAAACTTGACCAGCATTCAATTGGCTGTGATTTTCTTGAACAATTGGAGATGAAGAACATCCAGAGTTCATTTCATAGGATAACGTCTCACTCTCAAGTGTAACATCGGTGCGATCTTTCTGTCAAAAAGTACAATCCACCAAACGGCCAGATTAGTAATAGTGAACTTTGAGCAACTTTTACTATCATTTTCAGAAAGTTCAAAGCCTACACAACAAGCAATGTGTCAGTTAATTCATAATGTGAAATGTTTACACGCAGCTATAAACAACAATCACCAAAAATGTTAATGTTGTGAAATGTGATGACATATTGATTCAACTTTGACAGTAAAAGCATACAAACAACTATCGCAAAAAATGTTATTAAAATACAAAGCCATAAAATGCTTTTTCATCGTTTACAGTCTCACGCAAAAAATTAAAACAGGCATAGTAACAAAGAACGATCTGCCATGATAGAATGCATGTCCTTTTCAATGTCACTACAGTTCAGCAATTATTTTATGTTTGGATAAGATAGTTACAGAAAGAAACACTGAATATTTGAATCCAAAATTTCAAATTGAATACAAATATTTTAAAGAGAACCACAGCGTACCACCATCACCATGGAAGCTGCCACTGGTAATAGATCAGAAGGGGCACATTTTAAATATGCTAATGCATGCCCATTTACAGATTTCAACCTTTTAGCAGACACCACTGCATGGGGTTCAAAAGTAGGTCCTTCTTTGGCCCCATTGGAGCTATCTGATATCACAATGTCCCTGCTCCGTTAGCCATCACAATAAATGAGCATCAACTCGATTATTTCTGAAGAACACTTTATTAATGTGAAAAAGAGCAAACATTAACACCTTGTGGAGGACATTGAGTGCTCTGGTTTCGGTGACTGATGCGCCAAGCTTAGGCAGCTTGTGGATGAAGTGGAGACCTGTGCAGGTGAGCCAATCTTGTCATGAAGCACATCATGTGCATCAAACTCAGGATTGATCTTTGTAATAACAGACAAATTTGCCAAACTATATTTCCTGCTCAATAATAAGGTTAGGCATGTGAAGCTACAGGGAACAAAAATCTTTTAATAAGCATACACTTCATTCTGAGAAGAAATGACTAGACACGCTCACCTCAAGGTCTTTATATTCTCATTTGAATTGATCTTCACAAGAGCTTCTGTATGCTCAACATGTGATATTCTAAGTTCATTTCTCAGTCTGGTTAGAAGCATGACCTGTAACTGTAAAAAAAATACAGGTGAAGACTAAAGAGTACTGAAAAAAACATCTGATAGGGCGACACAGATTATGATATCTGAAATAATTAACAACAAGCGAACAATCACTACAGGTAAGCAAGATTGACATGGCAAGGAAAGACAGGGAAACAGAACAACATTACAGAAATAAAATAAGATTGGCATGGCCTGGCGAGGAGACAAGGATGAGAGCAACAAGTCACCAACTGTATTTCCAAAAAACATATAAAAAGAAAATCATGGTCAAATCAGTATTGCTTACAATGTATACATCAATAAGATTGAATTGGTCCAGCAGTTTGTATTGTCTATGATTTGATACTGATATTTAGAACTTGTAGGATAAAAGAGATACAAATATACCCATGAGAGGCGGTTTGTCACAGCACAGAAAGCTCTTAACACAGAAGCATATGCTGACTGCTCCAAGCAGTGAATCTGAAGTACAGTATCTCCAGTATCTGGCAGTGCACATGCAAGACCAGGAGTATCCTTCCTAAGTTCAGTACTGCAGATGCTCCCATTGGAGTGCAAGACAGCACTGCGACAAAAAAAAATGCAGCAGTACATATAAATTGTTTAGAAACATGAGCGCGCACACGAGGATAGATCATCAAAATTTAAAAGGGTTAGAACTTAGAAATCGGAAATGTAGAACAACTGAGCTCACAACCTTTCAATCAGCATATGCTACCTCCATCATGAATACATAACGTTTTGGACAAACAAAACAACTAAAACTAGCCTTTTTTTTCTTTGTTCAAAAGGTCATGTATTCATGACTGGAGGTAGTATATTTTATTCTGAAACGAAATACTTGATATTTCACCTCAAAGAATTGATTTGCTTATTTGATCTGGCCTTCCCAAGACATTCTCTGTGTTCAATCTCCAATATTTCAAGCTCGTTTCTCAGTGCAAGGAGACATGCTTCTTTGGCCTGTAAGATATTGAAGGTAACTGGCATGTAAAACACACATGTAGCGGAAGAAATACTAATAATTGTATCCAATCCAATACAATTCACACGTATAATGTTATAGCTAAACATATGCATAAAAAAAGGAGTCAACAACAAATACCCAGAACATACATAAAAAACAATGTATCTACAATATTATCAGGTAATGGCGTAGAGAAACAGATCAAAATGTTTTACAACTAAACTTAAGGAGTAAGAATTAAGTACCCTTGAGAGAAGGTATGACTGAGCACAGAAAGCTCTCAATACAGCAGCATATGCAGATCGCTTCAAGCAACGAATCTGAAATTCAGTGTCTGCAGCATCTGGAATTACACATGCAACTTGTACAGAATCCCCCATAACTTCAGTTTCACGAACGCTTTCTTTTCAATCCAGCACTGCAACATGCCAACACGTGCTACTCAGTATCAACTGATATATAACGTATGATATGATGACTAATAAGATTTGGGAAATTTGCATAGCTTGGGAAATAGGGGAAGAAATTCGCCGCAATTCAGCCAGACAAGTTTTATAACAAACTACACCCAGCCAGCCATATCCAGCGCATTTGCAGAAAAATGTGTATCGCCCTCCGCTCCTCTCGCTTCTCCGAAACCAGAAATCGGCATGACTACTGTTGGCACGAAGCTACTGCATCGACTCCCCAGCACATCTCGAACAGAAATTGTGTGCGCGTGGTAGTGGTGGGGGGCGCCGCTTCCACCGCATCACGCAACTCGCAACGCCACGCGGACACTACACGATCCCGGTCCGTATAGTACGCGATTACACAAACGCCATGTCGCGTCACCAAAATACACATGAAAAGGAGCCTAGAACCCTATCCGAGGAACAAATGGCCATCGGAAGCACCGAACGGGAAGGGGAACAGCAGCGATCACGACCACCGCCGTGAGTTCGGATCCCGCGATGGAGGCCATAGCGTGGCGGGAGGAGGAGAGGGAGAGCCCGAGAGGGGGATGCTCGTACCTGCCAGCGGGGGCCGAGAGAGCGACGGCGAAGTGGGGGCGGAACGGATTCGGCTGCGGGCGGGGCCGGGGAGGCCAGCGCCAGCGGGAGGCGGGGGGAGGCGAGGCGAGGCTTGACGTGACGTGACGCTTCTCTGCTGCTCCGGCCCCGAGGCAATTTCGAAATTTTGAAATGCCCGCCGTAGGAAGGGCATGCGCCTTCTACATTTCGGGAGATGCCGGACCGAACGGGCCTTTATTATGGGCCCAGAATGTGGATCTGGGCAGGGACGGAGATACTGTTGTGCGCAAATCCTACTCTATTTTCCGGAAGGTGAAAAGTCCACAAACTTGTGAGATTCCTTCGCTTCTTTTCTATCGTCCGATGCTTGTGTTGCTGTGTTCATTTCCTTTTACCCACCACGTGCTCGCCACGGGATTGGTTGGCATTTGTGCATGCAGCCACATATGGCAGGGAGAGCGGGCGGGAGTGGAAACCAAGGCCGGGACACGTGTCACCATGTTATTGGCTGGGCGAAGCGCATATTAATTTTCAAATGAGTTTTTTTCTTCACCGCCGTATCCGTTTTCAAATGCATTTGAACCATGCTGTTCTGTAGAATTGATACAATTATATCTTTATTATCTTTATATATAATAATAATAATAATAATAGACCGAGAGATTCTGTGGGCCGATCTCACATATCTTACATGTGGACCCTAATTTATTCGCAAACCAGATTTGGACTGTAGGAGGAGTCCATACAAAAACGGACGCCCGGATCATATACGGGCTCAAATCATAACCATTATAATAGAAATTACACCATCCTAAAATTTGATCTCCGAAAATCGTTGAAACAATATGACGTAGAATATCCGCGAGCCCGATTTGGAACGATCCCCCAGGTCGTATGCGGACTCCATTTTCAACGTTCTATATATACTGCCGGAAAGGTAATAAGATAATCTTTTTAACCCAACTGACACAACCCTAAATTTCGCTTACAGCCAACAAGAATTTCGAAACGATATGACGTGAAATTTATTTGAGATGTCTATTTTATATGTGTGAGAAACATGACCCTAACAGGTAGAGATTTCGGTGATTAATGACAACTTAACTTTGTTACTAATGAGTTCATGACATCGAGGAATAATATTCTATATTGTGTTCATTGTTGAACAAAAGAGACTGTCTATTTTATATGTGTGAAAAACATGACCCTAAGAGATAAAGGTTTCGGTGATTAATGACAACTTAACTTTGTTACTAATAAGTTTATGACATCAAGAAATAATATTCTATATTGTGCTCATTGTTGATCAAAAGAGACCTCTCCATTCGATTTTCACGAAGGATGGCCTTTGGATTAGATTTCTATCAAGAAGATCGAGGATTGCTAGCTCTAAGTGCCACAAAGTTGAAAGAAGGGCATTTAGAGGTTTCTTTGCTAGTTTTTAGATGGGCCAACTATCAAGGGGGTCGAGGTGAGTAGCTTGATGCACTTCATTCTAGAATTTGTCTCATTTCAAGTGCATCTAAGTCCTAAAGCTCAAACTTACTAAAATGTGCTAAAAACCAATCAGCTCTGTCGTTTAAATCAAAAGAAAAACCCTCGAATCACTCTCAAATCCTTGTTCCAAAACAACGGTGAAAAATAAGTTTTTATACACCACCGGACCTCCGATGGCTAGCCACCAGACCGTCCGGTGGCGTCAAAATGTGTTGTAGTCTCTGCTGTTTCGACCTGTGCTTAACACACCGCCGGACAGTCCGGCCACACCGCCAAACTATATTTGTAAGAATCATTACAGCATGCGCATCAAACTCTGGATTGGTCTTTGTAAGAACAGACAAATTTGCCAAACTATATTCCTACTCAATAATAAGGTTAGGCATGTGAAGCTACAGGAAGAAAAATCTTTTAATAAGCATACACTTCATTCTGAGAAAATGACTAGACACGCTCACCTCAAGTTCATTTTTCAGTCTAGTTAGAAGTATGACCTGTAACTGTAAAAAAAAGTACAGGTAAAGACTAAAGAGTACCCAATAAAACATTTGATAGGGCCACACAGATTATGATATGCGAAACAATTAGCGATAGGTGAACAATCACTATAGGTAAAATTACCTTACTTTGTTATATTGCTTCTTACTCCAACTCTCTCCTACTAGCACTATCAACTAATAATTCCATGAGTAGTTATTGTTTAATAATTAAAAAGTATGTGAAATATAATTTTAAAAATAACAAGTTTGATGAATACATTACCATTGTCTACAGGAGTCTCTAAAAAATTAATTATAATGTGGTATAGTTAATAGTTTCAACGAAATGAAATAGAAAATTATGATTATGTTTTGATTTTTCTAAAACATTTTTCTTTAAAGTAAGAATACACAACTTTAAAATTCTACTTCCACCACTAAATTTGGAAGTGGCCTAGGCCCCAAAAAAATTACTTACGTGTTCTCCGAAAAAATCCTACATGTTTTTTTTTCATTTCAACCTAGAGAGGAATTGGTACTTGCCTATCACTGAAATTAAAAAGTCTTGAGAAACGAGCAGGACTACCAAGATAGCACATTTCCGACTCACTGACATTGGCCAAATTGTTAATAGAGGCTGAGATCATTCTCATTGTACAGTTTTGTTAGACTATTTCCAAGACTGCCACATCATCAAGGATAAAACCATGAATGAAACGATTTCTAGTATCCACAACCTTATATGCTCTAATATATTCCATTGCTGTGATGTGCCGCGCGCGTTGTCGACAACTGCTTAGCATGTTACTGTAACTATCAAGCAGTCGCAGTCGAATTCATCTTTACCGATCACAACCATAATCGATCCATTCTATTGTGATAAAATATTGCATACATTATGTTGCCGTTTGTGTTTCACACTTAAACACAGAGAAAGAAGGAACCCTTGTATCCCATGATAAACTGTTTGTTGACATGCTGACATGCATATGTAGGCTCTTTGTATATGCATTCCAAATTCTGATTAAGTAGGCACTTGTTGAACACCAAAAGTGGCAGTAGGCGTCTGCACCGGACTGTCCGGTGTGGGAGGCTGGACACTTATGGCGTGAACCAGATAGTCCGGTAATTACGAGTCGGAGTAGAACTTGCGGTTTGTGCGTGATCTTAGGTAGATTTTGCTTTGTACAAGGGTCTTGTATATGCATTCCAAATTCTAATTAAGTAGGCACTCGTTGAGTACCAAAAGTGGCAGCAGACGCCTGCATCAGACTATCCGCTGTGGGAGGCTGGACAGTCCGATAGTACCGGACAATCTGGTGGCATGAGCCAGATAGTCCGGTAATCACAAGTCTGAGTGGAACTCGCGTTTTGTGCATGATCTAGGTAGATTTTGATTTGTAAGTGTCTAGACCCTCCCCCCCTGTAAATATGAAGGGGCATGGCCGAGTGAGGCATCACCCAATCAATCAATCTATCTATTATACTCCATTCGTCCATCTTTGATAGTCAAATAAGCCTCAAACACGAAGACCAAAGAAAAGTGGAGTCTACTTATCTCATTTACTCCTCCTCCAATTAGTCGTGTACACTCTTTGGTTGCATACAGTTGTGCACTCATAAATCCATCTTTTAGGTGTCATGTAGCCAATCGTTGTACGTTATTTATTTAGTTTTGACCGTTACACGATTATCATTGTTGAAAAGTTTTCTTTTGCTTATATGACTATCAAAGACGGATAGAGGAAGTATTTTATTTTCATGTTATCTCTATTTTCTAACACTATTCTCCTCTCAAACCCTAATTGCTTCATCTCTTTGGCTCTACGTTGACTTGAGGGGTGTGGCATGTCGATCCTAAAATAACGCTAGAGTTCATCCTCCCCGATGGGGTGCGTCCCAGAAGGATGGATTTAGGTTTTACCCGAGCTCCCGTGTCCACCAAACAGTCTGGCGCCCATGGGCCTGACCTCAAGGTGTCCTGTTCGTCACGTGCAAGTCCTAGGGTTCGTCAGTATTTGATCCTAATTTGCGACAATAACGCTTATGCCTGTTCCTTGGATCATATCAGACAAAAAGATCAATTGGTCCTTAATATGCAGTTTCCTTTGCAGAATGACTGAAGGCTCTGTTCCAACGCATATTTTCTAGAGGGATTGCTTAATCAGTTAATCTAAAACCCAATCATCTGCAAGCCAAGCCAATGTGAAAGACAGAAGGTTTTTACCATGGATCAGGGAAGGAATTTTTTTCGGGGACTGAACAGCTGTGTCTCTGTTACCTCTAGATCCGGGCAGCTATCCCATATGTGAGCGGTGATGGTGGCAGTGCATGGTTTAGGGCCCTCGTTTCCTCTAGGGATGGGAGGGGTTTGAGAATAAATTAATCTATTTTTCCTAAATTGCCCTCACTCTTCTCCAATCATCAGGAGAAACAAGGTTGCCAAACTAGCGGCGGCGCCAATTGCGATGGCCCGTGTCAGATCCGATGGCCTTGTTCTCGACACATTGCTCTCGGATTCTCGCACTTGAAGTTTGCCTCCACGTCACCCGTAGAGGTTATGTCGTGCCTTGATGTGTATGACACAGAAGAGTAGCCATGTTTGGCAGCCAAGTTGTTTTGCAGTTTCAATGCAATACCATGTGTATGACCCAGTTTTAATGTGTATGACACGCAAAGAGGTCTTTGCTTCTTTTTTTTTTGATAAAACGTACATTTATTAAACAAAGGACACGTAAATGACATCGTACAGATTCAAGAACAACCTAGAACGATACAGAGAGCATAGCTGTGCACACACTTTTGCACAGCCTAGAACGATACAGAGAGCATAGCTGTGCACACACTTTTGCACAGAGAACCCTAAAAAAATAGAAATTTACACATAGTTCCAAGGGAATCTCTGAGCATCGAGCAAACACCGTCCGCTGTCGTTCTTCTTCCTCAGCCAAGTTGCTACGAAGAAGGAAGAAAGCAGCATGGACGCCAAAGTCATGAGGAACACCATCGCACAAAGGCTTACAAACGAGCCGCAAAAGGTAGAGACGCTGAAAATACATCGGCCGGGGACGCACCCCGTGTTCCTCTGACCACAAACTTGAGCTCGCCGATGGAAACCATCGAGGAAGATGCCCAAGCCCGTCCACCAGACATCCAGGAACCCAACAGCCAGCCTCCTGCATCGCACCGTCAACGCTTGCCGCATACCTGGGCGAGCCACTGACGAAGAGACTCCTACATTGGAGCAGCTCAGAACCGGAAGAAACCCCGCCATGGCTAGGCTTCCGACTCCAGTTGACTCCGCCCTCACACACCCCTCGTCGGCGCCGGAGTGAGCGCAGCCGAAACGGGGACGGGGTGGAAGGGACTTATTCCATGGCGCCGCCACCGCCGCCGTCTCACCGACGTCGCCTGGAAACGCAACCCTAGTTATACTAGGACCTAATCTACACCGCCGGACAAAGATCCGCGGATCCCCCACACATCCGAAGCCCCGAGGAGCACCGGAGGCGAAGGGGATTGGCGATCTCGCCGGCAGGAGCACGAATCGCCTCCTCCTCGCCCCTCTCAACTGTAGCTGCAGGAAGGGAAGGAAGAGGCTCGGTCTTTGCAAAACAATGTTTTGAATACCATAGTAGCGTCAAAACCGCACTAATTTTAGAGTATTGGATACTGAAGTCTATATCAAAGTTTTCTAAACCATGATATTAGTGTCACATGTAAATTGTACAATGTATTCATAAACCATGGTATCTAAAAATTTTGGTAGGTCCGATGGCGCCGCACGGGATTGCCGAAAGCCCGAAAGGCTTGAGTATTAAACTATTTCAGCTCGGTGCAGGTTTCATTCCGTTTCGTCGGTCTAGGTGAGTGTCTGAACTTCCATCGAAATAAAACTGAACCTCATAACATGCCACGTCAGCAATTGTTTAAATGGCAACTTATTTAATGAAATTAAAACCCATTTGAAACTTACAGTGAGAATGACATTGCATAGACAGAAGTAGACACTTGTCTCAGGCAAGGCAGATAGGAAAAGCAATATAACACAAATGTTCATTCAGGATAGAGAACGGGTTCCGTGCAACAAATCGAACACCAATTTTCTTTTATAACCAATACTCCTATGACATAAGAAGTTTATTAACGAACAATTTGTGGGGGACACTTATTGTTCAAATGGACAACAATATGTTTATGTCAATAATGTACAAACGAACCTTAATTTAGAAGATCTGAGAGCAAGCTGTGCACATATACGACGGGCCAGATGTATCAAAAAACAATACGGGAAGATGAGGGCTGGACAAAGGTGACCGTGTAGCTTTTACTGCACAGGGATGTCTGGCTCAGTCATGGTGAGCAAGCTTCTTCACTATAGAGGCCATGTACTTGCCCTGGTGCTCTGCGACGGCGAGCTCTGTCTCGCTGGGCTGTCTGCTGCCATCACCAGCGAAGACGCCGGAGCCATAGGGGCTGCCGCCTCTGATATCGTCCATCTCGAACATGCCTGAGCCAAATGTGTAGCCAATGGGGACGAAAAGCATTCCATGGTGCGCTAGCTGGGTGATGGCCGTCCAACTACAAAAGCATGGTCACCGATCAGGAATGGGTATGGTGAACACAGGTACTTCTGACCAACAGAATATGAAGTTACAACTCCATCCAGCTCAAGAATCATTACAACTCTATTTGCAAACAAATAAAGAATATAGAACCAAACCAAGGCACAAAGGCTTCTATTATTTTTTATATATTTCCTTTTAAAGATCACAGGAACAATATTCCGACCCTTGTACCATAGAATCATGGTTCTAGAGCAATTAAGTGGCAGTCCCATACAAAAGTTAAAGTGAGAGTTATTATTATGCTTTAGGATTTGTGTATTTTTCTTTGACTTACTTTCCTTAAGCAGACTATGAAAGCAATTAATAAAGCATGGCAACAAACTGTAACAAAGAGCATTCACCTAACAAGCAAAATTGTCCAAACTCCATATGGCAACAGAAAATATTTTGTTCCCATAAGAAGAATCTAAAATCCTAGTCAGCAAGTAGTAGTTTTTGGTTTAGACTCACTTGAAGCAATAATTTGAAAGTGGCAAATTTGATCTAACAGGAACTCTTCAATCATGCATCTGTTTTAGTTTGTCCCAATCCTACAAGATTTGAATTTATTACCTGTGCATAGGACTGCACCACAAACCGCAGATTGAACCGCATTGCAGCAGATTTGGTCAGGTACAGATCTAAGTGTACTCTCCATGGCATTAATTCAAAGGGTCCTTTTTGTACAACTCATATACAATGTCCTTAGATTCATGTATGAGACTATGAGACTGTGACCACCCTATGTTGTTGTTAATAGTCACTGGACAGTGCCATGATCATCAATAATGGAGAAAATAGTGCAATGATGTCTTAAATTGGTACATATATGGTACTTCATTTTCATATTTCGTGACAACCAAATCATTGTTAACATTAATATGACAGTGCAATTGTAGTTTGATTTAGAAGCACTTGACAGCAAATTAGGGGGAATTGCCAAAATATCATGTGCATTTCAACTTCAACTTCAATCCCACATATTGGCCGCCCATTTTAGTAGTTGTCCATCATTTTCTATATTATTACTATTTAACATCTCGTAGTTGTAAACTCGCATTCTCCAAATTAACAACAACGTTGGATGAAGCAGAGTGGAAGCGCAAACGATCAAGCATACAGTAAAAAATGGGTCCTTCCGGAAATTGGGGTGAAGGAACAGATACATAAAACTTCAAACTTCAAACATAGCAGGAAATGAGCTGTGCTAACCCAAAAGCACTAATTCGTGACTTAATTATCTCACACATGGAGCCTACCAACAGGAAGTGAAAACATCACAAATCCAATGTTTCAGACCAGTTAACCAATCAGAATATACTAGTAGTGCATGCTTGCTTAACCCTGAGTAAGACAGGAGGAACAAAAATGATAAGACCTCTAGGTTCAGTTAGGCACTTAGCAACAAAGTACTACTAGTAATTAATCTCAGGAATTATGGCCTGTCTTCAGTCAAAAGGAGTTTGGCCTACCATTGGAATAGAAAGAGTTCCGATCTTGTTCACTTCAGAGAACCAATGCTTCCTCCAAGAACATCGTAACCAGCATTGAAAGAAAACAGAGAAGAGTAAGGAGATGCTTACGCAGTGGACTCCTGGCCGCCGCCCTGCGTGCCCGTGCTGACGAAGAACCCGGCGGGCTTCCCGGCGAGCCTCTGCTGCTCCCAGAGCTTGCCGGTCGAGTCAAAGAAAGCCTTCATCTGCGCGGCCATAGCGCCATACCTCGTTGGGAAGCCGAACAGCACCCCGTCCGCCTCCTCCAGCTCCGCGGCCGACGCGATGTCCGGCACCGCGGGGTCCTTGGCCGGCGCGTGCACCGCGGGGTCCTTGGCCGGCGCGTGCATCTTCTCCAGAACCTCCTGCGGCAGCGTCTCGGGGACCCGCCGCAGCACGGGCTCCACGCCGTCCACCGCGCCGGCGCCCGCCGCGGCGCGGTGCGCCAAGGACTCCACGTGCCCGTACATCGAGTAGAACACGATGTACAGCCGCAGCTTCCGCGCCGCAGCCCCCGCCGAAGCCGAAGCTGCGGCGGCCACTTCCTCCTCGGGCGCCTCGCGCGGCACCGCCGCCGCCGCCGCAGCGGACGACGACGAGGGCGCGGCAGCCGGCGGCTGGCGCTTCTTGCTGGGGACGCAGCCGCCGCCTTTGCCCATCTCCGGCGGCCGCGCTAGTCAACCGGCTGCCGCTCTCTCTGCCTCTCTCCCCCACGATCCAATCCAAACCCCGCCCCGCCCGCCGCCTCACGCGGGAAACCTGCGCACAGAGAAGAAACCCGCAATTCAGCGACGCCTCCGAGGGAACCGCGGATCTGAGGGAGGAATTCCCGGGCCCCAAGAAGGGTATTCCGTGATCGGGAACTTGAAAAAGAAATGCGATCTCGGGGACGGCGGAGGGAGGGCAGAGGATTAGACCTCGTAATCCGGCGGGACTGGTGGTGGTGGGGGAGAGGAGGACAGAGGAGGAGGCGACCGAGGAGTGGAGATGCCAGCTCAGAGGGAGTGAGGAGGAACAAGGAAAATGGCTTGTTTAAGGAAGGTGTAGAAGGTTGTTGGTCCACCTCGGGTTGGATGGGCTAGGTTCATCCAAATCGGTATGGAAGTGGAGATCATCCAAGTGATCATTAAGCACTAATGACTATCACTGCATTTTGCATTCCATTGATAATCATATTTGTCCGTACGTTATCGATTAGCATCGCATTGCAATGCCTATCGATATTGCTTTTGCATTTAAAATTTAGGGCTTGTTCAGAGGCATGATTTTTTAATAGGGAAAAAAATCTATATAGCCCCTTGAAGTATACATGGTGGAATACATCACCCTCTAAATTACGAAACCGGATGTTTTACACCCTAAAGTATCAAAAACCAGTTAAATAACGCCTTGACTGGTTTTGATGGGTGGTTTTGATGACGTGGCATGCTGATATATTCGAATCGCCTCTCCAACTGTTTTAGTTGGTCCAATTCACCCCTTGATAAACTTTTTTTTCTTCAAATTGAATTTGAAGTTCAAATTTTGTTAGGTGATACTTGAGGTAATAACTTGTATTAGAAAAATAAATGGTGATTTTTAGTGGTTATTTTTATTTACAAATTTGTATTAGTAAAGTTAATTTATTATTAAATGTATAACTAATAAAAAATTATGATAAAATTGCAATAAATATTTTTAGCATAAGTTATAATGTCTTCCGTAACCTTACATAATTTAAATTTCAAAACTCAATTTGCACATAGAGAAATAAAAAATATAAATTTATCAAGTGGTAGAATGTACTAACTGAAATAGTTTGAAGGGTGATTTGAACACCCGCCCGCCAAAACTACTCAGAGGGTTATTTGATCGGTTTTCGATACTTTAGGATATAAAACATCCGGTTTTATAGCTCTTGGGTGATGTATCCCACTCTACATACTTCACGGGGTTATATAGACGTTTTCCTTTTTGAATACCGTGGTTTTATGTTACTCTCTCTGTTTTTTTCGTTGATGCCCACCAGCTAAAAAATGAGTTGTACAACGTCAAACATCAAAAATAGAGATAGTACCGTGATTTAATAATTGTCATTATTTCGCCTCCAATAACATAATGCACAACGAACTACTACATGTGCACTAAGCCATTCGGTTCATTTTCTTAAGAGCATGTTTGATTTCCCTGAGATAATGAGAATTCAATTAATTTTATCTTAGCATCGCCTTATTCTCCCTCTTAGATTTTATGCGGCAAAAAAATCTATCATTAGTAACCTGTAGTTAGAAAATGTGTGTAATCCAGATTCTCAAAATCCCACGACAATCGAACGGTGCCTAAATTCCACAAATGGCATGTGAAATGCTATGCACACCTAGATGCTAAAACTTCTCAAGTAAGAGCTTATTTTATCTCTTGCATCCCATGGCCATTTTTGTAGGTATCACTCAGTGGCGGAGGCAGGATAAAAGGGTAGAGGGGCTCTCTTCTTCCTCCTCCATTTTCTCTTCTTCCTCTCTCATTTTCTTCTTTCTTCTTCCTCAAAAAAAATGTAGGGGGAGCTTCACGGCATTTGCAAAGGTATGGAGGCTTGAGCCCACCTTGCACCCCCCTAAATCCGCCCCTGGTATCACTCGATGCTCATTCACGTCATAAATAAAAGCATATCTAGATTTGCTCACTCACACCATAAGTATAAGCATACCTAGATTTATTCTAAAACAATTTTGTTATTTTTTATCAGAGTAAAATGCATGAGCGGTCCTCAAAGTTGGTAGCGTGTGTCACTTAGATCTCTGAACTTAAAAAACCAGAAATTCGGGTTCCTAAATTTGGCTAAGGTATCATTTAGATCCCAAAACCGCTCTCTAAAACCGTTTTTCTCTCTCCGGGTCGTGACGCGGCACGATGACATAGAATCTAGATCTCCTAACTTGGCTAGAGGTGTCATCTGGATCCCTAAACTTGGTTGTCTTGGACATGTAAAACTAAAATATTTTGTGCCTAGATGACACACCCCACAAACTTTAGGGTCCTAGATGACACCTCTAACCAAGTTTAGAGACCTAGATTTTATATTAACGTGCCACGCCAGCACTAGAGAGTAGAAAATAGTTTTAGAGAGCGGTTTTGGAGCCTAGATGACGCCCCTAGCCAAGTTTAGAGACCTGTATTTCTGATTTTTTAAGTTTGAGGAACTAGATGACACACACTGTCAACTTTAAGGACCACTCGTGAATTTTACTCTTTTTATTATCAATATCTAAAATTCTATGTAGATCAACATTGATAGATTATTATATATGAAAATAGTTTATAACTACAATTTCCGTTCAAAATAGTAGCAATATTTTGTTATAGATATTGGCACCAAAAGTGTTGTATCGAGGACCATACCGAACTCCTTGTGAACTTAAAATTTTCCCGTTTCAATCGATGTCCTAGATATTGCTTCCTATCACATTCGTGACGCTTTGAAGATCCCCTAGCAGCAGCCTTGGATGGCTTTTGTGTGGAATCACTTTAACTCAAAAGTTGGCAATCAAAATATATAATACAATATTAAAATCGTTGCATTATAGCGAGCACAATGCACAAATGCTCCATTTCAGAGCTTTTTATTTGTGACACGTCAACGAATTTTGGTTGGTGAGTACAGCTTCTAGAAGCAGGGACCTTGCCAAGCAGGGCCGGCCGCCCTGTCCTGTTGTTTGTTTTTGTGTACAGACTGCAGAGTGTTCTTGCTTGCCGGATGGTCACTTTCTTTCATCGTCAGCGTCACCAACCCTTTTGGTCCACGCTGAACATGGTGCATTCTTAGATACATATTATCGTTCGCTAATTGCACTTGTTTTCTATGGCAAACATTTTCAGAAACTGCTAAATACTTTAATTTTGATGACGATTATTAGTACTAGTCAAAGTTCTAGAAAGCACAAGCGTCGACACATCTTGCCCACAGGTGCAGGACGGAAAAATAACATGTACGAATGAGCTAAATAGATATGAAAGGAAAAAAAAAAAAGGAAAGGGTATACGGAGGGAGAAACACCATATTAATACATTATTATATTTGGCGAATATCAAACACCGCCATAAGGTCATTCTTAACCGTGAAACTCATATTTATGTTTCTAAGTAGCAGTATAAGTAAGAAAAGATGCGATTCATGGATAAAATATATACTCACCAATACATATATAGTTTTAGTTTGCGTTGTTTTATAGGCTACATATAGGATGCAAATTGTACACAAAGCTACATGTAAATGAAACTTATATCATCTCTTTCTTTGCTAACTCCCTGCCTGATTTAATAAAGAATGAAACTCCTAAGAATGTACTAACAAATCATTTGCCCTTGATCTTACCTTTGGAAGTCTAGGGTTCCTTTAGAACGTGGGATTTTTTTTCGGCAAAATTTGCTTCGGGACATCCAACCTCCATGGAATATGTCATTTCACACCGCAAAAGCACTAATTTGCCGAGTACCATTATGAAACGATGGTCATTTGCCACAACACACCGCGTCGATTAAAATAATGATTTTTTGGATTTGGGGAGAGAGAGTTGGTGGAAAATGTTAATTTTGCCCTCTATGATGTTTGGTTGTTTCCAAATCCCTGGTGTCCTTTCTCTCCTCCGAGCACCTCGGCGCCCGAGCTCGGTGAGCTCGCGTGTGCCGGCCACCTCGGGCCTGCTTCTCGTTCGACGTGCGCAGGGCCGTCGCCTCTCATCGCTCCACTCTCCCCGCCGCTCCTAGTCCACCCAAATCACCCCGCCTCTGTTTCCCCCGCGCGCCGTCTGCCTTGGCCGCCATTGACGACATGAGTTCGAGCTTGCGCACCGGCGCTCCGACCCCCTCCGCTCCTAACACCGTGCACACCACCATCGCCTCACTCTCCTCTCTCGATCCCACTGGTTCTTGAGCTCTACCACCACCTCTTCCATCCTCTCCCCGCGCCGCTCGCCATGTCCACCATGGCGAGCACGATGTCACCGCGGAGAGCCATCACCGGGCTGTCCCCGTGCCTCCACGACCTCCCCGACGAGTTCACCGTGGTGAGGCGCACCTCGCACGTGTGCCAAGCCGCCGCCATCCTGCCTCTCCATGGCGGATCGAGCCGCACCGCCGACCATGTCCCTGCCGCCGCTCCCGTACCCTCCGCTCTGCTGCAAGCCGCCCTGCTCCGCCCAAGTCAATCCCTTCATGCGCGTCGACTTCGCCACCAAGATCTGGATCTGCTATGCGGACACCGGCGATCTCGCACCGGGCCGCACTCCCCCTCATCGGCGGTGGCAACTGCAGCTGCAACGTGTGGCCGGCGAACGGCGGCAGCCGGCGGGCAGCGACGCCAACCAGCGGCTAGCAGTAGGCGGCGAGGGGCAGTGACGCTAAGCAGCGGCGGCAAGCAACGATTAGTTGTAGCTGGCGCCTGGCAGCGAAGCAAGCAGCGGTAGCTGTAGGCAGAGGCAGGCAGCAGCGTGAAAGAGAAAAAAAACGGAGGCGAGAGGTTGAAGACAAGGGTATATTTGACATTTCCCACCCACTCTCTGTCCCCAAATCCAAAAAATCTTTATTTTAATCGATGCGGTGTGTTGTGGCAAATGACCATCATTTCATAATGGTACTGGGAAAATTAGCGTGTTGGCGGTGTGAAGTGGCATATTCTATGGAAGTTGGATGTCATGGAGCAAATTTCGCCATTTTTTTTCATGAATCCTGCATTTTTCCTATGAAACTGAATTATTTTACGTGAAACTTTTACACAATTTTTATAAATTTTTTATGTTCTAAAGAAGCCCTAAAACTTATATTGTGTCCATGGTGATCAAGAGATTAAGATCTATCTCTGGCTTTAAAAATTTACGTATCCAACATAAACACTAAAAAACTATCATAAAACAAATCAATGTTGAAGTAAAAAAAATCATACATTTTCAAACATACTAGTAGTTGTTTTTGGATGATCTTCCCATAATTCAAGCCACCAATGATGACAATTGGTGCAACCAGCATCGACAGGGGATGTTCTTGAGTTTAGTAGACTCTATTGGTGTCCTCTAAAATGGAATATTCAATACTCTAACCTCCTTAGAAGATTTCTTCCTCAATATCTCAATCTTCTCCAATAAGGTTTTCCCTGTTAAATCGTCTCCTCTGTACCTACCCTCTAAAATCTTATAATATATACCACTCTGACCATCTCTCTAACATTATAAACTTTTTATACAATATTATAATCGTTTATGCCCAAATATTGCTCCACCTACCTTTGCCACATGCATGCTTCTAGGCGTGGCCACTTCTAGTCGGAGGTTCCTCCCCCACGCCTCCTCTTCTCCACTAGGGCTCCATGTGTCGTGTGTCCTGTCCACTAGTTCTTTGTCATGTACAGGACTATAGCGTACGTGACTACTACTTCCACACGCGTCACTAGGTGCATTGGTTCTCGTCCTATGCTCTCTTTCAGTGCTATCAGATCCTGCACTTCATTTCCTATGTCTATGCATTACGTATTCGTAGCTTCGCATAGTTAACCACCACTGCCTAGCCCTCCTCGTCTATGGTTGCAAATGATGATTTGGGCCATACCACATGGACGTCTCTCCCCTTTGCCCGCCTAGAAGGTAGAATGGGGGTAAACCTATCTCTTATTTTAGGGGTACGATGGTCCTGTCTCTATGTTTAGTCGCAGAAATTATTATATCCTCCCGTGAGTCAATCCTTAACGTTTTGTGACAAAACCTTATCAAAATGGGGATAGAATCGTTCTATATCCTTCCAATTCCAAACAAAACACTACATAACTCTACGGTTTCCTTGGTCCATTGCAGGTTTTTATTTATTTCATTCTTTTTTCCATCTGCTTTGTCGTGTGCGTACAGAATGTGAGATGGTATCTAGCTAGGTGCTAGGGTAGAACGGTAGGTACGTAGTTTTGGCACCTGCATCAACTACTAGGCCCAAATTGGTCGGTCGGTCAGTGCCAGGGCCGCCGGGGGCCACCAGGCCAGCGACCGCAACCGTCATTCACCCATCCACGTGAGATTTGTTCATGGCAGGAAGCCATGACCCAACTACTTCTGACACACGTGGGCCAACCCCATATTTTTCCTCTTGGATTTTGCGCGTACAAGAACGGAGTACTATGTTATGCCATACTACAAATTTATCTAGACTCGTTTGTGCCATAGATTTCTGCAGTAGGTGGGTGAAAAAGAGTTTTGGGGAATAGAATCAGTATTGAGGAAACTGGATCATAAAAGGATTGCTCAAGTCAGGATGGCCGAGTGGTCTAAGGCGCCAGACTCAAGTTCTGGTCCTCTAACGAGGGCGTGGGTTCAAATCCCACTTCTGACATTTTCTATTTTTTTTTGCCTCGTTCATTTTGTAACTATTTTCTTATTCGTGAATGCCACACTCTATTTTTTTTTGCCTCATTCATTTTATAACTATTTTCTTATTCGTGAATGCCACACAGATTCCCTCGTCAGTTTCTAACTATTTCCCCACATTTCTCCAAGTTTTAATATTTCATTAGATCTACTTGTGTACTATCTAACTTTGTAAAAAAAACTCTTTAAAAATAACAAAACACATGAACGAGATAGGAGAAGCAAAAGAAAATTGGTTTCATTTAGCTTCTCCTACTTATCATATATCTGGAAATGTTTGCTGAAATGCTCCCTACAAAACCATGTATTGTTCATTGAGAAGCTTCTGCTACTTATCATGTACTCGGAATTTTGGAAAAGTTTGCTAAGATGCTTCTCAGAACAATGTACTGCTCATCGAGCTTCAAGGAAGTCCACTCATGCACATTTTGGGTTCAAATCCCACTTCTGACATTTTCTATTTTTTATTGCCTCTTTCATTTTGTAACTATTTTCTTATTCGTGAAATGCCACACGGCTTCCCCCGTCAATTTCTAACTATTTCTCCACATTTCTCCAAGTTTTAATATTTTAATATTTCATAGGTCTATGCCCGTGCGTTGCCATGGGAGCCACATTTCACATATACAAATTCAACGGTCCTATATGTTTTTATTCTCAGTTACCTTTAGCCTCAATGATTTAAAAAAAAAACAATCATCTAATAGAGAGTCTTATAGAAAACAAGGTAACATATTTTTGGAAACATCATGTTCTTCAATGAAATTTCATATGAAACCAAGATACCTGTGGCGGAACCGCCAAATTTAATCCGAGCTAAGTACACCTGCCACCACTGGCCCACAGTGCACTTAGACCGAACTAAACTCGGTAGTCCGTCGAGCTACCCAGAAGGGCACTCGATGAAACCATCTCCCAGGGATGCCGACATCACACACGTTAAGCTCTCGAAAGAGTCACAACAATTACAATAACCCACCATTTCATACAAACATAATTTGATTGATTACAAATACTTTTGCTCAAAAGGAGTACAAGGTAGTGAAAAAGAACTTCGAAATAAACCTCGCAGCGGAATACATATCGTTACAAAGATGTAACGTGCAGCGGAAAGTAAACATCAAATATGACCTCGAGCCCACCGTAGTCATCCTTGATCATAATCTGATATGCACCTAAAAGAAAAATATCAACAACAAACGGTGAGTTCGTGGGAAACTCGTAGGACTTACCCGTGGGCGGTTTCAGCCCGACACATTTGAGATTATGCAAGGCTTTTTGGTGGACTGACTTCTAACCCGCATAAGCTTACTAGAAGTGGGTCCTTAGCCATTGATTGTTTATTTAAAACATGTTATCATAAGATAGCAGGATTTGACAGCTGCTACCCCTTAGTTATGATTATCAACAATATCATAGGGGGAAAACTTGCAGAAAAATAAAACATGAACGCATGCCCCGTCCCAAAATTCATAGAGCCCCCCATCGAACTCTTGGGAGTAGCCGTCTCAGGAGCGATGCCCCTGTACGTCGGGTCATCTCTCCCTCGACCTCAAAACATCTTCCAAATCCATCAACCTCCTCTCAGTGGATGGGCAGCACTATGAATAGTCGGACGGATCATACTTATCCAAGCATGTTGTATATAAAACATGAATATAAGCATAAAGTATTTAAGTTGTTACTACGTTGCCCGTCAGTGATATTTGGCATTCTCACACCTGGTGAGCATCAGCGATTCGAATCGATTTTTAATTCCCGGGAATAACTAAAAATGCCAGGGGCCCATATGCTTACTGACACGACGGCTTTCCCACATATGGTCCCCCGCCTCCACTTGTCCCATCCCAAGTTCGATTCACTCCCGCCTGACCTCCGGGTTGTGCCCCCATGACGAGCCTGCCGGCATCCCGGTCTCCCCGTCATGAGTACCAAGCTCCCCCGGACCACCTTCCTCGCAACCAGTGGGTAGGAACGTGTCTCTGTTCTTTGGATGGCACAAGTAAGGTTTCACTGGCCCCATATACCGGATAAGCACTCTAGCAATGTTATGCCAATCAGCAGGCGAACAGCGGACGGGCCTTAATCGACTCGGGCGGAGTCCACCAACTCATTATCACAAATCTCATCATATCAAACCATATCTCCGCCCGGTCTCAACTTATCATCAAGTCATAACAGATTGCCTTTCGATCCAAGGTTTTGTAAAAACATTTGTAGGCCCTATCATCTCGCGAGTGAATACCTTCACTCGTCTTCTACCGTCTAAGCATGGCTAAGCATAGACTTCGTTTTATCCTTCCTAGTTTGGGCATCAAGGATTTATGCATGTGGGGTTTCATAAAATCACTAAGCGTAATGCACAAACAAGTATAGGGTGGTGAGACTCCCTAGATAGGTGAAAATGCCTAAGGGGCCTACCTTTGTTGTTGACAACTTGAACAAACTAAGCCACTGTTAGTTTGTCGGGTTGTGAGGCTTTGCCCCAGGCAACCCCTTGATCCCTTGGACAACTCCTCCTTCCAAACACGACTGATGGGCCCTCCAGGTCGTGAATGGGTCTTAGTTGGTCTTTTGGATCACCGTTGGTTGATGTAGACCCGTGCACTTGTTTCTTTATCACGTATCTGCAATAAGCGTCGCTATATGAATAATATGCATGATGCAATACACGAGACGCCTGGAGATCATACACGCATAACTAATCATTCCATGGATATGCAGAAAAGTGATCGATAAACATACTCATAGGGCAGTATAGCTATAGGAATTTTGGTGGAATTTCTTCTAGCATAGTGGATGGCATTTTCCTACTTCATTGATTTAATCATCATATCACTTGTCATTTTCATATCACATAGTGAACAGTGAGTAAAATACTTGGGACTTTATTCATAGGCTGCACTAGACCAATTAGGTGTGGTAAAATTTTCCCTAAATTTTTCCAGACCAGTTTTATATGGCCTACATTTCCCTATTTCAAAAATGCATTAAATGCATACATAGGGGTACAACAGTAATGTTGCAGTGCATGCTAGGGTTACCAAAATCTACACAGGTCCTAACCAACATGATATAACTTTTGTCCAAGTTTCATAATTATTATTATTTTTTGGGTCCATTTAGTATACTTTTACCCTTTCTTTGATCTAACATGCAACATTTTGCCATTTTCGAAACTGCATCAAAACTCGACACGCACAGCTTGAAATTTTACAGTGAGCTAAATACACCTACAGAGAGCATCGACAATTTGTGATAGAATATTTGGAGCACCCTAAAGCCATCTTTTCCATTTATCTAATTTCCCAAGTCAAGATTTGTCATTTTCAGATCACCATCAAAATTATACATGCAGGGGCTCATATTTTACCGGTGAGACACTCATACTACCTAAAGTATATGAAAAATGCTAGAGAGTCAATTTGAGCATATTCTTTGTAGCCTCCCCTCACTAGGTTAAATAAATACACATGTATAATGGCAAAAGGGTAATTAAACCGCAAGTGCTAGGGCTACAAAAATTCACATAGTGTTATAATACCCTAAGAAAGCTACTGTCCAAGTTTCATGCCATTTGGAGTTCATTTGGCCCACTTTTGTCATTTATCCTTATTAATCATGCATGCAACAAACCAAGGGCAAAACAGACATTTCACACCTCCACATCATACCCACTGTGTAGATCTACTCAAGACGAGTTCATAGCCACTGAGTTTACCTTTTTAGGATTTTTATTTGATTTATTATGATTTTCTAAAGTTCAAACCGAGAAAAGCAAAAAGAAAAAGAAAAACTCTAGATCTAAGGACCTCTTCGTAATTAACCGTAGATTTCCGGGGGTAGCACGCAAGAAGGCCTAGACTCAGCGAACAGTGCACGTGAAACCCGTAGAACTCCGGGTTAGATCTGCAAAAGTTCCAAGGCTTGGATTAAAATGCGAAACTGAAATAGATCCAGGGGCTAAAGCGCAAGATCTGCAAGACAAGTGCATAGTGCGGGAGGACTAAATTGTAAAAAGAAAAATTCGAGGGGCCGGATCTAAAAACGACCGGCCCTTTCTTCCTCCTCTCGCAGGCCGCGGCCGCGCGGCGCGGCGCGCGCGTGCCGGCGAGCTGGGGCTCGCCGGGGCCGCGACGTGGGGCGCCGGAGGTGCGCGGGGGCGAGGGCTACCTCTTGGAGTAGCTCTCGTCGGCGGTGGAGGCGAGGTCGAGGCGGGGACGGCGGTGCACCGGAGGTGAACGACGGCGTCGGCGGCGTGGACGCGACGTCGAGGCGGGCTCGATCTCCGTGGTGGAGGGAAGATCGACGACGAGGTTTAGCCTTACGGGTGCGCGGAGAAGCGGCGAGCGCAGTGGTGGCGGTCTCGGACGTGGGGAGGCGGCGTAGGGTGCGGCGCAAGCTCGGCTCCGAGCTTGAGCTCGATAATGGCGGCGCGGCGCGGAGCGGCGCGGGGAGGGCGAAAGAGTGGACGACCACGTGAGTGAAGACGGGGTTTGGGCGCGGGTCCAAGCCCTCTCCATTTTGACGCGCGCGGGACGGCCGGCCGGGGCTCGCCGTACACACTGTACGCCGGCGAACCACGCGGCGCGGCGCGGTTCGCGCCGTGCACGCGCACGCGGATCGCGGGCCCACGTGTCAGTGACTGTGGGTTTTGGAAAAATCGAAATGTGTTTTCTCCCCTTCGGCAATTCGCTGTTTTGGCCCATTTAGAGGCCGAATTTGGAAAAGTGGTAATTGGATGAATTGTTGTACTCTCAGAGCTCTACAAGTTTGTCAATTGGCTCATATTCAAATTCGGCCGGAAAATATGAAATTTGTTTGAATTTATGCAGCAGCCATAGGTAGGGACAGGGTAGGTCATCTGCTTGGGAGGGGAAAATACCCTAGTTATAGGCCTCAACTTCACTTGCTTCTTTTGACAAATTTGTTTGGGACTTTCTAAAATATATTTCATTTTATTAGGGCAGGTCATGAAAATGAGTCTATGGGTAAGAAAATCTCAAATTACCAAACTGGACAGAGTAGGGGTGTGTTTCTAGGCTGACAAAGTTTGATTGAAAAGACAAATTTGAATTCATATTATGACCAGACTCATATTGACAAAGTTGTTTCCTGGATCATTACCTACAACTTTGTTAATATGATCCTCCTCTAAATCACAACATATTTTGAAATACAACCCTAATCTTGTTTAGGATTTTGGTAAAGCAGCAGATTTCCTCTAAGTAAAGCTTTTCTTGTTTTCATCTTTTGAAATGTCAAATGAAGTCCAAATACATCCACAATAGATGCATTTGAAAGGTGATGAGTTCAATTCCATTTCATATAAAAGAAAATTCTTGAGTTGTATAGTCAAATCAAAAGAAATTTCAGAATCAATTTGGGGATGAGCTAAAATTTCAGATTTGAGAAATTTTGATTTAGTGGTTTATCTACCAATTCCTCATTACTCTCTGAAGCATGATTTAGTCTTAATTCATCGTTAGCTTACGTATAATTGTGTGTACGGCTTCTGAGATGCCAGGGGCATCACAATACCCCATTTCAATGGAATATGATGCTTAACCCTATCTAACTTAATCGCTCATCAGCGTGAGTTGAACTGTATGTTTTCTTTTTTAACTGAGATACTATTAATAGATGATACAATCATATAGAAGTTTTCATAGTTCACAAGAGTTGGCCAGCCGTTGGCTGCAGGAAACTGTTGATGGTCTTCAGCTTCACCTTGTTGTGCTTTCTACAGTAGCCTACTATAGGACAGTAGTTGGAATCCACAGATCCAAATCTACCTCCTTTCTTGTGCTGAAATGTATCCATCATACTGGACCTATAAGCAACTGAGATATAGAAACAATAAAATATGTTAACTGAAACCATTAACTTTAAGAAAAGAAAAGGGCCAGACAACACAATGATACTAAAAACAATAGTTTGTAGCCTCCGGCTGTGTGTAGTCTCTTTTATAAAATAGATGCAATTCTCACGTGAATACATAAGTCACTTGCTATTAAGTTGTACTACTCTGAATAATTATAACTTGGGCTTAACAAGCATAAATTTGATGGAACAACACAATCAACTAATTTGAGCTAAAAGATTGTACATTTCTTAAAGTTGGGTATCTATATTTATAATGTGAACACTTGATTTCAGCTATATCTATGTATTCTCGAACTATCCACTGGAAGCAAGACAAGGAGAAAAAGAAGAATCTTATGGCATGGTTATGAACTGAATATTTAGTAACTGAAGATCGAACCAGGCCTTATTTAGCTACATAAAGGGTGTGATACAAACTGAGCAGACAGTGGGTCAAAACACAGAAATTCTCATTACCAGGATTCCATGTTGTCACAGTTAAAAGTATGAATCAAACAAAGTAATTACCTGCATATCCTCAACTTTTTGCTCCTAAGATAATGCTTTCTGCTGCTAGAATGTTTTAGAACACCTATAGATCTAGTCACATTGCTTGGCAATCAAAAGCCTTGTCTGTCCAGAGACAGCTGATAGATTTGACAAAACTAATAGTTGAAGATCTTTGCTACGATACCTAACTGAGACATCCCATTCTTAACCTGTCCTCTGATTAAGCGAATAATAACCTACACAAAAAATAGAAACTAAGTGTCCTTGTTCGACATGACCAAACGACCCAACCTTTCTTTACCTTATCTTAGTGATGTTCGGCTCAGAATTTTTAATTGACTGCTCTTCATTCTTAAGCTTGTGCATTGCAATAACTTTAGTGACAAACTTTTTTAGTCTATTAAACTCACTGTGTTCTTTAGACTTTAGGATGACCAATTTCCACTGGGCAACGTGCACCATATTATACTACAAGAAAGGTTATACAGCACATCCACCAATGATGCAATTTCTAGGCATGTGTTATAACTTCTGACATTGCAGGAGAACTAATTTATCAAGCGCACTGTCAACAATTTTAAATATCAAATACTCTGCAAACAATTCTAAAAATCTTTGATAACTGCAAGGATATTGTAATACCCCGGAAATTTACCCTAACAAATTACCCTCTAATCCCCCCCCCCTTAATTCAAAATGAATTTCGAAAACTTGTTGTTTGAGTGCAAGTGTACCTTTCTGAGCTCAACCAAAAATCATCCCAAATATCCTCCATGATCTCTTCTCAAGTTTCTCCAAAATTCATTCAATTTCTTCTCCAAATCCTAGTTCAAATTCAAATCTGGAAAATGAAAAAAACTCCTCCCTCTCCTCACTGGGCCGAAGCCCAACCTCCCTCTTTCCCTCTCCTTCTCCCGCATGGGCCTCGGCCCGCCTGCCTCTCCTTCCTCCCTCCCTCTCGGGCCGGCCTGACTGCCCCCTCTCTCTTTCTCCCTTTCCCGGCCCAGGCCGAACGGCCCAACCGGCCTCCTCCTCCTCCCCTTCGCTGCCGCCGCCAGCGCACGCGCGCGCGCCGCGCGCGACACGCCGCCCCACAGCACCTCGCCCACGCCTGGACACGCTGCGACGCCGGCCCCGCCGAGCACGCACGCCGCGCACGCCACGCCAAGCTGTCGGCCGCCTTCTCCTGCACCTCGCCAAGCCGGGCCCCGGGTAGCGCCGCGCGCCGTGCCGAGTCGCCGTCTGCACCCGCGCACGCTAGGACCCGTGCCACTCCGCGCAGCGCCACGCCATGCCCAGCCGTGCGTATCACACCGCGCACTACACGACGCCGCCCAGCCCCTCTCCTCTCCTGCTCCCTCGCTCGCCCGCGTAGCTCGCTCCGGCAGCCACCGCCGACACCGCGACCCCTTTTCCTCCTCGCCACGGGCAGCCCCTGGTTCAACCCGAGAGCCGCCCGCCGCGAACACCTTCCCTCTCCACCCCACCAAGCAACCACAATCCGATTCCTTCGGCGCAGAGCACCACCACCTCACCCTCCACTCTCGGCCGCCCTCAATTTCTACCTCGTTCGCGTGGACGGAGCCAACCGCCGCGAACGCCATCTTCTCGCTCTGTTCTTGCACGCGCAAGGGCACCGCAGAAATTCTCCGTACAGGAGCCGTCCCGGCTCGATTCCTCGGACATACACCACCACACCACCCTCCTCTACCTCTGCCCCACCTCCTCCCGTCCTTCCGTCGCACGAGCGGAGCTCCCCGCGAGCACCCGAGGCCGGCGGCCATGGCGTCCGTGGACGTCCCTACTCCGTGCGTCCTCCCATGCCCGGAAGCCCTCGGACGGACCCGCGTCGCCCTCCTCTTCGCGCCGGTGCCCTCGCCTTCTCCAACGGTGGTCGGGAACCACCGTTCCGGCGCACACCGGCGAGCCTCGGCGTCCGCCCGACGGCGACGGCGCGAGCTGAGCGCTCTGCGCGAGCGAGCGCTCGCCCGGGGACGCCTCGGCTCGCCCCTGCCTTGGCCTTTGGCCACATGGGCCGGCCCAGTAGGCCGGTGTGCGCGCGGGCCAGGCCGAAAGCAGAGAAAAGAAGAAAAAGAAAAAGGGCCTGCGTGGGCCGGATCTCACCTCGGGCCAGAGCTGAAGTTCGTCCAGAAAAGTCTGATCCTACCCCCTCAACTATCCCGGAAGTTCATATCTACCCCCTGCCACAAAATACCCCGTATCTTCTCCGTTCTAGCTCCGATTTATGTGATTCTTGCACCTAAATTCTCTGAAAATCAAGCTCTACCTATTCACGTACTTTTCATAATATCCTCACATACTCCGCCGACCACGACACTTGAAGATCCACGGTCTACGTCGTTTTTGGGTCGATCTGCGACGACGGGACTAGGGCACCTGTGGCAAGCCACTTGTGCACTAGTTCCGCCCTCGCCGATCGGTTCACTGAAGACCCGGTTTGGTTGAACCGAACCGGACGGTTGTCAAACTCTACCCCTGTCCCCGTACTGCGGACGACAGGAGGAGATGGTTAGCACCGCCCGAGTTCGTCGTTCTCTCCCTCACCGCGATGTAAGCCCATCGCGCTGCGGGAGTAGACCGAGCCCAACCGGAAGGAAGAGTTGGACCGCACGCGCCGGGGTTTGGCCCGTGTCGTCTCTCTCTTCTTCCAAATTAATCTTTATTGCCGACATGCTGCCCTCATGCTGCCGGAAAATCCGTTTCGTGAGCTCGGCATGGATGGCACTAAAGATCAAACTCTTGATATCTAAAAGGGATGCCAAACGCGCCAGTTATCCGTTTGACTCTCGTTCTGATCACATGGAAAACCATAAGGATATCTTTAGCTCCACAAAGCCCATATCTTGATGAGCTCAGAGCGTACCTTGATTTGGTGCGTTTTGCTTGTCTGTACGTGTAGGCTTTCTCGGAGAGCCGTTCGGTTCCGTCTCTGAAATGGTTGACTCAGAGACCAGAACAGGAGTCCAATGGTGTAACGACCGTCGTACCGGCTACCTCGGCGAATGAAGGCAAGTCCACTGAAATCCTCACTTGATGCATAAATTACCCATGTTTTTATATACACATCCTATTGCCTTGTAAAACAAGAAAACTTGCATGTTTTGCTGGCTAAGGTAAAACATAGTAGGATATAGCCTCCCGAGCCACTTTAGATGTAGTGCGCTTAGGTGGATCGCTCACACAATTATATACATTAATCTTGATGAAAATGATGGGAATATGATGGTGGGTATGTGCGGTTGTTTTTCAGTAAAACATAGGGTAAGACCCTGGCAGACGACTTCGGTTGTTGAAGCCATTTACGGGGTGGAAACCTGGTCCTTGTTGTGAGGACTGGGCTGGTGTTGCTCATGCGTGAGCATTGTGGGAGTTCCACCCTGAAGGACCGAGTTGACGTTTCATCTTGCCTAACTCATCTAGCGCAACCACTCGAGGTTGTATGCGGCAACCCTCGGTTAGAACCCACTTTGGACGAACCAGGCGTAAGCCGGTGTGCTGGGATGCATGAGAGATTGGGTGGATGGGCGCGGTTGCATGGCTGCGGTCAGGGGTCAACAGTCGCGTGGCTGCGGGTCTGAGCGACAGGTGGGCCCGTACTCTCTCATGGCTGAAGTCTGGGGAGCGCCTTGCGGGGGAAAAACCGGCGAGCGGAAAGGGGCTCACTGATCATGAGTACCTGGACCAAACTTGTGGGTAAAGTGTGCACCTCTGGCCAGAGTATAACTAAATCTATCATGATAGTCCGCTGTCCACTGGTATGGACAAACGAGTTACGGCTTGGTTTCTGAACTAGCTTCTTATAAAAATATGGTTTCGGGTTGGGATCAAAATGATGGTTTTGAGGCAGCTGCGGTTGCCGAGGAGGTGTGTGTGTGGAAAATGTGATGGCATGCGTGCCACGAGCCGCGATGGACCGGCAAGTCCAGTGGCAACCTCTTTTGGGATAAAGATGTTTTCTCAATTAAAACTGAGAACTAAGGAACCCTGCATATCAAATGTTTTACTGCAAACTTACCTTCAGCTCCAGATATATCTTGCATGTAATGATAGCTTATATCCCCCTTCCTATGGAGGAAGGTGGACTTGCGGAGTACGTATGTACTCACCCTTGCTTTGTTGTTGGTTTACAGAGCAAAGAAGATCATGGACGTGTGAGGGTTACGGCCTGCTTCCCAACTGTGTGTTGTGGGAAAGTATGGGTCGCGCTTTAAAGTTTTCCGCTGCAGTGTTTTTGGGCTGCGCCCCGTTTGGTCTGTCCCGTTAGGGCGGATCTGTATACATCTGATGAACAAATGTGGTTACCATAACTCTTGGGAATGGTAACAATACACATTTTAGTCCTGCTTAAGGGCTGGGACGCTTCAGATATGATAATACACAAATCCTTCTATTCTATAAGTATTGATACATTGACTCATAGGGTAAAATTTGCACTAATAAACCTATAAATAGCCAAAGTAGAGCATAGCATTTACATTCTCAAAATGTAAATTGACTCACAAGGCAATATCTGTATTAATCAAACATATAAAGTACAAAAAGCAAGTTATTACTCCAGTGCTAGGGATTAGTGTACAAAAAACTGAAAATGTTTTGGAAAACTGTGTCAGAAAATAGCCAGTTCAGAAAGCAACTAAAACATTCAAATGCAGAGGGAGATCGAGAACGCAACAAAAACGTAAGGATATTCCTTCATTAAGAATTAAGGCCTGCATGATGTAGCAGGAGCTGAACATTAAAAAAACAATAAAATGAATAAAGTAAATATATGCCATAGCATCTTGTGGTCTGAAACAATCACATCTCTGAAAGCAACAGCAAAACACCATCACCATTCTCCATTAGCACTAAAACACTTGAGATGATGCCACTTGCCACCTAACCCAACATTACTATCTTTATAATTCTAAAGTACCATTTCATAATCCAAGGCATGCTATTCAGAACCCACTTGCTCACACCTGACACAGCTGACTTTGCAAGTAGGGAATTTAAAAATACTCATTTAGTTTTCAGATTGTTGTTACCATCACCAGCAGTAGTGTTCAGAACAGAATGGAAGTCATTTCTCCCCTGGAAGAATATCCATTAATAGAAATTCAAGCAAGGAATTGTTTAGTCTTGTTATGGTGGAATGTTATTCATTGTCCGACAAATTGGCAGTGGTTTTATCTCGTTTTAAACTTTTTATCAAGGCAGTATAAACACAGATCACCTAGATATGGATTCGTGTGGTCTAAATAATTGAACTGGACTAACAAGTCTACTATGGTTTTGGTCGCACAAATGCAATAATGCATAGAAGTAGTAGTCATCGAATGAAGTGTCATCATAATACCTGGAATATATTGTCTTGCCAGAACTACCCAAAATAAAGAAACACTTCTTCCTCTTCCTCCAAGAAGATGAGGCATGATCCTCCTGAAACACGATAGCAAGCTTTGCCGATCCAAACCACATGGAAGAAAAGCGATAGTTTGTTTAGCTGTGAGCAAGCACTGATGGTGTATACTGTTGCTTAACGTGTGGACCAAACGAGAGCCAAAACTGAAAAGTCTGGGAGCCAAAACAGAAAAGTTGCTGCAAAACTTGAATAATGACAACTGTAGTAATGTACAACCCATCTAGAGAATACACTGCATAAATGCCCAGATACATTTACCAGTGCCCCTAGATCAATTTTATAGTGATGGGTAGCTAATGTCCTTTTGTTGAGGACAAATCAGAAGAAGTATATTGAAATTACTTCTACGGTTCTTTAGAATTCTATTAAGTTTCTTGCAGTCCTTTGAAATTTTAATATACATGTGCTGAGGCTAAATATAACAATATTATTTGTTATTCTAGGACACTGTTCATGTTATGAATCAGTTGAGACATAATGGTGGTCGCACACCATTTGCGGACATTTCAAACACCACCATTAGAGGTAAAAATTGGTTCCTATGTGTACATATAAAGGTTGATAAAGTTATATAATCATTTCTATATAGCACTACGCTCACCGTGAAGCCTGATGCTAGTTGTTCATTGCTACATGCAGACATCAACTTCAGTACGAGCTAGCTTGATAAATTCCTAGAGCAAAATAAAGTGTTTGCTATTTAATGAAACAAAATTTACATCTTTTCTACATTTGTTACCTCAGAGGCCCAATTCATCACCTGTTCTCAAAGTTCAGAATAAACCATTTAGCACCGAATGGATTTGTTAGAACCAGCGTAAGAAGCAAATGATTCATTAGTCAAAAAAGATTGTTCACAGCAAGGTGAGGTGAGAGTACAATATGCTGAACTCTGCAAACAAATGGAGATGGTAAACTTAAGAGGAAGAGCAAATGGGGTAGTAGGCCTACTACCTGTGTTATTTCGATAGTAGCTGCAGACCGGCTCCCTCGATACTGCACATATGGTGAAGGGCTGGTGCCACCGGAGACCAGTCTCCATGCGCTGCACAGCTTCTTAGGGGACGTGCCACTGGTCGAGTACGAGGAATTGGTCATGTATGAGGAACTGCGTACATCGGAGTCCCCGCTGGTCGCATATGGCGTACCTCATCATCAGGCGCCGCCATTCTCTCTCAACTCACGCATTCTGGCAGGCCGATCAAGCTCCATGAACATTAGTAAGCGGCTGTGTGGACCAAGGTTATCAGTGCAAAGCAAGACCGGGCTGCACAATCTAGCTTATCTGTAGCTGCTTTCGATGCTTTGGCTCCTGCATAAGACTTAAAAGTCATTGTAATAAGACTTAAAATATGACTTGTGCATAAGCCACTTTCCACAACATAACCCAGTTTGTCAGCGTTTGATTATGCATTTCTGCTCTCACAAAGAAAATCGGCGATCAATACAAGAATTGACATTTAACAAGAAAATAGGTGCTCTTAAATATAGGCATTGTTCTTTTTATGTCGGAAGGGCCCTTTGAACACATTGCGAGATACATATTTAAGGTAACTGAAATTGACATCTGTACCACCATCTGAAACCATTGCTTATCGAATAGCTTCAGATCTAAATACGCATAACATATCTGATATGTACAAGTGATACAATACAAAAAGCAACAATGCTTGCAATATATGAAAAATTACAATTTGAGAAGAGCTACAGGTGAGTGAATCTATTTGCCATTACAATCAAAAGAGGTTGCCAAAATCAAACCTTACCTCTGGTCACAAGGATAGTGGAGGACATAGAGACAATACCAAAGGAAGAGGGAACCAGATGCAGGTTGGGCTTGTGCGCTGGATCTCGTAGGGGGGCTGCGAGCATGGGCAAGAGGCGATGTGGTGAGGTCGAGGTGGCGGATCCGAAGTGCCGTGGGGGTGGGGTGATAGAATGGGCGTGGGGGTGGCGTGAGCTGCGGCATGCGCGCAGGGATGCTGGGAGAGAGACCGGATGGATGGCGGAGTGCGGCGGCTGCAGAGCGACCGGGTGGCAGGGCGGTGAGGCGGCCGAGGGCGGACGGTGGTACGGTTGCGTGGTCAGATAGGGGCGCGCCGATGGCCGAGCAACAGGACGCAGAGGAGAGGAGGCACTAGGGACGGCGGTTGGGATTCCGGCGATGTACGCGCGTGTGGGGGTGGCGGTGCAAGGCGGTGGGGACACGCGAAAGCGAGGCCATCGCGGGCGGGTGCGTGCTCTGGGTAGCGGGGATCACGGGCCACGCGGACAGGGCGGTGATGGCGGCCGCGGCACACAATGGGGCGAGAATGGCGGGGGCGGGGCGGTGATTGCGGCCGGACGGGACCAGGCCAGGAGGCAAGTGGAGGGACGGGGGCGCGAGAGCACGCGGGGGTGATGGACGCCCCCCTAGCCTTTTAATAGGTAGTAGGGATTAGATCTGCTCGTGTACTATCTCATACGCCAGTACGTGCGGGACAATCGTCTAGTTTAGGTTTAATTGCATTTCATGCCCTCCTCCATGTCTCCGTCCTTCCCGTGTGTGAACTCACTACTCCAACTCTCCGAGCCGTGCCAACCCGCAGCCTGCCCTGCCAAAACCACCCGACCTAGTCCTTCCCGGGCCCCGCGTCTGTCTGTCTGTCTATATATACCAGAGACCCGTCCGCCCCTCCGCGTATAAAACCACCTCGATCGCGACGCAGCAAAAGCCCAACCCGCTACCCCCCAGACCAGATCCGCCGCCGTCGACTCGACGTCACCTCCACCACCGCGCCACCCAATCCCATCCGTCGCATATAAGCGCCCCCGTTTGAAAATCCTACCTCTACCGGGGGCTCGTCGGCCGGGCCATGGCCGCGGTGGATTTGATGGCGGCGGGGCTGGGGACGAGGGTTGGGGCTGTAGCGGGAGGCGCTGGCGCGGAGGCGGCGGCGATGGACGCGGCGCGGCCGGTCGACCTCGCCAGGCACCCCTCCGGCATCGTGCCCGCCCTCCAGTGAGTCTAGCTAGAGTCGCCCCACGATTCCGTGCTCTGCTTGGACGATCTAATAAAAACCTGAAACGCGCGCGGTACGGCAGTAGCTCCTGATCCGGACGGATCTGGCGCCTGCATGCCGATGCATGCCCTTATCAATCGCCAACGTGCCGCCGCCTGAATTCCGGACAGTTTCTTTGATCGAGCCCTGGTGGTGGTGTTGGGTAGCCTGGTAGCGGTGGTAGTGTAGGCGTCGGTAACCAATCTGGGGTTGATTATTATTACGGGGTAGTCCGCGATTCGCGCGTTGGGAATTCGTGTCTGATTCGGTCCATTATTATTAATCCTCCCGTCCTTCTATGGTTTTCCTTGGGTCCAGTATTGGGATGGTGTATTTTGGTCGAGGGAATGTGTTGGGTTGCAGATGAATATGCTAAAATTTAATAAATTGGTAAATGTATTATAGGATTAGCTTGTACGTACGTTCAATACCTTTAATTTAGACAACAAAGGATCACTAGACGGTCAGCGCCTCTCTGCTCGCTATATAAGGCAGAGTTCTGAGTTCTGACCAGCTTCTGCTTGTTCCAATTCCAAGGAACATTGTCTCAACAGTCAATTTGGAATGCCAGCTAGATCTGAAAATGATTGCTCTGCAGGCGCGTAATGCGGAGTACAATCCAAAGGTACAATTCTTGCTGCTTAAACATGGAAACCTTCAGCTCGGTTGTTACTGGAATCTGACGGTGCCATTGTATACTTCCGCAGCGTTTTGCTGCGGTTATCATGAGAATTAGGGAACCAAAAACAACAGCGCTGGTCTTTGCTTCTGGGAAGATGGTTTGCACCGGAGCAAAGAGCGAAGAACAGTCAAAGCTTGCTGCAAGAAAGGTAAAAGCCACTTCCGAGTTCTGATATTGTTTCACTGTTCTACTTATATGCTTAGCAAGATGCCCGGCCTATATATTACGCAGACGGAAAATGTTGATTAACCCTCTTTTCAGCCTTTTGATGATTTTTGCTCTTTATATGATGTTATTTTCTAAGCGCAGTATGCGCGAATCATCCTGAAGCTTGGGTACCCAGCCAAGTTCAAGGTATCACCTCTGTTGCCTCGCTTTATTTCAGAGTAGACCTCCTGCTATATCACCTTGACTTAATGGATTCTGTTTTTAACAAGTAGGATTTCAAGATCCAGAATATGGTTGGCTCGTGTGACGTCAAATTTCCAATTCGTTTGGAGGGACTTGCTTACTCTCATGGTGCCTTTTCTAATGTAAGTTAACACGCTTGCTTGGATGTCTATTTCTTTGTCTTGAGTTTATCATGTCAATTGCATAATAATACTGAGGGAGGCAAAGTTTTAGAACTCTGGAACTACTCTTTTTAATTGCGACCTTCATATGATATCAAGATAAGTACTGTACGATAAATAATTGACTCCAGCTTGTTTTTGCATCATGGGTACATTGTGTTTACATTTTTAGTTCTAGCGTCCATGTTGGCAATGCAGTGCATTGATGATTTCACATGATAGTTCTGTTAACCCTGTTGGTTTCTTGGCAGTATGAGCCAGAGCTCTTCCCTGGGCTGATTTACCGTATGAAGAACCCCAAGATTGTTCTCCTCATTTTCGTCTCTGGCAAGATCGTTCTCACTGGAGCCAAGGCGCGGGAAGAGATATACACTGCCTTTGAGAACATTTACCCCGTGCTAACAGAGTACAGGAAATGTCAAAAATGGTAATTAAGGCCATATCGCAATTTATTGTGCATTGCAAATGTACAAATGCAATCCCATTCTTTTTTTGTATCTGAATACAAACTACGTCTGTATATCAACAGAGTGGAGGAAGTCCATCAGCCGAAGCCTGAATCAGACTTTTGCTCCAGCTGATGTACAGGACCAAGGGACCTGACTGCCAGAATTATCAGACATGAGCTGTTACTCATGTCATTCTAACTTCCCATTTGTTCTTGAGGATGCCTAGGATACTAGAGCAACACAGAGAAAAAAAACTTGTTGACAGTCAGAAGAATAGCTCCTGAAAGTGTTAGCATGTTCGTAGGTGGCTAAGGCTGACTCCAGCAGGTGGGGTAAAACCCCATCTATCCACTATTCCAACTACCCCTTCCTCTGTGAACAGTGTCGTTACAGTGTCGTTTTGTACTATACCCGACCATATACCCGGATTGCTGGACTTAGCCTAAGAGCTGTACTCTTTAGACCTTAGGATCTTCATGTGACCACAAGGCATTGGAAATGTTTGCGACTGGTGCTCACTGATTTTATATGATGTTACAACGTTGTGCTTTTCGTAAAGCTGGTAGGGAACATATAATTAGTAGTGAGACATTGAGTACAGCGCTTAAAAAGCGTCTGCTAATGCTAAGACAGTTTTGGCACAACATTAGAACAATTGAAATTAAAATGTATTTATATCAATGATAAAATCTTAGAAAAACAACATCAATGGGAGATTGCAACTCATAAGGTCTTCTACCAGTACACTTGCTGTTTTGCTGCATATTTGGGGCATAATATATTCAGGTGCCCCTCCATTAGATGATTAAAAAAAATGAAATTATTTATAATTAAAGAAACTAAAGTACTAGCCAAAACATAGCCTGGTTTCATATAAAAAAGTGTGCTAGACATTATTTGACGATGTCCAGTGTTCTTATTAATATGTGAAAAGAACCAAAAAGAAAAAAATATAAGGGAAGCAAACAGCATACCTATAGACAAAATATGGCATATATATGACTAAGAGTCATCAATTGATTTCTCTCTCTCTCACTCTCTCTAATATTTTAACACTTGCATTGGTCATAAGGGCTTAGCAGCAAAAACATGAAAAGGTAAAAGAAAAAGAAGTTTGGGAAAATTGTTTGGTAGAAACCACCTACTCAGTGGAAATTGTTCATATGGACATGAGTAATACTCCCTCTGCCTCAAATTATAAATTATTTGACTTTTTTCACACTATTTTGATTTACTCGTCTTATTCAAAAAATCATAATTATCATTTATTTTCATTGGGATTTAATTTAGCATATATACTTTAACTATGGCTTTATTTCTTTTTCATATTTTCGCAAAATTTTTGAATAAGATGATTTGGTCATAATTGGTGTCAAAAAAGTAAAACAGCCTATAATTTAGTTTAGGATGGAGAGAATACTTAGCTATTTGCCTATATGTCCATCGTCAAAGAAATATGACAGACATAACTAGTATGGCATAGATTTTGTTACGAAACAAATCTAGGGATGATCTCATCCACGTACTCCCTAATCTACATATGAAGGTGGTTCCTCGGAAATCCTTCTTTGGAGGCGGTTCCCTAGAGGTGCCCCCTCGCGAGACGGCTTCTCCCACGTTCAGACTTCCCAAACGGACAGGAACATGTCCCTTTACCATGTATAAATGTAAACCACAATATCAATGAAGTTATTGAGTTCTACTGCATTCCATTCCCTCGAGTTTTTCGATCCTACTCTAAACATGTTATCGGCACTTTGGTCTCCGACTTCTCTTGGGAGAAACCACATCAACAGCGACATCCATCATAGAAAAAGGTACTAGATACCTCGCCACCTCACCCTTTTCTGTATCGGTGTTTACGCTTCTAGCGGTGATCCCCACTGCTCTTCGCCGCACCCACAACTCTAGCATCCGACAACTTAGCGACGATTGCCTGAACAAGTTTATCGAGGATTCCCTCTCCAGGACGATGAACGCCGCTCGCCGACGTGTTCATCCCCGTCGCTATCCTTGCCAATGTGCACCGGCAACCTAGGTCGTGGTCGCAGGATTACCAACAAAATTGTCCACATCTTGCCGCTGCATCCTGCTGGAGCACTGCCTCCGACGTGGCTGGCCGGGGTTGTGGGATACTGCCCATCCAAGGTTGGGAAGTTTGTGATCACCAACCATGGCGGAACAGGCATAGACCCCTCGAGTGCCACTATAGTGGCGCAGGACGATGTTGCCGGATCTTCAAACCCTGCTCCTCCAGCATACGAGTTTGGGGTCGACCTTCTTACTCCAACTCCGGTGACACCGAAGGCCCGCTCCTTCGGCACCATTGCTACTTCGTACTCCCTGGAACTGACTTCGTACTTAGATTAGGGAGTACGTAACAGGCTGCACACCCTGGCTACATGGCCATCATTGACAAGGCCTGTAAGATATAAGTGCTTGTGGCTGTAAGCAGTGATTGGTTGTGGTCGGAAGGAAAGGAATCAGTCGATGAGAGGATGGATGAAATGGATCTCGCCCCGGTCTCTATATTGTCTAATAAGCCATCTTATTATACTCTTATGAGAGCAAACTCCACTAGTATTCATTTATGATGATCTATCTCTAAATGCATGCTATCCAAGTCATGACATCCACAAACATGCATATCTACTCTCTAATCTTGTTGTCTTCCTTCTGCACCTCCATACCAAGCTTTAAAGCAGTGCACAAGGGCATCAATTGCATATTCGATAGAAATTAAGTTGTGCATGCAAAGAACAAACTAGCTGATCCACTTGCCTACACCATGGCTGGTGCAACTTCGCTCGACTTTGGCCACACCTCCATGCCTACAGATGACAATGGGGCTAGCCCCGCCGGGGATCCTGAGACTGTTCTGCAACCCGGCAGAAATAAGTTTCCCACTCCCCCTGCCCGTCCACATTGGCGGGGATAGATTTCCCCATTCCCATCCCTAGGCAGGGAAATCTCACCTGACGGGTACCCCGTCCCTAGTCGAGGTCAGTAGAAGAAGAGTCTTTGACGGCGGATAGCTGTTGGGTCAGACACGAGGAGGAGAGTCTTCACCGGGGCGTCACCGTAGCCAAAAGTTCCTCTGGATGCCGCCATGAGAGGCCTCTCGGTACTGCGGTGTTGGCAGCAACACTATGGATTGGAAGGTTTGTCGGGCACACGGCCGGTGGGAGGAGGGCACAGATGCACGGTGTGGTGGGCGTTGGCCGAGGAGTGTGACGGCCGGGGAAGAGAGTGGAGCCTAAAGAGCTAGGCTGCTAGGGTTACAGCTGGTGTTATATATGCCTTGTTTGGGCTTACACATGTGCCACAGGTTTTGCAGATTGGCCTAAGGTCCACTATAATTGTGCAGTCCAACAACACATCCTGGGTCCCCAACTAGTATGGGGGACGAGGAGCTAGGAAACGTTCCTAGTCCTGACTCCCCCAGTGGGTAATATTTTGGCTGTTAAGCTCCCCGCTCGGAGCAAATTCAACACATTCTGATCCCCTGATGGATGAAATCCCCATCGGGGATCAGGGCCCGTTGCCATCCTGACTCATGCCCATGTCCGTCTGCAGCTTCCTGCATGCATGACCAAACCAAGCAATGATTTAGGCATGCGGTTGCTAATCTGCACTTGCTGACTACATAGCTCACACAAACATGTACATAATAAAGTAAAGTTGCAAGCTTGTTGCCTGTGCACGCAGAGACTCCTCCTCCTGCTGCTCCTCCCAAGATGAAGATCCAGACCCCATGGGAGGGCGCGACCGCAGCGAGGACGAGAAGCTGCCGTCGAACCCGGGCGAGGTGGAGGCGTTCCTGCGTCGCGGCGGGTCGTCGGCGTCCTCGGCGTCGTCGTCGGCGCGGCAGCGCAACCCGCTGGTGGCCTTCTCGTTCGAGGAGCTGCGGGAGGTGGCGAGCGACTTCCGCCGCGACGCGCAGATCGGCGGCGGCGGGTTCGGGCGCGTCTACAAGGGCAGCTTCGGCTCCCTCCCCGTGGCCGTGATGATGAGAGCATTAGTTAACGTACACAAATACAAGTACAATGAAGATAGGAAGTGAGCTTAGCTTTTTTTTTTTCGAGGGGTGGAAGCAGGGGAAACAAACTCCGGTTTTCCGAACCGGGATTCCGTTTCCAAGTAAACTTTGGTCCGAAAAACGGAGTTTTCTGGTTCCAAATTTAAAAATATAAAAATCAAATTTTTGATTAAACCGAAATTTTTGATGCAGTAAAATGAAATTGTAAACCCCGTAGAAGTGAGCTTAGCTGGTGGCGCACCTTTCATATTCGTGTCAGCAGCCTAGCTCCTCCATATCTGTCGGACACGAGGCCCGCCATGCATACCACGGCCATATGCTGGGGCTGGGCTGGGCTGCAGGGCCCATGCATGCATCACCCACGATGATTGTGCACACATGTAAGTAGTAGTAGTATGTAAGCATGCTGGGCCCATGCATGATGCAGATCGATCCATCCGTGTGTAGGTGTAGGACTGCAGGGCCGCCATGCATGGTGGTTCAGCTTTGTGAACCGAAAATACCGGATTCCGGCAAGATTTTACGATTCGGGACCTGTCCTGTTTCGATGGATTCGGATTTAAAACTAAAAAAATATAAAACTTGATTTGTTTTTCTCAAAGTTGGATTTCAGTCACAGTGTTTGTGAACCCTGGTACATACGTGTGCCCACGGTTTCAGTCGCCATGTCCACGTCCGTCTCCTGAGTCCAACCCATCTATTGAGCTAGTCCTATCTAACACACTCATCCTTATTTTACACACTCGTATGTACACACATTTAATATTTCAGAATTTGTACTTATATGGCCTGCTATTTTAAATACACATACATGTATTCAACAATATATATGCTACAAATCCTTATGGCCCGTCAATCTACGCGTATCGCTGTTGGCCAGTCCTTTTTTCAGGTTCTCTCAACCATTTTATTTTTTTCCTTTTCTTATTTTGCAAGGGGCCAGCAGGACCAAAGAAGAAAAATAAAAAAAAAATACAGAAAACAGAACAATTCAGGCTAAGATGCATGTCACACACACGTGCACAGAGAACCGGCACTATATTTGAGCAATTGAGCTCAATGTTCTCAGATACAGTAGCAGTCTGTCAATTGAGCATGGCTAATTTAAGCGATGTACTTAGTACTATATACGAATATCAGGCTATTCATGATCATGGCTGGCTGGCTGCACCTCTAGTGCTCCACGAACTGCATCGCCTCCACCAGATACGAGCAGTCATCGCCCCACCCGCAAGGCCGTCCTGTCAACTCCACGATGTCGACGCCGGCCGCGGCCTCGTATGCTTCTCCGCCCATTTCAGCGCCAGGGATCGCGTCCAGCTCGTCCCACACATTACACCAAATGCTGTCCATCTCCTGATGCTCATTCCGCTCTTGCGCAGGCCGTTCGTGTTTCGCGGCTGTGACGCAATCGCTGCTCCCCGTAGATATGTTAGCCGTCGCCGTCGTGGTGAGCGCAGCTTCTTGCATGCCACTCCTCAGAGGCGAACCACCACGCCGATGCTCTTCGTTCTCCATGAGCCGCTGCCTTTTTGCAGTGCCACAAAGCTCCTCCTTGGCGTAGCTGCTGAGCAAGACCTTGTGCACAAAAGCTGGGTGGCTTAGCACCTTTGAGAAGAAGCCGAGGGCCCGCTGCTGCGTCCTCTCGTGCTGCTGCTTCAGCGTGATGACATCCGCCCTCAGTGCTGCGCAGTCGCGCTTCAGAGTCTCCACCTCGCCGGGATCCCTGCTGGGCTGTCCGAAACAAGCACTACTTGCGCCGTGGTTTCTTGGCTGTGCTTCCACCTGAGACTTGGAGCTGGAAGCGCGCCGCCACTTGATGTTTGTCAGCAAATGCTTCTGGCCGGCTAAGAAGGATTCGTTTGCAAACTCCCAACGATCCGGATTCACCTTCCGGAATCCCTGCACAACAGGAACGGAGCCATTAACATTTAGACAATCAAGCTTTGGCTACAATGTTTTCCAATTTTTTCTCAAACACTTCTGCTATGAGCCCAAATCACTGGATATGCATTATGCAGTATCTAACTATTGTAAAAAATTAGGAAACTAGAAAAAAAAAGTTAAAAGTGGCATTGCATTTTAGCACACAAATCAACCAAAGAACCCAGCAATTTAGCACACAAATCAACCAAAGTAAGCACCCATTTCACAATCAGTTGCCACAGAAACAAAGGGAGTCCGAAGTCTCCTACAGGTCATGGGACAGAAGGCCACACACATTAACAGAGCACCACATCATCAAAACGACAAAGGAAAGAACTAATTTCAGTTGGACAATAGTGTGCCCATCACCTTTTGCTTTTTAACTGTTAATAAAGGCTGGACAGGTCATGAGATTCAGTACTTCAGAGCAGTGGAGTAGAATTTGATTACGACATACCAACAGCTGCTTGTGCGCTTGCAGTCTCCAGCAGGAAGCACATTATCCTCATAGTTAGTTTTAGCGAAATTATAAAAAGCACAAGAATCTTAGATTACAACGTGAAGAAACTGGGATAATCTACACCATCATAGTGGATGGAGCTGATGAATATAAGAAAATCAGATTATTCATCATAAAAGATTAGATCACTCGTCATTATTCTTGATGAACACAAGGGAGTGGCATGATGAAACATTTCGGCTACATACACTAATGTAGCTACATCACCGCTGAATTCAGTGATATATGTGTTGCCAACTATTTCAGCTTTCATGGTGACACTGAAACACACTACCTGCTACATCCAGCAGCCCAGAACCCAGATTAAAGGGAAATGGATCAGCATAGCTTTACACCATTCAACTGTTATCTCTGCACATTATCTAAAAAAACTGTTATCTCTGCAAAATTCACCCCATGGTTTAATAATTTCAAAACAAGGGGAAAAACTCTGGAATAGCACATGAGAGCACCATCACGTGCCACGGTGCCACCAATTCCGACTAAACAGAATGCTCAATTAACAGGATACCAGTATGTGTACACATTTGCCACAAAGTCCACGCAGCTGACACAGACATGAATTCATTTGAATAAGATTTCCACCACTACCCATTTTTTTCAGCACATGAAAACCATGACCAACTATGGAGTATGAACAGATAAAAAACGGTAAGAAACTGAAGGAGCAGATGAATCGCTAGCAACAGTTTTCGAAAGAGAGACAAAACATATCCGAGAATGCGAGATAACTAAACCAGACGCCGCACCGCAGACCGCACAAACCAGCCATTTTACTAACTAAATCAATATAAATCATACACAAAGCGATTCGAACCAGCAGGTCTCCTAAGCTGCAAATATGGGCGAGCGGAAGGGGGGAGGGGAGATACGTACGTAGATGTTAAGCTGCCTGACGAAGGATGCGAAGTTGGCGTGCTTGAAGAAGCGCGGGAGGAGGCCGACGGCGACCTCCTGCGGGTCCCACACCACAAAAGTTGTTCCCGGCGGCGCCGGGCGCCCACAAGCCACGACACCACCACGTCCGTGGCCGCGTCTGCCACCATCTCGTACGTCTTCGGCACGAACGGCGCCAGCTCCAGTTGTTTGATGATAATGCAATGCTTGAGCTAGTATGGTCCCATTGATCACTTGAAGCTTCCTCAGCGCCATGGTTGAGATGATGTCGACCATTGGTAAAATAAATCATGTTCATATGTGTTTTCTTGTGTTTGATTTTCACCGTCTCACCGAGTCCATAATAGTGATCCTTCTCCTTCCCCCACAGTAAATCTGTGCAAACATCTGCAAATTTAGTCCTAGGTAATCTTTATTGGTACTCAACAATGATATACGATTTCCTAAGTATTATCTTTCCGTTGACATGCAAAAAGATGAAAATAGCAAACAAACATGTAATACACGGTTGTGAAGTGGAAACTCAAAAGGCAGAATATCGAAGAGTCGCATGGTCACAAACATGAATTCGAACAATGTAAGCTGTAATGTCAAATTTTTGTTTTGACTTACTAATATAACACAGATGTAAAGATTAAAATGAAGCTATCAAAAGGCAGAATAGTGCACACATACTTTAACTGCCAACACCCAAGAACTCTAGAAAAATCTTAGAGGCCTCTGACTCTGAGTCTTCATGCTGAGTAGGTATTGATCCAGGTGTCCCAGTAGAATCAATTGGTAAACTAGCTTTTTTTTGTTCTGAACATGGATGTATGGTAGTTTGTGTTGACAAAATTTTCAAATCTAGGTGGCTGTATTGCTTCACAAATTTTTGCTTTTCTGTTTCATGTATTCCAGGGTGCTGAAGTTGGCCGCCATTTGCATTCCTTTGCTTCTCAATGGACAAGGCACTTGGGTGCAGACAACTCATATTTGGTACACCTTTGCTGAAGGGAAGAAACTGCACACCCTTCGGAATACGATTAGAAATGTTTTGAGCATTGAGCGAGACACCAGACAGATTTTTAAGGATGGAATGCTGTTGTTTGGTAGAAGCAGAGGTCGCATGTCCATCATTGTGAACTGTTGAGCTTTTCTGGCTACTTGTATACTCTGTGAGTGTTCTTTTCTCAAATGCCAGTGAAGCATCAGATGTCTTTACATGTGGTGCGGGAGTACCTTCTGTAGTTCGCATCTGACAAAGAATGGAATTTGTAGAAATTATTTAGTGGCACTTAAATTGTCTTGGACTTTGATAGGTAAGATGACAGAAAATTATTAGGTCAATTACGTACCACATGAGAGAACTTGCATTTATCACCTCTGGAGCACATGCCATTGTTTTTGTAGTTATGGCATTCGTACTTTGACAACTCATGATCATATGGACACTGATCACCTTTCAAACAAGAACCACATGCAAAATGCTTGCATGGCTGTAAGAAAGACAAACGTATTAGAAAGACATGACATGCATTGAAACCAACAGTAAGACGCACTTCGGTAAAGCTAAGGTTATACCCCACCCACACACAAACAAAAGAAAAACTTAACGTGTCCTAAGAATCACATACATTCAAATTATAAATATCATATGAGCACCCATAATTTTGTGGAAAACCTTAATTTTAGGCACCAGTAATAAGCTGTTGTAATAAGCTGTTTGGATCGAGGAAAATGGAGAGTGGGATAGGGAAATTGAAGTTGGGATATCCCTATCCCTTGTTTGGATGGTAGGAATAGGGACATACATGTGAGTATATTTCCCTATCCCATGGTTAAACTTTATCTCATTCCCAATCCCGATCCAAACACCAACTTAGGCCTAGTTTAGCAACTAGTGTATTGAGGTGGATTGGAGGGGATTGAGGGTTTTTTTTTTTTTTACTTACAACACAATTTCAACCCACTCCAATCCACTTCAATCCCCCTCAAACCACTAGTTGCCAAACTATTAAGGATTTTTTTTTGTTTTGCCATTGAAATAAAGTATGTGGGAGTGTGCATTAAATGTGTTATTTTTTTTTAGTGGGTGGTACCGTATTCGAAATACAAAGGCAGAATTACGACAGTAACAGATTGACTGATGGCTTAGAAAAATAGGTTTACTTTGGAGGACATACCATTGTACAGAACATTGCCACAGGGATCGGGGTCGAGGCCGCGATCCACGTTCCGGGGTCGACATTCCGGTTTGAGGGTTGGGATCGACGCGGGCTGCCGTCCCAAATCACTGTGGATCGCTGTCCCAAAGCGACTGTGGTAAAAAACGGTACGAGTACCAACTGACGGAGGTTCGCTGGCCCATTACAGGAAAGCAGATGGAGGGAGCGGGCAAGATGAACATGGAGAAAGGGCGAGAATCGCGAGGGCCCGCCGCGCCAGCCGCAAGGGCGCAGCTGTGGAGGTCGCAAGGGCGCCACCGTGCCGGCCGCCGGGTGAGGAGTTGCCGCCGCGGGCGGGCTGCCGGCCGCTGGCTTCCTAATCCTGGCTGCACGGGCGCTGCCGCAGTGGCCGCAGCCGCACCCGCTGGCCGCCGGCCGCAAGGGGACCGAGGAGGTGCGCCACAGGCAAGGGGCGACTGTTCATCTTTGTCGCTTCGCCTGTGGCGAAAGGATAAAAGTAGACGATTTGTTTGTTGTATATTTGGATATATAAAAAATGTCTAGAGCTCCAATGACCCTACGCGTATACGTGTATTCGACCGAAAAAAATGTGAATGCGAGTCAAAACTTCAAAACCTACCATTGCACCACACTGGTTCATCTATATTATTTTGTTCTATATAATATTGAAGAGAAGAAAGCGTGGTCATTTAGGATATGTTTGGCTGCTAGTTCGAAGCATACACAAACAATTCATCCTAGATGGAGTGGTAGTATGACAACCAAAGTACCAAACATGAGATTGGCTTTTCATTTTGGACCACCCCATGCCATATATGTCGCCTTAAGCTTGAGCATGCTAGCCTCATGTACTTTGCCTGAGGCTCGACTTAGTTCGCAGGTCATCATAGAGCAAATCTAAGATGTGTTGATCCCTATCCTGCTAAGATGCGCCGATCCCTATCCTGCTATCATAGAGCAATTCTAAGGTGTGTTGAACCCTATCTATCATAGAGCAAATCTAAGATGTGCTGATCCCTATCCTGCTATCATAGAGCAAATCTAAGATGTGTTGATCTCACATAGTATCACTGTTAGCCTAAACACATGTAAAGCTCCATATAAATTCTAAAGTTTATTGATACTAGCAATTGGCCCGTGCGTTGCTACGGGCATCTTATGTTTCATCACTGTATGCCATAACATTGTTCTACATGACATTAAAGAGAGTAAAGCTATAATAGAAAACTGAATTTACTTGGATAAAGAGAGTAAGTAAAGCAGTCTGAATTTTTAAGTAGGTGAGAAAACGATTAAAATAAAAAAATTGTATTTATTTAGCCAATAAACGAAAGTGTTATTGTTATCTAATAAAAATATTGTTTTTAGAAGCATGGTCGTTTTTTGGCGCCATATATTGTTGTGGGCGGGAAAATAAGAAAATGAAATACAATTCAATGGAAATAAATCGACCAGCCTGTACAAGACCCTTTCGTTTTTTGACTGACCACTGACCCTTTGTAATTCGTGAGACCCTTGGGAACTCGTGTGACTTTATTTAAGGATAATCAGGAATCAGGCTCATATATACTTCCTAATCCTGCCGATCCCAGTAATAGGAATGGTCATCGTAGGGACCTGTTACCCGTACTGCATCTCGCTTTCATATTCAGGCGCCCACTAATCTACTCCTGTTACCCCCCGTACTGCATCTCACTTTCATATTCAAGTACGTATCAATCTCTATCCTGCACTGGAATCATCCCTTCAATTCTTCCCTTTACTCACGTTTTCTTTCAATTCCAACTACTTCATAGCTCGTAATGGCGTTCGGATCAAAAAAACGCAAGGTACCCAACAATGAAGAGCGTCAGGCACCAGATCATGACGATGGTGAAGAAAATGATTCCACGGAGGCTGATGCAGGGGGCGAGGAAGGATCTGGCGATGAAGCTAGAGATCAGAACAATAAAAATGACAACGTTCTCCTTGAAGAGGTAAGAATACTATCTGCTGCTAAAGGGAAGAATCCTGGTGGATCAAAGGCCTGGCAATGCAATCACTGCAAAAAGACATACACTAGCACCACAACAAGAATAAGAGTGCATTTTTTTGGACCTCCACCTGGTCAAAAGGCACAAATCAAACGTTCTGTATTACCAAATGATCGCGCCAAGTATAAAAAATTGTATGATAAGGTACGTTTCTAGTTTCTACTTTCTACAGCTCATACTTTTGTAGCTGGCCACTGATTGAGTGATATCATGAATTTATGATCTAATATCTATTATTTCCTACAGTATCACAATGGAACTTCCAGTAAGGCAGCATCATCTGCCAAGCCGAAGCTGAGTCCATTGGCGGATTCCTTCAGTGTGATGGAAAGGGATGCAGTTGACATGGCTATAATGAGGTGCTTGTGTGCTAATGGAATTCCTTTCAATGTGCTGAGAAGTCCTCAATGGGCTGAAATGGTAGCAGCCATAAACAAAGCACCCAAGGGTTACAAATCGCCTTCTAGCCAGAAGGCACGAACAACTCTTCTAGATGCATGTAAAAGAAAAGTTGAGCAAGATTTATCGCCAGTTAGAAATACATGGTACGTACTTAAGACTTTTTCTGTTAAGAGTAAGACTTAAGAGTTAAGACTTAAGAGTACTTCACTTATTTTTGTTAATTAGGTACACGCAAGGTGTTTCTATCGTTTCTGACGGGTGGGCAAATAACAAGAACAGGCCCTTAATCAATGTAATTGCATCGAATAGTCGTGGCTCAATGTTCTTATACGCTGAAGATTTTTCTGGAACTGAGAAAACAGGGGAAGCAATAGCATAGTACTTGCTTAAGGCCATTGATGAGATTGGGGAATCAAATGTTCTTCAAGTAGTTACTGATAATGCATCAAATTGCAAAGCAGCAGGGAGGGAGATTGAGAAAGTACGTATCTGTCACCTCCTTTTCTTTGCAACAATTAAATTCTAGGTGCTATATATTTTTACTATCAATCTTTACTAGTTTTCAGTTATTGTCAATACTTTGCACTAGGTCCATAGACATATTTCTGGTCACCATGTGTAGTGCACACTCTTAATCTCATATTTAAAGATTTAGCAAAAGCACTTCCCTGGATGGAGGCGACATACCGTGCTGGTAAAGCTCTTGTTAAGTTTGTAATTAATCATCAGCATGGCCTAGCAATGTTCAGAAACAATTCGAAGCTGGATCTCTTGAAGGTTGCAAAGACACGTTTTGCCTCCCACTATATTTTGCTGAAAAGGCTAAGTGACTGCAGAGAAGCACTTGCTACTACGGTTGTTACCAAGCAGTGGAAGGATTGGATGAAGACCAATGGCAATGATCCATATGCAAAGGTTGTTGTTGACACTATCAACAGCGATGATTTTTGGACAGAGGTTGAGAACATACTTGCTCTCACAAAGCCTTTATTCCTAATGGAGAAATATAGTGATGGAGAAGGCCCAAAGATGGGTGAAGTGTATGAAAGAATGGACAGCATGTTGGGAGAGATTTCTGAAGTAATGAACAAGCCAACATATCCACACAAGGAAGATTTTGATGAGGTTGATAAGATCATTCAAGCCCGATGGGGGAAAATGAATATACCCCTCCATTGTTTGGCTTTTGCACTGTGCCCAAAGTTCTATGATATCGATTATCTGAAAACGCCTGTTCCTGGAGGCATTCCTAGAAAGGCTCCAAATCAAGACAGGGAGGTCATGAGAGGGGTGGTGGAAGCTTTTCGGAAAACAGCTGATGGTGATGTTGAACGGAAGAAACTGCAAGAAGAATTTTCTGCATTTCACATGAAGAAAGGAATGTTTGGTTTCCCAGAAATTCAAACAGATGCAGTCACCATGTCACCCATCGATTGGTGGTCTAACTATGGACCCGAAACTCCAAATTTGTCTGAAGTTGCCTTGAAAGTGCTATCTCAACCAATTAGTAGTTTCTCGGAGGAAAGAAATTGGAGCACATATTCGTATATACACAATGTAAAGAGGAACCAACTAAATTGCAAAACAGCAGACAAATTGGTGTACATCCACTCCAACATTCGGCTTCAAGCAAGATTTTCACAAAGCTACCACACAGGTCCTACCTCCAAATGGGACGCAGATCCAGAGGACACATGCTTGGAGGAATCAAGAATAAAACTTGAGCAGTTGCGTTGGAAGGACTTAGAGGATTTTGGTAAGCTAGCCAACTTAAACTCTTAATGATATAGTATATTGAGAAGTACTTTGTATATTATACTGTATTTACTAAATTATTGTATGTTGTAATTGCAGCCGTAGAACAGGTGAACGAAGAGTGAACAAGCTGGTTGGTGACATACAGGAGTGCACAGAGTGGATGAACAGATGAGATGATGAAGAGTGCGCAATGCAGACTTTGGAGCAATTTTATTTTTTATTCCTAAACCGTCTTTATTTCATATTTAACCGTCGAGTCATGACTTGAGTTATAATTAAACACTTGCTTTTATATTTATAAACATATGATATACTCTCTTCGATGTTTTGGGATCACCGACCCACACCACCAAAGAACGTGACCCTGAACATTAGCTTTCGACCCGGGGTCATCGACCCTAAACCCTGTGGGACGCGACCCACTGCTCTTGGTTCCGAACCGGGGTCATCAACCCAAAGTTCATTAAGTCGCGTACCAAATTTTGGTTCGTCGTTCCAAGGGGGTATACCCCCTCCGTACCCCATATTTTTGAAGTGTCAACCCTCGATCCCGTACCTCAACCCAATCGACCCTGGTACTTTGTGACTATGGTACAGAAACACATTACACACAGTTGTATAACTATATAATGCATAAGAAACACTAAAACCATAGACAACTTTAATATACGTACCTTAGATTTTGTCAAAGGTGTGAAATCATGGGAGAAGTTGCAACTATCGCCCTGCAAGAGAGAAAGAGAATCAGAATAAGTAAACACAGTCAGAAAAAATAGTTAATATATATCTGTTATATAAAAAAAAGAAAATCCACTGAGTATGAAATGGACAATTTTATGTCAAGCAACTTTTACATTTGATGATATCTAGCAAACAGGACTTTGTGATGATGACTATATCACAATAGATTGAAACCAGCACCATAGATGAACTTTCAGCCAAAAAGAAGGCAAAAATGTAAAAAAAGAGAAGCACAAGCACTGGATGAACACAATATCCCTTCAAGTGAATAGATAAGGGATAAGTTAGGTTGGCTAGATAAAACTTACATGCTGACAGTTCCCATACTTATAGTATCGGCAAGGTGGTTTTTGCTTTATTAGAGGCTTAAGCTTCGGTCTTATGACTCCATTAGCTATGCGTTCCTGTGCTCGCTTCAGTCTTTTATTTTTCTGCATGTCAATTGTCAATAACATCAGAAAGCAAGTTTGGCCTTAAGAAGAAACAGTTCATACAACAGTGAATGGAATTCAGATGGTATCGAGACTACCATACCGTCTTTGTAGACTTCCTCGCTTCTGTCATAGAGCGTTTTTTCTTCTTCTCAGGGTTGGGAGCCTGAAATAGATTGGAAGGGCAGATATTGAAAATTGGTATATCCAGACAAAAAGATCAGAAGAGAACAACCTATTGTAATCACGGCACCAAGATGGCCATTTGCGACATGAAGTTTTGTGATCCTCTCACGGAGTGTACAAGTTGTATTTTTATTAGGTATACAATTTACAGCCTAGACATGTACGATTTGTAAAAGAGATAAGCTACTGAATTCAATTGATCACATGAAACATTGAACATGACTAGGTAAACGAACTGAAAATGCATGATTGATAAAAGACACAACAAACAAAGATTGTTTAAAACCAATACTGGTTAATAAAAAAAGTTTGATGTATTCAATACCTCATTGTTAGGCGGCGGAGTCTCATTCCAAACCAAGACATCATCATAACTGATAGCTTGAGCCCTGGCAACAGAAATTTGAGCATTACCACTGACATTAGCATCTTGGTCCAGTAAAAGATGGCCGTTTCCTGGAATATCAGGTGTTGAGTGCAAATTCTTAAACCAAGTGCCATTATCACAAGATTCATTTGTCCCTGAGCCTTTGGTAATGGAATCACCTCCCAATTCCTCATCTTCAGCATCTTGATCTCCAAGCTCAGAATTTTCAAATTCTTCTGAATCCAAATCCTGAAACTCACCCTCAATCTCTCCTTCCTCAAAGCCACCACCAGCATTCTGCCCACAATCTGAATTACTCACAGGTTCCCCATCTTCAATCCCACTTCCAAATTGTTTCAAAACCTCAGACAACTTGCTATTCTGCAGCCCACCTCCAGAAGCTCCACAACTCTGCGTTGATATCTCTCCATCCGCAGCATCATCAATCAGCCCTGTGAAGTTGGTCAACATTGCGTCAAACAGAAGCTGGCCCTCGTCATCACCCATTGCTTCCTCTACCGATCCATCAACCTCAGTCTCCAAGCAGGCCTCCACCGACTTCAAAGCCTCATCCGACTCCTCACCCTCGCCGCTAGTCTTACAGGACATTCTTTCTGCAGGCACTACCACGCTCGCATCCTCGACCAAATACTGCGTAGACTCAGCCGGGTCGCCAGTAGGGTTCGCCGCGGCCGGCTGAGTCCTCACTGGCGAGACGATCCCGTGGAGCGAAGGGCCTCCGGTACCCGATGCCTCACCTTCCAAATCCTTCAGCCGATCAAAACTAGCACCACCAGGAGACTCTGGGGAAACGACATAGTCCCCGCCGCTAGGGCCCTCGGCGGCGGGTTCGGCCTCTGGCGGCGTGGTGCCCTCGTTGGGCGGCGGGTGGAGGTGGAGGCAGTGGGAGAAGAGACAGGAGAGCGTGCGGAAGGAGGCGCTGTCGAGGTGTGACCGCCGGCGAGTGAGGACGGCAGCGGCGACGAGGGGGGCAGGAGTCGGTGCCGCAGGCAGCAGAGCGAGGTCGATCTCCATGGAAAAAGGGACTGGGTGGGCTGGAACTAAGGTTTAGGGTTCGAGACGGCGGCAGGAGCTCGCCGGCTCGCCGGGGCGCGGACGAGGTGCTGCGGCCACGCCGAGAGGGCCGCGTGGGGGCGAGGTGCGGCGGCCGCGCCGGCGCCGGGGCGGGGACGAGGTGCCGCTGCAGCTCCGGCGCGGGGACGAGGTGCCGCTGCAGCTTCGGCGCGGGGACGAGGTGCCGCGGCCGCGCGAGTGAGGGCCGCGGCAGCGCCGGCGCGGGTGAGGGGCCTCAGCGGAGTCTCGAGGTGGCTGGGACGAGGGTCTGCGACGGCGCGGCGGAGAGCCAGAGACTCGACGACGAACGAACGTATGGCGGGCCAAAGAAGAAGCGCCTGCTAGTCTGGATCGAACCGTCGGATCGATTGGAGCAGTAGATCCAAGCAGTTTGGGCCAAATGGATGGCTCGGTGGGGACTTCATATCTGGCCTGGAAGTTAGTTAAGGCGACCAGCCAATCTAATATGCACAGAAAGCTCTAATGCCAGGTTGTTTGGGTGTTGTGGTTTTCTAAAGCCGTAGTACTGAAAAACCATAATTTTAAAAACCGTAGCCATATATTACCTCAGTATTTAGATACTATAGTATTTTTCTATTTTTTTAAAACCACAGCCCTATTTGGGTACTGCAGTATTGACTTTTGTGTGCATGCTAAAGACCTACGGGTGTTGCCATGTAGGTATCAGTAGCACGAGCAACATATATTTTTTATTAACAGACTGAGTTATCTTGAAATATATATATTATTTGTACCCGCCAAATTTGATCCCTATGACCGCTAGGAGTGAGGAAGGCAGCGCCGATGAGGCGGCTAGGAGTCAGTGCCACAGGCGACATCGCGAGGGTGTTATCCGTGGCTTCCATGGTTAAAGGCACTAGGTGAGCTAGAACTAGGGTTTAGTGTTCGAAACTACGGCAGGAGCTCGCTGGCGGTGGCAACGACGGCTCTACGAAGAGAGGGGTTCTTCAAGAAAAAATATCGCGGAGGAGGAAGGTAATGGAAGCGGCAACTTAAAGGGCTTAGGCCACATTACAGCGGTGACAACGCTCAATAAGAAATTCCGCCTTGCGGTTCTCATGCGTGACTGGCCCACTAGGCCCGTTTATTGCTTTTCCAAATTTCTACCAAATTGTATATAATAATCTTAAATTTGAAAGGTTGTCCAACTAAACAAGCAATTGGTCTACAGTTTGGCTTGATTGAAAATGGTGTGGGGCTGAGCAGTGGGCAATTGGGCACCGGGGCGCATGATAAAATGCCACACATCATCATCAGTGAGGGTTCAGAGTGTATGGAAAGCCAAATGGTGCACGATTCTGTGCCGCGTCCTTCAAAAATTAGAAAAAGGGAAACAATATTTGAGCAAACTTTGTCACAAACTCCTAGTTTGTAGAGATAGAGAACCTCTGACTCCTCACCCTTGTCGCTAGTCTTACAGGAAGTTCTTTTAGCAACAATTATCGCGCCCGCATCCTCAACTGAATACGGTTTGTGAGACCGTCCTATTGGTAAAACCTTTCGAGTGCAACGGCTAGTTGACAAGTACAGCGGACCGTATGGTCCATTGTATGCCAAAATGTATGGATCGTACAATACGGTCTATGCACTTTCTGGTAGCCTTTTGACTAATGACTAATTCGAGTTTAGGGGCTATATAAGCCACCTCACTCGGCCATTTGAAGTGAATTGGAGTTACTAAGACCACAAAGTGTAGAGGAGTATTCCAAGCATACCATTCACTCCAACTACCATAATTGTGCTTAGTGTTTAATCCAAGCTAGGTTAAAGCTTTGAAAGAGTGAGCTTACGAGCTTTTCTTCAGTGTAACTCCTACGCGAGCTATTGGGAAGCCTTGGCTGCGGTCAAGCCATATTGTACTCGTTGCTATACCCTTCTTCTTGGTGTGGAGTGGCAGCGACACCTTGTGTGGGGACGAGGATGTGATGCCCCCGGCATCTCAGAAGCCTGAACACACAATTATACGAAAGCTAATGGTGAAATTAAGACTTAATCACACATAAAAAATTTCTCAAGTCTGAATTTTCAGCTTAACCCAAATTTGCATTTGAAATTTCATTTGGTTTCGCTATACAACTTCAAAATCTTCCTTTATGTGGAGTGGAATTAAACTTATCGCCTTTCAAATGCACCTAGTGTGAGAGTATTTGGACTTCATTTGATACCTCAAAAGTTGGGAACAAGAAAGACTCTCCATAAAGCAAGTCGGCTGTTTTGCCAACCCTCTGAACATGCTTGTGTGTGTAGTTCAAACTCTAGAGTGATCTAGGTAAAATTTATATTACCAAAGTTGTAGACAAAGAGGTGTTTAACAACTTTGATAATTGGGGTCTGGACATTTGTTAAGGTTTACATGGTGATTAGGGTCATCCTTTACCAACACAGAAAACCAAATCAAATTTGACTTGCTTAGTAAATTCAAATTTCCTCTAACTTACAGTCAATTTCATGCAAAACTCCAATTGGAAAAGTTGTAGGTTTTGAAATTCTAAACAATATTGTCAATAGACACTTTGGGTGATAGTGCCCAGAAATAAGAGTTTTAAATTTTCTAAGAAATAAGGGTCCCCTGTCCCAAATGGGGCCTGGTATGTAAATTCAAATTTAAATCATATATCCACTGGGATTTTGGGGTTGTTCATTTTGACAAAGTTGTAAATCTTGAAGAGTAGAACATTTCATTCAATTGGCACATTTGCAAATTCAGGCTCTAGGTAGGTTAAAAAGGCGAAAAACTGAGAGAGAGGAAACACATTTTTTTCTTTTTTCTAAAATCTCAGCCGCTGACGGGTGGGGCCCGCGATCCGCGCGACGCGCACGGCGCGAACCGCGCCGCGCCACGTGGCTCGCCGGCGTACAGGGAGTACGGCGAGCCACCGGCCGGCCACCCGCGCACGTCAAAATGGGACGCGAGCACCCTCCTTCCGAAACCCTAAACATTCACTCTCTCCTGTCCCGTTTCCACACCGCGCGCCGTGCCCCGAGCCGAGCCACCATTGACGGCAGCGAGCTCGGAGTCGAGTTCGCGCCGCCGCCGTCCGACCACCTCTCGCCCCGAGACCGCCACCGTTGCAACCACCGCTCCACGCCGCCCCTTCCCCGTTAACTCTCGTCGTCGTTTCCCCCCTCACCGACGAGATAGGCATCGACCTCGCCGTCCGCGACGCGCCGGTTCACGCCGACGCCGCCGCCGTTCACCGCCGTTCCTGCCTCAACCTCTCCTCCGCCACCAAAGAGAGCTACACCAGGTGGTAGCCCTCGCCCCCGCACACCTCCGGCGCCCCACGTCGTGGCCCCGGCGAGCCCCAACTCGCCGGCGCGCGCGCCGCGCCGCGCGGCCGCTGCCGGCGAGAGGAGGAAGAAGGGGCCGGGATATTTTACATCTGGCCCCTCGGTTTTCTTCATTTTATGTTTCGGTCCTCCCGCAGTTTGGCTGAGTCTTGCAGATCTTGCAAGCTAGCCCCTTGATCTATAGGTTAATTGCGTAGGGGTCCTTAGACCTAGGGTTTTTCTTTTTCTTTTTGTTTTTTCTCAACTTTGAAAAATCATAACAAATCAAATAAAAATTCAAAATGGACAAACTCAGTTGCATTGGACTCCTTGTAAATAGATCTATAAGGTATGTATGATGTGGATCTGTGAATGTACCATTTTGCCCCTGGTTTGGTTGCATACATGTTAAATCAAAGTAAGTACCAAAAGGGATATAGATGATCTCCAAATGCTATGAAACTTGGACAGTAGCATGTCTAGAGTATTTGGACAGTGTATGAATTTTGGTAGCCCTAGCATTGCTCATTTACATGATGTTTTTTCATTACCGTGATAGATATATGTATTTATTGTAATGTGAAGTAGGTGCTATATAAAAGATGTCAAAGATGAACCCCTGGTATTTTTCCTGAACTAAGAATGGCATGTTTAGCTTACTGGTCCAAAAATTAGGCCATGCATGTTGGTTTTGTATGGTGATTTGAAAATATTACTTGCTAAACTTGAGAAATGGAAAAGATGGCTTTAGGGTGCTAAGAAAATTTCACGAAAAATGTGGCAGTTTATGCATGATATCTAGTTTCCAAAAAAGATATTTGTGCATGTCTTTCATGATGATGTAGTTTGGGTGTTTATTGTCGCTATATTTAAATATGGAAAATAGATGTCCGGTTAAATGGAGAGTATTTCACTTGCAAATTTTTTGTCTGAGTAGTCTATGCTGTTTTATGCACTGCCAAACTTTCATGGTCAAAAACCTATCCTGTAATTAATTATAAATCTAAAAAGATAAAGGGCTAATAAATTGATAAAATTTTAATAAATTCAGTATAGCTTTATTTGAGCTGAAACTTTGTCAGTAGACTCTTGTACATGGTGTCTACATGCTGTAAAAGTTTGAAGTCATTTGAAGCTATGTATCTATTTAATCTCAGAAGCGTATTTTAATTCATAAAATGAGCATGTTTATATTGATAATGGGGTATGAACCTAATTATACTCTTCCATACAAATACTTAGTGTAAAGTAGTTACTGCTAGCTGTCTTTTATATTGAGTGTGTTTTGATGTATACTTTACATGATAAGTCCTTTGCTGAGTGATGGTTTGTATAATTTTCTAGTAATGATCTGAGTCTCTTTCGTGTGGAGTAAGTTTTACGTAAGAAATACTTAAGTAAGTTGCCTAGATAATAATTTCCGTGAATTACATCTCTTATGCATCTCATGCACGCATTTGCATTCGTTGCGCTCATGTTGCACTATGTCATGCATATAGATCCCGCGAACGATGGACCAACACAGAAGCAGTCGCTAATCCAGGAGCCGAAAGACAAGCCCGTGCACCCGGTGCCAGAAGACGGCGTGTCGCCAAGTAAACCGTCCCTGTTTCAAGGGGTTGCCTGGGGCAAAGCCCCACAATCCAGCAAACTAACTTAGTTTAGTTTGTTGGCTTCCTAAGAACAAGCAAAGGTAGGCAGGACCATGCAAATCCCAGCAAACAAAGTATTTTGAGTTACGCATATGCATTAGGGTTGATTGAAATCTATTGCATTAGACTTCCCGGCCGCCCTGACCCTAGCACCTATACTTAGGGTTCGTAAGACGAGTGCCTAGAATGGTTAGGCGCGAGTAGACACGAGTGAGCACTGTCACTCGTCTCGTAGGGTTTACTTTCAAATGATGAATTCTCATTACTATGAATCTATTATTGATACATTATGCTTTCAATTGAGACCGGGCGGAGATATGGGATTACTATATTGAAAAATGATGTGATGGTATGGTGAACTCCGCCCGAGTCGCATAAGTCCCGTTCGCTGTTCGCCTGCTGATCGGCATAACATTGCTAGAATGCTTATCCGGGAAATGGAACCGGTAAAACCTTACATGTGCCGTCCGAAGAACAGAAACACGTTCCTACCCACTGGTTGAGAGGAAGGTAGCCTGAGAGAGCTTGGTACTCATGACGAGGAGACCGAGATGTCGGCAGGCTCGTCATGAGGGCGCAACTCGGGAGTTAGATGTGAATGAATCGAACTTGGAATGGAACAAGTGGAGAAGGGAGATTATATGTGGGAAAGCCGTCGTGTTAGTAAGCATATGGATCCCTGGCATTTTGTAGTTATTCTCGGGAATATAAAAATCTATTCGAATCGCTGATGCTCACCAGGTGTGAGAAAGCCAATATCGCACACGGGCAACGTAGAACTGTTTGAGGCATGATGTTTTATGGAGTTGATGATCTAATACTACACAATGGATAGACATGCTTTACTTCATGCAAATTATTCACTTTATATTACCAATGAATATTTAGGATAAGGACTAACGGTTGTCAAATCCAGCTATAGCATGACACTAAAGCATAGTGGATAATCATAATTAAATGATAGCGACTGTCAAATCCCGCTATCCTATGGCAACAGTTTATAGTTTAAAAATCAATGGCTAAGGACCTACTTGCTAGTAAGCTGAGTTTTGCGTCAGCCGTAAACCCCGTCCATTAAGTTCTACTGAGTAATTAGTACTCAGGATTTGCCCCCACTTTTGGCTCACAGGTACTGGCGGCATTTGGATAGTTGCTTGGAGAAGGGTAGCACCGGGGGGCTCGGTGCTCCTCGCCTCGTTCGTCTGTACGAAGACTACTTAAGTATTTGGTTTCCGCTGCGAGATGTTTTGAAAACGCTTCCGCATTATATATATTTTAGACATGTATTTGACTATATACATTTTTGGTTTGTAAACTAAGTCTATCTATTCTATATTTCAACTGTCTGTGATGATGTAACTGTTGTGGCTCCATCGAGAGTCGGATGTGTATGATGTCGGTTCCTCTGGGAAATGATGTTATCGAGAGCCGAAGGCCTCTCGACGGATGACCGGGTTTAGTACGGTATAAGTACACTGCAAGCTAATGGTGGCAGGTGTACTTAGCCGTATTAAATCGGCGGCTCCGCCACAGAGGAGACCTTTCAAACTTCATAGTGAAGAATATAGTGCCTTGTGACCAAGAGAGACGATGGCGGTGGTTGAGCCTTGGTGGATTGGTGGTACTTAACCTTTACTTGTCGGGAGCCACTTGGTGGCTAGTGCAAGATGGTGACGAAGAGTCTTTGGTGGCCAGCTCGGATTTGCCTTTGGTAGCAAGCCCGTGAAGAGCTTGTGGATTAGGCTAAGGTTACAGCTGAAGAAGGGCTCCCTATCGAAGAGTCTTTAGTGGCCAGCTCGGCTTTGTGAGCTTGTGGATTAGGTAAGAAAGTAAATGCGGAAACGTAAATGCAATAAGTAAACAGAGTAAGGAAGGGGGATGCAAACTCCCGAAGAGGCACAGAGATTTAGTTCACCACTAAGTGTCTCGGCCGGCGTCTCGGCCGGTGTGGAGCCTAAAGAGCTAGATAGGCTGCTAGGGTTAGGCTGTCCCCAATGGAGTGCCTTAAAGGGGTGCCTCAAAACACTGTTTGACATTGTTTGATATAAATGCTGTACTGTAGACAGAGAGACAAGTAGTTGGAATAGTGTTTTGAGGAATAGGATGAGGAGCACCATTAGGGTCAGCCTTACAACCGGTGTTATGTATTTGCGTTGTTTGGGCTTACATACGGTCCAAGTCTTGTGGATTAGGCTAAGGTCCACTATAATTATGCAGACCAACAACACGTCCCAGGTTCCCAACAGGTACATACCAAGGACGGAGAGCTAGGGAACGTTCCCTGCCCCGACTCACTCCACAATGGAGTATTTTGGCCATTCCGGTCCCTAATTGCCACCCTGATCCATGCCCATGTCCACCTGCAGCTTCCTGCATGCATGACCAAACCAAATCATTGCATTTATTCATGCGGCTGCTAATCTGCACTTACTGACTACATAGCTCACACAAACATGTACGTAAGCAACAAGATTAAGTCTAATATGGCCCATTATATTTTTTTTTTGGTATAAATATGCAAGTCATTATCAACCAACCAATTGGTATGAACAGTTGTCACCTGCTCTCGCCAGGAAAAAAAAAGTTGGCACCATACGTTGTATTTGTCAACAATGGCTTTGCTTAACAAGCACTCATTTCTAATCAACTAGCAAGTGTTGCAGACCCTTATATATTTTATTATATGGTGGCATTTCAAGCTCATATCACTTTCCCAAGTCCCACACTAGCAGAAGGATGATGTAAATATGCTCAACCATGGATTTTAGATTACTGCATTATGCAGTAGTTCATTATGCAACTGCCACATATTACATATATCCAGATTCTTACCTGAACCAGGTTGCAGGACATCCCCATACTGTAACGTCATCTCAACAATCCTTGGAAAATCATAGATATACCTAGGGCACTGTTTGGTTTTTCTGGGCTAAACTAAACGGGCTATGTTTGGTTTTTTTGGGCTAAACTAAACGGGCTAAAATGAAAGACTAAACTTTCTCACCCCCGTTTGGTTTTTTGGGCTAAATTTTGGGCTAAAGCATTAACCAGTGTACAAAATGAAGGGGATAGGACGTGGGGACCAGGGTTATGGGGTGTCCAGACCCCTTTTAGCCCAAAAAAGCTCCAATTTGTGGGCTAGTGAAAAGGAGCACTTTAGCCCAGTTTTAGCCCAGCTGTTTGGCTACTTTAGCTCGTTTTGGGGTCAAGTTTAGCCCATTTTGCACTAGCCCACAGCAACCAAACGGGGCCCTAGTGAATGAGAATCTTGGCCTCTTGGGCACAGATAACAATAACACCAGAGATTGGCTTTATCAGAAACAAAGACATAGAGGTAGGGTTATTACGATTGCAAAGAGATTCTAAACCATCCGGAGAAGGAAAAAGGGAGAAGAGAGCAACACCAGAATGCAACTTTTTCTGACCAAAAGATCTTTCGTTCATTCCACATTTTCACACATCAAAGCAGCTTTCTATGGAGCAGCAGCTAATATATGTAAATTAAATAGGACATGTGGGATATTAGTTTATTGCTCCAGACTCTAGTCCAGTCAACTTATGTGATGGAAGTCAAGTCTGGACTCAGAGAAGGCACAAAGCATCTTGGAAAATTTACTAGCATTCCCACCGTTTAATAGCAAACCTCTATTTGATAAAATCGAAACAATTATGCACTCTTAAAAAGTAGTGAAATATGATCCAGAGACACTCAACTCTCATTCTATTGGTCCAAAATCCAAAGTACTATTAGAAAACACCAAACGGTTTGATGAGTAGTCCAAATTATAGGTCCTCTGGAAATTAAACAAAAATACTACCCTCAAGTCAGAATCAGAACCTGTAGAAGGCCATCAACACCGCTTCTAATTTTAGTATTAGTATTAATACGAGACATAACTCGCTATCTTTATCACAAGCTTAATAAGAATCCTCTCTCGAGTCTCCAAGCATCGGTGTGGGTGAATTCAGGTAATCGTCTTTTCATGCCTTTTTCAGTGCCACTGGAAAAAAAAGTACTACTACCTTTAGCATAATAATGTATTAGCATCATTGGACAACAAAGAATGCCAAGTGGAGCCCATTTCCCTAACAAGAAGCCATTTAAAAAAAAAGAGAGAATAAACATAGCGCAATCGCAACCTTTATTCCCCCACCAGCATTGCACAATAGGAGCATCACAGATGTGAGCTCATGCCAGCAGATCACACAGGGACAGGGCGAGACGTGAGTCGCGAGTGATGCCTCCACTAAGTAATCTCTCCAATATAATTAGAGGATTTGCAGTTGCTGCCGCGCGCCAGTTCCTATCCTACGACAGCAATCTCTCCAATACGTACTAGAGTGAAGGTATTCTACGACAGGTAATCTCTGCTATTGGCATGACAAGGACAGTAGCCCTGCTCTGAATACTTATCATGTATAGTGAGGTGAGTGTGACCCCAACCAATAAAGGCAAAATGCAAGACTGCTCGATCGAAAGAGAAATATCAAAACATATGGTCAACATTTATACGCTGTTAGCAGCCAAGGACATCATTATCGCTACCTTAAACAATAAAAAACTGCACTGCAGGCTGCTTCATACCAAAATAAATCACAATAAACACAGGCATACTTGACCGAGTTTGTCTTCCGTCGATCGACAGTCGACGCGCACACGCTTGAGGACGAGGACAAGTGCTGGCTACATCACTATATTCAGAGACCAGCAATTGTAGCCACAGTCACAGGCACTCGATCAAACATGCGATGGGCGGGTCAGGCTCAATGGTGACTCGGCTCACACCGCCCATAGATCATCAGAGTAATTAACTCACAACTGAACTGAGGACGTCCGGGTTGTTTTGTCATGGAGCAAACCTTCCACTCCATGTCAGAGATCTTCACCAACATCGCCTTTGCATCACCACCACCACCTAACAATCCCTGACAGACAGGGGGTCCAGCCAGAACACGCCTCCATCCATGGAACTGCAGCTCAAACAAGACAGAGATCACTGCACGGAACATATATGGGATACAGATCCTTCCCTTTCCCTGCAGAGACGATTGGATAGCGAGCATGTGAAGAAAAAAGGAGGGGGACCAGCCGGCAAGCCACCGGATCGGATAAAAGACGAGATCTTTGATTGTCTACTGCATGTTGCACGAACCCAGTCAGAACCTGGGAAAAACTTTCCGTCGGTATACCGCCGGAAAACCGAAAAAAATTCCGTTTCCGCTAGTAGCCGGGAAATGGAATTCCGAAAAATTCCGGAATTTTTCGGTATTTTCCGTTTTGAATTTGAAAAATTCAAAAAAATTTGTAAAAAAATGGGAAAAAATATGATAAAAAACTAGGTGCTTTTCTAAGCAAATAGAACTAGAACACACTCAAATCTAAGATCATTTGCTAGGCTAAAATTGCATTTTAGTTGAAAAATAAGGTTATTTGTAGTCTAATAAGGTATGATTTATACCTTTTTAGTATCCGTACTATCAATGGGTTGAAAGAATATACCTTTTGAATGGAATGAGAGGTCTCCTTTATTTATCCTTACATTTTTATCATATCTTGTTACTCATTAAGTACTACGTGATATACATAGACATTGTTTATTAGATTGAATTTGGGCTTTTATATAGACTATGCAATTTATGTATTGTAAACTTATATTATGATATGGATTGTAACTATGTACTTATGTTATTGTGATAAATTTAGTTTTCATGCATTTTATTTGTGATTTCATGTGTCAATATGCATTTATTATGAATAATTTGTGTGTAATATATTTAATATGCATTGGACATTGCAATATACAATAGATACAAATAATATTCTATCAAATTATTTAATTCTTCATATGTTTGGAGCATTTTCTAGTCAAAAAATAACATTTTTCACCGAAAAATCCGGAATTCCGCCGGAAAGTAGCGGAATTCCGTCCGGAATTTCCGGAATTCCGTTTTTCAAATTTGAAAACCCAATCCGTTCGAAAAATCCGGAATTCGGCGGAATTTCGGTCGGAATTCCGATACCGGATGACCCCGGGATTTGTCTAAAAATCGGAAAGGTTAACCCTGGTCAGAACCAGGCCGATCGAGGGTTGGTGACTCGGTGCTCGGTGGTGCTGCTCGGCGTCGTCGTCTTGGCATCAACCGATCAACGTCGATTGAGACGAGCGCGCCTTCGTTGCAAGCACCAACCAGCCACAGCCGGCCAGTAGGATTAGAAAAGGAAAAGGGGCAGTGCAGTGCCGGCCGATTGCAGAGAAGCTAGCTAGGCAGTGGGAGTGAGGTGATCAGCGGTGGCGAAGGTACCGGCCAGCAGGGGTCAAGCCAAAAGGGACACGGCGAGGCTTGGGTTGACCTGCCAGGAGAGGAGCCAGCAGCACTGCAGCAACTACAAGGCCATAGCTGGATTTTTTTTTTTTCCTAGAAACGAAAAGCTGTTTTATTTTTTTTTTTTTGGAAAAGGGGAAGCTGGAACAAAAAGAGGCCTATCGTAATGGAAAGGATGGTGGACCACCGTGACTTGCCTGAAGAGGAGGAATGTGCCACGATTTCCGTGAGCGTGCGTTGTTTGTCAGTGCAGTTTTTTCATGGTTTTTGAGAAATAGTTTGGCCGGTATTCTAGACTAAAACCTGTTTGGTTGGTTACTTCAAAACAGAGTTTTCAATACCACCATGGTTTATTTAATACTATAGTATTTTTGTGGTTTTGGATACTGCACTTACACCTAAAGTTTTCATCCGGTGGAACTCGTCAGGGACTCACGGCTTCTTCCTTGCCACACCTTCCCTCCCTCCTGCTGCGCCTACCTTCCCACCGTGCCCTTCCTCCACCTCCTGCCTGGCATGGTGCCGCCCGCGCGGACCGCATCCTCCATGGCGGGGCACCGTTGCCTGCGCGGGCCTTCTCCTCCACGCCGGGGTGCTGCCGACCGTGTAGGATACCTCCTCCACGTCACGCCGCTGCCGACCGCTCCCCCACGCCGTCACACAGCCCCGACCTCCCACGCTTCCCGGTGCCTCTGGTCGGGCCGCCGGCCCCGCTCCCCTACGGATCCCCGCCTCATGTCGTCGCCATCGGTCACCGGACTTGCTCCCCCGCGCCTCCCCTACCTCCCACGCTTCCCGGCGGCGCCTCTAGCTGCGCCGCCTCTAGCCGCACTGCCAGCCCCGCTCCCCTGTGGATCTCGCCTCCCGTCGTCGCCACCGGTCACCGGACCTGCTCGGCTGCTCCACAACCCCAGCGCCGCCTCCCACGCCGTCGTGCAGCCTCGCTCCCCCGGTGCCCTGCCTCCACGCACGCCGCCTACCCGTGCAGGCATGGACGAGATCAACAAGAGGAGAGAGAGCAGGGGAGAGGGGAGGAGACAACATCAATACTCTGATATCAATATTTTGCTACCAAATAGTTCACAGTTTTGAGAAATATTATAATAAAACTATGGTAAACCAAAACCATAGTATTTCTGTCATGTACAATTGAAAACCAAACTTTGATTCCAAATAGGGCCTAAATCCAACAGTCCGGGTATATATGATCGGGCATAGTATAAAATGAGACTGTAGCGACACCGTTCACAGGAAGAGAGGTAGGTGGGATAGTAGATAGATGTGTTTTTAACCAAGCTGTTGGCCTTGGTCTAAACGAGGAAAGAGACTGATGGCATGGCATCCTGCGTGGACGTGAATGTGTCCGACGGGACACCAATCCAGTCCAGTTGTGCACACAGCGCGGGTCAAATCCACATCCACCTTTGACGTTGCGTTGCGCCAAGGGAACAGCGGCGGCGGACCGGACGAGCGCCGTGCCCAGCCAAGCGCCGCCGCTCTCCGCGCAGCGTCGCGCCAATGCAGGGGGAGAATGCAGAGTTGCAGCGGTAACAGAGAGGGTACGATAGTTAATGGGCAGAGCGGTCTTAATCTTTTTTTTTCCCTTTATGTTAGTTTTCCTTTTCTCCATCGTCGACATCTTTTACTAGTTTATCGAATCTATTACTACTCCACCATGAGCTTGATACTGATGCAATACCGGAGAGAGCAGAGCACTGTTAGTGTGCATTCATACAGATTCTTGTGAACCCAAAAAGGTTGGGTTTTTTTTTGGTATCCTGTCCATTTTTATACGCCTGTCTTATTTGTATGAAAAACAGTAAAATGTTCTATGCTATGCTTCATCATTCACAGCATACATATTTTGTCTATTATGGAAACAAAAACTGAACTCCCAACTGCAAGGGTCCACCCCAGAGTCCCTGACCCCTGAGACTGAGAGCGACCAAGATACTATGTAGAAGACAGCGAGCTGTTGTTGTTATACGAGGGCGAAGGCTGCGCGACCTATCTTCTTCTGCCTAAGAGCTTACACCCGAACAGACAGATGGTAGTAGCAGGCAATGTAAGCATAGAAAGAACCCGAATGAGCATGGTGGACATGCAGGGTTGGGTTCCATTTGGCAGTAGTTTGGCACGTGAAACGCGTGCCACCACATCCCTGCTGTGGGCATGTTTTAAGGAGTACTACGCCATTTGTGCACTCTGCTGATCTGGATCTGCTCCTTGTGTTTGTGTAACGGGTACCAGCAAAGTACAGTTGCCTTTCCGTGTGCTAATATGGTAGTTGTAGTTTATTTTTTTCGAACGAAGTTTCTTTTTTCTTTTTTCTTTTTTTCAAAACAATAGTACTAGCATATAGAAGTTGCATAATTGCGTAGCGTTTAATCAGTTGTTCATGATTAAAGGTACGGCATGATATGGTGACGACGACGATGATGATAAAGCAAGGAAAGGAAAGTGATGTCCCACTAGAAAAACGTCCTGCTCCGGCTGCCCCCTCCGACCGACTCTCCTCTCCTTCCGGCCCGGTTGCGTTGCATTGGAGGGAGGGAGAGATTAAAGAAAAATTAAATAGCATCAACACCGGCACCTCTCCTCTCTCTGTCGCCTTCTCCTTCTTCTTCCTCCTGACGGAAGCCGTGGGTTCGAGCGTCCTGCTCTTGCTCACCTCGCGGACGACAGCAGCTCTGCTGCTGCTTCTGATCCTCTTCTTCTTGCTGCGTCTCTCTCGACTCTCGCAATAGTACGTATCTTGGCAAAAGAATAAAGCCAGGATTTCCCAATTCCCATGGGGAACTGCCTCGCGGGGAGCTCCAACGTCAACAAGGTCTCCTCCACGGCGAAGCCACCAGGTGATGGATTAATTTGTATTCAATTCAAAAAACCGCAAGCTATTGTTTTGTTTGTTTATTAATTATTAAAGTTGCATGCTGTGCAGAGACTCCTCCCAAGATGAAGATCCAGACCCCATGGGAGCGCGACCGCAGCGAGGACGAGAAGCTGCCGTCGAACCCGGGCGAGGTGGAGGCGTTCCTGCGTCGCGGCGGGTCGTCGTCTTCCTCGGCGTCGCAGCGCAACCCGCTGGTGGCCTTCTCGTTCGAGGATCTTCGGAAGGTGGCGAGCGAGTTCCGGCGGGACGCGCAGATCGGCGGCGGCGGGTTCGGGCGCGTCTACAAGGGCAGCTTCGGCTCCCTCCCCGTGGCCGTGAAGGTCCACGACGGCGACAACAGCTTCCAGGGCCACCGCGAGTGGCTGGCCGAGGTCACCTTCCTGGGCCAGCTCTCCCACCCCAACCTCGTCAAGCTGGTGGGCTACTGCTGCGAGGGCCCGGCCCACCGCGTGCTCGTCTACGAGTACATGCCCCTCGGCAGCGTGGAGTCCCACCTCTTCCTCCCGCGGATGACCTCGCCGGCGACCTCGCCGCCGCCTCTGCCGTGGGCCGCGCGGATGCGGATCGCGCTGGGCGCGGCCCGCGGGCTGGCGTTCCTGCACGGCCGCGACGTCATCTACCGGGACCTGAAGACGTCCAACATCCTGCTGGACGCGGGCTTCACCGCCAAGCTCTCGGACTTTGGGCTGGCGAAAGATGGGCCGGTGGGGGAGGCGTCGCACGTGTCGACGCGGGTGATGGGCACCTACGGCTACGCGGCGCCGGAGTACATGATGACGGGCCACCTCACGGCGGCCAGCGACGTGTACGGCTACGGCGTGGTGCTGCTGGAGCTGCTCACGGGCCGGCGGTCGCTGGACCGGGCCAGGCCGGCCCGGGAGCAGGTGCTCACGGACTGGGCCGCCCCGTTCCTGCCGCACAAGAAGAGGGTCATGGGGATACTGGACCCGAGGCTGCTGGCCGTGGCGGGGGACGGCGCGCCGCCGCCCGCGCGGGCCGTGCACAAGACGGCCATGCTCGCGTACCACTGCCTCAGCAGGAACCCCAAGGCGCGCCCGCTCATGCGCGACGTCGTCGCGTCGCTCGAGCCGCTGCAGGTGCCGCCGGAGGACCCCGCCGCGTGACGACGACGTTCGAGGAAGGGAAGGGATCATGGCGTGCAGTGCTCTGGATGGCGGATCGGCTGTCCGTGGAGATGGATGATGTGACAGGCGTATCACACGGTTGGTAGATGATGGTTGATTCATATTGTACCCAGCCAAGCCAGCCATTGGAGATTTGGGGGGAGCAAGCACACAGGGACAGGATGGGGACGGGGCCGTGCTCGTGCTCGAGCTCGAGATCAAGATCGTCAAGCAACTTGCTGCTGCTCCATTATTACAATTCCATTGTTTGTTTGGATTTGGACGCATGCATGCATGCATGTACTAGACAGTAAAAAAATTGGAGCTTCTGCAGTTCTGCTGCACACACTGTGTTCAAGTTCGATTCACCCTGTGCTTGCCGTTGGAGCTCTGGCGACGCCTAGGTTGTGTGAACTCGTCGATTCGATTCCACGGCACCGGGACAAATTGGTACTCGGGGGAACTTTTGGTCGATCGGGCCTCGGGGCACCTGGCTCGCATCATCAACGGGACGACCCGTGCTAGGCTTATTGAGTGTCTTTCAACTCGACCTGCCCAACTACCTATAGCCATAGCCTTACATGCCCGCTGGCTAGCCAAAGAAGAGTTTCTTTCTATGTGTTGCTCGTGGACTAGAGAATGCCTTTTAATCATTAGTCATAGCTTTCTTTCCTTGAAATTGATAGGACATACTCCCTCCGTCTCAATTTAAATTTATATAGGTCGTTTGGTTTTTTGACCATCTGATGTGACCAACTAGTCTTATTCAAACTATTTATTAAAAACATAGAAAATTCAATAATTATATTATATGCTATATAAATCAGAATGAAAATAATGATATTTTTGAATAAGATGAGCAAGCCAAATTTACCTAAAAATTGAGACAGAGGAGTAAAAATATATATTAATATACACGCGCACTCACATACATGATACATATACATAAATGGAAAGTCTATACTAAAAATGTGATATAGTTAACCACACAAATATTTGCGGTCCCCCTTCTCTAGTTGGGTACAGGAAGTACACTTTGAACATACTAGCACCTTGAGTGATAAAACTGATAAAAGAATACTATATATACCTTTTAGGGTCTGACCCCAGTGCTGCAGTGCGAAAGATAGGAACAAGTGACGACTACGATTGTAGGTATATATGAAGACTCATGTGCTAAAGAGGGAAAAAAAGGACATGCCTATATGCATATGTTGCTTTGCCTCCGAATCCGCAACATTCTTAACATGAATAATCACAACTGAATGCCAAAGGTCTATTATGCATGAGGGGGATGTGGTGGAATGGTAGTCCCACATGAAAAATAGAGATGGAAGTAAGCCAACTTTAAATAGCATGCATCTTGCCCTTTTTTGAATGGAAGCATGAGATCAGAGGTAAATGCGGTGTTTCTGAAATCTCGCTCTACTAAAGAACATGCAAAGGTTGAGGTGAATCATTTTTTTTTTTGTCAACGATCACCCTAATATATGTTGTGGGTTGAGTTTTCCGCCCATGATTGATTTTTTTCGGCAACTTCGATCCCTCTTTTTATTAGAAAAATTTGTGTAAACATATAAAAAATAAATCAGGCTCAAACTCTCTAGAATAATAAAATAAATCACAACATAATAAATAATAACTTATTTTTTTAATAAGACGAATAATTAAAGTTTTAGAAAAAAAAATCAACCGCGACATATATTTAAAACCATAGGGAATATATATTTGATTAGTATGGTTTATTTCTGGTTCATGTAGAATCTAATAATCTTGTGTATCGTGTGATGATGTAGTTCTTTTTCTTTTCCGGCATATAGCATTATTTTCCACGTGCAATGTTTTGCTCCACGTACACGCCAATATAGTGGAGCATCACGTTTCTTTTCAGTTGACACGAACAGAATATGTAGTTGTTCGATCGCTGTGTTCATTCATTATAAGCTAATAACTGATCGATGCATTATTCTTGGAAGTAAGAAGCTAGCCTAACGATTATATTCCAGCGTTGAAGATTTAGCTAGCGTTTTAATAGCGCTTCATTTTCTTATTATTAATAAGTGTGCCGGATGAACTGTTAACATTCTCAATTAAGTACATTAGTACATGCTGTTTGCGAAGGCTCTAGTGCAAGTGTGCAAAGCGTGCTGTTGTGTGTTGCTTTCTTCAGAAGAACCATTAACTCTGTAGTAGCTGCTCAACCGTACGTGTGTCGACGACTCGACGTGTGTGTCCCTCATCACTCTTTCAAACGATGAGAGCATTAATTAATTAACGTACAAGAAGAATGAAGATAAGAAGTGAGCTTAGCTGGTGGCGCACCTTTCATGTCCATGTCAGCAGCCTACCTCCTCCATATCTATCGGACACGAGGCCCGCCATGCATACCACGGCCATATCCTAGGGCTGGGCTGGGCTGCTGGGCCCATGCATGCATCACCCACGAATCCACGATGATAGTGCAACACACTGGGCCCATGCATGATGCAGCTCGATCCATCCGTGTGCAGGTGCAGGGCCGCCATGCATGGTTCAGCTTTGTGGACCGAAAATACCGGATTCCGGCAAGATTTTACAATTCCGCACCTGTCCTGTTTCGATGGATTCGGATTTAAAACTACAAAAATATAAAACTTGATTTGTTTTTATCAAAGTTGGATTTCAGTTCCAGTAAAACGGAATTGTAAACCCTAGCACATACTATTATTAAAAAAAAAAAACCCTAGCACATGCGTGTGCCCACGGTTTCGGTCGCCATGTCCACGTCCGTCTCCTAAGTCCTACCCATCTATTGAGCTAGTCCTATCTAATAACACACTTATCCTTATTTTGCACTCTCGTATGTGCACACATTTAATATTTCAAAATTTGTACTTATATGGCCTGCTATTTTAAATACACATACATGTATTCAACAATACATATGCTACAAATCCTTATAGCCCGTCGATCTACGCGTATCGCTGTTGGCTAGTCCTTTTTTCAGGTTCTCTCAACCATTTTATTTTTTCTTTTCTTATTTTGCAAGGGGCCAGCAGGAACAAAGAAAAAAAATAAAAAAAAATACAGAAAACAGAACAATTCAGGCTAAGATGCATGTCACACACACGTGCACGGATATGTATACTAGGACGAAAGGCGCGCTGACGCCGCGCCCCTTGTGGAGGCCTGTTCTTAATTGGGCTGAAGAGACTTGTTGGAAACGGGCCGTGTATTGTACCGGGCTTTTGTTACTCAGTTTCTGTATTTTGTTGGACCGTTTATATGCACTTATCAGTTTTTGTATATACATCTGAAAGAACTTAGGTCCAACAACTATGAGCTAGTAGCCGTTAAGACAACCAAATCAGTTCAATGCAACAAACTGAAATTGATTGTGTTGAACTCACCTAAACACACCAAGTTATTCCCAATCATAAACATACCAAGTTATTTCCAATCAGAGACATACATATTTGCATGGTTCTATCAAGGGGAAAACAGATATTCGAAAAGAGAATGCTTACCCATGAGAGGTGATGGCCCCAATCTCTCCTAGAAGAATAAAAATGTTCAGACCTCAAAGAACTAAAGAAGTACCTGCCAATGTGAAATTCAGGCGATGCCTGGAGACATGAATAGACAGGGAATTTAATCATCTATGTATAAATCGACCACTGGTTGTTTAGATTACTAACCCGGACCAAACAATATCAGAAGACCATATTCTCATTGATCAATTCAATGTGACAAAATTAGAATAAGACGCCGGATTCTACATAGACAGAGCATCTCAATCAGTACAGGCAGGGTGTATTCAGACTAAGATAAAGTACCTACTGCCATAAAAATTAGAAGAAAATGCATTGAACGGTAGAGTGATTTCCTCCGGAAAGATGAAAGCATTTCATTGCCCGTGTAGCATATTAGAGGGATAGCGAGGCAAGAGGTGGATGAACCGATGAAAGCCATGAAGTACCTACTGCCATGTTTGGGGATTCCAGAGCTTACGCAGGGAGAGATGCTGCCACGATGGGGTCATTGTGGTAAGAGGACTGCTGGCGTCATCATCCATATCACCATATGTGGAGGAGTGATGTCAGCGTGGGCCTAGAGCACAATACGTCGGGCCTGCGGTGGCTGGGAAGAACTCACAGGTGATGAGCGTGGCCGCTTGTGCTAGAACACCGGCGCAGCAGCATCGAGGAGGCCAAGTCGACGACGCCGAGCGTTCGACGACCTCCGCGAAGCATGGCTCTGCGTCGTACGGGCGCCGCTCGAACACCGCAACCCAGAGCCGGCTCTCGGCCTCCAGCAGGCGGTGCACCGCGAACTTCCGGTGGCGGCCCACCGCTCCACGCCGGGGCTCAGCTGGGCGCTCAGGGCTTGCGCGTCCTCCAACGCCTCGCCCAGGTAGTGAAGCCCCAGTGCGCGAAGGCCGGCACTCACGTCCCCCCTCCCCCTGTGCTTCGGCGTACGTGGTCGCGCACCGCTGGAGCTGCCTGTTCGCGGAGAGCCGGTCGAGGATGAGCCTGAGCTTCCGCGCCGCTAGCACCGGGATCCTCTGCAGTAGTGCCAGAGCCGGCGCCGGCGCGGAAGCGGAGCCACCGACCATGGCGGGAGGACATGCCGCGAGGAGGATGTGCGTCGGTCGTGACGGGGAGGAGGCACACCGGGCTCTGCAGAGAGGAGGCCGGTGAGGCAGGGTGCGTCTGCCGGGCGCTGGGGGAGGCAGGGCGGAGCGGCATCCATTGCCAAGATCCGGTCGTCATGGCACAGATTTGGCCCGGGGAGGCCTGAGGAGTCGGACCGCGAAGGAGCCGGCCGGGGCGGGGAGGAGGAGATGCCGATTGGCGCACAACAAAAGAACCGAGAAGGAATGGTGCTGATTAACAGGCCACCCGCGGGGCGCGATGGCCGGGATTCGGGGATGTGAGGCGCGGCGGCGGCCCGGTGGAGCAGAGGAAGCGGCGGCGACGGCGCGGAGCCGCGCGGAGGGGAAACAGTTAGCGCAGAGGAACCGCGCGAGGAGGAGAGGTGGATGGCGCGTGGAGCAGGAGGCGCACCAGGAGGGGAGGCGGCTGGCGCGTGGAACAGCAGGAGCCGCGCGAGGAGGAGAGGCGCGCGTCGGCTGCGGACGGGGAGGCGGCGCGCGGGGGAGAGGGAAGGCGGCGTCTCTGTGGGCAAGGAAGAACGCTGACCGCATTTTTCTTGAAAGGCACGGGGTATATCGTCCCGAAGATGCATCTCCCCGTGAAGTACACGCGAGCGCGCGGTTGGCTGCACTCGGGAGGAGCCACGCGTCGGATGGCAGTATGGAGAGAGCGCGCGCGGAGGCCGGAGGACGTCTGAGGAGGCGCGTAGTCTCCCACGGATATAGAGTTACATATACATATATACATATTACATATATCAATATCAATGTAGGATTGCGTGGGGCCATCTCAATCCACAACTGTGCTGTCTAGAGATTTCTGTGATTTAAAGTCCACACGAGTCGGAGCGAGTCTAACTCGCGTGCTAACACGTGACATACTCTTTCCATTGCAAGCATCATGAGCAAGTTACACCAAGCTCTTCAGATGTCAAATAGATTCATACCCATTTCGGCATATTGGAATTTTGATACACAGCTTTAAACTTTGTAATGCGGATTGGAGTGTAATCAAGAAAAGATTCAAAAGAAAGTTAAGTATACTTGGAAGGCTAGACATTATGCCGTGCAGAGGTCATGTGGTCTTAATAAATTCAGTACTACGTACCTCTGTTTTTTATTTGTTGCCAGCCAATATAACTTTGCACTAAACCACGTCAAATAAGAGCATTCAGAGGAAGTATTTAGCAGTCTACCTATGTTCATGATGCTTTTTCTTAAAATTCCAAAAGGTATTTTAGAGCACTTCAAAGAAAGACTTTGTCTTAAAATTCCAAAAGGTATTTTAGAGCACTTCAAAGAAAGACTTGCAATTCCCTTCTCCATAGAGATCGTTGTCATAACGTGTTGGAGCGTTTAGACATCAAGAAACACATGCATTTTTAGAGAAACTGCGCCGACCATAGATGGTTGTAAAACCACTTTTTTCTATAAAGAGCTTGCCTCGGCTGGCTCTGGATAGATGTAGGGAGAAACCTCTCACTTGAGTTTGATAAAAAAATTGCCTCTTAGAAAAGCATGCATACAGAGTATTTGCAATTTTGCCTGATTTTTATTGTAAACATTTTTTGAAAGAAAACAAAATACTTTAAAAAACGGTTATACAGTGGAAAGAAAACAAATCTTTGAACCGAGAGGGCAATATCAGAAATTGAGAACATACATCCCCATTATTATTTTCCTGTCTATAAAATGTTTGCATTCTACTAGCACGAGTATGTTACAATGGCCTACATCTCAGCTAGCATTAATCTAGGAAAGCCTCACTCAAACACACTAAGCTTTAAAAAAAAAAAAAAAAAAACAAGAAGCCGGCGAGCATAGCACAAAAACAAAGGCGGGGGTTTGCTGCCTGTTCGGTGTTAAGCTTTACGACTTCTAGTCTACTGTTCCTACCCGACCTCAACGTACGCGAGCTCGCCCCGGAACACGACGCCGTCGCGCGCGCGGCACCTATGTGTCCGTCTACCTATGCGCCGGGCGTTGTTCTATCCTGCACGTCGGCGGCATTGCTGCTGTCGCCGCCGCCGCCGCCGCCGCCGCCGCCGTCGAGGAGGCACATGAGGTCCGCGAACGCGCCGAGGATGTCCCTGAGCGCTTGGCGCTCGTTGAGCGCGATGTAGCAGAGCAGGAGGTCATGCAGGCGGGCCAGGTCGGCGTCGCGGCGGCGCGGGTCCAGCCCCAGCGCCTCCACCATCTCCATCATGGACTTGAGGAAGTCGGCGCGGGGCGCGTCCGTGGACACCGACACCTTCCGCACAGCCGGCTGCCTGTCCTTTGTGGCGGTGGCGGCCGAGGAGGACGACGAGGAGGAGGCTGTGGCTGCGGCGGCGGCGGTTGCGGCCGGGAACGCAGAGGTGGCCGCCCGCCGCAGCGCGCGGACGTTGGGGTCGACGCCGCCGTCGCCCGGGTGGTGGTGGTGGTGGACGGAGGAGTCGACGATGGAGTTGGAGCGGCCGGGCGAGGCGAGGAAGAAGCGGCGCGCGGCGATGGCGTTGGACAGCCCGCCGGCGTCCGGCTCGGGCTCGGCGGCGTCGTCGTCGGGGTAGTGGTGGAGCGCCGCCGCGTCCACGTCGTCGTCGAGGAAGGCCGGGGACGACGTGGACGCCGTGGACGACGTCGGCGGCGACGCCGTGCTCACCGACATCGACGCCGCCGACGTGGACCCCTCCTCGTACGACAGCGACGGCGGCAGCCGCCGCGGCCGGGCCACCG